>OY759195.1:17500-10017500 GCA_963662085.1 Eupithecia inturbata
CCCTCCCCCCCCCATTCAGCCTTGTGCACAGAATACCCAATGTAATTAGATTAATCCAATTTTAAAATTTTTGTTGTATAGCTTATTATTTATAAAATTTATCTAAAAAGTTTTTCCTTTCCCCTTCCCACACCTACCCCCTTTCAAACTTTTAAATGTAAATATCTCGGAATCAGGAAGAGTTAGACAATTTTTGTCAAAAATTTGTATTTTAGATATTATCTAAAATACAGCCTTGCTTGTCTTCTCTCTGCCTTCAAAAAAGTTTGAAAATATCATCCCCCCACCCCCCCAAAAAATTTAAAGTCCTGTAACTTAAAAACGATAGCTCCAAATTGGACGCGGATTTTTATATTAGTGATAAGATATTAGTATTAAGGGTTTTTTGACCAAAAAATTGACTCTACATAGAGTAGAAAATCTTTGCACTGTACATTTTTGTGACTTTCTTTACCAAAGCTCAGTTTGACGCGGTTTTAAAAAGCATTTGGCAGTTTTGCCACCACATTGAGACGGACTCTAGGTAGAGCCCTTTACGTTTACTTTAGTTTCTCTTTTTCATACTCACCTACCGGTGAAGTAGCTTCCCCACACACTGTCAGCTTCTGCAAACACCATCTGAAAAGAAAGAAAAATACTTACATAATTATATAGTCTTGCAAAGAAATCTGTCTTGCGTTGTGCTGGCCGTCAAAACACCATCTGAAAAAGAGAAAAACACATTAGAATTAAGACAAATTATTTTATAACTTATACAAACTTTTATTTTATTTTTCTATTTATACGTAAAACTTAAAAATGGTAGGACGCACACCCCCCAAAAAGCTTAACGTCACCATCGACATTGATCGAAATTCCCCTCCCCTGACGCAAAAGGCGGGACCATCAGTGGCGGAAACTCTTATAGGAACGACATCATCGAAAGTAAGGCGAAGCATAGGAGAGTGGGAGACCGGAAAAGTTGCAGCTATTCCGGCATCCCAGTCTCCTGAAGCAAAGCAAAAGGCGATGATCTCACCAAAAATTAATACAGCGTCCACGGCTAGTAAGCAAAAGCTAAAGACTGGGCTCTCCTATGATACCAAAGCGGGACCTCTGAAAGGCACATCGGCAGCTGTAGAGAGCTCACCGTCGTCGGGGAAAGTCAAATATTTAGATAGGCTTGCGGAGGCGAAGGCGTGCGTCATTAAAGCAAAACTTAATCTTGGGAATGCGAGAAACCTCAAGACGGAAATAAAAACCGAGGTTACCCTTGCCATAGACAGACTTTTCCAGCTTGTTAAAGAGGTTGAAAACGTAAAAGGAAAAGGAAAGAAGGAAGTGATTAAGGAACCAGAAGAGAAAACGGAAAAGGAAGAGAGAGGAAGAGAGGAATCTGTACTATTGGAAAATATGAAGAAACATGCCCAAAAGAAACATGCCCAACTCATAGAGGAGAGCAATGAGAAAATGGAGAAACTAAAAGGAATAATAGAAAAGCACCAGGAGGTCCAAGAACGGTTAACATACGCTAGCGTAGCAGCGACGTCTGCTAAGAGACAGCCTCTGGAGCAGAAGTCACTGCACTCGGTAGTGGTTACCGCAAAGAACGAGACCGAAACTAGCGAAGAAGTGCTAAACAGAATAAGAAAAGTGATCAACGCTAAGGAAGGAGGAGTTGAAATAGAAAGGATAAGAAAGGCAAAAGACAGGAAGATTATAGTGGGATGTAAAACAGAGAAAGAAAGGGAAATATTAAAAGAAAAACTCAAGAGGGCAGAAGACCACCTGAACGTTCAGGAGGTCAAGAACAAAGACCCGCTGGTAATTCTCAGGAATGTCTTCCAGTTTAATACCGATGAAGACGTTCTTAACGCTCTGAGAAACCAGAACAAAAACCTCCTTAAAGACCTTGGTGAGACAGAGCACAAAATGCAGATCCTCTACAAGAGGCGGACCAGAAACCCTCATACGCACCATATCGTCATGAGGGTCTCTCCCAAGATTTGGCGGCGTTTGATCGATGCAGAAACGGTGCAAATAGATCTCCAGAGGGTGAGAGCAGAGGATCAATCACCATTGGTCCAGTGCTCTCTCTGTCTGGGGTATGGCCACGGCAAACGTTTCTGCACCGAAAAATCTGAGAAGTGTAGTCATTGCGGGGGACCCCACATGAGAACAGAGTGCGCGGACTGGCTCGCGGGCGAGACCCCCTCCTGCTGTAACTGTGTGCACGCCAAAATGGATAGAGCTGACCACAGTGCTTTTAGCCAGGACTGCCCAGTTCGGAGGAGGTGGGAGACACTGGCTCGGGCCACAGTAGCTTATTGCTAAAGTGGTCCAGGGCGTCCAATCTCCTCCAGCTAGACAAACATCAACGCCAATCAGCGCGAGGCAATACCTAGTGGCCCAAGCAAACTTGCAGCGCAAGTCACTCGCTACCCATGAGATAATGCTTGAGGCCACAGAAAAGAAGATAGCTCTCGCGTTGCTTCAGGAGCCCTACGTAGGGGGGATTGGTAGAATGAGGGACTACAAAGGAGTGAGGATTTTCCAGTGCATGAATCCCGGTGACGCAGTCGTCAAATCAGCCATCGCCGTATTCGACGATGACATTGATGTGATTCAACACCCGGATCTGACCACTACGAATATTGTAGTGGTCAAACTGAGAACCAGTGCCTGGGAAATTGTGGTCGCCTCGTTCTACTTTGAACCTGACCAGACAATCGAGCCGTATCTAGAGCAGCTAAAAGAGATTAAGCTAAAAGTAGGCCAAAACAAAATAATAATAGGGGGAGACTCGAACGCAAAGAGCACTTGGTGGGGTAGCCCAAAGGTTGACAGTAGAGGAGAGGAGTTGGCAGGAGTGCTTGAAGAGATGGACATGCAGGTACTGAATGTAGGAGATACCCCCACTTTTGACACAATACGGGGCAATAAGACATACTCCAGCTTTGTCGACATCACGGCCTGCTCAGCGGAAGTGCTGCCTCTGGTGGAAGACTGGAGAGTGGACGACAGCATGACGAGTTCAGACCACAACACGGTAATGTTTAAAGTGAGGTTACTAAAATCAAAAGGAATAAATATAAGTAGAACTACAAGAATTTATAATAGTAAGAAAGCAAACTGGAGCCAATTTCATGAGAAACTGGCCCAGTTTCTAACAGAAAATAACATAAATACAACAAACATAGAAAACATAGATACCAAAGCCAAATTAGAACATATAGTAGAAACGTATATAAACATAATAACAAAAACATGCAACAGTACTATACCAAAAAAGAAAACAGAAAACAAACTTACCTTGCCGTGGATGTCAGAAGAACTCGCCATGCTGAAGAAGAAAGTCGCCACCAGGAAACGCAGGATCCGATGTGCAGCGCCAGTCCGAAGATCAATGGTTATAGAAGAGTACCTGAAAGCGAAAGAGAAGTATGAGTTGGAAACAAAAAACGCGCAGACATCAAGCTGGAAGGAGTTCTGTGGGAAACAGGATAGGGAGGGATTATGGGAATCTATTTATAGGGTCATAGGTAGGACTACAAAGAGGCATGAGGATCTGCCACTCGTCAGGGAGGGAGTACTGTTAGGGCCTAGGGAGTCTGCAGAACTTTTAGCAAACACCTTTTACCCAGAAGATAAGAAGGGTGAAGACAATGAGGAACACAGGCGAATCAGAAAAGAAGCTGAAAATTTAAATGGCCCGGGTGATGATAGTCATCATGACCCACCATTTACCCCCGAAGAGCTTAAATTCACCGTGAGCACTTTCAACCCTAAGAAGGCTCCAGGCTCCGATGGTCTGACGTCGGATATTTGTATGCAGGCAATAAACCAGGACCCCAGAGTTTTCCTATCACTGGCAAATAAATGTCTAGAGTTAGGACACTTTCCCAAGATATGGAAAGAGGCAACCGTAGTAGTATTAAGGAAACCCGGTAAAGAAAACTACACGGAAGCGAAGTCCTATCGACCAATAGGTTTGCTGCCAGTGATGGGAAAAATCTTGGAGAAGATGATGGTGAATCGGATCAAGTGGCACGTTCTTCCACGGATGAGTACTCGCCAGTACGGTTTTATGCCCCAAAGGAGCACCGAAGACTCCCTCTACGACTTAATACAACACATACGCGCAAAGCTGGAACAGAAAAAACTCATCACCTTGATATCATTAGACATAGAGGGAGCCTTCGATAGCGCCTGGTGGCCCGCGATAAAAGCCAGACTGGCAGAGGAAAGGTGTCCAAAAAATATCAGGAGAATGGTGGACAGTTACCTCAGCAACCGATCGGTAAGATTGCGTTACGCAGGTGAAGAGGTAACAAAGTCTACGACAAAAGGATGTGTGCAGGGCTCAATAGGAGGGCCGATTCTCTGGAACCTGCTACTTGATCCGCTTCTCAAAGGGTTGGCAAAGCGGGGCGACTACTGCCAAGCATTTGCGGATGATGTGGTCCTGGTTTTTGACGCGGATACTGCAACAGAGATTCAAAAGCATGCAAATGCCGCCCTCGTCTATGTTCGGGATTGGGGAATCAGAAACAAGCTGAGGTTTGCGCCGCATAAGACGAACGCAATGGTACTGACGCGCAAGCTTAAGTACGATACCCCAGTCCTGAACATGGGCGGAGTCGGCATATGCATGTCGAACGAAATTAAAGTGTTGGGGCTCACCATAGACAGCAAGCTCACATTCAACAGCCACGTAGCGAACACTTGCAAAAAGGCGTTGAATCTTTATAAGCAACTGTCTAGAGCCGCCAAAATAAGTTGGGGCTTACACCCGGATGTTATTAGAACCATCTATGTTGCTGTGGTTGAGCCAGTAATTATGTACGCTTCCGGTGTGTGGGCTACGTCGGCTAAAAAACTAGGAGTGCAAAAACTGCTGAATGCGGTCCAGAGAGGATTCGCACAAAAGTTGTGCAAGTCCTACCGCACCACGTCTCTCAACTCGGCACTGGTGTTGGCAGGACTGCTCCCCCTTGACCTCAGAGTGCAAGAGGCAGCAGCCTTGTATGAGGTTAAGAGGGGAGTGGGCCAGCCAACAACAGGAGATGGGGAAGTGGAGCGAATGACCAAATTCGCAGAAATTCCCCACCCAGCAAAGCATATAGACCTGCATTTCATATGCTTGGAGGACCGCGAAGAGGTGGACACCCACAATACACAAGCGGTACGCATTTTCACAGACGGCAGCAAAATTGATGGCAAGGTTGGAGCCTCATTGTCTTTCTGGAGCAATGAGGTCGAAATCAAGAGCCAGAAGTTGAAGCTGTCGTCGTACTGTACGGTCTTCCAAGCGGAACTGTTGGCTATATGTAAGAGCACCAGGGAAATCATTAAGCGCTCAGAAGACAGTTTTGGAGTCTATAGTGACTCAAGGTCGTCACTAGAAGCGGTCACTAACAATCGCTCTCTCCACCCCCTTGTTGTGGAAATCCGTCGTAATCTAGAGGAGTGCAAGCGTGGGAACAAACACGTTGCACTCTTCTGGATTAAAGCTCACGCTGGCCTAGAGGGGAATGAGAGAGCCGACCAACTAGCAAAAGAGGCCGCTCTAAAGCTGAAGACAAAGCCTGACTACGACTTGTGCCCTGTTTCATACGTCAAGCGACAAATCCGCGCGGGGTCGCTTGAGGTATGGAACAAAAGATATAAAGATGGCGAAACCGCAGCAACCACAAAGATTTTCTTCCCTGACGCAGTAAGGGCCTACAAAATAGTCCGGCACATTAAGCCAAATGGTGTTTTAACCCAGATAATGACGGGACACGGTGGGTTTTCCGCATATTTGAACCGTTTCAAATGTAAGGAAAACCCATCGTGTATCTGTGAGCCGGGAAAACCTGAAAATGTAGAGCACATAGTGACAGAATGTCCTGTCTTTGGTAAAGAAAGGTACGATATGGAACATGTCATAGATTATAAGATTAATGTAGAAAATATTTGGCAAATAGTAGAAAATAAGTACGCTAGAGATAAGTTTCTTGAATATTGTAATACTATAGCAAATAAAGTGATAAAAAGAAATAGATAGATAAGTTAAGTTAAGATATATGTATATTGTTGACATATATATTAGTAACTTAGATTGTAACAGATGAATAATATTTAGTAAATAAGCAAATTAATATGATGAAACGAGGCATTTCAAAATAAAGGAAACCCTACTGGTCCTATTATTATCCCTTAAAAATAAAAACTAGGCCAAAAAGCAAGATAACTGACCCCTAGACGGGTATCCCACCCGCAATATGTATTATTGATGATGAATGGCAATAGTATGAAAGTGCGAGAAGAATAACTGCGAGAACTAGTATGTATCAGGCGCAAAGATAGACAAAGGCTCCAATTATGTTGGAGGAAAAACTGTGAAAAAAAAAAAAAAAAAAAAAAAAAAAAAAAAAAAAAAAAAAAAAAAAAAAAAACCTAACCTAACCTAACCTAACCTAACCTAACCTAACCTAACCTAACCTAACCTAACCTAACCTAACCTAACCTAACCTAACCTAACCTAACCTAACCTAACCTAACCTAACCTAACCTAACCTAACCTAACCTAACCTAACCTAACCTAACCTAACCATTCGCGCTCGAACCGCACTCGAAAGCGCCACGAAAAAAGGTCCCTCCGCGCTTTAAAAATTCGCAAAAATAGTAAAAAGTGCTTTTATTTTGTCGTGTGATACATCAAAAGAAGCGGCAAGTGAAGACGCACACGTCGGTGAAAACCGTGTTGCTTTAAGTGTTGTGGCCACAAAGTTATTGGCGAAAAAGTGTTTTTTTTGGGAAATTCCCAAAATTAAAAGCGATTTATCTTGCGAATTTCAGCGACGACCTATCGTTTTTCAATTGTATAACGGAGGGCTTTTTGGTGTTCTACTACTCTGCCAACTTGCAGATTTTTCCCGTGCAGGAGCACGGAGATATCAACAAAAAAACAAAAACCACGTGGCGGCGTGGTCAGTGACCCCGTGCCCGTGGATAAATCTTCAGAACGCGACTCAAAGGAGGCAGTGGAGAGCAGCCGGGAGGCACGTTTGGATTTGAAAACGGACAATTTTTGACGGAGATAGAGACTCAAAAAGTTTTGTGCGGTTTTGTTTTTTACTTTAAGTGTTTTTATTTTAAATCTTCAGCGACAACATAGGTTTCTTTTTTGTGTATGGGCTGTCCCTATGTTGTCAAACATTTTTGTGGAAAAATTGGATTTTTAGGAGTAGCGGTTTCCGAGCGCAAAAATTTAGATTTATATTACCAACCGCAAATAGACTTAAACGCTTGTTTCTCGGAAACGGCTGGAGATTTTGAATTTTTTGCTTGAATTTGTATATATTATATATATATAATATATATTAGGTTACTTCAAATCATAACACCTTTCAAACCCCCCCCTCTAAATTTATCCCCCCTCCCTCGAGTAAAAACTTCATATTGTTTATTTTGAGAGTAAAATTCTAATTAAATATATTTTTATACCGTAAACGTAGATAATATTATATTTCCTTAAAAATTTATTATTTCAATTAACTTATTTCAATTTACTCTTCTTCAAAAATTTTGCAAAATATAAATTTTTCATTGCATAAATCTCCTAACGGAGTGAGATAGCAGAACTTTTACAGTGGCCTATATATATATATAAAAGCTTTTATATTTAGAGACCGACTCTATGGTAGAGTCAAAAATAAATTTACGTAGATTAATTTGTTAAAATATTACTTATTAATATTTAGCTATTTATTATAAATTAAGTAGTTTTAAGTAGCTTAATTTTGACTTATACATATATAACTTTTACAAACCTATACCTTACTTACCTTCGACTCGTTGCGGGCATTCTATTCATATTGTGACGTACCTGCAACATAAAACATAGATAAATTTGACTTTTACTAAAATTTGCCGATCCACCACGCACGTAGACTGACAGGACCTGGAGACGCCATCTGGAAAACTAAAAATTAGGTAGTGTAGTAAATAACAATAGTTGACTTAGGATATTTATAACTTATACAAACTTTACTAAATTGACTTTTACATTATCCTGCTATTAAGCTTATTTGTATTAATTTAATTCATTATATAGTGTGTAGAATTACACAAGACATCATCCCCCCCGCAAAAATGGGCTTTGGTATTCGCACCCCAGCTAAAAGAACGAGTGTCACTCGCGACACAGAACACGTGAAATCTGTGGTCCAGACGGAGAAGGCAGGACCTTCTAGGACGCCGGAGATGAAAATGAATCCTAATGTGAGACGTAGCATTGGCGAGTGGGAGACTGGAAAAGCAGAAACGAAAACCAAACCTTTAACCCCCCCAAAGAAAATTCAAGAAGCTGAGCTCCAAAAGCCCAAGCTAAAGATGACGTTCCCGAAAGAGACACAAAAACTGCCAATCGAGCCAGTGACCAGCTCGCCGTCAAAATATCTTGACCGACTTACAGAGGCTAGAGCATGCGTAGTCAAAGCAAAGGGCAGCCTAGAAAAATCAAGAAACACGAAGAATGAAATTAAAACTGATGTCTTACAAGCAATCGATAGGCTGTATCAGCTAGTCAAAGAAGTTGACAGCATAAAGGGGCAGGGGAAAGCTCAGAAGAAAACCCAAGAAGAGGCAAAAGAACCACCTAAGGAAAAAGAACCACAAGAAGGAAAAAGCATTGTGGAAAGTGAATTGATTAAAAAGATGGAGGAACACGCGAGACTTTTGGAGGAGAGCAACAGCAAGATGGAGAAATTAAAGGAAACTATAGAAAAGAACCAAGAAATACAGATGAGAATGACTTACGCGAGTGCTGCGGCCAGCCAACCCAGGAGGCAGCTCCCTGGGCAAACCGCACTGCACTCCGTAGTAATCTCCTCCAAAGATGAAAATGAGACGGGGGAAAAGGTCCTTAGCCGAATCAGGGAAGCAGTGAACGCGAAGGAAGGAGGAATTCAAGTGGATAGGGTAAGAAAAGCAAAGGATAGGAAGGTTATTGTGGGTTGTAGAAGTGAGGAAGAGAGACAGAAGGTTAAGGAAAGACTCAAGAAAGCAGAGTCGCACCTCAACGTTGAGGACGTTATAAATAAAGACCCTCTTCTGATTCTTAAGGACGTTCTGCAATATAACAAAGACGAAGACGTCCTTAACGCCTTACAAAATCAGAACGGAAGTATATTCCAAGATTTCAAGAACGAAGATTATAGAGTAGAGGTGCGGTACAGGAAGAAGACAAGAAACCCACACACATGCCATATCGTCCTCAGAGTATCGCCCGGGATTTGGAACCGAATGATGGATGCAGGCGAAGTGCGCATAGACCTGCAAAGGATAAGGGTTGCTGATCAGTCTCCACTAGTGCAGTGTTCGCTGTGTCTGGGCTATGGACACGGCAGGCGCTTCTGCAAAGAAACAGTGGAAAGATGCTGCCACTGTGGAGGCCCGCATATGAAATCTGACTGTGCAGACTGGCTTGCCGGAGCAGCTCCCTCCTGCTGCAACTGCAGGAATGCCAAACTCGATGCACAAGAGCACAACGCGTTCAGTCAGGAGTGCGCAGTAAGGAAAAGGTGGGATGCGCTAGCCCGGGCTACCGTAGCCTATTGCTAAGGATGACACAGGCTGCAACACAACAACTGACAGAGACACTCCGACCACCAGAAAACCCTACCTGCTGATCCAAGCTAACCTTCAAAGGAAGGAACTTGCAACCAATGAGCTTATGGTTGAAGCTGACAGAAGAAAGGCAGCTCTTGCGCTGCTCCAGGAACCGTATGTGGGTGGAGCAAAAACTATGAAGGCCTACAAAGGAGTCAGAATCTTCCAGAGCGCTAATCAAGGAGACGCTCCTGTCAAAGCGGCAATAGCTGTCTTTGATAACGACGTGGACGTCATACAATGCCCAAAACTCACCACAAACAATATCGTAGTGGTGAGGATTCGAACGATTGCCTGGGAAATCACAGTAGTCTCCTTTTACTTCGAGCCAGACCAGCCCATAGAACCGTACCTGGAGCAGCTCAAGAAAATAGAACAGGAAACAGGACCCAGGAGAATCATAATAGGTGGTGACTCAAACGCGAAGAGTACGTGGTGGGGTAGTCAAATTGTTGACCACAGGGGCGAAGACATGTCGGGAGCTCTCGAAGAAATGGGCCTGCAGGTACTCAACGTCGGAGATACCCCCACATTCGATACCATCAGAGGTGGGAAGACGTATGCTAGCCACATCGACATAACAGCGTGCTCACAGGACATGCTGGACCTGGTAGAAGACTGGAAGGTAGAAGACACCATTACAAGCTCCGACCACAACGGCATAATTTTTAAAATTAGATTAAAAAAGGCATTAGGAACAAATATTAAGAGAACAACTAGGCTTTATAACACGAAAAAGGCAAATTGGAGCCAGTTTCATGAGAAACTGGCCCAATTAATAATAGAAAATAACATAAGCAAAATAGAAATAGAAAAAATTTATAGAAAAGTAGATATAGATAAAAAAGTAGAGACATACACAAACATAATTACACAAACATGCATGCAAACCATACCAAAGAAGAGTACAAATGTTAAACTTACCTTGCCGTGGTGGTCCGAAGAAATCGCGAAGCTGAAGAGAGAAGTTGTCACCAGGAAACGAAGAGTCCGATGTGCAGCGCCAGTCCGAAGAGCAAAAGTCGTCGAAGAGTACCTGCAAGCAAAAGAAAGATATGAGAGTGAAGCGAAGAAAGCGCAGATAGCCAGTTGGAAGGAGTTTTGTGGAAAGCAAGACAAAGAAGGAGTATGGGAGGGGATTTATAGGGTCATTGGACGAACCACAAAAAGGCAAGAAGACTTACCACTGGTCAAAGCGGGAGCCGAGATAAACCCGAAGGATTCTGCAAAGTTACTGGCCGAAACATTTTACCCGGAGGACCTAGAGGAAGACGATAACGAGGACCACCGGCGAACCAGAGAATTAGCGGCCCGAGTAAACGACTGGGGCCATGATGAAAAACATGACCCAGCGTTTACAATGCAGGAGCTAAGTTTCGCCATGGATACCTTTAACCCAAAAAAGGCACCGGGAGATGACGGTCTTACAGCCGACATATGTAAGCACGCCATCCTTCAAGAACCGGAGCTGTTCCTCTCGCTAATTAATAAGTGCCTGGAACTCCAGCACTTCCCCAGGATATGGAAGATAGCAACGGTTGTGGTATTAAGAAAACCAGGCAAAGAGGACTACACAACACCAAAGTCCTATAGACCGATAGGCCTGCTTCCAGTCTTGGGGAAGATCTATGAGAAGATGGTGGTTGGACGCATAAAATGGCATCTTATCCCCCAAATAAGTACTCGCCAGTATGGATTCATGCCCAGAAGAAGCACTGAAGACTCCCTCTATGACCTAATAAAGCACATACGATCCAAACTAGACCAGAAGAAACTCACTACCCTAGTATCATTGGACATAGAGGGAGCATTCGACAGTGCATGGTGGCCCGCTATTCGAACCAGACTGGCTGAGGAAAAGTGTCCGGTGAACTTACGGAGAGTTGTCGACAGCTACCTCGAAGATAGGAGAGTTAAAGTTCGATACGCCGGGGAGGAACACGAGAAGGACACAAATAAGGGGTGCGTCCAAGGCTCGATCGGGGGCCCGATTCTATGGAATCTTCTTCTGGACCCACTGCTTAAGGGCTTGGAACAGCGCGGAGATTATTGCCAGGCTTTCGCGGACGACGTCGTGTTGGTCTTCGACGGTGATACAGCGTTGGAAGTGCAACGACGTGCAAATGACGCCCTCGCGTATGTTCAGGAGTGGGGTGTCAAAAACAAGTTAAAATTTGCGCCGCACAAGACAAATGCGATGGTCATCACACGCAAATTGAAACATGACACACCACTGCTGAGCATGGGCGGGGTCGACGTTTGCACGTCGCGGCAAATAAAGATACTGGGGCTTACCATAGATGATAAGTTAACCTTTAATTATCATGTAACAAATGTATGCAAAAAAGCCTTAAATATATATAAGCAACTCTCCAGAGCCGCTAAAATCAGTTGGGGTCTCCACTCCGAAGTCATCAGAGTAATTTATACCGCGACAGTAGAACCCGTGATACTATATGCGGCAGGCGCATGGGGTTCCGCCTCCAAAAAACTTTTAGTGCAAAAACAGCTCAATGTGGTTCAACGAGGATTTGCCCAAAAGCTCTGTAGAGCATATCGCACCGCCTCTCTAAACTCGGTACTGGTATTGTCTGGGATACTTCCACTCGACCTCCGCATACAGGAGGCACTAGCACTGTATAAGGCAAAGAGAGGAGTACCCCGGGCAGAGCTGGGAGACAGAGAGGTTGAACGATTAGTTCCGTACAACGAGACGTGGCATCCAGCAGAGCATGTGCATATGGAGTTCAAAAGCCTGGTAGACAAAAAGCAAGTGGATAACCACAGTGACCAAGCAGTAAAAATTTTTACAGATGGCAGCAAGATTGAGGGCAAAGTTGGAGCGGCACTTTCCTTCTGGAAAGATGGCGCCGAGACCAAAGTTCTCAAACTCAAACTGTCGTCTTACTGCACAGTCTACCAGGCTGAACTCCTAGCCATATGCAGGGCCACAAAGGAAACCACAAAACGCTCGGAGTCGAGCTTTGGTATCTACAGTGACTCTAGGTCAGCTTTGGAGACTGTGATTAATCAGAGCTCCCTCCACCCCCTAGCCGTGCAAGCTCGAGATCTCTTAAAAACTAGCAGACTCCAAAACAAAGATGTGTCTTTGTTTTGGATAAAAGCACATGCAGGGTTGGAGGGCAATGAACGAGCCGACGAGCTGGCGAAGGAGGCGGCCCTATATACCAAAAAGAAACCTGACTACGACCAGTGCCCGGTTTCATTCATCAAGCGACAAATCCGTTTGGAGTCGCTGGAAGAATGGAACCGGAGATACCAATCAGGAGAAACAGCCGCAATAACAAAAATTTTCTTTCCAAATGTAATTAATGCGTATAAGTCAATTAGAAAATTTGAACCAACCTGCGCGATGACCCAGCTAATGACAGGTCACGGTGGGTTCTCCGAATACTTGAATCGCTTCAAGTGTAAGGAGGACCCATCGTGCATATGCGAGCCAGGAGTGGAAGAGACCGCCATGCACGTCCTATTCGAATGCCCAGCAAATTCCCTTAGAAGGTATGAACTTGAACAGTTACTTGATTATGACTTGGTTGAGGCAAACATCAGCACAATCATGACTGATAGCGAAAAGAGAAAGATTTTTATAAAATACTGTACTGAAATTGTATACAAGGTTAACAAAAGGAATAAGTAGATTTCAGCAAAATATGATGAATATATATTATTGAATATATAAATCATACATGTGTAAACTAGATAATAAGTAGAATAGATAGATCAGTATAATAAAAAGACATATTAGATATATCGAGATAAGAAGATGCACAATAGATTTGTAATAACGAACTTGTTACTTAATTAAGAAAATGACTATATTACAGAAAACAAAATGGAAGTAAACTAGTGAATAAGATCATAATATTGTATTAGAAATATGAATAAGAAAAATGGAAATTACGAAAATAAAGACAAAACACCGTTATTGCACCCCAAATCCCAAATAAAGAAATAAGAAAGTAAAGATATAGTATAGGTAATTAATTTTGAACGAAGACGGATAAAAGAAAGATAAAGTATGAAGAATGAAAGTACGAGAGGAATAAAAGAGAGAACTGGAATGAAAGGGTTGTGTAGACCAGGTCCCTGGTAAAGCTAGGGGTAGACAGAAATAAAAAAAAAAAAAAAAAAAAAAAAAAAAAAAAAAAAAAAACCTAACCTAACCTAACCTAACCTAACCTAACCTAACCTAACCTAACCTAACCTAACCTAACCTAACCTAACCTAACCTAACCTAACCTAACCTAACCTAACCTAACCTAACCTAACCTAACCTAACCTAACCTAACCTAACCTAACCTAACCTAACCTAACCTAACCTAACCTAACCTAACCTAACCTAACCTAACCTAACCTAACCTAACCTAACCTAACCTAACCTAACCTAACCTAACCTAACCTAACCTAACCTAACCTAACCTAACCTAACCTAACCTAACCTAACCTAACCTAACCTAACCTAACCTAACCTAACCTAACCTAACCTAACCTAACCTAACCTAACCTAACCTAACCTAACCTAACCTAACCTAACCTAACCTAACCTAACCTAACCTAACCTAACCTAACCTAACCTAACCTAACCTAACCTAACCTTTTTTTTTTTTTTTTTTTTGTTTTCGTGGGGAAAAATCTGCATACAGATACCATACTGCATGTAGGGTACAGTATGGTTATGTGGGGTTGTCGAAGAGAAGCTTCGATGACCCACTAAACAACCCCCCGGTGGCCAGCCTCTAAGCGTGATCAATGGACCTGGGAACTCCGATGGACCGCGCCAGGCCCATCTTGCTATTGCTAAAATTTAAACACGTCTCCGGGGGCGTTCACAACTACCGTCCCCAACGTCCCGCGAGAATTACAATGGCATGTGCCACACAATGCCATCGCCCTCCTGGGGTCTGCCTTGGAAAGTCGGAGCCCACACTCCGACTGCCCGCGGACCCAAGTGGTCCCCTAAAGGGAATGCCTCGTTACCCTCATGGGGCAGGCAACGCAGGGCGGTCGTAGCGCGCGCCTTGCCGCCGCCTCCTCCGAGCGGGATCGGCTCTCTCGCGATCCCGCTCGGCGGCTTCTTTCTGGACCATGACGGTCTCACAGAAAGAGACCACCTCCATCCACGCCGTCTCATCCACCAGCATAGCAGACACTACGCTGGGCAGAGAGAGATCCTGCCCGATCCTGTTGACCAGGATCTGCCGTTCAGCACTCCACGCCGAGCATTCCTCGAGCGTGTGCTGTGCGGAGTCCTGACCCCACTCACAATGGTGACATTGCGGTGTGGGTTCGCGTCCAATCCTACTCAAGAACTCACCAAAGCATCCATGCCCGGTGAGCACCTGGGCAAGACGAAAGGTGATCCTTCCCCCCTCCCTCCCCAGCCAGGCTTCGAAGCTTGGCAGAATCGCGCCGACAGCGCGTTGGCGTGAGTTTCTCGGCTCCTCGAGCCGTTCGCGCCACTTCCCGAGCGCGCGTTGACGCTCTTCTCGCCGCACTTCAGCAGGCGCAGCTCTGCCATCACCATCGTGACGGAGACGGACGTAAATAGATGCGTCCATCTCCGCCAGGATGTCGAAGGGCGGGAACCGGGCCAATAATGTCGCCGCCTCAAAGGATACGGTACGGTACCCTCGTACGGTCCTGATGGCAATAGGACGCTGCAGGCTATTATACATAGCTCTGTAGCGCCCAACACCCGCCAGTCGATGTGACCAGACGGGCGCTCCATAGAGTGCCATTGACCGTACCACCCCTCCGTATAGACGGCGAACACTCTCCCTGGGTCCCCCGAGATTAGGCAGAAGCCTGTGCAGAGCACCCACTACCCTAAGAATCCGGGGGACAGAGCGTCTGAAATGCTCCCCGAAGTCCCAACGACTGTCCAGGGTGAGACCAAGGTACTTGAGGTACGGGCCCACCTGGACGTCAACGTCCCCCACGAGAATCGACAAGCTGGGTGGTTCCCGACTCCTAGGGTTCTTATGGAACCATAGCGCCTCGGTCTTGTGAGGCGCTATCCGTAGACCCAGCTCGTGAATTTTATTCACGACGCAAGTCACCCCAAGCTCGGCGAGCCTCTTGGTCCCTTCAAAGGAGTCCCCGCCCGCGAAAACGAGCGTGTCGTCTGCATAACAGACCACATGCACGCTGGCGGGGAGATCGACGCGCAGGACCGCGTCATATGCGAGATTCCATAAGAGGGGTCCAAGAACGGACCCCTGCGGAACCCCGCACACTACTTCCTTCCTATGCACACCGTCCCTGCCCACATATTGCACACTCCTATCACGTAGGTAGGCCCCAACTATTCGCTGCAAGTAGGGAGGCACCGCGTGAAACACAAGCGCTTCCCTGATCGCTCTCCAGGGCAAGGAGTTAAAGGCGTTTACGATGTCTAATGATACCGCCAAAGCCCTCCTGCCCTGGGACACAAACTGTTCCGACAGAGTTCGGACGCGGAGAATCGCGTCCACGGTCGATCGCGCCCGTCGGAAGCCAAACTGGTCGTCCGATAAGTTGGGACCCACCCGCCACAGGTGTATGCAAAGACGGTCGGCAATTATTCTTTCGAATAATTTGCCGCTCTCGTCTAGCAGGCAAATAGGGCGGTACGCAGAGGGAGAATCCGTGGCCCTACCGTCCTTCCTCAAGAGGACCAACTTAGCCTCCTTCCAGTCCTTAGGGAACACGCCAGACCGGAGACAGTTGTCAAACAACTGCCTTAGCTTGTCCCCCAGACCCGCAGATAGAGCCAGCGCCAAGACTTTACCGGGAATCCCATCGGGCCCGGGCGCCGTGTTTCGAGCCCTCATGCGTTTCACGGCTTGGTCCAACTCCTGCCTTTGAACCCCCATACTGTCAGTCCATTCCGTACCATCTGTATTTATTTCCGACAGCACAGGGGATAAGGAACCGTCCTGAAATCCGACCCCCGGAAAGAGGGTGTCTACCACTCTTCCTACGAACTCCGGGTCCAGGGTTTCAGTTAACGGAGGAACCCAGTGTCGGAGCTTGCCCAGTACCATCCTGTACGGGCGGCCCCATGGGTCCCTATTCAGTCCCTCCAGGAGTTCACTCCAAGATCGCGACTTGGAATCGGCAATCGCGACTTGGAGCGCCTTGGTAGCGACACGGTAAACCCCATACGCTCTATCCGTTTCCTCGGCTGTGGCATGCCTTCTTCTCCGGGTCCTGGTGTACTGGCGTCGTGTGCGTAGGCACGTTTCGCGAAGCCTCGCTATCTCCGCTGACCACCAGTACACAGCCCTGCGCTTGGTCGACCTGGCCCGGGGCATTGAGACGTCGCAAATTGACGTCATCGTTTCCCGGAGCCACGTTGCTTCCCTCTCAGGACCCGGCGGATCTTCGGCATGGTTTTCTGGCCAGGCCGCAACGATGGCCGCGGCTTCTAACAGGTCCCGGTCAAGCCGCTTTAGGGCCCATCGTCGCGGCGGGCTGTCACCACGGCGGGAATCCCGAGTTGAGGAGAGGCGGAAAAACACGTCAAAAACAATGTGGCGATGGTCAGACAATGTGACCATCTCCTCCGCCACCCTCCACCCCGTCACCAAGTGCGCGGCAGATGGAGTCGCCCATGTGAGGTCCACAATCGATTCCCCCTGCCACCGCACACAGGTGCTTATTGATCCCTGATTTAGCAGCCGGAGGTCATGTCCCGCCGCCCATCCAGCAATTGCGATTCCCTTAGGGTCATCTCTGGGACTACCCCACTCACGCGAGTGGGCATTAAAGTCACCCAAGATAAGCACGGGACGAGGTAGGCATCTTCGTATGCACGCTCCGACCTCGTCCAGGTACGCCTCGTAGGCAGCAAGGGTGCAGTTTGGGGAGATGTAGCATCCTACGACGGCAAGGTGACCCCATTCCGTTGCTACGAAACCCTGTCCTTTTTCAATAGGGACACAGGGGGGATCACCTTCACCTCCTCCCCAGTAGATAGCAACAGAGCCCTGCTCGTCCCCAAACCATCGTGGATGGGCCGGGATCCGATAAGGCTCCGCCACTACCGCACATGCAATCGACCACTGCGCAAGGGTTTGCATAAGCAAGTTCTGCGCACCCTGGCAGTGGTTTAGATTGCACTGCAGGGCTCTAAATGGGTTGTGATCCATTAAGAGGCCTCCATGGCCTCCTGGGGTGGGCTTAGGCCCAAAATTTCGGCATCTTTCGTTGGGGCCGAAGTCTTTCCGGTATTTGGGGTAGGAGGAATTCTCCGTCCACCCTTCGCCTTTTTAGGGGGGGAGCAATTCTTGCTACCCATCCTGTGGTCGGCCTTGCAGCCCATGTCCGAGCACAGTGGACATTTTGGCGGACGCGTGCAATCGCTAGCCCGGTGACCGGGCTCGCCGCACGCATAGCACACTGCACTGCGATCCACTGGGTTCTGACATAGGCTGCGTACATGCCCATACTCCAAGCACCGGAAGCATTGAAGTGGCCGTGACGTAAGATAGTCGACGCGAGCCGAGGCCCACCCGACGACCACTCGTCCTGACGCTGCTATCTTACGCACGCTAGCCAGCGGACAGCGTACCCACACCGTGCCCAGGGCGCTGGGTGGGCGCCTAATTACACCCACCCTCACGTCGTCAGCGGAGCAGCCTCCATCGCGGGCGACCGCAGCGGCCACTTCCCCTGGCGTGACGCTGTCGTCGAGGTCCTTAAGCCTCAGCTCCCCCGTCTTAACGGGACGAGAGATGCGGACGCTGAAATCCTCGAGGACAGCGCGCATGCGTCCTGCCAGTGTGTCGGCCTTGGACGCACAATCAGGCCCAGACACCTCCATTATGAGCCCCCCCGTTATAGCTCGTTTAGAGCGAACCATGTCCACCCCCACTTCCTCCAGCCTAATGCGATCTCTGGCAGCTGCCATGACCGCGGCGTACGTGTCCTGTGAACCTTCCGGAATGGTCACAGTTATCGCCGCGGATTTGGGCAGTCGCGAGGGCTTAGGGAGAGCAGGTGCCTTTTTGCGCCCGCCCCTGGAGTTCGCCGGTGGGCTGGGCTTAGCCGGAGCAGTTCCAGGGCCGGCACCAGGTCCTGCTCTAGTGCTGACCGTGGAGTCAATCGCGGCACCTGACGTTACTCCAGCCGCCTTTCTTTTAGATTTTTTGGCCCTCCTGCCAGCCACAGTCGTCCAAGGTGCGTTTGATGGTGATGCTACTAGCTCGGCCGGCTCACCCCGCACCACAGACAGGGAGGTAGCAGTAGCAGCTTTTAAGGGGGGATATATAGCCTTTCCCCTTCCTTTCTCCTTGTCCGCTCCGGGAGTTACGATAGCAAAACCACTCGTGGGCTGCGGCGACCGAGCTACATGAGCCGCCGCCAGTTTTCGGTCCATCAGAGCCCCTATACGTTCCATCAGCCGGCTCTCCCAGTCATTACCGGCGACTGGTGCTGACGCCGCTGCCGATATGGCCACACACTCCTTGCTGGCCTGGGCCTGCTGATGGATCACCTCAGTCAACTTCTCCACCTTAGTGGAGAGAACCTCCATCTGGCCCCGCAGGTCCGCGTTTTCTCTTTCCAGGCGCTCTACGTTGGCGTCAGTAGAGACTCTCTTTACCAACGCCAAGGAAGCCGCCTGGACCTTCCTGACTGCCATTCGGAGGCCACGGATGTAGTCGCCCTTCAAGTTTTTAGACCTGTCGGCGATCTTCCAACTCATCAGTTGGATGCGCCTGCATTTCCAATCCCAACTCTTCTGCTTTGGGCAGCTTGTCCTTGGCCTTTGTCTTTGAGGGTGGAACTAACGGGTCGAAAACCTCGTCTTCCCCTCCCTCTTTCTCTGACCTAAGGTACAGAGTGAGACCCTTGGACCCCTTTGGGTTCCCAGCCTGCTCCCTCTGCCCTCTTTTGCGTCCGCGCGTTCGAGTCGATGTGCTGGAGGCAAAAGAGGACGCGGACATGGCAGAGCTATCCGATTCCTCATCCGCCCCTCTCACCACTACCTCTGGTGTGCCTCTCTGTTGAGCCACGAGCGGTTTCGCAAAGAAGCGCGTTTCCCTTTCACCTGACATCGACTGCCCGTCCGCGCCCGAGCCAGATGCGGGCGCGCAGGCATTGTCAGTACTATCTTCCAACATCGGCTGCACGCCCACGCCCGAGCCGGACGCGGGCGTGCAGTCGATGTTCACCACTTTCTGCTCTAAATCGCCAGAAGGGGGGCCTTCTAGCGACTTAGAACAGAAAGTTACGTCATGACAGCTTTTGTCCCCCACGTATACGACGGGACGGTACACCGCGGAATCCGCGGTGCCATGGGATTCCCCGTTTCCGGGACCCACACGTGGACTGTTTTTATTTCTGTCCTTTTCCATGATTTTCCTTTTAGGGGTGAGGTCCCCGTGTTTGGCGCCCTAGCGGCCGGGTTCCCCCCGACCATACTCCGCGTGTAAACCCGGACCAGCGAGCATGCCCATAGTCGCTCCGTGCATCTACACAAGGTGTAGGCGCACAGAGCGAACCCAAACAGCTCGCGGGCCCGGATTCACACACGCAATACTCCCCTCGGCGGGCGCCGAAACCATATATTGGGACTTGGTACCTTCTCACTCTTAGATCCACTTGAGGATACCCGCCATCTCTCTTGACAGAGTTTGGAACTTCTTTCCTCTGCCGAGCCCCATTCACTGCGCTGTCTGCTGAATCAGAGAGTCGCGTGAAGAGGCTCCAAAGCCTTTTGGCCAACCCTTGGTGTTTTGTCCACGCTGGCCTGCCGATAACTCCCGTAGGGAAGCTATCGGCAAGCCAGAACCCCCTATCCGCAACCCGGGGACGCGCCACGTCGGAGTATCACCTCTCCGCCCACTGGGACAACCCAGCAGGTCCGTGGAACCTAACCTAACCTAACCTAACCTAACCTAACCTAACCTAACCTAACCTAACCTAACCTAACCTTTTTTTTTTTTTTTTTTTTGTTTTTGAGGGGAAAAATCTGCATACAGATACCATACTGCATGTAGGGTACAGTATGGTTATGTGGGGTTGTCGAAGAGAAGCTTCGATGACCCACTAAACAACCCCCCGGTGGCCAGCCTCTAAGCGTGATCAATGGACCTGGGAACTCCGATGGACCGCGCCAGGCCCATCTTGCTATTGCTAAAATTTAAACACGTCTCCGGGGGCGTTCACAACTACCGTCCCCAACGTCCCGCGAGAATTACAATGGCATGTGCCACACAATGCCATCGCCCTCCTGGGGTCTGCCTTGGAAAGTCGGAGCCCACACTCCGACTGCCCGCGGACCCAAGTGGTCCCCTAAAGGGAATGCCTCGTTACCCTCATGGGGCAGGCAACGCAGGGCGGTCGTAGCGCGCGCCTTGCCGCCGCCTCCTCCGAGCGGGATCGGCTCTCTCGCGATCCAGCGGGATCGGCTCTCTCGCGATCCCGCTCGGCGGCTTCTTTCTGGACCATGACGGTCTCACAGAAAGAGACCACCTCCATCCACGCCGTCTCATCCACCAGCATAGCAGACACTACGCTGGGCAGAGAGAGATCCTGCCCGATCCTGTTGACCAGGATCTGCCGTTCAGCACTCCACGCCGAGCATTCCTCGAGCGTGTGCTGTGCGGAGTCCTGACCCCACTCACAATGGTGACATTGCGGTGTGGGTTCGCGTCCAATCCTACTCAAGAACTCACCAAAGCATCCATGCCCGGTGAGCACCTGGGCAAGACGAAAGGTGATCCTTCCCCCCTCCCTCCCCAGCCAGGCTTCGAAGCTTGGCAGAATCGCGCCGACAGCGCGTTGGCGTGAGTTTCTCGGCTCCTCGAGCCGTTCGCGCCACTTCCCGAGCGCGCGTTGACGCTCTTCTCGCCGCACTTCAGCAGGCGCAGCTCTGCCATCACCATCGTGACGGAGACGGACGTAAATAGATGCGTCCATCTCCGCCAGGATGTCGAAGGGCGGGAACCGGGCCAATAATGTCGCCGCCTCAAAGGATACGGTACGGTACCCTCGTACGGTCCTGATGGCAATAGGACGCTGCAGGCTATTATACATAGCTCTGTAGCGCCCAACACCCGCCAGTCGATGTGACCAGACGGGCGCTCCATAGAGTGCCATTGACCGTACCACCCCTCCGTATAGACGGCGAACACTCTCCCTGGGTCCCCCGAGATTAGGCAGAAGCCTGTGCAGAGCACCCACTACCCTAAGAATCCGGGGGACAGAGCGTCTGAAATGCTCCCCGAAGTCCCAACGACTGTCCAGGGTGAGACCAAGGTACTTGAGGTACGGGCCCACCTGGACGTCAACGTCCCCCACGAGAATCGACAAGCTGGGTGGTTCCCGACTCCTAGGGTTCTTATGGAACCATAGCGCCTCGGTCTTGTGAGGCGCTATCCGTAGACCCAGCTCGTGAATTTTATTCACGACGCAAGTCACCCCAAGCTCGGCGAGCCTCTTGGTCCCTTCAAAGGAGTCCCCGCCCGCGAAAACGAGCGTGTCGTCTGCATAACAGACCACATGCACGCTGGCGGGGAGATCGACGCGCAGGACCGCGTCATATGCGAGATTCCATAAGAGGGGTCCAAGAACGGACCCCTGCGGAACCCCGCACACTACTTCCTTCCTATGCACACCGTCCCTGCCCACATATTGCACACTCCTATCACGTAGGTAGGCCCCAACTATTCGCTGCAAGTAGGGAGGCACCGCGTGAAACACAAGCGCTTCCCTGATCGCTCTCCAGGGCAAGGAGTTAAAGGCGTTTACGATGTCTAATGATACCGCCAAAGCCCTCCTGCCCTGGGACACAAACTGTTCCGACAGAGTTCGGACGCGGAGAATCGCGTCCACGGTCGATCGCGCCCGTCGGAAGCCAAACTGGTCGTCCGATAAGTTGGGACCCACCCGCCACAGGTGTATGCAAAGACGGTCGGCAATTATTCTTTCGAATAATTTGCCGCTCTCGTCTAGCAGGCAAATAGGGCGGTACGCAGAGGGAGAATCCGTGGCCCTACCGTCCTTCCTCAAGAGGACCAACTTAGCCTCCTTCCAGTCCTTAGGGAACACGCCAGACCGGAGACAGTTGTCAAACAACTGCCTTAGCTTGTCCCCCAGACCCGCAGATAGAGCCAGCGCCAAGACTTTACCGGGAATCCCATCGGGCCCGGGCGCCGTGTTTCGAGCCCTCATGCGTTTCACGGCTTGGTCCAACTCCTGCCTTTGAACCCCCATACTGTCAGTCCATTCCGTACCATCTGTATTTATTTCCGACAGCACAGGGGATAAGGAACCGTCCTGAAATCCGACCCCCGGAAAGAGGGTGTCTACCACTCTTCCTACGAACTCCGGGTCCAGGGTTTCAGTTAACGGAGGAACCCAGTGTCGGAGCTTGCCCAGTACCATCCTGTACGGGCGGCCCCATGGGTCCCTATTCAGTCCCTCCAGGAGTTCACTCCAAGATCGCGACTTGGAATCGGCAATCGCGACTTGGAGCGCCTTGGTAGCGACACGGTAAACCCCATACGCTCTA
This sequence comes from Eupithecia inturbata, assembly GCA_963662085.1. NCBI lineage: Eukaryota > Metazoa > Arthropoda > Insecta > Lepidoptera > Geometridae > Eupithecia > Eupithecia inturbata. The sequence goes on from OY759195.1 coordinate 40,662, forward strand.
TCCGTTTCCTCGGCTGTGGCATGCCTTCTTCTCCGGGTCCTGGTGTACTGGCGTCGTGTGCGTAGGCACGTTTCGCGAAGCCTCGCTATCTCCGCTGACCACCAGTACACAGCCCTGCGCTTGGTCGACCTGGCCCGGGGCATTGAGACGTCGCAAATTGACGTCATCGTTTCCCGGAGCCACGTTGCTTCCCTCTCAGGACCCGGCGGATCTTCGGCATGGTTTTCTGGCCAGGCCGCAACAATGGCCGCGGCTTCTAACAGGTCCCGGTCAAGCCGCTTTAGGGCCCATCGTCGCGGCGGGCTGTCACCACGGCGGGAATCCCGAGTTGAGGAGAGGCGGAAAAACACGTCAAAAACAATGTGGCGATGGTCAGACAATGTGACCATCTCCTCCGCCACCCTCCACCCCGTCACCAAGTGCGCGGCAGATGGAGTCGCCCATGTGAGGTCCACAATCGATTCCCCCTGCCACCGCACACAGGTGCTTATTGATCCCTGATTTAGCAGCCGGAGGTCATGTCCCGCCGCCCATCCAGCAATTGCGATTCCCTTAGGGTCATCTCTGGGACTACCCCACTCACGCGAGTGGGCATTAAAGTCACCCAAGATAAGCACGGGACGAGGTAGGCATCTTCGTATGCACGCTCCGACCTCGTCCAGGTACGCCTCGTAGGCAGCAAGGGTGCAGTTTGGGGAGATGTAGCATCCTACGACGGCAAGGTGACCCCATTCCGTTGCTACGAAACCCTGTCCTTTTTCAATAGGGACACAGGGGGGATCACCTTCACCTCCTCCCCAGTAGATAGCAACAGAGCCCTGCTCGTCCCCAAACCATCGTGGATGGGCCGGGATCCGATAAGGCTCCGCCACTACCGCACATGCAATCGACCACTGCGCAAGGGTTTGCATAAGCAAGTTCTGCGCACCCTGGCAGTGGTTTAGATTGCACTGCAGGGCTCTAAATGGGTTGTGATCCATTAAGAGGCCTCCATGGCCTCCTGGGGTGGGCTTAGGCCCAAAATTTCGGCATCTTTCGTTGGGGCCGAAGTCTTTCCGGTATTTGGGGTAGGAGGAATTCTCCGTCCACCCTTCGCCTTTTTAGGGGGGGAGCAATTCTTGCTACCCATCCTGTGGTCGGCCTTGCAGCCCATGTCCGAGCACAGTGGACATTTTGGCGGACGCGTGCAATCGCTAGCCCGGTGACCGGGCTCGCCGCACGCATAGCACACTGCACTGCGATCCACTGGGTTCTGACATAGGCTGCGTACATGCCCATACTCCAAGCACCGGAAGCATTGAAGTGGCCGTGACGTAAGATAGTCGACGCGAGCCGAGGCCCACCCGACGACCACTCGTCCTGACGCTGCTATCTTACGCACGCTAGCCAGCGGACAGCGTACCCACACCGTGCCCAGGGCGCTGGGTGGGCGCCTAATTACACCCACCCTCACGTCGTCAGCGGAGCAGCCTCCATCGCGGGCGACCGCAGCGGCCACTTCCCCTGGCGTGACGCTGTCGTCGAGGTCCTTAAGCCTCAGCTCCCCCGTCTTAACGGGACGAGAGATGCGGACGCTGAAATCCTCGAGGACAGCGCGCATGCGTCCTGCCAGTGTGTCGGCCTTGGACGCACAATCAGGCCCAGACACCTCCATTATGAGCCCCCCCGTTATAAACCTAACCTAACCTAACCTAACCTAACCCATAGGCCATAGCGTTTTATAAGGTGGTGTCCAGATCGGCACGGGCTCAGTGGGGGCTCAATTCACATATTCTTAGATTAATTTATGGTGCTGTAGTTGAGCCTACTGTGCTGTATGCTGGTAGTTGCTGGGTGGATGTCGTCGAGAGAGTGTATGTGAGAGATATGTTGAATCGGCTGGCTAGGTCCTTTGCTATAAAGGTTGCCAAAGCGCACAGAACAGTGTCGTTTGAGTCCAGTTTGATCTTGGCTAGAATTATACCGCTGACATTGAGAATAAAGGAGCATGCTAGTGTATATTCAATCAAGAGGGGTCATTTTTTGCAAACTCTCCCGGGGAGGCAGCTGGAAATGAGAGAGAGTCCTTTCAGCTTACCTCATCCCGCTTTGAGGAGAAGGATACAATTTGATGTTATTAGTTCCCAAGAGGAGGCCGATGTGCTTGGTTCTCAATCCCTGGCGGTGTATACAGATGGCAGCAAGCTGGAGGGAAAGGTTGGTGCTTCGGTTTCTTGTTGGAGAGGTAGGGAAGAAATTCGACACATTAGTTTTAGACTGGAGGACTACTGTAGCGTTTTCCAGGCTGAGCTGTCGGCTATTTTAAGAGCTATGCAGTGGATGTTGGGTAGGAGTGAAGAAGAATTTATTATTGTTAGTGACTCTAGATCTGGGCTGGAAATAATATGTGACACCAATTCTGTTCATCCGTTAGCGGTTGCCATTGGTAGTAATTTGAGGGAGCTTCAGGAGGAGGGGAAAGATGTCAAGTTTTATTGGGTCAAGGCTCACATAGGTATCATTGGGAATGAGAGGGCTGATGAGTTGGCTAAATATGCTGCCCTGCATAATAGACAGATCCCGGGGTATGACAAGTTCCCTCTGTCTTTTGCTAAGTATTCAACGCGACAAGCTATAATTGATGAATGGCAAAGGGAATACATGACTGCTACAGCTGGGAGTGTGACTAAGATATTTTTCAATAATGTTACGGTAGCATATAAAATATTGGGAGGAATCACACTGACTAACTATCTCACACAATTGTTCACAGGGCATGGAGGCTTTCGCTCGTATCTGTACAGGTTTCATTTAACTGATAGTCCATTGTGTACTTGTGGGGATGGCGTGGCGCAGACAGTGCAACATGTTTTAGTTGACTGTATTAAGTTTTGTCAGCTCCGCTATGACTGTGAATGTGCAGTTGATACTCCAATTATTTTGGACAATTTCTCTTATTTATTGGCAGTTCCTTACAGTAGGGAAATATTTTTGGAATACGCTAGAACTATCCTCCGAAAGGTGGGTGCGGAGAATGGTTCTATCTTAGAGCAAGTTTAATTTACTTTGAAATGAAATTTATTTGTTTGTTTAACTTTATTTTAATAAACTGTTCATATTTGTAGCATTGTTTGAGTTTCTCACTGGGTAGTACATTTGTTTGGTTATTGGTTATTGCAGGCACTATTTTATTCGCTGGATCAGTTGTTTCACATCACCAACGCATTCACTTCAATCACATTGCACTCTGCCTACAGCTACTGTGTGGGCATTTTTCTTGTTTGATTAGTTATTTTGGTAGGGGCTTCAATTATTGTTAACTCTGTGTTCTGAAATCAAAATAGTGATTATTGTTTCTTTGAGAATTCTTTTAGTTTTGCATGAAACAAGGGATTACACTGCTTACCAATTTCACTTCAATGTCTGTTGGTTGATTTTGATTGGAGACTGATCGCCTTGTGATTGATTATAAAGCACAATATTTTCTTGCAAAGTCGTGGGTGCTGGGTTAATTGCAGGGCGTTTTCCTTCGTTCCTTGAGCCGCAGCTTGTTGAGGTATTGGTTTGCATAACTCTGTTCTGTTTTTGTTGTTGATTTGCTTACAAAATTATAATGTTTACATGTCTTGATTGTATTTGTTTTGTTGTTTTATAAACTTACCAATTTACTGAGCGTGCTGTCATCTGCTTAATGCCCTCTACTTGTCAATAGATGGTGGTGTTGAACAGCAAACACTGCGAGCTTGTTTTGCGGATTTTTCCGGTTATTTATCATCAATGCTTTTGTGGTGGTTTGTTTTGCTGTAGGCGGTGAATATAAAATGTTGTTTAGTGTAGTTTTATTATGAATTAAATGTTGCGTAGTGTAGTTTATTATTTAAATAGGCTCTAGATAAGACTCTTTTCAGATGTATTTTATTTAGGTTGGATCGTGGCTTTGATTCACTAGCATTCTGGACCGTTTGTTAATCTTGCGCTAATTCTTTACGATCAGATTAAGGCACTTTTTGTTAGCACTGTTTGTGATATTTTTATTTTGTCAACAATTAAATAAAAATTATTTGTGGGACTATGTTATGCTACCCTTGTTGATGGACGCAGTAGTCATGATTTGTTTCGCTAATCATACGGATTGGTACCGGTTCTTGATTAATACTGCTGGTAAGCTATTTTGCACTATGGTAGCACTACGAATATGCTTGAAGCTAGAGCGTCTACCTACTCGCCGCTAGTGGCATTTTTGTTTTGTTTTGTGGCGGTATATTTGATTTGTGCAAGTTATGGGCATTTATTGAAATTTTTGAACATTTTTCTTTATAATGATTTAATTCAGTTCGCATTTTGTTTGTCGTAGGGGGATGGAATCCTTGTTTTTCATTGGGAGAACATAAGAGATTAAGTTTAGCTGTTTGATTTCATATGTTTTGTAGTGTTTTGTGTGTGTGTTAGTCCTTAGGTATATGATGTGAGTCTGAGCTTGTGTTCGAGAATCTTATAGGCTTTTGCGCTGATTTGTGTGTCAAAAACTGTGTTGCTGTGTGGGTGTTTTAGTGGTGGTTTATTTTTATTTATTTTTTTTTAAATCAAATTTTGTTTATTTATTTAAAATTAAAATTATTAATTAAAATTATTTTTTATGATAATGATCCATTGGTAATTTTATTGATATTGTATAGTAATTGTTTTGTATAGTAATTGTTTTATGAACGTTGGAATGCTTGTGATTACTTACACATAATATGTAATTTGTAGTTATGTACCAGCGTTGATGTATTGTTAGTCTATAGTATGTACCTGTTATTATTACTATAATAATTTATGTAATGGATCTATGCAGACATAAAATTTGTTAAATTTTACATGTATTGTTATAATTTATTATTTATATAAATTTGTTGGTAAATTATTGATTAAGTTTTATATTGTTGTGTAAGATGTTAACAGTATTATAAAAAAAAAAAAATAAAAAAAAAAAAAAAAAATATAAAAAAAGTAAAAGGTAATAAAAAAAAAAAAAAAAAAAAAAAAAAAAGGGGAAAATATAATAAATACGCATGAAGTATAAATTAATTGAAAATGGCTACGAAACGTATTTTTAAATGTAATGTATTATAATTGTAGTTCTTGTAATAATTAATTGTATAAGCTTGATTTTTCTGATATAAAATCTTATGTCGTTTATGCATGAGAAAGATTATGTGTGAGTCATGAGGGGGAGTGTAGGTTTGTGTGTGGTTTATTTTATGTGAGTGTAATTTGTTTTCGGGATTAATAATATATGATTTTTGTAATAGTTTATTAATTATTGGAAATGTTTAATTTTCATTAGATTCTATTTTTGTTAATGTTTGTAATGGTCATTATTTTTAGCGAGTATGACACATATTAGGTTATTTTGGCTGAATATTATGTACCTACTATTATTGGGTGTATTCTGGTACTCTGTGATTATGTATTTCTGTAATCTGCAGTATGTGCCAGTGTATTATGAAAATTAATAATAAATAAGTGTAGTAAATAAATAATATATGTGATCTGTGTAGGCATAAAAGTTGTTAAATTTTTGATTATTAATTTCATACGTATTGTTATAATTTATTATATAATTTAATTTGTTAGTAAATTATTAATTTCATGTTTAAATTGTTGTTGTTGTACTCTGAGGATTATGATTGTAATTTCTACAGATGTATTAAAATGTCATATTTCTAATATAGTACTTAATTAAAAAAAAAAAAAAAAAGAAAAAAAAAAAAAAATACGGTACGTGGAATGAATTAATTGATAATGTTTATATTATAATGTGAAGATATTTAAGCGTGATTTATCTTAAAAGTAAAATTGTATTAGATTATTTTGTGTATGTCGTTTTATGCATGAGATAGATTATGTGTGAGTGATGGGGGGGAGTGTGGGTCTTAGTGTTATTTTGTGTAATTATTTGATGTGTATGAATTAGTATTAATTGTTAGTTAACTTCAAAGACGATGTATATAATGATGTTGCATTTCATAGCAACAGGTTATAAAGGTTTTAAAAAGTAAAAGCAGACTAGCGAACTCACTTATCCTTTGATGGGTTGAGTCAACTAGTCAGCGACATTTTAAAAAAAAAAAAAAAAAACCTAACCTAACCTAACCTAACCTAACCTAACCTAACCTAACCTAACCTAACCTAACCTAACCTAACCTTTTTTTTTTTTTTTTTTTGTTTTCGAGGGGAAAAATCTGCATACAGATACCATACTGCATGTAGGGTACAGTATGGTTATGTGGGGTTGTCGAAGAGAAGCTTCGATGACCCACTAAACAACCCCCCGGTGGCCAGCCTCTAAGCGTGATCAATGGACCTGGGAACTCCGATGGACCGCGCCAGGCCCATCTTGCTATTGCTAAAATTTAAACACGTCTCCGGGGGCGTTCACAACTACCGTCCCCAACGTCCCGCGAGAATTACAATGGCATGTGCCACACAATGCCATCGCCCTCCTGGGGTCTGCCTTGGAAAGTCGGAGCCCACACTCCGACTGCCCGCGGACCCAAGTGGTCCCCTAAAGGGAATGCCTCGTTACCCTCATGGGGCAGGCAACGCAGGGCGGTCGTAGCGCGCGCCTTGCCGCCGCCTCCTCCGAGCGGGATCGGCTCTCTCGCGATCCCGCTCGGCGGCTTCTTTATGGACCATGACGGTCTCACAGAAAGAGACCACCTCCATCCACGCCGTCTCATCCACCAGCATAGCAGACACTACGCTGGGCAGAGAGAGATCCTGCCCGATCCTGTTGACCAGGATCTGCCGTTCAGCACTCCACGCCGAGCATTCCTCGAGCGTGTGCTGTGCGGAGTCCTGACCCCACTCACAATGGTGACATTGCGGTGTGGGTTCGCGTCCAATCCTACTCAAGAACTCACCAAAGCATCCATGCCCGGTGAGCACCTGGGCAAGACGAAAGGTGATCCTTCCCCCCTCCCTCCCCAGCCAGGCTTCGAAGCTTGGCAGAATCGCGCCGACAGCGCGTTGGCGTGAGTTTCTCGGCTCCTCGAGCCGTTCGCGCCACTTCCCGAGCGCGCGTTGACGCTCTTCTCGCCGCACTTCAGCAGGCGCAGCTCTGCCATCACCATCGTGACGGAGACGGACGTAAATAGATGCGTCCATCTCCGCCAGGATGTCGAAGGGCGGGAACCGGGCCAATAATGTCGCCGCCTCAAAGGATACGGTACGGTACCCTCGTACGGTCCTGATGGCAATAGGACGCTGCAGGCTATTATACATAGCTCTGTAGCGCCCAACACCCGCCAGTCGATGTGACCAGACGGGCGCTCCATAGAGTGCCATTGACCGTACCACCCCTCCGTATAGACGGCGAACACTCTCCCTGGGTCCCCCGAGATTAGGCAGAAGCCTGTGCAGAGCACCCACTACCCTAAGAATCCGGGGGACAGAGCGTCTGAAATGCTCCCCGAAGTCCCAACGACTGTCCAGGGTGAGACCAAGGTACTTGAGGTACGGGCCCACCTGGACGTCAACGTCCCCCACGAGAATCGACAAGCTGGGTGGTTCCCGACTCCTAGGGTTCTTATGGAACCATAGCGCCTCGGTCTTGTGAGGCGCTATCCGTAGACCCAGCTCGTGAATTTTATTCACGACGCAAGTCACCCCAAGCTCGGCGAGCCTCTTGGTCCCTTCAAAGGAGTCCCCGCCCGCGAAAACGAGCGTGTCGTCTGCATAACAGACCACATGCACGCTGGCGGGGAGATCGACGCGCAGGACCGCGTCATATGCGAGATTCCATAAGAGGGGTCCAAGAACGGACCCCTGCGGAACCCCGCACACTACTTCCTTCCTATGCACACCGTCCCTGCCCACATATTGCACACTCCTATCACGTAGGTAGGCCCCAACTATTCGCTGCAAGTAGGGAGGCACCGCGTGAAACACAAGCGCTTCCCTGATCGCTCTCCAGGGCAAGGAGTTAAAGGCGTTTACGATGTCTAATGATACCGCCAAAGCCCTCCTGCCCTGGGACACAAACTGTTCCGACAGAGTTCGGACGCGGAGAATCGCGTCCACGGTCGATCGCGCCCGTCGGAAGCCAAACTGGTCGTCCGATAAGTTGGGACCCACCCGCCACAGGTGTATGCAAAGACGGTCGGCAATTATTCTTTCGAATAATTTGCCGCTCTCGTCTAGCAGGCAAATAGGGCGGTACGCAGAGGGAGAATCCGTGGCCCTACCGTCCTTCCTCAAGAGGACCAACTTAGCCTCCTTCCAGTCCTTAGGGAACACGCCAGACCGGAGACAGTTGTCAAACAACTGCCTTAGCTTGTCCCCCAGACCCGCAGATAGAGCCAGCGCCAAGACTTTACCGGGAATCCCATCGGGCCCGGGCGCCGTGTTTCGAGCCCTCATGCGTTTCACGGCTTGGTCCAACTCCTGCCTTTGAACCCCCATACTGTCAGTCCATTCCGTACCATCTGTATTTATTTCCGACAGCACAGGGGATAAGGAACCGTCCTGAAATCCGACCCCCGGAAAGAGGGTGTCTACCACTCTTCCTACGAACTCCGGGTCCAGGGTTTCAGTTAACGGAGGAACCCAGTGTCGGAGCTTGCCCAGTACCATCCTGTACGGGCGGCCCCATGGGTCCCTATTCAGTCCCTCCAGGAGTTCACTCCAAGATCGCGACTTGGAATCGGCAATCGCGACTTGGAGCGCCTTGGTAGCGACACGGTAAACCCCATACGCTCTATCCGTTTCCTCGGCTGTGGCATGCCTTCTTCTCCGGGTCCTGGTGTACTGGCGTCGTGTGCGTAGGCACGTTTCGCGAAGCCTCGCTATCTCCGCTGACCACCAGTACACAGCCCTGCGCTTGGTCGACCTGGCCCGGGGCATTGAGACGTCGCAAATTGACGTCATCGTTTCCCGGAGCCACGTTGCTTCCCTCTCAGGACCCGGCGGATCTTCGGCATGGTTTTCTGGCCAGGCCGCAACAATGGCCGCGGCTTCTAACAGGTCCCGGTCAAGCCGCTTTAGGGCCCATCGTCGCGGCGGGCTGTCACCACGGCGGGAATCCCGAGTTGAGGAGAGGCGGAAAAACACGTCAAAAACAATGTGGCGATGGTCAGACAATGTGACCATCTCCTCCGCCACCCTCCACCCCGTCACCAAGTGCGCGGCAGATGGAGTCGCCCATGTGAGGTCCACAATCGATTCCCCCTGCCACCGCACACAGGTGCTTATTGATCCCTGATTTAGCAGCCGGAGGTCATGTCCCGCCGCCCATCCAGCAATTGCGATTCCCTTAGGGTCATCTCTGGGACTACCCCACTCACGCGAGTGGGCATTAAAGTCACCCAAGATAAGCACGGGACGAGGTAGGCATCTTCGTATGCACGCTCCGACCTCGTCCAGGTACGCCTCGTAGGCAGCAAGGGTGCAGTTTGGGGAGATGTAGCATCCTACGACGGCAAGGTGACCCCATTCCGTTGCTACGAAACCCTGTCCTTTTTCAATAGGGACACAGGGGGGATCACCTTCACCTCCTCCCCAGTAGATAGCAACAGAGCCCTGCTCGTCCCCAAACCATCGTGGATGGGCCGGGATCCGATAAGGCTCCGCCACTACCGCACATGCAATCGACCACTGCGCAAGGGTTTGCATAAGCAAGTTCTGCGCACCCTGGCAGTGGTTTAGATTGCACTGCAGGGCTCTAAATGGGTTGTGATCCATTAAGAGGCCTCCATGGCCTCCTGGGGTGGGCTTAGGCCCAAAATTTCGGCATCTTTCGTTGGGGCCGAAGTCTTTCCGGTATTTGGGGTAGGAGGAATTCTCCGTCCACCCTTCGCCTTTTTAGGGGGGGAGCAATTCTTGCTACCCATCCTGTGGTCGGCCTTGCAGCCCATGTCCGAGCACAGTGGACATTTTGGCGGACGCGTGCAATCGCTAGCCCGGTGACCGGGCTCGCCGCACGCATAGCACACTGCACTGCGATCCACTGGGTTCTGACATAGGCTGCGTACATGCCCATACTCCAAGCACCGGAAGCATTGAAGTGGCCGTGACGTAAGATAGTCGACGCGAGCCGAGGCCCACCCGACGACCACTCGTCCTGACGCTGCTATCTTACGCACGCTAGCCAGCGGACAGCGTACCCACACCGTGCCCAGGGCGCTGGGTGGGCGCCTAATTACACCCACCCTCACGTCGTCAGCGGAGCAGCCTCCATCGCGGGCGACCGCAGCGGCCACTTCCCCTGGCGTGACGCTGTCGTCGAGGTCCTTAAGCCTCAGCTCCCCCGTCTTAACGGGACGAGAGATGCGGACGCTGAAATCCTCGAGGACAGCGCGCATGCGTCCTGCCAGTGTGTCGGCCTTGGACGCACAATCAGGCCCAGACACCTCCATTATGAGCCCCCCCGTTATAGCTCGTTTAGAGCGAACCATGTCCACCCCCACTTCCTCCAGCCTAATGCGATCTCTGGCAGCTGCCATGACCGCGGCGTACGTGTCCTGTGAACCTTCCGGAATGGTCACAGTTATCGCCGCGGATTTGGGCAGTCGCGAGGGCTTAGGGAGAGCAGGTGCCTTTTTGCGCCCGCCCCTGGAGTTCGCCGGTGGGCTGGGCTTAGCCGGAGCAGTTCCAGGGCCGGCGCCAGGTCCTGCTCTAGTGCTGACCGTGGAGTCAATCGCGGCACCTGACGTTACTCCAGCCGCCTTTCTTTTAGATTTTTTGGCCCTCCTGCCAGCCACAGTCGTCCAAGGTGCGTTTGATGGTGATGCTACTAGCTCGGCCGGCTCACCCCGCACCACAGACAGGGAGGTAGCAGTAGCAGCTTTTAAGGGGGGATATATAGCCTTTCCCCTTCCTTTCTCCTTGTCCGCTCCGGGAGTTACGATAGCAAAACCACTCGTGGGCTGCGGCGACCGAGCTACATGAGCCGCCGCCAGTTTTCGGTCCATCAGAGCCCCTATACGTTCCATCAGCCGGCTCTCCCAGTCATTACCGGCGACTGGTGCTGACGCCGCTGCCGATATGGCCACACACTCCTTGCTGGCCTGGGCCTGCTGATGGATCACCTCAGTCAACTTCTCCACCTTAGTGGAGAGAACCTCCATCTGGCCCCGCAGGTCCGCGTTTTCTCTTTCCAGGCGCTCTACGTTGGCGTCAGTAGAGACTCTCTTTACCAACGCCAAGGAAGCCGCCTGGACCTTCCTGACTGCCATTCGGAGGCCACGGATGTAGTCGCCCTTCAAGTTTTTAGACCTGTCGGCGATCTTCTCCACGGTCTCCAACTGACAGTTAATGCAGGCGACCAACTCATCAGTTGGATGCGCCTGCATTTCCAATCCCAACTCTTCTGCTTTGGGCAGCTTGTCCTTGGCCTTTGTCTTTGAGGGTGGAACTAACGGGTCGAAAACCTCGTCTTCCCCTCCCTCTTTCTCTGACCTAAGGTACAGAGTGAGACCCTTGGACCCCTTTGGGTTCCCAGCCTGCTCCCTCTGCCCTCTTTTGCGTCCGCGCGTTCGAGTCGATGTGCTGGAGGCAAAAGAGGACGCGGACATGGCAGAGCTATCCGATTCCTCATCCGCCCCTCTCACCACTACCTCTGGTGTGCCTCTCTGTTGAGCCACGAGCGGTTTCGCAAAGAAGCGCGTTTCCCTTTCACCTGACATCGACTGCCCGTCCGCGCCCGAGCCAGATGCGGGCGCGCAGGCATTGTCAGTACTATCTTCCAACATCGGCTGCACGCCCACGCCCGAGCCGGACGCGGGCGTGCAGTCGATGTTCACCACTTTCTGCTCTAAATCGCCAGAAGGGGGGCCTTCTAGCGACTTAGAACAGAAAGTTACGTCATGACAGCTTTTGTCCCCCACGTATACGACGGGACGGTACACCGCGGAATCCGCGGTGCCATGGGATTCCCCGTTTCCGGGACCCACACGTGGACTGTTTTTATTTCTGTCCTTTTCCATGATTTTCCTTTTAGGGGTGAGGTCCCCGTGTTTGGCGCCCTAGCGGCCGGGTTCCCCCCGACCATACTCCGCGTGTAAACCCGGACCAGCGAGCATGCCCATAGTCGCTCCGTGCATCTACACAAGGTGTAGGCGCACAGAGCGAACCCAAACAGCTCGCGGGCCCGGATTCACACACGCAATACTCCCCTCGGCGGGCGCCGAAACCATATATTGGGACTTGGTACCTTCTCACTCTTAGATCCACTTGAGGATACCCGCCATCTCTCTTGACAGAGTTTGGAACTTCTTTCCTCTGCCGAGCCCCATTCACTGCGCTGTCTGCTGAATCAGAGAGTCGCGTGAAGAGGCTCCAAAGCCTTTTGGCCAACCCTTGGTGTTTTGTCCACGCTGGCCTGCCGATAACTCCCGTAGGGAAGCTATCGGCAAGCCAGAACCCCCTATCCGCAACCCGGGGACGCGCCACGTCGGAGTATCACCTCTCCGCCCACTGGGACAACCCAGCAGGTCCGTGGAACCTAACCTAACCTAACCTAACCTAACCTAACCTAACCTAACCTAACCTAACCTAACCTAACCTAACGTGCCATCTCTGACGTAAATCTACGTTTCTTTCTTCTTCATAGCTAGGCAGAGGCAGCGTCATAGTAGGGCTTCCAGTTAGAAAGTGCCCCGGAGTCAAGTAGTTGTAGTAGTCTTCTGGGTCTTCAGTGAGAGGACAAAGAGGTCTTGAGTTCATGCAATGCGCGTCACGCGAGTAAGACAGCTGTGTTTTTGTATTAACTCACGGATAACGTCACCGCCTTGATACTATGTGATAGCGTTTGATTGATATAATTTTTTCTCTTCTTGATTAGTGTCGTAAACCACTGCATGATCTACTTTCGGTGGCGATAATAGCAACGCAGGTCCATTCTACCAAAGTTCATGCTCTTTCAGTTGTGTTGCAGTAATTCCACGACTCGCGCAGTCAGCTGGGTTTCCAGCTGATTTGATGTACTGTAAATTTTTTGCTGGTATGATTTCATTCATTTTTTGGTCTCTATTTGCTACGAATGGCTTCCAACGGTGAGGATTGCCTTTAGTCTCCCTTAGACCCCCCGCTCCCTTAGTCTGCCTTTAGTCTTTAGTTTATAAACCGCTGTCGAGTCTGACCATCCAAATGATTTTATGTTTTGCTCTGATAAGTTTTGCTGGACGATTTTCATGAGATTTTATAGTAGGAGTGCCGCGCAAAGCTCAAGTCACGGGAGTGATACATTTTTCTTTTCCACTAATCTTGTTTTTGCTGCTATGATCACAGGTTTTTCTGTGTTTTTGATCTTGCTGTAGATAACATAGGCATTTAGGCGTTTTCGGAAGCATCGCAGAATCCGTGTAGCTCTATGTTATAATTTTCGTGACTTTCTAGCCACCTTTGGATCTGAAGCGTGTTGATTACTCCAAGATCTTGCTTGATATAATCAATCAATTTATAATTATAATATAATATCAATATAAGAGTTTTTATCATATACTCTTCTTATAATTTCTATCATATAAAGGTGTCCGGTACACGGACAGACAGCATTCACTACCTGCTGACCTTTACCTTACTTCTGTCTAGATAGAATTCACTACCTGCTGACCTTAACCTTACTTCTGTCTAGATAGCATTCACTACTTGCTGACCTTAACCTTACTTCTGTCTAGATAGCATTCACTACCTGCTGACCTTTACCTTACTTCTGTCTAGATAGCATTCACTACCTGCTGACCTTAACCTTACTTCTGTCTAGATAGCATTCACTACCTGCTGACCTTTACCTTACTTCTGTCTAGATAGCATTCACTACCTGCTGACCTTAACCTTACTTCTGTCTAGATAGCATTCACTACCTGCTGACCTTTACCTTACTTCTGTCTAGATAGCATTCACTACCTGCTGACCTTTACCTTACTTCTGTCTAGATAGCATTCACTACCTGCTGACCTTTACCTTACTTCTGTCTAGATAGCATTCACTACCTGCTGACCTTTACCTTACTTCTGTCTAGATAGCATTCACTACCTGCTGACATTTACCTTACTTCTGTCTAGATAGCATTCACTACCTGCTAACCTTTACCTTACTTGTCTAGATAGCATTCACTACCTGCTGACCTTTACCTTACTTCTGTCTAGATAGCATTCACTACCTGCTGACCTTAACCTTACTTCTGTCTAGATAGCATTCACTACCTGCTGACCTTTACCTTACTTCTGTCTAGATAGCATTCACTACCTGCTGACCTTAACCTTACTTCTGTCTAGATAGCATTCACTACCTGCTGACCTTAACCTTACTTCTGTCTAGATAGCATTCACTACCTGCTAACCTTTACCTTACTTCTGTCTAGATAGCATTCACTACCTGCTGACCTTAACCTTACTTCTGTCTAGATAGCATTCACTACCTGCTGACCTTTACCTTACTTCTGTCTAGATAGCATTCACTACCTGCTGACCTTAACCTTACTTCTGTCTAGATAGCATTCACTACCTGCTGACCTTAACCTTACTTCTGTCTAGATAGCATTCACTACCTGCTGACCTTTACCTTACTTCTGTCTAGATAGCATTCACTACCTGCTGACCTTAACCTTACTTCTGTCTAGATAGCATTCACTACCTGCTGACCTTAACCTTACTTCTGTCTAGATAGCATTCACTACCTGCTGACCTTTACCTTACTTCTGTCTAGATAGCATTCACTACCTGCTGACCTTTACCTTACTTCTGTCTAGATAGCATTCACTACCTGCTGACCTTAACCTTACTTCTGTCTAGATAGCATTCACTACCTGCTGACCTTTACCTTACTTCTGTCTAGATAGCATTCACTACCTGCTGACCTTTACCTTACTTCTGTCTAGATAGCATTCACTACCTGCTGACCTTAACCTTACTTCTGTCTAGATAGCATTCACTACCTGCTGACCTTAACCTTACTTCTGTCTAGATAGCATTCACTACCTGCTGACCTTTACCTTACTTCTGTCTAGATAGCATTCACTACCTGCTGACATTTACCTTACTTCTGTCTAGATAGCATTCACTACCTGCTAACCTTTACCTTACTTGTCTAGATAGCATTCACTACCTGCTGACCTTAACCTTACTTCTGTCTAGATAGCATTCACTACCTGCTGACATTTACCTTACTTCTGTCTAGATAGCATTCACTACCTGCTAACCTTTACCTTACTTGTCTAGATAGCATTCACTACCTGCTGACCTTTACCTTACTTCTGTCTAGAACTGAGGAACTTTTGAGCGACGATACGGTGTGGCGGCAAGAATTTGTTTTCCAATTATAAACAAAACAAATTTAAATTATTTTTCATTAATTTATTTAAATGCATATTCGTGTCTATTTTATATTATTACTAAACGGTACAACAAGTTTTTTACACAAATCTATCAGCGCAGCCCTGATGATGCAGGGTCCGGCGTGCGTCATCAGGGCTGCGCGGCGGCGGCGCGCAACACGCGGCACGCGGCGTCATTGTCGCGGCCCAGCGCCAGCGTGCGGCCCTCGCGGCGCAGCACCGCCGCGCGCCGCCGCGCCGCCGACCCGCCCGCATCGCGCTCGCGCAAACGCGCCCGCCAGCGCTCCGCGTGCGGCGCGCTGGACACGCGCGCGCACAGCGCCACCGCGTCGTAAAAGTCTAGATCCGCCTCTATGTCCAGCTCCGGCGCCGCCTCCAGTTCCGCCACCGCGTCCAACCGCGCCCACGCCGCGCCCACAGCAACCGCCACCCGCGCGTGCCCCGCCGCGCGCAGGCGCAGTCCCGCGCGAGCCGTGCGGTACCACAGCGAGGCCGAGCCGTGCGCGTCCAGCGCCAGCGCCGCGCCCTTCGCCCAGCGCGCCCGGAGCGCCGCGCCCGCCTGCAGCGGCGCCGCGCCCGACCACTCCCGCCCCGCCGGCAGCGCACGCAGCACCGGCGTCGGCTCCGAGCCCGCGCCGCTCCAAACGTGCGCCAGCAGCTCCGCGCGCCCCGCGAACAGCACGCGCGCCCCCAGCGCCGCGCCCCCCGCGCTCAACTGCAGCCCCGCGCCCGGCTCCTCGTCATCTCCCGCCTCCGCGCCCGCCAGCGCTTCCAGTCCGCGCGTCCACACTTCCACGCAGAGCAGGTCCGTGCCCTCCGCTGACTGCAGCGCCACGCGCCCGCGCCGCAACACGCCGCCCGCCGCCAGCAGCGTCGCGTCCAGCCAGGGCGCCCGCGCCGCGCGCGCCCAGCCAGTCGCGCGGCGCAGCACCAGCGTGGTGCCGCCTGCCGCGAGCGCATCCCAGTGCAGCAGGTCTACCGGCATCACCTCTAGCAGCTGCCGCACGGCGGGACGCGCGCGCAGCGCCTCTAGCCGCCCGCGCAGTGCGCGCCGCAGCTCCTGCGCGTCCGCGCCGCGCTCCGCGCCCAGCCCACGCAGTATGTCCGCCGCGTCCAGCGCCGCAGCCGCGCCGCGTGACGCGCGCTCCACGCTCAGCTCCAGCGCTAGCGCGCGCTCCGCGAGCGGCCGCGACGCGTTCAGCGCCAGCGCGGCCGCGCGGGCGCCCTGCGCCGGGGACAGCACGGCGGGGCGCAGCGCACGCAGCGCCGCCTCCGCCTGCGGGCCGGGGCCGCGCTCCGCCGCCGCCAGCAGCGCACCCGTCGTGCCCGGGTCGCGCGCGTTGCCGAGGGCCACGGTGTGCAGCGCGCGACACTCGGGGTCGCGGCAGCGCGCGAGCGCGGCGCCGAGGCGCGCCCGCAGGGCGGGCCGCTCAGTGGCCGGGCGCGCACGCGGCGCGGCGGCAGCGCCGGCGAGCAGCGCGGCGCTCGCCACCTCCGGAAGCGGCGCCTCTTCGCCAAGCCGCAGCGCGTCCCGCACGACGCCGGCCTCAGGGCGCGGCGCGAGCGCTAACCCCGCGAAGTAGTCCCCGGCCAGGTCAGCCAGCGCATCAGGCGCATGCGGTGCCAGCAGCGCGCGCGCCGCCCTGTGCGCGCGCTCGCTCCCCAGCAGGCCGAGCGCACGCACCAGCCCGCGCAGCTCGGCACCGGGCGCGTGCAACACTCCCCGCAGCTCCCCCGCGCCCGCGCCCCGTAGCGCCCGCAGGAGAGGCTGCAACGCGCGCGCCTGCTCGGCCCCGCCCCCTGCACCCGCCTCCCAACCCCGCAGCGCCACCCCCCACCGCTCCAGAGCCGAGGTGAGGTCCTATGTAAACACATTAAGTACTAGTTAGAGACTGCTATTTATTTATATATTTATTTGGAAAACAAAAAGCTTACGTTTAGTTAACAATAGAATCGTAAACTAGAGCAAATGAAGCTAAAGACAGTTTCCATTGCACTCATAGAACTTATCATCACTTATTTATCATCTCCTATCAATATCATCTAAAGGTGTAGAGCGGAAACCTTACAATCTAAAGGTGTAGGGCGGAAACCTTACAATCTAAAGGTGTAGGGCGGAAACCTTACAATCTAAAGGTGTAGGGCGGAAACCTTACAATCTAAAGGTGTAGGGCGGAAACCTTACAATCTAAAGGTGTAGGGCGGAAACCTTACAATCTAAAACAGTTAGGTACATTTCAGATAGATCGCTTGCAAACTTTATTTGTACAACCTACCTATTATACCATGTGTGAAGCAAATAAATATTTGAATTGATAAAGTAATTAATAAAGTATTGATAAAGTAAATGTAGATAGTCATTAATATAATAACAGTAACTGCGAGTAGGTAATGCTGCAAAAAAAAAAGGATTTTGTTGCTACACAAACAGCTTCAAGAGGAGAGTAGAGGAGATTATGGTAAAGTGGAAGCTTGAGGATAGTTTGAAGCGTATGCATAAGAAATGGGACGAGATAGAATCCTACCATAATCAGATAGATTCAATATCCTGCAAGGATCGGATATTGAACACGAAGATGAATTTTTTTGCTACGAGGAAACCTTCGAAGCTCTTTCGAGAGCCCTCAACGAAAGGCTTCTTCTCACCTTCATAATTCTACACCGAAGCTAGAAGTGGCGATATTTTCGGGTAGCTATACTCAATGGCCTGCATTTTTAGATCTTTCCTCCGGGAGCATCCATAACAATTATCTGTTGATAAACTGCCAGAAAATGCAGCATTTGAAAGGAAAGCTAAAGGGAGAGCCAGAACGGCTCGTACAACATCTCCACATTTCATCCGAGAATTAGGAGACCGCGTGGGAGCTCTTAAACCACAGGTACAACAACCCTCAAGTTCTCTTTACAAAGCACATTGAATTATTTTTGAACCAGTTTAGCGCCGCCAAACAATCGTCCAAAGATTTACAACGTTTCTACGACACCTCCATGGAGAATATTCACGCCATACAGAATCTCGGGATCGACACGACCACATGGGCCATTTTAGACCATCTCATTTGCAAAAAACTCGATCCCGAAACAGTGGTACATTTCAGGGAAACTCGCAAAGCGCCGCGAGAAATACCCACGCTCCAAGAGATTATGAACTTTTTAGAAAATAAGTTTATATCATTAGAACCGTTATCTAAGAAAGAGAAGGATACAACGACGCCGCCGCAGCCCACGAAATCCCATTCCTCTCAGTCGAGTAATAAATTATTTTCAAGGGGTAACAAGTTTCATAATAGAAACCGTTTTAAATATGGTAAGTCGGGCGAGCACGAATTCAGTTCCGCTGCTTGCACTTTAACTTGTCCTAATTGCAAAAATAATCAAAAAATGTATCGATGCGATTATTTTAAAATGTTAAGTTCCAAAGAGAAACTTAGTGCGGTGACGAAGTTAGGTACATATGTGCCAAAACTGTCTACTTCCGCATGAAGCAGGTCAGTGCCGTTCGAAGCGCGTATGTACTCGTAGGGCTTGCAATGGTGAACACAATTCTATGTTGCATGACGCATTTAAGGCATTAAACCAGTCCAGTCTCTCCTCAGGATCGACGCACTATTTTCCAAAGCCTTTACCGTCTACGAATACGGATCATAAGGCTAATCCCGTTGCCACCTAAAGCGAGGAAATCTTACTCACGACATTATCCCTTAGAGTAAGGTCAGTTGATGGGACATACGTCATATTTGATCAATCGTTGCAGAGTATCATCTGGAGATCATCATCACATGAACCGATAGGGGTGTATTCCCTTACAACCCTTACGTATGGGACAAAATCTGCACCGTACGTTGCCATGAGGACCCTTAAACAAATAGCGATGGACTATAGTAAGATAAATAAATATCCTTTAGCAATAAGGCTGTTACAGGAGTCGTTTTATATGGATGACTTGCTAGGGGTGAAACGATTGATGGAACCCGAGACTTACAATAGCAAATAATTTCCATCCTAAGTGAAGCCGGAATGAATATACGTAAGTGGTCAAGTAACACACCGAAGCTCACCAAGGATTTACCTGAAGAAAGTTTAGATTCTCCTCTCAACTTTAGGAGTGGAGACGCCAAGAAAACTCTCGGAATCAGCTGGAGGTCAAGCACGGACACCTTTACATATCATATACAGATAAGTTTAAGGAGACAAATGATGATGACAAGTTAACAAAACGACAGTTATTATCTGATATTTCGAAGATTGTCGACCCATTAGGTTGGATTTCCCCGTGTTTAAGAACGTTTAAGACGAAACTTTTATTCCAGAGAATATGGTTGGAATCTAAAGATGTTTGGGATGAATCATTAAACGAGGAACTCACCAGGGAATGGCATCTATTGAAAACAGATTTCCAGAACCTACATCAATTAGGAACACCTAGCCATTTAGGAAATAAAAATGATGGTATAAACGGATTTTGTGATGCATCAGAGAAAGCTTACGCCTGCGTTATTTACATACATAGTTACAATTAATGGTAAAGGTGAGTACACATCGAGATTGATCGCCGCCAAGACGAAGCTGGCACCAGTTAAATCTAAGCTCAGTTTACCAAGATTGGAGCTTTCAAGGGCCTCTTGTCTCGTCTAATGGAAAGGGTCTTAAATACATTATCTAAAGAGAACATAAACATGTTTGCCTGGACCGATTTAATGATTGTTCTGGGATGGATACACGGTGGCGCCAATAAATGGAAACAATTCGTAGCCAACAGAGTACTGTCCATCCTTAAAGTCATTCCAGCAACAAAATGGAGTCATGTGCGTTCGGAAGACAATGGCGCCGACTGTGCGACTAGAGGGCTGAGTGTTACCCAACTAGCAGATCACTCCTTGTGGTGGGAAGGCCCTCAATGGCTTCAAAACTTTGACTCTAATCGTTTTAGTACAGAGACATACCCATCTCCATCCATTGACACGAAAAGGATAAGTGTAAATACAGCCTAAGATCGTTTTAAAAACAATTAAATTGTAAGACTATTCAATCAGTGTGAATCAATACAGCGCGTGGCGACCAAAGTCGGCTGGATCTTGCGTTTCACAATGTGATTGCGCAATAAGCAAATAAATAAACAAAGCTATCTAACGATTAGCGAAATTAATCATTCCTATAATTTATCGTCAAAACAGTGCAATGCTTTGAATTTGCGGAAGAGATGGAGCTTTTAAAGAAAAATAAACCGCTAAAAGGACGTAGTAAAATTGCATGTCTAAATCCATTTATAGATGAGGAAAATGGATTATTAAAAGTTGGAGGGCGACTTAATTATTCGCTTCTTAAACAATCGGTTAAGAATCCTGTAATATTATCAAGTCACAGCCGTCTTTCTAAGCTAATCATCAACCAAGCGCACCGAATCACGCTTCACGGGGGTCCTAGTCTAACCCTAGCCTACATAAGATATCGATTTTTCCCCACGAGCCTTCTCGCGCACAGGAATTGATTTTACTGGACATTTTTGACATAAAGGCGAACAAAGGACGTGGAGTAAGGATTCTGAAGGGATACGTATGTGTCTTCGTGTGCATGTCGACGAAAGCAGAGCATTTGGAACTAGTGTCAGATCTTAGCACTCCAGGATTCATAGCTGCGCTTTCTCGGTTCTGAGCCTTGAGTACACTCTGTGTTGCGCGGTCGCATCCAACAACGCCGTCCACCCCTGAAGTTGCTCTCGCGCCGCGGCATTCCGATATTCGATCGAGTCGCGACACGAAATTAGGTCCTTCATTCAAACCCTTATATCGATACCCCTCATACACCAATCGGAGAATCAAGCCAAACCAGCCTTGTGGAAGACCAAATATTCCAGGGAAGCCATCAGTGGATCCATCTGATTAGGAAGGCTCCTGCCACCAACGTGAGAGGGTAAGTGCCAGCCAGTCAGCCCCTACTATTTTCCCTAACATATTTTTGGGTTAGTTTACAAGCTCAATATAATATCATGAAAAGGAATGAGGAAATCATGAATAGTCATTTTAATTCCATAACACAGCAGACGGAAAGTATGCGTCACAGAATGCGTCAGATATGCCAATGAATATACTAGGTACTTATAGCCTCGCCAAGTCCAGCGGAACAAGCCGCTGAGTTATTGAGAAGGCAGCGTACACTTTTCAAAGGATCGTACTAAAATTATTATTATTAAATTCTTTGTTGCTAGCTTTACCTACTCGCAGTTACTGTTATTATATTAATGATTATCTTTATTAACTTCATCATCGTTTACTCAATATAAGGTTAGTTAGTACAGTGTGTGATTTGTTTACATTCACAGCTTTGGATATATTTAAATAATTGTCTTCCTTTTATAGTGGCCAAACATTTACAAAGTATTGTTCAGAATCTTAATAATGCATGGAATCTTATATATATTCGATTCTTTCTAATACTTTAACATAGTTTCCCTTTTTTGTGGCCAGGATGTATAAGGTACGATGTGTCAGATCAGGCCGAGAATCTAGAGGTAGTTCACCTAAAGTCCTAAATTATGTCTACTTGCAATACGTGATCTCTGTTGTTCCGCATAGAACCTTCACGTAACTTAAATGTAATTAATAAATCAGTTGCGAATGACCAGCGTTGGAGTTATAATTTCCCGTAGCTCTAACACGTACCTAAATGTAATTAATAAATCAGTTGCGAATGATCAGCGTTGGAGTTATCATTTCCCGGTAGCTCTAACACGTACCTAAATGTAATTAATAAATCAGTTGCGAATGATCAGCGTTGGAGTTATCACTTCCCGGTAGCTCTAACACGTACCTAAATGTAATTAATAAATCAGTTGCGAATGATCAGCGTTGGAGTTATCATTTCCCGGTAGCTCTAACACGTACCTAAATGTAATTAATAAATCAGTTGCGAATGATCAGCGTTGGAGTTATCACTTCCCGGTAGCTCTAACACGTACCTAAATGTAATTAATAAATCAGTTGCGAATGATCAGCGTTGGAGTTATCATTTCCCGGTAGCTCTAACACGTACCTAAATGTAATTAATAAATCAGTTGCGAATGATCAGCGTTGGAGTTATCATTTCCCGGTAGCTCTAACACGTACCTAAATGTAATTAATAAATCAGTTGCGAATGATCAGCGTTGGAGTTATCATTTCCCGGTAGCTCTAACACGTACCTAAATGTAATTAATAAATCAGTTGCGAATGATCAGCGTTGGAGTTATCATTTCCCGGTAGCTCTAACACGTACCTAAAAAGGAAAAGGGGAATCCTTAAAACATTTGTTGTCCGTCTGTCCGTCTGTTAACCCTCTTTCCTCAGGAAGAAGGTATCGAGGTATCGAGTTGAAATTAACATCCAATACTGGTGTCCGTAACCTCTTGGAGCCATGATATCAATCAAACTTCTAAGTCAACGACTACTATTCATGATATCCTCATTCCTTTTCATGATAGTATGTTGAGCTTCTAAAACGCTAGTTTGGTTTAGATGACCTTCGTTCTGTGATATGTTCTTAATGTCCTTCTCGTATTGTTTTGCGAATGAGTCATCAAGGACACCGATTAACGCATTCGCCAAATAACCCACTCCATTTAACCAATCCTCTCTTTTACCGTTTGATTATTAGTTTAAAATAAAATTGTATTATAATGCTCGATTTAAGGATGACTCACATTAGACCGTGTCGGGTCCGAACCGAGTGTCGGCCGTAGCACGGTCACCGAACCGGTCCCGTGCCGACTCACGCTAGACCGTGTCGGGTCCGAGCCGTGTGTCGGCCGTAGCACGGTCACCGAGCTGGTCCCGTGCCGACTCACGCTAGACCGTGTCGGGTCCGAGCCGAGTGTCGGCCGTAGCACGGTCACCGAACCGGTCCCGTGCCGACTCACGCTAGACCGTGTCGGGTCCGAGCCGTGTGTCGGCCGTAGCACGGTCACCGAGCCGGTCCCGTGCCGACTCACGCTAGACCGTGTCGGGTCCGAGCCGTGTGTTGGCCGTAGCACGGTCATCGAACCGGTCCCGTGCCGACTCACGCTAGACCGTGTCGGGTCCGAACCGAGTGTCGGCCGTAGCACGGTCACCGAGC
This sequence comes from Eupithecia inturbata, assembly GCA_963662085.1. NCBI lineage: Eukaryota > Metazoa > Arthropoda > Insecta > Lepidoptera > Geometridae > Eupithecia > Eupithecia inturbata. Next base: position 64,048 of record OY759195.1, read on the forward strand.
CGGTCCCGTGCCGACTCACGCTAGGCCGTGTCGGGTCCGAGCCGTGTGTCGGCCGTAGCACGGTCACCGAGCCGGTCCCGTGCCGACTCACGCTAGACCGTGTCGGGTCCGAACCGAGTGTCGGCCGTAGCACGGTCACCGAACCGGTCCCGTGCCGACTCACGCTAGACCGTGTCGGGTCCGACCGAACTGAGTGTCGGCCGTAGCACGGTCACCGAGCCGGTCCCGTGCCGACTCACGCTAGACCGTGTCGGATCCGAACCGAGTGTCGGCCGTAGCACGGTCACCGAACCGGTCCCGTGCCGACTCACGCTAGACCGTGTCGGGTCCAAACCTAGTGTCGGCCGTAGCACGGTCCCGTGCCGACTCACGCTAGACCGTGTCGGGTCCGAGCCGTGTGTCGGCCGTAGCACGGTCACCGAACCGGTCCCGTGCCGACTCACGCTAGACCGTGTCGGGTCCGAGCCGACTGTTGGCCGTAGCACGGTCACCGAGTCGGTCCGAGCAAAAATCGAACAAAAAGTCAGTGCACTTGTATAGCATCACAACGAGTGCTCGGCCGTAGCTCAGCCGCCGCACTGATTCATGCGCCGAGCCGAGCTAGGACCGAGTTGTGTCCGACCGTTGTCCGTTGCTCGGCCGTCACTCGGTTGCCGACCGGTATAACGTGAGTGTGTCCATACAAAATATATGTAACATTAGTTGACCGTGCTACGGCCGACACTTTAGGCTTTAGTTTGTAGTTTGGCCGATCCTTTAGTCAATCCGCTCGTCGTTATTTTAATTATAATTTAGATGGAAACAAACAGCTACATCTAAATTGAGTAGAAACATTGGTAGAATAACTAAAGCTTAACAGTTTTCACTTATAGTACTTAAATATGCTCAAACTAAAAAATACCTCCTGCGGCTCCTCGTCATCGTCGAGGTCGAGCTGCGCGGGCAGCGGCAGCGGCAGCGGCGCCTCGGGCAGCGGCGCGACGGCGGCGGGCGGCGCGTCCTCCTCGCACGCCGCCAGCGTCAGCTCGTGATAGGAGCGCGCCTTCAGCCCCGGCGTGCCGACCCACTGCGCGCCGCGCGGCCACACCACCTCCTCCGCGTGCAGCCGCGCCGGTGCCGCCGCCTCCGCCGTGACCAGCGTGTAGCGCGACACGCGCCGCGCCTCCCACCCCACCGCGTCCTCCTCGTCCCCGTCCTCCTCCTCCGCGCGCTCCCAGACGCAGGCGCGCTGTAACAAACACGACACACCGATCAGTGCACAGTGGGTAGATACCTACAGAGGCCGGCTGTGCCCGGAGCAGCGCCTGCGACTCACCTTGCTCTTGCGGAAGACGGTGGGCTCGAGCGGCTCGTACAGCGCGGAGCAGGCGCCTGACACGTCCAGCTCGGCGCGCTCGCCGGCGCCGCGCCGCCACTGGAACAGCGAGACGAGCGCGCGCAGGTAGTCCCCCACGTCTGCCGGCAGCCCGTCTGGCAGGTAGAAGCGCAGCAGGCGCCCGCGCGCCCACAGCGCCTGCGCCTGCGCCGCGCTGCCGCGCGTCCAGCGCTCCCACGGTGAGCCGCGCCGCCGGTACGTCGCGTGCGCCGCCGCGCCGCGCCGCTGCAGCTCCACGCCCTCCAACTGCACAGAAGGAACATAGCGGTGACGACCGCGCCAAGAAACGTTGCGGATGCATTCGGTATGAATTGGAACTTATGATTATGAGTAACTAATAGGTATAGGTAAATACAAAACCGCCCAAGTACCTACGTCTCGGACTCGCACACGACACGAAGGGTTCCCAAGTACCTACGTCTCGGACTCGCACACGACACGAAGGGTTCCCAAGTACCTACGTCTCGGACTCGCACACGACACGAAGGGTTCCCAAGTACCTACGTCTCGGACTCGCACACGACACGAAGTAACCTCTACCATTAGTAACCTCTACCAAGAATTGAGGTAAAATACTTTTTCTCTCTGGTAGGTACCTAAATCACAAAATAATATTTTGTAAAATGTTACATCCTTCATATTATTACTAAAAATAAGAAAATAAATTGTAACACTTGAAATTTGAAATGAAGATTTGAGATAAATCAAAAATATGATCATTATTATTTTTGCAATATTATGAGTTATATAAAAAACATATGGTTTTGGTCGGCAGGTAGAAAATGCCTCGGCATTAAGCCCACCCTTTGTACCTTAAAATGCAATAAAGTGTTAAAATAAATAAATAAATAAATATAAGTTAACGTTAGGTACTGTAGCTACAAATAGAGATTTTCTTATTCTTATTCTATTCGTAAGGTTATTATTATTATTTGGTTATTTTGGCTTATCATATTTTTGCACAATAAATACTTTCAATACTAATTATTCGCATGTTAAACTATAACATACTAGGTATACAAAACATTTTTAAAAATTTAGTTATCACAATATTCTTCAATAATAAGCAGTAGGTAATAATATTATTATTTTATATTACTAACTATTAATGTTAATCTCGATTTATGTGACTCATACAAACTACTTTAATAACTATTTGTTAACTATTTGTTAACCACTTTAAGACGAGTGTACTCGTTCAGTGTATTACTAGTACCAATCTCATTAGATTATATAAACTTTAGTTTAAGCATACTTAAGTACTCGTACTATGAGTAAAAACTGTAAGCTTTAGTTATTCTACCAATGTTTCTACTCATAAGAAATCAAATAATATCCCAAAAATATTTCAACTTCAACGGGACTTAAACCCGCGTCTTTCCCTCAGTACGGGAACGTGCTAACCAACTACACAACGACGTCAAGTGATGTAGGAGTCGAAAAGCTCTGGGACTTCCATCGGACTATAGCGCTGTTAGCTCCACCTACAGGGGGCGCATTGACGCTTTATCCAATCCTGTTCAAAGACTAAAGTTACGTTTAGTTAGTTTGACGAGAGGTGTCGCGATGCCCATTTCTAAGGTATTTATTATTACAGTGCGTAAGCCCCACACTGGGTTAATTTATAAGAAATCAAATAATGTCTCAAACATTTTTTCCTTCTCATTTAAGCTGTATATGCTGTTTGGTTTCCATCTAAATTGTATTTAAAATCAAAAAACATAAAATTATTTATGCTGGACAATTCACACAGCATTATCTAGCCCCAAGTTAAACAGAGCTTGTGTTAGATAACTGATACACTTAATACAATATACTACATAGATATCACGCACTCCAAAAAAACTGAGGTACCTACCTACAAGTCGATATATATCACTAAACATTGGTCACAGGTAGGTACTTACCTAGTGTGGATATTTATTTAGTGACAATGTAGTAGGGTAGGTACGAATTCTGAAAAACAAAGTTTCTGCTACTGTTTTCTCTACCACAAGAAAAATCCAAGCAACAATACAGTCTACCTAGCTCCTAGCTCCTAGGTGCCCGGTTAGATGTCGATTTCGGAGAGAAGTGCTGACAATAAATCGGTCATCTCTCGCCGAAGTGCATCGCTGTCGTCCAGATCCAAGTCTTCGGACTAAGTTTCCAGTCTCTCTATACCTCTTGTATACTTTGGAGACACAGGACTGGCTCAGATGAAGCTGTCGAGCGATAGTACGCTGAGAGAACCCTTGCTGGATTAGGGTGACGATTTGAGCGGCTTCTATTGGTGTGGTTTCCATTTTCTTGTAATTCCAATATTTTGAGTGACGTGATATATTGGACTGATGACAAAATTGCATAAATTCCCAGTTTTTATAGAGATTCAGGAGTTTGAAAAAATTGATGTTTCGTTCCAAAAATTTATGTTTTTTGTTTTCACGTTCCATGACATATGATGAACATTTTTTTCGCTATGATATCGAAAGAGTTTGAAAGCTAATAAAATTATCTTTAAAATAATATACCACAACCTACAGTTTATTGCATGGAAACTGTAAAATATGGTCTGCAAAAACCAGCGATGAAGTGATTCCAGTTTATAGCTCGCAAGTGTATATTTACCGATTTTTAGAAACTGACAAGGTTTCTGTAGAAAATTTTAGCTAAGGTTCTCGACAGGCACAGATAATACTAGGAAAAACAAAAAATAATAATACAAAAATAAGAAACTGGTTCCTAATGTTTCTATACAAAAGAATATGTACAGCTGATAGGTACTACCAGCTGTAATTAATTAAAGACAAATGAACACGGAGACTGTGACTCATTTACACCAACTAAAGATATGATCAAAAGACGTCGTCGTCAAAATCTATGTAGATTAGGGTGTCCCAAAATAATTAAAGTGATATTTTTTCAACGCATACCTTCTTGTTTTTTTGTTTGGTGCTAAAATTACTGTTAAATAAATTTCACGTGATTCGGATAACAGTAACCCCCGACCGACCGACTTGTGATCTTAGTGAGTTGAGTGCCGCACAGTGGATCGAAAAAGCCCTTCCTATAGACATAGAACTTTTTTTTTCTAAACATGCTTTTTCTTATTGGAAACCAAGACAGAATCTTATTAGAAGCCCAAACTATATCATATTTTATGAACCTAGGTGATAATGACGCAGAAAAGATTTTTTGAACTTTAATTTGTATGGAGAAAAACATGAAAATCGATATTTTTCGGCTCTCGTGCGAGTGCCCGTTATTTCCTCCGGCATAAATAATGTTCCTATTTTTTACTATCTTTTGACATATAGCACATATGGGGCACTCGATGGACTTCAGGTGAAAAAAAATAAAATATATTTTTAAATTTTCTTTTTGCATTTTATTCATTATACAAGGTACATTACGACCTATAAATAATATTTCAACTCACCTAATTATTGTTACAATTTTAATGTAATATTTCACCTATCATAATAATGAAAATATATTAAATTTTTATATTTAGTTAAAGTAAAAGCATAATTATCAAATACAGTCATTATTTTTAAAAAGAAAAGAATAATAATTACAAACTACAAAGGCGATTAAACAATTCACACGAAATAAATATTACTATTTTTTTAGACACAAGGCAAATATCTCTATGAATTTTGTCGTTTTAAATGTGCTTATCTGATTTGGGCTGATTAAGATTGCCTTAATCATACAAATATGACGAAAACTACAGAAGATTTTAATAATTTTTGGATAAAAATCAAAAGGATTTGGCTAATTAAACTAGATTTTTATCGACTTTGGAAACTAGAAGAGAGGCCTTATGATTAAGGCCTCTAGGTCCAAATTTAAGATTTCAAATCGAAACTACATTTCTACGTAAAAAATTATGTGTATATCCTATACCTTGTTTTCAAAAGCATCAAGGTATCACCTTTGACAACCTTTCTGACTAGGTAGTACTACGATATTTCGCTCTGGGCTAATACCGTTTAGTTGTCTCTAAGGCTAGTTTTATAGTAACGCCGCCCGCTGGACGCGCCGCCGACTTGGATCGAAACATATCAGTACTTAAACTCTTAAGCGCGCAAGGACTTGCTTAATTCAATGCGTGTTGTTTCTAGATTTTCATCATTTATTGCATTGTTTTCGATTAGTCAACATGTCAGTCGAATTGCGCAGTTCTTAAACGAGTGTAATATATTTAATTGGCAAAGTAAAACATCAAGTAACGGGTTCAAAACTTCCCTCTAATGGACATGTTCTAACAGCTTTGAGCAGATATCCGCGAAGTGAATACAAAGGTAAATGAGAGTGCAAATCTCACGATACGCGACTGTTTTATTCATTGGGAAAGGGCACGAACACCTCCTAAATCATTGCCAAACTGTTGAAGAAACTTGTAAACTTATATCAAGTTTGGAGAGACTTGCAAAAAAATGCAGACAAAACACAAGGTGTGTTTAAACGGCGTCGAGACGCGTTTGTTACCAGTTTGGATAATCTGTTTGATATTGCTCACGCGCCGATGCTTTGACTATGATAACAATTAGATGAAGACAAAATCTTCCTGCAGCGTCAGAGAGAGCCTGGTCTATCGACTGGACCGTCTAACTGGAGACAACAAAAATTTAACGAACAAACAGGACAGGGCGCGCCTCAGGGCTATTCAGGAAGATAATCGCCGTGCTAAATATTTAGCTGCGTCGATTTCATCTGCAGTTAATTCATTAACTGCAGATGAAATCGACCATACGTAAAGGTTCACTTTACGTATGGATTTGTCTTCAAATTCTAGCGACTGCGAGGTTTTGCAACAAAGATCCAAAAGCCCACACAAAGAAAACATACAACCTGAAACTTGTAAATGCGGAAGGATTTCATTACTTCATAGTTAGTAGCAGCATTGAACGGAAAAACTAAAAGAGCGACGAAAACGACTTTTAAAACAAGGTGCCAGATGCTGTGACTATTCACTGGGGTGGAAAACTATGGCAATAGTTTTCCACCCCAGTGAATAGTCACTGTGAATAGTAGCTTTAGATGCTCGAAAATCGAAAGAAGAACGTCTTGCAATAGTCGGTTTTTATGAAGATAAGGAGCAATTTATACCTGGGCCACGTTTGGAGAGTTCCAATGGAAGTGAGCAAGCGCAGGCTGTTTGGACCGCGATAGTAGACTGGAACCTCGAAGATAACGTACAAATTCTTTGCTGTGATACCACGGCTTCAAACCCATCACATCACGTGTATGAACTGATACTTAAAGCAGTCATCGAAGTGAAAATTTGCCAGGTGACAACAAGCCCAGATATTCCCCTATCTAAAAAATTCTTAGACAACTGGAAAATTGCCGATAGAGGTATAGGTCGTTAATATGTAACAATATGATTTAATACTATTTTTTATTAAATTCTAAGTTGTTTTATTTATGAAACCTAAATTAAGACTTAGTTAACATAATATTTCCATACAAGTCCTTAATTCATAAGTTTGAGGTTAAGTCGGCACAATAATATTTATTATTTAGGCTTTTGTGGCCACATAGAACAAAAATAGAGGGTAGGTATGCGTATTTGAAATCGTAACTCTAAATCACACAAAATAAAATTTTTATTATTGTATCTCAGACATACAATTTTTACCTTTTAGGGCACAAGTTGATACATACTTTATTACATATGTCTGAGTTACAATGTCAGTAAGTGTATCGTAACATTGTGGCATATCATTGTAAGTCATAAATTGGCATGAAAAAGAGCAATTTATCGATAGATATATGTATAATATCTTAGATCAACCCTTAGTGATTCAAATTGTCACAGTTACTTTACTATAAGTGATAATAAAAACCTACAGGATTTTTTAAAAACTTTGACGCGCTCTCCTGTAAAGTTGCTAAAAATTAGTTACAATGATTTTCCTTGCAGGTGTCGACTTATTAAATGTCACGCAAATCGTATCAACGGTCGGACAGTTATGCTTGAAGCGACTGTTTCACCATACAGCCGAATCACCCAGGCTGCAGGCTGCCACCGAGATCTTCGCTCACTCCGATTAACTAAATTAAACTGCCCCTGACGCATCGAGATAGAATCCCTCGATGCCTTGACGGAACAAATTTCAATCAACAAGCTTAACACTGGTCATAACTAGTCTTTGAAAAATATACATTTAATGTGGATTGTCCAGCATTATTTATTAATTCTTTTAGGTCCGCAGAGCCCGCGACGGGCTCGGTGTCCGCGAACGATATCTCACAACAACGCAATAAAACAAAGCCTATGTAGAATATAACACGTTAATTTTACCGTATCTATCATAAGAACAAAAAATAAATTCGATAAAATTTGTCAAAACTGATGTTTTTCACCTGGCCCCACGCGCCCGCGCCCCGTGAATAATGATGACTGACGGACACCGTTGACCGACATGGCGTAGAATGTGTTAAGGAAATATTTATAAATTCTTATTTTGCCTCTCCCTCAAACCATGAAATAGATAAAAATGTTTTTTTTTTTATTGGAAAAGGTAAAGCTTTTGACTACCATCTCATAGCTGTGTTATGGTAGGTACCTAACCTAGGTAATGTTTGCATATTTTGTCCAACACAAGTGGTAAGTAGGTATGTAGGTAACTTACGAGAAAAAGGAAATTAAAATAAAACAGGCCAAGTGCAATTCGACTTGCACACGAAGAATTCAATACAAAACCTAAATATAATTTATTTATTTATTAGGGTTACATAGGTACCTACTGGTTAAGTCGACCTAGATTCTTGTTGGGGGTTGTAGGTTTCATCATTATCTACCTGCTGACTGATTTGTTTGACTATGAAACACCTAAGCTAAGTATTCCAAACTTAACCGTTTTATGGATACTGCAACCCCCTCGAGGATCTATAACCCTGTATACTTTCGCAAAAGAAACAAGAGAAACCCTAAAGACTGTTTTATTAAAGATTGAAATTTGGCAAAAAAAAGTTTAGGTACATGACGCGATCACCCATCCAAATACTAACTGCTCCCAACGTTGCATAACTTCTGTTTCAATGTGGTATGGAACTATTCGTGTGCTACCCCTGGCGTTGGTAAATTTTTAGGGTTCTGTATCCTTTCTTGTGCGAAATAGTTTTGTACTGAACCATCCATGTGCGAGTGGACTCGCACTTGGCCGTTTTTTTTTAAGGACATGTAGATAAAGCTAAGTTCACATGTAGCGCGCGTTGACGCGCGTCAACGCACGAACAAATTTAAAAAGTGTTCATATGACAAGCGCTAACGCGCGTTGCGAACACTCGTCACCAAACATTACGAATCCATCCTATACCTAGAAGACATTTGAAGTATGTCCCATTCCCATTCTCCCGACCGGCGCGCGGCGCTGTGCGACTAGGTACGCAAACATTACGGATCCATCCTATACCTAGAAGACATTTGAAGTATGACCCATTCCCATTCTCCCGACCGGCGCGCGGCGCTGTGCGACTAGGTACGCAAACATTACGGATCCATCCTATACCTAGAAGACATTTGAAGTATGTCCCATTCCCATTCCCCCGACCGGCGCGCGGCGCTGTGCGACTAGGTACGCAAACATTACGGATCCATCCTATACCTAGAAGACATTTGAAGTATGTCCCATTCCCATTCTCCCGACCGGCGCGCGGCGCTGTGCGACTAGGTACGCAAACATTACGGATCCATCCTATACCTAGAAGACATTTGAAGTATGTCCCATTCCCATTCTCCCGACCGGCGCGCGGCGCTGTGCGACTAGGTACGCAAACATTACGAACCCATCCTATACCTAGAAGACATTTGAAGTATGTCCCATTCCCATTCTCCCGACCGGCGCGCGGCGCTGTGCGACTAGGTACGCAAACATTACGGATCCATCCTATACCTAGAAGACATTTGAAGTATGTCCCATTCCCATTCTCCCGACCGGCGCGCGGCGCTGTGCGACTAGGTACGCAAACATTACGAATCCATCCTATACCTAGAAGACATTTGAAGTATGTCCCATTCCCATTCTCCCGACCGGCGCGCGGCGCTGTGCGACTAGATACGCAAACATTACGGATCCATCCTATACCTAGAAGACATTTGAAGTATGTCCCATTCCCATTCTCCCGACCGGCGCGCGGCGCTGTGCGACTAGGTACGCAAACATTACGGATCCATCCTATACCTAGAAGACATTTGAAGTATGTCCCATTCCCATTCTCCCGACCGGCGCGCGGCGCTGTGCGACTAGGTTCGCAAACATTACGAATCCATCCTATACCTAGAAGACATTTGAAGTATGTCCCATTCCCATTCTCCCGACCGGAGCGCGGCACTGTGCTACTAGGTACGCAAACATTACGGATCCATCCTATACCTAGAAGACATTTGAAGTATGTCCCATTCCCATTCTCCCGACCGGCGCGCGGCGCTGTGCGACTAGGTACGCAAACATTACGAATCCATCCTATACCTAGAAGACTTTTGAAGTATGTCCCATTCCCATTCTCCCGACCGGCGCGCGGCGCTGTGCGACTAGGTACGCAAACATTACGGATCCATCCTATACCTAGAAGACATTTGAAGTATGACCCATTCCCATTCTCCCGACCGGCGCGCGGCGCTGTGCGACTAGGTACGCAAACATTACGGATCCATCCTATACCTAGAAGACATTTGAAGTATGTCCCATTCCCATTCCCCCGACCGGCGCGCGGCGCTGTGCGACTAGGTACGCAAACATTACGGATCCATCCTATACCTAGAAGACATTTGAAGTATGTCCCATTCCCATTCTCCCGACCGGCGCGCGGCGCTGTGCGACTAGGTACGCAAACATTACGGATCCATCCTATACCTAGAAGACATTTGAAGTATGTCCCATTCCCATTCTCCCGACCGGCGCGCGGCGCTGTGCGACTAGGTACGCAAACATTACGGATCCATCCTATACCTAGAAGACATTTGAAGTATGTCCCATTCCCATTCTCCCGACCGGCGCGCGGCGCTGTGCGACTAGGTACGCAAACATTACGAATCCATCCTATACCTAGAAGACATTTGAAGTATGTCCCATTCCCATTCTCCCGACCGGCGCGCGGCCCTGTGCGACTATGTACGCAAACATTACGGACCCATCCTATACCTAGAAGACATTTGAAGAATGTCCCATTCCCATTCTCCCGACCGGCGCGCGGCGCTGTGCGACTAGGTACGCAAACATTACGGATCCATCCTATACCTAGAAGACATTTGAAGTATGTCCCATTCCCATTCTCCCGACCGGCGCGCGGCGCTGTGCGACTAGGTACGCAAACATTACGGATCCATCCTATACCTTGAAGACATTTGAAGTATGTCCCATTCCCATTCTCCCGACCGGCGCGCGGCGCTGTGCGACTAGGTACGCAAACATTACGGATCCATCCTATAGCTAGAAGACATTTGAAGTATGTCCCATTCCCATTCTTCCGACCGGCGCTGTGCGACTAGGTACGCAAACATTACGAATCCATCCTATACCTAGAAGACATTTGAAGTATGTCCCATTCCCATTCTCCCGACCGGCGCGCGGCGCTGTGCGACTAGGTACGCAAACATTACGGATCCATCCTATACCTAGAAGACATTTGAAGTATGTCCCATTCCCATTCTCCCGACCGGCGCGCGGCGCTGTGCGACTAGGTACGCAAACATTACGGATCCATCCTATACCTAGAAGACATTTGAAGTATGTCCCATTCCCATTCTCCCGACCGGCGCGCGGCGCTGTGCGACTAGGTACGCAAACATTACGAATCCATCCTATACCTAGAAGACATTTGAAGTATGTATGTCCCATTCCCATTCTCCCGACCGGCGCGCGGCGCTGTGCGACTAGGTACGCAAACATTACGGATCCATCCTATAGCTAGAAGACATTTGAAGTATGTCCCATTCCCATTCTCCCGACCGGCGCTGTGCGACTAGGTACGCAAACATTACGAATCCATTCTATACCTAGAAAACATTTGAAGTAGGTCCCATTCCCATTCTCCCGACCGGCGCGCGGCGCTGTGCGACTAGGTACGCAAACATTACGGATCCATCCTATACCTAGAAGACATTTGAAGTATGTCCCATTCCCATTCTCCCGACCGGCGCGCGGCGCTGTGCGACTAGGTACGCAAACATTACGGATCCATCCTATACCTAGAAGACATTTGAAGTATGTCCCATTCCCATTCTCCCGACCGGCGCGCGGCGCTGTGCGACTAGGTACGCAAACATTACGAATCCATCCTATACCTAGAAGACATTTGAAGTATGTCCCATTCCCATTCTCCCGACCGGAGCGCGGCACTGTGCTACTAGGTACGCAAACATTACGGATCCATCCTATACCTAGAAGACATTTGAAGTATGTCCCATTCCCATTCTCCCGACCGGCGCGCGGCGCTGTGCGACTAGGTACGCAAACATTACGAATCCATCCTATACCTAGAAGACATTTGAAGTATGTATGTCCCATTCCCATTCTCCCGACCGGCGCGCGGCGCTGTGCGACTAGGTACGCAAACATTACGGATCCATCCTATAGCTAGAAGACATTTGAAGTATGTCCAATTCCCATTCTCCCGACCGGCGCTGTGCGACTAGGTACGCAAACATTACGAATCCATCCTATACCTAGAAGACATTTGAAGTATGTCCCATTCCCATTCTCCCGACCGGCGCTGTGCGACTAGGTACGCAAACATTACGGATCCATCCTATAACTAGAAGACATTTGAAGTATGTCCCATTCCCATTCTCCCGACCGGCGCTGTGCGACTAGGTACGCAAACATTACGAATCCATCCTATACCTAGAAGACATTTGAAGTATGTCCCATTCCCATTCCCCCGACCGGCGCGCGGCGCTGTGCGACTAGGTACGCAAACATTACGGATCCATCCTATACCTAGAAGACATTTGAAGTATGTCCCATTCCCATTCTCCCGACCGGCGCTGTGCGACTAGGTACGCAAACATTACGAATCCATCCTATACCTAGAAGACATTTGAAGTATGTCCCATTCCCATTCTCCCGACCGGCGCGCGGCGCTGTGCGACTAGGTACGCAAACATTACGGATCCATCCTATACCTAGAAGACATTTGAAGTATGTCCCATTCCCATTCCCCCGACCGGCGCGCGGCGCTGTGCGACTAGGTACGCAAACATTACGGATCCATCCTATACCTAAAAGACATTTGAAGTATGTCCCATTCCCATTCCCCCGACCGGCGCGCGGCGCTGTGCGACTAGGTACGCAAACATTACGGATCCATCCTATACCTAGAAGACATTTGAAGTATGTCCCATTCCCATTCTCCCGACCGGCGCTGTGCGACTAGGTACGCAAACATTACGAATCCATCCTATACCTAGAAGACATTTGAAGTATGTCCCATTCCCATTCTCCCGACCGGCGCGCGGCGCTGTGCGACTAGGTACGCAAACATTACGGATCCATCCTATACCTAGAAGACATTTGAAGTATGTCCCATTCCCATTCTCCCGACCGGCGCGCGCCGCTGTGCGACTAGGTACGCAAACATTACGAATCCATCCTATACCTAGAAGACATTGAAGTATGTCCCATTCCCATTCTCCCGACCGGCGCGCGGCGCTGTGCGACTATGTACGCAAACATTACGGATCCATCCTATACCTAGAAGACATTTGAAAGCCCTTTCAATGGTCATACATATCCATACAATTACAAATTAGGAGCCATTCAAATGTCAATATAGGATAGATGTGTGGTTCTGCGTAATCAATCGCACACCAGGAGCCTCAGAATCAACGATTTGTACTTATTTTAAAATCATAAATTATTCTACTACCTATAGGTGCCGGCTGTGTGACTGTAAACAAACAAACTTATGCTAAACTTACCGACTAAGTTAGGGCAATTTAACGAAAACCGAAAAAAAAAACATATAAAGTACCTACCTATCCATAGACATTTTGAATAATTTTGACCATATATCTGAGTACCGTAACATGCTCAAGCTAATTTTTAACACAACAAGACACACACACAACAACACTTGTTTGGAGACCCCTTTAAATTTTTACCTTTAGGTATTATATTTTTAGTATTTGTTGATAATACTGTTAAAATGTTACCTAAGGGTACTTCTTTATAGAAAGTTTAATGTGTCTACCTATTGTGATTCAAGTTGTCTCTTGAAGCACAATAGCTAGACACATTAAACGAAGAGAAAAAATTGCCAAAAAGATCACGTTTATTGTGAGGAAGCCCCCTTTGGTTTCGATATTTATTATATTTTGATTATTTGCTGTTACAAAGCGGCAAGAGTAGTACATATTCTGTGAACATTTCAACTGTCTACCTCTTTCGGTTCATGAGATAGAGCCCTGTGACAGACGGACGGACGGGCAGCGGATGCTTAGTACATATATAATAGGGTTCCGTTTTCACCCATGGGGTACGGAACTCGTAACTCTTTTGTACGAAATAATTAGGTACATGTCTATTTTGTGCAATGAAATGTACATTAAGTCGTAGGGTGACTTCATCTAATTTCCTTAGTGGCGACATCTAGTTATACCTAATTCAAGTCTAATTTAGTTTGATGACACATGGATGAAACTGTTGACGCGCGTTGCCATGGAAACCATTAGGTGATAGTGAGATTATCTGTGATGTGATGATGTTTTACAAACCTACGTGTATACAAGTTCATACTTACTTACAATAATGAAAGAATCAGCAAAATCGGTTTACCATTGGCGGAGATATCAAGTAACATACATACAAAAAATATACAGACCAATTGAGAACCTCCTCCTTTTTGAAGTCGGTTAAAAAGTGCTTTAAAACAGAACAAATAAAACTTTTAGACAGACAGACAGACATAAATCTTTAACAGCATAATGTGACCCTGAAGTAGGTACCTAGGCAGATACTAGCCAGTAGGTATACGCTTGTACCTATAATGAAATTATAATAATTTATACTTAGTACCTAGGGTCGTAGGGTCCTACTGTGATGGAAAAACATTGACTGTACTGAACAAACATTTGTCTCATGGCGGGTTACAGGATACAGTACAAGAATGCACCGGCTGCGCCACAGAGATGCGGATCCACCGGGTCGGAGCCCCGTAGGGGGCGCACGCGGGCGGGCGGGGCGGGGCGGCGACAACAGCTCGTCGGATCGGAACACTCGGACTTATATCGAAAAGGAGATAGGTGCGGGTCGCACAGGTCGCGTTATCTACCGAGAGTGGCGGTGGGTGGGTTCCATCCCACTCCCACCCAACCATTCACAGATTCGTCTGGGGTTTCTCAACGCTCCCACCTGGGTCCTATTTTAATCAATGTGATCACTAATAATGACATACATAACCCAGTGTTTCAAAAAAACAAGATATTTTTATAGGTATGCAGATGATAAGAAAATAATGAATCCAATTAGGTACCACTCTGACTCCGTCGCGTTACAAAATGACTTGGATAGACTTACCACTTGGTCTGAGCAAAACGCCTAGTGCCTATGAATGTCACAAAATGTTATCATATCTGGTTTAGCCACTAAATAACGTAGAACTGACCACAGTCAATCAAATATGGGATGTAGCGTAGGCATTATTTTCGATTCCCACCTCAAATATTACTACAAAAACCTTAAAACACTGAGTTTTGTTTTGTTGTAACGAACAGTAAATTATAGAATTTAAAACTCTACCTACCACAAAAATTAAAGTACTTAATACACTTATCAGACCAATTCTAAAGTATTGCAACCTGATTTGGAACCAGAGTTCGAGGTGCAGTTTGTATCCGGGGAAGTTTTCTACCAAGCTCTGGCTATGCGCTGTCTTTGTCACCCCCTAAGGGGTGCCAAGATGGCAACCCTCGCTGCTTGGTACCTGGGGTGGAACGCCCCCCTCCAGCCCCCCTTATGCCGCTAGTGCCCATTAAGAAGTGTTTATTTATTTATTTATTTTAACAAAATCCACAGTCCAAAGTGTTTGAAAAGAGTTTTGTAACAGTAATCATTGCAGGACTAACCTTGGAAAGCACTGCTCGAGCGCAAGACTCTTTTAGTCACTACCTAGTGAAAAAAATAAAAATAAATGTTATACCATAGACTAACTATGGTTATAGGTACATACCTATAACCATAGTTAGTCTATGGTATAACATGGTTTCAAAAGCTATGACCTGGATATCTCTGATCCTTTACCTAAATATAAGAAAAGCCTCCGTAATATTTTCTTACCCAAAATGAATTAAAGTTCCTGATTTATGTTGTATTTTATGTGATTTCAAAGATAGAATTAGTTAAAAATATTATTATTATTAGATTAAGTAGTAATTGTATTAGTTTGCTTATTTCACTAATATTTCATCAATAATATTATATTTACTTATAATTAGTTATGTTAATTAATTATTATAGTTATAATTACTTAACATACCTACCTAAACTTAGTCAATTGAATTTGTGTCACGTTGTGACCCCCTCTAACTGCAAGGCCACATACATTTAAAACTTATCATGTTCGTAAAATGTTGATGCTTGGTGATCCTTTCAATGGCAGTTCTATTAATAAATAAATCAGGAGTGGTGCGGGGATGCAGATAGAATAGGTAGGTACCGTGAAGTGCAGCAGCTGAGCGTGCGGCGGCAACGGGGCCAGCGCGGGCGGCGGCTCCATCGCCTGCACGCGCAGCGCACCCGCCAGTCGGTACGACACGTCCGCCGCCGCGCCCCCGCCCCCGTCCGCGCCCCGCGGCGTCGCCAGCGACACCGTCGTCTGCACCCGGTACGAGCACGCGCCGCGCCACGCCGCCGCCTCACCCTCCTCCTCCTGCTTCTCCCCCGCCGCCGCCGCCAGGAGCGCCACGCACCACCACCGGATGTCCATGTCCGAGTGCGTCGACCACACGGTACAGACTGATAGCTCCGGCTCCGCTCCGCCGCCGCCGCGCAGGCTCACTAATCACAACCGCATCATTAGATAATTATGTAGGTACTTCCATTATGTAGGTAGTACCTACCTACTTCTTAATGTAGTTTGGTACGATGTTTAGAGTCATATATTTTAAAATTCTTCTTGGCATGTCTCACTCTGGCAAAGATGTGAAAGCGCGGCTAAGAAATTCCATACCTAGGTACTTATATGGATTGTTCAAGGACGGACCACGTTGCGTTGTTGTTCGGAATTTTAAAAGGAACCAGATTTATCAAAAACAAAAACATGTTCAGGATCGAACTCCAACCAAACAAAACTTAGAAAAGATTCTCCAACCAAACCCGACAACAGTCAACATCTTCCGAACGAATGACAAGGACAAGTGTGACACTATGACTGATTGGACGCGCGCAGCCCTCTGAATGAACTTGACATTGACAAGCTTATCTGCGCGGGCGCAGTTCATTTCTATTCCACTTCGTATGTGTGGTCCCGGCTTCGTTCGGCCCAAGGCAAGCAAGGAACCTAAATAGGTACCTACCTATCTAATATGTACGGTACTTGGTTCGGTCCATCCATGCCCATGAATCTATAAACTGGATCGCGCACTAACTTATTCATCCAATTAATAGTAAGTTATTATATAGGTAGGTAAGTATTTCTTTTTTTGTAAAATTAATATTACGTAGGTACCTACCGTACCTAATTTATACACTGGTCAATATAAATATGCCCCATGCATGTAGGTACAGTATCAAAGTACCCCACGCATGGGGCAGATTGATAAAAAAGCTGTTACAACGATCTTACCTTTCATATTAAAGCTCAAATGATTCATAATAATAATAAACTTGCTTTGATAACACAGGGTGCAAATAATTAGAAATATTCGAATCTTTAAAGATTTTACTACTGTTCTAGCCTCTGAAAAAAAATCATATCAATTTGCCTGCTCTGTCTATGAGAGACTCCCCCTGCATTATATGGAAAGGGTTTTGGGTTTTGATAACTTATTATATTAGTTTGGGATTACACTTTCAATCATTGTAACACTTTACATCTTGAAGTAGTGTAATCTCTATTTGATTTGCGTAAGGTTGGAAAAATAATCAAAAGCCACGTGGCCAGCGCGCGGCATTGCGGGGCGTTGTTGCGTCAGCACCTCATCATCACCATCATCATCAACCTATATTAATCTTCACTGGACATAGGCATCCCCTAATGAGCACCATAGCGCCCTGTCTTCAGCTTGCCGCATCCAGCATCTGCCTGCAGTCTTTCGCAGGTCGTCGTCCCACATGGCTGGAGGGCGTCCTACACTAAGTTTGCCGAATCGCGGTCTCCACTCAAGAACACGTTTACCCCAGCGGTTGTCGGTTCTTCGCGAGATATGGCCGGCCCACTGCCACTTCAGCTTGTTAATTCTTTGAGCTATGTCGATAACTTTGGTTCTCTGTCGGATGTAATCGTTACGAATCCTATCCTTCGGAGAAACTCCGAGCATAGCTCTTTCCATAGCTCGCTGAGCGACCTTGAACTGGTGGACCAGCCCTACCGTGATTGTCCACGTCTCAGCTCCGTAGGTCATGACGGGTAGGACGCACTGATTGAAAACTTTAGTTTTCAAGCATTGCGGTATGGATGACGAGAAGACTCGACGTAGTTTTCCAAACACTGCTCAGCCTAGCTGAATCCTTCTTTTGGCTCCTTCTCAAAGTTGTTCACCCAACTGCATAGTCTGCCCAAGGTAAGTATATTCGTAAACAGTTTCGAGAAGGTGGCCATGTACGACCACCGGTCTTGGATCAACGTGGCTATTAATCATGACTTTGGTTTTATCTAAATTCATGCCAAGCCCGATATATCGGGAGGCTGAAGCTAGGCCATCCAGCATCTGGTTCAGCTCCTCTAGCGACTCCGCCATTAAGACTATGTCATCAGCGAATCGTAGGTGTGAGATGTAGTTGCCTTTTATGTTAATAATAATAATAATAATAACCTAACCTAAGGAATTCGGAACAGCGCAGGTTTCAACGGAGTCAAAGGCTTTCTCATAGTCCACAAAAGCCAGACACAGGGGCTGATTTTATTCTTCTGACTTCTGTATAATCTGCCTCTCTGTGTGAATGTGGTCTATGGTGCCAAAACCTCCTTGGAACCCGGCCTGTTCCGGTGGCTGGAACTCGTCGAGTCTCCTAGCGAGACGGTTCGTGACCACTCGTGAGAACAGCTTATAGACAATGGCTCAGGAGTGAGATGGGTCTGTAGTTTTTAAGGAGGGTTTTATCTCCCTTCTTTAAAAGAGCACCACCAAACTCCCGCTCTGAACTGTGAAGGACGGTGTTGAAGAGGTTCTGTAGCTCCTGTATTACAGGGGCTCCTCCAGCTTTCAGAAGCTCTGATGTTATTTCGTCCTCACCAGGGGCTTTTCCATTTTTAAACTGCCTCAGAGCTAACACGATCTCGTCTTGACTGATGTCTGGCAGTTCGTCGGTATAGTGGCGTGTCAGGGTGGCTCTGGAATCATGATCATCTCGTCGGTAATGAGGAGCATGTGCAGCGTATAATACCATACCATATGGCCATAGAAATCCTCTATCTCGGCGGAGATCTCCGGCTTCGACAATACGGTCCTCCCATCGTGCGTTTTGAGCTTCGTCAGGTGGCTCCTACCAAGCTGCTGAGTGAATAAATTGGACCCTCGGTTTCGCTCTATCGCCTCTTCAATGAGGCGCGTGTTGGAGCTCCGAAGGTCGCGCCGTGCCATCTTCGCGATTAGCTTGTTCAGGTCTGACCTTTCTGACGGAGTCGCATGGGTTGTTTCCTGTCTTTTTGTCATCAGCCCAAGAGTCTCATCCGAGAGTTCGGAGTTCTTGCCAGTACGCTTCTTTTGGCAGAAATTTATTTATTTATTAATAAAGGTTTACCAACCACATACATATCAATCATTTAAAACAAACTTATAATTAGGTTCTGTTCTGATAAGCATGTTATTAACAGGTAAACACGACATTTGTAAGAATGACCTTCACAAATCTACTTAAAATTATATAAACTGAATTTTTATTTTTAATGAATCTACATAATAAAAATAAACTATCTGAGAATAAACTAGAGGTATAGGTACAAAATAACATTGTTATTAACAATAAGACCAACTATATTATGTATGACTACTTAACTATATTTAATCAGGCGGGTCCTCTAGAGGATATCGGAAATGGTCCAGCAATTTACTTTTAAATTTTGTAGCACTATCATTGAAAATGTCTATGTCTATCTTTGTGTTCATGAAATTGTATTGGTTACACAATCTCACAGTCGGAGCCTGCAGGCCAGTATTGGTATGACAGAAAGGAGTGCTTAGAATTTTTTAAATAGGGCGTCTAGGAATTCTAGTGGGAACGGCTAACCCGACGTTCATGGTTAATGAGGAACAGTCAATTGTACTGTTTATAACTTTATGGAGGAATGATAGTTCGAGTATCTTACGGCGACAGTAAAGGGAATCTATTTCAAAGTGTTTCAGTCTATCGGGGTATGGAGATCTATGGGATATTCCAGGAGAGATAAATGCAAGATGTCTTGTGAAAGAGCGTTGTATACTTTCAATTCTTTGGGAGTGAACGCTGTATATTGGGTTCCAAATGGTGCAAGCGAATTCCAGAATGCTTCTAACAAGAGTATTGAAAAGGAGAACTTTGGTTTTAGGTTTTTGAAATCTTTAGCGTTACGTTTTATAAATCCCATTGATTGTGCAGATTTTTTAATGATGTTGTTATAATGTGAAATATAATTGAGTTGGTAGTCCTTGACTACCAACGCCTAGGTCTTTAATTTCTTTTACTTTTGCAATTGTGTTATTATTGATGAAGTATGTAGATTCTAGCGGCAGTTTTTTCTTAGAAAACTTAATATGGTAACACTTTGAGGAGTTTAGTACCATACCGTTAATTTCGCACCAATTTACAACTGAATTTATGTCATCATGCATTAATTTAACATCTAAGTTGGAACTAATCTCTCTATAAAATTTCAAGTCATCTGCATACATGGAAAATTTACAATGTTTTATGTGCTGTGATAAGTCATCGATGAATATGAGAAATAGTATAGGTCCCAGATGGGAGCCCTGCGGAACGCCGGATTTAGCGTAATAAACCATGGAGTCATAACCTTTAATTGATACAACTTGGGGTCTGTTATTTAAGTACGACGTAAACCATTCTAATAATGAGCCAAAGATACCCCGCCAAAACAACTTGTTGAGAAGCACAACATGGTTGACTTTGTCAAAGGCGCTGCTGAAATCTGTATAGATGGTATCAATTTCTACGCCCTTGTCTAAACCTAACGACAAATCCGATATAAAAGTTGTGAGGTTCGTTTCTAATAGAGCGGCCACGTCTAAATCCATGTTGTGAGTCAGACAATGATGAGTTTACATGTCTAGTAACTGTTGGGGTAAGCAAAGATTCAAACACCTTAGAGAAACACGATAGAACAGAGATAGGCCGATAGTTTAAAACACTACTGCGATCTCCTTTTTTGAAGACTGGCACTACTCTAGCTCTTTTCCATTCCCGAGGGAAGACACCGTCAGCCAAAGACCGATTGAAGATAAGCGTCGTCGTAGGTAAAGCTAAGACCTTGGCACACTGTTTGATGAAAACTGGCGGAATGCCGTCTAGGCCGGCTCCCTTAGAAGGATCGAGTTTTTTGAGTTGGCGTAACACTTCTTCTATAGTGAAATGCAGAATTCCTAAGCAGTTGGATTGAGAAAAATTTTGATTAAGTGCAGAAGTTCCTTAATTTAAATTGGCTGAAGTGACTGAATTTAGAGTATCGTAAACTGAAGAAAAGTGTTTGGCATAAAGATTAGCAATTTCAGTACCATTACTGGCGGTTGAAGTTAGGGAGGACATGTTGGTAGGTATGTTTATGATATTGTTACGTTTGTTTTTTATACCTATAAGTCCAGAATGACCTCGGATTTTTGTGTATGTTTTTCTCAACGTTTTCTTTGTATTGACGATAACATTCGTCCAAGAAGGAGTCGCAGCGTCGCCTTAATAGTTCAAATTCAAGTTTATCACGGGGGTTATTATATTTTTTGAATTTTTTTCTTATTTTTTCTTTTTCCTTTAGCATTTTTATAAGTCTTTGGTTAAACCAAGGCGGGTAATGAGAATGTTTTTGTTTGCGCTTAGGAACAAATTTTTCAATGACATCATACAGAATGTTGTAAAATGCTGTGACCATTTCATCAACACTTATCAAAGAGTCATTTTTTAAAATATCAAACCAATCAGTCTTACTTAGTGTACTAATAATATTAAAATTAATGCCCTCGTCCCTCAACGTTTCGAGCGGATTGTGTAGGCTCTCGTCAGCGTCATCAGTGGGTTCCAAGGTAACAAATATATCCCCGAGAAGCTGCTGGAACTTCTCGGTGCCCGCCATGATTTGGATTGGGTTCGGAGCGAAGATTTCATCAGAAGGCTTCTCTCAAGCTTTAAGTTGATATTCAGAGAGCCTCGGAGGAGTCGGTGATCAGATCCGGTATTGAACCTGTTGATCACTGAGACATCTCTGAATATGTGCTTGCTATCGTCATGATGAAGTCGATCTCATTTTAAGTCACAGTGTCGGGACTTTGCCTTGTCCACTTCCTTTGAGGCTATTTCTTGAAAAAAGAGTTCATTACGAACAGCCCCTCTTTCTCAAGGAAGTTGACAAGCATTTGCCCCCTGTGGTTCTTAACTCCATAACCACGCGAGCCTATTCGGGATTCGTTGCCAGTCCAGATTCCCACCTTGCCGTTTAAGTCCCCCATAACCACGTTGAAGTGAGCCTTTGTGGTGTTGTGCAAGGCTTTGGATATGTCTAGTACATATCCTCCACTTCATCATCTCTCGCCTCGAACTGTACACCTGTCACTGCCTCCATCTCACCAAAACCCCCCGTTGGACCCGTTGAACAATTCCCTAAGCTGCCTCCTAATAAATCACAGCAGACCAGGAAGCAGAAAAAAGCTCAGGCAAGCGAGCTATCTGCTCAAGTAGCAGTAGAGGGGCCGCAAGACGCGGACGCGCCGCTGGGAGATACTTCTGCACTACAAAACGCAAGTTACAGGAGCTGTGAAACCGAGGCTGTTGCGTCAAAGATTATGGACGGTTGGACTACGGTAAACAGGCTTTCTGAGGTAAAAAAAGGCGAAAATAAAGCTATGAAGTCTATTCTTGCTGTGGAAAGAAAGAAACACCTACACGTATGGTTCCTTCACCCTGACACCACGGTAGAAGCATTGACTGATTATGTAAAATCAGTCTGTAAAACATCGGAGGTCAAGGTGGATAAAATCAAGCTGAAAAGTAAACGAGGCTACTCGTCCTTCATAATCGGAGTTCCAGAGAGTGCGTACGAGGGAATATCAACGGGCGCTGTCTGGCCGGTGAATGCCGAATTTGGAGAATGGTTGTGGTTTCGGAAAAACGCAACAAAGTACGGTGCCACTAAAACGCAATAAACCCATTCGAGTTAAGCCTCGCTGTGTATCTTTATACTACCAAAATGTGCGAGGGTTAAGAACAAAATTAGATGAGTTTACTCAAGGGCTACTGTCATTTTCAAGTGACCTATATGCTATTACGGAGTCAGGTTTAAATGACTCGTTTCACGATGGCGAGTTGATACCTAGAGGATATAAAGTACATCGTTGTGATCGTGCTGACGGGAGAAAGCAAGGAGGCGTACTTCTGGCCGCGCCGCCCTCCCGCTTAGACCTACATCGTATCGCATTGTCCATAGATATTGACAAGTGTGTTTTTGAACTTGTTTGTTGTAAAGTGATTGATAGAGATAGGAATTTATTTGTCTGTTGTGTTCTTTACATACCTCCTGGTAGCATAGACCAGCAATATCTGATGATGTTTCACGAAATCGAAAAATTGTGTTCTCGGTACACTAAGGTTATAGTTTGTGGCGATTTTAATTTATACTCAGCCTCTACTGATGTAAATAACTACTTTGAGTACTTTAGTTCATACTGTGGGTTCCATCAAACAAATAGCGTCACCAACTGTAACAACCGCATTCTTGATTTGGTTTTATCTAACCTAGATCATTATGACCTAAGTGTTAAGGTTTGCTCCAGTCCAATAGTACCAATTGATAGTCAACATCCTCCACTCAGTGTTCATTTACAGCACAATTATAGTAAACCTGAGGATTGGAACACGGGCTCTGGCTCAGGAGAAAATAATACTTCAGAGCCTGAACATCATACGAATCAGTGGAATTTTAAAAAGGGGGATTTACTAAGTCTTTATCAGGATATAGGAACTATAGACTGGTCGTTGTTGTATGACATAATGGACGTCGATAGGGCAGTGTCTTATTTTTATACGATAACTAATAATGTCATAGATAGTTCGATACCACGTAAAATCCACAACAGTAATAGTAGGCGTTATCATTATCCAGAGTGGTATACCCAATAAAATATATAACTGAAATAAAGTCTGAAATAAAAACTAAGGCTATGCTACATAAAAATTACAAAATAACCAAAAACAAAAAATATTATAACAAATTTTCTGAAAAAAGATCGCTTATTAAATCCATGATAAAAGATGCCTATGAAAATTATAAAAAGGGGTTACAAGATCGCTTCATTAGTGACCCTAAATCTTTTTGGGCTTTCATAAAAAGTAAGAGGACAAAAGTAAGCCGTACTGGCATAACAAGGGAAGGTAGAGAGCTCCCTCCGAAAGATTGTGCTAGAGAGTTTTCTAATTATTTCCATTCAGTGTACAGCGACAAGCCGCCTCTACTTAGTGTCAGTGAAGCCTTGGAGACAGCCGGAGCGAGCGGATCACACCGAGTGGCAATAAATCAGTTTACCCGCAGCGATGTAAAAATAGCGCTTAAAAATCTTAAACCTAAATTATCTTACGGCCCAGATGGAATACCACCTTTTGTGTTTAAGGATTGTAGAGACGCGTTCATAGGTCCACTACTGCATTTGTATAATCTCAGTCTAGAATCATGCACATACCCTGAGGAATGGAAAATCACTCGTGTGATCCCAGTACCAAAAGGTAGCGTGAGTACAGATGTTGGGGGTTATCGGCCAATTGCTGTACTGTCATCCTGCGCAAAGATCTTGGAGTCTGTGTTACATCGATGCATCTACGGTCAGGTAAATTGTCAACTGTCGGATGCCCAGCACGGATTTAGGCCGAGTCGAGGTACGGACAGTAATATGCTATGCTTTATGACATATGCTGTCCCAGCTGTGGACTCTGGGGAACAGGTGGACACGGCGTACTTCGACTTTCGTAAAGCATTCGATACGGTTGATAATGACGTCTTACTGGCCAAACTAGCATCGATGGGATTTACTATAGATCTACTTAAACTTTTTGCTAGCTACATGAAAGGTAGAATGCAATACGTGGACTACTGTGGGTACCATTCGGAACCTTTTTACACAAATTCAGGCGTAAGTCAAGGAAGTAACCTAGGCCCCCTACAGTTTTTAATAATGATAAACGACCTGCCTGATGTTGTAGAAGATTCCGTTTGTCTTTTGTTCGCCGATGATCTGAAACTGCTAATGCGGGTGGAGCAGGTTTCGGACTGCGAGCGATTGCAACGTGACATAGACCGTGTTTCCCAGTGGAGTCATGATAACAGGCTCTTTTTTAATGCATCCAAGTGCTGTACTATTTACCTACGGCCGTATAAAAAATCCTGTTGTACATGACTATTCGCTGGGTTCGGATCATATAGGTCGAGTACATTCTGTTCGTGACCTCGGCATTCAAGTGGACACGGAATTAAATTTCCGAAGCCATGTAGTTGATATTTGTAAAAAGGCTTTCAGAAATCTGGGATTCATATTGCGACAATCTGGCGACTTTCGCAATATCGTCGCCATTAGGGTACTCTATAATGCGCTAGTTAAAAGTAGGTTGGAGTGTGGAGCCATGATATGGAGCCCTCATGAAAAAAAATATAGTAGTATGGTGGAAAAAATGCAGAATAAATATTTAAGGTTTCTTTATTTAAAGTTATACGGAGTTTACCCATTTTTCCCACTAATGTATCCCACTTTATTTGTTTTAGGTATGGTGGGGTATTTTAAGCTCGAAATTAGAAGGGAAATGATGTTGATTACGTACATATTTAGTTTGATTAGAGGCATGATACACAACCCTCTGGTTTTAATGAACGTAGGACTGTACGTACCTAACAAGTATGTGTACGCGCGCCGAAGACCTAGGCTACTTGCAATTCCGAGGGCAAGAACTAATCTCCTGAGCAAGTCCCCGTTCACACGGGCCCTTCGCGCTATTAATAGTTTATGTGCAGATGAGGATGTTGATTTATTTTATATGTCCTTGCCAAAATTCAGGGATGCGGTTTTAAAGTTTTTGGATGGGACGCATAGTAATTAATAAGTAAATTTGTTTAGTTTAAGCTGTGTAGTATTAAGTTGTAGTTGATGTAATTTTATAAATGTTGATGTAATTTTATTAATGTATGTTGTATCTAATTTTATATTTCCTTATCGCTTTGGTGTAATGATAATGTAAATATGTAACTAAATAAATAAATAAATAAATAAAATCATCAGAGTGTGACGAGGTCGGTGCGTAAACCTGAATGACCTTTTATGTAAAAGTAAAAATAAAAAGTTAAAGTACCTACCTACCTATATCTATTGCATAATTACATGTTAAATAGATGGTACAGTAAAATAATAGTGTAGCAATGTAATTTGCTCTTTAAGGGCGTACAATTATCAATATTACATGCATACATAATATAACAACTAAAAATAAAAAGTTTTAAATAAAAAAGTACCTACACAATGTCCAATTATAGAAACAAGTACAAGTCAAACAAGAACAGGTAGGCTAGTCAATGAATAAATTAATTTAGTTATTTATCAACATTCTTATCATTTATAAAATCTTTAACTGTACCTCTATACCTAATAACATTTATCGTTTATTATATTATTAAGATTTTGAGCTTTCTCTGAAACATCATGGTAGGCAATTCTCTTATCAGAAGCAGAATTTTGTTATAGATCGATGGTGCCATGGCAAAAAAACTTTTGCGTAACACCTAATTTTTACAAAAAAAAGGTGGCAAATTTTAAACTGATCTCGCATATTCCGTTGCACGGCGTCAGATTGCCGACAAAATAAGTGCGGATTGTGTCTGACAAACATAACCGTTTCCAAAATATACAGCGAAGAGAGAGTACCTAAGTACGTTGTATTTTTTTAAAGAAGGGTTTACATGAAGAATCTTTTACTTTAATGCGGTACATAAATCTGATACACCTTTTTTAGAACTTGAATACCTTGTCGACGTCTTCGGTAGAGTTCCCCCAAAATAATAAACCGTAGGTACCTAATGTTTGAGGCTAATCAGGCCGAGATAAGCCGTAAGGAGGGTTTCTTCATTGACTAGGTACAAGGGACAGTTTATGTAAAACGTAAACAAGGCTATTTTTTTATACGTTTTCCACATGAAGCTTCCAATTTAACATTCCATCTATGTGGATTCCTAAGAACTTTGTTGTCATATCATAACTTCTTCAATTGTGTAATTATTATATTGTATGTCAAGATTTGTGGATGCAGCATTATCGCGTTGTCTGAAATTAATTAGGTATTTTGTGCGTGTTTTTATCATGGAGTGGAAAATGACAGAGTTATCGTTCTGTTTGAAACTCTGCAAATAGAGCCATGTTTATGGGATCCGAGCTACAAAAGTTACAAGAATCGTTCATCGTTCACTGATATAGGTAGGTACCTACATATTACAAGAGATTATTACTCACCAATATATTAATCTATGTGTTCTGGGTATTTTCTATGTCATAGAAAGCACCCAGAACACCCGAAAAAAATATTTTGTTCCAAGGCGGGAATCGAACGCGCAACCTCCTGCGTCGCAGGCGAATACCTTCGCCCGCCGCGCCAAATCGGTCGACGAAACAATATGAATTGTCATGGAATTTACGTTTTTCTGGATCCAGGATCCGGCTTTGCTTACAAAATGGAAGTGTATTTATGCATATTATTATAAATAAATAAATAAAATTAATTAAATATTTTATAGGTATTTATTTTTAAACTAGTAACATGAGTAGTTAGCCAATAAGTTTGCTTACTTAAATGCGCTACCATTAGAGTTACGAGTAGGGGAAGTTGGTAAGAGTTGATCCCTCGAGGTAAGATGATCCCACACGATTGTGGCCAAACTATTAACGTCATCTAGTAACTTTCTTCAGTTAAACTTAGCCCCCCACACCCCAGCCCGCCTATCGAAACATAATGGCGATGCATGTTACGAGTGCAAAATGAATGACAAAAAAAAAATGTGTCGTTCTTAAATAAAGTAAGCCTGACTTTGAGCCTTGATTACTTTGTAGTAAACGATGAAAAGCAC
Source organism: Eupithecia inturbata (assembly GCA_963662085.1). Taxonomy (NCBI): domain Eukaryota; kingdom Metazoa; phylum Arthropoda; class Insecta; order Lepidoptera; family Geometridae; genus Eupithecia; species Eupithecia inturbata. The sequence goes on from OY759195.1 coordinate 91,862, forward strand.
TGCTTCTTTGTATTGTTGCTTGCTAATAAGTTCAATTTTGAGTTTTTATAGTTATTGCGCCGATCCAACGCTTGGAGGTTATTTAAAGTGACTATGAGTGATAAATTTAGATTTGGTCAAGACGATCCCCAGGGGATGAACAAGATGATCTCCCAGCAAGCAACTCGCGCGTGCGTTGTCTGTTTGGTTCCGTAGCCGTTGATATAACTAATAATAAAGGGTTTTGTACACTTTATAATTTTTTTTGTTGTATGTCTTTAAACAACTTTTATATTATATTATTATGTTTATACTGAAGTAAAATCCTTGTTTATATAAATATGACTTTTTTAATATAGTACAGGTTTGCAAAAATAACTGCCAATCAATTCAATCATTTAAGGAACCCTAAAATAGGCCAAGTGGTTACGATGATCCCAGGGATCATCTTGGACACCCCGGTGAAAAATATTACTATTTTGTAAGGTTTTAAAAACCCATTTTTATAACAAGATAAATATATTCAACATCCTGAGTATGCAGCAAGCTAGCCAGATAAATTTTCGTTTGTCTTTAAAATAGATTTCAATGATCATGGAAGAATGGCTGTAATTCTTCCATAAGGGGATCATCTCGTACTACTTTCCCCTACGTACATACCTATAGTCTGTTCACGGAGACAAGCTAATATAGCGCGCGCTCTCTTGCACAATTGTACGAAGGTGAAAAGGACGGGACTACTAGCGGGAGAGACTAAGATTGGTCAGTGGGAGTGACCATTATTAAAAATATAAAGCTATGTTTAGATTGCTCACTTCAAACTATTACTTACATTATTATAGCTAATATTATAGCTTTTCGCCCGGGGTTTTGTGGATGAGTGGGTTATTGATAATTGACCTACTTATTATGACACTGTGAACCTAAAAATATATATTTTGTTTAATTTGGGTAGTGTACAAAAAAACAAACATCAGAAATTTTCTTAAAAATTTATTCACTTTCTGATTCACTTGAATCTGAATCATACTCCAAGCTTATAATGAAACGTTCTGCCATATTTTCTACGTTCCTATCCATAACATCCATACCAGGCTCTACTACATCACGTCCGCACCGCACAAGAGACAGATAAGACTAACTTTTGGCCACACAGCGTGCACAGCGTGCACGTGCCCTATGTTCGTTATCTGCGACCAATAACGTGCAGTCTATGATTTCCCTATTAGCTTGTTTCGGCGAACAGAGTATAGGTACAGTTACACATCTAACTACAAGTCATTCATAATTATCAAAATCAGACTCGAGTAGGAATAACATTTGTGTATTTAATTTCATTAAAACACTTAAAGAGACCCTACGCGTATATTTTATACCTACTTAGATAAGAACTAATAGTAGTACAGTACAGTACAGTACAGTGCAGGATCTTGACAACTACAATAGCTACGTGAGAGCCGCGCCGCAGCAGCGTCCGCATACTCTTTACTCATCTGAAATGAGTATGCGGAGTGCTGGAGCACATTCTCAGAGGGGTGAGTCCGGTTGACGAGAGCACCGAGACGTGATCGTGACGTCTTCTTTCTGTTTGGGGTCGGCGTAGTCCCCCGTCCGCACGATAGAAACGCTGTATCAAATCCTTAGAAAAAGGAGACGTCACGATCACGTCTCGATGCTATCGTCAACCGGACTCACCCTTCAGATCAGATGCTACATACATAGGTAAATGCATACAAACCTTACCTTTTTGATGACAGTTATAAACTTATAAAGAATTCTCGCTTATGAGAATATAACAAGGAATAATATTCTACCTCTAGTTTCAGCAACAAGTACTGACTGTGACAGGCGCCTGGTGAACGAGGTACGTATGCCGTCGACCGGCCGTGGCCTAGTCCTGCGTCTGGTCGGCGGAGGAGGCCGCGGGCGGGTCGGGGCTCGAGTCCGCGCAGCAGGCGCGCCGCTCCGCGCTCTCCGGCAGCAGGCGGCACGGGCACGGCGCGCGAAGCACCAGCACGCGCGCGCGCGGCAGCGTGCACCAGTGCGGAGGCGCGGGTCAGGAGGCGGGGTCGGCAGCCGGGGCGCGCTCCGGCGGCGGGCCGGCGTCCAGCACCGCCACGCCGGCGTACGAGCGCGCCACGCTCATGCACGCCTCCAGCACGGACCACTGCTCGCCGTCCAGCACCTCCACGGAGGCGAGGTTGGCAGCGCCGTCGTCCCCGCCCACCGCGTACAGCTTGCCGCGGTGCGCGCACACGGCCGCGTTGCGGCGCGCCACGTGCATCGCGGGCGCCGCGGCCCACGCGTCGCGCTCGGCGCGGTACCGCTCCACGCTGCGCCGCACGGCAGGCCCGTCGTGCCCGCCCACCGCGTAAAGCGCGCCCTCCACCGCGCCCACGCCGGCGCCGGACCGCCGCGCCGCCATCTCCGCGACCGGCTCCCACGCGTCCAGCTCCGGCCGGTAGCGCTCCACGGAGGCGAGGCATGCGCGCGCCGCGCCGTCGTATCCGCCGACCGCGTACAGCGCGCCGCCCAGCACCGCCACCGCCACGCTCGACCGCCGCGTCGCCATGCTGGCCACGGGCCGCCACGCCGCGCCCTCCGCGCCCACCTCCAGCGCCTCGCACGAGCTGAGCCCAGTCGCGCCGTCGAAACCCCCCACCGCGTACAGCACGCCGCCGAGCGCCGCCACGCCGAGCGTGGAGCGGCGCGCGCTCAGCGCCGGCCCCGCCGCCCACGAGTCGGTCGCGCACGAGTACACGTCCACGCTGCGCACGCGCAGGGTACCGTTGAACCCTCCCACCGCGTACGCGCACTCGCCTACCACCGCGAGGCCGGCGCGGCAGCGGCGCGACGGCAGCGGCGCGACGCGGCGCCAGCGCGCGCCGTCCAGCCGCAGCGCCTCCGCCTCGCGGATCGCTTTGGGCGCCTGCCCGCCGGCCACCAGCAGCCAGCCCGCGTCACGCGCGCCGAGCCGCGGCCGCGCGCGCGCGCTCAGCGCCGCCGCCGCGCTGCGCCGCTCCGGCCGCATGAGGTGGAACGAGAGCGCCTCGATCAGCAGGTCTTTGACGCGCAGCGGCGCCGAGGCGAGCGGTTCGGCGGCGGCGCGCGCCACCAGCGCGTCCTGCGCCAGCAGCGGCAGCCGCACGTGCTCCAGCAGGGCCGATAGGTGCGGGCGGCGCGCTTCCGCGTCGTGCTGCATCCACCGCAGCACACCCTCCAGCACCTCTTCCTCCTCCGGCACCGCGAGCCGCTCGCTCGCCAGCAGCTCTGCGAGCGCCACCGGCTCCAGCGCCAGGAACTCGTCCGCGCGCAGAACCTGCGCCGCGTGCCGCTCCACGTACAGCGTGGCGGCGCGCGCCAGCTCCTGGCAGGCGTGCTGGTGCGCGAACGCGCAGATGCCGAGCGCGTTGTCCGGCGCCAGCGCGCGCTGCAGGAAGGCGGCGGCGGCGGCGCGCGCGCCCTCCACCTGCAGCAGCGAGGCGGCCTGCAGCAGCGCCTGCACGTTGCGCTCCGTGACGCGCAGCGAGGCGGGCGCGTACACGTACTCGACCACGGCCCGCAGCGCCGCCCCGTCCACGCTGCGGATGCGCACGCAGGCGCGCGACGCCTCCTCGAACTGCGTGAACATGGCGAGGAAGTACGGCGACGCGGCAGCGAGCACGGCGCGGTGCGCGCTCAGCGGCGAAGACTCCTCGCCCGCCTCGCTCACCGCTTGCAGCTGCACGTCCGTGAGCGCGCCGCCGCGCCGCAGCCGCGCCAGCGCCTCCAGCACGCGCTCGCCGTGCGTCCCGCCGCCGCCGCTAGCCTCCCCCTCGCCCTCCGCCGACGCCCGCCATTCGCCGACGCGCTGCGACGACTCGTCTAGCGACGACTGCGAGGGACACCGCACGATGCTGCAACGGAGGAAGACAAATTGTTAGTTAGGCTCACAGATAACTGTGGTTAGGCCGCTTTCTGTCTGTCGCGGACGTCAATCGCGGATTATCCGCCTAGTCTACTACCTTCCGATTGTCGGTGCGGACGCATCAAATTGATCCATTCAGAGACAAAAAGAATTAATAACATTAAGCATGTTTTCTTTGTTGGCTATTACCTATACGACGACGACGACGGGACGTCGAGGTTAGACAGCTACGAGACTGCTATCCACACCCTATCAGCAACAAGCAGGAAAAGTGCTCGAGGGCACGTATCATAAGACGCTGCATCGTAAGGTAAGCTGCTCAGAGATTAAAATATTTTTTAACTAAGTACTATCGACTTAAAATTTCAGGTATCAATGAGTTATATGGAAAATTTCAAGATAGAAACGATGTGATTTTTACAAGAGAACGCCGATACATTGACTGTATCATCCATTCGCACGGCGAAGCCATGGTTTTATACAAGGCATGGCATTCCGAGACACCAAGGTCACGTGGGTGACACAAGCCCTACGTCATCGACGCCATCGGCGAATGAGAAGACGAATCTGTTTTCTGGTGTTACCAGTAGCGTAAGATCGTAACTCCTCGAGCTCCACAATTTACCTGTACGAATCAGCTAAAACTATGTGGTTTTGTACTAAACAATCATTGTTTATCTAAAACTGTTTTGACTGATCTAACAAACAAAATTGACGTTTAACATTTTTTATGTATTTTTCATAATTGACTATTTGTTTCCCAACTTCTATGTTCTGTTGAAATAAGTGGCAACTGGACAGTGACGTACCGTTGTGTCACTCTCGGAGTGCCAGGGGGCAAATCTCGCCAATCTCAGTATCACGGGATAAAATAGCAGGTGATAAATATTGAGTCCCGCTAAAAACCGCATTCTCGTGCACTCTTCGATATTTCTATCATAGACAATTTGTTATCAATGTTGCTGTTGCGTAGTCCTTGAAAATTGAGAAAAGCAATTGACATCCAAGATTATCTTCAATAGAAGACTGTGATTGATTATTTAATACAAATACTAATTATTGACAAACTATACACAAACTACCTGCGCCCCGCGGCTTCGCTCGCGTGGAAATTGGTTGCACACCCTCTGGGGGTAGTTTTGTAAAAATAAAAATACGTGTATCATTATTAACTTTAAAGTTTATTACGAATCACAAACTTTAATAAACCGATTTACCCCATTTTTACAATAATTTAGAAAAATCCTGAAACACGTGTTCAATAGTTCTGTATTCTTTATAATAGGTTTCTAAAGCATTCACTGCCTAGCCTCAGCGGTGCGACCCGCTAGGGGCACATTTTCCAAACCAATTGTGTTGATAAAAAAAATTACCCTTGAAGTTCAATATTCGCAAAGTTACCCCTGAATTGAAAAATTTTCCACACTATTTTAAGTTAGCTATGAAATGATACCCCACACCATAGGGTAGGCGAGGATAAAAATATTAACACAGTCACTGCCCAGACATGCCATTTTGGATCACACGGCAGCGATGACGCCCATCTACAGCCCGCCCGTCATCCCGTCGTCGCGGCGAGGTGGTGCATATAGTAGAAAACAATATCCTATATATACATATATGGGATAGAAAAACTATCCGTCATTTCATGTTTGAAAAAACTCCGCATATTTGTAATCCGCACCCTCGAGTTAGTCGAAAACTCCGCATATTTGTAATTTCCACTCTCGAGTTAGTCGAAAACTCCGCATATTTGTAATCTGCACCCTCGAGTTAGTCGAAAACTCCGCATATTTGTAATCCGCACCCTCGAGTTAGTCGAAAACTCCGCATATTTGTAATCTGCACCCTCGAGTTAGTCGAAAACTCCGCATATTTGTAATCTCCACTCTCGAGTTAGTCGAAAACTCTGCATATTTGTAATCTGCACCCTCGAGTTAGTCGAAAACTCCGCATATTTGTAATCTGCACCCTCGAGTTAGTCGAAAACGATACCCATGAGTGTAACATGTAATTAAAAATATCCGCCATTTTGGATTTGAACAAACACCACATATTCGTAATCTACGACTTCAAGTTAGTTGAAAACATAATCACCACCCTCGAGAAAAATAGCAATTAAAAAAAACACTATTTTAGACTTCTTATTCTTAATTTAGGTACACCTTTTGTTGACAACGGAACTCTTAAAATATTGTGTTTATTGTGATTTAGTTATTTAGTTATTATCACAATATCATAAAGTTAGAGGTTTTCAAATATAATATAAAATTGAATTATAACTGTGTTTTATTGATAAGAGGTCATCCATAAAGAAATCAGAGATTTTCTGACTTTTTAGGAATAAATCAGTAGTGTTCAAAAAATTCAACAAAACAGATAGATCCACTATTCAATCAGTAGGAGAGGCGAGGATGAAAACATTAACACATTCGTTAATGTTTTATCCTCTCCTACCCCATGGTGTGGGGTATCATTTCATAGCTAACTTAAAATAGTCAATGTAGTGTGTCAATTTAAAATAGTGTGGACAATTTTTCGATTCAGGGGTAAGTCTGCGAATATTGAGCTCAAAGTGAATTTTTTTTTAATCAAGGGAAGGTGGGGGAGCTGGCCACCTTCATTTGCTACACAATGGGTTTGGAAAATGTGCCGCCTGCGGGTCACACCGCTGAGGCTGGACAGTGAATGCTTTAGAAACCTTTAATAAAGAATACAAAACTATTGAACACGTGTTTCAGGATTTGTCCAAATTTTCCTGAGAATGGGGTAAATAGGATTATTAAAGTTTGTGATTCGCAATAAACTTTTAAGTAAATAATGATACACGTATTTTTATTCTTACAAAACTACCCCCAGAGGGTGTGCTGTGCAACTTATTTCCACGCGGGCGAAGCCGCGGGGCGCAACTAGTTTGAGTATATTTTTTCAATAATTAGTATTTGTATTAAATAATCACAGTCTTCTATTGAAGATAATCATCTAAGATTATCTTCAATAGAAGACTGTGATTAGTCAATTGCTTTTCTCAATTTTCAAGGACTACGCAACAGCAACTTTAAAAACAAATTGTCTATGATAGAAATATAGAAAAGTGCACGAGAATGCGGTTTTTGGCGGGACTCAGTATATATCACCTGATACTGAGAACTGTCAGATATGACAGTTCTTTTGATACATAACAAGTGATAAATATCAAAAGAACTATCAAATTTTGCAGATCTTTCATATAAAAATTGTCAAATTTGACAGTTCTTTTGATAATTATCGAGTGATAAATTGTCAAGAATTGCCTTGCAGGAAATATCACGTGATACTGAGAATGGCGAGAACTTGCCCCCAGGAAGGCAATTCGCGCCAATTTATCACTTGATATTTATCAAAAGAACTGTCATATTTGACAGTTTTTATATGAAAGATCTGTCAAATTGGACAGTTCTTTTGATATTTAACAAGTGCTAAGTTGGCGAGAATTGCCTTCAAGCGCGTCCGCGCACCGGCGACGCCGGCGCTCCAGACGCCCTCGGTCGCGGAGGCACTCCATAGTATTGCATAAATATGTAGAGTCGTCCGCGACCGACGTCCGCAACAGATAAAAAGCAGCCATCTGTTAGTTCGAGACGCACTTGCAGACGAAGCGCTTACCTAAATCTGCCTCTCTCCCGATCATCTTCTGAGACGCTGTTTTCGATTCCACTGAAAATTGACACAAAATTATTAATATAATTTTTAGGGTTCCGTACCCGAAGGGTGAACACGGGATCCTATTACTAAGCCTCTGCTGTCTGTCCGTCTGTCAGCAGGCTGTGTCTCATGAAACGTAAAAGGTAGACAGTTGAAATTTTCACAGAACGTGTATTTCTCTTGCCGTTACAATAACAAATAATAAAATATATACTTAACTTAAGGCTGCGTTTCCACCAGAGATGCGCAGCGAGGAATGTGTTTTAACAACCTATAGAATCACTTCATTGACCTAGCCTCGCTCAGCGCAGCTGCTCTGGTGGAAACGGCTCCACGGAGCAAGGTTTTTGTACATACAAAACAAGGGAAAGATGTGTGCGAGGAATGTGTTGCCTGCGAGAGATGTGTCCTAGGGATGGTCACGGGCGAAAGAATAGCAGTCACTAGACGGTGTTTGTCAGAGGTAGATGTGGAGTGTACAAAAAACATGGATCAGTGGAAAATAACAATTTTATTTATCAATTTGCAGAACAAATAGAAGCAGACTATACAGAATGTATTACTCCTCTTTAACACACAGAAGGCAGCATACATTTTGGATATGTAACCATATTATATTTCATCAACAACATGGAGAATTTTTTAAATTTTTTGCGTCGGCTGATGAAGAAACATTAAAAATTCCTTATCGGGTGTACCTTTGATACATTATTCAATTTAGTTGAGAATATTATCATGACAGAAGACACTCACTACAGAGACTGCGTCAGCGCTAAGGAAATACTAGCAGTGTGCATATAGTGAGTAAATTTTTATTTTTTTAACGTAAAATAAAACATGCTGGTTTTTTTTAAATAAATAAAGAATACTAAATGAAATCCATGTATTAAAATTGAAATGACAAAAATAAAAAGAATGATTACTTCTTGTAAAACCCGTCTCTGTTAAGCATAAATATGCTTGTGTTAGAGAACCCAGCTCTTCCTTAACGTTAGGTTCCATATATACAGAAATTATTTCAAAGAAATACAAAAATAAATGAATTTAATTCTGTGCTTGGACTTGATGTTTGTTTGTTGTGTACATGTTTGAAAACTGTGTGTTTGGAAGTCCTACCTATAACATTAACATTTGAAATTAGAATTCCCAGCCTTAAGTAGGTAGTGTTTATGTACACACACCCACTCTACTACACTACCTCTCTCAATTCTAAACTACATACCAAACCTATTTTACATAACTTAATGTCCTGAACATGCATACTCGACACGACACACGACATGGGCCATGGGCCTAGGGTGGGCCATAGCCAATCAAATAGACATATGCACTTATTATAGTTAGCTCTTTCGTTTTTGAATTTTTAATATGTATGCCTAATTGTTAATTTTTGTTGTCAATAAATAATTTTGTATTTGTATTTTTGTATTTTGTATGTACGCTCATCCCCGAGTGCTTTCATTTTCAATGACAGAATTTTCAAAATCAGACCAGTCGTTCCAGAGATCACTGGTCATACACATAATCCTATTTATATACTCATAAACTCATAATCCTATTTATTTACTTCATACCTTTAGGTATGAAGTATCAATCCTTTAGGTAGTCAGAAATTGTACCAATTGAAAAACTCTGTCAGTTCCCTGCACTAAGTCATTGCAGCCTGTGTGTACATATACCATGGTAACGCAACTAGCTACTTTAATGCCATAACAGGTGCCCTACTGAACTTAGAAGCTCCAAGGGGATGGGTCTCTGCAGGAGACGCAGGCACTCACATGCGATCTCGGTCACCGTCTGCGCTCCCTTCCATGGTGCGCAGCACTGCGCCGCGGCGCGGAGCGGAGGCACCTGCCTGGGGCACTAGCCAGCTACCATCATACTATACAATCCACACCACACAGTGAACTGAACAACAAGGACAGAAAGTCAACTTTTTATGGTAGGTCTACGAAACAATATTTATATCTGCTATAACTATGTACAACAAAAAATAAATACAATGGCTTTGTTTTCTCAGACTTAAAATTTACAATTCAACTTCTTGGATAATGGCTCAACGCTCAAGCAGAGTTGCCATATCGAATTTGATAAAATCAGCTGGTAGAACGCCTGCGCGGAAACACCTTCGAATGGTAGAACATCTGCGCTGGCATTACGCGCATGCGTCACGCGGCATGCGCCTGCAGCATTTTTCGATGATTTCTCTATTTTTTTATAGGAATACCTAGTAATATGTATGTACATATTTGGATTCTCCATAAAATTTCCTACAATTTAGCATGTAAATACTCTGTAGTAGTACAAAAATATTTAAATGAGAACCACTTAAAGTAAGACGATAGGAAAATCGCGGTAAAAGTTTTTAAAATGAGGTATAAATTATTTTGTTTTCCAATTTAGTACTACGAAATGTCAAACAAAAACCAGCACGTGCCCAAAAAATTGTTTACACAAGGAGCTTGTAAAACCACTCGTAAAATTCCGACGAGGCCGGCAAAAAACCGACCCGTGTCAAGTGGGATTTATGACGAATGCTTAGCATTAGAGTGGTGATGTTTGTGTTAGTAATCAGCTTGGGTGGTCGGCTACCTGTATTAAATCTTTCGACAGTGTATCTTTGTTCGTTTCCGAGTAAGAACCAGAGGCCCAGAGCAAAAACAACATTTGAATTTGGTGCCCCGCGGTGCTTGTTCATTTATTGTTTCTACACGAATATCTATTGTTTTTCGACTGAGATCTTTCTATTTTCACGTAGTACGTAAAATTTACCACAGAATACATACATAAAACGTTCTACTTGTCATCCAAGATCAATTAGAAAAAAAGGCTATAAAATTTCACCTTCGACTCGCAGCGCTCGAGTTTCGGTCGCCGGATCGACCCAATTTTGGTCGCTTGCCAGACGAAGGTTTTATTCTAAACTTTTATGGATTTTATGTTATTATGGCCTCTAGGTTGTCATTAATCTATGGTATCGGTTTCAAACCGATTGCTCCATCCGTTTAGCAGATATTTGAAATTTCACCGTAGACTGGCAGAGCTCGCGTTTTGGTCGCCGAATCGACCCGTATTTGGTCGCTTGCCAGTCAATGGCAAAAACGTAAATCGACCATTATTTGGCCACCTGCCAGTTGATAAGAACAGTCCAGAAAAAATCAGGAGGCCTATTCTGAGTATTACGTGATAATTAATCAAGTGATACGCAGTATCAAGGGATAAAATATCGATACTTCGATCATTTAAAAAAAAAGCCTACAATGTTTTGACGCGTCCAGTGCAATAACGGCCTCAGGATGTTGTTGGGGCTGCCGCGGTACTGTAGCGCATCAGGGATGTTCGCAGACGCTCACGTCGATGGGTTCCACGCAATTATGCGCAAGAGGGTCGCATCCCTGGCAGGGCGCATGCGGCGCAGCTCCAACAGCTTGCTGGCCGCCGCCGCGCCGCCGTATAGCCGAAGCGACGCGTGACCCGAGAGCTGGTGGTTATCTTGCGCAGCGCATCACCATTGCCATACAGCGGGGCAATGCAGCCAGAGCGTCTTGGGGAAGCTTCCGACTGGTATTGATATGGAGCAGTTGAGCTACCTGCAGATTGTTTGTAAGTCTGCAGTTATTGTTTCAATTGTAAATACTAGTTTAATTTGTTTTTATTATTTGATTGTAATTTTCTTTGTCATTATTTTATCGATAAAGATATCAATTCATTTATTTGCGTTCACTTTTAGGGTATTCGATTGTTATAAATCTATGGCTCGATTGTGTATCCGAATCAACATTGCAAAGTTGTCTATGGAGTCTTATCTTATCAAATACATTATTTATATGGCCGACTAGCATGGAGGAAGTTTGATGAAAAGAGTTTGCTTGGTACACTAGAGTTTATTACTTGCAATTTAAACACAGGTTACACAAGATGTGGTGGAATTCAGTCTTTTATGATAGAGATACACTTGATGACAAAGAAAAGAAAAAGTTATGTTGGAAATGGACTCAAAGTAAAATGCCACGCACGGCCTCGACCGGAGTCTAGGTGAGAGAGACGTCACGAGAAGCGCGCGGGGCGTCTTACATGGCGGCGAGCGCGCGAGATGCCCTGATTGGTCCCTGCGAGACCATTTGTGTTGTCACTACTGGTTGGGGCTACCATAAATACATAATGTAGGATCCCTATTTTCATGTTTAACCAACCAATTAAAGAACATGAAAAAGGCGGGAAGCATCAAACAGGGCGGTCGCGTTTTTTCCCACCGAAATTTAAAATTTTATTTTTCTAGCAAATATTGATCAGTAGAGTTAGTTTTTACTATTTATTTTCATAATTATTGTATATAAAGTAGAGTAGTGTAAATATTATAGCATCTGGTAAGTTTTTTTTACATTTTTGTTGATGGACTTTGAGGAGCCGCCGGGTCCTGGGGGCACGGTCCCTCAGGTCGGTAGCAATGTAACAATATCTAATAGCTTTGAGAGACTTTCTAATGAATCTGGGATGGATACGGATACATCGACTTCCAAAAAACGGAAGCTAAAGAGCAAAATGTGCAAACATTGTAATAAAAAGAAGCAGAAAAGTGGGTCCAACAAATCGATAGGATGTCATTGTGACAAGAACCTACCGCAAACTAGTGATAGCGATACAACAGTTATAAGTCAAGATCTTGTTCCTACCCCTGTCGTGGCAGACCCCACACCACCAAATTCATCATCGCAGGCTCCAGTTGTGGTTACTCGAATTCAGTATGATTCCAATGACAGTGCTCCTTATATTGTACATGTGCAACGTGTTACTGAGTTACCAAACGATGGCTCCACGCTCCACCCAATTATCTTTGGGAAATTCTTAAAACGCAACTCTATCGATAATGTTGTGAATGGTAGTGTGAAAAGAATTGGTAGGAACAAAGTATCCATAGCATTTATTAGACATACTGATGCTAATGCATTTGTTAGCCATGCGAGATTAAGTGAAAATAATTTGAAGGCATTTATCCCAACTTATAATGTCTCTCGTATGGGAGTTGTTCGTGGTGTGCCTACAGACATCTCTCCAGAAGAGATCATGGAGTGCACTACATTACCTAGTGGCTGTGGGAAAATCTTAAAAGTAAGACGAATCAATTTCAAAGAAATTGTCAATGGAGCCCCTGTGTGGAAGCCAACTCAGACAGTAGTTGTAACATTTGATGGGCAAGTGTTACCAAACCGTATCTACATGTGTTATACTGCCTTACAAGTCCAACTGTACACATATCCAACCATACAATGTTACAACTGCTGTCGGTTTGGTCATACCAAACTGCAGTGTCGGTCCAAGCCACGCTGTTTCAAGTGTGGCCAAGAACACTCTGGTGATTCTTGTGGCATTCATGAAGACTGTCTGTCCTGCTGTTCCTGTGGTGGTGCACATTATGCCACTAGTAAGTCTTGCCCTGAGTATGTTAGACAAACTAAAATTAAACATTCAATGGCAGATAAGTGTATCTCTTATGCCGAAGCATCAAGAACACTGGATGTGTTCTTGATGCTTCTTCCTTTAACACATTCTTATGCTGCAATTTTGACATCAAATACTTAAAGACCAATCAATACCATCTCATACAATAAACCAAGTCCCATCATCTTCTAGAAAAACTGTGTTCTTAAAACCACGTCTGCCACCTAAATCACACAAGGGTTATGACCAAAGGATCCACCGTGATCTGACTAGTCAGCCTTTGACAACACAATCCAATGGTTGTGCTCTGAAAGAGGACAACAAGAAGTTGAATATTAATGATGTTATTGCCCTTCTAACCACTTTATTACAGTCCAATATAATAGTACCGTCCAACGCTGCCAAAATAATAGACACAATTAGTATTTTACACACCCATAATGGATCACACCAGATCCGCAGTTCAATGGAACTGCAGGAGTCTAGTTAGCAAAAAGTCTGAAATTATATATTCAATTAATAAATGTAACCCTTTTATACTTGCCATCACAGAGACCTGGCTTAAGCCAGGCTCTGTGTTTAAATTGAGCGGCTTCTCCTGCCTCAGGGATGATAGACCTGATGGATGGGGTGGAGCCGCTCTTCTTATTAAAAATTCTTGTTCTTTTTTTCAATTTGTTTTACCTTCCCATAACCCTAATAATTTTACTGCTGTAGCTTGCATTATTAATAAAATCTGCTTTGTCTCTATTTACATACCACATCCTTCATCACAAATTTATGATGAAATTGACAGTCTGCTTTCATCATTACCTAAGCCATGTGTTGTCATGGGAGATTTCAATGCTCATCATAGAACTTGGGGTAGTTCTTTATCCAATACTCATGGTAAAGACCTGCTTGATATAATTGATAAACAAAACTTGTGTATTTTAAATGATGGATCTCAAACTCGGCGAACAAAACCCTCAGAAAATGATAGTGCTGTTGACTTATCCATTACCTCTCCTAGCCTAGCCTTAGATATTACTTGGAAAACACAACCATTTACACATGGTAGTGATCATTTCCCAATTATTTTACAATTTAACAAATTTAAAGTCAATAATGCTCAAAAAGCTCCACCCAGGATGAGATACAAAATTATCTCTGATAAATGGTGCGATTTCAAGTCCCACATGGAAGATAAGATAAACAGTTTGCCTCCTACTATATCCCAGGGAATTTCTACATGTGCTAATATTTTTGTTAATAATTTGATAGAAACAGCTAATGCAACATTTCCTCTTAAAAATAGTGCTTCAAACAAGATTCTGAGTGTAGTCTTGCTGTTGCTCAAAGAAAAGAGGCAGAGTTAATTTATAATCAAGAAATGTCAGAAGAAAATTTTAATAAACTAATTGATGTAATAGCTAAAACCAAGAAAACATTAAAACATAAGAAACTGCAAGGTTGGCAAAGTTTTTGCGCAACCATTTCTCCTAAAACAAAACCATCAGCAGTCTGGGCTAACATAAGACGTTACAGATCAGGATTTAATGATTCTGCTTCTGCTACAATGCCTCATTTCCTGAGTGATAGCTTCATAGACCGTTTGGCTCCAGCGACAGTACCACCAAAGGAATTATTTATCACCCCAACAATCCCACAAAATCCTGTGTGTCCGAATGGTCTTGATGCACCCTTTTCTATTCACGAGCTGAAAGGCATTCTGTCAGTGACGCGCGATACGGCTCCTGGCAACGATGGCATTCCTCTTTCTTTGCTCATCTTGGTGAAGATTCTTTGCATTATTTACTTACAATTAACAATTCCGTCATGCTGACAGGTGACATTCCTTCAGATTGGAAAATTCAAATAGTATTGCCATTTTTAAAACCAACAAAAAATTCATTAGACTCCGCATCCTATCGACCCATAGCCCTATCGCCAGTCATTTTAAAAATTGTTGAACACCTAGTTAAAAATAGAATTGAGTGGTTTATTGAAAGTCAGAACCTTTTGCCTCAGAGTCAATATGGCTTTAGAAAAGGTAGAAGCTCGATGGACAGCGTTAGTGTCTTTATACAAACGCTACTCTAATATCTGTATATTAGAGTAGCGTTTTCACTGAATAAGTCTGTTGTAGCTACTTTTTTGGATATAAAATCTGCCTATGATAATGTTTTAATTGAAGTGTTGATTAAAAAACTTAATTTTTTAAAAATCCCACCTTTTTTGTCGAACTTTATTCAAAACATGCTAGCTGGACGAATAATTAAATTAAATTTTTCTGAGACTTCAAGAGTAGCGTGGAAGGGTCTACCGCAGGGTTCTGTATTGAGTCCTCTCCTTTATAGTATTTACACTTATGATTTAGAAACTTCTGTAAACGATATGGTAAGTATTCTACAATATGCAGATTATTTGCTTATATACACGCCTTGCAGTTCCATTGATATAGGATCTTCATACATAACATCTGCTCTTAAATTTCTAAAATTATGGTTGGATAAACATGGCTTGGAGCTTTCAGTGTCCAAAAGCAACGTAGTTACGTTTACACGTCAGTTGAATCCGCTACCTGCGAAAATATACTATGATGATATTCTTATTCCTGTAAATAGTTATTCTAAATTCTTAGGTTTAATATTAGACTCAAAACTCACTGGCCACCCTCATTGTGAACATGTTGTCACGAAATGTGAAAAGTTTTTGAATTTGATGAGAGGCCTCTCTGGTGTTTGGTGGGGTGCTCATCCGTTTTCTTTAAAACTCTTATACAATGCTCTCATAAGAAGTACGCTGGACTATGGCACTTTCTTATTAGAACCTGGTAGAGCAGCTGCTTTCAAAAGATTGGATGGCATTCAGTCTAAAGCAATGCGAATCATTTTGGGGGCTATGAAATCTAGTCCAATTATTGCGCTACAGGCGGAATGTAGGGAATCTCCATTACATTTAAGACGACAGTATCTATCCGATAGGTTCTTTTTCCGTACTTCTCAGCAATCAAATCACCAACTTCTTCCTAAAATCCAAAATCTTTATCACCTCATAACCACTTCTTCGTATTGGAAACATAAACGACCTCCATATTTAACTCATAGCTATAACAAGCATACATCGATGTCTGCCCCAACTCACCAATCTAATCTTCTTCCCATCTTCAACTGTAGCTATAAAGCTTTAACACTTCCTCCTACTATACATTTTGATCTAAACATAGACCGCGATGATACAAATGCTAATGTATATTTTAAATCTGCCGTTGATGATCGCTGGCGCGGTTGGCATCAGATTTATACTGATGCCTCCAAGCATTCCCAGATAGGAAAAGTTGGCGTTGGTATTTATCACAAGGACTATAATATCGTACAAAAAATTAAATTTCCTGATGAAACATCAGTGTTTACTGGAGAATGCTACGGGATTTTGAAAGCTCTGGAGTATATATTACTGATGAAACTTAAAAATACCATTATTTTTAGTGACTCAATGAGTTCGTTACAGTCACTCATCAAATACCCATTCCGATCCAAAACTTATTACCACATTATAATGGATTCTAGAACTAGGCTTTTGCAATGTAATGATCATGGATATTCAGTGCATTTCGCGTGGATCCCAAGCCATTGCGGTATAGTCGGCAATGAGCAGGCAGATATTCTTGCTAATGAGGCTGTGGAGTGTGGGGATCTCTTTCCCTACAAAAACTTTTCGCAAGATCTTCTTGCTCTACCCAGGATTTATCTCAGGAATGCTTGGGATGAGTCTTGGGCGGGCAACGTGGGCAGCAAGGCAAAACACTACAGATTTATACAAAGTAGTGTCCCACTCAAACCTTGGTTTTTTAAAATAAAACTCAATAAACGTGCAACAACAGTTATCATAAGGATGCGGCTGGGTCATACGTGCACCCCAGCCCATCTAGCCCGGATGAAAATTGTAAGTGACCCTTCTTGCGAGTGCGGTGATGAATTTGGTGACGAAAATCATATATTATATTTTTTTCTTGTAACAAATACGATCACAGTTCCTTCTTTAATGATCTCGTCTCCCTCCGTATTCCGCTTCCTATTAATATTGCCTCCCTCCTTTCCTCCTTAGACCCCTCTATATATCATTGCTTAGCATCCTTTATTTGTACAAATAATATAAATATATAGTGTATATAGTATATTATTGATAATTCCCTTAGTATAATTTTCCTATCCTAACTCGTCTGATCCTTATCCTGTACCTATCGTTTCGTTGTTTAAGTTTATTAAGTTGTAAATGTTTCCCAAATTTTTTAACTAAAAAAAAATATACTAAATAAAAAAAAAAAATATGGCTAATGCTAAAACTAGCAAGTCCAAAAAAAAAAAAAAATTAAAGAACATTGTCAAACATTTGGAGACATTTTATTAAAAACAACCTTTGTCAGAATAACTCATTTTTCAGCTGCTATATAAAACTATTTAACGTCTATTTAAAGTGTGATTTCTATAGGTACGGATCAAGTTTAATAAGGTTTTCTATCTATATCTATTCTATTATATATCTATATCCTTACGCTTAATACTTAATTAGGTATTAGTGTAGGTACCTACGTTTTCATAAATAAAAATAATGAATAATAATATTAATAATGAATAATAATAATTTATTCAAAAATTACTCAAGACAAATGTTTAACATAGGAATAATAATAACTTAAATTCTAAAGATTACGTTTGCCTGAACTAGGTAAAACCTGTATCTCAGGCAAAATAGCTTACAACGAATACATGTAGGTATAATCACATAAATAAAGTAAAACAAAGCGACTGTAGATTTTCAAAACAACTTATGCTACCTGTAATACGATTATAAACAGATTCTGCATAACATAAACCTTCTATATTAACTTAACTAGTAGGTATTTATTAGATAAACTATAAATAACTAGATACTGCCCGCGGATTCGCACGCGCTTTTCAAGTATACTATGTCCGTCCCCGGGATACGATTTACCTCTCTGTCAAATTTAAATGAAGTCGGTAGGTATAATACCTACCTATTTTCTGCGATTGTTTTTGCCGGACAGTCAGCAGAACCTGTAATGTGCTTACTCGGCTTCTTGAACTGTAGGCAAGTAGCACATTTGGGTTCTTCCGCCTTTTTAGTACACTCCTTTACTGAGTGACCTTGACCTCCACAGTGGCTCCAGATGTGGGTCGTCTCTCGACAGGACTTGGCAGCGTGTCCATATTGCTGGCACTTGAAGCATCGTGTGACCAAAGTGAAGTCCCTCACAGGACACGAGGACCTTTGTTATTAGGGCCCTACGAATAGCTGCTGGTACTTCGATCACAAAGATGCAGGTCTCAGCGTCCTTCTTGCCAAACTTATTGGGGAAAGGAATTTTTCCAGACTGAAATCCAGCAGTAGTTCGGCTATATTTTGTTTGTAAAGGCAAGTAAACACATATTTTTCCTGCAATGATGAGGGCACTGCGATAGCTACGACTCTGGGTTTGCGTTTGAGAGGCTCGTCTATCAGCAGGCCAGAGTTTGTAAGCTGCATCGACTGCTTGAGCTTCTCAATATCCCCTCGTTTCGGTGCTAATTATAACTCCACCGTTCCTTGTCTTACGCAAGCCTCTGACTTGCAGTTTCATCTCTTCGGGGCAAATAATTTTATGGACAAGGGTTTTTAAGTCTCTTCGCTGGACTTAAGCTTGTCGTGTGGGTATATAGCCACAGAGCTGAAATTCACCGGCTTGATGTAGGTAGGTGCTGCCCTTATTCACCATTTCGGCAAAGGAATTTCCGAAGGGAGTTTTAGCTTTAGAGGTCTCATCAATGTTTATTTTGAGGTCTTGGTGTCGCTGCGACAGATCTATTTTCTCCTTGAGAGCTTGAGTTTCTAGGTTCAATGCTACTGCTCTGGTTTTTACGGATTCCATCTTCCCATGGTCCTGCCAACCTTGCGGTTACACGGACCGAATCTGTGAGAAAAGAGTCACTCGGGTGACTACAGACTCTACAAAATCTACGCACTATGTCCCGAACACTCTCCCCCTTCTGGGGCATGCCACATCACATCACAGACTTCATTGCCGGGCTGCTCCACCCCAGCTCGGTGCTGCTCTATGCCCCCCCATCCCTTAACGAAAGTGTGCCTTCCTCAGCGCGCCTAATTCTATGCCACGCTCTAGCAAAACGTTTAAGCCTGCCAAAGTTGATTGTATTACTAACTAAATCCGCGTGATAAATCGGTCCCTCGTGTCAGCCCTCTCTAACTATCCCCATGAGTAACTTATCTCGCTCGGCCGCGTACAATGGACAGTCCCACAAAACGTGATCCCGTGTCCGTGGGGCAACCGCAGCTACACGCTGCTGTGTCGCTCAAACTCATGTCACTCAGTCTCTTTCTAAAGCAACCGTGTCCTGAGAGGACCTGCGAAACCTCGTGATCCGGTTCCACCCAGTGCGCCTCCATGCGCTCAACCACGTCCGGGAAGAACCGAAACAACTCGCGTCCCTTGTCGTCGGACTCCCAGCGCTTCTGCCACTCATCCAAGACCTCCAAATCAACCTTCGCCCGAATCCGCCCGAGAACCTCCCTGGGCTGACCTTCAGCCTCTACTAGTCTACGTCCCGCTCGAGCTAATAACAAGTCAGCCGGCAGAGCCCCCGCCAGAACGGCAAGTGCTGCAGTACTCCACGACCTGTACGCCTTTGTTGGTAAAACTAACGAGGGTCTTTGGGTCCTGAGCAGCACGCTGCGCACGACGTGGAGTGAGGCTCGGTGGTACCAAATCTTGGCCGCATAAGTAACAGTTGCCTCGTAGGTGCCTCTATAGAGTACCCGCACGGCTCGGTACCGAACACCCCACCTGTTGGCTGATATTCTCGACATTTTGCCAAAGCTTTTACTTGCCCTCTCACCGATCGACGCCGCGTGGGGTGAGAACGATTGGGTGGTGTCCAGTATGACGCCCAACACCTTGGTTTTTGCTACTGAGCGTATTGACGTGACCGACGCGTTGGTCTTAAGCAGGGGTGGCCTTTGCGTTCGCCCCTTCAGGGTCATGGTCTGGGACATAGCGGCGACGAATGTGAGCCTATTCCTCGCTTTCCATTCCTCCACCAGTCCCAAGACAGCCGCTCCTTTAACCTCCAGCTCTCTCCGAGCATCCCCTGCTACCAACACCGTCACGTCGTCCGCATACGCCACAAACTTCACCCCAACCGGCACCGGTAGGCAGAGCAGGTCATCCACAAGGTAGGGCCCAGAACGGAGCCCTGGGGACAACCCATAGTGGACACCTTCCACACAGCCCGATTGCCCGCAACCATGGCCAACCTGCGATTGCGGAAGTAGCTCGCCAACATTTTATAAATGTTTGGCGGGCATCCTCCGCGTTTCGCCTTAACCAGGATCATGGGCCACCAGGCGTTGTCGAAGGCTCCTGAGATGTCCAAAAATATGGCCTGCAGATACTTTGCCTTGCAGTTCTTAACCTCATCTAAAATAGTACCCAGAGCTGACGTGGTTGACCGACCCGCTGTAAACCCATGCTGGCTTGAAGAGATTCCGCGAGTGAGCTGGGGAACACTCCACAGCAACACTCTCTCTAAGACTTTGCCAAGCACAGGCAACAGGGTGATGGGACGGTACGCCTTGGGATCCGTCGGAGGCCTATCATTGCCCTTCGGAAGGACCAGCAGCCGGCCGTCTTTCCAGATTGATGGGAAAATGCTCTCCAAGATGCATTGGTTCATGACGTGTGCGAATTCGGCCTTCGCCGCCCACCTTGTGCTTGAGCATTTTTCCCTCAATGCCGTCCAATCCCGGGGCGGTATTCCGCAAGGATAAAATTATCCGCTGGACCGACGTCACGTCAATAGGTGGGGAGACCTCGCCTGACGGAAGCAGAGCAGCCGTAACTCTGACCTGCCGGTGATATGCAGTGTCGTTGGAGGGGTCATCGTCCGGACAAAGCGCCGACATAAGCGCAGTTATAGACTCGCCTACGTCACTAGTATTTGAACCTAGATACTGGACCCCGTTGACGACATTCACCGGCGGTCTAACACGGCCACACGCCTCCCGATAGGCAAGGCCCAAAGGTCCTGATTCCCAGCGTCTGTCAGTTTCCGGAAGAATTCCATCTCAGAGGAAGCCATGGCCTGCCTGTAGGCAGTTCTGGCTTTATGGAATTCTTCCCTGGCCGCATCCTGAATCGGACCCTCCACCCTTTTGGTCTTTTGCCAAGCTCTACGCGCTTTGAGCTGGCTGCGTCTGAGTTTGTCTAGAGCAGGCGTCCACCACTCGTAACCACGGTCTTTGGTGGCCGCTTTTACAGTGCCCAGACACTCCATCGCAGCTCGCTCAATGAGCTCAGTAAAAGCCCTGCTGAGTTGTTCTGCAGACTCTCTCATTGGAAGGCGACTCACCCCCACGTGTATGACAGTATCAAACGCCCTCCAGTCTGCGTTACGAGTACGATAGCGTCGTTGGATGATGGGCTCCGAGGTACGTACGCAGGACCTTTCAGATTGGTGTACAACGTCAAACGAAATTAAACGGTGGTCGACGAGACGTCGTGAACCTTCCACTCGCGGATGCGAACACCACGCGAGCTTAGGGTTACGTCGATATTCGACTCACCGTTTACCGTACTGAACGTTTACAACTGGCCACTGGTGTTATGTAAGGCACAAGATCCCGACTGAGTATAAAGTCCTCCATCTTGGCTCGGCGGTCGGTGACGGTATGGCCTCTTCCGACGTACGGCGGGAATCAGAGTGCCATAGCGGGGAATGGGTGTTTATATCCCCGCACACCAGCACCGCTTTGCCTTTCAGGAGGTCTAAGGCTCTATCCATGTTCGATACATCGATCACGTAGGTATGTACTTAGCATCATCAGCAGTTTGACCTAAGTAGGTTAATCGTGCCGCGAGCGCGAACCGGGCGCCTACGGAGGTCAGTGCATCAGCAGCAGCCATTTCAATCGCACTCATTAATATCAATATTAGTCAGTGACGGATTTACACATTTGCCGCCAGTAAGCTTTTGAAATTTTGCTGCTCCTACTGACCTCTACATCTCATCGTCCCAGTCAAAATAACGGCGAGCGGAGCGAGCCACGAAATTTTTTACGATTAGCATTACTGCGGTGGTTGTCAGAGTTGACCAGATTGGTTTGGCCGGGTTAGCAATAAAGGTATTGTGGGTGAGTGAGTGAGTGAACCTTGAAATTTTTATGATTTTTTTCGGTTCTGGGCAACAAAACCAAAAGGAAAAGACAATGGTGGCGAGCGAAGAGAGCCGCGGGTTTTTTTGAGAATTATAGCGGTGGTTGATAATAGTTTACGACAAGCGAAGTAACGCCTAGTAAAGCGAGCCCGAGATAAAAAGTTATTACGGTAAATCGCGAAAGTTTTTGCGGATATTGGATTTATTTTAGAAATTATGGAATGGCAGCGGAGCAAGTGCGTGAAAAGTTTTGAAACTTTTTAGTGGTTCGATAATTTTTTTTACAAAATCGACTACACAAACGGCAAGCGGAGCGAGCCCCTTTTTTTGTTATGACTGCGGCGATCGGTGGTTTAGTCATCGTCGCCTACCAAGCCCAGCTACGCAGCCCGAGCCTCTCTCAGAACTCACCACAGGGGCTTGTCAAATTGTCTCCCCGAACAGGTCTGAATTACTTAGCCATGATCGCATGTGTCAAGTACCTACAAATGCTAAGTTTTCTTTTAGAGATTGTTTGAAACAGAAATTCGCGTTATGGTACTCCTTGCCATCTGGCACCATCTAATCCAGCATTTTGCTATCCACAAAAACCCATCATTGTCAAGCGCTCAGAAGATGCAGTTCCTTAAGAGTAAAATCAAGGGAGAAGCGGAACGTTTGCTACAGCATCTTCCGATCAGCGCGGAAAACTACGCAACTTGTTGGGAATACTTAAACCACAGGTTCAACAACAAAAGGCACATTTTTACGTCGTACATCAGCACATTCTAGAGGTACAATCTGGCTAATATTCAGCAGCAGTCATTTGCAGCCATCAAGCGACTCCATGACGTCACATTAGAGAGTCTCCACGCCATCAAAAACCTAGGCATCGACACAAAGTCATGGGACCCTCTTCTTGTGTACATATTGTCCCAGAAGCTAGATAGTGAATCCTTTGCCGAGTATATAGAATCCTTGATGAATTCGCGGGAGCTACCGGTTCTTCAAGACTTTATGGACTCCTAGAGAACAAGTTCACTATCCTAGAGTCATCTCAGCGGCGACAAGATAGAACGCCTAAAACAACATCCCAGCAGCAAAATCAAACATCTTATTATCAAAACCGTCAAAATAAACCTTTTATTAGTTATGGTAAAAGAAACAAAGCGCACGAAATTGCGAAATCATTGCATATGTCAGCGTCAGCAAATAAGTGCCCTCAATGCGATTCTGGTCATAGGTTAATTTATTGCAAACAATTTTTAGAAGCAGTTAACGAAAAAAAATCCAATTATTAAACAAATTAAATTTTTGTATAAATTGCATTTATGATCACGACGGGCCAAATGCTACTCAGCAAAAATATACCACAAATGCAACGATAATCATCACACAATATTGCACGATTATTTTTCAAACAAATCCCAGTCAGCACATTATTTAGATTTAGAACAATCAGAACAGCAAGAGCGGCATAGCAACAGTAATGTTTATACATCATCATGGGGAGAGCGAGAAAATAACTGCAAGGGTAAGCTTAAAATTACTTGTCAATCGACTTATACTGATTTTAAGTTTACTACGGACGCTTTAATAATGAGCAACTTGATAAAAAATCTGCCAAGTAAGACTTTTACAAAACCATCATGGCAGCATATAGCACACATCAGCCTAGCAGACCCAGATTATAATGTCGGCCGACCGGTTGACTTTCTTCTTGGAGCTGATGTTTACTCCAACATCATCTTAGAGGGGTTAATCCGCGGACAGGCTCAAGCAGAGCCCCTAGCGCAGCATACACAGCTAGGGTGGCTGCTATGTGGTAGTGTAAAAACTTCCTTCCAATGCAATGTTATCCTGAGCAGCATTGAGGATATTCATCAGCACTGGAAGATAGAAGACAGGAAAGAGCAAAACGAAATGTCGGCAGATGATCAAAAAGCAATCACAACACGTTTATACAGCGGGCGTAATGAAGGAAGTTTACCAGTCAAAGTCAAAGTCAAAGTCAAAAACTCTTTATTTCCATAAATACAATAAATGTATACTTAGAAAAGGTCAAATTCTTAATAATTAAACACTGACACGGAAATAACGTGATATTTTTTATTTCAGTCGCTTCGGTACGTAGACTAAAGTAAAGAAGCGACGAAGAAACCTTTAGCCTGTTAGTTGTTATTTTTCGAGTTGGAGCAAATTCCGTCCCACGCTTTTTTATCCTCTAGATAATCTGTTGTTTTATAGTAGGCCTTTTTACACAGGAAGGTTTTGACAATTTGTTTGAATTTATTTACTGATAATTTTTGCAACTGGATTCTCTGGGATCCATACTATAGATAGCACGAACAGCCCTCTTCTGCAACACAAATACGGTGTTAATATCTGCAGCGTTCCCCCACGGTAGAATACCATAAGACATAATACTATGGAAGTAGCTGAAATAAACAAGTCTAGATGTATCCACGTCTGTAAGATGACGGATTTTTTTGACAGCATATGCTGCAGAACTAAGTCTCTTCGATAGCTTATCTATGTGTGCGCCCCATTGAAGTTTATTATCTAAGGTGATTCCTAAGAAAACGGTACTTTCTAAAATTTTTAACGTTTCGCCTTTTACATTTACATCAGCCTGAACTTGTTTAACATTAGGTAGAATAAATCTAATACATTTCGTTTTGGTTTCGTTAAGCAAAAGATTATTGACATTAAACCAATGGACTACTTTTGAGATTGCATTATTCACATCATCGAAATTCGTGTCTTGTCGTTTCATTTTAAAAATTAATGAAGTGTCATCAGCAAACAATACAATCTCGTGATTATTCTTAACAAGACCAGTGATACCAGAAATCAAGGAGAAACTGGTACCTTCTAAGGTAGAATTAAGCATAGCACAAGTAAGTAATTTAGAGCGTAGGTTAGTTAAGCAAACATACTTAGTAAAGCAATATAAGCAATTTGTAAGCGATTATCAGCAGCCTAATCAAATGAAGTTAGCGACTTCAAGCAGCAGCGAGCAGAGGGCAGTATGTTTCCTACCTCCTAAAACTTCTTCGGGTCACAGCCTTAACCTTAAGT
Source organism: Eupithecia inturbata (assembly GCA_963662085.1). NCBI lineage: Eukaryota > Metazoa > Arthropoda > Insecta > Lepidoptera > Geometridae > Eupithecia > Eupithecia inturbata. Next base: position 117,143 of record OY759195.1, read on the forward strand.
ATAACCAAGGTCCGAACATACAGCAGGATCCAGCACGGCAAAAAGGTGTCGTCATCGAACGATACAGGTTCTGTGACGCTACTATTAGCATGGATCTTTTATATCAGTATTATTTGGTCCAGCGTATCAGCTATCATAACACAACTTAGCAGCGACCAGTCGTTATACTACGACCCGGTAGGAAAAATTAAATTAACCCGTGACCAGTGGAAAATCCTATCTGTCTATGACAGCTTCCAACTATAGGTACCACTTGAACATCAACATAAAGCATACATCCAGCATCAGAGTCCAGAAGAAAATACGCACTCGCTTACAACCATATGTGATCGTGAAACTCGAGTCCGCCAAGTCAGCAAGGCCGGGCTCATTCACCTAACAAAACAATGCACAGCAACTTGATCCGAGTCTACTTGCCGCTGGGGTAACGCAACCAGCAAAGGGGCTTGACGTCACTTTATATTCCTATCAACAACAAAGCACGCTCAAACTCAACTCGGACTTAGTACTTACCAACATAGCTCCGATACAACATCACACATTCAACTTTACGTTACCGTTAATCGAACCAAGCCAAGATCGTCACCTCAACTCCTCGCTACAGCAGCTTGGCGACCAAATCAGCGCGATGAAGGAAGCAGCACAAAAGGAGTTGACACTAACAACGCACGATATTCACCAATACGCAATATCCTACAGCGTATTAGCAGCAGGCGTCACAGCGTTCCTGGCGTTCCTGTGGAGGCGAAGCAGACGAGCTGTCAGCGCGTCATCCGCGCGCGCCGCGGAGCCAGCGCCGCCGGTGCGCGACCCCGCGCCCGCGCCCCCGCCGCCACCCGCGCCTCTCCCGCTGAGGGAGGCGTCCTCCAGCAGAGCTAGTGTTAGTGCGCGTAGGCAACCCGTGCCCGAGCTTGGGCATGGTGCCAGTGGGACCGTGCGGTGGTCCAGTTTACGTGATATAGACAAAATAACTTTGCCCAGCAGCAAGCCGCAATCCAACAGACAATCAGTTTTTACTATAGAATAGGGACTAGTTTTGTAATCAAGCCATCACCAATCACTTAGATTATGAAACATTAAAGCATTGTCCTAACATTCACTTAGCCTAAGCACAACATTGATCATCTCTGTAACACTAACCCCTCAATTGTAGCGCCTCATCTCATTCTCATCTCGTACCTCGCCCTCGGGAGTATGTTCGATACTTCGATCACGTAGGTATATACTTAGCATCATCAGCAGTTTGGCCTAAGTAGTGTCAGAAAAATCAGTTTAAACACCAGTCTCAAGTAATACAACGTTTTAATGATCTGCGTTTACCATACAATCATTTCATTTTACATTTTTATTTAGGTATATCGTTTTCAATAAAATACTCCCAAGAATCTCCATTTTTATCCTTCAACTTCTTTTTTCTAATCGCCCTGCCTAAATCCCGCGCTTTGCGACGGTGACATTTGACAGGTCCACGTAATATTAGGCTATATAAGAATATTTACTCGACTTTAAGAAAAGGAGGATGCTAATAGTCGGCTGTCCTGGTTACAGGAATGTCCCCAGACCGGTTCGGCCATTTGATATTTATGTTGTATGCCCTCATACATGTTTAAAAAACAATAATACAACATCTTCCTACTCTCATACAAAAAAAATATATGTCGTATGGTTAAAAAAAATAACTAAAGTAGGTCATTATTTTAGCGATCCCACTAAATAGGCCGAAATAATATAATGCATGTCTTCATTTTCATGCGAGTAACACTATGGCAGTGGAGAGCTCAGGAAGCGGTTAGACTTCATTATGATACGGCGTCTGTGTGAAAGAGAAGACAATGTTAGTAGAGTTGTAAAAATTATAATAATTTAAATAATATATAATTATTATAATCATATAATTTAATAATGAAATACTATAAAATATTATTATAATTAAATAATTATTTAATGAAACATAATTTTAAATTATCTGAGAAATCTATTAAAATTGTAAATTCTTATTATCTCATAATTCTTTTCAGAGTGATTAAATAGCAAAATTATAAGCTATATATGCTATACTATTAATGTAATTTTTTTTTTATTTCAACCTTACCACCATTTGAGTGCCGTGATCGGGCAAACTCATTATCGTGTTTTGAGTCCTCGTAATCGGGCAAACTCATTATTTATTGTGTTTTGAGTCCTCGTAATCGGGCAAACTCACAATACATAAATCTGTAAAAAAATATATTATTTATACCCACATTTAAGTATTATAAGTAATGCAAGGGTCTTAGATGCTTATCCATTTACAACTATTAAAAGCATCTGTTCTCTTCCCCTCTGTAACAAATTGTGGTAATAGGATATATCTATACGTATACATAAGATATCAGTGTCGTTGTATTTTTGAGTGGAATTTATTCATATTCAATATACTTTACTTATTTATTATCATAGTTTAGTTCAATAATTAAAACGTAACCAGATGATAATTGTGCTCATAACGATAATCACCTGTTAATTATTACAGTGTGCATGTTATATAGCAGTGATTTAGGTAGATGTTTATGAAAAACATAAGTAAGTAGTATACGAATACTGTATACCCCAATACAATGTAATTTGATGTGATTGTAAGCTCACTTAAGCAAATTTTATTTGAGCTAGTTCTTTTTAAATAATAGATGACTATAATAATTATTAATATTTTAATATTGTACCTATTTGCTATCATCATTTTGTTCGGTAAATAGCTCTCTGAAATATCATTATCATTTTAACTTTTGCTTTTCAAAATAAAGATTATCCATTTTTTTATTTATTTATGCATTAGTATCTTTGCCTTTAAATTTTATTACCTCGAAGTAGTCGATATTTCATAACAATCGTTCGTTTTTAGTATTACTGTGACTTTGTAAAGTCATTTGATACAGCTTCTTACTTTTACCATCACAAAGATAGTGTTGTCATTATGGATCCTAACAGGGTCCCCAGTGCTGTGTGTAATTATTTTTAATTTATTATTTTATCCAAATTTAATTAATTTGAATTGAAGTGTAGGTGGTCGTTTGTATGAACGTTCTAATTGGATACGAATAATTGTAATTGGTATTTTGGTATCGAACTCCCATATGGGCTTGGTTGTTGGCTATTACTGTGACATTTATTATTTCAAATCGGTACGTATCGAATTGACTGTGTAAGCCAGTGCTCGGGATCGAACTTCTATTTAAAGCATTACCATATTCTATTTGATAACCATTTCGATAATATAATTTAATTCGTTGTTGCGGACGGTAACCAGGATTACCTAGTTCGCCCTGGGAAAGTATCCCAACTTAAGTTCGACGTGCGTTCCTTTCTCCTTCCGAAGCTGGTAGACGCACGCCGCCACGCACCCCTGAATGCGTATGAAGCTACCTGATCTTCCTTCCTATGGGGGGACCTCGACGTTGAAATGAAACAGGATCTTGAATTTTTCAGGTTTCGGCTGTTCCTAGGTTTCCCTACTACTACTTGCTGTCTTCCTATTGCTTCTTGCCTCTTCGGTGGCTTAGCTGCGACTTGCCTCTTCGGTGGCTGGACTGCGACTGACGGCCGTACAAACTGCGCTCATATTTATATGGCCGTGTTTTACCGGCAAGACGCCTGCGTGCTTTTGACTCAAGTTTACCTAATTTTTTCCTTGAGCCGAAACCTTTAAACCTTTATTTCTTGTAATCTTCTTAAAAAATACTTACAAATTTATGCCTTATACATAACAAAAACAAGCCTTATTAATATAAAATTACAAAATCTGAACATATTTAACAAATAAAAAAGTTTCTAGAACTAAAACTTATAAAAAACTTGATTTGGAACATTTGCCTTATACTAATTTTACAATAACTACAAAACTTAATTACAGATTTATACAATTCAAACGGAAAACCTTGTTCCAAGCCAAGACCCTTCAAATAACACTATTTTTGTTATGATTCATCAATAAACAAAAAAGTACTTAAACAAAACGATGTCTTAATATAACAAAAAAACGAATCAGCCTTACATTAAGGTTTCGTCGCCGACATTCTCCCCCTCGTGCGTCGCACCATCCTCCAGACTCGGCGATCCTCCCGTCGTTAACAGCACCACTCTCGAGCTGGGTCTGCGCAGTACTCCTCCTCTGGTCTCGACGTCGACGATCCGAGTGCGCCCATCAGGTCCAGGATACACTTGCTGGATTCTGCCGCGTGGCCAAGTGCATCTCGGTAGGGTGTGGTCGACGATCAACACGATGTCTCCAATTTGTAGATCCGTGATGCTGGTCCTCTTCGAAGTCTTCCTCGGCAGTAGAGTAGGCAGGTATTCTCGCAGCCATCGTTGCCAGAAATGGTCGGCAAGCCGCTGCGTGGCCTTCCAGGTGTGTCTGCCCACGAGCTCGTGGTCTTCGAAGCTGCCGATTCTCGATCAAGCGGTGCTGCTGGATCGCCCGAGGAGGAAGTGGTTTGGAGTGAGCGCTTCCTCCTCAAGGCTCTCGGAGAGGTGAGTTAGAGGCCGAGAGTTGACCATGTGCTCGGCCTCTAGCAGGAGGGTGTGGAGTACTTCCTCTCGTGGATACTTCTCGTAGAGTGTGGCGCTTAGTGCGGTTTTGATGGATCGCACCAGATGCTCCCATGCACCGCCCATGTCTGGTGCACCAGGTGGGATAAACTTCCATTGCACGCCGATCTTCTCCGCTTCTGAGACGAGGTCTTCTTTCTTCATGTTGTCCATTGCTTCCCTCAGTTCCTTGTTTGCGCCGACGAAGTTGGTCCCGTTGTCCGTGTAGATTTTCTTCGGCATTCCTCTTCTTGCAGCGAATCTTCGTAGCACCATGATCATGCTGTCCGTAGAGAGTGAAGGAACAAGCTCAATGTGTACAGCTCGAGTTGTTAAGCATGTAAACAGAGCGCCCCATCTTTTCTCGTGACGTCTTGCTACGGTGATTGTCATCGGGCCGAAGTAATCTATGCCGGTGCACGTGAAGGGTGGATTACTGTGCATCAACCTCTCAGCTGGTAAGTTGCCCGTCGGTAGTTCTTGAGGTCTCGCCTTTCTTGTCTTGCACCATTGACATTGATGTTGAACTGTCTTGATCGCCGACCTCAATCCCAGCACCCAGAAGCGTTGCCTTATCTCGTTCATGACCGTTGCGTGATTCCCATGGTTGAAGCGGCGGTGGAACTCTTCTATGATGAGTCGCGTTGCCTTGTCCTTGCTGTCGAGCACGATAGGTCGTTTGTAGTCCCTGGTCACGCCTTGTATCGCGTCGATTCTTCCTTTCATCCGCAGAAGTCCATCTTCCAGCACCACGTCGAGCCTCTTCAACTTGCTGCTGCCCTCCATTGGTTTTCCTTGCTGAAGACATCTGATATCTTCTCTGAAGCTTCTTTCTTGACTCTTCTTTAGTAGTAGAGTTTCAGCTTGCTCTAGTAGGTCTGCTTCCAGCGGTACGTAGTTAACCGCTTTCCTTGAAGATGATTGTCTCCGAGTGATGGACTTCTTTGGTTTCCTTGTAGCCTTCTTCCAGTCGGGGTCTGCTTGGCTGGCGTTGACCTTCTCCTTTCTTCTGCAGAGTTTGATGAACTGCAGTACTCTTGCTGTGGCTCGCCATAACCTCTTCCATGATGAAAACCTCTCAGGATCTGGAGTTGGATGGGTGAAGCTCGCTGCCGCTGTAACGTCCGTCGCCTTCTCCTCGCCGGTGGTCTCCTTCTTGAAAGTCCTCGCCGCAGGCCAGTGAACCTCTTCCTTCTTCAAGAAGTCCGGCCCGGTATACCATCGATGATTGCAGTTGAAGTCTTCTGGCACGTCACGTGTTGCGTCATCTGCCGGGTTCTGTGCTGTGGGGACCCATCTCCAGTCTTGAGGTTTGGTGAGATCTTCTATCTCAGCCAATCGATGAGCCACGAACGTCTTGAAAGTTCTCGGATCCGTCTTAATCCAAGAAAGTACGATGCTGGAGTCCGACCAGAATGTCTTCTTTGTCACCTTCAGGTCCAACTCTTTTTCGACCGAATGCGCCAATCTGCTTCCTAGGAGGGCTGCTTGAAGCTCAAGCCTTGGGATTGAAACCGGCTTCAATGGAGTGACTCGTACTTTCGCTGCCATCAAGCTGATGTGGTAGGTCCCGCCTTGGTCTTCTGTTCTCCAGTAGACTGTAGCTGCATATGCCGTCTCGCTGGCATCCGGGAAGGTGTGTAGCTCCCCTTCGGTGCGATGTGGCGTCAGGCATCTCGGGATCTGTAGGGCTTGAAGCAGCTTCATCTTCTCCAAGTAGATCTTCCATTTTGAGTATTCATTTTCCTCGATCTCTTCATCCCAGCCGACGCCGCTTCGCCAGATGCCTTGGAGCAGCTTCTTGCCTTGGATGAGAACTGGTGATGCCAATCCTAGTGGGTCGAAGGTCGACATCACGGCGCTGGTGACTTCTCTCTTGGTAGGCACTTGAAGCCCCTTTGCTATTTCTTCTGGTGTGTTCCGGAGGTTTGCCCTGAAGCCGATGGAGTCTTGTTCCGTGAACCAGCGTAGTCCCAGAGTTTTCTCCTCTTTCTCGCCGAGGTCCACTTCTGTCTTTTCCGTTGCTTCAGTCTTGATTCCTTGTAGCAGCTCAGGTTGGTTTGATGCCCAACCTCTGAGTTCGAAGCCTGCCTTCTTGTGTATGCAGTCCACTTGTGCTGTCACTCTTCGGAACTCCTCTTCTGAATGGAGGTAGTCGTCCATGTAGTGGTTCAGCTCGATTGCCCTTGCCGCTTCTGGATGCTGATTGCTGTGCTCGGAGATGATGTTGCGCCGAAGATGACTGATGTCATCCTGTACTTCTTCGGCTGCACGTCGCGACGATCCCCTCGCCACAGGAACCTCAGGCTGTCTCGATCCTCTGGCCTGATGCGTACTTGCAGGTACATCTCCTTGATATCAGCTGCCACTGCGAAGGGTCCCTGCCGAAACCTCAGTAGAACTCCGAAGAGTGACTGAAGCAGATCTGGTCCCGGCAGTAGAGCGTCGTTGAGGCTTCTTCCCTTGGACTTGGCTGCAGCATCGAAGACGATCCTTATCTTCTTCTTCAAAGGGTGAACCACGGAGAAGTGCGGCAGGTACCACATCTTCTTGGACTTTCCTTGTTCATCGGGTGCTTCTTCTGCGTAGTTGCTTTCGACGAGATGCTGGATCTGCTTGTTATACTCCATCTTTAACTGCGGATCCTTGTCGATCTTCTTTTCGATGTTGAAGAGGCGGTTCTTGGCGGAAGCGTAGCTCTCCGGCATCGGTTCCTCTTCATTTTTCCATAGGAGTCCAGCTTCGAAGCGCCCATCCTCCAGTCTTCTGCAGGTCTTCTCCAGGATGGTGAGTACTCTTTCTTCAGAGTCCGTTGTTGGTCTTCTGGGTTGCACACCAAGAGCTTCGATGGCGAAGTGGTCTTTGACGACTTGGTGCATCTCCTCCTCCGGCGTGCTGACATGTAGACACGTGTTGAGGAAGTGCACTGGCCTTGCACCTCCGACGTCAGTTCCGTGGAGCACCCATCCAAGTCCCGTTCTAGAAGCGACCGGTTCGCCTGGCTTGCCTCTTCTTATCTCTTGAGTCACGATCAGCTCCCAGTTGTCTTGCCCGATGAGCAGCTGTGGTGACTCTCCTTCGTATTGTAGAGCCTCGGCGATCTTCTTTAGATGTGGATATTCTTGTATCTTCTTTTTGTCCAGGAACTGTGGCGTAAGCTTCAAGTCGTCGATCGTCCGGACTCTCTTCAAGGTCTTCCGATGTCCTTGATGAACCCCCTTCAGTATGAGGTTCAGCATCTGTGAGTCCTTTTTCTTGATAAGCTTGCCTCCCACTGTTTCGATGACCAATTCTTCTTTATTCCCTTGAGCGCCGATCTCTTCTGCCACCTTCTTGTCCAGAAGTGATACCGTTGACCCTTCGTCCATGAGGGCCAATATCTTCTTGGATGTCTTTGACCCGAAGACTTCTACTGGAACAATCTTCAGGTACGCCCTTGCGTTGTTGACCGAGTTCACTGTCCCGGTGACGCTTGATGCCTCTGGTGATGCTTTAGTTTTCTCCCCCTCGGTCCTATCTTCCGTCTCGACGTGCAGCAGATGATGATGCCACCTCTTGCACTCCTTGCACGACGGCTTCCTGCAGCTCTCCTTCCCATGCCTTCCTTGAAGGCACTTGAAGCAGACGCGACTCCTCTTGACGGCTGCCCAGCGGTCTCGAACTGACGCCTCCAGGAACTTCTGGCATTCCACGAGGAAGTGTTCCCCTTCACAGATGGGACAAGTCTTTTCCGTCTTCCTCGGGTCCGTTTTCCTGAAGTCCTTTTCTTTCGTTGAGTGCGCCGCTTGTCTGGTTTTCCTGAAGCCACCGCCTTTGTCCTCTGATGTCGCGAAGGCCCCGCACTTATCTGCTTCTGCGTTCAGGAACCTAGAAACAAGCGTTAGATCCGAGAACTCGCCTTCTTCTGATGCTGCAGTGAAGTCATACCAACGGAACTTGAGAACTGTCGGCATCTTTTCCACGATTTGCTTCACTATCTCCGGTGAATGCAGGTACTGAGGCTTCTTCAGTCCTTTGATTGCTGCTACGCTGTTGCTGATCTGGCTTGTGAAGATGCAGATGTCCCTCGGGTTCTCCGTGATCTTTGGCAACGCCCTGACCTTGTCCAGTTCAGCCAGTACCAGCGCATCAGGTCTTCCAAATCTTCTTCTAAGGGCTTCCATAACTTCCATCGGAGAAGCTTCGGAGTACAGCAAACTCTTGATAGCTTCTCTTGCGTTGCCCTTCAGTGCTCGTCTCAATCGAGCCATGTTCTGGACATCGTTGAACATTGGTGCTGTATCGGCGTAGACGACCTTGAATGCCAACCACTCGCTGCTGTCACCGTCGAAGTAGGGTAGCTCGTGAATGTAGTTCGGCTGCGATGCTGGACCTCTTCCTCCGGTGAAGGCTTCCTTCAAGGCTGTTGCCAGCGCTTGAATCTCAATCGTGGCCCCTCTTGTTGAGTGGTTTTCTTCAGGCTTCACCTTCTGGGGCTCTTCTGGGGGTTCCCGACTTTGTTGCTCTGCCCCATCTTTGTCGTCTTCCAATACGGATGTCTGATTCCAGTTCTGCACCTGTGCTGCTCTGTCCTCTTGTTCCACCTGGTCTTCATCCACGGAATCTTCATCTTCATATTGTGCCAACTCCAATCTGACGCGAGCCAGCTTCGTCGCAGCCTGGGCTTGCTTCAGCTCCCGGCGCGCTAATTCTTCTCTGGCTTCCAGCTCACGTCGTCTGGCTGAAGAACTCGTGGTTTTTGTAGACCGCGCTTGACGACCGACCCCCGTCGGCTTCAGAGTTGTGGCTGATCCACTTTCCTGTGCCGGGGCCTGCTCTGGGGTCTTCTTGGCCGTCTTCTGTGCTGCTTCTTTTTTCTGTCCCTTCCCGGACGCAGCCGTGGTTGCAGTAGCCACCGTAGTAGAAGTTTCTTGAGTGGTCGTTGTACCCGAAGAGTCTGAGGTAGTTCCCATGGTTCCCGAAGAATCCGAGGTAGTTCCCGTGGTTCCCGAAGAGTCCGAGGTAGTTCCCATGGTTCCCGAAGAGTCCGAGGTAGTTCCCATGGTTCCCGAAGATGCCGAGGTAGTTCCCATGGTTCCCGAAGATCCCGTCCCTGACGCAGACGTGACCCCTTCTGACCCTGACGTTCCTTCTGTCTCGTCCCTTCCCAAGGGACGGGACACAGGGCGTGAGGGGGCATCCTTCTGTGACCTGGTGACCGGCATCTTGAGTCTTCTTTCCTTCCGGGTTCTTCCTCTGGAATCTTCTAGCTTCTTCTAGCAGGGATCCGGCTCGAAGGACCAACTGTTGCGGACGGTAACCAGGATTACCTAGTTCGCCCTGGGAAAGTATCCCAACTTAAGTTCGACGTGCGTTCCTTTCTCCTTCCGAGTTCTTCCTCTGGAATCTTCTGGTCCTTCGAGCCGGATCCCTGCTAGAAGAAGCTAGAAGATTCCAGAGGAAGAACTCGGAAGGAGAAAGGAACGCACGTCGAACTTAAGTTGGGATACTTTCCCAGGGCGAACTAGGTAATCCTGGTTACCGTCCGCAACATTCGTTCTTACTTACATATTATAATTTAGTATTTATTACTAAATTTGTAGTAAATTAATGAATAATTCGACTATTATCTATCTGTGTAATAACTGTAATCTTTGATGTTGGAGCATAGATAATTTCATCAACACGCCGCTAACTTCAATATACACAATCAAAATGATGGTTCTAGCTAGTCCAACGGTCTATCAACATCATTACTTTCTCGCTTTTCATTCAATACAAAGTAGTTAACAATATTATTATTGCGCTTTGTAAATTATAATAAGCCACATATTATGGTAGTAGGTTTTAATAATTCTTTGCAAATCTCATAAGATAAAGAAATGTGTGGTGCACATTTTTGTAATTTATCTCGAATCCGGTTTAAAGAGCTTTATTTATACTCAAATAGAACAAATAAGTCCACTTAGAATGAGTAGAATTATTATTGTGATTTCGACAGCATTATTGAATTGAATTGAATTATGAACTTTTAGTGCTTTCGCTTTTTGTGCTGCTGTGGGAGCTCACTACACTTTGAGGGCAACAGGCGACAACAAGATTATTTGCAACTCAGTACTAATGTGAAAACAAGTCTTATATATTTTTACATTAGTACATGTGTTATAGTAATTGAACCAAAAATTTACTATAATCTACCAACTGGCATTGAGCATAGTGATGACATTATTACATTTACGTCCACCACGCCCCACAACTTCTAATTATTAAATAAATAACACATTTTTTTTCTTTAATAAATAAATGATTATGATTATTGAATTATTATGTAAAGATGCGCATCGATTTGGTGAACGTATTATTTTCAATTTACGTAACTCTACCTTTATTTTTAGCTTTTACTGTTATTACATTTCTTTGATATTATGTAAAAATGTGAACGCAAAATGGTAGGTAAATCACAGCGCTCTTAAATTTATGTGTGAAAATCTCGTGATACCTGTATATCACAAATTAATAAAAGAACTTATGAAGATCTGGCAGTAATGCTCTGACGCACGGTTCAGGGTTCAGGGCCCGACCTGAGACAATCTTTGTTACCTGCCGGACTTCGCAGGAACTGTCCCTTTTTGGATCTGAACCACCAGTACTTAGACCAGGCTGCTGCGGCACTACAAAAAGTTTTTTTCTTTTTTTTTAACGATAGGCTCAGCCATCCTTACGATTTGACATCACCACTACCATCACCACTATCTAGCCTCTCTGGCTTTGGAAGATTTTCACTACCTACTTTGATATAATCAATTTCAACCAGAAACGTGTCTTTATTTTTATCAAGCCGATCATAGTCCGGTTTCCCTCGTGGTTTATAAAACCAGGAAGTTACTAAAACCAGTAGTTACTCAAAACTGGGCCAACACTCAATAGAAAAACTGTATTCTTGCAAAGTAGCAACCACCACCGTCTAGCAATTATGCGGTATTAATCTCAGTTCGTCAATATCGTATTGTTGATTCGAAAACATTGCAGTCTGTATGAACTTTAAACAGTGCTTTATAATGATCAACGACGTAAGTAAATGCTTTAAGCATGACCTTTACAATAATTGATGACAATGCAAAAATTTACATGCATGCAGGTAACCATCTTTCATTAGGTTTTTTTTTTAATTGTTATCTGGACTATACATGAACCTACAGGAAGATATTAATCGTTCAGGCCAGTATTTTGTCGATAATCGTATTGGCGTTAATATTATTAAAAGTTCTTATTATTTCTTTTACCAGAAAAGTTGGTCCCATGGAGCTTACCAGATTATTATAGTTTTAATTATTGTTATTTAAATATAATAAGTTGATACCTAATAAAGAGCACTCGATAAGGAACCTTCAGCTACCACTAATATAGCATAATATAAAAGTCTTGGGTTCGTTAGTTGGACCCATCACATTATAAATTACATTCAATAACATTGGACATATCCAAAGAAAGTTTATACAAAAACATTATTAAATATAGATGCTACACGGGTTTTGATGACTATCAAGAAGCATGTGCTTACTATTGCTTAACAACTCTCGAAGATCGAATAATTATGACAGACATGTCTTTCCTGCATATTACATAATGTAACGAATAATATATGCAACGGGTATATTAACTGTCAAGATTTGCTATCCAAATTGCTATGCCTGAATACACTGCGGAACAGGACTAGACATGCAGCCACATAACTGTATGTCGTCATGTCAACAAAATTTAATATGCACAGTATTCACCTGTCACTCGGCTTCATAGATGCTTTAACATTACCTCTATATTTAATTCACTATTATATACATTATATCCTTTTCAGTAGTAAGGAGACTTTTAAGCGTGATATTTTCAACTGCTCTCAAATAGAGTATCACTTCATAAATTGTTTATTTATAGTGTATAACGGAAGAAAATTTATTTAAGTCTGTTTTTTTTATTTTTTACTTTTTTGTTTGATTTTTATTATATTATAGTTATTATATTACGTACCTACCTATCTATAGTATTTAACATATGACAAGAATGGTGACAAATAACCAATTAATTACTATTAAATATCTACGTTTTTTAGGTAATTAATATTTCTTACGTGAAATTAAGTCCTTGTGTTATTTTCTTATCTGATTTTTTTTATGTAAAAATATTGGTTATAATAATGCATGTAAATACACAAAATATCGCACACCTTTAACGGGCAAATTACATTGCTACATCATTATATTACCATCTTTTAGATGTACTTAACCAATAATAAATATACTTTTACTTTACATTACTTTTACTTATATGGTCGTTTATGTATTGCATATAATTAACTTGTATATTATGCATAAGATAAAGTAATTTATAATATCTACGTTTTTAGTCCAACAAAATATCTAACCATAATGTAGCGTGAATTAGTAGGGGTAAATGAATGACCTAGGTACATATTGATAGGTAGTTTTCTAGTGCCTATATTGTTTCGTAAGAATACTACTACGATTGATTTGTTTAAATGTTAGCATTGATTCTATATTCAATTTATGTATCGTGTCTATACCTTACTTATACAGGGTTACAGGTTAAGTCGACCTAGATCCTGGAGGGGGTTGTAGTTTCCACCATTTCTGACTGATTTCACTATGAAACACCCTACCCCAAACTTAACCGTTTTTAAGTTATTGGACTTTGAAGTTTTTTTAAAAAATTACCGACTTTTAGCCTATTGACCAATTTTTTTTTGGGTCTTTGTCTCTAATTTATTTGTGTTTACGATTTTTGTGTAGTAGATGAGTTGCTTTATTATTCTTAATACTAAAATTGCAGTTAACTAAACCAACTGGGTCGCAGCAGACGATTGATAGTAATAAATTGAAATGAACTCATAAAAATATTTTTTAATTTCAGAAATATTTTAATAAATATCTATGACAGCCATGCTGCAGATGTGCCTAAAAATATCTACGTTTCATCAGCTATCTAACAAGATAAAACAAGCTAGGGTGTTATCAGAATTCTTAGAAAAAACTTTGATGAAAGGGTCTCAGGTAGTAGTAAAAAATAATGGTACCCACTTCAGAAAACAAAATAAAAAAATCCAAATAGGTACAAAATGACTTTTATTACAATTTTTACATAAAAGCCTACAATTACAATTCATGTTCCACGTGTCCGCCTCTGTTTCGTACACAAACTCTCATTCTGTGTCTTAATCCACTTTTTACTACACCAGTTGTTAATCCCCTTCTTATTTCAATCGCCGCATCGATTATTCTTTGTCTCAAAACATCAACAGATGTGATTGGATTCGGTTCATTGTAAACTAAACTCTTCATGTGTCCCCACACATAAAAATCCATCGGGGTCAGGTCTGGAAATCTAGCTGGCCACGGTATGGGTCCACCTCTCCCGATCCACTTATTAGAATAATTAGTGTCTAGCCATTCTCTGACGCTTCTCCTGTAGTGTGCAGGGCAACCGTCATGCTGAAACCTCATGTCGCGTATGAGATTAAGTGGTAAATCTTCTAGTAGCTCGGGTAAATCTTCTATTAAAAAGTTTTCATAACGTTCTCCATTTAAATTGTCAGGAAGAAAGTAAGGCCCAATCAAATGGTTCGATATGATTCCCATCCAAACATTCAAACTGAATCGTCTTTGTGATCCCTTAGTCCGCTTCTTATTGGGATTTCTTTGTACTTTCGGGGCCCAATAATGAGCGTTGTGGTAATTCGTTATGCCGTCTTTATCAAATTTCGACTCATCAGTCCACAAGATATTTATTTCTCAGAAATGATGGGTCCTCTAAATCTGCATTGAGCATGAATCTGCAGAAATCCAATCTCCTCACAGGATCTCCTTCTTCAATAACTTGTACCGGCGTGTAATGATAGGGGTAGAGGCCGGCAGTATTCACCGTAAACCACACTTTCCACTGCGATAGTCCAAGTTCTCGGGAACAATATTAGTCGAAGTAGTTGGATCTAATCTAAACCGTTGAACTATTTCATTGTCTTGCTCTTCATCATCATTAACACGTGGTCTACCCAGGTCTGTTCGTCTCCTCGAAACAGAGCCAGTCTCTCTAAGTCGTCGGTAAACTCCGTCAAAGACACTAACATCCGGTATTCGGCGGCCTGGATAACGTGATATGTATTCATCACGTGCTCGGCTAGATACACAATTGCAGTACCCGTAACAAATCAAAATATCCGCATATTCATCGTTCGTGAAGGTCGTCATATTCAACAGTTCCAAATCAGAAGTACAATCAGAGTCCAGTTTGCAAGCACGGTCACGAAATGAAAGAAACAGTTCAGAAATCAAGCCAAGTCGAGTGAGAAATGAAGAGCTTGTGCTCTTCATTTCTCACTCGACTTGGCGATACTTGTGTATCGCATCTATCACGGACGAATCGCGTAAGCAGACTAACCAAACAACTAATTGGCCGGGGTTTTTTTTCTCGCTCACTCCTGCTTACATCGTATGGTATCCCACTTGCACGCACCGCAATTCCATGAAGGACGATAGGCGCAGCAAGTAACTCAACGAAATAGGTATGTACTGTTATTTTTACTACTACCTGGGATCCTTTCATCGAAGTTTTTTCTAAGAATTCTGATAACACCCTAGCTTGTTTTATCTTGTTGAATAGCTGATGAAACGTAGATATTTTTAGGCACATCTGCAGCATGGCTGTCATAGATATTTATTAAAATATTTCTGAAATTAAAAAATATTTTTATGAGTTCATTTCAATTTATTACTATCAATCGTCTGCTGCGACCCAGTTGGTTTAGTTAACTGCAATTTTAGTATTAAGAATAATAAAGCAACTCATCTACTACACAAAAATCGTAAACACAAATAAATTAGAGACAAAGACCCAAAAAAAATTGGTCAATAGGCTAAAAGTCGGTAATTTAAAAAAAAAACTTCAAAGTCCAATAACTTAAAAACGGTTAAGTTTGGGGTAGGGTGTTTCATAGTGAAATCAGTCAGAAATGGTGGAAACTACAACCCCCTCCAGGATCTAGGTCGACTTAACCTGTAACCCTGTATACAGGGTGTAATCGTTAAGTGTGCACAGGCGATTATTCCGTAACTATTGCAGATATCAAAAAACTTTAAACTGATATCGAAAGTACTTTACCTAATGAGTAAAATGACATTAATAACTTTTTAAAAATAAAACGAGAAATATCCAAAAAAAATACATTAATCACTCCCATACATTTAGTATGAGATAGTAGAAAGGTTTTAGTTTCCTTATTTTAAGTGGAATAGTACCTACTCATTTTACCCTTGTCATTTTATAATTATGTACGGTATGAAGGTATTAATGAATTTCAAGTAGATAGACGTGTAGATTAATTATCTTACCACTTCAAATTTATAATAAACCTTGTTTCAATATTGTATTGATTTGAACTAGCTGAAAAGCAACATACTAAATAAAAACAAAAAGAAAGATACTCTTTGGTGTTCGTTCTAAATTCAAATTCTTTATCGCGGGTTCTCGTTCCCGCCAATTTATTGTATTTTTCAATTTGCGTTAATAATCGTGATTGTTGCATTTATTGATTGAAAAATGGCATATTCCAATACAGAAAAGAGGGACATGTTAAAAATGTACTACAAACATGATTGTAACAATAGGGCGGCCATTATCGCCTACAGAAGAGAGTACTCAGATAGAGAAGTTCCTTCTGGTACGTATTTACGTAAGTTGGATAACAATTTGATAAATTATGGATCTTTTAACAGAAAAAAAGGTTCGAGAACAAGAGCTCCGGAATTTGATAATGACTTAGATAACAATATTATTAACTACGTAGTAGATAATCCACAAGAATCAACGCGTTCAGTGGCCCGATCATTTCCAGTGTCCCACAATTATGTACACAAGTTATTAAAAAAACACAACTTCAAAGCATTTAAGATAAAACCTACTCAAACGCTGCACAATGATGATCCTGCTCGTCGGCTGGTCTATTGCAATTGGCTAGTCAATAATTATGTCAATGTAAGGTCAATTTTATGGACCGATGAAAGTAATGTTTCAAACTGCGGCATTTACAATAGAAAAAACTCGCATTATTGGTCAATTGACAATCCTCGCTTAACTACTGAAGTTAGAGCTCAGGTGCGATTCTCAATTAATGTGTGGTGTGGTATTCTTGGAGATCGGATCATTGGACCATATTTTTACAGTAGAACCTTAAATGGACAGAGATATTTCTCCTTTGTACAAAACGATATGCCAAGTCTCTTAGAACCAATTCCAGACGATGAAAGAAGGTCGATAATTTTTCAACAAGATGGAGCACCTGCACATAATACAAATGTTGTAATGAATTTCTTACGAAACAATTATAATGGCTTAATAGCCAATAATAGTGCAACCCCTTGGCCTGCCAGATCCCCGGATCTCACGCCTTGTGATTTCTTCCTATGGGGATTTGTCAAAGACCACGTGTACGCTGAGAGAGTACACAGCCTAGAAGAGTTACAGAATCGTGTACGTCGTGCAATTGCTTTAATTACTCCGCAAATGTTAAGGAAAGTTCATTTAGAAACTGTAAATAGAGCTCGTCATTGTATTGCACAAGGAGGACGTCACTTCGAACATATGCTTTGAACACAAAATTTTGTACTTACTAAGAAATAAAATGTATGGGAGTGATTAATGTATTTTTTTTGGATATTTCTCGTTTTATTTTTAAAAAGTTATTAATGTCATTTTACTCATTAGGTAAAGTACTTTCGATATCAGTTTAAAGTTTTTTGATATCTGCAATAGTTACGGAATAATCGCCTGTGCACACTTAACGATTACACCCTGTATAATAAAACAGTTTGTATTGTCGTCCTTATTTTCAAAATTATTATAATATAAATCCTTTAGTAATTATTTTAAGAATATATTATTAGCAGTTTATTTTACTCGTGAATAAATAACTCAATAAATAAAAAAATAAAATAAGTACAAAATTCTTTCTAACGTACCAGATCGAACTTCTAGTACTATGAGTGCTTGTAGCGCCTCACTCGGCAAAATTTCATATCTATAATGCGAGGACCGAAGCAAAGACAAAGAACGAAATGCATATCTCCGTCTCTATTAAAATCGGGGTATGCGCTGTCTATCTCTGTTCTTCCTTAATCCTTTGTCTTCCAGTTCCGTCTGACACAATGTAGTGATCGAAAGGAAACTTATGAGTATGTACCTACTTACCACTGAACTAGCAAACGCAATGAATTTGAAGCAGTTCTTTTTATTCTTGTTATCGGGCTTTAAATACTATGCGAAAGTTTTTTTTTTTATTTTTTTTTTAACTGTACTTTGTTACTGAATGAGTGAGTGTACTAGAAGCAATGAGTTTAGTTGAATAGGTAGTACTAGTTCACTTGTAGGATTTTTTTTTATTTGTATACTTAATTTGTGTATGAGTAATAAATAAGTAACTTTACATGAATTATTTGGGCATGATTATGAGTTAAAATAAAGTTTAAATTTATGTGCATATTAGTGAAAATTAAAATATTCATCATTAAGGGTTCATAAAAATAAAGTGCACCATATTAAGGGTTAAGTTGCTGTGCACAATTAGGGTTAAAATTATGTGTATAGTTGAGGATTAAAATATTCTTGATTTAGGGATAATTTAAATCAATGTGCGAAAGGGTTAAAAATAATTGTTTTAATAAGTGGTTATAACAAATGATTTTTCGTGTATATTTTGTGCAGCATAGATAAGAGTGACAGCATAGATAATTTAAAGAAAATATGAAAAAAATATATTAAATCTCTTCCTGGTTAACCAAAAATCATTGTTAGTAGGTACCTACCTTAGTAATGCCATGGGTAGTTATCTGAAATAGTAGGTGTATATACATCCATGCTATTTATTACAGTGCATAAAGCTATTAAATATAGACAGATTTTTGATTATCATAATAAACTATTAAATCTTTATATAAACCTATATTTTTTTTTCTTTTGAACGGTTATATGTATTTAACATACATTAGATAGGTAATTCTTGGGAGCACCAACAGCCTTTTAAGATAGGGATAGCAGTTACAAAAACCATTGATGAACATGTGCATGGGAACATATCAACTAAAATAGTAATAAGCAACAATGTTAATAATGTTGTAAATTAAATCAATTGATTTGTTTGAATGTGTAGGTAAGTTTCCTTAGGTACCTATGTAAGTATTTAATATAAATTATATTTATAATTGATAGATTTTAAGATCCATAATCTTTAAGACCACTGTAAAGTTATTTTATCATTTACAGATTTGAACCAAAGTTATGCTTGAATTAACACACTTGAACGGCAAAAGATTGCTTATTGTTAATAAATACTTATAATCATATACAATATCATAAATTATAATAACTAGGGTTATTTTTAAGATTATTTCTTGTACTGTAGTATTTATTATTTGACATGTCAATGTTAGTAAATAAATTGGATTCACTGAATTTACTGAAGCCCATGTCATTGTGCTCACTCAGTTTATTTTACTAGTTAACATCTGATCCTGAGATACTTGCTCAAAGTAGCAGAGTAGATAAAAATAGTAAGCAAAGTACACAATCGGTATGTCCTCCTCCGTAAGCGGACTAATATTAAGTTTTGAAGTTGATGGTGTTATTAGATTCCTATTTATTACCATATCATTTTCATAGTCCTGGACAGTTGGTGATGAGTTGTGAGTAGCTATATGCCTAGATATTCTCTATGAAGAAATCAGGTAAATATGGCACAAATAAGAATGGATAACCTACTCGGTCATAGCATCTTGCTATCTTCAATCAGGTTCGTTGCTCAGGTTGGTTCCTATAACATTGACTGGAATAAATCTGTATTATGCTTTATGATGTTCCGCATACCTAGGGTTAACTAAATATGAGCCGCTCGCACCTGCATTCCAGGAATTCTGCAGATAGTAAAGGGTTGGCTGGTCGGTGCGTTTGCTGTTTGCATTAAATTTCAACTGTATGAATAACAAGTTTTGTCTTTTCTTGGTATTGCATAATGAGGATATATGTATGTACCTACCTGTGATTATCTTTGTTCAAACCATTGAACATGTTT
This sequence comes from Eupithecia inturbata, assembly GCA_963662085.1. Taxonomy (NCBI): domain Eukaryota; kingdom Metazoa; phylum Arthropoda; class Insecta; order Lepidoptera; family Geometridae; genus Eupithecia; species Eupithecia inturbata. The sequence continues at coordinate 136,815 of OY759195.1, forward strand.
TATTATAACTAAATTAATATTATATAATACTTAGATAATAACAAAATACATGTATAATAACTTAATTAAAACGAGCCAAGTCAACGGCGAAACTAATGTAAGCGTAACTGCATTACGCAGTTACAGCATCTTTTAGCCTACTACCATAAGTCCAAAAATCAATAGAGCGTCGACTCAGCAGGTACTGCTGCGTCGACGGTACACCGACTGCACGTGGTACCTAGATATTAAGTATATAAACTGTACACTTTTTTAAATAAATCACTTGGAATGAAGCACTGAGTCGAGTATTACTCCTCCTCCCTCTACGAAGACCCTACGGACCCTGAAGTACCAGCACCCGCTGATGAGCAGTTCTGAAGTGCCAGCACCCGCTGATGAGCTGACCAGAAGTTCCCAGCACCCGCTGGAAGAGCCGCCCAGAGGTCCCAGCAATCCGCTGATGAGCTGACCAGAAGCTCCCAGCATCCGCTGGCGAAGCCGCCCAGAGGTCCCAGCAACCCGCTGATGAGCTGACCAGAAGCTCCCAGCATCCGCTGGACGAGCCGCCCAGAGGCCCCAGCAATCCGCTGATGAGCTGACCAGAAGCTCACAGCATCCGCTGGAGAAGCCGCCCAGAGGTCCCAGCAACCCGCTGATGAGTTGACCAGAAGCTCCCAGCATCCGCTGGAGAAGCCGCCCAGAGGTCCCAGCAACCCGCTGACGAGCTGCCCAGAAGTTCCCAGCATTCGCTGGAGGAGCCGCCCAGAGGTCCCAGCAACCTGCTGACGAACTGCCCAGAAGTTCCCAGCATCCGCTGGAGGAGCCGACCAGAGGCCCCAGCATCCCACCAAATTTGGTCCAGCGCCTGCGCCACAAAGGCCAAGCCAAGAAACCAACCAGCCAGTCCAATACCACCGAAGAAGCCAGCAAGAGGGATACGAAACCTGGCATATGAGGAGTCTGACGAAAAACCGACCGGTATAGAATTATATGAACTAAAGACCTGACCTGAAGAGGCCCCAGAATGTTCAAACCATTGAACATGTGTTATATGAACTAAAGTCCTGGCCTGAAGAGGCCCCAGAATGTTCAAACCATTGAACATGTTTTATATGAACTAAAGTCCTGGCCTGAAGAGGCCCCAGAATGTTCAAACCATTGAACATGTTTTATATGAACTAAAGTCCTGGCCTGAAGAGGCCCCAGAATGTTCAAACCATTGAACATGTTTTATTATAACTAAATTAATATTATACCTCTATAATACTTAGATAATAACAAAATACATGTATAATAACCTAATTAAAACGAGCCAAGTCAACGGCGAAACTAATGTAAGCGTAACTGCATTACGCAGTTACAGCATCTTTTAGCCTACTACCATAAGTCCAAAAATCAATAGAGCGTCGACTCAGCAGGTACTGCTGCGTCGACGGTACACCGACTGCACGTGTTACCTGGATATTAAGTATATAAACTGTACATTTTTTAAAATAAATCACTTGGAATGAAGCACTGAGTCGAGTATTACTCCTCCCCCCTCTACGAAGACCCTACGGACCCTGAAGTACCAGCACCCGCTGATGAGCAGTTCTGAAGTGCCAGCACCCGCTGATGAGCTGACCAGAAGTTCCCAGCACCCGCTGGAAGAGCCGCCCAGAGGTCCCAGCAATCCGCTGACGAGCTGCCCAGAAGTTCCCAGCACCCGCTGGAGGAGCCGCCCAGAGGTTCCAGCAATCCGCTGACGAGCTGCCCAGAAGTTCCCAGCACCCGCTGGAGGAGCCGCCCAGAGGTTCCAGCAATCCGCTGACGAGCTGCCCAGAAGTTCCCAGCACCCGCTGGAGGAGCCGCCCAGAGGTTCCAGCAATCCGCTGACGAGCTGCCCAGAAGTTCCCAGCAACCGCTGGAGGAGCCGCCCAGAGGTTCCAGCAATCCGATGACGAGCTGCCCAGAAGTTCCCAGCACCCGCTGGAGGAGCCGCCCAGAGGTTCCAGCAATCCGCTGACGAGCTGCTCAGAAGTTCCCAGCACCCGCTGGAGGAGCCGCCCAGAGGTTCCAGCAATCCGCTGACGAGCTGCCCAGAAGTTCCCAGCACCCGCTGGAGGAGGGGGAGGACATTGTTAGGGGTGATAGACTAAAATACGTGGTTAGGGTCCGAATATACATAGGTGCCATAGGTAGGGGTTAGGTAGGGGTTATGCTCTAGGGTTAGGCTACGTAGAGTAGGCTACGTAGATTAGGTAATAGTGAGTAGGATCGCCTTGTGCTTGTGTACACCCGTGTGTACCTACATTCAACGCCCACACGTAGGGTAAAGTACCAAGCACTGGGTTCTCCTACAGTAGGAGTTTAGTGTCTGTACCACCGCCCGATCATCACACACCCGTGCGTTCACCAGAAACGTACGTAGGGTTAAGTGTAGACTATCAGGTGGTTGTTCAATCTTTTTGATTATTCACTGTTAAAATCTTCCACTGCACAATACTTTGTGTGAAAGTAAAATTATTCAGTTGTTTATTTCTGTGGATAGACAAATTATGACCAATTTAACAAGGTATTTTATCAAAGGAGATGTCAGTGCAGATCTCAATTAGAATTAGAATGTTTTTTTTTTCATCTATATAGATTTTTATTTTATCAAATATAACTGAGAAAGGAGGGTGTAACCTGTTCAGTTATTCAATTCCTTAGTTTGATACATATCAAAAGATTAGATTAGATTTATGTAAATCTAAACTGTGTTGGAAATTGTGCCTGTTTTAATGTAACATATCGAGTAAAGTAGGTAAGTACTTTGAAAAATAAAAACAAATCAGGTTGTGATTAGAATTGGCACCTCGTGAATTTTTACTTAGACAGAGATATAATTTACATTTTACATACAACACGAAATCCTCTGTGTGAGTATGATACTCAATCAAAAGGTATTTCAAGGGAATCGACAATTGACCTCTACGCCGAGCTGTGAGTAGGTTTTTTTAGTTAGATTACTTACTGAACAATTATGCATCAGGTTGTAGACCAAGTAGGTAAGAACAATGTGTTGAACCATTGATCAACAGGTATCTATCATAATAAAAAGTCTACATACCAAATAGCTGCAATGGGCGTATGTTATCCCAGTTCTGATTTGTTAGGGTGACATTTGACAGGTCCACGTAATATAGGCTATTTATGAATATTTACTCGACTATAAGAAAAGGAGGATGCTAATAGTAGGTTACTCGTGTCGCGAGTGCGGACCGGGCGCCTACGGAGGTCAGTGCATCAGCAGCAGCCATTTCAATCGCACTCATTAACATCAATATTAGTCGTAGTTTTATACATTAAAGCTATTGTTACCATTATACTCGACTTTTATATCAGCATCCCGGGAAAAGCTAGCCGCGATTCCTACAATCCAACTGACGCAGGTGCGTATCGATACTCTCGCTATATTGGAAATACGTCGATATCACGTAGAGGTTGAGGTCCTCCAAATGGCAGCACACAAAGTGGTCGGTCGATAGGTGGTGCAGGGCAGCGCACGGCATGAAGCGGTTCCGCAAATAAATGCCCGCGTTGGAGTATTTCCCGCATTGGATAAAAGCGCCAGCCGTGGAATATTGTTCTTGAACTAGAACAATATCCAGGCCGAGCGAATTCGTAAATGCAGGTAACTCCCTCGTCGCTGTCACTGCACCACCTAAGTTGATCTGCCCCACTTTCAATACAGGTGTACCTATACTCGGTATCCATATCGGACCTGATTAATAAATGGTTTTTACGGACTGATACAGCACTGCCATCTGCGATGTGCTATTTTACGGCACAGATTATTTACTCTTAGTTTGTGTTCAGAGTTTAACTTGCCAGATTCTACGATAGAGCACAAATCGTTAAGGCACTGGTCGATGTATCATTTTACAAATGCGTCGTTATGCGTTAAAAAACCAAATTATATTGGTCAGAGCAATGTTATCTAGCGTTCATTGTAGTTTATTTGTAGGTACCGTAGTTCTAATCAGTACCTAATCTAATAACTGAACTAGCCAACAACCGACTACTCGAAAGCATTGCGTCGCGTACCCGTGCTATGCTAGCGATAAAATCTAATGTCTTTTTGCTGGTGGACTGAGACATTGGTTAGGTGAGTATTTCCAACGGTAATGGGTACCAGTTGGTGCTAGTGCTAACGTTATTGGGACAAAATACCCAACCATTAAACGTTGGTAAAAACCCCAATAACTCCCGCCCTAAGCGAGAATTGCCTTCCGGCCTTTCAAAAATAAAACGACGGTTCAAAGATATATTCCGAAGGTGCTTGACGCTTATATTAGAAGCTAGTAGGCTTCGGTCGTCTACTTCAATTAATTGATCGAAGGTCGTCTATCAGAACCCGGCGTCCTCGTGAGGGCGATCTAGAGCTCCTCCACTTTTACTAGCGACATCTAATTATAAATTGCACAATATTTCACCGTTCGGCATCAGCAGACATTACGATTTACCAAACCTATTTTTATCTCGAAGGTAATGCTATGCCATTGATCAAAGTATCCGGGGGAGGCGTCGCCGCGTCGCCGCGTCGCGTCGCCGGATACCTTCACCGTGAAGCCATGCGACGGAATTAATGGCTAAGTACCTACCTAGGTATAAGAGGTAATAGGTTTCTTCAAACCCAATATATACCTAAACATCGATGGACTAACTACCTTCTATATCTATGCTGTTTATCTAAAATATTGTTTGCTCCCTATACTTAAATAAACCAAGCTTTATGAAATATTCTAGCTATGAGGTGGATGTTGTCCTGCACTGCATAGTCTTTAGGTGTAGGTATGTTTCATCCGGGGACCTAGTGTAGTGTAGTGTAGTATAGTGTAGTATAGTATAGTATAGTGTAGTGTAGTGTAGTATAGTGTAGTATAGTATAGTGTAGTATAGTGTAGTGTAGTATAGTATAGTGAGAACTATTGTATGAGCAGAAGTGAACGTAGAGATTATGTTGATGTAGTTACAGAGATGGTAATATCTAAATAAGAAACCACAAGTGAAAAAGTATGAATATATTTTTTTTTACATTGATGTCAAGCACATGAATGTGTTTCGATTCAACTATCTATCGGGAAACAAATAATTCAACAATTCTTATCAAGTATTAATCAACCAAGTACTTAATATTTATTCATTAGCAATAAAGATTACGGCAACATCTAATTAAACGAGTCCTTATCGAATGTTAAGTACCTTTATGGAAGTGAGATATCTTGGAACTCGCCGACCGACGACTAGAGACGATGGCGAACGCTTCCACGAGAGCATTCCTACTAGGTGAGTCCTTCATTAGGTACGGAGCGGCGCTTCCACGAGTGCATTCCTACTAGGTGAGTCCTTCATTAGGTACGGAGCGGCGCTTCCACGAGAGCATTCCTACTAGGTGAGTCCTTCATTAGGTACGGAGCGGCGCTTCCACGAGAGCATTCCTACTAGGTGAGTCCTTCATTAGGTACGGAGCGGCGCTTCCACGAGAGCATTCCTACTTGGTGAGTCCTTCATTAGGTACGGAGCGGCGCTTCCACGAGAGCATTCCTACCAGGTGAGTCCTTCATTAGGTACGGAGCGGCGCTTCCACGAGAGCATTCCTACTAGGTGAGTCCTTCATTAGGTACGGAGCGGCGCTTCCACGAGAGCATTCCTACTAGGTGAGTCCTTCATTAGGTACGGAGCGGCGCTTCCACGAGAGCATTCCTACTAGGTGAGTGCTAGGTACGGGGCGGCACTTGGCGAAGGTCTAGTTACGAGGTAGCACTAGGCGAAGGACCAGGGCGCTAGATGCGCACGTGCCGGCGTGTTGAGGTGGCGCAGCGCCGCACGAAGCCGGAAGCGCGCGTACAGCCGACACAGCGTGTCGCGCGGGAAGCACGCGCACGGCACCGCTTCTAGTGCGCCCGCCACCGCCAGTGCGGCGCGCGCGCACACACCGCGCGCCTCCACGCGCCCCGCCCACAGCCGCCGGAACCGCAGGTCCATGTCCGCCAGCAACGCGCGCCAGCGCCGCCCGTCGCTGGCCCAGCGCACCCACGCCGCGCAGCCGTGCGCGCGCCGCATCTCACGCAGAAGCGCCGCCTCCACGCGCCGCACCCCGCCGCGCAACGACACCGCGTGCCGCAGCGCGCCCGGCGCCACGCCCGCCCCCTCCTCGTCCCCCTCTTGCTCGGTAGGCTCGCACTCCGCCGCCTCCAGTAGCGCCTGCAGGTCGTCCCTCGCCCCGCTCGACGGCGCGGTGCGCGCGAGGTGCCGCGCGCCCCAGCGCCGGAAGCGCGCGCGGAAGTCCTTCGGCGCTTGCCCCTCCGCACGCTCCGCCCATCGCCGCAGCGGACGCAGGCCGCAGCACGCCAGCGGCAGCGGCTCCTCGCACTGCGCCGCCATCAGCAGCGCGCCCTGCAGCGTGAGGCGCAGCGCGCGCGAGAACTCCTCCGCCGCGTGCTCCTCGCCCGCCCACGACGCGACGCGCATGGCACCTAGCGCCGCTGTCGCCGCGTCCGCGCGCCGTCGCAGCCGCACCAGTGCGCCGCCGTCCGCGCGCAGCAAGCGCAGCGCCTCCGCCAGCTCGCCCGCCACCGTCACCAGCCGCGCCGTGCCGCGCCGCGCCTCGCCGCCGGCCGCCAGTGCCGCGCCTACGCGCGCCGATAGGGCCGCCAGCGCGTGGTGCGGGCGCGTTGCCTCCGCCGCGCAGGGCGCCACGCGTGCGCGCGTCAGCTCCGGCAGCAGGCGCGGCCCGCACGACCGTCTGTCCTCCTCGCGCAGCTCCTCCACGTGCGCCCAGCGCGCGCGCAGCTCGGCGCCGTCCTCGGCTCTCAGTAGCACGTCGTAGGCGCGCAACGTGTCGCGCAGTGTCAGCAGTAGCTGCTCCGGGTCGTGCAGGAAGGGCAGGCGCCCGAGGCGCGCGTGCAGCACGTACGGCCGCTCCGGCGACGCGCGCAGCGCCCGCGCCAGCCGCGCGAACGTGGGCCCGAGCGCGCTCAGCACGAGCCGCACGCGCACTCCGGCCTCCGCCAGCGCGGTCAGCAGGCGGCGCAGCGCGGCCGCCAGCTCGCGCCCGTCCGCGTCCTCCTCCAGCAGCCAGTAGGCGAGTGGCTGCGTCCAGCGCGCGCCGCCAGCGCCGCGCGCCGCCAACACCAGCGCGGAAGCGGCGCGGCGCGCGCGCAGGCGTCCTTCCACCTCGTGCAGCCCCACCAGCCGGTCCGTGTCGCAGTAGTAGAAGGCTCGCGGCGCCAGCGTCACCTCGTCCAGGCAGAGCGCGGCGGCACGCGCCTGGGCGGGCAAGCGGGCGAGGCGCGCGCTCAGCGCCGCTAACACGTGCGGATGCAGGCGCGAGCCCAACGGGAGGGGCAGGCGGGCGAGGCGCGCGGGAGGCGGCAGGCGCAGCGCGCGCCACAGCACGTCGTAGGCGCGCGGCGCGGCGTGGCGCATGCGCAGCGCGCGCCGGCAGAAGGCGCGGTCAAAGCCGGCGCGCGCCGTGTTGCGCCGCGCCAGCGTCTCTCGCAGCGCGAGGAAGCGCGCCAGCTCCTTAGGCACGCGGATGGGCGTGTACGCGCCGTTGACGGGCGCTGCGGGCGGGCGCGGGGTGGGCGCGGTGGGCAGGCGCAGGGAGGGCAGGCGCAAGGTGGGCACGGCGGTGCTGTCGATGAGCTTGAGGTTCTTGCCGCGACGCAGACTGCGCCCGAAGTGCAGGTCGCAGACGCGCAGCCGCAGCAGAGCCTTGGCCGGCGCGCCCACGAGGTCGCCTCGTCCCACGGCAGACATCCACTTTTCGGCGCTGAAATTAAAATAAGCCGAAAATTTATTTATTTATTTGGGAAACAAAAAGCTTATGGATAAATAACCATAGAATGTTAAACTAAAACAAATTAAGCTAAATACAGTTTCCACTAATAGTATGTATGTGTAAATAACTGAACTAAAAGAAAAAAGAAACAAAATTATAAATACTAATATAACATATAAAAGACACCTACGACGAGCCTAACAGAGGTACCTATTCTTAAAATATCTCATCTAATTACAATAAAAAAAAAAAAGTTTGTATTTAAATTTAGTCGGGTTTGCCTGATGCCAGTAGGTACCAAATTATAGATTGGTAACTAATTTAAACTTATAATGTTGGTAACTAATTTAAAATTATACTAAAACTGTTCGTAGGTACTTTTCCCACGTGTTTTGGTTACGTTTCAGTCGGTCAACGCAACAAAAAAATATATTCTAAATTCAAATATTTCTTCTAAACGCAGCAGGTAAAAATATATTCTAAATTCATATAATATTTCTTCTAAACGCAGCAGGTAACAATCACGCATTCTAAGAACAACAAATTTACACTTGTACGGAGACCCACTTTACATTTTCAACTTTATTATATTTTTAGTGTTTGTTTGTTTGTTGTTATTACACTTGAAGCTTCACATCATTATAGAAAGTTTCATGTGACCTATTATGGTTCAAGAGACAAATGCCTTGATAGACGACGAGCAAAATAGCCAAAAAAATCACGTTTTTGTATGGAAACCCCCATTAAATAAACATAATGAAAGTACCATGTCAATATATTTATGAAAAGTTGTAGTACACTCATAGAAATATCAATCAGTTCCCTAAAAATAGCGACATACATAATTTAAATACTAGGAATAAGAATAAACTCGCTGTGCCCACAACTAGGCTACACAAGATTAATGTATCTTTTAAAGGATGTATACGCTTCTACAACAAAATACCAAATGAGTTGTTGGGAAGAGTTTTATTCCAACTCAAAAACTAACAACCTAACAAGGTAAAGGTTTCTTGTTTGCTTCTTTACTTTAGCTTAAAATATTGAAGTGAACAACAAATCAAAGAGATCACTTTATTTCCTAGTTTTACTTATTTAATATAGGAAAACCAGCAGCACATACTTGTGTAATTTGAATTTTGTGACGTGTCCAAGCGTCCTGTAAGGTCTAAAGGAAGTAAAGCATTTTGTGACGTGTCCAAGAGTCCTGTAAGGTCTGTAGACCGATTAAAGCCAGCCTACATACTTGCGCAACCCAACGACCTTCCTCCAGTAAATCCTCAACCACCGCCACCCGTCTCTCCTACAGCGAATTGTAAGCAGACTACTCGTTCTGGGCGCGTAGTCCGATTCCCGGATTACTATCGCCCGTGTACCACGGTCTCTCGGGGGGAGTGATGTGGTGAACTCACATATATTATACACACACATATATTATATTACACACACGCACACATAATATACACAATAGTACTTGGTACACAAAACAAACATAACACTCCAAATTCCATCATCGGGTAAAATATCATAGGTACGGGGCACCCGGGCGCTGCCGTCTAGAAACTGGTTTTGCCCACGCGCTGAAGCTGCACTGCGCCGCGCGCCGGCTCGACAGTCACAACCTCGCGCTTTGCGTGAATGCACTTACCGCTTGCTGCCGTGCGCAATCCCTGTATTTTATTCGTCGTGTTGTTTGTTATCCCTGTGAACTTTTCTTCTCCTTCTGTATCTATCTTCTGTCTATATAAAGATATTACACTACGTATTACCTCGTGTGTTCATAAGTCTTGAGACACAGTAAAACTAAAATATTTTTGGAGCTAAGTTGAGTATTCATTTATTGGATATTAAAATTAAAACTACTGACATCTAGATCTGTATTTAAAAATAAATCATTCAAAATGGCCGCCTTTGCATTCAATGCAGGCCTTCAAACGCGTGCGCCATTCATCTATGGCGGCACGAATCTATTCAATGGGAATCCGTTTCGATTCTTTAATAAGGGCTCGCTTGAGAAAATCCAGGTTTGGGTGAGACTTTCTGCATGCCCTCAGCTCCAATTCCGTCCATAAAGAATAATCCAAAGGATTCAAGTCAGGGCTTGACGAGGGCCATTCTTCGCTCCGAATGAAGCCTGGCAAATTGGCCTCCAGCCAACGTTGGGTAGTCTTAGCTTTATGGGAGGGAGCTGAGTCCTGTTGGAAAACCCAGTATTTTCCAGCGAATAGCGTATCATTTAATGGTTTAACCACCGCTTCCAATATGTCGGTTTGGTAATTTTGTGCCTTCACCTTGACGCCTTGCTGGCAAAAATGAAGCGAAGTGACCCCCTCGTAGGAAACACCCCACCAAACCATCACACTTGCTGGATGATGAGTGCGCTGGACATTGCGTACTGATGGCTGGACGTCCTTTGAACTTCTGGCGTAAACCTTATTGTTCTGCCGGTTAAACTTTTCTTCCACCGTGAAGATCTTTTCATCGGTAAACAGGATATTTTTTGGATCGTGTCTCTTCAATAGGTTCCGACATCGTTCCAGTCGCAATTTACGAAGACGCTCGTTTAAATAATGCACTTTCCTTCGACTGTAGGCCTTTAGTTTAAGATCATATTTAAGTATCCTGTTCACCGATATTCGCGAAATGTTGGTCTGCAGAGCTAATTTCTTTTGAGTCCGGCAAGGGTTGCGACGAATTCGCTCTCTGATTACTTTGATGTTGGCGGGCGTCCTTACAGACCGCGGGCGGCCACATCTTCCACGGTCTTCTAAAGAGCCGGTCTCCTTGTACCTCTTTATGGTATAATACACAAAGTTCCGACTACATCCCAAACTTTGGATTTCACTAAAAACTTGCATTGGTTTTTTTCCTGCTTGAAACAGTGAAATTACAGTCGCACGCAAATCTTTTGTTGGCGCCATTTTCACGGAGAATGAAACAAATATTCAAATGTATATTTTTTCTGACTCAAAACATTCGAAAATTAAAATTTTAAAAGTTTAAAAAAGGTTGCATGAATTACTTTCTTTTTAAATTAATTAAATAAGTTCGTCTCAAAACTTATGAACACACGAGGTATACCTGAGTGCTTCACTACAATACCAACCCTATAGACATTCCAAAGGTCTAAAGGAAGTAAAGCACTTTGTGACGTGTCCAAGAGTCCTGTAAGGTCTAAAGGAAGTAAAGCACTTTGTGACGTGTCCAAGAGTCCTGTAAGGTCTAAAGGAAGTAAAGCACTTTGTGACGTATCCAAGAGTCCTGTAAGGTCTAAAGGAAGTAAAGCACTTTGTGACGTGTCCAAGAGTCCTGTAAGGTCTAAAGGAAGTAAAGCACTTTGTGACGTGTCCAAGAGTCCTGTAAGGTCTAAAGGAAGTAAAGCACTTTGTGACGTGTCCAAGAGTCCTGTAAGGTCTAAAGGAAGTAAAGCACTTTGTGCGTGTCCAAGCGTCCTGTAAGGTCTAAAGGAAGTAAAGCACTTTGTGCGTGTCCAAGCGTCCTGTAAGGTCTAAAGGAAGTAAAGCACTTTGTGCGTGTCCAAGCGTCCTGTAAGGTCTAAAGGAAGTAAAGCACTTTGTGACGTGTCCAAGAGTCCTGTAAAGTCTAAAGGAAGTAAAGCACTTTGTGACGTGTCCAAGAGTCCTGTAAAGTCTAAAGGAAGTAAAGCACTTTGTGCGTGTTCAAGCGTCCTGTAAGGTCTAAAGGAAGTAAAGCACTTTGCGACGTGTCCAAGAGTCCTGTAAGGTCTAAAGGAAGTAAAGCACTTTGTGCGTGTTCAAGCGTCCTGTAAGGTCTAAAGGAAGTAAAGCACTTTGTGACGTGTCCAAGAGTCCTGTAAGGTCTAAAGGAAGTAAAGCACTTTGTGACGTGTCCAAGAGTCCTGTAAGGTCTAAAGGAAGTAAAGCACTTTGTGACGTGTCCAAGAGTCCTGTAAGGTCTAAAGGAAGTAAAGCACTTTGTGACGTGTCCAAGAGTTCTGTAAGGTCTAAAGGAAGTAAAGCACTTTGTGACGTGTCCAAGAGTCCTGTAAGGTCTAAAGGAAGTAAAGCACTTTGTGACGTGTCCAAGAGTCCTGTAAGGTCTAAAGGAAGTAAAGCACTTTGTGACGTGTCCAAGAGTTCTGTAAGGTCTAAAGGAAGTAAAGCACTTTGTGACGTGTCCAAGAGTTCTGTAAGGTCTAAAGGAAGTAAAGCACTTTGTGAGGTGTCCAAGAGTCCTGTAAGGTCTAAAGGAAGTAAAGCACTTTGTGACGTGTCCAAGAGTCCTGTAAGGTCTAAAGGAAGTAAAGCACTTTGTGACGTGTCCAAGAGTCCTGTAAGGTCTAAAGGAAGTAAAGCACTTTGTGACGTGTCCAAGAGTCCTGTAAGGTCTAAAGGAAGTAAAGCACTTTGTGCGTGTCCAAGCGTCCTGTAAGGTCTAAAGGAAGTAAAGCACTTTGTGCGTGTCCAAGCGTCCTGTAAGGTCTAAAGGAAGTAAAGCACTTTGTGCGTGTCCAAGAGTCCTGTAAGGTCTAAAGGAAGTAAAGCACTTTGTGACGTGTCCAAGAGTCCTGTAAGGTCTAAAGGAAGTAAAGCACTTTGTGCGTGTTCAAGCGTCCTGTAAGGTCTAAAGGAAGTAAAGCACTTTGTGCGTGTCCAAGAGTCCTGTAAGGTCTAAAGGAAATAAAGCACTTTGATATTTGATTTGATACTTAATTTGGATATTTATGATTTGCTGTTATAGCGGCAAGAGAAATACACATTCGCTGAAAATTTCTACTGTCTACCTCTTACGGTTCATGAGATAGAGCCCTGGGACAGACAGACAGACGAACGGACGGACAGCGGAGGCTTCGTAATAGGGTTCCGTTTTCACCCTTCGCGCGCCGCAGCTACACGCGTTATAGAACTAGTCGGACAGTGTCGACACGCGCCGCAACTACACGCGTTATAGAACTAGTCGGACACAGTGTCGACGCGCGCCGCAACTACACGCGTTATAGAACAAGTCGGACACAGTGTCGACGCGCGCCGCAACTACACGCGTTATGGAACTAGTCGGACACAGTGTCGACGCGCGCCGCAACTACACGCGTTATAGAACCAGTCGGCGACAGTGTGGACACGCGACGCAACTGCACGCGTTATAGAACCAGTCGGCGACCGTGTGGACGCGCGCCGGAACTACACGCGTTATAGAACCAGTCGGACACAGTGAGGACGCGCGCCGCAACTACACGCGTTATAGAACTAGTCGGACACAGTGTAGACGCGCGCCGCAACTACACGCGTTATAGAACCAGTCGGACACAGTGTGGACGCGCGCCGCAACTACACGTGATATAGAACCAGTCGGCGACAGTGTGGACGCGCGCCGCAACTACACGCGTTATAGAACTAGTCGGACACAGTGTAGACGCGCGGCGCAACTACACCCGTTATAGAACCAGTCGGCGACAGTGTGGACGCGCGCCGCAACTACCTCTACACGCGTTATAGAACCAGTCGGCGACAGTGTGGACGCGCGCCGCAACTACACGCGTTATAGAACCAGTCGGACACAGTGAGGACGCGCGCCGCAACTACACGCTTCCTTTTGATGCGTGAGTTAGACACCACAGACAAGTTTATACGATGATCGGCAACTACACGCCACTCACTCCCGTGTGACTTTCACACTCGCGTGCAACAGCAGAGCTCGCGAGCACAAACATATTTGCAACAACTGCATTTTTGCAACAGAAACATAAGAAACTCTAATAAATATACCTCGTGTGTTCATAAGTCTTGAGACACAGTAAAACTAAAATATTTTTGGAGCTAAGTTGAGTATTCATTTATTGGATATTAAAATTAAAACTACTGACATCTAGATCTGTATTTAAAAATAAATCAATCAAAATGGCCGCCTTTGCATTCAATGCAATGCCGGCCTTCAAAAGCGTGCGCCATTCATCTATGGCGGCACGAATCTTTTCAATGGGAATCCGTTTCGATTATTTAATAAGGTCTCGCTTGAGAGAATCCAGGTTTGGGTGAGACTTTCTGCATGCCCTCAGCTCCAATTCCGTCCATAAAGAATAATCCAAAGGATTCAAGTCAGGGCTTGACGAGGGCCAATCTTCGCTCCGAATGAAGCCTGGCAAATTGGCCTCCAGCCAACGTTGGGTAGTCTTAGCTTTATGGGAGGGAGCAGTCCTGTTGGAAAACCCAGTATTTTCCAGCGAATAGCGTATCATTTAATGGTTTAACCACCGCTTCCAATATGTCGGTTTGGTAATTTTGTGCCTTCACCTTGACGCCTTGCTGGCAAAAATGAAGCGAAGTGACCCCCTCGTAGGAAACACCCCACCAAACCATCACACTTGCTGGATGATGAGTGCGCTGGACATTGCGTACAGATGGCTGGACGTCCTTTGAACTTCTGGCGTAAACCTTATTGTTCTGCCGGTTAAACTTTTCTTCCACCGTGAAGATCTTTTCATCGGTAAACAGGATATTTTTTGGATCGTGTCTCCTCAATAGGTTCCGACATCGTTCCAGTCGCAATTTACGAAGACGCTCGTTTAAATAATGCACTTTCCTTCGACTGTAGGCCTTTAGTTTAAGATCATATTTAAGTATCCTGTTCACCGATATTCGCGAAATGTTGGTCTGCAGAGCTAATTTCTTTTAAGTCCGGCAAGAGTTGCGACGAATTCGCTCTCTGATTACTTTGATGTTGGCGGGCGTCCTTACAGACCGCGGGCGGCCACATCTTCCACGGTCTTCTAAAGAGCCCATCTCCTTGTACCTCTTTATGGTATAATACACAAAGTTCCGACTACATCCCAAACTTTGGATTTCACTAAAAACTTGCATTGGTTTTTAACCTGCTTGAAACAGTGAAATTACAGTCGCACGCAAATCTTTTGTTGGCCCAATTTTCACGGAGAATGAAACAAATATTCAAATGTATATTTTTTCTGATTCAAAACATTCGAAATTTAAAATTTTAAAAAAGGTTGCATGAATTACTTTCTTTTTAAATTAATTAAATAAGTTTGTCTCAAAACTTATGAACACACAAGGTACAAAGCAAATTTTTTGATGAATCGAAAAATAAACAAAAAACTGTGCATTCTCCCATCTGAGTACTGGCTGCGCCTGACACTGCTCAGTGAAGGTAACTTTGGTGATTGATACTCTACGAGGTATCAACATTGGCCCCCATATTTGGTTTTATTGAGACAATTATAACACAAAACCTGTCAAAATTTCACTGTCTCAGGTTCATATGATACAGCCTAATGACAGACTGACAGATGGTTGGAAGGCTAAACAGACAAGAGTGACTCGTGGTCCCCCAAGATGTTCCCCTGGGGGGACGACAAGGAATTTGTGTTTACTCGTTATGCCCCTGACTCACACTTGACCAGAAATGAAGCAATCAACAGTGGCTTGCAAAAGGGTTTGAGTACAGAACCCTGAAAAGCTTTGGACAGATTTTGCTCCAACTCTAAAACTAGACTTAAATAGTTTCTTGTTTACTTTTTCTAAAAAAGATGTGAACAATAAACATCTTAACAATAATTATGGGGACGCCTCCAACTGGTATTGGATGGATCAGTTGAGCTACTTGTAGATTGCTTGCAACAGTTTGCAGTTGTTTCAATTGTAAACACTAATTCTAATTTGTTCATTAAATCAAAGTGACCACTTAATTTTTTTTAGTATTACTCATGTAATTTGGCATTTCTGACATATTGAAGAGTGTTGTAATGTCTAAATAAACAGGAAAAAAGTACTTTGAGTTTTGTAACATTCTTTAGTTAGATTTAATTTTATTCAGGTTCAAAAAATTGTGAGTCTACTTTGTTACTTTGTACACATACGTTTTCTCCTTGTATAAGTTTTTACACGTGGAACTCTCTTGTGAGGCCTAAGTACCTAAGCGCTGCTGGTTGTCAATCATGAACTTGAACTAGTTAGGTACTGCTAGTGTTTTGTTTGTGTATGCCTAATTGCCTACTTGTGAATAAAAACGATACTACTAAGTAACATGCGTTGATGCTACGAAGCTATTTAATGTGTTTTTAGATGTTGCTTATATTGTGTTTTCAATCCATCTGCATAAATATTATGTACCTACATAATATTTGTATTGCCAACTGCGATGCCTTACCTAAGGCATCGCAGTTGGCATGAGAAGACGCAGACCAGGTTGCGTCTCCTAACGCTCGGCAGCCCGGCCGAGTAGGTAGCCCAAAGTAACAAATGTAGTACGTTACCGAGGCATGTCTCTCCACGGGAAAGAATGCAGCTTGGCGATGTTGCTGGTGGTGGAAGAGAGGCACCCCGGGATGATACATTTGAAGAGATTCTTCGGCTTGTGCGGGCGATAGGCGGCGGCCCCGTCGGCGTCCCTAGCCGGCGGCATGGTGGCGGGCGGCCCGACTGCGTGCGGCACTGCGCTGCGCTGCGGCGCCGAGGAGCGAAACTATTACACAGGACTATAGTACAGGCAGCACAGAAAGAAAATAATGGAATCAATTCAACTGAATCAATCAAACGATTCAATTCAATATTCCAAAGAGTTTGTTTTGTTGTCGAACTTGTTTATTTACAGACTGAATCAGCGTTGCCAGTTATGAAAACCAAAATTACAGTGTTAGAGGCTCGAAATTACATTGTTTACAATAAAATACAGTGTTTCTCTAAATAAAAATACAGTGCCTTTTACAGTGCCTTTTACAGTGGAATTAAAATACATTATTCACTTACCATTTTCATTTATTTCTATTTTCCTACCAACTGAACACGATTATTCACAAGGTACCTATAACTCTCGTTTAATCCAACTCCTCTCCCTGTTTTATAAATTACTGAGTCAAAAGCCTTCTTTATGAACATTATTACCACAGATTACCAAACAAATAGGTATGTTACATAATTGGCATACAAAAGTATGTTACATACTTGGGAGAGGAGTTGAAATCAACGAGAGTGATAGTGAATAATTGAGTGTTTAGTTGGTAAGAAAATAGCAATAAATGAAAATGGTAAGCGAAGTAACAATATACATACTTTATTAACAAAGAAAATTACAATCAAATAATAAAAACAAATTAGAACTAGGTAGTATTTACAATTGAAACAATTAAGCTGACTGAAGACTGTTGCAAACAATCTACAGGTAGCTCAACTGATCCATATCAATACCAGTCGGAAGCGTAACCAAGACGCTGGCTGCATTGCCCCACTGTATAACAATGCTGATGCGCTGCACCAGATACCCACCAGCTCACACTCAAATACCTTTTTAAAACCCGGAGAGCCCCGTTACCCCACGGACCTAGGGTCTCGACCCCAAAAGGAACAATGTGTAAGCTCTGTCGAGACCAGAATATTTGCATCTCTTGAGATCCTCAGCCAAATCTGCCGCCGCACCAGCCCTCACGGATGTCCTCGAAAGAAGGGAAGGCGCAAGTGAATAAATTTAAAATTCTAAATACATACCTACTGTATGTATCACATAATATTCACAATAATTACACGTTCCAAAACCAATTCCGCTTCCGGTAGCAATAGTAACCACAGACAATTTTGATAGAATTCGCTATAAAAAGAAACTGGGAGTCTGTATATAGGTTTATATCCTTTAGTGCGTTACATCTGTGCTAGGATCAATTTTCGATAAGTCAAGAAACTAGATGGTCAATTATTATGTATTTGATACTTGAGGAGCATTATTTAGCGTTCATAGCGTTAAGTATTATAGACATGAATTAATTTTAGGTGAGTGAAAAAAATACACCTCTCTCCATACACCTCTCCATACACCGTAATTTTAATAATACAGTGCACAGTAGATGGCGTAAAAATACGGTAGATCTACTGTAATTGTAATTACAGTGCATCTGGCATCACTGGACTGATTGTTTGTTCAAACAATGTTCATTTCATTACATAGAGGGTGCATTCCGAATTACGCTTAAATCGATATTATAGCGCTCACGCGCGTTCCGTATTACCATGAGCGCGACAACGACGTCTCGTGTGACGTCATAAATGACGTCATTACATACGCCATTTTGCGATAACACCGACCATCCGAAATCACTGTGAGCGATCTGTCAAAAGTGACAAATATGATAGTTGGCTTACGAGCGACGGTTTGAGAACAAAAAAAAAGCTTATATAAAACAAAATAAAATAATCACTGACCTACTATTCTGCCCTCACAACGAAAAAGGGCACAACTAACAAATTGTAAAAGTCGAGATAAATGGGTTTAAAGTTTTTTGATGTTTTTCTGAAATAACATTCTTTTAAGAATGAATTTATAAAATATTTTAATGCAATTAGTTGCATATACATAAGATCTACCTAAACATAGTTTTATTATCTAATTATCTAATCCCATTATTTTTAAAATTATGATTTTTCCTTTTAACTTAGTGCATAAAATCATATTAAGTTATCAATATTACATCAAAAAGTCACAACTAGCCAAATGTGACTTTTGAATGTAATACTGTTTTATACTATACAATAAAAGGTCACATTCTACGCAGTTGTGTCTTTCTTATGTAATATCATAACTGCTTATTTTGGAAATTATTTTACTTAATATAATAAAGGTACAATTACATATTATTATATGGAAAAATATTTCAACTACCTACCAAGCAGGAGATTATTTTTTGATTCAAATGAAACGAAACCAAGAACTGTGTTTTTTTGCATTTTAAATGAGATCACATCATTTGGCCCATAACTATTACCTAATCATCCTTTTCACACAGTTGTAATTATTATTAATCAAGATTAAATAGTTAGATGGCACTAAAAAATAATCGAGATCAAAACAAATAGACTGTGTTAAGTTTATAATAAAATTATACCTATTTGAGCTAGCATTCCTTTTAGGGACCTATACCAATAACTTTTAGATTTGTAGGTATTACACTTAGAACTATGAATGGAAGATTATATAATTTAAATCGTTAATCTTCATAAGTTTCAGTAAGGTCAGTAGAATTATCATTAACTGCTAAAGTCTCCCAAAACACTCTTCTATTAGAAGGCATGGACCGACCATGCCTTCTAATAGAAGAGTGTTTTGGTCGAAGGACCGAGCTTTGCCAAAATAGCAGACTTTCTTATTGATGTCACACCTCTCTCAACCAACTTTGGTCGTGGTGGTGGAATGCCATTTTTATATTATTATTCTTAAGAAAATCTAACTCTAATTGATTGTCTGTGCTATGGTTGATTTATACAGCAATGATGTAAATCCTCTCCGAAAAACAGTTTGACACATACTGTTCATATTAGCACGAGGTCTGGAATGTTGTAGTTTATATATAGATGAAACGTCTTCAAAATCATAAAAGTCTTCTACAGTCATATTTTTAACTGTGGTGTTTGGACCTGTATCGGAGACGGCTTTAGTAAAGTCTTTAAAGTCGTAGACTCGTCGCCTTTTTAAGATAAAGCTTCACTCTGTGGTGAAGTTCATCTGCAACCATGAATGTGAGGCCGACCTCCAGATACCGCAGTACCTCTATAATAGTTTCAAAATTAACTTTGGGAGAGTTTACTAGATGAACCATATAGTTTGTAACAAACAATTGGTGTTTAAGTAGGTACCTACTAAAGTTGAGTAAAACTAGAGTCACTACTATTCTAACTAACTCGGTTAACTTTATGTATAAAAATATAATTAACTTGATGAAAGAATTAACAAATGCACGCGTGACATCTTCGTCTAATTTGTACCGTGTCGTAATATTTAAACGAAATTCGTCCTTGATCGTGACGAAGGCCGCTTTTATCCGTTGTCGTAAATCTTCTTGACTTTCAACTTCCGTAGCGTAGACGAGTTCTTTTGCACGTCCCCAGACGTAGAAATCCAAAGGACTCTGGTCTAGGGAGCGTGGAGGCCATGGTATAGGGCCATTCCTCCCAATCGACGAATTAGGGAATACTCATGTATTCCCTTATTATTAACCTCCAGTGCGCAGGACACCCGTCATGTTGAAAGACAATAGGTTCGTCTTCATTAAAAATTGGCACTTCAACTAGCATTTCCGGTAAATTATCTAGTAGAAATTCTAGATTATCCTCCCCGTTGAGACGCTAGAAAAAACTTTTTGTCGTTTGACCTAAAATTAGTAATATCAAATGTCAGCATAATGTATCTCGATACACAAAATAAGCAAATTAGTAATGTTAGTAAAAGGTTTTCATGGCATGTTGCATACCGTTAGAAAGAAGATAGAGTAGAAAAGTTTTTAAAAGAAATTTAAAAACAAAATTATCATCAGTTTTTTTTTATTTCGTTCAAAGTTGAGCTTCAAATTCGATTCAGCTTTTTTAAAAACTTTGACAGACGATTAAAAAAAACTAGTTATTGCTGGCGAGTACATTTGACATCGATAGAACTGTGCAACAATACAAATTAAAATAAAACACAAATTTGGAGACTACGCCGCATAATTTTTTTTTATTCAAGTTTGAATGCAGACTTTTGTAGATTTCGAATAAAAATTTAAAAAATGGACATAAAATCTTCCGTGGGACCAGAAATTTTTTTAGGGGGTTGAGAAGGTAGCGAAAACACCCCCCAATTTCAATTTGGCAAACGATGTACCAAACACCCTGTATAATAGCTTCTCTGTATTATCGTAGGATAGCTTTGAAGTGTACATTTTATAGATTTTGTACAATTATTATAGATAAGCGCCTACCTAGGTATATGCGCGTACAAATTAGACAATGAATTTAGTCTGTTGTATATAGGCACCACAGGAACGGACCAAGAAATAGATAAAATTTGTTCGCAAAGAAAATTTTAGGGTTGTTGGTTGTGGTTGTGGTTGTGGTTGTGGGCAAACCGTCTCCGTCTTTAGCATTCCGTAGCGTTATTTTATTATTAGTAAATTCAGTGCTTTAAAGAAGGGCTGCGTGCTGTTTTAGTACTGTATTCATTATAAACAGCTGGATTGTTAACACAGCACAGGACTCTTATAAAAGATTAGTGGGAAAGATGAAAGGACGAAAAGTTGCCACTTTAAGTATTGCTCTTTGTGCTCTTTCTGCTGTTAGTAACAATGTTTTTCCCGCTCCAACCCATGTGGTAAAGCAATAAGTTAAAATTAATTGGCACACACACACACACACACACACACCATAGGTCCGTGGGGTACCGAGGCTCTCCGGGTTTTCAAAAAGTTATCTGAGAGTCTGGTCGACGCGACGCGTGACCCGAGAGCTGGCGGGTATCTGGCGCAGCGCATCAGCATTGCCATACAGCGGGGCAATGCAGCCAGCGCATCAGCATTGCCATACAGCGGGGCAATGCAGCCAGGCGTCTTGGGGACGCTTCCAACTGGTATTGATATGGATCAGTTGAGCTACCTGTTGATTGTTTGCAACAGTCTGCAGTTACCTTAATTGTTTCAATTGTAAATACTAGTTCTAATTTGTTTTTATTATTGAATTGTATTTTCTTTGTCAATAAAGAATTGGCACAGGGCAAAGTAAACTTTTCGAATTACTTTTATTATGATCTGCATCTGCAATGTCGCGCCCAACCCTAATGCCCCGCTACTGCATCTGCAATGTCGCGCCCAACCCTAACGCCCCGCTACTGCCTCCAGATATGTAGGTACCTATTAGTTATCAGTTTCCCAGTACCCATAACCACCGACCATAACACAAGCTCTGTTTACTTTGGGGCTAGATGATGGTGTGTGGGTAGTTCAGCATAGCATTACTTGTGTGCAGGTGTGGTGTGCGCGGCGGCGGCGTGGTGCGGGGAGTTCATCGCGCAGGGGGAGGAGGAGCTGGTGGGGGAAGACGGCGCGCTGGCGGCGGCGCTGGCGGCGCGGGCCGGCGGCAGCGCCGGGGCGCTGCGCGGCTGGCGCCCGTCCGCCGACCCGCTCGAGCTCTGCGACCCCGACGACGCCGACACGCTGCAGCCCGCCGAGCTCGCACTCATGGAAGCCGCGTAACTACCCGAGCGCAGTCACTATTACCCCACCTGCACCTACCTACCCGCTAGATTATACAGGACGTTTGGTATTGCGACCGACATCACCTGCACCTACCCGCTAGATTATACAGGATGTTTGGTATTGCGACCGACATCACATGCACCTACCCGCTAGATTATACAGGATGTTTGGTATTGCGACCGACATCACCTGCACCTACCTGTTAGATTATACAGAGTGGTGTTTATTAATTATAATAGTGGGAGCTCAGTAATAGAAACTACAAGTCAACGAACCAACTGTTTATTGTTCTACCTTCAAATACAAATTTAAACAGGTAGGACACCACACGTCCCCCCTAGAAAAAAAATAACAAGGAAAATCTTATATTAGGTCCTTACATATGAAATTGGCGTTTTGTATGGGAGGAACAAAAAGTCGAATATTTTTTAATATAATATATTTAATTAATCAAAGTATGAACCATTATTTTCTATGCACTTTTGCCATCTTATAGGTAGTTCATTGATCCCTTTACTAAAAAAACCAGTCGGACGGGAATCAATAAAATCTTTGAAGGCGATTTGGACTGCCCCATCGGAGTTGAATTTTTTCCCTTGCAAGAAGTTATCCAAATTTCGAAAAAAATGGTAATCTGTTGGAGCAAGGTCCGGGGAGTACGGAGGATGTCTTAGACTTTCCAATTGAAGCTCTTCTAATTTAGTAGCCGTCTGTTGCGCAATGTGTGGTCTAGCGTTGTCGTGAAGCAGCAGTGGCGTGGAGCGATTGACCAGCCTAGGTTGTTTAGCCGCTAGCTTTTCCATCATGGTTTGCAATTGCTGACAATAGACATCAGCAGTAATAGTCTGGCCAGATTTGAGAAAACTGTAATGAACAATACCGGCACTAGTCCACCAAACGCTTACAAGTAACTTTTTTGGGGTTAATTTTCGCTTGGGGCAGGATTTGGCTGGCTGGCCAGGATCCAACCTTTGCGCTGAGCGCTTCCGATTATCGTAAAGAACCCATTTTTCATCACAGGTAATGATTCGGTTTAAAATACCTTCATTATTGTGCCGGTTTAGTAATGTAACGCAGCAGTCGACGCGCGTTTGCCGGTTTGCTTCAGTCAATTCGTGAGGTACCCACCTTGCTTTTTAATCTTCCCAATTTGCTTCAAGTGAATTAAAACAGTTTTATCACTAACATCGCAGCCTGCAGCTAACTCGGACGTGGTTTGCGATGGATCCGCTTCCACAATAGCCTTCAACTCTTCATTATCAACTTGAGTCTCAGGCCGTCCACGGGGCTTGTTCTGCAGGTCAAAATTTCCAGAACGAAAACGTTGGAACCAAAAACGAACTGTGTTTTCTTTTGCAACACGACCGCCATACACATCATTCACCCTTCGAGTTGTTTCCGCAGCACTAGTGCCACGGCGGAACTCGTACTCGTAAATAATGCGATATTTTAAGTTTTCCATTTTGTAAAATGAGTGACGCAAACAGAAAAAAACAGAAGAAAAAAAACAAATGAATGACGATCATCGAAGCACAAATACATGAGTCTATAGCTGTACAAATTTGAATTTGGAATTCCTTACCAAAGAGGAGAAATTAGTGATTAAAGTGGCCAGTACGAAAAACGCCAATTTCATATGTAAGGACCTAATATATGTACCTCTATATACTTACTTAAAATCATTATTAGGTACATAGGTAGGTAAATTAACTAAAAATAATTCTTATCTTTTTAAGTACAGGCGCGCTTAAGTACAGGCGCGCTTAAGTACAGGCGCGCTTAAGTACAGGCGCGCTTAAGTACAGGCGCGCTTAAGTACAGGCGCGCTTAAGTACAGGCGCGCTTAAGTACAGGCGCGCTTAAGTACAGGCGCGCTTAAGACGTTCTTTTACCAACGGGGTTGGAACTGGTTCTAGTTCTATTTCGTTAATTGGGACCGTAGGTGCGTCAGAGGTGTCTTTAGGATTAGGACTTGGCGTAGGTGCGTCAGAGGTGTCTTTAGGATTAGGACTTGGCGTAGGTGCGTCAGAGGTGTCTTTAGGATTAGGACTTGGCGTAGGTGCGTCAGAGGTGTCTTTAGGATTAGGACTTGGCGTAGGTGCGTCAGAGGTGTCTTTAGGATTAGGACTTGGCGTAGGTGCGTCAGATGTGTCTTTAGGATTAGGACTTGGCGTAGGTGCGTCAGAGGTGTCTTTAGGATTAGGACTTGGCGTAGGTGCGTCAGAGGTGTCTTTAGGATTAGGACTTGGCGTAGGTGCGTCAGAGGTGTCTTTAGGATTAGGACTTGGCGTAGGTGCGTCAGAGGTGTCTTTAGGACTTGGCGTAGGTGCGTCAGAGGTGTCTTTAGGATTAGGACTTGGCGTAGGTGCGTCAGAGGTGTCTTTAGAACTTGGCGTAGGTGCGTCAGAGGTGTCTTTAGGACTTGGCGTAGGTGCGTCAGAGGTGTCTTTAGGACTTGGCGTAGGTGCGTCAGAGGTGTCTTTAGGACTTGGCGTAGGTGCGTCAGAGGTGTCTTTAGGACTTGGCGTAGGTGCGTCAGAGGTGTCTTTAGGACTTGGCGACTTAAAAATTTCAATCTCATTTGTAAACGCGTCATCAAACTCATCATCATCGTCAACGGTCACCTTACGATTTGGACTAACGGGTACGATGGTGGAACGTCGCACATGAGGGCAGTAATTGATCAATGTGCCTTTTCCACTCGCGTCCGTCATCGGTACGTTGAAAGGATTGACGATGCAAATCCGAAATCTAGATGATGACTACTCTTTATTAAGATCCGTTATTACACTCATAGCACAGATTAGGTACTTAATACAATGGTAACATACATTATAAGTTAGTACTAACATCTCAACGTACACGATATGTCAGTGGGGCGTCCCGTGCCGTGACCACGGCCGGCGTGCGGCGCCCACTTCTCTACGGTAGTATCGCGCCAGCACGTGCTCACCTGGGTGGGCGCTGCGCTCCACGCCGGGTGCTGCACGCACTGCGCGACCAGCCGCCACCTCGCTGGCGCGCTCGGCGCTGGGCCTCAACTCAACACGTCCAGCCGCCCGCGCAGGCGTCTGCCGAACATTGCAACCGCCGGCGCCACGCCCGTTGTGCAATGTTCGCAGTTTCTGTACTGAAATAGAAATTTGCTGACCGCGGTATCAACGTCGACGCCTTCGTGTGCTGCCTGTTTCATAGCGCGCTTCGCCAACTTTACTGCGTGCGTAATTGTATGAGTGATGAAGTTTTTTTTTTCATGAAGTTTCCAAACTCAGAAGACCCGAAAGAAGGGCCGTCGTCGCTTACGGTTTGCGAGGGAAGACCGAATCGTGCGAATAATTCCCTTAATTTATTAATAGTCGCGTGGGGTTCGTGATCGACCGACATCTTCTGTGCTTCGATCCACTTGGTGTGCGCATCCACAGACACCAGATAATGTTTACCCATAAACTCTCCGAAGTCAATGTGCACTCCCTGCCAGGGGCGCGCGAGGAACTCCCAGGGGTGCAGCATGGAACGCGGGGGCGCGTCGCTCTGCTGCCGGCACGCGCTGCATTCCTTCGCGATACCTTCAAGTTCGCCGTCCAAAGTAGGCCAGTACACGTAGCTACGAGCTAAATTTTTCATTTTAACTACGCCTAAATGACCCTTGTGCAGCTCAGCTAAAACCTGTTTCCTTAAGGAATCGGGCACAATAACGCGATGATTGTATAAAATGCACCCATTATCCATTGCTAAACTAATCAATATAATATGATATTTAATCGACCTAACCAAGCTCTACCCAACAAAGGCGGGCCTCCATTTTTGATAACAAACAGCTTGAGATCCTTCGCCGTGTGCTGTCCCTATCACAACATTCACAACAATAAATCCCGCTACTTCGATCTTAGTTCCGTTATACGAATGTAAACAAACATCATGAGATATCAGCGGCGCGGCGTCTGCTTGACGAGTTCATCATAACAATGGGTATTCATTGTGGATAACTTACTGCCAGTGTCCACTAATGAGCGCCATAGCGCCCTGTCTTCAGCTTGCCACATCCAGCATCTGCCTGCAGTCTTTCGCAGGTCGTCGTCCCACCTGACTGGAGGGTGTCTTACACTACGTTTACCGAGTCGCGGTCTCCACTTAAGAACACGTTTACCCCAGCGGTTGTCGGTTCTTCGCGAGATATGGCCGGCCCACTGCCACTTCAGCTTGCTAATTCTTTAAGCTATGTCCATAACTTTGGTTCTCTGTCGGATGTATTCGTTACGAATCCTATTCTTCAGAGAAACTCCGAGGATAGCTCTTTCCATAGCTCGCTGAGCAACCTTGAACTGGTGGACCAGCCCTACCGTGAGTTCTCACGTCTCAGCTCCGTACGTCATGACGGGTAGGACGCACTGATTGAAAACTTTCGTTTTTAAGCATTGCGGTATGGAACACGAGAAGAATCGACGTAGTTTCCCAAACGCTGCCCAGCCTAGCTGAATCCTTCTCTTGGCTCCTTCTCGAAGTTGTTTTCACCCAACTGCATAATCTGCCCAAGGTAAGTATACTCGGAAACAGTCTCGAAAAGGTGGCCATGTACGACCACCGGTCTAGGATCAACGTGGCTATTAATCATGACTTTGGTTTTATCCAAATTCATGCCAAGACTGATACATCGGGAGGCTGAAGCTAGGCCGTCCAGCATCTGGTTCAGCTCCTTCCGCCTTTAAGACTATGTCATCAGCGAATCGTAGGTGTGAGGTGCAGTTGCCGTTTACGTTAATGCCCCTACCTTTCCAGTCCAGCATCTTAAACATATCTTCCAATGAGCTTGTGAACAGTTTCGGTGGATATGACATCCCCTTGTCTTAAGGGGATTATTAGACCAAGCCTCTCACGGCACTCTCACTTCGCAATTGGACGGGCTTAGACTGCTGGTCTAAGCCCGTCCAATTGGAACTTGGACACTCATGGTGGCGGCTTCGTAGAGACATCTCAACACCTCGATATAACGATGATAGTCTACTTAGCATCGCTGTAAGTATTCCAGAACAGCCCAGGTTCCGACGGAGTCAAAGGCCTTCTCATAGTCTACAAAAGCCAGACACAGGGGCTGATTATATTCTTCTGACTTCTGTATAATCTGCCTCTCTGTGTGAATGTGGTCTATGATGCCAAAACCTCCGCGGAACCGGTTCCGCGGAGGTCCGGTGGCTGGAACTCGTCGAGTCTCCTAGCGAGACAGTTCGTGACCACTCGTGAGAACAGCTTATAGACATGGCTTAGGAGTGAGATGGGTCTGTGGTTTTTAAGGAGGGTTTTATTTCCCTTCTTAAAAAAGAGTACCACCAAACACCCGCTCCACGCCTTTGGAGTTCTCCCACTGTGAAGGACAGTGTTGAAGAGGTTCTGTGGCTCCTCCGGCTTTCATAAGCTCTGATGTTATTCCGTACGCTGTCTCAGAGCTAACACGATCTCGTCTTGACTAATGTCTGGCAGTTCGTCGGTATAGTGGCGTGTCAGGGTGGCTCTGGAATCATGGTCATCTCGTCGGTAACGAGGGGCATGTGCAGCGTAGAAATCCTCCATAGAAATCCTCTATCTCGGCGGAGATCTCCGGCTTTGATAATACGGTCCTCCCATCGTGCGTTTTAAGCTTCGTCAGGTGGCTCCTACCAAGCTGCTGAGTGAATACATTGGACCCTCGGTTGCGCACTATCGCCTCTTCAATGAGGCGCGTGTTGGAGCTCCGAAGGTCGCACCGTACCATCTTCGCGATTAGCTTGTTCAGGTCTGACCTCTGACGGAGTCGCATGGGTTGTTTCCCGTCTTTTTGTCATCAGCCCAAGAGTCTCATCCGAGAGTTCGGAGTTCTTGCCAGTACGCTGCTTTTGGCAGAACTTAATGCTCTCGTCCCTCAACGTTTTGACCAGATTGTGTAGGCTCTTGTCAGCGTCATCAGTGGGTTCCAAGGCAACAAATCTATCCCCGAGAAGCTGCTGGAATTCTCGGTGCCCGCCATGATTTGGATTGGGTTGGGTCGGAGCGTAGACTTCATCAGACGGCTTCTCTCAAGCTTTAAGTTGATATTCAGAGAGCCTCGGAGGAGTCGGTGATCAGATCCGGTATTGAACCTGTTGATCACTGAGACATCTCTGAATATGTGCTTGCTATCGTCATGATGAAATCGATCTCATTTTTAGTCACAGTGTCGGGACTTTGCGATGTCCACTTCCTATGAGGCTGTTTCTTAAAGAAAGTCTTAAAGAAAGAAGAGTTCATTAAGAACTTATTTAAGTAATAGGATACAAAGAGTTGACATTAATGGGAAACGGTTTTCGGGGTCTGCAGTTACAATGGGTGTACCGCAGGGATCTATCCTCGGTCCTTTCCTATTTTTAATTTATATTAACGACCTGCCTCATCTTGTTAAGAATAATCACGAGATTGTATTGTTTGCTGATGACACTTCATTAATTTTTAAAATGAAACGACAAGACACGAATTTCGATGATGTGAATAATGCAATCTCAAAAGTAGTCCATTGGTTTAATGTCAATAATCTTTTGCTTAACGAAACCAAAACGAAATGTATTAGATTTATTCTACCTAATGTTAAACAAGTTCAGGCTGATGTAAATGTAAAAGGAGAAACGTTAAAAATTGTAGAAAGTACCGTTTTCTTAGGAATCACCTTAGATAATAAACTTCAATGGGGCGCACACATAGATAAGCTATCGAAGAGACTTAGTTTTGCAGCATATGCTGTCAAAAAAATCCGTCATCTTACAGACGTGGATACATCTAGACTTGTTTATTTCAGCTACTTCCATAGTATTATGTCTTATGGTATTCTACTGTGGGGGAACGCTGCAGATATTAACACCGTATTTGTGTTGCAGAAGAGGGCTGTTCGTGCTATCTATAGTATGGGTCCCAGAGAATCCCTGCGTGATAAATTCAAAGAAATAAACATAATGACAGTACCATGTCAATATATTTATGAAAACCTATTGTACACTCATAGAAATATCAATCGGTTCCCTAAAAATAGCGATGTACATAATTTGAATACAAGGAATAAACATAAACTCGCTGTGCCCACAACTAGACTACACAAAATTAATGTATCTTTTAAAGGGCAATGTATACGCTTCTACAACAAAACTCCTAGTGAGTTGCAAAAATTATCAGTAAATAAATTCAAACAAATTGTCAAAACCTTCCTGTGTAAAAAGGCCTACTATAAAATATCAGATTATCTAGAGGATAAAAAAGCGTGGGACGGAATTTGCTCCATCTCGAAAAATAACAACTAACAGGCTTCTTCGTCGCTTTTTTACTTTAGTCTACGTACCGAAGCGACTGAAATCAAAAATATCACTTTATTTCCGTGTCAGTGTTTAATTATTAAGAATTTGACCTTTTCTAAGTATACATTTATTGTATTCATGGAAATAAAGAGTTTTTGACTTTGACTTTGACTTTGAACAGCCCCTCTTTCTCAAGGAAGTTGACAAGCATTTGCCCCCTGTGGTTCCTAACTCCACAACCATGCGAGCCTATTCGGGATTCGTTGCCAGTCCGGATTCTTACCTTGCCGTTTAAGTCCCCCATAACCACGTGAGCCTTTGTGGTGTTGTACAAGTCTATGTCGACAGATATGTCTTCGTACATAACCTCCACTTCATCATCCGAGTGTGACGAGGTCGGTGCGTAAACCTGAATGACCTTTATGCTGTACTGCTTGGACAGCCGAAGGATCAGGTACGCTACCCTGGTCGACACACTGGAGATTTCTTCAACGTTGTTAGAGAGGGCCCTATTGACGAGGAAACCTACGCTACCCTGGGATGTTTTGTCATCCTCGCGAAAGTAGAGAAAATGCCCCGAGTCTAAGGTTACTGTGTCCTCCCTCTCTCTACGGACTTCACATAGCCCTAGAACATGCCATTTAATGTTCTATAACTCCACTTCCAACTGCGCTAGATGGTGGTTAAGATTCAGAATGCGTCCGTTGAACGTAGCCAGGGTTAGATTTTTAAGTAATTAATGGTAGCCTAATGTAGCCCGGGGATTCATAGCACCCCCTGCCCCGCCGTTACAGTGGCCGCTACCATGGCCAGGAATAGCGAGGCGGCCGGGAACTGGGGCCATTTTCTGGCTTGTGTTATCATTAAGGGGTAATGCCCATAATCCCCACGCTGGGCATGTGGGTTGGGGATCGCAGTTTAGTGATGGAATTGTTCTGCAGGGGGTGCTGCTGCCCGCCCCCCGGTGTATGTACCTTAGTCGCCTTTTACGACACCCACGGGAAGAGTTGGGGTGGTGCAAATTCTAGGCCGGCACCACACGGCACCAAAAATGAACCTGTTATTAACTATTACATGAGCCGTACCGCTTCCGTACAGCACAGAAATAAGCATTCAAATGAACCTGTTATTAACTATTACATGAGCCGTACCGCTTCCGTACAGCACAGAAATAAGCATTCAAATATGGCTGAAACAAGTAATCCTTAAAAAATGTTTTACGCAACAGAATAGCAGACGCGCGGTATGCAAGCTGCCCGCTACAGTGCATTCACAGTTATTGTACCTCTAGCTGTTAGGTTGGCAATCTGAGCGTTATATTGCTATATATAACTTCTATGACTCCCTTAAACGAAATGTAAAAAACAGTATTGCTAATATTACCTAACTATGCCGATTTAGTATTACACTTTGTGTGATAATGGTACATATAATACGATAGTTCTTAAATATTTAATCAGGTATTTTGGAAGTAATGTTTTTAATAAAATATTTATCTCCACACAAAATCAGTATAGTTGTACCAATATTCGATTAACATAATAATGTAAGTCCAATAATATTAATCAATCAATAATAAACAACAGATCAACATTCTAGTTTCCAGTTTAATTGGGTAAAATGTTTAAGACGGGTAACCCTTTTTTACATACCTGTAAGCTCTTCAAGACGACTCCACAGTTATACCAACACTCAGAAAACATCTGATAGAATTGTCTGACTTAAGAATTGGAAGGGAATTTAATAATCCTAATACATTAATTACTCTTTATAACAGTTTTGTAAGATCCATACTTGAATATGCCTCCGTGGTCTGGAATCCTCGATACAAAGTGCATATACTCGAACTTGAGAAAATTCTAAAAAAGTTCTTGAAACAGTTTTATAACCGTTTCCCGCAGGCCGCTCCTGATACCGTTTACTTCCCGCAGGCCGCTCCTGATACCGTTTACTTCCCGCAGGCCGCTCCTGATACCGTTTACTTCCCGCAGGCCGCTCCTGATACCGTTTACTTCCCGCAGGCCGCTCCTGATACCGTTTACTTCCCGCAGGCCGCTCCTGATACCGTTTACTTCCCGCAGGCCGCTCCTGATACCGTTTACTTCCCGCAGGCCGCTCCTGATACCGTTTACTTCCCGCAGGCCGCTCCTGATACCGTTTACTTCCCGCAGGCCGCTCCTGATACCGTTTACTTCCCGCAGGCCGCTCCTGATACCGTTTACTTCCCGCAGGCCGCTCCTGATACCGTTTACTTCCCGCAGGCCGCTCCTGATACCGTTTACTTCCCGCAGGCCGCTCCTGATACCGTTTACAACCTCCGAGATCGTCGAGTAATATAATAAGGGACATTTTGTTCCTACATAAAATTATGAATAACCACATCGACTCCAGTGAACTTCTTGGTAATATATTTCTTTTTTGCCCAAGACTGTCATCTCGCAAGAAAAAAACATTTTGGACTCCCACATCTAGAACCCAATATCATGGAAATGTATTCACAAACAGAGTATGTGATGAATATAATAATAACTTCTCCGATATAGATATTTTTGACTTGTCTGTACCAGAGTTTCGTAGAAAATGCTTTGCCCGCCTAGCCAATACTGCTTCTCAATAATTGTAATTACTTCTATTTTTATATCTTCACACATTCGTTTAAATTCATAATTTTTATCTATACGTACTTACTTTGTTATTGAGCGCGTTTATTAGAATTATGTATTTAGTTAAGATTAACTAAATACATAATTCTAATAAACGCGCTAAGAAACATAACAGATACAGATGTATCTGTTATGTTTCTCACACGTCTCAGCGTTACTATTTGTGTAATATTTTTCTTTTAACGGTGGAAACACTTATTGGTTTGTGTGTTAATTTTATGTCTCAATTTTAGTTAATATTATAACTGTTTGTTTCCCTAATAAATAAAAACAAAAAAAAATAATCTGTCAGAGGTAAAATAACTGTGAATGCACTGTACCTTGATTACTCGTTGACTCGTTTACTTCACGCCTTGCTGACCGCAAGCTTCAAGCGCTCGATTGATAATAATGCCGTGTAATGCATGGACATTGGACAACGAGCTTGCTGCTAGCATGCTGCTAGCTTGCTGCTAGCATGCTGCTAGTAGGTAGTCGCCACGTAAACAGCGTGCGGCTATTTGAGGACCAAAAATTATTTGTTTCGCCTAAATAAATTAAGACGAATATAAATCGTTAATTCCAAACGTCAAAACAAACCACATCCGTTGTTTTTGAGGTTATCAAAATACTAACTATAGCTACACTACTACCCAAACTCGATGTAGTATGTTTGTAAACAAACTGTTCATAGGTACTTAATCTAAAATTCATGCGGGTTGTTATACACGCAATTAACATTAGGTAGGTACCTACTTGTCGCTTTGAGATCCTTCCTTTAATAAATAAGTATTGCTTACAATTATATCTGAAACTCGCCGTCAAGTAGATACGTGAGTTTTAGCTAGTATTTGTGCCGTGGTTTGTTTACAAACATTCAACATCTAGTTTGGCTAGTCTAGCAATTACGAACAATTTTGAGTGAGTAAGTGTAATTGATTTGTAATGCCTTTTTAAAACTGCTCCAGCCTGATTCAAACCTACCCCATGAGGGACACTTTTGAACGAAATCTGGTTTTTTGAAGGAGATATTATGACAAGACTGGACTGTGTGTGTGGCTCGGCTCGCGTCAGCCTCCCTTGCGCTGCTTGCAGGCTGCGGCGCGGCACGCGGCGGCGGCAGGGAGACAACTTTACGCACGAGGCCGACGAGCGCACAGTCGTCTACAAGTCCGTCCAGCTGATGTTCCACGCGTACTACGCCTCGCAGTCGAGGTAGGTCCACTCCGGCCTGTGCGCGGGCGCTCCCTGCAGCCGGCTCGGGCTCAGCTTGCGGTATGCTTGCAGACTGGAGGCGCTGCGCACGGTGGTGCAGCACATCGAGTATGACGAGTTGTTCCTGATGTCGTACGCCTTCAAGAAGATGGAAACGTGGCTGGCCGCCGCCAAGACCATGTACTACCAGGTGGTGACGGAGCACAACAGAGAAGTCGCCCGACCACGCTATGGTTATTATGCCGCCTACGAAAAATACGGTGCTCAAATGCAGGATCCTGCCTGGCAACAGTCTTGGGCTGAATGGTTCCTGCGCCCGCTCGGGTGGGCCAGCACGCAAGTTCCATTATACAAATCTGCGTTGCCACGTCTCAACTACCCGGACTTGCTTCCGTTGAACGTGGTGAGTACTCGCGGTCTCTCGCCCTGATGTAATACACAGGGAAGCGGTGTCCCATCATGAATGTCCTGTGAACTTTGAAGGTGCGGGGGGCAAGGCCAATCAGATACAAAAACAAAAATCAAAAAAGTGGAAGCGATTGGGAGTTATGTAATTTTTTGTAAATTTGGTAAATTTTGTGCCCCTGTTCACATTTTTGGACATGGTGTCCAAAAATGTGAACAGGGGTCCATAATTTATTACTTCAGTTTTTTTATGAAATGTATAAAAGAGTAGTAGGTATTGCTCATAAAAACGTGTTCAAATGTGTTTATAACAACGTCCAGTGATTTGCTAGACATTTTCAAAGATGAACTTCAATGTTAGTGACTATTTGCCACTTCGAGCATAAAGCTCTGCGCTCATTAATCCGATACGAAACCGCTACCACACAGCGCAAAAATGTGCATCCAAATTATGGGCTTAAACCAAAGAAAGAACATTTGTTTGAACTCGTTCTAGATACATTTTACAGTGACAATTGCTTCCCACAAGCATCAAACCAGTTGCTCGCCAGCAGTCTATCATCTGATGCCGTCAATATAAAGTTCATTTAAAGTTTAAAAGTTAAAGCGCATATTTGAATGCTCACTTTTGTGTTGTGCTGCAGCGGTGCTTTCAAGGTGTGTGACAAGCTTTTTAACTGTCCCACCGTTGATCCGATTTGCGTGTGATATTTGATACTTAGGTGTACCGGTGGGTACCGCTACCGACTGTGGGTACAGGTAAGACTTATCAAGTGCGCTGGTAACTTATTAAGGCCAAATCCGTCGAGGAGTTTTCGAGAAACCCATTTTCTCAAAAACCCCTAGACGAAATTTTCCAAAGGGGGTAGTTATAATCAATCAATTAAATCAAGTGGAGGAATTAAGAAAGGTACTTGAATACATTTCCAAATACTTTTTTTCTAACATAGAGGGTGGCTTTTTGAGATGGCAGTGGATGGGGACATCCGACACCATGAGAGGAATTTCCTCTCATGGTGTCCCTTCTCGACTTTTCTCTTCTTCAGGAAGAGAAAAGTCGAGAAGGGAGTCATGACATGACCTCGATTTATGGGAAAATAAAAACTGCATAAGTATATTAGTATTATTTAACGGGTAGGTACCTATATATCGCGTTTTTAATGAGTTTAGATCGCGTAAGTTTAAAAATATTTATTGCCTAACTATATATTTCTGGAATCTTTGTTTTTGTAGGAAACCGAAACGATTGATTTAAAAAAACCAGACCCGTCAAATGCGAACGTGACTCGCGCGCCGAGGGTTTTGAACGTTCGTCAAGTATACCAATATGTATTAAAGGTACCGGTTAGAGACTTTGCTATTTAATGAATACCTAAAAATTAGGTATTCATTTATATTGAAAATTAGATACTTAGATCAAACCTAAAAAACCTTAATCTTCTTAAGGTAAATAAAACCTTTATCTATCTTTCGACTTTAATTTAAATATTTCAAGATGTATGAAACCTACAAAAATTACAAAAACTGTTTTGAGATGTACAAACAGTTTGAACCATTCATTTGATACCCCAATCGGTGAGGTAGCCTCCCCTTTTTTACGCCCTTTTCGGTGTACGACTCTCGATAAGGCAACATCTACGTTCGTTGGCTCCGCGATTATTATATCGTAAAAGTAGTTTAATTGAATGATCAAGCGAGCTCTCCTGAAGTGAAGCTCGATCTTGATTATACAGCCTTCACCGAAGAGAGTTAACATGTATTAAGTACCTACGTACAAACACGGACTATAATCGCCCAATAACTTTAGAGATAGAAAGAGAAAAAACACATCGCCTTGCATTCTGCCCTTAGCCTGTCAGTCATTATCTTCAGAGTGAACAAACATTAGCAACATTGATCTACCCCCGGGTAGATCAATGTTGCTGAAGAATAGCTAGGTACCTAGGTAGGTAAGGGTAGGGAGGGACCCAGGCTCTCTTCGGGGAAGGCTGTATAATCAAGATCGAGCTTCGCTTCAGGAGAGCTCGCTTGACCATTCAATTATACTGCCTTCATCTTCAGAGAGTAACATGTAGATGTTTAGAGACTGATCTATGTTGCTAAGAGTCGGTATATAAAAATCATAAATAAGATGTTGAAACTTTCTTAAAGTTTAGATATTATTTTATCAAATAACAACCAAAGATTAGCTTACAGAATTAATATCATTATCAAATGACAAAAAACATTTTGTTCTTAGGCATAATAAAACTTAAACTATAGAGTCAAGCAAACTAGTGGTGGAGTGAACAATTTATAACAGGCCTCTGTTATAAATATTTGCGAACACTGCATGTACGAAGTACAATGTACTGACATTATCAGGGAAGAATCTTAGTCTGGATTCTTGTGTTACACAGTTCTTACACATTACATTGTTTTCTCTTTTTCTAGTGCCCAAGATGTACAAGGTACAATGTGCTATTCAGTGTATGCGTGTGATATCAAGGTTACCTAACTTCCTATGTTATTATAGCTTAGCAATATCTACGTGAGGATATGTATCAACGTGATTTCTTATCTTCCGCATAATGTCTTCATGTTAACTTAAATCTAACAAATAAACCAGTTGCGAATTATCAGCGTTGGAGTTATCATTTCACCTCTAACATTTATAATCAAACCCACATCTCAGAGCAGCTCTTGGACTAGTATCCTATACCAAAGAGGTCTTGTTTTACCTACTAATCATGGATAACTTGAAGAATCTCCTCCAGGTTCTCTTTCAAGTTATACATT
Source organism: Eupithecia inturbata (assembly GCA_963662085.1). Classification (NCBI taxonomy): domain Eukaryota; kingdom Metazoa; phylum Arthropoda; class Insecta; order Lepidoptera; family Geometridae; genus Eupithecia; species Eupithecia inturbata. Next base: position 172,914 of record OY759195.1, read on the forward strand.
TAGAACGTAAAACAAGACCTCTTTGATATAGGATACATGTCCAAGAGCTGCTCTGAGATGTGGGTCCCGACGGGCAATGTAGGGAACACAATTCGCACAATACTACGTGTGTATGCGACGTAGTAGCCTTATGATAACGTTTTAGTAACGTACGTTATCACGTTGTCCTTCGAGAGACAGTGGTGGGCGCGACCGCGGATTTAGTTAGACTGTGAATCCGGCTCGAAGATTGTTAGAGTTACCGGGAAATGATAACTCCAACGATTGTAATTCGCAACTGATTTATTTCTTAGATATAAGTTACATGAAGGTTCAATGCGTAACAACAAAGATCACGTATTGCAAGTAGACATTATAATGTAGGACTTTAGGTAGGGGGCTAGATTCTCGGCCTGACCTGACACATTGTAATAAATAATAATAATAAATGTTTTTATTCTGTAATAAAAGATACAATATTTTTTACCATAGCCGAAAACACCTTTTAAGTATAATTATATACTTGTATTAGGTGTTTTCGCTCTTCCACGTCTTCTATTATATATAAATTTCATTTGCGTTACATTTGTTTAATAATAAATATCAAAAGTAATATAATTTGGTCGCAATACCATTATTGAAAATAAATGAAGGGTAGGACAATAATTAACAATTAACAAGGTTGCTCAAACAAAACATTTTAACGTATGGTCCAAGTCAAGAAAATTTTGCTTATTAAATTTTGTAAATCACATAATAATAAAATGTTGCAAACTGTATTTAATATATTCAAAGTAAATATGTAAATAGTAAAATTAAAAAATAAATTAAACTAGAAATATATTTCTTAGTGCTCGTAAAATGTGGTACAACTGTGAGTGTGTGTGTATTGATCTCCTGAGGCGCCAGTCTCCTAAGAGTCTGGGCAACAGGAGAGAACAGTGTGCTTGTGTGTGTATGTGTGTGTGCATGTGTTATGTGTAGTGTGTGCGTGTATTTATGATTGGCACTCCTGAGGACACTGGTCTCTTAAGAGTCCGGGCAACAGGAGACACCATTCTTGTGTGTGTGTAATGTGAGGGTGTGTTTGTGCGTGTGTCGTTAGATTGTAAAAGGGATTTGCTCAGAGTGATTATTGTAAAATAATAATAAAAATATCTTACAGAATTATGTGAATCTTTCCAGAAGGGCTTCAGTCTCATCGTAACCTAGTTGTAATAGCCAGTTAGTTAGGGATGTTTTACATTTGTAGTTGTTAAAGGGATACATGCAAAGTATTTTATTAATTTTGTTGTATAGGTGTAAGGACTGACTTGTAGAGGTATACTGCCGGTTCGCGAATGCCGAGCTAGATGTCGGCTTCTCAATCACAATTCAACTATAATAATCAACTGTAATATCTACGTTTCGTTAGTTTAGTAGGGTCAAGTAGCAGGGTTTTATGTAGCTTTAGTATTGTAAATAGCACATACAATTTTCTAACTGACAGCACTCCCGAGCCAGAGTAAAGCATGTCAGTAGGGTACCTATAAGATTTGAAGTACATTACTTTTAGCAAAGATCTTTGTGTACGTTCGATATCCAAAAATTTTATCTTGGTAGCCCCGCCCCAAATAGGAATACAATACGCTAATACTGATTGGGATAGTGCAATGTAAATTTGATTTAAAAGGTTAGGTGATGCAACGTATCTTAAGTTCTTAAATATGTAAATTAGCTTTCTGGTTCTCGTCATAAGTAGCTCTAGATGGGCATGCCATGATAACCGTTGATCTATCACCACCCCTAGATACTTTGTGGATTCTTCTTTACCCAGGCTTGGACATTCGCAAGTTTGGCTATTATTACAATTGTGTATTTTAATGTTAAAGTTAGGTTCAGGCTGGGAGCTATTGTACATAGAAAAGCATATATAGTTAGTTTTTAATATGTTAAGTGTGAGGAGATTTGATTTTAACCATTTAGCAACCTCTTGTAGGCCTTTTTCTGTGCTTTTCCTAACATTTTCCCACGATGATCCTGTAAAAACTATAGCGGTGTCGTCTGCGTACGATACAATGTGTCCGTTGTCAATTTTAAGGTCGCACAGATCATTTATGTAAGCCAGGAATAAGACATTGTACACATTGTACTTTGTACACTTCAGATTGTTCGGAGCAACCCGCCCGCGCCGACCTCCTCATTACATCGATACAAAGATACTGAGATCCAGGCCTAGTTTGACCAACAACCCGCCCGCGCCGACCTCCTCATTACATCGATACAAAGATACTGAGATCCAGGCCTAGTTTGACCAACAACCCGCCCGCGCCGACCTCCTCATTACATCGATACTAAGATACTGAGATCCAGGCCTAGTTTGACCAACAACCCGCCCGCGCCGACCTCCTCATTACATCGATACAAAGATACTGAGATCCAGGCCTAGTTTGACCAACAACCCGCCCGCGCCGACCTCCTCATTACATCGATACAAAGATACTGAGATCCAGGCCTAGTTTGACCAACAACCCGCCCGCGCCGACCTCCTCATTACATCGATACTAAGATACTGAGGTCCAGGCCTAGTTTGACCAACAACCCGCCCGCGCCGACCTCCTCATTACATCGATACAAAGATACTGAGATCCAGGCCTAGTTTGACCAACAACCCGCCCGCGCCGACCTCCTCATTACATCGATACAAAGATACTGAGATCCAGGCCTAGTTTGACCAACAACCCGCCCGCGCCGACCTCCTCATTACATCGATACAAAGATACTGAGATCCAGGCCTAGTTTGACCAACAACCCGCCCGCGCCGACCTCCTCATTACATCGATACAAAGATACTGAGATCCAGGCCTAGTTTGACCAACAACCCGCCCGCGCCGACCTCCTAATTACATCGATACTAAGATACTGAGATCCAGGTAGGGGTTGCATTATCCGATACATTTTCGTATCCGGATAATTCGGATAGTAGTGAGTCTTACTATCCGGATATCCGGATAATTCGGATAATTTATACATATACATACATATAATTTAAATTAAAACAAGGAAATTGGGTTCTGTATCAGTCAGAATGTATTAATTAATACTCAAAAAAGTAAGAATAATATTATTTTTAAATAACAATAGAATCAACATAGAAACTAAACAATATAGAGATTAAAAATAACAATATCGATCAAATGGGTTGAAAAACTAAAATATCTATGAAATAATAACGGTTTACTTCGTTCCATCTAACTTATTTTTTTGACATAAATAGACATCCTTCCTCCGGGGAAGCTGCGCTGCGCGGAGTCCGGTCCCTTTCGGCGTCGGATCGCTGACCAACCAGTGTCAACGCAATGATGCGATTGCGCGCTATTGTAGGTCTTGCTTCCCTTATAAGTTCAGAGATATACACGAATCAATAATTGTATATTTTTAACAGCATAAAAATTGTGTGCAAATCAGTGTTGCCAATAAATTTTTTTAGGCGGCCGTGTACGTAAAGTTTTTTACCTTGCCGTGCTTAGGTCAGCCGTATCACTGCTAAAATAAGGAAATACTATACAACATTAGCCAAATGGTGCTATTTTATAGTTTATATGCAGTAGGTGCGTGGTGATTATGGCAAAACCCCCCAATATGATGGCAACAAATAGATAACATTGTAGCGGTCGCAGGGAGTCGATGGATGAAGGCAGCTCAGGACCGCTATTTGTGGCGTCGTTTGGGGGAGGCCCATGTTCCATGGACGTATACCTACGGGCTGATTATGATTATGATGCATTCTGCCTTATGGTGGCCAAATTCCCATAAACAGGGCAAAACTAAATTAATTGGAAATGTGACTTCCATTTCTCAAAGAAAGAAACCAGGACTGGTCTGACTGGTATTGACAATGGGAATGGAATAGATGTTGATAGCTCTAATAAAAGCAGTGGAGAAGAATATTTTTAAGTTACCTACCTAGTTAAAAGAATTTAATAAGAGTTTTTTCTGTGTAAGTAGAGTTCCTATAATATTTATTGTGTTTTAAGTAAACTTTCTTTATCCTTAATTTCGTGAAAAAATCAGGGTTGTCACTTGAATTTCCAGCAAAATCAACCTATGTCACCGCCTTGTTAGGTTATAACTAGGTTTAGGTACTATGACTACTTATTAATTATTTTTATTTATGAAAAAGTATACCATAACAAAGCAAAAGTATAAAAAAATATATTAAACGTGATCCATACAAAAATCACACTATAAATGGACGTTAAATGGTTTTATTTTTCTCCTGAAAAATGAGACTATAGACTAGACTATAGACTAGAGATATTATTCTGACAAAGATTGTTTTTAATAAAATGTCTTCAAATGTTTGACATGGTTTTCTATTTTTTAAAGATTATATCGGGTATTTATCGCGTACCTTTTGTTTTATTTTCCCTTACGTTTCCATCGCGTTGCAGCGATCGTGGTCACGGGGCAACTCAGGGTACGAACGTAGGGGAAAATAAAACAAAAGGTACGCGATAAATACCCGATAAATAATCTTTAACAAGTTACCTAGCAGATCGCGAAAGTTTAAAAAAAAATCTATTTGGTTGGATACACATGAAAATAGGGATACAATATTTGTTTGGTGTAAAATAATTAAATATTATTAAATATTTGGTGTAATCCATGACTCTATAGACAACTTTGCAATGTTGGCATTCGGATTCGGATACACAATCTAGCCCAAGATTTATAATTATAACAATCGAATACTCTAAAAGTGAACGCGAATAAATGAATTGATATATTTATCGATAAATTAATTAGGTTCCGAAGAATTTACGGCCACAGGATTGCAGCCGTAGGGTGTTTATTTTGTTATTTTTTTACCTGAAAGCTGAAGAACACGGTAATTGCCGTAACATTGGTAACACTGGCTTAAATATATAACATTTTAAAATGCTGGACGCTGTAGTATTGTGAATTAGAGAAAATAACTAGGTACCTATCCGTATTATTCGTATTATCCGGATAAAGGTGCTCCTATTATTCGGATATCAAAATCCGCGGATATCCGGATAATTTGGATATCCGGATATCCGGATTACAATCCCTAGATCCAGGCCTAGTTTGACCAACAAACCCGTAAGGTTCGCCGCTAATGTGGATAATTAGAGATCATCCTTACACTACTTATTTTTCTTTGATATTTTTGCTTCATTCATTAGTTATTTTAACTTTTCGTCGAAATTTGTGAGTTGTCTTCTATAATCTATATGTTCTAATTTTTTTCAATAAGTTTTTCATTTATTTTACCTTACCTTAAACATTGTCATTGATTTCTTTTAGATATAAACTAGACGAACCTCACAACGATAGGCTACTAACGGCTAGGGGCTAACCAGCAGTATGTAGGAGGACGTCACCTGACGGTGTACGTCATTAGACCTGCGAGTACTGCAGTGCTCAGACGGTGACTGCTTGCTTGCTTGCAGGACAACCTGACGGTGATGCACATCCACCACCAGCAGCTGCTGGTGTGGCGCAACTACACGCTGGCCGTGCACCTGATGATAGACGTCTCCTACACTTGCGAGTTCGTGGAGTACCTCAACGAGCGCCTGCGCAAGGCCTTCAAGCTCGACGAAGACGAAAACCCTATTAATTAACATCATTACAAAAATAAATCTTAGTAGAGTTAACTCAGGGGGTAAAGTAACGTCTCACCTGCGTCATGGCCGCTAAGCGCAGCTAACTCATGAGTTTAGATTTAATATTCGTCATCCGCTTTGTAGCAACAGGGTCGTACTCAGAATTTTTGTACCGGGGAGTACTGTTTTATTTTAAATTAATTTTGCAAACCATCTTGATGCGTATTTTTTAAATTTAAATTGTGATTTTATTGTGAAAAAAAGGTTTCTGATGAATGACGAATGAAGATTATTAGATTTTCTCTTATTGTAACGTATTTAGCGTCCTACGTGGGTTTGGATAAAATAAGAACACAGACGTAGGAACGTTAACATGAAAATTTTTATTAAACCTTTTATAATGAAGGTAGGTCGTAGGTTCTATGGCCCGCCTAACTTTCGCACAACATTTATCTACGGCACTTCCCTGTAACGGAGGCTTCTAGAGGAACGTAGGGCCGTAGGTCCGGGTCCAGGGTGAGCGCCGATAAAGGGGTGTGGTTCCAGGAGGTTGTCTTAGGCGTTCGTCTTCAAAGTCGGTGAAGGGGAGTGAAGGTCCCACGTCCGCCGAGTGAGACGATGTGCCTTATTCCAGCCTTTTTGGTATAAACTTGGGATCTTGCCGACGTGGCGCGACCAGATGTCCGTAAAGTCGACGGATGGGAAATAAACGTCCACTTCACGATATTTTAGGTTACCTAGATAGGTAGGTAAATATCTGTACGAGAACGTGTGTCTCTTGAAATGCAGAGTGAGGAATGAACGCCGGGGCATCGTTCGGCGGCTATTTAAGTGCGCGCCAAGACAAAGGAACCTGTCAACCTTGAATCGGGTCACGTACGCATCGCGCGTTTTGCACGCGGACCAATAGCGGCGAGGCAGGCACGCCGATGTCCTTATATGGTTATGTTCAGCGTAAGAACTTGTTTTAGAGTTCCTTGGCGTAAAACTAACCACTGAAAACCCTTATGGAAAATAAATGTAACATTTTACGTTACATTATACAACATTATTTTTTGTTTACACTAAACCCGAAAAGGGGTCATTGTACTCATCAGTTTGAACAACTTTTTCTATGGGACCAACCTTGAAATCGCGAAAAAAAATCAGCTGTTCCCTACATTTATACTCGTCAAAATGGAAATCTAAAACATACATCATTTAAAATTTACCTAAATAAACTAGGTGGGCTTTAAGTACTTCTACTTCTTCTTTATACTACTTATAAAATAATTGTAGATAAAATATTTAATTTATAGGAGATTGTATTTTTATGTCCAGCGTATTTAATGTTTTAAGTACTTTGCATTTATGAGACAGCCGCAGCCGCGGGACATTCAGTAAAATAATTGATTTCTAATTACGGCTCTGTCTTTTTGTTGTTTATGTTTGTTGTTCATAGTTGACGATAGATGGCGGCCTGTTTACAAAATGATATGAAAACTACAAAAATAACATTTTGGCCATAAAAGGGTCTTTATGAATGAATGTTGAACAAATTTCAGTATTAATATTATTAAAATATGTTAGTTCTGGGCTCTACATACCTAAATATTTTTAGTTTCCATGACACTAAGTGTCGCCATCTAGTGTCGGGTAGGATTATGTTTGGAAACGCTTGCGCTAGGAGATTTTTCTAGAACTATTTTAAGAAATTACGCCTAAAATTACTTACAAATGAAATGTGATGCCATCCATAGCATCAGAATGTCTATCCGAGTAATTTTACAAGACAAAACGCAACACTTCATTCTTTTTTTCGTCTAGCGCGAACAATGCTGTAAAATGGGAACGTTCACAAAGTTGTGCACAGGACGAACGCCAACAATACACTGACTAAGGCCACGCCCACATGATGACGTCAGGACCTAGTTGAGAATCACAGTGCACAGTTATTGCTTAGGCCATCTCTTCTTTGTATTTACTCCGTGGGTATAGCTCACGGAGTTCGCGAGATAATAAACTTATTGTAATCCACTGATGCAGCATACGACAATGCCTCCGCAATGGCTATTAGTTCACAATGCATTATCGAGATATCTGCATTTATATGAAATCTAGCGGAGACATCTACCTGTGGGTCGACAAAAGCCGATCCACATCATCCGAATCATCCTTCGACCCATCCGTGTACAGTTGGTAGTGTGCACTATACCTCTCATGTACCTAACATAGGTACTCACAGCATAAATTAGCAATACCTACTCGCTTCTTTAGCCTGTGGCCGTGTCAACCCACTTATTGACTTTTTAATATTCCTAGATAAATCGAAACTGCTTATCCAAATATCTAAAGAGTACAACAACATTTGAACTTCCGAATGTATACAAATGGGTACAATACAATATCTCCTGTGTGTCTCTACTAACAACTGTATTTTTGTTCTACTCCAATAATCTCCGTGACATTGTTGGTCCAATTCACCCAAAACATTAATAGTCGCATTATTCAATAGTGAACTTGACCTGAGCCAAAACTTAGCTGCTAAATACACTTGAGAGCAAAAAAATCGCACATTCATGATTTTTAGACATAACTAAAAAAAAAACAAAAAATATTATGTTTCTGTAATGCAGATTCATAGTCTATTTTAATACCTATCCAGTGGTATCTGATTTGTCTTTCAATCATTACATAAAAATGCTTTTGTGGATCAATAACAAAAATGCATGTTTAGTAAAAAATTCTTTATTCAAGTATTGGTGTCAAAGTTATGAAATTAAAAGATAAAATTAATTTAAAGTTTGTTATTAATACCGAGTGTTCCCTCCCCTAGCCTGAATCACTGACTCCATCCGTGTTTTCATTGATGTTACTAGACTTTTGATAAAGTCTTGAGGAATAGCCTCCCATTCCTCTGCGATCGCCTGTTGCAGCTCCTGTAGAGTCGATGGAGGAGCATCTCGGCCTCGAACTCTTCTTTTCAGCTCGTCCCATAGATGTTCGATGGGATTGAGGTCTGGGCTTCGAGCTGGCCACTCCATAACGGTCACATCCACCTCTTGAAGGTACTCGATCACTATGCCAGCAGTATGCGGTCTTGCATTATCTTGCATAAACAGAAAGTTTTCGCCGATAAACCCAGCAAAAGGTACGACGTGGCTCTCGAGTACTTCCTCAATGTATCGTATGGAAGTCAATCCTCTTGATTGGCGACCAGTATTCGGTCCGGTGATGAAGGCAAGCTCAGTTTTTGCTTCCATAGACATGCCTCCCCAAAACATGATTGATCCACCGCCATAGGCGACACGTTCTGTTATGCAGCATTGGGCAAATCGTTCTCCCGATCTTCTATACACCTTCCCCCGTCCGTCGTTGCCATGCAAGCACATCCTGCACTCATCAGAGAACAGGACTGCACTCCACTGCTCTTCGGTCCAATTCAAATGGTCTCGAGCGAACTGAAGGCGGGCTTCTCGGTGGGCTGGGGTCAATTTCGGCCCGTTTGCTGGCCTGTGTGCAGTCAGGCCACCTTCTCTCAATCGTCTTCTGACTGTCCACCGGCTAACTTCTACTTCACGAACTTCTTGAAGTCGTTGGCCCAGTTGAACTGCCTTCAAACGACGATTTCTTAAAGATGTCGTTATAAGAAAGCGGTTATCACGCTCTGTTGTAGCACAGGGACGGCCCGATCCTTGTCGCCGTTGGTAGCCACCAGTCTCTTGATACCTCTGGTATACACGCCGAACGGTAAATCGGCTCAAACTCAATTGTCGAGCCACTTGACTTTGCTTAAGCCCCGATTCAACAAGGGCAACCACTTGAGCGGCTACTTCTGGTGTAGTATCCATTTTCGTGTTCCGTTTGAAGCCAATATCAATAGAGAACCTTTCACACTGTACGTTGGTATGCAAATGATGACCATTCCCTCAATATGCACTCTTTTATACCTGCGATAAATCCCGCTGCCGGCCTTACCTGGATCGAGCGACATAAGGGGGTCTATTGTTTTGTTGCTAATGAGTTGTTTTTAAAGGTAAATGTCAACCCTTTATCAGTTCTGCGAATGCCTAGATTATGCACTTTAATTTAATTTGATTTTAATTTGCTGTAAGCTCCAAATAAAAAATAAATTGAACTTTTAAGTAAAAATGTGCGGATGTGCGATTTTATTGCTCTCAAGTGTATGTTCTTCGAATAAACAATGGTTGGAGACGTAGCTCACTTTCCATCACATGGGTAGGTGTAGTTTTTATAAAACCACTGACAACTCTCATCGCCTGATTTTGTACTTTATACAGCCTGTATAAGCGACTTTTCTCACTGGTGCCATATTTATTTATTAATTAATTTATTTATTAAATAGGACATCCAACATGAGATCACACAACGCAAGTTAGTAACAAACAAGTAACAAGGCTCTTAAATATATGTGTCTCTATAATTTAGGAAGTCTCAGCGTGCACAATAACAGAGTAACAAAACAACAAATAACATTTTTTTTTTAACTAGACTGACAAAATAGCTACAAAAATAAAAGGAAAAGTATAATACAAAAGGTAAAGGAATATTTAAAAAATGCTTATGACTATAATAGTATACAACATAAAAATTACAAAATCTACTTAGAATGAGATCTTATTCTACAATAACAATGAGATCTTTATTTATTATAATACTATATTATGTATAGATATGCCTAATTCTTTATTTTATGATAGGACTGCATTCATTTGTTTAAATTAAAGGCAAAACAGGTAGGTAAGGTACCTAGTTCAAGAGGTAGGTAGAATAAGACTTCTGATTTTCTTCTTAAATTTAGGTAGCGAATCTGTGAGGTCTATGTCCTCGGATTTAGAAAGCGAATTATAAATCCTGCAGAGTCTTGGCAAAGATGCTTGCATACCTAAATTCGTTCTTGAAAATGTCGAGGAAAAAATATTATATGCCCTTTTCCTGGGTAGACGAGATGGAGCGTTTATAACAAGAGTACTAATCAAATCGGAGCAATCCATACATCATTAAAGAGTTTTTGAAGGAAAATAAGATCTAGCATAGATCGTCGTGCGGATAGTGGGTGCATGTGGTAATGTTTTAATCTACTTTCATAACTAGATAGTTTTTTTGCCTGATAGTCTCCATAAGCCACGTGGTATAGAAATCGCCTCTGTACGCTTTCGATGCGTTTAGAATATATTTCATACTAAGGGTTCCAGATTAAGCTGCCGTATTCAAGGATGGGTCTTACAATGGAGTTAAATAATTTAATTTTTGTAGATGAATTCTTAAAGTCATTAGTGTTATGATAAATCTTATGATAAATCCTAATGTCTTAAAGCCCTTCGCTGTTGTTTTTAAAATGTGAGAGTCAAATTTTATTGATGTGTCAAAAACTACTCCAAGGTCACGAATTTCGTCAACAGTGGATAATGTAAAATTGTTTATATTGTACTTAGCAGGGATCAGAATTTTGTTACGGCTAAATTGGATATGAAAGCATTTACTGATGTTTAGTGGCATGCGATTTTCTTCGGACCAAACAGACAGTCTATTTAAGTCTTCTTGTAAAGCTATTGTGTCTAAGTGAGAGCGGATAGGATAAACAATTTTCATGTCATCTGCGTAAAGGTAAATTTTAGAGTGTTTAAAGCAATCAGTAATATCATTTATGAAGACATTAAACAAAATTGGTCCAAGATGTGACCCCTGGGGAACCCCAGAAGTGGCCAGGAACGATTGGGATTTATAACCGCTTGCTGTAACTATAAGGCGCCTGTCATGAAGATAGGATGAGATCCATGTTAGAAAGTTACCGGATATGCCTAGTCGAGATAGTTTTTGTATCAACAGTGCGTGATCAATCCTGTCAAACGCCTTGCTAAAGTCCGTGTATATTGCATCAATAGGAATCCGTTTGTCTAAGGAATTTACAAGATTAGACGAGTAGCAAAGAAGATTAACAACCGTAATCTAACCAGCTTCTATTAATCGAAATATAAAGCCGTCTTAAATGTTTTGGATGTATACCCCATTTGAACCTGAAAGAACTTTAAATATATTTATAAACTTACTAATCTTATCTATTGTTTCGTTTATGTGTTTCCCCCATGTTAAACTCCTATCCACCCACATACCTAAATATTTAATACTATGAACTTGTTGGATGCGAACGCTGTCAATGAATAAGTCTATATTAAATCTATCTAAATTCCTAGTGTACAGCTAGTAAATACACAAACTTTTGTTTTCCTGTGGGGAATACCTAACCCTAACTCTGCAATGCCGTTATTTAATGTGTGTAAACAATTTTGAATTACAGATACTGCTGCCGACAAATTTGAACGGCTGGCATAAAGTACAAAATCATCAGCATATTGAGATATGGGTCAGGCGACCGGGTTTTTACAAATACCTATAGTTATTGCGTTGAATAAGATTGGAGACATACCCATCCTGTCACCCTGTGCAACACCACTTCCTGTAACCCTGCTCAATCGGCCATCGTGTAGTTCTACAATCTTCTCGAGTGTAAAAATTGCGAGAGGTAATTGCACAGTGATTTACCCACTCCAAGATTATCCAACCCATGCAAAATACTTAAAATATTAACGTTATTATATGCATTATCAATATCAACAAACAAGCCAACTGTTGCCATTCCTTTGCTAAATCCCGATTGGATTCGTGAAAGCAACCTTGTCAAATTGTCCATGCAAGACCTAGATCTTTCGAAGCCTACTGTTTCATCTGAGAAGTGATCATTTCGCTCTAAGTACCACTGTTCTGTGGTCTGGTATAAGCTTTAAAATCTAGATTTTTTTAAACAAATATACTAATTTCTAAAATATATATAACGGCAAACGTTAATATGTCTACAGCTTACCATCTCGTCAAGGTGATGAATAATACGAATACACCTCTTCCACAAAATAAAAGTTATTTACCCCAAATAATAACTCCATATTGTCCACCGCCTATTACGCATGTGCCCAGAACGGGCATATGCGTAATAGACCGCCTATTACGGTTGCAGTTTTGTATGTCTGTCGTTAAATAAAATAAATATTAATCATTTATTATGGAACAAAAACAATAGACACAAGGTTATAAAATGGAAACGATGCCATCTGCAGATGTTTTAAAAACTGTGTCACAGATGACAAAATAATTTTCTCAAATTAAAATGGAAATAGTCAATAGTCAATGGAAAACGTGAAATTACTAAAATAGGTAGACGAGCTACCAATTTTACATATATTTGTTAATATAGAAAAATAAAGATACCTAAGAAATAAAAAATTATATGAAAAAAAGTAAACAAAGAAATAAACCAAAAATTACAAGCTAATTTAGTTATTTTGGTTTTTATATTCTTAGACAGCCAGTCTCTGTTTGGGTAAATGTGTTTGGTGTGTAAGATGTCTGGGTGTATAAATAGTTGAGGGACTGAGGGGACTTGACATAATGAATAGAGTTCGACGGTGGGAAAGCGAATGGGTCTCTTTATCATTACTATAAGAACAGAGAAATTGATAGAGCTCAGAGAGCTCTCTGGGCTCTATGAATTTTAAATATGTGGGTTTTTACAGCTCCACCCCAGGAAGTCACGCAGTATGATAAGACGGACTGTGCTAAATCAAAATACCTTCACCAAAATAGAAAGGTGACTAGATCTTAGTTTTTTTAAAACAAAGATCAGCTTTCTGATACGCGAGGTTTTATTTTCAATTTGTGGTTTCCAGGCTAAAGCTTTGTCAATAACTACATTACGCCTAGGTAGTCCACGCAGGACTACTTGTTTACAATCACAAGTGGAGGCAGAGTTAACATTACTACAGGAATGAGCACGCACGTGAGAGGAAGGAGCAGCGGGGTGAACTGTTAGAGTTTAGAGAGAATGCGATTAATTGCGTTTTAGACAGATTGAGTGTGAGTAAGTTGGAAGTTAGCCTGAAATGTTTGCTCAGCATCGAACTGACGGCTTTCATGCCGTCGTCGTTCGGAAGAAAACAGCATTTCTGATGAGCAGGACGAGGGCGAGTCACAACAGCATCCTACAAACTGTGGCAGGGCGTATGTCCCCGATATGGACATATTTTGTCCAATGTGTTGCTCCAGTGTGTTGATACAACAAATGATTATACTCTAGTTATTATTTTATTTTACTGTTATTCTTATATTATCTATTGTAATATTTTAATTTTAGCTAGTAAATAAGGTTTAATTTTAATGTTTCTATTAATTTTAATTCTTATGTGAAGCTATGGATTTTATTATCTGAATTAAATGAATACAATACATTAACGGACCTAAGTGCATTTTCTTAAGTTCGAAAAGAGCGTAGGTATGTGAGACGTGGTAACTCAGCTGGATTTTTTTTAACATGTTCCTTCCAATTTAGATTGGTGTCAAGATTATGCCCAGTAGGGGGTATGAATTTACGTTTTCGAGTTTAATGTTCTGAAAGGAGAATTGAAAATTTTAGAGTTTTTTTTTGATAAGGTATAAATTGAAGCAGATTGACCCATCAACGTCCTTTTTAATTTGTATCTAGGTACATCCCCATAGTACAACACTATAAGAACACATCTTCCTAATTATCTAATTTAATTAAGCAAAAAACAAATAAAACTAAATAAACAGCAATGAATGTAATCCAAAACAAAAACTCGCGAATAGTCGCGAGTGCGGGCGCTCTCGCTGTCCACAGCTGAAATCCGCGGCCGCGGTCATCCCTCGACACGTAAAACTCCCGAGACTACAAACTTATCTTTACTTAAAGGATAGGACGTGCTTAAAGCTGTCATGTCTTTTCAGAGTGGCTCTGCCGGCGGCCTGGATGCTGTGACTCCACAGCATCTAAAAGATCTTCTGTCTGGCGGGTCTGGCCATGCAGGTGAAGTCCTTCTGGAGGATTTGACAGGTCTAATCAACCTGATGTTGTCAGGCGAGTTAACAGCGAGATCACAGAACTCCTATACGGTGCGAACCTTTGCGCCCTAAAAAAGAAAGATGGCGGTTTAAGACCCATAGCGGTGAGCACACATACCGCCGCCTTGCGGCTAAAGTCTGCTGTCGGAAAGAAGCCGACTATTTAGGCGACTATTTCCGACCAATTCAGCCAGGCTTTGGTTCGCAAGGCGGATGTGAGGCCGCAGTTCATTCCCTTCGTACATTTTTAGACCAAAATTATGGGGAGGTAATTCTGAAGGTAGTCAATATCATTGGAAAATTCAATAGTTTGGCCCCCAACATAACAGTTGTTGATAAATGTTCATTTCGCCTCCTTGGTAACAATTATTGATGAGTCTTTTCAGTCCTTTGTAGATGAGAAAATTCAAAATTTCAACAAAACTTCGGACAGACTGCTCAAAATTAATAGCCATAGGGCTCTTACAATAATTCGGTTTTGTGTTTTTGTACCTAAATTTACGAGTTCTTTGAGATGTAGTCAACTTTGAAAACACAGCGACCTCTTCGAAGGCTTAGACAACATAATAAAGAATACTTTATCATCGGTTTTGAATGTCGATTTAGATGACAAGGCTTGGTCGCAGGCCTCCCTGCCTGTCAAATAGAGAGCCTTAGGTATACACAAAATTTCAAGTGTAGCCTTTCCAGCGTTCCTGTCTTCCGTCTACAGCACTAGTTCTTGAGTTGAAAAATTTTTAAAGTCATCTTGTTGGGTCCCATCTGGAATTTCATCCAAAATTTCATTTTCAGACGAAGCTCGAACGGCTTTGCATATTGCTTGCCCCAATGCTGCTCCCCCAAAATCTCTTTTGTCCCAACGGCAATGGGACGGGCCTCTGTGTGAGTTGACACGGAATTGTTTGTTACAAACGTAACAATCCAGCTCTGGGGATCGTGCCCGTCTCCTGGCCGATTCTAAATGGGAGTCAGGACATTGGTTGCAAGCATTTCCTTCATTTAACACTGGCACTTTATTGGATCCCGTAACTTTCCGTATCGCAACATGTCTTCGGTTGGGTGCAATGTGTTTCGCGCCTCATTCATCAATGCCAGTGCGGTACTGCTGTCGAATAGCTTGGTCATCACGGATTATCGTGTACTAGGGCCGCCGGCCGGATGTCTCGTCATGCCAGCCTTAACGACGTCATCCGGCGGGCCTTTGTCACCGCTAACGTACCAGCTATTCTCGATCCGAATGGTCTGTTGCGTGACGATGATAAGAGGCCCGACGGCATGACACTAGTCCCATGGGAGTTGGGGAGGCCCATTGTGTGGGACGCTACATGCGTCGACACACTTGCGCCTTCCCATCTTCCGAGGACATCCGTAAGGGCTAGTGCGGCGGCAGATTTGGCCGAGGATTTCAATAGACGCAAATATGCAGGTCTCGACAGAGCCTACACATTTGCTCCCTTTGGGGTCGAGACCCTGGGTCCGTGAGGTACCGAGGCTCTCCGGGTTTTCAAAAGTTATCTGAGCGTCTGGTCGACGCGACGCGTGACCCGAGAGCGGGCCGGTATTTGGCACAGCGCATCAGCATTGCCATACAGCGGGGCAATGCAGCCAGCGTCATGGGGACGCTTCCGACTGGTATTGATATGGATCAGTTGAGCTACCTATAGATTGTTTGCAACAGTCTGCAGTTAGCTGAATTGTTTCAATTGTAAATACTAGTTTTAATTTGTTTTTATTTTGGAATTGTTATTTTCTTTTACATAAATAATTATTCCTACCTACGATTTAACCGCGGCCATGACCTTGAAAGCATGACAATAATTGAACACATTTAATTTGTCTAAATTAAGTTCCTCCGTTTATTAAGAACAGCTGACATAACAGCGGTTATTTTCAGAGGTCATCGTCCTAGAGAGTCCTAGAGCAGACGCGCGTGAAAAGACTGACATTGCCGACAAAATGTTTGCAAAGGAAACTGAATCTTATGTCCATTACTTTACAATTACTCATAGGAGCGATGTCGGTCGGCGGCGCGGCGGCGATTCAAATAAATTTTCGGCTTTTATAAAACCGCTATTTACCTAAATTCACTAATGTTTTAATTATTTAGTTTTAGTACGTGTTCATTATTCGGTCTGAATACTTGCGCGGTGCATAAACGTACCTACTAACCGTTTCGTGATTTTCTTTTGTTGTTATTTATTAGTAGGCAGTTTAGTTTTATTAAGTTTTCAGTTAGTTATTGGTGTGTGTTTGTGAAGTGTGTTTGTGATAGATAAGTAATAGTTATCCTTAAGTTTTAAACGCGAGAAGCGCCGAGGATCCTAATTACATTCCTGGATCGTGTTCATCAGTCAACTGGTTCGACCGAGGCTGTAGCGGAATTAGGTAAGTACCTACATTACGTTATTTGAAATTTGCACTTACGTGTACCTACATTCATCATCAGCATCATCATCAACCTATCTTAGTCAAAGTCAAAGTCAAAGTCAAAGTCAAAGTCAAAAACTCTTTATTTCCATAAATACAATAAATGTATACTTAGAAAAGGTCAAATTCTTAATAATTAAACACTGACACGGAAATAAAGTGATATTTTTTATTTCAGTCGCTTCGGTAGGTAGACTAAAGTAAAGAAGCGACGAAGAAACCTTTAGCCTGTTAGTTGTTATTTTTCGAGTTGGAGCAAATTCCGTCCCACGCTTTTTTATCCTCTAGATAATCTGATATTTTATAGTAGGCCTTTTTACACAGGAAGGTTTTGACAATTTGTTTGAATTTATTTACTGATAATTTTTGCAACTCACTAGGAGTTTTGTTGTAGAAGCGTATACATTGCCCTTTAAAAGATACTTTAATTTTGTGTAGTCTAATTGTGGGCACAGCGAGTTTATGTTTATTCCTTGTATTCAAATTATGTACATCGCTATTTTTAGGGAACCGATTGATATTTCTATGAGTGTACAATAGGTTTTCATAAATATATTGACATGGTACTGTCATTATGTTTATTTCTTTGAATTTATCACGCAGGGATTCTCTGGGACCCATACTATAGATAGCACGAACAGCCCTCCTCTGCAACACAAATACGGTGTTAATATCTGCAGCGTTCCCCCACAGTAGAATACCATAAGACATAATACTATGGAAGTAGTTGAAATAAACAAGTCTAGATGTATCCACGTCTGTAAGATGACGGATTTTTTTGACAGCATATGCTGCAGAACTAAGTCTCTTCGATAGCTTATCTATGTGTGCGCCCCATTGAAGTTTATTATCTAAGGTGATTCCTAAGAAAACGGTACTTTCGACAATTTTTAACGTTTCTCCTTTTACATTTACATCAGCCTGAACTTGTTTAACATTAGGTAGAATAAATCTAATACATTTCGTTTTGGTTTCATTAAGCAAAAGATTATTGGCATTAAACCAATGGACTACTTTTGAGATTGCATTATTCACATCATCGAACACTGCCACCAGTCCACCACCAGGCCAGTCCACTGCCACTGGACATAGGCCTCCCCAATGAGCGTTATAGCGCCCTGTCTGCAGCTTGCCGCATCCAGCATCTGCCCGCAGATCGTCATCCCGCCGGAGGGCGTCCTACAATTCGTTTGGCGAGTCGCGGTCTCCACTCGAGAACACGTTTACCCCAGCGGTTGTCGGTTCTTCGATCAATCAATCATTTATTTGCAAGAATACTTAATTATTTTACAATGTCAGGTCTTATAACTATATTAGTAACTGTATTCAGCCTGCATGCAGGCGTGCTAATATTGTGTGAGTCATATTATTATTAAAAGTACTAGTCATTTATGTTACAAATCATATTCTAAATATTCGTTTACTTACATTACAAAAACGTGTTTCAAGCAACCATCCAATTAACTTTTCCTAAATACATTTCCATTAAGTTTCTATAAGTCTTCTGGTAATTTATTGTAAATAGTAATGCCCATACATATTATAAACATTTCTTGTATATATATCTTCATGACATTGGGGTTTGTAGACTAAATTGTTAAATTTGATCCGTTTTTGCCGAGTAATCACATCTCTACGCTTCTTAAAATAGATTGGGTGTGATTTCACAAATAGACAAATGTCCCTAATATGCATACAGGCGAGAGGTAGGATCTTACAATTCTTGAAGAGAGACCTGCAACTATCAAGGATACCTATTTATCACTCTGAGGCATCTCTTTTGAATTTTAAATACCCTGTCGACCTCTACTGAGTTACCCCACAGTAACAACCCGTACCCAAGGACCGAAGACACATGGCCATGGTAAGCAGCTAGAGCGGCTATGGCCAGCCACTGGCACTTCAGCTTGCTAATTCTAATTCTCGTGTACATTGCGCGTACTGTGTACTGTGTAATGTGACGGACAGAGCCGGACAGGAACCACACATGTGCTGGGTAGCAAAACAAACAAAATCTTAGCAAAATTAATCTTCGGCTACAATTTTTTTTTCGGATTGCGGTTTGTTTTAGGGGGGCGCATCACCCCCCTTTGTTTTCGGTAGTCATCTTGACACACCCTGTACCTATAGAAGATATTTTACTAATGTTTTCAGTGATCTGGTCATGGTGTTCTATCTGGACAAATTGGCTTCTGTTTTCGAGGTAGGAGACTGTAGGGCTGAAGGACCAAAAACTGTAGGGGTTTCAGTTTGACGCTGATTTAATATTCATAAGTAAGTAATTGCACAATAATACGTAGGTAAGCAAATTGGTGCAAGAAAGTTTGAGTCGGTATATCTGCTCAGCTATATAATACATGACCTAGTTCATTGACTCTACCCATCGTGCGGTGCTGCGTACAGAGACAAACATTCTAAAGTCCATTTTAATATGATTTTGATTTCTAACACACCACTTTAGTAATCAGTTTAATTCTTTCCATCCAAAAATTGCCTGGTAGAGATCGCTTCTAAGCGATTAGGCCGCCCACTGTACTTATCTTATGTAATGTCTATTTATAATGTTGTCTTTTTTGTGTACAATAAAGCATTTTTGTATTTGTGTGTGTTTTATTTAGTTTAGCTTTAAATTTTCTACGAGAACTTAACATTAACTCATAAATTTGTCAGGCTAACGACTTGCCATATTCTAAACCATATTAAAAACTTCGTCTAGCCTCCCTGTGAGCTGAGCTGCCCTAACATGTAGATTCCACCCTACCACTTCTTTTAGCCTCCCTGTGAGCTGAACTGCACTAACATGTAGATTCCACTCTACCACTTCTAGCCTCCCTGTGAGCTGAACTGCACTAACATGTAGATTCCACCCTACCACTTCTTCTAGCCTCCCTGTGAGCTGAACTGCACTTACATGTAGATTCCACTCTACCACTTCTTCTAGCCTCCCTGTGAGCTGAACTGCACTAACATGTAGATTCCACCCTACCACTTCTTCAAGCCTCCCTGTGAGCTGAACTGCACTAACATGTAGATTCCACCCTACCACTTCTAGCCTCCCTGTGAGCTGAACTGCCCTAACATGTAGATTCCACCCTACCACTTCTTCTAGCCTCCCTGTGAGCTGAACTGCACTAACATGTAGATTCCACCCTACCACTTCTTCTAGCCTCCCTGTGAGCTGAACTGCACTAACATGTAGATTCCACCCTACCACTTCTTCTAGCCTCCCTGTGAGCTGAACTGCACTAACATGTAGATTCCACCCTACCACTTCTTCTAGCCTCCCTGTGAGCTGAACTGCACTAACATGTAGATTCCACCCTACCACTTCTTCTAGCCTCCCTGTGAGCTGAACTGCACTAACATGTAGATTCCACCCTACCACTTCTAGCCTCCCTGTGAGCTGAACTGCCCTAACATGTACATAGATTCCACCCTACCACTTCTTTTAGCCTCCCTGTGAGCTGAACTGCACTAACATGTAGATTCCACCCTACCACTTCTAGCCTCCCTGTGAGCTGAACTGCCCTAACATGTAGATTCCACCCTACCACTTCTTTTAGCCTCCCTGTGAGCTGAACTGCACTAACATGTAGATTCCACCATACCACTTCTAGTCTCCCTGTGAGCTGCACTATCTGTAATGTATCCTTTATTAACGGAACGCAACATGTAGCTAGGGAGAACGAAACGCTCGGAGGGACGAGGGACAAAATGGCGGACACAGGAACAATGTCAAAAAGCGATAGGTACTTGGCCTATGAGGGTTTGCAAGAAGCTGGTGGAAAACAATTGTAATATTAAATGTAATATTAAATAAAGATAGATAGATAGTTAATTCTTTATTCACAGAAACTTAAATATAAAAGAGTATGGTACAGAAGATAACAGAATTGGCGGCCTTATCGCTTAAAATAAAATAAATGTGTTGCTTTTACATAAATACCTGTTTCCGTTTGCGAGTGGCCAGGTACGAGGATGTACGATGTACAATGTATAGTGTTCATTTCAGGGAAGAATCCTAGTTGTGTCTGGATTCTTGTGTTACACAGTTCTTACACATTACATTGTTTTCCCCTTTTCTAGTGGCCAAGATGTACAAGGTAGATAGATAGATAGAACATTTATTTGCAACTGCAACACACAATACAAAGGTATACAAAACACAACAAAAAGGTTGGTACATCAGAACATAAAAAAAGACTTAAAAATAGTCGGTACATATACTTATACCTACATAAAAAAAAGTACAGATTCTCAGTGATGTGAGTACGTGTGTGCTGCAGCCTGACAAAAAGGTTATAACTCAGCGCATAGCTGAAAGGTACAATGTGTTATTCAGTGTATGCGTGTGATATCAAGGTTACCTAACTTCCTATGTCATTATAGCTTAGCAATATCTTCGTAAGTATATGTATCAACGTTTTTGTGCTTTCTTATTTTCCGCATAATGTCTTCATGTTAACTTAAATCTAACAAATAAACCAGTTGCGAATTATCAGCGTTGGAGTTATAATTTTACGGTAGTTCTAACATTCTTCGAGTCGGATTCACAGTCTAAATCCGCGGTCGCGCTCACCACAGTCTCACGAAGGACAACGTGATAACGTACGTTACTATAACGTTATCATAAGGCTACTACGTCGCATACACACGTAGTATTGTGCGAATTGTGTTCCCTACATTGCCCGTCGGGACCTTCATCGCAGAGGAGCTCTTGGGATGCGAATTGTGTTTCCTACATTGCCCGTCGGAACCCACATTTCAGAGCAGCTCTTGGACAAGTATCCTATATCAAAGAGGTCTTGTTTTACCTACTAATCATGGATAACTTGAAGGAGAACCTTGAGGAGATTCTTGAAGCTATGTTACACATCAGGACATACTTACTCAAGGATCCAGCCAGTCAGAAGATTCATAAGCACCTTGTGACAAGTATAGACAGACTAGATAAGCTTCTGGACATCATGGAAAATAAGTTCTGTAATCTAGCATCATTAATGAAAAGGGAAAAGGATACATCAGTGCTGAAGGCCCCGAAATCCAGATCACTCACAATCAAGAAGGATATGGATACCTTAGTGCGGCAGCCCCCGAAACCAAATCCCTTTCAGTCAATGAAACCCTTCAGCCAGTCAAAGGGACCATGCAGCAAGCTAAATAATCAACAACAATCAAGCTACAGTAAGTCAGGCGACCTTGGATTTATTTCAACAGCTTAGCACATTATTGACCTGTCCTTATTGTAGCCACAATCACGCAATATACAAATGTGATGATTTCATAGAACTAATTGCCAAAGATAAGTTAAATGCAACGACGCAGTTAGACATTTGAGAAAATTGCCTACTTCAGCATGAGGTAGGTCAGTGCCGTTTAAGGCGCTCATGCAGAGTTTGCCAAGGTCGACACAATTCTTTATTGCATGACGCATTTTGGAAACCTTCTGGACCATCCGAGAATTCTCATGTGCAGCCGACTATCAGGTATGGCGAACATAACGGATACGAAGTTATGAAAACGATCGAGAATATTATGAACATTCGATTTAAGGCTATGACGCAGCAGATAGATGAGATTCGCCACAGCGTGCATCAGTTACAAACCGAATCTCTTGGAAAAAAATCGAAGTCATAAAAGCCTAAGCCAATGTTCTTCTCGTACACAACAACGGAGAAGGGCGCAGCGAGCCGACGCAGGATCTTATCTGACAGCAACGGTCAACTCGGCGACCCTTGTGGAAGGCCCCAAGGCAGCACAGCATCAAGCAGCGGGGGACGAGCAGTGCGCGCTGAGTGTTTCGCGATGGAGCTCAGGGTTGAATATTCCCACGATAGAAGAAGCACGAAATGAAGCAGCATCGAGTGTTTCGCGATGGAGCTTTAGGTTAAATATTCCCACTTTAGAAAGTGACAATGGAAAAAATAAGAACATTCAGATCTCAAGTTTTTTACACTTTTCCATGAATAAGTATCTTCTTTGTTTGTTTCATGTTTTAATAAATACTTGTTTCCTTTTTTGTGGCCAGGATGTACGAAGTACAATGTAGTGTTAATTTCAGGGAAGAATCCTAGTTGTGTCTGGATTCTTGTGTTACACAGTTCTTACACATTACATTGTTTTCCCTTTTTCTAGTGGCCAAGATGTACAAGGTACAATGTGTTATTCAGTCTATGCGTGTAATATCAAGGTTACCTAACTTCCTATGTTATTATAGCTTAGCAATATCAACGTGGTTCCTTATCTTCCGCATAATGTCTTCAAGTTAACTTTAATCTAACTTAACAAATAAACCAGTTGCGAACTATCAGCGTTGGAGTTATCATTTCACGGTACCTCTAACAAATACATTTATTTTATCAGTTGAATATTACTATCTTTTCCACCAGCTTTGTCGCGAAGGCGAAGAAATATTCTCAGTATCTACCTATGTAGGTAGTAGGTAGGTTGATAAAGATTTTAGCTGACTGGCTGCAAAACCGGTCGAGGCAAGGAGGCGTGCGCGCGCGCAGAGCTCACTTTCGCCGACGGACGGCCGAGTACTCATTCTGTGACGAGATAACGAGCAAGAGACAGATCGGTAAGTCACTTTGAGTAACAGTGCATTCAATTGAGATCTTTTGCCACCGATATTAGAACCAGTTTCATAGTATTATTGTTGAGTGTCTGCGGGCAGGTACAACAGAGAATAAAGCGAGGCTCGAGATGGCTATTGGGGAGGTTGGAGGCCATAAGGGGATGCGTCCCCGTAATAGTAAGAATCAGTAAGCAGAGCACAGGTGGAACAACCATCTTAGGTCGGTGAACCAGGGCACTGGTGGAACAGCCATCATAGCTCGATGAACCAGAGCACAGGTGGAACAACCATCATAG
Organism: Eupithecia inturbata; assembly: GCA_963662085.1. Taxonomy (NCBI): domain Eukaryota; kingdom Metazoa; phylum Arthropoda; class Insecta; order Lepidoptera; family Geometridae; genus Eupithecia; species Eupithecia inturbata. Next base: position 196,715 of record OY759195.1, read on the forward strand.
CTCGATGAACCAGAGCACAGGTGGAACAACCATCATAGCTCGATGAACCAGAGCACAGGTAGAACAACCATCATAGCTCGATGAACCAGAGCACAGGTGGAACAACCATCTTAGGTCGGTGAACCAGGGCACAGGTGGAACAGCCATCATAGCTCGATGAACCAGAGCACAGTGGAACAACCATCTTAGGTCGGTGAACCAGAGCACAGGTGGAACAACCATCTTAGGTCGGTGAACCAGGGCACAGGTGGAACAGCCATCATAGCTCGATGAACCAGGGCACAGGTGGAACAGCCATCATAGCTCGATGAACCAGAGCACAGGTGAAACAACCATCATAGCTCGATGAACCAGAGCACAGGTGGAACAACCATCATAGCTCGATGAACCAGAGCACAGGTGGAACAACCATCTTAGCTCGATGAACCAGAGCACAGGTGGAACAACCATCATAGCTCGATGAACCAAAGCACAGGTGTAACAGCCATCATAGCTCGATGAACCAGAGCACAGGTGGAACAACCATCTTAGGTCGGTGAACCAGGGCACAGGTGGAACAGCCATCATAGCTCGATGAACCAGAGCACCGGTGGAACAACCATCATAGCTCGATGAACCAGAGCACAGGTGGAACAGCCATCATAGCTCGATGAACCAGAGCACAGGTGGAACAACCTTCTTAGGTCGGTGAACCAGGGCACAGGTGGAACAGCCATCATAGCTCGATGAACCAGAGCACAGGTGGAACAACCATCATAGCTCGATGAACCAGAGCACAGGTGGAACAACCATCTTAGGTCGGTGAACCAGGGCCCAGGTGGAACAGCCATCATAGCTCGATGAACCAGAGCACAGGTGGAACAACCATCATAGCTCGATGAACCAGAGCACAGGTGGAACAACCATCATAGCTCGATGAACCAGAGCACAGGTGGAACATCCATCGTAGCTAGATGAACCAGAGCACAGGTGGAACAACCAGTTTCAGTTTCGGTTTCATTCATTTATTTCTCATAGGCACATTACATTGCACTTAGGAAAGTCTTACAAATAAATTAAAATATGAGTTATAGGTAGGTACATAGTATCAAGAGAGAAAAATAAAAGAACCATCATAGCTCGATGAACCAGAGCACAGGTGTAACAGCCATCATAGCTCGATGAACCAGAGCACAGGTGGAACAACCATCTTAGGTCGGTGAACCAGGGCACAGGTGGAACAGCCATCATAGCTCGATGAACCAGAGCACAGGTGGAACAACCATCATAGCTCGATGAACCAGAGCACAGGTGGAACAGCCATCATAGCTCGATGAACCAGAGCACAGGTGGAACAACCATCTTAGGTCGGTGAACCAGGGCACAGGTGGAACAGCCATTATAGCTCGATGAACCAGAGCACAGGTGGAACAACCATCATAGCTCGATGAACCAGAACACAGGTGGAACAACCATCTTAGGTCGGTGAACCAGGGCCCAGGTGGAACAGCCATCATAGCTCGATGAACCAGAGCACAGGTGGAACAACCATCTTAGGTCGGTGAACCAGGGCACAGGTGGAACAGCCATCATAGCTCGATGAACCAGAGCACAGGTGGAACATCCATCATAGCTCGGTGAACCAGAGCGCAGGTGGAACATCCATCATAGCTCGGTGAACCAGGGCACAGGTGGAACAACCATCATTGCTTGATGAATTATTCATCCATCACATCCAGATGGAGCAACTAAGTCTCATGTCTGGTGAAGTAGCCATCGAACCTGGTGGAACAACATTGTTACATGACCTTATTTCAGCATTTTTTTTACTTACTTTTTAATGTTTATCACATACATATACCTCTAATGTTCGTCCTAACCCGTATGGGTTAGCTTAGGTTAGTCATTACTATATAGTAATATTCGTCCTAACCCATATGGGTTAGCTTAGGTTAGTCATTACTATATAGTAATATTCGTCCTAACCCATATGGGTTAGGTTAGGTTAGTCATTACTATATAGTAATATTCGTCCTAACCCGTATGGGTTAGCTTAGGTTAGTCATTACTATATAGTAATATTCGTCCTAACCCATATGGGTTAGCTTAGGTTAGTCATTACTATATAGTAATATTCGTCCTAACCCATATGGGTTAGGTTAGGTTAGTCATTACTATATAGTAATATTCGTCCTAACCCATATGGGTTAGGTTAGGTTAGTCATTACTATATAGTAATATTCGTCCTAACCCATATGGGTTAGGTTAGGTTAGTCATTACTATATAGTTATATTCGTCCTAACCCATATGGGTTAGGTTAGGTTAGTCATTACTATATAGTAATATTCGTCCTAACCCGTATGGGTTAGGTTAGGTTAGTCATTACTATATAGTAATATTCGTCCTAACCCGTATGGGTTAGGTTAGGTTAGTCATTACTATATAGTAATATTCGTCCTAACCCATATGGGTTAGGTTAGGTTAGTCATTACTATATAGTAATATTCGTCCTAACCCATATGGGTTAGGTTAGGTTAGTCATTACTATATAGTAATATTCGTCCTAACCCATATGGGTTAGGTTAGGTTAGTCATTACTCCACGGACCTGCTGGGTTGTCCCAGTGGGCGGAGAGGTGATACTCCGACGTGGCGCGTCCCCGGGTTGCGGATAGGGGGTTCTGGCTTGCCGATAGCTTCCCTACGGGAGTTATCGGCAGGCCAGCGTGGACAAAACACCAAGGGTTGGCCAAAAGGCTTTGGAGCCTCTTCACGCGACTCTCTGATTCAGCAGACAGCGCAGTGAATGGGGCTCGGCAGAGGAAAGAAGTTCCAAACTCTGTCAAGAGAGATGGCGGGTATCCTCAAGTGGATCTAAGAGTGAGAAGGTACCAAGTCCCAATATATGGTTTCGGCGCCCGCCGAGGGGAGTATTGCGTGTGTGAATCCGGGCCCGCGAGCTGTTTGGGTTCGCTCTGTGCGCCTACACCTTGTGTAGATGCACGGAGCGACTATGGGCATGCTCGCTGGTCCGGGTTTACACGCGGAGTATGGTCGGGGGGAACCCGGCCGCTAGGGCGCCAAACACGGGGACCTCACCCCTAAAAGGAAAATCATGGAAAAGGACAGAAATAAAAACAGTCCACGTGTGGGTCCCGGAAACGGGGAATCCCATGGCACCGCGGATTCCGCGGTGTACCGTCCCGTCGTATACGTGGGGGACAAAAGCTGTCATGACGTAACTTTCTGTTCTAAGTCGCTAGAAGGCCCCCCTTCTGGCGATTTAGAGCAGAAAGTGGTGAACATCGACTGCACGCCCGCGTCCGGCTCGGGCGTGGGCGTGCAGCCGATGTTGGAAGATAGTACTGACAATGCCTGCGCGCCCGCATCTGGCTCGGGCGCGGACGGGCAGTCGATGTCAGGTGAAAGGGAAACGCGCTTCTTTGCGAAACCGCTCGTGGCTCAACAGAGAGGCACACCAGAGGTAGTGGTGAGAGGGGCGGATGAGGAATCGGATAGCTCTGCCATGTCCGCGTCCTCTTTTGCCTCCAGCACATCGACTCGAACGCGCGGACGCAAAAGAGGGCAGAGGGAGCAGGCTGGGAACCCAAAGGGGTCCAAGGGTCTCACTCTGTACCTTAGGTCAGAGAAAGAGGGAGGGGAAGACGAGGTTTTCGACCCGTTAGTTCCACCCTCAAAGACAAAGGCCAAGGACAAGCTGCCCAAAGCAGAAGAGTTGGGATTGGAAATGCAGGCGCATCCAACTGATGAGTTGGTCGCCTGCATTAACTGTCAGTTGGAGACCGTGGAGAAGATCGCCGACAGGTCTAAAAACTTGAAGGGCGACTACATCCGTGGCCTCCGAATGGCAGTCAGGAAGGTCCAGGCGGCTTCCTTGGCGTTGGTAAAGAGAGTCTCTACTGACGCCAACGTAGAGCGCCTGGAAAGAGAAAACGCGGACCTGCGGGGCCAGATGGAGGTTCTCTCCACTAAGGTGGAGAAGTTGACTGAGGTGATCCATCAGCAGGCCCAGGCCAGCAAGGAGTGTGTGGCCATATCGGCAGCGGCGTCAGCACCAGTCGCCGGTAATGACTGGGAGAGCCGGCTGATGGAACGTATAGGGGCTCTGATGGACCGAAAACTGGCGGCGGCTCATGTAGCTCGGTCGCCGCAGCCCACGAGTGGTTTTGCTATCGTAACTCCCGGAGCGGACAAGGAGAAAGGAAGGGGAAAGGCTATATATCCCCCCTTAAAAGCTGCTACTGCTACCTCCCTGTCTGTGGTGCGGGGTGAGCCGGCCGAGCTAGTAGCATCACCATCAAACGCACCTTGGACGACTGTGGCTGGCAGGAGGGCCAAAAAATCTAAAAGAAAGGCGGCTGGAGTAACGTCAGGTGCCGCGATTGACTCCACGGTCAGCACTAGAGCAGGACCTGGTGCCGGCCCTGGAACTGCTCCGGCTAAGCCCAGCCCACCGGCGAACTCCAGGGGCGGGCGCAAAAAGGCACCTGCTCTCCCTAAGCCCTCGCGACTGCCCAAATCCGCGGCGATAACTGTGACCATTCCGGAAGGTTCACAGGACACGTACGCCGCGGTCATGGCAGCTGCCAGAGATCGCATTAGGCTGGAGGAAGTGGGGGTGGACATGGTTCGCTCTAAACGAGCTATAACGGGGGGGCTCATAATGGAGGTGTCTGGGCCTGATTGTGCGTCCAAGGCCGACACACTGGCAGGACGCATGCGCGCTGTCCTCGAGGATTTCAGCGTCCGCATCTCTCGTCCCGTTAAGACGGGGGAGCTGAGGCTTAAGGACCTCGACGACAGCGTCACGCCAGGGGAAGTGGCCGCTGCGGTCGCCCGCGATGGAGGCTGCTCCGCTGACGACGTGAGGGTGGGTGTAATTAGGCGCCCACCCAGCGCCCTGGGCACGGTGTGGGTACGCTGTCCGCTGGCTAGCGTGCGTAAGATAGCAGCGTCAGGACGAGTGGTCGTCGGGTGGGCCTCGGCTCGCGTCGACTATCTTACGTCACGGCCACTTCAATGCTTCCGGTGCTTGGAGTATGGGCATGTACGCAGCCTATGTCAGAACCCAGTGGATCGCAGTGCAGTGTGCTATGCGTGCGGCGAGCCCGGTCACCGGGCTAGCGATTGCACGCGTCCGCCAAAATGTCCACTGTGCTCGGACATGGGCTGCAAGGCCGACCACAGGATGGGTAGCAAGAATTGCTCCCCCCCTAAAAAGGCGAAGGGTGGACGGAGAATTCCTCCTACCCCAAATACCGGAAAGACTTCGGCCCCAACGAAAGATGCCGAAATTTTGGGCCTAAGCCCACCCCAGGAGGCCATGGAGGCCTCTTAATGGATCACAACCCATTTAGAGCCCTGCAGTGCAATCTAAACCACTGCCAGGGTGCGCAGAACTTGCTTATGCAAACCCTTGCGCAGTGGTCGATTGCATGTGCGGTAGTGGCGGAGCCTTATCGGATCCCGGCCCATCCACGATGGTTTGGGGACGAGCAGGGCTCTGTTGCTATCTACTGGGGAGGAGGTGAAGGTGATCCCCCCTGTGTCCCTATTGAAAAAGGACAGGGTTTCGTAGCAACGGAATGGGGTCACCTTGCCGTCGTAGGATGCTACATCTCCCCAAACTGCACCCTTGCTGCCTACGAGGCGTACCTGGACGAGGTCGGAGCGTGCATACGAAGATGCCTACCTCGTCCCGTGCTTATCTTGGGTGACTTTAATGCCCACTCGCGTGAGTGGGGTAGTCCCAGAGATGACCCTAAGGGAATCGCAATTGCTGGATGGGCGGCGGGACATGACCTCCGGCTGCTAAATCAGGTATCAATAAGCACCTGTGTGCGGTGGCAGGGGGAATCGATTGTGGACCTCACATGGGCGACTCCATCTGCCGCGCACTTGGTGACGGGGTGGAGGGTGGCGGAGGAGATGGTCACATTGTCTGACCATCGCCACATTGTTTTTGACGTGTTTTTCCGCCTCTCCTCAACTCGGGATTCCCGCCGTGGTGACAGCCCGCCGCGACGATGGGCCCTAAAGCGGCTTGACCGGGACCTGTTAGAAGCCGCGGCCATTGTTGCGGCCTGGCCAGAAAACCATGCCGAAGATCCGCCGGGTCCTGAGAGGGAAGCAACGTGGCTCCGGGAAACGATGACGTCAATTTGCGACGTCTCAATGCCCCGGGCCAGGTCGACCAAGCGCAGGGCTGTGTACTGGTGGTCAGCGGAGATAGCGAGGCTTCGCGAAACGTGCCTACGCACACGACGCCAGTACACCAGGACCCGGAGAAGAAGGCATGCCACAGCCGAGGAAACGGATAGAGCGTATGGGGTTTACCGTGTCGCTACCAAGGCGCTCCAAGTCGCGATTGCCGATTCCAAGTCGCGATCTTGGAGTGAACTCCTGGAGGGACTGAATAGGGACCCATGGGGCCGCCCGTACAGGATGGTACTGGGCAAGCTCCGACACTGGGTTCCTCCGTTAACTGAAACCCTGGACCCGGAGTTCGTAGGAAGAGTGGTAGACACCCTCTTTCCGGGGGTCGGATTTCAGGACGGTTCCTTATCCCCTGTGCTGTCGGAAATAAATACAGATGGTACGGAATGGACTGACAGTATGGGGGTTCAAAGGCAGGAGTTGGACCAAGCCGTGAAACGCATGAGGGCTCGAAACACGGCGCCCGGGCCCGATGGGATTCCCGGTAAAGTCTTGGCGCTGGCTCTATCTGCGGGTCTGGGGGACAAGCTAAGGCAGTTGTTTGACAACTGTCTCCGGTCTGGCGTGTTCCCTAAGGACTGGAAGGAGGCTAAGTTGGTCCTCTTGAGGAAGGACGGTAGGGCCACGGATTCTCCCTCTGCGTACCGCCCTATTTGCCTGCTAGACGAGAGCGGCAAATTATTCGAAAGAATAATTGCCGACCGTCTTTGCATACACCTGTGGCGGGTGGGTCCCAACTTATCGGACGACCAGTTTGGCTTCCGACGGGCGCGATCGACCGTGGACGCGATTCTCCGCGTCCGAACTCTGTCGGAACAGTTTGTGTCCCAGGGCAGGAGGGCTTTGGCGGTATCATTAGACATCGTAAACGCCTTTAACTCCTTGCCCTGGAGAGCGATCAGGGAAGCGCTTGTGTTTCACGCGGTGCCTCCCTACTTGCAGCGAATAGTTGGGGCCTACCTACGTGATAGGAGTGTGCAATATGTGGGCAGGGACGGTGTGCATAGGAAGGAAGTAGTGTGCGGGGTTCCGCAGGGGTCCGTTCTTGGACCCCTCTTATGGAATCTCGCATATGACGCGGTCCTGCGCGTCGATCTCCCCGCCAGCGTGCATGTGGTCTGTTATGCAGACGACACGCTCGTTTTCGCGGGCGGGGACTCCTTTGAAGGGACCAAGAGGCTCGCCGAGCTTGGGGTGACTTGCGTCGTGAATAAAATTCACGAGCTGGGTCTACGGATAGCGCCTCACAAGACCGAGGCGCTATGGTTCCATAAGAACCCTAGGAGTCGGGAACCACCCAGCTTGTCGATTCTCGTGGGGGACGTTGACGTCCAGGTGGGCCCGTACCTCAAGTACCTTGGTCTCACCCTGGACAGTCGTTGGGACTTCGGGGAGCATTTCAGACGCTCTGTCCCCCGGATTCTTAGGGTAGTGGGTGCTCTGCACAGGCTTCTGCCTAATCTCGGGGGACCCAGGGAGAGTGTTCGCCGTCTATACGGAGGGGTGGTACGGTCAATGGCACTCTATGGAGCGCCCGTCTGGTCACATCGACTGGCGGGTGTTGGGCGCTACAGAGCTATGTATAATAGCCTGCAGCGTCCTATTGCCATCAGGACCGTACGAGGGTACCGTACCGTATCCTTTGAGGCGGCGACATTATTGGCCCGGTTCCCGCCCTTCGACATCCTGGCGGAGATGGACGCATCTATTTACGTCCGTCTCCGTCACGATGGTGATGGCAGAGCTGCGCCTGCTGAAGTGCGGCGAGAAGAGCGTCAACGCGCGCTCGGGAAGTGGCGCGAACGGCTCGAGGAGCCGAGAAACTCACGCCAACGCGCTGTCGGCGCGATTCTGCCAAGCTTCGAAGCCTGGCTGGGGAGGGAGGGGGGAAGGATCACCTTTCGTCTTGCCCAGGTGCTCACCGGGCATGGATGCTTTGGTGAGTTCTTGAGTAGGATTGGACGCGAACCCACACCGCAATGTCACCATTGTGAGTGGGGTCAGGACTCCGCACAGCACACGCTCGAGGAATGCTCGGCGTGGAGTGCTGAACGGCAGATCCTGGTCAACAGGATCGGGCAGGATCTCTCTCTGCCCAGCGTAGTGTCTGCTATGCTGGTGGATGAGACGGCGTGGATGGAGGTGGTCTCTTTCTGTGAGACCGTCATGGTCCAGAAAGAAGCCGCCGAGCGGGATCGCGAGAGAGCCGATCCCGCTCGGAGGAGGCGGCGGCAAGGCGCGCGCTACGACCGCCCTGCGTTGCCTGCCCCATGAGGGTAACGAGGCATTCCCTTTAGGGGACCACTTGGGTCCGCGGGCAGTCGGAGTGTGGGCTCCGACTTTCCAAGGCAGACCCCAGGAGGGCGATGGCATTGTGTGGCACATGCCATTGTAATTCTCGCGGGACGTTGGGGACGGTAGTTGTGAACGCCCCCGGAGACGTGTTTAAATTTTAGCAATAGCAAGATGGGCCTGGCGCGGTCCATCGGAGTTCCCAGGTCCATTGATCACGCTTAGAGGCTGGCCACCGGGGGGTTGTTTAGTGGGTCATCGAAGCTTCTCTTCGACAACCCCACATAACCATACTGTACCCTACATGCAGTATGGTATCTGTATGCAGATTTTTCCCCTCAAAAACAAAAAAAAAAAAAAAAAAAAAAAAAAGGTTAGTCATTACTATATAGTAATATTCGTCATAACCCATATGGGTTAGGTTAGGTTAGTCATTACTATATAGTAATATTCGTCCTAACCCGTATGGGTTAGGTTAGGTTAGTCATTACTATATAGTAATATTCGTCCTAACCCGTATGGGTTAGGTTAGGTTAGTCATTACTATATAGTAATATTCGTCCTAACCCGTATGGGTTAGGTTAGGTTAGTCATTACTATATAGTAATATTCGTCCTAACCCATATGGGTTAGGTTAGGTTAGTCATTACTATATAGTAATATTCGTCATAACCCGTATGGGTTAGGTTAGGTTAGTCATTACTATATAGTAATATTCGTCCTAACCCGTATGGGTTAGGTTAGGTTAGTCATTACTATATAGTAATATTCGTCCTAACCCGTATGGGTTAGGTTAGGTTAGTCATTACTATATAGTAATATTCGTCCTAACCCGTATGGGTTAGGTTAGGTTAGTCATTACTATATAGTAATATTCGTCCTAACCCGTATGGGTTAGGTTAGGTTAGTCATTACTATATAGTAATATTCGTCCTAACCCATATGGGTTAGGTTAGGTTAGTCATTACTATATAGTAATAGACGCATTTGGCGACAAGCTTCTTCCAAACTACCATAGGCCAAGAGTCGCTTTTCACCTAATTTTCATTTAATTTCATGGTAACCGGGTTTACAGGTTTCGGAACCGGTTCCACGCATACCTCGCAAGTATTTCAAAACCGGGTAGAACCGGGTGCATGCCCCTACCTACCTATCTACCTACTACCCAATACGTATTTCAGGCAGTAAAATGTACAATTACATTGAGCACATTACAGTTCCCTGCACTACCGAAGTTTTTTTCAGTCTGTGGTCCAATAATTAACTGGACTAGATACAGGAACACACGTATTATTGTGGTATACAATCAACTGTACTCGTACCTACCTGCTACCGAAATAAATTATACGCAATTTATCTACCTAACTCTTCGATCAAGATATAATTGATCGAAGACCTAACTAGAGTAAACGTAGGTACTTATAAAAGTGTAACTTTGTCTTTGCAAAGCCCTTGTTGACAACGTATTAAATACATATTAAGATTTAGCGGTATTATGTAATGTGTAATGTAATTCGCTGAACAATAAATAGTTGAAGATCAACGTTTCTTTCTTTCTTTGAAGAAACCCCCGAAGGCAGGACAGGAAGGCAAGAACCAGAACAAGAGAAACTGTCGTCAAGTGTGAAAAATTTATCTGCAGGTAAGGCGGCAAACAAAGTCGCGGGTACAGTTAGTTATAAATAAAATAACTCGTCTATGGCCTGTACCTATAGCCCATCTGGGTGGACTACGAGAAAAATAATTACTTGTGGTCCCAGCATCCCCAAATGTTGAATAATGTACAAATGTTAAAGATGTACGAAAATGATCGTTCCTTTATCCATATGCAAAATAATCATATAAAGATGAGAAAATACATAATGGATCCACTTGGAGCGGCGCAGTCGGCCAGCACGCGTCGCTTCAGGTCGCGCTGCAGGCGGACCCTAGGGGAGTGGCGGCGGGCGGGGTGCCGCGCAGTCGGCGAGTTCCTCGACGGCCAGCAGCGCGGCCAGCACGCGCCGCTTCAGATCGCGCTGAAGCGCGCGCGGCAGCCGCGTAGCGCTGGCGCACACGCTGCCGAAAAACAGCTCCAGCGCTGCTCCCTCCGCGCCAACCGCCTCCGCCTGCCCCTCCGTCGAGCCGGAGCCGGCACCGACACCGTCCGGCTTGATGTGCTGTTTGATCTCACGCCTCCTGAACACAAACATAAACTACATTTGAACAAATATTATAAAATTACATTAGAACAATTATTATGAGCAGATCGTACAAACATTTATTCCGTGGCGGGAATCGAACCCGCAATCGTCGTCGCGCAACTGCCGCTGCCGCATCAGCATCAGATTTAATTACCAATTAACAAATGAACTGTGTAGGTACTAAAGCTTAATGGTATATGCGAAGCGGGGTATAAATATGGAAGAGAATATGGGACGGGATTTGCTCCAACTCGAAAAATTACAACTAACAGGTTAAAGGTTTCTTCTTTGCTTCTTTACTTTAGTCTACATACCGAAGCGACAGAAATCAAAATATCACTTTATTTCCGTGTCAGTGTTTAATTATTAAGAATTTGACCTTTTCTAAGTGTACATTTATTGTATTTATGGAAATAAAGAGTTTTTTGAGTTTTGACTTTTGAAGACACCCGGCGAGATGGCCCGACGGCATTGTTGTAGCGTAGCGGTGGCGTGGTTGAGGCGGGTCATAGCTGGACGTGGTGACGTCTTTCTTGGGAGCTCTGTTTTCACGGTCAGGTCTCCAGCATGGATAACCTAGACCAGCTTAGCCTACCGCAGACGTGAGGGCTGGTGAGGCGTACGTGAGGGATAGTGAGGCGGACGTGAGGTGAGGTATAGTGAGGCGGACGTGAGGGCTGGTGGTGAGGCGGACCTGCGCACGGTGACGTAGGGCAGAATGAAGGCCATGCGGCTCTGGAAGCGCCACTTCTTGCAGGGCTCGCCGGCGCGCGTTGTAGCACCCTCCTTGCTGCGTTTCAGTGCTTGCCGCATCGAGTCGCGCAAGATCTTCCATTCCCGCTTTAGCACCTCACCTGACAACACAACACCTATTCATGTTTTATTTATATTAATAGGTGTCATTTTTTGTACAGAACCCTGCATGTGCCAGTCTGACTCACAGTAACTGCGGTCAACTGTTGACAGCTTTTATTCACTAGACGACCGATAGCATTTTGCAAATAAGTATTTTTTTCCCACTACGTGTTCGAAAAAGGTAGAATATACGACATGTAGGTACCTCACCCTAACCGAAACCAAGACGTGATTATACAGGGTGTCCGGTAATTAATGGATAACCCCGCAGGTACATGTGGGGGGGCAAGGGGGCAACTCAAAAAAAATTTTAAAAAAAATCTATCTGCTAGGATTTTTTTTAATTTTTTTTAATGTCCGAAATTTGATACCTTTGTTAAAAATTTTGAACACTACGGCTACAAATTCAATGATAACGAATTGATTTTCTCTGGAAATAACCGTGAATAATTGGTCTTGCTATGGCGTATCACAAATTATTCCTAGCCACAACTGTTTGTTTTTTTCAAACAGTTAAAAATAAAAATTAGTGTATTCGATTTTTTTATGATAAAGTTTGAGCACCTGTGGTATAAAAAAAACGTATGGAGACCGGGGTGGCCCACAGCTTAAAAAATATGCCTACTTCATGTAGTTTCTTAAAAAGTATTACACTTAATTTTTTTTATTGTCAAATAACCGACTTATGGCTACCTATGTTTCTCTAGCCCTATTTTTCTTATAACAAAAACAAATAATAAGATAAGAAATTTATTTTGAAAATCAGTGAAAGTGTATTTTGGGGTGGTTGGGGTGTTATTAATAATTGAAACAACAATTTCAAATAGGTAGTCTTATAATAAATGTTCAAATTGTTTGCCACCTACTCTAATACAGGCTCTACATCTTCTTATGAATGACCTTTTCAGTAGGCGCGAATACCTGCGCTCTCCAATTTCTCGAGCCGCGTCCAAAACACGTCGACGAAGTTCCTGTATTGTTGCGATTGGTTTTTTGTACACTATTTCTTTTAAGCAGCCCCAATAAAAAAAGTCCAGTGGGTTTAGGTAACTCCATAACTCGGTAATTTGACAATAAAAAAATTGAGTGTGATACTTTTTCAAAAACTACATGAAGTAGGCAAGTTTTTTAAGCTGTAGGCCACCCCTGTCTCCATACGTTTTTTTTATACCACAGGTGCTCAAACATTATCATAAAAAAATCGAATACACTAATTTTTATTTTTAACTATTTGAAAAAAACAAACAGTTGTGGCTAGGAATAATTTGTGATGCGCCATAGCAAGGCCAATTATTCACGGTTATTTCCAGAGAAAATCAATTCGTTATCATTAAATTTGTAGCCGTAGTGTTCAAAATTTTTAACAAAGGTATCAAAATTCGGACTTTAAAAAAAAAATTAAAAAATCCTAGACCTTTGCAGATAGATTTTTTTTTTAATTTTTTTTGAGTTGCCCCCTTGCCCCCCCACATGTACCTTCGGGGTTATCCATTAATTACCGGACACCCTGTATATGCATTGAATAATATATGTCATTTCATTAGTAATGGTTTAGGTTAGGTTATGTAATGATGACTTATTTATTACCTAACCTAACCCAAACCGAAAGCAAGACGTGATTACATGCATTGAATATTCCCAAATTCAAACAAATCGAGTAAGATCTCTTAGTGAGAGTCTCCTTGGCCAAAATTTTTATACATATTTTTTGAAGTGCGAATTTTTTTACCAAAGAAGATCCGTGCAATGAGATCTTCTTTGAAATTCAAATAAACCTCTATTTAGAGGTAGAAGACGAAAAACTAAAAAAAAAGGTAATGCCGCGAAACACGCTACCAAACTTTACTCTCTTCCTTTTAGTTCTACATTTATTTTATTACCTACCTATTTGATCTATTTTCTCGCAGAAAGTGAAAACTTGAATATTCTCCTCGTACATAAAGTAGAGTATTCTCCTCGTACATAAAGAAGTCTTCGTCTTGTGTTGGGCGTTATTAAACCCCTCTCGCACATAGGATTATAGTAACTCCCTGGCTGCGCTCGTTCGTCCGTCTGTCTGTTTTTTTTTTGTAGAAAGCTAAAGAGCTAAAGAGTAATTTTTTGTCATGGGAAAACATAACATTTTCTTGAATCAACATTTTTGTTTCTTTTTTAAGTTTAATTAATATAATTTTATTGCTTTATTAAGAGCGCAATTGTCGACGAAATAATTTTTTTTAGTGTTCACACTTATTTATTTATTTATTTTAACACTTTATTGCACTTTAAGGTACAAAGGGTGGGCTTAATGCCGAGGCATTTTCTACCTGCCGACCAAAACCATATGGTTTTTACAGGGGGTTGGCGTGCTAATAATAGTTAATAAAAATATATATAAGTATATATACTTATACCTAAATACCTATCTAAAGCATAAATATGAAGCAATAAACAAAAACATTTTATGAAGTAAATTAACTATTGGTATAACCTCTTAAGAAAAAGCCTGCGCACCATTTGCTTAAAAGCATCTCGTGTATCTGCCTTTCTAATGTCCAGAGGCAAGTCATTCCACAACCGCACTGCCTCTATAGAGAAAGAATTTCCAAAGAAGGAGGTGTTATGCACTGGTATAGATAGGAGTAGATTATCGGAGGAGCGGAGACTTCTACTGTGATCGTCTGCCAGGAAATGAAAGCGTTACTTAGCGTTAGCGTTACTTAGTAGTTTGTTATGATTCTATTAGCGAATGCCTATTATTAACTCTCTGTGTCTATTTTAATTTTTTATTGTAATTAGTTAAGCTGATGGCAATCCGAATTAAATAAATAAATAATAATCACCACTGAATTATAATAATAATTAATAACTCAACGTAATCACGCCGACAAAGTGATGATAGTAGATATAACGGAAATCATAAAAATCCTAAGTTCCTACAGACTGTAGAGTCTGTGCAAAAAGAGAACCGTCTGCATGGCGCACACGCGCGACCTCAATTCCGAAGACGCTTTTCTTTTTGCACAGACTCTAGTTGAAGCTGGACATCTACTATAGAACTATAGTGCAAGCTGCACTCTTTTTTGTTATTTAGAGTCTGTGCAAAAAGAGAAGCGTCTTAGGAACTGAGGTCGCGCGTGTGCGCCACGACCGACGGTTATCATTTTGCACAGACCAACCTACAGTCGAGTCGAGCGAGTATCATTTCTTAATGTTGTGCGCGTGCTGAATGCGCATGCGCCATAAGGGGTGTGCCCGCGCGCGGGGCGGCAGCGGCGCGGCGCCCAGCCACGGTAGTATGGCCCAGTTGAGCCACGCTGAGCAACTCTTCGTTAATCATACAATTGGCTGATATTATTATTATAATAAGTATACTAGCTTGTGCCCGCGAGTTCGCATGAGTTTTTCCGATGATTTGTTCCAGGTCTACAACTAGTACAATAATTTAATATTTCAGCTTGATCGATTCAGTAGTAGGTACCTATTGGCGTGAAGAGCTAACAAACATATTATGTAGGTAGGTATAAGTAAACATCTTCACTAAATTGCGCAATTGCGCTTTTATATTATTATTTTTTTATTATTTCTTGATCTTAGGTCTTATAGTGTGAAATGTAATGAATGTTGGATGATACATCTGCCCTTAGGTACTTACTTGATCTTAGGTGTGATTATTATTATATTACAGCTAGGTAGGTACCTATCTACACCACTACCTGGGCAGGTACCTGTGTAGGAAGGAACCTAATCTCTTACAGTAATCATTATGCACACAACTGTACCATGCATGCGCAGTTTCGCATTCGAGGCTCTCGAATATAGATTTGCGCGAATTATACGTACGTAGGTAGGTATCCTGTTTTCCCACTGTTGGGGGTCGTTAACAATAAATAAATAAATTACTCCTACCGGTAATTTGTGTAATCTGTGAGTACAACAGACTAAGGTAGGTAGGTTCCTAATGTCACATCTAATGTAAAGTAGGTACCTACCTAGGGCGAGAAATGAATGAATCTTATGGTACCTAGGTACGTCAGATACCTACGTGGCGCATAACCATCGCATCGCTCCACTTCACCACATGATAAATAGGTACCTACCTAAGTAGTAGGTCCTACTGTCTGGTTCGCGGGGCGCGGCGGTAGCGTCTATACGCAGTGAAGTACGTTACGTACTGTTAGCCTGGAGGCGCTGCGAGATCTCCTGCCAGCAGCGGTCGCGCACGTCGATGTCGCGGTGCTGCTCGTGCTTGGTGTCGTACAGCACGGGGAACTTGCGCACCTCGTCGATCAGTCGCTCTCGGTACCGCACCGAGTTCATGTTGCCTCTCTGTGCCTATGCCGCCGTGCCGTGCCGTGCCAGAGCGAGTGCGAGCGGCGCCGAGCGGGGCGCGCGCGATACTGAGCGAGACGCAGCGATGCGACGCGGCGCGCGGGTCTTGCCGCTTCTCATTGCTATATTAATCGCTCGCGTGGCTGTGTGCGGGCCGGGGCTTTATTTAATTAGGTAGATATGAGGTTGGTAGCAAGAAGTCAAGCTGTACCTACAATCACATCGGCCAATTCCCAAACACTAATGAATTGAGGCCCGGCCTCGGTCTTGCCTCTAGCGTCAGTCAGTCTCAGAGACTGAAAGGCCGTCAAATGCTGTTCGAGAGTTGCCTCATTTTATGTACTACCTAGGTACTTTATATACCTAGGTACGTACGTAGGATACGTAGGAGGTAGGTAGGTACCTACCTGATGATAATAAACGACTTACCTACCTAATAGGTAGGTATACTCTACTATAACACATAAAAAGAAGCTTGATATTTTCTACTGCCATAGCTAGCATAAAGCATTGCGGGGCGGCTACGCGATCGAGAGCAATGGCAATGCCGTAAATTATGCCGTAAGCTACCGTAAGCGATGTTATTTTATTACAATCAGCCGTTTTATGGAGAGCGCCCTCTATTCAGTTTTGTGGTAAAATAAACGTTAGGCCGCCGCCGCCGCCGCGCCTTTGACTAGGGAACTTCAAAATGCTCAACCTCAACTACGAGCTGTTTTTTAAGGCGACGATTTTACGTGCTGGTTTTCACTCAGCTTAATAGATGGCGCTAAGAGTTATTAAACTCGGTGTAGTTACAATCACCAGTTACTGCAGTCCGATCACTAAAAGGCCGATATGTCACATTCATTAGGCAAATTTAGATTCAGATTCAATTTATTTAAAAATATGAATTTAAAATTCTGATTAATTTAAGTTTTATACACAACGCGAAAGAGAAAATTTTGCAGTCTGTAACTTCCAGTCTGGTTCATATGATATTTCTAACGTTCATAATTAATTAGTGAGATATCAAAACCCCATTCACACATTAAAAATCAGAAACATGTTTAACTGTGTATTACACATTTGTATTATATTATATAGGTTTAACTGTGTATTACACATTTGTATTATATTATATAGGTTTAACTGTGTATTACACATTTGTATTATATTATATAGGTTTAACAAACTTAAATAAACCGTCAAGTGCGAATCGCACACGAATAGCTCCGTACCGTAAAAATCAGGAAATTAATTCCAAGCACATTATATTTTCAACTTTATTGTATTATACCTACCTATTAGTACCTATTTGTTGTTATTAAAATTAAAGTGTTACATACACGTAGTGTTGTATGTATGTATATATAGAATGAATCATGCGTTTATCTGATTGTGGTTCAAGACATACATACAGCCGACAAACGAACAGCAAAAATAGCTAAATTATCACGTTTTTTGTATGGAAGCTCCCTATTACTGAGATATTACTGAAATGTTGAGCTTTGAGTTCGTTATAACCGGCTGCGGTGAGCGATGAACAGACCGATGGCGACCTAATAAAATTATAAAAAAAACTGAGTTAAGCATGAGATATAAGTTATAGGTTAAAAGATATAAGCTATAACTATAAATCCCATGGTTAGCAAGCTGCTGCTTGAAGCATATAAACGTTATAATAAGTTATACCTAACGTTTATTTATAAGCTACTTCAAGCAGCAGCTGTGCGGCTGTTGGGAGCTTAATATAAATATTGAATTTTATTTCTAATTGTTTTACTAGGATGTAAAACAATTAGAAATAAAATTAAATCACCTATTATTATATATAATTAAAATGACCTATCCAAGTCCCCTCTCTCATCTCTTTCTTCTCAAAGAAGGTGTTCATGCCTTAAATATAATATTATTGTTTATTTGTAGAAATGTAATGTCTGTGCTACAGGACATTGTACTATTTGTTTATTTATTTGCAATGGTTTGCTTATTTTCACGTTTAAGTCGATGTAATGGTGAAGTGCATGATGTGGATAAGCAATCGAAATTATTTTTTTCTACGTCGCGTCGTCATACAACTCCTATACTTGAGACTGGTCTGAAGGATTTTGTGATTTAACTAGATTTTTTTGATAAAATATCGATGAATTAACTGAGTTACCAAGCGCAGGTGGATGTACTCGCAACACCAAACATGATGAATAAGGAATCCAACATTCCATGCGAAGAGTCGCCCGCGCCGTGACATGACCACTGAACAAAAAGGAAGTCACTATTATTAAGTGTCAAATAAGGTGGCAAAACAGATCGTTCACCTCCTCATCCACAGTAGAAGTAAAATTATCGCCATTCTGTCGCTTTCCATACAAACCTAAAGCGATACCGGTGCCGCTAGGGTACCGTAGTACAAGCGTACTTGGAACCAATAAACAACTAACACAACCCAAAAAAAATATAAATCGGAAATTAACTACTGACTTGTTTCATGAATTCAAGTAGATATTTCAATGTTCTAAAATACCAGAGTAAATTTAAACCGGTGATATTTAAATTAAGTACGTAATTAATAATATTATGGTTAGAGTATCAAATTACACTAAAAAACTGGCTAAAAAATATGTATGAATTGTGTGTAACATAAGAAATTAGGTATCTGAAACGTTTATAAATCCAAAATAACATAGGCCTATAATTTTATGCGTATTAATAATAAGTTTCTAAAGACTTGTACCTATAACCCTAAAAAGTACCCTTTTATGATTTTATGAAGGAGATAGCTGAATGTCCTCTATTGCCACGTTATTTGGCACCGGGTATTAGTTTGGTTAATTTACCTGTTTTTTTTTTATCTCAATAAGTCGCATAATGTAGGAAAAAATATGCTTAGACGTCAATTTATAATTAAGTTTTAAAATTTTGTCCATTATTTCCTACGTTAAAATCGGTTACATAAAATTATTAGCTGTGTTTTAGCTTGGAGAGATGGTTTGGTTATTGCTACTAGACTAGGTTTACAAAACAGTATACAAACAGCTAAGGGCCCATAAGGTTGCTTTCAAAAATGCTAGATGGTGAAGTGAATTTAACCGTTTCTATTTGAAACAATCTTAAAGATTGTATTATAATGTACTTACAACACAAAAAAGCATTTGTGCTTCAGCTAACCGTAATCTAACTTTACTTTTTGAAATCTATTCCTAAACTTAGTTTTCTTGTGAAGAATTATAAAAAAAGCTTAAAATATTACAAAAATAAAAAAAAAGTATATACTAATCGACGATCTACTGTCACAGGCACGTTCGCCAACCTACAGATTGGGTACTTGTAAGGTTATAATCATGAAATAGTTTAACCCATATTTTACTACTTTCAAAATTAAATTTTGAGACAAAACGTAGCCACATAGGCTACGTTTTTTCTCAAAATTTAATTTATCCGTCCCCGGGATAACATCTATCTTAACGCCAAATTTCAGTAAGATCCATTCAGCCGTTTAGGCGTGAAAGCGTAACCGACAGACAGACAGACAGATTGTAACTGTCTGTGAGAATGAGAAATGACATAACTTCCTAGCCCCTCCTGAAGTTAAAAACAAAACTATTTACATGGCTTTATTTAATATTAAATTTTTTGGTAACTAATTAAGAAACTGGCTTAAAGGAACTAAATAATGAGTAAAAACCTAAGAATCAAAACATAAGCAATTTCAATAGACCGCAGGGTTCATGAGATCTTGACCAAATAACGAGTACGAGTATGTGCGAAACAGTGCACTTTCATGATATTTTATCTTAATTTTGTTTTCTAAATCGTGTACATTCAGGAACCATTCAATTTTTGAATTTTATGTATTTCGAGTATTTTATCTGGTTACTGTGATCTGGGACTAGTCTGACAAGCCAGTCCCGGATAAAACCACCCCAACAACCAAACCCCCAAACCCCCTAAACAACCAAACTTGCCAGGTTCGCCTCAAAAGTCATAAAGTAAAAAGAGTTTTGAGTAGATATTGTAAAAAACTAATTTTAATAAAAAAAACTCATCAGTAGGTAAGTCGCACATTAGGTGGGTATGGAAATGTTCAGCCGGGCGCGGTCAGTCGGCGAGCGGGTTACGGACGGCGGCGGGCGGCTCCTGGAGCGGCGAGGGGGACGGGCGGTCGGCGCTGCAGCGGTTCATCTCCTGCTCGAACAGGATGTTGTTGATGGCTTGCTTGATGCAGGCCTGCGCGCGCGCGTCGTGCTTGCGCAGCGCCGTGGCGATGTACTGGCCAAAGGACGTGCACTCGTCGCGCCGCGCGCGACGCGCCATCTCCGCTCGCAGCGCCCGCACCGCGCCCAGCAGCTGGGCCTGCGCGTCCCCCCGCGTCCGCCGCGTCCGCCGCGTCCCTGGCTCGCGCTTTACCACCACCGCCTCCGGCGACGCAGCCGCAGCCCCGAAAAGTGGCGAGGGACTCCGCGAGGGAGGCCGCGTCGTCTGAAAACGCAAGCGATTCGTTTTCCGTTTGTTTTCCGTTTTGAGTGTATGAGGCAGTATATCGGCCCCGGGCGCGGGCGGCGAGGGCAGGTACCCGTGCAGGAAGTGCAAGCGCGGGTACAGGAACCAGGAGGAGCGCGCGCCGCCGCGGATCTTGCCCTTCTCGCGGCGGTAGGAGGCCAGCACGCTCGTCATCTTCTTGCGCAGGTCCGCTGCAAGGAGCACAGGACGGGTCAGTGCCGTCGGCACGCTTGTGGTGCGCGGGGCGCGGGGCGCGGAGTACTCACCGATGTCGCAGCGGAAGCGGCGCGCCAGCGCGCTCCAGGCCTCGTACTTGGCGGTCTGCACGGCATGCAGCTCGTGCGCGCGGTCCCACAGCTCGGCGCGTGCGCGGTACGCCTCCACTAGCTCCACCACCGCCTCGTTGCTCCACTCCACCTCCGCCATGCCGCCTCTCGTCCCCTCCAGGTGTCCAGGTACCAACACACGTGCACTCTCTGCACCTACCTGGAATGTAACCAATTAGAAACATAAATAGGTAGGTAAGTAAGTACATGGCCGGATCACCCACCATCCGCCGACCTGCCTGTACGCCGGTACAGGCAGGTCGGCGGATGGTGGGTGATGTGCATCAGTATCTGTATGCAGAGTTCACAGGCAGCGGCACAGTAGAGCTGCATATCTCGCCCGAGTGAATATTTTACGATTTAAAACGTTATAATTAATAATTAAATGAAAATATGCAAATATTAATATATTGTATGTCAGAACTTAAGGTAATCAATCATCGACAGAATAAAAGCAATTGTCAACAATAATTTTCTTCGATGGGAACCAGCCGTACAGTACCTGGATGCGAGAAAGCGGGTCGCGTCGTCGTCACGTCGCGTGTAATGCGCGGGGATCGATGCTCGGCGCTCGGGCGACGAACGGCGCGCGCGGGGCTACACTGTTACACGCGGCGGCTCGCGGGGGCGGCGGCGGGGGGCGCGGGGCGAGCCGAGCGCGCCCGAGCTGAGCCGAGTGCTGAGCCGAGCGAGCGTTGCCTGCCCTGTGCGCGCCAAGTGACACATTCATCATTCATTCATTAGTCATTACATTACCAATAAACATCCTGTATTTTTTAACAATATATCTAAGCGGATTGAATGCAACCGTTCACTGTCCTGTACCAGCCGATATAGAGCCAAAACAGCTCAGTTATTATTTATTTACAATGCATCCATCCTTAAATAAAAACAAGGTTGCTAGTGTTCGGTCTCCATAGAATGTCTCTTTGCGTGATGCTCAGCTCTAATCCCGCAAGATAGAGTCGACAGTCCAGTGCGGCTCGCGCTCCGCGCGGTTCCTGTATTACCTACCTAGCAAGGTAGAGTCGACAGTCCAGTGCGGTGCGCGGCCCCTGTAGTACCTAGCAAGGTAGAGTCGACAGTCCAGTGCGGTGCGCGGCCCCTGTAGTACCTAGCAAGGTAGAGTCGACAGTCCAGTGCGGCGCGCGGCCCCTGTAGTACCTAGCAAGGTAGAGTCGACAGTCCAGTGCGGCGCGTGGCCCCTGTAGTACCTAGCAAGGTAGAGTCGACAGTCCAGTGCGGCGCGTGGCCCCTGTAGTACCTAGCAAGGTAGAGTCGACAGTCCAGTGCGGCGCGCGGCCCCTGTAGTACCTAGCAAGGTAGAGTCGACAGTCCAGTGCGGCGCGTGGCCCCTGTAGTACCTAGCAAGGTAGAGTCGACAGTCCAGTGCGGCGCGTGGCCCCTGTAGTACCTAGCAAGGTAGAGTCGACAGTCCAGTGCGGCGCGCGGCCCCTGTAGTACCTACCTAGCAAGGTAGAGTCGACAGTCCAGTGCGGCGCGTGGCCCCTGTAGTACCTAGCAAGGTAGAGTCGACAGTCCAGTGCGGCGCGCGGCCCCTGTAGTACCTACCTAGCAAGGTAGAGTCGACAGTCCAGTGCGGCGCGCGGCCCCTGTAGTACCTAGCAAGGTAGAGTCGACAGTCCAGTGCGGCGCGCGGCCCCTGTAGTACCTACCTAGCAAGGTAGAGTCGACAGTCCAGTGCGGCGCGCGGCCCCTGTAGTACCTAGCAAGGTAGAGTCGACAGTCCAGTGCGGCGCGTGGCCCCTGTAGTACCTAGCAAGGTAGAGTCGACAGTCCAGTGCGGCGCGTGGCCCCTGTAGTACCTAGCAAGGTAGAGTCGACAGTCCAGTTCGGCGCGCGGCCCCTGTAGTACCTACCTAGCAAGGTAGAGTCGACAGTCCAGTGCGGCGCGCGGCCCCTGTAGTACCTAGCAAGGTAGAGTCGACAGTCCAGTGCGGCGCGTGGCCCCTGTAGTACCTAGCAAGGTAGAGTCGACAGTCCAGTGCGGCGCGTGGCCCCTGTAGTACCTAGCAAGGTAGAGTCGACAGTCCAGTGCGGCGCGCGGCCCCTGTAGTACCTAGCAAGGTAGAGTCGACAGTCCAGTGCGGCGCGCGGCCCCTGTAGTACCTAGCAAGGTAGAGTCGACAGTCCAGTGCGGTGCGCGGCCCCTGTAGTACCTACCTAGCAAGGTAGAGTCGACAGTCCAGTGCGGCGCGTGGCCCCTGTAGTACCTAGCAAGGTAGAGTCGACAGTCCAGTGCGGTGCGCGGCCCCTGTAGTACCTACCTAGCAAGGTAGAGTCGACAGTCCAGTGCGGCGCGCGGCCCCTGTAGTACCTAGCAAGGTAGAGTCGACAGTCCAGTGCGGTGCGCGGCCCCTGTAGTACCTAGCAAGGTAGAGTCGACAGTCCAGTGCGGCGCGCGGCCCCTGTAGTACCTAGCAAGGTAGAGTCGACAGTCCAGTGCGGCGCGCGGCCCCTGTAGTACCTAGCAAGGTAGAGTCGACAGTCCAGTGCGGCGCGCGGCCCCTGTAGTACCTAGCAAGGTAGAGTCGACAGTCCAGTGCGGCGCGCGGCCCCTGTAGTACCTAGCAAGGTAGAGTCGACAGTCCAGTGCGGCGCGCGGCCCCTGTAGTACCTAGCAAGGTAGAGTCGACAGTCCAGTGCGGCGCGCGGCCCCTGTAGTACCTAGCAAGGTAGAGTCGACAGTCCAGTGCGGCGCGCGGCCCCTGTAGTACCTAGCAAGGTAGAGTCGACAGTCCAGTGCGGTGCGCGGCCCCTGTAGTACCTAGCAAGGTAGAGTCGACAGTCCAGTGCGGCGCGCGGCCCCTGTAGTACCTAGCAAGGTAGAGTCGACAGTCCAGTGCGGCGCGCGGCCCCTGTAGTACCTAGCAAGGTAGAGTCGACAGTCCAGTGCGGCGCGCGGCCCCTGTAGTACCTACCTAGCAAGGTAGAGTCGACAGTCCAGTGCGGCGCGTGGCCCCTGTAGTACCTAGCAAGGTAGAGTCGACAGTCCAGTGCGGCGCGCGGCCCCTGTAGTACCTAGCAAGGTAGAGTCGACAGTCCAGTGCGGCGCGCGGCCCCTGTAGTACCTACCTAGCAAGGTAGAGTCGACAGTCCAGTGCGGCGCGCGGCCCCTGTAGTACCTACCTAGCAAGGTAGAGTCGACAGTCCAGTGCGGCGCGCGGCCCCTGTAGTACCTAGCAAGGTAGAGTCGACAGTCCAGTGCGGCGCGCGGCCCCTGTAGTACCTACCTAGCAAGGTAGAGTCGACAGTCCAGTGCGGCGCGCGGCCCCTGTAGTACCTACCTAGCAAGGTAGAGTCGACAGTCCAGTGCGGCGCGCGGCCCCTGTAGTACCTAGCAAGGTAGAGTCGACAGTCCAGTGCGGCGCGCGGCCCCTGTAGTACCTACCTAGCAAGGTAGAGTCGACAGTCCAGTGCGGCGCGCGGCCCCTGTAGTACCTAGCAAGGTAGAGTCGACAGTCCAGTGCGGTGCGCGGCCCCTGTAGTACCTAGCAAGGTAGAGTCGACAGTCCAGTGCGGCGCGCGGCCCCTGTAGTACCTAGCAAGGTAGAGTCGACAGTCCAGTGCGGCGCGCGGCCCCTGTAGTACCTAGCAAGGTAGAGTCGACAGTCCAGTGCGGCGCGCGGCCCCTGTAGTACCTAGCAAGGTAGAGTCGACAGTCCAGTGCGGCGCGCGGCCCCTGTAGTACCTAGCAAGGTAGAGTCGACAGTCCAGTGCGGCGCGCGGCCCCTGTAGTACCTAGCAAGGTAGAGTCGACAGTCCAGTGCGGTGCGCGGCCCCTGTAGTACCTAGCAAGGTAGAGTCGACAGTCCAGTGCGGCGCGCGGCCCCTGTAGTACCTAGCAAGGTAGAGTCGACAGTCCAGTGCGGCGCGCGGCCCCTGTAGTACCTAGCAAGGTAGAGTCGACAGTCCAGTGCGGCGCGCGGCCCCTGTAGTACCTAGCAAGGTAGAGTCGACAGTCCAGTGCGGCGCGCGGCCCCTGTAGTACCTAGCAAGGTAGAGTCGACAGTCCAGTGCGGCGCGCGGCCCCTGTAGTACCTAGCAAGGTAGAGTCGACAGTCCAGTGCGGCGCGCGGCCCCTGTAGTACCTAGCAAGGTAGAGTCGACAGTCCAGTGCGGTGCGCGGCCCCTGTAGTACCTAGCAAGGTAGAGTCGACAGTCCAGTGCGGCGCGCGGCCCCTGTAGTACCTGGCAAGGTAGAGTCGACAGTCCAGTGCGGCGCGCGGCCCCTGTAGTACCTAGCAAGGTAGAGTCGACAGTCCAGTGCGGTGCGCGGCCCCTGTAGTACCTAGCAAGGTAGAGTCGACAGTCCAGTGCGGCGCGCGGCCCCTGTAGTACCTAGCAAGGTAGAGTCGACAGTCCAGTGCGGCGCGCGGCCCCTGTAGTACCTACATAACAAGCAGTAGGTAGGACGCGGCCACAGATCTGAACTAGGTATTTAACTATAACATAGTTAATTAGAGTTCAGTTTTATCAAAACTAGCTAAATCCACCCATTTTAGGGTTCCGTATCTAATTGGTGGCAGCGGGACTTTATTACTAAGCATTCGCTGACAATTATTTAAAACTTACGCTATCTGAGAAGCCGTTATATAATATCGGATAATTAAATAGAACTAATAATAATCATCCGCTGTCTGTCCGTGTACGGGACACCTTTAAATGATAGAAATGATAAGAAGAGTATATGATAAAAACTCTTATATTGATATTATAAATTGATTGATATTAGAGCACGCGCCCGCCATGATGGGGTGAAAACGTGAACTGATGCAATAAAGTAAGTGGAAGACGCGTGTAACAATTGACCTTAATAATATCGATGATTGGACAATAATTAGCTAGTTTATACCTAAGTGCACGGTTGCGTTGCACCCTACATGCTCCCGGGCGAGAGATGTAGGTAAAGATGCTGTATGATAAATGATAGGATTATTAATATAATCTAATGATAAAATGATATGGTGCGTTAGTCTAAGTAAATTTAAACTTAAACGCTATGTTAGTTAGATGTCATCATCTACATCATTTGCGTAAAAAGTGGGAAAAAAACTCGTGTTATTGTCGTTGCCTTGTCGATCATTTGAACATTTTGATTTTCACACGACACTGTGCGGTAAGCTCAATCAGTTGTCCCATGTGCAACAAAAATCACGACTTGTATAAATGCACCAAGTTCATTAAGTTAACAGGACCCCCGAGAAGCTGCTGAAACTTCCTTGTGAGAGTTATGTTAGTGTGATATCGAATAGTATCTACCTACTTGTTCATAAGTGAGCATGTATTTAATTTTGAGAGATGAGCGTGTGAATACCTACATATCTGCAACTACGATTGTGTTAGAGCTTAGTATAAGGGAATGCAAGTAAGTGGGTGCGTTATCGTTTAAAAGATTAGTTTTGTGATTTCAGTAGGTCCTCAGTTTGTTGGTAATTCAGAGTTTTGACACATGACAGATGACAAAAGTATCGAGATTCCGAGTGCAGTGCTATTTTTGCACGGAGCAGGCTGTGTCGAATGCATGGGATCCTCGCCCCCTTCTCACCAGCGCAATATATAATATGTGAGGGCCCGCGTTTGTTACTCGTTCGAAAACATTTCCTAATTGTTGGAACCAATTTTTTTTCTACGTAGGTAGAAAAAAAAATTAAAACTATATGTTTATTTTATAGAGGTACTACCTACCTCTTATACCTACCTCTGAACGTCGCAGTGCAGGGCTTGGGGCGGCCCATGCCCTGCACTGCGATATATAAATAAATAAATAAAAATAAATAATGCTGGACAATCCACACAGCATCATCTAGCCCCAAAGTAAGCAGAGCTTGTGTTATGGGTACTAGATGACTGATAAACTTAATACAATACATAGCATAGATAGATATTTTTTTATTAAGTATACATATATAGAAAATACCCAGAACACCCGGAACAAATATTTGCAGATCGTACAAACATTTGTCCCAAGGCGGGAATCGAACCCGCAACCTTCTGCGTCGCAGGCGGACTTTAGCCCGCCGCGCCACATCGGTCGTCAATATATACCTATTATCATTATCATTAGTTTATTTTATAAATAAAATAAGTACTTCAAGTACAGTACGTACTGTTGCTAGCAGTAACTATGTAGTGGCAGGGGCAAGCAATTAGAATCATTAGGTGTGGCCAACACAAGCAATGAGAAAACATTCAGAGGGGCATCTGCATCCCCCTTAGATAACTGCCACCCTCTGGGCGGACGCGCAAGCCATTGTGCACTCTCAGCCGCTACTCATTGAGCTGATAGTCGAGCGGCAACGAAGGGAACGGATCAGCTGTTCCGCATCGACCAGCGACAAGCGACCTTGTAGCTCGGCGTTAGGATTGCAAACGACTCGGCCTGTGCGGGGGCTTCCGCTGGACTCAGCTGTTTGTAAGGAATGACCGCGGGTCTCAGTCGTTTCATTTTATCTACGCCTACAGTTACTGCCTAGTCATACATAACGTTCCTTTGTTTCTGACGACTGACAACGAACCACTTCCATCATTTATATATCAGATAGGTAGGTTAGTTAGGTATTGCTCTCCTTTTTTCCGGTGAAGCACAGCACAGCCCCAGCCCGTCAACTGGAGCGATCACAAATACATATTTTGTTTGTGTGTGCGTTGGTGTGTGTGTGTGTGCGTGCCTCTTAAACCACCAAACGATAAAAACAAAAAAAAGATACCATAAAGCACGATAGTTTGCAAAAGTTGCAAACTCGGAGGATTTGCACGGTTATGAGTGCGTTAGAATGTTGTGAGACACAGCACAGGCACTGGGACCTAAATTTGAATAGAAAAGACAGGAATTAATAAACATTTAAGAAAGCCTAATAAAATAAATTTATGATTATGTTTGACAAAGTTGCCGAGAATCAGTTTCAAGCGCGTAGAACGGAGCTCACAGCATCCGAGTCATCTTGTCATCCACACACGCACCCTCACACACACACACATTGAGCTACCCTTACTTAGAATCCGCCTAATGCGAGGAGGTACCTAGGTAGGGTTGCCAACTTATTTTGGTTCGAATATAGTAGGTTTGGGGATCTTGATCGTACAAATATAGTAGGATAGGAAAATCTAACGAAAAACGAGAACCGTACCAAGTTTCTGTTCAACACAGTTTGTTAAATAACATTTTGTCAAAACTAAGTATTCTGTGTAGCAATAACAGGGCTTACTACAAAATATCACACTATCTAACCAGAGCTATGAGCAGTTCAAATATCACACTATCTAACCAGAGCTATGAGCAGTTCAAATATCACACTATCTAACCAGAGCTATGAGCAGTTCAAATATCACACTATCTAACCAGAGCTATGAGCAGTTCAAATATCACACTATCTAACCAGAGCTATGAGCAGTTCAAATATAACACTATCTAACCAGAGCTATGAGCAGTTCAAATATCACACTATCTAACCAGAGCTATGAGCAGTTCAAATATCACACTATCTAACCAGAGCTATGAGCAGTTCAAATATCACACTATCTAACCAGAGCTATGAGCAGTTCAAATATCACACTATCTAACCAGAGCTATGAGCAGTTCAAATATCACACTATCTAACCAGAGCTATGAGCAGTTCAAATATCACACTATCTAACCAGAGCTATGAGCAGTTCAAATATCACACTATCTAACCAGAGCTATGAGCAGTTCAAATATCACACTATCTAACCAGAGCTATGAGCAGTTCAAATATCACACTATCTAACCAGAGCTATGAGCAGTTCAAATATCACACTATCTAACCAGAGCTATGAGCAGTTCAAATATCACACTATCTAACCAGAGCTATGAGCAGTTCAAATATCACACTATCTAACCAGAGCTATGAGCAGTTCAAATATCACACTATCTAACCAGAGCTATGAGCAGTTCAAAAATGTTTGAGACTAGTTTTGCTCCAACTCGAAAACGAACAACAAGCAACTTTTTACTTTGGCAGAAAAATTAAAAAAGATTTTGTTTTTTTTTTTTCGAAACCCTAATTCTTGTCATAATATTAAAATCTTAATAAAGTAGGCTGTGAACTGACCGGGGAAGAAATCTTGCAATGAAGTTCACAACACAACACAGGAAATAGTAGATTGTATCTTAAGGGAGCGAAATAATATTTTTACGGCGAGGGTGGTTTTTTTTAATCCAGAGCGAAGTGAGGGATTTTAGAGTAGAATCCAGAGCATAGCGAGGGATTCTTTAGTAGAATCCTGAACGTAGCGAGGGATTCAAAGTTTAATAAAACATAGAGTAACAACTAAATCGAAATTAAATAGTATATATTAATAAAACAACTAAAATCTTTGGTATATTTACATATGAGATATTTTCGCAATTATGAAAATTTATTGTTACAGTTTTATTAGGAATAGAGATTGTTGTAGATTTTATATTCTACGTGTTTGAAATAATGTAATATCTGACTCATTTTGAGGAAAATGTGACGGTGAATCTCGTTGTTTGGATGTAGTACCAGTCTATATTCAAACAACATTTGCGATCGATTTCTTTGGCGCTGAACACTAAGATGTTCCATATTCAAAAATTGCGCGGCAAAGTTAATTGCGGCGCACATAAAAAGAGGATTAAAAACTCATTACTACCCGCTCAAAGTTTCTTATAGAAAAAACAGCACTTAAAGGCGAACCATCTATTCGAAAAGGACGACTTGGTTCGCTTTTATGTGCACCCAAAGGTGCAACTCTTCCCTACTGAACTGAACGGCCCGAGCTGACTTTGCACAGATGTAGGTCTAGGCCTGGAATCAAACATGGGTTACTTTTTTTACCATAAATCAGTTTCCATAGGATAGAAATAACTTGTAAACGTTCCATAGAAACAACGCGCGCGAAGCCGCGGGCAGGTACTAGTTACTAATAATAGGCGTTTGTAAGGAACGGCTAGTGACGGGTTATTTATAATCTACAAGTTGTATCGCAACCCAATCCATTCCGATGCATTGAGGAGCGGGGGCGGGAGTCGAACTCGCGCCAGCGCTGAACAGGATTCCGGAATACATTTACAACAGCAGTATGATAAAAAAATCTAAAATCTAAAAAAAATACTTTACTCGGGGGTATACTCGAACCGGTCGTTTGGTAGAGCGATGTTTGCCGCGGCTTGCTTGCTTATCAGATAGTGCTATTGCCGAGTGTAGCTTGTCGCTCGACAGCCGCGCCGCGCCGCGCCACGCCGCGCACGAGACAACCAATCAAGTTATATTCATATTCATTATAATTTGTTGTGATACAGGTATTGTACTTAGGTGTAGGTAGGCTCAGTGGGTCCAGACCCACTGAGCCTGATATTGCATTATGTACCCAGGTACATAATGCATACAAACCCTGTCAGGGCGCTACAATTATTTTGGGTTCGCTCTTGTTAGATTGATAACTTTAATAAAAATAATGCTGGACAACCCACACAGCATCATCCTAGCCCCACGCTAAGCAGAGCTTGTGTTATGGGTACTACTAGATGAATGATATACTTAATACAATACAATAATTTAAAGAATTAATTATTTAGGAATGTCATGATTCAAATCAAATATGTATTGGTTTTAAAGGGTAAGAATAAATAATAATTGAATTGAATGAGATTAATTTTTGATTATAATAAAACGATCGCAAATTAACGTCAAATAAGAATAGTCACATGTATCAATTTAATCTATGTCATGTAGGTAGGTCATAAAAACGTGTCATTAAAAAGTAGATTGCACATCTTAGTGTGTAAAAATTGTTAATGACATCAATACCACAAATATCAAATATCAAAGTGCTTAATTTCCTTTAGACCTTACAGGACTCTTGGACACGTCACAAAGTGCTTTACTTCCTTTAGACCTTCAGGGCTCTTGGACACGGCACAAAATACTTTACTTCCTCTATACCTTACAGGACTCTTGGACACGTCACAACATTCAAATTACATAAGTAAAACTAGGAAATAAAGTAATCACTTGAATTTTTTTTGGTAAGAAGCGAAGAAAAGGGATTTTTAGACCAAGCTAAACTTTTACCTTGTTAGGTTGCTAATTATAGAGTTGGAGCAAAACTTGTCCCAATCTTTTTCATCCCTCTAAGATAATCTGATATTTTGTAGTAAGCCTTTTTACAAAGGATATGTTTGACAATTTGTTTGAATTTATGTATTGATAATTTTTTCAACTCATTTGGAGTTTTGTTGTAGAAGCGTACCTATAGTACATTGTAAATAATATTTGTGTAATATTTGTGTAGCCTAGTTGTGGGCACAGCGAGTTTATTCTTATTCCCAACGTCAAAACATTCAAATAAAATAATTCTTAAACAGCATCGCCAAATGACACCAGTTGATGCTCTTATTTTTTAATTGCACTTTTTGACCTGTTATTTTTATTATTGGCTAAGTATTAGAGTAGAATTTGTTAATAATAGGGGTTAAAGTATGAAATTGCCGTTTTATTGTAATAGGCATTCGAATTGACATAGAACTATCATGGTTTAAGATTTTTGAGCGAAACTTTTTTCACATGGTACCTATGAGGTTCTTCTTTTAAAAAATGTGCAATATTTGATTATCGACTTTCAGTTGTTTTTTTTTATTCAGCTTACATAGATAACGATACTTCGAAAATTCGAATAATTTTTTAATACGAGTTCCGACGCGAAACTAACGCGGCAGAAACAGCTCGCAATATCAATGTTGCGTTTGGAGAGGGGACTGCTAATGATCGCACCGAAACTTTGATATGAAGAACGAACCACGTGGAAGACCGCCCACACAGGTGAATAACAATGAATTGAAAGAGATGGTGGAAGCCGATCCGAGCCTAACTACCCAGGAATTAGCGGCATGGTTTAACGTTACCTTACCAACAATATTGACTCATTTGCGTTAAATCAATAAAAGAAATAAACATGAAAAATGGGTGCCTCATGATTTGACTGATCTGCAGCACGAGAAACCGTTTTAACTCTACAGGAACTGCAATTAGACTAGAGTTCCATCGCAAAGGCATAAATGACCTTCCTATTAGATGGCAGCAATGTATAGATAATAATGGTTGTTATTTTGATTAAATAAATATGTTAAGTATTTGTTGTACAGTTAATCTTTATTGACAAAGAATATTACAATTCAATAATAAAACAAATTAGAACTAGTATTTACAATTGAAACAATTAAGCTAACTGCAGACTGTTGCAAACAATCTACAGGTAGCTCAACTGATCCATATCAATGCCAGTCGGAAGCGTCACCAAGACGCTGGCTGCATTGCCCCGCTGTATGGCAATGCTGATGCGCTGCGCCAGATATCCGCCAGCTCTCTGGTCACGCGACGCGTCGACCAGACGCTCAGATAACTTTTTTAAAACCCGGAGAGCCTCTGTACCCCACGGATCTAGGGTCTCGACCCCAAAGGGAGCAAATGTGTAGGCTCTGTCGAGACCTGCATATTTGCGCCTCTTGAGATCCTCGGCCAAATCTGCCGCCTTACCAGCCCTTCACGATAATCCGTGATGACCAAGCTGTTCGACAGCAGTACCGCACTGGCATTGATGAGGCGCGCAACACATTGCACCCAACCGAAGACATGTTGCGATACGGAAAGTTACGGGATCCAATAAAGTGCCAGTGTTAAATGAAGGAAATGCTTGCAACCAATGTCCTGACTCCCATTTAGAAACGGCCAGGAGACGGGCACGATCCGCAGAGCTGGAGCACGTTTGTAGCAAACTATTCCGTGTCAACTCACACAGAGGCCCGTCCCATTGCTGTTGGGACAAAAGAGATTTTGGGGGAGCAGCATTGGGGCAAGCAATATACCAAGCCGTTCGAGCTTCGTCTAAAAATGAAATTTTAAATGAAATTCCAGGTGGGACCAAACAAGATGACTTTATAATTTTTTCAACTAAAGAACTAGTGCTGTAGACGGAAGACAGGAACGCTGGAAGGGCTACACTTGAAATTTTGCGTATACCTAAGCCTCCCAATTTGACAGGCAGAGAGGCCTGCGACCACGCCTTGTCATCTAAATCGACATTCAAAACCGATGATAGAGTATTCTTTATTATGTTGTCTAAGCCTTCCAAGAGCTCGCTGTGTTGCCACAGTTGACTGCATCTCAAAGAATACGTAAATTTAGGTACAAAAAGACAAACCGAATTATTGTAAAAGCCATAATGGCTATTAATTTTGAGCAGTCTGTCCGAAGTTTTCTTAAAGTTTTGAATTTTCTCATCTACAAAGGACTGAAAAGACTCATCAAGAATTGGTGAACCAAGGAGGCGAAGTGAACATTTATCAACAACTGTTATGTTGGGGACTATTGAATTTTCCAATGATATTGAATTTTCCAATGATATTGTTTTTGTCTTCGCAAGAGTCCGAAATAAAAAGCTCGCACTTTGAAAAATTTAATTCCATACCTATTTTTCGAAATTCATCTGTGATGATTTTTAGATCATCAAAAACTGTGTTCTCTCCACCTAATGTTCCGTCATCCGAATACCAAACATTGAGCTTGAATTGGAGACGAATACCAAACATTGAGCTTGGATTGGAGACGAATACCAAACATTGAGCTTGGATTGGAGACGAATACCAAACATTGAGCTTGGATTGGGGACGAATACCAAACATTGAGCTTGGATTGGAGACGAATACCAAACATTGAGCTTGGATTGGAGACGAATACCAAACATTGAGCTTGGATTGGAGACGAATACCAAACATTGAGCTTGGATTGGAGACGAATACCAAACATTGAGCTTGGATTGGAGACGAATACCAAACATTGAGCTTGGATTGGAGACGAATACCAAACATTGAGCTTGGATTGGAGACGTTGAATTATCGGTTGGATAATAATACATACCTCTATAATTAAATTACTGATTATTTAATTTTATATTTTAAGTAATGTTTTTATGATATGTGTAATAATATTCTATCTTAGATTTTGTAATAATGTTTGACGTTTTGGAATATATTGTAATTCTTTTAGTCATGCTTGAATAAATAAATAAATAAAATTAAAAGGTCCATGTCGTGATTACGTAGTACCTCAGTATGTCAGCGAGTACACGTTTGGTTATTTGTTTTAAATTATCATCGGAGAAAAATTCGTGGATATAATTTTTACATTTTTGTTAAAAGTAGATACTTATTATAACTTTTGGTTCGCATTTTAGGTTTTCAGGTAGAAAAATTCATGGATATAATTTTTACATTTTTGTTAAAAGTAGATACTTATTATAACTTTTGGTTCGCATTTTAGGTTTTCAGGTAGTTTACCTGAAAAAATGTAAAAATTATATCCACGAATTTTTCTCCGCCTAATAAAATATTTAACAAACTGTTAAATATTTTATTAGGCACCTACCTAATAAGGGTTAATAAAAATTTGGGACTTTTACTAACCGTTGTTATGGAGTGTTATTTTATTTTTATTTCGTTTTTTTTATAAGTTGATGTCTTAGTCTTGTTTGGTTTTGAAGTAATGTTTATGCTTTCTAACAATCATTGCCGCTCGTATACATGTTAGATAGATAGATAAATACCTAATGCTTTATTCATCATCACCTTATAAAACAGATAGTACTCATTAAATATAAAGTAGGGAACAGCAATGGAACTGGCGGCCTTATCGCTTAAAGCGATTTCTTCCAGGCAACCAAAACCTTAACAAAACCTTAACCTTTTAGATGCAGGGTAAGTATACATATAGATGCAGGGTAAGTATACATATAGAAGCAGGGTAAGTATACATATAGATGCAGGGTAGGTATACATATAGATGCAGGGTAGGTATACATATAGATGCAGGGTAGGTATACATATAGATGCAGGGTAGGTATACATATAGATGCAGGGTAGGTATACATATAGATGCAGGGTAGGTATACATATAGATGCAGGGTAGGTATACATATAGATGCAGGGTAAGTATATATTTTTGGATAAAGTGTGGCTTGCAGGTTTCACGCGGAGGAATAGGTATTTACTCGTACTATGATAATGATACGCATGATTGTTTTGTGTTTGTGATTGTGTTATAAAAAGTTGTTCGAAGTCCGTGCTGTCCTTCTGTCAGTAAATATTGCTGATAATTATATCTGAAACTCGACGCTAAGTAAGTGAGTTTTAATTATTTGTGTCGTGGTATGTTTATAAACATTCTAAACAGCCATACTCGTATGGCTCGTGTATAAGTTATAATAAAGAAGCACTCGTGTCGTGTCATCTTTGTATAAAAGAACAAATCGACATATCAAATAGAAAAAGACTGCTGGTACCTCGCGCCTCAGTGCAAATAGATTTAAGGAACTCTACCTCGCGCCTCAGTGCAAATAGATTTAAGGAACTCTACCTCGCGCCTCAGTGCAAATAGATTTAAGGAACTCTACCTTACGCCTCAGTGCAAATAGATTTAAGGAACTCTACCTCGCGCCTCAGTGCAAATAGATTTAAGGAACTCTACCTCGCGCCTCGGTGCAAATAGATTTAAGGAACTCTACCTCGCGCCTCGGTGCAAATAGATTTAAGGAACTCTACCTCGCGCCTCAGTGCAAATAGATTTAAGGAACTCTACCTCGCGCCTCGGTGCAAATAGATTTAAGGAACTCTACCTCGCGCCTCGGTGCAAATAGATTTAAGGAACTCTACCTTGCGCCTCGGTGCAAATAGATTTAAGGAACTCTACCTCGCGCCTCGGTGCAAATAGATTTAAGGAACTCTACCTCGCGTCTCAGTGCAAATAGATTTAAGGAACTCTACCTCGCACCTCGGTGCAAATAGATTTAAGGAACTCTACCTCGCGCCTAGGTGCAAATAGATTTAAGGAACTCTACCTCGCGCCTCAGTGCAAATAGATTTAAGGAACTCTACCTCGCGCCTCAGTGCAAATAGATTTAAGGAACTCTACCTCGCGCCTCGGTGCAAATAGATTTAAGGAACTCTACCTCGCGCCTCGGTGCAAATAGATTTAAGGAACTCTACCTCGCACCTCGGTGCAAATAGATTTAAGGAACTCTACCTCGCGCCTCAGTGCAAATAGATTTAAGGAACTCTACCTCACGCCTCAGTGCAAATAGATTTAAGGAACTCTACCTCGCGCCTCAGTGCAAATAGATTTAAGGAACTCTACCTCGCGTCTCGGTGCAAATAGATTTAAGGAACTCTACCTCGCGCCTCGGTGCAAATAGATTTAAGGAACTCTACCTCGCGCCTCAGTGCAAATAGATTTAAGGAACTCTACCTCGCGCCTCGGTGCAAATAGATTTAAGGAACTCTACCTCGCGCCTCGGTGCAAATAGATTTAAGGAACTCTACCTCGCGCCTCAGTGCAAATAGATTTAAGGAACTCTACCTCGCGCCTCGGTGCAAATAGATTTAAGGAACTCTACCTCGCGCCTCGGTGCAAATAGATTTAAGGAACTCTACCTCGCACCTCGGTGCAAATAGATTTAAGGAACTCTACCTCGCGCCTCAGTGCAAATAGATTTAAGGAACTCTACCTCACGCCTCAGTGCAAATAGATTTAAGGAACTCTACCTCGCGCCTCAGTGCAAATAGATTTAAGGAACTCTACCTCGCGCCTCGGTGCAAATAGATTTAAGGAACTCTACCTCGCGCCTCGGTGCAAATAGAGCCGGCTCCGATTGGAGGTCTCATAAGCTGAGGAATAGAGCCATGGTATAACAGCTTACAACACAATTAGCTTACAGTATACAATTGCAGCGAATGATGATTTGAGAAAATGATGGAATGGGAAGAATGATGAAGTGGGTAAGAGACGTATGACAAGAGCGATAGATGGAATGGGAGTAGCATCTATCTATGGGATGAAACTTTCATGAAAGCCTTCCTCCGCGCCCTCCGCGCGCACGCGTACGTACGTACTGTACTGTGTATAGGTACCTCCCGCTCTATACTTGATAAGTACACAACTTTTCGCGTAAGCTTCGATCGATAACTATTTCAGCGAGTTGGACTTTGATCTCTATGAACGAACAGTTAAGGTGCAAAGCTGCTTGTCGGGTAGCGGTGCTTTCATTCGCCTGTTGCCAAGCGCGCAGGGACAAGCGCGAGGGGATCGTCAACCTTTTTCTTGGGCATCCTTATCTAGAACTTTCACCTCTTCCTACCAATTCTGCTGGATCCAATTTAGTTCTTAGAGAGATGAGAAATAGGGCCCGCTCTGAATTAGGTATTTATGACTCTTAAAATGTTTGCTTTGGAGAAAATAGTTTTCCGTTACTTAAATAAAATTAATTTTGATTCAGGCTTACGTCGTCAGCGCCTGTTTTGGATTAAAGGGATTAGGCAAAGCGAAATAAGACAGAATAAGCTGTATGTGATTAATGCTTCAACCGAAAGGTCAGTTATTTCATTGATTTAATCCTGATAAATTAATTGTTCATCGACAAAAATAACTTTCAAAGCTTAGGAACGTAATTATGGGCATACAAGCTGCAACAATCAATAACCATCAACCAACGAAACATTGTTATAGTCAAAACTGTTATTCCTACATAAAAAGTATCGCAAAAAGGTTGAGGACGCGCGCTCGCTGCCATAAATGCACTAGCGCGACTCGCGGCGGCACAGGGGCGCAAGCGGCGGCAGGCGCGCCTCGCGAATGTGGGCCCTAGAGGCTCGGCACAGGGGCGACGGGTGCGCGCGCTCCTTTGTGAAGGTCGGTGGCGGTTACGCCGTGCTGCGCCGCGCGCGTTGCGTGCGCGGGGAGCGCGCCTGTGTGCGTGCGGTTCACGTAGGCTCGCTCGGTGCGCGCCGGCCGCCGCGTCGCCGCGCACAGGGGGGCGTTGGACTTTTCGTCGCCGGTTTCGAGGTTCTTTGTTCTATCTTGCGGTTTTTCAGAATTTTCTCAAGACTTTTTAGGAATTTCAATGTTTGTTTTGATGAAAGTTTGTTACGTACAAAATGTCCGTGTATCTGTGTGAAAAAGTCTTCGAAAACTCGTATAAAATTATTAAAAATGCTTAATCTCAAATGGTAGATTTTCTAGTCAGATTTCGAAACTAATCGTAGGAGCTCTACTGAAAAGCTTACATAAGCTTTACGACATAGTTTATGAATGTCAGTGTGGTGTCCGCTTGTCTTCAGTGCAGGCGCACATAGCAACAGATCCCGTCAGCTGGCCCGAGCGCCGGCGGAAACACCCGAGCGAGCACGATTGACTCCACGATGCTTCTAGAAAGTTGCTGTGTTTATATTCACTTTGTTAGGTTTTGTTTTTAACTCGACTAGGTACCTATTAACTGAACTGGTTTGGGTGAGATGTAGGGCTGTAGATAGAGGTCGTGAAAAAAACATACCTAATTGGTTCCTGTGTTGCTCACAGAAAATGTACTAGCTCAGGTAATAATAGGTTTCACGTAAAGGATCAGCTGTTTGTCTGCGGGGTAGTGATGTCACGGGAATGTTATCTAGATCATTAGGTGTTGAGCAGAGAGAGAGGTGAGAGAGCTAGGAGAGGCCCTTTTCACTTCTTCCGCTAGTGCACTAATACTTACCTTGATAGGTACCTACCTATTGAAGTGAAGAGAATCTATTATGTTTTTCTTCCTAAGTAGGTAGGTATTTGTAGGTAGGTAGGTAGGTATCTAAGCTTTGTAACCATCTGTGCTACATTGTATGTAAGTACCTAGGTACCTACCTGAATCTAAAAGAGTAGGTAGGTAGGTACGACCCCTGAATTATTATTACTAGCGTAGAATAATTTGTAACTCAATGGGTACCTACCTACATTATTATAATATCATTGGTACCTACGACAAGTCTGTACACGAAGAGTACCTAGGTACTTTATAAGTAGGTACCTACAAATAATTGTAAAACCAATGCAGGTAAACGTGCTCCCTTGTATTGTACTGTGGATGTATAGGTACCTTACCTACCTACCTACCTAGGTAGGTAAGTATAATAAACATTTCCTAAATATCTTCGCAACAACTAGGTTGGTACCTACCTACCTTATTTATAATTGGCACAAGTTATATACCTACTTATGTTCTTCTGGACTCACTAAGCCCACATGTAGTCCAGTCGGCGAGGAAGGCACTGGTCCTGTAAATCATTATATTGGATGAAGTCCTGCTAACCCAATGTTCTGCAAACCTTCTACCATCAATAGATCCGGTGCCGAATTCACACGAGCCTCAGAAAAATATTAATACTTTTACAAAAGCGTACCTTACTACCTACGCACGTAATGGTATCATAGAGACATCATTACCGTGGCCTACGAGGCTACTGTGCCCCCCGGCCCCCTGCCAACCAGCCAGCAGCGGCTCCCCCGGCCCCCTCGGGAGCCGCTGCTGCGGCATCCTCGGGTTGCGTCAGGTGACTTCTTCGTGTCGCAGGTACCTACCTATGTATGTATGGTAGAGCAATATGGTAGACAAGACACCACAAAATCTTCTCTCCGAATTCTATTTCATGAAAATCGAATCATCTATTTAGATCATCTGTTGTAAGTTCAGATGGCAAATACCTACTAACCACAGATATCAGAAACTCTAACGCTCATAAATGTTTCCCTTATTTCCAGTAGTTCTGTGCTATTATATGTTCTGTACCAAGTTTGTGTTTATGAGAATCAACTTAGTAAATCGTTGATGAAAATGATTAATACCGATTTGACGAGGAGCGCCCTCCGCGCCCTTCGAACATGACAGATAAACCGCGGGGCGCCGCGCCTGCGCCCCGGTTGGTCTCTTCGGACGAAATGACGGCTAAATACTACAGCCAGTATTACCATGTCAATTATTTTTATGAAAACCTATTGTACACTTAAAGAAATATCAACCGGTTCCCAAGAAATAGCGATGTACATAATTTGAATACTAGAAATAAACATAAACTCGCTGTGCCCACAACTAGACTATACAAGATTAATGTATCTTTTAAAGCAAATGTCTTCAACCCGCGGCCCGCGGGCCGCATGCGGTCCGCCGGGTCTTTTCTTGCGGCCCTCGGAGGTCATAGCAAATTATAATATTTTATTATAATATTTTGTTTTTTTTATAACTTCTCTTTCACGGTTCCCTTTTTCGCGTTTTCTCTATTAGCGGGTAAAAAAATTATGACTCGTTTCCTGTATTCAGTCGGTACATTCAACATTTTTTGAATAAAAATCCAGAAGACCCGCTTCTGGATTTTTATTCAAATATGTTGATAAAAAATCATTTCCAGAGATACGCAAACATGCCCAAAAAATTATATCTTTGTTTGGGAGCACTTATGTGTGCGAGCAACTGTTTTCTCGCATGAAAAATGTCAAGTCTAAAACAAGGACAAGAATTACAGACGCACATCTGGAAGGTAGTCTACGTGTTGCAACTTCAAAAATAAAGCCTGACATCGATACATTCGTCAAAAATAAACAGTGTCAAACATCGCATTGATTCCAGTTCCTGTACTTATTTTGTAAGGTTTTTAATAAATAAATAATTTTTAATAATAAATAAACCCATAAAACTTATTGAAAATTTTAAACTTGCTTGTTTTATATTCCTTTTTTAGGGTAGATAATAAAATTAAATAGAGTATTGCAGGTTGCGGCTCTTCGGGCGATGAAAAATGGATTATTGGCCCTTGCACAA
This sequence comes from Eupithecia inturbata, assembly GCA_963662085.1. Taxonomy (NCBI): domain Eukaryota; kingdom Metazoa; phylum Arthropoda; class Insecta; order Lepidoptera; family Geometridae; genus Eupithecia; species Eupithecia inturbata. The sequence goes on from OY759195.1 coordinate 237,048, forward strand.
AAAAAGGTTGAAGATGCATGTTTTAAAGGGCAATGTACACGCTTCTACAACAAAACTCCTAGTGAGTTGCAAAACTTATCAGTAAATAAATTCAAACAAATTGTCAAAACCTTCCTGTGTAAAAAGGCCTACAGATAAACAGATAAACATTTAATTAATAATTTGTCAAATTACATGTCAAAAATTGTTTTTACAAAACAAAATAAAAATAATAATAATAATATCTAACAACAATTAGTTAACATTATTGATAATCTAAAAATTCGTCGTAGGTATAGAACGTCTTCTCAACGAGCCAGTTTTTAAGCTTCTTCTTAAAACTTTCGAGACTTGGTGCGTTCCTAACCTTATCTGGGAGCTTGTTGTAGGTAGCCGGTCCCATTACGTGCGTCAACTTATCCGATTTGGCCAGTCGTCTTGCCGCAGGCACCAGCCAGCCACCCGCGGCATTGCGAGTGTTGTAGCAATGCATCTCCGCCTGCCTTGGAAACGAATTTATGTTTCGACGGACATGCAATGCCACCTGATAAATAACTATCGATGGAAATGTCATGATATTTAGCTGGGTAAAGTATGGTCTCACAGATGTTCTCTGCGACACGCGTGCTATCGCACGTACGGTCCTTTTTTGCATTCTGAAGACGCGTTCCCTTTCGGCAGCGCGTCCAAAGAGCTCGGCGCCGTACTGCAACAATGAGTGTACGGTCGCAAAGTAGCACATGCGGACCATATCAGCGGGCACCAGGCGCGCCAGCCTGCCCAGCGCGTAGCACGCACTGCCCAGCCGCTTGCACAGCTTGTCCACGTGCGCCGCCCATGTTAGCCCGCGGTCCAACTCGAATCCGAGGAATGTCGTCGACAACACTTCGTGTATTGAAGTGCCACCTACACACACCGACATGTTCCTGGATGACCGGCCGGAGATTGAAAAATGAATGAAGTGTGTTTTACTAATATTTAGCACGAGGCCGTTACGTTGGAACCACAGTGCCAGTTCCTGTGCTGCCTCATTCAATTTTTCTTCGAGTCCGTCCACAGTCTCCGCTGTGACGATTGCTGCTACGTCATCTGCATACATAAATATGTCGCTCCTGGTTGCAGAGATAGGAAGATCGTTGAGCAGCAGCGTGAACAGCCAAATTCGAGACAGACGACCCCTGTGCTACGCCCATTATGGTCGTTAGTGGATCGGACTTAACATCTCCACCGTCGCCAACTACGACCTGCGATCTGTTCGTACTATAAAATATCAGATTATCTAGAACATAAAAAAGCTTGGGACGTGATTTACTCCAACTCGAAAAATTACAACTAACAGGCTAGAAGCAGGAAGCGGCTGAAATAAAAAATATCACTTTATTTCCGTGTCAGTGTTTAATTAGAATTTGACCTTTTCTAAGTGTACTACCTAAATAAGTTCGGAAATGAGTTTTTGACTTTGACTTACAATAATTACATTAATTACCTACACTTATAGTACATGTAGCGAAGGTTTAGGTAGGTACCTACTTGTTTTCTTCAGCTCGTCAATTCAATTCAATTCAATTCAATTCAATTCAAGAATACGTTTCGCATGGGATTTCTAGACCAAGCCACAGCAAACGTTTAGGAAATGAAAATGAATGTTATATTTAAAAACGTTGCGCTGACATAGGCTACTTTCTATCTCGAAAAAAGCGTGCGTAGCGAAGCCGCGGCCCGCAGCTAGTTTAGTTAAAAAAAAGACATAAAACAGAAACTGAATAAGTTTGTTATTAAAATACCAAATTTGGTTTAATTACAAAATAAATAAACGATAAACCACGCTCAGCCCTTACTTTCACCCTGAGCCATTAAGTTGCAAATCGAGTACGTTTACCATACAAAGTAAAAAAATTTGACAAAATTAAATTAGACAACATCAGAAAAGTAATTGCGCCTCCCGGACTCGAACCCACGCAATCTCGTCCCGCGCGCCGCCGCGCCGCGAGCGCAGCCAGCACAGCGCCGCCGCCGCCCCGCCGCGCCGCCGCGGCATTACCAGCCGTATGCGGAGGGTGCAGGGTGCAAAGTGCGGTGCGCGCGGTGACGTCACGGGCCCCTCGCTCCACTCGTCCTTTGTGTTGCTTCGCCCCGGGGTGGTTTTGCCCGTTTTGGTGAGGGGCGGACTGGCTGGACCCGGTTCCATGGCATCGCAACGCAACGCAACGCTACTGCACTTCGTATACCTACGGTACCTTACCTACTGGGGGAGCTAAATTATTTACTTTTTTGTAAACATTAGGTTTGTATGAGGTCTGAAGTTCCTTTAAATTTGGCTCCACGTCTGAAGCTGCATCTTCACTAACTTAGTGCGATGGTGGACATCATTATCTTTGCGAATGAAACAAGTGTACACGGTCCTATTTCCATCTCATTTAACAAAAGGCCTTGCGATATCCATTTTTATTCGTGGCATCGTTGGGGGAGGGCTATGTTGAGCAGTGCACGTATACGTAGGGGGGTGGAAAATCAAAGGACGAAGACAAAGGAGAGGAGGTGCTCGCCTGTGAACGTGTCCTGAGCTCGCTGACGTGCTGGAGAGAGAGATGAACACAGTGAAGTTAGCAAACACTCTACCTATGTACCTAGATACCAATAGGTATCTAGGTTCTAGTTCTAGTTCTAGTTCTATCTACTTACCTAACACAATAGTGTTAGGTAAGTAGATAGAAATTAATTTATTTAGCGGGGGTGGGTCTGGTTTACGTTATTTATGTACTGGATACATTATGCTGGTGGGTATGTGCACATATTATAAGTAGGTAGGTACTTACTTACTTACTTACTACATATACCTAAGTAATAAAACTGAAAGAGGTCCAATTCTGTACGTAGTAGAAGATAGAGGTATATTGAATTTTTTTTTGGAGGGCAATCTATTATCGATACTGAAGCCAAAACTGTAATTTTTTTCATTCATGTCTGTCTGTCTGCCTGTCTGTACCTTGGCCGCGCATAACTCCGAAACTACTGAATGAATTTAAACGAAACTTGGCATGATTTGAGTTCATACTACGAGGGAGGATATAGGATACTTTTTATCTCGGAATTCATAACGGTTCCCTTGGGATGAAAGTCAAAATGCGTACTTCGTTGTAATTCATCAACGCGTTGTCCGATTTCATTGATTCTTTTTTTGTTAGAAACAATGTTGCAAGATTGTAAAAAATAGTCAACGTCATCATCATCTCAGCCTATATTAGTCCACCCTTGGGAGGGGGATGAAAATCGAAATGAGTTATTTTATTAATTCATCAACGCGTTGTCCGATTTCAGTCATTCTTTTTGTGTTAGAAATAGTGTTGCAAGATCGTTAAAAAAAACAGTCAACATACTCATCATCATCATCATCATCATCAGCCTTTATTAGTCAATGCATAGCTCTTTCCTTAGCATGCTGTGCGATTTTGAATTGATGGACCAGCCCTACCCCTACCCCAGCCCTACCGCGAGTGTCCACGTCTCAGCTCCGTAGGTCATGCATGACGGGTAGGACGCACTGATTAAAAACTTTTCGAAACAGTGTTGCAACTTGCAAGGTACAAAGTGGAGTAAAATAATAATATTTTACTCCACTTTGTACCTTGCAAGTTGCATAGCAGGTAGATTTAAAAAAAAAAGCTATTATTTTTAGCCATAGACGCGACAAGCGTGTGATTACGTTCCCTCACCACGAGCTGCTTCAGCCACGGACTGCTCTGTGTGGCTCTGTCGAGGGTGAGTGAGGCTGATAAGCGTGTCAAAAAAGTCAAAAAAGTCAAAAACTCTTTATTTCCATAAATTACAATAAATGTACACTTAGAAAAGGTCAAATTCTTAATAATTAAACACTGACACGGAAATAAAGTGATATTTTTGATTTCAGTCGCTTCGGTATGTTGACTAAGGTAAAGAAGCGACGAAGAAACCTTTAGCCTGTTAGTTGTTATTTTTCGAGTTGGAGCAAATCCCGTCCCAAGCTTTTTTATCCTCTAGATAATCTGATATTTTATAGTAGGCCTTTTTACACAAGAAGGTTTTGACAATTTGTTTGAATTTATTTACTGATAATTTTTGCAACTCACTAGGAGTTTTGTTGTAGAAGCGTATACATTGCCCTTTAAAAGATACATTGATTTTGTGTAGTCTAGTTGTGGGCACAGCGAGTTTATGTTTATTTCTTGTATTCAAATTATGTACATCGCTATTTTTAGGGAAGCGATTGATATTTCTATGAGTGTACAATAGGTTTTCATAAATATATTGACATGGTAGTGTCATTATGTTTATTTCCTTGAATTTTTCACGTAGGCTTTCTCTGGGACCCATATTATAGATTGCACGAACAGCCCTCTTCTGCAGCACAAATACGGTGTTAATATCTGCAGCGTTCCCCCATAGCAGTATGCCATAAGACATAACACTATGGAAGTAGCTGAAATAAACTAGTCTAGAAGTATCAACGTCTGTAAGGTGACGGATTTTTTTGACTGCATACGCTGCAGAACTAAGTCTCTTCGATAGCTTGTCTATGTGTGGGCCCCATTGAAGTTTACTATCTAAGGTTATTCCTGAGAATATGGTACTATTAACAATTTCTAACGTTTCTCCTTTGATGGTTACATCAGCCTTAACTTGTTTTACATTAGGTAGAATAAATCTAATGCATTTCGTTTTGGTTTCATTAAGCAAAAGGTTATTGACATTAAACCAATGGACTATTTTTGAGATTGCATTATTCACATCGTCGAAATTAGTGCTTTGTCGTTTCATTTTAAAAATTAATGAAGTATCATCAGCAAACAATACGATCTCGTGGTTATCCTTTACAAGATGAGGCAGGTCGTTAATATAAAATAAAAATAGGAAAGGACCAAGGATAGAACCCTGTGGTACACCCATTGTAACTACAGACCCCGAAGACCGTTTCCCATTAATGTCAACTCTTTGTATCCTATCACTCAAGTAAAATGTAAGAAGATCCAAAGAGGTGTCTCTTATTCCATAGTGATGTCGTTTCCTGATTAATGTTTCATGGTGTACGCAATCGAATGCTTTAGACAAGTCGCAAAAAACACCTACAGCATCTTGCGACTTCTCCCAAGCATCAAAAATATGCGATACTAACTCAACACCGGCATCAGTAGTTGACCTACCGCGAGTAAACCCGAATGGCTTACTATGTAGCAGGTCATTGCCATTGAAATGTCTAAGCAATTGATGCAAAATAAGTTTTTCAAAAACTTTGCTGAATGTAGGCAGTACTGATATTGGTCTAAAGTTAGTGGGGTCAGACCTACTACCCGATTTAAACAATGGTATTATTTTACTACATTTCATTAGATCAGGAAATACGCCACAATCAATAGATTCATTGAATATAAAAGCTAGATCTGGTGCAATAGTATCAATTAATGGTTTAATAATTCTAACGTGTGATTACGTTCCCTCACCACGAGCTGCTTCAGCCACGGGCAGCTCTATGTGGCTCTGTCGAGGGTGAGTGAGTCTGATAAGCGTGTGATTACGTTCCCTTGCCACGAGCTGCTTCAGCCACGGACTGCTCTGTGTGGCTCTGTCGAGGGTGAGTGAGGCTGATAAGCGTGTGATTACGTTCCCTTGCCACGAGCTGCTTCAGCCACGGACAGCTCTATGTGGCTCTGTCGAGGGTGAGTGAGGCTGATAAGCGTGTGATTACGTTCCCTTGCCACGAGCTGCTTCAGCCACGGACTGCTCTGTGTGGCTCTGTCGAGGGTGAGTGAGGCTGATAAGCGTGTGATTACGTTCCCTTGCCACGAGCTGCTTCAGCCACGGACTGCTCTGTGTGGCTCTATCGAGGGTGAGTGAGGCTGTAAGCGTGTGATTACGTTCCCTCACCACGAGCTGCTTCAGCCACGGACAGCTCTATGTGACTCTGTCGAGGGTGAGTGAGGCTGATAATCGTGTGATTACGTTCCCTTGCCACGAGCTGCTTCAGCCACGGACTACTCTGTGTGGCTCTGTCGAGGGTGAGTGAGGCTGATAAGCGTGTGATTACGTTCCCTTGCCAGGAGCTGCTTCAGCCACGGACTGCTCTGTGTGGCTCTGTCGAGGGTGAGTGAGGCTGATAATATGTTCGTATATTATTCCGATGGCGTTACACATAACGTAGTATACAGGGAAGCTCTGTAAATCATAATCATTGATTCATTTGTGCTTTTATGTGTATAGAGTTCTTATAGAGATCATAACACAAACACCGTTAAAGCGCTATTACAGCAGAGATCTAAAAAATAAGCAAAATAAAATGATCAAACACTAATTTAAAAAATTGACATCTTTACTTTTCAAGATGACATTATAAATGTTGTACCTACCTATTAATATTATTTGCATTATTCTGTCATTAATTGCTTTTTCTATATAATAGTTTGTTAATAATTGTATCTTCCTGTTTTTGTACGTTTGTTCAGTGTTTTTTTTTTATTTGTTCATTGTGTACTTGGCTCTAATATATAAGTTGTAGCATAATTTTCGCACACAATTTATATTGTATAAGGAAAAATATATTATCAAAAAATATCATATAGAGAAACGTAAGCAGATATTTTAATTTTAAATTAATTGCTGATTGGAATGAAATGAAGGTATTCTTAAAATTTTAATATTATTTCTAATCTATTTAGAAACAAGAAATTCTATTTTTAAACAAAATTCACCCATTTAGTATTATAATTACCTACTAATGTAGTGTAGATAACGAATGGAAGCCTCAGATGACAGCGGCACCGAATGCTGTCCCGCGTAGGTCATTATTTGATTTAGATTTTTAATCCCACTCTTTATCTACATAGATTATACACAATTTAACTACCTACCTAAATATAGGAAACATTTAAAGTGTAACAGGTCCAATTCTGCGCATTGAAGTTTTTTTGCACAGCGTTATTTAATATGAGAGAAACTGGGTCTAATGCATGGCAATCGCGAGCGAAGTCGCGGGTACAGCTAGTTCTGAATAAAGTTATTAGTAAGTTAGTAAGTAAGTATGTAGGTACCTACGTAGCAGGTGGTGTGGTGGGTTGTTTACAATATTTGCACTCACATTCTTGTAATCACTGTATTACCTATCTAGAATGTTTTGTTTTTTTAGTTCTACGTTAGTTAAGTAGGCATGTTAATATCAAATTTCTTTTCTGTATAGGTACCTACCTACACTTTAATTCATCAGTTTTAGATGGTTCTGTATTCTTCTCTTGCTTTACATAAGTACATCACTTCTTACTCTTGCTACTTCTGTCATCTATTTAATTAATCAATTATACCAACTTGTAGTTCATATGTTTAACTGATTAGGTATACCAACTTGTAGTTCATATGTTTAACTGATTAGGTATACTCATGTCTGCGCTGTTCCTGTGAAGCCAAACAAATTTATCTTTATCTTGTATCGTACAAATCCCCAGCAGGTTGGAGCTGGAAGTCAGCAGCGAGACATACACGAACGCCTCACGTGGCGTCTTCAAAGTAAACACTTAACCCATTTTTTGTTGATAAACATTCATTTTAGTTTTTGCTTTTTTCGAATCCATACCTGCGTTCAGAGATAAATTTAAACGATTTTGAACTGTAGCTCTACGTGTCACAGTTCAAAACAGAATTTAAATCTACGAGAAATTGACAATTAATGTGCATGCTTACAATGTTCTAGTTTGAATTTGAACTTAGTCTACAAAGCATAAAACTCAAAATTCTCTGACGTATAACCATTCCGTGTTCCAATGAAATCTGAATCTAAAGCGGACGGGGTGTAAGGTTGTTACTGTTGGTTATGCTGAATGTGCCCGCGACGCCGACGACGCCCCGACGACGACGTGGAGAGAAGATTACATGCGAGGTGCGAGTGCAGTGTCTGAACCGAACGTGTTGCCGCGCGGCGCGGCGGCGCTCGGCCGCTCGGCTCCGCGCGCTCGGGCCGACCTCGCCTCTCGGTGATCTGCGCTGACCTCAGGTTGTCAAGTATTTATCCTTTTACAAAGGATATAAGTACCATGTATCAAGACTAAAAACATAATTATATGAAGTAGATCATTATAGTTCGCTATTTAAAGCATACTGTCAGTCGTTCTACTCGAGCAGCCTGTGGCTGCACTGTACCCGCCGCGTCCAGTACAACAACATTTTCAGGATGCTGATGCGGCTGCCTCGCTTTTGCAGCGCATCTGGTATGTTTGCGCGCGTGGAGGCGCGCACGGACGACTTTTACGCGATCATGTCACCTGTTTAATAATTCATCACATTATTTAAGCTAAGATTTTATTTTAATTTCATTTTGACATTTTTGTATGTTTTAAGGTTGTATTATCTGAATTAAATGAGTTAATAATAATAATGATTGTCAATTCATTCTAGTTGCATACATATGTATGTACATCCTGCGTAATGCAATCCGATCCAATCAAAAGCCACCTTCATTCCCTTTCCCCTTGGTCTCCCATTGCAACACCCTAAATGGGTACATATTGTGTGTATTCCTTAATAAAACACTGCAGGCACGACACCCCCTCCCTACCCTCTCTCTGAGCTGCCAGTCGAGTGCACACCGCACAGGCACTGGCGCCAACCCTTTGTGTCTCGCTGCCAAAAACCTGGGGAACTTCTCATTAGCATCCGATTCATATTATTGATTATGTTATGTATCGGGTATTTATCGCGTACCTTTTGTTTCTTTCCTCTACGTACGTGTCTATCGTGTTGCAGCGATCGTGGTCTCGGGGCGACTGGATGTACCTACTCGGAGTTACAGCCAAGAACTGATGGCAGTATCCACGACTACCCTCCATTCGTCTTCAGAATCAGGAATGTCCACGTTTACATTACGACAGACTACACACTGACCGAAGCACTGACTGAAGTACTGTCGGATCACGACGCACACATATACCTATGTATGTATGTACCTATAAATCACAAGATTCCACGAGGACAAGAGACGAAAACCATCTTCACGATAAAAAATCGGGTGTTTCATGATCTCAATCGTCTCTCGAACCATCTTTTCTTAATAGTGGTGTTCACGGGATAGAACTTTAGGGTCATGTAGCTTAATCCAGTGGTTGCTTCCTGAGTCTATCAGGTGTTCCGCTATTGCCGACTTGTTCATTTGCCTATTTTTGTTCGAGTACATACTACTACAATACAACCTAGTAACAAAACTAAATATTTTTATAAAATTATCCACATGGCTCGACAGCAAATCAAATTATCAAATGAGAGAGACGCCATGAAACATTAATCCAACCAAATAACAAAGCATTCGTTCAATCGTAATGGAGGGGAACGCGCGCATTATTAGCACGGCTCGACAGGGCCTCAGGAACCCTAGGCCTCCTCACGGGTCCGCTGTCTGCTAAGGTGTCGCTGTAAGTGATTATAAGTACCTACTCTCAATTATCTCTCTTCATTGCCTATTCCTGACTATCCTTCGTTTGGTCTTAGTCCATTCGCCGCATGTGATGTTAAAAAGAGCATTTTGCCCATATCCTCAAATGCCATGGGAGGCGACAATATCGGTTGTTACATGGGAGGCGACAATGTCGGTTGTTACATGATCACTCCTAATATTGAGGAGATATTGCCCAAGATAACTTACCTCCTTAATTGTTCTGTTATCTCTAAAACCGTTCCGGTAGTGTGGAAGGAAGCTTTTATTATTCCTCTTCCCAAAAAACCCAAGCCTACTTCATTTTCAGATTTCCGGCCAACATCTATTCTTTCTTTCCTTTCTAAGGTCCTTGAACGCCTTATTCATGGCCAACTCAGTTCCTTTCTCTCTTCTTATAACCTCCTTAATCCTTTCCAGTCCGGCTTCCGTCCCAGTTACAGTACTGTTACTGCCCTTGTTAAGATCACTGACGATATCAGATCGGGAATGGAAAACGGACATCTAACTATTCTTACTATACTTGACTTCAGCAATTCTTTCAACACTGTTGATTTCGATATCCTCCTAGGACTAATGTGCTCTATTAACATGTCTCCATCGGCGACTAGCTGGTTTCGCAGTTACCTGCTGGGGCGCCGGCAGCGGATTCGTACTGACGACACTTTATCGTCCTGGCGCAACACCAATGCTGGTGTCCCGCAAGGCGGCGTATTATCACCACTTTTATTTGCATTGTTTATTAATTATATTTATCTTAAATTGACTTCTTTCTACCATCTCTATACAGAATATCTTCAAATGTACAACAAACCCCACTACAAGACCTGGCCAGCGCGGTTCACCTGATCTTATCTATATTTGTGATCGGAGCGTGGCCTACGGTCTCCAGGTGAACCCCAGTAAAACACAGGCCATAATTATAGCGCACTTCTGCTAAAATCGACTGTTCCACTCTCCCTAATAATGAATTCAATAATGTAACAGTTCCTTTAAGCAGAAGTGTTAAAAATCTAGGAATTTTTATGGACAGTGACGTATCTTGGGGCCCTGAAACGGTTGCGGTAAGTCGCAAGATATTCGCCTTCGCTGCTTCATCGAGAAGACTCCGCAACTTCTTGCCCACTGCCACTAAAGTTGTGCTTGTTCTATCTCTCACGCTTCCCATTCTTGATTACGCTGATGTCTGCTACCTCGACTTTACCGAAGAGCAGCTTAATAAGGTTGAACGACTACAAAACGTCTGTATACGTTTTGTTTTTGATCTACGTAAGTATGATCATATTTCGGAGTATCGTACTAAACTCAAATGGCTTCTTGTTCGTCTACGCCGAAATTTCCACATCATTTCTCTTCTTCATAAAATTCTTCATAACCCTCTTACTCCCTGTACGCCTACCATGATGGGGTGAAAACGTGAACTGATGCAATAAAGTAAGTGGAAGGCGCGTGTAACAATTGACCTTAATAATATCGATGATTTGACAATAATTAGCTAGCTTATACCTAAATGCACGGTTGCGCTGCACCGTACACTCCCTTCTATTTAAAGAAGCGTTTTGAATTCCTCCACAATTCTCATCCTCATCCTTCCCGTGTCCTCCGGTCGTCAGAACATCTGGTACTGAATACGCCCTCAGCTCACCGAATCAGTTTCTACGACAAACCCTTCTCCATCCAGGCCATAAGGTTGTGGAATGCACTAACAGAGTCCATTAGAAAAGTGGTATCCTTACCAGTTTTCAAAGCTCGTGTCAAGGAGTTTTTCCTGTTAGAAAAGTGAATATTGTTACCATCTATGCATGTATCTATGTAGTATATTTTTGTTATTTTTAAATGTACCTATGTATGAATAGTTTAATGAATAGGTTAGGTATTTATTATATTTAACTGTTCTTGTTTTTAGGTATCTACCTCTAATGTTGTCAATATTTATTTAATAATTATAAGTAAAGATTATCTTTGGTACATACACCCCCTTCACCGTCTTTCTTAAATTCACATAATCCTTTCCATCCAAATGTTGCCTGGAAGAGATCGCTTCTAAGCGATAAGGCCACCCATTGTACTTGTGTCGTATGCATTATCTTTGTATTGTTTTATTATTTTTATTTATTTATTCATCATCAAATCTATCTTTACAGGCGCAGGCACCCAATGCAATAGATTACCTCACAAACATTCCTTACAAAAATAAAATACCATTAAAATAATAATAATAATTACATGAAAGAAAAAATAATAATAATCATTTAGTAAAACAATAAAATAAAAATCTGTCAAAGTGATTACAATTTCATAATATTAAAACATAATAAATCTCACCCCTTATTCATATAACATAATATAAATAACAAAGCCTTTTGGACTTCGCTCATGGTAAAGTAAAAAAAATTTTGTGTTTTTGTTGGTGTACGATAAGGTATTTTTATTTTATTTTATTTTATTTTTAAACAATATTCAGGAAATTAACAGCTAACTTATAGACTACACACTGCTAATAGGTACTTATGGCTAATTACAAATTTCCACAGAAAGTTACTGTATAATTATATAATAAACAGAGTTAGGACGACTATTATTAAGATAGGTATTTAAGAAAATATACTTATTAAATTACAGACAAAGATGACATAAATGGATTACCTACTTTGGTAAGCAAATTAAGACACAGAAGAGTTTTCAAAAAAATCACCACTTACAATCCTTTTTAATTTAGCGGGGGAGTCATACAAAATATCTATGTTTACCTCTCAGGAAAGATCATTAAAACATCTGCATGCCCTGATCAAGAATGTGTTCTGCCTATAGTTAGTTTTAACCGTTGGTAGATAAAAGGTTTTCTGATTTCTATGTGTTCTAAAGTTAGTGTTCAGTCCGAGTTGTTGCAGCAGCTCCGAGCAGTCCACTGAGCTATTTACTATGCCGGACAGATAACAAAGATCCGCTATGGTTCTTCGTTCCTGAAGAGGCAAAAAATGAAATTTTCTACATCTTGTGTAATAATCAGGTAAGTAGATTTTTGCGCGAAACTGAAGGTACCGTAGGAATCTTTTCTGAATACGTTCCAAGCGCGAAACGTAAATATCGTACTGTGGGTTCCACACCTGCGAACAATACTCCAGGTGACTGCGTACATATGAACAATATAGAATTTTAAAGGTTTTGATGTTTGAGAATTCGCGAGACATTCGAACTATAAAGCCTAAAGCCTTCGATGCTTTGCCGACTATCGAGTTAATATGTTCGTCAAACAAGAGTTTGCTATCAAACGTCACTCCCAAATCTTTTATCTTAGCCACCCTTATCAGCGGCGTGTTTTGTAGTAAGTAATTGAATTTTAGGATATGAGCTTTTCGGGTAAATGAACAAACATAGCATTTGGAAACGTTTAAATCTAGCTTGTTGAGTGTGCAATAATTTTGGAAACGGCCTAGGTCCTCCTGAAGGCAAATTGCGTCGCCAATGCCTTTAATCGGATGGATGATTGTCATATCATCTGCATATAGTAGAATTTTTGAATAAATAAAGCATGACGAAATATCGTTGACAAAGATTATAAATAGTAAAGGTCCGAGTAACGACCCTTGCGGCACACCAGAAGGTATACTCATCGGTGAAGACGAGTACCCGCTGAGTACGACAGTCTGACAGCGGTTACGAACGTACGATGAGAACCAGCGAAATAGGTTATCGCGGATACCTACTCTTTGCAATTTATCCATGAGAATTACATAAATGGTCTATACGATCAAAGCATTTGCTATAATCTGTATAGATAATATCTACTTGAGAGGGCGCGGACATATGTCGAGATAGATATTCACTGCATAGTAATAAGTTGGAAGTAGTAGACCTACCTCTAAGAAAACCATACTGGTTCGAATCGAGGCTGTGTTTAAGTGATGGATAAAGCTGCGAATACACTAATTTTTCCATTATTTTAGCGAATAGGCATAACTTTGAGATAGGTCTATAGTTCTCAATCATATTTCTGGGCCCTTTCTTGTGTATCGGTGATATGTAGGCAGATTTCCAGACCGATGGAACGATGCCCTCAATAAACGACCTACGATAGATAATGGAGAGCGGAGCAGTTAAGCTGCTTGCACAGTATTTTTGTAGGTATTGTATTCAGGCAGGCTTATTAGCAGTGGATCTCGCCTTGCAAGACATTGGCAGCGGATCTCGCCTTGCAAGACATTGGTTTGTACTTATTAGCAGTGGATCTCGCCTTGCAAGACATTGCTTTGTACTTATTAGCAGCGGATCTCGCCTTGCAAGACATTGGCAGCGGATCCTGCCTTGCAAGACATTGGTTTGTACTTATTAGCAGTGGATCTCGCCTTGCAAGACATTGCTTTGTACTTATTAGCAGCGGATCTCGCCTTGCAAGACATTGGTTTGTACTTATTAGCAGCGGATCTCGTCTTGCAAGACATTGGTTTGTACTTATTAGCAGCGGATCTCGCCTTGCAAGACATTGGTTTGTACTTATTAGCAGCGGATCTCGCCTTGTAAGACATTGGTTTGTACTTATTAGCAGCGGATTTCGCCTTGCAAGACATTGGTTTGTACTTATTAGCAGCGGATCTCGCCTTGCAAGACATTGGTTTGTACTTATTAGCAGCGGATTTCGCCTTGCAAGACATTGGTTTGTACTTATAAGCAGCGGATCTCGCATTGGTTTGTACTAAGAGCAAAAGTGGCATAATATGTATATTCACTAGTATTTTTTTAATGCCTTTATTAACAAACAAAATTACAATCAATTGATAAAAACAAATTAGAACTAGTATACAATTGAAACAATTAAGCTAACTGCAGACTGTTACTAACAATATACAGGTAGCTCAACTGATCCATATCAATACCAGTCTGAAGCGTCCCCAAGACGCTGGCTGCGTTGCCCCGCTGTATGGCAATGCTGATGCGTCAGATATCCACCAGCTCTCAGTCTCACTAGTATTGACTACTGGAACGTAGAGTCCTTGTCAGGGCACGATCGCTGTCAGCAGTTACGCTCAGTCGTAGAATCCAAATCAGGGCAAGATCGCTATCAGCGGTGATGCTCTGTCGTAGAGTCCAAGTCAGGGCAGGATCGCTGTCAGTGGTGATGCTCTGTCGTAGAGTCTAAGTCAGGGCACGATCGCTGTCAGTGGTGATGCTCTGTCGTAGAGTCCAAGTCAGGGCACGATCGCTGTCAGTGGTGATGCTCTGTCGTAGAGTCCAAGTCAGGGCACGATCGCTGTCAGTGGTGATGCTCTGTCGTAGAGTCCAAGTCAGGGTACGATCGCTGTCAGTGGTGATGCTCTATCATAGAGTCCAAGTCAGGGTACGATCGCTGTCAATGGTGATGCTCTGTCGTAGGTAGAGTCCAAGTCAGGGCACGATCGCTGTCAGCAGTTACGCTCAGTCATAGAGTCCAAGTCAGGGCAAGATCGCTGTCAGCGGTGATGCTCTGTCGTAGAGTCCAAGTCAGGGCACGATCGCTGTCAGTGGTGATGCTCTGTCGTAGAGTCCAAGTCAGGGCACGATCGCTGTCAGTGGTGATGCTCTGTCGTAGAGTCCAAGTCAGGGCACGATCGCTGTCAGTGGTGATGCTCTGTCATAGAGTCCATGTCAGGGTACGATCGCTGTCAGTGGTGATGCTCTGTCGTAGAGTCCAAGTCAGGGCACGATCGCTGTCAGTGGTGATGCTCTGTCGTAGAGTCCATGTCAGGGTACGATCGCTGTCAGTGGTGATGCTCTGTCGTAGAGTCCAAGTCAGGTACGATCGCTGTCAATGGTGATGCTCTGTCGTAGAGTCCAAGTCAGGGCACGATCGCTGTCAGCAGTTACGCTTAGTCGTAGAGTCCAAGTCAGGGCAAGATCGCTGTCAGCGGTGATGCTCTGTCGTAGAGTCCAAGTCAGGGTACGATCGCTGTCAGTGGTGATGCTCTGTCGTAGAGTCTAAGTCAGGGTACGATCGCTGTCAGTGGTGATGCTCTGTCGTAGAGTCCAAGTCAGGGCACGATCGCTGTCAGCAGTTACGCTCAGTCATAGAGTCCAAGTCAGGGCAAGATCGCTGTCAGCGGTGATGCTCTGTCGTAGAGTCTAAGTCAGGGCACGATCGCTGTCAGTGGTGATGCTCTGTTGCGGAGTCCAATTCAGGGTACGATCGCTGTCAGTGGTGATGCTCTGTCGTAGAGTCCAAGTCAGGGCACAATCGCTGTCAGCAGTTACGCTCAGTCGTAGAGTCCAAGTCAGGGCAAGATCGCTGTCAGTGGTGATGCTCTGTCGTAGAGTCCAAGTCAGGGTAAGATCGCTGTCAATGGTGATGCTCTGTCGTAGAGTCCAAGTCAGGGCACGATCGCTGTCAGCGGTGATGCTCTGTCGTAGAGTCCAAGTCAGGGCACGATCGCTGTCAGTGGTGATGCTCTGTTGTAGAGTCCAATTCAGGGTACGATCGCTGTCAGTGGTGATGCTCTGTCATAGAGTCCAAGTCAGGGTACGATCTCTGTCAATGGTGATATTCTGTCGTAGAGTCCAAGTCAGGGCACAATCGCTGTCAGCAGTTACGCTCAGTCGTAGAGTCCAAGTCAGGGCAAGATCGCTGTCAGTGGTGATGCTCTGTCGTAGAGTCCAAGTCAGGGTAAGATCGCTGTCAATGGTGATGCTCTGTCGAAGAGTCCAAGTCAGGGCACGATCGCTGTCAGCAGTTACGCTCAGTCATAGAGTCCAAGTCAGGGCAAGATCGCTGTCGGCGGTGATGCTCTGTCGTAGAGTCCAAGTCAGGGCACGATCGCTGTCAGTGGTGATGCTCTGTCGTAGAGTCCAAGTCAGGGTACGATCGCTGTCAGTGGTGCTGCTCTGTCGTAGAGTCCAATTCAGGATACGATCGCTGTCAGTGGTGATGCTCTGTCGTAGAGTCCAAGTCAGGGTACGATCGCTGTCAGTGGTGATGCTCTGTCGTAGAGTCCAAGTCAGGGTACGATCGCTGTCAGTGGTGATGCTCTGTTGTAGAGTCCAAGTCAGGGTACGAACGCTGTCAGTGGTGATGCTCTGTCGTAGAGTCCAATTCAGGGTACGATCGCTGTCAGTGGTGATGCTCTGTCATAGAGTCCAAGTCAGGGTACGATCTCTGTCAATGGTGATGCTCTGTCGTAGAGTCCAAGTCAGGGCACAATCGCTGTCAGCAGTTACGCTTAGTCGTAGAGTCCAAGTCAGGGCAAGATCGCTGTCAGCGGTGATGCTTTGTCGTAGAGTCCAAGTCAGGGTACGATCGCTGTCAGTGGTGATGCTCTGTCGTAGAGTCCATGTCAGGGTACGATCGCTGTCAGTGGTGATGCTCTGTCGTAGAGTCCAAGTCAGGGCAAGATCGCTGTCAGCGGTGATGCTCTGTCGTAAAGTCCAAGTCAGGGTACGATCGCTGTCAGTGGTGATGCTCAGTCGTAGTGTGCTTACAACAACTATTAGTCCTGCCTACTCGTAGTCATTATAGGTGAGGTGTGGTTCTAGCTGGTCTCTATGGCAACCGATTTAGCGAAACACATTATAATGGCAGATGGTTGCCCAACGACTGTCATTATACGAGACTTAGGTAACGAACGCTCGAATGGTCTATACGACACGATGGTTACTACGAACTAGCGCCCTGGAGAACTTGTAGCTGGCAGGCATGTTTCAAATCACTTCGGCTTCGAGGAAGAAAGAGTTGCTAAGAGCCTGTCCTTTGTTAGAAAATAAGCTGCATAGATTATTTTAAAAGATGTAGGTACTTAGAGATAAGTAAAATGGTTTATTGATTCCCAAAAGTGTCCGACACGCAGGATAGTTATCCTTATTCGCTAATGCAGCAGCTTCCTACCCCGGCTGTCAGCCGGAGCCTTCCTCATCGGGGTCGTCGCATTACGTCGACAGCTATTTACTGAATTCTCACTACATAAGTTTATCGACTTTTATGTATTTTCCCACAAAGGGCTTAAAGAGAAACGACATCACGTTACATACAACCCTTGCTCGGAATACCTTCCCCAAAATATTACTTCGCCGCCCAACCCTTCTACTAAACTCAGTTTACAGCTGAATCAAACCCCATGTGCCGTGCCTATGAGTGCTTCTAAATAAATAAAATAAATAATGCTGGACAATCCACACAGCATCATCTAGCCCCAAAGTAAGCAGAGCTTGTGTTATGGGTACTAGATGACTGAAAAACTTAATACAATACATAAAATAGATAAGTAGATATTTTTTTATTATATATAGAAAATACCCAGAACACCCGGAACAAATATTTGCAGCTTGTACAAACATTTGTCCCAAGGCGGGAATCGAACCCGCAACCTTCTGCTTCGCAGGCGGACCTTTGCCCGCCGCGCCACATCGGTCGACAAGCTAAAATACAACTGAATCAAACCCCATGTGCCGTGCACATAGGCGCTACAAGCCAAAATACAATTGAATCAAACCCCATGTGCCGTGCACATGGGCGCTACAAGCTAAAATACAATTGAATCAAACCCCATGTGCCGTGCACATAGGCGCTACAAGCCAAAATACAATTGAATCAAACCCCATGTGCCGTGCACATGGGCGCTACAAGCCAAAATACAATTGAATCAAACCCCATGTGCCGTGCACATGGGTGCTACAAGCCAAAATACAATTGAATCAAACCCCATGTGCCGTGCACATGGGCGCTACAAGCCAAAATACCGCTATCGACGAAAATCTCACGTTTGCACGTATTCGTCCCTTTTGCACCCTCGTCGTAAAATTTAGCGTTCTGTGCGACCCGAGGTCAGCGGGCCCTTTGTCGCGCGCCGGTCAGCCGGACCGCAGCGATAAATAAACATGTCCCGGCTAGATATTAATATAACGATATGTTAATGTCACCGTCGAAGGTAAGATACAATAGAAAGGGCGACCTGTTTTTCAGTTCGCGAAATTTCCTTTGTTCGCGGCTGGACTGGGCCACCTAGGAGGCGCGGGCGGGCGGAGACCGGGGCCATCGCGGGAGTCATGTCGGACGACACATTGCGGGTGTCATGTCGGACGACACATCGCGGGAGTCATGTCGGACGATAAATAGCGTCGTCATTCTGTGCGGCTAGTAGCGAGAGTCAAGGATCTTTTCGGCGCAGCGTACTCACGTCCGTAACTTATCTACTAAAGAAAAGTTATGAACGCTTCATTTTCAGACGAAGCGTTTATTTGATATTCCTTGTTATGACGTGGCACGATAGTTTGTGTAGTGTAAGTAATGAACGCTTCATTTTCAGACGAAGCGTTTATTTGATATTCCCTGTGATGACGTGGCACGATAGTTTGTGTAGTGTAAGTAATGAAGGCTTAATTTTCAGACGAAGCGTTTATTTGATATTCCCTGTTATGACGTGGCACGATAGTTTGTGTAGTGTAAGTAATGAAGGCTTCATTTTCAGACGAAGCGTTTATTTGATATTCCCTGTTATGACGTGGCACGATAGTTTGTGTAGTGTAAGTAATGAACGCTTCATTTCAGACGAAGCGTTTATTTGAAATTCCCTGTTATCACGTGGCACGATAGTTTGTGTAGTGTAAGTAATGAACGCTTCATTTTCAGACGAAGCGTTTATTTGAAATTCCCTGTTATCACGTGGCACGATAGTTTGTGTAGTGTAAGTAATGAACGCTTCATTTTCAGACGAAGCGTTTATTTGATATTCCCTGTGATGACGTGGCACGATAGTTTTTGTAGTGTAAGTAATGAAGGCTTCATTTTCAGACGAAGCGTTTATTTGAAATTCCCTGTTATCACGTGGCACGATAGTTTGTGTAGTGTAAGTAATGAACGCTTCATTTTCAGACGAAGCGTTTATTTGAAATTCCCTGTTATCACGTGGCACGATAGTTTGTGTAGTGTAAGTAATGAACGCTTCATTTTCAGACGAAGCGTTTATTTGATATTCCCTGTGATGACGTGGCACGATAGTTTTTGTAGTGTAAGTAATGAAGGCTTCATTTTCAGACGAAGCGTTTATTTGATATTCCTTGTTATGACGTGGCACGATAGTTCGTGTAGTGTAAGTAATGAACGCTTAATTTTCAGACGAAGCGTTTATTTGATATTCCCTGTTCTAACGTGGCACGATAGTTTGTGTAGTGTAAGATATGCTGTATATGTATATGAGCATTACTTACAATTGAAACTGAAACCCTCGTTTTATATTTTCACCTGGTGGAGCAAAGTAAGGTAAAGTTGAGCGAGGAATTGAACGTGTCTAGCGGCCTCGCTGGGCCACGCCGCGCCGCCGCCGCGCCGCGCCGCTACCGGGCTCTACAACATCAGCTACCGCGATCTGAACCCTTTATTAAATAACACAATAAAATACTCTTGGACAATAGCCTCTCTGAATTTCTAATGATGGCATTGATGGCTCTCCCACCGCACTTTCGTCTCTACCGATCCGTGATAGCGCCGCATTTGGCGTGCGCCCGCTCCGTTTAGCCGACTGAACAAAGCGAAGTAATTTATTGTAATGGCCCTTTGTGGATTCGTTCCACGCAAGTGACCACTGGGCCCTTTCGAAGGGATCAAATTAGTACACTTTATGAGCAAATTGTTTAAAATACAACGCGATACAATTGAATTTGTAGCGGAGATTGGTTCGGTAATGACAACTTCTTTTCAGAGCTGACTCGGTCTCACGAACCTAGCGATGGAAACGTTTCAGAGCTGACTCGGTCTCACGAACCTAGCGATGGAAACGTTTAAGAGCTGACTCGGTCTCACGAACCTAGCGATGGAAACGTTTCAGAGCTGACTCGGTCTCACGAACCTAGCGATGGAAACGTTTCAGAGCTGACTCGGTCTCACGAACCTAGCGATGGAAACGAACCACTCCTCTGAAACCACCTTTCATAATGATTGGACCGACTACAGGAGAACCACATTTGTACTGCACCTTAAATGTTTTATTTTCGTCGGAAGCTTAAAGTACTTAATGCAGATTAGGAGGGTTTCTCGCTAAGCATTAACTTACAAAACAATGTCCGGCGCTTCGTTAGTGCTAATCCCTTACTAAGGGTTGGTATTACAGACCGGACCCTTTGCAGCTCTAGGAGGCGGTGAACATTAACAAGGTTACCCGAAAACACAAACCTAGCGACCACTGAGCCGGGGAAGGTTGCGGTGATACAAGCGACAGGGAGGACTTGCTTATCGGGAGCATTACATGGCGTCGGCGTCGCGGAGTCGCCGGCGGCAATGATGCCTGTGAATTTCTAAGCCTCTGAAAGCCTCTGGCTCTGTGACGTCAGCACCTACCTCACAGATGTCGAACCAAAAAGCACTCGCTCTCTAAAGACACTCATTTCCCTATGGTAGATAAGGCGCGCATTTCCCTATGAAATACTGCGCGGGTACTGGGTAGATACATCGTCGATGACATTCCAAAACTTTTCAGTTTATCTTCCCTTTAGTTGATTATTTCACCCTAGCTAGGTAGTCCAGTCAACGAAGGATTGTGGATGGCTGAAAGCAGAAAGTTTGCCTTCGGAACTTTGTTTGGACTAGTTAGGAGACTAATTTATACAGGTTGGATTACTGAGGCGGGACAGTAAGGGCAGGTACCTTAACCGTTATAGTTACAGGAAAACGTTCCTACGAGACCATCCAACTTTTTGAGATACTCTAAACTGCATTCACAGATTTTGGAAAAAATGTACAGTCAGCAAGAAAATGGTAATTTTACACAAAATCCTTTTTTGATGCCAATCGATTCTGTTTCTTTTATGGATCAAAAGTCTCTACTGGACTGACTGAGGTTTGAGTACTAAAAATGTCAGAAATCGCGAAAAACTTTTTCCATGCATTTCGGTAAGAGTGTCAGACTTCTTCATTGCCAAACTTTTTGTTCTGGGTAGTTCCGCTATGAAGATGACTGGCTAAAAAAAAAGTTTACACTTTCAAACTTCGAATTCGATTCGAATATCTTCAGGTCATTCTTATGTTTGCGATAGAAAATTCTAGATTGTTAGTTGCAATTAGTTAGTATCGCATATTTTTGGTGCTTGGGAGAAGTCGCAAGATGCTGCAGGTATTTTTTGCGACTTGTCAAAGGCATTCGATTGCGTACACCATGAAACATTAATTTCACTGCACGCGAAGGGCAGCCTATTTCCATTGTTGATCAGGACACCCCTCAAAATTCAAATTCTAATAAGCCATTGGCTGAGTCTACTATCTACAGACTTGTAGAGAGTAAACTCAATAATGGTAACATCAAAGGTGCCTCTCGCATAATGTTCTCAAACGACACGATGGCGCCAAATGACGATGCTACTCTCATATCTCTTGAGAGTAAGCATCCACCAGCAGGGGCTAATATGCAACTCCCCGATCCACCGGAAGAGAGTGATATCGCTGTGAACACGACCAGCCAGGACGTGCTTAAAGCTGTCATGTCTTTCCAGAGTGGCTCTGCCGGCGGCCTGGACGCTGTGACTCCACAGCATCTAATAGATCTTCTAATAGATCTTAGATCTTCTTTTTGGCGGGTCTGGCCATGCAGGTGAAGTTCTTCTGGAGGACTCGATAGTTCTAATTAACCTTGTGTTGTCAGGCCGAGTTAACAGCGAGATCACAGAACTCCTATACGGTGCGAACTTTTGCGCCCTAAAACAGGAGGATGGCGGTATAAGCCCATAGCCGCGGGCACCTCATACCGCCGCCTTGCGGCTAAAGCCTGCTGTCGGAAAGAAGCCGACTATCTAGCTGATTATTTCCGACCAATTCAGCCAGGCATTGGTTCGCGAGGCGGATGTGAGGCTGCAGTATATTCCCTTCATACATTTTTGGACCAAAATTATGGGGAGGTCATTCTGAAAGTAGACGCCGAAAACGCCTTCAATTCAGTAGACCGGGGCGCCTTGCTAAAAGAAAATAAAGACAACATTCCAGAAATTTATCCTTATCTCTGGCAATGTTACGGTTCACCGTCAAAATTAATTTACAATAACAAAGTCATTTTGTCCGCTGTTGGATGTCAGCAAGGCGACCCTCTTGGTCAAAAAAAACTTTTAAAGGCGTCCTTAGCCTGTTGAGTTATTTATTAATTGATCTTCTACTTAGTTAGGTTCTAAACAGTGTTTAGTTAATCTACGCATGTAAAACTTTTGTGTAAAATAAAGAACTTTAAATAACAAACAAAACAAAACCTCCATATTTAGCCTTGCCAGCCATCCAACCGATAATTCAACGTTGGAGACGTTGAATTATATAAACTCGTTTTCATTCCATCTATTCGAAAAGGACGACTTGGTTCGCCTTTAAGTGCACCAAAGGTGGTGTTTTCTAAGAAACTTTTAGCGGGCAGTAATGAGTTATTAATCCTCTTTATAAGTGCGCGCAATTATCTTTGTCGCGCACTTTTGAATTTGGAACACCTTAGTGTTCAGCGCCAAAGAAATCGAACGCAAATTTTATTTGAATAAAGACTGGCTGGTACTACATCCAAACAACAAGATTATTACATACTATTTAATTTCTATTTAGTTGTTACTCTATGTTTTATTAAGTAATAATATTACAATAAAATATGAGGCGCCTTTTATTTTCTCATAGAGGGTGATGGAAAGTAAAGTGTATCACTCGGGCGCAAAATATATTTTTGGCTCGGGCGACGTACTTTGAATCCCTCGCTACGTTCAGGATTCAAAAAAGCGCTCTCGCCGTAAAAATATTATTTTGCTCCCTTATACAATGTATGATACAATCTAAAACTATTGTTATACCTACAACAAAATAATGAAAAAGTTTTATATACCTTCTAAATCATACCTACGTGCAATACCTACATTGCCAATACCAAAATTGGGTTCGAGTGGTGTTTACCGAAAGGTAAAAAAGACTAAAAATAATAAACAATAACGTTAACATTTACGGTTCACCCTCAAAATTAAGTTACAAGAACAAAGTCATTTCGTCTGCTGTTGGATGTCAGCAGGGCGACCCTCTGGGCCCGGCCATATTTAGCCTTGCCATCCAACTGATAATTCAACGTCTCCAATCCAAGCTCAATGTATTCGAATGTATGGGTATTCGGATAACGGAACATTAGGTGGAGAGGTAAACACAGTTTTTGATGATCTAAAAATCATCACAGATGAATTTCGAAAAATAGTTTGGAATCAAATTTTTCAATGTGCGAGCTATTTATTTCGGAGTCTTGTGTAGACAAAAACAATATCATTGGAAAATTCAATAGTTTGGCCCCCTATTACAGTTGTAGATAAATGTTCACTTCGCCTCCTTGGTTCACCAATTCCTGATGAGTCCTTTCAGTCCTTTGTAGATGAGAAAATTCAAGATTTCAACAAAACTTCGGACAGACTGCTCTAAATTAATAGCCATATGGTTCTTACAATAATTCAGTTTTGTCTTTTTGTACCTAAATTTATGTATTCTTTGAGATGTAGTCAGCTGTGGCAACACAGCGAGCTCTTGGAAGGCTTAGACAACATAATAAAGAATACTCTATCATCGGTTTTGAATGTCGATTTAGATGACAAGGCTTGGTCGCAGGCCTCCCTGCCTGTCAAATAGGGAGGCTTAGGTATACGCAAAATTTCAAGTGTAGCCTTTACAGCGTTCCTGCTTTCCGTCTACAGCACTAGTTCTTGAGTTGAAAATTTTTTTAAAGTCATCTTGTTTGGTCCCATCCGGAATTTCATTCAAAATTTCATTTTTAGACGAAGCTCGAACGGATCGGCGTATTGCTTGCCCCAATGCTGCTCCCCCAAAATCTCTTTTGTCCCAACGGCAATGGGACGGGCCTCTGTGTGAGTTGACACGGAATAGTTTGCTACAAACGTAACAATCCAGCTCTGCGGATCGTGCCCGTCTCCAGGCCATTTCTAAATGGGAGTCAGGATTGGTTGCAAGCATTTCCTTCATTTAACACTGGCACTTTATTGGATCCCGTAACTTTCCGTATCGCAACATGTCTTCGGTTGGGTGCAATGTGTTACGCGCCTCATCAATGCCAGTGCGTTACTGCTGTCGAACAGCTTGGTCATCACGGATTATCGTGTACTCGTGTAGTCGGATATCTCGTCATGCCAGCCTTAACGACATCAATCGGCGGGCTTTTGTTACCGCTAACGTACCAGCTATTCTCGAACCGAATGCGTGACAATGGAAAGAGGCCCGACGGCATGACACTATTCCCATGGGAGTTGGGGAGGCCCATTGTGTGGGACGCTACATGCGTCGATACACTAGCGCCCTCCGATCTTCCGAGGACATCCGTGAGGGCTGGTGCGGCGGCAGCTTTGGCCGAGGATCTCAAGAGACGCAAATATGCAGTCTCGACAGAGCCTACACTGTCCACCATTATTTATTATTATATTTACCTAGAAGGATTTGGATAAAAATTATGTTTTTGTTCCGACATCCAGTTTTGATTGTTGACGACACAAGAAGTGTGTCTTAACATTTGGATGGATATTTAAATGTTTGGATGTTGGTTGGTTACTGCTTCACGCTACAACTTCTGAACGGATCGGGTTTAAAATCTAAAAGAAATATAAATATAAATGCTACTTTTTATCCCGGAATAACGAGTGACGCGTGCGCAGCCGCGGGCCGCGGGGAAGCTTGTCATCAGTAATCTTCAGAATCTGTGTCTGTCTGTGTATGTTTGCCGGTAACCTACAACATTGCAACCGTTACCTACAATTATTTGTTATCGAGAGTTTCCCTCGTTCCACTTGGTACCACTTCGTACGCAGCCGGCGCGTGTTAAGTCTTGTAGGAAGAGGAGCGTGCACTCCTGCAAGTGCCAAAAAACAGATAAAAAGATTTGACCTCCTTCAGGTCTGCAGCTGAAGGAGGTGAAATCTTTTAAATCGATCATAGAACACTCAGGTCATTTACAACGGGATGTTTACCATGAATTGACTTTATCGGTCGTTGGTAAACCACTCGATTGTGAAGATGAGGAGCGGCTGCGGAGGACAAAAATAAACATTTTTTTCATGGGAATTACCTAATATGGAATATTATGAAATTACAATTAGATAGTGGCCAGACCGAAATGTGTTTTACTTCGCAATTGGTTATTTGAGTTTAATGGATAAAATTTTGACTCTGAAAAATCCTTAGTATTATGTTATTCTAAGCAGAGTCCTAGAAGTAGCGCCGTCTACCTGCTTACTTACTTTCTTGAGACTTGTAGTTTCGGTGTTGGTTACACAGCGCTTCTTATCGCGGAGGGAAACAGCAGCTCAGCTCTCGGCAACGAGTTTAATGGAATATTAAACAAAGTGCCGGCGCGGGTCCAGCTCCGCTCCAACTGTTCTAATCACAACGGAACATCCAATGAGCAGCTTCGTTCGACACCACGTCACATAACATACAAAAGAACTTTGTAAGAGAGATCAAGTACATTGAAATTTAAACCTTGTTTCGTGGAATTTAGTTAACAAGTTGCTGTTGTAGCAGTAGTTTGTAGAGCTGACCTAGCTTGACCCTGTAGGTCAGGCCAGGTCAACTCCACGACACGACACGAACATGGAAAGGCTTGGCTTATCAATCTAACTCGCGCTGTTTCCAACTAGGTAGGTACTTACATTATTTGGACTGAAACTAATTGCTGGTAGGTACTGGTTGCAATTGCAATGAATACATTCATTGTCGAAGGTAATTATATCTACATCTGTCTCGAACAAGAACAAAGGCCCCATTAGTAATGTCGTCCCCGTAGTTGGAAAATTAAATAACTAACACATTTCAGAACCATTCAAGTCACCAAGTAAATATGAAAAAATAGATGTAAATGAAGTTGAGATGAAAGTAGCGAGAAATAGATAGCTCGGCAACAAATAAAACTTTGAATTTCGGACTATAAAACAATTAATAAAAATAAACTTTTTAAAATATGTACATACCTACTTATCAAAATTTCCCACGAACTAGACTAGACATTTTTGATTTGTTTACAACTACGTAATCACTTTGTCTTTTTATGTAATGAAAATGAAAAATGTTTATTTCTGTACATACTCGTAGGTAAGTACATACTCGTAGGTAAGTTACAATAACATGGGTTGGGGTTATCTTTTAAGCATAATATAATATGCTTGTGTGGGAGTACCCCGCTCTTCCTTAACGTGTTCGTTCGTTACACAAATTATTTAAAAGAAATACAAAAATTTGTAAATTTAAGCCTGTTTAAAAACCGTGTGTTGTGTTTGGTAGTCCCGAGGACACCGGTCTCCTAGGAGTCCGGGCAACAGGAGCTACCAAACAAAAGTGAGAAATGTTATTTTAGTATTTAAGGTTCACAAAGTTTTCGAAGCTGCGATGATTTCCTACAAAATGTATGGGAAAAGTATCCATGCGATTTCTTACTTTTTTAGTACTCTTATCTCAGTTGCTTTGATGTTAAAAAAGTTTTCGTGTACTGCCCATTTTTTTGCAACTGTATTTTTTTTTAAATCTGTGAATAAGGATGAACATTACTATAAAAATTATGGATAGTCTCTTCAGAGCATTTTCCTGTAGCTACATCAGTTAAGGTACCGCTCCTTACTGATCCGTCCAAAATACTGACCCTGTATATCCGGCTATTAGTCGGAGCGTGCGTCACTTCCGCCTCCGCACTGTCCACTAGCCAACACACCAGGATGACATCAATGTGCGAAGTAACCGTCTCCTTCTCGGCGAGGGCCTAAGCTATCAACTATTTGATGTCCCTTATCTAATAGATTTGTCCAAATATATCGTCCGTAAAACATCATGGCTGCTGCCGTGCCGTAAAATGTAGAGCAAAACAAATTTCGTGTTTGATTACTTCCTATAGAGAAACGGCGGTGCAAAAGTGAGCAGTCTGAGTGTGTCACAGGTGGGCTCGCATCCGCTCCACTCCGCTCCGCTCATTTGCCTGAGAGGTCGCAGCGCTCGGCCTAGCGAGTCCGAGTGCGAGTAGCGGTGGGATCTCGGCTAAAGCGAATTTTTTATTGTTTCCCCAACGACTTGATAGGTTGGATTAGCAATGAACAACAAGACAATACAAATTACGAGTCGTCCTTCTGCCCCAAAGTGTTTATTTGTTTTGAATGAACTTTGCGGTTACTGTTATTTTCAGTTCTCTGGACCGGTCCTCGTGATCCTTGATGTGCTGGTTATCGTCGGCACTGAAATCCCTTTCAGAACCGACGATAACCTAGTGTTTTACTTGAATTCAATATCTATTACAGTTGTGAGCAGTCACGGCGATTTGTCAAATCGTTGCTCGTAAATAGGAGCCGTAAGCTGCGAGCAGGGTCGTCGTAAACGTATCGTAACCCTCTCCCGTAAACCTCTCGTAACCGTAAACCGGCCCGCTGGCCCCGGACTGATGGCCTTACTGATGAAATAACTTAAGAAGCAATCACATTTAGGTACCTTCGTTCAAACAACCGCGCGCCGCCTCGGCTCACGCAGTCTCTGTGGGCGCGTCATCAGCAACTCTACACGTTGCATCGCTATTCATTATTATTTATAAAGATGCAAACATCTTGTATTTAAAAGGGTACCATTCTGGGATGAGCATGGGTACACTCGCACACGAATGTACTAAACCTAATGTTTTATTTTTGAACTAGCCTTTCGCTCGCTCCGCTCCGTTTTCGCTCCGCTCGCCAAGCGCCGCACCTTATATCACCAACAAGACCGATAATTCGCCTAATGCGCAGCTTGACCGCCAGCGTTCTTTTTACTTGACGCAACCTACATTCGAAGGGCCCTCAGCTTCCTGCGCTGGTGTCGAGGTGTGCAGGTGTCCCTCGACTCCCTTCCACGATGACCCGCGGCACGCTCAGCATGTCTCCACTGTTTGTGGCAGCTAACAATGTTCCAAATGTTCGTAATGGGTGTGCGTCTTATGATTCTTACAACTCATGGTGTTCTCAAGCTTTATAAGCAGCTACAGCAAGATTGAACTTGTGAGTCGCCACGTCGGCGTCGTCAGCCCCCGCCGCCGCGCCGCCCGGCACGACGCCCGCCCCGGCCCCGGCCTCCGCCTGGCTCGCTTCATAAGCTAAAGAAACACAATTGAAGCTGCAATAGAAAAACAAGTATTAATATAATCGGCCGTCAGGACAGCACACAAATGAATTGGCCAATGTGCGAGAAAGGGTCGACGCTGCGCGCTGCTGGCTTGAACAATCGGATGGATTGGGAACTTGTTTATGAAGTACTCACTCACGTGTTGGACCCTGCATGCGTCGACGCAGCGTCCGTGCTCTCGGCCTTGTTCACTGAGGAACATAAGATAGGGCCCATGTGCACTGCATGCATACACTTGAAATGAACAGGGTGGAAGAGTAACACCAGGGTACTTTCTTGTACTACCTACTACGTCCAAGGTATGTCCCGTAAGGTTTTGTGGAAATTCACATAGGTACCTACTTAATTAATTTGATTAATTATTTAGAATCCATAACCGAAACCTTTAATTCACTTCGAATCCGAGATCCTGCAGGATCCTGTTCTAACGTAAGAATAGAAAGGCAAATAAATAAAAAAATACATTGTAACAAGAGTAGAAAAGCTTTAAACCACACTGATGATTCTCATGCTATCATACGCAAAAAGACAGCGCCCCTGATGCGCAGAGTGCGGGACAGTCGCAACAGCATCGTAAGAACTGTGGCAGAGTGCCTATCGTCTCCACTCTGGAAGTGTCTGGTCCGGAGGGTGATCAATGAAGGAAACTATTTCCTTGATTGATCATCCACGGCTCACGCATCTTATTAGAGTGTCTATTATATTTTTTTGTTATATTTTTTTTTGATCATTTATGTGCGTTAACTTTAGGTACCTACTCGAATTTTTATGGACTATTTCATATTTTTTACTATATTTTATATATTTTTATCTTATATCTTTTTTAATCCCACCTGGCCGTGGGATACGTGGGCCGTACACGTTTGCCGAGTCGCGGTCTCCACTCGAGAACACGTTAACCCCAGCGGTTGTCGGTTCTTGTGAGATATGGCCAGCCCACTGCCACTTCAGCTTGCTAATTCTCTGAGCTATGTCGATAACTTTGGTTCTCTGTCGGATGTATTCGTTACGAATCCTACCCTTCAGAGAAAATCCGAGCATAGCTCTTTCCATAGATCGCTGAGCTACTTTGAACTGGTGGGCCAGCCCTACCGTGAGTGTCCACGTCTCAGCTCCGTAGGTCATGTAGGGTAGGACGCACTGGTTGAAAACTTTTGTTTTCAAGCATTGCGGTATGGATGACGAGAAGACTCGACGTAGTTTCCCGAACGCTGCCCAGCCTAGCTGAATCCTCCTCTTGGCCTCCTTCTCGAAATTGTTCTTACCTAACTGCAGAATCTGCCCGAGGTAAGTGTACTCGGAAACAATTTCGAGAAGACGAAACGACGGTCCTGGATCAATTTGGCCATTGATCATGACTATGGTTTTATCCAAATTCTTGCTAAGACCGATGCATCGCGAGGCTGTGCCTGGCATTCATCGTCCGGTTCAGCTTCTATAGCGACTCCGCCATTAAGACTATGTTATCAGCGAATCGTAGGTGCGAGATGTAATCGCCGTTTATGTTAATACCCTTCGTTTTCCAGTCCAGCGTCTTAAAAATATATTCCAACGCGCTCGTGAACAGTTTCGGGGATATGACGTGCCCCTGTCTCACTCGTCTTCGCAATTGGATGGGTGTATACTTGGACACGCATGGTGGCGGCCTCGTAGAGACATCTCAGCACCTCGATATAACGATAGACTACTTGGCAACGCTGTAAGGATTCCAGAACAGCCCAGGTTTCGACGGAGTCAAAGGCCTTCACATAGTCCACAAAAGCGAGACACAGGGGCTGGTTATACTCTTCGGACTTCTGTATAATCTGCCTTACAGACTGTGTGAATGTGGTCTATGGTGCCATATCCTCCTCGGAGCCCGGTCTGTCCCGGCGGCTGGAACTCGTCAAGTCTCCTGGCGAGACGATTCGTGATCACTCGCGAGAACAAAAAAAACGCGAAAATATTTTTATTCATTGTTATTTATTTAAACGCTTAGCAGTAGCTTTGTTATGTAATATTTATGAAAAAACAATGATTTGGAGCCCTGACATCACACAACATTGAGGCACATCACAAAGAACTCCCCCAGCATCGCTCGCTTGAATGCAAACGCATTATCTAGCGCCGCTTGAGGTCCGGTCCCAGTCCCGAGTCCCGGCGGCGCGGCGGCGGCGCGGCGCGGCGCGGCGGTCCGGCCCGACCGCTCCTCGCCCGCCCGCTGCTCGCTACTCTCTGCCTATATGGTAGACTGATTGTAGTAATGGACTTCAATTTTACGGTTTTCTTATTAAAAAGGTCCCCAGGCTCAGCTCTGTAGGACTAAAACTGCAGTCTGAGATTGCATAGTTTATAAGAATGAAACACTTTCCAACTACTCGTACGTACCTACGGGGAATTGTTGAATCTCCTCTATTCGGCATTACTTAGATATTTAATAAGTTTTAGTTACTTATGCTTGTAAGAAGTAGGTACTACCTTATGTATTCAGCTAAATATTATAAAAGTGGTAAAGACAAAACAACAGGCCACTTGCTACGAATCCCTTTGTTTCACGGAATAACTTTGTTTTGCAATACGTTGCTTCGCCGAACCAAACCACGTGCCTGTGTGTTGCAAAATAAACAAAAAGTTACATAATAATTAGCAGTAAGTATATGTATTATATATGTATGTATGTATATATACTTATATATATTTATTACTCAGCAAGGAAAACTTTAACTAGGTACCTATTCAGT
Organism: Eupithecia inturbata; assembly: GCA_963662085.1. Classification (NCBI taxonomy): domain Eukaryota; kingdom Metazoa; phylum Arthropoda; class Insecta; order Lepidoptera; family Geometridae; genus Eupithecia; species Eupithecia inturbata. Next base: position 268,267 of record OY759195.1, read on the forward strand.
TAAAGTTTTCCTTAAATCAATAAATATATTGACACTGCCATTGTCACATACCGCTACCACAATGTTTGCCACATTAACCGCAATGTTGGTTGGCATGTGCTGTGTGTGAGTGACGGTGCTCTTATTATCGAATCTGCCGGATGTTTTCCGTCGTCCAACTACTGTCTAAACTTCATTATCATCATCAGCCAGTCTCATCCCCATTGTTTCCGCCCGGCTAGGCTTCACAACACCATCAATCAGTTCTATTAGCACAGCGCGCCGCCGCCGCCGCGCCGTGAACACACATCGCACCATACACTGCACGCAAATGCGTTGTCTTTATTTTCAACCTTACAGTTATAGAATAAGAACTGCGAGAAAAACAATACCTCACGCATAATATTTACCGATGCTAACATGTGGCATAAACCTATGACGAATTTGAACCCTGTGTAGTTTGTTATAAGAGCTATTCCGATGTGCTTTCACAGGGTATTGCATCATTTTTCACGATGAAGAGAGTACATTTCTGTTGTTTATATGTCTTTATGCCAGTAAATTTAATTATATGGTTAAGGCGTAATTATCTTTGGTGTTCATCGTAAAATGTTACGACTACAAGTACCTACCTAAGAGCTTACGTTTATAGGCGTACGTACAGTTACATAGATAAACGTATTTTATGTATTTTGTCTAAGTTTTTGCTGCGTCCGTGTTCACGTTCTTGTTCTACCCTCATCGCCTGCCGCTGCCACATCCTCTCGCTCGGGTCGGCCCAGGCAGGTAGCGTGCGTGACGTCACAGGCAGGTAGCATGCGTGACGTCACAGGCAAGTAGCGTGCGTGACGTCACAGTCGTGAGAATGGCTGAGGACGGATACGGGCGTTGTTTGTAAACGCGGTGAACGTGTAAATAAATGGAGGAAACAGCGACGTAAACACCGGCTATACTGGTAGGCCGCGCTGAGTGGAAAATTATGTAAGTTTCTAATGTACTGCATCATGCAGAGTAGGTAACGTGATACTCGAACACATTCCGCTCGAGTACCGAGTACTTCTTTATCGGCCTCGAAGGGAACTGTGCTGCGACCGTACTGTTTACCCTGACTGAGGCCGTCAAATGAATTCGCGACGTAATTTCTCACTACCTATGTAACGGGAACCATTCAACACAGTCACATCACATCACTGCATTATGTTACGGACTCACGAGCTGGTTTATTCATTGTAACTTTCCTTTTTAGCAGCGATTCAATAAGCTAAGTTATATTTATTTTGCACATAGATTACAATAACAGAATAAAACAATTACAACTAGTATAATATTCATGATCGTTATCAGTTTAGGATCAGTCGCACTGGATTGGATAACTATGGAATAATTATGTAAACATTGAACAATATTGTGATCTCCCTGCAGTATAGTATACATACGGAAAGTTCATGAGGTAACCATAAGTAATGTAGAACACATTGATGCTCATAAAGTTCATGAGGTAACCATAAGTAATGTAGAACACATTGATGCTCATAAAGTTCATGAGGTAACCATAAGTAATGTAGAACACATTGATGCTCATAAAGTTCATGAGGTAACCATAAGTAATGTAGAACACATTGATGCTCATAAAGTCCTGGTTCCCGGGAGTCGAACGCTATTTATAGCGGCGCACATCTGCCTCAAGTTGAGACATATCGACGGCTCTCACGTTACATTCAATAACTGCCTGCTCTAATTCATTACGGCAATTACTTGGCGGTGTTGTTTTATTTCACTTCTATTAGGTGAAGCTAAAGTGGTTTTATCAAGCACACTCACTGAAAAAGATTCTCTAGAAGTCTCAACCTACCTCTTGAAAAGCCCGTAATGTAAACCCGTTTTAGTTATAGGTACTCCCTTGAATAGACTCGGCTGGTACATTCATGTAGGTATACAATTCAATATTTACATGAGAAAAACCATTGTTTTCAGGATTGCCTCCATTCCAAAGTAATCAAACTATAGTTTGTCGTACCCATCTTGTTTTGAAACCCGTTTGGAACACATCGTGATTGTTACCCTTTCCCTTTCCCTTTCACAAGCTCTGCTTAGCTTGGGGCTGATGATGCTGTGTTAATAATTGTCCAGTATTATTATTATTATATACACTATGATATTGATATGGATCAGTTGAGCTTTTAAGAAATCTAATAACAGTTGAGCTTAATTGCTAAATAGCTTAGTTGTTTCAATTGTAAATACTAGTTCTAATTTGTTTCTATTATTTGATTGTAGTTGTCAGTGCAACAACTAAAAAAAGTAAGGAATATGTCACAAACAGTCATCCTTGTGGCATGCCTTTGACAGTCACGAGCAAAGTGATCGTGTACAAGTAGTGTTGCGTTGTGCGGGCTGTCGCTGGGGTGTGTGCCGGTGCCGTGTGGCAAACAAACATCATGCGATACAATTAACATATAATTGAAATGGTAATGGCTGACCTGTATGACTCACTCTTATTCACGACAACAACAACTGCCTAGGCAAGGCATACCTACACTACACTACATCGCGCGCGGTAACTAACTCATTCTATTTCACGACTTTGACATTGAGTTGTTTTGAAAAACATTTTTATAGTCGGCTGTTAATTAGGGTTTCGAAGATCGGAGATCGGTTTCGAAACCCATATGGCATCGCTTTTTCTGTCTTTTTTTCCTATATCTATATCTATATCTCAGCAACTACAGCAGCAAATAACGTGAAATTTAAAATAATAATATTTTTCGTGCGCCTATACAGATTAAAAAAAAAAATGAAAAACTGTGATCTCGAAATTTTAAAAGAGGCCTACAATGTCATGTAGGGTATCAAATGAAAGGTATCAATTTGGAAATCACAAAACTGTTTTTTAAATTTCTGTAGGTTTCATACTTTTTGAAATACTTTAAAAAAAATCGAAAAAATACCCATTCCCCCCTATCTCCGAAGTTTGCAGAGCGATCCATCTGAAGTGTATGTAGCGTTTGTAGATATGGGTCTTTGTTTTACAGGATAAATATAGGGAAGTCTGTAAGTAGAACACTTTCTGGAAAATGGTCAAAAAGAGGGGGGATAATTTTCAAAAGGGTGGTCTACCTCACCGAGTGGGGTATCCAATGAAAGGTATCAGTTTGAACATCTTCAAACAGTTTTTAAAATTTCTGTAGATTTCATGCTTTTTGAAATATTTTGAATAAAGTCGAAAAAATACCCATCAGTCGTTTTTCACATCGTCTATGTCTATTCATAATATTAGATAAAAGACAAGGCAGCCATTGACCGGACCACCTATCGCATAACAATATATTGCAGCAACTGTACAATCCTCACAAAAGGCATTTTTTTTTAGCAAAGTTTCGTTACAAATTGTTATTTTCAATTATTTTGTTGTCTGGGCCCAAACATTGGACACAATACACACTGAATGATGTAAAGAACCCGAATCGATGCAATCCTGAAACAATGAGTGGTCACTGGTCGGACGGCATCGCCCCCGCCGCTCGCCGCCCCCGCCATGCGCCACCGCTCGCGGAAACTTTGTGCTCGCAAGGTTTCACAGAACTCGTTTTCCTCAATGGAAAAACAATAAATACATAATGATTTGATTGATGTGGCTGCGTTGCGGTCACTCTGCTGCATTCTATACTTATGATCTAAATAACTGATCTCACTGTGTCCACTGACAAAGTGTTTGTGCAAGTACACGTCGCTGGAGGGAGGGTGTCCCCGTTTATAAATTTTAGTTATTATAGTGACACATTGCAACTTTAAGTTCCTCTACCATTGAACTCATCTATCTCTTTTCTGACTTCTAAAAACCTATTGCTATCAGCTCAGTTAACTACCCTATGACAACGTTCAACTAGAAATTATCGGCAATTAATAACATTTAAAGCATTTAAATATCTGTGGAAATCTGGTGAAGCTCAATCAATATAGAGAATAATGTATTCATGTGCGGTTTGGAAAATATTGGCATTTGGCATTAGCGAGCCTGTGCGAGGCTCATTTGCAAATCGGCAAGACTGCTTTAACTAGTACCTACTTGCAGTTGGAGAGACGTTCCGAGCATTCACCCCATCCTTCTCTCGACGCACCGCGCTCGGAGGGGATTTCAGTTTAAACGACATCAGGGGGAGTGGAGACAGTCAATTTCAGATGATTGCTGATGTAGAAGGGAGAAGCCGGGGCGAGGGGATATGGAACATGTAGCGTCGATCGCGACTATACTACTGGGATAAGTGCAGAGCGGATGTGAGTACTAGACGGTTCTGGTCCGGTCTAGATCTTCTTTAGGTATGTTAAGTTACTGTGTCTTAGCTAGAAATACTTAGAGTTTCCTATTCTTATATACCTAAGCAACAAGATCGCTTGTGTGCACGAAGCTACAGTTAGACGCGGGGCGGCGAAGCCGAAGCCCCACGCGCTAACAGGATAGTCAGGCTGGCATTAGGAGTCAGCGCCGGCCACGCAGCGGAGGCGAGCCGGGCTCTGCTGGGGCTCTGCACCTGCTGCAAGCTTAGGACTTAGCTTATTGATTAACTGCTTATGAGCTTAGCTGCTATAACTGGTGTTCCATCGAGGCAAGAAGCGTTGACTGCGACGCGTTGCGCCGCGCTGTTGGTGTAATTAAATATGACTTGTGCTGTTGCCAAGCCGCCCCGCGCCGCGCCGCGCCGGTGTGGCATTGTGTGTCATTCGAGCCAGCGACGTGGGACGCCATTGTGTGCTGATGTGTACAGTGCGCGGTCCACAGCGGCACAACTGAAATATTACCGTATAACTACGAACTACTGTGTGTTCAAAGAACCAGCTTACATTCATAATGAATTCTTCAAACTACGAGTTTTAAAGTAAAATGACCTAAGTACATAATATGCACATTTATTTATTCTGCTTTGTATCTTTGCATTTTTGTCAGCTTTTCTGAATATACACAAATAGGTATACTACAATTAGGTATATCAAAGTATTTTTCCTTTAGACCTTACAGGACTCTTGGACACGCCACAAAGTGCTTCACTTCCTTTAGACCTTACAGGACTCTTGGACACGTCAAAAAGTGCTTCACTTCCTTTAGACCTTACAGGACTCTTGGATACGTCACAAATCTGCGTATTTCTATCAGTAACGTAAAAGAGGAAGAAACGGGAGACTCTAAACTTAAAATCTAATCACAAAACCTGAATAATAACAAATACTTAATAAATAAAACATTGATTTGTCTCTCACATAGATCACGACTAAAAGAGAACTGGTTAAATACTCAGTTAATTTTTAGCTTACATTTTTACGACAAGAAAAGTAAGTCAACCGATATTTATTAGTTCACAAAACTGAGTAAAATCATTATAAAAATACATTGCGTAGGTGCATTGTTGTTACAATCTACATTTTATCCAAATCTGCAAACTTTTTAATAAATTTTAAATTTATTAAAAAGTTCCTTTGTTCCTTGTATGAATGTTTAATTAAAACACACATAAACAAATTGTTTGTGTGTGTTATATTTGACGAATAAATGATTAAATTATGTACCTACTTACTTAATTGATAAGTAACTGAATTAGCACTTAGTACTTAAGTGCCCACACATTTTTGTCTCACTGCTGCTTTCGCTCCATGCTCTCCTGTGTCTCTTCTCTAGCAATAATGAAGAAAACCAGCTCATCAGCCTCTTCTAATACGCATCTTACTTCGTGATCCAACTAATAACAAAACTTGTATAGTTCCCCGCATGGCAGTGTTACACCGCGCGCGTGCCGAATCAGCGGGCGCGCGCTGTATCAATAATTATGGGGTTTAGATCAATCCACTCGTGATTTCAGATAGAGTTTTTGTTGCGTGTGCGGCTTAATGATGTATGTATGAGAGTATGTAGGTATGTATGTGAGTACCTATGTACGGAGGTACTCTGCGTGCGATTGACAGAGCATCGAGTGAGACAAGTAGCCAGAGAGATCCCACTGTCACTGCCCCCTGGTGGAACTGAGGACAGGCAGGACATGGGGTGTGGTAGAGCAGTGCAGTGAAGCACAATTGCATGTTCTGTACAGAGTCCAAGCTGAGTATGAACTGGTGCTGTGCTGACTGAGCGGTGCAGCGGTGCCTCGACGTAACGGAAGGTGCAGCTCTTGTACCAACACTGAGTATGAACTGGTGCTGTGCTGACTGAGCGGTGCAGCGGTGCCTCGACGTAACGGAAGGTGCAGCTCTTGTACCAACACTGAGTATGAACTGGTGCTGTGCTGACTGAGCGGTGCAGCGGTGCCTCGACGTAACGGAAGGTGCAGCTCTTGTACCAACACTGAGTATGAACTGGTGCTGTGCTGACTGAGCGGTGCAGCGGTGCCTCGACGTAACGGAAGGTGCAGCTCTTGTACCAACACTGAGTATGAACTGGTGCTGTGCTGACTGAGCGGTGCAGCGGTGCCTCGACGTAACGGAAGGTGCAGCTCTTGTACCAACACTGAGTATGAACTGGTGCTGTGCTGACTGAGCGGTGCAGCGGTGCCTCGACGTAACGGAAGGTGCAGCTCTTGTACCAACACTGAGTATGAACTGGTGCTGTGCTGACTGAGCGGTGCAGCGGTGCCTCGACGTAACGGAAGGTGCAGCTCTTGTACCAACACTGAGTATGAACTGGTGCTGTGCTGACTGAGCGGTGCAGCGGTGCCTCGACGTAACGGAAGGTGCAGCTCTTGTACCAACACTGAGTATGAACTGGTGCTGTGCTGACTGAGCGGTGCAGCGGTGCCTCGACGTAACGGAAGGTGCAGCTCTTGTACCAACACTGAGTATGAACTGGTGCTGTGCTGACTGAGCGGTGCAGCGGTGCCTCGACGTAACGGAAGGTGCAGCTCTTGTACCAACACTGAGTATGAACTGGTGCTGTGCTGACTGAGCGGTGCAGCGGTGCCTCGACGTAACGGAAGGTGCAGCTCTTGTACCAACACTGAGTATGAACTGGTGCTGTGCTGACTGAGCGGTGCAGCGGTGCCTCGACGTAACGGAAGTTGCAGCTCTTGCACTAACACTGAGTCGTTGTGTTACTCCTCATTGTGTTAGAAACATTCAACATTTTGTTTGTCACCGATGTATGGGAACATAAACTAGAATTACTCTAATAAAATGTCTGCGAACAATGCCCTGCCACAAGCCCGGTAGCCGGCGGCGCGGCCGCCGCTATGCCAGCGCAGTCTAAATATGAACAAACAAAGGACAAAGAAAGTAATCCCTGATAGCGCTCCCCTATACAGGGTGGCTCGTAAAAGTCGGCCCCACCTATTTTGCAGTCGTAAAAACGTCACGTAAATTTTTCGTCACAAATGCTGCTCTTTGTGTGCGACGTAGATAGGGCCTCTACGCCGCCGCACCGCGCCGCCGCCGCCGCGCCGCGCCGCCGCCGCGCCGACGAAGTAACATTACCTAAAGTGTTGACGCGCCCTTGACGCAGGGGTGACGCGCGGGGGGCGCGAGGGGCTGTGGGCTGCGGCATTCCCAACTTGTCAGGATGCAAGATACATACAATAAGTATATTGTACTTAGTATCGTAGTAGGTAGGTACCTAGGTACCTGCTTATCGAGTTTTCACTCTTTTACTTTAAAGTCTGGCCAACATTGTTTTTATATAGGTAAGTTGCACGGGCAGCGGCAGCGCAAATGTCAGACAGATCTATTCAGTTGTCTGTTATAGAGGTAGTATACTAGCTGCTGCCCGCGGCTTCGCACGCGCTTTTAAAGTAGCATTTGTCCGTTCCCGGGATAGGTAGGTACTATTTACCTCCTTGCCAAATTTCATTTAGGTAGATCCTTTCAGCCGTTTGCGTGAAATTGTGACAGACAGATAGACAAACAGAGTTACTTTCGAGTTTATAAGTAATATTAGTACCTAGGTATGGATGGATGGATGGATGGATGGATGGTGAGTATGTACTTAGGTACCTACCTAATAAAAATGTTTCGGTGTACCTCAATCCTAGTTTAACGAACATCTAGTTATGTAAATTACTTAAAACAAACAACGCTTATACATACCTACCTACATACGTAACCTACAACGCTTGTACGTACCTGCATACGTACCTACAACGCTTGTACGTACCTACATAGGTACGTGCCTACAACGCTTGTACGTACCTTTAACGCAGCCCTACATTCTCCGCAATCGTTTATTCCGGCGCCCCATATTGTTTCGGAGTTATGACAGTTTTGGACAATGGTACGGAAATCGAGAAGCAACTTATGTCTTCCACTACGCATTATCTACCTACGAGTAATTTACGCACGAAATAGGGGAATCGGGCACCCTGTACGTAATGTTCTTATATAGGTACCTAGCTATAGCCAGATCATGAAATATGTCTTATTAGCTTGTGGCTTCTCCAGAACTTGATTTTACGAAAAAATCTTCACTTATTAAATTGAAAGAAGATTTCTCAAGTATTATTCCTACTCCTACCTTCCTAAGCAAGCCAAATGTATAAGGCCCGTGTTGTGCACGCTTGCTCACTCGTAGATCGTACCTAGAGCTATGATACCTATAGAAAAGCGCTACTCGAGCATACTTAAACTGAAATTATGACTGAGCAAACTTTCATACCCAATACCTACGTTTTGTTAGTGTAGCATACACTAACAAACACGGGCCTAAAAGTTGGTATACGTAGGTAACTTTATTTCCATACAGCGGCGACGACGACGCGACGGCAGTTATCCGAGTAGGTAGGTACCTATACGACGGCGCGGCGGCGGGGCGGCGCGGCGACGACGCGACGGCAGTTATCCGAGTAGGTAGGTACCTATACGACGGCGCGGCGGCGGGGCGGCGCGGCGACGACGCGACGGCAGTTATCCGAGTAGGTAGGTACCTATACGACGGCGCGGCGGCGGGGCGGCGCGGCGACGACGCGACGCAGTTATCTGAGTACCTATATACGAACGGTATGAAAACGTTATTTCTCTAATTATTTAGCTCATTATTTGATGCTTCTAATTTACGACGTCGTCGTCGTAAGCGGTCGCGGTCGTCGTCGTTACAAAGTCAAAGTCAAAGTCAAAAACTCTTTATTTCCATAAATACAATAAATGTATACTCAGAAAAGGTCAAATTCTTAATAATTAAACACTGACACGGAAATAAAGTGATATTTTTGATTTCAGTCGCTTCGGTACGACATGCGGCATCGCATCGTCCACCCTGACGAGACGTCGATGACGACCATTTCGGCCATTTTCGGCATTAGGTACCTATCTCCCTCTCCCTCTCGTTGTACCGGGGCGGGGGTGCCCTCAGCGCTCGGGCGGCTCGATGCGTGGCCACCCGCGCTGACCCCTCACCTCCTTCAGGGCTCGTGTTGGGACAACAGCGGTGGCGGGTCACCGTACATCGGTCGATGTCTCCCTTAAACGTCCAGCATAACTCGAGCTGTAAGCTCGTACGATTCGCTGGGAAGCACCGACCATAACTTTCTGGTGAACTCATGCCCAGAGAATCTTGAGCTGCGTGTTGTAGACCCTCGCTCGGCTCCCGAGGCCTGCCACCACTGGATGCAGTAAGTATCCCGTGACCAAATCATCGTGAGCCCTGTGATGAAGGCCTCGGAGCGGGGATCGTGGTACCGAGGTTGTAGCTTCAGTGTCTTTTGTCCCTGAAGGTTTCCGGTTCATTTACAAAAGTTACCTATTTGGTCGAGTTGAGTGTGTCGGGTAAGTCGTTATGCCTGGGTGTAGGGTTACTTGACACGTGACATCATTGTCATTTTCAGAAACATACTTAAGTAGGTACTAGGTAGAGGTACTTCTAGAAACGACTTTCGTTGAAGATAAATAAACCGTCAAGTGCGAATCGTATCGCACACGAAGGGTTCCGTACCGTAAACATCAACAAAACTTTTTCAAAGAACATACAATTTTTACTTGTTTGGAGGCCCCTTTAAATTTTCCACTTTCTTTTATTTTTTGTATAGGTATGATGTTATTACCAGTTGAAGTGTTACTTATTTATAGAAAGTTTCATGTGTTATTGTAGTTCAAGAGATAGGTAGGTAGGTACAGCATTGACAAACGAAGAGTAAAAATAGCCAAACATAAACACGTTTTTTGTATGGAAGCCCTTTTTAATTGAGATATTTATTTAATTTTTATTATTTGCTGTTATAGCGGCACATTCTTTTAAAATTTCAACTGTCTAGCTCTTACGGTTCATGAGATAGAGCCCTGAGACAGACGCGTTTGTCTCAGGCCAGGGCTCTAGACGGACGGAAGGACAGCGGAGGCTTAAATAATATGCTTCCGTTTTCACCCTTCGGTTAAGGAACCGTAAAAAAGATTGACTCGTGAAACGTTTCAATTGTTACATTTAATGAAAGGAATACTATTTCGATGGACGTATTTTTCGTGAAAAAACATCTTGTGCGTTTCGTTGTAGTTCGTCGTCGGCAGGGTAGGTGAGACTAGAAGGGTATATTATGTAGGTAGGTTAGTCATTCTTTATTTACGCAACTTCTTTAGATGGGGCAGCTATAATACTGTGCCTCATGTGATATACTTATATATATGATACAAGTGAAAAATCAAAACTTTACAGGAGAGCAAAAACAAGATTTAAAAATACCTATATAAGGTAATATACTTAACTCTAAATAATATTCACGATATTTTTGCTAATATCCTAGCTGTTATAGGTATCACTTTGCACTAAATTATCTCCGAAACTATAGCAGATACCTAGAACCAAATGAAAAATAATATGAGTTAGACCCAAAAAATCGTAATTTTTTTCTGATAATTATGTAAAAATCACAAAAAGGTACAACTCGATTTATATTACCCATCACATCACATCAGGCACAATCTTAGCTATGATGCGATAGCGAGCCGGGTTGTATTGTTGATCGAAGCGAGCCGGCAACGCCGCGCTGCGCCTGAATGAAGTCGCGATCACAAGCGAAGCGAGCGCGCGCGAGCGAGACCGAACATCGCGTCCTTTCGCTCGCCGCCGCGCCGCCACCACCGCGCGCCGCGCGCCGGCGGCGGCCTCAGTCAGCGGCGAGCTGCGAACCGAACGCCTCAGAATTATCGTTCGTCGCGAGTTATCCAGAACCATATCGCATTCCCGATTTCAGGTAAAATGTACATTTTGTTACCTATGTATTTGACCTTGCATCTGAGCGAGACGACGCGAATGCGATAAGAATCAATACAAGAATAGGTAGACTTAACTATGAAAGCCATTTGCAAATGACGTGAAATGTCTATTGATGTCATGTCAGTTCCATGCTCGCTTGTCGGCGAGCGAGGAGCGAGCCGAGGGCGCGGGGCGGCGCACACGCACACGCACACGCACGAGACAGCGATACACGTGGCTCCGCTCCCTCGCGGGTGGTAGCTTTAGCAGAATAAAATAAAAATCCATTTTGTGCTACTATGTACTAGGTAGGTACCTAAACATTACAAATACGGGTTCATGGTAACAATGTAAAACTGTAACAGGTCCAATTCTGAAAACTTTATTTGAAGGGCTCTCTATTAACGATGCTGAAGCCAAAACTGTATTTTTTTCATTTTTGTCTGCCTGTCTGTACCTTGGCCGCGCATCGCATCACGCCGAAACTACCTACTGAATGAATTCAAAATAAAACTTGACACGATTTGAGTTCATACTACGAGGTACGAGGAAGGGGAAGGGGAAGGAGATGGGATACTTTCTATCGTGGAAGTCATTCTCATTAGGTACAGTTGGGGGTTTGGGCGAGGCGAGGGTATAATACAAGTCTAAATGTGTACCTACTTAGTTGTACCTTCCGATTACATTCTTTCTTTCTTCTTTTGTTAGAAACAGTGTTGCAAGATTAAATTTGACTAAATCAGTAGATAGTCCAGTAGATTGAAGAAAAAATCACTAGATTTTGATAAAATACTGTTTTTATGTAAGTTACTAAATCTATGATCTAATTCTTTTCTTCCAAGACGCACCCATTAGTTAAGTGGGTACTTATCTACGTACCACGATCCAATAGGTTTCAGGCAAAGTAAAATGTAAGTACCTGCTAATGGTCCATGCGATGTTCATGAACATGATGTTTGGTTCCGTGCCGTTCAGCTGGACCACCGACAAATGTCTTATCCCCGTACTAGGTACAGCTAACTGTACCACCGAAGTTTTTCATTCAGTTTTATTTTTACTTTGGTTTACAAACAACTACCTACCTACTACCGAAAAAACAAATGCGGTGGTCCAGTCAACTGGACTAGGGGCCCAATTCTGCTATAAAATTGTTTTACTATGACAATGGTTTAGTCGCAGACTCATCACGTAGAATCCTTAGATATATGTAAGAAACTCCAGGTGGTGCGTGCGGTGCTATTTGCACGGAGAGATATATTAATAGTTCCAACTCGACACTTTGACGCGCTTCCCTCCATCTGTATTCAACATCATTTGGGCCCCAGCTGAACGGAACCACGAGTAAGAAGCAAAACCAATCATTATTTTGTTTTCGCAGTTTATGACACTTCTTGACACTGACACAGACCGAGACGTAGCAAAAAGTCGTGGTGATAAAGAGTGGGATTGAAGATGACAGCGTGACAGCATGCTATCCCGCGTAGACCCTATACGATTTCTACACAATCTAGGTACCTTATTAATACAGGTACTTATATTAAAAGTGTAACAGGTCCAATTCTGCACATTGAAGTTTTATTGCACAGCGTTTCTTATGAGAGAAACTGTGATCAAATGTAAATACCTAATTAGTCAGCAGGTATGGTAATCGCGAACGAAGTCGCGGGTACAGCTAGTCTTCTATATTTCTGTTACTTGTCCTTCATGTCCCATGGCTGTGGGACACCCTGTATAGGTATTTGTGACATACACAAATTAGTAGAAGTCGCCTGTTTGGCGTAGGCCTCCGCATTTCTCTCCATGCTTCTCTGTCTCTGGCTTGTCTCATCCATTCTGATCTGATTTCTTATCTTCTTAACGTGTCCGTGGTCCTCCTCTGCGTCGTTTCTTCTCTCGTGGGATTTACTTAATCTCTCCATCTTGTGTCTAGAGAATCAAGTAAATGATTTAACTAATAATGCGCGCAAGGTGAACCAACTCGAGCCATCCATCGCGGACTTGCAGGCTAAACTGGATTCGCTGGAACAACAAGCCACAAAATGCAACTTCAGAGAGAACTTGAGATCACAAACTTACCGGAAAGAAGAAATGAAAACTTACAAACAGTGTTAGAATCCATCGGTAACAACATAGGATGCACTATCTTGGGAAAAGAAGTCACATCTATCCCCAGAGTTCCACATGCTCAGCCCCATAGCAATAAACCCAAGAATGTCATTGTCATGCTGACCTCGTGTGTGCTCCGTGACAACATCCTAAATGCGTTCCGCCTAAAAAAAGGACTGAAGACTGATAAACTAGGCTTGAGTGGCACACCTCAAACCATTTACCTCAATGAACATTTAACCCTTAGAAACAAGGGCCTTTTTCGTTAAACTAGGGAGGCGGCAAAGGAATTTGGCCATAAACATGTTTGGGTCAAACATGCCACTATACTTGTACGCGAGACGGATAATTCGCCCGTATTGGCTATACGATCCCATAAAGACATTGAAAAGATGGCCACAGCTTCTAGCAGGAGAAATATTGGCCAGGACAAGTCTCTACCCATACCCCGGGGATCTCACATCCAGCTTGGTTCCGGCCGGCTCGCACGTCCCTCAGAGGAGTCCGCTGCAACATCCAGGCCCCAACCCCTCTTCCACCAACACTTGAAACAACCATGTTTTATTTTTATGCGATACTCAAATTGGTTTGCAAACTATGTTTCAATTCACTTTATTACATTTCTAAGTTACTAATTAACAGGTTAATATCATCATACTCTAACTCCTATCATTAAAACAAATGTTGAGGCTATGTTATGTTATGTTATGTTACGGTTGCGGGCTACATAATGTATTCTAAGTTTGTTTTAACAATGCAAATTCCTTCTGCAAAATAAAACAACACTTTGTAGTAAAAATTTATTTAGTTAAATACCGTCACAATGATTTATAAAAATTGTAATATTACATTATTACTATCAAAATTTTAGAATTTGTACCAAACTGGACACATTGTATAGGCAAATATTATCTAACTGTTATGATGTCATCATCATACTTACTGAAACCTGGCTGATACCTGACGTAGGGGACAGTGAGTTCAGTTCATTGATCAGCGCTATGTGGTTTGTTTGTCGTTGTGATCGCGACCGCTTAGCAACTTGTAAGAAAGGTGGAGGTGGAACTCTTGCGAAATCTTCAACCAATCTGTTTGTTTATTGTTCATTATCTCCTTTAGAGTCCAATATTTAGGCAAGATATTGCGATCCATGTTTTAATTTCTTTAGCACAATAATTGATCTAATTGCCTCATAGGTATCTCTGACTGAATCTAAGTCTGCTGACTTACCGAGTTGTACAATAACAGAGGTGTTTTATCTTTACTTATCATGATCTTACTTTCCACTACCCCTTGTTGCGTAGCAAGTGCTACGGCGCTACGCTGCACCTGCGTAGCAAGAAAAAGACTTCAACGCGTACTTGCTCCGACCTCTTGTTCGAGATTTTATAAGATTTGCGTAAATGTTTTAAAAAAAATAAAGACATGTTTGCATAATTTTTGTACCTACATAATACACACAGGCCTACCTACCTACCTACCTACTTAGTCACTCTCCTACCGGTACTTATTACAACCATTCAATAAAGCTGTTTTTGTTTCTGTTTGTATAAACTAGGCTTACAAAATTGAGTAATCATAATCACCCTTCAACCAGCCACACACACAGTCCACCGCAAGTTGTACGGTATTGTCCCAGTCCGTCCAAGATGAAATGGTCTGTATTGCAGGGCGGAGGGCGGCAATGTCGGAGATCGACTGGTCGTCGAACGCGGTGCGTGTGCTGATGGCGCAGTACGAGCGGCGGCCCGAGCTGTGGGACCGACAGCACAGCCTGTACCGCGCCACCACCGCCAAGTACAAGGCCTGGATGTCCTTGGGTACAAAACTTGCTAACATCACACTCAAACTGGAATGCTTAGGAGACAACTCTTCCGAATCCACATTCACGAACGGACAAATCGTCCCTTACCCCAAAGTGAAGAGTACATAAGCACCTAGATCGTATTTCCTTCTTCAAGATTCCGTATTTACATACCAGCTTCGCAAGCGGTTATATTTAATAATTATGTTCGTGATAAAAAGTCGCTTGTTTATCCTATATGTGGCTATAGCCCCAAACAGAACAACATGTTAGCCAAATTTCAGCCCAGTCCGAGCAGTAGTTTTAGTATTAAGTAGGTATTGTCTTCTGACGAACATATACTCACAAGGTTTCGCCTTTATTGTTATTACTTAGTAAGCAAACCCGTGGAATCAAACCCGGAACTTCCAGCGATTCAGGCGAACTTTTGTCCGATGCTCTGCGGTGGTCGTTTAGGTCAAAGAATTATCTTATTCTTAACCCTTCACAAAAATTATTGATGAGTCCGTGTAGCGAAATAAGTTCGCATTTTTGCCTAAGCTGCAAGTCAGAGTAAGATGAATCGTAAAAGCTGTATTTGACAGCTTCCGTAATTTTAGACCTGCGACTGCTGCTATGAGCTGTTTTTCGGTTAACTTCATGTAGCTAATCATTCCAGCAAAAATCTTCTCGTGCGACGTGACGGAGCTGCGCAAGAAGTTCAACTCGCTGCTGGCGTCGTACCGGCGCGAGCGCAGCAAAGTCAAGGAGGGGGGGCGCTCCGGCTGGTTCCTCTACCCCCACATGGCCTTCCTGCCGGGCTACTTGCGTAACCCACCGCCCGACGCGCCCCAGCAGCACCCACACCAGGTCACTGGACACAGGACCTACTTAAACAAGATCAATGAGGAAGCATGGCCTGGTCCTTATGGACCATAACCTCAAAGTCCCTTTTAGGTCCAATTTCAATTGAAGGCGATCAACGAAAGATAAACTCAGTTCAGCAGCGCTTTGAACGACGTTCAGCTCATAGCGCACGTTGATCGGGTTCAAGCTGAACCGGATCAACGTGTTTAACAAACGGTAAAATTGGACATAACGTCGTACAAACTATTCTCAACTCTCAATCTTTCTTGTATCAATGTCACCACAAGTTACAAAGGCACCGGAGAGAGGAGGTTCGGTATGCAGGTCCATACCCCTAGCAGTGCCTGACGGACTCAGCCAGCTGGATGATGTGAATGACTAGTGACGTGGCGTGATGCGAACAACGAAAGGCACAGTATTAGAACGATAATACATGATATATTAAGTACCTATGTATGTACTTTTTAGATATAGTAGGTAAAGGAATATTCCCCAATCCAATGAGAAACTGAATTGGTTGGACTTGTTTTCTTCGGGTCCAATAGCAAGGTCGTCGCACATCTAGCACGCTTGGCATCACATTACATTACGCGTTAACAGTAGACTTGTTCAGGCACGGAAGTCTGTACACGCGACTCGCTCTGACTACAATCCAAGTGACTCGTTGTTTACTAGTAAATAGGGTGCCAACCTCATAACCCTCCTCCCCGTTGATAGTCGGGTAAAAATGATCTACTAAGGTTAAAGCATGAAATTGCCGATTTGTACTGAAAAATTTAAATTCGTTTTTTTTTAAATTTTTGACATATTTATTTAATCAAAATATTTAGGTAAGTACCATTATTATCTATACATTGCTGCCATCATCCAATAGGAAGGTCATTTATGCCTTTGCGATAGAACTCTGGTGATCTAGATTCGACAAACTGTGTGAAAGCATTTTGTACTGCCTCCTGGGAAGAAAACTATTTATCACGTAGAAAATTGTCCAAATCACGAAAACAATGGTAGTCCGTTGGAGCAAGGTCTGGCGAATACGGAAGGTGACGAATGGTTTCTAATTGCAGTTCCTGTAGAGTTAAAACGGTTTCTCGTGCTGTATGAGGTCTCGCGTTATCATGAAGCAATAATTGTGAAGATCGATTCATGAGTCGGGGCTGTTTCACTGCTAGTTTTGCTATCATTGTTCTGAGTTTGGCACAGTAGGCAACTGCCGTTGTTGCTTGAGCAGATCGGAGAAAGCTATAGTGAATAACACCATGCTGAGACCACCAAACATTTACCTTTACCTTTTTATTGGTAAGCTTTGCTTTAGGACACTGTTGAGGCGTTTGACTTGGGGTCAGCCATTGCATTTCTCGCTTACTGTTATCGTAAAGACTCCACTTTCCATCACCTGTCATAATTCGATCCAATATTCCTTAATTTCTGTATCGATTCAGTTCTTCATATCAAAGTTTCCATCACGAAAGCGTTTAAACCAAAATCGCACGGTGCGATAATTAGCAGTCCCCTCTCCAAACGCAACATTGATATTGCGAGCTGTTTCTGCCGCGTTAGTTCCGAGTCGGAACTAGTATTCAAAAATCACTTGAATTTTCGAAGTATCCATCTTTGTCTAAGCTGAATAAAAAAACAACTGAAAGTCGATAATTGAATGTTGCACATTTTTTAAAAGAAGAATTTCATAGGTACCATGTTAAAAAAGTTTCGCTCAAAAATCTTAAACCATGAAGGTTCTATGTCAATTCGAATGCCTATTACAATAAAACGGCAATTTCATACTTTAACCCCTATTATTTAGAAAAATAAAGGTCTAACATTTAACATAAACTAGCACAGAATTACTTTGTATAAAGACTTCTACAACTAAACATATCGACTTCTACAAGTAAACATATCGACTTGGTAAAATGAGAAGGCGTTAACCAACAATTTAATTCTTTCGAGATAATCCGCTCCAAACATTGGCGGACTAATTTTGATATTTTACTATAAAATCGTAATAAAACAGATTTGTGAGACTATAATATGGTAAAATATGACTTTATTAATGTTATTGTATCCAAAAAATGTTACTAACTTGTGAAATACAGGAAATATCTTGCATTTAACACTTAAATCATTTTTTTTATCGATAATGTACTGTTTCATTGAGGACAAAAAGGATTAATGTCGTTAAAACCCTGTTTTGACTTTTGTATTTTGCATTTTAATCTCTTGCTTATTATTTTATTAGACAATAATCCCTTATTATATTCAATGAACGTCACCATTATCTGGTCGTATTTCACTACTTATGCATATTTTATCCTATTGAAATGATTAAAAAACATATTTGCAATAAATCCTTTATTATATTAATAATGAACCTTTACTAACTCTGAAAAATAATTAAATTAAATCAAAAAATAACAATAAACATTGAATATCAAAACCCTTATCTTAATAGAACTGCTAGGCATTTAGGAATTTATTATTTCTTCGAAGAAAAATCTTTTTTCCATAGGAATGAACTTCAGCTGTTTTCTAATGTCATTTTTTTTTCATCGTAAACCTGGCCTCTCGTTCTTGCTAGTCTCTGTATGTCTACGGCATCTGGGCATATGTTCGTACCTTTCTTCACTACATCAACCATCAAAAATGGAGTGTTCGGATCATACGACTTTTTATATAAAAAACTTCCAAATTGCTTCATTCTTACCCATTTCACCTCATCTCTAAACTCTACTTTGTGGCCCAAAGTATTTTTGGTTCGGTTGATAAGTTTGAGTTGCTTTTGAACATCCTCTATATCATACAAATGTTCCTTCATATCAACCACTTGGGAATTCTTTGTCGTATTATTTTTTATGATGCATCTATATTCTTTGGGTGTATAAATTTTTTCATGTGTTCTTAGCGCTTTCTCTATACGGCCAAAATCTCTATCACTGTCCATGTAAGTGTGACCCACAACAGGAAACTTGTGATCAATAATGTCAAAATATTTCTTCAGTATCATAAACTGGTATTGGCAGATCAACTTAAAATTTTTGTTTTGCCCAGAACAGGAGTCCGACCAAACAATAAGGTGTTTGATTCGATTATTTCCACATGTGCTTTTTAAGTACATTGCCAAATAATGTAAAGCACATGCTACTTCAAAGCTTCCTTTTTTGGCAACATCTTCAGTCCACGTGCACATCACTGAATGATTTTTATCTTTGCTGGCTAAATGTATGCCTAAGTTATAAAACCAAATCTGTCTTAAGTAAAACGCATCCCCAACAGGCATCTTTGGCAGGGGCATCGTTTGTTGAATATCTACAGTGCAATAAAGTTTGCCCTCTTCCGATATGCACTGATTTCTGTCAGTTTTCATCAACTCATATGCTTGTTTATAAGTTACCCTGTGCTCTTCCAAATCTTCGTCATGATCTTCATTTTAACATTTTGAGCAAACGTTGCTCCTCGGGACGCCAAAAGATAAGTTGAATTGGGTACAAAAAACTTTTCTATACGCGTATTCCTTTACGTGGTATTTGCTCTCTTTACTTTCTGTTTCACATTTCTGGATGTATAGCCTATACATTTCTCTAATGTTTAATAACGGTGAGAGGTAGAGCTTGTTCGGATTTTCATGTCGAGAGTAATGTGACTTTTCAGATGGAAAACTTTTGATGTGTGTCATTATGTATTCTTTAACATCATCATTCATTTTGTTGGGGCGGTTATCGTGTAATCCTCTCTTATCTTTTTGAGGCAGAATTTGGCCAAAAGTGTGCTTGTCTTGTATCACTTGTACCTTCCTTGTTGAAATTTGAAAAAGGCTTTATGAACGCCTTCTTGCAGATTTGTATTTCGTTGTTATCGCTTTTTTTTACCGAGTACGTGAAGGTTTGTCTTCGTACCCTTTGTGCTGCTACTAAGCGCCGTTTTACTGGTGTAGGTTTCATACTTTTAAATAATATTGAGTTCTTAGCATCAATCTGTAGTGAATAAAAATCGTCTAACAATCGCTGACGATCTTCGTCAGAAAAATGGGATGAACAATCCAATCTGCATACTACGTTTGTGCGCAGATAACCTTGAAAAATCGTTTTTTTCGCGATGACTATTCCTTTTTTTGTTACATTATTCCTTACCCATAGCTCTAGCATTCTTATTTTTTTCTTGTTTCTATTCATGTTTGTTGATTTTTCTTTTCCTTGATGTTTTTTTTTCTGTACTGGATACCTGCTCACTTTGGATACTTTCATTTTCTTCTGTTACAGTTACCGGCAGTGTTTCGGTTTCAGCAGCTTCTGGCTGCAACATGCCACATCCTTCATTTCCTTCTGAAATGTTCTGTATTTCATCACATCTTTCATTGCCTTCTGAGTTGTTTTGTATTTCAAGGGCAGCTCTATTCAGATTATCATCTTCATAAATTTGATAATCAATATACTCAACTTGTACATCAGGTGTGCTGTCTAAAATTTGTATAGTTTTCCTCTGGTTTCGGTCATCTGTAAAGAAGTATATCCATTCTAAATAATTCCCATATTTTTATAATCTGAGTGGTGAGCCTGCAGCGCAGAGGCGTTGTACTAAATTGTATAGAAAAAGATCGATCTATTGTATGGAGACGATATAGATCGTGCGGAGATGGAACTACGCAAATCCCATACGAAAAGAAGACGTCACGATCACGTCTCGTTATTAACGTCAAATAGACTCACCCCTCTGGTAACATTTGGTATCAGTCTAGCAAGTATGAATGTAGTTACAGAGATATTCTGCTACAGTAAACATTCACACAAACTTTTGGATTTATAATATTAGTAGTAATAACCGAAGTACCTAGTACATACCGTCGGAATGTTCCACTAGAATAGCACCATAACAATTTGTTTCTGAAACCATTTCTTCTACATTTTCCCTGTCATAGATAGTATGACTACGACTAGACCCTTCACAAGGACCAATAAGATCAGATAGTTGTATTAAGTCCAAAGATTCCTCTTTAATTAATCCTTCACGATCTGTGATATTTTCGCTGGCTTCATAGTCGCATGGTTCTTCGTTAAAAGACTATGTGTTGATATCACTGAATCAAGTAGGTGGATACTAAAATAAAATAATAACCCTGATTGACCCTGTTAGTCTATATGACCAATCTATCTATAACCTGTCCATCAAGACCATTCCAATGAGTCCAAACACGATACCTCTGCTGTAAGTTGGTCAAGAGTTGGGTACCTATCCTGCAGACTCTACCTGATGCTGCAGAAACTAGGGAGCTACGATGCTACGGATAGACTTTAAGATACCCACATACTTTCATACACAGATACACAAGTCAAACTTATAATCCTACCCCTCTTTTTGCGCTGGTATATATCTGGATACCTACTTATCTGAGGTTGGTATATACTATGTGGGTACTACCTGACTTATGTAAACTTTGATAGGTAGGTAGATCTAACTATAAAGTGAAGTCGATAAATCTTATAAAAGATAAATAAAAATAAAAAGTAAAGAAGATCTGAGTATTCTAATAAGAAGAAATGAGATTAGTTAGATTACCTTACCCATTGTCCCTAGGTTAAAAACTTACTTTCATTGTTATTTCTGCTGTTGCACATATCCACTAATTCACGTCCTCGTTTAAATCGGTTTCTTGACATAATTTCAAGTTATTTAAAACACTTGTAATTGCAAATTACCGGGAAGGTGGGATAAATTACTGTGAACTCAAATCACGCGCGAAAAACAAGTGCTGACAAACAAACGTTTAGGCTCGACACGCGCGCCACATCGCATCTCATTCACGCCTTAGAGTTATAGTATTATTTGTCTCTCTCCTTCGTAGAAAAAGCGCGCGCAAATTTTGGGTGGTCGCGACTCGTGGCTTGGTCAGTGCAATCGCTTAGCGCAAAAAGGGTGTTAATAAACATTACCACAAGACGAGAGCGTGATTTGTAAGTGACAATTGAATACAAGAAAGATTTAGATTACTTTAACTCTGTTTTCAGGCAATTCATTTGAACTTGTTAGGGCATTTGTGAAAACAAAAACGTCATTGTGTTTCTTACACCATTTCTATACTAGACCAAAGTAGAATTTTTAATATTTTTGCTGCGTTTGAACATTATACCGTTTTTGACTTAGAGATGTCAACTTTTTTGTCAGTTAACGCCTTTTCCGTCTGAATATCTCGAAATGTGGGCTGAAACTAGATATTACAAGAACGCCATAATGTAGCTTATTTCATTCCGAATCCAACGATACCAATAACTCATTTTGCCAAAAATGTGTAATTAACGCCTTTTCATTTTAAGCCCTTCAGTTAGGAGTCAGCTCGATCGTGCGGGTCAAGAAATACCTATTCGGGAGCGGCAGCATGCATCGGCAGCATGCATTAACCGCCCGCATGAGGAACATTTATTTATGTTTCACACACATGCTCGTATAAAAAGACCAAATGTTTACCAGCGTATCGTTCATGAAACACAAGCTCTTCTTGCTCTGGGGCTAGATGATACTGTGTGAATTGTCCACCATCATCATGCAACTGGTTACTGACAGTAGGCACGTTTCCCTGCAGGAAGAAGATGAAGAAGCAGCAGCCGACGAGACGTACGAGTCCCGGGGCGAGGAGCCGGAGACGCTGTACCGGTACGAGACGGACTCCGAGCGCGAGCAGGACGCTGCCAGCGAGGGGCGCGTGGACCCGCTCGTGAAGCCGGAGCCGCTGCCCCCGCACCCCACTGCCTACAAGGTACCATCGTGCTTTAGCAGCCTGTAGCGAACGTTCTGCTGAACGTGAGCTTCCCCAAGGACGAGACAATAGCGGGCCTGCGCCGCGTCCATCCATCTACTGAATTAAGACCTGGCCGATTTCAATCTCTCATATCTCACTTCTACAGCCTATACTAGTTCACTGCTAGGCGTCCCCTGATTGGAGTCGATGGCTTTTGTCATGGGGGTAATGCCGTAATCTCCACGTTGGGCATGCGGGTTGGAGACAGCAGTAGAGCTGTTAGATATACGCAGAAGGAAGCTCTTGCCCTTCTTCTGTTACAGTCCCTCACTCGTCACGTGCACGTGCTGAGGACGAATGTCACGCTGCGACCGCCTCGGCCATTCCAATCCCAAAAAGTATTTGATTTATTTTGATAAATATTCGTTCTTTCTGTCTTACAAGGATTATCAAATAGGCCGCAACAAGAAGCGACTAACCAGGACGCTGAAGCGTGGACGCGACCGGCCCAGAGAGGTCACCAAGGCGTACGTGGAGAGTCGACTCCGCGACGTAGAGACCGCCTGGCGCGGTGCCGGCGCCGGCGGGGGCGGTGGAGGCGGCGGCGGGGTGCGGAGGGACGACTGCGACACCTACGGCGAGTACATCGCCGCCACGCTGCGCAAGCACGACAACAAGACGCAGTGCATCATCAAGCAGGCCATCAACAACATCCTCTTCGAGCAGGAGATGAGCCAGTACAACCACCCGCTGGACGCCGAGATGGTCACGGAGATGCTGGACGCCTCCGAGGACGAGTGACGACGACCTCACTTTAGTTTCAACTGTGTACAGAACCAGATGTAAAGCCGCAGCCCCAGCCCGCTGGAGCCGCGTCCTGCTAAAGTTATCCACTGTTGGCTCCTCGCTGTGCCATGGAGGGGCCAGGGGCATGCCTCGCTGTGCCAAGGAGGGGCCAGGGGCATGCCTCGCAGTGCCATGGAGGGGCCAGGGGCATGCCTCGCTTTGCCATGGAAGGGCCAGGGGCATGCCTCGCTCATATTTACTGATCTATTGAGATGAGATCTGTGAGTCTCTACACACTGGGACTAATAGTTGTGATTGTAAATACCGGATGACTCTTACGCCGATATAACACCGAAAAGGGAAAGAAGTCCATTGCTTAGCAGTGGGATCCTATAGGAGAGTCCATATGGACTTTCTAAATTAGGGTAAGTTAAAAATATTTAGGAACCACATTATAACTTATATTATAACGTTATAGTTTGTTAAAAATTGTGGTAAACAGGAACGATATTGAGAAGATTGGAAAGACTGGACAATGTTAAAACTAATAACGTAGTAGGCAGTGGTTCCCTACTCAGGTATTGCTTCAAAGCATTTTATAACAAACAATTTATTAAACGTTCTACTACATTATAAGTTGTTTTATGACTTGGTTTATAAAAGTAGCGTAATTTGAGTAATTATAGATAGATAGAAAGATAAATAAGAATTTTTATTAAGTTCACAAACAAACAGCACAGGAAAACATATCAAATCAACATAAGCAGTATTATGTATATCGCAATATCAGTGGTTATGCTTGTGCCATAAAATGAATGACTGCATCAATTTAATGGTAAGCAGTGTTTTTGTATGTAATCCCGCACCCGCACCCGCACCCGCATCCGCATCGCATCCGCACCTTCGCGTCCGTCCGAGACACCCGCCGACAAACAAACGATTTCTAACTGCACACGTAGGTAACTACTATAATTCTTTAGAAAAAGCATCGCATGAAACCATTGAGATATAAATCCCATGAAACTCATCAGACTATCACATGGACTGCATCCGATATAATTACCTGTGCGTTTATTTTTTCCATCCGTCAATCGGACCTGCGCTGTGTACGTACGTGCGGCGGGCAACGGCGGCGGCGCGGCGCTCCGCGGAGCGAGCGGCGCTCTCCGCGGAGCGAGCGGCGCGCCTCTCCGCGGAGCGAGCGCGTCGCCGCGCACCTCGTCTACTGCTGGCTCGTCTGTGGAGAACAGTTGCCAACTGACTCGTCAATGGACCGCAACGCATCTATTGCATCATTATATAATTAGCTCGTTGCATTTCGTCTACTGTACCTACCACGTGAGTTAAGGCTGGTTTATTCGCGTGGTGTGATTCCATTGCTGGCCCGCCTGGTTCGGGCTCGTGTCCCTCCGGTCCCCAGCAGCAGTGCGCGCGCGCGTCGTGCAGCGCGCGCGGCGTGCGATCACGCCACCCGACGTCATACAGTCTCGGCGTTGTTTTTGCTGCAGCGAGCACCTAGCGATGCATTAGCATTTAATTGTGCTAAGCTGTTCCGTTTTCTTGTTTTGTTAGTTCATTGCTATTTTAGAATTCATTTCCAGTTTGTTTGTACCTATAAAGTTAAACATTTTAAAAGTAATAGAAGCATCATGGGTGCCCCTTCGTACAGGGTGCCCGGTGATGCTTCTATTAAAAAGACATAATACCTACATTCATTACATACCCCTACCAATAATTACGAGACTTACCAAATCCAAACGCAAGAACTGGCTTGGATTATTCCAGCAAATGTGACGTGTTATTCTAGAAATATACGAAATAAATGATTATTGATTGGAACACCTAATATAAGAAAGCCTACCTGTTTGCCAAGCCCAGGTCCAGACCTGGGCTTGGCCTACTAGGGTTTTATACTTAGGTTTAAATTTGAAAAAAAAAAAGTTCTACCAAGGTATTTCTTTATTAGAAAACTAGATTTAAACATTGTTTTCGCTTTAATGAAGTGCTTAGTAATATTACTTTACCTAGTAGGTAGGTAGGTATAGGTATAGTTAGAGCGTTAGGTATTGCATCAGCCGCTGGCATGGCCGCGGGCAGGCGCAGGCGGCTCTTGCGTCAGACAGTAAATAGGTATCATTTGTAGCCGAAGGAAAATACCTAGACCTAATGGAGCCTGTTGCCGAGCTGCGAGCACACGGCCACTAGCACGCGCCGCGCCAGGAGCCACCACCGGTGTGGCCACAGATGGTGTGGCCGACGCAACGCTCCGCGGAGCTCGCTGTCTACGATTCCACATGGTTGGTTCAGTTGTATAGTGTTGGGAGAGTCTATTCAAAGCAATCACTAGAAGTTTGTGAGGACTCGGCCATGAATGAGTCTTAGATAGATACTTACTAAGTACATGTAGGTACTTTCTTCCTTTTGTATACTGAAGGGCACTTTGCGACGGTTCCTTGCACGTGTGGCGTTATTCTTCGGTTTCGAGATGTGGCTGTGGTGTTAAACTGTGGTCGATAAATAGAACGGAGCGACTGGCGACGACGATGTGCTCGGAGTGGACCACGCAAATAATATATTTCCATGGTGTGGACTGCGGACCTTAGGTATCCTCGACTGCTTTGCTACGGACACAGGTTAAAGAAATTACCTATGGTATCCATCTTACTTCTACAATCGAATAACCTGTGGTCCGGTTTGTTAGGTACCATGATATAGGCTACGATATTGGATGAATGTCTAAATTCGCAGAATCTGATAAAACTTGGCATATAATTTAGCAGAAAGTAAATCAGAAATATCTAATAGCAGATATCTTTAGGCAAATACCTTCGCCCAAGGTTACATGATTACGTCTCCGAGGAAAACGACGGCCAACGCTGAGCGTCCACCCGGTCCACTCACCCCAGGTTATTTTAGGAGAATCTTTGTTAAATATCGCGTACGTAAGACGTGCGAATAGCAGTTGTGTCAGCGTTCAAAGTCGAGTTGGACCGCGCGCGGCCGCCCCCTGCCAACATCGCGTTCCCTGAACCGCCGCCCCGTCTCCACTCCAAGACTCCAACGCCGCTCTGACGTATCTACCTTACCTACCTACCTACATGCGCGACGTGCTCGTAGTTTGCTCTCAGACACATTGTCGCCGCTAAATATAAGCTCTTACGCGATTGCTGTAAATTGCACCGAGCGCGCCTTGCTCTGATTTTATCACCTATCTCGCCGCCATTAGGTTCGCTATCCCTTGTGTGACGAGTGGTCGATACGGCTCGTGCTGTTTGCCTCATGTTATTTGTTTTGTTGTAGTTATCAGCAGGATATGAAATCTAGATAATACATAATGTTCATAACATTTCAAGTGTCATGTCTGCCCTAAGGCTAAGGTAAGTAAAGTAGGTACCAATGTCGTGCCATGTTCTCTGAAGCAATTGTGTTCGCTCCCGGGAGGTACCTTCCTATCCTACCTCAGCTATGCAGCTATGATTGTTTTCTCATTAATAACATTTGTTCGTTAAATATAAGAAAGATTAATGAAATGATTATACCTTCTCTAAAGGAATTCAATTGTTTAATTTTAGGTAGGTAGGTACTCGTTTGCACTTTAGGTAGGTACCTACGTAACTTAGGTATTTGTTTTAAGCCAGAGCTTTTCATTTCAAACTTCCAAGATACCTGCCCTACCTAGCCCTACCCTAGTCTCAAAAGACTGGTGTAGTCGACATTGCATCCACTGAGCGAGTAGGTGGCGCGTTATCGCCGGTTTATGGAGCTCTTAATTTTGTTTAAGTGGCGACTCTTCCTCTTCTGTAGTCTGTGTCTCCTCTCCACGTTACATCTATACTGTACGGTAGGTACCTGTGCTGTGCTGTGACGCGAGTATCGACCTCAAAACTAAAATACTCGCGGAAATCATGTTTACGTTACATTCCACTCGTGACATTTAGATAAGAGAGCGACTTCAGATCACAGCCACTACCCAACTCTACCTAACTTTAGATTGAGAAGGCTGCCTCCCAGTTCAACATTCGTTAGAAGTCAACAAAATTAAAACCACAATCGAGAGATCGAGAATGAGAATAATATCAAAAAACAGATAAATTTAGACAGCGAAGGATTGTGGATGGGGTCTTTTAGTATGATTGTCTCCCACTACCACTAGCTAGTCCAAACAAAGCTTCGAAGGCAAACTTTTAGTATGATTGTCTCCCACTACCACTAGCTAGCCCAAACAAAGCTTCGAAGGCAAACTTTTAGTATGATTGTCTCCCACTAGCTAGTCCAAACAAAGCTTCGATCGAAAGCAAACTTTCTGCTTTCCACATTTCCAACCAATCCCCTTCTTTTGAGCACTCATTGAGTGGACTAGGTATATATAAGTTCCATATTCCACAAGACACCGTTCTACCTTATCCTGTTTTCGCATTTTAACATTTTCCATGTTTCAAAAGCAAGTGCTTTCTAAAGTTTCTTCTCAGCAGACTTGCAAAAAGTTTTTAGACAATGATGCATTCCTATTAGGAAGAGATCTGTTCATCTGAGACTATGCTTAGACTAGTCACTATCACTAGACGAAACCTCCTCATAAGAGGAAAAACAGCAGTTACAAGAAACTGGCCAGAAGACCAGCTCGGAATAAATGCCATCTCTCAGTCAGTTAGGTTAGACAGGTACATATCAGCCGACTTACGTTGCTTTTGAACATCTGCCAAAGAATTAACCCAAAAACACTTAATATATCTTATAATAATAATCATCACATCGACTACCTACCCTGACTTCCAGCGCGCTGGCGTCAGGGAATGCTGGCACTGCTGTCACAACATGTCTGACGGTTCTCGACTGTTGTCTACGTGCATTCCATCATGCAGATGGATCGCATATACATACGTAGGTATACCTACTTGTAAATTATTGTTATCGGGGGCTGCGTATTTTTGGCGATGACGGACAAAGGTCTTGATACTTGAACAGATGTTTACTTACGGAGATCTTACATTAGTGCTTACCGACCTACACTACACGTATTATTGTTGCTTTTACTAACTCCGTAGGTGCGTGACTGAAACAATGACTTTTTGTCAGCACATAATGGATAGGTAGAGCAACGGCTCTTAGAAATGGTTTATGGTGCAGTATGTTACGAGTAAGTGAACCACTGAGTAGGTTGACTTGACCACTTGAGTAGGTAGCGGTGCAACTCGTCCGTGGACGAGTGGTCCACTTCACTTTTGAGTAGGTAGCGGTACAACTCGTCCGTGGACGAAGGGTCCACTTTACCTTTGAATAGGTAGCGGTGCAACTCGTCCGTGGACGACTGGTCCACTTTGCTTTTGAGTAGGTAGCGGTGCAACTAAATCTAACTGCTGAATCTAAAGTCTCATGGTTTCTGATTTGGACGAGTTGTACCCCTACCCCAAAGACAACTCGTCCGCGAGAAGATCGTCGTTACTATTCAAGGGGTAAGACTAACAATAATTTTATTGTAAAATTGTGTTAATTATAGTTACATTATCAACAATTATATCCTATTCGGACATAATAATATAATCTTAATCTAGGCAGATAATTCATTATCTAATGTCAAAAAATTCCTTCAAATTGTAGTGTTTAAACATGCTTCCATCAAGTTGTTTTATTTTGTGGTAAATGAAGAAAAATCATCATGTAAAAAATAAGTGTGAAAGAGACAGCGTACCTTTCGTGGCGCGTATATTAGGTCTTTACCTATAAAAGTGCCATTTTTTATGAAATAAGTTAACGATATTTTTTTCTTTATTTATTATTTCTATGAATTAAAGTAATACTCCCCCACAATTAAAAGTTGAATGGTTCACAGTTAAAGAGAGTCGATTCGGTGAGGGATTTGGGGGTTCACCTCGACGACAAGCTGCATTTCAGTGTACATGTGGTTAACATCTGCAAGAAGGCATTCAAGACCCTGGGATTTGTACTCCGTCAGACGAACAACTTTACAAAGATGAGCGCAATAAAAACTCTATACGACGCATTGGTGAGAAGCCATTTGGAGTATAGCTGCGGTATGGGCATGGGCACAACACGAGGCCAAGCACAGTCAAATGGTGAAGTGAAACGCATTCAAAAAAAATCAAATAAATAAATTCACCAGATTTCTGTACTTGAAGCTCTACCTACGGCATCTATCCATTCTTCCCGTTGATGTATTCAACCTCCAGCTTGTTGTATCCAACCTTGTTTGTTATTGGCATGGTTGGATACAACAAGCTGGATGTGAGGAGAGATCCAGCGCTTGCTCTATATTTGCTCAGGGTATTTCGTGGGATGATCGCATGCCCAGGCATTTTAGAGGTAATGCAGCTAAATGTGCCTGAGGAGCTTGTGCACCGACGGAGGCGGCCCGCCCTACTGGCTGTACCAAGAGGAAGGACCAACCTCTTGAATACAGCACCTCTGATGCGCTGCATCCACACGCTCAATCTGCTGGCGGAGAGAGTCAACCTGTTTTATTGCTACCTAAGCTAAATTCATAGAACTCTGTTATTGTATTCTATGCTGTTCTAATAAGGTTGCATTGTGTAATTATTTGAATCATGGATTTGTATATTATTATGTTATTTCAATTTTAATTACTAGGTCTGACGAATATTTGTATTTTTTAATGTCTTGATTATTATGCTACTTATTTATTATGTTATATATTTAAAATAATGGACTGACATGTAGGTAAATTTCATTTTATTAGATTTAGTTAATAAATGTTTAATTAATGTTTAATGTTAGTACTAATAGGCAATATATATTAATAAGGTACATTGCATTAGGTGTCCTGGAAAAATAGTTGTACCATGCAATCGATACATCTTTGCCAACGCAGTGGCAGTTTATTGAAGCCTTTCTTGAAGACATCAGCTGGACGGGAGGCAACAGATACTTCAGTGCCTCGGATGACGGAGAGCCTCCAGCCCCAGCTCCTGTAACTTGGAGACCGACTGTTGAGCTGTGGTTGTGCAGTACGAGGTCGCGCGTTGTCGTGCAGGAGCAGTGGGGACGAGCGATTGATCAAAGCTGGTTGAAGACGTGCGAACTTCTCCATCATTGTATTCAGTTCTTCAGAGTACCGACTTATCCCGTTTGGTAAGATAAGAAGCACTAAACAGTTATCATCACTTTTCTAGGGGTAAGTTTTCGTTTAGGGATTGTTTAGTGCTGCACCCATCCAACAACTTGCTGAGCGCTTGCGATTGTCAAACAGAATCCATTTATCGTCACAGGCAACAACGCGTTTCAAAATTCCTTCGTTTGTGTGCCTGTTGAGCAGTGTAAGGCACGTCTTGACGTCTTGACGCGTACTTCGCGATGGCGATCATTGAGTTCGTTGGGACCACATTTGTAAATTTCTTTTACCTTGCCAATTTGACGCAAATGGACCGATATTGTTGATGTTTGATGCTGACGTCGAAAGATGCTGCTAATTTAGCCGTGAGTATCATCAGCTTCCACAATCGCCTTAATTTCGTTATTGTCGACCAAACTTTTGACCAAACTAGAACGGCAATTTCATGGGTAAAGACCTATTATTTACGCCAAGTTTTCAAAACCAAGCATTTGTTTATACAAAGCAGCTCAGACCAATGATCATCACAATGGATAGAGCCATAAAACTATACCGCTCTGCCGATCGGGTTCTGGGAACCGGTTAAAAGTATTTGTTATCTGTGCAATGAAGTGCAATTCAAATGCCCTTTTCGTAATGAAATAATTGTGTGAAGATTAGTTAGCCAGATAACTTCACAGGAATAACAATAAAGAAAAAAAAGTAAGGGATTAAAGTGTGTGAGTGCAGATAAAATGGTGTCTAATGTAATGACCACCTCACCTGACAGTGGAGAGAAGACGCGACCCGCTCTGGAGCACTGACAGTGGAGAGGAGACGCGACCCGCCCTGGAGCACTGACAGTGGAGA
Organism: Eupithecia inturbata; assembly: GCA_963662085.1. Taxonomy (NCBI): domain Eukaryota; kingdom Metazoa; phylum Arthropoda; class Insecta; order Lepidoptera; family Geometridae; genus Eupithecia; species Eupithecia inturbata. The sequence goes on from OY759195.1 coordinate 299,600, forward strand.
GGAGACGCGACCCGCCCTGGAGCACTGACAGTGGAGAGGAGACGCGACCGCCCTGGAGCACTGACAGTGGAGAGGAGACGCGACCCGCCCTGGAGCACTGACAGTGGAGAGGAGACGCGACCCGCCCTGGAGCACTGACAGTGGAGAGGAGACGCGACCCGCCCTGGAGCAACTACTTTCTATGGCAAAAGCGGCACTCAATTATATTTAGATCTATGACTGAGTAAACTTTCATAATTTGGGTCATAATAGTGCGAGTGCACGAGTAGGACTTAATAAATTAACCAGTTTAGAGAAAAAGAAGTAGGTAACAGTGTTATATATAACATAACTTATAAGCTTATAACCATTAGTACACCAAATCAACAAATTATTTAATTGTGAATGTAGGTAGGTACTACTTAATTTACAAAATTCGTGATATTATTCGATAAATTTTAATTACGTTTGTTTGTTGATTATGTTCTAAGCTGAGACAGCACGTGTTAGAAGAAGACAGATTTTTTATCTTCTGAAGCTTGAATAAATAACAAGATATAAGCTTCTTGGTTTTAGTGTTACATGATGCTTTTTTTTCGTTCGTTATGGCCTTATATGATTTTATTTTGTTTTAGCTAGCTAGGTATGATGTTTAATTTTATTCTTGTCGTTTTTAAAAAGTTGATTCAAACGCGTCACTGTACTTACATATATGATTTACGTAAGTTCATTATTATACCATACTTTATGTTTTTATTTGCTAAATTGTTTTATCGTTTATTGTGAATGTTTAAATCCAGAGATCCTTTTTAGGTTACTTCAACGCATGTAGTATTCTATTAATATAAAAAAATTACAAATCAGTTACCGTGTTTTATTTTAGTTTTTCCTCATAGTACCTACTTAAGTAGGTATATATATATAATATAATTGGAATGTTTGCACGTCATTGTACGTCATCTATCTTCTAGAGTAGGATGGAACATAAAATGAATCAATAATAATCATAAGATAAATTTGTGTTGTTTGAGAACGAATGTACTTTTTACAGCTTATTTTATTTTTTGAAACCAGAACGCTGCTCGGAGTGCTTCGAGAACTATTTCATATTCTCTTTGACTAAAATGAAACTCATTTTTTAAAGTATTGTAATATTGACAAGTGAGCTTTTCATTAATCTGACGTTTTGAGAGTTAACCTAAGGACTTCCTTAGGTCCAACTGCCATCAAAAACTTCCATCCACTCGGATGGAAGTTTGTTAACTTGCAAAAAAAACAACGCCTGGATATTCGAGATTGTTTTATTATAATAGATTCTAATAGATTAGTAGTCTCTAGTAGATAGATAGAGTAGTTTTTTATGTCATTGATCGGTAGAGTCAGTCATACCATACATAAGAATCGAATCTGAACACACATTGCATTATTCCCATTAAATTATTCTTAAAAACTGTGACGGGACCGGGACGGGGACGGAGCAGTTTGTTTGGATGACTGGTTTACACCAGTTAGGTAAGTAGGTCTAGGCAGGTAGGTACCTACACCAATACGCTGCGCAGTCGACTGATGGAGGAGAGACGACCAATATGGCATGACACGATGGGTGACAGTGTGGGTGTTAAGTACTTACCTATTTTTTTTTTAGTAGGTCCGGTTACCATATAAAGCCACTAGTTTATCAAAAATCTGGGATTTTTCAAATTAATGAATGTTCCCTTTTAGTAAAATTTGCTATCTTGATTAATCAGGGTATTGTAGCTGCCTCAACATCAACTTCTTGATGAATGGTTCTGCGTCTAGTTCTGGTTTGATACAATAATCCCTGAACCACGTACATTGGCAGAAGCCAATGTACGTGGTTCAGGGTAGGCCCCGTGAAAATGACTTCCAAAGTCAAATTATGGCCGGCATCCGAATCGAACCGCACCCACCTACCTACTTACACTCGCTCGCAAATAAAATGTTTTGTATAACTTTACAACATCAATAATCAAATCATAAACCTGTTCGGACCAAAATAGCAACAATACTCCCTCGCCATCCAACAAACACAGGTAGCCGGCCTCTAACCCTCTCTCGCCGTCCCGCTCGCACCTGCAGCCTGCCGGCCTACCTCCGTCTCGGTCGGCAGCTGTGCGTACGGTCACGTTCACAACCGTTGTTGGCACCAGATTTTTCCTTTTATTTAGTATTTGATTAAGATTGCTCTCTCGGAGATGAGAGCTGTCAGCGTGCAGCGCGCCCTTGGTACGAGGTCGCTTGCTTCCTGATGAAAAGTCATTTCTACTGAAATTTTTCTCCCTCGATACTAATGTTGAATCTACCCTTACATAAAGTTAACTGTGGGAGATAAATTTGCAAAAATGGCTCGTGCATGTTAGACACAAAGTAGGTACCTTTTACAGCTGCCTTATACATTTATAATGTAGGTGCCTATAGCTAGTAGGTAGTACATACCTACTTAGGGTGAGTAGATGCGGATCCTGCCGTATCACAGGAAGAATTACATAAATAAACATTTATAAGATAACTACTTATATCAAGTTTAATCAATCATTCAGTCATCAACCATTATTAAAACAGTGGAATTGAAATTTTAACCCTTATCTATCAGACTCAAAACAACAAGGACAGAAGCCCTGCTCTCTCACTCTGTCACTCCAGTCAGACTCATCTTTAACAATCTTCAAGGTGTTGTCGTTGTCTGGGAGGCCGATGGAGGCGGGGTGCGGGGGCGGGACGGCCCAGCGGCGCGGGCGGCCTCCAATTCCTCCTCGATCAAGAGCAAGAGCCGCGGCTGCAGCACCAGCGCCCGCCGCGCAGGCAGCGCCCTCATCAGCGAGGCCACGTGCTGGCCGAAGGTGGCGTGGTGGTCCTCGTGCCTGGAGAGCAGCGTATTTAGCTGCGCCTGCACGTCGCGCAGGCTGTGCCCCACGGAGCGCTCGTCCAGGCTGGCCTGCGAGCTGCGGCGCCGCTTCCTGGCCGGCGGGGCTCCGCCCTCGTCCTCGCTGCCTGTCGACAGGCACTCGGTGCTCGGCTGAGATCTCTCGTCGTCCTTGTCCTTGCCGTTCTAGAAACAACGAACAAGGTTCAATACTTACTGGCCGGACCACGGGAAATATTACGGCATTTAATTTCTCAAGATCTAAGATGACTGGGAGACTGGGCCATGCAGCCATGCAGCCATGCAGCCATGCAGCCATGCAGCCATGCAGCCATGCAGCCATGCAGCCATGCAGCCATGCAGCCATGCAGCCATGCTGCCTACTTATAAAAATAATAAACAATGGACAACAGGCGCACGCTACTTTGACAGCCTGTTCAAAGAGCCGTATGTAGGTATCGATTAGTATTATTAGAAACAGCGAGGTATCGAATCCAACTTGTCCTTGGGAAGCGACAGCGTGTAGCGGACCAAGCCAAGCGGTGCAAATATTACATAACCACTTATACACCTGGCTATATAATGTAATGGTACACCTACCTACGGCTCGTGTTTGTAAGTACCTCCTTCCTACCTGCAGTGAGTCACACACACACACACACACACACAACACAAAGTCAAGGTCGCGACAACAGGTTTCGAAGCGAAACAAATGTTACATATTGTGTAGAGAGTTCCTTTGTTGTGAACTGAACACGGCGTGGCGTGGCGTGGCGCGGCGTAATCAGTACGGAGTCTCTTCGTAGAACCTAATCCATAGCGGCATCATCTCGTAGTTTTCATAGGTACCTAAGCAGTAAGCAAGCAGGCAGGACACATTATCATGTGAAAGTTAAAATAAATAAATAAATGATTGTTGAGATGATGCGAACATACGCTCTACCTTGATCTGGCGGAGCAGGTGTAGTAGTGTAGCGCGTTACCGTACCTACCAGACACCCGCACCACGCCACACCACATTGGGACCGTCCACCTTGACCTGTACCTAGAGGATTCGATCCCGAGATCCGGGATCCCGGACGTTTTTCAATCCCGAAACTTTCGGGATATACTCCCTAATGCGTAGTATAAGGGACAGTCGCAACAGCATCCTGTGGACTGTGGCAGAGGGGCTATCTTCTCCACTCTGGAGATACTTTGTGGTGAGGGTGATCTGATCAATGAAGGAAGATATTTCCTTCATTGATTATCCTTACCTACGTCATCTGACAGTTGTTCTAAAATGTTACTTTGTTCTTTATTATTATTATTTTTGTTTTCTACTTCTATTGTCGTACCTATGTGTTTTATTTTTTTTTCTTTTGGTTGTATTTTGATTTGTTCTTTTGTCGTAAAGTTATGGACTATTGTTGTCTGCAATAAAATCTTTTTTTTTTTATTTTTTATTTATAGTGTAAGACTGTAAGCTAAATATTTATGTTTATGGATAAAGATATTTATTTCTCAAAGAACTTATTATACATTCACTTACAGAGAAATGTGTTTTTCTTAGTATCTAACATAGAGGTAGGTACCTACTTGTAAAACTTATTTATGATGGTGGCAGGTCCGTAGTACCTATAACTTTTTGTATGATCTTTAGTTTTATATATAAGACAGCAGGTGTTGTAGGTACGTAGGTATATTTGCCTCAGGCTCATCAGTTTCGTTTCCTTGTAGAGTGACTGCGTTCTTGTCATAAAGTCATTGTTGAAAAGCATCAAGCAAGCAAGCAAGATATTTTTAATTGCAATTAGTCAATGTGTGCGAGCAAGCAGGTAGGCCAGTTCTATAATCATTGTTTCATTCACGCACGAGCACAAGTTACAAACGGTAATCAGTGTATCCGAGAGACAATAATATCGAACGACGAAAACTATCACCGATGAGATAAACGTTATGTTAGAAACTTTGATTGTTTACCTAAATAATCGAAGGTTAGAAATAACTTTTATGCTGAATTGCTGATGGATGTAAATATCCTGATGATTGTAAATTTAAAATGTGTGTGTAAATTTAAAATGAGTAGTTTTGTACTTATATACCTATTGGTGGGTGCAGTCGGCGACGAGGGTCGCTGACCGCATAATCTTCATTATTGCTTGTATCAAGAGTCCGCTCCTTTAATGTTAATTATCGACCATACAAAAGTGGCCAAACCCCGCCCAGGTGGGCCAATCACGGCAGCTAAAGAAGAAAATGTGAAAATTATCGAAAAACTTGTATAAGTCTTGGAATACTCAACCACTTTACGCCATTTGAGAGAAGAAATAAAAGAAATGGAAAAGGGATAAACTCCTCTCCAAATGCCGATGCATCGCGAGGCTGTGGCTAGGCCATCCAGCATCCGGTTCAGCTCCTCTAGCGACTCCGCCATTAAGACTATGTCATCAGCGAATCGTAGGTGCGAGATTTGAAATAAAGGATATTATTCAACTTGTTAAAAAAAGTAATTTGAATTCAGAATGCTACACTAAATTTCGATGGTGTAATATGTTGATACTCTATGGTCGGCGCCGAAAAAAGAATAAACAACGCGATGTGCACCAGGGGAGGTATACTTTCTCACTGAAGGCATCGCCATTTTTAAGTGCATCTTGACAACTTGGCTTGTGAAGACCATTCTTCTAGTCTAGCCATCTTTAAATAATCTATCAAACAACAGGTTCGGAATTGATATGGGACTTACACCTCTGTGAGCTGCACTTATTTTAGCATATCGTAGGAAAGGAGGTTAGACAGCGTTCAACCTTCACAGAAACGCATAATTTCGTTCGTTCATGGTTCGAAAGAGGTATCAAAAAGGTAGAGGTATTAAAGAGGCATTCGTACTCTCCATGGTTGTTGACGAAAATGAGTTCCTGACCTCTTTTATAAATTACAAAATATTTTCTACCTAGTCGAGGTGAAAAGTTGAACTCGAGAGCAAATTTTATTTGTTTTGTGCCTTTTAAATTTTATTTGTTTTGTGACTTTTAAGCTCAGCAGTCTACTTTAGCCACCCGCTACGCTCGTGACTCTACTCTAGACTACTTCGCTAGCTCGGGATTTAATATCGACACGTGCTAATAAATCGTTTTGCTCACTTGTTGAACAAGCAACTATTTCAAGGGAATAGAAAAACTTATTTCACGATCAAATAAATGTACCTATTGATATCATGTGGGAGACATAATGAAAAATATTTTTTATTTTACATTTTTTTATAATTTAGGTAGGTATAGTATTGATTCAGCCTAAAACAATATTAGGTACATGACGTTGAAAACATAACTACAATTTTAATATTTACGTACTCGTATTCTACTATTTTAATATTTATAGTGAAATACCTAAAATATACCGAAATACCGGGATCCCAGTTTTAAAAATATGAATACCGGAAAAATACCGGTATTGCCACTAAGTCCAATACCGCCATGCCCTAGTGGCGACAGCTGGCAGCAAGCTCGTTGTCCACATACGGTCGGCAAAGAGCCATATTATGATCGTACAGTTGGCTTCAAGCAAGCTCTAGAAGCTAAGCTGCAAGCAAAGCGTAACGGCCAACAAGGGACTAGGTTGCGGCAAGCTCGCCCACTGCGCCATCCTGTCACTCTAAAACTTAAGGACTACGAGTTTAGGGCCATATTTGAATGCATATTTTTGGTTTGGTAGTTAAAAACAGGAATCGACAGTACTTTTTTGAAAATTGATTTGATATTGAATTTTGTTGACATGTTACTTTCATTTTGATAATTGGATGAACGGTTCAAGTTGTTGATGAAAAAATAACGAAAAGGCTGAATTAACATTAAAACTGACTTTTAATTGTTTGTCTTCAATCACGGGATTAGAAACATGGGCCGGGATCGAAGCGTCTACCTGTACCCCTAACCTGACGCTCGTCCCGCAGAAGCCAGGCGCCGCTGCCCCGCAGGAAGGGCCGCAGCAAGCTGTCCATGGTCTCGTACCACAGCACCATGGGACGGTCCACCTCGACCTGTACCTCTCACCTGACGCTCGTCCCGCAGAAGCCAGGCGCCGCTGCCCCGCAGGAAGGGCCGCAGCAAGCTGTCCATGGTCTCGTACCACAGCACCATGGGACGGTCCACCTCGACCTGTACCCCTCACCTGACGCTCGTCCCGCAGAAGCCAGGCGCCGCTGCCCCGCAGGAAGGGCCGCAGCAAGCTGTTCATGGTCTCGTACCACAGCACCTTGGGACGGTCCACCTAGACCTGTACCCCTCACCTGACGCTCGTCCCGCAGAAGCCAGGCGCCACTACCCCGCAGGAAGGGCCGCAGGAAGCTGTCCATGGTCTCGTACCACAGCACCTTGGGACGGTACTCCTCGAAATCGCCCAGCGCCACGCTTGCTGCTATTTTCTTCAGTTCCTGAGGGGTTTACAGTTCATAAAGGCTAAGGTCATCATCACCATCATCATCAGCCCTTGTCGACCCACTGCTGAGCATAGGCCTCTCTATGTTTATGCCATTCGCCTCGGTCCTGCGCTAATCTGGGCCAGGTGTAACCTACGGCTTTGTACAAGCATGTTTTGCATAACAAATTGCTGCCCGTCAGGGTGTATGTACTAACTCTAGCTATAATTAGAACTTAAGCACTCAACTATGTACATATTTGCAATATAATAAAATGTGGCATTCAGCTCTTAGGGCAAATTCTGTACACTAAAGTGTTTTTTTTTTTCACAGCGTTACATAAATGAGAGGAACTGTGATAAAATGTATGGCAATCGCGAACGAAGTCGCGGGAACAGCTTGTAATCATTAAATTCGAAAAAGGAAAAATGAATCTATACCTAGAATCATCTTGTAATGCGAAAGAAATAAAATGTATCTGAGTAAGTAGGTAGGTAACCTTTTCATGAAAGCGGTACCGTAATTTTACATCCGGTATTATTATGTACCCACCATGTACCGTATCTGTTTTCAAGCTCTGCTGTACTGTAAGGCAAGGACATTGTAGAAGCGCAGATCTGAAGTGCCTAAGTACAATCATAGACTAGTAAAGTAATATACCTAGTCTCTGGTACAATCAAAGGCGTGGTACCTGTGGCCTGGAGAGTTACCTGGCTGTAGGAGTTGCGTAGGTTCTTGAACTTGGCCATGACGTGTCGGGCGCTGAAGTTGGGCAGGTCCAGGATGGTGGCGATCTTCTCCGCCGCCATATACCTGCACACAAGGTATCTCACTCGTTATACATTTATACTGATTTTACTTACACCACAAGTTAGCTAATTGGGTTTTACTTATACCACCGGGTAGCGCGTCAGCTAGCTAACTGGGATTTACTTACACCACCGGGTAGCGCGTCAGCTAGCTAACTGGGATTTACTTACACCATCGGGTAGCGCGTCAGCTAGCTAACTGGGATTTACTTACACCATCGGGTAGCACGTCAGCTAGCTAACTGGGATTTACTTGCACCACCGGGTAGCGCGTCAGCTAGCTAACTGGGATTTACTTACACCACCGGGTAGCGCGTCAGCTAGCTAACTGGGATTTACTTACACCATCGGGTAGCGCGTCAGCTAGCTAACTGGGATTTACTTACACCATCGGGTAGCGCGTCAGCTAGCTAACTGGGTTTTACTTACACTACCGGGTAGCGCGTCAGCTAGCTAACTGGGTTTACTTACACCACCGGGTAGCGCGTCAGCTAGCTAACTGGGTTTACTTACACCACCGGGTAGCGCGTCAGTTAGCTAACTGGGTTTACTTACACCACCGGGTAGCGCGTCAGCTAGCTAACTGGGGTTTACTTACACCACCGGGTAGCGCGTCAGCTAGCTAACTGGGTTTTACTTACACCACCGGGTAGCGCGTCAGCTAGCTTACTGGGATTTACTTACACCACCGGGTAGCGCGTCAACTAGCTAACTGGGTTTTAGTCTCGCTCCATTTGCATACCTGGTGTAGAAAGAGGTGCCTTCTACGACTTTTAGTCTCGACTCAGTTTTTTTTTGGACACGCGTCTCTTGTTGTATCTTTGTAGTTTATTTCATCAAAGTACCATTGTTATGGTGCAGCTATTAATTTACATAATGGAGTTCAGCCCCAGAAATATCAATGTAGGTACCTACCTACCTACCCCTAGAATAGTCGGATGGTTGGTTGGATTAGTGAACACCCAGCCACGCCACCTACTAGAGTACCAAAGTCAAAGTCAAAAACTCTTTATTTCCATAAATACAATAAATGTATACTTAGAAAAGGTCAAATTCTTAATAATTAAACACTGACAAGGAAATAAAGTGATATTTTTGATTTCAGTCGCTTCGGTACGTAGACGTTCGGTTCGTAAAGAAGCGACGAAGAAACCTTTAGCCTGTTAGTTGTTATTTTTCGAGTTGGAGCAAATTCCGTCCCACGCTTTTTTATCCTCTAGATAATCTGATATTTTATAGTAGGCCTTTTTACACAGGAAGGTTTTGACAATTTGTGTGAATTTATTTACTGATAATTTTTGCAACTCACTAGGAGTTTTGTTGTAGAAGCGTATACATTGCCCTTTAAAAGATACATTAATTTTGTGTAGACTAGTTGTGGGCACAGCGAGTTTATGTTTATTCCTTGTATTCAAATTATGTACATCGCTATTTTTAGGGAACCGATTGATATTTCTATGAGTGTACAATAGGTTTTCATAAATATATTGACATGGTACTGTCATTATGTTTATTTCTTTGAATTTATCACGCAGGGATTCTCTGGGACCCATACTATAGATAGCACGAACAGCCCTCTTCTGCAACACAAATACGGTGTTAATATCTGCAGCGTTCCCCCACAGTAGAATACCATAAGACATAATACTATGGAAGTAGCTGAAATAAACAAGTCTAGATGTATCCACGTCTGTAAGATGACGGATTTTTTTGACAGCATTATGCTGCAGAACTACATAAGTCTCTTCGATAGCTTATCTATGTGTGCGCCCCATTGAAGTTTATTATCTAAGGTGATTCCTAAGAAAACGGTACTTTCTACAATTTTTTACGTTTCTCCTTTTACATTTACATCAGTCTGAACTTGTTTAACATTAGGTAGAATAAATCTAATACATTTCGTTTTGGTTTCGTTAAGCAAAAGATTATTGACATTAAACCAATGGACTACTTTTGAAATTGCTTTATTCACATCATCGAAATTCGTGTCTTGTCGTTTCATTTTAAAAATTAATGAAGTGTCATCAGCAAACAATACAATCTCGTGATTATTCTTAACAAGATGAGGCAGGTCGTTAATATAAATTAAAAATAGGAAAGGGCCGAGGATAGATCCCTGCGGTACACCCATTGTAACTACAGACCCCGAAGACCGTTTCCCATTAATGTCAACTCTTTGTATCCTATTACTCAAATAAGATGTAAGAAGACCCAAAGAGTTGTTCCTTATTCCATAGTGATTTAGAGGTAGTTTCCTGATTAATGTTTCATGGTGTACGCAATCGAATGCTTTTGACAAGTCGCAAAAAATGCCTAATGCATCTTGCGACTTCTCCCAAGCATCAAAAATATGCGTTACTAACTCTACACCGGCGTCAGTAGTTGACCTGCCGCGAGTAAACCCGAATTGCTTACTATGTAGCAGGTCATTTCCATTGAAATGCCTAAGCAATTGATGTAAAATAAGTTTTTTCAAAAACTTTGCTGAATGTAGGCAGCACTGATATTGGTCTAAAGTTAGTGGGGTCAGACCTACTACCCGATTTAAACAGTGGGATTATTTTACTACATTTCATTAGATCAGGAAATACGCCACAATCAATAGACTCATTAAATATAAAAGCTAGATCTGGTGCAATGATATCAATCAATGGTTTAATAATTCTAACGGAAATTCCCCAGAGATCTGCAGTTTTCTTTATATTTAATAGTTTAAAGGTTTTTTTAATATCTCTTTCATCAACATGATTAAAATTAAATGTATTTTTGCATTTAGGTACATTTCCTATAAGTAATGACTCGGCGATTACTTGAGAAGAGTTTAGACACTTTGTAGTAGAGATTGGAATGTCAGTAAAAAAAAGTTTTCAAATGCTTGGGCTACTTTAACATCATTTTTGATTGAGCAATCATTAATCTTTAAATTGTAATCATTAATGTAGGTGCTGACTTTTCCAGTATCACTATTTATTATTTTCCAAGTTGACTTTATTACATTTTCACTATTTCTTATTTTCGAGCTAATATAATTTGATTTTGCTATTTGACAAACTTTTCTAAACATTTTTGAGTAGTTTTTTACTTTACCTTTGAACTCCTGGCTAAAATTGTATTGTTTTTCACTATACAGTTCATACAACTTTTGTCTACTCTTATGTATACCTACTGTTGCCCACTCACTAAAGTTATGTTTTTCTGAGACCATGATCGACTTGGATGTGAATATTGAATTGAACACACTGGTGAATTTATTAAAAAAACTGCAATACGACTCATTTGGGTTGTTATGTGAGTGATAAGGTGATGGTGTAGACTCCCAATCCAATTTAAACCGTTCAAATCGACTTGTGGTCACAGGTATGTATTTTATTTTCTTTTTACTATTTTTTATTTTTTACTTGAATTTCTAATTGTATTAGTTGACCTAAGTGGTCTGATTTTAAATTGCTTATTATATTTTTACTAACAATTTTTTCATTTTGGCAAACACCCAGTGCCATAAACGGCAACGCCACTCTCGCCGTCCGAGTCGTCGTCGTGGTTTTTGTATTGTTCGTCGACGACGTTCAGACAACGTTTATAGCCAGCAATGACAACCATTAAGAGCCCTCTTACATTTCGATGTTACGCTAATTTAGGTATTTACGTACCGAGCGACCGGCGAGCTACGCGGTGTGCGTTACCCCAGCGGCAAGTAGATTCGGATCAAGATGAAAGTTATAGAAAAAATAGAGCACTACATCCTGTAAATGTGCCCCAAAAATAAAATTAGTGCCTATCAAGGTTTCGGAGTAATTCGCAAAACTAAGATGCCGCTGCAGTAACGTCTGAAAACGTTACTGCAGCGGCATGATTTTTACCTATTAGTCTCAGCCAAATTTAAAATAGCTTAAAAGGTAGCTTATATTTGTGCACTTCCAAGGCCGAGCAGCGGCATTTGTGCCCCCTGTGGTTTTTGAGTAATTGCATTTGCCGTAAGCGTTACCCCAGCGGCATGTCGACTTGGATCTAGTTGAAAGTTATAGAAAAAATAGAGCACTACGTCCTGTAAATGTGCCCCAAAAATAAAATTTGTGCCTATCAAGGTTTCGGAAACTAAGATGCCGCTGCAGTAACGTCTATTACATCTTAGCCAAATTTAAAGTAGCTTAAAAGGTAGCTTATTGTTGTGCACTTCCAAGGTCGAGTAGCGGCATTTGTGCCCCCTGTGGTTATTGAGTAATTGCATTTGCCACTGCAGTAACGTTTGGCAGGTTTCCATATCTTCGGAACGGCTGGACGAACAAGTATGATTTTTTTGTGAGCAGGTGCGGTGTGATCAAAGAAAATTTGTGCCATAGTCGTTTTTTCAAAAAAATGCATGGTGTAATGAATTAGACGAGTTTTTCAGAAAATCAAAAATAGCCTCTAGCTCTTGAACTACATAAGGAAGGCGCTTTGTGATAGCATTGGCTGATGCCTATTAGGAATATGTATCTTCTGACAAGATTGTGGAAACCTACAACTCATTTTCGACGAAATAAATCAATTTTAGAACTGAAAGTTGTGTACTTATTTCGAACCTCAAATAAGGGAGTTCTAACAAAGTGTCAACTTTAATGGTTTGCCAATAGTTAGAGCGCATATACAAATAAACGCACACTGAATTTCAGCTTTCTACACCTTATAATTGACCGTCAATCAGAAAAACATCGAAACGAGACCTTTTCCACGACCATCGACCAAATACGAAAGATCATTAAAAAGCGGACGTTAGGAACATTTACCTTGCCTTCTTAATTTGTCTACCAGACTTTCTTATTTTTGTACAGTGGTGCAGAAAAGTTATTTCAGTTAATTTATTATTTAGGTGTTATCATTTCGATCATTTCAATTCAATTAGGCTGTATTTAGTAAGGATGATTATCGTCATGCCTGAAAGTAAATATTATGTAGTAGGTACCTGTATGAATTCATGCTTGCTGCTCAGTGCAGCACAGCTTATTATTAAAACCAGGGTCTAGACCACGTGTTTAGTGTGAAAATTAAGTAGGTAACTTACAGGTAGATGCTTATCAAATTATTTCTGTTTTAGGTTTCATGATCAAATGACCCGTAAACCCGACCTACAAAAAAAAAATTGGCAAATGTAAGTCACTCTTACACGAAGAGTTCCGTACCGTAAAAATCAGGAAACTTTTTCAATAAACATCAAATTTTCACTTGTTCGGAGATCCCTTTAGGTATATTCTCAACTTTATTACATTTTTAGTATTTGTTGTTATTTTATTACAATTGAAGTGTAACTTATTTATTAAAACTTTCATCTGTCTACCTATTGTGGGTCAATTCAAGAGACATACATGACAAACGAAGAGCAAAAATAGCCAAAGAATTCCAATGACATTACTAAAGAGAGAAGACAAGGTCACCGCGCATGAGACGATAAAACTACGTCTATCTGACGCCCTGACGTGACGTCAGTGGCTAGCGGAACTCTTTCTAGTGAGCACGTGCTGTCACGTTGTCTCATTGCCATTATGAATGCCTTCTTGTTCATTTGACAAGTGCCTGAATCATTCAGGGAAACAAAATAAGGCGTCTAGAGTTACCTTTCATGCTTAAGTAAGTACTCTTAAAAAAAACTTAAAATCCGTATTTTTAAAATCAATTTGATTGATATCATAACATAATTTTGTGAAAAAGGATAGAATATACAAAAACACGCGTGTGTGACACGAACAATAGGTAATAATAACCTATTCCATAACACCTAGGTGTTTTCTAAGCTGTTTATATGTAGGCATTTCGTAGAAATCGACCTTGATAGGTCATTCCGTACAACTTTAGTGTACTTAATTTTTTTTCTCGGTAAGCATTAGTTTTAAACAAAATGTCATAGAATAGTTTCTGATAGGGTTATTGAGTTTCACCGATTAGCTAAAAAAAATCTTCCAATTATTGAAAAAAATCCTGTGGCCCGGTTTAAGCAGTTTCGACCCACTGTGCGACAGTACCTTACAATAAATGTTCTGCAGACGGGAATTCCCCATTATTTGTATTTTGTTTGAGGCTGTTAAGTGTGGATGCGGAGCTGTGATAACCGGTGCTGTCTCTTTCACGCTACAGTTTCAGTACGTTTCCCTATCTCTGTCATTGATTACAATGTGGACAATGTATGATACTCGTATGTATTGTCTTCTCTCATTCATATTAGTAATGTCGTTGAAGAAATCCCGTTTTTTTGTATGAAAATCCTTTTAATTTGGATATTACATTATTTTTATTATTTTCTGTTATAGCGGCCAGAGAAATAGGTACACATTCTCTGGAAAATTTCAACTGTCTACCTCTTACGTTTTATGAGATAGAGCCCTGTGGCAGACGGACGGACGGACAGCGGAGGCTTAGTAATAGGGTTCCGTTTAAATCCTTCGGGTACGGGACCCCAAAAAGAAGCGCCCAGGGTCTAGCCTTGTGTGGTTCGTGAACAAGAAACATTTCCGAACGAAGACTGCTTTCCTACACTACCTAACTAGTAGGTACCTATGTATCGCTTGAGAGATAGGTAAAGAAACTAATCCGTATGGCACAGAGATACGGTCTGTATTTACTTGTCAATCGATTACGTGATTGAGGCAGATCTGTTAGTTATGCTACTTGTAACATGTTAAAGGCTGAAATACTTAAATGTTGTCCAGCACTAATGTTAAAGGTGCCTCTATCCCACACTATACCTTGTCTACGTAAGTGTACCTAAAGATAAACATGACAAAGCTACCGATTTAAAGGTGTTGGCTTGAAGTACTGAACGGCCGCTTTTTAATGATCTTTCGTATTTGGTCGGTTAACTATCGAAAATTTCTCGTTTCGATGTTTTTCTGATTGACGGTCAATTATAAGGTGTAGAAAGCTGAAATTCAGTGTGCGTTTATTTGTATATGCGCTCTAACTATTGGCAAACCATTAAAGTTGACACCTTGTTAGAACTCCCTTATTTGAGGTTCGAAATAAGTACACAACTTTCAGTTCTAAAATTGATTTATTTCGTCGAAAATGAGTTGTAGGTTTCCACAATTTTGTCAGAAGATACATATTCCTAATAGGCATCAGCCAATGCTATCACAAAGCGCCTTCCTTATGTAGTTCAAGAGCTAGAAGTTATTTTTGATTTTCAGAAAAAACTCGTCTAATTCATGCACGATGAATTTTTTTGAAAAAACGACTTTGGCACAAATTTTCTTTGATCACACCGCACCTGCTCACAAAAAAAATCATACTTGTTCGTCCAGCCGTTCCGAAGATATGGAAATCCGCCAAACGTTACTGCAGCGGCAAATGCAATTACTCAAAAACCACAGGGGGCACAAATGCCGCTACTCGACCTTGGAAATGCACGACAATAAGCTACCTTTTAAGCTACTTTAAATTTGGCTAAGACGTAATAGACGTTACTGCAGCGGCATCTTAGTTTCGTGAATGACTCCGAAACCTTGATAGGCACTAATTTTATTTTTGGGGCACATTTACAGGACGTAGTGCTCTATTTTTTCTATAACTTTCAACTAGATCCAAGTCGACATGCCGCTGGGGTAACGCTTACGGCAAATGCAATTACTCAAAAACCACAGGGGGCACAAATGCCGCTGCTCGGCCTTGGAAGTGCACAAATATAAGCTACCTTTTAAGCTATTTTAAATTTGGCTGAGGCTAATAGGTAAAAATCATGCCGCTGCAGTAACGTTTTCAGACGTTACTGCAGCGGCATCTTAGTTTCGCGAATTACTCCGAAACCTTGATAGGCACTAATTTTATTTTTGGGGCACATTTACAGGACGTGGTGCTCTATTTTTTCTATAACTTTCATCTTGATCCGAGTCTACTTGCCGCTGGGGTAACGCACACAGCTACGCGAGCGCTACTTTCTGTCTCGCTCGCGCCATGATATTGCGACGAGTATGGCGTCTAAATGATCTTGATCCACCGTAATATAAGTTTTCTTAGAATGGAGTTCGATGGATATCCATCCGTCGAACTCCATTCTAAGAAACAAAGAAGTTAATTCAAGTTCGTTCAGTTCGATAAGTTAGTTTGTTTGGTTGAAGTTATTTCTACACGGTTGTAACCTGTTTATATAAATAAAACATACAAATGTAACTAATAATTATTTATTTGAGTATAGTCATTTATCATATAATTACATAAATATTTCCCGCAACGGCATTGATCGAGCTTTTCTCGAATCGATAATTTCTGGTAGTATACATTTTTCATAAAAAGCTTGCAACTTAGGTAACATATTTAAATTCCAAAATTGTTTCAGAGCGTGTGTTATCTGTGTCAGGATCCTGAAAATAAAAAAATTGCTAAATAGGACATATGTTAATTATTTAATTCGTGAACAGGTCGCTCTAAAAGTGATATTTTTTTGGATTAGCTATTTTCAGCTTTAAAAGGTGATCTGCTCGATCGATGACACAGACATTTACAGACATTACAGACTTAAAAACGTATTGAGCTTATTCTCTCCATCACTAAACATAATAATCATTACTATAATTTTTTTTTTTCTGGTTTTATTTTATTTTTATTGTTTAACAAAATCAACAGCAACAATAATATAATAATTCTCTCACCATGTCCATCGTTTCGGCGAGGTTGCTTGATGTTGAAGCGACAATATTCTCTGGATTACCTCGTTTTTTCATTCTAAAATAATAATTAATCATTAATGATTATTTAAAAAAAATATGTTGTAAAGATTTGAAATAATAGACCAGATTTAATATAAACATTGATATTAATAAGATAAAGAGAATTGATTCCCTGAACAAAATAAAAAAAAAAATCCGCCATGTAGAATTTAAGAAATATTATTAAATTCCTGTCAAAATCAAAATATAATAAACCGCCATTTAAAATTTGAAACATAACCTCAAATTCGTACATCTACACCTATCTACACCTACACATCTATCATCATCTACACCCTCGATTCAGTTGAAAGCGATACCCATGATCAAAATTAGGAATTAAAGAAAACCGCCATTTTGGCTTTAAAATGACCTCAAATTCGTAATCTATTCCCTCGATTTAGTCGGAAACGATACCCATGATCAAAATTTGGAATAAAAAAATCTGCCATGTTGGTTTTAAGAATAACCCCAATTTCGTAACCATCGATTTAGTCTGAAACGATAACCAGATCGAATCTTTGTTTTGGGGAAAAATACTAATTGAAATATAATAATATACGAACGTAAATACTTACATTACAACGATCAAATATTTCGGTCGTAGTTTACGATGTTCTCGCACGCACACTAACAGCGTTTATACGGCAATCGACAGTATCAACACGAGACAAAGGGCTTGAAATCAACTGACATAGGTCCGTCCTCGACAAGCGCTCGCGCGGTACTGAGGGCAGATCGCCGCCTCGCCGGCGCAATGAAATATATAGTACTTTTATTTAATTCATAAAAAAATAATAATACCGATTTAAAAATTAAAATTAATATTGTAGCTTATGCAAATGTTGACGATTATTTTGGTATAAATATGATGTCAAATTGATTTAAAACTTCGGAGGTATTGGGGTTTGTTTGCGCGCGTCGGCAGGCGGGTGATTCGCCGAGACGACGACGCACGCGACGTGCTTGTAAGCAGCCTAGCGGCGCGGCGCGGGTAGCGTTGCTGTTTGAGTACTTATCTAGGTAGGTTAGGTAGGTACTTACCGTATCTCTCGGTTCTTGTACCCCACGGAACTGGGGTTCCAGAGGCAGTCTTCCTCCGCGTACAGCTGCACCAGCTGCAGCGTCTTCTCGTCGCTGATGCGCAGCACACCGGAACTCTTGGCGGGCACGGCGGCATTGTGGTGCGCCATGTCTCGGGGAGGGGGGGGGGGGGGGGGGTGGACGCGTGACGCGGGTCCACCGGGGGGCGCAGGGGACGCGGGACACAACGGCGTGCGTTCACGAGCCGTGGCCACGCCTGACTGACGACGTGAGGGAGGAGAGGTGGGGCAGCCCCGCGCGGGGAGTGGTGGGCGAAGGGGCGGGAGCGAGCCGTGCGTGGATCGTGCGGCAATATACAGCTCTTTGTTGGTCACCGGGTTCGATTCCCGCCGCCGTGGGAATATAATATAGGGTAGGGTTTGGAAACACTCGGGAGTGCACGCGTGACTGCGTACTGCATTCGCGTATTTGACGAGACTCTTCTGTCTATCCGTCTCTGTCGCTCACAGGAATGAGACATTGTGTTAAAAGGGCGTATTGCGCGCCATTTTGTGAAAAGGATACCTAGTAGGCATATGATTTCGCGTTTAAAGAAGCGGGACAGAGCATACGTTTTCGGAACGGCGGCGCGGCGTAAGCGCAAAAAACAAGTTTTTGTTTAATTATAATTAGGTACTACAAGAAAACTACACAATTTATGAAGAAACTGGTTCAAGGAACCAAATAATTGGTAATATAAGGTTGGGTCGCCTAAGATCGGACGCATTAGCCGAAAATTTTAGACGTACTGCATTTTTATTTTATTTCTCACGATTCGATGTCGTTTTTCTGTTGCGGTTTACTGTAAATTGAAGACAAAGAAATATCGTTTAACCCCTACTTTTTTGGTTTGCGTAGATGCTATCTATCTAAGCAAATTAAGGGCTTAAAAAGCAGACTTTTTTCAACTTACCATAGTGAAGAAAATAACATTTCGGCCGAAGATCGGACTATGTAGTATCTTCACTTCTATACGTTTGATAATAGAGTACACATTAGGAAAACATCCGGACTTACGTCCATACATTAAGTATCAATGATCCGGCCAGGAAATTCCTCAAAAGATTTGACAAATACGATTTTTCTTTTTTTTGCGTTTTTATAGTCCGGTCTTCCCTCCTCATCCTAATTAAGTTTCTCAAACTTTTATCCTTCTGAACCTAGAACTATATAATGAAAAGGTACCTAGGATCGGATAGTCACATTAGTCATAGCGTCATTGGATAGTTAAATAAATAAAAAATAATAAATTATTTCATAAATAAATTACTACGCATATTGCGTAAGTAATTTTTTTATATTTATTTATATAGCTTTAGTTAAAATATGCAGAGCATATTTAATTTCTATAAAAAATAAATATTTTTAAACTGAGAAAAGTTCTTGTGTAGGACTGACTTAGTATTTTTACTTTAATTAAAATTAAAAATAATAAATTGTGGGCATTGTAATAGGACCTACTACAATAGAAATAAAAACTACCTGATAGGTCAATCAATTTTATTTAGAGAATTTTCGGTTGCGATCTTCCTAGAGTTTTACTCTTTAATCCGGATTTGCTCAAAACTCGATCGAGTTGAGGTAGGTATGCCATAAATTTTGGATGCTGCATAGTTTGTCAGTTCTTTTTTCCTTATCCTTTCAACTGCTTCTTTTAAGGCTTCTTCTGTGTAAGAAGTCGCCCGAAGCGAAATCCTCTCATATTTCGTAGGCATCTTTTATCTGTAAATAGCAATTTTAATGTTCAATTTCAATAGGTATATTTTAAGACGAAAAAAGCGTAAAAAGTGTTTGTAACTTCAAAAAATATAAGTTTGATATTTAAAACAAATCAATTGCATTTCAAACAAAATTTGCCCTAAGCCTCAAGCAGAAAAAATCAATCAAAATGCAAATAAGTTATATTCTTATTAGCTGTTGCCCGCGACCGCGACATTGCGTGCATTTTGATAGAACCATATAGAGATAAATACGTGTTATATAGCGATAAAAAAGTATCTTTTGTAGTCTATCTGTGTGCCAAGTTGAATTTAAATCCATTCGGACGTTTGAACGTGCAAAGGTAACAAACTTACACGCACGCACGCACTATTATTATAGGTATAATATACTACTCTGCTAAAGCCATAAATAAAATTAATACCTGTCAAAGAGGTTTCGAGCGAAGCATGCTCAAAATAAAGAAACTGGGCAAAATAAGACACACCAAGATTAGAGAAATAACCAAAGCAACCAACGCCTTGAGTTACGCACAAAAGCTCAAATGGAAGTGAGCGGGCCATATCGCAAGACTGACAGACCAGAGATGGACTAAGAAAGCAACTTGGTGGAGTGGCCCGCCAGGCATGAAAGGTAAAGGAAGACCGCTGAGCCGCTGGGAGGTGGACATCAAGCGAACAGCTGGCACAAACTGGAGACTGGTAGCACAAGATCGAGACAAATGGAAATCTTTGGAGGAGGCCTTTACCCAAACCGGGATTCTTACTAATAAGATTAGAATAGATGAATAATAAATACTAATACATCTACTAATAATTACAAAAAAAAACACTAACCTACTAAACAAGAAGGTAATAAATGAAATAGTAAAATAAAAAAATAAATAATTAATAGTAAAAATTGTGTAACTTTATAGTAAGAAATTAATAGGCTTTATTATTATTATTATTAATATACTATTATTATTAACTAGTGGGATAGTGGGACTCGTAGTTACCTACTTGAACTAATTTCAATATACGAGTTAGTGGGCTTGAGAACCACTGATTATTTTTTGAGATCCTAAGAACGGACACAGCTTAGTCCGATCTTTGGCACGAGGAGGGAAGACCGGATCTTGGGCTGTGAACGTCCTAGGCGTAATCAAAGTACATAGATCGAAAGATTATTCGCTAATTCTGCCCCAAAATAATTTATTACATTAAGTTAATGAAAGTACTCACCACAATGAGCCATCAAAGTTGTGGAGGTAAGATCGGATCATCGATTTTTCGCACAAAATGCACTTTTTCTGCGGAATCACATGCGTGCACGTCCCGTCTGGTCGCTGGCCGGCCGCAGTAAGAGGAGAGGGGCAGAATAAAATGGCGGATCTAGTAGTGTTGCCAGCAGTAGAAAATATTGCCTAGTTTGTGAGTTATTCCATGCATCCGATCTTATGTCACATCCGATCTTAGGCGACCCAACCTTAATATGTAATAACCTGCGAATAAAAACATAAGTGATTTCAATAGACCGCATAATTTGGTCGAGATCTCAGGGTTCCTGAGATCTCGACCAAATTATGTGCACTTTGATGATTTTTAAAATACATAATAAAAAATATAAAATTTATGAAATGCAAATCTACTTACTACCGTGTTACAGCTACTTATCTTGTTTATTTATCTACTTGTTACTGTACATTTTTATTGTAGATAGGTACCTAATGTTAAAATAACTAGTTACTAAACTAGATTTTGATGACTGTTTTTAAGGTTTCGAAGATCGGAGATCGGTTTCGAAACCCTTATGGTCTCGTTTTTTCTGTTCGTTTTTATCTCAGCAACTACAGCAGAAATTAAAATAATAATACATTTCGTGCGCCTGTACAGATTAAAAGAAAAAATAATTAAAAATGTAAATGAAAATTTTCTTTACAAATTGCGATGTCGAAATTTTTAAATAGGTAGACCTGTAATTAGACCATTTTTTTTCTATTATTCAAATAAAAAGTACCTATTCGAATTATTTTAATAGTACCTACTCTATGCATATCAAAATTTTCGATTATTTGCAAGCTCTACTTTCAATGCAACCTGGGCAGATGATGGCGGTTGTAAAGGGTACGTACTTATGAGTAAGTATTTGTAACCAGGTCCCACGTGACGTGAGCGAACCCGCCGGCAGAAGCTAGCGTTTCTATAATCGGGCGCCATTTATAGCTGAGTCGATTTATATGGGTAGGTACTTAGGTAGGTAAGTAGATATATGATATATTTTGTCAGCAGACAAAGGGCTCTTTATTAAAAGCATCAAATGGCTAAACCTGACTAGGTAAACGTGATGTGTTGCGTTGCGTTGCGTTACGATTTCTACCTAGGTGCTACACTACATGCGAATTTTACAAACTGGATTATTTTTATTAGCTGTGAAAGAACCCACATAGGTAGGTACCTACCTACATAAATTAAAATGAAAAAGTTTACACAAAAGCTTTAAATTTTTGGGTAGGCACCTACCTAGGTACCTACCAATGTACTTATTGTACCTATGTATGTATGTAGGTATTAGGTAAAGGTAGTAGGTACTTACCACAGATATCAGAAACTACCTACCTAAGGTAGGTAGGTAGGCACAGGCACCCGCCCTATCTATCTCTACCTACCTTTCTCATAACACACCTACCTAGGTAAGTTGGTAAGTACTTACCTACTTAATTAGAATTAGGCAGGTACCTACTGGTAACTACCTACCTAGGTACTAAACGTTAGTAGGTAGGTAACTGCACGCACATAGGTAGAAAGAAAGCAAGTAGAGCAAGGTTTTACAGGAAATTACTAAGTAGGTAGGTACTTATTCTAAAAAGTTTCCATTCACAGTCGATTTATTTTAATCTTCTGATGTTATCACTGTCAAACATTTTAGTTAGGTACCTAGGTGCCTAGTCCTTTCCAATAATACTCGCGTCGCGATAGCAAGCCAGTTCGAAGCCGCCTCGAACCGCCGCGAACCGGTTCCTTTTTAGGCGACCTAGCAACTCCCTGCAAGCCCACAACAGGTATATCCATGTACAGCCCATCGCCTCACCCCTATTACAGAGTCACAAAGCTCAAAACTTTCTCACAATACACTTACGACCTTTCGTCTCCTCAAGTTGTTATCCTTAAATGAGTCTGTGTCGTAAAATAAGGAGATAGAGCTTATTATCGTTTGCGGGTGAGTGACGGCGTCGGCTGGCAGGCAAGGCACAGACGCGCTGGCACCCAGATGCGTGACGTCACGGCTCGCTCGCCTGCGAACTGCAACAAAGAAACCACTTTACTTTGTTACATCCTAATCACAGTAATATTGTTGTGGCATGGCGCTGGCGGCGCGCGGCGGCGCACAGTGGATCGAAAAAGCCCTTCCTATAGACATAGAACTTTTTTTTTCTAAACATGCTTTTTCTTATGGGAAACCAACACAGAATCTTATTAGAAGCCCAAACTATATCATATTTTATGAACCTAGGTGATAATGACGCAGAAAAGATTTTTTGAACTTTAATTTGTATGGAGAAAAACATGAAAATCGATATTTTTCGGCTCTCGTGCGAGTGCCCGTTATTTCCTCCGGCATAAATAATGTTCCTATTTTTTACTATCTTTTGACATATAGCACATATGGGGCACTCGATGGACTTCAGGTGAAAAAAAATTAAATATATTTTTTAATTTTCATTTTGCATTTTATTCATTATACAAGGTACATTACGACCTAAAAATAATATTTCAACTCACCTAATTATTGTTACAGTTTTAATGCAATATTTCACCAGCCATACTTTATAATTTTACCTGATAATTCCATATTATATGGTGTTTTCATGATATTTAGCCGTTAAAGACGATACCTATTGTATATTTTTTTGTTAAATTTACAAGGGGTCTTAAGTTCTGGTATCAAAACCAGGTCAATGTGGTGCGATGGTCAGGTGCTTACTCGGAGACATACAGGTTGGAGTGCGGCGTGAGACAGGGCGGGCTGACGTCTCCAAAGCTCTTCAACATGTATGTGAACGCGCTGATGGATGAGCTCAGCAATACCCGTGTCGGTTGTCACATTGACGGTGTCTGCATCAACAGCATAAGCTATGCAGACGACATGGTGCTGTTGAGCGCATCCATGTGTGGCCTAGATAAATTATTAAAGATATGCGAGAGGTACGCTACAGAACATGGACTGAAATACAATGTGAGAAAGAGTGAATGCATGGTTTTTCAGGCCAAAGGAAGCTGTCCCGTACAAAACATACCGCCCATAAAGTTATATGGAACCCCATTAAAGCAAGTTAGGGAATTTAAGTACTTGGGACATCTCCTAACCTCTGACCTGAAAGACGATGTAGACATTGAGAGAGAACGGAGGGCGCTGTCTGTAAGAGCGAACATGATAGCCCGCAGGTTCGCTCGCTGCTCAAGAGAGGTAAAAACAACGCTATTTAAAGCATATTGTTCTAGTTTTTACACATGCAGCCTGTGGGTGAACCATACGCAAAAACAGTACAGCGCCCTACGTGTGCAGTATAATAACGCGTTCAGGGTGCTGATGGGGCTGCCCCGGTTCTGCAGCGCGTCAGGGATGTTCGCCGAGGCGCGCGTGGACTGTTTCTACACCACTATGCGCAAGCGGGGAGCATCTCTGGTGCGAAGGGTGCGGTCTAGCTCCAACAGCATTCTGAGCGTGTTCGCTAATAGGTTTGACTGCATCTATATGTATCACAGCTCAAGGATGCATGCTTATACTAATAATAATAATATAAAACACAACTTTGCCAAATAATTATTTTAAATATTCTGTTTCTTTGTTTTGATTATTGTGTTGTAAATTTAATGAATGTTATAGGTACATAAATGTGTGTTCTGTAATAAGTGGCACTACCACGGCTTCGGAATAGTTTTTATATTTTATGTGTGTTAGTTTTAAGGATCTATGGACCGTAGATTAAGTTAATTAAGATCTTTAACTGTTCGAAGTTGTCTGAAATAAATGATTTATTATTATTAAGTTAGGTACTCGACCTTATCATTGTTACAAAATTTATTGCAGAGGTTTACCTACTTATCTTGAACTACCTGCTAACCCGTCACTTATGATTGTATTATTATTCTAAGAATTCCTTAAGCCCCTTGGCTTTATTATTAAAAATGGATGTTATTTAAGTAGGTACTTACCTAATTAACAATTTGTCATTGTCTAGTTTTTTCTAGTAGTCGTTAGCCGGTATGAAGTAAGTATAAATATGGAGGGTTCTGAATATTTTTTTAGTTATATTAAAACTTACTACGTAAAACATCTGTGAAATTTCGAGTTAAAAATGGAAAAGCATAGTGTGGTGACCATTCTGGATCTATTTGTGATTCTAAAACAGTCTGGCAAGCTTGGAAACTATTTAAAACTTTTAGAAAGTGTTAAATTTCAGTTGAATTTGAGTTTATCTGAACGTGACGTGAAAATATACGACCACAACAGCTAAATACTGCAATTCAAGAAACAAGTGAAGCTGGCGAATTGTTTTTACTCTCTCCGAGTACATCAACTGTTGGAACATCAACGAAAACGGCTCCAAGTCCGCGCAAACCTTTCACAGAATTTGGAACAAAACAAAAGGTACGAAGGATTTAAAATTATAATTATAAAGGCCGAGAAAGTTCAGAATTGGCCTTTGCTTTAATTGCTAATATGAAAAATGAGGGTAAAGATATTTTGGCAGCAGCCATAGATAATATTCTAAAGAATCCAAAAGAGGCGGAAAAAATCGTGGAACAAGCAAATGAAAAAAATAAATGTGTTTTCACCCCTACCAAAGCGCTCGGCTTATTACTGTCACTTAAACTATCAAAGTGGCAGTATATAACGTTGAGAGAATCTGCCATTCAAGAAGGCATTACAAATTTGTATCCATCATATTACAAACTGCAGCAAGCCAAGATGGATTGCTTTCCTCCGAAAGACGCAATCACTGTTACAGATACAATGGCCAAAGTAGCTCTTCAAGCACTCCTTGACATAACTGTTAAAAGAATAATAAAAAGTTTACCTGACGAGATTACAAACCAATCAATGATATTAATATCGAAATGGGGATTTGATGGTGCCTCAAGTCAGAGCACATTAATTCATTGATCCAGAAGACACAGATTCTGACACAGATGCTGATATGGATGTGTCTTTTAATATGTTCTAATTGTTTTACAGAAACTTTGTAACTTATATGTAGGTACATAATACGTGTTTTTTAAATAATTATTGTGTATGATAACTTGTAATATAGAAAAATTTGCCTTGTGTCTAAAAAAATAGTAATATTTATTTCGTGTGAATTGTTTAATCGCCTTTGTAGTTTGTAATTATTATTCTTTTCTTTTTAAAAATAATGACTGTATTTGATAATTATGCTTTTACTTTAACAAAATATAAAATTTTTATATATTTTCATTATTATGATAGGTGAAATATTACATTAAAATTGTAACAATAATTAGGTGAGTTGAAATATTATTTATAGGTCGTAATGTACCTTGTATAATGAATAAAATGCAAAAAACAAAATTTTAAATATATTTTATTTTTTTTCACCTGAAGTCCATCGAGTGCCCCATATGTGTTATATGTCAAAAGATAGTAAAAAATAGGAACATTATTTATGCCGGAGGAAATAACGGGCACTCGCACGAGAGCCGAAAAATATCGATTTTCATGTTTTTCTCCATACAAATTAAAGTTCAAAAAATCTTTTCTGCGTCATTATCACCTAGGTTCATAAAATATGATATAGTTTGGGCTTCTAATAAGATTCTGTCTTGGTTTCCAATAAGAAAAAGCATGTTTAGAAAAAAAAGTTCTATGTCTATAGGAAGGGCTTTTTCGATCCACTGTGCGGCGCGGCGGCGCGGCGGCGTGGTGCTTATTAAGTAAACAACGACAGTGTTTAGGTTTTCTACTTACCTACCTAGGTATTCATTATTTAGTAAGTATACGTACTATACTAATACATACAATATGTAGGTACTACTGATCACATGTATTTTACAGTAGGTAGTTACCTAGGTACCAACGTCAGCGTAGCCAACATCTAATAGCTTTGTACTTACAAATATATACAAAGCTATTAGATGTTGGCCACGCTGC
This sequence comes from Eupithecia inturbata, assembly GCA_963662085.1. Classification (NCBI taxonomy): domain Eukaryota; kingdom Metazoa; phylum Arthropoda; class Insecta; order Lepidoptera; family Geometridae; genus Eupithecia; species Eupithecia inturbata. Next base: position 326,297 of record OY759195.1, read on the forward strand.
TGCTACGCTCACCCGTCCCATACAAAAGTCCATACAAAAGTCCCATACAAAAGACAAATAAACGAGCTGCACTAGGTACCTAGTTTGTTTCTCTGTAACTATGAGAAATGCTTCCTTTAACCTTTTTAAATTCAAAGTGGAGACTCTACCTAATCTAGGTTAATGATACATGTTAGGTAAATATTTATTCAGAAGAAATGAGTAGAAAGAAATAAGAACTAGTAGGTACCTACTTAATAACAATTGAAACAGTACTTAGAGTGAACTGCAGACTGTTGCAAATAATCTAGAGGTAGAGCATCTGATCCATGCGATCCCACGGAAGCGTGCCCAAGACTCGCTGGCTGCATTGCCTCGCTGTACGCGCGGGCGCCGGGCGATGCAAGTCAGGCAGTAGGTAGGTGTCTACAGTCTACTGTGTACGGCGCGCGGCGTGATGTACAGCACGTGTAACGTCGCTCAGCGAGCGCATGCTGCACTCGTAGACTGCTCACACACCTGCAGCCGAGCCGCCGCCGAGTGCTATTGTTGTAGGTAGGTAAGGTTGGGTCGCCTAAGATCGGACGCATTAGCCGAAAATTTTAGACGTACTGCATTTTTATTTTATTTCTCACGATTCGATGTCGTTTTTCTGTTGCGGTTTACTGTAAATTGAAGACAAAGAAATATCGTTTAACCCCTACTTTTTTGGTTTGCGTAGATGCTATCTATCTAAGCAAATTAAGGGCTTAAAAAGCAGACTTTTTTCAACTTACCATAGTGAAGAAAATAACATTTCGGCCGAAGATCGGACTATGTAGTATCTTCACTTCTATACGTTTGATAATAGAGTACACATTAGGAAAACATCCGGACTTACGTCCATACATTAAGTATCAATGATCCGGCCAGGAAATTCCTCAAAAGATTTGACAAATACGATTTTTCTTTTTTTTGCGTTTTTATAGTCCGGTCTTCCCTCCTCATCCTAATTAAGTTTCTCAAACTTTTATCCTTCTGAACCTAGAACTATATAATGAAAAGGTACCTAGGATCGGATAGTCACATTAGTCATAGCGTCATTGGATAGTTAAATAAATAAAAAATAATAAATTATTTCATAAATAAATTACTACGCATATTGCGTAAGTAATTTTTTTATATTTATTTATATAGCTTTAGTTAAAATATGCAGAGCATATTTAATTTCTATAAAAAATAAATATTTTTAAACTGAGAAAAGTTCTTGTGTAGGACTGACTTAGTATTTTTACTTTAATTAAAATTAAAAATAATAAATTGTGGGCATTGTAATAGGACCTACTACAATAGAAATAAAAACTACCTGATAGGTCAATCAATTTTATTTAGAGAATTTTCGGTTGCGATCTTCCTAGAGTTTTACTCTTTAATCCGGATTTGCTCAAAACTCGATCGAGTTGAGGTAGGTATGCCATAAATTTTGGATGCTGCATAGTTTGTCAGTTCTTTTTTCCTTATCCTTTCAACTGCTTCTTTTAAGGCTTCTTCTGTGTAAGAAGTCGCCCGAAGCGAAATCCTCTCATATTTCGTAGGCATCTTTTATCTGTAAATAGCAATTTTAATGTTCAATTTCAATAGGTATATTTTAAGACGAAAAAAGCGTAAAAAGTGTTTGTAACTTCAAAAAATATAAGTTTGATATTTAAAACAAATCAATTGCATTTCAAACAAAATTTGCCCTAAGCCTCAAGCAGAAAAAATCAATCAAAATGCAAATAAGTTATATTCTTATTAGCTGTTGCCCGCGACCGCGACATTGCGTGCATTTTGATAGAACCATATAGAGATAAATACGTGTTATATAGCGATAAAAAAGTATCTTTTGTAGTCTATCTGTGTGCCAAGTTGAATTTAAATCCATTCGGACGTTTGAACGTGCAAAGGTAACAAACTTACACGCACGCACGCACTATTATTATAGGTATAATATACTACTCTGCTAAAGCCATAAATAAAATTAATACCTGTCAAAGAGGTTTCGAGCGAAGCATGCTCAAAATAAAGAAACTGGGCAAAATAAGACACACCAAGATTAGAGAAATAACCAAAGCAACCAACGCCTTGAGTTACGCACAAAAGCTCAAATGGAAGTGAGCGGGCCATATCGCAAGACTGACAGACCAGAGATGGACTAAGAAAGCAACTTGGTGGAGTGGCCCGCCAGGCATGAAAGGTAAAGGAAGACCGCTGAGCCGCTGGGAGGTGGACATCAAGCGAACAGCTGGCACAAACTGGAGACTGGTAGCACAAGATCGAGACAAATGGAAATCTTTGGAGGAGGCCTTTACCCAAACCGGGATTCTTACTAATAAGATTAGAATAGATGAATAATAAATACTAATACATCTACTAATAATTACAAAAAAAAACACTAACCTACTAAACAAGAAGGTAATAAATGAAATAGTAAAATAAAAAAATAAATAATTAATAGTAAAAATTGTGTAACTTTATAGTAAGAAATTAATAGGCTTTATTATTATTATTATTAATATACTATTATTATTAACTAGTGGGATAGTGGGACTCGTAGTTACCTACTTGAACTAATTTCAATATACGAGTTAGTGGGCTTGAGAACCACTGATTATTTTTTGAGATCCTAAGAACGGACACAGCTTAGTCCGATCTTTGGCACGAGGAGGGAAGACCGGATCTTGGGCTGTGAACGTCCTAGGCGTAATCAAAGTACATAGATCGAAAGATTATTCGCTAATTCTGCCCCAAAATAATTTATTACATTAAGTTAATGAAAGTACTCACCACAATGAGCCATCAAAGTTGTGGAGGTAAGATCGGATCATCGATTTTTCGCACAAAATGCACTTTTTCTGCGGAATCACATGCGTGCACGTCCCGTCTGGTCGCTGGCCGGCCGCAGTAAGAGGAGAGGGGCAGAATAAAATGGCGGATCTAGTAGTGTTGCCAGCAGTAGAAAATATTGCCTAGTTTGTGAGTTATTCCATGCATCCGATCTTATGTCACATCCGATCTTAGGCGACCCAACCTTACCTACTTTACATGTATGTAGCTGGTTGTGAGTAGTAGGTAGGTACATAACTACTTATACCTAATTGCACTTCGCCGACAGCCATGGGGATATGTCGCTGCCTCATCAACAACCGAGCTAGGCATACGGCGGTGACAGCTATACAACCTGAAACTTGAGTTTGGTTTTATTTACGGACGTCGTCGTCATCGAGTATTTGTATGGGATTTATACAGCGACTCTAGCTAGGGTGCAGAGCGGACATAGAGCTACGCGAATCCCTTACAAAGATTGGACGTCTCCATGACGACGTCTCTACTATCGAGAAATCAAACTCAGTGATCGATATCAGTTATGGATGGTTGCACGTCTCCTTGTCCATTCACATATAGTTAAGGCAAAATAAAACTTTGGTTTGACTTTTGAATTATAAAGTTTGAAGACTTTTGTTTCTGAAGTTTCGAATACTACGTTTAACTAATATATGTATACCTACCGATATTTTCTGAAAATTTCTCTACATTTTGCAATTCGCTATAATTAATTGCAACTAACTGATTGCAATAACTAGTCAGTAGTCCTGTAGGTAGTTTGTGTCAGGTCACGTCAGTCATGTGACAGTCAGTGAGTTCGGTAGACAGGTCGGAGCCTGCCGAGTCAGCGCGGCGCGGCTGGTCAGTGCCAGTAGTTGTAGTTGTGCGACATGCCGACATGCGTGCGCGCACGACGCCGACACCGACGCCGAGCACACGTGACGCGGATTGTGACTAACGAGTATTTTTATTCTATAAACAAACTGCTCGATAAAAAGGAGACTAGTGACATTTCACAGTGAATCAGGCGATCTATTTAATGATGAAATTGATACCAACCGGAAATTGATACCACTGGCTCATGAATACGAAAGCAAAATAGATGAAACAAACAAATGGGTTTAGGCCTGATGTTACAGAGCTGCACGAATAAAACCAAATGGGTCGAGTAAATGTTTCACCGAGCTTTTCGTCCCGTAGATTCTCCTCCCGGACGCGACGATCGCACATTTCACGCGCTCCCCTAAAAATAAACCCTTCAATTTACAAAATGTTATCTGTAACATTTTCACCGTTGCGTTGCGTCGTTACTAGATTCGTCAATATGAGATCGTTTGCCGCCCTCCTCCTCCCCCGCCCGGCTCGCCCTGCCACGCACCCCTCGCAGCTCTCATACTGCGGCGTAATCTGGGGAGCTTGCATCATTCGGGGAGGGTCGCGAGACGAACGGGCAACATCGGTCGATGGGCAGCACGGGCTGGAATTACACACACTCTCAGCAAAATAATTAAGGTCATACAATTTATTTATAAATCCGATTTACAAGTCAATCACTTTCTCTATGTAAAGCGTAATTACACATAGAGACAATAAAGAATTTATAATTAAATAAACATTACTAAATTATTAAAAAGTCAAACAAGGTAGGTAGTACATAAAAATAATAGAAATTAATTATCACTAGTCTCCTTTTTATCGAGCAGTTTGTTTATAGAATAAAAATACTGCTCGATAAGCCAACGTTTCAGACGGAACTTGAGGCTAGAATCTAGCCTCAAGCAGTCTATCTAGCCGCTAGATAGACTGCTACCAGCTGAGACAGAGTCTGGCAGCTTGTTGTACACTGCCGGACCCACAACATGAGTCAACTTTGAAGACTTCGTGAGAGAGCGGGCGATAGTCGAGTTTTTCTGCGTTCCGCGTGGATATAGGCTCCGTTTTATCTTGGGAAAACACGAGCAAAGCCGCGGGCCCAAATCGTGACCCAATTTCACTCCCAATTCCGTCTGTGCGACGGTGGTGCGCCCCATCCCGACAATCAACATATGATTCGGGAGTTGACGCGCAGGTGCGGGGACAACACCATAGGTATACCGAGTTATTACTTCTTTACTGTTGGCAATATCTCTCCAGCCCGCACTTCCATCATACATACTACATACCCATGCTTCATTGAAGCTGTGACACCCTTTTATATTTTTAGCATCATGCCAATGCCTTCACACATCGGTCGGTGTCGCTTTTGGTAATATTATTCGGAGATATTATTAGGTACTGTTGTTTCTTTAAATTGCATGGCTGGTTCTATAGAATATCCTTGTGCAGTGACGTGACAAGTTAAATGCATAGCTTGGTAGATACCTATGATATTCCCGGAGCCCTGCGAGCGCTGGCCGGTTCCAGCTCCAGCGAGGGTTTGTAACAAACTGACAAACTTCTCGCACAATTAGTTCCTGCGACGTTTCTAACTCGTTCTTATCAGATATCTATTCTGCGTGCATTTGCGTAGGGAGGTGCTGGATTGTTATTGCTACATCATCTATATAAGTAAAAACGTATATTCTATAATTATGTTACATACATACATTCGTTTAAGTACCTACTTATTTTGCAAGTGGTTAAAACAAGTGGTTAAAACAAAAACGTTTAAGAGTGCCGTACCTACTTACAAGAATAACTGGTACCTAATAGAACCATTACTAAGTCAAACCTAAAACATTACATAACAATCATCATCATCATCATCAACCTATCTTAGTCCACTGCTGGACATAGGCCTCCCCAATACATACAATACACATAGCAATGAATACAAATATTAGGTCCTTACATATGAAATTGGCGTTTTTCGTACTGGCCACTTTAATCACAAATTTCTCCTCTTTGGTAAGGAATTCCAAATTCAAATTTGTACAGCTATAGACTCATGTATTTGTGCTTCGATGATCGTCATTCATTTGTTTTTTTTCTTCTGTTTTTTTCTGTTTGCGTCACTCATTTTACAAAATGGAAAACTTAAAATATCGCATTATTTACGAGTACGAGTTCCGCCGTGGCACTAGTGCTGCGGAAACAACTCGAAGGGTGAATGATGTGTATGGCGTTCGTGTTGCAAAAGAAAACACAGTTCGTTTTTGGTTCCAACGTTTTCGTTCTGGAAATTTTGACCTGCAGAACAAGCCCCGTGGACGGCCTGAGACTCAAGTTGATAATGAAGAGTTGAAGGCTATTGTGGAAGCGGATCCATCGCAAACCACGTCCGAGTTAGCTGCAGGCTGCGATGTTAGTGATAAAACTGTTTTAATTCACTTGAAGCAAATTGGGAAGATTAAAAAGCTTGAAAGGTGGGTACCTCACGAATTGACTGAAGCAAACCGGCAAACGCGCGTCGACTGCTGCGTTACATTACTAAACCGGCACAATAATGAAGGTATTTTAAACCGAATCATTACCTGTGATGAAAAATGGGTTCTTTACGATAATCGGAAGCGCTCAGCGCAATGGTTGGATCCTGACCAGCCAGCCAAATCCTGCCCCAAGCGAAAATTAACCCCAAAAAAGTTACTTGTAAGCGTTTGGTGGACTAGTGCCGGTATTGTTCATTACAGTTTTCTCAAATCTGGCCAGACTATTACGGCTGATGTCTATTGTCAGCAATTGCAAACCATGATGGAAAAGCTAGCGGCTAAACAACCTAGGCTGGTCAATCGCTCCACGCCACTGCTGCTTCACGACAACGCTAGACCACACACTGCGCAACAGACGGCTACTAAATTAGAAGAGCTTCAATTGGAAAGTCTAAGACATCCTCCGTACTCCCCGGACCTTGCTCCAACAGATTACCATTTTTTTCGAAATTTGGATAACTTCTTGCAAGGGAAAAAATTCAACTCCGATGGGGCAGTCCAAATCGCCTTCAAAGATTTTATTGATTCCCGTCCGACTGGTTTTTTTAGTAAAGGGATCAATGAACTACCTATAACATGGCAAAAGTGCATAGAAAATAATGGTTCATACTTTGATTAATTAAATATATTATATTAAAAAATATTCGACTTTTTGTTCCTCCCATACAAAACGCCAATTTCATATGTAAGGACCTAATAATTATCAATCATAGGGCCCTCCCTCAACGGGCCGCGCCGCGCCGCCGCCACGGCAACGTCGCGTCGTCGGTCGGTCGCTGGCATCGTATCAAAACTATGCATTCTGTGTACGGCAGCTAACTCATCTGGCGACGGTTTGGTAACGTCGTCGTCGGCCATACAACAGTTTGGATACGTTACCAGCGACGTCGCCGTGGCGGCGCGTCCCGGTGAGATAGGGAGGGCCCTTTGTGTCAATCTCGAGTGTAATACATAAACAAACATAGAAGTGTACGGTATGTAATGGATGTGCAAAGTTGAATGGCAACCAGTCGCTCTTGCGCACCTGTCATTCGTAAGCGGTGTGGTTGTATTTTCACAGTTTTCATAATTTTCGAAACGTTTTCAATGACTCATTAATTATGCAGTAGGTATGATAACAACCAGAGCAGTAGCAACGCACGTGGTAACCTTGTGGTTTATGAGCCGGCGGCCGTTTGTCACCGAGACGGCTACATTTGACTCATTCTTGTATCGACGGATATCACGCCATTATTGCGAAATCTTTTAAAATCGCCACGGCTCGCGTCTATTGGCTAAGCAGTAAATGATAATGACGAGCGATGAAAGTTCTCGTCCGGCTGCGAGGGAGTGATGCAATGGCAGGGTGTGCGCTGTCACCCTCGCCTTGACCCCCTCCGCTGCCGATAACACGGTCGCCCCGCGCGTCCGCTCCGTCTGCGACGAGAGTGTCTGTTGCCAAGTGTCCCTGATGCAATTCATTTGCTTTCAAGATCACCTCGGCACGAGGAAATACATATCACAAAAATATGTTCCTGCATTACGCAACTTCGACAAAATGTTTACAATATCATATCCAGACCCATTCCAAAATGAGTATTTGGGAAATAGGGTTTAACCTCTGTTATTGTTGCTTGATCGTGATTTAAGTTTAGAAAATCAAACTACTTTCGTTTTCCTTATGAGTCGCTTGACTAGATTTGCCTGAGTAAGAGATCTGAGTGGGTACCTACTTACTTAGAATAGTTGCAGCTGCCTGGTGCTAGTCACTTTCAATTTCTAGACCTAAATTTTTTTAAATTTATTTATCTTCTAAATGATTACTACAATATAGAACTAATAATAACACCTAAAAACCACAGAGGTTTGTACGGGAGTGCGATAGTAGGTAATATGTGTGATTAAGTGATTAAGATTACAGAAAAAAAAAATATATTGTATATTGTATATTACAATAACATGTAGGTAACTGGAATTGGGTAGGCAATCGATTCAAATATAAACTCAAAGTATACAACGCACCCATCACCGAACCATCGAAACCATCGAACCTACATAAGCATCAATAACTTTTCGAAAAGTTATTGATGCTTATGTAGGTTGGATAATAGGTACGCTTTAAGTTTATATTTTAATGTTTTTACGCGTTATAGTTTCAAGCACTTCGGTAGGTAATTCATTTATAAGTCGAGGGACAAGATAACTGGCCGTCCGCTCGCCGTAAGCATTGTTTGCGCGCGTAGTGATAAGCTGATTTCGAGCAACAGCTCGTGTATGTATATTGTATAGGGTGACTAACAACATGTCGAATACTTTCATCGAAGTAATCATTTTTAAGCAACATATACTTAAATTGAGTGTGAACAGGCAGTACCTTACAATGCTCATAGAGACCCAATTCATCATCACTGAATTGCAGCTTAACATTAGTTGATACTATTTTCTTTAGTATTCATAACTGGAGGTTATAAATTTGATTAAGGTTAGTAGTTTAAGTACGACCATATCTACTTAGTCCGTATTGAATATATATGATTCCGCTAGCGAGTTGTATAGCATGAGCTGGACTTTGAAGGGGATACGATCCTTAAGGATTGTGATATTCGCTAGGAAATGTCGTAATTTATTGCAAACCCGCTATATGTGATTAGACCAGGTACATTTACTATCTATTATAAGGCCGAGGTACTCCTGACTACCTAGTAGGTATGTGTAGGTGTGCTAGTGGCGCATAATTACAATGTTCCCTGCTGTTGGAATGCAAGCAGCTGTGACCGTGGGCAACTAAATTGGTAGGATGTCTTTTTATGCCCTTACATAAAATATTTTATTATGATTTAAATATTAACATTTTAGTTTTACTAGCGTTCAGTACCAGTCCTGAATCGTGGGACCAGTTAGATATACTATCGAAATCGATTTGTAGAAGTTCACGAGCTTTATTCGGCTCATGCATGATCAGCTGCGACGAGGCACATGTACGTCTGGTCGTTATATTGTGGTTAAAAAAACTAGTCTCTGGGCTTTCTACATAGGCTCATTTCATTAGCCATAGCGCGATTAATTCAACGACTCCTACAATGTAATGCAGTACTTTTCGATATTCCTATAGGTACCTATTCCTTCTTCAATGATTGCACCGGGGCGCGCGGCGGCGGCACAATGCAATGCGATCCTGCGCGCGCGCATGGCGACATGACAGCGCGCACAATGCCTGCGCCGAGTTTATGGGTCCCCGAGACGATCAAGTGCACTTGACAAGTCTACGTGCTTGAAGTGAATATTGATCGTTTACAGCATTCACTTGACAAGTCCCGTCAAGTGATCTACGGGCTTGACCATACTTGACAGAAATTTTGATTGACGGCACTTGAAGCAACTTGCGCTTGATGCGACTTGACGCGAATTGATAAGTTTTTATTAATTTGCGGCCGGAACATCGAAGATGGTGGACGACGAACCGGACCGAGACGTGGCCTTGGCGGCAAGCGCCGACCTAATTACCGAGCGTGATTTTGTGATATTGTTAATATCTCTCTACAGAGATTATCCTACATTGTGGAAAATTAAAAGTAAGGAGTATGCGGATAAAAACAAAAGGTCGCTTGCTTTAACAAGCATAGTCAAAGCGCTTCGAGTATATAAACCTACCTACACCGAAGTCATATTAAAGAAAAAAAATATTATTTTTAATTTTTGCGACGACCACTTTCCTGGGCACACGGCGGCGACTGTGACACATGGACATGACGGCACCTTCAAGTCGCGTCAAGTCCCTCGTCAAGTGAAATCATCAAGCACGTAGACTTGTCAAGTGCACTTGATCGTCTTGGGGACCCATTACAAACACGCTACACGAGTAGCCGCTGCAATATAACCACGATAGCGTTTCACCTGGGTTCAGTTTATTTTATTACTTACAGACAAATTCTCACTTTGTTCTGCACATAGGTACTAGACATCCATACTACTGTTAGAAAAGTGAAAGTAATTCTGTCTGTTTGTCTGTCTGTTACATTTTCAGGCCTAGGTATGCGACTACACGGACCTGGATGAATGTCAAATGTGGCAGGGACGCGCAGACTACACGGTATCCGGGGGCTAGTTTTATCCCGATAAGTGCGTGCTCAGTCGTGGGCAGAAGGTAATGTAAGGATAAATGTTTTAGTTTCAAAATAAATTTCAACTTGCCTTGTTCAATCCACTTCAGTAACTCTCTAGTCTCTACGCTAATAATAATAAGTCATTGATAACAATTACTTATTAGCGTAGAGACTTGAGAGTACTAAGTTAGGTAACTCATGAGTTACCGAATATAAACAAGCAGTTAATCTTCTACACACATGACATAAATCTCGATGACATTATTGAAGACATCGCCGTCAGCTAGGATGTTGCGGTGAGGGATCCACTCAGCTGATGACGTCACTCTGACCTGGTCACACCACACTCTGTGGAACACTTTCCGAATCATGATCAAGGAGGTTACGATCATGACACAATGCAATCACTCGAGTGAAGCAATCGGCCGGTATATTACCAGACCGCAGACAACTTTTTTTTTTTATCCTGCGAGTTAAAACGTAAGTCATTTCAATAGAAGGTACCTAGGGTTTCTGAGATCTCGACCAATTTATTTGCGAAACTGTGCACTTTGATGAGTTATTTTATCGTATTTTTTTTTCTCAATCGTGGTTTTACATTCTAGGAACCAAAAACTTGATTTTTGCGCTTACACTTTTCTAAAAACGCATGCTCAGTCCCGCTGCCCCGCTCCTAAGCCTTTCACAATATGGCGCCATTGTCGTTTATCCGTATTATTCATATAAAAATGCAAAATTACCTGCCCGCGTGTCAGTTAGGTAGGTAGCTTTTCTCTCATAAACGGCTGAACGGATCTTCATATAAGTATGGCAAGGATTTCGATAGTATCCTGAGGACACATTGGCTACTTTTTGCTCCGGAAAGTAAGATGGGAAGCCGCGGGTGAAAGCTAGTGAGGTAGTCACCCAGCTCACCTCAGGCGGAGACAGCTTCAGCGCGGGGATGGCAACAGCGACCGTTGCTGGAGATCACAGTCACGCACGTCACCACTCTCTCATCTGAGCTTGTGTCGTCGCGCGACAACAGGGTGCTAGCGACTGCATTCCGTTTCACGTGGCACGTGTTTGATTTTAGGGTCAATTAGATAACTAGATGGCGTTACGGGAGAGACGGTGGTTGGTGCTATATGATTATCATTGGGATAGTGATGTTATTTCAGAGAGAATGTTCTCTCGAGCTATAGATAAAGATTACATAATGTTTGTGAATTAGTTTGTTATTTCATCTGGCTGTTACAAAAGGTATTTATTTTATTTATTTAATTTAAAGCGAGGTTTTAGATAACTAATTCATGCCTATTTGCAATTCGTGGAGCGCGCGCGCTGCATTCAATTAGCGGCTGCAGGCTGTGTATGTATATATTCGTGTGACAAACATATAGACTACACATGTTCGGTTCGATGTAGAACATCACACTGGTTGATATAATCATTGAGTTCGTATAGCTTACCTTTAGCTCCGTTACTTACTCCTAGAAGCTTATCTCAGTGAGGTTTCGCGCTTCCTGTTATTATCAATACCGTCTCGAGTTTTGATTCGGCTCGTTTAATTAATGGAGCTAATTAACTTGAACCATGGAAAGCTAATATTTAAATTTCAGCTGAAACCAAGAAAGATTACCTATGTTCTCAGAAATCTTTAAGACTAGTGTATGGCCCAACGGCCTTGAGAACACAAAATAATTATCCGTAGCGGTAATTTTTTATTCATTAATACTTTTTGTACAATTTATGTAAAATACTGACAAATATTTGAGTGAAAGAAAAATACTCAAACTCAATAGCGTTTAGAAGAAATATCCATATTTCGAATAAAAAAATATACTTAGTCGAAATTTAGATTAGGTAGGTACTTCTTTTAAACGCTGCTGTTGATTTTGAGTAGGTACCTACCTCTTTTTCATTCACTCAAATATTTGTTCTTTTACACAAATTGAGCATTTCACGAATAAAACAAAATACGGCTACACATAATTATATTGTGTTCTCGATGTAAGTATGTTTGTTACTTCTTCACGCCAAAACTACTGAACGGTTCGGGCTGAAAGTTTGTATATTATGTAGTTCTACGCGTGGAATAAAACAAAGGCTACTTTAGTATAGTAGTAGTTCTACGCGTGGAATAAAACAAAGGCTACTTTAGTATAGTAGTAGTTCTACGCGTGGAATAAAACAAAGGCTACTTTAGTGTAGTAGTAGTTCTACGCGTGGAATAAAACAAAGGCTACTTTAGTATAGTAGTAGTTCTACGCGTGGAATAAAACAAAGGCTACTTTAGTATAGTAGTAGTTCTACGCGTGGAATAAAACAAAGGCTACTTTAGTGTAGTAGTAGTTCTACGCGTGGAATAAAACAAAGGCTACTTTAGTGTAGTAGTAGTTCTACGCGTGGAATAAAACAAAGGCTACTTTAGTGTAGTAGTAGTTCTACGCGTGGAATAAAACAAAGGCTACTTTAGTGTAGTAGTAGTTCTACGCGTGGAATAAAACAAAGGCTACTTTAGTGTAGTAGTAGTTCTACGCGTGGAATAAAACAAAGGCTACTTTAGTGTAGTAGTAGTTCTACGCGTGGAATAAAACAAAGGCTACTTTAGTATAGTAGTAGTTCTACGCGTGGAATAAAACAAAGGCTACTTTAGTGTAGTAGTAGTTCTACGCGTGGAATAAAACAAAGGCTACTTTAGTGTAGTAGTACTTCTACGCGTGGAATAAAACAAAGGCTACTTTAGTCTAGTAGTAGTTCTACGCGTGGAATAAAACAAAGGCTACTTTAGTGTAGTAGTAGTTTTACGCGTGGAATAAAACAAAGGCTACTTTAGTGTAGTAGTAGTTCTACGCGTGGAATAAAACAAAGGCTACTTTAGTGTAGTAGTAGTTCTACGCGTGGAATAAAACAAAGGCTACTTTAGTGTAGTAGTAGTTCTACGCGTGGAATAAAACAAAGGCTACTTTAGTGTAGTAGTAGTTCTACGCATGGAATAAAACAAAGGCTACTTTAGTATAGTAGTAGTTCTACGCGTGGAATAAAACAAAGGCTACTTTAGTGTAGTAGTAGTTCTACGCGTGGAATAAAACAAAGGCTACTTTAGTGTAGTAGTAGTTCTACGCGTGGAATAAAACAAAGGCTACTTTAGTGTAGTAGTAGTTCTACGCGTGGAATAAAACAAAGGCTACTTTAGTATAGTAGTAGAATACTTTGGGAATAACCCAGTGAAACGAGCAGCGCAGGCGCAGCGGCGGCAGTGAGTCACCGAGGCGCGGGTTTGAGTCCGCCGAGCGAGGGTGCATGCTTTCTAGTTCTAAGCAACTTTATTGCTTATAAAGTCATCCCTATTGTCTGTAAGCAGCTGTGGTCGATGTTGTGCAATGAGTTATTTAACTGTCTTTATTTTGTCAGAGATATCATACGTAACGCACAGATTCGAGCCTGTCACTAGCGACCGCCGTGGCGTAGTGGATGGACCGCGACATACAAGCAAGGGTCAGTTCAACATTCATAAATTTATGGACCTAATCGACTAGACTAGGTACTGATTCACAGCTTCATGGTATGACGGAACAGATTATAAGGCAGCTTCAAGTACCTGCGTGGAGGTACCTACACACACGTAGGTAGGTAACAGTACGTGACTGTGGTAGTTGGCAACAAGCGCTGCAGAATCATCGCCTTTTGTTCAGTCGGCCGGCACGGTCACTCATCGACACGAGCCATCTGAAATAAGACCTTTTTTTTACGTGTCTGTTTAGCCACACAAATGATTAGCTTAGATCTAAGCCGAAGAATGTACCTACGACGAAATTACAAGGTATCTATTGTTCAAAATATTCATTGTAATGTCTCAGATTCAATAGCCAATTTTAGAACAACAAATGACCTGCTACATGGTAAGCAATTCGGGTTTACTCGCGGCAAGTCAACTACTGATGCCGGTGTAAAGTTAGTATCGCATATTTTTGATACTTGGGAGAAGTCGCAAGATGCATTAGGCATTTTTTTGACTTATCAAAAGCATTCGATTGCGTACACCATGAAACATTAATCAGGAAACTACATCACTATGGAATAAGGGACACCTCTTTGGGTCTTCTTACATCTTATTTGAGTAATAGGATACAAAGAGTTGACATTAATGGGAAACGGTCTTCGGGGTCTGTAGTTACAATGGGTGTACCGCAGGGATCTATCCTCGGCTCTTTCCTATTTTTAATTTATATTAACGACCTGCCTCATCTTGTTAAGAATAATCACGAGATTGTATTGTTTGCTGATGAAGATGATACTTCATTAATTTTTAAAATGAAACGACAAGACACGAATTTCGACGATGTGAATAATGCAATCTCAAAAGTAGTCCATTGGTTTAGTGTCAATAATCTTTTGCTTAACGAAACCAAAACGAAATGTATTAGATTTATTCTACCTAATGTTAAAAAAGTTCAGGCTGATGTAAATGTAAAAGGAGATAACGTTAGCAATTGTAGAAAGTACCGTTTTCTTAGGAATCACCTTAGATAATAAGCTTCAATAGGGCGCACACATAGATAAGCTATCGAAGAGACTTAGTCAAAAAAATCCGTCATCTTACAGACGTGGATACATCTAGACTTGTTTATTTCAGCTACTTCCATAGTATTATGTCTTATGGTATACTACTGTGGGGGAACGCTGCAGATATTAACACCGAATTTGTGTTGCAGAAGAGGGCTGTTCGTGCTATCTATAGTATGGGTCCCAGAGAATCCCTGCGTGATAAATTCAAAGAAATAAACATAATGACAGTACCATGTCAACATATTTATGAAAACCTATTGTACACTCATAGAAATATCAATGGGTTCCCTAAAAATAGCGATGTACATAATTTGAATACAAGAAATAAACATAAACTCGCTGTGCCCACGACTAGACTACACAAAATTAATGTATATTTTAAAGGGCAATGTATACGCTTCTACAACAAAACTCCTAGTGAGTTGCAAAAATTATCAGTAAATAAATTCAAACAAATTGTCAAAACCTTCTTGTGTAAAAAGGCCTACTATAAAATATCAGATTATCTAGAGGATAAAAAAGCGTGGGACGGGATTTGCTCCAACTCGAAAAATAACAACTAACTAATAGGCTAAAGGTTTCTTCGTCGCTTCTTTACTTTAGTCTACATACCGAAGCGACTGAAATCAAAAATATCACTTTATTTCCGTGTCACTTAAGAATTTGACCTTTTCTTTGTATACATTTATTGTATTTATGGAAATAAAGAGTTTT
Source organism: Eupithecia inturbata (assembly GCA_963662085.1). NCBI lineage: Eukaryota > Metazoa > Arthropoda > Insecta > Lepidoptera > Geometridae > Eupithecia > Eupithecia inturbata. The sequence continues at coordinate 341,874 of OY759195.1, forward strand.
TGACTTTGACTTTGACAAATTAACAATTGAAACAATTGCGCTAACTGTAGACTTGCTCTGACTCTTTCTGTGTTGCAAACTGATTCTAACTCTTTCTTGGGAATCTTACCAAAACGTGCATTTAATGCGTTACCGTTTAAAAACCTACAGCAAAAGAGCGCCGCTACCGCTAGTGTGCCATCACACCACTACGCCTCTACGGCTCGCAGTCAGTAGACCAGGTATAAAGCTGTCTCCTGTACCTCCTGCACCTGCAAGGCAGGCGGACCTGTACCCACTGCCTTCTCCGACCGAGGCAAGCGGTCCCCGTTCCCACAGCGAGTACAATCAAATGATTGCCGTGGCTCTCTAACAGCACAAACAAATAGTCCCGCCCACGCCCACGCCCACAGCTGAACAGAAACCTCAATTAACGGTAACGGCTCGCACATTACACGTGGTATCGTTACAGTGAACAAATCACGAGTTCTAATTGTGGTGGATAACACCGTGAGAATGCACTTGAAGGAAAGCATTCGGAGAAAGCGACGACCATGTAGGATACGTGTTATTGTACGGGGTGTCTTGTCTAGGTCCTTAGACAAATCATATGGCGCTCGAAAAGCTCATCATCATGTATCAGGTAGGGGTAAGAAGGAGCTTGAGAGAAGTACACACACTGGATGAACCTACGATCCGACCAAAGCCGGGCTAACATACGGTCAATAATCAAATAGCGGCTCTATTTGATTATTAATCGTATGCAAGCCCGGCTTTGGCCTCGCCTGCCCTAGCGTTAGCTATGAACCTACGATCCGACCAAAGCCGGGCTAACATACGGTCAATAATCAAATAGCGGCTCTATTTGATTATTGACCGTATGTTAGCCCGGCTTTGGCCTCGCCTGCCCTAGCGTTAGCTATGAACCTACGATCCGACCAAAGCCGAGCTAGCATACGATCAATAATCAAATAGAGCCGCCTAGCCTGCCCTAGCGTTAGCAATGAACCTACGATCCGATCAAAGCCGGGCTAGCATACGGGCAAGAAAACGGCCTCGCTGCTGCGCAGAACATGGGGCAGCACCAACACCATCCTACAGGTTGTAGGCAGCAAGTTTGCTTCGGCCATCATGCACTCTTTCAACAGGTCCTAACTCTTTAGACTCCTTATGTTACGAGTAGGATTCTGTTGAAGGGCTGCGAAACTATTTTTACTGTATCATTGATTTTTATATTATTTTGTGTAGTGTATGTAACTCATGGACCTAACGTCTGAATAAACAAACATTTTATTTTATTTTATTTTTTATTTTACACGTACAATAATCAAATAGAGCCGCCTAGCCATGCTTGAATTTTCTGACTGGAGAAACCAGTAAGCCTGCGAAGCCGGCTGGCAACACGAACGTAGCGTAGACCAATGAGTAAAAAACGAACTGGCTACATTATCGACCGAGCGCAAAAAGCACTTGTTTGTGCTCGTTGTAAAGGTCCCGTTATCAGCCGCCTGCGTGCGCCCCGCACCCGCCGACGTACTGCGGCAACAGTACTACAACTCAGACATCACATGAGCGATCATCTACGACCAAACATTATAATTTGTGCTGTGAGGTTTGGGCATGGAAGTTTTTTTTTCACATAAAACGTGGGGAGCCAAAAAGAAAACACACAATTTTTTTATTTTTTTGTGTTGGTTTTTGTGTCACTACGGCCATGATACCTATTGTGATTGCCAATCGAGTGTTCATCCCTGAAGCTGCGACGCGGCGTTCATAGTATGCCACTAACCCTTGCAGCTGCTAGGAACTGTAGGATTTTCTTCGGGATGATGGCTCGTACGTAGCTCGTCTGGGCTGTGGAGGTGCTTGCCCAGATGGATGCTAAGTTTTTGCATCAGTGCTCCGCACTCTCCTAACAGGTGGAGAGGCGTTTCCTCCGCCTCTTTGCAGAATCTGCAGTATTGTGTGTCGCTTAGACCCAGTTTGAACATGTGATTGTTGAGGCGACCACTGTCGCCTCAACAATCACATGTTCCTAACTGGACACTTCCAGTTAGGGCTCTTGTCATGATGCGAAGGTTGCTTCTGCTTAGCGCTAGGATTCGGTTGGTGAACCGTTTATCAAAGGTTTATCAATGACGTTGAGTGACTCATAATAACTGGGGAATTCTTCCAGAGCTTGGACGTTTCCCCGTAGCAGGAATCCAAGGGGATTCTGTGAGCCAGGCTTTTAGGTATGCCACAGAACGGCTCGGGGCCCAGCTGAGTCCCCTTGGCCCCGGAACGCGCGAGTTCGTCGGCACACTCATTGCCGTTGATTCCCGCGTGTCTCGGTACCCATCTTAGGACAACTCTGTTGTTCGATCCCAGCGCGTTCAGGCGTGACAGACAGCCCTCGACTAACCTGGACGTGATAACCTTCGAATCCAGTAGGTACCTAACTAATGGGTGCGTCTTGGAAGAAAAAATAGATCATAGATCTAGAAACTTACCTAAAAACAGCTTATTTTCAATACTACTAATCTTTTCTTCAATCTACTGATTTTCTACTCGACTTTCTACTGATTTAGTAAAATTCAATCTTGCAACACTGTTCCTAACTGTGGCTTCTAACATAAAAGAAGAATGAATGAAATCGGACGACGCGTAAATGAATTACAACTAAACACCTACCTACACTTGACTTACATCCCCTCTCCAAAGGGAACCTTAACTACTGAAGTACAACTAAACACCTACCTACACTTGACTTACATCCCCTCTCCAAAGGGAACCTCAACTACTGAAGTACAACTAAACACCTACCTACACTTGACTTACATCCCCTCTCCAAAGGGAACCTTAACTACTGAAGTACAACTAAACACCTACCTACACTTGACTTACATCCCCTCTCCAAAGGGAACCTCAACTACTGAAGTACAACTAAACACCTACCTACACTTGACTTACATCCCCTCTCCAAAGGGAACCTCAACTACTGAAGTACAACTAAACACCTACCTACACTTGACTTACATCCCCTCTCCAAAGGGAACCTCAACTACTGAAGTACAACTAAACACCTACCTACACTTGACTTACATCCCCTCTCCAAAGGGAACCTCAACTACTGAAGTACAACTAAACACCTACCTACACTTGACTTACATCCCCTCTCCAAAGGGAACCTTAACTACTGAAGTACAACTAAACACCTACCTACACTTGACTTACATCCCCTCTCCAAAGGGAACCTTAACTACTGAAGTACAACTAAACACCTACCTACACTTGACTTACATCCCCTCTCCAAAGGGAACCTTAACTACTGAAGTACAACTAAACACCTACCTACACTTGACTTACATCTCCCAGGAAAATAGCACTGAATTCCGGGATAAAAAGTATTCTATGTTCTTCCTCGTAGTATTAACTCAAATAAAGCCAAGTTTCATTAGAATTCATTTGGTAGTTTCGGCGTGATGCACGGCCAAGATACATACAGACAGACAGACAAAAATGAAAAATATATGTATATAGTTTTGGCTTCAGTAGGTATAGATAATAGAGTGCTCACCAAAAAACAAATCATAACATCTTCAATGTATAGAATTGGACCTGTTACAGTTTTATTACAAAATAGTTTTGAATGAACTAATAATACAAAATACTATTGTTGTAATTTTCTATGTGCTAAATAATACCAAAGGTAGATTAAGCCTGGACTCAATATTTTATAATGTGTCTGTCGTGTACTATGGCCTGGTCTAAGGGCAGGGTTGCCTGTTGGCAGCGACCTTGACCGCCGCGGCCGCACAACCCTGCCTGCCTTCTGCTATTAAGGTTGTTATTATTATCAGCAACAGCATAGCAACCATTATTAATATGATTGCTATTGGTGTATAACATGAATAAGCGTTTTAAGTTAATTTGAAAAAGGGTTGCATGTATGCGTACCAAACATTTGTGCGGTTTTAAGCAAATATAATATTTTAATTTTAGTGTGATTAAAATATTATATTTGCATAAAACCGTAATGCAAAAGTTTGCAAGTTTCACTACGCGTGCAAAGCCGTGGGCAGAAACTAGTATTTAATTCTTAAATATCAATCCTCAATCCTAGTTCAATCCTCTGGCCTCCTGCATGACAAGGTACATCCATCACATCACACACCACTGTCACATATCTTAGATTTAGATATATTTATTTATTGCATACAGTTTTAGCTTAGGTGGTAATATAATCTTGTATTCCTTAGCTCTACGCTTTTTGTACCCGGAATACATAATATGAAGTGTGCAGTCTGGAATCAATTCAGTATTAATCAAGAACTTCGTAAAAAGTAAACCAGCATTTTCTAGAATAACATAGTCTCATTATCGATTCATTTGATTGGTTCTTGAGCTAAACTCAGACGCAATTAACAGGAAACATGATGGTTCTACTTTTTACATACATAATTATATATGTATATGTATTTGCGTTCGTTTATATACATACATATTTTTGATATTTGTGTTCCACATTTGATAGTCAAATGGATCCGTAATGGCTTTGTTTTGCATAACTGTTGTTGTTTTGTGACGTCACTGAAATATAATGAAACCTACGTTAACATCGGAAATGATTTCGTCATGCGCTATTTCAAAGATACCTCGTTTCATAACAACAAAATTAACCGTTATGTAGGCATACATATTAAAAATTGTAAAAACTAAAGAGTTAACTATAATACGTGTGTATGTCTATTGGTTACCGAATAACTTAGTGACAGGCATGTTATGTGTCTGGGTTCTCTGCCAGTGCCAAGGCTGCACAGTAAAGTCTGGGTTCTATGCCAGTGCCAAGGCTGCACAGTAAAGTCTGGATTCTCTGCCAGTGCCAAGGCTGCAAGTAAAGTCTGGGTTCTCTGCCAGTGCCAAGGCTGCACAGTAAAGTCTGGGTTCTCTGCCAGTGCCAAGGCTGCACAGTAAAGTCTGGGTTCTCTGCCAGTGCTAAGGCTGCACAGTAAAGTGTGGGTTCTCTGCCAGTGGCAAGGCTGCATAGTAAAGTCTGGGTTCTCTGCCAGTGCCAAGGCTGCACAGTAAAGTCTGGGTTCTCTGCCAGTGCTAAGGCTGCACAGTAAAGTGTGGGTTCTCTGCCAGTGGCAAGGCTGCACAGTAAAGTCTGGATTCTCTGCCAGTGCCAAGGCTGCACAGTAAAGTTTGGGTTCTCTGCCAGTGCCAAGGCTGCACAGTAAAGTCTGGGTTCTCTGCCAGTGCCAAGGCTGCACAGTAAAGTCTGGGTTCTCTGCCAGTGCCAAGGCTGCACAGTAAAGTCTGGGTTCTCTGCCAGTGCCAAGGCTGCACAGTAAAGTCTGGGTTCTCTGCCAGTACCAAGGCTGCGCAGTAAAGTCTGGGTTCTCTGCCAGTGCCAGGGCTGCACAGTAAAGTCTGGGTTCTCTGCCAGTGCCAAGGCTGCACAGTAAAATCTGGGTTCTCTGCCAGTGCCAAGGCTGCACAGTAAAGTCTGGGTTCTCTGCCAGTGCCAAAGCTGCACAGTAAAGTCTGGGTTCTCTGCCAGTGCCAGGGCTGCACAGTAAAGTCTGGGTTCTCTACCAGTGCCAAGGCTGCACAGTAAAATCTGGGTTCTCTGCCAGTGCCAAGGCTGCACAGTAAAGTGTACTAAAACAGTTACATTGGTGAACTCGCATTTTAAGAGTGGAATGTCTTGAACTAGCTCTTAAAACATCAGCAGAAAAGCAGTTTTGTACCAATTTACGATCTTTACCCGACTGCGCAAGGAAGAGTGTTATTCGAGAGTATGTTGTTTTTACTTACAGTAGAGCCACTCTACATTTCTTCAGTGAAAAACATTAATATCTTCAAATTGATACAAAATCAAGTATTACAAGCATAATGTATTGTATACCTACCGGTACTTTTAGTTTCATTGTCACTTTATCTGCTGTTCCATTCATTGTTTGTGCACTTCCTCTACCTGCTGCATCGCCTCTTCTATATTGCTAAGGTGTGCTGGAAGAAAACTCTTTTTCAGGCTTAAGCTCGCCTATGTACATACATATCTTATTAGATAAGTTCATGCTATGTATTATTGTGTACAATAAACCAATACTTCCGTAACGCTATAAAGATAGGTAAGTACCATAATTATTCAAAAAGTATTTGAAGATAATTGCGTATTCGTCAGATTTCGGCGCAAACGGCGCGTGAATATATAAAAATAAATTGACATCTGTCCCCAGTCTCCCCTCGCATGGCAACACCAACCCCCCTCTGCCCAACTACGTACCATTACCGGCCCGCAAACAAAAAAATACTCCCACCTTTTTAAGTTTATCCAAACAATTTAAAAATAACAGCGTTGTGAAGAGGTAAGTGTGTGAGGTAAGTTTATATCACAAGCAAATATTATTTGCTTGTGATAGGTATTATTCAAAACGATAAGGAAACGTTCTACAGTATTTGACTTCCTTAAACTATTGCAATCACATAAAATATGATAAAATGTGATTAAAAGGTGTTTGCATTATTGCCTCATCTTGCAATTCAATGATTATTCTTATTGATACCTATGAGGATTTCGATAACAAGCAGTAGATTATAAACCTTCTCGTATTCCACCGCACCGGTAGAGTTCTACTGAAGACCAGAGCGTAAGTTAGGTATCTCTTTGTCTATAAACTCTTTATTATCCGCGCAGATATTGTCTCTGCAAGAGTTATAACAAAATACATTTGTTTCTGGTAGAGCTCGGCAAGCAGCCCAACTAAGGATGGAGAAGTGCTTATCGTTATTATAATTGTGATCATGTCTTGTCAAAAACTTACATAATGATGGCATTCGCGACAAGCAATCAGTCGCTACAATAATCCTTACAGTTCAGTGTAGCTGTACATTTCGGAGGGAGGTTAGAGTTGAATCTGCGGGCCGCGGTTGGGCATACTTGCGGTCCCCCAGTAAATGAAGGGAAGGCTCGAAGCGATATAAGTACGCATTTCAATTCCACCATAATTTAACGAAATATTGAATAACGAGTAATTGACAATTATTTCCGAAACGAAATCGAAAAGCATCTTGTTCGATTAAAATCGAATTGTGACTTCAATGGCTCTGTTTACGAAACTCGAGTAGATTTCGTTTGATGTCTCGACTTCGAGTAGGTACTAATTTGTCAACACGCGAGTAATGCGTGCCTCTTATCAAAGCAAGTTGTTTTTGTCGGTATTATCTCTCTTTCAGTTACCTCTATGTAGGTAAGTGAGGTGTTTCTTTATGTCATGTCGGTAAGTAAGGCGTTTCTCTGTGTCCTGTCGGTAAGTAAGACGTTTCTTTGTGTCATGTCGGTAAGTAAGGCGTTTCTTTGTGTCATGTCGGTAAGTAAGGCGTTTCTCTGAGTCATGTCGGTAAGTAAACGTAGAGGCTTTGAGAAGCTAATGTTTATTACGAGTAATGAGTATTCCTACCAAGTACCTATATATTCAGTTGTACTTATCTCTTGCAAGAGGGTAAAACACTTAAGAGTGTGCAATATGCAATTTTGTAGTTCGAAATCGTTATTTATCTCAAAATCTGTGAAAGCTACCACCTTCTTATTAAGGGAAATTATACTTCGAACTTTTATCTTGGATTACGTGTTTTAAAAACACGATTGGTGATAGTTTTCTGGATAATATATTTTTTTGAAAAATACATGTTTTGCACACTGTTACTAATTATCTCAGGAACAGCACACTTTTTTTGTTAAGTTTTTGTTTTGTCAAGAAACCTAGAAGTATTTCTTTAGTTATGTCTTTTAATTTTTCGATTGGTTGCTTAATTAAATTTTAATAAGTAAAAACAGTTTTGGCGCTTACGGCGAAAGAAAATACGATGCGCTTCTATCGCCGCATTAGCGGTGTTGCGTATTTTGGTAGAAGGGTGAAGGGAAGAGGGGCACGAAATCTATCTCGTAGCGGTGCTATAATTGCACACTCTTAATATATTCAGATCAGAGTGTCTTTGTTCAGGACATTGACTTTATTTCTATTTCTGCACATGTTTTTTCCTCATGGTTATCTTGATGTTGATTGTAATTTTGTAAGAAAGAAGGTTGATTGTAATATTGCTTTGCTATCGAAACAATAACCTTCCTTTTGTTGACATTTATATAAATCCAGTTCCTAAGCAAGCGATTTATGTACTCTGGCCTTCAAAACTAAGTAGGTATCACACTTTTAAAATTGCAATAACTTTTTAAGTACACAAGATTTACTTTCGAAATAAAAAGGACTCGAAAGGGTTTAATTTTGTATATATGTATATATTTGATATTATTATTTTGTTTATAGAAGAATGGGAGAATATTTCACAAAATCGGCTCCGAAACCTCGTGTTCAGTACCTATGCCACACCGGCTCCGAAACCTCGTGTTCAGTACCTATGCCACACCGGCTCCGAAACCTCGTGTTCAGTACCTATGCCACACCGGCTCCGAAACCTCGTGTTCAGTACCTATGCCACACCGGCTCCGAAACCTCGTGTTCAGTACCTGTGCCACACCGGCTCCGAAACCTCGTGTTCAGTACCTATGCCACACCGGCTCCGAAACCTCGTGTTCAGTACCTATGCCACACCGGCTCCGAAACCTCGTGTTCAGTACCTATGCCACACCGGCTCCGAAACCTCGTGTTCAGTACCTATGCCACACCGGCTCCGAAACCTCGTGTTCAGTACCTGTGCCACACCGGCTCTGAAACCTCGTGTTCAGTACCTATGCCACACCGGCTCCGAAACCTCGTGTTCAGTACCTATGCCACACCGGCTCCGAAACCTCGTGTTCAGTACCTATGCCACACCGGCTCCGAAACCTCGTGTTCAGTACCTATGCCACACCGGCTCCGAAACCTCGTGTTCAGTACCTGTGCCACACCGGCTCGAAGCTGTAATCAGAGCCCGAGGTGGCAATACCTAGATACCTTTTTTTATTTTATATTATTTTATTTATTTGGTACACAAAACACATAACAAGCAATAACAATAATAGAACACAAAAATCGGAGAAGATATGAACTGGCTTGACACGTAACACTTGTGCACTCAACAAATAATTAGGTATATTGAGTACCTACCAGTTATTAAAAATTAAATGACATGTAAAACATGCTTATGAAATGTTAATTGAGTTATTGGACACTAAGCTAAAAATGGCTGATAAAATCTCTAATTTATAAAGTTTCGCAAAAAAAAAATTTTAAAAGTGTGATAGGTACTTAGTTTTGCAGGCCAGTGTGTGTATCTAGTCATCGAATCCTTTCAAACGATCACTAACATCAACAACATTTCGCAAAAATATCAACGAACCAAATCTATCCGTCGCAGCGTCAGTCAGTCAGGGTTATTGGTAATTCACGGACACTGCGTGAAGTGCAGGTTCTGCCCATCATCACGAACATGTCCGTGAAGACACCAGGTCTTAATTCTTAAACTTTTTATGTAAATCACCTCTAATAAAAAATTTAAAACGTTTGTTCGGACCCAATGAATTACTAAAGACCGATTTCTAACTCCCACACACACACACACAGAGCAGAGCCGTTTATAAGTTGTTGTTTTCAAATAAAGCTCCTCCAAAGAGCGATTGTTGAATGGAGGGGCTACCTACTAGCAATACCTTTAAGAAGTAGAACCTCGCGTCTTCATAAACGTGTTCGTGATGTGATGATGGACAGAACCTGCGGTTCACGCGTGTCACTGAGTTACTAATAACCCTGTACAGGTTACCTAGTGTATATCTACAGTGTGTTGTGTGTGTATGTGCGGGTTTGAAGCCCACGGCACTCACACCGCGGTGCTGTGCACGCACACAAGAACCAGTAGTTGCCGACTGTTGTTGCTATCCGAGAGCGAATCACTAACTGTCACCTAAGCTGTACACTCTGCTGGTACAATGCGTGTGACAGTTGGGGTGGCGTGTCAAGTCAAGGGTTTATCGACTTTATCACGGGGGAATAACGACTGCTGGATTAAAGAGGATGAAAAGAGTGCTAGGTAGGTACTAATTACCTATGTTATTTCTACTAAAGATTTGCAACTAAATATTTATTCTCTTTGGATACCTCTGGTCAACTTAAATGCAGGCAAGCTTCATTGCTTTACTTTTGGGACTGTTATACCTATCCCCTATTGTAGGCAGGTAGGTACCTACTTATAGTTACCTACATTCTTTGTTTTCAGACAGGAGATCCACAGATACGGTACAATACAATACCTACAAGATCAGACGATCTGCTATACCCACTATCTGTGGCCATACTCCTTATAGTAGGTACCTAATTGCGTTTTTACCACGGGGTTGACAAAAATCATGATATTTTAAATAAATCAAAAAATCCGATTAATTTGATTTAAATCAGACTTTTTTATTTTAATGATAAGTAATTCCTTGCTTTGGTTGATCCAGTTTGTATGGGTAGGTACTCTAAAGATTACCGACTTGGATACCGCTGTATCGAAGTCGGTACTTAGTAGGAATAGAGCTGGAGCGTAGGTACGCTCCAGCTCTACACCTAGCGACCTAGAGTTGGCGCGTCATCTACCTACGCTGACGCTCTATGTCGCATGTCGGTAGGTATCCTCTTTAAGTTTGAAGTTACGACCTATCTACTTAGTTAGGTGTCCTAACCTAACTAAGTAGGTAGGTACCTAGGTACCTACTTTGCTTTGTTTGTGGCACCTCTGAAGTACCTACCTGAGCTAAGTCGAAGGTCGATGTAGCGTCCACAGATACCTAGAGGCTCCCACTGCGCGCGCGCAGCCCGACCGAGCCGAGCCGAGCGTATAGTAGCGACTACAAACGATTCTGTAACTTTCACAAAGCCGTTCTGCACTTTATCGTGCTTAGCAACAGTGACTGGCGGGCCCCGGTCGTCGCGTCGGGCCGCATCGGGTCGTGCCGTGCGCTCGGCTGGCTGCGACCCGTAACGTGACGGACTGGTGAAAGGGCTCCGCAAGTGATTCAATGAATGTCATTTGACTGAGTGCCCTTTGTCATAAAAACATGCAAGTAATACTTAGGTAGGTAGGTACCTACTATTTGCGATTATTTTGATGAATGTTACTACCTACCTAGGTAGATATGCCGATGTTGAATGAATTAAATAACAGTACCTAGGTAGGTAGGTACCAATTGTTGTAAAAGCCTTGGGTAGGTACCTAGGTGCTTGCTGTATTTCTGGTAGGTACTCATTCATTTCAGAGGCTCAGGTAGGTCCTACCTAGGTTTAACTAACTGATAAACTTTCTACCTGCCTACGAGTAGGTACGTACCTACTTACATCTTCGTTGAACACCCCTTGTTGGCGCCCCTCCCCTCCCCTCCGCCTGGCTAACATTACCAACAGGCTGATGGTATTTCGCTACTTTAACTTTTTAAAGAATATAGGTAAGTAGACCGTATCGGTACCCACATCTATACCTAGGTAGGTAGGTACCTACATTAGAAGGTTAGTAAGCTGATAATAAATACTGTTCAGCAAACGATTTCGCAAGGTTTTCACCGTGAAATAAACACAATAACAATTTAATGCTACGGACACATAAATAAATGTATCGCCAAGCGATATAAACAGAATAAAATGCATTTTCACACAAAAGACAACTCTGGCCAAGTTCGAACAAACAATCCCCATTACAGTTGAAAAGTTAGTTATCAAAACGAAATACCTAAATGGTCCCTTGCTTCCCCATTATAAACCCTTCCACACAACTGAACAAAACACGCGCTCGGTGATTGCGGAGTGATTATTAAACGTTCACCCCCGCACCCCGGCCTGCACCCCACTCCCCTGCCTGCACCCCGCACCCCCGGCCAGCTAATGACAGCGCTCCGGTGGAAGCCATAACACGATAAATCACCGGCAATGGCCCAAAATATCAGTAATTTCGGCTCCACGCACCGCACCGAAGCAATATCGTAGGTAGCTTTTAGGTATAATGATTGTCGTTGCATAAGTTGAAGTTGTTTGGTATACCTAGGTAGCTTCCAGGTTAGAACAGTTTGCTCTTGTTTATTCGATGTATTCCCGTTGTCCCCATTCGATGGGGACAACGGAACTTAATAAAAATAATAAAAATTTATCGTCAGTTTAGCATAGGTACCTACCTAGGTAGGTATCTCCGGCAAGAAAATAGTAGTTATTCCCTAAACTTTATTTTTAATGTGTTGCGCTGTCCGTTAACATTGAATGCATACCTAGGTATTGTTTGTGGAGGCGCTAGCGGATGCACGCTGTAATGCCACATCCACATTCATTACACTTGTATCACGGATTCAAATTTTTTGTTTCGTAGCTGCTGCCCGCGGCTTTGCACGCACTTGTCAAGCAGTCCATGTCCGTCCACGGTGTACCATTTACCTTCATGCATATTTCATTATGATCCGTTTAGCCGTTTTGACATGAAAAGGTCAGACAGACCGAGTTCCTTTCGAAATTATAATATTACATAGGTAGGTAGTATGTATGTATTATATATAAATAAAGAATCGATCAACCAGTAGGTAGGTATCCATCTCGATGTAGGTAAGTACCCAATGCGAAATGCCTAGTTTATATTGAGAGAGGAAAAATAGTTTCCGGGTTGTCAAACCCGGAACTTTTAAATGAATCCATCGACAGTCCCCATTTGTGGATACTTATTACATGTCGAGGGAGCGGATATCGTGAAACCTGCTCATTGTGAAAAACCTCGTATTATTTTTAAAGCCTAAAAAAACTAGATGCCCTTTCGAACTAAAACAATTCTCATGTAGTTGACAAGTACCTCTACAGACAGACAGAGCCACCCCTCGAGTCTCCCTCGCTAATTACTCGGCTCACCTGTCATACGAGTACGTGCGAGCCTACTGCGCCCCACCGACTACTGCGCAATCTGCGCCCCCTGCCCCCGCGCTGTTGCCATGCAGGCTGCCACAGATAACACAGCAAGCACCGCCATGTCATTACGGAAAATTACATAACTGATCGAATTTCACGAACGCAGATATTCAGCCGCAAATTGTAATGAGAAAAGCCCTATGCTTGCTGCTTTACGTACAATGATGAGTTGTTAAGTACATACTGAAATACAATGACATAATTATGATTTAACCTAGCTTATAACAAAAAATTAGGATATTTTGTAAATCTGGAAGGCGTTAATACCTATAACACTTTTTTTCTAGAATAATATCAGTAAAAGATGTTACTTACGCTCGTAGCCCCTCGCAGCTCCTCCTTTTCTAATCACTAACTACAAGAATTTCTTGAATTCAGTGAAATCTTGGTTTTAAGAGATTCAGATTTTATAATACTATACCACACTAAACAAGTGTGGTATAGTATTATAAAATCTCTCTCTAAAAATCTCTAAAATCTCTCTATAAAATCTGTGTGGCTCTGTATCTTTTACTTATTTCCATTAAATGCCTAATAAACCAGTTAGTAAATTGATAAATTGTGCTTAAGACTCGTAACTTGCTAAATATATTGGATATCATTCGCGTATATTTAGCAAGTTACGAGTCTAACGCCATTTAAAAAATGTAGTGATTATAAAAGTAGGTACCTCCAAGATAACTACAAAGCCTATCATAACGGAACTCCACCGCAACTCAAGCCTAATTATATCAACAATTAGGGCTCACTTATCTATCAGCAGTTACTTGTATTTTTATCTAAATTGCTAAGCGGTGTCCATTTGAATGACCTGTGGATCGCCGCTGAAGATAACCTACTTTGCAATAGGTACCTACACTTAGTATTGTCGTAAGTATTCTCAGGAATAGATAGGTATTATACCTACCTACTTGTGATTCATGCATGGCGTGTGTCGACTGCACCAGACTTAACTCTTGAAAGACTAATTGTGTTCTTATCACCGTCTGGTTAAATAATATTATCTATGAACGCATATAAATCAAGTACCCACCCCACCTCTGTACTCTAAGTGGTTCATTGTATAACTCTGACATAGGATATGTAATAGATCCACCTGTGCTGCGGAGTTTTACAAATAAAATACACAAAAATTGATAAATAAACTTTATTGTAAAATTTTATAATTTTTAATGTTTTTAGCAGATACATTTTTTATATTGCGGAGATTTTAATTTTTTTGCAGTATTTTTGAATACCATTTAAATACTAAAAAACGTTTAGTAGGTAGGTAAGGTACCAACATCAACATAGTAGTAAAAACAAAAAAAAAAACATCAAATTATTTGTTTTTTTATCTATTCAAATTTATCGAAACAAGGTCTCCGCAAGGTTCCTACTCGAGTTCCTACTCGTAAGCACACCTAATGAAATGAATGACCTACTTATACTGTACATGGCGGAATCTAACTGAAAACAATTACATAAGTACCTAAGTGAAATAAAAATAAATATTGAGAATGAAATTACATAGAACACAGGAAATCTTGCCAAAATAGGTAGGTACCTATTACAAATACAACACTCAAAAGGAGTAGATAGTAAACCGGAAATCCTAAAGTTACCTTGTGTGCTACATTTATCTTTTGAACACTTAGACAAAGATATAAAGGTACAAAAAGACATTACGTAACAGTACAAAGTAAATAGTAACGCTATGTTTATATCTACAAAGGTCTACAAAGTACATAAAACTAGTGTGCAATAACAATGGCGGGGCACGTGTACAGGCAATATAAACAAAGCTTTAAAATGCTAATTAGTGCTTGCCTAAACTTGGCACAACGCGCGTGGAATAATGATCAGTCTATATCGGACATACACCACGGCACGACACGGAATGATGTCACACATGGCGAGATACACAGATAATAGAGACTCCTGTAAATGGCACAGTAGTACCAGTACAAAAGCAGACAAACCATGAAGCAACCTCGTGCCGTGCATGATGCAGGGTCTAATTAATATACTCAGGTGCTGTCCATTTATGCTATCGGTCTGCTACAAATGTTTCGATTTGGCATCGCGTGAAGCCCACTCCATTTGTGAACCATTTGCAAAAATAGATTCAGGTGTCAAGAATGCAAAAAAACTAAACATGAATATAAAGAAGTAAAAAAGAGAAAAGTTGTCAGGACAAAACAGAGATAAGATAACACAAAGACTTGAAAACAAATTGGAGACAGGTCTCTTCAAGTATACAAAACAAGTTGAGACATGTCAGCGTCCCACATGAGATCCGCTGTTGCTAGGTGCCTCTGAAAAGGGACGCAAGATATTGAAGGGGCTTTGTGCAAGGGGATGGAAGATTGAAGGGATAAGGGATTCCTTTGTTGAATACCTTTTTGGACAGGTTGAAGCCTGTTAGCGGGATCTCGTTGAGCCCGTATTATCGAACAAAGAATTACATATTCACAATATCCTGAATTAAATTCTTACAACAATCTTATAGCAACTACGGAACATTCTGGAACCGTGGTTCCGAAACGATAAAAGAACACACGAACGCGATAAAAAATAAAAGAACAATATAGATATAGCATTTATCATCACAGAACCGGTAATGGGTCATAAATATATCATACCTACATGTTTAATAAAATAAAAGTAAATGTTTATAATAATTGTATCATAAAGAAAACAATAACTGTCTCTCAGAAGCAAGACTGAGAATGAGCAAACACAATGGTATCTCTATTTGGGTACTTATCACGTTATACGAGCACGGAAAGCACGGGTAACGTGATAATGATAACAGCTGAATTGATTATAATTATTGTGGACTTGTGTCTTCCTCATGAATATTGCTCGTAATAGCGTTAACGTATATGTAAACATACAAGAAGTGTTCATCAGCCAACAAAGTGCATTAGTATCCTAGCAATTATAAGAATACCAGACTCTTGTAACCACAATTCCGCGAGCTTCGAATCACATTCACTTCTATTTACATCCTAGAAATAAGTTAATTTGTAAGAAAGTATCCACATTTCTTTCAAAAAATAAATGTGCCGCTGCGTCGTTATCAAAATAGGTACAAACATAATCTCGTGAAACCTGCATCAAAATTAAATATACATCAATCTAGCTAGTACACACTTAATGGCGGTTAAAATATATAATAAAATTCCAGACAAGATTAAACGCCAAGCAGTTATAATATTTTTTAAATTAGATTAAATGATAAGCTCTTGGAAAAATGCTACTACCTACGAACTAGGTAAATGATTTTTCAAGTGATGCTTTTGGTGACATGTACCTAATTGAAATCTTGCATTAATTTTGTTTGACATACATTTCATACCATTTTATAAAATTAGTATTATGTAAAGTATCTGGCCGTCTCCCATTGCAACATCCTTAATAGTACATAATTGTGTGTTTCCATAATATAGACAATAAGTCCTGACAAATGTATGTACGTTCGCATAAGCCTGAAATGGTTACAAGACTAGCAACTGGCTCTCGAAAATGGTTCCGATATTGGCCATTGCACAAAGTATACAGGATGTACCTAACAAAAAGTAAGTACCAAACTTTCAGGGGCTGTTCAAAATTCTACATATAGCTTATTTGAAATGAACATGGGGAGATATAATCGGGCCGACGACGCGTCGACAGATGCGCTGGTTTCGAAGTATGAACCAAGCGTCGCTCATACGGTCACGGAGAGGTTGTTTGATTTGAACAATTTCGCGTTAAGTTAGTTGCTGTATCGGGCGATAGTGCGGCGCGCCGCGGACGGATTCGCGTGACTCACCGGCCAAGGCCAGCTCGCCGGCCGGCTCTAGCAACCGCTTTTTTCATTTCTCTTTTTGTCCAATTGTTTTTGTGGCTTGCGGTTATTATTATTAGGTACCTACCGCTTAGAAATTGGTTACTGTTTCTTAGATTGGTTCGGTTGCTACGCGCGGCATAATGATTTACACGTTTACCATTTCGAATGGCTTGCCTACTTCACTTTCTAGCTGCGATAAAATATTGTGGTTCGTTGGTTTCGCTGGCTCGACAGATTGTTTTGTAGTTTTCAGTTTCACGAACCTAACAAAATTCATTCCGGACTCTGAAATGAATTATTTGTTCACAAAAGGCTTTACATTTGAATGTTCTTTAAATGAATTTTAGAGAAGCAACATGGAAACCATATTATTATTTCTAAAATTTTTGGTACCTACGGTATATTGAAATTGTGTTTAGGAAACCAAAAACTCATTTAAAAATAATAACAGACAGATTGTATAGGTACCTACCTAGTTACTGACAAAACAATAAGTACCCAAGTATAAAAAAAATCATCCATTTTGTAACAAAGACAAAGGCCCTTTACATAAAGTAACAATAAGTCTATAGAAATTAAATAAATCTTGCCTTAGTGATTAACTTTTTTGTTGTAAAGTAACAAAGAAAGTTCTGGAAAGGGTAAAACTTTGGGCTGACGTTGGTACATAATATTGATTTCGGATAGGTACCTAGTACAGACCTACGAGTGCCTCTACGCGACGCGACGGCTGCTTATTGAAAAAGTCTTAGACTGTATTTTTGCTTATGTGAATCACCAATCGTTTTATGATTCAGTTTATAGCCGATAAATTAATTTTAAAGGTTTCATTGTTTAGGTAGTTATTTACTAGAATTTGTTTTGTAGATTTCATTAAAATTTACGCAAAGACAAAGGATGCGTCATTGTCACCGATGTCTCTTCATCAAATTTTACTTTTTTCTCGTCAGTTTCGTGTTCTTGTTTGTTTTTTTTTGTTTGGATTCGTTCATCATTACATTACTTTAATCATCGACAAAATATTGTTGTGTGTCAACGATAAAATTTTTGATTTTCATGTACCTATTCACACAATTTTACAATAAAATTATTCTTATTCTTATCACTGTTCTTCCGTTAGGTACCTAGACCAGACCAGGTATCTCCGGCGGCAACTTTAGTTATCTACCTACGAGTTTATTAAATTAACTTTTTGATAAATTGACTCTTGACTTAAGTATTTATTCTCTAGTTCGTTTTTAAACGTTTCCTTAAATTAAAACATAAATTAATAGCCTCTGCCAAGGAAATTAAGCCAAAGAAAAAAAATTGATCTACGAAGACCTCATCTGTATTGTTGCCAAATTTTTGTAACTTTCGAGGTTTCGCATTTGTCACTGCTTAAACTATCTTTACGTGCTGGCAAAATTGATATAATTTATCTGTTTTTGTGTTTCGAGAACAAAGCACTGATTTAATTTTAAGCAGAGCCCATGATTACATTTAATTTGCACATAATAATGCTCCGATAACTCATAACAACATTAAAATAAAGCTTATAAATTTACTTTATTACATAAGTAGGTAGGGTAACTTCCAACCATTTTGAGCTGTAGCTGTTTATTTTCTAAATAAATTAAAATTAAATTAAATAAATACCTATCGTTGTGGCGCTAAAACACTTTTCATACCTCTTACGATCACTTACACGGATTTTGTATCAAAATGTCTGAAATTATTAACTTTTTATTAAATGACATCATTATAAGAACCTACCGTATAGGTATTTTGATGACAAACAACATTCTTATCCACTAGAGTTCTTAACACTACGATAGAGACGGAATCTGCGGCAGCCGAGCAGTCGCCTGATAGCGGCTCGTAGTCTGCCTACCTAGGCATGCAACTCTACATTACATTACACGCACGGTTCTAGCAACTTAAACAAATGCCGAAACAAAGGAAACGGAATCGAGGCGCGGTGTGGAGAGAGCGGAGTTATGTATGTAGAGGCGCTCGATGGGTGCTGGGGACTGCAGCGGAGCCCCGGCAGGGATGTTCCATCGGCGGAACGGGAACAAAGAGCCGGCTCGGGCGGGGCCCTAGCGGCGGCGGCGGCGCGGCACGACCGGCGCGGCGCGCGGCGCGGATACACTGGCGCGCGGGGACCCCGCACCGCCCCGTCCGCCCGCGTCCCGCACCCCCGCCTGCACCCTCTATATATAAAGCGCCTCCTACTCGATACCGTCAGTCCGTGACAGAGAACGACAGGGTCGGGTGGGTCGATAAGCCTAGGGCGAGATACGAAGCCCCGAGGTTACGAGATCAGATCTGATGCGGTCGTGAGCTTCGCACGTATTCCATTTCCCGACGATCTCTCCGCGAGCTAGCCTAGCCGGTCGCGCTGCAGTACAAAATAGATACTTGTGATATTTTCAACTAGTTGAGTTCCGCTACGGAACGTTTTATTTTTTTTGGGCAATAAAAGTGTACAACATAAGTAAAGACTTGGAGAACATGGAGATCCTGCCGGTTACGAATCAGTTTAACGTCGGATTCAACGGCGAAAAAGGTGAGTCTACTTTCTATTCAGTGGGGAGGGAAGCGGCTTTCTAACCGGCAGACTTGTTGTCGAGCGGCCTTCGGCGATCAGCTGGCAGCCTCGGGCCCGCTGCGGGGCCTCGCCTGGCGTCCTTTTAGCTTCCTGCATCTCCCGTTGCACCGGAGCCCTGGCCCGCTCATCCCCCGCCACCAGCGCAGCCCGCAGCCCGTGCCGGCCGGCGCCCCGCCCCGGCCCCGTCAGTTATTCCGCTCTATGCCTCTTGCCCTTGACGGAGCGCGATAACTCTCAGCTCTTGTTCTCTTTAGGTAGGGCTAACCTAACTAACTTCCATTTTTCTTGCACCGACTTGTGTGCGAAAATGTTTCAAACTTTATGGATAACTATGATTCAATTAACACACAATTTTGTGCAAATTTTATCAGTGTGTTTGTATTGTCGTAGCTTGGAATGGTCCTCAATGGCGAGAAGCGGCCCTGCCGATCCCGTCGGAGCCGACCCTGGCGGCACGCCTGGAGCGCGAGCTGCGCGCCGCCAAGGGCGCCAGCGAGCTGGCCGCCGCCGAGGTGCTGGTTCCGGCGGAGCTGCTGGCGCGCGCGGCGGCGCAGACCCTGGCGCTGGCTGAGGGGGAGCCCTGCGGCTCGCGCGGCGCCGCCGTCATCGTGGACGTGGCCGGCCGCCGCCTAGCCGCCTTCAAGATACACTCGCACACGCTCACCACACACGAGATACACATACATCTGGAGCATGATGCCACCAACTGGACCAGCATGTTGCCGCAGTTCCTCAAGTGAGTACACACCTCAAACCCTAGGTATGTTGTAATTGAGACATGTTCTCCCATACAAAGAGGGGTTCTCTCGGTTCCTTGCCCGCAGTAGGTCCTAACGTATGTTTCCGTTGTGAACAGAAACCTCACGCGGAGCGGCACGATCATCATCAGCCCGCAGTTCACGATAGAGAAGAAGAAGCTGTTCCGGAGTGACTCGGAGTGAGCTGGCGAGACACGTGCTAGCTAGACGCGAGCTGGAAACACGCGAGCGAGCCGACTGACTGCCCTCCTCGATATCTACGTATCGTTAATTTTAACAAATATCAATATTATTATTATATATTTTGATAAGAGAATAAAAAGCACAGCGTGATATGAATACATAGTAGTAGAGCGATGAGGCGCCCGCGGTGCGCTCGATCTCCTGCGCCCGACGCGCCCGCGGCCTGCTCGCGACGCGCCCGCGGCCTGCTCGCGACGCGCCCGCGGCCTGCTCGCGACGCGCCCGCGGCCTGCTCGCGACGCGCCCGCGGTGCGCTCGATCTCAGCGCCGCCGCGCGAGTGATACTGATACCTTGATTGATCGAGTTAGTCGTAGGTATTATTTTTTGTTTCGAGTTCGATTCTATTCTGAAGTTGCGTAGAGTTTGTATTTTCATGTAAGTAATGTAATGTAATGTATTTATTAGAGACGACCGACGAGGTCGGATTATGTGTACGTTTTCGTATTTGTACTAGTTCGTACATTTGTTTGTGATACTACTTTTGTAATGTATAAAATTTAAATGAGAAGATATACTTTTATGAATGAGAGTAACGAAAGCAGAGTTATGTTAGAGAGTGTTTCATAGGGCGCGGCTCCCCGCCCAAACTGCAGAGTTATGTTGTAGAGTGTTTCATAGGGCGCGGCTCCCGCCCAAACTGCAGAGTTATGTTATAGAGTGTTTCATAGGGCGTGGCTCCCGCCCAAACTGCAGAGTTATGTTAGAGAGTGTTTCATAGGGCGCGGCTCCCGCCCAAACTGCAAAGATCTCAGGTTATATTATTTTAGTTATTAAAAGTATTAAGTTATTTAAGTTAATATAAAGATTGCAATGATTTGTGCGGCGGTGTCCGGCACAGGCCCACTCGGTGGTTGTACGTCGTAAGGACATCATTTTGTCTAATGCATTTTCTTCATCCAGTGTAAGTACATTAAATGTAAATCAGTAGATGTGAAACAGTTTTGAAACGAAATGTAAATGTTTGTAGGGTCCAGTCCAGTGTTCGACGCACGATATCATACAGTACCTACCTACTACAGTTCTCCTTCATCAATAAACATTTATAAAACGCTACACGAACCATTTTACTTCTCGACAATGTCGATATTATTGTTCGCAAGTCAACCGAAACATTTCTCTATCAATTGTTTAAGATTGATATTTATTGATAGGCTGTAAAAGAAAATGTAGAAATAAACGAAGAAAAAAATACATAGATTCAAAAAAATGAACTTGTTGTTTACATTGTCCTTTACCCGACATCCCCCCCCCCCTAACCAGATGATACGACTACAAAAACAAAGAAAACATGGCACTCCATCACACACTTGATTTACATTAGTTAGCTAGCAAGGAGTCTGAGCATGTTTGTAAATACACAGTAGGCGAGTCGGACCGGTTTGAACCGGTTCCTCTACAGATTGAGGCAACCCCGTCCTCGCGTGCGTTTTGTACAAGTTCTGTACACGGCGCGGCGCGGCGCGGCGACAGCACCGACCAGGTCGTTCAGTGCATGCACATGCTTGCGGGCGGAGCTGGCTCGCTGCCCATTTCTCCGACACCATCAAATTAATTCTCTTTTGCCGCTTCCATGTTGTATCAAGTTAATTAGGTAATGAAATGACATAAAAAGTTCTTTTTTAAGCTTTTATGAGTTTCCCAATAAATTAAAACTGGTTTTACGAAAGACATAAACCCAGGTTAGATGGCTTTCAACATTTTGAGGTTTAATTTATTTTACACGTTTTGTGGGAGAATTTTCAGATCCGATGTAGAGTTACGAGACTGTGTTTTATTGAAACTAGCATTTGACAGGTACAGCTATATCTATCTATGCCTATACCTACTTGTAAGTAAGTATACATTAATCAAATTAAATTAGTATTCTTTATGCAACAGATAATAGCGCTAAATAGAGTTCAGCTTTCTACCGCCAACCAGCGTCATGAGTCGGAGTCGCGTCGTGACTGCGACGTGCAGTGCATACCCACCCCGCGCCGCCCCGCCCCGCCCGTCGTGCCGGTTGAACCTCTGCGCTCGGAATCACAAGTAGAGCTTGTACTTCCACTGCTATTGATTCTTATGAGTTTATAAATAATACTTTACATGGAAGATTGTCCTCGGTAACTTAACATTACATTACAATCGATAGGGAGTAGTTCATTTAATTAATGTAGAGATAGGTGAGTAGGTATCTAAATACTTATTTATTTACACTTATCTATCATAAATGTTCGTCCATATAATATATAATATGCCTATAGGAAAGTTGCTAGTTAGAGTCAAATAAAATACATATAATTTTTAATAGCTCTAGATAGAGTTATGAAACATATTACATAATTTATTAAACGTACTTACCTACTATGATGGAGAAATAAACATAGGCAGGTAGATACTAAAATACCAGAACCATCGATAAGATAAAACATGAAATGTCCCATCACTAGCTTTCAAATCAAAGAGATAAAAGTAATTTGCCTGTTTGTATGTGATCGCCGTGGTTTTGTGTCGGGCCGGTTACGTTAGATCCATGTTCGTAGATACCACACCATGACACCACTCACAATCACAACTAGTGCCTACAATATGTAAGTAGGTAAATGCTACGTTAAGTATGTACTTACCTGTTGAGTCTAGAAAGTAAAGTCTCCTACTTGTTCTAAGATTTCCTCATATTCGGTCCTGGTACAGTAGGTACCCAATTTATTCGAAATTTGTTGATAATATTAAACTACCTACCAAAGTGCGTCTAATAACCATAAATGCAATCTATACATCCAAGGAAAGGACATAAACCCACCTACCTACATAGGTACGTGTTGTAGCGTTGCTGCCAGGCGGCCCCCTGCCCCGCGCCCCGCGCCAGCAGCCATTGCCGCGCGCCGCCATCTCTCGGCCGCCGGCGGAACTGGCGAGCTGTATCCACATCAGCACAATCACACAATGGTGTGCGTTACTCCAGCGGCATGTTGACTCGGATCATGATGAAAATTATAGAAGAATTAGAGCCCTATGTCTTGTAAATGTGCACCAAAAACAAAATTAGAGAATATTAAAGTTTCGGTGTAATTCGTGAAACTAAGATGCCGCTGAAGTAACGTCTATTAGCCTTAACCAAATTTAAAGTAGTCTAAAATATAGCTTATATTTGTGCACTTTCTAGGCCGAGCAGCGGCATTTGTGGTCCCCTGTGGTTTTTGAGTAATTGCATTTGCCGCTGCAGTAACGTTTGGCAGATTTCCATATCTTCGGAACGGCTGAACGAACAAGTATGATATTTTTGTGAGAAGGTGCGGTGTAATTAGAGCAAACTAATTTGCTCCGATTACAAAAGGACTAAGGTTAAGGGCTCTAAAACTCTAGTCGTTATGTAAAAAAAAATGGTGTGGTGTAGGTACAAGACGAGTTTGTCTGTAAATCAAAAATATCCTCTAGCTCTTGAACTACATATGGAAGGCGCTCTGTGATTGCATTGGCTGATGCCTATTAGGAATATGTATCTTTTGACGACAAAATTGTGGAACCCTACAACTAATTTACGACGAAATAAATCAATGTTAGAACTGAAAGTTGTTTACTTATTTCGAGGCTCAAATAAGAGGGAGTTCTAACAAGATAACAACTTTACGTGATTTTTCAATAATTAGAGCGCATATTCAAATAAACTCATACTAAATTTCAGCTTTCTACACCTTATAATTGACCGTCAAGCATAAAAACATCGAAACGAGAACTTTTAGACTGTTAACCGACCAATTACGAAAGACCATTAAAAAGCGGCCGTTCAGTACCTAATTCAAGCCAACATCTTTAAATCGGTAGCTTTGTCATGTTTATCGTTAGGTACACTAACGAAGACAAGTTTTAGTGTGGGATAGAGGCAGTTAACATTGGTGCTGGACAACATTTATTTCAACCAATAACAAACAAGTAGCCTCAATCACGTAATCGATTGACAAGTAAATACAGACCGTATCACTACGCCATATGGATTAGTTTTATTATATCTCAAGCGATACGTAGGTACTTACTAATATAGAACAACGACGATTTTATCATATTAGCAATCACAGAGCGCCTTCCTTATGTAGTTCAAGATCTAGAGGATATTTTTGATTTACAGACATACTCGTATAATTCATACACCTTGCATTTTTTTGAAAAAACGACGGGCTCTAATTTGCTTTAATCACACCGCATCTGCTAACAAAAATATCATACTTGTTCGTTCAGCCGTTCCGAAGATATGGAAATCTGTCAAACGTTACTGCAGCGGCAAATGCAATTACTCAAAAACCACAGGGGGCACAAATGCCGCTGCTCGGCCTTGGAAGTGCACAAACATAAGCTACCTTACAAACTACTTTAAATTAGGCTGAGGCTAATAGGTAAAAGTCATGCCGCTGCAGTAACGTTTTCAGACGTTACTGCAGCGGCATCTTAGTTTCGCGAATTGCTCCGAAACCTTAAAAGACACTAATTTTATTTATAATGCACATTTTACAAGATTTAGGGCTCTAATGTTTCTACAGTTTTCTTCTTGATCCTTTGCGACATGCTGCTGGAGTACCGCACGCCACACAATGGACGCCTGTTTGTTATTTAGGTGTGTTTTTAACAGATTACACCAGTTTGGATTGTCGCTATGTGAAATGAAATTATGGCTGAAAAACAACCTCTGTGTCTTTTGAATTTGAACCGTAATGCTATGCGGTAGAGCTGGTTTTGTATCGGTTGTATATCGGTAGGTATTTGTACAACTACATCAATATTGATTCAAGTGCTTCAAAGGCCGTTCTATTTCTGTCGATTATCATATTTATCATCCATATTTTGAATAACAAAAAAATATTATTTTTTTATTTTGTGTCCTCTTGGGGGGTCAACTTTACTTGTAGTGTTATTAAATGATGTGAGGTAATCTGATGTTTTGGTCTGAATACAGCATCCTACGGAGCAGAGCCGGCAGCGCCACCCACGTCACTGAGCATTGCCTGTAAATGACGAAAATTATCATAAAGCCCTATAATTGAACTAAATTTATGTCCGCATTTGTCTTAATTTTTTTATACAACCAAGGATTAATACTCACGAAAAAAAACATATTTGTTGAGATGTGGTTGTGGTTGCGGCTAGTGGCTAGCACTGATTGTTAATCCTCGCTATCACAGCTCAGCGTGAGGATAGCGCTGACGCTGATAACACAATACCAGACGCTGATAGGGAGCTCGCTGACGTATGTCTGTTTGTCTGGCTCCTCGAGGCTGGCTCCGGATTAGGGAGGGCTTTGTGCAAGATCCTAAAGTATGCCACTTTAAAGAGGTTAGATAAGATAGCAAAGATATAACCATTCCTTAATGTCAGCGCTGCATGTCGGGCCCCACCAGATGATTTACATCAACAGACGTTGTACATGTACAACCGTAGCTAGAGTAAACTGAACCCTCTGTTGAGATCTGTGTCTTCTTTATTATACAGAGATTAGATGACGCGCACCTTTTACAACATCTCTCTGTCGTTATGTACACTTTTACAACATCTCTCTGTCGGTATGTACACTTTTACAACATCTCTCTGTCGGTATGTACACTTTTACAACATCTCTCTGTCGGTATGTACACTTTTACAACATCTCTCTGTCGTTATGTACACTTTTACAACATCTCTCTGTCGTTATGTACACTTTTACAACATCTCTCTGTCGTTATGTACACTTTTACAACATCTCTCTGTCGGTATGTACACTTTAACAACATCTCTCTGTCGGTATGTACACTTTTACAACATCTCTCTGTCGTTATGTACACTTTTACAACATCTCTCTGTCGTTATGTACACTTTTACAACATCTCTCTGTCGGTATGTACACTTTTACAACATCTCTCTGTCGGTATGTACACTTTTACAACATCTCTCTGTCGGTATGTACACTTTTACAACATCTCTCTGTCGGTATGTACACTTTTACAACATCTCTCTGTCGGTATGTACACTTTTACAACATCTCTCTGTCGGTATGTACACTTTTAATCCATTCATTTCAGCAATAAAGTCAAGCATTAATCTCATTGTCTATGGTAATGCCTTTGGTGGCACACATTTCAGCTCCCGAGCCCAGTTTGCGGAGGCTCCGCAGATGCACCCCGATTAGCTGACACTCCGTCACTATCAGCTGACGGATAAAAAAACACACCTTGGGCAGATGTTTACAATAACGGCCGTTTTGCCAAAACATGGGAAAGCTCTCTTTGCTCGACACCTGAAGAAAGTTCCAGAAAACACTTTTTAGCGATAATAAAATTGCTCTGCTTACTGCTGTCGGTAAACAGCTGATTGTGCACTTGTCATCATGGTAACCGCTGACAATGGACAATCCAATGACAAATTATGATATCCGATATATTGTGAACATGCGGTTTGGATAAGAAGCCTATTCAACTTTGCATTGTAAATTAAAAATGGTCATCAATTTTAACTCGACCAAGGACTTTGTATGTGTGTGTTTTCACTGGTTCTGAAGATGCCGTGTACCGCCGTTTCTTTATCAGGGTATGCCAGCGACACTCCCCTCGTAAAGTATTTTCATGCATAAATAAATAGATTTAAACGAGCTTCTTTTCACCTAAGCTCACGGCGTATAATGTTTCAACTCGTCTCCACATCTCAAGGGTTCTAACTAACTCAAAACTAGCCATAGCCGATTTAATGAAGGAAAATATTTCCTGCATTGATTATCCTCAGATCAGCTGTCACAGCACTGAGCTATCTGTAGTTCGTAGTATATATATATCGATGTGTCACAGTTTTTTGTATTATTTCTTTTTTTTCTATTTCTATTGCCGTGTGTCCTTTAAAATATTTCTTTTGTTTGCGTTTTATTGTATGAAATAAAACCATTTTATTTTTATTAATAGCCAATACAGTAAAGAGGACAGACACACGGACAAACGGACACACGGGATATGTAAGTTCGCTTCAAACGATTGCCAGAATCGCGGAAGTTTTGTAATGAACGTGAATAACGTGAATTACGTCGCGCCGGAACACGCGTAGCTCGCCGTAACCCGCACTCGCAATCACGTACACACAATTTGTACGAAACTTATGGAAAATTGTGAGGACGCGAAGAGTTACCCGAACCTAATGGTGCGAGCTGTGTTGTGTTGTGTTGTGCATGCTCGGTACTATGCCTCTACACTCTGGTTTCCCTTCAACACATTTAAATCTTTCGCCTTTTACCTACGAGTAGAGTACCTGTGTTCGACAGGCGCGGCGCAGCGCAGAGCCGCATCCTCGCCGTCCCTTTCATAACTAAATGAAAACAAAACACTGATGAAATTATATTTTTATTGCATAAAACATGGTATACAAGGTGATTAAAATCAATTATGAGCTCATGTTTAGCTATTCTATAGCATGCAATTAATTAACTTATGTCTAAGGCTTAAAATAAATAAATTCTATTTACTAACTTTCACCGCGATTTTACAAATCCTCTTACTTTACGTGGTTCTCATTTAATTGTTTTTATTCAACTACAGAATATTTACATGATAATTTGTAGGAAATTTTATGGAGAATCTAGGTATTTATAAATATTACTAAGTATTCCTACAAAAAGATCATGAAATCGGCGAAAAATGCGGCAACGGCAGACACGCGGTAACGTCGCGTTTGTGACGTGCCAGTGGACGGATAAAGCGTTAGCTCTGCTATAAAAATTGCATTAATGTCATAAAAATTCCGTTAATTTAGCCAGTTAAAAATTTATTTTTAAAGAAATGGTCATTCGATATTTTTGTTTCATTAGGTAACTTATTATAAATGTTTACACACATAGTCATGCAGCTTTGCTGTCTAAAATTTCTTTTAAAATAGGCCTATTCGGGTCTCTACATTGCCTAGGATTTCAGTGACATGCTTTGTGGTTCAACAAAGCATGTCACTAAAACCATAAAAAACAAACTAAGATTCCTTCCATAACACATTATGTTTATGAAATCTTTTTTTGCGCTAAAAATGGTCTGTTTGTGTCCGTAGTATTGCCCCACATGACCCCGAGGGGTTCGCCGTACGACGGGAGGGGGTCGCGACAAGGTTTACGTAATGGTGGCGTGATGAATTCTAGTTTGAGTATTAAGCAACAGGAGTCATTATTAGAAATGTCCGCAGACGAAACTCTTCAAGCTGATTTAAAAAGGATGTCTTTAGATTAGATAGATAGATATGTAGATATGTATGGGGCCACCTTGCGCAGCACGGTCTCCACGGAAGACCAGCGCTATGGCACGCTCTGCTCTACCATAGCACATGCTGAGTGGAGTCCGATTTTGTCAGATTACTAATTAATGTATGGTTTATTTTTCTCTGTATGTTCTGGCAAAATAAATATCTGTTACTTTTACTTTACTTTACTAGATAGATCATTTATTCAATAAAGATTTGTTTCAAAAATTTGTTAGTAATGCCTTAAAGCCTATGTTAGCTTTGTCTAAGCACTGGGTTCTTTGATAGATTTTTGTCGCCAGACAGGAAGAGTATCCCGAACTATCACGCAAAGCGGTGATATTCCTTTTACCCTTTGGTACGATACAACATATTATGTGAGAGGTTTTCACACTTGGTCATGATAAAAACTAATTACAGAATTCGACTTGATGCCGAGTCAGAATTAAGGTTAAAATTGTCCAAAAATACTCCTGAAATTGACTCCATTTGTGACAAGAAAAGCACACCCATCACATTAATAAAAATATATTTCTTTAGCACTTTATTTGTTACAAACCTTATTTTCTTCAACAGTCAATTTTATTGTTTTCTTTGGGGTTTAGGAGCCCCCGCTCCTAAAGGGGGATTTAATTAGTTAGTTAAGGGGTTCGCTGTCACCTGGAAACTTTACCCCTGGGTACGTGGAGCCGAAAGTCTGAGAAACCTAAGCTCACGGCGTATAAATGTCCTAGAGCATATACCTTGTTTATCTTTTTACTAAGGCTACCGTTTTTTTTATTATCCTGAGGGAAATTCGCACGCATATCGTACTGCCACGGGGAGACAGTAGGATTGTGTGGGACTCCAACACCACTAAAACCCTCAGGGTGTTTCCGTCTCTGCCGCTTGTGGGGGGAACGTGAGGACGCCATTCTTCCACGAACCCAACGCGACTGCCCGATATCGGGCCCCTCACTGGGGGGTGCACCCTTCTTCGCGACGCTCCAGAAACACAAGGCGCTCACATGGACCTCAGCTTGGTCCTGACGGACCTCAGCTCGGCCATTACGGCCACAATAGGCCTTTTAACCCAGCTAAACGACTGCTAATTTAATTTAGCTGTCAAACATGTTCCTACTGCCCACAGCTGGAGGTGTAGAGCTGGTACTTTCGATCCAACCGGATAATAGGAATGGAACCAATAAAATAAAAATATTTTAAAACTCATTCTACGTTTTCCCTACATGGAATGATGTACTGAATAACAATTATACTAATCGTGGATCGTCTGTGATATACTTCAATTGTTGTATTTTGAGTACCTACCATAAAAATGAATCATTGTGATTTGTTGTAAAAGCTTTATTTTAGGTAGCTATGTAGGTAATTACTTGTAATTACATAGATATTTCTGATTGTCCGTTTTATTATAATAATTCCAATAGTAAAATCACTTTAACTTGTTTCGATAAGACTGATTTTGTTTAAATAAACACTACTTTAAATCACTTGAGCATTTTTATTAGTGACTGTACCTCATACCATTTCTCTTGTTTTGGGATTCGTATACGAGTGGTATTCGGAAGGGTATTCTTTAGGAATAGAATTTAATGAGGACAATAAACAAATACCATTTGTTATTACTTTTTTGGTATTAGAAAGGAATAGATCAGTTTTCTAATTTTGTAATTTTAAGGCAGTTGGTTATCTCTTTTAGAATCCTCTCAATAAGATGGGTTTAACTTGTATCTTAATCGAAGTCAAATAATTGATCTGTTCAAGGACTCCCCTACGGACTGCAGAGAGGCCTGACTGTTCCCAATGGCCTGCCCAAAGTGCCCAAGTACACACGTACGGACAGACTCACGTACTTTACTATAAATAGCGACAACAACAAGAAGGGCCACTTATGGGCATCACAATCTTACAACTGCCTCCCGAAATACTTCTCTACGCTTTGCTGCTACAAAAATAAAGTTCAAAATGAGCATAATGTTGATAAAATCGTATTGGTAGATCTGTACTTTGCTATCTTTGACGTGCAGTTGATTGGTTCTGAAATGGACCGTGTTGGAAGGGCCCACGGTCGGTGTCAAGTCTGTCGATGCTATGTAGGCTTGTGATTACGAACAATTTTATTAGCTGGTTAATTTATTTGTTTGTTAGCCGCGCCACTTGCTCCGCTCCGCGCCGCGACATTAGCCAGCCTAAAATAAAACCGGTTAGATAGCTAGCTTTACTTACTGCAGTTTGACGTTGAATATATTATTTAGTTCATTTACTGCTTTCAATTTTACATAATAATTGAACTCGTACAAATAGCCAGCAGGTACAAGTAGCTTATGTTAACTAAACTATACTGTAGCGTAGATCTTTACCAAAACTAAGTTAAAATTATTTCCTTTTTCTGGTGCGACCGACGTTGCCGCGTCGTAGATTTATAAATAATTAAATCAATAATGCTGGACAATCCACACAGCATCATCTAACCCCAAGATAAGCAGAGCTTGTGTTATGGGTACATACTAGATGAAGATGACTGATAAGTATATATAATACAATACATTACCTACCTAAATAAAGTTTTATTATACACAGAATATACCCAGAACCAACCCCAACGCAACCTCCTGCGTCGCAGGCGGACCTTCGCCCACCGCGCGACATCGGTCGTCAAAAGTGGTCATTTGATTCCCTTCTGTAAACAAAATTAAATAATCGACTAAATTTACCCATTAGAGTATAATAGTAGTTCAGCCTACGCTACGTATGAGTATAATAGTAGTTCAGCCTACGCTACGTATGAGTATAATAGTAGTTCAGCCTACGCTACGTATGAGTATAATAGTAGTTCAGCCTACGCTACGTATGGGTATAATAGTAGTTCAGCCTACGCTACGTATGGGTATAATAGTAGTTCAGCCTACGCTACGTATGAGTATAATAGTAGTTCAGCCTACGCTACGTATGAGTATAATAGTAGTTCAGCCTACGCTACGTATGAGTATAATAGTAGTTCAGCCTACGCTACGTATGAGTATAATTTGGTGTTATTTACTCAGTTGTTCTCATATTGGTTTTTAATTGATTTTTTACTAGTTTGTCCTTAATTGACGTTTTAAATACATGCTCCAAATTAGTTAGGCAATTGTTTACCAAGATTTTAGTTAAAATAGTAATTGTGGGCCATCTGTGCTCGATCTGTGCTCGATCTGTGCTTGTGGGCTCACCGAAAGCAACCAAACTGGCACTTTATACTGAGTTTACTTATTCAATGCTTCTCTTGTATCTATAAATCTTATATTTATCTATTTTATCTTCATAAATATATATATATACATTCATATATATATATTTAAAAGAAAGTCGTGTTAGTTACACTATTTATAACTCAAGAACGGCTAAACGGATCTCGGTGAAATTTGGCAGCGAGGTAGATGGTATTATATTTGGGCTGGACATAGGCTACCTTTTATTCCGAAAAAAAGCGAGCGAAGCCGTGGGCTGCAGCTAGTCAATATATATATATATATACTCCTGCGCACAAACGATGCGCGCTTCAGATATTGTATTTTGTTTAATGATAAATATATTATAAGCCAAACTCCTTGGCTGAGGTTCCAATTAAAAAATGAAACGGGTTGATAGGGGGCGTCTGTCACGTTCTGGACTTACTTATTCCGTTTACTTCGACTGGTGCTGGTGTGGTTTGTGGAGACTCAGAGATTGTAAGCTATTTCATTTATTTCCTTTGTCGTGCTCTTTCTTGCGATCATGCCAAGTACCTAGCGGCTGTTGTGCGGTGCGTGTAGTCGGGTTGTGTTTTTGGTTGTTTTCTAAATAAATCGCTTGTTAATCTGTTATTTGTTATAATTCTTGTCCTAGAGCGTAAAAATATAATATAACAAGTGTATGTAGTGGTTAACAATAAGGCTTCAAAAGATATTCAATAATAACGCGCGATCTCAATAAGTCACTCTTCGTTGGCTGCAGCTTCATACGACCAAGGTAGAGTTCATTTAAATCATAAACTAGTAGAGAGCTCTAACAATGTCGTCCTGAGCGTTGTAGTTCCAGGTGTAGAGTCCAGTATACCCTAGACAAGTGCACTTCAGTGCGAATGAGAACAAATGGGAACTTAGCCACAGACGAAGTCATGAAAACTCTTACAAATAGCATCTCGTTCTGGTTTTCTTTTTCCTTAGTATCAGACAACATTGATGCTGTTCATTGTGAACGTAAGAAGGTTCACTACGAATATAATTTGTATAGTAAAAAACAGATCCCAAAAAAATTTAAATCATTTTGAAAAGAAAACGATAACTTTTATTTAGGACATGCATTATGATGAATCATAATTCATCATAATTTATGATGAATGACTAAATCAGTAATATTAATAGAAATCCTTAAGACAACCGACTTAAACACGCACGTACTCCCGGCAGGTACCTGGTCTACCCAACAAATCACATTTAATGTGTGTGTTAAAATAAAAGGAAAAATGTTCAAAGGTGCCTCCTTCTCCCCTACTTTAAAAAGGCGCAATAGCAGCAAAATGTCTAAATCAAATCAAAAAATTCCTTTTTGAAAAAAATCAGAAAATAAAGTTACATAATCGAAGAAAAGGTTAAATTTTGACATAAATTGGCAGAAGAATATAATGTTATGGTGTCACGGGAACCAAAAATATTTTTATGAGAATATTACGCAAAAATATTAAAGCAAACTCAATAGCAAAAATCAAATTTGAAATTCTGGAACGGTCAAAGAGGTTAGCTAAAGTTTGTTGTAGAATGCGGTATAAGAATCAATTGTTTTAATTGTAAATAATTTTACAATTGATAACTAACTTAATAATAATACTAATGTATTATTAGTACTATTGTAGAATAAGTATATCAAAACAAAACAAATGCATCCATTGACCTACGAATTTATAGAATCTCTACCAAATGAGAGCTCTTGTAGCTCGTAATTAATAAAAAACTATTCACGCTAGAAAAACCCATTTTGCAATGTACTCAAGTGTACATTTCTTATACGTTAATTTGATTGATTGCTTTTGATGTGAAATAAAACGATATGAATAATTTACCCTCCTTTGGGCCCCTATTCTCAAAAACCCCTTGACAGATTTGTCTCACTAAGTTACCAGCACATTTCACAAGTTTTAGCAGCACACTTATCAAATGTCACGCAAATCGGATCAAGGGTTGGACAGTTATAATACTCCAAGAGACTATTTCACCATACAGACAATCCCCCAGTCTGCCACCGAGATCTTCTCCGATCAATTAATATCGCTGACAATTCATACAGCACTATTTCGCCCCATGGGGCGAATGTGTGTAATGAATGGGTGTAATAGCGTGACGCGCTTTTGTTATCGGTAGGCTGATGTACTTACTCAATACAGGATAGTGAGGTTTGGAACGTGCTGCTGTTTTTTCAGGCAAGTACAACCTGGGTCTCTGTAAAACAATATTGAATAGGTGTCTTGTAGACCTTCGTGATACAACGTCGTCTGGGCCACATCGCCACTTTCCCTCAGGGGTAATGAGCTTGTGCTCAACCGAAGGTTTATAGATTACAAAAAATATTACAATGGTATTTATTCTGCGTACTTTGCTCTGTCTTTTTGGGATAACTTCCATCATACATTTACAGTTTTCTCTGGGCTTCTCAATGAGGTTTGATGCTCTTCAGTCGAGGTGAGCAGAGCACAATATGTCATCGCTCAGCAAACCCGAACAGCAACGAGAAGCACTGTATGGTCAACGCCGAAACGTGAGTGAAAACGTGCACGTTTTCGATTTTGTTTAAAATCGTGCGTGTGCGCAGTTTTGCGGTTTCCTTCCACCTAACTAGGTAAAAGTTACAAGATGGGATCATCGAGCTGTTAGCGCCATGCAGCGCCCCTACCGGATACTGAGAGGAACTGCATTTTATAGTATGACAGCGATTCAATAGTTTCATACAAACTCGATTATACATAGTTTTCGAATAATTTTAAGAGACATTTTTATAGGCAGGTACGACATTGACTGTCATGTTAATGGCATGTTCAAATATTTGAACAAATCCATCTTTTAAATGATTTTAACAAGAAATGTCATGTTCTCAAAAAATATTTTCCGGATTGGTATTGTGACAACTCGTAGTAGCCACTCGGTTGCACAGCCCGCCTGGCAACACTTGGTTGCTCAGCCCACCTGGCAACACTCGGTTGCACAGCCCGCCTGGCAACAGCGCATGAGCGATGTAAACTCATAACAATCGAAACGAAGCATTGTTCACTTTTTGCAGAATTATGCAAAGCAAGTGTACCTACCTACTACCTAAGGTAACCTACCTACCTACGTATACTGCGGCTAGCTCCGAGTGTTATTAACCTATTGTTTGTTCTTTACAATGGCTTGATCTGCTTTTTGTTGGTTTATTCTAATTATGCCAATTTCATGGCTGGCTGGCTTATAATGTTAAAACATTTAATATTAGATAGGTTAAAAAACGTAATTTGGTTATCTAAATATAGGTAACAAGCTCAACATGAGGTTACGAGTTCGGTATTGTCTTGGTATCGTTATGTTATTGTATTAATGAACGAAGACACCTCAGGTTGAATCATGGTCTGTTGAGCAAGAAAAAGTTTTCGTAGGCCCAAATTCAGAAGTAGATTCAACCCTTTTCTAAATAAGATGGAATATTATGTAGGTACGTGCAGGGTTACTTGTAATACACTGACAGTGCGTGAACGCAGGTTCTGCCTGTCATCAGGAGTCATCACGAACACATTCGTGGAGACTTATTTCTTCATTTTTTATTTTTACAACGTGTATTCTGATACAACACTAAAAAACACGTTTATCCGGAACCCAATGAATTACTAAAGATCGATCTCCCACTCTCACTCCTACTGTTCATTCAGGGCAGAGAGATACGTTTATAAGTTTATTTTCAAATAAAGCCTCTCTAGAGAACGAGCATTGAATAGAGGGGTTACCTACTTACTACCAACACTAAGTTTAACAATTAAATTCAAAATGCAAAAATCAAGTGTTTTTTTTCCTTTAGACCTTACAGGACTCTTGGACACGTCACAAAATTCAAATTACTTAAGTAAAACTAGAAAATAAAGTGATCACTTTGATTTTTGCTCACTTCAATATTTTTAAGGTAAAGCAAAGAAGCGAACAAGAAACCTTTACCTTGTTAGGTTGTTAGTTTTCGAGTTGGAGCAAAACTTGTCACAAGCTTTTTTATCCTCTAGATAATCTGATATTTTGTAGTAAGCCTTTTTACAAAGGCTATGATTGACAATTTGTTTGAATTTATTTATTGATAATATTTTCAACTCACTTGGCATTTTGTTGTGGAAGCGTATACATTGCCCTATAAAAGATACATTAATCTTGTGTAGCCTAGTTGTGGGCACAGCAAGTTTATTCTTATTTTTAATATTTAAATTATGTATGTCGCTATTTTTAGGGAACCGATTGATATTTCTATGAGTGTACAACAAGTTTTCAAAAATATACTTACATGGTACTTACTGTCATTATGTTTATTTCTTTCAATTTTTCACGTAGGCTTTCTTTGGGATCCATATTATAGATTGCACGAACAGCCCTCTTCCGCAGCGTTCCCCCACAGCAGTATGCCATAAGACATAACACTATGGAAGTAGTTGAAATAAACTAGTCTAGAAGTATCAAAGTCTGTAAGATGACGGATTTTTTTAACTGCATACGCTGCAGAACTAAGTCTCTTCGATAGCTTCTCTATGTGTGGGCCCCGTTGAAGTTTACTATCTAAGGTTACTAAGAATATGGTACTGTTAACAATTTCTAACGTTTCTCCTTTGACGGTTACATCAGCCTTAACTTGTTTTACATTACGTAGAATAAATCTAATACATTTTGTTTAAGTCTCATTAAGCAAAATGTTATTGACACTAAACCAATGGACTACTTTTGAGATTGCATTATTCACATCGTTGAAATTTGTGTTTTGTCGTTTCATTTTAAAAATTAATGAATTATCATCAGCAAACAATACGATCTCGTGATTATCCTTTACAAGATGAGGCAGGTCGTTAATATAAACTAAAAATAGGAAAGGACCAAGGATAGAACCCTGTGGTACACCCATTGTAACTACAGACCCCGAAGACTGTTTCCCATTAGTGTCAACCCTTTGTATCCTTATCACTCAAGTAAGATGTAAGAAGATCCAAAGAAATCCTCTTATTCCATAGTGATGTAGTTTCCTGATTAATGTTTCATGGTGTACGCAATCGAATGCTTTTGACAAGTCGCAAAAAACACCTACAGCATCTTGCGACTTCTCCCAAGCATGCGATACTAACTCAACACCGGCATCAGTAGTTGACCTGCCGCGAGTAATCTCGAATTGCTTACTATGTAGAAGGTCATTGCCATTGAAATGTCTAAGCAATTGATGCAAAATAAGTTTTTCAAAAACTTTGCTGAATGTAGGCAGTACTGATATTGGTCTAAAGTTAGTGGGGTCAGACCTACTACCCGATTTAAACAGTGGGATTATTTTACTACATTTCATTAGATCAGGAAATACGCCACAATCAATAGACTCATTGAATATAAAAGCTAGATCTGGTGCAATAGTATCAATTGATGATTTAATAATTCTAAAAGTCAGTTTCATCGACATGGTTGAATTGAAGTTTATTTTCGCATTTAGGTACATTTTATATAAGTAATGACTCAACGATCACTCGAGAAGAGTTTAGACACTTTCATCATTATTCTTTAAATTGTAATCATTATCGTAGGTGTTGACCTTTCCAGTCTCACTATTTATTATTTTCCACGCTGATTTTATTACATTTCCACTATTTCTAATATTCGAGCTAATATAATTTGATTTTGCTATTTGACAAACTTTTCTAAACATTTTTGAGTAGTTTTTTACTTTTTCTTTGAACTCCTGGCTAAAATTGTATTGTTTTTCCGATACAACGTTTGTCTACTCTTATGTATACCTACTGTAGCCCACTCACTAATGTTAAGTTTCTCTGAGACCATGATCGATTTGGATGTGAATATTGAATTGAACTCATTGGTGAATTTGTTAAAAAAACTACAATACGACTCTTTTGGGTTGTTATGTGAGAAATTAAGTGATGGTTTAGAATCCCAATCCAATGTCAACCGTTCAAATCGAATTGTGGTCACAGTTATGTACATTATTTTTTTGTACAATTATTATTTTTTACTTGGATTTCTAATTTAATTAGATGGTATAAGTGGTCCGATTTTAAATTGCTTATTATTTTTATACCTACTAACAAATTTTTCAGTTTGCCAAATAAATATACATTTTGCTGAGGTTTCAGTTATTCTAGTAGGTTCCATAAAATATTGGCCATAGATTATAAGAGTTAAATAAATTAGTTATTCTACTACTAACGGAGTAAACTTCTAAAAGATCAATATTAAAGTCTCCACATACCATGAGATTTTTTTTTATTAGATTTTGATATCTTAATTAAGATATCATCCATAATTTTTTTAAATATTTCAAAAGAAGCTGATGGTGGGCTGTATACGCTTACTACAATACTTTGCTCCAGCTCAACTCATGCTACTTCGATGTGGCTTTCAACGGAAAAGCATATTATGTCCTTACGTTCTTTGAACTATATGAGTTTATTTAGTAATATTATAGAGCCTCCACGCATAGCACGT
The DNA here is from genome assembly GCA_963662085.1 of Eupithecia inturbata. Lineage (NCBI taxonomy): Eukaryota > Metazoa > Arthropoda > Insecta > Lepidoptera > Geometridae > Eupithecia > Eupithecia inturbata. Next base: position 380,082 of record OY759195.1, read on the forward strand.
GATCTGCAAAAAAAACTAATGAATACCTCGCGTAGTCACAAACGTGTTCGTGTTGATGGGGTGTGGAACCTGCAGCTCATGCACTGCCAGTGAATATAATGTATAATAATATCACTTCACGTAGAGTCCCTTTCTATTTGTTCACTGCATCATTATGTCACATGGACATCATTCTAACGAACCAATTGCTTGTTCGAATACATACCGAGGTACTTTGTGCTAAAAATATTCCATACAATTAAGCAAGTGAGGCAATTGAGCGAATCAGCGCAGCGGCGGCCTCGCGCCACGGGCCCGCGCGTCACTAACTACTGACTGTTTCCAAGGGGCTCTGCAGCTTGTACCTACTGTGGCGAGGAAATATTTTTTCACTAATATAAAAAAAAACAAAAATTCAGGGTTAATTTATTTGGATGCATTTTCCGTACCTAGTGCTTGGGTCAACGCAAAGTTTTCAGTTGACCTGGTCAATTCAATTCGTTTATTGTAGACCAGACTGTAACTAAACCTATAATCTAAACTATAGTTCACCAGCATTTACTAGTAGAGGTCGCTACTAGTAAAATTAAAAGGCGCTGACGACTCGGAGAACCCATATGAATCATGGATAATTAATTCCCACAAATAAACTTGATGTCATGTCATGTCGAATTAGAAAGCGCTTACGAAGCGTCTGCAGAATTTGACCACTTTCGAACACATAATTTGTAAAATTGATTTCAACTGCCTACTTCCTCCGCCGCCGCGCCGTTGTAAAATATTACTTCCACCTTGCCTGGGATAATAATTTAAATGCGCACGGGTCTTGTAACAGATAAGTAGACATAAATAATAAAGTGTATGACGTCGTAGGTACTTCATTAATTCGTCCACTTCCCCGCTTCTCCGCTACAAGTACTGGTACTGGTAACCCGGGATCTGCGTGCTTCAGCCCGTAGTGTGCGCACCGACGCGGTACGGGCTCGACGCGAACCGCACTCAGCCTGATGAAGTCCCTCGTTAAGGGACTGAAACGTTGGTGTTCTTCCAACACTAATAACGTTCGTAGTTAACCCGCTTACATCCGTAACGAATCTATTTGTTTGCATCCTCTCGCCTCTTTCATGCCGCAGAAGGTGACTAGATCATACAAGACTAACTGCTACTGTGGAAAGTGGATCTGTGCGGTGCAGCTCGATCCCCCGCACCACCATGCGTAAAGCACTTACCGCTGCGCGCGCGCAAATAGAACTTGGCAGGAGCGCACTGCGCACGTGGCCCACACTCGCGTGCACAACTGCTTCAGGGAAAGAACACCTTTCAGGTGAAACCACTTTGAGGCTGCCCTGAAGCGAGGTGAAGACACACTGTCAAGAGTGCAGCGACTAAGACGATGGCAGCAGATTGGGAAGACCTTTCTCTCTTCTACAGTCTACTCAGCATTCGGGCCAAAGTTGGGAATAGAACTGTCTATATTATTTTCAGCTAAATTAGGAAACTTATTGCCCTATACCTTCCCTTCTTACTATCTTTACTTAGACACCTATCCTGAAAAAAACAAGGACTTACTTCACGTCAGGAACGAGACCATTCAAACACTAAAGGATGACTCACGCTAGACCGTGTCGTGTCCGAGCCGAGTGTCGGCCGTAGCACGGTCACTGAGCCGGTCCCGTGCCTGTAATTACAAAGACGGGCCTCGACCTCCCTACACAAACAACGGGCGCAGCTCAGGCGCAGCTCGAAGGCACTGTATTCATGCAACGGGTCGATAGCTGAGCCGAGCCAGGGCCGAGTTGTGTCCGACCGTTGTCCGTTGCTCGGCCGTCACTCGGTTGCCGATCGGTATAGCGTGAGTGTGTCCATACAAAATATATGTAATATTAGTTGACCGTGTTACGGCCGACACTCGGCTCGGACCCGACACGGTGTAGCGTGAGTCATCCTTAACACGGTCTGTTGATGTAAATTACTAGAAATAACGAGAGCATCTCAAAAACAACCTCGTCTAGTTTCTCAGTCGGTATCTCAAATCAAGTTAATTTGATTACAAGATGTGTCCTGTTCGCCCAGCCGCGAGTTCAGAGACTTGCGTCGCCAACTGTCCACGCGTGTGTTCGCTCACAGTCATTTACTACGTAGGTTAATTTGTTACATAGGGTGAACGGGAAAGGGTGATTACGATTATGTCACGGAAATGTTGTGTGTAGTCTCGGTACACCTTATGCATTTTTTTTCGGTGTATGTTTGGTGTATTTATGGCTGTTGCACTAGGTCAATAACTTTGATGTGTGGAAGGGAAGTATTAGGTACCTACTTATAATTTTTCGTCAGTAGGTATCTGATCAGTCAAACATAATTCATGCTTATAAATTATAAATAACGCGTGCGTGAGAGTCACAGTGTTTGGAAATAATTTGAATCTGGAATCTTACATCAATAACAAGCTCGCTGAAAACATCGGTTAGCACTAACTGAAACATCGGATAGCACTAACTGAAACATCGGTTAGCACTAACTGAAACATCGGATAGCACTAACTGAAACATCGGATAGCACTAACTGAAACATCGGATAGCACTAACTGAAACATCGGATAGCACTAACTGAAACATCGGTTAGCACTAACTGAAACATCGGATAGCACTAACTGAAACATCGGTTAGCACTAACTGAAACATCGGATAGCACTAACTGAAACATCGGATAGCACTAACTGAAACAACGGTTAGCACTAACTGAAACATCGGATAGCACTAACTGAAACATCGGATAGCACTAACTGAAACATCGGATAGCACTAACTGAAACATCGGTTAGCACTAACTGAAACATTGGATAGCACTAACTGAAACATCGGATAGCACTAACTGAAACATCGGATAGCACTAACTGAAACATCTAGTTAGAAACCTAAACTTTCAAGTTAACATGAATCTCAGTTGATCCTAGCTGATCAGATCATAGAATAGAGGTTCATTCACACGGACCTTGACATAATTGCGCTCAATGAGACTTGTGAACGTCGGACACTCACACACGCACACACACACACACACGAAGCGTTATGTAAATATACATGGCACAGTGTATGATATCAGAAGTGTGTTTTGAACACTTGAATTGAAACTAAAAATACCTACAAAAACAAGTCATTAAATTTGAATTTTAAATTCCATCGCGTAGGAAATACTAGTGAGTTGAGAAACTTTTCTAACAATCAACTCTTACTGTGTTATTTATAAACAGAGAGTAACGTATGATTAATTTTACTCTAAGTTTTAAGTCGGTAGTAGATAAATCCAGTATTAATAAATAAAGAGTAAGGAGGAAGTAAGCTAATCCGAATCCACTCCCGGACTAACATTTAATCCTACGTACTACCTAGTTTAGAGACAGACTATCATGAGAATTGATATATCCATAACCTAAAAGCCTCTAAAAACCTGTAAATTTTTTAGATTTTTTGTATTTTCTACGAAAATATAACTACTCCGTGTACAGTAAACGCAAATATTTATACCTTTGATTTTATGTGTTACTAGCTGCAGCCCGCGGCTTCGCACGCTTTTTTTCGGAATAAATGGTAGCCTATGTCCGGCCCCGGGATACCGTCTACCTCGCTGCCAAATTTCACCGAGATCCGTTCAGCCGTTCTTAAGTTATAAATAGTGTAACTAACACGACTTTCTTTTATATACATCTATATCTATAGGTATATATTGATATAGATGTACTTCTTTTGTGCTTAATACGATGGATATAGATTATTATGTTAACGATTTGAGGCAGATAGAAGAAATTTATGAGTTTGTGAACCAAATTCCATTACCGAGGCGAGTAAAAATGTATAAGATTCGTAAGAATCCTCTAAAATTAAAGTGTTGTAATGAATAATAATTAATGCACACGCCAGCCGCCACAAAAACAAATCAACTTCAACTCAAAGAGAATGTAATCTTCAACTTCAACTTCTTTTTTTTTGGCGTTGCTTGCTTTTCGCTACGACTCTGCCAGTGTTTGTGTCGGAGTGTCATACATAATCTTCAACTTAGAAAGTAAAACTCATAATTAAATAAAACACTCACAAAAACAAGTTGTCAAACTCATAATTTTGTGTGTCACTGTCATCAATGACGTCATTATTCATTCATTTCCTCACTCTCTTTACTTTTAAATTATGCGGGTTGCCATAACGCATGGTTAATCCCGGAGTAACGAATGCATTGTAACTCCGAGGTTACTTCATGTTTATTATTAGCATTGTAATTATCGAAGTTGATACTCGGCTAGTCTTGGATTAACTAGTCTAAGAGTAGTTTCGTAGTAAGCTAGGAGTAGAGCTTTTTTATTAATATGGCTGTTAGAGATTATTGGCATAGTGGGAGGTAGAGCACCAGAAGTCGTGGGTACGATACCAGCGGTGGTAAGTTCTACACCATTGTCTTCCAAAGAATGAAACCCTTCGTTTATGAAGACCTTCACAAATAAGTTCTCAGACCCAGCCGAGTACATCCCGTAGTTCTCAGGCCCGGCCCCGGCCCCGGCCGAGTACATCCCGTAGTTCTCAGGCCCGGCCCCGGCCCCGGCCGAGTACATCCCGTAGTTCTCAGGCCCGGCCCCGGCCCCGGCCGAGTACATCCCGTAGTTCTCAGGCCCGGCCCCGGCCCCGGCCGAGTACATCCCGTAGTTCTCAGGCCCGGCCCCGGCCCCGGCCGAGTACATCCCGTAGTTCTCAGGCCCGGCCCCGGCCCCGGCCGAGTACATCCCGTAGTTCTCAGGCCCGGCCCCGGCCCCGGCCGAGTACATCCCGTAGTTCTCAGGCCCGGCCCCGGCCCCGGCCGAGTACATCCCGTAGTTCTCAGGCCCGGCCCCGGCCCCGGCCGAGTACATCCCGTAGTTCTCAGGCCCGGCCCCGGCCCCGGCCGAGTACATCCCGTAGTTCTCAGGCCCGGCCCCGGCCCCGGCCGAGTACATCCCGTAGTTCTCAGGCCCGGCCCCGGCCCCGGCCGAGTACATCCCGTAGTTCTCAGGCCCGGCCCCGGCCCCGGCCGAGTACATCCCGTAACTTCCCAGTAAGTAGGTATGCACAGAACGGATCAGCTCGAGTTTAACATTTAAACGTCAATAAATAAAGTATTTTAATTTAACCTATTCTAACCTAATATCTATCTTCTTTCAATGTCTTCTCCTTCTTCTTATCGGAATAAAACGAGGACTGTCCAAGCTGACATTATGCTACGTTATGTTATGCTGCATTATGTTATGCTATATTATGTTATGCTATATTATGCTCTGATTATGAAACTTTAATAATAAGCGAATAAGGTGTTTTCTAATTGGTCAGAAATAGTCCTACAGACTGAAAGTAGGCGCTGAGCAGGGCTTTGGGCCTGTCTCATTAAGATGACATAGACCCTGCACAGCTTGTGATCAGGATGTCATGCACGTCCAAGTAAGCAAGGGCCCTCATAGTTGGATGACTTCCCAATCACAAGCTCTATTCTTCTTGAAAAATCCTTCGCCATCTATTGAGTTCTACTTCTAAAGTACCTAAATAAGGGTTTATTTTTTGAAAACGCCGTAGTTGATAAACAACGAGGGTGCGTGTGCCCGATGCGCGACGCGACGGGCTCACGCTGATACTGATGGAGTCACGACCCAGGAACCAGTACACGTATACCAGAATCATACTTTCAGTCATTTGATATCGGCTGTCAACAAATATTTGATATATCAAAATGTCTGTGGGTTCCGTACACAATTAAACTTTAGCACATTGACATTCGCAGAATTGTGCCAAACCAGACGCAGAGACATTTAAAGAAGTTGAAGTTATATTGACATTATTATATGTTTATATAGGATTGTACCTAATGTAGAGTAGAGTAGATATTATGCAGAAGAAAAATATGAAAATAGCCAATAAACATTGCAAATAATAATGTTTTGTTAACTTAGAGGGATCATATTATTATATGAATCACTAATTTTCATCGTATTTGAATTACTAATATTAAAATTACCTAATCTGTGACATAACAATAGAAATTGCAGCCCAACGGGTGTTTTAGTATGCTTCTTTTTACTTTAGCTACAGTAAGAAGTTAAGCTACTATAACAAGTAATTACATAGGTAGACGTATTGGTAATAAATAATTTCATAGCTTGCTCACATTGTTCCGATTTAACAAAAAAGTAGGTACCTACCTATCAAAGTTATCTTCTCGTAGAACCGAAGGAACCCTAGCCTGTTCGTCTGCACGGTCTACTCTACATGCAGACGAACAGGCTAAAGCTAAATAACAGATAATTTCTTATCTCAAGGATGAATTAAAAAACTGATAGGTACTGTACCGTAAACATGTTTTCATTGCCGCGGCTGTAAGCGAACCTGCGCGCTATACATATAGAGATAAGGCCGCTTGTTGAGTGGCGAGTGCGGCGTGATGACTTCCAAGTGTGCACGGTTGTTTCTAGGCAAATCATGGAGCTGCGAAGTTCGGATGTGGTGTTTGGGTTTGATTGATGGGAACGTCACAGATTTATAATAGGTACTACTATACTAGGTAACGTTCGTCGGGAGTTTCATTTTCACTAGGTACCTATTCCGTTTATAAGTTTTTACGTTTATATTTTTTCTTCTATCCTGACCCTATCTTGAAGTAGGGTGGATTATAAAATGAATAGGACTCTTGAGTATTTATTCTTACTTTGTAATTTTACAATTTTAACAAGATAAATATGATGCCGCCATCGGCCTAAGGCCAGCAATAGATGGGTAAAAGGGAGTGCAATTTTGTAGGTTATCCTAAGCACATGCTTTTTGACATGTTGAAGAACTGTCACTGACGCTAACGTCAGATGTCACGGTACGGGTTGTAGAGCCGGAACACTTTTTGACATGTTGAAGAACTGTCGCTGACGCTAACGTCAATTTCTTTCTTATTGGCGCCGTTTGGACAATAACGTCAGATTTAACGGTGCGGGTTGTATTGTAGAGCCGGAACACTTTTTCTCTAATAACAATAGGTAGGGAGCTGAACTGAATAAAGTGGGTCATTCTGGCCTTATTTGTAAATTGTCTAAGATGTCTACACACATAATGCTCACAATACCTGACTAAATTTAAATTAGGAAGGAGAAAAAAAACTCTTGAGCGAATGGTTACTAACGTCTAAGAATTTACTACGAGCTTGTACGAATTGCAACTAAACGCTACGATCAACCAAATAACTCACGTAATAGTTCAGCGTCAGGGGCCTGGGCAGTGAATGCGATATATTAAGAAAGAGTTTTAGACTTAGAATAGCTTGTCATTACAAACATTTATTAAAAGTCACAGCCAATTTATTGCTCTAGTAAAATCTTTGGACATTTTAATTAGCATATCCAATTAAAAAAGGTTAGGAGCTGCATGTGTTTACGAATTTCCTAGAGTCGCTGCGAGAGAATGATACACGAACACCCATCCGCTCTGTAACGTTACACGATCAGCCTCCGCTCTGTAACGTTACACGAACAGCCTCCGCTCTGTAATGTCTGAACTAACAAACCGTTTTACCAAATAACTTATTTAGGATCTATCGCCATTCAATATGCTTTAGTATAGTTTTGAACGCGGTGATCCCGCGCGCAGGGCTCCTAGCGGTGATCCCGCGCGCAGGGCTCCTAGCGGTGATCCCGCGCGCAGGGCTCCTAGCGGACGTACGCATGCGTGTCTCTGTGTACCTAGGTACCTAGCCCTTACCTACCTAGTACTTACCTATAATAACTTTTGCCCTGTTTGTTTTTAAATCTTTCTGAGGGTAACGTTTTAGTATCTATTTAATTAGGATAAGAGTGTAATTGTTTGTTAAACCGAATAAATAACAACTAAAAACTAAAAATACTTACTTGATAAATACCTACTTAATAATGATAATATGAAACACTTGAGAAGTTGAAACACGAGCGCATAACTGAAATCCACACTCAAGGTTCACGAAGATCGCTAGATGACGCTCGGAATCGAAATAGTCTAATAATTATTGCATTCTACAATATTGTAAATCATGTACCTAGTAGAATTCTGTCCCTTTTTTCTCTACCAATTTTTTGTTTGCTAAATGAGGCGTTTGCTTTTGCCATGCTGTTAAATTATAATAGGCGTTAAAGTATGAAATTGCCGTTTTATTGTAATAGGTATTCGAATTGACATAGAACCTTCATGGTTTGAGATTTTGAGCGAAACTTTTTTCACATAGTACCTATGAAAATCTTCTTTTAAAAAATGTGCAACATTCGATTATGGACAATTTTCTACGTGATAAATAGTTTTCTTCCCAGGAGGCAGTACAAAATGCTTTCACACAGTTTGTCGAATCTAGATCACCAGAGTTCTATCGCAAAGGCATAAATGACCTTCCTATTGGATGATGGCAGCAATGTATAGATAATAATGGTTGTTATTTTGATTAAGTAAATAAATCCAGCATTATTTATTTATTTATTTATTTAAATATGTAAAACTTAAAAAAAAACAAATATAAATTTTTCACTACATATCGCCAATTTCATACTTTAACCCCAATACCCCTAATACTTCTAAAGTTTGATTTTCTTAGTTGTTTAGGTATATGATAGAAAGCTAAATAACGTTAGAGAGATAGGCATGGAAATACAAGATTAGGCATTTCCATGCCTAATCGGGTGAACAGAACTCAATGAAATTTGGCAAGGAGGTAGACGGTATCCCGGACATGGCGCGCGTGCGAAGCCGCGGGCTGCAGAGAGTACAAAATAAAGTAGAATGTGAACATCCTTGCCTCGCCAACCTACCGGTAAGTATTACATTACGCGCGCCGCATTGATGGTAGACCAGGTACCACATGACACTCGTGCAGTCGGCGACGGCGCGTCTGCTGCGCGCGCGCACGTGGCTCAGCGGCGCGCACATGACGCAGTGGTTTAAACACAATGGGGGTCGCGGGTTCGAGCCCCGCCGACCTGTGGAGCGGAGTTCTGGAACGATCATGCAATTATACGAATGACTCACGCACAATACAAAACGATAAAGTGATTTACGTTGAGCTATAAATTAACAAGAGCCGTCAAGTGCGAGTGTGACTCGCGCGCCGAGGGTTTCTAACGGTTCTCAAGCACACCAATATGTACTATAGGTAGTGGTTAGAGACGTTGCTATCCGACGTTGGCCTCCATATTGCGTTTATCAAAACAACTAAATAATATTATTTAAATCCATTATTACCGCAACAGTATCGCCACAACTGAGACTCTACTCGTACCTAGGAGATACGTAAGGTATCGCATAAAACCGTGACGGGTGGACAGATTTTGGAAAGGCTTTGCCCAGCAGTGGAAAGATTATGTTTACAAAATTAACTATTATAATAAATCAATCCATTCTATAATTAATCTTTATACTCTGTTTACTTGCTTTATAAACGACTTGTTCTTATAAAAAGAGGTCTTTGTTACAGTAAGTATAAAGAAACACATTAGAAATAATTAGTCGCATCGTGTAGACTTCCTACTCCCGTAGGTAAGTATGTACTCAGTAGGTAAGTATGTACTCAGTAGGTAAGTATAGTACGAACCTAGATGTTATAACGCGGTGAGTCATCGGAGCGAGCGTTATCGTTTACTTGCGCAAAGAAGTCGGACTCTAATAAAAGGGGTAATAAATGGATGTTTAACTGTAAACATAATATAGTATGTTGAAATAGCTGAACCTAAACCATTTGTTATGATTTATGTATGACTATGTACCTATCCTTCTCTTTCCTCATGTTTATGTATGACTATGTACCTATCCTTCTCTTTCCTCATGTTTATGTGTGACTATGGTACCTATCCTTCTCTTTCCTCATGTTTATGTGTGACTATGGTACCTATCCTTCTCTTTCCTCATGTTAATGTGTGACTATGGTACCTATCCTTCTCTTTCCTCATGTTTATGTGTGACTATGGTACCTATCCTTCTCTTTCCTCATGTTTATGTATGACTATGTACCTATCCTTCTCTTTCCTCATGTTTATGTGTGACTATGGTACCTATCCTTCTCTTTCCTCATGTTTATGTGTGACTATGGTACCTATCCTTCTCTTTCCTCATGTTTATGTGTGACTATGGTACCTATCCTTCTCTTTCCTCATGTTTATGTATGACTATGGTACCTATCCTTCTCTTTCCTCATGTTTATGTGTGACTATGGTACCTATCCTTCTCTTTCCTCATGTTTATGTATGTCTATGGTACCTATCCTTCTCTTTCCTCATGTTTATGTGTGACTATGGTACCTATCCTTCTCGTTCCTCATGTTTATGTATGTCTATGGTACCTATCCTTCTCTTTCCTCATGTTTATGTGTGACTATGGTACCTATCCTTCTCTTTCCTCATGTTTATGTGTGACTATGGTACCTATCCTTCTCTTTCCTCATGTTTATGTGTGACTATGGTACCTATCCTTCTCTTTCCTCATGTTTATGTGTGACTATGGTACCTATCCTTCTCTTTCCTCATGTTTATGTATGTCTATGGTACCTATCCTTCTCTTTCCTCATGTTTATGTGTGACTATGGTACCTATCCTTCTCTTTCCTCATGTTTATGTGTGACTATGGTACCTATCCTTCTCTTTCCTCATGTTTATGTATGTCTATGGTACCTATCCTTCTCTTTCCTCATGTTTATGTATGTCTATGGTACCTATCCTTCTCTTTCCTCATGTTTATGAGTGACTATGGTACCTATCCTTCTCTTTCCTCATGTTTATGTGTGACTATGGTACCTATCCTTCTCTTTCCTCATGTTTATGTGTGACTATGGTACCTATCCTTCTCTTTCCTCATGTTTATGTATGACTATGGTACCTATCCTTCTCTTTCCTCATGTTTATGAGTGACTATGGTACCTATCCTTCTCTTTCCTCATGTTTATGTGTGACTATGGTACCTATCCTTCTCTTTCCTCATGTTTATGAGTGACTATGGTACCTATCCTTCTCTTTCCTCATGTTTATGTGTGACTATGGTACCTATCCTTCTCTTTCCTCATGTTTATGTGTGACTATGGTACCTATCCTTCTCTTTCCTCATGTTTATGTGTGACTATGGTACCTATCCTTCTCTTTCCTCATGTTTATGTATGACTATGTACCTATCCTTCTCTTTCCTCATGTTTATGTGTGACTATGGTACCTATCCTTCTCTTTCCTGATGTTTATGTATGACTATGGTACCTATCCTTCTCTTTCCTCATGTTTATGTGTGACTATGGTACCTATCCTTCTCTTTCCTCATGTTTATGTGTGACTATGGTACCTATCCTTCTCTTTCCTCATGTTTATGTATGACTATGTACCTATCCTTCTCTTTCCTCATGTTTATGTATGTCTATGGTACCTATCCTTCTCTTTCCTCATGTTTATGTGTGACTATGGTACCTATCCTTCTCTTTCCTCATGTTTATGTGTGACTATGGTACCTATCCTTCTCTTTCCTCATGTTTATGTGTGACTATGGTACCTATCCTTCTCTTTCCTCATGTTTATGTGTGACTATGGTACCTATCCTTCTCTTTCCTCATGTTTATGTATGACTATGTACCTATCCTTCTCTTTCCTCATGTTTATGTGTGACTATGGTACCTATCCTTCTCTTTCCTCATGTTTATGTGTGACTATGGTACCTATCCTTCTCTTTCCTCATGTTTATGTGTGACTATGGTACCTATCCTTCTCTTTCCTCATGTTTATGTGTGACTATGGTACCTATCCTTCTCTTTCCTCATGTTTATGTATGTCTATGGTACCTATCCTTCTCTTTCCTCATGTTTATGTGTGACTATGGTACCTATCCTTCTCTTTCCTCATGTTTATGTATGTCTATGGTACCTATCCTTCTCTTTCCTGATGTTTATGTATGACTATGGTACCTATCCTTCTCTTTCCTCATGTTTATGAGTGACTATGGTACCTATCCTTCTCTTTCCTCATGTTTATGTGTGACTATGGTACCTATCCTTCTCTTTCCTCATGTTTATGTGTGACTATGGTACCTATCCTTCTCTTTCCTCATGTTTATGTATGACTATGTACCTATCCTTCTCTTTCCTCATGTTTATGTGTGACTATGGTACCTATCCTTCTCTTTCCTCATGTTTATGTGTGACTATGGTACCTATCCTTCTCTTTCCTCATGTTTATGTGTGACTATGGTACCTATCCTTCTCTTTCCTCATGTTTATGTGTGACTATGGTACCTATCCTTCTCTTTCCTCATGTTTATGTGTGACTATGGTACCTATCCTTCTCTTTCCTCATGTTTATGTATGTCTATGGTACCTATCCTTCTCTTTCCTCATGTTTATGTGTGACTATGGTACCTATCCTTCTCTTTCCTCATGTTTATGTATGTCTATGGTACCTATCCTTCTCTTTCCTGATGTTTATGTATGACTATGGTACCTATCCTTCTCTTTCCTCATGTTTATGTGTGACTATGGTACCTATCCTTCTCTTTCCTCATGTTTATGTATGACTATGGTACCTATCCTTCTCTTTCCTCATGTTTATGTATGACTATGGTACCTATCCTTCTCTTTCCTCATGTTTATGTGTGACTATGGTACCTATCCTTCTCTTTCCTCATGTTTATGTATGTCTATGGTACCTATCCTTCTCTTTCCTGATGTTTATGTATGACTATGGTACCTATCCTTCTCTTTCCTCATGTTTATGTGTGACTATGGTACCTATCCTTCTCTTTCCTCATGTTTATGTGTGACTATGGTACCTATCCTTCTCTTTCCTCATGTTTATGTGTGACTATGGTACCTATCCTTCTCTTTCCTCATGTTTATGTGTGACTATGGTACCTATCCTTCTCTTTCCTCATGTTTATGTGTGACTATGGTACCTATCCTTCTCTTTCCTCATGTTTATGTATGACTATGGTACCTATCCTTCTCTTTCCTCATGTTTATGTATGTCTATGGTACCTATCCTTCTCTTTCCTGATGTTTATGTATGACTATGGTACCTATCCTTCTCTTTCCTCATGTTTATGTGTGACTATGGTACCTATCCTTCTCTTTCCTCATGTTTATGTATGACTATGGTACCTATCCTTCTCTTTCCTCATGTTTATGTGTGACTATGGTACCTATCCTTCTCTTTCCTCATGTTTATGTATGTCTATGGTACCTATCCTTCTCTTTCCTGATGTTTATGTATGACTATGGTACCTATCCTTCTCTTTCCTCATGTTTATGTGTGACTATGGTACCTATCCTTCTCTTTCCTCATGTTTATGTGTGACTATGGTACCTATCCTTCTCTTTCCTCATGTTTATGTGTGACTATGGTACCTATCCTTCTCTTTCCTCATGTTTATGTGTGACTATGGTACCTATCCTTCTCTTTCCTCATGTTTATGTGTGACTATGGTACCTATCCTTCTCTTTCCTCATGTTTATGTATGACTATGGTACCTATCCTTCTCTTTCCTCATGTTTATGTATGTCTATGGTACCTATCCTTCTCTTTCCTGATGTTTATGTATGTCTATGGTACCTATCCTTCTCTTTCCTGATGTTTATGTATGACTATGGTACCTATCCTTCTCTTTCCTCATGTTTATGTGTGACTATGGTACCTATCCTTCTCTTTCCTCATGTTTATGTATGACTATGGTACCTATCCTTCTCTTTCCTCATGTTTATGTATGACTATGGTACCTATCCTTCTCTTTCCTCATGTTTATGTGTGACTATGGTACCTATCCTTCTCTTTCCTCATGTTTATGTATGTCTATGGTACCTATCCTTCTCTTTCCTGATGTTTATGTATGACTATGGTACCTATCCTTCTCTTTCCTCATGTTTATGTGTGACTATGGTACCTATCCTTCTCTTTCCTCATGTTTATGTGTGACTATGGTACCTATCCTTCTCTTTCCTCATGTTTATGTGTGACTATGGTACCTATCCTTCTCTTTCCTCATGTTTATGTGTGACTATGGTACCTATCCTTCTCTTTCCTCATGTTTATGTATGACTATGGTACCTATCCTTCTCTTTCCTCATGTTTATGTATGACTATGGTACCTATCCTTCTCTTTCCTCATGTTTATGTATGTCTATGGTACCTATCCTTCTCTTTCCTGATGTTTATGTATGACTATGGTACCTATCCTTCTCTTTCCTCATGTTTATGTGTGACTATGGTACCTATCCTTCTCTTTCCTCATGTTTATGTGTGACTATGGTACCTATCCTTCTCTTTCCTCATGTTTATGAGTGACTATGGTACCTATCCTTCTCTTTCCTCATGTTTATGTGTGACTATGGTACCTATCCTTCTCTTTCCTGATGTTTATGTATGACTATGGTACCTATCCTTCTCTTTCCTCATGTTTATGAGTGACTATGGTACCTATCCTTCTCTTTCCTCATGTTTATGTGTGACTATGGTACCTATCCTTCTCTTTCCTCATGTTTATGTGTGACTATGGTACCTATCCTTCTCTTTCCTCATGTTTATGTGTGACTATGGTACCTATCCTTCTCTTTCCTCATGTTTATGTATGACTATGGTACCTATCCTTCTCTTTCCTCATGTTTATGTATGACTATGGTACCTATCCTTCTCTTTCCTCATGTTTATGTGTGACTATGGTACCTATCCTTCTCTTTCCTCATGTTTATGTATGTCTATGGTACCTATCCTTCTCTTTCCTGATGTTTATGTATGACTATGGTACCTATCCTTCTCTTTCCTCATGTTTATGTGTGACTATGGTACCTATCCTTCTCTTTCCTCATGTTTATGTGTGACTATGGTACCTATCCTTCTCTTTCCTCATGTTTATGTGTGACTATGGTACCTATCCTTCTCTTTCCTGATGTTTATGTGTGACTATGGTACCTATCCTTCTCTTTCCTGATGTTTATGTATGACTAAGGTACCTATCCTTCTCTTTCCTCATGTTTTTCTACAATTTCTATAATCTCTAAGCTATGCTTAGCAAATAATAACAAGGCCTTACATCATCTCTAATAAAACATAACAAGTTATAAATTACTGCAATTTTAGGTTTTCTAATAAATCATAATTAGGGTTTCGGAGATCGGAGATCGGTTTCGAAACCCTTATGGTCTCGCTTTTTCTGTCCTTTTTTCCGTCTTTAATATCTCAGCAACTACAGCAGCAAATAACGTGAAATTAAAACAATAATACATTGCGTGCGCCTGTACAGATTAAAAGAAAAAAAAAATTCAAAATGATAAGAAAATTTTCAGTACAAATTGTGTAGTCGAAATTTTAAAAGAGTGGGATATAGTGTCAAGTGGGTATCAAATGAAAGATTTTGACATTTAATTTTTGGGATTTGTACATCTCAAAACAGTTTTTAATATTCCTGTAGGTTACAAACTTTTTGAAATATTTTGAGAAAACTCGAAAATATTAGGTCCTTACATATGAAATTGGCGTTTTTCGTACTGGCCACTTTAATCACAAATTTCTCCTCTTTGGTAAGGAATTCCAAATTCAAATTTGTACAGCTATAGACTCATGTATTTGTGCTTCGATGATCGTCATTCATTTGTTTTTTTTCTTCTGTTTTTTTCTGTTTGCGTCACTCATTTTACAAAATGGAAAACTTAAAATATCGCATTATTTACGAGTACGAGTTCCGCCGTGGCACTAGTGCTGCGGAAACAACTCGAAGGGTGAATGATGTGTATGGCGGTCGTGTTGCAAAAGAAAACACAGTTCGTTTTTGGTTCCAACGTTTTCGTTCTGGAAATTTTGACCTGAAGAACAAGCCCCGTGGACGGCCTGAGACTCAAGTTGATAATGAGTTGAAGGCTATTGTGGAAGCGGATCCATCGCAAACCACGTCCGAGTTAGCTGCAGGCTGCGATGTTAGTGATAAAACTGTTTTAATTCACTTGAAGCAAATTGGGAAGATTAAAAAGCTTGAAAGGTGGGTACCTCACGAATTGACTGAAGCAAACCGGCAAACGCGCGTCGACTGCTGCGTTACATTACTAAACCGGCACAATAATGAAGGTATTTTAAACCGAATCATTACCTGTGATGAAAAATGGGTTCTTTACGATAATCGGAAGCGCTCAGCGCAATGGTTGGATCCTGGCCAGCCAGCCAAATCCTGCCCCAAGCGAAAATTAACCCCAAAAAAGTTACTTGTAAGCGTTTGGTGGACTAGTGCCGGTATTGTTCATTACAGTTTTCTCAAATCTGGCCAGACTATTACGGCTGATGTCTATTGTCAGCAATTGCAAACCATGATGGAAAAGCTAGCGGCTAAACAACCTAGGCTGGTCAATCGCTCCACGCCACTGCTGCTTCACGACAACGCTAGACCACACACTGCGCAACAGACGGCTACTAAATTAGAAGAGCTTCAATTGGAAAGTCTAAGACATCCTCCGTACTCCCCGGACCTTGCTCCAACAGATTACCATTTTTTTTCGAAATTTGGATAACTTCTTGCAAGGGAAAAAATTCAACTCCGATGGGGCAGTCCAAATCGCCTTCAAAGATTTTATTGATTCCCGTCCGACTGGTTTTTTTAGTAAAGGGATCAATGAACTACCTATAAGATGGCAAAAGTGCATAGAAAATAATGGTTCATACTTTGATTAATTAAATATATTATATTAAAAAATATTCGACTTTTTGTTCCTCCCATACAAAACGCCAATTTCATATGTAAGGATCTAATATGACCCTCTGTACTCCGAAGTTTGCAAACCGATACATCTGAAATGTAGGTACCTTTCATTTTTTAGTATTCATCAAATAGCAACGTCTCTAACCACTGCCTATAGTACATATTGGTATACTTGAGAGCCGTTCGAAACCCTCGGCTCGCGAGTCACACTCGCACTTGACGGATCTTGTTTCTAAGTTGGTTTTTTTTTAAGGAATCGTTATTTATTCGTTTTCTAGACGCATTAATAATGGGACGTAGATATCGTAAGTCCCCTATACCATATGCTACCTCCATTATACATATATTCACTCAACACCTTGGCACCATGAGACGAGTTACTCAACACCTTGGCACCATGAGACGAGTTACTCAACACCTTGGCACCATGAGACGAGTTACTCAACACCTTGGCACCATGAGGCGAGTTACTCAACACCTTGGCGCCATGAGGCGAGTTACTCAACACCTTGGCACCATGAGGCC
Source organism: Eupithecia inturbata (assembly GCA_963662085.1). NCBI lineage: Eukaryota > Metazoa > Arthropoda > Insecta > Lepidoptera > Geometridae > Eupithecia > Eupithecia inturbata. The sequence goes on from OY759195.1 coordinate 397,291, forward strand.
TTGTCGAGCGCCAAAACCGCCAAGAAGTTAGAGGTCTTCTGCGAGATACGCTGGACCCAAGATTTGTTGTTTTATCTGTATTGATAGAATAAAGCTTCCTTACACCAACACAAACAGTTCAATAGTATTTTCCTCTCTTTTTAAAATTAATTAAAAAGAACACTAATCCGCAAATAACATTATTTCGTTATTTCAAATCCCATTTAGATATAATTCCCACCGATAGCGTGCACATCGGAAATAATCCTACTTTATTTGAATGTGACTCGACATATCCTCACCTACCAGTGCCGCTCATCTTGTAAGTGTGTCTTCCATTTAAATCCCTATGCGTGAAGCATTTATTTTAACTACACTTTGTAAGTAATAGGTATGATCTTCTTAAAACGCGACTTTTGATTTGATAGCGACTTACTCTGTTACCTACCTCTCAATAGCTTTTGTTTTCTTCTGTTGACATACGTCAGAATGAGAAACAACACTTTCTACCTGCATGGCCATAACCAAAGGATCTCGTAGGCTGCGTCCCGTCGGCTACAGCATATGATTAGAAGGATTTTACAAGTAAGGTAAGGAGATTATTTATTTATTTAGTAGACGGTTAAATAATTGATACATATGTTTACGTCATACTTATTATTTATCTGTGGTAATGCGTACGTTATCGGGCATTACGTGCAGTTGTTATCATTAACTCAACTCTCGAACTGAACGATACCAGTTCCATGACAAATGATAGATGACTATGTGTAAACAAACATGATACTCGTTGTCGTGTGAATGCACGAGCGGGCAGCGACTACTTAGTGCATCGAATCCGTTGCAAAAGGTTTGCAGAGCTCGGAGTGTTCTCCTCACGGATAGCAAGCCGGTGGATTGTAAGTACCTACTGGTGACCATAGAAAGAGAGTTTGGCCGTCTGCCATTCTCTGGCTGCATCGCTTTATCAGACCATTGTGTTTTATCATCAAAAATGCCTTACAATAGTGCGACAATTGGTCGCGTCTGAAACGTTACATTTAACTACAATAATTTAATTTAAAATTTGAATGAATTATTCACAGAGTGTGCCACCGGTGTGGTTTGTAATATGTACTAGGGTTCCGGAGTAAGCAATTAATATACTTGAAATTTTCACATTTTCGGTGAGTTTTATAATTTCTCGTGGGTGCTTTAGTTTGCAAAGAAAGAGTTACGCAGGGTAGGTTTTCCATAGCTACTTATTTCTTGAATGTTCGGTAAATGATTCCTTGGATAAGTTAGGTACCAATAAACAATGGTAAATACAAATAACCGAGTTCCGGAAAAGGTTCCATAAAGACATATGTACCTACCATCTATCCAAGTCTAAGGCCACGGTAACTTCGTTTGACTACGAAACCCTAACTAAACTCCTATGAAAACAGCGCAAGGTCGCGATCGACAATTAAGATAAGCCGAAAATGATTATAATTCCGAAAACGCAGCTTTGCGATGGGACAATTACTCACACACAACACAAGGCGACGCCGGCGGCGGCACGATACTCACAGTCTTAAGCAACATTAGGTTCATCGAGTTAGATGTATGCTTCTAATTGTAAACCTTTTGTGGATTAATTATTATTTGTAAGTTTGAATTTTGATTACGTCTAGTTAGGATAAAATTTGAGTATGTACATATATAACTGAGAGGCGATATAAAGGGTGATAAGATAACATTTATTTGAAGCATATGGAAGGACAAAGGACGTCGTATAGTGCTCATAATGAAGCATATGGAAGGACAAAGGACGTCGTATAGTGCTCATAATGAAGCATATGGAAGGACAAAGGACGTCGTATAGTGCTCATAATGAAGCATTTGGAAGGACAAAGGACGTCGTATAGTGCTTGGGTTAACTATTTCTACATTTGATAGATTAGTAAGGTTGCCTGGTCTCATGCTGCCCTTCCTCCTTGGCTTAGCCTAGTGAATCTAGAATTAGGTCAAGTCTAGAATCTAGATTAAAGTCATCGCCATTTCTACTGATCTGATAGCGAATCACAAAAGATTTTGTAGATTACCTACAGTTACGAAAATGCGTTGAAACAATGAAAGTACGAAGTTATATATATAATACACAAATGAGATCATAAACAAACACATTTAACATAATTACGGCCAGCACATTGGTTAAACAAAGAAATTGTCGACATTTTAGCAGGAATTTGTCATTATTTGCAAAGCTGCTTCGTCCAAGGATTCGCGAAATAATGGAAAATAATATATTATTACTGAATATAGGCCACTGTTTGTGCAGACTTGTATAATTGTGCACCAACTGACTCATCGCACCACCACATACACAATCTCTGTACAAATATAACTTAATTCGCAATGAGTATACCAAAATAGAATATGAGTAGGTACTCTTACTTATGCCAAATTTAGAATTTGGAAAACGCAGAATTGACGACGGCATAGACCGCGCTTATATACGGTACCTCCTATTCTCTCCGCGAGAGGTCTCCGCCATCACGAGGTGTTTTTCTTCATTTAGGGTTTGTTTAGGAAAACGCCTCATTGATAGATGAGGATTGACGATGATGGATTACGACTGTGTAGCTATTTTCCTTTTATTTTATCTGAAATGCATTTGTGGTCATTTAAAGGTCACCAAACCACAATAGAAGATCAATCCTACATCATATTAGATAGATATTGAAACTGTTTCAATCCTGTATCTAAATGGTGTCCCCCTGCACGGCCACGTTTTCTCTACCCTAGCTCACGCACTGGTTCGAACTAGTGTAGTGTCAAATGGTCCGCGTCCGGCGCAGGCGCAGGGGCAGCCATCGATCAGCGCTCTCTGACGCATGCGCTGGAGCGCTTGAGGCAGGTCGTAGACCTGGTATCGAGGCCTATAGCTTCATACTATATACTGCTGGTTATATGTATGTAGAGGTTTATACAGATAACGGCATCATATCGCAATAATACTCATTAACTTATGTAGAATTAAGCTACACATTTTAACGTGATGTTTTAAGCCACAAAGAAATTGGTTTCTCTCCAGCAACAACGACAGCAGCCAACACAGTCCACTGCTGGACCCAGGCCTCCCCTAATAATCGCCTTATTGGCCTTATTGGCTTACTAGGGGTAGTGGGTAGTAAATTTAATAAGATAAGTTATTGAATTTTCGTGTGTTATTTATGATTGTGATATAATAGTAAAATACAAATTAAATAAAATCAGTTATTTAAATTGTCGACTAAAGCTCATTGGTTTTTACAAGTTTAGGACAAATAAGAAGGCATTGTAAGACTTCATTGATGTATGTAGGACAATTAAACAAGGGCATTTACCGTATGCTTTTTAAGCTTCAGCGGAAAATATTGTCGGAGGAAAAATAAACAACCAGCATACACAAAGTAAATAAACAACCAGCATACACAAAGTAAATAACTGACATGTACTCGTACATACAAAACTCTTTCGAGGATAATACATACTTGTTTTTTTGTCATAAATCAATTACCCAAAAACGATTATCGTTAAATTAAAACATAGGTAGAGTAATAGTCTATAAAATATCAAAAAGTGGACACTAACATTTTTAGCCAAAAAAAAATTGATTACCATTATTTTTGCAAAAAAACAGTTGATATGTATGCATCGTTAAACATTTATAGCGGCCCTCACCCACTTGGCGGTCGCGACGCCTCAGCCAGCTGTACACTCACTGTAGGTACACTTACAGTAGGTACACATACAGTAGGTACACTTACAGTAGGTACACATACATTAGGTACACTTACAGTAGGTACACTTACAATAGGTACACATACAGTAGGTACACTTACAGTAGGTACACTTACAGTAGGTACACATACAGTAGGTACACTTACAGTAGGTACACATACAGTAGGTACACTTACAGTAGGTACACTTACAGTAGGTACACTTACAATAGGTACACTTACAGTAGGTACACTTACAGTAGGTACACTTACAGTAGGTACACATACAGTAGGTACACTTACAGTAGGTACACATACATTAGGTACACTTACAGTAGGTACACTTACAATAGGTACACATACAGTAGGTACACTTACAGTAGGTACACTTACAGTAGGTACACTTACAGTAGGTACACATACAGTAGGTACACTTACAGTAGGTACACTTACAGTAGGTACACTTACAGTAGGTACACTTACAGTAGGTACACTTACAGTAGGTACACTTACAGTAGGTACACTTACAATAGGTACACTTACAGTAGGTACACTTACAGTAGGTACACTTACAGTAGGTACACTTACAGTAGGTACACTTACAATAGGTACACTTACAGTAGGTACACTTACAGTAGGTACACTTACAGTAGGTACACTTACAGTAGGTACACTTACAGTAGGTACACTTACAGTAAGTAGGTACACTTACAGTAGGTACACTTACAGTAGGTACACGATGATTTTGAGCATAAAGACTCGGCAGAAAAGCACTAGTCTTGGCCAGTTTTAGATGAACATTTATGTAGGTAGTTGTTTTAATTTAAGTACTTTTATCTGAATCAGGTATCATAATGGACCCTGACACTGATAGCTGGCTGTGCCGGTGCCCATGTGGTCAACGTTTCTTGCAATACGCGACTTTTGTCTGTACATACTAACACTTTAATAATGATGATGTATGTATACATTAGGCGAACTCCCTATTATCTCTACATAAGTACACTAGTAATACACACACACAGTGAACAGGAGACATATCTGACAAAAGAAACTACCGGCCAATTTCTCTAGCCACTACAATAGCCAAGGTGTTGGACAGTATGCTTGATTCTATTTTACAAAACTACGTAGAGTTACATGACGCACAGTTCGGGTTTAGACCCGGACTATCCACCGAAAGCGCAATATTAGCACTCAAGCATACTGTCCAATACTACACAAGTCGCAGGACGCCGGTGTACGCCTGTTTCCTCGACCTCTCCAAGGCATTTGATCTCGTCTCCTATGATGTGCTGTGGAGAAAGTTGAGGGACAGGGGTGTACCGCCGGACCTGTTGAATGTGTTTCGTTTTTGGTACGGACACCAGAGCAACGTCATCAGGTGGTCCAATGCTCTCTCGGATGCATATAGGTTGGAGTGCGGGGTAAGACAGGGGGGGGGGGGGGTTATCTCTCCCTCGCTCTTCAACCTGTATGTAAATGATCTGATTGTTGAGCTCAGCGGCATGCGTGTCGGCTGTCGTGTGGATGGTGTTTGTAGAGGTATTAACAACATCAGCTACGCGGACGACATGGTGCTGCTGGGCCCGACAGCGAGATCTGTCGAAGAGATGCTGAGGGTCTGTGCTGGCTACGCTGCATCACACGGCCTCTGCTACAACACTAAAAAGTGTGAATACATTGTTTTTAAGGCCGCCGGTAATAACCTAAAAGAATTTCCAGAAGTAACCCTAAACGGCATGAGCATTAGAAAAGTAACTTCGTTCAAATATCTCGGACATTTTATTACCGACGACCTTAGGGACAATGCTGACATAGAAAGAGAGCGTAGGGCTCTAGCGGTAAGAGGTAATATGCTTATACGTAGGTTTTCCCGGTGTACAGAAGAAGTAAAACTAACGCTGTTTAAAGCGTACTGTCAAAGCTTCTACACCGGGAACCTATGGGTAAGCTACACTAAACGACCGCTGGAGGCCCTGCGTGTGCAATATAATAATATCTTTAGGATGATGTTGGGACTGCCTCGTTTCTGCAGTGCATCAGGGATGTTTGCTGAGTATGAGACGGATGGGTTTGCTGCCATCCTCCGGAAAAAGACGGCATCCCTGATGCGCAGAGTGCGGGATAGCCCCAACAGCATCCTACAAACTGTAGCCGGCAGAATTGCCTCGCCGATATGGCAGCACTTTGTGCGAACAGTTATAGGTATAAATAAATATGTACATAATCAATTTCATTTGTTAAACAATTATTCAATTCAGTTCAATTCGTTTATTTATTTGTGATACATTATTCTGATTAATATTAATTTTATGCTTTAATTTAATTGTATTTGATTTCCTTTAAGTAATTTGATTAATTTTTATAATAAGTAATTTGTTTTAAATTTAATTTTATATAATTAAATTTAATTTCAACTTGTATATTTAATTTTATTAACTTTGTTGTAGGTAACACTAAGAGTACTAACATTTAATTTAAGAGATTTTTGCTACTAACAAATTATGGATCATGATGTTATCTGAAACAAACAAAATTTTTTTTTTTATTTTTACTAGTAATTACCAATATTCTCTTCGTCAATTAAAATATGAATAATGTCACTTTTCGCATACGTAAGTAGTTACACTGGTTCAATGGATATGCATGTGTGTGTGTGTGTGGTCATTATAACATTTATAACAAAGTGGAATGGACAGACACGGCTTGGCCACTCGCTCGCTGACGTCATAGGATACGTGAACTAGAGGTAGCAAACACAGAACTCGTTTGGGCTACACATCACACATCGGCTAGAGGCTAGCCACCGGCCTTTCCAACTTTCGTAAACACAACCACGCCTAGTGCAGGACCGTTGTGGTTGACACAAACACAACTTCGCCTAGTTTAGGACCGTAGTGGTTGACACAAACACAATTTCGCCTAGTGTAGGACCGCGACCGTGGTGGATAGGCCAAACATCGGGGGTATATTATACGCAGCTGTGGGTAAAATTCGGCTGTTAATAATCATGGCACAAGAATTCAGCTAGGAAGAGACGTCAACCTTGGTACCTATAATAAGTAAAGTAAAGTAAAAGTAAAAATTCATTTATTTTTTTAACCAATACCTAGAGCACATACAAAAGATAAAGGTAACAAATATGGTAACAAAAATGGCCAACACTCAGCAGATGCTATGGCAGGATGTATCCTGCAAAAGCGCTGGTCTTCCGTGGAGGCCAGGAAGTAAGTAAAAGTTATTCAGAAGCTGCTCGCGCTAGTCTTTTTAGTCGTTACTGTCAGCTGGTAGTCTCTGGAGCTTTGATGATTTTGAAGGTTGTGGTATAACAGTCTAAATACATATAATAACCAGTATAAACGTTTATAAAGATATGGTATAGCAGACTGGATACCTTAGCTCTCAGCCGTTTGGAAGCCACCACAGTTATTTGAGACTAGCATCGTTATTTGAGAATCAAAACATAATAATCATAAAATTAATGTTACCTACCGATCCACCCACGATCGTGACACAAAAACAACTGGATGGTACAAAACAATACTCAGTAATGCCTGTAGGCCAGGGTAGGTACGTACTTATGGATATGATAGTAATGCCTGTGGGCTAGGGTAGGTACGTACTTATGGATATGATAGTAATGCCTGTAGGCCAGGGTAGGTACGTACTTATGGATATGATAGTAATGCCTGTGGGCTAGGGTAGGTACGTACTTATGGATATGATAGTAATGCCTGTAGGCCAGGGTAGGTACGTACTTATGGATATGATAGTAATGCCTGTGGGCTAGGGTAGGTACGTACTTATGGATATGATAGTAATGCCTGTGGGCTAGGGTAGGTACGTACTTATGGATATGATAGTAATGCCTGTAGGCCAGGGTAGGTACGTACTTATGGATATGATAGTAATGCCTGTGGGCTAGGGTAGGTACGTACTTATGGATATGATAGTAATGCCTGTGGGCTAGGGTAGGTACGTACTTATGGATATGATAGTAATGCCTGTAGGCCAGGGTAGGTACGTACTTATGGATATGATAGTAATGCCTGTGGGCTAGGGTAGGTACGTACTTATGGATATGATAGTAATGCCTGTAGGCCAGGGTAGGTACGTACTTATGGATATGATAGTAATGCCTGTGGGCTAGGGTAGGTACGTACTTATGGATATGATAGTAATGCCTGTAGGCTAGGGTAGGTACGTACTTATGGATATGATAGTAATGCCTGTGGGCTAGGGTAGGTACGTACTTATGGATATGATAGTAATGCCTGTGGGCTAGGGTAGGTACGTACTTATGGATATGATAGTAATGCCTGTGGGCTAGGGTAGGTACGTACTTATGGATATGATAGTAATGCCTGTGGGCTAGGGTAGGTACGTACTTATGGATATGATAGTAATGCCTGTGGGCTAGGGTAGGTACGTACTTATGGATATGATAGTAATGCCTGTAGGCTAGGGTAGGTACGTACTTATGGATATGATAGTAATGCCTGTGGGCTAGGGTAGGTACGTACTTATGGATATGATAGTAATGCCTGTGGGCTAGGGTAGGTACGTACTTATGGATATGATAGTAATGCCTGTGGGCTAGGGTAGGTACGTACTTATGGATATGATAGTAATGCCTGTGGGCTAGGGTAGGTACGTACTTATGGATATGATAGTAATGCCTGTGGGCTAGGGTAGGTACGTACTTATGGATATGATAGTAATGCCTGTAGGCTAGGGTAGGTACGTACTTATGGATATGATAGGTGAGTGGAGTAAGGTTAAAGGTTTTACTTTTGAGTGTACCTACCTATTCACCGTCCACGTATTATTATTATTGACTTATTGAATTATACAAACAATTACAACACAACAAACAAAACATACAAACGTTATCTGTCAGCTCGATAAATATTGAAGCTCTAGTTAGTCCCGATATTTTTCGAGGCGATAGATTCGCATCACTATTCTTAAAAAGAAGCAGAGTTTATGAAATATTGCATTCCTTCATTCAGATTCAGTTACAGAAAATAAATGGACGAAAAGAGCATAGGTAATAAAAAAATCACGGAGTTGTGTACAATACAATTACAATAATTTATTTAATGAACTCTTAGCTTCATGATTATTTTATTTTATTCATAACTGTCGGTTGGAGAAAAGAAGAAAGAATTCAAGACCTAAGTGCGAGGCTGTGGCAGGATGTATCCTGCAATAGCGCTGGTCTTCCGTGGAGGCCAGGAAGTAAGTAGAAGTATTTAGGCTTGTACCTGGCCGCAAAATAACGTTCACTGGAAGAGCTCTGGGCAAGTACTTAGTGCCAGATGTTTGCCTACGTCCACGAAGTATTGTATACTTACATCGGTTGAGGTCTGTCACAGGGTCAAGGATATTTGAGATTCGTTCGGATGTGTTCATGTGTCGTTGTTATTATTTCTACTGTTGCATTAATATATCATATATTGTCCGCCACATTTTTTTGGGTTGTCTTTGTTTTTGAAAAGTTCGCCTTCTCATAGCTCGTCTCTACACGTTACAAGTTCCTTGAGGAAGTTTCGGTACCGCGTATACGTTTTTTGTAAAACAATATTGTCTGGTTCTCGTTTAGCTTTTAGGTGGATGTATAACTACACGTACGTAGAGTTACTCTTTGTGAAAGATGGAAAATCAAAAGTGCTCTGGAAAAGTGCTAACAACTCGTACCAAGTGCTACGAAACATTCGGTGTCAGTTGACGAACGGCTCGTTCTGTTGCCAGCCAGCGTTATTGTGACCTAGTCGAGATGTATAGAATAAAAACTTATAAGTAGGTGTCTACTAATATATAAATCAATAAATAATGCTGGACAATCCACACAGCATCATCTAGCGAAAGTGTAGCTTGTGATAAGGGTACTGATGTACCTAATACATAACATAGATATTTTTTATTATTCATAGATTTTTTTATTATGCTTGAAGGAAGGCTATTGATAAAAAAACCTCGTTTATAAATAGGTACTGCTTTTAAACTTATAATAAAACTGGCCACGCCGCACGCCGCACGCCGCCGCGCACCGCACTCCGCGCGCCGTTAACTGAACTCTTCATTAAGTTTGATAGAAAATTAAGATAACGATTGTTTATCATTAACTGAATTGTTACGCCATGCCAGCTCCGATCAATGGACTGCGCAGTGCAGGGTGGATGGAACCCTAGCTGGTCGGCATAGAGGCGGGTATCGCGCGAACGATGCACCGGCTCTGCAATCAAGGTATCCTTGCAAGGGCGTTGACCCACCATAGACTATCTAGTCGGTGTGCAGAGCACAGACACGACACACGGACCAGTGAGTCGACCCACCGGAGTCTGTGACACACGGATCAGTGAGTCGACCCACCGGAGTCGGTGACACACGGACCAGTGAGTCGACCCACCGGAGTCTTTGACACACGGATCAGTGAGTCGACCCACCGGAGTCGGTGACACACGGACCAGTGAGTCGACCCACCGGAGTCTGTGACACACGGATCAGTGAGTCGACCCACCGGAGTCTGTGACACACGGATCAGTGAGTCGACCCACCGGAGTCGGTGACACACGGATCAGTGAGTCGACCCACCGGAGTCGGTGACACACGGACCAATGAGTCGACCCACCGGAGTCTGTGACACACGGACCTGTAAGTCTACCCACCGGAGTCGGTGACACGCGGACCTGTAAGTCTACCCACCGGAGTCGGTGACACGCGGACCTGTAAGTCTACCCACCGGAGTCGGTGACACGCGGACCTGTAAGTCTATCCACCGGAGTCGGTGACACGCGGACCTGTAAGTCTACCCACCGGAGTCGGTGACACGCGGACCTGTAAGTCTACCCACCGGAGTCGGTGACACGCGGACCTGTAAGTCTACCCACCGGAGTCGGTGACACACGGACCAGGCAGTGAGCCGACCCACCGGAGTCTGTGACACAGTACAGTGGGTTGGGTTGGTGCGACATTTAAGCGCAGGTATAACGTGTGTTAATAATGAACTAGTTCGTGCCCACGTTGTGGACACGTTGTGGACACGTTTTATGGAATGGAAGCAAAGAGTTCGCCGATTTTTATTGAAAGTGTAATATTTTGCGTAGGTACTTTGACGTCATTCATTAGTGTAATTTAGTGATGTAATAAACTTTTTGCTTTTATCCAGATATATTTGTGTTGTATGATTTGAAAATAATTTATAAGTACTAGTTTAAAATTTGATTTTGTTTTAGTGTAAGCCTAAAGAAATAAAGTTATTAACTTCTGAGTAATATTGACGATAACCATTTTAATATTACGCGCACTGAGTAGGTACCATTTGCACGTCTGAAGGCCTGAAGTTCTTGATTATTTATCGTTATTCCCCACGTCTCACGTCGACGGGCCGCGCCTCTCGTGAGACGCTGGGAATAAGCGCCTCTCACTAACTCACACGAGGGAATAACTCAAAATCTTGGGTTCGATAATCAGAGGCAGTTCTAACAACACCTGCCCATTTCCCATTCACTATTGTCACCCCAGAATAAATGTGACATTGTTTACTGTTAATTTACCCTCATTACTATCAGGCGATAGGTACCCTCAATTAATCAGCCTCCCGAAATAACCTTTGGCCTCCTTTACGATCCGTTACAATAAGCTTTGTTTACATTGCTATTAATTACTACAATAATAAAACGCATGCATGGCCGGCGGAAGGTGGGCCTACCTTCCGGCGGAATTCAATGAAATAAACATTATTATAAATACCTAATTATCCATGTTTAGCCAGCAGCCCACGGGCTCACATTACCTGTGCCTCCGGGACGCGCCCGAGCTACGCATTACGTTATACGCGCTACATTCTACGTGCTACGCTGTGACATGGTACATGCGCCTACTTATATAGTGTGCACTCAGATATCAGACACTAAACATTGTGTAGCACGTGTCGTCAGACAAGCGTTTATTTGTCAGTTATGAACTAGCTGCGCCCCGCAGCTTCGCTCGCGTGGAAATTGATTGCACACCCCCTAGGGGTTGTTTTGTGTTGTGTTATCATTATTTACTTTATAGTTTATTACGAATCACAAACTTTAATAAACCAACTTTTGCAATTTACAGGAAAATATTTAAAAATCTTGTAATACGTGTTCAATAGTATTGTCGTAGTATTGTTAGTATTCTCTGTAAGTTTCAAGCTAACTGGGCCACTGGTTAAAGAGTTACTAAAAACACCAAACAAACTTCAACCCCGCTTTTCACCCCTTTGGGGGTGGAATTTCCAAAAATCCCTTCTTAGCGGGAGGTTGTGTAGTAACAGGTACCTGCTTTTCAAATTTCAGCTTTCTAGCTTCAGTGGTTTGAGCTGGGCTTTGTACTCAGAAAATCGCTTGTAAGAAATGTTATTTATTAAGATTATCATAGCAAACGAGACTTATTGGTTTGTTGGTCTTACTTATTGGAAGGTTGGTCTTACTTATAGGGTGGTTGGTCTTATTTATTGAATGGTTGGTCTTACTTATTGCGTGGTTGGTCTTACTTCTTAAGTGCTGGAACAACATTCCACCATTTAAAAACACTACAGTGTTTTTAAAATTTTAGGGCCAAACATAAAAAGTTTATTTATTGCGTGGTTGGTCTTACTTTTTAGGTGGTTGGTCTTACTTATTGGGTGGTTGGTCTTACGTGATTTTTATGATCGCTTACGTTTCAATACGTCATGATCAGTCAACTTAAGTTCACTGGTGAAACAACCGACACAATCCTCGCTTTCAAGAATCAAGAACCAAAACACTTTATTTCCAAAAATACAATAAATATACAAAAGGTTCATCTATTTTTCACGAGGAGAGGGCGAAGGCCTACTAAATATAGGTAAGAATAGACTAGACTAGTATTTGTATTTGTATTTATTGAAAACACTTACATCTATTCATACAGGACATGACCTAATATTTAGATACCTTAAGTATTAAGTGTAAATTATAAAATTGAATGCTTTTAAATAAAATAAAATAATTCCGATTGTTAGTCACAATAGTTTCACATGTATAATGAAATGTTGGTACGTCCAAGCTGCAGAATTCAGCGATCTAAAATAAGTCCTATGTATGTACCGACTGTAAAATTACCTGATTCACAAAAAATAAATGAAATAAATGAATTATTATTTATCATAATCGCTTTAGCCGTTTTGATGCTCGGAGGTAATTGAAAGTGTCCGCCAACCACGTAGAACCACTCTACCAACATAACCCAAAACTCGCGGGTAGAAAATAAGGCTATTAGGTTTACCTTCTCCTCAACTTTAACCTCAACAGCCTACATTGGTCCACTGCTGGACGCAGGACTCCCCCTGGTAAGCACCTTATTGGCTTTTATCCAATAAGGTGCTTACCAAGGGGTTTCACATATACTACATATATTTAGAATTAAAAGTATTCACTACTGTAACAATCCAACATCACATGATAAAGTTATAAGTATGTTGCCGCCAACACGGGAGTTAACAGCGCTTGTTTGCGTTTGCCATACTCACAGCGAGAACAATCCTCTGTTATCCCGAAAGCCTCACATAAATAATATCATATCCCCTTTATTGCACAACTGCGTACTGCCTATCGCCATCTCTTTCCTACACCCTACATGGTGGATGTGCTATCTCGCTCTGTTCATTAATGCAAATGCCTCGTAGTATAACTCATATGCTGCCGAAAGCAATAAAACCCTTCTGTTAGCTATACATTACGCGACGTGACGCGACGCGACGAGGGAATCTTCGAGGGGCTTATGGCACATGCGTCAATGGACGCCTAATTTTATTGTCTATTAACTAAACTTAGGCTTCTATGTCTACTTTAGATGATTTATACGAAGACAGCGACGTGAGTCTCCTCGTATCAGAAATTTGAGTAGACAAGTCAAATTGTGCTTATTTTGTGAGCCTAGAGTAAATAAGTTATTGATTTCTGAGTCCAAGCTGACACTCCTATGCTATTATGAACATGGATAAGTAACATTATTCAGCAGCTAAGTTCAAATCTCAACTCTCTCATCTCATTCATCTAATGCATATATCCGGAAGAGAGAGAGGGAAAGAGGTGATTAAGACAATAAAGAATACAACCCTTGGAAATGGCAAAGCTTTCATTTATTTTCATTAACTAAAATCGAAGTTGCATAGAGGTTTTAAACTTTTCGTTAATTTTCACTCGAAAGCCATAGAGCCCTTGAAGAGGGTGCGAGCAGGTACCTATTAGAATATTGTTCATTATGAACGATTTCATAAAGGGACTCACGACTCATTTAATTTCGCCCATTATATATTTTACGACTGGGGTGGTCAGATAACGTGGATTTTATTACGATGAATTTGAGTAAGTATTTATGTTTCAGTTTACGTAAATTAAAGTTTGTAAAGGGTAAACTTAAAATGTTAACGAGCCTGAAAAGCTGTCTTTTCTTTAGTTTATTTTAAGACACATATTTGTGTGAAATTACGGAATTATGCAGAAAACATTTAATATTATTTTAATGTTGACATTATACATATGTATTCAATTATTTTGCTTATAGTTTTTATTAAATAGGTACCTACTCTATTGTATTAGGTTTTACCTGTAATAATAATAGATGTAATGTTTTGAATATAAATAAAAAAACTTTATCGTCCACACGATACATTCAATAAGGCCAAAAAACACTTCCTTATCAAGTTACTAATTGTTTCTTAGTGTTAATTATTGAATTCTGAAAACTAGGTCAAGCGGTCATCTACTAATTTATCCTTAACTCGGGAAGGAATTAGAGTTATTTATTAATTGTTATCCAAACAGGATAACAGAGTGGTCGGTATATTAAATTATGATTAGTAATTTACAATTTTTGTGGTGAGTTGAGTAATATAAACAAAGCACGAACACATTGATCAAATTATGACCTATTTTATAATAAAGTAGTTACTCAATTGTATAGAACTTAAAAAGCCTTTCCATACTCGGGCGCACGCGCGAAGCCACTATTCGCATATTCGTCCCGGCTTGGCACCGCGTTCGCGCCTCGTTCCCGTAATTTGTCAGTATTTTGTCCCGCGACATAGGTTTTAGATTTTATTTATTAACCATTTCGTTATATTAGTCATCATAACATTGGTAAGTCATAATAACATTTTAACATAGGGTTCGTAAGGCGCGCGTGATCGTGATAGTGGAAGCCTCGGCAGTTTCGTACCGCGATCCGAAACGCGATTTCACGCCGTGATTCGCGCGCGCGTGTGTGGAGAGATTATTTACATAATGCACTGACATATTTTTTGAAAACTTTCGTTACGTTACCCACAACATTATTTTACAATAGCTCTACGTATCGGCCCTTGTTTCGTTCCCTGAAATGGACTCGACGGCAACCTTTACAGATCCATGCTAATATTATAAACCCGAAAGTAATTATGTCTATGTCTGTCTGTCTGTCTGTTACCTTTCCCGCCTGAACAGCTGACCGGAGTGACGTGGACTACTTTGTATCTCGGCGAAGCGCGAGCGAAGCTGCGGGTAGAATCTATATTTTTATATTTCGCTGATAATCTGAATGTATTGCATTACTTTCGTTTCGTATCACAAACTAGATAGATAGATAAAGGTTTTATTTACGACTTCAGACACACACATACATATCAGACTACAGCAATTAAACAGGATGGTAGTAAAAAGAAACAATAATAAAAATACAGTTGATTAAGTAATAAAAACAAATATTAACATAATTAAAGTGTCTGTGTGTGCTGAAGTACGTCAAAAAGGCAATGTCTCAACGGAATATTTTTGTTCAAGAAGCAAAAACACTGATTTTCATAACCAATGGGTTACGGCTGAAAATCGACAACAAGCATTCTGCACTATTTGTGCAGTTCGCCGCGTTCTTTCAAGTAACCGAGGACCAAAAACTATGTCCCCATAATTCAATTAAGAGATAAACAGCGATTCGCAAAGGACGACACGAGATGCCTCGGACAATTGATTTCTTATTTTGTACAGTACCTTTAAACGATAGAAACTAGTTTTTACTAAATTAAGAACATGATTCTCAAATCTAAGATGGCTGTCGATGACGATTCTAAGATTCCTTGCTTCTTCCACCCTAATCACTTTAATTTTGGATCGTTACATCAGGGTCACCAATAAGCTTGTCAATTTGGAATTTGGTACCCAAGACTGTGAATTTGTTGGGTGCATTGCGTGACGACCAGTCCGTAATGGCGTCCAGATCTGTGTTTATCCGTTGGACTGAATGTGGTAATTGATCAGGTGTCTCTGATGTATATATCTGTACATCATCTGCATAGCAGTGGTGATCAGAATGAGTGATAAGTAAGATAACCTTAGATAAATCCGCACAATAAATTATAAAAAGCAGAGGTCCGAGTATAGAGCCTTGCGGGACACCACGAACAATAGGCATCGGTTTCGACAGTAAAGTTGATCCATTGCCCTTTACCAATTTCACGGCTTGTGATCGATTATTCAGATAACTATCAAAACACGTAATAGACAACGTACTTAAACCATAATAAGAAAGCTTGGCAAGAAGAAGTGGTATGTTGAGGCAGTCAAATGCACGCGAGTAATCAAGCAGAGTTGTACAGCAATGTACAGCGTCCTCTATCCTGCTCCGCTAGCACATTATCTGTGACATCCAGAAGGGCAGTCACAGTTCCACGATCCTTACGGAATCCAGACTGAAGCGAAGGCAAAATGTTATTGGCTTCCACTCACGACAGCGACGTGAGTCTCCTCGTATCAGAAATTTGAGTAGACAAGTCAAATTGTGCTTATTTTGTAAGCCTAGAGGAAATAAGTTATTGATTTCTGATTTCTGAGTCCAAGCTGACACTCCTATGCTATTATGAACATGGATAAGTAACATTATTCAGCAGCTAAGTTCAAATCTCAACTCTCTCATCTCATTCATCTAATGCATATATCCGGAAGAGAGAGAGGGAAAGATTGGCTTCCACATGTCTAGTAAGTTGGTCACAGTGATAACTCTCTCAAGGAGCTTCGACAGAAAAGGCAAACTACTTCTATTCTTTTCTACTACGTTCCTGAACGAAGTTCATAAAGTAAACAATACTACGTGAGAGCTCCTCATAAATTAAATAGTTTTCGCGTGCACAGAGGTTTCAGTCTCAAAAAACCAAGTAAAAAAGTGAGATAACCTTCAAACACACACTGGAGAGAAGTTTTTGGCACATTCCAACGGGACAATAAACAGAAAAAGAAGCACTGATATTCCAGGATAATTCACAATAACGAACACAGCTGATGAGTCACACTTTCAAAAATTTTGAGGCTCCAAAATAGTGAGTACAATTTTTGTTGTTTACGAATAGCTGATTTGGCGAATAAGGCTGACTTTGGAATATCAGCTGATTGCTTTTGACACATCTGTACTGAACCGTCAACGGAAAGTTTCGTTCGGAAACTAACAGCAACATACGGACGGAGGAAATCACACGCAAACGTAAAGGTGACGTTCGGATGCATTGATTGTACGGTCTTGCCAGGTCACGAAAAATTGCGCTAGATTTGACAAATGGCAAAAATGACTACACGAAAGCTACTGGAAAAAGCTAGAAACATAGTTATAAACAACGCAGACTCTATTAATGCCATAGTAATAGTGACTAGGAATTTAGGGTTAAAACATGCGAAACAATATGTAAATGGTTTAGTTTATTTACATGAGCTGTTGAGGGAAAAGAACATCCATATGATATTTTCTAACTTAGCCTATAAACAAAATGGTCATAATATACCGACCGTAGCACAGTACAATGACAGTATACTTTATTATAATACATGCATGCACAACTACTCTGTGCATGATTCTACGATAGACTTAATTAACATAGGCGGGATAGACGGTAGAATGACAGCGAAACAATTTAAGATAGTTATTCTAAATTTCTTGAAGCATCACCAGGAAATAAAACGAGTCTTAACGAACGTGTCATCTCTTGGCGAGGGTTTTCAGAAAGTACAGACGTAACACACTGTAATACAGACGATGTTGAAATAACCAAAGTAAATAATGTAAATAATTATAAGAAAATAAGGAAATTTAACATCTTTCATCAAAATCTTTGTGGAGTAACAAACAAGAGGGACGATATTGAAGTGTACATAAATTCTCTCAAAATAAGGTTAGACTACATATGTATAAGCGAACATTTCTTAAATCGAAACTCGGTGCAGTTGTTTAAGCTTACAAATTATAAAATGGGATGCTACAATTTTAAAGCTGCAAAAAAACGGGGTGGTACACTGATTATGAGTCATAATGAGCTTAATATCGAGGAGATTTGTTATTGCAAAAAACTCTACAAAGTGGAGTCTTTTGAAATTTCAGGAGTTAGAGATGTCAGTTCTAATATATTAATTTTCTGCTGTTATCGTAATCCTGTTAACAAAAACTTTAACGTCTTCATAGAGCAACTCGAAAAGTTTTTAGAGCACTTCTTTGACAAGAAATGTATTTTGCTAGGGGACTTCAACGTAAATTTACTGGCAGATGATAGGCTAGAAACACGAGTTCATCAAACTCCTGAAATGCTATAACTTTGACTACTTAATTAAGGAAATTACTTATACAAGGAACAACGTAGGATCTTGCTTAGACAACATAATAACGAATATACGAGATGACATAATAGGCGACATTATTGTTGATCATAATGGATTAGGCGATGGTCATGCTGGCTTGTTATGCTCGTGTACGGTAGACTGTATTGGCAAGCATAATGCTACGCGGAAAATAAAAGTTGAACGCAGAGAAAATAGGTTAAAGAATTTTATGAATTTTAGAGAGAGTGTTTTAGAGGTAAACTGGTTTGTAATGGGAGTTAATAGTTTTATAACTAAATTCGTTAATTTATACAATCTACATTTTCCAAAAAAGAAGAAAATGATTAATAAGAATAATAGAAAGAAACTTAATTGGACTACAAAAGAAGTAAAAATCTCAAGTAAAATGAAAAGATTCCTAGTCATCAATGTTAAAAATAATCAAAATACAGTTGCATCACATTACAAACAAACTTATATTAAAATATACAAAAGAGTTATCAGAAAGGCTAAACAGTTATCAGTGCAAGAAGAAGTTATGAATGAAAAAGATTCAATTAAAGCGATTTGGCAAATAGTTAATAAATATAGAAACGGTAAAGATAACATTTGTGCTAATGATTTAATTAAACTTAAAATAGATGACAAAATAGTTGATAGACCACAGGAAGTTGCTAACACTTTTATGAAAAAATTTGATCACGTTAATATTCTGAATGAGAGTTTTGGAGCTGGAGAGGCTGCTATAGGAGTTCTTACTCATAACAATGCTTGCATAGAGTCGGATATGCAATTTGATACAGTTACCAGTAAGGAAATAACCAAAATAGTCAAAGCTATGCCTAGAAAGAACTCACATGGTCACGATGAGATCCCTATAACAATAATAAAAGATAACATTGATATACTATCAGACCCTCTGTCATATTTCTATAACTTATGTATTAAGGAAGATGTTTTTCCAGAACAACTTAAGATAGCAAGAATAATTCCAATCTATAAGGAAAAGGGCTTGAAAACTGATCCAAAGAATTACCGACCGATTTCCCTTCTTCCAATATTATCTAAAATTTATGAAAAAATTATTAAAATAAGACTTAATAGGCATTTACTCACGAATAATATAATCAATGTAAGACAGTTTGGCTATCAGCATGGAGTTAGTACAAATGATGCGATTAATAGATTGCTGGATGATGCTTTAAATAAATTAAATGAAAGACAGAGAGTAGGGGGTCTGTTCTTGGACTTAAGTTCTGCTTTTGACACAGTTGACCATGAAATATTACTTAATAAACTGAAACACTACGGAATAAGGGGGAAACGGCTAAATTTATTTCGGTCATACCTCAGTAATCGACAGCAATATGTAGAGTTAAGGACAACAAACGGTAATAGAGGTGTTTTTTAATTCAGCTTTGACAAAAATTACGAGGGGGGTCCCACAGGGGTCGATATAGGGACCAATTTTGTTTATAATATTCACTAATGATCTTATAAACCACATGAATAGTCATATGGCCGATCTCCGTTTGGTAGTTTTCGCGGATGACACAAATGCGATTGATTCAGCTGGTTCTGTTACAGAACTTACGGTGAAGCTGAACAATGCACTAGCTTTGTTCAGCACGTGGTTTAATATGAATAATTTGATAATGAACATGAAAAAGACTAATCTAATGTTGTTTAAGACCACTTCTAAAAATAATGAAAAGCTTCTTGTAAATTTTAATGACATAATAATTGAATCAGTTGACATAGTTAAGTTCTTAGGTATTAATATTGACATGTTACTAAATTGGAAATCTGAATTGAAATCTATAGATAATTACATAAGCTCTGCATGCTACGCCATCAGAAGTCTAAGAGATGAAGTGACGCTGAAACAGCTAAAGACAGTAAAGGAATTTTCGCCTAAGCTAGACATATCAGAGCACAGCGTACGGCACCAGGCTGTAAAACTATATAATAAATTGCCTATCCCTTATAAAAGTGTATATAATGCAGATAAATTTAAAAATAAACTAAAAGAATTCTTGTTGAAGAAGTGCTACTATTCTTTGGAGGAGTTCTGCGCTGACAAACATAAGTCTGAGAATCTGTAATGATAATAATTTAACATTTAGGTAACATAGTTGACATAATTTTATGAATATTTATGACCTGAAATCTGACATTCTTGATTATTAATTGTTTGGACATTTGGGTAATATTTTGATTAAGCACTATTATTACCACCTATGTTACTACCTATGTATAACATTTTTTTTAATATTGTAGCTGTACTATAATTCTCTGTTTTGTAATTCTCTATTTTGTATCTGTGTACCTATCGATGTGTAATTTCCGACACAATGTAAATTGTTTGAGAATAAATGAAATGAAATGAAATGAAATGAAACTTATTAGCCAAAGATCCTTAAGCTCAACCGGGGTATTAATTTTAGGTGTTACAATCGATGTCTTCCATTGACTTGAAACCGTACCCGTTGTGATAGATTTGTTTACGATTGCCGTAATTGCGTCCAAGGTACAAGGAAGCGAGAACATGATAACTTCCCTACTGATGCCATCATTGCCTAGGGCGTTGGACTTTATTGACATTATAATTTTAGATAGTTCTGTAGACGTGATGGGTTCTAGTTGCAATATCTCGGCTGTAAACTTAACTATTATCTCTAAATAATTAAGATCTGAAGATAATATAGTGTTATCTCCAGGTATATTTAAAAATGTGTATTAATTTTATTAA
Source organism: Eupithecia inturbata (assembly GCA_963662085.1). Taxonomy (NCBI): domain Eukaryota; kingdom Metazoa; phylum Arthropoda; class Insecta; order Lepidoptera; family Geometridae; genus Eupithecia; species Eupithecia inturbata. Next base: position 418,359 of record OY759195.1, read on the forward strand.
GGTCATCAAAACAGGCGGGTAACGATTTTTCTCTAGTAGAATCAAAAAACAATGTATTCTTAAGGTTTTTCCAAAATGTTTTACTGTTTTTTATTTGCGAATTTATATATAATTATATCATTGTAGTTTGCACGTTTTTCAGCAGCTATACTGGATACAACGAATTTCTTTAATTTCTTATAATAAGTTCCGTCTTGGTCTGTTCCTGAGTTACGGTACGCCTCGTGAGCTTGTGAGAACTCGTGGAACTAGACCTGTGTAGGTACCTAATGCGTGTGATTGAACAAAAGTTATATTATTATTTGTATTATCCCGCACCACCCAAGACGTCGAAGCATTACACTGTACACGTGAGGCACACTTTACATTACGCGAAGTTCGTTTTGGAGATTATAATGCGAACGAGAGATGCATTACTTACTAACTATGCAGGACGTTTCTCCATCCATAACATATTCGTGCGGACGGGCTTCGTTCGTAATACTTCTTAACTTTTAAATTATTGTGATAACAGTTATAACAATAACCAAAAATCATCAGTACCGACCTACAGTATTATCTACCGCATGAACTACTACCGTTTTCATCCCGTCTATTCGAAAAGATGCAAAGAGTTCCTCGATAAATGCGAACAAAGTGGGTCATTCCATCGCACTTAATAACAGTGACGAAATGACTTTTGAATTTGGAACATTATTTAATTTAAAAGTTTCAGCGCAATTTGCTTCAATAAAGTTCTAGCCGGTAATAAAAACAGCGCGCGTGCCGACGAGGCGCGGCATTGGCTATCCAAAATTAAAAAAACAATACGCGGGAACTTTTTATTCGTTTTGTTATTACTTTTTATCGAAATATTACAGACAATTTTAATTTGATTCACACAAATTGAATAAAAGATGAGTTCTAGCAGTGAAAGTGAAATATTAACACCAGAAATAAATTTATCATTACGGTTTAAGAAACTTTATACTCAAACGAATTACAAAAAATCACTTATTAAAAAGAGAACTTAAGGCTAATTATTGCTAATAAGTAAATTACATTTGGGAGACGAGCGTACTGCAACTATGTAAGTAACTCAGTAATAAGTGTGTCTACAATGGTAAGTACTTTGATAACTAAAATCCATCAACACATCCATGCATTTTATCCAAAAAGAAATTGTTATTACATTACGTGTGTAGGACAAGGCAACAACAATAAAGTGGGTAGTTATAAAATAATCCTGACGAGACCGACACAATGCAGTAGGTAAGTACCGAGTCGACAACTAGTATCTTCCAACCGTAAGGCGGACATTGCGATGCGAACGTCCGCGTCGCGTCGGTCCTAGAACAATGACTGGCTCGGGTGTTACATTGGAACCGTCCGCGTCGGTCCTAGAACAATGACTGGCTCGGGTGTTACATTGGAACCGTCCGCGTCGGTCCTAGAACAATGACTGGCTCGGGTGTTACATTGGAACCGTCCGCGTCGGTCCTAGAACAATGACTGGCTCGGGTGTTACATTGGAACCGTCCGCGTCGGTCCTAGAACAATGACTGGCTCGGGTGTTACATTGGAACCGTCCGCGTCGGTCCTAGAACAATGACTGGCTCGGGTGTTACATAGATCATAACATAACATAACATAATAGTAATTTGGATAAGTTCCTAAATATAAATATTCGTCACTACTAAAAGAATCTTTTATTTATTTTTCTCGTTTGATGAATTTTTCTCATAGTTTAGGATGAAAAGCAGAGTGGGCCACACGGGACCAAAATTATTTAACCTCGAGCGACGTACTTTGAATTCCTCGCTACGCTCGAAATTCTACTATAAAATCCTTCGCTTCGCTCTGGATTAAAAAAATCGCTTTTGCCCTAAATACATTATTTTGTTTCCTTGTGGCACAATCTACTACCTATTCTATGGCACGAAGCTAGATGTAAAAGTAATAAATAAATGAAGCATTGCTTTTGGTAATTCCAACCTACCTACTACAACCTACCTACTACAACCATTCATAGCCGTATCAAGTAAGGTAAGGATTCGAGTAATGGTCATATCACTAAATAATATCACCTTGTCGTAATGCCATAGTAATATGATCCTTCCTATAGCTCATCCTTCACCGTACATGCCATAGAGCTGTAGAATGCCCTACCCACTTCTATTCGACAAGCAAAGTCTCTCGATAAATTCAAACATATGATCTATGAACACTTCCTTACTGAGTTACTGAGGACTCTATAGTAATGAACAGTTTGGTACTGTTAATTAATATATTTATGTACACCATAATTAAAGATGGTTCCCATGACGTAGCGAGACGTAACGTAGTGAATTCTCCAATCTATTGATAAACGATGCAATTTTTTATGCTAATTTATATATACATAGGTAACTATCATAATTATTATACTATATAAAGCTTTACGGAATCGTGTAGAAGGGGTCATGGTGACCTAGGGAAAATTCCGACTTTTTGAGATTTCCCCCCCCGGAACCTCCCCTCTTAGAGGGGCTCCCAAACGGTGAAGTACTGAATAATAATTTTTAGGGGGTTGTATAGAGGGGCACGAATGATTTTGATTGCGGAAAAAATTTACCCCCCCCGGCCCCCCCAATTACCCCTCTTTTTAAATTGCTACCAGATGACGTCGCGATAGGGGGGTTCCGATGGCGGGGTCGTATAGAGGGTTTCTTTTCGAATAGAAAAAAAAAACTCCCCCCTCTCGCCTCCTTTTCCACCCCCCCTTTTTGTATCTCCCGAGCGGAGTGTCATGGAAGAAATTTTTTTCACAGTCATGTAGAGAAGGATAAGTCATTTCAAATGCGCAAAAAAGTTTGCCTCCCACGCCCCTCCAGGGGGGTCTTTTTATAAACCGAAATTTGCCCAAATTTTGACCTTTATTTTTTGGGCGGAGCATTGCGGCGAGCGAAGTGAGCCGTGTTGTGACCCCCCCGTGCCCCCTTAGAAACCCCTTCCCCCTGAAACGGGGGGAGCGACAAAGGGGAACGGCAAGGCGACAGTACGAGCGGAGTCGTATTGCGGTGAGCGAAGCGAACCGCAATGCGACTACCGTAACGTAGCAAGGCGAGCGAAGCGAGCCGCGCTTCGTGTTTTGCGAGTCGGATTGCGGTGAGCGGTGCGAACCGCAATTCGACACCCGTCACACGGCAAGGCGAGCGAAGCGAGCCTTGCTGTGTGACAGCACACCCACTAATATGGGTATCGTTTTCGATTAACTCAAACTCGAAGATTACGAAAAATATGTCCATTTTAAAATCCAAGATGGCTGACATTTTTTAATAGCAAAATTCACTCTTGGTTGTCGATTTCGACCAAATCGAGGGTGTAGGTTACGGGGGTTCTAATAAAAAAATAAACGATATAACAGCCGCCGCGAGCTGCTTGCAGCTCGCGCACATATAAAGAACTAGTCTATAGAGGTATATATAAAAGAAAGTCGTGTTAGTTACACTATTTATTACTCAAGAACGGCTGAACGGATCTCGGTGAAATTTGGCAGCGAGGTAGATGTTATCCCGGGGCCGGACATAGGCTACCTTTTATTCCGGAAAAAAGCGTGCGAAGCCGCGGGCTGCAGCTAGTATATTTATAGCTATCAGTGTTTGTTTTTTTCTAAATATTTTCTGTATAACACGCCACCGTCTACACTTGTTCTATCACTTCCTGTCCATCCAAAGGTTGCCTGGAAGAGAGCGCTTATAGCGCTTATAAGGCCGCTCATTGTGCAACGTAATCTGTATTTGTCTCTTCCTGTCCTCTGTTTCTGTTTTATTTGTTCTGCAATAAAGAGTATTGTATTGTATTGTATTGTACGGCATTACTGTGTACTGTAGGTACTGTTTCGCGCATGTCTCATACAAACGACCGCAACGTGAGTCATACGCGCGCTACGCGCCTCGACCGCGTCGGTAGACTTCGGAGAGGTCGGTAGACGCTCGGTACACCACCAGTCGCGAATGCGCCGCAGTGACGCACGGACCGGACGACGCGACGCGACGGAGTGATTGTATTGTAAGCAGTCAACGTAAACGTCACATTGAAAGAAGTACATAATATGGCAAAGAGCACGTATAGACTATATTGTGCTGTTTTTGGTTGCTTGAATTCTTCAATAACGCACAAAGAGATAACGTTTTTTAAATTACCTAGCAACTCGGAGAGGTAAGATTATATTTTTTCTATACAATATTACAATATTTTTTCTATGCTTAATAACTACGTAATACGTAATTGTTTCTTTTTAGGGTTTCTAGAAAAAAAAAAAATTGCATACGTATATTATATTTTTTTTTCTTCGAAATCCTTGTCTCGCTTTTTCTGTTCTTTCTTCCGTATTTAATATCACCGTAACTACAGTAGCTATTAACTTGAAATTTAAAATAATGATATATTTCGTGCGCATGTACAGATTTAAAGAAAAAAAATTAATAATGTAAATGAAAATTTCAGTACAAATTGTGTTGTTGAAATTTAAAGAGACTATAAAAAAAAGTTCCATAGGTCAAGTGGGGTATCAAATGAAGGTCCACAGGTCAAGTGGGGTATCAAATGAAGGTCCATAGGTCAAGTGGGGTATCAAATGAAGGTCCATAGGTCAAGTGGGGGTATCAAATGAAGGTCCATAGGTCAAGTGGGGTATCAAATGAAGGTCCATAGGTCAAGTGGGGTATCAAATGAAGGTCCATAGGTCAAGTGGGGGGTATCAAATGAAGGTCCATAGGTCAAGTGGGGTATCAAATGAAGGTCCATAGGTCAAGTGGGGTATCAAATGAAGGTCCATAGGTCAAGTGGGGGGTATCAAATGAAGGTCCATAGGTCAAGTGGGGTATCAAATGAAGGTCCATAGGTCAAGTGGGGTATCAAATGAAGGGTGTCAGTTTGTAGGTACAGACAGAAGCATTAATTAATTAATGGTACCCCCCTCACAGACTATGTAATAGTGCCATCCAGTAGCGCACGCGCAGGTTCAAACCCTTGAACATAAAAATATTAAGTTTTATTTACATTATCTTTATTCATTTTTGGCTGTTTAACGTGTTTTGTTTTATTATAAAGTTTTTTAATTATTTATGTAAAATAAATAATGTTTTTTTTAATACCTACCTATTTTTCTATTATCATGAGTAGCGATACTAACATTTCAACAGTACCTGTCATGTACGTAACTACGGTGCAGTGGACAGTGTGACGAGTTCCTCTCGCTGCACAACACGTAGGTGATACCCGACGTCTGCATCGGTTCCTGTGTCTTGTTGTTTATTTATCTTATTAATTACTGCCAATTTTTATTTTATTTTAGTAATGTAATGTATTCATGTGAATAGTGAAGTTATTGTATAATATTAGTCTGAATCAAAAGTTGTTGGTAAAATAAAACATAATACATACATACATTCATTTATTATTAATTTTATACTACACAACAACGCAAAAAAAACTAATTAGTACTGGCATATTTTATTTTAATTTTAATCAAATTAAGCTTAAATCTACACAATACAACCAATTCTACAGGCAGGCAACATCTACCCAGCGCACAAACATGCATACAGTTAAATAATATTATGCATGTACGTGCGCAATGCACACCGCCTAGCTATAAGACCCGGCAGCTCCCTATTTTATTCCATCACTAGGCTGAGTGCTCCAGCATGGAGGACCAGCTATATGAGGATCATTGAATAAAAGGATACCTTTAAGTTCTCTAATAAAATGGTTAAATCTACGCGCCATTCTAGTGAGTGGGTTGTAATAAGAAATATTATTCTTATAAGTACGTAACGCAAAAAGATTGCTCCTATTTGACCTTCTTGCACTAAATTTTGTATTGATGCAAAATTGAGAAAGTAGTTCCGGGGAATCGATGATGGAATGAATAATTTTGTATAAGTATAAGATCAAAATATTCACGACGTGTTTCAAGTGAAGTTACATTAAACATTTTTAGCCTCTTTTCGTATTTCAAATCAGATCGACCTGGGCGATGGCGATACATTCTACCGATACCATAGCTTCCGACTGGTATTGATATGGATCAGTTGAGCTACCTGTAGATTGTTTGCAACAGTCTGCAGTTAGCTTAATTGTTTCAATTGTTAATACTAGTTCTAATTTGTTTTTATTATGGAATTGTAATTTTCTTAGTCAATAAAGCCTACTTACAAAGTAAAAAGTATATACATACATACATTTTGAAATATTTTGAGAAATGTTGAAAAATTATCCATTCCCCCCTATCTCCAAAGTTTGCAGAGAGATCAGAGAAGCCTGTAAGTAGAACACTTTTTGAAAAATGGTCATAATGGTAGCCCCCCTTTATGACCATTTTTCAAAAAGTATTCTACTTACAGGCTTCTCCGATCACTCTGCAAACTTTGGAGATAGGGGGATATCAAAGAAAAGGTATCAATTTGTACATCTCAAAACAGTTTTTACAATTCCTGTAGATTACATACATTTCGAAATATTATCAAAAAAGTCGTAAAATTTACCTTTACCCTATAAACTCCGAAGTTTGCAAACCGATCCATCTGAAATGTAGGTACCTACAATTTATAGACCTATTCATTAAATAGCAAAGTCTCTAACCGGTACCTATAGTACATATATGTATACTTGACAAACGTTCGAAACCCTCGGCGCGCGAGTCACGCTCGCACTTGACAGATCTTGTATTTCGCTGTCTAGTTGCTCCGTGCTGTAGGTATTGAGTACGTTAATAAGCTGAGATGAAAAAAGATATTATCATTACTCGCCAGCTGTTTCTTGCATTTTGGTTGTACACAACCAAAATGCAAGAAACAGCTGAAGTTTATAGGGATTGGAGTTTGGTAACCTTCGAAGACAGCAGTTAATTTTTTACCCAGAATAAAGGGAAATCCATTTTTTTCAGACGCCTTGAATGGCTGCAACTGATTGGTCGAAATTATTTAGAAAACAAACCTAACTTTTCTGCATACCGGATTTGTGAAAAACATTTTAACGTGGATGACATACACCAATCATTAAATCGAAAACTTTTAAAAAAGAATACTTTTCCAATAATGATGCTGCCAGGATCGTTACCGTTCCAGGAGGAACCAAGTACCTTTATTCGGAAAGAAGACAAACAAACTCAAACTGAAGAAGACAAACAAACTCAAACTGAAGCAGACAAACAAACTCAAACTGCTTTGTCGAGTGGAGTTGAAAATTGGACACAGACTGAAAATGCAACGAATGAAAGTTATGCTCAAACCTCAACCAGTCATTCTTGCAACACTCCAAAGAAAAGAATATTGAAGGCTGACCTCCTCCAATGCAGAAAGAAAAAAAAACTACAGACAACTGAAAAAAATAAACATAAAAAGCTGAAGAAAGTACCATAGATAACATTACCGTACTATATATAACTTTACCGTACTATAGACAACTTTACCGTGTCAATATCGCTGCGCAGATTCCGCACATCTGCACAATACATCTCTAAATAATTGGCTCACAAAAAATAACATGTACCTAGTGTAGTTTTATAAAATGTTTTTGATTAATATAAAACATGAATAAATATTGTTTCAAACTGGTTGGTAACCGGCGGCGTATTGTCAAAATTTGCCGAGAACCTTGATTGGGAAATAAAGTTGCGCAGGGCTGAGTGGGATAGCGTTTATAAATTTTTGCTTTGATTCTCAAATTTAGTGCGGAGTGATCAGTAAGGTCACTGAATGGCTCATCCTTCACGAAATCTTTGCAACCACAAGAGTTACGATGTTAAAATTTTGCAAATTTTCCAATAGTAGTAAGTCATTTTACGTTCCGCCCTTACCATGTGAGTAATCGACCAACAAAAGAATAATCTCTCATTTTATAGTGTCCTAACTAAATTGTGTCGAATTATTGATTCAACGAAGGCGAGGCGAGGCGACCCATCGAGGTTTGTTAAAAAGAAATGCCAAAACAGACTCAAACGGCATTCTAATAGGTACCTATTTACAAATACCTACCGCGGTCTATTCCGTCCTGTAAAGTAAAACTCCACTTCAAAGGAGTGCGAAAGTTTCTGCCGTCTTGTTTGTATTTTAAACAATTAGACCGACTCGCAATGGCTTACAAGAAAACGTATTTTTGTTTGTACTTTAAGATAAGAATTTTTGGTCTTTGTGGAGAGCTAATTCAACCGAACGGGCGACGCACGCTGATTTGGTTGCTAGCTCAATGGCTGGCTGGCTGGCAGCCCAATCAGGCAATCCTAACTCCATTTTCAGTAGACTTCAGATTTCTAACAAAAATGATATTGGAAATCCGCTCGCGCTTTCACTATAGGTATCTGCCGATAGAAGGCGCACTATAGTAGTAGTATAGTAGTTGGAGTATTCCCTCAAAAGCCTCTAAAACACTAATCTACACTAGGCTATTACTGTATCAGTCACTTACTCGTACGTGCCTCCCCAAAACAAGTGTTGCCATGATCACCACGCTCGGCAGGCGGATTGGCAATCACAGCAGAGGTGTTAAATACACAGAAAGAAGCTCCTGCTCTCCTCTGGTAGGTTCTCTTGATCGACTCTTACGACATCAACGGGCTGAGTTGCGGGGGTTGATTCTTTCGCCGCAGCCACCTCGTCCTCGCCTGGTGGTCTTCTTCGTCTTCTTATGACACCTAAAATTAGAGTTTAGTAGAACTGATAAAGCACTATAAGATCACTAAAGCCTCCACGTTGGCTTGCCCATTTTGCCCAGCGCGTGCACACTAGTGTTCGCGATAGATGTAGACCTGCAGATGCGTTGCCCTGCGCAACAGCCGCAGCGAGAGTCGGTGAGAGCTATTTATACGCGGTAATTGGCTCCAATCAGCGCCGTCGAAGAGCTTCCTTTGTTTAAAGCATTTAAAGCATTCTTTGCAGGTTGTATAGCTATTATGGAACTGACTAATTTACGTGGACAGCTTCACTCGCTTCCGAGTAGCTAGTATAAGATTGCACAATATCAAAACGGCAAAAGTTTTTGTTTACTACCGCTGCTAGCTAACTTGTCAAAGTTGTAAGTACATACTGCAATAATTATATTTAAAATGCTAACTATTACAGCAGGGAACGATAACTTTTAAAGTTTTCGTAAATTATGCAAAAATCATACTAATGCCTCTGAGTTATAAATCTCTTGCAAATGAACAAAAGTGAGCACAACTACCTCTACAGTCGATGTACTCGTACGCTCCGATCACCGCTCTCGTAAACTCGCAGTTCCGTTGAGCTCGTAGCACCGGGTGCAGAGGCAGGCTGGACAGATCATTTGCAATTTTATCACGATCGATAAATAACTATGCTTTATTAGTCGAATTTAAATTTTATTTACAACTTGATCTATACAATAAACATTATTTACAATTTATTCAGAAAATTAAGCTTCAAACAATAAATTACAACATAAATTAAGCAAGGAATTGTTAAAAATAGCAGTTTAATACCAATAATTATGTGACCTTTTGCCTCGCGATGAAGTCACCGTCACCAGCAAGTGCTCTGCACGCTTGTGTGTTATTGAATGTCCTCACATGGCAGCCACAGTGAGGGCCACGAAGGTGTCATGTTTATCCTTTGTAGGATGTATCGTGTGGATTATGTTTATTGTCATCGCGATCATTACTTTCTTTAGTCACATGCCTTTAATATCATGAATACTAACTCTTAATTTTCTTGCTGCTTGGCTAAAATAGTACGACCAACATTACCTACCCCACTGCCCAGACATGCATCCAAATTGATCTACTCAGGAACGGCTTTGCATGTTCGTTCTTATCCCGGCATTAAATCTACACAACTATGCACCAGCCAGCTCCTCACTGATCCACAAAGGTCGTCCAATGACTATTTGTATGCAAGCAAGTTCACTAATCCTCTAAAACACCTGGTACTCTACCTGCTCTACCTGTTAATCACTTCTAAACCCACACAAGCCCTACATATATAAAGCGGACTTTGACTTAGTTCTAATTCAGTGGTTAAAAGTTACAAAATCACCAAAAATACTTCTTAACCTCCAAATTTCAGCTTTCTAGCTACAGTGGCTGGGCTGTTACTAAAAAATCGCTTGTTCTTTTATATTAGGATATTGGTGGGTTTTGGAGATTTTGTATTAAGGAAAATTTAAAGATCTTCACCACGGTGATACACCCGCATCACCTTACTGCAAGCCCGTGCGGGCTTTACGCGAATTAACATAGAATCACCATTCTAATCTGGGTTAAAACGGGTCAATTATTATTTTTACCATTATCCTGTTTAGACCTTCTTTTGAGCACAATCTCACCTGATGGTAAGTATCGATCTGGCCGAAGATGTATCACGAAGGACCCTCGACACTCTGGTCTGGAAGGGAGCCAGGTTGTTTAACTTTGTTACTTATTAATATTATACACAAACGAAACGAAGGTAAATAAAGCTTTACCTGTACGCGGAAAATAAAGACTAAATATAAAATAAAAGAAGATCCATTTCTTGTCCCCTTGTCAAGTAGGGTCCCCCCCCCCCCCCGTGAACTATTCATTTATCAATCGTAATTGTACCCATGTCCTTTAATTAATGTAAGTGGTTTATGTCACCGTATTAATTAAAGTAAATAAATAAATAAAATTAATAATTAAATAATTAGGAATGCCAGCGTGTTATCTATTAACCTTGTAGAACTTCAATGAGATCCCTTCTTCATGATTTCCTTCTTTAGAAGGAAGGTCACACACAGCGCGCGTATAGATTTCGGCCAAAGCCATGGAGCACTAATAGTTATCTCGGTTAAATAACTTTTAATTGCTAGAGTTCTGGCTCGCGGCTCGTTAGGGGCTGCGAAGGGGCCGCTACGGCCCTCTAGGACCCGCTAATTGTCAATTTAGGACAGAAATGAAAACATATTAGTTTTAAAGAGGACTTTTTTAAGAGCGTGGGAGTCGTCAGACGACGGAAATCCGTCGGTAGGTACCTACTCGTGTGATGGCCATCACACAGCTGCAAGGAAATTGTGTAATTTGTTGTTTAAAGATCAGAATGTTATTGGTATTTAATCCAACAATTACCAACCAATCAGAATTGAATTATTGTATGATTAAGATTATTTTTTAATTATTTTCTGATTACAGTTCTTTTCAATAAAATGTAATTATCCCCAGAACTGTCTACGTGTTGGGTAACAGCATAAATCGAATGCTCTTACTCCATTTCGGTAGGTTTATAAATAGCTAGGTGAGTTAAAAGTGTTTACGAGGCGAGGTTCAAAACAAACCTTTACAATGTAGGGCGGCATTTGGATGAACTTTGTGTCGCAAGCGCGCCGGCTCCAGGGGTCTACTGCTTCTATAGAGGTGATATACAAGTACTTACTTCACTTCGTGCCAAACTACAACCTGGCTCTCTTCGAGACAAGAGTGAAGAGGTGTTCTAGACCTTCGTGCGTGAGACATCGTCGGACACTTCAGCAATCTCTCAAGTGAGATTGTGGTCAAACAAATAAATAAATAAATAATGCTGAACAAAATAAGTAAATGATGCTGGGTTTAGAGTTTAGAGAGTCAAACCCCATAACATTGCCATTTGGAGAAGGCCTATGTACAGTAGTAAGTGTTTTTCAGCTGAGATAATCTGTTTGGCTGAGATGTATTATGGTATAGTGGCGACCATAATAAATAATTAACACTCTCGTCGCCACGTTTAGGTATTTCCGACTTCAGCAGGCCATGCGGCATGCGGCGAGGCGTAAATATATTTCATGCGTACGCCATAGGTAAAATGTTTAATTTATCACAGCGCGCCGTATGGGCGGCTGGCGGGCACATACGGGCGGCTGCTGAGCGGCGGCCTTATGCAAAAAGAATGGGAAAGATTAAAGACTAAAAGTTAGCAAAAAGAATGACGTATAATGGGAAAGATTAAAGACTAAAAGTTAGGCGGGCTCATACGGGCGGCTGGCGGGCTCATACAGGCGGCTGGCCGGCTCATACGGGCGGCTGGCGGGCTCATAAAGGCGGCTGGCGGGCTCATACGGGCAACTGGCGGGCTCATACAGGCGGCTGGCGGGCTCATAAGGGCGGCTGGTAGGCTCATACGGGCGGCTGGCGGGCTCATACGGGCGGCTGGCGGGCTCATACGGGCGGTTGGCGGGCTCATACGGGCGGTTGGCGGGCTCATACGGGCGGCTGGCGGGCTCATACGGGCGGCTGGCGGGCTCATAAGGGCGGCTGGCGGGCTCATACGGGTGGCTGGCGGGCTCATACGGGCGGCTGGCGGGCTCATACGGGCGGTTGGCGGGCTCATACGGGCGGTTGGCGGGCTCATAGGAGCGGCTGGCGGGCTCATACGGGCGGCTGGCGGGCTCATACGGGCGGCTGGCGGGATCGTACGGGCGGCTGGCGGGCTCGTACGGGCGGCTGGCGGGCTCGTACGGGCGGCTGGCGGGCTCATACGGGCGGCTGGCGGGCTCATACGGGCGGCTGGCGGGCTCATACGGGCGGCTGGCGGGCGGCGGCCTCATGCAGAAAGAATGACGAATAATGGGAAAGACTTAAGACTAAAAGTTATACTGTTGATCCCCGCTGACCACCTCTCATGGGTTCTTTACATAAAACAAATTTAGCTAACGTTAAATTAGAATAAAATTAAAATTAATTTAAGTCTATGTGTGTTATGATGATATGCCTGTAACTTGCGAAACCTCGGACTGAAGCTAGCAATATTTTATACCCACTATATAAGTTCGATACACATAAAAGTTCACGCCGTAATAAATGAAATTAAAAGTAGGTAGGTAGGTATAGCGGACTAAGTAATCGTTTTAAACCTCACACTGTAATTTTCAACTTTCAGCACAATTAAATTAAAATGACCCCAAATTCCCGCTCCCCTATAATTAACAAAACTGTAGATGAGAAAGGAAGCTAATACTTACTCATTTTTATGTCTACTCTAATGAAATCCCGTTTCTTCACCCGTACAGGAGTTAAAGTACCTGAACTTGAAGCACGGCACAAGCCAGCCTAACTGATGTTATGTGGTACTGCTTGATGATTGTTATGTAACGATCAAGCACAAAATATTTCGTAGATCTCGAAAAAACTGTGCTTTGCCATGCACTGCCTAGCGTTTCCAGTCAGATATCCCCAACAGATATATTTTTATACATTTGTACAGTGTATATACTCGTATGGGCCTGGGTCTGTTTCTGTAGGCAACCCTGTTTACTGCAGTGTTCTGTACACTACAGGACAAATAAATCAAAACTATTCATAAACAAGACTACAACGTTTCTAATCAATTTAATTACCAAGTCAGATGATCAATGAAAAAGATAATTTAAACGTATTTAAAGAAATAATAATACCTATTGATGATGAGAATCATCCGATTATTGAGTCATGCTATTTGAGTTACGAAATAAATATTATTCGAAAGCGGTTCTCTCTGTTTATAGTGCAAAATAGTATAAAATGGCGTCACGTTATTGAGTTCACGTAACGAGTAGGTATTCTTCAGAGCCAGAGAAATATAAACGGTGTGGAATTAAACAGGTTTTGCGTAATTGAATAAATTGTGCATAATGTCAAGTTCTGATTTATTATTAGTGCAGCTCGTTAAAATAATAATAGCGGTTTCATTGCATCTTGATCACCTACTTCGCCAACCAGTTGTATAGATTTTTATAATTGTTAATAACAAAAAGCTGAATGCAAGAACCGACTTCCGAGCGGAAATTGTCGACATTATCTCTGAAGTACCTATACCCACCGAGTACCTACCTACTCGCATCAACGAGATTTATGACGACGGAGTGATTGAGAGCGCGCTCAAGAGAATATTACTGAGTTTTTATTTCGCAAGGTACCTCCTGCTGTAACGACTTCCTTTACCATTTATTGAAGTTTTATCGAAGAGTGTGAGTTATTTAAAATTCTTAAATGTTTATTCATAAGTCATAACCTTTGACACTGCTAAAGCCTAGAAATATAATAATAAGTTGAGATAAGTCCAATAAAAACGTGTCTAGTTAGGTGGTCCGCAGTGTACGCGCGAGGTATGTAGGCACAAAGGGGCCAAACTTCCGGATCCAGTTAATAACTTTTCATAGTTCCTTTGTCTGTGCGGGCGCTGTTCGCTGTTTTTGTGCAATGTAGTGTACGGTTTGTTTTTGTCGGTGGGAACATTTGTTTGCCTCGTAATGGGGTTTTTTAGTTTGGCTTCCCGACTGCGGGATGCTCTGGAACTTATTTGGCAAAGTATATTATTGTCTTATTTGTGCTGTTTTGGGCAGTGACTACTTTCAAATCTGTTCTTAAACATAACGAGTTGACTCCTTATTCCTTTCTTGTATTATTTTAGCTTTGTTTATCCTCGCTCATCTTTGGGGTTATTTTTACCCGCGACGGAACGGAGACGGTATATGCGTTTAGGGCGTGGTGTTGTTTGTTAATCTGTATTGCCACCATCCACGCTATAAAGTCAGCCGTGACACAACAAAACCAATTTGCTACTCTTGTATTATTTGCAGATACATAAAGATTACAACAGTATTTTTTTGTGAATGTCTCTAAGACACGCCAATCGCCAGTTTAGTCGATCGTTCCGCGCGAGCCCCGGTGTTGCCACCTCAGATCGTAGAACATCCATTCTACCCGTTATAGGGACATCGTAAACTAAGTGTGCGTTACCCCAGCGGCATGTCGTGCACAAATATAAGCTACCTTTTAAGCTATTTTAAATTAGGCTGAGGCTAATAGGTTAAAATCATGCCGCTGCAGTAACGTTTTCAGACGTTACTGCAGCGGCATCTTAGTTTCGCGAATTACTCCGAAAGCTTGATAAGCACTAATTTTATTTTTGGTGCACATTTACAGGACGTAGTGCTCTAATTTTTCTATAATTTTCATCTAGATCCGAGTCGACATGCCGCTGGGGCACACTAAAGTAATCTGGGCTATCATTGGCCGGTTAACTCGTCTGGCATAACTCTACTAAATTGAACCGATATAAGACGCGTAAGGTTTAACGATTATGACCGTACCACGGCAACTGGGAAGGTTATCATGTACCCTACTGACTGCCTGATTAACCTATTATTGAATAATGAACTGTTGTTATTAACGCTCTCGTCTCGGTACGAGATCAGTTTCTGGTACTTAGTGGAAAACCATAAAATCACTGGTTGTTTGACGTCTGGTAAGATTTGCTACCGGCTGCTCCATAACTTCCCTGCCATTGAGTTCTATCGACGTCTGTGCTCAGGACTCGTAAACGACGCGGCTGCTCTGTTTGTAGGTACTTCAGAACGTTTATTGGACAGGTATCTGCCTAGTAAACATATGAGTTATTCCTCATTCGTCCCATGATCCACGGCCTGAAGATCAATTCAATGCTGATTAGGTAGGTCAGTGGTTTAAATCGTAGTACAAATGTTTATCGCCTCGGAGCCAGAATCATCCCCTTTTGGCCTAGTACACCTTGTATGGTTGCAGTAGTGCGGTTGCATCGACCTCATAGATAGATCGATCCGCGGTTGCCACATTTTGTCAGGTTAATTAGAAAATAATTAAAAAATCTTTTTTTAGTAACGCAGAAGATCTTATGGTATTCAATGGACTACCTCACTCAGTTTAGTTTTCTCTAGAGGTGACTGTAAACCCGATGACTGACACCAACAACGGACATTACATTATATTTCACATAGTAACTAATTTCCGACTGGGCCAGTTGCGTACAATTTCAGCTATAGTGAACCCACGCTATAGTGAACCCGCTGAGGTCAACAGACCAAGGATCCACAGACTGCCTACATTCAGCAGCATAAAACCCTCCCTTCTTCTAGAAATGTGCTTTTTGGGAACATTATTACTAATAGCATCAAAACTTCTGAATTACTTTAGTGGGATTTTATTTGTACCGATAGGGTAAAGGACAAAGCCAAATGTTTCTAGATGTCTGGCGACTCGGATACAGCGGCTCCGGTAATGTCTCTGCGCGCGCGCATCGCTTTACAATTATTATTATAGTAAAAAGTAACAGCCAGCCTTATGTTTATAGCCTTATGCTAATTTTCCAGATTTTTCGATGTACTTACCTACATACCTAAGACCATAAAACATGGGTAGGTACGGTGAGTAGGTATAACATCGAAAAATCAAGATTGTATTAGTAGCAGCAGCTCCCCACGAGCAGCCATGGACGCGCGGGTTCCACTCCACTTACATAATTATCTAAAATTACAATGTACCTTATTTACTACTACACCACAGACCGTTGTTCAGTACCTCACTAAGGCGGCCCTTCTGGTGCTGCGCAGAATGGATGATTGCCATTTGTACTCAATCTCCTTAATTATAAGAATAGGTATTATTGTGTTAGGAGTAAACAAGCAGTTAAAGTGATTTCATGTTAAATGTAAATATTGCAAAACATGTTGTTCATTTATTTAAATTGCCGTTATCTGTGGCGTTCTAGCGGTTCGCGAATAAATACCGATTGGCACGCCATCTGTCTATGTGTTAGTCGACTTAGACAAATGGTGGAAGACGAAAATCAAATGAAAAACCACTATAGGCGATGTTACAACTATAAGTAAAAGCGTCTTAAAAATTTCGAAAACAACTTAAAATACTTAATAGAAAGCGTTTCCATACGCTAGAATACAATATTTAATGCTGGATGTTTCACACAGTACCATCTAGCCGCAATGTAAGCAGAACTTGTGTTTAAGCAGGTACCGGTACGGTCCAGTACTGTAAGGTACGGTACACTCAGAACAAGGAACAGGGAGTAGAAGAACGGTGTGCTTATTTTTGTGAAATCATATATTACGTAGAAAACACACAGACAGAAAACAGTATAATTGCAGATATATAGATAGGTAAATGTTCGTCGAGCAGGAATCGATCCTGCAACCTTCTGCAACTCAGGCCTACCTTCACCTACTGCGACAGAGTGGTCGTCAATATTCGAGAATGGTTAGAGTTCAACTTCAGAGTTTCGTTAGCGATAACGATGCTCATTTGTCTAATGCGATATAAAATGGACGCGCGTTAGCTTGCCTCGAACTGATGAGACGTAAATGAAGCTCCAATAATAACTGCCGTCCATTGTTACTTCATAACTATTGTAATAGTAAGTTTAATCGTAAGAATTCAGTTGCCAGCTCGGATTGAAGCGACGACCCTAGAAGGTCTGGCCTTCTGCGTCAGGGATCACTCCACGGCCGAGGGAATCTGACATCTGCCTCAGGGATCTGACAGAGACATATGTTGTTCAAGTCAAACTAAGTATAATTTACAAAGTCAAAAATGCAAAAGTTCATTCGAAGGTAGGTCGATAAAAGTTCTTATTTACATTTAACATTGTTAGCAATACGTCTACCAACACGACTTGAATTTGGCGGAGTACGATAATATTCTGGAAAGGAACATAGGCTTCACTTGACTCAAAATATATTCTTGAAGGGATGAAATAGGGGATGGTAGTTCACCAAGGAATAGCACGTGCGAAGCAACGCACACAAGCTAGTAAAGACTAAAAATGACATTCAGTCAAACATACCGTTCACAAACAGCGTCATCAGGCGAGGTGGACATTTAGTGAGCCCGTAAATCCTGTGGAGGTGTTTACAACGCGAGACTGGGACTGGTCATAATCTGGACGATTATCTATCACTGCTCAGGTAGACCAATCTTATCTGGGCGGAGTCTTGGTCTAAATATAAAGAACAAAATGACTCTATGCAAATAGTAGCTCGAAAACGGGTTACCATGAATGCAATTGCAAATTCGGGTGAACACGTTAGAGTAGGTGCACCTGCCACCTTCTCCGGCAGATCCTTATCAAATCGAATCCAGAACTCATTCATTCATCATGGAAACCGTTAATTGTTCATTAAATCATTGAACACATTTATGACAGAAATTTTGCATGGTGACTTTTTTGACTACCATTATGTATAATTTCCGAGTACTAACAAACCCAGAACTGCCACTTATTGCGTTCGCCAATTTCGCCTCCAGGTGTCCAACCTCTCCGCAGCGAACTCACTGGCCGCTGTCACGCCACGCTTCAGCCTGAGGTCAATTATTTACCTGTTAATATTAAAAGTTACGCCGTTTGGGGAGCTAAAGGTCGGAACGGCAGCGCTCTAGTGGCTGTAAATATCAAAGTTGGACGAACATATTTTCTCGCGGGGCGTTCCACGACGCACGACGCACAAACAACGGGATACCTATACCTACAGAGGTACAGACAGCATCATCAACTGGTAACCCTCTAGCGGCACAAATGTAAACGTTAAAGGGGTTACAAATGATGCTGCTGACCGTACCGGTCTATAGCTCTCATACGTCCACTGCTGAAGATGTCTCCCACAAACACAAGGGGGTGGTTTTGTCATCATCACCACGATCGGCAGGCGGATTGTTCGGCAGTTATGATTCCCTCATTCGAGTCTCACGACATTCTCGAGCAGACTTGGAGGCTTCGATTAAAACGCCGCGACTTCCACAGCCAGAGGTAGATACACCTATCTACATATTTCGCACCACACAAGCAAAAGGTTTCTAAATTCTACCATCTTATTAATTAAGGTGACTGAGGGATATCCACCGGGGTCGGTTTGGGGGTAAAGGTGGTATTTCCCCCAAATGAATACAGAAGGAGAAGAAACGTTTATAGGGATAGATGACAAATAACACAACGAATAAAATGCGAGTGGTAGGTGCATTCGCGAGAGGTGCAAGGTTGTGACTGTCGAGCGAGGCGCGCGGCGCTGTGAAGCCCCCGCGCGTTGGCAAAACCAGTTTTCAGACAGCCGCGCCCGGGTGCTTCGTACCTATAATATTTTACCCGATGATGCATCGAAAGGAGTGTTATGATTTAGTGTTTAGTGTAGGTGTACTGTGCTGTGATATTTATATATACATAAATATAAATATATAAAATGGTAGGGTCACCTACAGTCGGGGAGCAGCGCCATTGCAGAACAGTACCCCTATGACGAGTGGCGGCATTTTGAATTCGAAGAAAGTTTTAGAGACTTAGCTTTTATCTCGCTTACACGCACAAAAAAAGAATAAGACAAGGCTAAAATCGAGTTCGTATGAAAGTATGCAACCGCTATCAAACTAGGAAAAATAGTTCCTCTCTATCCGGTAGAGGAGCTGCAAGGCTCCTAATGTACGGAAAGAGTCGAATCGAGCTCTCGAAAACTTGTATCTAATGTTTCTGAATCCGCTGGTACTAGAGGTACAGATCTACCAACGCACTGCGATCTCCAACCTGCATGCCCAGCGTGGGGATTATGGCATAGCCCCCTAATGATAAGAACTACTTATCAGGGGAGGCCTATATCCAGCAGTTCACTTAGGTTCACGTATGCTATGTTGCCAACCCGGGCCTTGGCGAGCCTTGAGTCTTGTACAGGCTCTCAAACCAATCAAAACAACCGACAATAGTGATGTACCAGCCAACTCGAGTCTGTAGCCCACTTCATAAAGTCTGCTTCCCAGCGTCATTATGAAACGGCCTCGGATCATTATAATCCCTTGATCTCCACAATACCCGATTATCCCATAGACGATCCCCCCACGAGTTCTCTCCTCCGTAGACCGAGACAGGTTCTCGATGACCCCGTTGACCCAATCACCGCCGCTAACCCGGAGGTGACGGCAACAAGTACCGATTCGCTTCCGTACACTAAACACCCGACCAAAAACCGACCCTGCTGGATGCGGGGTCGAAGAATTCCCCGCTTCCGCCCATCCACTCCCTCTTAAAGCATCTGGCAACAGCCCAAGCCGAGGTTCGCACCTAAGTGGTGGCCCTTGTGCGTGTTGCCCCAACATAACTTTGCCGGCGAGGCGCCCTCTGCGCCCGCCACAAGTCCGGTAACGCTGTCATGGCCATCTGCGGTACAACAGCATTATAGTCCATTCGAAAAAATAAAAACAAGTTTCAGCCAACATGTGGACATACCATTTGGCAATGTCGCCAGAGTACCTATGAGAGAGAGAGAGAGAGAGAGTTATAAGCAAAGTCATCGCTACTACCTAGTCGATGCCCTTCTAGTTAAAGTTTCACACCTCAGTGATGGTGAAATCGCAATTAGGGATTGGATTCTGTTGTTAGCTTTGCCTTTGGTTAATTGCCTTGCTCTTACAGAGCATGAAACAGGAAACTGGTTTTGGTAGAGAGATCAGTAAGTACCTACCTACCTACACCATTTCTGTTTCGACTGATTCTGAAGAAAAAAGTACTTTTTTATTATAAATTAACACAGACAAACAAAAACCCCTGAAATAAGCAATAATTATTTAAGGGATATTTGTTTGTCTATGTTATCTTGACTCAGTGTCAGAGAAAGATGAGTTTAATTACCAGCCAACAATAGCGTCAATCATCGGAGGCCCTCGCCGGCCTTCGTCAGCTTTCAGCATTTCTAAGACACAAAGGCTTATTTCCTCGGAAACAAATAAAGTTAATGAAATGTCTCAGAAAGCCCTCAGTCATACGACACGGGCACAATAGCCAACTATCAAACTACGCTCGTAATTCTTCCTTTGTTCAGAAAAAACAATATAACAACCCTCTCCTTTACTCCACTTGAAACCACCTATCCCTGTCCCTCATGATCAATTGACACGCTTCCTGTAGATTGGCCGAAGATTGGGCGGTGCCAGTACTGAATCCGTTTTGATAAGGATCTGTTGGAGAAGGCAGGTGTTAATGTTGGAACGTGTGCATGACGGAACACGCTAATGTCGCGGTGGAGTACAGTCCTTTGTTAGCTGCGGGGCACAGGGGCCAATTAACTGAATATGAGGGAAATTAGAATGAATTGTCGAGTTACTTACATGATGATTATCTTATTCATTACTTTACATGTAAATTATCTGCCTATTTTAATTAGTGGTTTGGCTGTTGTACCTGCCAGTCCCTCGCAGAATATATGTACGTACATGTTACCAAGTGGTAGCCTTGCCCAATAGGTTTTAGGTAAGACAAATAACTTTAATAACAGGGAAAATTACATATAAAGACTAGAAACAAATAAGAACCATTTTTTACAACTGAAATAGTTGAAGTATTTTTTTTTATTTGCTAAAGGTGCTTTGTGTCACTACGGCCATGATAGGCCTATTGTGATCGCCACTCGAGTGTTCAGCCCTGAAGCTGCGACGTTCATAGTTCGCCACTAACCCTTGCAGCTGCTAGGAACTGTAGGATAGTTGAAGTAACTGCAAACTGTTGCAAACAATTTAGAGGTAGCTCAACTGACACAGTACCAATCAGAAGCGTGCCCCTCGGGGCTGCATTGCCCCAAGGAATCTTAAAACAAAGCCTTACTTTACCTAAATAAATCACAGGCAAATGAATATGAACTGTGTTTATCAATACAAAGCCCATAATGAATGATAATGACATGTGCCCATGGGCGCATGGATTTTATGTGGTGTTGTCATAACACTTATAACATCACCACACAGAACACAGGTAGGTAAAATAAAACAGACAGAAGGTGTAATAAGTGTCATCTACGTGATACCGTACAGCAGTAGTCACCTGCTAACTGCTCGCGCTATCAGCACGCACTGCTGACCCACAAACAGAATGGAAATAAAAGAATTATCGCTGTGTGTCCATCTCATCTGGGCACCTACATTTGTTACTTCGATAGCGATCGTGCGCGTGTCCATTGGTGGGTGAGACCTCGTACGGTATCAGCAAAAGAAAACTTTTAAAGTAAGTAGTTACTCTTGTGTCTCAGCGACCCAAAGTGTACTTGCTCTCCGACACAAGAATTCTCCAGGCATCTCGGCCTATAGCTGTCTCTCGCCACCTGTGGACGTAGAGTTCCCGGAGATCGGTTTTAACTTCGTTGATCAAGCGTTATCTAGGGCGGCCGACTAGTCTAGGTAAGCCCTAATAGTTTTCCCTCGTGCGCCTTCTACGCAAACGAAAGAAGCAGAACATTTCCTTGTGACCGTTTGTTCCCATCAACGTGAAGTAAATTCTATCTCGTCTAGATGACGTCAAAAACATTTCCAGCAATCCTGGAAGCAATGCAGTGAGTGGTAGACCATCAATCACGAGCTGGACCTGCTACCTCTTTACACGAAATCGCGAACAGAAATTAAAGGACGTCTCGTATATTACTACTATTATTATTAATTCCACCCCATTAAAGAAGACAGGAGGCATGATAGACACCTGTTCCTTCGGGTGGAAAACCAGAAGTTCACTTTTTTGGACATTGTACCTGAGTCCATAGGCCCCAGCATATTCCTCACATATTTTGAGGAGCTTCCTGACAGCGCTGATTGAGGGACCTAGAAGCGCCGACGATATGGTTATCATCGGCGTTGCTTAAGTTATTACTAAAGTTGCCGTCAATAGAATAGCCCACTCTAGCGCCACCCAGCCCCTCCATCAGTCCATTGACGTATATATTAAAGAGCCACGGTGACGTGAAGCCGCTCTGCCGAACTACGCACTTCAGTCTATACACATCAGACGTTGCGCCTGCCCATCTCACAGCATTTAATTGATTGTTGTATCAATAATCAAAAATTTTAATAACCTCTTCCGGTAGCGAGGTCTCCGTTCTCATCTTATGCCAGAGCGCATCGTAGGACACCACATCGAAGGTTTTGGAAAAATCCCGAAAACATGCGTAAACTGGAGTTTTCCGGTCTGTATAGTAGCGAACAGTCTGCTTCAGACAGAGAATCGCTGTTTCCGTAGACAGACCAGGTCTAAACCCGAATTGGGCGTCGTCGTTTAGGTTTAGGATCAAGCAGACTGTCCAATACTTTCGCCACAGATGTAGCTAGCGATATGGGCCTATAGTTGCTCCTGTCAGATGAGTCACCAGTTTTATTTTTGATTATTGATACGACAACCGTTTTCATTCACTCACTTGGCATATATGAGTGTCTGACACAGAGAGTGTAAAACGTTGCCGATACTCTTGGCAAGTGTAAGCCAGCGTGCTGCAGGTGCTCCACACTGAGCCCATCATGTCCAGAAAATTTGCCCCTTGTCATGTTCTTATTAACTGCGCTATTTTGTGGCGCTTGTCGCAACTTCACGTGAAAGGCAATGACGCTGTGTGAACTAAGCTACATTTGTTATTTTTATTTATATTAATTAATTAATTTTTAATTTTAAAATAGGCCCCTGGTTTTTATAGTATGTGTTTAAAATTGTATAAGAATAGATAATATTAATTCGTACTTTGTATATTTATGTGAAAATGTTCATAATGGTACAATAATGTGCTGAAATAAATGAATTTTATTTTTATTTTATTTTTTTATTATATGTTACGATTACGTGCGACAATGGACACCAGCCCCTCGGAGATACACTCGGCTGGACACTTTCCCCCGCTCCAAACAGCCCCACCCCCTGTGCGCATGACAACTAGAACGGGAAATCTAATTTAAAACGATCATTACGTCCATTGTGACGGGCTGATGAGAGATCTGAATCGGAAGTGTGAGTTGGATTGGAAAACCTGGCTAGAACACTGCACACTGAACATTCTCAACAGAAATCGACATTATGCCAATCATTTAAAGGTTTCTATAATGAGGAGTAGATTTTTATCGAACATACCCATGGACATCATTTTTACTCATACTTACACATGTATTCGCCGAAGGAGTAAAATGATTGAATGAATGAATGAATGAATGAATGAATGAATGAATGAATGAATGAATGAATGAATGAACACTTTATTGTGCAAATTAATGAATAGAAAAAACAAATACCTATATCATATATCTGAGTTAAATAAAAAACAGTACAAAAGGCGCCTTTGGTCTTTGGCCTTTTTCTTTCCTATTTTTTATATTTTTTTATAAATCTGTTTATTCAAAATCTTGTTTGCGGGCTGGTTAACATAATCACCCAAAACATAATTAGCTATATGGGAAAACCACTTTTTTTTTAAAATCAAATCAAATGCTCACAAAAAGTGAATAATACCTATCCGTGAAAACCTTCAATAAGCTTTCTGGTATTTATTAATAAGTAAGTCTGTTAATTTTAAGACTTTGGTTTTCATTTAAATAAATAAATAATGTACTATGTATTCGACACTTTCGATATAATAATGATAATACCTATAGCGTCGCGTAGCGTATAAGAACCTCCCGAGTGGAGGAGCGAGGAGCGGCCCAAGTCGACGGCGGCAGTCAGTTAGAGATGTTATTGAGCACTTGCAGAGGTCGAGCCGAGATATTTTTAGAATGGGCAAGTTCGTCGCAGCGGCGGCGATCAATGTTTGGGCGTTGTCACTTTTTGTCGACTTACCTTGTTTTCAATTACTTACGGACAAACTTTCTAAGATGTATTAAAAATCCACCAATTATTTATAGTCTGACTAAGGCGTGTATATTACCTATAGGCCTGATCTAATTTCTGGACCCTTGGAACTAATTTCTAACGATTTCAGGTTCACTTATTGCATGCATTTGTATTCGCTAAACGCTGGCTTCAAACCTACAACCACCGCATTAGGTCCTGCCACTACACCGTACAAGTTGCTCGAAGGTTCATCGTAATGACCACAACGCAATAGCCCCATTTCGGACGAATTCGATCAAAAGCCGGTCCATTTAGTCCTCGAGCCCAGGAAGTGGCTTCCCTTTACGGCCATTCCGAGTCCTTCGAGAGCCGTAAACTGAACAAACCACATAAATTAATATATCCTTTATAATGAACATAAAATAAACTAAAATAAATTAACCGCAACGCAAAATGTACCCTGTCAGCCTTGAAACAAAGGGCATATTGTTCTTGGTGGAAGTCAAATGAGGCTTGGACACGGAACATGAAGGTTCATGAAAAAATGTGTAAGTTAAAAATGGATTAAATTATGATTTAGCGGTGGCAGTGTTGTTCTGTTATGGTTTTTAATTAACTAGGGATTGGCATGCGCATGGACTGCATCGAGGTCATACTTCAGTCACTGGAGAATAATGGGTTACTTAATAACCTCTAATACCTATGTCGTGCTTACATTGTCAAGTTCCTGAAGGGACATTCTCAATAGCGTGGAAGCACTCTGCCACAGATTGCAGCTTTCGTAGAGATCTTTGAGAGAAAACTAAGTATATCTTATGGTCGAGTGTTTGAAGCAAATAGTAGAGTTCTTAGAGGGCTCATCGTCTAATGCGTTGGTTCGTTGAAGGGCGTGGTTTCCGACAAAACGACGAGGCCTCAGGGCTCCTTCCGGCTTCCCTATCGGGAAACGTGAGTTTTAAACGACCTTCTCTAAATGGTCTTCGGTAAGAATCGAACCAGCAACTTTTCGTCTGTAAATTAGTCGAATATGTGCCAAGCCAACTTTTTGTAATGAAAATAGTACTTAAGTAGGTACTAGGTACTTACCAACTGTTGTTTCACTGCGTAACTCCGACGGACGGAATTGGGTCAAAACAACAAAACATTTACATAGTTTTGAAAACTCCGCAGAGCGTATTGTAAGTTTATTATAAACAACCCTAGTAATAGCGTAGGTAACTGCTGGGAAGTCGTGGACAACCGACTTAAGAGCTTGTGTTGTGCACGAGGCTGCTAAGGAGCTGCACAAACAATTCATTCAACAAATTCATTGAGGAATCAAGTCATGGAAGTAAACAGGCACCTAAAACTGCTGATGCAAAGCTATAAGTTTAAGTTTCAATGGAAGTAGAATATTTTACTGTAACAATTCAGGCCTATATTTAAAGTAGGTATGACCTTACCATAGGCCTTGCTTGAGTGGTGTGGTTGGTGTCCCATTCACTTGAAATCAGACGCGGACCACCTGGATAAGCACGAGTGCCGTAAGTACTGAGTACAACTTGGATGCAGGGGGCAGAAACGACGATATTTAGGTTTAAAGATTAGACATACTTTTAAGGTCTCTTAAAGAAACTCAGAAGATATGTACATATATATATCTCACCGAATAAAACACCCCGTGAAATTTCACAAAAGGATAAAGCCCGTTGCACCTCATGGCAGATGCGCCAGAATAGTATTGTAATGTAAGTAAACAACGAGTTACTCACACGCTACTATCACATCAATGTGTTTCCAGAACGTCTAAATGTGTTCTAACAGTTCCCGAGGACTGCCAGACGATACCCGAGGTGACCGGAGATAAACGGCTCACGGAATTAAATAGATCTCGGTTTTTTTTTGTAATATTTCAATTTTCTCTGAATGGCCGAAGGGCGGTGGATGTAAATTCGGGGTCGGCCCTACTGGACGGAAAATGATAGCCTTTGGACTGTCAGGGAAAAATAAAGTAAGGACTAACTTACAGTGATGAGGACCTGCGTTTGTGACGTATACAACTGATGAGCTTCAGTGGATCTTAGCAATCCCCTTTATTCAGAGCACCAAGCACTATGCAAACTTCGAACAAAAATATTGCTGGACATTATAGTAAGCACAGCATGTGTTATGGTTGCCACTCGATGGTTGAGCCGAAACTAGGTACTTAAATGATCTGGCTGAAATTTCGCACAGGTCCCACAAAGTTCCGACGGGATAAACATAAAATAAATAATAAATAAATAATGCTGGACTATCCACACAGCATCATCTAGCCCCAAAGTAAGCAGAGCTTGTATTATGGGTACTAGATGACTGATAAACTTAATACAATAGATTACATAGATAGATATTTTTTATTATATATAGAAAATACCCAGAACACCCGGAACAAATATTTGCAGATCGTACAAACATTTGTCCCAAGGCGGGAATCGAACCCGCAACCTTCTGCGTCGCAGGCGGACCTTCGCCCGCCGCGCCACATCGGTCGTCAAAAACATAACAAACATAACCTTAAAAGTCCATAGAACAATTAATTATTATTATATTTGTTGATTTATTCAAATCGATACGATATTCATCGTATCTATCGGCGGTTTCTATACCGGAAACAACGAGTGCGAAACTGCGAGCAGAAACTAGTTACAGATGTATTTAAAATAAAACATGCGGCCCCGAAACGAATATCTGGAGAACAAACAAATATGGGTCCCGATTCAAATTGCCGCGCTAGTACCAACCAGGAAAATAAAAGGGTCCTTCCCTGTTACTTGACTATCTGGTGTTTCCACACGGGTGGGGCCCTTAGCTGGGGCCCTTAGATGGGGCCCGGGCCCATTTCGTTATTGTGTTTTCTCGCCACAGACAATATTACAGGAGAAATACTTTAGCAGCACGTAGAAAGGTTTTATTTTATGATTATGATGATAGACCCCAGTAGAGTCGGGATCGGGACAGACAAACGTTATAAAAATATGCAAATATTCTTGACTGGATGTAGACTTGTGATAACCGGGACACAAAACTGAATTTCAGCGTTGAACACTTCTCGTTGTCGCGTTCTGTAAGGAGATCAAGATCCAGACTAAACATAGCGTAAACAAAAGACGGCTTAATCCGTCAATGTTTACGATGGCGTCTTAAACGCGGTTTTAGAAGCAGAAAACGTCCCTAAAATTCAACAGTACGCCCAGTTACTAATATCCTTATTTTTATGTGAAATTTGTACGCAAATTTCAGCTAAGTTCAGTAATTATTTTGACCATAAGTAACAAACCACTTCGTTCACAAACTTTCGCCTTAATAAAGGTAATATTTATTAGTAAGATGCATTTGAAAGCAAACTTAAGGTCAGTGGGGGGTGAAGTGGTGCTAGAATCCGCTCCCGCTCCAGGTGCACATATGGAAAACGTTCGCGTTCTGGTTTAGGTTGCCGTGAATCCGCCACTTGGCAAGATGGCGCACGGGCCGTGACGTCACATCCGTTTCCCTGACAAATGGTCGCGCGCCGGAACTGGACGATACTGGAACAAGCGTCTGAATAAGTTGGGGTAAGGCAATATTGCTTTGGAACTAGCCTAGTTTTCGTCGGCTGCTTCACTCGCGTAGCAGTGGTGTTTCTTCAAGGTAACCTAATAGGTAACCCAGTAGATGAGTTTCAAAATTATCTAAAACTGAAGATTTTCATCCAAAACCATTCGTTATGGTTATGAGGCCGATTTTGTTGAAAATATTATTAACACCCAACTAAAGGGCTCCGATTTATTAACAAAGAAAATTACAATCAAATAATAATAACAAATTAGAACTAGTATTTATAATTGAAACAATTAAGCTTACTGCAGACTGTTGCAAACAATCTACGGGTAGCTCAACTGATCCATATCAATACCAGTCGGAAGCGTCCACAAGACGCTGGCTGCATTGCCCCGCTGTACGGTAATGCTGATGCGCTGCTCCAGGTACCCCAGCCTTCGGGCCAGCTTTCGGGTCACGCGTCGCGGCGTCGCTTCGACCAGACACTCAAAAAACTTTTTAAAAACCCGGAGAGCCTCGGTATCCCCCGGACTAGACGCGTGCACCGCCCGCTTTCCCATAAATTGACATACCATGCAATCAGAGGAGGTAAAACCAGACTTACATAATGAATTGCCAAGTTTATTCACCCTCTAACTTCAAGCGTACAACTTAATTGTTGAAAAAAAACCCACACCAACAACACAATGAAAAATGTATCAAAGTAAGTCGTCAACCAGTTCGTCCCTCCACCAGATATCATCAGGACAGGACGCCACAATACTCGACTAATGGTGAACTAATAATGCTGTACGTAATCCACTAAACAAAGTTTAAGTAATGATTTGGATTGGTTGAGCTACCTGTAGATTGTTTGCAACAGTCTGCAGTTAGTTCAATTGTATTTATTTCTATTATTTGATTGTTATCTTTGTTAACAAAAATTTAAGTAATTGTAAACCTAATAAATTCGTTTATAAGCGTGTTTTCCGAAAGCTTCCCTTTCCTCCCTCAAACTTCCTAACAATAAATAATTTCTAAAGAACGCTCTAGCAATCAATATTAAGGCGTAGTTTTTAAAGAAAACTAAAAAAAGTTACATGAAATAAAAGGAAAAAGATTTATCGCTTCAAAAAGTCAAAATACCTATGCTCCCGTAAACTCTCCTGCCGCATGCCGCGGGCCCCAGGTGCTGCTGTAGTTGACACCTGTACAATGTTTCACAAGACGTTGAAGTATTCAACAATTCTATGATGAGTACAACAATAGCTTATAAGCAATAGTAGGATATGTACTCACTTAAAGAGTAAACTAAATTAAATTTGTTGCCAATCGTCATACATAACATAACACAATTTAAGTCGGACGAAACGGAATAGATAGATACATTTTCACAGACGATTAAATAATCTTCCCGTTCCTCCCACCTGGTGAACACAAGTGGATGGGCCAACGGATGATAACTATTTAAAAAAACAATATAATTAATTTCCCGTCTGTCTATCCGATGGTGGAAGAACCTGGTGTGACGAAGAGGATTAGGTACCTTCATGGTTCATACGCTCATCCTTCAGCTGGCTCGAAAACAGCAAAGAAAATTGTAACAGAACCGTCGAGTGGCATAGCCCGGCCTCACCTATTAAATATTACGAAAATAACGTCATAAATAACAGCGAAACGAAATAAAAACAAGTTTACTTATTGTTCAATTTTCTATATTGCGTCAGCTCGGCGGGTTTAGAAATGAAGCCAAATCAAGCGAGAAACTCTACTTTGCTGAAATATTGTCACCATCAAGAAAGCCTGTATCTAACATCTCTAGAGGTACTGGTAGCTACGAGTAACATGTCTACCAAACGTAAAAATATTTATTCCTGGGAAGCATTTCAGTCTTGTGGCAGTGGGACGACATATCTCGCGAAAACCGATAACCGCTGAGGTAAACGTGTTCTTGAGTGGAGACGAGACGGCGACTCGGCAAACGTAGTTTCAAACGCCCTCAGGTGGGACGCGAATACTGCAGGCAGATGCGGGATGCGGGAAGCTGAAGGTGTTATGGCGCTCATTACGGAAAGCCGATCTCTAATATGGGCTGATAATGAAATAATGATGTTGTTTTGTTATCGTGAATAGACCTTCGTCTGAGCACAACCTCACCGACGCGACGATAAGTGACGATGTGTTCAATCTTTATAATACAAACAAACAAACCCTTTCACGTCGCGCATCGGTTCGATACCAAAGGTATGCTCATTCGTTGATGGCCAAAAGTTTTTTTATATTATTAGAAAAACGTGTTCCAATTCCAACCAATACCATCCAAAATAGTCCATCTATTTACAATCTGACAAAATAAGCGCGTACCTACATAATCCACCTATTACGACTTATATTATGTAAGTACGCCATGTCTATATGTACATATTATGTATGTGATACCTAGTTATGTGATCTGTGCACATGGAAACCATGCGCGTGTATGGACTCACGCCAAATGACGCACATCATAGATGAAAGCGTGTAAGAGTATTTTTAATTACACGTTTATAGTTATTATTGTTGATGATTGTTTTTCGACAATGTTTTCTGTTGTTTTGGTGATATCCTTGACTAGATACAACATAAAATATATTTATTTGCAGCAAAAACAAACAATCATGTTATTAGGCATGAAACTGATACAAAAGTTATTGCTGAGGGCTTCGAGACTGTGATGGTATCGATGGATCTCACACTAGGCCGAGCCTGTATCGTGAGCTCCAAGCTGATGATTATTACAGAAACGAGATGGTAACTTATATTTTTGAGGATATCCTCAGTGTCCGTATAATCTAAGGTTATAAGCCAATTGAATAGGTTTTGTTTAGCTTCACGGACTGTCGTATATCTAGTACAAATGTTCACTACCTTGTTATATATCTACACTACATATGACCGTACATGCTGTCTAAAACGGTGAGTAAAAGATGAAGATGTTGGTATATGTACCATGGCTGATACTCACCTATTCACAGCTGGTCGGTTCAGATGTATTCGTGAGTGTATCACACATACTATTTTCGCCGCTCTTTGGTTCATTTTCTTTTGTTTTTTTTAGTCAAAATGCAGCACTAGTGATACACTCGCAACTAATATCTGAATCGAACTCTACCAATAGCCGTAGAGCCATTTGGCAAAGATATGTTAATAGGGTTCCGTACCTCAAAAGGAAAAAAGGAACCCTTATAAGATCACTTTGTTGCCCGTCTGTCAACCCTCTTTTCTCAGGAACGTGTATCGAACGGGAGGTATCGAATTGAAATTAACATACAACACTCAAGTCCGTAACTTCTTTGAGCCGTGATATCAATCAGACTTCTAAGTCAACGCAATCAAAAGTTACAGCCGTTTATGCCCGAATATTTTGATATTTCCAAGGGAATGATGAATGAAACATGCACACAAAACCTAGTACCGTTGATCTAGAATCATGAAATTTGGCAATAAGCAAGGATTTATAGCACAAGTGAAGTAAAAAATCCAAAAACAGTAAATTTATAGTTTACACACAATTTTTTTTATTTTACTTGCCATGTACCAAGCCTTTTAATCTACCTACTTCCCGTTGACCTTGAACCATAAAATTTTATATTATACGGAACCCTCGGTGCGCGAGTCCAACTCGCACTCGATGTTTTATTATATCAAACCTCAGTTAATTGGATGTTTACAATTTGTCTATGCATCATCATGGGAAATGTTAAGTAGCTGGACATTAATTCATGGTTCATTTCCCGAGTATCAATCTCTGTCGACCGATCAAAGGACCCTGACTTTGATGATGGCTATAAAACTATTTGCATTCCCAAAAAATTATCGTCATCAGATCGCCTTTTTGGCTCTAACGCGAAAACATGTTGTTATACAAACAAGATTAATTTATGTGGTCAGGTGGTCGATTATGTTATGTCACCTAGACCTGTCCTAGCTCAGACCGAGGGGTAATGCCTATTCATACTTTACATGATAGGATTCTACCACCGAACAAGCATACCTAAAGATTGCATCAAGATTTTATTGCTTCAGGCAACATAACAAGTTGTAATGAAATATAATATAGCGAATCGGACTCAGCAGAATAGAAGGAATATATATCACCTATGGATGAAAAATTTCTTCCCGAGGTCAAGACAGACGGGTTGTTGCCAACAACCCGTGTAGTCGCAGTGAGGACCATCTGCGACCAACAACTTGTTGGTCGCAGATGGTCCTCACTGCGATTGACAAGCCATCGCCTATCAAATGGAGTTACAAGTTTAGTAGGTACTGCTGACGTTTCAAATCTTCGTAAAATTATTAGAAAATAAATGTCACGATCGACATGAATGTCTCGGAGAGCTGACGAGTGGTGGGTATTCCTCTAGTAAACCAGCGCCCTCCAGCGCTGGCGGCGCGCCAACGCGGTGTTTTTCGTCAATCTTCAACACAACACACACAAGCGCAACTATTTATACGCGGGGGCTACCGCTAAACGTGAAGCTAAACGTGAAGCTAAACGTGAAGCTTGTGGAAACTACATTTGATTAAGTGTACCTATAGGAATTAAAAATATTAGGTCCTTACATATGAAATTGGCGTTTTTCGTACTGGCCACTTTAATCACAAATTTCTCCTCTTTGGTAAGGAATTCCAAATTCAAATTTGTACAGCTATAGACTCATGTATTTGTGCTTCGATGATCGTCATTCATTTGTTTTTTTTCTTCTGTTTTTTTCTGTTTGCGTCACTCATTTTACAAAATGGAAAACTTAAAATATCGCATTATTTACGAGTACGAGTTCCGCCGTGGCACTAGTGCTGCGGAAACAACTCGAAGGGTGAATGATGTGTATGGCGGTCGTGTTGCAAAAGAAAACACAGTTCGTTTTTGGTTCCAACGTTTTCGTTCTGGAAATTTTGACCTGCAGAACAAGCCCCGTGGACGGCCTGAGACTCAAGTTGATAATGAAGAGTTGAAGGCTATTGTGGAAGCGGATCCATCGCAAACCACGTCCAAGTTAGCTGCAGGCTGCGATGTTAGTGATAAAACTGTTTTAATTCACTTGAAGCAAATTGGGAAGATTAAAAAGCTTGAAAGGTGGGTACCTCACGAATTGACTGAAGCAAACCGGCAAACGCGCGTCGACTGCTGCGTTACATTACTAAACCGGCACAATAATGAAGGTATTTTAAACCGAATCATTACCTGTGATGAAAAATGGGTTCTTTACGATAATCGGAAGCGCTCAGCGCAATGGTTGGATCCTGGCCAGCCAGCCAAATCCTGCCCCAAGCGAAAATTAACCCCAAAAAAGTTACTTGTAAGCGTTTGGTGGACTAGTGCCGGTATTGTTCATTACACTTTTCTCAAATCTGGCCAGACTATTACGGCTGATGTCTATTGTCAGCAATTGCAAACCATGATGGAAAAGCTAGCGGCTAAACAACCTAGGCTGGTCAATCGCTCCACGCCACTGCTGCTTCACGACAACGCTAGACCACACACTGCGCAACAGACGGCTACTAAATTAGAAGAGCTTCAATTGGAAAGTCTAAGACATCCTCCGTACTCCCCGGACCTTGCTCCAACAGATTACCATTTTTTTCGAAATTTGGATAACTTCTTGCAAGGGAAAAAATTCAACTCCGATGGGGCAGTCCAAATCGCCTTCAAAGATTTTATTGATTCCCGTCCGACTGGTTTTTTTAGTAAAGGGATCAATGAACTACCTATAAGATGGCAAAAGTGCATAGAAAATAATGGTTCATACTTTGATTAATTAAATATATTATATTAAAAAATATTCGACTTTTTGTTCCTCCCATACAAAACGCCAATTTCATATGTAAGGACCTAATATAATAGGTCAAGGCTCAATAAATGGTAACAAATTGGAGAAATAACCATTGGGCGACCTCTGTGGCGCAGTGGCGATGCGAATGTGTGTAGTACAGTCTGCAGCTCCGGCTGTTCTGGGCGTTTACTTTGTAGAATATAATACTATTTATGACATGTATTGTATTAACTATATTAACTATTATTTATAAGGAATCTAGCAAATACGTCACAAACTCTGCTAAGCTTGGGGAATGACGCTAGATGATGCTAAATGACACTGTGCGAATTAACAATCATTTTATTTTTATTTTAACTGTACATAATTCTACAATTCATCATTACTCTGCCGGTTCTATCTAACCCATTGCTGGGTATCAAAGTCTAGTCGTGATTTTACATTCACAGTTATTGTTGTAGGTTGATTCCAAACGATACACGTCTCGTTCTCGTGGTGTAGAGGTAGGCCCCCCGGTTTACGAGTAGCTAATACCTAATTAATACAATGAACACGTGTTCTCGCTTTTAACTTTTGGAGATTTTTCGTTAACAGAATCTTTTGGAAAGTTACACAAAAACAAGTTTTACAATTCACAGAAGTGTGTTATTGTTTCTGTTGCGGCGAAACTATTTCTGCCGCGTTAATTCATTCAGTAAAAATCCGAGATCATAGCGCTTGGACATTTTTTTCGCAATATTGTTTAATATTTATATTTGATGATGTCATTCCATTATGTAGTACAAATCAGCCGCTTGTGTTGTTATAAAGCGGCATAGCATTTAATTGTTAGGATTTGGAGCACCTTGATGTCATAGTATACTTTCCTAGGTACGAGGACCGTATCACACTTACTGTTTATTTCTAGGAAGCATACGAATGAGGCCAAAAGATCAGTTCATTTATTACTGACACACCTATCGAATATAATCAAATATAATCTCAAAAAAATATTGCTTACGTACTCGTAGGTTTAATATACAAACTACAACTATTATTTACAATTGAAACAATTAAGCTAACTGCAGACTGTTGCCAACAATCTACAGGTAGCTCAACTGATCCATATCAATACCAGTCGGGAGCGTCACCAAGACGCCTGGCTGCATTGTCCCGCTGTATGGCGATGCTGATGCGCTACAACTACTACTTGAATCATATTATGTATAAATATACCTCTATACTACATACCATACATACACAGGTAGGTATCATTAAAGATATCATATACAGGGTGTTTGGTATTGCGACCTACATAATTTTTGGGGAGTTGGGGGGGGGGGGGGGGGTGTGTCATGAGCTGCATTTCTCCGGTAGAACGAATGCTCTTAGTGCCACGGTTGCTAAGATATTTTTTAAGATTCCTTAAAAGTTACCCAATATCTCACATTTTTTTTTTAATACGGCAATGGCCTTTATTAACAAAGAAAATTACAATCAAATTATAACTAGTATTTACAATTGAAACAATTAAGCTAACTGCAGACTGTTGCAAACAGTAGCTCAACTGATCCATATCAATACCAGTCGGAAGCGTCCCCAAGACGCTGGCTGCATTGCCCCGCTGTATGGCAATGCTGATGCGCTGCGCCAGATATCCGCCAGCTCTCGGGTCACGCGTCGCGTCGACCAGACGCTCAGATAACTTTTTAAAAACCCGGAGAGCCTCGGTACCCCACGGACCTAGGGTCTCGACCCCAAAGGGAGCAAATATGTAGGCTCTGTCGAGACCTGCATATTTGCGTCTCTTGAGATCCTCGGCCAAATCTGCCGCCGCACCAGCCCTTACGGATGTCCTCGGAAGATGGGAAGGCGCAAGTGTGTCGACGCATGTAGCGTCCCACACAATGGGCCTCCCCAACTCCCATGGGACTAGTGTCATGCCGTCTCACATTTAAAATCGTCATAATATCTGTTCTGTTTGTGCTAAATAAATTATTAATTGATACAATTCACTTTAAAAAATATTTTACAAGCTTTCAAACTCAAAAATCTGTGTCTGTTTGAGGGAGTGTGTGTGTGTGTGATCGTGACATCTAAATTCATTAAAAAAAACTAAAAGTGATATAAGTTTAGTTTTCCTTTAAAAAGTTCTTCAGTTATTTCCCTTTTCAACGATATGCTACGCTACATGATATAAAACAATATTTATCAGGTGATCAAAATACGAGTTACTTGTCTGCTAGGGTCATCAATCATCATCATCTGATTAAGCAGACACTTTTTTATGTTTTGTTATTCTGAATGAATTTATATCAAAAAAATGGCTCAAATTGGCCGCCGGCGCCGCCTCACTTGACGGTGCTTCCACGAAGACAGTGTTTTTTTTTTATTTTAGTGGGATTGATTACCGAATAAGGCAAGCAATTTTTTTAAATTTCTGTGAATGCAGATTTACTTATTTTTATAAATACAGGAATGTTTCCTTTCAGTAAAATTTCCTACTGTTAATATTTCTGGTACTTGCCCTCCATGTCCCATGGCCTGTATAAAAGCTAAATAGATATGCTTATCTTCACACCACATGCTTCTGCAGAAGCTGTAGGTACATAGAGGTATGTTATGTACAGTACAGTACAGATACATAACTACAACTAACAGACTAAGCTCACAATTTTCGTGTTTTTAGTTTTTAGTTTGTTCTAGTCTTTAGGCTAGATCTAAGTGAAATCTGTCCCTTTCTATAAAGGTATATAATCCCCTTTTTTTCTTAGATCGATGGCTACAACACAACCCATCTGTGGTGAAGCTGCTACTTGCTATTGATATTAAAGATACGTACATCCCTCGCAATGCCGCTCAAGCAGATTGTCAGATAAATCAATACAAATGAATAGTCGAGTGATCTATTGAGGCGAAGCGTGCATAACGCAGCGTTGAACACTACCGGACCGGCTTGCAACGGGGCTGCGCCTGCGCCGGCGCCGCCGGTGAGGAACCCGGCGCGTGCCTGCGACACCGGGGTGTAGTACTGTGGTTGAGGCAGCGTAGTCTTTACCCCAATGTCGAAGACAGCCCGGCTGGTTAATGCGACATTACTGTGTATGAACTGTGTGCAGCCGACGACAGTGGTTTGTGTTTGCCTACGGCCGCCAAGGTACGATTCGGGCCAACAGAGGAAATCCTCGGATACCAAAGGCCTCCATCTTTTTCTTTAAAGTTCCTTGACTAGAATCGAAGGCCTTTGCTAAGGTATGGTTATAAGAGAGAAGCTTGTCTTTCTAGAAAGTCCATAAGTTTTCGTTGATGAATTCTCCATTATCTTCGACTATTTGATACAATAATTGGGACTATAACAATAGGTACCTATCACTTAGAAAGGCTATAAGTACGAGTAGGTCGAGTCTTTATTCAATCTCTTCATTAACATTCAAATGCCAATTAATACAAGTTAAGTAAGTGCTTACTTATCAATGAATCCTTCGTAATGGGCAAGTTACCTGAACCCCTGAAGGTAACAAAGTACTCTGTTTGTTCAGGACTAGTGCGGGCGCCCGGCTCCACCTGCGCGTTGCCTCAGAGGGTCTGTTGTTTTTGGGCTCACCTACAGAAAGGGTTGCTTATATACCACCTTCATTGATTTAGGCCTATGAATACAGTTGAAGTGTGTTTAATGGTTCCGTAGTTAAGAACGCCCCGGGTTTGTAAGGCTACCTAATAGCTGTTCATCGGCGTAATTTACTAATTCCTGTTTGTTCCTCCTTATTGGTGGACGATAGGGCTTTTTTGTTGTTGTTTTACAGCCGGTTGCTTGTACGCTGATCAGATAATCAATGTGTTCTTTCTCTTTCCAAATTGACGTTAAAAAGAGATTTTATAGAGATGATCAGCAGACGACCAGTCAGCAGTTGTAGTCCTACCACTCGCTGGCTTTGACAGTCAATGCCGATGTCTGTACCGTACACAAACCTTGAGGTGGTCCTACATGAAAGCTTTCCTGTTCTACAGCACACGTGACGCGGTCTACATGAAACTTATAACAACCTACTGGTTTGTGAGGACGGCCTTGTCATTCTGCGACACAGTGTTAAACTTCTGCAGATGACATCCATGTAATAATAATAAAGTTAATTGATAAGTACTGTGCCGTCACTCCGTAAGGGCCCTAACTGGAAACCAGCGCAGTGTTGGGCAATGCCTAACACTGCGCAATGCTGAGTTAGGGACCCATTGTACCTTGTACCTATACACTTTTTTTGTTATGTTCTTGTGTTTTTTTAAAGTTAATAAATATATTTTATCATCTATCTTTATCGATTTTCAAAAGTATTTCTGGTCCACGTCCTGTACCACAAATCAACACATCCATCAGGTAAGTTCAGTCAATTATTTCTTAAACAACGCTTTTAAAACAACCAGCGCTGGTTTGTTCAGGGAGAACAGGAAAACACTTCCCCCTACTTCCCATAAAGGGACCAAATTCGGGGACAAACGGAATAACCCTAGTCGTCGACAGGCATCATGGATGCATGCACAATTGCACAGTGCACCATGCATCATGCATGCATGCATACGGGTCATGTCATTTGTACCCTAATGGTTCATGGGAAGGTTCAAAGTAATAAATGGTGTCTGGGGCTGGTAGACTAATTTCTTTCGGGGCTGGTTGAGTAATTAGTCAACCTGAAAACTTTGAGGGTTAGGTATTTTTATATATTAGTTTAATAGTTATCCTGCCGAATAATATACATAGTTTTCCTGTCTATAAATATTAAAGCACAAAAAATGTGTACTATTTTGTAAAAAATCAGTCAACCATACCCGGTCTCCCCTATAGGTTCAGGACTTCGCTATTTAATGGATACCTAAAAATAGCCCCATTTCACCTAGATTACAGAATGATCAAACTACGGAGATTAATTTTAGATAAATTTCAAATTATACGACTGCTGCCCGCGGCTTCGTGGCGTTTTTAAGTAGCTAATGTCCCCGGGATACCATTTACCTCCCCCCCATCGAGATAGGATTCTATATCGATGCTGGTCTTCAGAAGACGAATGAAATGCAAGGCCCCCGCCTTTCCTATCATTCCGTCTTCCGAAGATCCGTTCAGTCAGCCAGCCGTGTATGTAGGCGTGAAACGGTAACTAACTAGTTTAATATAATAAATAACTGACTGACAGACAAGACAGAGGAGAGTTATATTAAATTTATATTCTTAATTTCATAATCAATCAGTAAATTAATATATTTCAAGAGACGCAGTTAATATAACATAAAAGCGGTCTCGTATAAAAACTGACTACAACGCGTGCGAAGCGTAATGTAGTAATGGATGTTTG
Source organism: Eupithecia inturbata (assembly GCA_963662085.1). Classification (NCBI taxonomy): domain Eukaryota; kingdom Metazoa; phylum Arthropoda; class Insecta; order Lepidoptera; family Geometridae; genus Eupithecia; species Eupithecia inturbata. The sequence continues at coordinate 457,353 of OY759195.1, forward strand.
TTACAAAGAACGTTGGGTCCGCCGCGAGACCGAGTGAGAACCTGAAACGCTTCGTTAGCGCGATCTAGCGCTCGTCCACTTTTAGCAGCGACATCTAGTTATATTTTGGAACAACAGTGGCGGCCACGCCACAGATTAGATAAGTGTTAGTATGCGATATTAGCGGCATTATACTAACACCTCGAATCTGCGCCATATTAAGGCTTGCTTGCAACAGCAAGCATTGAACAACAATGCTCTGTGTAGGTAGAGACTGGGAACTATTCATTTTCAATAATTATGTAAGCCCTGGTTCTTTTGATTTGAATGTTTATTGTTAACGTTGTATTTGTAGGTACCTACTGTACGTTTAGTGAAGAGAATCAATTAACACGCCATTCTTTATTATTTATCTTGATAATATTAATTTAGTTTAAAATCTGAGTTTGTTTTTATTTTGTAAGCCTGTAAGCCTGAAATGAACGTTTTTGATTCAGTTTCTAATGTGATGGTATTCTGGTTCGAGTCCCGCCTCAGGCCTCAGGCCTCAGGCTAGCTAGAGTTGCTAGAGAGGTACCTACTTAGGTATCTTTAGAAACACTGCCCTAATAATTAACTTACTGTGATTCTTATTCTTAAGTAGGTATTGTAACTTTTTTAAAATAGCGGGAAGTACTTAATAATTTATCAATTTAAATTGAACTTTTTAATGTTTTTATATTATACGTTTTAATCTAAATTATCACAATAATTCCAATTTACAATAACAATAGACACACCGAAAGGTAGGTAAGGTATAAAAAGAGACACTATCCTACTTAAGATCTAGATCTCTCAGTCATACATGTTGATAGGTTCCTCCTTGACCGCCACCTGTATGTCGTTGTCCTTGGAGTGTTCGTGGGAGGTGAGCTCGTCCAGCACCGCCTGGCTGATCTTGGTCCGCAGCCGCATCTTGTGAACCGAGGGCAGCTTCTCCATCTCCGGCAGAATGCTCATGAGGAACTGATAGTTGTCGGACTTCATGAAGTCAGCTGCTTTGGCGACCTCCGCCTCCAAGATCTGAAGTTTCCTTTGCTCTATTTTGAGGAGTTCTTCCCTCATTTCCTTCGGCGGCTGGTATGTGCGGGTCCTGGTGGGCAGTGCGGTGGGCTCGACCTCTTCGTCGGACTTCTGGTCGGAGTGCTGAGGAGACTCTATGAACTCGGACTTTATCTCTGGTACGTCTGACATACGGAAGTCTTGCGACCCTGGCAAAGGTAAGGTACTTTACAGTCTTTGTAATATACCCGAGAAAAGAGTTTTAAACGGGGAAAATAAGATGGAAAAAATAACTTGATATAACAAGGTGGAACAATAAATAGATAATTCATTTAAAAGAAAATTACGTATTACAGATTATTTATCGGGTATTTTATGTTAACAGATAGCGAAAGTTTAAAAAGTTTTAAAGAAAATTACAATAAAATAATAAAAAAAAATTTAGTACTAGTATTGAAAAAAAATAACCTCAGTCAAATGGAATTTTATCTTAGTTTTGATAAAATAATGTATTCTCTTTGTACTTCCTTGATTCTCTGCATATCCTTCTGTATTGTATTTTGTGTTTATGTGTAAAATAAAGAATTATCTTTCAATCTATAATATTTACTAAGATTGGACTGAAAAGTACTAATAAAACGAGGAATTACATACTACACACACACATGTAGTACTTATAGTGTTGAGTAATATAAGACATACTACACACACACATGCAGTACTTATAGTGTTGAGTAATATAAGACATACTACACACACACATGCAGTACTTATAGTGTTGAGTGATATAATTAAGACATACTACACACACACATGCAGTACTTATAGTGTTGAGTAATGCAGTAATGCTTAATGCAATACAAGTAAATGCTTTAAATGCTATTCTTATTTTACATAATAATATTACTTTTCACCTGGATAAAGTAATGCGAAGACGCGGGCACAAACTACCCATTGTTGCAAAATGAAACAGCTCGGGCGGTCGAGAGATTTGCAAAAAAAAGCAACGGGAGGTCCAACAGCACCATATTACAATGTCCGAGAATGATGAGTCTTACCAGCACCTGCCAGCGTCTTCGTAGTCCACAATTATCATTATCATTAGTCAGAGCTAGGCCTCCCTCTAATGCCCTGTCAGTTAACAATATTATCTCTGAGTTAAGCCTTAGAGCCCAGGAGTTCTACTTAAACTTATATTAGTACACATTTACTGCTTAAATTTATCTCATTTTAAGTGAACTGTAATGTTTTTATGAGAAATAAAGATCTTTAAACCTATCTCAATGTTGTGTTGTTCTCAGGCTTACCGGAGCAGTCAGCCAGTGCGTCCATGTCGGCTGCCTCCGGCTCCGCCTCCTTGTCCTTGTAGACCGCCAGCTCGTCCTTGAGGAACTTCATGTAATCGAAGTACTTCCAGCTGGAGGCGGTCGCGTCTCCCCCCCGCCCGGGGGGGATCTTCTTCAGCTCCTTGCGGTACTGGTCCTTTATGTTCTTCCAGCGCTTCTTCAGGTCGTCCACTGGAAGATTACCTGACGTTAGTCATACTCCAGTTTTGATTTTAAAGGATGGGAGATCGGACGGAGGTGGCTCAGGACAAAATAGCGATAAGATTTATAATTTAGAATGACTGCCACCTGAAAGACAGTTTTTAAACTACACTCGAGAGCATAGAAATCACACAGCCTGCATTTTCATTCTGACCGCAAATATTTTTAAAATTAAATTTTATTTGCGATTGCAACGTAAATTAAATTAGAGTACATACTGTTAGTTTTCTAAAAACCCATATTATGTTCTTTAGGCTCCTGAACTACAATAAATGTAGTTCAGGAGCCTGTGGACTCATATTGTCTGTTACACTAGCTATTATATCAATAAATATTTTTTTTACTTTACGTTACTTACTTTAAATAATAAATTATGATTATTTATTTAAGCTTACAAAATCTCCTATAGCTCCTTTTATATGTCAAGTTCTAAATTATGATCTAGAAACAAAACGTTAGTTGATTGTTTTCACTTTGATACTGAGCGAATTCCATCTAATCAATGATCATTTGAAGTCATTGGAAGTGTTCTGTCCAGCAGTGGAATGACAAGAGCTAGTAATAAGAATAGAAGTCCTCCCAACTGAATCATTTGCGTGCAGACCCGTGTGCGATACAAGTCTAAAGTGTTTCCCCAGAAGCCAAAAACAAGCAAAACAATAATTATTATGGGACGCGTTTAGCCACCATAATTATCTCGAGTACTTAATCCTTAGGGGCTTCCTTCTACGGATTGGGCTCGCTTCAAATTGCTTCATTATTTTGATGAAACCCTGCATTGATTTGATCAAATCGAAGATTTTACCATTTCCCTGCCACTTAAATAGTTAATTATGATCTTAAATAATATAAGTCTATGTGTATGTTTCTCGTAGGAGGTCGTTTTTATTAGAAAAATAATGCATGCAATAAGTTCATGCTTTTAATCCTAGCTGTCCTAAAGCTTTTCTGTCCTTTATGTAGTATTTTTTATCCAATAATTTCGACCTCTCAAACAAATTCAGCAATTATCAGAGGGTTGTTTTCTACTGTTAATTCCAGATAGTATAGTATTTTGGAAGTTGACACTTCTGCATTTGATATACAGGTGTGTAGGTAGGTAGGTACCTAGTGTCACTAGTATCTTTCTCTGTTCTGAAAGCTGTCAGTTGCAAAGCTTGAATTGAACTGCGTATTTTACTGAGTATTTTAAAACTTCATTGATCCTGTACTCTGCATGCCTGTATCAATAACGCTATTATAGTTGAAGTTCCTTGCCAATGCTATTTCAGAGATAGGAGCATGCGCAGTACGGCTTCCAACATGGCGGACCGGTCGAACAGATGATTGCGGGAAAGAGAGATCGCTAGCCGCAGGCCGGCCAGGTGCGAGCGGGAGAGGAAGTAAACAATTAAGCCCTCAGACAAAGCTCTTGTAAAGTTTTTGTGCGCTTCATTGTTTCTGTGTGATTTGCTTATCGCTAGGCAGAGCGATGCTTGGGGTTTGTTTGGTTGTTGCTTATCTAATATTTTAATAAATGAGCCAGATAGTAATATGTTCGTAATAAAATAAATAATGAACGCTTTTTACTTGTTGAGGCCTATTTTAAGACAACAGCTTAATTTATACTTCCTTTGGATTAAGCCCTATAACTTCCTCTGGGTGATTATAAGTAGGTAGGTACTAATGTTTCGAAGACTTAGAAACAAAAGAAAATTTTCGAGTCGAAATCTTCTGAGGAACATTGATGAGATGAGAGTAAAAAGTATTAAATCGAGGATGATCAAATTAGAATTGTTAATATATGTAAGTAAAAATATAATGTAACCTGTGAAGATAGGAAACCTGGAGTTCTTCATGTCCTCCCACTTGCGCAGCGTCTTCCACTTGTTCTTGTTGGCGGGGTGCTTGGACATCCAGATCTCGGGCCGGATCATGATCTCGTTGATCAGCTCCAGCGTGTCCAGGTTCATGTGGTCCGGCAGGTTTCTACCACAAGAGAATATCAGTTACCATAACTATCAATCACTGCGTGCGGTATTAGGCAGGTAGGTACCGCGGTAGTACACTTACAAGCGGGAGTTTTAATACTACACTTGGACCTGCGCGATCCAAAGTCCTAGGGTCCGAGCCCGCACTCTCAAATGTAGGTACCTAGACTTGACAAGCAAAAACATGGACAAAGAAAAAAGCTTGTTTTCTTTGTCCTTGAGCAAAAATTTTAAAATTTTTTTTACTTTATAGGTAAGTACATACCTATAGCTAGTTCTTTTGTACATAGGTAGGTACCTAGATACCTACTCGTAGTTCCTTTGTCCCGGAGACAAAAGGTTTCTTAAACCTAGGTAAGTACTTACCTACCTAGGTACCTACTTATAATAGGGCAGTTACCTAAGTACCTACCTACCGCTTGTAGGCGCCTACACGCGATGTTCATCTAGGTGGGTGTTAAGTATGTTGTTTTCTACTGATAATACCTAAGTATGTACTACCTAGGTAGGTTGTGTAGGTAAGTACCTACCTACTTACGTTACGACGACTTTATTTGGGCTCTATAATGTAAAAGGAACGTTTATAAATAAAGGTTACGGCCTACTTCATTCGTACATTAATTACCTACTTCAGGACCAGCGTTTGTTCACTTCCAATAGGTAGCAGTTAGAGCCTCTAACACTTACCTCTAACTCTAACTTAGAGGTAAGTGTTTGTACAACATGTAGGTAGTTAGTTGGCAGGTATACGGTATACTGTACCTCCTTGGGTCGGCCATGACAGTAGTAACTGTAACTCCACTGTGGCCGCCGCGAGCCGACAATGATAACCCAAAGCTGTATCTGCACTGCTAAGGTTCAGATTCGCTCGCCGCCGCTGTCTCCAAGCGCGCTGACGTCACACCGCTCGATAATCTAGCTATGTTCACACTCGGTCGCTCCACTCGTGAACGAGATTTTCGAACGCGAATTACTTCGAACCTAGCTTCAAACGTTTTTTAAATCTTATGGTTTAGAAATTAGAACACTGTAATTATGAACACTAGGTCTAAAGTTGATTGGAATGAAAGTAAGTAGACGCGTCTGGTGTGGCGGTGTGCGCGCGACTGACGCGTCGCTCCCCGCCCCGCGCCGCGCCGCCCCGCCCCGCTCCCCGCGCCGCCCCGCCCCGCTGCCATTGGCTCGATAAATGTAGGGTTGAGTCCTTGCGGTTTTGACGCGACCCTGCTACGGTAAAGCTACGCTGTGGCTACGCAGCTCTGACGCACGCACGTAGCAAACTGCAACTAGGAAAAACTCTTGGACATAAACATTTTAAATGCGCTCGAATTTAGGTATTTGAGCCAGCACATTATACAAGTACTTACGCACACATTGAAACCGATATACCTACCTACGCTTGATTTACCGACGTACCTACATACCTACGTTCGCAGTCATTTAGAGAACGCCTCGCAGGTTTGGAACCCACGCTATGACATCTTTATTTCCAGAATTGGAGGTATTCAAAAACGTTTTTTTACGCTAGTACTTGCGAGCGAAGATTTGTCAGTCAGATTATAAGTACTGAACGCTGTCGTAAATTCCACTTCCTACCCCTTAAACAACGTAGGAATATTGCAGACTTTTATTTGACATAGACATTTTATTTATTAAAAAGGACACGTAGGATGTCCTTTTCCCCAAGGGAATCACTTAGAAGAGGCTAATATATACATTGCATTCCGCAATTCGACGACGAAAATTAAATTTTGCATCCGTTCCGTTCCCGTTCCCCTTCCTCCTTCCTGACCAAAAACACGAGTAAACGAAACGTATACTCTGCTGCCCGGCGCGCCGCCGCCCGCCGCCGCCCGCCGCCGCCGCGCCGCCGCGCCGCCGCCGCCGCCGGAATGGAGTGTAAACACAGAATAAAATAGTAGTTAGTAAGGCGCTCGGCAGGCGCGGGTGTGTTGTTTGCTTCGATCAAATATAACAAATCAAGTTATAATTGATCGAAGGTTGTTTGCAAAGATTTAAATATCTTTGGTTGTTTGGATATTACCATCGAGCACATACCCTATAAAGGAAATGCCATTTAATTTGTATAGACAACAATTCCGCCAAATCACTGCGGCGACTACTGCACTCCGATGATTGGCTGACTCAAAGTCAAGCATCAAGCTTGAGTTGGGCAAGTAAATGATTTATAAATAGCAAACAATTCAAATACGTGTGCCATTGTTATATTAGATAGAATAAACAAATTATAAAGGAAATTACCATTAAATACATACAAAATTGTTTATAAGCAAGTACCTTTTTGGAGATAAAACAAGCACGTAGGTACCAATCGATTCATTATAAATAATTTAGCTCCGAATTTACGATCTATAAATTTGTGTATAAAAATTCAAGTGCGTGTAGGCAACGCAAAATTTAGGGTTTAATCCAAAGTACATAATTTTGCCTTCCTAATTTACAATCTAACAATTTTTGTGTAATCAAATCAAGTGCGTGTAGGAACGCGAAATGTAGGGTTCCAACCGTTACATTTGATCAGGGTTCTAGAAAAAATCAAGCACGAATCGTATATTCAAAATTTCATTTTTGATGACAAACCTAACCGTTTATCTCCTATCAGTTGTAAATTATCAATACCACAACCGAATGCTGAGGAGTGGCTGGAGATAGTCTTCAACTCATGTAGAAAATATTTTATGTCCACTATTCTCCTTTCATCTCCTTCTATAATGAAAACAACGTTGGATGACTCCAAATCATTAACCGGATACCTAAAAAATAGGCGCTATTATTTATCTAGTATATGTCTATTTATATAAGTAATTTTTTTACTATATATTTTATTTATATTCTAATTATATATTTACATATTTTAGCTTTGACTTGTATGTAAGTCAAATCATAGTATATTAGAGAAAAGTTTATTCAGGGAAGTCTGCTAAAAATCGTATCGTACTCTACATTTTTGACTTAGTCGAAAACGACACTCCTTTTGTAAAATTGAATAAAAATGTCTGCAATTTTTAGATAAAAACTAATAACGGTTCAAAACTGTTACTTTTACTAAGCAGGTTTAATTTTGCAATTTTGGTACGGAACCCTAAATAGACCTCGACTGTACCTACCTATTTGTCACTCTATACTGAGGCCATTCTCAAGGTACCTACAATATTTGTACACAAATCACAACACAAAAATCAATGCTCGGAATTTCGCAGAAGGACAACATGTACATACGTAAAAAAAAATATCAAAGTCAAAGTCAAAAACTCTTTATTTCCATAAATACAATAAATGTACACTTAGAAAAGGTCAAATTCTTAATAATTAAACACTGACACGGAAATAAAGTGATATTTTTTATTTCAGTCGCTTCGGTATGTACACTAAAGTAAAGAAGCGACGAAGAAACCTTTAGCCTGTTAGTTAGTTGTTATTTTTCGAGTTGGAGCAAATCCCGTCCCAAGCTTTTATATCCTCTAGCTAGATAATCTGATATTTTATAGTAGGCCTTTTTACACAAGAAGGTTTTGATTTGTTTGAATTTATTTACTGATAATTTTTGCAACTCACTAGGAGTTTTGTTGTAGAAGCGTATACATTGCCCTTTAAAAGATACATAATTTTTGTGTAGTTTAGTTGTAGGCACAGCGAGTTTATGTTTATTTCTTGTATTCAAATTATCTACATCGCTAGTTTTAGGGAACCGATTGATATTTCTACGAGTGTACAATAGGTTTTCATAAATATATTGACATGGCATTGTCATCATGTTTATTTTTTTGAATTTATCACGCAGGGATTCTCTGTCCGACATTGAACCAAAGTAATCGATAATACGTAGCTTAATGAATGAGCAAGCAAATTCGCAAGGCTGCGGCTCATTCCACTCGCTGATAAAAAAATTCTAAGAACAGCAAAATTTACAGGGCTCGCTCCGCTCGCCGTAACATCTTTTTTTATTCCTAATTCTTCTCGCTTCGCTCGCTCTGTATCTAAGTAGCACCGCAAGGTATATAAAATTTTCGGGGGTCGCTTCGCGCCTATCTTCTTTTTGTCACACTCTTACTCTTGCTTGATGCAGTTCTTGCTCGCTTCTCTCGCCACTACTTATACCTTCTTTACTGTTGTTAGGAGTTGAGAGTCAGGATGTCGTGTTTGCGGTCAATATGCAAACCACTGCAAAAAAATTACCGAAATCATAAAATTTTGCGGCTCGCTCCGTTCGCGAATAGTATTTTGTTTTTCTCTGTATTGGTCCAGTGCTCGACACCCGTCTAAGATCACTTTGCCCATCACTGCGAAAATAAAACGCAATTTTTTCACGGCTCCCTGCGCTCGCCTATAACGTTTAGTAGTTTGCCGGCGGCGGCGCGCCGCCGGCGCCAGCGGCCTTACCGAAAACTACGCAGCGGCGGCAATTCAGGTGTCGACTAGGATTACCACCTTTTTTTTGAGCGAATAGAGTATATTTGCCAGGTAAAAAAAAGTACGCCATGTAAAAATAGAGTATTATTTAGATATTTTTTTTAGAATTTAGATCGGTAGTTAGTTGAAATAGCAAGCAAACGAACTTAAAAGATATAACGGCAAGCGGAGAGACCCACGAAAATTTTTCAGACTTTAGTGGCAATTAGCCAAAATGGCAAGAAAACCATGATTATAAAATGCTGGGATTTATTTATAAAGCTGAATATTATCCATACATACTTATTTTGTTCAACTGCGGGTTTTACTGTGGTTAGAAGTGCTATTGATGATGCAGAATTGTAATCCTCCGTCAAAGTTCTGAAAATAATTGGTTTATGAAAATATATTTAGCAAATTAATATTATTTAGGTAGTATATTATTTAGGTTGATACTCCTTCACACCAAAACTAAATGTAGGTACCATTTAGTTTTGGTGTGAAGGAGTATCAAACATCTAAACAATCAAACTTTCGCACTTAGGTACCTATGTAGTAAATGACCTAATGTTAGTGATATTATGGCGGTGTACCTAGGTAGGTAGAGAGTAGTACCTACTGGTACCACCTACACCTAACCTAGGTATACCTACAGTACAGAGGCGTGTTCTGTTTTGGTTTAGGCCCAGAATAAATATGGTTTCATTTTACATCACTATATGCAATTTAGCCCACATACCTACCTACGAGTACGTCTCCATAGTCATCCACAATGTTTATGACCTAGGTAGATATCATCTAATATACCTAAACGCCGAACAGAACACTACACTATCGTACCTATAGAGTTGATTAGTATTTTTATGGATGATGTGGGTAGATATGTAAGATTAATAAAGTACGTACTTACCGTTTTCTTTCCCTTATATTTTTCACATGTTCTCTTTGGGCTCGTAACCTTATCCTTTTTTTTACAATTTTTTTAGAGTTGTTACCCATCTTTAGGGAAGGTAATACGTAACTATTTATTTTGAGGTAATAAGTTCAAAACTTCGATTGTAACAGAAGTTCACAATAAATAACTTGTATGGATTGCCACCGACCGCTGCGACGACGTCAAACACACGTCCGACGTTGACAGTGGTCACAGAGGTACTGATTCACGAGCGGCGCCGCGGCCGGCACGCGATGCGCCTGCATATTTTCGAATAAATTGATTATTAAAATTAAATATGTATCTTTTTAAAAACTATCTTAGCAAGAAACTAGATCAACATGTTACCTATCTTTAACAATAAATCCCAAGTTGATCTTCATAGTACTTATCAAAATATTTTGATTTTAAATTCTAAAACGTATCATTTTGAAAAAAAAAATTATCGGCAAAAGTTTCTGCTATTATGTTTTCAGCTTAACTAGAACCTAGATAGGAACCTGAAGTAATATATGTATATATAAAAATTGGAGACGTGGCGTGTTGAGAAGTATTTTTTTTTTCTACAGACTTGAAAAAGAGCAATCGTCGACATGCAGCGCCTTAACAAGATTATCTTTCCGCTAGTTTTTTTCTTTGTAGAAGGGATAATAATAAATAACAACAAAAAAAAATCGTGGTAACGTGAAACGAACCACTATCAGGCATGAATAGATTCCATACTGTGCAGACTAGACTGGATCACACGATTACTCATCAATCATCATCATAGTTAAACACCATAACTATTTAAACTCTCTTTTAAAAAAAACCTCGTAATAACATAGTGTTTACTACGAACTACTGGTTACTACGAACTACTGGTTACTACGTACTACTGGTTACTACGAACTACTGGTTACTACGTACTACTGGTTACTACGAACCAAATAATTAGTAGTAACCTACGAATCAAAATATAAATCATTTCAATAGACCGCAGGGTTCCTGAGATTTCGACCAAATTATGTGCGAAACAGTGCACTTCCATGATTTTTTTATCATATTTTTTTAGTCCCCCGATTCTGTCCCCATGAGGTGACAGATCGAAATATTCCGATCTGTCCCCCGATTCTGTCCCCATGAGGTGACAGATCGAAATATTCCGATCTGTCCCCCGATTCTGTCCCCATGAGGTGACAGATCGAAATATTCCGATCTATCCCCCGATTCTGTCCCCATGAGGTGACAGATCGAAATATTCCGATCTGTCCCCCGATTCTGTCCCCATGAGGTGACAGATCGAACAAAAAAGTTTGATCTGTCCCCCTGCTAGCGATAAGGGGACAGTTCGAACTTTATTCACCTCCTTGATGTTTTATCTGTCCCCCTATCGGCATTAGGGGGACAGATAAAGCATTTTAATTCCTATTTGTCCGCAATATAATTAAATATGGTAATATATTCTTAAAAGTAATGCAATACCTTGTATTAAATAAAAGACTTAATGGTTTCGGTTTATAATCGCCTTTATTTACATAAATTATAAATATTTCTTTTATTTCTCTTCTTCTTCCAGTCTCATAACATAAATCACGAAAGGTACATATTACGCAATCAGTCTTATTACGATACAAATATCCATATTTAAACTTACTAACATCACGTATATTTATCTATCAATCAACAAAAAACCGTGCTATAAACTACAGTAGATATTGTACATATTACAATAATCAGTCTTCTGATTTGATTTACTAACCTAGTTACTACAAATGACAACTTGACTATTAAACTAAAAGCTGTAAATAATCTCAAAACTTAAATAAACATAATCAATAGTCTAACGAATTATATAACATTTCCAAAATTTGTAAAAAATAACTGTTATATAAAATATTTATCTCAATTTCTCCAATAAATGACCAACAGTGATTTCTCCAGCTGCAAACTGCATTTGACAACTATTTATATATTCGTCATTCTGAATATTTTTTTTGTGCGACTATTTGACATCGGAGACAATTGGTTTTGGATCTGTTGTGATTTGACTCGATAAAAATCTGCATCCTTTTGTAGAATAACCAACAGCATATTAATGTTGGGCTTCTTTTTGCCGACTGCGTTATTTAATGTGTGGTGCCAGCCCTCTAGAAAATTTGTAGTGCGATGACGTTCATCAAAAACACACAATTGTACAATAAAATAAAATGAATGGAACACAATAAATGGGTAGATCAGTAAAATAAAGGTTAACTTATTGTTACATTATGTACCTACAAACTTTACGTACGTGTAACTTAATCTAACTTAAAATACTTAAAATGTATAATGAAATGTAAGGACCTTGATACATTATTTATCGCGTAGGTACCTTTTGATTTACTCTCCCCTACGTTTCCATCGCGTTGCAATCTTTAATGTTAACAGATCGCGAAAGTTTAAAAAGTTTTATATACATTATAATTAGGGCATGCACCCGGTTCTACGCGGTTTTTAAAAACCCGGGTATACCTACCCGGTTCTTGCAAGGTATCCGTAAGGTAGGTGGAACCAGTTCGGAAAGCAATTAACCCGGTTCCCTCGGTTCTTTTAAAAAATAATTAATATGCATAGAAAAATTTATTTAGATTTTATTAGGGTTTATGAAGCACTAAATGAAAAGATTAGCTGATTTAAGTTTTCCAATAGCTCATATAAGCTCACACTCGTCCACTGCTGGACATAGGCCCCATACGATGCCACGGATAGCGATCCTGGGCCACCTCCATCGATTGACTCCCTGCGACCGCTACAAAGTCGTCAGTACATCGAGTGGATGGTCTTCCAACACTCCGTTTCACGTTGCATCGCGGTCGCTATTCGAGAACCTTTACTCCTCAGCGGTTACAGTTCTGTGAGCTGTATGACCTGCCCACTGCCAGTTCAGCTTACTAATTCTGAGAGCCATGTCGGTGACATTGGTTCTAATACAGGTTTCCGCATTCCGTATTCTATCAAGTAGAAAAACTTCAAATACCTATAGCTCTTTCCGTAGCTCGTTGAACGATTCTGAGCTTATTTATGTACGTATTTATGTATGTACCGCGTCTCGGATCTATAGGTCATCACTGGCGACACACATTGATTCAAGACGTCTTGAGGCTCTGCGGTATCTGTGACGAGAATATATTGAGAAGCTTCCCGAACGCTGCCCATTCGAGTTAAATTCGTTGGCTGATCACTTTATAGTAGTTGGATTTACCTAATTGGACCATTTGGTCTAGCTAGGTAGACAGTGAACAACAACTTCTATAACATGGCACATGGTCATTCGTCGTTCGTCTTCGTTTTACCCATGGTCTTTTTAAGAGCTACTTGTCGGGTGTTGAGGTCTCTAAGCATGTTGCTAAAGTCTTGTAGCGATTCCGCCATATAATGACTATATCGTCGGCGGTTGTAATCGCCTTTGATATTGATTCCACATCCGTCCCCAGACCAAGAGCTTAAACTTATCCTTCAATGCAGAGGGGAACAGTTTCGGAAGATAGTGTTCTTTTTTTGCAATGGGATCTGATTTGTGCTTTGATTCTGGATCTGTATAGACATTGTGGCCGTGCCAAACACTTCAACACTTACATATAAGTACCGTTAATGATTTGGTATCGCTGGAGAGACTGTCAAGATTTGATTAAATCAAAGGATTTCTTGTAGTTCACAAATGACAGACATAACGGCCGATTATACTCCTCTGTTTTCTGTATAATCTGCCGGAGCGGATGTAAGTTTGTTGTCTACGGTACTACAGCCTATTGTTCTTCGGGAGAGGTTTGTCCTAATCGTCAACATTCGGAACAGTCAGATCAGGAATGTGGGGGGTACCACACTCTTGTTCCAAGCCTCTGGCGTTTGCCCCGGTGATCCACCTGCTCTCAGAATATTACTACGCAAAAAAATCGTTAATCTAGTAGATATACCATTTAGAATGTTGTTACTGCTTCGGCGGGTTCTGCTGAGCAGTGATGCTGTCTTTTTGCGCCAGAAAAATCAAAATGGCATCAAAGGAGTCGGTGCGAGTCTCAGCGCAAATACTTGAGGCGCTGCAGAATCGTCGCAGCGGCAGCAGCAACCTAAATGCGTTATTGTATTGAATACGCAGAGCATTGTACGCCTTTTGGGTATAGTAGTAGTACTCGCTGTGTACAAAGATGTACAGTATGCCTTGAACAAGATAATTTTCACAGCCTCTGTACATCGTGCTAATCTGTGGGCCAGCTTATTTGCCCTGACTGACAATAGCTGGTAGGATCACTTCTCCCACGTGGCATTGTTCCGTGAGGAGAGTGATTTAGTAGATCACTCTCCTCACGGATGGCACCATAGACCACATTCACACAGTAAGGCAGATTATACAGAAGTCCGAAGAGTATAACCAGCCCCTGTGTCTCGCTTTTTGAACTATGAGAAGGCCTTCGACTCCGTCGACTCACCAGATTTAAAAATAGGAATAACAGAGCTCCTTTCCGATATTTGGGAAAGTGCCTTGGGCGATAGATTCGTTAAAGATTAAACTGAGCGGCAAAGCGAGTGTTGTGGCACATTTCTTTACAAAAATACGAGGTACTCCATCATTTCCAGCGCCTTCATGCATATCTAAATGCAACAATGTTGCTTCGATGCAGTTTACACTAATTTTAGGTAGACAGAGAGAGGAAGCGTCTGAACTGTGGTAGGTGTGTGAATGAATGGATGGTGTTGGAGATGATGGTGGCGAGTTGAAGTTTTTGACAAAGTTTTAAGCGAATAAGTTACAAATAATGTCATCTCCTCTTTCAGCTATCTTGTCGACGAGTTGCATTTTAGCTGGATATGAACAACATCCTTTTCTTTTGCTTTTTATGAATGACAAAAATAATTTAGGGCTTTTTGTGACAGCATCTTCCATTAATGAGGTGTATTTTAAATAGCAGGTGTGTTACGCTTTGGCACATCGATCACGCAGGAGCTGGAAATTGATCACATCAAGAGGGTTGTTGTATTTTTTATTTGTTACGTATAAATTGTACTTTTCATTGACATCCGTTTAGGTTCACGTGAGTACTAGACTGTGTCGTTACTTAGGTTAATGCACATACACCTCCCTGTAGGTAAAAAGAAAATATGTCGTACCGGCATTTGACCTGCCAAAGCATGTGTTCTATTTCCGGCAGCCGCAGAGTTATCTGGCGCACACTCCCCGCCATTTCCCCTCTTCCGGACCTCGAGATAAATTGGACGCGGGTCTTTGTTGCTGAACGAATGCCTGCTTATAACCCGACGTGGAAGGTTTTTATCAAATATTGATTTCTTGCAAATAGAATGAAGTGAAAAAGCCTTCTTTGTATATTTTAATTTTGCTGCTTGAAAGCTTTTATGGTTGAGGGGTCTGAATTCGAAGGTGGCCGGTTCGATTCTCACCGCGCACCACAAGATTCTTCGTAAGTAGGTACTATAAACCTTTTGAGGAAAACTAACGCTATTTTGTTATTATGCTGTCTGTTTCTGATCCAAACTAATTTTCAAAAATACTAGACGTGACGACGACCTGGTGAAGGTGGCAGGGTGCGGGATACGGAGGGCGCAGAGCTCCTAATTATGGCGATGGTTAGGGAGCCCTACATCCAGGCAGTGAATGTCCCTTGGCTAAGAATTTTAAATGTTCAATCTAAAGATATACTCGTACATGTATAAATAATACACTCTTATAGACACAAATCTAATGGTTCCTTAAAAATACATACCTAGCCATAAAACAGTTGCGTACATGTCTGATTAATTGGCTGTCATGAACGCACGCAGATCTGGTCCAGCCCGATTGATGCGTCAGGTACTAATGGTCGCATAGCACTAGCACCGGTCCGCGGCTTCGCACACTATTGACAGTACACTAAACACACGCACAATAGCACCAAAACATTGGCCTTTTTTAAAGTTTTTATATAACACGCCCTGTTAGTATGATGGGACAAATCTTACAGCTGAATTTTAGGCCAGTTATCCTCAACTGATTCAGCGAAAATTTGGCATACATATGTTAGGTTTTTATTATTATAGTGCGTAAGCCCTCACACTCAGGGTAATTTATAAGAAATCAAATTATAACCCAAAAATTTTTCAACTGCGACGGGACTTGAACCCACATCCTTCCCGCAGTACGGAAATGTGATGATAAGACAGTGTGATATGATAACCAACTAAACTACGAAGTCAAGTGACGTAGGAGTCGGAAAACTTTGGGACTTCCTTCGGACTCTAGCGCTGTTAGCTCCACCTACAGGGAAAACATTGAAGTTTATCCAATCCTGATTCCCGATAGGCCCCCATGTTGCTGTATGCAGGTACGAGAACGTTTCAAAACACATTTAGTGGCCTTAGCCTTAGACAACCATGAGTGAATCTTGTTGAGGTGAAAATGGACTGCGTCTTTAAATTATTGTACTTCCGAGCTTTGTAAATACGACCGCTTAAGTAGCCCCATAAAAAAAGTACATCGGCGTCATGTCGAGTGTCCATTTAATTGGACCATTATGTGCCCATCCAACACGGTCAGGAAAACTCATCTAAAAACCGTTTTCGCGATCTGTTTACATTATTAAAGATTATCTTTCGGGTATTTATCGCCTAAGAACAAGAACGCCAGAGGTGAGCAGACAACCCATCTTTCTTTCATTATGTGAAAGGGATGACGGATAAAATTGAAAATATCCTAAAAAAGTTTTCAAAAGTCGGTTCAATACAAACTGAGTCCGGGTCTCTGATCCATTTAGCAATACAAACTGAGTCCGGGTCCCTGATCCATTTAGCAATACAAACTGAGTCCGGGTCCCTGATCCATTTAGCAATACAAACTGAGTCCGGGTCCCTGATCCATTTAGCAATACAAACTGAGTCCGGGTCCCTGATCCATTTAGCAATACAAACTGAGTCCGGGTCCCTGATCCATTTAGCAATACAAACTGAGTCCGGGTCCCTGATCCATTTAGCAATACAAACTGAGCCCGGGTCCCTGATCCATTTAGCAATACAAACTGAGTCCGGGTCCCTGATCCATTTAGCAATACAAACTGAGTCCGGGTCCCTGATCCATTTAGCAATACAAACTGAGTCCGGGTCCCTGATCCATTTAGCAATACAAACTGAGTCCGGGTCCCTGATCCATTTAGCAATACAAACTGAGTCCGGGTCCCTGATCCATTTAGCAATACAAACTGAGTCCGGGTCCCTGATCCATTTAGCAATACAAACTGAGTCCGGGTCCCTGATCCATTTAGCAATACAAACTGAGTCCGGGTCCCTGATCCATTTAGCAATACAAACTGAGTCCGGGTCCCTGATCCATTTAGCAATACAAACTGAGTCCGGGTCCCTGATCCATTTAGCAATACAAACTGAGTCCGGGTCCCTGATCCATTTAGCAATACAAACTGAGTCCGGGTCCCTGATCCATTTAGCAATACAAACTGAGTCCGGGTCCCTGATCCATTTAGCAATACAAACTGAGTCCGGGTCCCTGATCCATTTAGCAATACAAACTGAGTCCGGGTCCCTGATCCATTTAGCAATACAAACTGAGTCCGGGTCCCTGATCCATTTAGCAATACAAACTGAGTCCGGGTCCCTGATCCATTTAGCAATACAAACTGAGCCCGGGTCCCTGATCCATTTAGCAATACAAACTGAGTCCGGGTCCCTGATCCATTTAGCAATACAAACTGAGCCCGGGTCCCTGATCCATTTAGCAATAACGAGGGGTCAGTCTGCTAACAAAGAAAGTTAAATACTTAACCAATGCTGCGGTAACACCGATATCACGCACTCTGTATTCTAGCAACAACATTAAATACCTTTCTCTAGTCCTTCTGAGATCGTGTTCTCTATGCCTCGATCCAAGTTGTTTTTTCTGTGCCTCGATACGAGGCGTGGTTTTGTTAAAAGCTCGTCTGTCGTAAAACATTTCTCTTCCGACTTCTAATGGAAAGTAAGCAAATCAAGAGTAGATTTGTTTTTATGTCTCTATTTTATTTAGGAAGCTTTGCTTTAAGAGCTTTCCCTATCCTGCTCCTGGATTTGATCGCGGGTACCGACCGAGTCATATAACACAGTTCACAAATACGAGTACTGATTTTATTTAGGAAGCTTTGCTTTAAGAGCTTTCCCTATCCTGCTCCTGGATTTGATCGCGGGTACCGACCGAGTCATATAACACAGTTCACAAATACGAGTACTGATTTTATTTAGGAAGCTTTGCTTTAAGAGCTTTCCCTATCCTGCTCCTGGATTTGATCGCGGGTACCGACCGACCGAGTCATATAACACAGTTCACAAATACGAGTACTGATTTTATTTAGGAAGCTTTGCTTTAAGAGCTTTCCCTACCCTGCTCCTGGATTTGATCGCGGGTACCGACCGAGTCATATAACACAGTTCACAAATACGAGTAGGTACTGATTTTTGTACCTCATAGCCGTCTCGAAGTCTCTAAAGTGGACGTTGTTTGGTAAAGTCGGAAACTCGTTTTTCCGTGTTTCATTTAGGCTGCGGCCGTAAAAAATCGCGTAAAATGAGTTGCTTCATACAAAAGTGTGGCACACGATGAGTTTTAATTTCTGTTGAAAGTTAGCATGTTATATGTTACACGACTTGTAACAGCCACAAGTCAAAACATTACGCTCGTTCGACCTCAGCCCTCCTTCCTGTCATCACATTACTACCTCCCCTCCCTACGAGCGCCCGTGATACTCCTGAGTATGAGTGCACACCACACGGGAAGACATTTGGCATTCTCTTCTATCTTGAACTGCAATTAAGCTGCATTTTTGATGTAGGTACGTATAAGCGGTTCTTTTACAGTTTCCTAACAAGTGTTGCAGGGCGGAAAAATCCATTCAATAATTACGAAAATATGCTCTCGATGCCCGAAAACAAGTTAATATACTGCTTAAACATATACTAATAATAGACATTTAATTATAACGATCCTGCGCCTGGCCCCCGGCCGTGTCGATCTACCGTCCCATCGGATTAGAGAATAGAGTGCACCTGTGTTTGCGCACACACTTGTACTATAACAATAGTCTCCGTTGAGACTGGCCGCAGTGGCCGAACATTCGGCTATAGGAGGCCTATTCAATGAATGAAGAATAAAACCCCATGGCATAGGGCCCACGCTTTGCATGGTTCGGAAGAACTACGACGCACCCATGGCTAGCCATGTTTTGCGATACGATTTCTTTTCACATTGGTAGATCTGCTGTCAGTTCGATCTACTAGCAAGGCAGCCATTGTTGTCACGATCCACACTAATATTACACATTCGAAAGTAACTGTCAATCTGTCGATTTGTCTGTCTGTCTGTCTGTCTGTCTACCTTTTCAAGCCTAAACGGCTAAACGGATCTTTATGAAATCTGGCAGGGAGGTAAACGGTATCCCGAAGAAGGACATGGCTACTTGAAAAGTATGTTCGAAGCCGCGGGCAGCAGCGAGTGTACAATAAAAGACAAGTATAAGTACTCGCTAATTTTGGAGATAAACCATACTCCATAGTGTTCAGTATCAATGTACCTTTTCTATACCCCAGTACGTCATCCATCGCGTTCAGCTGTTTCTTAAGTAATGCACTTTACGGTCCACGTCCGATGTTGATGCGCGGCGGCGTGGCGGCTGTAAACAGTGCAGCGCGGATGGCGTGGCGGATAGCTGTCCGCAGGGGCGGCGGCGTTTCGCTTCCTGTGTGTCCACACACAGTGT
The DNA here is from genome assembly GCA_963662085.1 of Eupithecia inturbata. Lineage (NCBI taxonomy): Eukaryota > Metazoa > Arthropoda > Insecta > Lepidoptera > Geometridae > Eupithecia > Eupithecia inturbata. The sequence continues at coordinate 476,980 of OY759195.1, forward strand.
GGGGACGGTGACTAGTTCGTTTGGTTTAAAGGCAACTACGCGTGTGTTGTCAAGTAATGAACAGATTTAGCAGAGCGTCCTGTACAAGCAAATTTAGTTATAGAGTTATTTACCGATATCACTAGCACTGCTTTCTTTCCGGCTAGGTGATGAATAAATTAATAATGCTGAACAATAAATAATACTGAACAACGTCCTCAAGTCCCACAGTGAGCAGCGCTTGTCTTATTATTATGGTAGGTACTTGATAACTTATAATTGTACTTAATACATTAGTTTTTATCATACATAGAAAACACCCGGAACAAATATCTGCAGATCGTACAGACATTTTGTTCCGAGCTCCTCGGAATCGAACCCGCACGCGCGACGCAGGAGGTTGCCTCCTGCGTCGCAGGCGGACCTTCCACCGCCGTGCTACAGGTAGGTAATTTCATCATCATTTTGAGGGTTTGTTGATAAGGAAGGTTGATTCATGTAGCTGCCAAAGAAACTAGATAACTACATAGTTTTACTTAACAGCTATCTGGTTCCTTAGTGCAAGCAGAATGCAGTCTGCGGAACGCACCGAACTATTTCATTGACACAACGATTAAAACAAATTTATATTCATCGATCAAGTTACAAAGTTACGAACATTCGCGAGCGTGCGAATGAATACCGGAGCCAAAGAGCGAGCTCGCTAGTTTCTGCCCAATGCCCAACCGCCTCTGCCCAATGCCCAACCGTCTCCGGCCAATGCCCAACCGCCTCTGCCCAATGCCCAACCGTCTCTGGCCAATGCCCAACCGCCTCTGCCCAATGCCCAACCGTCTCTGGCCAATGCCCAACCGCCTCTGCCCAATGCCCAACCGCCTCTGGCCAATGCTCTGACATCGAGCACCGATGCAATAGGTACCAGCGTTTTTCCTCTCGCACCAACTACCGCCTCGTTATTCGACTATTGCCATAACGTCTTATATCTTTACAAATTAGTCGTCATATCCTAAATGTAGATTAAATAGAAACCTGGAAAAATAAATCGTTGGGTCGGCAGGGAGGGAGGGAGGGACGCATTTAGGTTGTTGATAGGGCCTTCCAAATATAGAATTTTGTAATGTCTTGTTTTAAATCGAATGAATGCAGCAGCATAGAATACTAATAAGTTAGTACTTAATTTTTAGCTATCTGAATTTATTAAAAGCCTTAGCATTTAATAACTTCAGATGGCTACAATCATGTTGCAGTAGTCTCCAAGTGTCACGTTATGTGCCGTTCTGATAATAAAAAGAATACTAGGCAGGTACAGGTCGCGTGACCGCGTCACGTAAAAAGAACGCTGGAACCTGCGCACTGAGCGATTTGTCGCGACTTACCCGTGCGCAGACACTTCCTCTCTACCCCCCTCAGCGTTCTTTTTTTTTACGTGACGCGACCTATACTTAACTATCTAATTTGTTAGTTTCAGCCTCGCCCTCCAGCCCCCTTTGCATCCTGACTACAGCCACCACTTGCCACATATTTTTTCGTCCAGCCGCTGGGAGCACATTTCTAGACCGTTTTAGACACCAGCCCGTTCTAGATGGCGAATGCATCCGTCAAGTTGTTTTTACGCTGCTACATAACCTAGAAAATAGATGCAGTTCTATGAAGTGACACTCCGAGACCCTTTCAAAACTGGCAAACAACTCATCTCGCACCCATTGCTGGTTTTCTTTCACGCGATATGAGAGTCTAGAAACCAATGCAGCAATGGTTATTGAAGCGTATGAGAGATAGATTTGAAAATAGAAGTGGTAGAGGCATGCGCAGTAGATGTTTCTGCCTTCATCGGTTGCTAGCCGCGCGCTGCGCGTGTGTGCGTGAGTGCAGTGAACGCTAGGGACGGCGCGGGTTATCGACTCGATGAATTGGGACGGTCGGTGTAGCGTAGCTGTATTATATGGATAGTTTTAGATCATTATAAAAGGATAGAATTAGTTCAAAGACTTTGGAAGCTCAGTATATAATTTGATAAAACGTAATTTTACTGTTTGCAATAAAAAAAGATTGGGTGATCAAAAACAATCATAGGTACTTAATTATGTTTCAATAATTTTATACTTTTGTAAATTTTAAACCAGTAGAGACAAACCTCACTAAAGTGCATGACATCCGCTTAGCAACAGTAGGTAAGGTAACCTAGCCAGTCAAAATAATGAATTACAGATTTCGAAAGCCTTGCAAAACTACACAAGTTGCAAATTTCGCGTAACACTTAACGCCTCGGTGTTTTACAATAGAAAATAACCTGTTTATTCAAACAAATAACATGCATTCTGTTTTCAATTGATTTCATAATCACACCGAAACGGCAATCGTAAAACAATCAAACCTGTGCGATAGAAACTTGGTAGGTGCTATACAATCTAATTTCGACAAAAATTTCGCAATTCACAACACTATTATTATCTTTAAAGCGGCACCCACACATGCGCAGCCTGCATTCTATTATAGAACGACCAAGTTACCACTGCACATGCGACACTACTGTTCCAGCGATTTAGAACTCTACCTCTATTGTAATAAGGCTCTAGACTTCAGAAGAGGTGTGCAATTGTGTGTTGTATAATAAAACTGGGTTGTTTTCGTGTGAGTGGCACTGTATGGAGTCATCGACCCGCGCTAGTGGTCCGTCTCTCCGAACCTACCCCAACCAACCCGATGTGAATATTATACCTAACTACAATTATTTCAGAGCTAGCAAGTTATAGTGAATAACCTACTTTCGAAAGCATTTACCTACTATTTAAATTAAACGACAGTGCAGATAATATTTTGTGCTAGAATTGAAAGTTTTATTGTCGCTTTTCCACTTGTGTGAGTAGAAGTAGGTACCTACCTAATTTAGGTAAGGATCAGTTTAGGAATCAATTTGTAAACAATGAACAAAATCATCGTGAGTTAGGTACTTACCAACACATGTTGCAAGTACCTACCTATTGTTTCTTCTTCTTTGTAGGTACTTTAAATAAAAAATATCCATCAAGTGCGTAGAAGTGATGCTGTGTGGATTGTCCTGCATTAGGTATTTATTGATTGTATTTAGTAGCTGTAAGTATCAGTCATCTAGTATCCACAACACAAGCCCTGCTTATTTTGGGTCTAGACTCTAGAATTATAGACGATGCTGTGTGTGTGTCAAACATAATTTGTTTACTTAGGTATTAAGATCTGGATTCAAGTAAAATAATTGACAGATTGCTTTTAGCGCATAATAGGTCGCATAACATAGACCCGTTGACTTTCAAATTTATTTGTTTATTGAGCCAGCACATAAATAAATGTCCAATTAGGTAGGTACACTAGTCATACCTACAAGAATTATAAAAAAAATAAAAATTCGAAGTGATAAATGAAATAATATTTACAATAACTAAAGTTTTCGACAACGCAGATAAAGTTGAAATAAAAAAAAAAGTTTCATGTCAAAAGAATTAACCTTGGTACCTTACATAGTCAACATAATACTAATTTATGATATAAAAAAATTTAATAATGGTAAAAACGATTAATACCTATTTAAAATAAAATTCATTATAGGTAATATGAACAACCAGATAAATAATTCTATTTAGTACGCAAGTCGCAAAAAGTCAGGCGTATAAACGTCAGTAGCTTCCACACGGATGTAGAGCTGCAGGAGCTCATCGCTGAGCTTCTGACTCTAGTCTGTTATAACCAAGGCAGCCCAACAGGAACTTGTTAGTCGGATACATGAAAGGGTAGTACCCGAAAAGGTGCTTATTTAGGAATCGCAGAAATGCATAATACGTACCTACGACGTTCACGTGACGTGAGTGTGTTACGGTGGCTAAGATACGTTTCCTGAGAGATATTATAGCGATAACTACGTGTTTACGTGGAGTAATCACGTGGCCATCTGAATCCGCTGAGTAAGCATGACGGTTTCTTCCGTAGAAGCAGCTTTCCAATATCTCTGGGTATCGTATATGACGTTATAAATATCTACCGAGGAATATAGCAATATGATGGCACTAACTTCTAAAGATACCAGCAGCGGGTAAAGTACGGCTGATGGTGTTGAAGAATAGAGCAAAATGTTGCATGACCGAAGTTAAAAGGCCGGTCGTCAGGCCGGTATCAGACGCTCCGCACTGACCGCATCAAACGGATGTTAGTAGGCTTTGTATGGTTGGCATAGAAGTGCTCAATGAACAGCACCGCACAGAGCGGACGCAACGGACTGTCGGCGATTCCGGCGATCCACTTAGACAGACGCTTAGATAGACGATGGCGATTCGGATTGCCAATCAGTGGAAGCACTCGCACGCCCGCACCGGCCGCTTTTCCTGCGCTTTGCGCCACCTTGCCGCCGGCGCCGGGTCGCCATGCTCATTCGTACAAAATTCGTCCATTTGCTTCGAAAATCCGGATGTTAATGTTGAATTCGTATGCAAATGGCCGCGGTCGCGTCGGCAATCCGGTGGCTGCGGTTAAAGCGGACTCACAACCCGGCATTGCGCTCAATAAATCCGTCTAATACGATCACCGCGGAGCGTCAATGCCGGCCTGTCAAGCCGATGGCCGTAACTGCCACAAACCTCTTGTATGAGCCAATATCGCTCATACAGCAGATTTACTTTATTCATTAGTAAACAATAAACAGTCGTAACGAAACCTTTGCCACGCGCCGGTGTGTGTCTCTTTAACTAAACATTACGTGCGGCTCAGATTACCCAATTAACGTTTAATAAATCTTAAGACTAAAAACAGTGGTTTGGTGTTGATATAATTTACCTACAACTAACTATAACTGGAGTGCCCTCAACGAGGAGAAAACCCCAACATCTCTTTTTGGTCCTTCGAGAAGAAATTATTTTAGAAAGTGTTTAGTGTGGTGTTTTTCGGATACGTTAGCAAATCGGTGCTGTTGGCCTCCCACAAGCGGGTCTCACCAGCGCATTGAGAAGGTGCAAATAGCGTAAGTCGGGAAGGCTACACTGAATGCCTAAAAATTTGACAACGAACTAGCGCGGCGGGGATAACGTCTACTGCTGTCATTGCTGAACTATTAACTTACGAGCGGAGACAACGTCTACTGCTACTAAGGTAACTTACCGAACTGTGAACCTACTGTGAGTACACAAAACCAACCACTAGTAACTGTTAACAATGGAGGAAGAAAACTACTTTCTTGAACTTATAAACAAACAACAGAATTCTTACGAGAATATCAAAACCCTAAAAACCAATTACAAAAAGGATCCTATTACTAGAAAATCCTTAGATTATCTTAAAAAGCGTATTGAAGCTTTACGATCCCACTGGGACGAGTTTCTTTCGAATCACGAGATCCTGAAGAAGTATGAGTTAGCGAAGAGCAGCCATGACTACTTTAAGGAGAACATTTACGAAATAACTAAGACCATGTTCGACGAAACAATGGAATCGATGACTCAACTACAGAAGGAGTTATCTAAGACTGCACCTGGACCTTCGGGAATATCCAAGCTGCAAGTCCCTAACATACATGGATCACCGAGGTTTGGTACACCTAAAGTTCATCAGCCTACGGATGAAGATACGGACAAGCAAATATCGTTGCTATTTCGCAACCAAATGTTCAACTTTAACGCTTTCGAACGAGCAGTTTCAAAAATAAATCCATTTGATAATAAAGAAAAGTGGCAAATACAAGATCACTTAAACACTATACAAACAAAGTGGGCATCTATTGACAAGATCCATTGGGAACTCAGCTACTTATTGCAGGGAAGAGATAAGGAGTATGACGATAAGTACGACTACTGGGAACACATTTACGATGACCTCAAGGAAAATCTAAATAGAAAAATGTTTGAAACCTCTCACTATGAAAAAACAACCCCAAGGATGGAACTACCAGAGTTCAACGGAACCTACAACAACTGGATACCGTTTAGAGATTTATTCTTTGAAATGATCCACAATAATCCAACGCTGAACAAAACTCAAAAAATGAAATTTCTTAAATCTAAATTGAAGGGGGAAGCGGAGCGGCTAATAAAACACCTTCCAGTCAGTGCCGATAACTATGACACATGTCTGGATATCATACAACATCGCTTTGACAACAAGCGACTTTTATTCACCTCATACATCGAAACGCTTCTCAATCAATCAGTTATAGAGAAACCGAATGCATCAAACTTAATGAAGTTCCATGACACCACGAAAGAGTGTTTAAACGCATTGGAAAACATGGGAATAGATATCCCTATATGGGGACCACTCATCGTCCACCTATTATCATCAAAACTAGATGATGCCACCCACGGTGACTATATTCAGAATATGAAACACTCGAGAGAGCTACCAGACTTAGACGAATTTATGGAGTTCCTGGAGATAAAGTTCATGACATTGGAAACAGCTCGTACTAAAAAGAGTGATCAAAAACAACATTCAAACAATAATTATAAAACTAATAACGAACAGAGATCAACGAACTCTAACAAATCGTATAAATGGGCCAAAACCTTCCATTCTACGTTAAGAAACTGTCCACTCTGCAAAAGTGACAATCACGTGCTAAGGCAATGTCCAACGTTTGTAGGTATGACTGTCGCTAAGCGAGTTGAAAAAACAAACGAGTTAAAGTTATGCAAAAATTGCTTATTTAGCCATGGCGAAAATAAATGCACTAATACGAAACGGTGCCGAGTATGTAATTATAAACATCATTCACTTCTACATGATGATGATTTCAAGACTCAGAAACCACGGCCATCCACCTCAAAGGCGGCTGAGCATACTTCTAACCACATCAACGGTGAACAAGAGATACTTTTGACGACACTTCAACTGAATGTCAAAAGCAAACAAGGAGATTACGTCATCCTACGGGCGTTACTTGATCAGGGCTCCCAAGTAACCTTGATTACAGAAGATGCTGCGCAGCGACTGAATCTACCTCGGAACAAAATGAACGCCTCTGTCACGGGGGTCGGCTCTATAATGGGCACTAGCAAAGGCATGATTAAATTAGAATGTAAATCGATTCACTCTGACTATAAATTCCAAACTGAAGCTCTAGTAATGCGAAAACTAATAAGTAATCTCCCCAACTCAACTATCAACACAGAGAACTGGACACATCTCAATAACATCAAGCTGGCGGATCCAGACTTCAACATCTCTGGGCCCATCGATCTTCTGCTAGGAGCAGATATATACTCTGATGTCATTATGGAAGGAGTACTGAAACATAACATCAACTCGCCGGTAGCTCAGCAAACCAAGTTAGGCTGGATATTGTGCGGTGCTACAAAGCATTTTAACTGTTTCGCAACTCTAACAGACCTCGACAACCTGTCTAGATTTTGGGAGGTGGAAGAGGTACCAACGGAACCCGAACCTACTTCAAGTGACGCATATTGTGAAAACTTTTACACACAAACAACAGCGAGACAAAACAGCGGGCGATACGTAGTGAAGATGCCAATGAAAGAAAACTATGAACAAAATCTCGGCAGTTCAAAGCCTCAAGCTATCGCTCAATTTCTCCACTTAGAAAATAAAATGGCGAAACAAGAACACTTTGCTAAACTCTACAAGGAATTCATTCATGAGTACATCGAGTTAGGTCACATGAAACCTGCGACGAAGCCTGAAAGTCAAGTACGAGTTTACCTACCCCACCACGGCGTGATGCGAGATAGCTCAACATCTACTAAACTCCGAGCTGTTTTTAATGCATCTATGAAAACAGACTCGGGAATAAGCTTAAACGATTTGATGGAAAAAGGGCCAAATCTACAAAAAGATATTTTATCTCTTATCATCAAATGGAGAACCTACAAATACGTGCTAACAGCTGATATTGAGAAAATGTACAGACAAATTATTATACATCACGATCAACAATGTCTTCAAAGAATCATCTGGAGGGACGCTGTTGAAGAACCACTCAAGGAGATGCAGCTCTGTACGCTAACCTATGGCACCAAAGCTGCACCATTCATTGCGATGCGAACACTCCAACAACTAGCTCAAGACGAAGGCAACGCTTTCCCTATAGCTCAAAAAACGCTACAACATGAATGCTACATGGATGACATCATTTCGGGTCACCATAGTTTGGTAACAACAAAACAACTACGAAAGGAGCTCTACGAGCTACTAAAGAAAGGTGGCTTCATTTTACGAAAATGGGCATCTAACGATCCATCTATACTCAAAGAACTGCAAGAGAAAGATAAAAGCCACACAAATTTCAACTTTAAACAACAAGAGTTCAGTAAAACACTAGGACTCTCATGGAGCAGCGAAAAAGACATGTTTTATTTCAATTACCAAGCGCTAAGCGTCGGTAAAGAAGAAACCTATACAAAACGCCGATTACTATCGGAAATAAGCATGATTTATGATCCACTCGGATGGCTGGCACCGATGACACTTCAAACAAAACTTATCTTCCAAAAACTATGGGCAGAACCTTATCAAAACATCGGATGGGATCAATCTGTACCCCATGACATAGCTAACGCTTGGACAAAAATTAAAAATGAACTATCAAATATAAACAACATCACTTTGTCAAGATGGATACAAAATTATAACAATGAAACGATCGAATTGCAAGCATTCTGTGACGCGAGCGAGCAAGCATACGCATGCGTCATATACAGCCGAACTACCTCACCAACCGGCGCGCACGTCATCACTCTACTCGCTGCGAAAACTAAGGTGGCACCAATCAAAAATAAAACAACGATCCCGAAGCTGGAACTATGCGCCGCAGTTTTACTAGCCAAGCTCCTGGATAAAATAACTAAGGTCCTGGCAGATTACGTCATTAAAGTATCCTGTTGGACAGACTCAAAAGTAGTCTTAGCATGGCTTCAGGGAACACCGAACAAATATGAAAAATATATAGCTAATCGCGTGAAACAAATAATAAACATCGTTCCTGCGATAAATTGGGGTTACGTGAAGAGTAAAGAAAACCCTGCCGACTGTGCAACAAGGGGCCTTTCGCCATCAAATCTGGCCAGCTTTTCTTTGTGGTGGGAAGGACCTCAGTGGCTCAAAAAACAAAACGAACAAGTCCCGTCAGCATCAACATCATCATCTGAAACATACTCTACAAATGAGGGCTTAGTTAAGAGCTGCTATACGACGGAACCCGCGCCATTCAAAAACGAATTAATTTATTCATTGCTTGACCGACACAGTAACTTAGTTCGCATTACAAGAATACTTGCTTGGGTCATACGTTTTGCAAACACAACGAAAAATAAAATGAACTCGATGAAGTGCAGTGAACTGAACTTGAATGAAATAAAACACGCGACATGCATGATTATTACATCAGTACAAGAGCATTACTTCGAAAAGGAGATAAAATCTTTAAAAGATAGCGGAAAACTTCCTAACAAGAGTAGTATTTTGAAATTAAATCCCTATCTTGACTCGGATGGAGTTCTACGCGTAGGAGGACGTCTACAACAATCAAATCTCCCAAAAGAAACCAAGCACCCCATTCTTATTCCATCGGAGGGGCGGTTGACTGAGTTAATAATCGACAAGGCACATCAGCGAACTTTGCATGGTGGGGCTAGGCTAACGTTAGCTTACACCAGAAGTAAACACTGGATCATTAGTGGAAATCGTGTCGTCAAGAAAAAGCTTAGACAATGCATCCGATGCCGTCGTTATGCAACAACTCGAACTGAACAGCTGATGGGAAACCTTCCAAAGGAAAGGATAACTCCTTCAAGGCCGTTTTCCCATACTGGGGTCGACTTCACTGGTCACGTGGACGTCAAGATAAACAAAGGCCGCGGGATTAAGACTTGCAAAGGTTATATAGCTATCTTCATATGTATGTGTACCAAAGCAGTGCACATTGAACTTGTTTCTGACTTATCCACGCAAACATTTATCGCAGCGTTAAAACGAATGTGCGCTAGAAGAGGTACACCAAAGCATATATATTCCGACAACGGAACCAACTTTGTCGGAGCTGCAAAAGAATTACTCACAGAGTTCCAACAATATAAAACGATGCTTTCATCAGAGTTCTTCAACGAAATAAATGATCTTCAAATCGAGTGGCACTTTAACGCTCCATCCTGGCCAACAGCAGGAGGTTTGTGGGAAGCCGCCGTACGCTCTATGAAGAATCACCTGAAACGTGTAATAGGTCAACAAAAATTGACTTACGAACAATTTTCTACGCTCCTTACCCAAATTGAAGCATGCATGAACAGCAGACCATTAAGTCCAATATCAGAAGATGTGGAAGACCTGGATTATCTCACGCCTGGCCACTTTCTGACGGGAAGTCCGACACTGTCACTACCAACAAATGAACCTGAAGAAATGAAATCTATTGACATTAGAAACAACTGGAAACTCATTGAACTCATGCGCCGGCACTACTGGGATCGCTGGTCTAAAGAATATCTTCATTTACTGCAAAATCGAAACAAGTGGCAGCAAAGAAGAGAAAACATACAAAAGGGACAACTGGTACTCGTAAAGGAAAGCAATCTACCTCCAGGCAAGTGGGCTATGGGCCGGGTAGTGGAACTGCACCCGGGTAGCGACAGCTTAGTGCGAGTTGTCACGCTTAAAACAAAGAACGGCGAACTAAAAAGGCCAATAACTAAACTAGCTCCGCTCCCTATCAACGAGGCGGGCGAAGAAGCTGAGTCACAGAAAGTGGTACCCAAAAATGACAACGTCAACAAAAACACTGCAACAACCAAGAAAACTACTAACAGCCTATTTATGATGCTTTTGGTAGCATTCACAACGGTATCCTGTGGAATGGCAACACCAGATGAACATTTTAAGATATCGACGCTAACTGACAACAGCCCGATCTACTTTGACCCTGTTGGAAACATTCAACTTATACACGACGAATGGAAACTCCTCGTCTATTTCAACCTTACAACATTTTGGCAAAGTACATCCAAGGTCGAGGAATTCATCAATCACTTAACACAAATATGTGCTACGATGTCTGGCCAGCAATGTCACGGTACTGTGAAGCAACTTAACTTCGAAATGAAGCAACTAAATGAATATAACCAACTATTACTTTCTCAACATCAACAACGAAGACGCCGCGGCTACGTAAACGGCATAGGAAACCTGGCACGTACACTGTTTGGAGTACTCGATAGCGATTTTGCTGACAAATACGCGCAGGACATACATAAGATTCAAACAAACGAGCGCTATTTATTGGATTTAATAAAAAATCAGACACTAATTATCGAGGCACAAAACAACATCTTAAAGAAAAACGAAGATTTCGTCAAAGCACAGCTCAACATAGTACAACAATACATGAACGAAACCAGAGATAATATGGCAGAGTTAGAAAACAGATTTCAAATTATGAAAACTATGAACGATGTCAACGCTGGTGCACTTACAGCCAGCCTGCTGCTCTCCGTACTGAGAAGAAATCAACAAATGCTACTAAATGCATTAACCGACATTTATAGAGGAAATCTCGATATGCAACTGTTTACTCCGCAACAATTATCGGAACAGTTAAACCAAATCGCCGGCTTTATGTCAACAAGATTAACCTTGCCTATAAAAAATAACGAAGACATACAGAGCATATATAAGCTTATTTATGTTAAAGCCCGGCTCACCGAGAAATATCTACTATTCGAACTACATATACCGCTATTGGCTGACGACGACTATTTACTTTATCACAATATACCTATACCTAAACAACGAGCGCATAAACAATGCCAGGTTATTGCAACATCGTCGAAGTACATAGGAGTAAACTTCGTTAAAAATACGTACATACAAATAGAAGATACCGATCTACAACAATGTTCCAAGATGGCGGCGGACAACTACATCTGCCACACCTACACGCCGATAAGCAACTTACATGGTCCAACAGCATCCTGCGAAGCCAAAATACTGAGTCAACATGTTTATGAAAACATAACTTGTGATTGGATACAGCGCCAATGCTCTGACCAATGGATTAAATTACAAAGACCTAACATATGGCTATATAACTGCCTAACAGACTGCCCGACCCGTATAGTATGTGAGAATCAAATAACACCGACAATCATTACAAAGACAGGGCTACTTGCCCTAGGTCAGGATTGCGTAATACAACACAAGGACTCAACAATTTACTCACACAACGTTTTCACCAGCAAAACCGATGATGGAATATCGTTAGAAGTTCCAAAAATCGATTCACCAAATTATATGAAGGGCACGTCCAAAATGACAAACATCATACTACCCCAACTGAATTTATCTGACGAACATAGAATATTAGACAAGCTGATAACTGAACAAAAAGGACGAGAGAGTCTGCCTAACGACTTAACAATCCACGACATTGGTAACTACACGATAAGCACTGTGCTGGTGGGAGGAATTGTAGTCACAATCATAGTATGGCGATTCAGAAAACACCTTACTGCGTGTACAAGGAGAGATGCCAGCACACATATAACCTCTGCAAAGACTCGAGAGAGAACAGAAGAGATAGAACTAGATGAAATTTCACCCTATGCTACAACAAGAGGTGGACATCTGAAGGTCATCCCTCAGCCAACGGTTACACCAGGATTTAGAGTGTGAAATTACCTAAATTATATTATGTTCTTCATAACTTAACTATAAATAACTTTACTTTTAACTTTGCTTATTGTTGTATTGCTTTTACTTTTGGTGTTCTGAGTAGGTACGCTAGCTTAACTTTCCCTCGGGAGCATGTATGAGCCAATATCGCTCATACAGCAGATTTACTTTATTCATTAGTAAACAATAAACAGTCGTAACGAAACCTTTGCCACGCGCCGGTGTGTGTCTCTTTAACTAAACATTACGTGCGGCTCAGATTACCCAATTAACGTTTAATAAATCTTAAGACTAAAAACAGTGGTTTGGTGTTGATATAATTTACCTACAACTAACTATAACTGGAGTGCCCTCAACGAGGAGAAAACCCCAACACCTCTGACTTCACTCTTAAAATATGGTCTCATCAGGTATTTCTTACTAATTAGCGGTTTTAATTTTTTGGTAGGAGAAAACCAACAGAGAAACTTCGCTACTGTCACAATAACAGCCGGTATTTTGCCACTTCGTGTCATTTTCTTGTCTTCTAGAAACTATTTTAGAAACCCAACCTTAGACAGGTTGGGTTACCTACATACGAGTAAAATCGATCTAAACTCCTGGCTTTGGCCGCTCGCCAAGGCTTGTTCCATCTCTCCTCCTGGTATCCACATTGGTATCAGCACAGACCAGCTGTGAGATATTAGTTACAATTATACAGTGAAAGTGTTTTGTTTATGTAATTATATTTACAGACCTTACATTACTTACTTTAGAACTCTTGGCTACTTGGACTTTTTCTCTGTGACATTTTCTATTTAATTTAATTTATTGCCAATATGTACATAGGTTGGTAGCTTATAGCTAAAATTAGTAAGTACATATATATAGTAGTTGGGCTACAATTTTAATTTTAATTGTTAGTCATTTACATTAGTTTAGGTACTTTTCATTCTAGATGTCCTCTTGAGTCTTATGCAAATAATAACAATGCAGGAGCCTGGAGCCTGGAGCCCTCATCGCACCATCTAGCTACACTAAGCAGAGCTTATAAAAATTTATAATATGGTAAGATAAAATAAAATTAAACTAGCGCACCTATACATAGTATATAAGTGGAGGCCTAGACTAGACCCAGCACTGGGCGCGTTAAGATATGATGATATAATATACATATGATCATACACATATACATACATATGATGATAAGCGCCATCATCATCGTCTCAGCGATAGTAAGGTTTACTTTCAGCATATTAGTTGTTGCGGTTTATATTATATCCCGTTAGTCCACTACACACTACACACTACACACTACACACTATACCGGCCATCGTGACCTAGTGTGGGGAACAGAGTGCATCGTAAGGTACACTCAGCCATTTCGCTAGATAAAGTAGTACCTGACTATATAAAGTAAATGTACCACCAGGAAAGCAGCGTTTTCAGAAAAGTTAAGATTTATTCATTACTAGCTGCTGCCCGCGGCTTCGTTCGCGCTTTTCAAGTAGTCTGTGTCCGTCCTCGGAATACATTTACCGCCCTAACAGACAGACAGACCGAGTTACTTTCGATTTTTTATTTTTTTTGTTGTTGTTTATTTAATTAACACGGTTATAATAAACCAATAACATTAATAAAAGAAAAAAAATTACATAAAATAGAAATGAAATGAAATGCTTTATTTTATTAAACAAGATCCGTCAAGTGCGAGTGTGTCTCGCGCGCCGAGGGGTTCGAACGGTTGTCTTGTCATAAATGTAGTAAAGGACTTTGGTATTCAGCACCAAAAAATTAAAGGTACATTTCAGACGTATCGGTTTGCAAACTTCGGAGTACCAAGGGTAATAGTAAAATGTTCGAGTTTCTTAAACCTACAGAAGTTTCAAAAACTATTTTGAAATGTACATACCGATACCTGTCATTTGATACCTAGGCTACCCTCTTGACCTTGTAGATCTCTTTTAAAATTTCGACATCACAATTGTTACAATTTTTTTTATTTAACTTTTAAATTGTAGGTACAGGCGCATGAAATGTATTATTATTTTAAATTTCAAGTTATTTATGTCTGTAACTTGACTCTCCTACGTCGGATATGTACCTATATTGGCATGCCCTAGACTTAGACAAAACATGTACCTATGGTGCTTAGGTATCTCATAGCCATTCTTCCATCTTTGTGACCCATGTTTATAAATAAACAATTTGAATTTACCCCACTCAGTGAGGTAGCCCCCCCTTTTAAAAATTATCCCCCCCCCCCCCTTTTTGAAAATTTTTCATAAAGTCTACTTTCTAGATTCTCTAAGTATATTTTTCTTGTAAAATATAGATCCATATCTACAAACGCTACATACATAGGTACATTTCGGATGGATCGCTCTGCAGACTTCGGAGATACCTAATGGGGATGGGTATTTAACCTGTAGAGGTACAGGCGCACGAAATGTATTATTATTCAATGTTACAGAAAAAAATGATAGTTAAAGTCACAATAAATACCTGTCTAAAAGTTAACATTCTACAGGAACATGCTACTGGAGAACAGCTTCTTCCCATAGCCAGATGCCTCAACATCTACTCTAGATAGGACAGGTATACTTCTAGGAAGTACCTACTTACCTATAAAACAGTACTTTGTAACGTTGCACGTACATGTTTATTTATTTGCTGTTACTGTTGTTATTATTTTATTACTTTTTACAATATTTACTATATACATTTTCTTAATTAGATACAAAGAAGTGTTTATTTAATATTAAGTCACTTAAACAAAACAGTTTTTACTACAACTATACCGGTTCGCATGACGCTGTACACGTTCGCCGCGTTGATTGGCCGATGGCGATTCTTTTGTTCGGGGAAGAACATTCGAGAGCGCGGTGCGGTTGCTCAGCTGATCAGAGCCGGGAATTCCCTTTGTCCGCGTCGGACGTGTGTCGAGTGCGTTCACTAGCTATCTACGTAGGTACGCTTAGTGTCTTCTTACGTGCTGACTCCGGCTCAAATCACTCTTATATATTTCCCGTGATAAGTACATAGTTTGTCACCTCTTCCGACGTATTTGGGAGTTTCTAAAATAATATAAGTGTCGCTCTGCACCCCGATAGGGTAAGTGTTGAACATTGTTTTATGCTGTAGGTAGGCAATCGTTAACTTTTGAAAGTGGATAAAAACCTATTTATTTTTATTACGCTTTAATAATATTATTACCTATGTGTTAATTTAAATATCATCTTGTCACTTTAGAATAATATTAGTTGTGAGAATCCGGCTTTCTGAGAGGATTCTTTGCACCTTGTTATTTTGATCAATCTTTCTTTCACTTCATGACATGATCGAACCGCTAAAATATTTATCTGCATATTGCATTTCATTTTGCCAATCTTATATTTTGTTTTATTCTTTCCACACTGCTTTGTAACTCCGTTCTGATAGTAAAACACTTCTGCACCAACTACCTACTTTCTCGGCTTCTCCTCATAGGCACGTCAATACAGGGTGTTCACTATCAACGGAAAGCTATCAGAACAAAATGTTTACTGTGGACATTTATTCACAGGGTCCGACACTAGGGTTCTATCCCTAAGGAATCTTAACACGCCTAACACGGCTAAGACCCACCATCTTCGACGGCTGACGTCACAGGCCTCTTCAGCTTCACCGTCGGTGTCCACCAACCTGAGCAGCCTTCCGGACAGCCAGGATAGTACCGGACCACGAAGTAAAACCAGACAGGCATAAAACCCAACGATCTTTTTGTATTAATATATTTATTTTTGTAGCTGACGTTTTTGTTTAATTTAACTTCTTACCACCAAAAACGAAAACGCCACACTGGCGCCCTTAAACGTGGTTAATTATTTTATTTTATGAAAAGGTCTGGTTTTGCTTCGTAGTAGTTGTGTTTTTATTTTTTGTTAAACGTTATTTTTTTGGTTGCTCGTAACTAAAGTGCACATCCTGTATGTTTATAAAAAGATTGTCCTTAACCTAAACTTTTCTTTGAATTTGTTTCTGTGGTTTTTGTAATTTTTACACGGCCTGTATGCAAAACTGTCTATCTGCAGCAGTCTTTGTTCGTAAGCGTAGTACAGTCGAGTACAAAAGTGTTAACATTTTTTGATAACTGATCTTGAATCAACTTTTATTTTACGTGGATGTACACATTAGTTGCAATAACGCTTTGTTTTATTTGTTTTATTTTTGTAACTGTTTTTTTTCAGTTATTTTATTTTTGCTTTTAATTTATTTTTTGCCAACCATAACGTTACTTAGTTGGCTTTGTAACAGAACGGAGTAGATTATTCAAACCTTGTGCAACACTTTCTTTATTGCGGTGCCTTTTTTTTTTATAAAATCTTAGTTTTTGCACAAAATGGAATACCCTATAAAATTTTTATCGCTGCAAAAATCAGAGTTAGAATATGAGGTGACTATTAGAGGCGAAACTCCCGGCAATACAGTTGAGGATTTAAGGAAACAAATTTCAAAATTAGGACCTCTTTTTCCTTCCGAAGACATTCTTGATAGTCCGCTTCAAATTAGTCAGGACTTAAAAGGGGTTAGTGACGTACTTACTAAAGTAAAACTCCTTCTTGATTCGAAGACGGACAAGAATGCAGTGCTTCGGGCTCAAAACTTCCTTCATCACCTTTACCACCGACTTAATCGGATTGATTGTGGGGAACAATACAAGGACCTTTATTATGTTGCGGCAGCCGAATTTCAAGATTTATATAAACGCAATAATTTGCTTAAGGACACAGCTGTTGATTCTTTATTGTCATCAACTTCTTCTAGCCCTTCAAATCAACTAGCTAGCACCCCTTTAAATATTAACGTGTCTTGCGAACGTGGCGTAGCAGGTGAACTTACTCGAATTAAATTCGACGGGAAATCGTGTGTTCGTTCTTTCATACAGCGCATCTCGGAATTCAGCAAGGCCAGGAATATTTCATCATCAAAGTTACTGTCGTACGCCACAGAAATATTTACAGGTGACGCCTTACATTGGTACCGCGGACTCCAGGACCAAGTGTCAGATTGGGATGAACTTGTTTCATTACTCAAAAATGATTTCGATCAAGCAGATTATGACTACAGACTACTCACGGAGATACGTGCTAGGACTCAAGGAGAAACAGAAAATATTACCATTTATCTGTCAATAATGTCAGGTCTTTTCTCTCGTCTGTCGAAATCTCTTTCTAATGAGGACAAATTAGAGATACTCCTGCATAATATTAGACCATGCTACGCGAGCACTTTAGCTTCTGCCGCTAAGATTGATAGTATTGACACCTTGAGATCGTCATGTCGTAATTACGAAAACATCCAGGCACGTCTTGCTGGTTTTCGTGAGCCTCCCAAGGTTACATCTGAAACCATAGCACCAGAGTTTGCATATAACAGTCATTCATCGCAAAGACCATCTAATTATAACACAAATTCTGATAAAAGTAATAATAATAATACTAAAGGTAATTCTAACAGTAACAAGTATGTACATGCAATGTCTTCTTCTCCCAAAGCACCGTATTGTCCGCGTTGTCGTAACAACACACATAACCTGAGGCAATGTAAGGCTGATAAGGACAAAATTCTTTGCTTCGTCTGTGGTCATGAGGGTGTTAAAACTCCACAATGCCCAACATGCAAGAAAAATAAGGCTGAGCCTTCAAAAAACCAGTAGCCTTGCAGAATTGTGACATTATCGAACGATCTAATAAGTTCGATAGTGAAGATTGGGCCAAATGGCTACAAACTATAAGTTTATATTTTAGCACTTATAAGATAAACACAATTCTGCAGAGTCAACCGATTAATGATCCCAGGCCTTATGCTGTCGTGCACATAAATGATTTAAAATTGCATGCTTTGATGGATTCTGGTGCAGCTGTAACAATTGTAGGAAACAATTTTCATCGTGTCTTTGAACAGCAGGGTTTTGAAGTTCAGAAGGATCATAGCATCACTGTTTCAGCAGCAGGTGGTCAATCTATGTCTTCCATAGGCTATTTGAACTTACCTATCACTTTTGAAAATATTCTTCATGTTATGAGAGCTTATGTTGTACCAGATGTTAATATTGACGTCGTTTTAGGCATCGATTTTTGGAAAAGATTTAATATTTTCCCAAACCGTCTTTTAAATATTGTATTTTTTAATTCAGACATTTCTGCTGCTAGCCTTCACACCGATCGTCCCTCATTTGTTCAGGCATACGATCACTTATCTAATTCCGAAAAATTAGTAGGCGACAACATCATTGCACAATTTAAGGCCATCTCTGCCGAATGCAAAGGTTTAGGTGAGACCAAAGTTATCACTCACCGAATTGATACTGGCGACGCACAGCCCATTCGTCAACGCTACTACCGGATGTCGCCGGAAAAGCAGCGTATTCTTGTTGAACAGGTGGACGAGATGCTAGGTCTCGACGTAATCGAACCTTGTGAGAGCGCTTGGTCGTCCCCTGTCTTAATAGTCAACAAGAAGAATGGCCAGCCACGTTTTTGTCTCGACAGTCGTAAGTTGAACTCGGTCACAAAACGCGATGCGTACAACTTGCCTTACGTATCTGAGATTCTGGATAACCTTCGTGACGCTCGTTACTTGTCTAGCTTAGATTTGTCCAAAGCGTTTTGGCAAATCCCAATAGCCCCTGAAGACCGAGACAAAACTGCCTTTTACGTGCCGAATCGTGGTACATTCCGCTTTAAGCGCACCGCATTCGGGTTGACCAACGCACCTGCAACCCAGCAGAGGCTGGTTGACATGCTCTTTAGTGAATTCGACCTTAAAGTATTTGCATATCTCGATGACATCATCATCGTCTCGAACGACTTCAATTCCCATGTCTCCATTTTACTACGCGTTCTAGAGAAATTAAAGAAGGCCAATCTTACCGTCAACCTGGAAAAGTGTAAGTTTTTCCGGAGTACGCTCAAGTATCTGGGCTATGTCGTCGATAGTGGTGGACTACGTACCGATCCTGAGAAAGTTCAAGCTATCCTCAATTATCCGACACCTTCTTGTCGAAAGGATATTAAGCGCTTTCTCGGGACAGCTACATGGTATCGTCGTTTCGTCCCTAATTTTAGCACTATAGCAGCTCCGCTCAATAAGTTGACGTCGTGCAAGAAGGGCGGACCTCCGTTCGTCTGGTCTCCGGAAGCAGATTTGGCATTCCAGAAGCTAAAGGAATGCTTAGTTTCCGCTCCGGTTCTATCCTGCCCTGACTACGATAAGCCATTCGATGTGCACACCGATGCAAGCAACTACGGCGTGGGCGCTATGCTAACCCAAACCATAGATGGCAAGGAGCACCCAATTGCTTACATGAGCAAGTCGTTGTCAGCGGCGGAAAAGAACTATAGCATCACAGAGCGTGAAACACTTGCGGTGGTCATAGCTTTGGAGCACTGGAGGTGTTATTTAGAGAACGGGAAGCCTTTCACGGTCTATACAGATCACAGTGCTTTAAAGTGGTTCCTGTCCCTAAATAATCCAACCGGTCGATTAGCTCGCTGGGGTGTCAGATTGTCCGCTTTTCACTTTGAGCTGAAACATCGTCGCGGCATTGACAATGTCATACCAGATGCCTTAAGTAGAGCAGTTCCCGTTAATGCGATCAGTACTTCAGGTTTTTACACAACAACTACTGATCCGTGGTACAAAAACGTCTATAATTCTTGTCTTACTAAACCACAAAATTTCCCTAACTTTCTTATTAAAAACAATACCCTTTTTAGATTGACAAAAAACAAACATAACACGACTGACTTAACTTCAGAATTTGCATGGAAAGAGGTAGTACCGAAGGAGCTACGTGAGCAGGTTATACTCGAAAACCACGCGGAACCTACGGCTGGACATCTTGGCGTGTTCAAAACGTATCGTCGTCTCGCGTTACGCTATTTTTGGCCAGGTTTGCACCAGGACGTCGTGAAGTTTGTTGGTTCGTGTAGCAAATGCCTCATCTACAAAGCTCAGAATCACCAAATTTTGGGAGAAATGGGTCGTCCGAAGCAATGCAGTCGCCCCTTCCAAGCTATTTCTGTTGACCTTATGGGCCCTCTGCCTGTCACTAGAAAGCAGAACAGCTACATTTTAGTGGTGACTTGCTGCTTTACTAAATTTTGTGTTATTTGTCCCTTGCGATCTGCTACTTCTGCAGCTGTTTGTAAGTTTCTGGAAGATTCCATCTTCCTCATACATGGAACCCCTCAAACTATTTTTATGGACAACGGTAGCCAGTTTATCAGTGCTGTTACACAGTCTCTCTTTAAAAAATATAGCATTCCTAATTTATTTTATACCCCAAAATACACGCCTCAGGTCAACACTGTCGAGCGTTATAACCGTACAATAATAACTTGTCTATCAACATTCGTGGAGGATGACCACCGGACGTGGGACGTTTTTATTCCCAAAGTGCAGTTTGCCATTAACAATTCGGTGAGTGAAGCAACGGGATTCACTCCTTCATTTTTGGTATTTGGCAGAGAATTAGTTGTTTGTGGTACTCACTATGTCGATAATGATCTAGGTGATGAATTTCTGTTCCTTCCACGCGATTGTTATGCTGAAAATTTAGGTTGTCTTTCTGAGATTTTCGATAAAGTTCAAGCAAAACTTTGGCATGCACATGCTAAAAACACGTCTCATTATAACTTGCGTCGGAAACCGACAGAATTTACAGTTGGTGATGTAGTGATGAAGCGTGCGTATGTTCTGAGTGACAAAGACAAGTACTTTAGTAAAAAGCTGGCACCAAAATTTATCAAATGCCGCGTCATAGAGAAAAAATCTCCTTTAGTTTACATTTTAGAAGATATGTCAGGGAAAAACCTGGGTACATGGCATATAAAAGATTTAAAAGTAATAGGTTTAAATAAATAGATATTATGTTCATAAAAATCGCATGTAAAGTTAAAACCCACCGAATTGTCACAATTTTTCTTACAACTTGGTACTTGAAATATTCATATGGGTCTCCACTCAAGTTAAAAAGGTTACCTTAAAAAACTGCTAGATTGCGTTAGTAGCCTTTGAAATGGCCACTTTTGCTTGTTTGAATGCGTGAAGTATGAAAGATTGAATTTTGAAAGGATTAATATGCAATATACAACTTAATGTGCGGATTTTATCTTTAAAACTATATATAAAATCCTTTTTTTTGTGACGCGGGGGTAATGTAACGTTGCACGTACATGTTTATTTATTTGCTGTTACTGTTGTTATTATTTTATTACTTTTTACAATATTTACTATATACATTTTCTTAATTAGATACAAAGAAGTGTTTATTTAATATTAAGTCACTTAAACAAAACAGTTTTTACTACAACTATACCGGTTCGCATGACGCTGTACACGTTCGCCGCGTTGATTGGCCGATGGCGATTCTTTTGTTCGGGGAAGAACATTCGAGAGCGCGGTGCGGTTGCTCAGCTGATCAGAGCCGGGAATTCCCTTTGTCCGCGTCGGACGTGTGTCGAGTGCGTTCACTAGCTATCTACGTAGGTACGCTTAGTGTCTTCTTACGTGCTGACTCCGGCTCAAATCACTCTTATATATTTCCCGTGATAAGTACATAGTTTGTCACCTCTTCCGACGTATTTGGGAGTTTCTAAAATAATATAAGTGTCGCTCTGCACCCCGATAGGGTAAGTGTTGAACATTGTTTTATGCTGTAGGTAGGCAATCGTTAACTTTTGAAAGTGGATAAAAACCTATTTATTTTTATTACGCTTTAATAATATTATTACCTATGTGTTAATTTAAATATCATCTTGTCACTTTAGAATAATATTAGTTGTGAGAATCCGGCTTTCTGAGAGGATTCTTTGCACCTTGTTATTTTGATCAATCTTTCTTTCACTTCATGACATGATCGAACCGCTAAAATATTTATCTGCATATTGCATTTCATTTTGCCAATCTTATATTTTGTTTTATTCTTTCCACACTGCTTTGTAACTCCGTTCTGATAGTAAAACACTTCTGCACCAACTACCTACTTTCTCGGCTTCTCCTCATAGGCACGTCAATACAGGGTGTTCACTATCAACGGAAAGCTATCAGAACAAAATGTTTACTGTGGACATTTATTCACAGGGTCCGACACTAGGGTTCTATCCCTAAGGAATCTTAACACGCCTAACACGGCTAAGACCCACCATCTTCGACGGCTGACGTCACAGGCCTCTTCAGCTTCACCGTCGGTGTCCACCAACCTGAGCAGCCTTCCGGACAGCCAGGATAGTACCGGACCACGAAGTAAAACCAGACAGGCATAAAACCCAACGATCTTTTTGTATTAATATATTTATTTTTGTAGCTGACGTTTTTGTTTAATTTAACTTCTTACCACCAAAAACGAAAACGCCACAACTTACGTAAAATGCTGTACAGTACAAGATGGGAGTCAGCAGCAGCACGTGTTCTATCGGTACTAGCGCTGCGCTCGGCTAAGTTCGTGTCTGTTCGGGCGCGCTCGGCACGGGTCATCGATCTGACCCACTTCTGCGCAAGAGTTGTTGCTACGCGAGCGTTTATGGCAATGTTGTGGACCAAACGGGAAATTGGTGTTTGGGGTACTGTCTAGATTGGTAAAAAAGTAGGTAGGGAAGTTTTTCCGAGTTGTACTAGCTATTCCTTAGTAGAAAGGCTCGTTCAGAGAAGTTCCAACATGTTTAAGAAGTAGAAGTGTCATTCACGGAGGTCAATACCAACTTCAAGAAAAACATCATTAAAATCTACCATCAGAACAATAAATAATATAAATAATACTGGACAATCCACATAAATAGCAAATAGACTAGCCCCAAGCTAAGCAGAGTTTGTGTTATGGGTAGGTACCTAACACAAGCTCTAGATAAGTCATATAATTAATACAATACATAACATAGATAGATATTTTTTTATTATACATACATACATAGAAATGCCCAAAACACCCGGAATAAATATTTTCAGATCGTACAAAAAATTGTCCTAAGGCAGGAATCAAACCGACATATCTATAATAGTATACCTACTGCTGCATATTTTTCTGTTCAATGAATTTAATTTTCCACATGAGCTGCTTTTTTCTCTTTCCTTCTCCTCCTTCTACTACAAGCTTTAGTGAAGGTACCTGCCTCCATGTTTGTTCTAGACGTTTCTTAACGTCTGTGAGTCCGCACTAGCCAGCAGCACGATCGTTTCTATTCCTAGATCATTGCGTGTCAGATGAACGTTGATAGCAGATGGTAACCATACAAAATGGCGACTTTGTTTACTACCAATTGGTAGCTGGTATTTGAAAGTGCTGGTGAACCAATTATTTATGGTGACTGTTCACTGAAAACGTCGTGAGAAAACGACTTATTTTAGAACGCATGCGAAGGTTTAGTAGACCTTTAGATATCTGATAAACTATAGTACTATAGTATTAATTCAGACTTGCTACGAGGTCTTCATTACGAATGTCGGCGGGTTAACTACGAGCCTTATTGGTGTTGCAAGAACACCAACGTTTATCTAAATCACCTTGGTTACGCACTCACGGCATTACACGTAAACGGCTGCACCTATTTTGCTAATTCTGTTTTGTTGTGTTTATTAGGAGAAGGTTCTTTAAAAAAAATTGAGAAAGGATTACAGGACAACGTCTGTCGGGTCAGCTAGTAAATAAATAAATGTCTTCAGGGTGAGTGCATGCGCTGCTCCGACCTTGTTATAGTAACATTGCTGAGGTGAGTGCTTGCGCTGCTCCGACCTTGTTATAGTAACATTGCTGAGGTGAGTGCATGCGCTGCTCCGACCTTGTTATAGTAACATTGCTGAGGTGAGTGCATGCGCTGCTCCGACCTTGTTATAGTAACATTGCTGAGGTGAGTGCATGCGCTGCTCCGACCTTGTTATAGTAACATTGCTGAGGTGAGTGCATGCGCTGCTCCGACCTTGTTATAGTAACATTGCTGAGGTGAGTGCATGCGCTACTCCGACCTTGTTATAGTAACATTGCTGAGGTGAGTGCTTGCGCTGCTCCGACCTTGTTATAGTAACATTGCTGAGGTGAGTGCATGCGCTGCTCCGACCTTGTTATAGTAACATTGCTGAGGTGAGTGCATGCGCTGCTCCGACCTTGTTATAGTAACATTGCTGAGGTGAGTGCTTGCGCTGCTCCGACCTTGTTATAGTAACATTGCTGAGGTGAGTGCATGCGCTGCTCCGACCTTGTTATAGTAACATTGCTGAGGTGAGTGCATGCGCTGCTCCGACCTTGTTATAGTAACATTGCTGAGGTGAGTGCATGCGCTGCTCCGACCTTGTTATAGTAACATTGCTGAGGTGAGTGCATGCGCTTCTCCGACCTTGTTATAGTAACATTGCTGAGGTGAGTGCATGCGCTGCTCCGACCTTGTTATAGTAACATTGCTGAGGTGAGTGCATGCGCTGCTCCGACCTTGTTATAGTAACATTGCTGAGGTGAGTGCATGCGCTGCTCCGACCTTGTTATAGTAACATTGCTGAGGTGAGTGCATGCGCTGCTCCGACCTTGTTATAGTAAAATTGCCGAGGTGAGTGCTTGCGCTGCTCCGATCTTGTTATAGTAACATTGCTGAGGTGAGTGCTTGCGCTGCTCCGATCTTGTCATAGTAACATTGCTGAGGTGAGTGCATGCGCTGTTCCGACCTTGTTATAGTAACATTGCTGAGGTGAGTGCTTGCGCTGCTCCGACCTTGTTATAGTAACATTGCTGAGGTGAGTGCATGCGCTGCTCCGACCTTGTTATAGTAACATTGCCGAGGTGAGTGCTTGCGCTGCTCCGATCTTGTTATAGTAACATTGCTGAGGTGAGTGCTTGCGCTGCTCCGATCTTGTCATAGTAACATTGCTGAGGTGAGTGCATGCGCTGTTCCGACCTTGTTATAGTAACATTGCTGAGGTGAGTGCTTGCGCTGCTCCGACCTTGTTATAGTAACATTGCTGAGGTGAGTGCTTGCGCTGCTCCGATCTTGTCATAGTAACATTGCTGAGGTGAGTGCATGCGCTGCTCCGACCTTGTTATAGTAACATTGCTGAGGTGAGTGCTTGCGCTGCTCCGACCTTGTTATAGTAACATTGCTGAGGTGAGTGCATGCGCTGCTCCGATCTTGTTATAGTAACATTGCTGAGGTGAGTGCTTGCGCTGCTCCGATCTTGTCATAGTAACATTGCTGAGGTGAGTGCATGCGCTGCTCCGACCTTGTTATAGTAACATTGCTGAGGTGAGTGCTTGCGCTGCTCCGACCTTGTTATAGTAACATTGCTGAGGTGAGTGCATGCGCTGCTCCGATCTTGTTATAGTAACATTGCTGAGGTGAGTGCTTGCGCTGCTCCGACCTTGTTATAGTAACATTGCTGAGGTGAGTGCATGCGCTGCTCCGATCTTGTTATAGTAACATTGCTGAGGTGAGTGCTTGCGCTGCTCCGATCTTGTCATAGTAACATTGCTGAGGTGAGTGCATGCGCTGCTCCGACCTTGTTATAGTAACATTGCTGAGGTGAGTGCTTGCGCTGCTCCGATCTTGTCATAGTAACATTGCTGAGGTGAGTGCATGCGCTGCTCCGACCTTGTCAACTAGACTTTCCCACCTCAGCAATGTTACGGGAAAGTCTAGTTGCAATTTTTTTTTCAACCACTAAACTTTAGTGGTTGAAGCACTCCCATGATGTTGCCCTCATTGAGGGTGAAACGTTGGTGTTCTCCCAACACAAGCTAAGTTCGTAGTTAACCCGCTCCCATTCATAAGCAGGTGGTACAGTGGTATAATAATACAGTATACGTAACTAGACAGGGTGGATATTTTAGATGGTGCAGTTAGGGGATGTACCATAACCGGTGTAGATACCGGAAAATGGTCTTACGAGGCTATCAATTTTTTTTGAGAAATTTTTTCCCTTTTTTTCAGATTTTCATCAAATGTACAGTGAGCAAAAAAAAATACACCGTCCAAAAAATACATAAATGTAGAAAGGCCATTGCCGACTCAAACTACTTTCCTATTTCCAATTAGGAAAGGTTTCCCTCTTTAAGGCGGAAACTCAGGTTCATGTGCCTGTAACTTAACTGTAACTTAACTGTAACTTAACTGTAACTTAACTGTAACTTAACTGACAATGCCAATTCATATTACAAGATCTATGTTTTACATTACCTAATACTGAATCCGGTCAGAAGTCAAAAACTTAATTGTTTAGGCTAGGCTTACAACACAAGCACTTAGATAAGATAATGTAGGTACGTACTCACCCTGTATCGCCAATTGAGCTTCACAGGGCTAACTTATTCATAAATACCTAAATAATACCAATAATTAAAAATCTATTGAATGAATACTGTTGAGACTTGACTTAAACAAAACAAACGCGGTAAGATAAATTATGAACACACTCGCTTAGTTATGAATACCCATTTCCTGTAGTAAATGAATAAACGCCGCAGTATTTACTTGAAGGGATGTGACGGCCGCTGTCAGCTGATTTGACAGACGGACAGACGGACGGAGGGACGGAACAAGCTGTTTGTATTGTAATGCCCAAACATGGACTAGGTCCGTTATGTCCTTAGTTCTGTTTATTTGTAATTTTGTACCGGCACTTGGAGTCACTTGGAGAGTTGTGTGTTGTGAGGTGTGAGTTCGAGTTCGAAGGTCTGTTGACAGAAGGTCGGGAAACCAACTTGCATGCTTCTCGCCCAATTTCGTTTTTCATAAAGCCTAGACCCTGCGCTACCTCTATCTACTTCACCCATTCAACTTTAGTTATGACATGCACAAGAAATACGTAATATAATAAGACAAATTTTGCAAGTTTTCAAGTTCATTTTGGTATTTTAATTTATTAAATATTCAGTTGTTACGAACTTTTGCTGTAAGTACCTACTTCACGCTCACATATTATTACATTTTACATAATTTTACATAAATGTAAGTAGGTGCCTACAGTATAGTTTACTAAGATGTTTTCTTTCCGGATTGCGAGCATGAACCAGCGTCTGTGGAAATATATTATCTTAGAAACGTTTGCCTTCTCTTTATAACAATAAAAATAGAGATAAGCTCACTGTTAACTCGATTTGCATAAGGGCCAATCTACACCGGTGATTCTAAGCAGCCAGTTGCATTTATAAAGGCCACATTTGAACAAGACTGAAGTAGGTTTGTACGCTTAAAGTAAACTTTTTTGCCACTTCAGAGTTGCACGTTGTGACCCCATGTGGCTTCCTGGATGCAAAACCTAACGTCTTTGAATCAGCTGCTTGCTCCAAACACTTCACATACAACCCATAAATTATGTTTGCTCTCGATACAAAGAATAGCAACACGCAGCAGGTCTTAATGATACAAATAAAACTATCAATAAAAATGTTCTATGTTGTTATTTTTGAGGGAGTACATTATGTTTCGGTTTGGGCCATGCGGATTTTACATTAGATTTCTATTTATATAATCAATTTTGACGAATACATTACAAAGTATATACAGTGGTAGAGATGGTGGCAAAATTAATGCTTTAGTCCAGTTTATCTTCACTTATTTTAAAGTATAGACAATATTCCTAACGCTAAAGGCTACGTTACGTTTCCACGTGGGCCTCCGCCCTTGGGCCGCCCTCTAAGAATAACAAATCTTTATTTATAGCATTAGTATTCAAATACCTTTGACTTTGCTTCAGTAATTGAACTTCCTTCAGCCTTCGGAAAGTATTTGAAAGCTTTCATGTTGAGCTCCATGTGTAAACGTAGTGTATGTTTACCGAAAGTTACCATGGCCGGGATAAACTCTTGTAAACTGCACGTGTAAAGCCAACCTAATCCATTTCCCCGGAAAGCCACCGGTGGAAATGGCAGGCCCAGCATCAGGCGTCTGCATATACGCAAACAACTTTCATATTGTTGTACATAATTAAAGAAACCGCGGGCCCCGGCGTCGGCGCCGGCGCCGGGGCCGTCGCCGCTTTCTAACATTCACTGCGGTACAGGTGGACGCAGAGGGTCTGGCTCAGCTTTACGTTAAGGGCCCTTTGGTATGGGCACACGACATCTCTGGCGAAAGTCAGCAGACTCGCGAGCAGCAACATAGTACCTGCGTAACTGCAGCTTACGAATAACGAACAGTTAAATAAACAATGTCCTTGCTGTTCCAGTTCATGCTACTTCCGTATGGTAACACGGTTGTATCATCGTTCATCATGATATGTTTAGTTAGATAGATTACAGTACCTTACTTAGCAAATGCTGATGTCGGAGGCCAAGATACACTCCGGTTCACTGCGGCTCATCTTTTGACATATTGCATTTTACTAACATACTGGTATGTACTCCCAAAACTTGTTTGGTAATTATTTGTTTAAATTTTGAATATTTTATTGATAATAATTTAGTGTTAAGTTTTAGCTTATGTTGTAAGCCTAAAGAAATAAAAGTATACAGTATTGATTTAGGTTCCAATAAGTGTTCCGTCCCCGCCTGTACCCACACGGGGCTAGGCGGCGGCGCGGCGGCGGCGCTACCGAAGCGGCGTCGACTCGAAGCCGCTCCGAACTGGCTGCTCTACAGTCCAACCTGTTTGGGCTAGGTCCCGTAAGACGTCGGCTACTGGGCTCGCGATCTAAACTATTGCACTAGGTAAACCATTGCACAACGTACACGATTCTGCCGAGAAACAAGGCCTACGACTACTCATTTTCTAAAGTAGTGACACGTTGGTTAGCAAAAGCTACTGTAACTAGACCTGAGTGGCTAGTAGGTATATGGCTAGGGTTTGCTTAAAAGCAAATTGAGAAAAGTTTTGATTTGTTCCACGTTCGCCCCGCAGAGTTTTGCCCCACATGTAATTCCACGTTCGCCCCACATTGTATACCTTGTCTGCCCTGAAAATATTGTTATACATATTTAATAATTTTATTCCACATTTACCCCATTTTGAGTCGCATTTGGCCTCGCGTGTTTTTGTAATACAATTTAGTAGAGTCAGAGTCGCTCGACGACTCAGTAGTTCGGTTGCGTAGTTGAACTGGACTTTTGAGCGATTTTACAATAGAATTGGCAGAATTGTGGTAAATAATTACCGCAAAATTCACGAAACAAAGAAAAAGAAGAGTTCGTATGAAACTATTCGATCCCTGTCATACTACGACAAGCAGTTTCTCTCTGAGGGCGCTGCAAGGCATTAGATACATAGGCATTGTATATAGGCATTACATACATGTTTATGGAAGGAAACTAAAACTTATATAGTTTTCGTAAGCTATAACACAACACAACTCATACTAAATACTGGCCGGGCCATTACATATGTACCTACCTAGTCTTATTTATCTTACAGTGGGCGCTTTTACTTATGCCATACGGGATGCCAAATACCTACTATCATATCAGCTTAGCTCACCTCCCATCAGAATAGATCAACTGACTATCATATCAGCTTAGCTCACCTCCCATCAGAATAGATCAACTGACTATCATATCAGCTTAGCTCACCTCCCATCAGAATAGATCAACTGACTATCATATCAGCTTAGCTCACCTCCCATCAGAATAGATCAACTGACTATCATATCAGCTTAGCTCACCTCCCATCAGAATAGATCAACTGACTATCATATCAGCTTAGCTCACCTCCCATCAGAATAGATCAACTGACTATCATCTCAGCTTAGCTCACCTCCCATCAGAATAGATCAACTGACTATCATATCAGCTTAGCTCACCTCCCATCAGAATAGATCAACTGACTATCATATCAGCTTAGCTCACCTCCCATCAGAATAGATCAACTGACTATCATATCAGCTTAGCTCACCTCCCATCAGAATAGATCAACTGACTATCATCTCAGCTTAGCTCACCTCCCATCAGAATAGATCAACTGACTATCATCTCAGCTTAGCTCACCTCCCATCAGAATAGATCAACTGACTATCATATCAGCTTAGCTCACCTCCCATCAGAATAGATCAACTGACTATCATCTCAGCTTAGCTCACCTCCCATCAGAATAGATCAACTGACTATCATCTCAGCTTAGCTCACCTCCCATCAGAATAGATCAACTGACTATCATATCAGCTTAGCTCACCTCCCATCAGAATAGATCAACTGACTACCATTAGAATAGATCAACTGACTATCATCTCAGCTTAGCTCACCTCCCATCAGAATAGATCAACTGACTATCATCTCAGCTTAGCTCACCTCCCATCAGAATAGATCAACTGACTATCATCTCAGCTTAGCTCACCTCCAATCAGAATAGATCAACTGACTATAATTTCAGCTTAGCTCACCTCCCATCAGAATAGATCAACTGGTCAAAAAGCTCTCTTCCAGTTAGAAGCAAACATCCGCTTCATCTAAAACAGTCATCATTACAATTTAGAAATAACACAACACCTCTCTAAATAATATTATACGAAACAAAACGAGCAACATAATTCGACTTTCATAACAACAATCAAACGGACACGGCGAGTAGGGTGACCACGCGGGAAGCCGCGGAAAGTGGCGGATATTTGGAGCGGGCGTAACGCGAGGTGGGGCGACTCGCGACTAATGAAAAGGACATTTGAATAATTGCAGTGAGGGTGCCTACTAATAGGAATTTTCTCAAATAATTATAAGTTTGAGAGGTAACTTTGACTAAATAAAATAATGATTAATGATTTTGGTGGCAGTGCCCCCATTTCATTTTGCACTTATTGTTCTTCAATGAAGTTATTATTAGTCTCAATTAAAAGAAGTTTAGCTCCTCTCTTGTCTATTTTTTAGAACAAAAAAATCCAAGGATACCATTTGTTTGTATATCACCAATTATTTAGCTTTTATTTATTTCTGTACGGTAATATGGGTAACAATCTAAAACCATGGCCAACACAACTTCTCATCATCAATCATCATTATGCA
The DNA here is from genome assembly GCA_963662085.1 of Eupithecia inturbata. NCBI lineage: Eukaryota > Metazoa > Arthropoda > Insecta > Lepidoptera > Geometridae > Eupithecia > Eupithecia inturbata. The sequence continues at coordinate 508,517 of OY759195.1, forward strand.
ATACTCATTCCATCTTCACAGGAGCTGTAATATAATGAAGGCAAGTATTATCTTATCTTAGAGTTTTTGTACCATTGTATTTACTGGTATTCTTTGACACCTTATTTAGATCATTACATTACTTGCAGAACACGTTTGCTAAACTAAAGTATCAAAACTATCTAGTCCATGTATTAACAAAAAAGTTTAAGTATTTGTGTCTACTTACTGTATTTTTTTACAATTTATATTTACAATGATTCAGTTGAGCTGTCTGTTATTTATTATTATTAGACCTGAGTAAAGTTCCTTTCCTATTGGACCTTCCTCCATTCCTCGTCCGTCTCATAAATAAAGCGCACGCTATTTTGTCCCTTAAAAAAAAGAGTATCATGGTCCGTCTACCGTGAAAATAGCGCATGTAGGTACCGCCAGAGGTACATTAGTAATGGTAAGAGCGCCTCGTGTCACACTGGAGGGGTCCCCTCCACAGTGCCCAACGACCGAGGTTATACAATACTGTGACGTCACTATTGGGCAATAGGTACTGCCATTAGCTTGATGGAGAAGTGAAGACAACAGTCAACTTAAACAATGTCAAAAAGCAAAGCACTCAGAGGCGCGCTTTGCTTTCAGTCTTCAGCTCTTTCTAGAGCTGAAGGTAACAACTTGCAGCAACAAACAAATCATCATCATCATCAGCCCGTGTACGTCCACTGCTGAACATAGCCCTTCCCCAAACGACGGCACAAATAGCGGTCCTGCAGCCACCTCCATCCATCGACTCCCTGCGACCGCTACAATGTCGTCGCTACATCAAGTGGAAGATCTTCTCACACTCCTTTTCGCATTGCATCGAGCTTGCCACTTGTGGAACCTTACTCTCCAAGAAACAAATAAACTATGTTAATGTATCCGACTCGAGTCACATCGGAGAGTTTATGTTGTTGATTTCAATATACACATTTTTACTTCCCTTCTTTTCCACTCGGAAAGGTAAACGCAATAGCCTCATACATAAGTCACTTCTCACCAGGACTTATCATCTTGTGTATTCTCATAGAGTAATTACCCAAGTTCAAGGAAAACACAAGGAACACCAGGACATCAGCAAGACGAACCTTTGATCTCCATCGCGAGGAAATTAACATCTCAGCGTAATACCAGTCTTTTGATCTTTTGATGTCGTAATCATATTTCAACTTTGTTGACGGGGAGAAACAAAATAATAATAATCTTGATGAACAACTTATTTAATAATCTTTATAACCTACATATCTTTGTTTTTATTTGACTTTCATCCTCTTGCCTAATGAAATTTCTTGTAAACTTGGTCGGATTATTGGCTTGGCATGGCTGCTTGGTTGTCTTTAGTCTATGGAATCGACGACCCACCGATTGCTCCGACCGTATGGTTGGTATTTCGATATTTTTTCGGACCGACGCGACGCGACGACGCGATCGGCCACTTTGTAGTCGCTTGCCAGACGTCCATATATGACTTGCCACATTGTAGTCGCTTGCCAGACGTCCATATATGACTTGCCACATTGTAGTCGCTTGCCAGACGTCCATATATGACTTGCCACATTGTAGTCGCTTGCCAGACGTCCATATATAACTTGCCACATTGAAGTCGCTTGCCAGACGTCCATATATGACTTGCCACATTGTAGTCGCTTGCCAGACGACCATATATGACTTGCCACATTGTAGTCGCTTGCCAGACGTCCATATATGACTTGCCACATTGTAGTCGCTTGCTAGACGTCCATATATGACTTGCCACATTGTAGTCGCTTGCCAGACGTCCATATATGACTTGCCACATTGTAGTCGCTTGCCAGACGTCCATATATGACTTGCCACATTGTAGTCGCTTGCCAGACGTCCATATATGACTTGCCACATTGTAGTCGCTTGCCAGACGTCCATATATGACTTGCCACATTGTAGTCGCTTGCCAGACGTCCATATATGACTTGCCACATTGTAGTCGCTTGCCAGACGTCCATATATGACTTGCCACATTGTAGTCGCTTGCCAGACGTCCATATATGACTTGCCACATTGTAGTCGCTTGCCAGACGTCCATATATGACTTGCCACATTGTAGTCGCTTGCCAGACGTCCATATATGACTTGCCACATTGTAGTCGCTTGCCAGACGTCCATATATGACTTGCCACATTGTAGTCGCTTGCCAGACGTCCATATATGACTTGCCACATTGTAGTCGCTTGCCAGACGTCCACATATGACTTGCCACATTGTAGTCGCTTGCCAGACGTCCAGATATGACTTGCCACATTGTAGTCGCTTGCCAGACGTCCATACATGACTTGCCACATTGTAGTCGCTTGCCAGACGTCCATACATGACTTGCCACATTGTAGTCGCTTGCCAGACGTCCATACATGACTTGCCACATTGTAGTCGCTTGCCAGACGTCCATATATGACTTGCCACATTGTAGTCGCTTGCCAGACGTCCATATATGAATTGCCACATTGTAGTCGCTTGCCAGACGTCCATATATGACTTGCCACATTTTAGTCGCTTGCCAGACGTCCATATATGACTTGCCACATTGTAGTCGCTTGCCAGACGTCCATATATGACTTGCCACATTGTAGTCGCTTGCCAGACGTCCATATATGACTTGCCACATTGTAGTCGCTTGCCAGACGTCCATATATGACTTGCCACATTGTAGTCGCTTGCCAGACGTCCATATATGACTTGCCACATTGTAGTCGCTTGCCAGACGTCCATATATAACTTGCCACATTGAAGTCGCTTGCCAGACGTCCATATATGACTTGCCACATTGTAGTCGCTTGCCAGACGTCCATACATGACTTGCCACATTGTAGTCGCTTGCCAGACGTCCATACATGACTTGCCACATTGTAGTCGCTTGCCAGACGTCCATACATGACTTGCCACATTGTAGTCGCTTGCCAGACGTCCATACATGACTTGCCACATTGTAGTCGCTTGCCAGACGTCCATACATGACTTGCCACATTGTAGTCGCTTGCCAGACGTCCATACATGACTTGCCACATTGTAGTCGCTTGCCAGATGTCCATACATGACTTGCCACATTGTAGTCGCTTGCCAGACGTCCATATATGACTTGCCACATTGTAGTCGCTTGCCAGACGTCCATACATGACTTGCCACATTGTAGTCGCTTGCCAGACGTCCATACATGACTTGCCACATTGTAGTCGCTTGCCAGACGTCCATACATGACTTGCCACATTGTAGTCGCTTGCCAGACGTCCATACATGACTTGCCACATTGTAGTCGCTTGCCAGACGTCCATATATGACTTGCCACATTGTAGTCGCTTGCCAGACGTCCATATATGACTTGCCACATTGTAGTCGCTTGCCAGACGTCCATATATGACTTGCCACATTGTAGTCGCTTGCCAGACGTCCATATATGACTTGCCACATTGTAGTCGCTTGCCAGACGTCCATACATGACTTGCCACATTGTAGTCGCTTGCCAGACGTCCATACATGACTTGCCACATTGTAGTCGCTTGCCAGACGTCCATACATGACTTGCCACATTGTAGTCGCTTGCCAGACGTCCATACATGACTTGCCACATTGTAGTCGCTTGCCAGACGTCCATACATGACTTGCCACATTGTAGTCGCTTGCCAGACGTCCATACATGACTTGCCACATTGTAGTCGCTTGCCAGACGTCCATACATGACTTGCCACATTGTAGTCGCTTGCCAGACGTCCATATATGACTTGCCACATTGTAGTCGCTTGCCAGACGTCCATATATGACTTGCCACATTGTAGTCGCTTGCCAGACGTCCATATATGACTTGCCACATTGTAGTCGCTTGCCAGACGTCCATATATGACTTGCCACATTGTAGTCGCTTGCCAGACGTCCACATATGACTTGCCACATTGTAGTCGCTTGCCAGACGTCCATACATGACTTGCCACATTGTAGTCGCTTTATGACTTGCCACATTGTAGTCGCTTGCCAGACGTCCATACATGACTTGCCACATTGTAGTCGCTTTATGACTTGCCACATTGTAGTCGCTTGCCAGACGTCCATATATGACTTGCCACATTGTAGTCGCTTGCCAGACGTCCATATATGACTTGCCACATTGTAGTCGCTTGCCAGACGTCCATATATGACTTGCCACATTGTAGTCGCTTGCCAGACGTCCATATATGACTTGCCACATTGTAGTCGCTTGCCAGACGTCCATATATGACTTGCCACATTGTAGTCGCTTGCCAGACGTCCATATATGACTTGCCACATTGTAGTCGCTTGCCAGACGTCCACATATGACTTGCCACATTGTAGTCGCTTGCCAGACGTCCATATATGACTTGCCACATTGTAGTCGCTTGCCAGACGTCCATACATGACTTGCCACATTGTAGTCGCTTGCCAGACGTCCATACATGACTTGCCACATTGTAGTCGCTTGCCAGACGTCCATACATGACTTGCCACATTGTAGTCGCTTGCCAGACGTCCATATATGACTTGCCACATTGTAGTCGCTTGCCAGACGTCCATATATGAATTGCCACATTGTAGTCGCTTGCCAGACGTCCATATATGACTTGCCACATTTTAGTCGCTTGCCAGACGTCCATATATGACTTGCCACATTGTAGTCGCTTGCCAGACGTCCATATATGACTTGCCACATTGTAGTCGCTTGCCAGACGTCCATATATGACTTGCCACATTGTAGTCGCTTGCCAGACGTCCATATATGACTTGCCACATTGTAGTCGCTTGCCAGACGTCCACATATGACTTGCCACATTGTAGTCGCTTGCCAGACGTCCATATATGACTTGCCACATTGTAGTCGCTTGCCAGACGTCCATACATGACTTGCCACATTGTAGTCGCTTGCCAGACGTCCATACATGACTTGCCACATTGTAGTCGCTTGCCAGACGTCCATACATGACTTGCCACATTGTAGTCGCTTGCCAGACGTCCATACATGACTTGCCACATTGTAGTCGCTTGCCAGACGTCCATACATGACTTGCCACATTGTAGTCGCTTGCCAGACGTCCATACATGACTTGCCACATTGTAGTCGCTTGCCAGACGTCCATACATGACTTGCCACATTGTAGTCGCTTGCCAGACGTCCATACATGACTTGCCACATTGTAGTCGCTTGCCAGACGTCCATACATGACTTGCCACATTGTAGTCGCTTGCCAGACGTCCATACATGACTTGCCACATTGTAGTCGCTTGCCAGACGTCCATACATGACTTGCCACATTGTAGTCGCTTGCCAGATGTCCATACATGACTTGCCACATTGTAGTCGCTTGCCAGACGTCCATATATGACTTGCCACATTGTAGTCGCTTGCCAGACGTCCATACATGACTTGCCACATTGTAGTCGCTTGCCAGACGTCCATACATGACTTGCCACATTGTAGTCGCTTGCCAGACGTCCATACATGACTTGCCACATTGTAGTCGCTTGCCAGACGTCCATACATGACTTGCCACATTGTAGTCGCTTGCCAGACGTCCATATATGACTTGCCACATTGTAGTCGCTTGCCAGACGTCCATATATGACTTGCCACATTGTAGTCGCTTGCCAGACGTCCATATATGACTTGCCACATTGTAGTCGCTTGCCAGACGTCCATACATGACTTGCCACATTGTAGTCGCTTGCCAGACGTCCATACATGACTTGCCACATTGTAGTCGCTTGCCAGACGTCCATACATGACTTGCCACATTGTAGTCGCTTGCCAGACGTCCATACATGACTTGCCACATTGTAGTCGCTTGCCAGACGTCCATACATGACTTGCCACATTGTAGTCGCTTGCCAGACGTTCATACATGACTTGCCACATTGTAGTCGCTTGCCAGACGTCCATACATGACTTGCCACATTGTAGTCGCTTGCCAGACGTCCATATATGACTTGCCACATTGTAGTCGCTTGCCAGACGTCCATATATGACTTGCCACATTGTAGTCGCTTGCCAGACGTCCATATATGACTTGCCACATTGTAGTCGCTTGCCAGACGTCCATATATGACTTGCCACATTGTAGTCGCTTGCCAGACGTCCACATATGACTTGCCACATTGTAGTCGCTTGCCAGACGTCCATACATGACTTGCCACATTGTAGTCGCTTTATGACTTGCCACATTGTAGTCGCTTGCCAGACGTCCATATATGACTTGCCACATTGTAGTCGCTTGCCAGACGTCCATATATGACTTGCCACATTGTAGTCGCTTGCCAGACGTCCATATATGACTTGCCACATTGTAGTCGCTTGCCAGACGTCCATATATGACTTGCCACATTGTAGTCGCTTGCCAGACATCCATATATGACTTGCCACATTGTAGTCGCTTGCCAGACGTCCATATATGACTTGCCACATTGTAGTCGCTTGCCAGACGTCCATATATGACTTGCCACATTGTAGTCGCTTGCCAGACGTCCATATATCACTTGCCACATTGTAGTCGCTTGCCAGACGTCCATATATGACTTGCCACATTGTAGTCGCTTGCCAGACGTCCATATATGACTTGCCACATTGTAGTCGCTTGCCAGACGTCCATATATGACTTGCCACATTGTAGTCGCTTGCCAGACGTCCGTATATGACTTGCCACATTGTGGTTCGTGTTTCCAACGAATACTTAAATTATCCGCACGAAAAACATCATCAGAAAAAGGGGCTGCAACTTGCAACAAGAACCACGAACCAACCTGTTGTTACTTCTACTCACTAAGCCATAACGGTACCTACATAAAGAAAACCATACCTATCTGTTTGCTGTTGATTTGAAAATAATTACCCCAAACAATCATAATGCAGGTTATGAGGATCCCAAAAGGTCATAATGTGGTTAACAAGAACAAAGTAAAGCATTTATGAAGGTCCCATACGTAACATTAGGCCAGTGGGGCATGTCCCAACAAACTTTAAAATCATTACAAACTATGTTATTTCGGACTAAAGATAACTACTTCGTTTTCAAAATTAGCTGAGCAACTCTACTGTAACTCTACTCAAATTCCCCCTCTCCCCCTCCCTTTGTTATCCCTTGTGTAATTCAATGTTTACCCACCAAAAGTAGTTCATAATATTGTGCTCATTTCAAAAACAACAAATATTAGAAACCCCTTCCCCGAAGGGCATCCTATTAACGTAAATGTTGAAGCTTTTGAACCTTTCTATATCCCCTTGACAGACATCAATCCCTCTAATTACCCTGTACCTATACCATAGTATAGTCTATAAAAGCTTCTGCCCGTGGCTTCACACGCGTTTTCCCCGGATAAAAACTTCATATGTTAATCGAGGTCTAGTACTACATCTTTGCAATATTTCAGCTTGATCTGTTCAGTCGTTTTGGGATGATACCTATTCATCCCAAACAAACATTATTATTTAAACAATCATCGAAACATCCAAACTTTCACATTTATAACGTTAGTGTGATTGTCCAACTTTATACGCATTTGTAGTTGCTCAGCGACTTCTGATGGCTTTTAAAAGTTCCTGCACAAAACAAACAACTGCCAACTAATTAAGGAACTTAGTAGAAAAGGGTCGCGCAGCGGCGCCGCGGCGGCGCAGCTAGCGCTAGCGGAGGCCCCCGGCCAATGCGCCCTTCTTCTTGTAACTTCTATGTGCCTGTTTATAACTGCACCCTGGAAATATTTTTTTACCCAGGATTGCCCAGCTGGTCAATTCAAATCAGATATATTCGTGAGTGTACTCACACTCATTCTTTGCATTTATATTGTAAAAGTATTTTTTTAAATAAATAATTTAAGTGCAGCACTTAATTTCTTTTATATAGTACCTATTCATAAATTTGCAAAAAATACTTTGCGAAATTCGCTTCCTTTCGTTGGCACTTTCACTGTTTTTGACCAAAATGACTAGTTGACCTGAAAATCCTAACGATATGTCGCGAATCAAAGTTTTTGTATACAAATTTAGTACCGTTGGAAAGGTACTAAATTTGTGAAAACCAGACAATTAACTTAAAGTAGAATAAATTATTCAAACACCGTAGTTTGTTTATTATTTTTGGGTATATTTGATCGTAAAGCTTTTTGTTGAAAAAACATTTTTTTTTCAATGTGTAATCTCTTATTTTTGAATCCTAGTTTGAGGGAAGTTCCGACGCATTTTAATCACAAATGTTTATTACTACTAACCAATAAACAAAAAAAATGGAATAAATGAGAAAAAAAAGGTTATGAATTGCTAGAAGGTCAAATTAAGGAAAAATCTCAATAAAGTATAAAAATTTCCATATCACCAAAACTATAAAACTTTAGCTATGGAAAGTAAGGTCCAATAATTAATTAGCAAATGACCTCCTCTATTTGCGAATTCGCTATGACGCGGCGGGTTGAGTTCCTGTCACCCTGTATTGTGTACAGGGTGACAGGGCTGTAGCCAGGTATTCATTTCAAGTGGGGTATTTAAGACTATATCGAAAACGCCTTAACATTATCATTAACGCGAGTTTTTTTTTTGCATTCGTTACAGTTTAGTTCTTTTTTTGCGATTTTGGCAAAGTGATATACAGCGGGGCTCGAGTCCCGGCCCATATCCAGAAGCTATAACCTACTCAATTGGCGAGCGGAGCGAGCCGCGAAACGGCAACGACTACTTTTTTTAAAATTGAGAATTCGAAAATGTATGGGTCGCCGCTTCACGATCGCGTCAAGTTCGCTCGCGCACGATGCGGCCTTAGATTGATAAGGTATTGGCTAATCTGAATTATAATTCGATGTAATGTGTTTTTTTTTATAAAATCTTTTGTCCAGCAGTTACTATTAAAAGTGTTATAAATCTATAAAATGTTAAAAATTATTAATTGCCAGCACACATATACAGGGCCATTATCTACAGCGCAGACATGGCCAAAGCTCAGTATCATTATTGATCATGACGAGAATGAATCCATGTAAAAAAAGATGTTTATTTTCGGGAAGTGCGGCTCATGTGTTTGGGTTAGACCTCACGCTGAAAGAATCGTAAATATTAAATACACGGCTTGGAGTAATAAATAATAAATATATTTCGAAATATATTTATTATTTATAGCGCCGGAAATTATATTTTTTCAGCTGAAAACACTTTTGGACTGGGAAACAGGTTAATTTTCTACCAAAGATAACATCACAACATTATGCGGTTCATGTGGAACTTTTTCAAAATACACCTTCTAACCTACGTAATGAATTACAGTGTTCCAGACACCAACACTTTTAATAGTCTCTCAAAATCGAGGCCGGTGTTCAAATAATTTAATCCATTTATGTAAGTATCCCGGTGGACAATAAAGTAGAAAAAAAATGACGGCTGCTTACAACTGCAAATAAAATCAGCAATCCACGAAAACGTGACTGAAACAATATCGTGAGCAATCAGCCGACTTCTACCGCTGACTTGCTGAAGCCAGAGTGTAGGTACCATGCGAGGTGACGTCACCGGGCCGTTGACCCGAGCCGTGAAAGTGTCACTCGACGTGCTGACGTGACATGGCACGGCATGACAAAGGTGGCCCGTGAGAGAGCTGTTATTTTTAGACGAGAGGTTTTTGGATAGCAACAATGATGATGTACTCGTAAGTAGACAATTAATAAATAAGTAGTGTTGGACATTTTCTCGTCCCAAAATATACAGAGCTTGTGATGTATGTGTCCCATTGATGGGCTGAAGGTGGTACGTACCAGCCGAATTTAGTTTGTAAAACCATCGCGCGCCCGGATGCGACGAACCCACAAGTTTCCACACCATTGGCGGAGGTAGATAGATGAAAACACTTTGTTATACCTCTAAATACCACGCAAACACAGGAAGCAATAGGTACGTACAGAAATACTTAGAATAGGGAAAGTATAAAGGGCGGCTTGATCGCTGAGAGCGATCTCTTCCAGGCAACCTTAGGAGCCCATTGCGTCTCAGAAGTCGACAATTCATAAGACAAGACTTTGCCAACATCGTAACGCTGCGTCATCTCTGCGTCAAATGCGTGGATAACATTGCCAGTGTAGGAGGATTAAACCTAACAATACAAGAACATGAGATATGTAGAGCATCTCCTAAACAGGGCTTCTAAATAATTAAATTAATAAGCAAGGCTCTTAGTATGTAAAACCGTAAACAAGTTTCGCCATAAACCGCTCCTGAAAATGCTCAAGACGTTAAACAATTAAAACTTGAGAAAACTTCAAGTACTTTGTCCCGTTATTCATAAAGTTGTATGAGAGCGGCCATTGCATAAAGCAACTTTTAATGAATGCAATAAATAATCTTTTTGTGCGTAAACAGGAAGTGTAACATGTATTCGATTATGAATAAAGTTCACATCCGCCGGAGCTTTCAGCTCGAGATAAGATGAAAGTTGGTTTATGATTATTCTGGACAGCACCTGCCTCTGAAACTCTTACATTTTGACCGTTATTTTACTAAGAAAAAAAAGACCGTCGAAATTAATACTCAAAAGTCAAATAATTTTTCCAAAAACGGGAAACGAACCCACGTCACCTAACCTACTCGTCCATGTGCCACGGCCGTGACCAATAGAGTAAATCATATATTTATTATACCAACATTTAATTTATAAACATCACATTTGATTATAAATATGGTTTGTGATTGGACCAACCGGCTCTTGGCGCCAACATTCAAGGCTAGAAGACATTAATAATCCCATGGTAAGTACCTACTTAGTCTTTTTTTTTTACTTATAATAAATCAACATTTTGGCAAGTTGGCAAACGGCTCTTCCGTAGTAGATGCCGAGCGTGTTTTCAATGGGCCTTGATGTATTACTAAATATTATTAAACCTACACGGGCAGTCAAATAAAATCTCTCAAAATAAACAGAATTAGGGACAAGATTATTTGAACAAGCGGACTAACACAGAGCAGTTGGTTTTGCTGTTTTCATGGACCGACTATTTTTACATTTATAAAGCTTATGTAAATCCTAGGTAATTTAGATTTTGGTAAGAGACCTACACTTGGTTTTGGTTGGTTCCGTACCTACATACCTACAACAATTTACTACCTTTCATATCAGTTATTATTATGGCTATTTATTTATTTCCGTAATATGCATAATGTAAGCACTGTATGACTAAATAACAAACGTAGAATATTTTTAAACATCACCAACATCCGTAACTTGACTTCACCCCCGCTAACATGGCCAAAGTAAATATCTGCGATTATGCAGCACACACGGCTGTAACGACCGAGATATCGTTCAACGACGGCTCTCTCATAAATAAGGTGTCACAACCGCGGCGACAGTTCCTCGTCGAACGACCGAGATATCGTTTAACGACGGCTCTCTCATAAATAAGGTGTCACAACCGCGGCGACAGTTCCTCGTCGAACGACTAAGTCGGTTTAAAATGTAAATGTCACTTTTACTGTAATTAGTATTCATCAACCTAGAAAAACAGAGTAGGTAATAGAAAAAAGTGTTCGATAAAGTTCTTCAGCAAATCTTCGCGGTCACATACTCGTAGGTACCTATAGGACACAGACTCACAGCGACTTTAGGAACAAACTTAAAAAGACAAACAGTGGAGTAAACTTAATAATTAATGATAATTTGATATCATTAAACTTAATGATAATTTTTTGTAAAACTATAATATTAAGGAAGTTATTGCTGATCAATTTGATATGTAATCAATCATACCATTGTATTATGATGACTTGCCCTAGCCCATTCGAATTGTCCGTGCGTGATTTCGAAGGATCTAAACTAAACTCTAAAGGAATTAATTAAAAACACAAATTACATTTTTATCTAAATTATACTAAACTAAATTATATGTACATATTTTTCTGCTGAAACCTACCTGGATAATGTTCTAGTTGGCGAGGTATCGAACAGCTGTTGAGTATATGCATATACAGACAATAATAGGCTAATAAAGCCTATTATTGTCTGTATATGTATATACTCAACTCACTTCTGTGTTTGAATACATCAGTAATTTTGCTTAAAATCCAATGTTTCCCCCCTCCATCCAATGTTTCCCCCCGTGTGAACGCCCTATACAGTTCCCGCGAGCCTGGCCGCGGCCTGCGTCGGCGCATGTTGTTCATGTATTCTCGGATCTAGGAAGCTCATTATTACTCAATTCAACGACTCTCGTAAATTCTCAAAAACTATGCGGATGTACGCAAAACTAATTAAAGAACAGATTTTTCGACATTTTCATCATTAGGGGCAAGTGTTTGTCCTTTCTTGCTTACGTATTCCGTATTTTTGGTGAGTACAGCACAATCAGATATAATGAAGTAAATACATACATATTATGGTTATTGAGTCGTGGTTTAATTGACCTGCAGCGATGGAAATCTTAACATTATTGCAAAGAAACAAAATCCCGGAAAAAGTACATAGAGAACTCCAATAGCTCGAGTATTTTCCTCTTCTTATTTGACCTTTCTGTACGTGAACCATCTCAGGGCGGCGCCCTTACGCTCCGCCCTGAGCCCTGGACGAGAGTTATGAAAGCAAATTGGTAAATGTAACGGGGAAACAGAGCATGTGTTTTAAGTTAAGCCTTAGATCGCTTTTTGCAAATCATAGGGGTCTACGGGGTATTCTATGTGGCTGTAGGATTATTGATAGTTCGAGTGGCGAGAAAAAATGCAGGATCGACTCTTGCTAAAGCTGACTTGATAAAATATGCTGTGTTCACTTTGGTTTTGACTTGAAACAAAATGTTCTTGTTAAATGGTATTTATCGCGTTATCTCTGCTTTTATATCTCAACATTTAAAGGGGTTTGAATTAAGGGTTTGAAGATTTTTGTGTGGAGTCTAGCCATAACATTTGTTTTTTTTTTCAAACTTGCCGCGCACAATAATAGTGCAATGAAAATAACTATATTTTTTCTTCATAATTGCATATCTCAGAAACCTGACGCTTTAGGACACTATGTTATAGAATTGTTTTTATTTATTTTAGTGTCTCCTATCCAAATATATAAATTTTATTGTGCGCCACGATTTAAAAAAAAAACAAATGGTGACCGATGTTCGGGCCAAAATCTTCTAACCCCTTTTTATTTTACTTACAAATCGCGAAAGTTTAATCAAATCAAAACACCATCTTAATTTCAAGACGTTTTGCTACGGGGTCATTTTCGCATTTAAGTGAATTCTACGAAATGGTATTTTTCTTGGTTGTGTTCTGATAGGTAGGTACCCCAATTTTGGAAAGGGGATCACTGAGAAGGCGTCACGAGAGACTGGAAGTAGGTAAAACATTACGTATTTATAATACTCACAACATTGGGAAAACTAAATATAATTGAATAGCACTATATATCACGTTAATGTATATTTTCTAACATTTTTCTGCGCTGGTCGCGAACTAGTTCTGGTTAGTTCAGTTTAGCGATTACCATTAATAATGGTCGCATAAATGTTTTGTGTCGCTTCCAAGTAGGCCACAGGCAATGTCTTATAGATTTTAAGATTTAAAGACTTTATTTCGCTGCTGCCAAGGATCAATTCAACATTTTTCAAGGTATTTTAAGGTATCCATCGTGATAAAATAAATTATATTGCAAACTTGTAAATCGTAATAAAATAAGTAGCGAGCTATTTTAATTTTTGACACTAAAGTAATAATAAATAGATAGATGAAGCGAAGTAATAAATCTCAGCCGTAATGAATGAATGATTGGTCACGTCCATTGAGTGCACGTTTTACGACGAGTAAAGCGGGGCCTACTCGGCTAAGGAACATAGAAGTTTCTGATTCGTTTTTGTGCAAAACCAACCTTTATGTCGCTTGCTGATTAGCGTTTGCACAAAAACGAATAAGCATAAGATAAACTTAAGCATAGCATAAGATAAACTTCGATTTTATATGTACAGGCCCAGACCGCGGGGCCAGCTTCGGAAACTGTGTAAAATGTATGACCTGGCCTCTTTATCTATAGTGGATAACATCGCAGTCACGTGTTGCGATAACAAAATGACATAATATTATGACGATTTGGCAGCCAAACCTATCAATTCAATTCAATTCAAATATTTATTTGTTTCAAACATGGTATACAGGTGAGGTGGTACAAATACAAATAGTGCTCATGTCTCGCTGTAGTCTTAGCATGCGGTCTATGTTATTGACCGTGTCAAAAAAAAACATAATGGTCCTTTGATTCATATAAATTTAGGCCATGTAAGTATTGTCTACATATAAGTAACATACAAAAATAGGATAACAACTATTTGGCCTCTATTCTCTTGAGGACACAATAAAACAGCAAGCAGCCAGCAACGCTTTTGGCTTCTATATCCGCCGCGTCGGCGCGGCGCGCGGCGCGGCGCACTGCGCGCGCAGAGTGATCATTTATAAAGGTAATCATTTGATGCGTGGGCGCAGCGCAATCGGTTGACCTATTTAAATGCGATCTGGACTAAATCAAAGCAAAGAGTATGAAACAGACGGGCCACTTGACATTGGCAAGTCAATCAATGCCTACGAGTTTTAAGAGGACTGGTTCTTTTCATTGTCCAATTGTATTAACGATCAGAAGGCCCTTTTCATAAACATGATATTAAAACATGATATAGGATCATATTAGTACCTACTTGTTGTAATGTAGGTAGGTAACGATAGAAGGAAAAAAAAACTCTTATTAAACCATTTATAAAAGAACAGAACGCTTACAAAACCGCTCTGCATTCATGTTAAGAGCAGTTCAAGAGAACGGTATGATAGATGACCAAAATTTTCCAAAATAAATCATCTTAGAAAGGCATTCATGAACAGTGGTTGTTTTATACAAACGCTACAAATTAATAAGTAGCTGCATAAAACTGAAACAATTTGAATTTTACATGAATTTTGGTCATAATTTATTAAATTGTCTTGCTTCTAACAGTTTACGCCTATGAATTCATTTTGGCGTCGTTTTAGACAACTTTATTATAGCAGGAAGGTATTTTGAGCGATAAGTCTGTATTTATCTAGTTTAATGTTGTTGTTTATGTAAACATTTAACAAGACCTGTCCTCTGTAGGCAATTCTCGAACATTTACAACACCCTCTGTTTACGTCACCTCAGCTTCATTAGATGTACGCACAATAAATAAATAGTTAAACATAATACAGATAATTCAGGTGCGTATGCCGTGCTCTAGAATTTTCAAATTCGTGTGTATTTATATACGTATGTGCCCGCGCGCGGTCCAATGAAGAATGTTATAGACTCGCGGACTTAAATGATTATGTTACATTACTACATTAAAATGTAAATCACCCCTTAAACCTGGACGAATATTTTGACTTCTTAAGTTCTATCAATAGGTATAAACAATAGATCTAGTGGAAACAGATCTTTGTAAACTTCGTCAAAAATCTTAGTCAAATATTATTTGAGTTGTTGTTGCAAAGTATTTTTTACAAGATAATCAACGACATGTAAGTGGGCTGTTCCAAAAATTGTTAGAATATGAAAAATGTAAAGGTATTTAAAGCTTTTCAAAATATTCCTCTCCAACCCCAATGAACTTATGCTTTCGGGTGAACCAGCTTTCGAAACATTTAAAAAATGTATCTTGCGGGAGGTCGAATATAACCGCCGAAATCTGCAGTGTCAAATTTTCGCCCACGAATCCAAGATTCTTCAGTTGTAAGGATGTAGGATACGATAAGCGAAGTTCCTCTTTCGAACTTTTTAAAAATAAAATAAACTTTTTAAACTTAGCATTAATTTGTACCAATCAACCCGACGAAACCAATAACGTAGCTGTTGCTAACGCAGGAGCACACTCACTTTAACCCCTCGTTTACAATTATAAAAAACCATAGCACGATAAGCTTCCCGCGAGACGTCCATTGTTGCAAACAAGAGAAGAGTGACAGATTATCTTTAAAATATTTAAAAAAGAACTACACATAGGTGGCGCATGATTTTTACCGGAGATTTTTCTTGAAATAAGCCGTCAATTCAAAATAGTTTCAAGAAAATAAAGATTGTATATTATATTCTCTGGCTAACAATTTTAGGAACAACCTCGGTATACTGTAACTGCTTTGACGAGCCTAATTTCCTACATTTGTATAATTTTCATTTAAATGACTCGTTGTTTAGTAGTAAAGTAAAGTAAAAAGATATTTATTTTGTCAGAACATAAAAAGAAAAGGAAAAACATATAAAAAACATACTGGACATAAACATGCCGAACACCTATATTATGGTTTCCTCTCGTAACGTGAGTAAGGTAAAATACCAAATAGGTGCAAGTAGGATGCTTCCACCGTCGGCATTTGATGAAGGATCTCTGATGGCTTCGAGAACAGATGTTCTCATGTAAATCAAGTCGCAAAAATAACTAATTTGATTTGCAAAGTCGCAGCCTCCGGCACGGACTGGGCGTGGGCACAGCATCCTGCGTAATCAGAAGAGAAACTTTGCTATAATGGTAACTGGGGGTAGGAACCAAGTGCAATAGTTTGGCGGCTATTTTTACCCTGAGAATCCTTTCGGCTATTTTTACACTAAGAATCCTTTCGGCTATTTTTACCCAGAGAATCCTTTCGGCTATTTTTACCCTGAGAATCCTGTCGGCTATTTTTACCCTGAGAATCCATTTGGCTATTTTTAACCTGAGAATCCTTCGGCTGTTTTTACCCTGAGAATCCATTCGGCTATTTTTACCCTGAGAATCCATTCGGCTATTTTTAACCTGAGAATCCTTCGGCTATTTTTACCCTGAGAATCCATTCGGCTATTTTTACCCTGAGAATCCATTCGGCTATTTTTAACCTGAGAATCCTTCGGCTATTTTTACCCTGAGAATCCTTCGGCTATTTTTACATGAGAATCCATTCGGCTATTTTTACCCTGAGAATCCATTCGGCTATTTTTAACCTGAGAATCCTTCGGCTATTTTTACCCTGAGAATCCATTCGGCTATTTTTACCCTGAGAATCCATTCGGCTATTTTTAACCTGAGAATCCTTCGGCTATTTTTACCCTGAGAATCCTTCGGCTATTTTTGTACATGAGAATCTATTCGGCTATTTTTTATCCTGAGAATCCATTCGGCTATTTTTAACCTGAGAATCCTTCGGCTATTTTTACCCTGAGAATCCTGTCGGCTATTTTTACCCTGAGAATCCATTCGGCTATTTTTACCCTGAGAATCCATTCGGCTATTTTTAACCTGAGAATCCTTCGGCTATTTTTACCCTGAGAATCCTTCGGCTATTTTTACATGAGAATCCATTCGGCTATTTTTTACCCTGAGAATCCATTCGGCTATTTTTAACCTGAGAATCCTTCGGCTATTTTTACCCTGAGAATCCTGTCGGCTATTTTACCCTGAGAATCCATTCGGCTATTTTTAACCTGAGAATCCTTCGGCTATTTTTACCCTGAGAACCCTTTCGGCTATTTTTACTCTGAGAATCCATTCGGCTATTTTTGTCGAAAGGATTTGTCGATGTTTTTTCGAAATTTATAATATTTAGCGCTATAACTTTTTTTGACGAAATAAGATGTCTGACATTTTTTTTTTACTTCTGTTATATTATAAAAATCAATATTTACGTGGTTGGTTTACCTACCCCCAGTTACCATATGGCACACAGTCTGCCGAACACCCTGTATATTTTCTAAAATTACCTTTCTCTACCAGGCAAATGCTTTATTCTGATCGTCGAGCGGTTATACGTATTTGCACAATCTAATAAATACTTTTCAATCGTAGTAAAGTCATAGAGCGAGGCTCCAGCTCATGAGAAACTTTTCTTGGATTGGCTGGATGCGTGTTGGTTATTTTTACACGTTATACTTATAACCTAAATATTATAAAATTATATGCCTATGCTTAGAATCACGTTTCATTCAATCACTCTTCATTCTCAAAAATCCTAGTCTCAATTCAATAAATGAAAAACCCAAGGCAAGTTTTTTAGTTAGTTATTTAGGAAAAGGAATAAGAAAATCTTTATTTATAGTATTTACAAGTATTGTGGGTACTAAGCTAGTTACATCAATGCAACAACACCATAACAACTAAATAACTACAAACGAATTAATAAACTTCAATGCTAGAAAAGCGTCCGACTCAGCATTATGTTGTGATAGCCACTGCGCATAGCTATCATAACGCTGTTCTTCGTCGAAACCAACCCAAACTGTATTTGATAGGTATTTGGTAGGTTTTGATTGGCACTTCTGCATGAGCCACCAGCCCGTGCCGCCCTCTGTTGGTCCGGCACGACTCAGGGCGGGCGGGACGCTGCTCAGCATGTTTCCCTAATTAAACTCAGCAATAAAGGGGAACGACCCTGGTGCCCGCCTTATTACATTATGCAGGTACCTACTTCATTTAACTTATTATATTTTGTTTTACTTTAACTAGCGATTCACCCTGGTTTTGCGTGATAAATACTGCTCTCGACAAAATATATCCGGCGAGGGCGCGGGCGCGGGCGCGGGCGTGGCTACATACGTAGGTAAAATAAGGTACGGTCGACCGACTGCAATAAAATGTATACAGGGTGTCCCATGGCCATGAGACACATACTCTATTATCGTTACTAAAGCCAAAACTGTGATTTTTTAAAATTTTTGTCTGGCTGTATCTTTATATTTAATTCAAATGAAACTTGGCACGATTTGAGTTGGTACTACGAAGGACATAAGACACTGTTTATCCCGGAATACAGTACCTAGGGAGAGGGGATGTAAGTAATTTTTTTGGACACACATCACGCCGTAACTGAATGAATTTAACAATTAAATAAATATTAACATTTTCAGTACAAATTGTGATGTCAAAATTTTAAAAGAGACCTACAAGGTCAAGTGGGATATCAAATGAAAGGTCTCAGTGTAAATTTCAAAATAGTTTCTGAAATTTCTGTAGGTTTCATACTTATTGAAATATTTTGAAAAACCCCGAAAATTTACTATTACCCTTTATACTCCGAAGTTTGTTTATCGATACATCTGAAATGTGCAGGTACCTTTAATTTTTAGGTATTCATTAAAGACCAAAGTCTCGAACCGGTACCTATAGTAGGTACATATTGGTATACTTGACAACCGTTCCAAACCCTCCTCGCGCGAGTCACACTCGCACTTGACGAATCTTGTTTAATATGTAATGTTTCTTTTGCAGATTTGATTCTTATGATTGACTCTACCGATCGGTGCCAAAAAATACAAAATGTAATTTTTTTGGATTTTAGTGGGTGTAAGTACCGGACAACGCAAGTTATTTTTCAAACTCTGTGAATACAGTTTAACTTATTTTTTTAATTAAAGTAATGTTTCCTTTCTGTAAAACTTTCTATCTTTAATATTTTTGGTAATTGCCTTTATGTCCTATGGCCGTGGGACACCCTGTACAGCACTCGTATCTCGTTCCTCCTGAGCACAACTACATACGTCTACTCCCTAACGGCTCCTCTAAACACTGCTGGTTTGCCATAAGCACTGCTTTACGCTTGGCAGGGCTGGTTCATTCTAACAATAATATCAATGAACCAATCCTGCCAAGCGCAAGGCAAGGTCCACACTAGTTATACATCTACCTAACTAAGTGCAGCCTGCTAGAACAAATACTGTAGGTATTCCTTATGTAGGTATATGCCTTCCAGCTACGTAGGTCTATTATACAAAGCAGCAGAAAGAAATACACGAGTCAGATGCGAACAGACCCGCCCAGGTCGATTTTCTCAAAAAACCTTCAGGCGTTGTAAGAACTATCGTAGAGGTGTCAGATGAGGCGATTTCCGGATATAACGCGGGTCCCGGGGGAAGGGCCCGGGTAAGGACGTGACCGCCGCCGGTTATGCCCCCCCCCCCTTTACCCGGAACCCGGATTACATCAAGTTATTTCTAAAAACGCTTACTTTACCAAAATAAATTCGCTTTTTGTACGAACCATCATCCTCAGTCGGTAAAGATGTTCTATCTCTGATTGTGCGGCGAGCGCGCGCTCTCTTGAAATAGAGAAGAGTCTGGGATCGATAGTCACCGTCGACGTGTGCGCTAACATATTTTATTATATTTAGTTTCTGCAACCTGCAAGCTGTTTCCATTCGTTTTACTAGGATCAAAAGTACCTAACCTTTATGTTATTCCAGATCTCTGCTAGTCGATTCGGACAGACTACAATATTCGACGCTCATTTGGCACAATTTTGATTTAGAATAAAAAATAAAAGTAATGGGGCCAAAATAGTATGAGTCATACATTAACATCCGTTTGATAGTTTTGGGGTCGTCTTGACCGAACCAAACATACTTTTTGTATTCATAATATTAGTAAAATTAAAAAAAAAAAGCACGTTACTCTCTACGGTCATATAGAATGCTCCTCTACAATCTCCCTCTACATTATTTTATTTTCTTATGCTTTAACATTGTTAGTAAGTCGAAAATCTAGACCATCATAAAAGTAAATTTATCAACATAGAAGGTGAGTTAAGGAATATCGTAATTGCGTAGATCCCACCAGAAAATAATTCAATCTTGTCCGATCCCCAGGCAAACCATCCCGATCTATTCTCTAAACTGACACACTAAAAACCCAATTTATTTCTTCCATTATTGAAAAGGTTCTCAAAAGTTATTCGGGCAGAACGAAACAATAGCGCGGAAGTTGGTTCTTCTATATATATTTACATGGCCCTTAGGCCCCCGGCGCTAAATAAATATAATAAAAGGTCGAGCACGGACAAACAGACGTGACCTCGTTTGTATATACGGATCGGCTGCTAGGTTCCACGTGTCTTTGCTCGTAATTTAAACTTCCACTCATATAATTTTCCTTCCAATTTACATTAATTACAAAGGAATTGCTCGTCAATCTGTCGCGTCGGTTGATTTGTGATGATTGTTTTTATTTCAATAACTACAAATAACCAGAAATGTGTTGGCCATTGATAAATAGCAGTTTCTAGAAACACTTCTCACAATTCGTTCGAACTATCCGAGCCCTCCGCCAAATAATTCCCTCGAGCCCTTGGGGGGTACTCTGGTACTCTACAAGACACTTGCGATACATTCAGCACGGTTGTCAATGCCACGCGCGGGTTCGATCCGAGCTACAACGTAAAGGTATAAGATGTGTGAACTCATGTTGATGATGATGTTCTATTTAATAAATATATATATTTGACACATTAATGACGCCTTGCAAGCGATATAATTTGAATTTTGTGACGTGTCCAAGAGTCCTGTAAGGTCTAAGGGAAATAAAGCACTTTGATATTTGATTCAATATCGTAGTTACTAAGAAATTATGTTATAGTTGAATGTATGCATACATAGAGTTAGAACCTACTCTATGTTTTTTATGTTTCTACTTGTCTGTGGTCCCTGAAATTATTATTCACTTAGGAACAATTCAATTGGTGTCTTGTCTATCGTCCATGAGTCCTGAGGTGCTGTGTAGCAGAGGAGCATCTCTGAACAAACACGTTCATCAATAACGCGTATAATCGTCGCGTCGCTGCGATTTATCGCTCAATAAACTTTGCGTTGCCACACTCCGCTGTTGAGCTAGAAAGGACGGGTTCATGCAACACGAGACAATCCTATGGATCTAACAATACAAATATACAACAACTATTAAACCATTGTTTTTGTGTTCTTCTCGAATGTAGCTACTGGTAGGTGTGATTTGGATTAAAACCGAATTTTCTAGTTGACTGAACTATTAATGCTCCACCTTAGGTATAATTTAAAATATTAGACACTAGAACACTTGAACTTATGAAAAATCTCTATTCCTAATCCTCTTTAAAATAATGCAAACATCGCATTTTATTTGCCGATGTATATTTACATCGTTAGGACTTGAAGAAAGAAGTGCTTCCACACTCAATTAGGAAAAACGCGATCCAATGGGAATAGTTTTAACATAAGAAGGTTTTAAGTAGAAATAAAAACATTTATTTGTAACTCAGACACATACAATTTGTAACTCAGACACATATAATTTAAAATACTAGGCAACTGAGAAAGTATTGCGACAATAAGTTTTTCATCCCATCTGTTCGAAAAGGACGACTTGGTTCGCCTTTGAGTGCACCCAAAGGTGGTGTTTTCTAAGAAACTTTTAGCGGGCAGTAATGAGTTTTTAATCCTCCTTAAAAGTGCGCCGCAATTATCTTTGCCTCGCACTTTTTGAATTTGGAACATCTTAGTGTTCAGCGCAAAAAGAAATCGAACGCAAATGTTGTTTGAATAAAGACTGGCTGGTACTACATCCAAACAACGAGATTCACCGTCACATTTTCCTTAAAATTAGCCAGATTCGGACATTATTTCAAACACGCAGAATATAAAATCTACAACAATCTCTATTCCTAATAAAACTGTAACAATAAATTTTCATAATTACGAAAATATCTCAAATGTAAATATAAGTTTTAAGTTGTTTTATTATTAGATACTATGTATTTAATTTCAATTTAGTAATTACTCTATGTTTTATTAGATAATAATATTACAATAAAATATGAGGCGCCTTTTATTTTCTCATAGAGGGTGATGAAAAGTAGAGTGTATCACTCGGGAGCAAAATGTATTTTTGGCTCGGGCGACGTACTTTGAATCCCTCGCTATGTTCGGGATTCTACTCTAGAATCCCTCACTTCGCTCTGGATTCAAAAAAGCGCCCTCGCCGTAAAATATTATTTTGCTCCCGTATACTATTTCACATACTATTTCATCCCATCTATTCGAAAAGAGGCAAAGGGTTCCTCGATAAGTGCGAACAAAGGGAGTAATTCCAGCGCACTTAATGACAGTGACGAAATGACTTTTGAATTTGCAACACTTAACAGTTTTAACGCAATTCGCTTCAGTAAAGTCCTGGCCGGTAATAAAAAAGACCTTCGCCCATCGCGCCACAGCGGTCGGTGTGGCGCGGCGAGCGAAGGCCCGCCTGCGACGCAGGAGGTTGCGGGTTCAATTCCCGCCTCTAGACAAATGTTTGAAAGATCTGCAAATTTTTGGTCCGTGTGTTCTAGATGTATCTATGTATAATAAAAAAATATCGATCTATGTAGTGTATTTGTATTATGTATATCAGTTATCTAGTACTCATAACACAAGCTCTGCTTAGCTTGGTTAGATGATGCTGTGTGGATTGTCCAGCATTATTAATTAGTAGTAATTTGGTTATGTACCTAAATATAAATATTCGTCACTACTAAAAGCACCTCTTATTTATTTTTCCCGTATGATGAATTTTTCTCATAGTTATATAGTGGATGAAAAGCAGAGTGTGCCTCACGGGATTATTACTATTTAACCTCGAGCGACGTACTTTGAATCCCTCGTTACGCTTAGGATTCTACTCTAGAATCCCTCGCTATGCTTGGGATTCTACTATAGAATACTTCGCTTCGCTCTGAATTAAAAAAAACACTCTCGCCTTAAATACATTATTTTGTTCCCTTGTGATACAATCTACTATTTATGTATGAGAGACTGGCCAGTTATAATCTATTTTAACAATGTGATTAATTATAAGTTAAAATAGGTACGTTCCAATTAAAAAATTTTCCTCCACATTTTATGCCAGCTAATTTAAATTAACGTGACTTATTTAAAAAGGGATCTGCGCCGGGAACATTTTTGCGCTATGATTTTTTACGATTTCAAGTGTCGCCTAAAACCGGGCGAATCGTACGATATACTTCAAATGGCATTCATGGACGAAGGCTCATCCAAGGCAACCGTGTACCGTTGGTATAATGAATTCAAGCGCGGTCGACTAACTTTGGGGGATGAAGAAAGAAGTGGTCGCCCGTTGAAAGCTGCCTCGGAAGAATACGTGCTAGCAGTGACAATTTTAATCCAAGACAATAGGCGAGTTACGTATCAGGAGATTCAGCACTTACTGCAGATTGGATCGGGAAGCCTTCCAGATATTCTACACGTGCATCTTCGCGTGAAGAGGATAGTTTCACGCGGGGTGCTGCACAACCTCACCGGTGCTCAGAAGCAGACCCGGGTGGAATGGTGCCGTGATATGATAAACAAATTTGCAGGCTGATGAGAAAAACTTAGAAAAGAAGACAGTTCGTTAGAGTTACAAAACAGTTTCTGTCCCAGCATGAGTACCTACACTCAGCTAGAATCTGTGTTTAATATACATACGTATAAGCAATAAATATTGCCTGAAAACCTAAAAAAAATACACATAGGTATCAAGCAAAGCTAGCGTGTATCAAGACAAAAATACAAAAACCAAAAAATCAAGATAACCGATAGATTAATTCTCGTCGTTATTTGCATACTGCCATCCGCAACGTGTAATAACGTCTAGTAAAAGCCGATCGGCTTATAATAATAGACAGCCTCGCGTATTTATGTCTGATCGAGCTTGGAGTGGGCTAAAGCGGTCACACGTATCTTGAGAATTAATACCTACTGATAAATAACGTCAGGGGAACTCATTTATAATCCTGACCTCTTAGATTGTGCTGAAATTCAGTGTCGTAGGCAGGGAAAGAATACTAGCATAATACGGAACGTTTGTATGATAGTAGTATGATAGTAGAGCTTCTGTAGCAGACTCGTCAGAGACATCTGCACTGGCCATAGGCTTCCCCTAGTGAGCGCGCCCTATAGCGCCCTGTCTTCAGCTTGCCGCATCCAGCATCTGCCTGTATTCTTACGCAGGTCGTCAACCCACCTAGCCGGAGGGCGTCGTACACTACGTTTGCCGATTCTTGGTCTTCACTCAAGAACACGTTTATTCCGGCCCACTGCCACTTCAGCTTGCTAATTCTTAGCTTGCTTATGATTATTGTTGTGACAAATCATAATTACTTCTTCAACTTCATTCTTAATGGCGCCGCTTGCTTTTCGCTACGACTCTGCCAGTGTCAGTAAGGAGTGTCATAAACTTCAAAAATAATAGTATGATCGGTTTTAAAATAATGTGATCGGTTTAATGAAAGCAGAGATTTTTTTTTAAATTGCATCAATTTGTTGTATCTAATTTTAATAGGACAACACAACATGAAAAGCATCTTGACTGTGGCTCTACTTCTGGTTTGACACAACTCTGCAAGTGTCCGTTTCATGATAGCATCGTAAGCTTCTATGATTGCGATCAATTTCTGTTGGAAGGGTGTGGTTGCGTCAAAACCACACGAGGCAATGCATGCAGCATACGCTGTAGCCGTACCTCATACTTCCAAGTAGCATATATAACTTTTATTTGTTAGGGGTCTACTACTAAGAGATAGAAGGTAGCACCTTCTCACTCTTCAAACAACCATTACTTTAAGAATGCTTCAGTCTGGATGTCGGCTTGCTTATCAACCCTCGACTTTACTGAGATCATAAGGTTAAGACGTAAATCAAAGAATGCCTATCATGTTTACCTCGGCGTCCATTACATCATCTCGCTCATGATGATGATGATGATGATGATGTCGAGGCTGCCCAGGTGGTTGCAGGGATAAATAAAATTACAGTAAGTCAGAGTCATTCATTAGCCAAGTAGTTCTTGATCTGTTGCATTATGGATGTGTTGCTCAAGCTCAGCGCAACACTAGGCTGTTTCGGCCTGACACTGAGATTTTCGGCTTCCTTACCAATATCACATATGTTATCTTGTGAGGAACGTAGTGAAAAGCATCTAGTAATGTACATACGTAGGCATGTTCGCCTTGATGACTCGTGTGTAATGGCTTTATTTGAGTTCACGTGTGTGCTCGCTTTTTGTTATTATTTGAGTTCTCGTGCGTGCTTGCTCTTTGCTCTTATTTGAGTCCACGTGTGTGCTTGCTCTTTGTAAAATTCAATGGAAAGCAGCATGCTAAATATAAAGTGGAAAGACAAAATTAGAATCTCACATATGAGAGGGAGTACAAAATTAAATGACTTATCTGAAAAAGTAATACAGCTTAAGTGGAGTTGGGCAGGTCACATGATGAGAGGCCCAGGTGAATGGAGCAAAGGAACAACTACATGGTTTACCCGAGAAAGGAAAAGAAACCAGGACCAGGGCAGACCTTTCAATGATGGACAGACGAGCTTCTCAAAGAAGCAGGCTGGACGTGGACAAGAAAAGCATAGGACAGAGCGGAATGGAGAAAGCTGGGGGAGGCCTTTGCTTTTGTTTGCAAACAAACTAATGTGTATGTTGGAAATATTTGAATAATGTTTGTAAAAGTAGTTTGAATAAAAGGCTTTATTATTATAATTATTATAGGAGAATACTTCTCTAAATATGCAAAGCAAGCGATAAAACAGTCATTTCTGTTTCGTTCGGCTTTAGACCCGTTTGGCCGAATCCGGCAGCCTTAGGCAGACCTATTCGGATACGAGTAGGAAACTTTCAGAGGCCTGTATAATTCGACCATAATTCTACTATTTTTATGGCGCTCTATGACAACTGCGTATATGAGTTACGAAACTCTAAGTAGAATAAGGGCTACAAGCCGAATGCTGGTGGTAATTGGAATATTTATATTAAATAGATAGAGGTTGGTGCTAGTCACAACTGGTTATTATCATCCAAATTATTATATTGAGTCGGAGCCTAGGGCTCCGACTCCGACACAAGGTCCAAGTGACTGATCGGTTTAGCTGAGCTACTTCTGCAGCCTGTCATCATCATCAGTCGATGCAGGTATGCTTGTCCGGAGGCCTGTTATCTTGCTTAGAGCGGGATCAGTTGAGTAAAGAGCCATAAAATCATATCTCAGCAACCGTGACACTAAGGATATAAGTCTACCGGAGCAAAGTAGCCCATGGCACCCCAATTTTAAAAATAATGAAACTATGTCGGTCGCAATACCAAACACTCTGTTACTTTTGTTTTGTAACCTTTATTTAAAAAATATATTTAGGATTCTAGATAGATAGTCGGTACTATAGAAAAAAATATGGTACCAAGTAGCACATGAGCGACGAATTCGGTCATAAACGTGCTACATTACAGTCAACAACTTATAAGCAGATGTACTAAAGGATAGGACGAGTCTTTAGGCTGTATTAAAGAAAAATTATACACTAATAAAAAATAATAAAAAATAAAAAAATAGCTGACTGTATAATGGCGAAAAAGTAAACTAAAAGCATTTAAGTAGAATTTTAAAAGGATCTAGTCCAGCTTATGGCTACATGTGATACTACTAGCTGGTTAAGAAGTCCAAAGCTTGTAAACGACTGGTTAATATGACAAATCACCTCTCTTGTAATCCTGCGGGCTACATTACAGCATCAAAAAATGCCACTGGCTTTTAATTGGTGTACACTTATTCTATTCTAATTCAATTTAAACGAGCTTGTTAATGGCTGATTAAAAGTGGATATGTAATCTCTACAAATCCCATTACATTTATAAGAGAATCATTGAGCAGCCTGAGTTGTAAATTGGAGTAGGTGTACTCCATCCTAATGCCAAATGCATAAAGTGTAGCTGATAGCTATTTTATAGCTTTCGGCGTTATTTAAGAGTAAATTTAGATTATTGGTGTTTAAATTACGTCAAATGAAATACTAATTAAATGTTTTTCTGTCGACATTTCTTTATCCCTGAAAAGCTGTTGTATGCTCTCTCTTTATACCACTACACTGTAAGAAAGATAATTAAAATAATTTGTCCAGCCAGCATAATGCTATAAGCTGGTAAATATACTGGTAACACCACTGTACCGTAAATGACTTTTCAAAAGAATTTATGGAGAATTTGTGCTGGATAACATGTGGACGCCATTTTAGCATTACAGAACAATTTTCTATCAATGGTTATCCAAATGGTTTATATATATGTAG
This sequence comes from Eupithecia inturbata, assembly GCA_963662085.1. Lineage (NCBI taxonomy): Eukaryota > Metazoa > Arthropoda > Insecta > Lepidoptera > Geometridae > Eupithecia > Eupithecia inturbata. The sequence goes on from OY759195.1 coordinate 536,376, forward strand.
ATTTCAGAATATTTGATAGCTTTTAACTCAAACAATATACTTTTCACTTATTTCCTAATAGAATACAATAAGTTAGAAAGCAATCATTTAAATGATAAATCTATTAAGTATTTGTACACCATTTACCTTGTGAAATATTTTCGATAAAGCGATATTATTCTGACGGCGCGTGAAATATTTGATGTAATTACCTATACCTATACTTTTACAGTAAAATGGTACTCTCAAATCAATTTACATACAAGGACACGCACAACCAACGTGAAAGCTATTCAAAATATAGGTATTACATTAAATATGTCCGCCCGCGCACTTTAACAAACACAATAATGTCGTCTGTCACATAATACACAAAGAAATAAAAAATATATTTTTTTTGTCAAGTCAACAACAGTCAACAAGTCTCAAAACATCTTAAAGCTGTTGAAAAGAATTAAAGCAGCTGAATCTTGGGTGCAATGACTGTTGTATAAGCCATCGTACAGGCCTTGTACAGCTGTTTCAATGATTATATTGTCGTTAACCAGCGCCACTGTAATTCTCAAGATGGTTAATCTGGGGCCCAAATTAGAATTACAAGGGCTGTGCAGCTAACTACTCATCCCTTAAGCAGGAAATTAAAACAGCCTTGAGTAGTCACAAAATTCTATAATCAAGCCACTGTGCGGCTGTCATGTGCTACTTGGGAAGAAACTAGGCTCATTTGTAATAATTGTACAGCGTCTTCTACGTAACGCGTAATCTAACCGTGTAGGTAGGTTGAAGACATAAAAAGGGTACTGGAAAACATTGGAAAACAAGCACAAAGTCAATAAGTATTTCACACCTTCCGACACGTACCTACTTATAAGTAATGTATGTAAATATTTAAGGCGACTAATGTGCTCGAAAACCATAGATCTAAGTAAAATTTGGGAGACTGGGTACTAGCTTCTAGAAAGTGGAAGGCTACAATTAGGTGCAATTAGGTCCACCCACCTCAGTCATAGCCGGACCGGCGCGCGGCGGTGCCGCCAGCGTTTCGCGTGCTTGTTACAACGTACTTTTGTGTGATTTATTGACTAAAAGACTACAGCAAAGCCCTCGTGTTCGTTCACTATCTGTAAAAATAGGTCCAGAACAAAAAACAAGGCATCACTTTTTACTCGTAAGTACAACAAAACTTAAAATTTTCTAATTATTCTACGCCTTTATTTCGTCATTTGCAGACAGGGATTGAAATATAAAATACATTCGTGCGTAAAAAGAGATAGCAATACACGACTTGCGCCGTATATGGATAGCGTATTGTTGTTTTGGTCGCATTTCGGTCTAGGTACGTCTTACCTTGCGTTTAGTTGTAACACAACTCAGACCATTTGTTGAGTTAGCGCCTGGGAGAACATACCATATCTCCCGAATTGTACTTAGATCTGTGTTGGAAACTTGCACGTTGCAGGCCTTGTAATAATTTCAAGTAGGTATCTCGGGTCATCGGGTGCAAATATTGGGCGAGCATTATCAGGAGGGACTTATTGGATTAGTGCGAGATTGTCATCAGAAGGTTGTAGGTTCGATGCCGGCTTGGCCCTGAACTAGCTGAGTGCGATGGCGGACTTGCGAAGCCTAGATAAACCTTGTCATAAAAACGCGCTTAGGTAATTACAGAAACAAGATCCGTCAAGTGCGAGTGTAACTCGCGCGCCGAGAGTCTCGAACGTTTGTTAATTATACAAATATGTACTATAGGTACCGGTTAGAGGCTATTTAATGAATACCTAAAAATTATAGGTACCAACCTACATTTCAGATGGATCGCTCTGCAAATTTCGGAGATTAGGGGGTAATAGTAAAATTTGGACTTTTTTCAAAATATTTTCAAAAGTATGTAACCTACAGAAATTTCTAAAACTGTTTTGAGATGCACAAACTAATACCTTTCATTTGATACCCCACTCAGTGAGGTAGCCCTCCCCTTTGAAAATTATTCCCCCCCTTTTAAGCATTTTTCAAAAAGCCTACTACTGAAAATTTTTAGTTTCATTATTTATTAATATTCATTTATTTTTCGTTAAATACAGGCGCGCGATATGTATTATTTTTTGAAATTTCAAGTTAATAGCTGCGGTAATTGCTGAGATATTATATTAAAGAGTGAAAAGGCCAAACAGAGCGAGACCATAAGGGTTTTGAAACCGATCTCGAAACCCTAAAAACGGGGAAAAAATAAATAAAAATAGTCTTTATTCCCTTTAAAATTACAATTTAACAATAATTAAGAGTATTTTGAAACCAATAATAATTATAACAATTATAAGTTTGAAATCCGAAAAAAAAGAACAATTTTGTGGCTTAGCAGAAAAGAACAGAATCTGTTTTCCGTGATTTTCTTATATTATGTAAAATCATTTACCGTTTGTCCTCTCCTAAGATTTCTCAGTAGATTTTTAGAGTAAACAGTCCCGAAGCTGCGTGAGTGTCCAGTGGGCAACTAAACTGGGCAAGGAACCGGCAGTCAGCCCATCAGCGACCTGATTAAATACTAAATTGCAACCTGGCAGAGATTCAACCACTAGGGTTGCCATTACGCTGGAAAATAACGAGAGATGTGACGACCGTTTTGCATATAAGAAAGACGGAACGATCCCTGGGTTTTTGTAGGGAAAGTTTTAAATAAAACCTACCTAATGCCCATAATTTTTTTTTTTAAATACATCGCAAATGTTTAAAAAAATAATGTTAAATAAATAACATTGTCCACGCAAGCCCTCTTGCATGGGAATTCCGATCCAAAATGTAGACAGTTAATGTAGATAGTTAATAACATTTTTGTCTGGAAACTGAGTAATAAGAGTTAAGTGGCAACCCCAGCATGAGGCAACCTCGTCCCATTTCATACATTATAAATACTAGCGTTATTACACGGAAGCAGCGCGCCACTCTACCCTGACCCGTCCTATCCGAAGCTTCTTGCAAAAGCTCTAGGAGTTACCTCTTTCCATTCATTTTCTGGGGTCTCGTTATTCTCGTCGTTGGGTATCGTAAATTATGGCGAGCGTTATTTTCTTGTGTGAAAATGTGAAAATGTCACGTCCGAAATGTTACAATTGGATATTATTAGAAGGAATTCTTATTTGGGCTTTGGTGAGATCTGCTTGTGCGGGAAATTTAGTACATGCGGCAATAAGCTCGTCGGATCGATGTTGCCAGCTCAAAAAAATCTACACGGCCCATATTCCCATAATTCCTGCTATTGTGTGCTACTGGTGGGACAAACAGGAATGTAAAGTCTTTTACTCATTAAATTGAGCCGTACCGTACCTACCTCGTAATAATATGCAAATTCAGACTTCAGAGCCATCTCCCTCCCAGTTGTACATTATGAAGTGTTTTACTATCCGCGGCTGTTACAATATAATATATAACACGTAGCGCCATTAACAAGATGTTTTACGATTTTAGACATTTTATTTAAAACAAGATTTTTTATGATTCACCTCAGAATACAAGAGGAAACTCCATAATTAGCAGGTAGCCGTTAAAACCGGAATAAGCATCTAACTTTTACTGATAACTTCGTTTAAGTAGTTTTACGGGTTGGCTAGCGGGGTTAATTACTAAAACACTTTAATTAATTATAGAATTCATTACAATACATAACATATAATTAGACGGGCACTCACGCATAAAACTATGATTATTTTATTAAAAAATAGATCTTATAATATTAAGTATTAAAAAATAAATTGATATGAAATGAAATTTAATTATTGCTAAAAAAAAAACAGACAAATAATTTCAAAAACAACCACTTTTCTAAATGTTACTGATAATATTATTTACTTTATTTAATAGTATATGCGTTGATTGAGTTGGTTAGCCTTAGCTATCCACGCTAGCCTTGAGAAACCTGGTTTATAGAGATGTATGCCATCCCTCATTGATATCCACGCTAGCCTTGAGAAACCTGGTTTGTAGAGATGTATGCCATCCCTCATTGATATCCACACTAGCCTTAAGAAACCTGGTTTGTAGAGATGTATGCCATCCCTCATTGATATCCACGCTAGCCTTGAGAAACCTGGTTTATAGAGATGTATGCCATCCCTCATTGATATCCACGCTAGCCTTGAGAAACCTGGTTTGTAGAGATGTATGCCATCCCTCATTGATATCCACACTAGCCTTAAGAAACCTGGTTTGTAGAGATGTATGCCATCCCTCATTGATATCCACGCTAGCCTTGAGAAACCTGGTTTATAGAGATGTATGCCATCCCTCATTGATATCCACGCTAGCCTTGAGAAACCTGGTTTGTAGAGATGTATGCCATCCCTCATTGATATCCACACTAGCCTTAAGAAACCTGGTTTGTAGAGATGTATGCCATCCCTCATTGATATCCACGCTAGCCTTGAGAAATTACAGTCAATAAAATAAAAATAAGTTTAGTTCAATTAGTTTAATAATACAGGGTGTCCCATGCAACCTGTACCAGCGAAGGTCTGTGGCCTGGGGACACCAATACCTATCGATTGGATCCCATGTATGTTCCGCAAATTTTTTGTAGTTTTCGAGATATGATTTTTTTTGTTATTTTTTTCAGTTTTTTTTTTAATTTTGGATGGTTTTAGCTTAAATTTTTTCTATGAAGTTAATTCTTTGAGATTTTTTTTGTTGTTACCATGGCTAGCATCAGTGTTCATCTGTAAAAACACTAAAAACCATAATTCTTACTACTAGTAGCTCAGATTTTAATCACGAAATAAAAATTTCTAAATGTGATAAATTTTTACTTTATTTCAACTTGAATAAAATATTACATAACCCTGACTAAATAACTTCTTGTTAATTTTAAAAACTTAACGGATTCATTAGCTCTCGAAATAACACAAAAAAAATTGTACTTTATATATTTTTATCATTAGGCATTTTTATGCGAAAACTGAGTTTAAACTTGATACTGTCGAAAATAGTAAAATTTATTTCATGCGTTTGAATTTACTTTTTTCACATTTTTCCGATTAATATGGTGTAAAATTTATGAACGTTAGACAAAGATTTAAGACAGCGCAATTAAATTCAAATAGCCATGGTAATAAAATAATAAAAAACCTCAAAGAATTACTTCATATAAAAAATTATAGCTATAACCATCCAAAATTTAAAAAAAATCATATCTCGAAAACTACAAAAAATCGAGTAACATACTTGGGGGGTCCAATCGATAGGTATTGGTATTCCCAGGCCACAGACCTTCGCTGGTACAGGTTGCATGGGACACCCTGTATATTAGTTAAATTATATTTCATTAAAAATTATTATATTCTATTATCTATTATCAAGTACTCTTATACGATAAATTTAATAGAAGAAAGTGTGTTTGTGTGTATGCGTGTGTAAGGGTGTATTAGTCGGTGTGTACGTTCAGGTCCATATTAAAAACACTTACATTGTTCTATAATATAAAATAAAGATTAGCATTAATTCGGTTTGTGAACAGAATACAAATGTCTGCTTATAATTACATACCTCTATATAGCTGTGGTTATATTTATAATTCCGTAATATAACAGGCCGGTAGCATCTCATTTGCATAGGTGTGATACTTAACTTTATGGAGTTTTCTAACTAGCGGTCGTTATATCATTTAATAATAACGCTGTTTTTAATAACGAGAGTGTATGTTTAGTGAATACGTTTGTCAACTTAAGTTCTTAAAGGCTGTGTATTATGTTTAGTTAATAAATAGGCAGGTCTATGAGAGTCGTTACCGTATATGTTAGAAAATCCTCCGTGTTATTTTTCGACAATATTTTGAATCGACTTCAAAAAAAAGGAGGAGGTTCTATGTTCGGCTGTATGTAAGTTTTTTTTTATGTATGTTCGATTTCTCCGTCATTTATGGACCGAAATGGATGATTCTTTTGCAGTTGTATCTCTATATCATCCTCCGATGAACCTTATTATTCCCGAGAGATTAGTATTTATCCCACAAAACTTAAAACAAAGGTATTCGAAGTAGGGTTTTACTTTTTTTAAATATTTACATTCATTCATTCATTCAAATTATACTGTCATAGAACCATCCCGTCTTTTTTGTGTTACAGATAAACAAGAGTAAAGCGGGAAGAAGAGCGTCACCGACAAATGCCGTCTCCGCATTATCAAAAACCCGCAACGAACGTGTTAAACCGACTACAAGGTGAGTTAATGATTGACAACTTTAGGAAAAATACAGCTTTTATAAGACAACCAACAAAAATATATATGTGGGCGTACCTTCGTGTTAGTACATTGTAGACGTACCGTTAGGTAAGTGCATTACATACAGTACAGTACAGTACAGTACAGTACAGTACAGTACAGTACAGTACAGTACAGTACAGCGCTGCTACAACACCTTGCAGAGCTTGCTTGTATGCTTGGATGTTTCCCAATGTAGTGTAAGCTTACTGGTGCGAAGAATTCATGAATAAATAATACTGGACAATTGACACAGTATCATCCAGCCCTGGACTAAGCAGAGCTTGTGTGATATGATATATCCACTTACTTACATACCAAACATATTTTTTTATTATAAATAAAACTCGCATCTACTAAAAATGCGTCACAAGCGGACATTCGCCACTGTGCTTGCCGGAGAATCATATAATTTTGAGATGTAGGTAGTTCTAGAACTAAAGTAACACAAAGGCTATTTGATATCCCAAAAAGCGCGTGCGAAACCGCGGGCGGAAGCGAGTTTAGAATATTTCCTTGTCTGGTCTCCTCGTAGCTTAGAATGTTTCCTTGTCTGGTCTCCTCGTAGTTTAGAATATTTCCTTGTCTGGTCTCCTCGTAGCTTAGAATGTTTCCTTGTCTGGCCTCCTCGTAGTTTAGAATATTATCTAGTCTGGTCTCCTCGTAATTTTAAACTCCAAGCCTCAAAGCCGCAAGCAGCTTGTAATTCTGTGTTCTAATAGTTACTCCGCGGCCCTGGCCAATGTGCCCGGGGGAACGAGGTTGGAGATAACGAATGGCTCGATAAGCAACAAAATGGTGAAAGTTAAGTGCACACGACGCCCGGAGCGATGCTCCGACGAGCCTCTATTGTCTCGAGGAGTGACCCGCGCCGCTGCCGTATCGGCGGACGGAGACATTTGCTATTACTACCTCAATCTATGTGCATACTTATTTTGTTTAGTTTTTGGGTTTATCGAAAACATTATGATAAGAGTTTAAGATGTTAAAGCCGAACGCACATCTGTCCGGGTTGGAATAGAAATCGAAATGAAGAACTACTGACGATACGTCCGACCGAACGCACATCTGTCCGGGTTGGAATAGAAATCGAAATGAAGAACTACTGACGATACGTCCGACCGAACGCACATCTGTCCGGGTTGGAATAGAAATCGAAATGAAGAACTACTGACGATACGTCCGACCGAACGCACATCTGTCCGGGTTGGAATAGAAATCGAAATGAAGAACTACTGACGATACATCAGACCGAACGCACATCTGTCCGGGTTGGAATAGAAATCGAAATGAAGAACTACTGACGATACGTCCGACCGAACGCACATCTGTCCGGGTTGGAATAGAAATCGAAATGAAGAACTACTGACGATACGTCCGACCGAACGCACATCTGTCCGGGTTGGAATAGAAATCGAAATGAAGAACTACTGACGATACGTCCGACCGAACGCACATCTGTCCGGGTTGGAATAGAAATCGAAATGAAGAACTACTGACGATACGTCCGACCGAACGCACATCTGTCCGGGTTGGAATAGAAATCGAAATGAAGAACTACTGACGATACGTCCGACCCTGCGCCGATCAAGGTTTCAAACTATTTCATACAACGAATTCTACATTCTGATATTAGAGAAGTTGGATCTTTTCAAACTATTTCATACAACGAATTCTACATTCTGATATTAGAGAAGTTGGATCTTTTCGGATGAAGAGGCTCAAAGACCCAGCAGACAAACAAAAGCAAACGGCCTGAGTAGGTAGGTACTCAGCCTGTTTGTTTACTCTCCCTCAGCGCGTTTGGCTTGAACAATTGTGCTTTAGAGGCATAAAATAAGATGATGCCAACATAAGTACGCATCTACTTCTCTTGACGTATGCTTTCACAAAAAGCTCCGCCTACGCGCTGTTTTGTTCGACAATAAAAATATTTGTTACAAAAACACTTTACCTTGTAAAGTAGCTATTTCTTTTTTACACAGATACTATGTACTTACTATATAAATACCAGCAATCATCCCACAACAATCGAAATCATTAATCTAACAATACGATACCAACTAACAAGGTTTATTCAATAGCTCAAATATTTGCATAATTCTATTTAATGCCTCATTGTTGTAATTGCATTTAAATTGCATTATGCAATGCAAATAATGCACTCGCGTGCAGTTGGACACATTGAGATGGTTGCCAGTTACCACTTTAAAGGTAGTTACTGATTTGTGGCATGAACTCGTTCGGCCTTATCATGACAACCCTTTTCCGCAAAATACGAAACTAAATTAAAAGTTACAAAGTGGATTAACAACTGCCATTTTTGGAACTCTCGAAAATGTTATATTTTCCCCAAACGGGTTATTTTATCACTGCCGCCGGTCGCACTCTGCTTTGCTCTTAAATATAATGGCGGGTTTTTGGTGGATAATGCGAGCGGTAGCGTATTTTGGAGTATTACCAATAAAGATCTCGTGTGCAAGATTTGCTTTACAATTGGTCTAAAACACATTTTCAAAATGCAGCCAATGACAGGTTCCGCAGGTACAGAGAGCCGCAGCATTTATAACCCCTTTACACTTCTACAGCTAGAGGGTTACCAGTTCATGATGCCGTCTGTACCTACTCAAAATCTCCGTAATATAATCGAAAAGTTTTAGGTTATAAGTATAGGTTTTGTTATAATTATAGGTAAGTATGTCATATTATGTAACACAATAATCAATTTCTATAACAAGGAAACGGTTTCTTTCCAACCAAAACCTATAAACATAGATTATAATATGATACTATTTTATATATGAAAAACTTTCCAAATATCTACACTTCAAGCCATCATTATCATCCGATCTAATAAACCGCCAGCATGAAGTGTAAATCGTTTGTAATGGCTGCCTTATCGCCACCTGTCTTATCTCCCAGTCCGAAACTAATTAAAGAGCCATTAGTTTTTATTGCCCAGCCGTGGGCGTTATCTGACCTTTGTCTTGTGCCCACTCGAGACGGGAACTAAACAAACAGAAATTCGAGGTTAATTTATTATTTTTCAAAGTACATAGCTTAAAATCTTACCAGTTCTTGTAATTTCCGTGTAAATGTTACTAAGACAAAGTTCTTCTAGTCAGGTCCAAAAGTGTATATCACCGTTCATAACGTCTCCCGTTAAATTTTGCGTACCATCCACGTTTACCATCAATTTTCGGAGTTACACATTTTAAACTTTCGGAGTCGTAGCTGGTTTCGGAGTGGCGGGGCACGGGCTCGAACCTGCTACACAAGCTGTGTCCGGTAAAGCAAGGGCGCGGCCGACTCTGTGAACCCTGCAGAGTGACTTATGATATCTTTTATTATTACCTATACAATTTATGATAAGTGTTATTGCGTCTCGGTCTGGGCTCAGTCGCGTATCTTAGGTCAGTGTTGTATGTTATATACCTACATAATATATATATACCTACCATAGGCACTATAAACAGTCATCATACGTAATATTGTTTCTCGTCGTCATAAATATTCGATGCAGTACGACTTAGCCGTTTCAGCCAACTTTATAAACTTTTTTCTGTAGTAGATAAAATATTTTGGAAAGGAAAATAAAAATCTGTTTGAGTTGAGTGAGTTTGAGACTGAGTGACTGAGTGAGTTTGTTGACTGAGTGAGTTTGCTCCATTTGTTTCGGAAAAAGTTTTCCATTGTTCAATAATATTATTTCTTCAACTTTACCAAACAAGGAGTTCTAAAAACAATTAGGAAATTATTATCTCATTTACGAACAATAAAAACACAAATCCGCAAAATGGTTCTTAGAAATTCTGACCTCACGTTTTCGGAGTTTTTAATTAGGCAGGTGGTTAAATGGCGAATAAGTGTGAGCGATGTTGTCGCCATCCCTACGTGTTGTGCGCCCACACAATAAACAATAAGTTGTTTATATCGAGCGGGCCTTGAGTGGCTGTTGTGCAACAAGCTACTGCTGTTGCTACGTGCCACAGAGCAACGGACAGAGGAGACTGCAGCAACCACTGACAGGTCTCTGGGATTAAGTGCTACAAGCGGCTACAGGTTATCGTTGCTACAAACCAAACAATCAAAGATGTTGGTAAGGTTTGTCACACAATTAAAAGTATACTCCGTCAACGTTGCGGGGGCTATGCCCCCTAGCCCTCGCAAACAGCAGTGAGTCAGTATTGACGGAGTGTTGTGTGCGCTACAACCGGTCGTTGCTGCATACCACATACTCGTAGTGCGCAGCGTGCAGGAGCAGTGTTTGTATTCACTGAATTTTACAGAAAATCCGGTTACGGTAGTTGCTGTTTGCAAAGTCCACTTAGTGGCACGTAGCAACAGTAACAATAACCTTCATCAACGTGCTTCCTGCCATCTCTTTTCAGTCACTATAGTGACTGAAATCAGAGATGGCAGGAGGCACTATAGTGACTGAAATCAGAAATACCTACTTACCTACTGCGCTAGCTTCACATCTGTTCAACTCCTCTTTGGCCAGGTCATTAACCCTCGACGGGGCCTCCGGTACAAACAACAGCTGAGCTGCACACACGCACACACACACTCGTGCACGTGTGCGTAGAGCCTTCGGAGTGACCTACTGGATTCAGTTTTTCAATCAAATGTTTATGAGGCAATAGACAATCTACCGGCAGGCTACCACCAAGATATGTTCAATTTGGGTAACTTTTAGAATTGGTATTAACCGCGCGTGATCAGAAGCGGATGGGACCATTTCGAAGTGAAACAAGTGCACACAAGTGCTAACAAGGTTCCATTGCATTTTGAAAATGTATTGTACCAAAAATATGACGTCAACAATTTACTTCGACAAGGCTCTGTGCCAATTTGACCGCTCGTGTTTTTTAATTATCAAGTAGGCTTATGATTTTTTCATCTAAAGTTACATTTGAAGTCGTCGACATAAAAACTATGTGCTAACATAATTGATTTTACGCTTATCCGTCGCAAAAAACGCAAAAAGGTTGACGTGGTTAGTTTTTTGTCGTCAGCTTCGTGCGGCAAAAAGTACGCGGCATAAATCATGTTTTCTTTGAAGTGCTCAATCAAGAAGAGAATTATCATATCACTGAAGTAAGTAAGGAGGTGGCTTGCGAATGACATTGAGTAGAGAAAAAAAATACATAAAAATATTTACCTATAGGTAGTACCTACATAAGGAAATCTCTTGTAAAATTGCGATTATCATACTTGCAAACGAAAAAATAAGATTTCCTAACTATATTATAACAGCCAGTTTGCTCTTATGATTAACTAATGAATGATTAATTATCTCGTCAAATGTTCTTTTCCTAGTCGAATTGACGTCGACAAGGAACTTGATCAATGATCATTGATTAAAACATCAAAGATATTTTAACTTGGAGAAACTCGTCGCCAGTCATTAGAATTTTCGTTCTGCAAAAGAGAGCCATACTTTCTTTAGGGCAAATAAAAAAACTAAAGTCATGCAGACTTAAATTTAATGAACTAGCAATAATGACATTGACATGAGAATATATCTTTCAGAAACTTGTATACTTAGGTATATTAAATTAAATATGAATAAATTTGAAATGAACTGTGACATTCATGAACATAACACAAGAAACAAAAGTAATATTTGTCTACAAACACATAGCCCACACTAGCCAACATGTGAAAGAGTTTAGTATGTATAAGTATAAAATTGTTCAATTAGTTGTCTATAGAATTACGTAATAATATGGATAATGCTGCTTTTAGAATTAAAGTATGCAACTCATTATTACAAAAATCTTATTATAAACTTGACAATGCTCTTGCTGATGCTTTTAATGGCTACATTGAAAATGCACATACTATTTAGTTTTATTTTTAATTCTGTACCTACTGTGACTTTTCCAAGTGTACTTTATGTTTCTTTGTGGAATGAATGTATCAGAATGTATAGAGATGGTCAGCGGACGAACAGCCGGCTGTACGTTACAGAAGAGACTGACAGCACAACTACTCACTTCTGTCAAGCTAAGCCAGGAGCTGTAGTTGGTAAACAACAGGATCGTGCGTTATCTATCAGCGGCGAGATCAGAGCCCCCTATCGGCCGATAAGGCGGACCTCATTAGCACCAGGCTGTAGGACACGCTTGTTTGGCGGAGTGCTGCACCGCACCGCTCGCTGCCAGGCTTTGGTAACCATAAACCATGGTGTGTACTTAACTCATTGTTACGTGCCTATTTTATAGTTAGGTTACTATAGGCACCTATTCCATGAAAATATTTTATTTTCTATAGTTCGACTGACAACCAAATAGTCATACCGAATCGATTTTTTATAAAAATTGATTTAGTATGAAGAAATATGTTCGTTGTTTTGTTTGCTACTTGCTGCTGCACGCGGCATTACCCGCGTTTTTCTGTGATTAATAGTAAGACAGTTTGAGTTACCGTGGTAAAAAAATATTTTTAATTTACAATACTTTTCCATGCAAAAATCATCCAGAATAATCTTCGATATGTCGGCTCGATAAACATAAACTTTCGTAAGTCCCTATATTTTACAAGTCGACAGGTTCGCATCCAACCCTCGGTGACCACCTATCCGAGGGGAGTAGATTTAAAATCAGCGCTGCATGTTCCTCACATGCAGCACAATGCTGAATCTACTCCCTTTGCCTATCGTTAGAAACTTTTTTTTGTGTATAATTCTAGTTAAGGTTAAGATAAATATAGGCAATAAATTATTTATTATTATTCACTTCATTTATTTTTAATCTCGTTATAAATTATTATTATTATTATTATCTGTGTGTATCTAGTATTATCTGAGTTGAACGGCGACGTCAGCAGTCGTAAGATAAGGAAACCGGTAAGTAGTTGTTATAATAGGTAGGGTAGGTACTTATGTATTTAGAATCGTCTAGAACAGACGTCAGCAGTCGTAAGATAAGGAAACCGGTAAGTAGTTGTTATAATAGGTAGGGTAGGTACTTATGTATTTAGAATCGTCTAGAACAGACGTCAGCAGTCGTAAGATAAGGAAACCGGTAAGTAGTTGTTATAATAGGTAGGGTAGGTACTTATGTATTTAGAATCGTCTAGAACAGACGTCAGCAGTCGTAAGATAAGGAAACCGGTAAGTAGTTGTTATAATAGGTAGGGTAGGTACTTATGTATTTAGAATCGTCTAGAACAGACGTCAGCAGTCGTAAGATAAGGAAACCGGTAAGTAGTTGTTATAATAGGTAGGGTAGGTACTTATGTATTTAGAATCGTCTAGAACAGACGTCAGCAGTCGTAAGATAAGGAAACCGGTAAGTAGTTGTTATAATAGGTAGGGTAGGTACTTATGTATTTAGAATCGTCTAGAACAGACGTCAGCAGTCGTAAGATAAGGAAACCGGTAAGTAGTTGTTATAATAGGTAGGGTAGGTACTTATGTATTTAGAATCGTCTAGAACAGACGAGACAGAGAAGGCGTAACCATATCGAGCTATCATCTCAGCGCAGTATAGCCTTCACGAGCAATCCTTCTGCAAGTTCAATATATTCCTAATCCACCATTTATGGACTAATCAGCGCCTTATAAGCGGCTCATAACGCCTTACGCGGCCCACCGGTGGGCAGAACCTCGCCCTAATGGGAAGGTATGCTGCATTTACTTTAATTAGATTGAACTAATAGAGCATAAGATCGATAAACATTATATCGCTTAGAAAAGACAAAATGACGACATGCGTATGGGCTAAATCTTGTCACGCAAACCCACACCAAATACTATGGCAGTGAGATCGGCCGGTGATATTAATAATGATGATAATGAATACCTACTTATTCAAATTAAAAATGCGAAGGCAACACTATTTATTTTTGTTCTTATTTAGTGCATCCATTTATGATTCGGAAAGTACACTGATTGTCATTCTAGAGATCTCTCACTAGTGGTCTTCTTGTGGTCTCACTTTGCCAAGAAAAAGCGCATGTTCTTAAAAAAAAAACTATTAATACAAACAAAAAATATGTAGACTAAGTGCGGGGATTGTATAATATCAGGTTGGCGCAAAGTAGATAAATAAGTAGACTAAGTGCGGGGACTGTGTAAAATCAGGTTGGCGCAAAGTAGATAAATATGTAGACTAAGTGCGGGGATTGTATAATATCAGGTTGGCACAAAGTAGATAAATATGTAGACTAAGTGCGGGGACTGTGTAATATCAGGTTGGCACAAAGTAGATAAATATGTAGACTAAGTGCGGAGACTGTGTAAAATCAGGTTGGCGCAAAGTAGATAAATAAGTAGACTAAGTGCGTAGACTGTGTAATATCAGGTTGGCACAAAGTAGATAAATATGTAGACTAAGTGCGGAGATTGTATAATATCAGGTTGGCACAAAGTAGATAAATAAGTAGACTAAGTGCGGGGACTGTGTAAAATCAGGTTGGCGCAAAGTAGATAAATATGTAGACTAAGTGCGGGGATTGTATAATATCAGGTTGGCACAAAGTAGATAAATATGTAGACTAAGTGCGGAGACTGTGTAAAATCAGGTTGGCGCAAAGTAGATAAATATGTAGACTAAGTGCGGGGATTGTATAATATCAGGTTGGCACAAAGTAGATAAATATGTAGACTAAGTGCGGGGACTGTGTAATATCAGGTTGGCATAAAGTAGATAAATATGTAGACTAAGTGCGGAGACTGTGTAAAATCAGGTTGGCGCAAAGTAGATAAATCGGTGTCAGTCTCCGTATGGCGCAGGCGCAGGGTTCCGCCGAGTGAAACGGTCCACAGCAAGCGTCGTAGGTCATCAGGGTGATCGGGCGATAGCGAAGGTCTCGCTCTTCATTAGATGCGATGGCTCCGATTAACTACGATAGCTTTCCGGAAACACACTGATCTCGTGTTTCTAGAGACTTGGCCGTGACATGTCCGAAGGCCAGTATATAAATAACATTATTAAATATCCATGAAAGTCTAATCAGTATACCTACCAACGATAAATAGAGGAACGTTTGTTCGCTACTGCCACACCAGTTATGTTCGCTACTGCCACACCAGTTATGTTCGCTACTGCCACACCAGTTAGGTTCGCTTATGTTGGCTGTAACTCAGTGGTAGTGATCATTTTAAAGTAAAATAGTTTACAGTAATAATTTTCAGAGTCCAAGCTAGGATAAAATACAAGTTAGGATAGTATGCAAGTTAGGATAGTATACAAAACTTCTAGTCTATTATCATTATCATTTTACCCACAACACGAGAACTCCCCTTGCTTTAAGACCTGACAAACTCCTGTACATGCCTGTGCCATCCAAAATGTTTTCTTCCTATCATCGGACATCTAAGAACACTAATCTTATTATTCCTACATCAATCGTTCTTTAGTTTCTTTTCTATATTCGTCCATTCTCATAAATGGTTGGTAAACGTGCATGGACTTCACAATTCCCCAGAAAGACATAAATCGTAGAGTTTTATTGAAGTGTGCTTTGAATTGAATATAGTAACTTACGACAGTTCGTTGGCTTCGCTTTTTGTTGCTTACATAACGTGGTCCAACTTAGGTGTTAAGTGGTACTTGTTTACTCATCTTAAAACATCAAAATAATACGCATACAGCTTTAAATGAAGTTTTACATAAAATCAATGATGAGTGATGTGATTCCACTCTTGTCCCAAGAAACCAAAGACAACGCGATTGTCTTTTGTTTGTTTAGATCTAACAAAACGGCCACTTGATTTGCTAGAGCGATGCGACGCGACGTTGCGATTCCTAAAGATGGTAAATGCTAGTTAGTAATATGCACATGGCTTTTGATGTTGGCAGCATATCACGTAGAGAACACAGCTATAACTATACAGAAAACTGGTTTTGTAACGTTGTGGAACGTTCCAGCTATCATTTGAATAGAGCTTGCAATAGGCAAGTGGCAAGCGCAGGCATTCTGGTTTCTGTATAGAATGCCCCTTGGCAGGTTTAGCTCGATCGGATCGAACAATGGATGAATTAATATGCAGGCTTTGACCAGAGCCCTGCTTCGTGGCGACCTCGATGGCCAGTCAATAGCCTCTTTGTATGAAACGAGCCTCCACGGGCACAACCTGATGCAGCTCACACTACAACTTGAACCCTTTCACATTATAACTTGATTTACAGTCAGTGCGTACGACAAGAAAAAAACAAAAATAACACATTTTATTGAATTAAAAACACGAAATTAACAAAAAGGTGTAATATTATAAGTGATTTTCAACGTTGTCCACAAAACCATGACATGATAATTAAATGACGATCGTACGAGACGCAGCTGTCCCACACCTCACCAAGCCTCGGACGTGGACGCAGCTGTTCCACACCTCACCAAGCCTCGGACGTGGACGCAGCTGTTCCACACCTCACCAAGCCTCGGACGTGGACGCAGCTGTCGCACACCTCACCAAGCTTCGGACGTGGACGCAGCTGTCGCACACCTCACCAAGCCTGGGACGTGGACGCAGCTGTCCCACACCTTACCAAGCCTGGGACGTGGACGCAGCTGTCCCACACCTCACCAAGCCTCGGACGTGGACGCAGCTGTCCCACACCTCACCAAGCCTCGGACGTGGACGCAGCTGTCGCACACCTCACCAAGCCTCGGACGTGGACGCAGCTGTCCCACACCTCACCAAGCCTGGGACGTGGACGCAGCTGTCCCACACCTCACCAAGCCTCGGACGTGGACGCAGCTGTCGCACACCTCACCAAGCTTCGGACGTGGACGCAGCTGTCCTACACCTCACTCCCTCTTAAATCGAACCGTACCCCTGTCAGAGATATTTAAAATTAAACACTTATTTAATCTTGACCAGTGACCCTTATTTAACTGCCAGAACCATAAAATACTTGGAGTACAGGGAAACAAAGATGAAATCCGTGAATGCACTATATCTGTTCGGCCGTGTGTTTATGCGCGCTGCAGAGCTCGCATGAAAAACGTTATCAGATATCTCCGCATGAGAATTGCTTCATAAAGGAACGGAAAAACGCACCGCATCAGGATCACATGTCAGCGGATAACAAAGTTCACCACTGCAACAAAACAAAACATCACAATAAACCGCTAGGTAGGTATAGTCTCTGACCACCAGAATCCAAGTCAGAAGAATAAACATATGTACATTATGTTTATTCTTACTATAAACTATTCACTAATAAATGGCTAATTGCCAGCGTATGCACAAAAATTACTAATTTGTAAAAAAACATATGCTAGAAGTACATTACACTGGAAATCCGGACACGTGTGGTCCTCCGTATAATACCCGGATGAATCCGGATATCCCACACGAGCGCATGTCGTAAAACTCTATGCAGTAATTTGTATAATTCTGACCGTTATCGCGAGAGGCGCCAGTAGGGCCGAGCATCGTCTGGCCGAACTATTTTTCGGGCACAAATAAAATCTGGATAATAATTTAGCTAAAAAAGTGCCAGCTATTTATTTCCCCTCATTACCTATGAACACAACATAATCAGAGGTCAAGTGTTGCAGTCACCAAGTTCTAATAAACGCATACTGAGCCCAAATAATATGCAATCTGCGGAAGCTGCGGGCTGATGCTGGAAAAAGCAAGCTGAAGACTGGGCGCTATGGCGCTCATAGGCATATGTCCAGCAGTGGACTAAGATTGGTTGATGATGCCCAAATAACTGAGCTATTGTTCTACTCTCAATCTGCAGTTATGATGTTTTTTTGTAGTCTAAGCCAACTAACTTAATAACTGCAATAGCTAGGTAGTTTAGGCTTGTAGTAATAGAGAGAACACACAACTACAAGGATAATACCGAACTGGTTTAAATATAGTTATAAAAACAAAGAAACTATGTAGAAAATAATTTTGACCATTTTAGTTTTTTAGCGTTTCCCAAAAGTCGGGTTTTGACTTTTACAACATTTGATACTCGAAGGGTCGATGTGTTCACATGAGTTCCAGTATTGCTTCACACTTGTTTAGTGGCAGTAGTCTGTGGAATCATGTGACTAGAATTGTCGAATAACTAGAGATGTATCTGTGAGGAAGCGTAGCTCGTATCTAGCACCTGATGATGGATAAGTGGCGTAGCTTCGTCGGCTTCCCTTCGGCCTCACTGACCGCCCCGCCCTCTACCGTTGCATTATGCATCCCATTATTCCAGAATCATCGTGTTTGCGTGGATATTAGCCCGGTACAAATACGCCAGCCCCTATTGCCATTATTTTGCCGGAAGGTAGCGCTATCCGATATTATTTGTGACGGAAGTACTTTCGTAAGGGTACCTACCTACCAAATATAGCCCCATTCCGGATCAGGTAATTTTCTACATCTATGAAAATTGTATGATCCGTAATGCTACTTTATTCTTTTTGATAGGAAATGAGTGGACATAAATTAATATAAATGCGAAGTATTGAATGTTTAGACGTTTGTGATCTCTTTACGCTAAAATTACTTAACGAATCGGGCTGAAATTTTGCATAGTCTAGAACAACTTCTAGACCTGGAACAACATCTATCTGCACAGCCTACTTTTTATCCAGGAAAAACTCGCGCACAGCCGCGGGCAGGAACTAGTTCATTATACTTTCAGAAACGAATGAGGTCCCTCACATGTAACCAAGGAGCAAGTATATTGAGTTTCGGTTAGGTTGGGTAGGCGCTTTACATTGGTTCAATTTGAACTGTGATTGCATTTTATTTGCGGTCTTGCTAAAGTAAATAAGTTAATACGAGCGTGCGTGACAAAATGCCGCCACTTCCGTCGTCTCCAAAGACAACACAATGTTTATTTCCCATAAACCGTATTCTCTATGGTTTAATAAACCCCGGGTTTCACAAACCGTGAAATTTCCCGCGAGACTGTCAAAATATTCGACTTAAACGCGTTATTAAGGCTGAAGGCCGCCATTTTTCTAAGTCATTTCCTTTTAGCGCAAAAGCAATAAATCTTCTGTGTATTCTGCTTAGAAGATTATGCAGATTGAGAAGAAAAAGCTTTTGAAATCCTGCCTTTTATTACAAAGCGATATTGTAAAAATACATTCCGAATGGGGAATGATTTAGGTATACTTTAAAACTCTACAGTATGGCGTAAGTTTACAAATTTATTATACGACTGGCTCTATTCACTTCACCAAAAGTACATACCTACCTCTATACGAATAAAAATTCAACTATGAATACATATTATATGCTTATTAGCACTGAAACCATTACAAAACTGTAAAACAAGAGGTCCGTGTACAGCTTAAAGCACCTACAATACTCTACTAAAGTCCAGCTAGAAGCTAAGTAGCCCCTACTACTGGGCGGAGTGCCGGCGACGCGACGCGACGCGACGCGCGCCCTTGGGGGGCATCACGTATGCAGCGGGCTTGTTGAGCGAGCCTGGGTGACATAGAGGGTGACTGGTGTAGAGACTGAGACTTATGGCTAAAATAAATGGGCCTAAAGTCTCGCTCAGTTTGCATAGTGTATATAAAGAAATGCCGTCTATTTCGACGCAGAAAGACTTGGAGTTAATGTGTTCAAGACAGATTCGAGTACCTACACACAATAATATTTTTTTCATAGGTGAAAATCGTTTGGCGATTGGTTGACAGAAGATAAAAGCGACCGTGCACATTTTTTGGAAAAATTATGCTCACCAAAGTTGAGCACGCGCCACGCGTACTTGTAGAGCGAGATCGTCACCATCCGATCGCGCAAGCATTAGAATATCATTGTAAAAAATACATATCTTATTACTGTAGCGTATTTTACTTTGACATGCACATACGTCGCGCGTCAATATATGTGCTATTTTTCATATATATTTTTCAATAATATTTTTCACAAACATCTTTCCATCCTGTATACCCCGCATCCTGCTTATTATATATGGATGTATAGTACCTACCAAAGGACTCCCTCTAATTAACGGGGAGTAGAGGGAAGGTTATGACATCACTGAACTTGTTTATCGAGGGTAGTTTGAGAAGTGTAACGGCAACAGAGTGATTTAGGATTAACTTCGACTTGATGATGGCTTGTAGGTGGGGACTACATTCTTGCCTGACGCCTGAAAGGAAAACCTACTAACTGAAAACTTAGATAGGAACCTAGGTACATTTCTATACTCTCATTCACTCATTTGATACTCTTATCACAGTTCTTTTGTAGATAGACTGACTTATTTCTATTCTGGGAATCTAACAACCGAATAATAGGAATCTTTCGACGCATTGGGTCATGTCATGTCATGTCATGTGTCACACTGTCTGGTGGCGTTAACAAGTAACTTGTACAGAAGAAAACTAACTACAG
Organism: Eupithecia inturbata; assembly: GCA_963662085.1. Classification (NCBI taxonomy): domain Eukaryota; kingdom Metazoa; phylum Arthropoda; class Insecta; order Lepidoptera; family Geometridae; genus Eupithecia; species Eupithecia inturbata. The sequence continues at coordinate 556,909 of OY759195.1, forward strand.
ACAATATTGTTTCAATTGTACATACTATTTCTAATTTGTTTCTATTATTTGATTGTAATATTATTTAACTACAATGTGTATTTGTGTTATTTCTGAGAGATTGAGAAAACTTACGGGATTTTCAGAAAAGATCAACGCTATCGACATAGCAGAGAGCTACTCGTATTATAGGAACCTGACTAATCAGTGGACTAGTACGGAGTTGGACAATGGCATAATTTTATGGTTTTATTACGATGAGTTCACCAAACTTTATTATCCTCAAAATAGCGTTTTCCATTTAACTTACCCCAAAATAAATAGTGTCAAACGTCGGCCACTTTGTAGGCGGTTAGTCGCCACAGTCAAGTTTTATGGGCCGTAAAGAATATTACAGCCGGGGCGATGTGTGGCCACGGAGCCCATAAACATGGAGCCATTCGGGACGCGACGGGGGGGACAGGGGGCTGTGTAATCGTGGATAGCACGGGAATCGCTTATCAGAGGGGTTGATAATGAAGGAGTGTGCTGATATGGACAGCTACTGGTCATTGATATTGATATAGGTGGGGCTGAGAAGAAGCATTCTTTGCTGTATTTTTGTATTTTATTTAAACAGCCACACGGGTACGCACTTCATTACTCAGATTGTACAAACCACTAAGGTCTATTTTCACGGTTGCAATTGAACGCGTTCAATAAAAGATAAATTAAGTTTAGCGCTTTAAACGAGTTCAGCGTATTTTACCGACATCAAGTTGATCAGGAGCAAACGCTAAACTGAGTTCAAGAGCTGTCATGTCTCACAATACGAATCTGAACTCAATCAAGCTGAACTTAGGTCCAATTTCACCGGTTCCAAGAGCTGTCATGCATGCATGTCACACAAATGTGAACTCGATCAAGCTGAACTTGGTTCTGTTGGACTAAGTGTTGGCAGCGATCGGTGAAATTGGACATACTTGTTTACATTCGGAACATTGTTCATTTTAACAATTTATATTAAAATCACCTACTACTGCTTACCACTGTCGCAGGCTCGTTCAAGTTTTACTTTACTTTATAAATACACAATGTTTTCACCAAACAAAACTAAAAGTCGATCCGAAATATATGTATCGACCAAAATATCCCGAGCGTTTTTAGTCGAGAGTTTACGATCTTGTTTTTGAACAAAAAAAGTTTAGTGTCGATTATTTAGGAACTACGGCACGTTATCTGCAAATCGACGGTTTAAGCCGCCGTTAAAATGCAGTTAAATTAAAGTGGTTTTACTAAACAGAACTTGCGTAATGTTACACGAACGAGGTGGTTTCGAACGTGCTTATTTATTGCAACAAAAACTTTGAGTCTAGAAACTCCGTTACATTTTGTATGGTTAGGTTAGGTTATGTATGCTAGTTTTTGTAGAATTGTTTTTGATGAAGAAAGAGGCGATGGAAAACGTTTTATATGAAAACCAATATTGGCCATATTGGTTCATATTGGCCCCGCTTGCGAAAGGAAGTTGTAATATTTTATTAACAACATTAAATAATTCGGCTTCCTGTCATCGTCGACTTGTGAGGTCATCAGGGAGTCATTGAAAAGTAAAACTAGCCTCCTAGTAACTTATTAAGTTGGCTGCGAATTGGCCATTTGCAAAGTACTAACTAATTATAAGAAAGTTAGTGAGTAAACAAGCAGATTGTACTCGCAGAAAATTCAAATTTCATTAAAAGCTGTCACGCCGCTGGGTTCGGCGATGATGCTAATTAATTTAGAGGATTACGACTGAAACTTTGCGAAACACATTTAATGGAGGCCCTTGGGTTCAGGACAAGCGTGAAAAATGCTGAGTTTCTTGGGATTTCCAAAAGGCTTTATGCTTAAGCACAGTAGTGGCTTGGGTAGATCCGCTGCAGAGCTGAGCCCCCCAGGAGACACACTGTTTAAAGTAAAACTTTACGTGTCGAAAGTTTATCACGCGAAGACTTCCCATACAAAGTCTGCTTTGACTTTCAAACGCCATCTATAAAGGCAGGATTTAGACAGTGTATATATATTCTCTGCTTTAGTCTAATCAAGCTAATTGAAATTGATCGAAAAGGTACCTACTTACTATTTTGTGGGGCTTATACTCTTCTCTAAGAAGGTTCCGACCGCAGATATCCGAAACTAGACCTCCATTTTTATGGGTCATTTACATGATGGCCGAGCCATAGTCGCGATTGCATTCACTTTTTGTTTTCTGTAGTGGGATAGCGTGCGTCGAGATGCCGTCGTTCACCCCGGGGCGTGACATAGAGCCATCGCGGGCGTGACATCGCCGCACTCCTTACTTTAGGGTTGAACAGAACATGCTGTCAGATTTACAGACACAGCCCTGTCCGGAGGCGCAAGGGACAGTGTTCTGAAGTTGAAAGCGCCAAGAGTGCTTCCGCTTGAGAGTACATGTAGCTAGCTATGGACCACTAACGAAATGTTTTTATTTTTTGGCTGTGAAACCTGTGAAAGATGGACAGCGATGAACAAAAGGTTGTGATGATGGTAAAAGTGAGAAAAACTGTCCTGCGGTACCTATGCTTTTTGTAAAGTAGACTAGCTACTTCACAAAAGCGATTTTCGTTCGTACGCTAGGTAGCTTTTCTATTTATTTATTTACAAAGTTTAAGCAAAACATTAGCAAGACCTAGCTAGCTAGTCTTGGGTATAGTATTTTACATAATAAGTACATGACAGCACAGAAGGCCCATTAAAAGATTTTTATTAGTGCATTCTAGTTACATGTGGTACTACGAGTAAAAGCTCGACATTCACGAGGCCTACCATTGCTAACCTACCTCAACCAAGAAGGTTGGCGGAAGCAAGGACTGAGCTTTACGCATTTATTTCCCGCAAACTTTCGTAATAGAGAAAGTAATCGACCCACGTGGCGGTTGGACCTTCGGCTAGTGCTTTGTAAAATACTTAAAATGTATTATTTATATTATGTATTACGAGAGTAGTGTTTATACAGAGAGGGAGAATGTTCCCATTTATCTACCCTTTCTATAGCCATAACAACATTACTCTCAGATTTGACTTATAAATGTTGAATTAGCAGCAATGTGCGGGCTGTCGGGATCTCTACCAGAACATCATGAATAACCCAACAGTTGATAAGTATTAAGTGAAACTTCCCTGGCCTTCCTAAGTTTCACAAAGAAGGGGTACTCTGTAACAATTGTTTACATTTGGAACGGTTTAAAATCGTTTGATCTTGAAATATAACTTCAAAATTGAATGTGCCTAGCTTTAGTCAGGCATTTTATAATCAACTTTAATTTAGCTTCCTGCTTCTCTTCTTTCATGGGTATAATGTAAAATCAGTTTTTTTGAAGAATGGCTAGGCCGCTTGCTTACGAAACGAACACTGATTTGTAGGGATAACCTAAATAATTTATTTCGATGAGATATCTAAGTGCCGCTTACAGATATTGTTGAACGTCGATCGTTCAACATTCGGCATACGAATATGACTGAATTGCGCCAATTTCTAAGACTACCTATTTTATGAGAAGAAAATAATTCCTACAGGCTGCATTGAGGCTGCCTCGCGACATCGATCGGTTCGCTTGAGGAGAATAACAAACATAAACTAATCCTCATAATGTTGCCTCCTCCTTTATTTTGTTATGTACAGCCTAAGTTTCCACAAATCGCTTGTTTTCTCCATCACATCGGCTGGCGACCGCAACCACTCGGTAAATGCGATGCGCCCATCAGGAAGTAACCGAGCATTGTTTACCGCACTCCCCCAAGCCAACCTCTACCCTATCCCACATTCAATAAGGCTTAATCTAAATTATATTATAAGTTACCATCGCCACAGAGACCTTAATAGCACCAAAGTCAGAACGAAGGAAATTCAACTGTAGTTTTACGAAAATAGAATTTAATTCCCTGCGTTTGTAATAAACGAAATAGTATTATTCTGGTCACGCACGTTACCAGCTGGATGGTTCTCGATGGATTTTGGGCTCGAATGATTTGTGATAAGGTGGAGTTTGGGTTGGTCGGTGTTCAAGGATGGAGCGATCGTTTGCAAATGTTCCTATTCGGAGCGAGTAATTAGCATTGTAGGCATCGATGTAGGTACCTGTACCTATTGATGGAGCAACCGATTAACTTGTATGTACATCGAGTGAGTTTAAATGTCATTACATTTCAATGAACAGGGGCCTCGCTCACTTTACCTGATCATAGACCATTTTGAGCAATGAAGTAGGTAGGTGTCTAGGTAGGTACTTATTTTAGTTAGTAAAGATTTTGAGCGCTAATACACGATGTTTTTTGCCCAAAAGAGGTGAGCTACCTGTTAGGGGAATTTACTTAAATCCCAGAACAGGTAAAAAAAACATTTTTCTTGAAGCTAAAGATTCATAGTTACTAATCACATCGATTCCCAAAAAGTTAATTGACGAGGGATTTTTTTTTTTTACAATAACAGGAGTCCTCGGAACAATTCGATAATCACTTTGTAACGCTACCATAAAGCCAATTGTTACAAGTTAGTTATTTTTTTTAAAAACGGCAATGGCCTTTATTAACAAAGAAAATTACAATCAAATTATAACTAGTATTTACAATTGAAACAATTAAGCTAACTGCAGACTGTTGCAAACAATCTACAGGTAGCTCAACTGATCCATAACAATACCAGTCGGAAGCGTCCCCAAGACGCTGGCTGCATTGCCCCGCTGTATGGCAATGCTGATGCGCTGCGCCAGATATCCGCCAGCTCTCGGGTCACGCGTTTGTTATTAGACAAACAAACAATTGGCTTTATTAAAAAACATTTTCTTTAAATATATTTTCATGCTGAGGTTCGTACATTCCTAATAAGCGGTGAAATCTTATGTTTGATGTTAATATTCAGTGTGATCATCAAAACTTTCGCATCCGTCGGGATTCGAACCCCCTTCTAAGTGCTTGTAACCAACTGATCAAATGACGCTCTTAGTCACGTGATTGATTGCCTAGCCTAGGTAGAAATAATGAAATTGTAAACTTAAACAAAACCAAAGTTTATGCATTTCTCGCAACGCCTCCCAGAACCTTGTTTAATAATAAGGTATAAACACCAGGTTGTAGTGAGAACTGTACATACGACGTTTCAAGGACTCGGAATAGACAGATATATAAAGCCGAACAAATATTTAAGGCCCTCAGCAAGTACGCGTACATTACATACCTTTTAAACTACGCAAGGTCGTTGGTTTGTTAGATACTTTAAAAACGGTGTTCCAGATTACTCTACGGGATTATATTATAGGGCAACTGCAAAGATGGCAATACAAGGTTTGATAAGCATTGATAGCTGCACTTTATAACTTTAATAATATTAACCGTACCATCCCTTTTTATATTTGAAATGGCTCTGTTTGTAAAGTCCAATCAAGAGCTCTACCAAAAACCTGCTCGTTCGCGGAGCAGGCGTGACCTGAGCCGCCTCTGCTCAAACGGAGGCCACACAGCTCTATATCGTTAAAACTTTTGTGGAATAGCTCCAAAAATATTAAATACATTACCAGCTGCTCTGCTCTGTGAGAGTTAGCAAAAATTATTTGATACTGGCAATAAAAAGCTATTATAACATTTAGGAATTTTTCACGGACTCTAACATATATTTTTTTTACATAGAATTTTATTATTTCCCATTTGTATACTTTATTAAAAATGTGCTAATCTTTTTGTTATTTCTATAGACCAATGTTATTGTTAAACTCCTAGTTTACATTATTTTAATTAATTTTCCGGTTTGCATGTCTCTGTTTGTTATTAAAGGTATAATTATATAATGCTGTAAACACCAAGGCTGTTCATCTGGTACGGTAAGTCATCGCATGGGACAATTGAATACAAGCATACCAACTTGTAACCCGTTCACTGCAAATAAATGATTTGATTAACAGGAACATGTCAATTTGGCAAGATTATGATGCTATTAAAATTATCGACAAGGTTGCGGGTTCAATTCCCGTGGGATCCAAAACTTTTGATGAACATGATGTAGGTACTCCTGTAATTATGAGGTAATTAAAGGCTCGAAGAACCGAAAACCGCTGGGGTAAAAATGATCTTGAGCGGAGACCGAGACTCAGCAAACGAAATGTTACGCCTACCGGCCAGGTGGGATGGCGACTTGCGAAAGACTGCAGGCAGATGCGGCAAGCTGAACACAGGCGCTATGACGCACATTAAGGGAGGCCTATATCCAGCAGTGGACTAGCAGAGGCTGATGATGAAAGGCTCCAGGTAGGTACTACCTAGTTACTACTAAAGACTCGTTCGTCGAATACAGTTGTTTACATAAACCTTTATCGCTTCCCACACGGCGACTAAATATGTACTTAGAAAATAAATATGTACTTAGAACATAAATATGGCCGGTTAATGTATAAATGGCATAACGTGCGTGCGTGTTGGTAAACAAACTGCTGATTAAAAACTGTCCTTGGTTTTATTACCAGGCCGCTAATTATAATTAGGTATAACAAGTTGTACTTCACATTAATATAATCAACCCGAAAGTATGGATGTTTAAAACTTCTTCACGTTAGAAGTACGAACGGATCGGCCTGAAGTGTTGCACAGATGTAGGTCTAGACCTGGAACAGGTGTAGACACACCTGAAATAGCACATACCCACGCTACTTGGTATCCTATCAATACGTTCCAGTTGTATTAACATGTTCTGTGGTTGTTGAATATGACTTTTTAAACGTTTTAACACTCAGTTAATATTATGATTTGAAAAAATTAAAAGCTTTTTGATGACAACTGACGCGTCTTAAATCATTTGGCTTAAGACGAGTAGTCAGCTGTCATCAAACAAATTAATTTTATATATAATGTAATGAAATATGTAATTACATATTTCATTCCATTATAAATAAAATAACTCTTTCTCATGATAACAACACTGTATGTACACATTTATTTTTAGGCGTTAATTTATATTGAATGAACCTCATGCATGAGTCATGAGTCCACCACATCTCAATTACGCTCTATGTGTCCTTGCTAATTTAATATTGAGACAATAACAAATTTTAAGTTTCATGTTAATTTAAATTTGATTTAATTAAACCCATTAAGTACAGCTACAATGCAAAATTATTAGATTCCGGAATAATTAGCAGCCTACAGTTTTATTTGATCTTTTCAGTTTGTAGATGAACTGAAATAATATAGTAGATTGTTTTACTAGGGACCTGACGACCTCCTTATATACGAGATAGTTCTACTCCCGAGCGCGGCAGGCAGGATGTCAAGGCCGAGTTATATACGAGATAGTTCTACTCCCGAGCGCGGCAGGCAGGATGTCAAGGCCGAGTTATATACGAGATAGTTCTACTCCCGAGCGCGGCAGGCAGGATGTCAAGGCCGAGTTATATACGAGATAGTTCTACTCCCGAGCGCGGCAGGCAGGATGTCAAGGCCGAGTTATATACGAGATAGTTCTACTCCCGAGCGCGGCAGGCAGGATGTCAAGGCCGAGTTATATACGAGATAGTTCTACTCCCGAGCGCGGCAGGCGGGATGTCATGGCCGAGTTATATACGAGATAGTTCTACTCCCGAGCGCGGCAGGCAGGATGTCAAGGCCGAGTTATATACGAGATAGTTCTACTCCCGAGCGCGGCAGGCAGGATGTCAAGGCCGAGTTATATACGAGATAGTTCTACTCCCGAGCGCGGCAGGCAGGATGTCAAGGCCGAGTTATATACGAGATAGTTCTACTCCCGAGCGCAGCAGGCAGGATGTCAAGGCCGAGTTATATACGAGATAGTTCTACTCCCGAGCGCAGCAGGCAGGATGTCAAGGCCGAGTTATAATGAGTGGTTCTGGTGCGAGGTACACTCCACTTTTCACTTCGACATAAACCAATGCTCACGTTTTTCACTTCACAAACTTTTCTTCTCTTCTTCTTATCTTTATATATACTTTAATGTGATTTCAACCGCAAAATATTCATATTTATTATATTTTTGCCCTTCTGTTACATTTGAATATGATTGTCCTAGCTTGATGACATTCTCAATTAATTTAAATACCTACCTAAGCCAGGTTCACCTTTAATTAACCTAAAATATGTCTTTGTTACGCGCAACGCAAAGAAAGCATTCCATGGAGGAACAATCACCCTTCTTTAACTTCAACTTCTGAAATAAACGGAAATAAACATCCAACTTCTTGCAACTTCAACTTCTCCCTTCAACAACATCCAACTTCTTGTCTGAAATAAACGGAACAATCAACAAGAGGGCGCTTTCAGTTCCATATTCACAATAAACTCAAATAAAATGTATGTTCTCTGTTGATGGAACACCAACAAGTCGAGTCTTTATGCAAGAGGACGAAAGTGGAGGGCATTAGGTGCAATTAGGTCCACGCACCTCAGTCATAATCGGATCGGCGGCGCGGCGTTCGTGTTACGCGTACTTGCTACGTCGACCTTCAAGATGCATGGCGTCCTAACAGGGCTCCTCCTAATACCTAGCCCATATTTGAAATTCTTAAGACCTCTCACACTGTATTAGGATTGCAAAATAAATAAATACTTTAGAGTGAATTATTGGATAAAAGACTACAGCAATGCCCTCGTGATTGTTCATTATAATTACTGCACAAGTAACTGTAACTGTGAGTGAGTGTTGTACACAGGCCAGTTGTTGAGTAAGCGCTGCTGGAAGAACGTACTAAATCTACAGATTTGACTTAGATCTATGTTTTTAGCCCTAGGGCTTAAAGTCTCATTTTAGCCCCGTTACGCCACGCTGTAATGACAAACTTTTTCAGCAAGAGAAGTAAAAAAACATCGATATTGATGTATTTTCCACTTTTGAAATTACAGTAAAGCACACAATTTTAAAACAAAAAGTCCAATTCTAAACTAACCTTCAACTATATCAAACCTACGACTACCGACCAGATTCTCTCCATCCTCTCACTGTGCAGGATTAGCTTACTATACCTGCGTCGTCTATAATTAGAGACACAACACAACAGACAACCCGTCTTGCATAACGCCACGTGTGGCCTTGAATATACTTTATGTACATATATGCGCTGTGTATATAGGATTGAACCACGTGGAGATAGGTAACTGATCATTTACATTATTTATACATTCGTTTATTCATTGTTGTTTTTTTAAAAATAACTTCGAACCTTAGGTACTTAACTAGTCTTTTATAGATAAGCTTTTGAAGCAAATTGAAAATTGGGGTCTTTAGAAAAGATTTTGAAGAAAATTGCGGGTGAAACGTTTTGAGTAGGCAAAGGTTCTGGACTGCCACTACTTTTGCCAGTACTTAGGATTATGTACTTCAATTTCCTTGATCAGAAAAATATCGCAAAAACTTTACCAAAAACTACAACATATAGGTACCTACAATAAATGTTCAAACCGTTTTGACCGTTCATTCGTCACCGTTCAAACCGTTTTGACCGTTCATTCGTCACCGTTCAAACCGTTTCTATTTGAACTACAAAAAATATTTGCACAAAGTGTTGCTAAGCAACGCAAAACCGTAAATACCCAATGACATTGTTATATCAGTGTATATATATATATATACCTACATACTTGTACATACCTACTGAACGTATTAGTTTAGCGAGTACGTTATGTTGGCTTGCAGGAAGTTGAGCTCATTTTCCAAAGTATTTCACATGATTTTTATAAAACCATCACCAATATTTAATAATTCGATTGTGGTTACACTATCGAGAATAGCATGACAAGGGAAATAACCAGACCATGATGGCGCTCGCAAACATTCTCCGATAAACAACGGTTTATTTTCTGTTCTTTCATCACCAGTGTCCTCCAGCCTGTTCTCCAATCCAGGAAAATTTGTGCAGTGAGTGGTTTCTGATAATTATAAATATGTATTAAAAAACGACCGAGGCATGATCTCATGTGTTATTGGTTCCCATCTCGATCCCATACCACAATGATATAGCACATTGAAAACAAAAGTGACACTAAACGAAATTACCTGGTACCTGTTACTACACAACTTCCCGCTAAGAAGAAATTTTTGGAAATTCCAGCCCTAAGGGGGTGAACGGGGATTAAGTTTTTTTGGTGTTATTGTAACTCTTTAACCAGTGGCCCAATTAGCTTGAAACTTACAGAGAATCTAAGAATACAAAACTATTGAACGCGTGTTACAGGATTTTTCAAGTGTCTAGTCAATCCTCTTTTACACCCGACTCAATATCCCGACACTCCGACTTTTGTTTGGTCAAGTGTGTGTAGTATTCTCAGTAAATTTTAACCAAATTGGGTCACTGGTTACAAAGTTACAAAAATAAACCTCAATAACTTCATCCGCCATTTCACCCGTATCGAAGGGTTTTGCTTGTTTGTAAATTGAAGTTCGGTGTCAGTTGGTGGTTGTGTAGGTACTTGCTTTTCAAATTTCAGCTTTCTAGCTTCAGCGGTTTGGGCTGGGCGTTGTTACCAGAAAATCGCTTGACGTAGTTTTTTCAAGTAATTTCGTTTAGTATCACTTTTGTTTTCAATGTGCGATATAAATTTAGGGCCAGATGCTTGTGAAGTTGAGTTATTAGACCTCGTAACTAACACAATCACTGCAGACACCCTGTCCACACCCTGGCTGAGCCCACAGGCGCACAAGTACATACTGATATACATATCAAGTACATGGTGACGGGTGATCAGGTTCATAGGCGGCGCGAGAAGCGGTATTCCAATAAAAGCAAAAATAAACAGAGACAATGCACTTACAGGTATGCGTAGTATCTACGTAAGACAACCATCTTAACTTCAAAACACGCTACGCCGAACGTCGGGAAGCTGCTACATCAGTGAATACTACGCATTGTATTGTATGTATGCCTTGCAACGCAACGAAAGAGCAAATTGATGCACTAACAGCCGGTTGTCAGTACGCCAAATTAACTAATCAGTGATCAAATCTCACGTGCCGAGTTGACTTTGACAAGAGATTTCATCATTAATTACTTTAATTAGTTATACAAAGAGAGGATCAGCGTACGGACAACCGGCTGTAAACTTTCTGCTAAAAAGCAACACTTCCGTAGCACATAGCTACGATACATGCTACGCCGCCGGTCGCTACATCACTGCTACCTTCGTAGCCTTTCGTAGCAAATTTCGTAGAAGCGCTACGATAACTCTCCGCAATGGTAACATAAATTCCACTGGTTTATTTTACTTTGACACATGCACGCCTATGAAGTTTCTTAATTGTTGACAGGTAACATAATAAAAAAATAAAATTTATTTATTTCAGATAACTGTTATACATCATTGATTAGTAGCACAAGGATCTCTTATATTTAATGTTAGTATTTCTTAATTTACCTACTACAGTTAAATTACTTCAATCAATCAAATCAAAACAAATTAAATCAAATATATGAATTGACAGATTGAAATAATGCAATATTCCATAGAATGTGTTTCTTTTTAAAAATATACATGCAAATCTGTCTACGGACGGAGTATAGACGCGTCCGGAGTCCGGACCAAGAAATGAGGCGTCTCTGTATCTAAGTCGCAAGCATCAACTATTATGCCGTGCGCTCTGAAACTAGAGTCACGTGACGGGCTACGTGGAGGCAAGGCCGTGTCGAGGCGAAGGCGCAGCGGGGTTGTCGCCTCGACTTACCAATGAGCGACACGCCATAGAAAGCCCGCTACGCTTATCGCTATATTCTACAAAGTACACTACACAAATTACGCTATTTACTATTTGTGTAGCAATTGTTGTGGTGTTGTGTTGCGTATTGTTGTACGTACAGTGGTACGGTAGATAGATACGTAGCTATCTACCGTACGAGTGGTATCAGTAACCGGGACACGTGTTGGAGTACCGTAGGCTCATGACAAACAATCATTTTATTATTAATTCATTGCGACTGTTAATGGTTTGCCCGGTTATTTGTATCGTGTCAGGTTTCTCGTTGTTTCTACTGAAGCTTCATAGTTTATTCCCAAAAATTTGTAGAAAGACATTAATATATATAATACTGCAAGTGTAGGTACACTTACAGTATTATTATATATAGGTACGTAAAATAAGATTTAGCCATAGCTAGAGCAGTGGCGGAGAAACATTACTAATCATTGTCAAGAGGAGCATGCGACTTCACGTAAGCTTTGTCATGATGCACATGTCCATGTTCCAGCTGGTAGAGTCGCACCGCAGAGGCTGGCCTGTGAATAGGTTAATGAGTTTTGAAACGTTGATTACAATTAAGACTTTCATAAAAGCAGTCCTTATTGCTGGCGCGGGGTAAACGTGTTCTCGAGTGAAGACCGCGACTCGGCAAACTTAGTGTAGGACGCCCTCCGGCCAGGTGGGATGACGATCTGCGAAAGACTGCAGGCAGATGCTGGATGCGGCAAGCTGAAGACAGGGCGCTATGGCGCTCATTGGGAAAGGCCTATGTCCAGCAGTAGTTCAAGATAGGTTGATGATGATGATGATGATGATGATGATGAGGCCTTATTGCGGGCAGGCATGATGTGTAGACTGTTTATTTAAAGTTTTTACCATATCAGATTTTGTATAAGTAGTAGGTACAGTAGGTACCAACTACCACGCGGGCACATTCTCGTGCGCACACATTACTTACAGTCCAATATTTGGTAACGCACACGCTGCCGGTAATGGCTGCCTGTGACAGCTTATTTATTTAACGCCATAAAAACATTTCCATAAATGCATCGTTCGGGATCGACAGGTAGGTACACGCACGCACAGATATATTTCACACGAGTTAATGTAGAAAAGAAACAAACTATTGTGTCGCGTTGTGTCGTGACGAGTCAGAATAATATCGGTTTTAGACGTAATTATAGATCGGTTGAAAACATAATTATTACTGCGACACAATGACACAACGCACAGTAATTAAATTATTTATTTTAAAACTTTATTGCACACAATTATTAGAATAAGAATAGAATAGAATATAATATAAAATATTTATTTAGACATAGACATAGACAATCATTTATTTGCTGCTCAAACACCTCACACAATAAGTACAAAACAGATATAAAAATACATTTTGAAAAATAGTTAACTTACGAGTATATTACGACAAAAACAATTGTTATAATAAGACTTACACCGAATACATAATAAACTTAGACTTAGAGGAAATACATTTAAAAGTACGAGGGTCCACTAACAAAATTAACAAAAGTCTTTTACATTCGTAAAAGACTTTTGTTAATTTTGGTATAATTTATATATTAAGAAGGAATTATATTCAAATTTTTATTTTTACATCCCAGATTTTTGTTACGTCAGGAGGCAAGCCGTAATTATTTGTAGCGGCTACAAAGAACTACGGTTTGCGACTGCAGAAATGATAATGATGTATAGTTTAAAGTTTTTTACCGTTTTCATGCGTATCATAACAAACAGCCAGAGCACTAACGTAAGTCTTGCCTAGGACGCGCATCTTGTCTGTAAGTCTTGCCTAGGACGCGCATCTTGTCTGTAAGTGCGTGCGTGGGCTGCACGAGGCTCATCACTTGGACGACGACCGCGACTGACCTACTTCTATATAAACTTGGAGACAAAACTAACAAAGGGCCATGATGAAACGTGAAATCCACAGGGGGGCCTCAATCAAGATATACATATTTAGGTACATACAAGATATGTGTAGGTACATACAAAGTCAAGAACTCATCACCAAGGCTGCTAAAACTAAAACGGCTAGGTGTTTCTGTTTCAGTTCTCCCTCTAGTGGACAAACATTGAAGTGAAGAAAAAAACAATTTATACCTTATTTCTTATATATTTCATTAATTATATCAATAATTTATTGTGTAAATTTTAACTTGTATAAGAAGCTTACTTTGTAAGCCTAATTAAATAAAATGTATTGATTTCTGATTTCTGCCCTTTTACCGAAGATCCGTCAAGTGCGAGTGTAACTCGCGCGCCGAGGGTTTCGATCGTTTGACAATTATACAAATATGAACTAAAGGTACCGGTTAGAGACTTCGCTATTTAATAAATACCTAATTATAGTAGGTACCTACCTACATTTCAGATGGATCGCTGCAGACATCGGTGATTAGGGGGTAATGATAATTTTATCGACTTTTTTCAAAATATTTCAAGAAGTATGTAACCTACAGAAATTTCAAAAACAGTTTTAAGAGGTTTAAACCAATACCTTTCATTTGATACCCCTCTCAGCGAGAGGCCCATTTTTAAAAACTATTCCTCCCTTTCGAATGTCTGTAAGTAGAACGACTTACAGACTTCTCTATATTTTTCTTGTAAAATATAGATTGATATCCACAAACGCTACTTACATTTCAGATGGATCGCTCTGCAACCTTCGGAGGTAGAGGGTAGAAGGTAAATGTTTCGACTTTTTTCAATATATTTCAATAAATAAGATACCTACAAAAAGTTAAAAAACTATTTTGAAATGTACAAACTAATACTTACTTTTTATTTCATCTACCCCCCCCCCCCCTTCCATAACCCTCACAATTGGTTAGTACGTACTGAAAAAAGGACAGACAAGGCGAGACCATAAGGGTTTTGAAACCAATCTCGAAACCCTAACAATGAACTTGTTCTTTCACAGGCAATAAAACAATTCAAAAAGAAACAAAACGTGTATCCATAGAGGTAGAGTCAGCAATCCCTTTCAAAAGAGCTCCGTTATAATAGCGCGTGCAACTGCTACAAAAGAAATCTTTCAATCATGATAAAACTCCCGTATAAGACAAGTGTTAATGTAATGTCTGCAGCGCAGGTGCGTGCGCGCACCGCTCACGCCGCGCCGCGCCGCCGCACGTAGCACGCGTGCCTGCGACCGCAAGGCGCATTCAGGTCATGTGTAGAGTTTATGGTCACAACATGATTTGATAGGATTTAATTTCTCGGGGTTGAAATAATTATATAATCGAAAAACCTACTGCGAGCCAGGAGGTTGCGGGTTCGATTCCCGCCTCGGGACAAAATGTATTTGTGCGATTTGCCTAGCTTGAGACTAGCTAGATGTAGTACATGAGGAATCTAGTATCCACAACACAAGCTCTGCCTAGCTTGAGACTAGCTACATGATGTTGTATGAAATTGTCCTGCGTTATTTTTAATTATATTTATTTGTTTGCTAGGACTTGTCAACAGGGGACGGGCCGTAATTGTTTTACCTACTACTTTGATATGGACATTAAATGTAATAAACGAAAAATTTAAAATAGCTTTAGTAGGTATTTCTCTTAGAGTATAAAAACACTACAATAACAAGTAAATGTCAACGTGTTGTAGAACGATCATGACGAAGTAAAACAGATCTATTTCATCATGCGTTTTTAAAGTTACGCGTCCACTGGATCGGAGCGTACGGACCGGAAGGATTTGTTGCTATGTATTGATTTCTATGTACATCGTGCACTGGATATCGCATATGGCATGGCATATCTGCCGATACCGATACCTGAAACCTGGTATTTCTGCCGATGACGTCTTCCGCAACAATATCCTCGTCACTAGTAGGATATTTTTGTGGATGACGTCATCGGCAAACACGAACGCTTTCAAAATACCTACATATATTGCCGATGCAAACTCCGAAAGCAGTAGATGCAGTGCGTCTACTGCTTTCGGAAATTGCATTTACAATATGCCAACAAGGTTCGTCTGATGCACCGTATGGGCACATTGTAAATACTGACGCCGGCCGCCGCCGCGTGCGCTGCGTACGCTCCAATGCCGACCCAGTGGACGCGTAACTTTACGATCAAAAATAGTCCTACTCAGAAACTATAAATGCATGCATACATTAGCTGCTAACAGTTTCATTTCAGCTCATAAATATAACAAATTTATTTACGAACCCTTTGATCGTTCGTTTCGGTTTAGAACGGATTCGGACAAAGAGCATTTTGAGCGGTTTGTTGCTGTGATCAATTTTTTTGTTCCAAAGCGTTTAAGCTGAAGGGTGGTATAAAATAATTTGTAGGATATATTTTGAAGACAGAAATAGGTTTTACGACTCTTTGAATGAAATCATCTAATTTTAATGAAAATTTAACGACGGCTTTGACGATATAGTGATCTGTCAGCTGCCTATTGCAGGAGGCTCGGGATTTTATTATAAAGTGGATAATCTCTGATGGAAGCGGGTATTCCTAGCGTAGAGACAGCCTAGGGTACACCTTCAAAATAAAAAGCCTTTTTCATAACCTTATGTAACATAATCAATCATGCTTACAAAAATAGCTTGTCTTAATTTAAAATGTATATCAAATATAATAGAACTCATGTCAGTAAATAGATTTAATAATTAAAGCAGCTGCTTATTATTGAATTTGAATAGATAATTAATTAGATTGAGATTGATATTAATATTTAGTGAATAGTTAGGACCCCTCTCGTCACTCGTGTAGTGACCCCTCTCGTCACTCGTGTAGTGACCCCTCTCGTCACTCGTGTAGTGACCCCTCTCGTCACTCGTGTAGTGGCCTCCTCCAGTTCTGTCCAGTTGATGCGGTCTTCTGCGACACTTGGTAAATTTTGTGTTTTCAGATATTTTTCAATTTCGCCTGACCATGAGGAATCAATTGCCGGGTAGACAAGGGGCGAGGGCTGAAGGTAACAAGGGACTCAACTTTTTATGTGTTTCCCGAATAATTTTCCCTTTGGCGAGCAACTTGTTTATTCTTTGTAATCTTTAAGGGTCCAACTTTTTTTGTTATTAGGATTAAGTGAATAACTTTCGTAAGTGTTAATGTTCGAGTGTATCATTGTGTTTGTGTTTCAACCGAGAGCGCTGAAAGTACACTGAAATGAGCGGAGTCGTGTAATTGTGCTTACAGGGACGACGGGGCTAAATTTTGAGGCTAAATTGAATTTTATGAGTGTTAGACGAGAAAATACGTTTGCTTAGAATTGTATGAGTTAAGAGGAGAACAATGCTCTCATTTCACAGTAAGAGAGCCATACACGGAAATAACGGGATAGCGGAATAGGTATGCGAGAACATTCATGCAAAAGTCTTAGGTACTATTCCGAGTTGATTGTCCAGCATTACTTATTTATTTACTATTGGAATCTCTCATGGATACAAAGGACGTCATACTGCCCCAATGAAAAACTCACAATACCTACAATGCTGTAGGCACGAGGCACTGAATGGACTGAAAGTTTTCATATGAAGTTTATTATTGGGGATGATGTCAGCGCTAGCATACAAAGGGACTGTCGAAGGGCAGACCAAAGTTCGCAAATATATGTAAGAAACGAACAAAAAATAAATAATACAAAATTACAGCAGCAAATAATTCCGACTCGATAGGATTTTTGTGATCTTACCGCAACCTACAGCAGTAGTTTTGGATATGAAAGGAGCAGGCGCTAGACAAAATAACTGGAGATATCAGCCAAGGTCTGGTTTGACGCAAACCGGTGATGCAGCAGGTCAGGGGTCAAGATGCGTCGACCTGACGTCTCTTATCAGTGTTGATAGCACGACACGCGCCAACTACACTTTGGATCACTACAACAATTATTATGCTCTTTGCATGAGCTTATCGTGAGATTATTTTAGCTTTTAAGACACTTCATCATCAAGCCCAATCTGGTGTTCATGGCTCCTCCATATTGTAAGGACTCAATTCGCCTAAACTTTGGCTAGCGGATGATGACCGCAGAGAAAACATATACTAGTATGGGTACTAGATGACTATAATAAATATACCTAGACTTGAAAAAGTATGCTGTCCAGTGGGACAGCATACTTTTTACGACATTTAAAGCAAAGACCTCTATTTCTACTCATCGCGATTTAACTAACATTATAAATAATAAAATAAAAATAACTTATTTCAGACCTTGGTCAGAAAAGCACAGTTACAAAATTTTAGTTCAAATAAAGCACGCATAAAATTATTAAATTAATTAATTAAAGCGATGCTAAAGTGTTTAATTTAATATACCTCACTGCAGCCGACTGTACTAAAAATAAAGCAAACCGATCATTATGTACAACACAGAGACTATAGAAAGGTAGATATGTGGTACAGATAAGTATCTAGCGGACAGATATACTGTTCCTCTACTCTACAGCGTAGGCACCGGTGCTCAAACTTTTAATAAACCACACAAAATAAACTACAACTGAAAAACCTCTTAGGGATTACCACGGCGAGTATCTCTTTCTTTGTATCTCTGAAAATAGGCTCGTCTAGGCACTAGGTCTGTACCAACTCTAAAAGCGTATTTTACGCGGCGTTATCGTTGATATTTTTATGTATTTGGTTAGATAGTATAGATTTGCCGCCGCGAACAAACGCTCATAGAGTTTGTCTAGTACCTGCTACATCTTAGAAAATTATTGTTGTGTGTGTTGTAATTAACAAAAAAAGAGCTGTTACAGAATGGTGTTTCGACCTGACTATTTTCAGAGATACAGCAAACCGTCTTACTACTGGGTCTGTTGGTAATAAGTACGGTTTACGGTCACAAAGACGACCGATGTGGCGCGGCGGGCGAAGGTCCGCCTGCGACGCAGAAGGTTGCGGGTTCGATTCCCGCCTTGGGACAAATGTTTGTACGATCTGCAAATATTTGTTCCAGGTGTTCTGGGTATTTTCTATACCTATATAATAAAAAATATCTATCTATGTAATGTACTGTATTAAGTTTATCAGTCATCTAGTACCCATAACACAAGCTCTGCTTACTTTGGGGCTAGATGATGCTGTGTGGATTGTCCAGCATTATTTATTTATTTAAAGTAACAATTCCCGTGTTAATCCGAAGGTACGAACAAAAACCAGTTTACTTGCGGGTAAAAGTTTGAGCACCTCAGGCGGAGGCTAGAAGGGCCGCCTAACTGTAGGGACCGGCTCTAAAGGTCACCAGCGAACGAACCAGCCCTTTGTTTGCATTTTGTAGGATCAAGGCAACATCGCACTAAGAGATAGGTAGTTAGAAATACGTGAGTTAAAAGTTTCTCGTGAGGAAATCGTTGTTTTTTATGACGTAATCTTGGACGGTAATGAGAAAATTATAAAATAATTAATCAATACCTAACATAGGTACTCTTTAATTATTTTGAAGGACCTTTCGGCTTAAAGAAGACAAAGTAGTCACTTAAAACTAGAGGTAGAAACTCTTATGAAGATAAGCAGGATTTTGCGGGTGTTAAAAATGTTTGGTATCTCACTAAATCTATGAATTCTTTCTGTTACTTAATATGTATTTGTAAAACTTTTGTATTTTGTTTTGTTACACACTTTTTAACTGTAACCTAAGTAATTATGTAGGTAGTAACAAAAATTGTTTGGCACCTCGAAGCTTTATTTAATATACTTAACTTTAAGATGTTTTCTCAGATAAGTGAAATGTATTTCTCATGTGAAAATAAATATTCTTGAAACCTAAGTGGTACAATATTTTGTGTCATTTTAATGTGTTCTGTAAGCTTTCGGCAATACAGTTCTATGTTCTGTAAGCTTACGGCAATACAGTTCTATGTTCTGTAAGCTTTCGGCAATACAGTTCTATGTTCTGTAAGCTTACAGCAATACAGTTCTATCTTCTGTAAGCTTTCGGCAATACAGTTCTATATTCTGTAAGCTTACGACAATACAGTTCTATGTTCTGTAAGCTTTCGACAATACAGTTCTATATTCTGTAAGCTTTCGGCAATACAGTTCTATGTTCTGTAAGCTTTCGGCAATACAGTTCTATGTTCTGTAAGCTTTCGGCAATACAGTTCTATGTTCTGTAAGCTTTCGGCAATACAGTTCTATATTCTATAAGCTTACGGCAATACAGTTCTATGTTCTGTAAGCTTTCGGCAATACAGTTCTATGTTCTGTAAGCTTTCGACAATACAGTTCTATATTCTGTAAGCTTTCGGCAATACAGTTCTATGTTCTGTAAGCTTTCGGCAATACAGTTCTATGTTCTGTAAGCTTTCGGCAATACAGTTCTATATTCTATAAGCTTACGGCAATACAGTTCTATGTTCTGTAAGCTTTCGGCAATACAGTTCTATGTTCTGTAAGCTTTCGGCAATACAGTTCTATGTTCTGTAAGCTTTCGGTAATACAGTTCTATGTTCTGTAAGCTTTCGGCAACACAGTTCTATGTTCTGTAAGCTTTCGGCAATACAGTTCTATGTTCTGTAAGCTTTCGGCAATACAGTTCTATATTCTGTAAGCTTTCGGCAATACAGTTCTATGTTCTGTAAGCTTTCGGCAATACAGTTCTATGTTCTGTAAGCTTTCGGCAATACAGTTCTATGTTCTGTAAGCTTTCGGCAATACAGTTCTATGTTCTGTAAGCTTTCGGCAATACAGTTTAATGCAATTTGTTTGTACAATTTAGGTACTTACTAGACACAGTCACAGAATATCATCCATACCTCAAAACCTCAATACGTTTCTTAGATCGTAACGGTAATCGAACCTGCGACCATCCGCTCAATCTTCTCCAACCCCCGTGCCGACAGCGAGCCAAGTGTTGCCATTCACCGCGCGGGTGACGAAACGACCTGCCCCATGTTACGTGCTCTTAGGGGGACTGCACACTGGCGAGGACAGTTCACTGCACTCTGACCATCGTTAGACGGAGTGGCGCTGGCGTTGGATTGGAAGTGATTGGTCAGCGCTGAGCAGCAGCGACGACGCTGAAGGCACGTCTCTTACCAGTAGGGCGCGTAAAATGTGTCGCTTCACACACAACTCCTGTTTAATCCTCACGATAAGTTATCATTTCTGTTGAAAGTAGGCTTTTTACACGACTCGCATCTCAAAAAATTACACTCGTCTGGCCTCAGCTTAAAGCATGTCGCACACCTGAAGAGCACCGCTGCAGCACAGTACAAAATGGGCATTCAAATATGGGCTTTAACTAGTAAACTTTAGATGAGTTTTTTATTGACAGCATCAGCTGACAGACAGCTCACGGACTACTCGTTTAAAGCTTGTGGGAAACCATTTTATCACCGTAAAATGTATATAAAGATAACTAGTTTAAGCCCATATTTGAATGCACGTTCTTGTGCTGTGTGGTAGCGGTATTGGATTAATGAGCGCAGAGTTTACCTGTGATCTTGAAAGGTCTTGTAAAGCTACAGTGTGTCTGGCTGCAGCGATGTGTGCGTGACTTGAAAGCTGGTGAGTATTTGGCTCATCGCATCACCATTGCCATGCAGCGGGGCAATGCTGCCAGCGTCTTGGGGACGCTTCGCAGCTTTATTGTTTCTCGTTAAGTGATGAAACGTTGGTGTTCTTCCAACACAAACTGTAGAACCAAAATGATAATTTGATTAGGTACCTACCTATTGCCCTTATGACTGATAGATAGTTCGAATAGTTATTGGTAATCGCCAGAAGTTGGTGGTATCAGACAGAACATGTTGAGTTCACCTTTACTTGTCCGCTCGGCTGTCGCGGCGCTTTCTTCGGCGCCGGCGCAGGCCGCCATTAGAGAGGTCGCGGCTCCGAGCGTTGCTCAAGCCAGCCACATCCCGATGAAACTGCAGTAACATTACTGTCATGGTTAGTCCAAGTCTAAAAGAAAGTTTTCGCGATTTCTTATAATATGTTACTTAAAGGTAAAGGTTGTTAGCAAAGTTGAACATAAAACACACTAAACTAGTAAGTACCTTTTTGCCTTTTCATCAGCGGAATAGCGATTGGCAGAAGATTTGATTTTTGATTAAGGCCGCCTGTTGTAATGGTTTTTAATTTAGTTGTTAGATATTTTATTTTTGTTTTGTATCTACAAAAAGTGTTAATTCATTAAATCATTCATCGAGCCTCCTCTCAAGCCGGAGAGTTGTGCCTCAATTACCAAGGTATCTTGCTATCATCAGCAAAATGACCAGCTTAATGCTAATCTCTATCCATGAACACCACGTCGTCTGAATACACAACATAATACACAAATGGACTGGAATGATCTACCTACTCTACCTAGAGACTTGACTACTTGGTACTCGGTGGTGCTATAGCACCACCAAGTACCAAGTCCTTCACGTTACATTACCTTCCGCGCCACAGAGGTGTACACTATAGTTTACGCCTCTGTGGCGCGGAAGGTCCGCCTGCGACGCAGCAGGTTGCGGGTTCGATTCCCGCCTCGGGACAAATGTTAGTACTATCTGCAAATATTCGTTCCGGGTGTTCTGGATGTTTTCTATCTATAATAAAATATATCTATGTATGTAGTATATTGTATTAAGTCTAGCTAGTGTTATCACAAGCTCTGCTCAGCTTGGGGCTAGGTGATGCTGTGTGGATTAGATTCTGCATTATTCATTATTTATTTATGAATTATAGTTTCCCTACTGCATCGACTGCCGCTATCGCCGACGCCTCCGACGGCGCCGGCGCCGGCGCCCGAAGCAGTGGTTATCCAATGAACTAACGACTTCATATTTTAATATAATGAATATAGACGTTTAGAAATATGAAACCGTTTTAAAATGTAGGAAAGAAAAGTCATGGCTATGAATAAGAGAAGGTATTTTATCAACAAGAGTAATAAAAACGACTTTATCAGAATATTCAATTAAGTACAAATGGAAATGATAACAAATATCCATATTTATTTATCTTATGTAACAATATTATTTTAGGACAAAATAGATAGACCGTCAGACATCTTATTTGTCCATATAAGTAAACACTCGTTTCAAATTATTTCCAGAAGTTATTCATGAAAATAAGGAAAATACGTTCACTTCCGGTACCATACACATGTACCTACCTACATTTTCAAATAACAAAGCGAATCACAAGAGAAACAAACGAGAACCTGAGTAGTGTAACACCTGAGTAGTGGTGTAACACCTAGATTTGAAACGCCCCGTCTCTGTTAGCTTGTTATACATATAAACCTTCTTTTTTCCAATCAAATGTTTCACCTATGTGTGGAGCCCACCTATGGTACAAGGTGGGCTCCACACAAGATATTACAAGGTGGGCTCCACACAAGATATTACAAGGTGGGCTCCACACAAGATATTACAAGGTGGGCTCCACACAAGATATTACAAGGTGGGCTCCACACAAGATATTATAAGGTGGGCTCCACACAAGATATTACAAGGTGAGCTCCACACAAGATATTACAAGGTGGGCTCCACACAAGATATTACAAGGTGGGCTCCACACAAGATATTACAAGGAGGGCCCCACACAAGATATTACAAGGTGAGCTCCACACAAGATATTACAAGGTGGGCTCCACACAAGATATTACAAGGTGAGCTCCACACAAGATATTACAAGGTGGGCTCCACACAAGATATTTCCACTCTCCTCTATCAGTATTTATCTCCGTACCTACTTAAATAATCATTGTCCATCATTATCATCATCATTATTTCTTTAACCATTGGTAAATCCCTCTACATTGCAAATAAATAGGTAATGGAAAAAATATTTCAACACAAGTAAAGCCACAGAGAGCTCAAACGCACAACGTACCTTTTTGACGCGTGACTGCGACACACGAGGTTGCGGGTTCGATTCCCGCCTCGGGACAAATGTTTGTACGATCGACGATCTGCAGATATTCTTATCTGATCGTGCCCTATGCGAATCCATTTTGACCTACTGTATTACATCATGGGGTGGGGTGGGCAAAACAATATTGCTAACTGTCGAGAGAGCACAAAGAGCGATACTTAAGGTATCAACCTTGCCTCCTTTTATTTTTCCTACAAACCTACTCATTAAATCATGTGGAGCTGTATCAGTTCGACAGTTATTCATAATGAACATAGTACTTAAACAACACGCAGCCCTTCCATATGTCACTGAAAGCGCTAACAAAAGAAGGAACAATAACGTTTGCCCTAAACAACTGGGCCGGAGACATACTTTTCAAATAAATTTTACAGTATCCTTGGTCCTTTATTATATAATAGAATAAATGTATTAGCCAATATTTAACTTTCCCTTAAATAATAATAGTTGTAAGAAAAAACTTAAGGATACATTGCATTGCAATGTATGTCATATGACGAAAGTATATGTATAGGCCAAAAAATTTTGCAAGCACCTTTATTATTAAAACTAGTTTAGTGTCGTAATAAAATTATTTTAAAGTATGCGCCATCGCCTTGTATAATTAAAAAGTTCTATTTGATTATTTTATTTGTTGTTAGAACTCTTTTTGCATGAAAAACAGGTTTTTACCTAGTTCAGGCAAACGCATTATTTAAATCCATGAATTTTAGATGGAGTTTGTTATCGTTTTAGTCCTAAGTTATTTTGAATAAATTATTATTTCAATGTGTTTTCTATGATATATGAAAATATCTATCTATGTAATGTTTTAAGTTTAACAGTTATCTAGTACCTATAACACAAGCTCTGCTTAGCTTTGGGCCAGATAAACCTGTGTGAATTGTCCAGCATTATTTATTAATTTTTCGTAACACAACAAGCAAGCGCTCTAACATGCCACGTACTGTAAATCAAGGGATTCATGGCTAACTGCCTCAAACTTTTCCAATTGTTCAGCCAAACGACTCTAAGACGCCCACGCGGCAAAGTGAGGCAATAGGAGGGCCAAGGTTCTTGAGAACTTGCGTAAGTGACTTTTTATTCTATTTTGTTTGGGATTGTACCTACTTACCGAACAGGCGTAACACATTCATTGTGCGTCCGAAAACATACCTAATTAAGGAAAAGTAATTGTATCTACTTCGCCGTTAGTTATGCTTTACCTCAAGGTTGCTTTTCCGATGGCATATGAGTTTCTTGACATCCCCAGAGGAAATATGGCGCGCGGCGGCGCGGGTGGTCAAACGTTCTGTAAAAAGTTGTCAAAAATCCATCCCCACTGTGCGCCGCAAACTCACATCCAGTCGGTCTTTGTCTTATGTAGTTACTAAACCTATCGCTTCTAGTGATCCGAACACAACAGAGACATGCAAAGAGAAATGTATCTGAATAGATTTCAGTAGGTAAACAATTTATGGAAATCTCCCTTCAACAAACACATCCTCGTGCCCCGGCCCACGTGGAGCTGCGCATGGTGCTGTGCTCTGCAGCCACGTTTTCATTATTAATAGCCTCATCGAAGTGAAGAAACAAACGCGTCCCTCTGAATTACCCTAAGTCTTGTTTTCTTTGCCTCGGGCTACGGAATTACCAACTTTTCTTTTATTCAAGTTTGATTGGGAAATTAGAAGTCGGTAAATGAGGCACATTATAATTTAGAAGTTTCATAATTATTCTTCCGATGTAGGCCCCAAGACAAAAGTTACTGTACAGTTATGTACTGTTAACTATACAGTACATAACTATGTTTTGTCTTAAAGCTCACTCGTAAGTACCTACAAGTACTATTACAATACAAACTCTACCGTAGCCATACTCGTAGCTAAGTTACTTACACCTTAGTTTAATTTCTGTCTGGATTAATTCTAAACGCTAATATTTGTCGATGCACGTCTCATCTCAAAATAAAGACGTAAAACGAAGACGCGGTACCACCTTAGTTTCCACATTTAGAAACTGAACGAATCGGTTTAGAATCCTAGTTATTTTTAATGTTATTTTTGAGACTATAATTTATTTTTAGGATTAACTCCGGTTATTTTGTTTAAGCTACTTGTATTAAATTAAAATGATTCTAAGGATTTTGTTACTATAGTGCGGGGTAATTTAAAATTATTCTGCCTTGTGCGATGGCTTCTTACTTGTTTTACAATATCGTTCTCCCGCGGAAGCCAGACTGCTGAGTAGACTACGCCCTGTTATTACCCGCGTAAGGAAAATTAGAAAATTATCCACACGGCACTTAATCAATCTGGGTAATTGTAGCACCAGCCCGCTCTCTATTCCTTGAACACTGGCTACATAACACTGCACGGCATGTTAGTCGACACCAGAGTGGTTGGTAGTAATTTGTAGCACCAGCCCGCTCTCTATTCCTTGAACACTGGCTACATAACACTGCACGGCATGTTAGTCGACACCAGAGTGGTTGGTAGTAATTTGTAGCACCAGCCCGCTCTCTATTCCTTGAACACTGGCTACATAACACTGCACGGCATGTTAGTCGACACCAGAGTGGTTGGTAGTAATTTGTAGCACCAGCCCGCTCTCTATTCCTTGAACACTGGCTACATAACACTGCACGGCATGTTAGTCGACACCAGAGTGGTTGGTAGTAATTTGTAGCACCAGCCCGCTCTCTATTCCTTGAACACTGGCTACATAACACTGCACGGCATGTTAGTCGACACCAGAGTGGTTGGTAGTAATTTGTAGCACCAGCCCGCTCTCTATTCCTTGAACACTGGCTACATAACACTGCACGGCATGTTAGTCGACACCAGAGTGGTTGGTAGTAATTTGTAGCACCAGCCCGCTCTCTATTCCTTGAACACTGGCTACATAACACTGCACGGCATGTTAGTCGACACCAGAGTGGTTGGTAGTAATTTGTAGCACCAGCCCGCTCTCTATTCCTTGAACACTGGCTACATAACACTGCACGGCATGTTAGTCGACACCAGAGTGGTTGGTAGTAATTTGTAGCACCAGCCCGCTCTCTATTCCTTGAACACTGGCTACATAACACTGCACGGCATGTTAGTCGACACCAGAGTGGTTGGTAGTAATTTGTAGCACCAGCCCGCTCTCTATTCCTTGAACACTGGCTACATAACACTGCACGGCATGTTAGTCGACACCAGAGTGGTTGGTAGTAATTTGTAGCACCAGCCCGCTCTCTATTCCTTGAACACTGGCTACATAACACTGCACGGCATGTTAGTCGACACCAGAGTGGTTGGTAGTAATTTGTAGCACCAGCCCGCTCTCTATTCCTTGAACACTGGCTACATAACACTGCACGGCGTGTTAGTCGACACCAGAGTGGTTGGTAGTAATTTGTAGCACCAGCCCGCTCTCTATTCCTTGAACACTGGCTACATAACACTGCACGGCGTGTTAGTCGACACCAGAGTGGTTGGTAGTAATTTGTAGCACCAGCCCGCTCTCTATTCCTTGAACACTGGCTACACAACACTGCACGGCGTGTTAGTCGACACCAGAGTGGTTGGTAGTAATTTGTAGCACCAGCCCGCTCTCTATTCCTTGAACACTGGCTACATAACACTGCACGGCGTGTTAGTCGACACCAGAGTGGTTGGTAGTAATTTGTAGCACCAGCCCGCTCTCTATTCCTTGAACACTGGCTACACAACACTGCACGGCGTGTTAGTCGACACCAGAGTGGTTGGTAGTAATTTGTAGCACCAGCCCGCTCTCTATTCCTTGAACACTGGCTACATAACACTGCACGGCGTGTTAGTCGACACCAGAGTGGTTGGTAGTAATTTGTAGCACCAGCCCGCTCTCTATTCCTTGAACACTGGCTACATAACACTGCACGGCGTGTTAGTCGACACCAGAGTGGTTGGTAGTAATTTGTAGCACCAGCCCGCTCTCTATTCCTTGAACACTGGCTACACAACACTGCACGGCGTGTTAGTCGACACCAGAGTGGTTGGTAGTAATTTGTAGCACCAGCCCGCTCTCTATTCCTTGAACACTGGCTACATAACACTGCACGGCGTGTTAGTCGACACCAGAGTGGTTGGTAGTAATTTGTAGCACCAGCCCGCTCTCTATTCCTTGAACACTGGCTACATAACACTGCACGGCCTGTTAGTCGACACCAGAGTGGTAGGTAGTAGTTTGCGAAATATCGAATCGGATTAAGTTTTCGAGAATGTGAACCAACCAACCAACTCTACCAGCCAGCGTCTTGGGGACGCTTCCGACTGGTATTGATATGGATCAGTTGAACTACCTGTAGATTGTATGCAACAGTCTGCAGTTAGCTTAATTGTTTAAATTGTAAATACTAGTTCTAATTTGTTTCTGTTATTTGATTGAAATTTTCTTTGTTAATAAAGGTTATTGCCGTTATAACCAATTTGTCGAACGTAACCAAAATGCGCAAATCATTGAAAATCGTTCGGAAACTATAGCCGAGTTCGTAAGAAACTATTAGATCGCCGTCATACTGTATGAGACTTACTCTCTATTCGGTTGCATGAATGCAACAAAAATGAGAGTTAAAGTAATCTACCTATCACGGTGAATTGAATAAGGCTCCCTTATTGAATTGTCCCGAAGCAGGTTGATCAGTCAGTCAGTATATCAGTTTCTTGACGTTCACTTCACTTGACTCAGCAGAGAGGTCAGCGCTGCGCTGGCAAGCCTAGTCTAATAATGTTTGTGACATTTTATCATGTCAAGTAACTTAGAAGCTTAGGCTTAGAAGGCGCAGTAAAAGCTTAACACTTTCACTGCCCCGCCTTTGCGGTGCGACCCGGAGGGGCGCGCCATGGCCACGAGCACTGCTCGTGGTCACTTGCGCGTCGTGGGCTGTGAGAGCTGCCGGAAGTCGTGAATCGCAGTGCCATGTGAAATGCCGTGCACTGTAACAGAGATTAACCAGCAAGCAGCTGATAAATGAGTGGTTATATCGAAATTACGTGATTAAGATAAGTGCAGTGCAAAAATCAAGAAACACAGCTTTCGAAGCCTGAAATGAAATCGTAATAAACTTACGTTGATAACCCCTACTAGTTTGAAACTATGTTAAGTTATGGTATCTAAGAGATACGACTTTCATTGGACGGGTGTATTGAATGAAACTAGTGAGACAAACAAACCTCACCTGTGCCTCAACAACATAAAGGGAACCAGTGAGACTGGGCCTCAATTTCTTGATAAACAAGCCTCGTTCTCATTGTATCGTCTCTCTCACATAAATAACCTTTTCTCCAAATATCGCAGCAAATGGAAGCTCGTGATCGATAGAGCTTCCGGAAAATGGCGTCGCAAGAATTTCCCATTTGTGGCAAAAACATGTAGGGCGTATCTTTTATGTTATCTGTGGTTTTTATGTTGGTAATTATTTATGTAGCTGACATTTCCTTCAAAATGCAATCTGCTCAAGCAAGGATCCTTCAGAATATTCCACGGGGCACATTACGCATGTCCTCACGCGTACAATGTTATACGTGACTTAGTTACGTCACGTGTGTACCGTACACACTCACGTGCGTACCGTACACACTAATATTTGAAGATCATTTACCTAGCTACCCTTTAAGAATTCCGCAGGCAAACAAATAAACTCTTTATACAACAGCTTATTTCAAAGGAAATGCGGTGGTGTGAACTGAAACAAAACTATGCTGATGGTGGTATCAGAAATAGACGAGGTGGTATTTTACCGAAGCGCCCCAGTTTAATATACCAAGGTGGTGGAGTGCCTCCTGCAGTGCTTGAATGCTCATTCATTCAAGCACTGCAGGAGGCACTCTACCGACTCTTGAAAACTGTTCCGATATTAACACAGTAATTGTTGTGTAAATGATCATTTTTATGATGATGAAATGAAATTATTAAATTATATTTTATTGCATAAAACCAACAAGGATATACAAGGTTATTAAAATTGATTATGAGATCATGTTTAGCGAAACTAAACTAAAGCATGCAATTAATTAACTTATGGCTAAGGCTTAAAATTAATAAATTCTATAATGTCATAAAAATTGCGTTCATTTAGCCAGTTAAATAATTTCTTTATAATAAATGGTCATTCAATAATTAAAATTAATTAGGTACCTTATTATAAATGTTTACACACATATTCAAGCTGCTGATTATGCAGTTTCTTTTAGAATAACCCTATTCGGGTCTCTACTTTTAGAATAATCCTATTCGGGTCTCTACTTTTAGAATAATCCTATTCGGGTCTCTACTTTTAGAATAATCCTATTTGGGTCTCTACTTTTAGAATAATCCTATTCGGGTCTCTACTTATATAATAACCCTATTCGGGTCTCTACTTTTAGAATAATCCTATTCCGGTCTCTACTTTTAGAATAATCCTATTCGGGTCTCTACTTATATAAATAACCCTATTCGGGTCTCTACTTTTAGAATAATCCTATTCGGGTCTCTACTTTTAGAATAATCCTATTCGGGTCTCTACTTATAGAATAACCCTATTCGGGTCTCTACTTTTAGAATAATCCTATTCGGGTCTCTACTTTTAGAATAATCCTATTCGGGTCTCTACTTATAGAATAACCCTATTCGGGTCTCTACTTTTAGAATAATCCTATTCGGGTCTCTACTTATAGAATAACCCTATTCGGGTCTCTACTTTTAGAATAATCCTATTCGGGTCTCTACTTATAGAATAACCCTATTCGGGTTTCTACTTTTAGAATAATCCTATTCGGGTCTCTACTTATAGAATAACCCTATTCGGGTCTCTACTTTTAGAATAATCCTATTCGGGTCTCTACTTATAGAATAACCCTATTCGGGTTTCTACTTTTAGAATCATCCTATTCGGGTCTCTACTTATAGAATAACCCTATTCGGGTCTCTACTTTTAGAATAATCCTATTCGGGTCTCTACTTATAGAATAACCCTATTCGGGTCTCTACTTTTAGAATAATCCTATTTGGGTCTCTACTTATAGAATAACCCTATTCGGGTCTCTACTTTTAGAATAATCCTATTCGGGTCTCTACTTATAGAATAACCCTATTCGGGTTTCTACTTTTAGAATAATCCCATTCGGGTCTCTACTTATAGAATAAGCCTATTCGGGTCTCTACTTATAGAATAATCCTATTCGGGTCTCTACTTTTAGAATAATCCTTTTTGGGTCTTTTTAGAATAATCCTATTCGGGTATCTACTTTTAGAATAATCCTATTTGGGTCTATACTTTTATCATTATCCTATTCGGGTATCTTCTTTTAGAATAATCCTATTCTGGTCTGTACTTTTAGAATACTTTTTTACATACTCTACGGTTTTGGATGTTTGCTACGCTTTACGCCAAAACAACTCGACGAATCGAGCTGAAAATATTTTTAAACCTGCATGCATATACTACGCCTAATCTAGCACATAGGCCAAAAAAACGCGTGCAAACCCGCGAGCAAAAGCTAGTTTGATCTACCTCTAGATATTGTAGAATGCTGCACTCTTCGATCGGAATAGGTGAAATTGTGTTACCTGTGGATTATTTAACATCTAAGAGAAAAAGGCGTTCTATAAAATATAAGATTATCTAGAGGACAAAAAAGCTTGGGATGGGTTTTGCTACTACACTAACTCCAAAAATAACAACTTACAGGGCAAAGGTTTCTTCGTCGCTTCTTTACTTTAGTCGACATACCGAAGCAATAGAAATAAAAAATATCACTTTATTTTCAAGTGTACATTTATTGTTCATATGGAAATAAAGAGTTTGTGATTTGGATTTTTTTATTTTGATAATGACATCTAATATTTTTCCTCACGAAAACAGGCCGACACTTAAGACAAATTTTTGACACATTGACGTTTAATAAAAAAAACCTACTTACATAACGAATAAAATTTATTGAAAAAGAAAATTAAGCGAATACCTACCTACATAAGTTAACAAGTCTGGCTAAGCCACGGGTTTGCACAACCTTACCCATCAATTGTTTTACGTCATAAACTATAATTTAGGCCTGTACATTCCCAGAAGGACTGATAAAAAAACTTGTGGCACGCGGAAAAACTTATGATATGCGAAAAATGCAATATGCTTAAAACATAAAAGTCAGCCCAGATATGATCTGGGCGAAAACAGCCGGCCGCCGAGGGGCGGCGCCATTTGCATGAAAAATGCAATTACTGGCGTCCAGCTCATAAAACAAATATTTAGGTGACGGGAGAGGGCTAGTAAATGTATATGTATGAACAGAGAAAGTCACCATCTAAACATCACAAGAAGACGTTTTATCAAATATAAAAACAGATCATAAAATAGATAATAACAATATATAAAATTAAAAATTAAAAATAGTATGTAAAATTGAACCTGCTTTTGCTACCAAGAGAAATATTTTAGTGCCCTAGCGGAGTGCTTGCTTTATTGGCAATTCCGATATCAAATTGCAACGCAGGTCAAGCCGGGTAGCTCACCATTGTCTTCTATTGTACCCCTCCGCCCTGGGCTGGTTGGACCCACTATTTAAATGGTCCAACCGAAGTTCCTGAACAGATGCTTATAATAAACGGCAGTTGCTTACCTACCTCTATACCAGAGAATGTTCAGCCTAGTTGGGGCAGTGAATGCCTTCAGTTCCCAAGATCAAGGGAGTAATAGCCGAGGTACCATAACTACCAAATTGTTCCTGAGAGCGGGACTTGCTCGCATCAAAATGTGTCAAAATTACATAAATACTTAACAAAATAAGCATTTATTAAAAAAAAATATATTGAATTCCCTGATAATGACGATTGTTTGTCTCCTGTCCGTGATGTAAGCATGTTCAGCGCAGTAGAACTTGTGCCAAAGGGTAAGTAGGGGTTGGTAGAACCAAATGCAATAGTATGGTGGCATTTTACCCTCAACAGCATTACTGTTTTTTAAGCTTTTATCGTATGGTGACTTTTTAACCCTCAGGTATATGTCTACATACCATAACTTTTTCGATGATGCCCCGATTTTTTATTATTCTATAATATATTTTTTTACGAACTGAAATGGCTACAATTCTTTTATTTACATAATAATTTTAATTTTGTTTACACAAAACCTAAAGTAACTACCGCAAAATGTTGCGTCCGCAGTCAGTAACATTCTGAGGAGCAGGTTTTGGTATCATCAGAACAGACAGCAATATCAATATTTGTTCTTAGTAAAAAAAACTATTTTTTTCTTATTTTAAAGCGTGAAGCGTTTGAACATCATCTCACTTAAGAGAGTGAAGATGTGGCTAAGGGAACCACTCACTCTAGATTCACGCAGAATCCGTTCGATTTATTTTATTGATTTGATTGTTTATTGATTTTTTGTGTTACGTGTAAATAAAACAACACCACCAGATAATTCAAATTACGAAAAAACATAGAAAAAGTTATGTACCGGAGAGTTAAAAAACCTACCAAATAAAAAAAATATAACTATTAAAAAAAAATTATGCTGTTAAGGGTTAAAAAACCCATCATACTAATTCAATTGGTTTTACCTACCCCTACTTACTTTTTTGCAAAAGTTCTACCGAACTACACATGCTTACATACGATTACGAGACAAAAGAAGTAATTTTCAAAGTGCCTATTCAAAATGGTAGATTTTTTGAATAACGCTTATTTTGTTTTGTTTATGTGGTTTTGACACAGTCATGTGGCCGTTGTCATGTCATGAACAGTCATGAACAAGAGAAGTTTTCAATTAATTAAAAGATCAGAGGCACACTCAGTTTTAAATTTTTACTTTTCAACACTTTGTATGCCTAATAGCTGCTTTATTTACCCAAACCTCACGTAAATATTGAGTTTATTACTAGTGGCTAGGTAGGTAGTAGCTTTATAAAAAAAAAATAACAAACAAAGTATAAATAGCTTAACTCTAATTAAATTTATGTTAAAGATAAACACGAATTACGCATTTTTATACAAATAGAGCTAAAGTATATAAGGTAGTTATATAAGCCCATTTTTAAAATAGATAAAATAGATCAATACTACGAATACTACGAACATTATTTGTGTTGAAAGAACACCAACGTTTCATCCCATAACAAGGGATTTCATCAGACTGAGTGTGGTTCGCGACGCGCCTGTACCGCTGCCGTGCGCTCGTTATGGGATGAAACATAGGTGTTCTTCCAACACAAATAAGGTTCGTAGTTAACCCACATACATCCGTAATGGAGTGCTTACGATTTCATTGAAGATTCTGGTGCTTCCACGTGACGTGTGGGACTCCGTGGTGGAACCAACCGACTAAAACTATTCCAAACTAAATAACAGCTAGGGTCCAACTCTCATCAGTTTCACCAATACATTTCTGTTGTCGAATAGGAAATATTAATTCTGAATAAGGGACAGAGGTTAATCAGCGAGCAGCAGCGCCTCCAATCGGCACAAGTCAGAACTAATCAGACGGGGATCAATTCCCGCTAAATTGCACGGGACACCCGCCCCCCTCCCCCTTGAGCCGCATTGATTATCCACAAGGGCAGGGACATATTGACCACGACATTAGGCCCCTAACTACCCGTGGTTTGGTAAATATTCTCTACTTTTAGTTACTTAGTATTATTTAATCAGCTGATCCGATCCGGGGGCAGAGCCGTGGTGGTTGCGACCTATGAATAGACCCCTTTAACTCAGTCTGTGGACGTCGTAACAGTCGACTATGGGAACCTATCAAAGGAAAGACAGTAGCTTCCTGTCGTGTGTTTAACACCTCTGCCGCGATCACCAATCCGCCTGCAAGCGTGGTGATTGTGGCAATGCCCCCCTAGAGTGGGAGCCATGGGGGAGGCAAGGTGAGCGGCAGATGTCACTTTCTTCCACTACATGGTGAATTGCGGAGTGAGTCGAACCCGTTACCTTGTGCATCTAACTACACTGTAGCGCATGTAGATATAGAAAGTTTACTCCAGCTTGGACACCAAGCATGGAGATCTCGTGGCTAATCTTAGAAATAACCAAGATGCAATTTGAGTAGGTTTTAAAATAATGTCCGAAATATGGGGTAATTAATAACCTCAATTATATTCTCCCTTCGAGGCTGAGTCGCACAGACGAGCCAGCATCAGCACTGAGTCGCACAGACGAGCCAGCATCAGCACTAAGGCTGAGTCGCACAGACGAGCCAGCATCAGCACTGAGTCGCACAGACGAGCCAGCATCAGCACTGAGTCGCACAGACGAGCCAGCATCAGCACTAAGGCCCGTATTATTTATCTTAAAGATTTTGTTCACCTTCTGAAATTCATTTCTTGGATGGAACACAAATTTTTAAATTTCAGTTTAGTTAGGTAATGATTTGTAAATTGTCCAGTATTATTTATTTGTTATTTGAATTATCCATCAAAGAGTACCTTAACACCTCATGCCTTTTAAACAAATTGTGTATGTTCATAAAGTGTAACTGTAGCTAACTGAAAAGGTAGCATGATCTGTGTCGTTCAAAAAAGTATCCAAGTCCTTTTGCCTTTTCCGTGCAATCTTTGGATTGATCGCAAAGTCATGATTCTTAAATAGCATTCTGCATTAGCAGAGCCGAGAGAGATTGGTCTTTAATTAAGTCCAGCCATCAGAGGGCCGGAAGTGGTCGGATCGACCGGATATTAATATCCCTCTCTGTAATATGTATCATTTATTAGTTTCAGTGTGGTTTCATCACGCTATAACTCAAATTAATGAAAATTGGGTAATTCGATGGACTATTTCACAAGTCGCTTCTATCTGGAAAAATATTATGTGAAATAAATCATGAAAACGGTTTCAGTAGGCCAAAGCAAACAGCATGTGCTGCCAACCGCTTTTCTTGGCGATCTTCATACTATTCTAAAAAAAATTCAAAGACAGCATTGAAGTTTGTGAGTAGAGAGTGGCGCAATGGGAAAGAGAATATAATAAATGTATGCAAATTTACTCAGACATTTCAAACTCAGACAAGAGAGGTACGCGCACACCGTACGTACACCACAATGAACAGGAGCAGGGTGAAAATATACCTAATACCAATTTGTAAGTCATAATAGTTATTTAAACTTTGCACAAAGGATGTGGCTCTCGTTCACGAAGCACCACTTTTCATCGTATAACCACGTACAACTGTGACTGGACAGCTGTGTAGGTATATCAACGAAGAAGAAGTAATACTTACTAACAAAGAAAGTTTATTTTCCCTAAAACATTCAAAGGGACAGAGCCCTTGTAATTTCAATTTCACCTCGAATCCTACAGTTCATTACATTTCCTAAACGGAAAAGAACGCCTCTAGAAGTCAAAAACATTTTATAAAATTCTTCCCCTAAATTTCACAAGAAAAATCCAATTTGCAAAGGAAATTAAGGGCAGAGGGCGCAATATTAGTTGGGGCTGGTTCCAACGGATCCTGCAGTTTCTGCATGAATGGATTTCTCCGAGACCTCGGGGGCTGTTCGTCTTATGACGAAAACCTAAAACAAAAACGTGGACCTTTCCTATTTTATTTTTATTTATCTACCCTAGAATCATGTCAGTATTTCAAAAGCTTTTCAAGTAACTACCAAAACGTTGGTCGTCGCTGAACGGGGAATCCGAACAAGGGAGCCAGTCTAGTCCACGAACTTAACAAGGTCTTACCTATCCCACAACCTACAAACCCTCAGCATCACTCTCAGTGCTCCAGACGCGGATGGGCTTTGGTCCGGTATAAATACCGGCATCCGATACGGTACTCGGCTCTTCTTACCATATTTTATACTTTGGTCCGGTATAAATACCGGCATCCGATACGGTACTCGGCTCTTCTTACCATATTTTATACTTTGGTCCGGTATAAATACCGGCATCCGATACGGTACTCGGCTCTTTTTACCATATTTTATCCTTTGGTCCGGTATAAATACCGGCATCCGATACAAATACCGGCATCCGATACGGTACTCGGCTCTTTTTACCATATTTTATCCTTTGGTCCGGTATAAATACCGGCATCCGATACAAATACTGGCATCCGATACGGTACTCGGCTCTTCTTACCATATTTTATACTTTGGTCCGGTATAAATACCGGCATCCGATACGGTACTCGGCTCTTCTTACCATATTTTATACTTTGGTCCGGTATAAATACCGGCATCCGATACGGTACTCGGCTCTTTTTACCATATTTTATCCTTTGGTCCGGTATAAATACCGGCATCCGATACAAATACCGGCATCCGATACGGTACTCGGCTCTTTTTACCATATTTTATCCTTTGGTCCGGTATAAATACCGGCATCCGATACAAATACCGGCATCCGATACGGTACTCGGCTCTTCTTACCATATTTTATACTTTGGTCCGGTATAAATACCGGCATCCGATACGGTACTCGGCTCTTCTTACCATATTTTATACTTTGGTCCGGTATAAATACCGGCATCCGATACAAATACCGGCATCCGATACGGTACTCGGCTCTTTTTACCATATTTTATACTTTGGTCCGGTATAAATACCGGCATCCGATACGGTACTCGGCCTATTTTTACCATATTTTATCCTTTGGTCCGGTATAAATACCGGCATCCGATACGGTACTCGGCTCTTTTTACCATATTTTATCCTTTGGTCCGGTATAAATACCGGCATCCGATACGGTACTCGGCTCTTCTTACCATATTTTATACTTTGTAAGAGTAGGTTCCTAAGCAGATACAAACTAACCCATTTTCATCTGAGATTCATCAACATGTAGGCCGATGGCAGAGATCAGTGTCAATACTGTCGATCGTATCCTTCTCCTAGTAAATTTCAATTACTTGGACCCCCTGCACCCCTGCGGGTGACCCCGTGACTTACGCAAAACCCGTGAATTATTTAGAGTGGAGGTCCTGAACATGACGTCAGTTTCAACAGTAGCGTAGCCCACAAGGACACTTTGTGACATTACACGTACCTATTAAAAACATTGGCTTATATTTAGAAACTTTTACTCATATACTTATAGACAACTTTGAAGTATTTATAGCAAAGGCCTACATTACGCTTAGAGACGTTCTAATATGTAAGTAATAACATGACCTACAATGACAGGCTGCTTCATTTTTTATTTGCGTGTGAAGCTGCGGGCAGCAGCTAGGTAGTAAATAAAAGTGTTGTAAAAACTACGAGATATAAAGTTAGAGATTTTTTGAACTGCTTCCATTAAGGATCAAACTGTACTTATCTGCTACCTGATATCAAAGGTAAAATTCCTTGTCCATTACGTACGAGTATGTATGGCCGGCTGAGGGAAGATTCCGTTCATCCTACCTACTTCTACATACAGGAAGCCCGGGCACTCCTGGCCGCTCAGACTATCGAGAACCCATCGCTCAGGGGCTTTGATGTGGAAAACGGAACCATTTTGGTCAAAGGAAATTAAAATAATGGTATTTTTGTAAGAGCTGATGAAGTATTCATGAAAACTTAAGTAGTAAATTGCTCCAAGGGGACGGCGGCACGGCGGCGTGGCGCGGCGTAGAGAACTAACTACCTTTTGTGGAATTTGGAAAAATATACTAAAGTTGTTTCTACCCGCGGCTTCGCACGCTTTTTTACGAGATAAAAGCAGCGTAATAATATGTCCTTCCCAGGAT
Source organism: Eupithecia inturbata (assembly GCA_963662085.1). NCBI lineage: Eukaryota > Metazoa > Arthropoda > Insecta > Lepidoptera > Geometridae > Eupithecia > Eupithecia inturbata. The sequence goes on from OY759195.1 coordinate 595,097, forward strand.
ATCATCTATCCTCTGTCTAATTTCATTAAGCTCCGTTCAGCCGTTTGGTAACAGACAGACAGAAATAATTTCGCATTTATACTTAATACTAGTATGGATGAGAACCCCGATACCCAGGCTAGGCTCTACAGTATATTTTGGAGTAAACTTATAACAGCGAAGAAAAAGGTTTAGACAACTACAGTCTAACCTTTTTTTATTAGCTTATTGCGAAAAAAAGGTTTTTTATGTATTTTCGTCTGCCTCTTGCAAACTTACTTGAAAGCAGAAACTTGAGTTGTTTTCTAAACAGATTCCATTTAATTTGGCTAAATGTTTCGGTGCTCATCATAAAATGGCATTTTATAGCCCGTCTCTTAGGATTAATTCCTGTTGAAAATTCAATGAAGATGAAATTCTTCAGAAATACCGCTCTCAGAGCTTTAAAAATTTCATCCCCCGAACGTAAGATCCTCGTAAAGTCTCTAATTAACTTTGATAAAAATACACCCCTTTCCACGAGACTACGAGGTCGGTATAACATTTAATTTGACCTTTAAGAAGGGTAGCTTACTACCCAAGTATTGTGTGTGGGCTTAACCTTGCATACCGAAGAAATAGTGAATCTTAAGATGAGGGGTGAAATGGGCCCGATGGGGGACATTACCACCTTTAATGGAAATAATTCCTATACATTTTAGTCTACAGCATTAGAAACAATTAGCTAGTAACCAAATAACTGTAAATGGTGAGCAAAGTTTTTAATAATTATAAAGTATTTATTGTTTATAAACAATCTAGAGGTAGCTCAACTGATTACGGCTGCATTGCCCCGCTGCTGTATTGTTTACAACAGTCTGCCTGCAGTTATAGCTCAACTGTTTCTTGTTTGTAAATACTTCTAATTTGTTTTTAATCTATAATTGAAATTTTCTTTGTTAATAAAATACTTTAGAAACAAATTTGATGAAAAACTTAATCGACCGCGAGCATTGCTCTGTAACGTAACAACCCAGCAGGCAGCAAGATTCTATTTTGAGCATTCTGTTGTACACAAGCCAGTTGTGTTTACAGTCAGACGAAGCGTTTATCATGATACATCACGGGCTACTACGCACGGTGAGGGAGCGCCTTTACTTTGTTTCATTAAGACGAACTCTACTCCAAATTGTTATAAACCATGTACCATGTAGCAGTAACTACCTCTAGTTACATTTAAGTGAGATACCTTGTTAACCCTGTCTCCTAATGACGGGCCCCCACGGTCCTCGCCAGCGCGTTACTACATATCAGTTGGGGCATCCATCCCGGGGGCCCATCCATCCGACATTAGGGCCACAGAGGCCAAACCACAGGTCCCTTGCCGGTAAACAAAGCGATACCATCGGGTTTGCTCACCGAGGCATTAATGCGGCCACGTAAGAAATGGGCTATTTTTAGTCAACGTGCGACCCTTGTTAAAAAGCAATGAGGATGTGTACAAAGAAGGTACTGTGGAAGGTACTGTGGCATTGAGGTTACGCTGAACCCTCTATTAGATTAGTACCTACCTACCTAACTAGAGGAAGTATCTTCCTTACAACTCGCCGCACACCAGAGTCAACTCTTCTATTATAACAATTGTAGCGCCACGTGTGTGTCCCTTACATCTGCAACCCGTACAACCCCTATACAGCAGAAAGCGTTTCAAATGTGTCGCTACACTTGTCGTAATACAAGAGTACATATAGCTGGTGTGCGTCCTCATTAACACGACTTCGTCTTACTTCTCTTTGTTTCACATTTGGCCATATAATTCCATCTCAATTCGCATTTCATACCCAAAATCCCGCAATCAATAAACTGCTCTATGTTTTCAAAACCAGCGGATCCTGAAGAGATAATAAAAAGTGTTCCGGACGGCCATAGAGATCTTAAGATTTAGTTCCATAGATTTAGACTTAAGAGTATGGAATAAAAACCTACCACAATGTAGCTTTAAGATAGCATAGTACATAACGCATAGATAATAGATAGAAGCCAAAACAGGTACCTAAGACAGGCTAGTAAATAGATAATCAACAGATAGATACATATTACATAGAGGAAATAATAGTTTACCGACAGTCGTGGTATTTTCACACAACAGTTTGAGTTTGACAAATTACTTAGTAAATAGGCCTAAATGGAATTAGGTAGTTATTATAATAGTAAATAGTTAAATAATAACTAATTGTAATTCTGTTAGGAGTAATTTATTGAATAAATGAATACACAAAGGATCACGCGGGACGCGCGTTGGAGAGATATGAGAGCCAAAAGTATAAATATACGCGCCAAACACCTACACAGAGAGTCAGCAACAGGCCAGCCTCGAGACAACACGTGCGCGCAGTAACAACAGGAAGGAACGGACCTCTCTCTCTCTCACCGCCGCTCCACGGACCTGCCGTTGTACCTGAATTCACGCCATTGTTTCAATCTTGACCCACATAGAATCCCAGCAAACAGAGTACACAGAGGCCGACATAAGGATAATCGGAGTCGGAAAGCACATCGGCACACGATAGCCTACAGTCCACTTGCATAGGTGCCGTGCCGACTGATTCCGATTATATCCTGGTCCCGTACAAAAAGTATTAAGATTCTGCAAACACAACTGCGGTGGGTATTGCTAATATCTTCACGGCAGTCTTAAAGCGTAATAGCTGAGCCGTTAGCTCACGTCATAAACCTATCGTTGGAGCAAGGCGCATTTCTGGGGAATTTATAAGTATCAGATATCAGACCTTAACACAAAAAAGGTGATAAAGCCATGTTGTTGGAGTAATTATCCGTCTACTCCAATATGTTCAACTATCTGTACAACCAGTTGAACATCTACCTCTAGGTTCATAGACCGTGAAGTTCTTTATATTAGGTCCTTACATATGAAATTGGCGTTTTTCGTACTGGCCACTTTAATCACAAATTTCTCCTCTTTGGTAAGGAATTCCAAATTCAAATTTGTACAGCTATAGACTCATGTATTTGTGCTTCGATGATCGTCATTCATTTGTTTTTTTTCTTCTGTTTTTTTCTGTTTGCGTCACTCATTTTACAAAATGGAAAACTTAAAATATCGCATTATTTACGAGTACGAGTTCCGCCGTGGCACTAGTGCTGCGGAAACAACTCGAAGGGTGAATGATGTGTATGGCGGTCGTGTTGCAAAAGAAAACACAGTTCGTTTTTGGTTCCAACGTTTTCGTTCTGGAAATTTTGACCTGCAGAACAAGCCCCGTGGACGGCCTGAGACTCAAGTTGATAATGAAGAGTTGAAGGCTATTGTGGAAGCGGATCCATCGCAAACCACGTCCGAGTTAGCTGCAGGCTGCGATGTTAGTGATAAAACTGTTTTAATTCACTTGAAGCAAATTGGGAAGATTAAAAAGCTTGAAAGGTGGGTACCTCACGAATTGACTGAAGCAAACCGGCAAACGCGCGTCGACTGCTGCGTTACATTACTAAACCGGCACAATAATGAAGGTATTTTAAACCGAATCATTACCTGTGATGAAAAATGGGTCTTTACGATAATCGGAAGCGCTCAGCGCAATGGTTGGATCCTGGCCAGCCAGCCAAATCCTGCCCCAAGCGAAAATTAACCCCAAAAAAGTTACTTGTAAGCGTTTGGTGGACTAGTGCCGGTATTGTTCATTACAGTTTTCTCAAATCTGGCCAGACTATTACGGCTGATGTCTATTGTCAGCAATTGCAAACCATGATGGAAAAGCTAGCGGCTAAACAACCTAGGCTGGTCAATCGCTCCACGCCACTGCTGCTTCACGACAACGCTAGACCACACACTGCGCAACAGACGGCTACTAAATTAGAAGAGCTTCAATTGGAAAGTCTAAGACATCCTCCGTACTCCCCGGACCTTGCTCCAACAGATTACCATTTTTTTCGAAATTTGGATAACTTCTTGCAAGGGAAAAAATTCAACTCCGATGGGGCAGTCCAAATCGCCTTCAAAGATTTTATTGATTCCCGTCCGACTGGTTTTTTTAGTAAAGGGATCAATGAACTACCTATAAGATGGCAAAAGTGCATAGAAAATAATGGTTCATACTTTGATTAATTAAATATATTATATTAAAAAATATTCGACTTTTTGTTCCTCCCATACAAAACGCCAATTTCATATGTAAGGACCTAATATTACCAAAACATAGCGCTAAAATCGCAAATTTATTTTGTTTTTTTATTTAATATTAGGAAGGAAAATATAGTAGGAATATTAATACAATAAGATTACGAAGAATTTATGAGCAAATCATTTTGTTTTATAAATAAGCAATTAAAAAACAATAGGCTTGCCTTTGGGTCGTATCAGCGCTGCGCTCCAGATAAGAAATATTTTTACATCCTCTCTCGACAGCTACTCGACACGTTCACGATTGCTACCGGACTCCGGACTACCAACAGTCGAGACGTGATCGAGACGTTGACGTCTTGATCACGCCTTGATGTATTACTTACCACAATCACAATGAATAAATGGTTTTAAAAATCCACCCCACCTTTCAATTTCAAATAAACATAAAATTTGTTTTTTTTAGAAACCATGTCCAAATAAGAGCAGTTTATGTGGCGGCGCGACACGCTTTGTTTGGGGTGGGCTACGTTCAGCAGTGCACGTATACGGACTGATGACAATGTCCAAGCTAATCCCAATTAACCATAGCTGAAGTACTTAACCTATGATATAACAAACAAATAGTTAACCTACCAACTCTACCAAGTTACAAACTCATTTACATCCTCCTCAAAGTTCAGATCCCTTTAAGCGAGTGATTATCGAAGGGCTGAAGGGTATCCAGCCCTTCATGTTGCTCCTCAAACATAATGGAGTACTCTCGCCATGATGGATGCTGTTTAGACTGCCCATTGATCTGGGTGCTATTGACCCCTTGCTTTGGAGAATCGATGACTCAACGTTTATCTATTCGAGATTTTACTCAACAAAATGTAGACACTGGTGTCGATTCGATTGTTGCAATAATAAACTCGATAGTTTGACAAAACTAAAGATTTTTTTACGATCGTTAAACATCTAGAAACATAGTTATAGTAGTAGTATTGACAGATCGGTTTAGTTCTTCAACCTAAGCCTCCACTGCACTGCACTGCACTGCACTGCACTGCACTGCACTGCACTGCACTGCACTGCACTGCACTGCACTGCACTGCACTGCACTGCACTGCACTGCACTGGTGTTATTTCAGATGTTGTCGAACTATAACTAACTATTTTGACAAGATCAAAAATTTTGTCATCCCTTTCTTAACCATCGAAATAAAAAGGATGGCATTTATTCTTAGTGCTGCCAAATAATTTATTTTATTTAAGCCCAACAGTTCGTTTACAAATCTCTCCTATACTTAATACAGCCCTTACAGGATTTCAAAATATGATAATTACGTGACTATATAGTGGGACGTTAAAGTTTAACTTAAGATAGAGATCATTTATTTACATAAACATGTGTAGATATAAGATTTTACAAACAGGTTATCAACATGTTTTACCGACTACGGTGTACAAATTGTAATTTAGCGACAAGTGTGGGAGCATCAAGGTGACTATTAGCTATGTTATATAAAACATATAATTATATATATCTAGTAAAGTGCGTCTGTCCTCTAGGGATAAAAGTTTATGAAGGGTGCAACCATCTTTATAATTACATTATATCAGTTTTTTATAGCTAAGATGTTTGATAAATTTCTTTTGTATATTTTTAATTTTATTTTTTACTTGATATAGTTAGGTGACCAGATTGACGAAGCTGTTGCTGATGAATTTTGTATGTAATCATACCAAAGTTTGTGACTTCTCCGAGTGTAAGTGATTGTATCAAAAATTAATAAATAAATGAACAGAACTGAGATACAACTGGCATACTGCTAACGTAGGCAAAATAAACAGATTGAATGCAAGATAGATCCGTGAGGAAAGTTTGCATGTGCGGATAACAAAGCTCAGGTTTTGTAGGCTTAGCTAGTGATATGGTTCACAGTTATGCCGTAGATTTGATAAAAAAAAATTCAAAGATATTACTAAACGTATATAAGATAGAAATGGGTCAATAGTTTTAAATCTTCGACTTAGATGATTTTTTATGTATGGGCATGGCTTCTTTCCATTCAGAGGGGAATATTCCATCGTTTAAAGATTTATCATATAGGTACATACAGTTTATATAGGTTTAACTAAAGCCTCGGCATTCGGCACATGTGAATGAAGATGGGCGGAATATGATTACATGATTACAAACTAAGCAAGATATAGTCGGACACGGCCACTTGACTAATCACATTAATACCATTACAAGTAGGTAAGTTTAATACATTGAGGTTATAAGTATTACAATTTATTAAACCCGTTGCAAATATAATTCCCATTGACACACATTATGTTGTATTCTTGTTAAAAAAATATACAAAAAACATTCAGTAAAAATCTGTTATTTTGAACTGACTCTTCAATTTTATTAACCAACTTTGAAAAAAGGAGGAGGTTTTATGTACGGCTGTATGTATATATATTTTTTATGTTGTTAGTATGTTCGACGATTTCTCCGTAAAGGAACGATTTAGAAAATGATTTCGCTATTGTATAGAGAACAATCCCGAGGCGGCCCTATTATAATGTTAATCCCGCGGGATTAGTATTTGTCCCGTGACACTTATAAACAGTAAAATTAAGGGATTCCAAGTCGGTTTTTAGTTTTTCAAAACAATCGATTTATTTATTTGTATCGTTCTACATAACGTAGTACCTAGTCTAGTCTTAAATTGTATCTTCTTAAAACATTCTTCTTGTCTTCTAATTCAATTCCGGCTACCAAATGATTCAAAATATTAATCAGCAGGATTGCTATTTATTATATTAATTACATTAATTCCGACGGTATTTATTATATTAATTCCGACTGTTATTGATATGGATCAGTTGAGCTGTAGATTGTTTGCAACAATCAGCAGTTAGCTTAATGGTTTCAACTGTAAATACTAGTTCTAATTTGATTTTATCATTTAATTGTATTTTCCTTGGCCTTTAAAAAAATTAGCAAAATAGCATGAAGCTCACAGCCTGAAACTGGATTGTAAATGGAAACAGATCAAGTTATTTCTTCTTTGTAACGCTATCAGTCTTTGGCGTCTCTTTCTCCGATGATATCTCGTACTGGGTGTCTAATCTGTAAGGAACAAAACATTTATTAAAAAGATTGGAAGATACATTCAGAGAAACACGGTTTATATGATTTTGAGCCAACTTCAAACAAGTAAAAGTTTGTCAATTAGCCTGTATTTTCATGTAAAATACCTCTACATGAAAATACAGGCTAATTGACAAACTGTTAATGGATATCATTGCCAACCCGATAATGATGATTATTTCGCTTTTGTAAGTATAGAGAATGACCGAGAAGGATTTATTCTAGGTGGACTTAAAGTTCGTATACCTTAAAGAAACCGTTTAAATATCAAATTATTTTAAGTCACTTTTCACTTTTGCTTTACAAAACGACAATTTATTATCTAATCCGCACTTAATAAAACCTAAAGATGAAAATGATTCAACATATTTTCTACGAACAGGAAAATCTAAAAATATTGTTATGAAATACTTTTTCAGGGCTTACTAATACATACATATCCCATAATGAGAGGACAATGTTAGACATAAAAACAAAAATAAAAAAAAAGTGGAAGTGTTTGGGAGTTCACTATGTCTCGCTGATCAACTGTAGAAAATAATTTTAAAAATCGCACCCTAAGGGGTTCAAAATAGGGTCGAAAGTTAAATGAAATACACCTACAAAATTATTTTGAAAAAAGTCGAAAAATTTCCCATCCCCTATCTCCGAATTTTGTAGAGTGAGTGATTCATCACTTTTTCGAAAATGGTCACTTAAATACTTTTCAAAAGGTACCATACCGAGTGGCGTCTCAAATAAAAGGTATCGGTTTCTACATCCCGAAACAGTTTTTAAATTCCTTTAGGTTACATATTTTTCGAAATATACTGAAAAAAGTAGAAAAATTTGCCATTACCTTCAATATTTAGGTATTCATTAAATAGCAAAGTCTCCAACCCTATAGTACCACCTGTACGGCGGCACCCTCGGCGCGCGAGTCACACTCACACTTGACAAACGTTCGATACCCTCGGCGCGCGAGTCACACTCGCACTTGACAAACGTTCGATACCCTCGGCGCGCGAGTCACACTCGCACTTGACAAACGTTCGATACCCTCGGCGCGCGAGTCACACTCGCACTTGACAAACGTTCGATACCCTCGGCGCGCGAGTCACACTCGCACTTGACAAACGTTCGATACCCTCGGCGCGCGAGTCACACTCGCACTTGACAAACGTTCGATACCCTCGGCGCGCGAGTCACACTCGCACTTGACAAACGTTCGATACCCTCGGCGCGCGAGTCACACTCGCACTTGACAAACGTTCGATACCCTCGGCGCGCGAGTCACACTCGCACTTGACAAACGTTCGATACCCTCGGCGCGCGAGTCACACTCGCACTTGACAAACGTTCGATACCCTCGGCGCGCGAGTCACACTCGCACTTGACAAACGTTCGATACCCTCGGCGCGCGAGTCACACTCGCACTTGACAAACGTTCGATACCCTCGGCGCGCGAGTCACACTCGCACTTGACAAACGTTAGATACCCTCGGCGCGCGAGTCACACTCGCACTTGACAAACGTTCGATACCCTCGGCGCGCGAGTCACACTCGCACTTGACAAACGTTCGATACCCTCGGCGCGCGAGTCACACTCGCACTTGACAAACGTTCGATACCCTCGGCGCGCGAGTCACACTCGCACTTGACAAACGTTCGATACCCTCGGCGCGCGAGTCACACTCGCACTTGACAAACGTTCGATACCCTCGGCGCGCGAGTCACACTCGCACTTGACAAACGTTCGATACCCTCGGCGCGCGAGTCACACTCGCACTTGACAAACGTTCGAAACCCTCGGCGCGCGAATCACACTCGCACTTGACAAACGTTCGATACCCTCGGCGCGCGAGTCACACTCGCACTTGACAAACGTTCGATACCCTCGGCGCGCGAGTCACACTCGCACTTGACAAACGTTCGATACCCTCGGCGCGCGAGTCACACTCGCACTTGACAAACGTTCGATACCCTCGGCGCGCGAGTCACACTCGCACTTGACAAACGTTCGATACCCTCGGCGCGCGAGTCACACTCGCACTTGACAAACGTTCGAAACCCTCGGCGCGCGAGTCACACTCGCACTTGACAAACGTTCGAAACCCTCGGCACGCAAGTCACACTCGCATTTGACAAACGTTCGAAACCCTCGGCGCGCGAGTCACTCTCGCACTTGACGGATCTTGTTTTGTCGATTTCTCCGCTAATTATGGACCGATTTGATGATTCTTTTGGAGGTGTATAGAGGATAACCTCGAGGTGGTCCTGTAACAATTTTATATTTGAGTGATTTGTTTTTACCCCGCAAACCTTAAAAAAACTGTTTAAAACTAAGGGATTCAAAGTTGGTTTTACAATCAAATTATTATAAACCACTTATTAGAACCGCTAAAACGCCATGTTTTCGTTTGTCTGTTTTCATGATGCCACGCGATTTTATTTTTCTTAGGTGCCTATTACAATAGGTAACAAAAAAATATATATTAAGTCATTAAAGTTTTTACTTGGTTTTAGGGGGTTAGGGGGTACCAAAATGTTGTTTATTCAAAATTATGTTTGAGCTATTGATTCATCGTTTTCTGAAATTCTGTGGGTTTGTCCACGTATCTGTGGACACGGCCCCATTGGTGATCCGTGGAACCGTATAACGGTCCGTCTACAGAATTGGTTTTTCTCCAAAGCACTAAAATACATTTGTTGTCCATAAGCCTTCTGAAATTGCCTATTATATTATATTCTACATATTATTATATTTATATTGTATTATTATTATTAAAGAATACTTATATACAAAAAACTGTTGATTAATCAAAATGGGGAATACATGAGGTAAATGGTTGGTAGGTTTGATGATGCAGAGAATGGTGAGCCTGAGAGAACTGACAGAACAAAATGGTGTATGTAATAATTGTGAACATTTTCAAAAGTATCGATATATGAAATCAAATCTGACGTGGACGAAGTCGCGGGTAACAGCCAGTTATGAATTATATGTATAATAAATACATTCTGTGGCCGCGGTGCCTGACCGGGATCGAAGGTGACATGTAGATGTCTCAGATCATTCCAATATTCCATGAATAATGTAAATGGGAATCAGTAGATTCATATGCGCTGCTGTATCATGAATGTACTGTGGTTGCTAGGCTGGGTTTAAACTTACATTGTGCAGGGAACCTAGTAGGTAGGAACGTACCTACCTACGCTACGTCAATGATATTTTATCATATTCAGGTTGCTACATTTTTAATTGATTAATTATCTATTTCCATAATAAGGTCCATAATAAGGTCTGCGTTCCAGACCGAGGTGAGTTGAAACAAGGGCTGTTTCTCGGATTTCAGATTTCGATAACTTTATTTCTTTAGGCTTACAGAATAAGCACTTAGACAAGTCAAATTGTACCTTAAATTATAATTAAATAAGAAATAACGTGTTATTATTGTTCTCTTCACTGAATTTGTTTGTCCACTAGTGAAAGAAGTTTTTTTTATTGACGATAGACCTTCTTTTACTTTACAGTCACTGTAGGCGAGATGGCTTCTGTAGTGCATACATTGGTGACGCTCCACGGGCCGGGCAGTGCCCGCGCACGGCCTACGGGAAGTGGTTTTTCGACGCTCCACGGGCCGGGCAGTGCCCGCGCACGGTCTACGGGAAGTGGTTTTTCGACGCTCCACGGGCCGGGCAGTGCCCGCGCACGGTCTACGGGAAGTGGTTTTTTGACGCTCCACGGGCCGGGCAGTGCCCGCGCACGGCCTACGGGAAGTGGTTTTTCGACGCTCCACGGGCCGGGCAGTGCCCGCGCACGGCCTACGGGAAGTGGTTTTTCGACGCTCCACGGGCCGGGCAGTGCCCGCGCACGGCCTACGGGAAGTGGTTTTTCGACGCTCCACGGGCCGGGCAGTGCCCGCGCACGGCCTACGGGAAGTGGTTTTTCGAGAGTGAGATCGGAGCCAAAAAACACATAGGTACCCAAATGCCTAGATTTACACAAAAGTTATATTTTAGTCAATATTTTCATAGAGAATTATTCGACGTCTGTTGAGCTAATGGCCATGGCGAATTATAAAATCTGTGGCTATGGTTTCTTTCTACATTGGTTATTTAATTTTTATTGGGCAATATAGTTTTGATGGTTTGCTTCAGATTTAAGAGTAAAAACAACAATTTTGATCATCAGAAATTTTACGTCTAATATAATAAATAAGATTTCAAAATTATAAAACTCCACCATTGAAAATAAAAATTTCATACATAAATAATGAAGTAAAATAAATAAATAAAATATCATTTATTCACAGAAAACATGTCAAATATTATAACGCTCTTGTATCAGTAGTGTCAATGTATACTACCAGTAGTTATGGACTGGTGTGTAAATATTAGTAAACCTACCTACTGACATAATAATAATGATTAAGAGTTAAATTAAAAATTTCTTGTCTGAATAAAATTAAAATATTCCTCTACGCTATAAAAACAATGATAGTATTTAAAAACAATTTAGGACTAACAATTGATTCACATCTTAACTTCGAAACTCATCTTACAAAAAAAAATCTAATTACTGCTATACTCTTTCTACACTTAGCTCAATTACATCAAAAAGTTAAAAGTTTATTCTCAGTTAAGTTAAGGAATAATTTTCTGGGAAAACTCTGTTTATATCCAAACTACTTTTGTAACGCAAAAGAAAACATTAAGATGTGTTTATAACTGAAAGTGTGATTCGCTCCGAAATATTTCAAAAAGGAAAAAATACTTACTCTAGAAATGTGTATTTTTGTAGAGCAATAAGCTATATTTTTTTGAAAAGAAATCTTTTCGTGCTTACTCTCAAAGGTGCAAGCATAAATTTAATACTTTTGTATCCCTCAAGTCAATAACACCATGTATCACAAAAGCACTTTCATCACAGCCATAAATACATTGAATAATCTTCCTACAGAACTTAAAACATTAGATGGTAATATATTTACAAATAAATTATGATGCTATCATCGGCGAATAGTGATATTGGGTGAGTGGTTGCTTTTGGTAGATCATTTATATAAATAATAAACAGCAGAGTTACACGGTTTCTGTCGCTTGTAAGAATACTGACACATAAAAATGACGTAAATTTAGCTTTGACATCAATTGTAGACTGGTTGAATTATACTAATCTTAAAATTAACATAAACAAGACAAAGATTTTAATTATATTTTATTTATCATATTTTGACATTTTAGACAACGCGATAATGCAGCTGCAAAACCGATAGACATTTGTTACAATAATAATGAAATCGAAGAGGTGGAAAGCACAAAATTTCCGGTTGTAAACATTGTTAAGAAACTAAATACTCCGTAAGGATACATTGTTTGTTTTGAGGTACCTATTTGTAATGTTACCTTTGTGGATTAGTAGTGTACCTAGCGATAAACATGTGAAGTTTACATAAAAAAAATTGTAGAATTGTACATATCTATTGAATTAGGACGTTCCTGTAATGATAGTTTTAAGTTGATAATAATAAATTAATAAATAAATTGGAAATCACAAATAGAAGCTGTTTGTGAGAAAATCAACAGCTTAGCATATTAGCTCCAATAGTGGACATAGATACCTTACTAATTGCGTATCATGGTATAATTGCCTCTAATATTAGAGATGCGATAAAGTTTTGGGGGAATTCGACAGATGTTTTAAAAGTTTTTAAATATTAGAAGCGCTGCTTAAGAACCATGTTTCACCTTAAAGTAAGCGACTCTTGTCAACCCTGTTGACTCTACCATCACTGTATATTTTAGAGACAGCTATGTTTGTCATAAGAATAATCAAAATCTCCTCGCTCGACCTTCGGATTTCGTGGTCCGCAATAGGCGTGACAACAATAAAATCTGCCTAATAAATAGGAAAACCACAATGATGGGCAAGAGTATTTTTGCTATGGCGCTCTCCATATATAATAAATTACCACAATCTATAAGACTACTGCCAAATATGGAGTTTCAGAGAAAGTTAAAAACGATTCTTTCAAATATATGTTATTATCCTTTTTAATGAATTTTTAAGAGACAATTTTTTTTTCTGCTTTATGTCATTATTTACTTTTAAGTTGTTTTAATTACACAGATATTGCACACCGTAAAAGTAGGAATAAATTGACTCACATAGACATACAAACACCTGTACCTACATGTATTTAAAGCATTAATAATAATAACTGATTCTTTACTTTACTTTAAAAAGATTGAATCGAATGCTTTCTTTCAAAGATTTCTTTGATAAATGATGGATAAATGTATACCTAGATATAAATATACCTATTTAAAACTGTTATTGTATGTCTATTATACTTACAGATAATCTGATGAAAGTGAACACTATTTTATGCACAGAAATCTTAATAGATAATTAGATTTCTGTGATTTTATACATATTAAGATCTTTTATGTACACAATAAATATATTTTGTATGTTAACAATAAATATATTTCTGATTCTGAACGCAAAAAGAGATCTCTCCGGCGGGGAATCGAACCCCGGTCTCCCGCGTGACAGGCGGGGATACTTACCACTATACTACCGAAGATTGTGAATGTGAAGTCGAAATTATAAAACACGCGACGCTAATCTCAATAGCTAGCCAAAACAAACCCGTCATTGAAGATTATCGTACCGACCGAGGATTCTGATAATATTACTTTTATCGAAAACACTAAGGCCCGTACAATGAAAGCATGCTCAGTCATCGATCTGTGCTTGAGTGGTGCTTATGTCTAGTTTTGAGTAAAGATTAATTTTATTACAATGCTTGGGAGTTCATGTCAAACTCTACAACTCACTCAAGTAGCCTTCAAGATTGTGATTTCCTCCGTCCACGCCTTCAAGTAACTGTTTATACGTATTATTGAACGTTTACAGCATTACTTGAGTAATTGTTATTTAGAAAGATTTCGAACTGTTACATCTCAGCTTGGTGCAAAGAACTTGTATGTAGGTATGGCCTCCGGCCGTTCAACTAGAATGCGCCCTTGCACCAAGAAATACAAGTAGGTACGCAGGTAATGCATTCCACCCTACTAAGGTGGCCAAATGTTTGATGATTGATGATTTTTCCACTATTAGGTACCAAGAGAAAAACAAATAGAAGTTTTGTCAAGGAGTTGGACGCTTATAGCGTCCCATTGTGTGGGACGCTACATGCGTCGACACACTTGCGCCTTCCCATCTTCCGAGGACATCCGTGAGGGCTGGTGCGGCGGCAGATTTGGCTGAGAATCTCATGAGACGCAAATATGCAGGTCTCGAGAGAGCCTGTCTCCCACGGACCTAGGGTCTGTCGATGATAGATCCTAGGTCCGTGGGGTACCGAGACTCTCCGGGTTTTTAAAAAGTTATCTGAGCGTCTGTTCGACGCGACGCGTGACTCGAGAGCTGGTGGGTATCTGGCGCAGCGCATCAGCATTGCCATACAGCGGGGCAATGCAGCCAGCGTCTTGGGGACGCTTCCGACTGGTATTGATATGGATCAGTTGAGCTACCTGTAGATTGTTTGCAACAGTCTGCAGTTAGCTTAATTGTTTCAATTGTAAATACTAGTTGTAATTTGTATTTATTATTTAATTGTAATTTTCTTTGTCAATAAAGTTTCGAATGACTGGCATTATCACTAGACACATATAATATTGTACAACTGGAAGACTACTCCGTACATTGAAGATAAGTATGTTTTTGTTTGCTGGTGGACTCTATTGTTGATACTGAAGCCAATAATGTAATAATGTAGAGTAAGAGGAAGGATATTTATGTATGATACTTTTTATCCCGGAATTCAGTACGGTTCTCTTGGGAGAGGGGATGAAAGTCAAATTTCTTGGCATCACGCCGAAACTACTGAATGAATTCAAATGAAACTTGGCATGATTTGAGTTTATTCCGCAAGGAAGAACATAGCGTTAATATACCAAAATTCAGCACGGTTCCCTTGGGAGAGGGGATGAAAGACAACATGTTGCAAGATCGATTTGACTAAATCAGTAGAAAATCAGTAGATTGAAGAATAAAACTGATCCGTACGTTTATCTCGTAATGAACAAATTAAATTCTGATTTAAATAGTTCATTTTTAACACGAGTGTGAGTGTTTCTATTTTCGATTATGGCTTTCACTTAAACTTTTTTTACTTTACATAGATTTTTTTTATTATACATAGAAAATACCCAGAATATCCGGAACAAATATTTGCAGTTCGTACAAACATTGGTCCCAAGGCGGGAATCGAACCCGCAACCTTCTGCGTCGCAGGCTGACCGCCACACCGGTCGTCAATGTAATGACAATGCATTATTCATCGTTTCTTAATATTAGAGAAACTGTGGTCAAATATGAATATTTAGTCAGCAGGTATGGCAATAGCGAACGAAGTCGCGGGTACAGCTAGTTGTAAAATAATAGATAAGTACTATGACAATCCCACCTCCACTGTATTTCTATGAAACTAGGAACTGTCATTATCTTAAAGTGACAACACAAAAACAGGCATAGGACAGGATAATGACCGGCGGACAACATGACATCCGCCATTATGTATTTACATGGTAATGGAAGTTTCAACCTTAGAGCGAGGAGGTAAGGGAGGAATTTGAAGAGAGGCTGGCTGAACAAAACGGGAATGAAAATGAATGAGTGGGACCCTAGACAAAGTTTGAAACTAGTTCGCTTTGGAGCAGAAACGGGATTAACAGCATAAATAAACTAAAAATAATTATAATAATCTAGCACCTGCCAGCGCATGTGAATCGCATGCGGGTAAACCACTTGAGACGTGCCGAAATATGATTCGCACGCGCTTTTCCGGATAAACCACTTGAGACGAGCCGAAATATGATTCGCACGCGCTTTTCCGGATAAACCACTTGAGCCGAGCCGAAATATGATTCGCACGCGCTTTTCCGGATAAACCACTTGAGACGTGCCGAAATATGATTCGCACGCACTTTTCCGGATAAACCACTTAAGACGTGCCGAAATATCATTCGCACGCGCTTTTCCGGATAACCACTTGAGACGTGCCGAGATATGATTAGCACGCGCTTTTCCGAATAACCACTTGAGACGTGCCGAAATATGATTCGCACGCGCTTTTCCGGATAACCATTTAAGACGTGCCGAAATATGATTATCACGCGATTTTCCGAATAACCACTTGAGACGTGCCGAACTATGATTCGCACGCGCTTTTCCGGATAACCACTTGAGACGTGCCGAACTATGATTCGCACGCGCTTTTCCGGATAACCACTTGAGACGTGCCGAACTATGATTCGCACGCGTTTTTCCGGATAACCACTTGAGACGTGCCGAACTATGATTCGCACGCGCTTTTCCGGATAACCACTTGAGACGTGCCGAACTATGATTTGCGTTTGAATATTCAGGAGTTCCTTAGTGGTTTCAATTTATATTTTGAGATTTGCAATCAGTCATAACATAACATAACATAACATAACATAACATAACATAAGGACATAACGAAATCATTCCCACTCTAGTTCCATTAACCCATCGATCAATGTACAGTATACTCGTATGTATATGCAATGGCCCCACAAAATGTTTAAATTAAAATAAAAAATAGGTACTTACTACTCTATCTGACGTTTGTTTTAGATTTATGTAGCTTCACAAAAACAGCACCGGCATATAACTAGATATACATATGTATGTATAAGCCAATTGAGAGGTACACACTGGAGGGGGGGGAGGGGTTATACCTGTCGTGTATGCAGTAAGTACAAGAATTATTTTCTTTAATTTTACCCGAATGCAGAATTAGGTTGAAGGAAGATTCTATCCCAAGGACACAGGCTAAAATTGAAGGCAAGCGAATCATTCCCCTAAGTTTTAGATTTAGGCTCTTCTGTTGTATACAAACTCCCCGGGTACAGGCTAATGTTTTGATCGCTAAGCCCACGGACTCTGATTAAAATACTACGAGTCCGTTTATCGGGTTAAATAGCTGTCAGCATGGAATCGGGCAGCTTAGCCCAATTACTGGGACTAACACTTATGGGAGATTTACTTACCTACCTACTCTCATTATAGAAGTTGTTCGATACCTACTTCAATAGTTGTCTTACATTAGTGTACTGTAGTTAGTAATTACAATAGTTTTAGGGTTCAGTTAACAACGGGTAAGGTTTAACCTAGTAGGCTTCGAGGGACCCTAACTCTATGTGTCGGTCTGTCTGTCTGTCCGACACAGCTGGCCTCTTATCTCTTATCTCTGATGGAGGCAAGTTGAATTTATTACTAACAGTTACCTACTCTAAATAATATTCCCCTTTTAATATTATTCTATCGAATGAATTAGTCGCTAGGTAGAAAAGTCAATTCGGTACAATTTTCCTTAAACAATAGAAATCCTTCTCAGAATTATAATCCTTATTTAAATCTAAAATGAAGGTGAAAGACAATGTGCTAAGTGAGTTTTTACGTCGTATAATTCTAGTGGATTATACGTTACAGGTCGGGCCCGGGAACCGAACCCGCGGTCGCTCACCCGTGCCGTTGACTCCGGCTCCAGGTGAACGGGCTTGAGGTGAGTACTTTCTAGTCAAGATGCTTGCTTATTGATGAGATACTGGCTGGTCAACAATAAACGGTCATTTTGTAAGTTCTACCAATCCATACCTACTCCATACTTAATATTATACTTAAATTTGAAAGTAACTCGTGTCTGCCTGTCTGTTACCTTTTTACGCCTAAACGGCTGAACGGGTCGCAATTACATTTAGCAGGTAGGTAAATGGTATCCCGTTGACGGACTCGGAGGCTACTTAAAAAGCATATGCGAAGCAGCGGTCACCAGCTAGTTATAACGTAAATAAATCGCGCGCGACCGATCTTTGTTTTACCCTGGGTATAAACAAAACCGGATGTCCCAAATTCCATCCAAGATTTTTCTCATTACTCGTTGGCATAGCAACGGGCATCTTATTTAGCTAAGTATCAGGAAAATAAGGAAATATTAGCCCCATTCAAGTAGATGACAATAGACGAGGAGATTTCCCCAAATAATAACATTAGGGGCACAAAGCTGTTGATAAAAATCGAAAATAACATGTTTCGTCACGCTTTTGCGGAATTTACCGAGTATTGTGTCTGTTTACCGAAAGATATTTTCCATCAAATCGGAACCTTCAGCGGCTGCCTTGGACAACATGACACGTCCGCAATCAGTGATGTTTGCTCGTGGCATCGAACAGGCGCTGTTGTACTAAATTTCAGGAATCTATTGATATAAAAGTTACAGCAGTTTTGGACCCGAATTATAATATAGATCCCAGCCAAGATATTAAAGCAAAATTTTAATCTCTTATGCTTAACATAAGTTTAAAATACTTTTCTTGCTATGTTTTATCCCCGGGTCCATCATTGGAGACTCTATTAGGTACAACCTATTTACACATCTTAGTATTATTTATACATATTATTGCTACTATAAATCAGTGAAGTGCAAGTTTAATATGTTCTGTAAGCTTTTGGCAACAACAAATTTTGTTGTTATTTTTTTTAGCCGTTAGTTTTGTATTCAGGGTGGGTTTTTGAGATCGGAGTGGATGGCCAAATGTGAAACCATGAGAGAAAGAGAAAAGTCTCATAGTTAATTTCTGATTTGACTCCCATCTCAAAAAGCCATCCTTTATAATATTAAAATAACTAGTTTATGGGCTGTAGATTTCGTAATTTCAATGTTGTGTTACTTACCAATTTTCGAAGGAATCTTCTCTCTTAACCATATCTATTTTCATTACATTACCTACCTACATAGCTAATTAAGTGTACCTATCTTCATTCATTGATTGTTAAGTATTTGGTTTCTGCCTTCTTTTCCTCCTGCCCCCCTGCGCCCAGCACGCGGCAACTGTCACCTGTGTGTGAACTGGTTATTCATCCCCCGACTTATGAGGGTGCAATGCGCGCCATATTGTGAAAATGATAGGCATAGTATTTCGCGTTCATAGGAGCGGGACATAGCATACGTGTTGGGATCGGCGTAAGCGCAAAACTCTAGTTTTTGCTTAATTACAAGAAAACTACACAACTTTGGAAGAAAATGGTTCAAGGAACCAAATAATTAGTAATAATCTACGAATCAAAACATAAGTCATTTCAATAGACCGCAGGGTTCCTGAGATCTCGACCAAATTATGTGCGAAACAGTGCACTTTCAAGTTTTATTTATCGTAATTTTTTTTCTCAGTTCTGTATTCGCATCCATGTTCTTTTACCACGGAGATCCTGTGAATACTGAGATCTAGGCCTAGTTTTACAACCACACCCATTAGGTTCGCCCCACCGCTGCACCGTTCACAATGCCAAACCAAAACAAGTCGGGCCTGTAACATGTTACCACCTGGTGCCGCGGTGCCGCGGCCGTGACAGTGGTACATGAAAACATCAGTGGTTCAAACTGCCCTTGCATGAAGGTAAGTAAGGATAAAATACAAATAAATATCATACAATCCGTTAAGTTATTAAAATTGTAATAAAGAATTTTACATTTATCAGGCATTCGATTTTTTGCATTTTCTCACATTGTTTCTTAAAAGAATCGTTTTATTCGGTGTTCTGCTAGATCCACTAGTGAATTTCAACTAATACCATAAGGGACGTAACGTAGGGGACTAAAAGGGGGAATAAAACAAAAGGTACGCGATAAATACCCGAAAAATAATCTTTAATAATACCATAAGTACCATACAGGTACAGAGAAGTCCAAAAGTAAGGCCATGCCGTGAAACAACGTGGCCTAAACTAACCCGTTTCTTTCCGAACGTAGCTGGCGCTCTAACGCGCGTTTCAATAAATAATACTATAACTTGCCACAATTTTGAACAACTTTACAAAAAGCAATCACCACTTCAACATTTCCCGGCACGGCACCCGCGTCGCCTCACCGCGCGGTCCCCTGCTTGTACGGTCGAACATCCGGACAACCCGTTCATTAATTCATGGACAATCCATCACCCGTGTAGATGCAGACCGAGTGGAAGCTGGTCCGAGCCCCCTGGGACGCCGGCTAAATTGGACGTGTTCTGCTCAACTTGTAACTGCCGGTTTTTTGCAGATACAATATAGTACAAATAAACAGGAAAGAAATAAACTGGTCAAGTGCGGATCGACTCGCACACGAAGGGTTCCGTTCCATACTTGATATATTTACACACAAAACAAGAGAAACCCTAAAAACATATTTTTTTGATGATCTATGAAAATTTCAACAGTCTGCCTCTTACGGTTCATAAGATAAATCCCTCTGACAGACGGACGGACGGACGGACTGCGGGGCTTAGTAATAGGGTTCTGTTTTCACCATTCGGGTACAGAACCCCAAAAGTAGCGAGACAGCGTTTTCAGCAAAAACTTTCGAAATTTCCAAATTAATTTACAGTTCTTCCGATAAGGAGCTTCCTGAAAATAAACCCGAATCCATCGACAAAGGGTTTCACAATCCATAAACAGAGGGAAATCGAAACAAAGAGATTTAAGTAAAGTGCCAGCAGTGCGTAGGTAATTCCGCAATATTGCCCACAAAAGTGGACGTTTCGGCGAGATTGTGGCCGCATAAAGAGCTGCCTCCACAATAGTGTAATTACCAACTACAATGGGCCACAAAGAAGGTATACAGCCATAGCGTGTAGTGTATCTCTACGTTTCCGGGTGGAGCGTCGAGCTGACGTCAAAGGAACAGGCAGGGTTGGGGTGATTGAATTACGATTTAACTTGAGAATGGCTGGATTGGATGGCTTGTTTGCCACGCTTTCATATTAGTGGACGGAGGGGCGGCAGACGAGTTGGCAACTTGGTCGAAGACATGCTCGACTAGTTTCAAGACAGCGACTAAGCGACACCGGAGAAAGAAATCGTTGGACCGACACAGAGCCATTTAGACCCTTTCCTTTCAAAAGAACGGATGTGTTCAAACTGTTTCACATTTAAACTCATATACATAATAGCTATTAAAAACTGTTTTCTATGACGTTTATTGGAGTTCTGTTGAATAACAAAGCTAATAAATCCCAAAGCCATACCTCTAGCTAGCAACTATATATAAGACCAGGTTCCCGGATCACAGCACATCGCCGTATGCATTCAGCGAAACTTACGGAATGCTCGAGCCTCCAGATAATCTCATTGTACACAGATAAGCAGCAGTACAGTCGTAGGGGATAATTGCATTTAGAGGCCAAATTACAGGCCCTCCGGATCGAGCAGGTTGAGAGACCGTGAGGATAAATCATTGTTGCGAGATTGTCAGCGCCTTGCCTTCCCTTGGACTTCGGCTTCCAGAGGGCACCACCAGCCAGTCCGATCTGCCAATGTCCACGTCGTGATCCCCGGGCAATGCTGCGCCGATAAACGAGTGTCACGCATTATCCAAAAACTCGGGGCGCAGTAGCGGATTGGACAAGGCGAGCAATAACACCAAGCTGAACCAAGAAGAAGTCACAGCAGCCTTGGAGCCTAATCAACCCTAAAAGAGCTGGCGTGGAAGGCAAAGGGAAACCACCAAACTACATTCCCAAGAAAGTCGTCATGATGGAACAAAGTAAGAAACAGAGATGGCCATGCAACCCGCTTAGCAACCGGCGCCGCTCTGCGCCCGGGCAGACGGTGAGAAATTGGTTACTGGCCATGCAGTTGAGGGGATCCAGGCACCGCATGGAAATTATACTACTGGAATCGCTCCCGCGGTGAAGATGCGTCACATTCAAAAGATAGGTACGTGGAATGTACGCGGTCTACTTCAGCCAAGAAAACTAAACATCTTGGAAAAAGAAATAACCCGCTGCAAGCTAAATCTCTGTGGTGTTAGCGAAACACATTGAAGAGGCGATGGTCATTTTCAAACAGCAACGCACAGTCTACTTTTCCGGCAATGAGGATAACCAGCCAAAACGGTGTTGCTTTCGTCCTATCTAAGACCTGGAGCTCCATTCAAAGAGCTGTGTTTAAATTCTGTCGCGTTAGTTGGTCGATTGGACAACCAAAGTTATGTCGTATTACCACACCTAATTAGGACATAGCGTTACCCGGGCTAATTTTTTTTTTTTTTTTAATTGTTTTGGTGGCTTTCGTGTCACTACGGCCATGAAAGGCCTATTGTGATCGCCACTCAAGTGTTCAGCCCTGAAGCTGCGACGTTCATAGTTCGCCACTAACCCTTGCAGCTGCTAGGAACTGCAGGATTTTCTTCGGGGTGGTGGCTCGTAGCTCGTCTGGGCTGTGCAGGTGCTTGATGGATGCTACGTTTTTGCATCAGTGCTCCGCACTCTCCTAGCAGGTGGAGAGGCGTTTCCTCCGCCTCTTCGCAAAATCTGCAGGATTGTGTGTCGCTTAGACCCAGTTTGAACATGTGCTTGTTAAGGCGACAGTGTCCAGTTAGGGCTATTGTCATGATGCGAAGGTTGCTTCTGCTTAGCGCTAGAATTCGGTTGGTGAACCGTTTATCGAAGGCTTTTATTAATGACTTAGAGTGACTCATGCCCAAGGAATTCTTCCAAAGCTTGGAAGCTTCCTCGAAGCAGGAATCCAAGAGGGTTCTGTTAGCCAGGCTTTTAGGTATGCCACAGAACGGCTCGGGGCCCAGCTGAGTCCCCTTGGCCCCGAAACGAGCAAGTTCGTCGGCACACTCATTGCCGTTGATTCCTGCGTGTCCCGGTACCCATCTTAGGACGACTCTGTTATTCAAGCCGAGCGCGTTTAGTTACCCGGGCTAACTGCGGTTCAGATCACCAACTACTTGTAGCGAAAATCCAGCTCAAGCTCAGAGTTGCAAGGAAAGTTGAGAAGCAAAGAAGAATCTAATCCAAATTTACGGACATAAATACCCAATCCGCAACCCCTGATCAGATGTAGAATCAGGCTAGGAAACTCTTTGAAACCGCTATCACCGCATCCAAGCCCTCAGTGCTCTTTGCAACAAATACCAGTAAAATGGATGAACTACTTCGCAAAATGGAAAGAGTTAGAATCCGGGCAGTTAGTCAGGCCGAAATTAGGACGACTATGACCACTATGTCAAGGGTGTAACGACTAAGAACAAGAGGTGTAGAAGATAATACTCTCTTTATTGATTGTTTATGAGTGTAACGAATCATTTAGACTGAAACTCATAACACAACGGACATCTAGTAAAGTTATATTGATCTGAATTTATTAAATGTAGAGGTAGGTAAGGTACAGTTATTAGGAACATCCATTAAAGTTGAAAGGAAAGTTCAGCAAAGTTCGGGCTGGTAGGTAAGTGGTGTCGGGAGTTGACCCCACACCCCTGTTGGAGGAGCGGCCGTCGTTGGATGGCAAGACTTACAAATGAAACTGAGAACTATGTACGTTCAGGCGAATGAGCCTAAAATTGGAATAGGTACCGACGAACAAATGTGCACTATATAACAATAAACCGCCAAGTGCGAGTCAACTCGCATACGAAAGGTTCCGTACCGTAAAAATCAGGCAACTTTTTCAAAGAACTTTTTTTTTTGAAGAGATATTTCAACTTTATTTTATTTTTAGTATTTCTTGTTATTACAGTTGATTTATTACTATTTGTAGAAAGTTTAATTTGTCTACCTATTGTAGTTCAACAGATACAGCCTTGACAAATTAAGAGCAAAAAAAGGCAAAAAAAAAATTGTATGGGAGCCTCTTTCATTTTGATATTTATTTTATTTTTAATATTTTTTGTTCTAGCGACAAGAGAAATACACATTCTCCGAAAATTTCAATTACTACCTCTTACGGGTCATGAGATAGAGCCCTGTGACGGACGGACGGAAGGACGGACAGCGGAGGCTTAATAGGGTTCCGTTTTCACCCTTCAGGTACTGAACCCTAAAAAGCAAATAGGTATGTGTGATACACACAGAGCAACAAGTGATAAGACAGATAAAAATCTAGAAGAATCCAACGCCACCTCTTTTTATCAAAGTCTGTACAGGCTACCTGCAGCAGTCGGTACTTGTACACCAGGAACACCGTTCTTCTTCGTAGTCGAGTAAAATTACGGGAAAACATTGAAAAATGGCACAATGTTAACAAAGGAGTTATATTCGTAGACCCTCTACGGCGTAGCACTTCGTAGAACTTATGAAACTTATTTCTAATAACTCATTACTTTTGAACATACTTTTGAAATAAGAATAATAATAAGAATAATTTTATTGTAAAATTGTGTTAATCCTAGTTACATGAATACTAAGTAATATAGAAAATAAAGAAATATAGAAAAAAGGTTTAGAATTAACTTAGATGTAGTAGGAGCTCTTCTGTCGACTAGAACACTTATTTCCGTAACATTTTACAACTTTTCTTTCAACTTAGATACTAACTTCCAAGTATTAGAATGAAATAGTCGCCATTTATATTTATTTAACTGATCATAATCTTACAAGATTAACCCATATTTCCCTCGACAATCGTGAAATAATTCCCACATTGAGGCGCGTGCTAGAGTGAGCGTCCAGACAAGTTCCGAAAGAAACGGGCGACGCAATAGTACTGAGTAGGTATCTTTACACGAACCATTGGGCACGCTTTTGATCCCACCTGTATCCCAGACATTATCAAACCCACAGGCGTGCTATTTTGCATGTCTAGTAAGATCCTTAAAAAGAGTACGAAAAAAAAATTATAAGGTTCTTGTGATATTGAGATCCGAAAAGTGCCATTTTAAACAACTGACTCATTAAACAAAATCCGTCAAGTGCGAGTGTGACACGCGCGCCGAGGGTTTGAACGTTTTACAAGTACACTATATGTACTATAGCTACATTTTAGAATTTAGATGGATCGGTAGCCAACCATCGGAGTATAGAGGGTAAGTCAAATTTTCGAGTTTTTTCATAATATTTCGAAAAGTACATGAATTTTAAAAAATATAAACCGATACCTTTTATTTGAAATGAAATGAAAAAATATTTTATTTATTTTAAACCTTAAATCTACTACACAGCAAACTAACATAAGACACTAACTAACAGAGTACCCATCTACTAGAGGAGCTTATTATTTTAAACCTTAAATCTACTACACAGCAAACTAATATAAGACACTAACTAACAGAGTACCCATCTACTAGAGGAGCTTATTATTTTAAACCTTAAATCTACTACACAGCAAACTAACATAAGACACTAACTAACAGAGTACCCATCTACTAGAGGAGCTTATTATTTTCGTGCGCAGCGGCTTAGGATAAATATGGCCTCCACTCAGCATTGAAAACTGAGATGAAACCTGGTGAGTCCACCCAGCGCTGGTTTTCTGTGAAGGCCATATCCGTGTTACGTCACGACCGTCTGGGGTAGTGCGTTTATAAGATAAAATATAAAATAAAATATAAAATAAAACAGGAAAATAAATGCATAAACGAAAAAACAATAAAAAAATACTGCACAAATCATAATAAAAGTAACACGTTATATAAAATTATTTACCTAATAAAAAACAGAGCCAAAATACAAGTCAGGCTGCCACATCGTCGTCCGGTCGGGATCGGGGTGCGGTTAGTTTACTAATTAGTTGCTAAAATAAAATGAAACTGCGTACTTATTTTTTGAGCATTCATTTCCTAGCATCATATAACAGACCTATCGTTATTCTTAAGATTTTCATCCACTTCCTGGGCGTTTAGAAGGAACCTTTTTAATTTTAATTAAAACGTGTTAATGTTTTTCATATCCCTAAAATGAGAGGAGGAATATTATTCCAGCATTTTGTTGCTGCATAACGGAAACTACCCCTAAAAGCTGCGGACGAACTTTCAGGCGATTTGATACTCCACTCTGTGAGACCTACCTCACCGAATGGGGTATCAAATCCCCCCTTTTGAACATTTTTCAAAAAGTGATCTACTTACAGACTTCTCTATATTTTTCCTGTAAAATATAGATCCATATCTACAAATGCCACATACATTTCAAATTAATCACTCTGCTAACTTAGGAGATAGGGCCCCTCCCTATCTCCTTTGGGTAATTTTTCGACTTTTTTCTAAATACATCTTTTTTAAATCTTTATTGAACGAAAAAAAGGACAGAATAAGCGAGAACTGCTATGGAACTTGGCACCTATCTATATGAGGAGTGTCTGTTCAAAAGGGTCTATAGTAAGTTTAACAAAATTTTGGGAAAACGCGAAAAACCTGTAACTTTGTCTGTGATTTTTTTACGTAAAATCTAATAGCTTGTTATTATAGTGTATAGTAAAGTAAGTGTATGTTTTCACTGTCTTTAATCTGATATTCATATTTTAGAAGATACGGGACATCCAATTTCTAAAATAGGCCCTTTTGTTCAGATTTTTCAGAAATAGTCCCTTTTTATTTGACTAGGGGCCTATTTTCCGAATACTTTGTTGCTATGAAAATACAATAAATAAAAATACTCTTATTTGACAAATTGTAGCTCTGCTTAGCTTGGGGCTAGATAATGATGTGTGGATTGTCCAACATTATTTATTATTTATTTATCTATTATTATTATTTGATTTTGTTTATCATATACTAATATAACCTAACTTAAAAAAAAACATAACCTAAATTCTCAAACTACCCATATTAGGCTACAAGCATTCAAATTCTTCATCATTAGGGGGACATTCCTTACTGATGGTTAGGTACCGATGCAGCGATGGTATAGATAATAGGGGTTAAAGTATGATATTGCCGTTTTATTGTAATAGGTACTTCGAATTGACATAGAACCTTCATGGTTTGAGATTTTTGAGCGAAACTTTTTTCACATATTACCTATGAGGTTCTTCTTTTAAAAATGTGCAACCTTCGATTATCGACTTTCAGTTGTTGTTTTTATTCAGCTTAGACAAGAAAGATACTTTGAAAATTCGAGTGATTTTTGAATACAAGTTCCGACGCGGAACTAACGCGGCAGAAACAGCTCGCAATATCAATGTTGCGTTTGGAGAGGGGACTGCTAATTATCGCACCGTGCGATTTTGGTTTAAACGCTTTCGTGATGGAAACTTTGATATGAAGAACGAACCACGTGGAAGACCGCCCACACAGATGAATAACAATGAATTGAAAGAGATGGTGGAAGCCGATCCGAGCCTAACTACCCAGGAATTAGCGGCATGGTTTAACGTTACCTTACCAACAATATTGACTCATTTGCGTCAATCAATAAAATAAAAAAATATGAAAAATTTGACTGATCTGAAAGAAACGCGTGTTGAAACTTGTGTTGCCTTGTTGAATCGATACAGAAATGAAGGAATATTGGATCGAATTGTGACATGTGATGGAAAGTGGATTCTTTACGATAACAGTAAGCGAAAAATGCAATGGCTGACCCCAGGTCAAACGCCGCAACAGTGTCCTAAAGCAAAGCTTACCAATAAAAAGGCAACTGTTTGGTGGTCTCAGCATGGTGTTATTCACTATAGCTTTCTCCGATCTGGTCAAGCAATAACGGCAGTTGTCTACTGTGCCAAACTCTGAATAATGATAGCAAAACTAGCAGTGAAACAGCCCCGACTCATGAATCGATCTTCACCATTATTGC
The DNA here is from genome assembly GCA_963662085.1 of Eupithecia inturbata. NCBI lineage: Eukaryota > Metazoa > Arthropoda > Insecta > Lepidoptera > Geometridae > Eupithecia > Eupithecia inturbata. The sequence goes on from OY759195.1 coordinate 622,897, forward strand.
TCCATGATAACGCGAGACCTCATACAGCACGAGAAACCGTTTTAACTCTACAGGAACTGCAATTAGAAACCATTCGTCACCCTCCGTATTCGCCAGACCTTGCTCCAACGCACTACCATATTTTCGTGATTTGGACAATTTTCTTGTGATAAAAAGTTTTCTTCCCAGGAGGCAGTACTTAATGCTTTCACACAGTTTGTCGAATCTAGATCACCAGAGTTCTATCGCAAAGGTATAAATGACCTTCCTATTAGATGGCAGCAATTAGAGATTGCAATCAGGATTGTCCGAATTATCCGGATAATTAGGCAATTTGTTTTATCTGGGGCACACGCAATTTATAAAGATCTTCAAAACTTCTCAGAGTCGACAAGTGATCCGAATGCTGGCTCTATTTCGGTCAACAAATTAGCATTACCATTCAATGTGACAATGCTGCCAGCATTCTGGGCACTCCTCCGTGCCTTTTGGTGATGGCTTAGATTTTTAGGAAATTTATATTATTAAGTGCAATTACATTACTCGTTGTAATTTGTCGTTTTGTTGTTGATTCATTTTTCTTATTTAAAACCTAGAGACAAACTAAAGTTTATAAAGCTAAATACTTAAATGATTATTTTTTAAAAATTATGCTGTTTCATTCATATTCTATTTCATTTAGTCAGTTCATAGCGAGCAATGGAAAAGATAAGCAGATATAAGGAAGATAATAAGAATAATTGTAACAACATCACACTTATATTATAAACTGGCTAGCTCTCTTAGAAACTAGCTCGTGGCTTCGGCTGTGTTTTTCCGGGATACGTCGTCAGCATAAAAGAGTATAACTAATCATCTATGCAAAATTTCAACTCGATCTATTCTGTAGTTTTGGTGTGAAGCGTGGACGTCCAAACTTTGACATTTATAGTATTAGTCTGATAATAAAGTTTGCTCAAATGGATAATAAATGGATGTTCGTTACCTTATCACGCCAAAAAAACTAATCAAAGTTGTCCGAAATTTAGCATAAATGTAGTTCTAGACCTGGAATAACGTAAAGCCAAAGTTTAATCCCGGGAAATTGCGTGATAACCGCAGGCAAAAGCTAGTTACAAATATATATTTTTTTAATTCTACAGTTATTCGAATTATCCGAATATGTGAATGATGAAAGCATTATTATCCGGATAAGAGAATTATCCGGATTTTGCAATCCCTAGCAGCAATGTATAGATAATAATGGTAATTATTTTGTTTAAATAAATATTTTAAATAAAAAAAAACGAATTTCATTTTTTCAGTACAAATCAGCAATTTCATACTTTAACCCCTAATATTATTAATCCACTTTTTAATTCGTACATAACGGTTGAAACCTCAAAAGCAATGTCTGCCGAATCACTACGTCAAACAAATCACAGAACATAGCTGTCAAAAATTTTGGTCTCATTCATCTGACGTACTTCGGTGTATATCAATTACATTTTTGGGTTACTGAAAGCTTTGGGTACGTTCAGAAATAGAAAGAAAAATACCATAAAAATAGCCTAAAAAATAGGCCGTTTTATTAGAAAAATACAATCCAGTATAAAAAACAGTCCCTTTTGTAGAGTTATTCATAGGAGGTGTTCCTTAATGAATTTATAGGCCTTTTTGAACAGAATTGTAAACTTTGACGTTACAAATAGGAGAGAAATAGACCGTTTAGCGCGTTAATATTTGGAATTCAATATGAAGAGTACGATTTGAAAAAATCTGTATTTTTCTGGAAAAGTGAAATAGGCCTTTTTGAACAGACACTGCTCATAGGATCTCAGCTCTTTTATAAGTGAAGCCACCATCTGAACGAACTTTGCTAGCTTTCACATTTGTGTTTTTGATTAGATGTTATTTTTACTCTCACCTCTTTTACAAATCTCCCTAATAATTACTAACACTACGGGGCCACCACCACAAAGCTAGGTGTATTGTACTCCTGCACGTGTGGCCCGTTCCCATAGTTCGCAGTTTGTATGGGACAACTCTTGTGGAACTCATTCATACAACACGTGTGCTTAGAGGTCACTGCACCTCAGAGGGGTCATACAGAGACAATGAAGCTTTACAGACCAGCTTTTTACCTTTATACTTTCTTCTTTTATAAACTCTTCTGTGATGTGCACTCGTTTATCTTTTATGTACCTACTTAATTTAGTTTAGGTGCTGATATTTTTAGGATGATCTATGATCGATGATTAGGATGTGTCGTCGAGAGCAAAAACGGTTTTACATTAGCAAAATCGTACAAGTCGGTAGCACAAACACACACATCCTCGATGAGTAAACTTTTTTTAAGAGTATTAGGTATCTGTCCAAACCAGCAGATTTAATAAAACTTCACCTCACCCCCAACGTTATGTATACAATAATGCATCACCTTACAGAGCACAAACGCCCGAAACGTGCTCCACCCTTAAACTTAGTAACCTAGGGTTAGAATGTAGCCAATGCGGAAAATATTTTTTGCTTATATTTCTGACCTCTGAGAGACTACCATGGGTGCTCTGCTAACTGCTAACGACTAACCTGAGGTTCCTGATTCGGCAGTCGGAGATGACGCTGAGCCGTGACTTCGAGGAACTTGTCTGCTGCAGCCCGTTGCGGGAGCGGCTCGACACGCTGTGGACGTTATCACAAAAATAGAATTAATAAATAACGCTGGACAATTCACACAGCATCAGGCCCCCAAAAAACAGAGCTTGTGTTATGATGGGTACTACGATTACTAATAAACTTAATACATTACATACATTGCATTTTTTATATGCGTAGAAAACACACAGAGCACCCGGAACAAAATATCTGCAGATCGTACAAACATTTGTCCCGAGGGGGGAATCAAACACATCATGATTATCATGTAGTCTTTCACAAGACCTTCCTGCCTCAGTGACGTGATGTACCAATTCTCGTTGCAACTACATAAATATAAAAAATAATGTATGCTATTGTACACCCGCGACCCTGGCCGAGGTACAGCTGGCCAGAAGGTATGATGCAGTAGAGACTAGTACCTTTGCCTGCTGACGCCCTTGCGATGGTCTACCTTGCGTGATTGGCGCACGATGGTAGAGTCTCCCGCGCCTTGGATGGATCCGTCCACAGGAGTCGTGGTCTTCAGCGCGCTGAACTGAGATTCCTGTGCAGCAACACCATACATATTTATTTGAAACAACAACACCCACATACGCCTGTGAGGTACAACTTGCTGGAATCTCTACGATGATTTGCCATTATTTGTAAGTTTGACGTGATGTTCCATAATCATGTCATGATTCTTAATTTTCTGTTTATCTAATGTTAGTTAACAGTATGTTATCTTATCATACAGACATATAGGTAGGTCTATCGGAACCTATGGTTCGAAAGTAAATCTGCCCGCGGCTTCGCACGCGTTGTTTCTATGGAAACGTTCATTAGTAATTTCTATACCATGGGAACTGATTTATGGGATAAAAAGTCACCTAATTTTTATTCCAGGCCTAGAACTACATGTATACAAAATTACATAACGATCCGTTCAGTAGTTCTAGGCTGTGTATTTCAGCAACCCTTAGCAATTGAACTACAAAATTTAACATGTAGATTCCCCTTACGAAACTAACACACATTTAAATCATCGTTTTCTGAAATTCTGACGGTGTTTTCCTGTCTCTAAAATTAAACGAAAAAACTAAAGTTTGAACGGAAATGCTCTGTATCTGTGCTCTGCCACTGTTAACAAATATAAATACAAAATGTTACATGTGGATTCCCCGTCTAAAACAAACACACATTTTATTCATCGTTTTTTGTAATTCGGAAGTTGTTTTCCTTTTCTATACTAATATAAAACTCTTTGTCCTGGCTCTTAGACAACCTCCAGCCCAAATCATTTATCGTAGAGACTTGAAGCTTGCAGGGTGTGTAGGTCTTCATACGAAAGTGAGCACTTAGCACTTAGAAAGTAATTTCAAAATTCGCAGTCTAAGGGGAGACGCTTTAGTAGACGAAAAAAAATTGTAAGACTCATCATCGCATACCTAACATACTTAGTAAGGAAGGGCTGGCACACGCTGCAGAAGACGAAAACATTTTTATGACTTATCATTGCAAACTTAACGTACTGAAAATGGAAGAGCTGACAGACGCTGCAGCAGCCGAAAAAATTGCAAGACTGATCATTGCGAACATAACATACTCAAAAAGGAAGGGCGGACAGACGCTGCGGTTGCTGAAAAAAATGTCTGCCTCATCATTGCATACTAAACATCATCAGTCATCTAGTACCCATAACACAAGCTCTGCTTACTTTGGGGCTAGATGATGCTGTGTGGATTGTCCAGCATTATTTAAACATACTTATAAAGGAAGAGCTGATAGACGCTGCGGTAGCCTAAAAAAATATGATTTACCAATGCGAACTTAACTTTCATAAACAGGTAGAGCTGCTAGATGCTGCTGTAGTCAAAAATACCTTTTGATATATCTTTCACAGGCCTAGAATTACGTCTGATACAAAATTTCATCCATATCCCTTCAGAAGACTTGGCGTGAAGGGGTAACAAATATCCATACAACCAAACTTTCGCATATATAATATTGTGTCCACCCTGACCTTCATTTAGTTTGGAGTAAACAATCACTCCTATCCTGATGATATTTCAGAAAAGATCGGGATACGTACTTACAAACGCTTGGGGCCGGGTGGGTGTGTGTTACTCAACTCTTCGAACAAAGCACTTCGTATAAATATGATAGAACTGCACGTACGTACAGGTAAGTTAGTTTAATCATAAAATATTAAGTCTAAGTGTTAATATGTGGATGAACTCTAATAGGTACTAAGAATGGGTTAGTTCCAGCGTACCTTCGGAGACAAGTCCGTGCTGCTGTACTCAGTCACCTTCTGCAGCAGCTCGCTGTCAGCCGCGAACTCATCCGTGCTGCCGCTCTGCACAGAAACACATCATGAGCTGAACCCGCCTCGATTAAAAACAATAATCTTAGTTTCTGATTAGTTTTCGTGCAGATGCTATCTATATTACGTAGGTGATGTAAGAGTATGTTTTGCGCGAAAACTAATCAGAAACTTCGATTTTTGTTTTTCGTGTAGACTCCAGTATTCCTATCATAAATTCGAAGCGGAATCAAAGCCTATTATCTAAGGGTGCAGGCCGGTTGTCCATGTGCCTGTTGCTTATTAATTACAAGACACATTACGTTTATCAGTAGGTACTAATCCTACTAATACTAGATACTGCACTCATACTACTCTACTACTAGGTAGTAGTACTAGGTAGTAGTCAATCTCGCGTACGTAGTAACTATGAAATACCTATCCTTATTGGGTTGACGCCGCTTCGCACCTAGTGCAGTATCCGAGCTGGGTACGGAAAGTTATTTGTAAGTTAGCTAGCTTACTCGGTCACTAGCTAACTTCGCTCTCTTTCCACAACCTTCCAAAATATAATTATTTCCTCTTGTTAGAATAAATCAGTATATTAAAGTGGTTTTTCTGAAGATATAACACCGAACACATCTCCGGTGGTAAGGCCACGCTTCGACTTGGGAACTGGTGTAAGCGTAGATTAGTTCAATAATTTGGCAAACGGAGACTTGCTGAGCTTACTAATGGTAATGCGTAGCGTTCACGATGGTTCAACACAAAATAAATTTTACTATCAATACGACCAGACCACAGTCCAGACTAGACACACTGGTGTTGATAATTTATTGTTGAAATCTACACAAATCATGTAACTTAGGTAGCAACTTATTTTTAAACTTACTTCAGTGTAGTTGCTTATTCTATCAATGTTCTCTTTGCTCGGTTCTACGTAGATGTTAACTTTGCCAGGGAACCTGAAGTAAGACTTATTTTGAGAAAAACCTATTAACTTCAATAGGAACTTTTAATAAAGCGAGAATGATTGCCGGCCGATGTATATGTTAGTATCCAATGTTAGCCACAAATTAATCTTTTATTATCAAATACAGAATATTTTAGAAATGTTTTGGATAACCTCACATTTCCCACTGGATGCAACAAGCTAAAAAGCGCTGTGGTGCGCATAAGGGAAGGCTTACGTCCAACATTGGACTAGGACTAGTATAGGCTTATGATGATGATCATCAAACTGTTCAGCTAGCCAATTAGCATTTTTCTAGACAAGCATCCTCGTCATCACTTTCCATCAGGCGAGATGAAGTTAAACGCAAGCCTATTTTGTAATCAACTGCACCAAACTAACCAGTATTCCTTCGGAATATCCTCAATGACCGGCATATCCAAACTCGAGTGGCTGGGCCACTTCACCAGTGTTTCCTCCGGTGCCTCCTCCAACACCTCCAGGTTCTGCTGCCCCCAGGAGTCCTTCGGCGAAGGCTCCGGCATCTCGTCCTCCTGCCAGGACTCAGCCCGCTTCGGGATGAAGCAGACTGGCGCCGATGAAGGCTCCTCGCCAGGGTCATGCCGGTAGAACTGCCTGGGATATCTAGCTATCGTCATTATTATTCAGTCGCAGCTGTAGACGGTATCTATAGCTGGGTACTAGGCCTCCACTTTTATCAGTGCTGTCAAATTTCAAATCTTTATTGCCATAATTTATCCACTATAGAGACCTGTCATTGTGTTAAACTGCGTAGAGCGAATATACGCGCTTTTTTGCTGTAGCCGAGGGTCCCAAAGGAGCAGTGCACTACATCTAATAAATCATCTATATTAACAGCCCATGCTAGGCCACAGCTGGACATAAGTCTGCCTTGACTTAACGCATACATTGCCCAGCCTCTACTCAACACAACTACAACTCCAAATGAGTATGTGCGTCATGGGCAACGAAGGTGTAATGCCTGCGCGGCGCAGTGCGCGGTGAACAGCACGCTCTGCCGCTCCATGTACCGTTCAATAGTCCCTAAGGGTGCGGGTCGCTAGTTACCAGTCTATCAGCTGCAGCCAGGCCTGCGCGGCGCAATGCGCGGTGAACAGCACGTTCTGCCGCTCCATGTACCGTTCAATAGTCCCTAAGGGTGCGGGTCGCTAGTTACCAGTCTATCAGCTGCAGCCAGGCCTGCGCGGCGCAATGCGCGGTGAACAGCACGTTCTGCCGCTCCATGTACCGTTCAATAGTCCCTAAGGGTGCAGGTCGCTAGTTACCAGTCTATCAGCTGCAGCCAGGCCTGCGCGGCGCAGTGCGCGGTGAACAGCAAGTTCTGCCGCTCCATGTACCGTTCAATAGTCCCTAAGGGTGCGGGTCGCTAGTTACCAGTCTATCAGCTGCAGCCAGGCCTGCGCGGCGCAGTGCGCGGTGAACAGCACGTTCTGCCGCTCCATGTACCGTTCAATAGTCCCTAAGGGTGCGGGTCGCTAGTTACCAGTCTATCAGCTGCAGCCAGGCCTGCGCGGCGCAATGCGCGGTGAACAGCACGTTCTGCCGCTCCATGTACCGGTCATAGCCGATGGTAAGCGCGGCCTCGAGGATTTCTTCGCGTATATCCAACACCACCAGATCGTTATCTTCTTTTTGCAGGATCTCTGCCCTGAGACAGCGAGGACAAATTAAAGGACAATGTAAACACGGAAATAATCCGTCCATCTTGGATGTCTATGTGCCATGAAGAGACTTTCTTTAGATTGAAAACTTCTGGCAGCTCGCAACAATACATGGACACGTTACTTACATGCATGTTTAAAATCTTGGTGGCTACGCCGAGCCGGTCCGGCGTAGCATCGTAGCACGCGCTATGCACTTCTACGACATAATAATATTCATCTACCGGGCGGAAAGGTAGAGGCAAGAGGTAGTAAAAGTAAGTAAACTACAATGAAAGTAAAGAGGAACATCTATCATTTTAAATACAAGCAGGTTAACTTTGAAACTAGTTTGTATCGGGAGAACACCGACGTTTCATCTCTTAACGAAGGACAAACTTGGTTTGCGGTTAACCCGCTTGGATTCATAACAAATCTGTCAAACTGCGAATTTTTTTAGGAATATATTGCCTTTAGTGAAAACAGCAATTCGATATGTCTACTAGTTTCAGAGGTAATAAGGATGATCGAATCCTATGTTCATTACATTTTATTGTATAAAAGTGGTTGCGCGTGAAGTCTCGTATTGGCTACGCCCCGCGGCGTAGCACGAGCTAGGTACGAAGATCTACGACAAAATATAATTTATCAACATGGAGGAATGAGGGTAAAATCCCCTGAAATACTGTTCACTTTACGCGAACTTTTTTAGGTGGTGCAGTGACAGCAAAGGTGGTGCAGTGACAGTTAGGTGGTGCAGTGACAGCAACGAGGGAGTTACCTGCACTTGCGGATTCGCTCGGCCTGGATATTGTTCTAGTTCAAGAACAATATTCCACGGCTGGCGCTTTTATCCAATGCGGGGAATACTCCAAAGCGGGCATTTATTTGCGGAACCGCTTCAAACCGTGCGCTGTTCTGCACCACCTATCGACCGACCACTTTGTGTGCTGCCATTTGGAGGACCTCAACCTCTACGTGATATCGACGTACTTCCAATATAGCGAGAGTACCGATACGCACCTGCGTCAGTTGGATAGAGCATTAGACTTCCTGAAAGGCAAAGCGGTGCTGGTGTGCGGGGATCTGAACACCCATTCCCCGCTATGGCACTCTGATTCCCGACACTACGTCGGAAGAGGCCATACCGTCACCGACCGCCGAGCCAAGATGGAGGACTTTATACTCAGTCGGGATCTTGTGGTACATAACACCAGTGGCCAGTTGTACACGTTCAGTACGGTAAACGGTGAGTCGAATATCGACGTAACCCTAAGCTCGCGTGGTGTTCGCATCCGCGAGTGGAAGGTTCACGATGTCTCGTCGAGCGACCACCGTTTAATTTCGTTTGACGTTGTACACCAATCTGAAAGGTCCTGCGTACGTACCACGGAGTCCATCATCCAACGACGCTATCGTACTCGTAACGGAGACTGGAGGGCGTTTGATACTGCCATACACGTGAGGGTGAGTCGCCTCCCAATGAGAGAGTCTGCAGAAGAACTCAGCAGGGCTTTTACTGAGCTCATTGAGCTGGCTGCGATGGAGTGTCTAGGTAAAAGCGGCCACCAAAGACCGTGGTTACGAGTGGTGGACGCCTGCTCTAGACAGACTCAGACGCAGCCAGCTCAAAGCGCGTAGAGCTTGGCAAAAGACCAAAAGGGTGGAGGGTCCGATTCAATATGCGGCCAGGGAAGAATTCCATAAAGCCAGAACTGCCTACAGGCAGGCCATGGCTTCCGCTGAGATGGAATTCTTCCGTAAACTGGCAGACGCTGGGAATCAGGACCCTTGGGGGCTTGCCTATCGGGAGGCGTGTGGCCGTGTTAGACCGCCGGTGAATGTCGTGAACGGGATCGAGTATCTTGGCTCTAACACCTGCAACGTTGACGAGTCAATGACTGCGCTTATGTCGGCTCTGTGTCCGGACGACGATCCCAGTCGCGACACCGTGTATCACCGGCAAGTCAGAGTCGCGGCCGCGCTCATGCCGACGGGTAATGATTCCCCTCCCATTGACCAGATCTCGCTTCAGAGGATCATCTTGTCGCTCCGCAACACGTCTCCAGGGATGGACGGGATTGAGGGGAAGATGCTGAAGCACGTGTGGTGGGCTGCAAAGGCCGAATTCACCCACGTGCTTAACCGGTGCGTATCGGAAGGTGTCTTTCCCTCGGTTTGGAAAGACGGGCGTTTGCTGGTCCTCCCCAAGGGCAATGGCAAACCGTTAACGGACCCTAAGGCCTACCGCCCTATTACCCTCCTGCCCGTGCTCGGTAAAGTCCTTGAGAGAGTGATGCTGTGGAGTGTTCCCCAACTCACCCGCGGAATCTCTCCGAGCCAGCACGGGTTTGTGGCGGGTAGGTCGACGACTTCCGCCCTAGGCACAATCATGGATGCAGTGAGGAACTGTGAGGCCAAATATCTACAAGCCGTCTTCCTCGACATATCCGGGGCCTTCGACAACGCATGGTGGCCCATGATCATGGTTAAGGCGAAGCGGGGAAGTTGCCCGCCAAACATCTATCGGATGTTGGCGAGCTACTTCACCAATCGCAGGGTGGCCATGGTTGCGGGCAGTCGGGCGGTGTGGAAGGCTTCCACTATGGGGTGCCCTCAGGGCTCTGTGTTAGGCCCCACGCTGTGGAACATTCTACTGGATGACTTGCTCCGCCTGCCGGTGCCAGCTGGGGTGCAATTTATGGCATACGCGGACGACGTGACGGTGTTGGTAGCGGGGGATGCTCGGAGAGAATTGGAGGCAAAAGGAGCGGCCGTCTTGGGACTGGTGGAAGAATGGGGAGCGAGAAACAGGCTCACATTCGCCGCCGCTAAGTCCCAGACCATGACCCTGAAAGGGAGATTGCAACGGCCACCCCTGCTCAAGACCAACGCGTCTGGCACGTCGATCCGCTCAGTCACTGAGGCCAAGGTGTTGGGGGTCATTATTGACCCCACCCAATCTTTCGCACCCCACGCGGCATCGATAGGCGAAAGAGCGAGTAGGTCCTTCGGTAAGATGTCACGGATCACAGCTAACAAATGAGGAGTTCGGTACAGGGCACTCAAGGTACTTTATAGGGGGACGTACGAGGCGACGGTTACCTGCGCGGCTAGGATATGGCATCACAGGTCCTCCGTCCACGTGGTTCGCAGTGTGCTACTTAGGACCCAGAGGCCCTCGCTGGTTTTGCTAACGAAGGCCTACAGGTCGTGTAGCACCGCTGCGCTGCCGGTTCTGGCGGGGGTTCTGCCGGCCGATTTGCTGCTTGCCCGTGCTGGTCGCAGACTAGCGGTGACCGAGGGCGAGCCTAGAGAGGTGCATGGGCGGCTTAGGGGGGAGATTGATAGGGAGACCATTGCCACTTGGCAGGCTCGTTGGGAGTCGGAAGACAAGGGCCGTGACTTGTTTAGGTTCTTCCCAGACGTGGGAGAGCGCATGAGAGCGCACTGGGTGGAGCCTGATCACGAGGTGTCGCAGCTCCTGACGGGCCATGGTTGTTTTAGAAAACGTCTGAGTGATCTGGGACTGAGCGACACGGCGGCGTGTGCTTGCGGCGAACATGAGGAGACCAGGGACCACATTTTATGGGACTGCCCAAATTATTTGGAAAATAGAATCGTACTACTTAATAGCATAGAGCGGGAGCATCAGGGACCCATATATTACCAAGATCTTGTAGCATCGGCGCACAACTATAGACAGCTTAAATCTTTTGCGCATAAATGGCATAGATCGCAGCGCGCTGAGGACGGCACACTTTCGATAAGGGATGGGGGGGGGCACAGAGCAGCACCGAGCTGGGGTGGAGCAGCCCGGCAATGAAGTCTGTGATGTGATGTGGCATGCCCCAGAAGGGGGAGAGTGTTCGGGACATAGTGCGTAGGTTTTGTAGAGTCTGGAGTCACCCGAGTGACTCTTTTCTCACAGATTCGGTCCGTGTAACCGCCAGGTTGGCAGGACCATGGGAAGGTGGAGGGAATGTTCACTTTACGCAAGGTGCTCAGAGAGGCAACATTACAGGCAGGACTCTGTCATTGTTGCTGGCAGCCTCAGGTCCGTATTGATGAAAGCTTAGGCATCGACCGATGTTTGAGTAACGCTTTTCTATGGAAGTCACCCAAGCATAAATCTATGACTGAGCAAGTTTTCTTAATACGGGCATCAGTGTCAAAGTCGATTATTGTGGTATCCTGATGTGTCCTGATGTCTCGTGGAGAGCCTAAACAAGTTGACTAAAACTGGCCTTTGATCACAATCTCACCTGACGGTAAGTGACGATGTATCACAAAGGGCTTGTCTTGAAGAGACCTAGGTTGTAGTTGATCGGAAAAACAGAAGCAGGCAGTGAGTTCCAAACCTAAGCGGTATGAATGATAACGGTACTTACATGAGAATCGCTTAGTTCCAGTGGAAGGAATATCCACAAAATTAGGCTGGTAATGCGCCGGCGCCGCCGTAAGATACAAGATTTCTACCTCGTTTGTCCTCCCTTACACCACCAACTCACCAGGTCCTCTCCGGCACATCCCGCGGCAGCGCTGCGAGGATCCTGCCATCACCAACTCACCAGGTCCTCTCCGGCACTTCCCACGGCAGCGCTGCGAGGATCTTGCCAATACCAACTCACCAGGTCCTCTCCGGCACTTCCCACGGCAGCGCTGCGAGGATCTTGCCAATACCAACTCACCAGGTCCTCTCCGGCACATCCCGCGGCAGCGCTGCGAGGATCCTGCCATCACCAACTCACCAGGTCCTCTCCGGCACTTCCCACGGCAGCGCTGCGAGGATCTTGCCAATACCAACTCACCAGGTCCTCTCCGGCACTTCCCGCGGCAGCGCTGCGAGGATCCTGCCAATACCAACTCACCAGGTCCTCTCCGGCACTTTCCGCGGCAGCGCTGCGAGGATCCTGCCAATACCAACTCACCAGGTCCTCTCCGGCACTTCCCGCGGCAGCGCTGCGAGGATCCTGCCGTCGTCATTCACTGGGAATTTTCTCCCTCTTCTAGATATCTTGTACTTGTTGTTCACGTTCATCTGTGCCATACTACCTTTACTTCTTCAATGATTTATTTATTGATCACTAAAATATTGTTCTAAAATAGACACACTCTGATGTAAGAGAAAGAATTCGGTAATAATTCTAGTTATAAAAGTTTTAGCATTTCGCTTGGCGTAAAAATCAAAGGTAAATACGTAAATAACAGGTCTTATTTGTCCACTGAACTTTCCTTTGTCCGCGGTATTGTAATCTTTCGAACCCTCCTTGGTCACGCCATATTTATGTCAGTCACTGTGGGCTATTTTGATCCCGTGGCTTCGCATCGCACACGCTTTTCCTAGATAAAAAGTAGTCACCTCCTCCATAACGTAAGTACCTACCTGTACTGATTCAAATTCAAAGTGCTTTATTTCCTTTACACCTTACATGACTCTTGGACACGTCACAAAATTCAAATTACATAAGTAAAAATAGGAAATAAAGTGATCACTTTGATTTTTGTTCACTTCAATCTTTTTAAGGTAAAGAAGCGAACAAGAAACCTTTACCTTGTTAGGTTATTAGATTTCGAGTTGGAGCAAAACTTGTCCCAAGCTTTTTTATCCTCTAAATAATCTGATATTTTGGAGTTAGCCTTTTTACAAAGGATATGTTTGACAATTTGTTTGAATTTATTTATTGATAATTTTTTCAACTCATTTGGTATTCTGCTGTAGAAACGTATACATTGCCCTTCAAAAGATACATTAATCTTGTGTAGCCTAGTTGTGGACAGAGCGAGTTTATTCTTTTTTCTAGTATTTCAATTATGTCGCTATTTTTAGGGAACCGATTGATATTCCTATGAGTGTACAACAAGTTTTCATAAATATATTGACAATTATGTTTATTTCTTTGAATGTTTCACGTAGGGTTTCTCTGGGACCCATATTATAGATTGCACGAACAGCCCTCTTCTGCAGCACAAATACAGTGTTAATATCTGCAGCGTTCCCCCACAGCAGTATGCCATAAGACATCACACTATGGAAGTAGCTGAAATAGAATAGTCTAGAAGTATCAACATCTGTAAGATGACGAATTTTTTTGACTGCATACTCTGCAGAACTAAGTGTCTTCAATAGCTTGTCTATGTGTGGGCCCCATTAAAGTTTACTAACTAAGGTTATTCCTAAGAATTTCTATCGTACTTTTAACAATTCCTAACGTTTTTCGTTTTACATTTACATCAGCCTTAACTGATAATTTGTTTTTATTATTGAATTGTAATTTTCTTTGTCAATAAAGAAGCCTTAACTTGTTTAACATTAGGTAGAATGAATCTTATACATTTCGTTTTGGTTTCATTAACCAAAAGGTTATTGACACTAAACCAATGGACTACTTTTGAGATTGCATTATTCACATCGTTGAAATTTGTATTATGTCGTTTCATTTTAAAAATTAATGAAGTATCATCAGCAAACAATGCGATCTCGCGATTATCCTTTACACTATGAGGCAGATCGTTAATATAAACTAAAAATAGAAAAGGACTGAGGATAGAACCTTGTGGTACACCCATTGTAACTACAGACCCCGAAGACCGTTTCCCATCTTTGTATCCTATCACTCAAGTAAGATGTAAGAAGATCCAAAGAGAGGGCAATGTATAAGCTCTTATTCTATAGTGATGTAGTTTCCTGATTAATGTTTCATAGTGTACGCAATCGAATGCTTTTGACAAGTCGCAAAAAATACCTACAGCATCTTGCGACTTCTCCCAAGCATCAATTATGATGATTATGAATACGAATACGTAATCATCACATAGGTTTTACACTTACAATTTTATTTTATTTTAAGGATAACTACCTACATGATTATCTATTCTATTGTATTTGTATTTATTTATTTATTTACCATTTATAACATAGGACGTTATACAAGGTAAGACAGAAATAGTACAATTTGAAAAGACAAACCGTACTTAAATAAGTCATTTTAAAAATCTAGATAAAATACTAATTTCAATTAATTCCAGATCATAAAGTTCAATGTCATGTCTTCATATTATCTAAAGAAAGGGATTGCAATAAATTAGTACTCATAAATTCACTGATGCTGTAGAATGCATGGCTTTCAAGGAAATGCTTGATTAAGTTTTTAAAATGTTCAAAGTTGTCAATGTTCGTAAATGTTAATTGGTAGTTTATTATAAACTTGTATTTTAATATATTCTCCCTCATTTTGTACCTTTGCAAGGCGTACCATTGGTTTGACTAATTTTTCCTTAGGTATTTCTTAAATTAGTTATAGTTATGAGTATCTTTTTTTGTAGATAGTTTTCTTTGTTACCATGTATTTCTAAGAGACTTTTATCAACATAGAGTGACATCACAGTCATTATTTTATATTTCTCAAAATATTTCTAGGCTGACGTTCTCTTAAGTAGTCCGCGAATTATTCATAAGGCACGTTTTTGACAAATCAAGACCTTGGTTACACAACCTAACACTCAGTTGATATGTAGGTTAGATTATAATTATGTACCCGGCCACTGGCCAGTAGCGTCAATCTATTCATGCAGCAGATCGTTACCTAGCTACTATTATGTACCTATTCATTGCAAGGCTCGTGGTAGAGCTGGTGGACAAATGTAAGATAAAGTTAAGTACCTACCTAGGTATGTGTATTATTATCCACTCTTGGATTATTCTCCTAGGTAACGACCAAAACAAAACAACCGCATCAGCGTTTTATTACCACATAGCAAGTAGGTAGGAACGTTCATAGGTTCACAACGGCGCGGCGGGGCGGCAGTAATTCGTGGGATACATTTACCTACCCCACCACCACAGCACAGAGTCGGCGCCCAGGGCGTCAGAACCAATATTTTCAAGGTTCGCTTATGTAGCTCGCCGTTATTTTTCTTGTAAATAAATAAGTTTAAATCGAAAGGGTTTAGATGGCAAGATAGCGGGCGCCGCGCCGCCGACGTAACAATGCCGCCCCCGCCGGGCGCTGATAGCACTACAAAAGGTAGAAGAATAGAATATATTATACCTATTTATTTGTTATAAGCAAAGATAGTGCTACGGATCGTAGTAGTAGGTAGGTACTTAGATCTTTGGTTATATTATAATTATAAGGCTTACACAGAATACTAAAATCAGACTAAGAGGAAATAGATTTTATGGTACCTACTGCTCAAACCTAAATATTGTTATCCTACCTAGCCCCGCTTGCATTAGTGATAAGTAAGACTGAGAGGGCTTCGATTAGGGAAAGTAATGGATAAGCTACAAGGGTTGATTTTGCGTAACATTATGAACATTAAAAAACTGTCACCTACGACACGAAGCACACTTTCTCATGTGATTTACTTTTTTTTTAATTTACTGTTTATATAACTTTCCAAAAAACAAAGCGATGGCACTGCATTATAGCAAAGCCTAACCAGCTAAAGCGTCCTTCGTATCTTCAAAATGCAATAAACATTATCAAAGGACGATGCTAGCAGCTGAGTCGTATGTTTTCGACCCCAATTACTTCCCCATTCACTTCCCATCAACTAATTTGTTGGAAACCTCAATAAAAAATTATTAAGGTAGGTTTTCTCGATAAAATTATTGCGGACAATGTGGTATGTCACTAGTAGATAATGCATTTTTTAAGGGTTTGGTTTTTAAGTTTCGCATTATAAAGAGGATAATCTTAGAAAATATAAACATACTTACAGAGAACACAGCAAATATAATTCAAAAAACTAACACAAGAGGCGGAGCTACACAGTATAAGCTAGATTTTTAGTGAAACTGTTAGTTAAAAGATGGAGCGACAATTCCTCGTGGTTTACACATTTTGTAGCTCTACACTGAATAATTGAGCACCTTGGCTATTGTTGTGCCCAGATAATTTCAACTGGAAATAACATCATTATTAGATTATTACGAAATTATGCAGAATTATTGAAAAAATCATATTTTTACGGACATTACTGTTTGTTTTCATCAAAGATATTTTAATAACGTCAAAATTTGCGTCAAATTGTTGGTTCCCTACTCTGAGTACTGAAACCAAGTTCCCATAGGCGGTGTCGCTAAAGAAAATTCTATAGTGTACTTCCGGTCCAGTCTAGGTTTCCTTCGTCCAAGATACACATCTCACACGTCACATGGTCACATTTGACAGTTGTCAGTCTTAGCTTGGTAGTGAGGTGACATGTTTGTTTACCTACAATTTAATAATTATGATTTTCAAACGTTTGCGACTCGAATTCAAATTATGTGAAAAATAAAACCAGTAAAGTGTGAAAGGATATAGATCTCCCTTCATGAGTGCCATAGCGCCCTGTCTTCAGCTTGCTGCATCCAGCGTCTGACAGTCTTTCTCAGTTCGTCATCTCACCTGCAGGGTTAGGATGCACGCCATGAGAAGTGTTTCGTCTCGATAACTCAGAAAAATGGCGACATGTCGATTTACTTTTTAACCATGGACAACTTGCTGCTTTGGCGGACCTTGTTTTTGAAAACCATGGAAGGTTCACTTTTGGTGGCCAGAAACAAATCACTCCATAAACAAGCGTGTTTGTCAGTTAATTTTTGACAGCTGTTTGAAAAAGTGACAATTATCGAGCGTAAAAAATAGGTACCTACCTAGTACTTTCGGAATAATTTTGAAATCTTGCAAAATACCCAAATACAATTAATGTGGAAGTATGAAATTAGAATAGACAATTAGTTTTCAGGACTGCAAATAATGAGTACGTTTTACATTAACTTTGACTTTGTTATCGCCTGCCAGTGACAATGTATACTTTGAAGGGGATACTCCCAGAACCCAGTAAGTACCTCAGGGCTCCATGGTTTATTGTAAAGATCCCGTGTAAATAATGGCTACAGTAAACGATCAAATGAAACCTTACATAAGTTTACGTATGTCAAAATGTTTATGACTGTTGTTATTTTTTTGCAGAGAAAGAACCAAAAAAGAACTTCATCAGAGAAAACATGAAGCAACTGAAATTAATTCAGGGCAAGCCGCAGGCCAAGGAGCCTAAGTACTCCATGAAGACAATCCACCCGCCTCGCCTGACTAACCCCATAGCAGCTGGAAGCTCGCTTGGCCAAGTCAAATCATCACCATCAAATAAAGGTGCCAAATTCTTCAACGTGAGCAAAACCAGTTCCCAAAGTGCACGCAAGAAGGTCCCTGACATTCGCCTCCAAAAAGGTGATATGGCTGAATTCCTTATGAGGAAAGAGATAAGGCAGTCTGCCAAGCCCGAGCCTGAGTTACTAGAAAATGATTATGAGTCAACATGTTCAGGAAACCGCAGAGATATTGGCTGTCAGACTATTGAATCGAACTTTGCTCAGAACTTAGCTGATAGTGCAAAGGTGACAGTATTGTATCCTACCAAAGATGATGAAGACTCCAAAGTGAAGGCTAGTGGAGATTCAGGACACCACAGAGCGCCCCAGTCCCACTGCTCGCCGCGCAGAGGAGGGGATGAGTGTGACTTGGAGAGAGAGAGAAACCGTAGTAGGCTAAATTATATACTTGAAAGAAAAGAGAAAGAAAAGGACCCTTACTTACCATCAGGTTATCAAAAAGGGGTTGTGCCTAAATATCTCCGCGAGAGAAAAGATCCCATCCAGGGAGAAGGCCTGACCATGGATGATATATGTCCTCCGGGACATGTGGCTCTGCCAGACATGGAGAGGAAAGAGACATTACGTATGCTAAGAAACAGCTTTGGAGAACTAGTAAGTGAACTAAACAAATTGCCAGTGAAGACTGACACTCTTAGGATGCGTAACAGGAAAATGGAGCTTGAAAAGCAACTTGCAAAACTTGAAGAGGGCATCAAAGTGTTCTCGAGATCAAAAGTTTTTGTCAAAATTGGGGAATAACTTCTGGGCTTTAATATGGTCAGCTGAGAAGTGAAGTGTGCTTACAGATTCCCAAGAGATGGGTTAGGTGATACAAATTATAATGTAAAAAGTAATTTTAGTCTGAATTACCCGCATGTTCTTGACATTCATGTATACAATGGTTTTTTGAAAGGTTTTAAATCCGTCCAAATAATAACAGTATTAATAAAATGTTCTATGCCATAAAATTATTGTGAAGTAATGATGTGTAAGCTAATGATAAATAATAATTTGTATTGTATACTACTATCATAGTTACCTGTGGCATGCTGTTGTTTATTAATATAATGTTTGTATAATATACAGTGTTTTGTACCTAATAAATAATTCAAATAATTAATCTTACTTGATATTTTGGAAACAAAAAAACTAATTATAGAAATCATATTTCTAATTTTTATACAACAGCCCAAAGATCACATTCAATGGATTTATGCTACAAAACCATACTAATATTGCTTCTATCGTGAGACCTTTGAAGTATTTGGCTTCATGCACTGTGCTTACAATTTAGTCACTAAAATATAATGCAGGTACTTTATAACATCAACTTATCATTCTACTTTGTTTAGTATATAAGTTCCTTTAAGTTAATGCAGCTTTCTGACATGTTGGAACAGATGGTTGTTGAATATGATAGGACCCCTCCTGTAGTTCACCTCGTCATGATTGTACCACTTGTGAAAAGAGAAGTCGGGGAAGAAGAACTTGATCTCTCGAGCTGCTGATGTGGAAGAATCTGTAAAGAGAATGGAACAGGCTTAAGAATTTATGTTTGATAGTCTTGTAAATGTGTAACAGATTTATATGTGAAGCCAATACCAATGACTTCACTATGAAACCACAAATTCAGTACATTCTAACCAGAAGTGAGGTGAGATCCAGTTGGCTGTTTTGAGAATACAGGGATCTAACAGATGTTACTAACATGAAACAGCTAGATCATCTACATATAAGTTTTGAGAATACAGGGATCTAACAGATGTTACTAACATGAAACAGCTAGATCATCTACTTATAAGTTTTGAGAATACAGGGATCTAACAGATGTTACTAACATGAAACAGCTAGATCATCTACATATAAGTTTTGAGAATACAGGGATCTAACAGATGTTACTACCTAACATGAAACAGCTAGATCATCTACATATAAGAACCCTGTAAATATAAATGACCTGATCCATGGGCCACATTCCTGGTGTCAGAAATTCCAAACAAGCCCCTGATGCAATTGGGTTCCGAGAACTGTCCTTTGTAGACGCTGGTGGGGCCCAGCATCTGCCTCCAAAGCTGGATGGCGTCCAGGTGGCCCAGGACGTGCAGGTCGATGCAGCCACTGGAATCAAGAGCAAGACAATAAATTGTTGGAGTAACTTCTCTCTCTACCCTTTTTACAAAGTACCTAAGGGTTATGAATATGATATATCTATTACAAAACTTATATTTTATTGAGCCGAACCTACCTCTCATCAGCGTTGTGTAAAGGGAGATATGTATTACGAGAGTAGCATGCCAAAATAGCACCAAGGTCTCGCTAGGTTATTCGAGATCTAGCATTTATTTGATAAATTTTGTCGAATCTTACCTCGTCATAAACGAAACTAATCGGTTGTAGAAGAACTTTCCTACATGTTCCTGATAAAAGTGGCCAGCGGTCTTCAGATCCAAAGAAACCCTCTTCGTTTTTACAACAACAAACTTATTCTTCAGGATGTGCCGGATATACGATAGAGCAATGGGGTTTTTCACTGCATGAGGCTTTATAATGGCGAGTGTTAGTTCCAACTTCGACATTGTTTACCGTGCCTTAAAACTTTTTCACTCATAGTTTTCGTTTTCTAAAAGATTCTGAATTTTACGTAGTTTTTGAAAAGAGAAATAATCAAATGTCAAAAACAGCTGAATTTGACAGTGCCTTCCAGTCGATCAATATGATATGGCTATGAATGATAGTTTAATTTAGTAGGTACATAATTAGTAGCTTTATACTTTTAATTTGGTTGTTTAGAATGGATGGTAAATAATGAACTTGATTGAGATTTAATCTTCTTTTTATTTTGTTTATTTCAAAATCAACCTCCGTTTATTTAGTAAATCATAATCGTTCTCAAATGCGCCATTAGGAACTGACATTGGCAGAATTGTGTCAAACCATGATGCAGAGCCAAACATAAAAGAAGAAGAAGCGAAGCAAACGACAACAGGTTTTTCGGCGGGAACCTGCGATTTGGAACGGCGTGCTTCGAGATTTTTTTGATAGTTTTATTTGAAAAATCTAATTGTTTTGACTTTTAGAAGCCAAATTGAAGAACAAAAAGAGGCGTAGGAAACGTCCTCCACAAATCCTTGGGAGTATTATTCTCCCACAATTTATCTTGGAATACCTACCTAATTATTTAAACAAACCAAAAAGCTCAAAAAGCGTTTAACATAATATTAAAGTCTTTGTTTGGCTCTTAATTGGGGAGCAGACCCTAAAATTTTACTAACTTTGTTCAAATCTCTAGTTCGAAGCCATTTTGAATATGGTTTCTTTTGTTGCGCTGCAGATGTAAAAAAATTAAATATCTACCTAGTACTAATGTGTTTCAATATAAATGTTTGCGTCTAATCACGGAAGCATTTAATTTTAGAAGTACTCCTATTAATACTATGCAAATTGAATGCAGGCTTTTTTCAATCAGTGTTCGTATGAATTAGGTATTGAAAAGAAAGATTTATCCTGAAACTTTTTAGCTTTTCTAGCAATAGTCTTTTGGTTAATTTGTCCTGCGCTTGTTCTGTCTTAAAGCCATTTTTTATGCTACAAGCTTTTCAAAGCCTTTTACAATTTCTTAAAAATGTAAAAATTCATTATCAATCAGACCTTGCTATTTAGGATCTTTTATAAGTAAATTCCCAGGAATTAATTACTAGTAGTTATTAACAATGACTTGTCAACTAAAGAAAAAGTCTATTTGATGTTGTCTGAGTGGAAAGGTCATAAATTTGTTTACACAGATGTATCAAAAGATGACAACGCTGTGTCGTTTGCCATATTTGGTCCTTTTTTGAATATTAGTGTTGGTCATAAAATAGATAAACATGCTAGTGTCTTTACAGCTGAAACTGTTGCTATTTTGAGTGCTTTGAAACATATTCAATGTCCTAACCTAGGACACACGTTTGCGTCGTGGTTAGTGATATCATGAGTGTCTTAAAAACTTGGAAAAACCACAAACTGAATGCTAACACTAATTACATCATTGATTTAATAAAACAGTTATGGATTGAATTCGCGGAATTTAATATAATGATAGATTTTACATGGGTGCCATCACACATGGGTGTAGTTGGCAACGAAAAAGTTGACTATTCAGCAAGTACCTACTATTGTAAAACAGGCTAATTACATTCCTGACCCTGAGAATACTGAAATTAATGTCTATTTAACCACTCACATGTTCAGCCGGATCGCCTACACTAGCCTCAAACGCGCCGAAAAATCACGGCGCGCCGCGAGCGCGTTCCATTTTAAACATAAATTTTTATTTCCGTAACTACTAGAGCTACGCTCAAAGAAAATGTACCATAAAAAAGTTAAAACTATGCATGCAGAATCACTAAATCTATAGACCTAAGCAGCCTTCTGAGGAATTGTTTACTTCTATTCTACTCAAGCCCTTCTCAGCTTGCAAACCTTACTTTTAGAACAAGTTTCTTGAGTTCTTATCCAATCATAGTTCAAAAGTTTCACTACGGTTGCAAAGGCGAAAAAAAAACGGTTGTTTCTTAGTTAAGAACGTCCAAATGTTTTATTGTTGCTGCATCTGAAGTAGTCCCTCTGTTAAGTTTGTTTCCTCTCTGTTCAGGCAAGTGCTTGCAGTTATGACTTTTAAGAGGATACCTCTTCTGCGATACCAAAGCTTCCCCAGCACATAGCTTATACTAAGCTCATACGCTTACTTATAATAAGCTCTTCGAGTCCCAACTTAATTACTTGTAAATATTACTATCATATCAGTTCTAGTTTAATATAATTGTTATCATACTTTTCTATAGTTAAAGTGAAAAACGTTAAATCACTTAAAACAAAATCACACCTTCACCAAAACATAAATTTTGCTCTGGATAAAAGTATTCTGAATCCTAGATTACCTAATCATAACTTGTAAATCTTACCATCATACCTGTTCTTGTTACAGTTTATTTAAATCAGCATGTTTCATCAGTATTTTGAGTCCTAGATTTTCAAGAACTTCTGTGAAAGTATTTTAGACCTAAAGAATTGTAAAAGCCTCTTTACAGAAACCCAAAATCTTAAAATAATCACGTTGAATATCAGGAGTATACAGAAAAATCACAATGCGTTTCTTGTTGCTTTCTCATGTCTAAAACTCAGGGTAGATAATATTGTTCGTACAACATACATAAATCAAAATAGTGGTATTGTGGTATATGTTAAGAATAATTGAAACGCCTTGGTTTCAGAACCAATCATTGAAAACGCAGACTGCCTAGCAATACGTATCCCTAAAGTAATCGCAATCATAAGCCTATTATCGCTCGCCCTCAAGTAGAAACGTCGATAGGTTCCTGACTTCGCTCGAAACTGCAATAAAGGAAAACTCTGTTGGAAATACTCCCCTAGTAATAGCTGGCTATATAAATATTGTGGATACCACTGACAATACAAATAGCTTAGAATACCGATGTTTTATGGCTGAATGCGGTTTTATGCTAGCAATAAACCAACCAACAAGAGGGCCGGCATGTCTTGATCATATTTATTTCAACAGTAATTTTGATCCGCCTTGGGATTCATCTGTCAAACGGAGATAACAGATTACTACATAGCTATGCTAGGACTAGCCGCAAATAAGTCCAAACTTGATAGACTTAAGCCGCGTTGACATGATCAGTGTCTGCTCGGACCAAATGGACAAGGATACCTACGCGGACGCAACTCGTACTGTGGCATCCCCTAATCCGAGCGCACTCGGACGACGGTGTCCGATTTAATTAGACTCGGACCGCGTTCTACTTTTCCGAGCTGGCTCGTATGCGAGTAGGAAAACAAAATGGCGTCTAGTAATAACAACCAAGCGTCTCATGACATTCTTCGTTGTTCACTAAGAAAACGATCCGAGTGAACTTATGTTAGTATCAACAGCTATCCTAGTTTATTCGTATGAAGCTACTCTTACGAGTCCACTCGGTCCGAGCCTTGTCAATATAATCTCAAGCCGTGGAACACGCCAGGCATCATGCGCTGCATGCGCCCTATCGCGATCGCCTACATCAACAGGCAGAAAACGAAACCAAAAATGAAATCCTTCAAATATCCTATACCTACTCGGTACAAAAACGTTTTTAGAAGATTACTGCGCAAGAATGACTTTGAATCAAGAGAAGTTAAAACCCATCTAAACGATCCTAAAAGATTATGGAAATCAGTAAAGAGTATCTGTAGCGAAATACTAGGCAAGACAGCTCCGAACTACTATCTCTCGAAGGATCATCATCCCCGCAGTCATCTATAAAATTGATATGTGTAATACACATTTCTCGTCTGTAGGTCTAAAACTTGCTGATAATATTCTTCGATTCGAAAAAAAGAAACCGAACTTGCAACATCAGTACGAATCAAAAACTCCTCTGTTGATTTCTTCTACCTTAATCCAACGCACCCAAATAAATTGAGTCATTAATTAACAAATTACCAGATGGCATGGCAGGGCACCAGGTATAGACGGACTAGATAACTCACTGTGGAAACATATCAAAGATCACATAATTGCTCCCCTAGCATTTATCTTTAATCTCAGTTTGTCAAACGAGGTATTCCCACACAAATGATTCCAATCTCCTTGCTTAGTGCTTTTTCAAAGCTCCTAGAAAAGTGAACAAACGTTCGGTAGAATTCTTGAAAACCCGTAATTTAATCTCCCAAAGACAGTTTGGTTTTCGTAGAGGAAGAAAGACAGAAGATGCGGTTCTTCTACTAACTTCTGAAGTGTCATCTCAATTAGACAACGGTCAATCTTGCGTAGGGGTCTTTTTAGATCTGGCGAAGGCCTTAGACACTGTCTCCGTCCCGATACTACTGAAAAAACTAGAGAGCCTAGAAATTCGACAAATGGCTGCGGACTGGTTTATTAGCTACATAACGGAACGGCGACAGTGCGTCAAAGTCCATCAGATACTTAGTTGTCCAATGCCAGTAACTGTTGGAGTGCCCAGGGCAGCATCCTGGGCCCAACACTGTTCAGTTTGTATATTATTGACATGCATGACATCTCTATCAAAAATTCGGAAATCATTTGTTACGCCAATGACACAGTAGTTATTTTTCACGGGAAAACTTGGCATGAAGTTCTATCACTGGCAGAACAAGGAATGATTCAGATGACTGAATGGCTTCGTCAAAATCTCCTAACCCTAAATACTGGTATAACAAAGTACATATGCTTTCATAAAACTACTGCATCAGCTTCCCCTTAAAACGCAGAAATAAACATTATTACCTGTCAAAATGATGGCTATAGCCACTGCAATGTGTAATTTTTCGATTTTTTCAAAATATTTCAAAAAGTATGATATCTACAGAAATTTTAACTATTTGGAAATGTACAAAAGTGCTGCAACTTTGACGATTCCAGTTGCTCTAGAGAAATAAAAATCCGTCGGAGCATTATGAGAGTTAAAATTTACGTTTTAAGCGGGATAAAGCTGCACTGCAAAGGCACCGCGTGGAAAAATTTGCAACAAATGATGCTGGGACGTTCAACCGCAAATTTTATTTCGCCACAAATGATGCTGGGACGTGTGAGTGGTTAAACAACGAATGTGTCACTCTTGGGGTGGGCATTCTTATCATTATACTCAGGTTCAGAACAAAGGCACTTGGTATGCTTATTTAGATGCCCAAATTGACTCTCAACCATGGTTCTGCCGAGGTAAGTTTTTTGTGAACAGAACATTTTATACAACTATTTGTCGTCTTCGTTTTGGCCATTATCGTCTAAATTTCAATTTGTGGACACTGGAGATCAATCTCTAGACCACATATTTTTAACTGTCCATCATTCAACATTCAGCGCCTTGTGTTGTTAAATAAACTCCTTGAGATTTTTGGTAATTCTGATTCGGTCTCATATTCTACCCAAGAATGATTGCAAAATATCTCAAGTTACCTATCGTCATTTGTACAATTTTATAAAATCTACCATTAATAAAATTTCATTTGTGACTTTATTTTATAAACATCTACATATTAGTACAATTTTTGTATTTAAAATGTAAATTAAATTAATTATTAAGGTTATAAACTATAATAAATACAGAAAAATTGTATAACGAAAGACGAGGTAGTATAGCCCTTAATGGCTTTAGCCTAATCAGTCCAAAAGGACAAATAAAAAAAAAAAAGGAAACGACAACAAAGTCAAGTCAAGTCAACAAACCATTTTGAGGTTGTGTTTGTGATTCTAGCATATAATTTTGTAATAATGCCTGAAATCGAAATAAAACGAAAAGCAGAAGATGCAGGCGCGGTAGTTCTTTCTAAGCGAACTCGCCATGAAATCTCCGTAGCGGGAACAAGAGAGAAAGCTGTCGTTACATCAGCGGTAAATACTTCCTTGTTATAAGATATTTCAGTAATAATTGGTAATAAAATAACTCAATAATTATTCACCAGCACAATATAATTGCTTGTATTGAATAAAACAAGAGCGTATGAAGTTATCAGATTTCTTTGAATTTTTCAGGTCCCGCGAACTTCAAATCTGTATGCCCCTATAATGTTACTGGAGGGCCACCAAGGCGAGATCTTCACTGCCAAGTTCCATCCAGAAGGCAAACACTTGGCTTCTGCAGGCTTTGATAGACAAATATGTAAGTAATTGTAAATTCTTCAAAATCTGGAAGCCAAAAAGCAAATAGTACCTAGGTCTCTGAGGTCTTGCCTACTTACTAGTAATTCCCCTATCTTGACGCAAACATTACCTAATATTTGCTCTGCCTGCTACAGTTGGGTGTTTTTATATCTTCCTCTAATAATAACTGGACAGTTGCTAGTCTACCAACACCTTACCAAAAACAAATTCTTTACAGTGTTATGGACAGTATACGGACAGTGTGAGAATGTGATGGTGATGAAGGGGCACACAGGAGCTATCATGGAGCTCTGCTTCTCCCCGGACGGAGCGCACCTGTACACCGGGGCCACAGACAACACCATGGCTGTTTGGGACGTGCCTACAGGCACCAGGATCAAAAAACTGAAAGGGCATGCTAACTTTGTCAACTCTGTCAATGGTTTGTTCACTTTAATTAAAAAATAATGCTACACATTTGTAGCATTATTTAAAAAAAAAAAACTGGCCTTAAAGTAAGCAGAGCTGAGTGGGTACCAATAGTAATAAATAACCAAAAAATACAGCCCTGATCAAACATAATTGCAGATTATAAAAAGGGTATTATTAATGGGATACTTTAATACTGCACCACACAAAAAAAATATACTGAATGGGTGACTAAGCTGTCCTCTACTCAAAAGCTAATATGTGACAGTAGACGCTAGTCTCGTCTGAGGTAACACCAACTTAAGCTTTCATCGCATCTCATAATTTATGATTATCACAGTTTTTGGAATAAGGTTTTATATGTTACGTCAAATAAATGAATAGCAATGGCATAGTCATAAATTCATAATGTTAACTTTACCAAATACGTTTCATATAATATTTATGGCAGGCTCTCTCTAGATCCAAGTGTAATATCCGTCCCCATCTTTCACAGAAGCTAATGTACATAGGTTTGATTTAGAAACCACCCAACGGCCGCGAAGCGACGGCGCGGCGCCCTCGTCTACTCAGAAGCGACGGCGCGGCGCCCTCGTCTACTCAGAAGCTAAAATGTGCCTATTTTATGTTTTATAATGTTTTATTGTTTTATAAAATATTTGGAATAGTATGTAACCAACAGAATTTTGAAAACTGTTTTGAAATGTACAAACCGATACCTTACCCACTCAGTGAGGCGCCCCCCCCCCCCCCTTGAAAATGAGTCCCCCCTTTTTTGGCATTTTTCAAAAAGTGTTTTACTAACAGACTTCTACGTCATTTTTCCTGTAAAATTTAGATCCATAACTACAAATGCTATATACATTTCAGATGGATTGTATTGCAAACTTAGGAGATAAAGGGGGGAATGGGTAATTTTTCGTCCTTTTTACAAATATTCCAAAAAGTATAAAACCTACAGAAATTTCAAAAACTGTTTTGAAATGTACAAACTGATAATGATAACTTTCATTTAATACACCACTAAACATTGAAGATCTTTTAAAATTTCGGCAGCCCAATTTCAAATTAATAGTTGCTGTTGCTGAGATACTAACACGGGAAAAAGGTCAAAAAAGCATAAGGGTTTCGAAACCGATCGCGATCTCGAAACCCTAAAAAGATCAGATCACTCAAGAATTACGTTACTGACTAGCTGCCGCCCGTGGCTTCACACGCGCTTTTTAAGTAGCCTATGTTTGGGGAATGGTTACCTCCATGCTAAATTTCATTGAGATCCGTTCAGCCGTTTAGGCGTGAAAAGATAATAGGCCGACAGAGTTACTTCCGAATTTTAATATTAGTATGGATTGTATTGAATAACTATTAACTCAAAATTGTTTTGTCAAGTCGCCTTTATAAACATTTGTATTCGCCCACTGCTTGCCGCTCACTTAGTATTTCAGTAAGCCATTTTCAATATATTTTACATCTTTAATTTAAATTTGTTTTCGCTTGCTTACATACTACCCTTAAAAATACCCTTAAAAAATAATTTGTCTCTCGACCGGAACCTGCGTCACAGGCGGACCTGTCCACTGTGCCACAAAGATTTAGATTTATTTATTTAACAATTTCTTTACATATCGTAATTTGTCAAATCATTTTAATTGATTATATTAAAGTGGTTGTCTTTGACTGCAGTAAATTGAGTAAAGAAACTGTGAATGTAAAATTATTTTATTATAAAAGTAGGTACAAATAATATATTTCAGGAGCCAGACGAGGTCCAGAGCTCCTAGTCTCAGCATCCGACGACAACACCATCAAGCTCTGGGATGCCCGGAAGAGGAACCCCATAGCTTCCTTCGACAGCGGCTTCCCCGTCACCACGGTCCTTTTCAACGACACAGCTGAGAAGATCATATCGGGAGGCGTGGACAATGTCATCAAGATCTGGGACATCAGGAATAACCAGATCGCTTATAAGATCAAGGGACATACTGATACGATTACAGGTAAATTGTTCATTATAATTTGGCGTGATTAAAAAAACTATAAATCGACTTCAAATTATTAAATATCCCAATTTAAAAAAAAATTGGGTTTACACTCGGAATAGTTAGACTTCGATAGCGTGATCTAATTTTCTAGTGGCGCCATCCAGCTAAGTTCATGTCTAATTTCGTTTGATGACACATGGAGGAAAAGTTTTAAGAGATAAATGCTTGGGAATACAAAGATTATGGGACCACCTTGGGATCATTCTATAAACAATAGTAAAAGACACAGCAAAATCGGTTTACCATTGGCGAAGATATCAAGTAACATACATACGTATAAAAAACTTACAGACGAATTACCAACCTCCTTCTATTTAAAGTCGGTAGTTAAAAAAACATTCATTATGTACTAAAACCTCACTGACAAAAATTATTTATGTTAGAGAATTGTGTATCGCACAAACTCTAAGAGGCCTATACACAGCAGTACACACCAGTGACGAAGTCAGTAATGGGTGGGTTGCTGGCCACGATGATGAAGGTCGAAAGCGCAGCGCGGTCAGCGTTGCAGCACTTGATGGACAAGCTAAAATGAAGGTCGAGACCTTTCTAGCGCGGACAGTAAGGGCTGCAATGACGACCAAGCTTTAAGGCCGACACCGTAGTAAGCTTAGCTTAAGGCCATCATAGCGTGGCGTGGCCAGCAGGGCAGTCATTGCGGACCAAGGCTTGTTACTTTTGTATAGTTTACTCAAACAATGCAATTTGAGTAAACTATACTATACTAAACCGGCACAATAATGAAGGTATTTTAAACCGAATCATTACCTGTGATGAAAAATGGGTTCTTTACGATAATCGGAAGCGCTCAGCGCAATGGTTGGATCCTGCCCAGCCAGCCAAATCCTGCCCCAAGCGAAAATTAACCCCAAAAAAGTTACTTGTAAGCGTTTGGTGGACTAGTGCCGGTATTGTTCATTACAGTTTTCTCAAATCTGGCCAGACTATTACGGCTGATGTCTATTGTCAGCAATTGCAAACCATGATGGAAAAGCTAGCGGCTAAACAACCTAGGTTGGTCAATCGCTCCACGCCACTGCTGCTTCACGACAACGCTAGACCACACACTGCGCAACAGACGGCTACTAAATTAGAAGAGCTTCAATTGGAAAGTCTAAGACATCCTCCGTACTCCCCGGACCTTGCTCCAACAGATTACCATTTTTTTCGAAATTTGGATAACTTCTTGCAAGGGAAAAAATTCAACTCCGATGGGGCAGTCCAAATCGCCTTCAAAGATTTTATTGATTCCCGTCCGACTGGTTTTTTTAGTAAAGGGATCAATGAACTACCTATAAGATGGCAAAAGTGCATAGAAAATAATGGTTCATACTTTGATTAATTAAATATATTATATTAAAAGGCCATCATAGCGTGGCGTGGCCAGCAGGGCAGTCATTGCGGACCAAGGCTTGTTACTTTTGTATAGTTTACTCAAACAATGCAATTTAAATAAAAAATACTTTAAAGATCGATAGATAGAACATACTTTATTGTACACTTATAACTAAGAAACAATTAACAAAAAGAAACAATTATAACAAAGTGACAATTGGCGGTCTTAAACTACTAAATATAAAGAAAACTGCAGATCTCTGGGGAATTTCCGTTGAGAATTATTAAACCATTGATGGATACCATTGCAGATCTAGCTTTTATATTTAATGAGTCTATTGATTGTGGCGTATTTCCTGATCTAATGAAATGTAGTAAAATAATCCCACTGTTTAAATCGGGTAGTAGGTCTGACCCCACTAACTTTAGACCAATATCAGTACTGCCTACATTCAGCAAAGTTTTTGAAATAGGTACTTATTTTACATCAATTGCTTAGGCATTTCAATGCAAATGACCTGCTATATTGTAAGCACCGAATTGCTTACAATATAGTTTACTCGCGGCAGGTCAACTACTGATGCCGGTGAAGAGTTAGTATCGCTTATTTTTTATGCTTGGGAGAAGTCGCAAGATGCATTAGGCATTTTTTGCGACTTGTCAAAAGCATCCGATTGCGTACACCATGAAACATTAATCAGGAAACTACATCACTATGGAATAAGGAACACCTCTTTGGGTCTTCTTACATCTTATTTGAGTAAAGGATACAAAGAGTAGACATTAATGGGAAACGGTCTTCGGGGTCTGTAGTTACAATAGGTGTACCGCAGGGATCTATCCTCGGCCCCTTCCTATTTTCAATTTATATTAACGACCTGCCTCATCTTGTTAAGAATAATCACGAGATTGTATTGTTTGCTGATGATACTTCACTAATTTTTAAAATGAAGCGACAAAACACGAATTTCTATGATGTGAATAATGCAATCTCAAAAGTAGTCCATTGGTTTAGTGTCAATAATATTTTGCTTAACAAAACCAAAACGAGATGTATTAGATTTATTCTACCTAATGTTAAAAAAGTTCAGGCTGATGTAAATGTAAAAGGAGAAACGTTAGAAATTGTAGAAAGTACTGTTTTCTTAGGAATCACCTTAGATAATAAACTTCAATGGGGCGCACACATAGATAAGCTATCGAAGAGACTTAGCTCTGCAGCGTATGCTGTCAAAAAAATCCGTCATCTTACAGACGTGGATAAATCTAGACTTGTTTATTTCAGCTACTTTCATACTATTATGTCTTATGGTATACTGCTGTGGGAGAACGCTGCAGATATTAACACCGTATTTGTGTTGCAGAAGAGGGCGGTTCGTGCTATCTATAGTATGGGTCCCAGAGAATCCCTGCGTGATAAATTCAAAGAAATAAACATAATGACAGTACCATGTCAATAAATTTATGAAAAACTATTGTACACTCATTGAAATACCAACGGGTCCCTAAAAATAGCGATGTACATAAATAAATAAACATAAGAATAAAAAAATGATAAACATAAGAATGTACATAAGAAATAAACATAAACTAGCTTTGCCTACAACTAGACTACAAAATTAATGTATCTTTCAAAGGGCAATGTATACGCTTCTACAACAAAACTCCTAGTGAGTTGCAAAAATTATCAGTAAATAAATTCAAACAAATTGTCAAAATCTTCCTGTGTAAAAAGGCCTACTATAAAATATCAGATTATCTAGGAGGATAAAAAAGCTTGGGACGGGATTTGCTCCAACTCGAAAAATAACAAATAACTAACAGGCTAAAGGTTTCTTCGTCGCTTCTTTACTTTAGTGTACATATTAAAGCGACTGAAATCAAAAATATCACTTTATTTCCATCGAAAATAGAAAAGTTAAAATACTTAATAATTAAACTGTCATAATTATTAAGAATTATAACTTTTCTAAGTTTAAATTTATTGTATTTATGGAAATAAAGAGTTTTTGACTTTGACAATAAATCTACGTAAAAATAATTATTAAATTGATTAGTCCTTAAAAAAAAACAAGCCCAAAAAATTTTATAAAACCAGTTTATTCATAAATTATGGTAAAAATTATGGTACAATATTTATTAGATGCACACAGATCTTTACCCCATTTATTTCCAACGATCCTATCCATACCAGGTTGTCTGGCAGAGATCGCTCTTGAGCGATAAGACCGTCAATTGTCACTTTGTTATAATTGTTTCTTAGTTATAACTGTTATAAGTGTGCAATAAAGTATGTTCTATCTTCCATCTATCTATCTAAGAATCTGAAACCAAACACGACAGTAATGTACATTAATGTCGCCTTTTCCAGTAAGCCGGCAAGGCCGAGTTTGCTCAAAGGTTGTCAAAATAATGAGAAGATTACGTGTAGCATGTTTGAGTCAAGTCAATTTTATCTACTTTTGAGGAGGATATATTTCGTTGTAAAGAGCAGCCATGAATGTTGTCCTCAGGCATGGCCCTCTCCAACGACGGTTCGTACCTGCTGTCCAATGCCATGGACAGCACGCTCCGCATCTGGGACGTGCGTCCGTTCGCGCCGACCGAGCGCTGCGTCAAGCTCATGTCGGGACACGCGCACAACTTTGAGAAAAATCTACTGCGCTGCGCGTGGTCGCCTGATGGCTCTAAGGTAACTTGTGTTTATTTCTACAGAGAGTTACTAACACGTTGAGTGCTACCGGCGGCGCACGTGCTGATCTGCGTCAGACCGGTGCGGCGCGCCGCCGCCGCCACGTTCACGATATAATATTAGGTCCTTACATATGAAATTGGCGTTTTTCGTACTGGCCACTTTAATCACAAATTTCTCCTCTTTGGTAAGGAATTCCAAATTCAAATTTGTACAGCTATAGACTCATGTATTTGTGCTTCGATGATCGTCATTCATTTGTTTTGTTTTCTTCTGTTTTTTTCTGTTTGCGTCACTCATTTTACAAAATGGAAAACTTAAAATATCGCATTATTTACGAGTACGAGTTCCGCCGTGGCACTAGTGCTGCGGAAACAACTCGAAGGGTGAATGATGTGTATGGCGGTCGTGTTGCAAAAGAAAACACAGTTCGTTTTTGGTTCCAACGTTTTCGTTCTGGAAATTTTGACCTGCAGAACAAGCCCCGTGGACGGCCTGAGACTCAAGTTGATAATGAAGAGTTGAAGGCTATTGTGGAAGCGGATCCATCGCAAACCACGTCCGAGTTAGCTGCAGGCTGCGATGTTAGTGATAAAACTGTTTTAATTCACTTGAAGCAAATTGGGAAGATTAAAAAGCTTGAAAGGTGGGTACCTCACGAATTGACTGAAGCAAACCGGCAAACGCGCGTCGACTGCTGCGTTACATTACTAAACCGGCACAATAATGAAGGTATTTTAAACCGAATGAAAAATGGGTTCTTTACGATAATCGGAAGCGCTCAGCGCAATGGTTGGATCCTGCCCAGCCAGCCAAATCCTGCCCCAAGCGAAAATTAACCCCAAAAAAGTTACTTGTAAGCGTTTGGTGGACTAGTGCCGGTATTGTTCATTACAGTTTTCTCAAATCTGGCCAGACTATTACGGCTGATGTCTATTGTCAGCAATTGCAAACCATGATGGAAAAGCTAGCGGCTAAACAACCTAGGCTGGTCAATCGCTCCACGCCACTGCTGCTTCACGACAACGCTAGACCACACACTGCGCAACAGACGGCTACTAAATTAGAAGAGCTTCAATTGGAAAGTCTAAGACATCCTCCGTACTCCCCGGACCTTGCTCCAACAGATTACCATTTTTTTCGAAATTTGGATAACTTCTTGCAAGGGAAAAAATTCAACTCCGATGGGGCAGTCCAAATCGCCTTCAAAGATTTTATTGATTCCCGTCCGACTGGTTTTTTTAGTAAAGGGATCAATGAACTACCTATAAGATGGCAAAAGTGCATAGAAAATAATGGTTCATACTTTGATTAATTAAATATATTATATTAAAAAATATTCGACTTTTTGTTCCTCCCATACAAAACGCCAATTTCATATGTAAGGACCTAATATAATGGTGGCAGAATATTTTATAAAAAATACATTAATTGGTTGATTTATATGACCTAAGGAGCTGAGACGTTGACACTCACGGTAGGGCTGGTCCACCAGTTCAAAGTCAGCGATCTATGGAAAGAGCTATGCTCGGAGTTTCTCTGAAGGATAGGATTCGTAACGAATACATCCGACGGAGAACCAAAGTTATCGACATAGCTCAGAGAATTAGCAAGCTGAAGTGGCAGTGGGCCGGCCATAATAATAGTCTCACGAAGAACCGACAACCGCTGCGCGCTGGGGTAAACGTGTGGAGACCGCGATTCAGCAAACGTAGTGTAGGACGCCCTTCGGCCAGGTGGGATGACGATCTGCGAAAGACTGCAGGCAATGCCAGATGCGGCAAACTGAAGACAGGGCGCTATGGCGCTCATTAGGGGAGGCCTATTTCCAGCAGTGGACTAAGCCAGGTTGATGAGGATGATGATGAAATATTTTGTAGCAGCTGAAATTCGCGGAGTTAAAATGAAAAGGTAACCCCAACCCGTTTGTGTATTTTATGGTTTTTTAAATTACCTGTTACTTTTATGAAAAGAAATTAAATGATATACTACTCGCAGTATAAAACGAGCACCGATTCAAATCATATGAAAGATATGATTTTGAATCAGTGCTCTTCTTATCGCATTTGTCAATTTTTTTCTGATATTTGGACCCTTATGAACGTAAAATAAACCGCCAAGTGCGAGTCGACTCGCACACGAAGGGCTCCATACCGTAAAAATCAGGGCAACTTTTTCAAAGAACATCAAATTTTCACTGGTTGGAGACCCCTTTAAATTTTCAACTTTATTTAATTTTTAGTATTTGTTGTTATTACAGTTGAAGTGTTACTTATTTATAGAAAGTTTCATGTGCCTACCTATTGTAGTTCAAGATATAAAGCCTTGACAAATAAAGAGCAATAATAGCCAAAAAAAACACGATTGTTGTATGGGAGCCCCCTTTAATTTTGATATTTATTTTATTTATATTTGTTGTTATAGCGGCAAGAGAAATACACATTCTCTGAAAATTTCAACTGTCTACCTCTTACAGTTCATGAGATAGATCCCTGTGACAGACGGACGGACGGACGGAACGATGTTCCGTTTTCATCCTTCGTGTACGGAACCCTAAAAACAACTTTTCGGGTGTTTTTGTAGACGTATTTTTACACTGAGGCACAATACTATATTTAATAGATGCGTTTTCATCCTTCGTGTACGGAACCCTAAAAACAACTTTTCGGGTGTTTTTGTAGACGTATTTTTACACTGAGGCACAATATAAATATAAATTGCCGTGTGTTTGAAAATGGATTTCGATATCGATCGATTTATATTCGAAATCAAAATTCTCTTCATATTTTCTCAAGCTCCAATAATTTTGAACAAATGACCCATTCAACGATCTTGTTTGTATATAAGGATGCATCCAGATCTTCTATAGGCTGATTTCTATTAATTTGACTGTACGTAAACCAAACAGTCACCATATTTGCAGCATCCTGAATGAGTTCCACACTAATTATTATACCATTTTTAATAAAAAAAACTGACGCGACGCTCTGCACTGCACTAGCGAACAGCTTTGAATGAAATGAGGCAGAGCCGCCGTGAATCCACAAAACGCAACTACGCGCATGAGTGCGTAAAAAACCCGCACCATGATGCAGATCTGCACTCCCGCTAGTCCGCGCGCAGGTGCGGCACGCAACATGCAGCGTGGTGAGTGCCAGTGGCAGTGTGTTAACCGCCTTGGACCTAAAATGTTAACTTTGCATTTCTATGTCTCGGCAGTTTTAAATATAATAAAAACACAGTTATTCTCGTAATTTTTTGACCTATGAAACATAAAATGGTTATCTTCTTCATTACCGCGCTGGCGGCGGCGGCGGAGTAAAGGCCCATTCAGACATACTCGGCATTCGCGGTAACGCGCGTCATACCGCAGCCGCTGCGCATCTATATGTACCACATACATAGGTACGCACTCTGCTTTCGCTGTCGGTCTGGGTAGCGAGTACCGCGTAGCTCGGAACAGGCCTTAACAGTTTTGTTTTATTCTCTATTGTAAAAAATAACCTAGTATTTATAAAATGATTGCGCAAGTTGTAACCATGCCTATTCACAGGTGAGCGCCGGATCGTCAGACCGCTACCTGTACGTGTGGGACACGACGTCACGCCGCGTGCTGTACAAGCTGCCGGGGCACCACGGCGCAGTCACAGATGTCCACTTCCACGGCTCGGAGCCCATCCTGCTCTCCGCTTCCTCAGACAAACAGATTTATCTCGGGGAAATTGATCACTAGCATTTGTACTTGGACATTATCTGCGAAATACTGAAACGCAATGGTAGTTCATGGTCAGATTTTCATTGAAAACTTTTCAAAAATTATGGCTTGAGCGAGTGTTATCCAAGTTCCCTTTCAGTATTTAAGGATTTCCCATTTACTAGTGATTTAACTGTACAAATGATAAGTAAATAATTTTAAGTAGGCTTATAAGGAATTCTATTTAATAAACAAATTTTGTTATAAATATTCTATTTAATGAATACCTAGGCCACGATTTCTCGCGATAATTTTACAACGGCATTCACATTGCCGTTTGACGTTAGGCGGTATCGATATCGAGTGGCGGTACATCAAAGAGACATCGCGAGAATGATTGCGTTGAAGCGGCCACACCACGTTTGTGTCAGTGTGCATCGTGAGCGCGACAGGATCGCACGTGCGTGTGAAACAAAATGAATTAATCCATATGTGATTTTAGTACATACATAATGTTATTATTTATTATTTCATCTTACAGTGTACATTTCCTGTGCATTTGGATCATCCACCATCTTCTTTTTTCTGTTTTTTTTATCTTCATTCGGTAATGATAAAATATATTCAAACAGTAAAAATTTACACTCATGAAATACAGTGTAGCAGCGTCAACATCCATCTTGCTCAAAAGTCAAGGAAGGAACATTGCCAATTGACATTGACCGTTTAAGTGTGGCCACTCCACCTAGAGCGTTAATTGCCGCGTTAGTTACCGCGAGATTTATTGTGATGATGGGCATTGCCATTTCCCGGTAGTGTGGCCCCAGCATTATAGATTAGACTTATGGAAAATTACCTAACATCACAGTAGAGCTTAAAAAGAACATGAATTTTTTTTTGAGTTCAGTCTTATTTCTAAAAACAAAGAGATTGTGGTGGAGGTATTTCAGGGATAAAGCCCATTTTAAAATCTTCACTATTGAAAGCTTCCAAATGTTCAGGAGAAATGTCTTGAACCTTACTGTACACTCTAGTGTCTCCAACTTGTTGCAGGTTTGCAATAAATCCACCAGAAATTTGAGCTTGTTGAAACACATTTGTGGGAATGCTACCAAGCTGTGGTGCATTGAAAGGAGTGTTCTGGGATGCACTGGCAAATATACTTGTAGCAGTGTTTTGGGCATTCTGAGTGTTGAACACATTTTGTGCTGGTGGTTGGGGTGGTTGCTGGGCAAAAACATTCTGTGTTGCTTGAGAAAATATTGACTGGGCTGATTGGGGTACTGGCTGGGCAGGTTGGGCGAAAATACCGGGCTGTGGTGGAGCATTTTGGGGAGTTCCAAATATGCTGGGGGGTTGATTTGCATTCTGATTCTGAAAGACATTCTGACTGGCCTGAGCAAATATGGATTTTGCAGGGTCTGCTGGCTGTGCAAAAGCATTGTTTTGGCCAAACACTGATGGAGTATTGTTTTGTGCAAACACTGAGGGCTGAGACGGTTGGACTGCACTGCAGAAAACTGAAGAAGCATTATTATTCCCAAATGCAGAGTTTGATTGTGGCAGGTTGCTAAAAGGGTCAACTACATTTTCACCATTATAAAGGCTCCGTAGAACTTTGGTTATATTTGCATTCTTTGTAAGAAGTATTTCATACTTTTGTTTTGCTTCTTGAAATATACTGTTCATGAATGCTACCTAAAACAAAACAATTCATTAGAATGCATTCAATAAGAAATTATTCACATAAAAATTCTTGTAGTGTCTTACAGCTTGATCCACAGTGTTATTGGCTCTAGCTTCATAGATGAATAGCCTGGCTTCATCTGGAGACATGTCAACGAGCCCCGGGAATGTTGGTTTCTCCTTGAATGGCGCGTAACCAGACAGCAACCACTGGCCTCCTCGGAGCATTGATTGTAGGTCAGTATGGACCTGGTTGACGAGCTGGTCGTCAGTGACAGCCGGTGACGCCGGAGTAGGCTCCGAAGGAGCTGAAATGAGATGATACATTTAAATAGTGTTACGTGTCACTACAGGCAAATAATCATGCACTTTAAAAAATCTTACCATGGTACGAATACTTGGAGCCGTAAATATGATCATATCTACAGCTCTGACCGAAACGACAGCTGCCTTGCTGGAAGAACTTACAAACAACCATGTTTTAATTTGATTTACGTTGATACAAGACAAATACGATAATAAATCTTTTTTTTTTTCAAAAGAATCTGAAGGGATTGATTGATTGATGTGATGACTTGACATTGACTGATATAAATAATGAGCTATATCGTCGGTGATTATGTAGATTTTCGTATCGTTTCGTTAGCATCCCTAGTAGGTACTACCTACATCGTTTTTTTTTTTTATTCTCTTTGGTTGTTCTACGCTTTTTGGATGTTTCAAAACGTTACAAAATTTATTTTAGATTTTTTTCATTTACCTATCTGCAGAACAGTGAAGTGAAACAGAAAAGTTGCAAAAAGCTCGGCTCGACAGTGGGCGAAGGTAGAAGTACTGATTGTATGCGTGTGAGAATAAGGGATTATTTTGGTTTGGTCATATTCGTAGTAATAAAATAGTACCGCATTCCACCGGGTTTTGTTTTGTCAGGTTGGATTAGTAGGTACCTCCAGGTGCGCTGGGATTTTTTTTTTAAGTTTTGTTCCAGGTCATCCAGGCTAAGTAAGCTACACGTTCACCAGGCTTGCATACCTAAGTCCTGAACGAAACCTAAACAAAAAGGGCCTGTTATTAACACTTATTTTACAGTACTTATGCTAACTACCACTCTGCTTTCCAGGTAAGGAAGATGAACAAAACCAAAATATTCCGAGTACAAGTCTTATTGGTACTTGCCATAGGAATTGGTAAGGAAACATTACATTACTTATAACCATCAATCTAAGTAAAAAAGGGAGATAAGGCACTAGCTTCTCGAAAGTGGAAGGCTAAAATTAGGTAAAATTAGGTCCACCCATCTCGGTCATAGTCGGACCGGCATTCATATTACATGCTTGCTACAACATACTTTATATTGTGTGATTTATTGACCAAAAGACTACAGCAATGCGGTGTTTGTTCATTATAATTACTTATTGCACAAATGGAAATGTACACCTGTGAGAGTGTTTGCATGTAGTTGTAACACAGGCCAGTTGTTGAATAAAAAAAACTTAGGACAAGTTTTGCTCCAACTCGAAAACTAACAACCTAACAAGGTAAAGGTTTCTTGTTCGCTTCTTTACTTTACCGTAAAAATATTTAAGTGAACAAAAATCAAAGAGATCACTGCACTTCCTAGTTTTACTTATGTAATTTGAATTTTGTGATGTGTCCAAGAGTCCTGTAAGGTCTAAAGGAAATAAAGCACTTTGAATTTGAATGTACCGTATCTGCAGATTTTATTTAGATCTATACCATCTATCTTTCAGTTTGTGTCTCTCAGTCCTTCCTTTTACACTATGTTAATTTTGCTCATCATTGTAGTAAAAAGCTTGTACCTACAAGCTTTTTACTACAATGATGAACAAAATTTCGGACTAGGTACTTAGTCCGAAAGTTTAGTCAAACTACTGGTCTCCACGATACAGGTTTTGCCTAGTGTGGAGACCGCAGGAAAACTATAAGATTCCAAATGAAATCAATATTTTTTTCTTATTTTTTTTGCTATGATGGATGAGTCATGCAATTTTTTCAGATACCGACACACACACAGCTGCTAATAATAAAAATAAAATAAATATTCAAATTAAAGGGGACTTCCATCCAAAAAACGTGATTTTTTTTGCAATTTTTGCTCTTTGTTTGTGAAGGCTGTATTTCTTGAACCATTATCGTTAGACACATGAAACTTTCTATAAATAATACTTCAACTGTAATAACAACAAATACTAAAAATATCATAAAGTTGAAAATTTAAAGGGGTTGCCTTGCCATACAAGTGAAAATGTGATGTTCCTTGCCTGATTTTTACGGTACGGAACCCTTCGTGTGCGAATTGACTCGCACTTGGCGGTTTATTTTTAGGTAAGCTAAGTTTGCAACGATGAGTCCACAATATTTTCGGCTACCGCAGCGTCTGTCAGCCTTTCCGTTATAACGTTATAAGTACCTAAATTGATTTTGCAATGATGAGATGAGTCATAAAAAAATGGGGCTACCGCAGCGTCTGGCACCGTTTCCAATGTATTTATGTTTAGCTTGCAATTATGACTTGTAGGTACTTTGTTTTTGGTATTGCAACGTCTGTAAGCCCTACCTTGTATTAGGTACCCGTACCTGTGTTGAGTTTGTTTTAATGAGTCGATAAAAAGTACGCGGGCGAAGCGGGGCGGGTAAAAGCTAGTTTCACCATAAAGAATAATCCATTTGGATCGTTCTTATGCATTGTTCTTGACACAAATTTTCATTTTATTGAACCCCTACAAGGTCCGAAATTTCTTAATATGCACATGTTTTATGGTATTATGTATGTTCATCTGTATGCTACACTGTTCTTCATTTATTTATTATAAACCCTTATTATATTGTGTGAATTGTGTATTCGCATTCCTTAAGTGCCCTGATTAACTTCAAATAAGTAGGAACTTGAACCACTGATTACATTTTTTTTCAGGTACACAAAGTTTGAATGCCAAGCACACTCCAAGTTATATTGGTAAGTGCTTTAGACATATTTGTACACTCCATATTATTAGCACCTTATCATATCAGTGGTGAGTGAGATTTTCAAGAATGTACCATAAAAATTATAGACTGTATAATAATTATAAGCCAACTGTACAGTCAATATAAACACACCACTGTTCAGTTAAACAAAGACTGTCTTGTTATAAAACTCTACATGGTTTTCACAAACAAGCCATTGTTGTCACATGTACATACATTTCATAAAAAAACAAATTGTTTTCTGGGTTAACTAGCCTCATCGAGCACATACCCAATAGAGAGGAAAAGATCTACTGGGTATGTGCTCGATGACTAGCTTTAACGAAGTTGTTCATTATAAATGATTATAATAACATTCAACAAAGGTTTTACAGACACGCAGCGCAGAGCGCTGATCATCCAGTATGCATAATAATAATTGTTCTCAGTGGCATCTTGGGTGATTGGGCTGTGACTTGTGAAATATGCTCGTAACTGAGGCCAAATCCGTCGAGGGGGGTTTAACAGGGGGTAAAATCAATCAATTAAATCAAGTGGGGTATAAGAAAGATAAACTTGCAGACACGTCAAAATAAAGTATTGTTTTATAATCGACTTCAAAAAAGGAGGAGGTTCTCAATTCGTATGTAGGTATGTTTTTTTCTCGCTTGTATAGTTTAACAATATTACGAACTAGCAACAAGGGTTCTCATTTGGCAGAAATTCTATGGCTTCATAGTTCATTCTTCAATTAATGTTTTTGAAGTAAGTAAGAGGAACGCTTTGTTTGAAATGTTTTATTTTGAAGTACTTCACTAATATTGTCATTTTAGGTTTGTTTATAAACATTCTACATAGAATTTGGCTAGTGTATAGGTAGAAGGGTAATGAAATGTGAACGTGTCAGCCAAGCCGACCCGGGCTGTGTTTGTGCTTCCTCCATTAGTGAGTGAAGTGAACTGCCGTTTGTTTCAGCCCGCTACATCCTGTACCTCCTCTCACTAAAGGCGGTGGCGCCGGCTTGTCAGCTCGTGCATCAGTTTCTCACCGGCGGCGGCGGCGGCGGGAATATTACTCGTAACGTAGAGGTTAGTAAAACTTGGAGCTTTGGCCTTTTAGTAAAGGCTTATGTTTCAGCTCTTTTGTGAGTAGGTACATCCTGTACCTACTCACAAAAGAGGCGGTGGCCCCGGCTCATCAGCTCGTGCCTAAGTTTCACACCGGAGGGTTTATTAACATAAATATAGTGACAATTTTTAGCTTTTAGGGTTTCGGCCTTTTAGTTAAGGCTGTTATCAGGCTCCATTCCACTCTGTCTGATCCCACTAATGGATCGGTTAGGCTGTTATCAGGCTCCATTCCACTCTGTCTGATCCACTCAGCAGATCCACTAATGGATCAGTTAAGTTGTTATCAGGCTCTATTTCACTCTGTCTGATCCACTCTGTACATCCCCTAATGGATCAGTTAGGCTGTTATCAGGCTCCATTCCACTCTGTCTGATCAACTCTGCAGATCCACTAATGGATCAGTTAGGCTGTTATCAGGCTCCATGTCACTCTGTCTGATCCACTCTGTAGATCCACTAATGCATCAATTTCCACTGCTTGAATCTATTCCACTTTGATCCATAGGTCGAGGGATAAAGTAGATACTGAAGTTATTAGATAAATATATCTGTGTAAGGTAACCTACCTAATAAGTAATAACGAACTGTATTTGACTGTTCTAAGTGCATTACATGTAGGTATGCCTAATGAAATGAATAAAGATACATTTATTTGGCTTCACAGGAACATCACAGACATATAATAAGATAAACATAGGTAAGTACAAGTAATTGAACAGGTAGAAGGTAGAGTTACACATGAGGATTCATTAAACACATAACAGAAGCAGCGAGTGTAAGAAGTGATGTAGGTAAAGCAAGAGAAGAAGACAGAACCATCTAAAACTGATAAATTAAAGTGTAGGTAGGTACCTATACAGAACTGAAAATTGATATTAACATGCCTACTTAACTAACATAGAACTAAAACAAAACATTCTAGATACAGTGCATTCACAGTTATTTTACCTCTAGCTGTTAGGTTGGCAATCTGAGCGTTATATTGCCATATATAACTTCTATGACTCCCTTAAACGAAATGTAAAAACAGTATTGCTAATATTACCTAACTATGCCGATTTAGTATTACACTTTGTGTGATAATGGTACACATAATACGATATTTCTTAAATATTTAATCAGGTATTTTGGAAGTAATGTTTTTAATAAAATATTTATCTCCATACAAAATCAGTACAGTTGTACCAATATTCGATTAACATAATATGTAAGTACCAATAATATTACATCAATCAATAATAAACAACAGATCAACATTCTAGTTTCCAGTTTAATTGGGTAAAATGTTTAAGACGGGTAACCCTTTTTTACATACCTGTAAGCTCTTCAAGACGACTCGACAGTTATACCAACACTCAGAAAACATCTGTCAGAGGTAAAATAACTGTGAATGCACTGTAGATACCACAGTGATAACAACAATGCGAGTCAATGAAACACAATCCGCCACCTACTACGTGCTCGTAAGCACTTAGGTACCTTACTAACGAGTTTATATAAATTGAACAAAGCAGATCGAATAAAGAAATTGAAACTGCAATACTTAGCTAGATTGTGATAACAAGATTTTTGTTAGCCTTTGTTTATGAATTTAAGGTGGTTCGCTTAAGATTTTATGTAAACTTATTGTTCCAGAAAATATTTGCTGAGAGCCGGAACTACGTAGTTTTGTTCTTCGCTTCTTCGCGTGGCTCGCTGTGCTCGTGTACAACGAACAAACGCCGTTCCAAGCTGACTTCGTGTACCTCGGGATCGCCTTCCTACTCATCAAGTATCAGAAAACTATGGTGAGGACCCCGCGCCCGCGCTTTTCCCAGACAAACAATACCGCCCGTCCCCTATTTCGGCTTGCTGACGTTTCGGACACAATAATTTCATTTATTTACTGACGTTTCGGACACCATCAAAATAAGCCCCGTCAAGGTTATTCCGAGACAAAAGTGATTGTTTTGAATGATGTAATAACAAACTTTTAGCTTTAGGTAAGTACACTGTTTTTTTTAAGATTTGTGGGACTAATAATTAGCCTTCGCGCGTAAATTTTTTATGGGATAATCAAAATCGTTCCCGAATTGACAGCGAACATACATAAAAGAAAATAAATACAGGGTGTTATTTGAATTAGTGTTCATGAGGAGTTCTGCAGGAGGTTATTCATCTGCTGCTACAGATTAAGATTCATTAAACAAAGCAAACCGCAAACAGTTATTTGTTTCAACTAGCTGTACCCGCGACTTCGTTCGCGATTGCCAAACCTGCTGACTACTTACTTGTTACTAGTTTCTGGACTGGTTTCCGCAACTAGGCCACAGGTGAGCCCTTTTTGCGTGTCGGGTGGGGGAGTAGTCGCTACGCAGGCTAGTTTCTGGAACTTTTGCAGTTTGTTTATGCTTTGGTTTGTTCTTGGTCAGCTCTAGGGAACCGTATGTCAGCGAGTGCCTGATTACAGTGTTGTAGTGCCATAGGGTAGTCTTTGGGCTGAGCCCCCATGTTCTTCCTATCATTCGACGGCACTGCCAGAATGAGATAGTGGCTTTCTTTGTCTTGTTGTCTAGATGTGTTGCCCAGTTTAGTTTATTGTCTAGTCTAGAGTTATACCTAAGTATTTAGCTGCATCGGATAGTATTCAAATAATACTATCCGATGCAGTATTAGTAGCCGCGTATTGAAAAGGAACGGGAGTTGGTAGGTCCCTAGTTT
This sequence comes from Eupithecia inturbata, assembly GCA_963662085.1. Taxonomy (NCBI): domain Eukaryota; kingdom Metazoa; phylum Arthropoda; class Insecta; order Lepidoptera; family Geometridae; genus Eupithecia; species Eupithecia inturbata. The sequence continues at coordinate 667,890 of OY759195.1, forward strand.
ACGCTTGTTGGTGAACATTACTAGTTCTGTTTTGGTTGGATTCACGGTTAGTCCATAGTCTATGCACCATGTTTCGATGACTTTTAGTGCGTTGTTCATAATGTTACACGCCACGCTGGCAAAGTGTCCCGATATGAGTATCGCGAGATCGTCCGCTTACCCTACCGTGTAAAAGCGGTGGTCGTTAAGCTAGGTGATTAGATCCTGAATCAGCTGACTAATAATTATTCATGATTGACTACAGTTTCTCTCCTATTAAGAAACGCTGTATAATACATTGTGTTGTGTGCCCTTATTCATCTACTTTACAAAACAGTCATTGCTTTGTTATAGAGCGTTGTTTATGTTACCGGCTTACCGCGCGCGCGCCGCGCGGTAACGTAAGTACAATCAACAGGACATGGGACCTATTCTGCCTGACTAAACGCTTCACTATGACAATGATATCATATAACAGAATACCGAAACGGGTATTTAGCTGAAAGAAACTACATACAGATGGAGGGACGCGCGTCAAAAGTTCAAGTAAGAAACCATTCTATCAATCTCTGCGTGCCGTAGCGCTTTACGCACTATCTAGAGTTTCTTTCATCTAAGAATTCTACGTAACGATTATGCGACGATACCATTGTCATAGTAAAGCGATTGGTTAGCAGAATTGACCTTCATGTATCTGAAGATACGGGTGCACGTACCTGACATCAAGCGAGCGGATGAATGCCATCATTGAAAATTGAAACACTCCACTTGTGTTAAAAATAAACTACTTAAATCAGAATCGCGGGAACTGTTATGGGACAGTAAAACGTAGATGAATGCCATCATTGAAACTTAAAAACACTCACACTTGCTCAAATTAAAAATAAACTACTTACGTAAATCAGAATCGTGGGAACTACCTATAATGAATAAAAAACCTCAAATAGTTGCGTTCGGCTCACTTACTGGCCTGACTGACGACAGTCGCAGGCGACGACAGCGCAGTGGGGTACGCCCCCACGCAAAGTGACAGAGCTATACATGATCACGAGACAGACAGAGTTCGGGTTTCATCGCGCATGTAGGCGCGGTCAGCTGTCTGTCGCCGTAAGGTCAATGCCTTCCGTATTGTAGGTGTTTTAGGAATCATCTGTTTGGACAGACGACTTAAAGATTATGTGAGGTTTCAAAATAAGTTAGTTGCAAAATTTTGGGTAGGTATAATATTAACCTTGGACCTGTTTGTTAACTTTATAATATCCTGTGACACCAGCAGAACGTCCCCTTTCGGTATTGCGCGCTAAAATGACTAACACCTTATATACATAGAACCTCCTCCTTTTCTCGAAGTCTGTTAATAACAGCTAAGGTTGTGGTTTCAGACGGAGCCGCGCGCCAACATTAACTACGGCGTGGGCATGGCCTGCTCATTCTTCGAAGGGTACCTTGTCTACACAATCCCTTCCGATGGAGCCAAGTAAGCACATCATTATCATATTTGACCTCTGTGGCGCATGGCGCAGCGGGCGAAGGTCCACCTGTGACCTCCTGCGGTTGCGGGTTCGATTCCCGCCTCGGGATAAAATAAATATTTGTACGATCTGTAATAAAAAATCTCTATGTAATGTATATATAATATATATCTAGTACCCATAAAACAAGCTCTGCTTAGCTAGCGGGGCTAGATGATGCTGTGTGAATAAAATTGACCAGCATTTTTAATAATTTATATCAGCTCATGAAGTCCACCCAAACCAAAAAATTAAAACCCATAAAATTGTGAGTTGTACGCGGGCGAAGCCGCGGACACAGCAACAATCCGCCTGCCGAGCGTGGTGATTATGGCGAATGTTGATTCTTTAGGCTTATGTCAACATAATAATTATAATTTAGACTGAAAGCCTGACTTGCTGTGATATTGAGATGTGGAGAGAAATAAAAAGATGCGTACTTCTATCCAATATGGCGTGTAATGTTGTCTTGTACAAACGTCGAGGTGAGGTAAGGGGAGAGGGGTGGATATTCAGGTACAATATAAATAAGGCGCGAACATGCCCCCGGCCTTGGAAGCAACAGCTTTCAAAGGCTGTGAAGTTCCTTGTCACTATGGTCTTCTGGAAGGAGTGGACAGATCTTCGCGTAGGCCCGACGAACGACGCCCGTCGCGGTTTGTATATCTGCTACTCTTGAGACTCCATCCTTGCCTGGAATCGTAGCGAGTACACGACCCATATGCCATTTCAGCGGTGGCGAGTTGATTTCTTTAATAAGGACAAGCGAGTCTGGTTGTAGGTCAGTTGTCTGTTGCTTGTTCCATTTTTTTCGTATCTGCAACTCCGATATAGATTCTTTGGCCCAGCGGGTCCAAAAGTGCTGCCGTATCTGTTCCACCCTCTCGTAGCGCTGGAGTCGGTGTACTGGAACGTCGATGACATCATCGCTGGCTGGCGCAGTTAGCGGTCGACCAACCAGGAAATGAGCTGGAGTTAGAGGAGCGAAGTCTGTAGGATCGGGAGAGAGAGGACAAAGAGGTCTGGAATTCAGGATAGCTTCCACCTGTGCTAACACTGTACTGAATTCTTCGAAGGTGAGGTGCGCGTTTCCTATCACACGTCGCAAATGATGTTTACAAGATTTTATTCCTGCCTCCCACAGACCACCAAAATGCGGAGAATAAGGGGGAATGAATTTAAATTTTATTGCTTGAGTTGTTGCGTATTCAACAATGTTAGAAGAACAGTTGCGTAAAAAGTTTGAAAATTCATTCATTAACCCTACAAAGTTAGTTCCATTATCGGAATATATTTCTAAAGGTTTACCGCGCCTAGAGATAAATCTTTTTAAAGCTAAAAGATAAGCTTCAGTAGTGAGGTCACTGACCAGCTCTAAATGCACTGCTCGTGTCACAAAGCACACAAACAAACAAACGTATGCCTTAGAGGTTTTAGCGCCCCTACCTTTGCGATTAAGTATGAGATAGTTTCCACTATAGTCAACCCCGCACCGATTGAACGGATTAGTGGGTGTTATTCTTTGTTTGGGATAATTACCCATTATAGGGGTAAGTACCTTTCCTTTCATGCGCGTGCACTTTACACAAGCATTAACTACAGACCGAGCTAGGTTCCTACCACCTACAGGCCACCAGATATCACGTAAATGGCACAACAATGCCTGGCTACCAGCGTGAAGTAGCTGACGATGTTCGTAGCGAAACAAAAGCTTAGTAAAGTGATGCTTGTTTGATAATAAAATAGGATGTATCTTATCGTAAGAGAACTCATCGGAGTAGCCTAGACGCCCACCCACTCTTATTATTTTATTTTTATCAATAAATAAGTTTAATTTATTTAAGTGATTATTTTTAATGATAGCGTGTTTATTAATTAATTTATATTCATTAGGGTAACTTTCGAATTGAGACCATCGTACAAGCGTTCTTTCCGATTCTCTTAACTCGTCTACACTGAGCATACCTGTTAACTTATTATTTTTATTACGAATATTATGTATGAATCGTAACATAAATGCTACCGCGCGCTTCATACGTTGAAATTGAGAGAAACGCTCAAACGGAAACAATGACCTGGCATCCTGTGTCACTAGTGATGTAACAGCTGACGATTTCAGCTCAGGAAGGTCGTCACATGTTTCTTCAGCCCTAAAATCGTCTAGCGTGAAACTTGGGCTTCGCAAAAAGTCCGGACCGTGCCACCACAAGGAAGAAGAAGAAAGTTCTTGAATACTTGCACCTCGCGACGCAAGATCCGCGGGGTTATCTTTACCCGACACATGACGCCAAATAACATTTTTTGTCAATTCGTGAATTTCTGAAGTTCGATTTTGAACGAAGGGTTTTAATTTATTTGGTGCCATGCGTAACCAACCTAGTACTATGGTCGAGTCCGTCCAAAAAACTATATTTTGAAAGCTACAATTTAACGAGCTACGTGTTTTATCTAGTATTTTAGCACCTAGCAACGTACCAGTAAGTTCAAGTCTCGGTATACTTAAAACCTTTATGGGAGCGACCTTGGCCTTAGAAAAAAGCAACCTTACTGCTATTGTTTCATTTTGACCTACCGTGCGCACGTAAACACAGGCGCCGTACGCAGTTTGCGACGCATCGCTAAAAACATGCAGCTCTAAATACTTAGGTATGATTCCTATAGCGTGCCTAGGAATGCGAATAGAACCGAGCGTTTGTAGTGAGATAAGAAACTGGTTCCAGGTCCGCGCGACACTGGCAGGAACAATGTCATCCCAACCGATTTTAAGTAACCATAATTGTTGCAATAGAACCTTTGCGATTATTATCGTAGGGCTTAACAAGCCCAGAGGATCAAATATTTGAGAAATATTTGACAAAATTGATCGTTTTGTGACTGGCCTATCATCAGATTGGAATTCAGTTTTGAAATAGAATTCATCATTTGAATTATTCCAGCCTAAGCCTAGCGTTTTCGAATTAATGTTTTCGTTGCTTTTAATTTCTTTTGTGTGCTCTGAAATGGTATGATCATCATCGCACGGAAAATTGTACATCCACTTGCGAAGGGAAAAGCAGCCTAATTGAAGCGCGTTTTTTATGCGCACACACAACTTTAATAGGCTTTCTTTGTTGTTATGACCTGTCAAGAGATCGTCCACGTAAAAATCATCCCTAACTACCCTTTCAACGTCTGGGTTTAACGATTCAGTACCTAACTGTTTTAAACACCTAACAGCTAAAAACGGCGCGGAAGCTGTTCCCTGGGTTACAGTATTGAGAGAGTACTTGCGTAACGGTAACGATGGATCCTCTCTCCATACAACCAGCTGAAGCTGACGCTGGTCTTGAGCTACCAAACAATTGCGGAACATTTTATTAACATCAGCGCAGGCTACGAATGTATGCTGTCTAAAGCGGAGCAGAATCGAAATCAAATCACCTTGTATGGGTGCGCCCACTAACTGCAGGTCGTTCAGCGACTTCCCGGAAGTGCTGGCCGCGCTGGCGTCGAACACCACGCGCAGCTTAGTGGTACTGCTGGCCTCGCGGTAAACGCCGTGGTGCGGGATGTAGTAACATGGACTTTGGTGCGAATTTATCTGACTCATGTGGCCTAACTCTTCGTATTCCTTCATAAAATTAGCGTATAATAATTTATAATCAGGCGAACGCTGTAAACGTTTTTCCAAAGCGAGGAAACGGCGTTCGGCTTGAGTATAAGACTCGCCTAAGACGTCGGGTGACTGTTTTAAAGGAATACGTACAACGAACCTTCCCTCGCTATCACGCGTTGTAGTGCGAGCAAAGTGTTCTTCACATGAACGTTCCTCATCAGTCTGCGTATCCTTAGCCTTAGGAAGCTCTTCGATTTCCCAAAACATACGTAATTGTGAATCTAACGTACGATTAAAATTACAATGAACGGGCATAGAATTTTGCGTTTGTTTATAAAGCGGACCGGAAATTATCCATCCTAATTTCGTGTTTTGTAAATAGGGCCCACTAGGAAGTCGAATTTTGCCTTCTTCTAATAGGTCCCAGAATACATCCGCGCCTATCAAAATGTCTATTTTCGATACGTCGAGAAAGTTCGGGTTAGCCAACCTTATGTTGCCTGGAATACAGAGCTGTGCGTTTTCACAGAAGGTTGAAATGCCTGAAGTTATTTGCGGTAAAACAAAACAATTAATGCGTGTTTTGAATGTTTGATCGACTTGCGACTTAATTTGAATGCTACATGTTTCCGAACATTGTATCACTGAGTCACCTACTCCTCGAATCTCGTGAGTTGATTTTAACGATGGAGCGTTAATTGCGTCACATAATGATTTTGTGATAAAGCATCGTTGAGAACCTGAGTCTAGAAGCGCAAGCGCCTGGTGATAAGCACCCTGCGTATCAGCTACCTCGACCACAGCTGTTGACAATAGCACTGTATGCATACCTACAAAATTAGAGCAGCTAGTCTGCATATGTGCCTTATTTACCTGAATTAGCGAGTCTGTGGTAGAAGAAGCGTTCTCAGTGGCCTCATTCATGCTGCACTGAGTAGGTACACTTGAATGAAATGTCACTGCACTTTCGGTATGTATCAATGAGTTATGCTTAGCGTTGCATTTCCTGCACGACCCGAAGTTACACTGATCAGGCGAGTGTCCCGCGCGTAAACAGTTTTCACAAAGTTTATTATCGCGAATTAATGTTAACTTTGAATCTAAATCACTTTCTATGAATTTTAAGCACGAATACAACGGATGAGCTGCGTTGCACTTCAAGCATGGCTTGCAGGTGCGAGACTGACGGTCGCCGGGCTTGTTGTTAGAAACATTGCAGTGTGAAACATTTTGTGAATGTGAACCTTGCTTTTTATAAGACCTTTCGGTTTTATCTGTTTGTGGTTTGTTATGTGAAAGCTGCAATGTTTCTAGCATATCTGCCCTGTCCTGCAAGAAACCTATCAAATCACTCAACTTTATAATGCGTTTCGTTTTGTGATCGTTAGCTGATAAAGTGCATTTATAGGTTTCCCATTCGCGTTCCGTTAACTTATCCAACTTAGACACAATCATGTAGTTAATGAGTGTATCCCAGGAGTCAGTAGGCTCACCTAGGATTTTTAGCGCGCGTAAGTTTTTTAGAACTGTGTCAATTAACATTCTTATTAGTGTGGGTGATTCCTTTGTTAGCGCGTTTATAGTAAACAAAGCTTTTACGTGGTTGTGAATCAAAAGTCTATTATTATTGTACCTATTTAGTAACAATTCCCATGCGACGGAATAGTTATCTGCGGAGAATTCCATCGATTCTATAACTAGCAATGCGTTTCCCTTCAACGAAGACTTCAAGTAGTGAAACTTTTGAATGCTACTTATATTTTTAGAGTTATGAACAAGTGACAAAAATGTATCTCTAAACTCAAGCCAGTGCTCATACGATCCGTCAAAGGTGGGCATGGCTATAGTGGGCAGTTTTACAGATTGTGACCCTTCGCAAGTACCTTTAGAACGGTCAGTGACCTCATCACTATTAATTAGTGATTGCGCTAAGGCCAAAGTACTGTAATAATTATTTTCGAAAGATTCCCTACAGCTTAATTGATCTGGAATCACACTATCATAAACACTGTCTTCAATTTGCGATTGAATGTTATTAAATTCTGTAAAAAGGTTAGTAGCTCCGTTAATGCGTAGTTGTAGGTCTAAACGATTTCTATGAGAAAGAATAGGATCATCGCTTTCTACTAACGATTGGACATAGTTAGTAAACCTAGTCAAACGTCCTTTAACTATTCCACGTTTTCTAAGCAACTCGCGAACTAGCGTGGGGTTATCACCTAACTGCGTAGTAGGAGACCTATCGCGAGACCTAGGCTTCTGTGATTCTACGTTTAGGGTGTCTGTAGACATTTTGGTGGTGTGTGGATGGAAGGAATACTCACGATTTTAAAGCGAACAGGATGGGCAGTGCTAGCAGCGTGACAAGCCTTCGTCTATCCTGCCTTTCGGAGAGAATTCCTTCACGACAAAACACTGAAACAGGTTAGCACACGTGTCACAATTGGAACAGGGAGGAGATGGATAATGAAGGATGGTTGGTCCCACCAGATGCACAGAGAACGATGAGATGACAATCCGACTTCAATTCCTTTAGCGCTTAGCCTCCAGGTTGTGTTTCGATGTGCAGTTGTTATTGCGCAGTTTCTCACAGCAATGGCCGCCAAGTCTTCGTATTGTAAGATCGTATTTCCGTAGGTGCAGGATTCGTATTTGACGAAGAAGGACCAATATGTTGATTCTTTAGGCTTATGTCAACATAATAATTATAATTTAGACTGAAAGCCTGACTTGCTGTGATATTGAGATGTGGAGAGAAATAAAAAGATGCGTACTTCTATCCAATATGGCGTGTAATGTTGTCTTGTACAAACGTCGAGGTGAGGTAAGGGGAGAGGGGTGGATATTCAGGTACAATATAAATAAGGCGCGAACAGCGAAACCTCCCTTATTTGAGGGAGATATGTCCAGCAGTGAACGTAAGAGCTCTACAGGCTGTTTATGTCCTTATCATTATGTATGATGTAGATTTAGATAGACTAAACAAACATGTATTACACTTGTTAGGCATTGCGCCATCGATCACCCAAGTCGACCACCGGAATCTGTATCGCGAACAGATCAATTACTGCTGATGTGACTTATAACTAAATTGAGTGCCGCGGCTTCATTGTACCTAAATTACGACATGCTTGTACCTATATTTTTGTGAGAATATTAAGCACTTAAAATCCAACTTCGATTTAGGTCACTAGTTTTAATTTAATTTGTAATCTTTTTTTATCATTATACTTAATTAATTAGCACCAAGTTCGGACTGTCACTGTACCCTCCCTAGCCGCCGTACATGACTCACTCATAAATAAAAGTGGCAGTGGTTTCACTTTCACTTCTACTACTAGTAGACAAAAAATTAAAGTGAAGAGAAAATCAATTAACACTTTAATTCCTATTTGATAATAATTTATAGTTTAATCTATTTATGTCTATGAGCTTATTTTTTTTAGCCAAAAGAAATAAACGTATTGATTTTTGTCCCAGTTTCAGGGGCTTCGAGGAAAACGTGAAGGCGCTAGAGGGGTCGCAGGGCGTGCTGTTTCCCTCTAAGAAACTGTTCATCATCATCACCAAGGACATGTTCTGTCCGCCAGACCTTAAGCACTTCAACAAGGACAGCCGAACGGACCTGCCTACTATGGAGACCTTCAATGTTAGTCAGGAAAATGTATCATTTATAGAATTCTGTACCCAAAGGGTGCCAATGGGACCCTATTACTAAGCATTCGCTGTATGTCTGTCCGTTATCTGTCTGTGGGCTGTACTGTATCTCATAAATCGTTATACGAGTAGACAGAATATAATTTACATTATATTGGTTTAGATGCAAGAGGTGTTAGAAGTTCGCCGTTTCTGTCTGAGTGTGTGTATGCTCCCAGACGGATAAAAAGGTGATGTGATTTAGTTTTGTGTTAATTAAGTTTGTTGGAAATTAGCGCATTCGTTCTAATAATCAGTCAATTACTTTTATTTCTGTAGGCTTACAAAATAAGCTCTTAGACAAGTCATATTTTAAACTATAAATTAGTATAAAAAAAAAGTGATTTTGATTGATTTTATCTTCACTTCATTTTTTGTCTACTAGTGGAAGAAGTGATAAATATTACGAAGGTAGGCCTGCACCCGAATTACATAGTAATACATCTGGTCTTGTAAATTATTTTTAAATTGGCTTGAATGTTCAGTCAAATCAAATCCGCTTCTCTTCTTCCACTCGTCACGATTTAACGCAGATGAACGTTACTGCTGGTGCTGGTACTGGTGGGGTGCAGATCAAGCTCCGCGTCAGTTGAACATTGCCTGAAGTGGGCTATTGTGTATAAGGCTCATTTAAATCTTTCTTTGTATGTCTCAGGTCCTAGAGAACGTGGTAAAGAGCGTGGCAGGCGTGAAGGACCGCGTGTACCGGCACACGGCGTACAAGATCCTCCGGCCTGACGGCGCACCGGCCGTCTGCGTCATGGCGGAGTGCGCCACTCCGCTGCACACGCTGCACCGCGTGCTGAACAACAGGACGCTGTATCAAGGTATACTAAAGTACCGGCACACGGCGTACAAGACCCTCCGGCCTGACGGCGCACCGGCCGTCTGCGTCATGGCGGAGTGCGCCACTCCGCTGCACACGCTGCACCGCGTGCTGAACAACAGGACGCTGTATCAAGGTATACTAAAGTACCGGCACACGGCGTACAAGACCCTCCGGCCTGACGGCGCACCGGCCGTCTGCGTCATGGCGGAGTGCGCCACTCCGCTGCACACGCTGCACCGCGTGCTGAACAACAGGACGCTGTATCAAGGTATACTAAAGTACCGGCACACGGCGTACAAGACCCTCCGGCCTGACGGCGCACCGGCCGTCTGCGTCATGGCGGAGTGCGCCACTCCGCTGCACACGCTGCACCGCGTGCTGAACAACAGGACGCTGTATCAAGGTATACTAAAGTACCGGCACACGGCGTACAAGACCCTCCGGCCTGACGGCGCACCGGCCGTCTGCGTCATGGCGGAGTGCGCCACTCCGCTGCACACGCTGCACCGCGTGCTGAACAACAGGACGCTGTATCAAGGTATACTAAAGTACCGGCACACGGCGTACAAGACCCTCCGGCCTGACGGCGCACCGGCCGTCTGCGTCATGGCGGAGTGCGCCACTCCGCTGCACACGCTGCACCGCGTGCTGAACAACAGGACGCTGTATCAAGGTATACTAAAGTACCGGCACACGGCGTACAAGACCCTCCGGCCTGACGGCGCACCGGCCGTCTGCGTCATGGCGGAGTGCGCCACTCCGCTGCACACGCTGCACCGCGTGCTGAACAACAGGACGCTGTATCAAGGTATACTAAAGTACCGGCACACGGCGTACAAGACCCTCCGGCCTAACGGCGCACGCGCGGGTAACAATCTTGAGAGAACACGTTTGCATGGATTAACAAATGACTCTAGAACGCTCAAGTTTCCATATCAGGGGCCTCGGTAGCGGCACACCTCGGACACTCGCCCATTTCTCCATACAAACGTCGCGTCTTGACACATACCTCGTGTGTTCATAATAAGTCTTGAGACACAGTAAAACTAAAATATTTTTGGAGCTAAGTTGAGTATTCATTTATTGGATATTAAAATTAAAACTACTGACATCTAGATCTGTATTTAAAAATAAATCATTCAAAATGGCCGCCTTTGCATTCAATGCAGGCCTTCAAACGCGTGCGCCATTCATCTATGGCGGCACGAATCTTTTCAATGGGAATCCGTTTCGATTCTTTAATAAGGGCTCGCTTGAGAGAATCCAGGTTTGGGTGAGACTTTCTGCATGCCCTCAGCTCCAATTCCGTCCATAAAGAATAATCCAAAGGATTCAAGTCAGGGCTTGACGAGGGCCAATCTTCGCTCCGAATGAAGCCTGGCAAATTGGCCTCCAGCCAACGTTGGGTAGTCTTAGCTTTATGGGAGGGAGCAGAGTCCTGTTGGAAAACCCAGTATTTTCCAGCGAATAGCGTATCATTTAATGGTTTAACCACCGCTTCCAATATGTCGGTTTGGTAATTTTGTGCCTTCACCTTGACGCCTTGCTGGCAAAAATGAAGCGAAGTGACCCCCTCGTAGGAAACACCCCACCAAACCATCACACTTGCTGGATGATGAGTGCGCTGGACATTGCGTACAGATGGCTGGACGTCCTTTGAACTTCTGGCGTAAACCTTATTGTTCTGCCGGTTAAACTTTTCTTCCACCGTGAAGATCTTTTCATCGGTAAACAGGATATTTTTTGGATCGTGTCTCCTCAATAGGTTCCGACATCGTTCCAGTCGCAATTTACGAAGACGCTCGTTTAAATAATGCACTTTCCTTCGACTGTAGGCCTTTAGTTTAAGATCATATTTAAGTATCCTGTTCACCGATATTCGCGAAATGTTGGTCTGCAGAGCTAATTTCTTTTAAGTCCGGCAAGAGTTGCGACGAATTCGCTCTCTGATTACTTTGATGTTGGCGGGCGTCCTTACAGACCGCGGGCGGCCACATCTTCCACGGTCTTCTAAAGAGCCGGTCTCCTTGTACCTCTTTATGGTATAATACACAAAGTTCCGACTACATCCCAAACTTTGGATTTCACTAAAAACTTGCATTGGTTTTTTTCCTGCTTGAAACAGTGAAATTACAGTCGCACGCAAATCTTTTGTTGGCGCCATTTTCACGGAGAATGAAACAAATATTCAAATGTATATTTTTTCTGATTCAAAACATTAGAAATTTAAAATTTTAAAAGTTTATAAAAGGTTGCATGAATTACTTTCTTTTTAAATTAATTAAATAAGTTCGTCTCAAAACTTATGAACACACGAGGTAATTACGCAGTAGATTTAGCCACACATGTGTCATTTAGATCAATAAGTTTTTTATTTGGGTCAATAAGTTCTATTTATATCCTCAGAGATGGCCGACATCGACGTGGCCGGCGTAGTGGATGACTTCTGTCGCACGCTCAACTCCATCCTGGACAAGAGCCCCGAGTGCCAGGGGAAATGCGAGCTTATCTACTACGACAGTGAGTACATTATACTATAGCATAAAAATGAAAAACCCTCATGCAGTGCACCGGCCCAAATAGGACTGCAAGAAACAAATTGCACAATGATCTATAAAACTTGTTAATGTAAAGAAACACTAATTAGAAATGTATGCTATTTCTAGACTCGGACCCTGAACAGAATCTGGCCGACCTGCTGCTGGCCAGGATCCGCGAGCTCGTCCCGGACTTCGAGAAACAGATCCTCGAGAGGAAGGGAGACAACGTGATCGAGGGAGATGACAAAGTGAACAGATGTTAAGTATAACCTGCGTTCCTATAGAATGGTATTCAGAATGACGTCATCTCTCATGCTGTCCGATCTGAGCGGGACAGCATGAGAGATGATGTCATTCGTAATCCCGTTCTTATTAACGCAGGTTATTGGCTAGAACCAAACTATTGTGGTGTGCTGTGTCGCTTCAGAAGCATGTAGAAACACATTGGGGTCCATTTGGTTAAAAACTAAAATTTCTTCTCGTTCCCTTTCTTATCAACCGAAATAAAAAGGGTGACATCATTTTTAGTGGTGACAAAGCAGTTTAGTTTTGGCAATATCTGTTTTGACACCAGTGTCTCTCTCACTGAATGCACGACACTGTTACGCTGCGCCACAGCCACACAAAATTGCAATTTTAAGCTATACGCTGGACGCGCATTGGCTGCTATAACTTCAACTACTGTTATATTTTCAAACTTATGTGATCAGAACTCTGTACAATATTGTTCGTCAATTTACGATATTTTGAAAAACTATCAAAGGTTAACTAATGTGCGGTCAGCTATTATGCCCTGTAGAGTGGAGGGTGGTAAGAGTCATCCACTTAGATGTTACCTTTTGCAGAGCAATGTTATTAATATGACAACATTCATTAATGTTACCATGTTGCCTATAAAAAAGAAAGTTTTGGTGTGGATACACGTTTATTGTAAGGAAAGCAAATGATCACAGACAATTAATTGATCACAATCTTGTAAGTGAAGCAAACACAATCTCTTCATACTTTCTGTATTATTCTATTCGCGTAAGAATCTGTGTCCAGCCAAATAATTAGTCATTAGACTTAGTTAATGTAATGAGTTAAGGATCACATCAATGGCCGAGATGACCTGCGATGGTCTCGTCGTGCCTCTAGAACTTTATAAGCGTGTTTCCACGGCGGCGCGGCGATCCCTTGCGGAGATCATTTCTGTTGATACACTTTGACATCCGGGGGCCCATAAGGTGTACCTACCTAAGGGCTTGTGTTGCGTTGTTCGAAAATGATTTGATGAAATCAAATCTTTGTTCCTTTTTATTTCCGTGTGTAAGAATAAGCAGGATGGTACCTGTTGGAGTAACATAGATTATTTTTTCTAGATCTTATACACGTCTGTAGTGACTTTTTATTTTGCGTAAAGCCGGGTACTGACTGGTGTTACGAAGCTAAAATCCGTCTCATTGCTTGTTGCGCCTTTCCCCGTACTGACTCCACGAGCGCTCGCTGTGTAACATGTTACATTACGCCCCGTAACGCTGATCAGTACCCGCCGCAGTTAATTTTAGTAACATTATAACATATTTGATTTGATAATAGTGTTTTTATTTTGCGTCATAATTAAACATTGCTGTTGTAATTTGATTTAATATTTGTCTAATCGTTATTTTGTTTAAATGTGACATTTTAATTTCATTTGATAACCTTAAAATGTGTAATTTTAATTTTGTGACATAATTATTGTTTTAGTTATTTGTTAGTAATACAGTCCTTCAACTGTTAACTTAACAAATTATAAAAATAAGTACCATAGGGAGGTCCCTATGGTAATTATTTTTATAATTTGTTGACCAGGTATGTCATATTTTTGTTTAGTTATTGTTTGCCAGATTGTTTATGAATCAGTTTTGTAAAGTGCTTTATTTCTAGTTGATTGAAGATTATCTCTAAATCCTGTCCTACAGGTTAAGATAGACATGGAAACTTTAATTGGCTTGCCTTATTCTTAGAGTACCTAGATATAGCATTTAATGTGAGACTGAATAAGACACAGGTGGCTGTGTAAAAAATTACTCGATTATAACCACAATTTTTTAGTGTGTAAGTAAAAAGATACTCGTTTAGATAAGTTCAAAATTAATAAAAAGTTTTTTTTTACCATTTTGTTTAATTTCCGATATCAACAATGGCAATTGTCGTCTTTCGGGACCAAAAGGAGGAATTGTTGAGTATCCATTTGCACACTGCACTCTGATAGTTAACAATCAGCAGTTAGGATTCTTTATAAACATCCAAGAGAATAATACCCACGGAGAATAAACATCTTTCTTTCATCTCTAGGGACGTGTTAGAAAGGCCGCAGGTAATAAAATGCGAAATGGTTGGAATAAAGACAAACCTGTCGCGTTATTAGCAACCCTAGCTAGATCTTTCATTTAGATTAAAGTGAAGCGTCTACTGGACCGGTATCGGAGCGGATTTGTTGCTTTGTATTGATTTCTATGGTATAGCATAGCATGCACTGGATCATCATATCTGCCGATACCGATGCCAGAGACCGGTATTTCCGCATATCGCCGATGCAAAATTCGGAAGCACGCACCCTATTGGGATATTGTAAATATCGATGGATGCCGCGTACGCTCTGATTCTGATCCTGTGGACGCGTTACTTTAATTTGGAGTTCGAGCGCTAGGTATCACACCGGCGACACACAGCGATTTGAAAGCAAGACCAGTGCGTAACGAGCGCTCGGCGATTATTCCGCGGGCGCTTAGTGATAGACGCGAAGTGATCAGTGTGATCACGGATCACTGGGCGTTCGCAAACACGCCTAAACGTCGCGCGCCGCGGGCGCGCAGCACTTTCGCCGCGATTAGGAAGGAAGCATGGGCAACCCACGGCGAGCAGATTGGGCAGACGTTGCCTCGCTTTGAACTCGCTCGCAAGTCGCCAGTGTGATGTGATAATTTGTAAGACCCCGTAGATGGATTATTTTATCACCCTTC
Organism: Eupithecia inturbata; assembly: GCA_963662085.1. Taxonomy (NCBI): domain Eukaryota; kingdom Metazoa; phylum Arthropoda; class Insecta; order Lepidoptera; family Geometridae; genus Eupithecia; species Eupithecia inturbata. The sequence continues at coordinate 683,027 of OY759195.1, forward strand.
ATATTCTATTCTTCTATTGTAAGGCTCTGAACGAATTAAACTAATGCCCGTGACGAAAGTTTTATGAGGCCTCCCACCTGTCACCCACTCACCATGCATGGGGGTGCATCTCTGGAGTGCATGCATGCATGGGGAGTGGGTGACAGGTGACAGGCCTCATGTTCGGAATTTCGGGTACGAATTTGCTTTAATTCCTGAGAAGCAAAATTCGTACGTCCAAATCTTACCCGTCCAATAACGTCTGTTATCAATCGACTGTCAAAGTCATTCATTGTCAAAAATAATCAAAACAAACTCACGTGTGTGTTGAGGTCGAATCAAAATAGTAAATTTTTGTAATAAAAACTGGAATTTATGAAACAAAATGGGAAAACGCAAGTATGACAATGAAGAAGAGGATTCTTCGAAGAAATCTAAACACGATGACACAAGTATTGCCGCAGAGAATGCAGAAGAGCAACCTCAAAATGAATCCAAACCAAAGAAAGTGGAAAAACCGCCTTCTCGATTTGGTTTTGATGTGAAACAGTTTCGGAAAGAAATCGTCGGGAAACAGGGACAGACTATGGGTAAGATATCAGGACTTTCTTCCTTTAAGGGCGCTAAAAACTTTAATTTTACCTAACCTCTAACAATTGAAAAGTCCACACAATTATCTGGTTCTATTGAGAGTTTGTTATCAATAGGTCACCTTTCACGAATATTACAGTCCCAGAATCCAGTCCAGTCATCATTTCTAAAGCACTAATATAATAACTTTATGAAACACAATTATATTGATTTCAGTACTAACACAATTCCTGCAAGTCTGCCTTAACCCGGACAACGATATGGACTACATCCTGGATTACCTCAACTGCGGAGGCAATTCCCACGAGATCCTTCGACAAATCGACACAGAGAACAAGAAGAACCTTACACTTGCCACTCCTGCATTCCATCTGTTCCACCTCATCATTCTCAAAGTACAATCCTCTGTACCACACATGATAGCCATCACAGAAGAAGCTAGTCGGTACTTCCTAAACAATTTCATGTCAACTGTAGAAATTATGATCAGTGAAAACTCTGGTCCGAGACATAGAAAGATTGTTCTAAAGCTATTGACCTCCATGGTCACATTAAGTTCAGACTTGGGTATTGAAGTGCTCAACCAGGCTCCATTGTCTCCCCAAAAATTAAAACATATTGCAGACAACACAAATACTAAAGAGAAAGACAATGTTAGAGCTGCTTTTGTCCTTTTCATGACATCATTTCTACTAGAAGGGCACCTTCCACTGATCAAAGCACTCTTAGAAAAGTCTGGCTTGCTTGGGCTTGTACTTCCAGGGTTGATGGAAGATGATGTTGAATCAGTTTTGATGTTCTTGAACATTCTGAAGAAAAATGTGGTAGATAACACATTTGTTTCAAAGAGCTTGAAGATGATGACTTTCAGCCAAACTGCATTACACTGGATGTTCAAGCTGTTTTTCTGGAAAGGACCCTCTGATGTACCTTATGCTTTAAGAAATGAGGCTCGAGAAGAGATCACAAGTCTCCTTACAGAAATTGTGCTGACTTTGTTCACAAACCACAAAACCGGCCTTTACTTCATGGACCACTCTCTAGGAACTAGTGATTCAAATAAAAATCCAAGTTTATCCAAAGCTTTGCTCTCTATGAACAGGCCATGGGAAAACAAAGCCCTTAGTGAGGTGGTGCTAGAGATCATATACAAGTGCCCTGACCTACACCGACCACTTATCACTGTAATTGAAAGAAGCTTTGAGCCTCAACATACCCGGATATGGGAACAAGCAACTGGCTTTATAATCAAAGTTTTGGATAAAATCAAACCTGAAGACGTCCTGCCCAGGATGTCTAAGCTTAGCTCTCCACAAGTCACGAATTTTATTAGATTTCTTACCTTACCTGTGCCATTACTAAAATACATGCAAGCGAGCATATGCTCGGACCAGACAATCTCTCTCTACAGTGTGAAAGTGCTGGTCAAAATGCTGCAAACCTTACAAAGGTATACCCAGTTACTTGAACAGCAAGAATCAACCTTAAACATAACAGAGTTGAGGTCTAGATTAGACCATTTCTTCCCAAAACATTTACCTGCACCTGCTCTGATTGTGTCCTTGATCAATAATGTAATCAATGAGGAAAAGAAAGAAGTCAAAAATGAGTCAACAGTTTATTCTCTACCAAAAATCACCGACACAAGAGCACTGATATATCTAGTAGATCTCCTGTTACTTTACAATGACATACACCCTTCATACTTTGAAACTTTGGAAGGAAACATAGACATGAAAAAGATTCTAGATTATTCAGTGACTCTGCCTGAAGGTGATGGACCTGTATCAGTGTTGAAATTCAAAGTGGTATCTCTGTGGCTAACTTTAGACAACTCTGCGATATCTCTGAAGAACCCCATGTTCAAGGAACTGTTTTTGATCATGCTGGAGGTCTACATGAGCGACGACGACCACACCTGGCTGGAAGCGAAGGAGACTCTACGAAGTTTCTTCCGCAACACAACTATTTTTGAATCAGATGAGGACGAAATTCATCTAATACTGTACGCATTACGCAGCTCTAAAGTAAATCCTTCTTCTTTAGTCGGCGACATCGTACAATACGTTCTAGAAAACAAAAAAGAATTAACAGAGTATGTCAGAAACCAACTGGTCAACTTCGAAATATCTGACGAAAGCGCTGCGTCGTCGCTAGATAAGTTATTCAATGATCTAATGGAAAACCGACACACAGAAGACAATGTGTTTCTGGAGAACAAAATACCGTCTCCGTTTATAGTGGGCTGTATGCAGTACCTGCAGGTAAACAAAGATAAGAAGAAGAGCTTAAAGCATTTCTTATCTTTGTATATTGCCAACCTACTCCACAGTAACTACTCGCCAGAGTTGACTGAAGTTCTCATAGGAGATTCTAAACTCGAAGCTAGGAGCTACGTAGCAAGCTGGATAGGCGAGCCAGTCTCCTTACCTGATACCATCGTAGGGAAGGACGATGTTTTAAGGAACATATCCAAATCTATTGTTGATAATGATCAACTTACACTACAACAGGTCTTCCCTTTTATCAAGGAAGTAGAAGCAGCAGAAAATGAGTTCGTAATAAATGACGTAGCTTACGCTTTGGATTCAGAAAGAAACATTAACGGTTCGGAGCTATTAACCTGGGCGAAGTACCTGATATTCTGCGCAGTAAGATTGACTGATATGGGATTACTCAAACAAGAGCAGCAACAGAAGGTTACAGACTATATACAGTGCGTGATAGCAATCGGGAGAAAGCGACACATGATCGACGTTTGCAGGACTATCATTCTTAATCTATTCAAGAATCCTCACGTTCTTAAGACCTACAGATGTTTAGATCAACACAAAGATGAGTCAAGCCTTCTAGCTACAAAGTTTCTACTAAACATCATCACAGAACACAAAGATATCATAAATTACTTGAACAAAAAACATAAAATTCTTAAATCTTACCAACAGAAAAATTACAATGAGATTGTCAAGGGATTCGTCAAGATAAAGAAAGGGAAGGAAGTCAACACTGAATATACAATGAAGGTTTTAGAAATCGTAGGGTTGGCTGTCGAAGATGATTTACGCGTATTCAATCTGATATTTGGGGCTGAAGTGACTAATTGCGTGAAGGATGATAAAGAGCCGAGTTTGGTGCTGGAGTTACTAAGATACCTGGTCGACAAATACTCAAAGTCCGTAAGCTCAGAGCTGCAGTCGCAGACATTACGAAAATGCATGAAGTTGTACACGGAGCTGCTAACAAATAAAGAAATTAACGCGAACCTGACCCAACTGGAAGTGTCATTAGCGGAATACTTTGAACACAAACCGCATCAAGTGAAGACAATCTCATATGATATCTTCAAGAAGTTCTTTGAAGCAAACATCGCGAGGAAATCCACACCACAGCTAGCATCTGTCCTTCTGAAGCATAACATCAAGATCTGTAACACATTCAAGGAACAATTAGCTAAACCTGAAATACTAGCGCTTAGAGAGTTGACTCTACCATTAGGGAATGCTCTGATCAATCACAAACAGTTTCTGTTGGAGAACAAAGAGCTTCTATTCAATATCTACAATGAGTATAAATCCAACATAAATAAGATGCTAGAGAAGCCACACAAGGCGGGACAAGTCTACGTCTCCAATTCCAAGTTTATAAGAAAGCTTGTGCTCGAATGTATGGATCTACAAGAATGCGAGAAGCTGTTTGCGAAAAGTCACAAGTACGAATCGGTAGAACTGAGCCATGTGTTTTTGTTTCACAGTATATTCTTGAAACTATGCACTTCCGATAAGTTGAAGAAGGATCATCTGACAAACTACTTCCTATCCATGCTGCAAATTATATCTGTAGCTTTGAAAGATGGAAAAGAAACCGATGTTGTGATGGAAATTGTAACAAACATTTACAGTACTGTCACATTGAGTAAAAGCTTAGGAATCAGTGTTGAGCAAAGAGACGACTTCAAGAAGATCACAGAAAGTGCTATTTGGCAGAACTTCTGCAAAGTGGTCTTAAAAGACTCTTTGAAAGTGAATACCGCGAATCAAACCAATCAAATCGGACCACAGCTTCTGTGTCTGCTAACCAGCTTAGTCAAGCTATTCTACTCAGATAATCACGAAGACATTAGTACTCTCTTCGACATGATAAGCTCTCACTCAGAGTTCCTCAACGTCATGCTCAGTCATTACAGCTCGGATATCAAGTCACGACTTATTGAGTTCCTATACACGTTGATTCTCAACAACAAGTCTGTGATGAAGACTCAGCAAATACCGGTGTACTTGAGCTCCTACCACGCCACAAGAAGTGCTTGCGACAGACTGATCTTGTCTATCTTATACCACTACGAGAGCAACGGTCTACCCGTAAACGAATACAAGCCTTATGTGTGGGGTGACTCTGGCGCTAACTACTACGCCGTTCGAAAGAACAGATCCTCCTCTCTTTGGGGACATCCGACCGCTAACCAGATCTTGAGCTTGTTTGAAAAGGAAATCATCGAAAGGACTGTACGAAACTTCCCCGTCATGCAAAAGCTGGACTATCACCACGAGCTACCTTCCAATATAGACAATATCGATGCAAACGCAATCGTAAATACCGTTGACAACATGGTCAAAGATGGCGCATTCAAATCTTCAGTGATCAAGGATACAGAAAGCGCTGTGAAAGCTTTATCCCTGAAAGGGAGATATCATCAAGCGATGGAAGATATGAAGCTCGTCGACATATCGTCAGTTTCACATATAGAAGATGACGAGAGGATCTACGACCCCGTGTTTCTGTTTCCGCTACTGAGTCACCTGCTGGCGCCGGGGTCGGTGGCCTCGTGCTTCAAGATGCTGCGGACCGGGCTGCTGTCCATCCCGGTGATGGCGCTCAGCTCGCACTGCCCCGCGATGCGGGCGGCGGCCTATCATGTGCTGCATCGATTCTGTATGCTGCTGGAGACTGAGACGTGAGTTAAAACATGTTTTTGGGCTCAATGACTAGTATAACCAAATTCCACTGTCACAAGTCACACTAATATTATAAATGCAAAAGTTTGGATGAATGGATCCAACCATTCAAATTTAAACATGTTGAATGTTTGTTACTTCTTCACGCCAAAACTACTGAACTGATTTAGCTGAAATTTTGCATAGATGTAGGTCCAGACTTGAAATAAAATATATGCCTAATTTTTGTCCCATAAATCAGTTCTCATGGGAGAACCTTTAAATGTTCCATAGAAACAACGCGTGCGAAACCGCGGAGAGAAACTAGTAATAAATAATCTATCATTAAAACATTGATTTTAGTGAGTAAACCAGTTTTTATTTATATTTTTTAATTTTTTATTTATATATTTGTGTACTTTAATTATAGCATAAATGGCTCCGTCCCTTTTTTCCAGGAGACACAAAAACGACAAGCTGTTCCTGAACGATTTCATCAGCACCCTGCGACACAGCATATCCTCAGCTCTGAACAACGCCGACCAGAACCCAGCCGAGTTCAGATCCGAGAAGAACCCTCGGATACCGTCCATTGACGCCTTGTACCTGGCTAGAACACTCATGGTCTCCACCGCTCCGTTCGACCCACTCTACAAACCAGTCAATAACTTTCTAATAGCCAAACAGTTTGTTGATTTAACTGTAGTCCCAGACTTTCTCAGTCTCTTCCATGATAGCGACGTCGAATCCAACGAGAGGCGGAGTTGGGTTCTGGACATCATCACAGACGGCACCAAAACTATGACAGATGTTAACGTTATCTTCAAAACGATGTGTCTGAAAATGATTATGGACTTCTATAGTTCCATTTTAAGCGATAAGAAATCAAAGGAAAAGATCCTAGCGTTGCTAAGTTCGGTAGTTGCAGTGCCGAGGGCTATGGAGATACTGACGGAAGGTTACGGATTGTTATCGTGGCTGCATTTGGTTTCTAGACGAATCGAGAAAGAGGAAAAGTCTCTCTTCAAAGGAGTCTTAAGGCTATTGAAAAGCGTCGTATCGAGTATGAAGCTAAACTCTTTCGCAAAAGGCAACTCGAAGAATTTCGCTAAAAATGGAAAAGTTAGTGATTTCGTCGAGTTGAAGATCAACAAAGACGTTGAGACTGAAATATTGGTCATTCTCTACGATGGGCTACGGAATATTGATAATTTAGAAGTGACAGAGGCTGCGCAATACTTGAATGTGTTCAACAGTTTGACGAAACGAGCGCTGAAGAGCCTGGCCAAGGGCCAAATCATCAATTTGGTGAATACGATTGGCGGTGTCTGCGAAGACAATGATAGGGTCAAACTACTTGCTAAATCCCTGGCGAGTAACGATTGTACGATGTTGAAAAGTGCACACTTTGCCGAAATTGAAAGTAGCGATGGTTTATTGAGAGAATTGAACTGTATTGTGCAATCATATGTTTGTTAAGTTAGGCTAGATTGAACTTGGATTTGCGATTGTGACGAAATTTGTTAAGAGTTTATTATGATGTAAATTATTTTGTATAAATATGATAATTGAGTAATAAATCGTACCTAGTAACTTGAAAACATTGTTTCTGTTTAGGTAGATACACATTTATATGCGTCTGCAACACAGTGCATTATGTAGGTAATACAATTAGGAACATTGGAAAAAAATTATAATAAACTGACAAGGAAAAAATATAGAATAGGTGATTATTTTTGTTTCTGTCCATCATGCGGAACTAAGGTAAACGGTAATCGCTGAACAGTGCCGATCCAAAAAACTGTTTACATATACATATAAATATTTGTCCACAAACCTACCTGCTCTAGTATATCATATATAATAAAATAAGACTGGATTTTTAAAGCGACCTAGTTCACCGCTTCAACCTTATTGCCAAATCGAATTAGCTGCATGAATCGAAGCCAACATCAAAACCTACATAGGCAGCACCACATCACGCAAATCAGACAATTCTTCGGTTAGCCTTAGCCGTGCCCAGCACAGTTATGCAAATCGAATCTGTGCAATTTGGCCAAGCCGAGTGTTCCCACGATTAGGTTGTCATGGCAAAGTGGCACACCCGAAATTTTATTGTTAGATTGAAGGACCTATTGGATAATTAAGTAATCGTAAATTTTTAAATGTAACGTTTCGAAAGCTATAATAACATACTAAAATTTAATAGTAATTTTAATAAATTACCGTCTACCCTATATACCTCTAATATCAGGTCAAACTTAATAAGTATAGGTCTTGTAGATTGGGATTGATAATATCATCAATGCTGTGTAGGTACTTAAATGTATAATCTACCGCTTGGGGCGGTAAAATTATTATTGAACTGTTTTCAAAGCTCTTGTATCTTACAGGTGGTAACAAATATTAAAAAGCTCTTATTTTAAAGCTGTTTGTTCCGGCTTTGGTTATAAATTCCTCTGCTTCCTCTGGTTCATTTGTTAATTTTAAGGTCCTTTATTAGTTTGTAAGTAGGTACCTACCTATGTGTTTAGCATGGTCGTGTTTTTAAGTGTAGGAGCCTATCCTCTGTGGGTAGTGCTCAATAATAATTGCTACTTAAATAAAAAATTATTAAATATGCTTAACTACAAATTTAAAAGAAAATTATGATCGCAATGGAATCGATGGTCACAAAAAGGAATTAAAATCTTAATTTTATGTAATATTAAATAATTTCTAGATTAATATATAATTTTTTAAGTTAAGTTAAAATATTTGGAACTGATCAAAGTTGAAAATAATATCATAGTCTCTTTATTTTTTAAAAATGAGGCTTTTTTAGTGTCACCAAACTGACTATTATTTTTCTATGGTGTCCACTTACTAATTGTCTTTTTCATATAAATAACTCTATTTTTCGGAAATTATGTATAATTTTCAGTTCATAAAACATGTAAAAATATTACGAAAATTTCAATCAACTCAAAAACACAAGTGTAGAAAAACTCCTTAATTTGTGTAGGGGTGTACTTTTGAGTGAAAATGTACCTAGACAGGCTGAGACAGCAGCGTGTTTTTACTCTATGGCTACAGGTACCTATCAAGTTGTTTTGTGCCATAAAGTGCCAATAAAACTGCTTAGTGGCCAGTTTATGTAGACAGAACGTATGAAAATGCAATAACTCTTGGACACCGGCTTGCACTGGCCACTACAAATGACAAGTCGATCAAACTTTTAGTAAAAAGTTGCCTTTTTTGCCTCCTTGATAAAGTATTTCAAGAATACAGTGCACCTTTCCTTTTCTACCCGTAATAAATCAATTGGAGAGCGAAAGAGACGGGTTCTCTACGTTTGTGGGCTACGAATGCTACGAGACAGTGCCGGGAGTTCGATGGAAACGCACGAACGGCTTCGGAGAAAAGAGCTTTTTGTTTGAATTTTAAAATTGGTACGAAACTTTTTTGTGGTGCCGTGAAAAACGATTGAGGTGAAAACTCTTTTTTTGTGCAAAATAGTGTTGTTGCTATAGAATGAATCCGTAACAGATGTCAATAAAGGTCGATTAATACCGGTAAGTTTAAAATAGCTATAAAAACCCCACCATAAAAATAAACTAAAAAAATCTAGTACCTATTTTCATACAGCAAATTACCTAGGTATAAAAATCGTATATGTTGGATAAAAAGGTACCTACCTTTTTATCCAACATATACGATTTTTCAATGCTTGTACCTCGCAGACTACTTAGGTACCTACAATCTTGCATGCATCAGACCCCATGCCCCGCGGATATGAGGCCAAAGATGAGTGATGGAGGCTCCGAACCGATGAGAATACTTAGGGAATTATCCAACGTGCTTTATTAATGTGCTCTACCATACATCTGAACTAGATGATTGATGATGGATGAGTCCCTACTTTCCTTTGTATTTTGTGGTACTTACGCTTAGGTAGATAGGTAGGTATAGGTACATTGTGAATTGAAGAAATTTTATGTTAGAGATCAAAATCCATGCCATGGATATGGGCGGGTGAGTTAGGGATGTTGTCATTAGTTATCCTAGAATTCAAGTTACATTTAAAGCCCTCAACAACGTTCTGATACCTACCTATCTACAATTTGACATCACCCGAGCACGAAGAGACTATAATGAATGCGATTCGACGAATAGTACACACAGTTGTCGTGAGCAAACCATTTCAGCTTTCCGTAAATGGTTTTACGGTTTATACTTCGGTATTTCCCCCATAATTTATCCCTGCTATTTCCTATAGGGAACTTGTGTTTCGCAACTCTAATTATTGTTACAAACCTTCTTTTTATAAATTAAAGGGAGAGAAAACTTTTTGGCATCAGGTCAAAGAGTTTTTATTAGAGTAGAATAGAATATTTATATAAATATAAAACTAGGTACCTATACATATTTAAGCCAATATTGCACCAATAAACCAGCGTTGGTATGTATCGGTGCTCATACTCGTTTTGTACTCATGTATATTTATATAACATTGCGTTTGGATAAAGCTATTAGCTTCGCTGTATCGATTATGGTTATTTATGACTACCCTCGCATCATCAAAAATTATCATTATTTAACTTATCAAGTGTTAAATTATTGACTCTACATAATAAGAAAACATCAAAAGCTACAGCTATCGAGCATGGTATCAGTTACCTCACCGTGGTTACGAGTTGACTTGTCTCCGTAACCCTATCCTCGAGGCCACACAAGTACCGCGGCGGGTGCTTCGTAATCTCGACAGAGCGATTATGTAAAGCCTTAGAACAACAGAAGACATATAAAATGATCAAAAATAGGTCCCTACTAAAACTGTACTTAACTTAGCCCAATTCTAGTTAGGTATATTTAGAAACATTTAGTAGGCAGTACTATTTCTGTGCATCAGAACCCATTTCGCGACGTTTCGAACGGCTTACACGCAGTCGTCACGGAAAATTTAATTATGTCCTGATAGTGATAGATCAAAAAACTAACTAGGTACCTACTTACTGACTAACTAGTAATATAGAAATAGTTCCTTTTAAAATAAACTGCCCGTAGGAACCTCCGGAATCGCAGTTCCATAATCCAGTGGCACTAGCTAGGCCCGCAGTCTAGTTGCTAAAAGCCCGGAGCGTAGAAAGATGAACACGTTGCGATGAGAGTTAATTCCGAAAGCTCATGATGGTATAATTTCACGTTGCATGATGGGGCATCTATTCTCTAGATATGCCAACTCTACTAATGCTTCGTTTGCTTAGGAAAGTCGAGTGGCAAGGCGAGTTGTGAGTCAACAGTAGGGTTCAGCGTAGAGAGTCTTTAAAGACTAATCTTAAGCTTTACTTACCTACCTACATTTAAGCAAGAGTCCTGATTTGTTTTAAAGTACCGTCTTATTTCGTATCACGTGCGCATTTAAATCTTTTCTATACACATTTGATTTATCTAGAGTCCGACTACCTAGGACTTCGATATTACCTTAGATCTGAGACAGTGACTTGAGCACAAGTAAATTTGAACTTGCTACTAACAAGATTCCCTATACAGAACTATACTGAACCTTTTTTTATTATTAGTACTTGTTATCAATAAAGAATCTGAACTTACCTTAACGATTGTAAATCTTTCCATAGAAAAGACATAAACGCGCTCCAGGTGCTACGAACTAGACTGATCTGTAGAAACATAGCCTTACAACTTAGAACTTTAAAATTTTGCAATAGAATCATAAAAGTAGCCTAGTGCTGCAGCTAGGTTTGGTTAACCTTTATTATAGAATTTTGACGAATAGTAAAAAGCTTGTTCAAAATGTTTTTTTTACTATTTTGTAAGGATAGTGTATACCATGCGTTTGAGTCAAGTTTAGCCATTTCCGCTTGTGAGCTCCACTCGGCGACACTACTCTGCCAATGCAAACACATCATCAGCTGTAGCCTCAAGGGTTTCGTGGCATTCCTCGTGCGTAAGTGCCATGAAACAGGCGAGGAATCCTTATTGGAGGAAATTAACGCGTGCTTATAGCATCGCTAGAGGCTAGACCTCAGCCGATTTACATATCTTCTAGGATAAAACACCTCGAAATCTCATCCGTATACATCTCAAACTAGCTCCAGTCAGCGGCTTCGCACGTGTTCTTCTAGGATAAAAAGTACCCTATATGTTATGTCAGATCTAGAACTACATAATTGCAAAATTTAGACTTAACTTTGAACTGCGACTGAATGAGTCCGACTACCTTGTTTAATGTGCTACTTCCATGTATCTAAGGAATGATTTTGCAGATATAGTCTATTTGGCTAAAATTTTAACATCTCACACAGATTGTCCTCAGTTGCAGAGCGAAATCCAATTCTATATTCCAAACGGGTCTTTCCGATAAACTAATCTATTTTATTTACCTCTAGTATCGACAAATTACCGCCTAAATTCCTTTCTGTACCGAGCGAAATGTTTTTTTTAACGTTTTAAATACTGCGCTTGACCTTGACATCTTCAATAGCAGCATCCCTAGTTTACAAACCGAGCTTAATAAAAGTCTTTCTTTGTTAAATATCAATTGGATAAACACTAAGTGAATGAATACAGTGTTCTCATAATATTGAATTTATCTGTAGTAAATGCAAATATTAGCTTTTTGTGTTTCTTGGAATCGTATTATGTTATATAAGTGGGAACATATTAATATCCACCGGTTATCTTTACACATCTCTAATAAGTATTCTTGTGCTGAAAGATCCCCTAAATTAAATTAAATTAATAAAATTTAAAGCTGATCCGTTCAGTACTTTTGGCGTATAAAGGTACCAAACCTACCTTTAACCAACTTTCGCGGGTTTAAGCGTTATAAAGTGATTTGTGTTTTTATAGGTAGGTATACGCACGTTTAAGTAAATACTATTACCTAATGTATTCTGATTAGATTCGGATTGAGTTCAATTTGAGCGCAATAAAAAGTTAAGGTCAAGCGTTAATATAACGTTTACACCACCAGACATTTATTGGTTTAACGCTCGTAAATATAGTCATTGATGTCTGGACCTTTGCGTTTTTACTACCTTCCACATCTTTTTCTAAATTATGATAAAATCGAACGTGGCTAAGCTGTCGCCAAGTGAGCCATCTTTCTGTAGCGACATGCCATTGATTTTCTTTCTTCTGTTTCTTCTTAGAATTTCTCAAACACAATTTTTTGACTCTTGCATCTTATCTTCACAAACACAAAGTATACCTCGTGTGTTCATAAGTCTTGAGACACAGTAAAACTAAAATATTTTTGGAGCTAAGTTGAGTATTCATTTATTGGATATTAAAATTAAAACTACTGACATCTAGATCTGTATTTAAAAATAAATCATTCAAAATGGCCGCCTTTGCATTCAATGCAGGCCTTCAAACGCGTGCGCCATTCATCTATGGCGGCACGAATCTTTTCAATGGGAATCCGTTTCGATTCTTTAATAAGGGCTCGCTTGAGAGAATCCAGGTTTGGGTGAGACTTTCTGCATGCCCTCAGCTCCAATTCCGTCCATAAAGAATAATCCAAAGGATTCAAGTCAGGGCTTGACGAGGGCCAATCTTCGCTCCGAATGAAGCCTAGCAAATTGGCCTCCAGCCAACGTTGGGTAGTCTTAGCTTTATGGGAGGTAGCAGAGTCCTGTTGGAAAACCCAGTATTTTCCAGCGAATAGCGTATCATTTAATGGTTTAACCACCGCTTCCAATATGTCGGTTTGGTAATTTTGTGCCTTCACCTTGACGCCTTGCTGGCAAAAATGAAGCGAAGTGACCCCCTCGTAGGAAACACCCCACCAAACCATCACACTTGCTGGATGCTGAGTGCGCTGGACATTGCGTACAGATGGCTGGACGTCCTTTGAACTTCTGGCGTAAACCTTATTGTTCTGCCGGTTAAACTTTTCTTCCACCGTGAAGATCTTTTCATCGGTAAACAGGATATTTTTTGGATCGTGTCTCTTCAATAGGTTCCGACATCGTTCCAGTCGCAATTTATGAAGACGCTCGTTTAAATAATGCACTTTCCTTCGACTGTAGGCCTTTAGTTTAAGATCATATTTAAGTACCCTGTTCACCGATATTCGCGAAATGTTGGTCTGCAGAGCTAATTTCTTTTGAGTCCGGCAAGGGTTGCGACGAATTCGCTCTCTGATTACTTTGATGTTGGCGGGCGTCCTTACAGACCGCGGGCGGCCACATCTTCCACGGTCTTCTAAAGAGCCGGTCTCCTTGTACCTCTTTATGGTATAATACACAAAGTTCCGACTACACCCCAAACTTTGGATTTCACTTAAAACTTGCATTGGTTTTTTTCCTGCTTGAAACAGTGAAATTACAGTCGCACGCAAATCTTTTGTTGGCGCCATTTTCACGGAGAATGAAACAAATATTCAAATGTATATTTTTTCTGATTCAAAACATTCGAAATTTAAAATTTTAAAAGTTTAAAAAAGGTTGCATGAATTACTTTCTTTTTAAATTAATGAAATAAGTTCGTCTCAAAACTTATGAACACACGAGGTATAATGGTACCTCCATCCATCGATCATCTAATAATGATCATCATCAATTGAAGCCAAACATTTTAGCCCCTGCTTAGTTACTTCTTAGTTTGCACCATTAACCACTGTTCATCCTAAATTCCTACCTATCATTATGAACTACCATTGCATTATTTATTATTTCATTATTATTAGCTTTGGTCGTCGCATTGCTGGACAACGGCCTCCCCCCACTGTCTCCAAACATCACGATCACTGGCCAGCTCCATCCAGCTCTAGCTGGAATTTGTTCAATTCGTCCCGCCACCCCCGCCACGTCGTCGCCTTCTCGCCTGCCAGCTTGCCAATCGGTGACCACCTTAGTTCACAGCTCTCCTGGCATGCGGCAGACGAGACCGTTCCAATCCACCGCTCACCATTGAATAAGTGCAAGAAAATCATTGCTTTCTCAAATCGTAGGCGTACGAATGGATTATCCGCCGCCATTGATTGTAATCACCGTGGTTGAACTGTTGTCACGGCAATCGAACTAGCTGTACATAATCATTTGTTTCTGGGTCTGTTGTCTGATGGCATTCATCTACCGGCCGAAAACAGAATCTTCGGAATGTACAGAACTAAAGGAGGAGTAGATTATAAATTGCATAGGTTGAAAGCGACGTTCTGGTGATGATACGGTCTCCAATATGTGTAGTGAAGGTAGGCCGGTATTACCTAACTCTGATAGTTGGTTTTGCTTTGTGTAATTGTCGTTCCCGTTAGGCCTTACAGGTCATCCACGTACCTTAGTGCCGCCAAACGAACATTACACATAAACCTTTGTTCGTGGTTAAAGATGCCTATAGATAACTAGATGATAATGATCATCATTATATTAGGTACATCATCATGATTATATTACATAATTATATATTTATAAAATTATATTACGGCTAATTCAAATTAAAAAGTGCCTCCGATTCGATTCGATTTTAAGTTGTGAGTTTTTTTTGAAACCTCGTGCTCACAACGTTCTGACCCATCAAGACGAGCAGATCCGACTCGAAACGATGAACCAGTATGAAAACGGCCAATAAACTACCCCCCTTGCACCCAATTAAACCAAAAGCTGATTAGACCGCCTGATAGGTCTCCGCCCATTAATAAGTTGAAAACATATTACATTCACGCCGGGCATCCAATTTGGACGTGTTACACCCTCGTCAGGGCACAGGAGACCCCTGTGGGGCTGGGGACGCGAATTTTCTCATTAGTTGGGGATTGGAGTTTGAATGGGGCATTGTTTATGTCACCCTGGTGTTATGACATAAAAAGCTTTTACTAGCTTTGCGCATGCGCATGCATGTTTGCATTCACTTTAACAAGAACTACTCGTAAGATCAGGGTCGTTATATTTAGCAGCAGGAATCTATCAAATCTTTTTATGTTGTTTACTCATCATTAATAGTGCTTTTTTTAAATGCCTTTGCAATTTGAGTCCATTAAATCTGCTAAGTAATAAAATCCCAGAAAACAAAGGCTGCTTCAACTGTGCCACCATTGCGTGTGACCCGATTTTCGCAAAGCCATAAACAGAAAGGTTATCGGCTGTGCCGATTCCGGAAACGTTTGCAACCTTTGCATAGATCACGCACAACACAACACAACTGTGGCCTGAAGGGTTCGATACATCGCTACGCTAAGCTATGGATTTGTATATTTTACCATGTTCACTATAATTCCCCGTTTTATGCGAGAATTAACATCAACGTTAGCGCAAGTATCTCAATCACTGTATCTATTCAGTGTTTATTATCAGTCCAATTCGGCGATCCCAGCATTCCACATTCAGCTTCGGCCGGTGCACTATCGCGAATCTTTACTCCGCCTGGTGGGCAAGGAAATGGAACATTTTATCTTAAAGACATTAATATTTTTATACACTTATTATGCAGTTTATCCACGACCAGCTGATAAATTTATGGCCCCTAAAGATATAGTGGTAAATATAGTATAAGTAAACAAACTTAGCCATCAGTAAAGCTATAGTAACCCTTTAGCCCAGCCCCACACAATCGCTCAATAAACCTCATTGTTTATCAGTTGGGGAGACAAGAGATATCTCGCGATTCTTTTGTGATTCAAACACTTCCTGTCACGCACATTCAGCGATTATTGTCCTGATTTCAAAGGGGGGGGGGGGGGTCTTTTCGTTCTCTACTTTTTTGAATTAGGTACAAAAACACTCGCAATAGTGCGTACGTATCTAGTGGTGAAGCTGATGATATTACCTGTAGTTTAATGAAGTAAGGTAGGTACAAAAAAACAATAAAATTCCAAAAATATAATGTCAAGGTGATAGAGCCGGTGAAATTACGGGTTTATTCTCTTTTTATGTTGTGCAGTTCTTAAAAGAGTTTTGAAATGATTATTTTCTGTCTTCAGATTATTTGTTCAAGTCTAAAGCCGGGATTGTATCGCGAGCGGAGCGGACCTAAACCTTTACTCGTATCTTTATGTTTCCACCAACAAATAGTTGAGCGAAAAGAACTGAGCGAGCAGAAAAATAGTCGAGCGGAAAGGAGTGAGCGAGTAGAAAGCGTTGAAATTAACTCCGCCCACTCATCTCTCATTACCCGCTCATTACCCTTTCGCGGTGGAAACCCGGCTTTACTAATTTAGGCTTTACTATTTTCACCGCTTTATATGTAACAAAAGTTCCCTGTCTAGAGTGCAGGCACTCTAACCAGTCATATTTCACTCACAGCCTGACAGACTGGCGCATGGCGGCTTGGCGAGGCTTGATGATCTTATAAGTTATAGCAAAGCTATTCTAAAACCACTATAGTTTTAGAATAAGAAGAGTACCTACAGAGCCTCGCCGGGGGAGCTGAGCTGTTCTGATGAGGTTGAGCTACACAAAACTCCTTCAGTCGTAATGCCCGCGACGTGTACGCTTTTGTAAATCGTGCGCAATATTATAAAGGCGATAGGTTGTGCCGTTTGGCTGAAGCTAAGTGGTTCGAGCTGAAAATTATACAATAGAGCACACATAAAGATCTGGACGGAGAATTATAAATAAATAATACAGGACAAACCGCACATCATCGCTAGCCCCAAGTTACGCAGAGCTTGGTTATGGGTACTCGATAAACTTAATACATTTCACTAAATATATAGATATTTTTTTGTATCTGCAAATCGTAAAAGCGGGAATCGAACTCGCAACCTTCTGCGTCGCAGGCGAACCTTCGCCCGTTGCGTCACTGAGGTCGTCTAGAATAGGCTTGGCTATTGTTATTCCAAGAAACGCGTGTGTCAGTTATTGTAATTTGTTTAGTGATAAATATATAATATAACAAGTGTATGTAGTGGTAAACAAGAAGGCTTTAAAATATATTCAATAATAAAATGTAACGGACTGATTTCCTACTTGTTTCCCCGCTCAAATTCAAATACTGTACAAATCAGTTCCATTAAATGAATAAGCTGCAACATGGTGTATCCAATGGTTATAATTTGTTGAATAATAAATGTTCTAATATAGTAACTGTATACTGTGGTAAACAGTAAGATTTAAAATATAATCTGTAATAAAATGTAACGGACTTGATTTCCTATTTGTTTGCCTCTCAAATTCAAATACTAAGACAAATCCGTTTTATTTAATGATTAAGCTATTTCATATTGGATGTACTAATAATCTTAATTGTTAATTTATATTTAAGAACATTTGTCATGGATATTTTATCATATTAGAAGATATTTCAATGTATTTAGTAATGAAATGATGTGCCAAACCCCTCTTACCGAAGTTTGACGGTATCACTCGAAATGTAACGAAGAAACAAGTTCGTTTTGTTGAACCAATGCTATAAATAAGAAAGCCAGGCTGGCTGGCTCTCTCACTCTGTTCTGAACCTGAAAGCTGAAAGCATCTCTCATTATGGTAAGCTTTTGTACATTGTAGCACCTTTTTCTAGCTTGTTTTAGCTTTGAAATTGTTGAAGGTAAAGTTTGAATTATAAGGATATGTATTCTTTTAGAACGTTCTATTTCTATGGTTTAATGCTTCTATTTATATACAAACATATATTAGACACATACGTGATTATATAAATGTGCTGGTGGTTTCTTTTTCACTTCTTCCACCAGCGGACAAAAGATTGAAGTGAAGAGAAGCTCAATAACACTTTACTTCTTATTTGATAGTAATTAATGGTTGGTATTTCACTTGTCTATCTATGTGCTTATTTTGTAAGCCTAAAGAAATAAAGTTATTGACTTCTGACTTCTGATTTCATTATTCTCAATTCCCAAAATGTTAGGTTGCATAGTAAGGTAGGCAATTCCATGATTCTAACGAATTAAGATAATTTACTAGGTAGGTAAAGCCCTTCAAATCTAACACGTGCGAAGTCACGAGCAGAAACAAGTAGTTAAATAAATAAATTCTTCGGTTATTGAAATCTTCATGTTGGAGCTTACCACCTATAAAGAGTTCACCTTTATCCCAACCTGGAGCTGGGATAAAGGTGGTCCACCTTACCTTATCCATAAGCCTTGCGCTCTACTTACACCTTATTTATGTTATAAGTATCTAATCAAAAACATAAACTTCAACACTAGCCAAGTCCGTTCAGATAGTGGCTTCACTGATAAAAGAGCTGAGATCATATAGATAGGTGCCAAGTTTCATAGCAACATTAAAACAAATGCCGTGGATATAAACTTGCCAAGACACAAATTAAATAATGAAAGAACGTAACAAATTAAGATTAAGAAATATGTCGGCCGTTTCTTTCGGAACTTGGCTGGGCGCTCTAGCGCGCGCTTCAATTCAGAAATATTCTAGCGTCCTACATGTTGTTTTAGTGGCCTATGGTGTACACAGTCTCTTACTGTCCAAGTCCAGATATTATCCGTTGACTATAAAACAAGTCCGTCCAGGAATTTCCACTGAATGGACCGCGCCTTGCCAGGGTACTATGCGTCTGCGCAAGTCCGAGGTCACTGACCCGGTGCCATTCGTCAGCTTAATAACATATCAGTCAATATGTGTGCACCTCACGTCATGTAATAACATCACAATATTGTTGAGGCGAAAGGTTGAATGGAGGTTTCTTACTTCCTCACGCCAAAAAGAATGGATCTGGAAGTTTCGCACACCGCTTAATACATGTTCTATTCGTTTATTATTTGGAAACAAGCCCACCAACCTAAGCTTTAAATAATATAGGCTTTATTATAATCGCAGTAAAACAATACCTACCTAAAAGCAGCTGGCAGGACTTCCGCTGTTTTGTTCCTGGGTTGTTTGGCAGCTGCGCAGGAGCCTTTTGTAATCGCTTAACTAAAGTTCTTGCTGTACGCTAGCCTACCCGGTACTAAATAGAACTTCCGACATTAGAGTAGGTAAACTGATAGAATCATATACCTCCTCCTCCACAGCCTATATTGGTCCGCTGCTGGACCCAGGCCTCCCCCTGATAAGCGCCGTGTTGGCTTTTATCTCACGGGGGTAATACCTATAAACCCCACGCTGGGCATGCGGGTTGGGGATCGCAGTTCGATGGTAGAATTGTTCTGCAGGGGGTGCTACTGACCACCCCCGGTGGATATCCCTTTGTCGCCTATTCCAACACCCGCGCGGGAAGAGTTGGGGTGGTGCAAATTCTAAGCCGGCACCACGCAGCGAATCGTATATATGTAAGTTAGTTATATATAACAAATTGGTCTTCCATTTCGGCCATGTCATCCAATTGTTTGATTTGATATTTATCATCTACAAACTAAGTCCAGTCAAGGCTCGCCAGCACTCTGCCAACAGGCTCTGCTGCCTTTGCTGTATACTTTCATATTTTAGTTTTAAGATACTTGAAGAAAAATACGATGTTCATTTTTAATGAAGCTGATAAAGTAGTCTAGTATTTATAGGTCAATACTCAATACTCAATACTCAATCATGTTTATTGTTGTCATCACATTGGCTTAATTGGTAGGTAATATATATGTATGTAAGTATCACAATGTGAACCCCGTTGGGCGTATAGGTAGCGTCATATTGAGTAGACGTAAGGGCGTTAGTTTTTATGGCTGCTTCGAGAATTTGTTTCTTTCTACGACAAAGTTGTTTGAAACAAAAACAGGAGTGGTTAGTTAGAGACTCGGTGGTGTAAAAAGTCTACCTACTGCCTGGGATAGATTTATGCCGCTATGTGCGAGTTGCAGTTGACAGGGTTCCGTAGGTTGCAATGCAAGGCGCATAAATGGACCACTTGTGGTTCTTGTGATGACCACGCTTCAGGGCGAGTACCTT
Organism: Eupithecia inturbata; assembly: GCA_963662085.1. Taxonomy (NCBI): domain Eukaryota; kingdom Metazoa; phylum Arthropoda; class Insecta; order Lepidoptera; family Geometridae; genus Eupithecia; species Eupithecia inturbata. The sequence continues at coordinate 703,326 of OY759195.1, forward strand.
GAACTAAACACTAAACTAACGAGTTTAGTGCCCTGCCCTGCCACTGACTCAAAGTTGTCGATAATTATCCAAGTCTGCTGGTAGGGACTATGCAAAATACTCAAAATTCTAGTAGGTATCTAGGAAAAAATACAATTGTATTGGTTTGAAAATAGAGAAGTCAGGCGTGACTTCTATTTTCCAACTCTGGGCCCAGAGTCATTAATTCGGTTCCGTTGTGCTTCTCGGTCACGGAACTCTAAATCAGACCACGGAACACTGAATGATCTTGTTCTAGAGCAGCCCTAGTGTGATACTAATGATGGAATTGTGAGGAAACTGACATTATTGAATGCACTTAGAAAGCACATTGCTGTACGTATTGCACGGATATTGGTCCATGAAATAACTTACAAGCTAATTTAAATCGTGCCCATACTGCATAAATAATTCGTTTTGCCCCTAGATAATATCATCTTTTATTGTGATAAGATGCCATTGTCATCATCTTGATGTCTCTAAGATCTAAAATTGCTTGAAATCTATCAGACCTTTTAGTACATACATTTTAGAGTTCCGTAAAGAACAATATACCTTTGATTCGTCATCGTCACGTCACGTCACGTCACGTCGTCCCAAGCATTTTCATTACAAAACGTTTTAAAACTATTTCAATGAAATAGCTGCTGCGACATGAAACCTGTAATTTTCGAAATAGCAGCCACTGTGCCAGTCATCTGTTTTAATACATTTGATGGGACGCGGCTAATAATTCAATTAAAAAGGGGAGGGCCCAGCGATGAGATTGACAGTTTAAACGTGCCCTCGGAATGAGAGGGACCTCATCACATCACTTTACAAAAAAATGCTGAGTGAGACTTGATAAAAGAGATGGGTTTTTACCCACTACTGGGAAAAATGCTTCCCGAAGTTTGTAATCTTACAATTGCAATTAGCCTGTAACATCACACTTTTGGACAAAGGCTTCCCCTTGGCCCGTACTCGTAAAAACCGAAATCGATGTTTCAGATTCCTTAGTTTTGCACGAAAACGAATCAGAAACTTCGATTTGGTTTTAACGAGTAGGCCTCCTGATCCCTCAATGCATCACGATCCTGAACCAGTTGGACCCCTGCCTGTTCTATCAAAGGTGTCCAGTTCGTCACGCCAGCGATTCGTTGCACACTGAGCACAAAGTGACAACAGTCGCACTCTTTCGCTGAAACGCGATCTTTACCAGACAGGGTTCGTCTGGTAAAGCCTTCTGTTTTAAGAACACTCCGACGCAGCAGCTATGTTCTATTCCTCTTATTTGTGCATGTTTTGGGCTTCTCTAGTACCTGATACCGTTGGCTCCCACGAATATGGAGCACAATACTGTGTATTGTGCTCCATATTCGTGGGATTCTTATCACTGGCGAAAATCTCCTCCAGATGCCGTGTGAGGTAGATAAAGGGACCAGAGAAAGTTTTACTGTCTGTCTGGCCTGGCACTTTTGTGGCCTTATGAAACATTGAGGTTAGTTGTTCTGATTGCTGTTTTTCAATTGAGAAGTTCTAGAAATCTTATTTGAATGCCGAATTGCATGAAGCAATCACAAAAATTATTTTTATTTGCATATTTAATTCAAAACTAGTGGGTGATTTATTCCACGGCCCGGTTTTATTGTTATAAATAACGGAAATAACGGATTAGTAACATTTATTGGCCTTTCTATCTTTTCCTTATTTATTGAAACGATTGCGTCTACGACTAGCTTAAAAGATTCATTTATATCGGGTTTTATAAAGTCTAGACTAGAGTAAGGTAGGTACTTAAGCTGGGTCTGACCAGTGATAAAAAACCGTTTGGTGCGGGGCGCGGGTAGCAGCGCCCCCTGCAGAACAGATCCACCACCGAACTGCGACCCCAACCACCAATAACAGTGTAGGAATTATGGCATTACAATGATAACACGACCGATGCGGCGCGGCGGGCGAAGGTCCGCCTGCGACGCAGAAGGTTGCGGGTTCGATTCCCGCCTTGGGACAAATGTTTGTACGATCTGCAAATATTTGTTCCGGGTGTTCTGGGTATTTTCTATATATAATAAAAAATATCTATCTATGTATGTATTGTATTAAGTTTATCAGTCATCTAGTACCCATAACACAAGCTCTGCTTACTTTAGGGCTAGATGATGCTGTGTGGATTGTCCAGCATTATTTATTTAGCATTATTTATAAGAGAAAATAAGGCACTTATCAGGGGAGGCTGATGTCTAGCTACAGATACTAGTCCAAGTATAGGGTGTAGAATTGTAGATGTACCTAACAAGTGATATTCTTTGTCTGCCTTTAATTAATCGTATTTGCGAAGTACATGTTTATGTAAATGCAGCAGAGACTCATCTGGTACAAGTTGATAAAGAACCTACAAAGGTTGGCGACAACTTCATAATGTCAAGCATTTTCCCACACCCATCAAGCGAGTTAAGACTCTAAAAGGACAGAATTAAAGTTATAATTGCGTTTCGAAGGTTACCATTGTTTCATACCAAGGTTTCATTGAAAATTCATTTTGGATCCTTAAATCGTGAGAGCAGAGTTCAAAATAAATTTTTGACATCCATTTTGCATAGTGTTCGCATTTGGAACATGGGTGTTTTAAGCTGCGTATTTATGGGCGATTTATGTGCATGCGCATGGCGAAAGTCTCCTGTCACATGCTGTGGGCAGGGCTCTGCTGAATAAGGCTCGCCAAAGGCATTTTCGTTTATTACGTCGTAAATATTGAGCCTAAAGAGGAATGTTATGGTCTTAAATGGTCTATGGGTTTTATAACGTATCTACGGACACTTACGTAAGTGTTAAATAAGAGCAAACTTTTTTTTTTTGTGAAACTCAGTCTAAGTTGTTTCGAGTTACAAAACGGTAACCAAAAGCTCATTCTAAATTATTAACCCTAAACATACCGCAAGAAGCCACCGATATCACTTTCAGAGCGCTCCGGTGGGCTCGGTTGTCAAAATGTTGCTCTCGGATTACCCTTGAGCCTTCATATCCACTGCGAGCTTCTGACAGGAGCCTGACAGGTGTCAAATTATCACCCAAGTGTAACATCGGCATTAAACGTAAGCCCTAGCAGCTAATTTAATCCTATATGAATAATTAGAAATATATTGTCTCAGCCTATAATTAGAATATCTTCTAGGCCAGGAATAAAAGTGGTTCTAACTTAGCCTACTATTAAGTTGACACATCTGTTGTCATGGCAACAAGTAACAGTGGCTACCAGCGGTTATAGCCCACAGGCGTCTGGCATCGGTTATTTGCATTGTATATATCTTACAGTTTGTAATTGATATAGTAAATTACTGCCCGGTGAGTCCGTACTTTGTGTGATCACGTGATCAGCCTGTACTCAGTTAGATAAGTTCTTGTTGGTAGGACATGTAGTTGGGTTGAATGTGTCTTTGTTTGTTATGGTGATTTGTTACTCATTATTTGCGTACTTTGTATTCCTTCCCCTTCGTCACCACACATTCGTCCACTGCTGCTGGACATGCCCCCCGGAACAAGGGGGGGTTTTGTATCCACGCTTGGCAGGTGGATTGGCGATCGCAGTGGATGTGTTTAAAATACACAGAAGGAAGCTGCTGCACCTCCTCTGCAGAAATCGGTCGGCAGAGTTATTAATACTCAAAGACAAATAGAGTTCCTAGGTACTCACGATGAAACGAGACACATCACCTAGTGTGACTGGAACCTAAACTGTGTATTGGTGCTTTGGTTTTAAAGGTTCCGTACCTCAAAAGGAGCCCTTATAGGATCACTTTGTTCTCCGTCTGTTCGTCTTTCAACCTTCTTTTCTCAGGAACGCGTGGAGGTATCGAATTGAAATTAAAATCCAATACTCAAGTCCGTAACCTCATGGAGCCGTGATATAAATCAAACTTCTACGCAATCAAAAGTTACAGCCGTTTATGTCCGAATATTTTGAAATTTCCAAAGGAATCACATGCACACAAAACCTAATATAGGGTACTTCTCGTTGAAGAATCATGAAATTTGACAAGAAGCAAGGTCTTATAGCACAAGTAAAGGAAAATATCAGAAAACCGTAAATTAGTAGATTATTCGCATAAAAGAATTTTAGTATCGCCATGGACCAAAACCTATAGGGTGCTTCCCTTTGACCTAGATAGAATCATGAAATTTGGCAAGAAGCAAGATCTCATAGCACAAGTAAAGAGAAAAATCCGAAAACCGTAAGTTTGAAGGAAATTTAAAAAAAAGATTTAGATTCTCGCCATGTAACAAAACCTGTAGGATAGGTAGGGTATTATAAATAAAATATCAATAATACATAGACATATACTACATACATATCATTATATTTATATATATTTCACATTTACATATATACAACTTATACAAAGGGACTCAGTTATGCCTTCAGTGACAACAGTGCTCATTTACCAAGGTTTTAAAGACTGGTAGCGACTTTGCACGCCTTACCGAAACTGGTAATTCGTTCCATAGTTGAACAGCCCGGGCAGTAAAACAATGGGCAAAGAAGGAAGTAGAGTGGGCAGGTACTTGAAGCATAAGGGTTTCAGAAGAGCGCAGAGCAAGAGCGTGAGGAAGCTGTAGAAAGGTGAAACGTTCTTTGAGATAAGGAGGTGCAGAGGTGTGAAATAGGATAAAGAGAAGATATAGAATATGAGAATTTCGGCAAAGCCGTATAGGTAGCCACTTGAGCTTACTGCGAAATTTCGAGACATGGTCATATTTGCGCAAGCCAAATATACCTTAACGTTATCCCGACATTCTGCTGGCGCTCAAGTTAGTCTAACTGTTGCTCGGCCAGATCCAGGAAGGAACAATCGGCATAATCGACAACTGGAAGGAGAGATTGTGCAAGATAATTTTTAGTCGCAATAAGTAAAAAGTTGCGCAGCCTTCGAAGAGAACCAGCAGAAGCAAACATCTTACGGCTGATTTCAGATATCTGCGGTCCCCATGATAGATTTCTATCAATGAGGACACCTACATACATTTTTCACCGTTTCTCTTTGCCCAACAGGAATCCCATCAAAGTTCACGGTTGGAAGACCAGCTTATCCGAACTATCATTCGCGAGCTTCCTACTGTGATCACCTGCGTTTTTGCAGGGTTCACTTTTAGACCAAAACTCTTGATCCAGTCCATGATACGACCTAGGCCTTCATTTATGGTGGCAATAGCAAATAAACTATTTTGTAAACTGATTTTTTTTTAAATAGCAGACGATAGCTGCTGACCTACCGGTGCCTGCGTGTAGATTCGGAGATCATCTGCATAGAGGTGGTACGATGTAGGTTTTGGTAATATTTGTTTCAATCGCCACGTTACTTAGACTTGTATGCTTATGATAATAATGTTTATCTATTACTTTATGCCAAATGTGTGGCAACACGCTGTATAACTGTCGCCACTAGACAAACCTTCTCTGGTTCATAGTGGCTTATTACTATTTGAATAGTAGACGTTTTTGATTTATAATGAAATACAAATACAGTTATAAACGTAACCACGTCTGCGATAGCCAAAGTAGCTTATGTAAGAAAAATAATGACCCATGACCTAGGAGTGCACTAAATAATGACCCATGGGCCCCCACCTAGGAGCGCACTAAATAAGCGTATCAATTCCATAATTTGACAAATTAAACTACTTCCTTCGCAGGTGGTCCTATTTATTGTAGAAATAATTCATTACCGAACAAATTGCTGATGATTATTGTAAATTAAATCCCAGCAGGTTGTGTTTCGGGTAAATCACTGAAACCTGTTTTATAATTACTTCAATTTATTCACCACTCCCACGTGAATTGCTCTTTTATCTTGGGAAACTTTAGTTTTCCTTTGAAAGAAATAAAGTACTTGTTGTAAGTAATTTATAGGCAAAGAAGGAGTTTATGGAAATCCAATGGGTTCTTTGCTACTAAACATTTTTAACCGACTTCGAAAAAAGGAGGAGGTTGGTCGGCTGTATGCTTTTGTAGGCTCTATGTATTTTCACTAATTTCTCCGTCAATTATGGACCGATTACGAAAATTATTTCGCTATTGTATAAAGAATGATCCCGAGGTGGCCCCATAAAAAATATTCCCAAGGAATTAGTATTTGTCCCGCAAAACTTAAAAACAGTGGAAAACTAAGGGATCGGTTCTAGTTTTTCAAAACAATCAAATTATTCAATGTGCAAACGCATCCATTATAATGGTAGAGTCACCACTCAAAACATACGTAACTTATAATTATAATTCAACTAGTGGTGTCCGTGTATGTGCATTAACTTAACACACTTCAATTACACTTAACTACTGGTGCTATTACGGCAACGGTTGAATTCTTCGCATTTTCATAGCAAGCTTGAAACAATTTTCATTAGGAAAACTTTACAAACGCACCAAATTTTATTTTGAAGGCTTTGCTGTCTGCCTTAAACGTAGCCTGAGACTCTACAACAGAATTAATCTCTATTGTCTTGTGCATAACTGCTGTTTACAGGTATTACTTATCAGTCAACCAGAAGTTTTAATTTAATATCTTCATACTATGATTTACGAAGGCTATAAATCATGGCTATACCGACAGATCGCCGTCAACACGATCGTTAGAAATCGGCTCACCACCGACCGAGACGACGCTAATTGAAATAGAGAGCGACGTAAAAATGTGAACGCATAGCTGCAAGAAGTAGGCATAAGATTGATAAGCTAGAGTAGGTAACTTATGTACTAAAACGTCTCCGGGTATTTTTTTAATCTGATAGATAGCTTATCAAGACTCCTTCAAATCATAAATATTGTAGAGTCATGTAAATCTTGGTAGAGTAAAATTGTATTGAGGAAGAGGCTGTCGACCGTTTTTTAATAAGACCTCTTCCTTAGAGATGTTTGACAACACCCGCGGTCAGATTGAGTCATCCTGGATATCTTCAACAGAAGCCATTGAATCTTCAATGAAATAAAATGATAAATCCAAAAAGCCACCACCTCATCAATTAGCATTCCCAATTTCTTGCCGTAAGCAATTGTTTTGAATTGCAATTGCCCTTCGAAATGTCATATCACCTTGGTTTTACCGTTAAATGTACAAATACTTAACGTGCCGGTACCCAACCGACCTCAAAATAAAAATGATCACTTTTTCGTAACGCATCAAGCATCGAAGCCTCAATTAATCATATCTCTGTCTTTTTCAGGTGCTTTGTGTGAAATCAATGGGAGAGAGAGGGACAGTCTACTTCGAGGTGCGCAGGCGCTCGAAGCGAGCCCCTCCTTTTGTAGTCAGTTTGGTAGAAGCATACCTATAAGCGCGCGTGTAGTTGCTCTACCATTGCAGATTTTTGAAGTTTTATGAAAGTGTTTAAAAACAACGTGTGACACAAAAGTGAGAACCTATTAGATGTGATAATGAAAAAAAATTGTGTTGTGTGACGCGCTTTGTTGCAGTGTTGTGTGATGTGCAAGTGCTTGCAGAGAAACTTATTGGATACATTGAAGGTGAGTTTTTGCACATAAATAACTTGAACACAATATATTTATTCTGAGCTGTTTGAGATGCAACTTTCGAGGTGTTTCATTCCTTAGGTGGTTCTGATAATAATGGAAAGAAATGGTAAAACAACAGTGAAGGAAACATTGCGTTGTAAACAATAAAATGTGGCGATACAATGATAGATTATGAAACAAAACCAAATTACTTGGGAACCTCCTTTTCCTCGGTATTTATTAAAAAAAATACATTTGTTTAAATATTATAGTGCCTAGTCTAATAAAACAATGAATGAAATCTGGTTAAATTCATAATAATTACGTTAAAGTATAAATGTAATTGAATATATCTTATGAACGGTCGTTAGCTGGCGGTCGTTAAGTCGGAGCAATCATTATCAACCATTAATCATTTGATAACATCTCCAATTTTCGACGACAATACCAAGCTTTAAACAGGTTTGCCCAAAATTGAGACCGACATAAAATATAATAAAACCAATAAATGGACTGCGGCTCTATTACTCGGGTACTTAATAATGTATCAAAGCGAAAAATGCAACAGATTTCAATAAATAGGATAAAGCAGCATGTAAACCTGCCGAAACATCGGGAAAACGAAGGTTATTTCCGCGATAAATGGCCGAAAAGGGGCAGGACCTTCTGTTTACTACCGAAAAGCGCGTGCAGCCGCGGGCACGTTGCTAGTAATATTATTGCTATAATTTACCGAACTTTTTGTTACAAAACAAAGTCCTATTAATGTTTCAACGGTTTCGCAAAGGGCACTCCTGCGCACCTGCTAAGCTAAGCGATCCTATTTTTTGCTGGTGTTTTTCAAGAATTAATTAGATTTCTATTATGTTACTTCGTTTTGCCCATCTTTTCTGAATAATTAATGTAATGTCCAACATGCAGACGATGTTGAATAGGAAAATACAGAGTATTAGAACAGCTACCATCCACCAAAGCATTCGCCGCCTCCTACAATACCTTGATCGGTAATAATAAATAATAAATCATTTATTTCAGACAACTTCGAACAGTTAAAGATCTTAATTAACTTAATCTACGGTCCATAGATCCTTAAAACTAACACACATAAAATATAAAAACTATTCCGAAGCTGTGGTAGTGCCACTTATTACAGAACACACATTTATGTACCTATAACATTCATTAAATTTACAACACAATAATCAAAACAAAGACACAGAATATTTAAAATAATTATTTGGCAAAGTTGTGTTTTATATTATTATTATTAGTATAAGCATGCATCCTTGAGCTGTGATACATATAGATGCAGTCAAACCTATTAGCGAACACGCTCAGAATGCTGTTGGAGCTGGACCGCACCCTTCGCACCAGAGATGCTCCCCGCTTGCGCATGGTGGTGTAGAAACAGTCCACGCGCGCCTCGGCGAACATCCCTGACGCGCTGCAGAACCGGGGCAGCCCCATCAGCACCCTGAACGCGTTATTATACTGCACACGTAGGGCGCTGTACTGTTTTTGCGTATGGTTCACCCACAGGCTGCATGTGTAAAAACTAGAACAATATGCTTTAAATAGCGTTGTTTTAACCTCTCTTGAGCAGCGAGCGAACCTGCGGGCTATCATGTTCGCTCTTACAGACAGCGCCCTCCGTTCTCTCTCAATGTCTACATCGTCTTTCAGGTCAGAGGTTAGGAGATGTCCCAAGTACTTAAATTCCCTAACTTGCTTTAATGGGGTTCCATATAACTTTATGGGTAATGCCTAGATCCTAGAACAGGTGGAATGGTCAAAATAAATATAAGTTACAATGAAATTACTAATAGGCCACTCATAATAAAAACCCTGAAATGTGAACAGGTAAATTCGTCTAAAAGCCAAAACAAAATGTTTATACATTAATTTCTTCGATCAACAATACAACGTTAATTTACCAATAATAAATCTATCAATTTGGGACGAGTCTTTGAAACAACTATTTATTTTACGACATATCAAAAGATCTAATTTTTGCTTCATTTCCAAAACACTGAAGGTCCCGTTAGCATTGCAAGATTCATAGAATTAGAATGGAAACCACACGCCATAGAATATAACCAAACCACCAACACCTGAATAGTCTCTATAAGTAGTTTATACAGGATGTTTCAGTTACGTATAGGATCAAACCAAGTGGAGTGTTTGGGGTGCCAATCTGTATCGAATGAACATCCTGTAGATGTTCTGTATTTTTTGGGGTTCGAAATCAGAGCTACTTTTGGGTCGGTATATTTAATTAAATCTCGCAAAGTAATCGAGATTTAGTCGTATCGCGGTGTAGGCCTACTGGCTACCTGGATGTTTACATATGAAGTCCAAAGACCAACCTCTAATTTTGTTCCTGATTCTTGACCATTTTCAAAGCAAGTACTGACCGGCATTACGGGGCGTAATGTAACATGTTACACAGCGAGCGTTCGTGCAGTCAGTACGAGGAAAGAAGGCGCTTGCAACGAGCAACGAGACGGATTTTAACACACGGCGTAACGTATCATGCTCGCTGCGAATGGTACATTACGCCGCGTAGCGTAACAGTTATTACCACTTTCCTAAAAGAATTATCAACTGATCGCCGGAAATTGTAATTTTCAGTGGTTCATAAAATACATATGTTTTTTGACATAGGACATCCTGTATAAATACAAATACAATGCGTTCATGCGTGCTTGTTTGTTCTGAGTGTTAGCGAACCTCGGATACGTACAAGTGTGAAACAGGCATATAACATAATGTGGAATGAACACAGAACTTATTGTTTGCGTGAAGTGGTGAACCTTTGTTCTTACTAGAGTACATATAACTGACTAATTTAAATGATTAAATGATGTTGAACTTTTTTGAATTTAGTTTCCTTTACTAAAGCAGTGGGAGATGCTCTGTGGACATGCTGGACAAAGACCTCTATTCATTCATTTCACTCCTTGCGTTGCGCGTCTAAACTATTAGCAAGTTCATTATTATTATTCATTTACTCCAGTTAACATATCCGTAACGCATTAATTAAATTAAATTGTTTAGGTAAAACTTAAACTTACTCATTTAAAAATTTTAAGAATAATGACCCATCTTTATTTTTCAATCTTATCTATATATATAAAAGAAAGTCGTGTTAGTTACACTATTTATAACTCAAGAACGGCTGAACGGATCTCGGTGAAATTTGGCAGTGAGGTAGATGATATCCCGGGGCCGGACATAGGCTACCTTTTATTCAGGAATAAAGCGTGCAGAAGCTAGTAATTCCATAATTGGTAGTTGTCTCATGTTAGTCTCATGGATATATTGATAAAAAATGTGTTGTATCCAAGTTATGGAAAAAATGCTTCTTATTTAGCTAAGTCACTATTTTTTTTTCTGAGCACAATCCATTTGTATTTGTAATTATTTATTCCACCGTAGTAGGTACGCATGTCAAACTTGATGTCGTTACTCTCATTTCGTTGGAAGTCATAAAAGAAGGTATCCACAGATTATGTACAATCCCTTTGTCTTTCCTCTGGTAGACACGTGTCAATGAATAGACAGGAAGTGACGCCATTAATGATAGTGAAAGTGTTATCGTGACTTCCGGTGCCGCATCCCGAGGGCTCTTCTGGCCTTTGTCACTGTAGTGCTATGTATATTGTTATGCTAATTTTCTGAGTACCTAGGGGATTTGTATTAACTACCAGCTAACCGGACAGACGTTTTCCTGTCTAAAAAGTCAAAGAGAGTCAAGCAAAGTATATTTAACTCGAATTTTCCGAGCAACTTTTCCAATTTTCAATAATTTAATAAACATTCTTTTGTACACTGGTCGAGATATAATTTATGGAAAAGCTAACTCATTAAATGTGTTCACTCTTCAAGTACCGAGTGAATCATCCATTACGGATGTAAGAGGGTTTACTACGAACCTTATTTATGTTGGTTGAACACCAACGTTTCATGCCTTATCGAGGGACTTCATCGACGCGCCTGTACCGCTTCCGTGCGTGCACTCAAAACGTTGGTGTTCTTCCAACACAAATAGGGTTCGTAGTAAACCCGCTTACATACGTCATGTATTCGTCAAACTACGTTAGTTTTTATAGTAAAATAGTGAGTAATCATTTAAGGTCATTATTTTTACTCAGTTTTATTATTTTTCCAAAATCATCAATTAACTATACCATAGAATAAGGAACACACAATAAGTCATGGTAGGTACTTTCCTACCGCTTGTAGGAGCAAGATCCAAAATAATGCAGCGCAACAGTTAGTCATTATATCCACCTAACCAACCAAGTCCATTTTTGTTATACAGGATTCAGGATGTTTGGTGCATCGTTTACCAAATTAAAATTGGGGTTGAAGGGGAGTTTTCGCTACCTTCTCAACCCCCTAAAAACTTCCTGGCCCCACGAAAGATTTTACGTCGATTTTTTTAATTTTTACTCGAAATTTACGAAAGTCTGCATTCAAACTTGAATAAAAAATGAAATACGTGGCGTAGCCTCCAAATTTGTGTTTTATTTTAATTTTTATTGTTGTACGGTTCTGCCGATGTCAAAATTACTCGCTCGCTAGAAATAACAGTTCTTTTTTAATCGTCTCACAAAGTTTTTAAAAAGCAAAATCGAATTTGAAGCTCAACTATGAACGAAATTAAAAAAAACGAATGATAATTTTGTCCTTAAAATTCCTTTAAAAACTTTTCTACTCTATCGCCTTTCTAACGGTATGCATCATGCCATGAAAACCTTCCGCTAGCTTTACTAGTTTGCTTATTTTGTGCATCGAGACACCTTTGGCTGATATTTGATATTACTATTTTTTGCATAATAACATAAGCTAAGTAGCTGGTAATTGCCGTCTTTCTCTTATGCGTTGAAGTCTGTCTACTACTCGTATCTTCTTTTTCGATGGGTATGATCGCTAATCAGGCTTGAAATAAAAAACACAAAATCTAATACAAATTCAGATTTTAACTACCTTTTTTAAAAATTACAACTCTTGTTCAAAGTACTGACCGCCGCGCCGTTGCGAATGCACGCGTGGCATCTTCGTCTAATTTGTACAGTCGTAATATTTAAACGAAACTCGTCCTTGATCGTGACGAAGGCCGCTTCTATCCGTTGTCGTAAATCTTCTTAACTTTCAACTTCCGTTGCGTAGACGAGTTCTTTCACGTTCTTGCACGTCCCCAGACATAGAAATCCAAAGGAGTCAGGTCTGGGGAGCGTGGAGGCCATGGTAAAGGGCCATCCCTCCCAATCCACGAATTAGGAAATACATTATTTAAGTATTCCCTTACTATTAACCTCCAGTGCGCAGGACATCCGTCATGTTGAAAGACAATAGTCTGTCTTCATTAAAAATTGGCACTTCAACTAGCATTTCCGGTAAATTATTTAATAGAAATTCTAGATAATTCCCCTCGTTGAGACGCTCAGGCAGGTAATGTGGTCGAATTACGCGATCTCCAATCACTCCTGCCCAAACATTATGACTGAATCTTTTTTGAAATGGCCTATGTCTCTTCACTCGCGCGTTTTCATCTTTTCACGACCAGTGGTGCAAGTTGTGCAAATTTAGAATTCCTTCTTTCGAGAATTGGGACTCATCCATCCACAAAATAATTTTTAAAAAGTCTGGGTCATCTACGTCTGTATGAAGCAAAAAACGGCAAAATCGGACACGGTTGTCAAAGTCGGACTTTTCGAGACCTGCAGCCAATAAAAATACGCTTTACTTACCGTCCAGATTATTTAGAAGAATGAACACACTAACATTAGTGACCTCAAAATCCTACCTTGCATCGGAGTGTAATGAAATGCATGTTTGTCGTTCTGGCGAAGTACTTTCCACACCTTCCAGATGGATATTTCGAGCAAATCAGCTACATTTCTGATGCTTCGAGTTGGATCTTCTTCGAAGAGCCTTAAAATCTGCTCATGAATTCCAACACTGTGCCGCATCAAAACTCCTCTTGGTTCTTTATTACGCATATTTCCAGTTTCACGAAGGCGCCGAAAAGTATTTTGGAACTTGTAGCGGGAAGGTAGACGTCTGTTACGAAAGCGTTCTTGGTAGACGCGTTGCGCTTCTCTTGCATTAGGTACCATCGGCTTTTCCGTTTGCCATCATAATGTCTGCATACTCTTCGTCAGTGAATGTAGCCATCGTCAAATGGACTACACTAACAAAACAACAACAATAACACTAAATAGATTTCAACAAAAGTTTAACAAAAACAAATAATAGTACATTTACATTTTAGAATCTTCAAAATCACGAATAAATTCAAATGTGGTAATCAATTTTCACATCATTCTTTTTTTGAATTATAGTTCCAAACACGGAAGAGGTTGTCGTTTGACCTAAAATTAGTAATATCAAATGTCAGCATAATGTATCTCGATACACAAAATAAGCAAATTAGTAAAGTTAGTAAAAGGTTTTCATGGCATGTTGCATACCGTTAGAAAGGAGATAGAGTAGAGAAGTTTTAAAAAGATTTTTAAAAACAAAATTATCATTAGTATTTTCTTAATTTCGTTCAAAAATAAGCTTCAAATTCGATTTTGCTTTTTTAAAAACTTTGTGAGACGATTAAAATAAGAACAAGTTATTGCTAGCGACTAATTTTGACATCGATATAGAACCATGCAACATTACAAATTAAAATAAAATACAAATTTTGAGGCTACACCGCATAATTTTTTTTTTAAGTTGAATCCAGACTTTTGCAAGTTTCGATTAAAAATTTCAAAAATCGACATAAAATCTTCCGTGGGCCCAGGAATTTTTTTAGGGGCTTGAGATGGTAGCGGAAACCCCTTTTCACTCCCAGTTTCAATTAGGCAAACGATGCACCAAACACCCTGTATAATGTGTTTTTATTTGCTTTTTAGAAATAAATATTTTTGTATTGTACAACGCAGGAAATATTCCAAGCGTTTACCTTTAACAAAGTGAACCTCAACCGCCCGCGGGACAAACGCACGGCCTGGCGCGGTCACGAAGATGGCTGACCCCTCTCCCAATTAACCTATCCCTTGTGGGCTGCTTATAATTGAATGCTAGCTCTGATGGGAAGGCATTTGATAGTGCTCTGGGAACCTAACTTGGTTTTATGACTATAAAAAGTCTAAATAAATAAAGACGGAATATAACAATGGATCCCGCACGGGCAAGCCTTATGCGAGCAACCCTTGGCCCCAACGGCAGAATAATTTCCTCAGTAAAATCCTAGAGTTAGTTTTTAGGAAGTATAGATTACCAGATTTTGGTATCTACATTTGTTATGTATACGATCCCCTCAACTCAGCTTGGGGCTGCTAGTGATCATATTTTTAAAGGTACGACTAAGGTAGGTAGGTAGGTTTTAAGGTATGACTAGGTATTAACATTATTCAGAGTCATAATAATTTCATTGCCAAATGGTTTGAGAAACGTCAAGCATGATGTGGTGATTTACGACCAATTTTCCTGATTACAGTTTTAAAACTAACCTTACAGTGGACGGTGGACAATAACTCAATAGTTTACTCATCCATATTGATACAGCATATAGCTAGGGAACACTTTTAAAAAACCTGTCAAATGCAAATCGAGCTCTTGACATCATCACGATGCACGCACAGTATGGAGTCACGTACCACGTTCACTAAAGAGTTTATCGACGTTATCGCAGTTTCACTAAGAGTCATTATTCAGCTTCAAATTGCTCCATTGTTTTAATAAAACTGGTACAGTAGTAAAACATTCCTACAACTTGGCTTCTTTTGCGTTGTTGAACTTTCTGCTCTGATACATACACTGATAGGAAGTGGTACAAGGCTGTGCCCTCAAATGCAAGCCTATCAAAAGTCGAGGTCACATACCACTGCATATTGGGCTGTATATTTAATAAATTTATGATATCACTGTCGAATTACGGACAGATTACTTCGGAATAATTCGAACAGATGGCAAACACTCCAAAACATTGACTCACGTTCATGGCTGTGGATGTCATTCGGCTGAGATGTATGTATCTATATGTACGAGTATGTCCACGTCATGGGTGTGGATGTCATTACGTACGGAACCCTTCGTGTGCGAGTCGACTCGCACTTGGCAGTTTATTTTCTGACAGGTGCTAACACCCTGCCAACCATTATGTTATCAGTCCAAGTGCAAAATTTTCCATGGAGAGATTGTTTCATGAAATTGTAGAAATCAGAAAAGGTTATTATAATTGTATTATGGTTCAATAAACTTCGATAAACCGGAATTACCTTTAGGTACCTATCTAAAGCAATAATATAGGAGAAAATAAAGGAGTTTGTTTCGCGATCAATGTCCAGGCAGGCTTTTGTAAACGGAAAGCCGCAGGAAGTGTGTGGGTGGAGTAGACTCTTTACGATCGCAAATCATAGAAAATAGCAAATTTGGTCTACATACAGCAGACAACATTTTTGTCACATCATGTGCATAGAACTAAAACCTGCCTTCTGAGCCACAACGATGCATACATATCAAAGCAGTCAGTAGTAGTAGAAATAAACAAATTACCTCCAACCTCCCGCCGACAACGTCAATACAAGCCATTACATACAGTCAAACATGACATCTGTAGCTAACAACGATTTAATGTCTCATTAAACCGCTCTACGAAGACATTTTTCTGTCGGATTCATTGCATTACGACGACACAACATTAAATTCTAATTAAATGTAGACTGAGACACTTTTTATTTTGTAATTATAGAAAATTCCGTCTCTAGTCAAGAATTTTAATCAATCCAGTTCAGAAAACATCATTGCCATTAAGGACGGCAATAAAAAGAACAATAATGCACAAACTGCATTGTTATATTTGTCTTCTTTATCAAACGTTTCCACCAGACTTTTTATCTTTACCAACAAGGAATAAAATACGTTGCTAAGGAATTCAAATAATATGTAAACGATTTTCTTTCATCTCCATCCCACTCACAGCATCATTAAAATAGTCGTCACATTGTTTTTGCCGCCATCTTTGTCTATCATAGACAATCCTTCCGTGTCTCTGGAATTTTAATGAGATTTTATAACGCACACATTGTCACGATATCGAAATGGACTTTTTAACATCGATTGATGATGCCTTCGATATTTGAACTTGGCAGTGAATTGTATAAAGATGTTTATCTTGCTGACATTTATGGTTAAATATATTACAGAGAGTTACGATTTCGCGTAAAACATTTCGTATTTATAGCTTTTATAGAGGTGGGCCACTCCCATATCGTGGGCTAAAACTAGGATTTAACCTGTGAATGGCCATAATAAATCTAGGTATGTCTTTGAAAAGAAGTACCCGTCGGTTTATTATAATCACGTTTTCATTGCCTTACCTATTCCATCTTCTCTATCAAACCAATCCGCAGAAGCAACACCAACCTCAAGTAGCTACAAAACCAAGAATATTTTAAATGAAATCGTTAACAAAGAGTTTTTATATCTTCCAATCTCAGTGAGGTCAGGTAGGTCTACACTTGTCCCCGATCGTGCAGCCGATAAAACTAGTCGTTTCTATTTACTGCTCTCTCACCCTGCGCAGGAGTTGCGTATCTACATCTCTAACACATCATTATCATTTAAAGGGGTTTAGGATAGCTTGTATTTACATTAAACACTATTTGTAACAAGAGCCCCGAGTCCCGCCTGACGTTAGTAACGAGACGTGAACGTGACATCTCCTTTTTCCATACAATTTGGTACAGCGCCTCTATCGTGCGGACATGGAACTACGCTCTCGATCGCTTTAAGTTACTGAAGTAAAATGTTTATATTTATAATTAAAATAGTATAAAACTGTTTATAGCTACAAATAATGTCTGCAAATGCTTATCATATTTTTAGTAGCAAGAATTGAGGTAAAAATATTGTTTCTCTATGGTAAGTAACAAAATAATATTTTGTAAGATGTTGCATTTTTCATATTATAAATAAGAAAATAAATGGTAACGATTGATTTGAAATGTAGATTTCAGATAATCTACTATCTTTATTATTTTTGCAATATTATGACGCGGCTAGTTTTCTAAATTACCTTATTTTGGAGTTTGTTGATTATCAATAAAATAATTCGTAGATGGTACTTGGATCATGTTTGGAGGATACACCATGTAAGATTTTACATGGTGTATCCTCCAAACATGATCCAAGCTTATCTAAATTACAGTAAACTGTGTTATTGCTTGAATTTTTATTTTGGTAGAGCAAACAGTAGCAGAAACATATTTATTAAGATTTCTTACTCTACTACATTGCTAAGTACCTAAAGAAATATCCACACTACCAATCAGTGACCAATGTTTAGTGATAAATCGATTTGTAGGTAGGTACCTCAGTTTTGTCGGAGTGTTGTAAAGTGATAAATAATAGGTAGGCACCTAAAATAAGGCATAAATTATATTTTTTCAGAATCGCGACTCTAATGGCATCTCTTAGTAATGCAACTACAATTACCATAGACCGTGTAGTTCTTTTTAACCAAAACATTTGTGTATTACGAATCACAAACTTCAATAACCCGATTTACTCCATTTTCAGGAACATTTTGAAATATCCTGAAACATGTGTTTAATTGTTTTGTATTTTTAGTATTCTCTATTCAATTATCAAATATTTGTTCTTTTCAATTAAATTCATTTATATATTTGTGATACACAGGTAGTAAAGGGATGTTCAGACATAAAATTAGAGCATTTTGATCTGCCATTTGGCATACAAATTTAACATAATTTAGCAATAGAGAAAAAATTACACAAAAATTCAGGGGTGAAAAGGGCCCCCTCAGGGGGAATTTTGAAAATCGGAGGTTGTGTATTAACAGGTACCTGCTTTTCAAATTTCAGCTTTCTAGCTTCAGCGGTTTGGGCTGGGCGTTGTCTCCAGAAAATCGCTTGTTCTTTTATATATTAAGATTGCTATGAACCAGGAAAGGTTAGTTTTCGCGCTCTCGATTGCTTTTGTTGACTCTTTGACCATTCATACTTGAAGAGATAATTAAGCCCTATTGAAGCTACCGATTGATTGCACAACTCCTAAATAGGTCAGGAAACGGCAGCACCATCTGTCAGTAGACAGAGGCTCGGTCGGCAGTAAACAGAAACAAACGAAGGAAACGTCGGAGGAAGGAGCGGCGGCGGCAGAGCGCGGATAATTCCTTATTGTTGGAGTGTGCAGGCGAGGGACGAGCGCCAGCGGTTAGGCATCTACGTGTAGGCGAGCCTAGGTTTGTGCATTCTTAACTTATCTATAGCCTAAACTGGTCCACTGTTGGACACAGTCCTCCGGATAAGCGGCATAGAGATTCTATCTTAAGGGGTGTAAAATTCTTCCGCAGGAGGCGCTGCTGCCGCGGGTGTCGCATCTTACGACATCCGCGGCAAGAGTTGAGGTGGTGCAAATTCTGGGCTGGCACCGGTTCAGAACTGCACGGCACGGTTTGTGCAACCAGTACTTACGTCAAATCTGGCAGCTCCAAGACGTTTGTGATTACTCGATCAACATTTAGAAACACCTTCGAGTATCCATTTACATAGTAACTAAATAAATTATATTCGAAATCTACCTTGGAAAAGTCCAAACTCAAACAGTTTCTTGATTCGAAAATTTTGTAAAATCAAGTCACGTTTTAATGATTGAAGAAACAGTATTGTAGCAAGAAGCTCTACGAATGCTAGATCCAGGGCAAGCTTCGATCGAAGGAAACCGCAAGGCCCGCAGGTGCCCGCTTTCTTGACAACCACAAAATGAGCTTGTGGTCTTTTGTTAAAAATACTGTCTCTTTATTTAGTTAGGTACCTACTAGCTGCTGCCTGTGACTTCGTTCAGAACTCGATACCTGCCTATAATAGCACGAAGGCACATGTCAGTTATGACAATTTTTAAAATACATATAGCCAGTAGTTGTAGAGAAAATTCGTTAGAAACACACAAATAAATAAATAATGCTGGACAGTCCACACAGCATCATCTAGCCCCAAGCTAACCAGAGCTTGTGTTATGGGTACTAGATGACTGATATACTTATTACAATACATTACATAAACAGATTTTTTTTCATTATACTTAGAAATACCCGGAACAAACCTACAAATTTCAATTATATGTATAGGAACTGATTCAACTGATTGAAATAAATAAGTAATAAGTCGCAGGGTGCACTTGGATGCGAGAAGCACAAGAGGAGGCTGGTAGAAGAGAAAGGGGGGCATATACCAGCAGTTGGTATAGACCTCCTTTGTCATACGATGATGACTGCAAAATAATATATATAACATCATACATATATTAATGTTTCTTTAAGTCCTTGCCCGCTGCCACTTGCGCTTATCCCTCAAGCCGTATCGCGCTCATCGCTCTGCGCGCAGGCGCCATTAGTTTAGTAGTAGACACGTCGCGTCGGTATGCGCAGGAGTTTAGTGTCCAGTGATTACGGATGGATAAACAAGGCGATTGAGTTCGAGTAATGTGTGAGATTGGTTCCAGGCGGGAGTTATAGTGGTGACTGACTACCATGTCAACTTATTGAAACTTAACGTAAATAGTTTCGCGGTATTTATTGCGTTTATTTACTTTTGATTAACACGCTTCCACGGTTACCTATGTCTTATCTGAAACCAGTTTACATTAGTTTTTTTTGTGTTATATTAGCTTATGTGTTTTGTTTTCCTAGAGAATTTAAAAAATAAAAAAAAATAAAGTTAAACCATTATGTGATCGTTTAGTTTCAACTCTTATTAAAACTGTATATTGTTTGCATGTGGCACGGAGGTCCGTGTTCGCTTTTTACACAAATATATTGGTGGTGATAAAAATGTTGACATTATTTTGTCTTTAAAATGTTCGTAGGTGGTCGCGATAAAAATGTTGGTGAGCTTGAGAGCTAGCGGAGGTCAGTGCTTTAAGTATTTTTTATTAATATGAACTAGAATTAAACGGTTTTAAGCTCTGTTAACCGTAACGGGTATTAGTATTGTTTATTATTTTGCTTTTAAAGCAAAATAAAATTTAAAATCATCGTGTTTTTATTTTGTCACAGGTGGTATAGATAAAACGTTTTAAAAATGTATCTACAGATACATTACCTTCATAATCATTAATATTAATTAGTTTGAACAGGAAGCACGTGTACTAACACACGTCATTGTACAAACTCACTACATTATATTTTTCCTCTCAAAATTCAATGCGTGGGTTCAAACTCATACTTCAACGAATAGGAAATCGAACAGGTCGATCTCATAACAAACAACAACTTTTTTGTGATCATTGTAGGAGCTGCGCCTGCGCATCAACCGATCGTGCGTGTCTTCATCGTCCACGGGTATTATAACACAAAAACGTGGGCTCTACTCTATATTAATATGCATGATCTTAAATAACGGCGCGCCGCGCGCCGGGCGTCTGTGTGTCTTGGTTCTATCCATATCTCGAATATCATCTTAGACGTGCAGTCTGGTATTTAGTTCGCTTAACAATCTAAAAGTAGGTTTTGTATAATTTGCTAAAAAAAGACCTTTAAAATTCTGTTTTCGATATTTATTGCCAACTCGTTTTGCAGCGTTATTATTCAAATTTGTATATTAAAAATTCTACACGACCAATCTGAGCATGACAAGAATACGAATCGGATTGAAACAATGAAATATGCTTTTATTTAATTTTCTTGCTACAAATTACGCTACCATCGTTAAGAGGCAAAATATGCAAGATCATAATAACATGTTCAGACGTGGCGCTGCTTACAAATTCTTTACACTTTTTTGTACATTTCTAGTTCACAGATGCTATTAAATTTAATAAGCTTATTGCTGCAAGAAATCTGTTTGAAATTTATGCGCATCCTTAATAATGGAACAGTTTATCAGGCTGTTTCGTTATCGCGACTAAACGGTTTAATAGATCTTAATTTTAGCAGGTAACAAAAATACCTACAAGAATTTATTAAAAAAAATATCATTGGATACTAACTAAAAATGTCATTGGATACTAACTAATATATCATTGGATACTAACTAAAAATATCATTGGATACTAACTAATACTATATCATTGGATACTAACTAATATATTATTGGATACTAACTAAAAATATCATTGGATACTAACTAATATATTATTGGATACTAACTAAAAATATCATTGGATACTAACTAAAAATATCATTGGATACTAACTAATATACCATTGGATACTAACTAAAAATATCATTGGACACTAACTAAAAATGTCCTTGGATACTAACTAAAAGTAGCTACAAAAAAAATTGGATATAAATAATATAAAAAATCTTCAAGTAGGTATACATAAAGATGCAAACAAAGCCTAGAAGATGGATTATGTAGAAACAACTATACGAACAGAGAGCAGCAAATGAGCATCACGAATATTTAGAAATGGGGGAAGAGGCCCGGGTGTCGCAAGACAAGCCAACCATTTTAAATGTAATAAATAAGTAATAAATACGTAATCTAAGTTTAACTGTAAATATTATATAAATATATTAATAAAGGCATATATAATAATAACGTTAGCGGAGAAAAGTTGTACCTACCCGGGAAGGAACATCGCAGGTTTCATTTTGTTTCAAAAATAGTCTTAAGTAAGTAAGTAATAAATTTAGACGAAGTCGCGTGTAAAAGCTAGTTAGTCATAAATTAGTTAACATGTTCATGATGCTGATACACAGTGGATAATAAATTACAGTTTTAATATCCAAGCAGTCGAAAGCACATACTCGGATGTAGGTTTTAGTCGCATTTAACGGAATTAAAGATTGGTATAGCTTTTTCATACTTATTCATAATCATTATCATTCAAAGAATGTTTGTGCAAAAGTTCTTAAAATTAAATAATTCCATATACAATCTACCCATTAAGGTGTGCAAAATTTTATAAATCGATTTTTACAATTTTAATTATTAATGATTTTAAATGTCAATCAATTAAATTAAAAAATTACAAAATTTAACAACTGATTTTGATTTTTTGTTTCTGCCTTACTTACTACTACAGAAAAATAAATATTACTTTGGCCTTACTCTAATAGTTCGAAAGTACCATCATCACACTTGCAAGGGTTGCAAAGTGTTGGAGCGAAAACGACGCCCTGTAAGCATATCATGTGCAGCGAGCGCGTTGAACTCTTTTGTATCAATTAATTTCTCTCGGCTTTTTTATAATACCAGACTAAGTATGTACATACACATTATTTATATTCTTTGATTTTTAGGAAAACACTAGGTAATTATAGATTCACATAAAGTAAAGAACTATTGGGTATTTATTTGTAAATCAATTTGCCACTTTCATTTAGCACTTATATGTATACTATAAAGTATATTGTGTTTAACATTGTACAATAATGTTATTCCTAAACACCAGCTTGAGTATGAACGCCATGCCTCCAGGTTATAATTTAGATGATAATAACACCACTTGCGGTTTCAGAGATACCTTCTTAGCGTAAACTACCGGCGAACTACTACCTGTCCGCTATCCGCGATCTATAACCTTAAATCCACGTAAATAAGGTTTACTTTCAAGTAAACTGATAAAGTAGTAGCAGTTTATATGATATAAACTCTATATTTTAGAAAATAATATAGGTTTTTGCTTGGGGATGGGGTATTGTGGTTTGGACCTTATTACAAGTCTATGGCGATCGGGTAATGGTGCCCATTCTGGAAAACACTGCGATAGACTCTAATGGGATGCTGATATTGTTAGGAAACATTTGTGCTTATTTATTAAGGCTTATTTGAATATTAAAGCCATTGTAATTTATCAATGGAAGACAAAAGCCTAGCCATAATAAAGAAGCGGATATTAACCGGCTCGGGCGCGGTATGGGCTTGGCAACTAGTTTTAAAAATGTAGGTAAAAAATCTATTACTGAAACCAAGCTAAGGAGATGCCGCCATAGAGTATCCCGCCGTATTTCCTCTACAGCAAATGTGACTAACGAACGCCAGCTAGTTCTGTGACACAAAACCCAGATTATTTGGTATAGAAGCGTACGCAGCGTAAGCATTTGTTGCTTTGTATTGAATATTCAGTGTTTATCTGCCTACTGACTGTGCGGAGAATTTGCATGAGTTTGCGCGATGTTTGGTCAAAATAAACTCAATTATTGAGGAAAACATAGACGTTGATGCAGTTTATATGCTAGGAGACTACTTATAATGCGCATCCAAGCCAGAGATTTTGTGGTGAGTTTAAGCGAATCAAGACTGGACGTGTGTTGATATGGACATCTTAGGCGCGGATCGCACCTTCTCTTTATTTTTATTTATGTTTCCTCATCTCCTGGACATGACGGCCTCAGTATTGAACATTTGAGGTTTGCGGGTGTTCACCTTCCCAATGCGCTCTCCATGCTCTTTAACTTGTGCCTATGCCATGGCTACTTGCCTCACACATTGACCAAAACCATTGTTGTATGTACCTTGTGAAATGTAAAACAGGAGATGTGTCAGATAAGAACAACTACCGGCCCATCTCACTGGCAACCATCATCGCAAAGGTGCTTAACAACTTGCTTAATAACATTCTCTTGCAACATGTCAAGCTGCACGATGCTCAGCTTGGTTTTAAGGCCGGGCTATCTACAGAGAGTGCGCTTTTGTCTCTTAAGCAAGCTGTCAGATACTATACGGAAAGGAAGACCCCGGTGTACGCCCGTTTCCTGGATTTGTCCAAGGTTTTTGATACAGTTCTGTATCACAGGCTTTGGGAAAAGCTGGGAAGCGAGGGTGTGCCAGGAGAAGTTGTTTCCTTCTTGAAGTATTGGTACAAATGTCAAAAAAAAGGTGAGATGATATATCTGAGGAGTATGCCTTAGAGTGCGGAGTTCGGCAGGGTGGAAGTACTTCGGGGCTGTTATTTAATTTGTATATTAATGAACTCATCGTTGAGCTCAGCAACACCCATACTGGCTGCTTTGTTGATAATGTTTGTGTAAACAACATAAGTTACGCTGATGATATGGTGTTGCTGGGTCCATCGGTGGGTTCTATTCAGAAGCTTGTAAACATTTGTAGGAGCTACGCGGCTGAACATGAGCTCACATACAACTCCAAAAAGATTGAAGTCCTAGTATTTAAAAGTGGAAATGTAAGACCAGCCTATGTTCTGCCTATAGTTCTCAGTAGTGCGGCTCTGAAGGTAGTTAGTACGTTTAGATATTTAGGACATGTAGTCAACGATTCCTTATGTGATAATACAGATGTTAAGAGGGAGCGTAGAGCTGGGGAGAGGGGCTGTACGGGGGAACATGATTGCGCGTAGGTTCGCACGCTGCTCGAGAGAAGTGAAAGTGACGCTATTTAAAGCATACTGTCAGTCGTTCTACTCGAGCAGCCTGTGGCTGAACTGTACCCGCAGCGCAGCCAGCGCTCTTCGCGTTCAGTACAACAACATTTTCAGGATGCTGATGCCGCTGCCTCGCTTCTGCAGCGCATCTGGTATGTTCGCGGAGGCGCGCACTTAACGCGATCATTCGCAAAAAAGTCGCATCCCTATCTCAGCGCGCGCGAGTTAGTAGCAACAGCGTCCTGCAACTGATTATGTCTCGTCTGGACTGGCATGTCCCATCCGAAATATGTGCATGAGGATAGTAATGGGGAGTAGCTCCATATAGCTTAGTAAATAATTCATTATTTTTACTATGACAATCATATCTAATCGTCAATAATTGTATTGTATTTTTTATCTAATTCTAATTTTAATTATTATGTTACATATGTAGCTAAGATTTAATTTAATTTGATTTTATTGTCTGTTTATATTGTGACATTTTTATATGTTGTATTTGTAATATGGATTTGAAATCTAAAATAAATGCGTTAATAATAAATTGATTTCTACGGTACAGCGTGCACTGGATCGACATATCTGCCGATACCGATGCCAGAGACCGGTATTTCTGCCGAACTGCGAACAGTTTCTGTCATCGGCAAACGCGAGAAGCGGTTTGAAAATACCTATAATGTCTATGCAAAATCCGACAGCAGGTGCAACCTATCGGTCTATTGTAAATGCCGTTGCATCGTCCTCTGCGTACGCTCGATACAGTGGACGCGGAACTTTAAAACTTTTTTATAGAATAGTAGGCATTATATTATCCTTTTCGAGTTTAGTTTAGATGTATCAGTAAATAAGTCTTGTGTTGTTTCAGTGATGTCGTGACTGCATGGGTTTGGGCGGCGCGGTGCTGGCGGCGGCAGCGCGCGGCGACGCGGCGCGGCTCGCGACCGTCCTCAACGCGGACGATCGAGACGTCAACGTTACTGACGAGGTATTGCCTATTACTTATTAATATACTTACTTTTCGCCTTATTCTGAAGCGGTATAAATCGCAAAAGGCAGACGCGACGCAGTATTCGGGTTATGCCCAAAGTACTCCATTATTTTGTTCTAAAAATACCCAGAGCGGCAGCGAAAAATTAGCGTGATATCGCGCGTGAGCCCGCCGTGATCCCGCCGAGCATTGTATGTACCGCATATCCACTCTCGTTTACGCTCAGGGTAGCGAACACCGCTGTACCGCCGTCTAAACAGCCCTGTAAAGATGCTACAAAAACATATTGAAATAGGTGTCAAACAGTAGTTTAAAAAATAATATTTTTACCGCGTGAACCGTATGGAACGTTCCCAGCTCTTTAGAATCTCCGCCTTTATCGTCCATTGTCTGCAAGCTAACCTCTAGGCCAGTACTCACCTTTCATGCCCTGCTCTTCGTTAAAACTCCTTCGTAAACCTCAGCTCAAGCAATCAATAAGCCATTCAACCACATTGTGCTACCTTCATCAGTCATATTTGCAGCTCGGACGCAGACGAATGGTCTCGACATGTTTCTCTGCAGGCTATTTAACTGACAAAGCAGTTCTGCAGCATTCAGAGGATCCAGTGCTTTGTTCCTTTCATTCCAGTACGCTCAATGAATCCAGAGTGTTTTGTTCCAGCACGATTTATGGCTCGATTTTAAGCTTATTCAATGAATTCATTAAACCTAATTTCCTGTTTTGTCCTCTTAAAGACACTTTCAGAGTACAAAAGACTGCAAGGACATGAAGAGTTTATAATTGCATTCATTATTAATAATTAAATTGCAACCATATTCAATTGCAGTTATCATTTTATACACTCTTCCTAATAAATAGTTTAAAAGCGAGGTTTTTGGAAAGCTTGGCAAAATTAAAGTAATAATTACTTTGCCAATAATAAATGTCGTGAATAGTAAGCTAAATTATAAATGACATTTTACGATTCCATATAAGCTTTTTTATCTAAAACTAGTCTATGGTCTTGATAGCCATTCTAGAACTATCTAGATCAAAACCGGATCAGTAAGAAGTCTTCACTTTTGCGTCCTACCGCGGGCTAATTATCTTGCTGAGTTATAAACGATCCAATGTCGATCTTATAACTCTTCAACAATTAGTCAAACCTGGTCGAAGAGTACATTATAGCCTCACGGCGTAACGTATATAAGAAATACAAATTACACCCACAAAGGAAAGGAACTTAAATTGGCAATTTAATAAATAATTAAGCATTCTTAGCAATTTCTATAAGTTCCATCAAACGCTATAATTGTGTATCAATTATATGCGTACATAGTAACAATGTTAACTCCCATGTCGGGGCAATCATGGCTCGGTTATGGGCCCAGTTCTTCTAAACTCGTTAACAGGTTACGGTTTGAACAAAGCTGTCATAACGGTTATGCTTGATTGCTTCTACGTTTAAATAAGCTTCGTTGATCCACATTAAATGGACACGAAGGTAGTTTCGTGCTCAAAATGATTGATAGCTTGACTGGCGCAAAACGTAGTTTTTTTTTTTTTTTGCTACAAGTCATTCAAATTTAAAAATACCTAGAGCTATGAAACTCTGCCAAATTATACAAGACTAAATCTTGCCCTAAACCCAGTATTAGAGAAAAAACATACAGCCGAAGCGAGAACCACCGCTTATTATTGAAGTCGGTAAATAATCAATCGGCACGAAGTTCCAGAAACAATAACTAAGTAGGTAGGTAGGTACCTACCGTCTATCGTCAATTTCTCGTAGTCAGTAACTGACCAACCCGTGAGTTTCCCAGCGTGTTTTCATTTACCTTATCTCAAAACCTATAATCAGACGGATTACTTTAGGTAATAACCATATTACCAAGATAAAACTGGTGCTATAAATATTCGCTTCATTATGCCCAGTAGCAGCCATTTTGGACTGACATTACCAGTTTCGTGCGGAAACCGATCCAGATCTTTCACATTTCGTTGGGATTGATTGATTGTACCATTTATTTATGCTGATTTATTGAGAGTTCGTTCGGAAATTCTGACGTTATCTTGTAGTACTCGTAAGAATTATTGGTCGTCTAATAGCCCACAACGTAGAAATTCCAATATCTAGTGATAGATATTGAGTTATTTCTTCCGAGGCCTTTTAACTTAATTTTATGTGTTGAAATTTTGCATAACGTTCATTATGTAGCTATTTAAAGGGCATTAACAGAGTGTTCTACTATAAGGAAGGTAATCTATTCAGTAGGTAGGTTTAACTGCTGAAATTAGACAGGCTTACTACTCTTAGAATCTTAACAACTATTATAGCTTCCACCTACTACAAACAGCCATAAGGTTTTTGTTATTATAGTGCGTAAAGCCCTCACACTCAAGGTAATTTCCAAGAAATTCAATAATATCCCACAAGTTTTTCTACTTCGACAAGACATGAACCCTCCCTCAGTACGCAATGCGCTGCCAATAGCGCCACGAGCTCAAATGACGTAGGAGTTGATAAACGTCAGGACTTCCTTCGGACTATAACGCCGTTATTTTCACCAACAGTCCGTCGAAGTCGGCAAACGTCAGGAAATATATGTAAATAAAAGTGATAAATACCCGTTAAATAATACTAATAATAATGAAGTCTAATCTTTTAAGATATTATTAAATTTTTCAAATAGCGCTAATACTTACTTACCAAGGATCAATGTTCATGCTATAGAACTTACTTTTATTTTCAATAAGTAGGTATGTACCTACATAAGCAGTTCATTTGCCAATAAACTAACAAACACTACTTATTGCCAGATGTCTAAAGGCAACACGTTTACAACATCATAATCGGTTAACGTTATAGCCAATAGGGTGCCCTATTAAATTAACTGGCAGTAAAGGCTAATTGAGTTGAAGAGCCCCCCCCGGTGGGTTATGATATTTAATACATGAATCTTTTAACATTAGGTATATTTACTAGTAGTAGGTAAGGGATAAATATTTCTTCGGTTTGCTGTGGACTTTACATACATAGAGGTAACTATACATACACATGTTTCTACAAGTACTGATCTATTTATAATTTACATAAATAAATAAATAAATGAATATACAAATAATGCTAGACAATACACACAGGACCATCTAGCCCCAAAGTAAGCTGAGCTTGTGTTTTGGGTAGAAAATGAGTGATATACCAACTTAATGCAATATATGAACTGCAGCAAGACTCACTAAAGTCACTAATCTCCCCGCATGTGATAGGGAGATTAGTCATATTCTATTGTTAACTTTACATTTTAATGAGAAATAAAGAATTCTGACAATGTCTGTCCGTCTTCAAGAATATCTAGTGTCTCATTCGAACCGCCCTCGCCTGTCTGCATAAGAACTGCCCGTCTGCATAAGTTCTAGTCTAGGGTCCTACTCTAATTTTAACTCTATTTTTTCTCTGTATGACTGTCACCCACAATAATTGATATTGTGGGCATGGCACTTAAGCTTGTCGCACACCAAAAAAATGTGCATTCAAATATGAGCTTTAATTCGTATCATTTAGTTTAGATGAATTTTATATTGACGACATCAGATGACTGACAGCTCGCGGACCACTCGTTTGAAGCTTGTGGGAAGCCATTTTGTCACTGTAAAATGTATGTAAAGATAACGTGTTTAAGCCCATATTTGAATGCACGGACTGTGGTAGCAGTATTGGATTAATAAGGGTAGCGCTAATAGTGCCAGATCTGGAAATCCCATCAGCCCCACAAGGTCCAGTCCAGTCCTAAAACGTCCATATATAGATGCATCGTAGTCTAGTCTGTATGAATCGATATTGATCACTACAGTACGTGTTTTGTTAATATTTGTATAGGTAGGTATTTGAAAAGCGACTTTTCAAAACATATTTTGCCGTAATTTAAAGTGTGATCTCATTATTAAGATGATTATAATCAGCGAGCTCGGAACTTCAAACAAAATGCTATCTTAAGTTTTATCGTGTCATCTAGAGCTTTCCCGTATCGGTGCGAGAGACCGGCCAAGTGGGAGTCGCAATCCTAGTAAAGAGGTCTTACGCACTGCTATAACGAAGGACACGTCAACAAAATCTATCGATCTATAAGAATATGTATCTACTAGTAAAAAAAAGAATAAAAGGTAGGTAGTGAAATATCTAATTTCACACATTTTTACCAAATATAAATAAATATATATTTAATTTAACAATGGTTTCTGAATCACACTTATACATATATATTATTATTATAAGTATAGATAAATGCGTAAGTTTACATGGATCTATGTTTGTAACTTCTTCACGCCAAAACTACTGAACGCATCAAGTTGGAATTTTGTAAAAATTTAGACCTAGACCTGAAAGAACACATAGGCTACTTTTTATCCCATAAATATTTCCATGCGATAGAAATCACCTGTTTCTATAGATACAACGCGTGTGAAGCCGCGGGCGGAAACTAGTAGATGATAAAATCTACAATGTAGACATCCATTCAGCATTCGTTTCACCAGTTCAGTTTTTCTCCAGCCAAATTAGATATGTATTGTTTGTAAACAAACCACAGCGAATAAACTTAAATTCACAGAAAATTCTTTTACAGATATCTAAACATATATGTAGTTGTTAGCGTTATTTATTCAAGTAAAGAGCTTTTTCCCGTCTCGACTTAAGACAAATTTCTCGAGAATTCTCGACCAGAAACACTAGGCGTTTATCAGGGGGAGGCCGGAGTCCAGCAGTGGACCAATTATTGGGATGATAGATAGGTGACAAGTAAAATGATTCTACCAGAAGAGCTTTAACTGCACGAAATGAATACCACCTCACCTAGCCATGTGTTCACCACCCTACCTAGCCTTGCTTTAGCACCTAACCCACGGAACCCTACAAACTGGTTGTTGCCAACTGGTTCCAGAACAATCTCGTATTTATTTATTCCGTCCATTCTGTTGGTCGCGCCGACATGTTACTTGCGAGTTGCGTGCCTCAACTGCCTCACTTGAAATGTGCCTTGCAACGCAGGTTTATTTTGAAATGGATCTTGGCCTTTCAATGATTAAAGCTTTATTTTATTTTAATAAATATGACACGCCTGTTTCTCGGGGACTACCAATGAGAATACATTGTGAAGCGCCATGGTATTCTAAATACCTAGATAGGTGTGGGTGCAGGTAGATACTGGGATGTATTGAAAACATATTTCAATCTCTATTTTCTAAAAACGCTAGCTTCCATAGGCTATTTCATTAAAATGTCGCTCATTAAGATTACATCACAAGTTTGTATGGTAATATGTTTGTTACCTCTTCACGCCAAAACCACTGAACGGACCGGAATAAAATGTTGCAATGATGTAGTTCTAGACGTGCACATAGAACTGACATATACCTCGATATGCTATTTTTTATTCCGGAACAACGCGTGCGAAGTTGCGGGTAGTGGGTTGTTAATAATTTTACAACTAACAAAATAACCTGAAGTTTACAAAATTTAAAAGGTTTACCGCTGCCTGGTTTTAACGAATTTTAAATATCGATTTCACTTGTCCTAAATACTTAGTATTATAAAATCTGCGTCCTAAATACATTAGTAGTCCT
Organism: Eupithecia inturbata; assembly: GCA_963662085.1. Classification (NCBI taxonomy): domain Eukaryota; kingdom Metazoa; phylum Arthropoda; class Insecta; order Lepidoptera; family Geometridae; genus Eupithecia; species Eupithecia inturbata. The sequence continues at coordinate 734,775 of OY759195.1, forward strand.
ATTGTATGACTCATGAAATGGTTTCCCATATTTTCCCTAAAGCTTTTTTTTATTGCGTTGCTGGTTGCTTAATAGGACTTCCTGGGTAAGTAATTAAAGTAATTAAATGAATAACTATCGCGAGCTATACCATACATAGCCAGTAGCATAAGTATTAAATAATACTTTTCACTTTAATACTGATGAGTTATGGCAACGGCTCCCACAATTAGCCTTCTCAATCTCGACTGCACGCACATACCAAGTCCAAACACAGCAGAAGAACATCCACAGCTCACTTGGGATCTAGACCAGTCCATGAGACATCGGAAGCAAATCAAATCAAGCAAAAATCAGATTTATGATCAAAGCACAGAGTAGCATTTGCGTTACCTATCTAAAACTCGGATCGTGTCAGAATGCCTTCCATTAACTCCAGTTTTTCTTCATAGTTTCTAGAACTAGAAACTCCTCTACTTGTCTAAGAGCCCGCCAATAATTTACATTAAAATAGTCAGATGCTTCGACGTACAAATGTACCTCTATATAGTCACACTGCAGCCTTTGGTAGCAAAACACCCAACGGACACTGCCCATGTTGGTTGACAATTAAGTTTTACTATCCACCTGTAGAATGCCGGGCCTCTACCACCTGAACCCGACACCCGACACTGACTAGAACACTAGTCGCGGAACTCGTCACGGTAATACTGCTCATAGGAGCTTAAATAAATAAATATAAATACCACCATTCTTATCTATACAAATAAATTTAAATTTTATTTTTGTCTGTCAGTCCGTTTGTTTGTTTGTTTTGGTTAGTCTTCGAAACGGCTGGAGCGATTTTGATGGGTCTTTCACTGGATAGACTCGATTACTGATGTTATCGTGTAACTTAAGTTATTTTTTTTTTTGGAAAAAAAAATGAAAACCCTTAAAATTGTGAAAGCTACGCGGGCGAAACCACGAGCACAACTAGTTGAAAATAAGTAGAGCCTTATATAAAGCCACAGCTTTGTTCAGAATTTATCGCCAGCGCTAACTAAAACGAAAATGAGCGGCAAAAAACGACACACGCTGTGAGCGAGACTAATTCTTATTCCTCTTTCCAGCGCCGTATCTTATTGATCGCCTTGTTAGTTTAGTGAGCGGGCTATGGACCCGTTCTGATCATATAATGCTTCACAAATTGGTTGAGTTGGCGAAATGTAGTATTTTTTGAGAAAGTTGCTACAGTTTTTACACCTCCCTATGTGGTAAAATATCATATTAGAAAATGTAATTAAACCCTGGCGTAGGTACAAAGTTATGAGAACATGATAATATCATTTTTTCTGGTCGTAAAAACGGCTGCTGATGTACATATGTCTTTATACTTATTAAAGTAGCTATGTCATAACACCCTAGCAAATAACGTTGTGCACACCAGCAACTCATGCCAGGCAACACCAAACCATACTCACCGATTGTAAAGTGAAAGTATAAGGTACGTACGCCTACGCGTATAAATCCAAATCATACGTCGATTTCCTTTTAATCCGTCTGAAAGTGACCTTGTTGATTTAATTCTTGTTATCGGATTTGCCGTTACAAATTTTATTGCATGAAATTGATTGAGTAACGGTATGTTATTGACTCTCGTCAAAATGTAGAGTAGTTATTAATCTGGTCATAATTAACAGGAAGCATGCGATGTTATTATGATCGATTTATTACCCGAAAATTAGGGTAATAAAAAATAATTGGCAACTCCTGCAACATAGGCGGGAACTAAGCTGTCAATGGCTGAAACAAGAAGTATCGAAAAAGGTTGTATGCGTTTCGCGCGCTATCTTTGATGAGTAGTGATTGTTACGGAATAAAGCATATTGCTAGTCGCCACCTGTAGAGACAGCAAGTTTATTCTAGTTTACCCCTTACTGTCGCTTTGTTTATTGTGAAATTATACCTCACTGCTTCAAAGCTAAACAACCAACTAGAAAATAATGAGCTCGAGGAAGGGGAAAAGGGAAAAAGAAAATTATTTTGCCTACTTAAAAAAATTTAAGTAGGCAAAATACCTAGTAGGTACCTAGGTACAATTTTTAATGGCGCAGTATTCGATCAATTTCATAAACCTACATTACTAGTTTTATTTAACAGAAACATGAGGAAGGCAAGTTTAGTTCAAAATGCGGAAAACCACGTAAATGTTAAAACCAATCTCAAATATTTAGTCTTAAAAGTCTTAAATATTCACTAAATTTGAAACGGGCGCTTGCGCTCGCATATGCATATAATTAAACAACATCTAAAGTAGTTCACACTAACACATCTTTATAACCCAAAACCATTATAAAAAAAGGAGCATCGAAACGAGTATTTATTTAGTTTTTCAATCGGATTGAGAATTCAGTTTTTATGACTTATTTAGATTTGACTTGAGACATCTTGTTTTTAACACAGTGCTAAGATGAACAGCTAAGCATTTCCCTTGGTAAATAATTGTTTTTACAAATAACAAAAAAAGCAAACTTCAAATACCTAATTTCGAAAAGTATCTTACGAGATTACATACGAGTCCCGAGTAAATAGGTAGGTAAAGTCCATGGTAAAGTTATAAACTAACACACGCCATAGTAGCTAAAGCGACAGACTAAAAACAATTTTTCAGACATGCTCTGTTAATTAAGAGCCACCTCTAACTTAATGGTCAAAAAACTTTTACAATTATAAGCTTGAGAACGCCAGATAATCTAAAAAAGCTATGCAATAATGGCAGCTAGAACTACCGACCGGGCTTTCGGAATAGTGTGATGTTTTGACTTGTAACAACTTAATTGGAAAGTGTCAGACGGTTTATAGCCGAGTGTTGCCAATTTTTATGTTTGAAAACTGACTTTTATCTCTACAAGTCAGTTTTAGCTCCGATTTTACGGCGGCAATTAATTTTTTATGTGTTTTGGGCTAGTGGTGTCGAAGGTTAATTGCCAACAGATTTTTTAAATAAAATACCGTCAAATTATTAATTTGAAAACATAATTATTTTTATAAGACCTTTAGATTAAATAAAAATAAATCTTATGTGAGTTTTCCTTATTAAGTTTCTCACACAAGACACAATAAGTTTATCGCCAAGAGAGCAGCAAGGAATAATATCTTATTTGTGGTTGCATAAAGACCGGGAATCCAAATAAACTGTGAAGCCAGCCAGTCGTGAAATACGCATGCCAACCCCGTTACAGGTGCTATAAATCTTAAAGACACGACTTCGACTTTTATCGACAATTTCACATCACTAAGGTGTAACTTGCGATAGTGTGAGAGGGCAGTTGGAAATAACTTGAATAGAGATATATATAGAATCAGAAATATATATCAGACTTTAACTTGTTATAAGCAAATGTATTTTTTTTAAATCGTCTCTTGTTGAACTCATAATAATGTTTGAATATAAAAACCTTAGTAGTTTGACGTATTCATTATAAATAAATAAAGGATTATGTTTGAATGCTCATAATTTCATTCATCTGATTTTAGTACATAACCGAACACAATAGATTTGTAAAAAATAAACGTGAATCATTATTATCGTAAGAGAATTAAACCAATAACAAACTAAATTCCTACATGTGGAGTCCATTGTAGGAATTCCTATCATCACCGGACATCGAAGACGCAAATTACTACACAATCACATTGAATTGGTTGGTCTTTGCTGTGGTCGTAGAGAAACATTAGGCCCCTGGCCGACCGTAATAAAGAAAACAGGCGTGGGCCGGCTCGGAATTGAGTTAAAACAGGCGTGGGCCGGCTCGGAGTTGAGTTGAAACAGGCGTGGACCGGCTCTGAGTTGAGTTGAAACAGGCGTGGGCCGGGTCGGAGTTGAGTTAAAACAACCAATTGCATAGTAACATATGATAATAAAATATAATAGTTTGATACTTAATCATTTATTGACTAAAATTTACGTTTGCTAAAAAAACAACACAAATATTTCTTTGCTTTACAAAAAAATATCTACGAAGAGTTAAATAATGTAATAAGTAAGTATATTTTAAAATACTGATTCTAGAAAGCGGAGTAGGTAAAGAGGTCTTAAAGTGCCTATACCTGTTAAATTTTTAGCTCTTTTTCGATGTAGGATAATGGATATCTTCGTAGGTAAAATATGTAATGGATACTCACAAATTAATAGGTAGTAAACAGGAGGTAGATAAAATAGTAAACATGAAGTTTCTACCTGCAAATAACAATGTAACCGGCTGCAAGCTTACATCGTAAATGCCATTAAATATAGGATATTTCTATACGAAAGTCATTGTAACTGTTCTTGATGACTCTACGCGCGCTCACGATGCGAAATAACTGCAAAACTTTACAACAGAACACCATACGAGCAGATTCAACATTGACATAACTTCTCTTTTATGATCGCTGTATTGAATTTTGTAAGATAGTATCTGCCGTGGCTTCGCTGAATAGTATATACCTACCTGGATAAAATGTAGTCCCTTAAGTACCAACACTCACACATCACAAATCATCAGCCTATACTATTCCACTGCCTATGTGTATAGGCTTCACAAAATACGCGCCTTACTGGCTCTTCTCATTGCTGTCTTCTGCATGCCTCCAGCTCTAAAAATATAAGATAGATGGCAAAACATTTTGCCATCTATCTAATATTTTTTTGCAAAATGTAGAGCAACCTATCTACTGCTATCTATCTATCGAATCCTACATTATGGGCGAAGATTTGTGCTGTTGAGAAGATGTTTGTGTGAAAACAACGCCAAAACTGATCAAGGTGAAATTTTCCACAAAAAGTTTCGTCCTGGTATGTAAGGCAGGTCAAATCTTTTTGTACGCATAACATATAGACTATTTTTTATTCCAAAATAACGCGTACAAAGCTGCGGGCTGAAGCTAGTATTTTTATAAATTGGACCAGGTGGGTACCTGCCGGAGATTACCCATCCATGATCAGTGTGTCTGTTTGTTGACAGTCTGTTCTGTTGATTTATGATGATCATATGTTGGTAGAGCCTAGTATAGTATTATATTATCTGTGGTAGAGCCTTGTAAAACTGGTGAACCCTATGTATTTATGTTTTATTTTTTTTATAATTAAAGTACAAATTAAACACTTTAATTTACATTTACTACGGTAAATAAAGTCATTGAAAGTAATATACTGCGTAATTATAACGCTCTACACACTACACAGTAAATAAGAAACACTTAACATTATTAACGCTCGCACATTCAATTTAAATTGCTGTGGCGCAGGCGTTTTCCAATGTATTTTTTACACTGGCAACACCTGCGGAATTCTCGGGTAAAAAGCGAGTCATAAAAAAATGTCAAGTCATCCGGTCCCACTCTCACCTACCTTACATAACTAAGTACCTACATGGAAAACTTAGAACTTAATAGAGTATTTTGACCAAGCTTATTTACCACGAAAGTTTATTTTAGCTAGACTTTTCTAATTGACCCTTTGGCTGCGTGAGCGTGGTGAAATAAGAATCTCATAGGTTTCAGCAGTGAACGAGTTAATACAGTTAGGTTACGTAATACCACAGAATAGCTATACATTAGTACTGGTAAGACTTATCTTATCAGTTATGGTAACAAAAAATGCATTCTAGAGACACGCAACTAGAATTCTATATTCTGTTTTAGGAAATGTACCTGTAGAGGGCGAGACGTATCTGTTTTCTTAATATTTCTACAGATATGAACCAGGAATGCTATTTCATTGATTACTGACACTTGCAACATAGCAATTGCATCACAGCCTTTCGACTTCGAAGGTAAAGTGAATTCGATTTCAAATAAAAATAGCTTAGGAACCTAATATAATAGTTGACGACCGATGTGGCACGGCGGGCGAAGGTCCGGCTGCGACGCAGGAGGTCGCGGGTTCGGTTCCCGCCTTGTGACAAATGTTTGTAAGATCTGCAAATATTTGTTCTGGATGTTTATATTATATGTATGATAAAAATATGTATATATATGTACCTAATGTATTGTATTAAGTACATAAATCAGTCAACTAGTACCCATAACACAAGCTCTGCTTACCTGTGTTGTTTTGATTTTGCTTTAATTTTTTTTTCTTTTAGGCTGTTATTTATAATTGTGTACCTGCCTCGTTATGTATACCTAAATACTGTTTTTGTTAATTTGTTATGTTTTCCTGTACTGCTTGTGTGTGAACCTAATAAAATTCTTATCTATCTATCTATCTGTGTCTTGGGGCTAGATGATGATGTGTGGATTGTCCAGCAGGTAGGTATTATTTATTACTAGCTGTACCCGCGACTTTGTTCGCGATGGACATACCTGCTGACTAATTATTCATATTTGACCACAGTTTCTCTAATATTAAGAAACGCTGAATATGTTGTGTGCCCTTGTTCATCTAGTTTACAAAACAGTCATTGCTTTGTTATAGAGCGTTGTTTATGTTACCGGCTTACCGCGCTTACGTAAGTACAATCAACAGGACATGGGACCTATTCTGCCTGACTAAACGCTTCACTAAGACAATTATATCATAGAACAGAATACCCGTTTCGGTATTCTACCTTAGCTGAAAGAAACTACATACAGATGGTAAAAAGTTCAAGTAAAAAACCAATCTATCAATCTCTGCGTGCCGTAGCGCTTTACGCACTATCTAGAGTTTCTTTCATCTAAGCATTCTACGTAACGATTATGCGACGATACCATTGTCATAGTAAAGCGATTGGTTAGCAGAATTGACCTTCATGTATCTGAAGATACGGGTGCACGTACCTGACATCAAGCGAGCGGATGAATGCTATCATTAAAAATTTAATCACACTCGTGTAAAAAATAAACTACAGGGTGTCCGGTGGCAAAATTAGGAAATGAAATTTGAATATTTCAGAAACCGTTCGTTTCCCGAATGAGTTGGAAAGAGATATAATTCGACGCGGCTTGAATGCGGATTTTACGACCACTATTTCGCAGTGGTCTAGTGAGCACGGTACGTCCACATAGATGCGTTTGTTCGACCAATACTTTATGCGCTACAATTTTGTACAAGACTGTAGGTTCACTTTTCGACGAAACAAATTTCCATAAAAATGTGATTGTTTATAGACAATCCTGTCAGTCTTAAAGACTCAAGAGACAAAACCCGCGATTAAAACACTAACTATATAGCCCTGTGCAAAGCCATAGTCAACGTTGGTCCGCTCTAAAAAGATTGGAATAATCTGACTTAACCATTTTTTTCGGATATTCCCGGGCAGCAAACGTAACTATCGATAGGTAGTGATTATTAACGTCAATTCAATTCAAATATTTATTTGCTTCAAACATGGTATTTAAGTGGTACAAATAGTGCTCATGTGTCGCTACAGTCTAAGCATGCAATAATACAATAAAATTATAATCTAATATTTTAAAATTCAATTCAATGACAATTTAAGACCTAAAAATTCATTTATGCCATAAAAATTCCTACATTCAGCCATTTAATCAATTTGATTTTAAATAAATAGTTATTAAATAATTTAAGTTCCTATGGTATCTTATTATATACTTTTATAGACATTGTCAAGCAGCTTTAACTATACTTGGCTTTACTATACGTCGTATTATAAGCCAATACTTTATGCCGAGGATTCGAGAGAATTAATCAAACATATCGTTCCAGCAACATAGCGCCACACCTTTTTCGGCGAGACGGCGAGAGCCAACTTCGTGAACACAAACCCCAAAAAACGGATAAATCCATTTTGTGTCATCGTATGGCCACCCAGATCGCAGGATCTCACCCCCATGGGTACTTTTCTGTAGGAGTATAATAAAGAAAAAGTATACGATAGCAATCCAACGAAAAAAGCGAAAGAAAAAAAAAATATCGACCGTGCACGCTTTACTCCAATTTTTATTTGCTGTACGTCTCAGAATGATCTTTAAAAGTTTACTGGATGTGTGCGCCGCCCGCGCCTGCGCCCGCGCCGCCGCGATGGTAAACATTTAGACGGAATAACTTTTAAAAACAAAATCCGCACGTTTTATCATTTACAAATCCTAACTTTGCCACCTCTGTACTTAAACCAGAGTTGCGGGAACTCTTATGGGACAGGAAAACGTACATATTGACCTACATATATTGATTTTATTCTTCAGTCTACTGATTTTCTACTCGACTTTCTACTGATTCAGTCAAATCGGCCTTACAACACTGTTTCTAACAAAATAAAAGAATGAATTAAATCGGGCAACGCGTTAATGAATATTGTTTATGAATGAATTACCTACAACTAAGTAAACATTTTGACTTTCATCCCCTCTCCCAAGGGAACCGTGCTGAATTTAAGGTTTATCCCAAACGTATCCTATGTCCTTCGTATGAACTCAAATCATGCCAAGTTTCATTTGAATTCATTCAGTAGTTTCAGCGTGATGCGCGGCCAAGACACAGACAGACAAAAATGAAAAACAAAAATACAGTTTGGCTTCAGTGTCGATAATAGAGGTAGAGTGTCCTCCAAAAAATTTATTCAAAATATCATCAACGTACAGAATTGTACCTGTACGTTTTATTATAAGTATATATATGTATAGTAGATATAGATTATTAATAGTAGAGTAGGTAGCCCTATCACTAATCATTATAAATATCAGTAGTAGGGATGCATTTTCAAACAGTGTACTTTTATTAACGCCCAACTGTCAAAATACAAAAGCGGTACCAACCGGCGGCGGCGCGGCGCGGAGCCGGCGGGCAGAGATGAAATGAAAAACCACGAATAAAATTTCGACAACGTCGATCACACTGAGTGCCTATCGTCACCATGCTAAACATTGGTTGATTTTACACATCTCAGCCCCGTCCCGCATTGGTAGACAATAGCCTAAAATCTGCACTTTTGCTTGCAAATGAGTAGGTAGGTATATTGTAAATAAACACACACCGCTCACTTGTACCTACATATATATATAGACAAAAACTTGTGTAATTTCGCGTCGCACCAGGTTTTATAAAGTCATTCTGTTTGCCTCTACCGCTTGCCATAGTCAGCTTACAAATGTTTCACTGCCTATTACATAACTTATCTTCGCGAACACAGCTGGTAGATAACAACTCCTAAAGGATAGTTTCCTGACAGACGAACGGACGGACAGCGGAGGTTTCTAATTGGGTTTTTGGTGGACCCCAGAAAACCGTACCTACCTATACGTACCTACAATAGTTTTCTCACGCAAACCTTTGGGTATGTCGTACATAGAGTTTATGTGGATTTTTTGAGATGCATATAAATAACTTTAATTTCCATTGACTTGCAGATCGGAAGGAGCGCGGTCCAGCGCGCGGCGGCCGAGGGCCACGTGCAGGCCGTGTCGCTGCTGCTGCAGCATGGAGCCGACCCCAACAAGCAGGACCATGTGGTAAGGCTTTAGAATAATTGACATCACGTCATCAGCCTATAGGTACAAGTCCGCTGTGAACATAGGCCTACACTGATGGGCACCACGACGCCATAGCATCCACTGTCTTCAGCTTAGCTTCAGATCACAGAACCTGAAGAAACTGCAGCTCTAAGTCGAATAATTGTTTTCCTACGAGGCGAGGGCGTGATTCACAACAATTTTAAGAAAATCTGGAACGTAAATTAAAACATTTAAATAATCGAATTTTAAAAAAAATCGTAGTAGAAACGTACATTTGAATTTGCCCGTCTTTACTTCGGAGCTTCGACAATTTATTTTGAGGTGACGACTACGCGCGACGCTTCAACGTAAACACGGACATCTGTCACTTGACCTACGTCGTACTTTTTGCCCCAGTCTAGGAATGTATTATTTCTTGTTTTTTTAAGGAAATTCATTAATATTTTTTTAAATATACCTACTTTTCTATAAATTATTTTATCTTTGTATTATCTTCGTTTACTATAAGATATTAGGGGTTGAATGAGCACTTTTACTTTGCTAACATTGTTTTGATCCTCTATGTTTAGATCATCCTCTCCTCAAAAAACCTCAATACAAGGCCTAAATATGTTTAAATTCCAATAATTCCAGTACGGTAACACCGCCGCACACGAAGCAGCATGGAAGGGCTACTCCGCATGCGCATGCATTCTCGCGCGCGCGGGCGCAGATCTATGCGTTCTCAACGCGGCAGGGTTCACTCCGCTGCACTTCGCGTGCCAGAACGGACACAACCAGACGTGTCGCGAGATCCTGCTGGCGGGCGCGCCTCCAGATTTGCAGAATACGGTGAGGGGTCTATAGTTTAAAGAAGACGACCCAGATAAGTGGAATGTAGTGAAGAAAGTCCTTTGTCTACATCAAGTCTTCGCAAAGGACTGGATGAAAATGGTGTATAGGACAGAAGCTGGTGTCGACATTTTGTGTCGGCAGCCAGGCTCAAGGGAATCCCAATACCTTTTCCCAGTCCATCACTGTCTTAGAATAGTAACAAAAACTCACAAAACTCACACGAAATTTTTAATTACTGTTTATGTTCATTTCAAATTCATAAAATTATTCTCTTCTTCCAGTACGGAGACACGCCACTTCACACGGCCGCTCGCTACGGCCACGCCGGCGTTACTCGCATCCTCATCTCAGCTCAGTGCAAAGTTTCCGGACAGAACCGCAACGGCGACACGGCGCTACACATCGCAGCGGCCATGGGACGCCGCAAGCTCACGCGTATACTCCTCGAGGCGGGCTGCGACAAGGCCTGCAAGAACCACCAGGGAGAAACCGCAAGAGACATCGCAACCAGGAAATCCCTGACAGAAATCGTCCAAATCCTGAACACGCCCGTCGCTAAAGTCAAAAAGAAACGCGACAAAAGCAAGGATAGGACTCTAGACGAAGTTGATTCCAAGAAAAAAGATAAAAAGGATAAAGATAAGAAGAAGAAAAATGTACACTTTGAAACTCCGCCGAAAGTCCACTGGTCGCCGTACGGTTGTCACTATTACCCAGATCCCAAGTTTTTCCCCAAACCTAAGCTTGCCTCGCTTCCCACCGAACCGTTGCAGAAAGGCGAGCAGTACTTCCTGGACTTGGCCGGAAACATCAAGAAGGGACCGATAGGGGCCGGCTACACTTGCTACTGCGCTCCCTTCTTCAAACACATGGAAGACAAGTTGAATGAAGACAAGAAGGACCTCAAGCGGCATATCGATAGAGCTCACGAGAAACTGGATCAGAAAGTCACAGATTTGGAAATGAAAACACAGGGACAGATATCGGAGCTGACGAGATTTGTAGCGGCGGAAAGAGCCATGTGCAAAGAAAGGCACAAGCACTTAGAGCAGTGGCTGAGCCGCGGCATGCTGTTCCGAGCGTCCGAGAGAACCAAGAGGCTGGACTACAGCCCTAAAGGCTCCTTAGACATCCCTCCCCTTAAAAGAACAAGGAGTCTAGAAGTCCTAGACACCAACGAATGGAACAGAGTCCACAAAATTATCAACTCTTTTAATAAAAATTGCGACAGCTTCGAAACCAATACCAAAGACTTGAAAGATAGTAAAGCTACCTCTAAAAGCACTGACATTCTAGATAGATCCCCTAGTCCACGACGGAGGCATTTAAAAAACTCCAAAAGCAGCGACCACCTTGACGCTGGGCCCAGTAGACAATCCAGGTCACCCCGGATTTCCAGCCCTTTGCGAGATCCTAATCAGCAGAACACAACGGCAGAAATTCACGTAAAATCCAATAGAGTTTCAGTCTCGCAGTCCCCGATGTCAATGGAAGTGCAAGGGTACAGATACTCCTCATCTAGTCGGCAATCTGAAGCCAGGTCTCCCCAACCTGAGACTGAAGAGGCCCAGAGGGAAGTCCCGGCGTGGAAAAGCCAAGTGCTGCAAAGAACAGCGGATGACATAAAGAAAAGAGTAGAACTCGAGAAAGAGATGACCGATGTTTTAGCGAGAACAAACCCAAAGTCACTGGACATATCTCAGGACGGCTACGTTAAGCTGCGTAAACATCAGACCGATGAAGTAAATAGAGAACCAAGGAAGTCTGTCCAGGAGTTAGTAGCGCAGGTTGAAGAGCAAAGACTTAAAACCCCCGAACCGAGGAAACCCACCGAAATTAAAGAACCTCCTCCGATGCCGGCCCTCGGACTGCCGAGTACTAGCATCCTAAAAATGCCACAGCAGCCTCTAAGACCGGCACCGGTCTTAAAAGAAAAGCCACCGAAAAGCAAGCGTTTTAGTTTGCACAACCTCATCCCCTTTCCCACACGAAAAACCTTCCAAACCCCTCCCAAAGACAACGGGAACAACTCAGAAAGCAGCGACGAAGAGGACAACCCTATCCGCAGCACCACGCAACCCGGTCCGATGAGGAACGCCAACCTGCTGCAGACATTACCGCTTCCGAACTACGAGGCTATGTCGAGTAAATCTCCCACCCCCAGCCAACCGGGGTACCCCGACTGCCGCCCCATCGTGCCGAAAGACGCTTACTTCCACGAGATACCCAACCGACAGATGCCGTACCGAGACATCAACGGTTTAGCCCAACCCTACCCGTGTCAGAGCTACAACCAGACCGGCCTTCCTCAAAAACCGCCATTTCAACCGCGCAACCGCAACCCTCTCTACAACCACCAAACGGGAGTCTTCGACGCGATGATGCAAGACCACATGGTCCGCGAAATGGAGCGCGTACCCCACTGCTACAGCGAGCGGCTCGACCAGAACACGGAGGTGGAAATCGCGAACCAAAACGACCACTTTCGTGGTTACTACGATAACCACACACCGTATAACTTCAATCGGAAGCCAGCACCGGACCATAGCCTCCTCCACACGAGGTTACAATCGCTAGCCATCAACACGCACTTGGCAGATACCCAGAGTCAAACAGACAGAGAGTCGCATAACGACTCCGGGTATAGTACTAAAGTGTACGGGAGCTCGCAAGGCCCCAGTCCGAGTTTGTCGGGGCAGACGGATAATCTTTCGGGGCAGAGAGTCAGTGTGGCTCCAAAAGCCACGGGGCAAATCGGGGCTTCGAGTCTAGTTTAGGTTACATTTATTGACCGATAAGCCCCTGACGTGGCTGGGTATGACTCTGAGTCAAACTAGGGGCACATTTTGTAGTAGTTCGGAGACTACCTATACCTAGCGTGGCGCCCATTACATATCACTAGGTTTGATCACAACAGGAATCTAACTTTTTTTTTTAAATATAAAAAGAAATAAAAAACTGACCTAAACGCATGATAATCTAAGTCACCTTGGAACTAACGTTGTGTAAGTCACCAGCACTACAAAATAGACTCAATTAAAAAGTACAAATATAGATATGGCAAAAGTTTACGAATGGTGTTGCCATCTCCGATAAGATAACTGATGCCATGATGTTAACGGAATTTTAAGATAAATTTAAGCTTTTTGATGCCTTATTTAAATTAGTATGTGTTCTAATAAGGTAGTGAATGAAAGCACGTTTTAAAGTTAAAATTTATGTATAAAATCTATACAAGTTTGTCAAGAATATGTTTAAGGCTTCAACACAATGTAACTGTTTAAGGTAGATATTTAATGTAAAAATAGTGCTTTATTAGTTCCGAGTGCCTATTCGTAGATCTAAGTGTCACTGTATTTACAATTACTATTGTAATAACTTTTATTTATTGTTTATTTTGTAATTATAATTAATTATGTACTGATTTAATGATTCTAATAAAACTCACTTCTAAAGTGTCACAAACTAAGCAACATTAAGTTTTACTTACATACAAGTACATCTTTAGGTACCTAGTTATTTTAATCTGCGCCTATGACTCACACACTTAAAGAATGTCATTGAGAATGCCGTCATTCTCAATCACTTTATTTAACACTTTCATTGCCACCGACGCACATGTTCAGGCAGACCAGCGTGTCTCTGCTGCGGCGCGTCGTCGTCGTCGTCGCGTCGTCCCTGCGAGTCGCACCGCTGAGGCTGGGCAGCGAACGGATTAAGTGATACTTTTAAGAAGTTTGCTGTGTTTTAATTTGAAGGATATGTGTGATCACTAGTGAAATTACATGAGGTTTAACGCATTCACTGTCCAGCCTCTGCGACCCGTAGCAGCTGCAGGAGCGCAGGGCAGCCGCAGCTTATAAGACTCGCAGAACTAGACGTGTGTCGTGGGCAATGAAAGTGTTAGGTACGCAAGTCATACCTAAACTACATCGAACGAAAATGAACTAGAGGAGTAAAAAAAACATTAAATTTTCAATGTTATTTACATTTTATTTATCACCTTTTCTAAAGTTAATCTAATTTACACTCACCTCTCGCCTGTTCTCCCATCTATCTGCCCAGCTCCGATGCCTGTAGAACTCTGTCAAACTAGTATGGTACAACGGCACCGCACTCAATACTGACGACTTAGCTCCTACTATCTTCACTGCGACATAGTCCCCCTTTTCTATCCTTCTTTTCACCCCTGAATAAGATCTTGTGTCACCCCTCATACCGCCGAATACAGAGGTATTTTCAACCCCTAGATTCAACTCAGCTTTACAACTTATTAATTTACTATGACCATCTAGTGATATGCTGAGTTGATCTCCAATATAATCTGAACTATCTACTTGCACCGGTAAGTCCATCTGGTCAAACACCACCTTGATATAAAGTTCATTTCTGCCTAAAACCTGTCCAGTTTTGTTCACTTTACCTTCTACTAAGACAAGGTGCGTGTTCCCTACTTCAGCCTCGTTCAGTTCCTGGCACTTCCGCCGGTATACTTGTATCATACGGTAATGGCGTTGTTTCTTCACGAGGTCTGGTACGTCGTCTTTGTAGCGGCGGTAGGCTGTTGTTTTCTGAAATTGGTGTTAAAATCTGATTAGTTAGTAAGTTATTCTAGCAGACTATTTGGATTCCTGTGGATTGAGGAGAACTTCTAGAGTTTACAATAATATGACGAATATAGACGACCGATGTGGCGCGGCGGGCGAAGGTCCGCCTGCGACGCAGAAGGTTGCGGGTTCGATTCCCGCCTTAAGACAAATGTTTGTACGATCTGCAAAAATTTGTTCCGGGTGTTATGGGTATTTTCTATATATAATAAAAAATATCTATCTATGTTATGTATTGTATTAAGTTTATAAGTCACCTAGTACCCATAACACAAGCTCTGCTTACTTTGGGGCTAGATGATGCTGCGTGGATGGTCCAGCATTAATATAAGAGGCGAACCCAACAGGTTTGGTTGTCAAACTAGGCCTATTGGATCTCAGTACCCGCGGGATTCCCGTGGTAAAGACTCGAATTACATAAAATTCTATATTTTTTCTTTGGTTCCGCTTGAACGTGTAAACAAGATTGAGAAAAAAAATTACGATAATAAAAAATCATGAAAGTGCACTGTTTCGCAATTTGGTCGAGATCTCAGGAACCCTGCGGTCTATTGAAATGTCTTATGTTTTGATTCGTAGGTTATTACTAATTATTTGGTTCCTTGAACCAGTTTCTTCATTAGTTTTGTAGTTTTCTTGTAAATAAGCAAAAAATTTTTTTTTGAGCTTACGCCGTTCCAAAAACATAAGGTCTGTCCCGCTCCGTTGAATGCGAAATCCTATGCCTATCCTTTTCAAAAAATGGCGCGCATTGCGTCCTCTTAATGCTAAATCAAATGTACAGCTTTTCTGTGCTAGTTCGTCACAACGGCAGGCCTCACGTAAATCCTTTGAACAAACTACCAGGAAGGCAATTCTCGCCAATTATAATACTACTCGATAAATATAAAAAAAAACTGTCAAATTTTACAGATATTTCATATAAAAACTGTCAAATTTGACAGTTCTTTTGATAATTATCGAGTGATAAATTAGCGAGAATTGGCTTCCAGATGGAAGAACTGAGTCTAATGTTAAGGTCGAAGAGTAGTTTTATTTGTATAAGAGCAGGATCGCTGTGGAGGAACTAAGATGCACCTTGGATACACCCACGTGGATTAAGTCAGGATAAAAATTACAACATTGAGATTTCCATGAACTAGACAATTTGCCATGGGCCAATGGCAAATTAGCGATGTATTTTCACACTTTTTACATCAAAATCACTGCACGATTTAACGCGTTATTTTTAGCGAATAGATGTTGAAATTTGCATTGCATTTGTTAAATACCAAAGTAGCCGATAGAGTCGAGCCTAGATTATTGTAATTACCTCTCTCATGCTGTACGGGAAGAGAAAGGCGACGTTGTAGGGGACCTGCTCCATCAGAGTCATCGTGTCTTCGAACTCCTCGTCTGTCTCGCCGCAGAAACCGCTGATCAAGTCCGTCGACAGACCCACTGGAATAGTTCACATTGCATTATACTCGGTTCTAGAACACAAAATATTTCATTTCAACAAAGATATTTATGAATGAAAACTAAACAAAAGCTGATAAATCAGAAAATAAACAGAAGCAAGGAAAACAATAACAACAGAAACACTAACTCGAAAACTGCATAATTGCACACGCGCAGTGAAATATACTCAAAGCTGACAGACGAGTTGAATGATGGTAAATGATGTTGGGAGACCTCCCACTCGGTGGACCGACGTATTAGTACTCAGAACCGCTGTTTCTGGCGTTTGGGGAAGTCTATGTCCACTGATAAGGATTTATGTGGAAAATGATGATGATGAAAAACAAAATGGCAAGCGTAGGAAGGTTTAGGTATACATACGTAGAATACAACAGTGGCTGAGTGACTAACCTCCGGGCACGGAGCTTGTGACGTGTCGTACAAGGTCCAGGTAGGCCTCCCTAGAGTAGCCGCGCCGCATGCGAGCCAGCACCGCGCTGCTGCCCGACTGTGCGGGTAGGTGCAGCATCTTGCAGATGTTAGGTCGCTCGTTCACTATTTGTAGCACCTGGGGATAAGATAAGAATAGCTAAACAAGTTCATTGTAGCACCGAACCTAAGCAAATAGCTAAATCTTATGAAAGCTTTCGAGCCCGCTACGCGACAGTGCCCTGGCGTCGCTCAGCGGGCGGCTATTTTCAATAGTGCGATCCAAAATGGCTGTCGAATATGGCGGCTGTCCAGATATGTGCGCATGCGCCAGACGGTCTCGAGTTAACTACATCCCCGTTAACTATTACCGCCCTTACAATGTACAAACTAAAGCCGAAGCCGTATGTATCTATACTAATATTATAAATTCGAAAGTAACTCTGTCTGTCTATCTGTCTGTCTGTCTGTCTGAAACCTTTTCACGGCCTAACGGATCTTAATGAAATTTGGCATGGAGATATATGGTATCCCGGGGACGGACATATGCTACTTTCTATCTCGGAAAAGAGCGTGCGAAGCCGCGGGCAGCCGCTAGTATTGTTATAAATAAATAACTATGAAACCTTATAAAGGCAGTCAAGGTTAAAGGAGAATGTGTCTCATCTCCTCACCTCATCAGGGAAGTCCTTGGGATGCGCGGCGGTGAAGCGGACCCTCACTTCAGGATCCACGGCCGACACCTGCTCCAGGAGCTCTGCGAAACGGAGCCCGCCCTTTTTCGGCTTATACACTGTTTTGAAACCTGGGAAACGTAATGTGGGTATTCAGTACTTATCTCTTGCCTATGTATCTTATCAGCCTATGTATCTTATCAGCCTATGTATCATACCACTGCTGAATAAAAGTCTTCCCTCCCTCAAAAGAAGTCAGAAGTCATTGACTTACAAAATGAACACTTAGACAAGTCAAGTTTTAAACTATAAACTCAAAGAAGATTTTTGTCATCGCTACAATTTTTTGTCCCTCTTACATCCCATTATAGGGAGTTCCTGAACCGAACAATAAAAATTAGGTAATTCGTCACGCTATTTGCGTCTGAACACGCGCGACGAGCAAGCAAGAGTCAAGCACTGAGCAAAAGCCTGCCTACCTTCCTTCCATGCATCCTTGCTGTGCCCGAGCCGGGTCCGTGTTTGAGACTCATTTTAATAACTTTAATAAAATACGTACAATATGTTCGTAGTAAAGAAACTTGAAACTTCTACTCAAGGGGCTAATAACTGGTCTCAACTGCGTCTGAATCGGCCGCGTTAGCTCTTGGTTTAGCTTCATATTTAAAGATGCTACAACTATAGTTATCTTGAAGTATCACTGATTGATTAAGTACGCTACCTAGCCGATCTTAGATATTAGTTAGAGAGAAACAGTCTTCCCGAGGGTGTCCTAAGGGATATCCACCGGGGGTGGGCAGCAGCGCCCCCTGCAGAACAATTCTACCACTGAACTGCGATCCCCCCGCATGCCCAGCTGCGTGGGGATTGTGGGCATTACCCCCGTGAGATAAAAGCCAACAAGGTGCTTATCAGGGCGAGGGTCCAGCAGTGGACCAATATAGGCTGTAGAGATGGAGTCTTCCAAAGTTTTTTTTAAACTCACTCGCAGAGCGCAGTGAACATGGCGTGGAAACACAACACAAATCATGGTAGATAACCCGTTATTCTTGACTTTAGTATTTCAAAGGTGCATAAAGGTTTTGAGAGGAGATAACTTTTCTTCCAATGGTTGATGGTTAGAAGCGTTTATAAGTTTACTCACCTTTCACTATTTGCATCTCCGCCCCTTCTTCCCTCGCATCCCTGTAACTATTAACATTCTGTCCGAGTAGCGTGATCTCTTTCACTCCTCTATCTGCCATCTCCCTCACTTCCTGCACGATAGAGCGGGACGGCCGCGAGCGCTCCCTCCCGCGCGTGAAGGGTACTATGCAGTATGTGCACATGTTGTCGCAGCCTCGCATTATTGAACTGGAAGTTAGAAAGATACGGTCATTTGCTACTTTAATCATCATCATTGTTAAGTTTCATTATTCCTACATAAAGATAGTTAATAGACACATTGGTGTCAAACCAGATGTCGCCAGAACCAAATTAAAATAATTTGACGACACTAAAGATTATGCCATCCTTTGTATTTCGATCGTTAGTGGGACGGCAACATTGTAGTGATAAATTAACTAAATTAGGTCAGTTTTGTTTTGGTGACATCTAAATTGACACCAACATAATCATAACATTGATTGTATAAATAAATGAATTGATCTTTTTTGATCATCTTCCTCCAATTTCCGGCTGCGGCTGCGGGAATTTACTGCAGTTATAAAACATTTTTTTAAGATTATTGTATAGTATTTTTCGAAATTTACGAACACAACTGTAACATTTTTTGTACGCGAATTTTTTTCGGATGTTTGGGGAAAAGTATGCAAGTGGACCTGTGATAAAATAAATGATGGCGAACAAAGCGAGCCCCAAATATTTTAAAATTACGGTGGTAGATAAAAACCTATGAATATAAATAACGGCGAGATAATTTTGTAGTTTGGTGAGGTCGGGTTAGCAACAAAGACATCGACCGCATCGAAAGTTAAGAGGATGGCTACTTAAAAATAATTTAATATATAATTATAATAATAAGACTCGCTTAATATTTGCACGCCTGCATGCAAGCTGAATACAATTACTAAAATAGTTATAAGATCTGACATTGTATAATAATGTTGTATTCTTGCAAATAAACAATTTGATTTGACTTTTTGTATTTATGTAAGTACTTCATATAAATGTAAAGAGAGAGAGTCGGTGAATTTGGCATAAGTGTATATGTTTACATACAGCCGCTATTAACTATTATTTATTATAAAATTATTCATCTTATGATTTTAAGGTAAAAATAGTTCATCCTGAAGTTTCAGTTCAATCTGAAGTTTTTATGATTCCGTTTCAAACAAACATACATACAGGTGGAAGGAATAAAAGCATGTTAAAAATATTCTTAAGCTCTGCTCTTTCGGACAATTTTTCTTAGTTACAAGCGCTTTATAATTAAACAAAAAACAAAGCTCTGTGAAGGATAGCGAAGAGAAACTTTCTGTACCAGGGGGGCTAAGATGCGCGCCACGAAAGACGTCGCGCGCGTGACGTCTATTTTTGTCGTCGTCGGTTGTTTTCTCATTTAATCTAACATGCGCACCACGAAAGATATAATACTCGTCGAGTAGTCCTTCTCGCGTAGAGACAGCCACCCAGACGAACACCCGTTTAGTTCAGTCAATTGTCTATGGTTTTTGTGAACTGCACGGAAGAAATAAACTAACCATCTTAGTTTTCACCATGAAGGTGAATGGTAGTTTGAACACTGGTAGAATGGTGGAAAACAGTCGAAACACAACCAAACAAAAAAAAAAGAAGAAGAAGCTATTTCAACATTGGCGGGCGAAAATCTCTGCTTCAGTTTAGTAGCTACAATCAGTATTATGTATGTTTTCTACTATGCACGTGCCTGACCCATGACCTTCATGGGTCAGGCTTCCCATGACATCTTATAACAAGGCCAAGCAAAATGTGAGCAAGTACATGATGTGCTTCACCATTAGCGCTTAAAGTAGAACTACATAGCTCTTGTAGATATTTTACAATAATACGTAACCTACACGTTATCATTATACAGGCACCGTTCCCAAGCTTCACCTTGAAGCTAAGTACCTACATTATGTAGGTTAGTACCTAAATACTTGGTAGGTACCTACTGGTAATTAAATTAGATACTTCTACAAAAATCTTTCATGTCACTATTATTATACACCGCCAATAAATAATTTTGATACGGGACCACTAAAACCAAGAAAATTCGAAGAAAATATTCAAGAAAAAGTTCTCGAGAATTCTCGTGCTCAAATTGAAAAACGATAGTTATCCCGCGCTAAACTGTCAAAAGTTGAGAAAATTAGGCGCGCATCTTAGCGTTTGACGAGAAAGGTTATCATCACAGATAAGATATACATTCACTAAAATGGTTCAAGTGACGAGACGTGATGAGATATGGTGCTGCATGCTGGCATCGGTCGACAAATCGAGATACCGCCATTTTTCTCGAGTTATCGAGAAGAAACACGCTTCTCGTGGCGCGCATCTTAGCCCTGCAGGAGGTAAATTTGGCCAGGTAGTAAATTAAAACAAGGGGGAATCAGCCCGCTTGTTCGATTTTGTGGGGGGGGGGAGCATCTGGCCCCCGTGCACCCTCAGTTGTGCAGCCCCTGATAGGCCTCCCTAATGAGCGCCATAACACTTTTTTTTCAGCCCTCTTTTATGAATAAAATGACGAGGTCCGCAAACACATCTATATCCCACTCTCATATTTCAATGGTGATGAAGAGAATAACATACATAAAAGCAGAAACACTGTCTTGGTTAAGCCTCACAGGCACCACATCAGCGTATGTCTCATCTAGAGAGAGCAGTACGTTCACAGCAGTTTGACCACTCTCCGTAAGCGCTAGCAGTCGAGGCAGGTCTCTGTAGCTGTCGGGGCCAGCAACTGCAACATAGATAAAGTAATACTGCATAAATGCATCACTTAGTGTTGTTAGTGTAGTTAGTGGCTTAGTGATAGTGATCTGTGGTGTCTATCTAAAAAAAAACTAATCTGTCATGATCTTGTTTATATAAACAAATAGATCGAAAATGTGAAGCTAGTAGGCACCTAGGTCCTTCCTGCACTAAGGTTTAAAATAATAAAAACAAAAACTCCTGTATAGGTATGTACACCCCAGGGTGTTCACCACGCGCCATCCACTCGTCATTAAGGAGACCTTCCTTGTATGTTGAAGAGTATTTACTTTTCATTGCTTGAAGTCCTTGCAGAGTTTAAAGTCAGTGCTATAGTTATAAAGCTGGACAAAAGCTGGAGAAAATGCACACAGCATTTTCTAGCCCCAAACTAAGCAGAGTTATAGGTGGTTGGTTAACTGATATACATACTTAATACATCACATTACAAAAATATTTTTTATTGAATGCAGAAACCACCCTGAACACATATCTGCAGATCATATAGAAATTTGTCCCGAGGCGGGAATTGAACCCGCAACCTCCTGCGTCACAAGCAGCCTTTCGCCCGCTGCACCACTGAGGTTCTGCGAGTCTGTCAGAGTAAAAAGTGTTAATCTTACCAATATCAACTGCTTTTTCTTTCTCAATAAGTTTCTCTTTCAGTCTCTCTGCCATGCACCCTAAAATACCAATTTTGACAGACTTATTCTTATTTTTAACCATGGCCCGTCTTTTGAAGCCTCGTAGGTGGTCTAATCGATGCCATATCTTGCTTTCGGCGCCTTCTCTTATCGCACATGTCATAACTAAGAAGATATCCGCTTCTTCCTCAACTTCCGTCTTCTCAAACCCCTCTTTCTTCAATATTGACCATACAATCTCTGTGTCATTGAGATTCATTTGGCACCCATATACATCAAAGAAAACTTTTCTTTTCGTTGAATATTGAAGGTTGTCTGGTAGGTACGGTATGTGAGGACGGTCTGTGAGGATCGGTTCACTACTTCCAGTGATAAAGTCTTTCAAATCCGGTCCCGTTTTCAATTTATCCGTGAATGAACTTACTCGTTTGTTTTCGGAGAAACAACGACGTTTCTTGAGTGAAGTCTTGTTGATAAATGGTAGCAGTCGATGTAGACGGGGCAAGGATAACATATTTATGTAATAAATAATTAAGGCGTAACAGCTACCCGACTGTTACCCTAATTTCATATTAAAGAAACTAATCAAAAAGAATGTATATTCAACTTGCACTTCTTTATTTTTGGCGCCGCTTGCTTTTCGCTACGACTCTGCCAGTGTCAGTAAGGAGTGTCATAAACTTCAAAAATAATAAGATTGGATCAAAAATAATGTGATCGATAGTGAAAGCAGAGAAAAATTTAAATTAAGCATCAAATGGATTTATCTTTAAAAATGCAAACGAAACTAACAAAAATGCAAACAGCTGATCTTGATTTGTGATTATATTCGTGGCAGTGACAGAACACCACTGTTATTGAGGCTTGGACGAACGAAATATTGATGTAGGGAGAGAGGAAGTAGGCGGAGACGAAAGCTGTCCAAGAAAAAAGGCGGGAATTTTAAAAAATCAAGAGCTGTTAACCCTGGCTATACATTGGATAAACGGAGATGATACTATTTATTAGTCCATTCAACAAGTAAATACTTTTTTTATAGGTTTTATGAGCTGTAAATTATCGAGTGTATTATGAAAAATATTAAATAAAAGAACTTAACTACTTTTAATTCTGCCTTTTTATTATTTTCAATTAATCCAAAATTTTATGTACCTACAGTCGAGGAATTTAATTGATAAGCACTTGCCACTATTCGTAATTTAGCCGTACAAAACATAGGGGCTATAAGTTATAGTTGAAATCGGATTCCAAAAACTCTACACCTGATATTAATCAATCAGCTTCATTGCTTTCTTCGCTGAACCATTCTTAATACATTTTGGGGACAGTAGCAGTACTGTCCCCAAAATGTATTAAGAATGGTTCAAGTTCGTTTGTGTTCGTAATGTGTCAATTTTGACAGTCTTAAATTATTGCCATATCAAAACTTCTGAAAATAATGCGAGGACAGCTTTCTTTGGCCAGACTCATAATGTACCTACCTACCTCTGAAAGTGTGTACATGCCTCTGTACATGCTCGGTTTCTACCTTGGGTTTCTACAAAAAAATCTCAAGTGTTTTTATGTCATTGTCATGTCAACAAATATTAGAAGAACAAAGATGGTGGATTAGATTTTTCGACTTGTGAAAGGAAGGAATTTGATTTTGTAAATACAAAGAAACGAAATTGCGACTAAATATTATTGACACCAAACATGAGTGGCAGATGCAAGGAAAACAAAGGTATTCGGTAGAACGAACTGTGCGAGGGCTTTGAGCTCCAGCTAACATCGCAGTTCCATCGCCAAAATAAAATATATTTACTTCAATCGTACTTTTATTTATCTTTGCCAGTGTTTTTACATTGGCAGGGTCGTCTCGATCAGCGCGTGATGATTCTAGGCTGCACACGGAGCGAGAGCGATCTCGGTCGCCGCAGAGACGCAGGACTACGCCCTCGAGAAGTCGATACTCGACGTCACCTTCGCCTCCCAGGCACTCCAAATCTGACAGTCGGGAGAGGGATCAGAGGAGCTATAGACGTGAGTTATCGATGTATATCCTATTCACTATTTCAAGTCAGTTTTGTTTACCAAGCTGTTAAAAGTAGGTCTCAGGGTAATGGGTATACATAAGAGTAGACAAAAGTTGTATGAACTGTATAGTGAAAAACAATACGATTTTAGCCAGGAGTTCAAAGTAAAAGTAAAAAATTTCTCAAAAATAAGAAATCGTGAAAATGTTATAAAGTCAACTTGGAAAATAATAAATAGTGAGACTGGAAAAGTCAGCACCTACGTTAATGATTACAATCTAAAGATTAGTGATTTCTCAATCAAAAATAATGTTAAAGTAGCCCAAGCATTTGAAAACTTTTTTACTGTCATTCCAATCTCTACTACAAAGTGTCTAAACTCTTCTCAAGTAATCGCCGAGTCATTACTTATAGGAAATGTACCTAAATGCAAAAATAAATTTAATTTTAATCATGTTGATGAAAAAGATATTAAAAAAGCCTCTAAACTATTAAATATAAAGAAAACTGCAGATCTCGGGGGAATTTCTGTTAGAATTATTAAACCATTGATTGATACCATTGCACCATATCTAGCTTTTATATAATGAGTCTTATTGTGGCGTATTCCCTGATCTAATGAAATGTAGTAAAATAATCCCACTGTTTAAATCGGGTAGTAGGTCTGACCCCACTCACTTTAGACCAATATCAGTACTGCCTACATTCAGTAAAGTTTTTGAAAACTTATTTTACATCAATTGCTTAGGCATTTCAATGGAAATGACCTGCTACATGGTAAGCAATTCGGGTTTACTTGCGGCAGGTCAACTACTGATGCCGGTGTAGAGTTAGTAACGCATATTTTTGATGCTCGGGAGAAGTTGCAACATGCTTTAGGCATTTTTTGCGACTTGTCAAAAGCATTTGATTGCGTACACCATGAAACATTCATCAGGAAACTACATCACTATAGAATAATAGTTTCGTTCGTGAGTTGACATTAATGGGAAACGGTCTTCATGTAGTTACAATGGGTGTACCGCAGGGACCTATCCTCGGTCCTTTCCTATTTTTAATTTATATTAACAACCTGCCTCACCTTGTTAAGAATAATCACGAGATTGTATTGTTTGCTGATGACACTTCATTAATTTTTAAAATGAAACGACAAGACACAAATTTCGACAATGTGAATAATGCAACCTCAAAAGTAGTCCATTGGTTTAGTGTCAATAATCTTTTGCTTAACGAAACCAAAACGAAATGTATTAGATTTATTCTACCTAATGTTAAAGTTAGTTCTACTTAATGTTATGTGTAAGTTAAGGCTGATGTAAATGTAAAAGGAGAAACATTAGAAATTGTAGAAAGTACCATTTTCTTAGGAATCACCTTAGATAATAAACTTCAAAGGGCCCACACATAGATAAGCTATCGAAGACACTTAGTTCTGCAGCATATGCTGTAAAAAAAATCCGGCATCTTACAGACGTGGATACATCTACTTAGACTAGTTTTTTTCAGCTATTTCCATAGTATTATGTCTTATGTTATGGTATACTACTGTGGGGGAACGCTGCAGATATTAACACCGCATTTGTGTTGCAGAAGAGGGCTGTTTGTGCTATCTATAGTATGGGTCCCAGAGAATCCCTGCATGATAAATTCAAAGAAATAAACATAATGACAGTACCATGTCAATATATTAATGAAAACCTATTGTACAGTCATAGAAATATCAATCAGTTCCCTTAAAATAGCGACTTAATTTGAATACAAGAAATAAACATAAACTTGCTGTGCCCACAACTACACAAAATCAATGTATCTTTTAAAGGGCAATGTATACGCTTCTACAACAAAACTCCTAGTGAGTTGCAAAAATTATCAGTGAATAAATTCAAACAAATTGTCAAAACCTTCTTGTGTAAAAAGGCCTACTATAAAATATCAGATTATCTAGAGGATAAAAAAGCTTAGGACGGGATTTGCTCCAACTCGAAAAATAACAACTAACTAACAGGCTAAAGGTTTCTTCGTTGCTTCTTTACTTTAGTCTACATACCGAAGCGGCTGAAATAAAAATTTCACTTTATTTCCGTGTCAGTGTTTAATTATTAAGAATTTGACCTTTACTAAGTTTTATTAAATGTACACTTAGAAAAGGTAAAATTCTTAAATATCCATAAATACAATAAATTTTATTGTTTTTTATTTATGGAAATAAAGAGTTTGAGTAGAGATTGTGAATACAGACACAAGTAGTATATTGGCATTTTTTTCAGATGGCAGAGAGAGTAAAAGGGACAAAAGAAACAGTTCTGAAGAGGAAGTACCAGCACCCCCACCTCCACCCCGTATTTCCAAAATATCCATTGACTTCTCTAAGCCGAAAGCACCCATCAAGATGAACCTCACTGGGCCTGTGAAAGCTGCTCCTAAGAAACCAACTGTAGCTTCTGTGTTTGGAGGTGATGATGATGATGACGAGGAACCTGAGGAGATGCCTGCAGAAGCTAAGATGAGAATGAGGAATATTGGCAGGTAAAGATCTAACATAAGAACCTTTCTAATGAATCAGCTTTGTGTATCACATAGTTAAACACAGGAATCCACCCAGTTCCAAAATAAGAGCTAAACATCATTATAAGATATTATGTTAACGATGTGACAACACATTAATCAGACTTCACATCTTAAAACTAGATCAAACTATTTACTGTTCACAAAGCAATTGAACATATAAATTTGTATTTATTAACTTGTCACATTGTTTTCAGGGAAACCCCTACCTCAGCTGGTCCCAACTCCTTCGGGAAGACGAAGCAAGGATTCTGTGATGCTAAGAAAGTGTTTGAAAAGAATCTGAAGCATGCATTAGAGACAGTAGAGGGCAGAAAAGCTATTCCCAAGTTCCCCCAAACCATTTACAAGATCAACGCAAATGCCCAGCAATGATGTTTTTAATTATTTCTAAACTAAAATAATTATTGAATAGGTAATTTCATATTTTAGATTGTTGTTGAAATAGTAATGAGATTTTTCATACAGAGGATTTTTACATTCATCAGAAACTTTTCTGATATTTTAATTTGATTTTTTTTTCCAATTGAGGTTATTTAAGTGGTTTTGCTGTTAGACATGTAGCATCGTTTTCTATTAAAGCAAAAGTGAGACACAAAAATCTATTATCAATAGTGTAAACTCCTTCCCGCTAATCAAAGGTTACGAGTAAAGCATTGCCATCTAGAACCTTATAGGATTCTATGTTGATGCATTTTAGCTACAAAATAACTTCAGTTTAGATATGTATGTTATTATGTTGCTTGTTTAGGTATTGTAAAACTCACATCTAGTTACTTTTAGAATAAGTATGTTATGTGAAATTCAGATGTACCTTTACCTTATATTCTTGAGCTTGTGTATTTTACCGAATATGATTGTAATAATATTATACTGTACATTTGACTATGTAATTTGAACTTAGTAAAATGATAATTTGAAAATGCAAACTACCTGTGGCCTTGAAGATTAAGTTACTTTATGTTGAAAATGTATGTCTTTATAATACATAGAATTGTATTTATAATAAATCTTTCATTTTTATGGAACTTAGCTATCCTACATACCATAATCTAACTTACTATACATACAAAGCACCTTAGAACACATCCATCTGACTTCCAAAGCTGTAATTCAGCTGTTTCATAACAGGTGTCATGCTGTTACTAAACTTCTTGAGGACTAAAATGTCAGTAATACCAATCAAGGTTGTCTGGGAGAGATCGCTCTTGAGCGATAAGACCGCCAATTGTCGCTTATTCTTAATTATTATTTTGTAAATTATTTCTAAGTTAAGTGTGCAATAAAGTATTATCTATCTATGGACTGAAAGCTGGTAAGACATTCATACATTAGCTTCACACAAGTTGGATAAAAGGTAGTAGGCACCTAGCAAAATTTCTTTAGTGGCATCCTTATTCTGTGGTTATGGCATTGCAGGTCCAGGTCTCGTCACGGCTTAATAGCGATCGGCGTAATTGGAGGGGCGCTCTGCGCAGGCATACATTCACGCTTAACACCTAACAGATCTAAAGTGACTTCAGCACATTCAAACTCAGCTCTTATAAACCGTAACAGACAGTTACTTTTGCTTGTATAAATTTATATGGACTCAAAATCCTAGCCTACGTCTTCTGATCAGTTGATTCCTGTTAATTGCCCATCAATTTCTATTGTATCACCCATTTATGTATAACATGCTGATGGTTTCCCTAAAATAAATAAATCTATTTAATATATGCAGACAAGAGGAGCTATAAGCCTACCTAGTTATGAGTTGCATAGGATATCAAAATAAAAAAGTTGCTTTTTTTTAGACTTTTATTTTAAAAGTTACTTCCTCTGCACATTCTGTCCAGGGCGGTTCATGTCGCGAGGGAAGTTGCTCTTGGGCGGTGTGCGGATGCGTCTGTCCTTCTTCGACCTGTTGCGGACTACTTTGCTGTGGATTGCGCATGACACGCAGTAGTGGAGCTTTGCATACAGCTTGGGCAGCTGGAATGCTGGAAATATAAGATAATTTTGTTAGCACAAATTGGAATGAAGACCTTGAGCAACCGGGAATGATTGTAACACTAGTTAAAAGAGCTGTAGACGAGCAAGTATAGTTTGAAAATTGAACTGAATGAATGAATTTTACAGTTTGATAAGGCCACTGCAGCCTTAGAATCTTGTAGGTTAGTATCAAAATACTTTTTTAATGTTGATGTCAATAGATCCCTTGACATAAACGAAGACGGGATACTCACATGAATACACGGAGGCTTCGTTGATGTCCCTAACGGCAGCGGCTTCGACAATATTCCTGATCACAAACTTCTTGATTGCTTTATCCTTGGGCACGCATCGCGCGCAGTTGGTACATCTCACAGCCTTGACGTGGCCACGGCCGTGCTTGGCCCGTCCTCCATTACGGCGTTTACGAGTCTGAAAACAGAAATCCGGTCCACTGAAACCACATGTTCACGACAAAGTGACGGTGACGCGTGCATCGTTTACACTTTCCGAAACTTGCAAATTTTATCAATTACTATTTGTTTGGATCACTGAGCTCGTTTCTGACACTATTTCCTTAGTCTATTTTAGCAAATTATAATTTTATTTTCCAAAAATTTACGCACCATGTTTCTAACCTCCGATCGGGGATCAAAGAACGAAAGAAAAGAACGAACTGCTTGTCAGATGGTCATAGACAAGTGACCGGTTTGATAAAATTAATCGATTTCCGGTAACTGAAAGTGCTGCCAACTAATAAACTTATCGCATCTTAATTAGTATTAGTACATTCTGTATTTTATATTATGCTCCAGTATATTGTACCTAGCTTAAATTATTAATGTTTATGGATCTTGTGTCTCAATAAAGAAATTATTATTATTATTCTTTTCATTTATTTATTTAAAAACGAGATTTAAAATCTCGTTTTTAAATACATTTGTCACTATAGAAAATAAAATATTATAAAACTATTCTACAGTAAAAAATATATTAAAACAGTGAATCACCGGCCGTGAAGCTAGCCTTAAGCGGCCGGTGACTAGAGTTGCAGAGAGAGGAACTTCCTGACGATGCGCGCCGAGTCCAGTAGTTCCTTTTGAATCTGACTCTTGATCCAACTTCCTAGCGAGAGTCCCTTGAGATGTTGATCGAGCTCTTCGCTATTACGCCGTTAACCGAAACGACTATCGGGACGACGGTCGCTGAATCAACATCCCACATGCTGACAACCTCGTTGGCCAAGTCAAGATATTTGCTAAGTTTATCTTTCTCAGCTTTAACGAGGTTAACATCATGTGGTATGGTGACATCAGCGAGCACCGCCCTCCGTTCTAACCGATCTATCAGTACAATATCAGGCTTATTCGCAAGAATAGTCCTGTCTGTAATGATAGATCGGTCCCAATAGAGCGTGGCAACAACAACAACCAATGCTTTTAAAAAGTGAGGCGCTAGGTGGCGGCGCTAACAAGGATAGCAGTGTCCTTGTTTACGTCTTTCGATTTATTAAAATAGTAACTTCATCTACATATACAACAATCAATTAATAAGAGAGAAGTGTTTCCAATCATCTCCAAGGAAAAAGTGAAAAACTTCACATCTTTTACCCGTACATAAGCTTTCTCTCAGTAAAACATCTTTAATATTTATAAGAACAAGCGATTATCTGGGGAGAACGCCAAGCCCAAACCGCTGAAGCTAGAAAGCTGAAACTTGAAAAGCAGGTACCTGTTACTACATAACCTCTCGCTAAGAAGGGATTTTTGAAAATTCCTCCTCTAAGGGGGTGAAAAAGGAAATTGAAGTTTTTTGTAACTCTTCAACCAGTAGCCCAATTAGCTTGAAACTTACAGAGAATACTAAAAATACAAAAGTATTAAACAGGAATTTCAAGGTTTTTCAAATTTTTTCTAAAAATGGGGTAAATTGGGATATAATCAAATCACAGTTGTTTTGAATCACAATCTGTGATTCGTAATTTGTCACCGTAATAAAATGTCTGTAACTTTTTAATGCACAATGCTATTGAACTGCAACTTTCAGTATATATCATACCTAATGATAATAAATTAAAATACGTATCTCAGGAATTAAAAAAAAATATCTAAGGGGTTAGATTAAGGGTTAAATGAGAGTTGAAGTTATTGAGTTTTTTTTGTATCTCTAACCAGTGGCCCAATTAGTTTGAAACTTACGGAGAATACTAAAAATACAAAACGATTGGACATGTATTTCAGGATTTATCAAAATTTTCCTGAAAATGGGGTATATTGGGTTATTAAAGGTTGTGATTCGTAATAAACTATAAATTAAATAACGATTCACGTATTTTTTATTTTTACAAAACTACCCCTAGGATGTGATAGGGTGTGCAATCAATTTCCACGTGGGCAAAGCCGCAGGGCGCTGCTATTAATTTCCACACAGGCAAAACCGCAGACGCAGCTAGTTTAAGTATAGATCAGTGCGTAAATTACAATTTCCCAATCATTAAACAAAACTAACAAAAAAAAAGTGTATAACACTTTTTCACTGTTAGTTTTGTTTAATGTTTAATACAAGTGAAAAAGGGATTTCAAATCTAAAATTGACTGTGAGGTTTTAACTGTTTACAACGCAAACGTGTCATTGACCTAAAAACAATGATATTATATTATTATATAAACTGAGGTAGATACGTTTTACCGAGATCTGCGAGGCAAAACAAACTCAAGCTAATTAACTTGAGTGAACTCAGTCCATCTTGCACCAGGCCGCGAAGCGGACACGTACGTTGCGGGATTTTGAAGACGGAAAATAACAAAAATGCCATGTTGTGTGTTCCGAAAGTGCAACACTTATACTGGGACGGCTGTAAAAGCAGGCAGGATGTATGTTTTCATTTGTAATTACTGTTTAGTCTATTTAAAATGGAAAATCATGGGAAAAATCATTAATTTTATTTTACTCAAAAATTACTGCCACGGCCGCGCAGTGTTGCCGCTTTGCCGCTCACACGAACGAGACAACGAAGTGTGCGTTGAATTCATGAGTGACAGAGAGTACGAGTTAATGGCGTGCGGAGTGGTCAGTTCGACCGTCTCTAGAGGAGGTTGGCGTGATATAGGGCTGATCTATGTATTACTCGATTATAGTGTTAGACATGGTTTCAAAATGAGTTTGAATGAGGTCCCCATTTTAGATTGTCCAGCACTATTTATTTTTGTTTAGTTTGTACCTATAATATCTTTGATCGATTGTGTTTGAAGAGGGTTTTCGAGGATTGAGGTTAGCAATGTAGGTTAGATAGGTACCTAGTTATGTCTAGATCTTTTAAGTAGGTAGTTAGGTATTTAGTTATACTTTATAGTTTTAATGTTTAGCATTAGATACCTACCATCTACCATAAATTTCGACCGCTCCGTTGAGTAATTTTGGCGAGAGGAAGTAACAAACATACATCCATCCAAACTTTCGCATTTATTAGTAATATTAGTAGGTATTAAAGTAAAGTAATAGTATTTTTGTTTTATGTTATGATCGTGTTTACAAAAATGTATACCTAAACTAGCTACGAATAATACTGTAGTACTATAATTTGAAAATATTTTTTTCTTCAAAATTTCCTGTTTATTTTCTTTGTAGTGCTGTACCCGATTTACCTAGTTCACCCTAGCTCCTAGCCGACGTGACGTCATAGACTGTCACTGGCCGTCAGCCCGCTGGCGAAAATATAGCCATGTTTTTATTTCTTTCTAATGAATATGACGTCTCATTGGTAAAACCTCATTGACCTAAAACCACCAACTGTGAACGGATTTTGAATTGTAGTTATAAATCTTACATAAAGTGTGAACATTTCTACCGTATTATTTATGCATCATGTGATCTTATATTTTGTCTGGACACTTTACATGTAAAGAAATGTAAAAAAGCGGTAACCACAGAACAGTTTACCCTACTTCAAAAGGAGGTAGAAAATATGAGACATGCGTCCTTGCTAAATGATTTTACACGTAATACATCTAAGTCAACTAATGATTTTACATGTGTGTCTAGTGTAAACATTAACAAAAGAAGAGGAGCATGCCTACAGAATAGTTTTGAATTGGACAGCGGACCCACGGGACTACAGTATATGCCCGAGTATGTACCTATGAATCTACGCCAAACATCAGCTGATTCTAAGGACAAACATCAGCTGATTCTAAGGTCGAACGCCCCTTAACATTGAGGCAGTCAGTAGCGGACGAACAGTCGACTAGCCCTGTCTCCCTCTCTTGTATGCAAAATGATGCGAAAACTGCAACCGGAACTGGGCACGTGGAGGCCCACTCCACGGTTTCGCCGGGCGGCTGCGGGTACGAGCGTGAATGCAGTGGTGGCAGTGCAGCAGTGAGCGAGAAAGTGCAGCAGGCGGCGCCCGCGCCTGAGCCCGTGGAGGCCGCGGTATGTACCACGGTTTCCACACAACTAACTCCGTCCTCGGGTAATTTCGCTGGCACTTCGGGCGGATTAGCTCACAGTCGGGTAATCTCGGCAGTCACCGGTTCTGTTCCTGAGCCTCGGAGGCGTGCGGCGAGCACTAACTCGATCGCTACGCGACTCGATATTCGTGGGGGATTATCTGCGCCGGACTTGAATGCGAAATATGATCAAGTGGTAAGAGACTCGGAGTGGCAGATAGTGCGTAAAAAATCTGCTAAGCATTATAAGCTAATTGGACAAAGAGGTTGTGCTCCTACGGAACTTAACAGTAAATTTAAGGCGGCGGACACAAAAGTGCCCCTATT
The DNA here is from genome assembly GCA_963662085.1 of Eupithecia inturbata. NCBI lineage: Eukaryota > Metazoa > Arthropoda > Insecta > Lepidoptera > Geometridae > Eupithecia > Eupithecia inturbata. The sequence goes on from OY759195.1 coordinate 768,064, forward strand.
AATTTCAAACGTTGGTAAGGATGTCACGGAAAATGATATTATTTCGTATATAAAAGAAAAAACTGGTGAAATTATATCGCTAAAAATGATTAACATGCGTAGAACAAAGATGCTCTACACTGATACCATCATGTCAGATGTATAATTCTTATAAATTGTACGTATCAAAGCATAAGTTAGATATATTTTTAAGTGATAGCTTTTGGCCTAGTGGTATAACTTTTAGGCGTTTTGTCCATTTTTTGTACAAAACAAAACCGGAAAATTTTGTTAAAGCTTCTTAACTTGTTTTATGTTATGGATAAGAAAAATATTAACCAGTGTCTTAGATTAATTAGCTTTAATTGTAAGTCAGTTAAGCGATCGTTTAATGACTTACATAATTTGTGTAAAATGGCTGATATTCTGGTCCTCCAGGAGACGTGGCTACTTCCCCATGATATACCATTACTGGGTACAATTCTTAGTAACTTTGAGTATACTGGTAAGTCGGCCGTGGATACGTCTGAAGGGTTGTTAAGGGGAAGACCGCATGGGGGGTGGCCATTCTTTGGAGAAAAGGAATTTTTGACATTGTAAGCTTAGTAAAGTGTAGTAGTGACCGGCTAGTGGCTGTGAAAGCAACGGTAAAGGGGCGTAGTATTATTGTATTCTCGGTCTATATGCCCACTGACTCATCGGACAACCTACCTATATTTACCGAGGTTTTGAGTGAAGTAAGCGCGATAGTAGCTAGTGAGGATGTTGCTTGTATATTTATAGTAGGAGATTTTAATGCTCACCCACAAGAACCGTTTTATGATGAACTCATCAGCTTCTGCTCAGATCAGCTCTGGACTTGTGCGGATATAGAAAAATTAGGCCTACAGTCTAGTATATATACGTACGTTAGTGAGGCTCACGGATGCCGGCGCTGGCTGGACCACTGTGTGGTGTCTTCATCGGCTTGGCAAACAGTGACCAAGGTGAATGATTTGGAGGACGTTTTCGTATCGGATCACCTGCCGCTGGTCATTGAGTGCAATAGAGGTATAAGCCTTGTGAGACCAAAATGCATGATCCGCGACATAAAACCCAACCAAGTAATTTAGGGAGAAAGAGACGAGAGTCAAATAACAAAATACCATGAACTATGTTATGAGGGGCTACGTAACATTGATTTTCCGCCTGAATTTATAGAGTGTGGTCGTGGGTCATGCAACTTGAAAGAGCATAAGCTGGTGCTCAATAAGCTATACCATAGCATAGTAAGTGTCTTATGTGAGGCAGCTTCTAAGACTAGTGAGCGGCACGTGCAACACAAAGGTAGGCATCTCTGTGGATGGAATAAGCATGTCTCTGATGCTCATAGGGTGGCCAGGCTTAACTTAAAAAATTGGATCATGCATAATAGACCATCATCTGGCAAAATTTTTGAACAGATGGAGGAAACACGAAAAATATTCAAGACCCGTTTAAAATGGTGCCAAAATAATCAGGAACAACTTAAAATAGATATACTAGCAAAACATAGGGCAGCGAAGGATTTTAGGAAAATCTGGAAGTCGACGGGGAAGTATGATGTTAAGTCTGGCCTCCCGGTGAGTGTGGGTGGAAAAAGTGAGCCGGAGCAGATCTCCAACTTGTTTAGAGATCATTTTAGGGTAAATTCTCCACTGGGACCTTCATCTGCTCTCCCCACCGTCTGCCCCCCATCTGCGGATCTGAAGCGTCAGGGAGAGGCGCCGCAAATATGCTTTACTGCAAAGCAAGTACGAAAAGCTCTGAGTAAAATGAGCTTTGGCAAATCTCACGGGCATGATGGTATCAGTGTAGAGCATCTGAGACATGCGGGTGTTCACCTACCGAGAGTGCTGGCTCTGTTCTTCTCAATGTGTATCAGTCACTCCTATCTCCCTCATGACTTAATGAAGACCATCGTGGTACCCATTGTGAAGGACAGAACCGGTGATATCTCGGAAAAAGGGAATTACCGCCCTATCTCGTTGGCAACAACGATAGCTAAGGTGCTGGACAGTTTGCTTAGCACTTACTTGGAAGAATTTTCCCAACTACATGACGCGCAGTTCGGATTTCGATCCGGACTTTCTACTGAAAGCGCCATAGTGAGTCTTAAGCATACTGTTCAGTACTATACTGATCGTAAAACGTCGGTACATGCCTGTTTTCTTGACCTATCTAAAGCCTTTGACCTAGTGTCCTACGATGTGCTCTGGAGAAAGTTAAGAGACAGGGGTGTGCCGGCGGAAATGCTCAGTATATTTAGATATTGGTACGCTAACCAAACGAATTTTGTGAAATGGGCTGATTCACTATCTGAAGCATATGTGTTGGAAAGTGGGGTAAGACAAGGAGGGTTGACGTCTCCTCTACTCTTCAACATTTATGTGAACGATCTTATCGTGGGGCTGAGCAGCATGCGTGTCGGATGTCGGATAGATGGCGTAAGCATCAATAACATTAGTTACGCGGACGACATGGTGCTGCTGTGTCCGACGGCAGGTGGCCTACAAGAACTGTTGAAAGCCTGTGAGGTATACGCTGCCGATCATGGACTTCTATACAATGTAAAGAAAACTGAGTACATGGTCTTTGGGGTCGCCGGCAAAGGTAAGGATAACAGCACCCATAATATTACCCTTAATGGCATGAGCATAAAAAAAGTTAATAAATTTAAATATCTTGGACATATCATTGCCGACAACCTCAAGGACGATTCTGATATAGAAAGGGAGCGTAGGGCGCTGGCAGTTAGAGGTAATATGCTGGCCCGCAGGTTTTCCCGGTGTACTGAGCAAGTAAAGATAACGCTTTTCAAAGCTTACTGCCAAAACATGTACACGGGAAGCTTGTGGGTTAGGCACACACCAAAAACTCGCTAGCGACCCTGCGCGTCCTATATAATAATATATTCAGGATGATATTGGGTCTGCCTCGCCTCTGTAGCGCTTCAGGGATGTTTGCTGAATATCAAACTGATGACTTCGGTGCCATCATTCGCAAAAAATCTACATCCCTGATCCGCAGATTGCGCGACAGTCACAACAGCATCCTGAAAACCATAGCTGATAGATACTCTTCGCCGCTGTGGGCAGGCCTGGTTCGCAGAGTGATCCCGGAAAAAGTCCCGCTACTCTGGTGAGATCAATCTGGGAATTTGTCCTGCGTTAATTTTTAATTTTTAACTTTTCTTTTTTGTATGTCTCGATTTCCTTACTAATTATTTACTGTATTTTACTGTGTTACTAACCCCATATGGATCTATGTTGTCCGAAATAATAGGTTTTTATTTTTATTTTTTTATTATTTTTTTTTTTATTTACACTCGAGGCGATCCTCCTGCATATGCATTATATCATAGTGCTGCGTGGTACGTGGTATAGTTGACATGACAACCCAGGAAAGCAATTCTCACATATTAAATCCCTCGATAAATATGGCAAGAACTGTCTAAGAAATTTGACAGTTCTTTTGGTATTTATCGAGAATTGCCTTCCTGGAAGGCAATTCTCGCCAATAAATCACTCGATAATTAAGGCAAGAAATGTAAAATTTGACAGTTTTTATATAGAAGAACTGTCAGATTTGACAGTTCTTTTGATATTTATCGAGTGTTTTAATGACAAGAATTGCTTTCCTGTAGCTTTACAGCAAATGGGCCTTGCGGTCCCGAGACGGCACATGGTAGGTGCAGTAGGAGCTGTCGACCCGCGAAGTCAAAGTCAAAGTCAAAAACTCTTTATTTCCATAAATACAATAAATGTACACTTAGAAAAGGTAAAATTCTTAATAATTATCGCGACGCACAGTGGTTCGTATAGAATCGTGTGTTCCGCGGAACCCTAGGGTTCCGTGATACCCCTGTAGGGGTTCCGCAAGAATTAAGAATAAATAATCAAAACACCTCTCTCTGGTCGACCGTTCTGACGCGGCGTATCACGATTTACGAGGCGCAGCCGAACTTAGTCGCCTCGAACAATTTTACTAAGCCTCCACCGCCAATACCTACCTCACCTCTCTGCATGTTATGTAGTAAACTGCTTCCTAATAGTTTCATGGCACCTGCTAAGCTGCGCCGACATTTAGAAACTGTACACCACGAGTCTACAGACAAGAATAAATAAATAATTTAAATAAATAATAATAATTTTTTGTACGTAAAAAAGAACAGTTATTGGAAAGTCAAAAAGCAATTATGCTTGTAACCCAAACTATCAATGAAAAGGCGACGAGGCATCATATTTCGTTAGCTATCGCATTACATAAGCAGGTGAAGCGCTCACTATCACTGAGAATATAATAAAACCATGTGTGTTAGAATGTATACAAAATGAAAAATCTGCAAAGCATCTTTCTACTATGCCGCTATCAAACTATACTGTTTCACGGCGAATTCATGATCTGGCAAGTTAAATTTTTTACATGTCCTTATTTTAGACTTTACAATTAAATAGAGCTGCTATTATAATCTGTCTATGACTAAGTATTTGTTTTACAGATACTGATTATATAAATAAATCATAACTAATGTTTTTTTTTATGTTATGTGTGTAATAATAATCATATATTATATAATCTTAAGTAGGTTAGATTTTGACAATAGTCAATAGTAAAATTTTTGTAATAATGTTTGACGTTTTGGAATGTATGTAATACTGTAAGTCAAGCTTGAATAAATAAATGAGGTTTGCGCAATCCTGTTTGAACGAGCTTACTTGCACGTGTGGCCACTGTACCACCGGTGTTCCGTCTTTTAGCACAGTCATAACTGGACTGCACAAGCAAGACGGAGCGTGTGGCCGGGCTATTATGACCACTTTATTGTGATAATCTGCATGTTAAGTGATTTTTCTGTTGGTTTGACTTGGTGGGGGAGTGGGAGTTATTAAAAATATATAAATAAAAACTAAAACCATAGACAATCTTGAACATGTTCCTAGCACGACACGACTTTCATTCTGGCTGTCAACCAAACATCCATGAATCAATCTATCAAACAAATCAATCAATCAACCAACCAGCATAAAAATAATCGCTGTCACGAAGAATTTTATTTCATTGTATTCAGTAATATTTATTTTTGTTGCAAAATATTAATAATTAGAGTAAATTATAATTAGTTACGCTTTTTAGAACCTCCTAAATCCTTGGACCAATCTCGTTAAGCGCTCGTGACCAACTACGTAATATTATTTACATCGTCATCCTGCGATTGTGCTCAGTGCTGAAACAATAAAGAACTTATTTTCGCAGAAGCGCGTGTAGTAGATGTGGTTGAAATAGTTGTGAGTGTTACTTATGTGAAATGTCACAATATGGATGTACTGAGAGAGTGTCGGCCTGAGGAGGGCGCGAGCCAGCCCAGCATGGAGGTGCTAGTGGAGACCCTGACGGGGACGGCGTTCGAGATGACCGTCTCGCCGTCCGACACCATATTCGCCATCAAATCGAAGATATTCAGGGTGGAAGGTGAGTTCCGGATTCCTGTCCTACTATTACACAATACAAGGCTAGCTTTCATGCGTCACCTACGCACGACAAAGGATCACGGTGCCAAGGTGTATACGCGGCGCAGTCCACTCGTTCCATTTTCAAACACTGGACAATGGATGTGTTCAATTTCTAGTAATTCATGTTGGTGACCAACAGCAAACTGTATACAATTGTAATCTAATTAAACACCAGTATCTTGTTGAAAACAATTGTTGCAGTATAAACATGCCACTTGCATGTATAGATGATTTATGTTATTCCTGTTGGATCATTGACTTGAATCTCGATCAGGCTATTTATATAAATAGCCTGATCAAGATTCAATCCACACAACACACACACACAATCCAGATAATTCTTTTCATGTGATATATATCACATCAAAGGAATTATCTGGATTGTGATGGATGCCAGCTGGTTAGCTTGCAGGTATAACTGATTGTTACAGCTTGAAACACTGAATACCTGAGTACATAATATTTTGTCCAGATTATGCCACACTCAATTTAAAAGCCAGTAGGTAACCAAATGATATAAACATGTTTTTAAATACCATTTCTCTAGTGGAACATGTCTGTTCTGAACACATACCTACATATATCTTGATCACAAGTCTAGCCAACAAGTAATGCAAACCAATATTTTACAAAAAAAATTATTTCATCTCCCTCAAAGTTAAACAATAAACCATGAATGCCATCAAAATTCAACAGGCATACCCTTATATTCATAATCCATTCTAAGATATATAATTTTTTTACAGCAGGCAAATTATTAAATGTTGGTACAGGTAGGTAGGTAATTGATTACTTTTATAAATCTGGTCTAGTATTAATCCTTGTGAGCGCCTAAAATAGCTAGAATCTGTAGTAAACATCTTATACATAACTGCTTGGTGATTGTAGAGTCTGGCCTCCTTTTTCTGGGCTACATTTTTTGTGTGGGCAGCACCTAACACACCTAAAGTAGAGTTAACTATGAGTAAACTCAAGACAAATTAATAATGGAATGTTCTAGATCTAAAATAGTTCACTATTTTCTGTTGTGTGTTATAATAATAATAATAAATAAATAATGCTGGACAATCCGCACAGCATCATCTACATAGCTCCAAAATAAGCAGAGCTTGTGTTATGGTACTAGATGACTGGTATACTATTAATACATATTATATATTTATAGAATATTAGAATACATTATTACATAGTTTCATTTGATTATACGAGTACAGAGAAAATACCCTGAACACAAACACCCACTTCAAATAGTTGTAGATTGTACAAACATTTGTCCCGAGGTAGGAAACAACCTCCTGCATTGTTGATTAAGATAATCATTTAAAATTCCAACCTAATCACTATTCAATTTAATCTAAACAAAGTTAGAAACCTGTTATTTATCATAATTTCTTCACCTTGTTGTTCAATAACATTTCAATTTAATAAATTAAATCTAAAGTAACAAGTGAAACTTTGCACATAAATAAATATTGCTGGATAATCCACACAGCGCATCATCTAGCCCCATGCTAAGCAGAGCTTGTGTTATGGGTACTAGATAAGATAAAGATACATTAAGATAAAGATGATGATGCTAGGTAACTTAGGTTAATACCTACCTATTATATTATTTTAAGAAAGTTTCCATACAACACCATACCACATACGTACCAGTGCTTTAAATCAAAATAGGACCCTCAACAAGCATTTAGGAAAACCCATCTACATACATAAAAGAGAAAGTAAATAAACATGTGTTCTGTTCTGACCTAGGTACTGCATAAATGAACTTTATTAATTAAAGTTCCTTTTATTACTGTGGTATGGTACTTACCTAAGGCATGTATATTCTATACACTAACCAAATCCGATGTATAATGTTTGTAAACAAACCGCCCATACTTAACCTAAAATTCACTCTGTTGCCGCGTCTTTTTATACGCAATAATTTACATTACATCTTGTCGATTCGATTCGGCTTTTTAATCCTTTCATAAATATTGCTTTATTTCAATAATATTATGAATAGTCACGAGATTGTGTAGTTTGCTGTTGAAACTTCATTAATTTTTAAAATCAAACAACAAAACACTAATTTCTACGATGTGAATAATGCAATCTCAAAAGTAGTCATTGGTTTTGTGTCAATAATCTTATGCTAAACGAAACTAAAACGAAATGTATTAGATTTATTCTACCTAATGTTAAACAAGTTAAGGCTGATATAAATGTAAAAAGAGAAATGTTAGAAATTTAAGAAAGTACTTTTTTCTTAGGAATCACCTTAGATAATAAACTTCAAAGGGCTCACACATTGATAAGCTATCGAAGAGACTCACTTCTCCGTCAAAAACATCCATCATCATACAGACGTGGATACATCTAGACTTGTTTATTTCAGTTATGGTATACTGCTGTGGGGGAACGCTGCAGACTCCGTATTTGTGTTGCAGAAGGGGACTGTTTGTGCAATATATTTATGAAAAACTATTGTACACTCATAGAAATATCAACCGGTTCCCTAAAAATAGCGATGTACATAATTTTAATACAAGAAATAAACAAACAATACAATGTATACGCTTCTACAACAAAACTCCTACTACTTGCAAAAATTATCAGTAAATAAGTAAATTCAAGCAAATTGTCAAAACCTTCCTGTGCAAAAAGGCTTACTATAAAATATCAGATTATCTAGAAGATAAAAAAGCTTGGGACGGGATTTGCTCCAACTTGAAAAATAACAACTAACAGGCTAAAGGTTTCTTCGTCGCTTTTTTACTTTAGTCTACATACTGAAGCAACTGAAATCAAAAATATCACTTTATTTCCGTGTCAGTGTTGAATAATTAAGAATTTGACCTTTTCTAAGTACGTAAGTATATGTACCTTTCTAAATTACACAATAAATAAAAGAAATTCATAACTTTGTTAAAGGATTTTGTGGAAGAATAGAAAAAGACGATAACATGACAATAACTGACATTCAGTTATTGTTATTGTATATTGTTATAAAATTAATAGTTTGTTGTACCTACTGAGTAATGTAATGAATCAGTTGATGGATGTGTGCTCTTTAACAGAGGAATATTTTGTTACGTCACATACCTAGTTATTGTGTTAGGTACAGGGTGTTGCTTTTCTGTAGCTTTTGGTTAATTAATATTGGGTCTCACTAAATTTTAGCTTTATTTTAGGGAGTTGTGGGTAAAATACATAACTTGCATTGTATTGTTTCGAACAGTGTGACGCGAGCGACGACGGCTTAATACGGTAGAGGAGAAAGTGGTAATGTGGTTCTACATTTTGAACTTAGCCTGTAAAATTTTTAATAATGGCTCTTTTAAATTAATGTTATTAATGTATTCGTGTCTGAGTCTCTGTGCAATGAAATTCAATTATTTTAATATGAAAATCGTTTATTTAATAAAAGAACACATTTGAGTACTTACTTAATTGGGATCTGAGGTGGGTATTATGACCCCTACTAGACATTTCACACTTACTATGTCATAGGTACATGCTATAAATAAAGATGTTATTGAATGATAATCTGCTAACATCAAGTCACCGACGTTCAACACCTATTATAGAATCAATGCAACCTGTGCATCTGGAATAACTTTTTGGCATAATTATGGAATACAAACAAACAACGCGCGCGCAAAACCTTTTGCCGCGCCGGTAGGACTCGTTACGACTTGCTTGAATAACAAAAAATATAAAAGGGTTTTGGGTATGAAAGACATTAGCCAGCTTATCTACCATTTCAGCTACTTTCCTTAGAAAGTAATGTGTAAGTAATATGGAGCTGTTTCAATAAGGACATATTGAAGGGTGCCAAAATACCTGCAGGGGTCATATTACCACCTTCCAATAATAATATCCGTACATCGTATTATTAAAGCCTTTGAGCCTGACAATGTTTAGCATATTCCACATCAATAAATGTGTTAAATGTGGTCCTAAAACTAATTAACGAAATTAGACCCCTTGTAGAGTACGTAGGATACAAAATTGTTTGAGTAAACATAACAACCCAAACATAATCAGAAGTAACAAAGTTCTACTACAAAAGCACTCATTAAATATCAATAACCACTACTAACTGAAGTAAAAAAAACTAACCCAAATGTAGGTTATCAGAGCAGCCAATCAATTGACACCAAAAAACTCCAATTTATCCACACAACAGCTGATTATATTTTTAGTAACTCATGTTTTTTCCTATAAATGTACGTATAAATCTAGGAAGTTTGATGTCTTGCCAAAACAATCAATGTAGGGTAATAGCAGACAAATTTATCACCTTTGATTGCCGGGTTGGGAATTGAAGTAATAAATTGACGTCGGCAGAGTTTATGTCGGCCTAGCTAGGAGGTACCTCGGTGTGAAGGTGGTCTGTGTTGTTTTATTGGCAATGTTATTTATTTGAATCCAAATGATACAGCTTCTTATCAAGTTGAGATCAGCTAGTTGTATGTACGAGCTAATTCATATTTGCATTTGCTAGCGGCTTCACGCGCGCTATTTCCGGGAAAAAGCGCGGGCGAAATTTGAATACCAAATTTCATCTAGTTCAGTTCAGTCGTTTTAGAGATGAGCGAACAAATATGTTTACATATTTACTCACCAACTTTGACCTTTTATTAGCAAGCAAATTTGTTTCGTGTTTGTTTATTTACGGGTTCATTTATAACTATTGATGACGGCCTCCGTGGCGTAGTGGGCAAAGGTCCGACGAGACGTTTGGTTTTGATTACGGGCTCCGGGCAAGTGTTTGTACGATCTGCAGATATTTGTTCCAGGTGTTCTGGTAGTTTTTTTGTGCACAAGTTCATCTTAGTCTGGGGCTTGATGATGCTGTATAGATTGTCCATCATTATTTATTTGCTAACTGTGCATAAATACTGTGCTGATTACCAGCAGCGCTGTTCAGATACGTCATTTTCAGCAAATCGGTCTTAAACTCCGCCACAGTCTGTGAATAAACTGCCAGCCTATAATTTTAGATGATTGATTTTGATATGCTTCGCCGGCGATTTGCGTAAGTCAGGCTCGTGGTAAAGTTGTATGTAGGTTTTAGTTGAATGGAGCCAAACATTCCAACAATCCGTCTCGGAATGGCTTCTTTAAGTGCCAGACATAAATTTGCATTGGAAAGCCCATTTAGATTATTTTGCACCCATAAAGTCTTATGGGACATTCTTACAAAGTTAAAAAGGTTGGGTGTTTTGATAAATTAGAGTTGTATCCAAAAACTTTCCTCGAGCAGTGTAATGACGTCATATTTAGATTATTCTGACGAATATAAGTTTGACTACCTATGTGTTACATCGATAAATCTTTAATAACGTAAAAGTACGTCCAAATATTATTTATTTCCGAAAATTTGAATCCATTTTGATTCCCGTGTGCTATTTCATGACACCTAGGAATGTTTACACATTAAACTACTGATGATACTTACAGAGGTGTCAAAAAGATAAAGTTACTCAAAGACACATAACTTTTATGATACGATTATAACCATGTTTTGCCTTAGATCTCGTCCGCTTTTCTCATTATTCATCGTATTAGTAGAATATCACTGTATGTATTTCTGGCTTCGTTTTATATTAAATACTGTGGCATCAACTTATAAAAAGAAGCCAAGACATCATCATGCAGGACGCTTACGTAAAGAAAAATGAATATTATTTGTATATATGTTGATTTTTCGCGGTGGACAAATCAAATCAAATAGTTTGTTCATAAAAGCCAGGGTAAATTACACAGGCTATTACTTATGTAATAGTTCACCCTCATATCTCGCCACATTACTGGCATGTGAGTATCAAAGCACCTACCTACGTAAAATATGCTAAATAGGTTCACAAACTTTAAAATATTTCAACTAGTTAGGTACTGTCATGCTTAATTAAAGAAATAATAATAAAAGTAAAATTAAATTCATGCTTAATAAAAAAATATTAAGTAAAATTAAATGTTTTTTTTTATAATTTTTTTTTATTGCCTATAACTTTTTAACCTAAACTAGAATTATACACAAAAACAAGTTTCTAACGATAGGCAAAGGGAGTAGATTCAGCATTGTGCTGCCTGCGAGGAACATGCAGCGCTGATTTTAGATCTACTCCCCTCGGGTAGGAGGTCACCGAGGGGTGGGGTCGCGGGCTTAAAGTGAGTTCTTATACTTGTACATCTATTTCAACCTCACTATAAAAAAGTCCGTCTGCAGGTGCATACGGTTACTTCCGTGTGTGTTCATACATTAACATTATATTTAGTAGTGGAAGGTTCGTATATAGAGGTACATAATACTGTATTTATCATACACAGTTATTTAGTTTATGAGTGTGTAGTATGAATGTGTCTGTGTGCTAGTTAGTTCTCCTGAGACACCAGTCTCATGAGAGTAGGTAACCGGAGACCTTATGAGTATGTGTGAGGGTGTGTGTGCGGGTGTGTGCTTGTGTGTCTAATAATTGCCTAATTGTTTAATAAAAAGTAGTAAATGTATAAAGTATGTACGATAAAGTATGAAAAATAAATAATATAAAATGTACATGTCAAAAACTCTTGGGAGTGTATAAAAGCTACGTGTTACGTTAGCCATTCATTCAACACTTTATTAAATAACATTCCTTTGTTTTCGAAAATAGATTTTGATAAAAGATTATATATTTTGTATGACATGTAGAGGCGCAGCGCAGTTTGTATGACATGTAGGCGCAGCGCAGTTTGTATGACATGCCTACATGTCAGCGCAGTTTCGCATAAAAATATCTAATTTCGGCCTTGGTATCACTAGAGGCTTACCTATGTTTAACTATACATGTTATTTTGGTGTTCAAATAGGCCAGGGTGTTTTCTCACAAACAAGGCAAATTCTAAAATGTACCTACAAAGATGGAAGGGTGAGTAATTTATTACAAAGTGATCTGAAAAGGGGATAGTATCGGTTTAGCGAAAATTTATTGGGTTCTTTATATTTTCGCAGTGTTTTGCAAACTGACTTCAAACGAAGGTTGAGCTCCGGACGACAGCCAGAATGAAAAAAATTTGACACCCTACCGCGCCCTAATCGCGCCTCCCTTAGGAGGCGCGATTTTTTTGAATCCCTTAAATATAATCCGACCCTCGCAGATTATTTGTATTTTATATAATTTATGCGTAGTTGCGGCAGTTGGATTGATAGAACCTGACTGAAGGAAGCGGGCGGCCACAAAGAACGTTACGTTACTATCGTGCTGAATCCATACTAATATTATAAATTCGAAAGTAACTTTGTCTGTCTGTTACCTTTTCACGCCTGAACGGCTGAACGGATCTCAATGAAATTTGGCAGGGAGGTAAATATTATCCCGGGGACGGTGAAAGGCTACTTAAAAAGCGCGTGCAAAGCCGCGGGCAGCAGCTAGTTTAACATAACACGCTAAATAGCACTAATATCGGCGAGCGGAGCGAGCGGTGATTATTTGCCGCAGTAGGTACCATAATCAAAATGATAGGAGTTAACCAGTAACAAAAATAATCGACAAGCTGTGGGTTGGCTTAACATTCGGGGGGGTGTTGAACTCCCAACACCTCCCCTCTCCCTAGGGCCATGCTCACTTGGTACCTATGTCACTTAGTCAGTGTTGTGTTTACCAAAAGCAATAATTCAGTAGGAGCGAGCCGCGAAAAATTATGAGCAGTTGTGACAATTTACGGAATTAAGGAGAACATTATACTAAAATAAGGGTAAAAAAATTGGGCTGACTAGCTTTATCCGAAAAAAACTGCATCTCTTATTCGTAAAGATGAGTGGTTGTCATAGTTGACCAGATTAGACATAACAGATGCAAAAATGTTACAATAACGGCCAGCGGAGCGAGCCGAAATTTTCCACAATTTGTGCGATGGTTATAAAAAAATGAGATGACAAATTACGCCGATCATAACGAGCCCGAGATAAAGAAGACAAGGAAATAACGGCGAGTTGATTTTGAAAGTAATTTTTGAGACTGTGTTGGCTGGCGGGCGGTGTGGCTCGCCGCCCACTGGGGCCAGTTGCGCGGCCCACGCCTCTCAAAAGGCGCCACAGGGAGCCATTCAATACACATAATTGGTTCGTTAATTGTAAAATTAAGGCATGTCCGCCCTCTCTAACCCTTACCCCTTACCTTTCCCTTTAGTAAACTATTACGTTCTTCCTTGTACAAACAATGGACATGGACAGTCCCACAAAATGTAATCTCGCGCTTCCGTGGCGTTACCGCAGCTTCAAGCTGCTGTGTCGCACAGTCTCACATCACGATAGGAGTTGCGAAACCTCGTGTTCCGGTTCCACCCAGTGCGCCTCCATGCGCTCCATGCCACGTTTGGGAAGAACTGGAACAACACGCGCCCCTTGTCTACGGACTCCCAGCGTTTCTGCCACTCATGAATAATCTCTGCATCAACTGTTGCTCGAATACGCCTATGAGCCTCCCTGGGCTGACCTCCAATCTCAACACCATCATCACACCATCGGGTATAATTATTCTTGTAGCACTCCTGTCCTGTCGTAGACTCGTCCAAGTTACGCACCACGCTTACGGTACCTACCGTCCGCCCATCTTACCGCTGGATGTCCGACACTTCTGTATCATCAATTCCTCTTGTCTTGGACGCCTTGTTTGATTTGGAATTGTCGTTGCGTAGCGTGTCGTAATTATCATATCAGAACACAAACGCCCACTGCTCGACATATGCCTCCACCATGCGACGCCACAAATAACGATCCCAAGCCACTTCCATCCATTAAATCTGTGCGACCGCTACAAAGTCGTCTGTCCATCGTCTCCCAACACCTTGTTTCGCGTTAAATTGCAGTCGACACCCGAGTAAGCGTGTGTAAGCGCTTAAATCGTGATTACGTAACACACTAACATAATCCTTATCATCACAAACAAAATGATTTTAGCAAGAAATATTGTGTCCATCTCAAGTGAAAGTTTGCAAACAATGATGTCATAGTAGGTTTGTTGGCTGCGGGCCAGCTGACTCACACCACCTGTCCTGATGATGGAGTGAACGATCTCTTTCGGGCACCTGCGTTTTTACGCTTTTATAAATATTTTGTTCAAGCGGCGGTATTTTTTTCAGAAATTTAGTTTAACATGAGAATGATAAACGACGAACGATTTGTATTGATGAATGTGACAGAAAATTCCGCATATTTTACGCAGACTTATTCGCTCGTACTGCACTTTATTTCATCACTTCAAAACGTAATAATAATAGGTATCAACATTGTTATCATATCAAATACTGGCTGTTCTTTGAAAGCTAAACAGACGTCCTTGGACACCTTACAATAATTGTAAGGCGTCCAAGGACGTTTGTTTAGATTTTTTATGAGACTTTCATATGAGACTTGTAATTATTACAAGTCTCATAAGAACACACTAACGAAGCTCTGTAACAAAGTCAAAGTTGCCGTGACCGAAAGCGTCTTGGATGACTTCAGCTTCAATAGTCGAGCATCATATATGTGAGGTTATTGGCTGTAATGGTATGAAGTTGTTGATCGAAAAAGCTATATGCAATATCTATCTATTCCAGGTATCCCAATATCCCAACAACACCTACTCTACAACCTCAAAGAGCTAGACGACGCGTCCTCTCTCCGCGAGCACGCTATAGGCGACGGCGCGCGGCTGCGCCTGGTGCTCGGCATGCGGGGCGGGCCCATCTCCACGCGCCGCCTGCCGCCGCCCGCGCCCGACCACACCGAGCCCTGGCCGGATATTGAACGACTGCTGGACTCCACCCGGTACGTGTATAGCTAGCTATAGCGTTAGCTTGGCGACAGGTAGCACGCTACCTAATAGGCGAAATTATTTTCTCCTGGATCAAGAAATTGTTTAGGCAAAAGAAAATCAGGGACAAGTGAAACAGCAGTACAGCTGCAGTAGATAAGTGAAACGTCTTGTGCGTGCTTGACCACAAAGTGTGGTTCTCTTCATTGAGTAAGTGCGAAGATGGCATAAGTTTCGTGTATCTAAATAAAATAAATAAATCGTGTGACACCAGCGTCATTGAAACAATTGGTACCTGAATCTCTTCCTAAATGAGTGTTATATTATTAAACTTACGCTGCGCTGTTTTTTCCATTGTTGCAGAGATGAAACCGAATGCGCAAGCGGCGGCAGCGGCTGCAAGGTGACCGTGCTTGTGTTCCGCGACGGCGAGAGAGTCAACATGCTGCGGGTTAGGGAGAACCACGACGGGACCTACTCGCCGCTCGACAACAACAGATGTGCGTCTACTGAACAATGGAGGGCCCTGTTTCCATAATGGGGGCTGTAAAATATAACCAAAAGTCTCCCGCTACTTCCACCAACAACCTATGCTTATTAAATGTTTCCACCCCCCAGGTTTCACAGAGTCCCTCAGCTCAATAGAACCGAGCAGTCCTTGCGGCGCCGGCGCGGCGGAGAACGCAGTGACGCAGGGCAAGATGATGGAGATACGGCGCCGCATGGAGATGCTGTCGCTACAGAGACAATCGGACCGGACAGGTGAGTTAACACTTTAATTGTCCATGACGCACGTACACGTCTCCCACAAGCTGCAGCTGCGGTGCGCCCCTGCGGTCGCTCGCCTCGCACTGTGAGGGAGGGTGGTGCCACGTTATGTGAGAGAGGGTGGTGCCACGCTATGTGCTACGCTACGCTATGTCGCGCGCACACTGGCTGATTCTTTGTCACTTGTACATCCCCACAGGAGAACGGGCAATGTCCTGTAAGATAGGACAGGTATAGAACACGGACCAGATGTCACATATCACAGCTGGTGAACACATGCTAGATACGATTTTCCGGAGACTCTGTGATATGATAACGTAGAAAGCGTATGGTGTATCCATACAGCTGTTTGTGTGTAGTGTCTAATAAATAATTTTCTTTCTTTCATATAAATCTTGATTGCCCATACTTAACAGTTCATGAGCTAGTCGGGAACGAAAGAGACTAATTTGACTTATCTGTTCCAGGTCCCAAAGCCGAGATCCAGAAGACGCGCAGCGAGGAAACCCTCTCCGTCCCCTCTCTGCTGTCCCCCCCCGCGCCCCTCCGCTACAGCTACTCCCCGGAACACTCCCTCGGCTCGCTACTAGACGGGACCTACACCAGATACGAATACGACTGCGCCTTCTCGGACAGATTCACTCTGCCGCCGCTCATATCGCCCATCGGGACTAGACCTGGTGAGTAGCAAGTCATTATCATAATCAGCTTATGGTACTCCACTGCTGCTGGCTTTTAAATGAGCGTTTTCAGCCACATCCAGCATCTGCCACCAGTCTAGAGCAGATCGTCACCTCTGTATAATTTTATTTCAGATGAATAGTAATCTATGCATGGATCATAGGATCCATAACTTGTAAGTAGCAGAAAGATCTCTTATATAAAATGTTAATATTCATAATGTGTGCTGCGTGGTGCCGGCTTAGAATTGCACCACCCCAACTCTTCCCGTTGGTGTCGCAAGAGGCGACTAAGCGACATACACCTGGGGGCGGGCAGCAGCGCCCCCTGCAGAACAACTCAACCAACGAACTGCGATCCCCAACCCGCATGCCCAGCGTGGGGATTATGGGCATTACCCCCACATGATAAGAAGAAAAAGTAAAATGATCCCCAGTTCCCGGCCGCCTCGCTATTCCTGGCCATGGTAACGGCGGGGCAGGGGGTGCTATGAATCACCGGGCTACTCCAGACTGCCACAATTCCTATAAACAACTGACCCTGGGAACGTTTAACGGACGCACTCTGAGGCTTGACCATCATCTAGCGCAGTTAGAAGTAGAGTTAGAGAACGTTAATTGGCATGTTCTGAGGTTATGCGAAGTCCTTAGAGAGGGGGAGACACTGTAACCTTGGACTCGGGCCATCTTCTCTACTTTCACGAGGATCTTAATACACATCCCAGGGCGTAGGTTTCCTCGTCAATTAGGCCCTCTCTTACAACGTTCAAGAAATCTCCAGTGTGTCGACCAGCGATCACCAATACAATACGCCTGGCAAGCGTGGTCATTATTTGTGGTGATTATGACAAAGCTTTCCATGTTGGGAGAGGCTGGGTGAGCTGTGGACGTGTGAGTGGTGTGCTCAAGTATTGCTCGTTGCATTCATACCTACGTATATTACAAAAAAATATATACCTACTACAATTACAATTGGTCCCACATATTTGTCAAACCTGTAGAACGCCTTTTCAACGAAATACGATTTAAGGGGCGAACGTAACTCGTCACGACTGCCTTCACTCTTCAAACAAGTTTTCTAAAGATTGTCATTTAATTGAGCAAATGACACAGTATACATATGTACCTTGGGCTAGTAATAGACAATAGATTCAATTGGGCGAAGCACATAGATAAAACCTGCAATAAGCTGAGAGCCTTTATGGCCAAATTTTGTATAATAAAATGTAAAATTCCATGTCATATCCTATTGACTCTGTACAAGACACTAGTGGAAAGTATATTCTCATATGGGCTAACTAGTTATGGTCGAACTTTTAAAACCTGCCTTGAACAAAATTTATAAAATCCAATATAGTATAGACTACTGAGGTGAAGTAGTATATCCCATAATGTAAAACTAAGTACTCGGGTGATCCTGACGGTCTTTTTAATTACTGTGGAGTGTTGCCTATTTATAAAAAAGTGGAATTGAATCTATTAATAGAACAACACTTTCGTACAGAGATCCAACTTCCTAAAAGTCACAACAAGGTTGTTAGAAGCATTAAGCACAAAAAACTTAATATCCCCTAATTTGATAATGTATATGGCAAGTGAACCTCTCAATACTTAATACCATACCTTATAAATAATTTGCCATTCGAAATTAAAAATAAAATAACTCAAAATAATAGTAAATAATGTTATGTGAATATTCACATAACATTATTTATCGTAACTAAGTTAAGTTACGATTTTAACTGTCGAGCTACACTATTTAGTAATTTCCCCAAAATGTTATATATGTATATTCTTTATATTATTTTTATTGTTTTACCTTTGCCATGGAAAGGAGCATCCTATACCTATAGCTAAGCTCGAGCCCAGCGTTGTCACTCACTGGTCTTCTTCTTGTCAGATGGCTTCTGCGACTGGATTGTCACAATTCCGCCAATGTCCGTCTCATGACAGCCTCACAAGCTTTATGGAGTGCGCATTAATGAACATAATACATATATGAATATTAATGTTATGTTTTTCTTTATTGTAAATACTAATAGGTAGGTATCTATCAGTATTTACAGTAAAGAAAATCAATCATTCCGAAAAAAAAAACACCTCAAAACTACAAAACAGAACAAAAGGAAGCAGTGCTACAATAACTCAAAACTGCAGAATAATTAAATGTATTATAAATAAACACAAGGGAGAAGGACCCACTCACTGGTCGCTGACCTGATGCGCGTGATTGATGGAACACTTGTGTACAACTTCACACCGCGGCTTACAGCTACTCGGTCGGACAGGACGGTCGGTGACACCGCTGTGTTTGTTGCGTGCGTAACTGCCTACCGTGTGTACAAATTTATCTATACTTATTTCTATTTTTAGATAATTCTAGTGCCTAGGCCTAGATAAACCTAACGTAGGATTTAAGACACTACTAACCAAAAATATGTAATCTCTTTGACAATAAACGATATCTATAAATAACGTGTTTGGTTGTCAAACTAGGCCTAGATCTCAGATCTGGCCTAGTTTGACCTCGGGATCCCCGTGGTCAAAAGCACGAATGACATAAAATTCAACAATTTTTCATTGGTTTCTTGAATGTGAAAAGACGATTGAGGATAAAAATTACGATAAATAAAAAACGCCGATCCAAAAACGTATGCTCTGTCTCGCTCCTATGAACGCGAAATATATGCCTATCCCTTTCACAAAATGGCGCGCATGGCGCCCTCTTAAGTCTACGCTTAAATGAAGAGAGGCTAGGTGCAGTGAGTATCTGGTCCTGGGTTGTTATACAACGCCGCGCCGCCGGTCCCAGCACACGCGCGAGTCCGTGCGACTCGGCCAGTCTGTGCGACTCGGCCAGTCTGTGAGATGCCGCAGGTACGCTCGTTGCATCCTTACTAATATTATAAAATCGAAAATAACTCTGTCTGTTACTTTTTCACGCCTAAACGGCTGAACGGATCTTAATGACATTTAGCAAGGAGGTAAACAATATCCCAGGGTCGGTGATAGGCTACTCGAAAAGCGCGTGCGCAGCCGCGGGCAGAAGATAGTAACCTCTGAAAAAAAAATAGTTGCTGGTGAAAACAAGCATGCCTTCCTCAAGTCAAGACACTGCCTTTACTAACTGCCATGTTTATTCCAGAACAAGAAGAGGAAGTGAAACTAAGCGACACCCTCGCCGGCAGCATCCTCGTGAAAAGAGAAGAGGGCGCCATCTTGGAAGAGTGTATAGACAGCGAAGAGTGCCGCCTGCGCCCCGACTCGCAAGTCGCCAAGAGTCTGCAGCCTATACCAGCCGCAGACTACGGTAACTATACAACAGAATAGGGGCCGTTTAATTAGGAACCGGTCATGAACAAGGGCACCTCTACGGAAAATAATGACATTTAAAGTAAATTATATTTTACTTGTAAAATATTGTGTTAATATTCTGTTTATTGACATGTAACCCTATTTGTTACCAATAAACAATAAAGAACTTTAACCTTACTATACAACTGAGCCCTATTCTACTAAACTTATAGCTTCACTATGACAATGGTATTGTCACAGAATAACACATTTTTGGGCATTCTACCTTAGATGAAAGAAACCACAGATGGAGGGGCGCGCGTCAACAGCGACAAGGTTGAAATCATTCCATGAATATCTCCATGCAAATAGTGCATCCGTGCATGGAGGGGGAGATTGGTAGAATTCGCCGAGACGTCAAATGTGTGGGGTGACCTTTGAACGAGAGGCACCATGTACGTACACACTTGTTGTCTCACTTCATCTGTGGCCGAGACAAGAGTACGAGGCGAGGCGAGCGCACTATGTCCCCATCTGTCTTGAGGTCGCCCCGTGCGCCCTGCCGCTCTAACAATATCTCTTCTCTTCTCCAGGAGGTGGCGGTGGCGGCGTGGCGTGGGGCGCCGCGCACTCGGCCTCCGCGTCGTCGTTGGCGCTGCGCCCACCGAAGCAGGCCGTCTACAGCTCCTCCACCTCCGACCTGGAGAAACTGAAGCGGAACAGGTAGGTATCCTCATCAGCACACATGGGACGTGGCTCGGGGCGCGGCGCCCCAAACAATTAGAAACAAATTACTTTTCTACTGTCAATAAATTTGGAGTCGTAAATTAATGATCAGACATCTTTTATGTCAACCTCCCCTTCATGAACAAGAGGTACACGTATGCACAACAATACGTCAAAAAGGATGCAATCTTCAACCCTATCGATCTGCAAGCCAGCGGAACAATGACGACAAATAAAGTCAAAAAGAATGTGAGTATCGATCTTCGACCAGGGAAAGGGAGGGTGATTTCCTTCGTTCGAGGTACCGAGACATACAAGCTTTATGAAGTCCAAATTTAATGTATACTGTGATTGTTTTTGTAAATAAAGCTCAATTTTTACTACAAAATCCTTAAAAGAAAAAAAAAAATATCTTGTTTAAAAACATTTCGAAGTAGTTTGTCAAATAAGTCATGATGCCTATTCTTAAGTATATGTTGTTTATATTCCAGTTCTCGCATCCTGCCTGCGCTGTCCCGGCACCGGCCGCGCGAGCACCTGCACCTGAGCGACGAGGCGCTGCACCTGCGCGCGCCCCCGGTGCACACCCAGCACACCCAGCACCCGCCGCGACCGCAGCCCGCTCGAGACGACACGCCTAATAGACTCAAGTAGGTGTTTTTCTATTGGGACTAACGAATCGGTTTTATGGCAATGGCGCCTCTTCACTATCGACGGTTATAGACGATTAGGATGGTGTGAATTACGGCTTGGAACTCGGGAACTAATTTTCAGCTCCGGAGTAGAGTTTTGATTGTAGGGAGGTTATCCCTACTTGTAGGTTATAGGTTCTGTATTGAAACGTCCGTAGGTCGTGAAGTGTCTTTATTCACTGGCTCACAGAGAGCGCTACAACTGTACCTTAATATAGGGAAACTAACGAACATGTGCGACATCATATTACACCACATGATGCTCAGCATTTCAATTCAGGAATTCCAGAGTTGAAATGCTGAAAAGTCAAAAAATTAATGTTCTAGTTTGTAATGTAGGAAAAATAGAATTTACTATAAAAAATAAATAAATTACTTACATGTATTTTTTAAATTGAGACGATACCTTTGAAGGAAAGAAAAAATATCGATTTTAGCACTTGTACAATTTTCAAGTACACTTTTTAACATGGTACCATGATACGAGCCAAGTTAAAGTGTCAGGGTTCCTTCTCCATGAATGGTAGTAGTCGTAGTTTATAAGGTAGGTTGTAGAAAAAACATTCTGTATTTATTTATCTCTGGGAGCCTTCAAAGTTTGTTGAAAAATTAAGTTTGTGGTTTATTTTTGTAAAGATTATTTTTTATTTGGAATTTAATCAAATAACAACTCAAAATGATATTGTAGGACAAAAGATCAACTATTGAGCACAACCTAAAAAAAAATGACGACCTAACATTTTGGCTACACTTGGGACATGAAGATTAAAATCGGATTTTGACCGAAAATTCATAAAAATCTGAATAACTTTTGAACGACTGAAAATCGCGGAACATACAGGCGGGTTAAATCGATAGGCATTGAGGTCTCCCATCGCCCTGCCACCGTTGATCCTCCCTTCATGTTACACCGTGTATAATGTCAATTTCGATGGCTAAGGAATTCAGATACAGTGTAGAACGATTTGTCAATAAGCCACTTTTTTAACTTAAATGCAAAAGCTTTGCTAGATAAAACAATTATATCTGGGTCCCTAACGGTCCTTGGGTAAGTATCACGTGCTTTCATAGAAAGGTTTGTGTGTTCCGAAGCGAATTTAGCAGCTTCAAGAATGTACATACTGGGCAAAGTTAATAACTTAAGATTTCGGAAAACAGGCCTACACGATTCCCATGGAGGTATTCCCACAATCGCACGAACACACTTCTTGTGAGCTCTGAAGGCTCTGGTCACGTCGGTAGAATTACCCCACAGAATCAAGGCGTACTTCAGGGTTGAGGCTACTTATCCGTGATAAGCCGTCAATATTGTACTCATGCTGCATGCCATTTACTCCTGAACTCCCTGCACTCTCACTCACTTCACTCTAGGCATAAAGTGCAATATAATTTGTATTGCTTACGTTTAATAAATCTACACCAATCGACCTGCATATTCAAATTTATGAAAAATTTAGGTCTGCTATGTCCGACCTGTTCCATACAACCGAGGCACTGTGCGCCGCCGCGCCGCCGCGCCGCAGGCCGCGGTCGCGGGAAATAGATGTACGAATTGTAAAAATTCTGCGAATGTGCCGCGCTTCAGGCCGATTACATTTGAATAATCATTTCAAAAGTAATGCGCGGCCCGATTTTTGTTCTTAAAATCGAAATTCCGGTTTTGGTTCCGACAACTCCGGTTTTACAAATGCTAAAATCTTTCGAAACTCCGGAGTTACACCTAAAACGGAGTCCAAGCCCTAGTAATCGTCCAAGCATCCACATGCTTGGACGATTACCTTGCCGATGACAGACGATCTCACGCTTAGCTATCATCGGCGATAGTGAAGAGCAGGCATTAATAATTTTGAATTTTCGATAATAATGCAATTAATTAAGTTTTTATATTTTATGTATGTTAGTTTTAAGGTAGGTATACATTTATTACTATAGACCGTAGAATAAGTTAACTAAGATCTATTACTGTTCCAAGTTGTCTGAAATAAATGATTTATTATTATTAAAGATTACCTTTACATTTTAAATTGAATGAGCCATTTGTTCTGAGCTGTTCGTGGTTATCACCTCCGAGCCGAGGGTTGTGTTTATAGAGTGTTTCTATATGCTGTGTGTGTCTATGGTTGTTGGTTATTATACCTCTATGGATAGAAGCAGCGTGCACAGGGATTGTCTGTGGCCAGTGCGCATCTAAGGAGAAATGGAAAAAGCTGGATAAGACTCAATATAATAATTATTAAAAGAACATCTTTTATTTCAAATACTACATGGTACAGCCGGTATGTTTTTCGAGTGTTTCTATGTGGTTGGCGGACACTTTTTATTACCTCGAAGTATTAAAACGGCTAAAGCGATTTTGATAATAAGCTATCAAAATACTCGTCTACTTTCCGGGAGTCTATTTAGCTACATTTTGAAGGCCATATGTACATTATGCAAAAAAAAAATAAAAGAGAAAAGCTCTCGGCTTTTCACCGGGTCGGGTTTTTAATAGTTTCAATTAATTATGTATTTGTTATTCAAAGGTATCTTTGGCAGCGAAGGCTGCACGTTATTCACGTTAATGGAAACCTTTTCTAAGAAACCAATTGACCTAATGGATATCCTGTGATCTAAAAGTTTATCCGAAACAATAAACAGCTCAAAACGAAGAGCTTATTCCATTCAATATGTAAAACATTTAATTTCAGAGCAAAAAAGTGTTCATAATTAAGTTGAGTCACACTATAGCATATGTGTGTTGTTGTCCAATGCTTCATATGAGACAGTCGGTTTATTTATTTTATTTTAACAATATTCAGGAAATGAACAGCTAACTTATAGACTAGGTAAACTAATGGGTGCTGATGGCTAATTACAAATTTCCACAGAAAGTAAAGAGGGAGACAAATGTTTAGCTCGACAGTCCCCTCAGCACCATAAACGTCTGTACTCAATCCGCAGCATAACAACAGCACCATCTGTTCCAGGTTCTCGGAAGCCCTGACGGAGCCGGCCGGCACGGCGGCGGCGCCACGCAAGAAGCCGCGCGTGCGCTGCGGGCTGTGCCACAAGCGGCTGTCCTGCGCCGCCGTGCACACGTGCCGCTGCGGCGCCGTGTTCTGCGCGCCGCATCGCTACGCAGAGGTATTGCATTATACAAGACTAGTTTCTGCCCGCGGCTTCGCACGCGCTGTTTCTATGGAATCGTTTAAAGGTTATTTCTATCCCAAGGGAACTGTTTTGTGTGGTAAAAAGTAGGCTGTTTTATTCCAGGCTTAGAGCATCTATGCAAAATTTCAGCCCGATCGTATCCATCCAAACTATTAGTGGCACACAATATCTTTAAAAATACAGTGCGTTTCTAAATGAATAGTTGTAAAATATTTATGTATTTAACTCAAACTCAAACGTAGATTCTCCCTACAAAATGCAGCACCTTTGTATAAACTATATTTTTCAATATTTCAGGTGCATGGCTGTGCCTACGACTACAAGGCAGGGGCGGCCCCCCACCCCGTGCTGCAGGCGCCCAAGCTGCCTAAGATATAGGCGGAGCCACCCCCCCCGCACTGGAACCCACGGAAGCCAAGTGAATTTGCACCCTCCGCGCTGAAACAAGTCAACAGTGAAACTAAAACCCGTCCCGACTTTGTTTGCGCTTTGTTTAGTGAAATTAACATCCTAATGCTTTAATCTTTCACACCAGCCTAATTCGTCAATATATTGAAACAACACTTATTGTAAAGCAGCTCTCAAGTCGCAATTGTCTAAAGTATTTAATGAAAATCATTACAAAAATCTAGTTAGCGTTTGAGTGTTCGGAGGTCCGCTACTTAGATTAAAGCAACGTTCAAGTCGCAATTTCACTCAGATTTTCATTGAAGACTGTATAAGCGAGTTATTTGTCACGAGTTGGCAAAGTCTCGCTCAAATCTATGGCTTTCCAGAAGGGTAAAACTGTGCGTTATATAAGTACATGGAAACAATCAACAAAGAGTATACTGTAAAAGCTTATGAAATTGAAGTATTTTGAAGAGTGCGGGGGTAGGGGTAGGCGTAACGTTTCGCATTGTGTATTTGTTAGAAAGGAGTTTCGCAGTTTGTTTCTCGCGAGGACGTGGTGTTCGTGTATTCTATGGTCACTCAAGTTGTAGGCGAACCCGAACGAAATGTGATATGATATTTTGACCTAAAAATTAAGATTAAAATGTTGAAAAATCATCTGCCATGTGTTTGTTTTTGTAAAGAAATAATTGTGAAAAATTGACAAAAAAAAATATAATAATTAATAAAATTAGAGTTCTATGGCCCTTAACGATTTAAGGTGCTTTATTTTGTGCTAGACCACTCGTAGTTGTATGGGTTGCAAGGCGCGGGTACGTTCACTACGCTAGACAAGTTTTCATTGCTTACAATTCTATAATGACGAAAAAACTCGGTGATGTATCTAATTTTATGGAGCTATGTGCACTTCTATACCGTCTTTTTACAAAACGGCTAAGTAGCTAGCGATGATATCATAGCTCTCAATAGTCTATAACAGTTTAGTTTTCTGTGAAGCTACTTCTGCTGCAATAAGAACGTCTCGCTCCGTCGATGTACTCGCGCCTCGATGTTGTTGTTTATTACATTGTACTGTAACAAGTGTAATTAATGCTTTATATAATAATATACATAATGATTCAATTAATTGTATTACATTGAAGTTACTATGATGGCACTCTTGAACAGAGATGAAGTTTTTAAAATTTGTTGGTGGATCGTCTATGGGAAGGCATAGTACTCTTCTTCTCTATTTCAATCAATTTGTCATATCTTTCCCTTCTATTATTCAAATTAGTTTTAAATACTAATGAAGTGGGCAATCGAGAGCTAAACTAAACTAAACTAATGTACATTAGCGTAGGTCGGTTGGCATCCCACTGAAATATCTTGTCTCCTTCAATCTAGACCTAGTCGACTATGCCTTTTCATTCCCGATTTAGTAAAGTAGATGATTTCAACATCTTCCTATGATTTCGCCTGGTTACTGTGATAAAACTCAACAATAATAAGGGTACAAAATTGGCGTAGTCTATTGAGAATGTCATCTTAGCTAGTATTTGTATAGTGCAGATTTGGTCACTAAAATTGCCGTTGATTATAAGCCCACGAACTTAAACTTAGCCGACGTAAATGTAGATTAATTCAAGGGCCACAGACACTTCATTATGAAGTGATGTTAAGATTGAAGCAGACTACTTTCTCAAAACCTTCCAGTTTTAGAGTTCAGTTGATGCACGTATTTAGCAAATATATTGTATGTGCGTCTTCTAATTATTTTAGAATAAATGGTAACGTTGTTGTGAGTGATAGAAGCATATCACTGCATGTTGTAATTGATTGTGTATTGTTATAAATTATAAATTGAGTGTTCTATGGTAGGTTACTGGTAACTGCGCGATTCTCATTAACTTTTGGTTTTGTGGATTATTTGTTAGTTTAATTTGAACCTAGTAGTTATAAGTTGAAGCGTATCTCATTTTGGTGATCAAATCTAAATAACGGCTCTAATATTGATAATGATAAGTAACTAAACATTTAACACAGAAGTATTGTTATTGAATTAGCAAAGCGATAGTGTTTTGTTTGGTGAGAGGTCATCAGTACATGCCGTGCGCTTTCGAAGTGACTGACTGGTTTGGTGTTTGAATGTCTCATGGATAACTAAATTGTCGTTAAGTTGTAATTCGTTTTACTAATTGTTTAACATAAAGTAGAAATCTACTAAGGAGTTTGATTTGTTTAGCTAAAGGTTAGCGAATAGGCCTAGTTTTACTGCCCTAGACTATAGTATTCTAGACGGGGCTCGGCTTAAGTAATTCTGATCACCCTTGTATTGTGATATTTTAACGTACGAAAATGTATTGTACCGATGATCTTTGTACTTGTCCATTCTTTCAAAGGCGATAGTGATCTATACACAGTCAAGTCCTTCAGAAATGTATTTTTAAACCCTTGTTTGACTTTGTATAGAGTTCGCTTCTATAACTTTCTTTGAAGATTTATATATATATATAAGTTTATAGTTATATTTTATTTGGGATATCTAATTTTGGCTGATTTATGAGAAATAAATATTTATAATGCGAAAGCGAAAAGATTTATTTATTTACATCAGGAAATAGATACAATATAATAGGGAACAGTCGGGAAGTTTTGGAAGAATAAGGATTTCTATAAAAATTCAAGGTTTAAGTACAACGAAATGCAGAATAATAAATTTGAATTGATCAAACATCATTTCCATTCTTAATTGTACATAAAGATTGAGCAATATTAAGTTCTTCATGAAACTGTCATACTTAAAGACCGGTAACCAGTACTTTGTGTCTACAACATCAACAAACTACATACAAAACGTCAATATACAGGGTGCCACGGAAAGGGTGTACTGAGCCGAAAGGGGGTGATTCTGGACCCCCCGAGGATCTTGTTGTGAATAACGATTTTTATGACTTTTTGCATAAGTTTTTCTTCTTTTTCTCTATCTTTTAAAAAAAGGAAAAGAAAAAAAAAGAATAAATCGTAGAACAAACGTTGATCGCAACGATGTCCAGAATCACCCCCTTTCGGCTTTCGGCTTACAACCCTTTCCGTGGCACGTATTTACAAAAATAATTATTCTTTGTAGTAAAATTAAATATTATTTACATCACAAGTATGTCACAAATAACCACTAACCAAATAATTTCTGTACCTAACTGCTGTCTTCAAAACAGTCTTTATATAACACACTTCAAATAACTTGATCATCAGTTTCACTCAAAAAACCTTCAAAAATCTCCACCAGACTTTCCACCCCGTCTCTAAAATTATCATCTAACGCACTTTCCTCCTCCTCGTTGTAGAAAGCGTGCGCGAAGTCTATGATCTTGACTGTCCCCCACGGGTTGGGGGAGGGGCTGTCGTAACTGAGCTGGTCCAGCATCGCTCTATAGTTCATTTTTATCTTGGATAGTTTATCTTCGTAGTTATGGTCGAAGGAGTGGTTGTGCGCCAGTCGGTCCCAGGTCTCGGCGTGTTGCGGGTTGTGGGGGGTAAAAGTTGCCTGGAATTTAAATTATTTGTTTGAGATCGCGTTTTTTTTTTGGAATAAAATGTAGCCTGCATGTTATTCTAGATCCAGATCTTTGTTTTTGTGTATCTTTACAACAAAGGCACAAACATCACCTATATAATATAATATTAGGACGATAACAACCTATACAAACATAATTATTATCTTGGTAAAAATGCAAGCGATGTCTCGTTAAAAATAATCATCTAAAATAAATGACAAATATTATCATGGAAGATGTTACATTCAATAAAACAATCAAGATGAAATATGACAGAAATGCACGCTGCGTAAAGCGTATTGTTATTTATAAACTCATATATATAGAAAGCACTTCAAAAATAGATCGTAAAAATAGCAGCATCGCGCAGGCGTCGCCGGTCGTTCATTATTATATATTACAGCTCAACAAATGGAATGTAATGTTTGCAGGGTGAGATGTATTAATGTTTCTGTGTTCCACGATAAGTTAACATGTTTCAACAGATTTTGGATGTATGAGGAATGCATTCTTAGAATTCTTGCAACATTTCACCAGTGACATTTTTTGAAAAAGTTATCGTCTCTCTTTTATTTTTGTAATATTAGCAAATTTTCATGAATATAGTACATACTTGTGAAAGGGAAAGGGGTGTGGTGGGCGCGGGTGTGAGCTTCTTGAAGACAGGCCCGCGGCCGGAGAGCTGCCCGCTGAAGGAGGAGTGCATGGAGTGCACGGAGTGGCGCCGCCGCGGGGCCGACGCGGGGCTGCAGCAAGCTCCAGGCAGCGGCCTGGAGGGGAGGGGAGGGGAGGTTATTTACAATACAAATGTTTATTCGGTAATAAAAGATACAAATAGTTTTACCATAGTTGAAAACACCTTAAGTATTTCCTTTATATACTTGTTAGGTGTTTTCGCTCTTCCACGTCTTCAATTACATTAATTTCCGAGGCGTTACATTTAAAAAAAAAAACATTGCAAAATAATAGATATCAGAGTTAATATTATTTGGTCGAAACAACATTGTTGAAAATAAATTAACGGTAGGAAAATAATTAACATGGTTCCTCAAACAAATCATTCTAACGTACGGTCCAAGACATTTTTATTATTAACATTTTATATTAACATTTGTAAGTCTGTTAATTGTTTTGTAAGCCTTTGGTTATCCTTTAAATAAATAAATTTAATTTTAAAATTTTGTGAAATGCAAAATTTTGTAAAACACGTAATAATAAAATGTTGCAAACTGTATTTAAAATATTAAATTTATATATGTAAATAGTAAAATTAAGAAATAAATTTAAATATTTATATAATGTAGGGCACTACCTTTATACTTCCTAGTGCTCATAAACTGCGATACAACTGTGAGTACAGCTGTATTGCTCTCCTGAGGCGCCAGTCTCTAAAGAGTCTGGGCAACAGAGAACAGTGTGCTTGTGTTTTAATACTATAATTACTACTTACACAATATCAGATTATCTAGACCCGTCCCAAGCTTTTTTATGCTCTAGAGAGACAAGACCACACGATAGGAACACAAGCTCTGCTTTGCTCTAGAGAGACAAGACCACACGATAGGAACACAAGCTCTGCTTTGCTCTAGAGAGACAAGACCACACGATAGGAACACAAGCTCTGCTTTGCTCTAGAGAGACAAGACCACACGATAGGAACACAAGCTCTGCTTTGCTCTAGAGAGACAAGACCACACGATAGGAACACAAGCTCTGCTTTGCTCTAGAGAGACAAGACCACACGATAGGAACACAAGCTCTGCTTTGCTCTAGAGAGACAAGACCACACGATAGGAACACAAGCTCTGCTTTGCTCTAGAGAGACAAGACCACACGATAGGAACACAAGCTCTGCTTTGCTCTAGAGAGACAAGACCACACGATAGGAACACAAGCTCTGCTTTGCTCTAGAGAGACAAGACCACACGATAGGAACACAAGCTCTGCTTTGCTCTAGAGAGACAAGACCACACGATAGGAACACAAGCTCTGCTTTGCTCTAGAGAGACAAGACCACACGATAGGAACACAAGCTCTGCTTTGCTCTAGAGAGACAAGACCACACGATAGGAACACAAGCTCTGCTTTGCTCTAGAGAGACAAGACCACACGATAGGAACACAAGCTCTGCTTTGCTCTAGAGAGACAAGACCACACGATAGGAACACAAGCTCTGCTTTGCTCTAGAGAGACAAGACCACACGATAGGAACACAAGCTCTGCTTTGCTCTAGAGAGACAAGACCACACGATAGGAACACAAGCTCTGCTTTGCTCTAGAGAGACAAGACCACACGATAGGAACACAAGCTCTGCTTTGCTCTAGAGAGACAAGACCACACGATAGGAACACAAGCTCTGCTTTGCTCTAGAGAGACAAGACCACACGATAGGAACACAAGCTCTGCTTTGCTCTAGAGAGACAAGACCACACGATAGGAACACAAGCTCTGCTTAGCTTGGGGCTTGATGATGATGTGTGAATTGTCCAGCATGATTTATTTATTCTAGAGGATAAAAAAAAATTGGGACGGGTATTACTCCAACTCGAAATCTAATAATTTAACAAGGTAAAGGTTTCTTGTTAACTTCTTTACTTCACCTCAAAAAATATTGCAGTGGACAATAAATCAAACTGGTCACTTTATTTCCTAGTTTAACTTATGTCATTTAACATTTGTGACGTATCCAGGAGTTACCAGGTACCTACACTCTAAGGTGTAATGTAAAGGAAATAATGCAAGTTGAGTATAGAGTTTCACGTACTACGGATGGTTGTGTTGCCGAAGTGAAGGCTGTTGACAGCCTTTTTCAGTCCACAGCTGGACATATGTATACCTCCTCTGATAAGCGTTTTATTGGCTCGCATTATTACTAAATAATGTTGTGAGTCATTTTGTGAAAGGGCAGACTACACCCGTCATGCAACAAATGCTTTTGTTCACGATGTCAATAGAGGTAACTAGGTTTTTGACCAGTTTTAAGGAAGTGAGAGAAACGAAGCACTTTCTTAATAGTGGCTAGGTCTGGCTAGGCTGACGGGCTGTGCTAGGTCTATACCTAGCTAGACAGTAGTTTGGTTTGTTAGCGTGCGAGACAGAAACAAGAGTCTATCTCTTGTCTCTCTCTCTGTGTGCATAGCTCAGTCTGTATATCCGATCCGGCGTCAGTCTTTCTAAGCGCTCGCCGTAATATACTAACATGTCATGTGTGAGCGCGCGCTGTGCATCATATATGAGCAGCAGCGACGCACTGTAAAGCCGCAGCGAGGTCTGTCGCCTCGCCCAGCGCTGGACGCGCCACAGCGCAGTCACTAGTTGTAGGACGAGTGCGCGGCAGAGGGGACGCCCGCCGCTGCCGTTCAGGTAGTTACGGATAGCTGAAAAAAAAAACACTTAACACACAGATCGGGTTGTCTGGAGACAGGTTAACCTCCGACGACGCCGGAATTGTGTGAGTATCGCAAATTTACGATTATCATCTTCCAGTCCTTATCCCACGCTGGGTGGGGTCGGCACAACATTTCTTTCACTCTCCTCTATATCAGCTCATCTCTGCACTTACACCTTTCTTAGCCATGTCCTCTTTCACACAATCCATCCATCTTTTCTCCGGTCTTCTCTCCCCTTTTATCCCTCCTCATTCAAACCCACAGATATCATGTTTAAACCTAACATCCCCATAGGAATTTTCCCGATAATTTTATGCTGCCCTTCACTCTATAATCCGCCTGAAAAAAAATCTTTCAACCCCTACAAAGATAATTCTAGTAAATTATCTTCTCTTGCCAATCATAGACTATGCAGAAGTAGCTTTCATTGATATTAATTTAGACTTACTAAATAAACTGGACCGTCTCCCTAATACTGTCATTCGATTCTTCTTTTGTTTGCGCAAGTAGGTACGACCATATAAGCGAATATCGCCCTAACCTCATTCGCGAACGTAGGAACGTTAGGAAACTTTGTATTCTTTTTTCTGCTCTTAAAAATCCTGCTCCTGCCTATCTCAAGAATCGTCTTTCATTTCTGGCTGACTCACTGGATGTATGACAGACCACTCAGATCATCCAGCAATCTACTCCTAGAGAGCTCTTATTTTAGGGAAAAATCTTCTATTTTCTATTGAGGCTGTTAGACTGTGGAACTCTCTTCACTATGATATCAGGAAAGTCGAATCAAAGGATAGTTTTAAAAAGTTGACACGTGAGCATTTTATAAGGAATCTTTACCCGACTTCTAGTTAGTTAACTCAACCATCTTTTTAACTTTTTGTGATTTTTGTTGCTACATTTCTTCATTAAAACATTGTAAGTAGGTGCCTATTATAATTTAAATATATATAGAGACATTATATGTATTATTATATAGTGCAAGTTTCATTAATACATTGCTGTAGTTTTTTTTCTCTGTATTTAGACTTATTATCTAGCTTAGTTTAATTATAGCACGCCTTTTTGTTTTATTTTTACCATGTGTTGGCAGGTAGAAAATGCCATCGGCATTAAGCCCACCTTTTGTATACTTTTGTTAAATGTGTGCAATAAAGTATTGAAATAAATAAATAAATAACATCGCATACCAACGATGTTTTTTTAATTCGTGTAATGCGTTCTATTCTGTACGCTATGAAATGATAACGAGAAACTAACTCACTTCAGAATCGGAAACATCTCTTTAAATCTTTTTACTTCTTATTTGAATGACAGATGACATAAGCTGAGACATCTATTAACTTTTCCCGGGGAATGTAGTCACAAGGGATAGGGGTACCGCAGGGGGCTATACTCGTCCACTACTATCTTTGGTTTATATTAACGACCTGTTGTTCGGAATGTAGTCACAAGGGATAGGGGTACCGCAGGGGGCTATACTCGTCCACTACTATCTTTGGTTTATATTAACGACCTGTTGTTCGGAATGTAGTCACAAGGGATAGGGGTACCGCAGGGGGCTACACTCGTCCACTACTATCTTTGGTTTATATTAACGACCTGTTGTTCGGAATGTAGTCACAAAGGATAGGGGTACCGCAGGGGGCTATACTCGTCCACTACTATCTTTGGTTTATATTAACGACCTGTTGTTCGGAATGTAGTCACAAAGGATAGGGGTACCGCAGGGGGCTATACTCGTCCACTACTATCTTTGGTTTATATTAACGACCTGTTGTTCGGAAAATCATCATGACAATGTATTAATTAGTTGGAAGACTACGAGTAAATGTTCGCTTACCATCCTTAACAGCCTGTCCATGCAGTTTCTTCCCGTGATCCTTGTTGTACCTCGCCAGGCGCGCGCCGGGCCGGTACACCTGGTATCCTGGAATGCAGAACGCGTACTGTTGCTTGCAGAGCGCGTACTTGTTCTGCTCGCTGCGGATCTTCTCCTCGGAGGCTAGAGGGTCCCAGGTTCTGCGGCCTGGACCAACAATTTGGTTATATAATAGTTTTAATCGACTTAAAAAAAGGAGGAGGTTGTATGTTCGGCTGTATGTATGCTTTTTAAATGAATGAATGAAATTGCTGTTGTATAGAGAATAATCCCAAGAGGGTCCCATTTTTTTTTCAGAGGGATTTGTATTAGATTGAT
This sequence comes from Eupithecia inturbata, assembly GCA_963662085.1. Taxonomy (NCBI): domain Eukaryota; kingdom Metazoa; phylum Arthropoda; class Insecta; order Lepidoptera; family Geometridae; genus Eupithecia; species Eupithecia inturbata. Next base: position 802,173 of record OY759195.1, read on the forward strand.
AGATAATACTTGTATTCATCCATCATCAAATAAAACAGATAATTAAACATATTATAGGGAACAGCCTGTGGGAACAGCAATGGAACTGGCGGCCTTATCGCCTTAAGCGATTTCTTTCAGGCAAACAAAACGATTGTGAGAAAAATTAAGGATGGTGGTGCTTTACTAGGTTTTTAGTAGCTATAAGGGACTGCTAAATAATCTCGTGTGACGTGACATTTAATTAGTAATTAAAGACTTTCCTTTTGAAAGCGTGATGTGATGTGGCCTTCTTAATATCCACTGGCAAATCGTTCCAAAGTAGGCATGTATCTGTCTGTACTTAAACAAAGTAGGCATGTATCTGTCTGTACTTAAACAACAGTGAGTTTAAATAATAAGGAGTTTGAAGTAGGTTTATAGTTTTTTCAAAAAAATTTAGTTATTCGTTTATCTGCCTTCAAAAAAAGGCGATACCCCGGACCACAGCCAGAAGGCATGTTGTCTGCGAGCGGAGTGAGCCACGGTTTCTTTTTGTTGTCGTACTTTTGTAGAATTTGGCAAAGTGGCATACAGCGGGGTCGAGCTCTGAACCTAAGCCAGAAAGCGAGTAGTGAGCGAGTCGCGAATATTTTCATTTCGTTAGATGTTTGGCAGTGTCAAAAAAATATAACAAAATAATGAAAAAAATCTGTGAAGTGAGAGATGGTAGATTAGATGGTCAAACGCTTTACACTAATAAAAACTCGTGTTATTATTAGAACAAACAAACAATGACATTGGTGTCTATTCTGATGGCGGGTGGGTGTATATCACTCACCAATCTTAACATCCATGATACAGGGCTCCAGCATCCTCTCCGCCAGATCTTCCAACATGATGTACTCGAGCGTATGCCCCCCATACGTGTGCCGCGTGGTCCCGTAGAACCGAGGCACCAGGCGCCGTAGCTCGGCTAGCTCCAGTACCGGCGATGCAGCCAGGCGGGAGTAGAACTCCACCTCGCGCTTCTGGGACTCCTTGAGGATGGGCTTGAGGATTGTTCCGTTGCTGCATTGCAGGAGTCCTGTCCAAATTATAATATGAAGACACTAGCTTCTGCCCGCGGGTTCGGACGCGCTATTCCGGATCAAAAGTAGCCCGTAGGTAGGCATGTTATGTACAGCCTAGCGACTAGTTCAGTACTTAAAGCAAATCTTCACAAAATATCTCGCCATTATGGTAAGGTACTTGCGGGTATTAAGGACCACCTAACTTCAAACCTAAATATTTTGAATACTTATCCATGTCCATACTAATATTATAAATTATCTTATTAGACCAAGAGACAAAATTCACAAAATTCAATGTAACATAAATAAATATTGATGTCATGATTAATCTTCCCTTGATTAGGAAAGATTAATCATTTACGATTTACTCATTTTACCTTAATAATAGCAAATTCTGTAAACAACCGTCTACACACAATGACCCGTTGTTGTGAAGACATTTTTTTACTGTGGAGTGAACCATACCAACTGCGTGGACGGGTTCGTCGCTTCTGACAAAATGGCAGATCCGAGCGCAACGCAATGTCGGACGTTTGCCTTGCATTGGTTGCTATTGGTATGGTCTTTTATAATTTGTGGTGACTATGGTCCAATAAACATGTTGGAAGTGCGTTTTCGAGTAGTGGCTCTTGTTAGTCGCCGGCCCTTAATACCCTCCGGTACCATATCAGAGCGTCGGTGCTCTGCCAGGGAACATACTAGGTCCTTCTCTGTTTCTTGTGTACACGATTGACTTTGAGGCAAGTCAGGTGACAAGTGACGATACTGCAGTGTATAAGTAACGTACCCAGATACTTGGCGTCCTCAGTGGCGGTGTGTCCGGCAACCTGCCGGTTGTAGAGCGTGACGGAGGGCGAGCCGGTGCGCCGCGCGAGGGGCCGCGCCGTCATCTCGCGCCGCTTGAGGCAGTAGTGCACCTCACGGATGGACCGCTGGCAGGGTCTACTCTTAGGGACTGTATTGCTCATCTAGAGGGCTTCTGGAAGAGATGATCAACCTGTTAATACATAATACTGGACTTCTTTGCCCCTTTCCCCTGTGAAACGATCTTCAGGGAAAACAAAAGGATGTCAAACTTAGTAGGTAGTTTTTATAGTGTTGGATAATTTACGAAACTAGATTAGTGCAATTGTCTATTTTTTCTTCTTTAATGTCGTCATTTGTTTCCTACTGTCTACTTGTATTTGTGTTTATGTATGTAATTGTACCAACTTATTAGTTAAAAGTCAAAATTTATTTTGTTTGTAGCAAATTAGTTTTAGTCTTATTAACAAATACTTGTAACTTTCTATTGACAATTTTCTTGAAAGAAGAAACTCAGTTAAAGTTTCACGAACGAATTTACACAGCAGATGAACACATCAACGTCATAAAAATCTGTAAGAATAAGATTCCGCTTCAAGTTTATAGAATGTAAAAAAAGATATTTTAAACACAAAAAATTTGGAGACGATATTTTGCTGGAGGAGGGAGCGGCATATTTCATATTTAAGAAAACGACGTTAGACTTAGACCACTTTCAAGAGATCAATGTAGAAAAGAAGTTAAAGGGGAATTCATTGGTGATATCCGAAAATGACTTTTCTCATTTGTGGCCAAATGGCAAAGAAATACCTCAAGCAAATCTAGATGCTTTAAAATCTATATTTGACCTAATATGTACCTAAAGACTGCCTAGAATTTTATAAGTCTCTAAGGGGGAATGCTTGTCTATCTGATGATATAGATGGTAACGGGTTACAGAGAACCACCTGATTTTATAGATAAAACCAAAGAAGGGGTCCTTGCTGTACTTAAATGTCACAGAAACATAATGATTAAACACATTTATATTAATATGATGATGAGTAAAAATGTATCTTGCAATAATAATAGTATACTGATAACATACTATTTATATTCATAGTCAAAGTCAAAGTCAAAAACTCTTTATTTCCATAAATACAATAAATGTATACTTAGAAAAGGTCAAATTCTTAATAATTAACACTGACACGGAAATAAAGTGATATTTTTGATTTCAGTCGCTTCGGTACGTAGACTAAAGTAAAGAAGCGACGAAGAAACCTTTAGCCTGTTAGTTGTTATTTTTCGAGTTGGAGCAAATTCCGTCCCACGCTTTTTTATCCTCTAGATAATCTGATATTTTATAGTAGGCCTTTTTACACAGGAAGGTTTTGACAATTTGTTTGAATTTATTTACTGATAATTTTTGCAACTCACTAGGAGTTTTGTTGTAGAAGCGTATACATTGCCCTTTAAAAGATACATTAATTTTGTGTAGTCTAGTTGTGGGCACAGCGAGTTTATGTTTATTCCTTGTATTCAAATTATGTACATCACTATTTTTAGGGAACCGATTGATATTTCTATGAGTGTACAATAGGTTTTCATAAATATATTGACATGGTACTGTCATTATGTTTATTTCTTTGAATTTATCACGCAGGGATTCTCTGGGACCCATACTATAGATAGCACGAACAGCCCTCTTCTGCAACACAAATACGGTGTTACTATCTGCAGCGTTCCCCCACAGTAGAATACCATAAGACATAATACTATGGAAGTAGCTGAAATAAACAAGTCTAGATGTATCCACGTCTGTAAGATGACGGATTTTTTTGACAGCATATGCTGCAGAACTAAGTCTCTTCGATAGCTTATCTATGTGTGCGCCCCATTGAAGTTTATTATCTAAGGTGATTCCTAAGAAAACGGTACTTTCTACAATTTTTAACGTTTCTCCTTTTACATTTACATCAGCCTGAACTTGTTTAACATTAGGTAGAATAAATCTAATGCATTTCGTTTTGGTTTCGTTAAGCAAAAGATTATTGACATTAAACCAATGGACTACTTTTGAAATTGCATTATTCACATCATCGAAATTCGTGTCTTGTCGTTTCATTTTAAAAATTAATGAAGTGTCATCAGCAAACAATACAATCTCGTGATTATTCTTAACAAGATGAGGCAGGTCGTTAATATAAATTAAAAATAGGGAAGGGCCGAGGATAGATCCCTGCGGTACACCCATTGTAACTACAGACCCCGAAGACCGTTTCCCATTAATGTCAACTCTTTGTATCCTATTACTCAAATAAGATGTAAGAAGACCCAAAGAGCTGTTCCTTATTCCATAGTGATTTAGTTTCCTGATTAATGTTTCATGGTGTACGCAATCGAATGCTTTTGACAAGTCGCAAAAAATGCCTAATGCATCTTGCGACTTCTCCCAAGCATCAAAAATATGCGTTACTAACTCTACACCGGCGTCAGTAGTTGACCTGCCGCGAGTAAACCCGAATTGCTTACTATGTAGCAGGTCATTTCCATTTCCATAATAATGTATGTACCTACAAAGCAAAAATAACATACGATGTACAAAGTTACTTAGTAGAGATAGTTAAACCTAACATTTGCTTTCTGTCCTTCATTGCATAATTTGCATATAATGATTGTATTTATGTTATTGATTGTCAAAGATTGGACACACAAAGTGTTGTGCAATCATTAAATTGTAGGTAATATGTGATAGTTCTAGGTACTTAGTTAAGTTACCCTGATAATACGTGAATTTTAAAACTGATTTTTGTGTTCAGTAAAAATTACCAGAATAAAGTAGACTATTAATAAAAATATTAAGTCTAAGCATAAAACCCATATAACTTCCGTCATTGCTTTTTTAAAATGGTTGTATTATTGTTAATGCTTGTCAAAGATTGGACACACAAAGTGTTGTTTAATCATTAAATTGTAATGACTTACCTATGTAATAATTGTAGGTACTTGCCCTATTATTATGTGGATATTAAGACTAATTTTTGTGTTCAGTAAAAAATATTAGATTAAAGAAGAATACTGCAATAAAAATATTAAGTTTTAACATAAAGGTAAACTCATAACGTTCCTATTCATATCACAGGGTAAAAAATTACCTGCGTTTCATTTATATCTAATTCTCTTATTCAATTTAATCAAATTTGCTTGTAAATAGCTAATAATTAATTAAGTGGAAACTTATGTTGGAACTAAATAAAAGCCGCTGTCAGCTAAAATCACGAAAACATATTTTTCGTGATTTTAGCTAAAATATGCGTACCTAATCATACTTTGACATCTAAAAATAACTAAAATGTTCTTAGTAATAAAATGATGTGATAATCATAGTAAGTCAAACAAACAAGCAAACATGTTTAATTTTCTATCCTTCATATCATAAGTCATTCATAACTCAAAAGGAACTTCATGTGGATTGGAACGTTTTCGATAAGCATCGTCCAAGAATCAAGATATCAATTTTAAATTATGTACCTATTCACCAAGATGGAGTCAAGTGTTTTGGAACGATTTGGTTTTACAGGAATGTATTGAAATCAAACAATAATTAATTCAGCTAAAAAACTCCACGCCTATTGGACGTTTTTGGTTTTTTTAAAGAATGTATCAAAATAAGTAAAAATAGATTTAACAAAATAGATCCAAGCACTTTCGATTGTTTTTGTTTTTCAAGAGTGTATTAAAAGTAAATAAATTTGATTTAGCAAAATAAATCCAAATACTTTGGATCGTTTCTGTTATAATCATTCTTGTCTAGTTTCACTGACTTATTTTTGAGAATGATTCAAGAGGATTGGATTGTTTTTAACAATCAAAAATGTATGCCTGCCATATATGTGGGGTGGTATACTAGGCCCTTAAATATGTCAAAACATAGCATTCTGCATTTTTTTTATGCTGATCGATAGAATAGACATAAACGACCCCTCTGGTATACCTACTCAACAAATTTTTGAGTGTTTGGTGGATTGGATCGTTTTCGTTAAGCGACGTCCAATTATCTTCTTACTATGATACTACTAGACAGTCTATGAGAAACTACACTTATTTCTACGCTTGAAGCAAAGTATTGATCATCCGTTCCGTGTTTATCTCATTCTCAAGAGCTTAATCTTTATGACCGGTCTTTCTTATAATATGTATAAATTTTCCCAAACTCGACAAGGCGTCTTTTTACCTGATAAGATTACTTATTTGTTTTGCTCAGATGCGACTCTCTGATAGCAATAGTGTACCTAGTATCTGCCTGTAGGTAGCTAGTTCCTTAGCTATGACTAATTAAATCAGGTTAGGTGCACCACACCTTGAAAAATTGTAGATTTCGTTTCTAATAAAATACCCTAGACCTATAAAAATAGTTGAATTTTGTAATATGTATTTGAAAAGTTTTGAGTATATGATTTTTAAATAAAATGTTTCCGGGTGCAAGATTTTTTCGTAAGTATCAAAAAAACAAATAGGGTTTTTCCAATTTTCCTGCGGCCATATAATATAGGATAGGTAGTTATTCAAAATGATCGTACAAAAGCCGTCTTGGTTTATTTTCCTGGATAGATATACCCAGCTTAGTTCCAAATTATAGTTGAAGTACCAACTATGTAGTTGTGGTTGGTAGCTTAGTCGTTATAATCTAAAAATGTCTGTAGCTACTTACTGTTTTCTTTACAAATCAATAAACACCGAGTACACACAAAGATCAATAAAGAACTAAATTCACTCCAAATATGTCAGTATAAAGTATTGATTATCTAATCTCAACGATTTAAGTTATCATCAGTGATTGCGTTTACCACCGTACTTTTCAGACTAGTCAGATATGTGATGCGACTGTTATGACCAGATGACCAGTTATGGTTATGACCCTGCAGGTCTTTAGCTATTGAGTACTTATTGAATTTAATTAGCATAACATGGTCACTTCACAGATGAAAAACAATATTAGTCATCATCATCACATTACGAGAAACCACAAACAAACAATCGTCTTATAATGTATGTTCTTGCTGGGTGAGTTAGTAGGATAGGGTAGGTAAACACTATTTTGTGAATCTACCCACATCTGTGATATCGGTCGAGGTAGATACGGCTAAATTAGCAACTCTTGGCGAATTTCTTGGAATTCGGAATGAAGTGTCATGAAATAAAGTTTAAATTGGAACGCGCTCGCAATGGCAAGTAAGGTACCTACAAGATAGGTAAGTATTTAAAATTCTAAACATGTTTGATAAAATTTGATATTTGCTTTTATGCAGTAGAAATCGGTTAGGGTAAAACCAAGGGTAACTAAGTACGTACACTCATTAACTTACCTAGATAGGTTGATAAGTTGTAGGAATCTAAACAAACGAGACCGATATCCATTCAAATAATTAATGAAACAGGAACCTACCTAACGACAACAAGAGATTCATTTACCAATAGCTTTTCCCTCAGGATCTATTTATTTATTTATTTATTCACCATTTATAACATAGGTCGTTATACAAGGCAAGTAACAAATTGTACAATTTGAAAAGATAAAATACACATGTCATTTAATTCCAGATCATAAAGTTCAATGTCATGTTTTCACATTATGTAAAGAAAGGGATTGCAATAGATTAGTACTCATAAATTCACTGATGCTGTAGAATATCTTCCCTACCCTTGAAAACGATTCCAGTAGATATCGTTTTTGTTCTTCGTGTTTAACATATAGATAGATATATGATAGTTACATACACATTCGTGTTGGGATCGAGATCCGGCTTACCTGGCATCATCTTACTTGGATCGAGATCCGGCTTACCTGGCATCATCTTACTTGGATCGAGATCCGGCTTACCTGGCATCATCTTACTTGGATCGAGATCCGGCTTACCTGGCATCATCTTACTTGGATCGAGATCCGGCTTACCTGGCATCATCTTACTTGGATCGAGATCCGGCTTACCTGGCATCATCTTACTTGGATCGAGATCCGGCTTACCTGGCATCATCTTACTTGGATCGAGATCCGGCTTACCTGGCATCATCTTACTTGGATCGAGATCCGGCTTACCTGGCATCATCTTACTTGGATTGGAATAATAAAGGGTATGTATCAATTCAGTGTATTTATTAAATTGTTCAAATATATCTACATCTATAAAAATAACCCTAAGATTAGCTATTATAAAGATCCTGTAAAATAAAAGTGATACAGCTTTCTTGGCAGAGCAAAACTTTGGTAACTTGAAAAATATACAGGGCAGCCGTGTGCCATATGGTAACTAGGGGTAGGTGGAACCAAGTGCAATAGCTAGGTAACTTTTTTTAACCCAGAAAAGCCCTAAAACTAAATAATACAAACTTCGGAAAAACATTAATAAAATCAAAAAAATTATTAAAATAGCCTAGAGGCTTTTCAGGGTTAAAAAAGCCGCCAAGCACCACCTACCCCCAGTTACCGCACAAGTTCATTGCACACGGTCTGCCGAACACCCTGTATAAATTAATTGTTTTACAAAACTATAAACCGACTTTGAATCCCTTAATTTTACACTGTTTTAAGTCTTTTGGGATATATACTAATCCCACGGGAACAAATCATTCTCTATACAAGAGCGAAATAATTATCAAAATCGGTCCATAACAGACGGAGAAATCGACGAACGTACATACGCCGAACATAGACCAAAAATCTTAGCAGAAGAAGAGCTAGCGAGTTTCTCCTTTATGCATTAAACCATTTCATTATGATAGCTTGGTCACTCGATCTAGGCAGTAGAACATAAGCGAACCCTAGTGTCTAGACCTAACCTAACTTAGAATTTAACAAACTATTAACCAAAAATATGTAATCTCTTTGACAATGAACGATATCTATCTATCTAACAAAGGTTTTTCCTGTATGCACTTGGTGACTAAGGCATTATGATAAATGATAACCCACTTATATGTATAGGCCACTTAATCTGAGTCCGAACAAACCTTCTACTTAGTTCCTTTAATGCCTTAAGGTTTAACATCATACTTATAAATTCCCTCCCCAGTCTTCCGTCCAAACTTCCCTTCCCCTACCAGCTTATCCAGCAGAGGAACGGCCTCAAACACAGGGTGCCCTGTCTTCTCCAGCATGATGGCTAGAATGTACTTCTTCAAGTCTAGGCCCGTGAAGTCGGACAATTCGAGCGGACCCATGGGGTAGCCCGCGCCGAGGCGCATCGCGGTGTCGATATCCCGGGCAGAGGCGTCGCCTAAAATGTAAATAGATAGATTTATTTATTTCTAAAACGTACAACTACTTTTATAGGACACCTAATGCAATAGTATACCTTATTAATATATATTATTACTAATATAAAATTTAATTAAACCTAATAAAAATTAAATCTAATAAAATAAAATTTACCTACATGTCAATCCATTTGTTTAAATATATAACATAATAAGTAGCATAATACTCAAGACATTAAAAAAAATACAAATATTTGTCAGACCTAGTAATTAAAATAACATAAAATAAAAACATAATAATAAACAAATTCCGTCAATCCATGATTCAAATAATTACACAATGTCAACTTTATTAGAATAACATAGAATATATCTCTATAGCCTATGAATTCAGCTCAGGGAGCAATAAAACAGGTCGGCTCTCTCTGCCAGCAGATTGAGCGTGTCAGAGGTGCTTTATTCAAGAGGTTGGTACGAACTCCTTAGGCACATTTAGCCGCATTACCTCTAAAATGCCTGGGTTTGCGATCATCCCACGAAATACGCTGATCAAATATAGAGCACGCGCTGCATCTCTCCTCACCTCCAGCTTGTTGTGTCCAACCATGCTAGATAGGTAGATATAATGTTAATTGACACAAAAATGTTACATTACATTATATGTACGTCTTAAATCTTATTTAAGGTTTATCTAGCTAGACACTACAATCATTACAATTTATAATTTGTAATGCTGAACGCGCACTTATCCGCGCCGCAGTCATTGATTTTCCTCGTGGTCTCGCCCACTTGTCCGCATCATACGCGCCGCAGGCATCGGATCGAATTCATCATTTTAACAGTGTTTCTGTTTAGAACTGACGTGTTCAGTTCTAGTTGTGAGAGTCGAGAATTATGAATACGGCTCACATCACCGCGCCGCCGCCCGCGCCGCGCCGCACTCGCCGAATTTTTTTGATGGAACCCGTATCCTTTGAAATTTTCACAGTGTGTATTTCTCTTGTCGCTATAACTACAAATAATTTTCAGTGTGTATTTCTCTTGTCGCTATAACTACAAATAATAGACATAAAACATAGGTATATTAAAATTGAAGGGGAACTTCCACCCAAAAAACGTGATTTTTTGTGAACCCTTCGTGTCGTGTGTGAGTCCGACGCGCAATTAACCGGTTTTTTTTAAGTCGGTTTCGTATACTTGAAACTAAAACACCGCGCCATGCATCAGTCATTGCCTGGTCTACTGATCACAGTGATCACTCACGCCATGCATCAGTCATTTCCTGGTCTACTGATCACTCACGCCATGCACAGTCATTGCCTGGTCTACTGATCACTCACGCCATGCATTAGTCATTTCCTGGTCTACTGATCACTCACGCCATGCATCAGTCATTGCCTGGTCTACTGATCACTTGTTTCTTTTTTTTTCGAAATCTATAGGTTAGGAATTCTTTAAATATTTTTCCCCTCTTCTATGATCGAAGCTGAAAATAAGTCAGGGTGGGCCCTGAAAGTTTAGCCTTACTTTTTGTTACACCTTGTATATATATATATAATTTTGTCACTGCTAAAGCTCTTTAGATCCACGAGGGTTGGTTTATGCTATGACCGATTTAGGTAGGGTACTTACATATTTTTTTTTAAATATACCTGCCTAAAACTATAAAAATATAAAGACACGCAACAAAAAAATAAAGTTTTTTATTTATTGTCATGATAATTTTATAAATAATTTACAATTTTACATTGATAACGGGGGTTTACATTTTTTTATGTAAGTAATAGTATGTGTACAGATAACATATACAGCCGTCAGCAGATATGTAACATGGCGCCACTGGGTGGCTCTATTCATTGAGCATAATATTTTTTGATATCTTAATACAATTTCTTATAAGTCGCGTAGATAAAGATTGGAACTAAAAATCCACCTCTTTTTCATGCTGTCCCGCTTAGATCATACTGGGTCATAGATTATCTAAGCGGGACAGCATAAGGTTGTCATTTTTAATCACATTCAAAATAAAAATCCTCTACTTCTTATTAATATTATACTTATAGAATCCCTCCCCGGACTTTATGCCCAGCTTCCCCTCTTTGGCCATTTTCTCCAGCAGTGGGATGGGGCGGAAGACGGGGTCCTTTGTCATTTCGTACATGACTCCCAACGCGAACACGTTGGTGTCGACACCGGTGTAGTCACACAACTCGAACGGTCCCATGGGGTAGCCCGCGCCGAGCTTCATGCCTATATCTATGTCTTCTTTAGTGGCGTCTCCTGAAGTGATATAAGTACAATATTATTTGGATTTAAAATGTTCTGACTCAGTAACTTATGATTACTTCTTTCAATAATAATTTACTCAATACTGATTTTTTTATTGCACACATGTTGTACAGAGGGTCTTAAAGATAACAAGTTTCAAATTTCAAATTTTTTATTTTGTGTATTTACAGAATGTCTTTAATTTGTCGCGATAAGGCCTTGGTTCTCCCACAATACCCGAGATTTTCCGTCTATATTATTATGTGTATTTTGCGTGGAGCACAATAACTAGTACCCATAACACCAGCTCAGCTTGGCGCTAGATGATGCTGTGTGGATTGTCCAGTATTATATATTGTGCACCACTATATATCTGTCATCTATCGAATAGGCTAGTTGACTCTTTTTAAAGTACTTAGGTCTTAAATTTTTATTATAGTTAGATTAGAGGAAAAAAAATTTTTTTAGGACCTAGAAAACCGTTGAACTTTATTTTAAAACTTTACTTTCGTAAACAGGTAAAAACGCTGTCAGCCATATTAGTCAATATATTATCTGTGCTGTGACGACATACGGGTCGAAAACAAATAATTGACATTTAGCAAACGTTCGTCATAGTAACAATACAGACAAACTACATAGCGAATTTTACTCATTTTAAATCCGACATGAAAGGGGTTTTTGTATGGAGGGTTGGCCCTAAAATTTTATTTTTTTCTTTCAAAATTTCACAAAATGGTGACCGATGTTACAGCCAAAATCTTCGAACCTCCTTTGCTGTAAGACCTATGACGTCACACACAACATGGCCGGCAGCGTTTTTAGAGTTCAAAATAAAAAAAAAAATATATTTTTTAAATTTCAAATATGTAGCCATCTTACATTTTTAATATCTGAAATCAATAAATATTGTTGAATACTAAAGAAAATATTTTATTATTGCGCCAAATTTGATATGAGTCAAGCAGTCTATTGCACAAAAATAATGCCTGTAAAAATAAAACTTGGAGCATTTTTAACGGTATCTAAGATTTGTGGGTTTTTTCTTAGTATACAGTACACTACACTACATCACAATAGGTACGGCCTATGTCCAGCAGTGGACTAGTAGGCTGATGATGATGATGGTGATTGGAACACTAAAACAAATGATTATAAATATTCCGTTAAAAGAGCTTCGAGTGTAAATAATCGACATGGTTACAAAACTTTTATAATTCGAATAGAACTATTAAAATGAAAAAACAATAGAAATGAGAAAATACTCACGATTAAAGATTTATAATAAGCGAAGCCATGCAACACTCCACCAACACCAGAAACCAATAAAACACCAGCACCAGGTTTCAATTCACCAGAGCCAAACAGGTTACCCGTAAACAAGCTCATACTTTATATAGCGGAATTACAGAATCAAACTAAAATCGGGACTTTCCAACTCTAACAAAAAATGTATTATCGGTTAGGCCGTTATTTACAAGGAACTCGTAATTCTTCTGAGTCATGTTTTTGTTTTGTTTTGAAAACAGTATTTAGTTTATTAATAATGAATTTTTGTTTTGAAAACAGTATTTAGTTTATTATAAGTATTGTTCAATTTAATTTAGAAACCATGTGTAGGAGGGAGGACTGCTTCTCTGTAATACAGTTTAAATTAAACTAAAACGGAAACCAGGGACAACTGCCACTTATATTTAATTTTGAAATAAATGATTTTGTATTTTGTTCAATTTAATAATGAAGGACGTTTATCAAGATTTTAACGAGATAACAACGTGCCTTGTTTGTGTTGGAAGAGCACCGACGTTAACCCGCTCACATTAATAATGAGTACCGAATCCATTATCAAACTACGATATAATATATGAACTACGACAGTTTTTATCGTAAAAAGTTGTCCGTACCTCGTTCATACATCCTCATCGCCTCAGCAGAGTAGGGTCCCAGCAGCCTGTTGACCACGAAGCCAGGCGTGTCCTTGCAAGTAATACAAGTCTTGCCGATGGACTTGCCCCACGCCATCATGGCTTGGTAGGTCTCTTCCGAGATCTGGTCACTTTTCACCACCTCTAGGAGACGCATTACGGGCACTGGGTTGAAGAAGTGTAGGCCGCCGAATCTGAAGTAGAAACAAAACACATATAAAAACCTGTATGTGGCTTTGTATGTACGCATTTTTTCAGGATAAATAATAGCGTATCCCCAGCATACAATCATATATCATGTTCATCGTTTAGTCGTGAAAAGGTAGACCGAGTCTCTTTCGCATTTATAATGTTAGGATGGAAGTATGGAGGACCAGATTAAACGATTGGTCTCATCGAAATATTTTGAAACATACAAATAAGTTACAAGTTAACACAGTATTTTAAAAATTTCAATCTATGGTATATAAAATATAGTTATACATATATAATATGTTCCATATTGTATGTTATATTATTTTATTACATAGGTAACATAACAAAAAAAAATTGTGTTATCTGGAAACTATGTTCCAAATTGCAGCGCCCACCCGGGCTCATGTTGAAGCTTGTACCTAATTTTAAGACCTTAATGTATATCATGATCTCATTAAAGACAATAAAAATTTTAATCTTGAATCTTGAAAACCAGCGCCAATCTGTCATGACAGATTTTACTTTTGCAGGCATAATGTTAATAAAAAATATATATGTATGTAAACAATAAATAAATAAAATTCGTATATTTTAGGCGCATACATAATACAAAATTAAGGACCCATAGTAATTTACTGAGCATGTAGGTATATCAGCTATCTAGTACCCACAACACATGCTCTGACTAATTTGGGGCCAAATGATGCTATGAAGATGGTCCAGCATATTTATTTATATACCTACCTACTAGTTCCTGCCCGGCTTCGCACGCGTTGTTTCTATAATTTCTATCCCATGGGGAATGATTTATGATAAACTTTCGCATTTATAATATTAGCTGTGATCAGTGTGTTTAATTGATTGACGAGAATGGACTATGTTAGAAATGAGTAAACATTTATGAGGAAGTTTAAAGTTGGGCCAGCGAGGGATGAGATGAGAGCTATAGGTTAGCGTGTAATGTGCATGTCATGAGAAGAGAATAGTGGCATGTTACGAGGAGAGTGTTAGATATTAATGTGGCGTATAGGTGTACAAGTAGGCCTTAAGAAATTATGGATGGATGGACTGTGGGAAAGATGACATTAGTACGAAGGCAATGAGTGCTGAGTGACGAACGGAAGAAAACCTGTTGTGCCGACCCCAACGTGAGTGTTAGAAAAGATAATAACGATATCATTTATCGTTATCAGCTCGATAAGAGATGTCGTAAAAAAACGTTTATTTATTGTAAAAAATACAAAGGTTGAAGATAATTTCGCAAATTGAGATACGAGTAGGTACGACAAACACTCGATGTAATCTTTACTTCATTATCAGTCCGTATCTGTGCACTGCTGCGTGACACCTCATACCTACCACATAGTGGTTGTAGCTCAAGTCTGTATAATCGCTTTATAGGGTTCCGTACCAAAAGGGTGAAAACAGGACCCTATTACTAAGCCTCCGCAATCTGTCTGTCCATCAGGCTGTCAGCAGGTTGTATCTCATGAACCGTAAATGGTAGACAGTTGAAATTTTCACAGAGTGTGTATTTCTCTTGCCGCTTTATCAACAAATGTTACAAATAAAATAAATTTAAAAATTAAGGGGGGCAACGTCCATACTAAGCTGAACAACGATCGCCGAAGTTAATCAACGTTCGGCGCGAACAGTATTTGGATACCCATCCAAATACTGATCGCGTCACGTTGGCTTTTTTTGCGATCCATAAAAAAACTGTTTTTACTATTTGACTTATTTCTTTTGCAATAGGTAATCATGTATGGTACGGAAGTCTATTTGTGCGAGTCTCGCACTTGGCCGGTTTTTAAGTAAGTAATCTTATACTTGGGTAGTTGGGATGTGTTGAAATAAAACCTAGATCAAACGAAGTACTCGGCTAACTCGGGACCATGTATATTCTACGATTTGTTCATGAAAGTAAACTTTGCAATAACGTACTTATCCTTCCTCTTAATGCCGGCGCCGATAGCGTTCACTGAGATGGAGGACGTGTTGGTCGCGAGGATCGTGTGCTCCGGGGCCAGCTGGAACGAACAACTATTGCAGACAACCAAAAGGCAGATTATGTAATAAAATCGCTCCTGAGCGTAAAATGTACACATACAAATGGTAAACACATACAAAGTGATACGTTAATCAGGTACTTTGCGCCAAATCAATTCAAATATTATTCGATTCTAGTTCCTGCCCACGGCTTCGCACGCGTTGTTTCCGGGATCAAAAGAAGCATTATTGTCTCATGATAAAAAGTGGCATTGTTTTATGTGTAATTCTGGGTCAAGACCTACATGTATGTCAAAACTTCAGCCCAAACCGTTCAATACTTTTGGCGTGAAGAGTTAACAGACACCGAACAGTCCAAACTTAGGCATTTATAATATTAGAGTGATTACAATAATACTGTAATTACCTTATCAAGCATATTAAACAGCTCCTGTTTGACATCAAGCTTCTCCACAATAGCTTCAACGATCAAGTCAGCTTGAACTCCATCCTCCACTTTAGTGGAAACCTTGATCCTATCAAAGGCTTCCTTGACGAAGCCGTCCACCTTCGCCTTGTCATCCTTATGGACCTTCCTGGCTACCCTCGCCAGGTTGCCCTGGATGGACTTCTGGGCTTTCTCCAGGAGCTCAGGCTTGAGGTCAACCAGCGTCACGTTCTGGCCTGCTTGCGCTGCAACCTTCAAATGTAGGAGTGATAATGTTAATTGTTTATGCTCCTGCCAATAAGGCTGCACATGTATTATTGTAGAAAGTCTCGCGATTTAATAAGGGGAGCATACCAATAAAGAGATACCTATCTATTCTCTATCTATGCAATAAACAAATTATAATATATTATTTTCTATTAGAAAGTTACAATTTTGTGTAGTAAAAGTAACCTCGTTTGCACTCACAATTTTTAAATGTAAATTTATATGTACTGATTGGCTTTTATCTATCTCCTACGAGGATGCTGAGGAAATTTTAAGGCATCAAGAATGACCTCGTGAAATCCTACATTCTCTCACACACACGCACACACACCCTCACACACGTGCAGCGGTAACTCCTGTTGCCCAGACTCTTTGGAGACCGGTGACCTCAGGAGCCACACACTCTCACATACCTACACACACACGTACAGTGGCAACTCCTGTTGCCGGACTCTTATGAGACCGATGTCCTCAGGAGCACCACACTCTCACATACCTACACGCACCACTCACACATACTCTCTCTCACACACCACACACACACACACTACACATACACACACCGCACACGCACGTTACCTTGTTATATTTAATCTAGATTAGTTATTTTTTATGTCTTTAAATGGAACATAATTATTTTGCTAGCAGAGGAGGGCGCTGACTCTGCTACACAGTTTTTAACTTTTGCGGTAGTCAGCGCACAATTGTACCCTAAACATTAAGTTCTGTTCTTAATAAAGATATTTGTATTTTGTATTTGTATTGTATTTTGTATACATGTCTAACATAATGAGGTCTATAAGAATGTACTTTATGTTTTACAAGTACGTAAGTGCCGCCAAACGAACACCACATAAACCATCTTTCGTGAGATGATGTTATTTAATTATTATGTTTAGCAGTTACTGTTTCACTGTATGGTTAAGGTCTCTCTCCACCTTCAAGGCTTCTCTTCTCCTTGCACTCCACGTAAGACTCTATATGATTTAACATGTGTATCATACTAATGTTTTTTTTTTATAAACAGGATTTTTTAAGTAAAAAAATTAAAAGGGGTTTTCAGAGGTTTCTACTACAGAAATGTTTAAATTGCTACATTTTTATTTACAAATTACTGAAGTCAGAAATCAATATTTCTTTAGGCTTACAAAATAAGCACTTAGACCAGTCAAATTTTAACAAAAAAAATGTATCAATTAAGAAATAAAGTGTTAACTTGTGTTACTGGATGTCTATCTTGTAATTTTTGTAATGAGTAGCGTGTTCCGCAAGTTCTGGGTCCAGTCAAGGGTATGTTTCATAAACTATGAATGTATTACTATTTATTAAGTTTACCAGTTATCTAATACTTATATCACAGGCTCTGCTTAGCTTGGGGCTAGATGATGCTGTGTGAATTGTCTAGCAATATTTATTGGTTGACATTGTATGTTCAAAGTTAAACTTGTTATCCTGCATTCAAGTGCAAGATAATCATTATCTTGAACTAACATTTAATAGGGTGTCACAAGTAATAAATCAGGGTAGGGCTACAGTTTCGTACCTTAAGAACTGCTACCGTTCATAAGTTTAAATTTTATGGTCCAAGAGGTGCTTTTTCAAGAAAAAAATTAAGTACAGAGTAATTAAATTAAAATAAATGTAACAAAATTGTCAATGAAAATAATTGAGTTTTGCACTACATAAACCACCTACCATGTCTAGTTTTAGTATTAGTTTATGTACTTACTATATTAGTACTATAACTGTCAATCTGTTTGTAACGTAAACAATGAAATAAAGACATTATTATTGTACGAGCACGCACATTGTGCATTGCCCTAATTAATGCCAACCGCGCATTTACGCCAGTCATCAATTTTAGCAATACTTTTTATTATATTCAGTTCGCGATCACCTGTCAATCGACACCCGCGTCTCACTTCATTTCATTAGTAACTACAGTTTATCGTTAAATATATCAGTTAAAATTTATCTCTTGGTTTTACTGATATATCCAGCTTAGTTACTATATGTGGTGTACGGACCGTACATCATTTTTTTTAAATTTTAAAACTGATATACCACCCTCGTGAGTGCGTAAATCAGCGCCACCAGTGAGGATTTCCGCTAACAAGTGGAAATATCAGTGTGAGCTAGCAGCTCTCTGGATCACAGCAGCGAGTATCATCAGATACCTAAGGACGTAAGCCAGGCCGGCTTGCGACCACCTCCGTAGCAACTGCAGGCGTCAACAGACACCGCAGGAAGGACACTGGAGCAGCAGGGCGTCAACAGACACCACAGGACGGACGTAGGAGTAGCAGCACCGCGTCACCGTTCATCCAGTCCAGAAGATATCAAGTAAGATCTTTTCATTTTATCTTATTCTCATCACTTACGAGTACTAAGATGTCGACTATGGAAGAACTATTATCGGCTCAAGAGCGAATCGTTTCCGCAATTGAGCAACTTTATTCGAACTTTAAGAAAGACGGTTCGGATAGGAAAACTCCAGACTATATCCAGCGAAGGCTAGACACTCTAGATAGCTACTGGAACGAATATCAATCGAATCATATTAAGCTGTGCGGATTAGGTACTAAGTCTTATCCATACTTTATTACAAATAAATTTGAAAGCACTGGAGAAAGATACACCTACATCAGGGCAGCTATTCAAAACTCAGGAGCGAGGGAAGCGACTCCCTCCTCTCTTATCAAGCCAGCAACCCTAATGCCAGGGACTCCATCGCAGGAAACCTCGTATCAAGCTCGGGGCAACAATAGCAAGACCGATGAGATGCTGCGGAAACAAAGCAGTAATTTCAAGGCATTCGAGCATACTATTTCGAACATCGACTTAGATTCAATATCGGAAAAATGGGAATTTGATCACTTGTTGCGTTCTATTCAATCACGTTGGTCTACCATCGACACCCTTCATTGGGAGCTAGATAGCGAATCGGCTAGTCAGAAAAGCCCGGAGTACGAATCGCATTTTTTTCAAGCTGAGAGAAAATTTAATGAGATCATAAAAGCTATCAATAGAAAATTCTCCTCTGTCTCTCACCGTGAAAACACTACTCCAAAAATGGAAATTCCAACCTTTTCTGGCAATTATCAACAATGGTCTAGTTTTAAGGATCTTTTTACTGAAACTATTCATGCCAATCCAAATCTATCCCCCGCTCAAAAAATGCAATTTCTCAAAACTAAAGTAAAGGGTGAAGCGGAAAGACTTATCCAGCATCTTTCCATCTCGGCTGATAATTATCAAATCAGCTGGGAGCTTCTGAATAATCGCTACAATAATAAGCGTTTAATTTTAAGTTGTCTCTTCGATCTAATGCTCAATATCCCAGCGGCGCAGCAATCGTCGCTAAATCATATTAAAAAGATCCATGACGTAACTCGCGAAAGTCTTAACGCGATCAGGAACCTGGGAATTAACGTAGAGTCATGGGATCCTCTTATCATTCATCTCATGTGTCAAAAGCTCGACACAGAGACCCTTAGCGAATATCTCTCTTCTGTGAACGAACCTAAAGAGGTACCTCATCTCGAAGAATTTCTATCATTTTTGGAGAAGACATTCACAACAATGGAATCCTCACGAAGGAAGTCTGATCCAAAACCTGCTCAACAAAATCATAAAAATCAAAAACCATTTTATAACCCTAATACGAAGCCGTCATCGACCGGACGTATTGAGCAATCCGCGAACAGCAAAAATGTTTATGCCGCAAAATACTATAGGTGTGCAATTTGCAAAAAGAATAATCATTCTATTTTTATTTGTAATAAATTCCGTGAAATGTCACCATCATCGAAACTTCGAACTGCCGAGAACCTAAAATTATGCGAAAATTGTCTTTATTGCCACAATGGAAACAAATGTATTTCAGAAAAACGCTGTCGCGAGTGCAAGCTTGCACATAACACGCTTCTACATGACGCGTTTTCGCTAAACTCTAATGAGGCCGGGGCATCGACTTCTAGTAGCGCGAATGTCAGCGAACCCAAACAGGGTCAAAAGCCAACTACTAGGAGCTCACATGTGTCTCAAACTGAAATCCCTGAAATCCTTTTAGCAACAGCTGTGGTAAAAGTTGAAGCATCCAATGGTTCCTTTATCAAAATGCGCGCTCTTTTAGATCAGGGTTCTCAGACTTCTCTCATATCTGAGAATGCTGCCAAACAGCTAGGGCTGCCTCGTCAAAAATGTCAGGGTGTGATCACAGGAATAGGTGCGAAGCAGTCGAACTGTAAAGGAGCAATCAATATCAAATGCGTTTCAGCCAATAACAACTTTGAATTTCACACGGAAACACTTATTATGAATAATCTTATAAAAAATTTACCAAGCTTTTCTTTTGCCAAACCTTCATGGTCTTACTTGGACCATATCACTCTAGCCGATCCTGAATTCAATCATAGCCGTCCCGTGGACATCTTGTTCGGAGCAGATATTTATTCATTAATCTTATTAGAAGGTATCTGCCGAGGCGAGCAAAATCATTCACCTATTGCGCAAAACACGCGTTTAGGGAGGATTTTGAGTGGTAGCGCAAGGACTCTTCAATGCAATGTCATCATTAATGATCTAGAGGAAATCCAGAGATTCTGGGAAATCGAAGACATTGCCGAAGAGTCCAATCTATCATTAGAAGATCAGGAGTGCATACAGCACTACAAAAACACAACCACTCGACGAGAAGACGGTCGGTATGAAGTTCGGTTACCTATGAAATCAGGTTTTGAAAAGAACTTAGGATTTTCAAAAAATAAAGCAGTTGCTCAGTTCAAATCATTAGAAAGGAAGTTTATCAAAAACCATGAAATGGAAAATCATTACAAATCATTTATGAAAGAGTACCTATCAATGGGCCATATGGCACCCGCTGTCAGTAGCACCAAACCCGAATTTTATTTCACTCATCACGGAGTGGAACGAGCGGAATCTACAACTACTAAGTTTAGAGTGGTGTTTAACGGCTCAGCCAAAACTTCGTCAGGCTACAGCATTAATGACGTCATGAAGCGTGGACCCAATCTTCAGCAAGACCTTCAGTCGCTGATTATCAAATGGCGGCAATTCAAATTTGCCTTTACTGCAGACATTGAGATGATGTTTAGACAAATTTGGATAAATAAAGAAGATCAAAAGCTACAAAAGCTTATCTATCGAAATTCCGAGCAGGAAAATATCAAAGAATGGGAGCTTTTAACGGTCACTTATGGTACCAAGGCCGCGCCTTTCTTAGCAATGATGACCCTTCGACAGTTGGCATCAGATGCGAAATCTCACCAACAATACAGCGCAGCAGCTGCTGTCCTCGAAAGCTCCTTCTACATGGACGATCTCGTTCATGGGGCGCATCAGTTAGAAAACGCAAAACAATTGCGCGAGGACCTCATCAATCTACTTAAAACCGCCGGATTCAATTTAAGAAAATGGATGTCGAACGTTGCCGAACTTTCAGATGCAAACATGCACAATAATCATGACAGCTTCGACTTCAAGCAACCAGAATCTTCTAAAACTTTGGGACTTAGCTGGAATCACCAGCATGACATGTTTATGTTCACGTCTAAAATTGAACCGACGACCGAGAAGGAAACTAAAAGATCACTCCTCTCGGATATATCAAAGCTATTTGATCCCCTAGGCTGGCTAGCGCCAATATCAACTAAGTTTAAAATAATTTTTCAGAAGGTATGGTTGTCCGCAATCAAATGGGATGACCCCCTGCCTGAAAAAATTTTATCTGAATGGATCATAATCAAAAACGATATCATTAACATCAATAAAATACAAGTACCTAGGTGGTTATCAACAAACGAAAATGACGCAATCGAATTGCACGGCTTTTGTGACGCATCGACTAAAGCCTACGCATGCGTTATTTATTGCAAAATAAAACGAGGTAATCTGCCTATTATCACCCTATTGGTTGCTAAGACAAGAATAGTACCATGTGGAAAAAATATCTCTCTCGCCAGGTTGGAGTTGATGGCGGGTCATCTTCTCTCAAAGTTAGTACTTAAAGTGCAACAGTGCTTAAGTACCTACCAGCTTGAGATCTATGGATGGTCTGATTCCATGATTGTTCTAGGATGGCTTAACGGAGACCCAGCTAGATGGAAAACCTTTGTGGCCAACAGGGTCACAGATATCAAAAAGACAATGCCATCAACATGTTGGCGTTACGTCAAATCAGAAGAAAACCCGGCGGACTGTGCCAGCCGTGGATTAACAGCATCACAGCTGACAAAACATGACTTGTGGTGGCAGGGACCATCATGGCTATCAGACTTCGATGGACAAGGCAATCAGCCAGCGTTTACCACTGACCTGGAAATGAAGAAAGTCCGACAAGTCAACGCTGTCACTGAACAAGATTTAGAAAACAATATCGTAAATCAATTACTTTCTAAACATAGCTCTATCAGTAAAGTTTTTAGAATTTTATCGTGGGTACTCAGATTAAAAGAAAGAAAAAACAGCAAGCATATATACCTTTCACTATCTGAACTTCATAAAGCTGAAATTCTTACCATCAAACAAGTACAGCACATTGAGTTTTCAAGTGAAATTAAAAAAATCACTGAAAACTGTAAGGTACATTCTAAAAGCAAAATATTACAGCTTAATCCATTTTTGGATGAAAACAGAATCCTACGAGTTGGAGGACGGCTAAGAAATTCCAATCTTCCCATGGACATGAAGCATCCGATCATAGTACCTGGCAACAGCCGCTTAGCCGAGCTTCTGATTGACCAAGCTCACAAAGCTTCTTATCATGGCGGAGCCCGCCTGACATCAGCTTTCTTAAGAAAGAAGTATTGGCTCGTAGGAGGCAATAAAGTTGTTAAAAAACAGTTACGTGGATGCGTCAAATGCCGCCGCCACGATCCTATTAAGCACGAACAAATAATGGGAGACTACCCAGCAGCTCGTATCAGGCCAACCCGACCATTTCAGCACACAGGTGTTGACTATACTGGATTTGTCGAAGTCAAATCTAGCAAGGGTCGCGGTATAAAATCAACCAAAGGTTATATCGCAGTTTTCGTGTGTATGGTAACCAAGGCCGTACACTTGGAACTAGTCTCCGACTTAAGCTCATCAGCATTCCTAGCAGCATTACGAAGAATGGCAGCGCGAAGAGGCACACCCAGTCACATATACAGCGACAATGGCACCAACTTCGTAGGCGCTAACAAAGTTCTCAACAGAGAATATTTAGATCTTCAAGCCACTTTGGATCCTAGCTTCTATTCGGCTATCACCGATATGAAAGTCCAATGGCACTTCAATGCTCCAGGTTGGCCTAGCGCGGGAGGTCTATGGGAGGCAGCGGTGAAAAGCCTCAAATATCATCTAAAAAGAGTCATCGGCGAACAGAAGTTGACTTTCGAGGAATATTCAACGTTGCTTTCTCAACTAGAAGCATGCTTGAATGCGAGACCTCTCTGCTCCCTAACTGAGGACCCTGAAGACATGGAGTATTTAACACCAGCGCACTTCTTAGCTAGTGGTCCCACGCTTACTATCATTGAGACCGAGAGAGATTTGCGTACAAGATGGCAACTCACTCAAAAAATCTTTGAAGATGTCTGGAAGAAATGGCAATCGGAATATCTAAGCCAACTATCGACGCGAAGCAAGTGGCGTCAACCACAAGAAAACCTAAATATCGATGACGTCGTCATCATTCACGACGCCAATCTGCCATCTGGGAAGTGGGCCCTAGGCAGAATAACAGCTCTACATCCAGGGAAAGATGATTACGTACGCGTAGTCACCCTGAAAACAAAAAATGGTGAGCTAAAGCGACCTATCTCTAAAATTTCTAAGTTACCTATACAGGATACCGATAAAGTTCAACAGGACTGTAAGTTTAGTAGTAATAGTTTAGTGAAACAAGATAAAGTTTGCTCAGCTACAATCACCAATCAATCAAAGAAATCTTACCTAACACACTATATGTTTATGTTGTTTATGCTATTTTTTACAATGATGGCAACTCCCGTCTACGGTAAATATCAAGTTACCAACTTAAATTCAAGTCAAGGATTTTACTTTGATCATATGAGTAACATTCGACTTGAACGAGATCAATGGAATCTAGTCATCTATTACGACATGGATCCATATTGGAAAAGCCATGACCTACTTATTAAATACATAAATCATTTAGACGGGGTTTGCAACGATCAAACAAATAAAAAGATAGCACAATGCGACATAGTCCTTCTTCAATTACATCATGGGCTCAATGAACTCGCGCACTACAACAACATTTTGCTCGGTAAGCAGTTCCCACGGAGTGCGCGCACGCGACTACCGCGCGGCCTTATCAACGGGGTCGGGTTTCTAGCTAACAAACTGTTCGGCGTACTTGATCAGGATTTTGCAGAACAATACGAGCATGACATTGAAACTATTAGAGATAATGTAAAACATTTAGCAGTACTTTGGAAAAATCAGACATCTATCGTAGAGGGGGAATTTAATCTTTTAAAGAGAGTAGAATCTTCTATTGATAAGCAAAGTAAAATCTTTAACCAGCATATAAATAATCTTGAAAGAACGTTTAACAAGCAGAGAGACGATTTACAAGTAGTATCAAATTCCTGTGACTTCACCTTATCATCAGCTATCGCACAAGGTATCCTAGTCAGTCTACAGAATATACAAGAAACCGTCATCGATGCCTTAACGAATGTCTACGCTGGAAGATTCAACTTTCACCTTGTTACCCCTGAGCAGCTACGCGACGAGATGAACACCATCACTGGACTGTTAACCAAGGACGTATCATTGCCCTGGAATCTTCAATCAGACATAGCGAAAATGTATCATCTACTCTCCGTCAGAGCTAGAGCTTCGAATAAGTTTATAATATTTGAAATCAAAATTCCTTTAGTCGCCAGAGACAACTTCGAACTTTATAAGCTTATACCTATCCCACAGCAATTTGGAAGAAAAATGACGAGCCTAGTACCGATATCAGAATATGTAGCAATAAATATGCAGAAGGACTCTTATGTACCACTCGCTGAAAGAGACGTACATAGTTGTGTAGAGTTGGATAAGGACTCTCATATATGTCCTTTACACCAACCTATTTATCAGATGAAATTAGACGAGAATCTTTGTGTCAAAAGCCTATCCGACCAGTGTCAATCATCATCATCACCCTGCAAGAGTATCTGGACTGGATTGAACAACATAAACACCTACTTATATTCCTGCTGCGGTCAATGCTCTGTACGAATCATATGCGAGCATCAGATTACCGCTGACCAACTACATAGGTCAGGGATAATAAGCATCGATGAAGGGTGTATCATCAAGAGCGAAGCTATCACGATCTTCGCTCACAAAACTCTAGCAAATACTCTTCGAGAAGAAGCGGACGTGCTGAAGATTGAGATCCCTCCTATCAACAACATATTCAAAATACCAACTCCTCTGTCTACCGTCCTAAATCAATCTGATTACTCTAATCACCAAGAGTATTTAGAGGAGATAGAGAGGCAGCTCCAACAGCTTAAAGCTAATGCCGCAGAAGGAGAACTGACTGACAGAGTCAGTTATCATGACGTTCACCACTACGTCGCTATTTATCTGGTGTTGTTCGTAATCGTCGTTGGAGCAGCAATCCTGTTGTGGCGCCGCTGGCGGGCGCGAGCGCAGCCCGGAGCGCCTGCCGCGGCGCCGCCCGCCCCGATATCGCCGCCTGCGCCTCAGCGCGCAGAGGGAGCGCCGATTGAACTACGAGCGACAAGCTTAGAGCTTGCTACGAAATCTGTCAGTGAAAGTGCAGTACATAAGTGCTGTGTTCGTAGCGAGCCTGAGTTAGAAAAGTCATTTAGTGCGCGTGTGATCTCAGATAAATCTAGTTCGCCCTTATTTTTCAATCAAAAGTTCAATCGTACCGCATGAACTATAAATCTATACAATTCAATGACTACAAGACTGGACAATTAGTTATTCTTAAGAACTATTGTATCATTATTTTATAAACTATATTGTACCATCAGAATCACCTTGTATCACGTCATCCACCTATCATTTTCTCCAGCATCTTATCCTTAATTTCTGGCCCGGGAATATGTACGAGCACGCACATTGTGCATTGCCCTAATTAATGCCAACCGCGCATTTACGCCAGTCATCAATTTTAGCAATACTTTTTATTATATTCAGTTCGCGATCACCTGTCAATCGACACCCGCGTCTCACTTCATTTCATTAGTAACTACAGTTTATCGTTAAATATATCAGTTAAAATTTATCTCTTGGTTTTACTGATATATCCAGCTTAGTTACTATATGTGGTGTACGGACCGTACAATTATTATATATCATTATTTGCAGTAAACAAATCGTAAATTATTGTGTTAATTCAAAAAAGCTTGTAGGGTGCGTTTCTTTTTCCTTGTAACAAAACTTTTATAACTTTTGTTCTAAGAAAACATTTTATAGTGAATTTTTAAGGAATACTTTTTTTGTTCTATGTACCTACCACTTGAAAAGTGCAAATAGTAAAAAAAAACATAGGTATGCATTATCTTATCACTATATGTTCAAAAGTTGTTATTAGGAATCAAAAAGCTCATTATCAATCATGTACCTACACAGGGCTGGATTAAGAGGTCTGGAGGCCTTGGGGCAACAAAGGTGTAGAGGCCCCGCCTCCAATTACTTATAAATTTATTATCCAAATAAATGAAAAAAAAATGTCAGTTGAGTTTTTCAATAAATTATTGTGTCACAATAGAATAGAACATAACTTTATTGCACCATCAATACATTTATAAAATAAGAACTTAATACTAATTATATCTAATGTGTACTTTTTTATGCATATCAAACTCCACACCTTGATGCATAAAAAAAATTTAAAAATTACCAATTAGTCAATAATTAATAATTGATTTGTTTAAAAACTTCATGACACTAATTGTTCACATATTGCAATTAATATATATTTATAATGTTATGGAACAAAAAATAGTTGAGATACAAAATTGAACACCCAACCTCCGAGGCTGTGGGCAAGTACTGCCCACCTCGAGTGAGTGTCCCAATGACCATTTAGCCATTGGGACACTCGTTCAAGATGGGCAGTAAATTGCAAGTGCTTATCAGAACCATTTGAGATTTTGTTATTGCCTGATTGAAGTGATCAAATAGATAAATAGTTTTTTTATATTTAAAAGCAATATATAAATAATTTTTGTACAAAGTACTGTAGGTAAAGGTAAAATAGCGAAAAAAAATATCAAAGGAAAAGTTGTTTACTACTGTTTACTCGTCGGAATTTGAAAGATATATTTTTTCTAAGTCTGTTGCGGGCCTCCTCTTTTGTGGAGGCCCTGGGGCTTTAGCCCTGCATGCCCTCCCCTAAATCCGGCCCTGCATG
Source organism: Eupithecia inturbata (assembly GCA_963662085.1). NCBI lineage: Eukaryota > Metazoa > Arthropoda > Insecta > Lepidoptera > Geometridae > Eupithecia > Eupithecia inturbata. The sequence continues at coordinate 829,755 of OY759195.1, forward strand.
TACATATTGCCTCTCTGCTTGCGGCTTCACTCATGCACTTACTGGACAACCCAGACCTCAGGGTTATCATTTATATGTCAAAAAGACACTTAAGATTGATTTGAAGGATTTAAGGAACTCAATTATTTCATAAAGTCAATTTAAATATTTTCAGCTTTTAAACTTAAAACTTAATTCTATATAAAGATAACAATGTGCAATTAAGTTGTTTTTGTGTAGTTCATATTGAATGAAACAGAATAATAATCTGCATTTATTCAACTTCAATGTCAAGTGCAATGTTCTGTAGAATCTCAAGGGGAGACAGACAGGTATTTACATACATAGCTACTTACCAACTTTTTAAAATAAATGTTAATAGAAGCTTACCTGAGCAATTCCTGACCCCATGAGGCCTCCGCCAACGACGGTCACATTTTTAATAGCGTTAAAAGTAGGAGAGCTTGAGAAATTTCTCGAGAAGCCCGCTAGTTTGTTCATGTTTGTGAGTGGTTGGTGCAAGAGCTGGCGGCGAAGGAATGACGCGAAAAGTACCGTACCGGTTTACGCTATTGACTGACTTCGCACTCGTGGAGAAACATTGTATATACCTATCGCAGCGATTGGACTACGAAAATATATTTTTTTTTAGATAAAGACAATGTTTGAGATATAGCTATCAGTAGAGATGGATTAAGATAAAATATACTCACCGCCCGTGAAGGAAAAAGTGCAGCGAAGCATTTTTATAACACATTTTATAAAAATACAAAACGATTATCAACAGAGGACAGAGACCAAACGAGAACGAGATAGTAGAGCTCTAGTTTTATCTCTGTTTTGTTATGACATTTGACATTCATTTATTTTGACAGAAAGAACCTAGGTTCCGTTCCGAACCGATATTATTTTTGAAGTTTATGACACTCCTTACTGACGAAGTTGATCTGAAGAAAGCAAGTTAAATACTAGATAACCGACTTTTGCCTGTAATTAAGTAAACAAGTGTATAAAGGGATGACCATACAGTTAGAATAGGAGTAGGTACAGACCGATTTTCATTTATTTTGCTAAAATGGAAAATATTGTGTTCATATAATTCCAAAACTGTCAAGAAAGAATTCCGTTCTTCTGACAGTTTTATTTTCTTTGATTCGACACAGCTTTGAACAACATGTTGACTCCTAGAATATTTTGTATTTTTTTGGTATCCTTTCTCTTTCACCCTGTCCAGTTGTTTCAAGGTCATCCACGTCAAAAGTTCGGTTTCTGTCCGTCCGACCGGTCCGACAAGGCAGGCAAGAAGAAGAAGAAGAATACATTTTTACGAAAAATGAACTTTGGAACCAAGTTTTAACTTTAAGATTAATTTACTGATTATTATTTTATTCACTAGCTCGTAAGAAAAGAATAGTATGTCCAAAATGATTCAGTTTGGTGTTATCGCTAGAAGTTTTTCTAGTTCATCAGCTATGCAAAGTGCGATCAAAAATGTAGTAGTTATTGGCGGTGGGCTGATGGGCTCTGGAATTGCTCAGGTACCTTCTTATCTGACTCATTTTCCCTAAAAAAGCTACAGTTGTTACTAATCCTTCATTCTAAGAAGATTTGTATTTGCTTATTTATTGAAAATTACCATCCATCCACCATCAGCAAATATAAAAATGTAGATACAAATACCCTCAAATATAAACATACATTTCCTCCCCAGATTTCAGCCCAGGCCGGTCAGACTGTTACCCTCGTGGACGTCAACTCAGAAGTGCTCACTAAAGCCAAAAAGTCCATCAGCAACAACCTCGGCAGAGTAGCCAAGAAGTTGTACAAAGATAAACCACAAGATGGAGAGAAGTTTGTAGCTGATGCCCTCAGTAGGATCAAGACGAGCTCAGATCCAGTAGCTGCTGTTAAGGAGACTGATTTAGTTGTTGAAGCTATTGTTGAGAACCTGTCTATAAAACATGATATTTTCAAGAAACTGGATGCGGTAATATTTCTTTATACATCTTCACTCTCAGAGTCAAAGGTCTCAGTTAAATTGGCTGTATTATAAAATATGAAATTCTTTCTAGGCTGCTCCAGCACACGCAATACTGGCCTCCAACACATCTTCTCTGTCCATCAATGAGATCAGCGCTGCTGTCAAGAGGAAAGATAAGTCAGTATTGTATATTTTTGTTAAACCTGCATTCTAGCCTTTTGTTATGCGCAGTATCCTAATAAGAATTTAATTTTTTGTATGATTTGCAAGCTAAGCTATGTTGCAAGCTAAGTATGATACCTTGGTATACTTATCATGATGAATCATGATAAGTATACCAAGGTATCACTGTAAAGTTGCGATTCTGCAGGTCACGACGGCAGGGATGGAAAAACCATGTGGTGGCCCATATGTTATAAATCTTTTAGTATGTTCTTACGTTCAGTGAACGTTGGGCGCCCTCAGCATGGCCTGACGTGAGTGACTAGCTGTCCAGTCTTATGTTGGAATCGGTCTTAAACAAATAAATATTTCAAGAATTAATGCCGTCTGTCGTATCACGCGGAATCTCACCTTAACGCATTCGCTGCCTATCTTCGAATGCTAGTTGCTGCAGTCCACCCCTGCTAGTCTCGCCTCAACGCAGCAGCTACAAGGACTCAAAGAACTAGATGTGCTTCGTGGGCAATGAAAGTATCATGTCTAGGTTTTAATTTTCTGGTATTTAAAATAAACAATCCTGTTTGCTGTCTTCTATCTGCACTAGACCTGTAACATGACTTCCGTCTCCCCAGATTCGGTGGGCTTCATTTCTTCAACCCCGTCCCCGTGATGCGGCTCCTGGAGGTGGTCCGGGGGGCCGAGACCTCCGACAGCACCTACACCACCATGATGGAGTGGGGCAAGGCGGTCGGCAAGACCTGCATCACGTGCAAGGACACGCCTGGCTTCGTGGTCAATCGGCTGCTGGTGCCGTATATCTTGGAGGCTGTCAGGTTGTTTGAACGAGGTGAGCAAAGCTAGAACAAAATGGTATTGGTAAAGAAACTTAGTTGCAACAGGGAAATCCAATCCCTCGAACGCGGGATCCCGCACCGTTTTTGATGCGAATCTATTGACTCGAGACATATCGGGCCTACAAGAGCTTATAGCAAGAGATTACGTAAGAATATTCTACCACAGTAACTTAGGTCTGTCCTATTTTTTATATCAAAAAAACGCGTGTATTGCCGCGGGCGCGGCCGGTAGCAAACAAAACTACGAATCGGTACAATTTTCTTCTATTGATTATTCGGAACCTAGAAATAAAGCCATTTAGACGCCTGAGTGGCTTGGTCTAAAAATCTCATTTCAGAGGCGTAAGGGGATTATTAGACAGAAAAGTCTAGAAATCCCCATAACCATGTACTAATATAACTTAGCCATAACTAGCCTATAATTAAATGTGTTATCCGACCCACGGTGGCGGTTTCTTAGGAAATGCACACATACAGTCACCCATCGAACGCCTGGCCGGGCCGAACTTTGCTTAACATTGCTGATCGCTCAGAAACACCTAAGCCAGCTGTGCCATGAGTGCTACAAATCAAATAAAAACAACTAATTAAATAGTCACAGAATCTTTATTTATTTTACATAGTATCAGCAAACCAATAGGTAACCAAATCTTCGTACAATTTTCATAAAACCTCATATCAATTCTCATAATAATTACTAAAGTATGATGATAAGTCTAACACTTTTTTTTTTTAATTAGTTTTATTATCACAGATTATTAGTACCTACATTGCCAAATGCCAAATTGTTCAATTAACATTCAGTGGTTTTTTTTATTTTACAAAGGTTCTGATCACAGATAATCAAATTATGAGTAATTTAATTAATTATACCTAAGTAATCAAAATATCACAGAAAATCAAGATTTTTACAGTAATGTGCCTAGAAATAAGCCCTTTGATCTATATTAACAATAATTGAACGGTTGCCATTCTGGGAGTTGAGATTTGTGAACTCTGATGATGATTACTGTAAAAATGTTGATTTTCTGTGATATTTTCATTACTTAGCTATAAATGTTCAATACTATTTAAGATCATAGAACTTATTTCTTGGCACATTACTGTAAAAATCTTGATTTTCTGTTATATTTAGTTAAGTTGTGTAGTTTTCTTGTAAATAAGCAAAAACTTCATTTTTGCGCTTACATCGTACCAAAAATGTATGCTCTGTCCCGCTCCTATGAACGCGAAATCATATGTCTTTTTCACTAAATGGCGCGCATTACGCCCTAATTCTAATTCTAAGTGGGGGAACTGCGATCTGCACTGACGTCTCGCTTGGGATTGTATTGTGCATTGTCCCCCTGCCTAAAAAGGCCCTAGCCAGCCCAGCTCCTTGAAGTACCGGAGCAGGATTTTGGTGACTGACGTTTCGTTTCAGCTTTTCTGTGAGTGTGGATGGGGTTGATGCCTCAATGAGACTCTTCAGCCCCGTCTTGTGACTGTGTGGCCGTGCAGTGCACCACGTGTTCCACAGTCTCTTCTTCTTGGAAACAGCCACGACACATGCTGCTGTCTGTGTCTTAAAAAGATGAAGGTTTAGTTCGCAGTGACCTGTGATGATACCCACCATCGTTTTTAGGTCCTCGCGACTCATCTTGAGCATCGTGTTTGTGGTTTTCCTGTCATTATCAATTAAGGATTTGGGAGTAACTTTTGACCGTAAGCTCACTTTTCACGACCACATCACCACAGTCGCCAAGCAGTCTTATCAGAGACTTGGCTTTGTCCTGAGAAATGCCCGGGACTTTCGCAGTGACAGTGTGGTGCGGCTGTTGTTCGGGGCTCTTGTACGGAGCAAGCTGGAGTCAAGCTGTTGCGTATGGAACCCCCATGAAAGTACGTATGCTCTGTCACTGGAGAAGGTTCAGAAGGCGTTTCTAAGGTTTTTGTACAAGCGACTTTTTGGGTACTACCCATTTATGTACCCAACCAAGTTTCTCCAGGGATGTCTTGGGTACAACTCCCTACAAACCAGGAGAGCGTATGATCAGGTGGCAACTATGTGCAAGATACTCCGCGGTTTGATCGACGCCCCAGATCTGCACAACCTTCTCTTTCGTCTTAACCTACCTGATAACTACCTTCGCCACAGAAACATTAGGCTTTTTTCAGAGCCTTTCTGCAGAACCGTGGCTCGCGCCAACTCTCCACTGCCTCGCACACTCGCCGCCCTCAACAGACTTCTTGAACAGAACCCGGACTGTGATATATTTGCGGACGAATGGAAGGATATTATGTTGGTGTGCCTGAGGTTTTGCGAGAGTGATGAATGATAGAGTAATATTTTGAGTTTTTATAGAATTTTATTTGTCTGGAGTCTTTATATTTATAAATGATCAATCATTATTATTTTTGCTTATTGTGTAATTTTATGTATAAATTTTTATGTTTCTGTTGTTCTAATATATAGGTATTGTAATTAACTAGTGTAATTGGTTGTAATGTAATCGTGCTAGTTAATAATTAAATAAAATAAAAAAAAAATCATTGGAGGGGAATATTGATTTAGTATGCTTCAGTCCGTTCGATGCTCCCATAGTTTTTGGTGTTCTTTTTCTGAGTTAAGTTTTAGTCTATTTTTGACTTCTGCTGTGGGTGGATTCGAAAGACCCATATCTTGTTGTGTTGGAGTTTGTCTCGCTCCTTCCTTTGCTAGTCTGTCTGCATTTATGTTGCCTGAGCAGGATCGACTCTCTATTCATTCTATGACTATTCTAGACTTTGCTGTGTTGAGAAAGATCTCGTAGACCGTTGTGGCATTCAATAATTGCTTTTGATCTTGTGTCTGCTCTTTTGAGTGCGTTTATTAGCGCAGTGCTGTCTGTTTTAAAGACCAGCTGCATCCGTCTGGTTGGCTCTTTGATGGTTGTTTCCAGAAGCATATTATATGCCGCCAGTTTGAGTCCCAGTATTTCTGCCTTTAAGGCCGTGGTAGCTGAGATAAGTGGTTGGGCTCTTGAGAGTCCGATTTCGGGACAAGAGTAGCCACAGCCAGCTTCTGAATTGTTTTTGGCCCCATCTGTGTAGATGCGATATGTGGTGACGTCATGTGAGGTGATCGCTTCTGCGTTCTGTTCATGCGTTATTACGTAGGTCTTCCCGGTTAAGTATGTCGCCGCCTCTGGAATTGCAACAATGGCTTTGCGTAATATTCTGCAGTGGTTTGTTAGGCCTGATTCGCCTTTCCACTGGTTTGCTGATTTTATTCAGGACGCTGCCATTGCTTCCTGCTGTATGTGAACATGCAAAGGCGTTAAACCTAGTATTATGTCCAGTGCTGCTGATGGGGTTGATTTCCTGCATCCGCATATGAGTGTGCAAGCCAGTCCTTGAACTTGCTGTAATTCATTTATGGTGGTGACTGAGTTTGTTCTAGGCCACCATGCCTAGTGTAGAAGTAGTAGTGTGATAGTTTGTATAGCACCGTAGTTTAGAACTGGGTGGACCATGACTGTATACAGCCATAGGCACAGCTTAGGCTTGAGGACCCAGTCCTTGCCCACCGCCCGCGTGCATTGCCATAAGACGTTTGTGGCTTTTGATTCATCATGATCTAGTTGTTTGCCCCACAGTAGTTTACTGTCTAGCCATATGCCATTACGTCCTCATAACAGAATGTAATTTACGTGAGCGGCAGAGACAAATAGACAGAAGAGTCTCGTCAAATACGCGAATGCACTACGCAGTCACGCGCGGCACTCCCGTGTGTTTCCGAACCCTATAACATTGTGTGGCATTGTAAGCACATCAGAGTTCAGAGTTTGGTGTTATTGAGTTAAATCGAATATTCGAATATTGCAATTTCAGTATTCGAATATTCGAACTAATATAATACTCGAATGCAAGCCCTAAATGGATGAAATCAATGAACGACAAAAATTTCCGCTCTTATATGTACAGCTTATGCTTTACCTATAGAGCAGTGTGTTTGTAGTTGTTGCACACTAACAACCTAAGACCCTATTATAATGGGCTCATAGCACTCAATAACAATAATAACCAACTTTCTTATCCTTATAACAGGTGACGCATCCGCAAGAGACATCGATATCGCCATGAAACTCGGGGCCGGCTACCCCATGGGTCCGCTAGAACTGGCAGACTACGTCGGCCTCGACACTAACAAGTTCATCGTGGACGGGTGGCACAAGAAGTACCCCGACCAGCCATTATTCAAACCTATCCCACTTCTGAACAAGATGGTCTCTGAAGGCAAGCTTGGAGTTAAGACTGGTGAAGGGTTCTACAAGTATGAGAAGAAATAATTAATAATAATAAGTGAAAATGTTTATTCTTGTTATACCTGTTGTGAATCATGTATGTACATCAGATTTACTGGTGTTTTTTAGTATTTTTTAAATCCTATGTATAAATGTTTAACACAAAGTGAAAGTATAATATTATTTTCCTTACCAAATAAAAATAATAGGAAAGATTAAAACTGATAAAGGCATTCATTGCCCAGGCTCGGCGGTGCGGGCCAGAGGGGCGTGCCGGCGGCGCCACGCGGCTGCACCAGAACGGCGGCATGTGCATTGTGGGTACCCGCCACATCGGTTGATTAAACAACTTACCAGGCATATTTTTTACTTAAAATTGTTTACTTTCACTAAAATACATTTACACTTAACTATATTTAAAAAAATTAGAAAGAAATAAAGCCACTCTATAAATCATAATCATCATCTTCTCTTTTTCTCTTCAGCGTTGTGAGGTCATCCACATCCATCTTTACTTGTGGGGAGGGGCCTGCAGTTACCCGGACGGCTGGCTTGGCCACAATCTAGAAAAAAACATTTGTTTTAGAATAGAAAAGTAGAGTTAGATGAATGAGTGAGAAAAGGGTTGTAGAACAAAGCAAAGTAATAACTATCCCAAAAAAATTGTCCCTTTATATGTTCTATAGTCTATTCACCCGAGCAAAAGAAAGAACATAAATAAACCATAAAAAAGGTTCTTTAAAGAATAAGCTTTCAAGTCACCTTGGACAAACGAAACCTGGACTGGACCAAAGTACTCTATAGAATGTAATATATATCTTTAATGACACCGCCTTTATGCAATGATTACACTAAAAATACAAGGATAATCAAACTTTCGTTGCTTAAATAACCCTACTAAAATAATACAGTAAAAGCTCCTTATTTGTGGGGTATACGTTCCAGAAATATGCCAAGCATACAGAAACTGTGGATACGGAACGGTAATTTGTATAGGAATGTAGGAGATATTTTCCAAGAACTCAAAATAAAAGAAAAAAATATACTATAATAAATTTAATCACTTAACGTAACTCGTTTTTTTAACAATACCTACTATTTATTATCTGGCTTAGACAAAGGTTTAAAAAACTTTTTCTCTTCGAGAAATATTTACCCCTAAATACAGGAAATGAGTGCAATTTTTTTACCTGCGAATAAGGAGCTTTTACTGTAATGAACAATATAAGTAGGCAATTTACATGCGTGTAGCATGCTTTTAATTTAGCATTATTTTTTTTTCTTTCACGTAGCTGTATGTACAAAATAATACAGGGGCATAAACGCACAGGCAGCCCGGCGGTGCACCACCCTCACAACACCAAAACTGTCCATTTATAAGCAGTCGGATGAGTTCAGTTTGAGATGAAAATTGGATATTATTTTAAAAATTACTTGCCAACAATTGACAAAGTTTTAAATACAGTGAATGAAGTCTTTACTATGTCAAAACATCATGGTGGCAGTTTTGTAGTAAATAGAAAATACATCACATCAAATACTGCACAGGGCTACAAAATCAAATATTTGATAATGTTGGAGGTACTTGACTAAGAGACCCTTGTGAGCCCATGGTGTTATTAAAATAAATTGAAATTGAGGAAGAATCCTCTGATTTATTGCATGTTGCATTCTGTTCTTTTGGGTATTGGTCCAAGAGTTTTGCATGCATCTTGCTGCCAGTCATGGTATAAGCCCATTTGCATATCAGATGATCAAATGAGTTTTTTCTTACCTTACTAGTAGAGCTAGTTGAACTGAACTTTAGCACAGGTTTTGGTACGGGCTTACTGCCGGCTATATTGACAATAGGTCTCTTCATCACAATGTTTGGCGGTGCAGGCTTGGCCGTGGTGGCAGTTTTGATGGAGGTTGTGGCTGAAGTGGTGGACTTAGGCACCAGTTTCTTGGTGGCGTTCTTGAGGCGGTAGTTGCAGGCTGATAGACAGTAACTGTAAGGATATTAAAATTTGCACTCATTTGCAAGAGGAAAGTTGACTTCATAGTATTAGGAGCTGTTGCGCATCATGCTCACTTAGAACCTTATACCCGTCAGTGCTCAGTGAACTCTTACTAGCCAAACTCAATGTACAATATTTGTAAACTAACCATGTCACAAATAACTAAAACTTTTTTAGATATAATTGTAAGCAATATTCAATTGAAGGAAGGATCATAGGGGGAGAAGGGGAAGGTCGCCAAGTTTGGGATGGTTTAAAACACTAAAAAATAGACAGAATCCGTATTTTGCACTCACAAGGACTTTACACACAATCAGTAGATCTGCCTGTGTATAGCTCTATTATTATAATTGCGAAAGTTGGTATGAATATGATGTAGGTATGTATGATACTTCTTCGCGCTAAAATTACTGAATGGATCAGGCTGAAATTTTGCACAGACATTACTATTAGACGACTAGATTAGCTTCATTATTAATTTTTTTATCAGTCAGAGTAGGTCCTGTGTTAGTTGTCTACATCGAGTTGTTTACTAACATTGAAAGTACTCACCGGTCCGGAGGCAGCCTCAGGCCACAGTGTGGCTTTATTAACGGCAGCGGAGTCACATTTTTAGTTCGCGCGAGCTCCAGTAACACATCCCGCGGCGGAGGGCTGGTGAAAGACTTTTCCACCTGTATTTGACAGGATAGCTTAACATCCTCCAAATCGATGGTTTTCTTCTTTGCATGGGTAGCAAACACTCTAGCATCGTCTAGAACGGAGGTCACATATTTATGCGTGAATTCTAGGAGCTGGTTTACGACGCGAGGCTCGTAATCCGTGATCCCAACCTCTTTCATGATGGACATGATGACATGGGCATCTTTTGGCATGTGTTTGATTTGGTTGGCCACTTTCGATTTGTCCTTTTCCGTCATCGCACTTTATATTTTTCAAGGAATTCTGTTATCCAAAGTCTTTTTAGTATTTACTTTGGAAAACAGAAAATCAGAAAAACCAACGTAGACGTCACGTCGCGTCGTCGTCGTGACAACAAACAAACAAAATCAATTGTGAATTTGTGTTGTGTTGTGAGCGAAGCAAGCAACTTCAACTTCTTTATTTTTGGCGACGCTTGCTTTTCGCTACGACAGTGTCAGTAAGGAGTGTCTTAAACTTCAAAAATAATATGATCGGTTTAAAAATAATGTCATCGGTATATGTAGTGAGAGCAGAGAAAAATTTAAATTTTGCATCAAATTGATTTATCTATTTTTCCGAGGCAGGCAAGCAAGCTGCTGCAAATAAGCGAAGCAACCAAAAAGTCATTAGTCATTACCTGTGTATGTACAATTTTATTCAGGTAGGAACTTCTTTCTTAACTGAATAAAAATCATGTTTTTTTTTGTCTGATAGTACTATTAAAAAAATCATCCAGCACTTACTTTGGTCGATCTTTTCTGTGATTCGCGAGAGTACCAAATTTTTCACTATTTTTTGTGCCTTTACAAAAATCCTCGTATCAGTGCTTTCAGATTTTCCTGCAACGAACCATAAGTTTAGTAAAGTATCAAGAATAAAGGGTTACACTACAAAATACGATTCAATGGGAAATTGCAGTGTTGCCGCTAGTGGAAAATTATTCTGGTTAGTCCAACAAATAAAAACTGCAAGAAATGATTTTTCACGTCTGTTTTTTTAATTCTGTCTTTGTATTCTATTGTTATGAAAATAAATCTTCATACCGTTTTTCTTCATATCGTTTTAATATTGGGTGGTGGAAAATTATATATTATTAACTCAACTAAACCTTTTGTATGCTTTGTAATACTTTGTAATAAGCATGTTTTTTTTATATATAAGTAAAAAGTAGGTAAGTATCTGTTATATACGTGCATATAATTTTGCAAAGAAAAGCTGAGTCTGGATTTAAATTTACTATAGCGGCCACACTGGCCTTTCATAAAGAATTGCCAGTTTACAGTAAATTTTAGTTCCTCGTTACTATGTAGGTAATAAACATAAAGTTGACTTCATACATAGTATTAGGAGCTGCAGCGCATCATGCTCACTTAGAACCTTAGACCCCTCAGTGTTCAGTGAACTCTTACTAGCCAAACTCAATGTACAATATTTGTAAACTAACCATGTCACAAATAACTAAAACTTTTTTTAGATATAATTGTAAGCAATATTCTATTGAGGGAAGGATAATGGGGGAAGAAGGGTAAGGTACCTCCAACATTATCAAATATTCTATTATGTAGCCCTGTGCAGTATTTTGATGTGATGTATTTTCTATTTACTACAAAACTGCCACCATGATGTTTTGACCTCAGACCAAAAAAAAAAGAAAGACGGAGTCTTGGTTATTATTGACGTGAAGCCACTGTCAATCCATGTTGCGTCATCTGTGTAAGGCGTGCGCTTGTGTGCTAAAGAATAATATTGCCAACTTTAGCCCATCGCAGACCCATATTAGTATAATGTAATTATTACATACAAAGTACAATTGATTTTCTATTAAATTTCATGGTTAATTGCAATAAAAGGCTACGAGGGATTAGTTTTATACTAATGCTGTACTATAATAAAGAATTTATTAGTACTGTGTAGTTTTATAGTGAACTCCACTTGCTAATTTTAAAGATAAATATGGGAGAGTGAAGTTAAGGGTAATCAATACATAAATAAAGGAATGTAAAGATAACAATAAAATTTTATTGCCAAAAAAAGAATTACAGTTTTAAGATTAAGTTTAAGAGTTACTCTAAATTGTCATTATAACAGCTAAATATTATGCGATTTATATAGAGACAGAGAAGTGAACTAGATTTAATCAACTCAACAAATACAAACCACAACCCAGAAAACAAGGAAAATGCTGAATGAATGATAATATATAAGATAATTTTACTTGATTATTTTATACGTGACAAATATTATTTATATGTTAATATTACATTAATGTCCCTTATGTTGTGTCAATTTTTTGTAGTATTGTCGCTTCGTGTCACAACTTTTAAATACAGTTTCTTGTTTTGCAATGTGGTGGAATCTTATATTTATGAATTTTTCAATAACTGATCTTATTAAATTCGTTTGGTGATCTATGCCATACGTATTATGTTCATTCTGTAAGTTTAGGAAAGTATTTTTGTTGCCAATAAATCTCTTTAGGATTTGTGACAATATATATTTGTGCTGAGTTTCTGAAGTAATTACTATTCCTTCTTTAACAACTTTCCTTATGACCAGCTCACACGTACAGCATATGTCGTATGTATCAAATGAAGGAAAACTTAAACCACCTTTGTCTCTTAGAGTGATCAGTTTATGAAACTCATGTCTCTCAGAAGCCAATAAGCGGGATACGCATGTCTCACATCTTATTTTTTTTGCCAAGTAATGAGCAACTCCACCAGCAATGTAACCGATCACATATTTTCTGAAATCATTTATGTCCGGGACATCTAAGTAGCTGGCTAAATTTTCAATGTTTTCAATTGATTGAAGGCAATTTAATGAAGTCTTCATTTTCCTCTTCATAGCGATATGATACCGAGGTGGAATTTATAATTTGTGTGGCAGAATTACAATTGAGAATAGCTATATTTTCAAGTGGTACACAATTGCCAGTTGCTAAGCATTTTAATTCCAGGTGAGTTAAGAGCTTTCTGTAAATACCTTTAAATTGCTTCACATTCGGATTGTCGTTGTGACCACCGTGCATCCTGATGGACCCAAAAAATATTTCTAGATGGTCCTGACTCAATTTATAAGTCGGTAAAAAGACTAATAGATTATTATTTTCAATTAAATGTAGAAACAAAGATTTCAGGCTTTCGATATTAATTAAAATACCCAAAAATCCAGTTTTGCATTTTGTTTCCAAAACAGGTTTGTAAAACCGGGTGATAACAGATGTTTTTCTACCATCTCTCATGACACTTCGTTTTGTAAAGGTTTTCAACTTTAGGTCACTTATGTATTTTTTAAAGTTGTCGAGGAATAAGAAAATTTGATCCTTATTTCTGGCGTTTATTGGCTTCTTGTAATCAAATTCGGTCATACCCCTTGAATTATATATGTCAAAGAAATCATTTATCTTTTGTATAAATTTTTCAGTGGGTTTAGATTGCTCAAAACTTTTTAAACTTAAGTCTTCTCTACAAATTTTTAAGGCAGTTGCAACACTCCTACTAAGTAATTGGACGGCTAACTTAACTTTCATTATCTGATTTCGGAAGTTAATATGTCTTTTTGATAATTTGTTGGCCAAATGGAGTCCTTCACTGTCCTGTAGGGCATTGAGTTGAATCAAGTAATCCCATTTTACTACTTCACCGTTTGTATCCAACAACTCTTTTTTACATTGTAATTGATTTCTTATTAATTTTATGACATGACATGGATCCAAGAAACAGGCTACCTCTGTATCATTAGACGGATGTTTAAATGTTGTCTTCATTGATTGCAAATCTTTCACATTACAATTAAGTATTTCCATAGCCGCAAAATTTGTTGCATGCCCAAAGGTTAAAGATACCACATCAACTCCTGCGTCAAAACATTTGCTGAGGCACATTTTTATCAAATTAGCCTTTTGTTCTCCAGTAAGACTATTGGTTAAAAAATAGCCTAGTGGAATTTTCCATCGCTGATTTATTGCCACCAACAAAAACACAAAAGCTTGAGACGCTAACGGTGCTGAATCAGTGGTGGTACCGGTGCCCATATCTACTAGTCCTTGATACTTTCTACCGTCCCATATCTTCTGTTGCCTCAGAGCCATCTCATCAAATATAAGGGCACATATTGGTCGACGTTCGCTTGCTTCAGCCTTTTGTTTAACAGATGTAAAGGCTTCATCCGTAAAACCAGGTTCACCATTTATGTGAGCATACCATTTACATAACGTTTTATGATGTGGCAGACATGTCCGAAACGTTTTTCGCACGTAGTCGTATGCTTTCGGTGAATAGAAGTTAAGAGTTAGGCAAAATCTTTTGATTGCTGCAGAATACGTTATCTTCTTCTTTCCTAAAATCTGTTTATTAATGTTATTAAACAAATCTGCTGCCACTATATTGCCATCGAGCATATTGGAAACGTCGGTATCAATAAAGTTTTTTTCTTTTAAGTCCTTTAAAATATTTTTGAGGGATGCATTTCTCTTTTTTAAACGTCTGACCCTTTGATTAAGAGTTTTTATTTTTCGTTTGTTAATTTGTAAACGCATTTTATACTTTCTGACTTGTTTTCTTAGTGTACTTTTTTTGGGACTGTTAAATATTGATTCAAGTTCTGAATCACGGATCACATCTTGATCAGGAGTTGAATCATGTTCCTGTGGCCTGGATACGTCTTTATTGTGTTCTGCCGATGTCTGATCATATAAACTACTTGCATCAAATTCTTTTTCACTGTCAGGTTGCCGAGACAATGGCTGAAAAAGAGGTAATACACTGTCAATATCTGGGATTGTAAGCTTAAACAAAAAATAAAAGTTAGTATGTGATGATTATGTTCAACCTCTATATTTAAGTGTGATGTGGACTGTTGAGGACCATGACTAGGCTCACTACCTCTGGGATTCACTACCTGTAACAAAAAAAGTGGTCAAATGCGAGTGGTGAGTACTCGCACCCTGAGGGTTCCGAACACACTTAGGTTGCAGTCGTTTGTTAAATCACGTAGATATTTCATCGATTGTCGACGATTTCTATTATTATAGAGGGCCGTACCTTTTGATTGCGTTGACTTCAACAACGTTATTATTTGATATTAATTTCAACTTCATACTTTTACTAGTTCCTGAGAAAAAGAGTCATGAGTATCCGACAGAGACCCAACCAGACAGACAGACAGACGGACAGCAAAGTGAACCTATAAGGGTTCCGATTTTGAAGTTCGGAACACTAAAAATATAAGTCATGATTTATAAAACAGTAAAAAATCTTTTTCATTTCTGCTATCCCTTATAGCCCTTATCCATCTTTCTTTCCATATTGTTTCAGTCGGGAACCTAGAATGAGTGATAGAATGTTATCTATAATAATTATAAATAACTAACATCACAAATTAATAAAACTAATCTACTCTGTATATACCACTATTTCGAAACTTAGCGAAAAGTAACCCTTCGTTATTTTAAAATGTACCTACAACAAATAAATAAACAATTGCTTATATGTAAATAATCAATTTCATACGATACCACAGTACCTTATTCTATATTTCAAGTAAAAAAAACTTTTTTACTTGCATGCAACACTGGTATTGTTATGTCGAGGTTTTGTGTTTCGAAACAATAAATAGTTTAATTTCGTTTTCCGCTGGTAATACGCAAATATTCAATTACTTACTTGTGAAAAGTAATCCCACAAGACTTCTTCTGAGCGCATGAATTGTTTTTGCACCATTTAACAACACAGGACGGCATATTTTAATTTTTTCTTTTCACACAACACGACGACCTACGCTCTCACTTAGTGGAGACGGACTGGCGAGCGGCCGGCTTCCTATGGTCTAATCGGCTTCCTATTGATTGCGTCACTGCGGAGCGCAGATGGCTCTGTCTTTCTTTTTTTTTTGGTCTGAGGTTTTGACATAGTAAAGTCTACTATAGCCTATTCACCCGAGCAAAAGAAAGAACGTAAACAAAGAATCAATGGTTTTCAAACTTTTTTTCGTAATATAGTTTGCATTTTTATGGGCAATCGATTTAGGTACATTACGCGGGTTTTTGTTGTTGTTGTTTTTAGTATTTTTTGCGTGTACTCCAAGGTATACAACTGCACGAAAAATAATTTTCCGCAAATCGTAAATAATTTTCTATGAAACTTATTTGTTACCAACATAATACAATTCAACATTACTTTTAAAGCATTTAGTTAATCAAGAATCTCTAATATTCCCAAATCCATAGGTACCTACTAAATTATAAATTCGAAAGTAACTCTTGTCTGTCCGTAACCTTTTCACGCCTAAACGGCTGAACGGATCTTAATGAAATTTGGCAGGGAGGCAAATGGTATACCGGGGACAGACATAGGCTACTTAATAAGCACGTGCGAAGCCGCTGACAGCAACTGGTACTTCATATATTAATATATGTACCTACCATTGAAATTGAATCGAAGGTCATTTTTATGACGGGTTCATAGATAAAGTTTTGTGTTCTAAATAACTTTTTCGCTGAGGGATGATTTGTGCATAAAGTACTTTTGGATTTGTGTTTGCGTGGTTTCAGTGTTATACAAAACTAGGTACTTTGTGGTTTCAGTCAAACTATCGAGGAAATAAAAGAAACAAAGTCTAATATACATATCATTTAATCAGTTAAAATATGAAATAACTTACGTGTAGTACCTACAGTAAAAATAAGTTGTTTTAGGGTTGATTTTTTAATCATCAGATAAATTTATTCTGAGAAATAAATTGACATCTTGACATTTTTTTCATAACTAACATTTATTCTGCAGAATACATTTCATCTGATGGTTGATCAATCAAGACAGTCATCAAGTATTATTGACTACAAGCCGCGCGGCTTGCGTGCAACATTCCGTTGCGACTACCTCGCCTGGTTCACCTAGTAAGTGGACCTATTAAAGTACATTCTAAACATTACATTATTGTAACTTGTATTAGGTACATTCACGTATAAATGGACATTTTGGACGTACAGTTGTGATTTTATTTACTATAGCGATAAACAGGATGTTCTAAGGTTACAATAGTTAGATTGCTTTTACTTTTGTCCCTTATTAATTCGATAAATCCAACTTATTGGCCTAAGAAATTAATTGATTCACTAAATTGGCACTGGCCTCTACACATAGTATTAATACAAAACTTAAAATCATGGAAAAAAAATCAGGCAAACACGACAACGACCGAGCGATCAAAGCATTGCGCAATGATTCAATGATGTCCGAAGAAACCACCTGGCAGTCAATGATATGTTGGCAAATAATATATATCTGTCAAATAACTTGAACCAGACTTATTTACCACCAGAAATATTTGCACAATGTGCAAACATTTGTAGACCCAACCAGCAATTTAAATCAATGCTCACTATCGCCACGTAACGTCTACCTACATACTTTGATCGCTCACGAGTTGATAACGAATAGAATGCATTATTGCTTTCGTTTTAAGATTAATGATTACGAAATCGACTCTTGACCATCACAAACTAGTTAACCGCCAGCTGTTACTCTATAGCTAATAAATTGTGCTATATTCAGAAACCACCCGATACGACTATCATTATTTATGAATCATCCTTAATCCTTATTTATATCACTAGCTATTGAGGTTATCCTAAGACATCGCTCACACGCTGTACACTAATTAAAACCAAGCTTTATTTATTTGCATTTTATAAATCTACCTACAAAACGAAACTGCTGGAGTATTTTAGAATTTATTGTAACCATCCCAAGTAATTATTATCATCAACGTTTATGTAATGAGCTACCGTCGAGAACTCCGATGTTCATTTACGTATTTCAGTTCCAGTTCTCAAAAGCAACGTGTGAGGCGACCTAGACTTATGCAGATACCTACCTATAAGTACAAGTATTTATATCTACTGCCTCATGGGCCAATACATTATTATTATCAACAACTTAACTAAGACTACTTACGAGAAACTATGAACATCACAAAACCCCAACTATGAACATGTGTATGAACATGTGTATGGCTAACAAATAATTCACTAACAAGAAACGCTCATACTCACAATTGCAAATCATTACGCAATTTCATTCTGACAGGTTATAATTTTGACCAATAGATAATGGCACTGCACTCAATTCATTTAGAAAATTCATTAGGTTATTGGCAATTAGGTATTATAATTTGCAACGGTGCGGTGATTACTGATTAAGATATTGCGTAATAGACATTATAAATATAATAAATATTTAGAAGATTGCACAAGAGATTTGGAAAAATATACAGTAACTTACCTAAGCTCAACATTATTATATTACTAATATTATAAACATTCCAAAATAATCCAATGTACAAAATAAAACTTAAAAAAATCTTTTGATAAAAATATTGCATGCTATGAAAATTTCTTTCATTCTTTTTTCTTTAAATTTCCACTTTACAAAAATATTCAAACATATCAAAGTCAGTCCATAAGCGGAAATCACCAACTTGATTAGCAATTCGCAAAAGGCACTCCTTAATGCAAATGAAGTGTCAATGTGGGTAGGGGCAGGTAACAGGTAGGCACAGGAACAAATGTCAAACCGTTGAGCTTAATAGAAAGCGTTCCATAACTGTCCATTACAATTAGAACTTACACCTATTTTATATCCAATAAGAAACAGGAAGAAACTACATGATTGTATACAAGATGATAACGGGCTCCAAACGATACAAACGAACCATTAGATACATAAATACTAGGTATAAATTTACGTAAGCTACGCTACGGGTTATTCTTTGAATGCTAAGTCTTTCAAAATCACATTCAAAAATGCGCGCGCAAAAAATAAGTCTATAATACACTTGATTTCATTCCGTCGAGTATTGCACATAATATTTCCAAGATTAATATACATGTACAAGAGTTATTGTATGTTTAACAAGATAATTAATCACTTTTAGCCATAAGCCCGCCGTTGCTACCCGTGAGGCCTGCGTACAGAATTCTGTGTAGTGCGTAGATAAATGTCTTTGCACTATACTCTTGGAGATTGTATCTCGGCGGTCTATTCAGCTGATACCTGGAAAAAAATAATCATCATCATTATTAGTAGCCACAAAAAATATTATTATAGCATTCGAAAGGTTTATGCTGGTAACACAATTTTGAAAATTTGGCGCCATGGCACGACATGGTACTACCTACAGGCTTACTTTGCTTGGCAATTCAAGGCGCGAAAACACAATCCGGCCGCAGTTATACCATGATCTGCGAGATCTCAAGCACCTCATCGGCCCGTCTCGGAGCCGCGCCAGAGCTCATGATTGGAGGGATGGGGTTTGTAACAAAGACAAAGAGGAAGTTTCCCAGCGGTAGACAAAAAAGTATGTTTTATGGCTTTGATTTATACTTTTTATTGTGACGGATACTGTAAACTGACGTATCCAAGTGTGCGCCTTTGCGAATAAATAAATATGAGTATTTACTAAGAAATTGATCTAAGTGTGTGTTAAGTATAATATCAGTCACCTGCACCCATAATGTTTGTGTAGTTTGGGCCAAATGAAGGTGTGCAAACATGTCCCTCATTATTTAGTCCACTCGGCAGGGTCAGCACCGGTCTATAGATTCATCAGCATCAGACCTTAACAGTCCAGTGCTGGATATAGGCCTCCCTAAATGAGCGGTCTTCCTTATTATTTTGAACTGTTTACAATGACCACCACCTCCTGGTATTTGAGCTGCATCCTCTGTGCTTTATACTATAACTTGTACTTTGAGAGTTGTTTACCTATGGAGCGGGTATTGAGCTCCTACCTATGGGGTCCCTCGCGCTGGGCTGGTCCGCCTGCCGCTTGTCCTGCGGCGGCGCGGCGTACTCCACGACCTCCTGGTATATGAGCTGCTTCCACTGATCCACCGTGTGCTCGCGCTCGTCCACGCTGTGGTCGTAGGACAGCGGCGCCGGCTGGGGACAAAGGACGCGACCTTATTTAACTGCAAGACAAGATCATCACGGAAATACTACATTGTACTACAAGGCACAAAATTACCGGTTCCTGACGTGGGTGTCATGTGATACATAGTGCTTTGTGATATATAGCGGTTTTATGATACACCTGCGAGGAAAATCATCGTTTTAAAACCTTCAAACCCAGTTGACGATTTTGAGAAAATTCAAATTGTGAACTAACATTGAAAATTCAAAGCAACACCATTATCTAATCTGTGGCAATACCTACAGATGCGTTCTTCACTTGGTTTTATGATCATTGAACAGGGAAAATTACTTAAAAAAATTAATTCAGGCACACCGAAGCTACTTTTTGCGGAGCAACATATTGCAACATGAAAACATTGTACAGGCCTATGCTACCCTGTACTTTGATATTGTTGTTAGGGGTAGATACTGATAAGCTTAAGATGGTAGTTAACATGACAGAATGACACGGAGGTTGTATGCAGACTGAGTTATAATAATAATAATGCTGGACAATCCACACAGCATCATCTAGCCCCAAGCTAAGCTGAGCTTGTGTTATGGGTAACTGATATACTTAATACAATACATAACAAAGATAGATATTTTTTATTATATATAGAAAATACCCAGAACACCCGGAACAAAGTTTATTGAGTTTATTGATATAAGTACAGAAAATGCTGAATCATTGCTTATTACTGAGGCTCATGCCGCACACAGCTTAGTACAAAGTTATTACGTACCTAAGCTGGCCTACGTGTGCAAGTATCTAAATACACAATGCGCGGGCCGGCCCGTACCAACATGACTTCATGGTTATTGTGTAGTGTAGGTCTAATTTACTTACAAGCCGAATTAATCCACCCTTTTTAGCTTTTCCACATTTTTTAGTAATATTTAATCCTAAAATCTACTTAGTCATGATGAGTGTTTTCGTTATGTTCCTTCGAACCGGATCCATTATACCAAACATCTTCAATCTGTGAGGCCTTGTCGAATGACCTAACGTTACGATAAGAGTTGGATACCGACCGCGTTGACTTCTCCCTCGTCGTACCAGACGTTGATGTAGGGATGCACTAGCGCGTCGTCCACGGAGATGCGGCGCTCCGGGTCGATCACCAACATGCGGGACAGCAGGTCCCGGGCTTGAGACGCCTGAAACACAACATTGAATTAAGTTTAACATACAATAGTTAAATTTGTTAGCATAATTTAACTAATTTTTCAATATAACGACGAAATCTCTCGTATTGCTGCCTTCAGTGTAACAGTACACGAATCACTCTATTTGTCGTGCGTGGTCCACGAGTGATCCAATGGTCATATTGCCAAAGAGCGTCTGTCGTGGAAACTTGGGGCCCTTTAGCTCAGTGATTTTATTTTAATTTTATTTATTTATTAAACCACACACGACAGATACAACATAAATTACAAAAAAAAACCACAGGAATACTATGTTCTTCCCAAACAAGGGGATTTTGTTTTGGCATAAGTATATCTATATACCTTGAGCCGGTTGTGTTCGTTGCTGTCGGAGGGGAACAGGATGTCCGGGAAGAGCCGCTCGAAGCTGTAACCGGCGTAGCGCGGCCGGTTCTCCACGTAGTTGCGCACCGTGGGCTGCAGGCGCGCCATGAACGCCGCTGATGGTGTGCCCAGTTGTTCTGGAAATAAAATACGGACAGGTTTATTTATTGAGTTATCGAGAGAATGGAGGAAGATCGGCCCCTGTGCCTCTGCGGTAAGGACGAAGCCTCATTTACAGAATAAAGGACGTTGTGTAGGACGCCCTGGCCGATGCTGGAGGTGGCAAGCTTAAAATGTTATGCCGCTCTAAAAAGGCGTACTTATGAAAGGAAAACCACAGAGACTGGGTCGCAGTCAAGACAAACCGGTCTCTGCAAATTCCACGAAAGAACCGGACCAGGTGGAACTGACTAACTAAAGGTTCACGCGCGCATTCAAAGTGTGTAATGTAACTGACCGATGATCTTGTTCCACTGGTCGATGTGGTCGGTCCCCGGGAACAGCACGCCCCCGCGGATCATCTCGCCCATGATGCAACCCACGGACCAAATGTCCACGTTCTCGGTGTAGCCCATGCCGAGGATCACCTGGGAACAACCACGGTACTTTCAATATCATGAACATTATAATAATACAGATCAGAAGTGACGAGTCTTTATCATAGAATCGTTTGACTCTCTTTTAATGCCGTCAGTACACACTCAGCAAGTTTGTCCAAATTTGGCGTTTATTTTGGAACAAAATCCAAAGGAGAAAAACTAAAAAGCGATGGTTACAAGTCAATATACATTTAATTTGCGGTGTAAATTTTCTGGAATTCTTATTCCCCCACATTCCAAATCTATAACAAAGATCCGACTCGATGTACGCCTGTAGTGTAAACAATTAATGTTATAGCATGTGCTCGTACATTCACTGTAGATGTATAGACTCTGTTGGTGGGTGCATACCTCTGGCGCGCGGTAGTACCGCGTGACGACGTAGGGCGTCATCATGAAGGTGGTGCCGGCGGTGCGCGCTAGGCCGAAGTCCAGGATCTTGAGCGTACAGTCGCTCTTCACCACTATGTTGGACGGCTTTAGATCCTGAACAAATATACGTAAAAACTAGTTAGTAAAATAATAAACACAACGAAAAGATAAGTTAACTACAAGTCTGTTGCTACGCAAGAAAGTATTCGGCTGACTCAACAATATTGATGACACCTAGATCATCTTTCGCAAACACTTTAAGGGAAAACTTTAAGGGTCTTGAGGTTTACAGTCATTATCATTTACTTTAGCAAGCTTGATCATCATCATCATTGATTATGGTGATCTCATTTGGAACCTCCATATTACATCACTTGCATTGAGAATCAGAAAACTCATCTATATATTCAGGAATCTACGGAGTGTTGCAGACAGAAAGCTAGTTATACAGACACATAAGGCCCTGTGTGAATGTTTCGTAGGTATTGCATTTGTACAATACCTAATGGAATGGGGTGGAGCAGCGAAAACGCATCTTATCACAGTCGAGCGTGCACAACGTGCTATTCTCAAAGTTCTTCTCTACCTACCTTGTAGACATGCTACTACAGAGGTATACCAGATTTCCGGTGTCCTGAGTATTAGAAAAATGTTTATTTATGAGTCTGTCCGTCGATACCATAGAAAAAATATTCCCCATCTTCCAGTTTCCAACAAAAGAATTGATCGTCGTCTAATTCCAGCTGTTAAAAGTAAATTTGCGCAGAAACACTACAACGTTGTAGTTCCACATCTCTATAATAAACTTAATAACGTTACATAAAATAAAAACATGAGTGATAGAGACATTAAACGTACAATAATTAAGTGGTTAAATGATCTTAACTATGATGAAGTGGAGCTGATGGTAGGCAGTTGTTAGAGTACCACATACATATACCTACACATAAATGTATTATTTGAAATAATTTCTACCTATATCTTACACATTTTTCCTTTTCAATAGCTTGCATGATACATCATAAAACGCTTAACATAATTTAAATTTAATAATATATATATATAAGCATTGATATTCGTAGCAAAACACACACACACACAATATAGAGGTAATACGAGTACCTAAACAGTAATAGTGACATATACAATGTACCTATACATTACAATGTACTTTTGAATGCACAAGCTCGAAATCACAAGCTCTATAAGTTTTTCTTTTTTAATTTATTTCCTATGTACCTACAATTAAGGTTAGTTATTTATTAGATAAGTTGCTTTGACATAAACATCTGTTTATATTAGTTGGAGAAGCCACTGTGCACTGGCTCCTGAAACACAGTTTTTAACTAGTTCAGGAGCCTATGAACTCATATTTTCGATACCTAGCTTTAATGTCAATAAACATTTTACTATTTTAAAATTTTTGACTACTACTACCGTCATCATCTCAGCCAGTTGAGACTCGCTACTGTATAGAGTTGAGACTCGCTGCTGTATAGAGTTGAGACTCGCTGCTGTATAGAGTTGAGACTCGCTGCTGTATAGAGTTGAGACTCGCTGCTGTATAGAGTTGAGACTCGCTGCTGTATAGAGTTGAGACTCGCTGCTGTATAGAGTTGAGACTCGCTGCTGTATAGAGTTGAGACTCGCTGCTGTATAGAGTTGAGACTCGCTGCTGTATAGAGTTGAGACTCGCTACTGTATAGAGTTGAGACTCGCTGCTGTATAGAGTTGAGACTCGCTGCTGTATAGAGTTGAGACTCGCTGCTGTATAGAGTTGAGACTCGCTGCTGTATAGAGTTGAGACTCGCTGCTGTATAGAGTTGAGACTCGCTGCTGTATAGAGTTGAGACTCGCTGCTGTATAGAGTTGAGACTCGCTGCTGTATAGAGTTGAGACTCGCTGCTGTATAGAGTTGAGACTTACTGCTGTATAGAGTTGAAACTCGCTGCTGTATAGAGTTGAGACTAGCTGCTGTATAGAGTTGAGACTCGCTGCTGTATAGAGTTGAGACTCGCTGCTGTATAGGCCTGCGATCGCCAACCTTTTTTTTTAACGTTAAGTTGGATAGCGCTGAAGATGGTGTGCTTACCCGATGTATGATCCCAGCCAGATGCAAGTGCTTGATGCCGCACAGCATCTGGTACAGCAGGTAGCTCATCCGCTCATGGTCCAGGTCCATCTGGATGACTTGGCAGAGGTTGGCGTCCATCAGCTCCATCACGAGGTACACATCCTGGAACTCCTCCAGGCTGCGTTGGGGTGTGAACGCGTTTAGGAGACCGATTATCTGAAATTACATGTTACGTTTTAGATTTAGTAGTAAGTAGGTATGTAACTAATCAAATGGTAGTTGTTCCCAGATTCCGCAACTATTTAATAACGGGTTTAAGTTCAAGGACGTAATTACCGGATAGTTAACTATAGTCAGCATTTTAGTAACTTATTGGATTATGATTGAAAATTAGTAAGTTAATCACCAGGGTAACTTGCCGCTTTAATTAATAATAGAGCACAGAAATGTTAAAATGTACTTACATTTTCATTTCTCATTTTTTTTACTCTTACTCCCTAGTGAGTACTTACTCACTAGGGAGTAAGAGTAGGTATATTTTCGGTGTGCATGTTAGGAGGGGTTTTCTAGCATATTTTATAACCTAATCTAATTTGTAAGAGCTCACCACCCGGCACTTAGATATTTTTATTCCAAGTACGAAGCGTTTTATATCTCATCATCTAACTTACTACAGGTGTAATGCCATCCAAAATAGAATAATTCTAAGTACGAGACATTTTAATGTACGTATAAATTCTCCAAGCGACATAAGTTTCCATGTCCTGTTGAAAAGCAATTCGCTCCCGTCCACAAGACGAACGCAAACGGGTGACGTGCCCCACGTTGTACGCCATTAATACAACATGGCGACTACAAGTTGAACCTGCCGTTTTACTGCTACGGAGCATGTCTTTACAACTTTACAGTGTGTGCGTGATAGTTCCAAAGTAAGCTAATATTTTTGTCGGGAAATGCAAAATGATGTGTTACGTTGATTATTTTAAGACCGCTGACATCTATGATCATCTATATGAGGTCTATACCCACGCTTGGACAAAGACAGCTCCTCTACCTGTTCTATCGCCTCTCCTATAACTCTAAGGTTTACTGGAAGTAAACTCTTTTCAGGGTTAAGCTCGCCTATGTACATATCCTATTAAATTAAATAATGCTTATGTATTACTATTGTGTACAATAAAGAATTACAGAATTACAGACTGTCCTCCTCTTTACATGCTAGCCTAACTCTGTGCGAGTCTCACAGTCTTTCGGCCACCACAACGATTACGTCTGACCATCTGGCGGATGTTCTGCATCGAAGTCGTCTCGCTTCCACCACGTACCAAATATAAATAATGATATCGGCTAAAACAGTTATATCTTAACGATTTCATCTGCATTTTCGTTAGTTCTGTAGTGATACAGACATATGACAGTCACACCATTCTGTGCCTCTGTTCATTTCCGGTAGAGAATTGTCAACACTGCTAGTAATATTATCTGCTCCGTTATATTGCTAGTGGAATGGAGAGGGGGATGCGGAGTGTAGAATGAAAAGCTAATAATAACCTAAAATATCATAGTAGAACTAGATACCGAATATCGGGGTATGGGCGGTATGTTTGTAAACACATTCAACATCGAATTTGGCTAGAGTAAAGACCGAAGACGTGACGAATTTTAAAATAGGATCTAAGAGCGAGGGTCTAACTCGCCCAGCGTCGAGAGGCGTAGATCAAGAGTGGAAATTGGGTATTAGCACAAAAGTGGGATAAACCGATGTTATACAATTTGTTTTTGTAAATAAAGTACTTACATTTTTATGGTTGACGAGTTTCATCAACTTGAACTCGCGGTAGGCGCGCTTCGCGTGCGTCACATTCTGGAAAGGCCTCGACAGCTTCTTGATGGCGACATTCTGCTGTGTCACAGTGTCGTATGCGGCGCTGAAAACAAACAATCTTGATTATCTAAGTGATACTGGATCCAAACCTCTTATTCATCCAGAAAATCAAAAATAAACTTTCTTACGAGCCCAAAAGATCTTCAAACAGAAACACTGAAAATACAACCACAGATTTTATAATACTACCTAGTACAGATGATATACCCCTATCCATCTCATAGTAAAAAATGTGACACGCTTCGTTCAATATTTTTCGGGCCAACCAGTTATCGTCCAAGTTCACTAGATGGCGCAAGACTTGTTGTGATGAATGTTTGGATTTAAAAGCATACAATTTAATTATATTGTATTAAAGGGTTTTTCCTTAAAGAGTGCACACATTTTTATAATGAAAATTTATAGTGTTTTGTTAGTTTACACAAACTTCAATAACTAAACGATACCTTTTGTAATTTTTTTGAACTGAAATGCTGAGACCCCATGACACAACAATAAAATAAAGTTAGCCTACAAACATTGGTTAAGTAATAAATTCCATTATGTTAATAATATTTAAAGCCATTCAGTGTGAAATGGTTAAATGTGGTATGAATATAATAATTTTAGGCATATTCAGAGATGTTTGGCCACCAACGCAACGGAAACCGATGTCCAAAACTTCTGCATACACCTAACCTAAATTTGAAATGGATGTGAGCAATGAGGAGTTAGTAACTGGCTTAGGTATATCAGCTAGGTACCGAAGTATTCGGTCAACAAGGGACAGGGCAATTCACATTCCATCGGACGTGCGTAAGTAGAAATCTCGTACATCTTGGAAAAGGAAATATATAAACATCCGTAGATCAAGTAACGAACGACGAGGCTAGAGTAGATTTTATTGATTAAAAGTTTAGTTTCATGCGTGCTCTTACGCATTAACGCCGCGTAGTAGGTGTATTCAAAATTAGAATATATTAAACAGAATAGGTAGGTAAATAGATACATCAAACAGATATTAAAAATGTTAATAAGTAAGTAATAGAGTATTAGTCCTGGAAGCGCAAGTGGCACAATCAAAGCGTCCGCCATTATTCATAACAAGCCGCCATTTTCCCGCAAGACAGCACAAAATGGCGGCGCGTCCTTACCACACCATCCCCTGCGCGCCCGCGCCGCGGCCCACTAGCTCAGTGTACCGCGTCGGCACATTGAACACAGTGTCCCCCAGAGTCACAGAGTAAAACGGAACCATCTCTACTGGCTAATCAATACTCCATCAGCTATAAAAGAAACAAATTATATTGGTGTGGTGACTGTGTGCGCGACTACTGTGCGCTAAGGCTGTGGTAGTCTCATTCTACAGCAGTTGCCATACAGCAATCTGCTGCTGAAAGCATTCCAAATACATTTTGGGAACCAGCTGGTTATCATCCATTGCGGTGACAACGATAGTCAAAGTGCTTAATGTGGGCCAGTTTATGAAAGAAAACGTCAAGTTACAGTTTTGCCATGGCCGTGTAGGTGTAGTGTGGTATGGATGTGAAAAACATGCGAAGAGTGCGTGCAAATAAAAATGAATCATAACATAATAAAACAAGTATCGCATTGCATTTAACTTTTTATTTGCAAAAAGATAAGATAGAAAACTTTATGATACTACACATAAAGATGTCATATGGTGTATGTAAATCGGCGACAATATGAGATATACAATGAAATCTTTAGTACCCGAATAAACCTTGTGATAAATAATATAGAATAGTTGCGATAGATACCGCTTACTTTAAAAGCTTGTTTATTGACATTTATGTATTATGTACAAATAATATGCACATGAGAGTATAGGAGAGATTAGAGGTATTTACAAACAAAATATAAATGTCAATCAATGGTTATCATTGGAAGGCTATAGAGATTCGGAAATCAACTAAGTCTGGCGAGTTTCAATTGAACGCCGTGACAACATTTAACAAATAGTTGACATTACAATTACACGGACAATTAGTAAAAAGACAATAAACTTACCACTCGGGTCAGAGGGCTTGGTTTTGATTCAGTTCAGTTCAGAGCCATTAGAAATTTACAAACAAAAAACTTCACAAAAAGAAATTGAAGCTACTAAACTATACTACAGGTGTACAGAATCATTTAGCGAAGCAGCTATAAAAGCAGACTTTGCTACTCATTTGCTAAACTGAAGTCTACGTTGATATCAAAGAAATCTCAGGTAAGAACTTACCAAACGATGCCCTGTGCTCCGGAGCCGATGGGCTTCAAGTTCTGGTAGCGCTTGAGGATGGTGAAGCGAGTGTCGCCGACCTCGACGGTGTAGAAGTGAGGGTGGCGCGGCGTTGCCGACATGGCGGTCGCGGGCGCCGCGTGGGGCATGGACCACCCCTACCTGGAAAGACGAACTAAATAAAATAATAAGAAAGGATAACGAATTGATGCTTTGTGTGTTCATTTGTCTTTATGTGTCGCTAAGAATTCCGAATTTGTGTAAGATTATTATAATAGGTAGGTAAATGAAACTATTACCCCAACACAAGCGCTGCTTAGTTTAGGGCTAGATGATGCTGTGTGGGTTGTGCGCTTCAGTTTATTATTAAAAGTACTGCCTTTTTTATGTAGTCTTAGCAACCAGCTCTTCTTTGTCTATCTCAACATTCCAATATCAACGTTCCATTTCCATCATTATATGTACATCCTGAACATATATTTCCATTAACTTAACTTCTGTCACATCTGTAATACTTTTGACCTGTACTAAAGCTAGTTATCAATTAGACTTACTTTAAGTAGTTAAATATTCTTATAGAAGCTTGGGTGTCTCCATAAAGTATATCCTTGTAATTTTCCAGCTCTGCCGGCGGTATCACAGGTTCAGTCTTGTGGCCGTTTGGAAGACTAGCTAGCTGATTTACGTCTGTGGACAAATGAGAAACAGCTTATTATGAGCCCAAACGTCATACTACAATTTGAACATTTAAAAATATAATCTTCTAAAGGTGGCTATCAACCACCAACAAGTCTCGAAGGAACCGTCTTCTTCAAAAGTTTTAGTAAATAGATTTGACTAATCAGGTTAGGAATTAATTACAAAATGTTTCCTTCCTTTAACTTTCTGATAGTTTGTCTCTATTGCGTTATTGGCTTTCCAGTTATTCAGTAACGTTAGTAGTCCTAAAACTTTCCTTCGTTTTACTTCCTAAAGTTTTACTATACATTTTATTAAAATTCCTAGATAATTACGCAAACTACTTCGTTTTGAGAAATCCTTGAGGGCTCTTAACTTGCCTATTGTATAAATTTAGATAAAACACGTGACAAGTTGCAAAACGGCCTTCTTATGTCGTTACAGCTCTTCAGGAATTTTAAGGTATAATTTGCTGCTTATAAGATTTATGTGAGTAATTTCGTCCCTTTTTCCCAGATACCTATTACCTATTTACTTGCCTGTTAAACGTCTCTGTTCTTTGCTCTACATTAATTAGACAATTAAACATAAAATAAATTGTAATTAAATAATACGAGTAGGAGTCTCAACGGAAAAATCACTCGTTTAGTCTAGGTACCCACCATTATCATGGTTTGATTCCAGACCACGCAATTTCAGACGTAAAATTAGTCATTTGTATTTTTGAGTGTAATTTCACGTTGATTAAGCAATAAATCCCATCCTGAGGTATGAATCAGGTTTATATCAGTCTTACCAACATAATTCATTGAATTCTCTAGCTAGCTAGAGCAATTACACGAAAACCCAACTTAAGTTGGCATAAAATCTTGTACCCTCATAGGTAAAAATAAAGTAATCTTTTCGATTTTCAAGTAGTTAAGTTTACTACTGACACAGTTGTATAAAAGGGGACATTACGTAAATCGGGAGTTTTAAAAAGATGTATAACATTCGAACAGCCATTTAAAAGTGCCTACGCCGAAATGGCGGCCATAAAACAATATGGCGACTGCAAGGCGAACTCACGAATGGCTAATGCAAACAAACACTAAAAAGACGAGGGATTAGGAATTATAGAATTCAAGACGCTGGGGGACAGTTAGACCTACGAACTTTGCGAAATATCCAGCTAGAAATGAGCCACAACCCCGGTTATCTTAATGATAATCGGTGATAATACGCCTCGAAGAACCAAATATTTAATCTTAGTCAAAACATTCTAAATGTCTGCCCAATTCAATGCAGAAACTTTGAATCGGAGAGAAATTTCAAACGAATAATGTGAAGTAAACTATATCTCTACGTTAAATAAAACGACCATTTTCGAATTATTCGGTACAATAAGTCTGGGAGCTGGAGCTGAATTTACATTGACGTTTATTTCAAATAGATGTACACTGCCGGCCAAAAGTTTGAGACCACTGTAAAAATCTTTGTCACCAACAAAATATTTCAAAGTACACATATGATAATGAGCTAATTTGAACACCTGCGTATTCTATTATTATTAAAGAATTTCTAATAGTCATTATTTATGTTGTTGTTTAAGTTATCATCCTAAAAAGGTCTATTGTTTCAAAACATCAATGAGCGCCGCGCAAGGACCAGGTGGTAGAGTCATTGTAATATTTTTATGATCTGCTCATTACTTATTGTTTTGGGTTTGTTTCGCGTTAACCGATATCAGGGATTATGTTAGCTTCCTAAAACATATTTAGTACCTGAGTTTTTATGGAGTAAATTATTTTCTACCTTATTAGTCTGAGCTCGTCGTTGTTACAGTGAAGACATCTTAAAATGGGAAAAGTTCGCGAAATTAGCAGTGAAACTCGCTCTGCCATAGTTGTTTTATACGGCGAAG
This sequence comes from Eupithecia inturbata, assembly GCA_963662085.1. NCBI lineage: Eukaryota > Metazoa > Arthropoda > Insecta > Lepidoptera > Geometridae > Eupithecia > Eupithecia inturbata. The sequence continues at coordinate 860,904 of OY759195.1, forward strand.
GCAAATCTGAACGTGCGATTGCCTCTCAACTTAAGTTGTCGAAGACTTGTGTTCATAACACAATAACCCGATACAAGGAGACTGGCAGTAATCAAGATCGTTCGCGTTCGGGAAGGCCGAGAACTACCACTTCTCGCGAGGATCACTTCATCGTCACTACCAGCAAGCGGAATAGACGCCTAACAGCACCAGAAATCTGCGTAGAAGTGAACAAATCCCGATCAGAACCTGTATCATTGACTACAGTAAAAAGACGTTTGAGAGATGCTAAGTTATTTGGTCGCGTCGCCGTTCGAAAACCACTACTAAGGCCACAAAACAAAAAGAAACGGATGCAGTGGGCCCTTACCCATCGAGACTGGACTGAAGAAGACTTTAAACAAGTTCTTTGGTCAGATGAATCCAAATTTGAAATATTTGGTTCAAAACGACGAATTTTTGTTCGACGTAACGTCGAGGAAAAGATGATTCCAGACTGTGTGGTGCCAACAGTCAAGCATGGTGGTGGTTCCATTATGGTCTGGGGATGCTTCTCGGGCCATGGAACCGGAGATTTGGTACGAGTCGAAGGAATCATGAAAAAGGAGCAATATAAACGAATACTACAGCAAAATGCCATTCCGTCTGGTTCAAGAATAATTGGAGATGGATTTTTTTTCCAACAAGATAATGACCCAAAACATAGTTCAAAATTATGCAGGGGTTATTTAGAACACAAAGAAACAGAAGGGGTTTTAAAAAACATGGTGTGGCCCCCTCAGAGTCCGGATCTCAACCCGATTGAGCTTTTGTGGGAAGAGCTTGATAGAAATGTGCGCAGTTGTTGTCCCACTTCGCAAGAAGACATGTGGAAGGCTTTACAAGAAAGCTGGAACAATATATCACAAGATACAATCGATAAATTGATTGCTCGTATGCCAAGAATAGTGAAAGTAGTAATAAAATGCAAGGGAGGGTTTTTCGACGAAAAATCTGTATAAAATATGAGCGACATTTTTAAAGTAAATGGTTGATTTTTCTTGATTTTTTTGTTTTCTTCATAATGTATGTGTATTAGGAAATAAGTATTTTAATTCATAATTAAACCTCTTGCTTTGTATTTTGAGTTTTATTTCATTTTCCTACTTTGATGTAGGTGGTCTCAAACTTTTGGCCGGCAGTGTAGGTACAAAACAATGTAAACTTGAATTGGAATTTGGACTATGATATGTTCCATTATAGGCCCTGTAGTTTGATATTCAATACAATAGTAAGGTTATGTAGGTACATTTGAAGACGGGTTTAGCATTATGTAGGTAGGTACGAATCTTTAGATAGCGTAAAGCGCATGTGAGCAACTCAACGAATGTGTTCTAATACGAGGTAATAAAACAAAACGGCTACTTGAGTGGTGTGACATCGCGACGACGACGACGTGGCGAAAGTCCGCCCGCGATGCAGGTGGTTGCGAGTTGTATGCCCGCCTCGGGACAAATGATTGTATGATTTGGTGCTATTTCTTCCGGGTATTCTAGGTGTTTTCTATGTATAATAAAAAATATCTATGTACGTATGTAATGTGTATCCGTAAAGTAGGTATCTAGTACCCATAACACAAGCTCTGCTTACTTTGGGGCCAGATGATGCTATGTAAATTTTACAGCATTAAAAAAATATTTGTATTGGTCCTTATACAAGACGAGTATGTTGTGCTAAGAAGAAAGAAGCCTTCGGAAGCTAAATACTAAAACTTAACTTTAAGTTGTTGAGCCAAAACTCATTGCTAAGTCAAGGCTCGGCCAGTAGCCAAGACGGAAGAGTTGAGCAAAACTTTTTTACTTTAAGCGTGGTACTTACAGCTACAGGAAGAGTTTTAGAATCCAAATAGCACTGCCCAGATGTGGAAAACTTTGCTACAAGAGCAGCTAAATTAGATAGATAATACTTTATCTCATCCCATTATAAAACAATTTGAACTCAATTTAACGTAACTCTAGAAAACAGCAATGCAAATGGCCGACATATCACTCAAATCGATTTTTTCCACAAAAAATATTTAAATTAATTAAAGAGGATGGACTGACATTTCCAACATTATTTAGAAGTTATTTAACGGGTATTTATCGCGTTTATTAACCTATTTTTCCCATCGTTTCAGCAGGTTTACACCCTGTCGTGGTCACAGGATGACTGGAGTACTGGAGCTAGTAAATAATACTAATAATAATGTGTTCATATTACGTAACTTGAAAAATATTTTATTTTAGAAGATTTAATTTACCATTGATTAACGATTATATGTAGGTACGATCGAATAGTAACTCTACCTAGCCAAAATCTAAGATACTTAATCACAATCGTTTTATTTAAAAAATACAACTTTATTAACACTGCTGTGGGGGAACGCTGCAGATATTAGCACCGTATTTGTGCTACAGAAGAGGGCTGTTCGTGCAATTTTAATATGGGTCCCAGATAACCCTACGTGAAAAATTCAGTACCATGATAAAATGGCAGTACCACGTCAATATATTTATGAAAACTTGTTGTACACTCATAGGAATATCAATCGGTTCCCTAAAAATAGCGACGTACATAACTTAAATACTAGAAATAAGAATAAACTCGCTGTGCCCACAACTAGGCTACACAAGGATAATGTATCTTTTAAAGGGTATACGCTTCTACAACAAAATATCAAAAGTAGTTGAAAAAATTATCAATAAATAAATTCAAACAAATTATCAAACATATCCATTGTAAAAAGGTTTACTATAAAATATCAGATTATCTAGAGCATAGAAAAGCTTGGGACAAGTTTTGCTCCAACTCGAAAACTAACAACCTAACAAGGTAAAGGTTTCTTGTTGGCTTCTTTACTTTACTTTAAAAATATTGAAGTGAACAAAAATCAAAGTGATCACTTAATTTTCTAGTTTTACTTATGTAATTTGAAGTTTGTGACGTGTCCAAGAGTCCTGTAACGTCTAAAGGAAATAAAGCACTTTGAATTTGAATTCAACAAACAGGCCTTCATTTAGAGACATTCGGTCATTTATAGCATAACGCCGCAGCTCCTTAACCTCTATCAAATTACATATTCTTCATCAACACATAAGTCCACTGCTGGACATGCCTCCCCCAAACAAGGGGGGTTTGCCATAAACACCACGCTTGGCAGGCGGATTGGTAATCGCAGTGGAGGTGTTAAAAACGACGAATTAGTTACATTCTTGGTCAATTTAAATATTGAATTGTCCCCTAAGGGTTTCTTATCCTTATAATGAATTCCTTGATTTTAGCATTCGTTTTATTTTTTCTATAAGTATCTAAATACATTTATTCAAGTGCCACCGTCTATATTGTTCTCTCATGTCCAGTCCATCCTAAGGTTGCCTGAAAGAGATCGCTCGCAGCGATAAGCCCGTCCTTTATACTTCCTCCATTCTAAGTATTTCTGTATGTATTGTTTCCAGCTTTGGAGTGTTTTCTATCTATTTATCCTTTTTAAGTTATCTCGCAGGAATGAACATACCGTAGCTTCCACTCGTATTTTAAATCCTCTGCATATTCAATGCGAAAAGGTCGTGTTGCACGAACACACTTGACATTTGCACTGCGGTGACAGTGACACTTGCGCCCTCTCCTGGCTCTACGCGGTGAGCATGGAATTAGCTGTGAGAGATATGTGCTCGGTAAGGCACCTAACCTTTGAGAAGGTTGACGGCTGTTGTAAGCTGTTGCGATTAAGAGGAGCATAATGCTTTCCATGTTATTTAGAATTGGGGTTCACCTTTTTAGGGTTCCGCACCTCAAAAGGTACCCTTAAATTTGTGGGTTGTTTGTCAACCCCCTTTTCTCAGGGACGCGTGGAGCGAGGTATCGAGTTGAAATTAACATCAAATACTCAAATCCGTAACTTCTTGGAGCCGTGATATAAATCAAACTTCTAAGTCAACGCAATCAAAAGTTACAGCCGTTTATATCCGAATGTTTTGAAATTTCCGAGGAAATGATTGCACACAAAACCTATAGGATACTTCCCGTTCACCTAAAATCATTAAATTTGGCAAGAAGCAAGGTTATATAGCACAAGCAAGGGAAAAACTAATGAATTAAGTTTATTTAGCACGACACAAAACATACTTAAATAGGAAAAACAAAGCTAGGAATTCACGATTAATTATTTTAAGAAAAAAAAAATAGCCTACAAATTAAATCAAAATTGAACGAATGCCTATGTTTAAGAACTATCACTTCTGTTACATGCCCAAAGATCACGGCTTTTGAAAAGGCCGTTTTCGGACGAATTTTATGACTTGACTTTTTAATATATTTTTACATATAAACCAAGAATCGAAATTTCAGTGTGAAACAAAATGAAAATATACCTACTTTCATTATTCCAAATTAAAAAGTAATTCAACTTCGGACGAAATTTTAGTTTTCATTAACTTATAGTATCGATCTAATAAAACGAATCGAAATTTCGTAATGAAGTAGGCCTCCAGTATACGAAAAACAAAAGATGATCGCACCAACTTTTACTACCTGAGCTATTAGCGACGTAATATTTAATTTGTTAATATCATTACCATTAACTACCCTACCCAGAAATAAATAAATAAATAATGCTGGATAATCCACACAGCATCATCTAGCCCCAAAGTAAGCAGAGCTTGTGTTATGGGTACTAGATGACTGATATACTTAATACAATACATACATACAACATAGATAGAAATACTGCAAATATAGCGAAAATATGCATCATCACAAGATTTTAGGTAAAATATGCAACTACCGATGAAAATAGGCTAAAATGTATATGAAAATATGCAATTGCATATATCCCGGTCTCTAATAATAACATTTAACATAGTAATTATGCTGAGAGTCAAGAAATATGTACCTACGTAAACAGCACTTTACAATAATAGGCTGCATCCTTTGAAAACGGGCACATTGAGGCGCATTCACTCGCTCCAATTACTCGCCTCGGCACTTGACACGGCAGCGGCACTCGACCGTGCGATGCAGCAGAGAAATGGCATTGCACCATTCCACTTCAGCATTGTAAGGAACCCATTGAGAACTCTTCCGAAAAGGGCTCAACACGACGTTTCAATGGAAAGCATGGAATGGGAAACTGTAAATAGTAGGTTATGTAAGGGGACGCTTTTCGGTTATTGTATTCGACTTACTCAGCTATGTTGGTCACTTTCTTCTGAAACCAATTTGAAAACCTTTTGGTTTAGAAAATATTTTTGTGAATTACTTTATTTTATTGTCACCAAAACTTCTTGTGTTTTTTGTGTACACGTTGATAAGAACTATTAAGAGACAAACATAAGGAACATTAGGTAGGTACAATCTAGCCATAAGATTTGGCTAATGGGTAATTAAATTATCTATAATTACTAATTATAATTAAATTTTAACTAAGTTTTAGAAAGATTCCGAATAACACTTTTGTTTTCAAATTTTTGATTCAACTTAGTAAAGAGAAGTCTTACCTTGGTACCTCTGTCACAGAGTTAAATAAACCCTAAAAACTATTCACAAAGAAGTTCCTTAAACATTTATAGCACAAAATACTCGCGCGGTTTATCCTCTGAATAAATAATCTCATCGGGGCAGATGTAGGCAGGCGGCGCCTCCCGCATTAGCAGATAAACGAAATAACACTATCTTTACAAAGGATATCCTGCTAAAACCTGAAAAAACTTTATGTATAAAATCTAATTTGATATTCGGTCTCGTAAGCTAAATGTCAGGGCGTATTTGGTATTCAGAGTAGTACCTATTTAATCGAATGAAAACCTTAATCAGCCATAATCTGAATGTATTTTAATATTGGGAGACACATACTTAATTCACCTAACTTTATAACTTTGGTATCGAACAAGACTGTAATTTTTCGCAGAATATTTAATTATAAGTTTGGATCAAATTACAGTAAACTTTCAGAAATATTCATGAAATAAATCGAGATACTGCTGTGCTTGGCGATTGTCAGCACAATACTCACCCATCACATGGGTTAATTGGTCTTGCTTGTAAATATTAACTTTACAAAAACATTCATGTAAATGCCCAGTGTCTCGCAATACTTCGGCCATAAAAAGTGTTGCGATCCCGGGAAGAGTAAAGTCCGCCCTTTTAGGTACACAACTATATCTAAAACAAGAGGGAACCTTCGGTACGTCTATCGCACATGTCGAGGTAAATATGAGTTATTTATATTTCGACATTATCCATTATCAGTGCTTGCGATATTATGTCGAATGTTTTCAAGACGCGCGCCTCCGAAGCCTTCTCGATCTTGGCAGCGCGCCAAACTGCGACAACATAGCCTTGTAATCTCCCGTTTGCGAAGATAGATGGCGTTGAAGACATAGGTACCTACATGTCTAGGTTTATTACTGTCCGACTGGGAATGTCATTGGGGTAAACGATTTCTTGGATGAGACTCCTATTTACTTTATACAATTATGTGAGTTGTTTGGACCGGACATAGACAACGCTAAGCTATCATCAGCTACATCGGGCGGTTTGCATAAATATTGTTCTTGACCTAGAATATTTAGGCGGCTTTAAACCCGGAAAAACTGTTTGAGATGTACAAACCGATACCTTTCATTTGATACCCCACTCGGTGAGCTAGCTTCCCTTTTTAAAACTATTCCCCTTCTTTTTAACCAATTTCAAAGTGTTCTACTTACAGACTTCTCTATGGTTGTCCTGTAAAATATAGATCCATATCTACAAACGCTACATACCTACATTTCAGATAGATCGTTCTGCAACTTTCGGATTTCGGAACGGATTTTTTTTACTTTATGTTTTAATATTTCATAGATTATGAAAACTACATATAATTCAAAAACTTTTGAAATGTACAAACTGATTCCTTTCATGTGACACCCCACTTGATCTTGTAGGTCTCATAAAATTTCGACATCACAATTTGTACTAAAAATTTTCATTATTCATAAATTTTTCTTGAAATCTGTACAGGCGCACGAAATGTGTTATTATTTAAAATTTCAAGTTAACAGCTGCGGTAGTTGCTGAGATATTAAAGAGGGAATAGGGACAGACAGAGCGAGGCCGTAAGGGTTTCGAAACCGATCTCGAAACCCTAAAAAGTTTGTCTTATGGGTACAACATAACAACATTTTAATGTTTAGAGTTTTTGTCGAGAAAATCTATCGTACCGAAAATTGTTGAATGTTATTTAAATATTCCGTAGGCGAGACAACAGCAGCGTCCGCCTACGTATTATGATGTAACTTAATATTGGTAACTATAAAACTCAAGACGCCAATATATTGTTTGAACACAACTACTATACAATACCTCTATATTGGAAGTTCCCAACTGTAATAATAGGAGCACAAATTTCTAAGAAGTTCTGCCTACTCATAAAATGTATCAATATGTATACTGATATCTTATTTAAAGAGGGAAACCCCGCTAACGAGTAATGGCTCAGAAATACCTAAATAAACAATGATGGACAATTCACACAACATTAGTTCATAGTTTTTTATTCATAACAAAATGTTACATGTTAGATACTTAAATCTAATTTAATTTTCCAAAGAAACAGAAAACGATAAATAAATAACAACATTCATTAGAAAAATATAATAAAAACTATCATTTTAAGCTTATGAACTCATCATAACTATAAAATGTTTGTTCGATAAGCCAACTTTTTAGGCGACGTTTAAAAATAGCATGGCCTGTAACCCCCTTAATCGAGTCTGGTACCCTGTTGTACACTTGCGGACCCATAACATGAGTTAGCTTCGACGACTTAGTCAGGGAGCGCGCTAGGGACACCAATCTGTGCTGGTTACGAGTGCGGTATGCGAAGTCGCCGTGCGTCGCGTAGGAGCCGAGGTTGCTCCTCACATACAGCGCTACCTGCGAGATGGCTATGCAGGGCAGTGTAAGGATGCCTAGGCTCTTAAAGTGCGGCCTGGCCGAGACATCGCTGCGTATCCGTACCATCGCTCGTCCATTTTTGCATGCGGAACGCACGCTCCCAGTCGGCAGCGCGCGACCACAGCTCGGCGCCATACTGGAGCTGCGAGTGTACTGTGGCAAAGTAGCATGCTCGGGCCACGTCCACAGACACCACCCGGCTCACCCGGTTCAGCGCGTAGCACGCACTGCCCAGCTGTCCGCACAGCACATCGATGTGTTTCGCCCACATCAGCCCCCTATCGATCTGGAATCCTAAGAACCCAGTGCACTCAACCTGATCAATAGCCTTGCTGTCTATGGTCACAGCCAGCGCCCTGACGGGTGCACCTGAGAACCGGAAGTGAATAAAATGGGTCTTTTTCAAATTAAGAGCGAGTCCGTTTACTCTAAACCACTCAGCTAGCCGTGCCGCCACGGCATTCAGTTGGATCTCCAGAGCGTCGATTGAAGGGGCGGATACCACAGCGGCCACGTCGTCCGCGTACATGAAGATCTCGGCCTCAGGGACTGCCTCCGGTAAGTCATTCAATAGTATTGAGAATAAGATGTTCGAGACCGAGGATCCCTGCGCTACGCCCATGTACGACTGCTGTGGTTATTTAGCTTATATACACACTATAGCTTGTGTTATGTGTACCAGACAACTGATATAATACAATACACTAAAAAGATAGATATTTTTTATCATACATAGAAAACAGCCAGAACACCCTAAACAAATATCTGCAGATCGTACAAACATTTGTCCCGAGGCGGGTATCGAACCCGCAACCTCCTGCGTCGCAGGCGGACCTTTGGCCACATATTATTTTATTTATGCTTTAGTATTTATTTGTAGAGATATTTTAGGGTCTAAATAAAAAAGCATACACAGATATTGATTTCCGAATATAAATGAGCAGGTACTATAATAAAAGGCTAGGTTGACTGATTCAAAACTTTAAATACATATGTGGCTGTAATTATTTTGCCTAGCTGGTCTAATTATCAGTAATTTATTAGTAAAGCAGGGTCTAATAGGGGAAAATCATGACTTGACTTCTTTGTATTTGTATTTGGCATTTTGTGACTGGTTTGTCAGTTTTCTGCCAGTGTCCAGGTTTATGGAAATTTCATAGTCATGGAATGGGTTTAAATAATAATATGAGCGGTAAATTTTAAAAACACCAATGAGTTTTATACCTCGGAAACAAATGGAAAATCATGCAAGCTTTATTCACGATATTTGACTGATTTATTACTGTTAGATTTTAAGTATGTATGACTTTAAACGTCATAAGTATAAATATTTCATAAAATAAACTTTCAAGTGGCCAGTATTTTGACGTATTCTGTTGAAAGAGTACCAATTACCTAGGCAATAAACAATCAATCTACTGGTGTGTCATTTCGCGAATGATTCATTGTGCATAAGGCGCAAATATGCAGGTAGCTATAGTATATACTATACTTGTATATGTATATATATATATATATATATACTATATATATATAAGTATACTTCATAACCATATTGGTCATTATACGGATAGGTCATTTCGCGTATGCGTCGTTCCGAGTTTAGGTCTAATGCTTGTGTTAATAACTGTAATGTAACTATAATGATACCTATAATGATATAATGTGTTTAGTTGGATTGGTTCAAAACATATTATATTAAATCTTTATTAAGTAACAAAGAAAAGAAGGATGGCGGTATAAGACCCATAGCCGTGGGCACCTCATACCGCCGCCTTGCGGCTAAAGTCTGCTGTCGGAAAGAAGCCGACTATCTAGGCGACTATTTCCGACAATTTAGCCAGGCTTTGGTTCGCGAGGCGGATGTGAGGCCGCAGTACATTCCCTTCGTACATTTTTAGACCAAAATTATGCGGAAGGTAGACGTCAAAAACGCCTTCAATTCCGTAGACAGGGGCGCCTTGCTAAAAGAAATTAAAGACAAAATTCCAGAAATTTAGCCTTTTCTCTCGCAATGTTTCGGTTCACCGTCAAAATTAATAGCCATATGGCTTTTACAACAATTCTGTTTTGTCTTCTTGTATCTAAATTTACGTATTCTTTGAGATGTAGTCAACTGTGGAAACACAGCGAGCTCTTGGACGGCTTAGACAACAAATTAAAGAATACTCTACCATCGGTTTTGAATGTCGATTTAGATGACAAGGCATGGTCGCAGTCCTCCCTGTCGGTCAAATTGGGAGGCTTGGATATACGCAAAATTTCAAGTGTAGCACTCCCAGCGCTCCTGTCTTCCGTCTACATCACTATTTCTTTAGTTGAAATTTTTTTAAAGTCATCTTGTTGGTCCCACCTGGAATTTCACTCAAAATTTCATTTTTAGTCGAAGCTCGCACGGCTTGGTAGTGCTTGGCATCGTGCTTGCCTTAATGCTGCTCCCCCAAAATCTCTTTTGACACAACGGCAATGGGACGGGGGCCTCTGTGTGAGTTGACACGGAATTATTTGTTACAAACGTGCTCCAGAGCTGCGGATCGTGCCCGTCTCCTGGCCGTTTCTAAATGGGATTCAGGACATTGGTTGCAAGCATTTCCTTCATTTAACACTGGCACTTTATTGGACCCCGTAACTTTTCGTATCGCAACATCTCTTCGGTTGGGTGCAATGTGTTGCGCGCCTCACCAATGCCAGTGCGGTACTGCTGTCGAACAGCTTGGTCATCACGGATATCGTGTACTAGGGCCGCCGGTCGGATATCTCATCATGTCAGCATTAACGACATCATCCGGCGGGCCTTTGTCACCGCTAACTTACCAGCTATTCTCAAACCGAATGGTCTGTTGCGTGACGATGATAAGAGGCCCGACGGCATGACACTAGTCCCATGGGAGTTAAGGAGGCTTATTGTGTGGGACGTTACATGCGTCGACACACTTGCGCCTTCCCATCTTCCGAGGACATCCGTGAGGGCTGGTGCGGCGGCAGATTTGGCCGAGGATCTCAAGAGACGCAAATATGCAGGTCTCGACAGAGCCTACACATTTGCTCCCTATGGGGTCGAGACCCTAGGTCCGTGGGGTACCGAGGCTCTCCAGGTTTTTAAAATATTACCTGTGCCCTGTGTGTGGTCGACGTGACGCGTGACGCGAGAGCTGGTGGGTATCTGGCGCAGCGCATCAGCATTGCCATATAGCGGGGCAATGCAGCCAGCGCAGGATCTTGGGGACGCTTCCGACTGATATTGATATCGATCAGTCTGCAGTTAGCTTAATTGTTTCAATTGTAAATACTAGTTCTCATTTGTTTTTATTATTGAATTGTTATTTTCTTTGTCAATAAAGTACCTAACAAAGAAAATTACCTTATGTTATTAAATGCGCATTTGCTCCTCTAAAGCTTGCATATTTTGTAGGAATGTAACCTTATTTATTTATGTTAATACTACATCTACCTATGAAGTATTATGTTTTGTAACGCGAAGTGTACCTACGACAGTTTTGATAAGCGCACGCCCTAGCTTTTAAAACGTTTTTTATTTAAGTATGTTTGTGCATTCTAGGATTCAATTTACACTAGTAATTGTACCAGACTAATGTTTTATTGATAAAAAAATTTTAGCAGTGATTTGAAAAATAGACTTAATATTGTAGTTCAAGCAAATGTTGATAATTATTTTGGTATAAATATTATGTCAAAATGATGTAGAACTTCGGAGATCTTGGAGTTTGTTTCGAAGCCTTTTCTGTCGAGTTCGGTTCAGTTTTTTTCTTTCTATATATAAAGGCATGTAATGAAAATGTACTCTTTTATTATTAAAGAATAGGATATACGTAACAATATATTTTTTTTTTGGTTGTCTTTATTCAATATAATCTACAAATTAGAGCGAAAATCATACAATTTGACGAAGAAACTGTGCAATTTCTCATTTTTTTTGTAATAGTCGTCAGTAATTAGGAGCTTAGTTGGCCCGATTCGAAGCCAACGAACCAGGAAATAACAGGTCAATACGTCTGGAGCTGACTACGTAGGTTTGTTTACAACTAGATATCAATGTAATAGCCGAAAATGGAAATACATTCGCGAGTGAGAGTTCACTTGCTATTCATCTACACCGCTCGCTACAATTTATTGTGATTGAAGCGATTACAGCGACGATCTTCGATTCCATTACGAATGTATGTGGGTTAACTACGAACCTTATTTGCGTTGGAAGAACACTAACGTTGCATCCCTTAACGAGGGACTTCATCAGGGTGAGTGCGGTTCGCGTCGCGCCTGTACCGCTTCGATGCGCACACTACGGGTTAAGCACGCATTGCGCGAGTCGTAGGCGCCGGCGGAGGGGGTGGTGGGGGGCACGCTGCTTGTCGATGCTGTACAGTAGGAGAGTCATCCTCTCGCGGAGATCTCATCGTACCGTAGTGTGTGGTATAGTAGTAGGGTAGTGTATACTCTGTGTGCATGCGAAACTAACAGGCTCTATACTGCTGTCCGACTTGCCATGGAGACTCGGCTTCCAAGCGGGTGGTAGGTTCCAACCTCTATTTCTATTGAAGTTGGGCCGTCGTCCTATCTCTATCGCCTCGCGTATCTTGTAGGGAACAAATAATTTTTCCCTAGACAAGACACGGGCTTTGTCGAAACGTACGTAATGCGATGGTCTTTCCAGAATACAGTGTTCTACCACCGCCGAGCTAATTGGTATTAACATTCTTTACGGCGCGTACCTATGTGTTCAGAGAGCCTGGTGGATATGTTCCTTTTCGTTTCACCAATATAACATTTGCCGCAGTCACATGGGATCATGTATACACCTGGGACGTCCAGTGGCTCCCTATCATTGGGAGAGCGAAGTAGTGCCGTAGTTGTGTATGAGGCCAATCTTCGATTCATTCATAAATATTGTATTATAAAATAAAAAAACATACCGACCGACAACAAATTAAATGACAATGATAATATAAATAAACAAGGCGTGACCGGTACTCAAACAGACTAAATTTATTGCAAAATATGAAATCTATATTTTAATAGAATTAGTATTTTCCAAGCTGCTGGTCGACTACTTTGGCGAGAATTACCAAAGTGATCTCCTCACTAAAAGATTATTTCCAATTAGCATGAAGAAAGAGCTTTAGTGTAGAAGCTAAGTGCTACCTAAATACAACGTGAAAGTTCTAGAGAAGGCACTAAAAACTAAAAGACCCATTATAACAACAAACTCGTAACAAAGCAATATTCCACACGTGGAGATTCCGCTCGAAAATGGTAATTTCATTCATGGAAAATGTAAATTATGATGTATCCTGCTTCTAACGTTTACGGAGCGTCCCGTAGAAATACGTAATATTATAAAGACACAGGCAGTAATAGTCCGTGCTTCCCGCCAAACAAACGAGGTGAAGCCATAATCACTACGCTTGGCAGGCGGATTGTTGACCGCAGTGGAGGTGTCAATAATCATTTCATGTTTTTTAAAAATACTAACAAACCGATTTCGAATTCCTTTAGTTTTACGCTTTCTTTAAGTTTTGCGGGACTTATTTAGAGGAACGGTTCATCAATCGAAAAAAATGACTGAAATATGTACAAAAAGTTCTTAGTAACTCAAACTGGCCTCTTGTACTTTAATATTTCAATAGTCTTTTGTTTCAGGTTTTCATTTGTTTTTTTTTTCGTTTATTTGCTATTTTCACTAGTCTTTTGGAATAATTTTGCTGACGTGTGCGTATTCATTTCATAAAATTCCGTCTTTTTTCCATTTTTTTTCACAAAAACTTATCGCAATAGTGGTGCTCACACATATATAAATGTATTCTATGAAATATTTTTATATCTTACACATTTTCCCTTTTCACTAACTTGCGTGATACATACATTATAAAACACTTAACTTATCATAATTTAATATTGATATACGTAGCAAAACATACACAATATAATATTCGTACACGTACCTAAACAGTATATTGACTAATACAATGTACCTATACATTACAATGTACTTTTGAATGCACAAGCTCTATAAGTTTTTCTTTTTATCTTATTTCCTCTGTACCTACCTACAATTAAGATTAGTTATGTTGATTTGATATAATTATCTGTTTATATTAGTTGGAGAAGTCGCTGACTCCTGAAACACAGTTTTTAACTAGTTCAGGAGCCTATGGACTCATTTTGTTCTTTTATGCTAGCTGTTATGTCAATAAACATTTTATTATTATTATTATAAAAAAAGTATATATTGCTTAATTTATATTAATATATCGAGCTTAATATACAAATATAACAACACATCAACGAATGCCTAGAGGGACAATGCCGGATCTTAGCGTAGCTCAGGTTTCCAAAGCTGTTACTTTAATTGAAAAAGGTCAGTTATAAAGAAGTGACACAGACATTACGAGTTTCCACATCCGTCATCTTTCGAAATGTTAGACGTTATCGGCAGACTGGTGAGTACACGAGACGTGCAGGGCAAGGTCGCAAGAGAGTCACTTCAGCGAGAGACGATCGATTTATGGTGCGCAGTGTTTAGAGAAATCGCACTTTGACTTCTGCTGAGGTCAGATCTATACTCCAGCACGTTCGACAGGTGACAGTTAGCACTAAAACAGTAAGAAGAAGGGTTAAAGAAGCTTGAATAAAGACGTACTTGCCAGTCAGACGAACCTTACTTACCACAGATCACCGAGTAGCTCGGGCTAACTTTGCTCGCTCATACCAAAACTGGAATGATGATGACTGGGGGAAAATATTGTTCAATGACGAGTCTAGGTTTTGTCTACAGCCAGATGATAGAAGGGTTAAAGTTTATAGATGACCCGGAGAAAGATACGCTCAGTGTAACATTGTTGGAAAAGAGTAATGGTGGAGTCAGTAATGGTATGGGGCGGTATTTACATAGGGGCACGTACGGAGTTGCACATCGTAGAAAATGGATCCCTGACTGCGACTCGGTACGTAAATGATGATCTAAGAACCAATTGTCATGCCCTTTGCCCCATACATCGGAGAGAATTTTCAATTAATGCAAGACAATGCCCGGCCCCACACATGCAGCGATAGTTTGGGGGTATCTTCGAGAGGTTGAAATTGACGTTTTGCCGTGGCCGTGGCCAGCACGCTCGCCAGACTTAAACCCCATCGAACAGGTTTGGGATAAGCTCGGAAAACCAATAAAACATTTATTTCTTGACATACAAACAGCGGGATCCAGCACCAACAAACATAGGTCTCAACAGGGCACTGGAAGAAGAGTGGAATCGAATACTACAAGATTTCATTGATAACTTAATCAAAAGCATGTCGAGAAGATTGCAGGCAGTTTTAATAACTAGAGGGGGTAACACCAAATACTGAATGTGCCCAAACACTCGACAAAAATCCCCGTGATGGCAACACAATGACATTTTCAATGTGATGGATGATTGAAGGGTTAATCCTTAAAAACATCATTTTTGAGATTTCTCTTGATTAGTCTTGTGTTTTTTACTGAAGTAAGTTTTATTTTCATTAAAAATGGTATAATGAATAAAGAGCTTAATATAATTTTTATAATTACACACAAAAAAATTATTTTAACTTCCGATCTGTGTCTTTTTTGTATCGTTCCTCTAATTATGTTCATGAGTGTAGTAATACCGCGAGTTTCTTTTTTATGGGACCATCCTGATAATATCATTCTCTATACAAAACCAAACGATTTATCAAAAAACATACCATTACTTAGGTTATGTTCGAGTGTATAGTCGAACATAGAACCGCCTAAATAATGATTGATTATTTATCGGGTACCTTTTGTTATTATTTCCCCTAATCATTAATTATGTTAACCAACAGCGAAAGTTTAATAAGTTTTAGAGAACCACCTTTTTCTCAAAGTCGGTTAAAAATACACAAAGCAGCTGCCTTTCTAATGGTATTATCCTATAATTCATCTAAGTATATTCTCTTAAATAGCTAGTAGGTCTTACTATAGGGTTCACGGAGACTTGGCATCTCTACCGTTTCTCTGTCTACAATGTTAGTTTTATTTGACTCTAGATTCTAGGTTCGGTATATTAATTTTTATGATGAATTTTGTGTGCTTTTAAAATGTAATCTATTTGATGTGACAAAGTGTGTGTTCCCTGTGAGCCTACGAATAAATATATTAAATGCTCTCTCTAGCTATTCATTTGGAAAATCTTTCATTTCACTCAGTGGAGCGGAATCCATACATTATCTCGTATGTTATTTAACGGCGGGAAAAGGTAAATGTGTTCGGACAGAGGCTGTATATTGATGGGTTCGTTTCATTGATCGGATGGAGAGAGGGAGATCATTTGTTTATGCTTCAAGATTGTTTCAATTGTCCTAATATTATAAAGGCGAAAGTTTGTGCCGGCCGATCTAACGGTAACAATGAACAATAACAATTTATTTATTCAACTCGCACACTGCTTAGACATATATAAAAAGATAAGAGTAGGTAGGTAACATTACATAATCAATTATAGTACACTAAGTCGGCCTGCCTATTAGGAAAATCGACAAAGAATGTAAGTTGCGTTTTAAAATATACGGCAACAAAGTCAATTTTAGGTTAAGTATGGGAGGGTTGTTTACAAACATTTCATATTGAATTCGGCTGGAGTATAGTTCCTGGTTGTCTGGTAGAGATCGCTCATGAGCGGTAAGACCGCCAAATATCACATTTTTTGTAATTTTTGTTAATTGTTTCGTAAAGTGTGCAATAAAGAACTTTCTACCTACCTATACTCTGTCCACGGAGACAAGCTAACATAGCGCGCGCTCTCTTGCACAATTGTACGAAAGTGAAAGGGACGGGACTACTAGCGTGTTTTAGCGGGAGAGACTAAGATTGGTCAGTGGGAGTGACCATTATTTTAAAATGTAAAGCTACGAGTATGTTTAGATAGCTCACTTCAAACTATTACTTACATTATTCACTAGCTTTTCGCTCGGGGTTTTGTGGATGAGTGGGTTATTGATAATTGACCTACTTATTATGATACTGTAAACCTAAAAATATATATTTTGTTTAATTTTGGTAGTGTACAAAAAATAGAAGAACAGAAATTTTCTTACAAATTTATTTACTTTCTGAATCTGAATCATACTCCAAGCTTATAATAAAATGTTCAGCCATATTTTCTACGTTCCTATCCGTAACATCCATACCAGGCTCTACTACATCACGTCCGCACCGCACAAGAGACAGATAAGACTAACTTTTGGCCACACAGCGTGCACAGTGTGCACGTGCCCTATGTTCGTTATCTGCGACCAATAACGTGCAGTCTATGATTTCCCTATTAGCTTGTTTCGGCGAACAGAGTTTAGGTATCTATCCTGATCTAGAATAGAATAGAAAATCTTTATTTCTGAAACATAATTTAACACATGGCATACATTCAATTAAATATTAAATTTAATGTAACACAAAAGGTCACCTGCTCAGCTCAATGCTGCTATGGCACTTGTGCCATTGCAGCGCTGGTTTTCAGCGGTACCAGGGTGCTAAGTGCACCGCTACTCGCTATACCAATCATAGGTAGCTTTATAAAAAAATAATTAACAAACAAAGCATAAATAGCTCAACTCTAATTGAATTTAAGTTTAAGATAAACACGAATTACGCATTTTTATACAAATAGAGCTAAAGTATTTTTTTTTAACAATCTTTATTGACAAAGAAAATTACAATTAAAAAAAAACAAATTAGAACTAGTATTTACAATTGAAACAATTAAGCTAACTGCAGACCGTTGCAATTAGCTTAATTGTTTAAATTAATTTAATTTAATTTATAATTTAAATTCAATTATTACCTATTTAACTACCATTAAAGTATAAGTTAGTTAAATAGGCCCATTTCTAAAATAGACAGATAAATAACCTATATAAATTGAATGTATGTATGTATCTCAGAGTGAGTGAGGTGTTAGTGTGAGTATGTATGTGGGGGTGTGTGCGTGTGTGTGTCGCGTACACCAGAAGACACCGGTCCGGGCAACAGGAGCAACCAACAACATAGGTGTGTGTGTGTGTGTGTGTGTTTGAAATAAATAGATAGGACAATAGATGGATAAAATAAACAAGTGATAGCTTTGGACTGGAGAATATGAGCAAGAACGACAAAGTATCAGTGTGGTTTTTCAAGAACTATCAAATGTTTCCTTAGTGAGTGTCTAAAAGTGTACAATCTACCGCACGGGAAACTCATTAGACTATTAGCTGACATGAGTGTCTTGTCTACCCATCAAACATTCCGTTTAAAGGTTTGGAACTGAGTCTGCAGTCTTACAATGCATCATTGAGGCGTCTGCAACCACGGAGTGATAATTTAAACAAATGTGGTCGGAACTAGCGCCGTTAGTGCATCTGTCCGGGGAAATTAATGTAACATGAACTTTACGTGCAACTGCGGATGTTGGAAAATGGTGCTTATGCTAGGAGGAGTAAGGTTGGGAATCGTGTGGCATATTTTTGGATGTGTAAATCATAATTTTAGGAAGCAACTTTAGCAACACGTTCATTAAGGGAATATCTTAATATCAAGAATATCAAGTCAAATATCGTAAGTTTAAAAAATATCAAGATCATGCTACCGTTAGCATAGAGTGCACCTGTGTTTGCGCACACACTTGTGCATTATAATAGTACCAGTCTCTGCCCGCGGCTTCGCACGCGTTGTTTCTATGGAAACGTTTTAAGGTTATTTCTATCCCATGGGAACAGATTTATGAGATAAAAAGTACCCTATGTTTTACTCCAGGCCTACCTGTGTGCTAAATGGAGCCATCAGTATATTTGGCGTGAGGAAGTAACAAACATCCACCCATACATCTAAACATCCAAGCCTTCGCATTTATAATAATATTATACATTATAAATGTTGGATGTTTGGAACTTATGCGATATGATGTCCTGCTCAAACAGCTACTTCCCGTTGAGACTGGCCGCCGCCGTGGCAGAAATTCACCTGGAACATCATCATCATCATCACGATGAGTGATCTCGTTCCGCTGTCACCTAGTCATCATCATTATATCAGCCCGGCCTGACCTACTGCTGGGCCTCTTCTAGTTTCTACCAGCCTCCGCTGTCCTGGGCGTCTAGCATGCAAGAAACCCTGTGAGAAGCGATATCTTCATTCAATCTTGTGTTACTGTAGGTTACCTATTTAAATTCTGCGTAAGATTAACTACAATCCTTTTTACTTGTATTTATTTCATCTTGAAGCCACAGAATAACGAGTCATACCGCTAGCTCAAGACACAGGGACGAACGGGGGTGGAATGTAAATCGCGAGTTAGGTTCGTTGATTGATTGAACGGCGCGAAAAAAGGATTTCTCCAGACTTGTTTGAAGATTCAGGGGGCGCCCTTGTGGCACCCGTGGCCGTTCTTCTATGCAGCTAGAAGGTTTATGCAGTGTCTGTAGAATTTTTGTATGATACATTGGACAGTGTAGTTGTAAGGATAATGGAGTCTACATCCTAGTCGACTGGCCGCGGACAGTTAACCGAACACTCTTGGCTGCCCACAATATTCATAAACTACAACGTCACACCAACCCACCGGACTGTGTAGCCGACTTTAGTGTGTAGACTCTATTACTGTAGAATGCTTTGCTTGGGTAACACAGCTCCTTCCTCCAGCGGTCAGTGCCTAAGGAAGGAGATGAAACCTCACAAAATAATAGATATCAAGACTAAGTAAAGTGATCGCGTTGTTATCAAAGGCCACGCTGATAGCACCGTCGAAACGAACCAACAAGTAGGGGCCTTCCACCTTACCACAAAGCGTTTCGAATTTTCTCTAACTTATTTTTTGCTTGAAACAATTTTCGGTACAACTAAATGGCCATATTTTACATCGAAATAATGATTACTGAGACATTTAATTCCTGTGTTCCCAATTTAATTTCGTTAATTACTTACAAACAGTCTCCCGAAGCAAGTTATTTTCAGCTGTCATTTAATATTCGCGATCTTCAGAGGTTTGAGGTTTAGAACTTTTCGCTCATTATTATAAATGGGTACCTACCGTACTTATTCTTAGCAACCTTATGGAAAATATATTTCAAGGAAAATATATTGAATTGCAACTGTGTAGAAATAAATGTTACGATCTGTGGATAAAATTAAGGCCTTGCTTTGTAACACAGCTCAATTCCACTGATATTTGTATCCATATAACTATAGGTTCACAAGAAGCGCTTGGCCAAGGGTTCAAGAAGGTTCTCCCTCGCGTGGAGAAGTAGGTACATACCTACCCTAATCTCTCTAACCCCAAGCAGCAAGGGTTGTTTCGGTTTAGAGTTTCCAGTCAAAAAGAGTAACTTACATTATTGATACAGTTACTTGTAGTCAGTGGTGGAGTTAGTGATCATGCTCTTGTGTTAAACTTACCATAAGCACCGTAAGTTCATGTTTGGTTAAGTGATCTGAAACAATTAAAATGAACCATGAATAACATATTTAAGGCTAGTTTAATTTAATATGGTAGACATACCTATCCTTTAATTCAAGTTTATCTTTCCATTAGAACTTATGTAATAATACTTGTCGAAGCGTGACCTTTCTTATAGAAGGGCAATGGTCAGCCTATCAAGACCGGTCAACACCATCTAATGACAATCTGTTATTTGCATGTAGTCAACCAGGCAAAGCAAAGACCACTTCTAGATTAAAACAGAAATGAAAACAACAAAGCAAACCCAAGCACAAATAAAACAACCAACAAAATAACACAATACTTATTTTGAGAACTTTTTAGGAGTCAGCCAACCGCGATGTTGGGAGTAGGTACTGTACTAGGCTTTATTGGACTACTTTTGCCTCACACAAATGGAATAGGAATATTTCCCTTTTTTCCAGATGAGCGAAAGTTGTAATCCATGATTTGTACTACTGAGTTTTTTCCTTTATGGAAGTGGATTTTTTTGTTAGCGCGTAAAACACAAAAACAGTTCGAATACGAAGTGTTTTTGGGGTTGCTTCATCATCATCAGTCCACTACTGAACATAGGCCTCCCCCAAACGACGGCACAAATAGTGGTCCTGCAGCCACCTCCATCCATCGACTCCCTGCGCCGCTACAATGTCGTCGCTCCATCGAATGAGAGGTCTACACACTCCGTTTCGCATTGCATCGCGGTCGCCACTTGTGGTTTCATAATCAATCATATCTATGTAATGTATCGTATCAAGTTATCTAGTACCCATAACACAAGCTCTGCTTAGGTTGGGGCTAGATGATTTCGTGTGAATTGTTCAGCATTATATTTATTTATTTGCCAGAATACATTATTAATATACATGTCAGATCTTAAAACTATGTTGGTAATTGTCTTCAGGCTGCACGCAAGCGTGCAAATATTGTGCGAATCATATTATTGAGAAATACATATGCTTTTGGTTGGTAGACAAGCTACATCAAAAGCTCTTGTTAAATATTTCTTCTATTTCGTTAAAAACAACAAGAGCAACAAACAATTTTCAATAAATGTTAATTTAACAAACTGTTGAAAATAGTTTCCATGTTGCTAGAAACTTGCGAGGTTCGCGAATGGATTGCAGTTAATTGAAGCACTGAAGCAATCAAATGGAAACTTAAAGCGCAAGTTCTAGGAATGTTTCATTTTATACGACTCGCACTTTCGTGGTCGAAATCTATGAAAACTACGACCAAAGAAAACTAAACGAAAACTAAGTACCTATTTGAATGTTGGGGAGGTTCTTTTCAACAAGATGAGATGACTTCCACCCAATAAAGACGATCATTTATGTTGTCAAAGCTAGCTTTGTGAGGTGGTTGTAAGAAGATAGTGTTTGTCAAATAAAAGAGCACTTGCCAGTAACTATAAAGCACATATGTATATTCAGTACCGCTACCGCACACCACAAAATAAAGAGACGTTTACAGTGACATAATGGCTTACCGCAAGCTTCAAGTGGCCCACAAGCCGTCTGTTATTTATTATATTTATTTATTATTTATAACAAATACAAATACTACAACTGCGAAACTAAACCAACAGTTCAGTGTTTATGGTGCACTTCAACGGCCGCAGTCAACTCAAATACCAGGGTAGAAAATACTTTAATCCGAAAAATGACGTAAATTCTATTTCGTTTGCGTTTCTCTGAAAGTTTTTTACTGCATATTACAAATTGAGTTCGTTTTTGTAAGTTTTCCGAAACATGAGGGTTGTTGGTAGAGTTTTTAAGGTTATTGCAATTTGTTAACATAGTAGAGGTTGTATTGGGGATTGGATCGGGGGTTTGTATAGGAGGGTCTCGCTGCTGTTGTAGCATCAAACATAGGTTAGTCATCACGAAGCCATGGTGCGATTCTTAGGACGAACTTCAATGACGTTTACAGGTGTATTAACGTCGGACACTTGACCGCGCTTTCTATCGCCGATACACGCTCATCAAGAACTATATAATTAGGACGCACGGCGCGACTTTCACAGCGATACAATTGCCCCTAGACTTGTCTCTACAAGATCCACTACGTTATTTTCTTTCACTCGATATTCCGTCATCAACTAAATGCAAGATTTCAACCCGCAAGGTCTCACCGCAAGCCACTCCACTCTTTTATTTACTCCCCTTTGGCGTCCGCGCTGCGCTATTCACCGCGAGATTAGCGCAAACACCCGGCTTCGCCCGTGTTTGCACGGTCGGGAAACTACTTGTTTGTTTCCGAGGTGTTCCTACATCTGACCTAACCTAACACAAACAGAACTTGTGAAACGTTTTATTGACTTCTGAAGTAAATTAATGATTTGTTTATTTTGTGAATCATATTTACCTACCTCGGCGGTAGGTAAATATGATTCACAAAATAGGCCTCCCCTGGTCCCTAACAAGGGGAGGCCTTTGCCTGCAATGGACGGGTACTTGTATATGGACCCACCTTCGCAGTTTTTTATTGTATTTTAGTGTGTTGTGAATTAATGATTTATCTTGATATGACGTAGGTAGTACTTGCAAAGAATTCTGTTTTATTTGCAACTGGTTCTATTTAAGGAATAATAGCTACTTTTCTAATTAAAACGAGTTTAG
Source organism: Eupithecia inturbata (assembly GCA_963662085.1). NCBI lineage: Eukaryota > Metazoa > Arthropoda > Insecta > Lepidoptera > Geometridae > Eupithecia > Eupithecia inturbata. The sequence continues at coordinate 883,927 of OY759195.1, forward strand.
AATATATTTTTCTTCTTTTCGTCAGGTATTTTTATGGAGTGTAAGGTAAGTAATATTAAAAACAATAGTGTTTTTCGAGACTTGATGTCTCGAAAAATTTTCAGAATTATTTATTTATTTTAACTGACCGTAGGACGTACTAATCTCCGCCCCCTACGTGATTAAATGTGAGTGTTATGCTGGATTCAAACATGCATGTAAAGTACTCGAATTTCAGATTCCAAGAGATTTATGCTCTTATAATAAAGAAGCTTGCATAACTGCTACAAATGGGGCATATGTCGGAGGTTAACCTTCCCTGTTATCTTGTAGACTGGTAAATAAGGCCCCTATTTTCGGAATGACAAACAACTTTTATCGATTGTCGATTTTGAATTTCACGAATTTCTTCACACAAACTGATTTATTATAAATGCGAAAGTTGGATGGATGTATGTTTGTTACTTATTCACGCCAGAACTACTGCATGGATCGGAAATATGACGGGTAGTCTTAGGACTGGAATAAAAAAATAGGCTTTTTATCCCATAAATAAGTTCCCATGGGATAGAAATAGCCTTGAACCGTTTCCATGTAAGCGAAGCCGCGGGCAGAAACTAGTCCTTCATAAATAAAAGGGCAAATCATCCACCTACTTCTATTCTAGTATTATACAAGCGACAGTAACTCTTGTCCGTCTGTTACATTTACGATTAAACGGCTGAGTAGATCTCATTGAAATTTGGCACGGAAATAGATAGTATCTAAGAATGCCGAAGAATTTAGATCCTTAAAAATGGATGTGAAGTCGAGTGAACATGACCTACCAGCCTGAATATAAGTTTCACACAGGCTTAGCTCTAGGGCCATGTCCACTTCAGAGATTTGTGCCAACTCGCACGCGACATTTTAATTGGAATATCCCCCTTGTATTATTATATGCAAATTGTCAATTTGCGCGCGGCCATTTTGAATGCCAAAAAGAATTAACCTGTCGATGGGAGAGGAATTATACCTCTAGATGGAGTTAAAGCGGATCGTTCTGACCCATTATTTATGTTAGTTTGGGTGAAACAGCAATAGCCAAGAATAGCTATAATGTTCATATAACGATAATTATACATATATTGAATAAACAAAATGTACAAAAAATAGACACAATTTTTTAAGCTTTTGTGTGTATTTTATCTTCAAAGGGAGAAAACACAATATGATTTTTGGTGGATTATTTCACCCCCATGAAAGAGATACATGTTTTGCTTTTAAAGCATCCAATTACAAAGTGGGTGCTCGGATAGAATCAAAACTTGAAAAAATTAAAATAGCATAACAGAAAAACCTATAAATGTTGGGCTAACTAAACTCTATTTTGTTCTATTGCACCGCATTAAACCCAATGTTGTTGCCTTTTACTAATAAACCGCCAAGCGCGAGTCGACTCGCACACGAAGGGTTCCGTACCGTAAAAATCAGGCAACTTTTTCAAAGAACATCATATTTTCAATTGTTCGGAGACCCCTTTAAATTTTCATCTTTATTATATTTTTAGTATTTGTTGTTATTACAGTTAGTGGTGCTCATTTATAGTAAGTTTCATGTGTCTATTGTGTATCAAGAGAGCCTTGACAAAGGAAGAGCAAAACTAGCCAAAAAAAAACACGTTTTTTGTATCGAAGCCCCTTTATTTGGATAGGTATTTATTTTATTTTTATTATTTGCTGTTATAGCGGGAAGAGAAATATGTAAATACACATTCTCTGAAAATTTCAACTGTCTGTGTGTTTCTCTTACGGTCCATGAGATAGATTCCTGTGACAGACGGACGGGCGGGCGGACAGCCAGGGGAGGCTTAGTAATAGGGTTCCGTTTACACCCTTCGAGTACGGAACCCTAAAAATAATTCGCAAAATAAATCCCACACAATATAAAACCAAGCCTACTAGCAACCCTAAGATAAGCAAATCGCGCATTCCGTGGTGAAAACACAAGTCAGCAGGAAATCTGACAACGTCGCACGCTTACGTCACACAGTCACACCGGACCAATTATGCATTCCACCCCTCTTACGTCCCGCTCGCACGGGTCACGGGCCGCGAATAGGCCCCCAGTGTGGAAAAAGGAAGAGTGATAGAGCCATGTTTCACTGTGATACACATCTTTTATAGTCTTGTGGTTGTTTTGGGCGCCTTGTTTTTAGTAGCTGCCTGAGAAGAATAGTCTTTGTAAAGGAGTGACGGATGGTGAAAGGTCAAATTAAACCGCCAAGTGCGAGTGGACTTGCACACGATGGGCTCCGTACCATAAAAATCAGGCAACTTTTTCAAAGAACATCAAATTCTCACTTGTTCGGAGACCCCTTTAAATTTTCAACATTATAATTTTTTTATAGTTGTTGTTATTACAGTTGAAGTGTTACTTATTTATAGGAAGTTTCATGTGTCTGCCTATTGTGGTTCAAGAGATACAGCCTTGCAAGAGCAAAAATAGTCAAACAATATCACAAAAACCTATTTTTTGTATGGAAGCCTCTTTTAATTTGGATATTTATTTTATTTTTATTATTTGCTGTTATAGCGGTATGAGAAATACACCTTCTCTGAAAATTTCAATTGTGTACCTCTAACGGTTCATGAGATAGAGCCCTGTGACAGACGGACGGACGGACAGCGGAGGCTTAGTAACAGGTTTCCATTTTCACCCTTCTGGTATGGAACCCTAAAAAAGAAAATGTTTGTGAAGGAAACTCATTATGAGTAAGCGCTTTTCTTACTTTCATGGAATGACTTTGACACAGAAGGTTGTGCAGATCAGGAGCATCGATAATACCACGGAGCACCTGCACATTGTTGTTATTTGATCATAAGCCCGTCTGGTTTGCAGAGTTATACTCAAGGCTTGCGTACATAAATGGATAGTACCCAAAAACTAGCTTGTACAGAGATCTAAGAAACGCTTTCTGAACCTTCTCCGGTAACAATGCGTACGTACTTTCGTGGGTATTCCAGACGCAACTGCTTGCCTCCAGCTTGGTTCGCACCAGGGTCCCGAACAGAGTCGCACAACACTGTCACTGCGAAAGTCTCGGGCGTTTTTCATAACAAAGCAAAGTCTCTGAAAATACTTTTTGGCGATTGTGGAGATGTGCTCGTGAAAAGTGAGTTTTCGGTCAAAAGTGATTGCTATGATTGCCCTCCTGAAAGCGGATGGGAGATGGGTACTTTAAAAAATCAAAAAAGCTAAGGAAGCTTCCTCATACACTGAGAAGCCAGACACGAGCCTTTTTTCTTACCAAACATAAAACAACCATAATCCAATTCACTACGGTCCATTTCACCCTGAGCCTCACTGACAGAGGTTCAGGCAGGGCGGCGGCAGGCCCAATTGTTATGCTTGCGGTGCGTAAGCGAATTTTTCAGGCGATTCGATACATCACGGCTTTGCTTTCAAGTTCCAACTCAAGCAGTACTGAACCTTACGGCGATGTGTTTGAGCTTATTTCAGCTGTGTACATATATATTGGTACATTAGAGCGTGGGTAAAAGCAAGTTTATCGGACAATATATTAAATAGACTTTTTATGATTCTGCCTTTACAAACCGATAAGTACTGTTTTATTTATTTACAAGTTTCTGTCCACGGCTTCACAAGCGATATTTCGATGGAAATTATAATTAGTGATTTATGGGTTAAAAGTAGCCTTTGTTTGATTCCAGGTTTATAGCTGCACCTATCACAAAATTTCACCTGAATCTGTTCAGCAGTTTTGGCGTGAAGAAGTAATATCCATCCATCCGAACTTTCACATTCATAATATTAATGTGACGTGATAGTTTGACCAATGTGACACCTTAACAGAGTTTGATATCGGTTCTTGTTGAAGCGATCTGTCCACGCGTTTATTTTCTTTGTCTGAATGAAAGAATGCAATCTCTGTTTCTTTTCAATAATAGTGATGCGAATCTGTTGTCTCGTAAATAATAATCAGAACTAACGATAGCTTCGATATTTATCAAGCTGACAGATTTTTCTCTTTGAAATATTAGGTCCTTACATATGAAATTGGCGTTTTGTATGGGAGGAACAAAAAGTCGAATATTTTTTAATATAATATATTTAATTAATCAAAGTATGAACCATTATTTTCTATGCACTTTTGCCATCTTATAGGTAGTTCATTGATCCCTTTACTAAAAAAACCAGTCGGACGGGAATCAATAAAATCTTTGAAGGCGATTTGGACTGCCCCATCGGAGAAGTTATCCAAATTTCGAAAAAAATGGTAATCTGTTGGAGCAAGGTCCGGGGAGTACGGAGGATGTCTTAGACTTTCCAATTGAAGCTCTTCTAATTTAGTAGCCGTCTGTTGCGCAGTGTGTGGTCTAGCGTTGTCGTGAAGCAGCAGTGGCGTGGAGCGATTGACCAGCCTAGGTTGTTTAGCCGCTAGCTTTTCCATCATGGTTTGCAATTGCTGACAATAAACATCAGCCGTAATAGTCTGGCCAGATTTGAGAAAACTGTAATGAACAATACCGGCACTAGTCCACCAAACGCTTACAAGTAACTTTTTTGGGGTTAATTTTCGCTTGGGGCAGGATTTGGCTGGCTGGCCAGGATCCAACCATTGCGCTGAGCGCTTCCGATTATCGTAAAGAACCCATTTTTCATCACAGGTAATGATTCGGTTTAAAATACCTTCATTATTGTGCCGGTTTAGTAATGTAACGCAGCAGTCGACGCGCGTTTGCCGGTTTGCTTCAGTCAATTCGTGAGGTACCCACCTTTCAAGCTTTTTAATCTTCCCAATTTGCTTCAAGTGAATTAAAACAGTTTTATCACTAACATCGCAGCCTGCAGCTAACTCGGACGTGGTTTGCGATGGATCCGCTTCCACAATAGCCTTCAACTCTTCATTATCAACTTGAGTCTCAGGCCGTCCACGGGGCTTGTTCTGCAGGTCAAAATTTCCAGAACGAAAACGTTGGAACCAAAAACGAACTGTGTTTTCTTTTGCAACACGACCGCCATACACATCATTCACCCTTCGAGTTGTTTCCGCAGCACTAGTGCCACGGCGGAACTCGTACTCGTAAATAATGCGATATTTTAAGTTTTCCATTTTGTAAAATGAGTGACGCAAACAGAAAAAAACAGAAGAAAAAAAACAAATGAATGACGATCATCGAAGCACAAATACATGAGTCTATAGCTGTACAAATTTGAATTTGGAATTCCTTACCAAAGAGGAGAAATATGTGATTAAAGTGGCCAGTACGAAAAACGCCAATTTCATATGTAAGGACCTAATATTACTTTCTTACATTCAGTCAAAGAAAATAGTGAACGGAGTATATAGCTACTAAATGCGCCCCTTTCCTATATCATCGAAGTTAATTAGCCAATAACACATCACGCGGAATAAACTAGTGATAGCGGGCGAGTTCTCCCGGGGCCCGCGGCTGAAAGCTATCACATTACCGACCCCGGGAAATTCCGGCGTGAACCGGTTAGTTCCAGATCCGAGAGGGGCAATCCCGATTCGTGCGAGCGGGACAGACTAAGGGAAAGAACGAGAGCTTACTTCCCCTGACATGTCAAACTTTATGGAAAATAAAGTGGCTACGTTGTTGGTGGAGCGTGTTCAACACTCAAAATATAAAAAGTTCGATGTCTAATGAACCGTCAGAACTAGGTGGGCGATAAGTTACTGTAACGAACGCCGAAAGAATAGAAAAAGTTCTTGAAAAATGAAACGATTTTCTGGATAAGGGTCGTAATGACCGACAACAAAGTTTGAAGGTTCAGTATAAAGGAAATTTATCGTTGTTTTGATTACAATCTGAAGCCTCTTTTTTTTGTATAAAATCGAGCACAAGTCGACAATTAATGGGTGCTGAAGTAAATGAGCAGAATTAGAACTGGGTTAAGTCAGACTTATTCTACATAAATAGTTACTTTGAAGTTTTACGACCGCGCCTTCGGGTTACTCTTTAATTGGGTTTGCTGAGAGCATTTATTTCAATTTGCATAGTAGTTTAGGTTTGGTCCTTTTATTTGATCAGATTATTTTATGAGCCGTAGTTTCAATTTATCTTCATATACGGTCTTAAAATTTAAAAACTGCAGTTTCATGTACCTAACTAAAGTTGTCAAAGATAGATGAAACACGCGATATCTTTATCTATATTTTGACGACCTCCGTGGTACAGCGGGCGAAGGTCCGCCTGCAGCCAAGGAGGGTTCTATTCTCGCCTCGGAACAAATGTTTGTATTTAACGCTGTCATGGCCATCTGCGGTCAACAGCATTGTAGTCCTTTCGAAAAAAAAAGAAAAAAAAAAAATGTTTGTACGATCTGCAGATATTTGTCCCGGTGTTCTGGGTGGTTTCTATGTACATTAAAAAAAAAACTATCTATTTAGCTATATAATGTATAAAGTATATCAGTTATCTAGTACTCATAACTCAAGCTACGAGTATGCTTTCTTTGGGGCTAGATGATTCTGTGTGGATTGTCCAGCATTATTTATTTATTCATATTTCTCAATCAGTGCTATAAAATCCACAAACAACCGCTAATCCCCCAGGCTAGCATAGTTTAAAACAGCGATGATCGCGTGCACTCCAGCGAAGCACATCAAAGCATAACCCTCTCTGCAACGGGTCATTACGACCCTGCCGCCGCCGCCGCCGCCGCCGCCGCCGGCCGGGGGTTAAACTTTAAGATACACTGCGTAATGGAGGTACTCGCTCATACTTTGCTACTTTACGGTATAATGCAAGCTGTAAAACGGTTTTCGATGTTTTGAATAAAGGATGACTCACGCTAGACCGTGTCGGCCGTAGCACGGTCACCGAGCCGGGCCCGTGCTGACTCACGCTGGACCGTGTCGGGTCCAAGCCGAGTGTCGGCCGTAGCACGGTCACCGAGCCGGTCCGAGCAAAAACCGAACAAAACGTCAGTGCACTTATATAGCATCACAACGACTGCTCGGGCGCAGCTCGGCGGCACTGTATTCATGCAACGAGCCGAGCCGGGTCCGAGTTGCTTCCGGTCGCTGTCCGTTGCTCGGCCGTCACTCGGTTGCCGACCGGTATAGCGTGAGTGTGTCCATACAAAATATACGTAATATTAGTTGACCGTGCTACGGCCGACACTCGGCTCGGGCCCGACACGGTGTAGCGTAAGTCATCCTTTAGTTGGGAGCTAAGCTAACTTAAGTTAATAGTCATTATCATGAGGAAGTTAGGGTGAAACACACAGAACTAACAACGAACATGACGTTGGAAATACTTCGTTAATATTGTTGAGACGGGAAAATAAGTTAGGTCTACCCTTAGCTAGTCGTTTCGCAAGAGAAAACTTATCATAAAAGACAAAGTCATAACTTCCAACTTCGAGCGTTATTTTCCGTTTGTGTACGAACAAACGTGCGAAGGTAAATAATATTGCAACAACAATGTATTCCCGTACTATCTATTTCCTTTGTACGCCATCTTGAAACTTCCAACTGCCGTGCCAAGAAGGCAATAAATCAGAACATTGACATCTAACGCGATTCCAAATTCGAATGGGAACCCATTCCGCAGGATTTCGTCCGAAAATACCTGACTTGCCGACGAAAAAGGTTTATTGTATTTTATCTTCTCAGATTAAACCTGTTGAGACGGTCGCGTATCGAAGTTATTGGATTTTTTTTTGAATATGGAGATGATCTCTGTTAGGAATAGGAAAGAAAATCCTAAATCAATTGGTTGAGCCAATAATGTCTTATCATCTTTGTATCTACGGAACAAAAACTACTTTAACAAATACCTAACATTACTGAAAAAGGGTTTCATTTAAAATTCAACACGTAGGTATGTAGCCCCGGGGACTTCTAGATCAATTTTCCCGCCTTCCGAACGGATATTCGAATGTCACTGTCAAAACTGTCTAGAATCCTGTTTCTAATATTTCAAAAAAGGAATAATCCTCGCGAGATATAACAGCTACCAATCCGATGAAACGCTCAAACTTTGTACAAAGCGCTGAAAATATTCACATGGATATTGTAGGTGGCCATAAATCCGCTGCGGCGCTTTATCTAACATCGTTGCAATACGTGGATCATCGGTGATTCAGTTACCTTACCACCGATGGATTTTAAAATTGGATTTTGGAGCGCTGTGGCTAATGGAACGTGCGTCATACTACATTTAAATATGGAGCCAACTTCATCATAAAATATTCAAAGTTTCAGGTTTAACGCTATTGTCGCAACCTTTTAAGAGTAAAAGGCCTGCCTTACTTATTTTTTACATATTGCTAATGAGTATTTTAAAATTGTTAATTAGTATGTTCTTTATTGTGTAATTAAATTAATGATTAGGTATTTTATTTTTATTTCAAAATTGTTAATTTATATTGTGTGGTGACAAATAAATGACATGTCCCTCCATGTCTAAAAGCCTGTTTGAAAATTTGTAAAAGATATGTTTTAGAACGCTAGATACCACAAAATATGTGCAGGCTTTTAGGAATATAGTTTTTACAACATGTTCCAAAATTTTTGAATCTACTAGAACATTAAAATGAACTTACAAGAATGTCGCATGAGCGTACGTGTCCCGTGTATATTCATCCTACGTTACACATTTTGATTGCCTCCGCAGCAAGCTAGGTGCGGCAGAAATTTGCTTGCTGATATATTCTCAAGCAAATATTTATTTTTTCCATTTTTTATCACTGATAGCAACATTTATTTTTACTGTACCAAATAACCAATTTTTTCTCACTAGTTGGTAATTTTTACTAGCCACAAAGTTCACACACAACGAGCAGTTTCCAATGTTCAACCTAATCTGAAGGATGAGTCTTTTTGACACTAGTAACGAGACGTGATCGTGACGTCTCCTTTTTCCATACAATTTGGTACAGCGCCTCTATAGTGCGGACAGGGAACTAGGCAATCCCATACTAAAAGGAGACGTAACGACCACGTCTCGTTACTAACTTCAAATAGAGTCACCCCTCAGGTCCATCGAGAGAATCATTACCTACCACTACAAATAAAAAATGTGCTTGTTGATGTGTGCCTATTAGGTACTGCCCGATTCCGACTCCCACTTAGCCGATTTATTATCTACCTAAAGAAAACGAACCTAGATTTTTAAATTGCTTTTATCCATATCACTTAAACTTTATTGTATGTAAGTACTTACCTATTTTATTTTAAATGTGGTTTTCAATCGCGTTATTTTTAATCATACCTAATAATTTGTACACAGACATTGCATTGCACACCGTAAAGGACATTGATTCACATATACTTTAATACATTTATTCACAAATAAAATTACAATCAAACAGTAGAAACAAATTTGAGGTACCTGCAGACTGTTGCAAACAATTTACAGGTAGCCTGATCCATATTATGCCTATACAAATCATCTGTACCTACATGTATTTCATGCAATAAATGATACTTCACTTTACTCTAGAATACCTAACGCAGGGCTCCATGCGGCGGATGATTAGTATTTTTAGATGAGCATATACATATATAATCATACCTTACAATAACAAAGCAAACATTCCACAAGATCGTCGTAAAGTGCCCCCCACTTCCTCCAAACCCCCGTGGGTTCATTTCATTCCGCACTGCCAAGCAGCAAGTGATATACCGCGCGCCCCAACTTAATTCGACCTCGCTTATAAGCTTTTACATAACGGCAGCACAGAATACGCTGTATTTCACAAAAATATTATTGGAATGTAGGTGTTATTCACATTTATACATAATATATAAACTTCCGAGCCTTATAAATCCTTATAAATTTCCGATCTTTTATCGATCTACATTTTAAGTTAGGATATAGTATTTCTTTCAGTCTTTTCTACTAATTATACAAAAAACGATATAATTTTATACAAAAATGAAATTACGATTAAAGAATATAAACAAATTAGAACCAGTATTTTCGATGGATACAGTTGTGCTAATTGCAGACTGTTGAAAACAACCTAGAGGTAGCTCAACTGATCCTGATCTAGTCTTTAGTCACGATTCCCGCATCCTTCACAAGCTAGGAGATTGTTATGAATCCCTAACTAAGAGAGAGTTGTTATAAGTTTGACGTGTGTTTGTCTGTGACACTGACAACCTAACTCCAAAGCGGATGAACCGATTTGGATTTAGTTTTTTTAACCCTAAAACTGTACCTAGACTGTACGTCGCTATCCAGCACATGGCCCGAGATGCGGCGATGCGCGAAAATTCCAATTACCATTTGTTCTATTATACACCCTGTATTATCTTGCAACGGCATAAACTCACAGGAAAACCAACCTTGTGTGTTTGTGCATAAGGACGCTATTTTAGTGGGGGAGGTGAGACAGGAAGTTCAAGGAAATGTTTATTATTATTGCACGGAGGCTGCGGTGATCAATATAACAGAAGCGAATCTCATTTGAGATTCTAATCTTACACTTTTTTACTTGTTTTTTTGACGAATAATGCATTTTATCTAGTACCCATAACACAAGCTCTGTTTAGCTTGTGGCTAGGATGACGCTGTGAGAATCGTCCAGCATTATTTTATTTTTTTACTTAAGTGCAGTTTAATTGGCGGAACTTAGCTTTGAGATTTTCCATCAAATGTAGTTTTGTTAGTTTAGTTTATTGATAACGTTTATATGTTACATGTCATGTTCTTAATTCTAATTAAACTGACAATAACGTTGTATAAATTAAGATATACATAGGTCTTGCTGAATTTATTAATTTGTTTATATAAAAAAATGTGGGAATATTAAATTAAATTGATTCATAATAAATAATAATAATAAATTAAACTGATTCATAATTGCATAAAATAATAAAAATAGAAATTATAAAATGTCAAAAAGTTCACTAAATTTATAGTGACATTTCTCAATAAGCCAGAACTTAAGTTTGCTTTTGAAGGATTGCGTTGAGGAAGCGCCGATGGTCGCCGGTGGGAGACGGTTATAAACAGCCGGCCCCATTACATGCACCAGCTTCCACGATTTCGTGAGACGCCGCGGGACAGCCCTCAGCTTGTGCGCGTGACGAATAGGCACCTGTGACCGTCGCCGTCAAGGTGATTCGAGCATACATGGCGGCATGGATTATGACTAACCCAGGAACCGTCATGATCTTTAGGGAGCGGAAAAGTGGACGAGCGGGTGTGTCCCACGGAACTCGCACTATAGCTCGTACTGACCGTTTCTGCATTCTGAAAACTCGCTCCCAGCCCACGGCTCTGCCGTACAGCTCTACGCCATACTGAAGAAGCGAGTGCACGGATGCGAAGTAGCAGCTCGTCATCATAGTTGTCTCCAGAGTCTCTGACAACCTCCACAGGGCGAAGCACGGTCGACCCACCCTCTCGCACAGTTGGTCAATGTGAACTTCCCAAGTAAGCCCTTGTCCAGTCTAAAACCCAAAAACGGCGAGTTCCTGACCTGAGTTACGGCTTTACCTCCCAAGGTCACTGATATAGGTTGACTAGTGCGTCCGGCTAGACAAAGCTCGTCTTGCTCACATTGAGTAGAAAACCGTTGACGCTAAACCAGACGTGGAGCTGGTTCGCCACCATGTTCAATCTCCTCTCCAACTGCTCCCTATTCGGTGCTTTGACCAACGCCGCAACATCATCGGCATACATGAGGATGAGTGCATCAGCTATGCACTCCGGTAGGTCATTGAGGAGGACAGAGAACATGATATTGGAAACCGACGAGCCCTGTGCCACCCCAATGGACGCTGTCAGAGGACCTGTCTCCTCACCGCTTGCGCCCGACACGACCTGCCTACTATCGGCATTGTACCCGTTATGTATAATATTTAGTTTTTGTTTCTGCGTTTCGTAATTTTTTGTGTTGTTAAAGGGTTTTCATTTCGATTTTAGAAAAATCGCAATTTACTATTATTATTAGCCTCCATTGGTTAATCCACGTATTTCAATCAAAAGCCCGCTGGACCCACTTTGGCTAAATTACAAAACGAACTCAAAGTTAAAAACATCTTGGGTATAATTATGATGTTACGTGTTGGATTTATCCAATAAAAAGTATTCGCGAGTTTCACATCCACCTTCCATTGATATCAGGTAAGACTTTAGCATGCGGCAAGGGTTAATGAACTTCCGTTCAGGAGGGTTCCGGAATGGTTTTGAATAAGCGGTAATTTGGAGGAACCGCGGAATTAGCTGCAAACCAAACAGTCTATTGTTTAGACTTCGGCTCTTGCTGTCTGCTCTACCGTGGCATCGACCTTCTATTTTATCTTAATCTTTTGTCTGGCTATCAGACTAATGTTATAAATGCCAAAGTTTGTATGTTTACATCTTCGGATGTTTTATAACCTCTTGAAAAAAACACAAAATTACTGAACGGATTGCGCTGAAATTTTGCACAGATGTAGTTTTAGATCTGGAATAACATTATAGTCTACTTTTTGTCACAAAAAAATGCGAGCGAAGCCGCGGGCAGAAGCAAGTAAGCTATAATTACAGACGGTTTTAGGTCTATATCCATCATTCAGCATGGAAACGAAAATCCCCTGCACTGGCTGGAATAAACAATGCAGAGTAGTTTCCTCTGTTGCTGTCAACTGCCTATAATTTGATGAAATTCGTCCAGGAGCTTAGTCGTTTTTTCCGCTCAAATCCCTGGTATTTTTAATTAAAATTTGCAAACCTCGCACGGTTTATAGAAGTTTTTAGTACCGGTCAATTCCTAATCCCGAACACAAAGCGTACAAATCGCTATGATATTTGAAACAAACTCTGGTTCTATAACAGCTCACGCTAGCAGTTGTTTCCTGATTCTATATATTAGGTCCTTACATATGAAATTGGCGTTTTGTATGGGAGGAACAAAAAGTCGAATATTTTTTAATATAATATATTTAATTAATCAAAGTATGAACCATTATTTTCTATGCACTTTTGCCATCTTATAGGTAGTTCATTGATCCCTTTACTAAAAAAACCAGTCGGACGGGAATCAATAAAATCTTTGAAGGCGATTTGGACTGCCCCATCGGAGTTGAATTTTTTCCCTTGCAAGAAGTTATCCAAATTTCGAAAAAAATGGTAATCTGTTGGAGCAAGGTCCGGGGAGTACGGAGGATGTCTTAGACTTTCCAATTGAAGCTCTTCTAATTTAGTAGCCGTCTGTTGCGCAGTGTGTGGTCTAGCGTTGTCGTGAAGCAGCAGTGGCGTGGAGCGATTGACCAGCCTAGGTTGTTTAGCCGCTAGCTTTTCCATCATGGTTTGCAATTGCTGACAATAGACATCAGCCGTAATAGTCTGGCCAGATTTGAGAAAACTGTAATGAACAATACCGGCACTAGTCCACCAAACGCTTACAAGTAACTTTTTTGGGGTTAATTTTCGCTTGGGGCAGGATTTGGCTGGCTGGCCAGGATCCAACCATTGCGCTGAGCGCTTCCGATTATCGTAAAGAACCCATTTTTCATCACAGGTAATGATTCGGTTTAAAATACCTTCATTATTGTGCCGGTTTAGTAATGTAACGCAGCAGTCGACGCGCGTTTGCCGGTTTGCTTCAGTCAATTCGTGAGGTACCCACCTTTCAAGCTTTTTAATCTTCCCAATTTGCTTCAAGTGAATTAAAACAGTTTTATCACTAACATCGCAGCCTGCAGCTAACTCGGACGTGGTTTGCGATGGATCCGCTTCCACAATAGCCTTCAACTCTTCATTATCAACTTGAGTCTCAGGCCGTCCACGGGGCTTGTTCTGCAGGTCAAAATTTCCAGAACGAAAACGTTGGAACCAAAAACGAACTGTGTTTTCTTTTGCAACACGACCGCCATACACATCATTCACCCTTCGAGTTGTTTCCGCAGCACTAGTGCCACGGCGGAACTCGTACTCGTAAATAATGCGATATTTTAAGTTTTCCATTTTGTAAAATGAGTGACGCAAACAGAAAAAAACAGAAGAAAAAAAACAAATGAATGACGATCATCGAAGCACAAATACATGAGTCTATAGCTGTACAAATTTGAATTTGGAATTCCTTACCAAAGAGGAGAAATTTGTGATTAAAGTGGCCAGTACGAAAAACGCCAATTTCATATGTAAGGACCTAATATTAGGCTTTGCTATCGGCAGTTGAATTACAAGATCATTTCACGGGGGAATGACGACCCTCAGACATGAGGATATACGACGCGAGGAGTTCAATTTTGACAGAATATGTCACCATTCGAGTATAGATAGCCAAAGCGATGGGCTTGACGCCCGGACTCCACCAAATGTTTTCTTGGTTTTAGTTTTTGTTATTTAAATTTAATAATTATTTTCAAATTGTTGTGTGTGTGTATGGGGCCACCTTGCGCAGCACGGTCTCCACGGAAGACCAGCGCTATGGCACGATCTGCTCTACCATAGCACATGCTGAGTGGAGTCCGATTTTGTCAGATTACTAATCAATGCATGGTTTATTTTTATATGTATATTTATCTCTGTATGTTCTGGCAAAATAAATATCTTTTACTTTACTTTAAATAAATAAAATGTTTATTTATTCAGACATATTAAGTTGTCCACATTAAAACCAAAGCGGAGACGAGGAGAGACGTTTTTCAGCGAGAGTGTATCCACAGAAGCTGTGCGGAGATGCGTACTGGCTAGACTGGAGCGGTGATGTGTGCTGGCTACGCTGAGCTGCCGTTGTACGGCGACCATTGGATGTTGGTTGAGAGCGGTGCCGCTCACATCTCTTCTCGTCTCCGCTGCGTGACGTCACCAGCTTGCGAGGCAGAGCTCCGCTTCGATCGCGCCATACATATATCTCCACTCGGTGGCTCACTGAAACTGAGCGGAGACGAGATGTGTGAATCCTCTCGTTTTGGTGGAGTCTGGCCCTTAGGGACCCCATACCTACGCGGCAAAGAATCGCCAGATATTCAAAGCAAATACAAAATCATTTATTTGCATTACGGTATCAGTCAATAGATTCAATGCAGTGCCCCATAATATGTACCTACATACATAGTACATCTCTGATTCGATATCACCCGTCGATAACGCGAGCTCATGAGCCCACACGAACGACTAAACAAATCATATAAGTCGGGTGACACCTACTCAAATGGCAAAATCAACCCTAAACCTGTCGCAACACGCGCGATTTTTCATCAATAGAAATCTAGCAGTAATGACAGAAATGATCTAAATAACTTTAACAAGTGCCAAAAACAACCTAAACACATCGAAACACGACTGACTTTCAAGCGATACAGTTAATCACAGAACTTATCAACCTACGTCATTGCAATTTATACACTAACGTGCAGAAATAAGGGATTATTCGTGTATTGCAAAGCGCCCCCTAGCGGTATGATTGATGGCATTGACAAGGTGGAGTCATTTGCCAGTAATTGATAGGAGCTGATAGTTTTGAATTATTGAATGCACTAATAGAGTGCGGGCCCAAACAGGGGTGCTGTTGATGGTATGAATCTTTAATGAAAATATATTTTATTTTTTCATTTTGCTGGTTTTTCTGGAATATTGAAGCGTTCCCCGTTTTAAAATATGTTACATTAACGTTTGTTATGTCAATTGACAAATAAATAAATACATACGAGTATATACGTCAGCAGGTGTTGTGTGTGTAACATTCCCAATTCTAAACATGTACATATGTATAACACTAACATTGTCCAAATGGATTTATCGTGTTTTTTTGGACTAAACATGTCGATTTAATTGGGGGAACGACAGAAAGGCAATATACAAATTTTAAACTCGAGGTACTCTTTAATAAACAAATAGAGAAAGCGTCAATGATCTCAAAAATACTATTACAAAGGTGAAATGAAAATGCAAATATAAATTATAAATATCCGACGGAATGATATAAATAATTCATTTTTAGTCAGGAGGAGGCACCTCGAGTTTATTATAATGATCGCGATCAAAGGTTGCCTTACAGAGAATTATTCATAAGGAAATAAAATACTTACTTATTCTGTGCAGTGTGCCCTGATGTGTACGGTATCTATATGTACAGTCAAAGACAAAATTCGTCGAACTTTTCAAAAGCTTTTGCAGCAACTGCATACGCGGCTTATACAAGTTATGCAAATTATTGTTCAATGCTCTTTGGCGTTTACTGTACACCTATTCAAACTGCCTTAAACTTCTTCGTTGCGTCCACGAGATATTCAAATGGAAGGAGACATAGTTAGAGAATCTAAACTTTCGCCGATTTAAGATTTATTAAACAAACTTACCAATATTTTTCCAGTGGCTCGATAACCTGTAACAAAAGTAATAAAAAATAAGTATCAGTTACATTTTTAAGATTTTCTAGTATGATAGGTAGAATACGAGCGTATCATAGAAGGGTTAGAGGCAGATCTTTGCCCAGTTAGTAAACCAGTCACCTGGCCCCACTAGCCCCAAACTAAGCAAGTGAGCATTCATTGTATTTATTTATTCAAATCTGCTTACGGTGTGAAAATAACTAACAAAATCATTATAAAGATAATACTTCCAGGGAAGCAAGTTATTTCACCAAAAAACCTTCGTAGTGTGGCACAGCTTTCATCATAATACATAGCCATAGACTTTTCTCTGTGCCATTCAATAGAACCGCTGCTCGTGCCAGTTCTCTGCCTCGCAGCCTCGCCGGACTCAACAGACTCCTTGACCAGAACCCAGACTGTGATATCTTCGCAGATTAATAGAAGAGTCTAATGTTGGTATGCATGAGGTTTTGCGAGAGTGATCAATGAAAGGATGCATGTTTTGTTTATATTATTTTAAATTTATGTTACCCTATTAATTAAATTTATTTATTTGATAATTTTTTATACATGTACAATAATTTTATTTTATTTAATATATTTTTTAATCTTATGTAAATAATGTAATTGGTTTATTTTATTCGTGTTAGTAGCTAAATAAATAACATAAATAAATAAGAGATAGAGAAACATTTATTGGCACTACCCTAATAACATATAACATTCAAATAGGTAGACTGATGCATGCTACGCCGTAGTCAGCCGCAACGTAGCGCTGCAACGTACGGCTGACTACCGCGGCGTAACAGATTATTTGACTCGGAACTTTTCGAATAAAAATCCACGCATACATTTTTCACAGAAAGTAAATTGAAAACTTGAGTTTATATATATTTTCGCAAGTGACTGTACACGTATCTACGGGCGGGCCGCCATGATCGTGAGCATGACGGTAATATACCTTGTTTAATGTTCTTTCAATTTGAATGTTTGTCTGAACATTCGAATAGGTGGTGTGCTTGATACATGCTACGCCGTAGACAGCCGCTACGCCGCGCGTGCACGTACCTACGGGCCGCCGCGAACGTGAGCATGCACGTAATTACGCGCTCTGGAGATGGTAATATACCTCGTTTAGTGTAGTTCTATCATTGCAGTTTGATATGCTATGTTTAATGTTTACCACATTCCAAATTATATCATTTAGAGTAAATAATATGTACAAATTTAATTTCGTTTACATTAGAACGAAATGTTATTTATAAGTCACGTAGATAAAGATTGGGACTAAAAGTATCCGCCTCTCTTATGCTTCGAATGACAGAGGCGGTTGTTTTTAATCCCAATATTTAACTACGCGGCTGAAACCAAAAATAAATATTTTCCCGCAGTGCTGCTCAATTTTTACCGGATTATATTTATTTCACCTTTTATCCTTCATTGAGCGCAACATATGGGTGAATCCCATTATAACAAACAAGTTTTACATTTTTGCGCCTTTATCCAACGTAAACTTATTTATATGAGTAATGGAAGCTTTCATAAAGATAATCTGAAAAGGCAAGTAAATCTCAAAAAGCTTTGTTTAAAAAGGTTAGGCTTAAGTAAAGGGTTTATTTGCTTTAAAAATTGTGTAATTTTCAATGAAAATTGAAATAGGTCTAATACAACGAACTCATTAGGTATGTTTTCGATATGTAGAGAGAGCGCAAGCGATTCTTTGTCAGTTTTGTACAAAACTATTGTATCTATGCGATATCCTTTTGAAAACTGGAAAGTTTGGAGACTGTTCAGGACCGCTATTTGTGACGTCGTCGCGTCGTTTGGGAAAGGCCTATGTTAGATTCAGATTTGTTTATTGCATACATATACTACATTAATACATTGTTTTAGCTTAGGACCCACATGGACCCTGTAAGGGCGCAGCAATTTATTTAAACATTATTAAAATAGGTAGGTACATAATCTATTTATAGCTAGAAACATAGTAGTCGGAAAATATAGACAAAGTCATCTACAAGAATCAAAACAATTGTAATAAAAACTCTGTAAGTACGTCAATTCTTTACTCAGACAGCCAAATATTTAAGGTACTGACAGACGTGCTCAAAAAAAGCATGCTAATAAGCTTGCTTAAAATTAGCATGCTCTGCAAACTGTTCACATTTGCCAGAAATAAGCATGCTTGATTTAAAGCATACTCCTAAATAGGCATGCTCAAAGCAAACGTACGGACAGACGTGCTATTTGGCACCAGGCTCTCGGCCAAAATGGATGTACAAGTATATAGTGACAGTGCTATCCGTACAGAACTCAATAAAATAATCATATTGCTTGCAACGGATTTGTGTAAGAACATTTTGGTGAAAAATAAAAAAACAAAAAAAGGAGAATTTGGGTTCGTAATTGGATAAACAGAAGAGAATCACTGGGAGCAAGCTCCCCAACGCGACATATTGCGGGTTTAATTTTAATTAATTACATCAATTAATTGCATAAAACAGTCGTCCGCCGCAGATCGAGACAAAATGGATAATAGCATGCTAATAAGCAAACATGTTCAGACGTGCTCGGAGCACGCCCCCCACCTACCCGCGCCTCAGGTAGCATGCTCGAAAATCAAACGTCGTTTGATTTTTGAGCACGCTCTAAATAAGCATGCTCATTACATTACACACGTGCTACTAATGAGCACTTGCTCAATAAAAGCATGCTTTCGTGCTAGTAATGAGCACGTCTGTCCGTACCATTATAGTTTAGAGTTCAAATTTAAAAATTCGTCAACGGAGTAGTAACATTTAGAAATAAGGTATTCTTTGAGTTTACTACGAAAACCCGAATCTACTTTAAGATCTTTTATGGAGCGGGGTATTTTATTATAAATATTTACTAATCGTGAGTAAGGAAGGACCTTTGCTAAATTGTGTAAGGGTAGTCGTAGGTAGAATTAGTTTGTCATTATTTCGTCTATTAACAAAATATTCAGATTTAGATAAAAAAAATTACAGTTTTTTAACGAATAAGATAATTACAATTTTTGAATTTAATATTGTGTATAAAATTCTAAAATACGTTTTTTGGCTGATATAATGACGATACGAACTGTAAAAATCCGCTGTCTACCGTAATTACAGTCTGAGCTCACTATCCGTGCCGTGCCGTGTGCACGTGAGAAGGTTCTTTGTTTTAGCATTTACATAGCATTATTAGCATATACACATTATCAATAGTCAAATCATATATTGCATTCTATATGTGTGCAGAGGTGTAAATAATCTATTAAATTAATTATCACCATAGACCCTGCAGTGCAGTGCTGGGCACACAGTATGTATGGAGAGAGAGTCAGTCAGTATATCAGTCGTCACACGCTCTGCTTAGCTCGGGGCTAGATGATGCTGTGTGGATTGTCTAGCATTATTTATCTCACGCAGACATTAAAATTCCAGGCCGAAAATGACGTGTCCGTGCTTTATAAGCTTCGTTAGAAAAACATGTTACGGAGAATACCTCGAATTGCTCAATTTGCGAAATTAATTGCTTAGGGTTAGGATAGTCCAATATTTGTTCATTGGAAGCATTGTTTGAGTTTTTCTGAGCCCATTTGTTTTAACAATGTTGGTTTTCTGAGCTCGATTTAGGGCTTCATATTTTAAACCAAATTTCCAATAACTGTGAACCTACACCGTGTAATGTATGAGGCTCGCACAGCTGGTGTGCAAAAGAGGTATTTACCTAGCAGTGGCTGGGATTAAAGTATGCATGTAAATATGTATGTTTAATAGAAAGACACGAGTATGCTGCCGCCATGGAAAAGCAGTGCTAACCTAGTACTTATATTCAGAAAATCTTGCAATGTGTTCACATAAAAGTAAAATATCTCAGGTACACGAAAAGATTGATGGATTGTGTGAGAGATGTCATGAGTCAGAAAGAAGCGAGTGCTGAGATGACGTAAGTTAGAAGTGAAAAGAAGAAAACCTGTTGTGCCGACCCCACATGCGTGGGACAAGAGCAAGAGAATGATGATAATAAGGTACGCGATGAATAACCGATTTCAATTTAATCAGATTAGTAAGAAGGTCGTCAAACTACGAGTTATATTGGCAGTGTCATGGACATTTATGTGTGTGAGAAGGCTTCTCACAGTGTTGGCTCTACTCCATAGCCTTAGGTATTGACTAGCTGAGGGCTCGCGAGTACCGAGGTCGGAACGTCTGCAGTAGCCTTCGAATAATAGAACTAGGTAATTTTTCGAATTGTTGATTGCTAAATTTGTATACATTTCAAAAGAAAATTGTACAGAAAAGATTTACCGGAGAGAGAAATTAATTATTTAATGATGGCCACCACACTAACCACCATACACTATTTTTGCATCTCTGACCAAAGTAAACTAAGCTAGCCTTGCTTGACGACTTTCAAGCGCTTTCAGAGATAAACACTTAAAGCTCTTTTTAAAATCCGTTAAAAGTATTTATGCATGCAGTGGATTTCCGCATTCAATTAAACCAAATCCCGTTCATTCATATTCTCGTATAACGGCGTAGCAGTGCTACGAGCGAATGCTACGTCGTAGCATTACCGCTACGGCGTAGCACTCAACGCTTTCAGTGCTGCCAGCGTAATGCTGACAAAATGAAAGCGAAAGAGCTCTTTTAAATAATTCAGATTTATATTTGCGTCTGGAAATTAGAGTTGGGTCTGAGGGATCCGTAAACAAGAAACCATCAAACTTTTGCTGTATCTGTCCGTAGGTGATTCTAAAAGCCAGAGGCATGTATGTACCTTTCATAGGAAAATTTGCCTTTTTGTCCTACAATGCATGTGTGTGTTTACTGTAGGTACAAAAAAAAATATGATTAAATATGATATAATGACAATAAAAACATATTTTACTGTACAAACAATTCTATATGGACATCACTGACACCACTGACTGATTAATTGTAAAACTTATTACAAACAAACTGTAAACGAGTTATACAATTTTTATTAAAGCAGTATGTATGTATGTATGACAAACATTCCCTTTTTTATCAACAGAGTATTGAACTATCATTGCAGCAAATAAACAGAACAAACTGTCCACTTGCAACGATTCCAATGTAAATGCAGTATTGCATATTTGCAAAATCTGCAATATCCTGGCGCGGCGCCACTCCACGCAAGAGATCGTGTCGACTGCATTTTATTTAACAACGAATTGTAAATACAGATAATTTGGAAAAAGTAAGGACTTTGTGTTCATTACGTTGAATTAAAAATGTATTTGGCACGTGTCAAAAACTAATATTTTATAGCTTGACTTTTATTTATTTATTTATTTTTATTTATTTGAATACTTTATTGCACACATTTAACAAAAGTATACAAATGATGGGCTTAATGCCGATGGCATTTTCTACCTGCCAACCACACATGGTAGAAATAAAACAAAAAGGCGTGCTATAATTAAACTAAAAAAAAATAATTTTAAATTGTACTATAGGGTTAGAGTTGCTTGCAGTTACAACGAACTTAGTATTTTTCCCTGTTCTGAGACGACGACAGACTAGAGCTCATTATAAAAAACTACATTGTTCTATCATACGTAGATAAACAACGCGAATAGTTTCTTAGAAAACTAGTTTAAAGGATTTTCCCTATTACAACTTTTCTAAGAAACTTAACTCCCCGTCAGATTTTGCCCTTACACGATTTTGCCTGATAGGTAAGATATATTGCGAACATTCGGCCCCGCGTCATTGCTCAATATCGAGGGGGGAGAGGGGCTATAAAACACAGCTCAGGAATACATTAGAGTCTGACCTAACATGAAACCATCGTGACGAATGATTCGTATACTAAGTTCTGCCCACAGCTTTGCATCTATTTTTCCTGGACAAAAAATTGTTATGATAACCACCGATCATGTTTGGTTGAGCCTTTTGTGTTATATTCATAGTACTACACCGCCATCATTTGATCTCTGATTACTTCCTTTTATGATCTAGTCATGTCCACCTGAATGTTCATCACCAAATAGTTTTATAGCCCATCCTGTCGTTAGATAGGTCTCCTCCTATTCAATATCAAGTTAAACAGGCAGGGGTAACTCAAACCAGTTTTCGAAATGTCAACAATAATTGTTTGTGAGCAATGACGCGCACAGAGCAAAGTGAACATCGAACTGCAATAAAAGAAAGTAGCCTGCGCCCATGTTCTGGGTGCTTTAAACTGATTGTAATTGCTACAAATTTTATTAGAACATGTTCACGTGAGCGGGCTCTACGAAATAATCAACGAAAAACAACACGCGAAGCAAATGATATCAAAAGGTGAAGGAGCCACCACAAACATCATCGAATATACATTATGCCTAGTCAAGCATAATGTATATTCGCCGACATTGCGTGGAGTCCCACGCCATGTCGGCAATGACCTTTTCATTTGTTAATAACACGATCGATGGTAGGTAGAGACTGGTTGTTTCTGTGAAGGAATTTATGAGTTGAACTAGTTTCTGGCGGCGGCTTCGCACGAGATAGAGAGTAGTCTTTGTCCGTCCGTGGGAGACCATCTATCTCCATGCCAAATTTCATTAAGATCCGTTCAGCTGTTTAGGCAAGAGGTAAGACAGACAGACAGACAGAGTTACTTTCGAATTTGTAATATTAGTATGGATTCGAAAGTAACTCTGTCAGTCAGTCAATCAGGACGAAGCATTTTATATGTATAGCTAACTTTCTACCCCTTTTTATCCCCGTTAGGGGATGAATTTCAATAAAATACGAAACACATCTTCCATACAGAAACAAGCATTCGTTGCCGACGGCATCGATCGTGTATTGGCTTGAAAAGGATACGTCGTGACAGGTACAGGACGCTGTGAGCCAAGCCGTCTCAGAAACCCAGTCACACTAATCAAACGTCATAATCTATACATATAAAATGCTATGTCCTGAATGATTGACTGACGGATCAACGCACAGCCTAAACCGCTGATCGTAGAGACCTGTAACTTGGTTCTTTGTGTGTTCTTTGTATGACATAGGCATCCGATAAGAAAGGATTTTTCGAAATTCTACCCCTAAGGGGGTGAAAAAGGGGGGCAAAGTTTGTACGAGACAATGTGATTCCTTGGCTTGATCCAATCTACTTTAAATTTTGCATAAACCTTTATTAACAGAATTGAAGGAATTTATTGGTCAACTAGCTTTTGCCCGCCGTCTGCCTTACGCCTGCCGCGTTGGTCACGTGGCTTGTCGACTAGTAGCTAAATAGCCTAAAACAAACAGGGATAATTTTACTATATATCAGAGTTTTTTTTTAAATCGGACCTCTGGTTCCGGATATAATCCATTATAAACAAATATTATCTTAGTAAAGATAGATGTATACCTCTCTAGATTGAATGGACAAGTATGTTCCCTTCGTCAATACGATAACTGCCTGTCCGACTGAATATTCCCAAAATAATCTCAAATATATACAGGATTTCCCTGAAAACATATTTATATTTCCTGAAATTGTTATTCGTCGAAGACGTCTATAAGCGAGCAAAATTCCTAAATTGCTGTTTACAAAGACGCTGACTTTTTTCAAATACACTGAGTGAGAAAACAAGAACCTGCTGAAGTAATATATTAATAATCATCCAATGTTTTACTGAAAGAGTCCTTGCACTGAGAAGAGGCTGCAGATTAGGTGCATAGTTTCTATGTAACATATGTAGGTTAGTTCCAAATATAATTGTTTATTTTGCAACTCAAAATACGATAATGGTAAGAAATCACACAGTTAAAACAAACTTGTCTAAGCACAAAACGATAAGTTTTAGTTAAATAATTTTGAGTTTCAGAGCTTTTATCCAAATTGACGTTAATTTGAAACACTAAAACAACAAAAACTAGCTATGTATCTACTACACCTACAATCATGACTAGAGTTAAATAATACGTATTTCTCAGTTTAAACAAAATAATATGGCCATCTCCGAAGTCCCAAATATCAGCAATGTTATTTTAAAGGGGACGCACAAGGGTGCTATAATACACAGCGGCCGCAGACACTAAACCCAACAGGCTACGACGCGACGTCTCGTGTTATATTATATGCCAAGGGCTGATTTATTTTGTATTAATAACGGGCAAAGAATGCAGAATTAAAGTTGTAAGTAAAATTTAACTACTTAACTCATGAGCACCCATTGCTAGGTGGAGACGTCCTGTGCCACCCATCTACTCATACAGGGAGTAATACTAGGAAATTAATATAAGAAAGGAAAACAATGGGCAGCGTTATCGCTAAGACCGATACCTGCCTGACTACTTTTAAATGGACAAGGATCGCTAAGACCGATCCCTGCCAGACCACCTTTAGATGGACAAGAATCGCTAAGACCGATCCCTGCCAGACCACCTTTGGATGGACAAGGATCGCTAAGACCGATCCCTGCCAGACCACCTTTGGATGGACAAGGATCGCTAAGACCGATCCCTGCCAGACCACCTTTGGATGGACAAGGATCGCTAAGACCGATCCCTGCCAGACCACCTTTGGATGGACAAGGATCGCTAAGACCGATCCCTGCCAGACCACCTTTATATGGACAAGAATCGCTAAGACCGATCCCTGCCAGACCACCTTTGGATGGACAAGGATCGCTAAGACCGATCCCTGCCAGACCACCTTTGGATGGACAAGGATCGCTAAGACCGATCCCTGCCAGACCACCTTTGGATGGACAAGGATCGCTAAGACCGATCCCTGCCAGACCACCTTTGGATGGACAAGGATCGCTAAGACCGATCCCTGCCAGACCACCTTTGGATGGACAAGGATCGCTAAGACCGATCCCTGCCAGACCACCTTTGGATGGACAAGGATCGCTAAGACCGATCCCTGCCAGACCACCTTTGGATGGACAAGGATCGCTAAGACCGATCCCTGACAGACCACCTTTGGATGGACAAGGATCGCTAAGACCGATCCCTGACAGACCACCTTTGGATGGACAAGGATCGATAGAGTCAGAGAGAGTAGTATGTATTTTTTCTAATTAAGAAAAACTGAACTTCGAACTGTTTACTTAAAAAAATCTCTTTAGTAACATAAATTTAAATGTATCCACGAACTAGAGATACAAACTTTGATAATTAATATTTAATTTTAAAATTTGACTTGTCTGAGCTTATTTTGTACGTATTCGGTATTTGTAAGAAATAAACGTATTCGGATTTCAGAAAACCATAATAGAAAGCTTTTAAGTTCAATTTATGTTTTTTATGCAAGTCACTGAAGTCTATAAAGCCATTTGTTGTATCAGCAAAAATAAAAATTACACTTTCATTCAAAGCCAATGCACAAAACCCAAATAAATACTAGCAATTCAAAAGCTAACATCTAAACTGAACGCCCCCCAGGGAAGCATGTTCAATTACCATCAAAACAAACTGTGGGGATACGCCTCGGACACTTAGATTTATTAATATCAGAGGTGTCTGGTCTGGACTAGACGGCTAGGGTTCCCTGTCCGAGCTAATGGAATAATGTGTCTCTCTCTGGACTATAGATAAATAAATAATGGTGGACCATTCACACAGCATCTAGCTTTGAAGTAAGCAGAGCTTGTGATGTGGGTACTAGATAACTGATATACTTCAGGCTCCTTCTCGGGTAAACGGCCTTTTCATAAGATCGGATTAATGTCTTGAATAGCGCCTCTTTTTATGTTTATCTGCTTAGTTTTGGATATTTTATGTAACAAACCTTTTCACATTTCACTTTCATCATCATCATCTTGTCATCTTTACAATATTAGTAGGATTCTCGATTTGTTTGGCCTAGACTAGACTAGACTAGACTAGACTAGACTAGACAGACGGCTAGGGTTGCCTGTACGTTTACTGAAATAATGCAATGAGTGTGTTTCGTTATGGATTAAGATACGTTGCTTTAACGAACTTTAAAAACTTAAACACCCACTCCACTTATTACGTCATCTAAATACGTAATACTTATACGTCATCTAAACATCCAAACCCTCGCATTATGTATATGAGTGTGATATCTGGACTAAAGATTTAGTTAAATAATAGATGCTTGACAATGCCACGCATCATCATCTATGCAGCCCCAAGCTATACAGAGCTGAGCTTGTGTTATACATAACTGATAAATAATAATTACAATAACGCAAGTCTATTACAGATAATAATGGCGCCATTATCCGTAATTACTAGGAATTGTGTTTTGGACTCCACGGATTATTTGTGCATATTTAATGAAGATAATTGGACCCGATTGTTTTGGTTATCAACCCAACCTTCCTGTACAAACCGTTTGTGTTTAAAGTACAAAACCGTACGCCCGGTTATTATTTTTGCTATTCGTTGGACACATACCACTCTACTTTTAACTTTCTTTTGACAAGAGCAGGGTGACGAATCGCCGCGCTGGGCTAAGCAGTAGGTCCTTTGCACACGAACAAGCTTGTTGTCTGAGGTTGATGCATTAAAAGGGGTAATTTTGTTTAGTGTGCATGGGAAAAGGGCTCACATACCTCCACGGTCAACTGCCTCGCAGCGAGCCAATGGCATTTATAACCGCGACGAAACCGCCATGAGCTGATACTCACCCTCATAATTTTTTTTGTTTCTGAATTAAGTGCACGGACTGTTGTCGGTGATATATTCTCCTATGTATTTCTTCTATACTAAACTAATATTTTCCAGCAACGTGAAAGTTTGATTGTACTGAGTAATCTCTACGTCCAGTTTTGAGCGTAGAGATTACTGCGGTTCTATAAGACCTACAAGTAGGATGTAAAAAAAAAACATCTTTAAGATTCTACACTATCCCTGATTGATATATGCTATAAGAACAAAGCTGCAAACAAGTTACTAGCTAATAGCCAAGTAAGCACATACGTTTGAGAACATCGGCTAGACGTTCACAGCACCTGATCCAGACGTGTCCCCAGAAATATACAGATTGACATTCGTTCAACTCGTACCTTGTAGATCCTAGACTAGTGTAATAGAGGCGAATAACTACCAGACTGCTCTAATGGAGGCGAATGGAAAAGTTATTGGGTAGCGTAGGAAGTGGTATGAACGTGCTGTGTGCAGCCATAATGTTTAACAAGCTTGGAAGCTTTAACATGGTTTGTTTTAGTTCTTTCTCATAGAAAGGTAACTTCGGGAGTGGCCATGGTAAATTATGCCCCTGGTCAAGCTCTGGCGGTTGGCAGGGGACAGAAGATTCCAACCACTGTATACTACTCAAGTGCAACTTTACAAGCTATATCTTCTTCTGAAAATAAGCATAAATACGAGTACAAAAGCTTATTATAATATTAATTTTCTCCTGGTCTACCTCTGGCGGTGGGCAGGCGTTAGACTAGGCGATGTCCAACCTCTACATCTCAACTACCAGCTATATCTCCAAGATGTTGTCTATAAGCGCACATACATTATTATAATATTATTTTGCCCCCGGGCAACCTCTGGCGGTGGGCAGGCGACAGACGAGGCGATGCTATGTCTAGACTAGACCTAAGGCGCCAGGAGTTAACGACATCGAAGTAACTTGTAACTTTTGCGAGGGGCTCACTTTATTTCGCAGAATAGGTGACTCTTTGAGGAAATTTACTTCTCTACAAGAATTTAACGGTATGTAGAGCTCCTGAAGACAAATCAATTTGTTCAAGCTTCTTTGCCACACATGTTTATTTCGCCAGCATAACCTAATGTTGGCTCAAATTTCAGCTAACTTGTGCTTGGGTTGTGCAAGGAGTGCTAAGGGGACCCTATTACGAAAGCTCCACTGTTTGTCTGCCTGCCCGTCTGTAATAGGGCTATAGATTTTGAACCTTAATAGGTAGGTACTTGAAATGGTTCTACTTATGCAATGTTTTTTCGAACCCACTGAAAATTACAAGACAGTACCTGCCAGCAGGCTATCGAAATCTGCAGGTGAAACAAATTCTCAGCCTGGCCAATGAAAATACAAGGAAAATATAATTATTTTCCTTGTATTTTCATTGGCCGGGCTACGGTCATACAATTTCATTGGTAAGCTTATGGCTTATTCATTATTCCAGAGAACGAAATCTCACGATCTAATTATAGGAACAACAGAGATCGAAAAGGTCCCACTAGTCCAATCATAATCATCAGTTTATGTTAGTCCACTGCTGGATATAGGCCTCCCCTAATGTCTTATAACTGCAACAAAAATAAAGTGCAATAATAATTACTGTAAAAGTTACAAGTCAGATTAATCCAACGCCAAATAAAGATTAATCCCTTTAATTGCTAATCAACAATTTTACACTTAAACTAACACCACGAATGAATGCTTAAAATAGAGCTTTAATCGTAGTGCACGAGCGAGGGTGTGAAGCAGCAATGTTTAAGTTATTAGTCGCAAGGGAGAAAACTACCAATTAATACACTAACGATTCGATTGACTACACTTTTTCACTGCTGTCAGTACAAATGGGGGCGAGCATTTGTAGAAAAAAATCGATAAAGAATACGCCCGACTTGGCTAAAAGTATGAAAGGTCAAGGCTTGGAAACACACTATTGAAACGCCACGTGACCAGATAAAACGCGATGCTTGTTGAGTTGAATCAAATCATATAAATTTTCTATGACCAGAATCACATTATAAAAACTCGACGCGAGGGTCGCGTGGCGTTTCAATAGTGTGTAGCCTTTTATTCTAGAGGTACGTACGCCACAGAATGGCTGTCTTTCTGACAACCTTTGTGGCGCAGACGACGAAGGTCGACTTGAGACGCTGCGATGATGATGATGAGAATATTTCGGATCGGCAGAGATTGGTTGCGGGTCTGGATGTTTCTTTATTTACAAAAATATGCAGCAAGAACCCAAGACTATGCGCGGTCTAGTTGGGCACCAGAGAGAGTATTGCCTAGTCTAAGGTCCAAACTTTGGAGTAAAAATGTACAGTATTATTTATTTTATCTTACTGAGTGTACTTTACATATATTTTTCACGTGTATACTTTAGAAATTATCTGAAATGTAGAGACACTAATGGCTGCACACACCTCAAACACAGATTTTATGGTTCTTGACAAGTCTCGCGTTGCCTAGAAATAGCTCAAATGCATACGTCCGTATGAGCGGTAGGTAGTGATGAATAAAGTAGTCACTATGTCTCCACGCTACCCACGTCAACTTGTCAAGTGCTGGTCGGTCCAATTTAGCATTCATAGACCGAGAGGCGGCGTTGCGCAAACTATATTATTGTACTCTTTATAATGGATGCTTAGTAGACTAAGAATACTAGAGTATCAGGTTATAAAAGTTGATTTAAGATGAAATCAAGGAATAATGCGTTACTCAAATTAAAAACTCTTTCTTTCCATAAGTACAATAAATGTTTTTTGCTTAGAATTTGCCTGTGATCGAACGCGTTGAACGATAGATAGATAAATTATTTCATTCCATTGAATTTATTTTTCATTTCATAGAATTTCTACAGTTTCTAACGCTAAAAAGCCTGGGTAGGTACGGTTTAAATAAACATTGTATATCGATTAAAATATTTTTTTTTTGTGTTTCGCGTTTTTGAGGTCCTTCGTCCAATGTTTAGTTTAAAAGCGATGATTTAGGAAATATCTAGGCAAAAAAATAATCTGGTCCTTTGTACTTTCAATTTGTTCTAAAGGCATTCGTTCAAAACTTAAAACATAACGTCTCACAAATCGCTTTAAAAGTACATGATCACGATAAGGTTTAGTATCGTTTAGAGCTCTCTTGCTCTACGTCATATGGTATTCCGAACTAAATATTTCAGAAAGGCATTCATACTGGATACACTAATTCACATAAAGGATAGAGGACCCCGACTACCAGGTCAAGAGTGACGATTATTTGGGAACTGTGGTAGGCCCATTTCACCCAAATAAGGATTGTGATTAGCACATTAAGTGTATCCTCGTAGTTGGGGCCCTAGTTAATTTGTAGTTTATTATTAACGGTGTGAATGCCTATCACTAGGAAATGTATGTACGTACTCGTAGAGTGGAAAATAAAGAGCAGAACTTTGTTATGGACTGCACGCAGTAGGCCATTAATATAATAAGTCATAATAAATAAATTTTGGTGGCGAAAGTGTACAGTAATGATGATAACTCGGAGCGACGCAAGAAAATGAAACTGCCAGAAGTTGATGCCGTTCACCGATAGAGTTTTGTTTATACAATAAAGATATATTATTGTTATTCTTCTATTTTTGTTTGTAGGTCGGTGCATTCCACACGATCCATCCATTTAAATGTGGATAACATTTGTTGCCCAATTTCATATTATGTAACAAAATCTATTACAATTCGTTCCTTCAAAATGAATTCAGTCGATAAAAATAAATTGACGCTTAGTTTTTAAATGAGGGCACAGTCCGGCCCGTAAATAACGTTTTATGAAACGTGCGAAGGTGTGGTGTGGGGCACATCTGGTGCGGGCCCTTCATTTGTTCATTTATTATATGCCAGTGTTATCGAATTTGTGTAAACCTAAATTTATATGTATTATTTTCCTATGTTTGAAGGATAAGACGTAAAAACTGTACTGTACATGACTAGGCAGATAATAGTAAATTGTATCACAAGGAAACAAAATAATGTATTTAAGGCGAGAGCGATTTTTTTTAATCCAAAGCGAAGCGAGGGATTTAAAGTTCGTCGCTCGAGGTTAAATAATTTTGGTCCCGTGTGGCACACTCAACTTTTCATCCTAAACTATGTGAAAAATTCATCATACAAGAAAAATAAATAAGAGTTGCTTTTAGTAGTAACGAATATTTATATTTAGGTACCTACATAAAAATTTATTTCTGGTGTTATGGTTTGTCTTGCGTTATAAATTAACGAGAACAAATATCCATAACTCTAATTGTTCCTTAACCAGAAACTCGATTTCACGTGGTCCAGTGTTATCTTGTCCTATGTCGAACCAAATCCTATTTCCACCATAGCCCGTAGTTAATCCCAGCACATTTAGGAACAAATTATAGCACATTATAGAGCCAAGTTACCGAATATTGTACACGTCGATGCCAAAATGGAGTGAGCCCAGAGTGAGCCTGCCAAATTATTCAGCTTCAGTAATCAAACCGGGTAACTAGAAATAGCTGGGTACTGTCCGCGAAACATATTCGAGTACGTGGTGCTAGGCTTCTCTGCTTTAATTAAAATATTAAAACCCATTTAATTTGACACAATTACAATTATACATTATAACGTATTGAATCCCTAGGGTCCTAAACTAGCCTAAGCTGTACTTCAGGATCCAGGGCTTCTCCTTGTATAGTTTAACACATGTGCCTTAAGAAAACAATAAAAAAAAAACAACTATTGTGCTCGCATAAAACATAGCCATTGGTCTGGGACAAAGCAGCTATTTATTCCATAAGCGATATAATTTATAGAATGAGAGATGAGATGAGTCGTTCCGATGCAAACAAAGTCACATTTTGCTTGTCTCCTATTCCTATTTATATATATCATATCAGGTCAGATCTCCTGATACTTTTACAGCACTTTTGTCGATATTGTGTCATTCCAATATGTAGCGCATCGTCAGCATATCATTGTAAAATATGTAAAATGGAAGAGGACCTCTGTTCGCTTACGAGTAGATTCAGTTCAGAACAAATCCTGGATTGTTTGGCGTTTAGTGGTTGGAAGGCGGTCTGTACCTCTGTTTATAATTATAATTACGAGTATAGAGATTTCAAGCAACATGCTACCTTTCCCGTGAAGTCCTTGTATCTCAGCTGATCTATTCCAGCGTTAACGCACGGGCCAGCGCGCGGCTTCACACGATAGCGCCACGCACCCACTAACTAGAATCAGCGAGCTGTGCACATTTGCTAAAGCTTATGTTACGCTGAGCGTGGGCAATGAACATGTGCTTTTGGTATGTTAAACTTAAGCTAAGACGGGAGTTTGACGTTGAGAACGTCTAAGCACAATCAAGTTAAGTTTCAAAGCATATCTTACCCCCGAATACTAAAATTCAACTCAGATTTAAGCACGTCTTATGTCGTAATTTCAATGAAAATCTGTTAAAAATTCTTCAATTGAGTCTTGCTTCTGACAGTGTGGTATCTAACAATACTGTCTGTTGTCCGCAAAAACAATTACCATTTGGTCATGATTTGCCTATTATGTCATGCTTGAACATTTTGTACACACACGTCTTCAAAACAAATATACTTACATAGTTTTTAATTATGTCATTAGCTTACTTTTATTTATGTATAGCCTTCAAGGAATAAAGAAATAAAAATTCGTCTATTTCTAAATGTTTCGAGCTCACCCCCAACCAATCGCGTATGCCAACCAGCCTATACCCGATAATCAGGCACATTGTTCCCGGGGCTGTAATTCTGGGCAGATCGTGACGTCATCAGGCAAATCGGTTAACTGCTCACGTAGATTGTACAGAGGGCGGTTGGATGTGAAATTGAACCTCAGATATTTTATAGCAGAGATGGATTATAATGGTGGATGCTTTAGACGTCAAATCAGCAAATACTAATAATATTCATAGCCTTTCTTTTTGGGTTTTTCTGTCTTTTTGAGGTACAAATATAAGTGATATCTATTTATTTTTATCTAAGCTTGAATTAAGTAATGGTTTCCAGATTTATAACAAAAAAAATTTAGACACAACTACAACTCGAAAACAACCAGACTCGTAACTGATATTTGCAGAAATTTAACTTTAGTAAATAACCAGGATATAAGACTCCTCGTCTTATAGCCAGCGGCGAATGCTCACAGGCTAGATAGATAGAAATAAACAGGCGTACAAGTCAAAGATGGCGCGCAGAACCTTGTCTGACAAAGCCATGGAAAGTTTTCCCGAAATTATTCGCTATTTTCACAAATCCATCCTGAAATATCCTTAAGTATATTTAATAACCTTATCACCGCCCACGGGCGCGAATTACAACAATAATATTACCTTTCATCAAAATATCTGTAATATCTCATAATACCTCGACGGTCCTTTTTAGCCAATTTCGCTAAAACACCCACTCAGTCTGCCGATGACAGATTGGCGTGGAATAAGCAAGGTCGAAGTGAGGACAAGCCATTAGGAGGAACGGGCGTCATCAGGTCACGGAACCCCTTTGGGAGTAGGGTTCCGCACAAACACGTTGCGTCACTGTGTAAATAAAGGCATGGTGGGATGTTGATGATGCTGTAGCAATGTCAGCTTACGTCGCAACATGTCACGCATAAAATATAATTCGAAATGACGGATAGTGTTGCCCGAATTTGGATTAGAACTTTGGATACTCTGGGTGTTACGAGTGTTCGAGCTGCATATTCTTCTTATTCTATTCTTCTTAAAAGATGTTTTATCGTAAATAGACCTTCGCTGATAGCAAGTGACGATGTGGGCGACAATGTATCACGTCATATCACGAAATTCTAGAAGAGACTAATTCACTTTGAGTGATTATTGTAATTGGCCGGAAAAAAACGGTGGCAATAGATAGTTTCTAGCTAGTATAGTATTATAAAATCTGTGGTTTCTAGTATCCCGGCCGAATTGTTTCCTTCATTTCCTTTCCTCGTTTTTGTTAAAAGGCAATGCAACACGATTATAAAACTTATTTACTTTAACTGTCTTTCTAAGCGAAGTACATTGAAATTCGATCATTAGTTTCGAATCTTCCACGTCACAAACAAATATTCCAACATCTCTTTAAAGCTTGGGTACAGACCGTATTCATAAAAACGCAGTTCTCCATGCACTATATCTACATATTGAAGTTCACTTGCACGCCGCAGGGGGCGCTGATAGCTTTCATTACGAACAGGCAGACAATCCGCAGCTCGCATACAAGTGCAATTATCCGGAATCACCCGCGTGCATTCAGTGCGTAACGATCTACTTGTAGTGGAGTGTGGTTGATAGGGGAATGACATGAATGTGCTATGGAACGTGTTTCGTTTGTATCTACATGATTACGACACGTCTGATTTGAACAGGAGTAAAAACATTAATAAATATTAATAATATAATATATAAATAATGCTGAACAATTCACACAGCATCATCGAGCCCCAAGCTAAGCAGAGCTTTTGTTAAGGGTACTAGATAACTGATATACATAATACAATACACTAAATAGATACTTACATATTTATTTTATTATTATACATAGAAAACATCAAGAATATCCGGAACAAATATCTGCAGATCGTACAAGCATTTTTCCCGAAACGGGAATCGAACCCGCAACCTCCTTTCGTCGCAGGCAGACCTTCTCCCGCCGCGCCAAAAAGGTCGTCTAGTGCATTCTAGTGGAAGGACTTCAAACATTAATTTTCCAACCACGGAGGAAGCTGGACAGTGTTTTTTTAACTGAGATAGTGCAGGGAAATACGAAATCACAGGAGATAAATGCATAATAACTTAAAGCAACAATGAGAGAGAAGTGTGTCCGTCCGTAGCTATTTTCTGTCAAAGAATACCATTTCGACATACCAAAATTTTCTAGCGCAAATTGGTCAAGCGTAGGATAAAATGAGTCTAATTGATAAATTTTTGTACAGATTTCGTGTAAAAATAATTTAAATGTATCAGAGGAAAAAAATCCGAAGCTAAATATTCAAATTTAAAATCGACTCAAGTGTTTTAATTGTAAATACTAGTTCTAATTTGTTTCTATTCTTTAGCTGTAATTCTCAACAAAAAGTTTTCGATTAATTTGAAAGTCACTATGAAATCCTAACTTTGGCGGGTCAGGAATGTCATAGTGAAAGCATCAATAAACTTGTATTGGTTAATACAGTGGAAGATTGTGCCCAAC
This sequence comes from Eupithecia inturbata, assembly GCA_963662085.1. NCBI lineage: Eukaryota > Metazoa > Arthropoda > Insecta > Lepidoptera > Geometridae > Eupithecia > Eupithecia inturbata. The sequence goes on from OY759195.1 coordinate 919,050, forward strand.
GACATAGCATCGCCAATAAAAATAGGCCATCGGAAATTTAATTCTCATTTAATAGCATTACGAGATGTTATCGCCTGTTCATCGCGTTCCAATTGTATTTTTCGATTCTGCTCTGAATCGATAAGTCTATATTGGAGTTTATCTGCGAAATGAATGAAATGATCAGTTGAAAGGATATTCATTAGGAATTTCATTTTGAGTTTTTGTATGAATGTGTCTCTTTGTATGTAACAAAATAATGAGATATGGATTCTTTGCTAACTTTTAGGTTTGGAAATGTAAATTGTAAAATTCTAATGTAATAAAGGCAAAATTTTAAAAAAATATTATATAATTCATTTATGGCTTGTGCCTGTGGTTTGGTGGTACTTATGTAAGCCAGAATAAAAATATAACCTTTATCCCTAAATGTTATTTTGAGTTAAATACGTGAGTGTTTTAGCCACATACCGATCATTATTAAGAAAAAGACTCGATAGCAATAAAATTCAATATCTTCGAAGACAGCCAATCCACAAGGTATTTTTAAATCTGCAAAAATGCAATAAATCAGTATCTAAAATTCCGCATTTTTCAATGGACAGACAGACTTTGCAATTTATTGCCTCGAAAGAATGCGCGGACCGCTCGGCTGGAATCTTCCATTCATCCTACTTTGCGCTTTCGGTTCTATGATTTATGGAGTAAGGCTTCATGTAATTGGGTTGGGTGAGTCAGATAAGTTCTACTACATAAGTACAGATTGTGTACCCATCGACACAAACTCAGAGCACCTTTTGAACAAAAATCAAGGTTTGATTCCTTAGCTGCCTGGAAGAAATCGCTTCAAATCGATAAGGCTGCCCATTGTACTTTTGTGTTTTATATGAATTCTGTCTATGCTATATTTTATTTGTGGTTTACAATAAAGAGTTGTGTATTGTGAGTGCCTTTTCATACGACTCGGTTTCCGGGTATCCAGCGGCCAAGTTTTCACACGTGCCGGCATAATTTGCAGGGGGAAAAAAAGTATGCCCCCGCGACCCGGCGACCGATACGTGTGAAAAGGCACTCAATATTGCTATCATGATTTCTTTAAAACTCGCGACTAAAAACTTATTGGATTCTAACCTTTCACAATTGATCTACTCACTGGTAGGATATCATCGCGTTTATTGAACCTTCTTTCTCTGGCATCGATTGCGCCTGGCAGTCCCATAGTGTCGAAGGGATGGGGTAATGCGCTCAAACGACTACGTACGTCAAGACCCCCTCTTCCCTCCACCCGCGATAGGTGGAAATGGGATTTTCAGGCATGGAGCAGGTACAGAGAGGAGGGGGCCTAAGCAATTGTGCAATGTGATTCTCAACTAGGTCCTGACGTCATCACAGTAGGCGTGGCCTTAGTGTACTGCCGGCTTTCGTCCTGTGCACAGCTTTGTCAACAGGGCAATAACATGAATTTATCAAAAAAACAGGGCCGTAATTGGAATCCAATTATTTGACTGATTACCCCATGGCTATGATTCATCAATGGAAAGTAACTTAAAAAAATATTAAATACGCAGGCAAAAAAAAAAGCCTCATTTATATTAAATATTCTATCTAGATTATTGAAAGTACTTTCACTCCGTGAGACAACTATTATATCATTTATAACAATGTTGTTGTTTAGTTAATTTAAAATTTTAAAGTACGTGAAGCCCACCCATTCATTAAATTTTAGATTATGTATGTTCAAGATTTCCATTCGAAGATAATCTTAAACAGCAGTGGATCACAAAAATTGTATCCGTCCTTCATCATAGTGACAAAAAAAGGCGACGCCACTTTTGATTTAGGCGGGTATTACTTGTTTACTTCCTGGTACGTAAATTCTGAGTACGTCCCTGTTACACTACGTAGTACCATCGACACAGAATGAATCTAGCAGTTTCGCTATTGACCGGTAGATGGAAAAAAAAAAGTGGGCCGGGGTCTAACATCCCCTCACCCCGTAAATTGTCACGCGTTGTTTTTCATGGAAATCTAATGACAACATCTCTTCTCTGTACCTTCTCCATGTTTGCAGGTGAATTAATACAATGATGCTCTTTTATGGCATTTAGATTGCAGTTTTGATGGATTGGATTTAGTTTTAATTTAGAGGAAAATTTTGCTTAAGCTTGAAAAAATACCCTACTACATTAATATAATAATTTGGCGTGTTTTAAAAAACGATAAACCGATTTCAAATTCCGGTTTATAGATAATATTCATCTGTCTCGGACGAACGAAATCACCCTCCCTTACGTTCCCTGACCGAAGGTCTACGTTTACATCCAAAAAGTTTAGTTTACACTGGGGCGACATCTAGTTCAAGTCTAATTTATTTTTATAACACATGAATGAAACTGTTGACGTCCGTTGCCATGGAAACCATTAATTAGGTGATAATGAAATTATCATATTCTGAATAATTTTTACAAACCTACGATTTATGGCGCACATGGAAGAATTAAACTTATAGGGGACCACCTAAAAATCAATTGTTATATAACAACGATACAATTATCAAAACCTATTAACAATTGGCGCAGAGATCATCAAAACTGTAGTAGCTAGTCGTGATTCTCCAAAAATATGGTATTGCTTTTTAAGTTTAACGGGATAAATACTAATCCCTCGGGAATACATTTTTTATGCGACCACCTCGGGATCATTCTCTAAACAATAGTGAAAGAGTCAGTAAAATCGGTTACCCATAGGCGGAGATATCAAGTAACATACATACATAAAAATAAAAAATAAAAAAACACAGTAAAAATAAAAACAAAAACATACTGAGAACCTCCTCCTGTTTGAAGTCGGTTAAAAACGAAAGTTTGTTGTAGATTTGTTGAAGATGTTTGAGTCAAGACACGCCAAAATTACAGAACAAATCTGGCTGAAACTTTGAATATGTATAGTTCTAGACTTGAAATAACATAAGGCTACTATTATATCCATAACATAGTGCAATTGAACAATGCTGAATAATTATTCAAATACTATGCCTAGTCTACATAGTGGTCATGATGACTCTGTGACCGGCGACCACGGCGACCTTGTCGTGACTGTATGCACGTGAAAAGGGCCTGAGGATGATAATAAGCTCTCAGGATCATAATGTAAGATTGAGGGAAACTTTATAGAATCAATACAATAAATGTTGTTCCAATACGAAGACAAAGATCCATACAACTGGGTCGTAGCTACGACGTAGCAACTCGTAGCAAACTGCTACGAGTTGCTACGCCATAGCTGGTGCTACGAACTTCGTTTCATAGTAGGTTCAATTTAATGATAGTTCCTTTCCTATGCGCCGTTTTACTCGCATTTTACTTGATAAAAATAGCCTGTTTGTAACTTTATTTCATTTAAAAAACTTATTTAGTTTTTTTTTAAATTTTGCAACTTTTATCGTTTCATTTCAGGCCTAGCTTAGTCGCAAGGTAACAATTTATTTATACCATCTAGAAATCCTTGTGACCTTTGTGTTACTTTTGTATTTTTTTAGCTGTTTTCACCCGACTGCACAAGGACTGTTTTTACATACATTTACATACCGACAAAATAAGACACATTTTACAACGTTCACGACTTTCAAGGCAGAAGTAAAAAATATATACAAAAATCTTTACTTACCTACTTGACAAGTCTGTAACTATTACTAATAAGTGTTGAATATGTACTCCTTACCTGAAAACAAACAATTGTTTTGTTTGTTTTCAGGTAATAAAGTCTGTGTAATAAGTCTGTGTCGATGGTTAATAAAGTTTAGTAGTTAGTTACGCAATGCGGTGTTTGAGCTACGATGCCCTCGAGGCTAAGCCGACTGGAATAAAACAAAGTCGCTCACTCAGGCCGATTACCTACTATTAATGGACTATAATAATAAAGCTATTAACAGCAAGTACTGTTATTCGACTAATAGCTGAACAAACTGAATCGTTTTCATCGTCATCAGCGAACATTTACGAAACGTTTTACTTACGTTTTTTGCGCGCGGCTTTGTCGTGTTTTTACAGATTCTGTTAAGCAAATAATTTGGTTTTGTCTAAACCTGATTTTGGTGCAAAAATGTCGTTAACTTGTGCAGGATGGAAAACCGATGCGTGAAGAGATGTGATAAATTAGGAAATGAGGTTAATAGCTCAGTTTCTCATTTTGTGCGTAGTCAGTGCGTATAACTTCCCTACATACCATTGACATGACATCACTGAACGTCATTAGCTCTTGCTGTGAGCCGCACGCTTTAGAGTAGAACCGCCCTAGCAGTTCTAGTCTAAATAACCAGAGACCAAATACAAATATGGCCATATTTGTATTTGGCAACGTCCGGCCTCGAAGTGGGTTACTCAACTTGGTTGCGCGCTGAGAGCCCGCTGATTCGGTTGAAGCCCTCTAACATCTGTTATAGAGTTTCACTGCCGAGAGATGCATTACCTTGCGAACTACACTTGCGAGCTATAAACTGGAATCACTTCATCGCTGGTTTCTGCAGACCATATTTTACAGTTTCCATGGAATAAACTGCAGATTGGTGTATACCATTTGAAAAGAAATTTTGTTAGCTTTCGAATGGTATAAAAATTATTTAAATTTAATTAAGTTTCCTACCTTCATTTAGTGAATTATTACAATAGGTCGAAGTTGTGGATGTTTAAATTAATAAGAATTAATATGAAAATATCAAATTTTTATTTAAAATCTTTGTTATTTCCCGCTTAATATTTTGTATTGCCCCCCCCCCCCCCTGGCCCTAATGACTGCTTGTAAACGGTTTTTCATTGACCTAATGAGTTTCCTGATGGAATCCTGTGGAATTTCCTGCCACTTTTCGATAAGAGCAGTTTTTAGGTCTTCTATTGACGCCGGAGCTGGAGATCTTCCTCGTACCCGCCTTTTCAGCTCGTCCCACAGGTGTTCGATAGGGTTCATGTCAGGGCTGACGGCTGGCCAGTCTATTGTGGGAATCCCGACTTCTTCCAGGTACTGTCTAGTCGCACGAGCGGTGTGGCAGCGGGCATTGTCGTGCATTAGCAGGAAATTTTCGCCAATAAACCCGGCGTAAGAGAGTACATGGCCCAGCAGAATGTCGTTGATATACCTTTCTGCGGTTAGTCCTCCTCCCCGACCTCCACCGGGTACGAATACCAGCTCCGTTTTAGCTTCAATTGAAAACCCCGCCCACATCATACAAGACCCAACCCCATATGCCACTGTTTCCGCTATACAGCATTGTGCGTATCGCTCTCCCGGTCTCCTGTAGACTCTCCGTCGACGGTCGCTGCCATGCAGGCACATCCTAGTCTCGTCCGCGAACAAAACTCGGCTCCATTGCTGTATATCCCAATCAAAGTGATCACGAGCAAACTAAAGTCGGGCTTGTCGGTGGGCTGTAGACAATTTGGGTCCCGTTGCTGGCCTTTTTGAGGTCAAGTTCTTCTTCTTCAGCTTCTTTGAGTCTTCGCCTCACTGTCCACTCGCAGACAGTTCTCCCTCGAACTTCTCCGAGCTCCCGCTGGACGTCAACGCCGGTTAGATGTCGATTTCGGAGAGAAGTGCTGACAATAAATCGGTCATCTCTCGCCGAAGAGCATCGCTGTCGTCCAGATCCTGGTCAAAGGACTAAGTTTCCAGTCTCTCTAAACCTCTTGTTGACTGGCTCAGATGAAGCTGTCGAGCGATAGTACGCTAGAGAACCCTTGCTGGATTAGGGTGACGATTTGAGCGGCTTCTATTGGTGTGGTTTCCATTTTCTTGTAATTCCAGTATTTTGAGTGAGTATTGGACTGATGACAAAATTGCATAAATTCCCAGTTTTTATAGGGATTCAGGAGTTTGAAAAAATTGATGTTTCGTTCCAAAAAATTATGTCTTTTGTTTTCACGTTCCATGACATATGATGAACATATTTTTCGCTATGATATCGAAAGAGTTTGAAAGCTAATAAAATTATCTTTAAAATAATATACCACAACCTACAGTTTATTGCATGAAAACTGTAAAATATGGTCTGCAAAAACCAGCGATGAAGTGATTCCAGTTTATAGCTCGCAAGTGTAGTTTGCTCTTTCATGTGGTAAAGTTATGTGTTTAAGCATTGCGATTATGATTACTAAATATAACTTATTTTATTTTTATATTTCCAATTTTAGGAAAATTACAGCTAGAAAATTACAAATTATGGAATATTATTCTAAATACATAAAAACCTGAAGGCTATTTATGAAGTTTCTACTGGTAGCAAAATACATTTTAGTTTTACGCAGCTATTTACTTATAAGTAGAAATTTCCAAAAATAATTTGTCACACAACAGTCGTTTGAGTTTGCTGACTAATAAATGAAAAGAAGAATAAGATGATAAGCACAAGTGCTTAGTTTAGTTCTGAAAAACTTTGAAACAATCATAGTTATTAACCCTGCAAGTTACTTGTGATGTGTTGGTGTGTTGTTGGCAAGGTCTTCGATGATCATGGCGCATGCAGCTATGCCGAAACATAGAAAAACTTAAAACAATACAATTAATAGTAAACATCCCGCTTTCATTATGTTTATCGTGAATAGACCTTCGTTTGAGCACAATCTCACCTGATGATAAGTATTTATGTGGCTGACGATGTATCACGAAGGTCTAGAAGACACCTCAGTCATGAAGAGACCCAGGCTGCAATTGGTCTGACTCAGCTTACACGCTGCCATATTCAACAAAGCAACGCTTACACCCGTGATAGTTACGCACTTTACAACTTGAGTTAACTTTACAAATTTAGGCCTCACGTCGTTCTCACAAACATTAATTAATATCAGTGCGCAGAGCGCGCCCTAACCGACCCCGCGTCGAGTGAACTTCGCTGATTGGCACTTGAAGCCCAGCTTAGTTCTGTTTAGTATAATCTACTCGCCCCTTCACTCTCACTCTTAGGAATTCTCAGGATTTCATCCCTTACTAGATTATGCCACTAACTACCACCCCTACGAGAGAGTTATTTGTACAGAATGTATAGTTATTGTGAAAACTAAACTAGATCTCCAGTTTTTATCCGGTTTAGTTTAAACACGACAAAATAAAAATAAAGTATAGACCCCACGTCGAATGGTAGACTGTACTGCGTTGATTGGCACTTGAAGCCCAGCTTAGTTCTGTTCACTATAATCTGCTCGCCCGCTGCTTCACTGTCGCTCTCAACACCTGCTCAGGACTTCATTCGAGAAATGCCACGTGAGTTAGCAGTAGAGGTTCACGGGTGATATTAGTAAACTTAGTGTCATTCTATATTCCGTGACGTCACGTAACGGCTCTGTCGGAAGACCAGTGTGTCTGAGTTACACAAAAACCTTTATATTTATATTATTTAATTTAATCCGTCTCAGATTGAGTTGTGTTCACAAGCAATGAGTTATTTGCTTTTATAAATTTAGAATACCTAGTTATGGTGAAAAGAAAGTAAGTATAAATCTCTTTCGCTTTGGCGCTAATGTAGCGGCGTGTGTATCGCTTTTTTGCAGCTGGTTTAATCCTGACAATAAATAAATAATGCTGGAGAATCCACACAGCATCATCTAGCCCCAAGCTAAGCAGAGCTTGTGTTATGGGTACTAGATGACTGATTTACTCAATACATTACATAGATAGATATTTTTATTATGTATAGAAAATACCCAGAACACTCGGAACAAATATTTTCAGATCGTATTAACATTTGTCCCAAGGCGGGAATCGAACCCGCTACCTCCTGCGTCGCAGGCGGACCTTCGCCCGCCGCGCCACATCGATCGTCAAAATTATTACTATTAAAACAAAGGCGCCTTTATAAAAATTTGAGTACCTACATCTTATTTGTTTTTATGTCATTAGTCTGGTTGTAACTCCCACAGTCCCGTGATCAAATTCTTTCATCCAAATCCTCCAGCTCCAAATCCTATTCCTATTTCCTAATCAAATACCTGTTCTTAGAAATACGAGCAGATGCAGTCTTTCTATTAATAAATTCAGTGAAACTTTAATTCGCCAGTATCAGAGTCTACACTTCAACGGCATAATTAAATAAGGACATCTCAAGCCCTGAGGGGAAGTTAGTGAACGCCTCCAGACTTAGACTCTTTGAAGTTGGAAAGCCGTTCAGAAACTCGCAAGTGCACTTGAGACCGCCGCTATTTTCTCGTTGTTTAATTTAGATGATGGTTATACATAGTTGAATTGTATCGCTAGTTTGCTTGTATTTGTAAATTTATAAGCTGTACACTTGCCAACAATTATATTTCTATCTTGAGGCAGAGATGCGAAGTTGCTCTTGGTGGCCACCAAACTATGTTTTCGCATCTCTGCCATACAAAATAAAACTATTACAAGGGGCGTTAAAAAACAGCTAACGATAGGTATCACAAACTGCTTAATGGATTTTAGAAAATTTCTTTGTTTAACGTAAAATAAGAATAAATAGGAGGCAGCGCTAGTGTGAGGCGGGGTAAGGCCTTAATCGAAACTCTCAATGAAATTACAGTACCTATTGATTTACTTAATTACCTTTCTACTATGAAGTTCCATCGAAATTTAGGGATATAAAATAACATTTTATATCGAGTATTGATCGTGTACTTTTTTTACCTACATGAAACCTTTTCCTCCCATTTAGATGAAAGCTTAAAATTATATTTGTATCCAACACAAAGTAGCTCAGATAAGGGATAAGGTCACGAAGAGAAATTTTACCGGATGAGCCAATTTAGAATGTCAAGTGACCTACCCTGACCTTTATAGATACGACCATAATCAAAGGCATAGTGACCTGAAACTGAATGGCCGAGAAAGCCTGAGGTAACCATGACTATCTTGAATTTTAACAAATATAGGCACGAGTAGAAATCGTCTGCTTGTAAGATTGGTTGACAACAGCGTCTTTGTCATCTTTGCTAAAAGATGGATGGTGCAGGAAGCACAGGCCAGGTGAAGTTAAGAGAGGGGATGGTGACCTTTCCTATTAAAATCGAATTTACTGTATAAGTTGCGTAGATGAAGATTAGGATTGAAAATGACCGCCTCTCTCATGCTGTTCCGTTTAGATAATATTAGTCAAATATTATCAAAGCGGGACTGCACGACTTATACTAATATTTGACGTGTCTTCAAGAACACTGAATCGAAGAAAGATAGCCACGAAGTCCAAAACTCGACGACTCGCTTCTGGAAGATTCTAAATTATTTTTGCACAATTAGGAGAAAAAGGATAGGGCAAAGGGCCCCTTTCGTGTCATCCAATCTAGGTTTGGTCATAAATAGTGTTGTAAAACACTGACAGGAGGGAGTGTTGTCCTGATAGTCACGGCAAGTCGACACACCTTGCTTTAAAGTGGGAAGGTGGTGGTTAAAAAGATATAAAGGACAATTTGTTGGCTGTTGTTCCTAATATACTTCCTTTATTTCTTGTTCATAGTTTTGCGCGGTTTAACTACGTTTTTCATAGTTACGTACAGCTGATTTAGGTAATAAACTTAAACATAGATTTGTTGATAAAAACGTTCAATAACAACAGAATTTACGAATTATTCGAGTCTGATATATGGCATTGTAAGATTCTCATACAAACCTCGGCCGGGGCTAAAACCATTACAGACATATACTTATAAATAACATATACATAGGTACCTTACATGAACACAACATCGCTCGTCTACCCGAAAGGTTTGCATTCTTTGTTAGGGCATGTTGCCTTCACCGTGGAGCCCAGAATTACCATATTAATTAAGTTGGTGCCCTTTGTCCATGCGTAATATCTGGGATCTCCAAACTTGGGCATAGTCTTGTACTTGGTACTCCAGGGAGTTGTTCGTTAGAGAATGTTGTCTTGACTATGTTATGGATCAAAATTACATTTATAACTACAATTGGTAGCTATGTGTACACAATGAGTAACGTATTCAACCTTAGTAACTACGAGTATTACAATTCACTGCAGTTTAGGGATGATCATACTTTACGTACCACAACACCACCACATCGCGGCGACAAAACGTGGTGTAGCAGTGGTCACTTGTGAATAGTATCGCTGCAGCATCGCTGGTGGTTGCGTTGTGGTTGCGATGTGGTTGGTATCCCCCACACGATTGAATTAGACGCCAAAATGTGGCCCGTGTGAATTGACAATAAATTTTCATACTAATTAGCACCTGACCACGTGTTGTCGTTGTGGTGTGATTGTGGTACGTGTGAATTATCCCTTAGAAAACGCTTAATTGCGACCTCACAACCTCTTATGAACATAAAGCTGTTCATGCAATTTCATAAACCAGCTAATTTAGCAAAAGCTTATAAACACTAACAATTTTAACCTGAAACTCGGGTGGAGATGATGCCATCTTTACTTTAGAACGGTTGCATCGATTATTCACGGAGAAAATGTTCCGTACAAGTTTGCCTTTCAAAAAAAAACGTAACGAGGAAGGGATCGGCCTTCCTCGTCAGGTTTTAAAATAATAAAATACTGACTCTTTCACTTCTTGGTATAAACCAATAAGTAATCGAAATCCTCGAAGCTGCGCAATTATATGCAATGCTGTGCAAAATATGATGGCGTTTCAGTATCCATCCAAGTTTACGATAACATCAAGTACCTAAACTTCAAAATAATATTGCTAAATGTCGCCCATGCTAAATATCGTTAACAAAAAAAGAAAAATAAGTTAATGAAATCTCCAAAGCTATGCAAAGAAATACTTTGCAAATGATAACGTTTCAGGATTACACTTTCCCACGTAGGTACATACGATAACATTACCTCCAATGATACTTATTTAACACCAAGATTCCAGGGGCATATACTTGTATTGTTGATACCTAGCAGAAATTGTCCGCAACTTAGCAAAAAAAAATCAGCTTTATATGTATACCAAAAAGTGATTGAAAGGTGGCGCTAGAAACAATGATCAAAAATAGTTCGATCCCAGCATCTATTGAGTTCTAATGTAAATATTAGGGGATTTTTCTATTTCGAAAAAGCCCCATACATAAAGCAAACACTTTGCAAAATTTGTTAGCATTTAGAATCCCCGATATCATTATCAAAAGACCAAATAATACAGTAAATGTAGACTTCAAGCCTAAATTCCCAGGGTTTAGTGCTTGTACTGATTGATGCTAATGGCACTCGCAAATGGCCCACGCGTACGCATTGCGGGTATCGCGTACGTACCGCTACATTACAACACAACACAACAACGTATCGAGCCGACATGGCCTGTTGGTGATATTTGTGGGTGGACCAATTGCACTGTGTAATCTTTTTTAGAAAAATAAGATGTATCGGCAAAGCTTTTTATACAGATTATTAAATCTATTTTTTCTTAAGGAAAAATCATAATTTTTATCTTTCTTCTGTATCTTAAATTTTTCCGGAGTTATCTCACTATCACAAAAGTTTGGATGTCTACATAACTCTTCACGCCAAAACTACAGAACAAATCGTGCTCAAATTTTACATACAGATAGTTCGAAGACTTGAAAAGCGGCTTTGCGCGTTAGGTACATTATACGGGATGGTGCAGAAGTAATGTCATAATGTGAATGTGCTTTAATTTTTGCAAATGGCGTCAAATGTAAGTATGCTTTGACATCTCTGTTGTAGACAGAGAGAATTACTTGTCAACAAGCCATGGTGCGATACGCACCTGAAGAAACACCTTTACATGGTCCGTCCGTCCGTCTGTCAAAGCTCTATCTCACGAAACGTAAGAGGTAGACTGTTGATTTTCAGAGAATGTGTAGAGAAATACACATTCTCTGAAATCTATATATCTATATATATAAAAGAAAGTCGTGTTAGTTACACTATTTATAACTCAAGAACGGCTGAACGGATCTCGGTGAAATTTGGCAGCGATGTAGATGGTATCCCGGGGCAGGACATAGGCTACCTTTTATTCCGGAAAAAACGTGCGAAGCCGCGGGCTGCAGCTAGTATATAATATAATATAACAAAAAATAATAGTTCAAACGTGTACTTAGTAGTAGTTCCATCTCCCATCTCCACAGCCTATACTGGTCCACTGCTGGACCCAGGCCCTGGTAAGCGCCTTATTGGCTTTTATCTGACGGGGGGTGATGCCTATAATTCCGACGCTGGGCATGCTGTTGGGGATCGCAGTTTGGTGGTAAAATTGTTCTCTGGTGCTGCTCCTAGCCCCCGGTGGATATCCCTTAGTCGCCTCTCACGACACCCGCGGGAGAGTTGGGGTGGTGCAGATTCTAAGCCGGCGCCGCGCAGCCCAGGAGTAGTTCGATACGTGATTATTTTATTTTACGTGAGTACCTATATAATCTCCTTCCTCAGTCATTTACATTAATCTATGTCTAAAGGTGAACGTTTGCTATATTAAATATTTACAAATATTTTGTTAAGTCGTCATCTTAAAAGCCATAGAATAGACTACCAACTATAATACATAACAGATTATGTTAAATATTCCTAACGCTTTGCTAAATCCTATTATTTGCTTTGGGTAAACTATCTAAACGAAGGATTTCGTCCATAATGCAGAGTAATAATAACGGACGGGTCTAATTTATAGTCGTACCCTTTCCGTTTCACATGTCTGCCGGTTGTGGAAACGGTACATTTCTAAAGTGGAAAGTCACGAGAGTTTTGTAAGCCGCGAGAAAAACTCACCGAGAAAGAAACTCTTGGAGTTTTGTCATGATGTTCAAATGTTTACTTATTTCCTATACATATATTTGAAGCGTAAGGTTTGCGTATAACGGGTGATTTTTGGAACGACTCAATATATTTGACTATAACAAATTACTGTAAATTACTTCCCGACTATAGCAGGCTTGGCAACTGGCAGGTTAAAAAAAGGCTTTTACCTAAATCAGGGCAGCGAGTTTTAAAATAAGGGTGGTGTTAGGGGTAGTACCTATGCAGGGATGACACATTAAACGAGGTTAATGGCACAGTGCTTATAGGGTTGGTACGAAGGGCTGTGCCCTTTGCTTAGGGCTGATTGATTGACCAGTAAACTGTACTGATAGCTATGGTGGCTTAGACCAGACTTTGACCAATTATTTCCTAGTGTATAGCAGAAGAAAGCAAAACTTTATTCCTAATGCGCAACAAAGATCGAATCCGTAAGTGTTTATTACGACATCTGTGGTGCAGCGGACGAAAGTCCGCCTGCGGCGCAGGAGTCAACGGGTTCAATCCCCGCCTCGAGACAAATGTTTTTACGATCTGCAGATATTTGTTCCGCCTGTTCTGGGTCTTTACTATGTATAAACTACTATGTCTTTACTATGTTTTTTATGATAATAGTGTTAGTTTAGTAGTAATTATAACTTTAACAAACTATGTAAATGCATATCTACTATAAGTTAGCGTTACTGTAATTTTGCTACAAATAAAGATTTTCTTTTTGTTATAAAAATATATCTATGTATGTAATGTATCAAGATTATCAGTTATTTAGTCCCCATAACACAGGCTTTGCTTGCTTTGGGGCTACATGATGCTGAGTGGATTGTTCAGCATTACTTATTTATTTAATAGAGACAAAGACTAGTTGTATCCACTGTAATTTAGCATATTTCTAGATCCTTTCAATCTGAGCAAGACTTGACAGAGGTACCTACCACTGGTATTTTAGTCAGTTTGTTAACAAATGTTATTTAGAGGTAAAACGAGTCCCAAAACGATGATATCGTTACTTGTATCCCTGTCAGTATTCCTTAATAATCCATACAATGCTGTATGAGATAGTGTCTCTGATACATACACTATCATACAACTTGATCTATTATGAACCGTGTAAAGCACTAACATAGAATATAGGTAATAGAGAGGCCATAATACGTCCAGCATACGGTATCCACTGGGTTGCTAAGATGCGACATGCTATGTTTCGACATAGCACGTCGCATCCTTGTGCCTAGCGCACCAGAAACGCTTTCACTGCCAGCGTGCGGCACGGAGCCCCGCGCAGCCGCGTCGTCAGACGCTAAGGGTATGTTAACCGGTAGTCAACGTGTAATTTATTAATTATAATTCATTATTAAAGCTGGAAATTATTGAGGTCCTAAGTAGTAGGTAAAGTAGGTATACTAGAAAACGGAAATTAGATATTACATTTGATTGTAGTAATGTATCCTCACGCAATAGGTTTTTTATCGAACGATTAAAAATACGACATAAGATCCAAATCCAAAGCAGAATGTATATAACACATTTGATGTCAAATGCCGACACGCTAACAACGTTCAGACAATAACTCCATAAATAGACTCCCCCATTAAATTACATAACTAACTTTACCAACTTATCAACATAACTGCAACAGACGCGTCAAAGCGCCATCTGCCGGCCGGTAAACTCACCGGAAATACAACAGCTATTCACATGCACTACACTATCACTGAAACTTGCAGGAGCGGGGAAAAGGCGTCCGTCCTCAGCGGCGGTTACGCGACGACTGCGCGGTAAGCTGCGCGATACACCCCGGGATGTAGCAACTTAACAAGCAACCCAAGCCTTGCTTAGTGCCCCAACTTGCCGGGCTTTGGGTAAACGTGGTAGGGGACAATGTAATGGGTTTGCAAACTCAGGTGGACGGACGTCACGCGGTAAATGGAAACACGAGTTTTCAATACGATTGTGACGCGGTGGCTGGTTGGCTTGGCTGCGGTGGGGAAATGGGGTGTTTTTGTATAGGTAGCCACACTCAATTGTGCGACGCGAATAAAGAAGCGTTCGAAGCGTACCAAATAGTCGATAAAATACCTAGTTTAGGTACGCAGGCTAATAAACGAACGGAATAGACGATAGCAAACGTGTTGTTAGGTTACGAAAAGTAGGGGATAGGTAATTCTGGAATAATATTTCTTTTACGCTTTGAATGTTTTCGCTGCTCACCACTTATTATGATTTACGGGGTTTCCTCACGTCAGCTAAGGTCGATGAAGACAGATAATTTATACATAAAATATTACTAAATAATAGATATACGTAACCCTAAAAACATACCACTCCTTCTTTGGGTAGTCGTGTTATAAGAAGCTCCTATGGCAGTTTTGGTTGGAGTTATTTTAAGTAAACCAATATCGAATGTTTATCTTCCTGATCCGACAATATTACTACAGTTTTCCTTGGCCATACAGAAACTAGGCCAGTTCTAAGCTAGCCGGACAGTTTCCTTCATATCTCAAGCTGGACGTTAGGTAAGCCTCAAAGAGAAGAGACTCCATAACTCCCTTGTGAATCCGAGTGATCAGCGATTTATATGCCTTATGGTGCCCGGTCGACCTAGTTTGTTCTAGCAACCATTCTTTGTAAGAGGAAAACTATACTTTGTTTGTTGGAGCACCCACCGTGAGATAGATAGTGAGGGAGTTCAAGATAACGGAACTTCCTCGTTGTCTATCAAGCGGATTTCGTAAGTAGAGTAGATAATAATGTAAATGTACAATCTTAATATTATTAGGGGTTAGATAATGGTGTGTGCTTGTCCAGCATTTTATTTAATAAGGCGATAGTTTTGAAGATGCGAAGGTTTTGTTATCTGCTATCTCCAAAATTATTGAACAGATCAAAATCAAAGCTCGCGTACAGGTAGATCATCTTTTGATTTAAATAAATGGTACTCTTGTCCGGGAATAGCACATGCGAAGCTGTAGGCAGAAGCTAGTTAGGTTATAATTATAACTAAACAATTATTGTAATAAAACAAGACATACCTAGATTTTACGTCTACGCCGTAGGGCATCTACGTTAGGTCTACGAATGTTCGTAGCATATCTACGATAGCTCTACGAAAACGCGAATATTTTAACCGACTTAAAAAAAAGGAGGAGATCGGCTGTTGTTTTTTTTTTAATATAATATGTTCGTCGATTTCTCCGTCAATTATGGACAGCTTTTGATAAGAGCTGTTGTATAGAGAAATATCCCATTAAAATGTTCAAATGTTTCACTAGATGGATGTTTGATACTTCTAAAAACTACTGAACAGATTAAGCTGAAGTTATAGGTGTACCCCTAAGCCTAGAGTCAAACATAGGCTATTTTATCCCATAAAGAAAATTACAATCAAATTATAACTAGTATTTACAATTGAAACAATTAAGCTAACTGCAGACTGTTGCAAACAATCTACAGGTAGCTCAACTGATCCATATCAATACCAGTCGGAAGCGTCCCCAAGACGCTGGCTGCATTGCCCCGCTGTATGGCAATGCTGATGCGCTGCGCCAGATATCCGCCAGCTCTCGGGTCACGCGTCGCGTCGACCAGACGCTCAGATAACTTTTTAAAAACCCGGAGAGCCTCGGTACCCCACGGACCTAGGGTCTCGACCCCAAAGGGAGCAAATATGTAGGCTCTGTCGAGACCTGCATATTTGCGTCTCTTGAGATCCTCGGCCAAATCTGCCGCCGCACCAGCCCTTACGGATGTCCTCGGAAGATGGGAAGGCGCAAGTGTGTCGACGCATGTAGCGTCCCACACAATGGGCCTCCCCAACTCCCATGGGACTAGTGTCATGCCGTCAGGCCTCTTACCATCGTCACGCAACAGACCATTCGGTTCGAGAATAGCTGGTACGTTAGCGGTGACAAAGGCCCGCCGGATGACGTCGTTAAGGCTGGCATGACGAGATATCCGACCGGCGGCCCTAGTGCACGATAATCCGTGATGACCAAGCTGTTCGACAGCAGTACCGCACTGGCATTGATGAGGCGCGCAACATATTGCACCCAACCGAAGACATGTTGCGATACGGAAAGTTACGGGATCCAATAAAGTGCCAGTGTTAAATGAAGGAAATGCTTGCAACCAATGTCCTGACTCCCATTTAGAAACGGCCAGGAGACGGGCACGATCCGCAGAGCTGGAGCACGTTTGTAACAAACTATTCCGTGTCAACTCACACAGAGGCCCGTCCCATTGCCGTTGAGACAAAAGAGATTTTGGGGGAGCAGCATTAGGGCAAGCATTATGCCAAGCCGTTCGAGCTTCGTCTAAAATAAAATTTTTAATGAAATTCCAGGTGGGACCAAACAAGATGACTTTAAAATTTTTTCAACTAAAGAACTAGTGCTGTAGACGGAAGACAGGAACGCTGGAAAGGCTACACTTGAAATTTTGCGTATACCTAAGCCTCCCAATTTGACAGGCAGGGAGGCCTGCGACCATGCCTTGTCATCTAAATCGACATTCAAAACCGATGATAGAGTATTCTTTATTATGTTGTCTAAGCCTTCCAAGAGCTCACTGTGTTTCCACAGTTGACTACATCTCAAAGAATACGTAAATTTAGGTACAAAAAGACAAAATCGAATTATTGTAAAAGCCATATGGCTATTAATTTTGAGCAGTCTGTCGGAAGTTTTGTTGAAATTTTGAATTTTCTCGTCTACAAAGGACTGAAAAGACTCATCAAGAATTGGTGAACCAAGGAGGCGAAGTGAACATTTATCAACAACTGTTATGTTGGGGGCTAAACTGTTGAATTTTCCAATGATATTGTTTTTGTCTACACAAGAGTCCGAAATAAAAAGCTCGCACTTTGAAAAATTTAATTCCAAACCTATTTTTCGAAATTCATATGTGATGATTTTTAGATCATCAAAAACTGTGTTTACCTCTCCACCTAAAGTTCCGTCATCCAAATACCAAACATTGAGCTTGGATTGGAGACGTTGAATTATCGGTTGGATGGCAAGGCTAAATATGGCCGGACCGAGAGGGTCGCCCTGCTGACATCCAACAGCGGACAAAATGACTTTGTTCTTGTAAATTAATTTTGACGGCGAACCGTAACATTGTCAAAGAAAAGGGTAAATTTCTGGAATTTTGTTTTTAATTTGTTTTAGCAAGGCGCCCCTGTCTACGGAATTGAAGGCGTTTTTGACGTCTACCTTCAGAATTACCTCCCCATAATTTTGGTCTAAAAATGTACGAAGGGAATGTACTGCGGCCTCACATCCGCCTCGCGAACCAAAGCCTAACTGAATTGGTCGGAAATAGTCGCCTAGATAGTCGGCTTCTTTCCGACAGCAGACTTTAGCCGCAACGCGGCGGTATGTAGTGCCCACGGCTATGGGTCTTATATCCCATAAATCAGTTCCCATGGAATAGCAATTACCTTTTGACGTTTCTAAAGAAACAACGCGTGTAATAATAAACAAAAAATTAAGCCAATTTGTAAGGGTATTATTAGTATTTAACATTAATTTAAAATGTGATTACTAGACAATGACAAAAAAAAATACATTGTCAGGGTTTTTGTTTAATTTGTTGTCTTGTTTTCAATATAGGCACTTTTTCGGTTTAGAAAAATGCATCACTATTTGTATCAAACATTGCATTGACTAGAATGAAAGATCATTAATTGGCACGCATTATTATAGTTACTGGAAGGTAGGTTGTTTAGTTTTTTTTTCTCTATCTTTGTTAAGTACCCTTTTGAGAAGACATTCCTACCTGCAGCATTATATAAGTTATTTATGTCATTTAAGTGCATTGCCACAAGCACCGCACAAGCGAACAAGCATACAAAATTTTGGTCGTCAGTTAAGCGGAAACGGTTCATATTTCGTTGTAAGATTTGACCAAACCTTACGCGTGAAGTTGAATAAAAGCTTGTTAAAGTAGTCAGTACGGTGAAACTAGGAGGTGCACGTGCGACAGAACGGCAAAACCGTCACTTGGTTCAGTTCGGGTTAACTAAAGGCGCAGCAAAGCGACAATAAAGTTTTGTGGCATTTTCGCGCGGAAATAAACAAAGCTACTTGTTTTTAGTTCAATGCGGATCCGCACCGCTGTATCCAGCACTTGATGCTAGATCTAGCAGGCCCAAAAATACCGCTGGATCCAGCTGGATTGCTGCAATGCTGGATCTAGCATTGCAATCCCTAATTCCTAACGCTACCCTATAGTTGGTATTTTACGTGGCCTAGACAGAAGCCTACTTAACGAAAGGTTTATGCGTATTGTACTTGCGGAAGCATACCAGGTGAGTTTAAAAAGCGTGGTTGCGTAGGAAGCCCTATAACTATTCTATTATTATTCTGTCTGCATTTTGTTGAATGTGATTACATGGTCGCTACAACCCACTTGGACTTATTAAAATGTATACTACGGTGAAAGTTTAGAGATGAATTTTTGTTACATCTTCACGGCAATATTACTAAGCAATATTACTAAACGACCGCTGATTTGTTACGAATATCTAATTAATTTCATTCAAGAAGATGGCTAAGTGACGTTTAATCGGCATAAGCAATTGAATTGTGCCGTTTGCTATAGATAGGCCTAGACAATCTACAAACAGGCTAATTCTTGAATCCGGCAGAGACATATACACGAGGTTCATATTCTAAATTAAAGTTAATCTTAAAATACCTACATAACAGCCCCCATTAATTGAACACGTTATAACTATGCACATAACTATGTCTACGGAAGATTACAGTCGAAAATATTTAAAGCGCATATAAATAAATAATGCTGCACAATTCACACAGCATCATCTAGCCCTAACAGTGCCTATGCAGTGTTATACAATATTAAGGTACCTAAGTACGATTAGTACGTAACAAAGGTATCAAAAACCTGCCCAGTTTCAGGATAGTTCAACAGCGCTGTATTCCACCGAAGCGTGCCGATATGGACCGGATATCCCATCGTTATTTATGGGCAGTCCCTTCCTGAGGAGATCAATGCCCAATCCCCAGCGCGTTAGTAACTTTAATACGGAACCCTAGACATACTATCATGGAGGATTCGAACGTTTGAACTTAAGATGTCCAAGGAACTATTGAATTATTTCAAACTTATGTGTGAGGGAAACATAAATAAAGACCAAGCGCTCTAGTATGATCTACTCTCTCATAGCACATGCTGTTCTGGTGACCGATTTCGTCATGTTTTTGATTTTTTATTAAGATGTGCGCCTTTTTGTGAAAAAGGATAGGCATAGGATTTCACGTTCACAGGACGGTACAAAGCATACGTTTTTGGGACGGGGCGTAAGCGCAAAAATCAACTTGTTGTTTATTAAAAGAAAACTTTGTTCAAATGTTGCGTACGTTTGGACAATTTGGTTCAAGGAACCAAAAGTTTAGTATTAACCTACGAATCAAAACATACCTATAAGTCATCACCCAATAGTTCAATAAACCGTAGAGTTCCTGAGATGTCGACCAAATTATGTGCGAAACAGTGCACTTTCATGGTTTTTTTCACATTCATGGAAAACATTTTTTGTTTTTTAATATTATGTTATTCGAGTTTTGACCACGGGGATCCCGCGAGTACTGAGATCTAGGCATAGTTTGACAATCAAACAAGTATGGGTCGCACCTCAAAAAATGTGGTCAAATTTTATTTTATCGGGGACTGGTTACCAAAACAGAATGTGATTTATTATCATTATCATAAATGATAATGATAATAAATCACATTCTGTTAAGAAAAAAAAGATGAGTAAGTATACAATTTATTTACTTGCAACGACAAACCCACAAATAAAGAGAAACATACTCATTTGTGATTGGTAGCTGGATACCTGCTGGGTGCAAAGCTTCAAGGAGAAGCTAGAATATACCACTTAGAACAATTTAAGCCATGATTGTCTAAGACGAATTCTCACTATTGACATTTTACGAATTATTTTGGTTTTTGGGCAGACGACCCAAAATTCAACAGTTAATAGCTAATAATGGTCAGTTTATTTAATATTTTTAAAGTAATGTGTAAACAATACAACAAAAACCGTCCGTCCTTCCGTATGTCTTGGAACGGCGGCGGCGTCCAAAAACGGTTTCCTTAAATCTCTGACAATTGTCGTGAACTTTAAACGAGTGTAAGAACATGTCTGCTGTCACAGATAGCTAGGACATGTTTTGTTAGGTTGTTTACACTTTCACGTGAGCGTGACGTCTCCTTTTTGCATACAATTTGGTATAGCGCCTCTATCGTGCGGACATGGAACTACGCTCTCGATCGCTTTACGTTACTGTAATTTTCATAGAGATGTATAAATATATGAAAATTACAGCTTTTGACATGAATCGAGTCCGAATGATGCTTACGTTAATAACTTAAAAATATTTATATTTATTATTAAAATAGTATAAAACGGATTAGGGTAATGGCCTTTATTAACAAAGAAAATTACAATCAAATTATAACTAGTATTTACAATTGAAACAATTAAGTATAAAACTGTTTAAAGGTGCAAATAATATCTGAAAATGCTTATCATATTTTTAGTAGCAAGAATTGAGGTAAAAATATTTTTACCTATGGTAAGTAACGAAATAATATTTTGTAAAATGTTGCAAAGTTTTCTGATTTTGAATATGAAGAATATAGAGTAGACTGTGTTATTGCTTGAATTTTAGTTTTGGTAGAGCAAACAGTAGCAGAAACATATTTTTAAGATTTCTTACCCTATACTACATTGGTACCTACAGAAATATCCACACTACCAATCAGTGACCAATGTTTAGTGATAAATCTATTTATGGGTAAGTACCTCAGTTTTGTCGGATTGTTGTAAAGTGATAAATAATACGTAGGCACCTAAAATAAGACGTAAATTATATTTTTGCAGAATCGCGACTCTAACGCCATCTCTTAGTAATGCAACTACAACTACCATAAACCGTAGAGTTCTTTATATTACCAAAACATGGCGCTAAATGCGCTTACATATTTATTTTGTTATTTAAACATGTAGGAATAAATTCTTCGTTATACAATAAAATAACGAAGAATTTATGAGCAACTAGTTTTGTTTTAATAAATAATATGCAAATAAAAATAATAATCTCGCCTTTGAGTCGTCTGGTTGTGAGTATCAGTGGTTCGTATATGAGCTGCGTTCCAGATAAGAACCATTTTTACATCCCTGCTCTCAGCTACCTACTCGACACGTTCACGATAGCTACCTGACTACCAACAGTCGAGACGTGATGGAGACGTCGACGTCTCCATCACGCCTTGACAGTCTCACGCCTCTGGTCCCATAAAAATTATTCCCGAGGAATTTGTATTTGCCCAGCAACATTTAAAACTTTAAAATTGAGGTATTCGCAGTCACTTTTAAGTTTTTTCAAAACATTCAAATTGTACTTTACAGATATGTATTCCTAGGTCAGGCGAGACAGCTTTACATACGATGTATCTGAATACCCACGACCTTTATTCAATACACTACATGTATTCTTACAGGTATCACCTACTGCAATAGAGTAGTCAGCGTAATAAATCAATAGCCAAATCATTCAAACAAAAAAATAAAGCAAACTAAATCAATATAACTGTCAATAAGCAAAACATATTTCAATACAAATGTCAGTAAGCATAAAACAAATCAATACTTTATGTAGTTACGATACCAGCGATAAGAGATCACTATTTATTTCTTGACGTTGAGTAGTTGACGATGAACCTTTTCGTGAGATGTGAAAACTTTCTTTAAATCAGGTCTAATTTCTAAGTCTCTGCGTTCCCAAAAATGCAAATATTTCTTCTTTCCTTCGTTAGAAAACAAGAAGTTGTGAAATATTTATATTTCAAAGGTCGGGAGGAGTTTCAGGAGCTTCAAGAGCTTCAGGGGGAGGCGGGCAGGATTTCAGGAACAAAAGTTACTGAAACGAAAAACAAAATGCTAATGAAATCAAAAGTCTGGGATCTGAAATTGTAATTTGGGCTAAGGCTAGGCGTGGGTGTAGGTTTGAATAGTATTATTGTCTTGGATTTTGCGATGCATTTTGCATGAAGCGTATCTGTGTGGAATTAACCAGCATTAACGGCTTTGCTAATTTCTGGTACCCACAAAAAACAAAGTCAAAGCTAAATGAGTAGGTAGCCGAGACCTTCTCAAGTTAGTTGCAAAATTAGCACTAGATACCTTTTTCATGCATGAATGAAGTCCAGTAAAGTAAGTCGCAAAATGAGCACTGTAGAGGTTACCTCTTGTGTGTAATCAAGTTATGTACGCACGACCGTGAACGTACCAAAATTGCGAAAGATTTACCAAAGCCGTTTCGCCCTCTGCGTCTCAATGAAACCTCACACTAAGTTCTAATTTCATGACGTGTGCGTGAATCAGTATCCCCGCCGCGGATACGGCCTCACAGGCGTCCCGGGGCCCCAAGGGCCCTACAGACCGACACAACATTTAGTTGCGCAGGTAATGCCCATCAATTACAGACAAACAGACAGCCCGCCACATGCTACATTACGTAATGTACAGTAATGGAGATGTGTTGGCGAGAAGTAGATGGATATCTTGTATAACAACGTTGTTTGTGACAGGTACTATTAATTTCGTCTGTTAACACATTTACTGCCAAGCCTCGGCGATGCAACCCTCATGGGCGTCGTGGGCCGTGAAAGTATTAAAACTAAGCCTTGTAAAAAAATATGACGAATAAAGCTTTCTTAATCCGACGGCATTCGTCATGGGTGCGGTTTTACAGAATGAACTCGCTTAAATCACATTTAAACTCATCTATATATAAATGAATAGTGGGGCGGGCAATTTACAAGAAGTATCCTTAACAACTACGTAAGTTAGGGGAAGAACTTCAGCTAGGTATAAAATAAATAATCAAAACCGACTGGCTTTACGATTGTCTTACTAATGAACTCAGTCATCAACTTTACTATCTGTTGAATTTCACCTAGAAACTCCCTAAGTAGCCTTATTAGGCTACTTAGGGAGTTTTAATTAGTAATAATACTAGTAATTATTATTACACAGCTCTCGTACAAATTCAGCAGAAACTCGAGTTAAACCTTGTATTACTAGTTGTTTTACGGGTGGAACCTCGACTAAAATCAACCAGTTGTTTTATACATGGCAGCGTCCATCCGTTGGCTAGCCCGAACTACAACAGTAGGTTCTAAGCTGTAAATCCTGCAGATACAGACAGGACGCGCTGTTGTCTAAAGCTAGTCTGAGCAGTTTAAGCGCTGGTTTCTCAAGGTACTTGCTTGTAAGTGCAGATCAAGTCAGTGGCTTTAAAACGTGTAAAAATGTCCATATGTCCTAAATCAGGGTTCTTTCAACTTGCCCTTATATACGGTTTTTGAAGATAAATGTAAAGGTCTTTTAGATATGTTCAGCGATTGTCGTCTAAGAACAAATGGAAGCCGTGGAAGGAAGGTAACGTTTCCGAAATAATTTGGAGGCCGGAGATGGGAATCATTCCAAAACTTTTATTAAAGCTCGCTTGGTTTTTAGAAGCTCAGAATTTGTGCAAGTGCCTAATGTATATGAATGTATGTGAATATTAAGAAGTATGTATAAAAGGAACCTGTTGGCGAACTTGAAATTCCAAGAAAATTCACATATTCCTCTAGAAACATTGTCTCGTAAGAACTCGAAATGCACTACCCATATTACGACACACTAAGATAAAACCACTTACTGGTTTTACAGTTACCCGGGCAAAGGAGCAAAGGAGCGAGATTATGGCTTGATTTATAGTTAAATTTTTTTCCTCTTTATTTATGAAAGAGAAAATTTATTTTACTTTAAAGTAAGTCTTTATTTCAGACTTAAGTTTAGAATAGACAGTGTCTATAGGCGCTGCAGGGCGTATGATGTGCTTAAAATTAGTCGCGTCACGGGTCGCTGACGCTGAATCGCCTGAGGCGATAACCTCTCCGTTCTGTTGAAGTAATGCTATCACGTTCCACTGGATAACAGTTGCAAAATGGTAAAAATCAATTGAAACCGCTAGTCAACGTAAATACTTATTGAAACATAGAGAGTATAATTCAGATTTCAGAATCTGCGAACCAGAGCGAATAAAGGCTACAGAGCGCGTAACTAACGCGCGAGCCTGACGCCGCGGTATAACGCCGATCTGTATTGTATAATGATGTACATATACAGTCTAACAGGGGCCGAATTCCACTAAATTAATCGCATCACCATAACAATGGTATCGTCTCAGAATGAAACATTTTGGTATTTTACGTTTGATGAAAGTAACTATAGATGGATGGGACGCGTGTCAAAAGTGTTTGTTTCAACCTGGACAAGGTTGAAACAAATCTATGAATCTCTCCGTGCAAACAGCACCGCACGCACTATCTCTAGAGTTTCATTCATCTGTGGACGAGTCTGCGACGATACC
This sequence comes from Eupithecia inturbata, assembly GCA_963662085.1. Classification (NCBI taxonomy): domain Eukaryota; kingdom Metazoa; phylum Arthropoda; class Insecta; order Lepidoptera; family Geometridae; genus Eupithecia; species Eupithecia inturbata. The sequence goes on from OY759195.1 coordinate 944,196, forward strand.
ATTGTCATAGTAAAGCGATTGGTTAGCAGAATTCGGCCCCAGGGCACCGGGCGCTAGCAGTACGCAACGCTCTGTCACAAATAAAAACGAATAAAATAAAAAAAAATGTTGTTAGGGCGCGACTACGTGCGTAGCGTGGTACGCGATCTATTTGGAGAAGCATTTAAAGCTCTATTCTATGGTAGCACTTTGACAAAGCAAACTCAAGTAACTTTTACTATAGAAAGCCAATTAACTGAAATTAAATAATTTTTTTTATTTACCTTACGAACTACACAATTAATTAAAATATAATGACGACCGAAGTGGCGCGGCGGGCGAAGGTCCGCCTGCGACGCAGAAGGTTGCGGGTTCGATTCCCGCCTTGGGACAAATGTTTGTACGATCTGCAAATATTTGTTCCGGGTATTTTCTATACATATATAATAAAAAATATCTATCTATGTTATTTATTGTATTAAGTTTATAAGTCATCTAGTACCCATAACACAAGCTCTGCTTACTTTGGGGCTAGATGATGCTGTGTGGATTGTCCAGCATTATTTATTATTATTATAATAGTTAATGCTATACGTTACGTGACTCAAATTTGTGCGTAGCAAAGCGCAAGGCAAACTCTCACTCAGCATTGTGCTGGATACACACTGATGTGTGTGATGATTTTCTTCTAACTGCGATTGTATTTAGTCAAATAAAAATGTTCAGAAAAAATATGACGTTTTCATTTAACGCACTTATTTTATACATATATTACTTATTTCGTTTATTTATATTTTTATCTTATTTCATATATTTTTGAGTATGAGCACCAACATAAACCGAGCACCAACACAAACCTATTGTGGTTTAATGGTGCAATATTGATAAACACGTACATATGTATACTTTCTAAATAAATAAATATTTTATTCATTCATACAGAATCAATATTCCTGGAATCAAGCTATTTCATAGCATAGCTTTTCAATACAAATGTCAATAGCTGCGTCGCCTGCTGCATATTAAAGCAAAATATAGCAAACACAATATTTTGCAGTGAAAAGAAATGTTTTCCCGACATTACTCCTTTCAAATGTAAAGTTCACGCAATATTCACAGCGACAGTGGCTCGGACGGGTGAAATAGCCGTATGAATAGCAAATCTATGCGCTTTACGTGTGAATAGCAAACGGCAAGGATCACTGCGCGCGGCCAGCCTGAGAGGGACCTAAGAAAATAACTTGATCGTAAGAGACTGTACCCGGAAAGTTTAAAGAAATATCTTGGTATGTCCTAGAGAGAATAACTTGCTGTACTCTACGGAGGGTAAGAATGGAGAAATATTGTTCTGTGAACGCAAGCTGAGGATGTTTACTTAAGAGGATTGCTTACTTTAAGTTATGGAAACATAAGAACAATAGAATTAAAATAGTGTTTTTTTTTATCTGTTAGTAAAATTGTAATATAAGCAGAAGGTAGGTAGTTAAACTGGTTTATCGGAGGCATTTAGTCGCCGTTTAAAGCTTTTATAAATTTGGGTTTTCGAGTCATATTCGCGCCCATGAGAAAAAATCTTAGCAAGTCAAAGTCAAAAACTCTTTATTTCCATAAATACAATAAATGTAAACTTAGAAAAGTTCAAATTCTTAATAATTAAACACTGACACGGAAATAAAGTGATATTTTTTGATTTCAGTCGCTTCGGTATGTAGACTAAAGTAAAGAAGCGACGAAGAAACCTTTAGCCTGTTAGTTAGTTGTTATTTTTCGAGTTGGAGCAAATTCCGTCCCACGCTTTTTTACCCTCTAGGTAATCTGATATTTTATAGTAGGCCTTTTTACACAGGCAGGTTTTGACAATTTGTTTGAATTTATTTACTGATAATTTTTGCAACTCACTAGGAGTTTTGTTGTAAAAGCGTATACATTGCCCTTAAAAATATACATTAATTTTGTGTAGTCTAGTTGTGGGCACAGCGAGTTTATGTTTATTTCTTGTATTCAAATTATGTACATCGCTATTTTTAGGGAACCGATTGATATTTCTATGAGTGTACAATAGGTTTTCATAAATACTCGTATATTGACACGGTACTGTCATTATGTTTATTTCTTTGAATTTATCACGCAGGGATTCTCTGGGACCCATACTATAGATAGCACAAACAGCCCTCTTCTGCAACACAAATACGGTGTTAATATCTGCAGCGTTCTCCCACAGTTGTATACCATAAGACATAATACTATGGAAGTAGCTGAAATAAACAAGTCTAGATGTATCCACGTCTTCGCAGGACATCAATATAGAATAACAACAGGTAGCTGTATAAAATGGATTTTTACAAAAATACTAAGTATTCCCTCAGTAAAGAGACGTTTTATGTTTCCTGACAGTTTGACGAAAGTCATATTTTCTTAATACCGATAACATTTACGATTCTCGACACTTTTAGCCTTCGTATTATCCGCCTACACCTTTTAAACACAACTGTACCTACAGAACAGTTTAGTAAAACAGACGACTCTGGACGCAGTGGGCAGAGACCCGCCTTAGACGCAGAAAGTAGTGGGTTCGAATTTCGCAGAGGGACAAATATTTGTATGATCTGTACTGTTTAAGATCTGAGTGTTTTCTTTAATAATGTGAGTATTCAAAATATATATAGGTGTTAAGTCACCTAGAATCCAAAACATAGGCTCTTAAGGAGCTTCTTTTAAATAGATGATGTGTAAAATAGCACTACAGTAGAATATGTTTTAGAAGCATTGCCACAGATATTCAGATAAAGGCATAATAATATGATAAGTTCAGCTCTCCCCGGGCGCGGAGTAAATTGGAGCGGTGCTTGAGAGAATCACGTGCTCCCGGGAGAGGCGTATAACCTCAAGTGTGTGCCTCTCTATTTTTATCCAGGGCATGTTGATTTCGTTAGTAAGAGAAACTTGTGGCTATGTCATCTCAGTATAAAACATTGATTTACTGGTAAGAAAAACTGATGTATTTTCAGTACCAAACGTTGATTGACTTAGTAGGAAAAACTATGGGGAAAATCTGCATCTTGTGCACATTTGTGTTTAAAAGGTGTGGGCTGTTAATTAACAAAGATATATAAACTCCAGAAATACTCGTTAATTGTTAAACTATAACTACTGTGTGGTTTTATCGACCTCAAAAATGTATTTAATTAATGTATAATATTATACCTCTCGCTTTGTCATCACCAAACATTCAAGATAATAACTAGGATCAGATTTAATCTCAACATATCCATCATCATCATTTACAACCTGACTCCACCCACTGCTGGGAATAGGCCTCCAAACTCTTGTCCCACTCAGTATCCTTCATATACAGCCTGTACCGGTCCACTGATGGAAGCAGGCCTCGCCCTAATAAGAGTCTCAGAAACCTGATTGTTCTAAATAACCATGCATAGAATCGAATAACGAGTGCAAATTTTTTGTGAAAGATTGTGTTGTGTGGAACTATCGACTGGCTAACTGTTGACGATAAAATCTAGTTTTGCGAAGTGATGTAACAAACCTGCAATGCGCTATATCGGCCTCTTGTACTCGCATCTCGCAGAATTCTATGAAATACGACACGGCCAATGAACAAAGAAGACATCGAGGTGAGCATAGATATATATGGCAGCGTGCTGATGAAAATGCGTAAAAATATAGAGATTTTTTTAACTGTCTGTTTCTTACGCTAACTATAAAAATAATTAAGGCGTCCCCGGAGAAGGTATCCATCGACGGATAACCTTGTTTTTTTATCTAACCTATGTTGTCCCACTGTTGGGCAAAGGTTTGTATAGTAATGGATAAATTATTTCGGTGATATGACCACCTAGCTCAAAAATGGGACTAGGACCAGGCTATCCTTTGACTGTCCTTCCAAGGCTTCCTCCCTGCTAGTCTTTCTGTTAATCATGTTATACCTGATAAGTTATTTTTTTACTTCGAAGCTTATAGAGCAATATCCGTTGAACCTCCATTCAATACTTTATGACGGTGAAAAAGTCCGTAGATTACTCGCGCGGTCAGGCCATAAAATAAATGAATGTTATCAGAATCCAAGCCACTATCGTCGTAAAAGTCTGTTGAAATATTAAACATGCTTACATCTCTCGAAAAGATACTACACTCATGAGCAAAAACATTGACTTAGACTCACAGCGTCTTAAACGTCGTTGACAAGTTAGGCTTTCAAACGTTGATCAGTGTAACGCATTCAGTGCCCAGCCTATGCGGCGCGCGCTGCAGTTTCAGCTGATCGAACACGTCCATGTGCATCGTGGGCAATGAGGCATAAGCATCGGCTGAGCCACTTTTGAGAAAAACTACTTCTGTGCGCACTGTGCGTACATCTCAAATCAGAATGTTATCAGAAAATCAACACTGTGTGTTGATTTTCTGATAAATAGAGTTCATTTTAAGCTTCTGTAAGTGTCACGTATTCCATATTATTTCAGCCTATTAGTTAGTATTTACTATTTGATCGTGTATTCTTCTTTAACCCTTTTATTTCCTCAGACCAACATTCAGTTAAAACCAAAAAAGTATTAAATACGACAAGTACAACGACTTTCAGATATCGAGTCGCGATCGTATCGGTCCCTATAAACGCTATCGATAATTTACCCTGACGTCATCGCGTTGCAATGCCGAATGGGCCCCTTGAGAAATTCCATTTCATCTTGGAATGATAAAACATGGCCGAGTCGAGGGTAGTTTGCTAAGCAGGGGTAGTGTTACCTGTTTTTGTTATGTGTGTGTTGTTTTCGACACACTAATTTTATAAATGCGAAAGTTTATAGGGATGGATAAATGTATGATTGTTACGTCTTCACTTGTATAACCACTGAAAAGATCGGGCTGAAATTTTGTAGAGATGGCATAACACATAAATCAGACACATAAATCAGTGCCATGGGATAGAAATAACCGAAAATAAAAACGTTTCCATAGAACACGAATTAAACCTCTTGCAAAATCATCTTGATGCAAAATTTTTTCATTCAATATCATAAAACTGATCATATTCTGTCTTCGAAGTTTACGACACTCCGACTCAGACACTGGCAGAGTCGTAGCGAAAAGCAAGCGGCGCCATAAAAAAAAAGAAGTCAAAACCTTTGTTGACTTGGACTTTTAATGAGTAATAGGATAGGGACGACGCGACGTACAATGCGAAGTGAAGTAACTGAAGTGCATCCAAGCTAGAATTGCGTCGATCGAATTTGTCAAAAAGTACTAGTTTTGCAACTTTAAAATAGTTCCTTTCTTCGAAAAATATCGAATACTGTTTCCAAAGCCGAAGACATGGCCACAAAGTAAAACCCGGATGGCAATTTTTGCACAAAACAACGAAACCGCAAATGGACATCCAGGTGTGAAAGCCACTTTGTGAATTGAATTGGAAGAGAACAATACATTGGCAGAATGATGGGATACTAATAAAACGAGCCAAAGTACACCCTTTTCAAATATTTTTTCAACATTTTCAACGAGAGCGAACATATTTTGTTATATACATATAAGCATTAATTTGGTTTTGGATTTAACGAGTATGTATAATTCCATGTTTTTAGGGTTCCGTACACGAAGGGTGAAAACGGAACCCTATTACTAAGCCTCCGCTATCCATCCGACCGTCTGTCACAGGGCTCTATCTCATGAACATTAAAAGGTAGACAACTGAAATTTTCAGTGAATGTGTATTTCTCTTGCCGCTATCAAAGCAAAAAATAAAATAAATATCCAAATTCTTTGTTTGTCAAGGCTGTATCTCATGAACCACATAGGTAGACACATGAAACTTTCTGTAAATAAGTAACACTTCAATTGTAATAACAACAAATACTAAAAATATAATAAAGTTGAAAATTTAAAAGTCTCCATACAAGTGAAAATTTGATGTTCTTTGAAAAAGTTGCCTGATTTTTACGGTACGGAACCCTTCGTGTGCGAGTCGCACTTGGCGGTTTATTTAAATTTTGATACCCAATGCCGCGTCGGCACGCGTGTTTATTTTATTACCGGCCAGGACTTTATTGAAGCTAATTGCGTTCGAACTTTTTAATTACATAGTGTTCCAAATTCAAAAGTCATTTCGTCACTGTCATTAAGTGCGCTGGCATGACCCACTTTGTTCGCACTGATCGAGGAACTCTTTGCCTCTTTAAGAAATAATTTTAATTTAATTTAATTTATAATCTATTTGTAATTTTTTAATAATGTAACTAATGTAATTGTTTAACTATTTTAATCGTGTTAGTTACTCTATACAAATAAATAAATAATAAATAAAATAATTCGAATGCATAAAATTCAATTTAACACTTTACATTGTTATTCAACGCAGCAGCAGCTACGGTTCGAAACAACGTGTCTCTACATTAAATCTTCTTCGTGTACCTTCGTCCATTCCCGTGCTCTGACGTAGAATGATTGAGGTTGTAGATTCGCGTAACTTGCGTGCCGCGTCCGACGGACAGCATTTTTATCAAAGTACCCGCAATTTATTACGACCGCGAATGGATGCAATAATACGCGTCAATTAATTCTGAGAGGAATCATCGCTGCCACCCAGAAAACAGGGTAATTTTTACATAACTTTTGTAAAATTATGACTTACCACTTAGTCTGATGTATGTAGCTCAATCTGTAACAGAAATAATAATGGTTAAAAGTGAAATATAAAAGAATGATCTACAAGAAAACAATACATTTGTTATATGACTAATAATTTTTATCTACGACTTTTTTACGAATGTTCAATTGAATAAGATACAGGTTTAGAATAAAAACATGGAATCCGATTAAATGAATTCAGATAATTGCAGTTTTTTTTTTTTTTTAAGATTAATTGCAATAGTCAATCTATAGATTCACTATTGCAATTAATTAGGCGACAATAATATAGAGGTACAATCTTTTTTCTGTAATAATTATTATCATGGGAATTAGTTCGGGAATACCAGAGTGGAACTCTGGTACTTCAGTTTGAATAGTAAAGTAAAGTAAAAATCATTTATTTGACACAAGTAGAATTACAAATGTTTAAATGAGTCCATAGGCTCCCGAACTAGTTACAAACTGTGTTTCAGGAGCCAGTGGCTTCTCCCATTTTGGATAAGTATAGGTTGTGTCCATATAAAGAAAAATTTAAAGTTACTCTACTAAAAATAAAAAAACACGTACATTTTCTATAAAGCGCTACCAATCAAACATTTGAATAAGAATATAATTAATTAAACAAACCTTAATTGTACATATTGTTTTGAATACAAGATAAATAGTAAAGTAATAAAAAACAAGATCCGTCTAGTGCGAGTGTGACTCGCGCGCCGAGGGTTTCGAACGATTGTCAAGTATACCAATATGTACTAGGTACTGGTTACGGTTTTGCAAACTTCGGAGTAGATATATAGGGTAATAGTAAAATTTTCGTCTTTTTTCAAAATATTTCAAGTATGAAACCTACAGAAATTTCAAAAACTGTTTTGAGATGTACATACCGACTTTCATTTGATACCCCACTCGATGAGGTAGCCCCCCTCCCCTTTTAAAAATTATGCCCCCTTATTTGACCATTTTTAAAAAGTGGTCCACTTACAGACTTCTCTATATTTTTCCTTCAAAATATAGTTCCATACCTACAAACACTATGTATATTTCAGATGGATCGCTCTGCAAACTTCGGAGATAGGGGGGGATGGGTAATTTTTCGACTTTTTTCAAAATATTTCACAAAGTATGAAACCTACACAAATTTGAAAAACTGTTTTGAGATATACAAATCGATACCTTTCATTTGATACCCCACTCGGTGAGGTAGCCCCCCTTTTGAAAATTATACCCCCCTTTTTGACAATTTTTCAAAAAGTGGTCTACTTACAGACTTCTCTATATTTTTCTTGTAAAATATAGTTCCATATCTACAGACGCTACATACATTTTAGATGGATCGCTCTGCAAACTTTGGAGATAGGGGGGATAATGTGTAATTTTTTGACCTTTCTCAAAATATTTCAAAAAGTATGAAACCTACAGAAATTTCAAAAACTGTTTTGAAATGTACAATCTGATACCTTTCATTTGATACCCCACTTGCCATTGTAGGTCTCTTTTAAAATTTCGACATCACAATTTGTACTGAAAATTTACATTTTCATTTCATTATTTTTATTTATTTTTCTTTTAATCTGTACAGGCGCACAAAATGTATTATTATTTTAAATTTCACGTTATTTGCTGCTGTAGTTGCTGAGATATTAAAGACGGAAAAAAGGACAGAAAAAGCGATGCCATAAGGGTTTCGCAACCGATCTCCGATCTTCGAAACCCTAAAAACAGAATGTTATTTACCGTCTGTCATCTACATATACTTGAGCTGTACGAAATAAAAAAAAAACCTTAAATGTTAAAGAAATAATAATATAAAACGAGAAAATCAATAAAAATTCTAGAGGCGAAGATTTCTAAGCATCATCGTAATCAAACCCTTTCAACCATGTCTGTATGCATTTTTTTAAATTCATGAACTGTTGTGTTTCTTACTTCGTACTTTATGTTTAGTAAGTTATAAAGGTGAGGTACAACTACCATGTACTGTCTTTGAGCGAATGTTGATTTGGCCCCTGGTATGGGACATTTAACTTTGCGCCGGGACAAAGTAGATGGTGGCGGGATAGTTTCACGGTGATATAGGCGGAGACTTTCAAAAATAAAGAGCTTTCTAATGCTCAGGACACCAGCTACATCATAGACAGAGAGAGAGAAGTAGAATAAAACTGAAGATTGAAGTGAAGCGAGTCGCTTCAAACGCACTTTTTTCCGATTTGCATTTAAATTATGACCTTTTCTAAGTATCTGTACAGATGTTATGGCAATAAACGTCATTGAATCTGATATAAATTCCGTCCAATATTTCAGTAATGAAGTTCAATATTTGCAACGGACTTGACTGTCGAACTTTTCAACTGAAATTTCAGTCTATTTGCCGACTGATATTCGTTGGAGCTGTTTGCTGAGAGATGAAGAAAAAATTTATTGGTTGGACTTTTTAATGATCGTCTCCATTTCAACCAATCCCCACATTATAATATCTCGTGTTTGAAATTCGGGAAACCGTCATTGTAAATTGAATTTGCAGTGTCATGAACTGTCTGTAGGTAATCTATACACATCTTGTTTTCTCTAGAAGTTTTTCATAAGTTTGTGTGTCCGGCACCGCATAGCGCATAACGCAGCGTACTGCGTAGTGATCAAGAGACCTAGGCTTATCGTGTTACACAGCGAGCGATCGTGCAGTCAAACGTGCAGTCACGGGGAAAGAGGGCGCTCGCAACGAGCAACGAGACGGACACGGCGTAACGTTTCATGCTAACTGCGAATGGTACAACGCCGGACAGTACCCGTCTTAAGATATTATTAAGAACAAGGGGGTTCTGCAGTTCGTACTGAAACGTCGAGATAGTAAAGTTACGGCCGTTCAGAGAATGCGTTCGACACCTATCAGTTAGTCACGACTAGTGATGGGCACAACATAACACTGAGTTCGTTACCGTTCCTCCAAAATGAAGCCGCGTTATTTTTAAGATTACAACCAGCAAAAACATTTTTATCGTAACTGCAACGCCATTACAAAGTTCAATCGCGACGTATCAGGAACGCATTCTCTGAACGGCCGAAGTATAATACCTGTACGTAAAACTAACCCTTTACCCTATAGCAAGTAACGTATTGTAACACTATAGAGCGAGATAAACAGCAGGCGATAGAAGCGGATTGAATAGCCAACTGGACAATATCTTTATTCCGAGCTCGCACAATGGACGCAGACCGCATGCTGAGCTTGTAAGGCCATTTCTGTCGCCTGTTTTCTTCTATTTTGTTATTTGTTATGGTAATAGATACATAGATGTAGTTTGCGTTGTGAAGGCTAGAGTACCCTGAGGGAAATTAATGTTAAAAACGATATTATTGCAAAATCTAGGTTTTATGTATAAAGGTTCTATGGCGCAAGTCATTATTCTGTGACGTCTCCGTGTTGCAGTCGGGCAGCGAGCGCACAGCAGCAATAAGTGATAACGGGAAATAGTGCGTGTATAAAGTGTAGCGTGGATATGCCTTCTGAGTGCGCAGACAACTTGGCATTGTTCACGCAGTGTTTAGGTGTTCTAAGTGCGATAGTAGAAAAAAGTGACGTAGAATGTGTTTACATGTTGGGCGATTACAATGCGCATCCAACATCATCTTTCGATAAGGCATTGTTATCATTTACATTGGAACAAGACTGGTTATGTGCAGATCAGGACTTTCTATGCACTTCGTCGGACAATTTTACGTTCATCAGTGAAGCCCACCACTGTAGAAAATGGCTAGACCACTGTTTGGTTACAAACTCAGCCTGGGAAACAATAACAAATGTTTGTATTGACTATAATGTGTATAAATCTGATAATTTTCCGTTAATTATTGTATATGTAATATGAATGTAATAAGGTCTAAATTGCTTTGTAAACAGCTACACTGTAATAAAGTTACTTGGGGAGCTCGATACTCTCAGAATTTAGTAATTATTGTAATAGTAGGCTTCGTGACATTGATTTTCCTGACGAATTAAGACAGTGTTCTTTACAAAATTGTATTTGTGACAACAGTGACCATAGGAAAATTATTGACTCATTATATAATCACATTATTGGTGTTCTTCCTGAGGCGGCTATTATTACATATAAAAGTAAAAAGTGTACTAATAAAAAGAAGGTGGCAGGGTGGAATCTACATGTTAGTGCAGAATTTTTTTTAAAAATTGGTTAGAATATGGCAAGCAAGTAAAAAATTTAAAGCTAAACTAAAGTGGTGTGTTAAAAATCTTAATCAGATTAAAATGGACATTATTGCTAAACATCACCAGAAAAAAGATTTCTCAAAATTTTGGGAAAGTGTTAGTAATTTAAATTCAAAGCCGAGCCTTCCTGTTAGTGTGGTTGGCGCTAGTGACCACAAGCATATAGCTAATATTTTTATGCAGCATTTTAAAATAGCAAGCATTACCTTTAAATAGTGAAACAGCCACAACTTCTGGTGTGAAGGTGTGCGATGCTGTGCCCAATCGTGAAGAGGCACTACTTTATTTACCAGCTCGTGATGTCAAAAATATTATAAAGAAAATGCGACGTGGTAAGTCGCCTGGTCACGACGGGCTCAGCATCGAGCACCTTCAGCTCGCGGGGGTGCACAATATCTGTAAAACGCAGGATGCTGGGCAGCACCAACGGTCTGATAGGGGTTCTGGCTGACAGACATTGCAGTAAACTGCAAAGGCACTGGATGTCAAGCCTGATCAACCATTGTGCCAAACAAATTTATTATTTAAATTAATTTTTTTGTGTACCGTTTTGTTTATATGAAAATGTGTGACTTAAACTACCTACTCTAATCTATGGATCTTTGTGTTATCTGCATCAATAAATGAATTTAATTCAATTTAATTCAAAATAATAACCCTAACGCAAGTTAGGGTTTCTTAATTCAATTCGAAAACTCGCACTAAATGGTGTGAACTTTTCAGTGTGAACGACCTCAACAATGGGGTTTAGTGGAAAATTAAGATTATGAATCGAACCCATGAAATTTCGATACAACGGTGCTTTTATCGCTTTCAATTGTAATCGTAAGCAACATCCGGAGCTAAAAGTGTGAAATAGTTAAACTAATGTTAGTTATTGATTTTGACGTGAATGCGCAAAATGAACTTACACTTAATTGGCTCATCATTTGTGCGGATATTTATAATTTCCAGAGTGAAACGAAATAACGCCCAACAGATAACCAGCACAAAAAGCTTTACAAAACTAACGAAATACAGAAGAGCAATTAAAACCGTCGTTTGAATAATGCAGAATGTTGCAGTCAACGATGCACGTAAATTTAGGGTTGCTACGATTATGACTATTTGATTTGATACATCGTCGCTTACCTACAGGATAGTGTTTTTTTTTTTCACTAACGGAACAAAAGCCGATGACAACCGATGACCAGATGAAAAAAAATTATCACCATATCGATGACCAGACCAGAAAAAATGTGACACTTGGATACAAATACAGCGAATATCAACAAGTAACTCAAACTACCCAGTTAATATTTAGTTCCGCTTATAACTCGTTTACAAATGTGTGGTAAATAAAAGATGGTAAAGTGGCAACCCTGTTATAGTCGAAACGATCGCGGCTAATTAGTTCTTCAGATGAGAGCACGTAACGACCGAACTTGCAAAATTTTTAAATTTTAAAAATTTACGTGGATTCAAACTAGCATTACCTTACTTACCACGTAGTACTTGAATTTGACAAGTTATTGCTGCAGTTTTTCAAATAAGCTACGACGTCAAAGCACTACGATTCTCTCTCTCTACGAAATTCCCTCCATCTACGAAGATGTCTACAGCATCTACGAAACTTGCTACAGCGCGTCTTGGAAAGTTGCTACGTTGTCTACGAAAATTGCTACGATGCATGCGATACATGTTTAAGCAAATAAGGCGCTGTAACTTGCTACGGCGACGTCTACGAAACTGCTACAGACGTCTCGCCAAAGCGTCTACCAAATTTGCTAGATCGTCTACGAAAATTACTACTGTGTCTACGAAAATGCTATAGCGTCTCGCTAAAGCGTTTACGGAGCATGCTAGGTACGGCATCTACGAAAATGATTTGCTTACCAATCCCAGTTCACCACCGACATTAGTAGGTATGTAAGAAATTCATTGTTGTGCTATATAAATATAGGCATGTATCTAAAATCGCATTATATTTAGATTTAGATGGACAAAACAAATATGTATTACACTTAAGTAATATTTAAATGTGCTAGTGGTTTCTTTTTCACTTCGTCCGTCGTCGAATAGTGGAAAAAAAAAATTGAAGAGAAAATCAATAAAACTTTGTTTATTTAATAATTATATTTAGTTTAAAATTTGACTTGTCTAAGTGCTTATTTTGTAAACCTAACAAAAGAAATAAAATTACGGACTTTTAACTTCCTATATTCAATTATTTTGCAGAAAAATCGGTTTGGACTGTTACAAAAACATAAAAGAAAGAGTGACTTGCAGAATGTAAAAACGTCAAGACTGCTGTAAAATTGCAGTTAGAAAATAGTTAAGACAGCTGAAAGTTGCGCGATGAGTGATACTTGAAGTTGTCTACAAAGCTCTACTTCTAAAACTGAAAAGTTTCAAAGCTATTAGACTTAACTAGATATTCTAAAGTCATAGCTTGAGAAAATTTTATAGTTCAGTTTCATTTACTTTAAGTAATAGACATTAACTTTTAATGAAACTCGGATAAAATTTGGATAAGTGGAAAGTCGTTGGGTAGGTAGGTACATAGTGACTAGACCTACATATATAAATAAATAATGCAGGACATATCACATCACACAGCATCCTCTAGCCCCAAAGTTAACAAGCTCGTTCTGGTCTGGTCCGGTAGGTATGCTAGCAGAACTTGCATTATGGGTACCAAAAAACGATATTAATAAATATATTTTATTTCTGATGCTGTGTGGATTGTCCAGCATTATTAATTCACATTCAAAACGCGCAAAACATTTGTCCAACTGGACAAATGTTTGCGAGAACCGATCCCGCTACCTTATAGGTAGGTATGTCTCAGGTAGAATTTCACTCACTGTACCAATAAAAGTTATCATAAAATCTTATGATGACTTTTTTTGGTGCAGGGAGTTACAGTCTACCTGTCTAGTCAGTCTACCAGTCTAGTCTTAGTGGTTTCTGCATATTTTGCTATCTCTTATCTCTGTATATTTTGATTACACAGTTATAACAAAATATGCAGAAAAAACTAAGTTTAAACAAGAAGGTTCTAGCTATTGCATTATTGCTCTTCATCAGAACACATACGACTAATACTGCTAAACACGCCTTACCGAAACGGGTCAGAAAAAACTAAGCAACCAAAATCGGGTAGCGAACACAAACCCTCACAAGTCACACTTCAAACATCTTACTCCTCTTGTAATATTTCCTCGCGGTGTGTTTGTGTGAAATCCAATAAACCTACCTCACGCTAATGGTGTTTCCTAAAGTGCTCACACACCTGTCCCTTAGGGTTTTATGTAATACTTTTGTTGAATTATGTTTTTCACACGCTTTTATTCTATGAAAAGTCTGGAATATGGAGGGCTGACTTGGTTAGTGATAATTTCCGTTACGTCCGTCGTGTACTTAATATTGAACCAATGAATTAATACAGTTGAATCACTAGCTTCTATCGGCAGCTTCGTAACCTTAAAGCCTTATTACTAAGCCTCCGTTGTCCGTCCGTCCGTCAGTTCGTTTGTCACGTAGCTATATCTCATGAACCGTAAGAAGAAGAAGACAGTTGAAATTTTCAGATTTTCTATTTCTCTTGCCGCTATAACAACAAATAAGAAAAAATAAAATAAATATCCAAATTAAAGGGGGCTCCCATACAACAAACGTGATTTTTTTGGCTGTTTTTGCTCTTAATTTGTAAAGGCTGTATCTCTTGAACTACAATAGGTAGACTCATGAAACTTTCTATAACTAAGTAACAATTCAACTGTAATAATAACAAATACTAAAAATCAAATAAAGTTGAAAATTTAAAAGGGTCTCCGAATAACAGAAAATTTGATGTTCTTTGAAAAGCTTGACTGATTTTTACGGTACTGAACTCTTCGTGTGCAAGACAACTCGCACTGGGCGGTTTATTTTAACACATTTTATTGGATGAATAGAAAAACATTTCTTGCAAATCTAACTACTTACGTTATAATGTACATTTCTCCTGGATTATAAAAAGTAGTATATTTGTTATTCCATGTGTATGTATTGAATAAACAAACTTAATATTACTAAAAACGTAAATATTCTAGTAGCCGTAAGTTAATTGCAATTGCCGGAAGTGTAAAGCGGGACCGAGAAAATTGATGAAGGGAATAATCGATGTATTATTAAATGTTTTATAGGATAAAGCTTCTGAAACCAAGGTGGTTGGGCCGGAACTTGTAAACAAACTGAAGGATTGCTTTTGGTCAGTGTAGAGTAGATTTAAAATAATATAATAAAATAATACTATTTAATCTTATTAATTAATTTAATTAAATGAATAATTTGAATTGTCTGACTTGTCCAAGAGTCCTGTAAAGTCTAAAGAAAAAAAATCACTTCGAGTTTAATAAAAATACTGTTATTTTTTTTTTGTTGACAAAATAAAATAATAATTGAATAAAAGGCCCCTAAAAAGTAGAGTAACCCATTCCGGGTTACTCCAACTGGAGGTTGGAGGTTGAGTGGCCTCCTCCAATGTCGTGAAGGTATGCGGCTGCGTGTCGCGCTGTGACCTGGTGCTGTGACCTGGATCCCGGTGCTCGTGTGCAAGAATCTACTTCACTGCTATCACCCTTTCGAACAGCTGAATAGCCTGCCCACAAAAACCTATAAAGCAAGGAACAGACCGAGTCCACGCCACGCAACGTTCGCGACGAAATGTGTGAAAAGTCGCATACCATGGCGTACGAGGTTCCAGGCCATCTATTTTCACACAAATCCGAGCGTCCAGTTCCCATAATTCGTCGCATGCGTTGCATACGTGGCACCAGTATGTTTCTAGCTCAAGTTTTGTGCAGTCTTATATCCACACTGGCTTCTGAACGCGACTTCCCTTGCATTTTTCATAAATTAAAAGTAGCCTACGCCCCTCCCTTTCCCAGGATATCTAAAATACCAACAAGATCTGTTGAGAGGTTTAGTCGTTAAAAACAATTACCTAGACAGAGTTGCTTTAGCATTTATAATATTTGTAGGTATAGATTTTGAACTCGAATGTTAACAAATTGTGCATTCAAAAAAATACACCCTAAACACAAAAACTAGCAAATAACCATTGACCGTGTTAAAGTCAGATTGCTTAAAACGTTATACGCTAGTTCCAGTCGAAAAGTGAAAAGAGATACAAATTAGAAGGAATTTACTGAAACCCCATTACGAAAACGCCTGAAATCAAATTGTTTCATAATGAAATAATAGAGGTATAAGTCAAGCAATTTATCGCCGTCAGTTTCCATCAAAGTTTTGTTTTTATGTTTCCGACCAACGATAACGTCCTCAGTGGCACAGCGGGCGAAGTTCCGCCTGCGTCGAAGGAGGTTGCGGGTTCGATTCCTGCAACCTCCATTTTATGAATTGATATTTTTTTTTAAGTTATTCCATGATCATGGCGCATTATATCGGTTACATGCGGTAACCGAAAAACTCAAAAGACCACAACCATGGTAAATATCATAATCATAGTTACGTGAGCAATGCCTTATAATTGTCGTATTTTGCATGTGTACTGTAAACGCAAATAAAGAATTTATC
Source organism: Eupithecia inturbata (assembly GCA_963662085.1). Taxonomy (NCBI): domain Eukaryota; kingdom Metazoa; phylum Arthropoda; class Insecta; order Lepidoptera; family Geometridae; genus Eupithecia; species Eupithecia inturbata. The sequence goes on from OY759195.1 coordinate 960,601, forward strand.
TATCAATGCTTTATATTTAAATATTCCTAGAAAGTAGTAGCCACTCCCGTAACATTAAACATAGTAGCTTTGCAGAGTTTGCAGCCGAAATGGATCTGCTTAATTTAACGCTAGGTAACCTCCGTCCCAATCCACGCTAGAGCCTGGATCTAGATTACTTTCCAAACAAACTTTGTTAATTAAATGATAATATTTAATGGTGCAACTTGCCCCGTTACTGAGATGATGTTCATTCATGTTGTTAATGTAACACTAGAAAATAATGCACATGGTTAACAATACAGTTACTAATTATTAAACACAATACAGATGGTTAACACTAATTATTAAATAAATAATTCACAGACTAACATAAAATAATTCTATTAATTATAGTCCAGTCATCATCTTACTGGGTAGGTTCTGATTTACAAAATTTGCTGAGCTTGACTTTACTGTAACTGGAACTTTGCTGTGTGTGTGTGTGTGAACTATTTATTTGATTGAAATATATTACAAAAGTTGCAGAAAAATGTATGTTCTATAATTTTTATACTGGCTTTTTTTAACCTCGGTGGCGTTGGAGAGGAGATCTATATTCTCGAAAACTGGTTTTTGGTTAACATTTTTAAGGTCAAGGTCGCAAATTCGGAATAATAGTTAGGACACCAAACTGTACTCTGCCAAATTAGAACTCTCCCTGACCTTCTGTCGTGAAAGTCCCTTTTTATGTCTTCAATGACTAGACTATTACTGTACTGAGCTACTAGAGAAACCAACGAACAAAAAGTATTGTAAATGCCTCGGTTCTATGTTCAGTAAAAAACTTCGACATAGACATATCATATAAAACTTTTTAAACTTTCGTGATCTGTTAACATATTAAACGTTATACGTTTACGTGTTATTTAACGTAGGAGAAAATAAAACAAAAGGTGCGCGATAAATACCCGACAAATAATCTTTAATATGACATATCATATATTTGCCAACACATACAGCGTGGTCCACGCTGTATACACACAATATAAATTACGAGGTTATATGCAATTTGACTAAATCGTACACTTTCACCTAAACATGTAGCGTGCATGTAGCGTGTAGCTACGTTACATGTGTAAACATGTAACGTAGTTAATATGATTGGACCACCTATTCTGCAGCTGTCTTCGCACGAAATCCAAACAAATCGGCTAGGACAGTCCCGTCGACCCTCGCGTCCAGATGAGGGCGAAGGCCCCTGAGAGCAGTCTGCAGCGTGTCGCGAACTGCCGCACTATTAACGAAAAGATTGATTTGTTTTTCAACTTCAGTGGAGAGATTTTCATGACAGATAGAACTGAGGTAGTAAATTTTTTAAATGTCTATTTTACAGATACTTTTCTCACGGATAGTCTGTATTACCACTGTCTACATGTTTACAGAACTAATTTCGTAAGACTCGATTTAGGGTCCCAGAAGAAGGACAGCAGCTTCCTTCTGTGTATTTTAACACCTCAACTGCGATCTCCAATCGTAATTATGGCAAAATAGGGGGCTGTTTGGGGAGGCACGTTCAGCAGTGGACGTATGTGTACTGAGGAGTTTACATAACTAATACAATACGTAACTCTTTATTGTATACCACAAAATAATACTAATTAAAGCGACAAAAAAAGTTTAACTATAATTGGTTCAGTTTAGCACAGATCTATTGCGAATAATGGACAAGGGATGATGACACTACTAGGAAGATACGTTTTTTAATTGAACCTAGAAACTGTGGTAACGAATAGAAAATGATCAGTTTATACCTGTCCGAAGTATACATTTACTGTCCTACGAATATTAAATTAAACGTAAATCTCACCCAAACCCCCGCGTCACATCGGAGTCGTAAATCTCTGCAGTGACAACGCTCACACTAAGAAACCGACCGAAGTCAACGCTTTTACTTTACTTCTATTTTGTTTGTCCCGTACGTGGTGTCTGCGTATTCAGATATATGCACGAAATGTTAGTACTCTTTGTTATAAAATGAACTCAGGTTATAAATTATCTTTAAAACTTTGCTAAATTTTGCTTAAAAGAAAGTCTCTAATACTTTTTGCGCCATTGCTCTGCGATTGGTTTTGCTAAGTTTTCAGAAAATCATTTGGAAATTCTGCAGATTTCTTAATAACTCGCGAGATATAATTAAGTCTCATTAAGCTAGTCTATATTCTCATCGGGTCTTTGGCTCCGGTGACCTGAGGTCAGCGACCTGCTTCAAGTGTGTGATGGTTACACCCTAACATGGGTCGTTGACCGATGGTTGAAGAGATTGATAATAATAATAAAATAATTTATTTCTCTTCACAATAGGTATAGACAGTTTATTGTTAAGGTTAAGTGTAGCGTACAGCGTACGGATACCTGTTAGTGAGAGACTGGTGCCAGTGATTGGTTTAAAACCTGTATTACTAGTCACCAGTGCCCCCTCCACTTTGATACAATTTTATATCAGTTACAATTCACTTCAGAGTTTACTCGATGCCAGATCATGTACCTAGGGTAAAGAAAATAGCATTTATCTTATTAGTCTTTTAAAAAATTATGGAGCAACGTTGTAACAAATTCGTCGACGGATTTTTAAACTTCATTGAGTATGAAAGTATGAGTAAGAAAGCATTTTAGAAAAGAAGTCGTTTACTAAGCCCCTATATATAAAATATCAGATTATCTAGAGGATAAAAAAGCGTGGGAAGGAATTTGCTCCAACTCGAAAAATAACAACTAACAGGCAAAAGGTTTCTTCGTCGCTTCTTTACTTTAGTCTACGTACCGAAGCGACTGAAATCAAAAATATCACTTTATTTCCGTGTCAGTGTTTAATTATTAAGAATTTGACCTTTTCTAAGTATACATTTATTGTATTTATGGAAATAAAGAGTTTTTGACTTTGACTTTGACCTAGAAATTGGAATTTCCACCAAAAAAGGAAACGTCGTTGTTTCAAGTATTTACGAAGTTTTTTGTATGGAATATATCAATATACTCGTCACCCGCCCCTAGCATATCCGCCAGAGAATTTTAAGAAAATAGCGGTATTGGTAACCGGAATAAAAAGCTCCTAGCCAACATAAAAAGATCCAATCGAGGCGGTGCCCGATCTGGCACCGACGTTTTATCGAATTATCGCCAAGCACGAGTGTGATCAGTAATCAACCCGTCCTACTGCCAACCCTCCGAGGGGTAGCCAAGCCACGGCTGAGTAAAATTTGTAAATATCTCGCGTTTCGTTCGTAATTCACACCGGGGAACCCGGAGAATCAGGGTTTTGCTCACACGCCAAACGCCAAACATTGTTCGAAACTTTCTGGATAAATATTCACGTAACAACATCAATTCACGTAAATTTTACGTAAACGGAGATTTAGCACATGAGGCCTGACAGCTATGGCTCATTGCCACAGGTTGGCAGGAGACGGCATGCATCGTTGAGCGCATAGCTTGACTAGCATTGCAACTTGCAAGCTATCTGCTTGAATATTAAAAAAAACCACTTGATTGTTTCAAGGGAACTAAGAAAACATAGACAGCTGGAACCAAAGTTGCTACATCAGCACGCCTACACCGCAGCCGAAGCGACATAATATACGGCAGTTTGGAGTTACGCCGCGCCAGCAGCGGTTACAAGATTGTTGTTGATGGTTGAAGTTTAAACAAACGTTAAAAATTATGTTATGTCCTCTGAGATCAACTTTTTCAGGCTTTATCGTTATTTATGTGACTCTGGTGACCTAAAGCAAAGTTAATAAAGGCTTTATAATTATGCTAATTGGTTGGCAGGATCTTCTTTTTGTGCTTTACATGCACGAGGCACGAGTGGTGGTCGAACTTGTTATGGATTGCTATTATATTAATAACTAGCCTCTGCACTGCCCACAGCTTCACGTACATTTTCCAGAGTAAAAGTTATGTCGATGGCTATGTCCTTCCCCGGGATACCATCTATCTTCTGCCAGTGTCGTAGAGGCGTCAAAAAGAGACAGCTATACGTCGACCTAGATCATTGAAGGGGTTGTAGTTTCCATCATTACTGACTGATTTGACTATGGAACAGCATAAGTACATAATGATATTTATTACTCTTTTAATAGAAAATCTACGCTTAAAATTCTAGTTCCACATTTCCGCCTTTTATTAGCACACATATTCTGATTCTTTTTCGTAGTTGTTTACACCTGTGAGTATTTCCTATGAATTCTGACAATACTCTAGACTGTTATACCTTGTTGGATATCTGAAAAAACGTAAATATTTTTACGTACATGTGCAACATAACAGCCATAGTTTTTTTTAATATTACTTAAAGCAAAAAATATTTTGTACAAAATTATTTATTATTTCAACTATCAATCGTCTACTACGGCCCAGTTTGTTTATTTAGGTACCTGTAATTTTGGGGTTAAAAATAATAAATCAACTTATCTACTCCACAAAAATAGTAATAAAAATAAATCTAAATAAACCGCCAAGTGCGAGTCGACTCACACACGAAGGGTTCCGTGCCGTTAAAATCAGGCAACTTTACCAAACATCAATTTTTCACTGGTTTGACCCCTTTAAATTTCACCTTTATTTTAATTTTAGTATTTGTTGTTATTACAGTTGAAGTCTTACTTATTTATAGAATGATTCTACCTAATGTGGTTCAAGATATACAGGCTTGACAAAGAAAGATCAAAAATAACCAAAAAAATCACGTTTTTTGTATGAAAGTCCCTTTAATTTGGATATTTATTTTTTTTGATGTTATAGCGGCAAGACAAGTAAACATTCTCTGAAAATTTCAACTGTCTACCTCATACGGTTCATGAGATAGAGCCCTGTGACAGACGGACGGACGGACGGACGGACGGACGGACAGCGGAGGCTTAGTAATAGGGTTCCGTTTTCACCCTTCGGGTATGGAATCCTAAATATAAAACAACGCAAATTACAAAAAAATAGTAAAATAGAAAATAAAAAAAAACAAAAGTCAAATATCTCGAAAACGGTTAGGTTTGTGGTTTCATAGAGCAATCAGTCAGTGATGATGGAAACTACAACCACCTCCAGGATCTAGGTCGACTTATACAGTAACTCTGTATATGACTACTTACTTAGGTCTGTATTCTCATTAGCTTAGTGTTTTCATTAGCTTACATACATTTGGCGTTACATTACATAGTGTGTTTAGTACATATCAAGCCTTAGGTACAATACCAGTGACACAACTCACGAATGATTCTCATAACAAGCGTTTGTTTTATTTAAATCCACGCGGCCTCGGTTAGGTTAGTTAGAGAATGCTTTCATATTCCATACAATAGTGTTATCCCAATCACCCGCATTCCCCTAACAAGTCACAAGCAGGCACTTCCACAAATTAATAGCCCTAGCCCTTATTTATTAGGCACGTCTATTTATTGTAACGTGTTTATTAAAACAAGAGATATGATACTGTCATTATTGTTTTTTATGTTCTAATAACTAAGTTATAAACAAAGGTGTAAAAATATATAAAATAATTATACGATTAACCTACAGTAAAAGGCAGCTGTTAAATCGAATTTTTTAGTTGTCCGCGCGGACTTTGCATATATAATTTTTATGCCATCTTTGTTTCCATCTTTGTTGTTCATTAGGTAAATATTGCGCAAGATTGGAAATAGCGTGTACAACGCAGGCCATTTGTTGAGTTAGCGCTGGGAGAATGTACCATGTCTACCGAATTTTACTTAATCTTTATATGGCAGTGAACAATAAAGCAAGAATAGACGTTCCAAATTTTGCTTAGATCAATGCTGCCATATCAATTTTCACATGCATCTTAGCGTTCATGCAGTATATGAAATACAGTAGCGCAACTATTGTTAGAGTGCGAATAAATCTAATTAGTGCGCGAAAGTAATTTCAACATATTTTAGGAATCCTACTGATTTGTTTTGCGAATGAGTTCAACATCGAAGTCTTCAAATCACGAATAAGTTGTGTCTTCTAGTTGTAACATATAAGTTGATTCTCTACATAAGGCCGCACCTTCACGTCCCAAAGTGAGATGGTGAGCTAAGCTAAAATAAACGTGTTTGTAGGATCATAATAATTATGATACATATATGGATATTATCCATAGTAGAATGATTACCCTTTTCCACATATCTGTTCAAGTGAAGCCTTGCTCTACCTTCTTTAGACAGTACCTACGTCTTTCAATCTTAAGTAAGCGTGCCATAGGAGAATGACGTAAACGCGTACTTATCCTACTGTAAAAGCGGCACAGTGCCAATGTCAAGCAGGCATTGCAGTGTCGGTGACGTCACACGATCAATGGACCTGACGTAGAGGGCCCCGCACCCCCGCTTTCCCACAGATTAGGCAGCAGTACGTCGCTAAGATGGTAGTACCACCCCGCCATAGATGAGGCAGCAGTTAGTATGCTGCTAAGTTTGTAGGGTAAGTCATCCATCAGTGATATTGTAGGTGGTAGGATAGGTGTCAGTGAAATTATTCAGAGGGTTATCTTAAAGATATCTACAATATACATAAGTAATGTAAGAAATAAGTATCTACACTAGGTACCTTTAGCGATAGGTATAATAGATTGGTCCTGTACAGGCATTTTTAAGACAAGACGCAGGACTTCATTCAAAAATCACTCCTATAAGCGTCCGAAAACACTTTGCAGCTGATGAGTCTAATAGAAAACCATATAATCGGCTCGGTCTAGGGCCCGTTATATGAAAGCTTGCTCAGTCATCGATCTATGCTTGAGTAACGCTTTTCTATGGGATAAACATCCCTCAACTATAGATCTGATGACTGAGCAGGCTTTCATGATACGGGTCTACTTAGACCCGTATCATGAAAGCCTGCTCAGTCAAGCACTTGCTTTACTTAGTAACTGTAAACAAAAACTGTAAGCAAAAACGAGTACAAAGAAGTTTTTCAAGAGAAAATGGACAGGATAGATATGTATCTAGTAGAGAAATGGATGAGACTACTTAATTTGACTGAAAAGGCATTACAGTATATTTAATAAGAGCTTAAGTTCTAATAACATGAAAATATTTCAGGTTAATAATAAAATTAATAAAGTAGGTACCTACTTATGAGCTAAATTATGCATGATAAAGGTACCTTTTGTAGTCCATTTTGTGCTTAACTTTGAATGAAGGTGAATTTTCATTTTGATTTTTCTTGGTAAAGTAGGTATTATTTTTTAAGTCCCCGACTGTTCCCAACTCAAAAAAAAGGTTTGACGTCTTTATCTGAGCGTCTATGTATCTGTGGCATTCTTTTTTGTAAAATTCGCTTGTTTATGGAATAGGCTTGAGTTTTTGGCCACATCTCGCCTGAAGGGAAGCGATGATGGGGTCTACTGGGGGCACGCTTGCCTAGAAACGTGTATATTTACATAATAACATCCGATTTAACTCAAGTGCTGAAATATTCTAAATACCCAACCGTCAGAAATAAAAACCCAAGCCCCTAGACAATCCCATTTCCCGAAATCAGCGCGCCGGCATCTAATTTGAATTTCCATAATGAGGATCCTCTTAATCCCCAGCCCCCCCTGCCTCTGTCTCACCTAAGACACCTTCATTGCTCAATTCCATTTTTGGTAACGTTGTGGGTTTACACTGGTTTAGTGCAAAAGCGAATTTCTACCCAGTGAGTGATACGCATTATAAAATCACTTTTAGATTTGTAAAGTCCATGAATTCGTTTAGCGATTGTTTTCGATATCATTATATCTATAGGTACTATTTGTATCTTTCTAATTTGGCTTGTAATAGGTAATCTCTGGAATTACTGGTCCGATTCTACGAATTCTTTCACTCAACGGTAGCTTAGCTAATTATCCCTTAGAGCTCTAAGCTGCTCTACTATAGGCATTCCTCGTTAATTTATTTAAACTTTTTTCAACTTTCAATAGTTAATTATATAGTTTGTTTTCTTCTGTAGACAAAAGTCAGAACAAACACTGCTTTGCTATTTCTTATAGCTGACAGATGTGATATTATGGGGGTAAGTGTTTAGTTGTTTTAGCCAAGCTACTACCCCAGTTCAAACGAGGCTCTCCCGAGACTGCCTTCATGTAGGCTAATGGTTTTGTAACCGTATCTGTGCGCATAGAATGTCATAAGCACGTTTTAGGTTCTCGAAAATGATTTGATAAAACGGTGTACATACTTATCATTTTCTTGAGTTTCGCTCAAGACAATTCATTTCTGGCCAGAATAAAAGTCTCGATCTAGCTTATAGCAAGCTCGCGAAAAAATCGCTGAGCTGACTGACCAGTAAGTACCTAGACTAAATAATTTACGCAATGAATGCCATTTTCTGTATAATAAGATAATAACTTAGACAAAAACTTGCCATGCTAGAAGGCCTGTGTCAGCATTCGTCAACCATCATCGGGTGAGATTAAAGTTAATAGAAACCAATTTCCATCCACTACAAGTACTACAACCAAGTATCAACCATTAAAGACTATTTATCGGGTATTTATTTATTTATTTATCGCGTATCTTTTGTTTTATTTTCCCCTACGTATTCATCGCGTTGCAGTGATCGTGGTCACAGGGCGTCTGGAAGTTCTCGGAGTTACCGCCAAGAATTGTCGGCAGTATCCACGACTACCCTCAATCTGTCTTCAGAATCAGGAATGTCCACGTTTACATTGACTGACTGTGCCTGACTTCAGTACAGTCGGATCACGACGCGCACACTTCTTAATCACAGGATTCCACGAGGAAGAGAGACGAAAACCATCTTCTCGATTACTGTTAAAACTGTACACTATTTTATACTTAAGATCTTTTTTGTACAACAGTTAACAATAAACCTATTTCTGATTCTGATTCTGAATTCGGGTGTTTCTTGATCTCAACCGCCTCTCGAACCATCCTTTTCTAATAGTGGCGTTCACGGGATATAAATTTTGAGTCATGTAGCTCAATCCAGTGGTTGGTTCTTTAATATATTAACAGATCGCGAAAGGTTAAACAGTTTTATATAACCAAGTCGGTGGCATGTTAACACGACCAGTGTTAGTGCGCTCCTATATTCAGTAACAAACTTGGTTAGGCAAGCAAAGGTAAGAGCAGAAAGTGCACCGTGGAAAAACCACGATGACCAACTGAGTATTTTATTAAGTAGGTACTTTGTAGATTAGTAGGTTATTTTGTAGGTACAAAATCTGAGTTAAAACGCCTGTTTGGCTTTGGATGACATCATCATTCCCAATAAAAAGCCCAGTCTCAAGGTCTTAAGGTCTCGGGCTTAACCAGGGCTAACGCCTTACTGTCCTACTGCAGGACAACATCCTCCCTCCCCGGTGTATGCAGGAGCAAGAAAAATAGAATTCCTTTAAGAAGTATTAAAATCTCGTTTTTATAAGCTAAAAGGCTGTAGGGTTGGTATGTTTGAACAGTATTTATTTTCAACCGCGCGTGAAGCCTATAGTTATGTCTTACATGTGTAGGCCACTGGAGGTAAATCAGGCTGAGTGTTGCCAGTATGTGTAGGCCGCTGGAGGTAGACGAGAGCGTGGCAATGACACGTGAGTCAGCGGCACGCGGCATGCGGCCGCTTCCGGAGTTTATCGCACTCACGCCGTTTATACACAAGCTATAAACATTATCTGGATTGTTATGATTACAGCTTTGATAATGTTAAAGGGGAACCCTGATTTGCAAGGTTCACTTAGAGGAATTGTCCAAAAAGTAGTTATAGGCTGTTGTTCAGGGATTGAGTTTGAACGGTGAATTACCTCGTCAATGTTTTAATACATCTTATCTTATCATGGACAGGCTTCCATCCGGTACCCGCCGCCTCCGGGGGGCGCGGGCGGGTACCTTGCTCCATGTGGACAGGATAAAATCCTTTACTCGTCATATAAAGTTAAATGTAGAAAACTGGTTTCCGGAATTACTACGTATGTAAAGCATTTAAAAAAAAGCAACTTAATTTTTAAAAAAATATGTGTTTCGCGCTACTCAACGCGTAGCGAACCTTATATTTCAGCATCACTACTAGATTCTAGAATTCGAAATCCCACATTCCCCATTACCCAGGGCAGTTTACTTGAATATCACCCAGGGCAATTACAGCTACATTCTTTGCCATAGAATTACATAACGGCGGGGCGCGGGGGGCGCCCTAAGCGGGGTATTGAGCGGCGGCGGCCTCGCTCGCACACCGCCCCTCTCTGTCACTGCGGCGATGCCTAAGGGCCGCTGATCGCATAGCGGCGGGCGTTTTACAAAAGGTTCAATTCAATAGAGCCTCGCGAGTGCCGGTGTTGTCGAAGGACCGGCGAAGACGACAGACAACATGATATTGGCGTCAGGCCGCGGATTCGAATGCTTCTGATAAATCTGTCTTCCTTCAACATGTAACACTGTTTTAAGATTGTTTATTACTCACTATAGTCAAAATTATTTTTTAGATTACAATAGCCAAATCACTGCATTATGTGGTTTAACTTTGAAATTAAGCCTAAATATGCAAGCTTGGCAGAACTTAGGTAGTCAACTTCAATTCAATAGTCAACTAACAATAATATTGATAAAATAATCATTAACTGTGCTTACGTAAATTAAATAATATTTTTCCAAGCATTTTTATCCGAATGGTACTCTTTTTTAGTAGTAGGTACTAGTTTTTAGTTTAGTAGTTTTTAGTAGCATGTCCTATTTTTCTCCAACTTCATTCAAAGGCAGATAGTTGTTATAAGCTTCATCATCATCATTTAACTCTTTTTTGCTAGGTTGTGGTGACTTCCCAAAGTGCCATTCATCACGGAATGTGCAAGCCACATCCACATCAAATAATTTAGCAATTGAACTTGCCAGAGATCTGCATGCATGTTATAATTTAGTGTTGACACATCATAATAGAATGAATATGAAGAAATTGAAGTAGTTATCCTCTATTATCCTGTCAGCCAAGATGACTCAATCAATATCAATTGCATACAATAGCGAGCCTGCTCAGGTCCTAATGCGAATAAACTTACTAAAGAAACAATTCTCTGAAGTGCTTCCTTCTTTAAACAATGTTTGATTATACCTACCTTGTTTCATTTGAGCTTCTAAATAAAACAAATATTACAAGTTTTATGTACCTACTATAAAGAGGGAAAATACTTTTACCAATTTTCAGGGACAATATTTGATCAACACTCAAATGAATAGTGTAAATGCTTAGGTACCTTTTCAATATCATACCTGCAGTTTGATTTAAGCTCATATAGTATGCTAACAATGTCTTATTATTTTCCAATGGAAGGGAAATTGATTGATTGTTTTTGTTTCTTTTAAATCCATCATGGTTATTAACACTAAAGTCATTTACAACGGGATATTACCAAATCATGGTAAATATTCCGTTGTAAATGACTTTTAGTGTTTTTTTTTGTTCCTTTTCCCATTTTCAGGGAAAAAATTTGACCAACACTATCAAATGAATAGAAAAACTTATGCAGTGACGCTGTTCAGGCTTCAGAAAAGTACCGGCTTGTAAAAAAATCCCGATGTGACACTCCTTTCACAGTTTCACTACATTTACATGAAGACATTCAAAATAGCACTCAGGTTGTTTACATCTAATCTGAGTATGCACAGTAACACATAAACGCTGTAGTCAAAACACACCTCGAGTACGCGCAAGCGAACGTATAATTAGCAAAAATGCCAATAAATTCAGAGAGCCATTTCGTCTATTTTGGCCACCGAGTATTTGGTTAGTAAAGTGGATTACATAAAACTTACCTATTTCTAACTGGCCGGAGATATGTGCACACTGTAGATAAGGGACACTAAAACACGATTTCCAAGGTATATAAAAACCTAATCAGTTATCTGCTGAAATGAAAAGAACGTCTATCCTCAGTCAGCGCCACGACAATCAAAAGCAACGAGTGAGAAATTCTTATTTTCATAAACATTGATTGATTTGATTTGACAATGACAGTGACAGACAACAACACGCTACTAAAGGTTACCGTCGCGTCGTCGTTCCCTTCTTTATTATTTTCTGCGGGTGTGCTTTGAGATTACCCACCGGAAGCTAGCGTGAACGAATTACATGAATGAGTGAACGATGATTTTAGGATGTTGCAGGTTTTTTATGACACTATCGTGCTACATTTGGAAAATGGTTGTGAATTTGTACCGTTTTATTTTTTAAGGTATATTTATACATGCTGACTTTGACTTTTCATCCCAAATCTACATCTACAGCGTTGACTATACACTAGCCAAACTCGATGTAGAATGTTAAAAGCCACGACACAAATAACTAAAACTCACTTGCTTCAGATATAACTTTATGCAATATTTATTGAAGAAAGGGTCTCAAATCGACAAGTAATGTAAATTACGTATAAAAAGACGCAGCATCTGATTGAATTTTACAAACATTCTGTATCGAGTTTGGCTACTAGTGTAGTCAATTGAACTTAAGCCTCCCCTAATAAGCGCCTTACTAATTGCCTCTTCTCATTTTGAGGTAGGTAATATATAACCCATAAGAGGGCGCAATGTGCGCTATTTTGTGAAAAGGATTTTGCGTTCAAAGGAGCGAGACAGCGCATACATTTTTGGAACGGTGTAAGCGCAAAAATCAAGTTTTTGCATTTTACAAGAAAACTACGAACAAACTGGTTCAAGGAACCAAATAATTAGTAGTAAATAACTTAATGAGACGTATTATCCTACAAATCAAAACACAAGTCATTTCAATAGACCGCAGGGTTCCTGATATCTCAACCAACAAACATATTATGTGCGAAACAGTGCACTCAGTTCATGATTTTTATATATAGTTATTTTGTTTGTCTATCGTTTTGACATTCAAGGAACCAAAGAAAAATAATTTATTTTTATTCTAGTTTTTCACGGGGATCCCGTGAGTACCTACCTACTGAGATCTAGACTTAGTTTGACAACCAAACCCGTTAGGTTCGCCCCATAGGGTAATAATGGTACCTAGTATTATTTATTAGGCTGCCGAAAAAAAGAAGCACAATCCATAAAGAAAAAGATATTTTATTTGACCATCATGTTTTGCAGCATTCGAGCTGGCAGCACGATCAAGTTCACAAAAGCTTGAGTAGTTTGCGTCATACAAATGTACTTTGTGGTTTGCGTCTTTGAGTGCGTGGAAGTAAATTTTGACGCCATTTTGTTAGAAAGCCGAATTTTATTCGTGCGTAGTAAAATTGTTACTTGAGAAGTGTGTTGGTTTTGTGTTTAAAACAGGTGATAATAAGGTAAGTGGTATCACGGGATAAACACGAAACATGTAGGTAATGCTCGGTCTTCGAATTTTCTTTGTCAATTCACCCATGTCATGTCATGAACGCTGCTGACTCACTTCGTCAAATTATGTATGCGTTTCAGAAACTAAAATGCCGGGCGCCGGTACGTTCAAAATCTTCGTCGGGAATCTATCCGATAAAACCACGGACGCCGATCTTAGACCGCTTTTCGAAAAGTACGGGACCGTCGTAGAATGCGATATCGTGAGAAATTACGGTTTCGTGCACATGGAAAACGAGCAAGCCGGTCGCGAAGCCATTACTAATCTGAACGGAGAGCTAGTTCACGGGCAAGCGATCAAAATCGAAGCCGCCAAAAGTAGAAAGGCGCCGTCGACGCCGACCACTAAAATATTCGTGGGTAACCTCACCGACAAGACCAACGCGCCCGAGGTCCGCGAGCTGTTCCAGAAGTTCGGGACGGTGGTCGAGTGCGATATCGTGCGTAACTACGGCTTCGTGCATCTGGACGCGACGGGCGACGTCAACGATGCCATCAAAGAGCTGAACGGCATGATGGTGGACGGGCAGCCGATGAAGGTGCAAGTGTCCACCAGCCGCGTGCGCCAGCGGCCCGGCATGGGCGACCCCGAGCAGTGCTACCGCTGCGGCCGCGGCGGCCACTGGTCCAAGGAGTGCCCCAAGGTGCTCGGGCCCGACCGCAACGGCTTCCGCGACCGCGCCTTCGGCCGCGACCCCTACCCGCCCCCGCCGCCGCCGCCTTTCCTCCGCGACCGCATGATGGGAGGATTCGGGGTAACGCGATCTCCTTACTACCGCTCGCTCTGTAACTGGCCCCTCGGTCTGCTAGCCTAGGCCTTGCGCGTCGACGTCTAGTCACCCGCACGCGATTACACGCGAGAACCGACTCGGCCCGATCTGTAAACTCTCGGTGCTAGTCTTGCCGGCGACACCAACACTATCACTTTCAGTTTTTGTATATTTTTTCCATTATTCATTTTACTGACACTTTGTTTACCTGGCAGGATCCATACGATGCATACTACGAGCGTGCGAGATTCGACTCTCCGAGGGACCTGTTCGAGCGCCGCTACCCGGTGGGAGGTTCTCGCGGGCTGGAGCTGGGCGGCTCGCGCGGGCGTGAGTTCGGCTCCCCGCCGCTGCGCCGCGAGCCGATGCCCCCGATGCCCTCTCTGCCGCCCATGAGGAGCGCTATGGGATCTATGAGGTCGTCGTACGATGCTATGTACAGCCGTCGCAGCCCCCCGCCTGGACCCCAGTTGTCCCGGGGGTAAGATTTTGAAATATAGAATGGGCATTTTGGAGTCTTTAACCTTTTTTTATATATTTGGGGTTATTGGGGGTCAATGACTTAGCTAGTGCTAATCAATCCCAAGCAATTATTTTTAAAACCAATTTGATTAATACAAACAAAAAAGCTACAAATGACAGGTTTTGACTTGTGCCTAAGCAAAAGCACTATACGAAACCTATGTTTCTAAAGCATTATTCAAAACCTGATATTTGTAGCATCATCACCGCTACTGATAGAGCCATAAGCTGGACACTAAGCTGAGTTTTGGTATCATTCTTAAAAAGTTGTTTTCATTGCAGGATGTATGAAGACTTCAGCCGCGACACATTTGATGATAGAAGGTAAAGAACTTACCATTCATACACAAAACATACTTAATTTTTTCTATGATGTACACTTTTGCATTTTTACATGGCTATTATTAGTAAAACTTTTGAGCCCGTGGCTTCGCACGCGTTGTTTCTATGGAAACGTTTAAAGGGTATTTCTATCCCATGGGAACTGATTTGTGGTTTAACGTAGCTAATATGTAGCCTGTTTTATTCCAGGTTTAGACCCACATTTAGACCCACATTTATGCAAAATTTCAGCCCAATCTGTTCAAGTTTGGCGTGAAGTTACAAGCATCCAAACTTCCTCATTAATAATTGTGATATGCTAGGATGTATGCGGACTCAAATACACCATAAAACCCCCTTGCCTCTGAACATTTTGCCTTTCTAGTAATCTAACAATGTTTTATTTTTGTTTCAGGCCCGGCATGAGAGGGAGCTCACCGTCACGACGATACGCGCCATATTGAAAAATTTATATAGATTTAGTTAACGCTCATGTTGAATCAATTCATGAACTTATGTTTCTTATGACAGTTTGACAAGAAACTTAGATTTTTATTGTAGGAAGTGTGTGACTGACGTAAAATCCACATCAGTGAGATTTTAGACTGCTGCCAATTGTGAGAGGTGTGAGAAAGTGTTTTAAGCTGAATAGATTAAATATATAATTTTAAGTAAAACCTTGGTTTTAATCAAAAATGTACACTCCATCTGATGAGTTGTAGGAATTACAGTAGGTAACTGAGAAAGTGCAATACAATAATTATTTTCGGTGATGGGCGAAATGATACTACACCGAAGCTGCCTTGGTTGAATGATGACACTGCAGAATCATTAGGCTGCCTGTCCATTGATGCGAAGCGAGGGAGTAATGCGGAGCGTAGTTGCGGACTGTCTGTCCAATTTTAAACTAGTTTGCTAATCCCTGTCCACTGAAGCGGAGCGGAGATTTTATGCAATTCCACAGATCTCCGCTCCAGTGGACAGATAGCCTTATCTTGGAAGACCAAATGCTCTGCATGGTAAAAGTAGGATCTTTTCGCATGGCTTAGCTCCGTCAGACACTAGATGGCATTGTAGGTATCTAATTGCGTGGAATGTAAGTTATTGTACTGACTTCGGTAGCGAAATAAAAAAATTGCCAGTAGAGACGGCCATTTGACTTCGATCAGGGAAAGTAAGTGATTTCCTTCGTCCGAGGCCATTTGATGATGGGATGGATATTTCTTATGGCTTAGCTCCACGGACACTAGATGGCGTTGTACATCCAGTTGCGTGGAATTAAAAAGATTGGTCGGCGGGCTGACCACGCAGGAGGGTATGGGTTAGATTCCTTCTCTAGAATAATTTAACATTCTGTATATATACCTATTCGCTCAAATGTCTAGATTACTAAACTGTTGGACATTCCCAGTTATTTATTTTGTGGCTAGGTGGCGCTGCGCACGTAGAAAACAACGCTGTAATGCGGTTCTATTGCATTTATGTATTACAAAAATTGCGTGTTCTAGATAATCTAACATGGTTATTTTCGCAGAGTTCTGCCTTCGTACCCGTAGTATGGTTGTGATTATCCTGTTGACCGGACCCTCGATTATTTAACTGATTACTCCCTAACGTTCATCAATCATCATTGTTCGCCTTTCTAGTAAATCTTGCAGCTTAGGGAATGTTTAGAAAACAAAATGCATCATTATGTCCATTAATATTTATTCGTAACTATCAACATGTATTAGATACCTATACGACATCGCTAACCTATATTTACACAACACTGTACAGGGCACCTAGGAGCCAGTAAATGCTTTGCTCACTCTTGGCCAACGTCAGAAACACCAATTTCGAGGCATTGTTCAAAATTCACGTCATAAATTATACAAGAAATCAATTTCAGTTTTAAACTTCTTGAAGCTTAAAAAATTAAAACTTGCATTTGTAATCAATCAGTAATGAACTCATCTCTTGTTTCCTATAAATGTATTGTAATCAATCAGTATTGAACTCATCTCTTGTTTTCTATAAATGTATTTTAGTTTAGTTTAGTTTATTGATAACGTTTATATGTTACATGTCATGTTCTTAATTCTAATTAAACTAACAATAACGTTGTATAAATTGATATACATAGCTATTGCTGAATTCATTAAATTGTTTTTATAAAAAATGTGGGAATAATATTTAATTTAATTTTTATTATGTTATTCAATTATGAATAATAATTGAATAACATAATAAAAATTATAAAATGTCAAATAGTTCATTAAATTTATATTATTTTTAACTCTAGAAAACAAAATAAAAGCTGCAGGAACTTCAAGATAAATGTGAAGAAGTTCTTACTATTTATTTCACTTTACTTACCTACTATTCTTTACTGTAATTTTGTAACCTGTAAACAATTTTGTAACCTGTAAACAATTTTTCTAGTGTCCTATGGTTACATTTTCAGGCCAAGAGCGTAGCATACAAAACAAACTATTATAATTAAAAGTAATACTACTCGTGGCGAAGGCACCCTTATCACTGCGCTTGTTACTCAATCTTTAATACTCACTACAGTAGTATATAGTATAGCATAGTGACTATACATTAAGTCTTTTCTATTTACTTTAAGTACGAGAAACATGAATAGCAATGCATGTATAATGGCTATTCTGATGGTTGAAACCAGACTTTGAAAGACAATTTAGTCATTATCCAGTAGTTCAATATTCTATCGCTCCTAAAACCATTCTCAGACGAGGTAGATATCTAATAATATTATTTCGTTCACTTGTAACCTCGTGTGAGAATGAACTTCGTGTCGCTTCGCGGAGTAGGTATTAGATAGACGATAGACATTGACTTTCACTTGTGATAATGTTCTGTATTGAAGACCGTTCTGAATTGTACAAAAAAGTTGTATGTTACAAAGGCTTATTGTCATAATATCACAACACGCGACAAACAGTCGCTCAGACTCGCGGCTTGCGACTTTTAAATAGAGTATTCATGTATATTCTCGTAGCTGCCTCACCACATCACGAACACTTCAACTGCTTATACAAACGGAAGACAACACATTGTCGATATACAAACCACTCCATACAACTATAGGTACATAACGATAATAAAATAAAAGATAGCTATAGAACAAAAGGAGAGATTCCGGCGACTACAGCCCGCGGTCACTGGGACAACCGAATAAACTTAACAATACTGAGATTTAAACGAAACGGTGGTCAATTTGGGATTCCACATCGATGGGGGGTGATCTGTTATCGAATTTCATATTCAAAATAAATATCGAGGAACTTAATGAAATCATCTCACTCGGAGTCTGAATTTGCACTGTCACACGAGTTTGAGCGTGGTCTCGGTGTTGTATTTGGCGAGGGTTTTCTTGACGCGGAGCGCCGTGAGCCGCACGGGCGGGTTGGCGTGCCAGCACTCCGACATCAGGGTCACCAGTGTGGCGAGCGGCTCGCCCGCGATCCAGCGCGACGGCACGGGCGGCCGCACGCCCTGCTTCACCACCACAGCGTGCATATCCTCGAACGAGGGGTCCGGAGGCACGTGGTCTTGATACGGCAGCGCATAAGGTTCCACATGCTGCGCCTTGTCGCCCGTTGCGCACCGTCGGCACATCTCCCATAGAACCAGCCCTAGAGAGTACATATCGGCCATTTTGAATGCTTCGAAGTTGGTTACGTCGAGCCTCTCGTCTAAAACTTCCGGTGCCATGTACCTGCGCGTCCCGACTCGAGTGTTGGGTGCGATGTCGACCTCGTTCCTTTCGGCGACGAATCGGACTGCTAGACCGAAGTCTGCGATGGCGCAGGTGCCGTTGCGTTTCACGAGGATATTCTTGCTTTTGATGTCGCGGTGCGCGATGGCGGGTTTGCCTTTTGTCCCGAAGATGTCCATGTGGAGATGTGCTAGTCCGCTGACGATGGAGTACGCCATGGTCATCAGGGACGTTGTATCCAGGGCGACCGTCTGCAGATAATCATGGAGGGACCCGTTCTCGTGGTAGTCGGTTATCAGCAGCATCTGAGTGCAAGATCCAGTTCCCTTGATGTCCGCAGCGATAAATCCGAGCACATTCTCATGTCGCATTAAGACAGTCTGGTAAATCTCTGTCTCGCGGAACCAGGAGGCTTCTTCCGTCGTGAAGAAGACTTTGACGGCGACGCGCTCACCGCGCCAGCGCGCGAGCCAGACTTCCCCATAGCGTCCCTTTCCGATGGACTCAACCATTTGTATCTGCTTGGCGACGGTGCGCTGGACGAGGAGCGGGAGCCCTGAGCCGGAGCCGGAGGAGGCTTCGCCTATGTGTGTGAGGGGTGCGGGAGGCGAGGGCGGGCGTTTCCCCGCGCGGTGCCGCCGCCTGCAGACAAGGAAGGCTGCTGCTAGGAAGGCAAACAACGCTATGCACAACGCTGCGGCTACCAGTAGCGGAGGAGCGACGGAGCCTGAAGGTGTGAGCACTGCGGGTGGGTCGGTAGAGTCGGGCGGCGGGGAGGGCACGCGCGGGCGCAGGGCGCGGTTGCACAGGTCGCGGTCGTAGCAGCATGCGATCGTCTTCGGGTGCGTGTGGGGAACCAGCGAGCTCTTACACTGGAATAGAAGAAAAGGTGGCGTTAGAAAGTCATCAAAACATCATGGCCCTGAATTAATACCTAAATAATGTAAGCAGAGCTCGTTGTATATGTAGCTGTACCAGAGGATAAATAATGTAAGCAGAGCTCGTTGTATATGTAGCTGTACCAGAGGATAAATAATGATGTAAAGTAGGCGAAGTGAAGACTAATGTTATGTGCAGGAGACCCTAAAATTACATTTTGAATTCAAAATGGCGATCACGAAAAGATCTTGACCATTGAACCCCTACAGGTTAAGAGCCTCACCTGCATGAAGCCCGACTCGTCCGGTGGCAGACAGCCCGCCGTCCGCTCGATGCCGTAGGTGCCATTATCCTCGAGCACCTCCTCCACGGCCACGAAGCAGTACCCGCCGGGCTGCGTCACGCAGGTCCCGTTGGAAGCGCCGTCGGGGCACGCGAGCGGGCCCCCGCACTCGCATACCAGCCCCCGACCAACTACAATCAAACGAAAATCATGTTAGTATATCACCTTTTTACTAAGGTGCGTCCGGATTATGTAACATACTTGCTTAACGATCAAATAATTCAAATATGTTTATCAACGCGGGTAACACCGCGGGGCGCAGCTAGTAGGGAATTAAATATATAGGTATAAATACAAAGAGTGATACATAAGTACGGAGGATAGGAGGATAGTACATTTCGTAGGGTTTGTCTATTCGTCGAGTATTTATGACGGTAAGCAATGTACAGAGATATAAAACATGCTACAAACGGCAAAGTCCAGAATAAATTCGACAGCCACATAAACGAGGAAGGAAGCTCGAGTTTACTGGACCGATAATAAAGAAAATCTTTAAAAAGCAACGATACAATGGATACGAGAATAAATTACAAAAACCAATAGGTAAACGCAACTAGCACCAGAAAAGGAAACATTACGCGCCATTAGATATTCTGAACGCAGTTTTTATGACTTCAGGACTGATTCTATTGAACTAGTGTTTCGGTCCAGTGAAGAAGAGCAGGATCTTTGAGTGGAAACAAAGTCTTTGTGTTTGGACGTTGGGTAGATATACGTAATTAAATAATGTTAATTGCACACCTGCATCATTCGAATTTCAGATCCTGTTTCGAAATGTCAAGTCACTAGAAGCTGTTTGAAGCCGAGGTACCGAGTACAAACTGTTCATTAATAGGTAATAAACTTTCTGATCTTGAAACACAATTAGAATCGATCATTGATATTCTATTAGAGGCGAAGCTGTAATAGATCATCTATCAGCAGAGAATCCTGCCTTAGCCGATCCAGTTGGCTAGGCCGAGTAGACACTGGCTGCATAAAAGCAATCCTATGAGGCTATAACAATTGCGCTGTATGTAAAAGATCTCGTAATCGTCACGCCTGGTGAAGCGAAGCCCCGTGCCATTGACACTAACTGTTACTTCCCATGGGATTTACCAGATAAGCTTTACGACTCTACATAATATTTTTATGAGTTTTCTTTGCCGGAACATAATTATTGTCTATCAGAAATGTCATAAAAGTTAGGATAGAAGCTACGATGTACATGCAATATTAATAGAAGCAGGATTAAACCACTATGCCGACAGTTTAATTGAAGTTCCTTCTCCGGGCTATAAAACTCGTAGGCGTAAGCACTAAGAAAATTAATTATAAAAACCATTATGTAGCCATTTTTACCACTAATATATCTAATAAATAACACAAAACTATTTGACCTGCGGATCATCTGAATCGCTATTTCTATGCATAGAGATTCCAAATGCATTTGAAATTACGACGCACAAAGAGAACTCTTTTAATTTACATGAAAATTCATAAAGCTTAGTGTAATAATTGTTGCATGTTTTCAAACCATTCTAAATATTAAATGACAAAATATTCAGACATTCTAACGACAACGGATTTAATAAAATATCACATATCGTATGACATGACAGAATACCAATTAGGTACGGAACGACGTAAGAATTATGCCAGATGTCGTTAAAGACATAAAAATATGTTTGAGATTGTTTAGCTAATGACATAAGAGAGTAAACGTGTCGGAGCTATGACTATCAATATACATCCCACACCGGCGCGCCGGTCTAGAGAAATGTTTTTTGCCGAGAACAGGTACCTCGGCGCCCTGAATTCATAAGCCCAAATGTTCCACTCCAACACAAAGATTCCAATTTTAACGCAACAATAGACTCCAAGCAGGTAAAACTCAACAGACTACGACATATGAATTTCGAGAATACAAACGGGCGGAATGATATTAATGAGCAATAAATGTAAATTTAATCGTCGGAAAATGAGGCCGTTCAGGTTGTACAGTTTTCCGATAATCATAATTCAAGTGTCATAATTACGCTTATCAGCTGCAACAACAACATCAGGTTATCGAAACGTAAACACACGTATAATTACTTTGATATTACTCGTGGAGATGGTAGAAATTTGGCGTTGTTGGCTTTTATTGGCAATAGGTACATAATTTACTGACGTCTAATTTCTGACATATAAGAAGATTTTTCATATTATGAAATTACTCTGATTTCAATAAGACAACATATTATTTATGTTAATTACATTATTATAACGTTTATTAATAGTTTTCCAGTAAAATACACACATTCTAGTAGAGGGCTTAGAAGTAGAACAGGCCCAATAATCATGGTGTTGATAAACATGATCGTGAATGTATCCAATAATATGAAGCCAATTAGTATTCTCGACTGAATGAAGAAACTCGCCAGGATATACATTCATAGCTGCGCATACCAGATGTATCAATGTTTGATGAGAAAACAGATGTAAACACATACCAACATGACATTGTCGTTTAGATATCGAAATGTACAATACAGCACTTGTAAAAACTATTGTGTAGCTCTACTTACAGATGACACAAACAAAAAATTTAAACTAGAAACACACAGTAATACAACTCAAGAGTTATCAAAACAAATCCTCAGAATAGTGAAACGAACATCGCGCAAGCCAAAGATTTCATGAAAACAACAACACCAAAACAAACAAATCACTGGGTAGCTCCGGGATTGCGGGTAGCCTTGCAGGCAGCTCTAGGTAACACGATACGGAGGCTCGCGTGAAGCCTAGCTTAGATTTATGATCTAGTGTGTGGCACGTACTTTGTCTCATGTTGGAGAGCGATCGAGGAGAGCCTGGCCCCAAGTCCGCGCTATCATTTAAATATAACTTGGGATGCGTCTGTCGCCGGCTTTATTTTTACACCGGGTTATAAATGTGGAGTGTGACAAGGAACGTCCCACGAGAGACGGCACACGGTCGGCGCGCACGAGACCGCGAGTGGATGCGTCGGGTTCGGATGACGCGGTGGACGCGAGTGACGACGCCGGGCGGGCCGCGGGCGGCGCTGCCTCGTCCCCCCCTCCAGCACACGCGTCCGCCTTCGCGTGCACTATGCACCGCTGCAGCCTCCACTCCACATGGCGAGAGCGCGACCCGCCTATACACTTCACTCGGTACAAACGAACGCAACGCGCGATGCGATTCATTGACACCGCGCAGATATTGCCAACTATTACGAGCTAACAAAACGTTAACAGACTGTCGCCGGCCCAATAAACATAAACCGAAAGTGGAATTTTTCTTCTTTCCATCAAAAGAGACATTGTTTTATGACAATGCTCTCATTCACGCATATCATATAATGTGTTTATGATAGAACCAAGCAGAAGCAACCTTCGCATCATGACAAGAGCCCTAACTGGACACTGTCGCCTTAACAAGCACATGTTCAAACTGGGTCTAAGCGACACACAATCCTGCAGATTTTGCGAAGAGGCGGAGGAAACGCCTCTCCACCTGCTAGGAGAGTGCGGAGCACTGATGCAAAAACGTAGCATCCATCTGGGCAAGCACCTGCACAGCCCAGACGAGCTACGAGCCATCACCCCGAAGAAAATCCTGCAGTTCCTAGCAGCTGCAAGGGTTAGTGGCGAACTATGAACGTCGCAGCTTCAGGGCTGAACAATTGAGTGGCGATCACAATAGGCCTTTCATGGCCGCAGTGACACGAAAGCCACCTAAAGAAAATAAAAAAAAAAAAAAAAAAATAATAATAATAATATGATAGAACCAGTGAAACATTACGAGCGGTACCTATATTTTAGCACAAAACATAAATTTCACAGCGGTTCTTGAAATCCAACATCTGTCGGAAGATGTAGCTTTTAATAGATTACGAGTTGCGTTTATACTCATGCCTACTTCCCTATAACAACATTAGAGAAATTCAGTAATAAAACCTTAGCAAACACCCCGCGCTATCATCAGAGGGATAATTTGAGTATTTACAGCCGGATTAGGTTTATTTCCTAGTTATTTGTGTGGCGTTGTATTCCCAGCGGTTTCCAGACAAGGCAGTGAGTATTGCAATAAGCGGCGGCGGGGTGGTCGAGCTCAAGTCCGACAGATTTGGGCATGCATCGACCTTATCTCGAGTATCTGCTCGATCGCCATATGCGGATCACGTGTACACCGCGTCAGGTACATGAATAACTGTTGCAGGCTCGTCCGACTATAAAGGAAGCTAGATCTGGGCCGGCTGGTACGATGCGAATGTACTTACGAAAATAATCCTTTTGTCGAAGTGCGCAAGTGCTATGTATTCAAATTACACGTGCAAATACACTATTGTTCTCGGCGAGCTCGTCCGTAACATTAATTTGCAAATAATCGATGCTATTAGCTTAATGTTGTTCGCGACGGGGGTTCTGATGGCGTGATTGTGTCTCATTTTAGGATAGTTCAGTTTGTATCACTGAGCAATTTATGTAGGCGATGTGAAGTGGTCGTTTCTCGTGGGAAAAGCTCCTGACGAGCGGTTACAACTATCAGAAGCTCATCAACAACAACGAACAATCACATTAGAGAAAACAACGAGACTGGTTCCGACTAGAAATAAAACACGGATGATTCCCATGTATTAAAAATCAATATAGATAAAGCGCGTTCGGAACACGCAAAAGCTGCTGGGGAGATCAGCGCAGCAGATGTTTCCGATAGCGATTAACGCGGACGAAAATGAATCGGACATCGAAAGTGGTGCAATTGCAAGCGATCATATAAATCGATTTGTTTAAGATACCGGTAAAAGGGTAACCGATCATCGATCTGATGTAGGACACCGCATCCCGCTACATCTCGTATTAGATTATGAATAACATTCACGCCGTTTATCGACTGAATCACATTTAATTTAGATTGATATTTATCGCAATAGTCATGCCGCTGCTTCCGTGAAAGTTCGATGGTGAGATAAAATAAAACCCGTAAAGCGTTGCGCTTGTGGTTTGGATGCTGATTGGATGTCGATAATTAAAACAGCGTGCGCTGAGCAGCCGTAGCCGCCCCTTCGGTTATCGTGTAATTTGGTCGTGACTCTTGCAAATGGCATGCCGATGCTGTTTGATCGCGGCTGGGACGGGGGAAAGGTCATCGTCGCGAGAGCCCCGGCGCCGATCAAGCGACCTCTAGGATTAAGCGAGGCGATCGATAAGGAAGGGTCCTGCGGGGCGCGCGGCGAGGCTAGCGCGATACGATAGGGTCTAAGAACATAATTTATTCGGCGGCAGAGTGGCGCGCCGGGAAGGTGCCGGCTCCCCGCGCCCCGCTCATCTCGCAGCTCCGCAAACAGGATCCCGGCACGGTTTTATGTGGCCCAGGGGATTAAAGAGTAAGGTTAAGAGCAGGTTACGTAATAGTTCTTAGACACCCTTAATCTTGCGCAATTTGTGGTCAACAAGAAAGTAATCCCAAAAGCTTATGGGCTGCAGGTTAGATAACATAAGTAAAGGAGGAATCGGGCAGCATATGCAATCCAGGATATGAAATACACAAATTGTATGGCCGGATGCCGGCTGCATTGCAGCACTTGTAGGATTTGTTAACAAACACCCAGTAGATATAGGCAAAACAAGCACTTGTGCCCCGAGTTCATTGAATCCTCGATAAACACGACAGACCGTAAGCCAATATTTACAAAATTTCAAAGCAAAGTGTATTATCATTTATCATATTACTTGACGTGAGAATCACTACGACCGTTATCTGAATTGGCAACTGGATATCTAAGTTTGATGACCTTAAAAGCTTTAAGAAGGATCAAGAAAAAATCTTTAACAATAACCAAAAAATAAACAAAATAGACTAAAATGCAGCTCACAAGAAACTGGATTTTATGTATGCTTTTTTAACTCTTTTTACGAATATTTATACCTACTACAATTAATTTATTTTACATTAGGTTGTCATAGATTTTGTAAAATAGATAACTATTGCTAGTGATAATTTAAATGTAAATCACGAGAAACAGGTGCTTATACGTGACAACTGCCTCGACAAGTATCCTATCAAGTACAAGTACTAATACAATCAAATGCTTATGACATTTGTTCCATATACGATTTTCACGAATTCCAATGTAAGAATTTGCGAACCGCTGGTTGGTGGGAGATAAAAAAGCTTTAGATGTTAGATGAGATTACTCAGCTATGATAGGTAGTAACAGTTCCTAAGCCCTTTGCGTAGATTTACGAGCATCAACAGCTGATAGTAGATGTTACTTAGAATGATCTTGTACCTGGTGAGGTTTTCAACTTGTAATTTGCTTCCGATCAAGTCTCGTCCGACGACTGACATTAACATCTTGATCGATTTCTCTTGCATATTCATGTTTGCAGATTGCAGTACGATACCGTGGATTGATACTTGCTGTACATAGGAATTATGCAATGGAGCCTGACAAAGTAGCTACTGAACAACTAGCGGCCTAAACTTACTATACAACGATAGAAATATGTCGCGTCGCGTCGTTCGGTAGTGTAGTGACTAGTGACCTATTTAAACAAAACAACAAGACAACAACAAGATAGATGCATTATCTACACTAGAACTGAATGAACGCAATGTGATCGAATAATAAATTGTTGCCAATTTAGCTTATAGTACTGATAAATATCATTCATATGCGCATGCTTAACTGTATCTAGTAAATTACAGCAACAATGTATGGGCTGACCCGATTCCCTTAATCCGGCAATAATTCAGAAGCCCAAATATTCCACGATGGATCATAAACAGTATGAAAAGCAAACATAATATTTTTGGGGCCACACAATCTGTAATAGCGACTAGATAATCTTAATTGTAAAGGCGCGGCCGCGAGAGAACACTAATACACCAACTGATAACATTATTTTTGTCATGCCAGACCTTCTTCGATATTGCCAGCCAAAAACTGATCGTATAAAACAAGTCGCCATTATAATTATAAACCTTATCAACATCAACATAAAATAGCAATGAAATTGAAGCGAAATCTGGTTTCCGATGACGAATAGATACTACGCAGTTAACATTCGGATATGCAATTTCGTGTCTACTGATATGAGGTATAAGAGAAACGTAATTTAGGTACTAGTCAGATAAAAATTGTTAGAAAAGAAAATAAATTGGTTATTTGTGTTTCACAAAAGTTCTATCAAGAGGCTTTGAGATTATTGTAAATGTAAATCCTCACAGAGAGGAAAACAAACGCAGACAGATCAAATTAATGATTTGTACGGCACAAAGCAATAACCGAGAGACTAATTGAACCGGGCGGTGCAAACGAATTCTGCATCTAGTGGGCGATTGTGATTCCTTGAAGCGGAATACAGCTTGTCAGTCAATGCCGCAATTGTTAATAGTCTTGGATGACTGACAACGAACAATCGTGTTTTAATAAAGAGGCAAAAACAAACGTAGGCGCATAAGAATGACAATCGAACAAATCAGACATTCTTACATAACGTACACAATGAGTTGAGAATCACGATTCAAATGGTAATTATAAAATCAATAGATGAGATCTTAGCAGCTTTGAATGAAATAGTGTTAATTCAGGAAATAATATCCCGCAAATATCAAACAACGTGAAAGCCCGTTAAACTATGTCGAACATTACGGATAATAAATATATTTATTACACTAAAACCATAATTAGGTACTTCGAAAGTATAAATTGAAAATGTAATAACGTTATTCAGAAATTGAACTGACCAGAAACTATATGATTCATTGGGAAAGATATATTTTGGACATTTTACGCCTATACTTGACAGCAATAGTTAATTCCCTCAAGCTAGTGTCTGTCAAATGGATAAATTAGCGAAATGGCCGGTAAAGGCACGACAGGTGCCGCCCACAGACGAGAAAGTAATATCAGATCTGTATGCGCATGACATAGCCCCAGGTGGATCGAGATAGGCAATCGCGTCTCAGCTTGATGCTTTTGAAGCCGTGTGAGATGTTAACGAACTTAATCGTGAAGCTAATAGCCTGAAGTTGAAAAAGTTTACGATGAAACAATTACAGGAGAGACAAAGCAATAAATATTAAAGTTTTATTATTCACACCTACGCTTTCTACGCGCACACGAATATTATCTCTGAAGATTACACGTAATTACATTAACAGAAATCAATTTGCCACAACAAGGGCCGTATCTGAAAGGCGTGTAATTGTGCATGTTTGCGCGGCCGTTTGAAGCTAGCCTTCAATTCACAAGAGTTTCCAGATTTATGTACATATGTATTTGGCACAAGAAGCTGTTTGCTTTACGAGTAATGACACCATAAGGGTGGTGTAATGGCAGTTGTACCGTGTACCTACGCGAGCTTCGAGCCCACACTGCAAGCGTGGGCGTATGTTGGACCCAAACGACGACTTTTGACCGTAATATGGGACTTTGTGGGCAGCCAAACCGTAATCTTGCGCAAGATCTTTGTTATACATCGAAATTGGTTTTATATTAAATTATACACGGTAGAGCTGTATGGCGTGGTGCGTGGTAGCGTTATAATAATTTCCATTTAAGATTAGAGCGAGTCTCACCTCTCGGTCAGGAGGTTGGGGATTAGATATGCTGCATGTGGTCTCGACCAACGGTAGCACAACAGATCATTAATTCTATTTGTTATTAAGAAATCTATAAGAATGGCAATAACTTCGATAGCTTTATCTACACTGGTAATGTTATCGATAAAAATAAAGTGAAATGTGATGAGTTCGAGGGGAACAAGGAAGGAGACTCAGAGTGGGGTAGAGTTGAACTTTTTAATCGCATCGCGTAGGCGACTTCCGCGACATTAACCGCTGGAGACGCATTAATGACAAACGTACGACTGATACACGACACCCATTACTATTATTATTTTATTTAACGGCCTGTAGGTATCATCTTCATGTAAGTTGACGAAATTTCGGTAATAAATTTTTATTTAAATGAGCAGAATAGATAAACGGGAATAGATACTGCTACTCTAATGTGCATTGATAAAAGACACGAACTTCATCAATGAAGTATTCTCAAAATCCGCAATATTTTTAAATATTATCAAAGTCGAAGGTTAGCAAAGTATTCTTGCTGATAAAATTAATACACCTGCATTTTTCTTGCTTCTTTTTAATATTTTAAGCAGGTACCTATTAGTAATATGATATGACACTTATTCACAAAATTTAAAACCTGATATGGCTCATAGGAGCAGAAATGTGGTCGTTGTCGCCGACGACAGAAAATTACTTAGCGTTTTTATAGTGTAACTAAATACCTCCTATTGACAGATGGGGTGTAATCAACTGTGCTTTGGCTTACTATGCGTCATAGTATCAATCAATTTGGTTAGAAGATTGTCTCATAATTCACAGGTTGGTACTGATATTTTACAAATTTTAATGATTTGCACGATTTTGTTCAGTTTATTCCTAAACTGAACAAAATCGTGCATTTTTCCAAATGGAGCCATGAAAGAAGGTAAGCGTATATTAAATTCAGTTGGTTATTTTGAAATTATTATGTTAAGAGCGACAAAAATAGGTAACCTTACTCTAAAATCTGCTTGAGAACAACACATAAGAAATTAGTAAGCGTTGTGGGCGGGAGGGAGTAACGAGGTTCTTAAAACGGAATATTAAAAACTCCGCCATTAAAGAATTCGCTTATACAAACAAGGAAATGACGAGTCGTATAAATATTAATATTCGATAGACTAGATGGGTCAGGCGTATCGGTGGATCTGTAGAAAGTTGTGCCCACGCGTGGCGAGAGGTCACCGGCGCCCACGCACCCCGAGCTAATAGACGATTGGGAAACTAGAGAGGCACATGGGTTGGATTGTAAGCCCCACGATTCAATGGATTGTGATGAAACAGTACTGGCAACTGACAATGAAGAACGAGCAGACTGAACAGAAATAAGGATTACATCCTACAAGCAATTTAAAACTGGAGTAGATGTACATCAAGAGCAAAAACTAAAGTCTTAAGAGGGCGCAATGCGCATCACTTGTGAAAAGGATAGGCATATGATTTCGCGTTCAAAGGAACGGGACAGAGCATGCGTTTTTCGAACGGCGTAAGCGCAATAATTAAGTTTTTGCCTGTTTACAAGAAAACTACACAACTTATGAAGAAACAGGTTCAGGGAACCAAATAATTAGTAATAAAGGCATGTCAAAAGACCGCAGGGTCCCTGAGAATAAAAAAAATTATGTGCGAAACAGTGCAGTTTCATGATATTTTACCGTATTTTTTTTCTCAATTATTATTTCACATTCTCAAGGAACCAAAGAAAAAATTAAAAATTTTATGTAATTAACAAAAAGAAGTGCGGTTGCGAAGCTTAAAATTGTTTTCATACATGTTTTTCCACGAACAAGGAACCTTATCTAAGAGAATTTGTGACATTATACTTCTACGTTTCACACTGTACTGTGCGAGTGCGATATAGAGAGCCACAGAGCTATCTCTTTGTGATAACGCCAACCTGTCGGAGTATCAGCCAAACAACGCAGAGGTGTTCGCAATTACCTCTTTATAGACGATCATTGCGAAACGCGGGGGCTGGTCCATTAGCGATGCAAGCGGCCGGGGGCGGGGCGATAGCGTCACGTGATTGAGCACCGATTACAACCAGACAGCTATGATGTTGAGGGCTGATGGATGATATGGACGGAATACTGATTTTGCATATGAAAGGGGAAAAAGAAAGCCAATTCATTAGAATATTGAATTTGCTTCCAATTAGAAGATGCGCTGTTTCGCTGCGAGTGACTGAGCCTGATCTTAAAAACTGGAGTATACCTAACACAGACGTCTTTAACGACTGAATCTGGTCTTGAAAACCGGAGTACACCTAACACAGTTGTCTTTAATAATTTGTAGAATCGAATTATGATAATTCAGATCTTAAAAACCAGAAAAGTGATCAACCGTTTTCTGTCGAACTCTAAAACCACAACGATAGCTTTAGATATTTTACGGCTATGACCCAAAGGGTCAAAGAATATTTCGACGAAAGCAGCTTTAATCTGTATTTCTCGCATTTTTACGCGTCTTGAGATAAAGGTAGCATTTTGCAAGTCGCGTGCCGGTGGGATCAAGTCGCGGGTGGTCAGGCCGGTAGTTATCATTATCAGCCGAACATACGTCCGTCGTCGCGCGTCGCCTCGCAAATTGATACTTTTCATCACGTTCCCCACCCCCACTCTCGTCTGCAGACACGATTCATATCATTTGATTTAAATTAAGGGTTCTGGACATTTTAAAACAAATAAAAACCTTCGATAGTTGATTTGGGTTCTCGGTTTGCTTCGTTAGATACCTAAATTATATGTATGATTGATTATGTTCCAAAGAAGCTATTGATTTGAGTACTCATTAAATCGAAAAAGGCTGTCGAAAAATACTCCTACGTATCATTTAGCGAGTTGAGCGAGTCCATAAATCATTATTAGTAGAACAGGTTATAATGACAAATATTAGGACCACCTGCATGACCGTGTCCATTTATGGCGAAACATAAAATACGTATTTGTCTGTCGACAAGTTCATAGGTGACATTTTCCATTAAAATTGTTTGAGATACTAACTGAATTTAATTAGAAATATACAAATACAAAGTACATGATAAGGAACAACTTGCAGATGCCATAAATCAAAATATAATCAAAATACAAGAGCATGCAACATTGCAAAATGGAATAAATATACAGTACACGTAGATTGGACTTGTCCGAACGCACAATTGCGATTGGAAGTAAATTCCAGCATCAAAAACGGTATTAATACAAACTTTCGAGTCTTGTCTCGCTGTCTTGTGAATGAAGTAGCTATGCACAAGTTACGACGGCATGTTTATGCAAATAGAGACGTGGTTCATTGATGGTCCCCACCACACCACACCGACGACTGAGCTACAAACATAACGGCGCGCCCGCGCCCGACCACTCCGCAATAACTTTTCAAATCGATGTCGAAGCCCGATGCTACTCAATCAACCACCGATGCCGATTTAACTTTTAGCATAGTATAGGTATCTCAAATTGAATCGGTGTTCGTTAGCTTCCCATTTATAGATTAGAAGCAATAAAAGTGTATGATAGATAGTTGCTGAATTTATTGGCTTTTTAGTCCAATATGATTTCACAAGCAATTTTCTTTGGACTGACGATTATTATAGTCGCAGGGCCTATTGCTGCAATCCAAACGTTCATTAATTAAGCTATAACCAGCTTCATAACTTATTTCCAAATTATTGCAACTGCAAATATTTTCGGTGAATGCATCGAATCCTTGGGACCACAATATTAATGTGAGCTTTAATTAATGTATAGTTCGCTATCGCAGCAGGGCCGCGGGGTCGTAGTTCTACAGAATTTTACTACCTATGTCGTCTTGGGTGTGTCGGTTTTAAACGGTCATAACATAACTAAAACTAGTTTCTCTACAAGTCGTGACCTCTTACTTTATTCCATTAAGACGCGACACGTCTATGACTATAAACTTGATAGTGTCGCGAGATGACCGGTCCAGACTTTCTATTCACCTCATGTGTCTCGCAGAGTAGCTGAACTAGTATTTAGTTTATATGTATTATTCATAAAGATTATTGACATTAATGAACCCGGATTACCATTCATGCATAATCGAGAACAATCAGATGATCTTTAATTATGAAGAGCGTTACGCAACAGTATGTGAGTATCGATAACAATGGTTCTCAGTACATGCAGGTTCCATGTCCGAGCGTGATGCAACTGTCTTTAAACAGTATCTGTTCATCGTCGTCTGTGTTGGAATCACTTTAATTTCCCTATGCACACATTGAGCGACCGTGACGTTGTCTATGTTGTTACACACTCTCACAGAGCCAGTTTCCGGCCGTGTCTGTGAATGACGCTTACGCGTGTTTACTACCGCGCCTGTGCTCGGCTTCAAATACGCACACAGCACGGCTGTCGATCATTTCGATTTCGGTGCTGGCCGCTGGGGTTGCGTCATCGTATATTGCAGTTCCAATTTTCAAAGCGGCTTGCGCCAGCTATTTGCGTTTTAGCTCACCTTTCTGTTTTACCTTTGGCAGTTGTCCATCTGATGCCTCTAAACACTCGTTACCTAGAACTCTATCAGCGACTTACCTATTCGTCTCGAGCCGTTCTCGTGATGCTTTCTATAGTTCTTGTAAACAGCTAATTATCTTGTATGAGTACCTACTACAGTAGGTATGCCTTATCTCCCTATTCTCAATTCTGTTATCTTACTACACCCTCAAGCCTGTGCCCCTAAGATAA
The DNA here is from genome assembly GCA_963662085.1 of Eupithecia inturbata. Taxonomy (NCBI): domain Eukaryota; kingdom Metazoa; phylum Arthropoda; class Insecta; order Lepidoptera; family Geometridae; genus Eupithecia; species Eupithecia inturbata. The sequence continues at coordinate 993,783 of OY759195.1, forward strand.
GGTCTTCTCTTTATTGTTTCTGCTCCAGCAATGTGCTCAAAGTTACATATATCATGTCTATAATTAGAATGAATACGTCACACATCGCTTAACGTTTGACTCGTATTGTAAGCAATTCTGCGAAGATTAATGAATAATATAATCTATAAAGGTACGTCAATGATTGTCAACTAACAATAACATGCTTTGTACTAATTGCATATTTTCCTCTTTGTCATATTGTTTTCTAAACCATTAGAGCACAAAATTGCAGTGCAGTACAAACTTGAGGTAATGGAAACATTATATTGGCGCTGTATATCGCTGTATATACCCATTATTATATTATTACCTACATCATACATAACAACTTTTACAGCTTCCGAAATAAATAATTTAATTTGCGATTCTCAGACGTCGTAAATCTTGCAACATCCTGCGCCATGCTAAAATTGTTCTAACGACTGGTACAAATCTAGATTTCGAAGAGTTATGGGACGACACCCATAATCACATCGAGTTAAGAAGATAGTCGATAATGCTCTGGCTAATGGATATTACGGTACCGACGATGTCAATATCCTCTGGGAGTAACAATTTATCTAGTACTAATTAAACTAACGAGTCGATATCCGCCGGTTCCCTGGGCGGTCGATGCAGATGACGTCATAGAACGGACACATCCTTGTATAGATCAGCTTCCGAGGAGCTAGATCGCTTTGTTAGTTGATTAGATCCGGGGGGTGATTACTGAGTCTTATGGAACGATTTTTTTCTTATTTTACTGAAAGGAGAATTAAAGCAAAAAGCTTGGAACGGAAACTGCTTGAAATCCAACAAAAATACCAAGCTCGAGGTTTATTTCCAATTAAAAAAAAGTGTATTAACTATAACGTAGCACTTACGAGGAGTTCTAGTAGTAAATTGGTGTTTTCAAGTGTCATGTTTTCTGTAAAGAACATTTGATTGATATCATGATTTCTAGAAATTAAAAAGTATGACAAAGACTTTTGTATTTGAGTAGTACATAACCTGGTTCCCAGACCTGTTCTGATAACTTCGGGCTAGGTGATGTTGTATGAAAACTAGTAATAAAACATTTCACAATGTAAGTACGCAAATCCGCAAATTCCAGCGTAAGCTTGGTCATTTGCGACATCACCGTCAACGTTAACGAGTCTGGCATTTGTGCGTGCAGGTGCTTGTTGAGAATAGTTCACCAGTTAAGCCCAGACTCCACTAAAGCGGAGACGAGAAGAGACGTTTTTCAGCTAGGGTGTCTCCACCGAAGCTGTGCTGAAGATGCGTACTGGCTAGACTGGAGCGGAGATGTGTGCTGGCTAGAGCGGAGGTACACATCTAGAGCGGAACTGAGCTACGTGCGGCGTGCGGTGAGCATCGGATGTCTGTTGAAAGGAATGCACTAGAGGTGACGCTCACACCTCTTCTCGTCTCTGCTGTGTGACGTCGCCAGCTTGCGAGGCTCAGCTCACATCTCCGCTTCGATCTTTCTTTGCTTTCTTCGCATACAATTATGATACATCTCCGCTCAGTGTTATCCACTGAAACTGAACGACGTTCTATTGGTTGTTTAGAGAACATCTATTCCCCGCTCGTCTCGTCTCTGCTTTGGTGTGTCCGGCACTTAGACACGGTAACAGCAGGCGACACGACAGCGATATCCGTGACGCGATGCCAAGCCAAACTTGCAGCCTATTTCTGTACATTCGCCGCCGGGCCGTCTGGCCCAAATGCACTAGCACTAAACTACTCATTAGATTAAATAATCTACGATCGCCAAGTGCTATTTTGAAGCGATTAAATAATGTGAAATGTATCTATGATTCACAGTAGCACCTGGTAAGAATTTTAACTAGAACAAAGACTTCTATGAATACAGAGAGAGCGTTGAGCAAGATCGCTGAGTAGACTAGACTCGACTCGGGCTAAAATGTTTGAATACAATAATTTGATTGTTTTGAAAGAACTAAAAACCGACATCGAATCCCTTATACTGTTTTTAAGTTTTGCGGGACAAATACTAAGCCCAGGGGAATATCGGGAACATTATCTGTACAAAAGCGAAAAAATAAAAAAAATCGGTCCATTTTTGACAGAAAAAAGGACGAAAAAAACATACATACAGCCTAATATAGAACCTCCTCCTTTTTAGAATTGCTTATTTTATCCGATGATAAAACATAGACACAGCCTAACAGAACCTCCTCCTTTTTAGAATTGCTTATTTTATCCGACGATAAAACATAGACACAGCTTAACAGAACCTCCTCCTTTTTAGAATTGCTTATTTTTTTTTTTTGCTCTATTAATTATTTTTTTAATATATATTTTTTTAATTATATTTTTCTTTCTCAGTTTAAATACCATGATCTTTTACATATAGTCTTCAAGACTAAGGCCAACCAAGTAAATTTTTCGCATAATTATTCGCCTGGAAATTTTCCACACGTCCATCCAGTAAATAGAATTGCATTTTAATTTATCGTAACTTAAAACGGCACGTAGTGATTTGAATAACAAACGAGTGAACACGCTGAGCTTAACTGTACGCTATTTGCTAAAGCTCTGTGCAAACGAGACATTTGTACACGCGCTTCCTGTGGTTTAGACCTCAAGCCATTGAATCGGAAACATCAATTTAAACAGGTCAAGACGCTGCATAATGCGATGCAACGATGCGTGCCACGCCATGCGCCACCATACCCGAAGGAAAGCTGACTGATTGAACTAGCAAGCTAGGAGGTTGCCATTGTTGCCAAGGAAATAGCTCGGAAAGACATGGAAGAGATTTATTTACCCTCTTGGAAATTCATCCTTTAGAATTCTGCATGTTCGTTAGTATGTTTTGTACGTCTAACCAAATTTAAAAAAAAATAATTTATAACATTAAAATATGTAATATACGTGAATTCGTTGAACACGTAAAAAGTCAGTAATTATTCCCGATTTCGTATTTTTTTGGGTTGTGTTGTTTGTTTGTTGTTTCCAAGTACGCTTGTACCACGATACTATACGACACCGGCATCGCTTTAGGTTTGTATGGAAAGCGACAGAATATCGACAATTTTACTGCATTTTGCGATTTCGTGGAGGAGGTGAACGTGTTGTATTGCCACCATATTTGGCACTTAGTATTAGTACCTACCTCTATAGTACTCACATGCCATAAGCCAAATAGTAGGAACAAGCTGGATGGGCTCATCCAGCTTGTTCCTACTATACACAATCGACAGACAGTCGTGGATGAAGATGAGCCTTTACCCAAGGAGGGATCCTTCTCTCTTTACAAGACTAGGTGTAAATACTACTATTTAAGCACCTACTAACTAATTTTCAGCAAACATATTAAATCATACAACTTTGTAGGTACATAATTATGTTAATCATTAAGGAGTTTGGAAATTTTTATTAATTAAATTATTATGGGTATGGGTACTATACCCATACCCATAACACAGGCTCTGCTTAGCTTGGGGATACATGATGGATGCTGTGTGAATTGTTCAACATTATTTATTTATTTATTTTAAAACTTTACAATACCTAACTGTTAGCAATAAATAACAGAAAAAATCGAGGTATTATTCGAGTTTGATAATGGACGAGAGACGAATGAACTGATGCATAAAATCTGTCGAACTCAAAAATGATTTCTAACTCCTGTGATTTGCTTCGATGATATTATTTTTTGTATTTTCCACAATTATATTTTTAATTGGTTTTGTATACAATAAAATATTACAAAAAATATCCAGGATTATAGAACCAAGTATACCAGCCATAATCGTAAATAGTAGACATTCAAAATTTTTTGTGACCCGACCATTCCACTAGGCTAGTCCCCATAAAGCGTTACACCATACGACAAAGCCTCCTTAGTTGCCCTCCAAACCGTCCAGGATGTTCCACAAAAGGCTCCTTTTACAGCAACAGACCAACAGGTATACAATACCGCGCTCACATGTGCATCGGTTCGGGTGAATTCTCGGAAAGTGGACTTTTTCTCAGGTTACAGCACTATGCACAATGGGTCATTCGTCGCATCTGCCAGACACTGCGTCGTCTCTAATGCTCCGGACAATGGAACCCCTCAGTTTATACGATTTTAGAGAACATTGTGTGATTTACACAAAGATTGTACCTATACTACCTGTGCTTGTACCTGCTTTTAAAGTTCCATCCGTAAAGTTGATTCTTTACAATCAAGCTCTATTCAACAGCGGGGATAATCAGCGATTTATTGTCCTTTTACGATTCTAAAAATATTCTATTCTATTCATACTATAGTTGAAATCAGAAAAAAATTGTATCTGTTTTCAAGTCTGAAATCATGGACGTGGAAAACTTCACATAAAAGTAACGGACCTGGGCATTCCTGCCTATCGTGCCATCGAGGTAAGTGCCGAGGTCATCATTACCTAAATCGTAATGGCGATCATAATTGCAGTGCAGGCTTTAGTGCTGGTAATCTTAGTTGTAATTGCAAGTAGATTTTACCAGAGTCTCCCATATTAATATCTCATCATTATAGCTACACCATCAGACGAGATTTATTATTTGCCTAATCGTTGCTTTACTTTAGCCGATTCCATATATCCACATAAATAAACCGCCAAGTGCGAGTCGACTCGCACACGAACGTTTCCGTACCGTAAAAATCAGACAACTTTTTGAAATAAAATCAAATTTTCTCTTGTTCGGAGACCCCTTTAAATTTTCAACTTTATTATATTTTTAGTACTTATTGTTATTATTATTACAGTTGAAGTGTTACTTATTTTTAGAAAGTTTCATGTGTCTACCTACTGTGATTCAAGAGTCTTGACCCTGATAGCCTTGACAAACGAAGAGCAAAAATAGCCAAAACAAAATCAGGTTGTATGGAAGGCCCCTTTAATTTGGATACTTATTTTATTTGTATATGTTGTTTGTAATTTGTTGTTATAGCGGCGAGAGAAATACACATACTCTGGAAATTTCAACTGTCTACCTTTTACGTTTCATGAGATAGAGAGAGACCTCTGAGTGACGGACGGCCGGACAGCGGAGGCTTAGTAATATAATAGGGTTCCGTTTCCACCCTTCGGGTACGGCACCACAATCTACACAATCTACACAATCTACACAATTTCTAATACAATCTAGACCTTCAATTGATGACTGGAAATTTAATAAAGCTGAACTTCCGCGTTAATCTACAACACGTGGACGTAGTCTCGGTTTGCAGAAGAGCACCCGACACCGGCGTACAATGCCTCATTGAGTTGTCTGTCAGTTAGTGCTGTGCGGTACCCACCGATGGATACACGACTCCGTGGTCTTATAAACAATGCGCAATGCCTAGGTATTTGCATTTCCGCAAACCATTTGCTAAGAAGACTCTAATAATCTTTATCATGTGGACGAAACAAATGGCGTGTTAAAGGGGAGGCCTTTTACCAAACAGTGGATGGAAACAAGCAGTAATGATGATGCAGTGATGAACTAGTAAATTTCTCGGTTAATCGTTCGTTGCCACACAATCTGATACGATTTCAATATTGGTTTTGATGACCTTCGCTTGATTACTTACTTAAAGAAAATAATAAAATAAAATAATACATTTAGGTAATGCATTAACAACAAATAATACAGTGAGAGGCGATACAGCTCACGATTAGCTTTGATTCAATTACGCATGGGTATAGCATGGGTAGTTAAGACAAGTTACTTTCAAGAGAAGGCATTTGGTTACACCCAGTTTGCTACTAGAGATAAGGAGTACAACATAAGAATACCAGAACTCGATACCATAGAGGTAATAAAGATACAGACATAGTTGTTTCATCTCAGGACGGCGATAACCACCGACAAGCGCGACAGTTATGAAATTATGGAGGTGAGGTGTCGACAAATTACTCTGTCTTAGCCATAAGGATGAAATTAGACGCGTCCGCATAACTCACATTTTATGATCTCCCCAATTAAATTTTGAGAAACCGCATCGTGATTGATGATACAGCATTAACAGCATCTGGGGCTAAAAATAAACTTGTTACAAAAAGAGATTTTGAACATCGAAGTTATCAGTCGCTAAATGAGCTCATGTCCAAATAGGTTGGTGGGTAACAGAAGGCGGATCCTTTGAGAACCATTAATTACATTCACACCTTTGTCGACTACGACTCAGGTCTCGGTAGTTCTCGGAAAGATGGCGGTCGAGACGAGAACAAAAAGTTGGAGCGCGAGCACGAGCGGGTCGGATCTCCACGAATGTTTAAGGTCAAAACTTGACAAATACACAAAACACGAAATGCACTAGCTTGGTTCACTTAGGAATCTTAGTTTGTTTTAAAGCCCTGTCTAAAATAGTGATGGAGTTAGATGTGCCTACCTAAATAAATACGAGTATCTTGAAAATATCAAGGAAAATAAAAGAATGAACGAAACGAAAACAATAATAACAGACAGCACATAATAAATACCTAGTATACATTTAAGTTATCAAAATAAATCCTTAAAATTAAGGCCGGCACCAAAAGGCAGAGTGCCCAAAATGCATGCTGGTAGCATTGCCGCGTTGAATGGCAAAGCTAATTTCTTTATACAATGAATGCAACATGCAACCTACCTCTACATAGTCAAAACATGTAAAATATTGATACATTAATCTGCCAGCTAGTAAGTCACTAGGTAGTAGGCGCATTTACTTATGTCAATGTCAAACATAATAATTGTTGTCCTGTCTGCCCATAAGTCGGTCCATCGCATTCTGAGAAGGCGGGGAAGATGGCAATGCCTAATTCTTTATACACAATGAATGTAATGCAACGTGCAACTACATAGATTATATTTCCTAACAAATTATACCTACTTAGTCAAAACATGTAAAATATTGATACATCATTCTGGCAGTGGTCTTAAGCTAGTAAGTCACTAGGTAGAAGGTACGTTACTTATACCAATGTCAAACATAATAATTGTTGCCCTGTCTGCCTGTAAGTTGGTCCATCGCATTCTGAGAAGGCGGGGAACAGGTTTCGTATATTTACGGAGTCCGCTTAACAAGAAATATTAAGACGACCCTGAAGATCTAACACCTCGATACAGCTTCAGGAATCTCGTTCGGACAAACAAAGACTGAGATTCCCTGAACACGTCGCAGCGAGCAGTTAATTCTTACCGTGTCAAGTTACTTTTTTGTGTCCCGTGATTCTGTTTCTGTGTAAAACGTGGCAAATTCACTTCACACCAGTTTAGGATGCCTGAGCATGTCGCAGTCTGCATAGTTGACATTACATCATCGACGACATCGGTCTCGGATTGTACCCATTTACTTTTTATGGTCCAGGACCAATGAGGTTCAGTAATCATAAATACGTATGCCTATTTCAAGCTGGTTTCTGTGTTTATTGCTAATAAAACTTAGGATATTATAAGCTTATAGAAAACAGATTGATAATGCTGCTTTTCATTATACAGCAAGCAAGTATTCAGCAGTTGATGAAACTTTAATTAACAACTAACCTTTGCCTACGGCTCTACCAAGCCAACCTCGGACACTAGAATCAGATCTAAGCTTTCCTATGCTAAGAGCTAAGAATACATCAGCAAAATTGCCCTTATAACGTAAATGCGATTCTGTAATGTGTCGAGAGACTGCAAGCCTTCGGGCATTGTATATCACCACTATCCATTGTCTAGTTCCAGAGCTTTCTATTCGGATAACAAGAGCACAATTAGCGTTAGTTTGCTGGTATCCAGGCTGCTCCGAATGTGCAAATCGAGTTCAACGACCGGACCAGACTAGAGTAGACATCGCGGTGGGCTTGTGGTCTACATAGGCTCAGCGGATCCATGACACGCTCTATCGCCCGCATCTAAGCTTGCAAGCCGCACCTAGGGTAGGTTACTCGATGGTTAAAGGAGCAGCGAGTAAGAATTAAAAGTGATGTTAGTTTGCAAATAAATTGTACGATTGATGGGCAGATAAACCTGATTTGTTTCGATGGGTCTACTTAGCTACAGAATCTGAAGACACGTATTTTTAGCAATATTTTCCATAATAATATGCGTGAATGTTAAGCCTCTGGCTACCCAGCCAGAGGCTGCACCCGCACATAACACTTTTGACGGGCTCGAAAATATTGATAGCTTCCGTTTAGAAAACGTAAAAGTATAGATGCTGGGGGTCCACTTCGACAGCCCAGGTACAACTAATACCAATAATAAACAAGGCAGTAAAGATAATGCCGTAAATAAACATCCAAATGACAAATTTTACTTCGACGACGCCAATTAGTCGCCGTTATAAAATATTATCTCGAATCAATGGCGACGAGTAAAAGTTATCGGCTATAAAAGCTGGACCGAATTATAGCCATAAAAGTATTTTCTATCGAAATTATCGTATATAAAAATTTTTGCTAATCGCTTTCGTAAACACTATGCGCGCCGCTCCTCAGGCCAGTGCTCAAATGTTGCGTCGAGTCTATTTAATAGTTAACAGTTCAGTGATTAGAGGCTAGGTAGTAGGTATTGATTTCAATTTGGGTGAGACGCGAATGACGCGATCATGCGAGCCGATCTCTTGATTTATTACCTTTCTATGATTTGGAATTGAAAGGCGCGCTTCCGAATAACAAATTGCCAGCACCTGTCGTTTTGTTTATTTATTGTGGTCGTTGTAAATGCTACTGGTGTAGCTTTTAAGGAATTGAAAGTATTGAAATAAGAAGATCATTAATTATATCCTGGATAGTTGAAGCAATTCAACTATCCAGGAATTACATGGTATCGAAAATCGATACATCGCGGTAAAAAACAACTTTTAGTGCCGTAGATTGCTAGACGCAACATTGTTGCTCGACAGATTACGTACTTACCTATCTTCCTTTGTTTATCCCGTCTAATACAGATTTTGTTTAGTATGATTTTAAGCGCTAGTATATCGCATGCAGCATACTTGAAATTCTGGAAAGTTGCTTTACTAGGTAATCTAAAACCGAAATCGTGACTTATATCTACGAAACATTATAACAAGCCGTTGATCACAGATAACTCAACTGGCGAAGCGGATAATTGTGCAAGCAACAATAGTAAATGCTTTGAATAATCCGAAAGCCGCTAGCCACGCCATGAGTAGGCTAGGCCGTAGAAAAGCATAGTGATTTGCGAGCAAGACTTCCACACCGCACCTTGGAAAAGATAAATGTGGAAGCTTCAAGGTTCTTTTAACGATCAATAATGTTGCCAGAATTAATGAAACTGGAAATCTGACACGCATTAGCACGTGCTCTACCTAAAGATAGATACTTCAAAGGTAATATGCCAAGACAGACCGACATTGTATATGCGAATTCTTAGAATGCGACAAGTGAGACAGAATCGAATTCCGCCAAGAATTTCAAATAGGAAATTGCAGTAATATATACGAACTTACAATCACAAGCTAACGCAAGCCAGTCCTTTCAAATGCCACTATTGTAAGGTAATGGCGATAATGCTGCGCTTTACGAGCTTACCTAAATCAACTCCGCTAAACTGCTCAAGGACAAATAGGCCTACAAAGTGTGACAATTTACACCTTGCGATTTGTCTGGGCCAGTGGTCTAGGCCTTTCGATAATATGCGTAGGAGTTGCAGAACGTGCAGATTAGGTTTAGAATGTTGAATGATTGGGTTCAAGCCGTTGAAGTATTTATAGGGTTGAAGTATGGAGCATAGCTCCGATGGATTTGAAATCTAGTGGTAATTTATCGATCAATCGGCTGGAGCAAGATATGATATTAAATCTATTTCGTCGTTTAATTATGGGTACGAGGATCTTCTTACTTGGTTAGTTTATACCAAATGCCTTTCATATCACACACACGGTGATATGAAAGGGATTTGGTAAGTATACGTAGCAGAGAAGTTATGATATCAATAAAGAAGTATTACATGTTCGACCAATAAATGCAAATGTAGCAAGAAGTTGGCGCTAAATTCACCATGTAAATACCAAAGTAAACCTTTAATTACATTGACGAGCAAGCGGTTACAAGCAATAACGGTTTGATCAAGAGACGGGTGCATGTGACTAGCAACTCTAATGAGAACGTCGTGAAATTAAAAATGCAAGAGCAAAACAAACGCAGAAACAGTTTGACATTTGCACAGTGAATCAGGTTAAATGAGCTGGTCTCGATCACGTGTCGCCGAAAAATGTATAAGTCTTGGGAATGGGGACTTGGGGCGAGGTACACATGCCAAAGATTGAATTCCGAGATACTCGTATATGCGCATTCGATTCAGAATGGTTACGGTCCTCAGTTTATATATAAAATCATTGGTTATGGTCATGTTTTCTAACATCGACTGACACAGTTTGACTGTATTGCTGTGTTGTATCTTGTGATTAGAGTGCAGTGTCGTTCCTAAAGCAATAAAAAAAGTATAACATGATAGCAACATGCTCAAATCCGTAATTAATGCAGTAGAAGAAAATATGGAAGATGCCTTTCAGTTTAACAAAGAATTGTAGGTAGTGCTAGTAGGTTGGCCAACATGTTCACATGGACAGCGGCATGCCTGGCCGCCAATTAACGAGAATTAGCGCATGCGTACGGAATACCGCGCATCTACTTCAAATACCAGCCGAGCAATGCTCATGGAGTTCAGGAATCTTCGGTTTTCCTTTAAGACTTCGTAATTGTTGTGCTCTTTTAAGAATTATCAGATTGTCTTAATAAATTGCTTGAATACGGAGCGGTCTATGTTAAATAAATAAATAAATAAATGCTACACGTAATGGAATTAACTGAAATGCTCATGTTATTTGCTAATATACAAAAAATTAGGAGGATACTATATCTCTTGTACAGCATATTGTTCTATTCTCCCAGCCCTTCCTATCTCAAGGAGCGCTTTGAATTCCTTTCTAACTCTCACTCTCTCTCTCTCTTTGCGTTCCTCTGAAACCCTCATCTCAAAAGTCCCTGCCCACACTACCACTTTCTACGACAAATCTTTAACTGTACAAGCTACCCGTCTATGGAATGCTCTGCCCCTGGACATCAGACGTAACAAATAACTCCCTATCTTTAAAAAACTGATTCATCAGCATTATCTATCCTTGTAAAAGTTAGAAAACCTTATTTTTATGCTTTAGTAAGTTTATTATAATGTTTGTAGGTATTATAATATGTAGTTTAACTATTATTGTTTTCTTTTATTCTTCGAGTGCCACCGTCTATTTTGTTCTTACATGTCCAGTCCATCCCAAGGTTGCCTGGAAGAGATCGCTCATAGCGATAAGGCCGCCTTTGTACTTCGTCTACTCTTAGCATCTATTTCTATATTGTTTTCTGTCTTTGTGTGGTACATTATAGTATTATCTATCTATCTATCAAAAAATTAGGAGGATGATGTTTAAACGCAATAAGGACTAATAGATCCGCATTACTACAACTCATTATTTGAAGCGTGCACGCTGTTTAATTTTTTTGTTTCTTCTGTATTTTGTATAATGAATTGCTTGCAAAATGCAATTAATTATTTACAAGATAGAATAATATGCCAACTAGCTGGTACCCGCTGCTTCACACGCTCTTTTCCGAGATAGAAAGTAGCCTATGTCCGTCCTGGGGATACCATCTACCTCCCTGCCGAATTTCATTATGATCCGAGCAGGCGTTTAGGCGTGATTGATAAGGTAACAGTCAGACAGAGATATATTCGAATTTATAGTATTAGTATAGATATAGATAAGGGGAATTTCGGGAAGAACAAGCTCAATATCAATACTCAATATATTTATTGTTATATTTTATCTTTTTAACTACAGACTGTGATTTATAATCATGGCGATGCAACAAAAGTATTTAATCTAATTTTTTTTTCATCGGGCCAAAGATAAGGACAAAACAATAAATATAAGAAATAGCTAGATGTACCTGATAACTTACCTTCAGACATAGTATGAGCTGAGAAGACCCCATCGATGAATGCAGAAATCGGATAAAAGTTAATGTTTAATCTGGTACATACCTGAAACAAAAAAGTAAACAAATTAATCCCCAAGCCAACATAGCAACCAGCAGGATTCCTTATACGTGGACGCAAAAACATTCAACTGCTCTTTAACAATTCAAATAAAAAGCATTGCAGGTAATAACGAGCATTTAATGCCAAATACGTGTGCACGGTCTCATGTAACGACTGTTTACTTTAAATAGCGGACAAAAGAAAAGTCACGAGATGAAGCAAACTAAGACAGGTCACGTACAGATAACAGGAGGCAAACAAAGCCAGGCTCATCGGGCTGGACAAACAGACGGACGGACGTGTTTGCCATGCGCTTTACGCGTCCACACAGCTAATATTTGAACACAATTTGAAGGCACAACGCCCTCAGTCAATTAGCCAGCTTAAGAGCGGAGACAAAATGATCCCGCTAACTAAAAAGGCATATGTGAAGTTTACGACCGTATGTGTATCCATAAACAGGAGGAATATAAATTTCAAAAGCACCGCTCGTGTATAATGCTTGCGGAGTTGAATAAAAACGCTCAACCGAGTACAGTACATGGTATGTAAATGTAGGCAATCGCCCGCATCGGCGCACGCGGCGCACAGCGGCATCTAGATCCAGTCGCCGCCGCACAACGAGAGGGATTTGCTATTCCAGTACCGACGACGCGGCCGCACGCCCTGGATGGCGCCGAGCTCCTTGTTAATCCTCTGTCCATCGCACGAAGCCTCCGCCAAAAACAAAACAAACCCAGACCGCCAGCGCGCCCGCGTGTATCAAATAAAAAAAACTATATTCTTATGAATTCGATTCGATACAATACAATGGGTTTCTTGGACATGAATAATATCTTATGAACAGCTGCATTTTACGTCCTACTTGGCTCGAAGAGATAATTACGTTGAGTAACACTAATTCTAACGCAATTAGGGCCCAAAAGTCGGCAAAAGTTGTTAATTTATAAAAATAATGCCACATAAAGCTGATCGTAGATAGACATGCGTCTATCTACGATCAGCTTTATGTGGCATTACTTGTAAGGGCATTGTCGTAAATACACGCGGTGTATTTTAAATTGTCGAGAGCGCTACAATTTTTCTCGCACGAAACTCAAATGAAATTGTGTCCGAGGGCGAAATCTTGATCGCTGCGAGCTCGTTTAAATTCCCGGCGACAAACAGAGGTGGGAAATGTTCGAAGGGAAAAACGAGAACCATAGGCAAGCAACACATAAAAATGTGGAGAGCAAAGCCTTGTAAGAATGTAAGTGACCACACGGACGGAAACAGAGGTCACGAAATTGAAAGCTCGCTTTGAAACGCCGCGCCGCCGCCGAACCCTATTAAATTAATGAAATAGTTTCTTGGTTACGATATCTATCTCAGTTATATTTTATAAGTACCTACTAGTTTTGAATAATGAAACCAGTGTTACCATTACCAATAATCGCAAAACCAAAACGGATTAAGAAATCGGCGACATTCACAGCCGCTATAGCCCGAGAAGGGAAACATGATATCGTTTCATTGTCAGTTATAAATAGAGCAGTTACCAAATCCCTTGTTATCCATAACAGTGGTGTTGGTGTACGATAAACTAGACATAAAAGGAGCTGTCCGAATCCGACGAAAGTAAACAGGGCATTTCCGCGCACATGTCGAGTCGTCGCGTCGCTCTGCTCCGTTCCCGGAACGGATAAACTCTGCTCTTTGAGTAACCCAACACGCTTTCAGCTTCCTTTCTCTCTTTCATCCGTCGTTTTAAACACTTACTCCAAAGGCGAGCCAGTTTTCAGAATACAACTCTTTATAAACTTTATTGATGTGTCAGAGATGCGACCCGGGCAAGGCGTGGTTGTGGTTATAATAACCGGGCATACCATGATATATCGACAAAAGAATTCTATGGTGTGATATATAGCACCTCGCCAGACCCAATCCCAACATTTATAGCCCGAGATTTATCGATGCTGATCAATAAAAATATTGGGAAAGACTGTTTAAAACGCGCCTGATATGCCATGACGGCGTTACTTATATCAGAGGTGTTTTACGATCTAAAAATATTATTTAAATCGGATTATTGGATTCTCTTTGAGTTTTATTGTCGGCGCATTATTAATGTGAGACCTACCGACATTTTGTAAGCTATGCTCGTTTGAGTTTTGTTGCGAGACCTATTTGGAAATTGGTTGTTTTGTTGTGGTCAATGGCGGCGCGAATTTCGCACTTCCCGCGGCGAAAAAGAGCAAAAACTTTGAGTGTGGAGGATTGTAAAACATGCGCCTTTAATGCGGGCCGGCGAGCCCGGACAGAACACGAAAGCGAGGAGCTTTCAACAAGTGGAGAGGTGGCGTGAGCGCGCCTCATTACATTACCCACCGGAAACGTTACAACTAGCCATCATAATTGCGGATACATTGCAATTTTGCACATTACGTGAGTATCACTGGGAGCAGTGGGAGCTAATTATTTCAGCTTGCTTAATTATTTTAATCGTTCTCTTGGAACATTTCGCATTTGTTCATGTAAAACTTTAAGAATAGTCATTGGCTCCGCTTAAAATATTGATTTATCAAGAACCGCGAAGGATGAGTCAGCTTCGTAAACTAATCATTGTTTTTGTTGGTTTCATCATACTCGTGTCGTGACGTGCGTGACAGAGTCTAGCCAATTTTTTGTTTATACCTAGAATATCAGTAATAGCTACATACGAGTAAGTGCTCTTAAAACTTTACCACGTATGTCGTCTCTACAGGGCGCTGTTCTGGCGCTTGCTTAACAAAAGTGCACTTTTGCGAGTCGCGACAGGACAATGGCTGGATGGGATTTATATCGCATCCCGCAGCGCCCCTTGTTCACATACAGGATTTAGTACAACGACAAATCCAAACTCCCAAACTTGTAGACGTGCGAATTGAATTTGCAAGTTTCAACCACAATTATTTTATGCTGAACGAATCAAAATTGTTATTTTCATTCGTTCAGCATGTGCGTGTCAGCTCCAAGAAACACGTACCTGTTTGGGAAATTGTACCCTCTAATGGTCCTTCGAAGTCGAACGGAGATATAGGTGGCGGTAATGACACCGTAATGATAAGTATTAGCATCGAAGGCGGCTATGTATCAAGCCCACGAAATCGGCCCACGCCGGCAAATTGCAATAATTTAGCATTGCTTGTCACTGTTTGTGCATAAAATCACACTGCAACGCAATACGAGTCCGAGAACCCGGGATCCTGTTACAAATGGACCAGATACTGACAGTAGCTGAACTAGGGATGGGCTGATAAGATTACGCGGAACGACTAATATTTGATGCAGAGGGAAAATGTACTTATAGGCGCAAACTTTACGAACTCACCCTTGCATACACTGACAAACCTATTTGTTAAAAACTTATAAAGATACAAAGAAACCATACCAATTTCTTAGTAAAACAAAAACCGTCAAGTGCGAGTGTGACTCGTGCTCGAGGGTTTCGAACAATTATCTAGTACTATACCAATATGTACAATAGGTACCGGTTAGAGGCTTTGCTATACCTACATATAATGAATACCTAAAAATTAAAGGTTTTTTTTTAGATATCAAGTGTATCGGTGTATGAGATTTTTCAAAATATTTCTAAATGTATGTAACCTACAGAAATTTCAAAAACTCTTTTGAAATGTACAAACCTATCAGTTAATACCCCACTTGACCTTGTAGGTCTCTTTTAAAATTTCGAAATCACTATTTGTACTAAAAGTTTAATTTTTGTTTATTTTAATCTGTATAGGCGCATGAAATGTATTAATATTTTGAATTTCAAGTCAATAGCTGCTATAGTTGCTAAGATATTAAAGACTGAAAAAAGGACAGAAAAAGCGAGACCATAAGGGTTTCGAAACCGAACTCCGATCTTCGAAACCCTAAAAAGATACCAATTTTTAGAATAACGAATCACATGCGTCATGGTTCTTGTATCTCAGCACAACAAAGTGCAAGTGCAACCAAGAAATAACAAATAGTAATGAGAAAACCAATAAAATCCCATCACTATAAAGTAATCGTGCAACATTCGCTGAGCACCACTTCATTAAAGACAGTGTAATGACAAAACACCCGAGGCTGTCCACAAGTCAGGAAAGAGAGAATTAAATTGAACGGTACATTGATTACTTGATATTCTCATTGATATTTTATCGGCTAACATTTACGGTAATTGCACGGTTGAAGTAGTAGTGAAATGAGAGGTAAGGAAGGCTGAGAATGGAAAGACTTATTCAGTGGTTCAAGTTAAACTTTCCTATCCTGATCTATCCCAAATAACAAGACCACGTTCAATCTACAAAAGCTATCGAATACATAACAACGTAACAAGCACAGCCTTGCCGAACGGATTTGACTTTTGAAATGGTACTTTACTTACATACAGTTTGAATGAAACACTAGCGATTTGCACACCCTACGTCAAGATGCAATTGCAAAGATCGTCTCAAAGAATTCGATATACATTATCATATTGAGAGAGTTAAAATACAGACAGCAACAATGTTACTCATGCAGCAAATTACATTCAGGACTCGTTTAACGGGCAGTAATATCAATTTAGTGTAATCTCGGCCTCTACCAATTGTGTGTAACAATTTACAATCGAGAGCCCGCATTCGCACTCATACAAACTTTACTAGAAGAGGTGGAACAGTGTATTAAAAGAAATTGCCTGGAATGCAACACAAATGTAAAGATAGTTTAGTTTCTCTCCGGGAAAACGGGATTGGGATCAGTGGAACCCCACTTGTTACACAAATTCAGGAATCCTTTTCTTTATAAGTTAATAATTTACAAGCTGATGCAAGCAATCATCTTTCGATGATTACTTAATTTGGAAGGTACGTTTAAAATGAAAACTGCTAATATCAAGAATGGGTAGAGTCTAAGGATACTTCTGTTCCATCCAATTCTATGGCCGCAGATGTAATTGAATGATCGCAGGAAACCGATCGAGCGCGGTGGGTGCATCCATCATCATCATCATAGACAAACTCAATTGAACAATTTAAATTGGTAATCATTGGTGCTCGGGAAGTCAGGGGGAGTCTGTTCCTTTTTAAATCAAAAACTTGTATTGTAGCTCCTATCTTATTTCATACCAATTGATAGTTTTATGGACATCGGACAATGTTGGAACTTGGAAAGGAGTGGCCTAGACGTAACACAATTTGATAGTCGTACGTACATGTATGCTGTCAAATGCTCATGACATGATAGATCAGAGATCACTTGTTTAAAGCACAACATTGATAGTTTGTATTAGAAGTCCAAACAAAATCAAAATACAAATGGACAAGTTCATTCAGAGATGCACAAACGCTGCTTCATCATATTTTTTTTCTGCTTATCTTGGGCTAGATGATGTTGTGCGGATTGTCCAGCATTATTTATTTACAGTTTAACGGCAACCCATGAATAGCGAAGCAAGTATCCAACGTTTTACGACAATGCAAATAGAAATAATAACCTACCTAACACAACCATTATGCCGAGTATAATGAGTCCTTACATCTGCCAAATATTCCATAAGTACTGTCGCTGTATTTACAGTTTCTCTTATTGCTTTTATAGCTGTTATTTCCCGTTTAGTGACTGATATAATCGTGATATTACATGGAAACAGAAAGTGGAGAGCTGTAATAACATTTTAATTACAATTATTTGATTAATTGGTCTGTATTATTTAGCTAGCTTTCTTCGATACATAAGTAACATACTAAACCTTACACGCAAAGGATAATTAAATGATTAACCATCTTCGTGCTTTATAAAAAGTCGGAGATAGTAGGCCTTTGCCTTAGGGCAAAGGCCTACTATCTCCGACTTTTTACCTTAGGGTGGGCGAGATGATAATGGCCGAAATATAGCTCGTATGCTTGGTAAAATAATTTTCTTCTTATTTTTCACTTCATTGCCTGCGTCCAGACTGGGCAACCGACCCGCGAAAGACTGCAGGCAGATGCTGGCTGCGGCAAGCTGACAAGACGGCGGATATTGATAAATTCGCCCAACAATCAATTACCGAAATCAGCACACAATCAATCTGGTTTAAAAGCCGGCAACGCCGTGACTATGCCAATAAACAAATTGGGGTAATTGTTGTCTAGCCTCGTTGGCAAACATTATCGCCAGAGAATGTAGAGCAGCAGGCGATAAGGAAAGAATA
Source organism: Eupithecia inturbata (assembly GCA_963662085.1). NCBI lineage: Eukaryota > Metazoa > Arthropoda > Insecta > Lepidoptera > Geometridae > Eupithecia > Eupithecia inturbata. Next base: position 1,011,979 of record OY759195.1, read on the forward strand.
CCCATTACAGAGACTAAGTAACCATAAAACAACAGCTTATAGATAACAAATAATTAACTTGTGAACGTATACGTGTAGTTTCACTAACAAGAGAAACAAATGCAAGCTTTTATCATAGTTTGAAAATATACTTATTCCAAGTGCTTATAGTAAGCAAAAACTTACAAAAAACACTGGCAAATAAACGTTATTGATTCCACACATATTCAGAAGATTCGGATGGGTCTAGCCAGAGACGGACATCAACCAGACTATCATCAATTTAATTCTACCTACGGTAGTTTACGTATTTTACCGCAGTTTAGTGCTGCCGAGATTCAAATTCAACAAAGGGTTACTGTACTCCCAGTCTCCCATATCTGCAAAGCCGGATTCGGTGATTTGGCAACCAGCTCCTAACATTCACTGATCATGCTCGCATGATCCCACCATCTGTCACCCGTCACCGCCGGAGACATAGACATGAGGCCGGCAGTACGCCCGACGCCTCTCGCTTGATTGATGCACAAATCCGAGAATTGTGAACTGAGATCATTTTCATAGGCACGCAACTTGATCACTCTAACATCTGTCAGGGCTCTAATTGAGTCTGTTTGTCTTTGAAAGATGTATGTCAAACGATAAAATCGCAGGAAAATAATTGTTGATTGCATTGAATGATGTATACTTTCAGATCCGCATTGTTATCTCGATGGCTTAACTCAAAATGTTTATTAAACAATTAGATTATTTCAATATATGTATATAATATAGATTACATATATACTTTAAGGCGTTCGGTTTCGTAGAAGTTAGAAGAAAATTAGACTAAGGTTTAACAACTGCAGGCAACATACACAGTTCTCAGACAAATCTATTTAAATTGTGAACTAGAAATGACAATCAATCACCGGAAACCTATCAATCGAGATAACAAGTACAAGATATAGAATAAAACTTCACTTCCGGCGGAGGGTGTCCAGAACTCAACAGAGTATGAAGTCAAACCTAGTGTCCATTTCAAAACACAGCGTGTCCGAATGGGTCACGCACGATATAGAGTTACACGATTCGATATGTCATTCAGCCGGTGTATTGATTATATCTCGCATTGTACAGATCTAGTTTCCCACGGTGACTCATTACGTGACCGTACTACGATTAGCGCGGTCCACATACGCGGGAAAAATGCACATCCTAAATTGCTCCACTTCACACATGAAAGGAAGCTCGCAATCAATTAATCAGATAAGACAGCGGTTTACGATTGATTACATGAGAACATTTCAGTAACATAAGACATGAACGCCAAGATGAAAAGAGAAGCAACCATGACATTATGTAAGCAATTATCTTCAAAGGAGAAGGATCTTGAAGCTCGTAAAGCAATTGTAAACACAGAAACAATGCAGTGAGCGAAGAGTAAATCATAAAGGGCTAATAAGAGACGGCGAGTGAATCGTGCAGCCATCTGATACGTATCATGTGCGTGTGATTCAAACGCGATCCAACACCTTGTAAGTTGTAACACTATCTTGCGCAAGTCATCTATGTTGATCAGCGATAGTTGACCGTTGGTTTTGTTGGCTTCGCTAAATTTAACGTGTCAAACGACAAGAAATATCATATATTAAACCACTATAGGTTGACACATGAAACTTTCTTTAAATAAGTAACACTTTAATTGTAATAACAAGAAACACAAAAATATAATAACGTCGAAGATTTAAAGAGGTCGCCATTGCCATACAAGTGAAAATGTGATGTTCTTTTGAAAAATTTAACTGATTTTTACGGTACGGAACCCTTCGTGTGCGAGTCGACTCGCACTTGGCGGTTTATTTATTAAACAGAGTGTTCTAGCTCCATTTGTTCTAGTTTCGAAATGTTACTTTTTGTGTCCCAAATAAATAAATATAAAATTAAAATGATTGTGGGTTACATTGAACGTGGTGTTGTGTGTGGCAAATAAATGCTTTATCTATCATACATATTATAACGTCAACTTCAGTCTGTGTTTTTAACATAATCATTCTCTATATTTAAGTCTTTGAAATATGTAGATAATAAATTATAGCCGCTGCATCACGTATCAAGAAAATTACAGACCACACCTCGAAACTGTCGTTATTCAAATCGTTCAACTCAAATAGTCAAGAACTACTCTTTAGCTGCTTCTCTCGACGGTAAATTATGCACATGAACGTAAAAGTTTACTAAGCTTATAAAACGTACGCTTATAAATCGTAACGTCGGATCCGACAGATAACCAAAGTTATCGACATAGCTCAAAGAATTAGCAAGCTGAAGTGGCAGTGGACCGGCCATGTAACCGCTGGGGTAAACGTAGGGTAGGACGCCCTCCGGCCAGGTGGGATGCGAAAGACTGCAGGCAAATGCTGGATGCGGCAAGCTGAAGACAGGGCGCTATGGCGCTCGTTAGCAGAGGCCTATGTCCAGCAGTGGACTAAGATAGGTTGATGATGATGGTGATAAAACGTACATAACATACATAAATAAGGGTATAAGATCTTTTGGATTCTTAAAAACGTTTTTGTACGAAGAGAATTTATTGAAATGGTGTTCTAAGGGCCCATATCTGGTAAGCAATCCGTGCTTGGACAGCTCGTTTCATAAATTCCTGAGGACATGTTGGCCTATAATATAAAGAAGGATATAGTGTATACAGTGTTATTTTTAACAAGGACAGTACGGGGGCACCCATAACCAGAGAAGATACAGGTGTAGTTTCTATTGAAACATCAGCTCCGTTTCGGAGAAAAACATTTTGGCATTCAAACATTTTTGATCAAGCGTGAGTAGCGCCTTAAAATGAATCAAAAAATCAGAGCAGCGGAAGTTAGTCAAATGTAATACCTCCTCTGGTTATGGGCGCCCCCGTACTGTCCCAGTAAAAACAAACACTGTATATGAATACAAAATATTGTAATCGCTGTACATGTCGCATCTCATTTCTAGCGTGCGCGAATTACCTATGCACGTGACTTGTTTGGGTGACCACACTTCGTATGTTATATTATAAATGTTTTAATTATAAATCAACTACAAAAAAAGACATGAAGTGTTTTATTTTCTTAATAAAAGCTGGACCAATTCCCTCTATTCATAAATAGCAAATTATCTTTTATTTCACTAAACCGCCATGAATAATATGGGTCAAAAGATGTAATATGTAAGTTTCCATACTATCTTTTTACCCTTGGTACTTGTTATTCTCATATTTAATGGTGGGGTCTGCTTTTCTCTTTAACCTTCACTCTATTTAATAAGTCGGTATTCAAACTAAACTTTATAATCATTCCCTGTTAACTTATTCTCGTAATCACTATCCCAAAATCTTCCCTCTTCGATTATTTTCGGCGATAACTCTACCAGCCCTAGCTCGACTGTGTTCGATAAACGTGCATTTCCCCAGTGAAGGTGTTGCAAATCTTGCAGCAAGATCTTTGGCAACAAGAAAACCAGAGCAGCAGCACGCCTACAGGCCTGTGGCGGACGGCGGGAACAACGCCTGATTAACGTTGCGTCCCGTGGCCAATCGGTAATCACCACGCCGCCGAGGCGCTCGCTGGCACGAACCACATAGCAACTTGTACGTCTCGTAACGCTTGTAATTTACACTCAAAGTGCGATTTCGACTAAATATCTGAACTGATCAATTGAGATAAAGTGCTCGGAGCTTTTCTTTGGAGCGTAACTTTTTGTTCTAGCTAAAGAGTACAAGACCAAAGATCCGTGCGATATCTGACCAGACGATTGCTAAGTTACATTTCGTGAGCGGTCATAATGAAGATGTGTTTTCATGTTTGGTTTGGTAATAAATAAGGTACCAAAAATTCTACTTGAATACCTAGGCAGTAGGCAAGAGTCGTAAATTATGTAGGACCACCGCACCGCATAACGGACGATGATATTGATTGATGTTGCCAATGATGGCCACCAAAACTGCATCCTAAGCAATAAATCACATCGCCGCTCCTTTAAATACACTAAGTGCATATCAATTAGGTATCCTTGCGCCGAAATTCAAAGAATTGTATGCTGACGTGTTGTATAAATAAGCCAACAAGAGTTTTTTAGTCATGTGCAAAGAAGAGCGAAATGGAAGATATAACAAAATCAGACCCCAACTTTTTTATTTTATTTTACACAGGCTACACACAGCAGCTACACAGCATAATCAAGCCCCAGATAACTGATATACTTGAAATAATACATTCATTACATATACATATGTACATAGATAAACATGTTTTACTATACATAGAAACACCCAGAGCACCCGGAACAAATATCTGCATATCGTACAAGCATTGGTCCCGAGGCGGGAATCGAACCCGAAGCCTCCTGCGTCACAGGCGCAGATAAAACTGGCGCGCACTTTCCGCGCGGTAGTAGTCACACAATCATGGGCAAGTGTGCATTACAGTTAATTGTATAAAGAGGCTAGCGACTTGTCCTGATTGCAACTGCATGTAATTGGCGTACATTCTGATTGTAACTCTACCTGAGAATTCAGGGTAACTTAATCCTACTTAATCCTACCGTCATCCGATAGTAGACCTTAATAAAACATGATAGATCTAAATAGGCCATCTGAGGGTACGTGCATTTGAACTGCGGTTATTGCCGCTAATCAAATGAATGGAGTTATTATCAGTCATAAATCATTTATTTGCAGGAATGTCGGTACGGTACAAAAGGTCTTAATAATAAAGTAATAGATCTACGTTGTGCCTCATACATAAGGCGTGCAAAATTATTACAAAATTTTACAATGTTAGGCTTAAAAATAATATCAGAGATTAAATAATAAAAAAAAACAAGATTTTAAAACTTAATCAAACAATGTTAGAATTTTTTTACTTATGTTACTTATTAAAACGTCCTGTAATAAAAATATCCCTTTATGTCTAAAAACATATATCCGTCAACCACATTCTCGGTTTAATTTTAAATAAATTAGATGTCATGGCTTTAAATTCACTGGTATATTAATGCGTATTACCTGATGATATCCATCACATCTGCGCGAGTCTTAAAGTAGTGAGGATATTGTTTCACAAACAAGCAAATTTCTCTTATGTACATGCAGGCAATGGAAGTATATTATATTTCTTAAATAGGGGCTTGCAGCCATGCGCTATAGCGCCACAGATGGCCCGCACGTATTTGAATAATAAATGCCTTTTGTATATCGGTTGGATTTCCCCACAAGATCAGGCCGTACGCCAGGGTTGACGAAACGTAAGCGTGGTACGCTTTGAGCGCGGCATAGAGACACGTAGTCTAAAACTTTTTATGGTGTAAACGAAACTATCCAGTTTGTCACATACAGGTTTGACGCTTGCTTTTCAGTTGCAATGTTGATCGAGCCAAATCTCTAAACACTTTGCTGAATCCATTTCCACAATCTCAGTATTGTTATATTTAATAGCAACATTTATCTTTTCCCTTCTGTATGTTCCAAACTGTATGATGTTCGTCTTGATCAAACTGATTTTCAAATTATTATTATTGCTCGAGTTTTAGTATAATTTGTTTCGTAATAAAATTCAGAGGCCTGATCAACATTGTTTTTTTTTTTTTCGATAATTATTTAGGTATTCGAGTTATGTACACGTCGGTAATATAATTATCCATGTTAAGATTGCCCCGTTTTTTTAAAAGTGGCTTAACCAACAAAGCTAAAGCTTTAATTTACTAGGAAATTATAAGTTTTGCACAAATAATAGTAAGCACTGAGTTTAATAATTCTAGTACTCAGTCCATCTACTATAGAATTCATATTATTCAGACTTTCCAATCACTTTAAAGATCTCAAAATTGGAGGATGGATTTCGTACAAAACTTATCGGAACCAATCGAGTCATCAACACCTAATGAAGAAGTTCTTGCTCGTGAAACGGACTAATATGAAATCACCTTCCAATAAAAATTTACATGCAAATGAGTCTTCCATCAATCATATAGTCTTATTAGAATATGATCACTTAGCTTTTAAATTAGTAGAATTATAACTAAACCGGTGGGAAAGTAAAAATCTAATCAAGAGCAAGCACTTTGTATTTTTTTAGAAAATATGTACTTAAATCTATTTCTAAACGACACAGACTTACCTGGAAAAACATCTGAGTTTCTTTTGATTATTACTTATTTATCATATAAACAAAAATGTATGTATATCCAGCCATAATGTTATAAAAACATTCGCCGCCCAAATAGAGGGGTTAATGTTTATTATTATAGTGACGGAGTTGTAGTAAAAACAGTTTTATTATTGCTACTAATGATAAATCCATCTTTCCGGTTAATAAATTTGATGGGCGCATCCGCACTGAGCAATTTGGCAATGCAAAACCAAATGTATTCATTAAAGTAATAAGACTGAGCAACAAAATAATTAAACAACATTTTAAAACAGAGCTCATTCAAACATTGATGGAAACCGAGCTCATTCTTTACTGAGATTCACTGGCACTAGTTGATGCTAATTTCCTGTCTAGCCGAATGCTTACTTTGTGATATAAGCTACCAATAGTAGTGTACACATTGTGTTAAGTAAATAAGTCTATAAAACCTTTTTCGACCGATTTTTAGTGTCTTTTTTCCGGTCAGAATGAGGACCAAACCCTTATAAATGTCTCATCCCGCAATAAATAGGTATCAAACAGTTACTTTGTGATAGACAAGATACACAAAGGAATGAAACGCGACCGTTTATCATCTTCGCCGTTGTTTACTGCTACTACCTACTCCAGGCCTGTCTCACTCCGAAATCAGAATGAAAAATATGTCTTTGTGCTCATGGAAAATTTGTTAGGAGTAAAGTTTTCAAGCGTCAAAACGAGAGATAAATCTTTCTAGGAATCGAATTTAGATTGCCTGCAAAAAGCACAACCAAGTTTAGCAAGGTACAATAGGGACTCTTTTACAAAGGATTGTCATGCGTGTGTCTATAATGTCTCGTAAAGCATAAAATTTTTGAACAACTTTTGCTCTCTATTCCAGTAAGAATTTTCCTAGTGCTCGTGCTCATCTATTAGTGAAACTTATCTCAATAGTGGTATTACGTCAACTGCGTGAGGCGTGCGCAGGCGCCGCCGAGACGCATGCGCGAGACGTTTGGATAATTCATAAGGACACGGGTTTCCATCCCAAGACCTGATTCGAAGGCATCATGCTTCCGCCATACCTTTATTAGCAGTTCAATAAGCTGGATATACCTTTGATGAAGCCGACGCGACGTCGTATTAAGTTAATGGAAATGTCCAAGCAACTTAGATAGCACGAGATAAAACGGACAAGCTCGTTTATGCAATCCCTTTTGTTCTAGAAGTATTAGTGGTAAAGTCTGTTTACGAGTTGTAGAGAATAATAAGCAGCGAGTCAAAGCGCGACGTCAAAAGTTTGCAGTTTAATAGCAAGAAGTCCATATTGAAGCGGAATAAAAACTGGTCGTTGAAATGATGACCATGCGGATCGCTGGCGCCACCCGACCGTTTTGTTCCCAACCAACAAGTGAAGTGTATTAACATATTTCACTATAACACCCGAGCCTGACTTTAATGGCATACGAGATGAGGGTTTTATAATCACGACAGAAACCATTTAAAACGGCAAAAGGACGATGGCTAACCTTCACAATAGTGAAATTTACGTTGACAGATATAAAACTATGGAATGTTTACGATCCAAAGGAAACGACGCGATGCTGATAAAAATAAAACTTTGAATGCCTGACTCAAGATAGAACACAACGAAATGTACAAAAAATGTATGATCATATTGAAAAGGATATTACCCGGTTTAAAAACCTATGATATCAAATCGACACGACGACGGGCAGTTCTAACATAAACTAGCTCCTTCGTTGAATATACATTTGTTTTACCATGCCAATCAACGTAAGAGCACTTGTAATGCGTATGTATTAGGAGTGTCCCGAGGCGCAAAAACATGAATAGGCTCGAAACGTCAGTAGCCATGTAGCAAATCAACGTGTACAGTACGGTAAGTAATGCATGTGCTCAATCCCATGCCACGATTCGCCGCCAGCAGCCAGCGACAGAAAAAAATATCACTTGCCTAATAAGGGAGCAAGTACGTGCTCGGACACTACCGTTTGCGATTATCTCACGGTCCGCACAAGGGGGTCATGAGAAAAGCAAATTGCTGCTTCTGTATTTTCGGACTTCGACATGTGGGTGCGATCAGATTAAGTAAATCTCTGAATCAGAACATAAAACAGTCTGTTACTAAACTACGTTTATCAACGTTTGAGACCCAGGATTCATCAAAGTCAAGACAACAGATTGCACGGAACTTTCAATGTAACATTCCGAGTTAAGAAATTTACGCTACGTGCGATCAAACGCGAAACCAGTTGTAGACACTTCATAAAGAGAATGTTTGAAGTCGCTTAGCGGTTGTAATTACGCAGAGTTTATACAAATTATGTTCTCGGTACGGACTGTAAACGGTGCAATTTGCGAATAGAACGGCAGCTCGTAACTACCCCGATTAAGGGCATTCATTGAAACAGATCACAAAGGTTGCTTAAATACTTTGTTGTTAGTTATCTTCAAGTGCCTAACGATCCGTTCGAAAAAGGAATAAACTCCTATAAAACAGAGGCGAATAAGATTCTTGTACGAACGTGGAAAACAAATGTTGAATGAAAATAATGAATGTTAAAACATTGACGTGGATGTGAAAATAGTATCTTTTCCATGACAAGAAAGCAATTACCTTCCACGAGTACTAGCAATAATAACATACTGGCACGTTAATCAAATCAAATGACTAATTGATACTATCGTCACAACTTGAACCTACTACGTCGCGCCAGCGAAGATCCATCAGCGATAGTTAAGTAAAAACAGATCGAGAAAGCTGGACGACGAAAAATGTATTCCATAAATGACAATTTGTTGAGAGGAGTAAAAAGTAACGAGGTAACCATAACCAGATTAGAAATTCTGTATGAGTCCGTCCAAAGTGGAATATCAAGTTCATCCGACCCATAAACGAAAAAGGAACCGGTTAGTGTAATCGATGGCGAGCCGCGATAGGGGGCGCGGCGCCTGCCCGCGCCGACCACCGCCGGCAGAATAATTGGGCACCACGGGACTTAACACCATACAACAATGACCATCTCGATACCAGACACAAATTTATTCCACCGAGATGCCCATAAGAAACGTAATTCACAAATAAATTGTCTCACCAGACATCTTAAAGAAAAGGAGCACGAATGACACGGGATCGGAGGCCGGGGACGTTGGGCTTAATCGAAACATTTTCATCGAGTCGTTAGCGCGGGATTTTGCAAATACGAGAATCGATGCGTTTTTATCGAGTCTTTAGTAGATTTGGTTTAAAACGATGGACGTAAAGTCACGTAAATAAAGGTGATGCGATCGCGATGATGCCGGCAGCAGATCATCGGAGAGGAACGGTAATTGGTACGCAAACAAGTAGCTACTCCGAATGTAGTAAACACACGTGACGAGCATACGCGAACAATCACGAAACTTGAGATTGATAAATCTCGGCGACATCTTTGTTTTTTGTATGCGAAGCGGATTATTCTACTCCAAATAATAGGTTTTATTGAAACCTAATATATGAACACAAACAAAGGGACCACGTATTTGTGGAGTATCATTCGCACATGCTATCCATATTCATACTACTATCCTACGATTTTTTCATATTAATTTATGTCCATGTGCAATTTTTATTTCATACTGATATAAATGTTTTAGCCGAATCTCTGGAAACGGCAGTCTGTTTCAGATGAGATGTCAGTCTTTATAAAATGACACACCTGAGGCCGGATTCTGCTAACCAATCACTTAACTATGACAATGGTATCGTCGCAGAATCGTCCATAGATGAAAGAAACTCTAGATAGTGCGTGCGGTGCGGTGCGGTGTACGGAGAGATTGATAGAATGGTTTCAACCTTGACAATTTTTATACGGGTCCCTCCATGTATCATTCTGAGACGATACCATCGTTATGGTAAAGCGATTAATTTAGTGGAATTTGGGCCCTGATCCATACCATAAATACATGGCATCTTAACTAAGTAAAGAGCTCGTGCAATATGTCACAGATCCGCAGCGAATGTTATCATTAAGCAGTATTTCACGGGTTCGTTCACCCGCGTAGACGTCGCGGAATCCAGCTGCGAGGGGTATTTCTGTCGCAAGACGGATTGACAAATACTAGCAGTAGGCAGCTTCACGCCATAAATACACTAGCGGAGTATCCCGAATTCAGACCCTAGTGGTCTCTGTATGGAACATCAGAAAGAGAAGATTTAAGATTATTATTATATCTAATTTCTCCTTTAGCAGGATATTTGTTTTTGTTAAGGTGTAAAAGAAAAAAAATTGTTTTTTTTTTAATTAGCGCAAACCGATAGACAAAAAAGCACGTGGATTGGAATATTCAAAAGTCAGGCTTGGTAATTGGTTACTTACATTGCCTCCTTTTAAAATTACCTCTCTGTTCAAACAGCAACCGGTGAAAAAAGAACCGACAGAGGAATCAAACTGCAAGTCTAGCTATAATGGTTCCAGTAGAGTACTTCCAAGTCTATTTGAATGCTACAATGTACGAAATTGGTATATTAACGTCTTCGCAGAATCATACAGATAGAATTGCTTAACAATATTGATGTTGTGTTGTGTTGTTAACCTCCATAGAAATGCTCTTGTGAATATTCATTTGATTGCCGACACGAGTACCTACTTGGAAATACTAAATGGATAGTCACAATGTGGGCAATACTATGAAACAAAAATATCAGCCATTTTTTACACATGCCAGTTTATTCGAGGTAGTAAATAAACCGGCCAAGTGCGAATCGACCACGCACACGACACGGTACCAAGCTTGATATACTTTCGCAAAAGAAACACGAGAATCCCTTAAAACAGAAAATTTTGTTGGATCGCATAAAAAGCAAATAGCTAACATGACGCGGTCACCACCCTTCAAGTACTGACCGCGCCCACAACGTTGCTTAACTTCGGTGATCGTTGTTCAGCTTGGTATGGCTGACCTTGCCCCTTAATATTAAATTTATTTTATTTTTAGTATTAGTTGTTATAGTGGCAATTGTAACACTGTAAGAATTTCAACAGTCTACATTTTACAGTTCAAGAGATACATCCCGCTGATAGACGGCCAGACAGACAGACAGCGGAGGCTTAGTAATAGGGTCCCGTTTTCACCCTTCGGGTACGGAACCCAAAAAACTATAGAGCTCAGGAAATTAATCACACTTTATCCCAGACTGACTGCTAAATGTTGATATAAACTGCAATTGAAATCTTAATATGGAGGTGCGAGCGAGGTCGGCGTGGGAGTGAGCCGGCAACACTTCGGAGCAGCTCCCAATCGAGCTAATTAAAAGGATTTTGTTAGCTGTCAACTAAAGATAAGACCTCCTTTTAAGCCACCGCCGCGCCGAACCTCTATATCGTTACCATATAAAAAAATATAAGTAGCCTACATTAATTGGATACGAACATAATTCGATCAGAATGGTATGTTAGTGGAATTGACTTAAAGGTTATAAATACAAATTAATTTGAATTTTTGTAACCGTGAATCGTAAAAGCGTAATTAGGTACTTTTACTATCAAGTCGGTAGGAGTCATGCTGTAAACTTAGTATTAAAGACCTGAATCAATTTAATTTAGCCGTAAAACATTTTAATACATTTCCTTTTAAATATTTAAGAACAGAAAATACTCGAAACGTCAACCTCATTTTTATAAAAAAAAATTATTTAAAATATCTACGAGTAAGTATTTGTTGTTCCCGGTTATCCGGGTTTATTTTTTGCTACATCCACGTTTTGCAGACGAGTATAAGCAGCTGATCTTTCAACACATACCATGACATCAGCCAATATGAACAACAATAGCGAGCATTTGGACGAATTTTGATTAGAGATTGAATCGTCTCAATTGCCTAGCTAGCCAGTTACTGAGAAGCCAGCTGCACAGTTTACAGCTAATTTTAGTGAAAAATTTCTGCATGTATGAAATTATGATGTACGATTTAAATAAAAGCAAAATAAACTAACTATTCAGTAAATCAAGGCAGGTTTGAAGATGAAGCATAGAGATCAAAAATTCCAAAATCAAAGGCCGATCAGAAAAAACTCGATACCTACACCGGGTCGCGGTCGTGATCACAATAGAGGTCTAACGAAAGGATTAGAGTCGCTGTTGGATTTTGTTAATGAGAACCTTCGTCGACGCCTCCGCGGCTTAAAGAACGGAAACCATTTATTTCACCGTAGCCAATTGACATTTTTTGAGCAGGCATGTTTTCTAAGCCGTCGCCTACGCTCAGACGCAACAGCGTTCAATCTCACTAAGCCAATACAAGACAATGATTTATAGACGTTAAGTTCTGGCATTTATCGTTTTACAATACGTAGAATACAGAGGGAATAGATGCAAATACATTCATTGAATAAACAAAGCAGATTATGAAAAGTATGCGAGACATGTAGCATGCTAATTCTATGAAAAGCAATCCGTTATTCGTTTATATATAGGCTGTTTCACGCGCGGCGATTAGCTGAAAATCAGCTAATTTAGAATTTCAAAACGTCTAAATTTTTATAGACATACAATGGACACAAAGGTGAGCTATGATTTACATGTTTTCTTACAACAAACCTTTGCAAATCTAAACTAGAAAGCAAGTCTATGTTTAGGAACTAGTTACCACGGATTTCCAACAGACCCCGGAATTTGAAAACCTGTTAAGGAGTTTGTTTATCTACAGAATAAAATATGCTTCAACAAATTACATGCGTGTAACAAAAGCGAGTTCTCCAAGTCAGTGGCTGGCTTGGCGCCGGCCGTGTCCGACAGCCTTTGTAGGTACGCCGGCGCCTGCCGTCAATCAAAACCTCATACCAAAACACATTATATCACTGCTCTTGATGCTATACAAAACAAACTTGAAATTCCCCACAGCTTGAGAAAGCAAGCCTAGCGAAAACGCGATGAAGATTATATCGCAATAATATGAGTTTAATCTCTACCTTTCAAGATAAGACGAAAGCAGCTTTATTAGCGTTGAAAAAATACAAGTTAAAAGGGTCTGACAGTGACACGCTATAAAACGTTAAAAGGATCAGAAACCTTCAACGGATAATATCAAATCAAGACGAAAAAAAAAGAAGCCAGCTGTATCGCTTTCATACAAGCTCACGAGTTCTAAAGAGCCATAGAAAATGATTTTAGTCCCACCGCAAGAAATATCACACGTCGTAAAATGAGATGAGATGGTATTATTTACGAGATGGACCAGGGTATAGCATCCCACGTCCTTTTGAAGAGACTTAACGAAGCAATCGATAGGTACGTCAATCATGCGGACAATGGCACTCGACTTCGAGACGAATGCCAGCGCCGATGATAAACTAAATTAAATCAGACAAATACATAAATGTATTATGATTTTTACTATTCAGAGACCTACACCATTTAAATACAATTCTAAAACATATAAAGCTTGAATATACACACCTACATACCTTTCAGAATAGGATGGCTGAAAGGTATGTACATGTTGACATTTTTTATAGCTTTTCAAATTATTTAAAACGATGAATTCTGGTATGTCAGAGAAACTATGATAATGAAGTTTGTCAACCATTAAATAACCGTTTTGGTAACCTTACTTTTATTTCCGGTGAAGATAATAGAAACCCGTTGCCATCAATAGTTAATATGGTAAACATTTGAATTTATTCTATTCGCTAAGAAAACTATTTTAGAACGAAATTTATAAAGATTCGTTCCGAAATGTTAAGGGCAATCAATGGCGCTTTGAATTCTAATTAACACCGGCATTTCCGGTAATATTTAAAATATAAATTTAATCAGATTAATCTTCTGATTGTTGTTTCCGAGGATTGCATGAATAGCGAAATAATCTGGTAGAGGAATATAAACTTCCATATTTCCTCATAGTCTCAGAATATTTCAAGAAACGTTTTAGCATACAGTACTACTGGGTCTCCCAAATCTTTGATAATGAATTGACATAAGTCTGTAAATCGTCTTAAACGGTTGGAAGGCAGATCTCATAAGTGTCACAAATTCACAAATAAAAATATGTAATTACAAACCAATTTACGATTCAACTAATACACGCAGTCGTCGAAAAGCAATTTAGTCGGCCATTAAACGTGTAATAGCAATAAAATTCTCGTTAAGGTGAGTTAACTCAGCCGCTCGTAATATTTGAAACGTAATTATTAATAAGTAATATCAATAAATAATGTCCAAGACAGGGCTGTTTAGAACTCATATGGAGAAACCTAGGTGCCTTATCCGAGAGACAAAAACGGATGATTGACATAACATAGACGAGCGTCGCATTTCAGAACCTTTTATAGAAAACAAGGATCTATAAATCTGACGCTGTACAGGTATATTTTTTGTGTAATCTGTGAAATACAAAATGCAAGTTGGAAGTTCTTGAAACGCTATTTTATGTAACTCTATGTCCTTATGCCACTTGCTACAATCATGAGTACTTACTGATACTACTTATTACGTAGCTCTCCTTCCCCAAAAATGTGTTTAGGGTTCCGTACCCCAAGGGTGAAAACGGAACCCTATTACTAAGCCTCTGCTGTCCGACCGTCTGTCACAGCGCTCTATCTCATGAACCGCAAGAGGTAGACAGTTGAATTTTTCACATAATGTGTATTTCTCTTGCCGCTAGAACAGCAACTAATAAAAATAACATAAATATCAAAATTAAAGGGGGCTCCCATACAAAAAACGTGATATTTTTGCCTTTTTTACTGTAATTTGTCAAGGCTGTATCTCTTGAACATTGTTGTCTCTTGTACACAAAAAACTTTCTATAAATAAGTAACACTTCAACTGTAACAACAACAAATACCTACTAAAAATAAAATAAAGTTGAAAATTTAAAGGGGTCCCCAAACAAGTGAAAATTTGATGTTCTTTGAAAAAGTTGCCTGATTTTTACGGTACTGAACCCTTCGTGTGCGAATCGACTCACACTTGGCGGTGTATTTATCTTCTAGTATTGTAAGAGCCCCCTACCCTATCTCTTACTTTCCATACAGAATCTGATGGTGGATGATGATGATAAATTAATAATAGAGCTAGAGTCTACCTTGCTTGACTCTACCTACACATCTTATCCGATTTTTTTTAACTCAAGATACCCTAACCGTACGCAAACTTAGGAAAAATCAAATACTAAAAACATAAATTAAATTCATTCAGGTAGCATCTAAAATTTTAGAGGTCCTTCATCTTAAACCTTGGGGCAAGATTAAAACTGGAACAAGAAAAAACTAACGATCAAATTCGCGATAGTAATTATAATTAGTATAGGAGCTGAGACCATCAGCCATTTCTCAAAATGAGAAACACTATATTTATTCCATTTGTCGATGATATTTCCAAGTGTAAAAACACACGTTTCTGGGCACAATGGAGGCGAATATGATTTATCGGTTACAAAGTTATAAGAAGCCGTTGAGCAAGGGAAACTAAGTCGCAAGGGCCTACAAATAAGTATTGATATATATTTTCGTTGGGATATTTTAGAGGTCTGTAGAGGCGCCACGAAGCCGCTTTTTTTGGTCGGGATTTTATTTTCTAATCTGAATTGGGTTCGAGGTCGGGCAGGGTAGGCATACCGATAAGTAACACTGAAATAATCTGTGGCGCATAGGTCAATTTATAAGTACCTATTTACAATTTCTCTATATAAAATTGGCTGTTAGAACTTTTTGTGGTCGTAGTTGTAGTAGAGTTTGGTTATGGTTTACTCATATTTATATTCGGTAGCGTATAAAGCAGAATGCAGATTATAAGCAAGACCACACATTATGATCAAACAATGTGATATCGTACTTGGTAATGAAGTTATTTTAATTACCGAGTCATAAGGTCACTATTCTGATATGGCTACAGAAATGGCGCCATAATCTTTTCAATTAGTTCATAACGAACAAATCCTTATCGCTTTCTAAGAAATTCGATAATTCAAGAACGTACCCAGTTTTCATTGAATATAGGTACTTTGATAATATGCCCGTGTCGTGGAATCAAACTACAATTATGATGAAGCAGGGAACCTGCAGGTACCTACACTCCGATGCTTTTGGATAATGATGGGGCAGGGCGGCGCCGCCGGCGCAGGCACAGCTCCGCATGCCGGTAGCCATTAGCGTTTAGTCCTCTACTATTATATTACAAATCAATGGCACCCAAATCAAATCTTCTACTATGATATGCATTTATCGAAGGGATATCCAACGTGTCTTTTTATGGTATGCCTTTTAAAATAGAGCGATGGTTCAAGCAATGCAATCAAGAGCGAAACCATTATCGATCTCGAACCGGGGCGGCATGAAAATTAAACGACACTTTTCGGTGGACAAAACACGAACGCTATAAATCGGTTCGAACCGGCACAAACACACCCAAAAAAAACAAAAGAGTTAAGCGTTTGAGAGATCGTTGAATACAGATTACGGGGCGCAGGTGTTAAATAAAAATAATAAAATTGGACGCGCACCATGTTAAAAAGAGGAGACGAGGCGGCCGCGCGGCGCCGAACGACCAGTAATTTCGTTCGCAACGCACGAACAAAAAACAACGTGTACCCTGGAGTTAACCACATTGGCGTGCAATGCAGTTTACCTCAACACTCGCATTGAGAGTCAATCCGACACCGCGACGCGGCGACCATTCTGTACCCTTATACGAGAGCTCGTAACTCCCTCGCGCGACAAACACCGCGGCGCCCTAACAGGCAGCTATAATCAAGATATGAAACTGCACGAACATGGAAAAACTTTAAGGAAATCGCTTCATACATGGCGTTGATTAAGCGACGCATAGCTGCGAGAAGAAAAAGGTTCTCGACCTAAATGAGAATCGAGATTACCTACGCGATGGGAAAATAATAAATGACTGGGTAATCAGAGCTCATTTAGCACGCCCATGCCCATGCTCGCCTGACAAATTGACCAGTTCTCAAAAGCAAATTCGATGTGAGAGAGATGCCCGGATTGCCAAGTAAATAAAACGGTCGAACGGACAGCGCGCACAGGGCAATTAAGGATGCAACTCCTCTTCGCACGTACGAACAAATTGCATGCAATAACATAGGTGTAGCAGTAAAACGTGATACGCAAACACTATCGAAGCTTTGTATCAGATTTTTTTGGTTTTCTGTGGTATGATTAATAAGTTATAGATGCGTCAATACATTTTTAATAGCATAAACGTGTCGGAGAACGCGGCAGGGCAGACGGCAAGAAATAGCTTTGGTGTCAATAAAATGCGCAATATGACCCAGATGCTGTAGCTAGAAATGGCAACGAGATCGTGGCTAGAACTGATCTTTAAAAGCCTTTCCCATATAAGAACTTTGCATAAGCGGTAAGCCCTTTTCGGGGGTACAGTAATCTGATTACTGACGCAAATGGACAGACTTGCCAAAAATAAATGTTGGACGGCATAAATACATATTTAATTGAAATTTCGTAATGGAAAATCACACCAAACCAAAGATGCTCTTGGGTGTTATTTATACGATCCTAAGACGGCAAGAAGTCGTTAAAGCAGCTCAAGAATCAGAACATGGCGGCCCTTGAATAAAGTTGAATAAATAGTACCAAATATGTCAGTATTATTAGTGGAGGTTTTTCGAGTTAAGCCACAGTTTAATTAGGGGCATCACCGTACAAGCAGGATGAATAAATAACCAGATTATCGTCCCATCTCCGTGATCCGACCGTCCTGGGCGTGATTTACGATTTCTTACTGTTATGTAAGGGTTTAGGGTTGTGATCGTGACACTGTTCTCATGACTCGGCTTAAACTGCAACTCTAAGATCAGGTTTCATGATTGTAAACTCAAAGACTGTTTCATGTTGGTGAATTCAAAGACTCTCTTCTAAAACTATGGTTATCGAAGCAGGATTATATAAAAGGGTTTCAAATTGGTTTGGCATTGAATCTCTGATCCTGATCAGATCACTGATGAATTTACCAAGCGCTTAGCATTTTCTGTCCGTGGCTGTTTTAGCGTAGTTGGTAGCCTCGAAATTAAATTTTACAACAAGATCTAGGACCTTTACTAGAGTGGTACAAGAATGATGAGGCCTATAACTATCCACTACCAACAGTAGAAGAGAAGTCTAGCTGTGAATGATGCTGGTGATGAAAGATTTTTGCTTTCAAAAAACACCCAATGTGTATCGCTTAGTAGAAGGTACGTCTGTCGTACTATTATCTATTCTGTGCCTAAGCTGAATTATATTTAACCTTACTTATAAATGACGGGACACAATTCTGAATTACTAAGCTATATTTCTCACTGGCAGTAACTAATACTGGCGCGTGCTGGCCGAAGGTAGAGACAGAATCTGAGTCTATCTCTACATCTTCGTAATTCATTGCATAATAGGTCTGATACGCCAACGTTGCATAAATTATTTCAGTTATTTAAATGCAACTGATATTTTCAATTCGCGGTCCCTATCTAGATGAAGTGGTAATTATTTTGTCACTGTTCTAGTTTAAGCGGAACATAGATTTCAAATCTCGTTATAATGTTGAGTTTAAATGTTGTACGTGTACCTATAAAGAAACAAGTTCCGTCAAGTGCGAGTGGGACTCGCGCGCCGAGGGTTTCGAATGTTTGTCAAGTATACCAATATGTACTATAGGTACCGGGTTAGAGACTGCTATTTATTGAATACCTAAAAATTAAAGCTAGGTACCTACATTTCATATGTATCGGTTTGCAAACTTCAGAGTACAGAGGGTAATAGTAAAATTTTCGACTTTTTTTTTCAAAATATCTGAAAAAGAATAAAACCTACAGGAATTTCAAAAATTGTTTTAAGATGTACAAACCGATACCTTTCATTTGATATGCCATTCGGTGAGGTAGCCCGCCCTTTTGAAAATTATCCCCCCCCCCCCCTGTTTTTGTAAATTTTTCTTAAAGTGTTCTACTTACAGACTTCTGTTTATTTTTCCTGTAAAATATAGATCCTTAACTACACACGCTACATACATTTTAGATGGATTGCTCTGCAAACTTCGGAGATAGGGGAGAATGGGTAATTTTTCGAGTTGTTCTAAATATTTCAAAATGTGTGAAACCTACAGAAATTTTAAAAACTGTTTTGAAATTTACAAACTGATACCTTTAATTTGATACCCCACTTGACTTTTGTAGGTCTTTTTTAAAATTTCGACATCACAATTTTTACTGAAAATTTTCATTTTCGTTTTTAATTTTTCTGAATTTTTTTCTTTTATTTTGTACAGGCGCACGAAATGTATTATTTTTTTTTAAATCTCAAGTGTTTTGCTGATGTAGTTGCTGAGATATTAAAGATGGAAATAGGACAGAAAAAGCGAGACCTTAAGAGCTTCAAAAACGATCACCGATCTTCGAAACCCTAAAAAAGGCATGAAGCATGGAGTAAAGCTACGCTGTAGAGTTTGGAATATGTGAAGTGGACCTACTCGTAAAAACTAAAATGGAAGTTTCTGATTAGCTTTTGCGCATAAGCTATCTTATGTAGGTGACATAAGAGTAGGTTTTGCTGGAAAATTAATCAGAAACTTCTATTTTTGTTTTCCGAGTAAGCTTATGGGATTTGTTCAATTACGTTTTTTTTTCAAGTGTTGTTTCAGCGTGGTTGGTAGCAACGAAAATATACTTTACACCACTCTCGCTCGAAAACGGTGACTTTGCTGCTCGAAAACAGTAAGCAAAATAGGCTCACATGCTCACATGTGGAATAAAGGATAATAATCAAATTGTTGAAAAAAGTAATTTGAATTCAGAATGTTGTACTAAAGTTCGATGGTGTAACATGTTATTGATACTCTATGGTCGGCGTTGAAGAAAAGAATAAACTACGCGATCTGCACCAGGGGAGGCAAACTTTCTCACTGAAGTCATCGCCATTTTTATGTGCACCTTGACAACTTGGCTTGTGTAGACCATTATTTTAGGCGGCGGACTTTAAAAAATCTACCAAACAACAGGTTCGGAATTTATAAGGGACTTGCACCTCTGTGAGCTGCACTCATTTTAGCTTATCGTAAGGAAGGAGGTTAGACAACGTTCAACCTTCACAGAAATGCATAATTTCGTTCGTTCATGGTTTGAAAGAGGTTTATTGCATTCGTACCCTCCATGGTTGTTGACCAAAATGAGTTCCTGACATTCGCCCTCTTTTATAGTTTACAAAATATTTTCTCCCTAGTCCAGGTGAAAAGTTGTATGTTGAACTCGAGATCAAATGTTATTTTGTTTCGTGCCTTTTAAATCCACCGCTAGCTCTGCAGTCTACTTTAGAGCCACTCGCTACGTTCGTGACCCTACTCTAGACTGCTTCGCTAGCTCTGGATTTATTATCTGCACGTGCAACAAAAAGTAGTTTTGCTCACTTGTTGAACAAATAACTATTATAACTTGGTTTAAGTTCTAGACAAAACTTTGGAAACGGGTTGCTGATGGATGTAGCTCATAAAATATACTACACTTACAAGCATGTGGTATTTTAAGAGTATTAGTACCTATATTGCTTTGTATATGTGTCACACGCACGTTGTTTATATATATATATGTATCTAATAATCTACCCAGGAAATAAAGAAATAGAAGCATAATGTCTCCGCGCCAACAGTTATTTATAATGAATCATCTTGTTAATGCGACCAATGGCAAACAAAGTGGTGATTCAAAGAAAATCGTGCGAATGCTACGGATTTCAAAAGCAGCTTCTGTTTGGACTACTTTAGGTTTATTGACGACTGAAGCGTGGATAGCATTTACCTGAAAATCCTTGTAGATAGATAATACAAGTACCTGGTATGTAAGGTGAGACGCTGAGATGCCTGGAGAAGTCTTGTGTCGGCACGGCAAAGATCCACACTGGGTCTCGTAGGTACAGGACAGAAGTAAGAAGCAGGTTGCAGGTTGTTTCTCAAAATCAATAACGTTTATTTCTTTAGGTTTACAAAACAAGATCGTAGACAAACATTTTAATAATTTTTTTTTTAAAGAAGAAGTAATGTTAATCGATTATCTTTACATCAATTTATGAAGCATGTTGGCAAGTCGAATTTGAAATTTCCATATTTGGATAGCTTACGGTAGGTAATACTGTTAACCAAATCTGAGCCCGATCTAAAAAGCGTCAGCCGTATCTTTAGAGATAGAGATACATTTATTGACACAACAGAGATATTTACTTTACATAACGGCTTTGGATAGAAGGCTGAAAGTTGCTTCAAGGACCAATTTCAATATCATACGCGTAGCATTTACGACTTAGCAGACACATTGCCTTATTGATTATATAACACTTCCACGCTACAAAGTTGTAATCTAAACTAAGGCACTGTTCAACAAACGTCTCATTTTAGAGGGGTAACGCCCTAGATTGTAAACTTGCACATTACAACAATACGTCAGTACTGCTTCAGGTCGACGACTCCTAAACAAACCTTGCGTATTCGTGCTCCTAAAGTATTTGTGACGTAGCAATCCGTAGCATGTAAAAATAGTAGTTTTATAATAGGATTCGAAAATGTGAGATAATGCGAGATTTTATTTTGTTGTGATGATTTTGTAGCAATTTCGTAAATATGAGTCAGCACGGAAAAGAAAATTTATGAACATGTTTTGTCGAATGTTTTTTTTTGTTCTTATGAACCTCCTCGTGTAACTCTTGGTTTGTCTGTCAACTAGAACGACACAATCGCATTCTCTATTAAAAATAAAGAGGTTAAATTACTCGTACTCGAGTATCGTGGTGTTCATAAAGAATGTCATCATGATTATAGGTAAGCTTATATGCTTCCTTTGCCATATCATCGCATACCCTTAGCAGGCAAGTAGGAACAAAGACAACGACGTCAAGGCTGTATCGAGAAATTCCTGCGGTATATCAACTACAACATACATCATTGCTATGCTTTGCTATAGAATATGTATATATTGCCTACTCATAAAAAAAAACATTCTTTTACAAGTTATCAAGCTTGCAACTGAATTTTAGACCAGTTATCCTCAACTGATTTGCTGAAATTACGCAACCTTATGTAAGTTCGGTGACAATGCAATGCTATGGTACCATCGAGCTGGTCTGCTGATGGAGACAGAAGGTGGCCATAGGAACTCCTAAATGAGACTACTTAACCCCGTCGAGTTTGGGTTCGATAGATTTGTCTTTCCAAGCACTTTGGTCCTAGATGATATAAAAGCTTGTTGTAATAATTTGGCGTGTTAAAAAACGATAAACCGACTTCAAATTCCGGTTTATAGATAATATTCATCAATTCAATATTCAGAACGAAATCACCCCTCCCTTAATTTCCTGACCGAAAGTCTATGTTCACGTGCAAAAAATTTGTTTACTTTGGCGACATCTAGTTATTATTCAAGTCTAATTTAGTTTGATGACACATGGATGAAACTGTTGCCGCTCGTTGCCACGTAAACCATTAATTAGGTGATAATGAAATTATCATATTCTGAAAATTTTTACAAATCTACGTTTTACTGCGCACATAGCGATTCCTCGAGAATCAAACTTATAGGAGACCACCTCAAAATCAATTTTTATACAACAACGAAAGAATCATCAAAATCTATTAACAATTGGCGCAGATATCACCAAAACTGTTGTAGCTATTCGTGATTTTCCAAAAATATTATGTAGCTTTTTAAGTTTAACAGGATAAATACTAATTCCTCGGGAATAAAAATTTTATGGGACCACCTCAGGATCATTCTCTATAGAATAGTGAAAGAATCAGTAAAATCGGTTACCCATAGGCGGAGATATCAAGTAACATACATACATACATAAAAATAAAATAAAACATACAGACGAACTGAGAACGTCCTCGTGTTTCAAGTCGGTTAAAAAGGTCTTTTAAAATATTAAAACTTCTTTTAGATTATTTTAGCAATCACGCAACAACACCATACGGCTTCCGACTGAAATTCAAATTGCTACGTTTGTTCTTTCAATCTTTCTATGGCATTTCATAACTTCTGAAAGATCTTTAACCTTCAAAAAGTTATAAGAATTTCACAATAACAACATATTTTATAAGTAATATACCCCTATCAGAGAACCATAAATTTAAAGCTATACTAAAGGATTTTACAATAACAAAGAATTTCCAACGAGGCTTAAATCCCAACATTTATGACTACAAAAGAAGTGATATGATCGATATTTTAAAATAGAATTATGACTGCACAGCTGTAGTCGCAATAAAGATGAATAAAAAGGAGAAGCAACAGCTCTTGCCCCTAGGTGACGCCGGAATATTGGTGCAGCCATTCAAGATAAAATGATTTTAATCTTCTCTGAGCCCGTTCCAAACTCATTGCATCGCGGGATTTTACATTTTGATAGAATTTGCTTGTAACATTTTTTGTTCCACACTTCCTGCAGGTTGTTATCTAAGGTTTAGTCACGAGTCACGGGTCGCTTTGTAACTTCAGTTTCCGTCACAGTTCTCTACCACGTGCATAGATCCTCTGATAAGAACTTGAATTTAAGCGATTGATTGTTCAGCAATTAAAAAAATTAGAGCTGGCTTAGGTACTGAGTCAGTCTTGTCTTGGTATATATCCAGAAGAGACTTTTATATGTCTTGAAAAAACGTTCCAGTTCCAACCAATCATTGGGTTAGATTTCCTCAGGTAACGAATCTATCCTTTAGTACTCCTTGCCCACATTGTGGTCGCCCCAATACTTCCAATTTTCATTCGACCCTGGCTGGACCCATCTCAACTGCAATCACAATCGCTTTACTACGTGATCGCATTACGGAAAGTTACCGATTCGTCACAGAACTCACAGATGCAGGACATTAAAGATGGAAGATAGGGTTATTGCTGTAATGCCTTTCTAACCACATTACATGGAGGAACTAGTTTTGGTTTATAGCGGGCGGTGATAGGCTGGGAAGTTGTGTGAAAGGCTTTGAACTGTCAAAGCCTTGAATCAAACAGAAGATACTTAAGAACTAAATGAAACTTTATATTTGCTCTACATATTCTGCTTCTTAAGTTAAATTGAAATTATTAGCCCATATGCTGTGTAATAGCAAGTTACACAGCATAAGACTTACATTATTTTATTAAGTAGATTTTTTATTTTTTGTGATTGTATTCAACGGATAATTAAACTAGGTTTAGCAAGGAATTAGATATTTTCGAAATGCCTAGTCCTAGTCATTGTATACCTTTCGTCTTTCATAGGAGATAAAGTTAGTAGCTTTTTTGGCGAACTTTTATTTACAAAGCGCACAATAACACACATTCACCTAATACCAACATTACCAACCTTTTTGTTAAACTGATTGATTTCTTTCTACTGTTGATTTTTTTATAAATCTTAAAGCATCAATCATTTCAAATTGGAAAGGATGTATCCCATAACTTGGACACGTAGCCCTCTTAAGCCAGCTCCATTGGACGCCAACCCATAAAATATGAATAGCAGACGTTTTATGCGTTCCCGAGATTCATAGACGTATGCAACAATGACGTCTGTAGTGGGCGGAAGGTCTATTGTGATGCAGAGCCACGCATTTTATTAAGTACAATCGTTATTTTCGTCACTTCGTGGTTTTTTCTTAGTCACCTTGTTAAGTGTTCTTGATCTTGAAGGCTGGTG
Source organism: Eupithecia inturbata (assembly GCA_963662085.1). Classification (NCBI taxonomy): domain Eukaryota; kingdom Metazoa; phylum Arthropoda; class Insecta; order Lepidoptera; family Geometridae; genus Eupithecia; species Eupithecia inturbata. The sequence continues at coordinate 1,036,756 of OY759195.1, forward strand.
ATGAGCTTACAAACTGCAGTGTCACTTGTTCGTTCCAGTATCGTTACGATACCATAGTCGTGTTTGCATAAACCTATTTCGGACCAGGAGGCCTACTCAGAAAACAAAAATCACAAGTTTCTGATTAATTTTCAATCTAGCCTTCTCTTATGTCACCTACATAAGATAGCGTTTGCGCAAAAACTAATCAGAAACTTCGATTTTAGTTTTTACAAGTAGGTCTCCTGGTTCGAAATTGTTTTATGGAAACACCCTGGCTAACGCTCTATCGCGCGTATAGTTAAGAGGATGCACTGACGACACCCAGGCACAACTAGGTATAGAATAAGTCCGTAGACACTCTTTTACAACTGGGTACGGTAGCTATATCTACTACGTTTACTTCCCTGGGCAACCAGGGATCTCTCCCGGCAGGGCCAGATCGCCCCGGGGCTATAGGTGGCACCGGCGCCGGCGGTGGTGTCTAAGCGCAACCCAACAGCAAATAGACCCACCCATATAATGGGTAGAGAAGAGAAGAGCCAGGTCCAGGGGGCACAGCCCCGATACCCTATCAAAGAGGGGTGAGATGAAGAAGACGTCAGTACTACGTTCAATCAACGATTTCATTGATTTATCTTTTTAACAAAAGTAAGCAAATGTTAGGTAGTAAGTACATATCGCCCTTTCTTTTCTACACCTTTCTATCCCTAATGTTACTTCCAAGGTCTAAAGACAATAAATGGAGATTCAATCATCTCGCGACTCCAGTCTCCCTACCGGTGTTCAACTCCTATCCTAATGGCATATTACAATGTTCGTCTCGGGCACGGGATTCCTCGGGACAATGGAGCGGGCGAGGCTCGCGCGGCCGAGGTGTCGGCCCCCGAATCCTGCCACGCCAAAACGTAAAAGAAAACTGAGAGCGCAGGGCTGTCTCAACGCGGCTTTGATTCTACTTAGTAATTGTGACTTTTTATTTTACCAGTATGGAGGCCATCATGACGTGGTGAGCATCAAATGGAACTTTATTATTGATTCCAATTCTGACGGACTCAAGGACGCCAGGAACACAGAATAAACCGCCAAGTGCACGGAACCCTACCCCCGACCCGACTCAAGTCGGACAGCGGAGCTTAGTAAAAAGGTTCCGTTTTCACCATTCGGGTACGGAACCCTAAAAACTATCGCAGATTGAAGAATTCATTATGAATGTAAGCGGGTTAACCACGACTACGAACCTAGTTTACGATATGACACTATTGTCACGGTAAAATATGACAGCAAAATGCAAGGAATTTTATGCAATCGCTTTCAATTTACCATCCATGGTAACAGCGCGTCCAATAGTCCTCCTTGTATTAAGTATATATCCTCCTTTTATAATCCAGATAGTCATTTAATTGGTAATATCATATTCACAAGTCAATCATGCCTTCAGGCAGTTCAGGTTTCCCTTAGGGAGCTTTTAAGGTCCACATAAAACTAATTTTGTATGAGCTTATGGACATGGTCTACAATGGAAAAACCCTATATAAATTTTAGCGGCGGCGGCTTACCCGGAAAATTAAAATTTTCAAACCTAAGTAGGAACAATCAAACCTGACTCGTAATGGAAAGGTTACAGTATATGTCCTGTAATGCCGGTAAAATTAGTAGGTTAGGTACTTTGCAAAGCAAAATAGACATTGTGTCAAGGAGCGAAGCGCCAGTGACCAGTAAATTATTCATAGAACAGGTAACAACGAACTCTGACACTCGTCTTAATCAATTTCCGCGAATCACACTGCGTAATGGCTTATAGCTTTCCATTAGTAACTTTAATGTCGCTAGGATTGCTTGGGAATTTATAGTTAAACAATTTCGTCTATTAGTAATGCCTAAATATAATATTTTTCATTCACAAACGGGCCATAAAAAGTGATTGTTATTTGAAATTTTGCATAAACGATCCTTAATTTAAATCTACCATTCCGATTATATACCATAATCGGAATGGTAGATTTAAATTAATGTTACTTGTGAAGCTGATGAGGGCAATAAAGCAAAAGGCTACTGAAGGGGTTGGGCTGAAACCTTCGCACGCGTAAAGTTATTGACCTAGGATAACAGGTAACTGTTCCTATACTTTTAAAGTTTAAAATACAATGTCTTCTTAAGTTATGCGAATAATAAATAAAATAAAATTAATATGGGAACCCTGGGATCAATCTCTACATAATATGATGATGTATAGAAATCCAAAAATAATCATCAAAATCCCATAAATGACGGAAATATCGGTGAAAGTATATAAACATCCGAACATAGAGCTTCCTTCTTTTGTGGAAGTCGGTTAAAAATTGCGTTTAATGTCCCTATCCCTGCCATAAAAATTATGTACGACTTTCTGACAGCGACAGCCCTAGCGCAGTATACTCGCTATTGTTATTATTATTACAAAAAGACCCGTCTCAATGTCGATGGGTTCTCGGAACGTAGCTTAGCGGTTTATGGTATACGTAGGTACATTTATAGTAAGCGCCGTTGATCGTTTTTAAAGGGCTTATTTCTGACACCTTGGAAGAATCATGGCATATAACGAATGTAAGTATCATCAGGGTGGTAGTTAAAGACCAGCTTTATCGGGCTACGGGGGGGCATGCATTTTGACGTATCTATGAAAATATATCCATTTTAAGAAGTTACAGATACACTTTAATTGGTACCGGAAATCGAATCAATAACAATAGGTAAGCAAGGTAATATTGCTAGGAAATAGTAAATAACAAACAAACAATATTTTAGTGTGTGATTAATTACGTATATTAAGTAGGTACCATAACCTAAATAAATTATACTTGTACTTTTTTTTTGTACTTCAATTTGTTCAGCCTAAACGTGGGTTTTGGGACTCACTTCACGACCCACGTTTAGGCTGAACGAAAAATCAATTTTAAGGCAAAAAAACTTTAGTTTTTTTATGACAACAAACGTTTTAAGGATTCTAGTTAGTAGTAAGTTATCTATATATCTATATCTATAGAGTTCAAACAATATTGACTAAACTTGAATCGATACAAAAAAAATCGCAGTTTCCTCTAAATCTTAATTTTTACAGAGTTTTTTTTACTTTTTCTATGGAAAAAGCAGTTTCATTTGCTAGTTATATAACATATTTCAATAAAATTTCGTCTACGTGTTCCATAATTACTTTAGGGGATTATAGTTTTATTTTATTGCGAAAGCCTATTATTTTAGAGCAACAAATATGTTTAAAGAACGACCAGTGAAATTGCACGCAGGCCGCCCATTCCACGGCTCTCGCCTTCCTTGCTCGCCTTCGCGGCGTTCTTGTCTCGCAAAACCGTTCCCACTTCGCCTTAAGGATTTGAACCATAGTATGTAAAGTTCCTAACAGCAACTGATCCTGCAAATCTTTGCCTAACTCCGACCCTGTTAAAAATGCGTACCTGAGGAAGATGCACCCACAAAATGAGGGTTTTAAATTGGATTTCGACGATTCATACATGACAGGATATTAAGTTCACTGCTGCTGCTGCTGCGGTCAAATCCTTCAAAAAATATGCCTTTTAGATGAGCATAACAATTCGTGATTAGCTTTAAGGAGAATCATATCAGTTATGGTGGAGGTAGACTCCAAAGGGTTTTTATTTTTTTGCATTTCTTATATCAAAATAAGTTACAGAAGGAAATGAAGTACCTAGGCAGTGATTGGGTCCACCCGCAAATGCAAAGTACTTAATTATACATACTTTAGGTAGCTATGTATACTATGCACTTTGATGTGCCTTAGATTAAACATTCAGTGTTTTTGAACATAAAACAAATTTAGACTGCAATGAACCACCACACATAGAAACCGTGGCCGGGCCGGAAGCATGCAGGTTGTATGAAAGACTACACATAAACTTCCGGGTGGTGTATGTGTAGTCTTTCATATAAATTTGTATGATACAACCTGCACACCTATGCCTGCGGCTCGGCCAGTATTTCTGTGTGTCGTGGCTTTAAAATAGATGCATAAATCTGAGTTGTGTTTGAGTATTACGGCATAATTAAGTCAAACATGGTGATTGGTATGGCTTAGCTATGAAAATCAAGCAAGGTTTGATTTAAAACATCACACTGCTTCGCTAAACCAGGTAATGGCTTTGCCATGGTGGAAAACATTTATTTTATTTGGACAACGATTAATTTTGGTGAGCAATCATACATGGACGTGATGAGTTATTTCAGCAAGTTGGTACTTAGATTGCTCTACAGTAAAAGAATGGAATAGTTGACTCTTTGCACTTAACGGACAATAGTTTAGTTATCTGTATTAACTTATATTCACTGCTCACAACATTTTTATCATCACCAGTCATACCAAGGTTGAAAAGGGTATTCATAATGGATGAGAACTAAACCAAAATAAATAGCAGCCAATGTTTAATAAATGTATTGAGAGAGAACCTACATACTATAGGAAGTAGCCCATAGCATCTTACAATCGTTGTTTATTTATAATAGAACAGGGACATGTAACATGGACAAGACAGACCCAACATCGATGCCCAACATGAACTGATTATTCCAAAGGGGTAGTTAAGTGAAGTTGTGAATAGTATTTTCAAACTACAATTGGGCAAACAGTCAGTTCGAAATTACGAAAGTGAAAAAAGTTAGTACAGATCTAATTAGTTGGACACATCAAAATACAATACAACGTTGAAATAATTGCAAAAATGAAAACATCTGAGTTGCTTGGGCATAGATGATAGGTAGGTAGATGAAAAACAGAGATCCGTGGACAGTGCAAGGCGGTTTCGTAAATTTGCGCCGTTAAAGTTGATGTCACTTACCCATTTCCACGAGATGAAACAGGAAAACTTTTCAATAATCAACAAAAATTCACAAAATTAAAATACAGCACAAACATCACACAACAGCAGCCATTTTACATTTCTGTTCTGACTACTTCAACTTTGACATTGACATTAATTGCAACATTGTTGCCATGGTAAAAAAACAAGATTCGTTCAAAAATATCGAAAGATGGAAGCTTGTCAGGGAACATTAAGGATCATTTCTGATTATTGAAACAATGAATTGATAACTGAATAACAGTTTCTGTTTCAGTTTTCATAAAACGCCTATTTACGAACCATTATAAATTATTTGTAGGTTTTGAGGAAATACCAATATATAAAATGAAAGTGATTTCTTTCGTCCGAGTATAAAATTAAATTTTGACATTCGACAGACACAGACAGTAGAATTTTTATGTGGGCAAGTTTCAATGTTGCCATTTTCATGATTGTTTTTCTTTTCCTGTAAAAGAGCTGTCAAAAAGGTTGGATTTTGTATGTTGTGTTGAAAATAAACTAAAATCCGTGAAAATCCCCTGAATCGGACAAAGAAATTCAGTCAAATACTAGTGATATTCCTTGTGTATAAATAGGTGGTTTATAATCCTTTCGTATTTCAGCTCCAAAATGGTGCAGCGGCTAACGTTCAGACGACGACTTTCGTACAATACGAAGTCGAACCAAAGGAGAATGTAAGTAATTCTACTGTAATTACTTCTCTAATTATTGCTATGGAGTCCCTTTATCATCTATCCATATCATTATTTATCTTTAGGTTCTTTCACTAGAGTTTACAAACATAACCTCACCATGTACTGAGAATGTTATACCTTCACCTGATGTGTTCATTTATATTCTCATTGATAGGTGTTGATTTCTTAAATACCTCGGTACTACTTAGTCCTCCCGTTAAAATCATCTCAATCGAGCTTTGGTGTTAGGAGTTTTTGTTACTGTCTAAGGAACAGTTACTGTTCCTCACCAACAATGTCACATCCAATGTATGTCACCAGTTATACATCCAATGCTCCTAGCATTGGATGTTTATCTGGTAATATACTAATATTGGATACTAGTCCCTTAGTGCAGCTCCAGTAGCATTGAATTGATGGCCATTTTCATAACTTGAACAATTTTTTTGCAATTTCTGATTACTAAGTTCCAATTAGACCACACAAAAGTTTAGCAAAATTATTTCAGATTAGACTACAGGAAACTTTATTTACTAAAATGCTCTCATCATTTCAGAGTAAGAACACCCGGTGGCCGTCTGGTCTATCAATATGTCAAGAAGCCCAAGAAGATCCCGAGGTGTGGTCAGTGCAAAAGCAAGCTCCGTGGTATCCAGCCGGCTAGGCCCGCTGAGCGATCCCGCCTGTGCTACCGCAAGAAGACTGTAAAGCGAGTATATGGAGGCGTCCTGTGCCACAAATGTGTAAAGCAGCGTATCGTCAGAGCTTTCCTTATCGAGGAACAGAAGATTGTCAAAGTCCTGAAAGCACAGCAAGCCAATGTGGGCAAAGTTGGTGGCAAGAAGTCAGCCAAGTGAATTAGGGTAAAATAAAGTGTAAAAAATCAGTTGTTTTTTTTAACTGGGTGCCTTAGGGCCTCTTTTTCCACCTTCCATTCCTCTATTGTCAGCAGCTGTTGTATATATGCATAACACAGAAAATAGTATAGAACTTCTTGTCAGATGGCTTCTGCAACTGGGTTGTCGCAATTTCGCCAATGTCCGTCTCATGACAGCATCACAAGCTTTATGCATTAATAATCCAAAAAAACTAAGGCGTTCAATTAAGAATATTTGTAATGTGACCAATCATAGCAACATCCCTACCGAACTGTTAACATTACCAGGATGTAAGGACCAACACCAATCTATTGAAATGGCAAATGATCACTTTTCTAAGGTTGGTCAGAGCCTTGCTGATCGCATCCCCTCTAGATTGCATAAGTGTGAGGAAGATCTTACTAAGACTGTACGAGTAAACAACACCCCCGCTCACTCAATTTTTATGAATCCGACAGACTGATGAAATCAACAATATGATTACTGGTCTAGAAACTGATAAAGCCCAGGGGATGGACGGTATTGGCAATGCCCTCATCAAGCACATAAAGGACTCTATTATTGTCCCGCTCATGCACATTCTAAACCTTAGCATATCTACTGGTGTATTCCCAGACGACTGGAAAACGGCATTAATCACTCCAATCCATAAGAGTGGAACAAAGAGCTCAGTAGATAATTATAGACCGATATCGCTCTTGGGTACCTTTTCGAAACTTCTTGAAAAGCTGGTGAACAGACGCCTTGTCAACTTCCTAGAAGCCAATAACATTCTTTCCCCAAAACAATATGGGTCTCGAAGAGGCAAAAGCACAGATGATGCAGTTTCTTACCTAATTTCAGCGGTTTCATCTCACTTGGATAATGGAAGTTGCTGTGTTGGAGTTTTTCTTGACCTGGCCAAGGCCTTTGACACGGTGTCAGTTCCGATACTTCTTCGTAAACTGGACCTCCTTGGAATTCGAGGCATCGCATTTGATTGGTTCAAAAGCTATCTAACGAATCGGAGACAGTGTCTGAGGGTTGGACAGGTCACAAGTGTTCCTCATTCAATTCGCTTTGGTGTACCGCAGGGTAGTATCCTTGGACCTACTCTATTTCTCATTTATATAAACGACATCCACGACGTTCCCATCCCAAATGCAGATATCTTGTGTTACGCTGATGACACTGCAATAATCTTTGATGGTCCTTCGTGGCCCGTTGTTTATTCACGTGTGGAGCGTGGTGTGGAACTCATAGGTCAATGGCTTCAGGAAAACCTCCTTACCCTAAATACTAAAAAAACCTCGTTCCTGAGCTTCCACAAAAGTGCGGTGTCAGCTCCAGATCCAAGCGCAATAATTCAAGTACATGAAAATAAATGCTTACGCTTGAACCCCTGCACCTGTGAAACTCTTACCCGTACACAAGACCTAAAATATTTGGGAGTTCATATCGACCAAAAACTCACATTCAAATCTCACGTTAGTTTCCTGACAACCCGTATTAGAAAGGTTATAGGTATCATGAAAAACCTTCGTTATGTAGCTTGCTTCGACACCCTTAAGTTGGTATATTTCGCTCTTTGTCAATCGCTTATAACATATTGTATTTCCTGCTGGGGTAGTGCAGCTAAATCATTCATCATCCAAGCAGAGAGAGCGCAGCGCTCTGTTTTAAAAGTGATGCTCCGTAAACCATTCAGATATCCTACCTCGGCTCTCTATAAAGAAGCTGGTGTACTTACTGTTCGCCAACTCTATGTACTAAAAACTGCTCTTTCAGTACATAAATCCCATAGTTCCTCCCCTGATACTGAGTTCGTGTCCAATCGTAGAGTTTATAGTTTGATTACCCCCTCTACTAAAACAAATTTTGCACAACGCACAGGCAGTTTTATTAAGGTTCGAGTATATAATAATGTAGCTAAAAACTGTAACATCAAGGATAAAAGTATTGCTGAAGCAAAGTATATCATACAAAAGTGGCTTGCTGCCTTGTCATATGACAAGACAGAGGAACTCCTTAAAGCTTTATCCTAGATGTAGGTTCTCAATGGTTTTATTTTATTTTATTTCTTTCATCTCTTTTTTACGTAAATTCTTTACTTTATATTTAATGTTTGCACTGTAAATTTATTCACGTTTATGTTTGTTTTATAAATAAAATTAGTTTGTGTGGGTATTTACCTCTACCTCTAAACTTACATCACATAATTCATCCTTAGGTATTTTATATTCAGTTATATCCGTAACCTGAACAATACTAAACTTTGAATTGTCGTACATGTATAGGCTCCCTCGATACAGGCCTAGCCTAGTGAGGGTGCCATCAGAAATTACATAACATTGTAGATATGTTCGTCTCGGCAATAACATAATGTATTACACTAAATTTCAAATACAAGTACTTAGAAATAGCTCATCACCATGTAAGTGCTAATTATAAGTTAAGTGTATTTACTTATTAGTTTTGCTGTAATATATGATTTTTATCTTATCTTATCATTGCACATTAATATACATAATTATGAATTTATTAGTATTTAAAAAAAACATTCATTCCGAACAAAAAAAAACAAAAGGTAACAGTGCTACAATCTCTAAATAAACACAAAGGTGCTACTACTAATTACAACAATATCATTCATGATGGTGCTATGATATGCAAACATCAACAACTGGTTTCCTTGTCATGTACTGTCTTATGCATTGAGGCAGATTTGTTAGACAGGGTGTTTAGAAGCTGGGTGCAAAGCCTTATGGGGGTGTTAGTATAGAACATTTTGGACAACATCATTAAACACACATTATAGAGCATAATGTGTGTTTAGTGATATTAAATGATTATCAAGCACCGTTTATGCTAAAAAAAATACTTTCAGACTTTACATATAAACTTTACAGAAAAAAAAATTTAATGACTTAGAAAAATAAATAAAATAGCTGCAGATGTTCAGATAATTTTAAAAACATGCTAAATTATTGTTCTTTCTTTTATGGTATAATTTACCTAAATATCTTTACAAATTTTGAAGTTACAGTGCCTGAACCAGTTAAAGTCCTTATATACTGATTTTTAAGGAGATTACGAACGTTTTCAATGATTTTTTTTAAATTCTGTTGTTCAAAATGACTTCCGCCATTGCGTACACATTTACGACAACGATTTCTAACTTCCGTCGTCGTGACTTTCAGCTGCATTTCCTGTTTCATAGTTGTGAAAGCTGTTTCAATCCTCTGAAGTAATTCTACCCTCGTGGATATTTTAAATAATCTTTATTAATTTCATTCTAGTCGTTCAACACATCTTTAACATAATACTTTAATTAGAATGCATTTGTGTTTTAGGTGTCTTGCCAAGCCAAATTTGCAATAAATGATGGGCTGGAATAAGAAGACGAACATTGTTGGGCCATACATTTTACCAGATAATTTAAACGGTGACAATTATCTGCATTTTCTGCAAAATTATTTACCAGAACTCCTGTATGAAGCCGAAGTACCCTTACTAAATACGGACAGTCCAATCATCTTTTAACAAGATGGAAGTCCAGCACATTTAAGGTTAAGTGTCAGGAAACACCTTAACAACTGTTTTCCAGACAGCTGGATAGGCAGAGATGGGCCCATCCCTTGGCCCGCACGACCGCCCGACTGACCCTTATAGATTTTTTGTGTGGGGACGGGCAAAGGATCTCGTATACACTACCGAAATATCCACGAGGGAAGAATTACGTAGGTAGATACGTAGTATTCATAAATAATTTGTGGGTAACGCTGTCATGGCCATCAACAGCATTATTATTAAAGTCCTTTCGAAAAAAAAGGAAAGTTTATTCATTCAGTTCTTAGCGATAAAACAGTGAACAAGTGTAAAGGAAAATTACAGAAGTGAATTATTGTAAAGTGCAGTGCAGTGACTTTTTGTATTAAGAACGTATAGTTGTGTGTATACGGTATAATAAAGCGACTTATGTGTTGTGAAGTTGTAGGCTGACTCACGCTAGACCGTGTCGGTCCGAGCAGAGTGTCGGCCGGCAGTAGGGAGGATAATACAAAAGGGGGGCTACCTCAGTGAGTGGGGTACCTATCAAATGAATGGTATCGGTTTGTAGGTAGGTACATCTCAAAACAGTTTTTGAAGTATTTTGAAAAAAAGTAGAAAAATTACTTATTCCCCCCTATCTCCGAAGTTTGCAAAGCGATCCTTCGGAAATGTATGCATTGTGTACATGGATCTATATTTTACAGGAAAATTATAGAGAAGTAGTTGTATGTAGACCACTTTTTGAAAAATGGTCAAAAAGGGTGGATAATTTTCGAAGGGGAGGGCTACCTCACCGAGTGACATCAAATGAAAGATCGGTTTGTACATCTTAAAACAGTTTTGGAATTTCTGTAGGTTTCATACGTTTTGATAATTACCATCATTCATTCATACGTTTGTTTCATGGGGAAAATCTGTCAATGCAGAAAGAGTCTTCAGAGTACAGAAGAGATGTCTCAGGGCTATTAGCAAGGCTTGGTTTCGTGACTCTTGCAAGCCTCTGTTTAGGGTCTGTAATAATAAGCCTCTACCTTGCGTGTACATTAGAGACATTATGCATATTTGTAAAATCTTAACCACAACACTACCAAACGTAGGGATATTATCACTTGACAGAAAAGAGCAAAATTTGATAGGTAATCTTCTGTACAAGCCACAATGCCACAAGCGAATCTTTATGGAACATGTAGGTACCTATATAATATGTGCATCGTCATCTTTATTAAGTTACCAGTTATAGACCTCAATGGTAATTTTTTCAAACAAAAATTAAATCACATCGTGGCTGCTTGACATATGCTTATATTATTTATATGGTTTTTTAAATATAAATAAATAAATTTTAAGTAGCATAATTTATTATGTTTTGACTATGATTGTTAATTATTTATTGTCTGTTGTATTATCCTTGATTATTTTTATTATTGAATATTTTAACCATTTGAATCGCTAATATTTAATATTTGCACACCTGCTTGCGGGTTGAATACATTTGACATTAGGTACTTACTCTAGTAAAAAGATCTGACATGTACCTACCTGTATACTGGTATCGTTAAGGATCAGTTGAGCTACCTGTAGATTTTTTGCAACAGTCTGCAGTTAGCTTAATTGTTTCAAATGTAAATTATTAGTTCTAATTTGTTTTTATTATTGAATTGTAATTTTCTTTGTCAATAAAGAATTACCTACCTGCACTATTGTATTCAGCAAATAAATGATTTGATTTGATTCATCATAATAAAAACCCGCGAAGTCGTCGTAGATAAATTCGAGTGTCATTTTTGTGAGGTTCTAGGAACGTAGTCATAGGATCTTTGGTTCTACGGTACCTACTTACGGAGGATGTGCTAGGTGGCGGCGGATACCTGATCGAAGGTAGGTAAACCTCTATTTTATTCGTCTAGTCCTAGAAAATAGTTTCGCTAAATTGAATTATCCGCCCGCGCCGCCACTCGCAAAACGAGAAACCCAAGCAAGAAGTAAAGGCAAAGAAACGTCAGTGTCATAAAATGTTATTGTCACTATTGACCATCATTATCATTGTCAGTCAGCTGACAAATTATTCGGAAGTCGATTGACAGCGGAACAAGCGAACGAAAAATTTGCGATTTTTTCAGTTTTTAGTTATTTTCAAAGAAAATTCATTTGGTTTAGTTAGAATAAACTTATTGAGTTTCCACATTCTTTATTTTTTTATTTTAGTAGGTACCTAGGTACTATTTTAATATATATAGTTTATCCCGTGACCGCTCGTGTCCGTGTCCGTCATGGACATGGACGGGAGTAGTCCCGTCCCCCCCATCCCCCCGGAACCCCCTGATCCTAGGGATTCAAAAGGGACCAAGTGAAGGATTGAGACCGACTCCTGCAGGTCAATGGCTGATAGCCAGGCCGCCGTCCCTGCGAAAAAATCTACCGCCAACCTTACGGTACCGTCTTTACAGACAGTATACACTCACCCATCCATTGTGGTGGGCGCTAATAATCTGTCCTATTCCGAATCTGATACAGGCCTATTTATCGTCAATGTTTCCCGTGTGGAGCCGGAGCCTGCTGCGGGCACTACCATTAAGGCCATACAATTCGGTAAGTTTTTAGCAAACAATGAAATTAAGGGTATATGCACAGAAGGTGTGAAGCAGGTAGGTCGCAACAAAATATCAGTGATATTTAAAACCTTTGAGGCTGCTAACAGCTTCATTGAATCCTCAATTCTCCCAATGTCGAAGATGGTCGCATCGATCCCAACCTACAACGTTACACGCATGGGACTGGTTCGCCTGGTCCCTACTGACCTATCTATGCAGGAGTTCGTAGAGGACACGGTCGTTCCCACTGGATGCGGAATAATATTAAAAGCCCGACGCTTAAACCGAAAAGTTTTGGATGAAGGCAAAGCTACATGGATTTCAACTCAAACAGTTGTTGTAACATTTAAAGGTCAGTCCCTACCACCTAGAATATTCCTATACTATAACTCCTTGCCAGTAGAATTATACACCTACCCCACGATCCAGTGTCACTCATGCTACAGGTATGGTCACACGAAAATGCAATGCAGATCACATCCTCGGTGTTTCAGGTGTTCTAAAGAACACCCTGGAGACAGCTGCGACATTCCTGAGGTGGAAGCCTTTTGTCTGCACTGTTCAGGGCGGCATTTTGCTACCAGCAAAGTTTGCCCGGAGCAAGTGAGGCAACGTTCCATCAAGGCTGTTATGGCGCAAAATTGTATTTCTTATAAGGAGGCTTCTACCCGATTCCCAAGAGTTTCACGCCCTTATACCGAAGTTGCTCAAGACCAATTATTCTCCCAAGACCTTTTCTCCCAATCTCCCCCACAATCCTCTCGAAGACCTGTCCCACAACCTACGCGATCGTATGTTAAAACTGTTTACGCCTCCCCAAAACCTTCTTTCTCACCAGTTAGGACCTACGATAAGGTCGCCCATAGAGATATTGTTTCGACGCCGACCTCTTTGGAGCCTAATGGTTGTGCACTCAACCAACCTTCCCAAAATAATAACATGTTAGAAACTCTTTTAAATTTAATCATAAACATAATTGTTACGAATTCACTTCCTTTACCGAACAACGTTGCTTCAAAATTGTCACAACTTATATCAATAACCTCCCAGAATGAATCCTCTGACTGTTCTGCAATGAAACTGCCAAAGCATACGAGCTAAACGTCATGAACTCACACACTTAATTAATAGGTATAGCCCGTCAGTAATTGCCGTCTCGGAGACATGGTTGAAGCCTGGTTCCCATTTCCGGATATCAGGTTTCTCTTGTCTTAGAGCGGACAGAGCTGACGGGCATGCCGGGAGCGCTCTATTAGTACGGCATTCCCTTTCCTTCTCTCAAATCACCCTACCGTCCCTCCCCGTTGACATCAACGCTGTTGGTGTCAAGTCCTTTGGTATATCTTTTATATCTGTATATATTCCTCATCCCAACTCCACTATGATTTCGGATATCCTTCTTCTCTTCTCTTCCATTCCTTCTCCTAAGGTAATCATGGGAGATTTTAATGGGCATAACACTGTCTGGGGTCACAGTCACTCTGATTTGTTTGGTCTTTCCCTTCTAGAAATTATTGATGAAAATAACCTCTGCATTCTTAATGATGGGTCACCTACCCGCAGGGTTCTTCCCAATCAAAATCCTAAAAGCGCTATTGATCTCTCCCTCTGTTCTTCATCACTTGGTCCTGATATTTTGTGGCAAGTCTTATCTCACACATTTGGTAGCGATCACTTTCCTATAGTTCTCTCCATTAATAACTCTAATAGCGTCACTCCACTTCGTAACCCCATTCCATGTTCAAAATATATCGCTACTCATGCTGACTGGTCATCTTACTCATCTTCGCTGGATTCTAGTTTGGAATCTTTTTCTATATCTGAAGATTCCCCTGCTTCTTCCTATAGTGAATTTGTCGACTGTATCATTGCATGTGCAGACCGCCATGTCCCCATAAAAAAGACCTCCCGTGATTTAAAGGTTTCTACCCCATGGTGGGATTCAGAATGCACAGCGGCGATTGCTGAGCGTAAGTCGGCTGAGAACGCTTATTGTCGTTCTATGACCATGGAAAATTATTTGAGTTATCAAAAATCAGCGGCAAAATTTAGAAAGTTGTGTTTTAAAAAGAAAAAGCAAGGCTGGATAAGCTTTTGTGAAAGCCTATCTCCTAGATCTCCTTCATCACTTGTATGGAGGCAAATAAGGCGCTTTAGAGGGTCTTGTGCAATTGATAATCTGACAGCTAATGATCCCTCTTCTTGGTTGGAGGCCTTTTCAGATAAACTTGCTCCCCCTTCTGCCCCTTCTTTGAATTCTATTCCATCCCCCCCTTCTTTTCTTCCTTCCACTAACGGCTTAGACGCCGCTTTTTCTTTTAGTGAACTGACTCTTGCTCTTGACGGACTGATAGACTCTTCCCCTGGCATAGATAGAATCCCTTATTCTTTTCTTGTTAAAGCTTCCACCGAATCTAAACAGGTATACCTGTCTCTAGTTAACAAATTTTTTGATATTGGTGTTATACCGGATCAGTGGAAGTCCCAAATTATTGTACCTATCCTCAAACCTGGCAAAGATCCCTCGGATCCATCCAGTCGTAGGCCCATAGCGTTGTCATCAGTTATGGCCAAAGTGGCGGAACAGATGGTCAATCGCCGCCTACAATGGTGGTCTGAAAATGGATCTATCCTCTCTAAAACTCAGTTTGGTTTTAGAAAAGGCATGGGAACTCTAGATAACCTTAGTTTATTAATTTCAGATATACATATAGCTTTCAAAGAAAAAAAATACCTCGTAGCTATATTCCTCGACATTGCTGCCGCGTATGATAGCGTCCAACTTCCGCTACTTATGAGGAAGCTTCATCAACTTGGTGTTCCCGAGAAGCTGGTCCGATTTATTGGTAACCTTCTATTGGAAAGATCAGTGGTCATTAAATCTTGCCATGGGCTCCTTCCACCTAGGTTAGTCTGGAAGGGTTTACCTCAGGGCTCTGTCTTAAGTCCTCTACTATATAGCCTTTATACATATGATCTTGACCAGACTGTTGATTCTTTCTGTAGTGTATTACAATATGCTGATGACCTAACTCTTCACATATCATCTTCTTCCCTTGATGAGGCAAGTACCCTAATTCAATTCAGCTCTATCATACCTCAATGACTGGCTTATAGATCATGGTCTGTCTCTGTCTGCGGCAAAAAGTTCTGCTGTCATCTTCACTAAAAAACGAATAGTCCCGCCTGTAAATATTTTTATTAATGGTGACACTGTCCCTATAGCCAGCCATGCAAAATTTTTAGGCATAACGTTGGACTCTAAAATGACGGGTTTTCAACATTTTATTTCAATTGCCCAAAAATGTGAAAAAAATACAAATATACTCCGGTCTTTATCCAGTGTGTGGTGGGGCTCTCACCCATACACCCAGAAATTGTTATACAGGGTGTTAGTGTGAACAGTCTTATCCTTGAAACCAGAGGTTCAGAATCACGAGCAGAGTCCGATACCGATGAAAAAAAATTAATTTATTTTTCACTTATTTTTGAAACAAAAATCCTCTAACGTCATAAAAGCATGTCACCCTATAAGTCTGTGCACACGGCGGCGGCGCGGGCGGCGCGGCAGCGCGGCAAGCGTCACCGATAATCCTTTGTCTCGCTCGCAAGAGCAAAGTAATACCGCCGCGCTTCAAAGTACCTACGCCACCCGCGCGCGGCTCGTTCAAAGGAAAGTACCTACGTCACCCGCGCGCGGCTCGTTCAAAGGAAAGTACCTACGCCACCCGCGCGCGGCTCGTTCAAAGGGTACCGGCCGCGTTCAAAGAGCACCGACCCCGCGCGCGGCCCGCGCGCACTGTTCAGTCGCAATCCGCATATTCGATAGTGAGCACGTCACGTCACGTACCGAATAAATTTTTAGCGATTTGTCCGCGTAGTGTTTTATCTGTGGTTTTATGTAAGACGATGTCGTTCACAAATGAACAGTGGACTGAAATGGTGCGGCTTTATGCAATCGCTGGTGATAACATAAGCGTGGCTCGCATGATGTACGCAGAACAGTTCCCAGAACAACGTGTGCCCAGCCGGGAAACGTTTCTAGCGGCTACACAACGGCTGCGTACCTACGGCCAGTTCACAGTGCCTAGTCATGCACAAGGCCGTGGCAACCAACAGTTGGCTGTCAACCTGCAAGAAGAAATCTTGAATAACACAAGACAATTAAAAAGTCGTATTCGTAAGGCGTTTAGGGAGGTGAAAAATGACTCATTTGTGCTTTCTCGAGTGCGGGATAATTTGAGAAGACGTGCGGAGGCTTGCGTAGCTGTAAACGGAGCCCATTTTGAAAACATTTTACGTGTAATGTAAGTTAAACAAACTGTACATAAAACTGTAAATTTTAATTGAATTGTGCATAAACTTTATTAGTGATGAACTTTTTAAATACGCCAAAAATACCTACTTTAGTCTAGGTACTTACTGGCAAATGTACCTAGTAATGTAGCTATTTTTGCCTGTCCTAAGCCAGGAAAAGTATGAAGGGAATGTTTCATCACAATGAAGTAGGTACCTACGATTCGAATTATTTCGATACCTACCTACACTGTACCGGCCGCGGCCAGGTCGCAGATAGGCGAGCGCGGGCGGCCACGGCGCGGCTGATGTGACTAGGGTGTCCAGACATAAAGTAGGATAGCAGAGAAATGAATTATGAAAATCCATCGAAACTAATTGACTTTTATTTTTAATAATGACTTGTATCGTTTCATTTTAGGGTTAGGCATTCGTGGTTTAAATGACAACGGTGTTCACACTAACACCCTGTATAATGCGATAGTAAGGAGTCATTTTGATTATGGCTCCTTCCTTCTTAGCATGTGCAACAAAGTAGGTTTGGACAAAATTGACAAAATCCAATATAAATGTTTACGTATAATAATTGGTGCCATGAAGTCTTCGCCTATAAATGCTATGCAGGTTGAGTGTGGCGAACCTCCATTATTTTTGCGCCGACAATTTCTTTCCGATAGATTTTTATTCAAACTAGCTCAAAACTCTAATCACCCTCTTCTCCCAAAACTAAACCATCTTCTTAGTTTATTCCGATATACTGAGAAAATTCCCTGTCTACTCCGTAGCTTCAAAAAAATTTCAGAATTTCCATATCCTGTTATGCAATTTCCAACTAACCCTTTATATTCCACTCCTTATGATGCCCCGGTTTTCCGCCCACAGGTTTTATTGCATTTTGGTATATTTAAGAATTCTGTTGATGCGAGAGGAATATTTAATTTGGAAGTTGATACAAAATTTTGTGGGTGGCACTCTATTTTTACTGATGCGTCTAAGTTATCAACAGATAGTGAGGTTGGTGCAGCGGTTTGGATGCCTTTTACAAATATTACGCTAAGTTTTAAATGCCCTTCCTTCTCGTCGGTTTTTACTGGTGAGGCTGTTGCTATATTACAAGCTATTCTGTTTGTTAAATCTCATAAATTAAACAAATCTATAATTTTCTCTGATTCTAGAAGTTGCCTCCAATCAATTATCTCTAATCCTTTTGGAGACATATCGCGATTCCCTCTGATTCTTCAAATTCGTCAGGCCCTTTATGAGTGCAAAAATCTCTGCATTGATGTAGTTCTTGCCTGGGTCCCAGGTCATTCTGGAATTCCAGGTAATGAATCTGCTGATTCTTGTGCGAAAGCAGCGGCTCAGTTAGGTTCGCTTGAGCATTTCCATTCATTCTGCCACGATTTATGCCTCCTTCCTAAAACTTATCTCCAGAAATCTTAGACAGACCTCTGGAATGCCTCAAAACTTGTTAAAGGCAAGTATTATGCCGATGTCCAGCCGGACATCCCTCGATCTCCGTGGTTTTTTAAGTTTCGAAAATTTAATATAACTACCACCTCGACAATTTGCAGGCTAAGGCTAGGTCATTCTTGCACTCCTGTCTTCCTGGCGAGACTTCGGATCAGGGACCATTCCATATGTGAGTGTGGCTTAGATGAAGGTCACGTGGACCACATTTTTTTCAGTTGCCCTATTGTTTCTCTTTCTTTATACGATTCCCTTCCCCCTGAAGTCCCCCTTCCAACTTCTATGAAATGTATTTTATCTCTATGCTTTTCCCCTAAAATTAACTATGCCATTTGTAAATTTGTATATAATAATGATATAAGGTTGTAATTAGTAGTAGTAGTAGCTCCTTTGTGTTTATTTATTGTAAATTTAATTATTTTGCAGTTTTGAGTTATTGTAGCACTGCTTCCTTTTGTTCTGTTTTGTAGTTAATAGGTGTTTTTCTTTTTGTTTGGTATGAATGTTTTTCTTTTATAAATACTAATAAGTTTTTATTGTACCTTTATTTTAATGTGCAATCCATAAAGCTTGTGATGCTGTCATGAGACGGACATTGGCGAAATTGCGACAACCCAGTCGCAGAAGCCATCTGACAAGAAGAAGACGAAGACAAATTATTCTGTGTAAGTGAGTGAATCATTTTTTCGTGCACAGTGTGGTGTGCTCGTGCTACTAAAAAATATTATATTTTTATCTATTTCCTACATTAGGAGTCAATAATTACTGCAAACGTATCTGTGATATAATTTCTGGTATCAAAATGTCGAATCCGTGGAAAAAGGTAAGCGTGCCTGTCGAAGTCGGAAACCTATCCGATATCATGTCGGAAGAGCTGGCGCGAGGTCTCCAGGTCCAAGAGGAAACCAAATTCGCTGAAGATTTGTCTGATCAGCACTACAGCTCATCAAGCGAGGTCCCTCCAGAACTCTTAAAACAAATCGAAGAGTCTAACTCCAGTGGGTATTGCGAGTCGGATTCAATCATTGCGAAAGTTTTGCAATGTCAGTTCGACAAAGAATACGACGATCAGATCAAATTGGTCGAGAAAAAGAAAAATGGAGAGGCCAAAGTATCTGTATCTTACGAGAACTATCGTCACGTACCCGATCATTTGGTGTATGACTCTGAATCCGATGATGAAGACCTGGATAAGAATCACAAGGATTGGGACCGATTCGAGACGAACGAGAAAGAGTTCGCTAGCCTGCCGAAACGCGGATTCGTTATGAAAGATGGCACTATGGTTACGAAACACGACAGCGTTATAAACGCGCGTCGTAACGCCTGCAGGGTGATGGCGTTCCCACCCGAAGTGTGTACGGGAGACGGCGCAGGATTCGACATGAAACTATCCAACTCTGTGTTCAATCACTTGCGAGAACAAACCAAGCATCACCAGACCCGCAAGAACAAAATGTTGGACAGGAAGGAAAGCCATGCTACTGCAGAAATGGGTCTTGATGAACCCACTCGACTGATTCTATTCAAACTCATAAACAATGGGGTTTTAGAAGACATAAATGGAGTGATCTCTACTGGTAAAGAATCTGTTGTCCTACATGCCAACGGAGACACATCCTACCCCGACTTAACAGTTCCTAAAGAGTGTGCCATCAAAGTTTTTAAAACTACCCTTAATGAGTTCAAAACTCGCGACAAGTACATTGAAGCTGATTACCGTTTCAAAGACAGGTTCTCGAAGCAGAATCCTAGGAAGATAGTGCATATGTGGGCTGAGAAAGAGATGCACAATATGGTCAGACTGCAAAAGATTGGTCTGAACTGCCCTGAGATGGTATGCCTGAAGAAGCACATTCTTGTAATGTCCTTCATTGGTAGAGATAACAAGCCTGCCCCAAAGCTGCGCGAAGCTATACTGAAGCCAGAGAAATGGCAGAGTGTCTACAATGAAGTTGTGGAAGCTATGCATAAGATGTTCAATGTGGGGCACATTATCCATGCCGATCTGTCGGAGTACAACATCCTGTGGTGGGAAAACAAATGCTGGTTCATTGATGTTTCTCAGTCGGTTCAACCCGATCACCCTCATGGCTTGGAGTTCCTGCTCAGGGATTGCCGTAATATTGCTAATGTAAGTACAACTTCTACTTCTACTTTTGCTTTCGCAGGTTCAAACTTGCAAATCCACTTAGGCTCAATTAAAATGTAGGCACCAATTGAGGCACAACTTTTGTACTTTTAACCTTTCTCTGTATTAATACTCATATTCTTTATTCCAGTTCTTTGAAAAGAAAGGAGTTCCAGACATGAAGTCAGCTGAAGAACTGTTCAAGTCCATAACCGGATTTGATGAGGTGGATGTCAATTTCCTTGAAGGGATCCACACTACCTTCAACTCCTTGTCATCAAGATTTGAAATAGCTTTGGATGACCACAGAAACACCAGTTATCCATTTGAATATGCTTGGAACAAAACCAATGAGAGTAAAGCCAAGAGTGCTGATGATGATGATGATGATGAGGAATCTGAAGAGGATGAGTTTGAGGAAATGTGGACTAAATCTATAAAACAGAAGGTTGATAATGCCACTAACTTTGCCAATGAGGTGAGCACAGAGGCTCAAGGTAGTCTGTTGATTGACAAGAAAGTTAACTTTGGTAATGTTATTGATGAGGATAGAGGAAGAAGTAGTATTGAAAAAAAGTCTTAAGAAATAGCATAATACAGAAGGTATAAAATAAAAACAGGACCATTTTTACAATCATGCCCTGAAAAACTAAAAAAATAATCTGAATTTTTAGATTTTTATGGACTTGAAGTAAAATGTGTAATCAAAGAAATAAAGTGTTGGATTGTGGAAGCTTTGTATTTTCTTAGTATCTGAATTCCACATTGACTAGATGTTGCTTATGCTAGATGAAAAAAGTATACATCAACTTATTGGGGCATAAAATCTCCAAATATATAACTAACACAATATTGCTGACAACTACAGATATTGCTGTGTTGGTTGCAAAATAATAGAACAGATTTATTTTGAAACCAACACAGCAACACCTTAAATTAATCTTAATGAGATATCCTAGAGATTTATTTATGTGATGGCTAAATGCTCTGCTCGCTCCCTCGTGATGATAGTTTGTAGCATGTCATCTTGCTGTGTGGTGAGGTACCTGGCGGCGTCTGCTGCGACCTCCACTAACGTCTGCACATCGCCGCTTGTAACACAGCTGACTATAGACTGCAGCTTCAGTCGTAGGTCAGGGTTGAAAGGGATTACTGAAAGGATTAACATTTTTCAATTCCTGGCTAGCACACTCAGATTTGAAGTGTCGTAAGAAATGTGTTTAAAATGTATGTATGTATATGAAAACACTTTTTGGACAGGCGTATTTATATTCGCGTAATCTGTTGTATATTTTCATATTTAACTAGATTTTACCCGCGGGTTTTCACGCGTTGTTTCTATGGCAACGTATAAAGGTTTATATCCCATGGGAAATAATTTATTGGTGTTAGATTTGGCAATTATTGTAGACAGGACTCACTTTCACTCTCATTGTTATTCATGAGATCAGTAAAAAGTTGCTTCAAAGCTGCTGGTTCACTGTCTTTTGACGGTTTTATCAGTAGAGTCAGCAGAATCCTGTTTATTTGAATCCTGTGAGAGAAAACATTATTGTTAGCAAGACAGGTTGTTTAAAATGTCATTAAGTCAGTGAAGTCGAAAGTCATGGTACAAAGTCCTCCTGGACTGCCCAGCAGTAGGTAAAGTCTGGCTGCAATATGATGTTGTATGTCTGTTTAAATTAGGTAAATAAAAATCACTCACTCTGATAAGTAGTATGCCGGAAAGGACTTCATTTCAAAAGCCCCATGAGTATTGGACATTTTATTTGCTGTGTTCCATGCCTGCTTATATTTACCTGAAAAATAAAGGAATACGGGAGGAATTCCAAACATTTTACTTCTATAAACTAGCTTTAAAATATTGAATTATGGAAAAACAGATAGTTGGTAATGTTTGACTTTTAACCAACTTCAAAAAAAGGAGAAGGTCCCCAGTTCGGCTGTATGTTTTTTTTAGTGTGTATGGTACTTGTTATCACTGCCAATGGTTGACCGATTTTGCTGATTCTTTCACTATTGAATAGAGAACTAGCGGCTGCCCGCGGCTTCGCACGCTCTATTCCGAAATAGAAAGTAGCTTTTACCCGTTTATGAGTGAAAACGTAACAGACAGAGTTACTTTTCAATTTATTATATTAGTATGATATGATCGAGAGGTGGTTCCATAAAAATTGTATTCGCATCCAAGTACTGACCACGCCCAACGCTGCTTAACTTCGGTCATCATTGTTCCACTTGGTATGGATGTTGCCCCATTAATTATTAAATTTATTTTAATTTTATTATTTTGCTGTTATATTATAGCGGCAAGAGAATAATTATGTAAGAGTATATTTCATTATGTTTATAATTTAGTTAACAATTATAATCTGTTTATTTGTATATTTATATAATACATTCATTCAACTTCCAGTTATAGTAGTAGGAACCAATCAGAGATGTTAGCCAATGGGAAGCCTCTGCCAATCACAAGCTACCACTCAGTGGTGGGGTGACTGGGTGGGAACTTTTGGAAAAGGCGGTAGTCTCAATTTTCCCGTGATACAAAAGTACTTTGTGGTCTCAATTGAGGACAGAACAAAGTAAAAAGTGTAAAGTTAGACATTAAATGAAAATATTATGTTTGGAAAGTGGGTTTGTTTAATTCTGCCTGATCTATCCTAATACTTCTATGAAAATTATTTTAGAGACACCACCCTTAATACAGCACAAACAAGAAATAGTAACTTACAAACATTAACAGTTAATTATCTTGAATTTACTGGTTCTTATTATTTTTGAAGTGCCTTTAGGCTAACATAAAACAACTCTTTTTCATACTTCTAACTATAAGAAAATCTTTAGTGGATCACTTACCACATTGAATCTCCAATTTGAGTTTATTCATACAACAAGTTTGTTTCATGGTGATATCTTTGAAATGTTCTTTGGCTTGTGTTTGGTAATGCAAGGCCTCCTTGATGTGCCCTAGTGACACAAGTTCCTGGGCAAGCCGCATGTAAACAGTGCCTTTGATCTGAGATCCTTCGGGGTACTTGTTGAAAGCCGTGATGTAGCAGCCTATGGCGGCCTGGAATACATTTATTTATTTAAAGACATGTACATCTATCCTTACGGGCACACCCAATGCAATAGAGTACCTTATATAATCATATATACATGTTATATTATATTATAATGGATAATATCTATGATTAATATGATTATGGTAGATTTAACAGATAAGCTCTGTTTTAGAGTAGATTTTATGATTTTTTAACTATGAGGGCAGTGATGAGGTAACATCTTTACGTTATTTATCTAAATTTGAGGTGGACAATTAAGTTCTTATCAGATGTGCTAAGAAAACAATAGGGCAATGTTAAGGTTCCATTTCCAAAGCAATTTCGTACCTCCAGGTTTTCCCTATCAGGACTATAGAACTTCATGGAGCGAAGCTTCTTCTCAGCCATCATGAACTGCTTTCCCGCTGTCATGTAATGGTCAGCCTCCTCTAGAATGCTGCCAGCACTGGCTGCACATTTGGCCGCGCCCACGTACGCGTGTCCAGCGAAAGTGGGCTGATCCGAATACTCGCACCGAACTCCTAGGGCCAGGAACTCTTTGGTGCATTCTGCCATGTTCGGTTTACGCATGAAACGCCTTGGAAGAAAAGTTATAAGTTGATGAATGGCTGATGATAATTTATAAACAAGGCCAGGAAGTAGGTACATAACAATTAAAACAAGCTAGCGCACCTTTTCAACTTCATGTTTATGTTCATGAATTGCTCATTAAAACTGGCGTCCAGATCAGTAGACATTTTTGAGTTCTTTGCTCAGTTCTGCACAAATCAAATCAGACTCAAATACCTAGTATTTACAAAGAGAATACATTACACATAAACGTAAAATAATCACAACAACTTTGAAAAATTATAAAAAAGGAGTTGGTTGTTTTTTTCAATCAGCTGCGTGCACAGAATAAAAATTATATCAGCTGTTCGTTACAGCTGCAACAACAAAATAATGTAAATGTAGCTCGTAGATTACGGTATAATAGATTTTGCGTTTCGTGTTAGTAGAAAGAAATTGCTATATTTTTTGGTCATGATGATGTTTTGAGAGACGTTGGTTGTGTTGTTGGTTGTTGGATGGTAGGGAAATAATTTGTGCTAGATTTATTATAAGCAATACTTATTGAAGATCTCTAATTAATATTTCGTGAGTTACCTACATTTGTAATGTAATGTATGAAACAACTGAATACAAAAAGGATTAAAAAAATAGTAAATCGAAACGCACATGTAATCGTCACGTCGTCACCTCAATCAAAATGTCAAGATGAAATTGACGTTTAATTTTGACGTGTCTGTTCCTGTGTCTTGCACTTGCTGTAGTTAAATTCTCTTTCTTTGGTCTTGCTCTTGCTTCGGGATTTAATACGGGGTTTTACATATTTTTCGTTATGATTCCCGGTATATAAACAATACATTCATATAAAGGACTAAAGTGAACAGTTATTACAAATGGACTTCCTAAAAAGCGGTCTCAAGACTGTGCTGGGCGCGCCCGAGCCTGGCCAGCAACCTTCGGCAGCGGATACGGTGACTATTCCTCCTATATACAAAAATATTAACAGAGTATTTGACCTATTTATAGTGCAGTTTGTATTGCTTTTACTTCACACTCGTTTATTCTGTGTGGGTGTAGTGTCACACGTTCTTGCATTCCTAGAATTTATTTAAAAGTCACATAAAGTGGGCAACATAATATATTCTATTCCCGGCAGTTTTCTCAGTTATCAAGAGATTAAGGACGTAAGGAGAGGAGAGTAAGGACCGCTGTGTATTGTATTGTTGAAAATTTTATACATATAACCTGTGACAGCAGCATATTTTGCTCCATGCCTACATGTTTTATAGATTTAAATAAATTACTTAGTTTACCAGTTTCCCTCAGTTAAGTGAAACAACCTCACCCACCGATATTGAGTTGTTTTGAAAATATTGATACATAATACTGACACAAATTATTAGGTGGAGCGCCTTGTACAGCGAGTTCAGAGCTCAGTGTTGTTGGAGGACCGTAGAGATGCCTGCCGGGCTCTGAAAGCCATGTCCAGGACTTACAGGATTGAAGTCGGGGCTCAGGCTATGGGTGTGCTCAAACAGGTATTTAGAGATAGATTGAAAACTAATGTATTTATTTACGTATACAAAAACTGGATTTTTCACTGCTCATAGGGAAGAGAACCTTAACCAAGGTATTTACATATATCCATCTTGTAATTTATTTAATATGGACGGCATTGGTATGGGTGGTATCAGTACTCTCCCTCTCTAGATTATATGCACAAGGTGTCACAAAATTTCCAAAAAGGGGTGATTTCAGACCACAAGGGAGGGGGTCAACTTTCTCAGTAAACCCATTTTGACCTTCTATATTGTACTTGGTGTATAATGTGTACTTGGTGCTTGTGGTGAAACTTTATAAATACTTTTCCAGGTTTTACAGCTGGATAGGGCTGATAATGAAACAGTTAACTATGCCCTAGACACACTCAACAACATTGTATCTCCTAAACAATTTGAGGAGGAAGAAAACAATCCAAATGTACCTATGAACATTGGAGAACAGTTCACAGAGATATTCATAAAAGAGGACAATAACATCCAACTAGTATTAGACCTCCTCGATGAATACGACTTTAGAGTAAGATTATCAGCTGTTCAGCTCCTCACATCTGTGTTAACTAACAGACCTAAAGACATACAAGAGATCATTCTAGTCAAGCCAATGGCTGTGTCCAAAATGATGGACTTACTTGCAGACAGCAGAGAGGTGGTCAGAAATGAGACTCTATTACTACTCATTACATTAACCAAAAGTAATGCCAACATACAGAAAATCGTAGCCTTCGAAAACGCCTTCGATAGATTATTCGAAATTGTTTCCTCAGAAGGTTATTCTGATGGAGGTATAATAGTGGAAGACTGTTTGCTACTAATGTGGAATTTACTCAAAAACAACAGCAGTAACATCAACTTTTTCAAAGAAGGCAGCTACATCCAAAGAATGTTGCCGATGTTCAATGCCACAGACGACGCGGAGGACGCCGGGTGGTCACCGCAGAAGGTCACAAACGTGCATTGCATGCTACTGATCGTGCGTACGTTAGTCGCTCCAAGTAATTCCGCGCAAATTGTAACAGACTGTCAGAGAATCATGAAAAACGTTGGGTTATTAGCGGCAATATGCAATATACTGATGTCGAGTGGGGTTCCGGCAGATATATTGACAGAGACGATAAATACGGTAGGGGAGATGGTTAGAGGGAACGTTGCCAACCAGGAGTACCTAGGAAGTGTCATGGCGCCCTCGAATCCGCCGCGGCCAGCTATTGTCGTGCTGCTGATGTCGATGGTCAATGAGAAACAGCCTTTTGGATTAAGGTAAGTGGACTCTTGCTTAATTTCCTGTATTCTTCTTAATGGCCTACCTACCTAATAGACAATCAATTATATATCTACAGATAATATTTGCTACTTGATAAAATTTTGGAACATCTTTATCGTGCTCCCGTATTTATCAAGCGAGTTAACGAATTCGCAAAATTATTAATTCAATTTAATATCATTTAGGGGTGTCATCCTAATAAAATGTGCCACAACACAAAATATGTGTAAGATTAGCTGGAAGATCGGTGATTTCGGCCCCCGGGGAGTCAAAATTTGTTATGTATATTTTATTTTATAATTATACCTTTACTATCCTGTTTTTTTCTGAAGAATGTAACTTCCTCATAAAACATTTCTATACTCATAATATTAATAGATACTCTCTCCACAGATGCGCAATCCTCTACTGCTTCCAATGCTACCTCTACCGCAACGAATTATCACAATCGCAGCTAGTTCAAACCCTCCTTCCGTCTTCAACAGAAGTCTCCCGCCTAACCAGCGGGCAACTTCTTTGCGGAGGCCTATTCTCATCCGATCCGCTATCCAACTGGTTCTCCTGCGTCGCGCTGATGCACGCGTTGATTGATAACCCTGGACAGAAGGAGCAATTGTTGAGAGTGTTGCTAGCAACGAATATTGGAAGCACGCCTGTGCTGTTGATTCATCAGTGTACTACGATGTTGATGCAGAGTACTAAGTTGAAGCCGAAGGTGAGAAATTGATATTTTATATTGATTCAACTGTTTGAGATAAAATGTAACTTTTTAGACCAATACAGCTGCGCTGTGTGTGTGTAGCTGTTTTGAAACCTACACGTTAATGGATAACAAAATTACTGAATCATTTACCTATAGGCTAATTTTAATGCAGAAAAACGCGGCCGCGTGCAGGAACTAGTCAATCAAAAAGGCCGATGCCGAAACTATTTTACGTTCTACTTTCTAATCTCGCTTTCCCAGGTGGCACTCCTAATGCTCCTCTGCCAATGGACGCACAGCTGCCCCGCCGCCGTTTCCGCAGTCCTACAAGTGGAGGAGGCGGCGTCCTGGCTCGTCGCTCAGACCACCAGCCCGGACGAGGAGGGCGAAGGCCTATTGCAGGGGCTGGCGGCGTTCCTGTTAGCGCTGTGTATTTATTACAATAATGATTCGGTGGAGAGTTACAGCAAGGTTAGTTATAATTTTTGCAATTTAATAAATAACAATAAAAACTACTTGAATAAAGTAGACGGAATTAAAAAGTTGAAACCCTGGGGGATAATGAACCCCCATTCGGCTTAAAAAAAAATAACACAAGGTGCCACAAAATATGTGTAATTTGTGGCACCTTGTGTTATTTTTTTTTAACCACGACTGCTGTATGGCAAAAAACTCTGTCAGTCCACGACCAGTCTGAGTAGAACGTCTAATTATTCTCGCGATCTATATGTACCTGGGTTCCGCGTGGCCGCTGTAATCTTGTGGGCCTTTCACTTGGTTTGGAAGCTATCTCAGCTCAAATTCTGTCCTAACCGACTTGTGTCCGGTCCAGTCCCAAACATCACCCAGACAACATACCAGATAAAATAACGTTTATGTCCGTTGTCCCCAGGAAGCCCTAAAACAGCTGGTATCAAAACGGATAGGCATGGAGGTGTTCACTAGCCGCCTGACCGAGGTGTCCCGTCTCGAGGCGTACACTCGCGCCGCCAAGCAGCCGCAGCTGCGGGCGCGCGCACACACCCACCTACTGCTAGACTATGACTTCTGTACGCTCTACAAACTGACTGAAGGTACAATTCAACATCCTCTATAACCTTTTCACTCCTCATTATATTCGATGTAGATGTTAAAAAGAAGGAAGGAATACCCTTGCGGGACCCCTTTTAAAGTTTTGTACAATCCTGACACCTCATCGTTATTTCGCACCATTGACTCTCCAGCTATGTATAAGTTCGCTATCAATGATATAAGGTGAAAGGATTAGCCCGTTTATAGGAAAATTCTCCGCAGACAGTGCATATCTAACACAATCAAAAGCTTTAGTGTAGTCTACGAATCGCAGAAGTATTGTAACATTAACCTCTTTATTATCAGTTTTTGACGATGTTTACGATCTGTCTCTTGTCCCGAGGCCTGATTACTTGGTATAAAGATGTATAGTCCGGTTCGTCCGGCTTCCACTATATCAAAGATATGTGTAAAGAAGGCAACAAAAACAACCAATACAGGCCAGCAGGGTAACCAGGGTGCCACTTAACATGTGTACTAAGCCAAAAGGGTAAATGTAAGAATACGCGTAGAAGAAAATCATTATGAAAATAAAGTCGTCAAAAAATATTCGGATTTCAAAAAATCTAAATTCATAAACTACTATCATAAAATATATAACTACTAATAATAGTACACATGTTACGTGGCACCCTGTCTGGCAATCTCGAATACTGGTCGTGAGTGATTTGGTGCTTAACACCATGCTAAATGGTCTTGCACATCTCCCAATGGTTCATATATTGGTAAAATATATCATTACACGTCAAAAAGTACAAAGCACACCTTGAAATATACTAAAGTATATCGATGGTAGGTACATTCAATTATAATATTACAATTATTTAATCAATTTAAATTATAAATAAATCAATTAACATTATAAATTTATCAATAATAATTATGTCATTGGAATAATATTACCTAATCTAGATAATAACATCCTATTTTATTGCACGAATTTATCAATCCTGTAGAAGGATTGTTCCCATACAAAATTTTACCTCCCTTTAATATTCCCTCTTTCGGTTTAACATTAGCACATATGTAACAGCACCTCGTATTTCCAGGCGTTCTAATCCAGTCCCTAACTCGCACGGAACCCCCGCCTACAGAGAACGGGGGGGAGAGCGAGGGCGCAGGCCTAACGCAGTACAAGGCGCTGATCCGGCAGCAGGACGCGCGGCTGCAGGAGGTCATGCAGCAGCTCGACGTGATGCTGCATCAGAACCACTCGCTGCAGGTAACAATTCTCTCTTTATCACGCCGCCCCCTGTAGCAGTCTTAAAGTAGAGCATAATTTAAAAATGCACCTGTAATAGTATTTAATATATTTTTAGGAAAAACACTTGATTTTCTTATAATAATGTAAACAAAAACCAGGATTTTTTTTTTAGTTTACGCATATTATTTTAATATAACCCATGAACAAACAAACAAAACAACTCTTTTATATCATTATCGAACTTCAAAAAATCGTAAAACAATTAATTTGTCCCTCCTGTCCGAAATGACTCCCTTTCAGCTTAGTATACCCATGACAGTCCTGACCTGTGTCGGAGTCATCCTCATCGTCGTCATCTGCAATAAGACATGATCACCTACGGGAAGCGTTCTTCAGACATTCTTCGCAGCTCCACTCAAAGCCTGGAGTATTAACACTTAACTTTACATAATTTAATATTAAATATAAGCATTGATATTTGCAGCCAAACGCACACACAATATAATATATTATAAGTACCTAAACAGTATATTGACTTATACAATGTACTTTTTAATGCACAAGCTCGAGATCACTAGCTCTATATGTTTTTCTTTTTAACTTATTTCCTCTGTACCTACCTAAAATTAAGATTAGTTATTAGTTATGTTGCTTTGACATAATTATCTGTTTATATTAGTTGGAGAAGCCACTGGCTCCTGAAACACAGTTTGTAACTAGTTCAGGAGCCTATGGACTCATATTGTCTGTTACACTAGCTTTTATGTCAATAAACTATTTATTATTATTATTATTTTTTGTTCAGCTGTTTGTTTGATAGCTTGCAACTATCCTGATCAGCGTGACCTAGGTACCTTGTCACATCGGCTACTCTGGAGTCCAGTAGTTTTTTCCTTATATTTTTGTTGCATTTCAAAAATTTTTGCAGAACCATCGCAGGTAGATCAGGATAACCTTTTGCAATCGCTCGACGGCGGCGGTGACTGTTACGTTCATTCATTACCTATTCAATTTGTGTCTGTCCAACATTACAACAAATGCGGTGGATATAAACTTGTCAAGACACAAATTAAATAATGAAAGAACGTAACAAATTAAGATTAGAAACTGCTATTAAAATTGGCCTCTTTCTCTATGATCTCATATTCTTTAGTCGATGAAGCCACTATCTGTACGAACTTGGCTAGTTTTCACATTTATGTTTTTGATTAGATGATTTTATTTCCAGATCGCACTAAACGACTCGCTAGCCGCCAACTCTCAGCTCAAGGACGAGAACACCTTGCTGAAAGCACAAGTAAATGCCGGGTTCCCTCCACCTTCCGTGCCTGACACCGCAGTGGAAGATCCAAGGGTACAGGAGAGCCAGGCTAGGCTCCTGGACAGTCAGTTGCAGCTACAAGATAGTCAAGCGAAGGTAAATCGTGTTTTAAAGTGGACGAAAGAATTAATTGACACATTCACTGCCTCTGTGGTGCGACCCGCGTCCATGTGCATCGATGACTATGAAAGTGTTACCTCCTCCTCCAAAGCCTATATTGGTCCACTGCTGGACCCAGGCCTCCCCCTGATAAGTGCCTTATTGGCTTTAATCTCACGGGGTATAATCCCCACGCTGGGCATGCGGGCTGGGGATCGCAGTTCGGTGGTAGAATTGTTCTGCAGGGGGCGCTGCTGCCCACCCCGGTGGATATCCCTTAGTCGCCTCTTACGACACCCGCGGGAAGAATTGGGGTGGTGCAAATTCTAAGCCGGCACCACACAATTCTAGATTAACTCATATAAAGGGCCTATGTGCTTCGGCCATGCATGCCTCCCAAATTTTATTACAAAAGCTATAAATCAATAATCATTTACCTATTTGATGTTTCTAGAATTACAAATGACTTATAAAGGCCTGTTCAAATGAAACCGAATCCCGCGTGGTGTTCGCCACCCAGAGCGGTAGGTAAGTGTTGCTCGGGTCCGGGGTACTCCGCGACGAGTGTCTACTGATAGGATTACCATCTCGCTGACGCTTTAAGTAGCGAATACCGCGTAGGTTAGAATAACACATCATGGCCATGACGAGCATGGCCTTTTAGTACCCCTCCGAGCCGCGGCGCGCCCAGCCCTCCCCTCCGGGTCGCACCGCTGAGGCTTGCCAGTGAAAGTGTTAAGATTGACGTATGTATTTGTGTGTCTGTCCGTGGCATCATAGCTTCCAAACGGATAAACTGATTTGGATATCATTTTTTGTTTTATTTATGTTGAAATGTGACTTCATCGAAAGTCTTAGCTACTTTACTATAAAACTATTGTAGTTCGTAGTAGAGTATTAAAGTAGCCTATGTCATACCCCGGGATATCAATTTATCTTATTTTATTAAGATATTTCCAGCCGTTTAGTCGTGAAAAGGTAACATACAGACAGACAGTATCACGAGTTCTTATTTTAATTTATTATATTAATTTTATTAATTATGGGTTTAAACTTTTCCACGTTAATTCAGTTAGAAGAAAGCCAATCGAAGATACAAGAGCTGTCGACGGAAGCGGCGCGACTGGACAAGGAGCTCCGGATGAGTCAGGACGCGCAGAAGGTGGCCAGCCAGGAGCTGGAGAAGTTGGCCAAGGACCAGGACGATCTGCTGATGCTTTTGGCCGATCAGGTGAGGAATAGACAATCACATTAATATTTTGACGACCAGTGTGGCCTCTATAGGCTTCGGAACCAAACCGACGAGAACGCGCGAGTTGCTTGCTGGGGATCATCTTGCACACCCCCCTGGGGATCGTGTTGCCCAAATCTCAATTTTTCACTCATAGTTACTGTCGTGATATATAACATCCAAGCGTTGGACCGGCGCAATAACTGAAAACTCATAATTAAACATATTAGCAAGCAACAAAACATAAAGGACATTGCTTTTCATTGTCTATAACAAAAGTAATAAAGGCCCAAAACAGGCTCACCTTTTAATTTTATTTTTTTCACTATTTAATTTGTACTCGTCTTCGCATTGTCACATGCACCGTCATTACGTTATGACTGGCGCTCTGGGATGTGGTTCTACATTTTACTGAAGGTAGTTACTATACAGATGGCGTTAATAGTTTGGCCACAATCGTGTGGGATCATCTTACCTAGAGGGATTATCTCGTACCAACATCCCCTAATACAAATATATATATATGTATATATATTTGGTCGCTATAATAAGTTGTTAGTTGTATGTTTGCAAACAACTTTGTATTATTCTGTTTATACAGAAATAAAACCCTAGTTTGAGTATAAAAATATTACTTTTAAAAATAAACGTTTGCAAAAATAACTGCCAATCAATTCACTCATTTACGCAACCCTAAAATAGGATAAGATAATCCCTGGGATCATCTTGGACACCCTGGTGTACAAGATGATTACGTTGTAAGGTTTAAATAAACCCATTTTATTATAACAAGATAAATATATTCAGCATTCTGAGTATGCAGCAAGCTAGCCAGATAAATTTCCTACATAATGTTGGTCTTTAAAATAGATTTCAATAATTATTTTAGAAATTACAGCCATTCTCCCTTAGGGGGATCATCTTGTACTACTTTCCCCTACCTGTTATATGAGTCAGATCAAGGAGAAAGCCGCTGTCATGTCGTATAAAGAAGTGCAAGACATTGCATTTTAGAGAGAAAAGTGAAGGAAATTCCATCATTGCACCGACCTGAGCTAGGCTCTTTAATATATAATAATAACCTGTGATATCCGATAAATTCTATTCATTTTTCCAGGATATGAAACTGAACGAGTACAAGATGCGTTTGGTCTCGCTCGGACAAGTGGTCGAGGAAGATGTTCCGACAGAGACGGAAAACCTCACGTGATCGACACTTCGAACTAGTTTAGCGCCTAAACACGGTTCCAACTTGCTTATTTCTTGGCATCTAAGAATATGATGTTACCAACTCGTTACCATGTAAAGGCCTATTCAGTCAGACCCGCAGTATTCGCTACCCAAAGCGGCAACGAGAGTGACATGGGTATGCGGTACATACAACGAGAGTGACATGGGTATGCGGTACATACAAATTGCTCGGCAGAAAAACACGCAAAACCGAACGAAATGTTTCGATGTCGCTCTGGGTAGCGAATACCGCGCATAGGTCTAAACAGGACTAAGAAGGTAAGCGACTGAGCTCTGCTGAGTAGATTTGTAGTTCCTTTTACAGATAGTGGCGCGTTGTAGTACTTTTTGTAGATAGTAATAATAATAATTTCTTAAACAACTTAGGGCTAAATGGATTACAAAAGAGTCAATAATATCTAAAATAGGTATACAATAATACAAGTACACTTATAGTGACAGTACATTTTCAAAAACTGGCCCTATTGTCTTTTGTTTTACATATAATTTTCAACGCTAACGTCACAAATCCTGACCTCCATTATAGGAAAAGGGAAAGAAGATCACGCCAGCTTTTAAAAATGTATCATGGTACCTTAACATCTGATCTTCGTGAGGATCAGAAAATCGTATTATTCCCGATATGGACTCTAATCTTGCTTGGATTCTTTATATAATTAAATGTATCTCTTACTTTATTCTGGGTAAAGTTTATTGATCTATCAATACCAAATACATTTTAAACACTAGCATTAAGTACTGTACCACACGTGATTAAAATGTATTTTTATGACATGTCTCTGTAATTTCTAGGTCTATGTTATTTAGTTTTAATAGGATGTATTTTACCATAATTATTTATTTCGGATTCTGTGTTTTTTCATTATTTAGAGAGTAAATGCTAGCTTTTAAATACTAAACAGAATTCAAGTATAGTATTTTGTTGTCAACTGTATAGTTTGTATTCAACTATGTAAATTAACTTACGTATTATTTGTGTAAGAATGTCATAAAGTACTTACAAATAAAATAATACTGCTGTGGGGGAACGCTGCAGAAGAGGGCTGTTCGTGCAATCTATAATATGGGTCCCAGGGCAACCCTACGTGAAAAATTCAAAGAAATAAACATAATGACAGTACCATGTCAATATATTTATGAAAACTTGTTGTACACTCATAGAAATATCAATCGGTTCCCTAAAAATAGCGACGTACATAATTTAAATACTAGAAATAAGAATAAACACGCTGTGTCCACAACTAGGCTACACAAGATTAATGTATCTTTTAAAGGGCAATGTATACGCTTCTACAACAAAATATACCAAATGAGTTGAAAAAATTGTCAATAAATAAATGCAAACAAATTGTCAAACATGTCCTTGGTAAATAGGCTTACCTACTACAAAATATCAGATTATCTAGAGGATAATAAAGCTTGGGACAAGTTTTGCTCCAACTCAAAAACTAACAACCTAACAAGGTAAAGGTTTCTTGTTCGCTTCTTTACTTTACCTTTTTACTTATGTAAGTGTGAGTCCTGTAAGGTCTAAAGGAATTAAAGCATTTTGAATTTTGAAGAGTGTACATAGGTTATATAAATATGTAATATTATTGTAATAGATGAAAACTGTTATTTTCTAACCCATATAACAACATTAAATAAAAGACGAATAAGCTTCTAAATTTATTATAGAGATAAATAACATATTTTCTTATGCTAGGAATAAATAACTATCTACAATGATCTTTTTACACGCGCAATCTCACACACGTTTTGCACACAAAATATTTAATTTATTTCTATGATTTATTCTAAACACATAGTAACTTGAACATAATAGTCCTAATTTGTTTTTATTATTGAAATGTAATTTTCTTTGTCAATAAAGATTACTTGAATATAATCTGTATCTTAATAACAATCTTAATACTTTTTATCCGCACTCACACTGACAATTGAATAATCTTTGATATTTTATATTGTTTTGAATGTGTGGAATGATTAAAAAATCTAAGTTTTCTAAACTACAACATCAATATTAATTTGATTTTGATATCATAATAAGATAAAACAATCTTGAACTTACTATTCAACATATTTTGCTGAATCTTATCAAGTGATGGGCATCAAGTGTGCAAGCAAGCCTCTAACATTGACTTTATCCGGTGTCCATTTATCTGAACGTGGCCAAGAGTAAAAGCGATAGGTCTATGAAATCTGATCTTTACACTTGTGCGTCGTCGTTAGGTTTATTATCAATTTCCTGTAACACTTCGTTCAAACGCTTGCGTAAGAACCGTAGGCAGAGGTAAAGCCAGAAACTGAAGATGTAGAAAGACGAATCCGCATAGAAGCGCTTAGGTTTCGGTATCTTGCCACTCGGTTCCATTGGCCGTTTCATGGTCGGTATAGCGCCTTTAGGAATGTGGAGCCGCTCTCGTTCCTCTTCAGTTAACATGGTCTTGACAGTTTTCATTTTTTCTAGGTCGTAACTGCAAAACTCTATTCTGTACTTGCAAAATTCTATTACTATTTCCATCACTTCCTGATCTATCTCATCAGTCGGAACCAGGTCATCAAGTAAAGAGTTTGACTGGCGATTCAATATTTTGTTTACTATTCTTCTGACATGGAGTTTATTAATATAAGCAATATAAGCGGTGCTGTTGTAATTTTCTTTTTTATTCTTTTGCTTTTTCCCTTTGTCTGGTCTACCAATCTCATCTGTATCAGGGATAGCCTTATCAATATCATCTCTCGCACCCAATCCCAAATCATTGCGGTCTATCATTTCAACTTCTGCACCTCCATAATTTTTATAATCACCTACCATAGCACCCACTTCGCTAGACTTATCTGAATATCCTTTAGCTGCGTTCATATCAAACATATTATCCGAAGCTTGCTTGCCATCTCTACCTATAGCTCCCTCCTTGTCTTTATCATTACCATATCCCTTCTTATCCAAATGCCCTTTACCTTCTACATCGCCCGCCTTATCCAAATCAGAGTTCACATGAAAGGTATTAATATCCAAAGCTTCGTCTCCATTGGCCGTCTCATCAGACGTCGTACCTCTTAGGCCGGAGTTCATTGACCGCTGCGGACTCTTGCCGGCAGCGGTGCCCGTATGCTAGGTGACGCTCATGTACAGCCCGAGACACAGCACGACGCCGATGAAGAGAAACACCACGATCATGATAAACCGGTCCTGGAGCGCGCGCATCATCATAGTGGTTAGGAGGCGGGAGGAGCGGTTCAGTTGTTCGTCGGTTTCGCGAAGCTGGAACAAGGATTTTGTCAGTTTCTTGGGTTTATAATAAGGTATCTATTTTGGATAAGCTTGAAAAGGTAAAACTGACGTTGGCACACAGGCCATGAAGCAAAGCACACAGCTAAAATCAATTTTTTTTATTATTTTTAACTATTGGTTACTATTGAAAATATCTAGTCGTCTTGCCATTACAGTACTCCTGAAAGGTCAAGATACACTACACTTTTTATCTCTAAATAGAATCACCCTGGTCCTAGAACGCTGGATAGTCTCCCGCTGGCCACTCAGATCCTGTAGCACAGCCGCCCCAATCTGCTCTGTCTCCAGCACCATACGGTACCCCTCAGTAAGAGACTTCCCGGTGCGCTCCAAGCGTTCCGTGTTGTCGAGCAGCTTGCAGCGCTGCTCGTTCACGCCACCCCAATCTTCGAATGACTCTTCTTGATCTACGTTGTCTGGGGGGAAAATGTGGTGTTAAGAGGGGTAGATGTAACGTTCGTCGACGTGACGTTCGGCGCGAGCGGCGGCGGCGCACAGTGGATCGAAAAAGCCCTTCCTATAGACATAGAACTTTTTTTTCTAAACATGATTTTTCTTATTGGAAACCTAGACAGAATCTTATTAGAAGCCCAAACTATATCATATTTTATGAACCTAGGTGATAATGACGCAGAAAAGATTTTTTGAACTTTAATTTGTATGGAGAAAAACATGAAAATCGATATTTTTCGGCTCTCGTGCGAGTGCCCGTTATTTCCTCCGGCATAAATAATGTTCCTATTTTTTACTATCTTTTGACATATAACACATATGGGGCACTCGATGGACTTCAGGTGAAAAAAAATAAAATATATTTTAAAATTTTCTTTTTGCATTTTATTCATTATACAAGGTACATTACGACCTAAAAATAATATTTCAACTCACCTAATTATTGTTACAGTTTTAATGCAATATTTCACCAGCCATACTTTATAATTTTACCTGATAATTCCATATTATATGGTGGTTTTATGATATTTAGCCGTTAAAGACGATACCTATTGTATATTTTTTTGTTAAATTTACAAGGGGCCATTAAGTTAGGTACTCGACCTTATCATTGTTACAAAATTTACTGCAGAGGTTTACCTACTTATCTTAAACTACCTGCTAACCCGTCACTTATGATTGTATTATTATTCTAAGAATTCCTTAAGCCCCTTTGCTTTGTTATTAAAAATGGATTTTATTTAAGTAGGTACTTACCTAATTAACAATTTGTCATTGTCTAGTTTTTTCTAGTAGTCGTTAGCCGGTATGAAGTAAGTATAAATATGGAGGGTTCTGAATATTTTTTTAGTTATATTAAAACTTACTACGTAAAACATCTGTGAAATTTCGAGTTAAAAATGGAAAAGCATAGTGTGGTGACCAATCTGGATCTATTTGTGATTCTAAAACAGTCTGGCAAGCTTGGAAACTATTTAAAACTGTTAGAAAGTGTTAAATTTCAGTTGAATTTGAGTTTATCTGAAGAAGATACAGACACTCTCCAAGAATTCTGTCGAAGGTTTAGTCAGTCTGTGATAAAAAGATGGAAATCTGCAAAATGTAACACAGAAACTTTCAAAAAACACTATACAGATTGGTTGGAGCAGAATATCGAGTGGCCAACTTGTGTACGTGAAAATATACGACCACAACAGCTAAATACTGCAATTCAAGAAACAAGTGAAGCTGGCGAATTGTTTTTACCCTCTCCGAGTACATCAACTGTTGGAACATCAACGGCTCCCAGTCCGCGCAAACCTTTCACAGAACTTGGAACAAAACAAAAGGTACGAAGGATTGAAAATTATAATTATAAAGGCCGAGAAAGTTCAGAATTGGCCTTTGCTTTAATTGCTAATATGAAAAATGAGGGTAAAGATGTTTTGGCAGCAGCCATAGATCATATTCTAAAGAATCCAAAAGAGGCGGAAAAAATCGTGGAACAAGCAAATGAAAAAAATAAATGTGTTTTCACCCCTACCAAAGCGCTCGGCTTATTACAGTCACTTAAACTATCAAAGTGGCAGTATATAACGTTGAGAGAATCTGCCATTCAAGAAGGCATTACAAATTTGTATCCATCATATTACAAAGTGCAGCATGCCAAGATGGATTGCTTTCCTCCGAAAGACGCAATCACTGTTACAGATACAATGGCCAAAGTA
Source organism: Eupithecia inturbata (assembly GCA_963662085.1). Taxonomy (NCBI): domain Eukaryota; kingdom Metazoa; phylum Arthropoda; class Insecta; order Lepidoptera; family Geometridae; genus Eupithecia; species Eupithecia inturbata. The sequence goes on from OY759195.1 coordinate 1,075,954, forward strand.
GCTCTTCAAGCACTCCTTGACATAACTGTTAAAAGAATAATAAAAAGTTTACCTGACGAGATTACAAACCAATCAATGATATTAATATCGAAATGGGGATTTGATGGTGCCTCAAGTCAGAGCACATTAATTCATTGATCCAGAAGACACAGATTCTGACACAGATGCTGATATGGATGTGTCTTTTAATATGTTCTAATTGTTTTACAGAAACTTTGTAACTTATACATATGTAGGTACATAATACGTGTTTTTTAAATAATTATTGTGTATGATAACTTGTAATATAGAAAAATATGCCTTGTGTCTAAAAAAATAGTAATATTTATTTCGTGTGAATTGTTTAATCGCCTTTGTAGTTTGTAATTATTATTCTTTTCTTTTTAAAAATAATGACTGTATTTGATAATTATGCTTTTACTTTAACTAAATATAAAATTTTTATATATTTTCATTATTATGATAGGTGAAATATTACATTAAAATTGTAACAATAATTAGGTGAGTTGAAATATTATTTATAGGTCGTAATGTACCTTGTATAATGAATAAAATGCAAAAAGAAAATTTTAAAATATATTTTATTTTTTTTCACCTGAAGTCCATCGAGTGCCCCATATGTGTTATATGTCAAAAGATAGTAAAAAATAGGAACATTATTTATGCCGGAGGAAATAACGGGCACTCGCACGAGAGCCGAAAAATATCGATTTTCATGTTTTTCTCCATACAAATTAAAGTTCAAAAAATCTTTTCTGCGTCATTATCACCTAGGTTCATAAAATATGATATAGTTTGGGCTTCTAATAAGATTCTGCCTTGGTTTCCAATAAGAAAAAGCATGTTTAGAAAAAAAAAGTTCTATGTCTATAGGAAGGGCTTTTTCGATCCACTGTGCGCCGCCGCCGCGGGCGCAGCCTCCCTTGCTGTTGCTCACTGTTACACACTTGTTGCGCATCTAGCTTCCGAGAAACTAGAGTTAGATACATTATTTATTTTAGTATGATTGTATGTAATGTAAAACACTCTGATCAAATTTCAACTCGAACCTAGGTCCTAAAAGACTCTAATATAAGTAATAATAATTCACTTTATATATAGATTGTGAGACAAAAGGGAGACAATAACGGTTTTAGCAATGATTATGTAACTATTTATTGAAAGTCACGATAAAGATCAAACGTTGAAAAGGAAGCTGATGGCCTCAGACAAGCAGCATTGCACAACCGCACCGTCGCGCGTCGCGTCGCGTCGTCGTATCTATCTACCGGCCGCCGCGCCGCTGTCCGCCAGCAGAGGCAGTGCTAGACCCACCCACCAGGTCAGGTAACACAGCTAACAGAGTTCATGATTCACATCTGTTCTGTTGTCTAGATTATGCATTCTTTGAAACTAGATTTTAGAATGGGAAGTTGCGATGTTGTTACTAATGCATATTGTGAAAATTAGCTGCTGTGTGCGAGATTGTACATTGAGACTGTTGTACCTATGCTATCACTATCAGGTGGCTCAGGCAGGGTTGATTTCAATTATGATCATGCATTTTACAGTCGTCCAATCAGACGCAGCTAGAGAAGCCATAATCCACCAAGAATGCGACAATTTGAGGTCTTCAGAAGCGCTCGTCTCCTGACGAGTGAGTCAGTGGCTGGATAAGGCAGCGGCGGCGCACAGTGGATCGAAAAAGCCCTTCCTATAGACATAGAACTTTTTTTTTCTAAACATGCTGTTTCTTATTGGAAACCAAGACAGAATCTTATTAGAAGCCCAAACTATATCATATTTTATGAACCTAGGTGATAATGACGCAGAATAGATTTTTTGAACTTTAATTTGTATGGAGAAAAACATGAAAATCGATATTTTTCGGCTCTCGTGCGAGTGCCCGTTATTTCCTCTGGCATAAATAATGTTCCTATTTTTTACTATATTTTGACATATAGCACATATGGGGCACTCGATGGACTTCAGGTGAAAAAAAATTAAATATATTTTTAAATTTTCATTTTGCATTTTATTCATTATACAAGGTACATTACGACCTAAAAATAATATTTCAACTCACCTAATTATTGTTACAGTTTTAATGCAATATTTCACCAGCCATACTTTATAATTTTACCTAATAATTCCATATTATATGGTGGTTTTATGATATTTAGCCATTAAAGACGATACCTATTGTATATTTTTTTGTTAAATTTACAAGGGGCCATTAAGTTAGGTACTCGACCTTATCATTGTTACAAAATTTACTGCAGAGGTTTACCTACTTATCTTGAACTACCTGCTAACCCGTCACTTATGATTGTATTATTATTCTAAGAATTCCTTAAGCCCCTTTGCTTTGTTATTAAAAATGGATGTTATTTAAGTAGGTACTTACCTAATTAACAATTTGTCATTGTCTACTTTTTTCTAGTAGTCGTTAGCCGGTATGAAGTAAGTATAAATATGGAGGGTTCTGAATATTTTTTTAGTTATATTAAAACTTACTACGTAAAACATCTGTGAAATTTCGAGTTAAAAATGGAAAAGCATAGTGTGGTGACCAATCTGGATCTATTTGTGATTCTAAAACAGTCTGGCAAGCTTGGAAACTATTTAAAACTGTTAAATTTCAGTTGAATTTGAGTTTATCTGAAGAAGATACAGACACTCTCCAAGAATTCTGTCGAAGGTTTAGTCAGTCTGTGATAAAAAGATGGAAATCTGCAAAATGTAACACAGAAACTTTCAAAAAAACACTATACAGATTGGTTGGAGCAGAATATCGAGTGGCCAACCTTGTGTACGTGAAAATATACGACCACAACAGCTAAATACTGCAATTCAAGAAACAAGTGAAGCTGGCGAATTGTTTTTACCCTCTCCGAGTACATCAACTGTTGGAACATCAACGAAAACGGCTCCCAGTCCGCGCAAACCTTTCACAGAACTTGGAACAAAACAAAAGGTACGAAGGATTGAAAATTATAATTATAAAGGCCGAGAAAGTTCAGAATTGGCCTTTGCTTTAATTGCTAATATGAAAAATGAGGGTAAAGATATTTTGGCAGCAGCCATAGATCATATTCTAAAGAATCCAAAAGAGGCGGAAAAAATCGTGGAAAAAGCAAATGAAAAAAATAAATGTGTTTTCACCCCTACCAAAGCGCTCGGCTTATTACTGTCACTTAAACTATCAAAGTGGCAGTATATAACGTTGAGAGAATCTGCCATTCAAGAAGGCATTACAAATTTGTATCCATCATATTACAAAGTGCAGCAAGCCAAGATGGATTGCTTTCCTCCGAAAGACGCAATCACTGTAACAGATACAATGGCCAAAGTAGCTCTTCAAGCACTCCTTGACATAACTGTTAAAAGAATAATAAAAAGTTTACCTGACGAGATTACAAACCAATCAATGATATTAATATCGAAATGGGGATTTGATGGTGCCTCAAGTCAGAGCACATTAATTCATTGATCCAGAAGACACAGATTCTGACACAGATGCTGATATGGATGTGTCTTTTAATATGTTCTAATTGTTTTACAGAAACTTTGTAACTTATATGTAGGTACATAATACGTGTTTTTTAAATAATTATTGTGTATGATAACTTGTAATATAGAAAAATTTGCCTTGTGTCTAAAAAAATAGTAATATTTATTTCGTGTGAATTGTTTAATCGCCTTTGTAGTTTGTAATTATTGTTCTTTTCTTTTTAAAAATAATGACTGTATTTGATAATTATGCTTTTACTTTAACTAAATATAAAAATTTAATATATTTTCATTATTATGATAGGTGAAATATTACATTAAAATTGTAACAATAATAAGGTGAGTTGAAATATTATTTATAGGTCGTAATGTACCTTGTATAATGAATAAAATGCAAAAAGAAAATTTAAAAATATATTTTATTTTTTTTCACCTGAAGTCCATCGAGTGCGTCATATGTGCTATATGTCAAAATATAGTAAAAAATAGGAACATTATTTATGCCAGAGGAAATAACGGGCACTCAAACGAGAGCCGAAAAATATCGTTTTTCATGTTTTTCTCCATACAAATTAAAGTTCAAAAAATCTTTTCTGCGTCATTATCACCTAGGTTCATAAAATATGATATAGTTTGGGCTTCTAATAAGATTCTGTCTTAGATTCCAATAAGAAAAAGCATGTTTAGAAAAAAAAAGTTCTATGTCTATAGGAAGGGCTTTTTCGATCCACTGTGCGGCGGTGCGTTCGGGACGGATGACGGCATCCGTATTCATTCAGTCTAGGATCATCGGTTCGCGTGCGCAGCGCACGTACCTACCTGCCTATACTTGCAAGTTTTTGCACATAACTATGAATTATTCGAATTTAATTGCAATAGTGCAACAATATGAAGAGTTGAACAACCTTCAATATCCGCAATGTCACTATCATAATCAGCCTATGTTAGTCCACTGCTGGACAAATGAATCCTAAACGAGATCCGGCAAGTGCGAGTGGACTCGCGCGCCGAGGGTTCAAGTATACCAATATCTACTTTAAGTACTGGTTAGAGACTGATATTTGATGAATACCAAAAAACCGATACATCTGAAATGTAGGTACCTTTAGTATCTACATTTCAGATGTATCGGTTTGCAAACTTCGGAGTACAGAGGACAATAGTAAAAGTCACGTTTTTTCAAAATATTTCATAAAGTATGTAACCTACAGGAATTTCAAAAACTGTTTTAAGTTGTACAAACCTATACCTTATATTTGATACACCACTCGGTAAGGTAGCCCTTTTGAAAATTATCCGCCCCTTTTTTGCGATGTACATTTTTCAAAAAGTGTTCTACTTGCAGACTTCTCTACATGGTTCCTATAAAATATAGATCCATGTTTACAAACGCTACATACATTTCAGATGGATCGCTTTGCAAACTTCGGAGTTAGGAGGGGAATGGGTACTTTTTTGAGTTTTTTAAAAATATTTCAAAAAGTATGAAACCTACAGAAATTTCAAAAACTGTTTTGAGATGTACAAACCGATACCTTTCATTTGATACCCCACTCGGTAAGGTAGCCCCCCTTTTGACCATTTTTCTAAAACTTACAGACTTCTCTATTTTTTTCCCGTAAAAGACCCATATCTACAAACACTACATAATATTTAGATGGATCGCTCTGAAAACTTCGGAGATAGGGGGGATGGGTATTTTTTCGACTTTTTTCAAAATATTTCAAGAAGTATGAAACCAACAGAAATTTCAAAAACTGTATTGAAATGTTTTGTACATACCTTTCATTTGATAGGCCATCACAATTTGTACTGAAAATTTTCATTTTTCATTTATTTTTTCCTTTAATCTGTACAAGCGCACGAAATTTATTATTATTTTAAATTTCACGTTATACGCTGCTGTAGTTGCTGAGATATTGAAGACGAAAAAAGTACAGAAAACGCGATGCCATCAGGGTTTCGAAACCGATCTTCGATCTTCGAAACTCTAAAGATAGTAATATTTAAAGTAATCTTACGTTCCAAAAATTACGATAAAAAAAATCATGAAAGTGCAGTGTTTCGCACATAATTTGGTCGAGATCTCAGGAACCCTGCGGTCTATTGTAATGATTTATGTTTTGATTTGTAAGTTATTACTAATTATTTGGTTCCTTGAACCAGTTTCTTCATAGGTGGTGTAGTTTTTTTGTAAATTAGCAAAAACTTGATTTTTGGGCTTACGCCGTGACAAAAGCGTATGCTCTGTCCCGCTTCTATGAACGCGAAATCCCACCCATTATTTTCACAAAATGGCGCGCAATGCACGCTCTTAAGTAGGTACATAATAATCTGTATCGATGTTCTCGACTCTTGAGTTCCAGAGAACACGTTAGCTCTAAACCGAAATACTGTTAAAAATTATGAATGCGATTCGGCGCGTTTGTTGCGTGCATACAAATTTAGTAGGTCCCCGCGCGCCGGGGCCTCGCGAGTCCAACTCAAGCTGCTTTACTCAGAGGTATAACTTACACCCGCTAGAAGCTGCATTGAGCACCGAGCGGTACTCATCCCGGACGCGCTGTAGCTCGGCACGGTAGGCGGGCACCCGCGCGCCGGCGCCGGCGCCTCGCGACTCCAACTCAAGCTGCTCTAGCTGGAACAGACAAATAGGGGATGAGTCAGCACACGCAGGGCTGGCATTTAAAGGGCTTAGTCTCAAACCTCTCACTTACAAAAAGACTTTGCTTGCTAGATTCCATGAATTGCTGGTATAGCCAGTAAAAGTCCCCTTGAAATAGGAGTATAATTGGGTAGTTCCCACCTGATCATGCTGGAGCCGATCATGTTGCGTCCGATCATGGCAAACGGCGCCAAACAGTTCATTCCGATCACGCCATACAAAAAGTGCCCTACTTTTTATTTACGTTTGTAAGCATATTAAATAGATTATGGGGACATGGGTTAGCATGCATTTCTCCTTCTGACGTAAGTCAACAGAAGAAAAGAATTGACTGTAAGCTATGCATTAGCTTTTAGTTGTGAGAGATTTATAACATGCTAGCTATCAGTAAACTAAATAATTTTGTTTTTAATGAGGTATCAAACTGATAGAAATATGGCTAACCGATTTGGCATGGGATGGGATTTATGGTGGATGGTACAACTACAAACATAGGCTGCTGGGTATACCAGCAGCAGATCAACTCAGGCTGAGGTTGATGAAGTAACGATGACTTACAATCAATTTATGATGCAGCCAAACTTACCAAATCGTTGGCCTCCTCAAAATTAGCTTGTATCTCCCTGGATAAGAGGTCACCGTTGTCTGAAACAAAATTAATGTCAAATGATGTAAAGTGAAGTGAAAGATAATGGTATTATTGAAGGGGTAATAAATAGATAAACATGCTTTGTTTGGTTTACGAGGTTCAATAAAGGTACCTTCAACATTGCCTGTTTTCAATCGCCCTATCTTGGATGTTATATCCGCAGTAAGCACTGAATACTGCTGTTCGTATGATTGAATTAATGTAGCCATTTTTTAGGTCATTGCGATACAATTTCGATGAAGAATTTCAATCAATGAAATCACCACACACAAAAAGCAAAATAAGTACGACTCCATCCAACTGAGGAAGCGAAAAATCAATACACTGCGGTGGGGGGGAGTGAACTAGCCACTTGAGTGGGACTGACTTTGACTGATATTGGAAATAAAACGCAGCTCAGGCAACATGTACTTACATCGAAGGCCGCCATCTCGTAGAAAAAAGTTATTGTCTCTAGTTTTATAGTCTATGGATGGTTCTTATCTTCGAAAGTTGTTTGGTGCAGCAGTTGGTGTTGGTTTGGGTTCAAGTTTCTTGTTTGTAATTTTGCTATTTTACAGAGAATGATCTGTATTCTGTATGGATCTATAATATACCATCAATAACGATGTATTGCCGTAACAAAAATCCTTTGTACTTCCACTGGAGCTGTTGTTTGTTGATATGAGCAAAGGTACCTATGTTTTATAGATAGGTACCCAATGTTTATAAATACTTCTATCTTTACATACTTTCTACAAGTTGTGCATAAAAAGTTTTATAGTACCTACCTAGATATAGCTGTGAAAACAGCTTATTTTACAAAGTCCATTAGCTATTTCTATCATTTGTACCTACCTACTGCAAGCAATAGCGTGATTTATAGTTTCCATTGTGCGCGTTCCACTACTAATTTATTTTAAACTAAGTAAATTACAATTACACGTTTCTTTGGAAACGTGTAATTGTAATTTCTATCCCATGGGAACTGATTTATGGGACAAAAAAAAGCCTACATTTTATTCCTAATATTGATGCTTGATATATTTTATGTAAAGAACCCATGGAAGGTGGTCCCCAAGATACAGGTGTATCCTAGTTTGGGGATCAACGATGTAATAATTTTAAGTCTCATATATTTTTCAATAAACATTATTATTATTAAAGGCTTAGAACAACCTATATGCAAAATTTCAACATGATCCTTTCAGTAGTTTTGTTGTTATGAGATAACAATCATCCAAACTTTCGCATTTATAATATTATTGTGATATTGAATATGAAACTATTTTCCATTGACTGTAGTGTGTAGACACTAATTTATAACTAATTTATTTGCTAAGCTATTGTTTTCATTTTAGCCTTCAGCAAACATGCAACATAATTTTGAGGAGGACTCCGGCAGAAGCTCCTGCTCAGCAACATCCACTGGTATCAGTCCTGTTCTGGACTACCACAGTAACCCAGTGAAATGGAGACACTCCAAAACTCAAGAGGCCTGTCAGACCAACACAGATTTGAAAGTCAGCCTACAACCCCGAAGTTGTGCAGGACTGATCCTTTCACCTGACGAGAAAGATCCGTTCCCAAGCTGCAGAATACCAGCCAGAAATCATACAAAGCCAGTTTTCAATTTATTTGATACCACAAGGAGTGGTGGTCTTAGCCATGCTCATTCTACATTAAACATTGCATGCAGCACTAAGATTGATGAACCAGGCCTTGATAATGCAGTTTCTCTGAATGCTATTACTCTCAATGATAGAACTAAGAGTCAAGCCACTGCTTTTAAACGGGGAAAGCCAGTCCAAAGGGCAGCCTCCAGACTATACAAAGCAGATTGTGGCTTCAAAAAAGATGGATGTGTTGGTCCTGAATTCATTATCAGAGCTTCACAACCAACAAAGAACATGGACTTGACTCTCTCAGCCAATGCTGATAAAAGAGTAGTGAAAGTGGTGCTACTCAATGGACAGAAACTTGATGTCACATGCGACCCAATCAATATAACAGCTGGGCAATTGTTTGAGGCACTAGTCCACAGTGAGAAATATGAACACAACTTTATGCTTGGAGTAGCTATTTTAATTGGAGGTGATTTTGTATTCCTTCCTGATGATTACAAACTTAAAAAGATAGCTCCAGAGAACTGGCACAAGATTGGAAGCAAAAAGAAACATTCTGAAGAATCAGTGGCACTGACATTGTTTTTGAGAATCAAGTTCTTTCTGCCAAAAAACATATCAACCAACATACAAGGGGGGGAGTGGAGGTACAGAGTCTACCTACAGCTGAGGAGGGCTACAGTAGAAGGCTCCCTGACTTCAACTATTCAGAATCTCATTTTACTAGCAGGATATGCCTTACAAATAGAATTTGGGGAATTCTCCTACAGAGAGCATGGAACAGCTGACTATTTTCTGCTTGAGCATTATTTGCCAGAATCAGTCATCACAAGTAATATGGCTGATGTTAAACTAAGGATGAAAAGAGCACACGAGTCTCGACACGGGTTAGACAGGAGCAAAGCTATTGTTAACTACATAACATTGGCTCAAACTTTTAGAGATTATGGGGCCCATTTCTACTCTGCGATATGGGCCACTAGAGATGGCTTCTGCAGGGATGTTTGGCTCTCTATTGGGCCAAGAGGAATAACAATTTATTCTAGAAACAATCAAATGACAGAGGACTCAAGTACATGTCCCAACAGAATAGTCCTACAAAGCCTGCCCTGGCACCACATTCACACATTCTACCACAACAAAAAAAGCTTATACATACTACCTAATGCTTATTCAGGACTTTCGAAAATAGGAGTCAAATATAAACTTAAATTGGCAGACAATAAGAGCTATTTCACCTTTTGGTTGGCGTCCCTACACCACAGATTGTATTTAAAACTGTATGCAAAGGCTGACTTCATAAATTATTTATCAGATGAACTCAGTTGCCCTGTGAATACAGATGGGAGCCCAAAGAGGATTGACTGTAGCAATTACCAAGACAGCTACAACTTGGCTGTGAGAAACCCCATCAGAACACGGAGGCCTGTGAGAAGAAGGTTTAGAGTTGATATTTTTGGGGAGAAGAGAGTACAGAACAAAGAAAATGAAAAGCCTGACACGGAGGAACTACTAAGACAGATTTTATTACCACTGGATGAGAGTTTAACTGGACCTAATCAGAGTAAATGCAATTCATCCAATGAGGGCTTATCCTCCTCTGAAAGCAGTCTTCCAAGGAGACAAGGGGTCAAAATGGGCACGCGAGTTTTCAACGGAATGAGATCTCCACCTCTGCACAGTAAATACACAAGCCCACTACTCAAGAGCAGTCCAAACATTTGTTTCAAAACTGAAAGTGACTTGGTGTACACCCAGAGTGATTCTGACGATCTTAGTTTTGAACAGAGGCAGCATTTTAGTGTGAATAGCATGAAACTGCTTCCAGAAAGGTATTACAGTCAAAACATATTGAATGTGCCAACTGCATATGTTCTAGAATCTCCCAAAGTCTACCCGGAGGTACTCAACTACGTAACAAGTAACGATTCTTGCTTGAACACATCTATCTTTGACAAGCTGGATAACATGGAATGTGTGCAAGGCGAAAGAGCATTTGTAACAGCTGTGTTAGAAAGAGATGCTATGAATGCATTAGGACTGCAAGTAGCTGAAGGTTCTGATGGAAATGTGTACATAAAATCCATCACAACTGGAAGCCCAGCAGACTTATGTCACAAACTCATTCCAGGAGATCAAATTATTTCCGTCAATGGTAAAACTCTGCTGAATGTACAATATGACAAAGCATTAGCAATGTTGCAAGCGGCGCCTAACACAGTAGAGCTTATAGTTCTCCAAAACACTAATAAAATTGCGACAGATAACGAAGTAAGTAGTGCTAGACACGCGATTACTGGAAGTATCGCAAGTGTCTTAGATGGAGAACTAACAGATGACGAATTACTAAACGAAGAAGCTTTAAAAACTATTTACGCACTTATTAAGTTGACAAAAGAGAAAGTTATAAATAAGATAAAAGACAAATCTAGCAAACAAACAACCCCAAACAGGAGTAACTTACAGAAAAGCATCTCTGAAAAGAATGTTTATGAAGAATCTGATTTTGGGAACTTCTCTTCCCAAGAACAAACCCCTCAGAAGAGGAATTCCCAAAAGTTCAATACTTGGCGGGGCCAGTTCAACTTATACGCAAACCCTAAACGCCGTCCATTAAGTTTAAGCATCCCAACTGATTTATCAGATAATTATTTAGATGAGAATACTGCAGACATAATGAAGAGAACTTCATTGAAGTCTATTCAATCGTCGCTCAATAGTATAGATAAGTCGGTAAAGAGTGCTTCAGCTAAGAATGTTGCTTTACCGAGAAACTATGGCTTCAGCAGGAAATGGCTGGGACCTGTAAGGTACCCTGTGACTCCTTGCAAGAACAACGTTGTTACTGACGTAGTCGAAAATCCCGATGGAAATGTACAGAGGAAACATTTCGTTTATGGTGCTGGAGATTCAGATGAGGACCAGATATTTTTGTAGGTTTTAAGGTATTATATGCAACTATTTTACTCATTATAACTTTGTATATTTTATATAGAAATGAACATTTAAGAATTAACTCCTACGTTCATACAATTTTGATAATATCTAATAAATACATGAATAAATGTAAATTTTATGCAAATCAAATCTGAATTTATTTAATGCTGCCTTTTATGTAGCGCTTGGATTATCAGTCCTTCCTTCCTTACCCTTGCCTTGGTACCATCATCAATCGAGGCATTCGCCGGGAGGCGGTGAATGCCTAGATCGATGAGAAATGCATGGTAAGCATGCATTTCTCATGCCCTGGCCCACTTTTGGATGAGACAAACAATTTAAACATAATCATGGAAGAACCCTCCGAACGACCGGTGGGTATCAGTGCCAAGACTCGATGATCTGTAACTACAGATCGTTAAAAATAGGTGTGGTCTTTTAACGCTTCGGCGGCGGGGCGGTAAGCGTAAATGATGAAAGGCAGTGCCGGCTTTAGGGTGGGGCGACCGCCCGCGGTGCCACCGGAATCTACTGCGCGCCGCGCCGCCCCGCCGCGCGCCGCGCGCGCCGGCTACCACATAATTTCAATAGGTATCTATAAAGTAGGTAAGGAAGAAACAATTCGGCGTACTAACTTTTATCATTGATTTTCGTCCATGATTTTATGAACATATCTCAGTGACTGATTAAGTACCTACATAATCGCATTCAACTTATTATTTTTGCACGTTTCGTAACTCTCACTTGCTAAAATAGGACATACATATGAGACGCACTATGCGACAGATGGATGAGTAGCCGAAGAAGTAGGCTTCTTCGGCTACAAAAGCATTTTTTTAAAATAATAACTTGTACGTTATTAATATATCTTACTTACGAATTATCTAATAATGACGTGATAAATAAGTAGAATAAGTTTAGTACTTTCATATTTTAGTCTCGTTCAAAAAGCCTTTTGTATTTTGTGGTCAGGTCGTCACCCTGTAGAGTGAATGACTGAATGAGCTTAAAATAACGGGCAACACTTAGGCCGTTTTATTTACGGGGGCATCAAAAAATTGTGACGGCTCGCTGACAACATTTTTAGCAAGGTATTTCGAGGATATTTCAAACACTGCAAAACATCTTTAAATGCCACAAAATATTCCCGGCTCGCTCACACATTTCGTCCGCTCGACCCCCACATTGACAAATTAAAAAAAAAGAACGAAAACAAAAAATCGCGGCTATTGAGGCTCGCTCCGCTCGCCGATAATATCTTGTTGTTCTAACAACGTTAACAGGTTTTCGATGGGGTCTTCAGCCCTGCCCCCCGAAATGCCTGCTGACGGCCCTTACGAAGTGAGTCAGTTGAAATTTTCACAAAATGAGTTACCTATTTCTCTTGCCGCTTTATCAAAACATATAAAAATTAAAGGGGCTCCCATACAAAAAACATAATAGTCTATTTTTGCTCTACGTTTGCTAAAAACTTATTTGTGTTCAAGTCTGTATGCTGTATCTTTTCAACCGTAAAAGGTAGACAGTTTAAATTTTTACAAAGAGCTTAGGTAGGTCCTATCTAGTAATATTGCCACTATCTTTATTCTATATCATTTAACGAAAAAAGATAAAAAATAAGTTGGTAACGTCCGTACATTATCAATATGAATTATAGTCTAGGTACTAGCTGCTGCTCGCGGCTTCGCGCGTGTTTTATAGGTAGCCATGTCCGTCCCCGGGTTACCATTGAACACCAGCCTAATTTTATTAACATCCGATCAGCCTTTTAGGCATGACTTTCGAATTTATAACAGTATGGATGTTTCATGAAAATCCGTTCAGTAGGTTAGGTATAGTTATACCTAACCTACTGAACGGATTTTCAGTTCATTAAAGAAATCTAAAATGGCGGCTTGTACTTGCGTTGTCAGATAGTACAGTTAGCAAATATACCTAGTTTTTACGTGAGAGTATAAAAAACATCCATCCATACATCCTTAAAAACGTTTTTATGTATGCCTAGTTTCTTTTTTAGGTAAGATGTAAAAGGGCGCCAAATGCATGACTTGCCAGGGGCGCCTAGCCTAGTATATGTGTATGAAATATATATGTATGAAAGGGACTCCATACCTACCTAATAATTACCTTTCGACACTGTTCTATCAACTTATCATCTCTACGATTCACTTTTCATCTTTTGCTCCGCAAGGCTCAAGAACCGTGCTGATACTTACGATTGCAAGCAACCTGTAGCTCAGATTATATAGAATTGTGTAGTGTTACCTACATATAGATCTCAACATTCTCAACAGAGATAGCTACGTATCTTACAGCGTCGTCGTATTCCAAATACGACGCGAGACGGGGCGGGGCGCAGTGGACTGCGCCCCGCTGCAGTTACGTAACTATGTACTTTGGTATGATTTGAATTCAACAAGCCATTGTGTAATGTTCTGCTTATGACCTCTAAAGGTTTTCTCTATGAAAATGCAGTTATTGTTATAAGAGCATGGTGCTAGATAAAATGAGTACATAAGAAGGATACTTTGTCTGCCTCCCACCATATTACATGGTCGGTCCCATAATAAAATACGTAAGGTTTGAAATGAAACTAGACAAGTAACATTAATTATTAATTTTTAAAAATAACATTTGCTTGTACAAACCAAGCAAGATAAAAACTAAATAATTCTAACATGACAATGCTTTGCTACAATACGATCAGACTCAAAACAACAGAAAAATATTCTTTCACACACTTTATCGGACATACTACAGAAATGCAATACCCATATTGGTGATGTTACCACTAGTATCCAGTTTATTTACACCATAAATGCATTATAAATACACTTGTGCACTTTTACATCATGCCACCCATTCCACCCATACCACCCATACCACCCATGCCTCCCATGCCACCCATGGGGTTAGCTTCCTTCTCTTGTGGGATCTCGCAGATGACAGCCTCGGCTGTGGTCAGCAGAGAGGCTACTCCACTGGCATCTGTTAACGCTGTTCTGACTACCTTTGTGGGGTCAATAATTCCCTTCTCAATCATGTTTACATATTCATTGTTCAGCGCATCGTATCCAAATTCAGGTCCCAAATCTTCTACTTTAGCAACTACAACCGATCCATCAATACCAGCATTCTTTGCAATGGTCATGCATGGCATTCTGAGGGCCTTCTTCACAATATCTACTCCGGTAGCCTGGTCACTGTTTGCTGTTTTGAGCATGTCCAAGGTGGGGATGCATCTGAGCAGGGCAGATCCACCACCGGGAACAATACCTTCCTCAACAGCAGCACGGGTGGCATTCAGAGCATCATTGACACGGTCCTTTTTCTCGCTCACCTCTACCTCGCTGGAACCTCCAACATGTAAGACAGCAACACCAGATGCTAGCCTAGCCAGACGCTCCTGAAGCTTTTCCTTCTCATACTCAGAGGTTGTCTCCTCAATCTGATCACGAATTTGTTCAGCTCTTCTATCAATATCAGACTTCTTGCCCTTACCCTTGAGAAGGAGGGTGTCATCTTTGGTAATAATAACCTCACCAATTGAACCGAGGTCTGATAGCTTTACATCTTCAATTTTGATGATGTTTGCATCATCTCCAAACACAACTCCACCAGTGGCGATGGCCATGTCACTGAGGGTAGCCTTGCGGTTGTCACCAAATCCTGGGGCTTTCACAGCTGCAACTTGAAGTCCAATCTTTAGCCTGTTCACTACCAAGGTTGACAGAGCCTCACCATCAACATCCTCAGCCACAATAACCAGAGGTCTCCTCTGCTGGTTGGCCAGCTCCAGAGCGGGGATGATGGTCTGAACATTGCTGATCTTCTTCTCAGAGAACAATATTAGAGCGTCTTGGAACTCTACCTTGGCACCCTTCGTTGAGTTGATGAAATATGGTGAAATATAACCTCTATCAAATTTCATACCTTCAATGATGTCTAGTTCGTCGTTGAGGGTCTTGCCGTCCTTGACGGTGATGACACCGTCGCGGCCGACCTTCTTCATGGCGTCGGACAGCAGCTTGCCGATAGCGTGGTCCCCGTTGGCGGAGATGGTGGCGACCTGTGCAATCTCCTCGGGCGTCGTCACCGGCTTCGACATGCTCTTCAGCTTTTCCTTCACGGCGTCTACGGCCAGCATCACTCCCCGACGGATCTCAATAGGATTCGCACCCTTTGAGATTTTCTCGAAACCCTCCTTGGCGATCGCTCTGGCGAGTACTGTGGCTGTGGTGGTTCCATCCCCGGCCTCTTCGTTGGTGCTGTTCGCTACGTTTTGGACTAATTTCGCGCCGATATTCATAAATTTATCTTTCAGTTCGACACCTTTGGCAACTGTCACACCGTCTTTTGTAATTTTCGGAGATCCCCAAGATTGTTCTAAGATTACATTTCTGCCCTTGGGGCCCATTGTGACGGCGACGGCGTCAGCAAGAACATCGACACCTTGAAGCATGAGGGCTCTTACATCAGCACCGAATCTCACATCCTTCGCGTAAAATCTGGCAAGTTGATGCGATTTTTGCATTGACACTGTCTTTCGAACAACACGAGGTAAGCGCAACATTTTGCAGTGATTGGAATGGGTAAAATAATTCAAAAACTTTTTCCAAGATTTCTTCTCGAAGGTTCTCGATTTGATTGACGCCGGGATAGCAAACGTGTTCTTGTCAGCCGGTTTTAGGTTAGGAATTATGAAACACTGGCTGAGTGAGTAGCTGCTGGCTGCAGGCGGGTGAACTTTGGTAAATCTGTAGAACCAATATAAAATGGCGACCTGGATCAGTGTTGCCGGCAGTCAATATGAAAAAACTCTGAAGCTGAACCGAACGCGTCGTCGCTTTGGTCCGAATTAAGACAAAAAGATCCTTAATATAAAATACTCTTGATACCTCTAATCCATCTTGCTTGCGCAGTCCAGTTTGTACAGTTATGACTGGCTAAATGACGTAAAACCGGTACAGGCCACATGTGCAAGTAACCTCGTGCAAACTAGAATGCGGAAACCTCATGGCATGTCTCATAAACGTGTGGACTGAACTGTCAGTATGGAGAAGTTAATGTAATAAACAATAATCTGTTTTTTTTTATATTTTCGGTGTCCGGCACGTCACGACGATGTGTCGCCTACAGAAGAGGTTTTTTACTATGAGTTAGACGATTTGTACAATTCAATGAATTCAGTTCCCTTTCAGACCTGATGGTATGCACACGTCCTAGTATACACAGGACAGGCAGGACCGATGGGATGGGTACATACGGTACATATTAAAGATTACCTATTTGTCGGGTATTTATCGCGTACCTTTTGTTTTATTTTCCCCTACGTTTCCATCGCGTTGCAGCGATCGTGATAACGGCGCGACTTGCCCCGTGATCACGATCGCTGCAACGCGACAAACGACGACAAATAATCTTTAATTTGTTTCTGTACTCAGAGATGTTAACAGATCGCGAAAGTTTAAAAAGTTTGACATTGACAGTTTCAATATGTAACATTTCTTTTTCTTCTGTGGTCGAATAAAATAAACACGTATGCACAGCCGAGCCGCTTCAAAATTTGTTGTTTTTATGGGTTTTTCGTTGTGTTTTGCAGTAAGTTTTATGTTTAAATCTATGATGTATATTTTTGGATATTACCAATAAAGTCGGGAAACTTTTGAAAGTTTTTGTGAAAATTGTCTTTGAGTTGGCGTGACCCATCCCATCAGTACATATTTTTACCATATTTACCCAACTGCTGTCGCACTAAAAGAGGGTTAAGCGTTTTATGATTACATTTTGGTGTTTAGCGTGGCTTTGTGGTTAAGTCTTCACTAAAAGAGGAATACTTTGCGATTTTTCGTTATATTTTAGAGTTTTGTAGTTGTGTTGCATCTTTGTTCACTTACAGCTTTGATTTTCTTATTTCTTCCAGAATGGCTTGTTTCCTAAAAGTCTGCTTGGTTACATTGCTCAATGTACCACACTGCGTATAGAAAAAGCGAGAAGTCAAGTTAGTGATAGAGCTGCTAGAGCACGAAAAAGAAGATCTATGGAAGCTAATTTTAACGATTTTTATGCAAGAACTGCTTCACACCGTGGCATTTGAATTTGTAGGTTTAACGTCTAACTACCTCGTTTACATAATTAAAATAATAAAACTACTCGTACCTACTCTTTAATGACAAATCTATGATTTTCAAACAAAATAATGCAATAAAAAAAAAATTAAAAAAAGTACTAATTTTGGTTGGTAGCAGTTGATGTTCTGTTTACTTACCGATGTTAAGTCACCCCATTATCTTTTTTCTTTGCAGTTGATTGATTTTTACACGATTTAAACACGCTAAACGGCATATTTTATTTTTTGTTGTGTCGCGATGGGCGTATGCGAGTGACTAAATTGCCAATCGGCAACAACTCATGGCGCAAACATTTGGTTCGGGATGTCGTCGGTTCCCTACGTATAATAATTCAGTGCTGTGATTTTTCAGAATTTACAAAATACTTGAAACGGCCTTTTAAATAGGTAAAGAAATCTTTTCTACGCAACTGCAAATAAAGCTGGTGTCTCTTTCACGCCTATAAATATCTAGACCACGGGGTCTAGATAGTCATATTCACCCCTAGGAGCTTGGTACCCGGGTACCAAGCTCCTAGGGGTGAATATGACTACCTACTCACAAGCACAGCCTTCATAACTAGTTTGTGACCACCCAAAAAGTAACAAAAATTTCGGCGTCTCGCTCTGCTCGCCGTTGCATCTTTTACAGCGTCTTTTTTTGTATCCTAACTTTTTAGTAATTAACTATATCGAAAAAAATGAAAAAATGCTATCAAGGCTAAGGCTATCTCCTCTTGCCGTCGTTTTAGCTTCTTTGTCTTTGTTGCTAACCCGACCCCACCACCAACTCCAAAGTTGCCAAGGCTAGCTCTGCACGCCGTTATTTATACTCATAGCGTTTTCTTTGCCTCCGCAGTCTTCAAAATTTTCGAGGCTCACTTTAGTCTTTAGTCATAGGAAATCTAGCTTACTTTGCCCCATAATACAAAATATTCGAGGTGTGCTTCGCTTGCCGTTACTAAGACTAATTTGCTCATGTAATGAGTTGAGAAAAAAAGGAGTTTTTTTTCTACCAACCCACGCTACGCCGCCATGCGCCACTCTGACTTCAATTACGGGAAAAAAATTATGTAAGGCTACGAATAAATACCTAATAAGATGTGAGCCTAGAATATTTTTTGCTAAATATTCTAAGGATGTAAGGTTACATTTTAGGCTACAAGGATTCTTTTTGATACTGGTTTATGGTTACTATTGACTCGTCTCGGCTGGCAACACTTCTTAAAACGAACCTACATCTTTACCTGTACATAATGGATATATTGTCCCATTTATTGTACGGTACTATAATAAACACCCCAATAATCCGTGTTAAAAAGGTTTCCAATTATCGCGGTGTACAATTTCAGGTCATGCAATATCAGCTCGTGAAAACTTGCCACGTGCCAATAATGCACAACCATGTATGTACTGCCTGAAATTGTACCCATAAAATTATAGGAAGCCCTGTAAGCTGATTACATAGTCTAACGCACACACGTTGCCGCGTTATTTGCGCTATATTAGCGCAACACTTCGTGAGGGCGCTAGTTTATTTTGATATTTTTTTTTGTTTGGAGTAGGTAAGTATCATGTTCAGAAACTAGATAAGTACAACGGAAATATGCACTGAATCATTAATTTAAATGAAACAAGAAAAAATATAACTTCGAAAACACATAAATAATTACATGTTTATCGCTAGTTCATGCGGCCATATTTGTTTGTATGAGCGTTATTTTTATCGACACGGAACAGAAAGAACAGTAGGAATGTTAAGTAGGCGTGGCATGCGTGCCACAATTAAGCAATGTTATGCTTAACTGATCTAAGTCGTGTTTTAACATCGCCTCGAGTTACTAGTCTTGCGACAAATTCATTATTCTGAAGCTATGCCTTATTGTTCCATTTAGAATGTAAAATGATAGACGAAGAAAAAATCTCTACAATTGAGGTGTTTCGTACCATCGAAAAGTATGATTTACTTTTTTTCAAATAAAATCTTAATTTATTTCAATTCATTAATAATTTCATAGAACGGATAGTCAAAATTAACCTTATGCAATAAGGATAAAGTTGATTTTAGATTGTTTCTATTTAATACTACGTTGTCGAAAGTGCTTCGCTACTCAATTAGTGATGTAGTCAAGCCTGATGTTGATTTTATCAATTGATATCGATACAAGTTATTATTAAATTTATTTAGTATTTACATTACAATACAAGTCACTAAATAGACATCATTAGGTCCTCTAACCTTCATTTTAAATATTTGTAGGTTTCCTTAAGATTCCCGTCAGAGAGAAATGGATAGATACAACAGGTAGAGTTAAATGGATGCCAACCAAATCAAGCACGAATATATAATATTTTTGAATATTTTTTGGAAGTCTATTTTATAATATCAAATAAAGGATATAGATACACGAAACCATCACTGAAAATCGTTAAGTTTTGTAAGTAAGTCATGTTTGACTTTTATTAATTTCAATCATCATCATCAGCCTATGTTAGTCCACTGCTGGACATAGGCCTCCCCTAATGAGTGCCATAGCACCAGCTTGACGCATGCAGCATCTGCCTGTAGTCTTTCGCAGGTCGTCATCCTACCTAGCTGGAGGGCATCCTACACTACGTTTTCCGAATGTAGTCTCTACTCAAGAACACGTTTACTCCAGCGTATGTCGGTTCTTCGCGAGATATACAACGCACCTACATGTTATATGTATACATGTATGAGGATACTATTACCACAATTAAATAAATAAATAAACTCGGAACAAGTCTTTTATTTGGGAATTGAACAAAACATATATTCTATCGATATCGATAATGTAATACAATGTGCAACCTAGTGCAGCTTTGGTCGAGTAGCAGTCGATGGTCGACTTATCACGCGAATGTCAATCATATGCCTAACGCAATTAAGTTTATAATACTGCCATCTATGGTCACGCAGTGGAATTGACTAGTCAATCGAATGTTTGGTGAATATAGACCGTAAATACGTTCTGCTGCTAAAGTAAAATAAATCTGATTTGTAAAAGTCAAGGTTTATTACCAAATCTGTGACGTTGGCTAGTTTTGCATAAACTTAAAACTACAAATGAAACGAATTGTTTCTAAATGCATTATATTATTATTGGTTTATGTGTGTGACTTTGGCGACAACGGTGCCTTTAGTAATTTTGTAGCATTGCATTTCCACTGTTCTTTATGTTGAGTGAATTTCTATAACGGAGTACTTTTTCCACGATTTTAAACGCAGTTAACACCACGTGGTAAAAAGTTACTACACGTGTTAGGAGCTTATTAGCACCTTTTCGACAGTCATCTCACGCGAATTGACATTAGATGGTGAATTGATTTAGATAATTTGCTTCATTGTTAAAAGAAAAACCCGCCTTTGGGAGTTATATATATAATCCGTGGTTGTAAATTCTTAATTAATATCAAAAGAATTCGATAAATATCAAAAGACCTGTCAAATTTATTGGGTCCGATTATCTTACAGCTTACAGCCTAGCAATGAATAGCCCGGGAATTTACGACCACGGATTTTGTCCTGTATTACGCAGTTTGGTAATTTTTTTACAAATGGTTGAAGTTTCCGGGGCTGTATAAAGCTGCTCTACGCTTAGATAGCGTAAATAACACACATATACACATAAAACACACATATAGTATGTAATCAGCCCCCTCTGATATTGTACGACATTATAATATACACCACGATAATCAGAAGCCATGTACACGAATTTTTATGGTGTACAAATTAGGTCACTAATTATTGTGCCGTACAATGTTTTTCTGTACATTATTGTGTCCCCATTGGTTGCAGTTGCTTGCGTTCACTCGCTGTTTGGTCGGTCGGTCGCAGACTAAAATCGAACACGTTTTTACATTATTCCCATGCTTGACCCCTTAAATGTTCCTTGTTCTTTAGCATTTAAACTCAACATGCATGCGTTAGTGTAGTTCATTTCAGGCTTCTAGGGAGCGAGCATACAGTATGGTCACTCAGTTCACTCACACCACTTGCAGTCTTAGTTAGAATTTCTTGATCGTTGTGTGCTGCTGTCGTGTGCTAATAAAATAAGTTTCCAAACTGCACATTACATAATGGATTGTGAACCGTAAGTTTTGCATATAAAGGCCTCTGTAAGTTTCAAGTTTCAAATCGTTTATTGTAAGTAAGTGATTTACTTATTGAACTGTAAACACACGTAATTAGAAGTTTAAAATTTTTATTTATGGCTAAAAGCTTGGTTTATCTATAAAAATAAATCATAGACTTGGACCAAACAAAAGAGCATTCTAAGTTTTTGTCTCAGAATAATTTATTATTAATAATTTTATTTCTGTATTTTGTAGTTGCCGCTGCTCTCCTAAGGAAGGTGCATTGCTGGGTATTGGTAACCCTCTTCTGGACATCTCCGCTAATGTTGGAGGAGATCTTTTGAAGAAATATGACTTACATCCTGATGGTGCTATTATGGCTGAAGAAAAGCACATGCCACTTTATGATGAGCTTATGAAGCAGTAAGTTCTAACATTAAACTATATTATAATTGCGCTCTTGGATCTTTTAGATAATTATGTATAACCTTTGGGGTTAGATGATGCTGTGTGGATTGTCTAGCATTATTTACATAATTTTATTTTTGGCGTTTGGTTTTAATCCCTCTAATAAGTGATAGTGAATAGCTTAACATGCTTTAATAGGAAGAGCTGACAGACGCTGCAGTAGCCAACAAAATTGTCTGACTCCATCATTGCAAGCTTAAAATTCATGAAAAGGAAGGACTGACTGATGCTGTGGTAGCCGTACACATTGTATGACTCATCATTACAAACTTAACATAGGTACTGAAAAAGAAGGGCTGATAAACGCTGCGGTACCTGAACAATTTTTATGACTCATAATTAAACTAATGACTCATTATTAAAGAGCGAACATGATAGCCCGCAGGTTCGCTCGCTGCTCAAGAGAGGTAAAAACAACGCTATTTAAAGCATATTGTTCTAGTTTTTACACATGCAGCCTGTGGGTGAACCATACGCAAAAACAGTACAGAGCCCTACGTGTGCAGTATAATAACGCGTTCAGGGTGCTGATGGGGCTGCCCCGGTTCTGCAGCGCGTCAGGGATGTTCGCCGAGGCGCGCGTGGACTGTTTCTACACCACCATGCGCAAGCGGGGAGCATCTCTGGTGCGAAGGATGCGGTCCAGCTCCAACAGCATTCTGAGCGTGTTCGCTAATAGGTTTGACTGCATCTATATGTATCACAGCTCAAGGATGCATGCTTATACTAATAATAATAATATAAAACACAACTTTGCCAAATAATTATTTTAAATATTCTGTTTCTTTGTTTTGATTATTGTGTTGTAAATTTAATGAATGTTATAGGTACATAAATGTGTGTTCTGTAATAAGTGGCACTACCACAGCTTCGGAATAGTTTTTATATTTTATGTGTGTTAGTTTTAAGGATCTATGGACCGTAGATTAAGTTAATTAAGATCTTTAACTGTTCGAAGTTGTCTGAAATAAATGATTTATTATTATTATAATTGCAAGCATAACATACTTTATATTATAAGGAAAGGTTGACAGACGCTGCTGTGACCGAAAAAATTGTCTGACTTGGTTAGATGTTTGTTATCTCTTCATGTCTAAACAGCTTAACTGTAGGATGTAGTTCTAGACCTGGAATAACACATCATCATCAGCGTATATTAGTCCACTGCTGGGCATAGGCCTCCCGTAATGAGCGACACAACGCCCTGTCTTCAGCTTGTCGCATCCAGCATCTGCCTGCAGTCTATCGCAGATCGTCATCCCACCTGGCCGGGGGCGTCCTACACAACGTTTGCCAAGTGTAAGACGCCCTCCGGCCACTCCACTCAAGAACACGTTTACCCCAGTGGTTGTCGGTTCTTCGCGAGTTTCGCGACATATGGCCGGCCCACTGCCATTTCAGCTTGCTAATTTTTTGAGCTATGTCGACAACTTTGGTTCTCTGTCGGATGTATTCGTTACGAATCCTATCCTTTAGACAAACTCCGAGTATAGCTCTTTCCATAGCTCGCTGAGCGACTTTGAACTGGTGGACCAGCCCTACCGTGAGTGTCCACGTCTCAGCTCCGTAGGTCATGACGAATAGGACGCACTGATTGAAAACTTTCGTTAAAAAGACTCGACGTAGTTTCCCAAATGCTCCTCTTGGCCTCCTTCTCGAAATAGTTTTTACCTAACTGCAGAATCTGCTCAAGGTAAGTGTACTCGGAAACAATTTCGAGAAGGTGGCCATGTACGACAACCGGTCAGGACCGGTCGTCGTACATGATCCAGTCCGTTGATTGTTTTTGGTTTTATCCATATTCATGCCAAGACCGATACATCGGGAGGTCCTTACCTTTCCAGTCCAGCGTCTTAAACATATCTTCCAACGCGCGTTGTAATGCCCATAATCCCCAAGCTGGGCATGCGGGTTGGAGATCGCAGTTCGTTGGTTATGTTATGCTGCAGTGGGCAATTCTAAGCCGGCTCTACACGATGGAATAACATGAAGGTTATATTTTATCCCGGATAATGAATGCGAAGCCGCAGGCAGAAGATTTTATTTACGTCCTTTAACTTGTATTGTAACTTTGTAGGGATGGCCAAACCAGGTAACACACAGCAGGGTACCGGTAAGAGTTGAATGTGGTTTGGTTTGTTTAGGATTTGGTTAGAAATATGTCTTATTATTATGCATTTGTAATAACCACTAATGGTCACTTGCACGAAGTTACATAATTACTAGTAGTTCGAACAGCAGACCTTGTAATAATCACTAAAGCTGAACGAGCACATGGCCGCGCCGCCGCAGCAGCCGCACGCGCACTCATCGAATTTCCTTATGGCCTCGCGCACTTGTCCACAACGAACGAGCCGCACGTAACGAACGCGCCGAATCACATTCATCATTTTAACGGTATTTCGGTTTAGACCTGTCACCTGACATGGTCTAAGGAACTCGAGAGTTGAGAACGAAGATATTGATACAGATTATTAGGTACTTAAGTATATTAAGACGCGCGGTAGAGCGTCCAGCCAAGTTCGGAAAAAAACGTGCGACGCAATAACAGTGAGTATCTTTACACGAACCATTAGACACGCTTTTGGTCCCGTCTATATCTCAGACATTATCTAACTTACAGGCTTGCTATGTTGTATGTTTGGTAAGATCCATGAATAGAGTAGGAATACCAAATTTTATAAATAAATTATACATTTTTAACAACTGACTCATCAAAAACCTAAACCACTTCTAGATAACCTAGGAAGTTAAAAATTTGGTGTGAAGGATGATCAAACTTTATCAGAGGAAAAAATTAAAAACAAAAATTTTACGTTTTGCGTTATCAATATCGGTGCCAGCCGATATTGATTTTCGTGAGGTTATTTGTGAATATCTCATTGGATTATGGACTTACTGTTTCAAAATTTCACATATAGATAGACGTATAATAATGACCCAAAACTGATTAGTATATAATAATAAATAATTAATGAAAAATAAGATACCCTCTCATCTCAAGGGAGCATACTAGGTCCCCTACTATTCTTGCTTTATGTCAATGAGTTACCTAAACTAACTAAATATCTATGCGTTATGTTTGCCGATGACGCTACAATATATTATATACCCCAAAATAAAAAATCTGACACTGAATTTGAACAGGAAATTAACATAACATTAAAATCACTTGTAGATTGGCTTGAGCAAATAAATTTACAGGTAAATATCAGTAAGACTAATATAATAAGATTTCAAAATTATAAAACTCCACCATTAAATATAAAAATTTCATACTAAAATAACAAAGTAAAAGAAATTAATAAAACGATAAGGTTTGCTGGAAGAGAACTCTTTTTAGGGTTAAGCTCGCCTTTGCCATTCCTTCTCTAGTTTTATGTTTTTTTAATGTATGTTTTATTTAGTGCAATAAAGAATTATGGATTATGAACGATATTCTTAAAACTAAAAATTGATTCAAATCTAAACTTCAAAGCTCACCTTTCAGAATTAAAAGAAAAAATTACAAAGTACTGCTGCGCTCTTTCTACACTTAGCTTAATTACATCAAAAAGTATAGCAAAACAAGCCTATTACGGATTAGTTTATTCTCAGTTAAGCTATGGAATAATTTTCTGGGGAAACTCTGTTGATATCCAAACCACTTTTGTAATGCAAAAGAAATCATTAAGATGTATTTATAACTTAAAGAGCACTGATTCGCTCCGAAACATTTAAGTCAGTATTATTTCCTTTTTAAAAATATTTATTTATAAAAAGGAAAACATACTGACTCTCACTTCCATCTATTTCCTTCCCATATTCTAGAATTGTGTATTTTTGTAAAGAGCAATAAGCAATATTTTTTTGAAAATAAATCTGTGCGTGCATCCTCTCAAAAGTCCAAGCATAAATTTAATATTTGTATCCCTCAAGTCAATAACATTATTGTATCACAAAAGCACTTTCATCACAGCCATAAACATTTTCTATAATCTTCCCATAGAAATTAAAACATTAGATAGTAATATATTTAGAAATAAATTAAAAAGATGGTTAGAATCAAAGGCTTTCTATTCGCTCAAAGAATTCTTTGATAAATAATAATAATAATAAATAATAATTTGTTTATTTCCTCTTTACACTACACACTTACATACTTTATCAAATGATGTTTATTATGTATACCTACCTAGTTAAAAAGGTACCTATTTAAAAACTGTTATTGTATGTCTATTAAAGATAAGCTGTTGAAACTGTACACTATTTTATACTTAAGATGTTTTTTGTACAACAGTTAACAATAAACTATTTCTGATTCCGATTCTCATACAACAAAAGGCGCGGGCGGGAAAAATAAAATCGGCCCACAAAGTCAAATTTAGTACCAAATAAAAGAACACCACTTCGGCATAAAAACTGCCAAATCATATTAATTTATAATTAAAGCTGGGAACAAATTATCTGACGCGTCCGTAAGCCGCGGCTGACGGACGCGGCTGATCAATGTGCACGCTTGTAGGACGACGGGTCTTTGGACGTCTGTCCAGTCATTTCAGAAAGAATTGTTAGCTGGAAAACATGCCAAGCAGCGACAGTGAGGACGATTATTTAGCGGTAGCTGCGCTGTGTTGTCCGCCAAAAAAAAAGAGTTTTAAGAATTTTAAAAGATTTTTATAATGCTGAAGTTTCTGATTATAAAGACACTCGTGGGCACGAACGCACTCTATCAATTTTTCTTCCATCGCGCTTGACGTGTCACCGCGAGCACGCTTGGTAAGCTTAAAACCCAAAACGTCCACGAACGCGTCCCCGCGCCCCGTTCATACCGTCCGCGGACGCAAAAACATCCAGCCAGATCCTGTTCGGACGTCCGTACGCTCAAGGTCGCGTCCGCGATTTATGACAGACAATGTGCACAGTTTAGTGTATTTTGTATTAATCAGATAGAAACAAGCCGCGTCCGTCAGCCGCGGCTTACGGACGCGTCAGATAATTTGTTCCCAGCTTAGTTTCGGAATTATTGTTAAAAATGTGTGAGCGATCGTGTAATGCAAATGAACCGGGTTTCTATAAAAGGGACCAATCGTTGCATTAGTTCCATAAATTCATACATAACTAGATGTCGCTAGTAAAAGTGTAAGCTCTAGAACGCGCTGACGAGATGGTTGTTGGACGAGGTTAGAACGATCTCCATCGTTTTGGAAGGGTTGGGCAATTTAAATTATTGCATCTTTTACTAATTAATGAATTTGTAAGTAACAGGTAGGTAGGTACACACGTACAGAAAATTTACTCATGGTCTTGCCGTGTCCTGGGTTACGGATAAAAAATTACCTTGATGATATTGAAGGTTGTACAACTCTTCATATTGTTGCACTATTGCAATCAAATTCGAATAATTCATTGTTATGTGCAAAAACGTGCGCTGCGCACGCGAACCGATGATGGACTGAATGAATACGGATGCCGTCATCCGTCCCGAACGCGCCGCACAGAACGCGCCACACCGAACGCACCGCAGTCACCGCACGAGCAAATTTTTTTGATGGAATCCCTATACCTACAGGATTTTAGTATAATGCGGCGCGTTCGGCGCGGTTAGGTGCGTGATGGTGCATACTATTTCATACAAAGATGTATGATTGTAAAATGCGATGAGTTCGGCGCGTGCGGCTCCTGCGGCGCGGACAGATGCGCGCTCAGCACAATGGTCACTTGCGCAAGATTTCATATTACTAGTAGTTCTGCGAACAGCAGACTTCGCGGGCACAAACTCACTTCGATGAGCTATTCTGCTCCTCACGCCGAAGATCTTCATCGGTTCTTCGCCATATTTTTATGAGACCAGCTTCTGCCTTTCAATTAAAAAAAGAACCATCGGAATTGGATCTTATAAAGTGGGATATTTAGTTACCTCCATTTTGAAGGAAGTACCCCTCTAATCAAAAATCACCGACAATATATTTTTTTAAATTGTATAACCCGTATAGAGGTTGTAAAATACGACCTGTAGATGAGTACCAACAAACAGATTTTGAGGAGCAGAAGCTCTAACCCCCTTTTTGCCCCTTTTCGGAGGAAGTAACTCTCATCAAAAATCCCGACAAAAAAAATCTCTATAGTCGTTAATCATGTAGGTACACCAAGTTTCTTTTAGTTCAGTTGTAAAATACGGCCTGTAGCTGTACACCAGTAAAGGTCTGTGTAAACTAGTCAATATTATATTAAAATGTTTTTATTTATTAATCTTTGATGTTATTAACAAATCTTGAGTGATAATTTGATGTGTCTTGAGCAAATAGAATATACTCAAATATTTAGAATAGTTTGTTCGATCTGTCAATGTTCTATCCCCTATATACATACATATAGCTGTGCGATTACGCAAAAACCACCCATCCTATATTGACATTTGAAAGCCCTTTGAATGGCCTTCGTGATTTGCCATTGTATGCCATTGGAATGGCTTTCAAATATACGATGGGTGGTTTTTAGGGTTCCGTACCCGAAGGGTGAAAACGGAACCCTATTACTATGCCTTCGCTGTCTGTCCGTCCGTCCGTTCGTCTGTCTGTCACAGGGCTCTATCTCATGAACCGCTTAAGGTAACATAGTATTAGATTAGTGGCTTTGTCTTATTCTAACTCTATGCCGATAACGCTATCCTGGCATCTGCGGTCAACAGCATGTGCAAGAAAGACGTATTTATGTTTATTTAAAAAAATCCAGGTACAAAGCTGAGTTTATAGCCGGAGGCAGCGTGCAGAACACCCTGCGAGTGGTACAATGGATCCTTAACACGCCCAAAGTCTGCACCTACTACGGCTGCGTCGGTGATGATGAATACGCAAAAATTCTAAAGGAGAGAGCTACGTAAGTCTGGTATGATATTAAAGATAAGTTCCATCTGGTAAAATCTTCGAACACTATCCACTATTACAGGGTGCTACGAAACGTGTGTACTAAGGGAACCCAAGGGGATCAACATTTCATCTACGATTTTTTTATTAGACTTTTCTTCTTCATATTCATATTTGGTTTTGAAATTTCAAAGGATTTACATAATTTTTTGTAATAATTTGATTACAAAACACTGGTTTGCTGAAAAACAGTTATGAAATATTGTATGATGTTAAATAATGCAAGAGTAATGCGTATAAAAGAACACGAATATGAAGAAAATAAACTAATTTTTTTTTCAATAAAAATATATTGAGTAGTGTGTAGGCACTATCGAAATTTATAAAAATATATAACTAGTTGATCCCCTCAGGATCCAGAATCACCCCTTTTCGGCTTAGTGCAAATATTACGAAGCACCCTGTATAACTACGGTTATTATAAAATGCGAAAATAGCTTTCCAAGTACACAAGGTACGCGATAAATAATCATTAAGAATTTTTTGTGGTAGTTCATTGTACGTAGCTGTTAACCGTAGGGTACATACGATTTTCGTTAAAGGCTCCTGAATGTTATTTAGCTTCAATAAAAGACCCCATTTTCGTTGTAAACTATTTTTCAATTAGGTACTAACAAACACATTCTCAAGTTCACTAGCATATTTCCCTGTTCTGAGATGTAAGCCGATATCTTTAGACGACTATCATGCCATGTAAAGTTACATCACAGTTTTAGAAGAATGAACTCTGTAAACATTTGAGTTTCGTCACTGTGATAAGGAGGGCAGAAGTTATCGTCTATCTATAGTTTATACAAATAACTTTAAGGTGAAGTGACTCCCGAACCCCACGTTTCGATTGTACGGAAAATCAATTTTAGCAGGTTTGCAGTCCCGAAGCAAGTTGCGATCTTCTTTGTACACGTCCTCGTACTAATAATGACACCTACACCTGGTACGGCCATGAGGCACATATGCCTCACGGACGTACCAGTGAAGTCACCCATGAGGCACATGTGCCTCATCGGACTGCGAATCTGTTAAGGCAAAAACATGCTTCGTTTTTTTACTAGCATAACTTTTAGTTAGTAATGAAGTATTAGAGGAAACTGCGATATTTTGTATCGAGTCAAGTTTAGTCAGTAGTGTTCCGACAAACACGATTGACTAAACTTGAATCGATACAAAACAATCGCAGGTTCCTTTATACAGGGTGACTGGAACTCAACCCGCGGCCATAGCGAATTCGCAAATGGAGGAGGTCATTTGCTAGTTATTGGACCTTACTTTCCTTAACTAAAGTTTAATAGATTAGATTTCGGGCATCAAAAGCAAAAATTAAAATTGAGTTGAAATTAAAGATTCTGCTCGAATTGTTTTTTAAAAACTAGCTTGGAAAAACATTGTATGTACCTAGAATTTTACCATAAATATATACATTGTTTGCCAAAAATTGATACGAGTATCTTAAGGGAGTGACATACACTATGTGACAAAACTCCATAATAAATAATGATTAAAAAAAACATTGTTGAGGATGTTACATTTTTTTTGAGTAAATTTTTTTTTTCAAAGCCTAATGTCTTGTTTTTTAATCCTAGTTTGAGGGAAGTTCCGACGTATTTTAATCACAAATGTGTATGACTACCAACAAATAATAAAAAAAATATTGAATTAGTGAAAAAAAAAGTTACGAATGCTTGAAGGTCAAATTTAGGAGAAATCTCGATAAAATATTAAAATTGACCTACTACCAAAACTATAAAACTTTAGTTAAGGAAAGTAAGGTCCAATAATTAGCAAATGACCTCCTCTATTTGCAAATTCGCTATGGCGGGTTGAGTTCCTGTAAACCTGTATATTAATTTTTACAGAGATACTTCTACAGAAAAATAGTTTGTTTTGCTAGTTATTTAACATATTTAAATGAAAGTTCGTCTACGTGTTCCCTAATAAATAATTTAGACGATTATTGACAAAAAAAATAACGATAATGCTGGGGCCAGACTACCGGTAAATGCCGTTAATTATCGCGATGTTGGACGTTGAACGTTGGTGTGGCAACAACTTCTCGCGATAATTTTACAACGGCATTCACATTGCCGTTTGACGTTAGGCGATAGATCGAGTGGCGATGGCGGTACATCAGAGACATCGCGAGAATTATTGCGTTGAAGCGGCCACACCACGTTTGTTTCAGTGTGCATCGTGAGCGCGACAGGACCGCACGTGCATATTTTTATGATGGAAGACAATAATATCATGGATTAGACAAACGAAAAAGTTATCGTGTTTCTTGAAACTCTGCAAACAGA
Source organism: Eupithecia inturbata (assembly GCA_963662085.1). Classification (NCBI taxonomy): domain Eukaryota; kingdom Metazoa; phylum Arthropoda; class Insecta; order Lepidoptera; family Geometridae; genus Eupithecia; species Eupithecia inturbata. The sequence goes on from OY759195.1 coordinate 1,107,178, forward strand.
GCCATGTTTATGTTAATTTTTTTTCATTCGGTAATGAAATATATTCATATAATAAAAATGTTCACTTATGAAATACAGTTTAGCAGCGTCAACGTCCATCTTGCTCAAGGAAGGAACATTGCCAATTTTATTGCCAGTTGACGTTTACCGTTCAAGTGTGGCCACTCCACCTATAGCGTTAATTACCGCGAGATGTATTGGGATGATGGGCATTGCCATTTCCCGGTAGTGCGTGTGGCCCCAGCATCAGTGACATTGCGCGCGGGCCGTAGGCGGCCATTCCGCTGCTCTCGCCTTCCTCTGTTTTCGGTCGTCCTTGTCTAGCAAAACGGATCCCACTTCGCCTTAAGTAGGTAGGTACACATACACAGGCGATGTTCAGAACGTTATCTCCGTTCTTCAAACAGTCATTGTGGTACTCAATCTCACTAATAATATTAACGCGAACGTTTGGGTGGATGTTTGTTGTCTTCACGCCTATTATCCCATAAATCAGTTATCATGGGATAGAAATAATCTATAAAGGTTTCTCTGCACGCTGCTGCTTTAGCTGCTCTGGCTTAAAACGTAGCGGATACTTTCAGGGATAATGTAGCCTACCTATACATTTAATTGAATCGGACTAGACGTTTTGAAATTTATTTATTACTTACATTTTGTAGCTGTTAGGGGGCGTCCATTAATTACGTGAATACTTCTTTGTGGGTAGCTATAGCTAAGTAATCGTACAGTGCCACATCACCAAATTTTTTTGAAAACAATGGAGTCGTGGACCTCTGGGAAGAAGCCCAGAAGACGCAGGCTTGGTTTGTTACGGGGGCTCCGGCTCCGCGGTAAATTGCCCAATTCTGTCCTCACTGTGTTAAAGATTTCTCTAAATCGAATCTAATATTGTATGGGAGGAACAAAAAGTCGAATATTTTTTAATATAATATATTTAATTAATCAAAGTATGAACCATTATTTTCTATGCACTTTTGCCATCTTATAGGTAGTTCATTGATCCCTTTACTAAAAAAACCAGTCGGACGGGAATCAATAAAATCTTTGAAGGCGATTTGGACTGCCCCATCGGAGTTGAATTTTTTCCCTTGCAAGAAGTTATCCAAATTTCGAAAAAAATGGTAATCTGTTGGAGCAAGGTCCGGGGAGTACGGAGGATGTCTTAGACTTTCCAATTGAAGCTCTTCTAATTTAGTAGCCGTCTGTTGCGCAGTGTGTGGTCTAGCGTTGTCGTGAAGCAGCAGTGGCGTGGAGCGATTGACCAGCCTAGGTTGTTTAGCCGCTAGCTTTTCCATCATGGTTTGCAATTGCTGACAATAGACATCAGCCGTAATAGTCTGGCCAGATTTGAGAAAACTGTAATGAACAATACCGGCACTAGTCCACCAAACGCTTACAAGTAACTTTTTTGGGGTTAATTTTCGCTTGGGGCAGGATTTGGCTGGCTGGCCAGGATCCAACCATTGCGCTGAGCGCTTCCGATTATCGTAAAGAACCCATTTTTCATCACAGGTAATGATTCGGTTTAAAATACCTTCATTATTGTGCCGGTTTAGTAATGTAACGCAGCAGTCGACGCGCGTTTGCCGGTTTGCTTCAGTCATTTCGTGAGGTACCCACCTTTCAAGCTTTTTAATCTTCCCAATTTGCTTCAAGTGAATTAAAACAGTTTTATCACTAACATCGCAGCCTGCAGCTAACTCGGACGTGGTTTGCGATGGATCCGCTTCCACAATAGCCTTCAACTCTTCATTATCAACTTGAGTCTCAGGCCGTCCACGGGGCTTGTTCTGCAGGTCAAAATTTCCAGAACGAAAACGTTGGAACCAAAAACGAACTGTGTTTTCTTTTGCAACACGACCGCCATACACATCATTCACCCTTCGAGTTGTTTCCGCAGCACTAGTGCCACGGCGGAACTCGTACTCGTAAATAATGCGATATTTTAAGTTTTCCATTTTGTAAAATGAGTGACGCAAACAGAAAAAAACAGAAGAAAAAAAACAAATGAATGACGATCATCGAAGCACAAATACATGAGTCTATAGCTGTACAAATTTGAATTTGGAATTCCTTACCAAAGAGGAGAAATTTGTGATTAAAGTGGCCAGTACGAAAAACGCCAATTTCATATGTAAGGACCTAATATAAAAAATCACTAAATATGACCAATATTATATCAAAATATGGCCTTGAGGTACCTGTAGAGTGTTTGCAACAGTCTACAGTTAGCTTTATTGTAAATACTAGTTCTAATTTGTTTCTATGGTTGAAATTGTTTTGGAAAAATATTCTATTGTATTATATTTGAATCTAATAATAATTAGGAAAATCTTTATAGCTCAAAGGAAAGATAATTATACTGAGGTACTTCAGTTTTAATGTTTTTTTTATTCATTTTCCTGTGAGGTATAAAACCCCGCGCTAATTTTTTGTATTTTCTACATTGATTTATTATAAAACTACAAAATATTGTAAAATTAAATACTTTATCATGTAGAGTCGTGTGTAGAGTAGAGATTAGATATTAGTCATACTTTGTGATTTGTTTCATTACTTATATATATTAGATTAGTTTAAAAAGTCTTTCAAACGTTGAGGACTGAATTTGGCAATTATACGCGGAGCCCCATTAAGGTATTACGTCACACGCAATAATTAGTCTCAAAACTAATTAGGTAGCTGCTAGACTATAGCGTCCTTCAAATACAAAATGTTTATTTCTAAAAAGCTCAAAAAAAAAAACACCTTGTATAACAACAATTAATTACATAGGTGGACTTACCCAAGTCGTAGGTAGTAGGTTTGGTGGATATAATGCCGCACTAGGCTAGGCCTGTTTCGCGGGGGATCGAATACATAGTCTGTTTGCCTAATTAATCGGAAAATGGTAGTACACTAACACTAAAACTTCCACTTAAAGCTAGGAATGTTCTGTGGCTGCCACTAACTCCCACCCCAGCGCAGATGGCGTGAACGTCCGTTACCAAGTGTCCGCGGAACACCCCACCGGCACCTGCGCCGTGCTCATAACGGGCATCCACCGCTCGCTCTGCGCCAACCTCGCCGCCGCAGAGAAGTTTGTAGAGTCTTATCTACACACTGAAGAGGCGAAGAAGGACATTGAGAGCGCCAAGGTCTTCTACTCATCGGTAAGACTAAGAACTGTAAGGTCTCTAAATTCTAGATAGAGGGTATCCACCTGCGCTAACCTCCCCGAGCCGCAGAGAAGTTTGTAGAGTCTTATCTACACACTGAAGAGGCGAAGAAGGACATTGAGGGTGCCAAGGTCTTCTACTCCTCGGTAATACTAACATACGAGTAAGAACTAATTGATAAGTGACAGGCGCCTACTCGAAAAAAATCAAGTAACATGTTAGAGATTACTAATTTAACCCACGACACGAACAACACCTACAGAGGCCGCCATGTTAAACATAAATATCACCCCCATCTTTTGCATCTGGAATGGAAGTAATTGAAGTCGGTTAGGTACCTAGTTAATGAAATGATTGTTTTGTAAAGTAGATGAACAAGGGCACACAACACAATGTATAATTCAGCGTTTCTTAATATGAGAGAAACTGTGGTCAATGAATAATAAGTCAGCAGGTATGGCAATCAGGTCGCGGTTACAGCTAGTCTTTAATATTTCCGGTACTTGTTTTCCATGTGCTGTGGCCGTGGGACACCCTGTATGATACCGTGGCAAGACTAACGCTGTCTCTTTCTAACTTCCAGGGTTTCTTCCTAGCCGTTTCCCCCGAGTCGATGATGGTGCTGGCGTCGCACGCGCACGCTAACGGGCTCACGTTCGCTCTCAACGTGAGCGCTCCCTTCGTGTCGCAGTTCTACAAGGACCCGCTAGTCGCGCTGCTGCCTTATGTGGACGTCTTCTTCGGGAATGAGATGGTAAGTTAGGTGTTTAGCTATTTTCTTCATTGCCATGTCGCTCAAGTCACGCTAACGTTCGCTTAAGATAAAAACTTAATTATGTATTTTGAATTTTAAACAAGAATGCAGAGAGTCTAATGTTCGTTTTTACGAGTAGACTCCCAGAGATGGTGAAAATGTTATTTGATGATGTTTACAAACCTACCTTTTACGGCGCACATATGTAGCTATCCCTCGAGAATCAAACTTTTTAGCAGACCACCGCAAAATAAATGTTATAGAACAACGAAATAAATATTAAAATCTATTAACAATTGGCGCAGATATCACCAAAAAATTGTTGTTGTAGCTAGGTCGTGATTCATCAAAAATATTATGATGTTTTTTTTCTTTAATTTTACGGGATATGTTTTGTATGCCTCGGGATCATTCTATAAGCAATAGTCAAAGAATCAGCAAAATCGGTTAACCATTGGTGGAGATATCAGGTACATACATACATATGTACATAAAATACAAGATCCGTCAAGTGCGAGTGTGACTCGCGCACCGAGGGTTTCTAACTTTTGTAAATTATACAAATAGGTACCGATTAGAGACTTCGCTATTAAATGAATATCTAAAAAATACATTTTGGATGGATCACTCTTCAAACTTGGGATTTGGGGGTAATGATAAATTTTTCGACTCTTTTCAATGTATTTCAAAAAGTATTAAACCTAGAAAAAATATCGAAACTGTTTTGAAATGTACACATTCACACCTTTCATTTGATAAACCACTTGATGAGGTAGTCCCCTTTTTTTGAAAATTATTTCGACCTTTTTTGTCCATTTTTCAAAAACTGTTCTTACAGACTTCTCTATTTTTCCTGTAAAAAAGATGCATATCTACAAACTGTACATACATTTTAGATAGAAACTTTGAAGATATGGGGGACCGTAAATATTTCGAGATTTTTCAAAAAGGATTTGATCCCACATTCTGTCTAGGCGCACAATTTTTGTTGTTATATTAAATTTCAAGTTAATAGTTTCTAAAATTTAAAAAACTGCCCTATTTCATTATGTGCGTAACAAACCATCTCTCAATTCCAGGAAGCGGAAGCGTTCTCGACAGCGTTCAACTTCGAAACCACAGATCTAACACAAATCGCGCAGAAAATAGCCGCGCTACCGAAACTGAACAAGAACAAACCGCGCGTGGTCGTCATCACCCATGGTTGCGACCCCGTCATCTTGTGCGAAAACGGAAAGATATCCCTTGTACCTGTCATCCCTCTCACGCCAGAAGAGATAGTGGATACTAATGGAGCAGGCGACGCTTTCACAGGAGGCTTCCTAGCTCAGCTGGTCAAGGGAGCGTCCATGGAAGTAGCCGTGAAGTGCGGGATCTACGCGGCTTCGCAGATTATCCAAGCCTCTGGATGTACATTGTCGGGGCCCAGTATGTTTGAATCAAGCTAGAGCTGCGATGGAACACTTTTTGATTGGATTTGCTTGATGGACTATGTAGACAAAGTAGTGAACAGCCAAGAATGCTTGACAGAAATGCCTTTTTAGCTTGACGAAGTAAACATGAATCACGCTAATATTATAAATGCCAAAGTTTGGATGTTTAGACTTAAGATGTAGGATGGAGGGTTGTTACCTTTTCACGTGAAAAGGTACTGAACGTATAGGGCTGAAATTTTGCCAACAGGTAGTTTTAGGCCTGGAATAATACATAGGTTAATTTTACCCATAAAACTGTTTCCATGGGATAGAAATAACTGTAAAACGTTTCCATAGAAACAACGCGTTTGAAGCCGCGGGCAGAAAATAGTTGGAAATAATAATACAGATGTACTATATTTCTTTTATATCTAATCAAAAAGTGTTAACTATTCTAAGCTCGGTAATAAAGCACGGCAATAATGTACATATTAATAATAAAAAGTCGCACAACTTGATCATTTCATTACATTAAATGTACCAGTAATAGAATTTAAACGGGTTTTTATGGTGAAGGCGCACCTGTCCGCGCAGTCATCACATTTTATAAATCTTTGTATGAAATAGTACGCAACATCGCGCACCTATCCGCGCCAAATGATCCGCGTTTTCATTCCTTCAAAAAAATTCGGCGCGTGCGTGACTGCGGCTCTGATGACGTCATCCGTATTCATCATTTTCGAGTTCCATAGAACACGTCAGTTCTAAACAGAAATACTGTTGAATGATGAAAACGATTCGGCGTGTTCGATGCGTGCGGTGCGTACGATGCGGACAAGTGCGCTATAAGGAAATTGGATGACTGCGGCGAGTGCGGCTCCCGCGGCGCCGACAGGTGCGTGCACTCTGTGTCATAGTGAGTGCACTCACACAGTGCGAGATAGAGATGATAGACCTCTTGTCCATGAACCTGCATATTTTTATACATTATAAAGTGTATTTGCCTACAGATTTCCTGGTCTATAGTACCTAAACTTCTAGTGTTGCTAGATTTAATTGAAAAACCGGTTTCATTTTTAAATTTATATCCTTAGGTTTTACTGTTTTTGTTATATCTAACCCCTAAGTTTCAATCAAATAACGTCCATTTAGCTAATTATACAGCTAAATAATTATTGTTATAATTTCGCCACATTGATTTTGTTTCTTTCTATATATTGATAATTAATTTTGTAGTTGTTTTATGTTTATTGTGTCTGTTACACAATAAATATTTTTTATACATCCATGTAGTAATTCTTTTTTTGTATTTATGTTATCTAACTACTAATAGTTTGCATGTAAAAATACCCCATGCAATCTTGATGATATAAACAGAATAAGAGCCATGCACATTGCAGAGCTTTGCAGCAGAACTAGATATGATATAAAAATCTAAAATGGCAGAATTGTATCAAACCAGATGCAGATCCATTTTTAAGAAGTTAAAGAAAATTAAATTAGAGAGGCAATGTAAGTAGCATATAAAAATACACGGCAATAAAGTGAATTGTAGGTTATGTATTGGCGGTTTGTTTACAAACATTCCACACTCAATCTGACTGGAGTATAGCTATGGGATTTGGAATGTGTATAAAATAATTATTAAATAGAAAACATTATGTTTAATAGGCTATTAGCAAATATTAATATCCGAAACTTAGACAACTAATATGCCCTAACACAATTCAACAACCTTACAACTATAATCAACAATCAATCTTGCGGGTTTGATTCCCGCCTAGGAACAAATGTTTGTACAATCAGCAAATATTTGTCCTGGGTGTTCTGGGTATTTTCTGTTTAATAAATAAATATATATCTATCTAATGTATTGTATTAAGTATATCAGTCATCTATTACCCATATGATGCTGTGAATTGTCCATCATAATTTATTTATATCACATGTACTGTCTGTATGACCGTAAATCTAATTTGAGTCATTTGGGTACCAAGTCCATACTTATAATATAACCTGAATGAACTTTATATGAATCATTCCTTACAGAAAAACTTATAACTCGAATAGTTTCCTTATCAAAGTAATAAAAACCATGTAATAATCTAACAAAACATGAATGATATTGTAGTACCCAACAAGGTAATAAACCTCAAAAATTTGTTTGAACCCTTTATCTAACATGACACTTTACTTGTTTGAGAAGCAATATTTTAAAACAGCTCTAGGCATTAGGTACTAGGTACTGTTTGATTTGTGTGCATTACGAATCAGAATTCTTACAAAAAACCACTGTGTAACTGGCAACATGCTCCTCCCAACCAGAGGCAGTCACCTTCTCATTGCCTAGAAGGGGCATACATCGATAATTCTCATAAATAATAATGTGCTCAGTTTCATGTGTTAATCTGGACATACTGCGGGTGGTTCTACGTGGGACTTCACATGGCCTTCTATCATCTAAACACTGGCCCTTTCCACAAAATGTACATCCAGTGCCATTTATAGTGATTTTCAATTTGGGTGCCCTGTAATAAATGTGCATGGTTAATTGATTGTACTTATGTTTGTATTTGTTATAAAATAAAGCGTTTTTGTACCTTAATCTTTGACTATGTTTGTTGTATAACAGGAAATGATTTAGAAAGTTTAGGGCATCATGCATGCTAAAAATAAAGTTATAGTGCAGCAGCACTGTAGAAATGAATGCAAACCCAATATTAATAAAACACTTGTTTTATTTTATGAGGACTTACACTGGAGTTTTTCGTATTATTTCGAGGAAGTGAGTTGAGGTATTTGTAGCAGCCTACAGCCCTTTAAACAAAAGTAGGTACTTTGTAGCCTACAGCCAAGCAAAGAGGAAGCAGTAGGTAGGTACCTGCCTACTATCCTACATAACTATGCGGCTATGACTCAGACCTTTATGTCAAAGAGCCAAGATTTAGGTGTTGAAAGGAGGATACATACAGCTCAATGTCAGATTGCAGAGTCTTGTACTTTTTGAAACGCATTGTTATCAGCGGCGGCTCGATTGTTTTCTATACAATTTGTGCCCGTTTGTTAACTTTTGATTTTGTCTGTTTGCTGCGGACTATGCAGATTCCATTCCATTCTATTGAATTGAAATGGAAATAATGTTTAATGAATACGTAGGTAAGGTAAAAGCATTGATATCAAAATTTAAAAGTTTCATTCAAAACAAAACTTTTCAAGCCGCGAAAATCTACCGTCAGCAAAATTTTACCATCGAATGTTGCCATATTACAAATTTACAACCGAAAAATGGCCCGTAGACAGTCAATGAATGAATGAATATAATATTTTTATTTCAGACAACCAAGTCCCTTTATAGGTATATTAGTATTTAAAACTGTTATCTGTTGAAACTGCACCTACACTATTTTATATGTACCTACTTATGATATTTTTTGTAGGTACAACATTTAAAAAATTGGGATAATTTATGATTCTGATATCGACCTAGAAACTAAATTCTTCAAACAAGCAAGACGTATTCATAAAATAATAAAACAAAATACAGTCCGACCAGAAAAAGTAGAAATTAAATAAGGGCGCCACTATTGTTTACATGGTATCACCTTATACTACGGCAGAACGTTTTGATTTATTATGGTTTTATAAATTTTTAACAATTGTCTTAAATGTTCTTTACCTACGTCATAGTTAATATCTTCTTTTAAAACTGCTAGCAATTTCGACAAAGTAGGAACTTCTTTCCTAACTGAATAAATATGATGATTTTTTTTGTCTGATAGCACTAATATCAAAGTCATCCAGCACTTTCTTAGGTCGACATTTTCTGTGCTTCGCGGGCGTACCAAATTTTCTGCTATTTTTTGTGCCTTTATTAACAATCCTCTTAGCAGTGCTTTCAGATTTTCCTGTAACCAAACATAGTAAAGTATCAAAAATAAAGGGTTGCACTACAAAATACGATTCAATGGGAAATGCAGTGCTGCCGCTAGTGGAAAATTATTCTGGTTAGTCCAACAAATAAAAACAGCAAGATTTCAAGAAATTATTTTACACGTTTTTTTTATTCCGTTTGAGTATTCTATTGTTATGGAAATAAATCTACATACACTATTTTTTTTTGTTTTATAAGATAAGATATTTTAGTAATTATAAAAAACAAACAATAAATAAAGTCCGTGGATTATATAAAATTGTCAGTTTAGTACACACATGTTTTTTGATAATTAAAATTAAATTAAATGAGATATCAATTAAAATTTGTAAATGTAAAATAATTTAGTTATGCTGTAAAGGGACATTTTTGTCTAATATTTTAAGCTCTTGTTAGAGCTTAAAATATCGACAATACCTCGTGTGTTCATAAGTTTTGAGAAGAACTTATTTAATTAATTTAAAAAGAAAGTAATTCATGCAACCTTTTTTAAACTTTTAAAATTTAAAATTTCGAATGTTTTGAATCAGAAAAAATATACATTTGAATATTTGTTTCATTCTCCGTGAAAATTGGGCCAACAAAAGATTTGCGTGCGACTGTAATTTCACTGTTTCAAGGAGGAAAAAAACCAATGCAAGTTTTTAGTGAAATCCAAAGTTTGGGATGTAGTCGGAACTTTGTTTATTATACCATAAAGAGGTACAAGGAGACCGGCTCTTTAGAAGACCGTGGAAGATGTGGCCGCCCGCGGTCTGTAAGGACGCCCGCCAACATCAAAGTAATCAGAGAGCGAATTCGTCACAACTCTTGCCGGACTTAAAGGAAATTAGCTCTGCAGACCAACATTTCGCGAATATCGGTGAACAGGATACTTAAATATGATCTTAAACTAAAGGCCTACAGTCGAAGGAAAGTGCATTATTTAAACGAGCGTCTTCGTAAATTGCGACTGGAACGATGTCGGAACCTATTGAGGAGACACGATCCAAAAAATATCCTGTTTACCGATGAAAAGATCTTCACGGTGCAAGAAAAGTTTAACCGGCAGAACAATAAGGTTTACGCCAGAAGTTCAAAGGACGTCCAGCCATCTGTACGCAATGTCCAGCGCACTCATCATCCAGCAAGTGTGATGGTTTGGTGGGGTGTTTCCTACGAGGGGGTCACTTCGCTTCATTTTTGCCAGCAAGGCGTCAAGGTGAAGGCACAAAATTACCAAACCGACATATTGGAAGCGGTGGTTAAACCATTAAATGATACGCTATTCGCTGGAAAATACTGGGTTTTCCAACAGGACTCTGCTCCTTCCCATAAAGCTAAGACTACCCAACGTTGGCTGGAGGCCAATTTGCCAGGCTTCATTCGGAGCGAAGATTGGCCCTCGTCAAGCCCTGACTTGAATCCTTTGGATTATTCTTTATGGACGGAATTGGAGCTGAGGGCATGCAGAAAGTCTTACCCAAACCTGGATTCTCTCAATTAGCATGATTGGAGCCAAGGAAACTTATATTATCCGTATCATTTTTTGTCAGCCAGGTTTCGCTCAGTACAAATACATCAGGTTTTTTAAATTCTAATAATGATTGAATAACGAGCCTATTATTATTTACAGACCTATAGTTTTGCTGAATTATAGATAGAGACTGGTCCTTTCCATGCAAGCTGATGTCTTTGGCTTCCTGTATAAAAAAGAATTCTGGCAGTCATTTCGTTATATTTTCTTAGCGTCGAATCAGCTCCTGTCAATATAATCAGATTTCCAACTACATTTGCCACTTCTAATTTAGCGCTGTGAGCGAAACACTTACCTACTTAACTCTCTAATAAAATATTTATTAGTGTAGTTTCTGTATTTTCCATTAAAATGTTTGTTAATTATATCAATTATTGTCATACCATTTGAATTTTCACTTAATTTATACATTTCATTATTTATTTTGTAGATTGATTGATTTTTATAATGAACATTAATATTCTCCGATTTAATGTAAGGTATCGTAGTTAACTGAAGCTTTAAATTCCTTGAATTGTAAAGACCTTTAGCCTGTTTTACAATACCGAGGTTGTATTGTCGATGGTCAGAAGCTATTATGACGACATCGTCTCCTTCTGTCAGCTCCTTTGCGTGTGACGTTAGGTCTTTAACAATCTCCTATAAAGGGGCGTCTGGTTTACAAGTACTTAGTACCTATTGCACTAAATTCGCTATTTCTTGTGCGCAGGTGATCAGCAAGTTGTTTCCCTAGGGCGTCGCAGAGTATGAGCATTTGTTTCTGCTTCGGTTTTCTTTCATGTCCTTGGGCTTCTTTGTCAAGTTTGTTATTGGCAGGCATTACCGGTGACATTATCATTGGGTGTTTGAAAATTATATAATACTAGCCCAACAAAATGTTTAAAAAAATATATAAATAAAAATTGTTTATTTCGAGTACATAGACTCATAAGAATTACATTTAAAACAATTTTTTTATATATGTGTATATAAAAAAATACACATAATATAAAATTACAATCAAAAATAAAAATAAATGTTACCTACATAAAATCAGACAAAACAAAATTAAAATTAAAAAGTAGTTTTGAATGCTTTAATTTTGTAATATAAGCATGATTTTTAAATACCTATAAGTAAAAGTAGGTAAGTACCTTAAGCTAAATACGTGCTTATAATTTTCCAAAGAAAAGCTGTATCAAGCGACGAATTCACTATAGCGGCCACACTGGCCTTTCATAAAGAGTTGCCAGTTTACATTAAGTTTTAGTTCCTCAATATTCAATTTCTACTCTTTTTGGTCAGACTGTAAACGCTAATAAAATATAATATACTAGTTTCTGCTCGCGGCTTCGCACGCGCTGTTTCTATGAGAATGTTTTAAGGTTATCTACATCCCATGGGAACTGATGTACGGGATAAAATATTCCTATGTTTGATTCCGGGCCTAGAACTACCTAAATGCAAAATTTCAGCCTGAGCGCATTTATAAAATATTAGTGTGAAGTAATTTTCTCTTTCATCTCAAATGGGTACCAACCCTAACAACCTCTTCCTTCCATCTATCCGTCTCTAACCAAGTGATACATTCCGTACATTATGGTGGTATTACGTCCATCTTTGCGTTCAGATTAGCAAAAATACTCAGCATAACTTATTCGCTGTTCACGATGCGATGTGTGGACGGTGTGTTATTCGGACTTCTACATTTTATAGCAGACTAGTTGCTGCCCGTGGCTTCACACGCTTTTTTCCGGCATAAAAAGTAGCCTATGTTTTTCCCCGATGACACCTTCTACCTCACACTCATTTACTGAGATCTGTTCAGCCGTTTAGCCGTGAAAAGGTATAAGACAGACAGATAGACAGACAGATTTACTTTCGAATTATTTTATATAATTTTTATTAAATGAATTAAAAGACAGAACAAATGTGAATACCAAATACATATTATGTGAAGCGCCGTCACTTTATAAAACATCGTGCCATAGACAAATCTGTAGTGGTGAAAAAATAATTAATGAAATTAGATGGCAATACAAATGTGACCGACAGGATATCAAAATATTTTTTTAACGAGGCAAGCAAGCTGATTGATAGCCATTTTGAAGAGTCTTTTGTTGGTGTTTTGTGAATGTTTTCAAGTAATTTTTGTAATAAATCAACGTCAAGAAAGGAAAAAATACGCAAAACAAAGACACAATTTTATTTACAAAGAAATAACATGATGATTTATGTGTTGTTTGTTTGTTAAAGGAGCACTGGACAAAAAACTAACCGGAAAAAACTCCACCGTATTTGAGTTAAAATATAAAATATTATTTAATTCAACAGTCAATGGGATAATGCCATATCGTGCATTTTTGTGAATGTGAGAGTGTAGTAATCATTGTCATTAATATTTACATCGCGTGTTTTGTTCGGTTCTGTAAAATTTTGATCGCTACAAGATGGCGGCTGATAGATGCCCGCTCCGCCAAAACTCGCTCGGTAGCCGCGATGTGTCATCGGAGAGCGGTGACATGCTGTAAACCGGCGTCCCACACCACGGCTCCACTCGCCGGGTGTTTTCGTAGCGGTTCCATTTCATAAAATGGAATTTCGCTCGAGGCGCCAAAATGCGATGGGTGTTGACTTAAGTTGGATACCGTACCGTTACTCCGGCGGCTGTACGTAATTATTTGCGAGTAAAGACGAAGATGTGCGAACCGGACGACGTCGGCAATGAAGTGTGGAAGCGATGGATATTAGATGCGGTACACAAGATACGGTCCCAGAAACAGAGGCCCAGCGTGGAGAGGATATGTCATGCGATCAGGCAGCACCACAACTACCACGAAGACGTGGTAGCGCAGCAGCTGGAGCTGGCCGTGCGCGCGGGCACCGTGCTCAAGGTGTACAACAAGGGGCAGAGCTCCTACAAGGACCCCGGGGGCTTCAAGTCAAGAACGCTCAAGATCACGCCGGAATCGGACGTTTATAGGGCTGTGGCCAAGGCGGTGCGTGAGCTGGGCGAACGGGAAGGCTCCTCGCTCAAATCTATAGAGAAACATTTGTACCAAGCGTATGAAGTGTCAGTGGCACCAAATGTGAATGTGAATGTAGTGATCAGGTTTGCTGCCAAACGTGCGGTAGCTAAAGGGCTGCTGGCTCACCACGGAGGGCTGTACAAGGCCACTCCTAGACCTTCAGCCTCAGACCGATCTAAATCAAGATCACAAAATTCGTCAGAATCACCAGAAAAGGTATGTTTGACTTACGTGTCTTATTGTTTAAGAATGAAACCGTTGTATTTACTTATTGGGAGTAATGTGAATCAAATTAAGTAGTAAAACATCTGGCTGGGCTTGTGCCATGTACCATGTGTCCAATGTAAACAAACAACTACACCTTGCTTTGCTAAAATAATGAAGTGAAATACATCATGTTGCACAATCTTGTAACATTAGGTTTTTAGTTAGTAGGTCATAAAACAACATGCACTAAAACTATTTTATGATTTTTATCCAGTTTGGTTGCATTGTTGGATTGATAAATTGAAATGAGATCATTTCAATGCAAGTTATCAAGGCAGTAATATTATTACAATATTAAATAACATGTGAATAAGTTTATCCTCAAATATTGAACACAAACTACAAAACAAATAATAATAAAAGCATTGGCAAAACTCAAAACTTTAATGAAATTATTGTACTCTTTATGAACTGTTCACTATCAAGGTCAATGACCCCGGAGCTCAACCTTGGATCATTGTTGAACATGGCATACACAACTTACTGTTTTTTTTTAGTTTAGTTACACTTCATGTCTAGTTTCTACAATCATTATTGGTCAAAAAACCATAACATAGGTAACAGGTGTGCATATTTCTATGACAGAATTAATTTCATACACTGCTTAATTATAAAAGGTTATTTAAAATGGGTAATGGTGTTTTAATGTACGAATTTAATAATTACTGGGTTGTATGATTGTTTATTTAAACTTTATTTACCTACATATTTGGAAATTCTGCTGTTATAACTTTGATGGGTGTAATATTTTTAAGCATAGTTATTTTAAAAATTCTGAAGATAACTAACACAGACCAAAATCACTAGAAATAAAATATTAATGGAATGATGGTCCAAAATGACCGAATTATAAATCATAGTCTCCAATAACAGAAGTAATATTTCATTAATGATGTAAGCAGGCTAATTACGAACCTTTTTTGTGTTGGGAGGAAACCATTTCAGTAGTTAATGAGGGACTTCTACAGGGTGAGTGCTGTTCTAGATGCGTGCATACTAGGGCATGCACCCGGTTCTGAAATACCCGGGTATACCCGGTTCTTGCGAGGTATATGTGCCGGTTCCGAAAGCAGTAAATCCGGTTCCCCTGGTTCTTTATAAAAATAAAAGTGGTTTATTTCAAATATTACATGCATATAAAATTGAGGTAAATATCCAGAAAGAAAATAAGTTGATGAGATACTGAGTATACCTATCAAAAAAATGTTTTACTTTGTTAACATAGTTTGTATTATGTTTAATTATTAGATTTTATTAGGGTTTATGAAGCACTAAATGAAAAGATTAGTTGATTTAAGTTTTGCGATAGCTCATTTCAGGCCACACATTCACTGATCACTTTATCGTAGTTGGATTTACCTAGTTGGACCATTTGGTTTAGATAGTTAGACATAGTGAACCCCTATGGGCACATGATCGTTTGACATGATCTTCGCTTTACCCATGATCATTTTAATACCTACTGGGTGTTGAGGGCTCTTAGCTAATCTTGCTAAGGTCTTCTAGCGATTCCGCCATACAGGTAATGACTGTAACGTCGGCAAACCGAAGGTGAGTGTTATAATCGCCATTGATATTGATTCCATTATCCAATATCCATCCCAGACCAAGAACTTAAGTTTATCCTCCAATGCAGAGAGTGACAGTTACGGAATATAGCATACTCTCCCTGTCTCACCTTTTTTTTTGCAATGGTGTCTGATTTTTTTTGCTCAGGTTCTGTATGTGGATAGATATTGTGGCCACAATTCAACACTTAGATATAGGTACCGGTATTCGATTTGGTATCGCTGGAGAGGCTGTAGCACTGCTCAAGTTTCGACTGAATCAATGGATTTCTCGTAGTCCACAAACGGCCGATTATATTCCTCTGTTTTCTGTATAATCTGCCGGAGTGGATGTAAGTATGTGACTAAAGCCTTTGCGGAACCCGGCTTGTTCGAGGATGGAAGTCGCCAACCTTCAAGAGAGACGATTGGGGGATAACTCTTGAAAATACTTTATTGACTTGGTTCAGCAGTAAAATGGGCCTATAGTTATTTAGGAGGGCTTTGTCCTAATTGTAAACTTTCTTATGGAACAGTCAGAACAAGAATATGGTGTTACCACACTTGTTCCACGCCTCTGGCGTTTGCCCCTCGAGAATAATGGAGTTGAACCGCCTCTGAAAAACTTTAAGCCCCGGTGATCCACCTGTTATCAGAAAATGACTTATTCTTTCAAATGATCTATTCTAATCGTAAAAAAAATGTTTATTTGTAGAACATGGAACCGGGGAAAATGGTTCCCCCCGTTCTGACAGCGTACCGGAACCGGATATCAGAAATCTGGAACCAAGTACGGTTCTGCATGCCCTAGTGTGTACCGCATCCCTCCAAACACTTTGGAAGAGCAATCGTTGAGCCCGCTCCAAGGGTGGTTGTTCGAAGTTAACCAATATATGACAGCATTTTTAAAGTAAAGAAGTCATAATCTTGATCTATCCCATGCAGTTTCCTGCCCATAACTCGCAGGTCATCCAAAACATGTGAAGTCTTTCCATCTTCAGGTTGAAGGAGTGACGGTGTGCTCGGAGTGTCTGGGCACAGATGCAAAGAACAGGCTTGGAGCAGTAGAACCCCTGATCTGCTGCCAAAAGTGCAAATCCTATGTCCACCCCTCGTGCCTCAATCTAACCGACCCTATCTCACAAACTACTGTAAAGGTAAGTTCGTAAGTTTAATAAATAGTCTGAACTAAGACAAAGTTAGTCACTGTGGAATGGCCCACTATGTTAAAGTGTAACAACTGTACCTGTTAACACTTGTTACACTTTTAGGTACACTTGTTTTTTGTGTCCCAGCTATAAGAATAATACTTTATTCAAAAAAAATAACTTAGGACGAAAAGGATAACAAAGTTCATTTAAAATTGTAATGGAATTAAATAATGCGTGTGCTTCGCATTATTACTGAACTAGGTAAAAACCTGTTCTTCAGGCTATATCCTGCGTATGTCCAGTATGAAATACTTAGCTGACACAAGCACAATTTAATTTACTCAAATCGTTATTTGTTTAGCTGGCTGAAGATTCAAACGGAAAATGTCTGTATCTTTAAACATCTTGACTTACAGATGGCTGACCTGATTATATTCTATCCATGCTTATTTACATCTCAAAAACAATCATCCAATTTAACTAAAGTGCCCATTCAAATAATGAATGGAATACCAGTAATCCAGTAGTCTTAAGTAATGACATTTTGCTAAGTAATGAAATAAGTGGGAGGTGCCTTTACATACAAATTGTCACATTAGTCTTTAAAAAGAAAATTTATATCATACCATGGCCACATTCTAACTGCCTGATTGACATTTAAACATAGGGCCTATGTTTATAAACCTGTTTTTTGTAGAACAACTTCTGATACTTTTTGTGTTTAAAATTAGATACTGTGAAATGTTCTTTGTGAGGACAGGAAGGAGGGGAGATTCTTTATCTTTACACCACACCAAATCTGTTTTTTATGTAAAATTCTTTATTCTACTTTTGTGTTATCATTGATCATCAGCAATTCTACTATACTGGTTGTAAGATATCATAAAATCTAATTGGTACGAAGAGGGGTGGTTTTAATGAATGAATGTCACTTGAAGGTGGGATGGGGAATCCATTTCACCGTTTTATATAAAACATATTGTTCCAAAAAGAAAAAAATTAATTGTGACAATGAATGGAGGAGCCTCTGGCATTGGGAATGGAAAATTAGGGGAAGGCTTTTGTTTATTAGTGTAATATTTTTATTTTTAGGGTTTCGAAGATCGGAGATCGGTTTCGAAACCCTTATGGCGTCGCTTTTTCTGTCCTTTTTTCCGTCTTTAATATCTCAGCAACTACAGCAGCAAATAAGGTGAAATTTGAAATAATAATACATTTCGTGCGCCTGTACAGATTACAAGAAAAATAAATAAAAATAAATGAAAAATGAAAATGTAAATTTTCAGTACAAATTGTGATGTCGAAATTTTAAGAGACCTACTATGTCAAGTGGGGTATCAAATGAAAGGTATCAGATTGTACATTTCAAAACAGTTTTTGAAATTTCTGTAGGTTTCATACTTTTAAATTTTTGGTATTCATCAAATAGCAAAGTCTCTAACTAGTACCTATAGTACATATTGGTAAAAATACCCATTCCCCTCCCCCCTATCTCCGAAGTTTGCAGAGCGATCCATCCGAAATGTATGTAGCTTTTGTAGATATGAAACTATATTTTACAGGAAAAATATAGAGAAGTCTGTAAGTAGAACACTTTTTGAAAAATGGTCATAAAGGGGGGGGGCTACCTCACTGAGTGGGGTATCAAATGAAAGTTATCGGTATGTACTCAAAACAGTTTTTGAAATTTCTGTAGGTTTCATACTTTTTGAAATATTTTGAAAAAAGACGAAAATTTTACTATTACCCTTTACTTGACAATCGTTCGAAACCCTCGGCGCGCGAGTCACACTCGCACTTGACGCTCCCCACAGTGCACGCACTTCGGTTTCTCAGCAATGAGCTTTGTGCAGTCAGGTCAGGTCAGGTGTTTGCCGGTGCTTTTTACACACCTTGGCTCCTTAGCGCAGTACTTTTGAGTATGTCCGTGCCCCTGACATCTTTTACACTGTGGGATCAGTTTGGAGGTTCGGAGAGGCTGTATCTCAACCATACATCCCAGAATATATTTAATTTCATAGATCTTCTTCATGTTTTCACCATTATTGAAAGAGAGCGTGAACATGCTGAGTGGCTCCTTTGTTTTCCAGCTCAATTTATTCACTACCGATTCAATCATGAAGCCCTAGTTTTTTAGCTCTTCCATTATTCTTTCTGTTTTACAAGTAGAAGGCAATTTCTTGACCACTGCCCGTATGGGCCTCTCCTGTTTGTTTTCGAATGAATGCCAAAGGCAGTTATTGTCATGCAAGGCCTTGGTTATTGAACGATATTTATTTATTTATTTATTACTTAAAGGAAAACCAGCAGCAGATATGTGTCACCATTACAGGCGTTCACCTTTACGCTTTTACCGCTCAAGATTTTTAGGTTGAAGGTTTCAGCTGAATGTTCCGCGGACAGGAAGTCATAAAAGTTTTGGTAGTCTCCACACCATCTACTATGATCGGTGGTGGTGAGGGAATTTTCTTTTCCTTTTCTTTTGTTGGTATGTTGGTCTCTGGTGAAAGCTCCGGCGACGAATTCAGTTTTCGTTTCTTCTTAGACCTAACTCTCACCCAATTGGTTTCTTTGGCTAGTTCATCCTCGTCCTTGCTGTACTCAATACGCGCGTCAGAGGTCTCCATGCATGGTGCTTTTGGTGGATTGACGGTGGTGTCAGCAACGCATTTCAGTTGCTGCTGTAGAATACTAATTTTGTTCTTGAGGTCTCCAACAAGGCTCTCAAGTTTCTCTGTCTTGTTTTTCTTCTTGGTAGCGTTGTACAACTCTATTATGTTCTTCGGCCAAGAGTCTTTCTGTGGCCGTTTTTATCGTGATAGATTTTTTTTTGCGGTGTACTCATTGTTACGGCATTCAATTATCTTCGCCTTACCATGTGATGTCGTCGGTGAACATGCCTAAACATGATGATCTAGCAAGGTCATGGTGCTCGGGCGTGTCGCGCGCGACATGCGTTAGCACTTTGCACTGTCGGTACGCGCGGTTGCGTGAGACACAACTGATCTCGGAGAAAACTGAACGAAAACTGACACTCCAAAGATTAGTGTAAATGATGATTAGTTATCTTTACAGATAAGCATTAATTGTTCCGTCTTATTATCTCCTATATGAACCATAGGCATTTTTTATGGAGTCCACACACCAATGTCGGCGGGCAACGCTGACATCTTGACAAAACGCTGTCGGCTGCCTACAATATACACGTTGAAAGATCGCACCAACCATGACAGTGGTGCCAACTGGTGTGTAGTGTAGACTCCGTTAGGCTAGCATTCAGCTGTTTACTTATAATGATTCAAGATCAAGTTCATTTGTGATACACAGCTATTACAGGGATGTTCACATATGTATAACATTAAGAGCATTGTGAACTGCCATTAAATGTAAAATTTTTACATAATTTAGCAACATAGCAACAAAAAAAAAACAATCATTTTATAGTAAAGCTTATAAAGGAATGGTGATGCGTTTACCAATTTCAAAATGAGCCACATCTCTACTCTACATTTACAGTATAACTAAACAGCATCAAAATATTCATGCAAGCTGTAACATGTCTTACTTTAGGTTTAGGTAGAAGTACTCCTGTGTCCGCATTTGAACTCGATTTGGTCCATGTCTTGTAAAAATGTCGTAGTTATGAAATAACTATATTGGTTAGATTTAAATATTTAGGGTGCTTTTACAAAAACACTATTACTGAAAAGATCTGTTTTCACATTATTCCTAAATTGCCGTAAAGCATATGCGGACTGTAGCACATCCTATTTATGCACACAACCCAATTGTGATTGCCATTTCATGATGAACGTGTATGTCCAGTCTGTGCGGTGGACGTGCGGCGCGTGCTGCGCGTGCGCCGTGTGCGGAGAGGGCGCACGCTGGTGTGCGCGCTGCGACTCCTGCGCCGCCGCCGCGCACCCCGCCTGCGGGCCGCCGCCCTGGCGCTGCCAGCGTTGTACGCAGCACAAGTGAGTGTCACTACACAGTCAGTAATAGAGGGCGCGTGCTGGTCTTACGTTGTGAGCGACAGTCTCACCGTATGTCGTTGTTCTCGCAGGTCCAGCATGGGAGGAGCGGTGAAGCAGGCGCGCAAGCCGCGGACGCCGGCCCGCCGCGCGACCTCCGACGACGAGCCCTCCGACGGTAATGAGCCCCCGCCGCCCGCGCCCGAGCCCACCATGTCCAAGGAGAAGCAGAAGTTTTTCAGGTTCTCCGCGTTCAACCTTGTGAAGCGACGCCGCCGGCGGTCCTCCAGCGAGTGGGAGGGGTGGGAGGGTGGCGCGTGCGGGGTCAGTGTGACGCGCGTGCAGCGCCTCGAGCTGAGGCTGCACCGGCCCGCGTCCTCCTCGCCCGAGGAGCCGCGCGCCATTGTGCCGGCGCAGGTCTCCTCCGTGTTCGAGCGGCTCGCCAGCGACCCCGCGCCCGGCGGCGCCTGGGGTTTCGCGGCCGAGGCGCTAAAGCAGCGCCGCGCCTCACCCTCCCCCTCACCTCCCGCCCCCGCTGCCGCCCGCCGCGCTGCCCGTACTCGCAGTCGCGGCGGCGAGCGTCTCCTCACCACACTCTTCGACGGCCTGTCGGAATTCTACTCGGTGCGGTCCAAGTCGCGGGCGCGTTCGGTGCGCGCGCCCGTCGCCCCCTCTCCGCCCCCCGCCGCGCCGCGCGCTCCGGCTGAGGAGGACCGCGAGGTGCTGAAGGAGACGCGCAGCACGTTTCGGCGCTACCAGGCCTCGCTGCGGCGCGACTCGATACCGGCGCGCGCGGACACCAGTGGCTTCGGCGCCAGCCCCGCCTTCGGTTGCGCCGCCTCGCTAGCTCGCTTCGACCGGTTCGACGCAGGCGCAAGCGGGTTCGTCAACTGGGGCTCTGCGTACGACGCGCCTCCCCCCGTCCGCCCCGCGCGCCGCAGCCCGGAGGAGCGCCGGCGGGGCCGCGGCCGCCCACGCCTTAAAGACTGTAGCCCCGCCTCCTCGAGGGATCGCACGGAGAGTCGGAAGCGTGGCCGCGTCGAGCAAAGCATCTCCGGAGATCGGCGGAGTCGATGCAGATACGCGGATAGGAGTCCAAGTGGACAGAGAGTTCGAGAACGGAGAAGCGTTAGCAGCCGACGGACGCGGAGCCCCAGCAGATGTAGGAGACGGAGTCCGAGCCGTAGCCGGCGGCGGAGCCCGAGTGACGACGGCAGCTGGAGCCCGAGCGGACGCGGCCTGCGCAGCCCGAGCCGCGTCCGAAGATGTAGTCCGAGCCGCGCAAAGACGCGAAGTCCGCTCAGAAACGTGCGAAGTCTGAGTCGAAGACGGAGGAGTCCGAGCAGAGCTCGGCGGCGGAGTCCTAGTCGAGCCAAGTCGCGCAGTCCCAGTCGAGCTAAAACGCGCAGTCCAAGTCGAACCAAAACGCGCAGTCCAAGTCGAGCCAAGACGCGCAGTCCCAGTAGAGCCAAGCCTCGTAGCCCCTCGCGGGGCCGAACGCGGAGCCCAAGTCGCAGAGTGCGCAGTCCCGTACGGCTGTGTCAGAGCCCCGACATATTGCTAGAAGTGCCTACGCCTAGCGTGCTGGTGGGTCGCGCGTCCGCGTCGGCGCTGGTGGCCCTGGCGGCGGCAGAGCGCGGCGGCGCGGCGCCGGGCGCGGGCCGAAAGCTGGCGCGCGGTCTGGCGGCGGCGGCGGCGCGCGGCGCACTCAGCGGTAAGCAGCGCACAGTGCAGCCGTCGCGCGCCGCCGCCGTCGTGCGCCGCGCTACGGCTGCAACGTGACATCCCCACACTACACCAATACGTAAAACCGGGTCATTTCTAGCGAGCTGTAAAAAGAACCAGATTTTCTGATGTTTATATAAGATCTTCCTTCTCGACGATTTCGTCGACTACTTGCGAGCCTCTTGCTCGGCCAGCATGCATCGCATTGCGCAGTCCTCCTACATCACATGCATGGTACTACGGTTTCAGGTAACTGTAACTTATAACTTTGATTTAAGGTAACAGCACAATAAAGTTTTTTTATCTATCTACATTGCAACTGTTACAGCTCGCTAGTAAATATATACCTGGCTTTACACACAATATATACATAGAACAGTCACAGTTAGCCGCAACTCGGACCTTGCTTGAAGATAACAGCTATATGAGCATGGTAGAAAGTTTTGACTATATCTCATCAGCTTTTGTACACTCTGCAGACTTATATTCAGCAGCTAACTATGACTGTACCTTATACAGAGTGACGAACTTTGTCTCTGTCTATTTTATTGTAACTCTTAGACATAATTTTGTGCAGTCATTTAGTTGTGTGAAGTGTTATACTTCACAGTTCCCATCCCCATTTTCCACATATAAACCCTTATGTATCTTTTCTCTGCACTTTGCGTGTGTTTGAACCTGTTTTAACCTATTTCATTGAATTAATTGCTATGGGAAGAGGGGCTACTGTGTGCGCTAGGGATTTATGCTGATTTTCTATTTAATGATTTATATTTCCAATTTTCCAATAACAGTTGTTATCTTTTTACAGGGGGTGGCATTTCTTACGTACACGGTAGCTCTAATTGAACAATCTTCTGGTATTCTCCTTGGTGTAATCTGTGAAATAATAATTCATCACGGCCCAAACTCATAATACAATGTTTGTATACATGGCCTCCATACTTTACCTAAAAATCATTTTCTCATTGATTTTGTGACAAAATTTGCACTACTTGTCGATATGAGCTTTATATAATTAGGTTAACCTAGCTCTTGCTTTAATTTAATTTTTTTTTCTATTAAGTAGCCTGTTATAATTGTGTACCTGCTTCCTTATGTATACCTAAATACTGTTTTTGTTCATTTGTTATGTTTTCCTGTGCGGTTTTTGTGTGAACTTAACAAAAATTCTTATATATCCTACAATACATTCAATTACTTTTAAACTCGACGCCAAAAAGAGAAATGAGGTTTTTGTATTGGGAGCTGTTTTACAAACTTAGTACCATGACCTTGAGTGCCGGAGTATATTTTCATCAACCCTAATCTTTCATTTTCCTTTACAGAGAGCAGAAGATTACCCCCTGGAGTGACAGAAAGCGATGCGGATCTGTTCAACCAAGCTCGCACGGCGGCGGGCGATGCGGACCCCGACTCTGGGGCTGGGCCGCCGGCGACGCCCGGACCTCCGCCGCCGCTCACGCCGGGCGCGCCGGCCCCCGCGGTGGTGGCGCCGAGGTGTCCCTCCGCGATCGAGTTCGGACAGTGGGAGATTGAGACGTGGTATTCAAGTCCGTTTCCGCAGGAGTATGCGAGGTTAGCAATAATACTACTAATTATAAATGCGAAAGTTCGTGTGAATGTTTGTTACCATATATCTCCGTAACTACTTTACCTATTTAAATGAAATTTGGTATGTATTTAGTTTAAGTTCTAGAATAACACATAGACTAATCTAATTTTCAAAAGTCAACGCTACGTAACGTTAATAAGGGTGGTAAAGTTTCTACATATGGCAAATTATTATTCCTCGGTTCAATTCACTCAAAACTCGGTATAATAATAATAAGGTTTAAAAAAAGCGAGTTGACAGATTTTAGCAGAATCGCATCATTCCAAGTGACCAAACGAAAATTTTCGCGACTGGGATTCTCTCGATGTACGTGTGTCCGACGGTCAGGTACCGGATGCCGAAACAGGAAATAAATTTTATTTGTTATAGGCTGATGTGATCGCGAGAATATTTTTAGCTATGTTTGATGAAAATCGGTGCAGCATTCGAAAGTTACGATGATATTTATCTCTGTACTCAAGTTTCAAAGTAAAATCCCTGATTGTGATCGAATTTTTGTAAAATTGTTTTTATTAGCAAAAAGAGTTAACGTTGAGTTGGTCATCAACCGGTTTGGTCTCAAACGTTAGCTCACCAGCACTCAAATGTGCACTGCTGAACGTGCCTCTCCCAAACCATCACAGGATTGGTGACCTCAGTAGAGGTGGAATAATAAACAGAAAGAAGCTGCTGCCCCTCCCGTAGGTTCCCTCAGTCGCCTCTTACGCATCCGTGACTTGAGTAAGAGGGGTCAATTCTTAAGCCGCGACCGCAGCAGCGTGGCGCGGCGGAGAAGAACTTTAAAATATAAAGTCCCACATCGCACATTTGTATAATACTATACTAAACGCTACATCTCGTTGCTCCAGGTTACCGAAGCTATTCCTGTGCGAATTCTGCCTGAAATACGCGAAGAGTCGAGCGGTCCTCATGCGACACCTCGACAAGTGCCTCTGGCGGCACCCGCCCGCCACAGAGATGTACCGCTGCGGAGACATCTCCGTTTTTGAAGTCGACGGCAATGCCAACAAGATATACTGCCAGAACCTATGTCTCCTCGCTAAACTCTTTCTAGACCACAAAACTCTATACTACGACGTTGAACCGTTTCTCTTCTACGTGCTGACTAAGAATGACAGCAAAGGATGCCACCTCGTCGGATATTTTTCTAAAGAGAAACACTGTCAACAGAAGTATAACGTGTCGTGCATAATGACCATGCCGCAGTACCAGCGACAGGGGTTCGGGAGATTTCTCATCCATTTTAGTGAGTGGTGGAGTCAAAATGCCTACCTTTTTGTATGTAATCTCTTATCAAACTAGAAGTTTAATTTGGTACTCATTTTTTATATCTTTTCCAGGTTATTTACTTTCGAAAGAGGAGGGACAGCCTGGAACGCCAGAGAAGCCGCTTTCGGACCTCGGCCGAGTATCGTATCACGCATATTGGAAGTCTGTTATACTAGAATTCCTATACGATTACAGAGATAAATCTTTCACGTTTGAGGATGTCGCACACTCGACGGGGATGCACATGAACGACATCGCCATTACCTTTCAGCTACTCGGCTTCGTGCGACACATACCGGAGACGATGAAACTCGGACTCTGCGTCGATTGGAATAGAGTCGAGAATCACGTGAAAAAAGTGAGAAGTAAACAGAGGCTGGAGATCGACCCAGAATGCCTCAGGTGGACGCCTCTCCTCGCGCCTACGGTTAACCCTTTCAGATCTCCGGAGGAAGTCTCGGGCGACCAGGACACTGAAAATGAAGAAACGGGATTGAAAACGGAAAGCGACACTGCGACAGAGGCGGAAGAAACTCCAGCGCCAAAAGTCGAGACTAAGGAAGAGACGAAAACGGAGAAAGAAGCCTCGGACACGCCGGTTGAACTCACGTCATCGGGCCGGCGGCGGACGAGACCGCTCAAGTACAGCGAGACCACCTACCAGACGACGCCCACTCTCGAGGGCGGACGGAAAAGGAAACGAGAACTTAGTACTAAGCTGTGCGAGAACAACGATGAATTCAAGAACAAGGAGGAGGAAGATGAAACGCCCAGGAGACAGAGGAGTAAAAGTGTCGCCAGGCGGTCCTCGCGCGTCGTAGCAGAAGCGAATGACGAGAAGACTCCGCAGAAAGATGTGCCTTACGCGTCGGACAGCCAGGAGAGCCAGGAGGAGCTCGCTGATATCGTGGCCACGCCGGTCGCGAGTCTGGCTAAAGCGAGCAAATCCAAACGGAAAATTGCCTGGCGCGGCCGAACGAAGAAACGGCCTAAAGCTGGCAAGACTACGCCTACGTTAGCATCGCCCGCCGCCAAGAAGGCTAAAGTCACCGAGGATGCCACTGCACCAGATTACGACAAAACAGACGACTCTGAGATGGGCGAGCCTGAGCAACTAGCCATAGTGGAAAGCGTTACGCAGTCGCCTAAGAGTCAAATGGACGAAAAGACTGAAGAAAAAAGGGAAGACGCCAGCTCCGAAGATTCCTCGGGCGAGGCTGATGATGAAATGGACGTGGAAGAGAGCCAGGATCGCAGAACGGCGGTTGCTAAACCGCCTATGCCGAAGCACGTCGAAGAAAATAGCACGGACAATCATACGAGTGACATGGAACTTGATAGCATACACATGGACTCGCCCAAGTCTGTAGCGGAAAAAGACGAGGTCATCAACGAATCTAAAGCCAATGAACCGGAGAAAGATGATGATGACAATAGAATGGAAGATTCTGACGAAACTAAATCGGATGTCGTCACGCCGGAGAAGGTTCCCGAGACCAGAAATGGCGAGCTCAAATCTCCTCGTAAACCGTCTATTGACGACAAAGACACCATCATAATATCCGAATCCGATGATAACAACAGCCAAAGTTGTCCACTTCCATCGCCGAAGCCGAACTCTGTTGCTCCCGTGCCGCAGAACAACGAAAACAAACCAAAAGAGGTCCAGGAGAATGAAAGTCCATCGAAAGTCATACCCGTAGTCTCCACAGAGAACGCGCACATTGTACTAGACCCGAAAGTACAAGAAGAGGTTAACACTATAAGGCCTACAGATCCAGCTCAGAAACCAAGCCAAATTGAAACCATACAAGTAGAATCAGATACGGGTAATCATCCACACCCTAGCATCTCGCCGAAAAAGGATAAGTCAGTTATAAACGAGTATCCTAAACCTAGAAAATCGCCTGAAAAACCAATGGAAATCAGCATTGATCCAAAAAAGTACGATGTGAGAAAAGAAACTGTGATCCAACATCAAATAATAGAAGAATGTAAAAATACGGAGAAGAAATCTCCAAATAAAATGACTGAATCAATAATACAAAACATCGACCCTCACAGAAATTACTTGCCCAATGTCAAGAAACCAGACACTCAAAGAATAGACCCTTTTGTAGAGTTAGATAACAGAAATAAAAACCAATCGCAGATGTCCGTGAGTAAAGAGAGCGACATGCCCTTTCGTAGCGACATCTTGAGCATGCGAAAAGACGAGATTATTATAACTCCTAGAAACCCCGGTGATCCGGTGTTGCCAACCTATCATCAACATTCTGTCGCCAATTCCATGACCATTCAGCAAATAAATACCGCTCAACATTCGTATCTGAATCATAGAGCAAACGTAGGCAAGGACACACAAAGTGTCCAGACAGAAAAGCACAAGGCCAGCGAACAGAATCGGATTAACAACATGCCGGATCTAGTGGTTAGCAAGCCTACGAAACTGGAAGTGCCTCATCCGATTTCCTCACCTGTCATAAACCCTGTCATACCTAAAGTCCCTAATATTACCGATATCAGTTTTTTACCGCGGTGTCAAAGCGCGCACGCGGCGATCAGCATGGGGATGGAAAGAAGCGATATGGACACGAACTTCATTAATTCTAACTTGCAAAGCTCCTTGAGTGGATCCATGAGCGTGATCCCGACGAACATGCAAGACAAAAACGACCTAAAGCCGAGGGAGAAGAGTAAACTTCGGGAAGTAAGGGTTAATTCCGCGCACGGGAAAGAGAAGCCGGAGAAGAAAAGCAAAAGCGAAGCGGCCACGCCTCGCAGTACGCCCGAACCGAAGATGTTTTTTCCGGAACAAGGTCCCAACACAAACGCAAGAAAGCCAGAAACGTCTGTCCCAATAAACGTCATAAACACCGCTCCAGTGACGAGCAAAGCCGATACAAAGACAGAAGCTCCAAAAAAGCAAGATTTTTTTAAGAAGGAAAAATCGAACACCGCTAAAACAGCCGTAAAGCACGACAAATCCTGCGCCAATCAGCTCAACCTGAAGACGGATCAGAATGACCTAAACAACAAAATGGCGGCAAAATTTAAGTACGACAACGAGCAACTAATCCCAAAGCCGGATTATACGATGAACCAGATGAATTACCACACGCCGCACGGCCAGTACCAGCCTTGGGGCCCGCCCTGGGACCCCGCGCGTCTGCAGGGTTCCTGGGAACACAACCGCCTCTTCGACATGAAGAACAGCGTTACCGACAAGACCTACCTCGACAAACTCTCCGGGTTCAACCTGCCGCACCTGGACCAGATGCAGAAATCACCTCAGAAGCTCCACCAGAAAGATTTCCACAACATCGCGTACGGCGCGCTCTACGCCACGACCGGACTACCTCACTACAAAGAAACTAAAACGCCTACATCCAAAACAGAGTGCTCGCAGAAGACTGAGTCAAAGAAACAACCAAAAACTAACACCGCATGCCAAACGCAGTGTGAATCGAAGAAATCCCAAGCTGAACACATGAAGCAAATGATGCAGCGGCAAGTAAAACAGCAAGAAGCGGTAACGAGCTGCGCGGAATACCGTCAACAGAACTCGCAAGTCATGACGTCCCCGAGCTGTAAATCCTACCAAAACGGTCCGTGCGAGCAGAAGGAAATCGAGAAGAAATCGAGACATTCGAAGAAGGAGGAATCACCAAAAGACAGCAGTAAGGAGGATTGCGAGGCAATGAGCCCCGCTCTGCAATCTATGGGGGTTTACACCCCCGATTCCACCTCCAACTCTGTCCACTCGGTCCAATACCCGGCTTGTGAGCTCGACGTGTCTCAGCTAGGCCTTGAATCTCCTACGTCCATCGGCTCAGATCTTGCGTCCCCTTGTTCTATGATGCACATGCACGCGGCGCCCAGCCCGCAGTACCCGCACTCGTCGATCCACATCCCGCCCATCATGACGCAGTCTAACCAGCCGCCTAAGCAGCAGAAGATCAATAATAGGAATAGGTAAGATAACTTTGTGTCACAACATTCTAAACAACAAACAAAAATATTCATTGTATGCAATAGTGTGCCACGTTTGTTTGTACTTTGTACTCTAGAATATCTAATAACTAGTCACTTCCAAAAAACTAACCCTTGACATGCTTGTCAATGCTATTCATAGCACTATAATATGTTTATTAATGTGCACTCCATAAAGCTTGTGATGCTGTCATGAGGCGGACATTGGCGGAATTGCGATAATCCAGTCGCAGAAGCCATCAGACAAGAAGAAGAAGAAGAAAAGAGATGAATCATTTATTTAAAAGAGAATTTCATCAGGAGTGTTCCATGCTATGTTTAACCAAAATCGGTGCAGCTGTTTTAATGTTATGATAATACAAAGTAAAATTCTGGTCAGGAGTATCTGATTTTTTCAATAAGTTTTTTTGTTATTGTCGTTCTTTATATAAAATATAGTTTAATTCAGCTCTTGTTATTTCAGGAATAGCGCAGCGAGTAACACTAACACAGCCAATGACAGCAAGCAAGCTATGCGCAGCGCAGCAACTCCGCCCGCCCGGCATCGCGCGACGCCGCCGACTCCACAACCGCACCACGGTAAGATTCTACTCTCACATTTACTTGGAGCTTCGCTTTCAAACATGTATTGCAGTTCCTATACGTCATGAAACGTCTTGGATACCCGATCGAACCTAATCGATATTGAGGAGTCTCTCTGAGGCGACAACTCTCTGTCCTACACCTACTGAGACTGAAACGCAGCTGTCAAGCACTAAATGTTAACATTACTACTTATCTGGGATGTTTAGTGCCCGAACGGCGGTCACGGTCGCGGTCGGTAGAGCACAAATAAAAATAAAAAGAGATTGATTTGAAACAGTCATAAGTTTAATGTGTGTTGTTCTAGGCGGGTCCGGTGGCGGCATGGGCGGCGGCGCGGGTGGCGGCTACCAAGGGGGCTACCTCTCCTTCCAGCAACAACAGCAGTACTCGGGCTCCGGCTGGGGGCCCCCGCCCTCCTGCTCGCTCGCCAAGCTCCAGCAGATGGCGGAGGCCCCGCAGCACCCGCCGCATCACCCGCACCAGGTATGTACCGGCATCAGGAGGCCATCTGCCATTCACTTTAAAGATGTCTGTCCATCTTGAGCTATTGCATCATTGTCTGGGGCGGTGCCGCCAAACACTTATCGTATGATCAAACAGAGACAAGGTTGTCCAAGTTTGATCATAGACACGGGTTATAAAGCATGTAACTTACTTCGCCAATTGTATTGTAGTGCTTTTTATTTGCGAGATATGAAGAAATGAAATTCATAGCTAAGTCGCGTACTCCGTAATATACAAGTTTGAGTAAAAGCGTGTCAGGATGGACACAGTCCCTTGGATAAGTCGCAAAAAATACCCAAGCCATACCATGCAGTATGAGTATATTGAGCAGAGACCCATGTTTATATAACTAGTTTCTGCCCGCTGCTTCGCACGCGCTTCTTGTGAATGAGTAACCTATGTATATCTCCACAATACCATCTATCTCGCAGTCAAATGTCATTAAATGTAGGTTATGGCGAGTTTGAGGTTGTTGTTTATTTTAGCTCAGATAACAGACGCAAACAGTGTAATTCTTGTTTCCTGTTTGCCGCGCAGTTACTTCTGCCTTTATAAACTGTGTAACGTTGTATGTAATCCGCAGTACGCCGCCCAACCAGTGACTCCGCCGGGTGCGAGCGGCGCGCACTACTCGCACTCGGCCGCCGCCGCCAAGTACTCCTACCCGCATAACCAGCTCGACTCGCCGCGGAACACACGGAATACTCCCAGTCAGTATCAAACTAAAATGACTAGTATTTTTTATAGTATCAGCTCTTGGGGGGCTGATGCATGTACATAGGCTGTCCGCAGCGCACCGCTTGGCAACTTACACGACACCAACAAAACAGTAGCTTAAGCAACCATGGCGGTCAGCCTAGTCAATGTATTTTATTGCACAATATTTTATCTGTTTCTGAAGGCACTGATCAATGGCCTATTCCAAGAGCGCATGGCGCGATGATAAATTCAATGATGTAATTGTTGTTTCCAGGCAACCTAAGTCCCATGCAGCACATGCAGATGGCCCCGGGCTCGCGCATGTCTCCCAACCTGAACCCGCACCTCATCAGCCAGTACGGACTCAACGGGTACCGCATGCCGCAGCAGCAGTTCGGCACCAACCTCCAGATGATGAACGTCCAGCCCTCAGTCCAGTACCCAGTCCCCAGCCCGGACCCCAGAGCCCAGCAGTCCAATGTCTACGCGTATGGATACATCAACCCCCCCTCCCTCGCAATGCAAACACTCAACTCCACTATGCGTCGGTAGCAGCAGCCCAAACAGTGTCACAGACACAACAGTGATGCTTAACCAGTGAAAACCCAATAGTATTACATAAACTCGTGTGAAGTAGTGTAACTGTAACTATGACCAAAATTGACAGTGCATTATTAAGGCATAGTACAAATAACGTGCTCTAGTTGTAAGTGTAAATATAGATAACACTTTGGTTGCCTTACCCCCAGAAGATCCTTATGACGGCAGCTTGTAGCTTTTTGTATGATATGTACGTAACGCGGTAACCAGTAAGCTGAATTAAAGTACAAAATTGCGATTAAAATGTAATAAATTATCTGTTTATAATAAATACGAAGACTACAGCTGAAAGTAGCATAATTTTATAGTGCAATAATGTATTTTAAATAGAATTGGACACAGGCTGTCCTCGTGTCGGTGCTGAGAGCGCCTTTGTCGCGGGCCGGGGGACGCACGCGCTACAAGATATAATACTTCCAAAGAAACAGTCTGTGAGTTATGTCTGACCCTGACGTCGCTAATAGCGCAAATTGCTGTAGTTATTGGTCTTCGTGTAAAGATTCATTTGGAACTCGTATTTTATTATGTATATCCTGTTTTGATCTGAAGTTTAAGTTCACACGCGCAAATTAAAATGTACATTATCGATGTACAATCGTATCTGTCGATAGTATTACGTTAGGATTCTAGTTGTCGTGTCGACTCTGTTCTCAAGTGCCTCTTTCTCGTCCCGTTTTGCTAACTTCCTGTAAGATATTGTACATTGCTTGGATTAACACAAGGCGGTATTTTGTGTGTAGTTATGAGTGTTAAATTAAGTTAGGGTACCTAGTAGTTTTATTGTTAGATTCCCGCTAGGTACGCGGGTTGCCTTGTACCGTAAACACATCAGTTGACCAGTGGTCAGCAGCGAGTGGGAATCTAGTATTGTATTTGATCAATGTGATAGTGTGAAGACTGTCGGCGCGATCGCGACAGGCCTACAGGATGGTTAAGTTTAATGTTTTGTATTCTTTTACAATGTTAGTTTATGAATTAGGATTATTTCACTGTTTTTGCTTTGCTTAAGGTTTCGTTTGTATCCCAGTAATTTATTGCCAAATGTTATTAACACATTATGTTTATGTATAAGTATTTTTGCTAGGTTAAAGTTTGTTCCGGCGAGAAAAGCACATTGATGTCTTGTGACTGAGTGGCTCCTCCGCTAAAATTAAAACTTATTTCGTAAGATCTGCTCCTCTAAGGTTATGAATGTTATTTGTTACTAAAGTGTAGGTATAAAATATTGTAAATACAATAACAGTAAGACATGTAGCAGGTGTTATAAGTTATCACACAAAATATAATTTTGTGATAAAATAATGAATTTTGTTTTTTTTAATCCCTGTTACTGAAACTACCAAAGTAAGATATATTAATATACATGTTTGTCTACACAACAGCTACTATCGAAAATTACATTTAATGTAAAATGAAATGTATTTAGAGCTCTGCGTAAAATTGCCCAATTCCGTCCTTACTATTTTAAAGATTTCTCTAAAACTAATCTAATAGGTACTTTATTTAATGAAACTGATCACAAAATATGACCAATATCTGATTTACACAATAAACATTTAATTTTACAATATTTTGCAGTGTTTATATAAAAAGCACTAGAAAAAACAAAAAAATTAGCGTGGGGTTTTAACCCTCACAGGAAACAAATAGTAAAGTAAAAGATATTTATTTTGCCAGAACATATAGAGAAAAATATACATATAATATATACTAAATAAACCATGCATTGATTAGTCATCTGACAAAATCGGACTCCACTCAGCATGTGCTATGGTAGAGCAGATCGTGCCATAGCGCTGGTCTTCCGTGGAGACCGTGGTGCGCAAGGTGGCCCCATACACACACAACAAATTTAAAAATAATAATTAAATTGAAATAACAAAAACGAAAACTAAGAAAACATTAATAGTATAGTTATTATACAGGGTGTTTGGAAGCTCGGTGCAAAGCCTTACGGGGGTAGTAGTATAGACCATCTAGAACATTTTGAGTCACATTTGTCTTAACCAAAGTCTAATTGTTTTTTTTTTTAGGGACCTTTTACGATTTTTAACCAAAATCCCAAAAAATTCTAATTAAGTGCTGATAATGCAAAGTTTAAGTGGAAATGTCTATTTATTTTGTATGTTTTTATTAGCCTAATGTGTGTTTAATGATATTAAATCATTATAAAGCACAGTTTATGCTAAAAAAATGACTTTCAGACTATTTAAACTTTACAGAAAAAAGAAAAAGAAAAAAAAAATGTTTTTTAATGACATTTAAAAAAATAAATAAAATAGCTGCAGATGTTCAGATTATTTTAAAAACACGCTGAGTTATTGCTCTTTCTTTTAAGGTATCATTTACTTAGATATCTATACAATTTTTGAAAATACGGTGCCTAAACCAGTCCGTAAATACTGATTTAAAGGAGATAAGAAAAAAACGTTTTTGATGATTATTTTTTTAATTCTGATGCTCAAAATGGCTTCCACCATTGCGTATACATTTACGACAACGATTTCTAACTTCCGTCGTCGTGACTTTCAGCTGCATTTTCTGTTTCATAGTTGTGAAAGCTGTTTCAATCCTTTGAAGTAATTCTTCCCTCGTGGATATTTCGGTAGTGTATACGAGATCCTTTGCCCGTCCCCACACAAAAAAATCTACTGGGGTCAGGCCGGGCGATCGTGCGGGCCAAGGGATGGGCCCATCTCTGCCTATCCAGCTGTCTGGAAAACAGTTGTTAAGGTGTTCCCTGACACTTAACGTCCAATGTGCTGGGCATCCATCTTGTTGAAAGATGATTGGCCTGTCCGTATTTAGTATGGGTACTTCGGCTTCATACAGGAGTTCTGGTAAATCATTTTGCAGAAAATGCAGATAATTCTCACCGTTTAAATTATCTGGTAAAACGTGTGGCCCAATCAATGTTCGTCCGATTATTCCAGCCCATACATTTATTGAAAATTTGGCTTGGAAAGACTCCAAAAACAAAACAACCAAAAATAAACACAATACCTAAAATAGACACCTACCTACACTAGTGCACAAGCCCTAATAAAATAACGAGTAGGCAGTCACCGCCAACCCTGGGCAGGGGCTACTCACCCGTTTCTGCGCTGCGCCGTAGTGAACCCAAAAGGGTCAGCCTCAGCTTTATAGGAAGTGGAATACATATAAAAAGTTATGTTATTTAGGTAGTGGTATAAAAGTTATATTAAGTATTTTTCCCGAAATTCCCCGGGAAATGATTATGGATTTCCCGGTTCGTAAATCGGCCAAAACATTAGCAAACCCTAGTAGGTAGGTACCTACAATTTACACACCTATTCTAGGTAGGTACCTTAGTTTCTGATATCTGTGGTACCTACTCATTGCATTGGATGCGAACATCCATCCACCATTATTACAAAAGCGATAGTAATTAAGTCTGTCTGTTACCTTTTCAAGCACAACCGGCTGCACGGATCTTATCAAAATTTGGTAGGGAGGTAGACGGTATCCGTGGCGTGCAGGCTAAGTACAATTACTAGAATAGTTTCAAGATCTGACACGTATAATGTAAGTATTTTTGCAAATATGTTCGAAGTTGCAAATACTCAAATGATTGATCATGATCTCCGGGACGGACATAGACACACTTTTTATCCCTAAGCTAGTTTTGTATAAATACCTATACGTACATATTCATACAGATATTAATGATGAAATGAGACCTAATAAATTGCTTATCTTATGTCAATAGCGGAACTTATCATCTAAAATATCACAAAGCAAAGCTCTTATCATGGTAAAAAAATCTAAAAAATCACTGAAATAAACCATCATAAAATAAAACAACCATTAGGAAACTATAAATGTTTATCTTTTATGTAGGTAGATAAAATAAATACACAAGCTCAGTAATATCTTGCTTAAAAATTATTCCAACAAAAACAATACTTACATAATTTAATATAAGTAATTACAACTAGGTACTTAAAACTTTTACAAACATGAAATTTAATGTCAGTTATTCCGTGATCATGTCGATTCATAGCGCCACTGTGTCGAATTAAAGGAAAACTCAAAACTCCTCAAATCATTGGTAGGTAAATATCTTGTTATTTTATGTCCTTATAGTTACTTATTGATACTAGTTTCAAAAGTTTTTACATGAAATGTCATTTCATTCGAAGCGAGCGCGCTCCTCTTGCAACAAACTTAGGCGCCCTACGTCAACAGAGTGGGCGGTCATCGCGTCCGCCTTCCCCGCGGCCTGTCTATTTTTTTGTGGGCGTCATTTGCCCTCTGCTAGACCACGTTATCGGCTGCAGCTAGCCACCTGCCTGTGGGCCGAAGCAAGGGGTGTATTAGGCCTAGGCTCTGAAAAAGAGAAGTACACTTTTCGAGACAAGATATTGTTAAGAGTGAGTACGGTATTTTTTTCTGCTGTTCATGCGCGACACAGAATGAGAATCACGAGGATAAAACACGTTCAAGCCACCCACCCCGTAGCAGGGTGATCCTGATCCTGATCACGGGTTGGCGCGAGATTACATTTTTTTGTGGTTCTTAGTTTTTCTGCTTTCTTTAAGGAATAAAACTAACAGAAAAGTAATTTGCCGCCCATCGTAAACCAATTTCTAATAATTATTTTCGTTTTGTTCACCTTGAACAACGAAACGGTAGTTTGACCTACTATCGCTCACAAGTGTTAGCTTGACCTACTATCGCTCACAAGTGTTAGCTTAACCTACTATCGATCACAAGTGTTAGCTTGACCTACTATCGCTCACAAGTGTTAGCTTGACCTACTATCGCTCACAAGTGTTAGTTTGACCTGCTATCGCTCACAAGTGTTAGTTTGACCCACTATCGCTCACAAGTGTTAGTTTGACCTACTATCGCTCACAAGTGTTAGCTTGACCTACTATCGCTCACAAGTGTTAGTTTGACCTGCTATCGCTCACAAGTGTTAGTTTGACCTACTATCGCTCACAAGTGTTAGCTTGACCTACTATCGCTCACAAGTGTTAGTTTCACCTACTATCGCTCACAAGTGTTAGCTTGACCTACTATCGCTCACAAGTGTTAGTTTCACCTACTATCGCTCACAAGTGTTAGTTTCACCTACTATCGCTCACAAGTGTTAGTTTGACCTGCTATCGCTCACAAGTGTTAGTTTGACCTGCTATCGCTCACAAGTGTTAGTTTGACCTACTATCGCTCACAAGTGTTAGCTTGACCTACTATCGCTCACAAGTGTTAGTTTCACCTACTATCGCTCACAAGTGTTAGTTTCACCTACTATCGCTCACAAGTGTTAGTTTGACCTGCTATCGCTCACAAGTGTAAGTTTGACCTACTATCGCTCACAAGTGTTAGTTTGACCTCCTATCGCTCACAAGTGTTAGTTTGACCTACTATCGCTCACAAGTTATAGTTTGACCAAATAATGTTCACAGGTGTAAGTTAGGAAACCACAACAAGCCCTCTCAATAGATTATCAATGATGCAATAAAATAATAGGCGGAAAGCAGTAGGTATTACAGAAAAACAACTGGTTGTGGCCTGTTCATGAAGTGGTACAAGCATAAAGTTGAAAAAAAAAGAGTTGTGCAAAGTAAATATATTTTACTACCATGTCAAACTAACAACAAGGCAGTACACATTTTGATTTAATTTGTGTTTAAGTTTCTTGCAACCAACAGCACAAACAAAGCAAAGAAAAGTCTAGCCTTCAATAATCTTATCAACTCCATCTGTGACGCATAATCTTTTTGTTATGATTGATTTTGAAAGCTAAAAATTAAACAGTGATGGTTTTGAAAGCTAAAAGTTAAACAGTGTTGGTTTTGAAAGCTAAAAGTTAAACAGTGATGGTTTTGCTCGGCTCCGATTTTGCATACAAACACAGGTTTTATTTATACCTTCAATTTTTTCTGTATCGTCTTGCTTGGATCCTAACAACAGAAGTTTAGCTCTCACAATTTGGATTGCCCTTCATATCTGCAGGAATATTGGTACCGGGTCAAGAGCGACAGGCCTGCGGTCCAGGTTGACCCGAGGTCGGAGGGACCCCAGGCTGTTCTCGCTGATGTGCACACAGCCACGGACCAGCAGACCTTCTAGGCTTAGGCAATGACGCCCAAGGGCCCTGGAAATGGACAAAGTTTGTTTTTAATAGTTAGATAATAAAAAAACACACTTAAACACAAAAACAGCCTTAAAAACAGTTTGTACTTAATTTACCTTAATCTTGCCAACTCAATTTATATTTTGCGAGAACACAAGTGCATGCTACTACTATACAGGGTGTAACAAAAAGTAAGGACCAAACTTTAAGGTTCAGCTTCGATCACAGAACATGGAAAAAATATTAAAAAAAATACAAAAGCTCAGAATTTTTGAAAATATTTACTTTGGTATTATTACCGAGTCTGAACCACCCCTGAAAGTTTGCTCCTTACTTTTTGTTACACCCTGTATTCAGAAATCAACAACTTTATTTCTTTAGGCTTGTAATATGTGTATCTTACATTGGTTTCGTGGATTTAATAAAAAATATATATAACAAGAATTTTCTATGATTATTGACCTTGACATGATGAGACCCAATAAGGTGCTTTTCAAGGGAGGCCCATGTCCAACAGTGGACTAGCATACATATAGCTGTTAAAGACCATGATAATGATTGACCTTGACAAGTCATAATTTGAAAAGTCAAATGCTTACCTGATCCCCTTATCCGTGATTTCAGAGCAGCCCGTTAGGTTGAGGAGATTCAAGCTGTGGCTGTATCGAGCCAGAGCAAAGAGCAGCTTGTCCGACACCTGCGGGTTCCCTTTCAAATTAAATGTTTTTAAATTCCGGAACTTCTTTATGAAGATGAGGATGCAGCTCTCTGATATTGTGGGGCAGTGGGAGAAATCTACAAACTGCAGATTGCTTTGATGGAGGGCAAGGGCTTCAACTGCTCCGGTCGTGAGCCACAGACATCCTCCAAGCTTCAGAGTGCGCAGATCCTTGCAGTGCAGGATGACAGGCTGCAAGCACTTAGCGGATAGGTTTGAGCACTGTGTGAGGTTCAAGCTGACTAGGCCTTTGTTCTGCAGCAGCAATGGTATTAATTCATCATCAGTAATGCTCTCGCACCGAGATAGGTTCAGCTCTGTCAGCTTTGTACATTTAGTTGAGAAAACCTAAAAATATAATTTTAATAAAACTTAGCACAAAACAAGTAAATAGGCACTAATCTATTAGTAGCACCTTTATTAACACTGTAGATAGGCACAAGATGTCAGGTATTTGTGTACCTGAAAGGTATGGGGCGAGAAACCCTTGTTCATTAGCTTCAGTGACTTTAGCCTTGCAAAGTAAATATCCATGATTTGCAGGCAAGTTCTAGATGCACAACGAAAATTAAAACAGTCGTTTAGAGTTAAATACGGAAGAACATTGGAAACGATTATATCCTCCCAATACAAGTCAAATAGCTGCGTATTGCGCTTATTCGCCGCACGCGAACTCATCTTTTTTGAGCTTTACCAGCAGTTTACGTGCAATAATTATTTTGTCCACAAAATTGTAAAATACCTAACTGAAAACAAACTGAAACTGGGATTTTCTGTAGATCGATTTTCCTTTGAGGATTTTCCCGATTTCAACTTCAACTTCTTGTCTGATAGCTCTGCGCATAGCATAGAGTAACGCTCTTCGACTGGTTTATCAAATTTTCGACTTTTTTTATTTTAAGTTAAGTATTAGCTGCGGTAGTTGCTGTAACTGATCCCGAAACACAAATACGCAAAATAAGCGGCATAATACATTTTAAATTTATTTATATTATCCTACACAGCAGTTGGACAGCATGATGCATGACACTTTAATTAAAATTTTTAATATACCTTTGGATGACAGCTTGGCACCAGGCCGCTCTTCCTATTAGGATGGGAGGTCCAGGTGTTCGCAAAATTTCTAGTGTTTCATTCCCAGCATTTTAATCTTCAGTACATGGTATTAAAGATCTTGTTCATAGCATTTTGGCTAAATGTCAAAATTTTGAAATTTCAGGTATCAATGAAGCTTTAGACTCATGGAAAATAGCCTGTCCTTACCAGAATCTGCCCAAAGTCCTTTCTTCTCAGAGACTGTGGGATGAGCCACTATGTGAGCTAGTACGGAAAGATATTATTAATACGTCAACCAGCTCATCAGAACGTGCTCGTCTACTCGCCGTTTCCGAGTGGGAATCAGGACTTTGGTTACATGTTCTGCCTTCCAAAAATCTAGGTACCCTTTTAGATATTAACTCATTTCGGGTGGCCACCTCTTTGCGTTTAGGTTCTCCTTGCTTAGTTGCACACCGTTGTCAGTGTGGTAAAACCGTTGATAAGTTTGGTCACCATCCACTGGCATGTGTCTCTAGTGCAGGACGTGTGCCACGTCATAGTTCTATTAATGACATCATCCGTCGGGCTTTTACCAGCTGCAGCGTCAGTGTGGCAGCTACCCTCGAACCACGAGGCCTTATGCGAGATGATGGTAAAAGACCTGACGGTATGACTCTGATTCCCTGGAAGATGGGTCAGCCTTTAGTTTGGGATGCCACGTGTGTAGATACCCTAGCGCCTTCACATCTTGCAGGGACATCAGTAAGGGCCGGCTCCGCAGCAACATCAGCGGAGTCCCTCAAACGGCAAAAATACGCTAATCTTGACCGAGGTTAACTATTTGAGCCGTTTGGGGTTGAAACCCTTGGTCCTTGGGTACCTGGAGCACACGCCATTTATAAAGATCTTACCAAACTTCTTGTAGAGTCGACAGGTGATCGGAATGCTGGCTTCTATTTCGGTCAACGAATTAGCATTGCCATTCAACGTGGCAATGCTGCCAGCATTCTGGGCACTCTGCCTTCTGGTGACGGCTTAGATTTTAAAGAAATAGATATTAAGTGTATATACTAGTTGTAATTGTTTTATTCTGTTATTGTAATCTATGTGCTAAATAAAGATAATTAATTTATATTATATAGGGCATCTTACGTGGGAATCACTTAGAGATTCATAAATTAACATTGCAGGATGTTAAGAACTATGTGTTTCCACATTTCAAAATTAAATACAAATATGTAATTAAATTAATACAGTATGCGTAAAACCGAATTCCAGAACGATTGTCATAACCCACATTTCTTCTACAGTCAGTAATTCAGTAATATTTATTCATACAAGACATGGTACACATATACATACATTGGTGGAAAAGAACAGTAGAGCTGCATATCTCGCCAGAGTACAGGCACGTGCAAATTTTATGATTTAAAACTACACGTTTGTCCCCCTACACACACTCACTCTCCCGTGTGGGAGAGTGAGTGTGTGTAGGGGGACAAACGTGTAGTTTAGTGAGTGTGTGTACACTCACTAAACTACACTACGCTCAACTACACTACCTTTCTCGATTCAAAATTGCATACCACACCTATTTAAAAAGAATATTTACTCCGTAAAGTTGTCTTTGATACCCTAGAACCAGTTAATCTTCTGATTATTCGTGCACGGGTACCCACGACACGGGCCATGAGCCTATAGTGCATTCACTGTTATTTTACCTCTGACAGATGTTTTCTGAGTGTTGGTATAACTGTCGAGTCGTCTTGAAGAGCATAAAGATATGTAAAAAAGGGTTACCCGTCATAAACATTTTAACCAATTAAACTGGAAACTAGAATGTTGATCTGTTGTTTATTATTGATTGATATAATATTATTGGTACTTACATATTATGTTATTCGAATATTGGTACAACTGTACTGATTTTGTATGGAGATAAATATTTTATAAAAAACATTACTTCCAAAATACCTGATTAAAGTGCATCGGGGTAAGAACGGATGCTTTTTTAGAAAACTATTAGGATGTTACAAAATATTTTTTTCGTAGGTTTTAAAAATGCTGGCCCACCTATAAATATACCAAAGTTTCGTTTAAAAGATAGGTCTATAAACCAGAGTATTTGACAATTCTCTAAACGTAAAGATGACAGAGCTAATCACGATTAAAGTTACAATAATATTTTGAAAACTACGGGAAAGATCGGACGTTGACGGGGTAACATCGGACTACCTTCTAAAACCGCTTCTATAGCTCTGATCTTAAGTGCTATAACATAAAATTATCCGGTCTTAGTCAAGAAAAACATTTTTCACACACATTTCCATTTTCACACAAATATCACACGTCCTACACGACCTAGCGGCTGACGGCAACTGATGGGGGGGGCTCGACAAAATGGCGTTGCCGACTATGTTGCCAACAACCCAAAAACACCCTAGATTAGGGAGTTATTAGATTTATCCGATCTTAACCCGAATACGATCTTACCCCGATGCACTATATGCCTAATTGTTAATTTTGTTGTTAATAAATAATTTTGTATTTGTATTTTTGTATTAAAACGTTAAAATTATAATGTCATTGAAGTAATTAAATTAAAAGATGCAAATATTAATAAATTGTAGGTCAGAACTAAGGTAATCATCGACATAATAAAAACAATAGGTAATCGATTAATAAAATAAATAATTTTCTGTTGATTAAGGGACCCTTTAGTTCTTTTACATAGGTAGTTTGGCAATTTGTTATAAATTTTGATAGGCATGTTATAATTATAACAGTTGATTTCTATTGCTAATCGATCTCTATGTCTAGAGCTAAATTTATATACCTGTTCATAAGTTTCAATTTCAATTCCTTATGTGATTTGACAAATTTATTTATTTCTAAAATATACAAGCACGGCAAAGTTAGGATCTTATGTTTTTAAATACGTTTTTAATTCGTAGGTTACTACTGCTTTTTACTAGCAGCTAAATGCTGGATACTGGTGGATATTGGCGGACACCGGTGTCTACCCGCTGCTTTACAACTTTAACTGGTTCCTGATTTTCAGACTAGATTTTTTTCTAGCTTTGATTTTGTGTAATCGACGCTAGAGAGGGTGATTGATTTCCTTCATCCAAGGACGGACGTGCGTGATGGAAACCTATGGAAACTGTCAAAGCCGTGTCAGACATTTCCTTACGTTCCGTGCCACGCAAGTTTCAAGTTATTTATTGCGTACTTTTATGTTGTTACCTCCGATCATGCCTGTCAAAACTACTTGTTTATGTGCGAACAGATCATTCAATGATATTACATTCTCTTTGATTCAATGATTGGGCAACAACAGGACTAATCCTTCTTTGTATGATCTCCTAGTTTATTACAAAGCTCCTCTTCATTCTAATTTATTTTCTCTCCTTTCCCTTGCTATTAAAGAAAATACTAGAGCATTGATTAAATATTTGAATGTGCTTTACTTTGGATATTTTTTTTTATAAAGTAATAATAAAGATACAATCTCTTTGAACGTATCAATTACAATTTAATATCTACTTTGCAACATATATTTTTTTTACACATTTTTATTCACTCATAAGGAAATATATAAATTTTAAAAAGGTGCGTTAGCTAAAACAACCACCTTAATCTTTTGTAGGTATGTGTTATATGTATTGGTTAACAAAATAAATATATTTGTGCTTTTACTTTACTTTAAGCTAGGTACTAAGTTCATATAGGTTTTACCTCTCTTTTTTTGTCTTTACATTTTGTTATGAACACAGTTTATAGGTAGGTAACTAATCAAGAAACAAACAGGTTAGTAAGTACCAACTTAAACAAAATAAAATTACAATTTTTACTTAGGTACCAAAGTTAAAAGGTATCGTTAATTCACTTTAAAACGTGGCTCCTGGCCACGTTTTAAAGTGTCGTTTTGTGCGACGTTTTGTCACGCAAATCCTGTTACTAACACAAAAAGGCTCAGTATTTTAATATTTTTATAATTACGCTTTTTCTTTAAAAGAAAACCGATGTGTGCCTATACCCGTGCCAATCAGAAAAGACGTAACTTCAAGTTGTCTTTTCAAACTATTAGGATAGGTAGGTACTTTTACCAATAAGAAAGGACTTAACTTCAGAATCACGTCTTTTCAGCCTAGAAAACCCTTATAATTTGCTGTATTAAGTCTTAAATCCTTATTATATCTTTGGATTCAAAAGTACTACTTTTTACTGTAAAGACAATACTTACGATAGCATTTTTGTTGCTTATTTCAGATCTGTATTTAACTAATTTCGGGCAATAACATTAATACAAATTATGCAATGACCATATCTATGTATTACTAGTCTCTGCTGTAAGTATTTACCATTTAACATAGAAACAGACACGATAGGCAGGTACGTACTTAAAGGTTGGCCTCTCTGCTGAGGCCGTTTTATGAATGTTACTCTATCATTAAATTTTTTATTTTTAACCTACCTAGTTACCTAGTTTCTACAGCTCATATGATCATACTTTTATTCCTATACTCTAGCTAAATCGATGTAGACTGTTTGTACACAAACCACGACACAAATAACTAAAACTCAC
Source organism: Eupithecia inturbata (assembly GCA_963662085.1). Lineage (NCBI taxonomy): Eukaryota > Metazoa > Arthropoda > Insecta > Lepidoptera > Geometridae > Eupithecia > Eupithecia inturbata. The sequence continues at coordinate 1,151,336 of OY759195.1, forward strand.
TTGCTCGGCATCGAGTTTCAGTTAAATTGTAAGCAATATTTATTGAAGGAAAGATCTCAAATCGACAAGTAATGTAAACTCAAAGTCAAAGTCAAAAACTCTTTATTTCCATAAATACAATAAATGTACACTTAGAAAAGGTCAAATTCTTAATAATTAAACACTGACACGGAAATAAAGTAATATTTTTGATTTCAGTAGCTTCGGTATGTAGACTAAAGTAAAGAAGCAACTAAGAAACCTTTAGCCTGTTAGTTGTTATTTTTCGAGTTGGAGCAAATCCCGTCCCAAGCTTTTTTATCCTCTAGCTAGATAATCTGATATTTATAGTAGGCCTTTTTACACAAGAAGGTTTTGACAATTTGTTTGAATTTATTTACTGATAATTTTTGCAACACACTAGGAGTTTTGTTGTAGAAGCGTATACATTGCCCTTTAAAAGATACATTAATTTTGTCTAGTTGTGATCACAGCGAGTTTATGTTTATTTCTTGTATTCAAATTATGTACATCGCTATTTTTAGGGAAGCAATTGATATTTCTATGAGTGTACAATAGGTTTTCATAAATATATTGGTACTGTCATTATGTTTATTTCCTTGAATTTTTCACGTAAGCTTTCTCTGGGACCCATATTATAGATTGCAGAACAGCCCTCTTCTGCAGCACAAATACGGTAATAATATCTGCAGCGTTCGCCCACAGCAGTATGCCATAAGACATAACACTATGGAAGTAGCTGAAATAAACTAGTCTAGAAGTATCAACGTCTGTAAGATGACGAATTTTTTTGACTGCATACGGTGCAGAACTAAGTCTCTTCGATAGCTTGTCCATGTGTGGGCCCCATTGAAATTTACTATCTAAGGTTATTCCTAAGAATATGGTACTGTTAACAATTTCTAACGTTTCTCCTTTGACGGTTACATCAGCCTTAACTTGTTTTACATTAGGTAGAATAAAACAAATACATTTCGTTTTGGTTTCATTAAGCAAAAGGTTATTGACACTAAACCAATGGACTGTTTTTGAGATTGCATTATTCACATCGTCGAAATTAGTGTTTTGTCGTTTCATTTAAAAAATTATTGAAGTATCATCAGCAAACAATATGATCTCGTGATTATCCTTTACATGATGAAGCAGGTCGTTAATATAAACTAAAAATAGGAAAGGACCGAGGATAGAACCCTGTGGTACACCCATTGTAACTACAGACCCCAAAGACCGTTTCCCATTAATGTCAACTCTTTGTATCCTATCACTCAAGTAAGATGTAAAAAGATCAAAAGAGGTTTCTCTTATTTTATAGTGATGTAGTTTCCTGATTAATGTTTAATGGTGTACGCAATCGAATGCTTTTGACAAGTCGCAAAAAACATCTACAGCATCTTGCGACTTCTCCCAAGCATCAAAAATATGCGTTACTAACTCAACACCGGCATCAGTAGTTGACCTGCCGCGAGTAAACCCGAATTGCTTACTATGTAGAAGGTCATTGCCATTGAAATGTCTAAGCAATTGATGTAAAATAAGTTTTTCAAAAACATTGCTGAATGTAGGCAGTACTGATATTGGTCTAAAGTTAGTGGGGTCAGACCTACTACCCGATTTAAACAATGGGATTATTTTACTAGATTTCATTAGATCAGGAAATACGCCACAATCAATAGATTCATTGAATATAAAAGCTAGATCTAATGCAATAGATCAATGTAAAATTATTTAAATATGATAGATTAATGGTTTAATAATTCTAACGGAAATGCCCCAGAGATCTGCAGTTTTCTTTATATTTAAAGTTTAAAGGCTTTTTTAATGTCAGTTTTATAGACATGGTTGAATTTATGTTTATTTTCGCATTTAGGTACATTTTTTATAGGTATTAATTTAGCGATTACTTGAGAAGAGTTACTCTATCTGCGTACCAACCTATAAAAAGACGCGGGAACTGAGTTAATTTTAGGCGGTTTGTTTACAAACCATGGAGTAAAAACACTCTGCATTCTTCTAAGTTACAAACATACCTACTACATCGAATTTGGCTAGTGTAGGTATTGCTATATTAATAATACAATGGTCTAAAATATAATTCGATAGGTGTGTAGGTTGGTAGATAATATAAAACGAGAAAATCTATAATTGGCTCTCTGTTGCTATTACGTAACTTGATTTATTTAAGCGGTTGGTTTTCCAATAAAGTACAAAAATAAATAATATAGTTTTAGTGAACCTACCTACCTTATTAATTAGGTAGTTGTAAGGCAATAAAATAAAAGGCTTCGTTTACCGGAAATAAAATAAAACATGGACAACTTTAAGTACCCTAATAAAACCACGACTATTAGTTTAAATTATAGTTCTTATCACATAGCATTAAATAATATAATGAAGGTGATCATTTAATTCCAACGTGTCATCTTACTAAATAAGTAGGTACCACGACTACCAAGGTAATCCTACCTTGGTGTAGTTGCCGCCAAACTTCTTGTCCTCTGGCGAACCACGTGACAAAGATGCGCAGAACGCAATTCTTAGGAAAAATTGATGGGCGGTTACCTTCTGGACAGCCGCGTCGATTATTCACTGCGATTTTTTGTTTCAAACAATGAAAGAGCAAGACAGAGCTATGCGAAACTGTAACTATCTCTTTCGCCTTTTGCGTTGTCGGCGGCATAAGAATTATATGCGTCAGTGTACGAGCGCGCAAACTTCGCATTCTCGCTGCCCGTCACCGGACAAGATGTTTGGTGGCTTCTATAGTACTTAATAGGTAGAGTAAAATAACAACATGTTTGCATAACTAAGTAAAGTACAGTGACGTTCTTCGATAGATGCCGTCATTTATTTAATTTAATTTATTTTTTATAACTAGAACGATTAAACTTATCTAATTACACTTTATAATAACACACACATTTTTAGCTCACTTCACACATTAAATCTAACCTTAAATATAAACATCCACATTAAAAATAACATCCCAGTCCGCTAATAGACTACCTACTGTTTACTTGTCTCCTCATTGGTACAGAATTAGCCTTATTCCAATAATCCCCTACGCAGGGGATCACCCATCAAAATAACGCTTTCTGTTAATACTTTTTGATTTATCTATTTCCTCTTGGTCGATTTCTATAGAAACCGAAATATTTAACTATACATAAGTACCATCTCTCGGTAAAATATAGATAGCAAGCTGTCCTTTCTAACAATAAAATTTAATATTTTAAAATTAATTAATGTAATAGTGAAGTTGGAACCTGTCAGGGGGTTACATATTTATGAACACGACTGTACCTACGAGTATAGATACTTAAGGGCCGAACCTTATGGGTTATATTGTCTAACTAGGCCTAAAACTCAGTACTCACGGGATCCCCGTGGTAAAAAACTCTAATCACATAAAATTTAACATTTTTCATGTTCCTTGAATGTAAAATACGACAGAAGAAAAAAATACGATATTAAAATATCATGAAAGTGATTTTGAAATTTCGTGCACTGTTTCGCACGTAATTTCGTCGAGATCTCAGGAACCCTGCGGTGTATTGAAATGGCTTATGTTTTGATTCGCAGGTTATCACTAATTATTTGGTTCCTTGAACCAGTTTCTTCATAAGCTGTCTAGTTTTCTTGTAAATAAGCAATAACTTGATTTTTGCGCTTACGCCAAAAAGCTGCTGTTTTTCCAAAAACTTATGCTCTGTCCCGCTCCTATGAACACGAAATCCTATGCCTACCCTTTTCACAAAATAGCGCGCATTGCGCCCTCTTAACTACTTATTTCGACTGATAAGTAGTTTAGTTTTAGTTTATAAATAGGTATACCTACCTAGAATACGAAGTGCCACTTTGGAACATCCCACTAGGTATTGTTAACCTACTATCAAATAGGTGGAACCTTGTTATGTCCTTACTTAAGCAGATTACCCATGCTAGATACTTTGCTCGGTTCTAGAATCCCAGATTTTTTTTGTAAACAAAGAGATCAAATCAAGGAAATTGCTGAAAAATATTTGATTTTTCTCAAACTCGATTTTGTACGGTTTGTGCCTTTTTCGCTGCACATGTGCGTTTTTTAAGTATGTGTTTTTGTTTGAAGCTTGCTGTTTTCTGTTATTGTTATCAGTTTTTATAAAGTTTTCATTCATAAATGTCTTTATTGTCATAAAATATCTTGGATTTTAGAACCGAGTATTTACCTACTTGTTTGTTATGTATTAACTTTTATTACTTATTATGTATGCTTAAGGCATGTGTTTATCGAATTATTACGTTTTAATGGACGATATTGACAGAAGTATTCATACATTATACGTTGAAGTTAAAGCACAAAGCTACTAATTGTCCGATTTCTTTACGACCGATGTGGCGCGGCGGGCGAAGGTCCACCTGCGAGGCAGGAGATTGCGGGTTCGATTCCCGCCTTGGGATAAAAATGTTTATACGATCTGCAAATATTTGTTTCGGGTGTTCTAGGTATTTTCTTTGCATAATATATACAATACATAGAATAAATAATACTTAAACTGATGATGAGTACGTACTCTATTTCGCTGATGGTTTCTTCAGCCCTATCCCTGCTCTAACTCAAAAACGCACGTAATAAAACTAAAATTTGCATGAATTGCGACAGGAAATAGTCCAAAATGGTCCTAAACACATATAACACGTCTTCTCGCACTTGATTTGGTTTCATTTGACCGGCCCCGCTCCAGCGGGGTCGTTTTCAAATGAATGGACTTCTAAACTTGCATGATCACGTGCCTTTTCATGGCACCTAATCATATAAAAGTATGCTGTCCTGCTCTAGGATGCTATCTATCTCCTTGCAACTTTTCAATATGATTATTCGTAAAAGTGTAACAGACAAACAAAGTTGCTTATATCCCTCTACGTCGTAGATCCCTCTACGCTGTAGCGCCCTCTACGTTGTAGAACCCTCTACGGTGTAACATTCTTTACATCTACGGCGTAGGGGGTCTACAACGTAGAGGGTCTACGTTGTAGAACCCCTACGTCGTAGATATACAAGGTGCCACGTTAATCATGTACCAAGCCAAAACTGGGTTGTTGTGCACCCTATACCCAACTGATCCGCATTGTTAATTTTTCAGAAATAAGTTATTTTAAATTTTCATACAAAAAAAAACTCATCTCAAACGCTAACTAAAGCGATAACCCTATCACTAACGCAAACACACCATTTAGCTGCCAATATTTTAGAGTTCCTTTAACTAGGCCGCCTTTTTGTACTAGATTTACCTTAGTTTATAAGATTTATGTATTATTTTTCAAAAAAAGAATACATTCTTTCATGCTAAAACTGAAACTAGGCACGTAAGAAGCACTTTTTAAAATTATGCGATTTTGTAACATTAATGAAGATTATTAATTTTAGATCATATGGTTCATTTGTCACATGAGAATGCGTTTGGGACAATGCGTGTGAGACAATAAGTACCTAAGTATAAAACTTCAATGGTGTGAGCAGTAGCATTAACCACGCATGTAAGTACCATTTCATGACGACTAAAGGACAAAGCACACTTGTAAGGCACGCTACCACACAGTTCCCACACGCCTTCGGCTCTGCGCTCATTAATCCAATTACCACACAGCACAAAGATGTGCATTCAGTTATGGGCTTAATTAAAGTGTTACCTTTAGATACTTTTTACAGTGACAAAATGGCTTCCCACAAGCTTCAAACGAGTGGTCCGCGAGCTGTCTGTCATATGATGCCGTCAATATAAAATTCATCCAAGGCTTCCCGCACTGCGGATGCCCACCGCGAGATATTTTCCGCAGAATTCTGCAACATATGGAAATAGTATGAAGCTGCCTGCATCTGCGGAAAAAATCCGCGTCAGTTACGATTCAGTACGCGGATTATACTCCGCGAGAAAATAATTCGTGCGTTTTCGCAGTGCGGGGTAAGCCTAAATGTTACAATTTAAAGCCCGCACATTTTTGTACTGTGCTTTCCAGGTGTGCGACAAGCTTTCACCTCAAATTGTGGTGACCAGTCAAAGTGTTGTGACATGTTCAAGTGTCCTGTAAGATCTAAAAGAAATAAAGCCCTTTGAAATTTGATATTTGACAGCACGCTGTCCACGCGACAGCTAGCAGCAAGCTCGCTGTCCACGCACGATCGGCCAAGACCCGTATGATCGTACAAATTGCTTCAAACGTGCAGTCTAAGCGACAGCAGCGCGCGGGCCATTCGCTTGAAGCAAGGTCTCAACCAACGAATGGTTAGGTTGCGGCAAGATCATCTGCGTCAAATATGGTCAAACTAGCTAAGCCCTGCGGCTTCACATGCGTGGAATTTGATTGCACACCCCCTAAGAATAGTTTTGTAAAAATAAAAATACGTGTATCATTATTTACTTTATAGTTTATTACGAATCACAAACTTTAATAATCCGATTTACCCCATTTTCAGGAAAATTTTGAATATCCTGAATCATGTGCACAATTCTTTTGTATTTCTAGTATTCTCTGTAAGTTTCAAGCTAATTGAGCCACTGGTTAAAGAGTTACAAAAGACACCTAAAAAACTTCAACCCGTTTTCACCCCCTTAGGGGATGTCAAAAATCTCTTCTTAGCAGGAGGCTGTGTAGTAACAGGTACCTGCTTTACAAATTTCAGCTTTCTTGCTTCAGCGGTTTAGGCTGGGCGTTGTTACCAGATGTATCCAAAGAAGATTACATGTTTAGGTACATTTTTGAATTCTTAATTTTGCGCTGTGCAGTAATAGCGGTGCGGCCCAGGTATGCCTCCACCTTAAAGGACTACTAATGACTAGTGTGTTTGATACCTATGGCAATATTCTCCAATTATTGTCCAGCAGAGCATTTAGCATGATAATTTACTTTAAAGACTGACATTATTGTTGCGTCTGCGGTTTGTCCTTTGTCATTTGGAAAGTGCGGTGTAAGCGGTCGGTTCATCCTTTGTATTTTTGGAATTTTACTTTAAAGTGGGGTGTTTTCGTCTAGTGTGAGTATTTGTAGAAAAATATTGATTTTTTTAATAGGACTCCCAGTGAAAGGTAAGCCAACACGTTTAGGTACCAAGGTAGGTCACAGAAATATATCTAGAGGTAGGTACTACATAATCATCTTAAATCGCTTTCGCGTCCGATTTTATTCATTCTTTTTTTCTTCAAAACAATGTTGCAAGATCAAATTTGACTAAATCAATAGAAAGTCGAGTAGAAAATCAGTAAATTGAATAATAAAATCTGAAGATTTTGATAAAAACCGTTTTTAGGTAAGTTTCTAGATCTATTTATTTTCTTCCAAGACGCACCCATTAGCTAACTAATGGGTCCAGTAGACTGGACCACCGAAGTTTTTTCATTCAGTATTTTTTTTACGTTGGTTTACAATCAACTGTAATAGGTAAAGGTGTAATAGGTAATAGGTAGGTCTCCCTATTACTGAAAAAACAATTACGGTGGTTCAGTCAACTGGACCAGGGGCCCTATTCTGCTAAACGAATCGCTTCACTGTGACAGTGAAGTGTCACAGAATAACACGTTTTGCTATTATACCATAAATGAAAGAAATGATGATGAGAACTGATGGGACGCGCGTCAAAGCGTCAAATTTGAAACTATTAATTAATCTCTCCGTGCAAATAGCACCGCACGCACTTTCTGGAGTTTCATAAATCTAGGAATAAAGGATTCTATACGTGACTATTCTGCAACAATACCATTGTCATAGTGAAGCAATTTTATAGCAGAATTGGGCCCCAGCTGAACGGAACCACGAGTAAGAAGCGAAACCGATCATATTTTGTTTTCGCAGTTTATGACACTTTTTTACACTGACACAGACCGAATCGTAGCAAGAAGTCGTGGTGATAAAGAGATGACAGCATGCTATCCCGCGTAAACCCTGCTCGGTTTATTCACAATCATGGTACCTAAATACAGGCACTTATATAAAAAGTGTAACGGGTCCAATTCTGCATATTGACGTTATTTTTTGCACAGCGTTTGAATCTGGGGTAAAATGTGAATAGGTCCTAATTAGTCGGCAGCTATGGCAATCGCGAACGAAGTCGCGGTTACAGCTAATCAACAATATTAATATAATTTAACCAAAAAAAAACTTGTACTTGCCTCATAAGCCTTGCCTTGCCTTGTAAGTGTCCTCTCTAAGGGAGCAACTATAACCACTAGTGTCCAGGAGGTAGATTAGTCCTTAGAGGACTAAGGACTAATCTAAAGGAAATAAAGCACTTAGTTTAAATAATAATTCTACTTTTTGTTTCTGAGTTAAAAACTCAATATAACAAATACATGGTGCCACTTAAACTCAGTTGTGTTCTGGATGTTTTTGGAATAAAGGGTTTAAGTAAAATTAGATTATGTTTATGTTAGTTAGGTACTTCTGTTACATTTAAAGATAAGTACTTGAACAAACACGTTTGTGTTTAATTATTTTACTGCGTAAACCACAGTAAAATAATTAAACAAACAACCCATTGGTTGTAATCATATTTTAATTTTATACTATTAACCATTGTCCATACGTAGAAAAGGTAGTAGATAGGTACTTAAAACAAAAATAATTACTAAATTAGCTAGGAATGCTCTCCGTAGCGAAATTAATATCTAGGATCTTTTTTAATTTCGTAAAGTTACGTTACAAACTCGATTGTGTTATAGTTATAACACAATCGAGTTTGTGAATATGTTTGATCGAAAAAACTAAGTACATACAAGGTGTGTAAGAACCTTCAAAATTCAGTTCCTATGAGAACAGGTTTTCTCTGAAAATGCTGCCAATATGGGAACAAAACCCTGTAAAACTCTGTAGTTTTATTTAATATGTGCCGGAACCTTTCAGTTTCAAGTGCACGACACGTCCTTGGCCGGTTTTATAGCACTGGCGTCACTGCACAAGAGTTATTAAAACTGCACTTAAATGTGTATATAACCTTCATGCTTGAAAAACAGGCAAATAAACATGCGAGCTTAAATTAAAATAATTTAAAGGCATTTATCTCAACATAAAATGTCTCTCGTGGAGTGGCTATAGGGCATGTAAAAACTGGGTTATAGATAGATAGATAGAACATTTATTTGTAACCGGGTTATTTTAAAAACCGTTTAATTCGGATTTTATGTTTTCAAAACCGGTTAAAAACCAGTTGTAGCGGCCTCTAGTAGAAGACAGCTGAACTACAAAGCTAACGTCAATAGAAGTCGCTCAAGAAAAAATAGCACTGGAAAAACTAAAGCTAGTTATCTACCTAAGCGCTTTAATAAATCTCCGCTAGATGTCGCTAAGACAAGTGCAAAAACTGTGACATATTCCTACATCGCGAAAACGCATGTTTCAGTTACAACAGACCACATATACGAGTACCCAACATCAACTGTCGGTCGAAAGACCCAGGGCCGTCTTAAGCCTATTCGGCGCCGGGGTGCGGGGCTCAGCCTGCGCCCTCGATTTCTTTTACACTGCAGCGTGGCGCGCGACCGACGTCACACTGCAGTATGAAAGAGGTCCTAGTCAACCAAGAAAACACAATACACGTAATTTTGATAATTTATTTATTTATTTCTCTAAAATACAAAATTAAAGTTAAACTTAAATTATACAAATTAAACCCAATTATACAAATAAAAAACAAAACTATTCTCCATTTGAGACATTATGTCCATTTTCTGGAATTAACACTCTAGAAAAGGTACATACTTTTTCAAAAAAGTAAAGATTTTTCAATGAACCTTCTAAAAATGATACTTTTATTTTAACATGAAAAGAACATGATGCAAAAAGACGCATTATGAAAGAGGTCCTAGTCAACCAAGAAAACACAATACACGTAATTTTGATAATTTATTTATTTATTTCTCTAAAATACAAAATTAAAGTTAAACTTAAATTATACAAATTAAACCCAATTATACAAATAAAAACAAAACTATTCACCATTTGAGACATTATGTCCATTTTCTGGAATTAACACTCTAGAAAAGGTACCTACTTTTTCAAAAAAGTAAAGATTTTTCAATGAACCTTCTAAAAATTATACTTTTATTTTAACACGAAAAGAACATGATGCAAAAAGAAAGGAACCTATTAGTTGAGAAATCAATAGAATTATGAGTTAATTACAAGTATCTGTGATTGTAATGGCAAAAAACACCAGCAATCCAACTCTCGTTTATATTATTATTATTTAATTGCTAAATATCTGTTTATTGTATTTACACAAATCAAACAAACTCAATTTTTCTTGCTTTTGAGTTGGCAAAGATTTTAATTAAATCATTTATTTTTATATCAATTTTGGATTCTATACTTATAATAGCTAAGTTTGTCAGTCTGTCTTGGGTCATGGTTGAACGAAGATAATTTTTTATTAATTTTAATTTTGAAAAGGATCGTTCACCTTCAGCTACTGTTACAGGCAGTGTTAAATATATTCGTAGAGATGTTGAGATATTATGTAATGAGGAGATTAAATTATTAGAGTATATATAGCTTAAAATAACAGTGGGAGTACTTGTTGATGCATTGGGAAAAAATATTGGCAACAATTCTAATTCGTTATATAAATCCTCCCCGTCAATATCAAATCTATTTTTAATTGTAAGTTTTTCTTGAGATTTTTTTTCATGCTCCTCTAATTTCCTCCAGTTTTCAATGTTTTGGAAGAGTGAAAAAACTGAATTGTGTTCCGTCAGCAAATCGAATCTCTCATTTAATTTCGAGATAGCAGTGTCCAGTAGAAAAAAATAAAAACATACTTTAAAATTGTTGGTTGGGTCTAAAATGGGCTCATATGCAGCCTCGTAATCAAAATGTCTTTTGCGGGGACGTGGACGAGCAGTTTCTTTAAATTCTGTTTCGCATTCTAATTCTTCAGCAATTAATTTTGCATCAGATAACAACTGTTCAAACGCACTATCGGTGCGGTATTGCTCCAAATATTTTTTAACCACATTAATCATTTTGGTAGCCTGTGAAATAATTACGTCTGATTTTTGCAAATTTTTGCTTACAATATTAATCTTTAGTAAAATATTGTACCATATAACTACTGAACATATGAATCTATAAGACTTTAATTTGGCTATTAATGAACTCACTATGTTTTTTGTGTCGCTATCATACTTGTTATTTGTAAAAATAGAGTATAATGCATCGTAAATTTTATCCATGTTAAAACGTAGTGCTCTAAGAGCATCAAATCTACTTTCCCAACGCGTATTTGAAAGAGGTTTTAATGTCAAAGTAGGTATCTGTTTCATTATTACATCCCAGCGTGATGTGGATGCTGAAAAAATTACATAGATTTCTTGGACAATACCGAAAAAGTTTGTAATTTCCAATGAGCTTTTAGCGGCGTCATTTACTACTAAATTAAGGGAGTGAGCAGCACACGGTACGTAAAAATCACGAGGATTCATGTCCAATTTTTTTTTTGGAGGCCTATATTTTTCCCCCTCATATTGGCCTCATTATCATATCTTTGGCCTCGCAAATCATCTAATTCAATATTGCATGATTTTAGGAAATCTAACAAATAAGTCGCCAACCCTTGTCCGGTAGTATCAGTTACAGGTGAAAACCTAAAAAATGTTCTCGTACCTCAGCGCGTTTTGTCGATGGATTTCGATAAATAAACCTCACAATAACAGTAGGTTGTTCTTGGTGTGAAATATCAGGTGTGCAATCTAGAATTACAGAGTAGTATTTACATTCCTTCAAAAGACTAATTATAGTAGTTTTAATTTTTTCAGCAATTATACTAATCAGTTCATTTTGAATATTATGACCAAGATAATGTGGCATGCGATGCTGAGCAATGTGTTCTGATAGTGTACTATCAAAATTAGATATACTCTCCACCAACTTTAAAAAATTACCATTATTTGGGTCATACAACTTCTCAGTTGTACCCCTAAATGCTATATTTTGACCTGACAAAAATTTTATAATTTCGAATATCCTTTCCAAAACTGCCGTCCACCTCTTTTTCTCGCGGTCTATTTCAGTTTGATTTACCGAGTCTACTGTTTGCCCTTTCAATAAGTAATTTTTTAGATCCAAATATTTTTTAAAAGAACATAATGTGCCCTGAACTTTTCCCATGTCGTTCTATATTTCTCGACAAATGCCCCCAGTCTTTGTAACCAGTGGGGCCATTAAATGCAGTGACATTAATATTTAAAAGCTTACAGTGAAAACAAAATACAGAATCAGTAGATGTGGAATATACATACAAGCCAAACTCGATGAATAATTTCGTTGTTTTGTGACTTTTTACTGTAATATGTATCTGGAAACGACCTCATGTTACTATCTAAAGGATAGTTGGTTTTTGTAATCTGAATTGGTCTACGTTCTATTAAAAATAATTTTAAATTATCGGGTATTACTTGCGGCCAGAGAGCAGGATCATTCGCGTCATATTATTAAATAAAATTGTTATTTGTGTAGTAATAAGAGTCATTTTTTTAGCTTGCACATCATGAGCGGTATGACAAGCGCCAAAAGCGTAATAAAAGTAAAACAATGATTATTGTTGATGACTATTTTTTTTATATTTAATTTTGCGCATCATACGTATTTTTCGTAACAAGTACCTATATGAAACTGTGCAATGGCGTTAAGTTCAATGAAATATCTACATATTTAGCGCTCGGCAGGCGCCCCGGGCGCTCCGCGCCTTGGTGCACCGCACCCATTGCACCCCCGGGTAAAGACGGCCCTGGAAAGACCCCGGGCAAGTGGACCAGCTGGGTCAGCCCGGTACAGAAGAGATATCCCTCTGTCCCTATTTGGAGGAATACCACCTTTACGTGCGAGCCGTCGACTACCTCGGACGACTCCTGCCGAAGCCCGACGACTAGGTTCCTGAACATCGAGTTCTTCAACAAGCAGCGCAGCTCTCCAGCCATCAATGAACATCATCATCATCATCAGCAGCAGCAGACATCTACCTTCGTCTATTCACTCTCTCCATTAAGCTACCTTCCAGACCAGCAACTTCGTATCGCACCAGCATCATCCCTTAGCCTCCGCAGTTCCATCGCAGCCAACCTGCATTCCTGGTTCTGCAGGCTTCTCGCCTTCTCGATAACGCTTCGTAGAGTTTCCTAGCGGCATTATCTGGGCCCCACCGTAGACTAACCTGGAGCACTGCACCGCGCTTCGTCCGGACTCACCGTGGACCGTCTCGGCTCACCGCAGACTACAAGCGCCGCGCTTCGTCTCGACTCACTGGGGCACATCTCGACTCACCGCAGATGACAAGCGTTCTCCAGTCCCTCAACATGCTCAACGCACTATTTTCGACTCACTGAGGACCACGACGAGCTAAGCTGGGACACTGGACAAGCTGGTATCAAGAACTATATCGACCTTCGATCTGGAAAGGGAGTGATGTAGCGGCCTCTAGTAGTAGACAGCTGAACTACAAAGCTAACTTCAATAGAAGTCGCTCAAGAAAAAATTGCACTGAAAAAACTGAAGCTAGCTACCTACCTAAGCGCTTCAATGAATATCCGCTAGATGTCGCTAAGACAAGTGCAAAAACTGTGACATTTTACTACATCGCGAAAACGCATGTTTCAGTTACAACAAACAGACCATAATATATACGAGTACCCAACATCAACTGTTGGTCGAAAGATCTCGAGCAAGTGGACCAGTTGGGTCGGCCCGGTACAGAGGAGCTCTCAAACAATAAAAAGGAATAAAAATGTACTATATTTATCTGAGCACTGATTAACTTTTGTTAGATTTCAATCACAATTCAGTCTTATAATTAAACTTATTATGTTGTTGACATAGTACTACTATCACAGATGGGGTAGCTTTAATAAAAATACATTACCTAAAATCATAGACTTCAATATTATTTTCTTTAGTAGTTAGGTGCGCAGGATTAAAAAAAAAGTCAAATAATGCAGTCAGTTCCTGATAATTGAGTATTAATGTCTAACTAAACTATTTTATTGTGTATTATAGTCTATACAAGTAAGTAAACTTTATTGACAAAGAAAATTACAATTCAAAAATAAAAACAAATTAGAACTAGTATTAACAATTAAGCTAACTGCAGACTGTTGCAAACAATCTTCAGGTAGCTCAACTGATCCATATCGATACCAGTCGGAAGCGTCCCCAAGACGCTGGCTGCATTGCCCCACTGTATGGCAATGCTGATGCGCTGCGCCAGATACCCGCCCGCTCTCAGGTCACGCGTCGCGTCGACTAGATGCTCAGATAACTTTTTGAAAACCCGGAGAGCCTCGGTACGGTACCCTACGGACCCAGGGTCTCGACCCCAAAGGGAGCAAATGTGTAGGCTCTGTCGAGACCTGCATATTTGCGTCTCTTGAGATCCTCGGCCAAATCTGCCGCCGCACCAGCCCTTACGGATGTTCTCGGAAGATGGGAAGGCGCAAGTGTGTCAACGCATGTAGCGTCCCACACAATGGGCCTCCCCAACTCCCATGGGGCTAGTGTCATGCCGTTGGGCCTCTTACCATCGTCACGCAACAGACCATTCGGTTCGAGAATTGCTGGTACGTTAGTGGTGACAAAGGTCCGCCGGATGACGTCGTTAAGGCTGGCATGACGAGACATCCGACCTAGTACACGATAATCCGTGATGACCAAGCTGTTCGACAGCAGTACCGCACTGGCATTGAAGAGGCGCGCAACACATTGCCCCAACCGAAGACAAGTTGCGATACGGAAAGTTACGGGATCCAATATAGTGCCAGTGTTAAATGAAGGAAATGCTTGCAACCTATATCCTGACTCCCATTTAGAAACGGCCAGGAGACGGGCACGATCCGCAGAGCTGGAGCACGTTTGTAACAAACAATTCCGTGTCAACTCATACAGAGGCCCGTCCCATTACCGTTGGGACAAAAGACATTTTGGGGGAGCAGCATTGGAGCAAGCTTTACGCGTCAAAATGAAATTTTGAATGAAATTCCAGGTGGGCCCAAACAAGATACTTTAAAATTTTTTCAACTAAAGAACTAGTGCTGTAGACGGAAGACAGGAACGCTGGAAGGGCTACACTTGAAATTTTGCGTATACCTAAGCCTCCCAATATGACAGGAAGGGAGGCCTGCGACCATGCCTTGTCATCTAAATCGACACTCAAAACCAATGATAGAGTAAGTAAAGCTACAAGTAAGTTAACACCAAGACCAAACCAGATAAAAGTTTACCCCATAAAGCGTGAAATGTAAACATGTTTCTTCCTATGTTACAGATTGTAAACAAATCATTTATCTACTAAATAATTACGGTTGTTAGCTAAATAGAATAGATAATCCGCAAAGTATTTTAATGGTACTTACTGTGAATCAAATCTGCCTTGTAATAATAAAACCGATCGCAACAAGAGGTCGGCCCGAAGCAGCGTTTCTCCTCCCGTAACTCAATCGCATCTGACAAATTGTCAGTAACAAAACATAAAGAATGAACGAAATTACAGCGACCGATGGTGGCGCTAATGCAATGCCGTCATCGCTAGCTTGCTCTTCTCAGTTATTCACTCAGTTGCACTTTATTCACTACTAACTTATTAATCGTTCAAAAGTTTTGTGAGATTTTTTGTTGTAATTTTACAACTTTAAATATTGTAATCCTAACTAATATTATAAATGCGAAAGTGTTGTTTCTTTGCCCTTCCTTCACGCCCTAACTAAGCAACCAATCGACCTAATTTTTGGCATAGAGTTATTTGAAAGGATGGAGAGTAACATAGGCTACTTTTTGTCCTGGTAAAGCATCAAATTCCTATGGGAGATTTACGAGAATAATCCTCCTAGAAATGTGAAATTCGAATTTAACACGGGTGAAACCGAGGGAAAAGCTAGTAAATGATAAAATAAGTAAGATAATTGTTGGTGGTGGATCCAAAATACAAAGCTTATTTTTTTCAATTATTATACCAGACAAAAAAAAACCGGTTAAAAACCGAGATAAAATCAGGCGGTTAACCGGTTTTTCGGTTAATCGATTAACCGGTTTACATGCCCTAGTGCCTACAGACATCTCTCCAGAAGAGATCATGGAGTGCACTACAGTACCTAGTGGCTGTGGGAAAATCTTAAAAGTAAGTCGAATCAATTACAAAGAAATTGTCAATGGAGCTCGTGTGTGGAAGCCAACTCAGACAGTAGTTGTAACATTTGATGGGCAAGTGTTACCGAACCGTATCTACATGTGTTATACTGCCTTACAAGTCCAACTGTACACATATCCAACCATACAATGTTACAACTGCTGTCCGTTTGGTCATACCAAACTGCAGTGTCGGTCCAAGCCACGCTGTTTCAAGTGTGGCCAAGAACACTCTGGTGATTTTTGTGGCATTCATGAAGACTGTCTATCCTGCTGTTCCTGTGGTGGTGCACATTATGCCACTAGTAAGTCCTAAAACACAAACATAAAGTTTGACCTAAACCAGAGACTAGTAAAGTAATAGTCTCTGCCTAATCATAGACCGCGATGATACAAATGCTAATGTATATTTTAAATCTGCCGTTGATGATCGCTGGTGCAGTTGGCATCAGATTTATACTGATGCCTCCAAGCATTCCCAGATAGGAAAAGTTGGCGTTGGCACGTTGGCACATAAACAATATCGTACAAAAAGTTAAATTTCCTGCAGAAACATCAGTGTTTACTGGAGGATGCTACGGGATTTTGAAAGCTCTGGAGTGTATATTACTGATGAAACTTAAAAATACCGTTATTTTTAGTGACTCAATGAGTTCGTTACAGTATAAAAAATATAAAATATAAAAAAATATAAAATATTTATTCAGAAACTTAAATTACATTATATAACAGTGTTTGAGAACCCCTTTTAAGTAAAGTATTTTACCTGTGGTAGGGGAAACTCGCTCTGCCGTAAACAATAGAATTTGGAACGTACTTTAAGTTAAGCTAGTAGTTATTATACATTTAAAGGCTACTTAAATTATAGAGCTTATTATTTACAAAAAATAAAGTTGATATTTATTTATTTTAGCTATTTGTAAAGTGAGCGAGCATGTAATTCTTTAGGTATGCGTGTATGAGTGTGTGGGGGTGTGTGTATGTGTGGGGGTGTGTGCGTGTGATTGAGATTGGTGCTACTGAGGACACCGGTCTCTTAAGAGTCCGGGCAACAGAAGGCAACCATTTGTGTGTGTGTATGCGTGTGTGTGTGTGTGTGGGGGGGGGGGGGTGTGTGTAACGATGTATGATATATGTGTGTTTGTTAGTATAGGTGATATTGTAATATTAAATAGTAAAGTATGTAGAGATACATGAAAATCATAGGAGAGAAGACAGAGGAAAACCTAACATAACCTATCAAACAGTGCTTTCGTTTCGTCATAGCTTAAGTAGAGTAGCCATTTGGTTAGTTTCTTTTTCAATTCATAGTTACTTAAACCATAAATATTCCGTTTTTTGTTAATTAAGTTATATATGTGGGCGGATTGGGATACATATTGTCGTGCAGCAAAATTAGATCTTACAGTTACTTTATTAATAATGTCTTTATTTCTTCGCTGTGTTGTTTGACTAGTTATGAATTTTAAATGTTTATGGATTTTTAGGACTATGTTTAAGGTATATAATTTTCTAATCGTAAGCAATTCTGATTCCGTATAAAGTAGACAAGTTGGATATCTGTATGGTCTAGAGTTCATTACTTTAATAAGAGACCTTTGCGCTCTTTCTACTTCTATAAATTTACTCTTTATGGCTCCCCCCCAAACGGTTATACAGTAGCTTATGACTGATTCTGCTAAGGAAGTGTAAATTTGGTTTAGTAAGGATTTGGAAGCGGAATTTCTTAGACCCTTAAATATCCAAATAAGTTTCCTTACTCTACCCGCCAGCAGTTCTATTTGTGCATGCCATGACAATCTCTGATCAATCATTATGCCCAAGTACTTGGTTGTCTTAACTTTAATGATTTCAGGACAGGGGCACACCAGATTGTTACGATTGCAGGAGTGAATTTTTATACTGTAATCAGTGGGGGGCTGCGTGTTATTATACATTGAAAAAGTCATAAAGTTGGTTTTGGTAACATTGAGGGTGAGAGCATTATTCTTGAGCCATTCAGATACCAATGAGAGTCCAGCTTCAGCCTTCTGTTTAACATCATCCCATGATTTGCCGGTGAAAACTATGGCAGTATCATCTGCATAAGAGAAGATTTTGGCGTCACTGAGTTCAAGGCTGCAGAGGTCGTCAATGTAGACGAGAAACAGTGTCGGTCCGAGTACGCTGCCTTGTGGAACCCCATAGCAAATGTCCTCGTCTTCACTGACAACCCCACCAATCTTAACTCTTTGTTTTCGCTCTTGGAGATAGTCAGACAACAAATCTAGGGGCTTACCACGAATCCCCTTATTTTCTAGTTTATTGATAAGAGCGGGAATAGATACGGTGTCGAACGCTTTCTTCAAATCACTCACCAAACACAGTCACTCAACAAATACCCATTCCGATCCAGAACTTACTACTACATTATAAAGGATTCTAGAACTAGGCTTTTGCAATGTAATTATTATAGATATTCAGTGCAATTCGCGTGGATGCCAAGCCATTGCGGTATATTCGGCAATGAACAGGCAAATATTCTGGCTAATGAGGCTGTGGAGTGTGGATCTCTTCCCCTAAAAAAACTTTTCGCAAGATCTTCATGCTCTACCCAGGATTTACCTCAGGAATGCTTGGGATAAGTCTTCGGCGGGCAACGTGAGCAACAAGGCAAAACACAACAGATTAATACAAAGTAGTGTCCCACTCAAACCTCGGTTTTTTAAAATAAAACTCAATAAACGTGCAACAACAGTTATCATAAGGATGCGGCTGGGTCATACGTGCACCCCAGCCCATCTAGCCCGGATGAAAATTGTAATTGACCCTTCTTGCGAGTGCGGTTATGAATTTGGTGACGAAAATCATACATTTTTTTCTTGTAACAAATACGACCATAGATTCTTCATATAGAGGTAGATTCTTTAATGATCTCGTCTCTCTCCGTATTCCGCTTCCTATTAATATTGCCTCCCTCCTTTTCTCCTTAGACCCCTCTATATATCATTGCTTCGCATCCGTTATTTGTACAAATAATATAAATATATAGTGTATATATTATATTTCATAATTCCCATATTATTCCTATACTTACTCGTCTGTTCCTGTATCGTTTCGTAGTAGGTTTTTAAATAAGTTGTAAATTAAAAAAAAGCCTTTTTTTATTTTTAAATATTTGCAAAAATATTGAATTAAAAAAAAAACTGATACATATAAAAAACGAAATGTGATGCTAAAACTAGCAGTAACTAGTAGTTAAGTTAGAAAAAAATATAATTTTAGCTGCCAGTTCACAGGTAATTTTGACTGTTTTAATTAACCATTTTTATGTCTTTTTGCACATAGTACAATTTTAAAGAAAGTTTTTGTATAAATTAGGAAATGTGAATTTTTTAAGGAAGAAACAATAGGTCTCCTCATGTAGTGTCGCCACTTTGAGTAGGATCAAAACAAGAAGATGATGACAAATTTATTCCTCTTAAACAGATGCTGACATGGCTATACCTGGCGTGCTGCGTGCTGGTGACTTCATACGTGCTAGTCTGGACGCGCACGCGGCGTGCGCGCGCGCTGCTCGCCCACCTGCCTTCCTACCCGCGGTGGCCGCTCATTGGAAACATGCTGGAAGTACGAAGGGGCGCGGAAGGTGAGGGTTGTTCACACAACATCATCATCATCCGCAGCTGGATTTTACCCACTGCTGGGTATGGGCCTCCGTTTGAGCCATCCACCACAGTCCTGTGCTGTCCTAGCCGCATCCATTGACGGACGTCGTCGACCCACCTTGTCTTCTCTTACCCTTCCTTGACCCCTATATGAAAGTTTACCTAAGCCTTAGCCACCAATCAGTTGTCAGTTCGCTCCACCAGTTCGCCTTTAAACCTAGGCTTTTGTAAATATCTACTGTCGCAAACAATAGCACGCAAGACGTAAAAATTCGACGCAGACCGATCATGGAATGTCATAAATTGACCAACTGGGGGTAGGTTGGATGCAATCACAGAAATCTGATATAGTGCCTTATTATTCAGATTTCTGTGGATGCAATGCAACCACCCCATTATATTGTGCTACCTTGTGCAATATCACTTATGTACCTTAATGTAGATATGTCTTTCAACACAAAGCTTACCGACAAAAAACTGTTTTGATGCCTTCTACGATAAGTCTAAAATGCCAATGATTTTCTTCTTGTTACAGACATCTTTCGAATCCTAAGCCAAACGTCAACTATCGCTGAGGAAAAAGGAAAGCCCTTCGTATTTTGGATGGGACCATCTCCACTCATATGTAAGTACCTACCGACAGACAAATAGGCAGACGTTGTATCTTTCAGTTAGAACTATTTCCAGTTGGTATTAAAAGTAAGTACGTCTTACCGGGTTTCGAACGGCTGTCAAGTATACCAATATGTACTATAGGTACTGGTTAAAGACTTTGCTATGTGATAAATACCAAAAAATTAAAGGTACATTTCAGATGCATCGGTTTGCAAACTCCGGAGTATAGAAGGTAATAGTAAAATTTTCGAGTTTTTTTTTAATATTTTGAAAAGTATGTAATCTACAGGAATTTCAAAAACTGTTTGGAGATGTACAGACCGATACCTTATATTTGATACCCCACTCGGTGAGGTAGCCTCCCCTTTTCAAAATGATTCCCCCCCCCCTTTTGACCATTTTCCAAAGTGGACTTACATACTTCTCTATATTTTTTCTGTAAATATAGATTCATATCTCCGAACGCTACATACATTTCAGATGGAATGGGTAAATTTCGAGTTTTTTCAAAATTTTTCTAAAACTATGGAACCTACAGAAATTTCAAAAAAGGTTTT
This sequence comes from Eupithecia inturbata, assembly GCA_963662085.1. NCBI lineage: Eukaryota > Metazoa > Arthropoda > Insecta > Lepidoptera > Geometridae > Eupithecia > Eupithecia inturbata. The sequence continues at coordinate 1,172,289 of OY759195.1, forward strand.
AAAATGTACAAATTGATACCTTTCATTTGATACCCCACTTGACATTGTAGGTCTCTTAAAATTTCGACATCGCAATTTGTACTGAATTTTTTTTGATTAGTTTTTATTTTATTTATTTTAATCTTTACAAGCGCACAACATGTATTATTATTTTAAATTTCACGTTATTTGCTACTGTAGTTAATGACATATTAAAGACGTAAAAAAAGACAGAAAAAGCGAGACCATAAGGGTTTCGAAACCGATCTCTGATCTTCGAAATCCTAAAAAAAGCCTAGTTTGGCATGAACAAGTTTATTTTTAAAATAGTTGTTAGAATCTGCGGTTAGCTTAATTGTTTCAATTGTAAATACTAGTTCTAATTTGTTTTTATTATTGAAAAGGATAAATCCTTTTATTTTGAGCTTTATATTTTAATTACAATAACAGAATAAAACAATTACAACTAGTATATACACTTATATCTATTTCTTAAAAATCTAAGCCGTCACCAGAAGGCAGAGTGCCCAGAATGCTGGCAGCATTGCCACGTTGAATGGCAATGCTAATTCGTTGACCGAAATAGAAGCCAGCATTCCGATCACCTGTCGACTCTATAAGAAGTTTGGTAAGATCTTTATAAAAGTCAATAAAGGCTTCCTTTTGAAAATGCTTGAAAATAAAGTTATATACTCAAAAACGCTTGTAATGGCCATTATTTTGACAACCTGCTTTGACCAAAATCGGCCGTTCTGGCACTCGAAAAGGCACCGACAATTTCTTATGTTAGGGGCAAATTCTTAATAGAATTATGCACCTACTATATTATTATTTTTTTGCTTGTATTATATAGACTACGGGTCTGAAATAAACGATTTATATTTTTTTTAACTAAATTACTCTTTGATTCCAAATCAAATACCTCAAAGGAAAATCAGTGTAGTTTGTAGGGTTCAGTACCCGAAGGGTGAAAACGCAACCCTATTACTAAGCCTCCGCTGTCGGTCTGTCCGTCTGTCACATGGCTCTATCTCATGAACCGTAAGAGGAAAGTTGAAATTTTAAGAGAATGTTTATTTCTCTTGCCGCTATAACAACAAATAATAAAAATAAAATAAGTATCAAAATTAAAGGGGCTCCCATGGAGCCCCTTTAATTTTGATACTTATTTTATTATTGTTATTTTTGCTTATAATTTGTCAAGGCTTTATCTCTTGAACTATATAAGTAGGTACTTTAAACTTTTTATGAATAAGTAACACTTTAACTGTAATATAATAACAACAAATACTAAAAATAAAATAAAGTTAAAAATTTAAAGGGGTCTCCGAACAAGTGAAAATTTGATGTTCTTTGACAAAGTTGCCTGATTTTTACGGTACGGAACCCTTCGTGTGCGAGTTGACTCGCACTTGGTGGTTAATTTTTTTCAGTTTGCCACGAGCCAGACGACGTGCGGACCATAGTCAACAATCTAATCGAGAAGCCGTACTTATACAACTTCGCGAAGATCTACGTTGGCAACGGATTAGTTACGGCACCCGGTAAGTGAAGCAAACAAGGACGCGGACCTAGAATCTAAGAAATTGTTTGTTAACACATACATAAGAACCTAATAAGTAAGTTTAAAATTTAACAAAACTAAAAGACAACAAGGTGAAAACAAAAAAGTAAAAACATAACAACGCTCAAGTGAACACAAGCAGCGAAAAATTTGCACATTCAAATACCCCACCACCACCAACCACCCAACGTAGGATTTTTGGTCTTAGACGAAAACAGAAGAGGGACTTAATAAAGATTGTCAAACAAAACCAAAGCTTGTGCGAAATAAAATGCGTTAGAACTGTTTTAACTTGTAATAAGTTAACTATAGATTTTACAGAAACATTTACGACCAAATTGATTACAGCCATTCAACAGGAAGCCGGAGGAGCCCCTGTAATACAGGGGCTACAGAACCTCTTTAACACCGTTCTTGATAGTGGGAGAACTCCTAAGGCGTGGAGCGGGAGTATGGTGGTGCTCTTTTTTAAGAAGGGATATAAAACCCTCCTTAAAAACTACAGACACTCCTGAGCCACGTCTATAAGCTGATCTCGCGAGTGATCACGAATCGTCTCGCCAGGAGACTTGACGAGTTCCAGCCACCGGAACAGGCCGGGTTCTGAGGAGGATTTGGCACCATAGACCACATTCACACAGTAAGGCAGATTATACAGAAGTCCGAAGAGTATAACCAGCCCCTGTGTCTCGCTTTTGTGGACTATGAGAAGGAACACCTGGGCTGTTCTGGAATCCTTACAGCGTTGCCCAGTAGACTATCGTTATATCGAGGTGATGAGATGTTTCTACGAGGCCGCCACCATGAGTGTCCAAGTACAGGGCCAGCAGTCTAAACCCATCCAATTGCGCAGAAGAGTGAGACAGGGGGACGTCATATCCCGAAACTGTTCACGAGCGCGTTGAAAGATATTTTTAAGACGCTGGAGTGGGAAAGTAAGGGCGTTAATGCCTTACTTTACTTTTTATAAACGGCGATTACATCTCGTACCTGCGATTCGCTGTTGACATAGTCTTAATGGCGGAGTCGCTAGAGGAGCTGAACCGGATGCTGGATGGCCTTTTTTTTTTTTTTTCTCGGCCGAGGAAATTCGTTTACGAATAGACTGGTCTGGAGGGACCAGAATTATGTGGGACGACGTCCTGATAAGCCAATAATAATACCCACTAAAACCTCTCCGGTGACCCTTCTCTCGCCATTTTCGCCGAACCACGGGAACATATAAACCTACCGCGGCCCGACTGGCGTCCCCTCTTCCTCCCATACATAGCCGGCGAGCCCACCATTCCACACACTCGCCGACCCCATTCATCCGTCACGTTTCCTCCCCCCCGATTGGGGCACAGACAGGACATGCACAGTTGAAGCCGCGAATGTCGAGCTCTGTGCCCAGATGGGCATTTCTGCCCCATACTACCAGGTATGGGTCTCGCATACACACGCACAAATACTCCCACTCTCACTCAAACTTGTCTAACATACAGTTCTCATTTATTCTAATCACGCAGGTACAGTGCCGCGCACACTCAGCTAAAGCAAGCGCGCGCAACCCTACCCCACGTGTCCCACACCTGTGCACGAGTACCGCAGGTTGCGTCCCACGTGTCTCGCGCTATCCGTCACCTTTCACTATCACAAAACCTTATGGCTTCATGGCCCATTCAATGCTGGATGGCGTAGCCACAGCCTCGCGATGCGTCGGTCTTGGCATGAATTTGGATAAAACCAAGGTCATGATCAATGGTCACATTGATCCAGGACCGGTCCTCGTACATGGCCACCTTCTCGAAATTGTTTCCGAGTACACTTACCACGGGCAGATTTTGCAGTTAGGTAAGAACAATTTCAGGCTAAGAGGATGATTCAGCTAGGCTGGGCAGCGTTCAGGAAACTACGTCGAGTCTTCTCGTCATCCATAACGCAATGCTTGAAAACGAAAGATTTCAACCAGTGCGTCCTACCCGTTATGACCTACGGAGCTGAGACGTGGACACTCACGGTAGGGCTGGTCCATCAGTTCAAATTCGCTCAGCGAGCTATGGAAAGAGCTATGCTCAGAGTTTCTCTGAAGGATAGGATTCGTAACGAATACATCCGACAGAGAACCAAAGCTATCGACATAGCTCAGAGAATTAGCAAGCTGAAGTGGCAGTAGGCTGGCCATATCTCGCGAAGAACCGACAACCACTGGGGTAAACGTGTTCTCGAGTGGAGACCGCGACTCGGCAAACGTAGTGTAGGACGCCCTCCGGCCAGGTGGGATGACGATCTGCGAAAGACTGCAGGCAGATGCTGGACGTGGCAAGCTGAAAACAGGGTGCTATGGCGCTCATTGGGGGAGGCCTATGTCCAGCAGTCCAGCAGGACTAAAAAAGGTTGTTGATGATGATGATGATTCAACAGGAAGTCTAAATTCTTGCCATTATCAATAAAATAGCGAAAAACAAAAATTATTGCCATATATGGCATAAATAAAGCTAACTTCACACCTAAGCTATTACTAGTCATAGTCGCTAATTTGTATGTGGACACTTGGTCTAAGCAAAAGCTTGTTTCGAACTTCTGCGATTTGTTCCGCTGCTATCAGTGTATTTATGTTTCCATCAATATTTCTTTGGTTTACACACAGTTTCCGTTAAACCTCTCCATATTTTCTCCAGCATCTATCTGGAAGCACTCCGTGAAAAAGCTCGCGGGGGTATTCACCGCGTCAGTCGTGGAAGGGTTCCTGCCGGTGTTCAACTTGCAGGCGCGCGCGCTGCTGGAAGGGATGCGGCGCAGGGCGGGCGGGCCGCCCTTCGACGCGCAGCACGACCTGAGTTATATCACGTTGGAGGCGATTTGTCGTAAGTGGAATTATTTAGACAGGGATTTTAATTTACCATAAAATAAAACAAATCATCACACAATAATTTGTTGGTTTTGAAAAAACTATAAAACGACTTCGAATAGTCTTCGACTAGTTTTGAACAATTTTTGCGGGATAAATACTAATTCCTCTTCAATAAAAAAAATATGGGACCACCTCGAGATCATCCTCTATACAACTGCAAAAGAATCATCCATAACGATTTTTTCGAAGTCGGTTAAATATAGAAAGTTGTCTTCCAATGCCTCATGGTGGTGTGGATTGCGTCAGACTAGTCCAGGCCAACATAATACAATTGATTAAATGATTTGATGATGTGATGGTAGTGCCACAGCTCTACCGCATTTACCTACATCAGCTAGAAGACCATTAGAATGGGTAATTGTTTATGAATTCATCTCCTACAAAAAGGGGTGTAGTAGTACTCGTATTGAGCGAAAATGTGACTAATTAAAATCTCTTGTGTGTTATTGTACTTATTTTCTCAATCCGCCTCAAATAACTCAAACTCGTCACCTACAGAGACAGCATTCGGCGTATCTCGCATCTCCGACAGCGTAGAGAAGGAGCAGTACTACCACGCGTTCACCCGCTGCCTCGAATTGTTCATCCGCCGCGGCCTTAACCTCCTGACGCACCCGGACTGTGTCTATCGCCTGACAGCCTCGCACCGCGAGCTGACCCGGCAGGTGCGCGTGCTGCACCATGTGTCGGAGACGGTGAGTTCTACCACACAGATTTCTGTATTCCTTTATTTGTTGTTCTTTGGACAAATAGTCCCAGAAACAACGTTTCAATAAAGACAGAACAGAATAATCAGCCAAACAACATTTTTCTTTTCAGGTGCTGAAAAAAAGAAAGATTGAAAGAGAGAAATCAAAATATAACATGCAGACACCGGCAAAAGGTAATGGGTGGTTGGTAGCTCGGTGCAAAGCTGTAAGGAGAAGTTAGAATAGACCATTTAGAACCATTTGAGCCATGTTTGTGTAAGTCTGAGTATCAGGATTTTGTTTTCTTATTTATTTTTATTTTTGGGGAGATAATTCAAAATTAATCCGTTAGTTGCTAATAATGGGCAGTTTAAACAATAAGTGGACTGGTTTTTATTTTATTAGCTCTTTGTCGTGACTACAGAGTGCTTAGTGGTGTACAGTTTGATTTCTAAGAAAAGTTTTCGAGACAGCTTTTATTTCGCTTACACGTACCTACAAAAAATAATAACACAAATAAAATATTCTGTGAAAACAATCTAAAAACTAAGTTTAATTGTATTTTAATGTAACGCCGGACCGTAAAGAGTGGCACAAGAGTTATGATGAGACTAACACACGGCAAAATGATGATGATTATAAGAAATCAAATAATTCCCCAAAAATTTTTTTCGACTTTGACGGGACTTGAACCCGCATCTATCGCTCAGTACGTGAACGTGCTAACCAACTACACTGCGAGGTCAAGTGACGTAGGAGTCGAAAAAGTTTGGGACTTCCTTCGGACTCGAGCGCCGCCGTTAGCTTCACCTACAGGGGAAACATTGAAGTTTATCCAATCCTGTTCAAAGACTAAAGTAACGTTTAGTTCTTTTGACGAGAGGTGTCGGTTGGGGTGTATGTAGGGTGTAGTTGACGGGACGCAAGGCATTTTGCCTTGCTTTTCACGATTTTTTTTATCACAATTATTATTATTATTATTTGTGATACACAGGCAGCTCCTAAGCTGATGCGTGTATATTTGAGTCTTTGTCAATGCACTTTAAATATTTTTGAAAGAGTTCACTGAGGGGGCACTGATCACTGATTCCGGTAACCGGTTCCAAGTTTTCAATATGTGGTTGGGCAGTATGTGCACTCTGGGTTTGCTTAATTAACACCAATTTTTTTATGCCTTCAAGAAGGGAGTTGCTGGGGGTGCAACTTTTGTTCAGCACATTGACCTCAAAGTTGAATGCTCTCCGCGCTAGAGGACAAAATGTGTTGCTCAATTACAAGGCGAAAAAGACTTACAATGGTGTCGATTCTGCTGTTTTAGGATTCCTAACTTAAATTTTATGATTTCTAAATTTGCTAAGATAGGTTGAACTAAAAATTAACAATTGGCGCAGATATCACCAAAACTGTTGTAGCTAGTCGTGATTCTCCAAAAATATTATGTCACTTTTTAAGTTTTATATACATACATAATTGGGATAAATACTAATCCCTCAAGAATAAAAATTTTATGGGACCACCTCGGGATCATTCTCTATACAATAGTGAAAGAATCCGTACAATCGGTTAACCATAGGCGGATATATCAAGTAACGACGAACTGACGAACTGAGAACCTCCTCCTTTTTGAAGTCGGTTAATAAGAAAACTAAAGTATTTTCAAAAAAGGTTAGTAACCTCGAGGTCATAGGTCATTGACCTTGATCTCCATCTTCATCCACCTTTCAGCAGTTCCAGTAGTTCCAATTTTCGTCAGGGTCACCGACTCTGGCGAAAACCAAAGTTTTCCCGAAAAAGGAAACTCAAAACTAAATAATTTACCTTTCGGTCATCTACCATAGCAAAAACCTACGTTTTCACAAAAAAGTCCAAAAACCTGGATCTGATAGATAGATAGATTATGCATATTAGGCATACATAAGGAAAAATATAATTAAAACAACCAAAAATAAAAACAATTCCTAAAATAGACCTACCTACCTACCACCCGTGCACAAGCCCTAATAAGTAATAACAAGTAGGCAGTCACCGCCCACCCGGGGCGGGGGCTACTCACCCGTTCCTGCGCTGCACCGTAGTGAACCCAAAAGGGTCAGTCTCAGCTTTATGCTGTTCTGCACCAGGATAGGTACAGAACAGCGCTCATTCTAGACAATGAGTTGTCCTGGGGTCCGCAATTGGCTGAGCTCAGCTGAAAAATGTTCGCATCGGCTGGCTCACTGCGGAATTTCCTCCCGTCTTCTACTACGGTGGCACTTGCCCAGTCCTTTTTGCTCCCCATTCTCCATTTTCGATTACGCCAACGCTTGCTATCTGAATCTCTCATAGCTCACTCATAGCGATAAGGCCGCCTTTGTTCTTCGTCTACTCTAAGCATTTTTTCTGTATTGTTTTTTGTCTTTGTGTGGTACAATAAAGTATTATATCTATCAATCTAAATAAAATAGATAATAGTGTCTTTTTTGCAGATGTAAAGTTCCGCTCAGTACTAGACATCCTCCTGGACATCGGAGAGTCAGACCCTCATTTCACGGAGCAGCAGATCAAGTCGGAAGTGGACACCATCATCATCGGAGGCCAGGAGACGGTGGCCACCACTGTGACGTTTATACTCCTCATGCTGGGTTCCAAACCGGAGGTGCAGGACAAGCTTTACCAGGAGTAAGAGTCGAGTCACTGGTTAAATTTAATGAAATATGCTATTTTTAAACCTGAACACCATACTTAATTTTGTTATTTAATATTCTAAGATAAACAAATGAAGTGGATATTCTGTTTCAGTAGGTACCAACCATGTGAAAGCATGTGACATAATATAAATTGAGAGCATGTACCTGCGCGGCGGTCACAATCAATAGCGCAATGATTCAGATTGCGCTATTGATGACCGCGTAGTTTAACTTTAAAAAGGTTTTTATTATTATAGTGCGTAAGCCCTCACACTCGGGGTAATTTATAAAAAATCAAATAATATCCCAAAAAAATAATTCAATTCGTCGAAGCGAAAATTTTTGGAGAATTATTTGATTTCAGTGATAAATAGTTCCTTAGCACAGATAATAAACCTAATACAATAGCCAGCCGCCCCCAGGCTGATATGATCATGATAATTACTTCCCAGGATGTGGTCCATCTTCGGCAGCAGTTGTAGACCGGTGGAGAAGGCGGACCTGGCACGCATGCCGTACTGTGAGGCCGTCGTCAACGAGACCCTGCGGCTGTTCCCTCCGCTGCCCGGGGTCATGCGGTATGCGGACAAGGAGGTACAGCTTAGTAAGTGAGAATGTTCGATGGAGGAGCGGTGTATTCCCAGGATGCCTTCCATCTTTGGCAGTTGTAGACTGGTCGAGAAGGTGGACCTTACAAAACTAAGGAGTTTCAATCATCTTCCAGAATCCTGCACTATCCCCATCGGTGCCATCTGCACCATCAACGCGTGGGGCGCCGGGCGGTCCAAGCGAGCGTGGGGACCTGATGCTTTGGAGTACCGGCCTGAGCGCTGGCTGAACGGGGAGCTGACTTCCCCAGCCGCCTTCCTGCCTTTTAGTTATGGACGCAGGTCGTGTATAGGTGAGGCTCTGATCTTTCGTGTCAGACATTCATTTTATGCTCGCAGGAGCGCGATTACGTTTCTCGATAAGGATCGATAGGCGACGATTTCGTCTCTAGTGTCGTTAGAAACGGTCCGTTCTATCTAACCGAATTTTATCGACATCAGAGAAATCGAAATTGGTTCTCATCGACCATATCGAGGACCGTAATCGTGCTCCGGAACCGATATCTGCCGGGGATTAAGTAAAAGTCCTCAGGAGGAGTATGCGATTATCGCATATGCGGATTTGAAGATCTCCCTCCACTGTAAGGACCGACGTCAATGTAGCGGTCGCGGGGAGTCAATGAGTGGAGGAGGCTCAGGATTGCTATTTGTGGCTTTGTTTGTCGTAGGCCTTTGTATAGATGTGGACGTATGGTAGACTGTTAATATTACGGATTACAGTGCAGATATACACTGGCTGCATTTTTTATTGGTGCTTGTTATTCCGTAAACAAGTTATATTTAATTTCAGGTAAAAAATACGCCATGATAATAATGAAGACAATAATCGCACACTGCGTCCGGGAGCTGGAATTCTCTTCAGAAGCTGATAAATTGGACTTCAAAGTTGACGTCGCACTACGGCCTACTGCGGGGAACCTCTTACAAGTCAAACTACGGACGTGAGCCTTGCTAAATATGCGATAAAAACATACGAGAATTTTAAATTTTACTGTAATTTTATTTATATGGAAATAATAAAACAAGTACCCAGGTATCCATTATAAGTACCATATCCAAGTACCAGGCCTGGATTAAGGGATCCAGGGCCCCTAGGCACTTGGTGTTTGAGGGCCCCCTGCCTTACAATTTTTCCATATGCACCCCCATGCCCCTCTTGTAAGGGAAAATTCGGTATTGCCGCGCTGTTGATAATTCCGTGCCCCTTCATATCACGCCAACTACGCATAGCAACCTGCCTGGCGTGCCGCTCCGAGCGCTCAAAGAAGAAGCACGTCTGTTGTAAGATTTTCGAATTACTCGCTATATCTTTTCGATTGTTTTTGATAAGAGGAGAGTTCTTTACTTTTACATTTTTGTTATTATTCAACAATATAATATACTGTAAATTTGGTGTGTGCTATAGTATTCTCCATTGTTTTTACTTTTGATTGTTTTTTGGGGTTATAAAACAAAATGAACATGTTCGATAATTCCGCGCCCCGCGCGGAATTGCCATGTATGAACTTGTAAGGGTAGGTATTGATATTTCGTCAGGTTACAAAAAAACTAACACTCACATCATCTAATTTTAGTTAGTATAATTTCAATTAATTAACATAATTTCCAATTTGATTTATAATTTGATGTAACCTATCACACAGATCACATAATTATACTTCTCAACAAAGTATTTAATACCTTACACATCATGTTATTTTACTATAAATTTATATGAAATCAAAACATTGAGTATGACTACGTTCATATAAAATAATTTACCATACATAATATTAAATAAACGTACTACATAATAATAGAAATATATTTTCTTTACAGGATGACAGATCATGAAAAGAAAAATAGGTCGTGGGATCCGCATTACATGAAGACTGCCCTGCAAGCCGTACGCAATGGCAGCAAAATTAAAACAGCGGCCAGGAATTTCAATGTCCCTGAGAGCACTTTACGAGACCGAATGAGAATGGGTGAAGATTACAATCCTCCATATAATGGCCAAAACATTTTATGGAATCACTTAGATGCAGCTCCGGAAACTGGTCTATGACTTTGCCATCGCAAAGAATATTAAAAACTGGTTTTCAGCGGGAAAAGGCTTAGCAGGAAAAGTCTGGGTGTATGCTTTTTTGAAAAGAAACCCTGGTATCTCCTTAAGACTACCTGAACCAACAAGTCTAAATAGAATATTAGGCTTTAATACAGATGAGATAAATATATTTTTGCAAAATCTGGAGACACTTATGGACTGTTTCCCGGCACATCGGATACACAACGTTGACGAAACTGGGATCACCACGGTGCAGAAACCTGGAAAAATATATGCTCCAACTGGACTAAACCCGTATTTGATAGATATTCCATGGATCTAGTGGCAATCAATGAGTCATGGCTTACTTCTGGCAATGCCAACAGAGCTCCTACTATACCTAACTACCGACTTTGCCATACACCTAGGGCCATCTTTTATTGGTGGCCGAGGTGGTGGAGTTGTTTTTTAAGTAAACAAAGGGGTAGCAATACGTACTTCGGCTCATCCAGTTGATCCACTGCATGCCTCTGTAGAACAGATGTGGGTGACAATGTCAATGAAGGAGATGAAATTAGTTATAGGGACCGCCTACAGGCCGCCACGCCTGAATACTGATTTGTGCTTCGATGCCCTCACTGACTCTACAAATGCGTTTCCTTGTTGTGATAATTTAATTTTACTAGGGGATTTTAACATTAATGATAACTGTAAACTACATATATTTCAAACGTTCTTGGAATGCCTAGGTGTATCTCAGTTGGTAAATATGCCAACTCATTTCACTGACTCTACGCAGTCACTTATTGATGTTATTGCTGAAGGCACGGATGGTATGGATCTAAAGACGAGAGTAGTTCTGGTAGAGTCATAAGTAACAACTTATGACTCTACCAGAAACTCTCGAACAAAACATCCATTGTTAATAAATCAATTATCGCGTCAACTTTTCCGGACTCCTGGAAGACTGCTATTGTCTTGCCGCTGCCCAAAGTTCCACAACCGGCCGTAATCAAAGACCTTCGACCTATAAGTACCTATGCATGCACGTCAAAAACTCTCGAAAGAGTCGTTTGTAATCAATTAAGCGAGTATCTTGAAAATAATGAGTTATTGCCGGACGCACAGTCAGGGTTTAGATAGAAAGGGTCGTAGTACTACCACTGCTCTTTTGGACATTACTGTTGACAAAATCCAAGTACGTGAAATATTCCATTGAAAAAAAAAAAACAAAATAAAAAAAAGTGAAAGTGAAATAGTCCATTGTACGTGAACAGAAACGCTTTTTGTTCGCCAACCACATTCAGTGTTGCCAAACGTATTAGATAATGATTTTGATTTTCACTTATATAAAAATTTATAAATTTATTTAAGAAACAAAATCACACAGCCCTTAAGAACTAAAAATTTACAAGCTTATTCGCAAAACATACGGCCAATAATAGATTTATTTTTGTATAATTTAATACATATGACTATCACTATTAAATAAAATTTACTGAAAATTTAAGGCAAATTATATTTGCAATCAACGAGGCAGGTATGAATCCTGGCTTGTTGCATGTGACTTTAGTCACTATTAACTATTCTAGGTTTTTGGTTGTTAATGATAGGGTTCTCATAACTTTGACATCGTTCTTTTTGGCCTTTTTATTTGGCAAAATAAATGCCAATTTTTAGGGCAAGCCAGACTTTAATGTTGCGCCATGAGGGCCCCTAGGCTTGCAGGGCCCCTAGGCCCGGGCCTTGTGCAGGTATCCTAATTGAGTATTTAACTTTACGTCCTAAGAAATTACCATGACACATACAGCATAGTTTTCGAACATAGAAATAAGTAAAGGGTTAAAAAAACACATAAAACTCATTGCCATCACAGAATAAAAAAAATGACCCACGTTTTATTTCGTCAGTGGCTCGTGTAGTGGATCTCATGGTGGTAATTTTTACAGTTTTCAGCTTCTGGACTAAGTATGCCTTGTTTTATGCCGGATGCCGGTTCAAGTCCCGTCAAAGTAGAATTTTTTTTGAGATATTATTTGATTTCTTATAAGTTTAATGTTATTGTTTTTTTAAATTTTTATGAGGAAATCGCTGGATGGGGGCAGCGCAAAATCGGTAATAGTGGAGGTGTTTAGGGGAGGCAACAGTGGACGGTGATCGGTTGATATGATGATTATGAGTAGTTTTTTGTGCCTCAATAAATAAATAAATAAAGTACAATATATTTGTGCAAAAATTTAGCTAGAATCTAAATAGTAGACCTCAGAGCCGTGTACGCCGAATAAGTAGACCTCAATATAGACATCAAGAAAGCGAAGCTCAGGACCGGTACGCCTCCCGCAGACAACGACAACGTCTTCTGAGAGCTCTGCAGCATCAGAAGCACCAACTTCATGTTGTGCTTATCAAAACTCTCCCATTTGGAAGAGTACACTGCCAGAGAGAATCTTTCACTGGCGTCTACTAGTTTCTGCCCTGCCCAGCACTCCATGATAATTGGGGATACTGTGTAGGGAATCTGAAGATAGGTGTTCTCCAGACCACCAAGAAGTTCCGCCAATAGTCCAACACTAAGGCACCCCAAGCCTATTGCTATTGGTAGCCTGAAGAGCTGCTCCACTTGTCGTAGGAGATAAATGTTTATGACGTGTATGTTAATGAGCTTTACCAGTCGCTCCTTGATTGCTTTGTTGATATGATTTCTTGCTGTCTCATTGGTAACTATTATGCTAGAGCTTTTTATTGTAATACCTATAGTGTTATAATATTCCTGTACGGCATCGTCGTAGATATAAAGCAGTTCTTCGCTGAGCGCAACCATTTGGGCCTCGGAGTATCCTGCGATGGTCATGAAGAGTGCCATAGTGTTGGCGCATACGAAGCAATTGGAGATGATGCAGATTGTCATTAGAAATAATGATATTTCGTAGTTAGGAGTTTCCAGCGAGGGTTCTAAGCCTGGAAAGATTACCATTATAATACTCACTCATGTCTGTCCGTAATGCACATCGCGTGAGTTATTGAAAAAGTAGTAAAATAACCTATGATGAGTTATAGGAGAAATAGAGGAAATTTTACTTGGATAATTTGTGGATAAACTCAAAAAGTGTGTAGCAAAATATGGTTTTCCCATCTCCTTACCATAAATTACAAAAAAATCATCTATTAGATGTCGGTCAGGCCCAAGCACGTACGGAGCCATGGAGTAGATAACAGCATTGACCATCACCAATATCCAGAAGAACAAGGCTCTCTTCTTGACAGTCCTCAAGGTCATCAGCAGGTTGATGGAGAATCGGCTGCTTGGTGGGACACGGGCGTCGCACTCTAGATACTCGTTTATTATACGTTTAACAATTTTCCTGAAAGAATGAGAGTAAAATCATGAATTGTAGCTGACTACATCTGAAAACAACTAGGCTAAAACTTACGCACTTGCAAACACATTTACTGAAATATTGATACGTAAGGATACTGAAAACTGTGGGAGAATACTTTGCCAATTGCGCTCGAGTCTGCTCTCATTATTTGAAACAACTAGGCTAAAAACTTTCGCACTTGCAAACACATTTATTGAAATATTGATACGTAAGGATACTGAAAACTGTGTGAGAATACTTTGCCAAAAGTGCTCGAGACTGCTTTCAAATAAGTATTTTCAGTACGAACTGATGCCACCCTTATTTTTTTAGAGTGTGTATTAACGAACAACATAGTGCTCGGTAACCGAAATCGAAAAAAGGAGGAGTGTCTATGTTCGACCGTATGTATGTATGTTCGCCCATTGTTACGTCAATTGTGGAGCGATTTTTGCTATTGTATAAAGAATGGTCTCGGGTAGTCTCATAAAAAAATTCTTCCCGAGGTATTTGTCTCGCAAAACTTAAAAAACAGTGTAAATAATAAGGAATTTGAGGTCGGTTTTTAGTTTTTTTTCAGAACAATCAAATTGTAACATTACACTTTCAAAAATCCAACCTTACACATTAAAGAACATGTTTCCAAGTTTCACAGCCGCTATCTCGCTGGAGACTCCTACCGATAGCACCACCATAGCTGCCACCACGTCACCTGTCTCCGCACTCCTCACGAATATAAACCACAGCATGGAGAACAGATATATGTAGAAGTAGCTGATTGCACATACAGTGGTTGTTATGTAGTAAATGATGGAGATCCCTGCAAAAATTCAGCTGATTTTACTTCAAGATCAAAATCTATGTTACTTAATAGTCCGTCTTTAATAATTAAAAAGCTTATAAAACCATTTTAAAAGTAACACAGGATTATATTGATTTTAGATTTATGTGGTTATGGTTGGCATATGATTAAAACTACGACCCCCGCACTAAGCTAGCCTAGGGACTTGTTGAGGTATGAGGCTTAACAACTAGACTATTATCGGCGATACACCTTTCTCGTGTCTCCAAGTTTATGAAGCAAACAACCTTACCTTCAAAACTTACGTTTAGTGTAGTTGCTATCGATGTTCAAAGTCAAAGTCCTCAGCATCACGGACACGTTCCATATCATGGTCGGCAGGTCGCAGGCGTCCAAGCCGAATTTGCGGACTGTTGCCCACATGTCCATGTGACGATGCTATTACAGTTTTAAAGCTTCTTGTTGTTTGTGTACATAATAAAGATCATGACATGTAACCACATTTTGTGTCAGAATACTTGTAAGGGAATCCTTGTGACCCCACCATGCAAGCTTTATCACGGGTGCTTAGACTAATAGCACAGCTATAAGTGATAGGTACTAAGTATAAAATAAACGATCTATACCATAAATGATACTGGTGTCAATTGATCGACTAAAAAGGCAAATGCTTCCAAAAGCTTTAGCTTTGACCAGTTATTAGGTACATGGGAACGAGATCTAAAGATAAAAAGTTAAGTAGTTTCAAACATGCATTCTGGCACGGCAATACTATATAAATTAGTTCTGTACAATATTTATTTATAAATGAGAAAAAAACTGACATGACATGCATGTATCAAGAAACCTCTGGAACGGAACCAAAAGAAAGCAAATATTTTGCATGTTGGTTCGTTTTAAGACGCACCCAATTAGAAACGATTTTTGGAAATTCGTGTTCTAAGGTAGTTTAAATGGGGCCACTAACTGTTTGGAGATAATACCGTAGCTAGAAATTCTTCAGGGAAGTGGGGTCACCACCAAAGCCTCGACTTAACTTTAACTTTAACGACGAGGGAGCGAGCCGTCGAAAATTTATGATTTTCGTTTAATGATCTAGGCACTACACACAGCCCGGCGCGCCGGGCTGTATCGCCGACTTTGGTGCCTGCGACACAGTTAATGAGACCACATTTGAGTGTATGAATCTAAGAGGTGGTAGGTATAGTCTAGTATGAATATTGAAGGTAGCCAAAAGTATTTTTTATAACTTGTCGGCAGCCAGGCGACTCTAGTTTGTGTCTAGCCTAAAACAAGAAGAAAATAGGTACCACAAAATTTTACCACAAAGTTTGTGGTGGTGGGTGATTTGAAAGGGGGGTCAGACTCTGGCCTAAATCAAGAACAAAGTATATAGAATATCTGTAAATAACAGTGCAAGGAGCAAGCGCAACTTTTTTTCGCGGTCGGAGACCATCCCCGTGCCGCGCCATTGCACTGTTCGCCAGCGCAGCTACGCCGCCACCGCCGCCGCCGCCCCGTGTCTATCAGTCAGCGTGCCGACCAGCGACCAGACTAGCTGTTCTATCAATCTCTCCAAGAAACATGGCGGGGGCACTTCTTGGGGGGGCAACAAAGCTTGTTTTTGAATCTGACGCGGATCAAGAGTGCTGGAGATTTTTGGCAACCGCAAGCACAGAAAACCTTAAAGGAGCCGACATTCTTAAGCACTAGAGGGACATGTTTTTTGGAGAGTTTTGAACAGATTCTCTGGTCTAGTCGCTTGTCGACGCAAACGAACGAAACGAACGGCGACGGCGGCGGTGCGAGCCAACAGCGGCGCGGTGCGCACGTCTACCCAGGATACCACCAGGGTAGGTGCCAAATCTCACAAAAAACTATTCAGCCGTTTAGGTGTGAAAAAGTAACAGACAGAAGTACAGAGTTCGGATTTATAATATTAGTATGGATATGATGGATATGGAATCACTTCAACAAAAAATATAGTGGCAACGTGGCGACCTACGAATAAATAATAAGTCAGGAAGTCTGATTTAGAACAAATTCCAAACAAAAAGTGGCCCTAGGTACTTCAAACCAAAACGACGAACGATTCAAAACACGAATCACTTTCAAAGTTACAAAGAGACATTCTTCGTGATTGGTTAAAATTCAGAACGAATGTATGTATTGGTTGGCGCGCGTGGTGTAATGTCTGCCATGACAGCTGAGTCGAGTAGATCGGACCAAGTCAATAATAGAACAATATTATTGTACAATGTTTTTGATTATATTTTTTTGGTTATTTTTTACAATTCATTCAAATAATATCAAATATCAAAGTGCTTTATATTTTCCTCAAAATGAATGGAGTATACTTTGCTGGTTTTCACAGGCATACAGTCATTTAATGTCTTACTAGCTTAACTGCAGCTATCCACTTATTTTTCCGAATAGGATCCGCAGGGAAACTAAAAGAAAACCAAATAAGCAAAATTCATATAATGTCTGTTATAAAAATATCTAAACTTAAAGGTTTACATGTCAATATTTCATCAAGAAGAAAAAAATACAAATATAATAAAAAAATTAAGTCAGTCAAAAATTTACTAACTTCATTTACAAAGTAGTTGTATTCATCATCTCAGTTTGTATAAACTAAAAAAAATTAAGTCAACCAAAAATTGCCTGACTTCATATAGCATAGCATTGACCACGACCCGGTTTGACAACGTATTTCATCATCTTTGAACAAAATTATAATTTTGCTACTAGGTACACTTACTAGCGAAAAGTAATCCCTGGACATTTAAATCTTGTTTGGCTCTTGCACCACTTCACACAACACATGCTGGCATAGTGATTTACAGCTAGTTAATGATAAATTCGAAAACGTTTGCGAAGATTTGACGTGTGCTCGCTAACAAGAAAAATGTCCTACTGATGACGCGCTGAACACGACTTTTAAGCCTCGCCTACTTGCACACGACTTTTGTTTGGCCATTTTTGTATCGCAATTACATTTCCTGACTTATTATTTATTCGTAGGTGGCAACTAGGAAAAATTATAAGAGTGTAACCCCCGAATAATCAAACGCAACTCAGATTTGAGCACATTTCAAGTCGCGTTTTTTTGACATTTTTCAATGAAAATCTGTCAAAAATTCGTCACTTGAGACGCGCTTAAATCTGAGTTGCGTTTGAGTATTCGGGCGTAAGTTTATTTATTTATAACTCGGACGAAGGAAATCACCACATAACTATTGTACATCGGACTGTCTGTTTTATAAAAAATATTGTATAAAAGTAATTCCGTTGTTGGCCGTAAGTTTTGATTAGAAACATAGTTGTCGCTAGCGCGGCGCGTTCTCCCTATTATTTGTTTCATAATGACCCAGACCAAAACTGAATCTAGTTCTATTTCAATTAAGTTGAAATCAGTTTGTCCGTCAGTTAGTCGGTGGATTCCAATCAGCCTGTGAACAAACTTGGCCGAGGTGCAATGCCCATTATTTGCCCGATCGATCCCTCGCTGGTCTGACTGTTTGTATGCTTTGTTTTGATTACACAACATCGATTCAAATTTATTTGGAAGACAAGAATATGTTGGGCCTATGATTGTTTATATGGCAACAGTTGTTTGCTATTTTTTCTACGCTTTTACGGCGTTGACAGTCTATCTAGAAATATAAATAACCAAAAAGTTGTACCTTTAGATGAGTTGCGTTGGATAGCCTTGATTAATGTTTTGTTTTAATCTCAAATATCATTATCATTCATACTAGTTTGACTTACAATACCTAATTTGTTGAGGCGAGATTCAAATCGTAATTTCTATTAATGTAATCTAATTTCGATTTGCAGCAAATAACTTTTTCGTTACTTTTAGTTTGACTACGTGCCTAGAAGTCAAATGCAATGCAATCAAGCACTTAAAATACGCGTTAAAATAAAATCTAATGTCAGATTAGGGGATCGAGGAGGGATCGATCAAAATCTCACGAAATCTCACCAAGGGAGAGAGGGGGTCAAAAATTCGGCAAAATTGCCTCACGTAATTTAATGAATGCCCCCTTTTTCAACACTATCAAATTATATTAGATAATTTCAGGAAATGCAATTCAAATTTTTTTTTTCAGGTTTGTCTTATGACTTGTTACCTTCGACCAACAATAGTAGATCGAAGCTTGTTATATAATAAAATGCTGATGGATGACTGATCTACATTATCGGCTACATAGTCGCTTCGTGCCCGTGGTCCAGTTGACTGGACCACCGATTTTTTTTCTCTGTTACATGAGCGATGTCGCGGGCACAAGATCCTGAGATTGAATAAGGTAAGATTCAACAATAAAAGCATTTCTTTCTGTCCTATTGAGATAATGCGTGTTCTCGATTGGAGACCGCGACTCGGCAAACGTATGATGGACGCTATAGCGCAAATTAGAAGAAGCTTATGTCGAGTAGTATGGGCTGAAGATGATGATATTTAGAACCTATTGATGAATTCTATAAGGCTCACTCACAAGTAATATAAATATGAGGATTATTACGATGATGAGATGCAGACGTTGTCGCCTTCGCGTCGGCTTCACAAGTAATTTCGTTCGGCCTACCCTTACTAATGGACTATGCGATCCTTTGACGATGATGGACAATTAATTAGATTTTGATTTCATAGGTTCTTACTCATAACGAATTTATAAATCAGTTAAAGACTATTGAGTTAATCCTAAAGTCATTTAGTGTTAATAACCATGATGGATTTAAAAGATTGGAGTTAATCACTTATTACTCAGGTACACAAATGTTCAGTAAATTTTTCAATTTAACACAAAAACTACATCTATTTTACTACAGAAACTCATTTATTTCAGTCGGTTTTAAACATTGTATATATAAACTACATTATTTATTTATTTATTTTGTTTTCACACTCTATTTCATCGTGGTTCTCAGCGTCGTATACGCCGAGTAAACGGACTTTATCACAGCCATCAGCGAAACAAAGCTCAGCTTAGTGATACCCCCAGCTGACAGCGTCATTGTCTTCTGAGAGTTCTGCAGCACCAGTAGAACTATCTTCATGTTGTTCTTATCAAAGTTCTCCCACTTGCAATCGTAGACAGCGCGCTCAAACACCATGCTCGCGTCCATTACCCTCTGGCCTGTCAAACAGTCCATCGCTACCTGCATCAGTGCGAAAGGTATCTCTAAATAGGTGTTCTCTAATCCCCCTAATAGCTCAGCGATCAGACCTATTATTAGCAAAGAGAATTCGATGGCAATCGCTCCTCGGAATAGATCCTCGATTTGTCTTAGAAGGTTGATGTTTGTTGAATGTCCTTTGATTACAGCCTTCAATCTAAACCTTACATACTTATTCAGTTCTTTATTCCTGCTCTGGGAATCGACTACGCTAGTGGTCGCTTCGTTTTGGGTGCTGTGGTGGTTTTCAGCGTCTTCCCATAGATGGAGCAACTCCTGGCTCCACGACAGCATCTGTGCTTCAGTGTAGCCTGTGATGACGATCAGAAAAGCGGTGATGTTGGCTGGCAGGTAGACCGTGACGCAGACACCGACAGCCATTAGAAGGAAGGTGATCTCATAGTTTGGAGACTTGTACGAAGGCTCCAGGCCTGGAAAGGAAGAAAAATGTATCAATACCATTTGCAAAATAAGTAGCAATGTTATGATGTAGATCAGAAAAAAAGTTTGGAGTAGGTACACCTATTTTTTTTTCATAATACATAAATTTGGGACACAAGTTTAATCATACATAAAAGTTCACAAACGAAGGGCATGTACACAGGCGAGCTTAATCCTATACCTGAAAGACCCATTCTTTATCGATTTACACAGAATTTATCAATTGCTTTACCATAAAGGCTAAACAGATCCTCCATAAGATGCCTGCCCGGTATCAGGATAGGCTTCACAATATACACGACCCCGTTGCTAATGATGACGATCCAGAACAGCAAAGCTCGCTTCTTTACATCCCTCATGGTTTTCAGCAGGTTCTTGGAGAATCTGCTGTTGGGGATCACCTGGGCATCGCTGGTGAGGCACTCAGACACTATCTGCTGGACTTTGTCTCTGAAACAACCCGTAAGTATACCTATTTATTCATAAACAAAATAAAATAATAAATAATGCACGACAATTCACACAGCCTCATGTATAAAACATCATCTATAAGCTGTCGTGACAGTGAGATCCCTCTCAATCCCGCATCGAATTCTCAATCCCGCAAGCCTGCGGGATCGAGGTCATCAATATGCGGAACCGCGGGATTTGCAGGAATGCAAAAAACATAGATTTTTGCTTTTTTTACTTCCTACGTTCAAATACAGTGAGTCGTGGGGGATCCCCAGATGTTGTATAACTTGACATTGATCACTTTCCGTTTAACCGTTCTTCGGGCACGCGACCATTTACGAGTCGATTATAATTGATATTAAAGATTGTGATCGGGTATTTATCGCGTACCTTTTGTTTTATTTTTCCCTACGTTTCCATCGCGTTCGTCAAAACATCAAAAGGTACGCGCTAAATACCCGATGAATAATCTTTAATATGTCAACAGATCGCGATTATAGTTTAACGGCGACTGGCAAGCGACCGTTTACTGGTAGATTTTTTTTCTCCGGAATAACGTCAAATACAAACCAAACGGTCAGAGCAATCAGTAGGAAACAGATACCATAGATAAAAGACAATCTAGAGGCTAAACCAAAAGCCAAAAAAAGTTTAGACTAAAACCTTTGTCTGGCAAGCGACCAAAACTCGGTCGATCTGGCGACCGAAACTCGATCGCTGCCAGGCAAGGTGAACGAAATAAAAACCTTTATTTCTAATTGATCTTGGATGGCAAGTACATTGTTTTATGTTTGTATTCTATACTATGTGAAAATAGAAAGACAAGTCGAAAAACAAAATATTTTCATTGTAGATGCAAATTAATGAAAAGCGCCTCGGGGCGCCGGATTCAATTTTCGTTTTTTGCTCTCGGTTTCTTTGTTTCATACTCTGAAATGGATAAAAGTATAGATAAACCATTCTAAAAATACACGCCCTTCCACCGCAGTTACACTTACATGCAAAAAAGGTTTATAGACACAATTGGTCTTTGTCATTGGTTGATCAGTCACCGGCTAGAGACGAAAGTGGGAGCACGCGTCGATAACGCCACAAAAGTACTGTTGGTATGTCAACGAAAATGCAACTTCGGAGTCAAGTATTTTTTTTGTTTTAAGTTATAAACTAGGTATATCACCGAATGAAATATGAAGTAGAAAATAGGATTGAAAATGCCAGATGGCGTCTCAATGAAAGACTGTGATTAATAATAAATGTGGTTGATTTACTTTGTAAAACTCTTATTATTTCTAGAATTCTCCCTTTTGAAGTGATAGGCTATTAAACTACTATTTTTTATGTATTTTATTATATATTTTTTATTTTTTATCTTAATCTGAAACATTAATTTAATATTCCCAATAAGGTGATTATTAGGGGAGGTCCATTTTAAGCAGTGGAATAGTATAAGCTGATGATGTGTGATAGAGAGATCTAGAGCTTGAGTTTTGATTTCGTCATCGTCATCGGTTCGAAATTTTCTAGATGCTATCTAGATCAACACGGTATTTATAATAAAATTTAGTCTTACATAAAAATAAACATATAGAATAGTTTCATCGTTCCTATCTCACTGGATACCCCCAGCGAGAAGACTACGAGAGCCGCCAGCACGTCGCCAGTTTTCGTACAGCGCCAGACGAACCAGGCCATGGACACGAGGTACACGTAAAAATAGCACGCCGTCGCCACTGCCGTCAGGATGTACAAGAGGAGAGGGATTCCTGGAACCAGAGATGATTATTACAGCAGCGTTGCATGAGTGTTAAGGCGCGGTTCCGCGGGGTGGTCACAGGGGTCTTGAATCCCCCACCTTGTCTCTTCCGCTCAGCCCTGAGGTCAGTTGAGGTCACTTTGCAAAATACTCCAAAAATGTAACAACTCCCCTATGTTTTCACGGCACGCTTTACACGGGACAGGCGCGGCTTAATTTTTTTGGATGATTTTGGGCAATGAACTTATTTTAGGTCTCAGAGATTTACCAGCTGCTGAGTATGGTTCAGCCAAACTTTGGGATCGAAGTTTTTTTTTATTGCAGTAAGGCGGAGTTTAAATCCCATTAATGTGCTTGAAATCGCTGTAAAAAGCCATCATAGTTTTTTTGATACCATGCAGGCTGTGATCCCAAGCGGTGGCGCAGCACAGATGTAGGGGATGGCGAGGCGCGGCGATTGAAGCTACTTTTTAACTAACCACTTTCTGTCACTATTTACCTTCTCGGTAAAAAACATTGATTTACTTTACAATATATCACGGCTCGCTCCGCTCACCGCTTAGTGATTTGCCCGCTTAGTTGCTGACACCATCTACCAATTTAAAAAACTGCTAAAAACTGATACTTAACTTATTTTTTTTTTTATCTTTATTGACAAAGAAAATTACAGTTCAATAATAAAAACAAATTAGAACTAGTATTTACAATTGAAACAATTAGGCTAACTGCAGACTGTTGCAAACAATCTACAGGTAGCTCAACTGATCCATATCAATACCAATCGGATACTTAACTGGTTACTGATATTTGTCTCCTCAGGTTCGGACACTGTTTAAAGCTTGCAGCCCCCGCAAAAAAGCTAATATTTATTTTGCTGCAATTCAAACAATGGCTGCTTGCTCCGCTGATCGTTATTACCTACTGCTTGGTTTGGACAGTGTGTAGTGTGCACCAGAACAAGAATTTTTTAATGGGTTTAAGAACCTAAAAAAATACGTGGGTAGCTCCGCTCACTGCTATTACGGTCTTTTTACTGTTTCGTATTGGCATAAAAACGAAGCTATTTTGACAGCTTCTGACTGCTGCGATCCGTTTCTGTTTACAAAACCCTGATACTCGTCACTTTGCCAAACGCGGTTCGCTTTGCTCGTCGATAACTTGGTGCTGGTTCGTTTCTGCGAGATTTTTGGAGTGTAAAATTTATTTATTTATTTATTTAGGAAATGTGTCAATTTAGTCCCTCGGGGCTCCGTCAAATATTTCGATTCCTAAAAGAGTTCCGTCGCTAAAAAAGTTTGAAAACCGCTACGTATAGAGAATAGACTGTAGTCCTCATAATTTGTTGCTATTCGACAAAATTATAAATTGTTCTTTGCTTATTATGTAGTTTCTTTGTCTTGCTACGCATGCCTCACGAATTTAAAAAAGGCTGCAGTTCATTCCACTCGCAGATAAAAAAAATCTAAACACCGCAAAATTTATTTATAATTTTCAGCGCTCGCTTCGCTTGCTGTTGTGTTGTGTCCGCTTGTTGATTTTCTCATACTCTTCTGAACAAGTTTGTGACCACACGAAAATGTAAAAAAAAAATCGACGTTACTTCTTTTTCGGTGTCTTTTATATACCTAATTCTTTTGTTAATCTCGTTCGATTTGCTCGCCCTAAAACGCAAATTCTCAAAATATTCAAGGCTCCAAACATTTTACAGAACCATAAAAATCCGCGGCTCGCTCCGCTCGCCGATAGTATTTTGTTTTTCTATGTATTTGGTCCAGTGCTCGACGCCCGTTTAAGATCACTTTGCCCACCACCACAAAAAATTAACAAGAGCGCAATTTTTTTTTAAATTTATAGAGCGCTTCTGGTGTCATCATATTAGGGCCTTTGTTCACACTCGTTTTTTTCGCCGTGTGAAGGCACGGCCGTCATGTTGTATCGATCACTACGGAAGCTTGTTGACACACCGGTTTTTTCGCGGTAAACATCTACGATTAATTCGCCGTTTGTTTGCACGGCGCGGTGCACCTTTAGTCAGCCTATGCACGTGCACAGCTGAACAAAGGTCCCCCCAAACGACGCAATAAATAATGATCAGGAGCCGCCGCGCATTGACTCCTCGCGTCCGCAGGTCGTCAGTCTATCGAGTAGTCGATCTCTACACCGCGTTTCGAAGTGAATCACTCGTTGCCACTCGATCTTTAAATCATGTGTTTCGGTTTGAAGATTACGTCCCAGGCACATCAGCACACCCTATGGCCATATGTCAAGTTGACTGGCTCGGGGCAGTACCAAGTAAGGATTTCGAGTTATTTGTACTAAATTACTTACTTTTCCTATTCTGCTTGTCGATGGAGACACGAGACGTTCTCTTAATGGTTCTCGATGGAGACATTTATTATTGGCTTTTTAACATCCACGAAAGAAGAGGTGGCATAAGTTTGATTTTGAATCAGCCGCACAGTTTCGTATATTGCTGACTATATTAAAGAATATCTATGCGGGAACAGCAGTCTCGGCCGCATTTTGTACAGGTTAAAGATCCCTTAGGTGGCAACGGGTTAGCGGCACGTTCGTGTCTGAGTGGCCGCTTTTCGGCTATACATTTCTATATAATTATGCAAGCTTAGTCATGCGCAACTAAACCATCAGCGGCGGTATTCTCCAGGAGTCGCGGACTCTAGCCGTTCTCTAATACCGGGATAAAATCCACACTACTTACGTCTTCTATTCCGCATGTCGATGTTGAGTGTGAGGACCCGCAGCAGCACCGACACATTCCACAGCATGGTTGGTAGGTCGCAGTAACCCAGGCCGAACTTACTAATCGTACTCCACATACTTTAAGCTATGCTTTCCCTGAGCGACGTTGGACACCTCTGTGAATTATTTATGGTATAGTGAAACAAGTAATTGATTGAAAACTAAAGAACAAAACCGAAGCGGTCCTAGCTTTTTCACTTTTTTTTGCAAAAAAGAATATATAGGAGAATAAGTAGGTTTTTGGGTTCCGTACCCGAAGGGTGAAAACGGAACCCTATTACTAAGTTTTTGCTGTCCGTCCGTCCGTCCGTCTGTCTCAGGGCTCTATTTCGTGAACCGGTTGAAATTTTCAGTGAATGTGTATTTTTCTTGCCGCTATAACAACAAATAATAAAAATAAAATAAATATCAAAATTAAAGGGTTGTTTTTTGTGTGTTGAAAATTTAAAGGGATCTCCGAACAAGTGAAAATTCGATGTTCCGTGAAAAAGGCGTCTGATTTTTACGGTACGGAACCCTTCGTGTGTGAGTCAACTCGCATTTGGCGGTTTATTGATTACTCGTTTATTAAAGTTTCTTTACCCGTTTTGATGATTGGAGGGAATAGTGTGACTCGCGTAATAATTTAAGAGCGTCCTTCATTTCAAAAACCAACCTGTAAAAATCTATCAATAAACCTTGATAAGTGTTCAAGTGACAAGTCTTTTATTGAACAATAGTGTCCGCCTACCGCGACTTTTGGGGGAAGAAAATAGTAGGCATACAAAATGATTACAGGAAAATTTTATTTAAGGCGGTTGTATGCCTCATACTAGCGCCATCGCCTATTCTTTTTTATAATTACATTATGCAAAGGTTTTTTTAATAGTTCATTATACAGTTTATGATATCTATATTAAGCTTTTTTTAATGCCTCTATAATAGTTTCGTTTTGTATAGTTCAGGCAGAAATGCGAAGTTGCTCTTGGTGGCCACCAAACTCTGTTTTTACATTTGGGTAAATAAAAATCATAAGGTAGGTTTCACAAACTGTACAATGAATTCTTGTGTTTAACGTATTAGTTAGTGCTAGTGTACGACATAGGTACCACAGCCAAACAATATGAATGATTTACTTTGTGTATTACCAAATATACACAAAAACTTAAGAAGGGTTCATCGTATAATTTTCTTGTGTGAGACATACAGTTTTAGACGTAAAAATACTTATCAGGAAGGACATTTTGTTTAACTAGGTACTACTAAAAAAATAATTTATTTCAAACAATTGATCATAGATAGCCCTAACACTAACACACATATTTAACATTATTAAATTTAAATACACAACACAATTACAAATTTAAATAAAATAATATACATATAATAATGAACAATCAAATTAAATTAAATAGCCCTAACGATCAGATCATAGAGCCACCAGCGATTACACCGGTTTCAGCATCATCACACGGCTGAAAACTAAAATCGGCTGATCGAGTGCTCACTGTCGTGAAGGTAGAAATTCTTAATAGGGCACCATGCGCGCCATTTTTTGAAAAGGATAGGCATAGGATTCCGTGTTCATAAGAGCGGGAAAAAGTATACGTTTTTGGAACGGCGCGGCGAGCGTAAGCGCAATAATCAAGTTATTGTTAATACAAGAAAACTACACAACTTTCAAAACATAAGTCATTTCAATAGACCGAAGGGTTCCTGAGATCTTGACAAATTATGTGTGAAACAGAGCACTTTCATGTTTTTTTTTATCGTATTTAGTTCTCAATCGTGTTTTCACACGCCAACCAAAGAAAAAATAGGATAGTAGGATTTTATGTAAATTTTGATGCACTAATCAAGGTTCCATCTGATTCACTTCAACCCACTCTTCAAACTTTTTTTAAAAATTATCCTGAGGGAAATGCGCCCGCATATCGTACTGCCACGGGGAAATAGTACGATAATGTATCCAACACCACTAAAACCCTCAGGTTTCCGCCTCTGCCGCATGTGGTGGGAACGTGGGGACGCCATTCTTCCACGAACCCACCGCGACTGCCCGATATTGGGCCTCTCACTGGGGGTTGTGGAGCATCTCCCCCCCCAGTGAGCTGCCAGAATCGTATCTCAATACCGGCACTTCTCTCCCGCCGCGGCCTCCACCTCTCTGCGGCCATGTTGCCCATACAGCACAGCCGCTCACCTCAGCTGCGGTGTCTCCCATACGACACCGCAACCTACTACCGCTCTAATTGGGCTTAGAGAGCAAAACCCAGAGGAGCAGTCTCTCCCGGGGCCGGAGAGATTGATGGTTCTGGATTGGTTTCAACCTTGACACTTTTGACGTGCCATATCCAAGGTAGAATAACAAAATGTGTCTATGGTGGCAATTCTGCCATGACGATACGATGATTGTCATAGTATAGCGATTGTTTGAGCAGAATAGGGTCCTTAGGATGATTTGATTTTAATTAGTTCCGACTGATAGACCAGCTTAATTAAAAATATGGACACACTCCCGTTGAATATGTTCATCAGAGCGTTAAATTAAATATGTTCATCGGTCTCCTAGCTAGTCGATGTTCGACACTTAGATAGATATCGTTTATAGTCAGAAATATTACAATGTTTTCGTTTAATAGTGCCTTAAATCCTAAGTAAGTTAAGTTACATGTCCCTACCTAAGCAACGGTTTTGTGATGTGATCTGATATTTCATAGATATGAGTGGCTTCGCGACACAGCGCGCGGCGGTACAAATTACAATGCGAAAATAAGCGGTACCACCCAGTACGACAAACTTTAAATGAGGTTAATTTTAAAGCCTCGTCTCTTTTCGGTCAGTATGCCGTTAAAATGTGTGTAGTCGTAGTCACAAGGCTTCTGGGAGCGGTGCGTGTGGACAAATCAAGGCGGGAGGGTTATTTTGAGGAAACACTTTCCGTGAAAGTTTGTCAATATTTAAAAGTTACAAAATTTGGTCAACCCAATCCCAAGAGATGTATATAAAATGGTGTGTTAGTATCGCATTGTGTTAAATAAATCTCAATGGCGTGGAATTAGTTAAATAAAGGTTTTACTTACCTACAACCTGGGATAAAATGGAAAATAACGTCTGAAAAGAAACAAAACATTATTTCAAAATGAAAAGCCAAGAACTCGTTGTTTCCAGCGAAAGTTTCAGTTATTATCAAGCAACAGGGACCTGAGAGTACTTTAAAGCTTAAGAACTCATAACTTAGCAACTCCATGAATACAAATGGAGATAATATAAAAAGCTAAACCTTAAAATAAGAAAAGCTGTAAAAAGAGTTAAAGATCGCCCAAAATCTGCGAAACTTTCTGAAATTGTGAAACAAAACACTGTTCGAAGTTCGAATTCTTTTTCTCTTTAAATCTGTTTAAACTTTTTGGTTCTGGCTGTATGAAGCGATGCCTCGTTATTGTAAGAAGGTTTGTAGTCACAATGATGTTTACCTACCTAGTCAAAAGGAAAAAATATTCTTCTTTAGCCTATAATCAAGTTGTTTGATCGGCAATAGGTAGTACAACACGGCTGAAGTTTTTCACGTATTTTCCATGTATTTTTCCAATATTTGCCTTTCTACAACACGTTGATAACCAACTTTATCGTATCTACGTCAGTGTTGCGCGGCCCTAGGTGTTATTATGACAGAATCGGATAGTTTACTTGCTGACGAAGACTCAAAAAATAATTATAGGCTAGGTATACGTACTTATAATTTAAATGGAAAAGTATTTATTCTTTTAATAAGTTTAGAAAACAAATAATTGTTAAACTTAATTATGTTAATTTATACCTATGCTTATTAAAAGTGCACGCTCTTGTTTGGATAATTAAGCTCAGATGACCCTAAAAGTCAAGTCGTGTGTGAGTTACAGTAAAATTATGCCACAACCCTGTGCGGAGGTCGTGGGGTTAATGACTGGGTCAAGTCTTAAAGATGTTCGTAATAAGTTAAAAATTTCATTAGTTTTTTTTTGAATCTGTATTTAAATCAGGGACCGTACAACCCCGAGTCTGGGTTAACCCCTTCGAATGGGTAACACTTTCATCGTCTGCGCATTTCGATTGGGTTACGCTTTGTTCGGGTAACCCGCCTAAAACACATGTCAAAGGGTAACCCTTTCATTGAGTTTTAGCAACGATGGGGTTACCCTTCGTTACGCTATTAAAAGGGTTATCCCTTTGTATGGGTTTTTACTTTTTAATGTTACACCATGGTTTCAACTTAACTCAATTATTGAAACTAGCTACCTCTATATTGTTTGCAACAGTCTGCTGATATTTGAGAATCAATTATTGAAACCAGCTACCTCTAGATTGCTTGCAACAGTCTGCTGATATCTATGCATTCATTATTGAAACCAGCTACCTCTAGATTGTTTGCAACAGTCTGCTGATATCTGAGAATCAATTATTGAAACCAGTTACCTCTAGATTGTTTGCACAGTCTGCTGGTATCTGCGAATCAATTATTGAAACCAGCTACCTCTAGATTGTTTGTAACAGTCTGCTGATATCTTATAATCACTTATTGAAACCAGCTACGTCTAGAATGTTTGCAACAGTCTGACAAAAACATTTACTATTTTCAACCTTACACAACATCTATTCGAAAAGTGGCAAAGGGTGCCTCGATAAGTTTGAACAAAGTGGGTCATTCCAGCGCACTTAATGACAGTGGCGAAAAGACTTTTTAATTTGGAACACTAAAAGTTGGAACGCAATTCGCTTCAATCCAATAAAAAAGACGACCGCTGTGGCGCGGCGTGCTAAGGTCCGCCTGCGACGCAGGAGATTGCGGGTTCAAATCCCGCTTCGGGACAAATGTTTGTACGATCTGCAGATATTAGTTCCGAGTGTACTGGATGTTTCTATGTATAATAAAAAACATCTATCTATGTATGTAGTGTATTTGTATTAAGTAGGTATATCGGATATTACCTCTAGTACCCACCCATAACACAAGCTCTGCTTAGTTTGGGGTTAGATAATGCTGTGTGGATTGTCCAGCATTATTAATTAGTAGTAATTTGGTTATGTACTTACCTAAATATAAATATTAGTCACTACTAAAAGCATCTCTTATTTATTTTTCTCATAGTTTAGGATGAAAAGCAGAGTGTGCCACACGGGACCAAAATTATTGAACCTCGAGCGACGTACTTTGAATCCCTCGCTACGCTTAGGATTCAAAAATCGCTCTCGTCTTAAATACTTTATTTTGTTCCCTTGTGATACAATCTACTATTCCCATTCATTTGTTTCTACCTGCCAGTGATATTTGTTTCTACCTGCCAGTGATATTTTGGCCGATGATGTACCTATATGACGAGAAATGCCCATAAAGTATATTTTTTAGGGAATCTAAGTTTAAAAAACACTTGCTAACTAATGTCCTGAGTATTCTTCAAAAATTCCTTTACTTCTATACGTAAATTTACACACACTACTACCGTTTGTTACACACCATTTTTGTTATAGTTACCTAGCTGTTAGTTTTCCTAAAATTTTATAATAAATAAATATATAAACGGTATCGTATATCAGTAGCATAGGTATATGCGCTTTAGTTCAATGCATTCAGAGTGAAGTCACGTGGCAGTCTAGTTTTCGTAGTCCATGGTCCGTAGCCAGTATTCCGGCTAATCTGGCTGTGGCGGGAATCGGCCCAATTTCACAGTTCATCTAACTTCACTGAGCTATTCCTGGTATAGGAAGTGCTATTTCGACTATAGCTGACTTGCTAGAATTTATATAGATTGTAATCTCATCAGAAGCCAGCGAAGCTGGATGAAATTGGACTAAATAACATGAAAAAACGTCGCACCGTCCCCGATGCGAGTGTCCCTGACTGCCAGGGGTTATTCTCAACGAGCGAGCGCCTTATTCTCATATTTATTGTTTCACATACACTACACTAACCTTAAATTATGAATAACCGATAATTATCCCTATCACCGCCTCAAGCGACCTCAGCCCTTCAGGATAACGAAGGTATTTCGGTTTCTGCCCCAATTAGGGACTGCTAAAGGGGCCAAAAGGATATGCCGCTCGTTATTGGATTTTGAAGAAAATCTAAATTTCAGGTGAATTGCTTGTTGTAAGTACATTATTTATTACACTGGGCGTTCTTCCATTATAGGCAGCGCGCAGCGTCGAGAAGGTTTAAATGTAAGACTTGACACGCTGAGATCCACTTATACTGTAATAGTACATTATGGTACAAGTGTGCAGTGTTGGTGATTACCGCTGAGGCGCCATTGAGGCCCGAGCCGTTAGGTGAGGGTCTTAAGAGAGCCGAGGACGGTAATCATCAATACACACGTGTATCATACGACGTTTTTCAACACACTTGTGAAGAAAATAATACCAAAAATCATTTTATTCAGTAGATAATAGATATTTTTCCTTGGGAGTTTTCAGGTAGTCAATCTTTCATAACGTTAAGGGCTTCACATCTTATATCGGGCGGTGTACAACATAAATCATTTTCTTCATAACTAGTACTTGTAGACATTTTAAATAAAAAATAACTATAATTTCAACAGTGAAAACGAGTTGTGAAAAATGTTTCGCTATGGCGGGAAAAAATAATCAGTTTTCCTATGCGCGCGTATTGCGATCAGCCACAGAGTAAAGGAATGAGGTTTTTTTTTTCCGCGCCTATGCGCGGAAAAAAAAACAAGCAACCCTTATGGGTTGCTACTATTCAACCACGTACAAAATGGGGAATTTAGTTTTCTTTTATTACAGAGAAAACAAAAGTTATATCTGAGTGAAAGTTCTATTTATTAAACACGTACGAGTTAAAATTATCTATTTAAATAAGAAGTTGCATGAAATAAGCAAGCAATAGGAACATTGAACATGTAAAACTTTTCTGTTAAATAAAGAACTTTAAAAAACAAAAACAAATAGGAACATTAATTTATTTGTTCTATTGAACACGATCTTTTTTTTGATAAAAACTTGTTTAAGAACAAAGCACCTCAACCAATAAAATGAAAAAAAAAATCTATAACTCTCTAGTGAGTTATAGCAATAAAAAAGTCACAGTTTGATTATGGGTGTCATTCTGTGCCTAATTGCGGTGACCATAGAGCCACTTTATAAGCAAGTGTGTTGAAAATTATCTATCCTAGGTGCGTTTGTAGAGAGAGGTTATTGGAACGATTTTAACTTATAAAGGCTGAGACGTGACTGTCGGACAAAGCGTACTTAGAAGGGATTTTGGAAAATGTATTTCTAGAGGATTCAAGAAGGGTGTAAGAAGTAAGTAAGAAGGGCAGAATGTTGGCTGCTAATGTTGAAACTTTGACCAAGTTTCAACCAAAAAGCCAACATTCTGCCAAATTTATTTTGCCTCAATTGCGGAAGGTTGATTTATTTTTAAGTATTTTTGCGCATGATATTTTTTTAATTTATTATTTTTTAATTATGTAATTGTTAAATGTTCTTATGTATCTAATGTAATTGGTTATAAATAATCGTGTTAGTTACAAATAAATAAATAAATATCCTAAGACGTTAAAGTCGACGAGCAAAACCGCGCGCGCCAATGTACCACTGCACGTCAACATCGATAAAATTCTCACGCTTAGTTCTAAGAAATGATTGCAATAGGACCAGCTAATCTGGTGCGGAGAACTGGCGTCCACCCAATTTCACGGCTGACTGCGCGTCTGTCGGGCCTGTGCATGATTGATCGCATTCGCAAGCCGATGGACGACTGCCTGTGGATGGCTGTGTCGATGGTACACGCACATGCTGATGGACAGATTCGATAACAGATTTACATGACGACATTTTCATATGCGACATTATTTAGAGCAGAATATATTTCTTTTACATAATATGTAAAAGATATCTGCTCTTTTACATACATATATGTAAAATATATCCGTTCTAAATAAAATACGCGCTCGGTGATGATACATCAGTGAGTCTATTCACTCGCTTACTAAGTTCTTCTATGCGTTATGGCTTTCCGCCGAAGCAGTTTTATCAAAAATGGTGTTTTTTTTGTGCAGTTCTCAAGGTTTTTCTCTACCTACCTTTTAGACACCCTACCACAGAGGTAGGTATACCAGATTTCCGGTGTCCTGTATTAGAAAAATGTTTATTTATGAGTCTGTCTGTCGATACCATAGAAAAGAATCTCCTCCCCGCCTTTCAGTTTCCAACAAAAGAATTGCTCGTTGTCCAATTCCAGCTGTTAAAAGTGAATTTGCGCAGTAACACTACAACGTTGTAGCTCCATATCTCTACAATAAACTTAATAAGATACATAAAATAAAAACATGAGTAATAGAGATTAAATGTACAGTAATTAAGTGGTTAAATGATCTAAACTATGATGAAGTGGAGCTGATGATAGGCAGTTGTTAAAGTACCACATACATCATACAATAAATGTATTTTATGAAATATTTTTATATCTTACACATTTTCCCTTTTCACTAGCTTGCATGATACATCATAAAACACTTTACACTTAACTTAACATAATTTAATATTTTAATAATTTAATATTTAATTTAATATTAAATATAAGTATGGATATTCGTAGCCAAACGCACACACAATATATACCTCTATAATAAGTACCTAAACAGTATATCGACTTATACAATGTAATTTTTAATGCACAAGCTCGAAATCATTAGCTCTTTATGTTTTTCTTTTTAACTTATTTCCTCTGTACCTACCTACAATTAGGATTAGTTATTAGTTATGTTGCTTTGACATAATTATCTGTTTATATTAGTTGGAGAAGCCACTGGCTCCTGAAACACAGTTTATAACTAGTTCAGGAGCCTATGGACTCCTATTGTCTGTTACACTAGCTTTTATGTCAAATAACATTTTATTATTATTATTTTTTTCAAGGGAGATGCAAGGATTTTTTTTATTCTAAATAATTATTTTACTTACAATAATGGCGACCTAATGTTGATAACACACACGCGGTGAGATGTCGCTCAACAATGCGCTGTCCCGCGCCCTTTTAGACTTTACACCATCTTCAAACAGATGAGCCCTTTCACAACGAGCCCTACATAGTCATCAGCACACATCACGTCCACTACTGAAAATGCCTCCCCCCAAACAAGGGGGGTTTGCCATAAATCGATGTATGACTGCGATCACCACACACCAAGATCATCACTTGCCAAGCGACCACGCAAGTGGAGGAGTGTTACCAATACACAGAAGGAAACTGTTGACCTTCCTCTGGGAGGTTCTCCTAGTCGACTAATATGTAGACCTACTACCTCACTCCTATTTCTAAAACTGCAGTACAAGGGAAAAATTTTTCGTACCTACTGTAAAATGTGTACCAAACTTTTTCCTTTTGCTAAGAATCTCGTAGAGCCTCTACGCTTCGTAGCAGCTCTACGCCGTAGACACTCGGGTTATTTTCAATTTTCGCTGACACCGCGGCATACCTACGTGACCTACCTTGCTTACTCAGTTCAAACATTGACTGTTTTTGCTGTGAGGCAATTCGAGGGACAAATAGGTGCAAAAAGGTTGCTACATTTTATGATTTTTTATGAAATTGAAAGAAAAAAGAACTTATCCTAGTGTGCGCATCGAAGCGGTACAGGCGCGACGAGAACCGCACTCACCCTGATGAAGTCCCTCGTTGAGGGATGAAACGTTGGTGTTCTTCCAACACAAACCAGGTTCGTAGTTAAATGTTTTCCTGTTCGGAAAACATTACTGCGATAGCTTCCTGTCCATATTGCCTGTGAACCGTTATAATAATTGTACGTTTTGTCCTTTCATCCGCTATATCCCCCTCCCCACCTCTCCTGAACCACCAATTAGTATGATAATCATCTCAGCCGAATAACGTTCACTGCTGGATATAGGCCAGGGGCTTATTACGACGAATTCAATGCAAGAAAAGAAAGTGCTGACAGACACGTACCTCTATGCCGAATCGCATTAAGATCTTTTCAGCCGTTTGGGCGTGAAAAAGCAACAGAGGTCACAATATTTTAATTACATAAAAACATAAGTAATAAAAGCTATAGATCCCATAAGCCGGTCTCCAGCTGCCCCATTACGCTGCACAATGGATGGCGGTCGCAGCTGTTTCCATCCAAGACATTTTTAATGATTTGCGTGATTTAAATCTATTTCTGATTTCTTTTTTTACTGAGTTTTCAAAGGTGAGTGACAGGTCTTTGTAGAATTTAAAATGATTTGTGGCCGCGGGCCAAGAATACAATGTAACAATTAGAGACCGAATAAATAATAATAATAAAGAAAAGAAAAACTATCTGCAGCGGTCTAGGATTTTTTAATTATTTAATTTAATTAGCGAAATTTTATACCTTTGTTCACATTATCGGGCAGTACGGCTGCAAATTCAATGTAGCGATTTGATTTTGTCTGGGAATAACCATGAATAAGATAATACGACGTCTCCAATCCAAACTTAATGTTTGGTATTTAGATGATGGAACATTAGGTGGAGAGGTAAACCAGTTTTTGATGATCTATAAACCTCTATAGATGAATTTCGAACAATAGGTTTGGAATCAAATTTTTCAAAGTGCGAGCTTTTTATTTCAGACTCTTGTGTTGATAAAAACAATATCATTGGAAAATTCAATAGTTTGGCCCCCAAAATTACAGTTGTAGATAAATGTTCAGTTTGCCTCCTTGGTTCACCAATTCATAATGAGTCTTAACAGTCCTTTGTAGATGAGAAAATTCAAAATTTCAACAAAACTTCGGACAAACTACTCAAAATTGATAGCCATATGGCTTTTACAATAATTCGGTTTTGTCTTTTTGTACCTAAATTTACGTATTCTTTGAGATGTAGTCAACTGTGGAAAAATAGCGAGGTCTTGGAAGACTTAGACAACATAATAAAGAATACTCTATCGGTTTTGAATGTCGATTTAGATGACAAGGCATAGTCGCAGGCCTCCCTGCCTGTCAAATTGGGAGGCTTAGGTATACGCAAAATTTCAAGAGTACCCCTTCCAAAGTTCCTGTCTTCCGTCAACAACACTAGTTCTTTAGTTGAAAATAATTATAGTCATCTTGTTTGGTCCCACCTGGAATTTCATTGAAAATTTCATTTTTAGACGAAGCTTGAACGGCTTGACATAGTTCTTGCCCCAATGCTGCTCCCCCAAAATCTCTTGTCCCAACGGCAATGGGACGGGCCTCTGTGTGAGTTGACACAGCATTGTTTGTTACAAACGTGCTCCAGCTCTGCGGATCATGCCCGTCTCCTGGTCGTTTCTAAATGGGAGTCAGGACATAGGTTGCAAGCATTTCCTTCATTTAACACTGGCACTTTATTGGATCCCATAACTTTCCGTATCGCAACATGTCTTCGGTTGGAAGCAAGGTGTTGCGCGCCTCATCAATGCCAGTGCGGTACTGCTGTCGAACAGCTTGGTCATCACGGATTATCCTGTACTAGGGCCGCCGGTCGGATATCTCGTCATGCCAGCCTTAACGACATCATCCGGCGGACCTTTGTCACCGCTAACGTACCAGCTATTCTCGAACCGAATGGTCTGTTGCGTGACGATGGTAAGAGGCCTGATGGCATGACACTAGTCCCATGGGAGTTGGGAAGGCTCATTGTTAGGGACGCTACTTGCGTCGACACACTTGCTCCTTCCCATCTTCCGAGGACATCAATGGGGGCTGGTGCAGCAGATTTGGCAGAGGATCTCAAGAGACGCAAATATGGAGGTCTCGACAGAGCCTACACATTTGCTCCCTTTGGGGTCGAGACCCTAGGTCCGTGGGGTACCGAGGCTCTCCGTGTTTTTAATAAGTTATCTGAGCGTCTAGTCGACGTGACTCGAGAGCTGGTGGGTATCTGGCGCAGCGCATCAGCTTCGCCATACAGCGGGGCAATGCAGCCAGCGTCTTGGAGACGCTTCAGACTGGTATTGATATGGATCAGTTGAGCTACTTGTAGATTGTTTGCAACAGTCTGCAGTTAGCTTAATTAAGCTAACTACACAAGAACAATTGTTCTAATTGTAAATACTAGTTCTAATTTGTTTTGAATTGTAATTTTCTTTGTCAATAAAGTTGAATAAGATAGATTTTTATTTTTATTTTGTCTGAGTGGCTGCGGTGCCCCCCCTGCTACCTGCGGGGTTATTCATTAATTACCGGGCACCCTGTACGCAATTGCATGTTTGCATATGGATTTGCATATTTAGCCCATTTTTATCGTTTATTGCACATATTACCTAATATAATATAATTGCAAATATAGCAATTATCATACCCAGTTTAATTGCCTTTTCATTTTAGAATGTGTATTTTTTCATACTATTTGGCACAGAAATTTCGGTCCTTAGAATGATTTATTCATAAAAATGTTTAAAAATTCAGAATCAGAAAATTATTTCCTTTCGTAAGTACTCGTAAGCGAGCGTTGAGTTGAGACGTTGAGTTTTGCGGCTTTACTTCGCAAGTGCGGATGAAAGGAACTTAAGTAGGCTTCTAGTGTTGACAGATTTTTGACATCAGCGTGATTATTGAAAAAATAAAAGACAATCGCGATTTCTTACTGTATGTCATCTTGGAATGGAAAAATAAATATTAAATCTTTTTTCATGCATTCAAGCATTTTATGTTGCTTTATAATCCGGTCTCTATAGTAATAACCGATAGATTTGACAAAAGATTTACTCGCTTTGGGGCTGAGATACTGTGTGATATGTTCAAAATTATGTATATATTTAGGATGCTATCATAAATTATAATTTTTTCAATTATTATTAGCAACATAATAATTTCACTACTGTCAGGGAAAAAAACATAAAATCAAAATTAAATATTTATAGGGTTTTTGGTAAGGAAATAAAACATCAGGAACATTTGTCATTTTTTTTATTAATATTATTTACAAATCTAATCACATCCGTTGTTCGTCTATTATTATTTAGTTTTCGAAATAAAATAATACATCGTTATTATCTGAGCAAATACATAAATTTTTATTTTTATTTTAGGTAGTAATTCCATGTTGTGAGTAATTAGTTAAAATATATTAATAAATTTTGATTTCTTGATAAAATAAAATAAAAACAAATAAGGAATCATAGATAATTTACATTGAGATCAAAATTTATCAAAAATAAATGAATATCGTAAAAATTATATGCGAATTAGTTTAAATTTCATAATACTTTTTGTAGGCTTCAAGTAATTTGTTTAAAATTGAAACTTGTTTATATAACCCTATTCTGTTGTTGATATTTATTAATGTCCAGTTACATTATTCACATTATTTTGTTTGATTATGGCAACATAATAACATATTAAACATAAAAATAATAAAATTACCTTTTGTTGACCTACAAATACTTAGATTAGGTTTTCATGATTTTTTTTCTCAAAAATGTTCATATACTTAGTATCTTTTTTTAATAAATATAAAACTTCTACGTTTACATAGATACATCTATTTACATAAATACATTATGATACA
The DNA here is from genome assembly GCA_963662085.1 of Eupithecia inturbata. NCBI lineage: Eukaryota > Metazoa > Arthropoda > Insecta > Lepidoptera > Geometridae > Eupithecia > Eupithecia inturbata. Next base: position 1,210,967 of record OY759195.1, read on the forward strand.
AGCCCAATCGTTACTACCTAGTTAAAACTTAACTACCAAACATTGGAAGGCACATTTTTATAGAATGACCTAATTTTAGTATTTTTACCCATATTTGAAGCTACGTAGTTTCTTACTATTTATATTTTTAATTCATAAAAACGCAGTTATTAATTTTTTGTAGCAAAGAGTGAATTAAAAAGTACAGTCAGTTAAATAGTTTAAGCCATGAACGTACTTTTTATCTAACTCACAGAAAATAGTAGGTTCTACTAACAACTTCTAAAACATTAAAGCAAAATTCTTGTCTATTTATTAATTACACATATTTACACGGAATGACGAGAAGTTTGTATGAGGTCTTTTTTTTTGGTTAAAATCACAACAAGATACTCAAAATATAACTATATTTCTTATTCTACTCTAATATCTATACACTACGCTCTATTCGCGTCTTTCCCGCTAATAAAGATTGTCCAATCTTCACAAAAATTCTCGATCACGCTCACTATTACTCACTGTATATATTACTTATTTATTGTTACAATAATTGACCTATTAACACTACCCGAACGCAAAACAAAATAAATCAACAAAAAAAGAGAGGAATGGTCTACGGGGCCTGCATGTTAATGAGCGAGACGAGAACAGTGTGACGTCACCCGGGTGGGGGTGTATAAGAGCCGAGGATGGGCCGCGAGCGCTCAGAACCGCGGCGCCACCCGCGGCGACGACAGCCGCGGAGAGCGTAGCGGGGAGCGGCGCGACTCCTGCAAATAAGTAATAAAATGTTTCAAGAATTGAAGGTAAGATCCATGTTAAGATTACAGCAGACAACCAGCGTCAACCATCAATTCCAACAGGAATTGATTAAAAACCTATTTATTTAACACAAGAATTCTTGTTTTTTGTATTGTCTCTATGTGTCGAATTATTCAAAAAACTGATATAAGCTTTGTACCTCTATACTTTAAGTTTTTGCCATGTAAAACGGCTTTATGAATAAATTGTGTTTCTGTATTTCTGTAGCAGGCACAAAAAGAAAGATAGTCAAGTCAAGTTTCCCCCTGTGCCGAAATAGGTGTTCTTAATTCAGGTGAAGACTTTAGCTCTGTTGGCGCAATGGACGACTAATGGGTATGCTACAAGTATGTAAGACTAACCTCGGGCTATGGCTTCAGTCTCTTGAATCCCGCTCCGTCGTGTCCTAACTTTAGTTCCTCATACAGCGTGGGATCCACCTCCCTTAGAGGCTCTGGCGGGGGCCCCGCTTGGAGGATTTCCTCCATCCAGGCTGCACTGTTGGAGACGCCGTTGCTCATGCCGTTGCTGGGGCCGTTGCTAGTTCCGTTGGTTACTGCGCCGTTGGTGATGCCGTTCATTGCTGAGCCGTTTAGAATTGTACCCTGAAAGGAGTCCTTGTTAATGATTGTGGTAACTATCCTACCAAGGATTACTTTGCGTGCTAAGTGTAAATACAAATGCAGTACCTATATGATCTACATAAGTAAAGAATAACACAGTTCACATGTCGGTCAAGTCATCGTAGGTTCAGATGACTTTCTGTCTACAGTCTCTACAGAGACTTGACTAAAATGTGAACAGATGCTTGTAAGATGGAAACTGACTATAAGGGTGGCCAAAAAAGATGGTAAAATCTGATTTCAGAGAGACTTGTGATAAAATGATAACTTACGTTGATCATTGTATCAGGATTCGGTTCCCTCATGTAGCTTGGGTTTTCAAATGCCACACCTCCTTGAGCTTTCACTCGTAGATTCTGAAACAATATGTCAGAAATTCGTTAACTTAACTCTCTTATAGATTTTTAGCTGAGGAATGGGGAGAATGCTCCCACTCTAGCAAAGGAAGATCCTCCCTGCTCAAGGCCAAATCCATGTGGTCCAAGTACCAGGGGTATAACGATCGATAGTTAGGTCGAGCTATGCTTTATTAGTCAGCTGTTGTAGAATTTTTCGTATTTAATCATTTGTATCGATCGAGATCTAGGAATTGTAACTTTTGCACTACGAAATAACCTAACTGAATGAAGCAGATTTTCTTGGAAGTTCACAGTGATAAAATCGATGCTACACGGTCTGGGTGTTCATTGTGGATTTTTCAAATGGATATTACATAGTCTAAAATGTATTTGCATGGGCACTCACATCCCATGGTTTAGTTTATAGGAAAGTCCTTACCTTCTTATGCCTGTAATAGAGTCCCGCGGCCAGCAGTATAGCAGCCACGAGTATGACGGCCATGGCGAGGCCTACAGCTGAGGCGGTGCTGCTGCTCGTGACGGGCGCTGCCACGGAGCCCGATTCCTGGCCAGCGGTCGTGAACATAATGGGCGCGCTTAGAGAGGATGTTCCTGGGGAAATATAGTGATGCTAAATAGAAGACATCATGGGTTGACATGCAAGTAATTGACGGACCGATATAACGATTTTTTTTTTCAATTTTGTACAAAACAGAGCGTATGAAAATCTGATCCTTCACCAATAAAATCAAGAAAGAAAAAAATCAACAGAATAATACGCGTTTCTCTACATATTTTGCATACCGTTGCCAGTCAAGCATGTTGTTTCTCATATATTATTTGTTACCTGTTTGTACACATGTTTTTTGGCAAATTAATATCTTTATCTTTATATTTACGCCGCGATAGATAGCGGAGCAGACCGGATCTCTATGGGACCTATGACGAATTTGACCATAGTCCGCCGAAATCGTTAGCCGCCTTTACCACATTCTCGTCCCATCCTGGAGTCCTACTGGACTGCAGGATGGGATCTGGTAGAACCGCGCTGGTATCCAATTTACCAGAACCAGTCTTATCTTGACCTGGACGAGTAACAAGTGTACCATGCCTGTGTACTGTGTAATTGAATGTCTTGTGGTATCCCACAAGAATGCTGCTATGCAATTCAGCTCACAGGTGCGACAGGAACTCCTGGTCCACTTACCGAGATCGTTAGCTGCCTTCACGACACACTCGTATCGGATTCCGTCCTGCAGTCCAGTCAGTACCACGCTGGTCTCACTGGTGTCCAGCTTCTCTGGAACCTTGGCTCCGTATGCGCGCCAGAATACACGGTACAGGTAAACTGTGCCGGGGTTCTTGAGGGGAGAGTCCCAACTGTTAGCAAAAGATAGTAGAAATGTAGTTCTGTTTCATTAGTTAGGTACTTGTCTTAGCTTATTGTCTATGCGTGTAATTAAGGGCTTAAGAATACCTTAATAATAAGAATATATATATATATAATATAAATATAGAATAATTTTGTTCAAGTTCGCTAATTTGCGTAGGTACTTTTTGGGGACCCTAAAAAGTTAGTTCTTGTTAGGGCCACAAAGAAACATCCATTTAAATCGGTCAAAAGATTTATGAAACACAATGGAAACAATTTGTATTGAAATGCCCAGTTTACATGAAGAGGAGATTGCTTGTGGAAATGGTTAGCCGCTAGAATTACGGAAGTTTAAAAGTCAAGAGTTCAGCTTCCCACAAAACTTTGTTAGCGCGAACTAGGATTTAATTATCCGCGGCGTTGCAGTTTTCAACCGCTTTGTAACAGCAGATTTATCTCAAAGCTCGATATAGACCTACAAAGGCTTATTAACGAAATTAATATGGTTGCTATCTGTAGTCAAGAATTATTGGTAGGTGCCTGGTGTGCTTTGAAGTGCCTCGTAGGCTTGTAGCTTGTAGATTAGCGCTCGATTCGCGGAAGCAGGCGAGGTGTAGGACCTTCTAGCTCTGGGTGACTGAGTCTAGCTCCGGCCTATTACAGTACCAACCTGAGTAGCACAGAGTTCTTAGTCGGTGCTTGATGCGCCTTCAAGTTTCTGGGTGGACCAGGCAGCTTAGCACCCGCGTCGCGGAAGCAGGCGAGCGCACGCCTCGCGTGTTGTAGTGCACAGGTTCGGGTGACGGAGCCTCCTCGGCAAAGCTCGAGACAGTTGCGAGGGACGCCCCAGGACGCGCAGCAGCTGCGGTGGTCTGGGGGATAAATAGTTAGCGACTTTAGAAAATTGGTTGCATAAAAGGAAGCAATGTTAAAAAATAAACATGACAGTAACCTGTTGTTATTTTTAAACATTGTGGTTTCTGTTTTCAAAGTCCTTCTATTATTTTTGATACTTCATCAATTACGCCACCGTCAGCTTCAATACGTACTGATCCTATCCATCCAAAGGTTGCCTGGAAGAGATCGCTGTTAGCGATAAGGCCGCCGATTGTGCCACATTAGATATAATTAGTATTAAGGTCTTGCTTTATAAATGTATTGATGGTGCAATAAAGTTATAATCTATCTATCTATTGATTATTTTCAGAAGATTTTTATAAGTGTGTTTTAACAACTTTTTGCCTCTCTTATAGTAATGTATGAGAGCAATAAAATAAGGGTTCATTCGATCAAGTGTACGACGATTTGCGTTTTCTGTATTTGAAATAATATATACCTACGGATGTTAAAAGCAACGAGGTAATATATTGACTAAATAGTTTTACAGGGCGACTTCTATGGTAAGCCCCTAAGATTCACATGTCAGGGGTCTACCATAGGCTTCGCGGGGTAATTCTAAAATTCAACTTGACTCGTGTTATTTCGCGGGTTAAAAAACAACGTATTTTAAGGAAGAAAATTTTATATGTATTAGAAAAATGTGTCTATGTCTAGTAAGCAGGTTTGTATATATTTTCAGTTGCTTTTTCCACAATCTAAACCGTTTCTCTTGGCTACCGTAACTGAGATAACTCACCAGATCCGTCAGCAGCGCACTTCATGAGCTTGTCGAAGTCGCTCATGCACTCGGGGCGGTCCATGATGTTGTCCATGTCCAGATGGAAGCTGCACGCGTCGATGCACGTCGAGGATACGTTCATCTGGATATGATACAGTTTCATTGTTAATACTAATTTAAGAGAACCAGTGTTGTTTTATGTGTCCCGAAACTTTTGGAATATGTTGTTTTTTTTTAAAAAGTATCATATATCTCTAGGTTGCGTAGGTACGAGTATGTATGGGTACACAAAAAGAAAATGTAATAGCCCAGCCACACGTGCAAAATAACGGAAGACCAGTACAGTGGCCACTCGTGCAACTAAGTTCGTGCAAAACAATGTATATATCCAGTTTTAACCAGAGGATAATTTTTTTTTGTTTTATTTCATAAAACAAACAGTTCAAAATGTTTTAAACAGGTGTTTTTTTTTTCTATTTTCTGTAGTTTTTTATGATATTAAATCAAATGAGCCCCGTTAAAATAATTTAAATATTTTTTAAGCTTATATTCCGATGTCGTTTATTAAAATCTTACGGGCTAGTTTTTTTCTGTGCTCCATTAATAAAGCATCATTAATGATGATTGATCTCTTACTTACACCCACTTACACGTAGGTAAAGATAATTTTTTAGCAGAGGTAACTCCCGTATGCCCGTAGTGATTGCTGGGAATTACCTTTTGCTTGCATTTGAGCGTGAGATAAAATAAGGGAAAATACCTATGATATACATATACTGTAGGTAACTACAGTACTATCTACTACCAGTAATACTATCTTAATATTAGGGGAATTCTCGCAATGGCGGAGTGCAAGGTGCAAGGAGAATTAGGTACTTCCTCAACCGCGTTTCGGCGGGCGGTGGTCATGTTTTAATTAGAAGTCAAAATAATTTATTTTAAGAAATTGTAGGTAATTACTAGAGACCGGATTATATGCAACATTAATAGCTCAAAATATACATGCATATAGGCATGATAAGTTCTTGTAATATGCATGAAATCTAATGAAAAGTGTCAAAATATTCAACAATAAACAATACAACGTTGTAGACTTTAATTCAAAAATCACATACAATTAGTAAGATATCGATAGTATATTAACAATTATTTCATCATCATAAGTTTTCGGACGAAATTTAAGACACTTTTAAATAGATTTTTATATCAAACCAAGGATCAGTTAATTTTGAGGTAATTTAAGTGTCAAATTATAATGAAAAACTTCATCATTTCATCATTGAACTTTCATCATTTCAAAATTATAGGGCAATTTAACTTCGTACGAAGTTTTAGTTTTCGAATGAAACGAAACGAAATTTCGTCAAAAATGTTACTGGAGGCCTACCCTCCAGTATACGAAAAACAAAACACGATCGCGCTATTTTAGAAAATATAGTGAAAATATGCATCATCACAAGATTTTAGGTAAAATATGCAATTACCGATGAAAATAAGCTAAATTTGCAAATGCATAAGCAAATATGCTGTTGCATATAATCCGGCCTCAGTAATTACTGGGAGCAATGATATTCAGATAGAGCGCTTTCAATTAACGAAGCTTTTGATGAAATACCAATAAATAACAAATAAAAAAGTATTAGAAACTGTTTTAAACACTGTTTATAACAAGTGTTTTAAAATGTCAACCCTGGTTCTACCCAAAATAGTACTGTCAAGTAGCATGTTACAACCAATGATAGTTGAACGTAGGCTACTGGGAACTTTGGTTATAACGAATACCAAAATAGAACTGGAAACTCAAAATTCTGCGGCAATATATTTTGAGCCCATCGCAAAATGAATGATTTAACCCGAATAATTTAACCCGACCTATTAATATCGCTAGACTCTTAGTCTTGCAGTCTGCAAACTTGGTAGCACAGAACCAAAATATAAGCGTAGTAGGAAACAGTAGACTTGAATTGCAGTTAATTATCTATTCTGGGCCTAGTTTAACTGCAAAGCGGTCTGCTTTCAGCTTAATATTTATGTTGTCTGTGGAAGTTCTGGGAAGTTTGAGTGTTTGCAGGCGACCAATAGACAACTATATTCAGATGAAAATACCTGAGGAAGGTTCTGCAAATATCTCTACGAGCAGGTTCAGGAGCAACTTAACTAAACTACGTTATGAGGACAGACGGTGTTACGCCGAGGAGTACCTACTGCCTAGGAATTTGTTTTCAGTCCTCAGCACCTAATTTTATTCTACAGCGTGTTTATTTATCTCGATAGCGAAAAAGTTGACTAAGTTACTGCTATTTGAACTTATGGAATAAAAAAACGAACAATCAAAATAAACCAATTACTTACAAGTAAAAAGTTTTTCAATCAACATTTTGGTCGTCCAGCTAATCAAATCACTTTCATTTGTAATTGTTTGTTGGATCTATTCTGATAACTAGATCTTATTGCGAAACTAGTCTAGAACTAGTCACTCAATTATCGAAAGTATCCAAACCATAATAGGTAGATATCACATCTCATTTCTATTTTGAAGCCAGCGTCCAACAAAAGGGTCTCAGTCAGTGATATATTTTCCGACAGAACACACGGCTGGTTTATATTTAGTGGTCCTGTCTCCCAACGTGTCGGTCCAAGCTAAACTTAAATTACAGTCTGCCATGTTTGCATAATTGAAGTACTGCGGAAAGGTTATTTTTGTGTGAGTCGAAAGCAATTTTTGTTGCTGCTACAGACGTGGTTTTCAATTTTGTTCCTATTACCTTCCTAGAGTTATATTTTATTTACGAAATATTCGTGAGCTGTTCTAAAACAAGGATTATTACAGACGCTGTAGGTTGTTATACGAACCAACAGTTAGGATTTATGTAATTTTATTTTTAAATCTCAATGGCATTTATTAACAAAGAAAATTACGATCAGATAATAAAAACAAATTAGAACTAGTATTTAGAATCGAAACAATTAAGCTAACTGCAGGCTGTTGCAAACAATCTACAGGTAGCTCAAGTGATCTATATCAATACCAGTCGAAAGCGTCCCCAAGACGCTGGCTGCATTGCGCCGCGCTGTATGGAAAGCTGATGCGCTGCGCCAGATACTCACCCGCTCTTGGGTCACGCGTCGCTTCGGCCAGACGCTCAGTTTTTTTTTAAAACCTGGAGAGACTCGGTACCCCAAACCCTCTATTTAGTATGTAACAAATTAGAGTACGCGAGTCAAGTATGGAACCCGAACGCGTTCGCAAATTGACTCACCTGTGCACAGCACTCGGTGACATTGTGGTGCGCGCCATGCGAGGGCCGTAGACGCACCGACACGGGCCGCAGCGCCTTGCCGAACGCGTTCTCTGCGTGACAGAAGTAATCACCCTCGTCTGCTTCAGCTATCTTCTTTATTATGAGACGCATTGTGTATTTGGTCTGGTCCTGTGGAAGAGAAGAGCGTAAATAAACAGACATTTAACAGCAGCTGGCAAACGACCTCTGTGGCGCAACAGTCCGCCTGCGACTCAGGAGGTTGCGGGTTCGATTCCCGCCTCGGGATAAAATTATTGCAGATATTTGTTCCGGGTGTTTTGGGGGTTTTCTAAGTAAAGTAAAAAATCTCTATTTGTCCATGTATGTAATGTATGTATTAAATACAGTTATATGTATAGAACTCATAACACAAGCTCTGCTTAGCTTGGGGCTAGATGATGCTGTGTGATATGTCCAGCATTATTTATTTGTTTATTTTAGTGAATGTATCCCGCTACGGGGCCGTCCACATGTCCTTCACCGCTAAGGTTTGTCACGCGCTGTCAAATTAAACAAAATAAATGCATCTTGCGATGGCTAGTGAATGTGTATCGATAGTTGTGCAAATCCCACTACGTTAATAGCAAAGTTAGTTTGAATAATATCAACATGAAAATGTTGATGTCGATATTATTCAAAATTCCTACCAAACCTATCAAAACCATCGACGCTCCTAAGATGCTCGAATGTTGATATTTTTGGCAGGACGTCACGTGTTTGAAAAATAACGTACATAGGTACATAATAAATAATGCGTCGATGGAGGCGGTTAGCACAGGACCGTGGTGGATGGCACTAACTTTGGGAGGCCTACACCCAGCAGTGGGTAAAATCCAGCTACGGATGATGATGATGATGACATAATAATAATAATGTATCCAAAAGGCGGTCCTCCTGGACTCGGCGCGCATCGTCAGGAAGTTCGTTTCTCTGCAGCCCGAGTCACCGGCCGCTTGAGGCCAGCTTGGCGCCAGGTGATTCACTATTATAATATATTATTTTTTACTGTAGAATAGGTTTATAATATTTAATATATATAGTACAAAATGGATTATAACGAGATTTATAATAAATGAAGTAAATAATAATAAATTATGAACACAGGTGTTTTTAGCTTTTTTGAAATTATTATCATAAATTCCGTTCGCTTTTTGTTATTTTGTTTCAGGATATTTATCTAACATCAAAGTTTATTTTTCTTTTTGCATTCAATTATGTAGTTAATTCATTTACTTTTCTCTTCTCACATAATCAGACAAAGCTTTATGCGAAGATATTGATCTTCGCACAAAGCTGTCAGAAGCAACACTTGATCTTATTAAATAGGTACCTACCTTCATTTCTACATCTACTAACAACGTATGTTATGTTTGTACGTCTGTAGAAAATTTGCGTCATATAACGCCAAAGCTCTGAAAGCAATCAAGTTTCTTTCACAAATGTGAAACTCGTGTTTATAAATTCGTTATTCATATCAAAGCTTATTTCTTCATTAAAATATGAGGACACTCGTAGTTACTGTCTGCAGCGGGCTCGTGAGAAATGCGAATAAAAGACGCAATTAAGGAATTACGGTATTTTATTTTAATTAAAAACTTTTTTTGCGCTTTGGCCTTGGCGGTCGTGGCGTCAGAATCGACCCCTCCAACTCAGTCCGTGTGTGTCATAAGAGTCGACTAAGATATACTACCAACAGAAGCAGCAGATTTTTTCTGTGTGTTTTTAACACCTTCCCTGCGATCCACCTGCCAAGCGTGGTGATTATGACATAACCCCCCTTGTTTGACGCATGTCCAGCAGTGGACGTATGAGTGCTAACAGGTTAAACATTTTATTTATATAGATAAGAATTAACACCTTGCCAAATTACTAGCTGCTGCCCGCGGCTTCGCAAGCTTTTATCCGGAATAAAAAGTAACCTATGTCCCCGGGATACCATCTATCTCCCGAAAAGATGATCATCTCAGTGAAATTTGTCCTCCCCTGCCAAATTTCACTGAGATCCGTTCAGCCGTTTAGGCGTGAAAAGTTAACAGACAGACATACAGAGTTACTTTCGAATTTATAATATTAAGTATGAATTTGGCGAGCGAACATTTCATATAATTTAATCATTGTTAAGTGATCAGTTATTTGATAGAGTGTTCAGTTGACCAGTAAGAAGATTAGTTAATCTTTGTTCAAAATCGACCCAAGCACTTGACAAGATTTGACCATTGAGAAACAGCAAAGTTTTATATACCCCAAAAGATCCTAAGAACTTCAAACTTCTGAATAATGCGCAAATAACGGTTTTAAACCTAGTGGTTAAAAACACCGTGTAGTTTACAAGTTTTATTAGTTCGCGTATTCCAAAAGAAGAGATAACTCAACGCTTTTCAAAAGTTACAAGATAAACTGCGCTCAATTTAACTTTCCAGCAGAAACAAAATATTGTGGGTTATTTTATATGGCCGCAATAAGAAGGGTGTCTAGGAGGCTCCTTTATGATTTATGACAAGTTTCGTTTTATATTTTCCGGGAATATAAGAGAAATTTAATTTATTTAAAATCTCGTAATAAAATACATTTTTTACAATACAAAATAAAATAATTGAAAATTACAAAACTACAGAATAAAAAATAATTATACCAAAACGGTGAATCACCGGCCGCGAAGCTAGCCTCAAGCTATTAAAAACAATCATTAATTTTATTATATTATAATAATAATTTTATAATATTATTATTATTTGAAGAATATTATTTATATAATAAGTAAGTATATTAATACTTACTACATACATATTATTCAAAATATTATTAACCTCAGGGTTCGCTAACATTTGTATCGTTGTTGTGGCTATTTATAACGGTTCTCCGTCCATTCGGGCTCCTCCAAAAGGTCAGTAGACTTAATGAGGTCCCTATTTCTTACCTCGGGGTCCGCCAGTAGTTGTATTGCATAGTTGTTGCTATCTATAACCGGGGTCCGTCCGTTGGGATCCCTCCAGAAGGCCACAGTTGGTTTGGGCAGGGCCTCCACTCTGCACTCGAGGATCACGGCGTCTCCCGCCGCGGCCATCGTGATGCCGGATGCTTGGATTATTGGTATGTCTGTCGGGGGAAATAGATATAGATTAAAAAAGAAGTACACGTCTTGCAAGGTTAATATGTTATGTTATAGTTGATAGCTATAGCGTAAGCGCTCTTCCATCTCCATCTTCACAGCCTATATTGGTCCACTGCTGGACCCAGGCCTCCCCTGAAAAGCACCTTGTTGGCTTTTATCTCACGGGAGGTAATGCCCATAATCCCCACGCTGGGGTTGGAGATCGCAGTTCGGTGGTAGAATTGTTCTGCAGGGGGCGCTGCTGCCCACCCCCGGTGGATATCCCTCCACCTTTTAGTCGCCTCTTACGACACCCGCGGAAAGAGTTGGGGTGTTGCAAATTCGAAGCCAGCACCACACAGCAAAGCGCTGTTATGCGTAGCCAACAGGTTTGCGAGAAGGAAGAAATTGAAAAATAGAGGCAGCTTTCATAGATAGTAAAGAACCAACAGTACGTCTTCGAGCGTGCATTAATTGTATGTTACGAAAGCTGATAGTATTTTTATTTGTTCCTTTCTCGAGGTTTGCTAACTGTAACAGAGGTGACTAGCTCTCGCACGTAAAAAGCTTTTAGACCAATTCTACATCATAAAAAGGATCATTTTGACACGCAATTGCTTACATACTAGACAAAAAATTGCCTAGCCGTGGCAATTTTCTTCTTTATTGCGTTTACAAACAAAAATATATTTTGTTTAATATTATATATAAACAATATTCCCCATACGTCCCAGTACTCAAAATCGCAAACACGATGCTACGTCCCAAAGTAAAATAGGTCTAAAGTTGGAAGTACTTTTGCTCATACTATACGGGTCACGGACGAATAATAAAAACTATTATACAAAATTTATGTGATAAATCATATCTGATGCATGGGACCGGGAATCTTTTATAAAGTGTCTCAGCGCCGATTTTAAACTTTAAATATTTATAAAAAAAAAACAAATTGTATTAGAAATGTTATAATTGTTGTAAATTATAGTGTAATGTTGCGGATTTTATGTACGAAATATTACACCGTCAAGATGTCTTCCCTCACGGCGAATGCACTCTTCAAAGCGGACAAGCGAATTCGCAGAGACACGCCGTAAAACGTCAACTGATATGGCTCGCACTTCTGTAGTTATTTTGGCCTTTAACTGCTCCAAACTCGTAAGAGGGGTATCATATACTCTTCCTTTGAGATAACCCCATAAAAAAAAGTCAGCTGGGGTTAAGTCATGAGATCTAGGTGGCCACAATACGTCTCCAAAGCGGCTAATGATTTTACCAGGAAAAAAAGCTTTTAGTGTGTCCATGGAGACCCTAGCAGTGTGGGCTGTGGCCCCATCTTGCTGAAACCACACATTTGACTTGTTAATAGCCCCATCTTGCAGCTGAGGTACAAAAAAATTATTGATCATGTTAATATACCGCTCGCTCGTCACTGTAACCGCTACACCTCGGTCATTCTCAAAGAAAAATGGGCCGATGATTTTCGTCGCCGATATTGCACACCATACAGTAACTTTCGGGCTGTGTAATGCTTTCTGATGTTTTTCTTTTGGGTTGCTTGATGACCAGTAACGGCAATTTTGACGATTTACGTAGCCTTCGAGGTGAAAATGTGACTCATCACTAAAGTAAACATTGTCGATCACATTTTCCTCTGAAAAAAATTCTAACATCTTCTGACAGTAAAATTTTCGCTTGTTGTAGTCTTCCGGTTTGATTTTTTGAACTATTTGGATTTTGTATGGATGTAATTTTAAGTCTAAAGCCAAAATTCGTTGAAGACTTGAACGGTGAAGGCTCAAAGAGGCAGCATGTTTCCTGACTGATCGTCGTGGATGCTCCGCGATCGCAGCGGCGACGCGGTCGATGTTTTCAATCGATCGCACAGGTCTATCTCGAGGGCGAATTGAATGGTTAAGCAAACATCCCGTTGCTCTAAACTTTTCTACCCACGACTTAATTAATTGAATACTCGGGGCGTCACTTATACGGCGGATTTCAAAGCGATTACAAAACTTGCGCTGTGCTTCACTCAACGAAAACTCATTGCAAAAGTAAGCCTCTACTGCGTACGCGCGATGCGCGCCAGACCACTGCGACATGGCGACTAACAAATCCGCACTTGTTACCAACCGAACGCTACCACTCCCCTCCCGCTAGCCCCGCAAACTTCTGAGAAATTCGTGTTTAAAGTTTAAAATCTGGGCTGAGACACCCTTTATTATCTCCATTCTGGCCACTCTGCAAGACAACACCTTATCTAGGGTTTTTGTGTAACAGAATAAACTCACGTGAGATATTGATCTTCCTGGAAGCCTGCATGGGTGTTCCGTACCCGTTGTCAGCGTAGCAGGAGATCTGGTCCATGTCGCGGGTCACGTTGTGGATGACTGTCACCATGTGGCGAGTCACCTCTTGACGGACCAGGCGGCCTGTTGGACGAAAACGGAAAATTTTCATAGTAATTTGATTGTTATGAAAAAAGTAAAAACTAACTTGGATCCCTTAGTTTTAAACAGTTTTTTTTTAATTTTCTGGATAAATACTAATTCTACGGGAAAAAAAATTTACGGGACCACCTCGAAATCATCTTCTATACAACTGCAAAATAATCATCCAAATCGGTCCATAAATAATGGATAAATCCACGGCATGCAAAAAAAAAAACATATATACAGCTGAATATAGAACCTGCTTCTTTTTTCGAAGTCGGTTAAAAATACCCACAAAAAAAAAACAATGCACTCAGAAGCTCTTTACTGTTTTGAAATCGGTCAATATACCTTCCTAGGTAACTGAGATGCCGGTGGTGGTGGGTTCGACTGCTGCCGTGGGACAGATCTTTGTATACGGAAATAGTTTACGGCTCTGGTGCTCTATGGTCACATATTGGCCGATTCATCACAGCCTATCGTCACCGTTTGTGACTAGCTAGGCTCGCTATTACCCAGCTTTTATGTGTTCCCTCCACCCTACGTACACAGGCAAAAGAATATCATTTATATCAGTTTCAATTCACAAACACGAAAACCTTTAATAAAAAGCAAATCTGCTATTGGAAAATCGAATGTCTAATCATTAAAATTATCAAAGCGCTTTTAAAACCAATAATATACAATTATAAAGATTGAAATCAGCACAGATGAGCGATAACATAGATGAGATAACAACCTACTCGCAATATAAACGAGGTACCAATTTCCTAATCAAACCCAGACTTTACCAACCAATTCATCCAGGTTTCGAGTAAATCAATGTAAAATAAAATACGTTTAGGATTGTTTTACTGTGAGCTAGTAATTTTGATTAGGTTATTAGATCTGGTGTTCGTATTACTTGTACGCGTACAACAATAATAAATTAACAAATTCAATCAATCGTATAAACCTGAGATATGTATAATCACAGAAATCTGAATAATAAGGCACTAGAAAGGGCGTGCCCTTTCTAGTGCCTTTCACCAGCGCGCGAGTTACTTTTTAGTATTGTTCAAGATGGCGGCGAACGTGAACATACCAATAAAAATGGTGTGTAGCAGCATATCCAATTGCAGAAACTCTTCATTTCATAATTCTTTATTGCACTAATAAAACAAATACATACATGTAAAACTTAAATCTAGAGAGGTAAGAACTAATCACGGTACAGGATTCTTTGTTTGGCGCTGTTTATGTGTGCGTGGCTCTGCGTTCGAATATACATGCGTATGTAGTAGTGCGTCAGCATGGGCCGGAGAAATGTCAAATGTGGTGGTGACAAGCGTTTCGTAAGTAATTAGCAACTTTTAACATTTCTAGTGCCTTATTATTCAGATTTCTGTGTGTATAATAAACCATTGTTATTAACCATAGCTAACAATTTAACGAATTCTTCGAGTATTCAAACTACGTTCTTACGATATAACGGGGCAGATAATAATATGATATTGGAAATGGCGCAATATGGGTAAGCGAAAAATGCGACTATTTCGTTGACTAAAGTTCGTCCTTTTTATTTTCCGATTACAAAACCACCTCATTCTCAATCTAACTTTTATTTATACTAAGTCGCAAAGGGTTAAGGAATTCCAATAGTCGTAGTCCTCAAGAGCCACTAGAAGAAATTCGAAGAAATTCTCTATCTACACAATGTAGAAATCCCGGCTTTTTCTCCTCCTTCAATAAGCTGAGAGCTAACGACGTATGTGTTCAAGTGAGAACAAACTGTATTACCTAGGTTCAGAGTATATTGTGCACTATCTCAGAGCTACAATCTTGTTAGGCACTTATAGTTTCTATCTATAAGTCTTTTGTAAAAGGATATTACGAAGCGAACGCTGTTTCCAGTTGACTACAGTTTTAGACAAACAAACAGTTTTAGAAGAGTAACTAACTACATAAAATATTTCGTCTGACTGACTTAATACAGCATTTCTTACACTATCGTACAACCTTAAGCCTGGTACTGACCGGTGTTACGAGGCGTAATGTACCATTCGCAGCGAACATGAAACGTTACGCCGCCGTGTGCTATAATCCGTCTTGTTGCTCGTTGCGAGCACCTTTTTGCCTGTACTGACTGCATGAAAGCTCGCTGTGTTACGTTACATTACACCCTGTATCATCGGTCAGCATCCGGCTTTATCTTTGTTCTTTCGGAAATGAAGTATTTGAAGGTTTGTGCTGAATACCCAATTTCTAATCACAGTTTTTTGAATGAAAATTGTCCCGGTTTAGGAGGCTATTTCATTCAAAAATCTGTACTGACCGGTGGGTCATGCATTTGTAAAGAAGTTTCTTAATAATAAAATAAATTACTTGTCTAACAGACAGCGTACAGACAAAATTACGACGAAAAATCAGTGTAGAATATAATAATATTAGGTAGACTAACACTTAGTAGGTTTTGTACAGAATCCAGACAAATTTAATTAGCAACCCAGCGGTGTTTGCAAGACGTTCTCAATCTGTTTAAATTATTTTGCCGTACAAATAAAGCTTTAATGAAAAATCTGTATTATGTTTATAAATATCGTTTTTAGGGTTCCGTTCCCAAAGGTTGCCAACGAGTCCCTGTTACTAAATCTTCGCTGTGCGCTGTGCGCTGTCTACCCGTCCACGTGTCAGCGGGTTCTAATGTATCTCATGAACCGTAACTTCATTTCATTTCCTTTATTTATTCGCAAACAATATTTAGATTTTGTCGGAATTTTTCTTAAATTATTTGTTATAATTTACACATTGTATTATAATTTACAATAATATTGAAGTGAGCAAAAATCAAAGTGAGCACTTTATTTTCTAGTTTTACTTATGTTATTTGAATTTTGTGACGTGTCCAAGAGTCCTGTAAGGTCTAAAGGAAATAAAGCACTTTGAATTTTGAATTTTAATTGGTAAACAGTTGAAACTCACAAAGCATTGAGCTGTTGTCGCTATAACAAATAATAAAATAAAATTTAAAATTGAAGCCAAACAAGAAACGTGATTTTATTAACGATTTTTTCTATTTTTTACTAGACCTTAACAACTGCTGTAGGTACTTTTATTTTTTTCTTTTATTTTTTACATCCAAAGTAACATCAAAAGTGACATCAAAAGTTCGTACAAAACCTGTAACTATATGAATTTATCTAACACAACTAACCTTTTGCCTGCAACCTGTTACACAAAATACGCGTACTAAACTAATATTTCATAGACAGATAAAATCTAGTCAGGATCCTATTAAGCGACGATGTAAATTCATTTCAGTAAATTAAGTTTTATTACTGCAATGTTATTAAACTAAATGAACCGTCTGTTACCAGCGCTGAATAAATTGGTAAGTTTTATATTATTCAGAATACTAAAAGCTTATTATGGGTAGAATTTTAGGTTTTTGTTTAAGTATTAAAATGTTATAAAGCTTGAATTTAGGATTTAGTTAAGATATCTACTGAAAAAACACACGTAGAACTAATATCAGTCTTGTGTCTTGAAAATTAAGTATGCCATACTGAACTTCTGCAGATTTCGATTTTGCACATTAGCAGATTGGTAGATAATAAATAATTTTATATGTAGTGTAAAATGTGTACCATATACAAACATAAAAATAATTTAAAGGGTACTAGGGTAAAAGAAAATTAAAATCGTAAAAAGCTACGAAATGCTACGATGTAGACGCGCTTCTCTACGAGCACCTACGACGTAGCTGTTTCCTCTAACAGCCTTGACTCCAAGAGTCTGTTAGAGGACGCTGGTTTAATCCGATGACACAACGAAACCAGCCAACCTACTAGTGGACAACCGAATATATTAAACAATGAAATAAATCATGTTGGACAACTCGCACAGCATTATCTAGTCCCAAGCTAAGCAGAGCTTGGGTTTTGAGTACTAGATGACTGATATACTTAATACAATACATAGATATTTACAAAACATCCAGAACACCCAGAAAAAATATCTGCTTACAAATTTAGTTAGAAAGAGTTTTTTTTAGTTTAACTACTGAGTTAAAATCAATCGTAGTATATGAACAGAAATGAGCGTTTTGCTCATCCGCTCGTGTCCACGGCATAGCTACGTAATTGTAGGAATTATGATTTTGGGCTGGTTCCCATGATTTATAAATAGGAACTTTCAAATAGGCACTTGAAATCTAACCTAAACAGTAAACATAGGATAGGACCTGTTAAGTAACATCTAATCTGTATGCCAATTAATTATGAGATATATATAGCCGGAACCTATTAATTAGAGATAAATGATACAAAATGTGGCGGATTTAAATTTAATGTGTTCGTATGAAACAATTTATTTACGACAAGATCTTAATGTTAGCGTAACGGTCCCAACCATTATTGTAAAACTTGCTACTACAATTATTAGCAAACTGTTGTAATTTAGTATTAATTAATTAAGATTAGAGAAGTACGTAAGATTAGTATGGACTCATTTAATTGAACAGTGTTTTTTTGAGTATTTAAGTTCGTTAAACTGATGTGATTGACACAAATATTGCTAAGGTTGATAAGTAATTTCCCTACTTTTATCGTCAATTTGATTGTTTTTTGTCGTTGAACTTATTAACTAGTTGTTGGTGGTTTTAAAAGAGCCCCATTATCTGCAACAAACGCTGCTCCCGTGATACCTCTCTCCCATGCTTTTGTCGCTAACCAAAAATACCACCAAATCCGCCATTTTTGCAGAATCTCTGATTTTTGAAGCACTGCTAGAATTTTCGTAAACAAACCATAACACAAATAACTAAAACTCACTTGCTTGGCGTCGAGTTTCAGATATACTAATTGTAAGCAATATTAATTGAAGGATGGATCCTAAATCGACAAGTAATGTAAATTGCGTATAATAACATACAGACGTACTGAAAAGCTCCTCCTTTTTGAAGTAGGTGAAAAGACGCGTCAACAGTTTCTTTCATCTATGACGACTTTACTATGGCAATGGTATCAACCATTGCCATAGTAAAGTGATGGCCTGTCTGTCATCTCTGCAGTTAGCTTAATTGTTTCAATTGTAAATACTAGTTCTAATTAGTTTTTATTATTGAATTGTAATTTTCTTTGTCAATAAAGAAGTAAAGTGATTGTTTAGAAGAATTTGGCACCAGTTGGCATGCTATGGTCACTTACCCGAGATGTAGAGTGAGATGGTGGGCGTGGGGGTCCCCATGGCGATGCAGAGGATGGTCATACTGGACCCTTCCACCACCAGGTTCACTGGATTTACTGTCGGGGGCTGTTGGACGGAATAAAATTCAATATTTATGGAAAATTACACTTTATTTATTTGGCACCCATAGAACGCAAACATGCTTTTTAAGGCTTAAAGTTTTTTATTTAAAAAAACATTTTAAAATCTTAAAAAGATAAAACAAATAAAACATAATTAATTGAAATGGGTTCATCCGCTTGGGAACTACGATGCCGATCATTGTTTTTGTAATTTTATTTGACATAGTACCTTTCATACGATGATTACTTTAAATTTTACTTCAATAACTATGAAGTATCTTATCATAATGAATTCAGCTTTAAATATTCTAACCCAGCAAACAAAAATTATTAGTTACATGTTTACTGATGAACACATCGCTACTTGAAGTCAAAGATTGAGAAAGCGGATGGATTCCCGCTTCAGGTACGAAAACCTCCAAAACTTTAAAACTAAAAAGATTGTTTAGTCAAATAAGTATTTTATTTACTTAAATAAACACCATGCTAAGTTATAAAGTCAACAAAAGCATAACTTACTATTAATTTTTACAAGAAAAATAATCACAAAAAAAGGGTCGTTTTCGGCAGCCCTAGCGCCCAGATGTGAAGAGTATGAAATTCCAAGATTGCTTATGAATTCCACAAGAGTGAAGTGGCCTTTTTTATTTTAAGTCTCAAGAGTACTTCATAAAAAATACTCAGACAAGAATTATTATTTCTTTATGTGTTTGTGAATTGTTATTTATTTTTTATTTAGTATTGTAATAGTTATTATTGTAAATTTTAAGACATTGCACGCCCAATAGGGCAGAATACATTGTGACATTCCATTATACTGTATAACAACTTTTATAACATGTATTTCATGCAATAAATTTGATTGATTGATTGACAAAGCTTCACACATCCCTAGCATACTATTTTAAGATTTTTAAACAAATGCCAGACCCCTTGAAATCCAACACCAAATACACACTATCAATTAAAGTGTCGTAGTACAATCATAATCATATGCAGGAATGTACAGACATAGGCGTACAAAAGGTCTTATGATTAAAGCTTGTCCTATACATTTTGACTCGTCAAGGCGCGCAAAATTAAGTTACAAATACCTACTTACAAAATACAAGTTACAACGCGTTAGCTTATAGCGGTTAAAACCTAATTGTCAATATGGTTCGTAGAAGTTATTGGTTCAACAATCCCAAATCAAAAACGCCAAAGCGTAAATTCCTGGTAAATTCAATATTTTTTTTATCGTATTAAGTTATCTCGCAATGATTTCCTGTATCCGTGTTTAAATCACCCAAATCTCCTCAAATAACGGCCCTTACTTTTAATTCGCGTTTAGAAAAAGGCATTTATCGGAAATAGTAGATTGTGTCACAAGGGAACAAAATAATGTATTTAGGGCGAGAGCGATTTTTAAACCTGAGTAGCGAGGGATTCAAAGTACGTCCCTCGAGGTTAAATAACTTTGGTACCGTGTAGCACACTCTGAAAAATTAATTTTATAATGTATATAGGGGTGTGTGTATTTATTTTATATACATAGGTAAGCTGGAGCGGAAGCAGGAGTTCTACAGTTTTTAACCCTTGACGCAAACAAAGGGGTTAGCTAATTTTAACCTCTGGTTATTTGTTTATGGCATGGCAACGAAGCTCCCAAACGGATGAGCCAATTTTGATTTTGTTGTTTTGTTTAACACACGTTCTGCTTACTTTATTGCTTAACGATGCAGTGTGGATTCATCATTTATTAATCATCTTGTTAGAAAGGTGACTTGATCGAGATATGTATTGCTATTATGTTTGATCAAAATCAGTGCAGTCGTTCCTAATGATATGATCGCACTCATCTTTCTCTCTAGTTCTCTTTAGTTTTATTTTTATTTTTATGTATTATTGTTTGGTAAACGTTATAGGTACCAGTGACACAGGCTTGCCCTAGTGCAGGATCCACTGCTACTGTGTACTTTGTATGACGTAATGTGGAAATAAATAAATTTTGTACTTTTATTTGTTGTATTTCTGTAACGTTTAAAAAAAAATCGGCGAAAGTTTTAGTTTCTTTATAAAATTATCTTGTCATGCAGCATTTTCATTGATTACCTACTGCGCGCGATATTCCCTTTTAAAATCCATTGAAAAAAATAGCTCCGCTTCAGCTTACTCTTCTGCTGTCCACCGAAAACACACCCTAACACTTTGTTCCGCGCCTCCCCTTTTCTCTAGCACCTCGTCCGGTTATTGCTTCAAAAGAGCCATTTGCATTTTTTGATGGAGGGATAGATTGGAGGGGCTTCAAGACTTGAGACTTGAATGAAATAAGGCGCTTGTAATGTTGCCGCTTGTTCTCAGTTGAATAAAGGTTGGCGTTGAGATAAAGTTACGGATTTAAAATTGAGAAGTTATTAAGGTGGACCGTTGTTTACTCATTGATCGAGATGGGCGACTAAATTAAATTGTTTACTCATTGATCGAGATGGGTGACTAAATTATATTGTGATCTGAGGGGTGAGTCTGTTTGACGTTAGTAACGAGACGTGATCGTGATGGGATTTGCGTAGTTCTATTTTTGCACGATAGAGGCGCTGTACCAAATTGGAAGGGAAAAGGAGACGTCACGATCACGTTTCGTTATTACCGTCAATTAGACTCATCCCTCCGGACTGATTTTACAGTTTCCCCAAAAATCTTATAACATTACCGTAACAGGTACCTATAATGATTATTGATATAATAATGTTGTTTTAATGCTCATCAATTGTTAAAACGGTAAACAACCAGCAAAAATATTTTTATCGTAACTGCAACGCCATTACAAAGTTACGTCGTCAGTTCAATGGCGACGTGTCAGGAACGCATTCTCTGAACGGCCGAAGTAGAGGTATAGGTACAATCATCTAAACTTAAAACCTCCTTTTATGTTAATTTCGTTTTGGCGAAATAAGTGTTAATCCATTACGTGATAAAGTTAAGCTACATTCAAGAATTTTTTGCAGTCTTCATGCAGTTGAGGAGTAACTGGCGATTTCTAGTATCGGGCGTTCAAGATCTATGTAAATCGTCAAAAGCTGGCATTTAAAACGGGTACAAAACAACATTCTTACAAAAATACAGAAACAAAGTTTATTTATTTCCACATGTCATGCATGTAGCAGTGGATCCCGCACTAGGACTATCCTGTAGCGCGGGTACCATGTAACGTTTACCAAACAGTAATACATAAAAAAAAACTAAAGAGAACTAATAGATAATCAACAACGGCTCAGTAGAAATTATATTAACGTGCATCGCTAGAAATTAATTGAAAATAAGTAGTGTAGTGTAGGCAATTACTACTGCTAAAAATATTAATTTAGTTGTGACTTCCAATGGACACATAATATGTACTTATATGTGGAAGCTGTAGGTTTAAGTTATCCAATAAGTTTAACATATTGAGGTTGGATAAGCTAATTAACAGCTTATCAAACCTTAATATGTTTATTTATTTATTTTAACAAAATCCACAGTCCTTATTCTACATAAACTTATAATATAATTTTTTCTTACGACCAATAACGGATTTACATTTTATAGATGATAATTTTAAAAACAGACAGTCAAATCGCTTTAAAAGTTTAAATTAGTGTTAAAAATTTAAACATAAGTACTATTTCATTTTACAAAGGTAGAGATATAGGTGTCTCATAATAACTTAAAGTATGTTAAACTTATTCCTTAACCTAATATATAAAAATAAAATAAAATAACTGTGAGGTTATCTATATACATAAAAGAATGTCGTGTTAGTTAAACTATTTATAACTCAAGAACGTCTGAACGGATCTCGGTGAAATTTGGCAGCGAGGTAGATGGTATCCCGGGGCCGGACATAGGCTACTTTTTATTTCGGAAAAAAGCGTGCGAAGCCGCGGGCTGCAGCTAGTAGTTTATATTATTGTGCGCAAGGGATATTATGAATAACATTGGATATGATTTAAGAGATCTTACCTCAACATACGCAGGGTAGGCAGGGTCAGTCCACGCCACCAGTGTCTCAGATGGCTGGGAGTCTCCCGCCGTCGCGTGCGCCTTCACCCAGACAACATACTGAGTGTTGGGAGTCAGCTTCTCCAGCGTATGGCCTGGGACTGTCGTGGTGATGTTGGTCACGTTGCCTTGATTCACTGAGTTTGGGGATTTGTAGAACATCCTGTTGACGATTTTTTGGTTATAAAGTTAATAACAAAGACTTCGCTAAAGCAAGTTTTTTTATATCAGTTAAAAGGCGCCGACACTACATTAATAAACGATAATGTACGGACAGAATGCTTAAAATGTATCTAATCAAAAACATAAATATGAAAACAAGCCAAGCTCAGATAGTGGCTTCGCCCATAAAAGAGCTGCATAAAAGAGCATATACTTCATATACTTATATAGGTGCCAAGTTTCATAGCAGTTCATATTCATAATTTGTTACGTTCTTTCATTATTTGATTTGTGTCTTGGCAAGTTTAAACCCACCGCATTTGGACTGATATTGATACTTTTATTTTTTTATTTATTTTATTTATTTGGTACACAAAACACATAGGTAACAAGCAATAACAATAATAGAACACAAATATCGGAGAAAATATGAACTGGCTTGACACGTAACAATATGTGCACTCAACAAATAATTAGGTATATTGAGTAGAAATGTACACAAAAGTTTAGATTGGTTTGAAAACGGTGATACAAAAAAAAAAAAACAATAAAAATAAGACCAGATATATAAAATAACACAAAACAGCAATACCTATGTATTTAATGGTGACTTCAGGATACAGTGGCTATGTTGCTCTCACAAGCATCATTTTCCCTGCAGTTCGAATGGAGGATGTCCTTAGCAGTTTTAACAAAACCATACAAACTAGGACAAAATATGTCCAACACTATATGCGACTTTAATAGCTCATTATACTGGCGACACATTCGATACTACTAAAATATAAAATTTTCCGACCGATACAAAAGATGTCCGCTAGAAGTTGTATTTATTCTCCTTGTTAAACTCTAACCGAAGCACAAAACAGCTTCTATCAAAATCTGATGCTACGAAACTTTTTGCAGCGAGTAGACAACAAGGAGTTACAACAAGGTTACAACAAGGAGTTCTTTTGCGTGAATTTGCTTACAACTTTTTTGAACTAGGCTTCAGCCTCATTGGCTTACTTACGTGTAGCTTATCTTCTCATCAGGCTGAGAGAACTGTGGAGGCTGCCAAGTGAGAGTCAACCATGTTGCGGAATGCGACGACACCCCGAGAGTGTGTGGTGGAGACGGTATGTCCGTTACTTGCTTCTCTTCTGTGGGCGCAAGTTTGTGTGTTACTTAAATTAGACCAGAAAATGAAATGTATCGAAAACTTTTTTAAGCTAAGGGGTTTAGTTGAGTAAATACGATCGCAAAGGTGTCATGGAAGCGGACCTGATTTAGCTACTGCGGAAGGACAGGATGAAGTAAGAGTAAATTCTATCAAAGGCTACGAAATATTTCGATTGGAAGTTCCTAGATACGTGGGATCGCAAACGTGTTTTAGACTATTTATAATGTAAATTTCAGCGGGCCCATCCTAATTCCTCTATCCACTGAAAAATCACCCTGAAGTTTTCATGACATAAACCCATCCAAATTACAGGTTCAACGTTTCAACAGCGTTTCATATCTACATCATGAATTTATCTTTGTTTTTGTTTTTTGCACACATATTACGATTGCCTAAAAATTAAATTAAATGGTTGTCTAGTCAACGGTCAAACTCGCTAACAGGCAGGGTCGATCTTCTGGAATAGTTTTTAAGTGCAACAAGCTAAACGTAAAACGAAGCGTAGTAATGGTGGAGTTTTGAAATGACAGTGATTCGAAAGTTTTGGCGTCGACAGTAAATACCCAAAAGTGAAGAAGGCCCTACATAGATTGTCAACTCAATGAGGCCTAAACTTATCGCTACCTACAGCCGTAAAGTTTGAAACGTGTCAAGTGTGTGTTAAGTTTGGGTAAACGGTGCCGCTGAAAAGTTTTAAGTTGGCAACATGCTAGAACCAGCTGCTTCGTGCGAGTTTGTTGGAATTGTAAATTATAAATTAACTTGTCCTTTGACGTGTCAGTAGGCTTTCCTAAATTGAGCCTAAACTGAGATCACTTATTTATGCCAGCTTATAAATTTTTGAAATAAATTTTTAAGTTTTTGATAAATTTTTGAAAGAATTTCAGGGAGTTACAGGAACAATATTTTTACAACAAGTTTTGAAGAGAAGTTTTGAAGAGAAAATCGTCACCAACCGGCGCTAGATGACACACTATATGAGCTTAAGAAGGCTATGAAACTCTTTGGGTTTCTATAGTACCAAATAAAGAGCTACCAGCGGAAACTGTACCCCATGACGAGTGGCGTCATTTTGAATACGAAGAAAGTTTTTGAGACTTAGCTTTTATCTCGCTAACACATACGAAAAAGGAATAAGACAAGGCTCAAATCGAGTTCGTATGAAACTATACAACCGCTTTCAAACAGAGCTGGAAAAATAGTTCCTCTCTATCTGGTAGAGGCGCTGCAAAGCGCCAAACGTATGGAAAGAGTCGAATCGAGCTCTCGAAAACTTTTATCGTATGTTTTTGTGTCCGCTCGTAAGTACCTACTACGGGTAGGTACTGGTGGGAAACTGCCATGAAACTGCATAGGACAGCGACTTTGAAGGCCAATACACTGTTTCCACCCACTCGGCCTCTTGTTTTTGAATTTGAATTTTGTGACGTGTGCAAGAGTCCTGTAAGGTCTAAATGAAATAAGCACTTTGATAATATCAACAATATTAATAATATAACAAATATCATTTGTTATTTGTTTAGGGTCGCTGATCCATGGGAGTAAGTAAGAAAAGAACGAAACAGGATGTACTCGGACATAGAACAAGTGTTACGGAAGGCCCTGATGTTGCAGGCGTCCATACTCTGCGGTAAGTGGTAACCACTTTCTATCAGGCGGGCCGCATGCCTGTTTGCCACATTGGTGATAAACCTCGAAAACACTTTTTTTTTAATACAAAAAAGTGTTCTCGAGTAGTTGAATTACCGCCATCCGTGATGTTGAAGAGCAGCATGCTGGAGGGCAGCGACTCGCCGTGCTGGTTGACGGCCACCACGAACACGTGGTACGTGCTGTTGGCCTCCATGGCCTCCAGGTGGACGCTGGTGTCTGACACGTTCATGTGCTGGGGAAAAAATGGAAGTTTTATAGGATTTTGACAACGTGATTGTAACCTCGTCCGCCGAGTTGAACATAATTGTCCACAAGCTTCTGTCCCCGGCTTCGCACGCGTTATTCATTTCATTTCACTAGAGCGCAGACTCGCACTTAGACCATCTAAAAAGTCTTCACTTACATTATAACTGGCCTGCATCTGGTTGTAGCTATACGGCAGCGTGTTGTTGTCGACCTTCTGCCAGTGGACCACGTATGAGGAGGAGTTGGCGCCGTCGGTGGGGGGCGTCCACTCCAGTCGCACTCGGTCTCCGGACACTGTCGCGTGGAGCTCGCGCGGTGGCCCCGGGAGGATGCCTGTTCCTGGGGGTTGATAGTAGTAGATTGTTAACTAAAGGGATATATCAGTATTTTACCAAACTGATGGTTTTAACGCAAAAAAACTGCCTCGCTGATCTGCAGAACACGGGACAGTCGCAACAGGGTCCTGAGGACTTTATCTGATAGATGTTCCTCATCATTGTGGGTAATCCTTATTCGGAATGCGCTCTAGAGAGGATATACATATATTTTAATACTTTATACTAACAACAAGGTTAATTCTTCTTGTTTTTTATGTGCTACTAACACTCTTTGGATTCTAAATTGTCTGAAATAAACGAATTTTATTTTATTTATTTATGTCACAGGAACTGTAGATATTAAATCCCGAGCGCGACGAATGATTCTAGAATTCCGTAACTCACGAGTGGAGAGACTAAAATAACTAGAATCGTGAATACATGAACGATTTAAGCCCTGTTCGTGCAGTTTTATCCACGGCGACATATATTAAAAGCTGAAGAAGAAAATTTGCATGTCAGAAGTGATTTCTTGCTAGTAACCATCATTAGAAAGAAGCTGTTGACGTGAAACGTCACTGAACCCAGTTTTGGAGAAAAAGAGAAGTTAGTTGCTGGTTTTCAGTTATGACCCTACGATAACGTCATCCATTATAATAGTCTTATGTAATGTCTCTTTGTAATATTGTTTTTCTTGTACACTACACATAGGCACACATTTTTGTGTTGTATTGTACTATCTGCTGAAAACTGCTAATCTTATCTAAAACTGAAAATGATGGCATATACTGGAACTCGACCAAAGGAACTGATGTGATCCAACATTAAGATGGTGCTATTCACAGGAATGGCAACTGAATATTACATCCAAGACCACATCTAATTATGGCTGATCAGCCGATAGTAGATAAAAAGGAAGAGAAATCAAAAGATATATCTAAAACACTAACCTTCCTCGAAGCACTGTACAATGTTCCCTATATACGGCACGCAGGAGTTGACCCCGCCTGTGAAAGCGCCCGTGCACACGCCGCGGCACGACGTGGGCACGCCGCGACGCATGCAGCACGCTTCGTGGTTACGACCTGGTGGAAAAGCGTTGGTTAAGATTGTGGGTTGATATGATGTAAATCTAGGGGCCATAATAGTTTAGAAGGCTGAAAGCGGTTTAAGAGCAAACTTTTGTTAGTTCTTATTATTCTTCTATGTATCAGTGCTATATCATATAGGAAAAGTTCATTTAGTATTTAAATAAATAATATATATTCATTCGTAATAAATTTAGTTTATTTGTGAAATTCATGTATTTGTATACCTCTAAATGAGCAGGACATCCTGGCAAAGTATATATACATACTACAAAGGATGTCCTAACAACTGTTCAGCATGTACCTAGAGTAACATATTTTATACAAATAAACAATTTTCATTTTTAAATTCTGCCCTTGATCGTGGTGACGATCAAGAAATCTCATAAAAGGATGGAAAGGAAATTATGTAATAATATGCTGAAATTTTCACACAGGTCATCGATAATGACGAACTATCATCCCCAGAGTAAGGCAAGCCAAGCTTGTGATATAAGTAAATTATATTCCACATAAGTGCATACAGTGGACGAAGGACATCCGTCCGAGTGTGGACCCAGACGGCGGCCATTCGTCCACTGTAAACCCAGGGTTCTAGTTACCTCCAGCGCCGCATCTAAGCAGCTTGTGAAACTCCTGCGCACAGAGCGGTGCTAGCATCCTGAGGTCCGACATCTTGGCGTCATAAGAGCAGAGAGGCATGCACACGCCGGCGAGCTGCACGCGCTCGCAGCATGCGGTCACATTGTAGTTGTTGGCTGCTACTTCTTCTTCTTCTATCACCTGGTGACGTGAACACGATTTTAAAAGAAACCATACAAAGTACCGGCGATCTTTGCGATCACCAGGCTCCATAGCTATTATGGAGCCTGGTGATCGCAAAATGTGAATAACTGATATCCGTGCCTTTCAGTAGGCCGTTAGGCCAGTTTAATAGGTGAAATTATACAAATAAATATGGACTGGCGTCACCAGACTTAAAATAAATAAATAATGTTGGACAGGCCACCACACAACATCATCTAGCCCCCTTTTGCTCTCGATAGATAGTACCTACACCTTAACCTGTTTGCACCATTTTAAGAAACAATATTCAATAAAGAACCGTATTCCGCAAATATGAGAGTTTCGGAAAAATTCGGCAAAAGCTACAAAATTTTCTCCAGCATAGATTAGAGTTAAACTTTGAAAAAAAAATCTTATACCATGTTTGTACCTACGTGTTATTAAATATTTTCTGCTTGTACCCAGTACCGGAATCAAAGTAGTCTTTCTCTGTGTTGCTTCTTACCTGACTCTGGGTTCTGAAGATGAGACGCGGTGACGGGTCACCCACGCCGTGCTCGTTGACAGCCTCCACGTATATCTCGTAATCCGTGTTAGACTCCAGGTCTTCCAGGATGTATGGGGAATGGACCTATAAGACAAATGTACGCATGAGGTTTTGTGTAATTGTTTAAAGGGGTTTGAAGATTTTTGTATGGAGGGTGGCAACATGTTTTTTTTTTTATGATCGCCGCGCGCAATCTTAGTTATCTATTAAGATAGATACGAGTAGATGGATAAATAATGTCCAAAGCGTCAGGTTTTACAGATGAAAATAAATGTTTTTTTTTTCATAGGTAATTTTTAGGGTTCCTTATAGGAAAAATGGAACCCATAAAGGATCACTTTGTTGTCCGTCTGTCCGTCTGTCAACCCCCTTTTCTCAGGAACGCGTTGAGGTATCAAGTTGAAATTAACATCAAATACTCAAGTCCGTAACCTATTGAAGCCGTGATATTAAACAAATTATTTGCCCGATTATTTTGAAATTGCCAAGGGAATCACATGCACACAAAACCTATAGGGTACTTCATGTTGACCTAGAATCATGAAAAGCATTAATTTAGCTTATTCACAATAAAATGTTTTGATACACAAGGGACTAAAACCTTAAGGTATCTAGTTCCCGTTGACCTAGAATCATGATATTTGGCAAGAAATAAAAATATACGGAAACCTCGGTGCGCGAGTCCGACTCGCATTGCCGTTTTATTATTTTCTCTGCTCTACCTGGATTGATTTTACAAGTGAGTGCTGTTCGGCGGTTTTACATAGCTTATAGCACTGTAATCGGCTACGTTGTGACTTAGCCTTCAGCACAGGGATATTGTTATTAAATAGGTCGATAAAATAGTTCAAGATATCACCCATTATAGACATACCTACAACTTTTCCTCTCTATGATATTTAATCAGAAAAATGTCATATTCGCACATATTACAAAGTTTTCTCCCATACAATTAGGCTCGATTACCAGTACCCTACAAGACGGAATCCGATACTTCCTTGTGGCAATGAGCCAAGTGGAGGCAACTTCCTCACTTGTTGCTATCCACCCACCAGTGAAACTCGATGTTGTTTTACGAAGCTAATTGGGATGGTGAACCACGGGGCGGAGAGGACTGCGACTTTGCGTAATGTGAAGTAACTTTACTATATTTTCTGCTATCAAGTTCTCGTTTTACGCAAAATAAAGGCGATTCGTTTCGAGTTGTTGCGCTTTGAGATAGAATAGAATGCGTTTAATGATGACATTTTGGATATTTGAACGCGTCGAGTCGGAGATGAATCAGAATGAATTTGTTTCAATTCAAGTCTTTCGACCTCGTTTATGGGATCGGTGAGCGACTGGCAATTTTCTCTGAGCTTCTTTTAAATGATGACATACATTTTGATTGATATTTTCCAAAACAATAGGGTGTATCTTTTAGATTATTGTGAATATCTATGAATCGAGACGTTAGGTTAATGTCTAACTCAATTGTCGTGGAGTTCTCGTTTATCTCGTCTTTAGAATAGGCACTGCTCAGCCCCATTACAGTATGTAAAGCGGGAAGGAAGTGTTTGTACAAGAGAATTTATTCAACGTTGTTTGAATAACTTGCGCTTTGCATTATTCATGCCCATACGAATAGTGTTGGCGTACTGTGATAAAATACAATTACTTTATGGTCCTTGCACGTTGGGGGTGGTTTGGATTACTAAAGGGCCCTGAGGCTGAGTCAAACCATTGAGATAACGTTATGGGAACGTTTTATGTTTGAATGATAATTAGTAGATTCACACAAGCAGAATTTATTGACCTATTATGGTATCAACAAGTAATTATATGTAAACTTACACGCTTCTCACCTTTTTTCCAGTGTAGCTAAGAAACTTTTTATAATTTTTTTCAAAATCCCTTCAGCCTTGGATGCTTCGAGCTAATAAAAAGTATCAGATAACAACATAGAAACACTCGAAAAACATAACTCGCCCTCGGGGGTAAAAAATAAGACAAGCAGTAGAACATTCCACTTTACTTAACCTTCCGATTAATTCTCTGCAATATTTTTTTTTGATCATGAATGTTGGACAGAAGCTTGAAATTAAATAGTAGCCTAATGTGGTCTATTACTAACACCGCGGTCAGTGAGCGATGAACCACAGGGGAATGAGCTATATTAACCAATTGGATGGAAACTTTTTGCGACAAACACGGACCTCGCCCAATGAATAGCGAATGTATTCCCAAAGTCCGAAAACGGTATAGTCACCCGCAGTTTTCACATGGTGGTAATAGATCGCCGACTCTATGGCATATATATGTCGATTGCATTCACGTAGAACCAATATTTTAGCTGTGCGTGGTGAACAGTGGACTACAAAACTTATTTCTTACTTTCTCTGTCGCCTTGTAGTCATCTCCAGCCTCCATCGTCTTGTAATGCAGGTTGTGTTGCTGGACGATATCAGCCAAGGTCACGGATTATACAAATACAAAGAAACTTTCATGGGGCTGTAGAAGGATTATACCCTCACCCAGCACAAAGAAAGATATCGCCAGACATTCGTCGCCTACCTTCTCTATCGCCTTGTAGTCATCTCCAGCCTGCAGCGTTTTGTAATGCAGATTGTAATTCTGGATGGTGTCAGCCAAGGTCGCGGGTGGGGACCAGTGGACCACTGCATAATCGGTGTCAATGTTGGTAAGGTAGAGACGCGCGGGGGCGCCCGGGAGCAC
The DNA here is from genome assembly GCA_963662085.1 of Eupithecia inturbata. NCBI lineage: Eukaryota > Metazoa > Arthropoda > Insecta > Lepidoptera > Geometridae > Eupithecia > Eupithecia inturbata. Next base: position 1,242,504 of record OY759195.1, read on the forward strand.
GCCGTAGCCTTGGAGCAGGCAGTTGGTGTAGGAGCTCATATAGCGGAGACATCTGGTGGAATCAGATTAGGTTTAATTTTACGTGACTTTTCTAGAACAGCATGACAGGTAGAGTGGGAGGAGAGTGGGCCTTCGTCAAGCAGTGGGACAGTAGTGGGTAAAAAATAGCAAGTACAGCTAATTTATTTATTTATTTAATTTAATTAACACGGTATACACAACCAATTACATCAATTAAATATGATTACAGAAATGAACACATAATATACAAAAAAAACAATAAAATTAGAGAATATCAGAGAATTAATATTTACGTTCACAAAAATTAAGGCTAATATGCTAGGATTGCTATCCGGTGACATTTTCAATCCGGCCGGACCAGGCCTTCCATCGATAGGCCGGTTTTTCGGTTTGCAATCCCTACGTACACATACATAAATACAGCATAGAAATAGAAGTAAGGGATACACGGAAACAAGAGATGCAATAACGTAGGTATGTCTAACTAAGAAAAGAAGAGACGTAACTTGGAAACCAGGCTAATGTCGGAGAACTGTGTGGCAATAAGGGGCAAACCTAACGGGGTTGGTTGTCAAATTAGGCCTAGACTCACTAGATCCCCGTGGTAAAAAACTTGAATTAGGTAAAAATTACAAAAAAAAATCATGAAAGTGCACTGTTTCGTACATAATTCACCCCACGCTCAGGAACCCTGAGGTCTATTGAAATGATTTATGTTTTGATTTGGTGAGGTTATATTACTAATTTTTTGGTTCCTTTAAACAGTTTCTTCATAAGTTGTGTAGTTTTCTTGTAAACAAGCAAAAACGAGATTTTTGCGCTAACGCCGTTCCAATAGCGTATGCTCTGTCCCGCTCATATGAACGCGAAAACCTATGCCTATCCTTTTCAAAAAAACGCGCGCAATGTGCCTTCTTAATGGGACAAGCGTGTGTTCCGTGCGTGCGAAGTAATTATCAGAACGTGAAAGAAAGAAAATAAACACGACACATGTGCTTGTAAATTAAACGGCAAAAAATATTAGTAGAGATTTCAAGAAAGCAGGTAAGTGAAGTGGACAACTGGCCCGAATCAAAAACCGATGGACTTCTGTTTTAAGAAAACGTTCAACTCGACTTTTATAAAGGCAAGGTGTACCCTAACCCACAAAAACATGCACTTACTTGAAATGATTGAAGTCCAAATTCGTAATGTTTCCACTGCACAGCGGCAGACACGACTCGGGCAGCCCCCGAGACCGGCAGCAAGGCGTGTGGTCCATCCCATTGGCGAGGCAGCCGAACGTCACGCCAGCCCAGGGTGCACAGATCATCAGGTCTGTCACCTGCAACTGACGGGTTAAACGGGCCCTTTTGGAGTGAGAGTGCGTTAGTCACAAATGGAGGTGAAGTCACGGGTTTTGTAGCTGTGAAGTTTAAAGTGAGGTTCGAGGTGATTGTCTGCGGTTGTGAGGTTTATTGTTATTGAACACGATGTAAATGGTCGATAAAATATATGCGATTTACAAATGGTTGTTGTGCATTGTTTTTGATGTCGAATGGTTTTCGGTTCACATTGAAATTAACTTTAAGTGGAGGAAATGATTACGTCTAGAGGTGAAGAAACAATGACACGAAATTTGGTTCCGAAAAAACTCCTTACCAAAGTGTGACCTTTAGATTTTTGGTATCTACCAGTTTGTTGGTGCAGCAAATTCAACGAAAAAGTCTTTAAGTACATGAGAATGACACATGACGAAATTGCAATAACACATTTATTGGTACCAGTATCGATGGTTGTGTTGTGTTTTGTGAACCAATGCACAAATGCCATTTCATGAGTTGAATGGTTCAATGTTTCAATCTACACACAAAAACTTACTACAATCTCGAAAGTCTTCGTAGGATCACACAGTTTCTCCACACAGCCGTAATGCGTGACTCCAGCGTTGGTACAGCACGTTCTGACGTCAGGCAGCTTGGGGGCCGCCGCCACGTCTTTGGGCTTCAGCTTGCCAGGTGTGAGGGTAAGTGATCTGGAAAGATCCAGCTTGAAATAGAGCTCAGAAAAAGCGAGGCTTCGTTTGACGACGGCTGAGTCCATCTCCGGCATAACGATATAATGTAACAAAAAAACCTGTCGTGTACTAGTACCGCAGATACAGTAGTCTCTGCTAGTAGTTACTTGCCTGATTCCAATTTTAAGAGATAAAGCGACGACATACAAATGTTGAGCCTATGTTCGATTTACTTGCCTATAGGAATAAGAATAATAAAGAATAAAATATATTTATTTTATAAACAGACTTGAACATCCGTCGATTGGGACCGCTAGGAAAAGGGACCGCGGTCCCAAACGCCGGATTGATTAAATTTATTATTTTTCTTCCGGCGAATGGGACCGCTCTTGAAATGATCGAAAAAATCTATTGTTCAAGGCAAATAAAGTACAGTCAAAGGCAACATTAGATCTAGACTTAATAATACAATATATGGCTAGGCTTTCTTTTGGAGATTAATATGCATCCGTACTATACTATATACCTAAACTATAATAATATAAATTCGAAAGTAACTTTGTCTGTCTGTCTATCTGTCTGTCTGTCTGTTACCTACATTTTCACGCCTACGGCTGGACGGATCTTAATTAATTTTGGCAGGGAGGTAGGTGGTATCCCTGGGACAGACATAGGCTTCTTTTTATCCATGAAAAGAGCGTGCGAAGCCGCAGGCAGCAGCTACCACATAAATCAAGAAGATATTTTCATGACTCTTGCTCTCGTTACCAGTGACTTCTAGAGGTTTTTACTTATCAACAATCTACAAACCTAAGTGCATAGCTTGGCAAACTGGATCCATGTACATTGAACGAGGTCACAGTTATCTCATACATCGTGAACGGCATCAGATCATTCACCACCAGGAACGTCTTATTTCTTTGCACTCTATACGTGACGGACACTGTAGCTTGCATGGTGTCATTGGATTTTGAGCTCTCTGTGGGTTCTATAAGGTGTGCGTCGAATGATCTAAGGGTTGTGATGTTGACGACGTATTCGACGACTGATTCTGTGTTCTCGAGGGGTGGACTCCAGGAGACGTTCAGTTGTTTCTCGTTGAGAGGTTCTACTTCTACGTCTTCTGGTTGGCTTGGGAGGAGTTCTGTGGGTAAAGGGTTGATTTGACAACTATTTAAATTGACTGTATTATAGATCTTTCGGGTAATTGTTTGGTTCATATCAGAGAGAAATATCATGCTGTAATTGCTAGGAACCCCAACAAAATCCACAATAGTAGCTTAAATAAACACTATTGCTGTCTTGTTTAATTCAAAAACTAAATATCTCGTCTTTGAAACTCCTTTGGTTGGCTATCAACAAGAAAATTAAAATTTTTACTCTATATCCATCACACAAACTTACCTATCCCTTCAACAATACAAGCCAGCGTCTTCTCCATATAGGATGCGCAGGAGTAGTGCGTCTTGATGTTGTCTGTGACCGGCGTGAACTCTCCCCGACAGACGTCCTGGCAGATGTCGGGGACGTGCTCCTGCGCACAGCAGGGGACGTGGTTGCGCCCGTCTGCCATACATCTGGATAATAGAGGATATAAATTGAAAAGACATTTTTCGTGCCAAGTGTTAGGCAGTGTTTAAAGTTTGCCGTGTTTTTTATGCTGGTATGTAGAGGTTGGTGCGCTTAGCATCTACTTATTGTGATATCTAAGTGGGATGCACCAGCATTTAGTCTACTAACTTGAGGATAACAGAGAAGTCGGGCTGACACGTCTCCGGATCCTGCCCTGTATCTTCCGAAATGCACAAGCCGAAGCAGGCCTTAGCAACGTTGGATGCGACGCAGCAGTCAGTGTAGTTGTGTGCCAGAGCTGTGGTGGAGAGTGTTGATGCGTTGGCTGAGTAGCTGTGATGACGCACCCATAGATAAGTCTACTTACTTGACGATAGCAGGAAAGTCTGGCTGACACGTCTCGGGATCCTGCCCCGTTCCTTCTAGGATGGTCTGTATGCTGCAGAAACCGAGGCAGGCCTTGGTGACGTTGGAGGCGAGACAACAATCTGTGTAGTTGTGTGCCAGTGCTGTGGTGGATAACGTTGGTGCATTGGCTGAGTAGCTGTCAGTGGTGTTCGCACTCTCTGGAGGTGTGAGGCCTCTCGATATCACTGAAAGAGAGATCGAGTCAGTTTATTTATTACTTCAATAAATTGTTAATTGTGACTAATTTTTAGGTCCAATGTACATACATCTCGTTAGGTATGCTTCTACAAGAGCCAAGCATTATAAAGGTAGGTTTTTAGAGTTTCACAGACAAAAAGAAAAAAAAAATTTCAGTACAAATTGTGAGGTCAAAATTTTAAAAGAGACCTACAATTTCAAGTAAGGTATTAAATAAAAGGTATCAATTTGTACATTTCAAAACAGTTTTTGAAATTTCTGTAGGTTTCATACTTTTTGAAAATTTTGAAAAAAGGAAAAAAAATACCCATTCCCCCCCAAGTAAATACATATTGTTATACTTGACAACTGTTCGAAACCCTCGGCCCGCAAGTCACACTCTCTACTGTCTACTACGAATGACTTCTAAAACCTATCACAAAATGATTATAAGTTCTAATTTATAAGCCTAAAGAAATAAAATGATTGACTTCTGACTTCTTAGGAGGTCCTTGTTGTGCTAAGACCGTAATTTTGCTACGAAACGGAAGATTTTTATAGTTTTCAATGGAAATTACCCGTGAGTCTATGGAAGCTTCGGACGGGAGGTTCCTGGTTCAGCTCGCACATATAGAGACCGGCGTCTGAAGGCTTCACGGCTTTGATAACCAGCGCCCAGACGTCGCCGCCCTTCTTGATGCCAGGACCTTGCAGTGGCTCTTCAGCTGAAACAGGAGAAGGACTTAGTCAGATATTCCGGCGGTTTGGGAGAGGGTTTATATCGGGATTGGTTTTGCCAGGGGTCGTATTAAAGTCTAGCTTTATTTTCCAAAATTAAAGGATTTAATTTTCCAACTTAACCAAGGCTAATCACATACACTAATATAATAATGCGAAAGTTTTAATGTATGTATGTTGGATGTTTGTTATCTCTTCACGCCAAAACTATGGCTTGACCGAGCTGAAATTAAAAAAAGGAAACGCGTGCGAAGCGGCTGACTGAAACTAGTAAAATAAATATAAAATTTGAGATAAATTGCACACAGTGATAAGATTTGGAGGAAGCACCACTGGCCAAAGGAATAAAAGGAGGAACGGCTTTGTAGTTTCTCTACGGGCTTTAAAATGTTGAAATGTAATGACATAGTGATATGGAAGTCAAGATAACTATAATTGGTTCTAACTTACAGTCATCATGTAAAATTTGTATCCTGTCGTCCCTGGTGACCCTCACAGCTCCAGCAGTCAGCAGATTCAGGTCCCTGGCTCTTCTCCACAGGACTGGCTTCCCCCTGAACCAAAAATATAATTTTTATTTCCATAACACCTACCTACTACCAAACATTATTTCCGTTTACACGCCACCGTCTATACTTTTTCGTGCCTGGAAGAGATCGCTCTTAGGGATAAGGCCGCCCATTGTAAATTATCTTTATTTGTTTTTGTGTTCTATGTTTTTTGTATTATTTGGTGCGCTTTAAAGAATATTTGTATTGTATTGTATTGTAACACCGAAGAGGACTTTTCGAAAAACCTGAAAAATAGGCATGATAGCCTTCGATCAATTATATAATTGATCGAAGATGATAGCATAAGCATGATAATATAGAGCCATGTGATTCTCTTCACTTCAATCTTTATAAGTAGTCAAAAATAACCCACTCCCTAAGTATTAATACCTACAAGTATGGGTTTTCTTAGAAATTTTTATCCTTAGCTACTAATATTATTGTAGATATTGTATTTACCTTTATAGAAAGTACACAGAAAGTACGTCATTAATGTCGTAATAAAATGCGGCAGTTAAAACGGCATATTGATATTTTATAAATTCTGTGATATGTGCGCCGCTTGCCATGGTAACTTTCATTATAGGTCTAACGACAAAAAGTTGTAACTCCAAGTCTGCCCAATAATACATAACGGCCGCTTCCGTTTCCGGAATAGTAATTTTTAATTAAAAAAAAAGTGTATAACGCGCCTGCGGGTATTTCCACAGTTAAGGTAGTAATAGTAATGTTTCCTTTAATTTTTAATTTGAGCTTACAATTTGAATCGCGCGTGATTTTAATGATTTTGGAAAATGTTTTACCTCATATGTGATGTGTCACTCGGGACAAAGTGCGATTCCTATCTCGTGTATTTTAAGTCACTCGGCTGGGCATCGCCTTGGGCCTCAAATGACAAACTCATTAGGAATCGCTTACATTCCTGCCTTGATGTACTTACTTACAATGTACCTACTATTTACGACTAAAACGGAGGTTTAAGCGGCTGATCAGATCACAATGAAACTATGATCCTTTTATAGTAAAACTGCGTGCGAAGTCAAATGCAGAGGCTTGACTATACAATCTCAGACATTATCTCGCGCCTAGGACCACGCAGGTGAGCAAGGCATCCTCCTCACTCCTCACGGCGTCCCCTCCCGCCGGAGCTCGCATCCAGGTCTCTTTAAAGAGGTTTGTATTATCACTTCTTATCTCAGACAGTACCTCGCGCCCAGCACCACGCAGGTGAGCAAGGCATCCTCCCCACTCCTCACGGCAACCCCTCCAGCCGGAGCTCGCATCCAGGTCTCTTTGGGTTCCTCATCTTCAAGGGAGCTACCGGTCGAGGTGCTAGCGGTCTCGGATGACTCGCTTTTGAGATCTGTTGAAGAATAAGTTAATGTTAAATTTCTTACATAAATGCAAAGTGTACTGCTCTTGAGTTAGCGTATCATTGAGAAGGGCTGGAAGTTGTATTGGTCATATTAATGTTATGAGAGATAACTGGGTTGTCCGAAAAATTTTAATATCTGGAAAAAGCTAATAGTTTTATGAAAATTTTGGACAGGACGATGATTAACCTGTCGGATCACCTGGGTGTACTACAATACATAAGCTTTATTTGTGTGGCATACATGTGATGCCAAATTCGGTGAGCGGTGGTTCGAAAGAAAGATTCAGTCAATGTTACTTTAGAAACCACACCTAATACGTAACTGTGTGCTGGTTCCGTTCGACCAGGGTAAAGAAAACCGAGAAGCTAATTTCATATACATAGACATAGACAATCATTTATTTGCTGCTCAAACACATGACACCTCCATGACACAATAAGTACAAAACAGATTTAAAAATACATTTTGAAAAATAGTTAACTACTATTATTTCGTTTGTTATTTCTTCGCTTTGAAGCAATTCTCGTTTTATTATCATTATACCAACTTCAAAACATACGATTTTTAATACGTGTAGATACTAAATTATAAATCAGTTCTCCCCGAATGGTCGACCTCATATAAAATTTAGGTAGTCTGGTAATTTCTTGACCCATATACATAAAACACGACTATAAAATTTAGATTTACGTTTTAGATATAATATAGATAACTATGATTCGAAACTATAAAACCCTATTCAATTTGATTTTATGTGACCCCATTAAGGAGTTTGTATTATTGAAGTGGAGTCGGTGGGTAGAGCACTTTAGCGTTCAAACTATGGTTGATGGCCGTCCCTTGAAGATTTGCGGGTCGTACAGGCCTCAGCCTCTTATAAAAAGGTCAGCCTGGGGCGGGGGAAACGCGAATGTAAATGTGGAAAGAGATTTGAGGTAGGGCTGTAGTTTTGGAGATATGGGGCAAGCTGAAGTTATCAGAAAATTTGCATGCAAGCAATTCGAAAGTAATGTAAAGTAAATAAATAATGATATAAGTAGGTGCAGCGAGCAAAAGTAGTTTAAAAATAGCAAAAAATACATCTGTGGCACAATTAATATTCCTATGGCATGAACTAACATGTTACAAGAAAGAACTTGGAATACTGTTCAATACATTTTCTAGACATTTTTATCTATTTTTTATTATAAAACAATCGATACTTCGGGGTAAAAAGGGCTATTTCGATTGCAGAAAAAGTCACTTTATCAGCAGAAAACAGGTCTAAAAGGTCCGAAGCACATTTTATGCAAAAAAATATGTCAATTTATTTATTAATACTAGGCTTCAATTGAATCATAAATTTCTTTGAAATTGATTTTAAAATATACACTTAACTTTGTTATTAGGCGTATTCGATTCAGAATATTATTGGCACTGGCCATGTTCTTTAAGACTTATTTATGTGACAGCTTTGGCTTTTTTTTTTGTTTGTGTAAACATAGTTTGATAATTGTAATTACGTCACAGAACACTTTTTATAAATTGGTGTAAAAAAAAAAGATGAAATGGTGGTATTTCATCTATTTTTTTGAGTCGTAATAGCCGCCCCGCTTTGCATGGCGGCTGGATTCTGTATAAAATGGTTTATGATATTTTATAACATTACTAATTGAATGTATTAACGGGCTGACGTAGTCAGTGTTTAGCTAAAAGGCCTTTTAAAAATAAAAGATTTAAATAAATAAATAAATGACTAACTCGTTGTGAATCAAACCACCCACACCTCATTCTGATTCAGTCTAGAGCGGTCACGTCGCGGTGCCCGGATAAAGAAATCAACGCAAATTGCCCACTCGCTCCCACCGCTGCCGCGCCGTCTGACCAAACAATATGCCATATGACTGTGTTCTTTGACTAGCTCGAATTGCTTGTGCAAGTGTTTGCGGCTTGTTACATATGCAGGCCAAGTGTAGGTACGCGTTTTTGATCAGAAACGGCTTGTCTTGGTTCATCAGAGGACTTTTGTGTTGGAAAATAAGAAGTCGGAATGTTTACTGTTTGTTTGATGAAGTGGTTCAAAAGAGTTCGAAAATTCAAAAGACTTTTAAACCCTGTTGGGTAATTAAAGTTCGATTAAGTCTCTCTGTGTTACAATCAATGTTAAGTATAAGTATTGAAATGAAATAGTAACAAAAGATAGAAAAGGTAGAAATTGGGTCAATTTCTTATAATTGTTAGTTTGAAATTAAGTAATTTTTAATTGCTTCTTAAATAACTGTCAAAAACAGCATGCCACTTTATGTACAGAAATAAACATTTTACATTTCCACATATCCCAAAAACACCAATCAATAATTATTTTGTTTTCCATTTAAACTCATCTCAAATCGTGTCGTTTTGTTTTGGACAGTACGTAATTGTCACGAGACAGGGGCCGAAGGTAAAAAGGTAAACATTTATATTGCAAATTGGATCATGAACTGGGCTATTCCCGTCCCCGATAGGGTCAAACCATCATCGCATATTGTTTTGTATGATTTCACAACCTGTGACAAGCTTTATCGCTCTACGAATCGCCACACCAAAGCGAAGACGAGCCATTATTTCCAGTAAACAACGTAAAATAGATTTAAAGGAAATTGCAAACATGGCAAAGTCCCGACATTGTGAAGTGATCTACTCGGTTCAATACCGGATCAGATCACCGACTCCTCCGAGGCTCTCTGAATATAAACTTGAAGCTTGAGAGAAACCGTCTGATGAAGTCCATGTTCCGACCTAACCCAATCATGGCGGGCACCGAGAAGTTCCAGTGCCTAAGTACAGGGCCAGCAGTCTAAACCCATCCAATTGCGCAGAGGAGTGAGGCAGGGGGATGATAAATCCCGAAACTGTTCACAAGCGCATTGGAAGATATGTTTAAGTAAAAGTATCCTAAAAACTGTGGCGGAGCATTGTCTGTCTCCCGTGTGGACACATTTTGCCAAATGTGTCGCTCCAGTCTGTGATTATGATGTCTGACTGAATTAGTAGTATGTAATTCATATAATCTAATTTATTAAAATAATTTGAATTTGTAACCTAATTTAACTAAACTTTTTTTTATTTTTAGACTGTAATTTGTAAATTTTTAATGTGATTTGATTTTGTGTGTGATATGGATTTAATTATCTGAAATAAATGAATACAATACAATACAATTAAGATGCTGGACTGGAAAGGTAAGGGCATTAACATAAACGGCAACTACATCTCACACCTACGATTCGCTGATGACATAGTCTTAATGGTGGAGTCACTAGAGGAGTTGAACCACATGCTGGACGACCTAGCTTCAGCCTCCCGATGTATCGGTCTGGGCATGGATTTGGATAAAACCAAAGTTGATCAATGGCATCATTGATCCAAGACCGGTAGTCGTACATAGCCACCTTCTCGAAACTGTTTCTGAGTATACTTACCTTGGGCTGATTCTGCAGTTGGGTTAAAATACTTCGAGAAGGAAGCCAAGAAGAGGATCCAGCTAGGCTGGGCAGCGTTTGGAAAACTACGTCGATTCTTCTCGTCATCCATACCGTAATGCTTGAAAACGAAAGTTTTCGATCAGTGCGTCCTACGCGTCATGACCTACGGAGCTGAGACGTGGACACTCACGGCAGGGTTGGTCCACCAGTTCAAGGTTGCTCAGCGAGCTATGGAATGAGCTATGCTCGGAGTTTCTCTGGGGGATTGGATTCGTAACGAATACATCCGACAGAGAACCAAAGTTATCGACATAGTTCAAAGAATTAGCAAGCTGAAGTGGCAGTGGCCCGGCCATATCTCGCGAAGAACAGACAACCGGCTGGGGTAAACGTGTTCGAGTGGAGACCGCGACTTGGCAAACGTAGTGTAGGACGCCCTCCAGCCAGGTGGAACGACGACCAGCGAAAGACTGCAGGCAGATGCTGGATGCGACAAGCTTATTACATAATTTGAAACAAAAGACATACTTCAAATCCCAAAAAGGGATAAATACTAATCCCTCGGGAATAAAATTTGCGAACCAAAATTATTGCATTTCATAAATTTATGGGACCATTTCGGAATCATGCTCTCTAGAGGTATAACTGCAAAATAATCATCCTAATCGGTCCATTAATGAAAGAGAAATCGACGGACGTACATAAAAAAATTACATACATTCAGCCGAACATCCTCCTTATTCGAAGTCGGTTAAAAAGGGACAAACACTCGTAAATTAACGCAAAGCCTTGAGTTCAATGCGTCAAGAAAGGAATAGCATGCGTATTTGTACAAGCATAATACACGGTGCGCGGAATTGGAGAGAGGCTCAAAATAAGCACAATACAGGGTGCGTGGATGGAGAGGGGCTCAAAGGCACGTGACTGGATACATCCCTTGAGTGCTCATGCTTACCTGGAGATATTGTGAGACACAAGGGTCGGAAGAATACTTGGGTCGATAATAATCTTGTAAGGTGTTAGAGGTACCGTGAAATGATAACTCCAACGCTTATAATTCGCAACTGGTTTATTTGTTAGATTTAAGTTAACATGGAGACATTTATGCGGAAGATAAGAAATCACGTTGATACATAACCTCACGTAGATATCGCTAAGCTATAATCCGGAAGAAAACCGCCTCGCTGCTGCACAGAACTTGGGGTAGTACTAACACCATCCTGCAGGTTGTAGGCAGCAAGTTTGCCTCGCCCATCATGCAGTCCTTCAACAGAGTCCTCACTCTTTAGACTTGTGGGTTGGGTGGGAGTCTGTTGAATGACTGCTACAAGTAATAGTAATAGTTATAAATAAATATAAGTTTAATTTAAGGTCTTTTGCTTTCTTTCTTTTATTGTATTTTATTTTTGTAATTTTTATTTAGGTATGTGGTATGTATGTAAGTGTGGACAAATATGTCTGAATAAAGAAACTTTTTATTTTTATTTTATTTATAATAACATAGGAAGCTAGGTAACCTTGATATCACACGCAAAGACTGATTAACACATAGTACCTTGTACATCTCGGCCACTAGAAAAAGGGAAAACAATTTAATGCTAATGTGTAAGAACTGTGTGACACAAGAATCCAGTCACAACTAGGATTCTTCCCTGAAATTAACACTACATAGGACTTCTTACAGGAGGTAAGGGCGTACCTAGACATGTGTATTATATATCTACGTATGTATAGTAATATAGTCCGATGGAAGTCTCAGAGTTTTTCAACTCCTACGTCACTTGACCTCGTTGCGTAGTTGGTTAGCACCCGTACTGAGGGAAAGACGCGGGTTCAAGTCCCATCGAAGTCGAAACATTTTTGGGAGATTATTTGATTTCTTATAAATTAAACCAGTGTGATAAAAACCTTAATTTAAGACTCATTGTCCTGACTCATAGACAACGTAGACTATTAGAATTTTTTAAAACGGTATTTATCAAAACTCGGCTTGATCCGTCATCAACAATTCGAGGTAGCAAATGTGGCTGTTTGCTACCTCGAAAGTAGTTAGTCTGCGAAAATCGAAAAACGAATGAATAATATTTTCGTACTTACTGGCTTATCGGGGTGTCTTTTTATTCTACTTTTTAACCGACTTCGAAAAAATGGGGAGGTTCTATGTTCGGATGTATCTAAGGCTGTATTTATGTATGTTAGCCGATATCTCCGTTAATTGTGGACCGATTTGGATGATTCTTTCGTTATTGTATAGAAGATGATATGGTTCCATTAAAACTTTATTCCCGAGGGTTTCAAACTTTATTTGTCCCGCAAATCTTAAAAAAAACAATGTATATTTAAGGAATTCGAAGCAGGTTTTTATTTTTTTCAAAACAATCCAATGATGTACCTCCTCCTTTGACACAAGCCGTTTGTTCGAGGATGGTTCAAGGTAAATGTAATGCCCAAGCACGCTCGCAACACCAGCGTACCTAACTGAGGTCCAACTTCACCGTTGCAATTGAACGCGCTTAAACCTACTAATATTATAAAGTCGAAACATTGTGAATTTCATTTTGTTAACTAAGATCTCTAAAAGTCCTGAACAGATCAAGATGTAATTTAAAGTACATTTAGAATATAGTCTAACATGGATAATAGGCTACTTAATATACCGAAAATACGCGTGCGAAGCCGCGGGCAGACGCTAGTATAAGTTAAACTCAGTTTAGCACTTTAAACGAGTTCAGCGCATTTATTTCACCGACATAAAGTTGACCCGGATCAAGCTGAACTTAGTCTAATTTCTCAGCGCCCGATTTAAGGCGTTTAACTAAACCGAGTCAAGAGCTGTCATGTCACACAATGTCAAACAGGACGAAAAACAACGGACTGACATTCAACATTCAATCATTCAATGTCGGATGTAAACTACGTTTTCGTAAACGCGAACAAAATGTAGCTGGTGAAATCGGTGTGAAGTAAACCGATATCAAAATCAACATCTGAACTCGATTAAGCTGAACTTAATTCTGTTGAGCTAAATTTTGGCAGCGAACTGTGAAATCGGACCTAAGTGAGCGCAGGTGCGTAACTCCTTCGCGTGGAAATAGTACGTACGAGATGCCTTTTAAATCTTTTTTATGGTGACTTTTGTTGACAAATAGGTTGCTAGGGGTTTTGTTTTGAGGGATGGTTTGTTCCTGTACCAATAAACTTACCCCCAAAGTAAGGAGGGTATGTGTCATAACACATACCCTACTTACTTTGGGGGTAAGTTGTGGTGTGTGCAATGTCCAGAATTATTTATTGATAATCACTTAAATTAGGCATTTTAGGGTGTAATTGGCTGCGGCGGTCACGGCTTAAGAATCAGCCACTCCAAATAACCTGAGGATGTCGTAGAGGAACCTAGCAGAAAAAGGGCAGCACCTTCTTTCTATGTATTATTCAACACCTTCACTGCGATCACCAATCCGCCTGCGAAGCGGGCGCGTTCAGCAGTGGACGTAAGCTGATGAAGTATCATTAAAATTAACCGCTTTGGTAAGTTTTTTAAATTTGCAAGAAACTTGTAAGAGTTGCCAGAACGATGCGTAAGAACGAAAGATTGTCCACAGGTGCGATTGGTTGACGACATCTGCAAGACCGTGGGCTACACTAGAATAAACATAGAGAGGCCTATGCCCAGCAGTGGGTTGACAAAGGCTGATGATGATATTGATGATAGTAAGATGGTGTTTATGGATAGTGCTATTTTGCTGTACCCAGTACTTGTGATCAGACTATGGAAGAGGCTAATGCATTGATTTATTTTTAGACCTGGATTAATATAGGCATCATTTTTATCCTGGAACAAAAAGCGTGCAAAGTCGTGGACAAAAGCAAATAATTAAAATAATATCGAAATACCAAGTTAAACATCTTTGTCTCCCGTTATTTTTATCTCCCTGAAATAATATCTTTGTTTCATTTAAAGAGATATCTTCATGAACATTCAAATGAAAGCCCAAAGTGCCTCATCGGACATTGAAGTTCCGCTAATAATTGTTTTATTGGAGAGCGGAATCTCATTATTGTCGACGAGGGCATGAGGCAACGCCACAGGGTTTTGAACAGCTAGGATACATCGTAACAAATCTCAAAGACTCATATAAAGTCGTACAAAGTCTTTATTTTGGCGAAGGTCCGCCTGCGACGCAGAAGGTTGCGGGTTCGATTCCCGCCTTGGGATAAATGTTTCGATCTCCAAATATTTGTTCCGAGTCTTCTGGGTATTATCTATGTGTAATAAAAAATATCTATCTATGTATGTATTGTATTAAGTATCAGTACTCATAACACAAGCTCTGCTTAGCTTGAGGCTAGATGATATTGTCCAGCATTATTTATTTATTTATTTATTTAAGAAACAAAATCCACAGCCCTTAAGAACTAAAAATTTACAAGCTTATTCGCAAAACATACGGCCAATAACGGATTTACTTTTTGTATAATTTATTTATAATTTATTTATTATTTTGTAGAGTTATTTATAAGTACCATGTAAAGATAGAAACATATATATTATACAATATAGAGCTTTGTGATACTCTTTTGTAATACGGCGTAACAAGCTGAAGTAAAATAAACGGAGTCGATGGATATACGCGAGTTTATTTAGTCCTTTACTGTAAAAGTTTTAATTTGTATATATAAAATGAGCCAATATTAAACCGCCAAGTGCGAGTCGACTCGCACACGAAGGGCTCCGTACCGTAAAAATCAGACAACTTTATCAAAGAACAGCAAATCTTCACTTGTTAGGAGACCCCTTTAAATTTTCAACTTTTTTTTTAGTAGTAGAAAGGTGCTTGTGTCTAGCTATTGTGGTTCAAGAGATACAGCCATGACAAACGAAGAGCAAAAATAGCCAAAAAATCACGTGTTTTGTATGGAAGCCCCCTTTAATTTGGATATTTATTTTATTTTTATTTTTTTGTTGTTATAGCGGCAAGAGAAATACACATTCTCTGAAAATTTCAGCTGTCTACCTTAGACGGTTCATGAGATTGAGCCCTGTGACAGACGGACGGACGGACGGACAGCGGAGGTGTAGTAATAGTTTTCACCCTTCGGGTACAGAACCCTTAAAATGGGAATTGGTTAATAAGGTGAAATAAAAGTATTCTAACGTTTTCCTCTCACTGTGTCCATAATCAAAGCCGTGAGAGGTGGCAGAAGCACGTCAATCTGGTTCAGCACCTTTTTACAAAATGCCACACGATATTCTAAATATTGTAGACTGTTTTATATCCTGTGTACCTGTATGGGACTCATATTGATCTCATCACATTTATTCACGTGGTATCAGTTTAACTTGGTTAAATAAATGCGAATATCTACAAAGAGTGCTTGATGCAACCGCTGATGCAGCTGATGCAAACCGAATGTTCTTTTTGCAGAAACGGGCAATTAGAGACAGAGCCCTCTTGGATTCGTGCTTCGAGGAAGCTTCCAAGCTCTGGAAGAATTCCTTGGGCATGAGTCATCAAAATTATTACTATAAGTCTTCGATAAACGGTACGTCAACCGAATCCTAGCGCTAAGCAGAAGCAACCTTCGCATCATGGCAAGAGCCCTAACTGGACACTGTCGCCTTAACAAGCACATGTTCAGACTGGGTCTAAGCGACACACAATCCGGCAGATTCTGCGAAGAGGCGGAGGAAACGCCTCTCCACCTGCCAGGATAGTGCAGAGCACTGATGCAAAAACGTAGCATCCATCTGGGCAAGCACCTGCACGCCCAGACGAGCTAAGAGGGTGATGCACCCCGAAGAAAATCCTACAGTTCCTAGCAGCTGCAAGGGTTAGTGGCGAACTATGAACGCCGCAGCTTCAGGGCTGAACGTTCGAGTGGCGATCACAATAGGCCTATCATGGCCGTAGTGACACAAAAGCCACCAAAGCAAATAAAAAAAATACGGTAGAGACAAATTTAGGGAAGTAGGTGTGATGAAAATGGTTGGAGAATACATCTATCAGAATTTACTTTATGCTAAAATAATTTATATAGTCTTAATTATGTTAAGGATGGACATGTTTATAATACAAGATATAAAAATAACTTAGTCGTCCCAAAAACGAGGTTAGCTAAAATCTCAAAAAGTTTCGTTTACGACATTTTTATTTTATTTACAAATTAATCAAATTATACAATATTTTATCAATTAATGTAAGATCTATGTATCTCTAATATAAAATTGGCCCCGATGCGGTTGAGGCTTATAATATCATCAGGAAGATATGTCTAAACTGAGTGTTGACACAGGTTGGGCAGGACACAGGCCACGGCGGGTTTTCCGAATATCTTGCTCGGTTTAGGTGTATAATAGATCTAAGGAAAGCTCGACGTACATCTGTGAGCCCGGCACAGAAGAAACCGTGCAACATATTCTTTTTGATTGCCCTGTTTTTGGTCGCGAAAGGTTCAACATTGAAAACGAACTGGACGTACAAATTACGTGCAATAATTTACATGACATAATTAATGATATGTTTCTACGCCCTAAGTTTATAATATTATTTTATACAGATCGCAAAGAAGGTAATCTTAAGAAATAGATAATTAAAATATTATTTATAATAAAATATATATTAAAGCATACATATGAGAAGCTGTTAAAAAATAAATAAAAAATAAGTAGATATAAACAATAGACATAAGATAAATAGATATAAAATAGGGTTGTATGAAGTCTCTGATTAAGTTTAGGGGACAAGAACAATAATAAAAATAAAAATTGTTTATCAACAACAGATTAATAGATAAAAGATATTATCGATTGGACGAAGCTTCTGCTAATTACAATATTTTTACATTCAATTCGATTTATTTAACGTACCTACATTGACATTTGAAGTTAAGACATTTTTATTTTATTTTACATTTTGACAATGCTATTTGCAGCTACGAAGCTTGTGTTATTTTATTTTGTTTTATTTGTATATTATGAATTTTATTCTGTGGTTTGAAATGTATTGATCTGTTTGACTTCATTAAGTGTTTCCTGTAAATCTAATAGTATGAATAAAAATAAATTTAACTAAATTACTTGCATACCGCGAGTCGCTACTCGCTTAACTCGCTCGCTTTGCTTGGGCATACCCAGGCTGGTGGAAATAAAAAAATTGTTTTGGCATCCATCGCATCGGCTCGGCTTGGACAAAAGACGACGAAACGGTTTTAGACATAAGTCGATTTACTTACGTCGATAAATATCGATGCGTCGACTACTACTATATTTTTACTTTACTTTTTGAATGCGGTAATACCCTAACATAATAGGTATAGCCCAATGTCGTGTCGTGTCGTGTAAATACAATGTAACCGACCCGACCTCGTTGTTTATTTATTTGTTCCGGAAAAGCGGATTGTTTTGCCCCGGGGAGGTTATTAAAAAGTGTTCTTTGTATACCGCAGTCGTCGGGCCAGCCATTATATTATTGAGTCGTTCGATGTGACTTTACGGCGTAATATTTATGATGACTTTATTTTTTTTTTGTTTCTTTTTACGGCTACATTACATATAACATATATTATGCGACATAAACAAACATGTTTATGTCGCAGAATATTGAGGAAGATCTGGCTTTGAGTTCGGTTTGACGATAGAATCGAGACGTGATCGTGACGTCTCATTTTTAATGGAATTTGGTACGGCGGCGCCTCCACCCAGCCTAGTACCTATAATATTATAAAATCTGTAACCCAGCGGACATGAAGCTTCGCAAACACATACAAAAATAAGACGTCACAATCACGTTTCGATACTATTGATTACTAACCGAACTGAGGCCTCTGTTCGTACGTTTTTGGTAAGGTCTTATTAATTATTCATTGTATAGCAGCTAGCTCACTTGACAACAGACGGACGGTTTGACAACGTCGTCGTCTGCGATACTAGCGACGTCATCGTGGCATTCCGGTGGGATAGTGCTTTTACTGCGAGAGCAAATTATTGACAGTTTTCAATAGAATTATTTCCTGTAATAATTTCGCGTGTTTTACATCACAAGTTTCGAACTTAGTTAGAGCGTGGTGTTCAAACTAAGACTGGTTGAGTAAGTCTCAAACACTGTACTGTTACTTTTAAGACCTTTAGAAATAAGCGTTTATTATGTTTTTTTTTTTTTTTTACTGTAAACTTTTTTGTTTTAATTTAAAGCGAAAGAAAATTACGATAACATAATACAACAATTATATTTATTATTATTATTCATCTATGTTCTCATTCCTGAATTGAATTCTCTGAACAAATAATTGGGTTGGTAGTTGTTATGAACCCGGAAAACTTTCAAAGCGCGATCTAATTTTTGTAATGGCGACCGCAGATTACAGAATATCCAGATGGCGCGTGTGGTGCTGTTTTCACGGAGCGGTATTTGTGGGAAACACGGCATCCTCACCCCGCACTCATCCGCGTAAGGTTACTCGTTCGAAAACATATCAAAGTTTGTATTGATATTGAACATTGATATCACCAGAATTGTTGTATAAAAAAGTAATGATTCTTGAAAATTATGATGTTTTTAAGTTTTAAGGGTTAAATACTAATCCCTCGGGAATAAAATTTTTAGGGGTGAAAACCTCCTCCTTTTTTGAAGGTTAAAATCTCGCGCTTTCTGTTTATCAAAATTGCACCGTTAACTCGGAAAATCTTTGTCATGGTTTTGTAAACATAGCTTTAATTCGTTTTTGTTTGTTTCATTCCATAACCGGCCAGTTAACAAAAGCTAATCAAAAAGCGAGTGATCTTCGGCGTAAGTAAGTTGCTGTACAACAGCTTTATAGGTAGTTTCTCTTAATAGATTGCATGTGCCAGAGAAATTTATAAATTATGTATTTTTTATTCATCAGTAATTTCCTGTCATCCAGCAATTAGTATGAAGCAACAGCAATTACAATAACTTCTCTTTATTGCTCGTTACATTGTCTTCTCTTCATATTATCAATTACCAGGATTTATTTCCCATCCATCCAGTTTTATGAAATTTATTGCATAATGTTGGGTTGCAGGATGGGTTTATTGTAGGTTTATTTTCCCTGTTTATTATTAAGTCTGTTGAACTAGCTCATTAGGTATTCACATATCAAAAACTCATGAATTTAATTCATTCTAGAACATGGAAAATTACAAATTTTTAGAACTAAAAAGACATGGAATTAAAATGATTATTTTGATTTCGGTCTCTGAATAATACCTACCAAAGTGGCTTACTCAAAATGGCCACACATGTAGATAGTTCGATTTTCATCGATGTCCTTTGTGTTATGAGATTCGACAGCCTGTACAAGCCAAGACTCGACCAGAATTGCGCATGAACCATCTCCGACTCTCTGTAGTTCCTTGTTGTTAATTTGTGAGAATCCGTTGAAATAAACGAAGTAACGTTTGAAATGAAAAACTAGAGAGCGGACCGCTTTTGGTTCTACAACCAGAACCAAAAGACCGCTTGTCCAATTGATCGCCAACCGACAACTCTATCCAAAAACTCCCAAAAAACCGCACACCAATTCGAACTTTGCCCCACAACCGCAAAGTATAATTTTCTCCGCAAAGTTTCGGCAGTAAATATTTATGTGAAGGTTTTCGGACACCGCAAGGATTCAAAGTGAATTTCGGTTTAATGGAATCTGTCCCCATCAGATCTGGAAGTGGGCTCCTAAATAGTAATAGGGGTAATATATGCTGCGGTTTATTTTTAACCATGCATTCGGCTTGTTATAAAACGGACGATCAACACTACAATAATTCACAGTCATGATTTATTTCCATCTCTGGAACAATGCCATTGATACATAGATCCTTATGTATAACTTAAAGTAGGTAATACTCACGTACCTTAAAATATTGTGTAGTGTTTATGTACGTACATACCTATATTAATTTTTATAAAATAAGTGTAATAGTTAGAAGTTAGAATTCGCACGTACGTAACGTACCTACGTACTCGTACACTCGATAATTGTATCTAACCCGAGAAATGTAACATTCTGCACAAATCCTGAAGGGTTTAGAGAATGTTAAAATGTTAAATTAGAATAAGTTTTAATAATTAAATAACTAGAAATACAAAATTTTAATTATTTATTTTTTTGCTGTCTTTCCTTTTGTTAGCATCTAGTTTAATTTTTAGAGTGAATTAAAGACTTCGGTTAAAGTACAAGATTTTGTACTTTAACCGAAGTCTTTAATTCAAGTAGGCCTGGAATGGTCTGATGCTTATTATATTAGGTCCTTACATATGAAATTGGCGTTTTTCGTACTGGCCACTTTAATCACAAATTTCTCCTCTTTGGTAAGGAATTCCAAATTCAAATTTGTACAGCTATAGACTCATGTATTTGTGCTTCGATGATCGTCATTCATTTGTTATGTTTTCTTCTGTTTTTTTCTGTTTGCGTCACTCATTTTACAAAATGGAAAACTTAAAATATCGCATTATTTACGTGTACGAGTTCCGCCGTGGCACTAGTGCTGCGGAAACAACTCGAAGGGTGAATGATGTGTATGGCGGTCGTGTTGCAAAAGAAAACACAGTTCGTTTTTGGTTCCAACGTTTTCGTTCTGGAAATTTTGACCTGCAGAACAAGCCCCGTGGACGGCCTGAGACTCAAGTTGATAATGAAGAGTTGAAGGCTATTGTGGAAGCGGATCCATCGCAAACCACGTCCGAGTTAGCTGCAGGCTGCGATGTTAGTGATAAAACTGTTTTAATTCACTTGAAGCAAATTGGGAAGATTAAAAAGCTTGAAAGGTGGGTACCTCACGAATTGACTGAAGCAAACCGGCAAACGCGCGTCGACTGCTGCGTTACATTACTAAACCGGCACAATAATGAAGGTATTTTAAACCGAATCATTACCTGTGATGAAAAATGGGTTCTTTACGATAATCGGAAGCGCTCAGCGCAATGGTTGGGTCCTGCCCAGCCAGCCAAATCCTGCCCCAAGCGAAAATTAACCCCAAAAAAGTTACTTGTAAGCGTTTGGTGGACTAGTGCCGGTATTGTTCATTACAGTTTTCTCAAATCTGGCCAGACTATTACGGCTGATGTCTATTGTCAGCAATTGCAAACCATGATGGAAAAGCTAGCGGCTAAACAACCTAGGCTGGTCAATCGCTCCACGCCACTGCTGCTTCACGACAACGCTAGACCACACACTGCGCAACAGACGGCTACTAAATTAGAAGAGCTTCAATTGGAAAGTCTAAGACATCCTCCGTACTCCCCGGACCTTGCTCCAACAGATTACCATTTTTTTCGAAATTTGGATAACTTCTTGCAAGGGAAAAAATTCAACTCCGATGGGGCAGTCCAAATCGCCTTCAAAGATTTTATTGATTCCCGTCCGACTGGTTTTTTTAGTAAAGGGATCAATGAACTACCTATAAGATGGCAAAAGTGCATAGAAAATAATGGTTCATACTTTGATTAATTAAATATATTATATTAAAAAATATTCGACTTTTTGTTCCTCCCATACAAAACGCCAATTTCATATGTAAGGACCTAATATAAAGTGTTTTCTTTTCTTTTAAATTGGTTTATGTTTCGATGAATTCTGTGTTCATCAAAACATAAACCAAGATGAGAAGAAGATGAATCTGTCGTCCTGACAAAGTCGTCTTCTTTGACAGTATTAGTTTCTGTCAAAGAACATATAAGGCCATTATAAATTTATTTGAAGTCGTCTAGAACTAATGGAACTAACGTCTAGTACTACTAGACGTTAGTACTAGTACTACCTACTCTTTATACGCCAAAATAAAATTTAATATTCTTGCATTTTTATTACGAAAGCAAAAAAAGTATCACACGAAAGAGGAAAAGTTTTCGGCGACAGAAATTAACTGAGTTATTTGCGAGCTCCAGTATTTATGATGAGAGTGGAAATGGCGGGAAAAATCCCAGGCTGTACCAAAAAGCGCATTATCTCCACAACTGAATTTGCAGGAGGAATTTTAATCGGGGGCCCGACTTCCAAGGCGATATTACCTATAGTAATAAATCGTTGCCGTGTTTGTTTGTAGTGACGAGTTATCACGATAATATCGTACATTTCGTAAATATCTTACCGAGTTCGACTGGAGACGTCAATTCAGTGGTCTATGTAGACATATTCTTGATTATATCACTCATACTATTTTTGCCGCTAATGGGCTGATTTTGATTACCTATGAAACATAACATAAGAAAATGAACCAATGAGTGGCGAAAGTATTGTGAGTGATACACTCACGAATACATCTGAATAGACCAGCTAGGTCCTACTCTTTTTTTTCCCCGTTTATAATTTCAACGAAACTACTAGCATCGAAATTTTTAACGTATCCATTGTGATCGTTCTGATATCGAAATAATTCCCCAGAGTCCTGAATTCTTGATTCTGTATGTCGTTAGCATTCTCTGTATGTTTGGGGGTGGGGGGGAAAGAGGAACAGGAATATATAGAATACTTACTCGCTCGTTTGACGGTTAATTTTGTAGGAAACCCTCGGGATTTTCTTTGATAGTTAATTGGGCGATTGGCCTACACTCTACAGCAGTTACGAAAATGCTTTGAAGTTTGATTAAGCTCACAGGATTTTAAGCAAAAGTCTATTCTCGGGAATGGTAATCTCTGTTTTTCGGCAAATGAAAGAACAATTTGATAAGATCGATTGATCATTGATTTATTAGGTATTAGCGTACGAACAGCTGTTATTTTTAAAAACCTCTCAACTCTCGTCAACTCAAGTTGACGAGAGGTTTTTAAAAATAAATGGTTTTTTAAATATCGTCAACTTGAAGCAATAGTTTATTGCTTCAAAGCAATAAACTATTTCTTCAAGTTGACGAGAGGTTAGAGTCATTTGTTTTCTACTGAAATACAGTCCGAACAAGAAAAGCACTTCTGAGCCATTGGCTTGCAAGTTGCGAGTGTTCTGGCTATTTTATTTGTACCACCTAACATACAATAAAAAATATCTATGTAATGTATTGCATTAAGTATGTCAGTCATCTAGTACCGATAACACAAGCTCTGCTTAGCTTGGGGCTAGATGATGCTGTGATGATGTGTTATCCAGCATGATTATTCTTTGTTGAATCGTGACCTACCATAAGATTCACTAGAATATTCCGAAGAAGAGAACAATTTCCCAAGGTAGATCGGTACGTATTAATCCCCATATCATTTGCCGAGCTCCACGACTACAAATTTTAATCCAACGTTCCTTAACGTTGATATTGGTATAGTACGTACGCTAAACGTAATTTACAAAATGTTATTTGAGTTGAGTTCGGAGCGCATAATGTTGGTACTTTGCTCTCATCTTGATGCGGTATGTTGTCGGAACGTGTGCAGTGCAGTGTATATGCATAAAGAGATGGTGAAATTGTATGTTTGGTTGTTTGAGTAAAAATATTGTTTATTTATTTATGTAACAAAATCCACAGCCCTTAGGAACTAAAAATTTACAAGCTTATTCGCAAAACATACGGCCAATAAAGGATTTACTTTTTGTACAATTTAAAAACAAATTGACTGTCACTGTAAATCACAATAGGGAATGCTAAAACAATTTAGAATAAAATCTAATGTAAATTATTTAAGCTTAAAATTAACATTTATATGTCGAGATGGGGCGATAATTTTCAATTTCAGCTTTTGAACCTTTTTTATGTATAGGGACTAGTTGAAGAGTTTATTTTTTGTTGACTTGGAACTGATGAGCTGATTGTTACAATAAGGCAAGCATGATTTGAACCGAGGGGTCGGTCTATTTAACGTTAGGAAAGAGACGGGATCGTGATGTCTCCTTTTTGTATGGGATTTGCGTAGTTCCATGTCCGCACGATAGAAGCGCTGCTGTTCCAAATTGTATGGAAAAAGGAGACGTCACGATCACGTCTCGTTACTAACCTCAAGTAGGCTCACCCCTCAGGCTTAGACTAGACCTTACCACAGATATACCTCAACTTTTAACCTTTCTGGATAAATCTCATTAAATCCATTGACCGGCACAGGTGAAAAACTTATGAAAACATTAGCAACCCCCACCCCGGTTTGACTTGACAGAGCAGTTTAATAAATACTTTTTAAGAAATAACACAGTTAAACATTGTTTTCTTATAAACATATAACTCAGTAGTTTTTGTGTCTATCACTTTCAGATAGACAGACGGGGCTTTGTTTTACAATATGTAGGTAAAACGAAATGAACGCAAACATGACTGCCCCATGTCAAGAAGATTAAGGACAGCGAATGATAATCCCTTCACAACTCTGGGAACTGATGGCAAAAAGTACCCAGATGAACTCGCAAGCTTTCCTTACAACTACGTAGTACTGTACAGGGTGCCACGGAAAGGGTGTACTAAGCCAAAAAGAGGTGATTCTGGTCCCCGAGGGGATAAACTTGTGAATAACGGTTTTCTGAATTTGGTTCTGTTTTTTTTTTTGCAGAATATAAGTTTTTATCTTACTTTTCTTGTTTTTATACACGCACTCTTGCATTATTTAAGTTTACAAAATATTAAAAAAATGTATTTAAGCTTGTTATTTAGGAAATTAGTTATTTATTATACAGTTATTAAAAAAAAAATGTAAATCCTTTAAAATTTCAAAACAATAACAATAATGTAAGAATACATGAACACGAATAAGAAAATAAAGTCTCTAATTTATTCCTAAAATAGTAAAAAACTAAATTTCAGCAATCGTTTAACACCTTTGATGCCCAGAATCACCCCCTTTCGGCTTAGTAAACCCTTTCCGTGGCACCCTGTATAGTTATTCTGCGATACTACGAATAACACAGTTAAAGTAACGATGCAAGTACGGCGTCTTATTGGAGAGTTTATTACCTGTATCCGCAGGCGGCGAATTTCATCAATTGCTGCACTCGCTGTTTGTAAATTGATAAGGTACAGATAGCAACGAAAGTAGCTGTACACGAATTGATTTTCCTAACTTTAGTGTTTAGCTATTTTTGGATAATGAGTGTTAGGCGAATTATGGAGACGCAACTAAAGAATGTATCTATCTAGACATCCTTATTATTATTAGTTATATATATTAATTAAATTTCATACCCATGACCGAAAATATTTATTCTTTCTTAACTGATTTTTATTTTTTATATACCTACATAAGTTATTAATTTATTCATGCTTTGTCTCTGTCCTCTTTGTTTGTGTTTTATTTTGTATATAAGTATGTGTACGACGTAGCCACCTCAGGCACCACGGTCACCGCGGAAGACCAGCGCTACGGCATGATTCGCTCTGTCCATAGCACACGCTGAGTGGTAACCATTTTTGTCACGTCTTATATATTTTATTTTTTAATGATGTACTGTGTATTTTATGTGAGAAAATAAATAACTAAATAATTTTAAATAATAATTTTACTTTACTTTTACTTATTGTTTAATAATTTCTTCACTATCAGCCGGTTGTTTGTACCCTGATCATCTCTATAATAAACTAAAAATCAATGAATAAATCTCTTGCGTTGAATTTTTATCAGAGAATTGATCACTGATATTATTTAATTAGCGTAAGAACAACTTGCTGTATATGTTGGCACCTAGGGCATGCCTTGTGCATGAGTAATAATTTGGCGTGTTTAAAAAAAACTATAAACTAACTTCAAATTCCGGTAAAAAGTATTCATCTATGTCTCGGACGAACGAAATCACCCGTCCCTACTTTCCCTGGTCGAAGATATGTTCACGTGCAAAAAATTTAGTTTACACTTCGATACCGCGATCTCATTTTCTTAATAGCGACATCTTGGATGAAACTGTTGACGCCCATTGCCATGGAAAACATTAAGTGATAGTGAGATTATCATATTGTGATGATGTTTACAAACCTACGTTTTACATATAGCTGTCTTTCAAGAATTAAACTTATACCTCAACATCAATCTGTACACAAAAACGAAATAATTATCAAAATCTATTAACAATTGGCTCAGATATGACCAACATTGTTGCAGCTAGTCTAAAAAAATATAATGTTGTTTTTTAAGTTTTATAGGGCAAATACTTATCCCTCGGGAATAATTTTAGGGGGTTATGGAACCATCTCGGAATATTCTCTATACAATAGTGAAAAAATCAGCAAAATCGGTTAACCATTGGCGGAGATATCAAGTTTCTATTAAACATACGAGTACCTTCATAAAAAAAACGTACAGACGAATTGAGAAGATTTGAGAACATTAGATTTTTGAATTTAGATAAAAATTGCTATATAATTTCATTATCTACAATATGTTTTTTCAGCTATCCATTTCTACCTTTCATATGAAATCCATAAAACAACACTACCATTTTTAATTAACTGTACGAAACTAATTTACTAAAAAAAACTAACCGCGAAGCTCAGGATTCCACTACAAAATACATAACCTAAGTAAACAACGATCCGTAGCATCCTTCACTACCGACCAACATGCTCTTAGTAAGTGATACGCTGACTAGCTGGAGTCAGCTGCTTCACTTGGTACAGAAGGCGACTTTAAAAAATAAATAAAAAATTGTCCCTAAATAATATGAGATTTTGTACTTTATTTGTATCTAATTTTGAGTTACTTTGTCAAGTCCGTAGACCTTTTGCGTTTATTTTATAGATTTTGTAATAAATCCTTCTAGAACCTTAAACCACATTTCTACATGTATACTTAATTTATGCGAAAGTAGCTCTGTCTGTTTGTCTGTCTTTCTGTTTTCACGTTCAGCCGTTGGTCCTGCGCTTGACTTCTGCCCGTGTCGGTCTGCCATCCCATCGGAATATGAGAGTGTACTTGCGTTTGCGCACACAGTTGTGCCCTATTATAGTATGTCCCGCGCACATGACTAGTCTCTGTTGAGACTGGCCGCCGTGGCCGAAATTCGGATAGGACATGAAACTAATATTTTATAGGATAGTGGCTAAGTTTGTATGTCTTTTTATCTTTTTATCTCAGTCCGCAAAGAGAAAAACTGCGTCCTGGAAATTACTATTTATTTATATATTTATGAAACAAAATCCACAGCCCTTAGGAACTAAAATATGATAAGCTTATTCGCAAAACATACGGCCAGTAAAGGATTTACTTTTTTTACAATTTATAACAAATTGATTATCACTATAAACCACATTATGCAACGCTAAAACAATTTAGAATAAAATTTACTCAGAATCAAAAGAAAATTATTTAAGCATAAAATTTACATGGAAGTTAGAAAACAAAGACTATAAGAAAATATTGCTCCTAATTTAAACTGTTACCTTGGAAACCATTGGAACTATTAATATCTATTATATAGTATCCCGGAAAAATACTTGCGAAACCGCGAGCTAAAGCTAGTGAAATATAA
This sequence comes from Eupithecia inturbata, assembly GCA_963662085.1. Classification (NCBI taxonomy): domain Eukaryota; kingdom Metazoa; phylum Arthropoda; class Insecta; order Lepidoptera; family Geometridae; genus Eupithecia; species Eupithecia inturbata. The sequence continues at coordinate 1,270,172 of OY759195.1, forward strand.
AGCGCACTCCATAACTCTTATCTCACACTCCTTGAATCTGTATTAGTCGAGCACTCGTGAGCTAGATAGCGCCACGCTACTTCATTCCTTTTTGCCGCCAAAATTAAAGCGCTTAGTTCAAATTGCGACTATTATGCTAGGTTTATATAGTTCCTGACGCTGGCGTTACAGTTTCCATCTCTATTTCAGCAGTCGAGGTGGAATGGATATTTTCCGACATACCCCAAAAAAAAAACTAGAGCCTATAGAGCCACAGGTTTTTTATTTAAATTTTTAAAGCTTAAGTTATTTGCGGAATCCTACTGATTTAATTTTCGTTTATTCCAGAATTTACTTTCGGTCATTGATAAACATAATCTTGTTTTGCCACGTTGCAAATGGACATACGCGGATTATATTGTAATTTGTTTTCGGAACTTTAGATTGCGAAGGAAATTCAGCACTACGTTCCATCCCAGATTTATTATTAAAGTGAGGCCAGGCCAGTTTATTACTAAAGTTAGGCCAGGCCGGTTTGTTACTAAAGTGAGGCCAGGCCCGTTTATTACTAAAGTGAGGCCAGGACAGTGTGAAAAAAAAGATTTCTTCCGAGATGTGGGAAAGTGTCAAGCTTCGACGACGACGTAGAGGCACTGAATAACATAAAGCGGTAGAGGATAGAGCGATGTGAAGGTACTCAACATTGACAAATGCAGTTTATGGGCTAGAAAAAAAATGAAGATGGCTCGAAAAGAAGAGAAAAATGAAGTTAATGGTTGGAACAGATGAACCACTAGTTAAAAGTTGATATAAGAGCTTATAAGTTTAAAGTTTTAAAGTTTGGTCTGATCCCACTTCATTCAATATTCGCGAGTGCCTGTTTTATTCATGTGCGACTCATATCTTTGGCCAAACTTTCCGGAACATTTTAGATGTATTTTTTTTATATTCAGTGTAGAGTCGGGCGGAAATTCAAGAAAGACAGTTTTAAATTTCTATATATATATTTATTATTTAAATGTGACTACAGGCAAGGTCCAGAATTGGCCTAAACTATTCTTCGACGAATAGGCTATTTATTAGTGTGGCTGATGATGATGATTCTCTGAAAATAAATCATCTTCATGAAAATCGTTGACTTTGACTGTCATCAATGCAAAAAGGTAAAACTGAGTTCAAACGAAGTCGAAGACAACAAATTATAAATAAAACACGGCTTTAATTTGCCTGAGGGTTTTTTATCCTCCAAATTCTAAGTTAATATTAGATTATTTGAAAATGAATTTCAGGGTAAAACCGGATGAAATTAATGTGAAGCAATTCCAATATAAAACACTAGCACATTTCAGTTTGTTAATTTAACAGCCTCCGCAAGGTGGCAATATCCATAAAACGCGTACCTTGGTAGGTACCTACCACCGTTACGATGATAGTAGCCATAATCTTAGAGTCGTATATCTACGCGAGATTCCACTCTTATTAACCCTTGGATGACGTAGAGCTACTAACCTTTAGATGGGACAGTTGCGGGACTCTCAAGCTGGTACGTAAATTTATTAGTATAGTCATACATTATGTTTTGTTCTTGTGTGTAATAGAGAGTCATAGGATGTTGAACTCTGAATTATGTATTAGTAAAAACGAAGTACCCAAAACATATGTGCACAGCACAGGTACTTATACAGAAATCTTAGGAATTTCCATCAGATGACAGAAGAAATAAAAGATGGAACCAAACTAGCTCAGTGATAATGGTACGATTTTAGACGCTAAAGGGATCTAAATATGCATTAACTTATTAAAAAAAAATTTTGGTATATTGCCTTAATTATTATCTGCGCGAAACATAAATGATAATGTAGATTGACGTAGCAAATACTCCGACTGAATCACTTCGTGAAACTATTATCTGTAATCACAAGTAGGAACACACTGTGTAAATAGAGAGAGCACTCAAGCATGTCAGCTCTGCTAGACTCGTAGCTCTACGCCCCGTATGTAAATTATGGAGAACGCTCGGGTTTCATTAAATGCTTTAATAAAACTGAGTTCCTTCCACATTTTTATACAAGCCGGAAATTACGTAGAATTAGACGGCCATGTTTGAGCTTAAATACTTCAATTGTAATTATGAACTCGCCGGAATTTCGTTCAGCCTTATTTCAGACTAAGGATTTTTCCCCTGCTATTAGAAAAAAAAAAGTTTGTTTTAGTTGTAATAGCGGAAGTTTGAAACGGGCAGCGTGAATATATCTGCCGTGAGCAATAAAGTTTTAATTTTATATTGCAGGAAAAACAAAACTAGCATTTTTCCAAAGAACTAAACATTTTTTGCTCGTTTTTTTTAAAATGATACAATAGGTAGTGTTCGTCAGAATTATATTCCAAACACTGCATAATTTGTATTCGTTATGTTCCACGGCTTTAGAAATTTTGTAATATAATTACGATTTACAGATAATTCTTACATTAAAATTAAGCGATGAAATTGGAACAGTCCAGTCGAATAAACAACGAATGCATTATTGGAATGGGAACAAAAAGGCCAAGTCCGTTGGCGGGCGGCGCTTACCGCCCACCCGGGCCGTGGGCGGATTACTGTCACAATAGTTAAAGATGCATCGGTGCATGCGTATTTCTGCATATTACAATGGACGGTCGGAGACTGGAATATTGTATTTTTAAATGTGCCTTATTCCATTCTGATCCACTTTGCTAATCCATTAATGGATTAATGGATTAGTTTCCACTTTTTTCCACTTTGATTAGGTTATCCACATTTAATAGTACTTCATTAAAAGGTTTCTTGACAAAGAAAATCACAATACAATAATAAAAACAAACACAATTGACTGTTTTTTTTTGTTTGATTTTTACAATTGAAACAATTAAGCTAACTGCAGAGTGTTGCAAACAATCTACAGGTAGCTCAACTGATCCATATCAATACCAGTCGGAAGCGTCCCCAAGACGCTGGCTGCATTGCCCCGCTGTATGTCAATGCTGATGTGAATGCTGTGTTTCCACAGTTGACTACATCTCAAAGAATACGTAAATTTAAGACTATTAATTTTGAGCAATAATTTTAATTGTTTCAATTGTAAATACTAGTTCTAATTTGTTTTAATTATTGAATTGTAATTTTCTTTGTCATTAAAGTACCTAAAAGGTTTATTATTTTATGGAATTCGTGTTCGTTGGTTTGTGTATCGTGTGTTAAGTGTTAATGTTCGAGTAATATCCCACGTGTCTTAACTCAAAAAATAAGCTTGCGATGACTGATGCTGGGTATGCCCACAGTGATTTAGATCTGGTAACACCATAACATTTTATGTTTGAACGTTACATACTCCATTGAAACTAGAAAAGTGTTTAAAGTTCTCTGATCTCGCAAATATTGATACAATAAATTATGAGGTAATATATTAAATATTTATGTAATAAAAACTTGAAACACAATTGCGAATTTCAAATCAGTTGTTATGTATATCATAGATATTTTAATAAAACTGTATACGACTCTTGTGACTCAAATTTGGTAATAAATAATAGAGTTGTACAATAATATCATCCAATAATAATAAAATTGTAATAAAAGTGTTCATAACGAATTTATCTTTATTCTTACTACAGAATACCAATAGACAATGGATGTCGTAAAAATATGCTGATTCGAAGCGATACTTAGCTAAATTCAGTCATCAGATTTTCTTAAGCCGAGAAAGTTTTTCTAAGAAAATAATAAAGCTACGTACTCATAATGGTTTCGATGTCGTAAATTTATTTATTGTTAATGAACAGATTGAATGAAAGAGATAAACCGCCTCAAACTTTTGTGATAGTTGACAGAAAGTACCTAAGTTTAAGTTACATTATTTGAAACTGTTAATAGGGTTTGTTAGTATTGGCTGTTTTATGCCCCAGTCGCTATTCTGAGCGAGTCGTTCACTGAAAGCAGTAGATTGACACACCTACAGGGCCATGATCATTTAATTTCATTTATTTTCTCAAACAATTTACATTGTGTCAGAAATTAACAGGTGCACATGTTAATACGTAAAATATAAGACTAGAGCGTTATTATTACGTTGATACAAAAAATAAATACAAAACGGGGTATTGGAGTAAAATATCAAAATTAATGTTGATACATAGACAAATGAAAAACAATAATAATGAATATTCAAAATATTTCTAGATTTGACCTTTTGATCATTTATTGTTTTGCATCAATAAATGATCAAAAAGGTGAACCAATAAAAAAAAATTAAAAAAATTTAATAATATGTAAACAAATATAATAAAAAAATATGTAAAAAATGTCATCAATTATAAAACTAAGATTAGCTGAAACATATTCAAAGTTAACATTATACGAAGTTACGTCAGCTTCGTCAGCTGTTGACAGCTGGTCAATTTAGATGTATTCGTGAGGGTAACTCATACTATTTTCGCCGCATGTTGGCTGAATTTTGATTACGAAAAAAAAATCACCAATCAGCGGCGATAATGAATTATACATTGACGAATACCTACATATGGTTTGACCAGCTGACATCATAATTAACGAAATCACGTCAAATCGTATGTTAGCTTTAAACATGTTTCAGGTACGGAATACGGAGTTTAAGTTTTGGACCAAATCAAAGTCAGGGAAGTTTTTACAATTATCGATGTAGTCTGCGGTCTTCTTCCTCTCTTGTCAGATTGCCAACGAAGGCCTCGCAATCACAAAGCGACTCATATTGACGGAGCTGCGTTTGTAGCGGGATAGTAACTGGAAAGCAATGATAGTTTTCTGATCGTATAACCTCTCCACTGGCAGGGCCCGCGCGGGCAACGCCGCAACTTCTGGCGAATGCTGCACGCGTCATGCGGCATGCACAGGTGCATGCAGCATTATTCGCCAATTTCTAGATTTTTCATTTCATTTATTTAGGAAAAGCTAACGGCTACAAAATATGCATAATGCAGCCCACGACGCAATTCACAAATTGCTTTATGAGGTAGTTTCCAAAAAAAAAAATAGTAGTAATATCTATATACATCTAGATTCTCCATAAAATTTCCTGCATGTATAAAAATATTTAAATGAGAACCATGTAAAGTAAGAGGATTGGTAAAATCGTGGTGATTTTAAATATTAAAAATTTTAGAATTTTGATGTACAGTTTGTGTTTTATTTAAACTTAGGTCGTCTATTGTTACATTAGAAACAAAAAACAACACGTTCCCAAACAATTTGTTTACACAAGGAGTCCATAAAAATATAACAAACAAGCCAGTCACTGGCTCAAGTAACTAGTCAACTCTAAACGAGTCTAGCTTTGATATTTGTGAGTGTTCGTCTCCCGCGATAAGAAATGAAAGATTCCTACTGACGACACTGCTTCCTACGTTTTGTTACCGCTTGTGGTACACAGTTGTTGAGAATCATAGTTTTAAACATTTCGCCAAAAAAATATTAAAATATTGTGTATTTTGTGGTAGGTATGATGATGAAGTTATTGCATTTATGGCAGCATCCAGTATAACATATGAACCAGGGGCTTAGTAATTATTTAACCTATCCCGTCGCCGTCGGTAGATAATATTTTCCTTCCAACTTTTTGAATTATGAAGAATTTCTTGGACTAGAGCCAGAATAGTTTCTATCAGATATTATTAAGTAAGTAGCCAAAACTTTCATAAAATAATAGAGTAAAATGCACTAAATTATAGGCCACGAAAGTATTTCAGTTAACTCAAACCAAACAATTTATTATGTACACGTTTGTAGACGATATTCAACTAAAACTAACTCGAACTGTTTTTGTACGTGCTCGACATGTTCAGGACATTATGAAACACGTTTTGGAATTAATTTAGTTGTTTGTTTTTATTGCTTTATTGAAATTAAAGGTATTGTTGAAGACTTTGTGTACAATTTATTTTGCAGATGTTTTGATAACGTTTTATGCGATCGTAAAGTTGAGAATTAATAGACAGTAAAACTTTTTGAAGTGGTCATTTAATATTTGTTTTTTATTATTCCACAGATCTTTTGTTTTCTTCGTTAATTTATATTTCGAGGTTTACTACGTGTCTACCCAAAAATAAATCGGTGGGGTAAGGTTAAATTTATTAGAAACAAGGATTTTTATAATAACAACTTTTAATTTTAGGTAAATGTAGACCCGCTAAGCTTCAAATGTCATGTCTAAGTTCGAGACGTTTCAGCAAGTTTACACGCTGCCGTAGTCACTTCTTTTACTATTTGTACAGGTAGAGTGGTAAATACTTAAATATTATGGTATTCTGATCGGCTTAAAAGTTTTTGCACTTACCCCAAAAACTTTTAAGCCGTGTGTCCCAAAGACAGTGTTCCATTAACTTTATTTGCCGACTTCGGCCGAAGGAGGTCAGATATCGGGATCCGAATGATTTATTGTTACAAGATTTCATTTGGTAGCGACCAGCGACATTGTCGTGATGTTCGTGCCCAATTTTATGGTGAAGTGAAATAAAAGAGCACCGCAAGAAAACAGTAATAAAATAAAGAGCAAATTAGCTCTGAGTAGCTTTTCCCAACAAAGGGGTCATGCTGTCTGAGCTAATAAATATAGCCCACTTCTTGATTATAATCAGTAGGTATTTTCTTGTAGAACAGATATGATAACACCTACCCTACCTACTAGGTAGGTGTTATCACTTTATAGGTACCTAGAACAGATCAGATCTGGTAAGCGAAATCGTGAGAAAAGTTTAGTTTATTTTTAATTTGGTCTTGCAAATATAGTGTTAGGTGGAATGAGGATATTCATATTTGTATAGCACTCACTGATTATTTAATTTTAATTCTTAGCTAATGTTTTATGTTATGTGCAAATAATACCTATTCAACCTATTTCTATTTCTGATATTTCTGATTCTGATACCTACTTTAAGCATTTATATAATTTTACGTATTACTTTAGAATTTTATAATAATGTTTGTAATTCTGTAAGTCAAGTGTGAATAGATAAACAAATAAATCTTCTTTTCTCGATACCTATCAGGTTCTCCAGTTTTCATGATCTATCTAGCCAGATGTGTCAACCGTCACCCTTTGCATTCCCTTATGGGGAAAGAGTTGGGTGACGGTTGGTGTACACTTCGGCCCGCGCGTTAATAAATATTTCGGTCCGAAGTGGAACTCCACAGAAAGGCCACAGAGCCTGTGTAGTGAGTATGTGTAGTTATCAAAAGCAGATTAATTCAAAAATCTTTATAGACTCTGGCCAACCCGTCAGTAAGCCAAGGCAACCGGGCGTCAATAGCAATCCTATCGTCAATGGCAGCCGATAATGAAGTCCGATCGACGTAATAAATTTATTTGTGCGTTAATGGACTCAACTGGATCAGAATTATTGGATATTAAACAAATTAGGTGAGCTCTGTTTCGTGCCGGATGCCTAGATAGGCACTGTTGGACAGAATTACGCTAACGGGCTCGTCGTTTCTCCTGAGGGAGATGAAATTGCTTTGTGTGGAGATGACACTTACAGTAGGAATATCATTGGGAAGATCTACGCATACTCTGGCATATTGCAGCATAGGAGCGAGAAACAAATTGTCAAAATCAAAAGATTTCTGTCATAATGATGAATTTACAGATATTTATTCTGATTGTTACAGGAAACCTGCTTGTTTCTTACAGTTTCCCTACCTCTCTCAAATCTCGTCGCTCGCATTATATTTTACACATAGACATAGTGGTGAATGTTTGTTTGCAAAATATTTACAAGCCTTTGTTTATTTGTAACAAATTTAAGTAAGTTTCTAGCCATGCAGGCCAATACATATTTCCTCAAATTGAAAGCGAGTAGGTATCTATTTTCTACCAACGAGAGAGAAACCCGGACATGCTAAGAGCCTGATCACTGATCAGTAATTTCAGGCACCAAGGCTCGAGAGCAGTTCGCTTGTCCACAAACAATGTCCTTTCAGGTGCCCGTTACCGTTGGCTTAAAGGGGCGGACTCAGAGGTAGGTATAAAGCTACCACGGATGTAATGTCACGAGCTAATTATCTAAAATAAGGTCAAAACAGTGACACATATATTAATTTGTGTTAAAAAATACTTGATGACTACCCGTGCATGCTTTGCATGGGTATTTATTCCTCAAGTATTTTTTGACTTTGACTTTATACAATCAACTGTTTTTTATTGCAATTTTTCTAATACTTTGTACGATTAGGATCTCTGGATAGTCAAAGTTGACCGTTGAAGTAGGTAGTCAATGGCAGCGAGAAGCAACTTACGCAGCCCCGTACATATTATTTTTCGTTTCATGTTCGCAAATTTAACTATTTCATAAGTTACACAGACTGGTCATTATCTAAGTACGAGACGGGCCACCAATAAAGATAGATATATGAAATAATATTTGTATTAGACTAGACTACCTCTAGACTAGACGAGACCTCGCATAAATTACCCCTCATTTCAACTTTTCCAATCTCATACGATCTAGAAACCACTGGGCCTGAATATTTCCCTTCAAAATGTACCCTATATACACCAATTCCCGTGTTTCCTGCAAACAAGTGCCCTTTAAATTTCCCCTTCTAATTAGTGCCCTGTAAATATCGCCGTGCCAGATCGTACGTAGAATCAGCCTGTTTGAAGAATGGCTAGGCCGTTACCAACGCAGATTTTTTGGGAACACCTAATTAATTTCATTCGACGAGATGCCTAAGTGACGTTTAGACTTACATTATGTTGTTGAACATTGGGCATACCCAACACTTCGTATGATGAAACGATGCTAAGAGAAGAATATACAAAGCATACGTATTAGGCATTTAATTGAATGGCGCCGTTTTGTAAGCTGCCTGCTGAGCTGACATTTGTACAAACGGGCTTATTCTACAATCCGGCGGCGACATCAAACCAAATCCTGTGTCAGTCTTCCATTGCAACACCCTAAATGGGTACTACTAAAAGCACAGACATTGATATACCTTTTAATTTATTTATTATTCATTTCTGTCTGTTTTATACTTTATTTTTTTTTTTTTTTTTCTTTAAACAATCCCTTATTATGTTTCCTACATCAAAAAATTATGTGTGATTGTTGTAATATAAATTATATAGAGTGTATCGACATCAAGTACATACAGTGACCATACTCCCCTACTCAATAAGGTCTGGTCTGGTCGGTGGTACTGAAATACTGAAAATACCTAAAAATGTTCCCTGTGCCCTGAATACACTCCAGACGCATTACCTAGTTTGGTATTCAGCCTTCGCGTCAGGCAAACAAAGCTGGCGTTTATTTATCAAAGCAAAACGGCTTAGAGCGGTCGGTTGATGTGGTAAATCTTTTTTAGTGATGCCCTGACAGTTGGGCTTTCAATGATGAAGGTGAGAACCGCTTGATGTGGGGCTATTTGGGTATGTTTAGTTTATGCAGAGGCACACACCTGTCTAAGTTTGTGAGCGGTGCGTTTCATCTCCTCTTGTTATGTAGGATCAAAGTATATAGGGACATTGAATGATGGAGTTACGAAACGATAAAATAAATAAATCAATCCTAATGGTTTATATTCAAAAATGTGAATTTATCATGTATTTGTATTTATTTATTCCATCGTAGGTACATGTTACACTTGATGTCGATACAGTCTATATAATTTATATTTTATCAATCACACACAAACTTTTGACATAGGAAACATAATAAGGGATTGTTCAAAGAAAATAAAAAAATAATAATAATAAAGTAAAAATGGTAGTAGTAAAGACAGTTTTAAAGGGCAATGTATACGCTTCTACAACAAAATAACAAATGAGATGAAAAAATTATCAAAATATATATTCAAACAAATTGTCAAACACATCCTTTGTAAAAAGGCTTACTACAAAATATCAAATTGGTCAAGTTTTGCTCCACATCGAAAACTAACAACCTAACAAGGTAAAGGTTTCTTGTTCGCTTCTTTGCTTTACCTTATAAACATTGAAGTGAGCAAAAATCAAAGAGATCGCTTTATTTTCTAGTTTTACTTACGTAATTTGAATTTTGTGACGAGTCCAAGAGGTCTAAAAGAAATAAAGCACTTGGAATTTAGTTTTTTTTTTTGAGACTAACATTACTCTTCTACAAATTAAATAAAAATAATTGGTCAGACTAAAATGAATAAATTAAGAGGTAAGTCAAAGTATGCGGCTAACTTTTTCCAAGATTAAGTATATACAGGGCGTCCCACGGCTATGCTACGTGGAGGGAAAGTACCTTGAGTATTGTAGATGGAACATTTTACTGAAGGAAGACAGTATTTTAATTTAAAAAAACAATTTAAACAGCATTCATAAATTTTTAAATAATTATTTGGTTGAACCGGGAATCGAACCTGCTACACGAGAAAAAATTACCCTGTAGTTTTATCATACCGATCAAAAGGCTTCATCATAAGGATTATTTTTTGCTAAATAACATAGTGTCAGAAATAAAAGGAAGACCATACTGACAAGAGTATTTTGCCTTGACAATTATTATTGTCAGCGCACTCGCTAGATTAATTGCAAATTGGACAAAGTGCTAACCACATTCGCCCATGCATGCAGTTAACAGTGAAATAAATCAGCTGACCGTCAAAACTCGAGCTTTTACGCGAAAAACGCTAATTACGCCATTTCACTTTAAAATTACAGTGAAATCAGACTCGAATGGACCATCAATTATACTTATCACTGAGATTGTACCTACTTGGAACGACACGGGAAGACAAATGTTCCTCATGGTCCACTCATTACTAATACCGGTGGGATGTTTCTATCGCCTCTGAATAAGTGTTGTATTTTATTACTCACAGTAACGATCTGTTTATAGTACCGTTTGCGTGGACGATCTTTAAATAAATAATAAATAATGCTGGACAATCCACACAGCACCATCTAGTCCCAAGCTAAGCAGAGCTTGTGTTATGGGTACTAGATGACTGATATTCATAATACAATACATTACATAGATAGATATATTTTTATGATACATAGAAAACACCTAGAACACCCGAAACAATTATTTGTAGATCGTACAAACATTTGTCCCGAGGCGGGAATCGAACCGGTAACCGCTTGCGTCGTAGGACCTTCACCCGCCGCGCCACGTCTCTCGTCGAAATGGTTGTTTGGTCTTTTACGAGTGAGAAAGAAGAAACATAGAAAATATTTTATATTAACAACTTATGACACGAATTAATCCAATATACTTTAACGGGTTATTTTTTGTGCGAAGATAGCAGAATTTGCGCAGCATGCATTGTGCTGGACGAACACTGTGGTGTGTCCGTGCACCCAGCGCTGGATTTCAGTGAAGGCCAAACAATACATACTTGTATCATGTTTGAAATGTACACCGTGGACCTCCTTGTAATATGTAGGTACCTACATCAATCAGAGAATTAATTCAAAGCAGCGCCTGTAGTAATCTACCTTGATAAGTCGTCCTGATGTTTGTCTGTTAAATTTTCCTGGTTTTTTAGGGTTCCGTAACCGAAGGGCGAAAACGGGACCCTATTACTAAGCCTCCACTATCCTTCCGTCCGTACGTCCGTCCGTCACAGGGCTCTATCTCATGGACCGTACGAGGTAGACAGTTGAAATTTTCAGAGAATGTGTGTGTATTTCTCTTGCCGCTATAACAACAAATAATAAAAATAAAATAAATATCCAAATTAAAGCGGGTTTCCTTAAAAAAAAACGTGATTTTTTTGGTTATATTTGCTCTTCGTTTGTCAAGACTGTATCTCTTGAACAATAGGTAGACATAATAAACTTTCTATAAACAAAAAGTCATGGCCGAATAAAGAAATTCACATATTCATTCATGCATGAACCTAAAAACCATTAGAATAGAAAGATATTTATATATAACAACAATATTAACACTTACAAAAACAAGACCAGCTTATAAGATAGGTCGGTGTCCCATAATGAGAAGTTAAAAATTTAAAGGGGTCTCCGGGCAAGTGAAAATTTGATGTTCTTTGTAAAATTAGCTGATTTTTACGGCCTTCGTGTGCGAGTCGACTCGCACTTGTCGGTTTATTTGTGTATTTCTTGTCTCTTGTTGCTATCTTTTTGTATAATACAGTTTCTGTTTTTATAAGTAAGTAGTTAGGTATATGTACATAGTTAAAATATTTAATATAATTTTTTATTAGTTTTTAGTTACGTCACCGTTAGTTTTAATACGTACCGTGAATAGGATCAGTGATCCTATTCATCCAAAGGTTGCCTGGAAGAAATCGATGTTAGCGATAAGGCCGCCGGTTGTACCACACTAGATATAATTAGGATTACGTTCTTGTTTCATTGTTTTATGTATTGAAGGTGCAATAAATTACTAATCTATCTAGCTAATCCAAGTGTCTATTACAGGGAAACATCACTAGACAGGAAAGGTCTGACTGGCAGGCTATCAGGGAACGAGTGTCCCACCTGTCGGAAAGGAACTCAGCTGAGTCTTCCCTAAACTGAAAACCAGCACTCGGTGGATACAAGTTTATATTCAACAAAATGTTGCAAAATATGGCCTATGCCATAAACTCTGCTAATTTCAAAAATAAGTAACTAAATGTGCCTAGGATTAATGTCTTAAGATAATGTGTTGTGTAGTAGATTTAATGTTAATAAAATAATTTTCTTTCTTTCATTCTTTCAATCAGCCCATCGATTTCCCGAACATACCTCAAAGCTGCTTTTCTACAAGTAATGTGTGATAATAAGCTTTGGTGATCAGACAATTAGCTTGGTGATCAGAAAGGTTCGAAGGTACTCACGTATCTTCGAACCTTTCTGGCAGGCAGGCAGTTAATGAGCAATATTTTATGAGTTTTAAGCGAGAACCCCTTCCCGTGTTCTTGCCCGGAAGGGTAGCTACCCGTCTCTATCGCACTAAGCCTATAAAACACGCAATTAAGACCCGACTACATATTTGAACAGGCGGCTTTTCCGTAAACCTTTCTCGGGTTAACAATTCTTAACCATTCAATAATAAAGAAACTCTGAATATTTGTTATTGACCACGGGATGTTTTTGACTTTCGTTTGATGCCTGAGGCGAAAGGGCTTTTTACGAAGCTTTCCAAATAACCAAACCGATCGATGTTGGAAAAAAACGTTAGTATTGCCCGAGGGACAATAATCCCATTGAAAAAAATATTACTTTACGATGGTTTTATCCGCAGCGGATGCTTTGTGAACTTATTTTCCAAATAATTTATTATTTGATAAAAAAATCGTGACCTCTTATAAATAGCCAAAAGGCGCGGTCCTTTTTAGAACCTGTCAGACTGAGGCTTATTTGGGCTTAAATTTCGGGAGATTTAACAGGTCTGTGCCAGAAATACTTGGCAGATGGTAGACATAATTATCAGGGTAAGAGAGTACAAATTTTAATTATAGAAAGATAAATAGATTAAAACTTTATTGCACCATCAATACACTAGCTATGTAGCCTTAAATATTTTGTAGGTAACAATTCCACGTAAAACCTTCTCTGATAAGAAGATGTATCAAAGTAAGTCGTCAACTGTTTCGTCTCTCCACGAGACATCATCATGATACCACAATACTCGATTCTGACACTGAGGCCCGTTTTATTAAAGCTTGCTCAGACATAGGTATATGCTTGAGTGACGTTTATGCGAAATGAACGGTTGATAATTTTAAAATAAAATATGGGAACGGGATGACTGCCGCGGTATTTAATATCGGATAAGAAATTCCAGGTTATAAAACCATATTGTTACGTTTTACAGACCAGCGAAGGCCGAACTAAATAATGTATTGAAACGGAAAGATTCCCGATCCGGCATAAAATATAAATTCCTATTCGACGGACTTTCGGACTTGCATAGATTTTAAATGGGCTTATTATGGTGAATACTTTGATGAATAATAATATCTAAGACCCTCAAAAAGTAGATATCGCACTAGACTACGCACTAGCGGTTTAAACACTCGGTTTGCTACGTTTTTTATTAAAAATTATCAGATATCTTCCAGATGCTCGTAAAACCAATATTTTCAGAAACTACAAACATGGACAGACTAGTATAGGCTGATGGTGTGATGTGATATTGCGGTACAAAAATTACACCCATGATGAAAATCAAGCCAGCAACCTTCAGAGTAAAACTCTGCGCCACAGAAGTCGTCAAAAGATTCATATTTTCATAGTTTTCCTACTTACAAATTTGTACACAGTTCCCGAAATATTACACAGGTCTTACCCCGGAAACAACGCGGGTAAAGGGTAGAAAAGCTCAGAGGGTAAACAAAGAGCCGGCGCAAGCCATTATCATTTATTATTAACAAATGCCCGCCCGCCCAACCTGCGATTAAATGTCATATGGACACACGCGAACCATGCCAACGGAACACAATTATTATCATTATTTTAGTAATCCCTATTAATATGTTAACAGACGGTTTTAAAAATGATCAAATACTTTTTTCTCCTGCCGAATAGACCATTTTGACAATTCACACAAGGCTCTGCTTAGCGTTATACTAAGCAGAGCTTGTTTTATGTTATATGTAGGTACTAGATCCCTAATACAATACATTACATATAATATTTTTTTCACACTCTATGCTCGTAAAACGCACTTTATACGTCATGTACCTATCTCTAACCGAAAGCAAGTGATTATAGCCCTGTTTGCTGAAAAAGGTGAAGGATTTATTAAATTCAAACAAATCGAATGAGATCTCTGTTCGAGTCTACTTGGTCAACATTTCCATGCATATTCTATGGTTCTTAATTCAAACTCGTTACTCCCTTCGGAATAATGAACCTAACTCCCAAGGGAATAATGAGATTGAATTTGAAACATCAAAATATGTGTTTTTTTTTACTAAGACGATCCGTACAGTGAGATCTTCTAAATTCGAAGTAGTTCAGAAGGCGGAACAAAATACTAACACCGCGAATCACGTAACCGGGCTTTTACTATTTACTCGCAGAAAGTGTGAAAAGAGATACTTCTCATGCATAGAGCTGTCTTCGTCTTGGGCATGATTGAATCCCTCTCGAACTTAGGATTCTATTAACTCCTCGTGAGTTATTCTAGAGTCCTGAGTTGCGCTCGGTATTCAATGACGCCCGTGACGTGAGACACTGCTTTGCGTCCTCGGTGCATAAACTAAAATAATACTTTTTTTATTATACATAGAATACACCTGGAACAAATATAAGCTTACCGTACAAACATTTGTCCCGGGGAGGGAATCGTACCGTAACCGCAGGGGGTCCTTCACCCGCTGCGCCACTATAGTCGTCAAATTGGGGACATAGGCTACTTTTGTCCGGGGAAATTACGTGCGGAGCCGCGGGCAGAAGCTTGTAGTACTGTAGAGCTGTCACATGGTTTAATAGCCATACCAAACGTGCATTAGCTCAGTTAGCATAAAACATAAACTCGCTTTGCCCACAACTAGGCTACACAAAATTAGTGTATCTTTTAAAGGGCAATGTACATAAACGCTTCTACAACAAAACTCCTAGTGAGTTGCAAAAATTATCAGTAAATCATTCAAACAAATTGTCAAAACCTTCTTGTGTAAAAAGGCCTACTATATAATATCAGATATCTCTAGAGGATAAAAAAGCTTGGGACGGGATTTGCTCCAACTCGAAAAATAACAACTAACAGGCTAAAGGTTTCCTCGTCGCTTCTTTACTTTAGTCTACATACCGAAGCGACAGAAATCAAACATATCACTTTATTTCCGTGTCACTGTTTAAGAATTTGACCTTTTCTAAGTGTACATGTATTGTATATATGGAAATAATAAAGAGTTTTTGTTTACATTAGCAGGACATTAAATTAGTTACTGACACATAACTAGATCTAAAGTTAATAATGTCATGTAATTATTATAATATAAATCATAATTTCCCTGTTCAGGCGTAAACTAAGGCCCGACAACACTGAACATAAAACTATGAGAGTTTCCTTCTGTTTTGAGGGACACACTATACAAGTTTTGACAGCCAGTACAAGCCAGCCACGGCCGCCCTGCAAGGTAGCTTGAAGAGAATACAATCGTATGAAAATTTACGGGACCGGCCACTACAAGCGTAGAGCTTAGCTAGTCAACTGGATATAGCGAGGCGATGTCTGTTTTGCTAAATGTTTACCTCTACGGTCGCCTCGATAGGTCAATCCAAGTAGATCGATATTGATCTCTACAATGTAAGGGAAACTATGCTACGCGCCTAGCTAACATCGAAGCATTCATCCAAGCTACCATCTCGCAGTGCGGCCGTGGCTAAAGCGCGTTAAGGCTCGTCATGTCTCGGATTACTTCGGCCAACGTGTAATTTAACCATCCTCTTTTTCTTCCTCAAAAAAAGGAAGGTAGTTTTAATACGTAAGTATGATTTCTCCGTCAATTGTGGGGCGATTTCGATGATTGTTGGGATGATTGATTGGGTTTTGTAAAACAAATGTAATGAAAATGATCCTGGAGTCCCGTACAAATTGTATTCCCGAGGGATTACTATTTGTCCCGCAAAACCTAAAAACTATAAATTATAGAATTTCAAAGTCGGTTTTTTTTTTCTTTTTGCCACTGAAGTCGGTTCATTCGATTGAAGTGACTTTACCTAGTAGGTCGGGATGTATAATGTAAGAACAGGTAAAGCCAATCTCATTAGAGGAAACCACTAGCTTTGTACTTTGCAGACTGCGCTGTGCTCAGTCAACGAAACGGAACTTTTGGAGCTCAAAGAAAAACATGTTCTCCAAAGCGTTCCGGGTTTTAAGTTAGCAGAACGGTTTCTTAATAAAATGAGTTCCCTTGCGAGCTGCATCTATCTTACAGAACTTAGTTATGTTAAGTTTAGGCTACAATAACTACGGTATAAAGAATAAAATTACCAAATGAAAATAAATAGGAGTAGATAGATAATACTTTATTACCACAAAAAGACAGAAAACAATACAGAAATAGATGCTAAGAGTAGACGAAGTACAAAGACTCTCGTGAGGGCTGCATCTTTCAATGAACGAATACCTATAAAGGTGACTCAGGCCTACAAAAACTATATTGTTAAGTACTTTAAGAAATTATTAATTTTGTAAGATGAGTAAATCGAGTTCTGTGAAAACCGGACTGGTCGAATCTTAAATTTTTATTTATAAGAGGTAGGTAGTTATTATTAAACCCTGTATTAGCCCTGAATGATATTAAAGGCTACATTTTCAGCCTACCACACGCAGGTAAAATATTATATCCGCCGTCAGCAGACAAACTTCTTACTTCGACACGTATCTTTCACGCTCAATGTCTGTAGATATGTATAAACGGTCCTGTAATCCAGGTGCTTCGTGAGTGAAGTCGAGGGTTGAAGCTAGTTCATAATAATGTAAGTTACCTTCAGGGGTGTCAGCTAGGGTGACCACGAAGAGCGCCAGCAGCGCTACAGCCGTCGACACCGCTCTCATCTGGAACAAGATTTGTTAAATATTAAAAATTAAATTAGTGATAGTGCGTAAATATAATACTGAAAAGACAAAGCGTGTTCGTATTTACATTTTGGTCATGGTAATCTTTGTCGAATTAAATCTTTTTAATTTTTTTCCGCTATTAGACAAAATTGAAGTGAAGAATAAAGTTTATTTACACTTTATTCCCTTTTTTTTCAATTAACAATTTGATCTTATTAACTTCTAAAACAAACTGTTATTTCTATCCAATATAGAAATAATTCCGATTCGTAGAAGTTGTGTGCGTGTCTGAAGCTCTCAAGCTTCAGAAGAAGCATACAACAGTAATGACTCTGCATATTAGAAGTCTGTTTCTCTTCGCTCCCAAGAGGTACTTAATTATGAGTTTACGTATTTTACTTACGTTCCTACATTATTTAATTTTTATATTTAACATCCGACGTAGAGGCAGGCATTTTGTGTTTAATTATTCTGTTTGTCTGTGTGTCCATGTGTGGCACCCAAGTGGACGAACCAATTTCGATTTGATTTTTGTTTAAAAGGGGATTTAACCAGTAGGTAATGTTCTAACCTTAAAAACATAACCGTCCTTCTTGCGCTGTTACTCTGAACCTGTTTTTAACCGACTGCTCTCAAATGTGATTATATACTTTGTGTGGAAACTGCTAAGCCTAATTATTCTACTGATAAGTATTTAAAAAGCTAGCTAGCCTAAAGCATGGTTTTACCAAAAAAAATGTGTTTTAAAGTAAAATCACAGGATGTTTCTCATTTAACTCACGAGCTACGGTATCCGCTACGAATTCTACATTCTACGGCGTAGGCCGCTACAAGAGACGCTACACTGCTACGTAATTTTAATTAAGTAGGTACTTTGTTTGTTCTTTGTTCCAAAAATATTTTTGAACAATTTCCGAGGGCGGGCGGAATATTTTTGACGTGGCCTAACCCGATACAGGGCGTTGATTGATTCCGGATTGCATAACGACCCGTTAGCACCGGCGACCAAAATGCTTCTAAAATGGACAACATGTTTTTTAGATTTTTTTTCACAGTTTTACAGACGTTTTTAGATTGATCACAATTTTTATATAGTTTTAAATTCACATTTTTAGCTAAAAGGATAAAAATCAAAAATATTTTTGTGTTTAATATACAATAGTGAAACAGTGTTTGAGATTCCCTTATAGAAATAGTACCTACATTGTTCACCGAGGTGAGAAAGTGACTGATTCCTATCGAGTGTGTAATTTGAGCTTAAAACAGACGAGGTAGGAATCGCACGTTCTCCTGAGTGATACATACATAGTCCTTTAACTACACCTTCGAGGAAAATAAAACATTTTCCAAAAAAGAAGTTCGAAAAAGGTTCAAAGAAGAAGTACTCTTCTCGGTTTTCCAATAAACGAAATCATCATCCGTCTTATTGTATTTATTTCTGGGTTATCAATCACTGTTTGAGCAGTTTCTTTTATTACTGGCGGTGTCATAAAATCTTCACTATCATTCGACGACATTCTGTAGAATTAATAAAATTACTTAACTCAAATGTTTAAAATAGTTTTGTCTAAAATTTTTTTTAAGCCTACTAACACATTGGACTGTAAAATGTCTTAATAAATAAATTGAATTATTAT
Source organism: Eupithecia inturbata (assembly GCA_963662085.1). Taxonomy (NCBI): domain Eukaryota; kingdom Metazoa; phylum Arthropoda; class Insecta; order Lepidoptera; family Geometridae; genus Eupithecia; species Eupithecia inturbata. The sequence continues at coordinate 1,289,275 of OY759195.1, forward strand.
AAAAAAAATTTTCCGCGGATGCCTCAAGTAGGTTCTTTTTTTGAATTACTGTTGCGGGAACGGAAGAGGCCGATATCACTCTGAGTAAAAACTTTTTAAAGTTTAACCTATAATGAAAATAACCATAGCTAAAGGCTGAAATTTCAGAAATTTAAAAAGAAATAATACGAATGGATTTCCATACATTATTCTCTCCCGGCAAACGCGACAGAAATGAAATTGTTTAAAGTTTTTCTACCCGCATCTAGTTCGTCTGCAACGACCCACTTTCTAGCTCAAGTTTGGATAAGGAATAAGTCACTTTCCGAGCAGGTGTGGAAATTACGCTTTTCCATAACAAATAATAATTAGATTAGTAGCGAAGGTTTAGTTAAGGTATTTAAGGTAATAAACTACGTAATAATTAAGAGATTATGCTAAGTAAGTAATATTGTTATTATTTTATTGCCCGATACAACATGATACGTGCATCCCGAAGCAAAATGGGGCGCGCCGCAGCTCCACCGAATATGGATATTTGCGTCATGGTCACTGAAAGTGCTATAAAATAACGTAATAAAGATTTTTACTAGGAAAACCCGTAAGATTTAACTCACGAATTCCGCATAAAAATAAAGTGTTTAAACGAACTTTTAGCAGAAGTAGTGGAGTTCCTCGCATTTCATTCGTAAAGAATTGTACACTTCCCCGGTTATTAACCACTTGACCTCCAAAAGGGGTAGAGGGGGCTTAAGGGGGTTTCTCGGGGCATGTTAACGACTTCACCCGGAATTTGTATCCTTCTATTTAAAGTCGACTGCATTTTTGAGTCGCGTTGGAGTTCTAAATGAAGGCTACAATTACACGGACGTTGTTTTAGTTCTGCACCAATTTTCACCTTTGGTTTTTCAGTATTTTTAGCCCGCTTAAAACTTATAAGCGAGCCTTGAACTGCTCAGTTAGTTTCAGATAAGTTTGATAAATTATTTGTAGAATTTGTATCATTAATTAATTGAAAACTATGAAAAAACCGTATTAGATCCCTTTTTAACTTTTTGTTTTTTATCTTTTTAACTTTTTGTACATAGGTTTCGTTTCTAGGGTTCTGTACACGAAGGGTCAAAACGGAACCCTATTACTAAGCCTCCGCTGTCCGTCCGTCCGTCCGTCCGTCTGTCACAGGGCTCTATCTCTTGAACCGTAAGAGGTAGACAGTTGAAATTTTCAGAGAATGTGTATTTCTTTTGACGCTAGAACAACAAATAATAAACACACAATAAATATCCAAATTAAAGGGGGCTTCCATACAATATACCTGATTTTTACGGTACGTAACCCTTCATGTGCGAGTCGACTCGCAATGTACCGTGATACTTCTTTGTGTATTTGGCAAGAGATTTGATAATTAATAGGTAATGGGTTAATTAATTAACTCGTGGCGTACTGAGGATCTCCGGGTTTTTAAAAAGTTATCTGAGCGTCTGGTTATAGCGACGCGTGACCCGAAAGCGGGCGGATATCTGGCGCAGCGCATCACATTGCCATACAGCGGAGCAATGCAGCCTGCGTCTTGGGGACGCTTCCGACTGGTATTGATAAAGATCAGTTGAGCTACCTGTAGATTGTTTGCAACAGTCTGCTGTTAGCTTAATTGTTTAAATTGTAAATACTACTTCTAATTTCTTTCTATTAATTGATTGCAATTTTCTTTGTTAATAAAGACCAATCAAAAGAATAAAATAATTGTTGATCAGCGTACGAACAACCAGCTATAAGGGGTTATTCCCGCTCGTCCCCACGTTTCGTCCCCAGTGGGGACCAATGGGAAGTTTACTTCCCGTTGGTCCCCATAGGGACCAGCGGGAAGTTTTTCAGTAGCGTTCGTCCCCATTAAAATAATATCATTGTAAATAACTTTAGTGTTAATAACCATGATGGTTTTAAAAGATTTATACTACGTTTTGTAATCAACTTTTATATAATATTTTAATAAAAAATTGTAAACATAAAATCAACGTTATAAAAAATTTGTTTCAGAATTATAGTAACTATAGAAACAGATACTAGAGAAACATAAAAGACGTGCTCATCTAAATTACTAGGTATAACATAAATTTAAAAAAGGATTTATAAGAATATCAGTCAGTATCATATCATAAGGTATAATAATTTAAATTTGTACATTTGAAATCAAGTTCTAATTATTTAACTGGATCAGGGTAACCACACACTTGGAATATTGTTAGACCTAGCTAAAGCCTTTGACACCGTTTCCGTACCCATACTATTGCACAAGCTTGAAACACTCGGTATCAGAGACACTCAGCTGAAACTTTTCACGAGCTATCTCGAAGAACGCACACAGTGCGTCAGGATAGACGATGTCCTCAGCAATGATCAGAAAAACACTGAGTTTGGTGTTCCCCAGGGCAGTGTTTTAGGACCTACATAATTGCGTAGGAGCATGTAAGGGAATGTTCTTGGAAAATGTTTGCAAGCATCTGCATTATTAAAACTAGTTTAGTGTAGTAATTATTTTAAAGTATTCACCTTCGGCTTGTATAGTTATTAATTTCTATTTGATTATTTTATTTGTTGTTTGAACTCTTTTTACCTGAAAACAGGTTTTTACCTAGTTCAGGCATACGCATTATTTAATTCCATTAGAATTTTAGATGAACTTGGTTATCCTTTTAGTCCTAAGTTATTTTGAATAAATTATTACTATTTTTCACATCATTTATTTCAAATCTCGGTATAAACTGCATTTTTACTATAGAAAATAAAATATTATTAAACTATTCTACAGTAAAAAATATATCAAAACGGTGAATCACCGTTTTGATATATTTTTTACTAGGGCTGCAGAGAGAGGAACTTCCTGACGGTTATTATTATTATTGACATCATTTAATTTAAATCTCGTTGTAAAATACATTTTTTAGTATAGAGAATAAAATATTATAAAACTATTCTACAGTAAAAAATATATCAAATCGGTAAATCATCGGCCGCGAAGCTAGCTTCAAGCGGCCGGTGACTAGGGCTGCAGAGAGAGGAACTTCTTGACGGTTATTATTATTATTATTGACAAAAAATGGCTTAAATAACATAAAATAATACCTTATTTTATGTTATTTAAGCCATTTATTATTACTTTTGAATATTCACCTATAGTGCGTGTTTGTTACTATAACTAAATTAAATTTTTATAATGTTGACTATTTAATGTATTATAAATGAGAAATAATTATAATAATAAGCTAGCTTCGCGGCCGGTGATTCACCGTTTTGATATATTTTTACTGTAGTATAGTTTTATTATATTCTATTTTCTATAATAAAAATGAATTTTATTAAAAATGGATTTTAAATAAATGATGCTGCTACGCCAAAACAAAAACACATTTCAAAAACAATCTTAGGTTTTCATTTAAAGTATACGAAAATAATATTATTATTAAATATTATTGCATGCAAAATCACAGTTCGAAGGAAATTCTTTGTCTATTATAGTAAAACACGCTTAGCTCTAATTATTCACATACCATACACATAATATTCGTATAAAATCACAGTTCAGTAGGTATACATTACTATTAATAATTAATATGCAAAATCACAGCACTACTTAGTCTTAAACTAATTTCTAACCATTTCTAGGAAATGGCCGTCGTTGATGTCTCCATTTCGGCATTCTTTTATGAACTGGTCCTTCAAAATATATTTTAGTGATCGCTTTTTTAAAGAACCTTGTTTTCTTTACATATCTTTAATGATATTGAAATCAGAGTCTTCTCTTAGTGTTTCCAGCATCCAGATTCCAGTAGCATCAAGTTTGGTTTCTTTTTGATGATAATGTGTTTCCGTTTATTGTGCCATGATTCCAAATTGTTGATTGTTCGGTGTCTTTGACCAAGTACACACCAATCAGATATAAAATTGAATAGTTGATTACAAAACAAGATAGTATGATTTTATTCAAATTATTCTCATATTATTTTAATGGGGACGAACGCTACTGAAAAACTTCCCGTTGGTCCCCACTAGGGACGAAACGTGGGGACGAGCGGGAATAACCCGTATTTTTTATGTAAGTTCGCCGATTTCTCAATGATTATTTTATAATATTGTATAGACAAAGATCCCGGTCCCATAATATTTTTTTCCCCAAGGGATTGGTAATTGTCCCGCAAAATTTTAAAAACAGTTAAATAATAAATTATTTATTATTTTAATAAATTATTTATTATTTTAGTAAGAAGGCAGTGTTTAGTTTTTCAAAACAATCAAATTATGTACTGAGGGCCTCTTAGGTTTATTCATAACGAAGGAAGGTAGCCATTAAACACCAAGCTGGCTAGTGCGTCTTGGTGTGTCGCCATAGCCTAGTTCGTTATCTAGCAGGGTGTACCAAATGCTGGTTAGGTTGGCTTGGGGGGGCGAGATGTCGGGAGCCCCCGGAAAAAAATATCTATCTATATGTATTATCTACTATATCAGTTAAAGATATTTATTATTTTAGTAAGAAGGCAGTGTTTAGTTTTTCAAAACAATCAAATTATATTTATTCAAAACGTCTAGAAAGCTTGAAATATGAAAGAAAACTTTGGTTCCTCAGCAAATGGCAGAGTGTTTGCGGCATTCATTTGATCATCAACCGCCATTTAGCCTTCACTAACGCAATAACGATCCGACCGACTCAAACAAGCCAGAATTACATTCCGCCTAGCGCTAGGGCGGGCTAGGGCGGGCTTAGCCTTGGGCGGTGATATCCGACTTTATGACATGTACCTAGAGGTGGTAGCTTATTGAGTTGTGACTCTTTCTAAGATACCTATCTAGTTTGATACATAGTTCAAAATTTTCACCTAATGTAATTAATTACCTTTGTATTTTGCTATAACAAATAGGATTTCTTTACTTTACTTTTACTTTATTGCCACCGTTGTTGACAAACGATGTAATTCGTTGTTGCCAACGGATGACGATTCTGTGAACATTGTACGCCAAGGACTCGTTGTCCTTGTTTACAACGGATGTGGTTTGGGAAACAATGATGCACATCGTTGTTGAAAATCTTGTTCTTCTTCTTTTATCTCGGGCTCTGCATCATGGTTTGTCACAATTCTGCCCATTTCAGTTTCTGTTTACAAAATGTACATAACACTAATAAATACGAAAACAAACTTAATTCTTGTTAAAAATCAATGACATCGCCCATGCCCAAATGACATGTGCTAAAGACCTACTTCTTTCAATGTCATGAAGAAATATAGGCCTTGGGAGGGGTGATTTCGATTTTATGACAAGTGGTCCACAGACCTAGTTCTTTCAGTGAGAAGAAATTATTTGATGGCTCTCAGCGGTTGGAGAATGGCATGTCTTTCCTTATATGATTTTAGTTTGATAATAAAAGATGCCCATCAAACTGTTATTAAATAAATAAATAATGCTGGACAATCCACACTGCATTACCTAGCCCCAAGCTACGCAGAACTTGTGTTACGGGTACTAGATAACTGATATACTTAATACAATACACTGCACATAAATATTTTTTATTATACATAGAAAACACCCGGAACAAATATCTGCAGATCGTACACACATTTGACCCGATGCGGGAATCGAACTCGCAACCTCATGCGTCGCAGGCAGACCTTCGCCCGCCGCGCCACAAAGGCCGTCATATTTTTCCAGGATTACCGCCTTGATCCAACTTCCTAGCGAGAGTCTCTTGACATGTTGATATTATTATCATTACTGTGGTTGCAGCCGTTGTAAAACTTATTCTGTGAAAACCTAGATAATTACTGTTGCAGGGATAAAGGCCAGTGACGGACAGATGGCCAGACAGGCAGACCGGGGTAGACACCGTAATACCTGATGTAATAGGGTCCCGCTTGTACCCTGTGGAAACATAGGCACGCTAGCCTTTGTCTAGGTTGGCAGAGAGAAAATAAACCTTAATGAAATACAACATTTGAATTAGATAACGAGATATACACAAGCTCTACTTAGCTTGGGGCTAGATGATGCTGTGTGGATTGTCCAGTATTATTTGTTTATTTTATATCGGTTGTTGTGTAATCAAATTGCAAGCAGTAATCTCATCTTATTTTCACTCTCACCTTAAACGATAACACCCTTAGAATCCGGCTTTTCCGCCCACCACCTCACCTAAGTTATCCGAGCGAATTTACACCGTTACCGCGAGATCGTAATTCGCTAACGTTAATTATTCATGTATAAACAGCGGGTAAGTTTGCCTGCGCGTTCGATAGAGGGCGTAGATGATGTATCGCCGTGCCGGGGCAAACTTGCCTCTAGCTAGATATAACAAGTTGTGTGAAAAATGAGGGAGTAGTTGCGCAAGATAGATAATCAGAAACAGCTGAACGCGAATATTTCTAAGCCGATTGTGCCGATTAAGACGAAAGAATCGAATTTTAGGATTGTTTGTATGAAAACGTAACTGCTTATTAAACCTTCGCCTGGCCAAGTCGAACGAATCGTCAGAAATCATTTATTTAATTCGATACCCATCATTCCAAGTACTTAGGTTGGTTCTGAAACCATTTTGACATGGAATCCGTTTCCGAGAAAAGCTAATCTTATTTAAGTTATTTCACAAAGCGTTACCAATAATAATAAGATTACACAATTTTTATTATAATTTCATTTATTAATTATAATACACTCATTATAATTTCATTTCTGATAAATGTCATTATAATGAGTGTATCATTATAATGACATATATCAGAAAGAAATTTCCCTCGAAAAGCCTCCTGTGGTTGAAATCTCGGAAAGGCTGATTTTAACAATTATTTCTTAAACAAAAGGTGGCCATTATTGGAATATTTTGTTGAAATGTCCTAAATTGTTAATGATATCGGCAATTTTGTGAATTCAATGGCCTGTTCTCTCATGGGTAAGGCATATACGTCATCGATTGTTTAAATGATTAATCAAAATTATGTTAGGCTCAAAGAAGCCCAGGAAAGACTCATCATAATATGTTGAACGACGTAAGCCTTCTCTAAAGGTCGCCATAATGGCCGACTCTGCGTGGAAAGGGTCGATTGTCACCAATAATTTCTATTACATGCTATGTGTAGGTACCAATTTCAAACACAATTGTAAATTGTTATTGAATAAAGGTAATGATTAATGAATTATCTCAAGAAAATAGGCTGCTTGATCTTAGTCTCAAGCATTTCATTCAATAGTGTAACTTTTTATTTGTTATTCATTATTTTTATATTTTCTGTATTGACCAAAATGTTTTATCTTAAAAAGGTTTTGTTAAATTCTGGCTAATGTAACTAAGGAAGAGCGAAACCGTATTCTGAACTTACAAAAAGCCTTCAAAATATTGCATTAGATAATCATGTACTTCATGAACTATAATCAATAGTATGCTATGATTTTTTTCGTTCACAGAACGAAATAAAAACATTTGTATTGTAATTATCACCGACATGTAGGAAATATTTATTTACATCCTAATGAATTGGTGTAGGTAATCGCACACTAATGAACTAGTAGTTATGTAAAATATGCTCTGTGGGCTGTGGGCCAAGCTCAGCGATTGTTGGCAGGGGTAGAAATGAAAAAATTACGTCACATTTACATCGTGTAAAATATTTGAAATGTTTCAATAATTTTAATCTATTCTATTACCCTAGGCTGCAGTTTTGTATACATTACCGGATTTTATAACGTTAGAGAGGGAGTTAACTTTACTTTGAAAGAGTTCACGAATTGAAAGAGGACACGTTTCAAGCTCCGCTTTCCTTCTAAAAGACTGCTAAATATGTTTCTTCTTAATAAATCCTGTACATATTCAAATAAATATTGTAGAAAACGCTGGTTCTATCGCTAGATACAATTCCTCAAATCATATGAAGCTATTTAGTTAGTTGTTAGTAATTAGCTGGGGCGATAGCTGCTGGCGCCAGCAGCATGAGCACTTTCATTTTGTGCAAATTCATCAAACCTGTCAGATATGCCACTAGCCGCATTTACAATGTAAACTGGTACCCTGAAACATAACTATATATCATTACTTTAATCTCCATAACAGTAAGATAGTTTATGTTTACATAAGTAAGGCATTTATATTAGTTATGTACAAGGATAGGTTAATATTTTAAAAAGTTATCTGAGCGTCTGGTCGATATCTGGTGGGTATCACGAGCAGTGCATCAGCATTGCCATACAGCGGGGCAAGGCAGCCAGCGTCTTGGGGATGCTTCCGACTGGTATTGATTTGGATCAGTTATATGGATCAGTTGAGCTACCTGTTTGCAACAGTCTGCAGTTAGTTTTGGAGCCGAATCAAATGTATGTTGGTAGCTTATGGTACTTTGAATAGAATTCATAATCTTGCACTCAGGGGGATAAGTTTGAAGTTGCAATAGATCCCGTCACATATACATAGGCTTGAGAGGTAACGGGGAGGCTGAAAAATGAGCGAAATTAGGTAGAACTAAGGGAAATCAAATTAATTTAAAATCTAACTTTACTGATAAAGTTTTAAAATGTAAAAAAGTATGTTATGATGCATACAGGGAATATTTTGATGAGCGAAGTAAAGGAAAAGGTATATGGTATAAAATCTTGTATACCACGGTTTGTTAGAGGTATCGAAGAGAGAAACTGATGACTGAACTTAATTTAAATAGATTAGATTTAGGAACATTTATTAACATTTTAGCGGAACCAAATTCAGTAGCGGCCATTTAATTGTTTTAAATGTTTATGCATCTGTGACTCCCTTTGAATATAGCTATCAATTGAATATAGCACCTGCAACTTGACTGTTGCTTGTTAATGTTTTGTTCGTTATTATTACGTTTAGGTTATGATAGGGCTGACACAATAAGAACACAATACACAATAAAAATCCTTAACAATAAATAAGATTTAAAAAAAAAGTATTTTTCAATGTTACTTAGATAATTCTTCATGCTGGCAAAACATTCGCCTGCTTTCTACCCTCACCACCCCTCAAATGCGTACTTGGCTTTATAATTAATGATAATGAACGCCCACGTCAGTAAATATACTTTTAATTGACTTACCAATATGGGTATTTCGTAATTATCGACATATTCAGTGTTTTCTTTACTACGTATTAATTTTGCTCAATTATTGGTATGTATAAGCGAAGCTTTTTCATGAAGGCTTGTCTGCTAAATGGTAAACGATTTATCGTATGTCGATATTGTAGACATAATTCAAATTTAGTCATCACTGAACCAATTAATTATATTTGCATCAAAAAACGAAAGTATATTTGAAACCTGTATGCGTAAATCCATACATTTAAGAATTTTCTAGTTATATTATACTGTGTTCCTTTTTCTGAATAAATGAATGAATAAAGTACGAAAAAAATCAAATTTATCCCAAAAAAATTTCGACTTCGACGGGACTTGAACCCGCATCCTTCCCTCAGTACGGGAATGCGCTAACCAATTACACCACGAGGTCAAGTGAAGTAGGAGTCGAAAACCCTCTCACTCAGGGTAATCGAAGTCGATCGTCAAAGCAGAAAAATTTTTGGGATATTATTTGATTTCTTAGAAATTACCCTGAATGTGAGGGTTTACCACTTTATTAACAAAAATCATAAAGTAGGTACCTACTAAATGTAAAAAAATAGGTATTCGTTCTGTCACATATTTGGTAAACGCTCCATTTATATTTTAACTCTACTTAAGTACAAAAGCCAATGTCAAAGCACAAAAAAGTTGGGTAAGAATTTGAAGTCTGGACAGTTATGTAGTAAAGCAATAATTTAATATTATATAAATAATTTAATTTTTATTTTATTAAACAAGTGGTTACTCACGAAGAAGCAAATTAAGCATATATTTTTGTCTAAAACTAAGGCTCGTATTATGACAGCTTGCTCATTCATAGATCTATGCTTGGGTGACGTTTATGCTGTAGAAAAGCGTTACTCAAGCATAGATCGATGACTGAGCAAGCTATAAATTTATTAATAACTACATTACGTTCAAACCAACTGACCGAAAAAGCACATAAGCTACTATAATAAAACCCAGCATTTTTCAACGTCTTGAGAAGTAGCCAGTGGCCACGCTTTGAAGCAGCCATATTTCTCCCAGCATTGTGCCGGCCTCAAGAGCCGAGGTGCTTATCCTCCACTATCTGTAGATGGATGCAACAATGCATTTGAAGCTTTGCCTTTTGTTCGGTGCATTACTCGCCACTACTATTCTTTGGAAGTAGAAGAGCTCTGAAGTACCTACTACCAATAGAATACCTCAACCGTAGCTATTTCATTGTGATTTTTGTAGTTCTACATATTGCTTTTTTAGAGGTGGGTTTTGGCTCTTTGGAACACCTGGGATGAGTTTTACATAGTTTACAAAATCTTTTAAAGTTTCTTAACATCAGCCTTTATGATGCTTACATACATTTAGCGCCTTAATGATAAAGATAGTGAATTTATTGTTGTAAAACTAGGTGTAAAATTACATTAATATTGGGCTTATGTCATATATTTATAGTAGTTATCTCTAGTCTGCTAGTTAGGCTTACAACATTGGTATGTACATGCAAAATTACAGAGTGTAAAATATGATTATTTAATAATAGTAATAAATAAATATAAGTTTAATTTAAGGTCTTTTGCTTTCTTTCTTTTATCGTATTTTATTTTTGTAATTTTTATTTAGGTATGTATGTAAGTGTGGACAATATGTCTGAATAAAGAAAGTTTTTATTTTTATTTATTTATTTAAACATACTACAAAAAAAAATTATACATTATGTATGTCCCACTTTACAGGAATCAAAATTCATCATTTATGAAATCGTCAATGGTATAAAACGCCTTTTCTTCTAGAAGTTTATTTAAGTTGCTTTTAAATCCGTTGAAATTACTTTCGGAGCGTATTGACAAAGGAATCTTATTATAAATTAAATGAGCCATGCAAAACACTCTTCCTCTCTATCCGGTAGGGGTGCTGCAAGGCACGCCTACCGGATAGAGAGGAACTACATAACGGAACAAGCGGCCGTCCAATAGTTTCTTATAAATTCGATTATAAATTTCGAATTATTTTGAGTGAAGAAACATCCAAATTGCGAATTTAAAAAAAATATTTGAAATTTGGATATTTCTTCTAAACGCTGTTGATTTTTAATTTTTTCTTTTACTCAAATATTTTTCAAAGTATTTTACACAACATTTCACGAATAAAACAAATTATTTAGACGGCTACAGATAATTATTTTGTGTTCTCAAGGCCGTTGGGCCACACACTAGCCTTAAGTAGTACAATTTTTTTTTTTTCTATTTTGGTATTGTGCACAGTCCACACTCATACAAGCCACTATGTTACGGAATCACTTAGCACAGAACAAAAGAGGTGCCTCTTGAAAACATTGCATTCTCGAACCAATCTCACTAAATCTCACCTCACACATCACCAACCCATACAAGTCGAATGTCGGACAAAGCTTCCATATTAAGCGCCTTAGAGCGCCGTACTCTATCGAGTTTTGGAATTACCTAGGTACTTAGCAATTTTAGAATTTTCAAGAACTTTTATTAAAAGTAATAAAATAACACAAAAAGTTTAATTAGCTATGGTTTTCAGCTTCCGTAACCGCATTTCAACGAATCCAATACCAGTACAAAATAATTAAAACGTAGTTTTATTGTAAGAACTGAAACAAACGGCAAGAAAGTTTCCATAATAAGCGGACGTCTACGTTCTATGACTGCGTTCATTTCTTTCCAATAAGACCTAACCGATATGTATGTATTCATGTTACGTTCTGGACGCTAACGAACTGACACCCATCCGCCAATAGTCGATACAATAAATAAGTGACGTTAGAGGTCGGGAGACAGCGTGTTGCGAAATATAATACGATACCTGTCGTTACTTCGTTCGTTATTTTTCTCGTGTTAGTGTTCTAGTGTGTTCGGGTTAATTTCAATCTTATTCCAAAGAAATTCTCTGTTTAATTGGTCCCTCAAACCTAAAATCGTGGTCAATCAATCTCTGTATTAACCACCCCCTCTCCTGCACTAAAAGATAACAAAACATATTTATTTCAATCACGATAAATATAAATAATTCAAAGGGAGTGTACCTAGGGTGAAATATGACAGGGCCGAGTGAATAAATACAATCACTCTCTGCTTTCTATTTGATCGTTGTATTCCACATTTCCAACTATCCTTCGGTATTACATCACGTTCAATATCGTTAGCTAACAGGGAGTAAGTGTACACTTATCGATTGAATTAGGTACGTATGGCTTACTCTATACTAGATTCTGCCCGCGACTTTGCTTATAAAATAGTTCTTGGTCACACGGGAGTAACCTTAAGCCGGGTACTGATCGGTGTTACGGGGCGTAATGTACCATTCGCAGCGAGCATGATACGTTACGCCGTGTGCTAAAATCCGTCTCGTTGCTCGTTGCGAGCGCCTTCTTTCCTCGTACTGACTGCACGAGCGCTCGCTGTGTAGCACGTTACATTACGCACCTTCACGCCGCCGCGGTCAATATCCACCTTTAATTTTTTTTAACCAAATACGTCTAACTTAGCCGAACTAAAATCTAAGGTGTTGCTTAGTTGCATGACTTTGTGCAAGCAAATATGCAAATGTAACCCTGGTCTAATTCACATAACTCTTACTTTGCCTGTTTATTCAATTGCTCCGTTAGGTTAGGGTTCCGTATCGGAAGTGCCAACACGATCCAATAAATCTTGTATTACTAAGCCTACGTTGCCTTTTCTGTCCTGTCATTGGGAGCGATTTCCGTGAAAAGCAAGAGTGGGGCCGGGAACAGATTTTTAAAGTTTGTTTGTCTCACGACAACACGCGTTCACACGCGTGCTTTTTTGCATGTTAAAAGAAAATATTGCATCGAAAACCATTTAAAATCCGGCGTTACCCTCGGTACTGGTGTCCATCAAAAATGCCTAAAAAATTTGTGGTAAATTTTAGCCGTGCGAATAGTTGCAAAATATTTTACTAGACTCCTAAGCTTGAACATTCAATCAGAAAGCTAACCCTTGCCACTGATTTCTCCATGAGGCAGAAAATAACCTAGAAACTCGAGTATTGCATCTTCCATATTAAATAGATTTGCCCTTTGTCAAAACGTAGCGTGGAACCATCTACTTTGACTCAAGCTTCGCGTTGTATACAAGACTTTACGTTTTATTTGAGTTTGCCCTTCAACGCTAAGCTACCCTGACTGATTTATGCTAGCTAAGCGCAGCTTAGTGTAGCTCAAATCCTCATGTGCTCACTACACGAATATTTATTTGTTTCTACTACGTTTCTACAAATGGTGCCGGCGAAAAGATTTCGCTTTGTCATTATTTTCCCGGGAATTCGAGGTTTTTCTCACATTCCTCTTTGGGGAATAAAAAGCTTAGTGCTTTTACGTCATGTTGGCATCAACACACATTTATTTGTGAGCTGGTTTTGCTAGGTTCCCGAATTTTGGAAATATTGGGTTAGTTAGTTGGAATATTGTAAAACCTAGATTAAATTGTTGGCTCTTTAGTCAACTGATCCCGCTCTAAACTCATCCCGCGGCATGAGTTGACTAAATTATTAATTTTATTAATTTAAAAAAAAGATAAAAAGTCTTCAAAAAAAATATTACACACCATTGTTTGGTTATACTGATATATATCTCATTATAAGTAAAACCCTTTGTTTGTACGAGAATAAAGTTCTTTAAACCTAGTTCTCGAATGTGTCCATATATAGTACAAGATGACTTTTTTTAAAAAAATCGTATTATAACGGCAACAAGGGACAGCGGATCAGCTTTGTTGACTTGTAGGTTGGTGGTAGATTCAGCATAATCATCCAAAACCTTTATGTCACCCGCTTCTGGGTACTTTGCTAGACTCCTAAGCCTTTCCATAATTTAGAATGGTAAGTTGGAAAGTTTGAAAAAACAATTTAGGCTTGTAAGCAAGTCAAAATATAGATGTAAATGTCACCGCCCCGGATCGTATAGTCAGCCTGTTAGTAAAATAGCTAGGCAGTTTACAAAACGAACGCTGATTTGTTGGGAAACTTATTTCATTTCATTCGACAAGATGGCTTAGTAACTGAATGGCGCCGTGTTTTGTAAACCGCCTACCCATCCTACAAACGGGCAGATTCTACGATTCAGCGGCGACATCATGTAAATTACCTTTAGCGATTGGTTGGTCCAGGGTTTTCCTGTCGACTAGCTTTCCGGTTTCATGCGAGAACCTGTAACAATAGATAAAGAATCGTTTATTTCATAATAACGAATTAAAAACGGTGAAACCAATTCACGGAGGACAAATAAAAAATAAGCTATACGCAAAAAACTAGTTTCAAAGTTTGAAACCAAGTTGCGGGTCGCAGATACCCAGAGACCGGGTCGCTGTCAACCGAGCCAAAGTTTTCAACCGCTGTTCCTGCTATTTATCAATAGATATCTACTTGTCCGGAATAAGTAATGGAGTCGAGCAAAATGTTTAATGTTCAGGGTTTAATGCAAGCTATTAGCTGATGTTTATTTTGATTTTTATAGTCTATGTCGATAGTAGATATTATATTTTGATAAGTAATTTCCTTTACGTAAAACTACCAATGATTGCTTAAGCTTTTTTTTTGACCTTTATGGTTTTGATAAAAAAGGATGATATTAACTTTACCACACTTATTTAGAAATATGTATGTATGTTTGCCAAATGTTTCTATTTTAGTCAAAAATTGTCGAAATCGGTGTGTTAATGAAGAATGATCGGAAGAAATATTAATTAAAAAAAACAATCGAATAAAAAGCCTCCTCCTATTGGATGTTGATGTCAACAACTTATTCCTACCAAGAAAGTCTGGGTGACTCTCTTAGTAGGAATAATTGATTTACATCTTAAATCCTTAATTCGTCCTGTAACATACTGAATCACATTTCTAAGAATCCTCTAATAAGAGAGCTTGTTTCTGTCCAATAAAAAAAGAAACAACAAACTTGTAAACAAAAAGATAAAGTTTCGAGAACTTTCAAACTTGTGGGTCGCGTTACTTGAGTGACATGGAGGCGAGCGCCTGCGGTCCCAAGTTGGCAACCGCTGCTTATTGAACTAGTTCGCCTTTTTATCGAAACTCCTTTGTAATAGATAGTTCATGACTAGGTTCGTTAATGTGGTTATTGGGTTCTCTCGTCTGTTGAGCAGTGTATTTTATTATGAACGTAGGTAAGCTAAGAGAAGAAAAAATAATCCCTTATTTTACAAGTTGTTGTTTTTAAGGGTTCCGTACCTCAAAAGGAAAAAAAAGAACCCTTATAGGATCCCTTTGTTGTCCGTCTGTCCGCCTGTCAACCTCCTTTTCTCAGAAACCCGTGGAGGTATCGAGTTGAAATTAACATCAAATAGTCAAATCCGTAACTTCATGGAGCCGTAGTATAAATAAAACTTCTAAGTCAACGCAATCAAAAGTTACAGCCGCTTATGTCCGAAAGTATTAAAGTTTCCAAGGGAATCACTTGCACACAAAACCTACTTCACGTAGACCTAGAATCATGATATTTGACAAGAAACAATACGCAACCCGTGGTGCGCGAGTCAGACTTGCACTTGAAGTTTTATTTTTAAGGAGTTATAGGTAAGTGCGGCGTAAGAATCTACTCTACCTCTCTTACTCGGCTCGTGGGTCGTAAGAGCCGGTTAAGAGAAGGGCAGCAGCTTCCTTCTGTGTATTTTAACAAGGTTGCCAAGAAGAGATCGCTTTTAAGCGATAAGACCGCACATTGTACTCGTCTTATGTAATCATCATCATCATCATCCACCTATCTTAGTCCACTGCAGGACATATGCCTCCCCTAATGAGCGCCATAGCGCCCTGTCTTCAGCTTGCCGTATCAGCATCTGCCTGTAGTCTTTTTTTTTTTTTTTTTGTCTTATGTAATGTCTCCTTGTAATGTTATTTTCATGGTGTATAATAAAGCATTTTTGTATTGTATTGTATTGTATTGTACCTACTGTGATTAGTGATTATCAATAAGCCTGCCAATCGTGGCGGTTATGGCAATACTCCCCTTGTTCGGGGGAGGCGTGTTCTGCAACAAACGTAATTATGTTTGATGATGAGGTATAGCAATTGACTTAATATGAATATATGAGACTTGTTGCAGCCCGCGGCTTCGCACGCGCTTTTTAAGTAACCTATGTTTGTCCCCGGGATACCGTTTACTTCCCTGCCTCTCATTGAGATTCGTTCAGCCATTTAGGCGTGAAAAGGGAATAGAGAGAGAGACTGAGTGACTTTCAAATTTATAATATTAAGTATGGAGTATGGATTTTAAGTGAGTGGTAGGGGAGGTGTAGCCATCTTCTATTACGAGTATTAGATAGATAGACAACGTTTATTGTCAAAGAGATTACAAGTTTTTGGTTAGTAGTGTCTTAAATCCTATGTTAGGTACGTAAATATATAAATAAATAAAAATTGTTTATTTCGAGTACATAGCACATTTTAGGGCACACACACTAGGAATGTGCACTGCGAGGCACATATTATTATTGCCTCGCGCTCGTAGTTTTTTGTATGGAAGCACCCATTAATTATGATATTAATTTATTTTTATTATTTTTTGAGAGAAATACACATCATCTGAAAATTTCAACTGTCTTCCTCTTACGGTTCATGAGTTAGAGCCCTGTGAAAGACGGACGAAACCTCCGCTGTCCGTCCGGACGGACGGACAGCGGAGGTTTATTAATAGGGTTCCGTTTTCACCCTTCGGGTACGGAACCCTAAAAATTAAAAGTAAAGATATGAAAATTATGTTCCTAAGTGGTAGGCGCAAATCTCGTGACCCGAGAGCTGGTGGGTATCTGGCGCAGCGCATCAGCATTTCCATACAACGGGGCAACGCAGCAGCCAGCGTCTTGGGCACGCTTCCGACTGGTCTAGATATGGATCAGTTGAGCTACCTTGATTGTTTGCAACAGTCTGCTGTTAGCTCAATTGTTTCAATTGTAAATACTAGTTCTGATTTGTTTCTATTATTTTATTGTATTTTTTTAGTTAATATAAATGTATGTAAATTGAACCTTTTAAATGATATACCTACTTATATTTATTTATTAAACAAAATCCACAGTCCATAAGAACAAAAATTTACAAACATATTCCATAAACATACGGCCAATACAGGATTAACTTTTTGTAAAATATAAATCAAATTAAGGAACGCTAAAACATGATAATTGTTTAAGTGGTAGTCTAGCACTTACACAAATTATATTCCATCTTTAAAAGCATAATCATTTAGGCCACACTCGCTAGGAAACTGCACTACGAGGTAGTCATATTGCCTCGCGCTCGTCCATCATGGACTGCCCGTACACTAGGCACTGCTGTGAGCGACACCTGCCCAGCAATCCTACTATTTTATAAGTTCCATTTATATATTTAATTTTTCACTTTTATGAGTTGCGAAATAATTTTTTTTTTTTTTTTTTTTTTTTTTATTTGTTTTATATCAGGTGCCAAGCCTCATTTTCCCGTAAATTCACACAGAACCATACCCATGTTATACCAATTTCTCAAAAACCTTACTTATTTTACAAATTTCAGGCAGTTTCATACTATTCCAATAAATTTGGTCCTTCGTTAAGGTAACAAACATACAACCGCATATAGGTACCTTTGCATCTTTATATCAGTCTAAGATGCCTACCAAGAAAGCAAAGGAAAACGCAATTCAATGAAGTGCGAACCATAAAAAGATCACAATCGTCCATTAAGGCGCTGTAGGTCTTTACACTAGCGCCGCAACCTAATTTTACGCAACTATAAGGAGGGTTATGTTTTTTCTTATAAATATATATTTTTAGGGTTCCGTACCTCAAAAGGAAAAAGGAACCCATACAGGATCATTTTGTTGTCCATCTGTCCGTCTTTCAACCCTCTTTTCTCAGGAACGCGTTGAAATTCGACTTGAAATTAACATCAAATACGCAAGTCCGTAACTTCTTGGAGCCGTTATTTAAATTAAACTTCTAAGTCATTGCAATCAAAAGTTACAGCCGTTTCTGTCCGAAATTTTTGAAATTTCTTAGAGCATCACTTGCACACAAAACCTATAGGGGTACTTCCCATTGACCTAGATTCATAAAATTTGGCAATAAGCAAGGTTTTATAGTATAAATACAGGGAAAAATCTGAAAAATTGAAATTTGTTGGAATTCCCCAAAAAAATGTTTAATTCTCGCCATGGACCAAAACCATAGGGTAGCTAGTTCCCGTTGACCTAGAATCATGATATTTGGAACGATACAAGGTCTTCCTAATATACGGAACCCTTGGTGTGCTAGTCAGACTCGCACTTGACGTTTTATTAATATTATACAACACCAGAACAACCCACAGATAATGATATTTTAAAAAATCTATCATAGCTAATATGAGCTATTTTACATATTTGCCTCTGTAGTAGTTTTGTTATGTATATTTTAGACCCAACTCCGAGGTTAACTAAGGCTTTTTCAAAATTCCTTTGTATAACGACATACCTAATCAAAAATAATTTGATTGTTTGTATAAGTAATACGCCACCGTCTACACGTGTACAACTGCTTCGTGTCCATCCCAAGGTTGTCTGGAAGAGATCGCTCTTAGCGATAAGGCCGCCCATTGTGCAACTCTGTTTTCTCTCCTCTATTCCTGTATGTTTTTTTTGTATTTTATTTTGTGGTGTGCAATAAAGTGTATTGTATTGTATTGTTTTGAATAAATTATAAACCGACTTCGAATCACTTAATTATACACTGTTTTTAAGTTTTACGGGATAAATACTTATCCCTAGGGAATATAAATCCACCACCTCGGAGTAATTGTCTATACAAAAGGAAATAATTTTTAAAATCAGTCCATAATTGACAGAGAAACCGACGAACATAGGTACATTAAAAAAACAATGCGGAAAATACAACATCCTCCTTTTTTTGAAGTCAGTTAAAAATTGGTAATGGCGCTAGTGTGAAGAACTACAGCGCCTTAACATTAACGTATGGGAAATATTTTTCGGGTGAAATGTAATAGAAATAAATCGGGCAACCCATGTCGTGGTCACTCAGTCTCGCGGTCAGTCAGACCCGGGTCAATCAGGCCCGGGTCTCTCAATGCCCAGGGTCATTCAGATCCGAAATACCACCGGAATCGGTCGAGGACAGTAGGGTTGGAGTAATTTATAATCAAATGCCAATTTCATGATAAACATGGAATAGTTTGAATTCCACAGGACGTACATGAAATACTGCTACCAACCTGACGATACGTGAGTAAGTGACGAAGGGAGGAAGACCTAAACAAATCAAACGTAGTTACGCAAATCTTTATTCCTTCACAATCCTCAAATCTACCATAAAACTGGAGCGTCTTTACGATAAAGACATAAAATGTCGTTATTAGTAAAAACTTGAAACTAGATCAAACTGTACATTTTCCATGGGCACAGAGAGTGAGTTTTAGGTTAATGTATTTATACTTATATACCTATGCACAGTGTTTTCATACTGTTAACGATTTATTTATTTATTATATACCTACCTAATAAATTTTTGACAGCTTTTAACGACGGTGGCGGGTAAATATTTCATACTCAACGGCCATTGTTATCCAAAACCTTGTCGGTTGAACAGACATCGGTAGTGTCAGTTGAACAGTTGAACGTTGGTATGGTGTCAAAAATCAAACCAGTTGCGAGCACCGCGTTGCAAAACAGCAAAAAAAAAAAAAAACTACTGGCTTTGGGGTGCTGGCAGCCGTGACTGCTACGCACAGCTGCTACGATACTAGTTGGGAAGAAACAATCATTAAAAATTGTGATCAATTACCATTTTGTGCAGAGTATCTGCATAAATATGCTCAAAAACAAAAGTAAGGGAGCTCAAAGCTCAACATTGACAGTAATCAGTCCAAAGTCCGCACCCTCGTTCCCTCTCTCGATCCCACTTCCACTGTCCACCGTAAACGGATCTCATCTGCCCTACACTAGCTTAACTTTTTCATTGGTAAGGATTACCAAACAAACGGTTCAATACCCTCTGATTTACATTCAGATTCCATTTGTCCTGCGATAACCGTGCACCCTATACCTACTTGAATAAAATCAAAAGCGTCTCGGTTTAACACTTTCATTGTCGAGAACTTAGAATGCATTTTGTGTTTATTTTTACTGTTAGATTTCTCTTGCCAAAGTAAAAATATGTTTTATGGTTTCTAAACGGTACTAACGCACTATATTACAAGTCCCACGCCGTCAGTCTGTCTGTTACAGGTTTCTATCTTTAAAACGTAATTATCATTATTTCATAATTTATTCATTTTGCTTGCATGTACTACTTACTTAATGTAAATACATTCATATATAGCTTAATCTAGGTAAAGATAGCTTATGTAATAGTCATGGTATATGCACCCTGTGAGGCACTGCAATTCATTTCGTGTCATATGTACTATTAGAACTATATTGATTCGGATAAAAAATTTAGATATCATATGCAATTACATAAAATTTTAATTTAATAATGAATTAATTGGAAGTTACAATAAATGTCAAGTATTTTATTAACATAGGTTGAGTAGGTTTAATTTCTGAAAGAATTCATGTTAGGTACTATAGAGTCACCAAATAATTAAAACGTATTATTTATTATGAGAAGTAATTAGTATTAAACTATGCTAAAACTCTTAGGCCCGTATTAAGAAAGCCTGCTCAAACACAGATCTCTGCTTAAGTTATATTTATGCCACAGAAAAGCGTTACTCAAGATCCATGACTGCGCAAGCTTTCATAGTACGTGTGCGAGATTGACGAGCACTTGGCTAGTGTTTTCTTTAACATTCTTATTATAATCAGCAAATATCAACAAACTCTACCAGCATGGGACCATAGTACTTGAGCTTCCTGTAGATTGTTTGCAACAGTCTGCAGTTAGCTTAATTGTTTCAATTGTAAATACTAGTTCTAATTTGTTTTTATTATTGAATTGTAATTTTCTTTGTCAATAAAGTTTATCTTTTATACTTTTACTGTTATTGAGTACTTAGGTAGCCAGTGACATAACTGAACTTTAGGACTAAACATTAATGGAAAATGTCTAGACCGATAAAGAACTCAATAACTTTGAATTTGTGATATTTTATGAAAGTTAGATACATTTTACGAACGTGGTAAATCTCAGTGACGTCGAAAATATACTCAGTCAGTCTCAACATAAGTTGCGTGAATTATCTACTGTCTCTATTATATGTTGTATCCATGTCTATTCTACTTTAATGTTTACAGAAAAAATCAGAAGGAATACTAAACCACAACGTTTTCCTCTTTTGTTTATTATTTATGGCGTGTTTGACGAGTACCTACATACAATTTTAAGCATTGTTTTTGTGAGTTTAGGTCCACGCTGAAAAGTAGATTAAAATCAAATGTAGCCAGCATTATTTATTTTGTTGGCGGTAGCAGGATTAGCCTTAAGTACTTATACTTAAGGGGCGAACCTAAAGTACTTCTATTATTTTTTAATACTTCATCAATTACGCCACCGTCAGCTTCAATACGTACTGATCCTCTCCATCCAAAGGTTGCCTGGAAGAGATCGCTGTTAGCGATAAGGCCGCCGATTGTGCCACATTAGATATAATTAGTATTAAGTTCTTGTTTTATAAATGTATTGATGGTGCAATAAAGTTATAATCTACCTATCTATCTATGTACGAGTATCTAACGTTTGGTCGTCAAACTAGACCTCAGTAGGTACTGACGGGATCCCCGTGGTAAAAAACTAGCATTAGATAAAATTCAAAATTTTTCCTTTAAATTCTTGAATGTAAAAACATGATAGAGAAAAAGAATTAGTTACTATAAAAAAAAATCATGAAAGTGTACTTTTTCGCACATAATTTGGTCGAGATCTCAGGAACCCTGCGGTCTATTGAAATGACTTATGTTTTGATTTGTAGGTTGTTACTAATTATTTGGTTCCTTTAAGTTTCTGTAGTACCTATAGTTTTCTTGTAAATAAGCAAAAACTTGATTTTTGTGCTTATGCCGTTCCAAAAACGTATGCTAAGTATGTCCCGCTTCTATGAACGCAAAATCCTATGCCTAAACCTATCTATCCTTTTCACAAAATGGCGCACATTGCGCCCTCATAAACAAGCAGTTACATACATTCAGGGCCATATTCTTCTAAAGAAAATTAATTGTCTGTGTACAAAACTTTCAAAAACGTCTATTTATATTTAATGTCTCATTATCTTTCAAAGAACCAAATTTTGTACATTTCAAATGAAAACCTATTACACGTAACATCCTATTGCTTAAACTTTTAAAGAAAAGTCAGGAAAGTACCTACCTACTCATATAATATTCTGGTAACATTGTGCGTTACTGTGTTGCTTAAAACCGACTGAACAATTAAATAAATAAATAATGCTGGACAATCCACACAGCATCATCTAGCCCCAAGCTGAGTAGAGCTTGTGGTATGAGTACTAACTAGATGACTTAATTGACTGTTAAACTTAATACATTATACAGATTTTTTTATAGTACCTATGTTTTCTAAAACACCCATGAACACCCTGAACATACCTGAACATATATCTGCAGATCGTACAAACATTTGTCCCGAGGCGGGAATTGAACCAGCAACCTCCTGCGTCGCAGGCGGGTTTTCGCCCGCTGCGCTACAGGGGTCGTCTAAACGCGTCAATAAATATAACAATAAATAAATAAATAATGCTGGACAATCCACACAACATCATCTAGCCCCAAAGTAAGCAGAGCTTGTGATATGGGTACTAGATGACTGATAAACTTAATACAATACATAACATAGATAGATATTTACAGTAGACCAATATTTTCACAACAGTCACAATTTTCTCCAACCAACCAGCATTTACATCAACAGTATGGCGCTGGCACTGTATGCAATAAAGCAGAAATTCCCTTGCAAGCTATCCCGTTGTTAGCTGGTCCCCGTGGGGCTAGGGGAGAGAATGTATTCAGTAATGTGACCCGAGATGACAACGATTATGGCACCAGGGATGAAGGGAACTGGAAATGTTGGAGGTAGAATTTCTTCTGAATTTTGAGCATTTTATATTTTAAAAGAATGTAAATTGCTCTTTGTAATCCCGATGATGATACTCATTAAGCCCCGACTATGAAATCTTCATCATCATCATCATCAACCTATCTTAGTCCACTGCTGGACATAGGCCTCCCCTAATAAGCGCCATAGCGCTCTGTCTTCAGCTTGCCGCATCCAGCATCTGCCTGCAGTCTTTCGCAAATCGTCATTTCACCTGGCCGGAGGGTGTCCCACACTACGTTTGCCGGTCGCAGTCTCCACACGAGAACACGTTTACCCCAGCGGTTGTTGGTTCTTTGCGAGATATAGCCGGCCCCCTGCCACTTCAGCTTGCTAATTCTCTGAGCTATGTCGATAACTTTGGTTCTCTGTCGGAGGTATTCGTTACAAATCCTATCCTTCAGAGAAACTCCGAGCAAAGCTCTAGGGCCCGCAATCTAAGCCTATCCAATTGCGCACAGGAGTGAGACAGGGGGACGTCATATCCCGAAACTGTTCACGAGTGCGTCGGAAGATATGTTTAAGATGCTGGACTGGAAAGGTAAGGGGATTAACATAAACGGCCACTACATCTCGCACCTACAATTCGCTGATGACATAGTCTTAATGGCGGAGTCGCTAGAGAAGCTGAGCCGGATGCTGGATGGCGTAGCCACAGCCTCGCGATGCATCGGTCTTGGCATGAATTTGGATAAAACCAAAGTCATGATCAATGGGCACATTGATCCAGGACCGGTCCTCGCACATTCTCGAAATTGTTTCCGATTACACTTAGTACTTCGGGCAGATTCTGCAGTTAGGTAAGAACAATTTCGAGAAGGAGGCCAAGAGGAGGATTCAGCTAGGCTGGGCAGCGTTTGGAAAAATACATCGAGTCTTCTCGTTATCCATAACGCAATGCTTGAAAACGAAAGTTTTAAACCAGTGCGTCCTACCCGTTATGACCTACGGAGCTGAGACGTGGACACTTACGGTAGGGCTGGTCCACTAGTTCAAAGTCGCCCAGCGAGCTATGAAATCTTAATTAGGTACTACAAACTTACAGCAGTAATTTAATCGCATATTAGTGCGCGCCCCCTAGCGGGAACTTTATTCGCAGTTCTTGACAAGGGTGCTGGCACTATTGCGAAATCTGTGGTGCTGTCAAGTACACATATCTTGCGATCCAGATTCGGCTTCAGGGTTTTTCGGCTTCGGTTTAAAAGATTTCATGCTAAACGGATTCAATGACCGTGGCTATGGCGGTCCCGGCGGCGTGAGGAGTGAGGATGGACCTCTTTAACTCAGCTCGTGATGTCGTGAGAGCCGACTAAGGAAACCTACCAGAGGAAGGCTTCAGCAGCTTCCTTCTGTATATTTTTAACAGCTCCACTGCGATCACCAATCCGACAACAGAGCGTGATGATGATCATGACCATACCTCCCTTGTTTGGGGATTGTATGATCAGCAGTGGACTTACGAGTACCTACGTGTGTATTGAGCTATCTCAATGAGTTATTAAAAAGTACTATCGTATTTGTAGCTCTCACAACACTAAAATCCAAATTTCTCGTTTTGACGTCGTGTTTGAAAACGAATCAGCATTATGCATTGTAGGAACATATGCGACCTCAAATCGATATCTAAGTAATGTAAAAATACTGCAAAGTAATTAAAATGAGATATGAAAGTTATCAAAATTTAGGTATGGGGGCAAAGTTTACAAACGTTGTATTGTACGTGTATTCATTACGGATGTAAGCGGGTCAACTACGAACCTTATTTGTGTTAAAAGAAAACCAACATTTCGTATTCGTCAAACTCCGATCTTTTTTATAGTAAAATTGTAGATGTACATATCTTGAGTTTGGCCGAAGCTAAATACGAGTGGATCTACAGTTTTTCGGTTTTCGGCCGAATGTTTTCCCAACTCTATGTAAGTCGCAACACAATACGCTTTGTAGATTATTATGCCTACGAAATTAGATTGCATTCACTACTTACCCCTAACCGGATGGGCTAGCAGTATTCATGACTTATTTATAGACGACTAGCTTGTGCCCGCGGCTTTGCACGCGATTTTCAAGTGATCTTAGTTCGTCACGGGATATTGTTTTTGGTAGGGAACCAAATTTTGTTTAACATTTGTACAGCCGTTTAGGCGTGACTTTCGCTTTTATAATATTACTAGTTTCGGTTCGATTTATGGGATAAAAGTAATTAGAATTACCTGTATGCAAAATTTCAGCCCGATTCATTCAGTAGTTTTGGAGTGAAGACGTAGCAAACATATGTACATATGTAATATGCAAACTTTCGAATTTATAATATCAATGTGATAGTATAGATCTTAGAAACACAATGTCATAAATAAAAATAAATAATGCTGAACAATCCACACAGCATCATCATTGTGTTATGGGTACTAGACGACTGATATACTTAAAACAATACATTACATAAATAGATATTTTTTATTATACATAGAAAATACCCAGAAGGCCCTGAACAAATATTTGCAGATCGTACAAACATTGGTCGCAAATAAATAACTATTTTTGATAGCAGACATAAATTGATCCTTAGGGTAGAAGTCTTGATTACCCCGGTAACAGCATCATCATCTATTGGTCCATGAGGATTCTGGTTAATTAATCACTTGTTAAGTATTGATTATTTTTTCTCAAGATGTTGGTAGAAAAGAGTTACGCTTTTTTAAAAAAAAATTAAACCACATTTACCTTAGATCTTATACAAGTATGGCGGAGACCTTTCGCGGAGAGAAAAAATATCCATAGCATGTCTATGGTATAGATATTTTAATATGATTAAATAATGATTAAATAAGCACGGTCTATGCAGGGTCTACGCCATTTTTATTTGACAGCCCCAAGTAAAACGCGCCAAGTTTTCAGTTTACTGTTTTTGTTTATATTATTTTGATTGTTTTGAAAAAACTAAAAACTAACTTCAAATTCCTCATTACCTATATTTACACTGTTTTTCAGGACATATAAATACTAATCCCTCGGGAATCAAATTTTATGGGACCACTTCAGAATTATTCTTCGGAATTTATACCGAAATTAATATTATTATCGGTCCATAATTGACGGAGAAATCGACGAGCATACTCATAAAAAACATACGACTACAGCCGAACATAGACCTCCTCCTTTTTTTTTAAGTCGTTTAAAAACATAATGCCTCATTATTTGTACTGCCTCTTAAAATAGTTCTGCATTTAAAAAGTTTTAATAGGAATTCTCTGCAGTCCCTTACGTAAGGTTGCCGCAAGTTGAATTAGCCGTAGATCCAATCAGAGTCCACAGGTCTTGCATATTTTATGCACGAGGCCGTATGCCAGATAGATTTTGGTACCTTGCGAGGCAAAATATTGGATTCTTCTCGAAGTTGGTAGGTAGCAATCTAAGTTAATGAGGCGTTTGCGCGCGTGAGGCCTAACTGGAGAATCTCGCTTTAACAAGTACATGTTCAAACTGGAGCTAAGCGACACACAATCCTGCAGATTCTACGAGGAGTCGGAGGAAACGCCTCTCCATCTGCAGAATAGTGTTGAGCACTGATGCATAAACGTAGCATCCATCTAGGTAAGCACCTGCACAGCCCAGACGAGCTAAGAGACACCACCCCGAAGAAAAACCTACAGTTCCCAGCAGTTGCAAGGGTTAGTGGCGAATTATGGACGCAGCAGCATCAAGGCTGAACACACAAGTGGCGATCACAAAGGCCTATCATGGCCGCAGTGACAAGAAAGCCATTTAAAGCAAATACAAAAAAAAATGTGGCGATTTCTTATTGTTAAAATATAGTTCAACTAGACTGAAAAGATAGCGCTCTTAGTTTGAAATTATATGGCATAGACCCTGCACAGGTTGACATGACTCATTATCACAACCTTTATTCTCCCGCGAAAGATCCCTGCCATCTGTTCTGAGTTCTAAGGTTAATAGAGTTTTTTTTTATTCGTCATTTGAACCTAATGTGAATCTAATAATTTATGAGTTGGTAACTTTATAATTGTTGTTAATTTTATATCATGCTAAGATTTAAGTATCTTACATGTAACATTTTGTTATGAATAAAAAACTATGAACTATAACCCCCTTTCCTATATATTCGATCAATATTTTCATTAGTTAAAAAAAAATATTTTCTGTCTAGACTTTTTGTAAAAAGAACAATCATAGAACGCATTTAATATTCAAAAAATTCAATAGCACGTTCGATTTGAATTTAAAATTCTGTTCTAAAATCGGAATGGTCACGTGTGTTCGAAAAAAGTAAAAAAACGGAAAGCTTTCATTCGAAAAACAAAAGAGTGAAATCCTTAGCAATGGACATATTCGTACAAAAGGCGAGTTGAAAGGATATCGGGGTGTCTATTCGAAATAAAACAGAGTAACGTAGCTTAACGAACAGGCAACACAAAATTATTTTCTACAGTATAATTGCCAACTAAAAATCAACAGGCAGCCAGGCAGCCTTCTATAAAAAAAAAGCTATGGTTTCTTATTACCTATATGTATTTTAGATTGTACCTTAGTTTTAATTTGTTTATAATAAATATTTTAAAACTTACGTGTTCTGAACACAATTTATTAATATTCGTATTATTTAACGGGTATTTATCGCGTTTATTTACCTATTTTTCCCGACGTTTCAACAGGTTTACACACTGTCGTGGTCACGAGATGATGATGATGGGATGTGATGATAAATACCTACCCGTTAAATAATACTAATAATATTTTTTTTGTAACCTAGAATGTAAGCTTTTTGGTGTAAACTGCTCTTAATATGTTTAAATAAATAAATGTCTAAATGACTGAGTTCAAACAGAGGTAGGACACTAAAAAAGATTTTACCATAATATGATAAAAGCTTTTTTTTTGTGAAAACATAGGTTTTTTGGATTTATTATGATTGGCAAAATTAAGTATTTATAAGCCAATATGTAAGTTGAAGCCTCGCTTTGTTACAAAACTTGCTTGGATTGTAAGGAAGCTTTGTAATTGGATTGTTTCTATAGTACAAAACTTGCTTGGATTGTAAGGAAGCTTTGTAATTGGATTGTTTCTATAGTACAAAACTTGCTTGGATTGTAAGGAAGCTTTGTAATTGGATTGTTTCTATAGTACAAAACTTGCTTGGATTGTAAGGAAGCTTTGTAATTGGATTGTTTCTATAGTACAAAACTTGCTTGGATTGTAAGGAAGCTTTGTAATTGGATTGCTTCTATAGTACAAAACTTGCTTGGATTGTAAGGAAGCTTTGTAATTGGATTGTTTCTATAGTACAAAACTTGCTTGGATTGTAAGGAAGCTTTGTAATTGGATTGTTTCTATAGTACAAAACTTGCTTGGATTGTAAGGAAGCTTTGTAATTGGATTGTTTCTATAGTACAAAACTTGCTTGGATTGTAAGGAAGCTTTGTAATTGGATTGTTTCTATAGTACAAAACTTGCTTGGATTGTAAGGAAGCTTTGTAATTGGATTGTTTCTATAGTACAAAACTTGCTTGGATTGTAAGGAAGCTTTGTAATTGGATTGCTTCTATAGTACAAAACTTGCTTGGATTGTAAGGAAGCTTTGTAATTGGATTGTTTCTATAGTACAAAACTTGCTTGGATTGTAAGGAAGCTTTGTAATTGGATTGTTTCTATAGTACAAAACTTGCTTGGATTGTAAGGAAGCTTTGTAATTGGATTGTTTCTATAGTACAAAACTTGCTTGGATTGTAAGGAAGCTTTGTAATTGGATTGTTTCTATAGTACAAAACTTGCTTGGATTGTAAGGAAGCTTTGTAATTGGATTGTTTCTATAGTACAAAACTTGCTTGGATTGTAAGGAAGCTTTGTAATTGGATTGTTTCTATAGTACAAAACTTGCTTGGATTGTAAGGAAGCTTTGTAATTGGATTGTTTCTATAGTACAAAACTTGCTTGGATTGTAAGGAAGCTTTGTAATTGGATTGCTTCTATAGTACAAAACTTGCTTGGATTGTAAGGAAGCTTTGTAATTGGATTGTTTCTATAGTACAAAACTTGCTTGGATTGTAAGGAAGCTTTGTAATTGGATTGTTTCTATAGTACAAAACTTGCTTGGATTGTAAGGAAGCTTTGTAATTGGATTGTTTCTATAGTACAAAACTTGCTTGGATTGTAAGGAAGCTTTGTAATTGGATTGCTTCTATAGTACAAAACTTGCTTGGATTGTAAGGAAGCTTTGTAATTGGATTGCTTCTATAGTACAAAACTTGCTTGGATTGTAAGGAAGCTTTGTAATTGGATTGTTTCTATAGTACAAAACTTGCTTGGATTGTAAGGAAGCTTTGTAATTGGATTGTTTCTATAGTACAAAACTTGCTTGGATTGTAAGGAAGCTTTGTAATTGGATTGTTTCTATAGTACAAAACTTGCTTGGATTGTAAGGAAGCTTTGTAATTGGATTGTTTCTATAGTACAAAACTTGCTTGGATTGTAAGGAAGCTTTGTAATTGGATTGTTTCTATAGTACAAAACTTGCTTGGATTGTAAGGAAGCTTTGTAATTGGATTGTTTCTATAGTACAAAACTTGCTTGGATTGTAAGGAAGCTTTGTAATTGGATTGCTTCTATAGTACAAAACTTGCTTGGATTGTAAGGAAGCTTTGTAATTGGATTGCTTCTATAGTACAAAACTTGCTTGGATTGTAAGGAAGCTTTGTAATTGGATTGTTTCTATAGTACAAAACTTGCTTGGATTGTAAGGAAGCTTTGTAATTGGATTGCTTCTATAGTACAAAACTTGCTTGGATTGTAAGGAAGCTTTGTAATTGGATTGCTTCTATAGTACAAAACTTGCTTGGATTGTAAGGAAGCTTTGTAATTGGATTGTTTCTATAGTACAAAACTTGCTTGGATTGTAAGGAAGCTTTGTAATTGGATTGCTTCTATAGTACAAAACTTGCTTGGATTGTAAGGAAGCTTTGTAATTGGATTGCTTCTATAGTACAAAACTTGCTTGGATTGTAAGGAAGCTTTGTAATTGGATTGCTTCTATAGTACAAAACTTGCTTGGATTGTAAGGAAGCTTTGTAATTGGATTGTTTCTATAGTACAAAACTTGCTTGGATTGTAAGGAAGCTTTGTAATTGGATTGCTTCTATAGTACAAAACTTGCTTGGATTGTAAGGAAGCTTTGTAATTGGATTGCTTCTATAGTACAAAACTTGCTTGGATTATAAGGAAGCTTTGTATTGGATTGTTTCTATAGTACAAAAACGTACCTAACTGTGCCATCAATAACCGTCGATGGTATAAATA
The DNA here is from genome assembly GCA_963662085.1 of Eupithecia inturbata. Classification (NCBI taxonomy): domain Eukaryota; kingdom Metazoa; phylum Arthropoda; class Insecta; order Lepidoptera; family Geometridae; genus Eupithecia; species Eupithecia inturbata. Next base: position 1,319,738 of record OY759195.1, read on the forward strand.
CAGGGTGCCACGGAACACTAAGCCGAAAGGGGATGATTTTGGACCCCGATAGGATAACTTTTATTCCACGAATTTTTGAATTCCGAAAATTTTTATTCAAATCACATAAAAAAATATTCGAAATTCAATAAATCGTATATCACAAGTTGATCAGTTGGTAGTGCAGAATCACCCTCTCTTGGCTTAGTATACATTTTACGTGGCACCCTGTATAATTAGGTGCTCTATCTTTAATACTATAAAATCGATAGGATCATTACTCGTGATTGGGCCCCTGGAATCGGAGGGTATCTCGGTAACAGTAAAGATATTTCCGCGTTGATGGCTGAAGGTGGGCCTTTTCAATATTACGAGCTTTTTTAGGATTACGCCCTTTACGCTTTATTTTTGTTGTTTTCGTGGTTATCTTATAGCTTACAGTTTCAGGGCTAATATGGTCGACAATGCTTTGTTTTTTTTTATAGCAAAAAAAATGCACTGAAGCACGAAGTGGGCGGTGTTAGGTACACACCCCCGTGCCTTGGAGACCACGTTAAGGGATGACTCACGCTACACCGTGTCGGGTCCGAGCCGAGTGTCAGCCGTAGCACGGTCAACTAAATAATTTCTACATGAAATTTGGCAGGGTGATAGATATTATTCCTGGCACGGACATATGCTATATTCTATCTCGAAAAAAAGCGTGCGAAGCCGCCGGCAGCAGCTAGTAATATTAAAAGTATATTACGCACGTCGATTCTGGCAAGCACCTACTTACAAGCTGTTGTAAAACAAGTTATCATCGTCGTATTAGATCGTGGAACATCGAGATTCTATCTTTTGTCTATTATGCGGTTTTTTCACCGCCAGCTAAACTAAGTTAGTTTGGGATAGCTTGCATAGTTGAGCCAGTTTTTCACACATGTGCGTCCACCACAACCTATGCCAGCTAAGCTAACTAAAAAACTGGTTCAACTATGCTAACTAAACTAAACTAACATAGTTTAGCTGGCGGTGTACGATCGGCTGAGTATAAGAAGTGATCCAAATGCAATGTACTATTTACTAACAAATAATAGAAACATATTAGTTACATTAATACTAGTATTTAGAATTGAAACAATTGAGCTAACTGCAGACTGTTGCAAACAATCTACAGGTAGCTCAACTGATCCATATCAATACCAGTCGGAAGCGTCCCCAAGACGCTGGCTGCATTGCCCCGCTGTATGGCAATGCTGATGCGCTGCGCCATATACCCGCCAGCTCTCGGGTCACGCGTCGCTACGGCCCGACGACGATCATTTTTTTTAAAAACCGGTACCGGTACCCCACGAACCTAGGGTCTCGACTCCAAGGGGAGCAAATTTGTAGGCTCTGTCGAGACCTGCGTCTCCCTGCCCTGCCTGCCTGACTTGCGCCTCTTGAGATCCTCGGCCAAATCAGCCGCCGCACCAGCCCTCACGGATGTCGTCGGAAGATGGGAAGGCGCAAGTGTGTCAACGCTTATAGCGTCTCACACAATAGGCCTCCCCAACTCCCATGGGACTAGTCATACCGTCGGGCCTCTCACATTACATTCTACTAAATTTTATGTATAAGACGAGTGTGAGCACCGACACAAACCTATTGTGGATTAATGGTGCTACATTGTTAAGCACATTTATAAATTTCTAAATAAATATTCTAACATCATAATATTCATCATTCTTTGCTATTGAAGGGCTCGAATGAATCGAGGTTGGGCTAATGAAGTTATTAGGGCCAATCTTGGGGTATTTGGGTCATCGGATGAAGCGAATGACGACCATCGAAGGTGAACGTGTTATGCGTTATGTTCAGTCTAATTCACTGATGATTTGTGTAAGATAGTAGTTATTGACGTATTACTACTGACATACGTATGTACTTCCATACTAATATTATTATATAAATGCGGAAGTAACTCTGTCTGTTTGTCTCGTGTTACCTTTTTAGGACTAGATTTACCGACTAAACGGCTCGTGTACTTATATTTTTTTTGTGCCAAAATACATAGACGCCTAGGTCGAAAATAAATTAATAATTTGTCAAAACCAAAAAAAAAATTCAATGTACATACACATTCCTGTCACTCCCTTCTATTTAAAAGAGCGTTTTTAATTTCTCCACGGTTTTTATCCTCATCCTTCCCGTGTTCTCCGATCGTCAGAAAATCTGGTGTTAAATATGCCATCTCATCGAACCAGTTTGTACGACAAATCCTTCTCCATCCAGGCCATAAGGTTGTGGAATGCACTACCAGAATCACCTACTATACTTGCCAGTTTTCAAAGCTCGTGTCAAGGAATTATTCCTTTAGAAAAGTGAGTAATGGTACTTTACTTACTATTTATTTATTTAATAAGTATTATATTTTTGTAAAAATTGATTATATTTATCTACCCATTGTTTTTAGGTATTTATAACGATATGTTAATATTTATTTTAAATTAAATTAGGTACACCCCCGTCTTTCTTAAATTCACAATTCTTTCCATCCAAAGGTTGCCTGAAAGAGATCGCTTCTAAGCGGTAAGGCCGCCCAATGTACTTATCTTATATAACGTCTCTTTGTAATGTTGTATTTTTGAGCACAATAAAGATTTTTTGTATTATATTGTAATGAATACAATACAATATAATACAAAAAATCTTAAATTCAAAAAACCACAGTGTGGAATACCACACTGTAGTTTTTTTTTAATTTTCTCACAATAATTTATATTTTCTTTGTAAAGGAATGCATCGATTTCGGAAACGTACAAACAGAAATCGACTTACTTAGCTTGGTTCCGTCGCCACAGTAACATAATACCTCACCAGTAGGTCAGGTACACATTGGAACGGACGTTTCCAAACATTGCATGAGGAACTCATGTTTACTGTGACATCAGTATTGTTGCATCAGTGCGCTGTTTACTTGCTGCCAACCATTTAGTCGTGCGAAACGTGACGTGCATAAGCTGAACGATTTCTGATAGATCTCTATCAGAACTCGTCGAGAGAGTCGAATGTGTCAAATTAAATCAACAGAAAAGTGTTTTTGATAAATTAAGTTACAGAACCTGCTTTGAATGAATCATCATCAGCATATCAGCCCACAACGTTCACAGTTACACATAGTCCTCCCCATACGAAGACGCCATAAATATCGGTCTGTCTCTATCTAACGACTCCCTGCGACCGCTAAAATGTTGTCTGTCCATAGGGTTGACCCTATGGACCCTTTCTTTCTGAAATACTACTGAAATACTACTACTACTTAATTCATTATTAAGTACTTTACAATTCATTATTAATTAATTCTTCTACTTAGTCGTGCACTCTTGGCTGAGCGGTCGTGGTTATGATGGGGATCCTGATGAACGGCTGCTAGTGCAATGCGCCGCCATCGTTCCCTATTGGTTGCGTTGTGGGAGCAGTCGGTCATGGTGGACTGTGTTAGGGAAGTGATGTGATGAGGTCCGACCATCTAGTTGGAGATCGACCACGGGACATTGGGTAGAATTCTACTAAATTCGCTTCACCATAACAATGCTATCGTCTCAATATGACAAATTTTGACATTTTACCTTTGATGAATGAAACTACAGATGGAGGGACGCGTGTCAAAAATGTCAAATTCAAATTCAAAGTGCTTTATTTTATTTTTATTTATTTGGAAGACAGACAGTAAGTACATAGTTATTAAAAAAAAACAATAATATATGTATAATATGCTTTATTTTCTTTAGACCTTACAGGACTCTTGGACACGTCACAATATTCAAATTACTTACTTAAGTAAAACTAGGAAATAATAATGCTCACTTCAATATTTTTAAAGTAAAGTAAAGAAGCGAACAAGAAACCCTTACCTTGTTAGGTTGTTAGTTTTCGAGTTGGAGCTAAACTTGTCCCAAGCTTTTCTATCCTCTAGATAATCTGATATTTTGTAGTAAGCTTTTTTACAAAAGATATGTTTGACAATTTGTTTGAATTAATTTATTGATAATTTTAGTTGAAAGGTTTAATCCATTATATCAATCTCTCCGTGCACCGCACCGCACGCATTATCTAGAGTTTCTTTAATCTATGGACGGGGCTGCGTCGATACCATTGTCATAGTAAAACGGTTGGTTAACAGAATTCGGCCCCTTTTGCCCTGCATTCTGCCTTGTACCACGAGGCGCTCCATCGATTCTTCATTCCATGGCACGTGCTTGAAGCACTTTAGTATTCGTATTTGCACAGTCGACGATAATCTTTCCTTTATACGAAGTTCTTTGAAGTTATTAATTGATTATTTTTTCCTTCTGAAATCATTATCCTCTTTACTTAGTTTATCAATTGTGATATTGTCATCAGTCATCACCTATAAGAAGAGAAATAAAGAATAATTTTACTAATTTATTTAAGTAGGTATTTATTTGGATTGGATTTGATAGTAATTTCTTCTCTTATATAGAATTTTCTTCATGAAAATACCCATCCAAAAAATTTGATGAGACTTAGGAAACGCATCCCGATAGCAAGATTATAACAGGCTATAATTATAGCAAAAAGGCATTTTCTCAAAAAATATTATTTAATTGTTTTGAAATAACTAAAAACCGACTTCAAATATGTAGATAGTATTTATACTGTTTTTCGGGTTCCGCACCCGAAGGGTGAAAACGGAACCATATTACTAAGCTTCCGCGGGGCCCATCCGTTCGTCGTCCGTCCGTCCGTCCGTCACAGGGCTCTATCTCTTGAACCGTAAGAGGTAGACAGTTGAAACTTTCAGAGAATGTGTATTTCTTTTGCCGCTATAACAACAAATAATAAACACGACATAAAATCCAAATTAAAGGGGGGCTTCCATACAAAAAACGTGTTTTTTTGCATATTTTTGATCTTCATTCGTCAAGAGAGTGCGGAGAGGCAGTGCGGTTGTGGAATGACTTGCCTCTGGACATTAGAAAGGCAGATACACGAGATGCTTTTAAGCAAATGGTGCGCAGGCTTTTTCTTAAGAGGTTATACCAATAGTTAATTTACTTCATAAAATGTTTTTGTTTATTGCTTCATATTTATGCTTTAGATAGGTATTTAGGTATAAGTATATATAATATATATATATATTTATTAACTATTATTAGCACGCCAACCCCCTGTAAAAACCATATGGTTTTGGTCGGCAGGTAGAAAATGCCTCGGCATTAAGCCCACCCTTTGTACCTTAAAGTGCAATAAAGTGTTAAAATAAATAAATAAATAAATAAGACTGTACCTCTTGAACCACTATAGGTAGACACATAAAACTTTCTATAACTAAGTAACGCTGCATAGGTGGGTGGCTCTCCAATGTTGCCCAGACTCTTATGAGATTGGTGTTCTCAGAGGTGAGTGCACCCATCTTATAGTTACATTAAAATTTGTTGTTGGTATGTTGAATAGGTTATTGATATTTGTAAGTAGGGTAATAAATATATTTTGTAGATTTAACTTTTATCATAATTGTAGGCTATAGGTACATTTACTGACAGACGTGTGTCGCTGGGCTCGCCTTGTCTCGTCACCCTGTAGGTGGTAGCTGAAAATCAGTGTTTGCTCATAGAGCAATATTATCACTGAGCTATTACCCATTTGCCACTGCTACACACACGTATTTTTGTTTAAGATAAACACAGTGCCCTGTATTGTAAGCAGGTACTTAGTGTTTAAGCCCGGTTCCTCTAAACTACCATAAATCATTAAAATGTTGAAAACTCAAATGTTCGCAGCAAAATGTATAAATATAAATATTTAATGTAATTCAGTAAAAGGAACCTAGCGGCGGGGTTAGCAATATAAAAGAGGTGCCTCTTCTTTTTGTATTTACTCGCAATTTTTATATTTAAGTGTTATATTTTACCAATCTGTAATGAGTATACCAACTGTATGTGTGAATTTTATGTGTGCAAATAAAGGATTTACTTACTTACTTTAACAGTAATAACAAAAAACACTAATATTATAATAAAGTTAAAAATCTAGAAGGGTCTCCAAACAAGTGAAAATTTGATGTTCTTTAAAAAAGTTGGCTGATTTTTACTTCGTGTGCGAGTCGACTCGCACTTGGCGGTTTATTTAAGTTTTTCGGAACAAATACTAATCATAGAAATATTTTTTATGGGGTGCTTCTCTTCTCTTCTCTCCTCTCCTATACAACTGCAACAAAATCATACAAATCAGTCCATAAATGACGAAGAAATCGACTGATCTAAAATAAAAAATAACGTACATACAGCTGATCATAGAAATCCTCGTTTTTTCTAAGTCGGTTAGATACAAATAGTTTGATCAGCCTGTTAAGAGTGAGCTTTGCGTGGGGGTATCAAATTAAAATGGCATAGACCCAGCATATACCGTACATAGTTTGACATAACATCCCATTGTTCACTGTCCTCACCACGAAAAATCCCGATTGAATTCTAAGGGATAAAAAGGGTGTTATTTTTTGGATAAAGTCTTTTTGATCCAAGGGTGCGTTTAGGTGTTATGTTTATACCTAAGCTTTAAGCCACATGACGAAATCTGTTTACAAAACAAATCCACAGCAAAAATAAACCCAATAGCCAATAAATGGTCTGAAACGCGCAGTTTGATGACATTGCACCTATTTCGTCTCATCTTATGACCAGTCCTATAAATGGGTCCGTCACCCGACAGCAAACTAGTTCTAAAGGTCACCACTAATGTCCAACAGCTGAGCTGGATACACGGTCAGAAATTTGGTTCGTTTCAGTATAGTTCAAAGCCGGTGTTACAGAGCGTAATATACTATTCGCAGCGAGCATGATACGTTACGCCGTGTGCTAAAATCCGTCACATTGCTCGTTGCGAGCTCCTTCTTTCCCTATAATTACTGCACGAACGCTCACAGTGTAACAGTTACATTACGTCACTTTAGGTATAGTTAAATAAAAAACATCGTAAACCAATCCTGACTTGATGCATACAACGATAGTGACGTTCTAGAATGCGGTTCTTATTACAGCAACGTGTATCGATCGTTGTTGGTAGGTCACTTCATCAGTTTGCCTGAATGATCAATTTGGTGTGGTAGTATTTTATTTCAAGATTGGTTGGATTGGTGGTTGGCAAGACGACTGGCCAAACTGGACAAGTTGACGAACGTAAAGGGACAGGCTACCTACAACAAGCTCCCAAACATGGTTAGGAACACACCAAGTCCCGAAAATTTTAAGAATAAGCTTAAAAACTGGAGTAGAGAAGACGTTCCACACCTACGACGAATTTTTAAATTGTCAATAATGTTAATTATTTTATTAGATGATTATTATTATTATTTTTAATGTATTTTGCATAAACAAATTGTGACGTATAATTTGACAAATTATAAATTAAATGTTTATGTGGTTTTATTAAAAAAAAAGACCTAAGGATTATCTGATCCGAACAAAAACATGAATGATAATATTATGCCAAGTCTCGTCTCGTAACACTTCCGCCGTAAAAAGTGTTGAGATCACGAGAATGGTCAAGTCAGCCATTTTATTACCTTCGAAGTCGGAATGCAGATAGGTAATACAGTTGTTTATGTAACCAGATGAATAATCAAATTAAACATACTAGTTAGCATGTTTTGTAGAGAAGCCATGCAGGTCATCCTCAGCCAACGTGGGGACTTCGTCAGTATTATGGCGTTCGCTACTTATGTATGTTACTGTGAGTTTTTTATGTAGTATGTACTTTGTGTAGTAAACGTTTCACTGCAGTTCAGTTGACTGTAGATACTTACGATCGTACCGCCGTAAACAGCCGTGTATGTAAACAAAAGTGCTGCGTACACTAACCTTTTAACAGTATTGTTGAGAAATAGAATAAAGATCAAGAAAGAAAATATAAAGAAATGTATTGTAGTTTGGACACATTTTCATGGTAGGTCAAATGGGTTCTTTAAGTTCTATTAGTAAGGTTACGTCGTTCATCTCTTTACCTTGTCTATTTGTGATTGAATCAACAAACGATAAGTTTAAATCGTGATTGAATGGATGGATTTTATATTTATTTTATATATTTACACCACACATCACAGCAAAGTTGAACAATATTTATTAATCTTGTGTAGTTTTCAATGTGTATGTTTATTAACCACCTAATTATAATATTAATTAAGGATAACGTAGGCTAAATTCTTTTTGTTTGTTTAAAATTTTTATCTTTTTGATTCGGTCCAGAGGAGTTCGATACTGAACGCGACACAGTTTTATACTTTTAGCGTCAGTATCGTTGCATTGTTTTTGTTTTAAATATGTACATGGTTCCAATAAACGATTTGATTTGATTTTGATTTGATTTGATATGTTTGATTATAGTGTAGAGTCGTAGACAATAATGCCTAACTATTGCATATTGTTTTCAAGACACGTAGGTATTGAGACGCACGCGCGCTAGAGCATCCAGATAAGTTCGGCAAGAAACAGGCGACGCAATAGTATCTTTACTCGAACCATTGGGCACGCTTTTGGACCCGTCTATATCTCAGACATTATCGAACCAAGTTTGCTTTAATTTGTTTAGTAAAATTATTTAGAAAACATGAAAAATTTTATAAAAATCGTGAAGAAACCTCCACCTCTCGCTCCTTACGATATAAAAACAAACATAAGGGACGAGATTCTAAGCTTAAACTTCACTCATCGAGCTCCTATGCAATGACAATTAAATTATATAATAATCTACCTGACACATTGGAAAATGAGAAAAACAAAATTTTTTTTATGAAACCATTAAAGTTATTTTTAATTACAAACGCATATTAAACGATTGATGAATATTTAAACGAAAAATAAGAAATATGCAAACTAGTAATATACCATTCCTAACATGTTAAAATGACGTCCTCCTCTCCATACATGTTGTGTGCCCAGCAGGGTCTATACCTAGTGTTACTTAATTAGATTATAAACACCTATGGAATGCAATAAATGATTAGAGTATTGAATCCGTGAATAGAGTAGGAATATTAAATGTTATAAATAATTAATTTTCTTGAGTTATTGAGGTCCGAAAAGTGGCATTTTTAAAACTGACTCAACGAAAAAAAAGATTTTAGAGTTATCAATATCGAGGCCAATAATGATTATCGTGAGGTTATTTATGAATATATGTCAATATTTTGATTAAAACCTGTTGTTGCAATGAGTATCGGTTATAAAGGTACCAACCTGAATCTTGTCCAGAATGAATAAATTTTTCAAAGATTCTTTAATAATTCAGTTGATTGACTCGTTAATAGACCTACCTGCAAAAAAAGAAGTCGTCGATATCAGAAAAAAGAGTATAACCTAGGACTTCAGGTCAATGGCTTTGTTGGTTTATAGTTTCATGCTAATAAACTCAATCCGATGTGTGAGTAAACTCATAAAATAGATTTTTAAGCATCCATAATTTGAAGTTCTTACAAATATCAATTAATTTGGACATTTTGGTTTTGTGGCCCATTGCTACGTATATTAAAGTAGTTACGGGCAAAAAAGAAAATCCTCTTTTACCTTAGAACTCAATCATTAGCAGAGATCTTTCGCGAAGAGAAGAGTAAAGCGTGTCGCACTGCACGTGCAAGTCCAGATGCCTTCCCCATGATGAAGTGAGATAAGGAAGAGCCGGTAGGAACTAAGGTTTCAACCGTGAGCTGAGTAGGCGGCTGTTGCTTACCTAACTGATTACTAATTATTCTTATGTCACACTAGGATATTGAGGTCTCGACTTTATATCCAATAGTAAAATAACTTCATTACAATTTATACATTGCATACATTATATCGAAACAGAAATATTAATTTCTGTATGATTCGGAGAAGTTCCGAGTTTAATCAAAACAATAAAGTTAACAATATATGTACAATATAAGGAACAATACATTAACGACGAATTAAACGCATAATTATGATAAAGAGATTGAATAATACCACCGCCAGCGTGTATTTATTTATTTGTTAGCTTTCAAGTCAGAGACTAGACGGCACGAACTACTGGTTCAAAGGCGTGGTTAGCCGTGGTGGCTGCAAATGACCCAAGGTCTTTGGGCAAATATTTAGATAAATAACATTTCAGGAAACATAAGATGAGTTACTATAAAAAGAGCTGTTGCTATTCATAAAGAGTATATGGCTGATCGCGGTGTATCAGCTCATAGTTAAATCCGTTTTTGAGGGACTTTTGTCATAATCACCACGCTTGGCAGGCGGATTGGTGATTGCAGTACTTAACTGTCAAAAATGCACCGAAAGAAGCTGCTGCCCTTCTGGTAGGTAAGGTAAGGGAACCCCCTTAGCCGGCTCGTACGGCTCCGAGCAGGGGGTGTTGTGGTCAACATTATAAAGTAGATCGCACTAAAGGGGTCCAAAATGCCAATGTCAAGAAAGAAGCTTCTGCCCTTTCTCTGATAGGCTCCCTTAGTCGACGCTTATGACATCCACGGACTGAGAAAAATCAAAGTGATCACTTTATTTCCTAGTATTACAGTAATTTGAATTTTGTGACGTATCCAAGAGTCCTGATGTAAGGTTTAAAGGAAATAAAGCACTTTGATATTTGATTTGATACTTGAGTTGGAGAGGTCGATCTATTCTTACGCCGCGACAGCTACACCTACCAACTCTTTATAGAAAGAAACCTTCCAAAAGAAACCTCAATAAACATTAACAAAGCAAATATACTAATACTATAAATATAAACGTCTATAACACAGGCACCTGACCTTGATGTTACGACACAGCGATCGACTGCACGACAGCACCTTAGCCTGCCCTTTTTAGATGAAGGTTATCCCGCTACGGAATAATTTGTCAACGACGTATTGTGCTTTGTTTTTTTATTGATTGATGTGGAGAAGATTTTCCTTGAGTGCTTAGTCTCATCATCATCAGCCCGTGTACGTCCACAGCTGAACATAGGCCTCCCACAAACGACGCCACGAATAGCGGTCCTGAGCTGCCTCCATCCATCGACTCCCTGCGTCTGCTAGAATAGACTCACCTATACATTAGCCAAACTCGATGAGGAATGTTTATAAACAAACCACGACACAAAATACTAAAACTCACTTGTTTAGCGCCGAGTTTCATTTAGAACAACATTTATTGAAGGAATAATCTCAAATCGATAAGTAATGTAAATTGTGTATGAAAAGACGCGGCAACATAATGAATTTTAGGTCAAATATGGGCGGTTTGTTTACAAACATTCCACATCTAGTTTGGCTGGTGTATATACTAGATTGGCTGCATAGAGCGGACTTTTTAAATATATTAAATGGTGTTTTAAAATCTTTCCGAGCCAATCGAGGCGACAGAGCTGTAGGAATTAAGTTTTAGATTTCGTTGTTTATAATCGTTTGCACGAGCCGAGTCAGTCAAATCGTACGCGCCGAGTCAGTCAAATCGTCCGAACTAATTTATTTACGATGAGTATATCACACTCAACATTTTTCTACAAGCTCGATCTCTACTTAAAATTACATACCGCCCGAGTAGAAAAACTAAAACAAATAAAATACCAAAATGAGCATGTACATTAGTAAAAATATAGACCGATTAGATCATAAACTCAAAAGAACTTGAACAAATCACAAGGTAAGTAACACTTCGTTATTTTTTACGACATTACGAGTCATGAGTAAATTGATGCGTGATTCCACGGCACCTGCGCGCGCGCATAAAAACGTTTCCTAGTCTCGCGGTCTTTATACTGCATCATTTATTGGAAACAATAATATAATAAGATTATCGAGAACGTAGGTTTGTATCCTATACCTAGCCATCTAAGGCGATCACAATAGGCCTATCATGGCCGCAATGACACTAAAGCCAAAAAATAAAAAAAAACCTACTTGTCTATATTACTCGCCCCGTGACTAGGTACCACTGCTGGGTTTAGGCCCCCTCTATTGCGCCCTTTCCTGCCCAGTCCTTTGCCACCCTATCCACTCTTTCCTGGCTATTTTGACGATGTCGTCTGACCTTTACAATCATACCTATAATCACATTCATACTCTATTATAAATGCATGCATAGTATGTTTAGATGTTTGGATGTACATATGTTCTTGTGAAGAACATACATCCAAAATTACTGAATGAATCGGGCTTAAATTTTGCATAGTTGTAGGTCTAGACCTTGCTTTACATAATGCGCTTTATATCATGAAAATACGAGTCCAAAGCGGGCAGAAGATAATCCTCTATACTACTCGTAATATTATAAATTCGAATGTAACTCTGTCTATCTGTCTGTCTGTTACCTTTTCACGCCTAAACGGCTGAACAGATCTCAATGAAATTTGGCAGGGAGGTAGTTGGTATCCCGGGGACGGACATAGAGTACTTTCTATTGCGGCAAAGGGCGTGCGAAGCCGCGGGCAAAAGGTAGTTTTTTAATGCAAGGCCCTTTTCTAATGCAACCGACTACATTGTAAAATCTAATTTTCCGCCGCACCAAAGTATGTTTTGCCAGCAACGCCAGCTATGTCATAAAAATACACAAGCCCGTAAATGCTCACCTATGGTACCACAACATCGCCACTAGAAGACGACCCGGCGTCCTTAGCACAGTTCACTTGACACTCATCTGAATAATCGATTTATTGTTATTGCTTGATTGCATTGCACCCGCGGATTGAATTTTAATTGTTTGGCGAGCTGATTGTTTATTTTAAGGTACATGCGAATAGGTAACGCGGATAGGTTGCTGGTGGTGGTTAAAAGGCTTTAGGTTGTCACAAATAGGCTTTAGTTTGTCGGGTTAAACTTTAAAGGAAGTATGAAATCAAATAATATCCAAAACATTTTTCGACTTCGATAGAACTTGAACCCGCATCCTTCCCGCATTGCGGGAATACCTTAACCAATTACACCACGAGGTTGAGTGACGTAAGAGCCCAAAAAACTTTATGAATTCCTTCGGACTCTAGGGCCTGAGGGCTTACGCACTATAATAACAAAAATTTTAGGAAGTATGAATTCGAGGATGTGGTATCGAGTAGGTATTACTAAACAGGCTTAAGGTTTAGTGGCACACGTTGAAAGATCAATAAATCTAACGCATTATTCAAAGTCAAAAACTCTTTATTTCCATAAATACCTCTACAATAAGTGTACACTTAGAAAAGGTCAAATTCTTAATAATTAAATACTGACACAGAAATAAAGTGATATTTTTGATTTCAGTCGCTTCGGTATGTAGACTAAAGTAAAGAAGCGACGAAGAAACCTTTAACCTGTTAGTTGTTATTTTTCGAGTTGGAGCAAATCCCGTCCCAAGCTTTTTTATCCTCTAGATAATCTGATATTTTATAGTAGGACTTTTTACACAAAAAAATTCAAAAGTGTCGAGAGTGGAGTACCTACCTACTTTTCAGTAAACTCAATACTTGGTGCCGATAGTCGATTTCAATTATAAAGAGATTAATTGTCTAATAATATCAAAATAAATGTGTATTATATTGGCCATAATATCTTAGAATTGATCACTTCATGATGTAACCGACCTTTTCATGAAATGGTGTTATTTCATGATATGGTCTGCTAAAACTGACTAAGTATATCGTTTATGCATCTACATTTAATGATATGTTAATCAATGTTTGGCCATATCATTAACGTAGGTTTTCAATGACATCAAAGTTTTAATAAAAAATCCAAATAACGAAGGAACTATATAAATATTTTTTTTTTGTAGGTATAAAAAATTGTTGTTTGTAATGAATTGTAATTTTGAAGTATAAAAAATTCGTAAAAGTCAAGTAGTTTAATCTCGTAACCGCGTTACATTTTATTTTTATCTTCAATTGGCTCATTATTATTAGCTTATATAACAGAATAATTATTATTGTCCGCTGACATGATGCATCACAATAACACTCAAAACAAAACAATATCAGCGCCTCTATCGGTGGGTAATGTAACCATTATATGATATGATCACTAACGCTTGACCATATCATGAAGTAGCCGTGCGTTTAGCTTTTCATATCGTCAAACGCTGATTATTCATTGATTTGGCCAGACTACATCATGATGTGGGCAGCGCGTATTACCAACTTCATGAAATACAACCATTTCATGAAATGGTCGGTTACATCATGAACTTATCAATTCTAGGATATGGACACGACATACATACATACCTTCAAAATATGGTGATGTGATGATCCTTATTCGAGTTAAGGTGTCAACGAGGGTGCCTCTTACGTCTCAACTCAACCGTGTTTCTGACACACTGCTTGATCCACACACTATTTTGATTTAAGTACCGTTGTTAAGCATTGTGTATATTATAAATTCGAAAGTAACTCTGTCTGTTCGTCTGTTACCTTTCTACGACTCAACGGCTGAACGGATATCAATGCAATTTGGCAGGGAGGTAAATGGTATCCCGGGAACGGACATAGGCTACTTAAAAAGTACGTGAAAAGCCGCGGGCAGCAGTTAGAACTTCTATAAAGAGGCCCAATACCATCGCAATACAAAACGGCTTACTGAGTATAAGCTGAGAGAATGGTATAGGACAGTAACCTATTAAAAACATTAATCAAATTATTTTTAAGTACAGGCTGACCGCCTAGGGTTTCTTATTTAGTTAAAACAAAGTGCATTTTAGCGCGTTAAAGCGTTTTCGAACTAATATCATTTAATCTAATATCCATTAACCTATTAGTTTTCGAACTTTGGCAGAGAGGTCAAACAAAATGTTTATAAAAAGCTACAAATGACCAGACAACACACTTGATCTAATCATCGCATTCCAATAGTTATTAAAATAACCCTAAACTTTGTTCCGAAATAAAAATTCCGTTGAAATTACTGTCACACGTAGACATACCTACGTATCTAATAGATGTCTATAAATACTTCAATCGATTGAACGCTCAGCAAAATAGGTATAACATCTTTAATAATAGTAATTTATGTAATTTTCAACTGATTCTCCGTATTAAAATAATGTCTGGAATTAAACTGGTTTTAACTAGGACTGGGTAATGTCACGGTAATAATATCTATACAGTATTGTGACTCGGCCCTGTTCTTGAAATAATTACCTACAGCCGCGTGGTAAGTAAACACGCGCTAGGGCTGCCCGCCTGCAGTATTTTAATTTCATCTACCTGCTTGAATTTCTTTCTAGTTTTGTGATTGTAAATATTATATTTTTGTTAAGAAAGAACAAAATCGTTGTGACTTGAATAGGAAGTGTTCAATAAAAATACATGGATTGTTTTTTGATTAGTAGATTTAATAAAAATCCACCCAATACTTACTAACTTAAACACCTAGCTACTCAACCAAAATGCAAGAAATAGCTGACGAGTAATGATAATATCTTTTTTAATCTCAGCTTATTAACATCCCTACATCCCACCTTCACCCATCAGATGTCGAACCGCTGCGCTGCAAACGTTACTTAATATCAACCATCTCATCGCGTGTGCGATAGCTATCTTCCTATGTATAGCAATCAAACAAAACCTCTATCTAGGTACCTACTACAAAATCTTACTTAAAAAGTAAATTATAATGAATAATTATATTTCAATCATACCTCTATATTCACAAATCGCACGCTTACTGCTTACAAAACCATCACACCATACGTTCGTCACTGCGGCGCATTCGCGACTGGTTGGGTACCGAGAGGGTACCGAACACGAGGCGCGTAGGCATGACTTACGTTCCGGCCGTTTGTATAAAGATAAAATACTGTGCAGATATCATTACCGTGGTAATGTTAATAATATAGCAAAAACGTATGCAAAGCGATATTTTTCGTAAAGTAGGTTATTGGAAACCATGACGAGGTCAACCTCGGTCAATAGCGCCTCTAGAGACGAAGGTCGGAGATGAGATAAGGTGACCTTCGGCTTTGCTTGAGCTGGGGACTTCTCAAAGGGTTCTCTCAACTGACTTATATCGGATTTTAGGATTCGTTCGATACGTAGAGGTTTTTTTTAATTTATTTTTTGCTTTAAAGTGTTCTATAAAATTCTAGCAGAACGGACAACGGAAACATACGTGCGTATCGAATTTTAGAATAAGAGTACCTATTTAGAATTTTACTATGTAAATTTTAGAGTTATATGAAATTGAATGAAAATTAGCATGCATCTTGTGTGCTAAGTGGGACTAATCGTCGGAGTTACATTTGTTTCGACTCGATTATTTTGCCTCCCTCGGCTCCCAGGAGCGCGCACTTTGAATAGAGTCGATAAACATCGATTTTGTCTCTGATGTCGATAGAATTCGACTAACACTGACAGTTCTTACCGAAATTATCTACACCAGAGACAGAATCCTTATCGAAGTGCGTGCTCGCGCTCCAGTTTGGTATGATAAAATTTCAAAAACTTCATTTTTCAGATCACTTTGTCTCAAACCACACTTGGCTTGTCCAGGCCAAGAAATTAAAATAAAAACCTATTGGTTTTTATTGAGACATTGAAGAAATGAATCTAAACTGTTGTCAAAAAGAACAAACAAGACTCCAATTTTAACATGATCTAGACTAGGATAGACAAATCTTTTAGACCAAATTAATCGAGCACTTCGGAAATAATCCTAACAGACATATTTTACGAATATCTACCTAGGTACCTAAGTCATAGTTACAATGAGTTTTTTTAAAGCCAATCCAAGCTTCGAAAAAACTCCAAGGTTTATGAGACTATAAAAAATAATCATACAATGCTCCTATGCGGTAGTAGAGCCGCACAACACCGAACAATAATACTACCTATCTACCATCAATCATATTTTAATATCATCTGTGTGAATACATGCATCCTTATGTTTTCACGGTTAAATAAAATATATTTACGAGTAGAGGAGTCAAATGTGCTGCTGTGTTATCAATGGAGTATGCAAATGGACAACCTCTGTGGCGCAGCAGTCTGCCTGCGACGCAGGTTGCGGTTCGGTTCACGCCTCGATACAAACTAATGTTTGTACGAGCTGTAGATATTTGATCCAGGTGTTCTGGGTGTTTTATTTGTATAATAAAAATGACTATCTATCTATGCACCATACCTACAGATGGTTTCCATAACATATATGGAACCCGTGATAAATCATTATTACCGTGGTACTGTGGCAGAGTCCCTTTCATCTCCACTCTGGAAGT
This sequence comes from Eupithecia inturbata, assembly GCA_963662085.1. Classification (NCBI taxonomy): domain Eukaryota; kingdom Metazoa; phylum Arthropoda; class Insecta; order Lepidoptera; family Geometridae; genus Eupithecia; species Eupithecia inturbata. The sequence goes on from OY759195.1 coordinate 1,336,882, forward strand.
GCTTTGTGCGGAGGGTGATCATTTGAGCAATGAAGGAATCTATTTCCCTGCTTGATTAACCTCCGCTTGTTGATTTTCTGTACACAGTGCCTATTAGTTGTTATAATAATTTTCTATTTCTATTTTATATTTTTAATGTGTAAATCTGTAAGTCGTAGATCTATGGAGGGCTGTCTGAAATAAAGCATTTTATTTTATTTATTTATTATTAAGTAAGTATGGAATGTAAATCAGTTATCTAGTACCTGTAACACAAGCCCTGCTTACATAATTCAAGCATCATCTAGACCCAGTCTAGATTGATGCTGTGTGAAGTCCAGGATTTATTACATTTTGGTACCTACCCCCTCCAATACCTACAAGTATGCGTGATAGGTACATTATTAGCTAGGTATGAGAAATACCAAGCTGAACAATCAGTTGCGCACCTGTAAATTTTTTGTTCATTCAGTTAGCTCAATTTTTTCAATTGTAAATACTAGATCTAATATGTTTCTATTATTTGATTGAAATTTTCTTTGTAATAAAATCATAATTAAATAACAATAGTACCTACTATAAAATTATTCTGTACAAAGTCAATCCTCTGAATGAGCTAATACAGAAATCATATATTTACTTGAAAAGAAATGAAAATAAAATAAACCTTATTTACTTCTCATAAATCACAATACAAATCAAGCCAAACATTGAAAATTAAAACTACTTAGCACTTAAGAAGTTGAGAAGTTGCTTGAGTTGCCAAACTTGAACATGAATTTTCCCAATCTTCAAAATTTTGTCTTGCCATCTCCGTCTAGATATTGATTTATAGCAAAATCTGAATCAAAATAAATATAAAGAAGTTTTATGGCACATAAACTGACTGACTGCTGAAGTTTTTCTATCGATTTTATAATACTGTGACTGACTAAAATTGATGTCAAATAAAACCAATGCCAAGTCCATTACAATACAAAAATAATTACTTACAAAATAATAATGTTCCGCGACGCACACAGCTCACACAAGTTGTCCTCACTGGGTAATTTGGGCAGACACTGTTTATGTCTATACATGGTCAATATACGGTAGCGTCCCCGTGTCGTTGCATCATAGGTAGGTACAAGGGGATGCAACTACGGGGGGATGCAGTAGGAACAGGGTAGTACTCCTAACTGTTAGTATTATTTCCCCCTTGACAAAATCCCCCTTAAGAGGGAATACTGGAAACTTAATTTTTAAAAGTCCATTACCAAAAAAAATTTGCAATAAATTTTTGTGTGAGCTAATTGTTCATAGCGCATTTTCTCACGGGTTTACTTATATGATAGTTACTGTTTATGATACTGCTATACTGTTAGGTACTTATAATATACAGTGTTTATACGCCAACCACAGTGCATGGTTATTCAACTAAACCAATTAACCAACAAACACTTACAATATTGACTGGTAATCCACAGCCGAAGATTACTCGACACCTGCGGAAAAAGAAATCACATTACAGCGTTTTAAACCAAATTCCGATGAAGTAAATTTCAAATTAAACTAGCACGAATATACTGCCCCTTCTTTTATCCCCAAACTACTAGATAACTGATATATCTACCTATACATAACATTACAAAGAAATACTTTATTGACAAAGAAAATTACAATCAAATACAAAAACAAATTACAACTACGAGTAGTATTTACAATTAAATAATTGAGCTAACTGCAGACTATTGCAAATATAACATTACACAGACAGATATTTTTATAATACATAAAAATCATCCAGAATAATCGGAACAAAGAACTGCAGATCGTACAAATATTTGTCCTTATGCGGGGATAGAACCCACAATCTATAAATAATAGACCTGACTGCCTGTCACTTTATCACTAACTATCTTGCAATAGCGCTTGTAGTTGCAGATCGCACGCAAATACCTATGACCCGATATTTTTATTTATTTTTATTGAGGCAAACCACAGCGTTACAATTTATATTTTGGTCTGAGTTTATAGGATGAGAATCATTACTTTGCCGTAACACAGTTATAATTATAAACTAGCACGTAAAGACTTTGTCTGCTTTGTTTGTATCGTCATTTTCTATTAGCGATGTTATTTAGATATTAATTAAGATAAGTTATCGACGATTTTGCATGAACAACTAGACAATGTTTTATAAGTTTGTACAAAATAAATATTATTATATTCTTATAATCTACTGCGCCACAGAGTTCGGCAAAATAGTGGATAATAGTGTTATGACAATTAAAACCGAGTTACAAGGTAATACATAATATGATATCACAGTAGCAAGGCCCTTGGCCCTCAGGTAAACAAAGCGAGTGATTGATCACATCAATATTCATGGTTCGACATGGAGTCCACATCTCCATACTTGTTTGCATGGAAGCGCAAAAACTGCAAATGCCTAGGCTAGGCTTTAGCCCTAGGCTTCCTTATTGAATGGTCGGACGATTACGTACTTAGTGTTTTGAGAAAGGTATTGACAAATGCATTAAATCTTTACAAACCTCTGTGGTTTATTTAGGGTTATACTAGTTTTGTCTAAATTCTCTATATTTTTTTTTATCTTGAAAAGATCTTCGTTTGACCGCCATCTCACCTGATGTTAAGTGACGTTCTGGTCGAAGATCTATCACGAAGGTCTAGAAGACACCATTTAAAAAATTATAAAAAATATTTTAACTGAATAAAGTGGCGACATGCGTTTCGTAAGTAATTAGTAATTACTTACGAAACGCATGTCGCCACCTCATTTGACATTTCTCCCACCCATGCTGTCACTACTACATACGCATATATTCGAACGCAGAGCCACGCACACATAAACAGCGCCAAACAAAGAATCCTGCAACGTGATTAGTTCTTACACATAAACAAAAGCTTGTCTGTGAATTTACCCATACATTGAAAATTTTACACATACGCTAGTGCTTGACAAAATTTAAAAGTTGTCGATATTATCGATATTTCAACATGCGTGGCGCACGCGTTCCTATAATAATTTAGGATTAAGGTTTGTGCATTTTATTATGAACTATATATTAGGGCCAATATACAGCATACGAACAACTTTTTGCGTAGTAGCTGTATGGCTGTATATTTTTTCTTTTCAACGGAGCAACTAGTTTTCCATCGCGCTCTCGAAGTTGTTCGTAAATACAAATACACCTTTCTAATATTTACTTTATAAATTTATATTAATTTAATTTTTAGGTTCCAAACAATGAGCAGTATCCAGGTGAACATGCGGAGCTAGGTATTTTAATACACAGGGTGTCCCATAATGAGTGGATAAGAAGGTTATGGGACAGCCTGTATATTTCTGGACAATATCATATTTGTAGATGTTTTTATTCTTTTTCAGCTGCGTGGAATATAATTATACCTAACAAAACAATTATTCTTTTTATTGATAATATAATGAGCGTGCATCAGAGTCGCTCTGCGTCTTACAAGAAATAAAGGATTTTTTTACAAACTTTCATAGTTGCGTTCGTTAATTTTTTCCACAGCGTTTGGACTTGACGTCGTATTCATACAAAAATAGCGATATCTCAGTTTTTTACTGTATGAAATTTCGTAGTTTATTATCATTTTAGAATCTCATTGAAATCGACATGTTTTGATGTACATGGAATTTTAGGTTTTGATAATTTTTTTATATGAAAATTAAAAATTTTAATTTTCCACTTTAATCCTGTCTTGCAAATTACTGATCCTAGTTATTAAAATTACTCAAACGCTGTTGAGATAATTATATTTCATTAAAAATATAAAATTTGTTATAATTGTGGGCATGAAGTTAAAAAATGTGAACAGAGGTAAAAATTTTTCAAATTTACAAAAAGTTAAATATTTCCCGGCCGAGACAAGTTTAAAAAAAAGAGTTGTTTCCAATGGGCCTTGCCCCCTCGCACAAGTACCTTCAAGTTTATCCACTCATTATGGGACACCCTGTTTATTTCTGTACAATATCATATTTGTAGACGTTTTTAAATGCCTTATTCTTTTTCAGCTGCGTGGAATATAATTATATCTAACAAAACAATTATTCTTTTTATTGATAATATAATGATTTTGCCAAAAATTGTTGTCAAATCTAAACCGTGCAGTCACATCCTCCGACTACCACCCGCGGCCGTACCATGTAAGATTTGCGAATACGACGATATCGTAAGTTTCAGATTACATTGCTACGTGCGCTTGTATCGCTCTGGATAATGAACAAATAATATAGCAATAGTATGCAAAATGACGATAAAATGAAAAACTATCATTCTCATAGTGAATAATTTGTCTCCGTTTATTTTTTTAAAAACAGCAATTATATAAAATAAAAATCCTTTCCGATGAAATGTAATCCTCTTATTGGTATAATTGCATGTTGTGGAAGAGTTTCTGCAATTGGATATACTGCTACAGACAATTTTTATTGGTACTTTCACGTCCGCCGTCTCGAACAATACTAAAAATTTACTCGCGCGCTGGTGGCTCATTAGTCACCTGTGCGGCGACAAGGTCACGCAGGCACTAGAAGGGGCCACACTGGCGATTCGGGAGCGAATCGGGGGATGTGAAAGCTCGCAAATCTTCAGTGTGATAAGGCTCTAAATGAATCGGACAAAAAGCTATAAAAAGTTGGATTCCTGACAATAACGCACAACACAACACAACAATGAGGAAGCCTATTGCTTCATTAACACTTACACGTGTCAGATTATATAAAACGTACTTGTTAACAAAGAGCGATGCAAACCACGGTATTTATTTAGATTATCTTCTGTGGTTTTTTGAATAGGTACCCATATCGGAACAAGCAGTCAATAATGTTCAATTAAAGATGTTTTAACAGTGACTACGACTAACACGAAAATGACACATAAACCACAGTCACTGTATTATGAGCTTGATCGGAGTGTAGGTTCTACATACTCTCCGTAATATATTAATTAGACTTACTTTACATAAAGTAATGTTTTTTCAATATTTTATACGAAACACAAAAGTCTATAAAAGCTATACTGAGCTATAGAAATTGAGTTATTTTCCACCCGCCCAAAGAGTCCGGCCAAGGGCGGGGGAGCCATCATTTATAGGCTTATAAGTGTCGTTTTTTCACCAAATTGGTTGTAGATGTCGCAGTAAAACCTTCTTATTGAATATTATAAATTATATACCTATGTAGGTTTATGTAATCTCTATCCTAATGGGGGTATGTTGAGGCTTTTATTATGGCTCCAGGATACTTAAATCATTTAAATAAAATCGTTTATTAAAGCAATCAAAGTTAACATTTTGACAGCACTTTTATTTTATGGTGCTTTTAGGAATTTAACATTTTGGGAAATCAACGTTGCAGGAAATCGACGTTATGCAAAAAGAGAAAAAATCGACGCAATCGGAATTCTAAATTTCAAGCATTCAACAATATTAAACAATCAACTTAACTATCAACTTAATGGTCCTAAATGCATTATTCTATGCCAAGATGTAGTCAGCAAAGTTGTCCATGTTTCCTCATCCAAGTTGGGTACCTACATATATGTACCTACTTATAGGTAGGTAACTAGTTAGTCACCTCCTGCGGCGTACGAGAGAGCTTGAAAACATTTATTTTTATAAACCTGCGATAACAGCCAGTACCTACCTACTTTCTTACTCCCTCACGAGTCCGACCGCTCGCACGACTTTAACACAGTTTTATGTACAGGAAGTAGATAGGAAGCTAGGACGATTTAAATAGGAAGTGACTCGTGAGCTACACGTAAGCCTACACTTTTTTATCAATAACCCGCCTATCTTCAATACGGAAGGATGCCATGCATCTTGTACCGATAGGCAACACAACAGCTGGCTGCCAATAGGCTGGCGTCGCGCCAATTGATTGGATTTACGGTTGTAATTGCTTTGTTCTCCTGTTTATGTCCCTAGGTGCCTATAACAAAGGCATTTGAAGGGTGGTATTGGATATTGAGCCTTATAGACAGGTAAAATTATTACACCCGTAGGTAGGGTAGATTCGTAAGGATTTCTGTAGGGAGTGCTTGTCCTAATTTCGGACAAGTACTCAAGAACTTTCTCCTGTGGTTTGCGAGCGGTGGGAGGAAGACCGAGGAGAAACAAATACTGGCTGCTAACAAAAAAAAATTAGTGTGGATGTATTTTTCGTAAGCCAACTTAAATGGCCAGTATTTTGCTTCAATTCCTACCCTTTTTCTTTAAATTTTTGAGGTGACAGACTAGCTGTCTCGCGAGGACTCTTCGGTAGGGAATAAACTTTCATCGTTGTCGATTCTGTTGGTACAAAAACTTAACTAATTTGACAGCACTAAAAATTATACCTAAAGTTATTTGATCAAGAATGACCATTAAATCGATTTTTGGTACCTACACCTCGTCAATATAGCCTTTTAAATGAAAATGTCCAACAACAAATAAAGCCATAAAAAAGAGTCAACAGTAAAAAAGTTGTAATTCGAAACTTTCTCAATAAAAGTGGCTCGGAGTTTCTGTTGGCCACTCTTCACCCTTTGATACTCTCCGAACACTTTACAATAATTATGCCTGTTTGAACACATTTTATGTTAGAGAGTTTGTTTTGTACGATACTTTATTATTTATCTTTGCTTTTGTTTTATATACATACCTCTACATACTCCATTATTGTTTTGTATGTAACTAAAAACTAAGCTAAAGATATTTATGTTGTTGACTTTTATATTAATACGTCCTATGTGTAGCTTCAACTTCTTTCTTTATGGCGCCGCTTGCTTTTGTCTAAAGAGCTAGTCAGTACATTGTACATGCTCTGTATTGTGTCCGTCGATAGGTCCATAAAGTCAGCCTGTACATTAATATCGCAGTCAACAACAGCTGGAACCGAGGCAGGTAATTAGCCGTGATTGGCTCACGCGACAGTGGCTCTTTGGACGTACAATTGGATGGCAGTACTACGACCTACAGTCACGAATAGGCTGTGGCCTGAGTGAGGACGGAACTACAGTTCAGAAACGTTACTTTACAATACAAATAAAAATGCCGTTTCAAAAAAGTACATTACTTTAGTTCGTAACTAAAATACTTCATTAGGCAAAACGCATCAAAGCCAGCTGTGTAAGTAGGTAGGTACTTTGTGAGTTTTTTTTTACTCTCAAAGATACCTCAATAACCTATACTTATTGGTCCACTGCTAGACGCAGCCCAAGGACCCCCCCAATAAGGGGGGGGTTTAGGGGGAGGCTGCGCCTTATTGGCTTTTATCTCATGGGGAGTAATGCCCATAATCATAATCCCCACGCTGGGCATGCGGGTTGAGTATCGCTGGTGGCAGTGAAACAGACGAATGTGCACTAAATTATGACAAACGTTATATTTCTTCCCTTCATACCTTTGTTATTTAACCAATAAAAAAAAAAAGAGGTCTATAAGATCGGTTGTGTGTAGTTATTTTTTGTTATGTCTGTCTCCCGATTTTTCCGTCAATTGTGGACCGATTTTGGTGAAAAACAGTTTAAATCTAAACGAATTTGAAGTCGGTTTTAATTTTTTGTAAAAAAACATAAAATTGTGTAAGAAGACGTGTTGTGCCGGGTCTTACCCAAATTTGGAAGTTTTTTATTATTTGACTACTTTAAACCTGCATAAATATTTGTGAAAAAAAAGAGAAGAAGATGCAGTAGGCAATAATGCAACTTCGAGTTTTTGTGCATTTCGTCTGCACTTAGACCAGAGGTTCTGAAAAGCGATAGCATGACCTGGAAACATTAGTCTGTAGTTTACAGCACGGTAGTTCCAGCTATCATCCTAGCTACTCTTACTTTACCGGCCACTATATCAGGTAGGTAGGCCCTGTCGTGTCGCCATCTTGGAAAGTAGGTAAGAATGTGAGGGTGCAGCTAATTTTTGTAAAGCATTATTTGCACGTATTACAATTACATTTATTAATAATTGATGGTTTAAAAAAAACTAACAACCGACTTCGCATTCCTTAATTTTATACTGTTATTAAGTTTTATAAGACACTAATCCCTCGGGAAACAATTTTTTATGCGATCACCTCGTGATCATTTTTAAAATCGGTCCATAACTAACGAAGAAATCGACGAACATGCATAAAAAAGGATTAAAAATAAAATAAGAAAAATAAATAACTGATAAAATTTGTCCAGTTAAAATATAAGGAATAAACATACATAGTACAGCCAACATAGAACTTCCTCATTGTTTCGAAGTAAACAATAATTGGTTTCTACGGATAACTAACAGATTAGGTATACTTAGGTAAGTATATTTCGGGCGGGAGATTGGGTATCCTATTGTATTATATTGTATTCATTTATTTCAGATAATTAAATAATCCTTATAAAATATATACAAAATCAATCCTTTATGGTTTCCGAACGTCAACCTATTGCTTTTCTAAACAAACTCTCAGCTGTTGTTCGTACGCTGATCAACTCCAAAATATTGAATGATCAAGATTCGCAAAGTAGAAAGAACTATTTGACAAAACATTTCACCATCGATTAGTTCATCAGCGTACGATCATCTGGCTGCATCTATGTACAAAGCAAGACGGTGGCCAACCGTACACCAATAAAGCTTACCTAGGACCGCAACTTTTAACGCATCCACTGCCCGGGTGCATAAATAGTGAAAACCACATGTACGTTGGGGGAAAAGAAAGTGTTAAGGTTGTCGCAGATCAGGGCCCCACCGCTGCCGCACATCACAAAATTTTGTATTTAAATATGGGCTTAAACTCGTAACATTTAGATGCATTTTATATTGACGGTATCAGATGACAGACAGCACGCGGACCACTCGTTTGAAGCTTGTGTGAAGCCATTTTGTCACTGTAAATGTACTTAAAGACAACGAGTTGTGTGTTAGCGGTATTGCGTTACCTATACAGAGATCTACCAGCCTTGACATTACCATCACAGATTAGACAAAATGTTACCAGTTCCACCGGAAACGAGTACAATGGCTCATCGTCCAGCATCCGGTGCAGATCGATGGCGCCCAGTTGGGTGGTAATGGACCTTTCGGTGTGGAATTGAGATTAATCTGAGGGGACGTACTTTGTGCTAATTAAACAGGTGAAGTAAGTTGAAAAGTTAAGTGGAGACGCTATGGTTAATTATAATAATCGCAACATGTTAATTTGCAATGAAATTTGACGATGTGAATTTTAAAATATTAAATAAAATACAAAAAAATCATTTATTTCAGACCGTTGTGGTCCATATAAAACAAATTTAGTTGTCAAATTTTTTACTAATAATAACAATTGTACCTAATAGACAATTTTAATTCCATACACATATTTTGACGATGTGAAATAAAGATATTTTTAAACGACTTCGAAAAAAGGAGGATGTTCTATGTTCGGCTGTAGGTATGTTTTTATGTATGTCGTATATTTTTCTTTTGGTTTTCTATAGATAATAATCGCTTGTATATTATATTCCCAAGGGCCGATGTCTATTTATCCCGCAAAACTTAAAACAGTGAAAATATAAAGGAAGTCGAAGTTAAAACATCAAATTATGATATATGTAAATGTAGGTAGAAATGTGAATTTTGGCACCGACATGAATTCATCATTTCCAATCCAATCATAACACCTGCATTCATAAATAAAACTCCTCTCAATCAAGCCAAAATAAACGCAGGCTCAACAATTGAAATCATCGCGAGTATTTACCTTTCAAAAGGACCAATCACGGGACTTAACCACCGCGTTGCCGCCAAAAATGCAAATTTTCATAATTTTAACAGCTTTAGAGCTGAAAAACATCGTGATATAAGCTTTATGCCTCGGAATTTGCATGATTTTATTGAAAAACTTTGTCTAACAAAAAGGCTAAATTTGATCACGCATTGATATAAGCGCAAATCTGACTGCCGGGCATATTTATACCTAAATATGCTCTATACAACATCATATATCCAACAATTCGGGTTAAGCAGAGCTTGTGTCACAGGTTCTGCTTATTTCTATATTACTGACATTAAACTTAACACATTTTAGCATTTTTTTTTTATCATACGTAGAAAACCCAGAACACCCGGAACGAACATCTGCATATTATACAAACATTTGTCCCGATGCGGTAATCGAACCCGCAACCTCCTCGTCGCAGGCGGTCCTTCGCCCGCTGCGCCACGGACGTCGTCTAATTTTTAGGCTGGACATTTGCTTATTTGATTTCCTATCCTCATGTTACAAGTTTATCCACGGAACATATTCTAGTTTGGGAACAATATGTATTCGTTATTATTCTTATAAACTAGTTTCTGTCTGCGACTTCGCTCGCATGTAATCTATGGAAACGTAACAAGGGAACTTATTTCCCATGGGAACTGATTGCTGAGTGCTGCGTGGTGCCGGCTTAGAATTTGTACCACGCCAACTCATCACGCGGGTGTCGTAAGAGGCGTCTAAGGGATATCCACCGGGGGCAGGCAGCAGCGCACACAATTCTACCACAGAACTGCGATCCCCATCCCGCATGCCCAGCGTGGGGGTCATGGGCATTACCCCCGTGAGATAAAAGCTAACAAGGCGCTTATCAGGGGCACGCCTGGGTCCAGCAGTGGGCCAATATAGGCTGTGGAGTTGGAGGTGGCGGTGGAGGTGGGAACTGATATAAATCAGCTAGCTAGCTAGCTACATAATCTTTTATTTCAGGCTTAAACGATCTGTATGCAAAATTTTGCCCGATCCGTCCAGTAGTCTTGGCGTAAAGAGTTAACAAACATACATCCAAACTTTCTATAATATGAGTGTAATGTGATGTGATTAAAGAGCCTAGCTCAGGTTGGATGCAATTTCCTCCACTTTTCTCTCTCCAATACAATGTCTTGTTAACAACTTTATTGACAAAGAAAATTACAATTCAATAATAAAAACAAATTAGAACTAGTATTTACAATCGAAACAATTAAGCTAACTGCAGACTGTTGCAAACAATCTACAGGTAGCTCAACTGTCTTGTACTTCTTTATACAACATGACAGCAACTTTCTCCTTTATCTGACCTCATATAGCTAATTCTTGGTCTTCCCCTTCCTCGTGTTCCTTCTACTTTTCCTTCTAAGATGTCACATAAGAAGTTGTCATGTCGTTTATGATGTCTCCCTCTTCTGTTTTGAATGGGGTTCATCAAAAACCTTTACTCCTCAACTCTTTTTAACACCTCCTCATTATTACGTAGTATCCATCTCCGTCCAGCTAATCCTTTCAAACGATTCAATCCTCTCATGAATTTGTTGTAAGTACCTACCTATTTCAAGTTTTATATTAAATGTTATTCTTACTTATTATATTATTATAAGAAACCCATGCTCTTGAACAAGAAACCCATAACAACTCTGAAGATTCCAAAACATTACCTTCAAACCATAAACAAGGTTTATACGTAGGCACGTTGGTAATGAAATTGTTTTTAAGATAGGTAGTACCTACTTAATTCTATTATTTCTTAGCATCGGTCAAGGTTTCCGTCGCTTCTGAATTATTAACAGACTTCAAAAAAAGGAGGAGGTTCTATGTTTGGCTGTGTGTTTTTTTTTATGTGTGTTCGTCGATTTCTCCGTCAATTATAAACCGATTTTGAAAATGATTTCGTAATTTTATTGAGAATTATCCTGAGGTGGTTCCATCAAAATTATAATCCCGAGGGATGAATAGGTATTTGTCCCACAAAACAAAAACAAACTGTGTAAATAATAATCAGGAATTTGGTCGGTTGGTTTTTAGTTTTCTCAAAACAATAAAAATATTTGGATGATAATGTTTTTTCTATTACTTTCCCAAAAAAAATAAAAATAGGGGTAGTGACCGTAAGATAATTATGGCCAATTAACGTATCCACTGCGATCACCAAACCCCTGTTTGTAGGAGGCATGTTCAGCAGTGGTAGGCGTAAGAATCGACCCCTCAAACTCAGCCCGTGGATGTCGTCAGAGCCCACTAAGGGAATCTTACTGTTTGAAAATGATCGTTTGATTATTTAAACCTATTGTGCTTATGTTTAAAATTCTATATTTATGTAAATTGTATGTGTCTGTAGTACCAAATATTTTTTATATTTTGACCTATATATCTATCTCCCAGAAGAAGGCAGCATTTCCATGTGTATTTTACCATTATATTATTATTATATTTCACAAGGACAAAGTGTTGGGGCCTTCGATGTCCCTTAAAAGGTATTTAATCGACTTTGTTCCGACTAATAACAACGTTGTTAGTAAGTACTTTTCCCATTGTTTTGTTTTAATATTATGGGGGTCAATTAAAACTTCCAAATTTTTAATTTACGGACTAACATGATTTTAGAACCGATCATAATAATAATTTATTTATTTCAGACTATAGAAAAGTTACACATCTTATTACGGTTCATAGTAATATTATGTACCTACTACATACATTAAACTAAATAAAATATTTTGGTTCCATTGCTATTATACATAGTTACGCCTGTACTTCTGCCGTGTAGCTAATCTGTCGAATTCAAGAATCTGCCCAATTCACTATCTGTCGAGTAGCGAATCTGCCAAATTACGAATCTGTCCTACACCGAACAAAGGCTTAAAACTAGCATAAATCTATACTTAATAATATTATAAGTTCGAAAGTAATTCAGTCTGTCTGTTACCTTTTCACGCCTAAACGGATCTCAATAAAATTTGGCAGGGAGGTAAATGGCTACCCGGGGACGGACACAGGCTTCTTAAAAAGCGCGTGCAAGGCCGCGGGCAGCAGCTTGTAAAAATGTAAAAACCTAACTAATAAACTCTGTCTCGTTTATTCCTGCAAAAAATGTAAACAAAGAACTGTCACTCAAAGTGACAAGACACTGGAACAAAACCTTGTTTTAATATGAATCATTATTTAAAGTTGTTGCCTACGGCTTTACTTGAGCAGGAAATTTTCCCACACATCATCTCAAAAGTCCGGGGCATCCCGCCGCCCAAGCGACGCGCTTCGTATGCGTCTAAAGCTTTACACGTTAATGTGCGTTATATTAAACCTAGGCTCACGTGCCACCCTACTCTATGCTTGTATTGCACCTATCAACAAGAGCACGGCATCATTTGGCTGTGCCCTCAGAGATTAAATAAAACAAACAAATAGGTGCAATTGTTTTATTACAGTACCTACATGTTTATATGTACAAATCGTTTTTATTGCCTAAAATAATAATATCCTAGTCCTAGAAAGGCATGCTGTGCCTTATTTATTTTATATTTGACTATGGCCTCGGAAATAAATAAATAAAGCTTTTTTTTTTGTTGTTTTTTCGTAGACTAATCTAATATCTGAACAACTGCTATCAACATCTGATTCATAATCTGTTTCAGTGATATTTATTATAAACCTATCACATACATTACCAATTAAATTATTTAGTTTAAACATTTCGACTTTATTGTGTGGGTCTGTACAGTCTGCCCATTTCTGTGGTGTCATCTCTTTCAAACCTTCATGTAGCAATCGTTTGACATCTTATTTTGCTTTCACAACGTTGAGTAACTCCGCTTTAATCATATTATCATTGAATGCAATGCATTTTGTGCGAAGCCACTCCTGAATATCAGATTTTTCCATGCTGTTGTTGGGATCCGCTCTACTTTTCTACTGTTATATGGTGCATTGTCTATGACAAGCACAGAATTGGGCTTTAATTTAGGCACAATCTCTTGAAACCATTCCTTGAAGCAATCTGCATTCATTTCATGATGATAATCTTCAGTGTTTTTTTTTATTCGAACATCAGCAGGCTTCACTGCCTATATGGCTGATTATTAACCGATGTCCTTTTCCCGCTGGAGCCTTCAAGCCTGTTGTTAGGCCTTCCAAGAAAGCTTGTTTCGATGACTTTACTTCAGTATCCACCCATGTTTTTTTAACTGTATGGCCTACAACAAAATAGCAAATATTTAATATGCAGGTGACAGGAAGCCAGTATGTAGGCAGTAGGCATGCTTGGTTAGTGCAGTAGTCAATACATTTATACATCACATTAACAGGGAAGCCGCAGGCAGAAGCTAGAAATGCCTATATTTAGATAATGTTTATTTGATAAAGAGGGACAATTAGCAAAATTGTATTACCTATTTATCTTTTATGTGACATAAAGTTAATGATCGATTAATATTTAATATCAGTACAGATATTAGATTTAATTAAATAATATTAACAAATTACCTTCATTAAGCCAGGTCTCATCTTGGTAATAAATTAACTTGCGTTCCCTGTGATACTGCTTTATCAGTTTTAGGTATTTCTGGCACCATAATATAATCTGTTACGTTTCCTTCAAGTGTACTTAAGCTTAGTGCTTCAGTATTTTCTGAAGGGTACTCTTTGAAAATTTTGGTAAATTGGAGTCCTTGTCAGTAACTCACAGAACCTCAAAATAAAAATAAAAAAAATTAATAAAATCCTGACATTATGATGATGTGCAGTGGCTTCAAGCAATGCAACATAAAAATAGATAGATGGACTTTTTATTGGGTTCACAGACAAACAGCACAGGAAGGTCAAGTATTGTGTGTTTAGTAAAGTATTACCTTGTGTAATTAATAGTGGTTAATAAGCTTTCTAAGTAAATGTAAATAAACATATGTAGGTTAGGTACTACTAAAGAAGATGAGATTATTAAGTGAGTTTTTCCCTTGATAATCATTAGTAGGTACCTATCTACATAGTAATTAGGTATTAACTACACAATAATCCTTCGAAATAATAATTAAATACTTTACTTTGAAACTGATGTAAGTACCTGTAACAATCCTTACCGTTGATAAAGTAGGTCATTCATTTAGGCGAAAAAACTGATGGACGATTCTTCGTATAGCAGAGTCGGTGTATTCGTCAATATTTTGTTTGAAATTGGTTTTGCGACCTTTTTTCTTGGGCGAAAAAGTCTTCCTGTTGTTCTGTGCTGTGTTCTTTTACAACAACTCTGTTCTTTGCGATATTCCCAAGAGCTCGGCTGTTTTGTTTACACAGGTTATCAAATGTCTACCAGTGAGTGACCAAATAATCGCCTTTAGGCCAATAATTCTTGTACGTTTGCTTGTATTGTACACATTCATCACCATCAGTTTTTCTGTCAGTGCAAAAAAGCGGGTGGTGGTGACAGTGTCGTTTGTTTTCAATGTCATGGATGACGTACCAGGCACCGGGCCTAGACCCCAAAGTGTAGTACCTATAACAGTAGCAGTACCAATGCAATGCAATGCACCTTGAGGTGCGGTGGCCAGCATTCCCCAGAATGTGACCAGTATCACAAAATAATTATCCATGAAACATGTTTATCATTTGATATATTTGTGAGATAACAAAGTAATAAACTAAAAATATGCTAGCATCCTATTTTATTTACACTTTAACAAGTATTCGCTAAAATTAAAAATCGTAAATTTTTTTATGACGAAACGTAGTTACGATGTAGTTACCTACCACAAAGAAGGTAAGTTTTTACTGGTATCCCCTATATTTGCAGGAATACACGAGACAGAGAAATACACGAAAAGAGATGTGAAAAGGGGGCGGGGCCGGTGTCGCAGCAATATGCCCAAAAACAGACAGAACACGTTGCTCGCGGCAGTAATAGTTTCATTTAGTAGAAGTTCGAACGTGTTGGCTACAACGGATTTTCGTATCCTAGCAAAATGCCGTGTTGTTCCATAGTAATTTGTAAAAACAGAAGTGAAAATAAGAACTTTAAGTCAAATGGAATCACATACCATCGGTAAGTACTGAAAATAATGTGTTTTCATACTAAAACTTTAAAAACCAATAAAATTTGATTGATTTCTTGATTTCGCTACTTTTTTATTATGTGACTGAACGCTAGCCGCGAAATTGCTGTAAACTGTTTACAATGCTTGCTCTGTACTAATGACTATTCAAACGTTTAGTTCTAATACCGCAATGGATAATGAATATATTGAAGCTAACAGAATACGCTCAACCGCGTCGTACGGTCACTGCTCGTACTCGTGAGTTAGTGATGTGCCTTGAGTGTGTTCTTTGTCGAGATGGTTCAATTTTGTGCCGTGTCCAAGAGTCCTGTAAGGTCTAAAGGAAATAAAGCACTTTGAATTTTTTATTTTTTATTTTGATAAAGGTTGTAATTTTTGATTCCTATTATTTATTAGATTGACGGATTTACCTTACGCATTTGGATTTAATGTGTACTAAGGTATAATAATATGTGTATAATAAGTATCTGTATGTATGTCTGTGGCATCGTTGCTCCTAAACGAACGGACCGATTTTGATGCGTTTTTTTTGGTTTGATAGCCGACGTGATCCAGACAGTTCTTACCTATGTCTCATGAAAATCAGTTTAGCCGTTTGAATATTATTAGCTCTTTTCTAGCGGCTGAAGGTATATGAACAACTTCCAGTGGTATGATACATTCGAAATTTGGTATCCTGTCACTTCAACAATATTGCAAAGTTTCAGTTTCATTCAAAGACATGGTAACCTTGACCTGATGCTGCAGCATCAGATTCAGATGGGCCAGTAGTCTAATATACCGTGTTTAGGCTTATTAGAATCGTCTCAATGAATAGGTTACAGATAGATGGTGATCAGGGTCTGATGATGGAGCAGGAAAAAGAAGAGCATCGGCTTTTTGAATTTCTTAATTTACACTTGTTATTACTAAGCATAATTGGTAGTGTAGCTGACTGCTGTGCAAACGGTCCCGGGTTCGAAGCCTGGCCAGGCAGATATTTGTATGATAAATTAAATAAATATTTTTGGGTCTTGGATTTTGACTGTTGTCTTTGTGTGTATGATCTATGCATTATAGCACCCCTGACACAAGTAATACCCTAGTGGGGAACTGTGTGTCTACGTTTATTTATTACTTTCAGATTTCCACAAGGCCCCACCATAAAACAGGAATGGATTAGTGCTACAAACAGAGGACCAAATTGGTGGCCGCTAGAGCGGAGTACGATATGTTCTGAACATTTTGAAGATAAATGTTTCAAGCCCTTAAAAAACAGCCGAAGACTGTTTGAATGGGCCGTTCCGACATTAAGATTACGGCTTGCGTTTGCCAACGCGACATGTACAGAATCTGAAACAAAACCTAATCTTTCAAGCAAAAATCCAAACGAGTTGCACACTGGAAATATTGCTAATGAGGTAATTTTTTTACCGTTTTATGACTTTTATAGGTAGCTAATAAATAACATATAATGTAACATAACCGTGAATAAAAACCAGAAATTAATTATTTGGGAACTTCATGTTTTTACACAAGGCGCTTATCAGGGGAGGCCTGGGTCCAGCATTGGACCAATATAGGCTGAGGAGGTAGAGGTGTTTTTACACTGGTATCACCCGTTTTATAAAAATATTAGATTTTTACTTTCAAAATCTCAATTCATTAAATCAATCAATTTGGTTTTTGCAGCTCCTAAGTAATACGAATGAACTGGTCAATGACGAAACACAACAGAAACATAAGCAACTTCTCCAATCGAATTCTGTTCAAGATGAGGTATTCAAAGTTTTTTCAATAATCTAGCTTACCGAACATTGTTTGTTAGTCAAAATTTCGTTACTGCTTAAATTAAATTGTACAGCCTCAAAATAAATCAGATGAACAAACTATTAACACTCCTCGGAAACGCAAGATGCTCAATCAGCCTTCTAAGTTTTATGTAAACCAGTGCGAGATATGCTTGAATTCAATAATTCATATTAAGCTTATTGCTTACAACGTTTAGTTACCTTGGTAACAAATAAATTTGTCTTTTGCAGTCTCAACAAGATTTGAACCAGAGTCAGATAGCTACTGACAACGCTCCTAGGACACGTAAGATGCGCCTTCAGCTAAAACGATGCAAAAGCCTGATTATAGAGAAAAACAAAAAAATCAGAATTCTTCAAAAACAGACAAGCCGTTACAAGAAGAAAATAGTACAATTAAACCAAATCTTAAGAGAACTTACACAAAGGATTTTTTGAATTCCGATTAAGCTACAATGTTTGTAGAAGACTATAGAAAGATACGTATTTTCAAATAATAATTTGGCGTGTTTTAACAAACGATAAACCGACTTCAAATTCCGGTTTATAGATAATATTCATATAATATGTCTCGGACGAACGAAATCATTCCTTACATTCCCTGACTGAAGGTCTATATCACGTTAAAAAAATTGAGTTTACACTGGCGACATCTAGTTATAATTCAAATCTAATTTAGTTTGATGTGATGGATGACACATGGATGAAACTGTTGACGCCCGTTGCCATGGAAACCATTAATTAGGTGATAATGAAATTATCATATTCTGAAGAATTATTACAAACCTACGTTTTATGGCGCACATAGCAATTCCTCGAGAATCAAACTTATAGGGGACCACCTAAAAATCAATTTTTATACAACGACGAAACAATCATAAAAATCTATTAACAATTGGCGCAGATATCACCAAAACTGTTGTAGCTAGTCGTGATTCTCCAAAAATATTATGTTGCTTTTTTAATTTAACCGGATAAATACTAATCCCTCGGGAATAAAATTTTTATGAGACCACCTCGGGACCATTCTCTAAACAATAGTAAAAGAATCAGTAAAATCGGTTACCCATGAGCGGATATATCAAGTAACATAGGTACATACATAAAAATAAAAAACATACAGACGAACTGAGAACCTCCTGTTTGAAGTCGGTTAAAAACTCAAATGCTTAGTATTCTCCCGATTTAAGGACGTTTGCACGCACACTACATACTCCTTTCTACTCCCCAAAGGCGTAACGGTTAGTTCGAAAAAAGTTTCAAAGTGCGTTGCCACATGAGCGAAGCAGTCTATTGATGCCAAACCTGGTTTTACTAGTGAATCCTTCGTGGCAATCAAACATAAAATCGCTGACTGACCACAAACTTATGTGTAACCTTGTCTTAGACGAGATGCCTGTCAGACATCGCATTTAATATGATGGTCAACAAATGTACGGCAAACGGCAACGGAAACAGGTGTCAACGTTACATCTTTGACATTCGATGGCTGCCCTGCCAATATATCTATGGCTAAAGTTCTGGGTTGTTCATTTGATACTGAGAACTTGAATACCTACATATTTTGAACATCCAGTAGGTAACCAGAAAACCTCTTTTATATATAATTGCATACAGTAAATCTCGAATTTGAAGGACGTAGAGCTTCGTCGAGCGATGAATTATGAAAACCCATCGATATATAATGTACTAAGTAGTACATAATATAACTCACTGTGAAAACCAATGTAAACTTGAAATGAAAACCCTTCTTTTTAAGGTTTTTATTATTATAGTGCGTAAGCCTCACACTAGGTTCAAGTCCCGTCGAAGTCGAAACATTTTTGGGATATTTTTTGATTTCGGAACCCTTCTTTTTCTTCTTCTTCAACTTCAACTTCTAGTTTCATGGCTCGCTGTGTCTGTCTGTTCTGCATAACTCTGCCAGTGTCCATGTCAAAAGAGTCATAAACTTTAGCAGCTAGAAAATAAACAAAAAGTTATTTCCTAGAATAGTTATCTTTTATCGCCCTAGTTTGACGATTTTGTTGCATGACAGTTGTTACCATAGACGAAGGAAGGGGTGGTTTCGCAGAGAGAGATCTAGATTCTGAGTGCCACCTTGTTTCATTTTTATTTTCATTAAGTACCTACTTTATGTCTTGTGTGCGCTGGATCTAACTCGTGTCTGTCTACTCTACCTGGTTCTGACAGAAAACCAGGAGCCAAACCTACCCTAGGTTTGGCTCACAAAGTACCCTAGGTTTTTAATGTTAGAGCTCTCGCGCTCGTCTGCTTGCGGAGTGGACTACTTGGTACCAACCCAATATTTGTGATAGTATAGTACTACTTAACTAATGTTCACCTGTGTTTTTGTCTGTCTGTTTGTTATCTAGTAGGTACTAAGTAGTCTTTTATTTCTGTGCATGTGTGAAGTGTCTAATAAATAATTTTCTTTCTTTATTTTTTTGTACTACACCTGCTTGAAAAGTGACTTGTTCCTTTTCCAAACTTGAGCTAGAAAGTACGTCATTGCAGGTAGAATGCGGGTCAAAAAACTCTATGGAATTTCATTTCTCACGCATTTGCCGGGAAAGAATAATGTATGGAAATCCATTTCTGACGTGTTATTTATTTGAATTTTCTGTAATTGCAGTCTTTAGTTATGGTTAAGTAATTTTATTATAGGTTAAACTAAAAAAAGTTTTTACTCCAAGTCCCATAATAGCCGAGCCATAATATGGCGGACTCGGAGTAATAACTTTTTGTATATCGACCTCTTCCGTTCTTATCGTTCTTTGAAGATTTCGTGTATTGGAAAAACGAGATAAACGAAAAATGTTTGTTTTTCCTCTTAGGTGTAGAATAAAGCACTATGTATCACTCAGGAGAAAGTTTTTAAGACGTAGGACTCGTGAGACGTACGAGTAGATCTGCCTAGAGTCGAGCAACCCTACCTAGGAAGTCAGATTTGACCTATTTAGACTGAATGAAATATTTAGATTGAATGCATTGTACTTACGCTTCGCTTTTAGATCAAAGGCTCGTGTAAGAAAACAGTACCAGTATAAGAAGGTGGGTTACTAGATATAAAAACAGGTCGTTTGGCACAGAACAATTAAGTCGGAAGAACCTCCAATATTATTGTTCGGAGATGGACCGGTGTCATCTTCCTTATAAATCTCTGATCTCATAATATCCGCTGTTTATTATCACCTCTATCCGAATATCTGCCGATTATAAAGACACAGAGCAGTCGAAACTAATCGCCTCGGGCTATGGATCAAAGTGTAAAAAAATGTTTAAGCTAATCCAATAATTGTGCCTGACTGATGTAAATCAAAATGTTTAGGTTACCTGTACCTACGAATCATAAATTATGTGACCAACATAATTTATGATTCGTACATAACTTTTCTTTTCTATAAAATACTATTACAAAATAAGTTTGAAACTATTCTCAAAAAAGAAATAAAATGTTGATTGATTTCTCTTAGGTAACTGTTTATAGCGGATAGGAATATTTGAGTTTGTGAAATAATTTGGAATATTAAAAGTTAATCCTACTAATATTATAAAGCCGAAAGCTTGTGAATATTATTTTGTTTACTAAGATCTCCCAAACTACTGAACAGATCAAGCTGAAATCTGAAGTACATTTACATAGAATATAGTCTAACATAGAATATTATCCTACTTATTATACCAAATATACGAGAGCGAAGCCGCGGGCAGACGCTAGTATTAAATAAGTTATCTTTAATAACATACAAAATTATAATTAAATAATAGAAAAAAATTAGAACTACTATCTATTTTTAATTGAAACCATTGAGCTAACTGCAGACTGTTGCATACAATCTACAGTACAATCTCAACTGATCCATATCAATACCAGTCGGAAGCGTCCCCAAGACGCTGGCTGCATTGCCCCACTGTATGGCAATGCCGATGCTCTGCGCCGGATACCCGCCAGCTCTCGGGTCACGCGTCGCGTCGACCAGACGCTCTCAGATAATTTTTTTAAAAGTTATTTATAGTTACTAAGTTATTAATTTCAGGCATGTAAACAGAGAAAATAAAGGTACCTTATAGATGTGTGTTTGCTTCTATCTTTCAGCCCTTGAACTCTGTTACTTCGTGAAATCATACGTTACCGAGGAATTTAATTTAAGCCCCCTAAGACACGTCATAGACAAGCTGTCGCAATCGGTAGCTATTCCAATTTCCTTAAATGCTTCCCTTGACAGGGTGCTCTACCCTTTCGACGCCATCGATAATATCAATTTAAAGGAAGTTTGGAAGTTTGATTGCTACTGAGTCATGTTAGGGATGCTGCTCAAAGATTCAGTTTAAAGAAGTAGATCACAAAAGGATAGGTGGGAGATGTCCAAGTATCCTGTTAAATTAAGTCAGTGTTTATTTTTTCAAAATATTGTAGGCTATCCTTACTGGCACACCTAATGCGATAGTGTACTATCTATAGAGTCACAATCATAATAATATTATTGATATTAAATATAGTTACAAATTACCAACTTTGGTAATTTTTTAACAAAATTATTAAATTCCTAATGATTTACCTACATGTCACGCTGTTTAAAAAAGTGATTTTTCATTGACTCCAATAAACGGAATTGATATTATTCGGAACAACGCGACAGAGCTGTAAAGTTATTAAATTCAAATGCCATCGTATCATGCGTAGGGTTTGGGTAGGTAGGTACTTTTTCACTACCGACCAACGCTAAATGGAATAACAATGCGTTCTTTGGTTCTAGCGATACATCGATATCGTTTTGCGGAGTAAACGCCTTGGTTTCCGGTTTATTTAACGAATACAGAAAAGCAGGATCCAGCTAGAGGGGCCGGCACCGAACTTCCCAGAAATACTGTCATTATTTTTAACAACAGCTAGGTAGGTACTATTTCCTTTCCTCCCTTTGAGACAAACACTACTCAAATCATTCGAAACAACATCAACTGACAATTAAATATACGCTTCGCCAATCACAACTCGGCACAAAAGACAGAAAAATATCTCTTCCTCGCTTTTCTTACAATTAGATCATAAAACGTGGAAATGCTAACGTCGCTAGGTTACCACCATCCATTTTCTTCGGTGTAATAAGCAAGCAATAACGTAGGGGACGTTGGTCAACCGGCAGGACCTACGTCCGACTATAAAATAATAAAATTGTTTTTGCTGGTCGCACAGGCAGTTGAATAGCTGGGTAACTTGGTCAGATTGCTGATTAGTACGTGATGACTGATTGAAATGATGGCATAGTTAATAAGCGCATGTTCATGCACAGTTACTTTTAAGAACCTACTTGCGTTTAACGACAGCAATCGGTTGTCAGCATGTACGAAGCAATAAGAGGCTCATCATGAGGTTAGTCATGACTATGACCTATTTAACTTGCCAAATCATGCCAAATTACACACAAATTATTGGGTAGGAGGTTCACTGAGTCTAAATAGTTTGCTAGGTACCCGACTACTACCCTTTATAAATGCTACAATAGTCTTATTCACACACTTGTGCACTATTAAATGTCCTGCGTACCTGGCTAGTCCTCTCCCTCTCGTTGAGGCCGACGTGGCCGAAGATTCGGCTATGAGGACATCGCACACTTTCTAGTCCTTATTCTTACCTAAAGTCTTACTTAAATCGTTATGAGTTTGGCCGCTTTTAAGAGATTCACTTGTTGGACCTACATAAATTGAAAGTTTTTTTTTGTAGAATACGGAACGACTCAGCTCTCGGTCTTCAGCTACGCCACCATTACCCGCACTAGCGGTTTACGAGGTTCATTCGGAAATTGGCGGGAATCCGGCAATGGCGGCGACAACTATTTTTATTGTTCGCTGCGTTTTACAGCTGATTTACTGTTTGATATTGTTGCTTATTGATTTGTTTGGCACAAAGGCGCTAAGTTTGATAGATTATTCTGCTTTGTTACATTATCGTTATTCTTCGCTTTTCGTATCAATTTTGCCATAATATTTTCTGTTATCAGGGTTTTGTTACGCAGTCAATTGTAACAAGTAACACAATCCAACACAACACAATCAAACTCGATTCAGAGCACCTTCAAGTTGCATCTCACATAACAGACAGGTATGTTACGATTTTACGATAAATCAAAGGAAACAGTCTGCAGTCTTGGCTCGTTCGAGATGCAGTATGAAAAATAATAGAGACAAAATGCGGGATATCTTTGATAGATTTTCGACGACTTAGATTCTGAACATAATTTTGCCGCATAGCGGATTCCCGGAAGAATCACAAGTCTATATGCACCTATTTACTTTTTAATTTGATCGAATTAACTTTTGCTAGATGAACGTTTAACCGAATAACCAGTGGACAGCAAGATATCAATAGTATAGGTTTCAATGGTTTTTGTCTTTGTTATTTTATTTTTTCTCAATCCAATCTAGCCCTAAGCTGAGGCAAGTCCCGTCAACACTTCATCAATAGGTACATAGCTAGTAGTTAGTGTTTCTGCTTTGTGTTTCTCATCAATCCAATACTTAGATAAGTTACTTTATTGTGTCCTTGTGTTAAATGTAAGTATGCAGATACTTAATGTTATTGCCAGACATAATAGCTCAATCATTACACTTATTTAAATTGGACGTAGTATGTACTACCAGATATTATGCAAGTGGTGTTTACCTATAAGAGGTTTGTGCACATATCAATAATTCATAGTTCATTATAAAATGTCTTTAATCTGTAACTCTACGTCTTCTCACATGTTGGTATTTCTATAAGATATTTAGATTTAAGAACTCTGTGTATGAAACCATTGGTATACCTAATAAAGAAAATAAATAAATAAAGCAAGGAGTGGGTTAATGAGAGCTTTCAAAGTGGTGGTGTGAGATCTGCTTTCCTTTTTCTATATTTGTTTTTTTGTTTTTTCTATATACTTCGGTCTATCCAAAGCTGTGGACGCTAGGTAGGTATTGGGACATTTTCGATCGTCGGTCCGTTTATTTAAATGTTCCATAGCGTTTGCTATGGAACATTTAAACTTTGTTGCTACTATCCGCTCTTGCTTCACACAGAGAACACAGCCAGCGGGTATACCGCCACCAAAGACAAACTAAACCGTAAACAAACATGACCACACGTTCAAAGTAAAGGCTCAGACACACTCATCCGTTAATTAAAGACGCCTGCTCCCTGACCTGGATGCGGAGACGTCTTTAAACTTCTAAAGAAGGTTTAAGAAGGCTCTACGTTCAGGTTTTGCTCCGGACTTGCCCCGGGCTATCTTGTCCTTCGTTATTTTCGCCTTGAACTCATCTCTCGCAATTTTCTTTTATTTTTTCGGATTATATAACAATAGGAGGAAATTTTTCATTCGGAGCGTGTTCAACCTACTTTTAGTTTTTGTTGACGACTTTATTTAACGGTAGGCCTTCAATAAAATCATTTTGAAAATATATATTAGAATCGGACCAGTGATGTTACCCATTGCTTTACAAAGTACAAATTATAGAAACGCCATAATATTTGCGCCCGCTTGAAAATTGATTGCACACCCCCTAGTTTTGTAAAAATAAAAAATACGAGCATCGTTATTTACTTTAGAGTTTATTACGAATCACAAACTTTAATAACCCGATTTACCCATGTTCAGAAATTTTTTTAAAAATCCGGGAATACGTGTTCAATAGTTTTGTATTCTTAGTATTCTCTGTAAGTTTCAAGCTAATTGGACTACTGGCTAAAGAGTTACAAAAAACACCAATAAAACTTCAACCCCCCTTTTCAGCGGTTTGGGCTGGGCATTATCCCCAAAAAATCGCTTGTTCTTTGATAAACATTTATTTGTAACTCAAGCAAAACAAAAAGAAAATAGACAAGAAAACAGTTCGCTTGAGTCTCAAAATGGACTTCCAATAACAAAACGGTACACGTTACTACCTAGTTCTTTATAATAATCGTTATTGAATTGATCTAAATATTATGTTGCCAAATGCAATGAATTCCAATTGAATACAGTTGTAGAGAAATAAAAGAAATAAATTCAGTCTAGCAAACGAAAAAGTATGATTGAGCCAGCAAATTAAAGGGCAATGAAAGAAAGGGCCTAATCAGAGACCCCAAGGGCTCATTACCAGTGCTGATTCAGGGTTACACTGATTGACTGATTGCAGATGTTATTCTTATCTTTTGTCGGCTCGGTTTTAGCTGGAGTCAGCATTGTTAAAGGTTTCATCGGGTAAATAGCGTGGAACGAGGTTGAGGGAGTTCTGTTTGAACTGCTGCATTCTATCTACAAGTTTACTAATTAATTAATTCTAGGAGTAATTTTAATGTATGTAACTAGATAAAGCTTAGTAAGTAGGCACAATTGATTGTTAAACTACGAATGAAAATAAACACTTTCAGTGTTCAATCTCATCATTTGGATTACAGAAACGCATGAATAAGTCTGACGAATGAAACGTTGACGAAACGAGACATCTAAAAATGACGTCAATGCACGTATACGCATAGGTAATAATGTGAACGCTAAAGAGTTGAATGCCGATTAATAAATTGATGTTATTTGGTGTTTTTCCAACACAAATTAGGTTCGTTGTTAACCCGTTTACATTCATAAGGAATAGATGGATGTGATTTAACTTTACTCCAAAACTAGTGCATGCATACCTAAGTACTATTAGAACTGGATGGTTAGGCAACTTTTTCCCGAACAACCAGGACAGTGGGGATACTTACCTTGATTGTGTGATTACTATTTTGTAAGTATTTGTATTTATTTATTCCACCGTAGGTACACATGTTACGCTTGATGTCGTTAAACTCCTTAAATCTATATGTATATATAAAAGAAAGTCGTGTTAGTTACACTATTTATAACTCAAAAACGGCTGAACGGATCTCGGTGAAATTTGGCAGCGAGGTAGATGGTATCCCGGGGCTGGACATAGGCTACCTTTTATTCCGAAAAAAAGGATGCGAAGCCGCGGGCTGCGGCTAGTAATTTATAATATACAATCACACACAAATTTTTCGCATAGGAAACACCATACCTGAGGGTTGTTCAACGAAAATAAAAAAAAAACCGACATGGACTTTTCTACAAATGAAATAAAAAAATAATTGGTCAGACTAAAATGAATAATAACTTAATTAAAAGGTATGTCAAAGTATGCTGCTGTACAAGGGCATTGTCAAATTATACTAAGAATAATGTACAAAATTACATAATAAACAAAAAAAATGGAATGATGTCAAAAGGAAAATTATTTAAATTCATAATGCAAATAGAGCTGCTGTCTAAGGGCATTGTCAAATAAAATAAAACAAAAATAAAATTATGCAATGATACAGAATCATTGTAAAACAATGTCAAAGTAGTAATAAAATTAATATTTGCTGCTGTAAAGTGATTTTATAGTGACCATGATAGTTTCAAAAGCTTAGGCCCGTATTATGAAAGCTTTCGAAGTCATATATCAATGCTTGAGTGATGTTTATTCCATAGAAAAGCGTTACTCAAGCATAGATCGATGACTGAGCAAGCTTGCATAATTTAAGTGTCTTAAAGGTGCCCCGGCCACTGATGGTCCCCTCGTGTCCGCTTATTTTGTCTGTCTGTCGGTGTCCTTACATTTTATTTTATTGATTTGAATTTTCTGATTTGATTTATAATAATTGATTTGATACTTTACATTTGAATTCATTTTCCATTGTATTTTATTATTGTTGTGTATTTTAAATGTAATTTTATGAGTTCGTTAAATGAATTAAACAATTTATATTTATTTATTTATACGAACCTTAGTGAGAAGTTACTATTATTGAAGTTTTAGAGAGACGCTCATCAATTCACGATGTTTCGATGTACGGAACCAGCAACCTGCCACCTTTCACAACGTGACAGAGTGCGTGGCAGCGCTATGACGGCTGAAGCTATTCCCATCACGCGTCATTTCATTCCACGGGATAACGTGACGGACGCGACGTTGACCTTACGAGGATACGAGGATACGAGGATCCTTGGCTTAACTGACTGACAGCAGATCGCAAAGGAATAGTTTCCTGTTTTTCGTGCAAAATCGGAGGAGCATTTAACTTCTGTTAAATGCTCCTCTGGTTTTGTCCATGATCCGTAAACACAGCATGCTAACCATACTTCTACACGAGCGAGACGCGCTTGAGAGGCGAACCTAAGGGGTTTGGATGTCAAACTAGGCCTGGATCTCAGTACTCACGGGATCCCCGTGGTATAAAACTTAAATTACATAAAATTCTACATTTTTTCTTTGGTTCCTTGAATACGAAAAAACGATTGCAAAAAAAATAACGATAAAAATAAAAAAAACATGAAAGCAAACAAAAAAAGTGAAAGAGAAACAGATAATTTGTTCGAGCTCTCAGGAACCCTGCGGTCTATTGAAATGATTTATGTTTCGATTCGTATGTTATTACTAATTATTTGGTTCCATAAACCAGTTTCTTCATAAGTTGTGTATTTTTCTTGTAAATAAGCAAAAACTTGATTTTTACGCTTGCCGTTCCAAAAACATATGCTCTTTCCCGCTCCTATAAACGCGCAATCCTATGCCTATCCTTTTCACAAAATGGCGCGTATTGCGCCCTCTTAAACTCTTACATAAGTTTCTACTGGAGTTCCAAAATGTAGACCTGTTTAATGACAGCCTACCTTCTATTTAAATGTCTCTTAGATTGTACCTTAGTTTGAAATAGTTTGTACTCTAGATATGAAGCATGTTTGTGTAAACTGTGAATTTCTATTAAGTTTTAGATCTGCAAATATTTGTTCCGGGTGTTCTGGGTATTTTTTATATAGGTATAATAAAAAATATCTATATATGTTATGTATTGTATTAAGTTTATCAGTCATCTAGTACCCATAACACAAGCTCTGCTTACTTTGGGGCTAGATGATGATGTGTGGATTGTCCAGCATTATTTATTTATTTATTTTTAAACTCAATAGAAGGTCACAGAAATAAATAAATGACACTATACAACCATTTCATGAAATGGTCGGTTACATCATGACGTGATCAGTTCTAAGATATGGCCTCTACATATACATTTTCATTGGTAACTTATCTTGCTTGTATATGCCTAAACATTAATCTGACCGAGTGAGCAGGCATCAACCCGTCTCACCGCAGTGATAGGCGACTCTATACCATCTATGTATTTAATAAGTATTTCTCAGTCTATCACATCGTATTCAGTCTTTCATAGACCAACCTGCTTCGCCAAGTGAGTGAGGTAATGCGGTTCTGATTCAATTCACAGTTCGACACAAAGGTTTTTTTTTGTCAAATATTTGTCTCAGATGTTTCTGTCTTCAAAGCGTATTTCGTCGAAGGCGACTTTATGAATTGACTTACATTTTTATAGTGTTTTCTAAAGTGATCATGGCACGTGCAGCTTTGTCGAAATATTGGCAAACACAAACCACTACAATTTATGGTAGGTATTTTTCAATAGACCTTCGTTTGACCACAATCTTACCTTACAGTGACGTTGTGGCCGACCGACGATGTGTTACGAAGCTCTAGAAGACATATTCTATTCACTCTTTTCCTGAAGAGGCAAAGGTTGTAGTTGGCCAGTAAAACAGCAGCAGGCAGCGTGTTCCAATATTCCAATCTAGTGTTGTAATATCCTATTGTAAGTTCATTTATAAAAACAAATTAGAACTAGTATTTACAATTGAAACAATTAAGCTAACTGCAGACTGTTGCAAACAATCTACAGGTAGCTCAACTGATCCATATCAATACCAGTCGGAAGCGTCCCCAAGACGCTGGCTGCATTGCCCCTCTGTATGGCAATGCTGATACGCTGCGCCAGATACCCGCTCTCGGGTTACGCGTCGCGTCGACCAGACGCTCAGATAACTTTGAAAACCCGGAATATTGTAAGTGATAAAACCATAATACCTGCTGCAGATTTTTACTTTGTGAACGTCATAAAGTCATAAGTCACACTCTTATGATTGTGTGATATAGATAGCCTTATTTCACAGAATCCTGACACGAACAGCAGTGTACACGGAACATAATTACGTCATACCGCATGCACGCGACATGTTAGACAGTAGCGCTCGCCAAAATGGTACACTTTCTTTGGACTTAATTAATTGTGTGGTACAAAGCATAGGATTTTGGTTCAGTGCATTTGTGACGTCATATGTCTCACAGTCTTACGTTGGGGTTGGTGTGATAGCCTTATTTCACGGTACTCTGGCACGATGACCAGTGTCCACGAAACATAATTACGTCATACCGCATGCACGTGACATGTTAGACAGGTGTGGTCGCCCAAATGGTGCACTTTATTTGGACTTAATTAATTGTGGGGTAACAAAAAATAATAGGACGAAAAAATTAATGAATGTATCAACCAAGATACTACTCGTCTTGACTCTTCTTAGCTACAGTAAGCCTTTGAGCGGCATTTTTTTATTTGTTTTAAAAACGCAGGTTTTTTTTTTAATTCTATCAAAGTAATATAGGTATTCTGTGACCATTATTTAATCTCACCTAGTCACTAAGGTTAGGTTAGTATTTGTATCATTGTATCACTGCAACATGCAACAGTATTTTATAGCAATACATAAAAAGATCTCATAAGCATGTGCTAGAACCAAAAGTGAAATATGGGTATGATATGGATTTCTGGGTCAGAATAGAATAAGTACTTTCAAATAAGTCTTCAATAAACGCATGTTCTTATCACTTGCACGACTTTTAATCAGTATCGGAAGCATCGTGCTCGTTGCGTATGGTGGAGGAAAGGATCTACGCATTACCGATGCTTGTTAGCGTTGTACCAACTGTATTGCACAATACACTATACTCGGCAAGCGTTTTACAGTTATGATACGTTTCTTGGACTAGCGGCGTAAGGGGGCGGAGGGGCGGTCCGCCTCGGGTACCAAGCTTCGAGGGGTGCCATCTTGGCAACCCTTGGGATGACAATAACAACTCACGCGCACAGACAGAATATAAAAAATTTCGCGGCACGCTTCGCTCGCCGTAGGTTCTATAGGCTAGCTTCACTTGCCGTTATATCTTTTTCGGTATCTTTATTTTGTATTCCTAACTGCTTTTTTTATGCCGAAAAATCTCTTTCTTTCGTTTTTCTTTCTTTCTTACTTTTCCCCAAAAAACAAAAAAAATACAAAACAATTCGCGGCTCGCTTCGCTCGCCGATTTAGGGGCAGAGGGCCGGGATTGTCAACCCCCAAGGCGGTTCAGTATTTTTGTTTCGATTTTATTTGGGGGATGCTTGGTAGAAAACTGCCCCTGGTTTCTTGCGAACTGAACGTTTTAAATTTAGTTTTTAATTTACACATTTATGAGTACCTATACATACTTGTGATAATTGATATAGGTAATATATTTTTATTGTTTGTGTGTTATTTGTGTTCCTAAAATAAGTTCCTACATATTGGCTGTTGGTTTTCGTTGTGCTGTCTGTGTATGAAAACCAAATAAACTACACATATATCTAACTGAGCGAGTGAAAAATCAAGAGATATCTTCGTACAAGACACCTCGAAAAACCACTGGGGTTTTGTATCCAAAAGGTGCCCTATTATGAAGTCTACGCTGTCTGCCTGTCGGTATGTCTGTCCTCTGTCAGCCGACTGCATCTCATGAATCGTAATAGGTAGACAATTGAAATGTGTTGGCATTACCCTATAATAATAAAAGCCAATAAGGCGTTTATCCGAGTTCTATGTCCAACAATGGACTGGAAAAGGTTGTTGATGATGATGACACAGTCTTCCGTTATGAAAGTTTTCTCAATGGACCCCGTCTTTAAGTCCATTCTGAAGCCGAACTAGGAAGCATGCCCAGTCACCCATACAATCTCCCTTCTACAAATTAGGCGGGTTCCTTCGGCTATCTCGAATAGTTCACTAATTTCCACGCGGCTTCGCTATCGCCGTTTGACGTTCCACTAACTTGTGATCTGATTAACTTTTACAACATTTGGGACCTCATTCTTGGTGATAGAGCTCAAAATCTTGACCAAAAATTAGGATTTCCCCTTTTCACTCCCGCGATTCTCGGCATGTCTTCTAAATTAATTATTATAGTATTTGTTAACCAACTTCGAAAAAAGGAGGAGGTTCTATGTTCGGCTGTATGTATGTTTTTTTAGGAATTCCAAGATCTGAGGTCGGTTTCGAAACCCTTATGGTCTCGCTTTTTCTGTCCTGTTTTCCGTCTTTAATATCTCAGCAACTATAGCAGCAAACAATTTGAAATGTAAAATAATAATACATTTCATACGCTTGTACAGATTAAAAGAAAAAAAATATGAAAAAATCTAGTCTGTTTTAAAATCACTGCTTATTTTTTTTTTAATTAATTATATTATACACTAATAACTCATTGCGCCGCCGGCGCGGTCTGCCCTCAGTACCGCGCGAGCGCGAATTATACGTGAATATACCTACAGTATTATTAATCAGTAGTATTTAATTAATTAAAAAAAAATTGCAGTGATTTAAAAAATAGACTTCATATCGTAGTTCAAGCATCCCCATGTTGGTCGGGTGAGCGTTCACCTGGTTAAACTTAAACTGATCAGCGTAGTAACTGAACAGCGATGACGAAGCCATCATTGAGCCAGAACCACGGCCTTCTTAACCCTTCATTCACGCGGCTCCGGAACGACCTTATCAATTGGAATTCAAGGCTAGTAAAACAAAGCCAACACGCATTTGCGCCAAAAACTCTTGCAAAAAGCAACGAGTCTACCATCCGCTTCGAATGGTTCCTCGATGCGAACATCATTAAATGTTTTTACACCGTGGAATTCTGTTCACGGTAGTACAACTATGTACCTAATTAATTACATTATACAGAGGTAAACTTAACTATTTGGATCGTTAATTATTTAAAACGAAAATATTGGCAACTTACCTAGTAGGTAGAATAATAATTAATTGTAATATTATACAGCGGAGCAATGCAGCCAGCGCAGCGTCTTGGGGACGCTTCCGACTGGTATTGATATGGATCAGTTGAGCTACCTGTAGATTGTTTGCAACACTCTGCAGTTAGCTTAATTGTTTCAATTGTAAATACAAGTTCTAATTTGTTTTTAATATTGTATTGTAATTTTCTTTGTCAATAAAGACTTACATTGTATTATTGCGTAGGTATAACGTATCGCTTTCCCACTTGAACGATTGATATGACTCTTTAAACTTTAAAATTATGAATTTTTGTAACTTGTATTTACGCTTATTATTTACGGACAATATAAATCTCTTTCTATGTGTGGAGACTGCTTAGCTTAATTTTTCTAATGTTAAATGTTTAATTTTCTGATTAAAGCTTTTCGTTTCCCTAAGATAAATACATAAATAATATAAATAAATATAGAGATGTCTAAAAGCAAAATAAGTAACGTCCAATCGCTGACTGTACATTACATTGAATCAGTGGCTGCAACAAAGAGGCGTAAAGTAATTTCCTCTCTTTAGAAAAGTCAGTAACTTCCAAATATGCGGTGTCAGGTTGTTAGGGCACAATAGGGAAGTTTCCGCTGGGCGCGAATTTAAATAGAGTTTCATTGTGCTTGTTTAGAATATTTATGGGCTTACTGAACTTTGGTGGCGTCGTATTGCTATAATTTGCAATCTATAAGAAGAACGAATTTGCAAGCGCCGCAAGACGAATTCTAAACGTAAATACGTAAATATTTAACGTACTAAATTGAATTTTTACATTGGCTGAAATAAATTAATTTTATTGATTTATTTAAACTATGAGCGAGTAGGACAGTTGGGGATGGCACAAGAGTTTAAGGCCTACATATACCTAACGATGTGAAATCTATGCATACAAACATGAATGAATATGAATTGAATACTTATTTTAAGCATGGCATTCCTAAATTAATTAATTCAATAAATATGAAGCATTGAAGTTATCAATTTAACAAGAGCGAACCCAAAATAATTGTAGCGCCCTGACAGTGTTTTTGTGCATTGTGTACCCACTAAGACTACATACACCTAAGAACAATACCTGTTTGCATAAAATCACAATAAATGATATGAATATCATCCTCTCTTTTGTGGATAAATTCAAAGCTATACTACATCAAGACACAGTAACAAGCAAAAGCGAAAGTAGTCCTTTCAAACTTTTGAAATTATGGCCAACACTACAAAACACTTTATCATGATTTGTGGTGTTCTAAGTTTTCTTGGATTTCATGCATCATGATAAATATTCCGCTGGCATTAGATATAAAGGTTAAAGGTCTTATCCAAAAAGCACTGCTCCCACACCGCTCCCACACGCTACGCCTCAAATCGTACTTACCGCACGCTGTCCACGAGGCAAGAACAGCTAGCAGAAAGTTGGTAGTCAACCAACGCACGGTCTGCAAACGGTTTGTCATCACACGGATGATCGTACAACTTGCTTGAAGCGGTCCACGCGGCTGCAGCGCGCGGGACTCATTTATAGTAGCAAGGCGTTGCAGCAAGCTCGCATCAACTCGCATGCCGCGCGCTGTTTGCTATAAATCGCCAAGTGCGAGTCGACTCACACACGAAGGTTCCGTACCGTAAAAATCAGGCAAATTTTTAAAAGAACATCAAATTTTCACTTGTTTGGAGACCCCTTTATTTATCGTTTTAAGTAAATTTTTAGTATTTGTTGTTATTACAGTTGAGCTTTGTTGTTAAGTACTTAGGTATTTATAGAAAATTTCATGTGTCTACCTATTTGGTTCAAGAGATACAGCCTTGACAAATGAAGAACAAAAATAGCCAAAAAAACACGTTTTTTTGTAAGGTAACCCCTTTTAATTTGTATATTTATTTTATACATATAGATTTTATACAGATACAGCCGGACGGACGGACGGACGGATGGACAGCTGAGGCTTAGTAATAGGGTTCCGTTTTCACCCTTCGGGTACGGAACCCTAAAAACTACAAGTTTAGGCCCATATTTAAATGCTCAGTTTAGTGTTGTGCAGTAGCTACGAGCTACGAGCTACGAACCTAGACCGATTACAGTTTAACCACTCAGTTGCCTGTCAAATGAGCGCTCAATTTGCGGCCGGGTAATCGGTTGGTTGACATTATTGCAACAGCAACCTTCGGATGACGGCGACAATTGCTGTGATGGCCTAGATCATCTTCATCAGTGATGCATTAATTCTTAGCCTGGTTATTGACTGGTTAGTTAGAATGAATGAATGAACACTCTATTGCACTTAAAAAATAACATAATAAAAATCTTACATCGACATTTAAGACATACTTATTACAATAGGCGGCCTTATCGCTGAGAGCGATTTCTCCCAGGCAACCTAAGGATGGAGAAAAAGATATAAGTATAAGAGTTGGTAGAGCTCAAACAGTAGAAGAAAATTATTCTTAAAATACGTAATACATACAATATAATACAATACAAAACTAACATAAGAGCTAACCTAGAAGTGTACTCATAAATATCTTAATACAAAAGGTTCTACAGAAATATATTACCATAAAATCTGATCACTGATGGATTAGATTAGAATATACTTGATTAATGATTATGCATTGACACGATAGTAGTCATAGGTAACAAGTGATTGTTTTGAAAAAATAAAAACCAGCTTCGAATTCCTTTACACTGTTCTCCTTTACATTTACAGTGTATTGATTATAAATACTTTGGACATGGTCTATCTCCAAAACTTGATAATATGTATTTTCAGATTTTGTAATAAAAAATGGTGGCTTTCCTAGAAAATTGATTGACAGCAACCAACTGACAGCTGCTGTCAGTTGGTTGCTGTCAATCAATTTTCTGAAGATCTGCTGCAGATCTACCAATGGGAAAACAAAACTCCTGCCAAAACATAGCTACTGACCATAAATATTTTTAAGCTTACGCAATCTGACAACATTATTATTTGCATTATTTAACGGGTATTTATCGCGTTTCATCCCGTGACCACGACAGTGTGTAAACCTGTTGAAACGTCGGGAAAACCTGAAAAAAAACCCTATAAATACCCGATAAATAATACTAATAATAGACTGACCATGCCAAGCTTTGGTCCTTTACAGGCTATCGCCTTTATAAGGCTTCTTCTTATACCATAGAGTTTACTTTCCTCATTGGTTCAATGCACCTGCCAACCGTAGAGCTTAATATAATGGTTAAAGAACTAAGTACGTCAGAGAATATCAAATAATACGTAACGTAAGAGTCCCCGGTAATAGAAAGAGCAAATGGGTTAAATAGGCACTTAACACGTAGGTTCACTTTTTGTCACCTTCCTTACCTATGACATAATTTAATGCAAGGAGGTTTGTACACACCTTTGCACTTCTTGTATGTATATTACCTGAAAAATAAAAATAAATTAAGTAAAGTGGGAATCAAATTCTGAGCATTACTAAGTAAGAAATTATTATTTTAGGATCGTAACCGCATTCTCATATATGATAAACTAGTTTCTGCCAGCGGCTTCGCACGCTTTGTTTCTATGGAAACGATTCAAGGTTATTTATATCCCAAGGAAACTGATTTACGGGATATAATAGAACTAGACAACTGATATCCAAGTTTTTAAATTATTCACGATTAACTAGCTCAAATAACGTCAGGCCGTTTTCAATGTGGATAGGTTTAGGCCAAGTTTCGACAGGTTTGCCAACCGAGGACATTGACCTGTCATGACATTGCCTTCTATCGGTCAGCCATCAGTAAACAAGGT
This sequence comes from Eupithecia inturbata, assembly GCA_963662085.1. NCBI lineage: Eukaryota > Metazoa > Arthropoda > Insecta > Lepidoptera > Geometridae > Eupithecia > Eupithecia inturbata. The sequence continues at coordinate 1,373,215 of OY759195.1, forward strand.
ATTTTTCCTATCTATTGTCAATATGGATTTGAAGAAAACTTAGCAAATAAAATAGAATATAATTTTTTAGCACTTGCATAGCTAAAAGAGAAGGTATGTTATATATTGCGTAGAAAATATATAAAAAAACAACATAGAAAATATATTTTTTTAATTGCTTAATCTTAATGATTCAAATTTGTTTGAAAAATGAATGAAAACTCAACACCCAGTGGTTCGTACCTACGCTGATAAGTTAACCAACGATCAAACTTGTCAAATAGTAAATATGTACTTCGTATTGCCAAATTGACAAGAGATTTGAAAATTGATTAGCTAATTGTTTAATTAAATTATCAGCATACGAACAACTGGCTGTAGTAAGTCGATTTTTATCCAAAAAATATTACCTACTTCGGATCTAGGATCTGGGAGTTAAACGACCACAATCACACTGATAAGTACAAACACAAACTTTCATGATGAACACATCTCAAGGGCTCAGATTCCATAACCGTGATAGGCAAACTTAGATTAAAATGCAATAGACAGGTCCTCAAGCTTTAATCAATACATTCGGTCCATTAAGCTAAACGGAACTAAACTAATCTGACTCTAACCCCCGTTTATAAATTACGGTGCAAACGGCATTGGCAAGGCTTACACGATAACCCTTCTACACTCGACTCAACATTGTACAGAAAATGGCATTTACATAAAACGTGCTTGATTAAAAGCCGGACTTTCTTCCGGCTTTTTTGCTTGTGAACTTACATACGCATGTGAGTTTTTACGAAAACTATGCATAATATGGATTTATTATGTATGTTGTAAAAGTGTAAACAAAATAGAAACTAGTGGCAATCTTACGCTGATCGGACAAGCCGTTTTCATAATGATGAAATATCCAATTCAAAGACTTGAAAGTGCTCTCTTGTAAAGTTGCCGTCCATGTTTGATGATTGTGACCACTTGTTCGGATATTATTTTGTTTTCAGATTATAGGTTGATGACCCACCTATCTTAGTCCACTGCTGGACATAGATATACACGCTGAACGCTGTGTCAGGTTATATACGCGCTGAAGAAAGAAAGCTGCAATTTAACAAGTTCATCTTCCACCAGATTGAGTTTCCTAAGACGGTGCTGCCATCGCCGAGGCAATTCTGCAATTGTAGGATGCTGTTGGGGCTATCCCACATGGGGCTATGATGCACTCTGCGCATCAGGGATGCTGTCTTTTTCCGGAGGATGGCAGCAAATCCATCCGTCTCATACTCCGCAAACATCCCTGATGCAGTGCAGAAACGAGGCAGTCCCAACATCATCCTAAAGATATTATTATTATTATCCTAAAGGATTATTATATTGTTTAGTTCTCGGAAAAAAGTCCGTCTTTCCCACATATTAACTAGCTCATACTTAAGGACAACACTATGTACTCGGGCTTTGTTTATGAAGGTAGACAGAGATAAAATATGTTTATGTTACAACATAGAATTTGCTCTACATTTGAGTTTTGCTGAAAGTTTAAAACGAATTTTATGTAAGTGCGGACCATTTTTATCGCTGCAAATATTTTTGGATATTTTTACGAAACTAGAAAATCTAAAATACTGATTGCTTAACCAAGCGTGGACGCCGACATGTAGGTTATTTTCTTCAAAAATAATTATTTTGAGATTTCACTTTTCCACAATTTTATTTTTGGCATATTTTGGCAAAAAAAATACGGATTTTCAGTGTAGGATGCGTAATAAAACTTGTAAAACCACCATGGTTATTAACACTAAAGTCATTTACAAAACTTAAGGAAAATTTAAGTCAAAGTTATTATCCCGTTGTAAAAGGTTTAAGCATAAGGTTTAAGGTATAAGGTTTTGTACAAAAATATCTGGCCATTAGCTAAGCAGTGTTTTTTCTTACTTATCGTGACATAAATCAGCAGAAGAAAACCAATAAGTTAACTATTGCTGAGTGAGGGTTTAAAGTATAATACAAATTTAAACCCTACGCTTAAAGTACGAACCACTGACTGGAGGTTGGTTCGTACGTCGAATAACTAATCAAATCTCAAACAGTTAATTCTATTGCAGAAATGAAGTCGAAAAGCGATTTGATCATTGATTAATTGATTATTGAAAGGGATGATCAGGGTACGAACAACTGGTTGTAAGAGGGTTATTGTTTCCTACTAGTCTATAGGCTCCTACGGCATTGCCGCCCCGCCGCGCCGCGGCGGCGGGGCGGCACGTGTCGCTCGGCAAATCCCGGCAGAGCGGCACGTGCTTCTCGGCAAAAACCGGCGGCGCGGCGGTCTGTGCCACCGCCGGCGTTGTGTGTCTTAACTAACAGGCAAACAACGTACGAAGCTAAGCGTCCTCCGAATCGGAATCGGAGCATAAGGATTTGTTGCTTAGTATTAATTGTATAGTACAGCGTACATTGGATCGGAATAACTGCCTATACCGATGCCAGACATATTGTAGATACCGACGCCGCGTACGCTGCGTTCGCTCCGATTCCGATCCGGTGAAAGCACAACTTAAGGCTCAAGTAAAAAAAACTTATCATCCACAAAAACGCCAAATAATATACAAATATTCTTAGAAATGAGCATCGAGTCAAGACGTAAGAGACCCTAGCAAGTGCATCGGAGGACGAGCGCAATTGAGGATGTGTTAATATTTAAGCGGAGGCGACGTGAGACAGTTTGTATTAATATGATAGTCGAGCGGTGACTGCATGTTAGATAAATACGTGTAGGAAGGTAAACAAATATTATTTGAACATTTAACAAGGAAAATCCACCTAAACAGAGGTACCAAATAATATTTTATTGTTTTACATGCAGGTAAATTTAGATGTTTTCGTGAGTGTATTACTCATACTATTTTCGCCGTTCAATGCCGTCTAATTTTGCATTTCGAACCGTTGTTAGTACAATACTTCAAAAGACTCGGAACGCAGCTCTCACATAAAAAAATTACAATTGTGTATTGAGCTGTGAACTGGTAAAGCAACGAATAATTTCTCTACGGCATTATTATTCAAATCAAAATCATTATTTTCAGACAACAAACGCCCATAGAAAACATAAAATTAAGGTACAAAAAGTAAAACGAAAATATCTAAATCTAGGTTATAATCCAATTTCACCCAGTGGTGCAGTATTGGACATTCCTTCCACCTTCCCATGGTCCTGCCAACCTGGCGGTTACACGCACCGAATCTGTGAGAAAAGAGTCACTCGGGTGATTCCAGACACTACAAAAACCTACGCACTATGTCCCGAACACTCTCCCCCTTCTGGGGCATGCCACATCACATCACAGACTTCATTGCCGGGCTGCTCTACCCCAGCTCGGTGCTGCTCTGTGCCCCCCCCCCCCCCCCCACCCATCCCTTAACGAAAGTGTGCCCTCCTCAGCGCGCCTAATTCGCGCTTTAGCAAGTCGTAGTATTGGACAGTCATACTTGTCAGATATGACTTTCAGGATGCTGTTACTACCTCTCACTCTGCTCATGAATAATGATGCCACTCGCTTCCGCATAATTGCCGCGAAGCAATCAGTGAAACTATTTGCAAACATCTCTGACCCACTGCAGTAACGAGGCAGGCCCAACAGCATCCTGAAAATGTTGTTATTATTGTCAAAATTGCGTCATTTGACCATCTTCCCCGACACGTATTCAAGAGTCTGTTGATATTTTTCCACTTTTCTACTCGCCACTTCAGTTGAAACTGAGCGTAAGTTCCCAACCATTTCCCAAGGGCAGTGTACCACGTTTCCACTGTCAGCCTGCCACTTCCCGACGTGAACAAGCCGTAATGACAGTAAGACCCTACTTATTTCTAATTCGAAAATAACACTGCGGATACAAGACGATGCCATGCAACCACAACGATCTTAGCGTTAGCACCGCAAGCGGAGTGAACTCATTGCTCGCTGCGGCTAGGTATGCCAAGGATTAGACCATAAGGAGCGAACCTAACGGGTTTGGTTGTCAACCTGGGCCTAGACCTCAGTACTCACGGGACCCCCGAGGTTAAAACACGAAATACATAAAATGCAACAATTTTTCTTTGGTTCCTTAATGTGAGAACACGATTGAGAAAAAAATATAAAATCGTGATAGTGCACAGTTTCGCACATAATTTGGTCGCGATCTCAGGAACTCACGTCTATTGAAAATGACCTACGTTTTGATACATAGGTTATTACAAATTTTTTGGTTCCTTGAATTGAACCAGTTTCTTCATAAGTTGTGTAGTTTTCTTGTAAATAAATTTTTGTGTTTACGCCGATCCAAAAACGTATGCTTTGTCCCGCTCCTAAATCCTATGCCTATCCTTTTCACAAAATGGCGCGCATGGCACCCTCTTATAAGAGCAACTACAGCAGATATCTTCTGGTTAGATGTGATGGTGATTATTGATTATTGTTCCCTTCTCCTCCGCCTTAAAGAACACCTTAAAGAATACTCCTTAAAGAATACCTCCTTCCATAAAGAACTTTAGATATTGTTGTGTAAGTAAGTAGGTATTATAGTACCTACTTACACACCGATTGGCCGTAGCATACAAAAACGTACCCGCACAGGCACTTTACGAAAGAAACGGTTCAAATTAATTAGTAACTTAGGTAGGTACTTTACTCGTAAAGAACACCTAGATACCTACTCTAGTTATGTAGCTATATCTAGTATACATTTTATTTAGGTTCATGTATTCCAATTACACTTATAAAATTGCAACAAGCCCCAAAACAAGGTAACTCATTATTTGCGGTTCATAAATCAGCTTTAGTTACTTACATAATAAATCAATAATGTTGGACAATTCACACAGCATGATCTAACCCAAAGCTAAGCAGAGCTTGTGGGGTACTTACTAGATAACACAGATAAATAGGTATTTAATTTAATAGAAAACGTCGAGAACACCCGGAACCAACTTTTGTCCCAAGGCGGGAATCGAACCCGCAACCTCCTGCGACCTTCGCCCGCCACGCCACAAAGGCCGTAAATGATACCCATCGGTAACACCCTGGATCTACGTATTTCGAAACATTATTGATAAAACCATTTTTGCGAGAATTAATCCTTCACTTTGACCGGAAATTAGAAGCATGTTTCGCTTATTACAAGACTATGACTATATGCACAAGTGTCCATCTGAGACATGTTGCTCAAATTAATTGTAACTAGCTTATAAATGTCAGTAAACTCGAGCTGAAGTAAAATGCAATCACAGCTATTAAAAGAAACGGCGCGGAAAGCGAATCAGTCACGTCGACTGAGTTTTCGGACAGGTGTGAAATCGATGAGCTTTGGTCCATTTGGAAGCTAGCTCAGCTATGTGTAGCACACCAATGCACAAGAATTCGTTAGTCACAGTGATATGGTTGTTCAGACTGGATTATTTATCGGTAGCCCGTAAGTTTGAAGTCAATTCATAAAAATCCTTATTAATCTATGTACATACAACCGGAGAATTTTGCTAGAAATGTAAACATATACACTAAGGTAAAATAATTATAATTAATTAACTGTTGATTATTTGCAACAGTCTGCAGTTAGCTTAATTGTTTCAATTGTAAATACTAGTTCTAATATGTTTTTATTATTGAATTGTAATTTTCTTTGTCAATAAAGTTAATATTAATATGTATATAAAAAAAATATTATATTATTATTAATTTTAATTAAACTAGAATTCACAGATCTGATCAGAATCAGTGAAACTCCAATTTGGAACAGAATATTGACGGACGGCAGTACTCACACTACACCAACAACGATTACGTGTGCTAACTCAACGCAATCCTTTAAACATAAAATAAGGAACTGGCTGATCGAACAATCCTTCTACAGGATTGACGAATTCGCGCAATAAAATAGGATGTTCTTATCTATATTAATATTATTCCAAAGACATAATTATTATTGATCAATTTATAATGTTAATTGATATATTTATGATTTTAATTGACAAATTAATAGTTTTGATTAATTTATTTATAATTTAAATTGATTTATTTTGTAATTGAATTGAATTATTATTTTTATTGAAATGTATAATTGATTTTAATTGAATGTACCTACCATCGATATACTTGAGTATATTTTAAGGTGTGCATTATACTATTTGACGTGTAATGATATATTTTACCAATAAATGAACCATTGAACCTACTTGAAATATATGAAATTCTGGATTCGGATCGGATGCAGTGCCTATCCACTCATTTTTATCCGGGAAAAGCGAGCGCACAGCCGCCTTCAGAAACTAGTATCTGTGATAGTAGCCAATGTTATTTATAATAATCTCGTTACATATCAAAAGAATCGTCAATAAAACGACAGAAACAGAGTTAAATAATTTATCATCCTAAGTCCAGGTTCCAACAAAGAACTGCCACTAGAATTTATTGTTTACAACAGTTTTTACAACTTATTATCCCGTACAGGCTATTAAGCGCAGCAAAATGACAAATACCCTGTTTTATTGGCCAAGCGTAATAAAACTGCACTGGCAAGTACCAGTTACGGCATTACGTCTAGTGTTGGTGTAAGTCTGGCCACTATGGTTTTCCCTTATCATTGTTGGCAACCCTACCATTCTTAATCTGGGCACTGTGATTCGTAGTTGGTAGCCCTAGTATTTTTACTCTGACCACTTTGGTTTTCCATCGGAAGCCGTACCATAGATACGATTTTGAACACTATTTTTAAACACTTTTTATAAAATCGCACATAAACCAGGTATATGAGGGTTCAAATAAAGGTAAATTAGTTCTAATGTACGATAATTTTTGTTATTTTGTTCTTAAAGTAATGCGAAAGGTTGGGAAAAATCAAAATACGGTCCAAACTAAGCTTGTAATGCAAAATTCTTTGCAGTTATCAAAGAAATATTAACGATTGTTTTAGCATGTACAGAAAAAAATCGAAAGCAGAACCATTTTTCTTTTTGTTCTCCGGAGTTTCCAATAATGAGTTTCATCAGCATCACAAAAAGTTACATGGAAAATCCCTTATGGATCCGCCTTAGAGGAAATTATGTGCACGTATAGTTAGATCACCCATTGTGTTCTTTGCTTCTTTGTGTGTTGCTTTTTGGCTCTTTTTTTCAGAAATGGTTAATAAAATAAATTTTAGGCACCAGGATTCTAATACCCTGGAATGACCATTCGGTCACCTCAATGTGTTATGTTATGTTATGACAGTTACAATAATACAGAGCAAATCATGCCAAAGCACAGGTCTTCCGTGGTGATCATAATGAGGCATCAGATCATAGGTACAACGATCTGATGCCATACGGCTACCATCGCATCGCCTCACTAGTCATTGTTTACCAATAGCTTGTAATGGCAGCGTGCTCGTTATAGCACAGAATCAATAACAGTACATTGTACCTCCCCTGAACCCACTTTATTGGTATATCGTAAATAGTGGCTGAACCTCGGAGGTTATTCTGGGACTTGGGTTTGGCTGGTTGTTACACTTTTTCCATTATTTGTGGCAACACTGCGGGCGCGTTCGAAAAGATCGCGTAATGTTTTCTACGTGTGGTGTGTATGAAATTGACAGTAATTACTTTACTTGGCCGTTGAGAATATACTTTCTTCTCAAAATATTTTATTTATTTTATTAGCTTGAAATTAACACGAGGTGTAACGTTCATAAAGCCTTTTTTATGACGTCAACTGAACATACCAGTAACTTACAAACTCCGAAGAATTAGTCTAAGAATTTTCACTCGCGTTTTTAATTACATTGAAGAATTCTGTAGGGGCCGCGTCACCGCCACCCTTGGGGGTTCAAGGGGCTGCAGGCGGTGGGAGTGCTTGGTGATAATGGCCAGGTCATAAATCAAGCCTGACTTACAGTTTTTATAACAGATTCCACTGTCAAATTTAGATGAGAGTAAAAAATTTGTTTTGTGTAAAAACGAAAATTCGCTAGTAAATTTTTTCTCTGTCTTAGCTTAGTGAAATTGGATGGTTCTAAGTTTTTGCTTATGCTGAAATATTATAGTACTGAGCTTTATTTTGAATACCTACAAAGTTCTTATTTTTATGCTATGCGGAACTTGGCAGTACAGTGTCTTTTGAAAAAAAAAAGACATCACGATTTTTATTTTTATTTAACTATTCTGTCAAACCAGAAATCAGCAGCCAAAGAAGTCAGTGTCAATAATATAAAGATACCTAATACTTACATAAAATAGTAAAATAAATAAACGATTTATTACCAAAGAAAAACAACTGCTTTCATTTCCAGCACTCACGTTCTAGGGAATATCCTAGTACACACGTATTCTGTTTATTTTGTTTAAAAGAAAAGTAAGGCCCTTCTCCCTCTCCATACATAATTTGTGCCCAGCAGGGTCTATAGTGATCTTAAATTAGCTAGATTTTAAACACCTCTGTATAACAACAAAATGCAATAAATGATTGACTATTGGCTTTAGGTAGGGAAGTATCTAATATCCCTTCTTTAAGAAGTTCTCACTGAGGTATTAAGATCAAGCCTGGAAGAGATCGCTTCTTAGCGATAAGGCCGCCCATTGTACTTGTGTCTTCTGTAATGTCTTTTGTATTGTATTTTTGTTGGTGTACAATAAAGTATTTTTGTATTGCATTGTATCAAGTGTTGCCCGCTCTCGCTCGTCAACTACGCCACTCGCAGACGGTCCCGCAGGATGTGCCCATTGCGACATACCTGTCCCTTTATGTTTCTAATACAGCCCATTGTTGGACTCTGAGCTTTATTGTTGTTCCCATCAGAAGTATTTTATCAGCGGACGTCTCACAGTATTGAGTATAATGCCCGCACACGATCTCGCTACTTATCAACGGGACACGATCGACGTCAATGATAAAATGTCACGTTGGTTATGAAATTTGGCAAAAACGACAATATATATCGGTCTTAAAAATTCAAGTAATTTTGGAAAAAAAAGCAAATGATGGCTTGGAAATACGTAATATAACAGACTTCGAATTCCTTAATATTTTCACTGTTTTTCCAGTTTCGCAAAATGAAATGAAACCCCGCGAGAGTATTTTGTTTATGGTACCTCCCCCCGAGATTATTATTTATACAAAACTAAAATACAAAACCGGTTCACAATTGACGAATAAGTCGGTGAAACTACAATAAATTCATATAGCCGACCGTAGAACTACAACTGGGCTCAGTTATTTTTTATATTTTCCTAAACATATACTAAATAACAATAAATAAGATAATTCTGTTTGTTCCAAACTTTGTTTCGCTAAAAATTCCACCGTTGTCCCATATCTAAAACAGCCCAATTCAAAATAACACCCCTAATCTGAGCCACCCTATAACACCTCAATGAAAATGACTCCTTTCATAACAGTGCCGTTTCATTCAACCCACACAGGTTGGGACGCTACCTCAAGGCACGGTGTATAATAATAATACGTACAGTCAACGTGATATACTTCTGACCATCCACTGCTTAACATTGCTTCCCTCAAACTAGGTGGTTTTGCCATAACCACCACGCTTGGCAGGCGGATTGGTGATCGCAGTAGAGGTGTTAAAAATACACAGAAGAAAACAGCTGCCATTTCTTTCGTAGGTTCCCTTACGCCGTTAATCCACCGCCGCCGTCACCGACACGTCACCGACGACGATATTATTTCAAGATGACGTGACGTCGATCGTTTGTTCACCGTCAACAAAATGGAATATGATTCTTCGAATCAATAATTTCTAACTTTTACGTATATAAAGTCCATTTCATGATTTAGAAATCCCGGGATTTAATCTTCATTATCATGATCTCGGGATTGTAGAGGAGGTATTATCAACTACATGTTACTTCCACACTCGAACTTTAGGTAAATATACCTACTCTACCCTATTCCTATCACTGTTATTATAAGAAATATATATCGTAATTATTGTCTTGTATTAAAATTAAATAAGTATAATAAATCTAGCTTGGGGCTAAATAATGCTGTGTGAATTATCCAGCATTATGTTTTATTATTATTCCTATTAATCTTTACTAAGCGCCCCAGAAAATTATATCTTCGCATGGGCATACAAATTCAAACAAACGCGAATTGTGTGCACTTTTTTACCCATCACCGCTCGTCCATCAACTTGTCACACAACGTCTCACGCTGACTGTACCGCAAGGGTTGGATTTTGAAATGTCACCACGTGTAATTGATGGCCGGGGACTGATATTACGGACAATCTCTCATCAAAAATGGATCAGCTCTAACGAGAATAAAATGTTATTACAGGCTTTTGTTCAAACGACTTGCTCACCTTGTATCGTGCCTTCTATAAATAACTGGGACAAACGGAAGTTTAGGGAATCGAAAACATATTTATACCAGATCCCTGCTATTAGATCGGAATGTAGGAAGGAAATAGCAGGTTCCTTAACAGGAACCTTGTCAAAGTACATATCAATACTAGGGTATGGTCTTTTGCTTTTCGGTAACTCTACGCACATCAAAAGAGCTTTCATTATTCAATAAAAGTGTGTTAGAGCCGTCTTTGGAATATGCCCATTAGAGTCATGCAAGCCTCTCTTTAAGAAACATAAACTCCTAACGTTAACTAGTTTATACATGTTCCAAATTGGCTGTTTTGTAAAAGAGCATGATTCATTATTTAAACAGTATAAAGATAAAAATAACTGTTATAAACAATAAAGATCCCACCAGGCTTATATTGCCCCCACACAAAACTGCACTGAGTGAGAAAAATTGCTCTACCATGACTGTAAAAGTAATTTAACAAAATTCCTAGAGACATTCCTAGAGACCACGATTTCGCGTTCATAGGAGCGGAACAGGGCATACAGTTTCGGAACGGCGCGCAAAAATCAAGATTTTTGCTTATTTACAAGAAAAGTATACAACTTATGAAGAAACTGGCTCAGAAAACCAAATAATAAGTAATAACCTACCAATCAAAACATAAGTCATTTGAATAGACCTCAGGGTTCCTGAGATCTCGACCAAATTGTGTGCGAAACAGTGCACTTTCATGTTTTTTTTATCGTAATTTTTTTCTCAGTCGTATTTTGACATTCAAGAAAAATTTTGAATTTTATGTATGTCTAGATTTTTACCACGGGGATCCCGTGAGTACTGAGATCTAGGCCTAGTTGGAGAACCAAACCCGTTAGATTCGCCCCTTAAGGAGCAGGTGTTATACAGGGGACTATTCCTTTGTGACTGCAGATAATTGGGTGGTCTCTCGTAGTTCTACGTCTTTTCCTTGTGCGAAAGATCTTTCAATTAAATGAGAAATACCTGCGCTAAGCTTTTTCCGCTGCCAATAAAATGGTTAAACTTGTGAAAAATAGCTGATGAACTATTCCGCTAAAACTTTTAGTTTTTTTTTCGTAATCCAGAAAAAAAAACCTTGCATAAATACCTACGGTTTTGTGATTTTTTAATTGTATGACGTTTTTAAGAGTTTCTCAAGTTTTGCCTTCGACGGGACAAGAACCTGCAACCCTATAACCGGTAGTGCTCGTACCACTCAAACACGGGAGCATAGCACATAAGCTAGAAATTTAACGAGCTTTTTCATGTAGGTATATATAAATGAGCAAGTCTACCAAAACTTAAAAAAACTACACTCTCTGCTTGAAATATTATAATTAGATATCTACTTACATAAAAATGTATACGGTCAAAATACCTATTATCTAGAGTAGGTCTCGTAAATTGAAGATCACACAACCTCACCACCACAAGGACAACCTCGTCGAACAACATCTCGAGGAACAATATGAAACTTCTATCAAATATGATTTAATGCCGGAACTAATTTCGACGCCTGCGCCTGCGGGCTAAATTTGCATTTTACCGCTCAATATGTGGCACAGAACGTGATGAATTCGAATTAGGCCGGATTGTACGCTTTTGTAACTTGATTTTCCGTTTTTTTCCTACCTTGTTCAATTGTAAATCAATTGCGAATGCCCGAAGATAAATTCGTTTTCGTAGATTGTTTTACTAGAGACTAAACCACCCCATTATATGTATATATAGAAATATAAATACACTTAACTATTTATAACAGCAATACGAACAGTTATAAAAACAAGACACTTATACCTATCCTGGTACAAATATAAAGTTTGGTCCTAACTCAGCACAATGCTGGCTAAGCTCCTGCAAGGGGCGTAGCCAGCGCTGATTTTTCGTTAGCACCCGTATAAATGACAGACGAACAGACCTACGAAAACTTCGATCAATGATATAATTGATCGAAGTACGAAAAGTACAAAAAAAACTAAATTTACGATTTGATATAAACTTTCGAGCGCAGCGAGGCAGGATGACAAGATCGAGTTACGATGCACTCTGTAGTGTACGCGGATAGCTGTTCTAGGTACCAGAGCGTGCATACCTAGGAACAATAACGTGCATACGCCATCTCGGATGTCAAAGTATTGCTAAGCTAGCTGTCACTGTCAGTGTCAGACATCACTCAGCCGAGCCTTCAAGGCGGGAGATGATGATGACAGGTGCTAGGAGTTTTGCTGGTGATTCTTTGGACATTGCCGAGCTGGTGTATCCCTAACTGTGCGTAATAGACATCTATGGAACTCCTACATTCACGTTTTTTACTTCTTTACTTCACGAATTTGTCTTTTACGTGATTTTGACCGCAACAGATTCATATTTAATTTTTATTCTTTTTGTGATGAACGAACTTTGCCACGCTCCTTCAATTCCCCTACAACGTTTTAAATGTGTTTGTTACGCGCAACGCAAAGTACCTAGGTATGCATTCTACCATGGAGGAAGAATCGGCCTTGATCAACTTCATCTTCTTGTCTGAAATAAACATCCAACAATCAACAAGCATGCGCTTTCAGTTTCATTTAAAACAAATTCAAATAAAATGTATGTTCTTTGTAGGATGATGGAACACTAAAACGACCCAAATCTATGTCAACCCGAAATGTACAGGTGTTCGGTAGACCGTGTGCCATATGAAAACTGGGGGTAGATGAAATCAAGTGCAATAGTTATATATATGTTATTTCATACCAAAAAAAAATACAGCATTAATTAGTTCATTTTCGGAAAAGAATTTAAAAATCTTTATCAAAATCATAAAAATAGCCAAGAGGCTTTTCATGCCTAAAAAAGCCGCCAACCACTATTACACTTGGTTCCACCTACTCTCAGTTACCATATGTCACACGCTCTGCGCAACACGTTGTACATTATTAACAATGAAAATTACAATTAGTTAATAGAAACAAATTATAACGAGGTAGTATTTACAATTCAAACTACTGTTTTAAGCAATCATCAGGTAGCTCAACTGATCCATGTCAATACAAGTCGGTCGTGTTTCCAAGACGCTGGCTGCATTGCCCCATTTCAACCCGAAATTAATTAGCACTATTAACTTTGCAGCTTTTGCCCCGTGGCTTTGGTATGCTGGCCCGTAAAAAAAAGCCGTCCTTCCTCAGGATAAAATCTATCACCTTGCCAAATATTCAAAGTCCCTAGGTCCCTATTACTTTTTAAAGCCCAAAAAATAATGGGCCGTGAAAAGGTAATAGTCAAACAGAGAGATTCTAGACAATAAAGTTACATTTTCATTTATAATATTAGTTTGGTTTGGAAAGCATGGAATTATGGACCAACTTAACACTGAGCCCATGAGCCACTCGTGCAGGTTCGTCACTATGTAGCTGCGGCGGCGGTGGCCCGCTTCTCGGGTCGCATCGCAGAGGCTGGGCAGTGAACGTTCTGAACGTTGAATTTCCCTAAATACCTATTGCTATTGGGCATTCCAAAACAATACCAGACTCAATACCTATCCAGGAATATCTTATCCAATCCATTGGCAGGCCACTCGGGCTATCCTTCATGTCATGCTTATCAAACTATTCGGCATAATACCTTATTGTTCAATTAACAATGAACGTGATCTGTGTGTGACACATAAGTAAACTCTGACATGTTAGATAAAGAACAATAACAAAATAACTTGAAAAATAACCCCTTTTACAGAATTTCCTAGAATCAATACCAGATATTATGTAATAATACTAACTCAATAAAAAAATCCTCATATATTTTGCTGTAACATTTACCCAGCGCAGCGGCTGGTTTTGATTGTACTTTTTGGCACTATAGAAAACTATTTTGTAGAAAAATATACATGTATTATCTTTAAATACAAGTTACTTTACTTAAAGAAACACATGCCTATACAAACTTTAGCTAAATTAGAGAAACTACCTCAACCTAAACTCCGGCAAAATTTGGAATATTATTGCAATTTGAACAAACTTCATCAACATTTCATCGAATGTCAAACGAATGTCAAAAACGATGGTCTATTCCAAACAAAAATAATACAAACTGATAAATAATCTCATGTGATAAATATCTCTATGCTCCTCTCTTTTATGTGAGGACATAAAAAATAGGTGCATAGAGATTTATCATGAGAGATCGTTTAAAGGATCTCTTCATGATAGAATTAAAAAAGCCAGCCATCGTCTTGGGGACGCTTCCGACTGGTATTGATATGGATCAGTTGAGCTGTAGATTGTTTGCAACAGTCTGCATTTAGCTTAATTGTTTCAATTGTAAATACTAGTTCTAATTTGTTTTTATTATTGAATTGTAACTATCTTTGACAATAAAGTAATTAACAAAAAAATATTATAAAAGCCACCGATTAACATAATTATTTCAAGAGGCACTTCATCGAAAGGCAAGGCTCGCTCAAAGGCCCTCTAAACACCAACAAAAAGAGGAAAATGCAAAAAACGCCAGTTTTCAATCAATCATTTGCAAATTTATGCGCTGTTCAAAGGTTGCCCCGATAAGCTCTCCTCTACCCTAAGCCTTTATTCGATGACCTTATTCGACCGAAAATGAGGTTTTAGGACTTTTTGACACTGGATTTTTCAGGTGGTTCAACTAGTAAGTTCTCATTTCGTACAAATATTCAACTAAGAGCCTAGGTTTAGGCTCTTAGTTGAATATTTGTACGAAAGGCAACGAATTCAACTTATCGAGTAATAAATAAATACGAGTTATTGTCTACATACATTTTTTTAAGGATTTTAGAACGAAACCTTTTTGAGACAGAAGTTTACAGGTTTGTCTTTTGCTTTGACCTGACTGTTCTGCTGAGCCTTAGTTAGTTTAAATAGGTTGTACGAAAGGCAACAAATTCGACTTTCGAGGAATTAATACGAGTTTGTGTCGTCATAATGATTTTTCGTAATTATTATCGACCTCTTTATGATTCTTTCGCTTACCTTCAATTTGCAGGGTAATTTAGTAAACTTTGTCATTAAACGATTCAACATGCAATAGACCTTGAAAGCGGTTCACAGCTGTTGGACAAAGGTTACTGTTTTATTGCATATGTGAGGTAGGTTTGTAAAACAAAATATTATTATAATTGTGGTTCTCTAAATACTGACATCGCTGACTTGCTGCTATTCTTCTCCTAACCATTCAAGTACATATGTAGGTACGTGTACAGCTGAACATGCCTCCCCAAACCAGGGGTGTTTTTCCTTAAACACCACGCAGGCGGATTGGTGATCACTGTGGTGTTAAAATACACAGATAGAAGCTCCTGCTCTTTCTCTGCCTTCCGCCTGCGCGGTATTGTGCCAGTCGAAGGTGTTTATTTATATTTATTTATATTTATTATTTATTTACTGTTTACTACTGGCACAATACCTGCACTGGCATGACGCGTATGCGTCACGCGGCATTTTTCGATGATTTCTCTTTTTTTTGTAGGAATACCTAGTAATAATCTTCTATATACGAGTATATAAAAGAAAGTCGTGTTAGTTACACTATTTATAACTCAAGAACGGCTGAATGGATCTCGGTGAAATTTGGCAGCGAGGTAGATGGTATCCCGGGGCCGGACATAGGCTACCTACCTTTTATTCCGGAAAAAGCGTGCGAAGCCGCGGGCAGCAGCTAGTATGTATATATATTTGGATTCTCCATAAAATTTCCTACAAATTAGCATGTAAATACTCTGTAGTCCTAAGGGACTACAGAGTATTTATGTGGATCTCGTAAGCGAGATCCAGGGGCTGAGTTAGAGAGGTGATTCTTAAGCTAAGACCGCCACGCTGCAAAGTGCACATACAAAATTTTCCCGAGTTAAAAATTTTACCTTTATACAGGGCGTCAATATCCATTAGGTGGGCCCATACTAACTGGCGTGTTGCCAAAAACCGCAATAGATCTTGGCCTATCCGGAGATAGCTAAATTCTAAATATCGTATTCTAGAATGAAGTTAAAATCTATACCAATGCATTCAAAGGAATCGAATTGAATCAAATGAATTCAGACGATTCTTCCAACTCATTGTGGACAAGGCTTAGTACGATTTTAACAAATTCTATCGCATGTCTTTTGACGCTTACAGCTCTAAAAGTTGAGTATGAATGGAAAAAGGTGAAGTTAAATAATAACCGGGTACCTAGGCATTTATTATTTTCTAGTACAAGTAATTTAGATAGCAAATAAGAAGTTTTGCGCACGTTGTAAGCCATTTGCTATGAACCCAAGCAAAAATAATCTATGAATCAATTGTCGTTGTAGAGTCTAGTGACATTAAGAGATTTTTCACTAAAATCAACATTATCTCGATAGACTCCAAAACTACAATTGGTTCAAAGTTTCTTTTAGCAAAGATTCACAGCAAATTGCTTGCAATGTGCGCAAAACCTCTAATCTGCTATCTAAATTACTTGTAGAACCTAGAAAATCTAACCGATTTTTTTTTCGATCGTCTCTATGTACCTTGTGTTATTTTGTCAATGCTAATTTTGTATCTCTCTATCTCTGTTTAAATTCCGTTATAGAATAAAACCCCAACTGACACCATACGATCGGATATCCATTAAACAAGGCAATAGAACCTCCCCTTCATCACAGATTTTATAATATTCTCAATAACATGTTAATTAATCATTCACATCAGTCAAATCCCGAGTGTAGTACCTCATCGAGTATGCAATACGTACGATTCTACTGAGTACCTCCAAGTACCGACTGTTGTAACATTGCACCACTTAATTACGCACTTGGATTAAACTAGTTTAGGTTGATGGGTTTATCTAATTTGGGTAGTAGTGGGAATAGAAGAAAGAAAAAAGAAAGAAAATCAATTTATTGGCTCACACATCAAAAAGGTACACAATAATATAAATAAAAATAAGGATATGTGAACCAAAAAGGCCCTGCCTCAGCTTATTGTTGCTCAACAGAAAGTTGAGCAACTTTGGTTTTCTGGCAGGACCTTTGGGACGTGCGTGTCTACACGGTTTTCAGATTTAGACTTAGTACACAATAAAAAAATATGATAATTTTTAGCCAGTGACATTATAATAAATATACAACTCAAAAATATATACCTAATAATATTTTAAAAATAAAGACTATCGTTCAACACGGGAAACACTTAAACAACTTTTATAAATAATAATCTGGCAACCAACCAACCAACTGCCAACCAACGTCCGACCCGACCAATAACTGACAACTGACATCACTCATTCATTTCTGAACGAAACATTCTTTGTTGCGGTTGCGCGCCTAGTTGGCGCGCATTTGAAGCGGCCAAATTTTGATGTAACAACTCGTTCTGAAATTATTTGACAGACAATGCCTGCCTGCCAGTAAAATGTGCTGAAAATGTTGGATAGTAAAGTGTCTGAGATCAAATCAAGTGAAAGTGCGAGACGTTTGAGCTGTCTCACAGCACAACACGCATAAAACTTGTAAGTGACAAACATTTTCCCGACGTAGTAGGTTACTTACTCAAAGATACCTCTCTTTTGCATTGCAAGAAACTCTTTTTTCTCGTGAATCCTGAACGTTCTAACTGTTTTCAGAAGAAAGTAGAAGAAGCTGGGTTTTATACAGAAAAGTGAAGCATTGTAATTTTATTTTCCTTTCATTAAAAGGTTTCGTCCATCGAACTAAGTAAAAAGGGAGATGAGGTAGGTACTAGCTCGAAAGTGGAAGGCTCAAATTAGGTGCAATTACGTCCACCCACCTCAGTCATAGTCGGACCGGTGGCGATTGTGTTACGCGTGCTTGCTACGACGTACTTTAGTGTGATTTAATGACTAAAAGACTACAGCAATGCCCTCGTGTTTGTTTATTATAATTATTGCACAAGATTGGAAATGTAACTGTGAGCGAGTGTTTGCGTGTATTTTTTGTATTATGTATTTATTTATTCCACCGTAGGTACACATGTTACACTTGATGTCACTCTATATAATTTATATTATAACAATCACACACAAACTTTTGACGTAGGAAACATAATAAGGCATTGTTCTACGATTGTCTTGTAGTTGTAACACAGGCCAGTTGTTGAGTAAGCGCTGGGAGAACGTACTATATCTACAGATTTTACTTAGATCCACGGTTTCGTCACGTCTATTTCTGGAAAAAAATATTTTCTTAAAACGCAATAGTTTGCGGATCTGCTTCCCCCTGCAAGACAAATATTTGTACGATCTGCAAGCACTTGTGCCGGGTCTAAAGGCATTAATAAAAAGTGTAAGTACTATTTCAGTCATTTTGGTCCTCATAACTCCTTGCTTTAGGGCTAAATCTCCTGTGCGAAATCTCCTGATTTAAAAAAAGTTTATACATTATGGCCTGCGCACCTGGCCAGTCTCCGTTGAAACTGGCAGACGTGGTTAAAACTCGGCTAGGAAGACATCATTGTCATCTGCATAGATATTAGTAGATCAAATAAGCAGAGCAGTGATTTGATTAGTAAATAGTCCATCAATGCAATAATTCAATCAAGAGGTAAGCAAACTTCAGTTTATGCAAACAGCTTGTTTCTTGAGATTGGTCATTACAAATTAGATTTGCGCGTAGGTAGGTTATAGCAAAGTGCATTCCAAACCTAATACCTATTGAAGAGTTTAAGCGGGCTTTTGATTATAGATTTAAAAAAATTGAGCT
Organism: Eupithecia inturbata; assembly: GCA_963662085.1. Lineage (NCBI taxonomy): Eukaryota > Metazoa > Arthropoda > Insecta > Lepidoptera > Geometridae > Eupithecia > Eupithecia inturbata. The sequence goes on from OY759195.1 coordinate 1,392,223, forward strand.
ACCGCCAATGGCTTTACACGCCTTTTTCTAGGATAAAAAGTAGCCTGTGTGTTATTTCCAGGTGTAGACAAAAATCTCTGCAAAATTTCAGCCCTATCCGAGATCCATTCAGTCGTTTGGGCCTGTAGAGGTAACAAACATGAAAACTTTAGAATTTATAATATTAGTAAGGATCTCTCTGTTTTTTAACCGACTTCAAAAAGGAGGAGGATCTCAATACGTCTGTATGTTTTTTATTGTAGGTATATGTATGTTACTTGATATATCCGCCAATGTTTAACCGATTTTACTGATACTTTCACTATTGTACAGAGAATGATCCCGAGGTGGGCCCTAAAAAGTTTATTCCCGAGGGATTAGTATTTATCCCATAAAACTTAAAAAACAACATAATATTTTAGAAGAATCACGACTAGCTGCAACAATTTTGGTCATCTCTGCGCCAATTGTCAATAGATTTTGATACTTATTTCGTTGTTGTATAAAGCAGCACCGGTATAGGCTGTTCAATTGATGGAATGATAGTGATTAATATAAGTTACGCCGATGACATGGTGCTGCTGAGCACATCGATCAGTGCCCTCCGCAAGCTGTTGAAAATCTGCGAGGGTTATGTGGAACCTCATGGGCACAGATACAACGCCAGCATAAGCGAGTTGATGGTTTTTAAAGCTGGAACAAAGACCTATTGCACGATCCCACCAGTTTCGCTGGCAGGCACTGAACTGGTGGCTGAGTTCAAGTATCTGGGCCACTGGGTCTCTGAGAGTCTCAGATGACCTTAGATGCAGAAAGGGAGCGCAGGGCATTATCACTTAGAGCGGAAATATGTTAGCCTGCAGATTCGTGCGATGCAGTACAGCTGTTATGATTTAGAGCGTACGGTCAATCTTTTTATACGTGCAGTCTGTGGGTGAACTACACGCAGAAATGCTGGAATGCCCTGCGCGTCCAGTATAATAATGGATTCAGAGTGCTACTGGGACTGCCCCGCTTCTGGAGCGCATCCGGGATGTTTGCAGAAGCCCGGGTTGATGACTTTTACGCTATAATCTGCAACAGAACAGCATCCTTGATGCGCCGGGTGATTGGCGGTACCTGTAGCTATCTGAAACTGCTGGAAGCACTGGACGCTCACACAGACGCTTATGAAGATTGTATGTTAATTTAAGATTTTTTTTATTTTACTTGTTTTTATTAATATGGCTGAAATATGTATATGTGTATCTAAGCTGATATAAACGAATTGAATTGAATTGAATAATTATTGATATTGATATTGATTTTGAGGTGGTCCCCTATAAGTTTGATTCTCGAAGGATAGCTATGTGCGCTGTAAAACTTAGGTCTCACTATCACCTTATGGTTTACATGGCAACTTGCGTCAACAGTTTCATCCACGTTTTATCAATGTCATTAAACTTATAACTAGATGTCGCCACTAGGAAAATTAGATCGCGCTATCGAAGTATATACTTAATTTTTTACCCGTAAACTATCTTCGATCAAGGAAAGTAAGGGAGGGGTAATTTCGTTCTTCTGAGACATACATAAAATAAAATAAAAAAATAAAAATTGCCTTTAAAATTACAATTTAACAATAATTAAGAGTATTTTGGAACTAATAATAATAATAACAATTATGAATTTGAATACTTATTATGATTAATTTATTAATTATATTTATTAATGATTATAATAATAATAATAATAAATCATTTATTTCAGGCAACATTAGTCTAGTACAGGATGTAAAGTACTTAAAAACTACGGCCCATATAAAATATATACCTTAGCCTAGCATACATAAGATAAACCTATTTACTAGCACGTAGTGTCGGCGACGTGTGACACGCAATATGTGCTGCGACCGGTAATCGTCTGCGAAAACGTCGGAAAAGCTCATTCTTCGGCCAGAATTCTTCCTTAGTGAATGTCGAAATATTATCAGTTGGAATACGCACCATAAATGATTTAAAATCATTATGATTTATTAAGAAGATAACAAATTCCTAATAGTAAACATGCATTAGATTTACCTATGTAGGGTTTATCCATTTCTTGATAAAGGCCAATTTTGGCATTGAAGTCACAAACTTCCGAGACATACTCATAGATACTCATACTCATGAATACAATTTACCGGAATTTGAAGTCGGTTTATAATTTTAAAACATGCCAAATTATGTGTTGTAAATATAATTAGTATAAACTGAGTAGATTTTTATTTATTAGTTCCTATAGTACCAGGATAGCAGAACTTGACTGGAGATGGAAAACAATATTACCATTTCTAAAAAAATTCACAGGTAAATTCAATTGAGTACCTAGTTCCTTCATGTTTAAGCTACCCTAGTAGTTAAGTAAATCTTGTACAGCATTATTTTGGTGGTAGGGTTTCGTCTCCGGCTACCACCACCTGGCGTAGGTTAGGCTTGTTGATAGGGCGGGTCCGCAGTGTTTTGAACCGACACGACACTAAGTTGATTACAAACGCTGTCGGAGTCAGTTTGCGAAACCTGTGATTATGTTGTTGCCTACGATCTGCCTTCACCGTCATGACTGAACGCTGTAATTAGTTTGCCCTTCAGAATTATGTACTGTCTGCTACTAAATGATATTTATAACTTTAAAGTTGTGAGAAGGACTAAATGATGATGGTGGGCATCGATGGATGGAGGCCGCGTTTGTAGCGTTGTGAGGCTGAGGCCTATGTCCAAATGTGGGCGTTTGTGTGCTGATATCATTAGGAGAGCTAATTAAAAACTGCACTGCTGCTGTAATCGTGGCCACACATACACAAATTGAGTCGCTGAGTTGAGCATAGGACAGGTATTTAGTTTATAATGATCAAATAAGTTTTTCTGTATTTTGATTTTACAGTCTGCAGTGAACTCAATTGTTCCGAAATTGTAAATACAAGTTCTAATTTGTTCCTATTCTTTGGTCGTAATTTTCTTTGTTGATTCTACTGATTTGAAATACACTGGACAGCAAATAAACCGGACCACCCGCTACTTCGGAACTCGGATTCGATTTTATCAAAAAGTATAAAACTTAAAACTATCAAAGTTACACCATTTGAAAGTGCGTTTCATGATGATTAAAATGAAAGGAAATTCACTGAGATCAATCAATTTATTTAATGTTTATTAAGGATTTTACAAAGAAGAGTCGTTTTTCAGTCGTGTTAATCGTTAGTAATCATAAAATGAAAAAAATAATAAAGCCAGAAACAAAAGAAAAAATCAAAATCAAAGTCAAAGTGTCCCGAACGGGAACATTAATTTTAATTTATTTGGAAAATCTTTTACTGATAGTAAGTGAAACCGTGCGCTGAAAATAGTAAAAGTTTATACTATTCTGAGGAAAGCTGCTCGAAGCTCAACAAAATGGCGAGGAAGCCGACGTCTTAAAATATTGTAACCAATAATATTAAAGCACGTTCCAAAACGTTCTGGTCTATAGGGACTTAGAAGAATAAAAGAAATAAAATAATACTTGCTATATATTGATCACCATTCTACCTTTTGGTTGTACGTCAACACAATACTAAACACACATAATTATCTACTGTAGGTAAGTTGAAAGTTGTCAAATGTGTGTTGCTATGTAAATATGTTTTTGTAGCTGACTGTACACCGTGTAATGTAGCTTCAAAGCATTTTTCGTAACGAAATTGGATTTGTTTGTTCCAATTTCATTATATATCACCTGGATGGATAAACTGGTTTAAAAATTGTGTATTCACCTTTGATCATGGTGATACTCTCAGATTATTCAAGCCGGGTTGAGTAGGTAAACAAGGATATAAGGTACAATCTAAGTACCTACTTATATACAAAAGACTACCTGTCCACGAGTAGGTTCTATCTGGGTACCTAACTATAAATAATTGCTTGTACTTACTCTTACATAAGTTTAAATTCTAGTATTTTAATTCATAAGTGTACTTTCATAATATTTGATTTTATTTTTTAGTTTTTGTGTGTATACCTAAATATACCTTAAGTTACTGCGTTCTTACCGATACCTACCTACTTTATTGTCTATGTTTGATTTTGTTTTGTGATTTTATGTTTGAGAACCAAATAAACCATTTATCTATCTATCTAAATAATAGAAAAAGCCCAACAAAGTATGTTTTGAGTGTAGGAAATAGAATCCTCCTCAGCACACATCTACTGCTGAAGATGCCTTCCCAAAGCTGGGGGTTTTGCCATACCTAATCATCACGCTTGGCAGGCGGATTGGTGCTCGCAGTGGATATACACAGAAAGAAGCTGCTGGCTTTCCTCTCGTAGGTACACCCTTACGGCTTCCACGGGCTGAATTGAAGAGGTCAATCCTTTTTCACGTCTAAACGGCTGAACGGATCATAATATTGAGTAATGGGAAAATTAATATTTGCTTGCCTATGTTAGGTAGAATATAACTGGATCTAAAGTTTTAGGACCTACATTGTTACACATGTACTATGTGTATGTGTGTGTGTGACTGCTACCTAAACTGTGTATTGGTGCTTTGGTTTTTAGTGATATTGATGATTTATTTTTCAATCGCTAACAATGTTAGGTAGATACTAAGACGGTATGTTTATGATAATAATTTTATTGTTTATCAACAATAACTTCATGCCAAATGTATGGCAACACGCTGTAACTGTCGACACTTAAATCTTACAACCAAACATCTCAAATCTTTAATAAAATTTGGCAGGCAGGTAAACTGTATCCCAGGGACGGACATAGGCTACTTTTTATCCCGGTAAAGTGCGAGCGAAGCCGTACTATTATTTAGTGCGCACATAGCGAGTCTCCGTTGAGACTGGCCGCCGCCGTGGCCGAAGATTCGGCTAGTAAGGAGATCATACATTGCGTACATTATTGAAGAAAAAACACAAAACAAAACACGGTTTGATCATTCGATTTATACGATAAGTCGACCCATACAATAACAACGAACTCCGTCCTAGAGTAACTCTTAGTTTCTGCAATAATTACAAGAAGACCAACTCTACAGGGTACCACGTAACATGTTTATTAAAAAACCCGTATTTTTTTTTATTAGAGACTTTTTTTCTTATTATTGTTTTTAAGGTTTCGAAGATCGGAGATCGGTTTCGAAACCCATATATATGGTCTCGCTTTTTCTGTCCTTTTTTTGTCTTTAATATCTCAGCAACTATAGCAGCAAATAATTTAAAATTTAAAATAATAATACACATTGTGCGCCTGTACAGATTAAAAGAAAAAAAGAAGAATGCATATGAAAACTTTTAGTACAAATTGGGATATCGAAATTTTAATAGAGACCAAAAGTTCAAGTGGGGTATCAAATGAAAGGTCATCAGTTTGTACATTTCAAAACAGTTTTTGAAAATTCGTAGGTTACATGCTTTTTAAAATAAGTCGAAAAAATACCCATTCCCCCCACCTACCTCCGGTCCAAGTTTGTAGAGCGATCCGTCTGAAATGTAGGTGGCATTTGTAGATATGGATCTATATTTTACAGGAAAAATATAGAAAAGTCTAAGTAGATCACTTTATGCAAAATGGTCAAACAGGGGGAGAATAATTTTCAAAAATCTTCCACTCCGAGTGGCATATCAAATAAAAGGTATCGGTTTGTACATCTCAAAACAGTTTTTGAAATTCCTTTAGGTTACATACTTATCCAAATATTTTGAAAAAACTCGCAACTATTACTATTGCCCTCTATACTCCGAAGTTTGCAAACCGATACATCCGAAATGTAGCTTTAATTTTTAGGTTTTCATTAAATAGCAAAGTCTAACTAGTACTTATAGTACACTTGACAAACGCTCGAATCCCTCGGCGTGCGAGTCACACTCGCACTTGACGGGTCTTGTTTACACTTAGGGTTAGTACACATGTTTCGTGGCACCCTATATATCTACGCTAGGATAGTTCCTTGTACAGGTAAGTCTTTGAAGGTTCAGGAAAACGAAGCATTTAGGTTAACGAGCAGCGCCCCTGCCTTATTGTACGGAACACGCTTATGGTCCTCTAATTAATGTAACCGAACCCTATTTGTTTGGGGGAAGAGTTAGTCGATGGATTGTTCTCGAATATAAATTTCATTTCATTACACCGTAGGTATTAATTATATACACACTTGATGTCGTTATTTACTAAATTTAAATAGGACAATAACATTTAAAACACAAGCTATTATTACAAATGGAAAAATGAAGCATAATAAATAAGGGATTGTACGCAGAAAGAAAAAACCAGACTGACAGTGATTAATAAATGTACAATATAATAAAAATTATAAGAGTTGACTGTAAAAGGGCCTAGTGTTTATAAAATTACAATAATTACCTATATAAAATTATGTAAGAAAATATAAATAAAATCAAGATATTACTACATGTCAAGAAATGTCATACAAACTGCTGTATAGGGTCATTGTCAAAATAAATTTAAATTAAGACAAATTTATTTTATTTATTAGGTTTATTTATATTTATTTATAGAGTAACTAACACGATTAAAATAGTTAAACAATTACATTAGTTACATTATTAAAAAAATACAAATAGATTAAAAATTAAATGAATATTATTGTAGAGGATACTTAGATTACATTACATTTAGATTATTCAAAAAACACCAGCTTTATACCAGCTTCTGCCCACGGCTTCGTATGCGTTTTTTTGGGATAAAAAGTCGCTTGTATTAATGTTAATCCAGGTCAAGAACTACATCTACGCAAAATTTCAACTCGTTTCATTCAGTATATTTGCCGTGATGAGTTAACAATCATCCAAACATCTAGAGAAACTCTTGCATATATAATATTAGTGTGATTGTATTTTTATTTTGTTTCACTTTTATTCGACATAGACATGTTAAACAGAATTTACTGAAAAAAAGTACTTTGCCTCATGCTGTGCAAACCAATCCGATTTATTCAGTCATTTTGGCATGAAAAAGAAAAGTACGTCAACATCTTAAAAAAAATGAATCTTTGAATAATCATCCATCCATCCAACATTGGGCCTGAAAATGGCTAGTTGTTTTATCTATTAAAATTAGTGAATCGTAAAAAAAACTGGTGTTCACTAAGACTTTCTTCATCATTCTACTATTTTCTAATGCAGTAGATCTTGGTGCTAAAGCAAAGTCAGGGCGCATCGCTAGCTCATCACGATCCGTCCAATAACTCCGACATACCACCAAACATCGTAAATCCATCCATACAAACTTTCGCCTTCACTTCATACATGAGATCTCATACAGATACTCATTACAGATAAAATATCTATAATAAATCGATCTGGAGTCTGCGACAACAATGATAATAAATAATACATGATTCCACCGCCATGATATCTACCAACCATTTCATTATCTGGATAATTGGCTTGAAAAGACCGTAGAAAAAACATTCTGAAAACGTCACCTGTTATAATTATAACAAGCCTTACATACAATCCACACTAATACTATAAAATATTCGAACGTAACTCTTGTCTATCTGTCTGTCTGTTACCTTTTCAAGCCGAAACGGCTGAACGGATCTCAATTAAATTTGGCAGGGAGGTAAATGGTACTCCGGGGACGGACACAGCCGACACAGGCTACTTAAAAAGCGCGTGTAAAGCCACAGGCAGCAGCTAGTATGTTTCTAAATTATGTTATCTATTTTGTCCTCGCCTTTAAATTATTTCTCATAAAGGGCCTCTGTGCTGCTGTCTTCGGCCCCACGCATGCTCCCAAAGGACCAGCCACTATATGACCTGAGATCATCGAAATTAGATGCACATAGGTAATATAAGTTTAATTGCCTAATGAAAATAAGTACAATAACAGAATAAAACAATTACAAATAGTATTTACACTTATATCTATTTCTTAAAAATCTAAGCCGTCACCAGAAGGCAGTGTGCCCAGAATGCTGGCAGCATTGCCACGTTGAATGGCAATGTTAATTCGTTGACCGAAATAGAAGCCAGCATTCCGATCACCTGTAGACTCTATGAGAGGTTTCATAAGATCTTTATAAATGGCGTGTGCTCCAGAACCCCTAGGTCCAAGGGTTTCAACACATAGGTAACAATAATCCAATCCAAAAACGGTAGGTACTCCTGGACTCGGCGCGCATCATCAGGAAGTACCTCTCTGCAGCCCGAGTCACCGGCCGCTTGAGGCTAGCTTCGCGCCCGGTGATTCACCGTTTTGCTATATTTTTAGTGTTGAATATATAATAATATTTTATTTTCTATAGGTACTAAAAATTTTATTTTATAACGAGATTTTAAATGAAGTGTATAATAATGCTGGACAATCTACATAGCATCATCTGGCACCAAGTGTACGAGTATAGTATTATAAAATCAGTGCCCAAGTTAAGCTGAGCTTTTGTTATGAGTACTAGATAACTGGTATTGTCCGAGGCGGGAATCGACCCGCAACCTCATGCGCAGGTCGTATATTTTGTATTTGACGTCAGCACATTCGTCCATTTATACACCAGAGTTGAATGGTTCAATATTATAATATTATATTGGTGTTAAATATTATGTTGGTTTTAAAATGTTAAAATATTTAGCCAGTTATTACTTAACTTTTTAATAAAACGCAAAGCTACGTCAATGACATCTCCTAGAGGTAGGTAATTAAAGTTATCAGAGACGTTAACTTAACCAAGACTCGACAAGCCACAAACACGGCGATTGTGTTATCTATCACTACTAACTACACACTAACTACAAACTTCACTAAAAAACAATTAAAAACTAATCAAGTTGTTCACGGTTCTGCGTCTTATATAATGTGCGGGGGGATAGCACGAGATTATTTGATATTCTCTGGCACGAGCTATTTAGCGCTGATGACTGTGGTTTATGCACAAAACAACAAAACCCCTCTTGGGCTGAAATTACTACAAAATATAAAGAGTAACTGGTCAGAAACTTGAGTTACATACTTAAACACAGTGCTTTTTTTATTGGGATAGTACGGGGGCACCCTTAACCAGTATCTCCTCTGGTTATGGGTGTCCCCGTAATGTCCCAGTTAAAAAAAACACTCTGTATAAGTTCGATTAGGTATAGGTACTAGGTAAAAGAAGAATTAAATAATTTTGAGATATTTTCCTGTAAAATAATATGAAATGCAAAACTAAATTAACTGCATAAAACAACGTTCTTTATAAGTAATGTGCTCATTCTAAAAATAACGGTCGAAATGTGTAAAAATTTTAAGTGTAAGGAGAAAAATAACAGTAGCAATCTGGAGTCAGAAAGTTGGCGGTGTTACACCCTCGTGCCTCGGAAAGTACTTCAAGCCGTTGGTCATGCGCCTGACCTCTCCCCGGTCGTGTCGGTTTGCCGTCCCACCGTTTTATGAGTGTGAGGGAAACGAAACTGCTCCTTTGTCGCACACGCTTGTGGACTTTAATATGTTCTACACACATGGCTAGTCTCCTTTAAGGCCAAATATCAAAGTGCTTTATTTCCTTTAGACTTACAGGACTCTTGGACACGTCATAAAACTCAAATCACATAAGTAAAACTAGGAAATAAATAAAGCGATCACTTCGATTTTTGATTCATTTCAATCTTTTTAAGGTAAAGTAAAGAAGCGAATAAGAAACCTTTACCTTGTTAGGGTGTTAGTTTTCGAGTTGGAGCAAAACTAGTTCCAAGCTTTTTTATCATAAACACAATTTGATATTTTGTAGTAAGCCTTTTTACAAAGGATATGTTTGACAATTGGTCTGAATTTATTTATTGTCCATTTTTGCAACTCACATGAATTTTTGTTGTAGAAGCTTATATATTGCCCTTTAAAAGATACATTAATTTTGTCGCCACGGCCGAAATTCGTCTAGGACTCATCACACCATTACAATTTAAGAAGTATTCAAAACCTTAAGAAGTACCTATTCAAACTTTAAGAAGTATTCAAAACCTTAAGAAGTACCTATTCAAACTTTAAGAAGTATTCAAAACCTTAAGAAGTACCTATTCAAACTTTAAGAAGTATTCAAAACCTTAAGAAGTACCTATTCAAACTTTAAGAAGTATTCAAAACCTTAAGAAGTACCTATTCAAACTTTAAGAAGTATTCAAAACCTTAAGAAGTACCTATTCAAACTTTAAGAAGTATTCAAAACCTTAAGAAGTACCTATTCAAACTTTAAGAAGTATTCAAAACCTTAATAAGTACCTATTCAAACTTTAAGAAGTATTCAAAACCTTAAGAAGTACCTATTCAAACTTTAGGAAGTATTCAAAACCTTAAGAAGTACCTATTCAAACTTTAGGAAGTATTCAAAACCTTAAGAAGTACCTATTCAAACTTTAAGAAGTATTCAAAACCTTAAGAAGTACCTATTCAAACTTTAGGAAGTATTCAAAACTTACCGTAGCGTACCTATCATTACAAATTTACGCAGTTAGGTTATGTTAGCATACAATGACATAAAGCTCACAATAATTACTCGTGCTAAGGGTACTGAACGATCTGCGTTCAATGTCAGCTGCTAATGAGTTCTAGAAAACGGCCAAGTGCGTGCAAGCGCTGTGAGAACAAAAGTTTCTGTTTTATCATTAACAAGGTTAGGAAACTAATAATTTTTTTAGTGTCATAAAAGTTCTGTTTGAATAATTACTTATTTATTTCATTTATTTAGTTAAAAGTTTAATGTAGGTAGGAAAGTAATATGATTAATTTATTAACGTTAATTACAATAACACGTTGACAAGAATAACAGCAAGCCAACAATTAGTTCTGCATCTTTCATTTGAAACACATCACATAACAATTTGATTGTATTAAAAAACTAATCGCGATCTAATTTCTGTAGTAGTGACATTTACAATTAAATAAATAAATAATGCTGGACAATCCAACATAGCATCATCTAGCCCCAAGCTAAGCAGAGCTTGTGTTATGGGTACTAGATGACTGATATACTTAATGCAATACATACATAGATATATATGTTATACATAGAAAATACCCAGAACACTCGGAACAAATATTAGGTCCTTACATATGAAATTGGCGTTTTGTATGGGAGGAACAAAAAGTCGAATATTTTTTAATATAATATATTTAATTAATCAAAGTATGAACCATTATTTTCTATGCACTTTTGCCATCTTATAGGTAGTTCATTGATCCCTTTACTAAAAAAACCAGTCGGACGGGAATCAATAAAATCTTTGAAGGCGATTTGGACTGCCCCATCGGAGTTGAATTTTTTCCCTTGCAAGAAGTTATCCAAATTTCGAAAAAAATGGTAATCTGTTGGAGCAAGGTCCGGGGAGTACGGAGGATGTCTTAGACTTTCCAATTGAAGCTCTTCTAATTTAGTAGCCGTCTGTTGCGCAGTGTGTGGTCTAGCGTTGTCGTGAAGCAGCAGTGGCGTGGAGCGATTGACCAGCCTAGGTTGTTTAGCCGCTAGCTTTTCCATCATGGTTTGCAATTGCTGACAATAGACATCAGCCGTAATAGTCTGGCCAGATTTGAGAAAACTGTAATGAACAATACCGGCACTAGTCCACCAAACGCTTACAAGTAACTTTTTTGGGGTTAATTTTCGCTTGGGGCAGGATTTGGCTGGCTGGCCAGGATCCAACCATTGCGCTGAGCGCTTCCGATTATCGTAAAGAACCCATTTTTCATCACAGGTAATGATTCGGTTTAAAATACCTTCATTATTGTGCCGGTTTAGTAATGTAACGCAGCAGTCGACGCGCGTTTGCCGGTTTGCTTCAGTCAATTCGTGAGGTACCCACCTTTCAAGCTTTTTAATCTTCCCAATTTGCTTCAAGTGAATTAAAACAGTTTTATCACTAACATCGCAGCCTGCAGCTAACTCGGACGTGGTTTGCGATGGATCCGCTTCCACAATAGCCTTCAACTCTTCATTATCAACTTGAGTCTCAGGCCGTCCACGGGGCTTGTTCTGCAGGTCAAAATTTCCAGAACGAAAACGTTGGAACCAAAAACGAACTGTGTTTTCTTTTGCAACACGACCGCCATACACATCATTCACCCTTCGAGTTGTTTCCGCAGCACTAGTGCCACGGCGGAACTCGTACTCGTAAATAATGCGATATTTTAAGTTTTCCATTTTGTAAAATGAGTGACGCAAACAGAAAAAAACAGAAGAAAAAAAACAAATGAATGACGATCATCGAAGCACAAATACATGAGTCTATAGCTGTACAAATTTGAATTTGGAATTCCTTACCAAAGAGGAGAAATTTGTGATTAAAGTGGCCAGTACGAAAAACGCCAATTTCATATGTAAGGACCTAATATTTGCAGATCGTACAAACATTTGTTCGAATCCGCAACCTCCTGCGTCGCAGGCGGACCTTCGCCCGCCGCGCCACAGCAGTCGTCGAGTTCTCTAAATTCGAGTCTAATTTAGTTTGATGACACATGGATGAAACTGTTTACGCCCGTTACCATGGAAACCATTACCAGGCGGTCTACTCAGTAAACGAAAACCAAAATTTCTGATTCGTTGTTGAGCAAAACTCAATATTTTATTGCTTAAAAAAATACTTCAGAGTTTTGTAAACAATAATGCACCCTGTCGGATAGGGTAAGGCAACTGATCTCAAGATAAAAACATATTTATTTTTGATTTTGTATTTCATGCAAGAATACAGAAATATTTGAGTACCTTTAATGACACTTGCTTATGAAAGATAGCGTTTACACGACAACTTTAAAACCAGAAACTTAAATTTTAGCTTTTACGAGTAGACTCCCAGGGAGGCAACTCTCGCAATATATCACTCGATAAATAATAAACTCTTTATTTTCGTTTAAAAATATTAAAAGATAGGTAACTAGAACCTTACAAAAATTACACTCAATATTGTCTACGAAATTGTTTGACGCAGTCAGTTTGCGCAGAGCCGTGACAAGTTATGTGCATACCGAAGAAGAAATCAATGCAGTCGAATTTATTTTATTTTAATTTTAAGTAGATAGCTGAAAATAATAAACGATAAATTACAATCGGTAAATAAACCCCCGCATGCCCATCGTGGGGATTATGGGCATTACCCCCCGTGAGATAAAAGCCAACAAGGCACTTATCAGGGGGAGGCCTGGGTCCAGCAGATAAAAGATAAGATAAAGATCATTATTTTATTGTCAATCAATAGGTACACAAATAACAAATTTACTTAATTAGATGTATAGGCTATGACTTGACAATAATGTTTAATACAATTTTGCTGTAAAGAGGCAATAGTCGGGAGATAAAATATGGTCCTTAAATAATATTTGACTCTAGTTTAGGTGAATTTACGAGAGTGTCAGGTAACTTTGCAGTATAATTGATGTCCAGATGACTGTAATCGTTTTCTAAAAACTCTTTGATAATATATAGCGTTTTGTCAATGAAAAGTTTTCTTAATTCTAAATTAAACCTATTTTCATTTTTAATTAGTGACCAATATAGGCTGTGGAGGAGGTGGAATCGCAAAAATCCAGGTGTGATCTATCTACCGAATCGACTCTTTCAACCCAGCCCGTGGATTTCCTAAAGGCAGCCTTTACGTTGTGTATTATTCAACACCTTCTATCTCCTTTTTTGGCCCAAAAAGGCGACTACTAACTTAACAAAGTTTGTAAATAGATAGTTACATAAGAAGTTAATAGAAAAAAAGGCGAATTTTATTTATTTATTTATTTTATTTTATTATTATTATTCAACACCTTTACTGCGATCACCAATCCACCTGCAAAGCGTGGTGATGATGAGAAAATCCCCCTTGGTTAGGGGGCATGTTCAACTGTGAATTTAGGAGTACAGATGAGATATGAGCTCTGGGGCGACCTTACACTACAATAGCCCTGTATTCAATTTACCAATATAAATATAAACAATAGCTCCCTATGTTTATAAACGATATATTTGTTTGTCTGTATAAACAATAGGCTCGTTTTCTATTCATTATTCTCTGTTCACCGGAATAAAGTTAATGCTTAGAAAAAATATATCCATGCATTTCGGTATAGCAGAGCACACAAATGCCTCTATGTATTACGTATTTAACAACGTCAATGGCGAAGTGATACTGTAACTGACGCAGAATATAACGGGTTCAAAAAGTAAATAAATAATACGTAACTGTTGGTACGTAACATTTGGCAATATTTTAACATTATTTTCTCTTGTTTGATGATAAAATTGTTGCAAAATGTTGCCCAACAAAAAAGTGACTTCAGTACATATGGATGCACCAAAACTGAACGAAATCGATCTCACAATCAGTAGCTAGTAGATCAGTAGCTATCTCTAGATTGTTTGCAGTTAGCTCAACTGTTTCAATTGTAAATATTAGTTCTAATTTTGTTTCTATTCTTTCATTGTAATTTTCTTTGTTTAGCTGCAATTTGGAATTTTCCCAATAGATACGGAAATGTAAAAATGCAGTCAAAATTAAACACATAAAAATTCAAACCATCCAGTGCACAGTCTCTCTTGGTCTAAACTTTTTTGTCTATTTTGACCTCATTCCAGACTCCAAGCGCTTTTCGGTCTTACCTAATTCTTTTTTAGTCTAATCTAGCTCTTTTTAGGTCACAGGCGATGCGCCACCCAGTGCTTGTTATTACGAGATTAATTTAGGGTTCTGTGGCTCAAAGAGCGTCGAAGTTCCATTGTTTCCGAGACGGGCCGAGGGTGCCCGATAGAGCTGACACTAGCAGAGATTATAATTACGGACGAGTTTGGTTAGATTAAAGTTTGGTGTGGGGAAATTGGTAAACAATGTTGCTATAAAAAATTAATTGGTTGCTTTGGTTTTGCCCATAAAAAGAATAAGCTATAAAAGTTTTTTATAGCAGCTCATACAAAAAACAATATTAGCAACCTATTTGGAAGACTGCTTAGGCAGTCAGAGGTAGGTAAAATAGCATACTTATGTATGCAGTTTTAGTAGGTAAATATTATTTACATAATATTTCTTTCAGCAATAGATAAATATAAAATAAATATTAAAATAGACCGTCTGTTGTACTGTTTTCAATTTAGATTCAGATATAATTTTTTTTCTTGTTTTGTGTAATAAATAAGTACCATAAAGTGTTAATTAATTCATTCATTCTTTTTAAGATACCTAGGTAGGTAACTTCTTTTATTTCATAGCACTCGAAATGCATTATTTAGAACTTTATGTAGAAGAGCACTTTCTTTTATACATATGTATAATACATTTCGTGTGACGTTCAAATTACTCAAATCATTTGGATGTCTAACAAAAAAGATCTTGGTCAGTTTTTGTGCCGGCCAAGGTTAAGTAAGACTAGAAACCGACTCGGGTTTCAAAAAAAATATATTGTCATCTTTACATGGATACTTTTCATGAAGGTCAGCAAATTGTTCTCGGTGTAATTTATGAAATATAAATTTTGTCAGAACGAGCCAAAATTTTAATTATTCGGCTGTTGGCTGTTATGAACATGGATTTGGTTATACATTCTTTTAATTCACGGAAGCAGATTTTTTTTCGCTTTTAGATACATAATTTTTTATTATTTTATCGATGTACCTACGAGGTACTTAATTCAAAAACGTCTGAGTAAGTTATAATTTGGAGTAGATAACCTTCTTAATGAAATAATAACGAAAAACACGAAAGACATAATAATAGGTATAATGTTTACACAAACAAACAATAGCTTCGCGCAAAAATATTTTTTGTATTCTCACGCACAACAAACACAATATAAACTATTAATTTCAGAGTCATAAAAATAATCTGAAAAGGATATAAAACTGTTTTCATTAACCATTATGTACCACTTTTTCCAAGTAACATAACTCGACCATTTCATTGTTACCCAACAACCAGAAATAAAACAAATCACGTTCAAATACGCAACATTTTCCGGGTTTAGTGTAAAAGAAAACCAACCTTTTTGCTCCTAAAATCCTCTCAAAGAGTCACTCAAAAAAAAGAAACAGAAAATCACAGAATGTGTCTTTTTCGTATTTGAAACACTCGCGGGAAATGGCGGGCGGTGTGTGCCTGTCCGCGCCGGCTGACGATCGCGGGACGACTGATCCGCCGATCTTGACTCGAGCTCCGACCTCCGCACCTCCTTAGAAAAGCAATATTAAAACAATGAACGTTTTGTTTATAACCTATTAACAAAGGCCTAGGCTTTACCTTTGCAGTTATCACCACATTTCCGAAAAAAATAGAGTCGTAAATATTAAATAGTAGATTGTTTTACAAGGGACTAAATCACCCCAATGTACATACATATACGAGGTGGTTTTACTCCCGAACGCAGCGAGGGAGGATCACAAGACTGTGTTCTAATGTGTGGTTTTGGCCCGTGATAAACACTCTACTTTCCACTTCGATTGCGAGAAAATAAAACAATCAAAACTTACCTTCAGGAAAATAATGCACAAGTTTTTACTTCACGAATTTGTCGTAAGTCTTTAAATATAATTTCACGTGATTTCGACTGTAACAGATTCATATAAATAATTTATTTGCCCTTCTGTCCCATTTGCATATTATTGTCCTAATTTTAGCTTTATGACGTTCTCAGTAAATTTAAAGCCACGTTCACCTTCAATTCACTGATAACTTTTTTAATATCTTTGTTACGCGCAACGCAAAGTATACCTCTACATTCTGTTATGGAGGAAGAAACACCCTTCTTTAATTTCTTGCCTGAAATAAAAATCCAATAATCAACAAGAAGGCGCTTTTAGTTCCATTTGCAAAATAAATTCAATTAAAATTATTGTTGTTTGTTGATGGAATACAAAAAAGACGAGTCTGTACTTAAGTAAGAGGACGAATTTCTTGTGAATCAAGAAAAAAAATCAAAGAAAAACTTTTTTAGCCCTAGGGCTTAACGTCTGATTTTACTCCCGCTAAGCTGCGATATAATGAATGACACACTTTTTGAGCAAGAGAAGTGAACAGAAATCTTTTGTTGGATATTCTGCGTTCGATGTTTGGATTTGAACGAGCGCGCAATATTTTGCAAGGTCGAAGAAGATGACCCTTTGTTTTAATCGTTTCTTTTAATGATAATAGTTTTTAATAAAAATACATGCGCCATTATGTGCTTATAATACTTGAATTGTTTATCTTAAGGTAGTTTTCCTCAACAAAGGTAAGTATTTATTTTTAATTAATAAAATCGATAACAATCTTGCTAGATGAAGAATATTGCTGTGCTGTTGCATAATAATTAACAATGCCTATAATGTCTTAGCTTGACCGTGAGCTAGAATTTATCTGACTAGATTTTATTGTAAAGTAAAACATGAATCCATACTATTTTATAGTAAATTCGAAAGTAACTCTGTCTGTTACCTTTTAACGCCTAAACGGCTGAACGGATCTTAATGAAATTTGGCAGGGAAATAAGTAAATGGTATACCGGGGACGGAGATAGGCTAGGTACTTCTAAACTATTGTAGTCTATACTTTATACTTTTTATATTACAATTTAAGTTATTAAAGATGAAAAAACTGTTGTTTTTTTACGAAATATTAAATAAGGTAAAACGAAGAGGTTTCTGGGTAAAAGTAACCCGCTCCGACTCTTATGCCTGCCTTCCACTAAAATGAATAAAAATGGTTAATGAGCGGAAACTGAGCTGATGATCTGAGCGGACGGGGGGGGGGGGGGGGGGTAAAAATAGTTGTACACTTCCACTAAGAAAGAGTTTCAGATTTTACCTTCCACTGTACTGTGTGTACTGTGCTTGTTTTCCATTGCCAGCGGCGCGGGGCGATGAGCGAGGAGGCGCAGAATCAACAATATCACAGTGCCAGGCGATCCACAGAGGAATTAAGTCGCGCGGTAAACAGTAAAGAGGATTACGTAAATACTATAAATAAATGCTTGCTACTCTACCATTATAATTAAAGAAGCGTAACAAACCAAGATTTTGGATAAGCGACCATATTAGGCGGAGGCGTAGGTGAGCTGACTCCGTTCAAAACTCGCGTGCGACGCCATGACGCAGCGGACCCATTTTAACTCGCTCAATCCGTTCCGCTTACTCGCTCGCAGTGGAAGCATTTGTATGAAATTTTGCGTTGCAAGTTGAACTGAGTCCGTACGGAGTCCGTTGGAAATCCGCTCAACTCTGCGACCACTTTTGTAACTCTTTGTACTCTTTTGATCCGCTCAGTCCGCTCATTCACAGTGGAAGCACTTCTATGAAAAAAGCCGTTGCGAGTTAAACGGAGTCCGTACGGAGCCTGCTCCGCTCGCAGTGGAAGGCGGGCATTAGAATGGTAAATTAATTAGAGAAGATTAAAAATGTGTACATTTTACGAAGCAATTTTGCTGAGCCAACCTGATTGAAATGCTACTCAAAATATGAAATTAAAAGATGATTAAAAGTAATATTCAATTAAATCCCGAAAAAAGCTAAGCTGGCAGTCGACGGGGGCGTCGACTGACCAAAGATTCCATTATAGTTTATTTAAAAAAGAAAACATATGACCGTCAGTGTCCACGGGACATTTAAACGACAAACACTTTAAAACTTAACTAATAAAATTAAATACCTACTCAGTTTAAAATTATATAGAGAAGGAATAACATATTTACCTGTTGGATGAGTTGAGCTACCTGTAGATTGCTTGCAACAGTCTCCAGTTAGCTCAATTGTTTCAATTGTAAATACTAGTTCTAATTTGTTTCTATTATTTGACTATAATTTTCTTTGTTAATAAAGAATAATTTCCTAACTGTGGTTTACTGGCTCAGATTTAAAAATTATGAACAGCTGTAATAAAGTATCTAAAAGTCTTCTAGGAGTTCTAGGCCTTCGTGATACATCGTGGGCCACAAAGTCCCTATCAGGTGATTGTGGTCAAACAAACGTCTATTT
Organism: Eupithecia inturbata; assembly: GCA_963662085.1. NCBI lineage: Eukaryota > Metazoa > Arthropoda > Insecta > Lepidoptera > Geometridae > Eupithecia > Eupithecia inturbata. The sequence goes on from OY759195.1 coordinate 1,411,114, forward strand.
ACTATATATAATAATAATTTACTATAATAACAATCACTAAACTTCTCAATGTACAGGTGATCGGAATGCTGGCTTCTATTTCGGTCAACGAATTAGCATTGCCATTCAACGTTGCAATGCTGTAAGCATTCTGGGCACTCTGCCTTCTGGTGACGGCTTAGATTTTTAAGAAGTAGATATAAGTGTAAATATTAGTTGTAATTGTTTTATTCTGTTATTGTAAATGTTCTATCAACTTAAATGATTTATTTTTAATTGGTTGTTTTGAAAAAACTTAAAACCGACTTCAAATACATTAATTTTACACTGTTTTTAAGCGGGACAAAAAAGTACAAATCCCTCGGGAATATTTTTTTTATGGGATCAACTCGGTACCATTATCTAAAAAGTAACGCATTAATTTTCAAAATTAGTCCTTAATTGACGAATATACATGAAAAAACATGTACAGCCGAACATAGATCCTTATAATGAAGTCGAAAAAAGGTAAAGCATATATTTTTAAGCGAATACTTTTGTAAGTATTAAGCATTAATCAACAAAAACACGCCTATAACTAATTTCAGATAAAACGGTTTTTGAACCTTTTATCTTTCTATGCAACTTAAAAATATCTATCTATGACCCCTACTCTTCCTGCGGGTGTCGTAAGAGGCGACTGAGGGATATCCACTGGGGATCGGCAGCAGCGCCCCCTGCAGACCACTCCTACCACCGAACTGCGATCCCCAACCCACATGCCCAGCGAGGGGATTATGGGTGTTACCCCTTCTGAGATAAAAGCCAAGAAGGCGCTTATCGCTGGCGCAGGGGGGGAGGGGGGCTTAGCTTGGGACTAGATGATGATGCTGCGTGAATTGGCCAGCATTATGATTTTATTTTTTTGTACTTTTATGGGAAATGTGTGTTATCTATAGACGTTACCTGAAAATATACGTACGTAGAGGTAGAGACGTTCAACGTTGCAACCTTGTGTTAGGGACTGATCCTTATTATTTATTTATTCAAGTACTTTGCGATTGTCGCTCTGTTTATTGATCTTGACCTTTTGCAGAGGTCGTAAGGTGCTAACAGAGTATTTTAACACGTTCTTATTACGATGAGACAAGGTCGACTTTGCTTTGCTCATCTTTGATCTGTTTAGATCGCTCACATTAATATATCTTAATCATCATTTCAGCCGAAAAACGCTCACTGCTGGACATTGGCATATCGATATTACTTGGGAATATAATGTTGGATCGATACTTGTATCGTTATGGTACAGGGTTTAGCCTCTTCACGAAATTGGATATAACTAAAACAATCTAGAGGATACAACATGTCATCACTGTTTTCAAGAAAGAGACAAAGAAAAGAGCCCACGACAAAAATCACTGCGGTTTTCAAGTGTATAGTCCTTTATTTTAGAAAGAAAGCGGATAATATTAATTTCATATCAAACCAAAACAGACTATACAATTGAAAAAATAATAGTACATTATGGTACAAGTGTGTAATGTTGGTGATTACCGCTGAGGCGCCATTGAGACCCGAGCCATAGGCGAGGGTCATAAGAGAGCTGAGGACGGTAATCATCAATACACACGTGTATCATCCGACGTTTTTCAACACACTTGTGAATAAAATAACAATAAAAACTCATTTTATTTAGTAGATAAAAGATATTTTTCCTTTGAGTTTTCAGGTAGTAAACTTTCCATAACGTTAAGGGCTTCACATCTTATATCGGGAGGTGTACAACATAAATAATTTTCTTCGTAACTAGTACTTGTAGACATTTTATATATAAATAACTATAATTTCAACAGTGAAAACGAGCTGTGAAAAATGTTTCGCTATGGCGGAAAAAAATAATCAGTTTTCCTAAGCGCGCGCATTGCGATCAGCCACAGACTAAAGGGATGACGTTTTATTATATTTTCCGCGCATATTCGGTTTGCGCCTATTCTGCCACGTACAAAATGGTGAATTTAGTTTTCTTTTATTACAGAGAAAACAAAAGTTATGTATATCTGAGTGAAAGTTTTATTTATTAAACACGTACGAGTTAAAATTATCTACTTAAATAAGAAGTTGCATGAAATGAGCAATCAATAAGAACATTAATTTATTTGTTCTATTGAACACGTTCTTTTTTTTGAATAAAAACTTGTTTAAGAACAAAGCACCTCAACCAAAAATATTAAAAAAAAAATCTATAACTCACTAGTAAGTTATTGCAATGAAAAAGTCACAGTTTGATTATGGGTGTCATTCTGTGCCTAATTGCGGTGACCATAGAGCCACTTTATAAGCAAGTGTGTTGAAAAAAATTTGTGTGAAAAAGCTTTGTGTGAATTTGAACTAACCGCTACCAACATCGAAATTTCGTCCAAAATTCCCAGTTCCAATACGAAGCTTACCTAAACCTTCTATAATCTAGACCAAAGTCATTAACTAGTGCACAAAGTCATTAACTAGTGCACAAAGTCATTAACTAGTGCACAAAAAATGTCCGTTCACAAGGGCGAACTCAATATTTCATGTAAACTATCCGACGCAGCACCGTGACGATTTCACTCGCGGATCCATTGCCGTATCGGAAGGAAGGAAACTGCTCCGATACCTACGTAATCACCTCTGTTACGCCCGTTTAATACTAACACCGATGTTGTTAACTTTTTCTATTTACAAGTATATCTGTGATTTATTACAAAACAAAAATTCAAGTCAAGGTTGATAGTTCGGATTTTACAATGCCTCAGTGTGTAATTGCTTTCCGTCATCCTCTAGTCTGTCCAACAAATGCGACGTTTTACCTAAATTTCTAGAAATGCAACCGTCAACCGTCATAGTGCAAAGTGCATAGTGCTATAATATGGGTCCCAGAGAATGCCTACGTGAAAAATTCAAGGAAATAAACATAATGACAGTACCATGTCAATATATTTATGAAAACTTATTGTACACTCATAGAAATATCAATTGCTTCCCTAAAAATAGCGGTGTACATAATTTGAATACAAGAAATAAACATAAACTCGTTGTGTATCTTTTAAAGGGCAATGTACACGCTTCTATAACAAAACTTCTGCAAAAAATATCAGTAAATAAATTCAAACAAATTTTTATTTTATGATTATCTAGAGGATAAAAAAGCTTGGGACGGGATTTGCTCCAACTCGAAAAATAATAACTAACAGGCTAAAGGTTTCTTCGTCGCTTCTTTACTTTATTTTTTTTGTCTTCATACCGAAGCGCCTGAAACCAAAAACATCACTTTATTTCCGTGTCAGTGTTTAATTATTAAGAATTTGACCTTTTCTAAGTGTACATTTATTGTATTTATGGAAATAAAGAGTTTTTGACTTTGACTTTGAGTGACGGTTGACATCCAAAAGCGACTGCCTAGAGCGAGACCCTGCAAGGGACTTATAGAAATTAAATAATGTTTCAAGATTTACATACTAAAGGCCCACTTGTACCGAATAACTCGAGGCTTACTAACTCAGTGTTAATGATTTGAATTCTCAGCTCACGTTTATACATGCACCAGAAGAAATTAACCCAGAGTCAACTAACCCGAGTTAAATTTCAAATTCATTCATTCTTTTTTCACCTCCACAGCCTATGTTAGTCCACTGCTGGACCCAGGCCTCCCCCTGATAAGCACCTTGTTGGCTTTTATCTTACGAGGGTAATGCTTATAATCCCCATGCTAGGCATGCGGGTTGGGGATTGCAGTTAACCCCTAACTCTTGATTGTACAAGACGAATTAGAGTTTAACTCCAAAGTACCTCTAGTATCTACCTCTGTGTAACCTACCCGTGTTTAACCTCTCCTGTCGCAAGTGGACACTTGTGACAGGCTAGGTTAAAAAGGTTATAAAAGCTCTGTTAAATTGTTTTAACAATCGAGGCCTATTTTTGAACAGATTACTTCTACCATGGCTCATTCCAGTTTTCCCTCTTGAATTTCCCCCCTAAGTGGAAAAGGTATTTTTCCATCATCATTTTCAGTTTCTTGGCATAGCAGAGTCGGCTCAACAGTTTTCCTTCTTTTATTAAATTCAGTTGTCATACTCACTCAGCACTCACTCCTGTCGTTTTTACATAGTCCATCCATCTTATCTTGTCCCATTCCGAAAATAATGAATAAAATTATAAAATAGTGTAAGTATTATTGTTTTCTTTTATTTTTCGAGTAGGTACCACCGTTTATTTTGTTCTTACATGTCCAGTCCATCCCAAGGTTGCCTGGAAGAGATCGCTTATAGCGATAAGGCCGCCTTTGTACTTCGTCTACTCTTAGCATCTATTTCTGTCCATGTGTGGTACAAAAAAGTATTATCTATCTATCTATAATTTCACTGATTTGCGCTACATTAGTAATTTGAATAGCGAAGCAACGGGCAGAAACTAGTCTTAACACACTTTCGTTTTCCCGCGATAAGGCTCTGCCTCTGCCAAGTGTATAAATGGGAAGAAAATTGCACGTCGTTTGGCCCTTTTGGCTAATTAGCCTCTTGCCAGAAAATGTGTTCATTGTTTCGCATGAGTAGATTTTAATGTCTTTTTTGAGGATAGAGCTAATACTAATTAAGATTATGCATTTCCTATAAGAGATTAGACTTTACATGTATGAAAAGCATAGAGCTAATACTAATTAAGATTATGCATTTCCTATAAGAGATTAGACTTTACATGTATGAAAAGCAAATAAAATTTATCTATTTCTACTTTCACAATTAGTTAATTCCACCTCACCTCCACATCCTTTATTGGTCCACTGCTAGACCCAGGCCTCCCCCTGATAAGCGCCTTATTGGCTTTTACCTCATAGGGGGTAATACCCATAATCCCCACGTTAAGCATGCGGGTCGCAGTTCAGTGATAGAATTGTTTTACAGGGGGCGCTGCTGCCTGCCCCCGGTGGATATCCCTTAGTCGCCTCTTACGACACCCGCGGGAAGAGTTGGGGTGATGCAAATTCTAAGCCGGACCACATAATTACCTAATTCACACATACGCAAAATGACCAACAAATGTAACGATTCTCTATAGTTTATTCTCTATACATAATTATCGAAATAGTAGAGCTCTTCAAAATGAGTCACTTTGTATTCAGTAAAACTACCTTTTATTTAACTTGACCGTTTTACCCCCACATGTAATTATTCCAATTCGTGGTCAACGCGTCTAATTTTACTTAGTAAGACCAAAGTTATCAATCAGTGCGTTACCCGTTATGACCTATGGAGCTGAGACGTGGACACTCACTGTAGGGCTGGTCCACCAGTTCAAAGTCAGCGAGCTATGGAAAGAGCTATGCTCGGAGTTTCTCTGAAGGGTAGGATTCGTTACGGATTCGACAGAGAACCACAGTTATCGACATAGCTCAAAGCTAGCTGGAGTGGCAGTGGGCCGGCCATATCTCGCGAAGAACTGACAACCGCTGAGGTGAACGTGTTCTAGAGAGGAGACCGCGACTCGGCAAACGTAGTGTAGCACGCTCTCGGGCCAGTTGGGATGACGATCTGCAAAAGACTGGACGCGGATGCTGGATGCGGCAAGCTGAAGACAGGGCGCCATGGGACTCATTAGGGGAGGCATATGTCCAGCAGTGGACTAATATAGGTTGATGATGATGAAAAACAGAGTGTAGTTGTTTGTTGTCGTGAATAAATAAAAATAAAATACCCAGCAATGGCTGAAGTCTGATTACAGACGATGAGGTGATTAAACCAATCCCTCACGCGGCATGCAAATAACGTTCAAATTATATTACCACACAAACCCAAATTCCTCAACAATTAAATGTTCGGAATGGCGTTTGGGTAATTTATATAAAGGCACAGAATGAATGTCAAAAATGTATGAATTTATGTAACCACGTCGGCTCTTACTAACACTTTCGATTGGATTACTCACTTATGTCACGTTGTTAGTTCGAACGCATGCGGGCAATCTTCGCCTTATTTACTTCCTTAACTTAACTTAACTAACTTCTAAACGTGCACTGGCTTCTTGGTTCATGTGATGACATCAAAAATTATTGGCAGGGTTGCGGGTTCAAAAGTCAAGTATATAGGGTACTACTTCAGACGAAAGGCAGCCATGGGTGTCGATTCTGTTGATACAAAAACTAAACTAATTTGCCAGTACTAAAAAAAAAGGTTTTGTTTCGAAGGTAAACAATGGGACAGCAAATTTTTAATTTTATGTTTCGGTGTGTCAATGTCAATGAAAGATTTTTAAACCGTCCACCACCTACATTATGTTGCTTAGACTCTTAAAGGTTTTACCTTTAAGAGTCTAAGTAAATTGAAAAACTTTCAAGAATGTATTTATTAGGAGTTATTTATGTCTTCAAATCAGTCTCATTCGCTTCACCCACGCTATTTCCTTGACATTCCTAGTCGCCTGGTCTGCGCCGAACCTAACCCCCACTCGATCAAATGCAACGCACGCGCGCCGATTGTTTAAAATCGCCCGATTCCATTCTGCTTTACGTGTTCCGCTGTGGAGGGAATATTATAACGGATATTCTAACTAGACTAGACAAATGGTCGCGTCACATCGCTTCATAAGCGAATGAGCTAGTTTTTGGTTGAGTCGTGTCATGGATAGACCTTTGTTTGATCACCAGCTCACCTGATGGTGATATGATGATGTCATGTTGTAATTGGCTTTTTTTATAATCAAATGCTGGTCAATTCTTACAGCATTAACTAGCTAGCCCCAAGCTAAGCAGAGCTTATGTTATGGGTTGATAACTGATATACTTAATACAAAACACTACATACATATATATTTTTTATTATACATGGAAAACATCCAGAGCACCCGGCCAAATATCTGCAGATCGTACAAACATTTGTCCCGAGGAGGGAATCGAACCCGCAACCTCCTGCGTCTGGCAAAATGGTGATGCGCATGTGAAAACTTTGCTAATAGCTAACTACACTCCGGTCAAGTTGTTTTAATCATATTGTACCTCTACTGCGATCGCCAATCCGTCTGCCACGCGTGGTGATTATGGCAAAAACCGACTTCGTTTTTGGGGGCATGTTCAGCAGTGGACATACGAGTATGTGTGCTAACGCGGATGCTGAGGTCGTAATAAAGTTTATAAAGTAAGAATCTATTTATTAATGTATTAATTACCAATCTGCCCTGCCTGACGTACAATAATAACTTAAAACTTCTTTCACTAATTCTAAGTAATTAATGTTTTATTATTAGTATTATTCAACTCGGTATATCTATATATTTATCGAGTTTATTTACCTATTTTTCCCGTTAAATAATATTAATAATAATGTGTTCAGATCGCGTAAGTTTCATAATATTAATTAATATACAGGGTTACAGGTTAAGTCGACCTAGATCCTGGAGGGGGTTGTAGTTTCCACCATTTCTGACTGATTTCACTATGAAACACCCTACCCCAAACTTAACCGTTTTTAAGTTATTGGACTTTGAAGTTTTTTTAAAAAATTACCGACTTTTAGCCTATTGACCAATTTTTTTTATGGGTCTTTGTCTCTAATTTATTTGTGTTTACGATTTTTGTGTAGTAGATGAGTTGCTTTATTATTCTTAATACTAAAATTGCAGTTAACTAAACCAACTGGGTCGCAGCAGACGATTGATAGTAATAAATTGAAATGAACTCATAAAAATATTTTTTAATTTCAGAAATATTTTAATAAATATCTATGACAGCCATGCTGCAGATGTGCCTAAAAATATCTACGTTTCATCAGCTATCTAACAAGATAAAACAAGCTAGGGTGTTATCAGAATTCTTAGAAAAAACTTTGATGAAAGGGTCTCAGGTAGTAGTAAAAAATAATGGTACCCACTTCAGAAAACAAAATAAAAAAATCCAAATAGGTACAAAATGACTTTTATTACAATTTTTACATAAAAGCCTACAATTACAATTCATGTTCCACGTGTCCGCCTCTGTTTCGTACACAAACTCTCATTCTGTGTCTTAATCCACTTTTTACTACACCAGTTGTTAATCCCCTTCTTATTTCAATCGCCGCATCGATTATTCTTTGTCTCAAAACATCAACAGATGTGATTGGATTCGGTTCATTGTAAACTAAACTCTTCATGTGTCCCCACACATAAAAATCCATCGGGGTCAGGTCTGGACTTCTAGCTGGCCACGGTATGGGTCCACCTCTCCCGATCCACTTATTAGGATAATTAGTGTCTAGCCATTCTCTGACGCTTCTCCTGTAGTGTGCAGGGCAACCGTCATGCTGAAACCTCATGTCGCGTATGAGATTAAGTGGTAAATCTTCTAGTAGCTCGGGTAAATCTTCTATTAAAAAGTTTTCATAACGTTCTCCATTTAAATTGTCAGGAAGAAAGTAAGGCCCAATCAAATGGTTCGATATGATTCCCATCCAAACATTCAAACTGAATCGTCTTTGTGATCCCTTAGTCCGCTTCTTATTGGGATTTCTTTGTACTTTCGGGGCCCAATAATGAGCGTTGTGGTAATTCGTTATGCCGTCTTTATCAAATTTCGACTCATCAGTCCACAAGATATTTCTCAGAAATGATGGGTCCTCTAAATCTGCATTGAGCATGAATCTGCAGAAATCCAATCTCCTCACAGGATCTCCTTCTTCAATAACTTGTACCGGCGTGTAATGATAGGGGTAGAGGCCGGCAGTATTCACCGTAAACCACACTTTCCACTGCGATAGTCCAAGTTCTAAGACGAAGAAGAAGTTTTTTCTAAGAATTCTGATAACACCCTAGCTTGTTTTATCTTGTTGAATAGCTGATGAAACGTAGATATTTTTAGGCACATCTGCAGCATGGCTGTCATAGATATTTATTAAAATATTTCTGAAATTAAAAAATATTTTTATGAGTTCATTTCAATTTATTACTATCAATCGTCTGCTGCGACCCAGTTGGTTTAGTTAACTGCAATTTTTGTATTAAGAATAATAAAGCAACTCATCTACTACACAAAAATCGTAAACACAAATAAATTAGAGACAAAGACCCAAAAAAAAATTGGTCAATAGGCTAAAAGTCGGTAATTTTTAAAAAAAACTTCAAAGTCCAATAACTTAAAAACGGTTAAGTTTGGGGTAGGGTGTTTCATAGTGAAATCAGTCAGAAATGGTGGAAACTACAACCCCCTCCAGGATCTAGGTCGACTTAACCTGTAACCCGTATGTTCGAAAGGACAAACTATTGAACGACTAACGTATCACTATCGCAGAGTTACACTATTAGCGAATTTTCACTACACTTTCTATCGTATACCCATTTGTCTGGATCCAGCCACTCAAAGCTGAGAGAATATTGAAAGTAAGTCTCTCTCTAACTAAGTAAGCCTCAACGTGTCTTTTCATAAGGTTGTTAAAGAGTTTTCTTTGGGAATAATAAAATATTGTGGTAAGTAGGCTTTTCCTATCGCAGCTCGTAGGTAGATAGAGATAAAGGTGTTGAAAGGGATGATAAATATTGCAGTAGTCTGCGTGAGTTAACTTAGGGGTCATCTCTCGAGCAAGTGTATCGATGTGAGCTCAGTAGGCGAGTTTGTTGATGCAAAATTGTACATAATAGAAATAACGGATGATTTTATAAGTCAAAGTCAAAAAATATACCATTCCTACAGTCATTTACAACCAATAAATGATTGTTTCAATTTACATTGAAACAATCATTCATCATCGTGAGCAAAGCCTTTATCTAGAAAGTGGGATGGCAACACAATAATACATACTAATAATAAATTCGAAAGTAACTCGGTCTGTATGTTACCTTTTCACGCCTAAACGGATGAACGGATCTGAATGAAATCCCGGGGACGGACATAGGCTACTTAAAAAGCGCGTGCGAAGCCGCGGGCAGCAGCTAGTAATAAATAATAATAATGATGGACAATCCACACAGCATCATCTAGCCCAACAGAGCACAGATTTTATAATACCTACAGATTAAGCAATTGGTAGGAAACTCAAAACATTTGCCTCGCTAGTGCATACTTCGACTTCTCCAGTACTTCAACATGTATTTCTTGACATCGTGACGATGAAGGGGTCCTTCGTCATCATACTCATTATGTTACCACATACGTCCACTCCTGAAAATAAGCCTAGGGGAGAGCAGGAAGCATTCATACAGTTATTTTTTCAAACCCCATTTTTCTATAAAATTAAAACGAATAGCTCAACCAAAAACGGATGCTAACATGATAGACTAGGACAATACTCAAACACTAAAATAAATCATACTTAAAATTTAGAGAAAAACTTACTACTATAAAACCCATGACAATGTGAAACCAAAACTTACTGGCAAGGAGCGAAAACATATTACGACTTGTCATAATGAAGCCGGCAGCCGCAGTGTCACGCCGCCACTCCGCGGCTTGCGTCTGCGTATGTGTGGGGTTCAGTTCACGCACCCAAATATAAACGCTTTGACTTGTTTAGAATAGAAGATATTATGACGGCTGCATGGATGCTCCTGGTGTAACAATGCTACCTGCTCTCCCCTACCCCAAACTACGTCACTAACGATCCTAGCCGTCTCCATCCACGCCCACTGCTGGGGAAGTGCCTTTCTAAAATAAGGGGGGTTTTGCCATAATCACAGCGCTTGGCAGGCGGATGGGTGCCCGCAGTAGAGGTGTTAAAAATACAAATGAGGATATTAGTTATGTTTTTATGTTTTATATTAATGCTAGTTTTAAGGTATATATATTACTATGGACCGTAGAATAAGTTAAATAAGATCTGTAACTTGTCTATAGTCTGAAATAAATGAATTATTATTATTTAGTAACTATAATATATTATGTATATATTAGCTGCCCTTCCTCTGGTAGGTTCTCTTAGTCGATTCTTGCGACATCCACGAGCAGAGTTGGAGGGGTCGATTCTTACGCCGTGACCGCAGCAAAGCTGGGCCCCTTACAGTTGACCAATCGCTTCTGAATCATGAAATAATGATTCTCCTCGACAGACAAGTACCATCGACCCAAGCCCTACAATGAATGGGTACCTACCGACGTGTAAAGGTGGCACCGGCTGGCACCTGCTCTGATGACGTCAGCCTTTGTTTCATCTACCCATCGGACGCAAGAACATAATGATACTAGGAAAAACCTGGTGTTTTCAAACGTAATCTAGAAATAGGTTTGTTTTCTCTTAACTTTTGGAATACGGTGTACCACAGAATAAAACTCAGTGAATTATACTCAGAAGGTGCACATAATTATCAAATTTCCAGAGTTTCTAATTTTCGAAATCTTGGTATAACCTCATCAACGTATTGTTTGGGGTAAAAAAGCAGCTTGTAGCAAAATTAATAAATATCGGGGATTTTTTTATTGAAGATGACAAACTTATTTTTTTTTTTTCAATTAAAAGCGTAATACACGAACGCTGGTAGAGTTTTTGCTGAGAAATTTTTCGAATAACTAAGCCTCCCAATTTGACAGGCATTGAGGGCCTACGAGTTTCGACAGAATATGACCATTAAAAATATACACGGGTTATAATTTCCACTATGCAAAATGACGACTCATGGAAATGTCTACTTCTGACAATACCCACTTCTTTCTATGAGCGGTTCGGTATTGACTATTTTCGAAATTTTATTGAAGTATCTTGAAAAACTATTGAATGTCTTCAATTAACCTAGACCAAACAAAATAGCTTAACATTCCTTGTCTGACTCTAACTTTATATAATAGTGAGTTAAAATCAATTTAAAGCTGTCTGTTTAATAACTTAATTGATACTAGTGTTAAAGTGAATCTGAGAAACAAAGCGAATACTTTGAACCGTATTGTTATAATAATAAGTGTTATTATAACCGGTTTGTTGGGCTGCATCTCTCTTACATAAGCTGTACTTGACTTCTAAGTCGACGAACGGGTACAGTCGACCACAATCTACGTTCCTCCTATATAATAGAGGTGTCTAATATGACGTCACCATCCTCCACACATCTAGTGTGTATACCTAATTATGGGCGGTGACAATTTGAGGTCAAGAACCTTACTGACACAGCTGATGCTAGGGTCGGCCACTTACATATTGTGGATGAAAGTTTCCTAAGTCGTTTCGTTTACGAGTTCCTATGGCTACCTTCTGTCTCCATCATCAGACCTGATGGTACCATAACATTGCATTGTCACCAAGTATGCCAGATTTCAGCTCAATCGGTTAAGTATAACTGGTTTAAAATTCAGTTGCAAGATTTGTCGCATACTAACAGGGCAAGTTAAATAAAAGCAGCGAAAATATTATAAATGATACACTCACGAATACAACTGACTAGACCAGCAGAAGTTCTGGAGATTACCACCACATAAATAAAATACCTACTGTAAAATATTAGACCGGAAAAATAATTACATTACAATAGCATAAACAAGTCAAATATTTTAATGAAAATAAAATATAGAGCTCGCCTTCAAGGAATTACTATCACTAAACCCATTACACGGCGTCCTCTGTTCCACAAAAAAAAGCAGAACTGAGGACGGAAGCTACAGACCCGAAGTTACTCTTTGAAGTGACGGCATCCAACTTCGCGTTTGTTTACTTGCAAACTTACCTAACTTCGTTAGAACTTAACAAGGATCAAATGATTGATTGGTTTTCAGCGTACAAAGTCATCACTTTGATGAAACTTAGGATAATTAACAAATTATTAACTTTGACCTGCTAAGAGCAATTAAGCCTTGGTGCATTATGATGAGTGTACAGTAGATCAATCTAGGTACATCAATTTATTTTACGGGTATATTTTTATTGTTTTAACAAAATCTACGAACTTTATGTGTATGTGTAATAAATAAGTCTAGTAAATAAATAAATAAGTTTAGATATTAGGTTGAATGTTTATTACCAGTTAAGTCAAAACTACTGAACAGATCGGGCTGAAATTTTGAATAGATGTTCTGCACCTGGATTAACATATTGGCTATAAAGATCTTTTTATCCCGGAAAAACGTGGGGAAGCCGCGGGCAGAAGTTGGTTGAATTATAATACCAGTGTAAATATTGTGACTACTGCTTTTCAGACTACTCTACTTCCTAAGAAGCAACCATTCCTATCAAAACTCAAAGTGCTTTATTTCCTTTAGAGTTTAGCTCTTGGACACGTCAGACATTACAAATAACATGAATTTAAATAGGAAATAAAGTAGGTATGTTATTTACTCCCAAACAGTTTCGTTCGCGCCTGTACAGCGTGATTGCTTGAAGGTCACTTCCAACTATGCAGCTCAATCACGGCGTCACGACGACCTGCGCAGCCTTCTGCAAGCTACTCTCGCCGTTTTGTCGACGCGTTACGGTCTGATTTCCTTTGGAGTAACGAGATGGGAGCTAATGGTGTATTTACACAGTTCATACTAATCTTGCATCCATACTTCTTTAATAGTATTATAAACTAGCTGTTGCCCGTGGCTAAGTACGCGTTGTTTCCGGCATTAATATAGCCTAAAAATTGTAGGTACATACGTTATTTCAAGTCAACAGAGATCTATTTATTGTTGTTATGTGGTTTTTGAGTACCTAATAAATAATTTTAATTTCATTGCTCCTTTTATGGGAAAGTTTTAAGGTTATTTCTATTATATTTATATACCATGGGAACTAATAAGTGCTATGAAAAATGTTTATTCCAGATTTCCTGGGTCAGAACTACATCTACTTAGTCTTGTTAACCCACTAATCAGTTCTTATGGGATAGAAATAACCTTAAAACTTCTCTGTTCTCACTTGAATTGGGATAAAGTATCTACTATAAGAGGAGAGGGGCTTGATTCAGCAGTGGGATCCACAAGACTGATCAGATAATTTAGAACAAGACTATTGTGAACTTGCAAGCACACTGTGTATCCCGACCTTCATTTATTTTAACTAATATTTTCAGTTCTATTGTTATAGTTCTATGATTGCATTTCCAATAGACATAGGCGAAGCTAAATGATTAGGTAGAAGTATTGATGCAAAGTAGTTGTTAATATGGTACTTAAGCAATTGATTTGTAGTAAGTGTTATTGTTAATGTTTCGTTTATGAACTTACTTTATTGGATCTTTATTGGATATTATTATATTATATTATTTATATATTATATTATTCTTTATCGCACTTTATTGGATCCCGTAACTTTCCGTATCGCAAAATGTATTCGGTTGGGTGCAATGTGTTGCGCTTCATCAATGCCAGTGCGGTACTGCTGTCGAACAGCTTGGTCATCACGGATTATCGTGTACTAGGGCCGCCGGTCGGATATCTCGTCATGCCAGCCTTAACGACGTCATCCGGCGGGCCTTTGTCACCGCTAACGTACCAGCTATTCTCGAACCGAATGGTCTGTTGCGTGACGATGGTAAGAGGCTTGACGGCATGACACTATTCCCATGGGAGTTGGGGAGGCCCATTGTGTCGCACGCTACATGCGTCGACACACTTGCACCTTCCCATCTTCCGAGGACATCCGTAAGGGCTGGTGCGGCGGCAGATTTGGCCGAGGATCTCAAGAGACGCAAATATGCAGGTCTCGACAGAGCATACACATTTGCTCCCTTTGGGGTCGAGACCCTAGGTCCGTGGGGTACCTCCGGGTTTTTAAAATCTGAGCGTCTGGTCGACGCGACGCGTGACCAGAGAGCTGGCGGGTATCTGGCGCAGCACATCAGCATTGCCATACAGCGGGGCAATGCAGCCAGCGTCTTGGGGACGCTTCCGACTGGTTTCGATATGGATCAGTTGAGCTACCCGTAGATTTTTTGCAACAGTCTGCAGTTAGCTTAATTGTTTCAATTCTAAATAATAGTTCTAACATAAAAAGTACACGAAGCAGACGCCCTCCCTCTGGTAGGCTCTTTCGAAATATTGGTCCCTCTGTCGGTCAACATACTATGCTACAAAAAGTACACGAAGCAGACGCCCTTCCTCTGATAGGCTCTTTTGAAATCCACGGGTATGTTGGATTGATCGATTCTTACGCCGCGACTTACGGCTAATGTAGGCATGTAATGTATTTATGCTATAATTGTTGATGGAAGAAGGGACACCTTTTCCCAGTTAATAATTTACATAACAAAAAATTAAACAAACAACTGAATCAGTTCATTTAAACAAACACAAAACATTACCGACCGTTGTCTAAGGTTCTTGTTTACATACAAACATAGATCAAGGTGAGGTCAGAGAAATCTACAGCGAATATCGTACGTTTAAAATATTCGCTGTATTTGTACTGCGAAGATCTTAGATGATTAGGGCAGTCAACCACTAAAATTGCTTTGTCAATTTTCAGAACTTATACGAGCCTACCGAGCTGTAGGTCTCCCTAATGAGCCCGGTCTTCAGCTTGTACCACCAAGCATCTGGCCGCAGTCTTTTGCAGGTCGTCATCCCATCTGGCCGGAGCGCCCTCCTACGACACGTTTGCCGATTCGCGCTCTCCACTCAAGAACACGTTTACCCCAGCGTTTGCCGGTTCTTCGCGAGATATGGCCGGCCCACTGCCACTTCAGTTTGATAATTCATTCAGCTTCTTTCAATGTAAAACTTAATCCAACTTATTAATACGCTACTTTTTGTCCATACCACGTGCGAAGCCACGAGAAGGAGATAATAATTAGAGAAGGTGGTCGTCTCATCCACGCAAAGTTCACCCACTTCGTATGACTTGACCCCTTAAATAATTAATATTATTTTTGTGCGTCAACTCATCCGATTCCTATTTTGTTTCAAAGCAGGTACCAACTCGGTACAGTCGCTTATAAAAGTACTATGATGCTTTTGAAGAAATAAAAGACTAAAAGAATGTTGATGATATGTAGAATAATTATTAATATCAATTAATGATATTTAGATTAGATTAGATACTTTATTGCACCATCAATACATAAAATAAGAACTTAATACAAACTGTAGCTAGTTTGGCACATTCGGATAGGATCGATACGTATTGAAGCTGACGGTGGTGGCGTAGTTTGGCACATTCGGATAGGATCGATACGTATTGAAGCTGACGGTGGTGGCGTAATTGATGACGTAGGTATTCAAAATAATAAATGGTTTAACCACATATAAGTACTTTAAAATACAAAAACTACAATAATTTACAAATAGAGAGCAAAAAGACACAAGAAAACAGGAATGATAAACAAAATAACAAAAAGAATATCAGGAAGACTTATCAAGAGTGGATAGATAGTGTTGAACCATACTTTTAAAGATGGTATTTAGGTAACTACCGAAAAAAGTTCAAGTGGTTTAAAAATCGGACAACCATTTTATAAACAGTTAACACAAACTCTCAACCAACTGTACTTCCCCAAAACACGCGATCCCGTGCCCTTCCTCAAATTACCCGACCACGTACACGTAACATCATGTAATGGTTATTACATTACCTCAAGCACGTAAACGATCCGACCCTTACAATTATCATCAAATTAATCCACTACTTGATTAATTATTGTAGTGATTAGTACAGACCTCTTCAGTAGTACTGAGGACTTGAAACTTTGATTGCGTTCTCATAACATTATGAAATCAAAGTTTAAAGTCTGCAGTATATGTAAACTCCTTACTGGTGCACATCTGGACGCAGGCCTCCCCCTGGTAAGCGCCTTGGCTTTTAGGTATCATATGGGAATAAATAGAATTGTTCTGCAGGAGGCGCTGCCGCTCTTCCAGTGGATACCCCTTATAGCCCGGCCACACGCTCCGTCTAACTTGCAAGCATGTCTGCACAAAACAGTTTGCGCAGGCAAGACGGAGCGTGTGGACGGCAAGACGGTAGCTCGCGTAAGCCCAATCGTTGACATGATGAAGCTCGGACTGCGCAAATTTAGTTTGCACGTGTTTATTTGAGCGTGTGGCCGGTCATTCAAGCCGCGCTTCAGTCCGGCAAATTGTTTTCAGCACACAGTCGTATAACACATAAAAATAGTGATGAGAGAGGATATTCGAAGGATTACTTTACTGAATTCATAGAATTGCTCCTAATAAAAAAATATCTTCTGTAGACGACATCGTGATGACGTGACTGACACCGGAAATAGACAAATAAAAACAAATTATAAGCTCTCCGTACTGACAGTTCAGACTAGGCGTATGAGGGTTTGCGCAGTCTAGTTTGTATTGAAGAGTTAGTGGTACAAATTCTAATCCAGCAGCACATGGCCTAGTATTATAAAATTCATAAATGAGGTTTAAAACAAGCGAGCAACTGGCCAATTCAGATGTTTTCGTATTGCGCCCGGGGCTCGGGGCTTCAAGACCTACAGGGCGACGCGCGCACCAGTTTAACTTTACCACTTAATTTTAAATCTTTAACTATCAATGTAAAGTAGTTTTTCCGTATCTCTCAATTGCTAAAGTAGGACGAAAGATACGCACTGAGCGACCCGCTAGAAGCGGCAACTCGTATTTTAGGCGTTCTTCGGTTTCATATTAATAAGCAAATTAAAAAAAAATTCAAGTCTTCATATCATTATGAATATTACCTATAGTCTTTGTGTTTCATGGAAATCCGTTCTGTATCTAGTTTTTGTTTGTGAGACAGTAACAACCATCCACCCATAACATCCTCACAAACTTTCACGTTTATAAGTATGATGAGATGACGTGAATGAACTATAGAGGTAGATATAGTTCTAGTTTAAGTTCATGGATATACAAATGACCAAATGTACGACTCGCCCGGGGCGCAGCCTAAGACCGGCCGGCGGCCTTGAGTTTGTCACTCGCCTATTATCGCCGCTCATTGGCTGCAGTTTGATAACAAATAAAAAACAAGATCCGTCAAGTGCGATTGTGACTCGCGCGCCGAGGGTTTCGAACGGTTATCAAGTATACCAATATGTACTAGGTACTGGTTAGAGACTTTGCTATTTGATGAATACCAAAAAATTAAAGGTACATTTCAGATGTATCGTTTTGCAAACTTCGGAGTAGGTATAGAGTAATAGTAAAATTTTCGTCTTTTTACAATATATTGCAAAAAGTATGAATCCCACAAAAATTTCATAGTCGTTTTTGAAATGTACAAACTGATACCTTACATTTGATAACCCACTTGACATTGTAGGTCTCTTTTAAAATTTCGACATCACAATTTGTACTGAAAATTTACATTTTCATTTTTCATTTATTTTTATTTATTTTTCTTTTAATCTGTACAGGTGCACGAAATGTGTTATTATTTCAAAGTTCACGTCAATTGCTGCTGTAGTTGCTGAGATATTAAAAGACGGAAAAAAGGACAGATAAAGCGAGACCATAGGGGTTTCGAAACCGATCTCCGATCTTCGAAACCCCAACAAATGAACCAATAAACGCACAAATAGTAGACCTGTACGGAAATGAACACTTTCATGCCCCATGGCACGACGCACATGTCTATCTCCGAGTCCTGCAGGCGGCGGCGCCGCGCCTCTGTGGGTCGCACGTCGCACAGTGGTTCCGAATTGAAAAATAGTGGACATAGGGTCGAAAGTCGGAATTTCGACTTGATTTTTTTTTACAGAACAGGTCTCAGCAATCCTGACAACTTTTGTTCTATGAAGAAAATCTATAAGATTCGTAATTTTGAAGATAAAAAAGAATCAATTATTTTTTGTATGGAGGAAAACACTTTTTATTTTTTTTTCTCGAATTGGATCAATTTGGCGCGTGTTTTGAACGGAATCTTTTTTGTAGGCCTATTGATACAGTACCCAAAAAAAAATAAAAAAATTGCGGTCACTTGCGGCGAAACGAGAAAATTGACGACATTTTTTTTTTATTTTTTTTATTAATTTTTTGTGAAGAGTTCTTATTATTCTTATCAATTAGTGCATTTTCATGTCCTGCAGTACATTTTAATCGACTTAGTGAAGGCGAAAGTAGTAAAATTACTGACATTTTATACGTTTTTGCCAAGGTAAAAACGCTTCAAGTGTAAAATAATAACGCAATTTCAGTTGTTGACACCAGTCTTCTAAGGCATCCAAAGAAAGAGGACTTAGTTCGCGCAGGTAGTTTGTTATTTGCAGATAGCTAAGTGATTAGTGGTAAAAAGATAATCCCTTTCGTTAATCCCATAAACTTAGGTATTGTTTACACCTGAAGGAACGAATCTTAGGTAAGTACTCACTAGACCCTTGTTATCGTAGATAAGGAAATCCTTTTACCATTAATCACTTAGCTATTGCAAATAACAAACTACCTGCGCGAACTAAGTCCTGTTTCTTTGGATCCCTTAGTAGACTGGTGTCAACAACTGAAATTGCGTTATTATTTTACACTTGAAGTGTTTTTACCTTGGCAAAAACGTATAAAATGTCAGTAATTTTACTACTTTCGCCTTCACTAAGTCGATTAAAATATACTGCAGGACATGAAAATGCACTAATTGATAAGAATAATAAGAACTCTTCACAAAAAATGAATAAAAAAAATTAAAAGAAATGTCGTCAATTTTCTCGTTTCGCCGCAAGTGACCGCAATTTTTTTTTTTTTTTTGGGTACTGTATCAATAGGCCTACAAAAAAGATTCCGTTCAAAACACGCGCCAAATTGATCCAATTCGAGAAAAAAAATAAAAAGTGTTTTCCTCCATACAAAAAATAATTGATTATTTTTTATCTTCAAAATTACGTATCTTATAGATTTTCTGCATAGAATAAAAGTTGTCAGGATTGCTGAGACCTGTTCTGTAAAAAAAAATTAAGTCGAAATTCCGACTTTCGACCCTATGTCCACTATTTTTCAATTCGGAACCACTGTGCGTCGCACCGCCAAGGCTGGGCAGTGAATGCGTCAACGGAAATCGGCCGAAAGTGCATTAAACTAGGTACCTACCGATTCTTAGCAGCAATCAGTAAATTACACAAATATGCTCGTCTTTTTCACCAGGCGCTTGTACGTTAATAAACAAAAAAAGCGCCTATTTATAATCATCTAGCTTATTAATATATCGTCCAACTTTAATTATTCTATAAAATATTTGAATTAGCCGAGAGGGAAGTAGAATTTGCGACTTTTAACGAGTTTCCCCTTGTCCGCGAACCAATTAGTTATTCTTTTCATTTTATTACGAAGAACGGAAAAGTTTGCATGGAAGCATTTCAATGGAGGCCGTGTAACTTTACCCGAAGGGATTCTGGAAGCCGTGGAATAACACAATTAAATGGTGTGAGTAATGGCTGCTTTTGGTTTTTTTAAACTACGAGTATAAATAAGTCCACTGTTTATAGTTAGGGTATAATTTCAGGTTCGCTTGACAAACATTTTAATAGAAATCACAAAATCAGGAACGTAGCATTGGCGTAGCAATGTGCACGTAGCATTTGCTACGAAAAGATCCCGTAGCTACAGCATATCTTATATTTTGTTTACTGTAGGGCAAGCACTGGGATTGTTGTCTAGGGTAGAATAGAAAAAAATTACGTCACTTTGTCATCGAATGCGTAAATTATTTGAAATACATACCTTCAACTTCAATAATGTACGCAATGTATGAAAATGCGATGTCATTATTATCTATTCTACCCTAGAGAACAATTCCCGTGCTTGGCCTACTGAGGCAAGGTAATGATATATAACACTTAAATTAAAATTCAAAGTGCTTTATTTCCTTTAGATCTTACAAGACTCTTGGACACGTCCCAAAATTCAAATCACATAAGTAAAACTAGGAAATAAAGTGATCACTAGGGCTCGGATATATTAGGTCCTTACATATGAAATTGGCGTTTTGTATGGGAGGAACAAAAAGTCGAATATTTTTTAATATAATATATTTAATTAATCAAAGTATGAACCATTATTTTCTATGCACTTTTGCCATCTTATAGGTAGTTCATTGATCCCTTTACTAAAAAAACCAGTCGGACGGGAATCAATAAAATCTTTGAAGGCGATTTGGACTGCCCCATCGGAGTTGAATTTTTTCCCTTGCAAGAAGTTATCCAAATTTCGAAAAAAATGGTAATCTGTTGGAGCAAGGTCCGGGGAGTACGGAGGATGTCTTAGACTTTCCAATTGAAGCTCTTCTAATTTAGTAGCCGTCTGTTGCGCAGTGTGTGGTCTAGCGTTGTCGTGAAGCAGCAGTGGCGTGGAGCGATTGACCAGCCTAGGTTGTTTAGCCGCTAGCTTTTCCATCATGGTTTGCAATTGCTGACAATAGACATCAGCCGTAATAGTCTGGCCAGATTTGAGAAAACTGTAATGAACAATACCGGCACTAGTCCACCAAACGCTTACAAGTAACTTTTTTGGGGTTAATTTTCGCTTGGGGCAGGATTTGGCTGGCTGGCCAGGATCCAACCATTGCGCTGAGCGCTTCCGATTATCGTAAAGAACCCATTTTTCATCACAGGTAATGATAGGTTTAAAATACCTTCATTATTGTGCCGGTTTAGTAATGTAACGCAGCAGTTGACGCGCGTTTGCCGGTTTGCTTCAGTCACTTCGTGAGGTACCCACCTTTCAAGCTTTTTAATCTTCCCAATTTGCTTCAAGTGAATTAAAACAGTTTTATCACTAACATCGCAGCCTGCAGCTAACTCGGACGTGGTTTGCGATGGATCCGCTTCCACAATAGCCTTCAACTCTTCATTATCAACTTGAGTCTCAGGCCGTCCACGGGGCTTGTTCTGCAGGTCAAAATTTCCAGAACGAAAACGTTGGAACCAAAAACGAACTGTGTTTTCTTTTGCAACACGACCGCCATACACATCATTCACCCTTCGAGTTGTTTCCGCAGCACTAGTGCCACGGCGGAACTCGTACTCGTAAATAATGCGATATTTTAAGTTTTCCATTTTGTAAAAAGAGTGACGCAAACAGAAAAAAACAGAAGAAAAAAAACAAATGAATGATGATCATCGAAGCACAAATACATGAGTCTATAGCTGTACAAATTTGAATTTGGAATTCCTTACCAAAGAGGAGAAATTTGTGATTAAAGTGGCCAGTACGAAAAACGCCAATTTCATATGTAAGGACCTAATATATGTGCTAAAAATCCCAAAATATGTAAATATACCTAATGTAAATCTAAAAACCGGAAAAATGGAAAAAAGGACTAAAACGACCACTAATTTCACTTTATTCTAATATAATTGTTAAAAAAATATTTAAAAAATCAACGAAATTAAATTGCTTAGATAAAATTTAGTCTGCCTCTTTATTCGAGTTGTTGCAGTATACAACAATAAGTTTCTTCAAGTTTTCAAAATTGAAGTTCCATCTGTTTGGTCGGAATATCGCTATATTGACCGAATGACCTTTCTACATCACAGGAAGTAACTGACGCAAACTTAAATTTGCACAACTCTGTACCTAAACGAACATGCCTCCTATGGATCGCCGTTTGGTGTTCCACTGAGAATATTGATAATTTTTTGTAGCGTAGTTTTTTGTAGCTTATTTTTGCTAGCGTAGTAACTAAAGATAGAAAATAGAGAATAATGTGATTAAATTCTAAAAACGCTAAAAGTCTCATTAAAAAAGAATGTCTAAATGTATATGTGCATGTCTTAACCCTAAAATATGGAAAATTATGGATTCTAAAAACCTCATTCTCCAGCTCAAACCATCATAATTTATGTAGCAAACCAAATAATTAATGCAAATGATTCAAATAAAAAATATGTGTTTACATATTTATCCGAGCCCTAGTGATCACGTTGATTTTTGTTTACTTCAATCTTTATAAGGTAAAGTAAAGAAGCGAACAAGAAACCTTTACTTTGTTAGGTTGGTAGTTTTCGAGTCGGAGCAAAATTTGTCACAAGCTTTTTTAAAAAAGCTTGTGACAAATTTTGCTAGAGTCTAGATAATCTGATATTTTGTAGTAAGCCTTTTTACAAAGGATATGTTTGACAATTTGTTTGAATTTATTTATTGATAATTTTTTCAACTCATTTGGTATTTTGTTGTAGAAGCGTGTACCCTTTATAAGATATATTATTCTTGTGTAGCCTAGTTGTGGGCACAGCGAGTTTATTCTTATTTCTAGTAATTAAATTATGTATGTCGCTATTTTTAGGGAACCGATTGATATTCCTATGAGTGTACAACAAGTTTTCATAAATATATTGACATGGTACTGTCATTATGTTTATTTCTTTGAATTTTTCACGTAGGGTTTCTCCGGGATCCATATTATAGATTGCACGAACAGCCGTCTTCTGCAGCACAATTACGGTGTTAATATCTGTAGCGTTCCCCCACTGTTACTGAGGGGATTCCGAGTAGTTAAGTGTAAGTGCTTTCTCACATGATACTTAATTATCAACTCACAGATTAACAAACTACAGAAAATTCAACTTGAATTTACTTGGGTTCTATATTTTAGAGTCGGAGCCCGGGGCGCACTGAATTCAGTATACTGGGGCCGCATCTATCGTTCCCGTATAGGTCTACAATCATCGTAAGTACTGAAAAACTAACCCTATATGTTTATATAGGGTTCGTTTTTCAGTACTCTATCATTCGCAAAGATATTGATGATGTTGATTAACTATACAAGCCTTGTACCTTTGGAAGTAGCGCTGCACCTGTCTGATTCAAGCAGGTGGGTAGAGGAAGGCTTCAAGTCACTCTTCAAACAAATAATATAAACAAAATAAAATCTAAATCGCTTCAGCCGTTTGGGAGCTACAATGCTACAGACAGATACTTATAAAACCCCTCTGTTTCCGCCGGGAAAATAAAAATGAACCCCTTGTTTCACAAACGTATCAAATCATACCCACGTCAGAACATATCAAATACACGTAGGGTCAGTAACAGCCCGTTAGCCCTCACGTGATATGACAGCGCTAATTTTTTATTATTATTGCCCACCCTACAGTTAAGTTTAATGAGCATGCAAACACAGTCTAAGCTAGATAAAGTAGGTACTTTAAAGTAATCGCTAGAGGACATTTTGAGGTCTAGTCTATTTTTCTAAGTGTCCGTGCTAGTTGTTGTTGTTAATAAATAAATTAAAGTTTTACGGAACAAAAGATGAATGAATGGAAAGAACACAAGAATGAACAAATGAGCACACGCATACAAAATACAGAGAAAATTACCTTGATGTTAGGTGATATTTAAGAATAAGAAGTTTGTACAAATGTTTGTACGATCTGCAAATATTTGTTCCGGGTGTTCGGGGTATTTTCTAAGTATAATAAAAATATATATGTATCTACATATGTAATGTATTGTATTATGTCTATCAGTCATCTAGTACCCATAACACAAGCTCTGCTTAGCTTGGGCCTAGATGATGCTGTGTGGATTGTCCAGCAATATAATAAATATTATTTTCAACACACTTGCTCATAAAGTAGCTCTAATTTCACCGCAATATTAGGTACATAATGAAATTACACCTGTAATCTAACTGTAACTTCTTCATTGCTGATAACTCACTAGTGAGTTATAGATTTTTTTTTAATTTTATTGGTTGAGGTGCTTTGTTCTTATACAAGTTTTAATTAAAAAAAATATCGTTTTCAATAGAACAAATAAATTAATGTTCCTATTGCTTGCTCATTTCATGCAACTTCTTATTTAAATAGATAATTTTAACTAGTACGTGTTTAATAAATAAAACTTTCACTCAGATACTTTTGTTTTCTCTGTAATAAAAGAAAACTAAATTCACCATTTTGTACGTGGTAGAATAGGGAAAACCCTATGCGCGGAAAATAAAAAAAAACCTCATCCCTTTAGTCTGTGGCTGATCGCAATGCGCGCGCATAGGAAAACTGATTAATTTTTCCCGACATTTTAATTAATAAATAGTTATTTATTAATTAAAATGTCTACAAGTACTAGTTACGAAGAAAATGATTTATGTTGTACACCGCCCGATATAAGATGTGAAGCCCTTAACGTTGTGGAAAGTTTACTACCTGAAAACTCCAAGCAAAAATATCTATTATCTACTAAATAAAATGAGTTTTATTGTTATTTTATTAACAAGTGTGTTGAAAAACGTCGTATGATACACGTGTGTATTGATGATTACAGTCCTCGGCTCTCTTAAGACCCTCGCCTATGGCTCGGGTCTCAATGGCACCTCAGCTGTAATCACCAACATTACACACTTGTACCATAATCTACTATTATTTATGTAAGTCTGTATTTGTAGCATTAAAATTTAAACTCAATCGTAACTTAACTTATAGTAATAACTTATATTTACTAACTTAGTAACATATGTTTAAAGATATATCAGCGGTAATAGGCATATAATCTCCAGAAGTTCTGTAGGTTATGTACCTACGTATGTACATCTCAGCTACAAGACGTCCACTTCTACGACGAACATAGGAAGGTTCCGCTAGTATTTTCAAATATAAGTACAAATACAGAGATCAATAAATCTAGAATATCATAAAAATATATGATCGATCAATCTCTTAGGCTTGTATTATAAAAGCTTGCTCAGTCATATCTATGACAGAGCTATGACTGAGCTATGACTGATCTATGACTGAGCAAATTTTCATAATACGGGCCTAAAAGCACAGAATAACTACAGGGTAGCTTTTTAAGACTCATATTTATGCAGTTTTCTTTGGCTCGACTTTTCTTTAACTCTCATGGGTACTGATTACGCCATACATTCCCATATCAAAAACCCCCCATATCAAAAAACCTACTCTAAGGCCCGTATTATGAAAACTTGCTCAATCATAGATCTATGCTTGTGTGATAAACTTCGCCATAGAAAAGCGTTACTCAAGCATAGACCTATGATTGAGCAAGCTTTCATAATACGGGCCTAAAAGCAGTATCTACGTTATCCCTGAGTCAAGAGTGAGCTGGTCAAGTTTTGAAGTAAGCAAACCAGAGTTTGACATTACGTATAGTTGTCGATAGATCCACTCCATCAAAACTAGATCTAATAAGAAATACAAATCTCAATAGATCCATCATGGATCTAATCAATGGATTTAACAAGATCCATCCGAGTAGAAGCTTGTCAGGTCTACATTGTATTCGTCACCATCCCCATCACAACAAATAATCCATGGGTGGCTGTCACAATGAAGCTAGGAGAGAGTTAAATGGATTTCGGCGAAAATCATTTTTATTGTAATTTGTTTCCATAGTCCGTTGTCTTTTGTCTGGTCTCAACTCAAAGACAAATTAAAGGGGGAGTCGATTTTGTTCCATAATTGCTTTCTTAATGAATCATTTGAAAAGGTAACAGGTGTTTTAAGGATTTAATGCGAATTTACAAGGTATCCACTATTTATTCATCGTGTTCAATTTCAAAATTGTTTGCTATTTGCATACAAAAGGCCGTTTTACCTTAAATAAAACAGTTTAACGTAAAATAACCCTACTTATATTAAAATGGCGAAAGTTTGTGCCGTTGTGAAATGTTTGTGCGAAGACAACGACAAACGGTGGATTACCACTCTAATCTACCGTTTATGTCGAAACTAATCCATCGGTGGATCAGTATGGAACTTGATGTCGAGAGCAATCCCTCGGTGGATGAAGGTGGAAAAAAGTGGAAACTAATGCATTAACGGATTAGCTCAGTAGATTAGAGTGAAATGGAGAAAAAGGTCAATGAGCTTAAATTTTGCACACAAAGATCTGGACCTGGAATAACTATACTTAGGCTACTTTTTATACCTAAAAACGCGTGAGAAGAAGCGGGCAGATGCTAGTTTGCTATAAACAACTGTAACTTCAATGTTTTGGATCCGTTGATCGCTTTTTGGCTGTGTTTTAGGTGATAGCGGAGCGGGAGTAAAAGCTGAATTTTCGTCCATTGCCTGTGGTCATCGAGCACCTGTGGTCTACCTGTGTAGTCCACCTTGGTAGACCACGGGAAAATACTATTAGATGTCAACAGTATTGTTTCGCATTATTCGAACGGTAGCGTAGCTTATGCGAAAAATAATTCGTATTTTTTTAGTTTATAACCATGGTTGGTTTGGAGATCCTGGTGAATGAAGCATGGGAAATTATTTTCACATTTTACAAAACTGTCAAAAATCCGCTTCAATCTGTCGAATAGTTGGCTGGATGAAGAAGCTCTCCATTCAAGACGTTCTATGCTTGCTTTATGTGGTGTAAGGCTGTCTATGCCCCAACGGCCTTGAGAACACAAAATAATTATCTGTAGCCGTATTTATAACTGGTTTTATTCGTGAAATGTTCAATTTGTGTAAAATACTTTGACAAATATTTGAGTGAAACAAAAATACTCAAGATCAACAGCGTTTAGAAGAAATATCTAAATTTCGAATATATTTTTTTTATTCCTTATTTGGATATTTCTTCTAAACGCTATTGATTTTGAGTATTTTTCTTTCATTCAAATATTTGTCAAAGTATTTTGCACAAATTGAACATTTCACCAATAAAACAAATTATATACCTATACGGCTACACATAATTATTTTGTGATCTCAAGGCCGTTAACCATTTAAAAAAAAAAATTACTTCACCTGCATAGAATTCAATCTCTATTTGCGCGGAACTCTTATTAGTTCTCTAAAATAATGTTACCAGCTATAACATCAGCTATCTGCCAGTGAAATCTCGTCGAAATCGGTCTAACCATTTCGGAGATTACCTACCCAAAACAATCAGACACACAGACAAAATGTTTAATAATTAAGAGTATTGTTATAAGTATTATGGTGATGACGATGAGCGATGCAGTACCGTGTACATCTGTCATATAAATTTAGTAATAAGCTTTTATTTCGACATCACAAACGGACATTTTGATTTCATTTATTTGTACAGATATAGATAAAGATATTTGGGTGATCTGCGTTTAAGAAAGGCTTATAAACCCACTTAAAATACCTACACAATTATGGAAATTTTCTGCAGGGAAAATATAATTCAGAACAAGATGTAGAAAGCGAAATTATTCTAAAGGTTTTAATAAGATCAAGATACAAAATAAGCAAGCTATTTAATATAAAAGCAGGAAGATTTTACCGACCGCCGAAAGCAAAACTACGATAATTTAGTCTCTAACTCAGTAAATTCCTTTTTCAAATATATTTGGCATCTGAAAGTGAGGAATATACCGGAAGTGTCCTGCCATGTTGGGTAGGTACACCTCCACCTCCTCCACAGCTTGTATTAGTCCACAGCTGGACCCAGGCCTCCACCTGATAAGCGCCTAGGTAGGTACACGTAACCTATGAAATAATAACTACTGCCCGTGGCTTCGCACGTCTTTTTTAAAAAAGCATCTTGCATGTTAGTCCAGGTCCAGTCAATTATGTGTGATATATTTCAGCTCGATCCTTTCAGTCGTTATGGCGTTGAAGATCCTTAGGTACCATCTTCACAACGGCACAATCAAAGTTTCGCCTTTGTAAAATCACCATGCTTTTGCTTACCTTGTGATGTTCGCCAGCAATAAATATATCCGCTCGGATATTCTTTCTTACTCGAATATTATTATAAATTCCTTAGCATAACGCCTTTATAAAGTTTCAGAGCACCGAAAAGAATATTTACGCGCGCAAAATTTACAAGAGGGGATACTCTTCCATGCTTGGAAGGGCCAGAATGCCGGCCCTGCGGGTAATCTTGGAAGGGCCAGAATGCCGGCCCTGCGGGTAATCTTGGGGTAAACTTCTACTCGGTTCTAGAATCTAATATATTTTATGTAAGCAAAGACGGCAATGGCCTTTATTAACAAAGAAAATTACAATCAAATTATAACTAGTATTTACAATTGAAACAATTAAGCTAACTGCAGACTGTTGCAAACAATCTACAGGTAGCTCAACTGATCCATATCAATACCAGTCGGAAGCGTCCCCAAGACGCTGGCTGCATTGCCCCGCTGTATGGCAATGCTGATGCGCTGCGCCAGATAACCGCCAGCTCTCGGGTCACGCGTCGCGTCGACCAGACGCTCAGATAACTTTTTAAAAACCCGGAGAGCCTCGGTACCCCACGGACCTAGGGTCTCGACCCCAAAGGGAGCAAATATGTAGGCTCTGTCGAGACCTGCATATTTGCGTCTCTTGAGATCCTCGGCCAAACCTGCCGCTGCACCAGCCCTTACGGATGTCCTCGGAAGATGGGAAGGCGCAAGTGTGTCGACGCATGTAGCGTCCCACACAATGGGCCTCCCCAACTCCCATGGGACTAGTGTCATGCCGTCAGGCCTCTTACCATCGTCACGCAACAGACCATTCGGTTCGAGAATAGCTGGTACGTTAGCGGTGACAAAGGCCCGCCGGATGACGTCGTTAAGGCTGGCATGACGAGATATCCGACCGGCGGCCCTAGTACACGATAATCCGTGATGACCAAGCTGTTCGACAGCAGTACCGCACTGGCATTGATGAGGCGCGCAACACATTGCACCCAACCGAAGACATGTTGCGATACGGAAAGTTACGGGATCCAATAAAGTGCCAGTGTTAAATGAAGGAAATGCTTGCAACCAATGTCCTGACTCCCATTTAGAAACGGCCAGGAGACGGGCACGATCCGCAGAGCTGGAGCACGTTTGTAACAAACTATTCCGTGTCAACTCACACAGAGGCCCGTCCCATTGCCGTTGAGACAAAAGAGATTTTGGGGGAGCAGCATTAGGGCAAGCATTATGCCAAGCCGTTCGAGCTTCGTCTAAAAATGAAATTTTGAATGAAATTCCAGGTGGGACCAAACAAGATGACTTTAAAATTTTGTCAACTAAAGAACTAGTGCTGTAGACGGAAGACAGGAACGCTGGAAGGGCTACACTTGAAATTTTGCGTATACCTAAGCCTCCCAATTTGACAGGCAGGGAGGCCTGCGACCATGCCTTGTCATCTAAATCGACATTCAAAACCGATGATAGAGTATTCTTTATTATGTTGTCTAAGCCTTCCAAGAGCTCACTGTGTTTCCACAGTTGACTACATCTCAAAGAATACGTAAATTTAGGTACAAAAAGACAAAACCGAATTATTGTAAAAGCCATATGGCTATTAATTTTGAGCAGTCTGTCCGAAGTTTTGTTAAAATTTTGAATTTTCTCGTCTACAAAGGACTGAAAAGACTCATCAAGAATTGGTGAACCAAGGAGGCGAAGTGAACATTTATCAACAACTGTTATGTTGGGGGCTAAACTATTGAATTTTCCAATGATATTGTTTTTGTCTAAACAAGAGTCCGAAATAAAAAGCTCGCACTTTGAAAAATTTAATTCCAAACCTATTTTTCGAAATTCATCTGTGATGATTTTTAGATCATCAAAAACTGTGTTTACCTCTCCACCTAAAGTTCCGTCATCTAAATACCAAACATTGAGCTTGGATTGGAGACGTTGAATTATCGGTTGGATGGCAAGGCTAAATATGGCCGGACCGAGAGGGTCGCCCTGCTGACATCCAACAGCGGACAAAATGACTTTGTTCTTGTATATTAATTTTGACGGCGAACCGTAACATTGCCAGAGAAAAGGGTAAATTTCTGGAATTTTGTCTTTAATTTGTTTTAGCAAGACGCCCCTGTCTACGGAATTGAAGGCGTTTTTGACGTCTACCTTCAGAATTACCTCCCCATAATTTTGGTCTAAAAATGTACGAAGGGAATGTACTGCGGTCTCACATCCGCCTCGCGAACCAAAGCCTAGCTGAATTGGTCGGAAATAGTCGCCTAAATAGTCGGCTTCTTTCCGACAGCAGACTTTAGCCGCAAGGCGGCGGTATGTAGTGCCCACGGCTATGGGTCTTACACCGCCATCCTTCTTTTTTAAGGCACAAAGGTTCGCACCGTATAGGAGTTCTGTGATCTCGCTGTTAACTCGGCCTGACAACATCAGGTTGATTAAACCTGTCAAGTCTTCCAGAAGGACTTCACCTGCATGGCCAGACCCGCCAGACAGAAGATCTTTTAGATGCTGTGGAGTCACAGCATCCAGGCCGCCGGCAGAGCCACTCTGAAAAGACATGACAGCTTTAAGCACGTCCTGGCTGGTCGTGCTTACAGCGACATCACTCTCTTCCGGTGGATCGGGGAGTTGTGTATTGGCCCCTGCTGGTGGATGCTTACTCTCAAGAGATATGAGAGTAGCATCGTCATTTGGCGCCATCGTGTCGTTTGAGAACATTATGCGTGAGGCACCTTTGATATCACCATCATTGACTTTACTCTCTACAAGTCTGTAGACAGTAGACTCAGCCAATGGCTTACTAGAATTTGAATTTTGTGGTAAGCAAAGGGGTTACAAAACCAAAAGAATATTGATGGAAAATATTTTACGACACTGGTTCATTGAAACAAAATGCGGAAATTCGAAACAGTTTTTTTTTTCAATTGTCATTTAATTCGTCTCTCGTCCGATTTCAACCTCGAATTTCAGCCATTTTGCTCCACGTGTGCAATGCCTTGTTGAAGTTGGTGTTTAAGTTTTAGTGGTTATGATTACGATATTGTAATCATGTTGTTTTTGTTTTTGTTTTCATTCAGAAATGTCTTTGTTAACATAAAATATATTGGATTCTAGAACCGAGTATAGTCGAACTCGGTTCATTACCAACCTCTTTTCACGTGAGGTTTGGTTTGTGGATAAAAATAACGCTTTGTAAGCTGTTTGTTCGTTTGTGAATCCGTGATTGTTGAAGCTCAAAGGTATTTTGGTGTCTTCCGAAATATTTAAAGGAGTTTTCATGAGTTGGCATATTGTTTATATATTTATTAGGACTCCTAGCGAAAGTATCACAAAACATTTGTTTTATGAATTACAGATTTTAAGTCACGTCACAATTTAAAGTCCATGAATAAACCGACCGAGTTTCAGATTTTCAGGGAATGTTTTTTTGGCGACATCTCCGCTGATGCATACGAGACACTTCCCGTCAGTGGCTTCGTTGACCTCAATTTGTTAATTAAGAGTTGAATCGTTTTTGTAGTAAGTAATAAATAAATAAATAATGTTGCACCATCCACACAGCTTCATCTAGCCCCAAGCTAAGCAGACCTCGTGTGTTAGGTACTAGATAACTGATAATACTTAATACAATACAATACATAGATCTATGTACTTATGGAACATTCCTAAAAGTTCGTACCTATTCTGATCTCAGGTTATTTCTAAACCTAAATTTAGATACATCAATCAATTCACTATGAAATAATTTATTTCATGTTACTAAACTGGATCCCTATGAACATATTTACCAGCTGGATCTCCTGAGCGAGATGCTCGAAGAGACTAGAGGGAGGCCTTTACCCAGCTGTGGAAAACACGCGACTCATTATAATTGTTCCCTGCATCATAACTAGATACGATCAGCAAAGCCAATTAAAAAAATCCAACAATTAACATTAAATAAACACAAAAGGCCGTTCAAAGGCCCCGTAAATCACTTTCAGCCATTTCATATTATTCTAAATATGCTAAATGGATCCCTCCATTAGCCCGTGTCGAGCCAATTTTTATTTTTAACTAATTTAATGCCCATCTCCACCACAGTTTAATTAAACCCGGTGGGTATACGCGGATTACAGTGCCACCGAGTTACCTGTTCATTGTAGGTCTACCATGAGTTTTCACAGTTAGATCACCTGACGTTACTGTAGAAGATACGTAAATACCCAGATACCTAGTATAGTTGGTGGGCAAGATCTGAGTCCCCAGTCAGTATGATCGTGACGTCTCATTTTTGTATGGGATTTGCGTAGAATACTAATAATAATAAAGCCTTTTTATTTCCTTAATAAAATAAAAATATACAAAGTAAATTATTTTGGATTACATATGAAACTTAATTTGTATTACAATAACATAATGTTTTTTTTTAATTAGATTTATAACAAAATTATTAAGGACTTCTCATCGAGTGAAGGCCTCCTCCATTTTACTCCAAGCTTTCCTTTCTTATGCTTTGTTTAGCCAGTCCATGCCAGCTGATTTGTTCATTTCATCTATCCATCTCTCTTTGGTCTGCCCCTAGTTCTTTTGTTTTGCGGTCCTGTCCATGTTATTATCTTCTCTATCCATTTGTTATTTTCCATGCGTGCGATATGGCCAGCCCATTTCCATTTCAGTTTTTTGCAGTGTTTCAAAGCATCAATGACATTTGTGGATTGTCTGAACTTCTTTTTCGGTCTCTTCTTTTTATACTCATTATACTTCGCTCCATCGCTCTATGGCATACCTACCTGTATTTTTTTTAGTGCAGTAATTATAAATCCACGTTTGGCAGCCATAAGATAGACAAGGTAGTACGCAAGAGTCTAGTATTTTCTTCTTAAGTTTTAATAGAAGCTTTGATTTGAGAAGTTCTTAATGCTCCAGAATTTGTTCCATGACAGTGCTATTCGTCTATCGATTTCGTCAGAGTTTTTTGAATGATATTTCCTTTCCCAAATAAATATAATTTTGTACGTATTCCAATGTAATATTGTTGACTTTTATAAGCATGTTTATGTAGTTTGAAATTATCTTCGTTTTTGTTGTGTTGAGTTCTAGGCCAATTTGGCGACTTATTGTTTCTAGTTCGTTGATCATCAGTTCCAGCTGTTATGGTGTTTCTGAAAAGAGCACTATGTCGTCGGCAAACCTCAGATTGCTAAGAAATTCGCCTATGACATTGATGCCTCTTGTCTCCCACCTTAGGTTCTTCATTATGTTCTCTAGTACAGTTATAAAATTTTCGCCTCTACATATGTTTATTTTGGAACTTTTTGTTTCCATTTTTACTCGACTTACACTTTTATGGTATATGTCTTTTACAAGTTCGATTACTTCTTCTGGTACGTCGCAGTCATGTAGAGCTTTCCACATGCTGTTGTGGGAAAAAGAATCGAAAGCTTTAGCGTAATTGATAAAAGCTAGGTAGAGCGGCTTTCTATGTTCTTCATATTTCTCAATTATCAAATCTATTGTGTGGATGTGTTCTGTAGTAGAGAAGTTTTTCCTGACACCAGCTTGCTCTGGTGGTTGGTACTTTTCAGAGTAGGCAGCAAGACGTTCTTCCAAACAAGAAGCAAATAACTTGTATACATTCGATTGCAGGCTGATCGGTCTGTGGTTGGAAAAGTCGGCCGTGTTTTCTTTTTTATAGAGTAAGATTATATCAGATTGTGCCCACTCTTTCGTTATTTTCCGGGAGTCTAGAACCATATTAAATAGAGCTGTTATAGGTGCTGCAAGTAGAGATCTGCCTGTTTTTATTGCTTCGCATGGGATTCCATCTGGTCCAGTGCATTGATCTGTGTTTAAGCTCTCCATTTTTTTTTAGGATTTCTTCAATAGAAAATCTTTTTAGAGGTGTAGGATATTTAGTTGACCTTTCTTGAAATGAATCTCGTGTGGCGTTTAGGTTTTTATAAAATGTTGTCGCTATTAATAATATCTTTGATCTTGAGTAGGTTTTGGTATTGGTAGAGCTGACTGTGAGACAAGGATTCCATTGTTTGGAGTTAACCGCTTTAAAACTTTTTTCAAACTTCCTGACGGTGTAAGATGTTTTTCTATCACATTTATTCATCAACTTCTTTTTTGATGTATTTGTGAATGTTTTTATATAAATAACAACGTTCTTTTCTTTCTTCTTTCGTTTGCAATTATATTTTGTATGTTCTCCGTAATAAAGTTTTGCTTATTTATTATTTCTACTGCAGTAGAGTTAAGGCTTTCAGTCAGAAATCATTTTTTTATTTTTCCGTAAAAGGATTCCACATCTTTTTTGTCTTCCATTCCAATTCGTCATTTTTGTTTTTAAAGAATGTTACATACATTCTTTAAAAACAAAAATTGACGAATTGCTGTTCTTTTTATTTAAATGTTTTTAGTTTTGTAGTGTTATTTTTGTTACTTTGATCTACTTTTCTTTGTCTTGCATATTATTATAGAAAAAGTGCTTTTGAGGAATCGGTGGTCGCTGGGAAATGAAAAGCTGCTTATTACTTCGGTGTTGGTTACTTTTCTTTTATTGTTGGTAAGTATAGTATATAGTTTAATTGTTGGTAGGTAGTCTATTTGATTTTTGTTTTTCTTTGGTGAAAGTCATGTCCACATATTTTTAACATTCTTTTTGAATAAGCTGTTTGTTATAAATAAGTTATTTTCCCAGCAAAATTCGAGAAGAGTTATCCCTCTTTTATCTCTTTTTCCATAGCACTATTCACCCAGTATTCTCTCTTCACCAGAAATACATTGTCCGATACGGGCATTCAAATCGCCCATTATTATTAGGCACTTATAGCATTGTAGTAGGTAGTGCTTATTGGAGCAGTTGATAAAATGTTTTAATTTCCAAATCGCTTGCATCAGAAGTAGGAGCATAAACTTGTATGATTTGACATTGTTGTATTATCGAATTTGAGATTTAAAATACATATTCGTTCTGATATTCCTATAAAGCTCTCTATATTTAGCTTAAATATCTTTTTTACAAGAAAGCAGACTCCGTGCCGGCCTTTTGTTTCTCCAAAATAGCTGAATATGTGCTCGTCATCCTCAATTATATTAAATTCTATTCTTCAATATTTCTGCAAGGCCAGTAATGCCGTAATTTTATTTTTGATATTGCTTCTTTGAATTCTAATAATCTTTCATTACATAAAAGAGATCTCGCATTGTAGGTACAGATGTATAGTGATTTGAGTAGAGGGTTGTGGTCGACCCCCACGGCGACCGGCCGTGGTGGGGGAAAATTACGAGGAGAGGTCGCTTCAAGTTAATATTTATTCATGTTTTGTAGAGGCATTTCAATATTTAAGCCGCCGCCGCCAGCAGGGCCACCCGGAGATGCAGAAGCAGGTGTAGATGGTAGATTCGAAAGTGGTTCTCGGTTTTGGTTTCTTATCATGTATTGATGTATGTGTGAATGTTTCTT
The DNA here is from genome assembly GCA_963662085.1 of Eupithecia inturbata. Lineage (NCBI taxonomy): Eukaryota > Metazoa > Arthropoda > Insecta > Lepidoptera > Geometridae > Eupithecia > Eupithecia inturbata. The sequence goes on from OY759195.1 coordinate 1,446,949, forward strand.
AAATTGCTTTTTCTTGCCGTTATTTTCCAAGCTTGAGTTTTCATCAGTGCTTTCAGGAGATTCTGATAAATTCCTTTTGTTGAAATATTTTTCAGATTAGGTCTATTGTGATATTGTGGTTTTGTTTTTTCCTCTGGGATTATTACAAGCTTGTCGTATTGCAAAAATGCTTTACGGCCCTTGTTTCTTTCTTCTAGCATCTGGGTGGTTAGTTTTAGCGCTCATCTAGCACCTCAGGAGGAAACTCTTCTTTGATGTAGTATGGAGAGTCGATTAATCTCTTTTTATTTTTTTACATATTATTTTTCATGCCTAATGTAGTTAGAGTCACAATGGTCGGCCTTACTGCTGTCATCATGTTTTTTACCCATTCGCCTCGCTTCTTCTATATTTTCTTTATTGCAGTTTATTTTTATGTACGCACATATAATTTGTAGTATGGTTTCTAATAACTTTTTTTCCTTTTCCTCTATTCTAAAGAAAATTGCATTCCTTTTTCTAGTAGTTCTTTCTAGTTGCTGTATACGCCGGCCCTGTTCTGTTATAGTTTTTCTAGCGTGTTGTATTTACATTCCAGCTGAACAAATTTTGTATCTATATTATTATTTATGCTTTGTTTCATGTCTCTTATCTCTTTTGTCTGTTCATCAAATTTACTTTTTTACGTGGGTCTCTTATCATTGCTGTTAATTCTTAATTTTTTTTATTTATATATTTATATTTTTATGGTTCTTGTAGTAAGTATATACTAATTGATAAAAAGCGCCCTCGTGTGATGGCTAGCGGAAGCTCTTCACTAGGTAGTAAGCTAGTGCCGATTGATTTTTCTGATGAACCCTTTGCTTGGTGTTTGTATTTATATAGTTCTGTCACTATACGCTAGCTAGATGGCGCTTTCTTGACTTAATTGATTTATTTTGTGAAGACATGTAATTTTTTTGTAAACTTATTTAGGTTATAATATACTACTCAAAACAAAATAAGGGCCAGCAATAATTTTCCGATTATTTTTTTTTCGTCAGGATATTTGGCTCTGATTGTTATAAATTTAATAAAACAATGTTTTTTTTCATTAAATTTAATGAATTTTAATGCTATTAGACTAAAATTACTTAATCTTAGGTTTTTTTTGGTTTTTATCACTTTTTAAGGCGGTTTACACCTAACAATAACATTAAATTCTAGACTAAACGCACAGCTGAGTTGTTTACCTTTGAGGTGTTTAATAACGGGTATGTCCTCCCCTTTTTAAAACACATTCTTGAAGCCTCGACGGCATGCTCTCAATAAGATGGCGGATGTTTTCCTCTGGTACCTCCTCCCAGCACCTTTTCAACAATTCAATCAACTGTTGCTGGTTGTGCACGTCCTCTTCAGCTGCCCGGACTCGGCGTTTTAATTGATCCCAAAGGTGTTCAATTGGATTCAGGTCGGGGCTGTTCGCAGGCCATGCCAAAACCTGAATATTGGCTTCCTCCAGGACAGATATTGTCGCCCGGGCTGTGTGCGGTCGTGCATTATCCTGCATCAGGATAAAACCGTCCATTGCTCGTTGTGAAAATGGGATGACATATGGCCTGACAACCCGTTCGATGTAACTCTGAGATGTCACAGTGCCCTCATTCAGAAAAACAAGGTCAGTTTTGCCTTGTAGGCTGATCCCGCCCCAGACCACGACATTGGGACCACCATACCTGTCACGTTCGTGAATGCAAGGATCAGAAAACCTTTCTCCGCTTCTTCTCCACACTCGCATACGTCGATCGTCACTAAAAAACTTCACCTTACACTCATCCGTAAAAAGCACCTTACGCCATTCCTCCATGCCCCATTCAAGATGTTGGCGTGCAAACCTTAATCGATTTGCACGATGAGTCCTGGTCAGTTTAGTGCGAGTAACAGGTCTTCGTGAACGTTGCTGGTCTTCGTGCAAACGATTCCTAATGGTCTGGTCGCTTATAAGAGTACCAGTAGTCTACCTCTCTACGTCTACGTTCTAGTAAGATCGTGCTACCACCGCCCAGGAAGACCGGTACGTGAGACTTACAGCGCGACGTGATCGTACTGTCACAGCGCGCGCATTACAAAACCGAATACGCCGGGTATTCGGTTTTGTAATGCGCGATTGCACGATTTCTTCCAGAGCCACGACGCCGGGATACACTCCCGGTCTCCTGATAACGGTTCCAAAGGTTTTGGATAGCTCTTCGCGAATATCCCAGCTGTAAAGCCACGGAACGTTGTGACTGACCAGCCTCTATCATCGTTACGGCTCTGGTAGCAGAAGCATTGTCCATATGCCGTCGAATTCTTGGCATTTTACAGTTAAATAATCAAACTACACGTTTAACTTCCGAAAACAACCGTAGTTGTCAGTAGTTTGTGTTAAACTAATCTGAAATCAAATGCCAAAATAAACAAAACTCTACCCACTTCACGATATTTGAGACATCAACATAAACGTCAACACCAATATCCCTTTTCTTCACTCACAATATCCCAATTCTTCACTGTTATCGTTAACTCGTCACTTGAAAACATGTGGTATTCATAAAAAATAATTTTCGAAACGAAGGTCAGCAAAAAATCATCTCGAAACAAAAATACTCGGGTGGCCCTTATTTTGTTTTGAGTAGGCCCTCTCATCTTTTGCGTGGAGTACAAGAATCTATTATTAAAAATAATATTTTACATGTCCATTGTTAATTTAATAATTAGTAGTTCCCTGTCCACACGCTAGAGGCGCTGTACCAAATCCTATAGAAAAAGAAGACGTCACGATCACGTCTCGATACTATCGTAAACCGGACTTACTCCTCTTCACAGAGGTATCTACGAGTAGTATGAATAGGTACTACTCAAAGCATCATATTTGTTCAGCGCTTTTGCTCTAGCGGGCTTAGAAGTTTTACGCCCTTGTTCGGTTTAGGTCAGATTATTTTAAGTCAGATTCTGGTAACGACAGATTCGAATGGCGTGGTTTAGCAATTTTTGTGGTTTTGTGTGTAACAAAAAAATATAATGAATGCTGGACAATCTACACAGCATAATGTAGCCCCAGAGTAAACAGAGCTTGTGTTTAGCTACACCGTAACTGACATAGAAATATATTTTTTATTATACATAGAAAACACACACAGTACCCGGAACAAATATTATGTGACACGATTATTAAATGTATTTTTCTTTATTTCTTGTAATTTTTGTTATCTAGCAATACCTCCTAAATTGTTGTCAACACTACCCAAAGGTTAGCAGGTAGAGAATGCTATCTAGCATTATGTTCGCCTATGTACAACTTTTGTGCAATATACTATATTTTATCTATCTAAAAACCTGAACAGCCAATACCACGAGACGCGATAAGAAATGCACCTAGTTGTTAAACTACCCATGAAGTTAATGAACATAGGTACGATAATTGCAGCTATTATGCTGTGAATTCCCGGAATTCCTGGAAGATATTCCACAAATAGCCCGAAGTTACCAACTAAAGCAATGCAGACTGTTTGCATGTTTTGAACGGAAGTTGTTCCTCAGCCTCGGTTATTGTTTATTGAGGTAGCTCTCGTTAGAAACTTCGCTTGCAGGTAGATAAACTTGCGATTAATCTATTCAAAACAATTGCATAGAATTTGTAACACCCAAAATAACCCGTAGTAAATGCTCTTGATTCCCGTGGATTTATAAAAAGACCAATATATGTTTGGAACACTCGGTGCACGAGTCACACTCCCACTTGACAGATATTGTTTACTATAGTTTTAAGTATTGAAGTGACATGAAAAACCAATTTATAATTATTATGTACTAGCTTCTGCCCTCGGCCACAGATTAGGTAATGTTACTTCATAACCGCGACTTTGCACTCGTTTTTTGGGATAAAAGTAGTGAAACTAGCTATATGTTTAACCCGTGATAGAACTACATCTATGCAAAATTTCAACCCAATCCGTTCAGTACGTTTGGCGTGAATAGGCAACAAACATACAATCTTTCGCATTTATAATATGATTTTTTATTCAACTTAGGAAACGATGTAGCGCAGCGTAGCGTATACGCAGGGCCGGATTTTGAGTTCTGAAGGCCTTGGGGCAGCAAAGGTGTGGAGGCCCCCCAATTACTTTCCAAATCAAATGAACAATTCTTTTCAGTCAAGTTTTTCAATAAATAATTTATTGTAAAAAGTAGATTATTTTAGCATATAACAAACATATATAAATATAATCGAAAACAAGAATTATCTGCAATCCCTTCGTTAACACTAAAATTTTGGCTTTTTTCGCCAATAAATCCAGTTCCCGGAGTTAATCACTTTCAGTGCTTAGAAGTGATAGATTTCAAACGCTAATTGTTCACATATTGCAATTAATATATATTTAAAATATTATGGAACATAAAATAGACGAGACACGGAATCGAACACACAACCTCCGAAGCTGCGGCTAAGTAACGCCCCCACTCAGCCATTGAGCCATTGGGACACTCGCTTAAGATGGGTAGTAAGTAGAACAGAATAGAATAGAATATTTATTTATTTATAAAAATTATACATATTTTAGCTGATATTGCACCATTAAACCAGCGTTGGTTTGTATTGGTGCTCACACTCGTTATGTACTTATATTTATATATAACATTGCGTTTGGATATAAAAGATAATTATAGTCAAAACAGAATAAAACTTCACTGAAAAACTTCTTGCAAACAGGTATGTATATAATTTTAAGGCAGCACATACTTTCTTACCAGAATCAACGCGCAAAAAAATTGCAAGTGCTTATCAGAGCCATTTTATATTTTGATATTTTATTGATTGCCTGGTTGAAGTGAACAAATATAGATGAACCGTTTTTTAATATTTAAGAATAATATAATCATGTTTGTAGATAGTACTATTGGTAAAAAAAAAAACAAAAGCAGAAAACCGCATAAATTACTATCTCTACGTATTTAGAGAAACAGAAAAGCTTCTAGTCTGCGTTCTCGTGGCGAAATAGCTTCTTATTACCATTCTACAAAGGAAAAGGGGATGTTGTAGCAACTACAGATTTATAGATATCACACAACCTCAAGATCTGAGAATGTATCCTAAACAATAGACTTCAAATCAAATCAAAAACTCTTTATTTCCATAAAATACAATAAATGTACACTTAGAAAAGGTCAAATTCTTAATAATTAAACATTGACACGGAAATAATGTGATATTTTGATTTATGTCGCTTCGGTATGTAGGCTAAAGTAAAGAAGCGACGAAGAAACCATTAGCCTGTTAGTTGTTTTTCTTCAAAACAATACCCTTACTCCAAATAAATGTGGTTATGTAACCGAGAAAGGAGCATCAGACGCGATACACAAACAATCAGAATCTTGGTAGAAAAAGCAAGGACCACGAAATCTAACCTACACATGGTCTTTCATCATCATCATCAGCCTACATCTGGTCCACAGCTGGACATAGGCCTCCCCTAATGAGCGCCATAGCGCCCTGTCTTCAGCTTGCCGCAACATGGTCTTTATGCACTTGTAAAAGGCAAATTACGATCTTTATGTATTATTTAGAAAACTATTATCTCAGAAAGGCTTCTAGCCTGCGTTCGCAGCTCTAGGCTTATGTTGGTAGGAATTAGTGAGATAAATCTTGAAGAGCCAGTCGCCGTATATTATGCCCATTCCACACAGGACACACGGCTGTCCTCGCGATCAAATTGGAAGTGTCCGTCCTCTTATTTATTGCGATCTCTGCGATTGGATTGTGCGATAACATTTGGGGTAGACCTCTATGTCCTTTACCGTACCTTAGCTACCTTTATCGTACCTCTCTTGATGATAGAAATTTTAGGTTGAACTGCGAGTTATGGTGTGACCGATCAGGGCGTGTTTTATTTGTCACTAGCTTTTGCCCTCGGCTTCGTACGAAATCAGGATAATCTAATGTACAAAACATTAGAATACTAAAAATAACTCAATCTCCGTTTAAACTTACTTTTTGAATGCGGCCCTAAGGTGCCGCGACACAGGTGTAAGTATACTAAGCTTTTAGGAGGTAGGTAACTTGGGCGTCTAGGGGTTCTACTAATATTAACAGTACCTACTCGTAGGTAGCTAGGTGTGAACCTTCCATATTTCTAGCCTTGAAATGAAATGAAAATAAAATGAAAAATATTTTATTTACCTTAAAACTACTATACACAATTAGCCTTAATTCTATACCAATGTATACTACCTAATTTACAAAATAAATTTACTTAGTGCGTAGCAGTGTTTAAGGAAATATGGCCAGATTGTGAGATGAGCCACTATGTGAGCAGGTACGGAAAAATCTTATTAATACGTCAACTAGCTCATCAGAACGTGCTCTCGTCTACTCGCCGTTTCCGAGTGGGAATCAGGAATTTGGTTACATGTTCTGCCTTCCAAAAGTCTAGGTACCCTTTTAGATAATAAATCATTTCAGGTGGCCACCTCTTTGCGTTTAGGTTCTCTTCGCCTAGTTGCATACCGTTGCCAGTGTGGTGAAAACGTTGATAAGTTGGTCACCATGCACTGGCATGTGTCTCTAGTGCAGGACGTGTGCCCCGTCATAGTTAGATTAATGACATCATCTGTCGGGCTTTTACCAGCGTCAGTGTGGCAGCTACCCTCAAACCACGTGGCCTTATGCGAGATAATAGTAAAATACCTGACGTATGACTCTGATTCCCTGACAGATGGGTTGGCCTTTAGTTTGGGATGCCACGTGTGTAGATACCCTAGCACCTACACATCTTGCAGGGACATCGGTAAACGCAGCAACATCAGCGGAGTCCCCCAAACGGCGAAAATACGCTAATTTTGTCCAAGGTTACCTATTTGAGCCGTTCGGGGTTGAAACCCTTGGTCCTTGGGGTCGTCGGACACACGCCATTTATAAAGATCTTACCAAACTTCTCATAGAGTCCACAGGTGAATGGAATGCCGGCTTCTATTTCGGTCAACGAATTAGCCATTTAACGTGGCAATGCTGCCAGCATTCTGGGCACTCTGCCTGCTGGTGACGGCTTAGATTTTTAAGAAATATATATAAGTGTAAATACTAGTCTTAATTGTTTTATTCTGTTATTGTAATTGTGCAAAACTTTAGCTAAACTAATAAAATAATAAAATATCTGTCTTTGTATGTAAGTATGTAATGTACTAAGAATGTCAATTATATAGTCCCAGTGTGTGTAACACAAGCTGTTTACTTTGGTGCTAGACGATGCTGTGTGGTGTGGTGCAGTATTATTTATTTATTTTATTCCTTATACGAGTGGCCATAATAGGCATACAGACTGTCACCTATGACACGTTACTAGACTTAGGTGACAATTTAAAATCCTAACTTTCCTATCAATCCGAGAGCTTCAAGAGTGAATTTTAGATTCGTGAAGCACTGAAAGTAATAAGACTTCAACTCGGACGTCGCGCATGCTGTCTGAAGGTGTCCCAATTTGCATCCAAATTGCTCGCAGTCGGGGACTCGGGGTCCAATAAACGCGAAACCAATAAGAATAGGTTCCCGCCAGACTTTTTTATAATTTCTAATTGCTTTTTGGTGCCACGAATATTAGAGGAGGGTTGGAAAGGGCTTTGTTTTTTTAAACTGTGTAATTTAAAAGGATAGGCTGTTATGGGTCGAACTTGTGAATCTAAAGTACAAACGTCACTTATAATAAAACAAAAATATTGAAACAAACGTTAGTGTCATTAAGTCATTATCTGTGAGATTAATTTTAACCCTGTATATAATATTCTGTGTATATGAATATACATAAACATCTCATAACTTTATAGAGGTACGTGTTTATACACGTTTGTTACTTTTCTAATGACATTTATGGCCCCGGTACATAAAAGTGTACCTCTATAAGTCTGATTGTACCATGGTTAAATTGCACCTTCGTCAAAATGTACTATTGTCAAAATGTTTACTAATGAGTAACTGTTACAAAGACCAAACGATAAATCATCAGCATGACAAAATCAGCTAGTCCGAATATGTATTTGTGACAAAATGTGCAATTGATGAAATGAGTACCACAATTTTGTTATAGAGAACCAATGTTGAATACTGCAAGTGCGACAATGTATCTATGACTTTAATGTTGAGTGGCAATTTACCAAACTTAACTTGTAGACCTAGAAAATACCTAAAATGTATTCAACTTCTTGCCGGCCTAGTAGGAGCGGGCGGTATAGTGACTCTGCTTTCTCAGATGTAGGTTTTAGGTTCGATTCCAATCTAGGACAAACATTAAGGTGAGATGTCAGATGTTACACAAGAGAGTAAACACTGCTAAGCGAATGTTCTTTGTTAACAGTTTTTTTTAAATAGTAAGGGGTTTAACAGTTAACTTATATTTTAATTCGTCTATTTCCATTTTACTTCAAGTAAATAGAACTTAAACAAATAATTTGATATCAGTTACCTTCCAAATAAAAACAGAGTACGTAACGTTGTACTTAGGGACTGCAACACAGAAAAGGAGGGGCAAAATTGATCTGGCGAAGGCAGCGAATATCTATAGCTTTCTATACTGCCTTTATTCGATGGTGGTAGGTTAACCATCGGCTCATCTCGGGTTTAAGTTAAAAACAAGGGCAATAAGGGAAGTGAATCTGGTTCCTTATGGTTATGCTAAGGTATCACCTCCATGGGGGAGCGGTGTCTCCGTCCGTGGTCTAGTCGTCGTCCTACTTAATAGAAAACATTATTACAGGTGGCTTTTCCGTGGACATCGAATTGGTTTTTTAACGTGGTGTTTTTATTAAACACAATCTTTCATAATTCTTTAATACTTCACCGTTGTTTAAACCATGATCGTTTGAAAGTTTGAATGCTCCATTATACATATTAGGAAAAAAGTGGCTCAACTATCGTCAGCGATACAAACGCCCATCAAGGTGATCCCTGAGATACAGCCTGCATTTTAGGGATCTCTCGTTATTGGCCCCACGCTCGTAAAACGTAATAAAGAGTATCGTAAACAAAGTTTAATTTATCTATCGTTTCGTAGGTAGCCTTTAGTAGGAGTCAGAGCAATGTTTCACGATTTATATTGACCCTTGATTTTATTTCTGTAGACTATTACTGAGCTTTCGCAGCTTGTGTGTCTTTATTTTAAACGATAGAAGACGGTTTCTAAGCAAATGATTCTTGGCCAATATGGCAGAACGCTCTAGATTTGTTTGAAGAGGATTGGCCCAAAATAGCATAAGACCGTGAAGTTTGGAAAGCATTGGGAAGTTTTTACTGTGCATTGGAATGACGCAATTTATTATACAATACTACTATTATATTAGAGTTTTTATTTCTCTCCTATAAAAATATACATTAAAAAAATCTAGAAGTTTTGGAAACCTTTGGACACTTGCGGAAAACAAATAAAAGTATGTTTTGTCACCTTCGTAAAAACAAAGCCACATAACATCTCGGTAGCAATAGCCAATTAATAAAGCTGTAAGATTTAAAATCCATCTGCAAGCAGCACCTGTATCCAATTCAAGCTAAGGCCACTATGAAGGGGTGCTTCGCGATTTAGTGCGGTGTGGCGGTTTTTATTACCCCCTATAAAAAGGTTACGAGATATTTATCTATTATTTATATTGAATTGACTATTTTCTAAAGACGTGCGAAAACAGAGGAAACTTTTCATTATGTGGGCTATGTGAGCTTTAAAGGTAGATAGGCGTTTTATTTTTAATCAGGGTTATTTAGAAGGTTTTCAGTTAGGACCCTAATTCTGAGAACTGGTTGTATCGGTGCGTAAGTTTAGTGACTCTTTGAGGGTTTTGATATTTAATGATTGCTGTATTGTTGTTTGGATACATGTTGTCGCCAGCGCGAAAACAATCTAATATTTCGCACATTAGATTGTTTTCGCGCTGGCGACAAATGTCAGCATGAAACGCAGAAGATTGTGGATTCTAGATAATATGAAGAAACTAGCAGAGCTTGTGTTCATCATATGAGCCCTCATTCTCCTACTGGAGAACATTAGGGCTCCCGAAAACAACGCTACAGATAGCAACTTTGGCCGCCTCTATCTAACGACTCCCTGCAACCGCTACAAGTTTGTCGGTCCATGGAGTGGGTCATCCCATGAGCTTGTAATATGGATGGGTACTAGATACTACAGACTAACCAACACCATAACATACGTTACCTAAACTAAATAAAACCGCAGAAAAAACCAGTATCTAGATGAAGACTACTCTACCCGAAGGGGAATGGTATCGAAGCGGTATTATTACCGGCCCCAGTAATGTGCCGAAAGAATTTATACCAGCTGCACTCTACGGGACCTGGAGCCTCTACTGTTCTCTGGAGCACGGCAGTTTGTAATGTTTAAATAACTGAATACGGAATCCTAAAACTGCTGCGCTACGCTAATATTGTTATAAAAATGTCTTATGGTAGTGTGTGTGTAGACTTCATATTCTTTGAGTATTTTCTATCTAGCTACCGACGGGACGCTTCCGACTGGTATTGATATGGGTCAGTTGAGCTACGTGTAGATTGTTTGTAGTTAGCTTAATTGTTTCAATTGTAAATACTACTTCTAATTTTTTTTTATTATTGAATCGTAATTTTCTTTGTCCATAAAGATTTATCTACTTACATACATTTATAATTTTATCTACACAAGATAAACAGCCGTGACGGTCATGGCGTAAGAATCGACCCCTCCAACTCAGCCCGAGTAAGCCGCAAGAGTCAACTAAGACAACCTAGCAGAGGAAAGGCAGTGTCTTGCTACTAAATAAATAATAATATGCTCAGATGAAGGCAATAATTGGAATACTCTGTATCGGCAGATTTTATTTGCGATCCGTTTCAATATCTGCATTGTTGACTGCAAGCATCGTATGTGGAATGTCTGATGCCGCGGGCATTCTGTATTTTATTTTCTACTTATTCACTTATTGTATCAAATAATTTGGCGTGTTTAAAAAACTATAAACCGAAAAAAAATCAAATTCCGGTAAATAGTATTTATTTATGTCTCGGACGAACGAAATCACCTGTTGTTACTAGTCGTGATTCTCCAAAAATATTATGTTGCTTTTTAAGTTTAACGGGATAAATACTAATCCCTCGATAATAAAAAAAATATGGGGCCATCTTATAGTGAATGAATCAGTAAAACCAAAGGAGGTATAATAACTATAGGCGGAGATATCAACTAACATACAAGTATCAAGTAATTTCCAATAACCATTACTATACATTAAAAAAACATACAGACAAATTGAGAACCTCCTCCTTTTTTGAAGTCGGTTATAAAGACGTCCTGGTTTTTCAATTCAACCAGTTTACTAAACAGCCACAAGCGTAGCTGCCTACGAAACTGCTACGTGCGTAGCAGTGTACGATAACCACGCTCGTAGCAGTGTACGTCTCCGCTACCGTTTGTAGCAGTTGTCAGTAGATAGATAGATAAAATTAAATATTTATTGTCAAAAACATAACATATTTTCTGGTTAGTAAACTTCTGATTAACTGCTTAAGTGTGCTGTGCTAGTGGTGTGTGGGGCCGACTTAGAATTTGCACCACCCCAACTTTTCCCGCGGGTGTCGTAAGAGGCGACTAAGAGATATCCACCGGGGGTGGGCAGCAGCGCCCCCTGCAGAACAATTCTACCACCGAACTGCGATCCCCAGCCCGCAGCCTAGCGTGCGGATTATGGGCATTATCCCTGTGAGATAAACACCAACAACGCGCTTATCTGAGGGAGGCCTGGGTCCAGCAGTGGACCAATATAGGCTGTGGAGATGGTGGAGGAGGTGGAGTGTCTTAAATCCTAATTTAGTTTTATCTAGACACTAGGGTTCTCTAAAAATAGCAATGAATATAATTTGTAACCACGTTTTTGACTATAGTAGGAAGTTATGCACACAAACACAGCGGTGTCACCATCTTGTACAATGAAGTATCGTATTTACTACGAGTATAATAATATAATAAATGCGAAAATTCGTGTGAATGTTTGTTACCACGTATCTCCGTAACTACTAAACCTATTTAGATAAAAAATTGGTATCTAAATAGTTTAAGTTATAGATTAACACATAGGCTAATCTTATTTCAAAAGATAACCCCTGAGGGGGTTAAAAAGGGTGGTAAAGTTTTTATGGAAAATTGGTATCTAAATAGTTTAGGTTATAGAATAACACATAGGCTAATCTCATTTTCAAAAGTTAACCTCTGAGGGGGTTAAAAAGGGTGGTAAAGTTTTTATGGAAAACTATTACTTCTTGGTTTGATTCACTCAAAACTCGGTTTAAATAAACTTTAAAGTAAATATGTAATGATACACGTATTTTATATTTTTACAAAAGTATTCCTATGGGGGTTCCTGGGGGGTCGAATTAGTCTAGCTAGCTGTATGTAGTAGAGCTACTACCAACTAAATAGAGTAGATTAAGTACTTACGAGTATAACAAAATAAGTGAGACCAACAAACTTCAGAAGAACAAAAGTTTTGCAAGAAAACATCTCAACGCCTGACACAAATTCTCCCCCAAATTAAATAATGATCGAAGAAAATCTAGAACTCAAACAATTCTCGAATTCTGTGAAATTTCATCTCAAGGGAGATCGTTATTGACCGGGCAAGGACAGACGACGTATTGTGGGCATTATTAATGCAGCTGTGGCAGTAAGCACTCAGACACTTTAGTTCTATAGTCTGGCAATTAATAACGGATTTAAGCTTGAGTAAGTTTTCTAATGCGCTATTTGCTTCGAGAGTTTCGAGGCATTTATTTAATTGAGGTGACTTGGAAATATTTTGAGCAGTTAAGAATAAAGAAATTAATGAGGTTGTATTTGTGACACATGTTCTAGCTTTTTCCCGTTATGATAAAAGCTAAATTATAAGTTTGATAAGATTTAACTTCTGTAAGATAAGAAGTACCTGCCCTTATAGATACATAGATAGGATATTCTTTATTGTACAAAAGTTGTACATAGGCGAACATAATGCTAGATAGCATTCTCTACCTGCTAACCTTTGGGTAGTGTTGACAACAATTTAGTAAGTAGTGCAGATTTTTCTCTTGTTTTTTGTAAATTTTGTTATTTAGCACTGTGCAAGATAACAAAATGTGCAGAAAAACAAGAGAAAACATAATAATAATAAGCACAATTCACAATTCGTGTGTATACCATTAATATAAATAAATACACATATAGCCATAATAAATACACTGCCGGCCAAAAGTTTGAGACCACTGTAAAAATCTTTGTCACCAACAAAATATTTCAAAGTACACATATGATAATGAGCTAATTTGAACACCTGCGTATTCTATTATTATTAAAGAATTTCTAAGAGTCATTATTTATGTTGTTGTTTAAGTTATCATCCTAAAAAGGTCTATTGTTTCAAAACATCAATGAGCGCCGCGCAAGGACCAGGTGGTAGAGTCATTGTAATATTTTTATGATCTGCTCATTACTTATTGTTTTGGGTTTGTTTCGCGTTAACCGATATCAGGGATTATGTTAGCTTCCTAAAACATATTTAGTACCTGAGTTTTTATGGAGTAAATTATTTTCTACCTTATTAGTCTGAGCTCGTCGTTGTTACAGTGAAGACATCTTAAAATGGGAAAAGTTCGCGAAATTAGCAGTGAAACTCGCTCTGCCATAGTTGTTTTATACGGCGAAGGCAAATCTGAACGTGCGATTGCCTCTCAACTTAAGTTGTCGAAGACTTGTGTTCATAACACAATAACCCGATACAAGGAGACTGGCAGTAATCAAGATCGTTCGCGTTCGGGAAGGCCGAGAACTACCACTTCTCGCGAGGATCACTTCATCGTCACTACCAGCAAGCGGAATAGACGCCTAACAGCACCAGAAATCCGCGTAGAAGTGAACAAATCCCGATCAGAACCTGTATCATTGACTACAGTAAAAAGACGTTTGAGAGATGCTAAGTTATTTGGTCGCGTCGCCGTTCGAAAACCACTACTAAGGCCACAAAACAAAAAGAAACGGATGCAGTGGGCCCTTACCCATCGAGACTGGACTGAAGAAGACTTTAAACAAGTTCTTTGGTCAGATGAATCCAAATTTTAAATATTTGGTTCAAAACGACGAATTTTTGTTCGACGTAACGTCGAGGAAAAGATGATGCCAGACTGTGTGGTGCCAACAGTCAAGCATGGTGGTGGTTCCATTATGGTCTGGGGATGCTTCTCGGGCCATGGAACCGGAGATTTGGTACGAGTCGAAGGAATCATGAAAAAGGAGCAATATAAACGAATACTACAGCAAAATGCCATTCCGTCTGGTTCAAGAATAATTGGAGATGGATTTTTTTTCCAACAAGATAATGACCCAAAACATAGTTCAAAATTATGCAGGGGTTATTTAGAACACAAAGAAACAGAAGGGGTTTTAAAAAACATGGTGTGGCCCCCTCAGAGTCCGGATCTCAACCCGATTGAGCTTTTGTGGGAAGAGCTTGATAGAAATGTGCGCAGTTGTTGTCCCACTTCGCAAGAAGACATGTGGAAGGCTTTACAAGAAAGCTGGAATAATATATCACAAGATACAATCGACAAATTGATTGCTCGTATGCCAAGAATAGTGAAAGTAGTAATAAAATGCAAGGGAGGGTTTTTCGACGAAAAATCTGTATAAAATATGAGCGACATTTTTAAAGTAAATGGTTGATTTTTCTTGATTTTTTTGTTTTCTTCATAATGTATGTGTATTAGGAAATAAGTATTTTAATTCATAATTAAACCTCTTGCTTTGTATTTTGAGTTTTATTTCATTTTCCTACTTTGATGTACATAGGTGGTCTCAAACTTTTGGCCGGCAGTGTATATTACTAACATTAATACTTACATAAGTAGATATACATACACAATAATAATTATGTATACATATGATTACGTACCAAATTATTCTTGCGAAAGAAAGTGGTTATAGACTCTAGATCTGAAGACATTTGTTGAGGATGCCTCGCGCCTGTAGAGTTATTTTACCTATTTATATCTATAATTGAGCTTCAAACAAGTAAGGTCATCATATTAGACGACCACTGTGACGCAGCGGGCACAGGGTCCGCTTGTGACGCAGGATGTTATGGGTTCGATTCCCGCCTTGGGACAAATGTTTGCACAATCTATTATTTATTCAGGATGTTTTCTATGTATTTTAAAAATATATATCGTATATTGTATTCAGTGTGTAAGTTATCTAGTACCACAAGCTCTGCTTAACTTGGGGCTAGATGATGGTGTGTGAATGGTCCAGCATTATTTATAACAGTAAATTCTAAAAAAAAAACTTCAAAAATAAAGGTTTAAAGGTTGTCTGGGAGAGATCGCTCTTGAGCGTTAAGACCGCCAATTGTCGCTTATTCTTTATTATTCTATTGCAAACTATTTCTAAGTTAAGTGTGCAATAAAGTATTATCTATCTATCTATATATAGCTAGCTAGAGAGTCAGAATCTGCAACTATTGCATAGTTAGTAATAAGTACTTATAGCTTTTGTCTTCGGCTTCGCTCACATATGTGACGGCAGTGAGGGAATAGAGAGTGCACCTGTGTTTGCGCATTCACTTGTGCACTATAATATATCTTGCGCACATAGCTAGTCTTCGTTGAGGTTGGCCGCCTGGCCTAGACTTGGCCAGATGGGCACCTGGGTTTATGCAACTTACTTATTCAATATCGGAAAAATGTTTAATTTATAAAATATTACCAATAAAGATTTGGTCAAGCTACCGACGCAAACTCAATTTTTTTTTTATTCAGACGAATGTTCAGTGGAGCCTTTCCAGAAGAGTCGATGAAAAGGATGCCCTTTGAGGCTGGACCGCAATATCCGTTTGACAGCAAATAGAGCAGCGTCATCTACGATCAGGATATTGAAGCTCATATTTGAGCTTAGAGTTTTTTTAAAACAAAGTCTTATTAATAATTTTTAAGTAACTTTTTGAACAATAGGCACTTTTGATAATAAAGCACCTCCTAGCAAGAGGAAAGGAATTCCTCTTGCTAGGAGGCTTGCTTCCGAAATTCCTTGCAAATATTTTTTAAAATACAATACAAAAATGCTATATTGTACACCATAAAAATAACATTACAAGGAGACATTACGTAAGACAAGTACAACGGACGGCCTTATCGCTTAGAAGCGATCTCCTCGCCTTCCTCTCCTTTACTTACAGTATAGCAATACACTGTAAGTAATGTAGATGTACCTACTACCACACAACTACTACCTAGGTACCTAGGTACTAACAGTAACTAGGTACCCAGGTACTAACAGTAACTAGGTACCCAGGTACTAACAGTAACTAGGTACCTATCGGCGATTTTTAAGTTCAAAATCCAGGCTCTAAAATTAACAAGATAAAAGAGCTGCTATTTAACAGATCCTATAAAATTATTTACATTAATGGAATTTCCTATAAAATCAATAATTTCCTTTGAACTTGAAACTCACCTATCAAAATCACTGCCAGGGGCGGTTGAAGAGTATTAAATATTAGACGATTCACAATAAAATTATACGGATTTCAGCAACGAGCTCATCTGCATTTAAATTATGGATTTAAATAAAACCGGCAGTAAAGCTTGGAAACGGACAAAAATCCTGGAGTAAACTCGGTAAGGCCCTTTTATAGCAGTAACTCACGGACAGATTCTAATTAATTTTAAATGAAAACTGCTTTTAAATTAGTTTGGGTTTGCAAATAGAATTTCAGTTGTAAATTCGTTAGTTTGCGGTGAATTGTTCTATCAGTATATTAAAACGGGGCAATGGCCTTTATTAACAATGAAAATTACAATCAAATTATAACTAGTATTTACAATTGAAACAATTAAGCTAACTGCAGACTGTTGCAAACAATCTACAGGTAGCTCAACTGATCCATATCAATACCAGTCGGAAGCGTCCCCAAGACGCTGGCTGCATTGCCCCGCTGTATGGCAATGCTGATGCGCTGCGCCAGATATCCGCCAGCTCTCGGGTCACGCGTCGCGTCGACCAGACGCTCAGATAACTTTTATATATTAAATAACATTAGTGAATGAGTAAATGAATGGTCGGCTTCATAAAATAAACTATTGATACATACGCATAAGAACTAAATGGTAGAGTTGTAGCTAAACTTAATGGCAACATTGGCTCAAAAAGTTTGCAATACAATACAACATACTTAGTGTTATATTACTCTGGAAGTCAATACGAAATAAAATTACTCTAAGTTCATAAAAGAAACAAAACAAAAATTTACACAGTCATTGACATTATTTATTTAAAAAACTACACTCAACACTAACATTATTATTTAACTAGTGTTAGAAATTCGAATCCAAGCGAGCAACCCTACCCGCACTACATAAAAGGGCGCGCTCATTTCACTTTATGGCACTTCGCTTGCGATACTCAGACGGAACGGACGTCACTTGTAGGACTTGTACTCTTTATGTTCAGTTACTTATTTTTGGTCAGTCTCGCGGGTAGTTGGTATAAGTTGTGCTAAAATTAGTATGGTTGACGTAAATGTGAAATTCGTTCAATAAAAGGTGTTTCCGTTCAGTCGTTCTGACAAAATATATGGGCCATTTACGAGAGCATTTAGACAATGCATTTCCCAACTCGTGGATCATTATGTTAACTACCGTGACACTTAAGACATAGGGTCTATCGGGGAAAACTAGCGCATGTCCCCCCCCCCCCCCAAAATCCTAAAGGTCCATGCGTCAAACACCCTATATATAAAAACTTAATTTTAAGATTACTAAATAGTAATTGGTTTATATAGTGACTCAATAGTTTCCTTAAAGAAAAGAGCCGGTATGCCATCAGGTCCGGCTCTCTTACTTGCATCAGGATTCTTTAAGCTACGCTTGACTTCTTCATAACCAAATTGTAACTCATTAAATATTATGTTGTTATCGTTGTCTGCGGATGGCGGCGACCAGTTGTTAGGTTTCAATGGAGATGGTTCGTATGCGGAATAAAAAGAGAAATAGAAAAGAGGTTATAGTTACGTTGAGAGATCGTCTTTCAAGTGCGTAGAGGAAGGCACACCCGATTGGCCCTTACGGTTATCAATATATGACCAGAAGCCGCTGATTATGGCCATACAAGATAGATAGATAGATAAGATTATTTATTAAGTTACAAGCTATAAGTGCCAAATAATAATCAGTGGCAATGTTGCCTCAAGAGCCCAATCAATCACGGGCTAGATGATGATGCTGTGAGAATTGTCCAGTATTATTTATTTATTTAATTTTTCAAGCACATTTCCACTAGTAAATTCAAAGAATAGTAGATTCCAGTGACTCAGCAGCGGCTAGTCAAGTGAACAAACCAGAGCGAGCAAACAATATCGAAGGTAGCGGGGGAACGAATTTGCAACATTTTGTTATTCTGATTCGTAATCGCGAAATCAAAAGGCAAGTATTTGCTGACAATTGTTTCTTTAGGGTTGTCTCTGTTGTTAAAGATGCTTAGAAAATCATCATCATAATCGGATGTTTGCCCCCTAGTACCGGCCCCCTTCGTTTAGGTAGTACCGACTCGTGCCCAACCGTGGGATTCAATGGAGATCATAACGTATCATCTAATAGCCATACATAATAGCAATGGCGACCTCTGTGGCTCAGGGTGAGTGGATTCGTTTCTCGCGGCAGGACTAGACGAGAGATTCGCTATTGATGTCGCTATTTCTTAAGAATTGGGTTTGATATTGTTTAACCTTTTCTGTCATAAACGCTATAATAGGTAGATTTGTAAAATGACAGCCAATGTGATAATTTTGTCACAATCGCAGATCACAATTTATTTAAACTAGTTTAACTTAGGCTTAGAACGTGCCTGAGCTCTGATGGATTTTATGTATCTGATTGATCTATTTCCCAAACTCCTTAACGCATTCAGTGCCCAGCCTGAGCGTGGTGGGAGCCGAAGTGGCGCGCCGCAGCTCCTGGGACGAGCAGAGGGGCATGTGCGTCATGCATGGGCAATGAAAGTTTTAGTACTGTATCGAATTTACTACTCTGTAGTGCGATCCTCCTTAGGTACTTAAAAGGACGCAATGTGCGCTATTTTGAGCGGGTCAGAGCATACATTTTTGGAACGGAAAAATAGCAAATATAAATAATTGATTAGTTATATGTAATAAATAATTTTCTTTCTTTCTTTTTTTCTTTCAGATATTACGTCTTAGAACTTACTTACCTAAGTAAATATTCAATAGCAAAGGAACGCTTGGAAGGAACTCCACTACGAAGAATGAAGAGTAGAACAAGAAGGGTTTGCTCTGCAGTGAGACAGCGATATCAATAATTCCTAGGGTACAGTCTAGCTATTTATAAGTTATTCCAATTTGTGAAACAACTTACCAACAGCAGTCAATAAGAATCTATCAGTGGCACCCCTACGGTTGAAGATCGCTGGTCGCCGGGGGGTGATTTCAATGTTCTATTCAAACTATCAGGAGAAGCAATCTGCGGGGGTGTGATTGGACTGGATTTCCCTGAAACAAACTGACAACATTACAGAATATAAGTAGCTAGTTCTGGAGGCAGCAGAATTTAGTGTGGTTATTTTAACAATATCTTAGAAATTTAAGGCAATTTAGTTTTTTACTACTCTGAATGGACCTAGGGTACCTACTTTTATGTATACCTAATCTACACATGACAACATTTTGGGCCAATAATCTTAGGGGCCAATAAAGTCAACTTCTTGGGAATTGGCACTGCGTCTGGTCCGTGATTCAAGTGTTCGATACAAGAGATTTACAGAAGCGCCTCAAAACAAACATTAAATTAGAACGCATTGTCAGATTTCGAGTCGGTAGGTAGGTAAATTAAAAATAATTAGAACATTAATCGAATGGATAAAAGACATCAATTTTTAGATTTCGAGTCGTGGTAACTATTGACAAAAGAAATCACCCCTCCTACACCGGTCTCGAAACTGATAAATTTTAACCCAAAAAGCAAATGAAAACCAATGAAATATCCGAGCCAGGATACAAAGCTAGCCGATGGGTCACAAGTCACGTCTCAGCAAGGAGTTTGTTTGTTTGAAACATTGCGACACGGCGCCAGATGAAGTTGTAGTGGATTGCTAAAGTTCCATGTAGCTGTCGACTGTTTAAATAAGCTTACAACTGTTAGAAGTTAGAAAGGAGGTTTTATCAGATGTTGCGGGCGATGGGCAACAATACCCCTCAGGGATGCCTGCTATTTATTTTAGAGGATACAAACGTTTAGGGAATCTGCTCCTACGTTAAATAACAAATAACAATCTAGAGATTCATTTAAACTCAAATATTTTAAAGTTTATTTTGATAACTATTAGGTACCTACTCTATTCGATCATACGAAGAGGCGAATACCTTAGTCGATGCTCTACCATATAGTATTTCAAAATTGACGATTGTCATAATGTAAATATAGAAGGCGAAAAATTGTACGAGGAACTGGAAAAAACTATTACAAAAATGATTAACGAAGAAAATAATAAGAGTTTCATGTAAGTAACAAAAACGAGTTGGAAATGGTGACAAGGAGGGGGAAAAGACATGACGACAAAACGAGACCCATCGTAGTAACATTTACTAGCCTACGCATTTTCTACCCTTGGAGTCGAGACCCTAGGTCCGTGGGGTACCGAGGCTCTCCGAGTTTAAAAAAATTATCTGAGCGTCGTCGTCTGGTCGGAGCGACGCGTGACCCGAGAGCTGGTGAGTATCTGGCGCAACGCATCAGCAAAGCCATACAGCGGGGCAATGCAACCGTCTGGTACCTATTGATATGGATCAGTTGACCTTCCTGTACATTGTTTGCAACAGCCTACAGTTAGCTCAATTGTTTCAATTGTATATACTAGCTCTAATTTGTTACTATTATTTGATTTTAATTGCTCTGTTAATAAAGATTATAAATTATTGTGAACAATTTGAGTTGAACTACAACGGTAAGTAAATGAGTCTACATCAAGTACGTGAGTGCAGTATTAAATAACGTCGCAGTTATGGAAACGACACCAGTTTGTCTGTTTGTAAGAAACTGCGCTGTTGTGGTACCCGAATCATCTCGTCACGTCACTCGTCCTGCGGTGCTCAATGTTTTGAAAAAACAACGAACAAAACGCTTAGCGAACCTACCTACCTACTACTTTATCATGCTTTATCAAGACGGTGGTATCGAATTCTACACATATTAAAATGTGTAGAATTCGGTACCACCGTCTGTTTTCCCTATTTTTTACCGACAATTTGTGTTTCTTCGAGAGAAAAGTACCTGAATAAGCACTTCTCTATAAAGACCAGTGTTTCTGCATAGGGTCCATTCATCGAATTCTATAAGGCGAGTTGTAGGCAAACGAAAGAATAATATTTTTGAAAAACTAAAATAATTTGTCTGCTAATGCAGAGAAATTAGAGTAGGTAATACCACAGAATAAGTTTATTGGTAATACTTACCTAAAAGTAAATGTGTGTTTTAGGTAAGTAGGCACACAACAAGAATTTATTTATGCATCAAAACCCACCTATCTCACTAGACACGAAGAGCGTGTTGAGAGTTCTTAAACTTTACTAAACTCACCTCTAACAACTTTTGCATTCTAGCCGCACCAGCCAGTGCACTTTCTTCTGAATAAATAATTTGTGTTTCTATTCTGGTATATCAAGTTTGAGCATCGGTGTCTTCGAGGCGCGATTCACGGTACGATAGCTACAAATAATGAGTTGCTCATACAGACAGACTTTGAAGGTTTGATGTAGAAATAGCAGCACGAAATCGTACCTAGCACAAATCTAACCTGCTGTGTTACAAACTCCTCACAATAACTCGTGAGCTTTTAAAACGAAAAGAGAGTTATTGGTAATTAACTGACACTGTGTGAACTGCAGGTTTCTGCCTGTCATCACGAACACGTTTGTGAAGACGCCAGGTCTTAAATTTGAATTTTATTTATAACTAGCTGCAGCCCGCAGCTTCGCACGCTTTTTTCCGGAATAAAAGGTAGCCTATGTAGCCTAGCCCCGGGATACCATCTACCTCGCTGCCAAATTACACCGAGATCCGTTCAGCCGTTCTTGAGTTATAAATAGTGTAACTAACACGACTTTCTTTTATATATATAGATATATAGATAGATATATTAAGATTACTCCAGAACCAAAATTGATCAAAAACGATCAAAAACGTTTTTCCAACACCCATTGAAGTACTACAGACCGACCTCCCACTCCCACAGCCACAGTTCAATACAGGGCAGAGTCATTTGTGAGTTAAACTTCAAATAAAGCCTCTCTAATGAACTATTATTGAATGAAGGCGGTACCGACTACCAATACCAAATACTGGCGTCTTCACAAACGTGTTCGTGATGACGGGCAGAAACCTGCAGTTCACGCAATGTCAATGAATATTGCGTTTGTGATTGCACGTTCAATTCTTTAGTTCATGGAAAGAGTGAGGTTGATCTCTTCAACACCAGTACAAATAAGCTAAAACGCTTACTAAGTGATCAATTTTTTTTTCAAGCATTACTTAACTTTGTTACTTATTTAACTTATGTGTATGTGTTGATGTTTTTTTTATTCATATTATTTTAATGTTTAGATTATTTTTAAAAAGTCGTCAATTTACTTTGTCCCCTGTTATTTTTAAATTAACTTGTCTGCGGGAATTTTAATTAGCTGTCAGCAAACATGCACTGGTTATTCCAGGCATGTTCTATACTTTTACTTGTAATTAATTTTATAGCTAGCTGTAAGTCTTTCCAAAATTTTGTAAATAAATAAATTACCAATAACCCTATATAGACGCTTTTCATTAGTTTCTTTTTGACGATGAGAAAACAGTTGAAATGTAGAATTAAAACTGATGCGGATTGGAATCGACCAATCAGAAGCCAGCGGCATAAGGAGAATTTTAGTTTATTGGTGTATGACAAATTCTTGAGGTCCGGTACCTACGACTTGACATAAGCAAACATTGTAGTTTGAGTAGAAGTTAAAATAGTTTAGTGATTCAACTCATAAAGTGCTATTGTGACTCCAGTAGAGTCCACAGAGTCTAGCTAACTAGATCCTGGTCTTGTTCATGAATCTGGCTTTTAGAATTGGTGCTGATTCGTGCTGGTCAGTCTGCGTCAGCACTATCTAGGTCACCTCAGTCTCGACTTGTCTAGATCCAGACAAAGCAGCTCTCACTTTAGGGAACATTTTAGCTTGATTTAAAACGCTCCTAAGCATTCGCTGCTAGTGAAGGTAAAGTGGTCTGTCTCATAACTGTCTGTATTTATCTGTCAATTTCTACAATTTAATAAGCAAAACTATGTGTGATAATTTTTGCTAAAGAGAGGCAACGATAGATGATCCTAGACGTCTCTTGTGAACAAGTTTAGGTAGGTACATGGTATAATATTGCCAGGTATGACATTCAGAGACACATCGGTCACGTGGGCGACACAAGCCTACGTCATCGACGCCATCGGCGAATGAGAAGACGCATCTGTTTTCTGGTGTTACCATTAGTGTAAATCGTAACTCCGCGAACTCCTTATGCATGAGGGGTGATAATATAAGGAGCCATTCTGATGCACACGTCTATTTGGCGTTAGTGACGAGACGTGATCGTGACGTCTTCTTTTTCCATACAATTTGGTACCCCTCTGTACGAATCTGATTAAACTATGTGGTAACTATGTATTTTACTTACGAATTATTTAACACAATAACTCGTGTTTAACTAAAACTGCTTCTATTCTAACAAACAATACTGATTTTTTTTTTGTACCTATATTTTCATTTGACTACTATCACACTTGTTTCCCAACTTCACACATGCATGACTGTGTTGTTGCAATAAAGTGGTGACTGGTCGGTGACGTAAGCAAGTGTCACTCCTGGTATGCCAGACCTTGTTTTTTTGATCATGGTTAGATACTGTACTGATTTCAATATTTTGAACAAACCTATGAAATTAGGTACTTAACGGATTTTATTCAAGTCAAATATTTTATCATCATTATGTAACTTATTATAATTATAATTTTACTAGCTGTACCCGCGACTTCGTTCGCTCGGCCTTGTGTGAGATCCGTCGGTAAAATTATACTCTCTAAGCCCTCAGCAATAACTTGTTTTATCAGTTTTATAATAAGTGCCTAATAAGCTGTAATAAGATTGTTTTGCTGCAAATAAATATTATTTATGTTTATGTTTTAACTTTGCCCAACAGTGGGATTATCCTAACTAAATAATTGTGTCATTATTAGGTACTCATAAAAGTATATCAAAATAAAATGTTTTTTTTTATTTAGACCAAAATCATAAAGTAACTAAGTAAGTACACACAATTAGATAAATTAAATTAGATAAATTAATAGTTAGCTTAATTGTTTCAATTGTAAATACTAGTTCTAATTTGTTTTTATTATTGAATTGTAATTTTCTTTGTCAATAAATATTCTACCATTAGATAAAACATCTTTATTAACAAAGAAAATTACAATTCAATCATAAAAACAAATTAGAACTAGTATTTACTATATCAAGTATACAATAGTCTGACACAATCCATTTTAAATTATTGCGTACCAGTCTGGGGCGGAGCAGCAAAAACTAAATTCCTGCAATTAGAAAGAGCTCAAAGGTCCCTCTTAAAGGTAATGTTCTTTAGGCCTTATCGATATCCGACAGAAAATTTATGTATAAATTGTAATATTTTGACGGTGAGGAAGCTCTACATTTTACATGCTGTACTAAAACTTCATAAAACACGAACATATGACCCCACAAAACTAACTAAAAGAAGAAAGGATGAGATAATGCCTAAAGAAGTGGTTCGTTCAAAATTTGCAATGTGGCAATACGTCAAACAATCGAATCATTTGTATAATAAAATTAATAACATTATAAATATTTATCCACTAACAACACATTCTTCTAAAAAACTACTAACAGACTGGCTACTGACCCTTACATACCAGGACACGGAAAACCTCCTGGAGATAGTTTCGTGATAGTGCACACAAATTGACCCACCTCCACACACTACACCCACGTACACAAGACAATAAAATAATTAGCAACATTAGGTAATTAGATTTTATTTATTTTATTTTATTTTTATTGTTTAACAAAATCATTTTAGTTTTTATAGAGCATAAGTTATGTATAATACCTACATTAAATTAACTTAATCTGTTGGAGTGATTTTCCATAAGGCAGGAGCGAAACCTCCTAACACAGGTATCACTATACTTAAAAGGAGGTTTCCAAAGCAATTAAAGATGTAACTATATATATTAAGTTAAAGAAATAAACTATTTTGATTTGATTTGATTTGATTTACGAGTACAATTGAAACAATTCGAAAAGGACGCTCTACTGCAGACGCCGTATCAGAGCTAAACAACTACACTTGAGAGCAATAAAATCGCACATCCGCACATTTTTACTTAAAAGTTCAATTTTTTTTTTATTTGGAGCTTACAGCAAATTAAAATCAAATTAAATTAAAGTGCATAATCTAGGCATTCGCAGAACTGATAAAGGGTTGACATTTACCTTTAAAAACAACTCATTAGCAACAAAACAATAGACCCCCTTATGTCGCTCGATCCAGGTAAGGCCGGCGGCGGGATTTATCGCAGGTATAAAAGAGTGCATATTGAGGGAATGGTCATCATTTGCATACCAACGTACAGTGTGAAAGGTTCTCTATTGATATTGGCTTCAAACGGAACACGAAAATGGATACTACACCAGAAGTAGCCGCTCAAGTGGTTGCCCTTGTTGAATCGGGGCTTAAGCAAAGTCAAGTGGCTCGACAATTGAGTTTGAGCCGATTTACCGTTCGGCGTGTATACCAGAGGTATCAAGAGACTGGTGGCTACCAACGGCGACAAGGATCGGGCCGTCCCCGTGCTACAACAGAGCGTGATAACCGCTTTCTTATAACGACATCTTTAAGAAATCGTCGTTTGAACGCAGTTCAACTGGGCCAACGACTTCAAGAAGTTCGTGAAGTAGAAGTTAGCCGGTGGACAGTCAGAAGACGATTGAGAGAAGGTGGCCTGACTGCACACAGGCCAGCAAACGGGCCGAAATTGACCCCAGCCCACCGAGAAGCCCGCCTTCAGTTCGCTCAAGACCATTTGAATTGGACCGAAGAGCAGTGGAGTGCAGTCCTGTTCTCTGATGAGTGCAGGATGTGCTTGCATGGCAACGACGGACGGGGGAAGGTGTATAGAAGATCGGGAGAACGATTTGCCCAATGCTGCATAACAGAACGTGTCGCCTATGGCGGTGGATCAATCATGTTTTGGGGAGGCATGTCTATGGAAGCAAAAACCGAGCTTGCCTTCATCACCGGACCGAATACTGGTCGCCAATCAAGAGGATTGACTTCCATACGATACATTGAGGAAGTACTCGAGAGCCACGTCGTACCTTTTGCTGGGTTTATCGGCGAAAACTTTCTGTTTATGCAAGATAATGCAAGACCGCATACTGCTGGCATAGTGATCGAGTACCTTCAAGAGGTGGATGTGACCGTTATGGAGTGGCCAGCTCGAAGCCCAGACCTCAATCCCATCGAACATCTATGGGACGAGCTGAAAAGAAGAGTTCGAGGCCGAGATGCTCCTCCATCGACTCTACAGAAGCTGCAACAGGCGATCGCAGAGGAATGGGAGGCTATTCCTCAAGACTTTATCAAAAGTCTAGTAACATCAATGAAAACACGGATGGAGTCAGTGATTCAGGCTAGGGGAGGGAACACTCGGTATTAATAACAAACTTTAAATTAATTTTATCTTTTAATTTCATAACTTTGACACCAATACTTGAATAAAGAATTTTTTACTAAACATGCATTTTTGTTATTGATCCACAAAAGCATTTTTATGTAATGATTGAAAGACAAATCAGATACCACTGGATAGGTATTAAAATAGACTATGAATCTGCATTACAGAAACATAATATTTTTTGTTTTTTTTTTAGTTATGTCAAAAAATCATGAATGTGCGATTTTTTTGCTCTCAAGTGTATATTGTTAAATGTCTTGACAAAGGCATTAAATGCATCGCAATTTTTCTTGACTTAGCGAAGGCGTTCGATACGGTGTCTATTACCTTGCTTCTATCTAAACTAGAAATGCTGGGAATACGTGGTTCTCAACTGGATCTCTTTCGCAGCTATCTGAGTGAGAGAACACAACAAGTGAAAATCGCAGATTACAAAAGCTCCGAAGTTCAAGTGACGTATGGAATTCCCCAAGGCTCTTTAATTGGACCGACTCTCTTCTTGGCTTACATGAACGTTATCTGTGGACAAAGGCTGAAAAACGGCAAGTTATTGGCTTTTGCTGATGATACAGTTTTGTTATTCCAGGGAAAGAGTTGGGAAGAGACGATTCGTTATGCGACAAACGGGCTTTGACCAAATATCTGGAAAACTCTACCAAAACTTTCTCACTCTTAATGCTACCAAAACGAAATATTTAACATTTTCGTTGCGGGAACAAGGTCTCCCTGACAGTCAAAGATATGCGTTAAAAGCTCACACTCTCCAATGCTTAAATATCAATCAACATAATTGCGACTGTCTCACGTTAGAATCATGCAGGACTGTAAAGTATTTAGGTGTTACAATTGACGTTAATATGACGTATACACCTCATATCCGTCTTCTAACCAGTAGAGTAAGGAAATTAATTGCTATTTTTAAAAATATTAGGTATGTTGCTAGTACAACTCAACTCAAGATCACATATGCGGCTCTTTGTGAATCTCTACTAAGATATTGTGTTGCTTCATGGGGCGGGGCAGCTACTACCCACATGCTCCAATTAGAGAGAGCACAAAGAGCAGTGCTCAAAGTCGCGCACTCTCTACCTTTCAGGTATCCCACAACGCAATTGTATAGTGATTGTAAAGTTCTCTCAGTGCGAAAGCTTTTCATACAAAATATCATTATAAATCAACATAAAGTAGCACCTGACTATCAGTCGATGAACAAAGGAAGAACAAAGAAAATTTATCAATCAGTCCAATGTAAAACTGCGTTTGCTCATAGACATTCATACTTCCTTGCCCCTTATTTATATAACAAAATTAATGAGCAATTATTCATAAATAAATCACCTTTATTACAATGTAAAATAATGGTAAATGATTACTTATGTCAAAAAAACTATGGTGAAACGGAAGCTTTTCTAAAAGTACTGTCATAACAACACACACAATTAGATACTTTATTTTAGCAAAACAATACATTTACACTACTCTACAGCTACACTCTACACACGCTACTACACCACTCTACTTTACTACGCTACTATACTACTCTACATTTGTGCCGTCTTCCTGTTGCCCAGACTCCCATGAGACTGGTGACCTCAGGAGACCAAAACAGACAACTAAATTATAATACATTATTTACATACAAACACAAAAGGGTTTCTTTTCAGCTGATATTAAGGTATTAATAATATTTTTTATTTTTTTATTTAGGTAGTTTTGGTGTTTTAAATATATGAACGATAAAACTATTAACTAGAAATTAATCGAAGCTGGGATCCCTCGCATCTTCATACAAGATTCTCTTAGTTAGAGCGAGGATTCAAACTTACGTTTATAACAGGGTTCATTGGTTTGTATAACTATTTGATATAATATGACGTTAGAATGTAAGTTTACTGTGTCTTTTTACAAAAAATAAATACTTCTTATTTATTTATAATTTATTTATTTAATTAGATAAAACTAAAAATACCTATATTTTGAAAAGAAAAACAAAATGCAAATTGTACCTTGGTTTGTAAATCTTGCTAAATTCAAAAATCATGAAAATATTAGAGTCTCCTAACTGTGAGCTTAGTGGAGCTATAGAAGATGTGCATCATCTTCTGACTGAGTGTGTACGGAGCCAATCTTTAAAATCACATTTTAAAACGCACTTTGACTTTAATTTGTTGAATATTGGCATTTTTCAAAGCATCTTAGCTTTGCACGGCGGCGGCGGCCAGAATTCTGTATAAAATGGTTTACGATATTTTATAAGATTACTAACTGAATGTATGTACGTACTAACAGGGCTGGCGAAGTCAATGTTTAGCTGAAAACCCTTTTAAAATATAAGATTTAAATAAATAAATCTGATACCTAACGGCAGATGGCGACACTGACGCTCGATTTATCAAGCGACTTCTCAAATGATAAGTTACAGCTATTTATTTACCACAACCTACCAATTCACTTGTCCAACCACTAACAATGCCAAATAGGCTCTATTTCTTTAGCAATAAAGGATATGAGATAGAAGAGGAGGGCTCTAGATAGTGATAGCTAAAGTTTCAAAGCTACAAAATATTTCCCAAAACGCTGCGGGCATATTTCTTGTGATAGTTTCGTGTTTTTTGGTTGATCAATGATGTTTGTCCGGAGTTGGACAAACTCATCGATTTATTTATACTAGTTGTCTACCCTGACTTCGCACGCAGCTTCGCACTATATTTGTCAATTTAGTAAATATCTTTAGTGCAGACATACAGAGTTATCCGGGTAGCTTGCATGAACGCAGGCGTCGTCGTGTTATACATAATAATTAATAAATAATGCTGGACAATTCACACAACATTATCTCGCCCCAAACTGAGCAGAGCTTGTGTTATGAGTAGGTACTAGAAAACTGATATACTTATTACAATACACTACATAGACAGATATTTTTATATTATACATAGAAAACATCCAGAACACCCGGAACAAATATCTGCAGATCGTACAAACTTTTGTCCCGGGGCGGGAATCGAACCCGCAACCTCCTGCGTCGCAGACGGATCTTCACTAGCCGTGCCACATCGGTCGGCTTAACAATTAAAGTCCAAAAGCCACATTATACACCTAATGCAAACTCATATTAATGCAGTTGGCTGAAAAAATGAAAAGGCTTAAAGCCTTCAACATCAAATAAAAATGTAATTGAATTTTTCTGTAGGCTAGTCATCTGCTTTTTGATGAACGGTGATTTTCGATAAAAAAAAAAGATGTAGAGGCCGCCCACCGACCACCTGGACGTGAACCATCCAACTGATCCAACATTAAATGTTGACGACGGGCTTAACGCTAGACACGGCACAAAATCGCCAAGAGTGGCGCAAGAAGGTTCCTATCAAGAGGGCTGACCCCACATAGGAAACAAGCACGGGGATTGATTGGTGATTTTCCATAAGCTTCATTATTATCATAATAGTGGCTGGCTGAGAGAACTAGCGGCTGCTGCTAAGTTACTTAGTCACTGTTATATTAGGTAATGGTAAAAATATAAATTACGCAGGGTGTTTGCGTAAGATGCACCAGTAATACTTTGACCTTTTTTTGTGTACTCGATTAGCAAGATTCCCTTAGAATCCCAAAACACTGTGGCCATGAGCTTTCCTGCGGACGGGGTGACTTTGAACTTCTTCGGTGGGTGTTCCTTTTCTATGCCACTGCATAGACTCTTGCTTGCTCTCAGGGTCATAGTGATGAACCCACGTTTCATCACCAGTAACAAGCCGATCGAAAATACTTTGCAGATTTTCACCACAGAGCTCCAAAAACTCCTTGCAACAGTCAACTCGCACTTGTTTCTGAAGCGCTGTGAGCATTCGCGGCACCCATCTTGCACTGACCTTTGATAAATTCAGACTCTCATGAAGGATAGTGTGAATAGTACCCACGGATAGCTTAGTTCTTTCTGCTAATATTTTCACTCTTACAAAGGTATCTTCGAGTACAAGTTTCTCGACGAATTTGACGTTTTCTTCAGTAGAGCCAGTAACCGGCCCACCGGCATGGGGATCGTCTTCAATGCTCTCTCTACCCCGTTTGAATTCACTTGACCACTTCTGAATTGTAGATAATGAAGGCGCAGAATCTTGGTAAACAGCCACCATTTCTTCGTGAATTAATTTTTGAGTTTTTCCTTGTTTTGTGAGGATTTTTATCACAGCGCGATGCTCGATTTTTTTCATCATTGTCGAATCAGTCATCGTAGTTGTCTTTTCGCAATGATATCTTGAATACTAATGGTGACAATTAAATGAAATTATGTAATTATACCCTCAAAGAGTGTCATTAACTAATGAGATAATTTACCTACCCTCATCATTAGTATATCACTTCGATACCGAGAATACATTGAACGCCCCTCGTATTTAAAAATAAAGAATCGTTTGCAAGCCGCAAACGTTTTGGTTTGTTCACTGAATCTATGGTGGCAGGTGAATAACCTCCTTCAGTATTATGCACTAGTTTGAACAGCACCCTGTATATATTTAATATGAAACCTGCGGCAGCAATCCCATCTACGGGATTGAAATCGGCGGCTTCCGTTTTTAACAATTTAGTGCGCGGTCACATGATGTATTCCGGTAGCTCAGCAGGTGAGGTCAGATCCCATAAAATTGCAATGAGCATCACTGGGTTAACGACCTGTGGGGTAGCAATGTATTGTATTTGCAGGGCTAGGTACTGATTAAATGTAGTATTCGATTTATGTGTAAATAAATAAATAATTCTGGACAATTCACACAGCTATTATCTAGTTCTAGCCCCAAGCTAAGCAGAACTTGTGTTATGGATGTTAGATAACTGATACTTTACAAAGATATGTATTTTTTTATTATACATTGAAAACACCCGAAACAAATATCTGCTGATCGTACACTAACTTTTGTCCCGGGGCAGGAAAAGAACCCGCAACGCCCGCGTCGCAGGCGAACCTTCGCCTGCTGCGCCACAGAGGTCGTTAAAAATTAGGTTTGAGTTTCATGGAGATATCAGAGTCTCCACCTACATAATCTACATACATACTAAAAAAGTGCCTATATTGCACACAAATTCCTCTAGAAATGATAGGGGGAACTCCTTTCACCCTTATCCTAGGTATAAGGCAAGGCAACAAAGGATTGGAGGTCTACTCCTTTGTTGTCCCAGGACCTGCTGCATACCTCTAAATCATGCCCTCGGTAATATTTCAAAAATGTGTAAATGCGCCACTGATTAAACTATGGACTCTAAACATTAAATAATGGTCAAGAGAACGGTCGCCAACCTTCAGCATCGGAGAGGCAACTAAGAAAGTTTATTTATTTATTAAAAAAGGTTTTACCAACCACATACATATCAATCATTTAAAACAAACTTAAAATTAGGTACTGTTCTGCTAAGCATGTTACTAACAGGTAAACACGACATTTGTAAGTTGGTGCAGCCTTACTACTTATAGGTATAATATCACGTTGCAACATCAAAGCTTCATTTAAAATTCATGAAAGCAACTTATTTGCATTGTCTCTGTCTTATGCACCTTGATAACGCCGAAATGACTGGATTATTTACGTAAATAGCCTTTTGAGTGCCCCAGGCGAGGAAAGTAAGGATACGTTTTCAAAAGATGGGCGTCTTTGTCTTCCATTGGGGTGATGATTGTCGTTTACTTTACGACTGCTTCTTGTTAATTAAAAAAGCTGGATCTACTCTTCAAAACATCAGTTTAACTCCGTTTTAAATCAAATCTAGAGTGATCCTAATTAATCATTTAACTATTTGCGGCGCAAGGTTATACCGACTCATATAAATGATGCACCATCGAATGTTCAACCTTAACTTTGTTTTACAATATCAAACACATACACTCTATTGCGCTTGCGCACCAGCAAAATTATTACATAACATACGTAATATAGAAACGCACTTACGTTTTATATTTTATATTAGTACTTATAGGTCGACAAAGACAATCTCGCTGGCTTTCAGTAACTTACCTATAGGCATACAAGATGAAAACAGACTACATTCATTCTAATTTTAGTAAATATCTCGTAAAGCTTTCTAAAATTTCGTAATCTCTACGAAAACGTAGCACATTTTCGTAGATGCTCTACGAAATCTTTCGGTTCGGATGCCTACGCCGCACTACGACACAGCTACAAAATGCTACGCATTCGTATTCACGGACCAAACTGTTTATATATTTATATAATTATACGGCAACATTTCAGCAAACACCAGCTAAAAAACGGTAGCCTGATTTTTCAATGATTAGATAATTTAATGAGTAATTAATCGAAGAAATTAAACGACTTTTAGCTAGGTAGGTACCTAATGTACCTAGTATTTATAAAGTTTTGACTGTTTTTATGTGCGACATTTGAAGTACCTATGTTTCCGATTTCTGTGAAACTTACTTCTGGATAGATCACCGCCATATACCACCACCGCTATTCTTCGGACGAAAGTTTTTGATGACTGAAAATTAATCATTCAATTATCAAACTAACCTGGTACTTAGATAGGTACTTACCTAATTAACTCAGTTTTGAGTATAGGTAAATAGCCCAGCTAACTCTTCGTTTCTTACCCTGCAAGTAAAACCATTACGTACCTAACGTGAGGTCAATGCAAAACGAGCAGAAGTTGCTAAAGACACTTGAAAGAAAAACACTCAGTTCGAAACAAAGCCGCCTCGGTTTGAATTCGTTTGCAGTAAGTACTACTCTATGCACTTAGTACAGCACGTAGCGAGAATGAAAACATGGAAATGAGATGTTATTTTACCCATCTGCTTTTGTCACGGAGCTCTTTAGTAGTACGTACTCAGTTTTGTTTTACAGTGTGTTTTCGACTGACTGTAGAAGTTTGCTTCGTTTCACGCGTTGATTCTTCTTGTGGATGGATACTTACTTATGTATTGTACCTACTGCTTGCTATTGACCTATTAAAGACCTCAATGGTAATTTATTCAAACAAAAATTAAGTTTCTATAGTGTAAAAATTTCTATAGTGTAATATTAATTTTAAGTACCTACAACAATTTATTGTTTTGACTATGATTGTTAATTAATTATCTGACTGCTAATTATTTATAATCTATTGTATTATCCTTGATTATTTTTATAATTGAATATATTTACTATTTGAATCGCCAGTATTTAATATTTGCACACCTGCTTGCGGTTTGAATACATTTGACATAACTCTAATTATAAGATCTGACATGCACATGTAATAATGTATTCAGCAAATAAATGATTTAATTTGAAATTAAGTTTACCTAAATTTGCAAATTCCATGAGCAGTAGGCCTGCGACGACGGCCAGACCTTCGACAAATTATTTTTTAGTTTTTTCGGTCATACCTATGTACATGTGTTGGGTATGTACGCAGAGAAAATCTCTTTTATCAAATAACGAAAGTCTGGCCGTCGTCGCACGCACTAAGCATTTGTACGTATACCGTGTAGGTACCTTATTGAATAGGTAGGTAAGTATATGACTAGCTTTCCAAATAGCTATGAAGCTACTACGACACCAATAGTTAGAGAATCAGCCCACCATTTTTCTTAAGTAGGTAAAGCAAAGAGTAATTTCTTTAAATCAATTTCAATTTGAAATCCAGTGAATGTGCGCCCGAACAAATACAAACATGATAGCAATAAACTGCCCAAAACTATGTTTGCGTAAATAGTAGTTTTACGTAACGGATGAACCCCAACTATGGACGTCGTAAACTTTAGCTATCCACCCACTTCTGCTCACTTTCGTGAATTTAATGCATTGGGATTGTGTCTCTTGCGGCTCTCTATAAATAGGGTGGTAAACTCATTTAATTTTTTTATTAGAGAAAGCGTAATTTGAAGCATTGTTTTACAAATAAGATCATAATGAGTGAAACAGTTTTCTAGTTTTTGTAGGTACTACGATACCTAGGAACTGGGTACATACTACGCTACGAGTAAAAGGTAGATACCTAAGTATATATTTAATGATACTGAACTGTGACTTCTCTGATAGATATGTGTGAAGGGAAGATCTTTAACCTACTATGATAGGTATGTAGGTACCAGCTGGATCGGATCGGTTCACAAGTATTATAGCTTCGGCCACGTGTACCTACATACCTACATCGCAATGGTGTTTTTTTTACCTCTAAAGTTCAACGAATCACGTTCAAAAAAGTTACTAGATTTCGTAAAACCGCGCGTTTTATCTGCCCTTATCTAACCTCTTCTTCATTTTTAACACCCAACCTATTTTAAGAAGCGTAGAGATGTGATTACTTGGCAAAAACGGATCAAATTTAACAATTTAGTCTACAAACCCCAATGTCATAAAGATATATGTACAAGAAATGTTTATAATATGTGTTTGCATTACTATTTACAATAAATTACCAGAAGACTTAAAGAAACTTAATGGAAATATATTTAGGAAAAAGTTAATTGGATGGTTGCTTGAAACATGTTTCTATAATGTAAACGAATATTTAGAATATGATTTGTAACATAAATGACTAGTTCTTTTAATAATAATATGACTCACACAATATTTGCACGCCTGCATGCAGGCTGAATACAGTTACTAATATAGTTATAAGACCTGACATTGAAAAAAAATTATGTATTCTTGCAAATAAATGATTGATTGATTAAAGATTAAGATACATTTATCTGGCTTTACAGGAACAGCACAGACATAAGTAAGCATAATCAGATAAACATAAGTAGGTAAGTAGAAGTATAATTGGATAGGTAGGTGAAAGATAGAGTTACACATGAGTATTCGTGTAAAATAGTAATTATTTTTATAGAGGTGGCAAAACAAACATAACTGAACTGAATATGTTTGAGGATGCTAAGCCTTGGTGCAATAATTGTTGACACCAAAATGAAAATGATTATTCCTTCCATTACTGACATTCTTTACTTTTTCCCGAACATTTGTCCAGATACTGTGACTAAACTTGATAAAGAAATTTTAGGCATACGGACTTGCCCTTTAACAACGAAATCCCAGAAATTCACCAATTTTGAAAACACGTTTTTCAAATGAAGAACGGAGATGGTTCACAAACATTTCCAATATTATGCGATATGGTGAAAAAACTTTATTTTTTACGACACCAGCCTGTTGCTAGCATTTAATTTGTCATTAAATGAAAAGCGCATTTTGGCATTTAACTTATCTCTCGTCCGTTTTGTTCTCTGATTTGCTTGAAGTTGTTTTTCTTGTTTATTTAATACCCTGCATAAAGAGCAAGGTATGCTTTGTCTGTTTTTGCTTTGTATGTTTTCAGGCATAAAGGTATGTGTTTACCAAAAATATCTTGGATTCTAGAACACAATTGAATGCCTACCGTAATGAGCGCCTCGCCTCACTATATCGTAATAAATTATATAACTTATAATACTTAGAAAGGTGGCTACCTACTTATATAAAATAAAATATAAATGATTCGCATTTAAATAACACTCACAAAATGACAGTACTCAGTTGGCAATACTGTCTGTCAGTCTGTCAAGTCAAGTCAATTGGTTGTTGTGTTTGTTGATTTGATGGATGGAAAATATGTAGATTGTTTGCTTTCCTTCCTTCCTCTTGTTTTGTTCGATTGGGAAAAATAATAGATAGTTAGAATATAATAAAATTCTGTAAAAAGCGGATAAAATGAAGTGGAACGAAAACGATACTTTCAAATTTGCGAAACTATACATGAAACATGAATGTCTGTGGAATTACGATCATCCAGATTACAAAATGAAACACAAGCGACTTCATGCGTGCCGAGAAATTATAGCAGAGTTTTACGATAGCACAGGAATAAAAGTAAATGAAATGGAAGTCAAAATGAAGATAAAGAACCTGAGGTCAACATATTCTCAAGAATTAGGTAAAATAAAGAGTCGGTCTTCCGCGGGCATAGAGTACAAACCAAACCTCAAGTGGTTCTATGAATTCCACAAATCCTTGAGGAAATTGAAGAGAGATGGAGACAGCGATCACACATACGATGATCTTAATCAATCCTATAGCTCTGTAAGTACTTACTTACTAACAGTATTACATTTTTTTTTTTGATAATATCTAAATTCTTATAATTTAGATTGTAAGTATTGTAATTGTATTGTTAGATAACATCAAAAAAATACGATAGACGGGACTTGTACCTACCCACAACCTTCTCAGTGCGGGAACACGTAGTAACTACAGCACTACAGAAATTAACCCTTCATTTGTTTTGACTAGCGCAGAAGAAAAGTAGTCAAACTAAATGCATGTTGTAGGTTCATTCCTAACGATAAGGCTAGCATGCAATAATTCCCTTTTTGTTACAGCAGGAAGTCTCAATGGACAACTGCCCAGAAATATGGGCAGCTCCATCAAACCACCACTTGGACAACTCCGACCCATTCCCTACAGATGATGACTACAAACTCCTTGTTCTAAAGCCAGAGCCCACAGAAACACATTTAAAACAAGAAGTAGGCTCTTTCAAAGTAAAAAAGAAGAAATTAAAACGGCGACACCCTAGCACGGATGATTCAGATAGAACTTTCAGGGGGAGCCTAGATTCCGGTACAGAGTCCACTAAGGAGGATGAGTTTGATATCTATGGAAAGTACATTGCAACACAGTTGAGAAAAATGAATTTGCAGAAAGCTTTGAGGGTACAGCTTGAGATCCAAAGCCTTGTTAGTGAAGCGAGGATATCAGGTATTCCCGACTAAATAATAAACTGTAGGTTTAACTGCATTGTATGTAAGTTAACTATGACAAGTTAATTAATGTTGTTTTTTTTAATTATTACAATTCATAGCAAATTTATTTGTTTAATGTAAATAAATAATCCTACCTGCTTACTTAAACCTCTCAACTCTAAGCAATATTACCTATAAATAAGTTATGGAATAGCTAGAATAGCCTGTTTTTTTCTGTTAACATTATGTCAAAAACAAATTGACATTGATTAGCCATTGCTTAAAGTTGACAGATTTTAAGAAAGCGTAAGGGGTAAATGAAATGTTTTTGTTGTATAAAATTTAATGAAAAACAAAATTGCAAGTCTGATTTTATTGCTGTTACAGCACTGTTTTCAATAGAAACAAATGTTATCGCTTACACTTTTGATTGTACCATTTTGTTCTTAAATATTTTGTATTTACTTTCCGTTTTTGTGAAAAAATATATTATGGTTACTTCTGCAAACAGACTTCATTTTCACATTGGTTTCTAAAACTAAATTAAGTACTTTCTCAGAACCATTATTACTTTCGTAAAGTTTATTTTGATTTTTTCTGTACTCAGAGTACTCTCCCTATAATCAATTATCTGTATGAAAATCAAAGTTTATTTGTACAGAAAAAAGACATGGTAAAGCCTCTGAGGTACTAGTAAAAAAACTATAGTCTAACAAATAAAAATACACAATACAACATAGAAGGCTTAGGTCAGTGGCAAAAACTCATGTTAATAACAAATTTTAAGTTTTACAAAAATATATTTGCAACACGTTGGAAGGAATAATTGTTTTATGAATTTGCCACTAACTTTTAACCTTGTTTTAGACTAGAGTATGTAGGTATATTGTCACAATCTCAAAATAAAACAGGAATTACGGTTTTTAGGTGTTAAAGTGTACATTCTAACTGTTTTCTGGATCTTTCTATAACCACTTGTTTAGAAACTAGCCTTTCGGGTGGATTGTGCTAAATCATAATTCAATTCAAAGAATAAATAGTGATTTGACTCTTGTCATGTGTTCTATTTACCCTAGGAGCACAAAACAAGTAGGTATTAAAAGAATGTTCAGTCAGATCCCTTGGCACTAAACTTAATAACTTTTCGTTTAACATGGATAAGTTTTACATTAATCCCACACAAGCCCAGCTTTTAACTTGTCCAACCAATTTTATCAATACTTATTCACAATACTTATTCACAATCCTTGACAATTAACAATAATTTGTGTAAATTCAATCAGAAAATTATATGTGGAAGCAAATTATTGGAAGGTTGAAGTTACAACATAAACTGACACAAATTACAGGTGTATCAATGGTCATTCCAAATATTCAATCGATCTTTGCTTCTGCCTAATCAAAGTTTACTTTTAACCCTTTTTAAAATGTGTAAAAATTCATCTGTAGATAGCAAAAAATAGATTAAATTTTACGAACGGCTCATAGTGGCATGGAGCTTCCATACAAACAAAATTCTAGAAGCTAGCACCAGTATTGGACCTAGAATCAGTGCCACACAGGTAGGATATTTGCTGTTTATTGCTGGTTTGGTGGCACTAGTAGGTCCCTACTAGTAGTCGTTATGGAAGTACTGAATTGATTTAGGATACACAGATATTAGGTACTGGCAGTGAATCTAACTGCTAACTACAAAATGGATAGTAGTTTGTTACAAAAGTTAAGCTTGTCACACACCTGGAAAGCACCGCTGCAGCACAGCACAAAAATGTGCATTTAAATATGTGCTTTAACTCTTAGCATTTACATGAATTTTATATTGACGGCATCAGATGACAGACAGCTCGCGGACCACTCGTTTGAAGCTTGTGGGGAACCATTTTGTCACTGTAAAATGTATCTAAAGATAACGAGTTCACGCCCATATTTGAATGCACGTTTTTGTGATGTGTGGAAGCGGTATTGAATTAATTAGCGCAGAGCTTTACACAAAATATCAAAATTTAGTTTAGGTAATTGTCCAGATACTTGTCAACAACCGCCAACTTTAATTTTAAGTAAAAGATTCAACAAGAAAATACGGCCGAAACACGACAACGTTAAATTTGGACTAAAATGTCAATAAGACTACAATACAAGGAAGAAGACTCGATTCAGATCTAAATATTTGTACAATTTATCACATAAATTCAAAAGAACACACTGCTGCCACATTTCTAACTAATACTGTCCATTTCTTACTTCCTATTAAAAATGCTTCCTATAATTATACTAAAGATGTGCAAGGTGGATAAACAAGGTTGAAGACAAGCGTCAAAACTCTGCGTTATTATAACAAAAACTTGAGAACACACACTAGGAAAAATATGTGTTGAATTTCTTTGTAATTTATTTCACATTTCCAAACCTATTTGTCAATAGCAAATTTCTTGCACATCTTTGGTGTAAAATAGTGTACATGCATCTTATATTTACAGATTTGGACAATATTGAAATGCCAGTCAACAAATAACCAACAATAAGCCCCTTACATAAAAACCTAGCTCAACTTTAGCAATTGATAAGCGTTGTATTCAACTTCTTCACCTGCATGTGGTTCGATACAAGTCTGTTTTGATAATAACATCATATTTTTGTGTGGAGAGTTTTGAGATCAATAAATATAAGAAGTAAGTTCCTTTTATATGAATTGTTTTCTCTTGTTGATGCAAGTAAAGAGAAACTGCTTCACAATTGCTAGTCAAGCAAGCTTTTTCCATGTCATGTCAATACTCATTAGGTACAAATAGGTACTGTATAGTTTCACTTCAATGACAAGAATTTGAAGCTTGTTATTCGCTAGACCCTACACTGTTAACGGGCCTTTTTCATCACCTCCACAGGTTAGGTCTAATCACCACAATTTGTCAACAGATGATGGTTAGTTTAACTTTTGGTTGTCGGAGTTGACGATGTTGATTCGAACTTATTATTATGACATTCCTATTCCACGTATACGAAAGTTAATCTGGAAGTTCAGTACAGCAGTCGATAAACCCAGAATGTTCACTGAGACGACGTCAATACCCTTCCCATTCTGTCTCTTTCGCACGTGTTGTTGTGATGATAGTTCTTGTAGTGCAGCTTATGAGACGGATTTTGACGTTAGCTCTCAATGGATACTCTGAATATCGTGGGTCAAGTGTTTACGATAGTTGGGTAGGTACATAACGACAGCAAAAATCCAAAATATTTCATTATGTGAAAAAATAAACGCTCTCTTACGACGTACACTGTTACAAAACTATTTTTTTTTCTAGGCTAGTTGCGGTGTTACTACCGATGTTTGCATGGACATTTCACGTAAATAGAATAAAATATTCATTAAAAAAGGCGATAAAAATACTGAAATATTAATCGGAAATCTGTAATTTTCAGTAAATTTCGTTCCGAACCAACATTTAAATGCAAAAAAAATCACATTTACATTGTGATGCTAATGTTCCTAAAGATCTACTTCCCTAAACTTAAAAACACTTTTTAATTTTAAATTAACACAATAAATTAACAACTGAAGGTCGGCTTAAAAAAGAATAAAAAAATTGAGATCAAAAATAAACGCCCATACAAAGACCAGTGCAGTGCTAGGCCATCCACCCGCGTTACTTACAAACGTGGTACATCTGAACTTTACAACGTTTATTCGTAAGAAGGAAAGCTCTTGTATTCGGCCCTGATAGAATACTTGTCTTTAATTTCACTTACATTCAACATTATATCGAATTTGATAGCCATCTAAGGCTCGTATTATGAAAGCTTGCTCAGTCATCAATCTATGCGTTGCTCAAGCACATGTATATCGGTGACTGAGCAAGATTCCATAATAAAGGCCTAAGAGTCAATTTCTAAAATACCGCTAATGCTATGGCCACACTATCGCGATAACGCGAAGATTTGCACTGTCGCGACAAGTCTGGCCAAGCAATTCGTCCTATCGCGAATCATCATCGCGAACACGAATACCCTTCGCCGCTGTCGTAAATTGCCGCACCTAAGTGTTTTATCGCGACAAAGTTCGTGCGAGACGCCGAGCGGTTTACACATATTTTTGTGTGTTGCATCGGTATTCTGATTTGTAATTATTTGCCGACATGTAATAGAGTGCAACCGCCACTTCCATTTCATCCGTGAAAATGAATTATAGCGACGTTGCTATTTTTTTTCAATGTGGCCACACTTCGTTGTAGATCGAACACAAAGTTTTATTGCTTAATGCGAATGCGAATCTTCGCCTCGTAGTGTGGCCGTAGCATAAGGCAATATACGAATGAAAATTCTTTTTAGTATTACTGAGCATAACAAGAAAGCACAACTGTAATGATTCAAACTAAAAAAAATGTTGTACCCCGTGCGTTACTCTGACTTAGCTAGTTGATTTCAGGAAATCGAGCTACATTGTAATAAGAATATTTATTAGCTCACACAAGCTTCTATCAGGGCTGACACATCCACTACAAGAGTAGCTGTAGAATAAAGGTAGAAACACACTTCTGTGTCCTATTGTGCCGTGTCGCTTCATAACGGTATCGGTTTCATACATTTTGGATGGTTAGACACGAGGAACACACACACAATAGTGTCAGGTCACAAGAGCCACTCGGGGGGGTCAAAGGGACGGAATAATTTTTTGTCTACACTAAAAATAATTCCGTCCCTTTTTTATCGAACGAAATTAAAAGGATGTCCTCTTTGCAACCACCATTGCAATGGTGTCAATT
Source organism: Eupithecia inturbata (assembly GCA_963662085.1). Taxonomy (NCBI): domain Eukaryota; kingdom Metazoa; phylum Arthropoda; class Insecta; order Lepidoptera; family Geometridae; genus Eupithecia; species Eupithecia inturbata. The sequence goes on from OY759195.1 coordinate 1,489,278, forward strand.
CAGATATGTCCAGATCTAAACTAATTTGACCGGACTAAAAATGTTGCCTCCCTTTCATAACAATCACAATAATCAGGATGGGATAATTTTTAGTGCTGTCAAATTATTCGAGTTTAGTTTTTGTTACATCTGAATAGACATTATATTACAGTGAGTTAGGTCGCAGCAAATGTATGAAACAGAATGCTTTTGACGACACGACACAACACATTAGTGTGTTTCCACCTTAAAGCTTGGGTTCAGTTCTTACGCATCAGAGCACAGTTGTTTAGGCGTGTACACAGAGGCGTTGGGGTCGAGCGGCGAGGCGGGCAGGCGGCCGGTCCCTCGCGGCGTAGGAGACACGTAGTCAGGCGGCATTACAGCTAGCATCTGCGCTTTCAGCTCTTCAAGTTCTTTGTCTTGCCGGTGGATCACGCCTGGAAGGAAATAGAGAAGAAGAAGAGTTAGTTTGTGAAGCTATTACGTTGGTAGCCCTCATTTACTGAAGGTCATGCATAACTTTCGAAGACCGCACACAGTGCCTTAGGATATGCGATGTGCGAGCAATGATCAGAAAAACACTAAGTTTGGTGTTCCCCAGGGCAGTGTTTTAGGACCTACTTTGTTTTTAATCTACATCAATGACATTTGCAATTTAAAATTAGATCATGGCAAAATCATATAATATGCTGACGACACTGCCCTCCTTTTTTCCGCTGATTCTGAAGAAGAACTGTATAAGTTTGTGCAATGTGAATTCAATATTGTAAATAAATGGCTTGAGCACAACTTACTTATCTTACTTACACTTTACTTACTTACTTATCTTAATGCAGATAAGACAAAGTATATTAGGTTTTCGATGCGCAAACGGCCGACAACCGCGATTATCCCCAAATTGTATGCACATTATTGCGGAGGTGCTGATAAAGTATGTAAGTGCCCTACAATAAATAATACAAATAAAATTAAATAGGTACCTTGGCTTTATATTGGATGAATCACTTTCATTCAAACCTCATTTAGAAGCTTTAGTAAGTAGAGTCCGCAAGTTAATTTTTGTCTTTAAAAATCTACGCCATATTGCAGATCGAACATTTATTATACAAGTTTATCGTGCCCTATGCGAATCCATTTTGACCTACTACGACGGGACGACGGTCGCTGAATCAACATCCCACATGCTGACAACCTCGCTAGTCAAGTTAAGATATTTGCTAAGTTTATCTATCTCAGCTTTAACAAGGTTAACATCATGTGGTATGGTGACATCAGCGAGCACCGCCCTCCGTTCTATCAGTACAATATCAGGCTTATTCGCAAGAATAGTCCTGTCTGTAATGATAGATCGGTCCTAATAGAGCCTGGCACGGCCATTTTCGAGAACTGGCGTCGGTGTTGTAGAACGGGAATTCAGGACCAGTAAGTCCATATCGGAGAGCAATTTGCTGGTGTATAATTTTGGCTACTTGGTTGTGTCTGTGCAAGTACTGAGAGTTAGCAAGGTGCGAACAACCCTAAAGTATATGACGGAGGGTCTCCCCAGGAAGATGACACGCTCGACAAATATCGATCGTGCCATCTTTCATTATATACCTTCGGTAATTGTTCGTCTTTACCACCTTATTATTATTATTATGCACATCATTTATTTTAAATCTCGTTATAAAATACATTTTTTACTATAGAAAATAAAATATTATAAAACTATTCTACAGTAAAAAATATATCAAAACGGTGAACCACCGGTCGCGAAGCTAGCCTCAAGCGGCCGGTGACTAGAACTGCAGAGAGAGGAACTTCCTGACGATGCGCGCCGAGTCCAGGAGTACCGCCTTTTGGATCTGACCCTAGCGAGAGTCTCTTGAGATGTAGATCGAGGCTCTTCGCTATTACGCCGTTAACCGAAATTAATTATTATTATTATATATTATTATACTAATAATATCTGGTCCGTTTATTAGATCACAAATATTGACATAAAACAGATTTCAAATCGTTCAGTTTTGCAAAACCATTATTTTATTACATTGATAGTTGTTATAATAGCATAATTCAGAGGGAAGAGGACATAGTATAAAAGAACGAATAATCAGATTCCATCTTTGACACTTCGTGGACTGCCACTTTATTGGTGAAAAATAAGTAGTGATGTGACCAAATCAAGAGCTGTCAATCATGTGCAATCAAGCAAACACACTTATATTAAATACTGAATGTACTTTGCCGTTAAATGATTCTCAATTCTTGTTCGTCTCGACTGGCCACAGGAGTTAGTATTTGGCACCAATATGCAATGCATTTGCAAGACTCTTTCACAACTGGCATTTTATATATTTTTTTTATTAAATTGCGTAGAGATGGAATATTTGATGTAGAAATGTTCGTAGCTATGTTTGATAGACTACGCGTATTAAAATTGTAACAATTATCACACTTATTACAAAATGGGCTTGCCGACATTTCGGACACTATTTCTTCGGACACTTTGTCGAAATGTCACATTTAATTTTTATATTTTCTTTACTGATGTTTCGGACATCAATGATAAACGCTGTTTTGTACAGTCAGACGATTTCAATGATACCTTAAACATATAAATCAATTTAGCCGTTTGGATGATACGAGTTAATTATGTGCGTTTGTAATAATCTCTATATTACAAGCCCACATAAGTACATAAATACATACGCATCTTGGCAGTTAGGTAATAAAAATAAGATGAAATATTTGCTCGTTTTTCTGAGGCTCAGGTACAGTAACGAGCGAGAGAGAGCTAATGAAAAGAAAAGTCCCTCTCTATCCCTTTTATTTGTATGGGGCTCTCTCGCTCATTTTGCTCAAACGAACGGCCGATGAACTAACTACCATTCGTCACTTAGTCAAGGTCTGTTCAAGTGCAAGCAAGTAAAGTGAAAAAAAGAATATGTGGTAGTTTTTGTTGTTTTTTGGAGGTAAGTTAAATAACATTCAACTGATTTTTAACTGAGTGAACAGTTAAGAAAGTCGATAGATTAAGACAATTAGGTACTTATGTTTATTATTTTTAGTCTTTTCTGTATTTTTTCCCTTATTTTTGTTAATTACGCTTTTAGGCTAATACTCTAAATAGTACCTTAGTACTAGAACTATGTCGATCGCTCATTTTTCGTGACCTGTTCGATTGCGACTCGCGACCCACTAGCTGAAGTGATTCGATCAAAAAGACTAGATCGTTTCGCGGGCCACGGGTCTTTCTAAACATAAATTCAATAAGTTTATACCTTTTTTCGTACACAAGGTTCATTTTACTATAATCGAATATCATTCAATCGTGAATGACGATTGAACGAGTCTTTTTAAATCTTCAATTCAATGATTTCTACCATAACAGGTACGAAATAAAGTTCATTTTTGTTTTACATATAATAAGATATCATTCAATCGCGATAGCGTGATATCGTACGGGTCGCGATCGAGTCTCCGTGATCCAATCAATCGCGATCGACACAGGTCTACTAAGTACATCTGGTTATATGAGATTTATATCTCTTCCATAATGATGTTCCTTTTTTTTGCCATACAACTATTAAAATTTTAAGCTGATTGTACAAAACAGCTTCAATATTTTGATCGTGTCCGAAACGTCAGTAAATAAATTGATTAAATTTAAAAGTGTCATTACGGACAAAGTGTCCGAAATTATTGTGTCCGAAACGTCAGCAAGCCACTAAATGTAGGTATCTTTATTGACGTGATTTGTTGATGTCCATAGATGGATTAGTAATCACTACTAGTCTGCACGTAGAACATTATTTCGGGTTTTGACGTAAGCATACGTCATGTGTGGAAAATGATTATTTGTTCGAGTATAATGCATAATGTATGTCGCTAGCGTAAATGGCGCTTTATTGACCATCTTACAATTTGGCACACTCTGTTTATTTACTAATTCCAGTGGGGGTGGTCGTTTGACAGAGCTCGCACACCCCTTACACAACGTGGCAAGCGAAGCGAGAGGCGCTGTGTGCACGCACCTCACATGCCATCCATGTGAGGTGAGCGAAGCGAGCCCCAAACCATCAGACAATGCAAAGCGAGCCGCACTATCTAGCACGAACTCGACGTTTCATGAACTCCACTGTGGTCCCTGATGCAGTTTATACATTTTTTTGTCTTAGTTTGTCTCAAGAAATAAAATATTATCCCAAAAAAAATATCTTATAAATTACCCCGAGTGTGAGGGCTTACACACTATAATAATAAAAAATCTTAGTTTGTCTCTCCCTTTAAAAGTCCTTTCATTACTTGTGTAGGACTATAGGGTTCATGCAGTAAGATTTAGAGTATTATATAAAACTTTCGGATAGGCACGTCCACATTACGTACTTCCCGTTCGCCGTCCACTCGTGCTCGTCATAAATTAACAAATAGTTATATTACGTACTTTCATGTATCCTCATCTTCCTGTTAGCGTCACCTAACGCCCCCAACAGGTCTAGCTTCATCCGCGTCTCTGAAGACAGCACTCGCTCTAAGTGCGCCGCGCGAGCTTCAAGAGCGCGGATACCTCCGTTGTTGCTGTTGGTTGCGTTGACGGAGTGCGCCTTCTCTGATTCTAGGGCTGACACCTGTGCCAAAAATAACTAGTAGTTAGCCCCTAACAATATCGTCGTAAGTTTGAAGTCTAGTCTACCCTAGTCCAGCTGTGCGATTACGGTAAAATATCCCATTCAATGGATCGCCGTCCGGGGAGACTGGGTATAAACGATTTCGGTTTCCCTCACATGGTACAAAAACAATACGTACAATTTTCTGGCTGGATGGAGCCAACCGATGACGAAGCTGTCAACGTCAAAATATCCCAAATGTCAAACTTAATATTATTTTTATTTATATCATGTGACTTATCGTTAAACCTCATACATATTTTACTCACACTTCACCTTGTTTTACTCGACAGTAAATACATTGCAGTGATTATTAATCTCATAATTCATTTATTGTTTGTGAATCAGGTAATTTTACAGTCGGTACATAAGACTTATTTTAGATCGCTGAATTCTGCCGCTTAGGCGTACAAACATTTCATTACACATGTGAAAACTTACTAACAATCCAATACGTTTTTATTTGACTTAAAAGCATGCAATTTTATAATTTATTTCCAATATTATCACTTCTAATCAATGCCAAATTATGAAATTTAATTTAAAATAAAATAGTTAATTAATTAATATCAGCTGAAAATGAACATGTCAAAAAATAAAATAAAAATGTATGATAGTCAATTTAAATAAACAATGTCAAACAATAGTACAGTCACTAAATTTCATAATTTGGATAAAAATGTTTTAGTTTAAAAATAAATAAAGTAATGATCATGTCATAACAAGTTCAAGTCATTTAAATATGAAAATTTCAAACAATAAATTTTTGTGCATTTAAAAAATCATTCACTGTATAATAAGCTTTATCAATTAGAAAATTATTAAGTTTTGCACTAAATTGGTTGCAGGACAAATCACGAATAACTTTTGGGATTTTGTTAAAGATTTTTGGTGCCATACAAAACACACTTGAACGCAACAACTTTGTTCTGCATGGCACATTGCGTAGTCTGCCCTCAGAACGGCTTCCAATTGCAAATTCTTGAAACAGGTCGGGGTTATTTTTAACAAAAACTGCAACTTCGTAGATGTATAGACACGGAAATGTTAGTAGTTTTTGTTCGATAAAGTGACTTTTACAGGAGTCGCGTCTCCGTAAACCACGAATAGCCCTTAAGCAACGCTTTTGGGCTTTGAATGCTCTAAGGCTGTCAGTCGAGTTACCCCAAAACATGATGCCATATCTTAAAATTGAAGACACGTTCCGTGATAAGCAGTGAGTAGGGTGGATAGATTAGATACTTGACTTAGTTTAAAAAGAGCATAAGAGAATTGTTTTAACCTTTTACAGATAATGTCAATATGATGTTTCCAATTTAAATTAATGTCGATGTTAAGCCCTAGAAACTTGGTAGAGTCTACTTCAGCCACTTTGGTGACGAAGTAGTCAATGCCAACGTCAAGACTGGAATTATTTCTTACTTTGAAATTCATTAGGTAAGTTTTTGTCAAATTTATCTTTAAATTGTTTGAGGATAGCCAATTTATAATTGATGTCAAAGTAGATTTAATGTCAAGTTCAAAATTATGCGTTTTATCATTAATAAATAATACAGTGCTATCATCCGCAAATAACGTTGTAGGATGCATAGTCACTTCGGGTAATTCATTAATATAGATCAGAAATAGGAGTGGTCCTAGAACACTCCCCTGGGGCACCCCGCGTGACACTACTCTGGCGCATGATTCGTAAGTGATGTCAGTTAGTGATTCCAGGCATATTTTATTAACTTGGGTCACCTGACTTCTATTACTAAGGTATGACCTTATGAGAGCATTTGCTGTACCTCTGACACCGTAAACATCTAGCTTATGTAATAGTCTATCATGATTAACATGGTCGAACGCTTTGGTCATGTCCATGTATAGTGCTATTACATTTTTATTATTATCCCTATTAGTCATTACATTGTTAAGAAAGTCAAAAATGGCTTTGTTTATAGACCGACCTCGTCTAAAACCATACTGATCCTTACTTAAAATTATATTGTCCTCTAAGTAGCTATAGATTTTGTTATATATTACCTTTTCTATTATTTTAGAAAATACAGGGATAAGTGCTATGGGTCTAAAATTTTCAACGCTATCTCGTGGTCCTTTTTTGTGTAGAGGTTTTATTATGGTCATTTTAAGAGTATCCGGAAAAACACCTTGTTCTAAACAATTATTGATTATAATGCATAAAATTGGAGATATGAATAACGCAACTTCTTTAACGATTGTAGTTGAAATGCTATCAAAACCTACGCTTTTAGTATTTTTTAGAGCACTAATAATTTTTAAGTTGGCGTCAAAAATATAGAATTAGATTTATTGTATTTAATATTATAATGAATGTCGTTGCTATGGTCAATTTTATTTGCAATGTCAATGAAAAAAATATTAAATGTATTTGCAATGTCAGTTGGATCTGTAATTATATGTCCATTTACTTTTAAGTTGCTCATGTTTTCTTTAGGTAATTATATTCTTTAGGCTATTATATTTATTGATTATGTTCCATGTTGCCTTCGATTTATTTGCCGTTTTTTTAATATAATATTCGTTCTGCGATTTCTGTGTTAACCTGATTATTTTATTATATCGTTTCGTGTAAGTCATTAGCAATTCCTTGTTATGTGTACTACGATTACGCCTATATTTCCATAATAAGTTTCTCTTTTTCTTACAACAAAGTTTTATGCCATTAGATATCCATTTGGGTTTTCTTTGTGTAGATATTTTCAACTTAACTATAGGGAAGCATAGGTTATAGAAAAGAATAAAAGTATCATGAAATAATTTAAATGCCAAATTAGGGTTATGTATATTTTTGACGTCTGAAAATGAAAGCTGGCTGATACAATTCCTGAATTTAGCACGGTTATCATCACTATAATCACGGCTAAAGGTGAACCAGTGTTTCAGTGTACATGTTTTTTTTATAGGTACTTTAATAAGCTGACCTAAATGATCTGACAGTGCAAGATCCACAATTTCTCCACTAGTGCTAGATATATTATGGACCACATTGTGTAAGCCTGAATTACTATCCGGGCGTGTGACATGATATAAGCATAGGTATAGATAGGTCTACTATACTCTGTACGTTTTCGTAGTCATGGTAATGGTCGCGAATTAGAATGCATGATCCACCTTTACGAACAGATCTACAGAAATTTGAAGCTATTCTAAAATTTGCAATCGGAATTCGCGAGACATCGTCAACTATTAAGTTGTGTTCACACACACAAATAATACTCACAGTTTTACCTATTTGTTCGAAATTGTCCAAACATACCTGCAATTGGTCGGATTTAGCGATAAGACCATTAACATTCTGATGTAGTACATGTATAGAATTAAACACGAAATAAATTATTAGTCCTAGAATCGTTAGTTGTAAGGTCTATATTTATACAGTTACTATTATTAGTATTTTGTTCAAAAATTACAACTTGCTCTTTCATGAAGTGACGGAGGTGTTGGAAGATAGAACGTAATCCATTGTTGTTAACTTTTCTTGTTGGTTTGTGAAACATGAATGAGATAAAAATATCATGAAAGTGCACTGTTTCGCACATAATTTGGTCGAGATCTCTGGAACCCTGCGGTCTATTGAAATGATTTATGGTTAGATTCATGGGTTATTACTAATTATTTGGTTCTTCGAACCAATTTCTTTATAAGTTGCGTAGTTTTCGAGTAAATAAACAATAACTAGATTTTTACGCTTACACAGTTCCAAAAACGTATGCTTTGTGCCTACGAAGGCGAAATCCTATGCCTATCCTTTTCACAAAATGAAAATCTCATAACCATAATCTCGCAAGGTGCCACTGAGATTAATAAGTTATAAATTATCAAATATAATGTATGCCAATATAATGTCATATTTTTTTTCTGCGCGTTTTCGGAATGCAGCCATTGCAGTAAGCGGTAAAAATACTAAGAATGAGTCTATTTCTATTTCTTCGTTAAATTTGTATTTTAATAGACTCAGACAGGCTGAAAACGTTAGAAAAAATGAGACATATAGACCATACCGAAATTACTTTTTATTGAACATCATAGAATATATATAGTACGTAATGACTCTCCTACATCATAGACAAGCAGCGTGCCCCCCACCATCCCCGCCCCCGCCGCCTGCAACCCGCTTACTCGCCCGTAGTGTGCGATACAGGCGCGTCGCGAACCGCACTCACCCTGATAAGCCCCCTCGTTAAGAGATGAAACGTTGGTGTTCTTCCAATACAAACTAGGTTAGTAGTTAACCCGCTAACATTCAAAATGAATTCGACAAACGAAAATTTTTATAATAAAATACAGTACGTATAACACCTTAAATTAACTTCTGTGTGGAACGAGTGATTGCGTTATATAGGTGACTAATATGCACCCTCGCCAATCCATCGGAGGAAGCCTTTAAAAATTGGAAGCAAGTAAGGTTATAAAAGATGTGCCATCCAAGGGTACCTTCTCGTTGGCCTGCGTGAGGTCTCTCTGCGCGTGCGTCAGTCTGTCCCGCGTGCGTTGCAGGTCCTTCCTTAGCGTCGCTAACTCGGCCGAAACGGCGCTGCGGCGCGACTTGCAGTATTCACTCTCACACTCGCTTCTGGTAGATCAACAAGTTAAGAATGTTAAATCACACTAATATTAGATTGGATGGATGCTGGTTACCTCTCACGAAATTATGCATAGATTTAGCTCTAAGCCTGCAATCAAACATCGGCTACTTTTATCACATAAAACAGTTACCATGGTATAGAAATAACTTTTAAACGTTTCCATAGAAACAACGCGTGCGAAGCCGCGGGCAGAAACTAGTTTATAACACTGAAGCTCAGTTGTCCCTCAGCTCCCAGCAGCATAATCAAATCAAATCAATAACTTTTTATTTCCATTAATACAATAAATGTACACATAGAAAATGTAAAATTCTTAATAATTTAAAACTGACACGGAAATAATGTGATATTTTTTATTTCTGTCGCTTCGGTATGTAGACTAAGGTAGAGAAGCGACGAAGAAACCTTTAGCCTGTTAGTTGTTATTTTTCGAGTTGGAGCAAATCCCGGTTTTGACAATTTGTTTGAATTGATTTATTGATAATTTTTGCAACTCACTAGGAGTTTTGTTGTAGAAGCGTATGTATACATTGCCCTTTAAAAGATACATTATTCTTGTGTAGCCTAGTTGTGGGCACAGCTAGTTTATTCTTATTTGTAGTATTTAAATTATGTATAAATATAATATGGAATATGGAGTTTCAGAGAAAGTTAAAAACTATTCTTTTAAATAAATGTTATTATGCTATAAATTAATTTTTAACTTACAAAGATTTTTCTGCTTCATGATGACATTCTTTATTTTTAAGTTGTTTTTATCCAACATTAGTTTCAAGTTCAGTTTTAATTTATTTTATTGTAAGCTTAATTAATAAAATTGTTATTAATTGTACACAGACATTGCACACCGTAAAGGTAGGAATACTTTCACTCGCATAGGCATAAAAACACCTGTACCTACATGTATTTCAAGCAATAAACGATACTTTACTTTTTACTTTACTTTATATCGCTATTTCTATGATTCTATAGCCCCTCGTAACCCAATTAAGGCCCGTATTATGAAAGCTTGCTCAGTCATATATCTATGCTTGAGTGACGTTTATTCCATAGAAAAGCTTTACTCAAGCATAGATCAATGACTGAGAAAGCTTGCATAATACGGGCCTTAGAGTGGAGGTAAAGTCAAGTAGCAGAAACGAGGCCTTTCTACGTAGAAAGGCCTTACCCCGGCTTTAGGTCTAGCAGGTTGGAATGTGTGTCGCCCCAGGCACCTCCCGGTATGCTGATTGACGTAGTGGAAGTCGACACAACTAGGAAGAGACTGCTCAGCACCGAGTGCCAGGAAGTTTTATAAGGCCAATATGCACATTGGGTCGCTAAGCTACGCTAAGTTCAAGTCATTGTATTTTAAGCTATAAATAAAGATTAATTTAGGCTTAGAACTGCACCACCTTAACTCTTCCCGCGGGTGTCGTAAGAGGTGACTAAGGGATATCCACCGGGGTGCGGGCAGCAGCGTTTCCGAACAATTCTACCACCGAACTGCAATCCCAGTCCACATGCCCAACGTGGGGATTATGGGCATACCCCCACACGATAAAAACCAATAAGACACTTATCAGGGGGAGTAAATGTAATTCTTAAGCCAAGTCCACTTACTGCGAGGTCCGCCTCGCCTTGAGCAATTGTTGGTCCGCCGCTATCCGCAGCCGCCTCTCCTCTCCCAGCTTCCGTTCTAACGCGGCGCGCTCACTGCAGCGCCATGCTGACATTCTGAAAGGAGATTGACAGATAGATAAGACATTTACTCACACGTGGCGCATGGACCTGCGCTACGCTTCGCTTTGCTTTGAGCCATCATCATCGCGGCCTGCAACCCACCCATTACTGATCTCGTGAGTAATGTACTATTATTGTTACTTCAGATACCAGATACCAATACATTATACCAGCGCGCGGTCAGCAACATCTTGGTGCGGTCAGCAACGCCTTGGTGCGGTCAGCAACGCCTTGGTGCGGCCCGCGACGCCCCACAATGTCTTCAACACACATATCGTGCCGCGCCAACCGCCACATAAAAGCTTACTAGCTTTTTGGACCTTACATTTTAGGGGTTGCTGCACTCGCCGTTATTTCTGAGAACTTACTTATGCTGTAACTGTGCGTTGAGGTCAGCCTGCATGGCGCGCCGCTGCTGGTCGCCCGCGAGACAGGCGGCGAGCTGGCGCGCACACGCGGCTTCGCTTCTCTGCGCCGCATCGAGCTCAGCTTTTACCCGAGACAGCTCTGCGGCGCACTCGCGGGCTGATAGCTGGAAAACGAAAGAAAAAGTCACGTGCTGACAGCTGATAAATATATCAACAAGATGATAGTGGGGCAGATCTGAACGCAGCTAGATCAAACTCGTTCGCCGCGAGAATTAACAACTTAATTTTCGCGCCACTTCTACTACGTGAGACCGATGACCGAGACCATGCTTGACCTTAGGCTTCTGAAGTGTGTCGGCTCGCGGGCGTGACCGAGATAAGAGACTGCGACGCGGAGCAGACGAGCGCGAGACGGGTCTCCGCTCAACCTCGACCACCGCAGACAAGTGTCTCGGTCTCCAATATCCATATCGGGTCTTTGCTTTTGCAAAATTAAGAGTAAAAGGGAATTTTCTGTCGCCGAGAAGCATGCTGATTGCTACTTTCCGCTTGTAACAGTATGATTGCCGGTGATATCACAGTTCCATCCTCGCATGCTTCGGACACTGTCAAATATAAACTTTACAGTCAAGCAAAATAAAAGGTGTAGTGTTACAATAACTCACCAATTCTTGTTCCCGTTCTTTCTCTTTCTCTCTTTCCTTCTCACGTTCTTTCAGTTCTCTTTCTCTCTCTTTTTCCCTTTTCTTTTCCTCGTCCCTTTCTCTTCTCCGTTCTTCTTCCTTTTCCTTTCTTTTCTCTTCTTCCCGTTTCTTTTCTTCTTCTTTCTCTCGTTTTCTTTCCCCGTCTCGTATTTTTTCTTCTGCTTTGTGTATATTATTGCACTCTTTTACTTTAACATTTTCATTTGTACTTTCTACTTCCTTATCTATAAGTTCTTTTGTTGCTGAAAATAAATAGTTAAATCATAAATCAATAACAAGTGGATGCATATTATTAGATATACAGGATGCCACGTAATATGTGTACTGAGCCTAAAGGGTGACTCTGGACACCGAGGGGGTCAACGATTGTTCTAAAAAAATTTTGAAGTTCCCTTTTTTCAGAATCACCTGCTTTTGGCTTAGTACACGTGTTACGAACGTCACACCCTGTATACATTTTGCAGTGAATAAATATTCTACTCACCGTTATCTGTACTCTTATGACTATGAACAAGTTCCTTATCTAATTCCTTATGTTTTTTCTTTCTCTTATCCTCTCTTGGCGCAGCCTCTTTCTTATCATATTTTGAAGGCTTTGTACCTGAAATCAAGAACTAAGTTTAAAGCTGTTAATCTATACATCTACTTAAGAACATTTTATATTAATCTTATTTATTGCCAAAATAACACATTGCTATCGCATTCGGTTACAAACAAGAGCTGACTTTCGACCTCCAAAAATAGGTGATATTAAATCTATGTTGATCGAACTCGTTCTCCGGAGGGTGCCAGCAAGAAGAACTTGCATAACTATGATCCATTGAGTCGAATCGAGTCTTATGATGGGAAGATTTTCAATCTGCATTTTAAAATTCATAAAACCGTACATAACGCTTACGAAATGGCTTGTCTTGCTTGGCATCCAGATGCCATTCACAACTATTTATATCTAGGTGCATTCAGTTTCTGACCTGAAACTAAAATAAGTGTGGCTGAGATTAAAATAAGTGTGGGACATGTTGTATTTATTAATATTCTTACCGTAGAGACTGAGGCTTACGGACATAGCTGTACATTAAGTATATAAACAATGTTTAATATAAATAAATAAAACAATAAATAAATAAATTAAATTAAAAATAATGCTAGACAAACCACACAGCATTATCTAGTCCCAAGTTAAGCAGAGCTTGTGTTATGGGTACTAGATAACTGTTATACTTAATACAATAAATACACTACATAGATAGATATTTTTTTATTATACAAGGTGTAACTATATACTCGAGCTTGTTTTAAGGGTTATCACCACGAAATGATGCAGGCCTATCAGAATTCCAATGATTTCACCCATAAATTCTATTAGATTTGTAACCTTTTTAATCTTTACGTCAGTTTTATGCAAGATCTATTTATTTCAATTTACAAATCGTCATTATGTGGTCAACAACGAAGATTAATATCACCAGAGATTTTTGTAGTGCCAACCCTAACGAATCTCAGGTTTGACGTCCCGTGTGTAAATAATTGGTTACTTTTGTAGTGCCAACCCTAACGAATCTCAGGTTTGACGTCCCGTGTGTAAATAATTGGTTACTTTTGTAGTGCCAACCCTAACGAATCTCAGGTTTGACGTCCCGTGTGTAAATAATTGGTTACTTTTGTAGTGCCAACCCTAACGAATCTCAGGTTTGACGTCCCGTGTGTAAATAATTGGTTACTTTTGTAGTGCCAACCCTAACGAATCTCAGGTTTGACGTCCCGTGTGTAAATAATTGGTTACTTTTGTAGTGCCAACCCTAACGAATCTCAGGTTTGACGTCCCGTGTGTAAATAATTGGTTACTTTTGTAGTGCCAACCCTAACGAATCTCAGGTTTGACGTCCCGTGTGTAAATAATTGGTTACTTTTGTAGTGCCAACCCTAACGAATCTCAGGTTTGACGTCCCGTGTGTAAATAATTGGTTACTTTTGTAGTGCCAACCCTAACGAATCTCAGGTTTGACGTCCCGTGTGTAAATAATTGGTTACTTTTGTAGTGCCAACCCTAACGAATCTCAGGTTTGACGTCCCGTGTGTAAATAATTGGTTACTTTTGTAGTGCCAACCCTAACGAATCTCAGGTTTGACGTCCCGTGTGTAAATAATTGGTTACTTTTGTAGTGCCAACCCTAACGAATCTCAGGTTTGACGTCCCGTGTGTAAATAATTGGTTACTTTTGTAGTGCCAACCCTAACGAATCTCAGGTTTGACGTCCCGTGTGTAAATAATTGGTTACTTTTGTAGTGCCAACCCTAACGAATCTCAGGTTTGACGTCCCGTGTGTAAATAATTGGTTACTTTTGTAGTGCCAACCCTAACGAATCTCAGGTTTGACGTCCCGTGTGTAAATAATTGGTTACTTTTGTAGTGCCAACCCTAACGAATCTCAGGTTTGACGTCCCGTGTGTAAATAATTGGTTACTTTTGTAGTGCCAACCCTAACGAATCTCAGGTTTGACGTCCCGTGTGTAAATAATTGGTTACTTTTGTAGTGCCAACCCTAACGAATCTCAGGTTTGACGTCCCGTGTGTAAATAATTGGTTACTTTTGTAGTGCCAACCCTAACGAATCTCAGGTTTGACGTCCCGTGTGTAAATAATTGGTTACTTTTGTAGTGCCAACCCTAACGAATCTCAGGTTTGACGTCCCGTGTGTAAATAATTGGTTACTTTTGTAGTGCCAACCCTAACGAATCTCAGGTTTGACGTCCCGTGTGTAAATAATTGGTTACTTTTGTAGTGCCAACCCTAACGAATCTCAGGTTTGACGTCCCGTGTGTAAATAATTGGTTACTTTTGTAGTGCCAACCCTAACGAATCTCAGGTTTGACGTCCCGTGTGTAAATAATTGGTTACTTTTGAACTATGATTCCGAATTTAGGATAGCACTATAACCATTATCATGGTCATCTGGGTCATGTACGAACAACAATTAGGTTCCAGAAGAGTGACACATGTATGCAACAGATTGAAAACATTCTATAAGCGTAGGTTACGTTATGATATAAAAAAAATTACACTAGTAGGCTGATTTCACAAGGCTGTCTTGTTTTATTATGTCACTTATATTATTTATTTAAAGATAGATAGGTTATGTACTAATTTGTTAAATTCTAGTATCTAGTAGCAGTTATATAGGTTTTATAATCTTTTATCTATCAATGTTTGGGTCAATAATATTTAATTATGACCTAAATTATGTATGTCCTATCCCGCAAACGAATCCGCAAGTAACCTGTCGTAAATAATAAAAATGTTTAAAAATGTTTTTCACCCCTTCATCAGCTGATTGAACTGTCAGTAGCTCTGTTAGTAAACATTCTACATCCTGGATGGACAGAGTATGGAGGGGTGGATCAGCGGTGGTTGGGGGGGGCCTTTTAGCCGCTGAATATAGTGTTCTGCTATATTCAGCGGCTAAAAGGTTATTTGGACTTTGGTAAAATTTTAGTCAAAATCACATTTCAGCCTGAACTTCGCTATTGCAGCCAAACTATTAGGTCTGCGACCCTGTCTTTTTTTAACATGATCAATAGTGGGCCTTTTGTACTCTTATACCAATCAGTCTTAGATTTATAAAAACCCAAATAAGAAAATTATTGTAATTTTTTTTTTTCAAATTCCCAATAATATACTCATTAGCTTTAATTGGTTCTATAAAGAATATTTCACATATAATCTTTTCTACAGCCTTCTTTTTAAAAATGGTTTTAATGAAGAATAAACCCTGAACATTTCATTTGGCTAGAGTTAGGGTATTCTCTAGAAAAATGTACTACATAATGTTATAAGTGCCAAAAATCCGTGGGTTAAGTGAGTTAGAGAAAACTACTTTTTAGAAAGGATATCGTACAAACCCTTTTTCCCGAGGTGGGAATCAAACCCTCCTACGCCGCAGGCGGATCTTTGCCCGTCGCGCCACAGAGGTCGTCACCACTATTTTATAACTCTTATCAATCAAAACCGGCTATGTGCGAGTCGCCTCACACACATAGGGTACCGTAGCACCGTACAAAACTTTCGCAAAAGATATAATAGAAACCCTTACAAACTGATTTTTTGATGGCTCGACAAAAGCAAAACTCTAACACGACGCGGTCACCCATCCAAGTACAGACCGCGCCTTACGTTGCTTCACTTCGGTGATCGGTACTCAACGAGGTATGGACGTTGGCCGCTATAACGATAAATAATAAAAATAAAAATCCGCCTAATTATTATAAATAGTTTATTTTTATTATTTGTTGCTATAGCGGCAATAGTTCTACACACCCTGTCAAAATAACAACTGTACGTACCGTAGTTTATCAACTACGGTACGTACAAGGCTCTTGAAACGTAATAGTACGTAATACGATAGTATTACGATTATTCAAGAGCATTGACAAACGTAGAGCAAAAACAACCAAAAAATCACGTTTTTTTGTATGGGAACCTGCTTCGAAAATGTGTGTTTATCTTTTCAATTTTTTTAAAATAAAAAAAATTATTTATTATATTAAAAAAAATTAAAAAGAAAAACACACATTTTCAACCTTTTACGGTTCACGAGATACAGCCCGCTGACAGAGGGACAGACAGAGAAATATTAGTAATAGGGTCTCGTTTTCCTTACCCGTTTACCCTTTGGGTACAGAACCCTAAAAATGAACCGTGTATAATCTCACCTTTACAGTGGTTACTCTTATCCTCATCACAGCCCGGTCCCTTCGCCACGCCGTTAGTGTGAGGCGCGTGCGGGCTGCTCGGCGTCGAGTGCGCACTCTGGTTGCTTTGTGAGCATTTCTGACTTTGCGTACTGTGCGTACTTTTCTGACTTTGCGTACTTTGCGTCGACGAGTCGCGAGCGCGGGTTTTCTTATCTACGTACTGTTCTAAATGTTCTAACTGTAAATAAGGATATAGAATTAGATTGGGTAGAGCACAATTTGCAAGAAAAGTGATAAAGATATTCATACCAGGAACAAAAGCAGACCTCATATTGGTCCTTGTGGCACGCCTGTCAATAGAACCTTCAAATCTTAATTAATTCTTGGTCCTGTATAAGTTTCATAAATTTCACCAGGCATAATTATAGTGTTAAAAATGTTACTATACATTAATGCTACATATATTCCGGGGAGATTTTCGTCAAAGACCTATTCGAAAGCTTTGCAAAAACTTCAAAAATCTACGAAATTGACTCACAGATCGTTTCAATTATTACCTTAGCTTTTAATGACAGATAATCTTTATCCTTGACACAATGCCCGTTAGTTTCTGACTTGGGCAGTCGTTTTACTTTGACGGCGCCATTCTTATTTGACTCCGCCAGTGTCGTGTTATCAAGCTCTCCTAATAGGTCGCTTGCGTACGTAGATGTTGTTAGACCACCCTGCAAAGAAGACAGTTTGTTGATAAGAAAATAAACTAGTAAAAGGCTATACACTAGCCAAACTCCATGTGAATGTTTAAAAACAAACCACAACACAAATAACTAACTAATAACGACCGTAATGTACCTCGTGTGTTCATAAGTTTTGAGACGAACTTATTTAATTAATTTAAAAAGAAAGTAATTCATGCAACCTTTTTTAAACTTTTAAAATTTTAAATTTCGAATGTTTTGAATCAGAAAAAATATACATTTGAATATTTGTTTCATTCTCCGTGAAAATTGGGCCAACAAAAGATTTGCGTGCGACTGTAATTTCACTGTTTCAAGCAGGAAAAAAACCAATGCAAGTTTTTAGTGAAATCCAAAGTTTGGGATGTAGTCGGAACTTTGTGTATTATACCATAAAGAGGTACAAGGAGACCGGCTCTTTAGAAGACCGTGGAAGATGTGGCCGCCCGCGGTCTGTAAGGACGCCCGCCAACATCAAAGTAATCAGAGAGCGAATTCGTCGCAACTCTTGCCGGACTTAAAAGAAATTAGCTCTGCAGACCAACATTTCGCGAATATCGGTGAACAGGATACTTAAATATGATCTTAAACTAAAGGCCTACAGTCGAAGGAAAGTGCATTATTTAAACGAGCGTCTTCGTAAATTGCGACTGGAACGATGTCGGAACCTATTGAGGAGACACGATCCAAAAAATATCCTGTTTACCGATGAAAAGATCTTCACGGTGGAAGAAAAGTTTAACCGGCAGAACAATAAGGTTTACGCCAGAAGTTCAAAGGACGTCCAGCCATCTGTACGCAATGTCCAGCGCACTCATCATCCAGCAAGTGTGATGGTTTGGTGGGGTGTTTCCTACGAGGGGGTCACTTCGCTTCATTTTTGCCAGCAAGGCGTCAAGGTGAAGGCACAAAATTACCAAACCGACATATTGGAAGCGGTGGTTAAACCATTAAATGATACGCTATTCGCTGGAAAATACTGGGTTTTCCAACAGGACTCTGCTCCCTCCCATAAAGCTAAGACTACCCAACGTTGGCTGGAGGCCAATTTGCCAGGCTTCATTCGGAGCGAAGATTGGCCCTCGTCAAGCCCTGACTTGAATCCTTTGGATTATTCTTTATGGACGGAATTGGAGCTGAGGGCATGCAGAAAGTCTCACCCAAACCTGGATTCTCTCAAGCGAGCCCTTATTAAAGAATCGAAACGGATTCCCATTGAAAAGATTCGTGCCGCCATAGATGAATGGCGCACGCGTTTGAAGGCCTGCATTGAATGCAAAGGCGGCCATTTTGAATGATTTATTTTTAAATACAGATCTAGATGTCAGTAGTTTTAATTTTAATATCCAATAAATGAATACTCAACTTAGCTCCAAAAATATTTTAGTTTTACTGTGTCTCAAGACTTATGAACACACGAGGTATATTGCGTATAAAAAGACGCGGCAACAGCATAGATCTAAGTAAAATCTGTAGATATGGTACGTTCTCCCAGCGCTTACTCAACAACTGGCCTGTGTTACAATTACACGCAAACACTCGCTAACAGCTACATTTCCAATATTGTGCAATAATTATAAAGAATGAACACGAGGGCATCGCTGTAGTCTTTTAGTCAATAAATCACACTAAAGTACGTCGTAGCAAACACGCGTAACACGAACGCCGCGTCCGACTACGACTGAAGTGGGTGGACCTAATTGCACCTTATTTGAGTCTTCCATTTTCGAGAAGCTAGTACCTCATCTCACCTTTTTTGCTAGATCGATGGGCAACAGAATGCATTAGAGCTTAAGTATGGGCGGTTTGTTTACAAACATTTTACATCGAGTTTGGCCTATACACCAAGGTACAATAAATATCTTGTGTTTCCAGTTGACGTACATATGCATATGCAGTCACAATTGTTTCTGATTCTGACTGTTATAAAGAATCTGGGTAATTTATCTAACAAACAGAAATATGCATAAAATAAGCAAGTGTTACTTCATGACGTCAGCAAACGGCCTTGTCAGAAGACCAGCGTTGGTTGTATAAATAATAATAATAATGCTGGACAATCCACACAGCATCATCTAGCCCCAAAGTAAGCAGAGCTTGTGTTATGGGTACTAGATGACTGATAAACTTAATACAATACATAACATAGATAGATATTTTTTATTACATATAGAAAATACCCAGAACACCCGGAACAAATATTTGCAGATCGTACAAACATTTGTCCCAAGGCGGGAATCGAACCCGCAACCTTCTGCGTCGCAGACGGACCTTCGCCCTATAAATATACATATATAATATATATATATATATATGTATATATAAAGTCATTAACGTGTTCACTGGCAAGCTTCAGCGATGCGACCTGGGGAGGAGCGCGTCACAGGCAACGAGCTGTCGTACTTGGCCGTGTGCGTCGGTAGCAGTCAAAGTGTTAACCAGTTTGTGAAAAGGATAGGTATAGGATTTCGCGTTCGTAGGAGCAGGACAGAGCATACGTTTTTAGAAAGGCGTACGCGCAAAAAAATATTATTAAGTTATTATTTATTTATAAGAAAATTACGCAACTAATTAAGCAACTGGCTTAGAAAGGAACCAAGTAATTAGTAAAAAGCTACGAATCAAAACATAAATAATTTTAATAGCCCGCAGTGTTCCTGAATCCCGACCAAATTATGTGTGAAACAGTGCACTTTCGTGTTATATTTATCGTAATTTTGTTTTCATCGTTTTTTCACATTAGAGGACCTACAGAAATAATGTTGAATTTTATGTAATTCGAGTTTAGTAACACGGGGTTCCCGGGGTTAGATCAATACAATACAATATCTTTATTGACAACACCATGTTATAAGTCAAGTAGATACCAATGTAGGTACATCTACGCCTAGTTTGACAACCAAATCCGTTAGGTTCGCCTCTTAACTACATAATATGCTTAAGTTGCTTATCATCATCATCATCAACCTATCTTAGTCCACTGCTGGACATAGGCCTCGCCCAATGAGCGCCATAGCGCCCTGTCTTCAGCTTGCGACATCCAGCATCTGCCTGCAGTCTTTCGAAGATCGTCATCCCACCTGGCCGGAGGGCGTCCTACACTACGTTTGCCGAGTAGCGGTCTCCACTCAAGAACACGTTTACCCCAGCAGTTGTCGGTTCTTCGCGAGATATGGCCAGCCCACTGCCACTTCAGCTTGCTAATTCTCTGCGCTATGTCGATAACTTTGGTTCTCTGTCGGATGTATTCGTTACGAATCCTATCCTTCAGAGAAACATAGCATAGCCGAGCATAGCTCAAATAAACAGTTATATTTCTGCAATCCTCACCTCTGGTATCGCCTCCCGCATCAGCTTGAAATAAAACTCGTTTTGCGCGCGGACCTGCCGCTGTGTTCGCAAACGTAGTCTATCGTCAAGCTTCTGCTTGGCGTTTACTCCTGTAAGACACATATATATCAAAATATCAATTAAAACTTGACAAATTCAAATGGACTGAAAGTGACAACGGGACACCCACCATGCTATCACGCTTCGACACATTTGATCAAATATGATCTATACACTAGCCAAACTCGATGTGGTATGTTCGTATACAAACCGCCCATACTTAACCTAAAATTCACTCTGTCCAGCATTATTTATTATTTATCCTTTAATAAATATTGCTTACAAGTATATCTGAAAATCGACGCCAAGCAAGTGAGTTTTAGTTATTTGTGTCGTGGTCTGTTTACAAACATTTTACATCTAGTTTGGCTAGTTATAAGCTTGTTTATCTCTACACGATGCATAAGTTAGTAAATTAATCTAGTCCCAGATAATATCAGCAAAGTGTGCAACAGATGAAAAAGGCCAACGTGATGGCAATGATATTGAGAGAGGAATTCCCGATAAGGGGGGTTAAACAAAGATTTAAGTAAAAAAAAAAGAAAACACAGGTAAAATCATCATGGGTTTCGAATAAAATCCTTATATAAATCAGGTAGAATTAAACAAATTGCATTTCAATAGTATAACGACGTGAAACAAATTAAGTAAATGGTCAAAACGTTATTAATTGAATTTTGTTTTATTCGGAGGACAAACAGTTTTAAACACTACAATAAACTAAATTATAAGGTTTAACAATTTAAGTGTCCTTGCATGAGGAAACTTGCTGGCTGACGACTAAAGGAATATCGATTGAAGGTTTCTGTTACCTAAAGAGATAATAGGGAATCCAAGGGCTCCAGCAGCCCAGGGCTTAGCCCCCCACTCGTCCGGCTCCTCCGGCAACGCACCTCGCATCACCGACGTGAGGAAGCCTGTCCGGAGCGCCTCCACGTACACCACTACTAGCCACATACACAGCGTTTGTGTGCACATGCCTTTACTTTCAACTGTTGACAAAGGACCAAAGTTAATGCAGGAAAAAAACAATAAGGAAGGAAGGAAAGAAGGTTTTAAAGGCAGACAAAAACCCTTTGTTTTCTGCTGACCGCACCATAGCTACGGTATACGGTAGTTTCGTTGTTGAAGCTCTGTCGGGATCTACAGAGCCGTGTCTTGCCGCTGGCAGCAAAAGCATCAAAGCACATTGACCCTTTTGCTGCCAGATTTTGCTTTTGATTGATTAAAGGATTCAATATCCTCAATACCACTCACCCTAAGCGACCGACTGTCATGTTGCGCGGAAAGTACCAGTTGCTCTTGCGATGAGCCAAAGTGCGGTCAGCACAGCCTTAGGTAGCGAACGCATCATAAAAAAATAAATAATGCTGGACAATTCAAACAGCATCATCTAGCCCCAAGCTAAGCAGAGCTTGTGTTACTTATTACTTAATACATTACATAGATAGATATTTCTTATTATAGGTGTGTACATGTAAGTACCTATAAAACCCTCGGAACAAATATCTGCAGATCGTACAAACATTTGTCTCGGGACAAATGTTTGTACGATCTGCAGATATTTGTTAGGAGGTTGTGGGTTCGATTCCGGCCTCGGGGCCGGAATCGAACCCACAACCTCCTGTGTCACAGACGGACCTTCGCCCGCTGCGCCACAGAGGTCGTTATAAAGTTAAATATCCTATCCTCCAATAATGCGACCTATTACCAATATAGATGGCCTTACAAGTGAAATGGAACTATTAATCGCCCATGTCTCGTTTAAAAATATTAAATTCATTTGCTGTGTCGTCTATTTGCCGCCTAACTACAAAGACGAGCAATATATTAATGTTTTAAGTTGTATTGAGCAAGTATTTTGTAAATATTCTGACCTAGATGCAATAATTATTGGTGACTTTAATTTGAATTCTTGTAGCGTTAGTGTTAGGACTCATTTTGATATATTTTGTGAAATATGTGGTGTCCATCAATTTAACGATGTCGTTAACGAATACGGTGGCTTGTTGGACTTGGTACTCAGCGGGATGGAGAGACCGCCTTGTAGTCGAGTGTGCCCCCGATGCATTGGTTCAGGTTGATAGATATCACCCTCCATTTCATATTGATTTCCTGTTACCCCGTGGGCGTCAGATCTCTCTCGCTTCCGCATCTGAGGGCTCTATCCGTTGCGCTCCACCATTGAAAGAGTGGAACTTTCGGAAGGCTGACTTCCATAGACTCTATAAGTCTCTAGGTGAGATCGACTGGAGCGAGCTTTATAGCGAAAGTGATCCAGACCTGGCTACCGAAATTTTTTACAAGAAGATGAATGGTTGCTTAGACGAGTGTGTGCCCGCCAAGCTTAACTCAAATACCGCCTCACGGAAGTATACATATCCGAGTTGGTACACACGCGAAATTGTAAAAAATATAAAAAATAAATACTTTCACTTTATTAAATTCAAGGAATTAGGAAAACTGTTTAATCAAGAGCTATATAAGTACTACAGACAGTTAGTTAAAAAGTTAATAGCTGCGGCTTTCAAAAAATACATATCGCAGACACAGGCTAATATCATACGCGATCCATCCAAATTCTGGCAGTACGTCAAAGATAAGCGACAAGACAGACCAACACTCGGAGAAGTGAAGTGGCGAGGTAAGACTGTTGCAGGTCAGGAAGCAGCGGATGCCTTCGCTGATTTCTTCGGTTCAGTCTTTCACGTCAATGAACCCTTCCTGAACGCAGATGCGGCGGCGGGTGTTGCTGTGTCTGGATCCTTAGATAATAGTAGAGTCATAATCGAACACATCGGGATACCGGATATTCATAAAGCATTTAAGCGGCTGAAGCCGGGATCGTCGACGGGTCCAGATGCGGTACCGCCATATGTGGTAAAAGATTGTAAATCAGCATTTGAGCGACCCCTTCTTTATTTATACAATCTTTTACTCCAGCGCAAACCGATGGAAGGTCTCAAAGGTCACCCCAATCCCAAAGAATGCATCAAACACACTAGTGTATATGCACAGACCAATTGCTGTTCCTTCTATCTTCGGGAAAATTTTTGAGACTGTCCTAAACAATGAGATTTGTCGTCAGTTTGGTGGACTCCTCGCTAGTTCTCAGCATGGTTTTCGCGCAGCTAGATCGACGGTCACGAACCACGTAAACTTTGTTGACTATGTGTCATTGTGTATGGATATGGGCTCTCAGGTAGACGTCACCTATTTCGATTTTAAAAAGGCGTTTGACTTAGTAGATAACGATATTCTCCTGCAGAAGCTAGCTATGATGGGTTTCGTACCAAAACTCCTAGCATTTTTCGCTAGCTACCTACGGAACCGTCGCCAATACGTCTCCTTCCAGAGCTATGTGTCGGAAACATATTTCACGCGATCAGGAGTTAGCCAGGGAAGTACACTAGGTCCCACCCTGTTTCTACTTATGATAAACGACCTACCATCTGTTGTTGTCTCCTCTGAGAGTCTCCTGTTCGCCGATGACCTAAAACTTTATACGGCTGTGCGCGAAACGGACGACTGCTTAGCACACCAGCGTGATATTGAACTTGTCGCTGAATGGAGTGAAGCCAATCACCTCCCTTTTAACACCTCTACATGTAAGACTATCACTTTTGCACGTCGGCGCTATCCCATTGTGCACAGCTACTCTCTGTCTAATGCTCCTCTTGAGCGTGTTCAAACCATACGGGACCTTGGACTGGTGATGGATCCGAAGCTCAACTTCAATGCCCATATACAGGGTATATGCAAGCAAGCGTGCAAAATCTTAGGATTCGTAATGCGTGTAACCTGGGACTTTCCCGACTTAAGAGCAGCGATGATGTTGTACTATGCCTATGTACGTAGTCGTTTGGAGTTTGGAGCGATTGTTTGGGATCCTCACGAGGACAAGTACAGCATGATGGTCGAGAGGGTACAGAGGAAGTTTGCACGTTATTCCTATAAACGCATGTACGGGTATTATCCATACCTCTACCCATCCTTGTTCGTCTCTGGTATGGTCGGTCTGGACACTCTACACTCAAGGCGGAAGCTCCTCCTGCTTATGCATTATGTCATGGTGCTGCGTGGTAGAGTTGACAACCCAGTAGCCTTACAGCAAATGGGCCTTGCGATCCCGAGACGGCACATGGTAGGTGCAGTAGGAGCTGTCGGCCCGCGGCGTCGGCCTGTGCTGTTTGCGCTACCACCCGGATACCGAACGCGTGCTGGGGAGAGCGCTCCCACCCCTAGAGTACTTACCCTTCTAAACGAGTTCATCTCTTTAACTGACGCCGACGTATTCTTTGACAGCATCGCCAAATTACACCAGTTGATGCTCTTATTTTTTAATTGTACGTTTTGACCTGTTTTTGTTATTATTATTATTGTTTATTAGAGTAGATATAATTGTTAATTTAATTCTTTGACATGTCCATATTTTAGACTTTACAATTGACCTGCTTTTGTGATCTGTCTATGACAAAGTATACCTATGTATTACAGATAGTTACTGATTATTTAATTCTGAATTTTAACTTATGTTTTTGTGTTATGTGTTAATATTCTACCTTAGATGTTGTAATAGTGTTTGACGTTTTGGAATGTATTGTAATTCTGTAAGTAATGCTTAAATAAATAAATAAATAAATAAAATATGATGTCTTTAAATCTAGGCTAGGACAATAACCAGTTATATTAGAAAAAAACCCTGTAGCCCAACTTACTGTGGCATAACTTTTTAAATTAAGTACCACATAAAACCTAAAATTAGCACATTGCCATGAATTTACGTATTTACACTGATGACACTAAAGCTCAAATTGGAACGTGATCCAAGCCTCAGTATAGTCCATTTTCCCTCAACCAAATGCAGAATGTATTTAAGTAAATCAATATAGACAAATAATAATCGCTATTTCCAAACCACATTAGTTATTTCAGAAACTAACGCTTATATATCAAGTAGGTAATTAAAAACTGGTTACGAATTCGTAACCAGTAGTATTGGCGAATATTCGGAATATTGTCTACATTGAATTAATGGGGCAACACAGCCAGTGTCTTGGGAAGGGCTTCCGATTGTTATTGATAATGGATTAGGCGGCGAATTCTGCTAACTAATCGCTTTACTATGACAATGGTATCGTCGCAGAATGTTCACCATATTGGTTTGGATTTGGTTTTCTACCTTAGAGCCTTTTCTATCACACTGGCGATTTGCGACCGATTTCAAGGCGAGTGCACAGCGAGCTCGCTGTGCACTCGCCTTGAAATCGGTCGCAAATCGCCAGTGTGATAACTATGGTAAGGCTCTAAGATGAAACAAACTACAGATGTAGACGTCAAAATTTTCGAGTTTGATGATAAAGATAATGCATCAGAGTTCCATGGAAAAAATTAAAGCTTATGAAATTGTGAATTCTACGCGGGCGAAAGCGTAGGTAGAGGAGCGCTATTCGTAGCGTCTTCGTTTGGGGGAGGCCTATGTTCAACAGTGGATGTACACGGGCTGATGATGCCCTCCGTTATTTCTATTTCCGTCACAAACATACTCACATGTAATCCATATATAACTGACCCACACGCACACCCCCGCAAGGAAGGTGAGCACTTGCATGGGTATAATGAAGTAACAGACCATGTCTGAGGTCAGTGCTACACAGGTGAAGAATACTGTAAATGCCTGAAATAAATAATTATACTTTTTTATTACGAAATATAAAGAGACTTTATCGCTCAGCGACTATACTAGACTTCTAAGCGCGACTTCGTACGCATTTATACTCCCGCTAAACTCAATTAAAACAAAGCTTACTTTCATATTTTTATTTTATTTTAACAGAATTTGCACTACTTGTTGATTTGAGCTCTTTACTACAATGCATAATGTTGACAATTATTTTTCAAACTATAAATAGAGACTTTTGTGTTGTGTTGTTTACAAACAATTCTGAAAATATCTCTAGTATATGTACAACGTACCCTGGATAAACAATAGCCTTTAAGTTAATTCAGGTATTGAACTACAGCTGTGGTAAAATTTTAGTTCAAATAATACACAGTTTTTGACATTAAAGAAGTTAGAACTATCCATCTATCTTTTGCATTTTTAATATAAGCGTGACTACTGAATGCCAAAGAATGGCCTGGAAGATATATCTGCAGATTGCAAGAACAAGCTACTTTGTGTGTGAGAACAAAGCGGGCAGAATCTTGTAGGCATTTTTAAAGGCATGTAGGTACAGGAATCAGAATATCTTTATCTCCATGATTTACTAGAAAAATTTGTAAATGTCAGGACAATTAAATTTAGTTACTATGACATAGGGGCAACTAATCTAAAAAAAAGCCTTGATTGCTGTATAACAGGTTTTTTTTGTAGTGACTATAGGTTGCGAAAACAAAACTCAACTTGACAGTACTTAAAATGGTACTGTCCCTTTCTTTATGGTCGAAATAAAAAGCATGGTATAAATTTAGTGCTTTTAAATTAGTTGAATTTATGTGCTATCTAAATTGACACCAGTGTGTAAAATTTTATAAACACTTACCAGTCCTTTACTATGATAACAGTTATAGATTGATTTGATCATCAGCCACAACGGACCGAGAAATTCAAACCGAAACTCCAGCATGTAGTCGGCGAGGGCTATGGAGCTCCACAACAGAACAAACTTTACGTACAACATTGAGCTAAAACAGACAATTACATGTATTTGTAGTGAATATTAACGCCTACTCCACTAAACTTATTGTGACATAAACTATAGGTACTAAAAGTTAGTATAGAAAAACCTTTAACTAAGTAATTGGCTATCATTGTTACTCAGATTATGGTGGAATTGCCTTTCAATTTCAATTTAAGTAGTAAAATCAATTGATTTAATTCCATAACTCAATACATGATGGTTTCTTGTGGTATTATGGGGCAAAAGATTTGTGTTGTCCGGGTTGTAGTGGTACCCATTTCAAATATCTACCTACTGTCGTAGTGGACGTATGTTACTGTTATGAACATTCAAACATCAAAAACACAGGAGCGGATCTAGACATCTCCAAGGGCAAAAGTTTTATCCTAACCAATTTTAAAAGATTTATTTAATCATGTGTTTTCTTTAACTTTTGTGATGCCAATTTGTATGATAATGTGCGACATTTTCAATATCCAGCTTTTTAGCTAGATCCGCGCCTGTCAAAATAATTCTAGAAAAATATATGAAAATTTACTTAGTTTTCTGTTTTCTCCTGTCAAACTGAAGAACTACACTCTGATATGGGTCTAAGTATACCTGGTGATATCCCTGGCAGCGTGGGTAACATTGTGTTCATTAGATTACAAATGAAACACAAATAAAGAAAACAAATTACTTGCAACACAAAAAATGAAATCTTTTGTTGATTTTTGCTTAAGGTAAAAAGACGGGTAAAAGCTAGATTTGAAAAGCATCTACAAATGTTAGGAAATGGTTTGTTTCCCACACTAAACAATAGATTTATTGTGAGTGGTGAAACAGATGGCACTCTCTACCCACACATTCAGACAATTTTACATCATTTTCCAACACCTTCTCACAGAACAGATTACAGGTTTTTGTAAGAGGTTGTACCTTGTAGCCCGGGCTTTTAGTTTTAGGGGTAAATAACTCACTTTCCGTACATTCCTTCGGTGATTTTAGTGCGCTTTAAGGGGCGCCGCAACTTCCCAGTATCGGCATTTCGCCGCTTCATATTTCTACATCCGGGGTGAAAAACACGAATCCAGGCGTTCGGGTCAAAATAATATTTCACGAGGAAACCACTAAATGCACGTAAAATCCAGAAAATTGTATCTTTTGTTGTCAATCAAGAAATAAATAATAAAAAAACGAGGGAGAAGGAGACGGATGCTCGACGGATACACTATGGCTATGGTTATTTTCACGGAAGAACGATAGTACTACTGCACTAGTGTTGCAGGATGGTTTCAGTTTCCTCAATCGATCAAGGTTGCGTGTTGTTTTGTGGTTGCTGCTCGATCAGGGGTGATTTCTTCCGTCCACTACGACGGATTGGTGCCGAAATGACGTTGACTTGACACTGACTGCTGCAAAATTATTGTAAACAAATCAATATCATACGGAGCCCGGAGGAGGCAAAACCAAACAAAACATGGAAAACTGAAAAATTTTACAAAATGAGACAGAAGTAGAGTTAATAAGTGAATTGTGTTGAAAAATGTCTTCGAACAATATCTTGAACACGGTCCGCCAATTCCTAGCTTCACATTGTATGTTTGTTGATGATGATTGGTTATCTGGGTAAGTTTATGATTACGAATAAATTTTATTGTAAAATTGTGCAATCTTGGTTACATGTAGGTCCTTTATTGAAATTATAGTCAGTATCAACAATGTTATCCTATTCAGACATTCAATCTTAATCTTTTCATCTTCATAAACTAACTTTTTGACTTATACACATCTAAGTTAAATGCGCCAACAAAACACCGTTTTGTGTGTATAAAGCTGTGTAGAATACCTGTGCGAAGAAGGCCGCTCTGATACTGAAATCAAGAACTTGGCCAGAGAGCAGTGGTTACTCAATGACTTGAAGGACATTTGCCCAGGCTCGCTCCCGGCCAATTTGAAGAATCAGCCAAAAACAATGCTCAGCGGAAGATATGTGTTGCAGACCAACGCTGCCTTCGATATAGGTTTGTTTTTTTCTTAATGTTATTCCACTGCTGGGCAAAGGTCTCCCACAAACTCTTCCAGGAATCGCATTCATTGGCCGGCTCAGAATGCAACAATATCCTCTCGACTTCTTCTAGGCCTGCCTCGGCTTTGTCGCCTATCATCAGGCACTCACTGTTTGATGATCTGAGCCCACCTTTCTGGATGCAAGTGACTTACGCTGCCTGCCCAATCCCATTTGAGTGTGCAAGCCCATTTGAGGCAATGTTATCTCCAACGAGCGGCCGCCAATGAATTAAAACTATTTATCAGCTTAAAATCTATTTAATCAATCAGGTGCTTTCCAAATCTACCTGAGCTTATAAACAAAGACTTCCTCGTCACTCTCTCCAAACATTGTTGTGCCTAGCAGTCTATAGTCATCTAACATTAGCTAGCTTATAAACATCTTTGTAACATTATAGAATACAATAAATAATTGACAAGGATCACACTCTAAAATTCAAAAATCAGTTCCTAGATATCTAGGGTAAAGTAAATTTGTAAGGCGGCAGCTACAAGCTCTTTTCCTTATGAGTACCAGATTTCTTTGTTTTGCTTCTTCATATTATGCCTCTCAAATACCTTAATATAATATTAATTTAATTTCAGGAACACCAGCTTACCAGCAATATTTAAAATTGCAGAAGGTAAACATGGAGAATGTAGAGGCCACGGTCAACTATGAAGATAAAATCTCCAGTCACAGGTATCATCTTCTTTTATTTCTCAAACTTATTTTAAAAGGTAACACACCATGGTTGAGTTCATTACCAAAACTGGCTTTTAATCAACTACCTTCATAATTGGTTACTTTATATAAATCCACCCTCAACTGTCAAATATATAACATATTTAATTATTATTAATAAGAACAGTGAAGTTACCAATTACACTAATTAAATATAATTGCGTACAAACAATGAGACTTATAAAACTAACATAAAATTGAATTCAAATTGTAATAATTTTAATTAAAATTTATGTTAGTTATACTAAATAAAATGTTAGAGTAAAATTATACATGGTTAATTATTATTTTATACAAGAGAGAATCCCTCATCCCTCTCACAATAGAGCAGACAAACTGACATTAGATCCTTCCATTTGTCTGCAAATATGTCACAGTCTGTAAAAGCCTTAGTAACCTATAGTAGGGGGAGAAGGTGGCGGCGCGCCGCAGGTGCATGCCATTTTACCAGGATATTTGCGTCATAGGCAATTAAAGTGTTAAACCACAAGTTACTCTTAAAACTGCAATAACCTTTATAAAAATACACACATACATTAAGATAATTATGATTTTTGAAGAGCCCCATCTAGTAGGCCTGAGGGAAAACCTCGGCAGAGAGATCATTTCAAAATGGTTGGTTCAGGAAAGAAATGGTAAGCTTAAAGTAAATATTTCGAATTTTTCAGAATGATGAAGCTGTTCTTAACCGATGGAGTGCAAGAGATAACCGCCGTAGAGTACAGGCCAATGAGAAATCTCAGCAGTGACATCACACCAGGTTGCAAAGTACTGATTAAAGGTATGTCACATGCAAAAAATTTTAAACAAATAAATAAATGTAATTGGTACACACATGAACATTTTTACAGAAAAATACAAAAAAATACACAGTAAGAATTAATATTAATTGATCATATACAATTTTAAAATTCATAATACATATAATTCATTAAGACAAAATACATAATTAAAATTCATAAACCCATAAAATTAGGTATACATTAAAATTAAAAATGACTAATATTTACACACAATTCATAAAATATAAATAAAGTAACAAATGTAGCCTAGTTCACACAGCGTCATTGCCTTTCACGTGAAGCTGCGACAAGCGCCACAAAATAGGACAGTCGGCTTTACTCGCTAAAACCTTCAGCAGTCAATTCTCGCTGGAGTGGACGCGGCGCTGCAAAGATGCTGCTCGATTCCGCATGATGGCATGGAACCCGTCTGTCTGAGCGTCTGCAAACATGCCCGATGCGCTGCAGTATTTGGGCAGCCGCACCAGCCAGCGCCCTAAAAGCGTTGTCGTATTGGACTCGTAGGGCGTTGACTGCCTTCTTACTATACCCGACCGGCAGATTGCACATGTAAAATGACTGGCAGAAGGCCTTTAATAGAGTGACTTACTGCTCACGTGCATTGTGCAAACCTACGGACAGCCAACGCTCTATGCTCCCTCCCTATGTCTTCGTCATCGTTGAGGTTTTCTGTGACCCAGTGACCCAAGTACTTAAAGCGCTTCACTCTTGCAATTCCACCCCATTAAGGAAGACAGGAGGTATGACAGAGACCTGCTGTTCCTTGGGGTGGAAAACCAGAAGTTCACTTTTTTGGACATTGTACCTGAGTCCGTAGGCCCCAGCATATTCCTCACATATCTTGAGGAGCTTCCTGACAGCGCTGATCGGACCTAGAAGCACCATATCGTCAGCGTAGCCTAAGATATTAATTAAAAAAATTCGTTCATGGCCTAACACAAGCATCTATATAAACCTAAGGGCTATCTTTTTGTATTAAACTCACCATTCCTGTCAAATATTTAACTTCCTTTTAAATGTATTAAATAAACACGCTATTGTCTGTGTTCCGAGTTTTAAAGATTGCATACAAACTATGTTAGAAGGAGTGGCGGATTGGCTAATGCTTATCTTTGTAATGTATTTTTACTATAGCGGGTAGGTTATACCTACATAGATACTATTAAACTTACCGCCTACCGGCCCCGGAGGTATAGCGTACTTAGCTTATACATTATTTTTAAGAACTTTTTGTATCTCATTATAAGTGAACATTTTGTTGTTTTTGAGAATAAACATCTTTCAACCGAATAAAGGTGCCGTCAATAGAACAGCCCACTCTGGCGCCACCCAGCCCCTCGATCGTTCCATTGACGTAAAGATTAAAGAGCCGCGGTGATGTCAAGCCGCCCTGCCGAACTACGCACTTTAGTCTATACGCATCAGACGTTGCGCTTGCCCATCTCACGGCATTTATTTGATTGTTGTACCAATAATCAAAAACTAATAACTTCTTCCGGTTGCGAGGTCTCCGTTCTCATCTTATGCTAGAGCACATCGTAAGACACCAAATCGAAGACTTTGGACAGGTCCAGAAAAAATTCGTAAACTGGTGTTTTCCGGTCTGTATAGTAGCGAACGGTTTGCTTCAGAATGATGTACATACTTCTTCACGCAGAAATTACTGAATGGATCGGCCAGAAATTTTGCATAGATGTAGTTCTAGACCTGGAATAAAATATAGACTAGGTATTTTTTATCTAAAAAAACGCGAGTAAAGCCGCGGGCCTAGTATACAAATAATTCATAAAAAATACCCTCCTACTACAACAGGGATGCGAGAAAATAAAATCAGTCCACAACTCAAAACAAAACTTCGACATAAAAACAACCAAATCATATTTATTAAAATGACTTGGTTCGGAATTATTTAAAACAAATGTGTGAACGATCGTGTAAACGATTAATTCCTTGATTTATAACTAGATGTCGCTAGTAAAGGTGTACGAGCTCTAGACCGCGCTGAAGAAAACGCACGGGTCTGAACGACCTCCGTCCGTATTTTCATATATATTATTTAATCAGCGGAAATGCCTAACTAATCATTGGCTTTTGTGCTGTTTGAATTGTAGATAATGTTTGAAACAGAAATAGCCCGAATAAAATAATTGTATAAATATTTTAACCTACTTAAAATTCCTTAATATTTACACTGTTTTCATTCTGGATATGGAATAAAATTTATGAAGCCACCTCTGGACCATTCGCAATACAATAGTGAAATAATTTTCAAAATCCGTCCGTCAAAAAAAATACATCTTAGAAACTCAATACTCAATCATTTATTGCATTCTATAGGTGTTTTTAATCTAATAAGTTTCACTATAGACCCTGCTGGACACACAATATGTATGGAGAGGAGGACGTCACTTTGAACACGTTAGGTATATTTCAATCCTCTCTTTTTTTTAAGTCGTTTAAAAAAAGCGCGTTTCTTACTTATTGTATGCATTTGTAACCTCACCTCAACTCAACCTTAACAACCTATATTGGTCCACTGCTGGAGTGAGGCCTGATGATAAGCGCCTTTGGCTTTTATCTTATGGGGGGTAATGGCCATAATCCCCACGCTGGGCATGCTGGTTTGGGATAGCAGTTTGGTGGAAGAATTATTCCAAAGGAGGCGCTGCTGTATATTCCTTAGTCGCCTCTTACGACACCCACGGGTAGAGGGTAGAGGCATCAATTTGTAAGGTGCATATAGATCATTTACTTGTGGTCCCGAATCCCGAAATTGAAAATAGTCAAGTATTTAATCTTTGAACTTTTGTTCTACAATTTTTAAATTTCGAATAAATAAAAATAGAAAAAAATAAGGTTCTCTTTGTGTGTTCTGTACAAGCTTTGCTTACTTTGGGTACAGATTAGGTAATGTTACGAGTACTTCGTGCTTTGGGTGTGGTGTGGGGTGAAGTTAGAATTTATGTCTGTTAAGTTAACCAACAGTCAAAAATTCTAACAAATAAATAAACCAGCTAAACTCAGAAACGGCTAGACCGACCGACTTGGACGAGCCTTAGATTGGCAGATAGTTGATGTTATTGGAGTAACTTACCCTACGTTTATTCTAGAAAATAAATAGGGTAAAAAATATCCTAGTATCTAAAAATACTGTCCGATTTTTCACGGACCTTTCTTACGTTTTGTTAAAAAAAAACGATTTTTTAATAGAGCGGTTGGATATGGAAGCATTTGCATTGTGTATCTGAAACCATTTTTCGAGTGAAACGTTTCGTTAGCTTCTAGCTAGACATCTAGTTATAAAGTTTGTCAACTTTGTCGCTATTCATATACAAAACCTAAACAAAATTAATAAAATGAATTATGTAGTAAAAGAGTCTCGAGACAGGGCGCTATTGCGCTCATTAGGGGAGGACTATGTCCAGCAGTGGACTAATATAGGTTGATGATAAGTACAAGGGTATCTTATGTAAATCTATCTTATTAATTTACAATAAAGTAAATTAATTTGAAGTTCCAAAATAACAACTTTTTACCAGGTTTATTACAATATTACTTATAAATTTTTTGTCTATCTGTTATAAATAGGAATTCCCACATTCTTTTTTTTAATAAAATTATAACGCTGGACAATTTACACAGCATCATCTAGCCCCAAGCTAAGCAGAGCTTGTGTTATGTGTACTAGATGACTGATTTACATAATACAATATAACAGAAAATAAAAAAAAATTTATTTCTGTACATAGGTAAGTTACATTATAATGGGTTGGGGTTCTCTTTTAAGCAAAATATGCTTGTGTTAGAGTACCCCGCTCTCCCTTATCGTGTTCGAACGTTAAATACAGAAATTATTTAAAATAAATACAAAAGTTAATAAATTTAAGTCTGTTTAAAAAATACTGTGTGTTCAGTGGTAGTCCTGAGGACACGGGTCTCACATATAAATAATATAGATAACATAGATAGATATTTTTTATTATGTATACAACAGGGTGGATATTTTGGACGGGGCAGTAAGGGGGAGGTACCTTAACCGGTGTAGCTACAGGAAAATGGTCTTTGGAGACTATCCATATTTTTTTGATAAATTTACATAACAATTCTAAAGAAAAAAAAAATTGACAGCAAGAAAATGGGCATTTTACACACAATTTTTTTTTTACCTTTTCATTCTGCTACAGGTCCCATAGATTGCCGCAGAGGAATGCTGCTTCTAACAGAGCCCTCAATAGAGCTACTGGGTGGTGAAGTAGGAGATATGGCGGTGTCCAACTCACTGGCGGGACTCTTGTCTTCCAAACTGGGACTGCCTCTGACTGTCACACGAGGTAAGTCCTTACATAGTTTTTGCCTATGTCTGCCACACCTCACAAGGAATTACTTGACTTAAACTTGCATCCGTAGACAATAAGTAGTATTCTATTCTATTCTAAAGTTATATTCTATTCTATAAGTAAGGGTGTTCCCACTGAGGCGAAGCTGAAATACAGATTGTACGATTTCTGATTGGTTGATTTTTACGTGTCAGTGTGGCGTCAGGGGGAACCTCGGAGTCAACAGATGGTAATGCAATTATAGCGTAGTAAACAGATATCTCAGGAATAATTATATATGACAGTAAAAAAAACAGTATTGAACCCATACAAACAAACATAGTGCCAGGCATTTTCAGATTTTTATGCTCTAAACTTGTAAAAAGTTCTTTGACTCACAATGGGATAATAATCGCTGAAAGAACTTGGTACCCTCTGTTTCCAGCATCAGACCTGAACTCCACAATCAGTCACCTCCGTAACTCGGAGCTCCCAGCACCACACACCGAGATGCCGCCTCCGCAAATATCCGAGACAATGCAAGACCACCGACCAGTGGCTCGAGTCACCAGTCTTCAAGTCGCCCGCTCTTTCAACAATGACGATGATTATGATATTGATGTGGACCAACTAGCTGACATAGAAGCTCAGATAGAAATGCCTACGAAACGACCGCAGAGTAACAGTTTAGCTAACCCTGAGAAGAAAATCAAAATCGACCTTACTGACGATATCTTAAATACAAGAAGCGATAGTACCAATGTTATGAGTAATCTGTCCAAAATTGATCTTACTGCTAGTGGAGCAACAAATACAAAATCAGCAAGAGTGGATTTAACGTCAAATGTCAATACAATCGATGATTATCCAGATGATAACGACGTTTTCTTTGATGACGATGAAGATTACCTTAGAGAATTAGAAACTCATTTCGAAAAGCAAAATCAACCTTGCACTAGTAAGAATAAAGCAGTTTTATCTACAGAGCCGTATGTGTACATAAAAGAAATAAACGACTTACCGTCTAGTAGAAAATTAGGGAGGGTATTCAAAGTAAAAGGGCAGATAATGAAGCTTCTATCGAAGTTGTCTGTTGGTAAAGAAGGCTGGAGTTTACGATGCACGATTGTAGATGGCACGGGGAGCATAGATGTGGACTTTACGAGTGAGGTGCTTTCGAAATTGGTCGGGTTCACGCCGCAAGAGATGAATCAGTTGAAGAAACAGATGGTTACTAAACCTGAGTTGAAGGAAAAGGCTGTTTGTGTAAGTAATATTGTTTCTTACGTAGACTATAACCAGCATATATTAGGTCCTTACATATGAAATTGGCGTTTTGTATGGGAGGAACAAAAAGTCGAATATTTTTTAATATAATATATTTAATTAATCAAAGTATGAACCATTATTTTCTATGCACTTTTGCCATCTTATAGGTAGCTCATTGATCCCTTTACTAAAAAAACCAGTCGGACGGGAATCAATAAAATCTTTGAAGGCGATTTGGACTGCCCCATCGGAGTTGAATTTTTTCCCTTGCAAGAAGTTATCCAAATTTCGAAAAAAATGGTAATATGTTGGAGCAAGGTCCGGGGAGTACGGAGGATGTCTTAGACTTTCCAATTGAAGCTCTTCTAATTTAGTAGCCGTCTGTTGCGCAGTGTGTGGTCTAGCGTTGTCGTGAAGCAGCAGTGGCGTGGAGCGATTGACCAGCCTAGGTTGTTTAGCCGCTAGCTTTTCCATCATGGTTTGCAATTGCTGACAATAGACATCAGCCGTAATAGTCTGGCCAGATTTGAGAAAACTGTAATGAACAATACCGGCACTAGTCCACCAAACGCTTACAAGTAACTTTTTTGGGGTTAATTTTCGCTTGGGGCAGGATTTGGCTGGCTGGCCAGGATCCAACCATTGCGCTGAGCGCTTCCGATTATCGTAAAGAACCCATTTTTCATCACAGGTAATGATTCGGTTTAAAATACCTTCATTATTGTGCCGGTTTAGTAATGTAACGCAGCAGTCGACGCGCGTTTGCCGGTTTGCTTCAGTCAATTCGTGAGGTACCCACCTTTCAAGCTTTTTAATCTTCCCAATTTGCTTCAAGTGAATTAAAACAGTTTTATCACTAACATCGCAGCCTGCAGCTAACTCGGACGTGGTTTGCGATGGATCCGCTTCCACAATAGCCTTCAACTCTTCATTATCAACTTGAGTCTCAGGCCGTCCACGGGGCTTGTTCTGCAGGTCAAAATTTCCAGAACGAAAACGTTGGAACCAAAAACGAACTGTGTTTTCTTTTGCAACACGACCGCCATACACATCATTCACCCTTCGAGTTGTTTCCGCAGCACTAGTGCCACGGCGGAACTCGTACTCGTAAATAATGCGATATTTTAAGTTTTCCATTTTGTAAAATGAGTGACGCAAACAGAAAAAAACAGAAGAAAACAAAACAAATGAATGACGATCATCGAAGCACAAATACATGAGTCTATAGCTGTACAAATTTGAATTTGGAATTCCTTACCAAAGAGGAGAAATTTGTGATTAAAGTGGCCAGTACGAAAAACGCCAATTTCATATGTAAGGACCTAATATAAAGAATGGGATTGAGAATGACGTCATCTCTCATGCTGTCCCGCTCAGATTGGATTCGAACCGAGCAGGACAGCATGAGACGTATTTTTTAATTATTTTTTTGATAGGTCTATTATACTGTTGACCGCAGATGGTCATGACAGCGTTACCGAGCTTTTGGCGGGCGCAGAGGGCACCTCACCGGTAAGAGATCATTCTCAATGCCATTCTTTATACCTACCAGGTATAAAGAATACCAGGTACCTACCAGGTACATCGATGAAGGTAGTCGGCGCCCCCGTACCGTACACTTAGGCCAAGTCGCGTTGAGGATGGTAAGAGGTTGCTTCGATGGTAGCTAGGTAGGCGCGTGGCTTAGAGTTCAAAATCCAGTTCGAAAATGGACAGGTATCAGACAAGCGCCTAGCTAGTCGCCTGGATGTTTGGATTTAAGTCACGCGCCTAGCATCGAAGCAACCCGCCAAGCCCAGGCGCAGTGCGGCCTAGTTTTCTCATACCCTTTTGGTAACTCCTTAGTAAGGCTTAGTACAACAGTCAACCCGTTAGCACGATCGCTGTAACGCGGTTGAAATGTCAGGAAAAAATACCCCACCTCATAACCATTCGCAAGTGTTAAATTTTCTATGGTGCCCAGTGTCAAGGCCATGCTTCCCTGGTTGTGATAACATCTGATTCATTGAACGGCTTTGATTCTTAATACTTTGTTACAGGCTTTACAGAAAGCAAAGGACAACCTTCAAGTACTCTACTGTATCATAGAGCTAACAATACTAGAAGTGCCTAAAATAACCAAGCTCATACCCTTCGACGCCTCGCACGCAGAATCTCACAGAAAACGGATAGAAACCAGCGGATTATAGCATCCTGCATGATTTGTACATTATATATTTTGTAATTAAATGTATTTAATACAAGCTGCTGCCCGCGGCTACGCACGCGCTTATCAAGTAGCCTGTATCCGTCCCCGGGATACCATCTACCTCCCTGCCTTTGTAGCCGTGAAAAGGTAACAGACAAACAAGAGTTACTTTCAAATTTATAACATTAGTACGGATATGAATTTGTATATTATTTATTTATACCTTTAAGGATTAAAAATGAATGAAATGTCAAGTTAAAACTATATTTTTATTAAATACACCTGTTCATAACACAACAGTAGTGTGGAGTTCAATATACAATTATAAAACAATAATTAACACAGGTTACATTTATCGGTATAAAAAAAACTAACAATCTAGTGACAAATGCAAATACGTCCCTCTCAATGTAAAAACTTGGTGTGTTTGAACTGATTCATAAAAGATCGTGAATATGCCTGATTATTAAAAAAAATATTTATACTGTTTTATGTTAACTTTCATTTCAATGCCTACCAAAATCATATAATGTGTTTAATCACTCTATCTACGAATACACAATATCGTACGCACGTGGCTATACAGGCCGCCGCCGTAGCCGATTTTTTTTTCATTGGAGATCGCAAAACCTTTGTCCACTATCACACCTAAGAAAGTGATGATGTGGGCTAAGGATGGGGCACGCTTTCCCAGAAGGAACTTATTCACTCGGTAAATTTGGAGACATCATGATTAAGATTTATATCATCATGTAAAACTCAAAAGCACCAAGTTTAAACTTAGCACAAATTAGTCGCACGCGGGAAGCATTAACTAAATAAATTGATATAAAACAAGTACATACAAACGAAACAATTAATATGCGACCAGTCGCAATCGCAACCACTCAGGCTCTGCACCTAAGTTACGTATAAAAAGTGTATGTACATACTATTACATAGTGTGTGGACCGTAGTGTAACATTCCAAACATTTGGGGCTGAAATTATAACATCGCGTTATAGCTGATCCGAATTAGGGACCACGTTCACCCATCTGTTTATAAGTATTTTAAATCATATACAAAATTTTATATACTTATACAATAAACAAATGAGTGAAGTTCGTACGTAATTCGGATAGGTACTCTACTATAATTCACGAGAAGTTACCGTCATGTAGGCATGTAAAAGCCCTCTTTAATCTAGTTTGTGAATACGGTGACAATTTTTGGGTAACTGCTAATAGTGGGGCTACTGACCAGCGTTACGGGCCGTAAGGTAACGTCTTACACAGCGAGCGTTCGTGCAGTCAGTACGGGGACAGAAGGCGCTCGCAACTAGACGGATTTTAGCACAAGCCGTATCGTGTCATGCTCGCTTCGAATGCCCTGCGCACATTAATGTATTATGTTTATCAGTTATATAACACAAGCTCTGCTTAGCTTGGAACTAGATGGCGCTGTGTGGATTGTCCAGCATTATTATTATTAATCCAACGCCGCTGCTACCACGCAGCACAAAGATTCGCAGCATTCAAATATAGGCTTTAACTCGTAACATGCTTGCTCAGTCATCGATATATGCTTGAGTAACGCTTTTCTATGGCATAAACGTCACTCAAGTATAGATATATGATGCTGGGGCCACACTACCGGGAAATGCCGCGATGTTGGACGTTGAACGTTGGTGTGGCCACTTCTTCTTGCGATAATTTTACAACGGCATTTACATTGCCGTTTGACTTTAGGCGATAGATCGAGTGGCGGTACATCGAAGAGACAACACGAGAAGTAATGCGTTGAGGCGGCCACACTATAGCGTTATTTATCGCATTAGTTACCGCGAGATTTATTGCGATGATGAGCATTGCCATTTCCCGGTAGTGTGGCCCAGCATGACTGAGCAAGCTTTCAAATACGACCCTTAGATGCATTTCATATTGACGGCGTCAGATGACAGACAGCTCGCGGGCCACTCATTTGTGTCTAAAGACAACGAGTTAAAGCCCATATTTGAATGAACATTTTTGTGCTGTGTGGTAGCTGTGCGCCGCTGACCTGCGAGAACCTGTACGCCCCGTAACACCGCACCGGTCAGTATCCGGCTTAATAAAAGCTCTAATCTATTTTACAGAATAATGCACAAAACCGACGCCATTTTGAAAATTACCAAAGATTTAACCCACACGGTAAATAGGTATTTATAAGATATTACTTATTCCAAGGAACCTTCTTACCAATACAGCTTGTGATTTCAATATTAGCGATAATTCAAATATTTTAAAACGAAGCTTCAATGAGGAGCTTATGTTAGGCAATATACAAAGCACGATTAAAACGAATTCAAGGTAAAATTATATGAGATGCATTCGAATTTATCTACATGAATTGCATAAATAACTAAGCTATTTGCTTACCTACTGAAATTCTTATTGTTATAACAATTAAATTGAGATAGAAACGCTTTACACATTGACGGAAGACTTTACCAAAACAAATTGAAAACAATAGGCAGAGATGTCTCTTAGGTATTTACTTTTAGCCCTTAGACTCGAAACCCACCTACGCGCCGCTCGCGCGTTTTCTCCTTCAAAGGGAACACGCGCGCCGCAGTAATGGGACCCCATATAACTATTATACAAAATAACACCGCGCATTCACAAACGCTACTTAGATTTTACAAATTTTCAGCTTTGAAATCTAAATGGCGTTTGATTATAAAAGGGTCAGATGAGACAATTTAAGTTACGTCTAAGGCTAAGCTTAAAGCTAACCGACGGTCACTGTAAATTTCTGAAATGCTTTCTCTACATCAATTCCTCGTTATTTGTGTCCATTATGTAATACATCATAGTAATTAATAATTATCTACATTTCTATCAGATTAAGTCTCTTAAATTAATAAGTTAGGTTATATTTATCCATTGGAAGTTAAAACAAATACTATTTTACATGAGGGACATTAAAATCAGGAGAAACTTACAGGAAATCATAAATTGCGTAATTCATCATTGCAAGCGTTTGATCTACAATAAATAATGGGTACTTAGCACTCCTCTAACTGAAATAAAACCAACAGTTAACTAGTCCAGGCACAAAGTCTTAGTCAATCTAATATGCAATCTCTCAGGCTATCGGTAAGAGATGACTAACTAATCTTTGCGTTTCTTTCGATCTAAGCAAAACCAACAAGCTTTATACAGCGCCAACGCAAACGTCACGTGTCGGCCACTAAATGCCAATACACATTAGGCCGGCTCCTTATAGAATTCTCTCGTAAAACAATAGGTAAGCTTGCGCTCTTAGGACTTTCTCTTCCGTCACTTCAGACACCATACTGTCGGACACGTAATACCATTTGCCGGGCGGCGGCTCGGCGGCTGAAGTGGGGCCTTCGCCCGATTCGTACCCGGACAGTTCCGAGTCGGAATCGGCTTCAGCGTCACCGCTGCCCGCGTTAGCTAACATCGTGTTAGCGCTTTTAGGTAGGAACCACCATCTTGGATCTCCAGCCTTGACCGGCTGCCTCACTTTCACGTAAGCAACGTAATGCCCTCCGTGCATACCGCCAGAATGCTCAACGACTCCGTACAAGGAGTAAAGCAGCTCGTTTTGTCCGCGAGCTACATTCGGCAGCTTCTTCAGTTTATCCATAGCGCAGAACGGGGCTAGGTCCAACACAGTTTGGAAGTCTACGTGCTTGGACATCTTCCGGAACATGCATCGCGGTCCGATCTGGAACCTTTTGAGGTGCAGGATCAGGATAGCCGGCGGGCTCGATACGAGGAAGCGTTTAGTCGCATTCGTGTATACAGTTTTGCCATCTTTCCCGTTGATACGCTCGGTGCAAGTCTCGCAGCCGACTTTGTTGTTTCCGGTCAAGAGTTCTAGTGCAGTGAACTGACTGAGGCAGGATTGGATGCTGCATTCGTCTTCGTCGCTGAAAAAGCGAGGGGAGAGCGGGCTGTGTCGCGAGTAGGGGACGAAATCACGCTGGGGTTTTTCAGCTTCAACGTTGTTCACTTTGGGTTTCGGCGCCGGCGGCGGCGCGGGAGGCTCAATAATCGTAGGACTTTCGACGGCTACAGGGGAAGGTAGGACCGGTTTGGTACGCTTGTAATCCGCGTCGTCCATATCTAACTTCAGCTTATCGAGATGATTGTTCAAATCGTTCAGCGTTTTTGTTTCCGGGAGCGATTCGTAGCTGCTCTCTCCGCTGTGCTCGAGTAAGTTCTTGCATCCTTGCATGCTAATCCCTCGAGAAACGACCTCGTTGGTGTATTCTGGGGCGAAAGAGATCCGAGACACGGGTCTTTCGTACTCCGCCTTGACTGGCGATAATTTGCTGTGCTGCGGGCTAGAAAGGTCCAAGTTGATTTCGCTGGAAAGCGAGCTATGACTGCCTAGCTCCTTACCGTTGATCGGAGAATCGACGTTGTCTACCGTCTCCGTTGAATTGTGCTTCGTCGCCTCCGGGCTAGCGACTCCC
Source organism: Eupithecia inturbata (assembly GCA_963662085.1). Taxonomy (NCBI): domain Eukaryota; kingdom Metazoa; phylum Arthropoda; class Insecta; order Lepidoptera; family Geometridae; genus Eupithecia; species Eupithecia inturbata. Next base: position 1,532,633 of record OY759195.1, read on the forward strand.
GAATCCGGATTCGAGAGGTTCTCCAGAGAAATAAGCGGTTTGTAATCCTCTTTCGTGTCTGTGAATTCTTTATCTGCGTTTTCCGGTGTATTGTCTGCCTTCTCTTTATCCATATCGACCGGGCTGGTTCGGATCGAGTCTGAACTGATGACTTTTTCCGAATTGTATCCCGACTCGAGATAGGCCGCGAAGTTAGTGGCGGTATGGACTTGTGTGGAGGCGGAGGTCGTGTCAGGTTGACGTGGTGGCTCCTCAATGTTGTCCTCGACGTCAGCGTCAGATTCAGATGACGACTTACCGTCATCTTTGGCGCCGCCATTGGCCTCGCGAGACGGGGAGTGCTCCTTGGATGTGGAGCTACCTGTAATGGACGAGCGAGCGTTAGATGGAGGTCGGACTTGGGTGGGTTATGAGCGTAGCTGGGTTAGTATGAGTCGAGCTCAGAAGCCTTACCACCATAGTTGTTTATTTCTGATATACATTGTACAATACATTAAGTATTCCGTGTACAATTATTATTTATATCCAGCTTATTCTTAGTGTTTTCTTATCGATTTAACGGCTCCAATTTGAATAAAATTTTAAGTCATTGCAATGACCTATTTGCTTTTGCAAAGGCGTCATCAGAACGCGTGTGTAAGGTGTAAAGTAAGGTCGTAATCTAGACCAGAGTTTCAGTCATCATTTTATGCACTAAACTAACACTTTAACCGATTCGTTGCTGCACCCATTTTGAAAAACTTTTCACCAGGGCTGTGAACAAATTTTCTATGACACGACTGGCGTGTCAAGCGCCATAGAAGTCCATGGCACGCTTAGCGTGCCATCAGCCATGTGTATAAAACTACATGCTTTTTTTGCTTTTTTACTGGTCTAGACTTGTTTCAAGTTTAGTTGGAATCAAACCACGGGAGTGTACGGCACGATACGTTTTACATTGGTTTTGAAGAGGTTAACTAAGTGTTTTTCCTGAAATGGAAGGTAAGTGACTTTACTTTTTCAGATGTTTCAAACCTTTTTTGATATTTTATCTAACTTTTACTAAAAATGTCACTTAGTGACTTGTTGCAGTAGTACAACGACGAAATGTTTTTCAAAATACATCATATTTTACAACCCTCCTCGGAATTTACTTTTTCTCGTACTTATCACGAACCTTGTGTAATTATCATAGCCTAACTTCGGAATGTTTATCTACTAATCCCTAGACAATTTCATGGAGAATCTAAATATATAAAGGTGTCAATAGGTATTCTAACGAGATAATTGCGAATATGTCGCGCGCGTGTCGCGCGTCCCACTTTGGGACGCTCAGCGTAAGCTCACTGCAGAGGTCTGCCACGCCAGCGCTTTAAGCGCCGCGAGGTCCGCCCCTTGAGAGGTGGCTAAAGTATTCAGTATTGACACGCCTATCGTGTCATAAGAACGCAATTTAAAAAGGTTGTCAATCCCTGGAACTGTTGAATTCACGCAATATCGAGAGGCTAAGACAACAGGCGTAATCTACGTGGAAAATCTGTATAGTTTCGTTCTGGGCAGACTTTTCTAAAACTTAATCTGAGGGTGTTACAATCGAGGAAAAAATGACACGCCTATCGTGTCATAAGCCACTAGTTAAAACCATTGATGACACGCCTGTCGTGCCATCAGCAACGAATCGGTTAATTGGACAACCTCCATCAGCTGCAGCTGCGGCGTGCCCCTGCGGGTCGCACCGCATAGGCATGGCAGTGAATGCGTTAACAGATCACTAGTTTTGTCATGAACTCTGATTAAACTCCGTTATAGAGTGCTACCCAAAGTTTATGATAAAAGTGATATATATATAAAGCCATGCAACAGTGAAAGCACCACCTTTGTTCTTCCTAGCGGCCTTCCTCGCTGCGGTGCGTTCCTTCTTCTGCTGATGCTTCGAGGGCTTGTCGTCTTGAGCATTGTAATTATTCTCTTCTGAAAACACGGCCTCACGTCAATTCATGCTTTATTACGGCACAGTACAAGTCATATTTAGTTGCAGGGGGCGTGCAAATCGTGCTGGGAAGTTATTTTGGTTAGACGCGTAAATTTTAACGATATTGGGATTTCTGCGAGACAGTTTTATGAAGAGGAAAGGAGCATTTGCTTTGCAGTTGGACTACACAAGCATTTATCAATAAATAATAATTATTTATTATCACAAGAAAAAAGGCTTTATCTTCTACAAAAAGATATTACACGAACAAAAAAGTTGCTGAGAACTCCCCTTATCGTGTATATTCAGGTCTATTTAATTTAAAAGATTAAAATTAAAAAAGAAAACTAAGAGTCGAGGCATACTGATAAGTGATAACATAGTCGAAAAAGACGCCTATATTCGACTGAATGCGCGCCTTGTGTATCTGGATTCAAACGTGTGCATAACGCAGTGAAGTCTGAGCTCTATATTTTCACAACATTTTTAAATTGACGCTTCGATTCTCTTTGCCTTAACTCTATCTTAAAAAACGGCAATACACACCACAAACATCAAAACACACTACATAAGTGACTGAAGCGAACACATTGACAGCTGCAATAAAACCCTCACCATTTGGAGTTTTCCTCCGCACCACCGCGGGGGGCTGCGCTCTGCAAGCGGCGACAGGTAACGATAGATCTAGGAAGTATTCAGCTCGGTCGGATTGATGGAGACACTCCTGGCATTCCAGAGTTGAGACCAGGAATCCGCGGAACACCTGTGCGAAATGTACTCATGAAATTGGTGTCAATTCAGATTGCACAAAAACTAATGTAATTCGACAGCACTAAAAATTATGTCGTTCCATAATCAACGATCGAATTACATGGGTGGCATTATTTTTAGTGGTATAAAATTAGTTTAGTTTTTGGGCGATCTGAATTGACATCATTAAGCCGGGTACTGACCAGTGTTATGGGGCGTAATGCACCATTCGCAGCGAGCATGATACGTTACGCCGTGTGCGTGGTGAAAATCAGTCTCGTTGCGAGGGCCTTTCCCCGTACTGACAGCACGAACGCTCGCTATGGAACGTCCCATTACGGTCCGTAACGCCGGTCAGTACCCAACTTTATGTGTTTATAGGAGTAAGTTATTGGTCACACTTGTGGTTGTTAAGATGTCTGAAATTTCCTACTCTGCAGCTTGAAAAAAATGTGTAATTCTAGATTATTTAGTCAGAATTCTTCCAAGATAAAGACTTGAAAACAGAATGTAGAATTAATACATTTATTCTCCTAGGATATAAGTAAGTATTTTGTTATCAGTTATAGTTTATTGTATCTTAGTATTTTTATCGTGTTAGAATCATAGTCATAAATCATAGGTTGACGGTTGTCATTGACTATTTCATTATAACTATTTTCATCTTTAATGTAAATTGAATTTTGTTTGCTACGGATTACTGAACTATATGAAATAAATAAAATACTTATATTTGAGTTAACGAAATCGAATATATTTTTATGAAATTGTCTGTGAAAGAGCTGCAAAGTAGAAAGTATTTTTGTTACTATTGGTTAGCTTAAAGTTTTTGTTGGGGGTCTTTAATAATTAAAGTAATGTATTATTTTCTACTTTAATAAAAATTCGTATAATTAAGATACATGCTAAACTTACTGAACTTTCAATTATGTGCTTTAAAATGAAATGTGAAATTCTAAAGCATTTATACAGAACAGTTATTTAAACTGAAATCAGATTATCATACAGGCAGCAAGGAAGGGATTAACTAACAAACATTTATAAATTTATACCTGTGTACTTAAAGAATGGCATTGAGAATGACGTTTCTCATGCGGTCCTGCTCAGTTCGAACCCGATCTGAGCGGGACAGCATGAGATATGCCGTCATTCTCAATCCCTCTTTAAGTACACAAATATAGCTAGGTACTGAATAGCCGGAGAAATAACAGGAATCCAGTCATACTGACCTTCGAGGAGCATGCCAGGTTACCTGGGCCACTTGCGGCAGACCAACTACAAAAACCATGCGATTTAGTGACTCGTTACAGACACAAAAAAGTTCAAATTCCTTTGCATTACCTGCTCCGGCCTAAGGCCCAGATCTGAGGCCTTATGTTTGTAGAACTTTGCCTTTTCCTTGATGTCGGGGTCAATGTTCTTCGGGTCTTCTTTGAAACCGTCACTGTCTTCGTTCTCCGAGGCTTTGTCTTCCCCGTCCTCCCCTTGTATATCCTCTAAATCTTGACTGACCTGTTCTGGCCTGAGCATTGTGTCGGATGCTTGCTGGCCGTAGAACTTGACTTTTTGTTTGACGTCTCCATCTACCTTCGCAGGGTCCACCTTGGAGTTCATGCCGAGGCTGCTGAGGATCACTGATTGGTAGCGACGGAGGTCTTCTGACCTGGAATATGGATATTATGTTAATTAAGTTCAATTTGTAAGGTCCTACTACGTACTAATAATAGAAGAATGGACAAAAGAGATAGACATTGACATTAGAATCTTGTTCGTATTGCCATTTCATAATTGAAACAAGATGAGAAGTAATAATCCTGGACTATTCCAGGATTATCACTTTATAGAACTACATCATTGCAGACTGTGATTGCGAGATACTGCATCATTGCAGTCTTCTCATAATGTTTATACTAATTGCAAAATTCCCGTAGTTTCTGCTTCTAGGATCCTATTACAGAGATCTAGTTTTTTATTGCCAATTGCATAGTTATCGTAAGTGAATTGAAATGCCATAAATCAGTATAATTTATGCGTATGACGTAAACTGAATGACTTAGAATCACTTATTCAATCACACGTACTTATCAAATTGCAATCTTTGGGGGAGGTGTTGCAGCAGTGGACGTATTTCGGTTGAGTGTGACATGAGCATAGGAGAGGTGCTTACCGCGGCAGCTTGCTCACCGGCGCGAAGAGCAGTTTGATTATCAGAGAGATGCTTACCTGACAGCCTCCAGCAAATGTCTGAGCAGCTCGTGCGCGTCGTGCTGGTCGCCGCCGCCGAACTGCGGCAGCTTGCCCACCAGCGCAGAGAGTAGCTTGCGGGGAGTGTGCACTCCGCTGTCACCTGGAACAAAGACATTTTTTCTTTATTTATCTCTCAAACAATGTGTCGGAAATTCCACATCGATACACAAAAAATAATAATACAAAACGGAGAATAATTCTCCGTTAAAAAAAACATACACAAGACAAAAAATATTTTAAAGCGTATTCAAAATATTTCTAGAATGTCAATATTACCCGAATGTCAAAACAATTAATAATCAAGAATGAAAGACCTAAAATAAAACAATTAAAATAGTTAAATTAAAAATTATAGTTATAATAATTATGTAAAATGGCACTACATCATTCACTATGTATAATTATGTAGATGTAGGCTTCGATTTGACAGAAATACAATTTATTGATATCAATCTTTATAAGATTATTTCTTTTGGTTAAAAATATTTGTAAGGTCGTAAGGAAATAAAGCACTTTGACTTTAGTACAGGAAATCTATTGAAATAGCAACATTCAAAATCTTCTTAATCAAAATGTTATACAATGTATGACCAACCGAGTTTCCTTAAACCTACTTCACCGCCGTTTAACTCTGAAATCAAATTACTCTCTGAACAAAACAATGTCCAACCTTGATCCATGCCTACTCTATGAGTTTACTAATTTCTTAATTGTTACCTACTTTAGATTTTACCTGCGAGTTATAATAAATAACCTACTGTAATTAAAAAACATAAGGCCGTAGAGTACCTACTAGTCAAAAGGAGAGTAGTATTTGAAATATAAGGCCGTAGAGTACCTACTAGTCAAAAGGAGAGTAGTATTTGAAATATAAGGCCGTAGAGTACCTACTAGTCAAAAGGAGAGTAGTATTTGAAACATAAGGCCGTAGAGTACCTACTAGTCAAAAGGAGAGTAGTATTTGAAACATAAGGCCGTAGAGTACCTACTAGTCAAAAGGAGAGTAGTATTTGAAACATAAGGCCGTAGAGTACCTACTAGTCAAAAGGAGAGTAGTATTTGAAACATAAGGCCGTAGAGTACCTACTAGTCAAAAGGAGAGTAGTATTTGAAATTTTCTTGAATCTTCTTACGCAGTTTATAATTTGGCGTGTTTTAAATAAACCGGCAAAGTGCGAGTCGACTCGCACCCGAAGGGTTCCGTTTCATACTTGATATACTTTCGCAAAAGAAACTCTAAAACCAGAATTTTTGATGAGTCGCAAAAAGCTAAAATGTCGTGGTCACCCATCCACGTACTGACCGCGTCCAACGCTGCTTAACTTCGGTGACCGTTGTTCCACTTGGTATGGACGGTGCCCCTAGGGATCATTCTCTTTATAATAGTGAAACAATAAGCAAAATCGGTTAACCATAGGCGGAGATATCTTGATATCTCAGGTTACTTGTAACATACATAAAAAAACAATCAAATAATGGAACCAAATTAGTAACATATACAAATAAATATATAAATAAACATACAGCCGAGTTGAGAGAGAAACTCCTTTTTTTAATTCGGTTTAAAAAAGAAGCACAGGAAATTACAATCAAATAATAGAAACAAATTAGTAACATACACAAATATATACCTATATAAATAAACATACAGCCGAGTTGAGAAAGAACCTCCTCCTTTTTTTGAATTCGGTTAAAAATGAAAGTATCTTGTGCGATGGCAAATAAATGAAATGTCTACTTGTAATATTTCGAGAACAAGCTGGACACAACACATTAGTATATCTTTAAATACAATCACAATAATTAAAAAGAACTTAAGTAAACTACTACCAAACTAGCCAAACTAGATGTGTAATATTTGTAAACAATCTTTCCATACTAAACCATTCACTCTGTTGCCGCGTCTTTTTATACGCAATTCACATTAGGTACTTGTCGATTTGAGATCCTTCGTCAATAAATATAGCTTACATTTATATCTCTATACTCCACGCCAAGCAAGCGAGTATCAGATTTTAGTGTCGTGGTTTGTCTACTAACATACCACATCGAGTTTGGCTAGTGTATAGGTTTAGACGCGGGTCTTTTGTCATTAAATTTCCAAATGGGTAAGTGTCTACTATTTCCCGATAACAAACAATTTATGGTTGTACACTATCAAAGTTCGTTATACATAGAATTTAACCTCAAGATAAACACGAAACAAAGCAATGACCTTACAAGCTAGTAAACGAACGAACTACTGCATTGCAGAATTTCACGATAGTTCAATTACCTATAACGACATTGAACATTGAGATTCGCCAGCTGAGACGTGCTCAGCACAGATCGTTTGAGCAGTCTGTATTTCAGCGAGTAAGTCAAGCCTTTATAGTCTTATTTAGTCTACTGTCTGAGTACTCTGAGTAGACTCAATAAGTTAATAATACTGGCCATTGTACATAGCATTTCCGAGCCTCAAAGTAAGCTGAGCTTGTGTTTTGCGTACCAAACCAAGTGGCTAATAAAATATATTTTTATTTTATTCGGAAGTAGCACCAGGCTCGGATCATGCAAACAAATGTTTGTGGAGCGGGAATCGAACCTACAACAAGACCTGCGTCTAAGGACGATAGTCCACTGTTTAGAGTGCATAATAATATTATACCAAAATAACCATAACTGATGAAATAAAGTTGCATCAACCGCCATTGTAACAGATTCCCTTGTCTGAGTTTGATAAACAAAATTTAGATTCCTCGTCATTAGAAGAAACCACAATGTTTGTTTAAAAGCGTAGATAAGGAAATAGGATCCAATATAGGCTGTGTAAATCCGGTTTTGAATTTACGAAGTTCTGTTATAAATTTATTTATATGTAACTAGTGTCTGCCCCCGGCTTCGCACAGCTATTTTTGGATAAAAAATAGCCTGCCTTCCACAGGCAGACTACAATCTATCTATCTCCTTGTCTTTCATTAATATCCGTTCAGCGTTATGAATAAAAAGGTGACACACAGACAGAAAGAAGAAGGTAGACAACAAGGTAGACAGACAAAGTGATTTCGCTTTTAAAAAATAAAAAATATTGTAAGACAACAACAAATACAGTACATGTACTTCTTCGAAATAGCCGATACGCTTTTGAGGGCTAAAAACTCCGCCAAGCTATTCCACTTGGTTCCACCTGTCTCCTGGCCCATGTTACCCTATGGCATACGTTCTGCCGAACACCCCACATGTATAATTAATTAGTATGGTTACGAAATGCATGATGACTTTTAAATTTTGCGTTTGAAATAAAGTTTAAAAGCGCTAGCCTTAACCTACATAGATATAAGGATCAGTCTTCTGTGAACGTTTCTCTTTGTTTCTGCATGAACTCTTCAAACCGACACTACAGAGTATTATAAAACAATGGTCGTTACATAAGGTTTAGTCGGCGTGGTAGCGTTATCTATAAACGAGGTGGCTCTGGTTGATAAGAGGTCTTCTTTAGGAAGTATTTGTAGATAGACCGCTAGTCGCGAATCGAGATGGCATAATGAGTTTCATGGGCCTTGCATAGGCCGAAGAAAATTTAGCTATATAACAATAGAATAGCTTTCGTAAACTTTATTGATTACAGACTAGAAATACTAACATTTTAGACGATACCTAACTAAGCGAGCAAAAACGCAGGCCAGTATGGAGGGCCAAAGATGATAATTTGATTGTTTTGAAAGAACTAAAAACAGAAGTCAGTGTAAAATTAAGGGATTCGACCCTTAATTTTACAGTGTTTTCTAAGTTTTGCGGGATACATACTAATCCCTCGAATAAATAAAAATAAGTAAAAATCCTGTATTTCAGACCTTGGTCAATATAGCACAGTTACAAAATTTACATATATAAAGCACAACTACAAACATATTTTTATTACATAATTAGGTAAGTAATAAAAGTATTGTAAATGAGTTGAATAAATTTTAATGTGTAAGACTTGATGAATTTTATGTACTATATATGTATATAATGTAATGTATATGTGCTTTCTATATTTTTATATTAATTTTAATATGTATTATAATAATTTATCAGCCAGCGCAAGCGTCTTGCCCCCCCCCCCCCCCCCTTTTGAGAGGGCAGTGGCCGAAAGTGTGCTGATGCAAAAGGATTGTGTTTAAGAGTCATCGAGATAGAAAGGATTCTATCTCGATGTTGAGTACAATGAGGACCACCCTGAGAAATATATACCTCATATATATAACTCTGAAATTGTATCAAAACTTTATCTGACCTTCAACTTTAAATACACTGCTGCTTCTATAAGAATCAATAAGTACCTACAGCACTATCACAGCATACTGCCAAAAATCAACTATAGTGAAGATAGTATGTAACGTTATGCACTGTCAAATATGGTGCTGGGTGAGTCACTACACTTGATTTTAATTACTTGGAGCAGATTGGATTTGGCACATGTTAAGATACAACAAATAAAGGGCGGAGTATTTTTAGAACTCATGCTTTCTGTTAGAGGTACTGTGAAATGATAACTCATTTATTTATTACATTTAAGTTACATAAAGGTTCAATCCGGAACAACAAAGATCACGTATTGCAAGTAGACATTATAATGTAGGACTTTAGGTGAACTAGATTCTCGGCCTGACCTGACACATTGTACTTTGTACACTTTCGATTGGAAAACGTACACGATTAAGGCAATAAAATCATCTTACAATTGAGTAATCATGACTATAGATTGCGAAATTGCAATGTATCAATTGCATTGCAATTTGCAATCAGCAGAGAGAAAAATCACACTAAAAATAATTATAAAACCGTAAGTTCGGATGGTTTTTACCTTTTCACGTCAAAACTACTAAACGGATTGAACTGAATTTTTGCATAGATGTAGATACATACATAGGATTTGTATCCCGGAAAAACGCGTGCGAAGTTGCGGGCAGTAGCTAGTACTTTTAACTACTAACAATTCAATCATAATCAAACAGAGAGGAACATGCATATTATGTATATTCAATAATAGTCAGATAGAAGTTGAACAAGGCACAGAATTAAATGTTTTGAGGCCATCTCCAGGGAGTCAGCAGGCCAGAATAGAATGGTCACAGCTAAATATAGGTGATGTAGGTTGCGAAAATGTTTTAGGAAGTCTAGTGAAGCATTTTAGACTCTTATTCAGGACATTTAGTGTTGTGATTTACTGTTTTGCTTTATGTTTCACCGTAATACGTTACGTCATTCCTTCAGTTGTAATAATAATATTACTACAACCATAGAAACGGGCATAATCCTACTTCTGCATTTAGCAAATAGACACGCATTTGACATTTTCGTTCGGAAGCCTCTCGACTTATGTGAGGTAATCACATGAAAACCAACAGCAAAATTAAAATACAAGTGAAAATTAGAAAACGTGTTGTGTGGTAAATTATTGGCAAGAAGTTTAGGATAAGTCTAAATAAAAGCTTTTCAATGTAAACCCATTCTACTAAGTCAAAGTCAAGAGACAACAACTAAAAAAGATACGTTTTATTATTTAGTTAGTGAATAGATTCCATAGGGCAATATAGTGTCATCATCAACATATCTTAGTCCACTGCTGGTCATAGGCCTCCCATAATGAGCGCCATAGCGCCCTGTCTTCAGCTTGCCGCATGTAGCCTGCAGTCTTTCGCAGTTTGTCATCCCACCTGGCCGGAGGGCGTCCTACACTACGTCTGCCGAGTCGCGGTCTCCACTCGAGAACACGTTTACCCCAGCGGTTGTCGGTTCTTCACGTGATATGGCCGGCCCACTGCCACTTCGGCTTGCTAATTCTCTGAGCTATGTCGATAGCTTTGGCTCTCTGTCGGATGTATTTGTTACGATACTATCCTTCAGAGAAACTCCAAGCATAGGTTCTTCCATAGCTCGCTTTAAAATAAATCTTCTCATTCAAACTGGGACCCTTTTCTGCTAAACTACAAGCTTCACTATGACAATGGTATCATTACAGAATGACACTCTATCTTAGATGAAAGAAACTACAGATGGAGGGATGAGTGTCAAAAGTGTCTAAGTTGAAACCATTATCAAATATATCTCCATGCAAATAGCACCATATACGATTTTTAGAGTTTCTTTCATCTTAGGATTCTATGTAACTATTCTAAGCCAATATCATTGTCATAGTAAAGCAATTGATTAGCAGAATTGGGTCCCAGAATTTGTAATAAACATAAATAATGCTAAACATTCACACATCTTATTATCTAGCCCTATTTTTTGTATTGTCTGTCTGTGTCATTGATATCACTGAGGCCATGCTGAACCTTTTATCATCACCACTTATTGTGTGACATCTAGACTTAGAATAAAATAATATTTAATGATTTGTGATACACAGGCAGCTCCTAAGCTGATGCGTGTTTAACTGAGTCTTTGTCAATGCACTTTAAATATTTGTCTAATAACTCAAGAATGTTACACTAAATAATACGGGTTGAGAATGTAAAAAATATAAACCAACCAACAACAGCTGGATCATGTATAATGTTAAGATGAAATCCCTGAAGTAGGTAGCAAGGTTTATCTTGAATTGGAAATAATAAAACCGCAAAAAATATCACATAAAAAGGAATAATAGGTAACATACCTGCTTGCAACTCAGCCAACGTCTCAGCCAGTGTCCTGGTCAAGGTTCCCCACTCCGACAACTGACCCGTGATTGGCGGCAGGTCCAATTCCTTTCCATCCTTCTCCCCATCTTCCGGCTTCATCTTCAGTTTACCACCTGGTAACGTGAACCTTTCACCAGGACTTGACATCTCTTGCAACACTTGCAGTAAGTAAGGAGTCTGAACTAAGCATTGCATAACAGAGTTGAAGAAGCAAGTATTGCCTAAGTTTGATAGCCCCCGAACTCTATTCAGGCCCCATAAGGCCTTGTCTTTTGCTTTAGTGGTGCTGGTAGTGTCAGTTTTGATGATATCATCTACTGTAGGGACTTCTATGTTTGTTTTGTAGTATAGTTCAATAGGTGGAAGGGGTTTAGGGCTTGTGGAGGCTGTGGCAGCTTGCTTTTTGAGGTATTCCACACACTCATGCAACTTTTTAACACTGGCAGGGGTGACTTCATTGTTGCAGCTGTAGCAGTACACTTCCCAGGAGGAGGTGTTGGTGCAGAGTGCATGACAGTCCGAGTGGGGGGTGTTAAAGTGGTTGAGGGCATGTTTATTCCGCGCACGGCCACAAAGTTGCGACCCGCAACGAAGACACATCCATAACGTGAGGTCCTCCTCAAAATCGGGGTCAAGGACCTCATTTTTAGAGGTTTTACTGCACTCGGCGCACTCCTTCTCGAAGCCTCCAGTTTTCAGCGTCTTCTTGAGGCGAGTGAGGTCGACTGCTTTGCCTACATGAGGACACTCTGATTTCACGCTCTCATCACAGGATTCAGTCGATTCGTCACCGTTCTCTCCAAGAGGTCTTCTCCGTACCATCTTTTTCTTGACCATATTCCCGTTGAATCAGCGCAACCGTCTGCAATATGTAACGGGATACATGTGGTAAGAATAACTTCGTGATCACAAAAAGAGAAAAATGTCAAATCTGTCGATAGCCATTGCACGCGTGACAACGCACATTCATCGAATTTGCGGAGTAGGAAGCGCATATCGCTGCCAAAATGCTATAAATAAAATGATAGCCTACTTACGTATGATTACGACGTGAAATAATTACGTTTGGAAAGTCAAAATCGCGAAAAAATCTATTTTTTTTTCTGAAATTGTCACGAAGGTAAACCCCAGCTGGCAGACATATTGCCAATTTTGCCAACATAATAAAAATTAAAATAAATGAGACCAATGTATTTCACCCATGGCTCCACAACATGACAGAAATCCTGAATCGGTTTCAAGTGATCGATCATCAAAAAATCGACTAAAAGCGATATTCACGACAGAATAGCTCCCCTTTTAGTAGCGCCACCTGTTATCCAGTAGCAAAACTAAAATTCTGAAACGTCAACATGATCGTCGTGCGATGAAATTTGGAATTTTCTAATCAAATTGTGAACTTGTTATGAATTTTCATTGAAAAATTTGTATATATTTGTAAACGAAAGCATGGAATTTACCTTCAACGTGTAGAAATTGTTCAAAAGTGATGTGTTGTACCACTATGTAGTAGGAAACCCAAGATAAATTTACCAAATTATATAAATGTAGTGGTTGACTCAGGATTTTCGCAAAATAAATTGTGAAAATGTCCCTACCTGGGAATGGTATCTTTGTGGTGCAGGGCGAGATGAACATCCTCGTCACTGCGATGCGTCGGAGCACCCGTTGGGGATCCCATTCGTTCCTGAACGAGGAATACGATGTGTTGATGAGAACCTTCCAGGATCTGAAGACTGTCTTGAATCAAGTGGATGATTTGCGGCTTCTAGACCCTGCGACATACTTGGGTCCCTTCTTAGAAGTCATCAGGAGCAAGGAGACAACTGGGCCGGTGACTAGCCTAGCTCTATCGGCCATACACAAGTTCTTATCTTACGGACTCATAGGTAAATTCGTTTATTTGGTTATACAATGCTAATATGAAGACATAAGGTTGCTTGCCTCAGGCTATTTGATTGATCAATCAATATGAAGTTCATCGGTTATCAAATTATGGTACATAATAATGAGCAATATGATTGTACAACATTTATGAAATGAAACTCGGGTACTTTTTCTCTATTTCAAAATGCTACAGTGCAATAAAATCCTATCAATAGTTTTGTTTAATATGAGACTGTGGTAATCTGAAAATCCTAGCAATGCAACAGCATTGCTAGGATTTTTGAAAGCAATATAACTTGAATGTGTATTTAATGTGAATACCCATTGAATAGTTATACTATAGAGTGTTCTGATAGCATAAGTTCTTTAAACTTTATGAAAGTATTGTAACCTTATCTTATTTCCACCGGAATGCCAGCTCTCAGGCCACCTGACCAAGATGCTACATGTAGGTACAATTATTTATAATGTCTTTCCACCAAAGAAGGTAAATGTGTCAAAGCAACCAATATGATTTTTGGCCTAGTTATCAGTATTAATAAACTAAAAAACTGACAATGACATAAACTCAACACTGTGATACAGACATATCAGTCACAGGCTGTTCTCAAAAACTTCTGTACAATGCCCTAATCTTGATGATCTTGAGTCTTGAATCTTGAGATGCTTCCAAAGAATCCTATGATAGTTTTGTGGGTTCTGCTGTATGGATCCCATTTACTAAAATTTGTTTAAGTTTCAAATGCCCTCCTTTAACTTCAATTTTCACCGGAGAAGCTGTCAGTCTTTTAGAAGCAATTATTTTTGTTAAGTCCCATAAATTAAATAATTCTTTAATTCTGTCTGATTCAAAAAGCTCTCCCCAATCGATATCTTCTAGTACCATTCTGTCTCGATTTCCTATTATTCTTAAAATCAAGGAATCCCTCTTCGAGTGGGGTGTCATCGTATGGGAAATAATATTGTAATTGCTTGGGTCCCTGGTCACTCGGGAATTCCGGGCAATGAGGTTGGTGACTCGCTTGCCAAGGATTGCTTTAACATTGGTTCCTTTGAACATGATTCTGTTTACTCGCATGACTTATGTTTGCTTCCTAAGGTCTACCTCCAAGAGTCATGGTCGAATTTTTGGTCCACAACCCAGAAAATCAAAGGAAAACATTATGGTGTTCTTCAAGGTTTTTTAATTTTAAAAAAGCTAATAAGATCTCTACATCCACTCTGTGTCGCTTGCGTCTCGGTCATTCTTGTACTCCCGTGTTCCTGAACAAACTCAGGATTAGGGATTCCTCGATGTGTGAATGTGGATTAGATGAAGGAAACGTGGATCACATATATTTTAACTGTCCCAATCTTCAATATTCTCTATAGATAGCGTCCTGTATCCATGAAATGTTTACATTCCCTTACGTTTTCTCCTCCGATTATATTTCTTCTGTGCAAATTTATTGATGTAAATAAGATAAAATTGTAAATATCTGCTTGATCTAATTACGAATTTAGCCTTAAATTGTTTATTATTTTTATTAGTGACGTTTTTAATTTTTTTTTCTCAATTTAATGATAATTATTATACTTATTTGTTTTCGAGGTAAAAATATTATTGGTGTTTTTCAAAATTTACCGCTCATATTATCCTCGTATTATTTAAACCCGCCTCCATTCCATGACCTTGAAATTTCCATGAACTGGCAGAAAAATGACAAACCAGTCCCATACCTATTGCCAAATACAAAGGAGTCAAGTCAAGTCATCTATTGGCTAATAAATTAATAATTTGTACAATCAGTTGCAGGGCGCTTAGAACACAGGTACAGAGAAGAGAAGAGAGGTTGCTAGGGCATATACTCAGCAGTGGGAGGTTTCTAGTTATTACTGATATTAATAATTATAAAAGCCTTTTATTTAGAGGAATGTACTTATGTATATCTGTATCTACTTATATACCTTCTACCTTATACCGCCAATTGTCGCGTAGTTTTGTAAATATATTCCATCTATTTATTTTTTATTTTTTTTGTTTCTTTTAATAAACTAATTTGTTTATTTTTTTTGACTTTTGCCTTGTTTTTATGGATGTTGCCACTGTGGACCAGGTCCCTAGAACTTATGCACAAGCCAAACTCGATGTAGAATGTTTGTAAACAAACCGCCCATACCTAGCCTAAAATTCACGGTGTTTCCGCGTCTTTTTATACGCTATTCACATTACTTGTCGATTTGAGATCCTGAGATTTGTCTCTGTTATATAAGCTTTGCGTCCAGTTTCAGATATTTAATTGTAAATATTGCTTACAATTATTTCTGAAACTCGACGCCAAGCAAGTGAGTTATAGTTATTTGTGTCGTGGTTTGGTTACAAACATTCTACATCGAGTTCAGCTAGTTTTCTAGTAAATAATGATGATGAAACCAATAATCCTATTGGAGGGTTTGGCACAATTAGCTTAGCTACTATTGAACTTCTCTGGTTCAAAATTACCCATTATAGGAATGCTATATCATCCTCAATGTTCTATTCATAAATTCTTGTATGAATTATGTTCATACCATTGCCTCTTCGTGTTATGTATTGAGCAAGGTTGTTTCCAAACAAGCGACAATATCAGCTACTCTATGCCATAACTAAGTAGCTTTACATTAAATCTGACCTTGGGATAATGTAGCTAGCTACCATTAAGAATTAGGACCCATCCACACTAATGTTATAAATTCTAAAGTAGGTAACTCTGTCTGTTTGTCTGTTACTTTTTCACGCCTAAACGGCTGGACAGATCCTAATGAATTTTGGCAGGGAGGTAGGTGGTATCCCAGGCAACTTTTTATCCCGGAAAAGAACGTGCGAAACTGCGGCGGCGTGAAAAGGTAACAGACAGACCGAGCTACTTTCGAATTTATAATATTTATATAGATTTATTTATTTATTAGATAATAGCTCTTGTTTTTTAATCCTATGCATTTTTCGCAAACTATTCCTATCCTACGCATTTTGCTAAAAATTCCCTACCCTACAAATCGCGACAGCATCTTTATTTCATGTTACTCTAAACTAAATAAATGATGTAGTTTATTGATGATAAAAACTGCTGTGTTTATTCTTCTAGATCCAACTCACCCGAGCGTGCCGGCAACGGTAGAGGACATAGCAGAAGCAGTGACGCACGCTCGGTTCGTCGGGACTGACCATTCTTCAGATGGAGTTGTGCTCATGAAGATATTGCAGGTATGCATGCAATGGTTGGTGGTCAGAATGGGTAAAAATGTGTCGCGAAAGGAACGTGTGGTTAATGACGGTCAGCCAATATGTTTAGCGAAGGATCGTCACAAATCTCGAATGGCATGTTATACCGTTTGACGACCGATGTGGCATGGTGGGCGAAGGACCGACTGCGACGCAGGAGGTTGCGTGTGCGATTCCCGCCTTGCGACAAATGTTTGTACGATAAAATAACCAGGGGTTCTGGGTATTTTCTATGTATAATAAAAAATATCTATCTATGTAATGTAAAAGTAAAAAAATATTTATTTTGTCAGATAAAATACGCAGTACAACTTTTAAAACTAAAATATAGAAGACGTGATGAAAATGGTTACCACTCAGCGTGTGCTATGGACAGAGCGAATCATGCCGTAGCGCTGGTCTTCCGTGGCGACCGTGGTGCCTGAGGTGGCTACGTCATACACATACCTAAATACGAATATAATAATAATAATACTAATGTATAGAAAAATAAATATGTAAATATTAGGTCCTTACTTATGAAATTGGCGTTTTTCGTACTGGCCACTTTAATCACAAATTTCTCCTCTTTGGTAAGGAATTCCAAATTCAAATTTGTACAGCTATAGACTCATGTATTTGTGCTTCGATGATCGTCATTCATTTGTTTTTTTTCTTCTGTTTTTTTCTGTTTGCGTCACTCATTTTACAAAATGGAAAACTTAAAATATCGCATTATTTACGAGTACGAGTTCCGCCGTGGCACTAGTGCTGCGGAAACAACTCGAAGGGTGAATGATGTGTATGGCGGTCGTGTTGCAAAAGAAAACACAGTTCGTTTTTGGTTCCAACGTTTTCGTTCTGGAAATTTTGACCTGCAGAACAAGCCCCGTGGACGGCCTGAGACTCAAGTTGATAATGAAGAGTTGAAGGCTATTGTGGAAGCGGATCCATCGCAAACCACGTCCGAGTTAGCTGCAGGCTGCGATGTTAGTGATAAAACTGTTTTAATTCACTTGAAGCAAATTGGGAAGATTAAAAAGCTTGAAAGGTGGGTACCTCACGAATTGACTGAAGCAAACCGGCAAACGCGCGTCGACTGCTGCGTTACATTACTAAACCGGCACAATAATGAAGGTATTTTAAACCGAATCATTACCTGTGATGAAAAATGGGTTCTTTACGATAATCGGAAGCGCTCAGCGCAATGGTTGGATCCTGGCCAGCCAGCCAAATCCTGCCCCAAGCGAAAATTAACCCCAAAAAAGTTACTTGTAAGCGTTTGGTGGACTAGTGCCGGTATTGTTCATTACAGTTTTCTCAAATCTGGCCAGACTATTACGGCTGATGTCTATTGTCAGCAATTGCAAACCATGATGGAAAAGCTAGCGGCTAAACAACCTAGGCTGGTCAATCGCTCCACGCCACTGCTGCTTCACGACAACGCTAGACCACACACTGCGCAACAGACGGCTACTAAATTAGAAGAGCTTCAATTGGAAAGTCTAAGACATCCTCCGTACTCCCCGGACCTTGCTCCAACAGATTACCATTTTTTTCGAAATTTGGATAACTTCTTGCAAGGGAAAAAATTCAACTCCGATGGGGCAGTCCAAATCGCCTTCAAAGATTTTATTGATTCCCGTCCGACTGGTTTTTTTAGTAAAGGGATCAATGAACTACCTATAAGATGGCAAAAGTGCATAGAAAATAATGGTTCATACTTTGATTAATTAAATATATTATATTAAAAAATATTCGACTTTTTGTTCCTCCCATACAAAACGCCAATTTCATATGTAAGGACCTAATAGTATTAATACTAATGTATGATAATAAGTATATCAGTCATCTAGTCTAGTACCCATAACACAAGCTCTGCTTAGCTTGGGGCTAGATGATGCTGTGTGGATTGTCCAGTATTATTTATTTATTATTATTACCCCATTTTGAAATCAATCTGTGGATGATGATTACTGTGCTAGCGAATTATGGTTGTGTGGTTATAACATTTTATATTTATCTACGTTTATTCACCTGCACCAACCACATCGGCGAGAACAATCCAAAATGACGGCTCGATCAGAAATCGATAACGATGGACTTATCGCCAGAAACGACACAAAATCGCTAAGAGTGCTCAAAAAGAGGGCCCAAATAGAGAACAAGTTATGGAGTTGATGAATTAGCCATGTGACCTAAGAAAAAATAAACAATGATAATAAATTTATTTGGACCCATAACAATAATACGCTTCTTTACTTTATCTTAAAAAGATTGAATAAAGATTGGAAATAAAGTGATCACTTTATTTCCTAGTTTTACTTATGTAATTTGAATTATTTGACGTGTCCAAGAGTCCTGTAAGGTCCAAAAGAAATAAAGCAATTTGAATTTGAGTAGACAGGTACATGAAACACTTTATTATTGATTATAGATAAAAACAAAAAAAAATAGCTACAATGTAGCAATTTTTTTTTTTTTACAGTGTGTTACAATTATACCCTTGTGTAAAGGACCAAAAAGGTCCCTGTCTCAGAATAAATCCTACTCCTGGCCTCTTAGAATTAGCACCACCCCAACTCTTCCCGCGGGTAACGTAAGAGGCGACTATGGGATATCCGTCGGGGGGCGGGTAGCAGGGCCTTACAGAATAGATCCACTACCGAACTGCAGCCCCCAACTCGCTTGCCCAGCCCAGCGTGGGGATTATAGCATTACCCCTAAATAAAAGGCCCAATAGGGGCTTATCAAGGCCTTAGTCCAGCGATTGACTGTTAAAGGCTATGTGATATAATACGACACAAACCTCTTTTTTAGCCAAGAGTGACGCAAAATGAGGGCACAAATAGGGAACAAGCAAGGAGATCGATATGTTTACTTGCTTTGTCAAGTCCAGATAGGAGGTTGATTAGAAGCAAGGAGGTTTATTGATAAGTTTATTTACATCTTATCAATCAATCAATCAATCATTTATTTGCAAGAATACATAATTATTTTACAATGTCAGGTCTTATAACTATATTAGTAACTGTATTCAGCCTGCATGCAGGCCTGCAAATATTGTGTGAGTCATATTATTATTAAAAGTACTAGTCACAAATCATATTCTAAATATTCGTTTACATTATAGAAACATGTCTGTATCTTATAGGTCCTCCGCACACTAATGCTGAGCCCGGAAGGAGTAATGCTGACCGACGAGAGTGTCTGTGAGATAATGCTGAGCTGTTTCCGTATCTGCTTCGAAACCAGACTCACAGGTAAAGGTAGTGTCAAACTGATAATTCAAGGTATAAAAGCGGTAGTTGGGACTTCAGTTGGGTTCATTGGGTTGGGACTTCAAATTAGTTTGAGAACTGCTGTATATAAAATGCATATTTTCCTTTACTAAAGCTTTACACTGACTGATTTCTGGTAAGTATTGTTCCTACAGTGTGTAGAGGACCTTGGTATTTTAATGTAATTGTGTGGTAAGCAGGTGATGGATACATTTTTAGTTGTTAAAAGCTAGTGCGATTGCCTTTTGTTTTTTTTTTACAAATATCTACGCTGACGTCACAAATCCAGGCCAGCGTATACCAGGCGTATACGAAAAACAAAAGGGCATCGCGTCAGCTTTTAAAAATGTACCTATAGGAATCTCTATACTGGTATCTGATTAACACACCATATTATTTCTCATGAACATTTTATTTGTTGTTCTGGTTACACCCTAGGTATATGTTTTTAGATGTCGTCAAAACTAATCTAAAATAATTTGACATCACTAAAAATGTTTCCGTCTCTTTCATAACGACCGAAATAAAAAGGATGGCATCATTTTTAATGCTTTCAAATCAGTTAAGTTTAGTTTTAGTGACACCTGAATTGACACCAGTATAGAAACATTTTATTGTAATTTTGAGTCTTCACTCATTTATCATTTACAAATACTGGAGTGTAATAGATAAAACTATACTGACAAATTATTCATACTATTTCCTACTCGTGGCTGAGCACGCGTTGTTTCTATGGAAACTTTAATTTAATTAATTTAATTTTAATTTTAATTAATTTTTCATTTTTTTAAATTTTGATGATGTAGGATGCTGTTGATTTTGTTAAACAATAAAAATAAAATTAAATTAAATTTCAGCCCGATCCGTTCCGTAGTTTGGACGCGAAGAAGTCACAAACTTACATCCATTAATGATTGATTCGAGTAAGAATCAGAGGACAATTTAAATAAACATAGACAATCATTTATTTGCTGCTCACCATCAGTACAAAACAGAAGTGAGAATACATAAAAACAATTACATAGTTAACTAGAATCAGTTTAACTGGTCTTTTGCGAAGACTTGAAGTCAAGAGAGCGAATCACGCTCTCCACTCCTCTTTCCACCAGTATCTAGGCCGGCCGACCAGCATTATTACGAATGAGGGAGGATCATCTCCTTCATTCGTGTCACAATGATGCTGATGACGCACCCGCCGAACTCGGGACCGGTCAGGCGTTTTAACAGACATGTTACTAAAACATAAACAATTTCCTTAGAACTGCTTCGACGCAACGCAGAGCAATGTCTCCGAGACATGACCCAGCTGATCTTCATGCGGCTGCCGCAGTTCCCGCCGGAGGACGCCGCCGCGCTCGCAACACTCAACAGCGGAGGACTGTCGCTCAAGAAACGAGAGCGGCTCAGCAAGAGGCGCAGCTTGACCGCCGTTAACAGTAAGTATATTATCTAAAGTCATTCACAACGGGATATTCACCATGATTTCATTTTTAGTGGTAACGTTCGTAGCAAAAGTGGTAAGGTATGCCAATAAAAACTCACTCGCAGTGCCTTCAGTTATTCCGTGAGTATGGTGCATGAAACTTTGCCGAAATATTGGAAAGCTCAAAACTGAAATATCCCGTTGTGAATGACTTTAGTATTAATAACCATGATGGATTGAAAAGATTTATAGTGAATCTATTAACGAGAGTCTACAGCTTGATCAGCAGATGTCTTGGCGGTCGGTGTAAGAATTGACCTCCAACTCAGCCCTTGGATACCATAAGAGCTGACTAAGGTAAGGTTCGTACTAGAGGAAGGTCAGCAGCATCCTTGTGTATTTTTAGCACCTCCACTGCGATAACCAATCCGCCTCTTGGAAGGCGTGGTGATTATGGCAAAACTACCTTGTTTGGTAATGTAAATAAATAAATCTGAATCTGGTTTGTTTGTTGGAAAGTGCCTCCCCTCAAGGAGCTAATTCTAATTCTAAGTGGGGAAACTGAGAACTGCACCGATTCGCATGAGAGTGTATTGTGCCTTGCTCCCCTGCCGCCTCCTCCACCTCCACAGCCTGTATTGGTCCAATGCTGGACCCAGGCCCTAACCAGCACAGCTCCTTGAAGTACCGGAGCAGGACTTTTGGTGACTGACGTTTCGTTTCAGCTTTTCTGTAGGTGTGGATGGGGTTGATGCCTCAATGAGACTCTTCAGCCCCGTCTTGTGTCTGGCTTCCTCTGTGGCCGTGCAGTGTACCACAAAGTGTTCCACAGTCTCTTCTTCTTGGAAACAGTCGCGACACAGGCTGCTGTCTGTGGCTCCAGTCTTGAAAAGATGATGGTTCAGCTCAAAGTGACCTGTTGTGATGATACCCACGATCGTTCTTAGGTCCAAGGCACTTCCAACAGTGGACGTATGCTGACTGCCTCAAATCCCGTGAGAATGCGTTTAGTTCGAAGGTACTTAGAGGTATGTTTAATTCGTTTATAAACTAAATCACGACTTGCTTTGTTTTAGGTAACACCTCCTTAGACGGCAAAGCATCGAGTGAACAGGCCACAGCTCCAGTAGAGGATACAGAAAATGACAGTAAAACTGAAAATCTAAGACACAGGTATGAGTCATTGGTCTTGGTTTGTAGTAACGTTAGAAATCTTGCAGATCGTATAGAGTCCACGTAAAAATACAGTTTCCCTTCTATACTATAATATTATAAAATTGGAAGTAACTCTGTCTGTCTGTATATCTGTCTGTCTGTTACCTTTTCACGCCTAAACGGCTGAACGGATCTTAACGAAATTTGGCACGGGATGGCATCCCGGGGACGGACATAGGCTACTTGAAAAGCGCGTGCGAAGCCGCGGGCAGCAGCTAGTAGGTCATATATTAATATTCAAAAAAGTTTAGCTAGCCTATTGGAAGAGTTTTCTGAAAAAAAATTCATTACATTAACTTTACTGCCTGAAAACGTAAAGTTTTATGCATATGTGTCACTGACAAAAATATTTTATACCAGCCAAGACAAGAACCTCATAAACGAAGCGGAAATAACCATAGAGCCAGTCGACGTGAAGGCCAAGAAGCACGCTCGTCACTCGTCCATGGACCTCGCAGCGAATGAAAACACACCCATCGCTCAGCTGTTAGAGAAATGTGTCAGTAACGATACTGAGACTCAGAAAGAACCTTCTGTGCACGGTAAGTGGTCTAATTGGAGTTATAGACAACAATAAAATATTTATATAAGAATTTTGTTTCCTTAAAATTTTATTATTGAATTGTAATTTTCATTGTCAAAGAAGATAAATCTAAAAAAAAATTAAAAATTAAAATAGTTTAAAATAAAATAAAAGTTAAAAACTATCATAGTCCAATGGAAAAGGATGGAAAAGCTTTTTGTAAATATTTTATTGCTCCCTTGTGCAAATATACAACGAAACTTCACCTAGCAAAGTTTATTTTCTCAGTCCGCGAGATACACACGTAAGGAAAAGCTGGTGCAGGGGCATCCCCTTGTACCATGTAACTTTTGAATTACTTATCATAAAAAAAAGTGTATTCGGGCCATATTTGGAGAGATTCTTGTAGACCTTTGTTTATGAAGCATAAACTGTTAACTTTTCCTTCACTCTATATTTTCGAGATGCTAAAATTTGTCAGAAATAACATAACATTGTTTGAGAGGGATGAAAAGTTTATACAGAGAAGAAAAATAGTACAAAAACCACTTAAGGTGCCTCAATTTAGACTAGAAATGTGTAAAAAGAACTGATACGCAATGGCCATACAGTTATATAACAAACTTCCACTTGACTTGAGAGAACTGACAGATAATGAATTTAATCGTAAATTATATAACTGGCTTTGTGATAACTGTTTTTATAATATAAGTGATTATCTGAAATTTAAATGCACATCATTTTTATTTTGACATTATAGTACTTACTTAATGTTATTTAATCTGATATTCTTTATTTATAGTTATTTTTAAGTTTAAACATTTGCACGACTCAAAGGTCAAATATAGTGAAACTCTATTGTAAAACCACCATTGTAAACCTATATTTATGCAAATAAATGCTATTTCATTTCATTTCATAGTCTGGCCAGGATATTTTTTAGCCAACCCACTAGCGATATATTTCTTATTTGGGATTTGATATAAAATAAATTTTACCCATCTGTTATGGGTGAATGTCGTCCCTAATTCGGATCCTCTACTATAGCTGTCCTTCACAATAGACATCCATGTGAAGTCCAACATTCGGATCCTCTACTATAGCTGTTCTTCACAATAGACATCCATGTGAAGTCCAACATTCGGATCCTCTACTATAGCTGTCCTTCACAATAGACATCCATGTGAAGTCCAACATTCGGATCCTCTACTATAGCTGTCCTTCACAATAGACATCCATGTGAAGTCCAACATTCGGATCCTCTACTATAGCTGTCCTTCACAATAGACATGCATGTGAAGTCCAACATTCGGATCCTCTACTATAGCTGTCCTTCACAATAGACATCCAGGTGAAGTCCAACACATGGGCGTTGGATAAAGAGTTGTATTCACTGATAATAAAATGTCATCTCTCTGTTTTACAGAAGAAGAACCAGCGGAACCAGACGGTGTTGCCGCCAGCCAACCACCATCCACACCACCACCAACAGACAACAGCCCGACAGACATGAAACCAGCAGAGGTGGAGGAGTACGTGAACCACCGCGGCATCCGCTTCCGACAGTCGCAGCCGCAGCTGCAGCCCTACTCGCTCTTCTGCGTGAGGGAGCTTTTCAGGTAACAACTACTACAGTGCCAGGTTTTTTAGTTATGATGGTATCAGAACTCTCTCCGGATTTTAGGCAATTGTCCCACAGCTGACGAACGAGAAGCGAGTAGAGCTAGAACGTAGAAACGAGTTGCGTGCAGCTGGAAGCGAGTGTGTTGTTCTGATAGTTTTGTCGCTTGGCTTTAAGCGAGTGTGCCGATTACTCACGTCAGTGGCTCGCGGGGGCAGTGACCGCTGGTTGGTCTATCGGTGTGAGTTCTGACCGCCAAGCGAGCATCGCTGAGCAAGTATTATCTTTGATAAGCTTTTATCACTCAGCGACAAGCTAGTGGAGCGAGTCCTCGCCGATGGCAGTGTAGACAGTCAGCGATCAACTATTAACATATGCATTTCTTTTGTTTACACGGAGTATTATGTACTGTATATTAACCAAATAAAACAAAACGGAATGTATATCTATTGTACGTTTCTTGAGCGAGAAAATAGGCGATAGTGAGTCTCTTCCTCGGCGGTGGGACAACTGCGTTATAAGATAGTCAAATAATAATACTCCGCAGTCTCCCCCATAGATTTCCCGATTACCCATCCGTACAATGAACACAATAACAAGTTTTTATTCCTTTCATTTTCCTTTGCAATAGTCATATTGTGCACCCGATGACATCCGCTATTTATAGTCCTCGCCTTTAGTTTAATTCTCATAAAGCGCCGCCTGTGCTGTAGTCTTCGGCCCCACGCATGCTCCCTAAGACCGGTCGCTATATGGCCCTCGGTAATAGGAAGAAACGTATAATAATACTAACGTATTGAACTTTCTCACTTCTCGCCCCCGCCAGTTGGAGATTCCATCCCTATCGAGGTCGAATTGAGGTCCAAATGCAAGGGACGTACGGCGCCTAGTAGGGTTTCGTCCATGGCCTAAAAGTCACTGAATGGGTTGATTTAAGGCGTTGATAATCCGTTTCAGAGATTATATTTGTGCAAACACTTTAATTTCTGGTGCGCCAAGACGTTAAGAGAACGTACACGTCTCGTATACTCAACTACGGTAGATCTCATTTATAAAAAAAGTTTATTTATTCAGACGACGTTGTCCATAAATTACACAGGCGTTACCGGCTCGGATATGTGTACGGGGCGCCGGGCGAGTGGGCGGTACCGTACCCGCGCCTCTCTGACTCCTTAAAATATGCTACTGCGCAGCCACTCGCGCGTACTTCCGAGAATTCATAAAGATTTGCGCGACCTAGTACATCAAACATTACAAAAAAAAATTAAGGAACTCAGCGCGTCATGGCATCGTGCGATAACTGGGACGCGTTTATTTTATTCATAACACTTTAAATTTTATAATGTATTCTTGCATTTTCTAGGTTCCTAATATCCCTCAGCAACCCGCTAGAAGCTCAGAACACCTCTGCAATGGTCCACCTCGGGCTAACCCTGGTTGGTACTGCGCTAGAAGTGGCGGCCGACTCGCTGCCGTCTTGTCCCTCCTTGCTGGCTCTCATCAAGGACCAGCTCTGCCGTAATCTACTGATGGTGAGCAAAAAGGAAATATTTTATTTACACAAAAATCGGGAAGGGGGTGTGTCAAAGTAGAAACAGATTGAGCCCACGCCACGAAACGTACGCGACTAAATCTAGGACACGTCGGATGGCGTGGCGGACGATAAGTGTGTATTTAGCTAGGCCATCTGTTTGCATCTCATAATGCGTCGCGTACGTCGCGTGGCGTGAACTCATCTTTTATTCAATTTGTGTGAATAAAATTAAAATGGCCTGTAATATTTTGATAAAAAAATATAACAAAGGAAACAAAAGTTCCCGCGTATTCTTATTTTTAAATTTGTATAGCCAATGCCGCGTCGGCACGCGCGCTTTTTTTTATTACCGGCCAGGACTGTATAGTGTTCCAAATTCATAGTAATTTCGTCACTTTTATTAAGTGCGCTGGAACAACCCACTTTGTTCGCACTTCGAGGAACCCTTTGCCTCTTTTCGAATAGAGGGGATGAAAAAGAAGTTATGTGCGAGTTAGAGAACACAACGCGCCACGTTGGGATTGCTTGGCTCACTACACGTCACACCATGTCAATACACACAGCGAGGTCCGCTCCGCTCGCCGCTCTTATGATGACGCGCCTTATTGTTGCGCAATTTATCAAGCCTACACAACAAAGTGGCCGCCCACCGACGCGGCTTCGGTATTTACAATATGCCTCTAAGGTGCGTTTACGGTTTTCGGACTTTGCATCGGCAATATATTATTAATAAGTATTTTTAAAGCGCTCGAGTTGCCGATAACGTCATCCGCAATAATAGCCAGAAGTGACAAGGATACGTCGGCGGTTGCGGATGACGTTATCGGCAGAAATACAGGTATTTGACATCGGTATCGGCAGGTACGCCGACTCAGTGCACGCACCATATAAATCAATACAAAGCAACAAATCCTTACGCTCCGATACTGATCCAGTGAATTTGTAATTTTAATGTGTCAGAGGCGGAGTTGGATAATGGTCGAACGTCAATCCACTAACAATATCTTTTAATAAAATGTATAACCAACTGTTATTTCTTCACAGCTCCTAAGCACAGAGCGGATATCAATCTTCGCGCTCGACCTCCAAGTCTCATTCCTTCTCTTCGAAGCGATGCGTTTCCACCTCAAATTCCAAATGGAGGCCTACTTCAAGAAACTCATCGAAATCATATCCGCTGACACGAGCAAAGCTATCTACGAACTAAAGGAGATCCATCATTTAGCTCTAGAAAGCTTGATACAGTTCTTTAGAATACCCGGTCTATGTACTGAGTTGTATCTAAACTATGATTGTGACGTATATTGCATGAATATATTTGAGGAAGTGACGAAATTATTATCAAAGAACGTAGTTTCGTCGACGCCGTATGAGATACATCAGTTGTCGTTGGAAGCGTTATTGACTATTCTAGAAGCAATAGAGTTGGGGGTGAATGCTAGTAAGGAGAATATAGAAGAGTTCCCGGTTTTGGAAGAGGGGGATGAGAAATATGGGAGGGGGGGACATGTTACTTTGGAGTTGGGTGAGTTTGAGTTTTATTGTGTTGTAGTTTATGTAGTCTACACATCTAAGTCGCCATCCCGCCGACAAGTTGACAAAAGCTGGCTGTATACAATATTCATACAATGAAACGTCCATTAGCTTTCAAAGTCTGCTTAGATCCAATGCAAAAAAACTTGGAGCTTTCTGATTTTTAAGTTGGAAGAAGGTTCGCATAATATGGGAAAATGTCGGCGGATTGTAGATGTAATTTAAATTATGATTTCTATGCGTTTTATCAATTTATATCTGGCATTGTTAACCCTGCTTTGTGGTGCCGGCTTAGAATTTGCACCACCCGAACTCTTCCCGCGGGTGTCGTAAGAGGCGACTAAGGGATATCTACCGGGGGTGAGCAGCAGCGCCCCCTGCAGAACAATTCTACCACCGAACTGCGATCTCCAACCCGCATGCCCAGCGTGGGGATTATAGGCATTACCCCCGTGAGATAAAAGCCAATAAGGCGCTTATCAGGGGGAGACCTGCTTCCAGTAGTGGACCAATATAGGCTGTGGAGGTGGAGGATTGTTAGCTCCTCCCTAACTATCACATTCTTGATCTATCCATAACGGTCTGTGTTCGACATGTGTCAAACACAGCCAGTGGAATCTTAGCTTAGCTATGAAAATCTAGCGAGCGTATCGGTTGCTAGTTTCTCTTGTGAAAAAATCACACTCAAAATTGAACTATATTCCCAGGCGGTATGGACGACAGTTCAATAGTGAGCGACCACGTGACTCACGACATCAGTCATTACTTCACCGGCGCGCGGCAGGCGAGGCACAAACCCTCGGCCGACGCGCCCACAGAGGCAGAGTTGGATAATGTCAAGAATATCAAGAAGGTTAGTGCAACTGGTGGTACGGCCGACTGTTCAGTACTGAGCGACCACGTGACTCACGACAGCAGTCCTTATATTATGGTGGATTTAGACCAAACGAGCGAATGCTCACCTTATTCCCACTCCGTCAAATTTTTTTTATTTAAACAGAGACAGAGCATTCCTTCGTTGTTCTATCTCTGTACGTTGAAATTAAAAGAACGTTTTTAGCTTTAGCTGTTTGTTCGTTAGGTCTATTTAAACTCACTTTTATGAATGAGCAACTTCTTAGAACCGATGTAGGTGAAAAAATCCTATTGTGGCCGAGGTTAAAATCTTATTTGAGTCGCTGAACCACAGGAGTTGTCATGTTATAATTTTTATTTCAACGTTTTGATCGCTAGATGTAGGTTTCATTTTCACGTCCATTCTTCTTAATTTTTAGTTTTAGTTTTTATTAATTTCGGGTAACAAACAATTACACTCTTAGTCTAATTAAATAGATATTATTCTAAGTGTAATCAACACCGTTACCCTCATAAAGATATAAAAATAACCAGGGCAAAAGTTATTAATGGACCGGGCTGTAATTTTGCACTGCAATTTTAGACCAGAAATAACATACAAGCTACTTTGTATCAAGGAAAAGATGATTTAAACTGTCCTGTCCCGACTATAAATTTCTTATGCATTTAAAATCGTTTTTTGTCCAGACTAGCTCGAAAACAGTCATATTGCTGCTGAAAAACAGCAAGCAAAATAGATTTTTGTTTTCAAAGTAGAAATACATTTTTCGTCCTGCTTCTAAACAGCAAAGACACCGTTTTCAAGCAAGAATGGTAAACACGCTTTTAGAATATTGACCCTGTACACCTGACCAGCTTTTTTGATTGTTTCCTGCTCATTAAATGTGCCTAAATTAATCACATTTCTTTTCTCCGTTCCAGTGGGTGACCCTAGGCACAGAACTGTTCAACCAAAAACCCGAACGAGGTATAGAATTCTTGCAAGAGCATGGCGTACTCGAGACTCCTCTCGATCCTCACCAGGTGGCGCTGTTTCTAAGGGAAAACCCGGACCTGGATAAGAAGATGATTGGTATGATAATTTTGGTGGTTGTCTATGTGGCTCCCCCCCGCCCCTTTGTCGTTAACCATTCGTCGTCAAATTACGTCAAATCCTCATCATCGTCATACCGAACCGAACCAATACAAATACTTTACTTTTGGTAAGACCAAAAAAAGGAAAAGCGAAAAGCGCTTTTATTTTGCTTCCTCCGATATAAAACACTGCGTGAGAATTAGCACCTAAACTATGTCCCCACCCCCGTGTCTTCAACCTTCAATAAGCAAACCAAAGACCCTATGGCTTACGTAATAATTGAATGGCCCCAGTGTACATGAAAGATCTTAAAACAGATTATGATCGGGGCGATTAGAGGTCCGAGCCTTATTGCAAGAAGCAAACGCAAATAGACATGAGACAAGTATCAGGGCGGTCACCACTGACGTTAAACAATCGTACTACAAAACCATCATTGAGCTTGCGATGCGTTATTAGCGCCATCAGCTGAGTTGTGTGTTATCCATACAATGAATTTTAATTTAAAAGGCATATGCCTTGTGCTAGAATTGTAAAATAACAAGAAAACCCAGACTTCATAATCTTTATTATCTATGTAGGTGAATACATCTGCAAACGCTCATCTCGAGGCGAAGAGGACGAAGGCCCATCAGTCCTAGGCGCCTTCGCAGATAGCTTCGAGTACAAGGGGCTCAGGATCGACCAGTCGCTACGTCTGTACCTGGAGACGTTCCGGCTACCAGGCGAGGCACCGCTCATCTTCCTAGTCATGGAGAGATTCGCGGAGAGATGGCATGTGAGTGGGTTACAATACCAGGGGCTCATCTTGCACAGTTTGATGCTACAATTACTATTTTGCTACAATGACTATTTTCTCGCCTCTCAAGGTGCCAGAGAATTAAATCTATATATATAAAAGAAAGTCGTGTTAGTTACACTATTTAGAACTCAAGAACGGCTGAACGGATCTCGGTGAAATTTGTCAGCGAGGTAGATGTTATCCCGGGGCCGGACATAGGCTACCTTTTATTCCGGAATAATGCGTGCGAAGCCGCGGGCAGTAGCTAGTTAATCATAAGAACAACAGGTGTCGCTAAATGGCTTGATAGTGAATTCTAACCTATAAAATATGTCAAAAAATGGTCTCCTTCGAGAACTTATATCTATGCGAATATGTGTATGGTGCATCTACACCAAAGTTACATTTGGCAAGCAACATTTTGCAACCTGGCAACATTAACGTTAATCTTTTAATGGTACAAAGTTCACGATTACGAATAGCAAGCATTTAACTCTTGTTATTTTGTCACACGGAAACATCAACAAACGACAGGAATGTCTCCTGTTTATATTAATAATTAAATATAAATTAAAAATAACATATCTGCAACTTCACAGTCAACAAACGGCGAGCCATTCGCAAACACCGACGCTGCGTTCCGGCTCGCGTACGCAGTGATCATGTTAAACATGGACCAGCACAATCACAACGCTAAGAAACTGAACGTTCCGATGACTGTGGAGGACTTTGTGAAGAACCTTCGAGGGTGCAATGGATCGGGGGATTTCGAGCAGGGAATGTTGGAGCAAGTGTTTCATTCTATCAAGTAAGTTTTTTAGATTTTGCCATCATATTGACGCGATCTTACCATCATCTTGACGTGATTTTACCATCATATTGACGCGATCTTACCGTCATCTTGACGTGATTTTACCATCATATTGACGCGATCTTACCATCATCTTGACGTGATTTTACTATCATATTGACATGATTTTCAAGGTACAAATTTAATGTCTCTGTTCCCTATATCGGTAGGCCTGGAAGAGATCGCTCAAAACGATAAGGCCGCCCTTTGTACTTCCTTGTTTCTGGGCATTTTCTTCTGTATTATATTTTGTGTTTGTGTGGTACAATAAAGAGTTATCTATCTATCTAATGCTTAGAAAATTGATATTCCTTATTTTTGCAGCTGATTTTGTATTATTTTATTTTGTGTCCTGACACCAACATCCTAAGCCTTATAGTATAAACTGAATCTGTAAGTTTCTATTTCTAGTACGACCGTGGGTTTATGAGCTGATTTGCACATATCGGTGATGCTTTTACTCGGTCCCCAGCGCAACGACAGTTCCGAGTCAATGCCATGATTTCGATGAGCACTTGGTTTAATTCCCATCTGAAGCGAAACCTTAGCGAATGCTTAATGCTCCTGGTTTCCTTGATGCCGAAGCCACTTTCCCTTCCCCCCCCCCCCATTAATTTTCTCTTGTAAACCTCTATTGCTATATCCACAGGAACGAAGAGATGGTGATGCCAGCAGAACGCGTAGGTCCAGTCAGAGACGCGTACCTCTGGCGGGTGTTACAACGTCGCGGCGGCACGCCCGGCGGTCGCTACCGCGCGCAGCCGAGCGTGCACCCGCACCACGCGCGTCTTTTCACGCTGGCGGCGCCGCCCGCGGTAAGCCTATCACCCATTTAGCTCCTGCCCGCGGCAGAGCACGCGTTTTACCGGGAAAAAACCGGTTAGGCCGCATGCTGCATGAGAGAGTGCTTGTGCCAGCACACACAGCATGTCGTCAAGTCGCTTCGCTCGCAGCACTAGCACAGGTCAATAAGTGAGGTTTTGCAGCTCACTTCGCTCGCTAGTCTAACATAATCGTGGGCTGTGTCAAAAATCAGCGTGACGCCAGCAATATTTATTTTATATTGTTTTTTATTCGTTTTCTCGGGGTCCACTCATTAACTCGCTTATTTATTAGATAACGACGTCCTTTGACACAAATGGATGAGCCTTTGTGTCAAAGGAAGTATTTATATCTAACCATTCATGTTTGTCCCCAGTTATCAGCACTATCGGCAGCCTTCGAGCGAGCCGCCCCGCCGACCGCTGACGAAGTCGAAAGGGGCTTAGCACGGGACAGTCCAGCGCTGACGGCTTTACAAGGACTGGAGCGGGCCGCCGCGCTGACGGCTCGCCTGCCCACTGACGCGCTGACGTTGGACTCTCTTACGCTGACGCTCTGCAAGTTCACTGGGCTGTTAGCGCCGCCGCATGCTGGCTACATCGCTATAGGTATGTGTCAGCGCTGACGTTACAAGGGCTGTAGCGGGCCGCCGCGCTGACGGCTCGCCTGCCCACTGACGCGCTGACGTTGGACTCTCTTACGCTGACGCTCTGCAAGTTCACTGGGCTGTTAGCGCTGCCGCATGCTGGCTATATCGCTATAGGTATGTGTCAGCGCTGACGTTACAAGGGCTGTAGCGGGCCGCCGCGCTAACGGCTCGCCTGCCCACTGACGCGCTGACGTTGGACTCTCTGATGCTGACGCTCTGCAAATTCACTGGGCTGTTAGCGCCGCCGCATGCGTTACATTACAAGGATTAGAGCGGACTTTAAAATAAGTATTATCTAATTAATTGTAAAGTTATATTTATTTATTTTTATTGGTCGAATCCTTTACGTCTACGTTCCTCTGCGTCCCTCTCCGTTTCAGTTTATTTTATTCAAAGAATTACATCGTGTCAATTTATCTACTTCTGTCTATCTTCTCAATCCGAGACCACTCACCCACCCAGCAGGGTTGCTGGGTGGGTGAGTGGTCTCGGATTGGCTCCTGTATTGCGCCATTCTATCCGGTCCTGTCCTGTGTCGCTCTTTCTTAACTATAGTAACGATGTCGTCTGACAATCGAGTGGGTGATCTGCCTCCTAATCTTTGAGTGCCTCTGGGCACTATTCTGTAATTAGTAGTGTCTATCTTCCGTCCTGCTAAACACATTTACCAGTAAACATTTTTAACCCCAGGTG
This sequence comes from Eupithecia inturbata, assembly GCA_963662085.1. Lineage (NCBI taxonomy): Eukaryota > Metazoa > Arthropoda > Insecta > Lepidoptera > Geometridae > Eupithecia > Eupithecia inturbata. Next base: position 1,566,193 of record OY759195.1, read on the forward strand.
TATCGCTCGGCCAATCGCTGAAAGCGCAGGCCGCTCTGCGCCGCGCGTGCGCCGTGGCGGCCCGACACGCGCATGCGCTGCGCGACTCGTGGCGACATCTGCTGGAGATCGTCAATACGCTCTATGTGGGACTACTACTGCCTAAGGTCAGTTCACTTGTAATTATTTGTAATGCCCGAAGGAATAGAAAGGAAGGAATATTTATTCATTAGCATAAACAATCTACTACATTAAACATAAAAAACTTATTTACAAATTAAAAAACTTAATGCTACATATGTACGCTTGATGTGAAGTTAGAAGTAAAAGTTGTGTGTAAAATTAAAGACGTATAACTAACGCGCTTTGGTTCTTTATTGATTGCTCAGCAGAACTGAGCGATGCGAGCTCGAGTCGTTACGTTTAACAAAGCTCACGATTATTTCAGAGTGGCGAGCGAAGCGAGATTCATACCATTCTAGTGCGGCTGCGCCGGTGCAGGTGTGGCGAGCGAAGCGAGCCGCACTGTGTGCTGTTCTCTAGCACGAACAAGACGTCCACTGCGCGCTGGCTACCCGATTTTTAGTAAAATCAGTTTGTGTTCCACAGACTCTGACAGACGTAGAAGACTACCTGTCTCCGACGGGCGTCGTGTCGCTGGCGCGCGAGCCGCGAGGCAACGAAGCCGGCCTGCTGTCCAGTATCTACTCCTACATTGCACTCGGAGAAACTGGTACGACACTTATAGTGGGAGATCCGGCCAAAGAATCCGGCATGCATTCACCCATCTGTTATTTGATAATGACTAGGCTTATAATATGGTAGATACCCATATTTTTCTGGTCAATAATAATAAAATGATATAAATTCCAAGGCATATTTTCCGTTTAACTTTAACTCATGTTTAAAAAAAAATAGAGCATTAACTGATATGAGTGAAAATTAATCGGAAAAAATGACTTAAAATTTATATAGTTTAACAGCTTCTGTACGCGATTTGGTTAGGCAACCTTTGTGAGATATATTAATTGGTATATTATATACTGTATAAGCCTAGTCTTTATCAAATAACAGATGAGTGAGTACATTTCTTAGACCGGATCATAGACCATTCATTGAGGTTAGCTTTATAGCATGCGTGGCGTAGCGAATAGGCCGAAAAGTCTTAAGCCGGGTACTGACCGGTGTCAGGGGGCGTAACGTAACGTGTCACACAGCAAGTGTTCGTGCAGTCAGCACAGGGAAAGAAGGCGCTCGCAACGAGCAACGAGCTGGTATTCAGCGGCGCAACGTTTCGTGCTCGCTGCGAATGTTACATTACGCCACGTAACACCGGTCAGAACCCGGCCTAATGTCAAAAGCCAAAGTCAAAAACTCTTTATTTCCATATATTCAATAAATGTACACTTCAAAAAGGTCAAATTCTAAATAATTAAACACTGACACGGAAATAAAGTGATATTTTTGATTTCAGTCTTCGGTATGTAGATTAAGTAAAGAAGCGACGACGAAACCTTTAGCCTGTTAGTTAGTTGTTATTTTTCGAGTTGGAGCAAATCCCGTTCCAAGCTTTTTTATCCTCTAGATAATCTGATATTTTATAGTAGGCCTTTTAACACAAGAAGGTTTTGACAATTATATTAATTATTGTTTAATGTATTGTATGCCACTAATTACAATCCTAAAAACAATGCCACCGGTTGTTTTTTTTCTTATATACAATACAAGAAAGCTTTTGTAAATAGTTTAAAAGGAAAAACCAAGAGGTAGAACTGGGTTCTGCCTACAGGTAACCTACAGGTTGAACGACATTTTGTCGAAACCAAAAGATCTTTCGAACTTCTGCGATTTTGCTCCGATGATACCAGGTGTCATAGTAATTTACACAAATTTTTCTTTGGTTTTTTAATCCTTTCTCACATAAAATATCTTGGATTCTAGAACCCAGTATAGATATGAAACATAAACGTTTTATTTGTGTTCCTAGGTATTAGAGCACCAACTCCCCACGAGAAGGCGCTAATCGACGCGGCGACAGAATGCGTCGCCAAGTGCAACCTGCCCGGACTGCTTATCACTGAGACCAAGTTCCTGCAAGTCGAGAGCTTACAGGTAAAAGTCCTATACAATCTATCTAGCTATAACTTTGCCGAATTTCAGCTCAATCCGTTCAATAGTTTTGGCGATGTTTGCACAAAAATCACATCCTACATCTTTACAAGCCAAGTGTATGTACCCTTTATACATATTAGTAGAATGATCTCTCTAAAATGCAGGAGTTTTAAAGGTGGCAGTACATTTAGTCCCTTGTAGGCTCTCGGATTGTATCACATGTGAGACAACGAATGTGTACATGTTGCCTTTCGTTAAGAGGACGAGTGCCCGAGACACTCGAAGAGACATCTCGCCAAGTGTGTAGGTTCTGCCGGCATTTAGGTTCAATCTCACTCAACGTTTATCAAGACAGTGCCGCGGCGTTACCCGGCGGTGAATGTTATTGGATGTTTTTTACGTTTTTTATAAGAACCTTCCTCGGAATTCAAGGAATATATTTAATTATATAGCTAGCTGCTGCCCGCGGTTTCGCACGCTCTTTTCCGGGATAAAAAGTAACCTATGTCCTTCCCCGGGATACCATCTACCACCCTGCCGAATTTCATTGAGATCTGTTCAGCCGTTTAGGCGTGAAAAGGTAACAGATAGACAAGCGTAGTTACTTTCTGATTACGTGGATTAAAAAAAAATAGTTCAGCCGTTCTCTTAATTGGCGCTTAGCAACGAGTATCTGGCGCAGCGCATCAGCACTGCCATACAGCGGGGCAATGCAGCCAGCGTCTTGGGGACGCTTCAGACTGGTATTGATATGGATCAGTTGAGCTACCTATAGATTGTTTGCAACAGTCTGCAGTTAGCTTAATTGTTTCAATTGTAAATACTAGTTCTATTTGTTTTTATTATTTGATTGTAATTTTCTTATTTAAAGGCACATTCAGCAATTCGTTTTATATAAATAAATTCATTATTTTAATTAATTAGTGTAATTGATGATTTCGTCATTCTAATTAAATAAATGACAAAAAAAATCTTAGTAAATTTTATTAGACATTTATTTGTGTACCAGACATAGGACACCACACCGGTAGAAATACATTGGTTCTTGAGACTACATAATAACAACATCTAGGTACATATAATTCAATCAGTAAAATGATTACTTACTCGTAGCTGTCAATAAAATAATACTCTACTTGATTGTAGGTAACTATGTATAAACTTTCTCTAATGTTTTTGTAACAGGAGCTGATCCGAGCTATGGTACAAGTGGGCAATCCGCCGGACGCCGACAGTCTGCAGCTGAACCCTCAGTTGGAAGACATCACGATATTCTTCTTGGAGCTTCTCGGACAGACTCTAGTACAAAACAGGTGAGTTGAGTCATCTTTATCACACAAACAGCCACTGCTGCATGTAGACCCAAACGACACAAATATACAATAGGTTTTTTTTTAATTCCTTCAAACAAAAATTAAGTGAAGAGAAAATCAATTAACACTTTATAAAACTAATCTATTTTACTTGTCTATGGCCTGTATTATGAAAGCTTGCTCAGTCAACGATATCTGCTTGAGTAACGCTTTTCTATGGCATTAACGTCACTCAAGCATAGATCTATGACTGAGCAAGCTTTCTTAATACGGGCCTAAGAGTAAGTAATCTATATATATAAAACGGCTGAACGGATCTCGGTAAAATTTGGCAGCGAGGTAGATGGTATCCCGGGTATATAGGCTACCTTTTATTCCGGAAAAAAGCGTGCGAAGCCGCGGGCTGCAGCTAGTCCTAAATAAATAAAGTTTAATGATTCCTGATGATATCTGAAAAAAAAGCGGTCTTGAGCTGCGTCCATCCATCAAGTACCTGCAACCGCTAGAAAGTCGTCGGTCCATCGAGTGAATGGTCTCCCAACACTCCGTTTCGCATTAACTTGCGGTCGCCACCTCAGAACCTCTACTCCCCAGCGCGGTGGTCGGTTTTGCGAGCTATATGGCCTGCCCACTGCCACTTCTACATACAAAGCGGTCCTTAGATTGACTAGTTCACAATGTCTAGCCTATTGCCTTTTTATTAATTTATGAGCCGTATGTGACTAACAAGACTGAATAGGTGTCAAGGGCGACTGGGTGTCTTTTAGGCCTTCGTGGTGCATCGTTGATTATATTACCACAGATATTACTTAGGTTAGTTGGACTATAATAGAATACTAAAAGTATTGTAGTAAAAGTACGTCTTCGATCAATTGAATTCCATCCCACCCGGCTACGCCAGTTAATTTTTTCAATCGCACTCTGCTGCGTCAGTCAAAGGCATGCATTCCCAACCGACTGCGGTTAACAATATATTTCCCCTCCCCCAGAGACCGGCTATCCACCGTGTGGGACGAAGCCGGCAGCCACATGCAGCGCGTCACCCTCTGGGCCGCGACGCGCAGCGCTGCCTGCCTGACGCGCGCACTGACCGCGCTCCTGCGCACCGCGGCGCGGCTGCTGCGCTGCCACCAGTGCGCGCCGCAAGCCTTGCAGCATGGCGCCGTGCTGTTCGCGCTGCCTTACAAGCTGTTCTACCAGCAGGCGGTTGTGGTGTGTATCTAATGGATTCAACATTCTATCATTTTCTGTGAATAAACCAAGAGACCCTAGGTCCCTGGGGTACCGAGGCTCTCCGGGTTTTTAAAAAGTTATCTGAGCGTCTGTTCGACGCGACCCGGGACCCGAGAGCTGGTGGGTATCTGGCGCAGCGCACCAGCATTGCAATACAGCGGGGCAATGCAGCCAGCGTCTTGGGGACGCCTCCGACTAGTATTGATATGGATCACTTGAGCTACCTGTAGATTGCTTGCAACAGTCTGCAGTTAGCTTAATTGTTTCAATTGTAAATACTAGTCCTAATTTGTTTTTATTATCGAATCGTAATTTTCTTTGACAATAAACGAAAAATAAAAAATAAATAAACAATACAATCAACCTAAAGTTAGCGGTCCGCGCCGCAACAGAGACTGAACCTGAGATAGTTTAGTTAAGCATTTGTTAGTTGACAGAGACAAGATACCGCCTCCTGTCATGGTTCTCTTATTCGATTTGTTGTGTTTCTCTTGTCACACGCAAATAATAGTCGCGAGACTAAGAGCACGAAGCTTCTATTTGCTCGCGAGATTCCCTTGAATACAAAGCGTGTTATTCTGCGCGAGGCATGAAATAAACAAATTGCTATTTTAAAACTTACGCGGTTTGAATACATTATTATTAGTATTATTTCAGTCATCCCGTGACCACGACAAGTGTGTAAGCCTATTGAAACGTCGGGAAAAATAGGTAAATAAACGCGATAAATAATACTATTAATAAACATATGGCAACATCACAATTAACAGTGCTGTTGTTAATATACACATCGCTGGAACGAACTCGAGTGCCAATGTCACGTCACGTCTTTTTGGTGCGTTGGAGACTCACTGCTTCGTGATACAACGTCGACCGCTACTTGTTAGTAAAGTTTCACATATTTCTCATACAAGTACCTTAATTTCAGATATCCAGCGGAGTGTACGAGCTGGTAAAGACATCAGCACAGAACGTACACTCGGGGGCGGAGTGGGACGTCGTGTTCGCGCTTCTTTGCGCCGCGGGCGCCGGCGCCTGGCCTGTGGAGCGATCGGCGGCCACTGTCCTAGCTAGCAGTAAGTACATCAATAGTATGTGGTCGCACTTAATTTCTATATTGTACCTAAGCCACCCCTCTCCCCTTACCTCACCTCGACGTTTGTACTAGACGTCATTACACGCCATATTGGAAAGAAGTACGCATTATTAATTTCTCTCCACACAGCAAGTCGAGGCAAGGCTTTCAGTCAAAGTTATGATTATTATGTTACCTTATACCTAAGGGGCAACAGTATATAAGAAATTATATTCAAGAAATTCCACACCGACAATAGTATGTAAAAAATTCAATGTTGTGCTTTAGCTTCTACCCGCGGCTTCGCACGCTTTACCGGGATAAAAAGAAGCCTATGTCTTTCCCTGGGATACCGTCTACCTCCCTACCAAATTTCATTAAAATCCGTTCAGCCCTTTAGACGTGAAAAGGTAACAGAAAGACGTTAGAAAGGTTACTTTCGCATTTATAATACAATTATGGATTGACTAAATCGCATTATACTTTACAAACCATGAACCGCTTTACTCAACTTTTTAAAACTATGTAGGTACTAGGTCATACTTCTTGTAAGGCTATCTCCTAGACTATAATACTCACACTAATAAAGTCATCCTTACAACTGTCTCTTGGACAATAAGAATAGGTAGTACTTATTCGTGCAATACGCACGCACACTGCGCTGCGTTTCAACAAAGCTTTCTCAATCCGTAGCTGCTCATTCACTCACACAGATAATAATTTAATCTACTAATTTTTTTTTTTTAAATCGCAATGGCCTTTATTAACAAAGAAAATTACAATCAAATTATAACTAGTATTTACAATTGAAACAATTAAACTAACTGCAGACTGTTGCAAACAATCTACAGGTAGCTCAACTGATCCATATCAATACCAGTCGGAAGCGTCCCCAAGACGCTGGCTGCATTGCCCCGCTGTATGGCAATGCTGATGCGCTGCGCCAGATATCCGCCAGCTCTCGGGTCACGCGTCGCGTCGACCAGACGCTCAGATAACTTTTTAAAAAACCGGAGAGCCTCGGTACCCCACGGACCTAGGGTCTCGACCCCAAAGGGAGCAAATATGTAGGCTCTGTCGAGACCTGCATATTTGCGTCTCTTGAGATCCTCGGCCAAATCTGCCGCCGCACCAGCCCTTACGGATGTCCTCGGAAGATGGGGAGGCGCAAGTGTGTCGACGCATGTAGCGTCCCACACAATGGGCCTCCCCAACTCCCATGGGACTAGTGTCATGCCGTCAGGCCTCTTACCATCGTCACGCAACAGACCATTCGGTTCGAGAATAGCTGGTACGTTAGCGGTGACAAAGGCCCGCCGGATGACGTCGTTAAGGCTGGCATGACGAGATATCCGACCGGCGGCCCTAGTGCACGATAATCCGTGATGACCAAGCTGTTCGACAGCAGTACCGCACTGGCATTGATGAGGCGCGCAAACCATTGCACCCAACCGAAGACATGTTGCGATACGGAAAGTTACGGGATCCAATAAAGTGCCAGTGTTAAATGAAGGAAATGCTTGCAACCAATGTCCTGACTCCCATTTAGAAACGGCCAGGATAATCTAATGATTGATCTACTAATTACTTACTTGATCAACAACACAATTTTGTTTTGTTCTTACGTTGTTCTTTTGCTAATTGATATCTGTGTTATCATGATGCTTACATGTTATTTATTGATCATCATCATCATCACCCTATCTTAGTCCACTTCTGGACATAGGCCTCCCCCAATGAGCGAATGAGCAATGAGCGTATTTATTGATAGCGTTTTAAATTACCTTACCTGTGTGCCTATAAACTCTGTGGAGTAGTACCTATGTACAAATCTAGACAATATTACTGCGGGTACTGTACATAGGCAATCGTTTATTTATATTATATACCTACCTTTCTCGTTATACTTATATAGATATGATAATGTTAATTAAATATATATCTATTATTTATGTTTCTAACTGTTACATAACACATATTTAGGTATTAGTCAGCTGGGTGGATGGGCTTGCCTGCTCGTATTTTATTTGTAGGTACCTATAACCTAGTAAGAACATTTAAGCTTAGTTTTTCTAGTTTTAGGGATGCATATCGAATCATAATAAGAACCATTGATATTGTGATTTAGGTTTAGCATACGTACTTCGTAGTTAATTTAGCATTCTTAAGAACCTAATGAAATAAAAAAGACTATTCATATACAACACCATCCTACAAAAAATAGGTTATAAAAATATACAAATGTACCCCTATTATGGTTCTCTTGAACCATAATAGGGGTACTTTAAACTTTCTATATATAAGTAAGACTTCAACTGTAATAAAAACAAATACTAAAAATACAATAATGATAAAAACTTAAAGGGGTTTCCGAAAAAGTGAAAATTTGATGTTCTTTGAAAAAGTTGCCTGATTTTTTGCGGTACGGAACCCTTAGTGTGCGAGTCGACTCGGACTTTTTTCGCGGTTTATTGTAGCCTATTTACTACCTTATTCCGAATATTGGTTTTGTATTATTGTTCCACGTACGCCTGCGAGTGTTCCTAACGTGACATCGTAATTCTCTAGCAGTTGGATATTTCCAGGTTTCCTCGCGCTACATGTGTCTTACTTTTTAATTATTTTATTTATTTATATGAAATTTAATTATTTGTGTCGCCAAAACTCGCCAACTGAACGTTATATTAGGTCCTTACATATGAAATTGGCGTTTTTCGTACTGGCCACTTTAATCACAAATTTCTCCTCTTTGGTAAGGAATTCCAAATTCAAATTTGTACAGCTATACCTCGTGTGTTCATAAGTTTTGAGACGAACTTATTTAATTAATTTAAAAAGAAAGTAATTCATGCAACCTTTTTTAAACTTTTAAAATTTTAAATTTCGAATGTTTTGAATCAGAAAAAATATACATTTGAATATTTGTTTCATTCTCCGTGAAAATGGCGCCAACAAAAGATTTGCGTGCGACTGTAATTTCACTGTTTCAAGCAGGAAAAAAACCAATGCAAGTTTTTAGTGAAATCCAAAGTTTGGGATGTAGTCGGAACTTTGTGTATTATACCATAAAGAGGTACAAGGAGACCGGCTCTTTAGAATACCGTGGAAGATGTGGCCGCCCGCAGTCTGTAAGGACGCCCGCCAACATCAAAGTAATCAGAGAGCGAATTCGTCGCAACCCTTGCCGGACTCAAAAGAAATTAGCTCTGCAGACCAACATTTCGCGAATATCGGTGAACAGGATACTTAAATATGATCTTAAACTAAAGGCCTACAGTCGAAGGAAAGTGCATTATTTAAACGAGCGTCTTCGTAAATTGCGACTGGAACGATGTCGGAACCAATTGAAGAGACACGATCCAAAAAATATCCTGTTTACCGATGAAAAGATCTTCACGGTGGAAGAAAAGTTTAACCGGCAGAACAATAAGGTTTACGCCAGAAGTTCAAAGGACGTCCAGCCATCTGTACGCAATGTCCAGCGCACTCATCATCCAGCAAGTGTGATGGTTTGGTGGGGTGTTTCCTACGAGGGGGTCACTTCGCTTCATTTTTGCCAGCAAGGCGTCAAGGTGAAGACACAAAATTACCAAACCGACATATTGGAAGCGGTGGTTAAACCATTAAATGATACGCTATTCGCTGGCAAATACTGGGTTTTCCAACAGGACTCTGCTCCCTCCCATAAAGCTAAGACTACCCAACGTTGGCTGGAGGCCAATTTGCCAGGCTTCATTCGGAGCGAAGATTGGCCCTCGTCAAGCCCTGACTTGAATCCTTTGGATTATTCTTTATGGACGGAATTGGAGCTGAGGGCATGCAGAAAGTCTCACCCAAACCTGGATTCTCTCAAGCGAGCCCTTATTAAAGAATCGAAACGGATTCCCACTGAAAAGATTCGTGCCGCCATAGATGAATGGCGCACGCGTTTGAAGGCCTGTATTGAATGCAAAGGCGGCCATTTTGAATGATTTATTTTTAAATACAGATCTAGATGTCAGTAGTTTTAATTTTAATATCCAATAAATGAATACTCAACTTAGCTCCAAAAATATTTTAGTTTTACTGTGTCTCAAGACTTATGAACACACGAGGTAGACTCATGTATTTGTGCTTCGATGATCGTCATTCATTTGTTTTTTTTTCTTCTGTTTTTTTCTGTTTGCGTCACTCATTTTACAAAATGGAAAACTTAAAATATCGCATTATTTACGAGTACGAGTTCCGCCGTGGCACTAGTGCTGCGGAAACAACTCGAAGGGTGAATGATGTGTATGGCGGTCGTGTTGCAAAAGAAAACACAGTTCGTTTTTGGTTCCAACGTTTTCGTTCTGGAAATTTTGACCTGCAGAACAAGCCCCGTGGACGGCCTGAGACTCAAGTTGATAATGAAGAGTTGAAGGCTATTGTGGAAGCGGATCCATCGCAAACCACGTCCGAGTTAGCTGCAGGCTGCGATGTTAGTGATAAAACTGTTTTAATTCACTTGAAGCAAATTGGGAAGATTAAAAAGCTTGAAAGGTGGGTACCTCACGAATTGACTGAAGCAAACCGGCAAACGCGCGTCGACTGCTGCGTTACATTACTAAACCGGCACAATAATGAAGGTATTTTAAACCGAATCATTACCTGTGATGAAAAATGGGTTCTTTACGATAATCGGAAGCGCTCAGCGCAATGGTTGGATCCTGGCCAGCCAGCCAAATCCTGCCCCAAGCGAAAATTAACCCCAAAAAAGTTACTTGTAAGCGTTTGGTGGACTAGTGCCGGTATTGTTCATTACAGTTTTCTCAAATCTGGCCAGACTATTACGGCTGATGTCTATTGTCAGCAATTGCAAACCATGATGGAAAAGCTAGCGGCTAAACAACCTAGGCTGGTCAATCGCTCCACGCCACTGCTGCTTCACGACAACGCTAGACCACACACTGCGCAACAGACGGCTACTAAATTAGAAGAGCTTCAATTGGAAAGTCTAAGACATCCTCCGTACTCCCCCGACCTTGCTCCAACAGATTACCATTTTTTTCGAAATTTGGATAACTTCTTGCAAGGGAAAAAATTCAACTCCGATGGGGCAGTCCAAATCGCCTTCAAAGATTTTATTGATTCCCGTCCGACTGGTTTTTTTAGTAAAGGGATCAATGAACTACCTATAAGATGGCAAAAGTGCATAGAAAATAATGGTTCATACTTTGATTAATTAAATATATTATATAAAAAAATATTCGACTTTTGGTTCCTCCCATACAAAACGCCAATTTCATATGTAAGGACCTAATATTATAAACTTCTAGAAGTCAGTACTTCTCGAATCTTCTAGTGAATCTTCAACATTTTATTTATTCTTTTTATATTCCAGCATCGAGCCGCTCGGAAGGTTCGGAAGACGAGAGCGAGAGAAGGCCGACCAGTGCGTCCTCCGAAAGCGAACTGTCCCACTCGCCGCAAGCGCAGGGGTGGATTATGGTTAGTCACAATTTACCACTTTTATCTATTTTCGGCTCCCGAATCGGCGATAAAGTGTGTCCTTCTTATGGATAATGATCAAAGGTCTTTAAACTTCTACTGCTATAGTCCATTTCACATAGGATCCGTTCCAGAAAAGTTTGGATTTGCTTCATTTCACGGAATATAAATTGACTGAGATGTAAATCACATCTTACATCTTATAAAAAATTATTATTTTATTTATTTTATTGTTCCAAGATAGTTCCAGTCCTAATTCATATTCATTAATTATGCGTGCAACAGGGAAAAGTGACCTTCAGGGAACGGTTCCTATGTGAAATAGACTGGGATGATATGACAGGCAGATGCAGGATGCGGCAAGCTAAAGACAGGGCGCTATGGCGCTCAATTAGGGAAGGCCTATGTATGTCCAGCAGTGGACTAACATAGGCTGATGACGACCCTGAGGTCATCATCTGGGTCGATTCTGGGACCATTCTTATTTTTTTAGAACTAAAATAAACTAAACTAATTCTTATTTTTCCAATACTGTGACTTGATCATCGACTAAAGCTACACATTAAAGTTTCCTAATGATTCGCAGGTGAAGAACTCATCCGCCCCTAGCATAGACTGCGGAGAATTCGGCGACGTCCGCCTTCGACCGCACCGCACGGCGGCCCTAGTACGATGCTGCGAGGCGCTGGCGCTAGTCATCCGAGACGTGGCGCATGTCACGCCGCACAACTGTCGCGCCGCCGTGCGTGCTGTCAGGATATTCGCACGGGCCACCTTACACGCAGGTATAGTGACACTTTCACACTCAAAAATTAAGAAAGTTATGTCTCTAAAAATCTGATACTAATCCACGGAAACGCAGCCTCGCTCCAAACTGATTTTGCAGCGCCCGTGTATATCATCCTCCCCTATTCTTCATCTACTATCAAAACTACGAGTCGTTGTGTTAACAGTGAACAGTGTTCCTTACGAAATCGCAAACATTTGATACAAGTTTATGTGGGCCTTTGTCAACCAATTTTCTTGTAGTTAGTGGAAAAAAGGACGTAAGGAGAATAAATTTTAAATTATTACAAATTTACATATTCTAAAAGCTTTTTTGAAACCCTAAATATATAAACGATTAACGACGATTTTATTATAAAAGTTATCGTTGTTTGAATTAACGTTGGTGTTCTTCCAACACACACTAGGTTCTCCGGTGATAGAAATGATAAGAAGAGTATATGATAAAAACTCTTATATTGATATTATAAATTGATTGATATTTGAGCACGCGCCTACCATGATGGGGTGAAAACGTGAACTGATGCAATAAAGTAATTGGAAGGCGCGTGTAACAATTGACCTTAATAATATCGATGATTTGACAATAATTAGCTAGCTTATACCTAAATGCACGGTTGCGCTGCACCGTACAGTAGTTAACCCGCTTACATTCATAATGATGAATTATGATGATTCCAATTCAATTTTCACTTACTGCATTACATCATGGGCATATCCTTCCAGGCAAGAAGTCCAACAAGTCAGGCGAGGATCGCAAGTCCCGGCCCAGCTCCGCGCGCCGCCGCCGCAATGAACAGTCCAGCGATGAGGAGACCGATACCTTGGACCAATACCACATGGTCAGCATACAGGTATTTGTCTCTGATGTAATGATTATTTAATTAATACATATTTGAAGTTACCTACAGAAATTTAATAAAAATTATGAAATTTGGGTTTAGGTGCATCGTTGAATGCACCTAAACTCAAACTCTTACGCAGGTTTCTAACTACTAGGAGAGGATATATGCTAAAACAACCGAATGATTGATCAGTCCGGCTACCACCGAAAGTGGAGAGGATATGTGTATAAACAAACTAACAGATTCTCTAATATGACGTGATGGTCTTGTGACACTATTTTAACACCATGCTGTTGTGTTTACGCATTTCTCCTCTCAGCTGTCGTCAAATCCAGAACGCAAACACACACTGACAACGCTAAGGCTAATGCCACGCTGTACCGTGCCAAGCCTACAGCTAAACTAGGAGCTACGCTTGTTTGCAAGATATACAATGGTCACGTACAAGGCGCCTTCCTTGGTGACAAAATACACTTTCGCGCCTGTTCATGAGAACAGAACAAATATGTCACTCTCTAAACTAAAGAAATTATTGTTGATGGAAAACTCAGTACATCAATTTAATACAATTCAAAATCTGAGGTATTAGATACATGAAACTAGCCTTTCAAGACTTCGACATGGAGAATTCGAACGTTTGTACAAAGAATTGCGGAGTTATGACGATAAATTGCACTGATACGTTTGATACACTACTTGAAAAGCTAAAGTTAACCCAGCTAGGCGCGTCGCTCGCAGTGTGGCCAGCTGCTATAGTCTGTTGGCTGGGATTTTTCACAACGCGACTCGCTTGGGTCTTAGCAAAAAGCGAGGCTCTTTGTAGTGTGGCATTAGCCTTAGGATTTGTACGTTTGCTCTAACCGAGGTGATGTTATTTTGTTCCAGCTCCTAGATCTAATGCACACGTTACACAGCCGCGCAGCTCAGATCTTCAAGTGGTGGCGAGACGAGGCTGAGCAAGAAGGTAAAAAAATCTATAAAATTGTCACAAGCTTACTTACATAATTACAGCGTGGATTGTCCAGTATTATTATTAATTTATAATGATTCTCCGCGGTCGTGACGGTCTGCAGTTATTTATGTATATTTATTTATTTATATTAGGGGATCTTTCAGCACAATACAGGGTAGACTAAAAAGAGACGTCATAAAAAAAATTAAAGCCTCACCCCCGGGGTGTAACCGAAATACACCCCGAACCGAGTTTTCGAGTTATGATTTTTTAGTTCGAGGTATGAATTTTATAATAAACGGTTAAAATTGTTTTATAATTTATTTTTGCGGAATTTTAGGTATTTGTTTTTGTAATATGACCCATATGAATCGTATTTTCATGCATAAAATAATCAGCGTTTGATCGAAAGTGAAGAATTTATGTTTGACCGAGACTAACGTTGAATTATCAACATCAAATAAAAAAAAAAAAATTATTTGTAAACTCGAAAAATCGCAGAACGTACATGGGGTTTTTGTACCCCCGGGGGTGAGGCATTAATTTTTTTTATGACATCACTGTTTGGTTCAACCAATAGCGATGCGTGAAGAGGCAAGTAGCTATTATCAAGTTCGCACTTATAGAAACAGAATACAAATTTACAAAAAACACAAACATAAAAATAACAGGCTAATTGTCCATACTAATATCATATATTCGAAATTAACTCTGTCTGTCTGTCTGTCTGTCTGTCTGTTACCTTTTCACGCCTAAACGGCTGAACGGATCTCAGTGAAATTTGGCATGGAGGTAGATGGTATCTCGGGGACGGACATAGTAGCAGTTAATATTCTATATAATGTCCTGCGCTTGGCTATCCTCCGTTAAGACTGCCCGCGCCGTGGCCGACATTCGGCTAGAAGGACATCAACATCATACTGTAATGAGAAACAACATAATTTGTTTTTAACTGACTTCGAAAAAAGGAGGAGGTAGATCTTCCTCCTTTCTTATTCGGCTGTGTGTATACTTTTTTAACATTTTTTTATGCATGCTCGTCGATATCTCCGTCAATATGGACCGATTTTGAAAATTATTTTGCCTGTGTTTAGAGAATGGCTCTGAGGTCCCATCAAAAACTATTCCCAAGGGAGTAGTATTTGTCCCGAAAAACTTTAAAACAGTGTAAAATGAAGGGATTCGAAGTCGGCTGTTAGTTTTTCAAAACAATCAAATCCTAACCTAACCTACTAGAACTCCAACAAAATAAAAATTATGTATTGTATTGTATTCATTTAATTCAGATAATAAAATCCATAGCCTCACATGAGAATTAAAATTAAAATAAACATTAAAATTAAATTAAAATTAAAACTAAATTACTAGCTAAATTTACATATTATATACATATTATACAATATTGTATTGACATAAAAGTTTTTTCAGGTCCGGAGGAGTATGACTTGTGGGAGGTTGCGTGGATGCCGCTGCTTCAAGGAATTGCTCAGTTCTGTACTGACAGACGAAAACAGGTACGATTCGATCCAGAAATAAAAAAGGATTTCTTGTAAAATTATCAAACAGTTTGGCAAAGACCCTTTCTATTCATCTTAACAGTAACACAGATAACGCTGTAGATTAGAGATCTGTTAAGTTATTTGGTGATTTTAATAAACTGAATTACTGAAGTGTTTACGTTCCTCAAACAAAATTTTCCTACAATATTCTAACCCCGATAATTCTACCGCAAATCAGGTATCGGCACGTCTCAGTCAAAGTCAAAAACTCTTTATTTCCATAAATACAATAAATGTACACTTAGAAAAGGTCAAATTCTTAATAATTAAACACTGACACGGAAATAAAGTGACATTTTTGATTTCAGTCGCTTCGGTATGTTGACTAAAGTAAAGAAGCGACGAAGAAACCTTTAGCCTGTTAGTTGTTATTTTTCGAGTTGGAGCAAATCCCGTCCCAAGCTTTTTTATCCTCTAGATAATCTGATATTTTATAGTAGGCCTTTTTACACAAGAAGGTCTGAAGTCGCGATTTATCTTTAATGAGAATCTGATAGATTCTGCAAGAAATGCGACACGTGCTTAAATCTGATTTGCGTAAGGGTATTACGTACTATAAAGAAACCTGTAACAATTACCTACCCTTATATAAACCCACGTTATAAAACTTTTATAATCCATCATGGTTATTAACATTAAATATAGTTAAGCAGTCATACATAATATAGTTGGTCTTATTGTTAATAACAATGTTATTTTGTATAGTTTATTCTCAGATAGTTTATTTTTATTATGTATATTCATTAAAAATAAAAATTCAGTTTATATAATTTTAAGTAGATTTGTGAAGGTCATTCTTACAAATGTCGTGTTTACCTGTTAGTAACATGCTTATCAGAACAGTACCTAATTATAAGTTTGTTTTAAATGATTGATATGTATGTGGTTGGTAAACCTTTAATTATAAATAAATAAACACTAAAGTCATGCATCAGGCTAAAAACTCAAATCATAGTAAACATCCCGTTGTAAATGACCCGCGTAGTTACATTCTAAAATGATGTGCAATCGTTCTCCATTTTTTTTCCAGGTGGCAAACAGCGCAATAGCCTACCTCCAACGAGCATTACTAGCCCCAGGACTGACAGCCATGGCTGGAGGCAGCTGGGAAGCCTGCTTCCATACAGTTCTGTTCCCATTGATGGAACAACTACCACGCCGCGCCGACGCCACCGCTAGGGCCAATACCATCATGTGCAAGGTAGAGTGGACTCTATGTACTGTAGATAGGGCAGTGACTGCTATAGCAGGAGGCAGCTGGGAAGCCTGCTTCCATACAGTTCTGTTCCCATTGATGGAACAACTACCACGCCGCGCCGACGCCACCGCTAGGGCCAATACCATCATGTGCAAGGTAGAGTGGACTCTTTGTACTGTAGATAGGGCAGTGACTGCTATAGCAGGAGGCAGCTGGGAAGCCTGCTTCCATATAGTTCTGTTTCCTTTGATGGAACAACTACCATGCCGCGCCGATGCCACCGTTAGGCCTAATCCATCATGTGCAAAGTAAATCAATTAATTGATTCACAAGAAAAAACAGATTTCAAAAAAATACATTTAATTATATTTAATAAATTTTAACATCTCGTAAAAGTGTCTCCACCATGTGAACCAAAAGTGTTGACTCTATGTCCTTTAATACGACCATACAACCTCATTAAAGGGACATCCCCCCTTCTTGAATTGATTTAGGCAATATTGGATGGGTGGCTTAATTTAGCCAAGGCAGGGCATATTCGCGTCCAGCAGTGGACCAATATAGGCTGTTGAGGTGAGGTGAGGAGGGCTTATTCTGTAAAACAAAAGCCTTGAAAAGACTTCAAAAATGTCGGGTATTTTTGTCACCTCATTATTTCGTGCAAAGGATTACCTGCCATGTAACATACTTTCTTCTCGTTCCCAGGTGTTCCTCCAGCACCTCTCAGCACTCTCCCCCCGACCTTCCTTCGGCAGCCTGTGGCTGCAGGTGGTGGCGGTGCAGAGAGAGCTGGTCTCGGCGCCGAGAGACGACGCACTGACGGAGGCCGCGCTAGAGTCGCTCAAGAACATGATCCTGGTCATGGACTCTGTCAGAGTATGTATACTTCTCTGTCACTCGTTTTCATGTTGTCTTTCGTGTCTACAGCATTTTAAGGGTTTCGAAGATCGGAGATCGGTTTCGAAACGCTTATGGTCTCGCTTTTTCTGTCCTGTTTTCCGTCTTTAATATCTCAGTAACTACAGCAGCAAATAACGTAAAATGATAATACATTTCGTGCGCCTGTACAGATTAAAACAAAAAAAATAATATAAATGAAAAATTAAAATTATATTTAAAAACAGTTTATTAAATTTCTGTAGGTTTATACTTTTTGAAACAATTTCAAAAACTGTTTTGAGATGTACAAACCGATACGTTTCATTTGATACCCCACTCGGTGGGGTAGCCGGGGGGCTACCCCACCGAGTGTTTTGTAAAATGTTCCACTTACAGACTTCTCTATATTTTTCCTGTAACATATAGATCTACAAACGCTCCATACATTTCGCTCTGCAAACTTTGGAGATTGGGGAGATTGGGGTAATTTTTCGACCTTTTTTTAAAATATTTTAAAAACTATGAAACATACAGAAATTTAAAAAAAAACTGTTTTGAGATGTACAAACCGATACCTTTAATTTGATACCCCACTTGACATTGTAGGTCACTTTTATAATTTCGAATTTGTACTGAAAATTTTATTTTAATCTGTGCACAGGCGCACGAAATGTATTATTATTTTAAACTTTACGTTATTTGCTGCTCTAGTTGCTGGGATATTAAAGACAGAAAAAAGGACAGAAAAAACGAGACCATGACGGTTTCGAAACCGATCTCCGCTTTAAGCGATAAGGCCGCCAGTTCCATTGCTGTTCCCTACATTATATTTAATGAGTACTATCTGTTTTATAAGGTGATGAATAAAGCATTATCTATCTATCTATCTATCTATCTCCGATCATTGTAACTAAAAATGGACCAGTACCTACTAAAGAGCTAACTATAATAAGTGGGTATATCTATTAGACTGGCTACGGCCCCGCACAAGGCTCATGGCCCCCGTGCACCATTCACAGAAGATGGACTGGTTCTAGGGTAGGGTAGTAGGACCAGTACATGAACTACTGGATGAGTGTATGAGTCTGCTAATTAGACCTACCAGAGCAAGGCAGCAGTTTCCTTGTGTAAATCTGACACCTCCACCAATCTACCAAGCGTGGCCATTAGGGCAATACCCTTTCGTTTGGGGGAGGCATGTCGACGTATGACTAGTGAGGAATGGAGCAACATCGCCGCTACGTAATCATCTGAGCCGCGCGTCTCACAAGTTATTTGTTTATTTCACAAACCGTTACGTTTCCTACAGATATTCCGAAACGGCGACGGCTACAACGAGCTGTGGCACGTCACGTGGACGCACATCGAAGAGTTCCTGCCGACCTTGAAGGAAGAACTGTTCCCTGAAGGTACTCATTTATACTAGCTTTTGTATGTGTCTTCGGACAAAAGTAGCCTATGTCCCAGGATACAAGCAATCTTCCTGCCGTATTTTATTCAGATTATCTCTGCCGTTCAGTCTTGAAATAGTATGAGAAAGAGAGACAGAAAGAGACATAGTTACTTTTGTTACAGGCATGGATTATTTAGTGATTAATTTGTTTTTGAAATATAGTTTATTTAGATAAAAACATTATTCGCTGCCCATATTGGCATGTGTAAAATCTAAAGACCACATAAGGACTGAGTTTTATTTACTTTACAGTTCTTTAATCAAATAGTTTTATTTGCGAAAGTATGGTAGTGATGGAGTTAAAGGTTTTAAATCCATCATGGTTTTTAACATTAAAGTCAAAACTCAAATTATGGTAAATAACCCGTTGCAAATGGCTTAGTATGGTTGTTTTAAATAAAAAAATAAAGAATGTTTCGATATTATGATGTTTTGTGTTGATCTTCAAGATAAAGCTTCTGAACGGATTAGGCTGAAATTTTGTGTAGATGTAGTTCTAGACCTAGATTAACATATAACCTACTTCATCCCGGAAAATCGCCTGCGAATCCGCGGGCTGAAACTAGTCAGCTATAAACCGAAACTGTCCCACGTCAGTCAGCTTACAGACATAACTCCAAACTAGAAAGAAAGAAGAAAGAAAATAAATTTATTTAAACCCATAATACATAACATGACACATTAAATTAATAAGTAGGTACAAGAAACACATATAATGAAGAACATATATACATATTAAAATATATATATAGGTAGAGTAATGCAGTGTGTTATATACTTATGCGGCCTGTGTCAGCAACTAATTACCAATGTATCTTCTATTCCAGCCAGAGACACCACCCGGCCAGCCAACGTGCCCCCCCACATGCAGCCTCCCGTGCCCACTTCCCTGCCCACCATCGTCCCTGTCAATAGTAACCATACCCACTCTCCTTACCCACACATATCCCCCGTCAATATATCTCAGACGCCGCCTTCAGTGGCGAATATAGTCACTCCGATACCTTTAGTGGCTAATGTACACACTCCTTCACCTTTGGTCAATCCTACGGGAGCGCCAGCAATGCCTATGGGGTCTTTAGGAATGTCTGTGGGGTCTTCAGTGTCCCCAGTGTCTATGACGTCTTTAACGACCCCAGTGGGATCATTAGCGACTCCGATTGCATCTATGGGTTCTCTAGCTAACCCTGTAGGGTCAGTAATGACCCCTACAGGAACGTTAGGGACACCTACACCAGCGCCTGGTTCACTGATGACCCCCGCACCTACGGGGTTGCTAGCGACCCCCACGCCTGTGAGTGGAATGGTGCCGATAAGGAACTCGCTGTACGAACAGTCGGGACATACGTCGGTGTTGTTGCAGCCTCTGAATGAGGTGAGTGATACAAATAATTGGAACTAGAGAAGCGAAATGGGCCCGTATATCGAGGCAGCGTTTTGGATAATTTTGGTAAATCCTAGTGACTATACTCCGGTAAACTCAGGATACAATGTTTCTAAACATGGCCTCATACTTAACCTAAAAACTTTCTTATTGTTTATTTTTACACAGAATTTGTGTTATGGTTTGTCGATAAGGAGCTAATCCTTCTTACATTTTGTAGTGCTGGCAAATCGAGAATTTTGGATTTTTATGTTGCAAGTTGTCGACAGACATTATTTCATGAGAATGGCTTGAGTATTGTGGTGTCTGTCGGTCTTATGGTCCCGAATTACAATGGTACATTGTAATTCGGAACCACATACTTGACTTATAATCATGACATCCGGCGAGGATGATGAGGATGACTCGATCTTGGCATGCGAGTAATGTAGTGCGGATTGTCGATCAACATTTTTGTTGCATTTTTCTTGCTATTATAATTAGTTTTTCTTTTGTTGTTCTCCCATTTATTATATTATTTCTTTGTATGTACTAAGTTGATTGTAATTTTGTAGGTGATCTGTTTACTTTGCTTGTTCACACTTTTTTATGTATCTACTATTCTTCTTACTCGTGAAAACCTTTTAATAGCCCTCTGTTTTTATTTTCCTAATTCTAAACTTTTGTATGTGCTGCTGGTTTTCCTTTAAATAATAAATAAATAAATAAAATAAATAACTTGGTGTTGTCAATACAGATATTGTATTGTACACCGAAGTCGTTGCTAGGTAGTCCTTTTAGGTCCTTTTTGTTTATATGTTTGTCTCGCAGGTTTCTCCAGATTTTATCTTACTAACTAAACATAGGCACAAATTTTATAATAACGTAATACCGTACATTTCCATGTCTCACTAACCAAAGTTAGCGACATAGGTCAATGAATTAGCAAGCTGAAGTGGCAGTTGGCCGGCCATTTCTCGAGAAGAACCGACAACCGCTGATGCACAGATTTTATAATACTAGGCTGAGGTAAACGAGTTCTTGAGTGGAGACCGCGATTCGGCAAACGTGGTGTAAGACGCCCTTCAGCCAGATGGGATGGCTACCTGGGAAAGACTGCAGGCAGATTTTGGATGCGGCAAACTTAAGACTGGGCGCTATGGCGCTCATTAGGGATGCCTATGTCCAGCAGTGGACTAATATAAGCTGATTATGATGATGAATGTACGGTACCTCAGAGTCGTGGTTAAAACCCTGCTTGTCTTCTGTCCTTTACTCGCTTCCCGGCTACGAACTCATTCGTAACGACCGCACTGGCGCTGGTGGTGGTGGCGTAGCCATATACATTCGATCTCATATTCCCTACACTGTTATTGACATGTCTGCGCAACCACCACCGCCCAGTGCGGGTGAACATCTATTTATCCAGGTTCTCCTATCTCATCGTAAAATTTTGCTTGGCGTTTATTATTCTCCCTCTCTCCGAACCAATTACTTTCCTTCTTTTGAGAACCTTCTTGATAAGCTTACTCCATTAAATGACCATACCATTATTATGGGTGATTTTAACACATGCTTGTTAAAACGCGACTACCGGGCATGCTCGTTAGAAGGTCTTATCCAGTCCAGTAATTTGTCTATTCTTCCCCTAAACCCAACTCATAATTTTCCTAATTGTAATCCTTCTCTTCTCGATCTTATGTTAGTTTCCTCCCTGTCCCATGTCGCGAAGCACGGCCAGTGCCCAGCGGATGCTTTCTCATATCATGACTTGATCTTTCTCTCCTACAAAATTCGTCCACCTAAAGCCAAGCCTAAAATCCTTCTTCAGCGCAATTTTGGTGCGATGAATGTCGAGACCCTGCGTAAGGACGCGCGTGACGTTGATTGGTCTGAGGTTTTAGATGCAGTTGATATTGACAGCAAACTCTCATATTTTAATAGTATTTTAACTAATCTGTATGACGAGCATGCCCCAGTTAGAGCAGTAAAAATGAAACATCTTCCTGCTCCTTGGCTTACGGATGAAATAAAAGCTGAGCTTCGTAAAAAACTTGTGGCCAAGGCCAGGTACAAGCAGAAACCTACCGTTGAAAACAAAGAACGATTTATCAAATCTCGTAATCACTGCAATAAGGTGTGTAGGGATGCACAACGCCGACACATCCATAAGTCTGTTGAAAATAATGACCCCGCTAAGGTATGGAAGTTTCTTAGATCACTAGGGGTTGGTAAATCGCGGCTTAGTAATCCCTCAAAAGACTTAGATATTAACGCTTTAAACCTTCACTTTTCCTCTTGTTCTCAGTTTGAGGGAACTATTAAATCTCAAACATTAAAATCTCTTTCTTTAATCTCTACTCCTGACTTTGTTCCTTTCAACTTTTGCGATTTAACCGACTCCGATGTTAAGAAGAGCATTTCCTCCATTTCTTCTAATGCTGTCGGTACCGATGGCATCAGTAAGAAAATGATTCTTCCTATCCTTGATGATATCGTTCATGTCATTACGTACATACTCAACTTTTCTATCAGTAGTGGTACTTTTCCCAGCGCGTGGAAAGATGCACAAGTTACCCCACTACCTAAGAAATCAAAGCCCTCCTCCTTCTCTGATTTCCGTCCAATTTCCATATTGCCTTTCTTATCCAAAGTTCTTGAACGACTAGTGCACCAACAACTCAGCCTTTTCCTTAATTCCAATAACCTCCTTAATCCTTTCCAGTCCGGTTTCCGCCCAGGCCATAGCACTACTTCAGCCCTCATCAAGATTACCGACGACATAAGAGATGGTATCTGGAACGGATCAGCAACCATTCTTTCCCTTCTTGA
The DNA here is from genome assembly GCA_963662085.1 of Eupithecia inturbata. NCBI lineage: Eukaryota > Metazoa > Arthropoda > Insecta > Lepidoptera > Geometridae > Eupithecia > Eupithecia inturbata. The sequence continues at coordinate 1,589,241 of OY759195.1, forward strand.
TTTCAGTAGTGCTTTTAATAACGTTGATTTTGACATTCTATTAGGTATCCTTCGCTCTCTTAACATCTCTCCAACTGTAACTCACTGGTTTCGTAGTTACCTGTTTGGTCGCCGGCAACGCATTACTGTTGACGATAACGTTTCCTCCTGGTGTCAACTGACTGCCGGTGTACCTCAGGGCGGCGTTCTATCACCTCTCCTCTTCGCTATTTTCATTAATTCTATCTCCAAGGAACTCTCTTCTTCCTACCACCTTTATGCAGATGATTTACAAATATATACCCAGGCTCCAGTAGATCGACTAGGGGAAGCCATCTGTAGGATCAATGACGATTTAAATATTATTCTTGATTGGAGCAATAAGCATGGGTTGAAAGTGAACCCCTCCAAAACCCAGGTAATCGTAATAGGTAGCTCGCGAATGGTGTCTAGGATTGATTGGGTTCACCTTCCCCAAGTTTTTTTTGACAATGTACAAATCGTAATCAGTAAAACTGTTAAAAACTTAGGGATTCTTATAGATAACCAACTGTCCTGGGGACCTCAGTTGGCAGAAGTTAGCCGAAAGACCTTCGCATCGGCGGCTTCGCTCAGACGCTTGCGAAACTTTTTACCAACATCCACCAAAATTGCACTTGCTCAGTCACTTTTGCTTCCTATCCTCGACTACGCCGACGCCAGCTATCCAGATCTAACCCAAGCACAGCTTGACAAGCTTGAGCGGCTTCAAAACTTTTGCATACGCTTCATCTTCGGTCTGCGAAAGTATGACCACATTACAGAGTACCGCAAAAAGCTTAAATGGTTGCCCATCCGTCTTCGCCGGGACGCACACTTCCTTTCACTCCTATATTCTATCCTTTTCGTCCCAAATACACCCCGTTACCTCAAGGAACGATTTGAATACCTCCATCAAACCCATAGCCGCTTCCTCCGCTCAACTCACACTCTTCAACTGAAAACTTTCCGCCCCTTCCATTCTTATAGCTCATCTTTTACCGTACATGCCATAGAGCTGTGGAATGCCCTACCCACTTCTATTAGACATGCTAAGTCTCTCCCTATATTCAAAAATATGGTCTATGAACATTTCCTCACCTCAACATCTAATTGCTAAGTATAATTTTGTATGTTTACTATATTTATTTTATGTTATGTAATAGTATATCTATGTTTAAGTATATAAGTAGTTATATAATTATGTGTAAGTATAATATTGCTTCCTACTACCTAAAAATTATTTCTGTTTACACGCCACCGTCTATACTTTTTCAGTCACTTCTTGTCCATCCTAAGGTTGCCTGGAAGAGATCGCTCTTAGCGATAAGGCCGCCCATTGTACATTATCTTTTTTGTTTTTTGTGTTCTGTGTTATTTTGTTATTATTTGGTGTGCAATAAAGAATATTTGTATTGTATTGTATTGTATTGTACCTCACTAGCCGTATTTCAGAGATCTATCCAAAGTGGGAATGAAACAGGTACTTACACATTAAATTAATATTTCAGATGAAGTCAACTCCGATTGGCGTCGCTCTGCAAACTCCGATGCCGATGTTGTACCCGCAAACTGAACCAATCCAAGCTCAAAAACCGTTGGAACCACCCAAAATTGAACCCTCTACTCCACCCACAGAGCCTATTTTACAACGAACCGACAATCTATACCAGCCAGAGAAAACGGAACCTTATCCAGCTCGCATAGAGTCTACACCGAACATTCTAGACCTCAACTTTGACAACCTCATGCCAACAGATGTCGAGCAAGGCGAATTATACGCAGAATATCTAACGAATCCTTACGAGGCCAAAGAACTTAGCTCTAAAGAAGCTACTTTATACGATCCTAACGACAAAATTCCGCTTATAGAAAAGCAGAAATCCTACAGTGAAAATGCAACCCCACAGCATACACTCAAAGCTCAATTTGGCTCGACAGACAATGTTAGACAAGAGTCGAGTATATTCAATTTCGCGAGTTACTTCGGTGCTGTGAGTGAGAAGTCGGCTGAGTTTGACAGCTTGGTGGGAGAGGGATAGCTGGAGTGTGATGTGGGCACGTGGCTGTAAGAGAGAGTGGAATAGCCAGCGTTCCTACATTGACATTACAAGTTTCCAAACGTTTCATTACTATAACAAAATTAGACGATTCATACATAATGTACGTAAAACGATAAAAATTACTGATTGCAACATAAGTAAATTTTTAGGTTATTATGTGATATTGGAAGTTTTGTTTCAGCAATTTTTCTCGTTGACTGTACCTACCAGAAGAAAACTATGTAATGTTAATTATTTAGTAAGCACATTGGGATGAAGAGTACACTAATATCATTCTTAAAGGATGGAATTAGGGTTGACAATGTATTGAATAAATTATGCAGTGACGTTAGTTTTTTTCGTTTGTTTATTTATTGTAATTGTTTATTTCGAATTTTTTGTATGTCGGCCTATTTGCTTATGCTTTCTTTAACATTCCAGTACTTATTTTATCTGTATTATTTTTAAAGTCTAGCCTAAAAGTTAGACCAAATAGATATATACAGGTATATGTTCTGTATCATATATATCCAGCCTTAAATAGAGCAATTAGTATGAGATAATTTATCATTTTTATACTCAGGGTTGATTTCAACAAAGCAGGCAAAGTAAGGAGCTTAACATAACCAACAGCAAGGTGTGAAGAGAGCGTCACAATATAACCTGGTGGTTATCCATATCTATGTATACTTATAATAAAACTGTAACAGGTCAAATTCTGTAAATTGAAAATATTTTGAAAATTTTTTTTGGAGTGCAGTCTATTATCGATACTGAAGCCAAAACTGTAATATTTTTCATTCATGTCTGTCTGTATCTTCGCCGCGCATAACTCCGAAACTAGGTACTGAATGAATTGAAACGAAACTTGCCATGATTTGAGTTCATACTACGAGGATGGATATAGGATACTTTTTATCCCGAAATTCTTAACAATTCCCTTGGGAGAGGGGATAAAAGTCAAAATGCGTACTTCGTTGTAATTCATAAACGCGTTGTCCGATTTCATTGATTCTTTTTTTGTAAGAAACAATGTTGCAATATTGTAAAAAATAGTCATCATTATCATCTCAGCCTATATTAGTCCACACTTGGAGAGGGGATGAAAATCGAATTGAGTTATAATTCATCAACGCGTTGTCCGATTTCAGTCATTCTTTTTGTGTTACAAATAGTGTTGCAAGATCGTTAAAAAAACCGTCAACATTATCATCATCATCAGCCTTTATTAGTCAATGTATAGCTCTTTCCATAGCTCGCTGTGCGATTTCGAACTGATGGACATCATTATTAAATATGATTGTATTAGTAGATTTTACACATAGGCACCTATCCGCTCCGGGCCCAATTCTGCTATCCACGCTTTGTATGACAAGTATCGTCGCAAAATCGTCACGTAGAATACTTTTGTTAATTAACTTAGGTAGATAAAATAAATTCCGGATAGTGCGTGCGATGCTATTTGCACATTTGGCAAGTGTCGTGGTTTCAACCTTGACTGTTTTGACGTGCGGTGCGTCCCTCTGTATGTAGTTTCTTTAATCTAATCTATGGTAGTATACCAAAACGTGTCTGATGGCGATTCTGCGACGATACCATTGTCATAGTGAAGCGAGTTTAGCAAAATAAGGCCCGTTTGATGGAAGCGGGCCTGGTCTACTAAAACAATTTTTTACCCAACTGCGCTATTAAGAGGATAATGTTTTTGATGTTAGGTGTTTGATAATACTTCTATGTAATTGTATAAGTTAACGTTGTTGTCTGTCCCTTCATTTTCCTTTTGTTTTTCTACTTAAATTCAGGGTGAGCGATATTTAGAATATGCATTGTAAATTATGTAATTAATTCAGTGTTTGTATAGAGAGTTTATTCAATCCGTGTATTATATGTTTAACTATTAATAAAATGTATTCAATGATAACCAGTTAAGCTTTTTATTTTAATAAGTCTATCGTTTAGTTTAGATCTTAAGACTTCTACAAGCGAGGTTCTCGCAGAACGTGTGTCCGCACACTCATAGACTGGGGCTCGTAAGGGTGTTTGTTCACCAAAGCAAGTTGGGGACCTATAATATATATTTTAGGGTTATGGTGGATAAAAATAACATAGATGCCTACATAAATATAAAATACCTTATAAGTGCATAGCTTTATAAGTACCTACAGGTAAAAATACTCATGAAAGGTCACAAAGTTCAAAACTAGTTATACCTACCTACCTTAATTGTTCGGTGTATAATTTCACTAATAAATTATTTGTTGTGCGCGACTGTACGACAAAACATTTGTTCCTACAACTTCACATCGGCTTTTTATATTGTTTCACTACGAATTTGCATAAAGTATGACTACTGTAGAGGCAGTAGTTCAGGCGCTAAATATACATTTATAATCAGAAAAGCTCGTTTTCTATAAGAACTATTAATTGTTGTTCGTTGTTCAATGGGTATGCTGGCATAACGCCAACTCGCAATGTCATCAGAAGTCTTGTTCAATATCTCCGTTCCTACAAGAGCTATCATTATGAAATTTTGCATAGCTCGGGCGTTATTAAAACGCAAAATTTGTGTGTAAATTTCGTTGCTATAGTATAAGCCATTATCGAGTAAGGTCATGTGTACGCCAGCAGAACGTTCCGCTAGCGTACCCACTAAGAATGGTCATTATTTCTTAAACCAAAAAGGCACTATTTATTTTAAGTATGCTCTAATTATTCACTAATTATGCTTTAAAATTAGGCATAACAACAAACGTGAATTCGATTATGGGTTACCGTCACGGACACAATAATTTGAGTTTGATAAGATACCAATAATATTGCTTGCTTACAAATTTATTCGAGCGAACCTATGGGTTTGCCACATTCATCAGCTTAGCTCTGGTGGAAAAATCCCTCATGATCCCTCGGTTACCATATCTAATGGTTTCAACAAAAACAAGTTTTCAAAAACAACAGTCTATATTTTATTACATCATTATTTACAGATATACAGTGCACCTTCACAGAAGGTATCCTATTTACTACATTCACACAATCAGTTCAAGATGCCAGACATCGCTAGTTTCACTTTGGACATATTTAAAGTTTACTTTCGATTACGAACTGCCCTTTTTGATTCCCATTTTCACAACATGAAAGTTAATTCTTTGAGTTGTACACTTGTTCACGTGATAAAAGTTACGGGTTTGAGTTATAATTCTAAGTAAATTCATTGTCCAGTGCGTTTCCTCACAGTTCACTGAACACGTTAATCGTTTATTAAACTATTACCTATCTTGCTTCACAAAGTCCGCACGGAATGCTTCAAGTTTATTACATTTAGCGGATTCACACTGTCACACTCTAGAAACGTGCAAAGGTCGCTTGTAGTAAGGATGGTGCGGCCTCAGCAATGGCGGCGCGGCGACGCACGGGACTTTTCTCGGCGGACACAGCGCTCGGCGCCACACCGCCGCTGATTTCCTGGTCCAAGCCCATGCGCCAGCCGCTATCCCACAAGCTAGGCACAGACAGGTAGACATCGCCCCTCCAGAGCCTCCTGTATGGGCACTGCCAGCCTCCAAAGCAGCCAACAACTCCAAGCTACTGTGGATCTCTCTAGATCTAGCTTCCCAGAGACGCACGCATGTCGCCGCTGCCGCCAGCGTTAGATACAACGCGCCAGCGGCTGCTGCGCGCGCTGCCAATCTGCCGACGCGTCTCGCTCCGCGGGAGTCTAGAGCTCGTCTCACTCGTAGAATTCCAGGACAAGCGCCGATGGCAAGCGCTATAGCGGTGAGGAGTAACGCGCCTCTGGGCACCGCGATGAGAGCCGCCGCCGCCGTGTCTGCAATCCCACAGGTCCCGGTAAGCTCATCAGCCGCTACGCGCCGCAACGCCAGCGCCGCTGCCGTCCAAGCGCCCGCCCAGCCCCACGCTCCAGCGTGCAAATACGCAGCCGCTCGTTCCAGAGCCTCCGTCGACCACTCACTGGCAGCGGTTAAATACCACGCCGCACACGCGCTTGCGAACCACGCGTCTGCAGCTAACGTGAAGTAGTAGGTCGTTGAGAAGAACGCCACGCAAGTTGGGGAAGCTAGTCCGTCGGTAGCGAGGGTGCCACCAGCGCAGGAGACAGCACCAGCGCCCATCCAGCCTCGTACCGCGTAGGCGAGCGCGACCATCGCATGGCAGGCTGCTGCCCATACAGCGGGACGCTCTGGATAGCGGTACCTAGCTGGCTCAGCGCAGAAAGTCAGCAATGCGAAGGATGTGGAAAGCAGGGCCAACCACGCGAGCACGCTCATCCAAGTTTCAGCGGAGCGCTTTTCTTCCTGCGTATGCGCGGCGTGGAGGCCACAAGCAGGCTTGCACTCGCCTGTCGGAGCGCGAGCGTGCGCTGGAGGACAACCACGATCTCGTGCCTCATGGTCTCTAAACGGCCAGTGCTCCGGCTGCGGTGGCGGGTCCGGCTCAGCTTCGCTAGCGTTAGGCGGACGCATGCACAGTCTTCTATCCGGTCTGAGAGGAAACGCGTTGCAGTCCAGTGGGAGTCTAGCCAACTGCTCCTTGCACTCCTTGGCCACGGTCTCACAGACCGCGCGGCAGGCGCTCACGGCCCCCGAGACCTCCTCGGAGCACAGAGGCGCGAACGCGGAGCAGATCAGAAAGCGCGCGTGGATCGAACACCCGCTGGTAAGGATGTCTTCGTATGATGCCATCTGGAAAGAAAAAGAGATGCTGTTTAGAATCGGTGATTTTAGACACATTATCAGTGTTGAAAATGGTAACATGGATAATGATTAAAAATACATAGGGCGTAGTGTAAAGTTAGCTTCAGGGCTATGGCAATGGCAAGTTACATTGCATTAGGTACCTAGTAATTGTTTTTAAATCATTTCAGAGAAGAGCTAAATAAGAATACAATTTAAACGTTTTAGAAACTAAGCGTGATACTGAAAGTATTCAACTGACATCCGCCGACATTCCCATGAACCACAAATGGTTCCACAAAAACCGGCGAAACCTTTCCAAGGGTAGACAAAGGCAAGGTCAACGGGAGTCGCGTTTTTGCCGCGGCCCGACGGATGTCACGCAATGACAGACGTGCGATGGGTGCCGGTTCATTTTGGGACATCGAACCGGTAAATTGGTTACGAAGAAACAATTAAGTATTAGGCCCAACAAGCTGAAGTTTCTTTTACTAATTGCTTTTAGGCGTTTTTGTCGAAAGAGTTGGAGTAGGTTGGTTCCATCCATTAAGTGCGATAAGATAAAAAATAAAAATCAGAACGGACAGAAAAATCTACCAATTATCAGAACCTTTTATACAATGAAGTGACTGATTGATTAATATTAATACTAGAGATCAGCTGATCGTGCTAGCTAACCAAACATTTTAATTAAGGGACAGATTAGATAGATTTGTGTTACTACGTATATCTAGAATATAGGTACCAAGTAGGCGACGAAATTAATTATTTAAGATGCTATAAAAAGTCGTGTACCCGTATGAGAGACAGAGACATGTAAGAATCAATTGATTTAATTGTCTTTGATTTATATTGTATTTATTGCCCAAAACACAAGCTCTGCTTACATTTAGGCAAGCTAGATGATACTTTATGGATTGTCCATTACTAATTTATCTAAAATCTTTTAAATCCATAATGGTTATATTAACACTAAAGTAATTTACAACGGGATATTTACCATGATTTGAGGTATTGAACTCAAGAGCAGATTAAAGTTCGCATTAAAAATGTAGAGTTTTCTAATTTGACTTCGGTTCTAACTCGACCAATCGACTCTTAATATAAATGAATTTATAAACTGACATCGTTGTACTGATTATTTCTAAAATTCACATATTGCAGTTATTACGAATAAAATTAACAAATAATGCTGGACAATTCACACAGCATTATCTAGCCCCAAGCTAAGCAGAGCTTGTGTTACATAAGAAAGGTATACTTAATACAATAGATATGTATGTACCTGTGTACTTTTTAAAATTTTTATTATACTTAGAAACACTCAGAACAAATAAATCGTTTAATTCTGAAATCAAACGATTTATTTGTTAAAGTTAAATTAGTCCACTAATTTAAGTTTCAACTTCTCACTCTAACTAAGTTCTTGACTTGTGATGTAGACGCGCGGAGGTCTCTACCTAAATATCTGCACATCCTACAAACAATTGTCCCGAGGCGGGATTTGAACTCGCAATCTCCTGCGCCGGAGGTCGTCAAAAAGCTTCTAATTAGTACACACACACACAGATTTAGGACATTAGAGTACCTAACCTACAAACTCCGCCCTAGATGATTTTGGTTTGACAGAAATTTAAAGGGAAATTGAAAGCCAGTTTATTTCTGAACCTACGAGCACAAATTATTGTTGTAAAGCCATTAAAGTTACAATGTTGTAGGATCTCGCCGTTTTGACATGGCATTGCGCGCGGATAATTGAGGCTCGGAACAAAAATCTCATTTTGCAGGATGGCCTTGGGCGGGATAAAAGTTTGAGGTGAGCGAAGCAATTTGCTGCCTCTGATTTTCACTTGTAAAAATAAATATAGGAGGTACCTATGGATCTACATTTAGAGATGCAAGCTGCTAAAATTACCTATTCGCATTTTCACTTATTCCGGTGATGAAATTTCGGAGTCAGAACGAAAGGCCAAACTGTATCGCAAAGGATAAAAACCGACTTCGTAACATTATCATAATCAGCCGAAATTAGCATCGTATGGGGGACCATACGACGCCACAAATAGCGGTCTGAGCCGACTCCATCCATCGATTCCCTGAGACCACTCCAATGTCGTCGGTAAATACCTCGTATCATAATGATGACTAAATTAAAGATCAAAGAATCATGCACTATCTTTCCATCCCTTTGATCTCTTTTCAAAACATCTGTTACATATTATTTTTCGGAAGATACGCCGTAATCATAGTTCTATTTCAGTTATAAATCGAAGCTGTACCTACCACAATTGCAGTGTGTACATTATAAATATAATTTACCGTTTGATCGCGTTGCTTTGAACTCCAATGTTGTTTCATTAAGTGGCATCTTTGTTAGAACCGTTTGGATGTAGTTTGGAATTTGTTTGATGTTGACTACCACGGCGGCGGCGGTTTTTTGTTTTCACTGTAGATTTTTTTAAGTCTAGTAAGGTCAAGTAAACTTATATTTTTACGAATACAAATAGTGGTTATGCTATATGCATAATCTAGAAGAATTAGGTCGTGTTTTATTCTCTTCCAAACTAATCTTCCAAAATACTTATAAACTAAAGTAGGTACTACGCTCAGAAACATCGACATAGCTCAGAGAATTAACAAGCTGAAGTGGCAGTGGGCTGGCAATATCTCGCGAAGAACAGACAACCGCTGGGGTAAACGTGTTCTCGAGTGGAGACCGCGACTCGGCAAACGTAGTGTAGGATGCCCTCCGGCCAGGTGGGATGACGATCTGCGAAAGACTGCAGGCAGATGCTGGATGCGGCAAGCTAAAGACAGGGCGCTATGGCGCTCATTGGGGGAGGCCTATGTCCAGCAGTGGACTAAGATAGGTTGATGATGATGAAAGTAGGTACTATGTGTGTGTCGAAATAAATGCTATTATATTCTACTCTACTTATCAGGCCCTTCGAGTGGCATGTTTGTTTTTTTAAATTCCGTTTATTTTTCTAAAAGAACATAATAGAGTCGACAACTCTACTACCCCTGCCTACTCGATATGGGTCTAAATTCCAATCCGGTTTTTGCGGATTAACATAGGATCACCTAAACGGTCCCAGCAGTGGCCTGATCCCATTAGAGAACGGTAGATTGCACTCGAACTGAAGTATTTCCATTCAGTTTCAACAAAAGGGTATTTTAAGCTTTCTTTTGTAAACCAGAAATAAATATGTTTGTTTGATTTTGCAGCGGATTGCCGGTTCCACTTTATTTACGGTTGAATCGTTATTTGATAGACTTCAGCCCTCGATTTTACTCACATGAATCGGGATAAAAGATTATCATCGTAAAATGGTCATTGATACTTTCAAGTACCTACCAATAGGTACGACAAAATAGCTGAACCGGATTAACATTCCATACGCTTTTTATGTGTAAAATCGTTTTCTAGTAAACTAGAAAACGATTTTAAAAAATTATGTTCAGATATTTACGTGTCATTATAGTAATACTAGCTGCTGCCCGCGGCTTTGCAAGCGCTTTTCAAGTTGTCTATGTCCGTCCCCGGGATACAATTTACCTCCCTGCCAAATTTTATTAAAATCCGTTCAGCCGATTGGGCATGAGATACCAGACAGACTGACGACGGAGTTACTTTCGAATTTATAATATTAGTATGGATTAGTCGCATAGATAAAGGTTGAGAATGAAAAATATAATCCAAGAGTGAGTCTTTTAAAAATATAGTTGATTGTATTGCCTGTATTTACTAAATAATAAATAAATAAAATAACCCAACAAGACGTTCATCAGGGGGAGGCCTGGGTCCAGCAGTGGACCAATATAGGCTGTGGAGGAAGGAAGGAAATAAATATATACAACAGCACAATGTTAGTAGGTACCATTTAAATAGGAATATTTCTTAGAGTCGTATTCAAACTTCCATGTTACTTGATCGCTCTGTAAATACAACAAATGCATTTCTTATGAATCATTTTAACAAACATTTGCTCACTTAAAGTGCTATCGGATGTTTTTGGATCACATTCAAGGGCTTCAAACAATTTTTATATTTCATCGCCAGATATTTAAATACACCTTAGCGCCTTACAAATATGGTCGATATTATCCAGTTTGAATGTCGTAGAGTCATCGGTAGAGTATTTACTCGAGATTTTGTTTACTTTAGCTGATCCATTGAGTCCTTAGCTGGTATTTATTTGCTTCGGTAAACAATCGCTTCAAAGGACGCCGATTGATCGATGATATCATTTACGAGTAGGTACATAATATTTGGTTAAATTGACTTTGTGCTGGAGGCATCGAAAAGCACTCGACTCTACCTAAAACAAACTGTTGTTACCTTCGTGACTCAAAAAGACTGCCGATTTGATTAGACTAGACAAAATTAGTAAATAACTTTTTAACAAAGAAATATGTATACAACTAAATAGGTAACTATTAACTAATTAGAATTGTATATAACAACAACTCAATGAGACAAAACACTATCGTATTTATTATAAATACCTAATGCACTTAATTAAATTGCCTAGGTACCTATTCTACTTACTTACACTTTTAAAGGGCAATGTATACGCTTCTACAACAAAACTCCTAGTGAGTTGCAAAAATTATCAGTAAATAAATTCAAACAAATTGTCAAAACCTTCCTGTGTAAAAAGGCCTACTATAAAATATCAGATTATCTAGAAGATAAAAAAGCGTGGGAAGGAATTTGCTCCAACTCGAAAAATAACAACTAACAGGCTAAAGGTTTCTTCGTCGCTTCTTTACTTTAGTCTACGTACCGAAGCGACTGAAATCAAAAATATCACTTTATTTCCGTGTCAGTGTATAATTATTAAGAATTTGACCTTTTCTAAGTATACATTTATTGTATTTATGGAAATAAAGAGTTTTTGACTTTGACTTTGACTTTGACAGGTCCCTAGTCCTTCTGTAAGTCCGTTTAAAACGAATAACCGTATAAAATTATAAGTACTCATAAAAAGGCCTTCGTCTTTCTCTACAAAGAAACAAACTTTTTACATTTCTACAACAAAGGGACGGACGGCGACAAAAAAATTAATTGCCTGAACGAAAATAGCCTGAACGATGCGCCCGCGCTTTGAAGTTACAGCGCATGTCACACTCCTAGCTGAATTAACCGAAAAACGATCCTTATATCAACCATCTCAAAATCTTAGACTCCTTTAGAATAACGACATTAGCAGTGTCAAATGGAATAGAACTGTTATCTTTTGACGTTAGGTTTGAAATTGGCTTGAGGTTGGTATAGAAAATGGCGGCCGAAGGTGCGCAGGAGTGCTTTGATGTGTCGGTCTGACTGTTGCGATTGCGTCGGTGGTTATGAGATGGCCCGTGAAGACAGGATATGACGAATTAGGAGACAAATTGCGTTTTGTTGTTCTTTGATGTTTTAGCTTTTAATTTTTTAAGGTTGTTGTAAAATACAGGAAATGTAGATTGGTTGTCAAAGGCGAAAACCCATCTTCAAAGGCACTTTGCACGAACCGTGTTCCTGTTTTTCATAATTTTATAGTCAACGATCAGCTCAGCAATGTTGTTAGTTGACTGTCTATTTTAAATAGATAGATAGATAAGATTTTTTATTAAGTTCACACACAAACAGCACAGGAAAACATAACAAATAAACAAAAACAGTATTTAGGTAAGTATACATAAGGAAAAAAAAATAATTAAAACAAAAGCAAAACAACCAAAAATAAACACAATACCTAAAATAGACACCTACCTACCACCAGTGCACAAGCCCTAAGAACGAGTAGGCAAATACCGAGTGGGTTGCGAAATTTACCTTGCTGCAGGTTAGCTTATAATTTTGGTTTGTATTAGTAAATGGTAAGTAAGTACATTAGGTAAAGATTAAAAAAAAAAAAAAAATGCTTTCTCTTCTATGTGTTGCTCCATCAAACGCAGCAGAGCCAAAAATAACCAAATTCTCTCCAATAAAAGGACCGGCGGCGGGGCGGCGGCGTTTGATTCATAATAAACAAGTGTATTACTGATCTAACTACGCGTGCACATGCGCCGTACGTCGTAAACGTGACATCAAAGTGAGGGTCGTAATTGCAGAGTGCATAGATAAGGCACCACCTCAAAGAACGCACACATCGCTGACGATAGTACCGTCGTGCCATGTAGGTACTTCTTTACAAACTCCTTGAGCGTGTAAGAAATTAACGTCAGTGGGACGTTAATTTCTTTTAACTCGCAACGAGACGCTCGCTCGTATAGGTAGTCTCTTAATTAAGCTGTGGCGATAAAAACATGAAAACTGGGTGACCCTAATCTGACACTCGATGTCTTTTGAAATATCAAGTCTCAAAAAATAACAGAATATAATACATTTCCCTCGCGTAAGGCCCGCGCGGGCACGTCGTCGCTGATGCATTTGATGAGTGATCCTGGTCAACCGGATAACATAACATATTACAAATAAACATTACAATAAAAATTGAGTTAGGTATGTGTGGGTACAATTCACTGAACTTTTTATAAGGAGCCCTTTATCCTCCACATACTACTGACTAAGCTGTTATAGTGCAATTTTGCCGCAATAACAATTTCCAAGAACGCCATTACTCCGTAACCTAGATAGGTAAGTAAGCAATTCAGTTTACAACGTTAGATTATCACATCCCTCTATAATCTAAACAAATACGTATAAAGTACATGAAAGGCGCCGCTATGTAAACACTGCAGAGTTCGGTGCCGATCGGCCGAGCCGGTTTATTTTCATAAGCTGCCGACCCGTATGTACTTAGGTGTAATGTGGGGTGGAGCTAGGAATAATATGGGGCCAATTAATTATGGTTTTAGTCAAATATACACGAAAACTGGAAAATGGAATAATTACAAAATGTTCTTAACGTCACGTACTAGAATCGTGTTGAAAAAATTTACTAATGAAGAATGACTATAATATTTTTTTAAACCACAATAAAAATACTACGTTGATGCCAGCCATGCGCAAAAAAACAAAAAGCTACGGATGCGCTTCGGCGGCGTAGCGTAGTTTCTACGAATACGCTATGACGACGCGCGACGATCGTTGCGGCAACAAATATTCTACGAAGAGCGTAGCGGCTACGAATACTTTGCTACGACGACGTGCGTTACTATATGCTACGTGTGTCTATGAAAACAAACCTAATAGACCTTTAATTGTCCTGAAGTAGACCATAAAACAATAAACATAATTTATGCTTTTACAAAACTAAAAGCGAAAATATCCAATAACATACATATGTAAAAAATACAGCCTAATTGAGAACCCTCTCCTATTTTGAAGTCGGTTTGAAAATACACTAATAATTCTTGATAATATTGCTCTGAGTACGTCCACCTGCAAATACCGCCTTGCCTTGTAATTTTAGCCGCAATAGTTTGAACATGGGAACCCGCGAATTGATGAATACAATTATTTACAGTTGTAATATAGTACTGCGAATACAGAAGGCGTTGTATTACAGGAAATTATTATTTGAAATATTATCTATGATATGGTAGGTACCTATTTTATACCTAACCTATATCGGCAAGAAGTACCGAGCGACTATAAGTTTGGTTTCGTATCTTAGTTATCAGATGGAAGTTGTGTCAAAATAACATTTAAGTTGGGAAAGGACATGGACTTTAAATTTTATATTAAACTAGCTGCAGCCCGCGGCTTCGCACGCTTTTTTTCGGAATAAAAGGTAGCTTATGTCCGGCCCCGGGATACCATCTACCTCGCTGCCAAATTTCACCGAGATCCGTTCAGCCGTTCTTGAGTTATAAATAGTGTAACTAACACGACTTTCTTTTATATATATAGAAGATTATTAATAATCTTTCTGTCTTTCTTTTTATGATATGATTATAAATAGAGGTACTATGTCGTGAATCAACAATTTTTACTAATTTGTTTTATATCAATTAAAATAAATATTATAATTGTTTATAATTGCACATACTTCGTGTTTGTTTGAACCTACTTGCTGTTCATATCTATTTCCTAATTTTCAGAGACAAATTTAAATGCCAGCCTCTGTCTAACAAGACTGAAAATTATATGATTTTGTAACTTCATTGTGAGAAATTTTCGAAAACTTCAATCATGCAATTTCTTCTCTACACGCATTTCCCGACACGACCTAGTTTCTCCAGTTGTTTCATCTCAATGCTTCCTGATTTATCTCTAAATAGGGTTGCTGCTTCTACCTAATTCTACATGAACATAACACAATTAATTAATCAAAATGTTTGTTTGGGGTTACTTACAACTTTTGTAAACTTTCGTTCAAATCTTCCTGATTCTATATCGGGGAAAATAAAGGCACTCATCCTAAACAAATTTCCATAAATAATCTACACTCACTTTCATCAAGTGGCGATCACAATAGGCCTAACATGGCCGCCCTACCGCAGTGGCAACAAACACACGGAGGCAACTCTACCATATACAGATCTTGGAACTCCATTAGCCTATCACTCATTAGAATCTGATAGAAACGCGTCGTTAGCTATGTTGCTTGTTCGATAGCGATTACTTGACTGTTCACTCAGCAATATAGAACCAAGAATACTATGTTTTTGTTAAAGTAAGAGTTTTTCTATGAAATTATTATCTTTACGCTTTCTGGACTTCTTATCGTTCTCATTAGCATGGACTACGGGATTCATAATTTCTTTTTATTACTGTTCCTTTGTTTATGTAGGAAGTTGTTTGTTTGTGATGATATAAATTAATACCTACATTACTTAATAGACACCAAACCAAGAGTTTAGTCGTTGGTCCTGCGCCTGACCTCTGTTTGATCGTTTCGGTCTACCGTCCTATCGGATTATGTGTATCGGAGCCATGTTGCCAACATGGCTAGTTTCCGTTGAGATTGGCTGCCGTGATCGCAAATTCTGGTAGGAGTTTGGATCATTATCACCATCTAGCCATCTCCTCCATGAACGATAGTTTAGCAGTTCTCGTTTTGGAATTACATATGTTGGATATTTAAATACCTGAATGTCCAAGGGTGAAATCAATTGAGTTGAATTCACCACCAAATCATGCGCGAGAGCACGAGAAAGTTTCGCGATCACAATTTAATTGGCAGCTTACACCGACTTACGACGCTGGTTGCGCGTGCGCACAAACTACTTTACATAATGGGACACCTCGACAAGTGCTAGAGAAAATAACGAATAACTAGGAACCTTAATAATAATTGAAAAATAAAATCAAAAGATCTATAATAGTCTGGTGTGCATTATAATATACTGTTTTTAGTGCAATTTGCGAAGTTTTTTAATTAGGTCGTAAAACTGAAACGTAAAGTCTTGAATACCGGATGAAAATGATATAAAAATTAGAAAGTAGCTTCCCCACTATCCTCAAAGAGAAGAGCATGTATTTACTACCAATTTTACGAACTTGTTATTTATTTTATAGTTTCTAGCCTAGGTACTCAAATTATAAAACTACCTAAAGTAAGTACCTAATACCTACCTATCTCAACTCTAGATAACTCTAGATTTTAATATTTTTATTGCCGCTACAAATGTCTATGGCGACTTTAACAAAAACAATGACTTGCAGACTTCAATCAGGTATCGCCAATAATAATCTACTTTACTTAAATCATTTCTTTTGATAGAGCGGATTTTCTTTGTTAAAAGAGAATTTCAAACACTGTTATACTATTAGTAAATATTTTTGTATTTTGTATCGCCGCCTATAGTGGCCGTTCCGGATACCTTGATCGATGCTTGCAGATAGTAAAGTAGGTACCCTTTAGATACTTACATAAATACCACTTTCCATAATGTTGCCGCTAACAATGTACCTACACACATCTTATTTTGGCCGTTTCTGAAATTTTCCGGTATCGCAAATTGTCTTCGGTGATATCTGCCTACCTCATTATCAATCTCTGTTTCAAATCGCTTTTCTCTTCACACAAATGCTATGAATTTCCACTGCAATAGTGTAGTTGCAGCCCGCCTCAAACTCTAGGCTGCAGAGAAATAAAACCGGTCTCGACACCGCCGTGGCTAATTCATAATAATCGAGAGCCTCTCCTACCATTTACCACAACCTTTATACCCCAAGATATACAGCTGAGAATCCCATAAACCTGACAATGATGACTATCTTACAGAAAACCATTAGCCAAGATAAAATTGCGGTTGAAACTGACTTGAGACTAAAGTGGCAAGATCGAGTTTCCGCTGATGGTGTTCTGATAAGTTGGTAGATGGTGCCGATTCGATCCGCCGGCGTACAAAAGAGACAATCCACAGTGATTGCTGTGGTCTGATGAATACGTGCTTTTAGTATTAATGCTTTAAAAACGCGTTAAATCATGAATTTCAAATATTTTATGGGATTTTACCGCATGTCTGTAGGTAACGAAGCCGCTGGAGATTAACTTAGTGTGTTCAGTTATCAAGTCAACGCTCATAGGATTTCGTAGAGAAATTGTGTGTAGGTCTGTGATATGATATCGTATACCTTTAAGAAATCGCGACAGCATCCTACCTAAGTATTTAAATATGAGCTTATGGGATTTCTGTCACTGAAACGACACAGATCGAGTTCAAATTTAGTATCATGAAAAAACGCATTTGAAGCCAAGAACGGCTTGTAGGTACAAAACATTGTAACACAAACAACAGGCACAACATCCCTGTATGCGTTTTCTTTTTAAATTCAAAGCCGTGTCCGGCTGCACGGTGATTGGTCACGGGTTATGCATTCGCCACGGATGCATGCTGCGTGCCACAAGAACCATCTATAGTCGAACCTCGTCAAGGCCTCATCACCTTGATGTTTATAGTTAGGTACCGACTTCTTATACTGCAGCTTTGTATTCACTTTTTGGGATAAAAATTACCTAATATACTATTTATTATTCTCGATCTACATCCAACCAGAACTACATTATGATTAAAACCACTTGGCTGTAGTGAAGTTAGCTATAAGCAAAGTTTGCACATGCGCACCACCATTTTGTCCTTATAAACGAGTACTGCGCTGCCACTGACGCAACTTCAGGTTGCGGCCAAGTTGTTTTAATCATACCCTACACACACAGTTGGATTGAATCTAAATTATTTACGTTATTTGCTAGCGCACACACTTGATCACAAACTTGGTTATTCGACTGTACAAATCTTTTTCTCAGTCAGGATTAAACATTTTAGGTGCGTTATGTCCTTAAGATCTTGCAAGACTCTTGGACGCGAGAAAATTTCAAGTGACGTGAGTAAAACTATTGCTAAACTGAATATAAAAAGAAGAGACCGAAAAAGAAGTTCAGAGATAAGACAATCCACAAACGTCATTAATGCTTTGAAACACTGCAAAAAACTGATATGGAAATGGGCTGACTATATCGCACGCATGGAAATCAACAAATGGATAAAGAAGATAATAACATGGACAGGACCGCAAAACAAAAGAACTAGGGGCAGACCAAAGAGAGATGGATAGATGAAATGAACAAATCAGCTGACATGGACTGGCTACACAAAGCACAAGAAAGGAAAGCTTGGAGTAAAATGGAGGAGGCCTTCACTCGATGAGAGGTCCTTCATAATTTTGTTATAAATCTAAATCTAATATAAAAAATTATGCGTTAAATATGCGAATATTATGTTAAGTAATACAAATTAAGTTTCATATTTAATCCATAATAATTAACTTTGTATATTTTTATTTTGTTAAGGAAATAAAAAGTCTTTATTATTATTATATTAAGTATAACTAAGAAATAAAGTGGTCACTTTGATTTATTGTTCACTTCAATCTTTTTAAGGTAAAGTAAAGAAGCGAACAAGTGCGTGTTTATTAACATTATTGTATACCAACTAAACCATGAAATAACCTAACACTAAAATAAGAAACATACAACCCCGCCCGTGAGTCGGTCTGTACGTCACGCACTTAACACTTCATAAACTGGCGCTAAATGCAACTCAAAATTTCACGTGCGACGGGAACAGGCACGTAGGTAGTTAGTATAACCACATATATAATATGCGAAAGTAACTCGTTCTGTCTATCTGTTACGTTTCACGACGGATCGTGCTCAAATTTGACAGGGAGTGGAGGGAGCACAGATACATGGGATATGTATCTTGCTTGGTACATATCCCATGTATTTACGCCACCGTCAAGTTTTATAATAACCGATCCTGTCCATCCAAAGATTGTATGGAAGGGATCGCTTTCAGCGATAAGGCCGCAGATTGTGCCACACTAGATTTAATTAGTAGTTACTGTTTGTTAAATTATTTTATAAGTTTTGGTGATGGAATAATGATCTATCTATCTAATCTATCCCGTGGAATCTACTCAGGAACAGTACATGTGCAAGTGAAGCCGCGGGCTATTTGCATATTTTATTTGAGTGTCCTTTTATCTTGTCTGCTTTTCATAATAAAGTTTGAAACTATCTAAAGCAAATTGTTTGTATTGTATGTAACACGGGAGCTTACAGCAGGCGCCAACTGTTATCTGATAACGCAGTTATTAGGTCGACGCATCTCCGTAGGACGCTGTCATGAAATGCTTGCCACCTACTTATAAAAACTATTAAGGTACAGTAGCTTTACTTTCATTCACTTTAGTGTCATTTTATGTGGTTTAAAAGTAGTTTAAGTCGGTGATCGCGTTCAATCTGCCAATAAAAGCACCCATCAACGTTAATATCCTAGGAAATTACATGCAGGCGACTGGTAAAGTATGTACCTAAACCAATATTCCCTAGTCTTTTCGCATCCTATCTATGTAGATGTGCTACCTAATCAAAGTCAAAAGTCAAAGTCAAAAAACTCTTTATTTCCATAAATACAATAAATGTACACTTAGAAAAGGTCAAATTCTTAATAATTAAACACTGACACGGAATAAAGTGAAATTTTTGATTTCAGTCGCTTCGGTATGTAGACTAAAGTAGACTAAAGTATAATATAGTTAGATATCTGATCTTACAGGAATATATCGGTAAATTTTACTTCTGGGATTGTGTGGTATGATGGTCTCATACGTTTTTAATTAATTTAATTATTCGATTAACGCATCGTAGAATTCTATTAACACTTATTGGGTTAAATAAGGTCCAATCCTCGCACTCTTAGGCGCGATAAAAATCTCAATTAATTGCATTCAGGAACTGCACTTTACCGACTTTGAATGGGTTATATTATTGCTTTAAATTTTATGTCGTTATAATTTTTTTGTTTCTTCACGATGTCATAAAGAATTTGCGTTAATAACTAAAGTATATTAATGGCGGAATAAAAATACTGTCGCATCTTGCGAATCTAAAAGTAAAATGATTCAACCCTCAATTGCTAATGCCAACCGGTAATTACCATTTACGTCTGCTAGATCCTCCGATAGCTAATTTATAAAAGGGTTAAGGCCAAACAAAAAGGTTGGCCATTCAAGATGGCCGTCAACGTACGTTCGGAAATGTAATTGACAAGAGAACGAGTCGGGTTTGTCGGGCCGAGATAAACTGTTTTAATGGTTATTTATGCGCCGGCATTCGCTTAAATGGTACTTGAATGGTACCTGAATTAAATGCTTTGCTGTCACCGCGGTTTTTACAGACTTTACATTGGTTACTGACATTTAGGAACGGAAAAGGTTTTCGTTTCTAAGTATAGTTAAATTACATTAAACTTGCTTTTAGTTCGTTCAATCATGTCAAGTTTCTTATTTTTACAAGTCTTCCATAAGTTTTGAAGCAATATAAATCTTATTAAACACCAGTTTCAAAGCGAGCTCAGATTAAAAGCAATTACGTCCAAAGCCGATGATAAAATGACCCATATCACATTCCATTCCATCTTCACATCATTAATCGAATCTCGAATCACAGCCTCGACTCAGTTAAGGAAAGCCTTGGCTTCGAAACGATTAACAGACGAATCGCTATCAACTTAGGGTTGAAATTCGTCTGATTTGTCTTTCTTTTCGATTCAAAATCGTTGCTCTCGGATCCCAGATCATAAGTAGTTCTATGTAGACTTGTATATCTGTGCGTCGAATTAACCGAGGCAATAAATTAATAGGGCTTCATTTATCGAGAGAAGAATGATTGAGGACTTTAACGTCAAGATTTTTTTTATTAGGCTTTTAAGCAAGATGAGCTCAATTAAAAGGCTAGGCTGTTACTCAGTCTTTTTGGGATCTATTTTAGGATTATTTTTAGATTTATTTGCGGCAAATTACATTTGTTTACAGTTATTAGAGCAATTAATGATATAAAAAATTTAATGAGCAAGTAATGAAGTAAATCTTCATAAAAAACTACAAGTTGTTTTCAGCATGGCTGAATAGCAAATGAACAGCCACGTCTAATCTTAATATATAAAAGAAGAAGCGATTTTCTGAGGACAACGCCCAGCCCAAACCGCTGAAGCTAGAAAGCTTTAAGAATTTGAAAAGCAAGTTGAAAATAATTTAAAAAGCAGGTACCTGTTACTACACAACCTCCCGCTAAGAAGGGATTTTTGGAAATTCATCCCCTAAGGGGGTGAACAGGGGAGTTAAAGTTTTTTTGGTGTTTTTTTGTAACTCTTTAACCAGTGGCCTAATTAGCTTGAAACTTACAGAGAATACTTAGAATGTGAATGTGTTACAGGATTTTTCTAAACTTCAGGAAAATGGGGTAATTCAGGTTATTAAAGTTTGTGATTCGTAATTTGGCTCCGAACTGAAATGTCTGTAACTTTTTAATGCATAAAGATATTGAGCTGAAATTTTCTGTATAAACATATTTCAGGAATTCAAAAATACTCTTAGAAAAGTGTAAAATGAGGGTTGAAGTTATTGTAGTTTTTTTATAACTCTAACTAGTGGGCCAATTAGTTTGACACGTTTCAGGATTTTTCAAAATTTTCCTGAAAATGGGGTGAATCGGGTTAATAATGTTTGTGATTCGTAATAAACTATAAAGTAAGTAATGATACACGTATTTATTATTTTTACAAAACAATTTCCACGCGGGCGAAGCCTCGGGGCGCAGCTAAGTTCTTAAACGTTGGGAATCGAACCCGGAATCTGCCTAATCGTGCTACATTCCTCACGCCTTATGAAGCCTCCTTGCTAGAACGAGAAGGTAATACAACTGACCTCATCGTTCCTCTAGATGACTATGCCATTTTCTGGACAACAGTTTTTTATGTGCTCGGTTTCGGAGAAGATTCGAAGGTTTAATTAAATCGATAGTTAAAGTTTGAAAAAGCTTTTTTATTGCTTGTTTTTCGTGCAACAAATACTTTCTAACATAAAAGCAAATAAACTCTGTTACTTTTTCACGACAGGACGGCAAACGGAACTTGGCCAAACCTTGCCACCAAACAGATTGTTAGGGTTTGTATCGACTTTGTTCCACAGAAAACGCATAAATCCACGGGAAGAAGCTAGTCCATATATTCGTTATACAGCTGTAGAGTTGCCACAGAATAATCAACATCTCCATCAGGGTCGACGTACTTCGCTGCAACACTGTTATCTGTGGCTGCAATAAAATAAAACGATCGAGACGCGCGCGCATCGCCGCGGTAATCGCCTTTGATCTTACGATAGCGAATTGAAGCATCATCATCAGTGGAGTTGTTACCACTGTTATGCAGGGTGAATTGTTTTAGAAGTGGGAACACTGCTGTTATACAACGTGAATTGTTTCGTCGTGTTTTCAGGATAAGGACCTCTGGTTCACGATTTTTAGGACTTTCATATTTCACCGATTCATTTTCAGCTTAGCCACCTCTTTCAATCTTCTTTACCAATTATTATTTTCGTATCTGAATCCCGGTATTATTCTCGTCTTCTCTTTCTACTTCGCTCAACCTAAGGCAACGTTTCGAAACATTGCAGTCTTATGAATTCGCATAGATCGCGGACAAACTATACTTTTTTACAAAACAGCTGCGTTTTCTACATCTCAAGAATTTATAAATAAAAGAACGTCCATTTAGCTGATTAAACTGCACATCGACGGTCGATTAGCGAAGGTCGATGCACGGTAGAGGCACGCATCAGCGGCGATCGCTTTGATCTCGTCGTCGTCGATGCAGCCCGCGCCTGCGCCTGCGACGACCGGTTGCAGGCACGTTAACTCACTCCATACAAACGTAGTTTTATGATTTCATTGAAAAAACCGTCTGTATCCGTCTGCATGAGGTAGTGATGCAACGAATACTAGTACTTTTACGAATACGAATATCAATCCTACTGTCCAACGAATACGAATACTTATAACTGGGCACAGTAATAAAATACTCATTTATTCAGCATTTTTCTATTTGTTTTATTGTAGCTAGTAATTAAAATATACAACTGTCAAATTTTTGTTAAGAAAACACAACATCTTTAGATTCGTTGGTGAAAGGCGATTTACTATTTTAGTCTGGATGTTGCCAGCCGTTAAAAAGTCTCTCCAAGGCGACTGTGCATGGTTTATAGGAAAAATATTTTTGCGCGAGTTTTTCAGCCTTGGGAAAAGTGTATCAGCGGACGCCGGTAAATTTGAGAGCTTTAGATCGATCAATCTCGTTTTTAATGAGCGAAGCTCGTGTAAAAATTTAGCTCCTTTCACTTCGCAGCTAGCTCACATATAATAATATACTTGCAAACTCGACCTGTGCTATCGACTGTCAAATTCCGGAAATACTAAGCAAATTAACTCGTATTGAATGAAAAAATTCGGGGTTCATAGTCATAGGGAACTTCCCGGAATTCCCGTGTCGTGTCGTCGCGGATTTAACGTTCGGATACACACACGTGCGTGATACCCGGTACAATCAAATGGAGATGCGAACAAAATTTTTTTTTTTAAATAGTATTCGAACAAATAATCTTGTTCGCCGAATACGAATATTTGGTAAATGTCTACTATTCGGCGAATATTCGTTGCATCACTAGTATGAGGTTCTAATGTAAACTCAAACTGAAAATACCTAGTAATAATTTGTACTGATCATTTTCACACGAGATCATTTACCCCAATAGTAAGCGCTTGTGTTATGGGTAGAGAAACAAGAATTTGGCGTGATGTTCTTTAAATTGGATTATTCCCGTTTTCCACCACCGAGATATTTCCCATTGAGGGACACTTAGCTCCGTTTGTACTAATCGTGTTTTGTAGTTTTGGCGTTCTTCTAAAACTTTGAAGAAAAATGATTAAACGCGCTCTACTTTAGTAATTATTTTTTATTTACGTTTATTATGATCAAAATCAAGTTATAATACTAACTAGGTACCCAATTAAAAGCTCCTGCAATTATAATTTCCTCCTTTCAGTGCCATTATGCAATTGCGTCAAGTCAACCGAACACCGCATTATCGGAAAGTAATTTGGAAAGTATAAAAACACAATAAAGAACTTCTTGGTCGCACTGACTCAGAGCGAGTGCAATCAAGCATTTTATTACCTCTCATTAAGGTTTGTTATTGCAATAAAAATGCCATTTCGATATTTTTACGAAACGTACTCAAGCGTACGTAATTAATTATTGATGAGTTGAACAAGTAACAAAGTTACAAAAATAGCAAAAACTGCTTTGAACATTAAAATTTAGAGTGGCGCTGGCGCTCGCAAATGATTTTGGTCATCAATTGTTTCATTAAGAATGTGGTTTGTTTGACTGCGAACCTGGTTCGTGTTGAGAGGTGAAACACTGGTTGGTGTTCTTCCAACACAAAATAGAGTCGTAGTTACCCCACTTACATTCATAATGAATTCGACTACGATAGTTTGGATGGTAAAATCAAAGTTAAATAATTAGTTAATGAACAACTCTGCATAGTCAGCTTTTGAAAACGCTCATTATTTGCCTCTGACACACCTAAAACACTTTTAGGACCCCTCTC
This sequence comes from Eupithecia inturbata, assembly GCA_963662085.1. NCBI lineage: Eukaryota > Metazoa > Arthropoda > Insecta > Lepidoptera > Geometridae > Eupithecia > Eupithecia inturbata. Next base: position 1,613,864 of record OY759195.1, read on the forward strand.
CAGCTATTTTTCTCGCTGACTATGTGTTAAAAATATTATTTCAAGTTCTAACATGTTCACGAAATCCCTAGACAAAAGACCAAAACTCGTTTATTTTCCCCGAAATCGTATTAAAGGTAATAAACACCTACAGCTGCGTTACGATTTATCATCGGATCGAGCCTGAGGCAGGGAATGCGGTGCGGCGCCCGCGCAACGAAAAACGAACAAACTGGCCGTAGACAAATGGCAACTGCATTGATGCGAATTTACACGCTTCGCGATATTGAGATAGGAACAGTTAGGTAAAAATCAAATAAAAATAAGATTTAGATGCAATTATGCTAGCCAAAGTTACAGTAAAGTTTTATGTTTGATAAAAATAGCACTAAAACTATTGAAGAATTGTTGCAGAAACAAATATGTACTGAAAATGTTACCCATCCTGTGTGATGTTTCTAAGCGCCTTTTTACTGGTACTGTAGAAGAATACTTCTGGATTCTTAAATTTTATTATCTGTATTCGTCTTCATTTGCCGTTTATCTAATGCACGGCACAGGCGCAGCCGCCGGCTCCACAAATTGCCTCTAATTACCCAGGTAGGCGGCCACAAAGAACTCGCCATCATACTTTTTACAGTGCATACGCACGTCGTCGGTCCGATGTAGGTACCTTCCCATAAAATATAATTTAGAATTTATTTTAGTAGCTACCTATTCATTTTATTAGTTGATACGGTTTTGACGTAATGTTTTATTGACCATCGTCATTTTTTTATTTTGATGTAAGTACTTAATACGTGTAGGAATCGCGGCTAGCTTTTCCCGGGATGCTGATTTAAAAGTCGAGTTTATAATACAAAAGCTATATTGTATAAAACTACGACTAATAGTGATGTTAATGAGTGCGATTGAAATGGCTGCTGCTGATGCACTGACCTCCGTAGTAGACGCCCGGTCCACGCTCGCGGCACGCGTAACCTACTTAGGTCAAACTGCTGATGATGCTAAATACACTCACCGGCACGGAAACTTGGCCCCTCACAATTTTCGCGAAAATTTTTGTTTTTTAAATTTTTGTTTTCTACCAATGATAGTCAGTGGTTCAAAAACAATTTACGGTATTCTTTATTGCCTTCAGAACTGTTTAAGGCCTCTAGATAACAAATAAAGCATGCCATATGAAAATACGAAAAATCAAACAAAAAGTAAGAAATTTTAACAAAAATTTAATTTGATTCAAGAAAGAAAGAAAAATCTTTTTCAGTTGTTTTTGTGCGAATTAATAGCGGGTGTTTCCTCCTCTAGCCCTGATGACTGCCTGCATCCGATCAGGCATGCTCTGAATTAAGTTTTTGACGTCTTCTTGCGGTATCGTGTCCCAAGCGGCCAGCGCTGCAGCGCGGAGCTCATTCAGTGACTGTGGTGGATTGGAACCCGACTTGATCTTTCTTTTTAGCATGTCCCAGATGTGTTCTATCGGGTTCAAGTCCGGGCTACGAGCTGGCCACTGTAACTTCTGGATCCCAACCTCTTGAAGATACTTCTCGACGCAGCGAGCGACGTGGGGGCGAGCATTATCGTGCATCAACAAAAAATCGTCGTACCCAATAAACCCCGAATAGGGTAGAACATGATCCTGGAGAATTTCTTCGATGTATCGAGTAGCGTTTAACCGGTTGTCGACGACCACTAACTCGGTACGAGCCTCGGAACTCACTCCTCCCCAAACCATTATGGAGCCACCATGAAAACTCACTGTTTGTGTAGTGGTAATGGGTAGGTACCTTTCTCCTCTTCTTCTCCACACCCTTTCACGACCGTCTGGAGATCTTAAGGCAATACGGCACTCATCTGTGAAGAGAACTCTGGCCCATTGCTCGTGTGTCCAGTTTACATGTTCTTGGGCGAAACGAAGACGAGCTACTCGGTGCTGTCTGAGGAGTTCAGGGCCACGCGCAGGTCTACGAGCTTTTAAATTGACTTCCTTCATTCGTCTTCTCACCGTGCGCTCGCTCACATTAACGCCTCTGACGTTTTGGAGCCGCTGTCGTATCTCAACGGCTGTAAGGTAGCGGTTTCTCAAAATTTCCAAGACAATAAACCTGTCGTCCCGAGCTGATGTGCATCTTCTACCACCACTACCTGGTCGCCGGGTGTAGTTCCCTGTAGCTTGATATCGTTTCAGGGCATACTGCATGGAGGAACGTGGTACGTTTAACACAATAGCCACTTCACGCTGTGTCAGTCCCTGGTCGATCAATGCGACGGCTTGCGCGATCTGTTCTGCTGTTAGTGTCATTTTTTTTAGTGTTACACGTTGTTTAGATAACCAATAACACTCAAAATCCAAAAAAAATATATCTTTTAGATAGAGATTTTTTAAACACACAAAATTAAAAACGTCTCACTCGCTGAAATGACCTGTTTCGACTAAATCTCAAAAAGTGGTGTCAAATTCAACTCAAACTTAATGAATCACCCTCTTAAACGTAAACTGATACTTTTTTTAACTACCTTCATAGTAACATTCATCTGAAACACTTGAATTTTTTGTTATCGAAAGTTGAGAGCTTGGCCAAGATTCCGTGCCGCTGAGTGTACATACCTACGTGATCGATATATCGAACAATACGTATACTATGGACAAAGAAAATGTTCAATGTTCACTGGTGAACAATGTATCAAATTATCAATCATTAAAATCTCGCATGCCTCTTTGACTTTAACAATCTGTACCTGTGTGTTTTAACGTCTTTGTCGTATTTTAATAAACAACTGTTCTTTACTGTAAATGAAATTGATGACTGTGTTATCATATGTGATGTGTGTGATCAACTTCATGATAGCTAAATAAAAAAAAACATTCCGACAAGCCGACAAGACAATTATCGATCTATTGATATTCATATACCTAAGGAAAAGCTCCGTTTTTAATGCACTCGGCTTACTCGGCTTTTGGCTTCAACTCGCCCGATGGGTAGCAAGCAACCATGATGCTATTTTAGGGCTCATTAAACTTACAATCAAACCGATTAATTTAACGTTACGTTTAAAATTACAAGGATTACCAAAAACCTACATAATAGCATTACAACGGAAGTCTTCAAATGTGACTTATCCCACCAAAGACATCAATAAGCTTTTGTCCGTGAAAGAGCGCCGACACAGCCTCCTACCTGAGTTAATGACAGGGAAGACGGGGCTTCTCAATAACACATTAGTGTAAGGTACCTGGGATCCGAACACGGGTAATTATGACATAAGGAAAATGGAAATAATTTTGGTCTAGTTTGTATCCACGAGACCAATCCCAATGTCAAAAATTCTAGTAGCCTTTGTTCGTAAGCCATAACACAATGTATGTAAGCTCTACGTACTGTGGTTTTAATGTTCAGTTTGAAGCAACTAATCTCTGTTATTTCAGCTATGTATTTGTGTATTTTGGTTTTAGTATTATAAGACAAACACTGGGAGAGTTGCATGTACCACATACGTATGAGTAGAGTTGGTAGTAGGTATTATATTCTCTTGGGAGTTCGTTACCAAGGGGTCGGATGGAAAGTAGAGCTTTTATTCAGGTTAGTAAAAACTGATACAAGTCTGAAAAACACTAGGTGTTTTAAAGACTAGGGCAAGGTAAAAATCATCTTACCCAATTCAGACACATTTCCAAAGCTTTAATAAGTGTTTTAATTCTGTAGATTATGAAAAATGCGCTTACTTAGTTTTTTTGGCCATCATTTGTCTTATAATTTGCACCCAACTCTTCCCGCGGGTATCGTAAGGGATATTCACCGGGGGGCGAGCAGCAGCACACCCTGCAGAACAATTCTACCACTGAACTGTGATCCCCAACCCGCATGCCCAGCGTGGAGATTATGCGGATTACCCCCCTGAGATAAAAACAGCTGCTTTCTGGGAGAGCGGAGAGGCCTGCCGTCCAGCAATTGACCAATATAGGCTGGTGAGGATCGCACGGTGAGAATCGTTTGACACCGTAATATAACAGAAAACATTGTCTAAACAAATAAAGTGCCTTGTAAAAGAGTTATCTCTACCCTACATTCATTTTAGCTCCGCAACGTTTTATCTCGTTTAATATTTTTACTGTTTTATTACCCCGATAACAGTTAACAACCTTTTAGGCAATCGATTCTTTGGGAAAGGTTTGTGTTTTATTTTAATGCTAAATAACACATTTTATGGTCTGAGTCTGTCTATTCATCACCTTACTGGAATGCTTTAGTCAAATCCCTTTCTTTACTTGCAGCCTAAACTGTTATACCTATGTATAGACTTTATTGTGACGTTATTAGATATATGAGGAGAAGAAGACCGAAGAAAAGATGGATGGATTGTGTGGAAGAGGAGATGAGAAAGGTGTAAGTATGGGAATGACGGCTGATAGAGGAGAGTGGAAGAAAAATACATGTTGTGTCGACCCCACCTAGCGTGGGTTAAGGACGCCGCCGCCGCGCCGCGGCGTGTGTTTACGGTAAAATCTCCCATTCAATGAATCGCCATCTGGGGAGACTGGGTATAAACGATTTGGTTTTCATAACATGGTACAAAAACAAATACATACAATTTTCTGGCTAGATGGAGCCAACCGACGACGAAACTATTAAGGTCAAATATCCCAAATGTCAAATTGAATTATAATGTTTTATATGTTTTTATTTGTCAGTACTTATGTTACATAAAGTTATCCCCTTACGCCACTGAAATGAGCCGCTAAGGAGATTTTTAGACCAAGCCAAAATTCATACTAATGTACACACTAGATCTTGTATTGCTCGACTACGTTTATAATGAAATGAAATGAAATGAAAAATGAAATGAAAAAGATTTATTTGACACGACACGACACATTACACTTATTAAACATTTATGGAAAAAGAACTAAACTAGGTACAAATTTATTAGTATGACATTAGGTACATAGATTATCAGTAGGTACCTACATAATAAGTTCCGCACCCTTCTTGGCAAACCACCGAGTGTCGAGTCAAAAAGGAATCAACTCAGCATGTTGCTGAGTAGATAAATAAAAAAAAAATTACCTACTCAGCGCTGGTATTATGTTGACCCTCGTGAGGTAAATTACATCACCAACGACAAACCTCTACGTACACTGCTCCATGTATGTTTAGCATAAAGTGAATGAAGTAAGGGTTTTATATAACTTTTTATATTAGCAATATTATCTGGATCTATGCATACATGCCTACCATGTAGCTTATCTAAAGTAATGGACAACTACAACAAAATATATATTATAAAATACATTTGAATAGGTACTTAACTATTTGCCTACCAACTGAACGGCCTTTATTAACAAAGAAACTTACAATCAAATAATAAAATCAAATTAGAACTAGAAAATGAACAAAAACGCCATTTCTGAAACTTTCGTAACATATTAACGTAATGTCTTTTTCCTCTATAATCAGATAAGCTAAGACACTTTTAATTACTGCAATGTATTTACTATTCATAACTTTGAATCAGAATTACAATAATCAAGCAAAAAAAGGTCAAGTGTGAGTAATACAACAATTTACTTTGACTGAGGTTATATCTTACTTGACGTTGACGTTTTAATTCCCGTCGACGATCGGCTTCATCCTGCCAGAAAATTGTATGTATTTTTGCAGTAGGTACTATATTGGAAACCGATATCGTTTATACCCAGTCTCCCTGGATGGGAATGGAAGATTTTTGCGTAATCGCACAGCGGAAGATGATGAGACATTATTGTGACGGTGTGATGTGACTTTTGTGATGTAAAGGATAGAAAAGAAAGGGCAAGCTTGTCCAGCATGTTCTTTTCTATGGACATATCTAGGTATGTACCTAATCTGCCTGTAGATTAGGTAGGTAAAGAATCTATACAATCCATCCAATATTATTTCCAACCACTGAAACAGGCAATTAATAAATAAAGTATAAGATCTTGGTCAAAACGTTCCTATGCCTTCTATGCTTTTGTACTAAACTATTTGTGTTCTTTAAACCGAAAGTAACAGCACTTTTAGGCTAGTTGCTTGTGGACAGAAGGTGCCTCAAATTGAGCCATTACCACCACTCCTAAGAGCAGTCTTTGTTAACCTTGGTTCGATTGTTTGCTTTAGTTTTACAACTTTTAAAAATAGTGTGAAATGTCGGTCGAGTTTACACAACGCTTCTATTCCCAAAACCCAAGTACCTAAATAATATACTTATACAATGTACCTATATATATATATATATATAATAAAACATTTTGTGGAGAATAAAAGGTTTATATGAATGAAAGTTGTTTAACTTTACTTGCTTTGCTAAAGAATGACTCCGTTCTTTAGCAACCCTGAGTAAAGTCGTCATTATATAGTACATCGACGAAACAAGAACATTTTTATTTTGCTGTTTTGACTTAATCTCCATAAAAATTCTGTAGTCACATTCTACAGAATTTTGAGACTAAAGAATGCCTGCTTGTGCGTTGTGCGCTTTTTACGGTCTCATAATTATTTCTCTCTTCGTGTTGATCAATGAATTTTCCTCACGAATGAAGAAAATTATGCGATATTTGTCAAAATGATTTACAATACTTAAATACCAGTGGTTTGTTGCCAAGACTTGTCCCAGATATATCTTTAATTGCCGAGGGGAATGACCTCACATCAGATAGAACTTCGTGAATGAAGCATCCTACAAATCTGATCTGGGTCTTTTTAAACTATAAAAACCTCTACAAAAGCTCAAACTGAACCTTATTCCTCAGCAATAGAGCTTTCCCAAGTAGCATGAGCCAGTACGTAGATCCAGGAGTGATTGTAACGTTCGCCCATTTTAAGTTCTACGTGTTGGAAATAAGGGCAGGGTTTACTATGAGTTTTTGCCAAATTCGTGGTTCTCAGACATATTTGAGAAAGGATGTTACTTCGGAACGTGACTTCCTAGATGTTAGAGAGAAACTACAAAACAAACTTAACGGTCTTTGGCAGATGAAGGTCTTTATGTAGTTTGATCGCCTGTGTTTCCACATATCTAGATAAATTGCTTTTATGAAATAGGTAATACAAAACGATACCTGCAAAACTGTGCTTATAACAAATTTATGTACTTACTCGGTTTTATGTAAACATTTAATAAAATAATATTTTTGCGCTCTTCACTTTAATGTACAAAAACCATTAATACTCTCATAAAATAACGAAGAAATGCTAATGACGAAGCTCAACCTCTTAAAGTAAATAATATTGATAACGCCAATAACGTTAACATCATGGTTATTCATGAGCTCGATAAAATGCTGATTCCGACTTCAGAACCTAATTAGCAGTATAATGGAAAATAAGAAAAAGACGAAAGGTTGATTATAAATATTGTAATGCAAACTTATCTTTCGCTTTTTACTACTCTACAAAGTGGAGAGACCTAGTAGAGTCAACACTGGTGACTAGTTTGTCGACACAAAAGACAACCTAGCCTTTAACTTAGACTTGCGCACGAAGTAATTTGAACAAGTCCTAATGTAGGTATTCATAGGGAAGACCTACATAATAATACTAATCATATTCAAATTAATACGTCGTCCCTTTCCCACTAATATAACTGATGCAACTCACACTTTCTAAAACAAATGGAAACTCCTCGTTACGCTAATTAGCCAACTAGCATCACCATGTGTCTACCCATTATCGCATCGTAAAGCCAAAGATATATCAGATGTGAAGCCAAAGCGATGCCGAGCGATAGCCAGCATTACGCGATACATATCGGCACTTAAGTCGATAACGATAACAGATATAAATAAAAATAACGTTTTGTTTGCGGCTGTAAAGATACCGTTATCAATTGGCGGTAGTTATTGATAATGGTCCAGGGGTTAACTCTTCGGCACTTTTAAGTGGGAAAAAATATACAAATCGATAGAAACTAAGCATTGAGTCCTTAAAATAAGAATTAAATGACTTACTTTCGAAACATATTATTATAATGCTTATGTGTCCCAAATCTTGGGGACATGTATAGCTACGGACTCTTTTCCCTGAACTAGGTACTAGAAAACGCCCTTTGAGCCCTGGAGCCATCCAGATCCCAATCTTTTATCACACGCTGTATAATATACAGGATGAATAGTTTGACATTTTATACGTTGACTTCATAAAACTGAAGCAGGTTCCTTAGCCTTAGATATGGGATCGAGGCGGCGACGGCGGCGGCGGCGCCTTTGACGCTGATAACGGCTTATCACTATCAGTCACGACTGTCGCTCGCCCACACGCCGCCGTATACACGAGCGCGGACATTTCGAGAGTAAGTATTTTGCCTAAAGTTTTCTATAGACATTAAATGAATATTTTATTTGTTTTGGTAGTGAGAAAAATGTAACGTAGAGTAGGAATGTATAGAATTTCAGAAAAACATCTTCAGATATTTTTTTATTTTGGAGTAGAGAGGTTGCAATATTTTTAAGGATTTTTAGTTTTTCTCCTTGTTGATGATGTTAAATGATGAACAGTAGAAAAAAATATGTTAAATGATGAACAATAGAAAAAAAATGTTAAATGATGAACAGGAGAAAAAAAATGTTAAATGATGAACAGTAGAAAAAATAATCTCATGATTGTTTTTATTGATTAAAATAATAATAACCAGATCATTTTAATAAGTTTTACTATATTTTATTCCCACGAATTTAATCCGACCATACCCGTAATTTATCAAAATTACCCATATCTCTACACTACCACTCGGTAAAAAAAAACAATTTCTACCGACTTATCAAAGAGATTTCGTTGCCAATTGTATGAAAAATGCCATGAATATGGTTCGGATTCCTCTGACAAGACAATAGCACAACAGTAGACAGTCAATAGGAGCCAAAGTTATCGCTCCCTGGTCGGGTGCATTACAAATCCCTTTTACAAACCATAAAATCTATTCAACTGGCCGTCGTTATTCATTTCGCCCTTCAACAGGGGTGTTCCGACATGCCATACTGATTTTTTCAAAGAATATTGATTTTGCGTTTATGGGGTACTAGTTAATGTTGTTTTGTAAGTAGGTAATGTGAGTCAGAGACCTACACAAGGACTTCCTTTAGGATTTTTTTTTATTTTATGAACAAACTTTACAAATTTTGATCTTTAACTTTCCCTGTTTAAAAAGCTATTAAAGTACTAGCCTAGTAAAGTACACGCTGAACTTTAAAGATAATTGAATTGAAATATTCCCTTACCGTTTCTGCAGCTTCTTTCTGATCCTTATGTCCAAGAAGGTTCGGCATAGCAGTCCAGTTGTACCCCAGGTCCTGGCAAAGAGGTAGCTGGATCCTCTCACATTTTCCACCTTCAGCCTCCTCCTGGTCCGCAGCCACCAGCAGCGCTCCCAGCAATACAAAGCACAAAATCCGAGCCATTGTTCTAAAACCACCAGATTTCAATCACAGCCGAAGATCATGTCATGTTCAATCCAATAGATCACAAATGCACAGTCGAAAACCACAGAGAAATCGTAATCATATTTTTAAAGTTTTAAAAACACAGCGCGCGTGTTTATTCCCCAGCGGTTCGGAGCAGACTGATTCATTCAATTCAAATTTCGAATTCGAAGTCCGAGCGCGATCGCAGCGCGGGCGACTCAAAGGGAAACGAAACCGGTCGGCTGCGCCCGGTGCCGAAGTGCAGGTCCCTACTCTACTGCATGTGTTCCGATAAAAGGTCTCAACGCATGAACAGGGCATTATGATGAAAGAAAAAAATAAAAGGGCCTAATTCGTGTACGGCTCACTGCAATCAGTGGGAGTAATTTAACCCATCTCTCTCTGAAAGGGCCGCCAGAGAGGGACGGAAGTACAATGAAGAACGTATAAAATTAAGTGTATCTCCCATGGCTGCGTTTTATTTTACGAAATTGCTGCAATAAAAGTGTTGGGTAATTGAGAGGTTCTGGAATATTACTGTGCTGTGTGCTATTTATTACTATAGCGTTGCATCTTCATGAGGAATATAATTTAGACGTAGCATAGACTATTCAATAGTAGTGGATAGAGCTCAACTCTACCTACCCTTTTATCACGGTTATGAAAGATTTAAAGGGAATAATTGCGCTACCGTCTGTTAAATTCAAATAAACTTTTTGAATATTATTCTTTATTAATAAAGAAAATAACAATCAAATACTTAATAGAAAGGAATTAGATATTATACTAGTATATACAATTGATACAATTGAGCTAACTGCAGACTGTTGCAAACAATCTACAGGTAGCTCATTTTATATTTCTTCTACAATACCTATAGAAACCAGAACAACTACCTACGTTGTCTTGTTACAAAAGTACTCTACATTTTATTTCAACATGCGGAATAATTCTTGAAAACTAGAAGTGAAATTATGTTATGGATGTAATGTGACCTGCGATGATGGACACACAGTAGGTTCCCTAAATAATATCGGGCCCTATCCGGTCTCCTAGGACCATTAAATTAATAATATCTATAGGTAGGTACTTTTTATTGGCGTGTCGCCTACAGGGCGGCCTCCGTCACGACACATCGTCATTTGCAGCATATGAAAGAGATACGGCGCTCGCTTTATCTCCACCATCCCAGCAGAATACACAATTAGCCCTTCATTACATCACTCAAATAACACCTTTGATACCATAAAACCTTCCATTCAAACTCCAACCGAAGGCTTTCGATTATAGAGTCGACAACACAACAGCTGTGAATAAAAGCACCAAGAATTAATACGGCAAAATCACCCAATCAAAAATAAACTTCAATTCCATCCTATAAAGTCTATAATATAACTGCGTACAACCGAATTCAAAGGTACTATAAGCTGGTCCGCCATTGTAAGAGAAAAGCTTTGATATTGAAAGGAAGGTGGAGGCCTGCGTACGGTGGTTGTTGGTGGTGAATAGTTGCATTGTGCGAGCGGGATGGAAGGCCCTGTCAAAGGCGCCGCGCACGGTTCACGTATAGCCGGACGCTGAAGGAATGCCTAATTAAGGACGCATGCGTGGATGGACTGCGGGCGAGGTGCGCGCGCGCACTTACAGCGGACAGCGGGTCCTTACTCCAGTGGCTCAGTGACCCGAAGTGGATCTTGGCCTCCGTCGCAAGACTTCTCCAGGCATCTCAGTTCTGAGCTACCTATATCTCGCGAGTAGCGTCGGGTCTTTGGAGATCAGCTTCCACTTCTTTAACCCAGCAACTAGGTACCTAGGAATATTCTTACGTATTAACAATACGCAGTAAAACTGTTTGATGATAAGGATCGCCTAGGTAGATAAGTAGGTGCCTATGAAAACAAATTAAAATGGAGCTCTTCATTTTGCATTAGAGCAAAAAAATAATAATAAAGTCAGTGGAGTACTAATTAACAAACACTTCATACTGAAGGATCAATGCCAATTTACAAATGTATAGATCGGCATTGTTACCTAAATCTCTATTTCATAGTTCACACCACAATGATGGTCAAGTCATCACAGACGCCATTTATTTTAACAGCCTGTACTGGTACAAGCCTACACTTATGGCTTGCCTTAACTTGGCCAAGGTCTGCCAACGACATAATACCTTATCTAATTTTCCTTTTCTATCTCTAATTCTCTTCCACTGTGGCCACGCCCGCAACACACACTGTGGAATCGTAATTAAAACGTCAGATACGGCTGGTACCGTGCGCCTGCGCCGGCACAGAGAGCTTTATCAATTGCACCAACATTATAGCACCAATTAAAAAGAATTGTAAAAAACTGCGAGCTTCCGACAAAGAAAATATGTACTTGAAGAGTGTAGATCTACAACAATAAGGAATATTATTATCACTTGTTTAAGTTCGTTCGTCTTTGTAGTAGAGCATCTGTGCGTTGCGCGTTGTTTTAACTGTGTTGTTAACTCACTCTAAATATGTCCACAATTCTTTAAATTTAAATAGGTTAAAAATTGTGAGAGACAGACTTTACAGTCCTCAAAAAGATCCTCTTTTCACGACAATAGCTCAAGACCTTAGTATCCTCTGTCATTCACTATAGTAAAGTGCCATCACAATTGTCATTTTCGTCTCTATCTTAAGTTTCTGGCATCCTAAAGAGGTTCAGCAATAAGACCGCCTGTTGCACATTTGTACCTTGTGTCTCATGTTCAGCTGCAGAACATTTCAGAACGATTTAGTGACGACGGTCATATCCTCGAATCAATCAAGAAAATCAGAAATGGCTTTAAGCAATAAGGCCGCCTTTTGTACTATTTTTAGGGTTTCGAAGATCGGAGATCGGTTTCGAACCCCTTATTGTCTCGCTTTTTCCTTATTCTATCCCTTTTTCGTCTCAGCAACTACAGCAGCAAATAACTTGAAATTTAAAATAATAATTATACATAACATAAATAATACATTTGCGCCTGTAGGTACAGATTAAAACTACAAAAAAACTAAAAAAGTGAAAATGAAAATTTTCATTACAAATTGTGATCTCGAAATTTTGAACGAGACCTACTAGCTAGAGAATGTCAAGTGAGGTATCAAATGAAAGGTATTAGTTTTTACATTTCAACCCAGTTTTTTTTAACTTTTGTAGGATTCATACTTTTAGAAAATTTTGATAAAAGTTAAAAATTACCCATTACCCATTCCCCCTATCTCTGAAATTTTCAGAGCGTTCCTCTAAAATGTATAAAATGTATGTATCCTCTAAAATGTATAAAATGTATGTATATCTATCTAAAATGTATGTAGCGTTTGTAGATATGGATCTATATTTTACAGGAAAAGTAAAGAGAAGTCTGTAAATAGAACACTTTTTGAAAATTGTCAAATGGGGGAGGGGAATAATTTTCAAAAGGTTACCACACCGAGTGGCGTATCAAATAAAATGTATCATACATCTCAAAACAGTTTTTGGATCCATCTGATCCGATCTCCGAAGTTTGCAAACCGATCCATCTGATCCGACCTTCGAAACCGATCTCCGAATTTTGCAAACCGATTCATCTGATCCGACCTTCGAAACCGATCTCCGAATTTTGCAAACCGATCCATCTGATCCGACCTTCGAAACCGATCTCCGAATTTTGCAAACCGATTCATCTGATCCGACCTTCGAAACCGATCTCCGAATTTTGCAAACCGATCCATCTGATCCAACCTTCGAAACCGATCTCCGAAGTTTGCAAACCGATCCATCTGATCCGACCTGTGAGACCAATCTCCGAAGTTTGCAAACCGATCATCATCATACTACTACTTCTATTTCTCCAACTTAGTATGTATCAACTTAGCGTAGGTTACTTATAATTTTTCTTTATTTCCGATTAGCCTTGTAAATATTAACAATTTTTGTACCTTCTGTGTCCTTGTTATACACGCATGTGACAGCTACTGCTGCTGCGCCCTCTAGGTGTCGCACGCATACAACCAGCGCACAGTAGCGTCATCGTTACTGCGCATAATGCTGAACGATGACCTTTTTTGATGAATACATACAAATACATAAATATATTTGTTTGTACCAACTTTGCTTGTAATTTTGTGACACAATATAAATACTTTTTACTTACTTTGAAATGTCCTACCTTCAATTTTTATGTATTCATAAAATAGCAAAGTCTCTAATCGGCACCTATAGTACGAACATTAGAAACCCTCGGCGCGCGAGTAACACTCGCACTTGACGGATCTTGTTTAATTTAACTTAGATATAAGATCCCTTTATTAACAAAGAAAATTACAATCAAATAAAAAAACAAATTAGAACTAGTATTTACAATTGAAACAATTAAGCTAACTGCAGACTGTTGCAAACAATCTACAGGTAGCTCAACTGATCCATATCAATACCAGTCGCAGTTGGAGGCGTCCCCAAGTCGCTGACTGCATTGCCCCGCTGATATAAGATATTTTTTTGTATTCATTATTTTGTACAATAAAGTGTTAATTCATTGATTATGGATCAATTTAGTGAGCTACTTCTAGATTGTTTGCATCAGCAGTTAGCTCAATTGTTTCAATTGTAGTAAATACTAGTTATAATTGATAGTAATTTTCTTTGTGAATACTTTTTGTTTTATAGTAGGTACCTACACCGAACATAAAAACATTATAATTCTAAAAGACAGATAAAATCTATAGATACTATATCTCTTTACAACCATTCCGTCGCTAGAAATCAATAGCATAAATCAATGAATATGCATGCGCGCGCGTCGCTATGACATTAACATCTTCGTCAAAGCACCGCGCAAAGATATTCTGCGCAGTGCCATAATAGCGCATTGTGTGCGACGAATATGATCCTGAACGGCTGTATGAATATGTTTTGTATTCAGTGTGCGTCTTGACTCGCCTGGATGTTTGAATGAGAGATTCAAACATCTACTTTCAAGATTCTTTAGCAGAGCTGAAATGGTAAAACTTAGCAGTACTCGTAGGTATACGTCGTTTACAGAATACGCAAACGTAGAGGCGCAGATTACTTGAAAGCTTTTATGTACAAACTAGCTTCCACCCGCGGCTACGCTCGCGAGAAAAGCTAGTCTATATAGCGGTCTAGAACTAGGTACTACAAAATTTAGTGCCCAATCTGTTGGGTTGTTTTGGAGTGAAAAGGCAATAAACATCCAATCACTCCCATTTATTTTGGAGTGATATGAGATTTCTGATGATAACCAACTTTTCAATTTCTTGCCATTTACATACATATATGTAGGTAAAACTTCAGAAAATTATTTAAAACTCGAAAAATTTGCCTAAATTATGTATGGGACGTTACATGCATAATTTTCATACAAAAGATGTCAACGCGCGCTGTGTAAACTTTCTGTTGTATATTGTATGTCAGCCAGTGCAAGGTCGCTTTTTTGTTTGTCTATTTATTTCGCATGTGCAAGTGCCTATACTTCAGCATACGTCATCTAATTATTACCTACAACAGCTTCTGGCACGGATGTAGAGTCCTTGGCTTACGAATCTATAAATACAATAAGTTTATTCAGTTTAACGGAACCTGTGTTTGGGCTACTCCATTTTAAATGGCATGGACAAAGAAATGCATTTAATTTCAAAATTATTCGGTGGCATTAGCAACGGTCACCAAACGTATTTGCGCGGGGGCCGCAATTACCGCGAGACAAGCGAGTCGCAGGGTCGCAGACGCAATTAAACGAATTTGCCATCGCAACACAAAAACAACGATCGCTCTACGGATGGCAGGTGACCACACGTTATCTTTTACGTAATATCAACGATACGAGTTCTTGAGAAATTTTTAATGTTTCTTAACGAAGAGTGGAGTTCTTTAAGTTGGTGGTAAGAGAATAGGCAAACTTTATTTTATTATATAAGTAAACCAATTTCATGGCAGAGGGCACGTGTCGAAATAAAAATATAAAATAACGACGCCGCCATGCCATGTCATTGTATTTGCCTCAGTTCATTGAAATAAAATCAACGTGCCTAGTCTCCGTCAAAACAAAAGCACTCTGCTTAATACATTCATAAAATGTCCGCCTGTGTATCAAAGCACGGCTAACCCACAACCGGCTATCATTTGAGCGGAATGCCGCCGCCGCCGCGCCGGCCGCAAAGCGTCGCTCAATAAAAACGATGATGCGGCCCGCAAAAACACCACTATGGAAGAAAACTTCCCAAACTCGGCGCTTTTGGTATTCCATGGTAGCAGCCGTTGCATGCCGCTTTGGGCCAATTTTGCTGGCATGTAGCTGGGATGGAAAGAGACATGGTCGGTTAAACTGTAATTGATGGGAGATTTTAGGCTTTCTTTGAGCGGTTTTTATTTGCTTCGTTGAACTAATTTGTTAGAGTTCTCCTGCTTAACCTGACTACGGACAAGTTGTAACTCCGTACTCAGCTACACCAGATGCCCTTTGGTACCTACTTGAGCCATTCTCAAGATTATAATTTATGTAAAAAACTCACAACAGAAAACTCAGAAATTATCTTTTTAGCGTCGAGCTTGTTAAATTCTCAGTCTTATGCAATATAGGAAACAGCTCAAATCGACAAGGAGTGAAAATTCTGTTAAAAAATCAACATTATAAAAGTAATTGTTAGGTAAATTAATAAACATTGCACCTTGAGTTTGGCTAGAATAGAGATACCAACCCTGCCGCATTAAAATTGTCTCTCTGGACGATGGTCGCCGCTTTCTATTTGTCATATTTGCTTTATCAGTATGGCAAGATACTAAAATGTAGGTAGAGGTCCTAGTCCCTTCTGTAGGCTACCTGTACTTTACCGGGCTATCCAAATGATATTTTTTAGTAATCTTGTGACCTCGCAACGCGGGAAAAACGTTGGAAAAAAAAACTAAATTCGATACAACTTAAAATACCTACCTACCTTCCATATTTTTGAGTTCAGTTGATGAATAGTTTGAGTAACGCCACGTAGCTCATCACGCCCCACACAAAAGAACATGTTTCTCCTAGACGAACACGATGACAAAGGATGCGCGGCGGCGCCCTGCAGCGAGTCGGTAGGTGTTAATGCTGCCTCCCACTGTGCGCATGTGATACACGAGTGACGTAGAGTAGTTATTGGTTGTTTTTGTTTGTTTTTGTAGAGTGATTTTAATGAACGTTGAGCACCTACCTAATTTAACTTGTCTACGGCAAGACGGTAATGAAACTTGAAGCGTGTGTGGGGTGGGGTAGGTAAAGTTATGTTATTTTTTTAAATACCGAAATCATCAAAGGGAGATAAGTTTAATTTAAGTTATGTACCTACTGTACAGCACTCCTATAAATAATAGGAATTCTAATAGGTTTATGGTGTTTATGTGCTCTACTCATCAATTAAAACATCTTATTTAAGTCGATAAACCTGAGTTGCAGGGTGCTGAAAAATACCCAAAAGAATTGAATTTGCCTTGAACTGCAATTTCGTGCTTTAATATAGATTAATAGCTTGAATCACAATGCCTTCTCCACACATTTCTCCGGGTCCTGCGAGCTACCTGACATGTTTCACTTTGTGATTCAAATAGTGCAGATGGCGCCGCGCGACGTCTTCGTGTACACTGCATTATTCATGCCTGTGGCACTCAGCGGTGACGACCACATGACGTCGAGATGAGATCGGCAGACCAGGAAATCTTTCCACCTTTCTCAACAAACTTTGCTTTTTGCGGTTATAAGGGCCAAGGCTGTGAGGCACTTGGGTCGGGTAGCTTAAGACTACAAAAATCTATGCACACAGTCCACAGACATAATTTTTGTATTGTTATGATGTTTTTAGTATTTTTGTAGATTTGTAATTGATGCGTAGATATTAGTCAATTTTTGCTAGTATTTTTACAATCATTTACGTTTTATATTACACTGTGCTTTAGCTACGTGTTTTTGAGTGCGTTATATTATATATAATATAACATTTAAAGTTTTCAGATTCGCATTTCAGATGCGTATTGCTAGATTGTTGGGAGTGGCTGGGACAGATGTAGCCCTCTCTGAAATACAAACGTTGGTGACTTCATATAAGGTATGTAAAATACAAAAACACCAAAAGTTCAAATCATAATAATAATGCTCTTTATTTTAAAAATACTCTTTTAAATAGGTATCTGATATCTTCTGGGGCTTTTCTATCTTTGTTTGGGGCCTCTCCTCTTCTAGGCAATTAGAAGATGTAAACACTTCGCGAATCGTCATATTTAATTATAACTGTATACCATAACTCATGTTTCATAAGTTTCGTACAAAATAAATGAATTACGCTGGACAATACACACATCATCCAGCGCCAAAGTAAGCAGAGCTTGTGTTATGGATACTAGATAACTGATATAAATACATAACATACACAGATATTTTTATTTTACATAGAAAACACCCAGAATACCCTAAACCATATATCTGTGGATCGTACAAACATTTGTCCCGAGGCGGGAATCGAACCCGCAACCGCAGCGGTCGTCTTTTTTAGGGTTTCGAATATCGGAGTTTGGATTCGAAACCCTTATGATCTCGCTTTTCTCTCCTTTTTTCCGTCTTTAATATTATCTCAGCAACTACAGCAGTCAATAACATGAAATTTAAAATAATAATACCTACATTTCGTGCGCCTGTACAGATTAAAAGAAAAATAAATTAAAATGAAAATGTTCAGTACAAATTGTGATGTAGAAATTTTAAAAGACACCTACTTATGCCAAGTGGGGTATCAAATGAAAGGTATCACTTTGAACATTTTGATGTCTGCAGATATTTGTTCCGAGTGTTCTGGATGTTTCTACGTATAATAAAAAATATCTATCTATGTAACTACATTATGTCTAGCTTATCAGGTTTTATTAAACAAAGTCCTTTTTCCCTTCGCGGCCATTTCCTCTGATGACCACCTATTATGCACAAAGTCCTATCTAGTCCCAAAGAATGCCTGTAACATTAACATGCTAATAGACGCTTTAACACCACAATGCCGTTTTAACACGACAATGCCTTTGAACGTCTCCTTGTGTGAGATTCGACATGCTGCAAAATGTTTTCAAACTGAGGATCGTAAAATGGAGGTGTTAGGGCTTTGCCACACGGATTTTACCAGGTGGTGTAATAAATAATACCACACCAGCAATTACCAGCATAAACACCTATGAGGATTATATTTATATTTGTTCCGGGTATTTTCTATGTAAGTATAATAAAAAATAAAACAAATTAGAACTAGTATTTACTATTGAAACAATTAAGCTAACTGCAGACTGTAATCAATCTACAAGTAGCTCAACTGATCCATATCAATACCAGTCGGAAGAGTCCCCAAGACGTTGGCTGAAAAAAAAACTATTAATTGTATTATGTTTATCAGTCATCTTGTACCCCCCGTACGCTCTGACTTAGCTTGGGGCTAGATGATGTTGTGTGTATTGTCCAGCATTATTTATTTACTTATTTATTTAATAATATATGTATTTAATGCGAGTGATATTAACTAAGTAAGTACCTACTTTTAGGTCTCATAGGCCGATGAGCTGTGCTTGTATTTTTTCTTTCGATAGCTTTGCGGCCATAGGAGTTTTACTGTTTGACTGAGGCAATTTTCAAAACGTCCTGAGTTTAAAAAAAACGCTAGGCAATACAGGAATAGATAAAGCTTGCTATTGTTGTAACCATAGAACCAAGAAAAATCACTCAAGGACAATATGGCCCAAAGTGCGCATTGAAATATTAGGTCCTTACATATGAAATTGGCGTTTTGTATGGGAGGAACAAAAAGTCGAATATTTTTTAATATAATATATTTAATTAATCAAAGTATGAACCATTATTTTCTATGCACTTTTGCCATCTTATAGGTAGTTCATTGATCCCTTTACTAAAAAAACCAGTCGGACGGGAATCAATAAAATCTTTGAAGGCGATTTGGACTGCCCCATCGGAGTTGAATTTTTTCCCTTGCAAGAAGTTATCCAAATTTCGAAAAAAATGGTAATCTGTTGGAGCAAGGTCCGGGGAGTACGGAGGATGTCTTAGACTTTCCAATTGAAGCTCTTCTAATTTAGTAGCCGTCTGTTGCGCAGTGTGTGGTCTAGCGTTGTCGTGAAGCAGCAGTGGCGTGGAGCGATTGACCAGCCTAGGTTGTTTAGCCGCTAGCTTTTCCATCATGGTTTGCAATTGCTGACAATAGACATCAGCCGTAATAGTCTGGCCAGATTTGAGAAAACTGTAATGAACAATACCGGCACTAGTCCACCAAACGCTTACAAGTAACTTTTTTGGGGTTAATTTTCGCTTGGGGCAGGATTTGGCTGGCTGGCCAGGATCCAACCATTGCGCTGAGCGCTTCCAATTATCGTAAAGAACCCATTTTTCATCACAGGTAATGATTCGGTTTAAAATACCTTCATTATTGTGCCGGTTTAGTATTGTAACGCAGCAGTCGACGCGCGTTTGCCGGTTTGCTTCAGTCAATTCGTGAGGTACCCACCTTTCAAGCTTTTTAATCTTCCCAATTTGCTTCAAGTGAATTAAAACAGTTTTATCACTAACATCGCAGCCTGCAGCTAACTCGGACGTGGTTTGCGATGGATCCGCTTCCACAATAGCCTTCAACTCTTCATTATCAACTTGAGTCTCAGGCCGTCCACGGGGCTTGTTCTGCAGGTCAAAATTTCCAGAACGAAAACGTTGGAACCAAAAACGAACTGTGTTTTCTTTTGCAACACGACCGCCATACACATCATTCACCCTTCGAGTTGTTTCCGCAGCACTAGTGCCACGGCGGAACTCGTACTCGTAAATAATATAACTCGTACTTGTAAAATGAGTGACGCAAACAGAAAAAAACAGAAGAAAAAAATCAAATGAATGACGATCATCGAAGCACAAATACATGAGTCTATAGCTGTACAAATTTGAATTTGGAATTCCTTACCAAAGAGGAGAAATTTGTGATTAAAGTGGCCAGTACGAAAAACGCCAATTTCATATGTAAGGACCTAATATTAATAGCTACCTATCATAGTAAAGAATGTTTTTATTTGTTACAGATTTCCAGTAAATAATGATTTGCGTCTGCTTTGGATGGAAGCTATGGACTGAAAAGATTAGGCACCCAAAAACTCTTTAAGGATATGTAGTAATAAAGTAGGATATGTAGTGGCACAGTAGCTGAAGGTGCTTTGTGCTTGAGATACGGAGAAAGTTTACTGTTGTAGTGTACTAGTATAGTTTTATAAAATCTGTGCTCAAGGTTTACATGAAACAAAAACAAAACAAACAATACATGCAAATTTAAACCGTCATTTTGTTTACAAACTGTATTATTTTTGTTGCGAATAAAGCAACATCTAAAATATCCCGGGGAGAGAATGTACCTGAGAAAGTAGACGCCATCAAAGGCATTTTGGCATTTCAGCCGCCCTTTTTGTTAATAACCCAAAATGTCCGGTATCACCTGTACACCACATGTGTGTGCGCACCTTTAGAAGAGACGTGTGAACACATATAGAGAGTTAATTAGGAATCGAATGGCGCAGCGTTTTATGCGTATGTTAACCAAGGTGTATACTTGATGAAACCGGTTGTAGAGGCGAGGATTTTATTTTCGGTAAGTAGAAATAAACTTGTTCATAAGATTCAAAATTAGTGAGTGTTGTTCAAAATAACCACTAGATAGTACCCATCTATGATATACGAAGACATATGTAGACATATTAATTATAATTATAAATTAACAATTTTGAAATGAAAATTAAATACTTAATATGGATCAGTTGAGCTACCTGTAGATTGTTTGCAACAGTCTGCAGTTAGCTTAATTGTGTCAATTGTAAATACTAGTTCTAATTTGTTTTTATTATTACGTTGTAATTTTCTTTGTTAATACTACAAAACCGATACCGATGACACCGATAGATAGATCGCCGCAGCGGTCGCGGCGTAAGAATCGACCCCTCTAACTCAGTACGTGGATGTCGTAAGAGGCAACTAAGGGAATCTACCAGAGTACAGGCAGCAGCTTCCATCTGTTTATTTTTAACACCTCCACTGCGATCCCCCCTTGGTTGGGGGAGGTACACGTTCAGCAGTGGACATTTGTGTGTTGCATGTGATGTGCAGTGATGTGGTGTGGAGGTACCGAGAGAAGTTTAAGTTTAGAGTTCTTCGGCTCTACACTTTAGAACTAGCTGCACCTACACGGGTTTTACGCATTCAGGCTGATGTATGACTCAACGGCCTTGAAAACACAAGAAAAATACTCAAAATCAAAAGGGTTTAGAAGATATTAATATATCCAAATTCCGAATACATTTTTTTATTCGAAAAAAAATGATATATATCTTCTAACGCTAGTATTGAGTTTGAATATTTTTCTTTCACTCAAATATTTGTCAAAGTATTTTACACAAATTGAACATTTCACAAATAAAACAAATTATATGTATATTCGGCTACCGATAATTATTTTGTGTTCTCAATGCCGTTGGGCTTTACACCAGCAGCCTTAAAGAAACTAAATTATCGGTATGAAAAGGTGCTACAATTTAATAAGAACAGTTATATTCTCTCCAGCTATCTAGGTAGAACCATTTCTTCATAGAAGATGAACAAACGTTGTCTTGGAAAAAATCCTGAATAGGTACAGATTTAACAACATAGATAAAGTACCTGGACTGGAGATACCTGGTATAGTAAGTAAATATATTACTTACGCAAATGGTTGTTTACGACCTCTGCTTCCTCCAAGAATGCTCAGGTAGTTAATAAAGTATCCTGCTAAGTTTCAACACTTCCTCTGCTATTAAACCGTAAAAATAAGAACAAAAATGCATGAAAAAGCATCCATCTAACTTCACCCCAGGGCGTGTCATAACAGAGTCGCTTATTGCATGTTGCACAAACATCAAAGATCATAGAAAAGAAACTCAAGTCCAGCAAAAAATACGTTATTATACCTTGGGAATAGAGTTTAGAGTTCTACAGTTTGTACAACCAGCGAGTAATAAACTTTTAACATGACAACATGAAATTAAGAGTATAAAACAACATGTGGGAGACAATAGGCGGCGCGCACAAAGGACGGCGGCGCCTTTGATGTCGGTTCCGACGGTTAATTTTACACCGGTCCGATGCACACCCAGGGCGGGGAAGTGAGACTGTACGCGATAGGTGAAGGTGCTACAACTCGTATTGATAAATTTCTTATTTCTCAGAACAACTGCTAATAAACATTTTTTTATAAACTTAATGACATAAAAACCATAGACCAGAAAAACAGCCTTATGAAGAGGCCCGCAGGGAAAAAGAAGTAGAGGAAGACCACTGACACGATGGGAAGACAAGTTGAAAAGAATCGCTGGGCCAAATTGGCACAAAGCCGCACAAGACCGAGACAAATGGGCATCTTTGGAGGAGGCCTTCACCCAACTTGGAGTTCTTGCAGATAAATTAAAAAAAAAAAATATTATCTAACCATAGACTAAACTATATTTTTTAGGAAAACTAACCTATTAAGATAGGAAAATATTTGTTTTGTATTTTTGTAAGAAATAAAGGCTTTTTTATTTTATTTGTAAATTTAATGAACTTCTAGGTCATAAGACTTAGAAATGTGGCAGAAAATACTTTTTAACATACATTATTTAGAACCTGTCTTCTCAATTTCCTACCTGACCGGGTATATAATTATATGGCACCTCAGAGTGTTAGAATAGTAAAGTATTCGTGTAAACTACCAACCTTTAATTATGCATGCAATAAACTAAATATGAAATATTAGCTTAATAATCCAAAGTTATAGTAGTTATAGTAGTTAGTTCTTAGTTAAGTTTTGAGAGAGAGAGAGAGAGAGAGAGAGAGAGAATATTTTATTTGTAACTCAAATAAAAAAAAAAACAAATATGATTAAAAAAATAAATAAAAACAAAGCTTAGGTACCTACTAGTTTTTGCATTGAGTCACAAAGCGGTTTCAGTCTCAGCATGAGCTAGTTGTAGTTGCATTACAACCAACGCTGGTCTTCCGACAGAGCCGTCCGTTTGACCACCGTAACCTTAGTTTTGATTCCCGCTCTACCACCAGTACAAGTGTTAAAAGTGGTTGTAATTCTCTGCTTCCTAAAATAAGTAAAGCAAAAGATTTTTTGTAAGCTTTTTATGTAAATATGAAGGCGGGCAAACCGCCATTAATACGTCCACATGGTCCACATAAAACGCGTTATAGGTGATCACGATCAGAGCGCATTGTTCTTTGGGGCCTAACTAAATTACCAGCATGAACTCGCACCATCTTCAACCGTATATCTCCAGGATGGCGTGTCCTAACACAACATTGTTTAGGCACAGTGTAGACAGCAGTCAGTGGGTTATTACCCCGCCCTCGCTCCCCACTCCCCGCCTGCTCTATAATTGCACCGCAAAATTACCTGCACAATGCTGTAAAATGCAGAGGAATGTCCGTCTGTTACGTTACTGCCTACGCGGTCTTCTGTTAATGGCTATTTCTGTAGATAGGAATTTTTCAATTGCGATTGTAGTAGAATATAAATATTTGGCGCTGTAGGAAGATTATTTACCATTATCTTCATCAGATCATCAGTCTTTAAAGTAATTTCACACTCCGTCCTGCGTAGATAGATAAGTTTCAGTTTCTGTTTTTTTTTTCTTTACTAAGGGCTTTGTTGCACATGCGATTATGACGCTCTGGTGAGTTAAACAACAAAACAAAATCAAATCTTATAAACTAAAACAATATTAACCTAATTCCCAAACATAACCAGTTTGTCTTGAAAAAACATTCGTAATTACTCTTTTTCTAAAATTTTTTTTTTTCTAAAAACTTTATACATATCCGTGCTAGTGGTTTTTTATTTATATCTTCCACACGTGGACTTGGGAAATGTAAGAGAATGATAAACAGTTTATTTGTTGTTTAATAACTATTTTAGTTTAAAATTTGTCTTGTCTAGTCTATGAGCAACACGAGATATTTTGTAAGCCAAAAGAAATAAACGTTATTGATTTCTGATTTCAAAGTTCCTACTAACACATACAAAAAAATCACAATCAGTTCAAGCAAACTTTTTTTAAATTGAAGTCTCATTTCCCATACAAAAGACATCAACGCGCTTGGCCCCTTGCACCGCACCCTACAAAATATTTTTTCAAATAACTCGGTCGATTAAATTAAGTTTAAAAACTGTTATGAGAAGCTATGTTATTAAATCCTGAGTTCAACTGAGTTTGAACTTTATTTATGCCCACGAGGGCTCCACATTCTCTGAAGTAACGAGTAAGTATTTTTATATGGCTCTTGTTCAACCCTCTGTTAAAACATTTAAAAATACAACAATAAAAGCCCTAAAATTAAAACTACAGTTGTTGAAATTAAACTCTTTTAAACACTATTTCTTTTGAACAAATTACAGTACAATTGCATTGTTTATTGCATTCTGGGCGGTACAGGAGGCGCTACAAAAGGAAAATAACTACAAGCAATAAGAAACTTTAAGTTTTATAAAATAAGGTTTCAATACTAAGAGTTTTAAAGCTAGCAGCACAGAAATAATTATAGGCAAGTACCTGCGAAAGTTTAATTCTATCTTCAAGAGAAGAATGCTTAGAATTATTTAAAGAACCAAGTTAAGCATGGTTTTTTAAATGGAAATTGCTCAATATTATTTCAAAGGCGGTGCAAATAACAAATAATTTTCGACAAAAGAGCTCAATTAGGCTGATAAACCTAGCGGCCCTTTGAGAAATCAGATCTGTTTTGGTTTTGTAACAATTAATGCTTATCGTTAGGAGTTACTGGTGATAAGAAAATATTTTGTCTCAGCATGATGATGATGTCCTATTAGCCAAATTTCGGCCACGGCGGCCAGTCTCAACGAACGCTGGCCAGGTTTGCAGGACATTGGTACAAGTGTTTGCACAAACACAGGTGCACTCTCTATGCCTATACTCTCTTAATCTGCTAGGATGGCAGACCGACACGACCGGGGAGAGGCCAGGCGCAGGACCAACAGTTTCACGTTCTTTCCGAGACATGGCTGTCTCTGCATAAGGTATGGTACCTAATAGGTAGGTAGGTTCCTGTAACTACCGTTATATTTATTTATGTATTTTTATTGTTAACTTTAGGAAGCTTTTAGGATCTGTATGCAACTTTTTTGTGCATCCATGTCTATATTGTTTATCATACAATCCAACAAAGTCTATATAAAATCACATATCTAGCAACGGGACTTTTTGTCAAATTAAACCTAATATTTGTCCAAATTATTCGTAATATAATAAGACATCCAATAAGACAATCCTTTAGCCAAATCAAAGTCGTTTGTACCTATGAGTACATCACAGACATCTACGAGTACATCACAGACATCTACAAGTACATCACAGACATCTACGAGCACATCACAGACATCTACGAGTACATCACAGACATCTACGAGTACATCACAGACATCTACGAGTACATCACAGACATCAACGAGCACATCACAGACATCTACGAGTACATCACAGACATCTACGAGTACATCACAGACATCTACGAGTACATCACAGACATCTACGAGCACATCACAGACATCTACGAGTACATCACAGACATCTACGAGCACATCACAGACATCTACGAGTACAACACAGACATCTACGAGTACATCACAGACATCTACGAGTACATCACAGACATCTACGAGCACATCACAGATATCTACGAGTACATCACAGACATCTACGAGTACATCACAGACATCTACGAGTACATCACAGACATCTACGAGCACATCACAGATTGAAGGTAGGTAATTACTTCAATCTGTTCAACCTCTAAACGTTACCACAGCGGTTCTTCAAAGCAATAAGAAACGGCTGTACTAATGTTTCACCACTGTTAATCCACGGCATAATAACTGTTAGATATACCAGCTACGTATACAATTCCCTTAATTAGGACTGGACTTCATATGCCTCCAATGCTGAACAAGAACAAACATGCCTCCCCAAAGGTGGGAGCTTTGCCATAACTACCACGGTCGGCAGGCGTATGATCCTAGTAGATTGCTAACAATTTACAGAGGAAGCTGGAGCCGTTCCTCTGGTAGATTCTCTTAGTCTATTGTTACGATATCCACGGGATGAGTTGGAATTGGTGGGTCGATTCTCACGCCGCGACCTCCATGGACTTCATATACTACAATATTATATATAGGTAGTTGGTAGGTGGCTAATGAAAATTGAATCATTTGAAAAACCCAACAAGACGAAACGTGAGTAGATTTTAGACAGGTTTCTGGCAATATTTCGGAAAATATAATGCTCGTCATCAAAACTTTCAATATTAAAAAGTACCAAAAATCTGCTGGCTACCATAAAACACATAATCCTAAAAATGAAACCGAAAACAGTTTTAGAACTTTTACTTCCATCCTCGTTAGTTAAGAAGGCGCAATGCGCATCATTTTGTGAATGGGATAGACGTTGGATTTCGCTTTCATAGGAGCGGGACAGAGCATACGTTTTTGGAACGGCGCGAGGCGGCGGCGTAAGTGCAAAAATCAAGTTTCTGCTTATTTATAAGAAAACTACACAACTTATAAAGAAACTGGTTCAAGGAACCAAATAATTAGTAATAACCTACGAATCAAAATATAAGTCATTTCAATAGACCGCAGGGTTTCTGAGATCTCGACCAAATGATCTGCGAAACAGTGCACTTTCATATCTTTTTTATCGTGTTTTTTTCTCAATCGTGTTTTCACATTGAAGAAACCAAAGATTTTTTTAATTTTATTTAATCCGATCCTGTGTCCTGTGAATCCTGTGAATACTCAGATCTAAATAGGCCTAGTTTGACAACCAAACCCGTAAAGTACGTCACTTAAACTCTTACTTCAGATTATTTACCATCAAAAGTTGTTTGTGTGTATGGTATTTTAGGAAACAAAATCTAATAATCCTGAGTTTTGCCTTCAAAGACGGTCTAACCCCAAACCCCCTCTTCACTCCCCCCCCGATGTGCGTGACAAATTGAAGACTCCTACAAACGCGCTTTAACGACTCATAATAACGTTTAATTGTCCCTATAAAAGTACTTATAAAGCACTTAAAACTAGACGACCAGTTACCCAGACATTCAACTTGGCAATATCATGCAATTGTTGTAGGAGCCGGGGGTCGGCGTAGGTTGGTTGTGATGGTATGTAAGAAATCGCTAAAGGCTCCCGACAGAAGATTTTACTTAAAACAGTAGGTATGCTGTTGAATAAAATTTTAGTCTCAACTTACGGTAATTGTAATTGCACGTCGAGGTAGTTTCAAGACAAAAAATCTTTAAAGTTTTCTTAAACTTCCGAATTATACGAAGTGATTCCTCTTTATGTAAGAAACAAAAGGTGTAGCTGTCGGCTCTTTTCTTCTGTTTTTATTTCGGGTCTAAGCAAATAGCTTTTAGGCACAAAAGAATGTACGAACTGCCGACAACCCGTTGTAGCCGACAGTACATGCATTTTAGATACATACTTGTGACATAAATTGGATGCTATAGAATAATTTTATTATCATATAATGTTAGATGTAGTGATAGTTAGTAAATAAAAATCCTTATATCTATGCACTTAGATACCATGTCCCATGGTACCTAAGTGCGTACATGTGCGTACTAACCATGTATGAGTATGTATGTATGAGTTTAAGTATAATCTATTCATAATGCTGTGAGTATGGGGAACAAAGCGCTAAATGACATAGTTAAATGGCATAATAGCAATAATTTGAAAATGAATACAACTAAAACTAAATTTATGGGACCAGGGACATATAATAATAAGATTAAGGATAAAATTGACATTGATTACAATAACAATGACATTGAGGAAGTAAATGATATGATTTTTTTAGGAATAAAAATTAATAGATATTTAAATTGGAAGAAACAAATAGACAATGTAAGTATGAAAAATAATAAATTAATATTTGCACTCAGAAGAATAATGGATCTTTCTAATATTAAAACGGCCTTAACAGTTTACCGCAGCCATGTTTGCTCTGTTTTAAGATATGGCGTTATAATCTGGGGTAACTCTACAGATGCCCATAGAGTTTTCATAGCCCAAAAAAGTATATTCGGGCCATATTTGGTTTAAAGCGGAGAGATTCGTGTATGCATTTATTTGTAACGAATAAACTTTTAACATTTCCATCACTGTATATTTTCGAGATGAAATTTGTTAGGAACAACTTGTCATTGTTTGAGACTGATGAATAGCCGATACACGTCAGAACTTGACTTGAAGGCTTGTGCTGTCTTCCAGCTAGACTGCTATGAATTTAATCATAAATTATGTAATTGGCTGTGTCAAAATTGTTTTTATAGTATAGATGAATATTTGAAATTTAAACTCACATAGATAATTTTAACTTTGGCATGTACTTAATACTATTTTATCTATTATTATCTAACAAAGTTCTTTTTTTTTGACGGTGTTCGCTAAATATTGTTATTTTTTAGTAGTTATTGTAATAGCAAACTAAAACAGAACTAACTAAAATGTATCTAAATTACTAGGATTAAACATTTGCACGACTATGAAGTCAAATATAGTGATACCTTCTCTATTATAAAACAATTGTTAACCTACATATATACCTATATTTAAGCAAATAAATACCTACTATTTCATTTCATTTAATTTCAAGTCAAATAGTTGGCAGAACAAACAATGAAAATAAACCAAATGATATTCGTGTCGTCTTTTGTCCCACTCATTTGTTCATACCAATTTGTTCAAAATTGCTTGCTAGCAATTACGCACCGACAGAAGTAGAAAGTAATTAAACACGCAATTAAAATTCTTAACTAAAATAAAATGAATCCATTTTAATGAACTGCAAATGCATTTATCATGTATGTTGTATCAGGGGGACCGCCGCGCCGCCGTCGAGCCGGTCCCAAACCAACCGCTTATCAACTGAATTTATTTCGACAACCAATTGCAAGAAGTTGATAAGGTAGGGCTCCCAAAATCGAAAGATACCTAATTTTTCTTCAAATTCTTTATTGAAAAAAAAAATTACAATAAATTCAATAAAAAAAACCAATTAGAACTAACAATTGAAACAATTGAAACAATTAAGCTAACTGCAGACTGTTGTAAACAATCTACAGATACTGATGCATATAATATCAGTCGGAAGCGTCCCCAAGATGATGGCTGCATTGTCCCGCTGTATGGCAATGCTGATGCGCTGCGCCAGATACCCACCAGCTCTCGGGTGAAATGGTTACATATTGGTAAAGCTGTTTGTCTTTAGCAACCCTAGCTGGTAATAATCTGGATCGGTCAGGTTAGAAGTCTGTCCCAAAAACGGCTAAAATGTCAATAAGCATTAACTTGGATATCTAAAAGCTCAAAATTAAAGTTTTATGGCTCTTTCGGCAATAAAAAGATTTGTTCCAACGATCGACGCTTTCGTAGCGCGAGAGAGCGCGGAACTAATTACACAACATAATTGAGGATAAACTAAATCTTTTGTGTTTATTTACAAAACCTGTTGATACGAATCTCTTTATTGTTGATTGTTTTGTGATGGCGCGAAATGATTTTAATTTTTGTTTTTAGTTTATTTTGCTTTCTACAAGGAATAAAACTAGCCAAAAAGTAATTTGCCGCAAATCGTAAACCTTTTTCTATTAACCTATGAAAAAACTAACTTCGATTCATGGGTATTTTTGGAGCATTTGGGAAAATAAGATATTTTGGTCTAAAAATCAACATTTTCCCAGATGCTCTCAATTACAATTTATTCGAACTTGGTTGAGTTCAAGTTCATCAAATGACTTTTCCATTAGATTAAATCTTCGTAGAACGCAAAAAAAACATTCCAAACCACAAAAAAATTTAACCTCGTGGCAACACGAAACGATCAACCTTAATTAGGCCATAATGTACCTAGAAGGAAAGTACCCACTTCCCGTATTATGTTTACTTAGCTACACAATTAAGTGCAAAATAATTAAAAGAAAAATCACCCGCAGTCATCTTTTTCTCGGCTCATTGTGAAATGTTTGCCCAATGCCCAGTCGTAATTCCATCGTTAAATTACCCACAATTACATACGAAGCTGTTATAAAGCTAAATAAAAATTCACAGTCCCAATTATGAAGACATGCGTTAGGGTAACAGACGTGGACAACAAAAACTCGCCACGCATGACTTCTTCGCAATTATTTTTAAAAACTATAGACATTGCAATTCACCGACTGTACGACGTCATTCGAGAAATATTTATGGTTTTCCTCGTTACGTTGTCGTGCTACTTTTTACCGTGTAATTTCAGCCTTATAAGAATGGAATATTCCCGACGATGTCATTTAATAATCGCGCATCAATGAATTCGTAAAAAGAAGTTAATTGGTCATGGAGGTTCTACGTAAATAAATGATAAAAAATATCGTAAATTATTGAAATTACTTGCGAACGGACTAGGCGTAATAATGCAGCGTTATTGCAATGCAGGTGTGAACTGTCTTCTGGAGCTTCAAGTTTTTGTTGATGAACGTATCGTAAACAATGTTAAAGGTCCTATAAATACATAATATTCTGTATATAAATTAGACCTTCTGTTATCCGCTATCTGTATCCGCTTTTCCTGGATACAAGTAGTCTATGTAAAAGGGCATAGGCTTCTCTTTATCTCGGATGAGCAAGGAGACAGATTGAAAGTACAACTGTGTGAGGTTCAAAGATACAATTCCCTTGCCAAACTTAGGGGTAATTTAAAATAAGTCTATTTGGTTGTTACCTTTACGGTTAACGAGTGAACAACAAACCGATTGATTTTAAATTGTCCCTAATGCCACTCTTACGAACATTGATATAGGCCTCCTATGTGCCGCGAGACCACTGGCTGGGTCTCGCGGCTGAGATGTAAAGTAGGTACTATAGAAAAATGCGAATAAGCGTTTCTATTTCGGAAACATTTTCTAACAAAAAATACCTGTCGCTAAAATAAGACGATCAATCTAGCCCTCGGCTCCTGCACTAGGCCGGTGGTACAAAGGCCGGCTTTAATCGAATTGACTCGTTAATTAAGTACATTTATCTGCGGATACATTAGCGGCCGGTTTCCTCCCACGCATGCTCTTATCGTGTTCTTGTAGACTATCTTATGCATATCTATCTAGCCCAGATTGTTTTTGGGCTAGATATTAAATTATTATGACAAAGTATTAAAAGATTATTTGAGAGAAACTACACAGGAAGGATCTTTAAATTTTTTTAATTTTATTCACACCAGACATGGTGGAATAATAAGACAGTCGTTAGTTTAAAAGTTTTTATTTAATCTACTATAACCAAATACTTACCTACCAACTTACTAAAAATTACATTATTCCAAGGCAGGTTCTTTCTTCTTTGGCTTTTATTTTTCCATGAAACTGGGATCCAATAAGTATTCTCAAATGTTAAATTAAAAGTTACCTACGCCACAGATTTTATACTACCCTACTCTAAAGTTGCTAATATTGAACGAACTCTATTTCAAATTCTTTATTGTAAACATGTTGCACCTTCCTACGAGATATGTTAATGATCGAAGTTATGAAATGATAGAAGTTATGATAGATCTTCGATAGTAAATCAACAATTCCCAGCAGAACATCTAAAAAGATTCTTACACAGGTTGAATCCAGGGCAATCCCGTGGGTGATGGGGTATTAAAGCGATATAAATGAAGAGGAGTGGAAGCCGCGTGTCGTGAGGCTGGCATTATGTCGAGACGTGCCCTGCGGAAAAGGCATAGGATGGGCTCTGTTACTTATCGATGAAAATAATCGACAATATAGCATTTTTTTTGGATACGTTCGACCTAAGGATCTGTTTCACAAGTCAAACATTACATGAAAAACACTTCTCGGGACAGGTCAAGAATATAATTGACTTTGACATCAGTGCGGTCTTGCCCACTTCTTAGCCTGATCTGCTCTAGTTAATCAAATCAAGCCAACCAGGCTAAAGCCTCGACTTTATATAGGAGTGTGCAAGCTATCGATAACGATGCTTCTCCGTTCTCGTTTACCCTCCTTGCCACTTAAACTAATAAAACTAATTAATTAACTAATTTGTTAGGTTAAACTAGATTTGAAGTTGTAGTAAAGAAGTGAAAACTATCGACATCGATGCTTCGTATTTCTCTTTCGCCGTCCCTACCGCATCATCATCCCGGTGTGCATTAGCGCCCTGCCCCGCCCCGCTGGCGCCTCCGACCTTTATTACAGCCTTTTTGCTCATTTCAATTTGAATTAATTTTTCGAATGGATTCAGATTTCAAATTTCAAACCATCTAAAACGTAGGCAAGCAAGAAAATATTTTCGCATTTTGGGGAAATTATTTTTTACCACTCTCACTCGAAAACGGTGACATTGCTGCTCGAAAACAGTGAGCAAAATCAGGTTTTGCTCACATGTGGAATAAAGGTAAAAGTAATTTGAATTCAGAATACTGCACTAAATTTCGGTGGTATAATATGTTATACTCTATGGGTGGCGCCGATAAAAATAATACTCTACGCGATCTCCACCAGAGGAGATAAACTTTCTCACTGAAGGCATCGCCATTTTTATGTTTACCTTGACAACTTGGCTTGTGAAGACCATGCTTCTAGGCGGACAGCGCATCTTTAAATAAAAACAAGAGGTCCAAACAACAGGTTCGGAATTTATATGGGTAGCACCTCGGTGAGCTGCACTCATTTTAGCTTATCTTAGATATATGTATACATAGATAGATAAATCATTTATTCAATAAAAATTCGTTACAAAAATTGGTTAGCAATGCCTTAAAGCCTATGTTAGGTTAGGGAAGGAGGTTAGACAGCGCAGCGTTCAACATTCATAGAAACGCATAATTTATTTCGTTCATGGTGTAAAAAGGTTTATAGCATTCGAACCCTCCATGGTTTTTGACCAAAATGAGTTCCTGACATGCGATCTCTTTTATAAATTACAAAGTATTTTCTTGCTAGTCGAGGTGAAAAGTTGTATGTTGAACCCGAGAGCAAAAGGTTTTTGTTTCGTGTCTTTTATATCCGTCGCTAGCTCAGCAGTCTAATTTAGAGCCACTCTCTACGCTCGTGATTCTACTCTAGAATGCTTCGCTAGCTCTGGATTTAATATCGGCACGTGCAACAAAAAATCGTTTTGTTCACTTGTTGAACAAATAGGTAACTATTATTGATAGGGTTTCTCCGTTCCACAAAAGTCTGTTTATTTTTGTACAACATCAATAAAATAATATGCCTAACGTTTTTGTAATTGTAACTTACCTACCCCTATTTCTTATGGAACTTTGTGTAAAGTATTGGGTTCCTCAGACCTCTGGTCCCATAAAGTGGTCTTATTTAATTTTTTCTGACACCAAAGCAAAGGCATAAAAACAGCCAGCTGGCGATCATTAAGCCATCTGTGCGCTGATGACAAAGGTTCGTATGTATCGATCCCACTACAAATCGATTCGGCACGGGCTGCGAAACCAAATTGGCAATACAGAGCTAATGGGAAAAGCAATAAATGAGAAAGAATTGTGGAACTGATACGAATCAGGATACTGCGTATGTAGAGTCATTAATAAAAAGGAGATTATGAAATAAAGTGTGGTCGGCATCAAGCCTTGAACTGTGCAAAATCGAAAATAAACTTGAACAATAATATAAAACTCTTCAACTTCATCCATCGTGCTTGACAGAAGACATCAAGTCCCTCATAGAGATACCTTCATAGAGTATAGATGATATCTATGCTCTATGAAGCCACTCTCTACGATCTAGATATACATACATCAGCACTAAGATGTCGATTTTCATGTCGGTCATTCCACAAACCTACAAAAACCTCTTTTGTCTACTCAAGTGTAGAGTTACAACGAACATAAAGCTTATTTATTATCCTCTCCTACCAGATGCTTAAAAGCTATACAATTTGAGCTTTGAATAGATCGAAGGCCCGAATAATTAGACGATTTTTAAAACAAAACCGTAATGAACATGTTTTGTTAAGAGCGAGTGGTTTAATAGCTGAAGGTTCCGTGCGCGACTTATATGTAAATTGATGTGTAAATGTGTAATTTGAAAATGTAATTGATTGTGAAGATTTTTTTATCGTGAATGTCCGCATTTCACTACAATCTCACCTAATGGTAAGATTGGTAAGTGACAATGTGGCCGATCACGAAGGTCTACTCACTCTTGTCTCGAAGCGACCCTGGTTGTATTTACCTATATTCAAGTGAAAAGAAAAGTACAACTCAGTCCCTACGTCTTCTTGTTTCATATTCATAATTTGAAGTAAACAACAAGAGATATAAGGTATTCAATTTGTTTTAAAACAGCGAGTAAGGATTGAAATGTGTACATACCTATGCTACGCGAGTCCGGCGCGGCGCGGCGTGACGCGGCGGCGGCGTAACGCCGTCGTCGTCTTAGCACGCGCTACGAAGTTCTGCGACAAATCATTGAAAATGTGTTATTTTTTTTTTTGCAACCGCCTGCGACGCTTGGTTTGGCAGGTTCAATTCTCGCAGCAAGACAAATATTTGTACGATCTTCAGATATTTGTTGCAGGCTGTGTGTTTTCTGTATATAATAAATATGTATATACATAAATATTGAATTAAGTATGTATATTAGTTATCTAGTACCCGCTCTGTTTACATTGGGGCTAGATATATGACACTGTATGGATTGTCCAGCATTATTTATTATAGATAGATAGACAGAAAATACTTTATTGCACGATGTAAACTATTTACAACCGCGTCTTATATTATTTTGTTCACGGAACCCTAAAGCGATTTCAAACTCGCCGGGCAAGCTTTCAATAACGTCTAATGAATGCCCGCTCTTGTACTTTTTGGATTAGATTCAATTCTTTAATGCCTACTGGATGAGAAATCTAATACTTTCGTAGGTATTTAGGTTTTTTAATAACAACCGAGAATTTTATGATTTATTTTGGTGAACTAACTCCATTTTCTAGCGAGTTAGTGGTAGTAGGTAGGTATTATTAACTACCATACTACTTCATTGGCATTGCCCCATTTTAGTTTTCCCTGCGGAGGCCTGCACACCTTTCTTCTAGATTCTGTCGCTCTAAATACTTCTCCTCAACCTGACCATGTCCTCCTCATGAGCACTCACCTCCAGTCCACTGCTGAATGTTCAAACAAAGAAGGTTTTTGTACTATAAAACTATTGTAGTTTGAACTGCCAATGCCTAGGAAGGTAAAGTTATGTTGTTACTTAGGCAATCCTGGATAAGCAAACATTCAAGAGGATGGCTGCCGATCTTCAGTAATGGAGAGGCACTATAAGAAGAAATAAGGTTCTGCCTCACCGCGCTTGGTGAATACCTAAGTACCGACACTACAGTAGAGGTATATATACTACTATCTGCTGCTTGCGACTTCGCACGCGCTTTTAAAGTTGCTTATGTCCGTCCCCGGGGTACTATTTGTCTCCCTGCCAAATTTCATTAAGATCCGTTTAGCCGTTTAGACGTGAACAGGTAACAGACAGACAGAGTTAGGTACTTTCTAATAATATTAAGTATGGATTGGTAACTTTTCTTTTTATATTCGTTTGGATAGAACAAGGTCATCGTTAACAAGAACTTCCCAAAATGCTTAAAAAAGCTCTATTTTACCAAATAGAACTGAGTAGCTACCCAAAATGCATAAAGGCTTCGCCAAATAAATGAATGAGTGTCTTATCCAGTGTTTCCTAGGCAAGTGCCTACAATCCGTGGTGAATGGTCAGGTAGTGACATGGCACATTTTGCTTAGCGGTATTTTATCTCAGCATGACTAAAACGATATCAGCTTAATTCGAGCTTATGAAATGCTTTTTGCTCGGACAGAGAGTCGAAATCGAAAATATCATTTAGCAACGTTATTCGCTTTTCTATCGCTAGGTTCTCGTGTAGGCCTTCCTTAAAAATCAATAAGAGTTTTTGAAGGCATTTTTGTTACAAAATTATGTACTTACATAGGAATTTACTAGCCCAAAACTAACAGTATGATAAGTAAAGTACGTACTTACTTACCTAGTTATGTCAACCGGTTAGCTTTCAGGGAAATACAGTCAAGAAAAGTTTGAGGAAAGCCTGAGTTGAAAGAAAACTATTCCTCTAAGGGGAAACTCAAGCTGCTCCTTTATTTTTCTTTTTGTGTTCAATAAATGTTGTATGTAGGTAGGTAGTTATCTCATTTTGTGAACAGGTAAGTAGGTAGGTACCTACCTAAGTATTTTTAGATGCTAGTGAGTTTAGACACACCATATAGCTCCATTATTGTATAAGTAGTAGGGACCTATGTCTATCTTTTGTAGAAAGGATACAGAGATCACAAAGATTTAAGTTAGGAAATATAATATAACACACAAGAAGTTTATGTTTCTACAAAACCTTTTTTGACACAAAGGGTTTCGTGGATCGTCCATAGTGTGTAGTAGGAACTAACCGAGTCCGTAGCGTGGAGTCCGTCAGTCCATCCGCAGGCGATGCAATCAACCACAAACTAACCGAGTCCGTAGCGTGGAGTCCGTCAGTCCATCCGCAGGCGATGCAATCAACCACAAATTAACCGAGTCCGTAGCGTGGAGTCCGTCAGTCCATCCGCAGGCGATGCAATCAACCTCAAATTAACCGAGTCCGTAGCGTGGAGTCCGTCAGTCCATCCGCAGGCGATGCAATCAACCACAAATTAACCGAGTCCGTAGCGTGTAGTCTGTCAGTCCGTTCGTAGGCGATGCAATCAACCACAAATTAGCCGAGTCCGTAGCGTGGAGTCCGTCAGTCCATCCGCAGGCAATGCAATCAACCACAAACCGTAATCAAAAGCCTCACAAAAAAAAATCTAAATCATTGACGTAAAGTGTAAATCATAGAATGCAAAGCTGCGATTGGTGGGTTCCATAAAGGATACTCTGGAACAATTTCATATTTGAGTTCAAATTGACATTCTTGAATAACTACATAGTGTTGTAGGGGAAATCGGTAATAGGTTTGATAAAAAGCTGAAAATCCAGTCAGACATTTTCACTAAAAGTACAATTAAAGCCTGCGACCATGTGTCCAACTGCGGTAAACACTTAACTGAAAGAAAGAAAGAAAAAGAAAGAAAATAATTTATTACACACTACACACACAAACAAACTTTAAGACAATAAAATAAAAGAGACTACTTAGTACTAGATAACAAACACCACAGACAAACAGTCATGTGAACTAAGTAAGTAGTATACTAATACAAACATTAGGTTAAATAATAGGTACCAAGTAGTCCACCCAGCAAGCAGACGAGCGCGTGTGTGCAGGTCTAACAGGTCCTGCTTGTTGCTCTAACACAGAAATGGGGTAATTTGTGAAAGAGCGCTGGTTTTCAGTCAGAAACTGGTATAAACTTAGCCTATTCCCAAAAAACTGTAGCTCAAGACATGAACGCAAACATCAACGATTGGAGCAAATAATTTGGGCTCAAGGTTAACCCTAGTAAAACCCAAGTGATTGTCATAGGTAGCTCTAGGATGATCGCTCGTATCGACTGGCTTAATATACCAAAAGTAATTTTTAATGGGGTTGCGATCGAAGTCAGCGATACAGTAAAAAATCTGGGGTTACTTGTGGACAGGCAATTATCGTGGAGTCCTCAACTGGCAGCTGTATCCAGAAAGACCTTTGGTACAGGTGCTTCTTTAAAGCGATTGCGGAACTTCCTTCCTACTTGTACCAAAATTGCGCTTGCACAATCCTTATTGCTCCCGCTCCTAGACTACGCAGACGCCAGTTATCCCGATCTGACTGAAGACCAACTCAACAAACTTGAGCGTCTTCAGAACTACTCCATTAAATTTATATTTGGCCTGCGTAAGTTTGACCATATCTCTGAGTACCGTAACAGGCTTAAGTGGCTGCCCATACGTCTTCGCCGGAATGCTCATATTCTTAATCTCCTTTATTCTGTTCTTTTCCATTCATCAACACCATCTTATCTTAAAGATCGTTTTGAGATTCTCTATCTGTCCCATTCACGATCACTTCGCTCCTCTGATACCCTTCTTTTAAAAATTCCATCGCACACATCCCAGTTCTATGGTGATTCCTTCACTTTGCAGGCCGCCAGACTCTGGAACGCCCTTCCTGTTTCAATCAGACAAGCTAAATCCCTTCCCATCTTTAAAAGTATGGTTCATCAACACTATCTGTCCACTCTTGATAAGTCTTCCTGATGTAATTATTTTTATTTTATTATGTAAACACTCTTGTTTTCTTGTCTTTTATTTTTTTTTCTGCCCTCTGTCTAAAGTACTTCTATTATGTTTGATTCTCATCAATTACGCCACCTACAGATTCAATACGTACTGATCCTATCCATCCAAAGGTTGCCTGGAAGAGATCGCTGTTAGCGATAAGGCCGCCGATTGTGCCACATTATATATAATTAGTATTAAGTTCTTGTTTTATAAGTGTATTGATGGTGCAATAAAGTGATAATCTATCTATCTATCTATCTACACTGGTATACTTCTATACCTTACAAACAGCATGTAAAATGGTCGATCCAAGGGCGTGGCGGGACGCACCGCGCGTTTCATTTCACGCACCTTCTCGGAAATTATGAGTTATGTGGATTTATTGTTACGAACAGGAAGATTTACTGATCAGGTTCCAACAGAACGTAAAAAAGAATTAGAACACACACACAATACACAATTATCTCCTTTTGTAGAGTAGGTTAGTAGGTAAGTCATGGAAATTTAGGATTACGGATTTTCTTTGATTTTCTAAAATAATTATTGTTCATAAAAAAACCGTTTTTATGCAATACTAGTAAACTAAGCAGGTAGGTACCGAATCTAATTCATCAGTGGATCAGAGTGGAATAGGGCCCTCGAAACTAAAACGAAACTGCATAAAAATACGACTATAACCCGTGTCCAATCGAATATTACCCGTTATTAGGAACATAATTCAAAAACCTAACCAAATTTGCTCGCTCCGGCGTCGAATCAAGCGCATAAAAAAACAAAATGGAGGCATCGCTTTGTTACTGCAGCCATTACGAGACACAGAATAGAAGGTAGTTACTAGTACAGGCGGTGGCAAAGTTGAAAAGGAATAAAAAAAGCTCGCTCTCGTTTATGATGGCAGCTAGTGCATAGGCCAAAATATTTCTTAGAATATTGAAAACTTATGAAACTGTAACAACAACTACATAAACGTAGGTATCTTCAACAGAATGTGTAAGCAACTATACTCCGTCCATTAATTTATTTTCTGTTGGGTAGAGGAAAGGAAGCATATTTGGAATAGCATTTTGTGTTACTATAATTCTGAAACAAATTTTTTATAATGTTGATTTTAAATTTACAATTTTTTATTCAAATATTATATAAAAGTTGATTACAAAACTTACTAGAATAAATCTTTTAAATCCATCATGGTTATTAACACTAAAGTCATTTACAACAATATTATTTTAATGGGGACGGACGCTACTGAAAAACTTCCCGCTGGTCCCTATGGGGACGAAACGTGGGAATAACCCTTTTGTTTTAGGCTTGTATCTTTTTGTCTGTATGGTTTAAATTAATAAAATTGCAGAATTGCATCATTCAAAAAATTGCAGAAAAATTCATAAACTATCCATCTGCAAGCTATCAAAAACAATTAAACATCACTACTAGGTAAAATTATAAGTTGAACGCAAAATGGCAAAATTATGTGTTCGGTATGTGGTGCAGGTATTTTGGAATAGGGGTATTCCAAATTATATTCACTATGCTTAACTAAGATAAGTAAGATATTATTACGCCATTGTTTTAAAAGAAAATGTAAGACTTATGAATGCAAATGATATCCTAAAGACCAACTCTTTAAAATCGGTCCGTAACTTGACTGAAGGTAATTTGGAATACCATTCTAGTCGAAAGTGAGTGTGTGTTTAGATCTGACTAAACTATTTTTGCATAAAAAGAATATTTATTCTACAAATAATAAGTTTTTAATCAGTTATAATCACTTATTATAATCATTAATACTTGGTTTTACTATAAAAACTATTCCAAATTACCATCACATCAGGTATTCTAAATTAGCAACAAGACGTGGTTGAATAAAACCTCGTGTCAATTATTTATACCTATAAAAACCGCTGAAGTGAAAGTCAATATGCAAAATGTATGGTCTATTGTCTACAATATGCAAAATGTATACAGTAAACATAAAGCTAAATCTTTTAAACATACCAATTGTGGCGATGGGAATGGATTAAATTATACGTACCTCAAAATTTTCTAAAAACACTCCTTCACAATTTAGTCTCTGATCACCATCTTGTAAGTAAATTTGGCGGACTAACCGTGTAGCATATCGAAATATGGTACCTATCTTCAATAATGTACGGCCATTAAAAGTAGATGGAACTACTACTGTGTAACCCTTCTATTCCAAATTACCTGCAGTATTCCACATTACTTCCTATAGGCATGACTAGAAATTGGTGACAGGTGAGTGAATGAAGACTAAATGACAGAATGAAGTATTTCATAGACACAGTTACTTTTGACAAATAAAGATCTGTCGACTCGAAAAATATGGGGATTTTCGTAAGTCCCCATATTTAATTTTACATATTAAGTTTCGATTTTCGATCGAACTAAAATAAAATGTAACGAAGATTATGAGGATTTTTCTATGAAAAAGTATTGAAAATAGTATACAAATTATAGTT
The DNA here is from genome assembly GCA_963662085.1 of Eupithecia inturbata. Taxonomy (NCBI): domain Eukaryota; kingdom Metazoa; phylum Arthropoda; class Insecta; order Lepidoptera; family Geometridae; genus Eupithecia; species Eupithecia inturbata. Next base: position 1,655,103 of record OY759195.1, read on the forward strand.
TACCACAGTAACTCAATCTGTCATAATTATTATTTCGGTAAAACGCGTGTAATGCCGCGGGCAGAAGCAAGTAGCGAATAAAACAACAAAAATAATACCTACTATTTTATTCTATTGAATATTCTGATCTCAAAACTAAAGTCAATCAGACACCTGAGTAAAGTCTGTAAAATAATACAAAATGTTGAACAACAATAACAAAATTATAGTACAACTTCTTCATAAACAAAATCTATTGTCATAAAAAACCGAATCGGTCATGATCATGACTATTGATTGTCAGTCGAACGATAAGAAAATAATTTAATGGATAGGTATTATGTACTTAGTAATATCAAAATATTTTTATGAAACTCTACAATCATGGTAAAAGTCGTTGAAAGTTGTTGTTATTTTTATACTGAAAGTAATCCAGTAGGCCAAGCACAGTGATTGTTTCTTGTAGAGAAAAAATACGCCAAATCGTCATCGAATGCATGAAATATTTGAAATTAATTCCTATAAACTTTAATAATTTACGCAATGTACGACGACGCGATGTAATTTTTGTCTATTCTACCATCGCTCTGCTTGTTCTGGAGATGGAAAGAATAAAATATATTTTATATCCTAAAGCAGTTTTGTCCGCCAGTACCTACTCGCTCGTAATTATGGGCCAAATATTCAGCTCCCGAGACCTATCGGGAATATGGCCTTTTAATATCCCCTCCGTCCACCCCCCCACCTCGCCTGAAGCCGCAGAGATGTTTGACACGGTGGTGGAATGGGAATAAACATTATTAATAATAAATAACATTCGTTTATTTAATATAGGTGCTCTACAAACTTCGGAGGACGGACAAGAACCTATATAACAGAATAAGAATGTAAACAAATACACAAAAAAAAACACGGAATTCTTATTATAATTGGCTTATCATGCCACATGTGATTTTCCAGTATTATTAATTTATATTAATAATACTGGAAAATTGGGTATTTTCTATATATAATAAAAAATATCTATTTATGTAATGTATTGTATTAAGTTTATCAGTCATCTAGTACCCATAACACAAGCTCAGCTTAGCTTGGGGCTAGATGATGCTGTGTGGATTGTCCAGCATTATTTATTTATTTATTATTATTTATATATAATTTGAACCAAAATATAAATCAGTAAACTACGCTACATAGAAATTAATGTCCCCAATTATTTCTTCAACATGATTATAGCAAAAAACTATTTCGGCAAGCCCAAAAGTGAGTTTAAAGTGCCGGATGAAATACAAAGTTATTATGTGTCATCAGAAGAACTCAAAAAAAATAATTAGCTTTGTCTCGGATTGTTGAAGTGCTCTTTACGATTCACGACACGACATGGGTATGTGTCAACATCCTCTGGCCTGCCGTGGAAAGTCTGTTCCTAGATAGAACATAATTATCATTCATATCAATGAGCTGATAATAAGGTCCCGGGTTCAAACCCCGTCTCGGGCCAAAGTTGTTATTTGGATTTTTCGAACATGATAATATCACAGTGACAGCTCGGAGTCACGAAATTGGCGGTGTTACACCCCCGTGCCCCGGAAAGCACGTTGATCTTGCGCCTGACTTCTCCCCGGTCGTGACGGTCCCATCGGATTATAAGAGTAAGGGTATGGAGAGTGCACTTGTGTTTGAGAACACACTTGTGAACTATAATACGTCCTGCGCACATGGCTAGTCTCCGTTGAGACTGGCCGTCGTGGTAGAACTTCGGCTAGGAAGACATCATTGCTTTACAAAAATAGTACAGTGAGTAAGTACCTAATTATGTACCCTGTAGGATAGAATACCTAAACTCAACATAATTGAAAGCTAGAACATCAAGCAGACAGCAACCATCGTCGATCGAAAGACCAGGCATGTGGACCAATTGGGTTCATCTACCTTGATGAACTTTTTAAGTTGGTCTGAGGTCTACCGAGAACAAGGAAGGGAAAATATGATTTGCATTGTGCCTTTCGGTTGGAGTCTTCTTTTCCAATTCTCCACCAGTGGACAAAAAAATCACTTAATTTGTTTTTCCTAGCTAGCTAGAGAATAAGTTTTACACTTTATTTCTTATTTGAAAAGTAAATTTGTCTAAAATCTATTTATTCATCTATTTATTCATAAGTCTATTTATGTATTTGATAATATTTTGTAAGAAAAATAAACGTCTTTAACTTTGTTTATGAGCTGTAAAAGCAATATCTCCTAACCTACCCCATTCCATTTTTCGTTTCCCATTACCATTGGCCCATTCTATGCAAATAAATAACAAAAACCAATTGTTCAAAAGAAAATTTTCATCGTGTATGCCAGGTCTAAAGGCCTTCTAAATAATTGTAGGTGTAATTTGGTGCGGTCGCGTCCCGAGTTTTTGTAGACATTGTCATTCTTGTGGCTCCCGCTAATAGGTGACCACGTTCTTGGAGATAGATGACATATCTGGAGATAATTATCATCCCTGGAAGAGCTCTGGAGATGACAGGGTTTCTTTGATGTTTGAGGTTTTCCTTGTTTGCCGGCAATTTGTGAATGGTGCTAAGATTCTTAATTAGGGTTTGAATTTCTGCCGTGAAACAAACTTCTTAGTTAGACCAATTATACAAAAAAAATAGTAAATGGAATAATGTCAACGGATGATTTGCGCTGGGCTTGTCAAATAGGAAAATCTAGTCATGTCTTATATTAGACAATAGGTAGGTAGCATGGTTGAATTGTGTGTTAATTTCTTTGAATGTATAAAATATTCAGAATGTTCAGCCTAGAAATCGAACCCGCTGCAAATAAACCTCACTCCCACTAGTCCAGCTAATAATCAAAGTCGCAGCACGGCGATATCTCCCAGCAAATCGAGAGATATCGTAAGATCGACGGGACGTCCGCGGCGAAGCTTTGAGCGCTCTGCGACGCGCAGGGCTGACGAGCTTTACGTAAAACTTTTGTAGAAACAGGTTATTGACTTTGTGCGTTTTTTGTCAAGTTATGTACCACCAATAGGGAGGTCGAATAGTACAATTGTACAGTCCTCCTACCTTAAGACCTACCTACACTGATCTGAAAATCTATGTCTTTAGATCATCATAAGATGTGTAAATTAATAATGCCATGCCATGTCCGTCCATCCATCTTTAGATGTAGCACACCGCCAGCATGTTACCTATCCATACTAATATTAAAAATTCAAAAGTAACTCTGTTTGTCTGTCTATCTTTTAGTCTGTCTGTTACCTTTTCACGCCTAAACGGCTGAATGGATCTTAATGAATTTTGGCAGGGAGGTAAATGGTATCCCGGGGACGTACATAGGCTAGGTACTTGAAAAGCGCGTGCGAAGCCGCGGGCAGCAGCTAGTGTTAAATAATAAATAGACCTACTGCAGACCAAAAAAGAAATACCTACTTCTGGCACTTTACCCTAGGTACTTCTCTATCTCTACCCAATATCTAGGCACAAAAACCCGTGATTGAAACTAGGCATTTGAACAAGATCAACATGAAATAACATAGTTCCTTAACAAAGAAAATTACAATCAAATAATAGAACTAGTATCTACAATTGGAACTATTGAGCTAAGTCTGACTGCAAATGCACAACAGGTAGCTCAACTGGTCCATATCAATACCATTTGCTTCCCTTGGAGTCGAGACCCTAGGTCCGTAGGGTACATAGGCTCACCGGGTTTTAAAAAAAATATCTGAACGTAGAGCCGAAACGACGTGACCCGAGAGCTGGTGAGTATCTGGCGCAGCGCATCAGCATTGCCATACAGCGGGGCAATGCAGCCAGCGTCTTGGGGACGCTTCCGACTGGTATAGATATATGTAGATCAGTAGAGCTACGTGCACATGAAATTAGTTTTACGATGTTTATGAAGTTCGTTAAAAGCTGAAGACAGACAGCGCAGCCCTACTCCTGCGCAGTCATTATCGTATGGTCGATTTGTGCCATCAGCCGTGACGATCGACGGCCTTCCGCATTCGGACGAGAATGTCAATGATACTTATAGGTAGGTACTTAAACTGTAAAATCCAACGATTCTGTCCATCACCGGTGGTCTGGTAGAGATCGCTCTTGAGCGTTAAGACCGCCAATTGTCACATTTTTTGTAATTAAATTTTTTTGTTTGTTAATTGTTCCGTAAAGTGTGCAATAAAGAATGTTCTATCTATTTTATTAACTTTTGTTCCTTTACTATGTATCGTTTTATTTTTATGGAAATAATGCTACGTCCTACCTCGGTGTCTATGTAATTATTAATTATTCTCTGTATAAAGTATGTCCTATACCCCGAAGAGGGTGAACTCTTCGGGGCATAGGCCTCTTGTGCCGCTTGTTGTAGGTAAGGCACGGTCAATATCTGAACAAGAAATAAAATGAAAGTAGAAAAAAGAAAGGGAGTTTGAAAAATAAAAGTTTACTCATAAACCATACGTAAGTTATTTCCACGTTATCATGGTACATACCTGCCACAAAAAGTGTCCAAGATGCCCTTGCACGTGTCACTGCTGAGACTGGGCAGTGAATGCGTTAATAGTCGGTAAACACCGCAATTTAAAAACGCAACCACGTATGTAAACGTAACACACGAATAAATGTGAACTTAGCAATAAAATAGCGTCACATTCATCAACGAGACGTAAATAAATATTTATCACGTAGTAAAATTCCGCTTCTGGTATTTAATCGGCAGGTGCGTACGCGCAGAGTTCAGACTACAGACACACGGAGGCACCCACACACAGAAAACTAAAATTAACGACACTACTTGAGTACTTACAAAATTCCCTGCATTTTTATTAGTTTCTGCCAGTGGCTTCACATACCTTTTTCCTGGATAAAAATCCTTTTTTCAACGGTACGCCTTAGTCAGATTATCCTCGGATATAATCTACATACCTCCTTGTAAATTTTCATTAAGTTCAGACGAGTCCTTCCCGAACAAGGTAGAGACAGCAAATAGAGTTACTATTGCGTTTATAATACCTACTAACATGTGCCTGTGACTTCACTCGCCCTTTTCCTGGATGAAACGTAGCCAAAGTCGCCAGGTGAAAGTAAGACCTGACGGCTGATACAGGAGAGTGGAAGAAAATACATTTTGCGCCGACCCTACCGATGCGTGGTATAAGGTCCGGAAAAAGAAGTAGTCGCCAGGATAAAAATCTCTCTCATTCCCAAATGTTACTATAATCCATTCGTACCTCAACATAAAACAGATAGAGTTACCTACTTTTGCACTTTTAATATTATTAGTATGAGCTAAAATAAATTCACTGATGCATCAACAAGTAGCAAGAACAAGTACTCTACCAGCTTATAATTAAACGTCGTCGATAAATAAAATGAATTAGCTCTATAAATAACGAAAGCCAGCCCATTCCGGCGGTTATAACGTGCGGAAATAATTTACCAAGCTATTATGACTGCAATTTGATATTTTAAGATCTATAGTTTTGGAGCAGAGATGCACGGGTAAATAAAAGAAAGCTAAGCCAACCAATAGGTTCCTCGGTCCCACGATTGCATAGAATAATACCGGAAGAAACGCTATTGCCGTTGGCTGGCAAATCAAAAAGGAAGTATTTCTATATCATCATCATCAGCCCGTATACGTCCACTGCTGAGCATAGGCCTCCCCCAAACTACGCCACAAATAGCGCTCCTGAGCCACCTCCATCCATCGACTCCCTACAACCGCTACAATGTCGTCGGTCCATCGAGTGGAAGGTCCCACACTCCGTTTCGCATTGCATCGCGGTCGCCACTCGAGAACCTTTACTCCCCAACGGTTATCGGTTTTGCTAGTTTTTCTATATTTATGGCCGTTATTGTTGTCAAACGTCTAATACCTAAGGATTTTGTGAAAATGTTGACTCAAGAGTTGTGCCTACCTACTAAAACAGCGGTAGAAAAGGTAGAGAAGAGACCTGTGATTAAATCACTTTTTTCCATATAAAAGATTTCAACGCGCTCACATCGATTTAGTTTTAATAGACTGAGTGATTTTTTAGACTAGATTTTTAAAAAAATTCAGACAAAAGGGAAGTATGCCAAGGGTACTGGCTTCATTGAATGACAAAACTGTTTTGGTTCAAGTTAGGTCCTTATTAATTAACCTAGGCACTCTACAGGTACTCTCAATATATCTAGATACAAGACAGATATCCTCATTGCGGCATCCTTACAACTCGCATTAAGCGGGGTTCATTGTTTTATTTGCTCGATGGCGCTGGATAGAGTCATAAATCGCTGAGCATCTTGCAACTCCGACTTGATATTGTCGGTCGAGTCGGCTGCATTTACTAGATCTTATTCTTACAACTGTCTGTGTCTATACTTGAAACTGTACCTAAATCCGCACCTGAAACCTAAATTGTTCGACAGGTTAGGCAAATATCTTATTTTATGTAAACCGGACAATGCACATCAAGCCGCTTTATTAATTTCATTTTATTGTAGACCACTCATGACATTGAATAAGTTTTGATTATGTTAGACATCTATTTTTTTTTATCATAGCCTTGTCCACAAATTACAATGCATTTTTTGCAGCTATATTTTACCAAAGTAAAGAAACTGCATAACACTGTGATACTTATTTGTTATTTATTTAGAATTAATAACGACAGATAATTCCATTATCACCTAATTAATGGTTTCCATGGTAACGGGCGTCAAAAGCTTCATCCATGTGTCATCAAACTAAATTAGACTTGAAATATAACTAGATGTCGCCGGTGTAAACTAAATTTTTTGCACGTGAACATACCTTCGGTCAGGGAAAGTAAGGGCCCCTCCCTTAGATTCTCATTCCTCTGATTTCGTTCGTCGGAGACATAGATGAATATTATCTATATACCGGAATTTGAAGTCAGTTTATCGTTTTTTAAAACATGCCAAATTATTTATAAAGCAATAAGGCAATTGCTTTTTATCTAGCTACCACAAGCTCACAGAAACATACCAAAACAGACCCACGGCAATTATACAGCGTGTATCTATTGGTAACATCGTAATAACGCTTGATTACGTAATTACAGACAAGCGGTGGCTATTAGCGGAACCTAGAGTTACGAACACCCTGTAGGGTAATTATTAATTTATTTGATGGCCGCTGCGCTCATCTGACCTATAATTTAGAGCTATTAAAGCCATAAAGCATACGAACACGTTAATTTGTCTGGAACTTAATACTCGTTTCTCTGGCTAATCTTATAGCCCGGCCACACGCTCCGTCTTACTTGCAAGCATACCTGCACAAACCCGTTTGCGCAGGTAAGACGGAGCGTGTGGACGACAGTAGCTCGCGCAAGCCTTGAAGCGCGGCTTGTGCAATCGTTGACATGCTGAAGATTGGACTGCGTAAATTTAGTTTGCACGTTTTTACTTGAGCGTTTGGCCGGTCATTCAAGCCGCACTTCAGTCTGGCAAAGTGTTTTCGACGACACGACACTAGTCGTTTAAATCATAAAAATTAGAGATATGAGAGTGCATTCCAAAGATTTTTTAACTGAATTCATAGAATCGTAGATATCGTCGAGCTCCTAATAAAAAAAACCTCTTCTGTAGGCGACATGGTGACGTGACTAACACCGGAAATAGAGAAATAAAAACAAAATATAACCTCTCCGTACTGACAGTTCAGTCCAGTCGTATGAGGTTTGCGTAGCCTAGTTTGCACGAGCTTGCTTACACGTGTGGCCACTGTCCCGATGTTTCGTCTTTTAGCACAGTCATATCATATCTGCACAAACTGGACCGCGCAAGCAAGACGGAGCGTGTGGCCGGGCTATAAGAACCACTTGATCCGAGATCAAACACCAGATCATGGCCAGATCATGTGGAAGATCAAAATTTTCTCATAAGTAGGTAGTCGTTCACTATTCGCAAAATGGTCTATGTTTACACGGGGATCTTGATGAACGGCTGATCGTGCAATGCGACGCCATCTGACCCCATTGGATGCGTTATGATAGCAGTAGGTCATGGTTTATGGCTGATGGTGAAGAGATGATAAGGTTCAGTTAGGCCACGAGGAAAAATTCCGACCTTAAATTGGAGAGCGACCACACTCTTTCTTGCCCTCCACTCTTGACCACGAGACGTTGCATTGAATTTAAATAACGTGCTAGTACGTGCCTACCCAAAGTTCTTCCGTACAGTACCGTAGGTCACTCACAGTCAAGTCAAAGATAATCCCTCATTGATATAAAGTTATTCAAGGATGAAGAAATGCAAATTGGTTAGTTATTTCATTCGTCCCATGAAATTCTTGTTAATTTCCGAGAAACCCCTGGCTCCGCCTGCTCCAATTTATGCGGGCAGCCTTTGATGTCTCATTTCCTGTCTCAATTATTTTGGGACAAATCTCTGACTAGATAAACCTTCATTAAATTTTAGGGACTCATAAAATGCCACCCGTGGTAGTTATAAAGTCGTATCCCACCAAGGCGGGGATTTTGTAATTTATTAAGATTATTTGTGTGTCTTCTCTTGTCGGCGGCCAAGGCACACTTCGGGTCACTGAGCCCTAGAAGTATGTATTTGTGTGTCACCAATAAAACCACTATGTATCTACTTATACTATAAAGATTCTGTAAATTAGTAAACTCATGTTGACGAAAATCTATTTACATTTCTCTTGATTTTCGCGGAACAATAGTAACAGTCGAGAGAACACACTGAGTACTATCTGAATGGAAAATAAATTACCCCTGCTCTAGAGTTGGGTATGTCTTATTGGTGGTGATTGTCATAAATTATGATAATATGTCTTACCGACTTTTAAGTAATGTACGTGACTGACTATAGATTAGCCCGTTTTAGCAGGGCCATCTAGTTACATATTTAGAAACTATATGTGGACTATATATGACTATAATGATGAACTATATATGGACTATATTTATGGACTTTCTATTTTCTCTTATATAAATATAGCTTTCGGGCCACAGAAATAATTGAAAAATTGGTACAGATTAGCGGAGGACCAGGACTAATGGCGTAAACGAGAGGCTATGCCCAACTATGACTATAGATAGTACACTATCGCATTAGGAATGCCTGTAAGGATAGTGTACAATATTTTGAATAAATCAAAAAAAAACTTGCCCAGCAGTGGGTGGAAAACGGCTAATAATTTGAATTTTTATCTAATTACCTCAAACAGCCTCCTGGCAGCGATGGCTGAAGACCTGAGCAGCCGATTCCTGCAGCATTGGGTAGGGGTGCCTTCAGTACTTGCAACCTACACCTGGCACTGAGTCCACACCTGCCCCTGTCAACAAATAATATTTACTTTGTTCATATTGCTAATAAGTACATAATTTAATAATTTTATGTTTAAAGTTGTGCATTATTATTAGTACTCAAATTTGTAACAGTGGTTTTTATATGGACCACCAACGTTCTGAAATAAATTATTTTAATTTTATTTATTGGCCTACAATAACACCCATTCGCTCACTTCGTTCCCGCGCTCATGTAGACACTTCCTAAAATCCATTCCCCGGTGTCCGCGCCCAACACTCATGTTACCTACACAAAACTAATTTTTTTACATTTTTAGGGTAAATGTTCGCAATTAAAAATTTCAAAGGGTACCAAAAGATACACGCTGTATAATTGCCGTGAAAAACTAGTTTCTGCTCGCATGCGTTGTTTTTATGAAAACGTTTAAAGGTTTTTTTATTTATATCCAATGACAACGGGTCTAGGGGATAAAGAGTAGCCTAATGTTATTCCAGGTCTAGACCTACCGAGGTAGGTACATCTATGTAAAATACCAGCCCGATCCTTTCTAGTTATAGCACGAAGAGTTACCTAACAAACGTGCGTCCATCCACCCAAAGTTATTAATATCAATGGGACAGTGTGACGACGTGAATCGTCGCTGTTAGCGATAAGGCCGCCGATTGTGCCACATTAGATATAATTAGTATTAAGTTCTTGTTTTATAAATGTATTGATGGTGCAATAAACTTATATTCTATTCTATTCTATTATCAATTTTGTCATGGACCATACGTGTTTAATTAGTTTTCATAGCCGCCATAAAAAGCCAGACTCAAACAACATTTTGTTTCGATAGAAGTATGAAACTAGCTATTTATTTTGTTCACCCAGTGTAGTACCGGAAGAGGATATCCGACATCCGAACGAAGCCTTTTACGTAGCCGTGTCCACAGGCTTTTAGGGCGATATTGTTATCAAGCAGGTGTGAGGTTTGTACTCGGTCACTGATGTAATCGACGTGCACTGGTGATAAAATAAAATCCCGCCAAGTGAGTGTCTTGCCAAATTACAGTTTTCTTAGTAGTAGTGTGGCGCAGCGGGCGAAGGACGTGGTCGATTCCCGCCTTGGGACAAATATTTGTACGATCTGCAAATATTTGGTGCGGGTGTTCTGGGTATTTTCTATATATAATAAAAAATATGTATCTATGTGATGTATTGTATTAAGTATATCAGTCATCTAGTACCCATAACACAAGCTCTGCTTAGCTTGGGGCTAGGTAATGCAGTGTGGATTGTCCAGCATTATTTATTTTTATAAACATAGCATTATGAAAATTAAGCACCGTAGAAACCTTCATTTAGCTTTCCTGCTTTTTGGTGTAATCAAATATAACACGCCCTTATATCTAATATATGAAAAACTATCATGGATTAGCAGTTCCAGATCGTGCGGACCCCGACAGAGTGCGAAGCAACTCTCGATGCAGCGGAAACTGCCTCGGAAAGAGGCCGTGCTATGGCACGGCCTCTTTCCGAGGCAGTTTCCGCTACGCTGCATCGCGGTGTTGGAATAATATCCCCCTCCAATACGGAACTTGCAAAGTTTTTGTGGTTTTAAGCTAAAACAACAACTTTATTCGAATATTATATAATACAAGTATCTTAAAATATCCAAATACCCATATTAATAACAAGGGTCGCTATCATTTGTTAATTATAATTGAATTATTTGTCATTGTTCATATCAACTCAAATGTAATTTTTCTAATTTTTTTTATTCTATCTAGGTATTTAACAATCGCTACTTTATCATGACATGTGTTTTTTACGAGTCTTAAATCTTTTCTTTAGCTGTGTGCATAAAGCTAGTGAATTACCTACTCTTTTTAGTTTCATTTTATTTCATTGTTTTGTATAAATGTACTATATCAACACCGTTGTCAATGTATTTTATTTGACATTTTTTTTTGTTTGTACCTGTCCTTAGAGCATTAAACCAGACCTTTGGCAGAGGGGTACGCCGCGCCGATTTGTTACCCCGGTATCGATTCCCTGCGTGTCGACTTCCCGCCGTATCGACTTCCCTCGGTATCGACTCCCGCCGTATCGACTTTCCTCGGTTTCGACCGTGAATTGGCTTAGAGTACAGATAGAGAAACAAGTGTTTTAGTTTTAAAATAAGCAATATTTATTACAATAATTAACGTTTATAAATTTTACAGTTTTAATCAGTCTTCATATGAGTGTCGCTTCCGGTCTGGTTTAATGCTCTAAGTAGGTACTTAGAGCATTAAACCTCTCTATCTTCTATACGCCATGACGTCACGAAACGGCTCAGTCGGAAGACCAGCATTGGTTGTACGCAAATACATCCAACTCATGCTGAGACATGGACCGTTTTGTAACTCTAGCAAACTGTGTCTTCCTGTCTTTAAATGTTCTTTTATTTTATTTTAAATTGTGTCATAGTTACAAATAAACGTTTCTATTTCTATTATTTTATTTAGACTTTGAGCTAAGCCGTAGACGGACATGGCCTAGGTATAGGGGTTCCCTGTTTACAACGGAACCCTAAAAACACCCGTTGCTTATGCAGTAAATTGCTGAACATTGCATTTTGTAGATTTTTTTGCCATACCTAATGCTTAGCGTGTCTACACACCGCACGCATACCCTTTTCCGTGCTTCAAATGAAGCGATGCTGCTTGGCGACAGATGAAAGCATGGTGACAGATGAAAGACCTCTGAAAAGCCTTTTCACAATGAACCGTATTGATTGGGTCATTGGGTGGCATAGGGAGGTCCCCGTAGTGGTTTTATTCTCTTTGGAGATCCCCACCGGTGCGGTGGTAAAGATGTCGGGCGAAAGTCCGCCTGCGACTAAGGAGGTACCTAGCGGGTTCGATTCCCACCTCGGGACAAATGTTTGTACGATAAAAAACAATATTGATGACGATGATGATTAGTTATCTAGTAGGGTACCTACTAGACACAAGCACTAAAACACAAGCTCTGCTTAGCTTGGGTCTAGATGTGTGAATTGTCCAGCATTATATATTATATTGGGAATTAGTACATAAAGTCCAAATAAAAAACACTCAAATTTTAAACAGATATTATAATAAATTAATTAATAACAGCTGATTTTATAAATATCACACTGTCGTTCATGCATGAGGTGTATACGTATAGTTCAATAAGGCTGGAGTAGAACCCGGAGTAACAATATTAGTTGTAATTGTTTTATTCTGTATATGATAGTTTAATAAATAGTTCCTACCCTGAGTTATATACAAGGGCGTATGTTACCATCTAAACTAAATTTGCTTACGTTACAATAGTTAATATTCCCGTTATAATTCAATAGATTTTTAAATGAGTACTATCTCGTTGCTTCATTTTGATGTGCAAGAGACAATTTTAAAATGGAAGATTTGCTTTTGACATACTAAAGATGAAATAAATACATTCAACTGATTTAAAATGAAGTACCGTATTTCTTTAAAGTTGACTACAGTCGAACCCGACCATTTCACTTAGGAACTGTACCAGAAAAGTATGCATTTGCTTCATTTCACGCAATATAAACTGTCTTACATATGGAAATCGTTATCATAGAAACAAATTAGAACCAGTATTTACAATTTAATCAATTGAGCTAACCGCAGAGTAAAGATTATTTATCTCGTACCTTTTAGTCGCCCCGTGACCACGACCGCTGCAACGCGATGGAAACGTCGGGGAAAATTAAACAAAAGGTACGCGATAAATACCCGATCAATAATCTTTAATATGTTAATAGATCGCGAAAGTTTGAAAAGTTTTATCGTAAAAGCTGTTTGTTTTTTGGCCAAGCCATATACTACCTAAGACTAATGTGCCCAGTAGCTCAACTGATAAAATAAAAATACAAAAATGCTTTATTGTACACAAAAAAGACAATCATTACTTAAGTACAATGAGCGGCCTTATCGCTTAGAAGCGATCTCTACCAGGCGTTACCAACTGATTTCACTAGTTTTTATATCGAATTATTTTTTAATTATATTCTATTGTTCCAGAATAATTTCAGCTCTAAGTCAATTACGCGTGAAATAAAGAAAAAGCGACCGACGAGGGGAACGGTTCCTATGTGAAATGGACTTTATTGTATCTAATAACAATTTGTATCTAGGAAAGAATCTGGTTACAATTAATTGTCATCATCTAACTCTTAAAAGTTTCATAGTTAAATGCACCTATAACGGAATATTTACCATGAAAACTCAATTACATTTTCAGAGAACATAAGCACGTAAAATTTCCCGCTACAAACACATTTAAACTGTGGGTTTTTGGATGAAACCGGTGGGTACCACTAATGTTATTAGGTAAGATAAAAAGGGACAACGCCTTCACTGCGCTTCTGGGAATATAAACTAACATGAAAGGTTTTTGAAGGAAGAAGAAAGAGAAAAAAAAGAGAAAGGCAAAGGGCTTATGGGCGATCACTAGTGATATTGATGTCTTCCGAGCCGAATCTTCAACCACGGAGCCGGTTCAACGGAGACTAGCCAGGTGTAGGACATATTATAGTGCCCGAGTGTGTGCGGAAACACAGGTGCACTCTCTATTACCGCACCCTCCCGGTCGTGTCGGTCTAGTGCTATTAAAGTGACTTCGACTATATTAAAGTAGTATAAGCTTTTTGCATGTACATATACACTGCCGGCCAAAAGTTTGAGACCACCTACATCAAAGTAGGAAAATGAAATAAAACTCAAAATACAAAGCAAGAGGTTTAATTATGAATTAAAATACTTATTTCCTAATACACATACATTATGAAGAAAACAAAAAAATCAAGAAAAATCAACCATTTACTTTAAAAATGTCGCTCATATTTTATACAGATTTTTCGTCGAAAAACCCTCCCTTGCATTTTATTACTACTTTCACTATTCTTGGCATACGAGCAATCAATTTGTCGATTGTATCTTGTGATATATTGTTCCAGCTTTCTTGTAAAGCCTTCCACATGTCTTCTTGCGAAGTGGGACAACAACTGCGCACATTTCTATCAAGCTCTTCCCACAAAAGCTCAATCGGGTTGAGATCCGGACTCTGAAGGGGCCACACCATGTTTTTTAAAACCCCTTCTGTTTCTTTGTGTTCTAAATAACCCCTGCATAATTTTGAACTATGTTTTGGGTCATTATCTTGTTGGAAAAAAAATCCATCTCCAATTATTCTTGAACCAGACGGAATGGCATTTTGCTGTAGTATTCGTTTATATTGCTCCTTTTTCATGATTCCTTCGACTCGTACCAAATCTCCGGTTCCATGGCCCGAGAAGCATCCCCAGACCATAATGGAACCACCACCATGCTTGACTGTTGGCACCACACAGTCTGGCATCATCTTTTCCTCGACGTTACGTCGAACAAAAATTCGTCGTTTTGAACCAAATATTTCAAATTTGGATTCATCTGACCAAAGAACTTGTTTAAAGTCTTCTTCAGTCCAGTCTCGATGGGTAAGGGCCCACTGCATCCGTTTCTTTTTGTTTTGTGGCCTTAGTAGTGGTTTTCGAACGGCGACGCGACCAAATAACTTAGCATCTCTCAAACGTCTTTTTACTGTAGTCAATGATACAGGTTCTGATCGGGATTTGTTCACTTCTACGCGGATTTCTGGTGCTGTTAGGCGTCTATTCCGCTTGCTGGTAGTGACGATGAAGTGATCCTCGCGAGAAGTGGTAGTTCTCGGCCTTCCCGAACGCGAACGATCTTGATTACTGCCAGTCTCCTTGTATCGGGTTATTGTGTTATGAACACAAGTCTTCGACAACTTAAGTTGAGAGGCAATCGCACGTTCAGATTTGCCTTCGCCGTATAAAACAACTATGGCAGAGCGAGTTTCACTGCTAATTTCGCGAACTTTTCCCATTTTAAGATGTCTTCACTGTAACAACGACGAGCTCAGACTAATAAGGTAGAAAATAATTTACTCCATAAAAACTCAGGTACTAAATATGTTTTAGGAAGCTAACATAATCCCTGATATCGGTTAACGCGAAACAAACCCAAAACAATAAGTAATGAGCAGATCATAAAAATATTATAATGACTCTACCACCTGGTCCTTGCGCGGCGCTCATTGATGTTTTGAAACAATAGACCTTTTTAGGGTGATAACTTAAACAACAACATAAATAATGACTCTTAGAAATTCTTTAATAATAATAGAATACGCAGGTGTTCAAATTAGCTCATTATCATATGTGTACTTTGAAATATTTTGTTGGTGACAAAGATTTTTACAGTGGTCTCAAACTTTTGGCCGGCAGTGTATGTAGTAAAATATTATAGTTTTCCAAATAAATAAAGTTAAAATTAATATTGGTATTAATCTAAGAAGTCACTACGCCAAGACTGCTCTGTTAGAATAACAATGATTTTAGGAACGTACGGCAGGTTTAACATGATCACCCTAGACAGTGGTTTGTCTATACTCAGTTCTGGAATCTGAGAGAATTTTTGTAAACAAAGACTATTATGTATGAAAATTTAACAAAAACTGATAAAAATAACAGAAAACAATAAGGAAACAGATAGGTACCTGACTGAGACAAAACATTCAACATGCATAATGAGGCGTTTTCGTTTCGGTTTTTAATGTCAAAAAATAGTTTGAACAAATTGAAAAGAAGGTGCTTGTGCTTCTTTGACGTGCTTATTTGGACATGACATCCCGTCGAAAACCTAGTACCTCTGCGTTTAAAATCCACGCCATCTATTAGTTCTCAGATACATAGGGATTATTTATATTTTATGGTATACGAAGGATTAAAAATCTAAAACCGAGTTTAGGGAAGGATAGTCAAAGACGGCATCGATTCGTCATTGAATGCGTAATACATTTAAATTTAATTCCCTCAACTTCAATAATTGGTAATTTGGTTATTTGTATTTTTTTTTTAATATTCTAGCGTATACAAGGCCTTTGCTAGGCTGTCCATGCTAAGCCTACATTGTTGGGTTTACATACATTAACTCTTTCATTGCCCACGACGCACAGGTGGCTCTTGCAGACCTACTACGCTACGGCCCGCCGGTTTAAATAACATAAAGACATCCAAGGAAGAAAGGATTTGAATGTGGTTTCACTATTAAGCTAAGAAGGCACCAAGCCCTGACTACGCTTCCAAGTGGCTCCTTGTCTTCGGTTGTGGTTGCCGCGCGTCGACTTATGCTTCTCTTTCTTATCTCTGTTCTGGAGGACCTCCTTCTCTTGCCCCTGACCGCGGGCTTTGCCGACCACGTCGGTGTTTCTGGAAGAGAGTAGATGACTTCATTATTTTGTTAAATTGTTGTTATTGGTGATTGATGTTGTGCTGCACTTAGCACCCTGGCACCGCTGAAAACCAGCGCTGCATTGGCACCTTGTCAATGGGGCATTTTAAAGCTGAGTCGTTGGCCTATTTGTGATCTCGCTGTAAATTTTCTTGGTGCAGATCAATTTTAGTGAACAAAGACTATCATGTTTAGTGAACAAAGATTATCAACTATTATAGTCAATAATGCAGTCGCTTTTGGAGGTTAATGAATAATAGAAATGCTATAACAAAATAAAGCAAAGATTGTGTTATGTATCCGCGAGGAGTGGGTTATGTTTTTCGAGTGTATTATATGTGTAGTTGGCGAACACTCTTTAGCTCTTTAGCTCGAATCTCGAAAACTCGAATTACATAAAATTCAAAATTTTTTCTTTTATTCCATGAATGTGAAAACACGATTAAGAAAAAAAATTACGATAAAAAAATCATAAAAGTGCACCGTCTCGCACATACTTTGATAGAGATCTACAGAACCCCGCGGTCTATTGAAATGATTTATGTTTTGATTCGTAGGTTATTACCAATTATTTATCCTTGAACCAGTTTCTTCATAAGTTGTGTAGTTTTCTTGTAAATAAGCAAAAACTTGATTTTGTGCTTACGCTGTTCCATAAACGTATGCTCTGTCCCGCTCCTATGAACGCGAAATCCTATGCCTATCCTTTTCACAAAATGGCGCGCATTGCGCCCTCTTAATTCCTTTGCCGAAACCACAAATAGCTAGATCGAAACCACTGACCGGCACGATCAAACAATGTAAACCTACCTCGGTGGAGGAGGCTTGTGTCCCTTCCCCCGCCTCGCCTGCCAGTTGGCCTCTCGCCTTGCACGGATCTCCTCGGGGTTCGAACAGAAGTCCAATTTACTGGGCCCGGCTGCTGGCTCGGTTGATTCTTCTTCATCGTCATCTGATTCCTCCTGGAAAAAGAGATAGGTAAATGGTGCACGAATGAAAAAGAGCCTAGAAGAGTCAAGAATCAAATAGTTTTTGTCGGCTCCTGCCCGCGGCTTCATTGTTAATTGAGATCTACGCAAAGTTCTAGCTAGATTCAGTAATTTTGGCGTTGTAGGCGTACAAAACCATCTCAAACTTACGCCTAAAGATCACCTTTACGTTTCAAATCTACTTTTAAGTGCATCGTCTGTTCCTCTTGTTATAGTACTGACCTCTCGTCGTGTCCTCTGCATCAAGGCTCGTGGCGTGACGAAAGGTCGTCGTTCTTCGACGTCATTTGTTGTTGGCGCTACTCCGTCACTATCATACGTGTCGTCGTATTCGTCTGAATACATCGTCTCTTCATCTACGACGAGGCTGAAAGATAATATAATAATTAGCTCTATGGCTTATAATCAGCAGAACCTTTTCAACAAAAATTTTACTTTACTGAGGTAGAAACATTTTATTGGAATGATCGCTTGATTGCTGCTTTAGGCAGGGATGCAGTTTAAGATCCATCGGAAGCGGAACCTTTGCATTCCATGTTTAAGGTTTAAATAAGATCCGTCAAGTGCGAGTGTGACTCGCGCTTATCTATTAAACAAAACTCTAGGTACCATTTAATTAGAGACTTCGCTATCTGCTACAATCTATAGGTAGATACATTTCAGATGGATTGCTCTGCAAACTTCTGAAAGGATTAGAATAAAACCGTCCGGTCAACAAGCATTCACATCAGCACTTACTTGTACTTGCTATAAATGTCTGCCATCTGTTTCATGTCCTTCTTGTCATCAAGCAAATCTTTCATGTCCCTGGTAACGGAAAATAATAATTAATTATTTAAATGATTGACAAGGAATTATGACGTCACACTCACAGTGCACGAGTACAATCACTAAGGCGCCAGCAAAGCTTGTTGAATATGGCAAACCCTCTTGGCGTATTCTGCTATTTTAAAGAGGTCCCTTATATCGAGATAAAAAAGAATTTAAGACACTTCTAACCAGAACACATAATCTTTCTGACGGTAAACATTATTTATCGATTACGTCATATGGCATTATTTTATTCAAAGCTCAACAGATAATGAGAGAGTACTAAAACTGCAAAAGCGTGCCATACGAGTGTTAGTAAAAGAAAAATACAGGGAATCATGTCGAGAGCATTTTAAAAAACTTCGCATGGTAACATCAATAGCAGTCCACATAATGGAGGTCATAAAGTATGTCAAACTACATTTAGATGAATATACTACAAGAGGGGGTATTAATAAACGCGCCGCGCGAAATAAAATGACGATAGAGCCGATCCCGCAACGACTCAATATGCTCAAACACATCCCTAAAATAATGGGCCAAAAACTTTTTAATAAGCTCCCTCTAGAGTTGATATTAATTACAAATCAAAATGGGTTTAACAATGAATTACGAAATCTTCTACTTTACAAAACGCTGTATAGCATCAAAGAGTTTTTAGAGAATGATTACAGTCAGTTTAATGTCAAATCCTCTAAATTACCTGACATCCTCGCAGAAGCACCTAACCTAAAGAGATAGATCTACAGGAACCTTAGTTTTAAGCATATAATTGTACCTTGACTTTTGCCTCTCTACAGCAAAATTGTATTTAGCGTGTTTTGGACGAGTCATGCCTCATCATTTAATTTAAGTAACATTATTTTGTAAATTTTTTATTTGTATGATGTATGACAATAAACGATCTTATCTATCTTTGCACTCTTTGAGAGAGGCCCAAGTCTTGGCTATTGAATGGCACTTTCACAGACTCTTTACCTAGCCTTTTTACATGCATTAATTTACTTATTTATTGTTTTCTAATTATTGATACTATGTTTTATTGTACCAATATTATATTTATTATTTAGTAGCAATAGACAAGACCAAGTGTTCCTTGTGAATTAATGGTAAATAAATAAATTTAATATAACTCTCCGTCTAACACGTTCACTCGAGGTCAGTCTCAAAGTAACTTCTTCTACTATCTATATTTCAAGTGTTACCTATATTTCTCTCTCTTTTTCCCCACATGTATCTTGCTCAGGTCCACGTCGTCCCTCGTCATGATGTCGAACTGGTCTCCGTCGAACACGTTCAGTCTATCGAGGCCGGTCTCAAGGAACTTCTTGTCTAGGATGTCTTCAGGGATTATGGGCAGAGAATGGTCTAATTCTGAAAAATTATATTGAATATAATTTATTAAGTGAATCACATTTATTTCAATTAGACCTGATAGGGACAAATTACAGCTAGTATTTACACGTCTTAAAACAATTTCTTAAAAATCAGAAACCTTCACCAAAAAGCAGAGTGCTCAGAATGCTGGCAGCATAATATGTCACTTTTTTTAAGTTGACGTTCAGTGTACTTCCTAAATCTAAATTGAGGGTAAAAGCGGTGGATATACACTAAAAACAAATGATATTTTTACCTCTCAAATGTTCAGCTAGCGTATCCTCCAATATACTATTAATAACTCTTTCAGCACTGAATCCATAGTGCTTCAGACATTTCAGCACGAACCCATCTCCCAAGTGGGGCATAATATCCTTCACTTCACTGATCAACGACTCCTCTCTTATATGGTCAGGTATGTCGTGGTCTGTGGTAGGTGGTTTACTTTGTGATTGGGTGGAATTGTCTATGGTTGGTGTAGAATGGCCGTTGGTGATTGCTGTCGTTGTTTGTGGTATGGGGTCGTCCAGGTTTGAATAGATTGCTTGAAGGATGAAGTCAGTCTTAACGGTATCACTGTGGGTATGCTAAGAAATAATAGTTATTGAGTGATTATGCCGGCTTAGAATTTGCACCAACCCACCTCAGCCCGTATCGTAAGAGTCGATTATGGGATATCCAAGGGGGGGCGGGTATAAGCGCCCCCTTGCTTTTAGGGTGGGGGGGGGGGGTCGAGCTAAATCTTACCTTCGGGAAACATTACGAATAGGTACACAATGATGAACTTTTGTACAAACCGAGAACCACCCTGCCACTTCTGCCTCCGAACATCAAATGGCAACATCAGAGTCTGAATCTACCTCGGTTATTATTAATAACCGAGGTAGATTCAGACTCTGATGTTGCCATATTTGCCTTATTTTTCCCTGTTTTCTTCTCTTCTACGATCTTTTTATATGGTTTATTTTTTTGCGACGTCGCTTAGTTGCTCTTCTTTTAGAAGCATCAAGAACCAGTGCCATTACTGAAACTTGCTTTAAAATTGTCAACCGATTGGTTAATATATTAACCAATCGGTTAAAATCGGAAAAATAAGGTAGACTCAGTCAAGCGTGGAAAGAGTTTGCTGTCAGGTAAAGATGTTAGTGTGTTAGTGTTTTTAATTTTAATCTGCAAAGCGCACGAAATGTATTATTATTTTAAATTTCACGTTATTTGCTGCTGTAGTTGCTGAGATATTAAAGACGGGAAAAAGGACAGAAAAAGCGAACGAGGGTTTCGAAACCCTAAAAACTTTTAATATGTTCGATTCAATTGTCTAAAAGCTTAAAGCTATACATGGTAGTCAGCCGTTCTAGGTCTTAGAATAACTTCTAAAACTCAAAAGTAAGCTATAATCTCGTAAGATATAAATGTTTTAAACTTTGTTTTATTATAACATTAAGTAGGTTAACTTTTTTATATTATAATTTTCTCAAATTTTAGTTCAATATGGTGTGCGCCGCGCGCGCCGCGCGGGACGCGCACGCTTCGTTCTGGCTTGCACGGAAGACCAGAAAGGCAATTCTCGCCAGAATTTTCCTTCAATAGCATCCGCTGAGTGTTTGCCATTTCTGTTGTAACTGTAATTGATTAGTTCTTATTTATATTGTTTGAAATGCGCAAGTAAATAAACAAATTTTTACTTTTAACAAAAACTGACTTCAAATTCCTTAATACTTAGGTAAGTAGGTACGTTGTTTCTCAAGTTTTGCGGGGCTAATACTAATCCGTCGGGCACGAACACGCGCTCGGGAATAAAATACTATAGTAAACATATAATTAAAGTCGGCCCACAATTGACGGAGAAATTTGATTAAAAAACATACTACAGCCGCACATAGAACTTCCTCCTTTTATTTGAAGTCGGTTAAAAATGGTTTGAGATTGTCGGCCACCATTTCCCGTGCAGAACGCATATAAAATTAAAATCCGCAAAAATAAGTATGTATTTGTATTTCGGTTCATCGTAGGTACTAGCACGTTAGTACTAAAATCTGGTCTGACGAGAACCAAGATTCCTATAAATAAAATTGGTCAAAATTCAGGGCGAAAATAGGTTCATCATTTTCGTTGAATGGAATTGGATTCCGTCCTTTTGGGGTATTCAAAGGGCTGACCTGACTCTACTTCCTTGTTACTGGCAACATGTTTCATCGGTTTACCACATAAAAGTTATAAATAAGCCAGTGTTCGGTTCATGGAAACTTATGGAGTGGTGTTTGACTGAAACAGTTCTAAAAGGAACTGCTTTTCAAAAACTATGTCAATATGTCAATTGTCAAATTATCGATCTGGTAAATCTGTAAATTCCATTTTTCGTTCTATCAAGACTACATAAAACCGTGCGTTCTCGTCAGCGCGATCTAGAGCTCGTCCACTTTTACTAGCGACATCTAGTTATAATTTACGTCAACATTTTACGAGATGATTTGTTTGGTTAAATTCAATGAATTCTCTGGAATTCTCCCAATTTTCCATTTCTATTAAATTAAATCAATTAAACCATGAAGTACAATAATATACAGGATGCCTTTTTGAGATGGGAGTGGATGGCCAAATCCAAAACTGTGGAAGTAGAGAAGAGATGTAAAAGGAGTCATGGGCTCCATTTATAAGAAAATAAAAACGGCATAGGTACTTATTTAAATTTTTCATTAAAGTTTACAAAATTCATTATGAAATACGTTATATCGAGGATAAACACGATTAAAATATTCTGGCTAGCGGCAAGCACACGTTTGTTAGAAAATATTATTTAAATTTTTCACATTGATGCATATTAGGGGGAGAATTCAAATTAATATTGTAAAAAATTGCCATTTCCTTTCATTTTCAATTATGCATTTCTTGGCAAAGATTGATCCTTATCAGCAACTGAATCTGTTAGTACCTAAATACAGGGTGTCAAATTTCTTGATAAATCGATCGCTTCTATTTCCAGCAAAAGTAAGACTGAAAATAAAACGCCAAGTGCGAGTCGATTCGCACACGAAGGGCTCCGTACCGTAAAAATCAGGCAACTTTTTCAAAGAACATCAAATTTTCAACTTTATTATATTTTTAGTATTTGTTGTTATTACAGTTGAAGTGTTAAGTACTTATTTATAGAAAGTTTCATGTGTCTACCTATTGTGGTTCAAGAGATACAGCCTTAAGCAAAAATAGACAACAAAATCCTGTTTTTTTGTATGGGCTTCCATACAAAAAAACATGATTTTATTGCCCTATAATTAGGATATTTATTTTATTTTTATTATTTGTTGTTATAGCGGCAAAGGAAATACAAATTCTCTGAAAATTTCAACTGTCTGATGGACGGACGGACAGCGGAGGCTTAGTAATAGGGTTCCGTTTTCACCCTTTGGGTACGGAACCCTAAAAAAGGGAAAAAAGCAAAAAGCAACACCCATCCGAGTACTGACCACGCCCATGGATATTATAATGATTATTGATGATGTATGTGATATTATTTATTCCACCATAAAGATTTGAAAGTATGAGAGATTGTTAGAATATTACCATCTTATTATAAATTCCTATAGACAGAACAAAATGGCCAATTAATAAATTTAACACAAAACTCTTATAAGTGGCTCACAGAGTAATGTTTTGAGTTTGTCAGAGTAATAATTTAAAAAAATTATCTTCATCTACGATTAATTACCTAGCTATGTAAATATTGTACTTCCATAATAAATAGAAAAACTGTTTTTCCCATCTAGTTTTTTCAGATCGTTTTATACACAGGTTCGACCGTAAATTACCGTTATCATCATGAGTATATTTGAATAATGTAAGACAGTCATAATAAAATTTAAAAAAAAATCCTAATGTACCGATATTCCTGCAGACAAATGATTTACAATTATTTTTTAAGTTTCTTATAATATAAACTTGTTCGTTAAAGGATACATCTCGGGAAAGGCCTGCCTCAGCATCTCAATATCGTCATGCACAGGGTAGCACGCGTGGTAGTCTTGCATTAGCAGCCGCTCTGATAGACCGTCCAACATTACTGATAGGTAGTCTTCCACGTAAGATTGAGTCGAGCCTCTGCAAGGAAGGTAGAAGATAAATTAGAGATGAATAAATTAGAAATTAACAAGAATATCCCTTTATTTCTGAGTAGACAAGGCGTCACTCATCGCCGAGAGAAGAGAGTTTCTAATACAAACTATATTCATAGACTTTAGTAGGTATATCTTACTCACTCACCTCTGATGATATAGTTCTTATACACAGCCAGCATCTCTCTGAAGACATCGACTAACTCTGCCCTCGCCGCGTGTAGATACTCTCTAGCTCTGAGTAGACAAGGCTTTTCTCATCGCCGAGAGAAGGTAGTTTCTAGTATATAACAACATTAATAGACGTAAGTATATCTTACTCTCCACTGAAGATATAGTTCTTATACGCAGCCAGCATCTCTCTGAAGACATCGACTAACTCTGCCCTTGCCGCGTGTAGATACCCCTCTAGCTCTGAGTAGACAAGGCTGCTCTCATCGCCGAGAGAAGAGAGTTTCTCATACAGCGCTGGAATGCCGTGTTCGTACAGTTGGACTATACTGGAACGAATTTTGCGGTGAGAACACAAAATAGAGTAAGTTGAAAGAAATCACACTTCACAATTTCACATCACAATCACACATTTATAAATACAATGTTTGGATGTCTGTATATCTTCTTTACGCTAACGCTAACTACTGATCAGATCGGGCTGAAATTTTGCATACATGTAATTTTTATCCCATAAATCCAATGGGATATAAATAACCTACTATACGTACACACGCGTTGTTTCCATAGAAACAACGCGTGCGCAGCCGCCCCGGCAGAAACTAGTAAGGGCTAAAAATAGCGATGTACATAATTTGAATACAAGAAATAAACATAAACTCGCTGTGCCCACAACTAGACTACACAAAATTAATGTATCTTTTAAAGGGCAATGTATACGCTTCTACAACAAAACTCCTAGTGAGTTGTTTATCAGTAAGTAAATTCAAACAAATTGTCAAAACTTTCTTGTGTAAAAAGGCCTACTATAAAATATCAGAATAACTAGAGGATAAAAAAGCGTGGGACGGGATTTGCTCCAACTCGAAAACTAACAACTAACTAACAGGCTAAAGGTTCCTTCGTCGCTTCTTTACTTTAGTCTACATAGTTTTTGACTTTGACTTATTAGAAAGAAGGATTTACTAAACAACAAGAGGGCATGCAAGTAACAAGGTTAAAATAAAGCTGAAAGCAAAATACCCATTAAGATTAAATTTGGTTGTAGGAGGTAATGTTATCCTGGTCTGATTTGTTATTTTTACAAGTAGATAGTTACACACTATCCCGGTATATAAGGACACTGGCAACGTGTTATCGTGAGCGAAGCCGCGGGCGGAATATGTATGATACAACCAAAAACGCATTTTCATTTCTAAAGAGTCACATCGCATGCCATTGAGTTGGCCATAATCACCATGCTTGGCAGGAGGATTAGTCATCGCAGTGGAGGTGTTAAAAATAGAAGAACAGAAGCCTGGCTCTGGTAGTAACGTGTACTTAGTCGGCTTTAACAACACCCACGAGCTGAGTTAGATGGATCGATTCTTAAGCCGCGACCGCCGCAACCGATATTTTTAAATTGAAATAAGATATTTCTCACTCACCTAATAACAAAATTCGTTTTCCTAAATATACTAACAGCCTTAGGGTATACTTCCATAAATACTCTAAGCGTCATCGACGTGTCCAACATGTGTATAACCAAGTCCTTTAAGACGTCAAACGTCAGTTTATCCTGTTTGGATGATGTTGGCCGACGGATCTCGGAGAACCCTTTGAAAGTCTCGGGGAGATTCGGCGGGTCCGCATTGTCGTAGTTATTGTTAACTTGTAGTATGATGAATTTGAAAGCCTGTGGAGGAAAGAAGTATATTAACCTTGAGGCTAATGCCACAATATTACTTATTGCTAAGAGCCAAGCGAGTCGTCGTTAGTGACTGATCCTAGCGAACTGACGTATTGCATACTATTGCAGCTGGCCACAATGCGAGCGACGCGCCTAGCTAGGTGCCTGGGTAGTCATCAAGCTAGGCGCCTTGTATGTGACCATTATTGTGTGTCTTGTACACAAGCGTAGCTCCAAGTTTAATTCTAGGCTTGGCACGTACATATAGTGCGGCGTTACCCTGAGTGATTGGCTAAAGATTTGCAATAATAATCCCAGGGTTACTAGATAATTTAGGGATAGACGAGCGCTATTTTTAAATTGATGTGATATTTTAAGCCGTTTACGCAAAGCGTTTTTTTTTTATTTTTATTTTTTTTTTTTAATTTGTTGTATTATTTATTAATATTAAGTATATGAATTGAACTACTACTATGCATTGTATATTTAAGTAATACGCCACCGTCTATACGTGTTCATCCCAAGGTGGTCTGGAAGAGATCGCTCTTAGCGAAAAGGCCGCCCATATATCTCTTTACCTGTATTTTATTTTTTTTGTATTTTCTTGGAGTGCAATAATGTGTAATGTATTGTATTGTACAGATGTACAGAAGTCGTCAAGTATGTATGTAGTGATTTAGTTTTGTTTGATTTAGTCAGATGTAGGTATTATTATAACAGCACGTCGCTTGTCGGCAGACGGGCGTGGTTGTTAAGTAAGTAAACATTAAAGGGACAAGTTTAAAGTATAACGTATAGTTACAATAGACTTTTTTATTCCTTCATACAAACTTCATGCACAAAAATGTTACTTTGTATAGTAAGTAATCCCTAAGTAATCCAATGTTGACAAATATTTTATTGTACCCACCAAACATAAAAATAGTTATCGGCTCGGTTTTGAAACTGGTGTGATATACCAGAAGCGCAATTCTGGTAACATAACTACTCGATAAATATTGCAAGAACTGTCAAAATATCGAGTGATTGCTTCGTAGCAAACTTAAACTCTGCAATTCGATATTTATCGACACTTTTCTTCAATAAGTTGCTCGATGTGTCGCTCGAGAATCCAGTTATTGGCAGGACAAACACTCTACATCGAGTTCGGCTAGTGTATAGGTACCTATTTTTTATTTCTTCCATGTTGACAGAAATCCAGTGTCTATATATGGGATTGGCCAGATAGTCAGAAACAGCTTTCAGGATGGTGTTGTTGGAGCAACTTTTAGTCGACTCTAGAAGGTTGCTATCCTCGTCCGTCTTATAGCGAAGAAGTCGGGAACTCCCGCTTCAGAAAACATGGTCGACGCACTGCAGTGTCTTGGCAGCCTTGGCCTCGGGTTAAAAGAATACAATAATTTATCATACTAACCTCATGTACAAAAGCGACCGCCGCTAAAGCATCCTGTTCATACCGCGGTTGCAACGCGAACACGCTCTCTAGAAGTCTCGACACGTGTCGGCTGTTGTCCACGCCGTACGTTATACAGATGTCCCATATTATAGGGATTGTAAATATGAACTTGTTGTAGAGAATGTCGCCCATGAACTCTTTTGTCATCCATTGGGACTGAAAAGCATCAGAACTTTTATTATTTTTTAATTACATTTGCCTTGCTCAATATAATACATATAGGAATGCTAGTAACAATACTCTCGATTTGATATTTTCTGCATTTCCTATTGACATTCAAAAATCTAGTTTCGTGCTAGTTCGTGAGGACAAAGCTCACACAGTTTTGTCTATGACTGCAACAGATATATTAGTACGCCTGATTAAGCCTAGAACTCGGTTTAAACACCAATTTAAACGCGCTAACTTTTCTGATATAAATAATTCATTTTTAGAACATGACTGGTCATTTATTAATACGGAAATTAACTTTGAAGAAGCTATTAAGAAATTCTACACAGTTATTAACAATGTTATTGATAATTTTGTCCCAACGGTACGCTGTGGTGGAACTTACACATACCCTGTTTGGTACAGTAGAGCTCTAATAAATGTAATTAAAGAAAAAAGTAAAATACATGCAATTTGGAAAAGGTTTAATA
Source organism: Eupithecia inturbata (assembly GCA_963662085.1). NCBI lineage: Eukaryota > Metazoa > Arthropoda > Insecta > Lepidoptera > Geometridae > Eupithecia > Eupithecia inturbata. The sequence continues at coordinate 1,682,907 of OY759195.1, forward strand.
ATCCTAATGACTATGCTGATTTCTCAGAACTACGCAGAAGACAGAAAATTCTACAAGAAGAATGCCATAAATTATATATAAATTTTGCCCAAGATAAAATAAAATCAAACCCTAAAACTTTTTGGAGCTATGTAAAATCTAAACGCAAAAATGCTACAGACTACCCTCAACAGATGACTTACGGTGATTCTTTTTTCAGTAACACTAGCGACATATGTAAAGCGTTCAATGAATTTTTCAAAGCAAATTTTAGGTTATCTGACCCTCACAGTAATAGCCTGTACACTGATGATAGCTCTCACTCAAATTTAATAAATGGTATAACAACAACGCCAAATGAGGTCTATAAGCTTATTTGTGACTTAGACATTAATAAAGGCAAAGGCAATGATAACTTACCCCCTATACTTTTTGTAAACTGTGCGAAAACCCTAGCTGTTCCTATCGCCCTACTGTTTAACAGATGTTTTAATGACGGTTTGTTTCCGAATACTTGGAAACAAGCTCATGTCGTACCCATTCATAAAAAAGGCCTCAAAACAGCGATAGAAAACTATCGGCCTATATCTATACTCAACGTTCTCAGTAAATTAATGGAAAGAGTTGTTCATACGCACATTTACCCGATTGTATCATCAGCAATACCTATTGAGCAGCATGGATTTATAAAGGGACGTTCTACTACTACTAACTTAGGCGTTTTTATTGACTTCGTTGCTACAAATATGGATGGAGGTTCTCAAGTTGATGTGGTCTACACAGATTTTGAGAAAGCTTTTGATCGTGTAGACCACATTATACTGCTGCGCAAGCTCTTTTCGCTGGGCATTCGAGGTAACTTGCTGAGATGGTTTGAGTCTTACTTGTCGAAACGTTCTCAGGCTGTAGTTGTAGGAGGTTTTCGATCTAACTACATAGAAATAACCTCTGGAGTCCCACAGGGCTCTATTTTAGGACCACTTCTATATGCTTGTTACTTACATGATGTTCAGAAATGTTTTAAGCATGCTAGATTCCTGATGTATGCAGACGATACAAATTTTTTTATGAAAATTAATAATCGTTCGGATTGTTTGAAACTTCAAGATGACCTTAGTAGGCTCGGGGAATATTACAAATTAAATTGTATCGATGTAAATGTTAGTAAGTGCTGCTTTGTCTCTTTCACACGTAAGAGAAATCCTTTAAAACATGTTTATCAAGTATGTGGAGCAAATATCAATAAAACTGAACAAGTTCGTGATTTAGGCATATTACTAGATGCAAAACTAACATTTTCAGTACATATAGAATCAATCGTTAATAAAGCTTATAAGAGCTTAGGATTTGTATTACGAGTGAGTAAACCGTTTTCAGATATTGCTTGTATAAAACTACTGTACTACTCGTTTGTCAGAAGTATCCTTGAATACTGCAGTGCTATCTGGAATCCGCACTATATAACGTAATATTGAAAACATTCAGTATAAATTTCTTAAACATTTAAATTATAGAAAATTTTATATTCCTCAAGACTACGAAGACTCATGTAATTATCATAATCTTGCAAGTCTTGGAAATCGCCGTACACTTCTGGACATGGCTTTCCTGCACGGCATATGTAACGGATACGTTGACTGCCCTGAACTGGCCAGTAGGATATTATGTTTAAATGCCCCGATTACCCGTACTAGACACACTAAATTATATGCCGTTTCGCGCTCATCTACAAACTATGCACAAAACTCGTTAGTTAACAGACTTCATAGAATTTATAATAAGAGATTTGATTCAACTGATCTATTTTATACAAGCAAGAGAGGTTTTAGAAGGGATCTTATAAAAATTTTAGAAGACACTGCGTAGAAAGTAGGTACACTTACCCATTTTTTTATTTTATAACCTTTTTGTATTTTCTATTATTATTATTATTTATGTATTTTATTTTATAAAGTATTTTATATTATTATTATTTATGTATTTTATTTAGTTAGGTATGTATTCATCATCATCATCATTATTATTTTTATTTACTTTAAGTTATTATGAGACACCTATATCTCTACCTTTGTAAAATGAAATAGTACATATGTTTTGATTTTTAACACTAATTTAAACTTGCTATTTGACTGTCTGTTTTTAAAATTATCATCTATAAAATGTAAATCCGTTATTGGTCGTAAGAAAAAATTATATTATAAGTTTATGTAGAATAAGGACTGTGGATTTTGTTTAAATAAATAAATAAATAAAAGGTTAAAGGTTTTTATTAGTACATGCAGTTTCTACTTTAGTACGCGGCTTTGTGGTAAAGCCGCGTACTAAATAAGTCGCTTTTAATACATTAAACTTTAATTTATTTAATTTTTTCTATTGGCTAATGAAATATAAAATAATAATTAATATGTGTGCTGATGAGGTATGTCGCAAGTCACAGCTACGCAAACAAGTAAAGCTGTACGTATGAACTAACCTTACTCTCCTTATTAGTAACCAATCGACTGAATACAATAAGCACATGTTTCCGTACATCCTCGTACAGTCTCTGTATGTCCATGCTCTCGTGCGGAGGCAGGTAAGGTGGGCTAGCTTCCTGCAAGAACGACACGAGGGAGTCCATGCATTGGGGATGGAATAGGACTGTGCTCCAAAACCTGGAACCAGTTCATTAACAAAGTACATTTACAACACTGTTTTTGGATGTATAAATTCTTAGAATTTTTTAAAATTGTTTTAATACATTTTAGCTATGACAATGACTAAGGGTTCTAAGTGATTTGATAGTAAAAATAATAAAAATTAAATCAAATAGCATTAATAACATTTACTCAGTTCTAGAATAAATATTAATTATTATTTAAAAATGGGGAGACCAAAGAAATTGTTGGATACATGCATTAAAATAAACATACAGACAAACTGAAAACCTCCATCTTTTTGAATTTGGTTAAAAATATATATGGACACTGGTATTATTGGAGCAGATCTCAGAAGTACAAAACAATTTTTGATATTAAAAGCTTTCATTTTTTATCTTATTGACTATATTATGAAATACACATACAATATGATTCCTTTTCAAAGTTGGATTTGAAGCTTTTTGCTGTGCATGTGCAATTTTTTTTTTTTAATAATATAATGCTGGACAATCCACACAGCATCATCTAGCCCCAAAGTAAGCAGAGCTTGTGTTATGGGTACTAGATGACTGATAAACACATATACAATATATAACATAGATAGATATTTTTTATTATATATAGAAAATACCCAGAACACCCGGAACAAATATTTGCAGATCGTACAAACATTTGTCCCAAGGCGGGAATCGAACCCGCAACCTTCTGCGTCGCAGGCGGACCTTCGCCCGCCGCGCCACATCGGTCGTCCAATTATGCAATTATGCATTGTTGAAGTCTGTATTTTTGTTTTTAATTTATATGTTTAGTTAATTACAATTAAGACTGTTGCATATTCCCATACTTAAATTTTGACTGTCAATCTATATTTTTACTACTCTCCCACAAAAAAAAGATAACAAATGTCTTGAGAGCACAAAACAATTTAGTTACCTGTGATATTCTAAGCTCAGTATCCACTTCACATCTTCCAAATAAACACTAATTTTGGTCTTCCATGTTTCAACAGCTCCGATGATAAGGGAACTGCCGGATGGAGGCCGCTCATACAATATCAGCTCACGACTGGGAACCCAATATGTGTCCTGAAATAGATATCAGGAATAGCCATAGAAAATAAATAGATTAGAATAAAAGTAGGTAGCTACTAACTATCACATCTTCTTTGTCTATATCTATGTTTTCAGGATGGTTTTTTGAGAATATTTTCTTGCTAATGCCAAGACCTTCGCAAAATCTTACTGTTTGTGTAACTACTAAGTCTTACCTTTACTAAATACTAACAGGGAAACCCCCGACAAGCAATACTTTAGTCAGAAGACAGAAAATAAGAATTGGACAACAGGCAATAATCTTCAACTTACCAAAGCTTTAACCTTGCGAACGACTCCAGCATCAGTCACAGATAGTGATAGAGACTCCACCGGTAGGTTTTCAGGATTCTGTAAGAATTTAGAAAATTCACTTCATGGCTTTTTGTCTGTGCTTGACTATTCTTAAACTGGCCAGACAATTATGCACTTACAGAGAATATGGTAGTTTCGCTGAACATTTCAGGAGACCAGGTACCTAGTATAAAAAGAAGAAATTGTTTTATTTTTTGTTTTTCTACAGTAAACACGACACGAAACCAGATCTACGTAAAATAAATATGTGGAGAGAGAGAGGAAGGAGGGAGGTGGGGTTGGGGTGACATCTGTGCGGTGCGGTGCAGGTAGGTTTGTCAGAGTGACATTGACAGATTTGACAAAAAACATCGGCAGTGCGTGAGCTATTTCCAAAAAGAAGTCACTAATTTAATATAATGATAAAAGTATAATCCATCTACTTACGGCTATTTCACAGTTTTATTAGTCGCGTCGTCGCACAGTGGATCGAAAAAGCCCTTCCTATAGACATAGAACTTTTTTTTTCTAAACATGCTTTTTCTTATTGGAAACCAAGACAGAATCTTATTAGAAGCCCAAACTATATCATATTTTATGAACCTAGGTGATAATGACGCAGAAAAGATTTTTTGAACTTTAATTTGTATGGAGAAAAACATGAAAATCGATATTTTTCGGCTCTCGTACGAGTGCCCGTTATTTCCTCCGGCATAAATAATGTTCCTATTTTTTACTATCTTTTGACATATAGCACATATGGGGCACTCGATGGACTTCAGGTGAAAAAAAATAAAATATATTTTTAAATTTTCATTTTGCATTTTATTCATTATACAAGGTACATTACGACCTAAAAATAATATTAAAACTCACCTAATTATTGTTACAGTTTAAATGCAATATTTCACCAGCCATACTTTATAATTTTACCTGATAATTCCATACTATATGGTGGTTTTATGATATTTAGCCGTTAAAGACGATACCTATTGTATATTTTTTTGTTAAATGTACAAGGGGCCATTAAGTTAGGTACTCGACCTTATCATTGTTACAAAATTTACTGCAGAGGTTTACCTACTTATCTTGAACTACCTGCTAACCCGTCACTTATGATTGTATTATTATTCTAAGAATTCCTTAAGCCCCTTTGCTTTGTTATTAAAAATGGATGTTATTTAAGTAGGTACTTACCTAATTAACAATTTGTCATTGTCTAGTTTTTTCTAGTAGTCGTTAGCCGGTATGAAGTAAGTATAAATAAGAAGGGTTCTGAATATTTTTTTAGTTATATTAAAACTTACTACGTAAAACATGTGTGAAATTTCGAGTTAAAAATGGAAAAGCATAGTGTGGTGACCAATCTGGATCTATTTGTGATTCTAAAACAGTCTGGCAAGCTTGGAAACTATTTAAAACTGTTAGAAAGTGTTAAATTTCAGTTGAATTTGAGTTTATCTGAAGAAGATACAGACACTCTCCAAGAATTCTGTCGAAGGTTTAGTCAGTCTGTGATAAAAAGATGGAAATCTGCAAAATGTAACACAGAAACTTTCAAAAAACACTATACAGATTGGTTGGAGCAGAATATCGAGTGGCCAACTTGTGTACGTGAAAATATACGACCACAACAGCTAAATACTGCAATTCAAGAAACAAGTGAAGCTGGCGAATTGTTTTTACCCTCTCCGAGTACATCAACTGTTGGAACATCAACGAAAACGGCTCCAAGTCCGCGCAAACCTTTCACAGAACTTGGAACAAAACAAAAGGTACGAAGGATTTAAAATTATAATTATAAAGGACGAGAAAGTTCAGAATTGGCCTTTGCTTTAATTGCTAATATGAAAAATGAGGGTAAAGATATTTTGGCAGCAGCCATAGATCATATTCTAAAGAATCCAAAAGAGGCGGAAAAAATCGTGGAACAAGCAAATGAAAAAAATGTGTTTTCACCCCTACCAAAGCGCTCGGCTTATTACTGTCACTTAAACTATCAAAGTGGCAGTATATAACGTTGAGAGAATCTGCCATTCAAGAAGGCATTACAAATTTGTATCCATCATATTACAAAGTGCAGCAAGCCAAGATGGATTGCTTTCCTCCGAAAGACGCAATCACTGTTACAGATACAATGGCCAAAGTAGCTCTTCAAGCACTCCTTGACATAACTGTTAAAAGAATAATAAAAAGTTTACCTGACGAGATTACAAACCAATCAATGATATTAATATCGAAATGGGGATTTGATGGTGCCTCAAGTCAGAGCACATACAAACAAGGTTTTGATGGAGATGGAAAAAGTGATGAATCAATTTTCATGACCACTTTGGTTCCGCTAAAACTCACCTCTGGAAATGAGGTCATATGGGAAAACAAAAAACCTTGTTCAGCGTTATATTGTCGTCCTATGCAGTTTATCTTCATAAAAGAGTCGAAATTAGTCGTAAAAGAACAGCTGTCCGCAATGGAAGAAGAAATACGATCACTGAGTAGCACCGAATGCGATACAAACCGAATTACACACAATCTTATAATGACTATGATAGATGGGAAGGTATGCACCTATCTTTCAGAAGCAGCCTCACCTGCAACGTACTATTTGTGCTTGGCAAAACCTTCTGAAATGAATAATTTGGAAGCAGTTACGATAAAAGAAGTTTCAACCGATCTATATAAATATGGAATATCTTCACTGCACGCTCGCATAAACTGCATGGAATGTCTATTGCACATAGCATACAGGCAAGATTTAAAGACTTGGTCCGTAAGAGGAGAAGAAAATAAACGAATATTGGAAGAAAAGAAAAAAGAAATTCAAAAGTTCAGAAAAGAAACAGGTTTATTAATTGATGTAGTTAAGCAAGGATCGGGAACAACCAATGGTGGGAATACGGCGAGAAAGTTTTTCGAGTTCCCTGAAAAAACGGCAGCTATAACTGGGCTTGATGAAGAGCTCATACGCAGATTTGCAGTAATACTGCAAGTCATTTCATCAGGTGAAACTATAAAAATAGAAAAATTTAATGAATATATCCGAAAGACTGCAGAAAAGTACACAGAACTGTATAATTGGTACTATATGTCAGCAACCGTGCATAAAGTTCTTATACATGGTGCCGACATAGCCAATGTAGCGATTGTACCCATTGGTAAACTATCTGAAGAAGCCTCAGAGGCTAGAAATAAAGACTTTCGCAAGTACAGGGAGTCTCATGCTCGAAAGACTAGCAGGGTTAATAATAATCAGGATATTTTAAATATGCTGCTTCTTTCATCAGACCCTTACATTTCTTCCACAAGACCTGTACTCAATGCAGCACGGAGGAAAGAGTTAAGTTCCGAAGCTTTAGGTCTTATATCTATTAACACAGAGCACCTTGAGACAGAATTTGTAGATGTAAGTAACATTGATCCAGAAGACACAGATTCTGACACAGATGCTGATATGGATATGGTCTTTTAAAATGTTCTAATTGTTTTACAGAAACTTTGTAACTTATATGTAGGTACATAATACGTGTTTTTTAAATAATTATTGTGTATGATAACTTGTAATATAGAAAAATTTGCCTTGTGTCTAAAAAAATAGTAATATTTATTTCGTGTGAATTGTTTAATCGCCTTTGTAGTTTGTAATTATTATTATTTTCTTTTTAAAAATAATGACTGTATTTGATAATTATGCTTTTACTTTAACTAAATATAAAAATTTAATATATTTTCATTATTATGATAGGTGAAATATTACATTAAAATTGTAACAATAATTAGGTGAGTTGAAATATTATTTATAGGTCGTAATGTACCTTGTATAATGAATAAAATGCAAAAAGAAAATTTAAAAATATATTTTATTTTTTTTCACCTGAAGTCCATCGAGTGCCCCATATGTGCTATATGTCAAAAGATAGTAAAAAATAGGAACATTATTTATGCCGGAGGAAATAACGGGCACTCGTACGAGAGCCGAAAAATATCGATTTTCATGTTTTTCTCCATACAAATTAAAGTTCAAAAAATCTTTTCTGCGTCATTATCACCTAGGTTCATAAAATATGATATAGTTTGGGCTTCTAATAAGATTCTGTCTTGGTTTCCAATAAGAAAAAGCATGTTTAGAAAAAAAAAGTTCTATGTCTATAGGAAGGGCTTTTTCGATCCACTGTGCGTCGTCGCGTCCGTCATCGTCGTCGCCTAGAGTGATGTTACCTAGGACGAAGGGTTCACATCGGATAGCGAATCAGCTAGCTAACTCGTTCTTTCGATTTTTTCTACGATTTTATGTCTCGATACAGAAATAATGCGCTGTTAGCCTGTTAGCTATTTATGTATTTTATTTAATAAATAGGACATCCAACATGAGATCACACAACGCAAGTTAGTAACAAACAAGTAAAAAGGTTCTTAAATCTATGTGTCTCTATATTTTAGGAAGTATCAGCGTGCACAATAACAGTGTAGAGTAACAAAACAACAAATAATATTTTTTTTTTTTTAACTGGACTGACAAAGAGCTAAAAAATAAAAGGAAAAGTATAATACAAAAGGTACATAAAGGAATATTTAAAAAATGCTTATGACTAAAATAGTATGCAACATAAAAATTACAAAATCTACTTAGAATGAGATCTTTTTCTACAATAACAATGAGATCTTTATTTATTATAATACTATATTATGTACATGCATTTTTTTTAATTATGATAGGACTACATTCATTTGTTTAAATTAAAGACAAAACAGGTAGGTAAGGTACCTACCTAGTTCAAGAGGTAGGTGGAATAAGACTTCTGATTTTCTTCTTAAATTTAGGTAGGTAGCGAATCTGTGAGGTCGATGTCCTCGGATTTAGAAAGCGAATTATAAATCCTGCAGAGTCTTGGTTAAGATGCTTGCATACCTAAACTCGTTCTTAAAAATGTCGAGGAAAAAATATTATGCACTTTTCCTGGGTAGACGAGATGGAGCGTTTATAAGAAGAGTGCTAATCAAATCGATGCAATCCATACATCCAATAAAGAGCTTATGTAAGAAAATAAGATCTAGCATAGATCGTCGTGCGGATAGTGGGTGCATGTGGTAATGTTATAATCTACTTTCATAACTAGATAGTATTTTTGCCTGATAGTCTCCATAAGTCACGTGGTATAGAAATCGCCTCTGTACGCTTTCGATGCGTTAAGAATATAGTATGGGTTTCAGATTAAGCTGCCGTAATCAAGGATGGGTCTTACAATGGAATTAAATAGTTTAATTTTTGCAGATGAATTCTTAATGTCGACGAAGAGGTATTATACCAAGCTGCAATTAACTTTATTTCGTTGAAACTGAAATATTTTTTTTTTCTAAGTCCAGAATCAATGAAGGATCAGAGAACAATGAAGACAGGATTCGAACATGGAAGGAAGTCATAATTGAGGTAGACACTAGACTAGACAGGCCATTGACATGCTATTAGCCCTTTGTATTACACTTCCCTAAATCGAAGCTCAAATCCAGGCGATATTTGTCCATTGGAGGCATCTCATACGGACAAATAGCTTACATATTTTTAGTTTCATTTGTATAATCTCTTTGGATTTGTTTTGTTTGTTTTTGTTTGTTGATAAAGTTGGGATAACCGCCGGTTTATTTTGTTTATTATTCGTAATAATTATTGATGTGGCGTCAAAACCAGAGCATAAAGCAATTCTAAGATGAAAAAATTCGGGAATGATCCAAAAGTAAAGAAAACCCTTGTACGAGACTGTGAGCAGAAAATTAAGCTGCCAACTCGGAATCTAGTAATTCATGATGTCGGTTCGTCTTCAAGAATGTCTGGAAAAGCTTCTGGGTCGTCATTGAAAGAAAACGACTTGGGCAAGCCTACAATATGCTCCAGTCAAGCTTTGGCCAATCAAATATCCAACATAAAACTCTCTGCACCTCCTTCCTTGAAGACTCATAGTCTGAATATTGATAAAAGTAAAATCAGCACACAAGTAAGCAATGATTCTTGTTTTGAACGAAGTTACCGTTTGTAAAAATATATTATACTAGCTGCTGCCCGCGGTTCGCACGCTTTTGCCGGGATAAAAAGTAGCCTATGTCTGTCCCCAGGATACCATCTACCTCCCTGCCAAATTTCACTGAGATTTGTTCAGCCGTTTAGACATGAAGAGGTAAAAGACAGACAAGAGTTACTTTCGAATTTATATTTATATTATAATAATTTTAATCTGTAATTTATCTAATCTTATGTTATTGACTGTAATTTTGAATTTTATTTGATTGTGTGTATGTGTAATATGGATTATTATCTGAAATAAATGAATACAATACAATAATATTATGGATTATATATAATTTATGGATGTATACATAAATAAATTATAATTACTTCTTCATGGCCTTGGAAGTTTTTTACACAAAACATCTCTCATAAAGTCCAATAAGCCTATCTTCTTATCATTATTATTTCAGGTGACAAAAAAGCTGAACTTCCATTACAATGACAGAATTTACAGAAACCTGATAGAACTTAACGCAAATGTAGATGAAGTTAGAAAAAAGAAAGATAAGAAACCCATTTCACCAACCAAGAAACGAGATCTAGAACCAAAGATTGAAGACTTCACTGAAGAAATTACAGATCAAGATAGCCCTCCCAACATTCCTGTCATGAAACCTAAGTTTAGGATGGTGAAAAAAATTGAAAATGGACAACTTCACAAACTTATATTATCATTTGAAAATTTATGACAAAAAACAGGCTCCTTGTAAAAAGATGTTTGAATAGATGGTCATTGAGTTTATAAACACCTATGCCTATGTTTTGCTTGACTTGTGAAGCTAGCACCTACAGGAGCACTCTGCTTCCTCTGAAGTATTTATTTGCAGATAGCCAAATGTTTTGCTTTGAAAAGTTCTTGTGCATATAATAGGATACCTTTAGCTTAGGAGGGCTCAAGTCAAGTATTTACTACTTTTATCTCACACTGCAGCAGCTTTATAGAAAGGGATGGTTGATTCAAAAGCGAGTTTAGTAGACCTCTTCAGTTTCTACCTACATTATAGTTTTGTCGAACTTTAACCTATTATCAATCGTCATTCAATAATGTAGGTAATTAAATGGAGCTATTACTTCTCATCAATTTCACTCACTCAAAGGTTCATAGTTCATTCATTTGAAGTTGGTTGCTTTCTTCGATCAGGGACTAAAGCCTCCAATACATGTTGGCCGAGCTATAACCAATGTGAGCTTAGGCAAATCGTTACAAGGCAAGTGCTACTGTCTAGATGTTTGGCAAGTCTACGCAAACTATTGCATGCGGCCAATGTAGACGAGTTTTGTGTGAAGCTGCCCACACGTTGGGCGCTGTCAGTTCTTTTCTTGTTGTGCATTCGAACTACGTGGTCAATAGGGACGTAGAAGTTGTTGCAGCTGCTGCTATTTATTTGATGAGAAATATGTTTTATTGAACTTCGACGAAGTTCAATACTTACTTTCTTTTTATCTTTATGCCTTACGTCTTTTGTGTTCCAATTACCGGTTCGTTCTGGTAATACTCCAAAAACTTAAAAACATCATCATTTGTTCCGAACGACATTTTATTATCATCACCAGTCAGTAGTTACCATACCACAGAACAGCATAGACAGAGATATGCGACGGTGACCAACGAACGCCAACCGACACCGCGTAATGGCAGGCGGACAAACATGTGGACACGGTTGGCCGAACGCAGGCAAGCGCCTTTGATTTGTGCAGAAAAACCGACACGGCTCCGAAGTGAGGCGAGTGGCCGCGAGCGGTGACAAGTCACTGCAAATGTCCTCTATCTATATCTAGTGGTGATCGTTGAATGAACGAACAGTTTTTTTAAACAGTTTGTTAGCCGTCAACGTTAGACAAGTTTACAGCCCACTGTTAAACTAGTTTACATGTGAACGACGTTTGCATCGCGCAGTCCATCGTCGAGCGTTGCCGAAACTGTTTCACCGTTTATCGTGGACGATAAACGGTCTCGTTTCGTTGACTGTAGAAAAGTCGACGCCCCATTCCAGCCCCCGTCTATCAAGCATTCCGTTCTCTTCACACTTGCTTGTATCGCTAATATGACTATCTCTCTTTCGCCATGCGCGCGACTCTATAACGGTTGAGTGGTCGGTGTTTTGTAAAAATAAACTCTATTGCAATGCATGTGCAATGTAATATTGTATTAATAAGTACGTAGATTTTTGAATTTTGTTTGTTTGTTTAAATTAATAATTGATACTCTTGTATCAAGGACGGCCGATGTGGCGCGGCGGGCAAAGGTCCGCCTGCGACTCAGAAGGTTGCGGGTTCGATTCCCGCCTTAGGACAAATAATAATAATAATAATATATTTATTTTCTCTTACAAAAGATAATAGTTTACAATTTTTGGATTAAGCTAAATGTTTGTACGATCTGGAATTATTTGTTCCGGGTGTTCTGAGTATTTTCTATGTATAATAAAAATTCGATCTATGTGATGTTGATGTATTGTATGTATTAAGTATATCAGTCATCAAGTACCCATATCACAAGCTCTGCTTAGCTTGGGGCTAGATGATGCTGTGTGGATTGAGCAGCATTATTTACATTATTTATTTATATCAATGACATTACTAAAGAGAGAAGACAAGGCATATTCATACATTGCGTATTCGATAGTTGAGCTAGATTACATATACAGCAAACGTACCCTTACAGAAACATTATAATGTCGTGCACATTGTAATCAATGACAGAGATAGGTAGACGTACAGAAACTGTAGCGTGAAAGAGACGGCAACGTTTATCACAGCTCCGCCTCCACACTTAACAGCCTCAAACAAAATAATAATCGGGATTTCCCCTCTGAAGAATATTTATTGTAAGGTACCGTCGTACAGTGGGTTGAAACTGCTAAAAGGGGCCATAGGATTTTTCCCAATAATTGAAAGATTTTTTATGTCAATCGGTGGAGCTCAATAACCCTATCAGAAATTGTTCTACACCATTTTGTTATAAAACTAATACTTACCGAGAAAAAAAATTAGGTTCAAAAAAGTTGTATGAAATGACATCTATCAAGGTCGATTTCTATACGAAATGTTGACGTGCGACCGAGACAACAATATTAGTCGCTAGTACGACTCCACTATTGTATAAAAATATTCGGGAGTTCCCAGAGTTTTACGACAGTACGGTCAACAAAAAAATTAGGGGGAAAATTTTTAATATTATCACTTTTTAATATTTTATTAAAAAAATATCTAATCATCGTCTCTATAAAATCTCTAATATATCTATGGTATAATATGTAATAAATTAAATGATGTGCAATATTTCAAAAAAATAAAAGTTATATATTTAGATACTTATAGGACACTAAAAAAAATTAAATAACATCATATCCTAAAGCGTCAGGTTTCTGAGAAATCCACATATTATGAAGAAAAATATAGTTATTTTCATTTATGAATATCTCGCACGCTTTAGGACATTATTTTATTTGACATTTTTTATTTGTTTTATTGTCTTCTATCCAAATGTATAACATTTATTGTGCGCTGGCCGCGCAAAAAAAAACGAAATGGTGACCGATGTTAGGGCCAAAATCTTCAAACCCCTTTAATAACAAATCTAACAATAATTATTATAAAGAACATCATAAATATTATTATGTTGACGCTACCCATGCACGGGGACGAGTCCCCGTGCATGGGTCGTTTGTCAACTCACACCATCAATTTTGTCCCAACTGGTGTGAGCTGTCAAATCATAAAAATGCTTTACTCTTCGTTCTGCAACTCCCACCACTTTTACTTTGAGTTAATTTTAGTACAATCAACAAAAAAATATTAGTTAAATCATAGGCAAGAGGCATATTTATTATGAATACACAATGCTATTTGGTGTTTTGTACTTAAAATAATGTCAAATGAAAACAAATGATAGAAAGGTTCCACATAGAATTTAAAACTACACAAATAAAACTATACTCTTCACCTATTGGAACCTAAAATTTTCGGTGATTGTTACTCGAAGCATAAATACAATCGAAACAAAGGGTGCTGCGACTTGCAGAATACTTATTTGCTTAACTCAACCATTTGGGATAAGATTGATGGTGTGAGTTGACGAACAACTCCACTCGTAACAAGACGCGTATTGATATCTCTTTTTACGCACTAATGTATCGTATAATATCGTCAATAAATCACACAAAACTACGTCGCGTCGTAGCAAGCACGCGAATCACGAACGCCGCGCCGCCGGCCGGTCCGCATACAATAGTTTATTCTAGTCGTCAAACGACGACTAGAATTGTATACCTATCAGTGAATCAACGTTCAATGATCGATCATGTCCTGAACGGCATAAATTAGTCGAAAACTAAACTTTTTATAAACTAGTTTATCGTGGACGATAAACGGCCTCATTTCGTTGACTGTAAAACAGTCGACGACCCATTCCTCTATACACGTTGGCGCTTGTATTTACTCGGCCAGCTAGGCGAGCGACACCGAGCCATTCCAAGGCAAGACAAACATGCCGTCTACAAGTTGGTGTTGGCGTTCACTCGGTAACGTTGGGCCAACATGTATTGCCGGCTTAATGGATAAGCTATAGGACTTATTTTGCGTAACCTCATAAACGTTTATATACGACAATTGAAGGTAGAGTTACCTAATCAAATAATGGTTTTTAATTAAGTCCCTTTGATGGGTGTGTGTGGGAAAAATGTTGGTTTAAAAACACATGTAACTGTCGGAAAAACTAAATTTTTGACATGTGTGTGTTAATAAAAATTTTATTTAACAAATTATTTTGATGCTTTATAAAATTATGGTACCTATGTACAATGACTACATCACTCCCAAATGTATGTCAAATATTGGTTACGCCTATATATGTGAAGCTGGCTTACTAGGGTTTTCACCAATTGGTGTTCACCCGCTGTAAACGCTAGACACATTAAAACACCGGTAAACACTGGGGTTTAAAGGCAGCTTTGGATAGAAGCACGAATACATTATCATCCAATCTTATGATAATAATGTTTTATGAGAGGTAATTATTATTGATAGATTTCAGAACATATGGGTTAGGAAACTATGTCATCGGTACCTTTTGAGTTTGATATTACCTACCTATATCGATTGCATTGATGTCCACATATTTTTATACCATTCCAGAACGACCACACATAAAAATAAACAAGAAAACTATCGTAAAATAAGTGGTGGAAATTGAGGAATTTTATTTTAAATTATATTTTAGCGCCAGGGCTAATTTATAGAATTTTATTTTATTGATATTGTTGAATTACCCTAAAAAAACTAAATTCAGCACAAATAATCACCCAGTATGCGTAAAAACCCATTCCAGAACGATTAACAAAACCCACCTTTCCTCGTTCCACAGTCGGGTTACTACCGCTTTTTACTGGCAGCCAAATGCTATCAACGGGGGCTTCGGATGTACACCGTTATTGAACTGCTGCCTATCTATAGATAAACAATGTCAATCTCTTGTCAATTTAGTACCTATCCACATTTTGTATGGAATCACGTCTCGATAAAGACTAGATTTTCTTCTCGATGGCTGCTTTTCTGCGGTGGCTGACGTTGACGTACGTGACGTTTAATGGGTAGAAAGAAAATTGATTGATGATCATCAAGCAAAGCAAGCGATGAAGTTTAGTCAATTTTAGACATTTGTTCGCTACGGTCGTGATTCGAAAAGTGCCCGAGAACGCACAATTTGGTAAAAAAGTCAAAGAAAACTTTAATATGGCTGAAACGGAAATATTAAATAGCAGTGTTAATAATGAGCAGTTTTTTGAGGGTGTGGAGAAGCTAATAGAGATTTGGTTCACGCCGGCGAAAAATGCGGATCTTCGGAAAATCTCCCGGTAAGATATTTATTTTTTGAGAATATTATGTAGGTATTCATATTTTCCTTATCCACAAAAGCTTGCAAGAGCTTTTACATGTTATCATTTTATAAAGTATGTACCCACTCACTACTAGGTATTCAATAGAAAAGTAACTCTATTTGGAGAGATTTGAGAGCGTAGATTAGTAGGTACGTAGTAGAAGTAGGTAATCCTCGAGTACCTTCATATAAAACCGACGAACTTCACGTGTAGGTTTGGTACATTTTTCCTGCACTGAATGCTAAGTTGCGGAATATTCTCGAATTCGTCGTTTTCGCGAGGGTTAGGTACCTACCCCGCCATGTGTGTGTCATCCTGAATTATAGTAATTATTATTAAAACAGTATGGATTTGTATTACTCTCATCTCCGAAAATTTATTTGTCCTATTACTTTTGCTTATACCTTCCCACATGTACACTCATTGGTGTGAGACTTTTAATATTAAACCTGAGCAACAAAATAAAAAAGTCAATGAATGACCAGGGGTTTGGGCTGTTTAGAGCATCATTAGGCGTAACATGTATTACCCCCTAGTAAGCACTTCTATGTGGGGATAATCATCATCAGTCTTTAGTAGTCCACTGCTGGACATAGGTCTGCCCTAATGAGCGCCATAGCATCCTCTCTTCAGCTAGGGGATAATGCACAAGCACAAATCACTCCCGTCTGAGATGTCAGTTCTCCCACTGGATGGAGATTGTTTATTATCATGGTTAACAACAAGTGTTTTATTGTTGGCAGACAACAATGGGAGAATGTGCTCAAGATTGTGCGCTGTGAGATCATCTCCTTTACCCAAAGCGAGCAAGTTGATGCCTATGTGCTAAGGTAAGTCTATTTTTTTTTAATAATTCTGGGCTATTCACACATCATTATCTAGCCCCAAGCTAAGCAGAGCTTGTGTTGTGGTACTAGATAACTGATAATACCTACGTAATACAATTACACCACATTACATAGATATTTTTTATTAAAAATAGGTAGAACACCCCCAGAAGAAATATTTGCAGATTGCACAAACATTTATACCGAGGCGGAAAACAAACCTGCAACTGCCTGCGTTGCAGGCAGACCTTCGCCTGCTGCGCCACGTAGGCCGTCAATTACAGCTTTAATTTGAATTTGTCGCTCAGACCTCTCAGTTACTTGTTACTTTGGTTCAATTATGAGACTTCAATGCGGTTTCCGGAGTGGTGATCCAACCAAAAACTAAAATGTTTCGTGGATTAAGTAGACTAGCGGCTAGCCAACTAAAACATGCAGTCATGCAGGATGAGTCCCGTAGTTATTTGGCGGGAATCGAACCTTGTATCGTCTGCTGGCATGCCAATAATAGGCAAAAATAGAAATAGATTTTTATTTATTAATAATCTTATTTTCCGTAACTAATAAATAAAAATATCGAGTCCCTACTCAACCGATTGGAGAAACGTTAGAAATTGTAGAAAGTACCGTTTTTTTAGGAATCACCTTAGATAATAAACTTCAATGGGGTGCACACATAGATAAGCTATCGAAGAGACTTAGTTCTGCAGCATATGCTGTCAAAAAAATCCGTCATCTTACAGACGTGGATACATCTAGACTTGTCTATTTCAGCTACTTCCATAGTATTATGTCTTATGGTATACTACTGTGGGGGAACGCTGCAGATATTAACACCGTATTTGTGTTGCAGAAGAGGGCTGTTCGTGCTATCTATAGTATGGGTCTCAGAGAATCCCTGCGTGATAAATTCAAAGAAATAAACATAATGACAGTACCATGTCAATATATTTATGAAAACACTCATAGAAATATCAATCGGTTCCCTAAAAATAGCGATGTACATAATTTGAATACAAGAAATAAACATAAACTCGCTGTGCCCACAACTAGACTACACAAAATTAATGTATCTTTTAAAGGGCAATGTATACGCTTCTACAACAAAACTCCTAGTGAGTTGCAAAAATTATCAGTAAATAAATTCAAACAAATTGTCAAAACCTTCTTGTGTAAAAAGGCCTACTATAAAATATCAGATTATCTAGAGGATAAAAAAGCGACGAAGAAACCTTTCTTCGTCGCTTCTTTACTTTAGTCTACATACCGAAGCGATTGAAATCAAAAATATCACTTTATTTCCGTGTCAGTGTTTAATTATTAAGAATTTGACATTTTCTAAGTATACATTTATTGTATTTATGGAAATAAAGAGTTTTTGACTTTGGCTTTGACTTTGACTATTTAAAACAAGGAGTAGGTTCTTCACAAATAAATTTTCTACTTATTTTTTTTCGTATGACATCATTGCATCAAAATAACACATCACGTTGCAAAGAACCTTCTATTCGACCTTTAAACCTTGTTGACTCGAAAACCTTCCTTACAGCTACATTTTAGACCCGCTACCAATATAAATGCGCCAATTGACGGACTATTGCGCGAATTATTCTATCAGTTTGAATTGCTGCAAATGATTCGACACTCCAGAGTGCATTATGTACTTGTTAAACTGTTGTTATGAAGGTGGACGTAGGCAGGATCGTGGGCAAAAGGTGCTTCATAAATCTGAATTGGTTCATTTGTTTGGGAGTTACGACGCCAGTGGTCACTGTCAGTCAGACCACAGCCAGCACACATTAAGACATAAACATAAAATATGTTTATGTGTCTGGAGTTCAAACATAAAATATGTTTATTTGTTGCAAAAACAATTTTATTACAACAAAGTATTGGATAGATATTTTTAAAGTTACGCGATCTGAACACATTAATATTAGTATTATTCCCCCCCCCCCCCCCATCATCCCGTGACCACGACAGTGTGTAAACCTGTTGAAACGTCGGGAAAAATAGGTTTAAGTAACTGACATTTGACTGACATTGTCATTATTGAAAAAGTAATAAAGTAATATTAATTATTCAAATAGATCGTAATTGAAACACTTATTTTATTAAATACAAATAGGTTGCAATACGCCTAGTTATCACCTAGGTTTTATTAAAGACACTTTAGTGTTCGATCTCACAATGACTAAATAAATTATGTATTTGACGTGATTAACTGAATTGACGAATCGCGAAAATAATAAATTAAGCTTTTGACTTGAGTAGGATATGATAAATAAAGGATTTGTCGATTTGCGAAATTGACTAATTAAGCTTATGATGACTTGTTAAGGATATGGACAAAAAAGTATTTGACGACTGTCTGCGAAATCAAATAAACGCGATTAATACCCGTTAATACTAATAATAATATTGGATAGAGGTAACAAGAAGTTTTCAAGATACATACTTTCTATAGCCTATGAAACTGATGAAAAATGTTATTGCTGAGGGCTTAGCGATTACGATTTTACCGATGTATCTCACACTAGGCCGAGCCTGTCTTGTCCATGATATGGTGTTCACTTCCCCGCTTCTGCGTAGGAACGGGAACCTGCACATAGCTCAATGCACACGTGGGTACACTTTTGATAGGACTGAAAGTGCTGTCATAAACACCCCCTCTGTATAAATAAGTGTACAATGCGTGCTGCTGACTAATTTACAGGCTTAACAAAATGTAGGTACCTACCTCTTCATTTCTGTTATTCAAAAACTCAACAGTTACTCACTTATTGGACTGAGAAAAGCGAGAAGTTAAATCTTTTCGCAGCAGCTCTGTTCAATATTAAAGTACCTATGTTTTGAATCCTTGACATCTACTTAGACTGTGATATATTTGCGGACAAATGGAAGGATATTATGTTGGTGGGCCTGAGGTTTTGCGAGAGTGATGAATGTTAGGAGTAATATTTTGAGTTTGAATTAATTTATTTTTAGTTTTAAAATGCATAATGTTTTATAGAATTTTATTTGTCTGGAGTCTTTATATTTATAAATGATCAATCATTATTAGTATTGCTTATTGTGTAATTTTATGTATAAATTTTTATGTTTCTGTTGTTCTAATATATAGGTATTGTAATTAACTAGTGTAATTGGTTGTTATGTAATCGTGCTAGTTAATAATTAAATAAATAAATAAATTAGGTACTCTCTCCTCGCGAAAAATCAATCCGTAACTATTTTGCCAGTTGAGAAGACATGCCCACCCGTAAACTGCCCTGTCTACGACCATCAGTTGAGTTGATTGATGGTCTCCGCGACCCTCAGGAGCCTTGTTGTTAGCAACTAGTTGTGATTGTTGGAAGATAAATTGCCCAGAGGGTGCTTACGCCGCGTCGTGTGCTTTTATACTCAGTTTCACTTTGTCGTGGGCACCTACAGGATTCCTGGTCATGTTTCAGTGTCTTTGTAACCCCCGATTTAGACAAGAGGTGTTGTAATTCTGAGACCGTTTTATGTCTGTTTGTTTGTGACCTGGTTGTTTACACCAAAACTTTAGTAACTTGGTTGTTTACTTAAAAAATTTTAGACACGAGATGAGACTTTCATTTTCTAGGAAATTTCATAATCCATTATTTTTGGTTTGAGACATGTCGGTGATTTTATTGAAGTATTTTTTTCTGAAATATGTTTATACTCGCTGCTATGATGGATACCTACATTAAATCTGTACCCGATTACCAAAATAAAGTCGTAACATTTATTTTATACTACTTCGGCTTCTATAGTCATTTGACATTCGTATTATAACACTAGGAGCTCTCATCTCTCAATAGGGCCCTATTGAGTACGCTAATCTATTCATTATGTAATACTGCCTACTAGACATTGACGCAAATGGCACGCGCCGACCGCGTTGGAGTTCGATCTTACTCCATGTCTCGGGTCGTACAAGTTATCTGCAATAGTAAACTATACTACATTGAGTTATTGATAACGGCGCGGCGTTGCTAAGCTTGCTGGTATCGTCAGCGACATGTGTAGAAGACAAAAATGTCAAAAATGGTGGTAAAAAATGGTGTACCATCGTTATTGCTCGGGTTAAATATGGACCAAAGCGATGAGTGAGTTCCACTTCCGATCGAAAGATTTTGGATCGCACGAGCAGAAGTGTGGAATTCAAAATAAATGAATACTTGTATTTGCTCTTCGGACCACGCGTGATGCACAGGTTATCTGTGACACTAGAATGTCAACAGGCTAAACTAAGCAATCCGTGCTTTGGTTGGTACTCTACTTACTCAGCGCTCATTAAAAAAATGCTGGATATAAGCTTCCTACACCAATATCTCTGGCTTATTGCTCTCCTTGCTTGTTTGGCCTTCTCTCATATTCATTTATAACACGCGACGTTTTTTAATGAAAACTTCGTAGGTCACGGACGTAACAGTAATGTTTTACTAAGCCCACACAAAACCTAATTGACCCTTTTTCGAGGCTTGTGTTTACCCCAATTTAGTCGCTACAAACCTATTCAACGATTACTCTGTATAGGTCACTTTATGTCATAGCTAATGGGCCACCTGCTTTCCCGTCTACAAGTTAAACGTTTATCATTCTTCAAGTTTTAGTTGTTGTAGAAATGTTCATTATATGTCGCCAACTGAGCTCGTGGTTATCGTAAGAACCGACTAAGACATTTCCTTAAGCTCTCTTGATCACTACGCAGTACGCTGCGTTATGCGTTGCCGGCCACATAATCGTATAAAGAACGTCTAAGAGTGGTTCCGTCGAAGTCTGCGGTAAGGGACATTACGCAGCGTACTGCGTAGTAATCAAGAGACCAAGGCTTTAGTCGGCTCTTACTAGATAATTATTATAAGAGGGAGGACAGCAGCTTCCTTCTGTGTTTTCTTACACCTCCATTGTGATCTCCAAACCGCCCGACAAGCGTGGTGATTAGATTATGGTAAAATCTGCCTGGTTTTCGGGAGGCACGTTTAGCAGTGACGTTTGTGTGCTGATGAGGATGTCGCCAACTGTACAAATACATTATCACGACCAACTGCATTAAGTATTAGTATTACACAGTAGGAAATGCAAAATTTCCACCGCCCGTTCCTGGTTACATGACATTACGTGTGTCCACGTAAATGCGTGACGCTACGGCATCGAGCACGTACCCATGCTACCCATTCGATGCACTACGGGCATACGGCCAAAATAACCTACTCGGCAGAGATAGTAAACACGCCGGCTTTCGAAATACACTGCTGTTTATTCAAAACCCCAACGATAAATATCCTTTTGGGATTGCCAAATATCCTAGGGTCGAGCTAAGACAAATTTAGCTAGAACTTTGTTACGGTAACAAATATAATAACCTTAAAACATGGAGCTCCTCTTGCTCTTGCGATAAGGCTCAAGCGATAATTCTTTGCTCAATTTAATACTTAATAATTTATTGCTGACTAGAATGTAATTTAACGGTGTTTCTAGGTATTGTTTCTAGTTTTATAATATTCATAAAAGAAGCCCTATGATAGTCATGAAAAAGAATGACAGAGATTTAGACCAGCTCTCTGACACCATCGGTTTACCGTATAGCCTCGGATTCCCCTTGCACGTATTGTTCTTGTCTGCATGAATTATTATGTGTACTTACCCTTTTTAACGTATGTCGATGGTGGATCGATATGTTAAAAAGGGGAGAAGAGGTACTAACTTCTCGAAAGTGGAAGGCACAAATTAGGTGTAATTAGGTCACCTCAGTCATAGTCGGACCGGCGTTCGTATTACGCGTCCTTTCTACGACGTACCTACTTTAGTGTGATTTATTGACATATTATAGACTACAGCAATGGCCTCGTGTTTGTTCATTATAATTATTGCACAAGATTCGAAATGTAACTGAACTAGTGTTTGTGTTTAGTTGTAACTTTTGAGTAAGCGCTGGGAGAACGTACCATATCTACAGATTTTACTTAGATCTATGACTTCTACCTACAGGTAGTAAAGGGCGATCATGCCAAGTCCCAACGAGCATGTCTGGTTTCATGTTTGCAACTTCATGTTTCCTGCCATATGCTCTCCATCCATCATCAGTCGATGCTAGTCCGCTGCTGGACAATGGCCCCACTAATCCACTATTGAGCGTAGCGATCCTGGCTCGCCGCATCCATCATCTGCTAGCGCCAAAAGAGAGCCTTGGCGATCCATAATCCCACTTACCTCATGCATGGACTGCTTCCCCGTTCAACCCAAGATTTTTATCATGCAAGTTTGACACGAGCACGACGAATTATACCCATAATGACAGATACCTACTCCACGTGTCAAATTACCATATCAAACTCATCACAATTGAATAAATCTTAATTCATTTACATTAATTACATCTGAAACACGAGCAATGAAATCTGAGCTTGCGTAAATTTTTTACCGACTTCGAAAAGAAGAGTAGGTTCTATGTAGGTACATGGTTGTATGTTATGTATGATTTTTTTTTCTGATTTCTTCGTGAATTTTGGACCGATTTGGAATTGTATAGACTTCAATCATATATTTGATCGAAGATTATAGAGGATGATCCCGAGGTGGTCCAATACAAATTTATTCCCCAGGGATTAGTATTTGTACCGCAAAACTAAAAAAAAAAAACAGTTTCAAACTAAGGGATTCAAAGTCTTTTTTAAGTTTTTTCAAAACAATCAAATTAGTCGCGTTAGAAGTTTCTGTTCCCTTTCTCTTGCTTTACCTCCATCATATCTTCTATTTACTGCATCTGTCATCTATCTAACTACTAGCTGCAGCCCGCGGCTTCGCACGCTTTTTTCCGGAATAAAAGGTAGCCTATGTCTGGCCCCGGGATACCATCTACCTCGCTGCCAAATTTCACCGAGATCCGTTCAGCCGTTCTTGAGTTATAAATAGTGTAACTAACACGACATTCTTTTATATACCTCATCTGTAACTCTACCTACAACCCGTTCAATTATCTTGTACATACCAATGTTTGTCTGATTGTATCTGTGCTGTGCTTGTGAAGCTAAATAAATGAATCTAAATCTTTTATTTTTGTAAACATTCACTCACACTTGAGTTGCTTGAATAGCGAGTAATAAAATATATAATATAATATATAATAATAATCCGAATACCTCGGATAATTTCCATTTGCCATGCATCAAATTTCTCAGCTATCATATTCACGCCAATGTTAAGGACACAGTGTGTGTTCCTAAAATCTGTGCACAACCAACTCTTAATTTACTTATATCTTTTTTGTTAGTAATAAGGAAGAAGAAGCCTAGAGAAAAATGATTTAAGCAATAAGGCCGCCTTCTGTACTGTTTTTATTTAACTTAGATAGTTTGTACAATAAAGTGTTCATTCATTCATTCAGTATGTAATCTAGTAACTTTACACACTATTTGTTTCTTCGTTACGTTAATACCTCGGTAATTACGTCTAATTACGTCATTGATGTAGGTACCTTAAAACAGGACTTAGTGGGTATGGAAACCTTTATACTCAGCACATGTTATAATATAAACGAGTCGCGTGAAAGGACCAGGGGTTGCATTAGCCAGGTGCCAGGATCACGAAACATAAAAAAGAAATCTATATCATTAACGAAGTTAGAATATAATGCTAACTCATACTCAGGTACACAAACTCAGTATTTACTGCTCAGGTTGACTCATCGGAAGCAGGTTTAGTACATTCTCGTAAAATGTTACTTTATGTGCTGTAAATTTGATATTGATTGAAGTTATGTTGCTTCGCTTAGGCACCTAGTCTTAAACGTGCCGTGTCAAGCTCTGCGCTCATTAATCCAATACCGCTACCACACAGCACAAAAACGTGCATTCAAAATATAGGCTTAAATTCGTTATCTTTAGATACATAATACACACACGCCACAAGCTTCAAACGTGTGGTCAGCAAGTTGTCTGTCCTCTGATGCCGTCAATAGAAAATTCATCTAAATGTTACGAGTTAAAACCCTTATTTGAATGCACATTTTTGTGCTGTGCTGTGGCGGTACTCTCCAGGTGTGCGACAAGCTTCAGACTTAAATATAATAAAATAAATAAATGAGTCTTCATTCCAGACACAATGGATCCATATTTAAACTAGGGATGCCTCGATACGCCTTTTCGCCGATACGATACCGATACCGATGCTCTTATAAAAATATCGACGATACCGATACGCTTATTGAATTCAAAAATGAAGGTAAAATAAATAAAACATAACTCAGGTTATTTTTTAAATTAATATGCAAAGAACAAATAACAGGACAAACAAAATAAAACCGTTTGAAACTATAGACAGGTTGAGATTAGTTAATAGTTTTAGTAATTAAAATTAAATTTGATGAGATTTTTGTTTAAAAAGCAACGTATTCTTAAGTTTTGCGAAGAAAGGCGTCTGAGAAATTTCAAAATGATGCCATGTAGCACTTTTGTGTTTTGAAGTTGACATGACAACTATTTATATGACTCAAACGACTAGTTTTAAATGATATGCACACACAAACTAATAACAATTATGTAATTAGTTTGTGAGGCCAAAGTGGGCGGGTGAAACAAGACACTGAAGAAAGCGCGGGGTTTCCCCGAGCATAGTTAGTTCGTGCCCCGTTTTTTTAACGAACTATACCAGACAACACGCGCGTTTACATTACATTTTTAAAGCGCGAAATTTGAAAATAATCGTTGAATCGGCCATAAAAACATCGCCGATGCCGATATATCGGCAAACTTCGAGTATCATCGGTATCGGTATCGGATGCATCACTAATTTAAACCAACTAAAAGATTATATGATTGATCGATATTCAGTTCAGATCAGTTAATTTATTCTCAACTAAAATATTTGTGTCGGAATATTTACAATGAAAGAATAATCTACTATATAAAAATAAGTCGGGTTTTCCTTCCTGACGCTATAACTCCAGAACGCACGAACCGATTTCCACGGTTTTGCATTCGTTGGAAAGGTTTCGGGCTCCGTGAGGTTTATAGTTACATAAAACGAAGCCATCTGGTGGCGTAACGGAGTTCGCCGGGTTTGCTAGTATACAATAAAAAAATCACTAAAATTAAAATATAGAAACTTAGAAAAAGGTCACTACAAAAATACATTTTTACCTTACACTTACACAGTTAAAAAATTACTTAAATCAGAAATATAAAAAGTATACAAAATGCCTGTCTAACATTTATTACAAGTATCTTTTATTGCCTGGACTAGTTGTGTTTGATCTTTGTCGTTAAAATAATCGTCAATGGAGTAGTAACACTTATCCATTAAGAAACGCTTCAAATGTTTTCCCAAACTTTACTGGATAGTAGTATATAGTTTTAAAGACATATTCGATGTCTACAATATCTAGCTAGCAAAGATCATAACTACCTTAAGGGGCGTACCTAAAGGGTTTGGTGGTCTAGATCTCAGTATGTACTCACGGGATACATAAAAAAAAAATTAAGAAAAAAATCTTAGCTTTCTTGAATGTAAAAAGACGATTGAGAAAAAAAATCCGATAAACAAAAAACATGAAATTGCACTGTTTCGCACATAATTTGGTCGAGATATCAGTAACCCTGCGGTCTATTGAAATGACTTATGTTTTGATTCGTAAGTTATTACTAATTATTTGGTTCCTTGAACCAGTTTCTTCATAAGTTGCATAGTTTTCTTGTAAATAAACAATAACTAGATTTTTGCGCTTACGCCGCCGCCGCGGTTCCAAATCTTATGATTTTTCCCCGCTCCTATGAACGCAAAATCCTATGCCTATCCTTTTCACAAAATGGCGCGCATTGCGCCCTCTTATATTATAGTTACCTTTCTACCAAGATTCGTTCAAGGCTCTATTAAGTACTAAAATCTAAAAGCTCCGTGTAGGGCATTCATAATATAATTTAATCTCACAGGCAATCTGGCACGAGCTAGTTACGTTACCAACGTCTATGTTATCAAACCTACTGGTTATTCAGACAGCCCGGCTGTAGCCCTGTAGGTGGGGTGAGACGCCTTGTTGGGATGGGCAGGGAGAAAGCCCCCGTGTCACCTCTATTCAATTATGAGACTGGCCCTATCAATTTGATTTACAGAGGTTTTTGCATTGACTTTTCTTGTTGGGTGATTTTGTAGTTCTGATGACAAAATTTTTACTATTTGAACTTTTTGTTAGGTATCTAGGTAACCAGTTAGATAACTTTTAATTGTGCGTCAATTTTTTACCTAAATCTTTGTCGTCAATCGCTAAATACAAACGTAAACAGGTATCTGTGCCGGTTTTGAGTTTCAAATCGGGACTCATCGAATGTGTCATGTCACATGTGTCATGCATGAAGGACTATAAAATACGCTAGGTTCCAGAACATCCTGTATGCAATCGATTTGTTTACCTCTCCCAATTTTACAACCTGAACGAACCCCGTGGGCGCGACTTTATTTTTCAGTTTTTGTATTTTAATTTCTTTGAATTTTCTAGAGAACCGTCATAATCAACACCCGGACTAGGAACGGATATTGTATTAAATGCTACCGGGAAGTTCGCTTACACAAAAACAATGTTTAAGATACAGATATGTACGAGATTATCGTAAATATATATTGGTGTTGGCGAATTTTCTTAGTTTCCACAAAATATTGTTAAGGTACAATATCTACTATATAAAAATAAGTCGGGTTTTCCTTCCTGACGCTATAACTCCAGAACGCACGAACCGATTTCCACGGTTTTGCATTCGTTGGAAAGGTCTCGGGCTTCGTGAGGTTTATAGTTACATAAAACGAAGCCATCTGGTGGCGAAACGGAGTTCGCCGGGTTTGCTAGTTTTGTATAAAAAGAATCTAATCAAAAACATAAATGGGAGAATTAGCCAAGTACGTTCATTCAGATAGTGGTTTCACCGATAAAAAGAGCTGAGATCATAATAGTTAGGTGCCCTGTTTCATAGCAGTTCATAATCTTAATTTTGTACGTTCTTTTATTATTTAATTTGTGTCTTGGCAAGTTTATATCTGCCGAATTTGTTTGAATGTTGGACTTGCTCAAACCAACCAAAAGCGTGGGGCCAAAAGCGTGCCCAATGGTTCGTGTAAAGATACTCACTGCTATTGCGTCGCACGTTTCTTGACGAACTTGGCTGGACGCTCTACCGCGCGCCTCAATTATCTTGCTGTAAGTCCAACAGAAAGAATTCGCAAGCTGAAGTGGCAGTGGGCCGGCCATATCTCGCTAAGAACTGATTACCGCGCTGGTGTAAACTTGTTCTTGAGTGGAGACCTCGACGACTCGGCATACGTAGTGTAGGACGCCAGGTGAGATGACGACCTGGCAGATGCCTGCAGTCTCCCGAGTCTTTCGCAGGTCTTCAGCTTGCATCCAGCATCTGTTGGATGCGGCAAGCTGAAGACAGGGCGCTGTGGCGCTCATTAGGGAAAGTTGTAGACTAATATAGGTTGATGATAAAGACTGACAGATTTTGCTTATTCTATTCATCGATCTCTTTTTCAATGATTCTCAGGAAGTTTTATAGAAAACTTTTCCTCCTAGCTTTATAGTACGTAAAGCTAAAAGGAAAGTGTGAAGCACACTTCATTGTAGGTAGGTTTAGGTACCTAATAAAATGAAAAGTCTTTCAGCTTTACCTACCATAAAGCTAGGAGGAAAAGTTTACGTGTGTTTGGGTAAGGTAGACGGAACATTTTGAAATGACGTAGTTTGTACGTTTTTTAAAACAGCAAGTATCGACATGACCAATTGACCAAGCTTATGAAAGTTTACGTACTTATACCTAGTATATATAGTATATCAGAACGGTACAAGGAAAATTTTAAAAGTACCTGCGTATTTCGAAACTTCAAGAAGCAACGAGACATTGTTAAGAATGTGCAATATGTAAATTTTATAGTTCGAAGGTTCGAAATCGTTATTTATCTCAGAATCTGTTAAAGCTGCCACCTGTATATTTAGGGGAAAGGATACTTCGAACTTTTTTATAGATTTCGGGAAGATAAACGGAAATGTTTATTTACTTAGGTACGTATTTCGTAACTGCAAGAAGCAACGTGTTCGTGCTTAAGAAAGCTCGCAGTTTAAACAACAGTCACGACCGGAGTATGAGGGGAGAAGGTCAAGGTGGTGCTGTGTGCGCATGCTCACTGCACTCCTCGATGCTGATGCTACTTGGCTAACGTTGAGGTGAAGCCCGAGCCATTCCGTCGTCGTCGCTGCCACGCCGCAAGCGGCTTCGCAGGCCTTTCGGCGCTGATGACGCCAAGACCTGATTTAGAGAGGAATACGCCTCATTAACTCCAATTTGTCTTCATTTCTCCATCTCTTTATTGACTCTAAGGTAGTCTTGGACTCAATAAATGGACGAAGACGTTTAGGTTCTATTTTATATTCAGGAGAATATAGTCTGTCTTTGTCCTTTATAAACTTGTATAGGTTTTGTCGGTTTGGCCTCAGTTTTGACATGTTCATAGTTATAACGATCATATTTTTAATAGCTTCAGGCTTAGAAAGTAAGTAACTGAGAGAAACGTGAGAAAAGTTGGTACATTTTCGTCAGTTTATATAACTCTCCTTTATGAGACCTTTGTCACGTTCCTGCTAAGGTAAAAGACAACAACAACACATTGTTACAGACTACAGCCTACTAAAATAATTTACATTGTTGACCTCAAACACGCCGTCTTGACCTACATAAGTGAAAGCCTCAGCTGTGGCTCTGTGGCATAACAAAGAAATCCTCACAGGGATGATATCATCGGTTCAATGATGTTATGTAACAACAACATTGGCGTTCGCAACTTTTATTTTTGGAAAACCGGCGCAGGCTGTATTCAAGGTCTATTACTTTAATAATATTTATATACCTACCTATATATTTATATAATAATTTAATCAGTTGATAAGTAGTATTATATGTACATAGTTTACATTATAGGTATGATTTTATTCAATATCTAGCTCCAGCCCGCGGCTTCGCACGCTCTTTTCCAAGATAAAATGTTGCCTGTGTCCATCCCCGGGATACCACCTACCTCCATGCCAAAATTCATTAATTTCCGTCCAGCCGTTTAGGCGGTGTATTCCCGTTGTTCCCATTGTCGCTGTCCCCATTCAATGGGGACAACGGAACTCAATAAAAATAATTAAAATGTATTCCTGTTGTCCCCATTGACAGTGTCCCCGTTAATGGCGTGAAAAGGTAACAGACAGATAGATAGATAGACAGAGTTACTTTCGAATTTATTATATGTAACATATTACTATGGCTTTACAAACATTCAGATTGTTGAACGTAATGTAATGTGTAATGTATTTATTAATCTAAAAAATCCGGCACAGAACGGAAATCACAAGAAAATACAAATATATAAAGCAAATTGAGCTTCGATCTAACTATGAGTATCATGAATTCATGATACACAAAAATTATTAGTGTAGCCGTTCACAATTCCTCCTCCAAGGTTCGCTTTCTGAAGTGAGATGGTAATCAAAAGCAATTTTTTTTAAATTTAATTTTCAATAAGAAAAAATTAATTAATATTTGTACACCTGCTAGAAACACCTACTTGCGAAACAATAAGAGGCCTGGCAAAAACGTTTCAGAGAGTAAGGGACTACGTCAGATTACAATTACGTCACTATTACAATTTCGATATTGTGCCTCTAACAATTTTATTATACAGGCCAAGTTCGCAAATTTTTTTATCGTTATGCCGGGGTTCGCAAAAACATCTCATAATGTGGTTGTGAAACCGCCGCCGTAGTATAATATGGAAGTCCAAAACAACTCTCTTGACTGGTTAACCTTGAATCAAAAGCTCCTCGTGTATTTATGACTTTGTCCGACGATAAAGGATTCTAATTACGTAAGTGTAGCATTGTAAAATCTATGACGTAAGCAAATAGTCAAATATTACACAAATATCAAATACATATGTAGAGGTCGGAATCTTTGTTTAAAATCTTGACGACCTTATTGGTTGAACAAATAAAGGCAATTAACACATTTCTGGTCTATTTCACACTGGCTTTACTTGCGATTTTTCCACAACTATCGTCACCTCACGTTTCATCACTAAGGCGGTATTTGAATGAGACGTATGACGCAGTTAGAAAACTCAAAACAAAAAAAAACAATCCATTAATTTTGAGCTTCACAAGTCAAGGTCATCAAAACAAACACAGATGACTAATCGGGAAACCCCAACAAATAAAACCCATAAATGTTGACAGTAAGTTTCCCAAGCCGATATCAAAATAAACAGGTTTGTGGAAAGTTGCCAATTCGTAGTTATTTCCGCTTCCTGACTCTTGGAGAGTTCTTTTATTGGCTGCAATATTATTTTTGATAGTTTTATTGAACCTGATTTTTTTATTAATAGCAATTTTCTCTATTCGGTTTGGCCTCAGACTACATAGCGCCCGGAATTTCTAGCAAATTTCATCTAACCCGGATCCAACATATTTGTTATGATTCCACGAAATTCCAGAATATTATAGTCTGATCGATAAAGGTACCGAGAATGGAAACAGGTCAGTCTACAAGGACCTCAATACCAAATAAATTAATATTAGCTAGTTAAATATGACCTAAATTCAATAGCACTTGACATGTTAAACTTAATTTCGTTATCGTGACCTGTAACAATAGAGTGACAAAGACTAAATAAATCAGGGCCCTAATTCCACTAAATTAATCGCCATAACAATAATTCTCAAGTGTCAAGGTTGAAAACATTATATCAATCTCTCAGTGCAAATAGCACGCACTATGTAGAATAAGAAAAACACGACGAACTTCCCAGAAAACATTCACTTAGACCAGACAAAACAAAATCACACAACCATCTTCAAACCTGTGTATGCACTGCACAGTACCAGCTTTTATAAAATGTCCATAAAATCTACAACAAGCATCCAAAAGTAATAAAAGACATTCAATCCGATTCCTTAATCACAAAACAATTCTTAATTGACAAATACTATTATGACGTAAATGAATTTTAAAATGACAAAATAGACAAACTGACGTAATAAAAATTACAAAATTTAATTGAAAAACATTATTTTAACAACAATCTAATTTATTCTTAACTTTTTTTACTAAACTTGCGTACCTACATAACTATTTTTGTTACAGTACGTGTTGTCTCAGTCCTGTTAAAATTAACTATTTTATTTGTCAGCTTTATAATTTTTACTTACTTAGACTAGACATGTAGGTACCTACTACTCACCTTAGTACCTACATCCTCCACTGCTGGACCCAAGCTTCCCTCTGATAAGCGCCTTGTTGGCTTTTATCTCACGGTCCTACATATTTTTACCAAAAACAACCTCGGTCTGCCTGCCACGACTTGTTGTTGCGCCCAACAGGGTTCACATTGTGATACTCACTTATAATATATATGTGAGTATCATATAATATACATTTATGTATCACATATATATTATATGTGAACCAACCAATTAAGCCAATGTGATGACAACAATAAATATATTGAGTATTGAGAATCTAAAGTTCCTTTCATCTATGGACGATTCTGCGACGATACCATTCTCATAGTAAGGCGATTGGTTAGCAGAATTCGGCCCCTGTTTAGTTAATGCCATTTAAATTTTAACTTTTTTGATTCCATCGCGATAGAATCAATACCGTAATATCGCTATAATATACCTACCAGCTTCTTCTGTCTTGAGCGCGGCATACGGGTTTTACGTAGTGGAGAAAAAGCTCATGCCCGATAAATATCACCATTCATACTAGTAAATAATTTTTCTTCACTCGATCTATGATGCTCTGATCCCGATGATGCTGAAAACAATGTCAATTCCAGTCCGTATTTGAAACAACAACCGGTATCGGCCAAGACTCACAACATTCATGTTATTTCAGTTTGCAAAGCCTGCAAACACAAACGACGACGGTTTGTGGAATCATATCGAATGAAAACCACGACAACGAGCCGCCCACTACCCCCTGGAAAGGGGAGGGGGTGAAACGTTCTAGATTTTACTACAGAAGCTGTTTCACTGCAAATTTCGAGTTTTCATGTAAATCTTGATTTGGTGTGTATTTTTAGCCGTGAGAGTTTTCGCTCGTATCCATTTCATTGGTTGGGTTTCGCTGATGTCTAGATCCAGACTATTCGGTAACTAAAACATCGAAACGGTTGAAGCATTTGATAAATGAGTTGATATTGATATGAAAAAATATTTAGTACCTAGTTATTTTTTCATCCTAATATTTTGCAATGGATTTCCGCAAAGTAAAGCCTGAATCTATTATTTCAAAGTCAAAGTCAAAAACTCTTTATTTCCATAATTACAATAAATGTATACTTAGAAAAGATCAAATTCTTAATAACTAAACACTGACACGGAAATAAAGTGATATTTTTGATTTCAGTCGCTTCGGTACGTAGACTAAAGTAAAGAAGCGACGAAGAAACCTTTAGCCTATTAGTTAATTGTTATTTTTCGAGTTGGAGCAAATCCCGTCCCACGCTTTTTTATCCTCTAGATAATCTGATATTTTATAGTAGGATTTCCGGAAATTTAAATAAGGTGTCAAAATATTGTCAGAATGCGGGTTTGTTTATTTGAGTAGGTACTTTCATGAAGCAGAAAGTACTTATACGGTGTCAAAAGTGTCTAGGTTGAAACCATATTATCATTCTCTCCGTGCAAATAGATAGATAGATAGATCATACTTTATTGCACACTTATAACTAAGAAACAATTAACAAAAAGAAACAATTATAACAAAGTGACAATTGGCGGTCTTATCGCTCAAGAGCGATATCTGCCAGACAACCTGGTACCAATAGCTCCATCTAGAGTTTCATCAATGGATGATTCTGTGACGATACCATTGTCATAGTAAATCGATTAGTTAGCATTATTCGGCCCCTGCATGCATGCCTTAACATCTATTGCCTACTCAATTGAAACAAAGAAAATATGATTTAGATGGCGTAAATCGGTACAAAGTCTGCCGCCAATCTGTCACACACACACATATACCTACAGTAATCAGGGAAACAGGAATTATGTTACAGACAAGACATAGGTAAAGACAGCATCATCAACTGGTAAACCTCTAGCGGAAGTGTAAACGTTGAAGGGGTTACTAAATGATGCTGCTCTCCGTACAACAGTTAATATTATGAGTGACACAGTGCATGCCTCCCGGAGGCCGTCCATCCTCGATCGAAGCGCCGGCACCTGCGCGGTTAGCTGCATTCAACAGGCTGTGACGCAGTTCCCACAGGGTACCATGACTAGCTTCCGCTCGCTGCTTCGCGGCCAGTGCTAGTCTAACATAAAAAAATGGAAGAACTAAAGAAACCACTAGAAAAATTACCTAGAAGAATAAAAGATATAAATCTTTCAAACCCATCATGGTTATTAACACTAAAGTGGTTAAAATCATGGTAAATATCCCGTTGTAAATGACTTAAGGGGTGAATCGAACGGGTTATCGGAACCTAACGGTAGTCAAACTTGGCCTAGATCACAGTGCTCACGAGATCCCCTTGGTAAAAACTCGAATTACATAAAATGCAAAAAAATTTGTTGGTTCCTTGAATGTGAAAACACGCACTGTTTCGCGCATAATTTGGTTGAGATCTCAGGAACCCTGCGGTGTATTGAAATGACTTATGTTTTGATTCGTAGGTTATTACGTTATTACTAATTATTTGGTTCCTTGAACCATTTTCTTCATAAGTTATGTAGTTTTCTAGTAAATAAGCCAAAACCTGATTTTTGCGCTTACGCCCCGTTCTAAAAACGTATGCTTTGTCCCGCTCCTATGAACGCGAAATCCTATGCCTATCCTTTTCACAAAATGGCGCGCATTGCGCCCTCTTAAGAATAGAACGGTTATGAAAGGGGTAACCTCAGCTCGCTGCTTTGCAGGCGTTTTTTCGAGATCAAAAGTAGTATTCTAGGTCTAGAACGGATCTATGCAAAAAATCTGCTCGATCCGTTTTGTAAATTACATGGGAATGCGAAAAAAAAAGTCATACGTTGGACCTACCAACTCATTAATTCAAGTGTTAATGTAGAACAGTACCTAATGTAACTTGAACAACAATTCATTTCCACGACGCCTGCAGCTTGTAAACACTGTCGTTATGAAAGTCGAGAAACACTCTCATTGATATTGCCATAACATTGCCCCTGTTTGGTGTCTTTAACTTTTCCGTAACTGCTGGCACACATTCGATAATTCCATATCCAATTCCTGAATGAATTGAGGACTTCGCTCGAACTTAGCTGAAAGTGTCGTGAAGGTATACCATACCTCTAAAGCAAACTATAGTACATTGCAATCAATATCCACCCGTACTAATATTATAAATTTGAAAGTAACTCTGTCTGGCTCAGTTTTCATGCCTTAATGGCTGAACCATTCATTGAGATCTTCAATGAATTTTGGCAGGGATGTAAATGGTATCCCGAGGACGGACATAGGCTACTTAAAAAGCACGTGCGAAGCCGCGGGCAGCAGTTAGCGAGAAATAAATTTCTTATATCCAACTCTAGTCAGAGCGGGGCTTGTCACACTCTGTACCTATCACTTTACTTACCTCACCATCTCAACTTCCGTGTAGTCTACTGCAGGACAAAGGCCTTTGCTAATGAGCTCATAGAATCCTGTCTTCGACTTGGCGCATTCATCCTCTGGCTGCAGTCTTCAGTTACCTTCTCGTTTGCATGAAAAGATTCGATTAACGCGGGACTTGAACACCCTGTTTTTAATTTTAAAACAAGGCATAAAGGGATTTTGTTGCTCACCGACCACATCGCCGCCTTATCGAGGTATCTAACTTACGTAAAAAGCTTGTCGCACACCTGGAAAGCAGCGCTGTAGCACAGTACAAAAATGTGCATTCAAATATGGGCTTTAACTTGTAAAATTTAGATGAATTTTATATTGACGGCATCAGATGACAGACCACTCGTTTAAAGCTTGTGGGAAGCCATTTTGTGTCACTGTAATATGTATCTAAAGATAACGGAATTTAAGCCCATATTTCAATGCACGTTTTTGTGCTGTGTGGTAGCGTTATTGAATTATTGAGCGCAGAGCTTAAATTTATACCTACCTAAAAAGCTAAACAACAGTGTACCTAAAAATAAAATGGAGTTTTTTATTCGATAAACGCAATTTAAAACAACAGGTTATACAGTTATGCTGCTTAAATCAGTGATCTAACTCCCGAGTGTGGCCGGGGACTATGGCAAACCCCCCTTGATTGTTGATATATATATATGTGTGCTGTATTAGTTATACCACCTCCGTCTCCACCTCCACAGCCTAAATTGGTCCACTGCTGGACCCAGGCCTTCCCTGATAAGCGCCTTATTGGCTTTTATCTCACGGGGGTAATGCCCATAATCCCCACGCTGGGCATGCGGGTTGGGGATCGCAGTTCGGTGGTAGAATTGTTCTGAAGGGGGCGCTGCTGCCTACCCCCGGTGGATCCTTTAGTCGCCTCTTACACCCGCGGGAGGTGGTGCAAATTCTAAGCCGGCACCACACATCATATAGTTATATCAATGAGTTAAATATCTGCCGGCTATAGGTAGAGGTGATGTCTCAATCTATAGTTGTCTTATCCTCTGTCATTCGGTACTTCAGATAATCTATCGCTAAATCTGATGTCTTTGTAAACGATTTGTAGCGATAAACTAAGTTTTTGTGTGATACCTGGTATCTTAAGTCATTGTTTACAGTTGTACATATGTATAATGTACTTAGATAACGTACAATAAAGTAATATAAAGTTTATGATATTGTTGCGCAGTGGGAATATATATTACGTTGATCTCTGGACATATATACATACTTCCTATATAAAGTTATTTGAACGAGCCTCAACTGTAGTATAGAAAATTATTTGTTGATAGACAATTTAGTTATCACCGATTGTCATATACCATGGGACCCATAACAGTGGCCGTACCTGATTTAATTTTTAACAATTCCGGAATCGATATGTTTCGGTGCACCCATTACCATTAGGCAAAGTGATACTTCTTTTGCTTTTTGAGAAGTAATCAAGTTCTGATAAAGGTACAAAGTTAAAAAACAAACTAGAATTTGATAAGTTCTTGTTTGAATAGCTAAAGCAAATAATGTTTTGTAAACGTTGGCTGCATAATGCATATTGCACTTACCTAATTAGATAGTCAAAACAGCTTGCTTTGCCGTTTATAAATAAAACGACGCGGTCTATAAATACTCTGTTTATTTATACAGGCAAAACGTGCATGGGCGTCTATGGTTTCATTATCTTCTCAACACCCTGTGGTGTAAACAAGAGATTAGCCATAGATAGCGATAAGCGTAGTTTGATATCTTCTGTTAACATCAACCTCCGAGTCAGCATTATCGGTTACCTTTCTTTTTTCGACCTCTGTAGCGCAACGGGTGAAGGACCGCGCCCTATGTGGTGTAAACAAGAGATTCGCTTTATATATCGATAAGCCAAGTTTTCAATCTTCTGTCATCAACCTCCTGATGTAGAAGTCTGCATCATCGGTTCCGTACCTTTTTTCGACCTCAGTAGCGCAATGGGCGAAGGTCCGCGCCCTATGTGGTAAACAAGAGTAACACGTACAAGATGCATATTGGCGTTGGGTATATCTGTGATCAGAACCAAGGTAATGTAATGTCGGTTCAACTCTCTAATTTGGACAACCCATTAGATAAAATAATTATATTTGGTGATTTTAATATGCCCTTGGTTTCATGGAGTATCGATAAGAATGATGGAATATGTCCTATACCCACCTAATAATTTAGTAAATGGAAACAGTGAGGTAGACTTATTTAACACCAGTAGAAGCTTAGACGCTTACTTATTGATCCATTTTATCTAGTGTAAGCTAAATACGTACGTAACCTATTTAACAGTTCTTGTTGTTTTTTCAGTATTTTTCTATTAATTATGTTAATGTTATTTCCAATACGTCGTCAGCTTACTTTGTATCATGCAATTTTTAAGTATACCTATCTGCGGAAACTGGTAATTAGCCGTCAACAAACATGCACTGGTATAATATACATGCATGTTCTATATTTTTATCTGAATTTTTGTAAACCTAGCTGTAAGTTTCTGCAACATGTTGAAAATAAAATAAAGTAATTCAAACAACAATTAAGACATAGATAGCAATAAGCCTTGTTTGAAATCTTCTGTCATCAACCTCCTGATCCGTATTATTGGTTACCTACCGGTGGTCTTTGTCCGACCTCTGTAGCGCAATGGGAGAAGGTCCGCCTTAGATGCAGAAGGTTCCGGGTTTTGTATATAACCAAAAACTGAAAGGGAATCAAGCTACGAAATAAAAAGGCCTGTCAAATCAAGTTCCAGTTGTACCAACCAATCAACGAATCATTTTAGGGATAATTTGAGGAGGAACGAGATCGAGACAAGTAGTAGTTGAACAGGGTCAACCTTCCAACTAACCTGTAATGATGTTGTTTCTTAATAAATAAATAAATAAAATAAAAGAATAAACTGTTCTTAGGTGTATACAGGTTTTTGAAACTTCGCTGAATAGTAATTTAATTACAGGGTTTCCAAGAAAGCTGGTCGGTTCTTGTTTCTCCGGTGTACCTACTCCTTCTTATTTTGCGAATATACTGCGTTTGATTTTTCCCCAATATGCTCCCACATATTTCAATTATTTTGTTGCGTTCCTTCATTCTTGTGCTTGTTGCATGTTGTATTATTATCTGTATTTGCAGTACCTTGACAATTATTGTGTCCAGATAGATATTTCGCAATATTTACTGACCTTATCGACTTGCTTTCTATTTATCTGTCTCAGGGTCTTTGTAACCAATTCGTAGCCGTTACCGTCAGCTATTAGTTATCTTTTGAATCCAATATGTCCTTGTTGTCCATTCAGTCACCGCGTGTCGAACAATACGTTTGATAATCTCTGTAGCCCATGTACTCGAATGTTACGTCTTGATCGCCTTACACGAGATACACACACGCACCGTTATAAATATACATTTCTCCAACGTCATTTTCTGTACGTAGCTGGTGATCTGGTTGGTACTGGTAATCCTTGGCTGCTGTAGGACGGTTTTGGCATGGGAAAGTAAGACTGCTTAATTTTGTCTCCTGGCACGTAAACACATAAATTAATATACACCTGACTCCAAATTACCCGTATGAATGAACTAGACGTCCCAAAATGATAATGCATGAAAGCTCAGATAGTAAAATCAGAGATTGTTCGCGATAAGGCTGCCTTTATTCTCTCTTTATTTGTGTCTATTTGTTTTGTATATCTTTGATTCTTTGTTATTTTCTTGTGCAAATTAACCGTAAAATTAGCCGTATGAGTAAAGTCCTAATAAATTGGGCTTTCTGGTGGTAACTAACCACCAGAAAGCCCAGTTTATTAGGACATGTGTTCATGCCCCAGGTCCCCCCCCCCCCCATGAAATAAATAAAATATAGCTATCTGTGTTATGTATTGCATGAAGTATATCAGTTATCTAGTACACATAAAACAAGCTCTTCTTGGGGCTAGATGATGCCGTTTGAATTGTCCAGCATTATCTACTAGATAACGCAATACTAATGGACACATGCAAAGTGCACGCGCCCGAACTAAGTTCACATTGTTACGTATGCGCATGTTTATTCTTCTGCATTCATGCATGCATAAACATAATGTCTTTTTTTATTTTTTTTTATTTTTTATTCTGAGTTTTTTTTTTAAGGACTTTATTCGCTTAGCGAATATGCCAGTCCCGTTATACAAACATAAACTTAACCCTTACTTTATCTACTAACTTCATATACCATTACACTGCCGGCCAAAAGTTTGAGACCACTGTAAAAATATTTGTCACCAACAAAATATTTCAAAGTACACATATGATAATGAGCTAATTTGAACACCTGCGTATTCTATTATTATTAAAGAATTTCTAAGAGTCATTATTTATGTTGTTGTTTAAGTTATCATCCTAAAAAGGTCTATTGTTTCAAAACATCAATGAGCGCCGCGCAAGGACCAGGTGGTAGAGTCATTGTAATATTTTTATGATCTGCTCATTACTTATTGTTTTGGGTTTGTTTCGCGTTAACCGATATCAGGGATTATGTTAGCTTCCTAAAACATATTTAGTACCTGAGTTTTTATGGAGTAAATTATTTTCTACCTTATTAGTCTGAGCTCGTCGTTGTTATAGTGAAGACATCTTAAAATGGGAAAAGTTCGCGAAATTAGCAGTGAAACTCGCTCTGCCATAGTTGTTTTATACGGCGAAGGCAAATCTGAACGTGCGATTGCCTCTCAACTTAAGTTGTCGAAGACTTGTGTTCATAACACAATAACCCGATACAAGGAGACTGGCAGTAATCAAGATCGTTCGCGTTCGGGAAGGCCGAGAACTACCACTTCTCGCGAGGATCACTTCATCGTCACTACCAGCAAGCGGAATAGACGCCTAACAGCACCAGAAATCCGCGTAGAAGTGAACAAATCCCGATCAGAACCTGTATCATTGACTACAGTAAAAAGACGTTTGAGAGATGCTAAGTTATTTGGTCGCGTCGCCGTTCGAAAACCACTACTAAGGCCACAAAACAAAAAGAAACGGATGCAGTGGGCCCTTACCCATCGAGACTGGACTGAAGAAGACTTTAAACAAGTTCTTTGGTCAGATGAATCCAAATTTGAAATATTTGGTTCAAAACGACGAATTTTTGTTCGACGTAACGTCGAGGAAAAGATGATGCCAGACTGTGTGGTGCCAACAGTCAAGCATGGTGGTGGTTCCATTATGGTCTGGGGATGCTTCTCGGGCCATGGAACCGGAGATTTGGTACGAGTCGAAGGAATCATGAAAAAGGAGCAATATAAACGAATACTACAGCAAAATGCCATTCCGTCTGGTTCAAGAATAATTGGAGATGGATTTTTTTCCAACAAGATAATGACCCAAAACATAGTTCAAAATTATGCAGGGGTTATTTAGAACACAAAGAAACAGAAGGGGTTTTAAAAAACATGGTGTGGCCCCCTCAGAGTCCGGATCTCAACCCGATTGAGTTTTTGTGGGAAGAGCTTGATAGAAATGTGCGCAGTTGTTGTCCCACTTCGCAAGAAGACATGTGGAAGGCTTTACAAGAAAGCTGGAACAATATATCACAAGATACAATCGACAAATTGATTGCTCGTATGCCAAGAATAGTGAAAGTAGTAATAAAATGCAAGGGAGGGTTTTTCGACGAAAAATCTGTATAAAATATGAGCGACATTTTTAAAGTAAATGGTTGATTTTTCTTGATTTTTTTGTTTTCTTCATAATGTATGTGTATTAGGAAATAAGTATTTTAATTCATAATTAAACCTCTTGCTTTGTATTTTGAGTTTTATTTCATTTTCCTACTTTGATGTAGGTGGTCTCAAACTTTTGGCCGGCAGTGTATGTACAAGGCCTTGGCGGCCTCGAACAGTGGGTTGGAAAGTAAACTCTGAACTAAACCTAAGTCTGCGAGATTCAAATTAAAATCAGCGATTAATTGATCTCTCATTGACTGAGTCCGGACACATTCCACCAAGAAATGGTAAACGTCTTGTGTGACACCGCACGTGTACCGTTCATTCAAACATTATCACAAAATCAGCAGTCTTCTTCCCACTGCTGGAGACTTCTCTTTATAACAATAGTTTCTGCTCACTTGGTATGGGATATAAATACGACCATGTGGCAGGACATTAAGAAACTCTTATATACTTTCGAATTATAATAAGTCAATTAAAAGAAATGTCCAACATCCTGCTCATTTCAGGATAAACCGATATATGATACCAGATATTGACTGCTCAAATAACGTAAACATTATTGGACAAATAGGTAAGTATATTTATTTCAAACATTAAATTATTTATAACAGCTGAAGATAAATGGCTTCCAATTTCACGCAATTATTGGCAATGCCGCAAATGATTCATTGGCTTTACCGATTTGTTTCATATAATGCTTTAATGTTCCCATATAACCTATTATTACCAACAACGGGTGATATGTATGTTGGTATGCTAGATTAAAAAATAAACCGCCAAGTGCAAGTCGACTCGCACGCGAAGGGTTCCGTACCGTAAAAATCAGGCAACTTTTTCAAAGAACATCGAATTTTAACTTGTTCGGAGACCCCTATAAATTTACAACTTAATTTTATTTTTAGTATTTGTTATTATAGCTGAAGTTTTACCTAATTATAGAAAATTTCATGTGTCTACCTATTGTAGTTCAAGAGATACAGTACAGCAAAAATAGCCAAAAAATGTCACGTTTGTTGTATGGGAGCCCCATTTAATTTTAGTTTATGAGATATAGCCACGTGACCGACGGACGGACGGACGGACGGACAGCGGAGGCTTAGTAATAGGGTTCCGTTTTCACCCTTCGGGTACGGAACCCTAAAAAGGTGTATGCGATGTCTTCTCGATGGTCTGTCACTGTCACGTATATTAATTAGTAAAAGCAAAGAAGTAATTCTCAAACTGACATTGGCAGATTTGTGTCAAATCATGATACAGAACCAAAGTTGAAAGAAGAAGAAGAACTAATTCTTCTTCTTGTTCGTATATTTCATTACTGAAGGTCGTGTGCGTCTTCAGATCAGACCTCTCCAGACCTACGGTGTGCGTTTCCCAGAGCGGCAGCAGCGTAAAATTTATCTCGGTTTTGTGCGTCATTCAGCCGGGCATTTAGTATATACCTACCGAATACCCACTGAGCTTTCGCTCTCGGTAACGAATACCTCGTAGGCACTGCTCGTCTGAATAAGCATTTAAATAGCTTTTTAACCGATTTCTAAAAAAGTAGGAGGTTCTATGTTCAACTCTGTTTTTTCTAAGTATGTCTGTCAATTAGGTACCTATCGCGTTTGAAAATTATTTCGATATTGTATTGAGAATGATCCCGAGGGGTTCCCATAAAAATATTATTCCCGAGAAATTAGTATTTGTCCCTCAAAACATAAAAAAAACAGTGTAAAATAAAAGAAATCGAAGTCTGTTTTTAGTTATTTCAAAAGAATCAAATTATTTAATTTAAAAAACTTTACGGAGATGCTAACTACCTGCTTCCTCCTTTATCTTTCCTCATTCCAAACCGTATAACAAGACTGATTCGTTATCAGTCCGAGTGCATAAACAGGCTAACCTCATCGCCAGTGACCTGAAGATAACAAGCTTAACATATCTAATGTTTCACGAAATAGTAAGCATTTTTGATTAAACAGTGGTTTTTAACCTTTTATTAACCAAGGTAGGGCAACCCAATTCAAACCCTGTCAGTCCATAGCACCTATATGTATATTATTTTCAAAATTTATATTCTACATTATGTTCTAAATTCCTATTTTAACTTTAAGTTTTTAACTACTATAAGTCAAATTAATTTATTACAGAGTTAAATTTTAAAAATTATTACTGCTATAAAATTGGTATAATTTAAGTACAAATGTTATAACTTTTCTCTTTATGTGAACTATGTTCTTTTTCTTTGAAATAAATAAATAAATAAAATAAATAAATAAATTAACCGGTGTTCAAAATTCGAATAACTATCTGAAAAACTAATTATCTGAAAAATAAGAAGTATGAATTGTTATTGGATTCAATATACAATACAATTTGGCAAATTATTATAGAACAGAATGTGGCCAGGAATGACGAAACTGACGCGAAGTTTATGACATCCTCGATGAATTAGATTAATTAGTGTAATAATGACGACCTCTGTGGCACGACGGTCGATGGTCCGCCTGCGACGCAGGAGGTTGCGGGTTCGATTCCTGCCTCGGAACAAATGGTTATACTCGTTACCTTGTTTTAGTTGATATTCTTTTGTAAATATTATGCCAAAATGAACCAGAACCCCCTGTACGATCTGCAGATCGTACAGGGTGTTCTGGGTGTATTGTATCTAAAAAAAACGATCTATCTAGTTTATTGTAGTATGTATAATCAGTCATCTAGTCCCCATAACACAAGCTCTGGTTAGCTTGGGGCTAGATGATGCTGTGTGTGTGAATTGACTAGCATTTTTTTATAATAATAAAGAATGTATTATTATTATAATACCTGGGTACTGTAAACTCTTGGGCGTAGAGCCATATTTCTATCATGGTGGGTTTACCTTCATTTTGGCAACGTCGCTACTTGAGCCACCAAGAATTTTCTTCAGACTATTTGAATGGTTTGGATGCATCGAAGTGTGGCCGAATGACTCACCACTCCACTATACTCACTTCTAGAAACTAACATATTTTATGTATAACAGATGATTTACATACAATTTACAAAAGGAATGTCAACTAAGGTAACGAGTATAAACAAAAACTTCAACAACACTTATTTCCAGTTTAGTCCAACCTCCTTAACCCCTTCCTTTCTTCTTCCACAGCGAGAGCAGCATGTTCGTATCGCGACGCCGCTTCATCCTGAAAACCTGCGGCACGACCACTCCCCTGCGCTGCGTGCGCGCCGTGCTGGCACTAGCACGGGACGTGGCCGGGCACGCGTGCGTGCACAACGTGTTCTACTCGAGGCGGGAGTTCGCACGGCCCCAGGCGCAGTTGCAGCCGCATGACAACTTTGATTCAGAGGTGAGTGTTTAT
Organism: Eupithecia inturbata; assembly: GCA_963662085.1. Classification (NCBI taxonomy): domain Eukaryota; kingdom Metazoa; phylum Arthropoda; class Insecta; order Lepidoptera; family Geometridae; genus Eupithecia; species Eupithecia inturbata. Next base: position 1,727,388 of record OY759195.1, read on the forward strand.
CAGCTGCACTAGTCTGTACCCGTGTCTATGCCGTGTGGTGACGGCTTATAATTGCACTACCCCAACTCTTCCCGTGGGAGTCGTACGAGGCGACTAAAGGATACAAACACTGGGGGGCGGGCAGCTGCGCCCTCTGCAGAACAATGCTACCACCGAACTGCGATCCCTAACCCGTATGTCCAGCGTGGGGATTAAGGGCATTACGCCCCGTGAGATAAAAGCCAATAAGGCGCTTATTAGGGGGAGGCTAGCGTCCAGCAGTGGACCAATATAGGCTGTTGAGGTAAGTAGGGAGGGGAGTCTATCTCCGGCCGGATAATGGCGTCGTGCTGGGTCCGTGCTGGCGGTAGCACGGGGTGGCCGGGCACGCGTGCGTGTACAACCTGTTCTACTCGAGGCGGGAGTTCGCATGCCCCCGGCGCATATGTATGACTACTTTGGGGATGTCACTAGCAGGGAGAGGTGAATGTCTAATTTGCACAGCATATTCATTCACTTATGGGAATAAGGTCCTCTTTTAACACTCCTTTCTTTTCGACTTTTTGCTATTAAAAGGCGAGTTCCCTGTTTTTACTGTAGGGATCCGGCTATGGAATTACGCAAAAATTACCCATCCTATAATTGACATTTAAAAGCCCTATGAATGGCTTTGAAAGCAAAGCCGTTCATAGCCATCCACAGCCGGAACTCTACAGTAAAAACAGGGAACTCGCCATTTAATAGCACATAGATTCAAAGGGCTTTCAAATGTCAATTTAGGATAGGTAGTTTTGCGTAATCGCACAGCTGCTCTTTACTATATACTGCAGTCTTTGCAATGCCGTCTGACAATCATGCTAGTGGTCTACTAGTTCAGATAAAAGTTGATATCGTCATCCCTTGCTGAGGCTAGCAAGGAACGTGGTCCCACATGCAACTCTGATAAAGTTAGAAAGGAAAGTTTCAATTCAAAGGCGATGCCTACGCAGTTAATAATTTTAGACGCGATTGTTTAATCAGCTTCGGCCAAAGTTTATCAAAACACGAAATAGTTTATCCTACCAACTTGCTACTTCCTCTGGTTTTGCATGAATGTGTGTACCTAAAAACCTTCTGAAATAAACTGCAACTGGTAGGAAGACCCTGATCTAAAACAGGCGTTACAGTCCAAACTATAGTTTAGGCATAGAGTTTAGGTTTATCGTTTAGGTAATTTAAGCAGACACATAAGCAACTTTGTATTATTTTTATCTCTACTCACTAATACAACGGTCGGCCTATGACATGTCCCTTGTGTCATTCATTACACTATCTGCCATGAGTTACAAAATTTTGCAGAATTGATAAGCGTAAGATAATCGGGTCACATTAAGGCCACGTCTGCTGATTAAGGGGCCCGGGTGCGGCTGTCAATGTCCCGAGTACGTACACGTTCAATGAAGTTGGCATTTTGTGGCAATTAATCCAATATATTCACATGTTCGTTGAACAATCAATGATATTGTAATTAGGTAACATTATAATTCAAAATAAGTGCCATGTAGGTAGGTACACCTAGCGCCATCTAGCATAAGGAATGCATAACTTTCTTGGTAACAGCAACTATTTATAAATAAATAAATAAATAAACTATGAATAAACGTCAGTCTGTTGAAACTACTGTCCGTGTTTTATTAGATGGTGTTTTGTGGCAATTAATCCATTATAATGATTTATTCATAAGTTCAATGAAGATGGCATTTTGTGGATCCATTATTTACATTCCTGTTTCGGGCGAGAAGTGCAGCTCTACTGCCTTTTTTCTACCAATGTTTATGTACTACCATGTCTAGTTCGAATAAATAATTACTGAATTGCTGATGAAACATCTACTTACCCTAAGTATAAAAATAAACTAATTTTTAACCACCCCTGCCTACGCTGTCGACATTAAATTGCGGTCGCTCGATGCGTTCGCGCATATTTATAACCACCCAGAAATTGCAAAACTTACTCAGAATACTCAAACGCAACTCAGATCTAAGCTCTGCGCACATTCATCCACCGCTACCGCACAGCACAATATATGCATACAAATATGGGCTTAAACTCGTTATCTTTAGATACATATTGCAGTGACAAAATGGCTTCTCACAAGCTTCAAACGAGTGGTCCGCGAGCTGTCTGTCATCTGATGCCGTCAATATAAAATGCATCTAAATGTAACGAGTGCCCATTTTGAATGCACATTTTGTGCTGTGCAGTAGTGATGCTTGCACGTCTCAGGTCGTTATTCAGAAATGATTTTCCACTACGCTCTGTTCCGGTTTCGTTCCGATTGCGAATCGTAATTATCTGTGATTTTCGAGGAACTACATACATGAACTATGGACATATGTAGTTTTATTGTGTGGTGTAATCGATAGAGCTAAAAGTTTTCCTCCTAATCCTTATACATAACTACTACCTAACGTCACTAAGGTACTAATGATGATAATGAATGCGAAAGTATTGATGAATGTTTGTTAATTTTTCACACCAAAACTTATAGATAGAATATATTGCACAAAAGTTGTACATAGGCGAACATAATGCTAGATAGCATTCTCTACCTGCTAACCTTTGGGTAGTGTTAACAACAATTTAGTAGGTAGTGCTAGATAAAAACAAAATATTAGAAACAGAAAAATACAATATATAAATCGTGACATTAACATAAATAAATTTAATACTCACATCAATACTTATTTATTATATTATATGTATGGATCGTACTGAAAACAATAATCCATACTAATATTATAAATTAATTAAAATTAATTTGAAAGTAACTCTGTCTGTTAATCTACCTTTTCACGCCTAAAGGGCTGAAAAGATCTGAATGAAATGGTATCCCGGGGACGGACATAGGCTACATGAAAAGCGCGTGCGAATCCGCGGGCAGCAGCTAGTTATATTAAAATGTACCTAGCTCGTAGACTACTAGACATTGAATAAGACAAAGGTCACTTTTTATGCAGAAAAATGAAGAACAGAAGCTTGTGTTTCAATAAAATTACGCCATTACAATTTCCAACAAAGCTGATGAATGACCATTCTGCATTCATGATTCATTTGTAGTTGTGAAATTATTTACTCCGAATTGAAATTGATAAGCTGTACAGATCGGTTGGACATTTTGGTACTTGAAAACGTTGTTTTGATACATCTCTCTGCCTCTCTCTCTCTCTATCTACGCTTGGTGGAAAGCGGGCGTAATGGCTATATGTACACTGCCGGCCAAAAGTTTGAGACCACTGTAAAAATCTTTGTCACCAACAAAATATTTCAAAGTACACATATGATAATGAGCTAATTTGAACACCTGCGTATTCTATTATTATTAAAGAATTTCTAAGAGTCATTATTTATGTTGTTGTTTAAGTTATCATCCTAAAAAGGTCTATTGTTTCAAAACATCAATGAGCGCCGCGCAAGGACCAGGTGGTAGAGTCATTGTAATATTTTTATCATCTGCTCATTACTTATTGTTTTGGGTTTGTTTCGCGTTAACCGATATCAGGGATTATGTTAGCTTCCTAAAACATATTTAGTACCTGAGTTTTTATGGAGTAAATTATTTTCTACCTTATTAGTCTGAGCTCGTCGTTGTTACAGTGAAGACATCTTAAAATGGGAAAAGTTCGCGAAATTAGCAGTGAAACTCGCTCTGCCATAGTTGTTTTATACGGCGAAGGCAAATCTGAACGTGCGATTGCCTCTCAACTTAAGTTGTCGAAGACTTGTGTTCATAACACAATAACCCGATACAAGGAGACTGGCAGTAATCAAGATCGTTCGCGTTCGGGAAGGCCGAGAACTACCACTTCTCGCGAGGATCACTTCATCATCACTACCAGCAAGCGGAATAGACGCCTAACAGCACCAGAAATCCGCGTAGAAGTGAACAAATCCCGATCAGAACCTGTATCATTGACTACAGTAAAAAGACGTTTGAGAGATGCTAAGTTATTTGGTCGCGTCGCCGTTCGAAAACCACTACTAAGGCCACTAAACAAAAAGAAACGGATGCAGTGGGCCCTTACCCATCGAGACTGGACTGAAGAAGACTTTAAACAAGTTCTTTGGTCAGATGAATCCAAATTTGAAATATTTGGTTCAAAACGACGAATTTTTGTTCGACGTAACGTCGAGGAAAAGATGATGCCAGACTGTGTGGTGCCAACAGTCAAGCATGGTGGTGGTTCCATTATGGTCTGGGGATGCTTCTCGGGCCATGGAACCGGAGATTTGGTACGAGTCGAAGGAATCATGAAAAAGGAGCAATATAAACGAATACTACAGCAAAATGCCATTCCGTCTGGTTCAAGAATAATTGGAGATGGATTTTTTTTTCCAACAAGATAATGACCCAAAACATAGTTCAAAATTATGCAGGGGTTATTTAGAACACAAAGAAACAGAAGGGGTTTTAAAAAACATGGTGTGGCCCCCTCAGAGTCCGGATCTCAACCCGATTGAGCTTTTGTGGGAAGAGCTTGATAGAAATGTGCGCAGTTGTTGTCCCACTTCGCAAGAAGACATGTGGAAGGCTTTACAAGAAAGCTGGAACAATATATCACAAGATACAATCGACAAATTGATTGCTCGTATGCCAAGAATAGTGAAAGTAGTAATAAAATGCAAGGGAGGGTTTTTCGACGAAAAATCTGTATAAAATATGAGCGACATTTTTAAAGTAAATGGTTGATTTTTCTTGATTTTTTTGTTTTCTTCATAATGTATGTGTATTAGGAAATAAGTATTTTAATTCATAATTAAACCTCTTGCTTTGTATTTTGAGTTTTATTTCATTTTCCTACTTTGATGTAGGTGGTCTCAAACTTTTGGCCGGCAGTGTATATGGAAGTAGGATGAAAGGTACTCAAAGTGCAGTCAGCTTTTCTGATATTGTCATCTAATGCCAGCCCGCAGTCTGGACGCGTTTTCCGTGATAAAAAGAGATAAATAGAGGTCCAAAACTTCATGTGTGCAAAATTTCAGCTGTTGTTTTGGCGCTATTTCCCGTCAATTCACATCTCCACGTCCATCAAACTTTCGCCTTTATAATATTATCGGAAAATCTGTAGATATGGTACGTTCTCCCAGCGCTTACTCAACCTCTGGCCTGTGTTACAACTATAACCACTCTTGTTCAATTATTATAATGAACAACAAGATGGAAAGACGTACCTAGACCGAAGTGCGACCGAGACAACAAAACGCTCGAGAAACACAAACGCTGGCGGCGCCGATCCTACTAGTCTATGACTGAGATGGGTGGACCTAATTTGAGCCTTCCACTTTCGAGAGGCTGGTACCTCATCTCCACTTTTTTACTTAAATCGATGGAAAACTAGAGTTACTCAGATGTGATGGCTTAGTTAGTGTAAAGTTGAGTTAAGTTTAAGATTATTCGGTCTGTTTTCAGGTAAAACTTCTGGATTCGTTCTTCGGCGATGGGCGCGCCTACATCATGGGTCCGGATCAGGACTGCTGGTATCTTTACACGCTGCTGCCGCTGGAAGGTAAGATAACACGAAGGAGTTTCTTGTTTTAACATTGGGAAATAATTAGATACTACTAAGTAAAGCCATTATACTTCGGCCGTTCAGAGAATGCGTTCCTGACACGTCGCGATTGAACTTTGTAATGGCGTTGCAGTTACGATAAAAATATTTTTGCTGGTTGTAATGTTAAAAATAACGCGGCTTCATTTTGGAGGAACGGTAACGAACTCAGTGTTATGTTGTGCCCATCACTAGTCGTGACTAACTGATAGGTGTCGAACGCATTCTCTGAACGGCCGAACTTTAGTTTAGTTAATAATAAATATGCTTGACGATTCACACATCATCATCTAGCCCCAAGCTAAGCAGAGCTTGTGTTATGGGAACTAGATGACTGATATACTTAATACAATACATACCTATATTACACAGGTAGATATTTTTTATCATACATAGTAAATACCCAGAACACCCGGAACAAATATTTGCAGATCGTATAAGCTTTGTACGATCTGCAAATTCTATTTGTCACAAGGCGGGAATCGAACCCGCAACCTTCGCCCGCCGCGCCACTGAGGTTGTCGTTATGAATGAGACATCTTGTTTTTTGTAACGTCCGACGCAAAATGAGGCGTAAATGTGTGTGTGTGTGTTTATTTCATTGTTGCTGATTTTGATTTAGTTTGCTTTCGTTTTATAAGAGACGTTTAATAGAGATTGTACTCGTTTGTCAGTATATTTGCTAACAATAGATACGTTTTGGATTACAGTAAGCGGCTATCAAATTTTAAAACAATCAATTGTCTTAGCTATATTATGGCCCGATTTTGAAAATTATTTCACTATAGTATAGAGAACGATCCCGAGGTGGTCCCATGAAAATGTTATTCCTGGGAGTTGAGTATTTGTCCCTGAAAACTTTAAAAAGAGTGTAAAATTATGAAATTCGAAGTTGGCTTTTAGCTTTTTTAAAACAACCAACAAAAGTTATTGTAAAATTAGCTTCTTTAGGATACTCATCTAAACAGTTTCTGTTTTTGTCCACAGGCACAGTAGACGCCCTGGAGAAAGAACAGCACGAAGTGGACATCCAGGTGTCTTCGGAGCCGGACCAGACCATCGAGATCCTGATGTCGGACCTGGATCCAGCTGTCATGGACATCTTCACGCGCGCCTGCAGTCAGGATGCTGCACAGGCTACCAGGGTAAGCTGCCCATTTATTCTATAAAAAAATATACAGGTCACTGCATGATGTTCTAGCCCGTGATTAAACACAAGAGTGAATAGGTGGTCTTTCAGCCCACATCGTCACTTTCCATCAACTGAGATTGTGGTCAAACGTGAGTCATCACTCATCAGCATCATCTGCAACCTGACTTCACCCACTGCTGGGAGCCAAACGCCAAACGAAGGTCTATTGACTTTAAAAAAGAAATGCCAGAATATATGTTACAATTACAACGTAGAGTAGGTGTTTAAATTGTGTCTGAATTGTGTCTGATTACGCAGAGAATATGGACCTAGTGTCTTATGGATGTCTTAAGAACTCTTTAACTCTTTATATTTAGATGTATTTTATATTGACGGCATCAGACGACAGACAGCTTGTGGGGAACCATTTTGTCACTGTAAAATGTATCTAAAGATAACGAGTAAGCACATATTTAAATGCAAATGTTTGTGCTATGTTGTATTAATGTGCTCAGGCCTTAATACACTAATGATCACCAAACCAAGCCAAGCGAGTTAGCCACAGCAATTCGTCATTGCACTCTTTGGAAAGGCTCAGGTCCTGTGCTGGACCTCTTGGGTATTTTTCAAATGTATCTATGTAATTATGTAGGCAAGCCCCTAAATTGGCAGAGATTGTGTTATGTTGGAAGACCAGTTGATGTTCCAACGGGAGCTTAGTGTTTGGTTTAGTTCTTTTCTATGAAAACAGTTTCAATATGAATTTTAATGTTAAACTTGTATTCGTTGAATTTAGACACTCTTGAATTTTCCATTACCATTGAAGTTTTAGTTACTTCATTACCTACCTTGGTAATGAACAACTACGCGCAACTAGGAAAAACTTTGAATTTTTGATTCGTTTATGATGCATGTTACTAAACAACCGTAATATACTGCTTATTACCGTGTCTAATATTCAAACAACTTTATTAAGGCTTAAAAATGAAAAATGAAAATGTTCTGAAGATTCGACTAAGAATAAAGCTGCAAGATGTGGCAAAATGTTTTACATTTTCAGGCTTTCAACGTTTAATTTCAAAAACGACCACACAAAAGACGATGAAAATTGTAATTTTAAAAAGTTGGCTCTAATAATTATTGTTATCTTTCTTCCAGGAGTCCGGCATTGATAAAATCATCCCGGGAATGGTCATAGACGATTTCCTCTTCGACCCATGCGGGTATTCCATGAACGGGGTTGCTAAAGATGTAAGTTAAATATGTTAATTTTATGTCTAAAGAAATGAAGTAATCGCCGAAGTTTCGGCAACGGCGTGGCGGCCAATATCAACGGAGATTAACGCGCAGGACATATGACAAGACAAGTGTGTGTGCAAACACTGGTACACCCTCTATTCACTCACTCTCATAATCCGATGGGACCGATCCGGATCCGGATCCGGTGAGAGGTCCGGCGCCAGACCAACGGTTAACTTGAAGAAATACATGCAATTTAAAACATTAACTAAAGCATCGTTCTTATTTAATGCTGCGATAGGGAGAGGATAGTTTGTCTTCTGTGAGTATCCATTTTGTCTTACGATTGAATTTCAAAATCAGTACATTACATTTAGAAATAGTTTTTCGTAGTTCCATAGATCAGTGATAGTGTTTCACTAAAACAAGCGACCGTAGAACATTAGTTCAGAACAATACATGTAGATGGCGGTTATAATTTTGATCAAATCATTCACATAACAAGTTTAAAATATGATTGATGTTTCTAATCGCGGTTAACGTGTCAATGATTAAGAAATTCTAAAATAAAAATGTGATTACCATTAGTCTTGCTTCTTCTAATGCTTTCTTTTCAAACCTCGACGCAACAGAGAGGTGTTGTTGGTAGAACGTGTCATTCTGTGTAGGTATCTGTCAGCCCTTTATATGATCTCCCGTTCGAATAAACATAATGTGATTTGTCTTTAATTGTTAAAATTACAATTAAAGAATAGGGTCAATTTAGATCTATTCCAGCTAAATGAGATATAGGTACAAGGTTTGTGAACAAACCGTCCATACTTAACCTAAAATTCAGTTTGTTGTCGCGTCATTTTATACGCAATTTACATTACTTATCGATTTGAGATCCTTCCTATATGTGAAACTCGACGCCAAGCAATTGAGTTTTTAGTTTTTTTTGTGTCATGGTTTGTTTACAAACATTTCACATGTGATTTGTATTTACATTCTGATTTGTCTTGTAATTATTTTTATCCTTTTCTCAGGGATGTTACATGACGATCCACATAACACCAGAACGCTCCTGCTCGTACGTGTCGTTCGAGTCAAACGTGCCAGTATCCAGCTATGACGAGGTGATATCTCGCGTGCTGCGCGCCTTCCGCCCGGCCAAGTTCGTGCTAACCGTGTTCGCTACTCCGGTAAGTTCAGTACAATGTAACTAGATGACGCTGGTAAAATATTGGATTGAATATGAGGTTGCCTGTGTTGAGTTATGACGAGGTAATATATCGCGTGCTACGCCTGTTTTGGCTGCCTAAGTTCGTGCTAACTGTGTTCGCCACTCCGGTGAGTGTAGTACGATGTAACTAGATGGCGTTAGTATGTTATGAATAAGTTGAATCAAACAAGAGACTGTCGTTTGAATCAAACGTGCTTGTATCCAGCTATGACGAGGTGATATCTCGCGTGCTACGCGCTTTCCGCCCGGCAAAGTTCGTGCTCACCGTGTTCGCTACTCCGGTGAGTTTAGTATCTACAATGTAACTAGATGGCGTTAGTAAATCCATACTATTATTTCGAAAGTTCGTCTGTCTGTCTGTTAGTTACCTTTTCACGCCTTAACGGCTGAACGGATCGCAGTGAAATTTGACAGGGAGGTAGATGGTATCCCGGGGACGGTCATCGGCTACTTTTTATCCTGGAAAAAAGCGTGCGAAGCCACGGGCAGCAGCTAGTTATAAATATGTTGAACCAAACAAGTGACTGTGTCGTTTGAATCAAACGTGCTTGTATCCAGCTATGACGAGGCGATATCTCGCGTGCTACGCCCCTTCCGCCCGGCCAAGATCGTGCTCACCGTGTTCGCTACTCCTCCGGTGAGTTCAGTATCTAACGGGTGGGGCAAAAGTAATCTCATAACGTGAATGTGCTTAATTTTTTTTAATGGCGTTAAATGACACTGCTTTGACATCTATGTTGTACATAGATAGAAAATTAGTTGACAACAAGCCATGGAGCGATTCACACTTGTAGAACCACCAATTACCGAAGAGAAATTTCCGGAAATCCTACTATAAAATATCAGATTATCTAGAGGATAAAAAAGCGTGGGACGGGATTTGCTCCAACTCGAAAAATAACAATTAACTAATAGGCTAAAGGTTTCTTCGTCGCTTCTTTACTTTAGTCTACGTACCGAAGCGACTGAAATCAAAAATATCACTTTATTTCCGTGTCAGTGTTTAATTATTAAGAATTTGACCTTTTCTAAGTATACATTTATTGTATTTATGGAAATAAAGAGTTTTTGACTTTGACTTTGACTTTGAATTCTCTATCTGTCTACAACATAGATGTCAAAGCACAGTGGCATTTGACGCAATGGCAAAAAAAGCACAATCATATTATGACATTACTTTTGCGCCACCCTTGTACAATGTAACTAGATGCGTTAGTAAATTCAAACAAACAAACAAATGACTGTGTCGTTTGAATGAAACGTGCCAGTATCCAACTATGACGAGGTGATATCTCGCGTGCTGCGCGCCTTCCGCCCGGCCAAGGTCGTGCTAACCGTGTTCGCTACTCCGGTGAGTTTAGCATCTACAATGTTACTAGATGGCGTTGGTTAATTATTTAATTGAATCGAGCTTTTACTGTTGAATTACGCCCAGAATCACGTCGGTATATCAATTCCCACACTGAATTTGCGACTGGCCAAAATGAGTCTTACCGATTTGGTTACTTTAGTGTTTTACTGGTTTACTGTGCTGTAACTAGATGGCGCTAGTAAATCACTCATTTTGTGTAAAACTTCGCAAAACATAGTGGGCTCTATGTATTGTTTAGGTACTGTAGTGCGAGAAAGACCGCGGAGCTAAATCTGATTATTGTGCGCTTCCTCAGTCCAGACGCTCCTTATTAGAATAAGAGGAGTCGCAAACAAGCTTCTCTATTTCTCTAGTGCGAATCGAAAGAGTGTATCACCCTGTGTTTTCTCATTTTCTGCCACAACCAAACTAAACCAATTTCCCCCCTATTCCAGGACTCCCCCGCCGCGGAAGTCCCGCGCGCCCTCAAACAGTTCTCGTCCCTCGGCGCCTACACGCAGAAGGAGTCGCAGTACTGTCGCTTCAGCGGCTACGAGCTGCACTATGCACTGTACTGCAAGTTCCCGAGCTGAGGGCGCCGCGCCGCCCGCGCCCCGCCCCCCTCGCACGATGAGACACACCACTACAGGTAAACTTGAGCGGCTACGAGCTGCACTATGCGCTCTACTGCAAGCTCACGAGCTCTGTGTGACCTCCTAATTTGCTGGGCGAGACCCATCTTGCCTTGCATCTTGATTCCGTGCCAGCTGGATCACTTTCTATGCTAACTTACATACACACACAAGATTCGATCCTTCGAACCCGGCTCGTCGCGGCTCCCCTTTGCAGAGTAATTTTGACCTGGTTTCAGTTTTGGTCCAAATATCAAACACTTATTCAACCAAACCACATCTAAACAACTGCGACAGTGAGACAAACCAATATAAGCAGTTTTTATGTGTGATAGAATTTACTTCATCTATAGAAAAATGTTAATTTCTTCGATATAAACTAACATCTACTAATCTCCACAGGCAAATAGACGAAATCCTGAGCAATGCCCCGTCGGTGCGATGGAGCGGCGCGTGGCTGCCGGCGCTACTACGCGCCGCGTGCGGCTGCCTGCCTGCCCGCCTGCCTGCCTGCCTGCCTTCCTGTCTGCCTGCCTGCCTGCCCGCCTGTCTGGCGCCCAGGCTTGCGCCCACACGCAGGAACCGAGCGAGAGCCGCCTGACCACACTACCTAAATATCTATAACATGTGATGCTAATTAAGTAATGTTCTTTCTAATAACAAATGAAAATGCAAAGATATGCAGTCATATTCAAACAGCTTCTAATGCAAAGTGATTTCACCATCAAGGTGGTCACAATCGAAGAACAAGTGATATGCAAAGAAGATGTTTAAATTGCTTAAATCAACAACATGAAGAGACTATCATAAGTGAGCAAGCTGTAAACATAAGTAATAATTAAACTGAAGTGCATGTCAGGAAACGTTGCGTCTGGTGAAAACAAACACGTAAACATAGTATTTTCTCTTGCGAGTACGCGTTGAGCAGCGTGCACTATAAGCCTGATTTACAAAGCGTAAACCCCAAAGAAATTACATAAAAATCATATACCTAAGAAAACTTGAGCTGTGTGTATCATAAAAATTGGACTTGTGCATAAAATGTGAAAAACGTCTCTAAAATTAAATTTAAGTTTAAATGCGGGACGCTCACAGCGTTCATAATCAGATGTAACCATAATATAAACTATAATTAGTATAAATAAGTTCGCATACTTAAAAATCATTTAAAAATACCGATTGACATTATAATCATTTAATTTGGAGTTGAACAGCAATCGGAATGAACTTTGGACTTTGCTAAATATTATGTAGATTGTAAATATCATAATTTAATCTTAGAAAACGCACATTATTTTTGCTTTTGACCTCAACACGGCTTCAGGACTTGATGTACATTTTTATATATGTATATTGTATTTTTTTTTGGCATATGCTTTGAAATTGCGACGTATTTTAAGAGAAACTTTAGCATTTGTTACATAACATTCTAATTCAATATCTATAGTAGTTTTATTGAGTTTTTAGTACGTTTTACTTTCTGAGACTTGAATCTAGTCATAGATTTCAGTCAGAATAATTTTTAGTATAGTAGAAATAGAGTACTAGGTATTTGATTAAAATATATCATTTTCTTCAAAAACTATTTACTTACTGGACTCAAAATTATTGATCTAAAATACATTTAATGTTTAGTGATCTTTCTATTTAGAGTTTAGCAAATATTGGTAGCTTATATAATGTGAAAATGCAACTAAAGTAAAATTAAACAGAAATTAAGTACCTTTTTAGTGAAGGACACCACTGCTTCTGGGCTCTTAATAGTAAATTCTATAAATAATTTTATTTATCTATTATTTTCACGCTTAATTTCCCATTTTAAGGTTGATCGTCATTGGCTGCGCGGGAAATGCAATTAAATTTTTGTGATTATTTGTGTTCATAAGTTTGTTTTACCATAAATTAAAAGAAGCTATATTACTTTTTAACTTTACAGAAAATACATTTATTACCCACGCGACCCGTGACGTGGAGCCTTAATTGTTTTTCGTATGTAATTTGGCATCAATCAATCGAATCCGGATATAAGGATCAAACTCAGTTTGTTTAGAGTAGAAAGGCCCCTATAGTTCCTATTACCTAAGCTTGCATTTCGACTGCTTGTCGGCACCCGTAGATTTTTGTACTCTGCTGTTAAATCTGTAAATACTATTTACTTCTTTTCTATCACAAGCGTTGGACCATTGAACTAACATCTAAATATACATACCTCTTCTAAATAGAACTCACAGCTTTGAAAGCAGGAATGATGGGGGGAAAGAAATCACTACAAATCTAAGTAATCTGATTTCTGCACAAGAGACCTTTCGTTTTTTAACTTTCTACTAAAGGTTTATACCAAAGCTGGGGTCCTATTCTGCTTAACCAATCACTTGACACATTAGCATCGTAGCAGATTCGCCACCAAAGAAAAGACAAGTTTTGGTACAATGTAGAGTCTCGACGACGATACCACGGTCATAGTGAAGCTATTGATTCGATACAGTGTCAAAATAATCGCAATTCGGTTGGTCCTAATTCGAAAATATTTTTAGGGTTCCGAACACGAATGGTGAAAACGGAACCCTATTACTAAGCCTCCGCTGTCCGTCCGTCCGTACGGCCGTCTGTCACCGGGCTCTATCACATGTACCGTAAGAGGTAGACAGTTGAAATTTTCAGAGAATGTGTGTGTGCCCTTTCATTTAGATAAGTATTTTTTTTATTATTTGCTGTTGTAGCGGCAAGAAGAATACTCATTCTCTGAAAATTTCAACTGTCTACCTCTTTAGGTTCATGGGATAGAGCCCTGTGACATACCACAAACGTGATTTTATTGGCTATTTTTGCTCTTCGTTTGTCAAGACTAGATGAATCTCTTGAACCACAGTAGGTAGATACATGAAACTTTGTATAATTAAGTAACACTTCAACTGTAATAACAACAAATACTAAAAATATAAAAAAGTTGAAAATTTTAAGGGGTCTCCAAACAAGTCAAAAGTTGATGTTCTTTGAAAACGTCGCCAGATTTTTAAGGTACGGAACCCTTCGTGTGCGAGTCGACTCGCACTTGGCGGTTTATTTTTTTCATTATGTTTGAAAACGGGCATAACTGTCTAACGTTTGTGACTGAATTTAAAATGGCTGGGATACATAAAGTAAAGTATTGTCTCGAATCTTTTGTAGATTTGTTCTTAGAATTCCTGATACTTCATCAGCCACAGTGTCACTTTCCATCAGGTGATATTGTGGTCAGGCGAAGGTCTACTGACTAAAAAAAATTTTATAATTATTAAGCTCTCCCATTGTAATGTTATAAATTTTAAACTTATAATTACAATTTCCAATTGTATGTTATCTTATCAGCCGTACCTTTATATAATCATAACGTCTGTAGAAACGAGATCGCTTCACAGTATTAGTAGATATTCTAGGAATATAAATATAACTAATATAATAAGTATCTAATTAAAATCGACTCATTTTCGATCTAGCCAGAAACTGAAATTTTGTCAACTTACAACTGTTTTACAACCTTTTGCAATATAAATAATGGTAAATAATACTGGTTATTTTAGCCTTACATTTTTTTTGTCACAGAAAAAAGAACACTGATTACTTTAACAAAGCAATTTAGTAATTCAACAATACAATATTTAAAGCGCCATAACCTCTCCATGACCTCGCTCTTCGTCTGATTATATACATATTTTGAATCGGACAAGTTTTAATTTATGCAAATTGTAGAAAAACCGGTACAACAGCCAATTTCTAAACTTTGAATGAATCAAGATGATCATTGACCTTGGCTGAAGGACGCATCCTATAACGTTGTTTAACTGCGATCAGGCACCTCGCATGTGAGTGTATAAAATGTACCCACTCCAACTTCATGAAGGAGCGGCGTAAGGCTGGTGTTCACCAAAAGATTCAGACAATTAGCAGCTTGGTCGGTTATCTTTGACAACGAAAATGACAATTAAAATGTATATGCACAGTTATCTTTTTGAATAACACATGACTAAAGGTGGGTATACACCGGCGTTACGGAGTGTAATGTAACGTTGTTACATAGCGAATGTTAGTGCAGTCACATAATTAAAATAATTGTTTATTGCAAAAAGAATCATTACAAATCATTACATAGCAATTTGTCTGACTTAAATAATACACTTGTGAGAATACTTATTCAAATAATTATGTATTAGCCTCAGTTGCCTAAACTAGACTAAAAACTCTGTAATATAGGCAGCTGTGCTCCCCCTAAAGAATTTGGTTACATAAAGATTTCCATGATTCTAATTCTTATTAAAATATTTTTATAGAAAGATTTACAAGCGGTTAGGTCCTGATATTCTTGCCATCAATGAGACTTGGATCGGGCAAGGGCAAGACTTTAAGGCTCCTAAATTGCAGGGCTTCCGCTTTGTGCATCAATCAAGGCATATTAGTATTAAGGGTGGACGTGGTGGGGGGGTGGGTTTCTATATTAGAAAAGGTGTAAATGCTCGTCAGACTCCCTACCCCGTCTTGCTCTGTGTGGAGCAGTTGTGGCTAAAACTCAGTGTAATGGGCAAAACAGTAATTATAGGTACCGGTTATAGGCCGCCTTGGCAGGATCCTTCCACTTTTTTGGATGCTATTATGGATTCAATCACGTCCTTTTCTAAATTTGATCACCTTATATTGGTAGGAGATTTTAATATTGATTTAACAGCACACTCAAGCAACAAGAAGATCACACTGCTGCAACAATTCTTGCAATGCCTTAAACTAAGCCAAGTGATAACTGAACCTACTCATTTAAACAATCACAATGAATTGACACTTATTGACATTGTTAGCACGGTGCATACGCCAGACTTGGGAAGGCATGCAATGTTGACTGTGGAGTTTAATATAAAAAAAGATAAACCTTTGCTCCTCATCCTTGGATCACCGACACTGTTAAAACTATGATAAGCATCAGAGACAACTACCATAAAAGTTATAAGAAACATAAAACTGAACATTTTAAAGCTTGTTATAAAACCATGAAACATATTGTATCTACAGCTATAGAAAATGAAAAGCGAGCCTTTTTTACCCTCAATATTAAAAACAGTGTGGGCAATCCAAAGCGGTTATGGAAGAACCTAAAAAATAATATTTTACCTAGCAAAGCCCGGTCAGCTGACTTACCCCCACAATTTAATGATCCTGCCATTATAAACTCTCACTTTCTCAATGTTCCTGGTACAGACTGCATATCAATCTCACAACTAACTTACTTTGAATTTCACCGGTATGGCCCCCATATATTCTTCCTTCAATCCGTCAGTGAGACTACTGTGCTCAAAGTAATCCAAAGTTTTAAATCTAATGCATTAGGTATTGATGGCATATCCATAGACATGTTACTTCTCACTCTTCCTCAGTCCCTTTCTTCTATTACTAGTATTATCAATAAGTCCATTACTGAATGTGTCTTCCCTGAGTCCTGGAAAGTAGCTGTGGTAAAACCTATCCCTAAAAATAATCAACCCTGCACTCTTAATGACATTAGACCCATTAGCCTTCTCCCCTGCCTGTCTAAGGTTCTGGAGAAAATTGTCTGTATGCAGATGATTAAGTACCTTGAGGATCACCAGATACTCCCCCAAAATCAGTCTGGCTTCCGTAAGGGACACAGCACCGCAACGGCCTTACTTGATGTGGTCGACAATCTACTGGCAGCTCAGGATGGGGGCAAGTGCAGTATCCTCGTCCTACTGGACTTCTCTAGAGCCTTCGATTCTATTAATATTCCTCTTCTTCTTTCCAAATTAGTTTTTTATGGTTTTGATCCAAAAACTGTGAAATGGTTCTCAAGTTATCTCGACGGCAGATCACAATGTGTCGAGCTCCAGCTGCCGGGTGGCAGGTCAGTACGTTCTTCTACTCGGTTAGTTCCACGAGGAGTGCCTCAAGGTTCGGTCCTGGGTCCTATCCTCTTTGTTCTTTACTCTGCTGACATCATCAAAAGGGTCACATTCTGCCAACACCACCTTTATGCGGATGACCTTCAATTATACTTTTCCTTTCTTCCTTCTGAATGTGATGGCGCTGTTACAAAAATAAATCATGATTTAGAACAGGTACGCCAATGGTCTTCCACTAACTCTCTAATACTCAACCCCAAAAAATCAAAATGTATGGTCTTCGGCACTAAAAAAATGCTTCAAGAGATTAGCTATCCTAATATTATTGTAGACTGTGAGCGGGTTGAGCGTGTTGTGGAAGCTAAAAATTTAGGCTTAATAATGGACTGTCATCTACGCTTTGAATCTCATATTGCTGAAGCAGTGCGTCAATCTCTGTTTCGTCTCAAGCTACTTTACAAGATTCGTACATACTTAAGGGAAGATGTAAGAATAATGCTGTGTGAATCCCCAGTCCTGTCCCGCCTAAACTATTGTGACACTGTCTATGGCCCCTGCCTTCTTAGCCGAACTATAAATCTTATTCAACGTGTGCAGAATGCCTGCGCTCGTTACTGCTTTCATGTTCCCCCACGCACGCATATAACGCCTTTCCTCAATTCATCAAATTTACTGAAAATGAAAGAGCGTAGAGATCTTCATCTAGCTACCCTTCTTTTTGGACTTATTCTATATAAATCTCCCCCCTATCTTTACTCCAAACTTATTTGGGCTAGGGAAGATAGTTTTTTTTTTTGCCGCGTACACTTCAATTATCCTTTGTCTTCTGACGCTGACGTAAACATAAGGTCTACTGTTGACACTGACATAACAGATTGGTATTTATCTCTTTAGTGTAGGTTAGGAATGTGAAGGTTCACAGATTACGTAGGTACCTAGTTACCTTGGTAGTTCACTTTTTGTAAGCAGTAGGTACCTATGTAAGCATTACATATGTAAACTTATATTTATGGTTATACCCCTCGTCTCGGGTCCTGGTGTTACGCAAAGTGGGCCAGTCTGAAAACCAGCGCTGTTCTGTACCTATCCTGGTGCAGAACAGCATAAAGCTGAGACTGACCCTTTTGGGTTCACTGCGGGCAGCGCAGGAACGGGTGAGTGGCCTTCGCCCAGGGTGAGCGGTGCTGCCGCCCACCCTGGGCGTAGTGTAGTTTAAGTAGGTCTATTTTTGGTATTGTTTTTTTATTTGTGGTTGTTTTAATTATTTTTTTCCATATGTATACCTATCTAAATACTGTTTTTGTTGATTTGTTGTTTTCCTGTGCTGTTTGTTTGTGAATTTAATAAAAAATCTTCTATTCTATACAAAAGATTAAGGGGAAGGAAGGCGCTCGCAACGAGCAGGATTCTAGCACACGGCGTTGCGTATCATGCTAATGGTACGTTACGCCGTGTGACACCGATCAGTACCCGGCTTTAGACTATAGAGTTTGGTTGTTTCAGTATATCTGCATCTAAATACTACGTGGTCCATAATAACAACCATTTCAAAATTTCTAGACCCAGTGGATATAACTGGTGTTCGTTGACTAAAGTTTTGCCTCTTTCTGGCTAGGTTTACAGCCACAAGAGTAATATTGTAATCTCTCTACAGACGTACAAAGTATTTCTTAAATGTTGTAAATACGGTTAGAGCAGGGTGTCGTGACGTAACCTCATTCCAATAGGCGAGTTCCTAAGTGATATTATGATATGGTAGTACTTTAGCATAGACTATTCCTTTGTTGTCTTGTCTGGGAGTAGGCGGCAGTTATTGGGCCATTGTTAACTTGTAGACAAAAATCTAGAAATTTGTGGTAAATAGTAACTAAAAATTATGTTTAAAGTAATATTGTACAGAACCCGTTAAAATTTTGGTCGTAGCGACCTGTTTTGAAGTTTATGACCAGAGGCGTGAGTCTATTTGACGTTAGTAATGAGACGTGATTGTAACGTCTCCTATTCCCATAAAATTTCACGTCTCGTTAACGTCATATAGACTCGCCCCTCAGGAATTCTCACCATTGCTATTTTGATGTCATGTTTTAAAGCTGCTGTACGTACGAAAAGTAAAAAAAATGCTGAACAGTGACAACCTATTTCAGTGTATACCTACAAGTTATATCGAGGGTATATATAATTAACTTTGGTCGAAATGCACTTCGTTTTGGGGTGATATTACTAAATAAATACATTAATGTCAAATCATTCGTTAATTTCATAGATATTGTGAAAACTAGCAGCAATAAAGAAAAATTCTTTATTTTGCTTACAGCAACACCAACTACTCAACTCGAGAGGTTTTGCTATTTTGAAACACGTACTAATTTAGCTATTTTTAGGATATGTAATAGAATATCATAATTTTTAGGTCAACCTAACTTAGAAAATTTAAAAATCGTAAAATTTAGGTTAGGAATCCTAAAACAACAGAATCGACACCAATGCTAATAATTTTAAACAATGGCCGGCCGTACTTCTTACTGCATCCAGACAAAGTGAACTCATTAAAATGAAATCTTATTATTAGATTGTGTAACGCAGTTCTAGATTACGAATCTTACTATCGCTGTGTAGTTTGATCTAAGTACTTGTTAAATATATCTTTATGCAATTTGTTGATTAAGTATGATTTATGTATATCGAGCTGGATTCTAAATTGAATTGATTTTGGAATCCTCTCGAAACCTGTTTTCAACATTACGTCAGCAATAGCAGACATTGTATTATGTGATTAAGGCTGAAATTACAGTTACGCTGATCACTGATCACAGATCGCTGACGCTAATTTTTTATTTACCTATTACCTACATTAAAGTCATTTACGGTGACGATTGCTCAGCGCTAAAAAGGCAGACACTTACTGTAAGTGCATTCAAAAACTGGCTGAAAGAAATACAACTTCCGAATCAGTTATTCGCTTTAATGAATAAATAATGCTGGTCAATCCACAGTCCACACTGCTAGCATACAATTTGGTTACAAAACCAAAGGTACAGTTGGTCGTATCAATGTGTTATTATCATACTAAGCTTTTTCAGCATACAAATGTTAACTACATCAGTAATCCCCAAGTTTAAGCCACTGCGCTGATGTTCAGCGTAACTAGTTCAGCTTATGAGAGATAGAATAGTTCCCTTGATGTTTTTCATTGATGGTGGTATAGACAAGATGTCTGTAGAGGTAGGTGTAGCTAAGTGCGAGTAGGTCTGGCACGGGCGGTGTCTGGACGGTAAGTCCGGTTGTAAAATCAATAAAGATTTTTCGTCTCTTTATTTGAATTTTATTTGATTATCCTCAGCCCTGTTATCCAATAAGTAGGTAAAATAATACTTAATTAATTTTTTCGTTGAAATCGTTTACGATTTGCGGCAAATTACATTTCCGCTAGTTTTATTCCTTATAGAAAGAACGCAGGAAACGTTAAAAGATCACAAAAATAAATGAACAGTATTAAACTTCATTAGCTACTAGAAAAAGTTTATATCATCTACTAGCTGCTTCGCACACTTTTTTCCGGGATAAAAAGTAGCTTATGACCGTCCCTGGGATACCATATACCTCTGCCAAATTTCTCTGAGATTCGTTCTGCCGTTTCAGAGTTACTTTCAAATGTATAATATTAGTATGGATTATTTTGGGCTAGTTTTTGCATTATGTTAATAGGTACAACTTGATAACTAGACAGCTAATAACTGGCATTCAAATGAAATCACATACTAAGGGTCGTATTACGAAAGCTTGCTCAGTCAACGATCTATACTTGAGTAAAGCTTTTATATGACATAAACGTAAGTCAATCATAGATCTATGACTGAGCAAGCTAATACTAATACGGGCCTAAAACGTGTTGCATGGCCCAAGCAAGACCCACATGTCATGTCCATTTGCAGGTCCTTGAAGCGGTGGCGCGGGAAGCGGCGCGCGCCCTTCCGGGTGAGAGCGTTAGGATGAAACTTTTTTCCTCAGCCTACTCCGTCCGCTGGCCAAGGCTAATCCAAATTAAAAAAAGGCCAAGGCCCCAAATCTTTCCACTTCGTCTTTTGTGATTTCCCGCCAATCATTTAGAAAGGCGTTGTGGTCGGTCGTCCCGCCAACGCGCCACGCTTTCGTGGCCGACCTCGACCGCCGCCGCCGCTTCCTTCCGGGATCCGAGAAAGAAATTATACTAAAATCTTAAAATGATTACTTCAGATTATTACTTAGAAGAAGCACAAACTTATATAAAATTAATTTACATATAATTCCAGTTTAACTTTAACTTTACGGGCATAGCCGCGCGCAACGCAATAAATAGTAGATTAGCCACTCTACATTCGACTTCGCCATCGCATCGCATTTCGCAACCGCAACCCCGCCGCCAGCCAGCCGCCGCCACCACCCACCACCAGTGTCAGCCGGTGTGTCCGTGTGTTTGAACGTGTGTTGAATTGTGAGTTTTTATTGTTTTGATTATTCCTTTCATTATCAACGCTTGATAGGGATTCGAATGTAAGTACATTTGAACTGATTGTCTTTGTTTTTGCTATTGTTATGTTATGACGTGAGGTAGGTAGGTACGTAGGTAAATTGCATCAGTAGTGTGCATTTTATAGTTATGGGGTAAGAAGTAGGTAGTACCTAGGTATTATGTACCTATTTCCTATTCCCTTCTGTTGTGTACGCACAAAATTACCATGATTGACATGATGAAATTTGTAATTTACGAGCTATGAATACCTAGGTATACCTAATCTTTACCGCCAGGTACCTATCCAATAAATGAGATGTCTTCGCGGCCAGCCTACCTATTTGATTTAAAAACCGTACAATTATTGAGTAGGTGTAGGTACGCAAAATGGGTAAATGTAAATATATACCTATCTACTTACAACAGAAATTACAATTCATCAAGTAAACAGGACTTTTGTATGAATGAAGCGACTAATTCTACACGAATCAAAACTTAAAAAATTTCGTAAGTAGGTACTACGCTCGTTTAGCCTTAGCCGTAGATAGGTACCTACTTCAGACAGCCGTGAACGTGCTACCGCACTTATCCGAGATAATAGAGTAGGTATTCTTAGTACGGATCTCATACCTACGTTATCTTGCCTATAGTCTTAAAACAAATTTTAAGTGTATTAAATTGGCCCCACAGATCAAATAAGATATAAAAACTTTTAAACTGTAGGTAAGTTTCTACTAGGGATGTAACGAATACTCACGTTCGCAAATATTCGCAGGATTTTCAATACTCGCATTCGCAGTAATTCATGCGAATGCAGGGCAAAGAAAACATCATCTTTATAGTAACTTAATATAATTAATTACCTTAAAAGAAATTATGAAGAAATCATTTAACACACGACACAAATTCCTATTATTTAGTTATGAATCTACCTACTTGATACATAACTTCGGATTGATAATAATTGCATGTAATTGCCAACACACTCGACACAGAAAAATGGGAAGTCTTCCAATGAAATCAGATTATTTAATTACGTTGATTTAACAGAATTCGTGTTGGTGATCGTGATCATCCCAAATTTTAATCTTTTTAATAACTTAAATCGTAATAGCTAAATAGACGGCGTCTTAATACGAAGGAAAAAATAAACCTGCACAGACCTGCGCTACGCTTCGCTTTCAGCTATCTTCAATCAAACATAGGTAACTTTTTATCCCATAAATCAGTTACCATGGGATATAAATAACCTTAAAACGTGTCCATAGAAACAACGCGTGCGAAGCCGCGGGTAGAAACTAGTTTTTAATATTTTAAAAATTATTTTTATAACAAGCTTAATAACATCTAGGACCAAAGTTCTTGGGAAGACAAATCCAACGAACCCAAACTCGACGGGATTTAGTAGTTTCGTTTAGGAGTTCCTATGGTTGCCTTTTGTCTCCATCATCAATTCATCAGACCAGCTCGATAGTACCATGACTACCATACCATACGGAGATATCTGATATGATGACAACAAAATTTCTTGGACTCTACATTAGACAACAACATTAAAAAAATTCAAAACTCAAAGTACTTTATTTCCTTTAGACCTTACAGGACTCTTGGACACGTCACAAAATTCAAATTACATAAGAAAAATAACAATATGAAATGGCAATCACATTTGGACTTTGTGCATACGAGCGTGCTGCAGTCCGCGTATGCTTTACGGAAACTAAGAAAGGTGGTTAACCAAAAAGCTGTGCTAGCAGGATATCATGGTAATGTGGTCTCAAGATATGGTATAATTTTCAATGCAGTACAAATAGAACGTCTATTTATCGCCCAAAAGAGCTGCATAAGATCAATCTGTGGCATTAAAAGCCGATCTCCGATCTTCGAAACCCTAAAAACGGGAACTTTAGAACAACTTTGAAGTTTCAAGCCAAAAAGTTTAGTTTGTACCTTCTAGGTTTGGCTGAAAACATGTTGGTGAACTGAAGACCTATCATTATCCGTGCCTGACTAGAACCTCAGCTATAATTTTCTGAAAAAACCTTGTACTTTTATTCGACGAAACACGGGACATTTTTCTTATAACACTTACAAGCGGCGACATGACTTGTTTACAACTTAGGAATAACGTGAAAACACTTTTTTGTAATAGTATTTTTGGCGCCCAAAATTTATAATCATTTACCAATTGACAGTAGGAAATGTAATGACATCATAATATTTTAATCTAACCTCATTAATTTTTAATAAGTAAGACATTTTACAATTTGCATGAATTTTTTTGACGTAGAGTACAGAGTGGTTCATTGCACATTATATACCTAAACGCATTATTTTTCAATTCTTCAAACATTTCTTTTGTAAGCTATTATTAATATCACTTTTTCTCTTTTGTTAAATTATGTTAAATTTGTACCTATGCCAAATGGCAGATCACAGTGCACTAATTTTATATCTGAGCATCCCTGTAATTCCTATGTACTTATCACAAATGAATAAATGAATTGAATTAAATGACATTGCATTGTTACCAAACGTAAGTTTGGTAATGTAATCATTTTATTTGTAATGTAATCTGTAATGTAATTTGTAAATGTAATCATTTTATTTGTATTTCGTTTTCATCTACACGGGCACGCAAATAACTTGTAGGCACAGTACATAGGTAGATAGGTACAATAAAACAAAACGAATAATAGAGGTCACAGGCTACTGTATGCACTGCACTTGATGTCATTGAAACCTTTTTAATAATTTACGCATTACGAGGTTACCTACTCTGTGCATCACATGTTGCATCGCATGCAATGACAAAAATTGCATAGTAGTTGTACCTTACGGATTGCAATGCTGGATCCAGCATTACAGCAATCGAGCAGGATCCAGCACATTTTTAGGCCTACTGGATCCAGCATCAGGCACTGGATCAAGCGGTGCGGATCCGCAATGAGCTAAAAACAACTAGGTAAGTTTATTTCCGCGCGAAAACGTCAAATCCAAACATTTCTGCGTTCTTTTTTTCATTTCCGTCAATGCGGCCAGTCGCCGTGAATTTACCCGACATCTTCAACAACCATCATCATCATATATAGGTATATTTTTTCACAAACCTTTATAAGTTGAAAAAAGTAATTTAATTTCAGAATGATGTACGGCCGGCGGCGAAAAAAAATAATAAACTACTTACGCGATCGGCATCAGGGGAGGTAAACTTTCTCACTGAAGGCATCGCCATTTTTATGTGTACCTTGACAAATAGGCTTGTGAAGCGTATAGGCGTGTAGGCGGACAGCGCCATCATTAAACAATTTACCACAACAGGTTCGGAATTTATATGGGACTTGCACCTCTGTGAGCTGCACTCATTTTAGCTTATCGTAGGGAAGGAGGTTAGAAAGCGTTATCTATCACACGCATAATTTCGTTCGTTCATGGTTTGAAAGAGGTTTATAGCATTCGTACCCTCCATGGTGGTTGACCAAAATGAGTTCCTGACGTTTGACCTCTTTTATAAATTATAAAATATTTTGTCGCTAGTCGAGGTGAAAAGTTGTATGTTGATTTAAAAGACACGAAGCAAATGTTTTTTGTGCTAGGTCAGCAGTCTACTTTAGTATCGCTCGCACATCAATATCGGCACGTGCAGCAAAAAATCGTTTTGTTCACTTGTTGAACAAATACTTAACTATTATTCCACGTGTGAGCAAAACCCGATTTTGCTCACTGTTTTTGAGTAGCAGTCGCCGTTTTTGAGCGAGAGTGGTGAAAATGTTTTTTACTTAAGCTTATTCGTTTGATATCTGCGTTTTCACTGCAGTTACCTATGCGGTTTTATTGCTAAATGATAGAAAATTTCACAGAAAATTCTTATATTTCCTTGAAAAATCTGTTGGATCCGCGCTGGATCCAGCTGGATTTGCTTCGATCAAACATACATCGAGCTGGATTGACAATGCTGCTGGATTGCAAATCTCTAGTAACCTTACCTACCTATAAACTAGCCAAACTCGATGTAGAATGTTTGTAAACAAACCACGACACAAAAAACGAAAACTGGTGTAGAGTTTCAGATATAATTGTAAGTAATATTTTTAAAGGAAGCATCAAGTAATGTAAATTGCGTATAAAAAAACGCGGCAACAGAGTAAATTTTAGGTTAAGTATGGGCGTGTTGTTTACAAACATTCCACATCGAGTTAGGTTAGTATAATATTATTATGTAGGTAGACTATAAAATACCTGGTAAATAACGCTTAGGTAGGTAGGTCCCTAGAGCTTACGTTCGTTGCCCTAACCCTAGTTAATAATGATGTAGGTATCTAGGTTCATTCGGTTTTTAGAAACTTAAAGGT
The DNA here is from genome assembly GCA_963662085.1 of Eupithecia inturbata. Taxonomy (NCBI): domain Eukaryota; kingdom Metazoa; phylum Arthropoda; class Insecta; order Lepidoptera; family Geometridae; genus Eupithecia; species Eupithecia inturbata. The sequence goes on from OY759195.1 coordinate 1,753,257, forward strand.
TCAAGAATCACTCTTAATTTCCTTAAATAGACACAATAAATATACACATATAAAAGATCGAATAATTAAAATTAAAAGAAACCTTTAGGTTGTCTTGAACCTTGTACTTACGTTTTGTATGTACCTATAGTCCGACGCGTAGGTATTAAAGGCAGTACTTTGTTTACTTTACGCTTTAAAATAAAGGTCTAGGTCAGCAAAATTTATGTTTTTTTTTTGGTTATTTAAGTTGTATTTGTGACTTTTTAAGAAGTAGCTTGTTTACCTTGGTTAAGTAAATGTACCGTTGGTACCGACCATATGAAAGGTGATCTAATTATAAATGACGTTATGAACTTGGAAAAGAATATGAATAATTTTATTGTAAAATTGTGTGAATCATAGTTACATGAAGCTCTTAAATTAGAGTGCGTACTTAAGTATTAACATACATACCTCTATTTATCCGATTCGGCCATACAATCATAATCTAGGCAAATTTATCTAATAACATAAAAATCCTGTAAATTGTTGTGCATGTTATTAATGAATAACAAGCCATTTCCTTAACTTAAGTATAACATGTTTCCATAAAGTTGTTTTATTTCTCTTAGTAAATTATTGAATACTTAGTATAATGTGCTTTTGTTAAACATTGAATTGTTGATTTGAGGTAAAAGTACCTATATACGTTAAATATATATTTATTTCGCAAGTTATCAGATCTATTACATTTTATATTGAAGATTTAGGTAGGTACGTAACATGAGAAGTAACAAGACTCTAAATCGGCAGAATATCAGCGCCTATCTACTACTGAGTGGTAAGGTCAGGCATTTATGCTGAGCCGAGACCTTTTTGCTGCTGTAACACTCAGCCCAGTCTACTTTTTGAAAATATTTTTGTGTTATTGTTTTTGTCGTAATATACTCGTAAGTTAATTATTTTTCAAAATGTATTTTTATATCTGTTTTGTACTTATTGTGTGAGGTGTTTGAGCAGCAAATAAATGATTGTCTATGTCTATGTCTAAAGACTGACGAATTATCATCATCATCATCAACCTATCTTAGTCCACTGCTGGACATAGGCCTCCCCTAATGAGCGCCATAGCGCCGTCTTCAGCTTGCCGCATCCAGCATCTGCCTGCAGTATTTCGCAGATCGTCATCCCACCTGGCCGAAGGGCGCCCTACACTACGTTTGCCGAGTCGCGGTCTCCACTCGAGAACATGTTTACCCTAGCGGTTGTCGGTTCTTCGCGAGATATGGCCAGCCCCCTGCCACTTCAGCTTGCTAATTCTCTGAGCTATGTCGATAGCTTTGGTTCTCTGTCGGAAGTATTCGTTACGAATCCTATCCTTCAGAGAAACTCCGAGCTCTTTCCTTAGCTCGCTGAGCGACCTTGAACTGGTGGACCAGCCCTATACCGTAACGAATTAGGTATACCAGCATCAAAATTAATATTTTAAAGAATTACAATTTTTTTTAAATTTGTATATGTGGGTTTTGAAACACACACATCATCTAGCCCCAAGCTAAGCAGAGCTTGTGTTATGGATACTAGATGACTGATATACTTAATACAATACATACCTATATTACACAGATATATATTTTTTATCATACATAGAAAATACCCAGAACACCCGGATCAAATATTTGCAGAACGTCAAACATTTGTCCCAAGGCGGAATTCGAACCCGCAACCTCCTGCGTCTCAGGCGGACCTTCGCCCGCCCCGCGACACATCGGTCGTCAAACAAAGTGTGTGGGGAAGGCCTTTGCAATTACAAAAAAATCAAATCAAGTATTGTTTTAAGATATAGGTATCAATTACATATCTACCTAGTACCCATAATAACAGAAGTACTGCTTAGCTTGGAGCTGATGCTGACTCCAAAAACGTAACTACATAATAGGTACCAACAATTAACGTAACAACAATTACCTACTCTGATACTTGAAATGTATTTAAAAATAGACTCAAGAATGTACTCATAGAGAAATGTTATTATAGCGTTAATGATTTTCTGCTTGACAAATTTTGATTGATTTTATATATCTACTAATTGTGATGTATAATTAATTTTAAGTTTATCTGATAATTTTTGAATATGGTTGTATGTACTTTATTTAGAAAAGACATATTCACATTAGTGACAAATCTGCAGTGTGCCCTCTCCTATTTGCACGCCAGTAATGGAAAAACATGTAGGTCATAATTAATTTATATTTTAACATAATTGCATGCTCACACCATGGTAATACCTACTCAAATTTTGCAATTAAGTTATTCTGATTCTGACAGTATATTAGGCTACGTTTTATCCAGGCACGTACGTACCAGTGTGCAAAGCCGTAGGTAGAAGCTAGAGGCACATATAAAGTGCATTCGTATTTCGTGCACATATAGGTATAGTACTACCATTTGATGCGTATCTTTACGAAAGGCAAGTGGTTCATTGACCGAGATACGACGCTGCTTCATTGTGAAACAATACCGGCAATTTCGTGATTTTGTTTTGGATACACACCTAGGTACATAGGACGATTACACACACGACACCTACCTAGTTTGTGAAACTAAACATACATTAAATGATTTGATTTATTTATTTTTATTTTAACACTTTATTGCACTTTAAGGTACAAAGGGTGGGCTTAATGCCGAGGCATTTTCTACCTGCCGACCAAAACCATATGGTTTTTACAGGGGGTTGGCGTGCTAATAATAGTTAATAAATATATATATATTATATATACTTATACCTAAATACCTACTTAAAGCATAAATATGAAGCAATAAACAAAAACATTTTATGAAGTAAATTAACTATTGGTATAACCTCTTAAGAAAAAGCCTGCGCACCATTTGCTTAAAAGCATCTCGTGTATCTGCCTTTCTAATGTCCAGAGGCAAGTCATTCCACAACCGCACTGCCTCTATAGAGAAAGAATTTCCAAAGAAGGAGGTGTTATGCACTGGTATAGATAGGAGTAGATTATCGGAGGAGCGGAGACTTCTACTGTGATCGTCTGCCAGGAAATGAAAGCGTTCCTTCAAGTAAATAGGACCCGAAGGGTCTCTTATAACTGAAAACAGTAGACAAAGGATCCTGAGTTTTCTTCGTTCACGAATAGGTAACCATTTTAGCATAGCGCGGTATTTGCTTACATGATCATATTTGCGGAGATTGTAGACGAAACGGATACACGTATTTATTAGACGGTCTAGTTTATTAAGGAGATTCTCATTAAGATCGAGGAAGACAACGTCAGCATAATCGATAATTGGAATGAGGAGAGAGTTTACAAGAGTGATTTTAGTAGGAATCGGGAGGAAGTTTTTAAGACGCAGAAGCGAGTGTATTGAGGAATAGAATTTTCTGGAGATCTCTTTTATGTGGGGAATCCAACTGAGCTTTCTATCAAAAATTACACCTAGATTTTTAACAATGGGGGAGAGAGGAATAATATTCCCGTCGTATTGTAGAGAGAGTAGGTTTCGACCATCTATTTTAGCCAGCTGACGCGAACTACCGATTATAATGGCCTGGCATTTGTTAGGGTTAACCTTGATGCCAAAACGAGTGGACCAGGTTGAGAGTTTCACAAGCTCACCATTGAGGAGCTTAATGGCATCGTCCAAACTATCTACAGAGGAGGGGTGATAGAGCTGGAGATCATCGGCGTACATATGGTAATGACAAAGAAGGTTGTGAGAAAGGAGGTTAATAAAGAGAGAGAAAAGAAGTGGAGAGAGAATTCCGCCTTGTGGTACACCAGCTACGATATCTAGCCAAGCAGAGAAATCAGTGCCATTCCGTATTCTTTGTTGACGGCTTGTCAGAAATGAGGCAAACCAGCAGACCACGGAAGGGGAAAAATTTAATCGGGGAAGAAGTGAAAGTAGAAGGTCGTGGTCTACAGAGTCAAACGCGCTGCTGAAATCAATTAAGACAAGTAGTGTGACGTGAGAGTCCTCCATGTTTTTCCGAATGTCCTCCGTGACGTTTAGAAGTGCCGAAGTGGTGCTGTGACCTTTTCTGAACCCAGATTGGAAAGGATTAATAAAATTACTATTAGAGAGATATTCCGTTACCTGAGCATGTACAACCGCTTCAACAACTTTAGAGAGAAAGGGGAGAATTGAGATTGGACGATATTGATTGGGTAAGACAGGGTTTGGGATTTTGGGAAGGGGGATCACATGAGCCTTACGCCACTGGTCAGGAAATTGAGAAGACATGAGAGAGTGATTGATAATATGAGTAATAGTGGGGAGAAGTTGTTTAAGAATATGAGAAAACATGATGCGACCAATGTTATCACTGCCCACATTAGATCTAAATGAGAGAAAAATTGATGACGGACACACTTTTTAGATTTATGTAAAACAAATTGCTAGTTTTGATTTTTTTGTAATTTCAATTTAATTTATCAATTTTAATTTAATATTTAGTGTTCTTATCAACTAAGCTAATTCGTTTCAATTTAATTTTTTAGTAGGTACCTATATATTTATACATTTAATTAAGAGACATTGTATCCAGATTTGGCACGCCGAAACGGTAGAAATACATTGTGTCTTATTTAAACATACTCCACCTATGTACCTCATTTACATGTTGATGCAATAAATTTTTTACTTTACTTTACTTTACTAAACTAGTTAAGTAGGGAAGAGCATGTAGCATTTATACACCAAGAGCATTCATACAGCGGTCATGTCTTCTATACTAAATACATACATACATTTTTTTCACATTGTCATGAGTTTTGTAGTAGTAGTAAGTATTTCTCTAAATTTTAATAATGATTTATTTTAGTGTTCGGACAGTGTAGTTAGTTAGCAGTTTGTCATGTTAACATCCGTTTTGGGTTAATTACGAGTATTTATATGTCAATATGTCAATTATCATTTGTTTTTATTAACGGATTGTGATTTTCTTTGTTAATAAAGGTTATTTGTAATAATCTTCCTCTGGTTTAGTAGGGGAACGGCAGTTGAATATTGAAATTAATTTCTTGTATCGACGGAAAGGGGACTATGTATTTAAACCCGTTAGGGGCTAACCACTCCGTGGGGCAAAATATTGTTGAAATAACTATTTGTTTCTTCTAATAGGATATTTTTATTGGTTTTTGTGTCTTCTATCCAAATATATAACTTTTAATAACGCGGCGATTTTGAAAAAAATAAGAAATGGTAACCGATGTTAGGGCCAAAATCGTAAAACCTCTTTAACTGGATAAATTTGGCAAATAAATAAATAAGTAACGCTGGACAATCCACACAGCATCATCTAGCCCCAAAGTAAGCAGAGCTTGGGTTATGGGTACTAGATGACTGATATACTTAATACAATACATTACATAGATAGATATTTTTTATTATGTATAGAAAATATCCAGAACACCCGGAACAAATATTTGCAGATCGTACAAACATTTGTCCCAAGGCGGGAATCGAACCCGCAACCTCCTGAGTCACAGGCGGACCTTCGCCCGCAGCGCCACATCGGTCGTCACCCTGGCGGAGATTCTCTAGTAGGCCCTAGCTAGATAATCTCCGATGCACAGAATGACCAACCAAGGATTTAAATTCATATAATTTTAGCCTAAGATCACATGAAACACACGATCACTACCAGCCACGTTGAAAAATGAAATAAAAAACAAAAGTAAACAAAGAACATGGAGGTCTATGTCATGTAACATGGAGGTGTGTGGTCATGCATGAGGAACACAATATCATATTAATAATCTCAAAAACACTTCTCTTCCGCAGAAGGCAAAATGGGTAAAAAAATAACGGCTGTTCTCCTCTACTTAAGAATAATCGTGGACCACATCATCGATTTCTTCTTCGGCCTATATTGGGACAAGCGCAAACGGGTCGTCCATGTACCAGAGCTGAATAAGAAGCATGCTATCCTCGCGGAGAGTGCGGTGTCTCTCGCTAAGAGGATCAGGAGTAAGGAGATGAGGTCTGAAGAGTTGGTGGCTGCTCTGATTGAGAGGATCAAGGAGGTAAGGGTTTAGTTATGACTATGACAAACTTGACGAAGCGAAAATATTGGAATGCAACACAAATTAGAGAAGCTTAGTTCGCACTAACCTAGTTATTTACTTGGCTTTAAAGGGAATAAATTACCTACCGCCTAGGTCGTGTGGGGGAGGCATGTTCGTTCAACAGTAGACGTATTTTGCATTTGTATTTATTTATTGAGCGACTAATACATGAAATTAGTGACCTACGATTAAAAAATATATAATATATGTACTAAAATGATAATTAGGTACCTAGGTAAGTATTGTGTACCTCTAGTTCACGATTCAGTTCACGTTCAAATTAAGCACATAAATTAATTGTTATATTAGGTAACGATATTACACAAATAGAACACAAATACACAAACAGAATAAAAACATTACACTGGTCAAGGCTCATGAAGAAGGAGGAAGTAGGTAGGTACATATATTGCTCCATTTGCTCCCTACTTCAAACAAACAGCAAAAAAAATCGCGTAGTCTAGTTTAGCACCTAAATTACTCGCTACTTGACAAAATTACTAGCCTAGTGCGCCTTCAGGGCCAAATTCACGGAAAACTGATTCTAATAAGTTTGGCTATGTATGGTTAGGGGGATTTTTAGATTTTTTTTGTCTAATAATCCCCTTACACCACTGAAATGAGATGCTAAGGGAATAATTAGACTTTTTGTCTAATAATCCCCTTAAGGGGAACTTCATTAAGGGGATTATTAGACCAAGCCAAAGCAAGCTGCTTCTAAATGTTGTGTTACTTAATCTGGACGCACCAGATTAAGTAACATCACATGTTAAAAACGCAGTTATTTTACATGTTTTATCAGTGTGGACGATTTGTATAACAAAATCATTATGGATGATTTTTTATATAACAATGTTATACAAGGTGCCACGTTATTGGTGTACTAAGCGGAAAGGAGGTGGTCCACCCCCCTCCCACGAACATTTTTTGTTCTAGCACTTTCTGGGTTTCAAGGTTTTTTACTGAAAAAAAGACATCCAACCTTTCATCCCAAATGGCCCATTTCTATGTCAGTGACAACCTTACATTAGCTGTTCATCAGCAAGGTTCTTGACCTTTCAATCGTTTTTCTTTAGCCAAAGCCGACAAGCTTACTGTGGTATTTTTCTTCTAATTGATATTTTAATAAAAGTTACGCGATAAATACCCGATAAATAATCTTCATTAGCTAGGTATGTTAGAAAATCGCGAAATTTTAAAAAGTGCTATGTACGTGCCTATTTTTATTTTTAGTGTGAATGAATGTATTCTTTATTTGCACATGAAAACAGAACCCTTTTTTGCGTTAGTGATAGGGTAGTCATTTTTCTAAGCGTAGGTATGCGAAAAGTAATTTTTTTAAGAAAACTTAAAAAAACGTACATATTTCTGAAAATTAACCATCCGGATCAGTTGGATATAGGGTGCACCACAACCTCCTTTCGGCTTAGTACACCAATAACGTGGCACCTTGTATATCATGTTACACAATCTGGACGGACCTTAATGTCAAAATTGTATTGAAGAATATCTGATTTGATTTGACACATCATTATATAATTCGTGATTTTGGACCACTTTTGTTTGACCAGTAGTATTTAAAATATTTCCGTATGTTTTATGACCACATTACTTAACCATGTCACCTTTTGCTGTTTTTAGCTAGAACAGGTTTTTTCTTAAAGCCACGTCAGTCTGTCATTAATATAGCATTTGCTTTATTGCAAAAAAATATTTCTATGCAGATATTTTCTTACATTGCTGTTGATAGAAAATATCTGCATAGAAAAATATTTTTGTGGTGGTCTTTATTCAATAGAATCTACAAATTAGAGCTTACAAAACAGGTCTCCGAGAGTTTTTGCCTAAACATGCATCGGGAGAACGATTATAACTACATAAAAAAATAAATTTTCTAAAATTTGTTTTATTATTATTGTAGTAGAGAAAACGAACTATTATAAACAAGTGATTATTATTTCAAGAAACAAACAAAAATCATACAATTTTACTATGAAACCGTGCAATTTTTGTTTTTTTTTGTAATAGCCCTCTTAAACTGTTATTAGTCAGACCCATGAGAATTAAAATTTTCCTACGAGACAAGAAGACAACGCTTAAGTTATCCATGTTTAGGTCAACCCGATCATCAACGCCATCGCCGCTGAGCGCTACGAGGCTGCGCTGGCCGAGGCTAAGGAAGTGGATGCACTTGTAGCAGCAGGCCTGTCCGAGGAGCAATGGAAACAGAAGCCGTTCTTAGGTGAGTTGCTAGTTCTTCGTGAAACTCAACTCATCATCAACGCGACAGCCGCTGAGCGCTACGAGGCTAAAGAAGTGAATGCACTTGTAACAGCAGGCCTGACAGAAGAGCAATGGCAATAGAAGCCTTCCTTAGGTAAGTTGCTAGTTCCTTGTGAAACTCGAAGATAGCCGCTGAGCTAGTAGGCTTAATTTAGGTAAACTGTTCTTGAAAATTTGTTTCAAATGTTTAATTATCTATTTAAATTGTTTTACGGCATTTACAACTCGTAGGAATATACTCTTTGCTATTTAAATCTTGTATAAGGTAAATTGTAAGTAGGTAAAGGAACCTAAGCTTCATAACAATGAAGCAATTCGAGATGCGAGTATTCTCTACGTGTGTAAATATAAATAGATTTTTCAGTGACCTTACATTTAAAAACGTTTCAATGTAGGTAAGTTTGGAGACATACCGTTAAAAAAATACTTGTTTTTGTTTTATACGAATTTTACGTGTAGGCCCAGATTTTATAATACTTACTATGTACTTACTATGTCTCGGTAAATGTTTTAATGGCGTCCATGACCTTATACTTTGTCCTCAGGCGTCCCATTCACAACGAAGGAGAGTCAATCTGTGAAAGGCATGCCTCTCACGATGGGGCTATGGGCGCGGCGTAAGGAGGCAAGGATTTTTGTAATTTACTTTAAAAAAATACAGTAACATTTAATGTACCTAGTCTGTATATATCTTTATCAGCATTCTGTACTAAATAGTTTTAATTATTCTCAGGTGGGACAGGAGGACAGTCAAGCGGTGGCAATGCTGAAGGAACAAGGCGCCATCCTCATCGCGTCTTCTAACCTGCCGGAACTGCTAGTGTGGTAAGAGTGCAGGGTTTTTTAAACTAGATCCGTCAAGTGCGAGTGCGACTCGCGCGCCGAGTTGCGAACGGTTGTCAAATATACCAATATGTACTGTACTGGTTAGAGACTTTGCTATTTGATGAATATCTACCAAAAAATTAAAAGTACCTACATTTCAGATGTATCGGTTTGCAAAGTTCGGAGTAGGTATAGAGGGTAATAGTAAAATTTTCGTTTTTTTGAAAATATTTTAATAAGTATGAAAACAGAAATTTGAAAAACTGTTTTGAGATGTACAAACCGATACCTTTCATTTGATACCCCACACGTTGAGGTAGCCCCCCTTTTGACAATGATCCCTTTTTGACTATTTTTCAAAAAGTGGTCTACTTACAGACTTTTCTATATTTTTCCTGTAAAATATAGATCCATATTTACAAACGCTACATACATTTCAGATGGATCGCGCTCTGCAAACTTCGAAGATAGGAAGGGAAATGGGTATTTTTTGACCTTTTCCAAAATATTTAAAAAAGTATGAAACCTACAGAAAATTCAAAAACTGTTTTGAAATGTACAAACTGATACCTTTCATTTGATAGCCCACTTCACATTGTAGGTCTCTTTTAAAATTTCGTCATCACAATTTCTATTGAAAATTTATATTTTCATTTATTTTTCTTTTAGTCTATACAGGTGCACAAATTGTATTATTATTTCAAATTTCACGTTATTTGCTATTGTAGTTGCTGAGATAGTATAGACGGAAAAAAGGACAGAAAAAGCAACGCCATAAGGGTTTCGCAATCGATCTCCGATCTTCGAAACCCTAAAAATATGCTATTTAGTCACTAACTTCCGACCTCGGCTTCGCACGCGTTTTTTCGGGTTAAAAAGTTATAGCCTATATCTTATTCTAGGTCTAGAACTAACATCTATGCAAAATTTCAGTCGATTCGGCGTAGAGGTAACAAACATAAAAAACATGATAACTCAAAAATGGTTCACTTTTGCATAATGCATATGGGGGTTAAAATTATCGCAAATAGTCACACCTATCACCTCCTAACGGGAATAGGTACGTCGAATTACCAATAACCCTGTATAATACCTACTAACCGCACGAGGCGGTGCGGGTCGGGCACCACGGCTTGGTTCATGTGCTATTTTGTAACTGAGTATTTTGTTTTATTTTCCAGGCAGGAGACCAGCAACCCAGTGTACGGTCTGACTAAGAACCCGCACCACACGGGGCGCACTGTCGGCGGCTCCAGCGGCGCAGAGGCGGCACTCGTCGCTTCCTACGCCTCACCTATTAGCTTGTGTAACTATCCATCCATAATAATATTATAAAATTCGAAACGACTTCTGTCTGTCTGTTACCTTTTCACGACGCCTAAACGGCTGAACGGATCTCAATGATTTTTGCCAGGGACGTACTTTTTATCCCGGAAAAGCTTGCGTGCGAAGCCGCGAGCTATATATAACCTGTAGCTAAGCTAGCCAACACCTAATAGCTTTCCATATGCACGAGAATCCTAAGCCGGTATTCCTTGTGAAACGTAAAACCCTTCATGAAAACCTCTCATGGACATCAGGGTGCTTTCTTTCTTTTGAAAACTATTCCAGTAACTTTTTCCAGAAAACAGTTGAACAATAAGTTACCGGAAAATATTAAACTTATGTGTGCTTATAGATAGACCTACAAGTCGTCAGATTTATGGATGCACAACAGGAAAGAGAACACCTTCCTCAATTTATTTAAAATAATCTCAGGGACAAACAGCAAGAACTATATTTACCTTGTGGTCGGCCTTACTTATCAAGTCTGGTCTGGTAGAAACACTTGTATGTATATACAAACATAGAATAGATAGGTAGTAGGTAGGTGATGCATATAAAACATAGATCTAGGTACGTAAAATCTGTAGATATGGTACGTTCTCCCAGCTCTTACTCAACAACTGGTCTGTTACAATTACTCGCAAAAACTTGCTCACAGTTACATTTCCAATCTTGTGCAATAATTATAATGAACAAACACGAGCGCATTGCTATATTCTTTTAGTCAATAAATCACACTAAAGTATGTCGTAGCAAGCACGCGTAACACAAACGCCGCCGCCGCCGGTCATACTATGACTGAGGTGAGTGGACCTAATTGCACCTAATTTGAGCCTTCCACTTTCGAGAAGTTAGTACCTCATCTCCCCTACTTTAGTTAGATCGAAGAAACGTAACGATCGTACGAAACGTAAATACGTTTCGTTGCTAGTTACCAACCAAGAGAAAATAATACCTACGGAGAGTTACTAAGTTGCTCTGGTGGCCACCAAACTCTGTTTTCGCATCTCTGTCTAAACTAAACTATACAAATTCAAATTTTTTTATTTTTCTCTCACAATAGAAGCTTAGTTGCTAAAATACATCAGTGCAAGTAGATAAATATAATATTATAGGTTACATTGTGAAAGACTGGTGCCTGTTTAACACTTTCATTGCCCACGACGCATGTGCCTATCTACAGGTTCCTGGAAAGAGGGTCGCATCGTAGAAGTTGGGCAGTGAAAGTGTTAAGGTTCACAAGAACCTGTATTACGGGTCACCAGTTCCATTCAGTGCGCTAAAATATCAAAAAATCTAGATTACAGCTTTACACAAAATTAACTTCAAAAATAATAATTACAATATTTATGTATGTATGTACATCTGGCATAGAGTGAGTGGTATGTTTGTGTGAGGATTGTGCGGGGGGTGCTCCTGAGGACACCAGTCTCTTAAGAGTCGGGACAACAGGATACCCCCGTGTGGATGATGTACACATACAAAATAAAACTATTACACAGGCATTAAAAAAGCTTATGATAGGAATGGATTTTGGAAAGTCCTTTGTATATAGATTTATCTAAAACTACCGTAATAATAACATAAAACAGGTGGCGGCGCTAGTGTGGGTCGGGTAACGTAGGGTATTACTTTTTTTGTTCGAAACTAGCTGCAGCCCGCAGCTTCGCACGCTTTTTTCCGGAATAAATGGTAGCCTATGTCCGGCCCCGGAATACCATCTACCTCGCTGCCAAATTTCACAGAAATCCGTTCAGCCGTTCTTGAGTTATAAATAGTGTAACTAACACGACTTTCTTTTATATATATAGATTTGAATATTTCTTCTAAACGCTATTGAGTTCGAGTATTTTTCTTTCACTCAAACATTTGTCTAAGTATTCTACAGAAATTTTAAATTTCACGAATGAAACAAATTATTTATACGGCTACAGATAATTATTTTGTGTTCTCAAGGCCGTTGGGCCATACTATTACTATCAATTCTATTATTATGCAAGAAGGTGACCATGCCATTCTTCCTACAGGTTCAGACATCGGTGGATCGACGCGCATGCCAGCTTTCTACTGCGGCATGTTCGGATACCACCCCACCCCTGGCACGAACAGCTTGAAAGGTACCAATTGAGTTTTATATAAAAAGAAAGAGCGCATCAAATGGTGGAATAGAATCAACATCTTAATGACTGAGTAGGTACTGTAGGGACTTTTGCAATAAATTATAACGCCTGTTAAGTTTAAGGTCACGCAGTGGCCAAAATCGGCACAGTGTTGGACGACGTAATTATCATCATTGTTCAAAAATAAAAGATTAAGATAAAAAGTATTTATTTATGAACATATTGAGGAGAAAATAACAGGCACAGGCAGCGATGCGACCTGCAGAAGTAAAATACTGTGTCGCAGATCGCAACGCCCCCCTCCGGGAATTAGAGATATATGAGTTCCAACAGAGTGTAGGTACATAATTATATGATGTACAAGTAATAAGTTATTTAATGCAGTTAAATCTTTATATAAAGTTTTAGAATTTAAATTGTGTATCTATAGCAAAAATAAAACAAATAAGATGTTTTTTTACAAAAGTTAAGAACCATCGAATTCCAATAAATTTCCAATGTTTTCTAAGTTTTTCGGGGGAAATACATAGTAATCCTCGTGAATAAAATTTATATGAGAACACTCCGGGATTATTCTCTATGCAAAATCAAAAGAATCATTAAATCGGCCCACAATCGGCCGCCAATCGGCGAACATAGGTACATACACTGCCGGCCAAAAGTTTGAGACCACTGTAAAAATCTTTGTCACCAACAAAATATTTCAAAGTACACATATGATAATGAGCTAATTTGAACACCTGCGTATTCTATTATTATTAAAGAATTTCTAAGAGTCATTATTTATGTTGTTGTTTAAGTTATCATCCTAAAAAGGTCTATTGTTTCAAAACATCAATGAGCGCCGCGCAAGGACCAGGTGGTAGAGTCATTGTAATATTTTTATGATCTGCTCATTACTTATTGTTTTGGGTTTGTTTCGCGTTAACCGATATCAGGGATTATGTTAGCTTCCTAAAACATATTTAGTACCTGAGTTTTTATGGAGTAAATTATTTTCTACCTTATTAGTCTGAGCTCGTCGTTGTTACAGTGAAGACATCTTAAAATGGGAAAAGTTCGCGAAATTAGCAGTGAAACTCGCTCGTTTTATACGGCGAAGGTAAATCTGAACGTGCGATTGCCTCTCAACTTAAGTTGTCGAAGACTTGTGTTCATAACACAATAACCCGATACAAGGAGACTGGCAGTAATCAAGATCGTTCGCGTTCGGGAAGGCCGAGAACTACCACTTCTCGCGAGGATCACTTCATCGTCACTACCAGCAAGCGGAATAGACGCCTAACAGCACCAGAAATCCGCGTAGAAGTGAACAAATCCCGATCAGAACCTGTATCATTGACTACAGTAAAAAGACGTTTGAGAGATGCTAAGTTATTTGGTCACGTCGCCGTTCGAAAACCACTACTAAGGCCACAAAACAAAAAGAAACGGATGCAGTGGGCCCTTACCCATCGAGACTGGACTGAAGAAGACTTTAAACAAGTTCTTTGGTCAGATGAATCCAAATTTGAAATATTTGGTTCAAAACGACGAATTTTTGTTCGACGTAACGTCGAGGAAAAGATGATGCCAGACTGTGTGGTGCCAACAGTCAAGCATGATGGTGGTTCCATTATGGTCTGGGGATGCTTCTCGGGCCATGGAACCGGAGATTTGGTACGAGTCGAAGGAATCATGAAAAAGGAGCAATATAAACGAATACTACAGCAAAATGCCATTCCGTCTGGTTCAAGAATAATTGGAGATGGATTTTTTTTCCAACAAGATAATGACCCAAAACATAGTTCAAAATTATGCAGGGGTTATTTAGAACACAAAGAAACAGAAGGGGTTTTAAAAAACATGGTGTGGCCCCCTCAGAGTCCGGATCTCAACCCGATTGAGCTTTTGTGGGAAGAGCTTGATAGAAATGTGCGCAGTTGTTGTCCCACTTCGCAAGAAGACATGTGGAAGGCTTTACAAGAAAGCTGGAACAATATATCACAAGATACAATCGACAAATTGATTGCTCGTATGCCAAGAATAGTGAAAGTAGTAATAAAATGCAAGGGAGGGTTTTTCGACGAAAAATCTGTATAAAATATGAGCGACATTTTTAAAGTAAATGGTTGATTTTTCTTGATTTTTTTGTTTTCTTCATAATGTATGTGTATTAGGAAATAAGTATTTTAATTCATAATTAAACCTCTTGCTTTGTATTTTGAGTTTTATTTCATTTTCCTACTTTGATGTAGGTGGTCTCAAACTTTTGGCCGGCAGTGTACATACAGCCGAACATAGATCCTTCTCCTCTTTTCAAAGTCAGTTAAAAAGCAGACACCTCGACTTAATGCACAAAATGAAGTAGGTATCTGTGTTAACATATCGCAGTTATTGCACCAGCCCTCCAGTTTTAAACTCTCATATCTACACACGGCGATAATTAGGTGCAAAACTATAAATTTTGTATTCATTTTATATTTGAAATTACCTCCCGCACCGCAATCCTTCGAAATCGCTGTAAGCGATAAGGCCGCCAATTCTGTTACCTTTTACCAAAATGCTTTATAACTTCTCTGAGTAAAGCATCTATTTAACTATATTGAAATCCCTGTGCTCTCTGTTAAGGTGTATATTTCCGTAAGCGAGACTACGACAACAGCATGTTTGCTCTCGGCTTCATCTCCAAACATGCGGAGGATCTGGCGCCACTGTCCAAGACAATTTGCACCTCGGACAAACTGAAGGCTAAGGTGGACCAGGAAGTTAATATCAAGGTAATGACAAGAATAAGGTTAGAACAGACTTATGCCAAAAAGAGAAAAACAGAATTAAAAACCAAATACATACCTAATTATTATTTTCTAGCTTTACAGGCGTTTTTTGGAATAAAAAGCAAAAAGCATGTACATTATGTAATTCCAGGTCCAAATCTTTACGTAAGCAGTACAGAGATCTAAGTAAAATTCTGTAGATATGGTGCGTTCCCCTAGCGCTTACTCAACAACTGGCCTGTAATACAACTACACGCAAACACTCGCTCACAGTTAAATTTCCAATCTTCTGCAATAATTATAATGAACATCCATGAGGGCATTGCTGTAGTCTTTTCGTCAATAAATTACACTAAAGTACGTCGTAGCAAGCACGCGTAACACGAACGCCGGTCCGATTATGATTGTGGTGGGTGGACCTAATTTTAGCCTTCCACTTTCGAGACGCTAGTACCTCATCTCCCCTTTTTTACTTAGATCGATGTTTACGTATGCAAAATTTCAGTCCGATCCATCCTGTATTTTTTGGCGTTGTCTACGGACAAACATTTTCACAGCAGTGCACAAACTTTCGCCTTTATAAGCTTAAGTAATGGACTACCAGGGAAAATAGACTCAGCGGTGGCAGACAGAAATTGGCCATGTGGTGCCGGCAAGACCCAACTCTTCTCGCGGGTGTCGTAAGAGGCGACTAAAGCTTTGCACACATTATTAACAACGACAACCTTAAGGGACATCCACCGGGGGCCGGGCAGCAGCCCCCTGCAGAACAGATCCACCAACGAACTGCGATCCCCAACCCGCATGCCTAACGTGAGGATAATGGCATCACTCCCTATGATAAAAAGGGAGGCCTGTGATGTCCAACAGTGGACTGGTAAAGGCTGTTGTTGATGATGATATCAGACTAATTGCCTAAAATGGGTTGAAGATATTGCAAAGATTGCTAACATAACAAGATCAGTTAAAAAACGTAGTTTACTATTCGTAATTAGGTCATTTCGGCTGTAAAATTAACGTGAATTTCGATTATAAAACAATCGCTTTATTTATTTTCAGGACATCAAAGTTTATTACATGGAGTCTGCTCCGGATTACCTGGTCAGCTCTGTGAGACCCGAACTGAGGAAAGCGATGAAGAAGTAAGGGAATACAGCTCTTGCATTCTTGATAAATCAACAGAGTACCTATTCCCCTTAGGGATCCCCGAAGGGGGAGTCTAGCAGAGGACGTCATTGTCATTGATGATGAGATGATGTCATCCGTGCTCGATGGATGAAGTTAACATAAAATAATGCACTAAATAATTATTCTGAATTGAGTGCAATCCATCCTCCCATACCCACCAAGCAGTGAGTAAAATCCGGCTGCACATAATGGTACATACTTTAAAATTAACATGCTTCGGCCAAACCTGCGCATCAAACACGCAGGACGCGGGACGCGAAGCAGGGGTGTCAGCCGCGTGGCGGACTGGACGCTGCAATGCAACGGTGCCTCGCACACCTACGCGACACGGGAAGTATTTAATTAAAAGGGTCGCGTTGTTGACGCTCTCGCGTGTTCGACGAGGTTTGGCCGAAGTTACACAAAGTACAGCTCTCAATGGGTTATGGCTGAAAATCAGTGTTTTTGCTTCTTGAGCAAAATATTCCGCTGAGCCATTGTCTTTTTGACGTACCTGCTGCAGCACACACAGACAGTTTACTTAGATTTTAATTATGTTATTATTACTTAGTCAACTGTATTTTTATTATTGTATCTTTTTACTGCCATCCTGTTTAATTGCTGTAGTCTGATATGTATCTGTGTGTCTGAAGTCTTAAATAAAAACCTTTATCTATCTATCTATCTAAAGCAGAGGCAAGTCGCTTATAAAACTTTTAATCTTCACCAGGGCAATCAATAAACTCTCTCAAGCGACATCCTCCACGGATCTCGCCCCGCAACCGTACCAGCACCGCGGCTTCAGTCACATGTACCGTCTCTGGAGCTACTGGATGTCCAAGGAACCGGACAACTACGCGGAAATGTTCAACAACTTTACTGGGGAGGCCAATTATATCGTCGAGCTGATCAAAAAGGTATCTAGAGGCATTGTTACAGGGTAGATACCAGCTTGTATGTATCTCATGTACAGCGGCTCTGGAGCTACTGGATGTCCAAGGAACCGGACAACTACGCGGAAATGTTCAACAACTTTACTGGAGTGGCGAATTATGTCGTCGAGCTGATTAAAAATGTACTTACCTAATCCGATAAATAAGTGTCTTCACCTACGAGTAAACACAAAAATGTGCACTGCGAAGTGAAAGCATTTGTCCCACCCGCGGCAGGAAATAATAACCTACCGCTTCTGCAGGTTATTTGACTGAGCGACTTTGTAAAAGAAGAAGAAGGGTTCCGTACCGTTAAAACCAGGCAACTTTTTCAAAGAACATCAAATTTTCACTTGTGCGGTGAGGTGACCCCTTTAAATTTTCAATCGTATTTATATTTACAGTATTTGTTGTTATTGCAGTTGAAGTTTTACTTATTTATAGAAAGTTTGCTTTGCCTAAAGCCTTGACAAACAAGGAGCAAAAATTGCCTAAAAAAACACGTTTTTTGTATGGAAGCCCCCTCTAATTTGGATATTTATTTTGTGGCAAGAGAAATACACATTCTCTAAAAATTTCATGAGTTAGAGCCCTGTGCAGGCGGACGGATGAACGGACAGCGGAGGCTTAGTAATAGGGTTCCGCTTCCTTCGGGTACGGAAGCTTGACTATAAAGCGCCTGTGGCTTAGGAATCGATCCCTCAAACTCAGCCCGTGCGTGTCGTACGAGCCGACCAAGGGAACCTACCTGATTGGTGATTATTGTAAAACCTTCCCTTGTCCCCAAGGAGGCACATTCAGCAGTGTACCTATGGACGGTGCTAATGATGAAGAGAGCGTCAATTTCCACATTGAAATGAACTTTTTCTCCTCGTAAAACCGGCCTTAAAACTTTCATCCCATTGAAGAAATAAATAAAATAATTTTATTTACTTTTTCACTTTTTATTGTCTTTTTTTTTTACTGTTTTATTTAATTTTATCTACTACACAACACAATAACTTATGACACTAAATGAATCCTAGACTTAGCCACTCATTTTTGGGCGTAGCAGAGTTTAGGGCAAATACGGCCTGCGCTCGGCATTGTGCTGTTAGACCCTGACGTCTCTACCCAGCGCTGGTTTTCAGTGCAGGCCAAGGATTAAGAGTCACCCGGATCTCTCCACCTCCACAGTTGGTCCACTACTGGACCTGATCTACCCCTGATAAGCACTTAATTGGCTTTTATCTCACGAAGGGTAATGCCCATAATCCCCATCACAGTTCGGGGGTAGAATTGTTCTACAGCCCCCGGATCCCGGCCGGGAACCCGGATCTCTATGATGGTTCTATTAACTCAATTGTACAAATATATTGCAGGTGCTAGGACAGAGTAAGCACTACTTCTACACGGTGCTTCGTCTCATTGAGCTGCAGTTGCCGCTGCCTGACGCGGCCTGGGCGGAGCAGACCACCAAGGAGATGAGGGACGACCTCATTGTGAGTCATTATATTATCCATCCATATCCATACGAATATTATAAATTCGAAAAAGTAACTCTATCTGTCTGTTACTTTTTGACGCCTAAACGGCTGAACGGATCCTATCGAAATTTGGCAGGGAGGTATAAATGGTATCCCGGGGACGGACATAGGCTACTTGAAAAGTGCGTGCGAAGCTGCGAGCAGGAGCTAGTTATTTATACCTGTAAGCAAATATAATTAATAGAATTGCCGATTCCATCATCGAAGTAAGTATTCCTAGGTTAGTCTCATTGTTGTCAGGACTGGATGAAAATACTTTAGTACTTTATTTATTTGAAAGGAGTTTTGTCAACATGTCGCTCCCGTAGTGAGTTTTGCTTTGTCTTATTCCAGAGTAAACTTGGCGACAACGGAGTGCTACTCCTGCCCAGCGCTCCGCACGCGGCGCCCTACCATCACTCCTGTCTCCTGCGTCCCTACAACTTCGCATACTTTGCGGTCGTTAACGCACTCAGATGTCCTACGGTCCAGGTGAGTAGGAGCACTAAGCAAGTCAAATTACATAATGCTACCTTCTCCTGTAATTAACCGCACGCGATCAGAATAGGCTGCTGTGTGGTGCCGGCGATTGTTGAGTTAGGGCACCACCCCAACTCTTCCCGCGAGTGTCGTAAGAGGCGACTGAGGGATATCCACCGGGGGTGGGTGCAGCGGCCCCTGCAGAACAAAATTCTACCACCGAACTGCGATCCCCAACCCATGCGGGTTACGCTGCCTACGCTGGGCATGTGCCCAGCGTAGGGATTATGGGCATTACCGGGGGTGAGATAAAAGCCAATAAAGCGCTTATCAGGGGAAGGCCTGCGTTCAGCAGTGGACCAATATAGGCTGTGGAGGAGGTGGAGGATCAGAATAGGATGGAAACATTAGAAACAGACAAAGGCGGCTGGCCTAGTTTAACAAAGCGCGGATTGTACCCATTATAAATGTGACTTTAAATAAATAATATAGCCGCCATCGATGGCAGTAGATAGTCAAAAACAAGACCCGTGTCTTCACACTGCGATATCGTTGCGGCTATAATTACTGCGTGATAATCGATCATAGTGGATCTAACAGATCCGGAATCGCCCGAATTGGGCCGCATATAGCGTCATAATATATATCACCTATGACAAATTGTAAATGTAAGAGCAAGACGGGTATATAGCTCTCGTTTTGACGCCGATGACAACGGTCCGCCTCCTAGCTAGCAAAAGTGTAATTTTCCCGTACAGTGAGGGCGGCCCTCTTTTGAACAGGACACTTTCGACAGACATTTGCAAAAAAATTTCACTGTCAACGGATATGATTTAAGACGCCATTTTCGGCCGGATAAGCACCTGTACACTGTGTCAAGTGGAACATTTTGATTGTTGACCTATCTAAAAAATACCAAAAACAGAATTTTGCTTACAGTCAAGATTTAAGTCAACGAAGGCACCGTTGTTTCAAACAAAAGACGACCATTGGAAATTAGGCCTCCACCCTAACACTACAACAAAACGAAAATGAAAATTTCATAAAAGAACATGTATAATTTGACATTTTAATTTCAGGTCCCAATAGGCAAGAACAGCGAGGACCTACCCCTCGGCATCCAAGTCCTAGCGGCGCCTTACAACGACGCACTCTGTCTATCCGTGGCCAAGTATCTGGAGAAGGAGCTGGGAGGTGCTGTTATGCCTTGCGGGATCAGAGACTGAACCCCTACTTTTTCCTAATCCTGTATTATGAAAGCTTGCTCAGTCATCGATCTATGCTTGAGTAACGCTTTTCTATGGCGTAATCGTCACTGAAGCAACGATCTGTGACTGAGCAAGCTTTCATAATACGAGCCTTAACTTTCGGCAACAGCTGAGCCCCGCTTGCATAAGGATTTTTAAATGTCTAATTCATATTAATATTATAAACTAGTTTCTGCCCGCGGCTTCGCACGCGTTTATTCTATGGACACGTTTTATGGTTATTTACATACCATGGGAACTGTTTTTTGGGATAAAAGTCTAAATTTGATTCCAGGCTTAGAGCTACATCTATGCAAAATTTTAGCCCGATCGGTTCAGTCGTTATGAGGTAACAAACATCCAACCATACATCTAAACATCCAAACTTTCGCGTTTATAAGATTAGTGCGATGTGATTCGAAAGTAACTGAGTGTTACCTTTTCACGCGTAAACAACTAAACGGATCTAAATAAAATTTGGCAGGGAGGTAAATGGTATCCCGGGGACGGACATAGGCTACTTAAAAAGCGCGTGCGAAGTCGCGGGCAGCAGCTAGCAATGTATAAAACAGTTATAAAGCGTGATACCACGGAATAACTCTGTACGGTGATACATTAGAATGGGGTTTACTTACTTTAAAATGCTCTCTAGTGTGATATAACTTCGAAAATTTTTGTTAGTAATTTTAAGACTGTCTTCTTTAAATAGGTGATGATTTATCTTTTTTTTTTCTTATTATTATAAATTAAGGATCAATTGTTATTTTTATACAAATATTTGTACTTAATAAAACTATAGGTTATTTTATTCAAATATATTTTTATAAAAGCTGTAAACCTTTATTTTCGTAAGTATAAAAGCAGATTTACATAATATCACCTTCACCTTAAAACTAAAGTTTAAACAATTTTTTTATCTCTATTGACATAGGAAGGTACTAAGATGTATGTAAATATAAATATACTTACACACATTGACTGACCCTGAAAAAATATCACATAATATCAAAGCTAGATTTATCCATAACAATAACTTTAAACAAACCGAGAAAAAACTTATAAAATGACTTCGTTTTAAATTTCTGCCGTTACCAATATAAACATTCACCTTAAAACTACAATGCAAATAATCAGTCTTTCAGCTTGTGACAAAAAACACATTTCCTTTTAAAACCACGAAATACCCATATGCAACCACCCAAACTATCCATCATACATAACTTTACATAAGTCATCGTAATGCAGTTATCGTTGACCCATGACAATATATTTCTACGAAGCCATCAACAAAACTTTCTAAAAATGCTATTAGATGTTGCTAAAAACTCAGCTATACTCAATTTCACAAATCATTGCAAAAATGTGAACAAGCCCGCAGTACTTAACCTAAAATTAACTTCCGTGTGATTTTTATACACAATTCACAATCCACGTCGATTTTAGTACGTTTGTTCGAATTTGTTTACATAATTTGCAGGGATAGCCTGAGCTTATACTCGGCACTTGAAAACAACATAAGTTCTAACCTTTACGCCCTTATGAATAAAGTTGTTTATTCAATGCGACATGGCGGCACGAACCCTCCGAAGGTGTCCGATAGATGTCGCGCTACGGCGAGGCACAGCTTATCGTGTCTAGGCGCGCTTACTACTTGCACGCCGAGAGGAAGGCCAGACGAGTTTAGGCCTAGTGGTACCTGGAATAGGATGGAAATTCGTTCATACATCACAATCACAATAATTATAATATAGATAGATACGTCATACAGATGGGTTGATACAACAGAAATAATGCAAAAAAATCACACAACTGGCTAATGCTAGTGCGGCAAAATGGCGCTCATTAAGAGACGCTGGCTGTCCAATAGTATTTTAGCATGGGCTGATTGTCTTGAGACCTTTGCCGAAGGGTGCTGAGGGTCGAGGTATGGGACCAGAGAGACCCTTGTATGTATTTGATTACAAACTTATTTATTACAGAGATTATTGTTGTACACGTTCCTTAAGGCGAACACGTTCCTGAGAGTCGCCAGAAACTGGATTCCAGCGAAGAACCGGAGGAACAGAGTTTGGTGGCCATCAAGAGCAACTTCGCATCTCTATACAAAATAAATATACAAAAACTATACAAAATAAAAATAATAGAAGAATTAAAAAAAGCTTATAATAGGTATCACATATTACCCAATGGATTAATAAAAAATCCTTTGTTCATAATTCATTTATTGTTTGTGAATCAGGTAATTTTACAGTCGGTACATAAGAATTATTTTAGATCGCTGAATTCTGCCGCTTAGGCGTACAAACATTTCATTACACATGTGAAAACTTACTAACAATCAGAACGTTTTTATTTGACTTAAAAGCATGCAATTTTATAATTTATTTCCAATATTATCTTTTTTTTTGACGACCGATGTGGCGCGGCGGGCGAAGGTCCGCCTGCGACGCAGAAGGTTGCGGGTTCGATTCCCGCCTTGGGACAAATGTTTGTACGATCTGCAAATATTTGTTCCGGGTGTTCTGGGTATTTTCTATATATAATAAAAAATATCTATCTATGTTATATATTGTATTAAGTTTATCAGTCATCTAGTACCCATAACACAAGCTCTGCTTACTTTGGGGCTAGATGATGCAGTGTGGATTGTCCAGCATTATTTATTTATTTATTTATTTATTATTATCACTACTAATCAACGTTGTTTACGGAGTAATAAGATAAAATATGTAGGTGGCGGCGCTACTGTGGGCCGGAGTAGCGCCTTAAGCTCAAAACTCTATTCTGTTACTTGTGTTGCAAGGAAAGTGTTATTTGCTTAAGCAACTATTTATGTAATGTACTCAAGCAAAGTATCAAACAAGTATTCACCTGGGTAGCGGGTAGTTGGAGAACGTTCAGTATGCCCCAGTACGCGAAGTTGAAGGGACGCAGGTACGCTGAGTAGTGGTAAGGCGCAGGCGCGGGCGCAGATGGGAATATTAGCACGCCGTTGTCGCCGAGCTTACTCTGGAATAACATGACAGGATAACAACTCTAATTCTAAGTAAGTGGGGGACCTGGGATCTGCACCGACATCTCGCTTAGGAGTGTATTGTGCATTGTAGGCAGGGGCCTAACCAGGCCTTAACCAGCCCAGCTCCTGAAGAACCGGAGTCGGACTTTTATTGCCTGTGACACAGAAAGTGGAACTCACTGCTGGCTTCTGGTTTACCTATTCGTTTTGAACAAGAGTGCATAGACGTCTTCTAGACTAGATCTTCATAATACATCATCTGCCACCTTCTAGTGAGATTGTGGTTTGACATTGACAGAAATTTTTAAAGTAAACATTTCCGGAATCGAACAAAATTATAGTTTTGATCTTTTAGAAACCTAAAAATGGTCTTTAGATCTGAAATAATAAGTTTTTCTTTTATCTGAACAAGTGGACATGCTTTTGCTATTTATCCCCCAAGTGAAGTTGGCTACCTTACCAACAGATCCTTCTTGAGGTCTTCAATCAGTGTCTCCGCCCACTCTTTGTTAACTTTCGGCATTATCTGGTCGTCAAGCATCTTGATGATTCCAGCCAATGTGAACTGAGACTGCCCGATCAACTGTGAACAAACAAAGTCACTTTTATATTAGCTGGCTAGCGTCGTAGCTTCGGCCCGCGTCGCATAAAATGCATGTTACTCATTAAGAATATCAAATCAAATCAATAACTCTTTATTTCCATAAATACAATAAATGTACACATAGAAAAGGTTAAATACTTAAATTAAACAAGGACATGGATATTTTTGATTTCTGTAACGAATAACGTTTTTTTTGTTATTTAGTGCGTAAGCCCTGACACTCAGGGTTAGTTCTCAGAAATAAAAAAATACTTAAATAAATCGACTTTGAACTGTAGGTTACGGATTTTCAACTCGTCGCCGCGTCGGTTACTTCACCTCGTAGCGCAATCGGTACCGTCCCGTACTTAGGGAAGGTTGCGGGTTCAATTCCTAGCGAAGGCGCATATTTTTTTAAGAATATCGTTTTTGAATAAGTTTTATGAGTTTTACTTTATTTGGTGTGTGTCTGACTGAAGTGGCAAATATTTTATTAAACTCTCTGTGACTTACTATCTTAGATAGAAACTGTATGTGAATATTTTTTTTAGAAGTTTTGGTGGCAGCCTAATGCGCCGTTTTCGGGAGTCCTTAATCGCAGACGTTTCAAGGACCTTTCAATGCGTGATTTTATAAAGAATAATACTAAAATTTACCTTTTTCCCCAACTCCACAACTCCGCTCGCCTCTCCGTTGTTATTAGTGATCTGCTTGGCAAACACGTCTGCCTCCTTGGTCATCGCGTATCGCCACAGACTGTACATGTAATTCAGACCTCCGTGGTAGTAGCTTTCTGGCGCTAGGTCGCTCGATGTGGTCTCATTTGTTAGGTGGGATATTACTCTGGAAAAGATGGTTTATAAGAAGGTGCACAGCACTGTAGGTTATGACTCTGCAAAATTAGAACGGATAGTTTGTAAGGAAGGATGGAGTGGGGAGTGGTAAATTAGGATCATTCTAAAAATAAAAAAAAAATCCTTTTATTTCGGACAACATAGATCCATATGGGGTTAGTAACACAGTAAAATACAGTAAATAATTAGTAAGCAAATCGAGAAATACAAAAAAAAAAAAGTTAAAGTTAAAAATGAATGCAGGACAAATTCCCAGAGTGATCTCACCAGAGTAGCGGGACTTTCTCCAGGATCACTCTGCGAACCAAGCCTGCCCACAGCGGCGAAGAGTATCTATCTGCTATGGTTTTCAGGATGCTGTTGTGACTGTCGCGCAATCTGCGGATCAGGGATGTAGATTTATTGCGAATGACGGCACCGAAGTCATCAGTTTGATATTCAGCAAACATCCCTGAAGCGCTACAGAGGCGAGGCAGACCCAACATCATCCTGAATATATTATTATATAGGACGTGCAGGGTCGCTAGCGAGTTTTTGGTGTGCCTAACCCACAAGCTTCCCGTGTACATGTTTTGGCAGTAAGCTTTGAAAAGCAATGTATTTAATAATATCCGAACATTTCTTAGAAATTACCCTGAGTGGGCTTACGCACTGTAATAACAAAAATATTAGGTTGTTTGTATAAAAGAATAGGTAAGATATAACATGGCAAAGTGAGGATGCCTTATATATTTATTTATTAATATAGGACATCTAACATTAGATCACAAAGCAAGGTAAATGAATTTTTTTTTTGTCTTAAGTTTATGTGTCTCTATAGTATACTAAAGTTTGTAAAAATAGGTGGGTGGGGTGGGCTCTTTACTCACTTCTTCATAGCATCCCTCAGGTCTCCATTGATGGGGCTGACGCGAAGGTCCTGCGCCGTCTCTACGAAGTAGTACTTAATTTTCTGTAACAATAAGAAACCAAAGTAAAAAATCCAATAAAAAATGGCTCTAACGATCTATTCATACTAATAATATAAATTCGAAAGTAACTCTGTCTGTTACCTTTTCACGCCTAAACGGCTGAATGGATCTTAATGAAATTTGGCATGGAGATAGATGGTATCCCGGGGACGGACATAGGCTACCTTCTATCTCGGAAAAGAGCGCGCGAAGCCGCGGGCAACAGCTTTGTAACTTGTAAACCCTCGCAGAACATCCTTTCGATGCAGATTGGAACGCAATTTGTTTGATCGTCTTAGTATTAATTTATTCCACCGCAGATAATAGTAGATGTTGATACACTTGATGTTATTTTTAATTTTTTTTTCAAGACAAGATACACCACCTCACCTGACCTAAACAGGCTATATTGGTCCACTGTTGGACGCAGGACTGCTCCCCCTGATATGCGCCTTATTGGCTTCCCATGGGGGGTAATCCCCCATAATCCCTATTTTGTATTACCTATTCTTAAGTTAATTTGTATTTGTTGTTATATATATATATGTATTATAATATCAGTTGAGCTACCTGTAGATTGTTTGCAACAGTCTGCAGTTAGCTTAATTGTTTCAATTGTAAATACTAATTCTAATTTGTTTTTGTTATTGAATTGTAATTTTCTTTGTCAATAAAGAATATATCCATTTGTATTTTATTTAGGTTAAATTGCATTTTTTAATTATTATTATTTTATCAATGGTAAATATTATTTAAATAAATCTTATAGTATGTATTAGGAAAATTACTATGTTATACTGTGTTAGTTATGATTAAATATATACGATGTACACTGCCGGCCAAAAGTTTGAGACCACTGTAAAAATCTTTGTCACCAACAAAATATTTCAAAGTACACATATGATAATGAGCTAATTTGAACACCTGCGTATTCTATTATTATTAAAGAATTTCTAAGAGTCATTATTTATGTTGTTGTTTAAGTTATCATCCTAAAAAGGTCTATTGTTTCAAAACATCAATGAGCGCCGCGCAAGGACCAGGTGGTAGAGTCATTGTAATATTTTTATGATCTGCTCATTACTTATTGTTTTGGGTTTGTTTCGCGTTAACCGATATCAGGGATTATGTTAGCTTCCTAAAACATATTTAGTACCTGAGTTTTTATGGAGTAAATTATTTTCTACCTTATTAGTCTGAGCTCGTCGTTGTTACAGTGAAGACATCTTAAAATGGGAAAAGTTCGCGAAATTAGCAGTGAAACTCGCTCTGCCATAGTTGTTTTATACGGCGAAGGCAAATCTGAACGTGCGATTGCCTCTCAACTTAAGTTGTCGAAGACTTGTGTTCATAACACAATAACCCGATACAAGGAGACTGGCAGTAATCAAGATCGTTCGCGTTCGGGAAGGCCGAGAACTACCACTTCTCGCGAGGATCACTTCATCGTCACTACCAGCAAGCGGAATAAACGCCTAACAGCACCAGAAATCCGCGTAGAAGTGAACAAATCCCGATCAGAACCTGTATCATTGACTACAGTAAAAAGACGTTTGAGAGATGCTAAGTTATTTGGTCGCGTCGCCGTTCGAAAACCACTACTAAGGCCACAAAACAAAAAGAAACGGATGCAGTGGGCCCTTACCCATCGAGACTGGACTGAAAAAGACTTTAAACAAGTTCTTTGGTCAGATGAATCCAAATTTGAAATATTTGGTTCAAAACGACGAATTTTTGTTCGACGTAACGTCGAGGAAAAGATGATGCCAGACTGTGTGGTGCCAACAGTCAAGCATGGTGGTGGTTCCATTATGGTCTGGGGATGCTTCTCGGGCCATGGAACCGGAGATTTGGTACGAGTCGAAGGAATCATGAAAAAGGAGCAATATAAACGAATACTACAGCAAAATGCCATTCCGTCTGGTTCAAGAATAATTGGAGATGGATTTTTTTTCCAACAAGATAATGACCCAAAACATAGTTCAAAATTATGCAGGGGTTATTTAGAACACAAAGAAACAGAAGGGGTTTTAAAAAACATGGTGTGGCCCCCTCAGAGTCCGGATCTCAACCCGATTGAGCTTTTGTGGGAAGAGCTTGATAGAAATGTGCGCAGTTGTTTTCCCACTTCGCAAGAAGACATGTGGAAGGCTTTACAAGAAAGCTGGAACAATATATCACAAGATACAATCGACAAATTGATTGCTCGTATGCCAAGAATAGTGAAAGTAGTAATAAAATGCAAGGGAGGGTTTTTCGACGAAAAATCTGTATAAAATATGAGCGACATTTTTAAAGTAAATGGTTGATTTTTCTTGATTTTTTTGTTTTCTTCATAATGTATGTGTATTAGGAAATAAGTATTTTAATTCATAATTAAACCTCTTGCTTTGTATTTTGAGTTTTATTTCATTTTCCTACTTTGATGTAGGTGGTCTCAAACTTTTGGCCGGCAGTGTATATATTTAATAAATAAATAAAATAAATAAATAATCCTCACGCTGGACATGCACAATACTTACAAGTTTATTGAAAGTAAAGAACCACCATAAGGATAGTACGCAGAATAAAAAAAAAAACTGAACAAAAATTAGATGCATTTATTTTAAGGCCAGTGAGAAAGTAATTATACGACTTTTCTTGTCTATGGGCTCCTACCAGGCTAAACATGTAGGTTATAAAACTTTATCTGTCAGAACAAATTTGTACTTCCTCTCCTCACCTTAAGGTCTACTTCTCCATCCATGTCCAACGAAGCTGCCTTCTCACCGGCTACTATCTTGGTGAGCGGTGCCAGATCCTCCACGTGCTTGGCTGCAAACCCTATGGATGCCATTGTCGGGTCCAAGCCGCTTCGGAGCACAGAACCTGCAGATATCAACAGGTCTAGATCGCTATTTTACAAAGACTGACGGGTTATTTACCATTATTTGTGGTAGTTTTCCAGTTGCATGTGAAATGAATTATTGTCAATTTAATGATTATTACTTTTGCCAACAAATTCTTGTTATTGGCAAAAGTCATAAATAAATATCGCGTTGTTTCCCGTGATTGTTTCAAATGTTAACTATACTTTCTGCTTCAAGTGAGAGAATTTAACAAATTACACATAAAAATAAAACATAGCATAAAATATAAGTTAATAGTTGCTGCACGCGGCTTCGCACGCGCTTTTTAATTAGTCTATGTCCGTCCCCGGGATACCATTTACCTCCCTGCCAAATTAAATTGAGATCCGTTCAGCCGTTTAGGTGTGAAAAGGTAACAGACAGACAGATAGACAAAGTTACTTTGGAATTTATAGTATTAGTATGGATTTGTAGAAAAACAATTGTATACCAATAAAGTAAGTAATATTAGATAGAGGTAACACGGTTTTAAGAAAAATTTGCTTAAAACTTTTTTTGGCTTAGAGACTATGATTTATCAATGGATCATACACTAGGCCGAGCCTGTGTCGTGAGCTCCAAGCTGAAGATTCATACACAAAGGTTTTATGAAGCCCCGGAGTCTTCTTTACCTCTTCTTTGCCCTTGTAAGAAGTGTTCTTGAATATGGTCGCCCTATTTGGTCTCCTAACTATAAGGTTCATAGTCACGAAATTGAGAGAGTTCAAAGAACATGCCTACGTCTGTTATACTTTAGAATGCGCCCAGGTCGTTCTTCTCCGAATTACGAAGAAAGGCTATCTAAATTTAGTGTCCAATCCTTGGAAACTCGACGTATTCGTTTCGACCTTATCTATTTACATAAAATTATACATTCATATATTGATCCTCCTATGTTATTATCAGAGATATCTTTCAATACAAGATTTAGTGCGCGCAGGTCCAACGCAAGCTATCTTTCTGCTTTGTTATCTTATAAAAACAATATTTCTTTTTACCTACTAGAATGGCCCGACAATACAATGATTTAGCTAAGGACAACATTGAACTAGACATTTTTGTTTCGTGATTGAGCCAATTCATCAGAACCCTAAAAACAATAAAATGAAGTCCCTGACTCGGCGCTTACATTATTGTGGAGCTAGGTGTGCCTAGCCTACATTACCATAAATGTGAGCGTAATAACTTTATTCCTTCACATTTTACAACGTTTTAAATATTTTTACGATTTACCTTTTTGCTCTACATGTTTTGCTTGTAATATTATTATTTCAGTATGCACATAGGTTGTGCTACAATCAAGTTTTAGACGTACATTACTGAAAGATTATTATTTTTTGTGGTTGTAATACGTTTTGGGCGTCATAATAAAAAAAAAAAATCAGATGAGTAATTGGTCCCGGTGTGACCGTTTAACGAACTATACACTATGATCATACTAGTCTCTGCCCGCGGCTTCGCACGCGTTGTTTCTACGGAGATGTTTAAAGGTTATTTCTATCCCGTGGGAACTGATATATGGGATACAGAGTCTATGTTTGATTCGAGACTTAGAGCTACATCTATGCAAAATTTCAGCCCGATCGGTTCAGTGATTATGGCGTGAAGAGATAGCTAACATCCATCCAAACATCTACACATCCCTTTATTAGTAGAATATGATGATCATATTTCGAATCGCATGGAATGGTATTGTGCAATAAGTGCATCAACCCCTGCCAACAGGACGTAGCCTGCCTGGCAGGGCGGAAATATTTTACCTTTTAAACTGGTGTGTCCCGCTGTAGGGTTGTGTCCAAATAGCCCGCAGTAGAAAGCGGGCATTCGCGTAGAGCCGCCGATGTCGGAGCCTAAACAATCAATTAAATAAATTAAAGTTCCACGTAGGTACAATTTGAGAAGAGAAGAATGTCTTTTGGGACTCCTACGACACCCCTCCTCGACGGAAACTGATGCTCCCTGGCTATGGATCAGAGTGGACAATAAAGTGGAAACTGATCCATTAGTGGATCTGCAAAGTGGATCAGAGTGGAATGGAGCAAGTAAACTGGTTGTTTTTGGACGTGTTTGTTTAGGGCAAAAGCTGCATCAGGTAACATTAGAGAGTCATCTCAGCCGACAGGCCGATAGAGTGCACAGCTGGACAAATATATATTAGTATGTACGAGTACGAGTACATATTACATACATACATATATGTTACAGGGTTACTGGTTACGTCGACCTATGTAGATCCTTAAGGGTTGTAGTTTCCATCATTACAGACTGATTTAACTATAAAATACTATACCCCAAACTTAACCGTTTTCAAGATATTGGACATTCAATTTATTAAAAAAACATGCCTATTTTTTATCTATTTTACTACTTTTTTATGTCGAGCTATGTCAGAGGGTGATGATGTCCTAGCACTACCCGAACTTCCCCAGGGCGGCCAGTCTCACGGTGCGCACAATACTTGCATGCAACATATATAGATGCTCTATTCCCTCTCATAATCCTATGGGACGCCAGACCGACACGACCGG
This sequence comes from Eupithecia inturbata, assembly GCA_963662085.1. Lineage (NCBI taxonomy): Eukaryota > Metazoa > Arthropoda > Insecta > Lepidoptera > Geometridae > Eupithecia > Eupithecia inturbata. The sequence continues at coordinate 1,784,773 of OY759195.1, forward strand.
GGAGAGGTCAGGCGCAGGACCAACGGCTTAACGTGCGCACCGAGGCAACGGGTTTTACACCACCAACCGTTACTCGGTTACTTTAGCTCTTCTGTGGGCCACCTCAAGTCATTCGATCAAGCGGATGCTTAGAGCATAGCCAGCATATATTTCTTTCTGCGTGATCTCGAGATTCTTCGAGGTCCCATTGTCCTAAAAAGATGTAAACTCGGCTACGTTTTATCCGAGTACCGGAATCCGGATACAGGTGACCAATAGCGATATAATTTGTAACTTACACAGTGATATGGGCGAGGCAACAGCGGCCGCAAGCGCTGCCTCGCCGCCGCTGGAGCCGCCGGTGGTGCGCCCTGTGTGGTACGGATTGTTGGTCTGACCGAATACCATGTTGCGGGTCTCTTGCCTGAGGAAAAAAACAGATGACCACGCGACAGCCTTTTATATCAGCAAGCAAACAACTACCAGTTTGCAGGTTATTTGACAACAAAAAGTGGTTTTCTGCTTATAATTTCACTAAAAATAATATAAATCATATTATCTTCGATTTAATTCTTTATTTTGCAGGCAAAACAGCATATAAAATACAGTTTTATCTGCAAAACAAGGTTAAATTACAAAACTAAACAATACAACCAAAGTAGGTTCACGTTTCACAGTATTATTACTTTATTTTGTTCAGGAGCATATACACAGCTATACATTATGTTTTTAAATAATCTATCACGTGCTTCGGCGAACATCCCTTTTTGGTCGCGAATAAGAGATGTTGACATTTTCCTTTGTAGTTTCCCCCTAATTCTTTGCTTGTAGCTCCCGCAAGTCCAGTTCAACATCTTCATCATCATCCAGTATATTATACTGGATGATGATGAAGATGTTGAACTTCCACTTACCATTTGTTAATCTCCGGTACATTTGTGACCGCCAGCGGTATAGCTCCGGCGCTCCGCAACAACCGCACGCACTCCGCATCGTACGGAACGCGCATGTCTTTCCGCGCTGTTATGCCGAGCGTGTGTAGCAGGCCTGACACTGCGTGGCTCTCCTTGGCTGTGAATGGGACACCTGGGGAATAGAGGAGGAACTCATTTAGTACAATACAATACAAAAATGCTATAGTGTACACAAAAACGACAACATTACAAAGAGACATTATATAAGATAAGATATTTATATACAATGGGCGGCCTTATCGCTTAGAAGCGATCTCTACCAGGCAACCTTTAGTATTTCATTAGATCATTTTTCAGAAGATATGACCTATACAGGGTGCCACGAAACATGTGTTCTAAGCCGAAAAGGGGTGATTCTGGACCCCAGGGGTATCCACGGTTATTGTACATCAAACAAAAGACAACATTCATTGTGAATGTAAGCACATACATTGTTTGTGTTTAAGAACACCAATGTTTCATCTCTTAACGAGAGTTCCGCTAATCCACTTGCATTCTCATAATAAATTCCTCAAACTACTACATTTATATAGTAAAACCCCACAGCAAACTTAAGTTTACCACAAACATTTGTTGGTTAATGTTATAAAGAGAATGAAAGTAGGTATGTACCCAAAAACGGTTTATCCCTGAAGATATCATCAGACTGCTTGTTGGCTATGAGCTCGTCCACATGTGCTGCCTCCTTTAGCGCTGCTTCGAACCGCTCGTCTGTCACTGAGTTTATTATTGGATTCACCTGGAACATGATTTAATTTGTAACTTACTAGAATATTAATATTTTAAAAGCTAGGATAGATTTGTCATAAAAAAATAAATATTTCTGGGATCAATAATCAAAGGCATTTTTTGCAAACTATGGAATAATATTTCAGGAAAATATTTTGTGACAATGGTATCATTATGGAGCAAATCGAAAAAGTTTGAAACAAATTTTGGTCTTGACAGCTTTTGTAATGTTTGCCTTACATAACTCTCGTCCATTTTTAAATTTAAATGTCCGCTGTGGTGCTCTTGTGCTGCGCGCGTGCATTTATGTGTAGTGGATCTTTTTGGTTGTATGTAATCTTGCTGCTGTCTGTTATATTATTATTATACGCTTTTGTTTAAAAAAAGACAACGCAAACAATAAATTATACTCAACTCCTTTCAAATAAGTAAAGAAAAAAAAAAAGGCAAAATCTATAAGATACTCACAGCTTTGATCCTCTCAATGCAGATCCCGACCAGTTCTGCAGACTTGAGCTGCTGTCTCCGGATCCTGGAGGCAAGCTCCACTGCACTCAGAGCTAGGATGGAGTGCCTCTTGTTCAATGCAGGGATCTCTTTCTTGCTACCTGGAAAGAATCACTCTCAATGACTCAAACACTCTAACTCAGCCCTAAGAGGCGACTAAGGGTACCTAGCAAAGAAAGGCAGCAGCATCCTTCTGTCTATTTTTAACACCTCCACTGCAATCAGATTCAGATTGAGATTTATTTATTGCATACATATACTTACATAAATACATTGTTTTAGCTTAGGGGTAAGTACATGTACCCTGTAAGGGTGCAGCAATTTATTTAAAGTTTATTAAAATAGGAAGGTACATAATCTATTTATAGCTAGAAACATAGTAGTCGGAAAATATAGGCAAAGTCAGCTACAAGAATCAAAACAATTGTAATAATCACTCGGTAAGTATGTCAATTCTTTATACACCCAGATTTAAGCATGTCTCGTGATTTTTAACTCTAGTTGACACAAAATGAACATATTCTTAAGCTAGTCTTAGGTACTATTGAATTATTGTTAGTAACTGCAAATTACAGATTTTTTCACTTTTTGAACAAGTCATCATTTTCTATAATGACTTCATTAGCCAGGTGTAGCAGCAGGCAGATTTCTTTGTCCTTGTTTTACGCGCATGTCACAGCTGCTGCTGCTGCGCCCTCTAGGTGTCGCATAAAACCAGCGCACAGTAGCGTCATCGTTACTGTGCATAATGCTGAGCGATGACCTTTTTTGATGTCATGTTGTAACTATATTTGTTTGTACCAACTTTGTTTATAATTTTGTGACACAAAATAAATACTTTTTACTTTACTTTACTACTTTTATATTACAATATTTCAAGTCTTGAATTTTTAGTTAATCAAGAAAGGGTTAGTTTTAGTTTTAGTTAATCATTGGTGCCCTGTATTCCTTGCAACGATAAATAATGCAACTGATTTTATAACTAGCTACTAAAATCAGTATTAAATTCACATTTCAATGAGTTCACTTTACAGTAAACTCATTGAAATCTTTGTTTATCAAATTGATCCTTACTTACATATTTACACAGGTTTTAACCTATACTGATATTTATGCCTCTTTGTATTGTAAGGCATGATCTATGAAACTACTAGTCTTAAAAAATAATTCTCCAAAACGGATTAAATTTCACTACTTAAAAAAAAACAGAGTATGAAATATTCACAGTCAGATCAGTTATATCCGTAACCTGAACAATAATAAACTTTGAATTGTCGTACATGGATAGGCTCCCTCGATACAGGCCTAGCCTAGTGAGGGTGCCATCAGAAGTTACATAACATTGTAGATATGTACGTCTCGGCAATAACACAATGTATTACACTAAATTTCAAATACAAGTACTTAGAAATACCTCATCACCATTTAAGTGCTAATTATAAGTTAAGTGTATTTTATTAGTTTTGCTGTAATAAATGATTTTTATCTTTATCTTATTTAATTCTTTCTTTCAGTTTTTATTCACTACCTGTTAGCAATTATGGAACTTCATAGGCATGCATGTGTCAAATGTAAAATAAACCAGTGGACTCCACTGAGTGGTAAATAAATTATCCCAGAGTGCTGGTTAAAGCCAGGTACCTCATCATGAGTGAAGTCATGGGCAGAAGCTATTAATATAAACAAAGTTACCTTCCCATATCAACGAGAAGACAAAGTCTATGATCCGGTCGAGAACCATCCGGAAAATGAGGAAGGCATGTTTTGTGATGTTAAGCGCCATTCCTCTGAATATCTTGCTGGTTTTATTCTGAAACAAGTATTGTTAGCCTTCAATTAAGGTATTTGTGACTTGTGTAACATGAACTTACTCTTTTGATGACAAAGGCAGGCATGTAACTCTGAGAGCTTTGAAATAGGTAGGTACATAAATAGATATACATAGTATAGTATGAAACAAAATATATAAAGCTTTTTTTGGGTAATATAAAGATTTGTTGACCTCCTACTCCTTGGTTAGTATCAGTAGAACTTTCAGTAGGTTGGTTGGCACCTCATACCTACTAGAAAAGTAAACAAACAGTAATTATGCGATAAAGAAGTGGGTAGGTAGGTACTTCTTCACTCACCTCGTGAATATGTTTGATTTCTAATTTCTTAAACTCACACATCACACTTATCTATGTATCCTGATAGGGGCTTTATATGTAATAATGATAATTTTGATAAAGCTATGCACCTGTTACTTTTAATAAATTATAAAAAAAGTGCAGCTTGCACTCTAATAAATGTCCAGCTTCAACTACCTACCTATTTTAGAAGGTCTATGATGCCCACCACAGTAACCAGTGGTAATGACTCTTATGGTGAAAGTACTGTAAAAGTGAAAGTTCAATCATGGTAAGATATGTACCTACCTTTAGTAGGTACCAAACAAAGTAGTAGATGATAGCCAACTTGAGAAAAGACTGAACATGCAAAATAAACAACCGTACGCAGTTTACAATGGTCTCGACATACCTTTCGAATTAGTTCTTCGTTTGAAGAGGTTAGGTATAAATTTTAGGCCTCAATTAAGCAACGAAATTTCTTTCGAATTTCAGAAGTTTGTACCTACCTAGTTTTGTTTTCAACTTTTCATGTTTTGCTTGAAAAACATGGAATGCAAACTATGAAATGAAATGGTACTCTATTTCTATGATATTATAGCTGAGTATCCCATGGCCATCCCAAAACAACAAATTATTTTTAATTTGTGTTTTTGAAATTTATGTTGGCACTGGGTCAGTGTTACCAGATGTAAATTGTAATCTCCCAATAACTACGTGATTTCGAAGATTTTTGATTTCCGTGTTCTCAAGGACGTCGTCGGTATATGTGCGACTTTATATACAAATTGAATAACTTTATCGATTTTCCACTAGCAGCAGCAGTAGCTAAAATGTTGGTAAGATTGTAATGTAAGCATGAAGACAAAAAAAAGGGACTTTGAAAATAATTACTGGCAGCACAATAAATGTGACAGACTGTCAGTGACATAAACACTAAAATGACTTTACTGACCTTGGTTGACTTTGTTGAAAGTTTTGAAACTGCCAGAGTGCCAGCTGATTTTATTTTGTGTTACCAAACGAATCCAGGCGACCGTTTGTTCTTTTGACCTCAATAAATACGATTAAAAAAATATTTACATAACGCGGCTCGCTGTGTTATCTCCTGTGCGATCATAAAGGGCTAATTCTTTCAGGAAAAATGCCTGGTGTAGTTGTTGTGAACACAAGCCCGTACGAAGGCCAAAAGCCGGGTACAAGCGGCTTACGTAAAAAAGTTAAAGTTTTCTTGCAAGAAAACTACACTGAGAACTTTATTCAGAGTATTTTAGACGCAAACAAGAGTTCTATTGTGGGTTCTACACTCGTGGTCGGCGGGGACGGCCGGTATTTGCTCACGGAGGTGGTTGACAAGATTATCAGGATCTCTGCTGCTAATGGGGTAAGGGTCTTCCGTATCAAACTATGCGGGTTAGAGTTTATCGCTCGTTTTACACGAACACAACACATATTATTTTTGTATTTTTAAACGCACTTTCATTTGTTATTGTCAATTACATGAAGTCTGTATTCTTTTGTTTTCTATAACATAGTTTTTTTGATAATGTTACTATTTGAATAAACTGTGGGTATGTATCGTATCATTTGCCACCTCTTGTAATGTTGAGCAATTTGATTTTCTTAGGTAGCCAAGCTTCTCATTGGTCAAAATGGCATCCTGTCTACACCTGCAGTTTCATGCCTCATCAGGAAATATAGAACTCTTGGTAAGATTTGATTAATATCCTTAATAATTTTCTTAACTATGCATAACTAGAACTACAAGATACCACCTTTATTATTTCCCTATTTGCATAAAAGATCATAAAATTAATTGTTATTATTCACTGGCTTCCTCGATACAGGCACAGTCAAGTGAGGAATCTGATGAAAATCACTGTTGAAAATTAACTCAGTATCTAACCCGTAAAAAGGGTGAAATACCTTGTATAAGGAATAAATACTTTGTTCACATCCTACTTCTACCTTCCTCTCTAAAATATTCAAGGCATAGCAGTAAAATTAAAGGCCACTGTCTCTCCCTCAGGTGGCATCGTCCTCACAGCCTCCCACAATCCCGGAGGCATCAACAATGACTTTGGCATCAAGTTCAACTGCTCCAACGGAGGCCCTGCACCAGACAACACCACCAACGATATCTATAAGTTGACTACAGAGATAAAACAGTATAAGATTGTGCCTGACCTCATGTGCGGCATTGATAAGATTGGGGTGCAAAATTTTGATGTGAGTTTGCTGGACCTTTTAAACTTTATTATTATGGTTGTCTTTAAATGGGAAGATTCCTCAAAAATCGGCTTTAAGTTAACGGTAAAATGACCTGTTAACAATTGTTAACTACGGCTGGTTTAATCCATGTTAACGTAATTTTCAGGTAATTTGATTATATTACCTGTTAACAGGCTGGTTGGCTGGTGGCTGGACACAACGTGGATTAAACCAGTCATAGTTTACAATAGTTAACAGTTAATATTACCGTTAACGCCGGCATTCTGTCAGACGCACGTTGCAGCGTTGGAAGCCTAGATCGAAAGGTTTTGCCTTTGGAAATGGCAGCCTTGTACTCATCTCTCAATATCTATGTCTACTTGAACTACTGAAATTCAGAGAGTCTTATTGTATTGTATCGTATTCATTTATTTCAGATAATTAAATGCACCATATTAAACATACACAAAATCTACTTAACATCGTCATAATATTTATATTTACAATAGAAACTAAAGACTTGTAATCCTTCTTAATTCTGTACAATGTCGATTTAAGTGTTTCATGTAATGACATGACACTTAAATCGACATTGTGAAGTGATTACTCACTTCTTAACTTATCAGGTAGAAGGGCGTCCCTTCTCCGTCGAAGTTCTAGACTGTGTGAACGACTACGTGGCGTACATGAAGGAAATATTCGACTTCCCCAAGATCAAGGCTCTCATCCAGGGCACGGCCCAGAGGAAGCCATTCAATATACTTATTGATGGGATGAATGGAGGTTCGTATTTTGAATTTGTCTGCTTCAATGATATAAAATTTTGAAAGTTGGTTGGTAATTAATGAATAATAACTGAAACTACTAAGTCATATATGGCTCAGTGTGCATGTGAAGTTTGTCTTGGTCTCCATATCCAATATAAAAAGCGCTCGCTATTTTGGCGTAGAAAGAGAATTACCATTCTGGTCTGTGCAGTTTCCCCGTGCCTCTGAAAAAACGTTAAGGTTTTTTTCCTGCGCCTGAACTCTCACCGGTCGTGACGATCTGCTGTTCGAGTTACGCGCGAATACTGGAACGCAACTCAGATTTAAGCGCGTCTCAAGTTGACAGATTTTCATTGAAAACTGTCAAAAAAACGCGACTTGAGACGTGCTCAAATCTGAGTTGCGTTTGAGTATTTGGGGGTAAGAGACTGTACAAAGTACAATGCAGGTCAGGCCGAAAATCTAGTTCACCTAAAGTCCTACATTATAATGTCTACTTGCAATACGTGATCTTTGTTGAACCTTCATGTAACTTAAATGTAATAAATAAACCAGTTGCGAATTATCATCGTTAAAGTTATCATGTCCCGGTACCTCTAACAGAGACTGAGCCCCCCGCACAATGGCTGAAATTCGGCGAAGAGGACATCATCATCAGGTGTTGTAAGGTCCCGAACTAAACATGATCATTCTCCTTTCCAGTAACGGGTCCCTACATCCAACGCATATTCCTCGAAGAGCTCGGCGCCCCAAAAACTTCCATCCGCCGAGCGGTGCCCCTAGACGACTTTGGCGGCGCCCATCCTGACCCCAACCTGACTTACGCGGCGGATCTGGTGAACGCTGTCAAGGAGGGCGATGTTGATTTCGGTGCTGCTTTTGATGGAGATGGTAAGTGACATTGTACCAATAACTTACACCATCATCTTGATAAACTTTAAACTACAACATTATGCAGTAAGGGACTTCTCTCAGTACTTCAGTGACAGTATACAAAAAGAAAACGTTTTCCGGGCTCTGCAGTTATTATAGGTTTACCGCAAGGACATATCTTCGGTCCATTCCTATTTTCCGTTTATTTAAACGACATAGCCCAATATTTGTTAAATCTAAATAAATAAACCATTCTGGACATATCGTTCAGTATCACCTAGCCTAATAATTACGAGATTGTACACTTCGCTTACGGTGACGAGAGGTTCGGACTAAAGATAGGGGGATTAGCCAAAAAAAAATAATTTATTTATTTATTAAAAGGGCATCCTACGTGGGAATCACTTAGAGGCTAATAATATACATTGCAGGATCTTAAGAACTATGTGTTTCCACATTTAGGGGACGCCACAGCATGCACAACATTTATACCTCAAGTAAACAATAAAATTAAAGGAACACAATAAATGGGTATATCAGTAAAGGTTAACTTTTGGTTACATTATGTACAAACTTTACGTACGTGTAACTTAATGTAACTTAAAATACTTAAAATGTGTGATGAAACGTAAGGACCTGTGTACATTTAATGGGTAAGTGCCGCGGAGATCGATGACGGTACCTTCATAATTATCACGAATAGAAATAGAGAATGAAGGAGAGGGAAAATAGCTTAGGGAAAATTTAATTGCTTGTATTCAAAATAAGGAATTTAACTTCTTTGTCAAATTTGTGAATGGGGTCGTTTAGGTCAAGGGAACTATTTTTTGATAATGAATTATAACTTTGACAGAACCACTCAATAATAGAATTTTTGCCTAAGTTAGTTCTGTGGTGAGAGGTAGCAAACAAACAACTTGTTATGCTTTAATTCTCGGTAACCTAAAGGGTGTATTTATTGAATGTGGAGCATCATGACATTGTATGCAATTCCGACCTCTGAATTCAGAGATGCCGACTGTATGAGGCAAGCCTTACTTTAAGATGAGATGTTAAAGTCGTCGCACGGCATGTCTTAATACTCGTATTAACTTGGAAAAGCATCGTCATCGCTCGTCAAGGTAGATCGAAAAAAAAACAAATGGTCATAACTCTGTCAGCGTGACTTGTTAAATTTAAACATATTAAACTATAATATGCATAATCATTTTGATAAAGCATTGTTATCTTTTAGCATCTTTAAAAAATATCTGAGCGTCTGGTCGAAGCATCTAGTTAAGTTATTGTTGAAATTAGATTACCTACGTAATCTTGCATGACTTGGCTTCTATTGATGGCGAAAAATCGTTTGTCCATGCATTTATTATCTTTCGACTAAATTAAAGAATGCAATATTTCATAGACTCGTGTGACGTTTTAACCGACTTCGAAATGGAGGAGGTTCTATGTTTGGCTGTAGTGTGTTTTTTTATGTATGTTCGTCGATTTCTACGTCAATTATGGACCGATTTTGAAAATTATTTCGCTCTTGTATAGATAATGATCTCGAGGCGGTCCCATATTGTTTTTATTCCCTAGGGATAAGTATTTGTCCCTCAAAACTTAAAAACAGTGTAAAATTAATAGATTCAAATATGGTTTTTAGGTTTTTCAAAAAAATTAAATGATTAGGAGAGCTTCTATATTTATTGAGCTGACAGATTACATGGCAACGAAATATTGCATTTTTTCATTCAGTCAAAGAAAATAAATGCGTTGATCGTTATACTACGATTTCAATCAGTTGAATTCACGTTCAAACTGCATGGACTTGTCGAAAAAAGTAATTTAAATTCAGAATGCTAAACTAAATCTCGATGGTGTAATATGTTACTGACACTATGGTCGGCGCCGAAAAAAATAATAAACTACGCGATCTGCACCGGGGAGGTAAAGTTTCTAACTGAAGACATCGCCATTTTTTGTTTACCTTGACAACTGGCTTGTGAAGACCATTGTTCTAGGCGGACAGCGCTATCTAAATATTCTACCAAACAATAGGTTTCTCTATATGGGACTTGCGCCTCTGTGAGCTGCACTTATTTTAGCTTATCATATGGTACGGAATGAGGTTAGACAGCGTTCAACCTTCACAGAAACGCATACTTTCGTTCGTTCATGGTATGAAAGAAGAGTATAGCATTAGTACCCTCCATGGTTGTTGACCAAAATGAGTTACGGAGTGGTTTTATTGTCTTTGATATAAATTACAATATATTTTCTCGCTAGTCAAGGCAAAAAGTTGTATGTTGAACTCGAGAGCAAATGTTTTTTGTTTCGTGCCTTTTTAATCCCCCTAGAGGCCTAGAGTCAGCACACTCGCTACGCTCGTGACACTACTCTAGACTGCTTCGCTAGCTCGGGATATCGGCACGTGCAACAAAAAATCGTTTTGCTCACTTGTTTAACAAAAACGAATAACCACCTTCTATAAAAAAAGCTACCTTAACTAATAAAAACACATTTCTAGTTAACTCTAAAAACCATATATTTTTCAGGCGACAGAAACATGATAATCGGCCGCGCTGCTTTCTTCGTCACACCATCAGATTCCCTCGCTGTGATTGCCAACAATCTTCAAGCGATCCCTTACTTCCAAAGAACAGGCGTCCTCGGATATGCTAGGAGCATGCCGACCGCAGCGGCGGTGGATAGAGTGGCAGCTGCGACCGGGAAAGAGATGTTTGAAGTACCTACTGGTGAGTACTTCTAGAACCTACTGGAACAATCTGGAACTACCTTGAAGCGATACCTTACTTCCAAAGAACAGGCGTCCTCGGGTATGCCAGAAGTATGCCGACTGCAGCGGCGGTTGATAGAGTGGCTGCTGCGACCGGGAAAGAGATGTTTGAAGTACTGGTTAATACTTACTTTTAGAACTGTTAAGCTAGAACGAACTAGAAACGTCTTCGTCGAAACTATAGAAGCAGTCGTAAATTTGCATCAAAATCTGTCAATAGACAGAATACGCAGCAGCCTTAAACAGAGAGAAAAACAATAATATTTAAGATTGCACCAGCCAACTTGATATTCCACTGACATACGAGTATCTAAGGACGGTCCACAGTCTCTAGCAAATTTTTACCTTCTCAGGTATCATGATGATCTGACTTTTCCACCCGCTGCTTGTCATAGGCCGCCCTTCCTGTAAGCTATTCGGCTCGGACACGAGCTACCTAAATAAATAAATAACAAAACAATAAATGTTCTGTTCCTTAGGTTGGAAATACTTCGGCAACCTAATGGACGCCGGCAGACTTTCCTTATGCGGAGAAGAGAGCTTCGGGACCGGCTCCGACCACGTGAGAGAAAAGGACGGGCTATGGGCCGCGCTGGCTTGGCTCTCTGTTATCGCTGCTACAGGTGAGATTGGGATTTTAGTCTGAGTGATAAGATCTATTTTAGACTGAGTCTGACCACGTGAGGGAAAAGGCCGTCCTTTTTCCTAAAAGCTATGGGCCGCGCTGGCTTGGCTCTGTGACCGATTCCCGCCTTGGGACAAAAGTTTGTACGATCTGCAAATATTTGTTCCGGGTGTTTTTGGTATTTTCTATGTATAATAAAAAATATCTATCTATGTAGTGTATTGTATTAAGTATATACTTGATACAATATATTATACATATTTTTTTTTTTTTTTTTTCAGTCATCTAGTACCCATAACACAAGCTTTGCTTATCTTGGGGCTAGATGATGCTGTGTGGATTGCCCAGCATATTTTTTTTTAACTTGAAGCTTATTTCTTGAAACAAAGTAAATATTTGTCTTACTTTGTTTTAAATACAAAACTCAGACTAGAAAATAAGGTAGGCCAAAGAAAATATAGATATACGAGATGATATTTATGGATTGTGTAAAAGATGACAGGATTAACGCTGCGTTTCCACCAGAGATGCGTAGCGAGGAATGTGTTTAACGACCAATAGAATCACTTCATTTACCTAGCCTCGCTCAGCGCAGCTCTGGAGGAAACGGCTCCGCGGAGCGAGGTTTTTCTACATAACAATACAAGGGAAAGTCAGAGCTATTTATAGACTTGGACCTAGAGAGAGCCTGCGAAACGTATTTGGTAAAGTTAATATTATGACTATGCCATCACTATTAATTTATCTTAACCTATTATATTTGAGGAAACATAGAAAACGTTATTCCAAAAATTGTCATATTCATAATTATGAGACGCGAGGAAAGCTTAAGTTGGTGTTACCTCAGACGAGACTAGCCATAGTTAGCAAATGTTTTGTCATAAATAGTGCTAGATTTATAATGTATTGGCAGCCAATATTACCAATCTTGGCGAAAAGGCCTTTAGGACCACCATCAAAGAGCACCTCACCGAGAGAGCCTACTATGGCATAAAGGATTATCTCAGATCATAATTTTTGGAACGACATTCCATGAGTCAGCAATATTTGTTAAATTATTCTTTTATTTTTCTCTTGATACTATGTACCTACCTATACCTAATATTTTAATTTATTTGTAAGACTTTCTTAAGTGCAATGTAATGTGCCTATGAGAAATAAATGAATGAAACTGAAAAAAAATAAAAGATGTGTGCGAGGAACGTGTGGGGCCCTACCCTAGCCTTGCTCGCTTATCTGAATAGAGCTCGCTACACGTCCTCGCACCTGTCAGCTTGTACATCTCTCGTGGAAACACTCACGTCGTTACACAGCCTCGCTACACGTCCTCGCACCGCTCAGCTACCTCGCACATCTCTGGTGGAAACGCAGCCTTATGAGTAAGAAATTAGAGATTGTTAAGTTAAAGGCAGATAGAAGTGTATGAAAAAAAAACAACATGTGTGCCGACCGCCGACCCGCATAAGTGGGAATAGGGTCAGAAAATTATGCTAATTCTTAACTTTAATTTACTTATTTATTGCATTCTCAGATTAAGCTTAGTTTCTTTTTTTTTTTTTTTTTATTGTTTTACAAAATCAGTTTCGTACATTTTGGTAACATTCTGTATAAGTAATATGTTTTCTAATTTTTAGTTTTTCGTTTTTTTCATCTATCAGGGCTTCTCTTATTTATAGTTTACATAAATAAAATAAATAAATAAATAATGCTGGACAATCCACACAGCATCATCTAGCCCCAAAGTAAGCAGAGCTTGTGTTATGGGTACTAGATGACTGATAAACTTAATACAATATATAACATAGATAGATATTAATATAATATTAACAAATATTTGCAGATCGTACAAACATTTGTCCCAAGGCGGGAATCGAACCCGCAACCTTCTGCGTCGCAGGCGGACCTTCGCCCGCCGCGCCACATCGGTCGTCAAACATAAATAGGAGAAGCCCGGAATCCGGAAATACAGCTTAGGCTAGTTTAGGACTCCACGGATTCAATACTAACTGTTACATTGTAGTTGTGTCAAAAAATGTTTTTTTTTTTTGCTGCCCGCGTCTTCGTTCGCGGTTTTAAGTAGCCTAGGTCCGTCCTCAAAATATTATTTACCTCCCTGCCAAATTTCGTTGAGGTCCGTTCAGCCGTTAAGGCGTAAACAGGTTACAGTCAGACAGAGTTACTTTAGAATTTATTATTTATTTATTTATAAACATGTGCATCTATCCTTACGGGCACACCCAATGCAATAGAGTAGCCTTATATAATACCCTTATATAATAGTATAGTCTTACACAGTTAATATTAATATTAGAAAATTTGAAAACAAAAACAAGTTAGCACAAGTTAAAAAAACAAAATGTTAAAGATAATGTACATTAATATGTCATAAAAGATGCAGATATGTCAAAGTATAAACTTATAAACTACAATATCAAAATAACATTAATAATAATAATCCTAAAGATAGCACTAATTAAATTTACATAAAAAAATCCGATTAAAAATTGCAACCATATAATACACAATAAAATAACATTCATTAATAATAATCTCAATAATTTATAAAAATGATTGAGCTTGTTATTAATTAGTATGGATGTAAATGTTCAGACTGACTGAGGCCGTCCAAGATATTGTACGCTGCCACAGGCCAGTCTGACACAGCCGGTTAATTTGATCCTAACAGACCTGGATTCGTCTATACACACTGATTTTGATTTTCGTTTCAGGAAAATCTGTTGAAGACATTCTTAAAGAGCATTGGGGCAAATATGGAAGGAACTACTTTACTAGGTTAGTGTGTATAGATAAGCTGTTGGTCCTGCACCTGACATCTCCCCGGTCGTCCAATCGGATTATGAGAGTGAGAGAATAGAGAGTGCACCTGTTTGCGAACACACTTGTGCCCAAACACATAATGTCCTGCCCACATGGCTAGTCTCCGTTGAGACTACGTCGCTCGACGTGATTTTTCCTAGTGTACATGTGTGCAACAACCTTTATGTAATAAGATAAATCTGTGCAACTGTATGTACTTACCTATAAAATACATGTATAAACAATTTCTAGAATCCCTAAGGCACGTATTATGAAAGCTTGCTCAGTCATAGATCTATGCTTGAGTGACGTTTATGCTATAAAAAAGCGATACTCAAGCATGGATCGATGACTGAGCAAGCTTTCCTAATACGGGCTATAATATTGTACACTGATCACATCAACATTACAGATTCGATTACGAAGAATGCGCAAGCGACCCTTGCAACGAGATGATGACCGTCCTCGAGAAGACGATCACAGCACCAGGCTTCACAGGCTCCAAGCATGCTGCGGGAGACAAGAGTTATGTGGTGAAGGTGGCTGATAACTTCTCCTACATGGACCCTATCGACCAGAGCGTGGCTATGAAACAGGTATGTACACTGTATGTAGGTTGAGAAGACGATCACAGCACCAGGCTTCACAGGTTCCAAGCATGCTACGGGAGAAACAGGTGTGTAGAGCAAAACATAGAGGTAGAGTAGGATGTATCAGGGACGCAGTGGAGGAAGTGAAACGCGTGCTGCACAGCTGCTTGAGGCACTGCACTGGCATAGCATACCAATACACAGCGCGGGTCGCTTCGCTCTCTGCACTAAGGCCCGTATTATGAAAGCTTGCTCAGTCATCGATCTATGCTTGACTGACATTTTTATTTTTGCCATAGCGCTATAAAAGCGTTACTCAAGCTTAAGAGCGTTACTAAGCCTTAGAGTGCTTGTCATTCGTTACCAGTGAACGAGTGTTTGCAAACGAACTTACATTTATTTATTATTTATTTATTTATTCAATTACATGTAATATCCTTCCCCAATTATCCAACAAATTGTTGTACTCGGGACACACAGTTCGAAGTCGACTTTATCCCCTCTACTCCAGTCGCCACCGCAAGTCGCCTCGCGAACTGAACTCGTTCGCAGCTCAGCCGAACTAACATTACTTAATCTGTGGCTTAGTTTACAAGCAAAAGCCTACCACAGCGCACGTTTCTATTGGGTCATTGTCTCTTGATAATGACCCAATAGAAACGTGAAAGTAATGCTTCCATGTTTTTTCCGTTCACTGTTCGTTACACAGGCGGATCACTTTTGCCAAGTTTGTCCTTCACAAAAGGCTCCTGGGATCTTTGGTCCTTTATGTTGAAATAAGGGTTGGTTCAGCATATTGTGCTGCACGATATCACCTCTTAAGTTGAATATCTTAAATAAATAATAATAATAAATGTTTTTATTCTATAATAAAAGATACAATACTTTTTACCATAGCCGAAAACACCTTTTAAGTATAATGATATACTTGTATTAGGTGTTTTCGCTCTTCCACGTCTTCTATTATGTAAATTTCAGTGGCGTTACATATCTAAATTCCGATAAGTTATTTACCCGCCGCACCAACTTAAAAGAAACTATCCGGAAGACGCCAGACATATCTTTCGAAAATATTCATGGTTTTAACTTTTATAATAAAACATTAATTGTTCTCAGGGTCTTCGCATTATCTTCGAGGACGGTTCGCGTATCGTGTACCGACTCAGTGGCACCGGCAGCTCGGGTGCTACCGTCAGGTAAATATACATTATTTCAACTAGGTACCTACTTAATTACGTGAGGCGGTTAGGAGGTAGGGGGTCGAGCCAAATCTCACCCAATCTCTCGTGGGGGCGAGGGGTATCTCAGCAAATATCATGTAAGTTTTTTCCCACGAATTTTAGCAGTTTCGAATTAAGGTTGTTCGTTTCGTGTTATATCTTAAATACTTTATTGTTCGATTTGGTCACCGATCGAGTTGATTCTAGACTACGTTCTTAGCACAGATTAACTTATTCATATGTAGATAGCCGTTTTGAAAAATATGACGTGAGAGGTAAACAATCACAAATTTTCTTGACTATTCTGTGTAAGGCAGAATAATAGAATAAAATCAATAATTTTCGCCAATCACCGTTGTCGTAGCTTCCTTCTTTGTTCTAATACCCACTTGAAAATTACCTGATGTTGTTTATTTTGTCATGCCTTTATAATTGTTTTACCAACCACTGGACAAAGTAACAAAAATATCGCGGCTCGCTCCGCTCGCCGTTACTGCTTTTGTTGTACCTGCCTTGCTTATTTGGCTAAAGCTGGGAAACTTCCTCTTTGTCTTTGTTACTAACCATAGTCCATAACTCACCAACCTTGAGCTCCCCTCTGTAAACGAGCCGCGACAGCTCGTTTACAGAGGGGCGCCGATGAGGTGTCTGCCTAGGGCGCTGTCTACAATTAATCGCCTCTGATCTTTATGAAATTTGACAAGGAGGTAGACAATATCCCAGGGCCTTCCCTATATAGTCTACTTTTTATTTCGGGAAAGCGCGTGCGATGCCGCAGGCAGTAGCTAGTTGTTTACAATTTATATTCATCTCTGAAACAGAGTTTCAAAGTAACATTGTCAATAATTTTATTTTAGTATAATTTGCTAGTTAAACCATTTGTTCTAATTGCAGGTTATACATAGACTCGTACGAAGCGACCAACGTGCTAGGCGACGCTCAAGAGATGTTGCTACCATTGATCAAAGTGGCTCTGGAGATCTCCAAGCTGCAGCAATATACCGGACGCGACGCCCCTACCGTTATCACGTAGACCCCTTAATACAGGGCCGAAGCAACTAGTACTTGTAAGCAAAAAAGTTAATATTTTATCATGTGGTTGACCCAAAACAAATTATAAAACAAGAATATTTATGTAATGTAAAAATGCGTTTAGTTTGTTATCACAATAATCCAAAACGAACCAAATTTAAACGTAAATAAATAAAAATACGCTCAATAAAATGCACACGGGTGCTATGGCAAGAAAAATCCTGTCAGTGCTCATCTTCCGTGGAGACCAGCATAAAGGTAATTCAAAAGATACGTGATAATAGCATAAGTTTGTATGATTATGTATGAACCTAAGACACAACTGTCTGGTTAAAAACAAGGCACAACGAAGATTCAATAAACATTTTGACCCTGAGTTGTAAGGTTTTGGGTCAACTATTTACAAACGTTGTTGTTTTAGTTATATTCTGCCATAATTATTTATATATATTTTTTAATTATATTTACACTGTAGTTGTAAGAATTTTACTTATTTTAAAACAGGGTTTGGAATGGATTGTTTGTATTTTTTTAAGAAAAAAGACTATAGTTATGTAAAAGGTTTATTAACAAAAATATACAACACAAAATTCACATTATATCATACATAAGCCAAAGAGATTAAACTACGTTTATATACTTACAGTTATTGGTTGTATAAAAAGTTACTAAATATATAAAATTCAAAATTTGTTTGTCTATTCACTTATTTATTCTAAAGATATGACTAGATTTTAGAATCAAAAATTCCATAATATCTAACCAATTGTATACAAATACGTCATACATTATTTCCACATAAATTAACCCTAACCTAACTAATTTTTGGCTAAAGTTGAAAATAGGAGTTAGATGATGCTGTATCAATATTCAGGAATTATTCTTTACAAATATATATTCTAAAATCCGGTTACAACACCAAAGCGATGACGTAAGTCCTCGATCGTCCTCGGACGAATCACCAGGCCGAGTCTCAACAGATCGAAGCACAACCCTCCGCCAGGAAAGTAAGTCGTCTAGAGGCTGTTCCGAGCCCCGCCATCAGAATGGTTCAGCATAACGACGACCTCGGAGGCGCAGCGGGCGAAGGGCCGCCAGCAACGCAGGACGTTGCGGGTTTGATTCCCGTCTCGTGAGAAATGTTTGTACGATCTGCAGATATTTGTTGTGGGTGTACCTACATAGTATAATAGAAAAATATTATCTATGTAGTGTATCTATACAAAATACAAAAATATTTATGTCTTTAACTTTATGTACTTGAGATTCAATTTTAAGTAAAGAAAATACCTGTGTTACGGAATCTCGCTCTTCCAAAATAAATTATTTAAGTAGAGTAGATTTAGTAATTTTATAGTATTTAGTATTGTTATACTAAGATAAGTTATAATTATAATTTATAATTAAATGCACAAACTACTTTATGCGCGCGCGCGCCTTTGTTTGAGTGAATGTGTATGTGTGATAGTGTTGTGGTGTATGTGTCGGGTCCTGAGGCACCAGTCTCAGAGTCTGGGTGATATAGGGGAAGCGTTGGGTATCAGTTAAGGAGGGAATGCTATTTATATAAATAAGGGGTTAAAATAATACTTATATAATAGGTTTGGTTGTAGAAATAATGTTAAATAGAGTAGAATGTCCCCACATATAAAGTAAATATTTAATAAACAATGCTTCTGTTTCATCATAGCTTAGTAACCATTTGTTTAGAATTCTCGTGCATTCATAGTTACTTATGCCATGGTGTACATTTATCAGTTATTTAGCACCCATAACACAAGCTCTGCTGCGCTCCGCTCTGCGAAACGCTTTGGTGAAAATCGGATCTAAACGAACAACTTAGTTTTGTCATTAACAGATTTTTCATAGAAAAATCAATTTTCAACGATTTATTCTTTAATAAAGAACTGCATCAGCAGATTGACGGCTCCAAACACGATGATGGCGGCGTAGAAGACGGTCTTCCAGAAGGTCAACTGTCCTCTGAGTTGTAAGGAGCGGATTTGCAGTAAGGAAGGCAGCGCGAATACGTGCACTAAACCGCTCACTGCTCCTGTGTACCTGAAGGCGAAATATACAGTGGTGAGATAACTATGCCAGAAGTAATTAAAAAATTAAAGGGAAAATAAGTAAAATAAAATTACATAGTATTAGCATAAACAAAACTGATAAATATGCTAAAACTACTAGTAACTCGACTCGAGAAAATGCATTATTTAGTTACTAAAAATAATAGAAAATAAACCGCCAAGTGCGAGTCGACTCGCACACGAAGGTCGGTACGAAGGGCTTCGTACCGTAAAAATCAGGCAACTTTTTCAAAGAACATAAAATTTTCACTTCGTCGGTTTCCTTTTAAATTTTCAACTTTATACAATTTTTAGTATTTGTTGTTATTACAGTCTAAAAGTTACTTATTTATAGAAAGTTTCATTTGTCTACCTATAGTGGTTCAAGAGCCTTGACAAACGAAGAACAAAAATTGCCAAAAAAATCACGTTTTTATACAAAAAACGTGATTTTTTTTGACAATTTCCCTTACGGAAGCCGTCTTTAATTTGGATATTTATTTTATTTTTATTATTTGTATATAGCGGCTACACATTCTCAGAAAATTTCAACTGTTTTCCTCTTACGGTTAATGAGATAAGAGCCCTGTGAATACGTACGGACGGACAGCGGAGACTTAGTAATAGGGTTCCGTTTTTACCCTTCGCCCTTCGGGTACGGAACCCTAAAAAGGAATAAATTTATGTCGTGACGCTGAGTCTCGCAAATGCAATTTGATAGCTAATTCTTTAAAGATCTTCCATCCACATCCATAGGTTTGTTATGAAATGTTTTGCGTAAACGATTGCCAAACGTTCAGATTTTGTCTGTAAGTTTACATTTCTGCCATTGTTTTTGCTGTAAACCTTAAATCGAAGCGGATCCGAGTTAAGTAAATATTAAAATTTTATTTTATAAGTTACCTGATAATGGTCCCAATGCTCGGACAAAAGCAAGCCACCATTATACAGACAGTGACGATGAACACGTTGATGGTAACAGTCAGGCATCTCGTGTCTTCAAACGGCAGGAGTAATACAGCTTCTGTACGCAGCATGTATGCTACTAGAGGATATACCGTCACTACCTGAAACACAAAGCTTATGAATAGAATAATGTCCGGTAAAGACCCTTGAGGTACACCGTAATACAATTTTAGTAGGTATGTACTAGTTAGGTAAGGCATTTGTTAATTTATTCGATGAATATTCGATAGTAAATCTTTACATTCTTTTAGCAAGAAATTGATGAAGTAACTGTCAAGAAAGTGTGTTGTTATGTAAAAGTAAGTTGAGGCAAATGCTTTTGCAAAATCTATACGATTATAAATAACTTACTTGAAACAGTAGCAGTAACCTTGCAAGCGCTGTCATCACGTCGTGCATTTCAAAGTTGTTTAAGAGATTCTAAAAAATAAATAATGTTTAGTGTCTTAGGTCGCACTTTTACCACAAACACTTTTAGTTGAATAGTTACTTACGTCTTCAATACAGGATTTCGCAATAGGAAAACAGATGTAAAACACCGTTCCTACCAATGTGTATGTTACGGTCACCAAAACGAAAGCTATCGTTAGGTCTCTAGCCTGAAAACAAAAACACAACGAAACATAAATTTAAAAAAACTTTGCGCTCTCAATAAAGTACTCGTAGTACCTATAACATTATTGCCTACTAGATTATGTACCTAGTACCTTTAACGTAAGTGGAAATCAGTGTGATTAAGCTCTTTAAATAATGATTTTAAAAAACATAAGTGGAAAGCCTATTCGAGCTATTTATGGTTAAGAAAGACATAATGACTACAGAAGTCAGAAGTAAATAACTTTATTTATTTATGCTCACAAAATAAGCACTTAGGCAAGTCAAATTTTACACTAAGTACAAATTACTATCAAATATGAAAGGTATTGATTTTCTCTTCACTAAAATGTATATTATCTATTCGAATCATATTTTACAAGTTTCTCAAAAGTAAAAGTTCCTCACATTTTTGTCCTGTCTCGCATTGTTGCTCATAATAGTAATAATGATATTGTGGATATAGAAAGATAAAGCCAGCAGTCCACTGAGCACAGCGGCATCATTCCACGCTCTCGTATCAGTGGAGATCGTGCTGAAGTTGATACCCCAGACGTGGCCCTTAACGAAAACGAAGATGAGTAGGTAGAAGACGGATAGTGTTCCTGTAAACATTTGTTATTAAAAATCTAAATTGTGAACAAGGAATTTTCCTATACACCCTTTATAATGGAATGGAATGAAGGAAATCTGCATCACGTATGGAAGAATTAAAAAAATCGAATTGAAAATTAATTTCTTCGTAAAAAAACTTCTTCAAATAACTTCTTAAAAAAACTTCTCCCAAACTCAAGATACCTACAATGTTTGTTAACATTGCCCCCTAATAAACCTAAAAATCACATTCTTGTTGTCATAATCGCAAATGCCTGTCGGATATGTTTCATAATCTGACGTTAAAATAGTCGCAAAGGCACGACGATGTATACAAGTCTGGGCTCTTAGTATTTATCAGTGGCCGTGAAAGGGGTTTTAATATTTTGGCCCTAACATCGCCAACACTTTAGTTATTTTTAATTTTTAAATTGCGGCATACAATGAAAGTTTTTATTACACCACCTACACAAATAAAAATAAAAATGTCATGTAGTAGGTACTAAAGCGTCAGGTTTCTGAGATATTCACATAATGAGAAACAAACATTAGAGCTATAGCTATTTTCATCATGCTGTATCCAATTATATAACATTTTTTGATTGATTTTGAAAACAAAGTGGTGGCCAATGTTAGGGCCACTCTATACAAAAATCTTGAAAACCCTTTCTAGTATGCTATATTAGGTACCAATTTATTTCACGTCGTGACTGATGTAAAGTAAATCAAACAGTTAATCAAATTGGAAATCTACTCACCCAGTGAATTGAACTTAGTGAAAAACGACACGTTCTTGAAGTTCAGCAGCGGGAATACAATCAACGCTGCGTATATCGGCACAGTAGTGTGTAGTCCCCAATATGGGGAATCATCTGCTGGTGTTGGGTTGATGAGAGATCCGTTGATGCCATGCTTCGGGCAAAGGACTGTAGAATTTATGGGAGTCGTATTCGTCATGTCCAAATCTAAAAAAATAGATAGTGTTAGGCTTTTGCTTATGTAAAATTAGAAAGGTTATAGAGCTTAACTTATATTTTTGAGTGGTTTAGTATTTTTAGAATTTTGTAAATTATTTTTGTTTTGCATCAATGTTTTTTTTATATGCCTCTCCTGTCAAATAAATTGCCGGGGTCCATCAATGATCTTAGATAGTCCCCAACTTTAAACAACTTACAGCATGTATTATAAACTTACCAAGAAGGTAATTAACGGTGAAATACAAGAAGTTAGATATAAGGATCCAGTAGACAATATTGGCTCCTGTCAGAACTAGCAGACTAAAGATATGCGCGATCACCTCCGCCCAGCGGCCGAGAAGGGTGCGACAGAGAGACGGCACCTCGCACTTTTCACTTCCTGCGAAAAAAATATATATAACAGACTTGTTTTGTGTTCATTTTATCTTTTTATAAAGTAGGTTACTCACAGCGCTAGCAACAAGTACTGTCCAAATGCACGCGGTACCTACAGCACGGTCGTCTCGCCATGGTATGTCTGCAACCGTGTGCATTAAATGTAAGAGACACTTCGATGTAGTGATGCCGTAGAGAACATAGAGATTCTCCGCAGAAATTCTCACATCCTTTCTCTTCTTCGTAACATTATCTTTAACCCTGTCACTCCCTTCTATTTAAAGGAGCGTTTTGAATTTCTCCACGATTCTCTTTCTCATCCTTCCCTTGTCCTCCGGTCGTCAAAACATCTGGTGTTAAATATGCCATCTCACCGAACCAGTTTCTACGACAAATCCTTCTCCGTCTAGCTAGGCCATAAGGTTGTGGAATGCACTACCAGAATCACCTACTATACTTGCCAGTTTTCAAAGCTAGTGTCAAGGAATTTTTCCTTTCAAAAAAGTGAACATTGATACTTTACTTACTATTTACTTATGTATCTAAGTAGTATATTTTTGTACGTTTATATATTTAATTAGGTACCTATTGATTATATTTATCTATCCATTGTTTTTAGGTATTTATAATGATAAGTTAATATTTATTTTAGATCATATTTGGTACACCACCTTTCTTAAATTCACAATTCTTTCCATCCAAAGTTTGCCTGGTAGAGATTGCTTTTAAGCGATAAGGCCGCCCATTGTTCTTAGCTTATGTAATGTATTTTTGTAATGTTGTATTTTTTGTGTACAAATAAGCATTTTTGTATTTGTATTGTATAGAGATGTACCTACCCACTCGACCCATTCTTTGATCGGATGTCTTGCCCAGTATCATTTAGGTACCTACTTATTTATTTAATTTATCTATTTCGCTATATGTAGGTACCGTCCTCTCAGCAACAGATAGGTAATTCAAGAACCAAAGACCCAAGCTACTCTTTACGGACACTCACCATGATGCGTGCTGACAGTAAGCAGCAGGTGTGCGGTGTACAGACACAGAGCCGCCATGCAAGCCACCAGCACCAGAGCCGCCGGTAGACCTGCGCGTTCCACGCCCCACGCCATTGTCAGTAGAGAGGAACCCATTATCGTGTTCCATACTGAGAATCTGGACAAGACAAGGATCTAATTGACAATAATATTTAAATTGTCTTAGATTAGAACTTGAATGGTTTTTTTCGTTAATATACGCGATTTAAAATTTCTGAGAATCTGGACAAGACCAGGAAGGACCTTGGTTGTCGGTCGTAGTGTAGTAGTCGCGTGTCGGTAGCTTTCAGCGGAAAATGCAACTGGACCGTAAATCGTAAGCGGTGCCTATGTCGCCTATGAGTTTACCATCAACCAGCAGTCCTGTATCTGTTTAAGTTCCTCAAAGTTTTGCCATGATCTCCAGAGTGGTGGTTGCAGTAAAGTTATTGTACCTATGTAAGTACCCCTAAGGATGCCTTGGCCGTGCCTTTGTGAATCGGTTTATACTTACATAGTGACTAGCGAGCTTTGTTTTCTCCTCTCGACCTTTGTAGACTGCTCAAATAGTTTATTGTAGGTAGCTAGGACCGCACTCGCTGATAAATCTGCAGGGCCCTGAAATCAAACCATTAGTAAGCTAATGGCACGTTAGTTATTTTGAACCTTCTCTCCATACACATAAAAAGCTAAAACTTTTACTGTGCACTGCGATTTTGGAAAAAAATCTAAAATGATGGCCGATGTTAAGGCCATGCAAAAATCCATACAAAAATCACAATTAAAATTATATATTTGGATAGAAGACACTAAAATAAATAAAAAATGTTCTGTATCATAATGTACTAAAGCGTCAGGTTTCTGAAATATACTCACTTAAAAAGAAAAAATATAATTATTTTCAGCTGTGGATAATGTGAATATCCATTCCAACGTGGATCACCCTACTCACCCACCCTTCTCACCCTCTTTGTTACAAAATAAGCACTTAAACAAGTCAATTATTAAACTGTAAATTATTATCAAGCCCGAACGAAACCCAATGAAAAAAACTTAGGATAAAAAGTTGCAAATCAAATAATTTTACGCAAAAGATTGTCTCGGTGAAGATTGATCACGTGCGTTCCAGTGTGCTATTCCTGGCTTATCATCACGTCCAAATCTACGTCAAACACAAACAACATTATCTGAGCTTATTCACTTGACCTCAGAGTTGGTGCTTGCCTATAGGTCTCGCCTGTCGCAAGAGATAAATGATATTTTATATTAACTGTGTTAACATGATATGATAAAGCACTTTCACGATCAGTTAATAGAGCTTTTGTAAAGCGGGGAAGTACTCTACCACATGCATAAATGAGCCTACTACTTTCATTCGGCTGAAATGCCCCCCCCATTTCAGGATAGAGAAGTTGGGCCGCCAAGTAGCCTCGATGGACAAAACTACGTAACAATAACAACGTAGGTACCAGAGAATCAGGAGAGCCCGGGCTGTCAGGTCTAGACACAGTGCTGTAGTGGGGCGCCGCAGTCCCGAGCAGGGGCGCAGCCTCCGCGCGGCTCATGGCGCTGCGGTAGCTGTGACTTGCACTGCTACTCGGGGTTGGGTACCTGGTGGAATGACAGTAGATCTAGATAGGATTAAGGATACTATACTAAAATAGCAAATATAATAGTAATAAAATAGGGTGCGACAGAGAGACGGTACCTCGCATAATACTATGTCCATACTAGTACCTAGTAAGAAAGAATCGCCACACGTCCGTTTCACAGTTATCACTTGAAGTTTTTGTGCTATTTGGCGTGCTTGCTCTGCGCTTGCTTATTCACTTGACCTCAGCTTGCTTGCTAACTGAATCCCATAGAAACTCATAGAATTAGGAAGTAAAGTTCCAAATTCGCTCTGGTGATGGCTAGCAGTGTAACATGGGCTGATGATATGTTGCACACTTGCATATAATTCTCCTCACTGCAGGGCAAATACCTTTCTTCCAGCTTAACCCTGAATGAACACATGCATGAAAAAAATCTATGCACTTAAGTTTTTTTCTCACCTGCTTCTATTGTACTTCCGCCTCTTATTGTCCTCGCAGAACTCACAGTCCGAATAGTCTGAGCACGCACTGCCGAACACTCTACAAATAATTAGAATAACTTGTAAATTGGTTTGCAGTTTGATTTACGTAGTCGGTTGAATTTAATCATTGAACTGAAAGAAACCGTTCGTAACGAACTTCTGTTGATAAATGATTATCTGGTTGCTGTTTTAAGGTCCGTTCAGTCAGACTTTTGCTTCATATTTAATAAAATATTTCTTTGCATTTAATTCGCAGATTTTAGCAAGTGCCATAGGATTATATCTAACCCTTTGATGTACCAATGATTATTTTCTTTTACTTGCTCAAAGTAGGTATTTCAAACCTTTCAGAAAGGGATTAAGACGTACTAATCGAGAGGGATAAAGCTTTAAATTAGCATGACGTTTAAAGTAAGGCACTATCGTATTAATTCTGTTCTAACATGGAAGGTTAGTTCTTAGCGTAAGTTGATAAATAAATAAATAGCAAGGTCATCTAGCTGAGCGGTGAGCCAAGCTATCTTGGG
Organism: Eupithecia inturbata; assembly: GCA_963662085.1. NCBI lineage: Eukaryota > Metazoa > Arthropoda > Insecta > Lepidoptera > Geometridae > Eupithecia > Eupithecia inturbata. Next base: position 1,811,182 of record OY759195.1, read on the forward strand.
TGAGGGTTTGTTTACGTCTACGATTCTTAAGATAAGCTATCTACAAGGTGATCCAAGATAGATCCCTTCAATTCGTTGGTACCCACCTAACCTTCCTTTTATCAGCGAGTTATCTATCTAGCTATATCATGTCAAAAAATCCATGAGCTAAGTTGTAGGTAATTTACAACTTCTGTAATTGTGTAGTTATCATGGACGAGTCAAATTGTTTTTGACCATTATGTGTACATACAGAATGTGATCACTGCTGTTGTTTGCTCCTGAATAGGCCAGCTTCCCATCCCACAAACTGACATACCTAGATGTAAAATGTCAATGACGATGAATCTGAACCTATCTAAACTCCACTCAAGTACCTACTAATCTGTTTTACATTTAGGTAAATAAAATTGTTTATATATAAGGTAAGTGACCTTTAGCTGTCAATGTACGGATTATTTGCTTCCTCTCTTAGAGAAGTGACAAGATACAGTTAAAAGTTAAAACAATAAGAAAAAAATTTATAACATCATAATTTTTAGCCTCTTGACCTGAGCAGAGTTTACGCTCTTTAGTGAGAAACTTGACCTGAGTTTACGCTCATTAGTGAGTAACCTAACAATAATAATAAAATCGAGGATAACGTTTTGTAGTGCCTGGAAGGCAATTCTCGCCAATTTATCACTCGATAATTATCTTTAAAAAACTTCTTTATCAGCATTATCCTTGTAAAAGATAGACAACCTTATTTTTATGTTTAAGTTTATTATATTGTTTGTAGGATATGTAGGTATGTAGTGTAAGTATTATTGTTTTGTATTATTCTTCGAGTGCCACCGAATTTTCTGTTTTTACATGACCAGTCCATCCCAAGGTTGCCTGGAAGAGATCGCTTTGTGTGATACAATAAATTATTATCTATCTATCTATGTGCGATGGGGACAAATATTTGTACGATCTGCAAATATTTGTTCCAGGTGTTCTGGGTATTTTGTATGTTTAATAAAATATTATTTATGTACCTCAGTAATGTTTTGTATTAAGTACCTACCTATCTTAGTCATCCTAGTACCCATAACACAAGCTCTGCTTAGCTTGGGGCTAGATGACGCTGTGTGGATTGTCCAAAATTATTATTATTATTGAAGTATCAAGTTAAGGGGCGAACCTAACGGGTTTGGTTGTCAAACTAGGCCTAGATCTCAGTACTCACGAGATTCCCGGGGTAAAAACTCGTACATAATTATTCTAAATTTTTTTTTTAGTTCCTTGAAGGTGAAAACACGATTGTGGAAAAAAATCGTGGAAGTGCACTGTTTCGCACATAATTTGGTAGAGATCTCAGGAACCCTGCGGTCTATTGAAATGACGTATGTTTTGATTCGTAGGTTATTACTAATTATTTGGTTCCTTGAACCACTTGCTTCGTAAATTGTGCAGTTTTCTTGTAAATAAACAATAACAAAATTTTTGCTAAATTTATCCATTTCACAAAACGGTGCGTATGGTGCCCTCATAAAGCAATACAGTTAAGTAGACCGCATGTCATTACATGCGGTCTACTTAACTGTACTAAGTTGGTATTTAACATACTTAGGCATGCAAAGTGTATAGGTACTATAATTAACTACTTCTTTATCAATACCATTGATTTATTACAACTTTATCAGTTGTCTGATGAAAGTGGTATCGGGATTTCATCATCTTTTACGAAGTATAAAAGGAGATTTGTTTTGATGGATTCAAGTTCCTTGCTTGGATAAGTAACTTAGTACCTACATAGTTCGTGACACCTTGTAGATGCCGGCCAGCCGGCAGCTTTGGCGCTGTCAATTCTCTAAGGAGAATCGAAATAAGGCAGATTTTCGTCAAGCCCAATTGGCAAAATTACTAGCAGTTATTAATGAATTAAGTAGAAGGTATCTAAGTCTTGCTGAAAATCAGCTGTATCATCAGACTGACGAAGAAACATCGAACAAAGGGTTAATTTTTTAAGTGTAGGATCTCCTTGAGGTCCTTAATCATTTCTTTCGGCTTAGTAGTACGCGACATGTTACGTGCCACCCTGTATACTTATATATATGTACCTAGATAAAAAATAAACCCAATTTCCGATTCCTGTCTTGCGACAAATGTTTGTACGATCTGCAAATATTTGTTCCGGGTGTTAGGGCGATTTTCTATGTATAATAAAAAAATCTAAGTATATATTCGTTATTTTTGCGAATGCCACGACTGAACCGACGAATGTTTATCGCAAACAATATAATAATCTATATTATTGTTTCAGAAGTGCATAGCACGTGCAGTGCTAAGATAACTTAATTAATATTTCATTACACTCTGTATAATTTAATTAATAATTTTGGGTAATAGTACCTAAGTGATTATTTTATTTAATAATTTTAAGTGGGTATAGATTAGCACTACTGTCGCCTGAAACACAGTATTACCTAGTTCAGGCTAAATTGTTATATGTACCTACTTAGCTACACTTATTCGTGTAGTGCACTAATGTATTGTCTATTTACGTTTCGTTGAATAATTTTATTATTATTATTATTTATTTTTTCAGGCTTGTATTTTTATTTTGTATTGTACATTATCTATCCACACTCGTTTCATAAATTCTCTTTATATCCATAGGTTTGCTGTAAGAAAACTCTTTTAAGGTTAAGCTCGCCTGTGCACATGTACATTATTTGTTAACTTTTGTGTAGGTATCATTTAACTTGTGTGTGGAATAAAGAATTTAAGAATTAGTACTCAATTCTTTGTTTTCATTGTTAACCATAGGTCTACCTAAGAGCTTACCTGTTTTGTTAGTCTAAAGAAATAAAATTTATTATAAATACATAATAGATAGGTAAAAACCATATGGTTTTGGTCGGCAGGTAGAAAATGCCTCGGCATTAAGCCCACCCTTTGTACCTTAAAGTGCAATAAAGTGTTAAAATAAATAAATAATAGGTAAATAATGCTGGACCATCCACACAAAATCATCTAGCCCCAAGCTAAGTAGACTATGACTGATATAAATAATACATTACATGGATAGATATTTTAATTATACATAGAAAGTAGCCAGAACACCCGTTACAAATATTTGGAGATCGTACAAACATTTGTCCCAAGGCGGGAATCGAACCCGCAACCTCCTCCATCGCAGGTGGACCTTCGCCCGCCGCGCCACATCAGTCGTCTGATTTGCTCTTGTCCGTAGGCTTCCGTACCCGAAGGGTGAAAACGGAACCCTATTACTAAGCCTCCGCTGTCCGTCCGTCCGTCTGTCACAGGGCTCTATGTCATAAAATAGAGGTAGACAGTTGAAATTTTCCGATAATGGGTATTTCTCTTGCCGCTATAACAGCAAATAATAAAAATAAAATAAATGTCCTAATTAAAGGGGGCTATCATCCAAAGGCGTGATTTTTTTGGCTATTTTTGCTCTTCGTTCGTCAGGGATGTAACTCTTGAACCACAATAGGTAGACGCATGAAACATCGTAACAGGTTGGTAATAACAAAAAACTTTTGCTGTGTTAAATAAAAAAAAAAAAACTTTACAAAACATTAGATACCTAAATTCGAAGTTTAAGCTACATAGGTAGGTCCTTATTAGATCTAAAATCTTAACTTGTAGATAAAATTAATGTGGAACCCGCCAGAGATAAAACTAACTTTTCACTTCCAAAAAGTTGTTTCTTTGGCTTAACTTCCTATACATCTAAATCCTATATTCCTCTATCAGTCACAGAATAAATAAATCAAGAAATGTGTAAGTACTTACTCGTAGCTATCTGTCGACTGCACAGAGCGCGGGGAGCTGGGTTCATTTTCACAACTACGCGCCAAATTTTTATTCAAGAATCTCATTTTATTCTGATATCACAAGTCGTGCGCGGCGTCGTCACCACTCATGAACCGCTACACAACACGGTGTGTTTCGTACTACTAGCCACTGCTCACCGCTTCGTGCACAAGGTGGTTAAACGTACAAGCCGAAACCTCACGAAAGGGTGTCAAATAATTTATGTATGTTAGCCTTTGAAGGCACGCACTGCCACATCACTGGTTATAACTATTTATGTTCGTCCATAATGTTATTTTATTCGGTAAAATTAAATAGAAAGGAGTGGATAGGTATAGGCGTCTATTCTAGACCTTTGTGATACATCGTCGTCGGCCAGATCGTCACTTACCATCAGGTGAGATTGTGGACTAAGCTTGATGAAAAAACATTTTAGGTAGGTACCTGAGTAATTCATTGCGTTTTCATTAACTTATTGGTCTGTTCTATAGGTAGTTTGCTAAGGAAGTAACTAAATAAATATAAGTAAATCAAGTCTAGTCTAATCTCAAGAACTACCTGTGTTTTATTTATTTTAAGTATTTTTCCGTAAGGGCTGGTGCGGCGGCAGATTTGGCCGAGGATCTCAAGAGACGCAAATATGCGGTCTCGACAGAGCCTACACATTTGCTCCCTTTGGGGTCGAGACCCTGGGTCTGTGGGGTACCGAGGATCTCCGGGTTTTCAAAAAGTTATCTGAGCGTCTGGTCGACGCGACGCGTGCCCCAAAAGCGGGCGGGTATCTGGCGCAGCGCATCAGCACGGCCATACAGCGGGGCAATGCAGCCAGCGTCTTGGGGACGCGTCCGACTGGTATTGATATGGATCAGTTGAGCTACCTGTAGATTGTTTGCAACAGTCTGCAGTTAGCTTAATTGTTTCAATTGTAAATACTAGTTCTAATTTGTTTTTATTTTTGAATTGTAATTTTCTTTGTCAATAAAGATTTAAAAAAAAAAGTATTTTTGATATATGGTATGCTATTCACAAAGTTCTGACAAACAAAGGAACAGATTTTGCTTTATTAATAAACAACACTATTTATCCACTTTAACCTTTTATCATAAAGAATAACAATTACTTTGCCTTCAGACTGATAACTTTTTATCAACGTTTCACTGTTTTTACGTGATGATGATGTATCTTTTGCCTTTTAAAAGTAATTTATTTTATTTTAAGTTTACAAAACAGAGTAAATTGTAATCACTCTTATAAGTACAGTGCCTAAATATGGAATGAGAGTAGTGTATAAGTATTTAGTTTAAGTTCATAAGGTCATTAACTGTTCTAACCTTCTAATAGAGGAAAAGACATTTGTGTATTTATGTAGCTGGAGAGAAACAATGTTTTAAATAAAACTAAATTTTATTTACACCATAATTAAAACTACAAAAATAAATATTATACAATAAATTAGAGACGGTCACAGATCTTAAAAGTTGTGTGTCTTATGCACCTACAAGGATAGTCTAAAGCTAGTCAAATTTATGTTTTAATAGTTTTAAATAACAAAGTGGTGAAAGAAACATTACCTATTAGAAGGTAATTTTAATAAATCACACAATCAAGGATAAACAGCAAAATAAATCTGATTCAGATATGTACTGAAGTTTCTTACAATTTATCCAGCAAAAGGTGTATTGAGTTGATACAATTTTAATCAACTTGTTCATATGAAAATAAAATAAAAAAGCTGTTTGATTCACATAATTATTTAGTTCAACTATAAAGCCATCCTTAACATAAATTTTAAGCCTAAAATATGACACTTTGGCTATGATTTTAAAAGTCTGTCAAATAAACAATTTTTAAAAGGCTTCTCTACCCAAGTGAAATGACTCTCTCCATAATATGGGCTAAGTTGTCTGAAATAAATGTTTATTCATTTGTAGTTATGGGTCATTCTAGCTTAAAGGTATTATTCTACCGAGTGATGAGTAATCAATTAAAGCACATTCTCACCTCAAAGTGTTACACAATTTGTTACATCATTCTAATTTAGATGTTGAAGCCCATCTTTCTCATGCAAGCTTTGTGTTCCTCGATCAGGGGACCGCAGTTTTCTTCACCGTTTTCTATGATGCTGGAAAGTTAAAAATATTTAATCTTAAAATATTTTTGTAATGATTATATTGCCTACTAGAATATGGATGTCTAAGATCTGGATAGCATTTCATATTGATGCACAGGAAAATTATTTAGATCTGTTATGATGACCTTGACAATATCATATCTCTGAGGCAATTATTTGAACTAAAGTGAATTTGTATCTTCCCACAAAGCTCACGGTCTATTAGAGATTTGTCTTATAGTCCTTGCTGTCCGGTGCAAGTATAGTAGGTAAGTTTAGTGAAGGTACGTATGAAACTTCTAGTTGTATGGGCTTTATTTGAATTATTTTGCATAAACATGACTTGGCAAACTGCTTGGCAACCAATGATGTAGCTTAGATGTAATGCTAATCTTGTTTTGTGGTATTTTCCCCGGCAGCTTGCTTATTTATTATGTATTGCGTAATAAATAAGGATCAAAATAACCTTACCATGCATCCCTTACTCGCTTGGTTTCCGGGCAGGCACAGCATGGTTTCAGCTTCGGCTTTTCCGCATTTGTTAGCTCAGGCTCTGGCACTTTTATTTCAACAGCTTTTGCACTTGCATTACCCATCTTTGTTCGAGTAAATTATGAAATTAAAGACGTATTTTTGAAAACAACACCACTAGTAGCACGAGCTTTTACCAATTTTATTTTATATTTTAATGACATTGAACATGACATTCATTGACAAGTGACAAAAAGCCTACAACTTCTTTCTTGGTGAGTGGCTCTGCATCTGGTTTTTCTACTTCTTTTATCATTGGCTCTGCATCATGGTTTGACACTATTCTACCAACATATTTTTTTTGGACTTGCTATTTTTTAGCATTTGCCATATTTCGTTTTTTATATGTATAATTTTATTTTCAATTCTAAAATTTTTGAATCGTATACAAATTATTTAAAAAACCTACTACGAAACGATACAGGCTATGGATCAGACGAGTTAGGATAGGAATAATATGGGAATTATCAAATATACTTTATACACTATACATTTATATTATTTGTACAATTTGCGCACGAGTGAACGAGTAAGATTATAAATTTAAAACAGGTTAAGTAATTGAATCTCAATCAAGTACAATAATTATCAAATCTTTTTTGACAAAGAAAATTACAATTCAATAATTAAAACAAATTAGAACTAGTATTTACAATTGAAACAATTAAGGTAACTGCAGATTGTTGCAATCAATCTACAGGTTGCTCAACTGATCCATATCAATACCAGTCGGAAGCGTCCCCAAGACGCTGGCTGAATTGCCCCGCGCTGGCTGTATGGCAATGTTGATGCGCTGCGCCAGATACTCGCCAGCTCTCGGGTCACCTGATGGATGCCGTCAATATAAAATAAAGCCCATAAATGCATGTACGTCTTTGTGCTGTGCCGCAACGGTGCTTTGTGACAAGCTTAGGAAAGCAGGCTGCTACGATCTTTATCTAAGCTAAAGATCCTATGACTAAGGTTTTTATTATTATAGTGTGTAAGCCTCACACTGGGTTAATTTATAAGAAAACAAATAATTTTCCGACTTCGACGGGACTTCCGTCATTAACGTCACTTGACCTCGTTGTGTAGTTGGTTAGCACGTTCCCGTACTGAGGGAAAGACGCGGGTTCAAGTCCAGTCGAAGTCGAAAAATTTTTGGGATATTATTTGATTTCTTATCTATTATAATTAGAACCTTAGAAATGAGCAATGCGGCACCTCTCGTCAAACTAACTAAACGTAACTTTCGTCTTTGAACAGGATTGGATAAAACTTCAATGCGTCCCCTGTAGGTGGAGCTAACGGCGCTATAGTCCGATGGAAGTGCCAGAGTTTTTAGACTCCTACGTCACTTGACCTCGTTGTGTAGTTGGTTAGCACGTTCCCGTACTGAGGGAAAGACGCGGGTTTCAAGTCCCGTCGAAGTCGAACATTTTTGGGATATTATTTGATTTCTTATCCTATGACTACGTATCTTTTATTTATCCAAGCCTTTGCTTGAGGTTTGAAGATTTTGGACCTACATCGGTCACCATTTTTTTTTTCCATATTTACTGCGCATATAAGTTTAAAGGGTTACACGAAAATGGTGTAACTACTAAGCCGAAAGGGGGTGATTCTGGACCCCGTGTGGGGATCAACTTGTGAATAATAACTTCTTGAATTTCATTTTTTTTACAAAAGTTTGAGTTTTTTTCTTCCTGTTCGTGTCCTTTTGCATATTGTACTCATTTTGTACTCTTGCATTATTAGTTATTACAAAGTGACACAATTATTTTGTTTTTTCTGAAAATCCAGTGTTGTCATGAAATTATAATAAAAAATTATGTAAATCCTTTTATTTTTTACATTATTATTATTGTTTTATTTCAAAAGAATAATATTAATGTAAAAAAGTAAAAGAACACGAATATGAAGAAAAAATATCTCTAATTTTATTCAAAAAATGTTAATAAACTAAAATACTTTCAGCTTAGTACACCCTTTCCGTAGCTACTATCAAAATACAGGGTAGGTATTTTGATAGTAGACACATAAACCAATAAAAAAATATTTACCTGCCCTGACGACGCTTTAGGACATTGTTAAAGATTTTTTTCTGAGATAGTGTTCACATATTGAAGAAATAATATAGGTATTTTCATGTGTGAATATATCAGAAAGCTGACGCGTTAGATCATTATTTTATGGAACATTTTTTATTTGTTTTAGTGTCTTCTATCCAATAATAACCACCATTGAAAGAGGCGATTTTGAAAAAAAATACATTGATGGCCACACAAAAATCTTCAAACACCTTTGTTTATTAGCTGGCTGTCAAAAAAATTATTGAAAACTCAACTAATTGAAGTTTTACCATTAACTAAAGAAAATACAATATAATTTCAAAGGACTTTATTGACAAGCAAACTAAAACGTGCAAATTTCCTTCTCTTCAGGAATAGGTAAAAATCTACTAAAAAAACAAAACAGAAACAAGTAGGTACCAAACGGCTACATAAATCTTCTATATCATGATATATCATAGGTAACTAAAACTACATGAAATTAATTTGTAAAAATTTCACAATCTAAAGTCTAATAATCAAACTCTTAAAAGGATCAAATAGGAATCAATGTTCATGATTAAAACATATACGCCAGTAAACTTGGCAACGAATTAAGTGCATGAATTGATACATAACTGCTTGGTGAGGCTTATACGGGCACTGGATATAATATTAAAGTCGATTGATCACAATAGTTATCTATCAAAACATTACTAAAACAACTCAAAATTAATCGATAAAACACAATAATCATTAATAAATTTGCATGTTAATATGGTTAAAATCAAAAATGCACACTTAAAACCTAAATTCACACTTAATTACGCATCGATTCAAAGAAAAATATAATAAAAAAATGTTAACTGATTAAAATTAGCTGTAGGCGTGACCTAGGTCTTTCTGAACGTTAGAGAATATAATCCCCAAAGTTGAAATGGTCACATCAAGTGATAGCATATGAGATGATACTTATAAATATTTTGTCGTTTTTAAAATCAAGTCATGTTTTAAGGTCCAAGTGTTCCATTCGATGTAATGATGAAGGCTTAGTCAATCATCAGTAGGAGAATTGAAGTTGGAAGTAATATAAGTTGAGTCTTTGATGAAATTTAATTTATGCAGCTCAAATCAAATATTAATTTCCAACTTAATTTCGTAGTCACGAAAACTGAAAGTACGGCTCCTTCAAAATCATATTCAAAAATACAAAATTGAAGAGTCCATTTACCTACTGGTGAAATTGATGACAACGAATATGTGATAAAGTAATAATTGTTAAAACTTGGTCGATAAAAACTTTCTAATAAACATAGCAAAATAGGTTAAAATAAAAAAAAACATGCTTCCTAAAATCTACGATTGAATTACGAACTTATGCTAATTTTACGGCTCTCGGCCGGTTTACTTCAACAATTGTTATAGAGATCAAATTGTCGTAACGCTTTTAGCATTATAAAACGTAATTTTACTAAACTTAAAACTATTTTATACTCTTGCAAATCAACGTAAAACTTGATAGCGCAAACTTTACACTGTCATGTTCATTGTTCATTACGACTGAGTCTTCAGTACGCTATCCCCTTTACAAAGTGCTTTGGTTCTTCTCTTTACAAACCGCTCGTCTTATCTCGTATGAGACAGAATATACTTCAATTTACCATTCGGTAAAGGGGTGGACATCATTGGAGTTACCGTTAATTTTTCAAGAGTTTCAACTAAACTAATGTATTCTTCTACTCTCTAAATAATGACACTTTATGATTCAGTCTTAGCTTGGATGATCAGTCTTAGCTTGGATGATTCAGTCTTAGCTTGGATGATTCAGTCTCAACTCATGTATACCGTTAAATTATCTTGGATTGCATATATCTTTTTCAAGTTTAAAATAGTTATCAAAAATGTTCGCGCGCTTGCATTTTCCGTTTATGCATTGATTCTCAGGGTTTACTGGACTAACATTTTTTCTCTTAGAGATTTAACCTAATAAGTAGTGTGGAACAACGATCGCGCAAACATTTTGTAAAACAATTTTGATTCTAGCCTCTCGAAAATAAACATATAAAACTTAACAAAAAATAAAAGTAACTAAGCTGCGAAACGTAGATAAAACAATTCGACCCGTTTCTATATCAGTAAGCTTTAGTTACTTCGATTTACAATATACGAGAGGCAAGCATGCGGTCCATTAATACAAACAAATAGAAAAGTCCAGCCGATAAAAAATAATTGGATTTTACAGATTTTGTCACAGCAAATGCACAAATAATTTCAAATTCATAATATATGCTGGGTACCTTTCAACCAGATATGTTAACATCGGCTGAACTGAACACACTTATAAAGTTAAAACCCGCGTACTTAAAAAATGGGATTGAGAATAACGTCATCTCTGATGCTGTCCTGCTCAGATCGAATTCGAACTAAGTGGGACATCATGAGATATAACGTCATTTCAATCCCATTCTTTTATGTAGGCAGGTTATATCATTGTTTTACCACTTGTCTTGGGGCAGAGTGGCCGTGTTGTAGCGAGGAGGAGTCGTGATCAGTTTTCGTTCTGCTCCGGGCGCCGCAGAAGAGGATGGTTTGTAAGAGCTCGCTTGTTTTCGTAGATCTAAAAGGATATTACGCTTCGGATTAATACCTTTATGTGTTCTTTGGAATTCCTAATGAATCTCCTTGCAAACTGTGGAGATAACGGCAGTAAGGAAGATTCGCTTTATGATGCCGTCAATATAATAACAAAGGAGGCGGGGCGGCAGCAAAGACGACTGGAGCTGTTGAGTTTCGCGAATTATAACCGAATAATACCTATTATATAGAAAGAAGAGGCTGGCAAAGGCGAAAGGAGGCCGGCACCGACCCAGCAGTGGTGATACCAGTCTAGAAAAATGTAACTAATAGGCACGGTCTTGCTAGATAGTGTTGTTTGAAGATAGCTCACAACAATCCATGTCCCAGGCTACAACTTACTCAAATTCTTCACATCTAAGCAGTAAATAAAACACGAAAATAGGTTGATGCTCACCTGCAATGATGAGCAGCATCTTCCTGCGAGCTCCGAAGGCCGACACGCCTATCTCCGTGAGGTCAGCCTCGTTCAGCGATGCGAACGTCGACAGGTCTATCTCGTGGTTCTTGAACAGATCTAGGAACATAATTAAGATATTAGTTAAGTCAAAAATTACGTTATGACGCAACGATAGGCGGTTATACCTAAGCGGATTGGTGGCGTAATCAAATGTTGAAGATGCTGCTGCCTAGTGCCTATCCCACGGAAATCAGTTAGGTATAAAAGAAAACTCAACTACTTCGACTAACGTGGCCCCAAATGGCTGGCTAACAAATATAGGTAACAATTATTTAATGGAGGCGAAGAGGACTTGTCACGTTAATAAGTATGTACGTTACTCACTACAATAAGTAATAATAATAACTTGGTGCTATTAGGCTGTCGAGTGACGATCGCGTGCCGGAGGGCGCAGTGTGGTCAAATCCTGTGATGTTGAAGGTCGCAGTACAGTGCGGTGTGTGGATGCGCGGGCGTACACACACCGGACTAGTCATTGTCGCAATCTTTGGGGGAGACTTAATGTTAACTAGTGGACGTGTTTTGGCTGTAATGACGTCACTCACCGATGTACTTGCTCAGTCCGCGTTCCTGCAGCAGGTCGTTCAGCTGGTGACAGCGGTAGTCGGGCGTCGGCGGCGTGCGGAGCGGAGACGTTATGTTGGGGCGGACTGGGTCAGAGCGGTTCCAGCCTTTCTCTGGCTGTGGAGGAGATTGAAAATGTAGCTTTAGAGATCAATGAAGTTACGGATAAATACAAGAAAGAGCCAGCTAATAAAAAACAAAAGAAAAAAGATTTTAATGCTCTGCATTCCTTAGAAACCTACCTATGCCAAATAAGACCCCAAAATTCGATAATATCGCATCTGAGGATGAAACAAAATTGTAAGATTTTTCAAGTCTCTTAAACAGGACGTGTTGATCAGAATAATGTTATTGATAATTATTATCCAAATCTCCCGAAATAGACATAATCTGAGCGCGTATATAATGATAAACTCAGTTTAGTCTTCAGCGCATTTTACCGACATAAAGATGATCCGGTTTAAGCGCTAAAGCAAGTTCAAGAGCTGTCACGTCACACACACAATAGGTAGTATTACGAATATGAACTCCATCAAGCTGAACTTAGTTTTGTAGATCTTAGTTTTGACAGCAAACGGTGAAATTGGACCTTAGAGCGTCTAGTCCAACCATGTTTTGGTAAATGCTCTAACTAAGGCACTAGGTATTAGGTTAAGATAGGATTACGATACGAACCTATAATAACAGAGACTAGCAAAAATATTGTCAGTATGTACTACGTAAAATACGAAAGCAGTGCAAATCTCCTACTCAACGAGAAATTTGCCAAAAATTGTTAGTAAAGTAGGAATAAAACCGAATCTGACACCTAAAGTAAACGCAAAAACTCACCGTAGTCATAGCATTGTTGTTAGGCGCGCTCAGGTTGATAGGACCCGGTGAAGTGTGACTGAAGTAATACCCGGACCAGCGCGGCGTAGGCACCCTGTATCCGGTTCCCACTGGCTCCCGCATCGCCTGTGAATAATATAGGGTTGGGTTGGAGTGGGGAGGGATGTGGTTGAAGGCCGGGTGTGGATAGGGTTGATCAGATGAATTGTAACCGCATGGTGTTGTTGGCAGAGTGCTCAAGTTTATCATCATAGTTTACAGAGCTCTAAAAGGGTATAGAGGATAATATGGCTGTCAAGTTTTCTGTCACGTCTACAAGAGACTATACACCCATATTTCATCTTAAGTATTAATAATAGCCTAGCTTCCATTTATGTTTCAAAGATTTATGTTTTCATTACATTTGTACCCTAGGGCCTGATATAGTAAGCGTTTTGGGGTTTCTACAAGCTACTATCAACTTCATGTCTCACTGTAAAATTAAAGAAAAAGGTATAATTTTGAATTCAAATACCCGCGGAATTTAAAATTATTGGTCGTAATGGAAAATTTTGTGAACTAGTCGTAGGCAAGGTTTAATAATAATAATTATTATTATTAATTAAAAATAATTAAAATAAATAATTAAATTAATAATAATTATTATTATTATTAATTACATCTTACCATATTTAATTACTGTAATTAAAATGGTATGCAAATAAGATTAACTTAAGAAATTCACATAGGTACCTGAAGGCCCTATTTTAATTTTCCATAATACGCAATCGATTATTTCGTTTTGTTTTTTATGGAAATTGGTAATGTTACAATTGCTCGAAAGGAAACACGAAATTTCGTGTTGGAGAAACAAAATACGCCCCCTGGAGCGCGAGCTTGCGCTTATCCTCCATACCTAAGGATAGTTATGCACAGATTTCGTCTTTGTGTCAATAAATTTCGACAGAACTGACCGTTCTTTCAGAATTTTATCAACAATCTTATCCTCCATGAGAATATGCATGGATTTGGCTCGGTTTCAATAAATTTCGACAAGAACAGTGCTCTCTTACTGAATTTTAACGATACCAGAGAAAGAACGGTACTTTATTTTATTGTTGCATTATCAAAGTCGAAATTCAATAAAGCCCTTCTTTACAAGCATTAGCCCTTCCCTATCTTCTTAAACTTCACAAGCAATTTGAATGGCAAGGTTATCTTACCTTGCTAGCATCAGATTGCATCTGCCTGTACTCGGAAAGCGGCGACACCTTCAACGTCTCCAGCGTTTTCTTCTCGCAACCCGGCGCGCGCCGCTCTGAGAGCGGCATGTCTTGGATTATATTCGCTATTTCTGGACAAAAAAGGTAGGTAAGGAACCTATTCAAAAATAATAAAAAAAAAATTATTGCTGGACAATTCACACAGCATCATCTATCCCCAAGCTAAGCAGAGCTGGTGTTATGGCACCAACGGTTCGGGCACTCCATCTACTGAACGAGTTCGTGCACGAGTTAAAGCATGTCGACATTTCTACGACAAGCTACTCGTAAGTGGCATAGTTAAAAGTCTTTTAATATATTTAAGTTATAACCTAGATTTATAGGCAATAGCATAAGATAGTAAGTGCTTTGGTTCTTAAACTGTAAATTTCTATCTTCTTCAATAATAAATAAATAAATAAATGGTATTATATAAATGTTATACTACTAATATTATACCTAATGGCGAAAGTTTGTGCCGTTGCTTTGTGAACATGTTTGGCCGAAGACAACGGCAATAGTTCTGAATGGATCGAGCTGATATTATGCACAACATACAATTTAGTACAGCGCCTCTGATTAGATCTCTCAAATCCCCATACAAAAAACAGACGTCACGATCACGTCTCGTTTCTAATGTCAAATAGACTCACCCCTCTGGACTTGGAATCACACATTGGCTACTTTTATACCAAAAATGCGTGTGAAGCCGCAGGCAGAAGCTAGTACTTAATACAATACACAATTTTTTATTATAACAAATATCTGCAGATCGTACAAACATCTTTTGAATAAAACAGATTATTTGCCTGATTTTTAAGATATTTATGTAAATTATTATTAATTATAATGAAACGTACCTAAACTAACGTAAATGACATCAACTCATCCTACATGCCTACGACCCATTTAGGACAAGTTGCAGAACTCAAAATAAATAATATTTTCATTCTGCAACTCGTCCCACGTTTTTTTTTGTGTGGAACATTATCAACGTTTGGTACAATTAGTAAGGCAAGTTAAAAAAGTTTTTTCAACAATTTGTAATTTTTAATTTTGTAACATAAAAGTTATTATCATGATATTTTTCTAGGAAAACAGTTTGTTTCATTTAACAAGCAAACGCACAAGTTCAAGTATTATTATATATATCAAGTTCAAGTATTATTATATATATAACTAGCTGCAGCCCGCGGCTTCGCACGCTTTTTTCCGGAATAAAAGGTAGCCTATGTCCGGCCCCGTGTATTGACCCCATCTACCTCGCTGCCAAATTTTTTCGAGATCCGTTTAGCCGTTCTTGAGTTATAAATCGTGTAACTAACACGACTTTCTTTTATATAATATATAGATTAACAAATAAATCTTGACATACCTTGTTGCGAGCGATCGGTGTCCGAAGAAGGCGGGAGAATGTCCGAAGTCGGGCTGTGTCCCTTGCTGATCGGAGACACCGAGGGCGATCCGACCGACCCCACGTGACTGCCGCCGTCGCCACCTGCGTTGGTACAAAAGAGTTTGCTGATTTCACTGTAGTTGTGGGATTAACCCCCGAATACTCAACTGCAACTAAGATATATCACGTCTTTATCATGGTTCTTCGACAGCTTTCAATGAAAATTGTCAAAAATTCGTCACTTGAGACGTACTTAAATCTGAGTTGCGTTAGAGTTACCGTTCGGAGTATACCGTGTTCCCTGTAGTCGTGGGGATCAATTCACTGCAGTTGAAGGGATCGCCTGTAACCGTCACTGTTTTTGTATTGATCTATTTTTTTTAATATACCTACCTACTACTACCACTTTCGTTGTAGAGATCAACTGTACCGTAAAAACGCAATACATCAACCATAAAATAAAAAAACTGCAGCTCTTGTCGTCAAACGGTGGTTTATGGCCGTGCTAAGCTGTTGATATAAAATCTAACGCCGGGTTTCCACCGCGAGCGGAGCGGACTCCGTTTAACTAGCAAGAGTAAACTGCATAGGTTGTATTTCCACCAACAAATAGTCGAGCGGAAAGGAGTGAGCGAGCAGAAAGCGTAGAAATGAACACCGCCCACTCATCTCTCATTCCCCGCTCCCGGACTTAAGGCGTAAAAATGGTAGAAATCAGATTCTCACCGGTAATATTCTGCGTGTCTAGCGATACGGAGCTGCCGGTGAAGTTGCTCTGATAGCCGCTGCTGGCTTGAGAGCAGTTCGAGTTCAGGAGCTGGTTCAGCGTCGTCTGAGAAACCAAAGAGAATACAATAGTTAGCTAAGCAACAACATTTTATTCCAGTTGTCATGGACGTAGATTGTTTTTTACGTCTTTGTCAGTTGTATTTTTACAAAATTGGAATAGATTTTGTAAAATGTTGCGAGGGACGACGACGCCATGAATCGGATAGAACTTTTGACATTTGATAAAAAATTCAAATAATAAGAAAGAAATTACCCTCCTTCCGTAAGGAGGTTTTGTGCATGGAGTTTAGAAAGTTCATAACTCCATTGTCACTATTTGGAAACATATGCGAAGTGTGTACTCACACTAGTCATAACATTTGCGGTAGTTGACTTGTTCAAGCGACTTCCAACGTGTAAACGATCGCGCAAGTGGACTTCTGCAAGTTTTAGTGAGTTGCCTACCTTGCTGCAAGTCCCACGTGTATACGAATTGAATTGTGCAAGAAATTGCAGAACAACTTGCCAGTGGATACTTAGCTTTATTTAGAGCATTAAATAGATACCTCTATGTTTGGAATGCTGAAGGAATGTTACTACTGTTGATACAAATGGAGGTCAGTGGCTTTATTATCATAATCTGTGTGCGTAGTGCGTACTATCCTCATTCTATGCTGTGTACTTTATCGACTCCTTCCCTTTCAAGGAACCTACCTAAGCGTAACTTCTGTAGACTTTAGTTCGGGACCACCTCAAAGGGCGAGTGTATCCCTGTTAATCCCGTCGCGCCACTTAATTTCCTTGAGCATGTAGGTTAATGAAGTAGGTACCTATATATTACAGTTACTCAAGCTGCAGGTTTACCTACACTCGCTCTTGGGGATAAAGCTTATCGCACACCTGGAAAGAACAGCTGCAGCTCAGCACAAAAATTTGCATTCAAATAGTGGTTTAACTCGTAAAATTTTGGTGAATTTTATATAGTCGGCTTTAGATTACAGACAGCTCGCGGACCACTCGTTTGAATTGTGGGAAGCCATTTTGTCACTGTAAAATGTATCTATATTAATTATGATAAGTTTAATTAAGCCCATATTTGAATGCACGGTTTTGTGCTGTGTGGTAGCGGTATTAGATTAATTAGCGCAGAGCTTAACCCCCTTACTCATAATGGTCTGCTAACATAAAACAGTTGCTAAGCAGCGTTATTTTACTTAAACCTTTTTAGCGTTTTTTTATATGTCAATAGAATAAGACAGAGTGAGAGATAGCAATGCTCTAAGTCAGCAGACTATTATGATGATGATGATTAAGGAGGTTAGGTTAGACTCCAACCCAGTTAAGGTTACAAAAGGGGTTGTGTTTTGAGTTTATAACTTACAGGGCGTCCTTCCGAGTGCAGCTGCGCGTACTGAGGCTGCATCATCATCTGCTGCGGGATCATCCCCATGTCAGCGCCGTTTGTCATTGCTGGCGAAATATATTATATTTGTATATTTATTTGAAGGAACACCAGAGCCTTATGATACAAATTGAACCAGAAAGCTTATATCGAAGGCTTTAACGGATAGATACAAGAATAGTATAATAAGAAGACTATGAGCATTTCGTGACTATTAATGGTTTAACATCAAGGATTTTTACTTTATTACGAAAATAAAGTTATTTTGGGGTTTTTTAAAATAGGTGCCGCCAAGGGTTTTTTAGGGGCTAGTTAATGCTGATTGCGAGACACAACTGCAGGTTTGTGCCGTAGATTTATTCCGGAATTCGTGAACTGAACTGAACAGTGGACTTTACGATTATTTTATCGCGATTCGATTTAACGCTTAACACTTCAGCCTAGATTCTGCACTAGGCTGATATGAGAAATAAGAAGTTCTCTAAACAATACGTAGGTATTTAAATGAAGATTATTAGAGGTATTATACCTATATACAAAATACTCAGACCCGGAACAAATTAATTTCAGATCAATTGTCACGCGGCTGGAATCGAATCCGCAAGCCGCAACCTTTTCTGTCTCTGGCGATCCTTCACTCACTGCGCCACAAAATCAAGCTAGCGCTAGATACTTACGGTTCCAAGACCCTCCCTGGTTCTTGTACATGACAGAGTTAGGGTTCGGCACAGACATGGTCGGGTAGTGGAACTGGCCTGCCCGCGGCTGCGGCGACGGAACCAGCCAGGCGTTGGGGAACACGGGCGGGGTCAGCGCGACGGGGGAGAGCGGGCTGGGGTAACCTCCTGGGAATTAAATTAATTTATTGAAGCAAAGCGAAAGCCACCAATTTTCTAATACCACAAAGAGTGCGGCCTGCCGCCTGATGGGAAGCGGTAACCGCAGCCTATAAATAAATAAATAATGCTGGACAATCCACACAGCATCATCTAGCCCCAAAATAAGCAGAGCTTGTGTTATGGGTACTAGATGATTGATATACTTAATACAATACATATAGATATTTTTATATAGAAAATACCCAGAACACCCGGAACAAATATTTCCTATGGTATATCAGATTAAAGATTCAAATTTTTATTGCGATCATATTGTAACATTATGGTCCTAAAACTAGGTCAGTCAGTGACGTTATACGCGCGCTGCCGACGCCGTAACACTTACGACCTTTGTCAAAGGACTCGTGAAAACATCGTACCCTAAAACTCAGCCCTTGGATGTCGTAAGAGGCGACTAAACGAATCTACCAGAGGAAGTATTGCAGCATTTTTGTGTAAATATTTAACACCACTGCAAACCCCAAACAGTGATCTTTGAGGGAGGCTTATGTACAGCAGGGGACGGCTTTCGGTTGTGATATAGGTATTGGCCAACAGCTTTGCAACGCCAGTGGTAGGTTCCAAATGCTATATGGAACCTACCGTTGCAATGCCGTGGGGTGCCGTCTTAGGGCCATATTATGAAAACTTGCTTATTCATCGGTCTATGCTTGAGCAACGCTTTTCTACGGCATAATCGTTACTCAAGCATCGATCTATGACTAAGCAAGCTTTCATAATGAGGGCTTTAGATTTGCACAACCTCAATTCCTTGCGCGGGTGTCGTAAGAGGCGACTAAGGGATGTATTGCTGAGCGGGTAGCGCCCCCTGCAGAACAGATCCCCCACCGAACTGCAATCACCAACCCGCATGCTTAGCGTGGGGATTATGGCATTACCCTCTAATGATAAGAGCCAATTAGGTGCTCAACAGAGGTCTATGTCCAGCTGTGGACTGGTAAGTGCAGTTAATGTGA
Organism: Eupithecia inturbata; assembly: GCA_963662085.1. Taxonomy (NCBI): domain Eukaryota; kingdom Metazoa; phylum Arthropoda; class Insecta; order Lepidoptera; family Geometridae; genus Eupithecia; species Eupithecia inturbata. Next base: position 1,830,796 of record OY759195.1, read on the forward strand.
AGGAACCTACCTGGTGTTGGTGGGTTATGACCAAACATAGGGCTTCCCATCTCGAAGTTGACGTAAGGCGAGCACGGGGAGTTTCCGATGTTACTGGCGTGAGACGGAGAGAATGGGTTGAACGCTCCGAAGCTTGGGGCGTTGCCGGTTATAGCGGGTATGTTGTAGGATTCCGGCACTTCGGCGGTTATTACTGGCTCCTTGCCGCCTAGGAGCTCGCGGCGGGCTTCGTAGATCTCACCTAGGGGAAGTTTTAATTTATTAATTCTAACATTTTTACTATTACTTATGGTGCTGAGATATGTCTCAGCAGATAATAAATAAATAATGCTGGATAATCCACACAGCATGATCTAGCCCCAAGCTAAGCAGAGCTTGTGTTATGGGTACTAGATGACTGATAAACATATTACAATCCATTACATAGATTGATATTTTTTTATTATGCATAGAAAATACCCGGAACAAATATTTACAGACCGTACAAACAAGGTGGGAATCGAACCCGCGACCTTCTGCGTCGCAGGCGAACCTTCGCCCACCGCGCCACATCGGTCGTCAACGATATAAATTTAAGATAGATAAGATTCCTAAAGAGGCTGTGCATCAGCGTTGCACAGAGAGCCATGGAGCGCGCCATGCCCGGCATCAAGATCGAGTACCTAACACTGAAATCCGCAGATGGACCAAAGCACTGACTGAGTGGTGGCTGGGCGGTTGTAGGAATGAGGACGTCCACCGCATGGTCAACACCAGTGGGCGTCTTTTGGCTGAGATATTGCTGATAATCGTTTTCATTGCTATTATATAGGAGAGTAGGATTACCTAGTTAAGTAGCCGTACTCTATTATCCCCACAGCTTAACCCTTATTTGTGACTAGCTGTTGCCCGCGGCTTCGCGGGCAGCAGCTAGTCCGCCTATGTTTAGCTTATGTTTAGCATATGACAGTCCTCGGAATAACATCTACCTCCCTGCCAAATTTCACTGAGACCCGTTCAGCCGTTTAGGCGTGTAGAGGTAACAGACAGACAGAGTTACTTTCGAGTTTATAATATTAGTATGGAAGTATGGATAGGGATTGATCGTAGTTAAAAATAAATGTACAAAAAAAATACAAATACAAAATTATTTATTAACAACAAAATTAACAATTAGGCTAATTTTTAATATGTATATATTAAAAATTTCAGATTCAGAAAAAAGTTAACTATAATACGTGTGTATGTCTATTGGATTGGCTACGGCCCCACACTAGGCTCATGGCCCGTGTCGTGGGTACCCGTGCACGAATAGTCAGAAGATTAACTGGTTCTAGGGTATCAAAGACAACTTTACTGAGTAAATATTCCTTTTAAATAGTATGCAATTTAGAATCGAGAAAGGTAGGTAGTGTAGTTGAGCGTAGTGTAGTTTAGTGAGTGTGTGTAGGTATTTCCCGTCTTTCTTTTTTAAATGTTAATAGGTAGGCTAATGCCTATTTTATCATTTATGCATTTAAGTACATACTGCTCGCTCCTGCTAGCTAAGTTAGATCATTAAAAAAATGCTAGTCCAGCTGAGTTGTGTTCTAAAGATGATTGGTTCTACTTAAACTTTTAGTTGTGATATACCAACTATACACTAGCCAAACCCATTGTAGAATGTTTGTAAACAAACCACGACACAAATATCTAAAACTCACTGGCGTCGTGATGTAAATTGCGTGTAAAAAGGACATGGCAACAGAGTGAATTTTAGGTTATGTATGGGCGGTTTTCTTACAAACATTCTACATCGAGTTTGGCAAGTGTGTAGGTATTATTATCGATATATGGTTCGACTGCTAGACACAAGTAGGTCGTCCTCAACTTTTAATGTCTTCAACCTTACTATATTGCATACAAATTCAGATGGATCGATGGAATCGCCTTGCATGATAAACGCATTTTGCATTTACTATTAAACATGGTCATGGAACTGTATTTCCTTGCCACGAATGTAAGTTGTTCGTTTGGTATTCAATCAAACAAATTTCCACAAGGCAGGATCTATTTCGTTCACAAAGAATTAATTATATTTATAAATATAGATTTTTTATTTTATAGTGTGTTTGATGTGTGAGCTAATAAATTGATTTTATGTCTTTCTTTCTCATTCTAATATTCAGCCAAATAAAAAAAATAACATAGGCTTTATGAGGTCCCTTAGAAAAATCTGTTACGCAGATATTCTCGACTTGGGATGAAGGTACCCTATCGGCAGCCGATCACTATCCTAACCAGTCACAAAATGGTTGCTATAATCAAATTTCAGTTTTTTTATTATAAGCTTACCAGCGCATCTCTCTATCCCCTTGATGACGACAGACGCGATCCCCTGCTTCGGCTTGCGTCGGATGTTGATGTACACGTTGTATTTCTGCATCAGGGCCGCGGCTGCGTCGGTATCGATACGACAGGACTCCTCAGCGACGTCGAAGATTACCACTAGGGGTAGGCTGCCCTGTTGATGAGAATGGAAATTATGAAGATACGCAATTCCGAACAGAGAGTTATTATGATATACGAATTGTAGGAAACGGTGTTTTGGAAAATCTTTTAAGATTATTCTTTAATACGTAATCAGCAAACTACATTGATACCGGGAGATCTACTTACTATGTATATTTTCAATAAAAATCAATTTTAAACTATAAATGCCATGAACGCTGATTCTGTAATGGCACTGGTCATACCTAGGTATGACTCGTGTGACGTCATACGCAAGTAATCAAGTCAATAACCGTAATTGTTTTATTACGAATGTTGACTTGCTTTCTGCAGTTGATGTGAATTTTATAATTTTTCTTCAAATATAAAATGGTTATATGTATACATATAAAATATAATATAAAATGGGATAAAATGTTGTTTAAATGGTGTGTAGTGCCACAACGTACAAATACGAAAAACACTTGTGAATATTTGTAACAAATATTTATGCTAGATATAAGATATATCAAAAATTATCAGAAAACTGTTTCAGAAATAGCTCAAAGATATAATATAATACCCAAAAACGTAAAACATGAACTACAATCAGTACATAAAGCTATGTTTACTAGCTTGTGACGTCATCAGTGTTGCAACCAATAACATGGCCGTTCCAGTCACAGACAAAATTTCAAAAATTAATATATTTTATTTCGTGTATAATCTGTAAAAAATATACATATTTTAGTTTCAAATAACTAATGTGAAATATGATTTTTTTACGCTATTATCTGATACACAATTTGTAGTATATTTTCAATGTTCTTAAAATTAGGATATTGCATAGGTTCAACAACAATAGTGAACTTAAGCGGGGATTTCGCAAATGTAGTTATTAAAGTTTTGTTGTCAATGTATGTGTACGCTTTTATGCCCATTGTTAGCCGACTGCGCGACATATAAATTCAAACAATGCACCTCAGCGGGGTCAAAGAATTTAGGGAAGGCGTTTATCGTGCTGAAAACAGTGGTAGACGCTTCTTGGCCGACTGCGCTGGAGTTTGTTTCTTCAGTTGAGCTACCTGTAGATTGTTTGCAACAGTTTGCAGTTAGCTAATTGTTTCAATTGTAAATACTAGTTCTAATTTGTTTCTATTATTTGACTGTAATTTCTTTTTCTACTGAATAGGTAGGTATTGTGTACCTTACCTACACAAACTAGTGAAACTCACAACCAACTGACTATTGCTGTGCTGCGTAGACGTCAGGAGACAGGGCGCTATGGCGCTCATCAGGGCAGATCTATATCTAGCAATTGCCAGAAATACCTAGACCTCCCCTGATGATTGCTATAGCTACCTATAGCCCACTGACTGGCGTGATAAAAGTAAAACTCACAACCAACTGCTGCCTTGCTGTGTATACGTCATTGATTTGCCCTGTGATCGTGACGCAGGACTTCCGGATCACAGGAATGTTGGGGTCTTCCGCATCCGGAAACATGATCTGTGTCTTGGTGCCTTTCATTATCACCTGGTAAAAGATTATTGTTATAACAACCACTTGAAATTAGAGAAAGTTTTCATAATTTTACTTATGCAAACATACATGCAAATATTTTATTAGTTCATAGGAATATCCATCAGTTCCCTTAAAATAGCGACGTACATAATTTAAATACTAGAAACAAGAATCAACTCGTGCCCATAACTAGGCTACACAAGATTAATTTATATTTTAACGGGCAATGTATGTATACGCTTCTACAACAAAATAACCAAAGAGTTGAAAAAATTATCAATAAATAAATTCAAACAAATTGTCAAACATATCCTTTGTAAAAAGGCTTACTACAAAATATCAGATTATCTCTAGAGGATAATAAAGCTTGGGACAAGTTTTGCTCCAACTCGAAAACTAACAATCTAACAAGGTAACGGTTTCTTGTTCGCTTCTTTACTTTACCTTAAAAAGATTGAAGTGAACTTGAAATCAAAGTGATCACTTTATTTCCTAGTTTAACTTTATTTGAATTTTGTGAAGAGTCCAAGAGTCCTGTAAGGTCTAAAGGAAATAAAGCACTTTGAATTTGAATGGGTAGGGAAAACAAGGCATATTCATTCAGTTCCTACACTTTTGCGGAATATAAACTAATCCCTCGAGAATTACCTTTTTTTTGGGACCAACTAGATATCATGCTCTATACAACAGTAAATTTGGATCAGTTGAGCTACCTGTAGATTGTTTGCAACAGTCTGCAGTTAGCTTAATTGTTTCAATTGTAAATACTTACTAGTTCTAATTTGTTTTTATTTTTGAATTGTAGTTTTCTTTGTCAATAAAGATGTAAAAAAACAGTAAAATAATCATTACAATAATCATTGGTTTACAAAAAATGAACGGATAAATTCGAGAACATACTCGTACATAACAAAACATACATAAAATAGCCAAACATAGACCTCCTTTTTTGAAGTCGGTTATAAATGATGAAGGTGGCCCCCGCCTATTGATTTCCCCAAACCCGGAAATCAAGAGCTGGGAAAAACTGTGAATATAAATAATGTTACCTTCAGTTGTTCAGCGCCGCGACCAACCACCTGGTTGTGATGCATCGGAGATATCTCCAGCGACATCTGCACTAGAGTTTGGCTCTGAAGGGAAATAAAAATGTTACAATCGAACCAGCAGCTCAGGTCCAATTTCATCGTTGCATTTGAACGCGTTCAACATCAGATAAAATCAGTTTAGCGCTACAAACGAGTTCAAGAGCTAATGTCACACATTAAGTACTTATTACGAATTTTAACTCGATCACGCTGAACTTAGTTTTGGCAGCAAACGGTGAAATTGGACAGTCGGTTAAATAAAAGTCACCCATTGCGTCATAGATGTTGAAATTGGACGAGGTAGTTATAGTATAAGTACAAAAAATTAGGACTCTGGGCGAAAGCTGCCACTGCCGGTTTCAAATTAGCAAAAACCGCGTTACAGACCCAGGCAGAGCAGCAAAGACGAACTTAACGCTTGAACAATTTAATAATTAAATATTATTTATTTAATCATAGATCTAAGGGTTTTAATAATAATCATGTGATAAAGGAAAACTTGAGGAGCTTTTTGCAATGGGATTTTGGACAGGACAGCTCGTTAGACACGAGATGAGACTATACCATCGATTCATATACCGCTAGATTCCCGCACGTGTAGCCCATGAGCAGCGCCGTGGCCTCCATGGTGGCCTGCACCCCTTTACCACCAGCAGGTTGACGTGCAGCTTTGGACGGTAATCTATCTATCTATCATTGTAACATACCGCTAGGTTCCCGCACATGTAGTCCATGAGCAGCGCCGTGGCCTCCATGGTGGCCTGCACCTCCCATTGGACCCCCTTCACCACCAGCAGGTTGGCGTGCAGCTTTGGACGGTTACGCAGCATTACCTATACATAAATCAAGTCAGGTATATCATCATCATCATAATATCAGCCCACAATCGTCCACAACTGGACATATCCCTCCCCAATACGAGGATTACGACGCGACGTCACCAATAGCAGTCCTGAGCCGCCTCCATCCAGCGACTCCCTGCGACCGCTGCAATGTCGTCGGTGCATCAGAGTAAGGTCTAAATTAAATAAAGCACTTTGATGTTTGATATTTTTTAATCTAGTTTGCAAATCAGTGTCCACTGAAGCTGAGCGGAGATTTATGCAATTCCATTAGTTATTATTGGCACAGCTACGTTCCGCTCCGCTCCTCTCCGCTCCAGACCACAGGCAGCCTATTGGTTGGTTGTTTAGTGCTAGTGCGGTAGTCTTTTGTTTTACGTAGAAGTAACATCGGTGGAGCCACAAATCATTCGGCACGCTTAGTACCTACTAAACATAAAAGGCGGTCGCCCTTCCCATAGCGCCTGGATGTAATGCTAAAGATCTCAACACCCACCTGTACGTTAAACTGGTCCTGTATCTGCAGCACATAAGGCGAAGTAATGTCCGGCAGGGGCTGGGTGGGCGCCACGATAGGCAGCTCGAAGCAAAACACCAGCGGGGTTAGCGCCTGGAACAAATGTCATAGAGGTATTGAATTCTATCGGTAGGGACATAAAACCCTTGTCTCATTTTATTTGCAAGAATAATGAGAATAAAATTTGCTGTAACGTAAATGTGTTTTCTAGGTAGGTATTTTGTTTGTTCATTGTAGGGGAGAACTAGGTAGGTACTTGAGTTGAATAAGCCTAATGAGTCAATTACTTTCAATCTCCAAATCTGCAACAACGTTACTTTTAACTTTTTGTTATACCACCAAGGTTTGTTAAATCAACAGGCATTATACCACTTTAAATACATAGTGGCATGCAAAATGTATTGTGATCCCATATTAATTATACATTTTAATGCGAAAAGTTGTATGTTCTACATATTGTATTGTATGTTGTATGGTCTACTTTAGAGCCACTCGCTACGCTTGTGACTCTAACCTGGACTGCTTCACTGCTTCGCAAGCTCGGGATTTAATATCGGCACGTTCCCAAAAAATAGTTTTACCCACTTGTTGAACAAATAACGATTACCTTTAAAAAATACTTCTTGGAAACTTACCCGCTCTATTCTTTTAAACGGTGAGCGCCTGATTTAAACTGACGAACACGTTACATGGTTGCTATCAGATTTTTAAGTGCTTTACTCATAGACGTAGAATGTTTCGCTACATCCTATGCCTATGGCGTTACCTAACTTCCTATATTATAGAGACAAATAAATTTAAGAACCCATGATACTTGTTACTAACTTGCGTTGTGTGATCTCATGTTGGATGTCCTATTTAAGAATAAATAAATAAATAAGTTTATAAATTTGTTACCGACTTCTCGCCATTATATCACTCGATAAATATGGTAAGAACTGTCAAATTTTACAGTTCTTGCCAATTGCCTTCCTGTTAGATTCCCAAGCATCGCTGGAACGTATATATAGAAGATAACCGAAGAAAACAGACAAGATGATGGACACAGAAAAATTACGAGATGCCATAATTTTTCCCATCCCTGTGACATTAAAATAGGCCTCTGTATGTACATATATATAACGCAATTTACACCATGAGTCATATCAAGAGGGGTCTTATAAGCCTTCCTGAAACTTCGTTGGCCTCGGCGACGACGTCGTAGTCACATTTACAATCATCATCGGCTACCCGACTTCACCCACTGCTGGCTAGGTATAGGCCTACAAACTTTAGTGCCACTCCACACGATCCTGCACCAATTTCACCCAGGATTCCAGATTGTTATTGAATTGAATAGCCTCTAGCTATTCGCTATTTAGGTAGGTTGGTACTTTTCGGTCAAGCACATTTTTAACCGACTTCAAAAAAGGAGGTTCTATGTTCGGCTGTACCTATGTATGTTTTATTTTATGTATGTTCGACGGTTTCTTCATATGGACATATTTGGACAATTATTTCGCTATTTTAAGGAGAATGATCCGGAGGTGGTGTCACAAAAATTTTAATCTTCAGGCATTAGTATTTGTGTGGATTGTCCAGCATTATTTATATATTTATTTGTCCCGGAAAACTTTTTCGATTGACCACCGCAGGTATAATATTTTTTTAAATGTTCCTTACCCTAACTCTCGCTCTAGCCCGTTCCACCCTCTCCATGTCCCCTGCGATGGAGACCTGGTTACTCTTTTCCAAGGTGCTCGTTCGGTTTGAGTCCGGGAAGTGGATGTGGCAGCCAGTCTCCTCCATCACGCGCTTGATTGTCAATCCTCCCTGGGAGATAATAGGGTTTAATATTATGAAACTCAAAACAACGTTAAATAATGTACGCACACACTTCACAATGAGCCTTAACACCTCCACCTCCCACCTCCACAGCCTATATTGGTCCACTGCTGGAAACAGGCCTCCCCCTGATAAGCGCCTTGTTGGCTTTTATCTCACGGGGGGTAATGCCCATAATCCCCAAGCTGGGCATGCGGTTTCTGGATCGCAGTTCGGTGGTAGAATTCTATGTCGACCGATGTGGCGCGGCGGGCGAAGGTCCGCCTGCGACGCAGAAGGGTGCGGGTTCGATTCCCGCCTTGGGACAAATGTTTGTACGATCTGCAAATATTTGTTCCGGGTATTTTCTATATATATATATTAAAAAAAATATCTATCTATGTTATGTATTGTATTAAGTTTATCAGTCATCTACCCGTAACACAAGCTTTGCTTACTTTGGGGCTAGATGATGCTGTGTGGATTGTCCAGCATTATTTATTTATTTATTTATTTACGTAAGAGGCGACTAAGGTGGAAACCCCTTAGTCGCCTCTTACGACCCCGCGGAAAGAGTTGGAGGTGGTGCAAATTCTAAGCCGGCACCAGACAGCACTAAATACACGGCAGCGGTCAGGATCGACTGCTTCAAGCTGGCGAATGCATAGTGAACATATGCGTAGTCTTCTATTTACAGCATAGTATATTTGCAGCAAGGCCGTTACAGCCTTTTAGTTAAGAGCCCCGTTACAGTGCAGGGCTCTTGGACGCGTCAGATAATGATAGATATTATGCAAAATCATTTTGAATAATTCTTATCATTTAAGGGAATCGTTGAGTTAGAAGCGCTATGATGGCGTTCGTTAGGGGAGGCCTTTGTCCAACAATGGACTAGCGGTAACTTAGTAGGAGCAAATGAATTCCGACGATTCGACTCAACGTGGTGTGCAAGGTTTTACACGATTTTAAACTAAGGTCCAATTTCACCGTTTGTAAACTAAGTTCAGCGCATACCGGATCAGTGTGCGCTATGCGCTGAACTCGTTTGCGAGCGCTAAACTGAGTTTATTTTAAGTTGATCGCGTTCAGTTGCTATTGTAACAGTGAAATTGGACCTCAGAATTCTCAAGTTCGAATATCCAGGCAATAAAATAGGCATCTGAATGCCTTGCCTAAAATTAGAAATACCTACGCTGCTGTCCTTTATCGGTAAAGTAGGTACTTCTACCAACAGGGTGTCCGGTAATTAATGGATAACCCCGCAGGGGTTCCTGCGGTGCCCCCCACAAGTATGAAGGGGGCACCGCGGCCACTCACGATAAAATTGAAATTAAAATTTATCTGCAGCTTACTATACTCGGTTCTAGAATCCTAGATATTTTTTGTAAACAAAGGCGTTACAAAACCAAAGAAACATTGGTGGTAAATATTTTATAACACTAGTATCATCGGAGGTAATAGCAGAAGTTCGAAACAGTTTTTCGTTATGAATGCTTTTATTGATCATTTCATTAATAGCTCGTTCCTTTTATAGCTGGAATTTGTACATTTTTCGCTGGGCGTGTGCAATTATGTGTTGTTGAAGTTTGTGTTTTGGTTTTTAGTGATTACGTTCCTGTTACCTTGTTTTTATCTGCTATTGTTATTAGTTTCAGTTAAGTTTTTATTCATAAAAGTCTTTGTTGACATAAAATATCTTGAATTTTAAATCCAAGTATACGATTTTTTTTAAAGTACGATGTTTTATACCATTGTCATATTATTCACATTATTGTGTTATACTTTTGTCATATTATTCACAAATTCAACGATAATGATTTTTTTTCTCTGGGAATAACCGTGAATAATTTGGCCTTGCTATCGCGCATTACATACTAGCTGCAAATGTTTGTATTTTTAAATACTTTAAAATTAAAATTAGAGTTTCGATTTTTGTGCACCTGTAGCATAAAAAAACATATGAACCTGGGCGGCCCATAGGTTAAAAAACACGCCTGCCAACACCTGCGGTTTTATCCATTAATTACCGGACACCCTGTATAACCTAATCTGTACTGCAACCCATTGATCTCGTTCAGAATTTGGTGAAAACGAGCCTGAGACGGCATTGACCTTCGTCGCCTACGATCGAACATAGGCACACAACACAATGCTTTCGCATTTATGATGCAACATGAGAAGTGTGTCAGTGACTATGTTTACAAATTGGACAATAGTAATTACAACCTACATACATGCTCGATTATAGGGGTCTTACAAGCCCATGAATGCCACACAATAGTTGAACGCTTACTCGCAGTTATGCTCCATAACGATGATTATAGTATCACCTATTATGTTGTGCTATTATACATTATGTTAGAAGCCCTCGTTAATATCCTACTATATGTATAGGGTGTTGTCCAAATTAGTGCACAATACTGAAGGACGTTATTCACCTGCTACCACAGAATAATATTCAGTGAACAAACCAAGCCGCAAACCCAGGGCCAAGGGAAAGAAATTTAATCACGTCCCGGTGTCCCCGTGTTGGGGACATGGCGTACGGAGACAACGGGAATACACGGAGACGCGACATTCCTATAGAGCAATGGTCGAGTGTCCGGGGTGTGGCTATGGGTACCTACTAGATAAAAAGTAGCTCATGTCCTTCCTCAAAAGTTATCTTACAGATAGACAAACAGGGCATAGGTATTAGGTATATCAAATCACTCACCTTTCCGATGATGTGCGAATGATCGGTGTAGCTTACGTCGATCTTCATCGTAACTCGATTACTCTGTAACAATAGAACCTTGTTAGTATCTATCAAGGAATAACAGAAAACAGCTAGCGGACAGCGTCAGAAATTGCCAAACATCATAGTTTTTTATCGTAAATGATTCGTAGTACCTTTTGTTCGAAAAACGACAAACGATTTTTGATTGGATTGGTCTTGTTTAGCTATTTTTGTCGTTGACTGTACCTTCATAGGTATTCCTTGTTAGTGTTGACCACGGATTAAGTCTAGACATTGTTCGTTAGATATTTTTTCCATATATTAACGGCGCATAGGTACTCTAGCCGGCCACAAATTTAAATAACCTAAGCACAAAGGGTCCCTGAATAGGTGCTTAATTTTACGCTTACCCGAGTATCCAACAATTGCATAATCTTCTCTCTCGCCAGCTTCACATCATCAGGTCTTCCAGCGACTCTAACGTGAGGATCTGTGCCAAACACAACGGCAAATTACCTATTTTATGAATTCTAACAGTCTAGTAAGTAAACATACTTACCGATTATATATAATTATTTTTACTTTTTTGTATATCAATACTTGGTATATCTGATCAAATCTACAAGTTCAAAACTCACAATCAGAACATACTGACCAAGATTTAGAAATGTTCTAGTAGCACCAGAATGAAAATATCTCGAGTAAAATGGATTTTTGTACCTTGGAAAAATTCACAGAACTTATTACACCGCATTTCTTTGATAACATCGTATAAAAAATCATTATTTCCTGCAAAAACCATTACTACTTCAACACTTAAAAAAATATGATTAATTTTCATGACCGCAATGTAACGGACGCGCGACTCAAATAATACAAAAAATCATAAAACGCGCCAGGCGCCGGCGCCGCGGCGCCGATATCCCAGACATCTTGGCGCCATTCAATATCCATCCCGCCAAAACTAGTGTAAACCGGATGACCGAAGACAAACTTATTTAAGCTGTCAATTTCAGCTGTCAATTTCATATTTTATTTGAAATTGACAGTTTAGAAAACTATTTTTATGAAACTGACTTAGGTACCTTTTTTTGAACGTGCTCCAATCTTAAGACGGGCGGGCCAGTTTATCAAAGTATTTGTGTCTGTCATTACCTGAAATAAATAATTAACAAGACTGGTCAAGTGTGTGTTAATGAGTAATGTTAAACTGTGAAAAGTACGTATTTACTTACCCGGTGAAAGAACGCTTGCGCAGTTTGAGCTTCTTCCAAGTTTTCTGTAAAAATACAGCAGAAATCTTTGATAGGTTTGGCAAAAGGCATGACGTTCATTTTTACTTAAAAGCTAATAAAAATTATGTTAAATAATAAATGATGTAGTATTTGCACCATACCTTTAGCTAGAATTATTGCAAATATCTGTCTAGAGTTTCCTAGTTCTAATAGGATTTCGAGAATAAAAAAAATCTGTCACGTTGGGGAGATTCGGTTTGGGCATGTTATTTAATATACAAATATGATTAATGTAAATCAAAAAATAATTAAAATATTTCGTAGTTGATACCAAATGACGAAAATAATTACATAACAAAAGAAATAGTTTCAATATAATTTGCATTTTCGCACCAAACCAAAAAAAATATAAATATATTATTATTATAAATATACATAAAAAAAACTACAACGGTTTTGAAAAAAGAGGAAGGTACCTACACTAAAAGGCGTATGCCTTTTAGTGTAGGTCCTTGTGTAGGTATCTGTATAGATATGATTGATTAGTATATGTAGGTACATACCAGCAAGCATTCCTTCCAAACGGCGTCTGTCAACGCGAAATCTTTCTTGGTACACATCATCAGCACTGTTTAGCCCGAGAATCACTGCTAATTTCTGTAAGTCTTCTGCTGACGTCACAGAGTTGCTCGTCCCACTTTCGGAAGCCTAAAAATAAATAAACATTTATTTGAATAATGTTTAAAGGTTATTTAAATAACTGAATGAAAGAGTATGCTGTAATAAAGTCATATGGAATAGTATGTAATTGGATTTGAAGTATAAATATTTCAATTCGATATAATTATGATAATTCAAAATGGCGTATGACCCACGCTATCTTTATCATTGCAAGTTAAAGAAATAACAAGAGTTTCTATGCGAATATAATAAGCAGTTCGATAATTTGAATAAATATTTATAAAAATAACACAGCATTAAACAAACGTAAGCACTGAAAACTTACCTCACTCATTGTATCTTTTTCTACATTGCCTTTGAATCCAGTTAAATGTGTTTTAACAGTTAAAAAGTTATTAGAAGCCATCGTGTTTATATAAATTAATTAAATAGTCAACATAAAATAATTAGTTACTACAATAAATAATCAAAAAATAAAATTGTTTTCCCGAAAATAACATAAAATTTTAACTGAACGAACTGACGTGCTTGTACCAAAAGAAAGATTTCTTTCTTTGTGCCTGGCCGTCTCGTCGCAAAAGCTTGTAACCTATTATTTTTAATGAGGGTAGATTCTACAAGAGCAGTGCGATATCGCCGGCCGATTTTCGTTATACCTACCCTAATTTTTCTTTAGTACTAAATATTCGACACTTCTGTGCAATTTACTAAACTTCAGGGAGTTTTTCTATCACTTGTAGGAAAAATAAGACCTGTAATTAATATCCTAAAATTAATTTTGAAATGTAATGTGATGTATTTATCATGTCATGTCGCCATCATCACGATTGCTTCAATTATGTTTTTGAACGTTCTTTTCGAACGAACGAAAATGAATTGCCAATGATAAAACGTCCTGCTACCGGAAGTCACGTTAAATAATCTTTTCGACATTTCAACGAATGCTGTTTGCTGCTGCTGTTTGTATATTTTATTGGTATTTTTCCAAGATTATAATAGGAACCCTCGCAGTGTGGTGGAGCTGGCGCCTGCATGATCTGCATCGCGCTGGTCGGGGCGCGGGCGTCTGGCGCGGCGCGGCGGCGCGGCGGCGGCGCAGCGCCCCAGTCCCTGAGGCCGACGACAACGACGGACGGAACACGGAGCAGAGCAAACCCCAAGAAGCCAAGCCAAGCGCCGCGCCGCCGCCGCCGGAGCGCTTGTTGGTTGCACGCGTCGTCAAATTCGTGGTGGGGTGGCTCGCTTGCTTGTTGATTGGCTGGCTGGGGTCACACTGACAGTCGGGTTTCTGCACTTGTTTGCGTTGGTTGTGCGTTCTGGCTCCGCTTGTATTGTGTCGTATTATTTTTATCTCAAGAAAACACATCGTGTTTGTTAACATTCGTTTATTGTGTTAGAGAATAAGTAGTTACTGTGTTTAAATTATATTAGTACCCAAAATAAGGTGAGTTTCATATCCAGAATATTAGTGTACGGTAGGTAGGTAATCAAAATTTTAAATATACATCCATGTACAAGATTTGTTCTGTCTCTGAATGTTGTTGCAGAAGGCTTAAATAAAACTAATTCAGCTTTTTATTCAGGAAGCCAGTAGGTATAATTTTATTGATCACCTACCTAAAAAGTTGCCATACCTGTAATAACTTTAAAGGTACAAACTGTCCATTCCGTCAAACAGCTGTTCTGTTGTTGCCAACTGCCTTACTATTGCGAGTTGCCATATCTTAGGGAACAGCTTGACCGCATAACAACACGTGGTTTTGGCCGGTTTTTGCGCTCTTGATTATCTAATGTATAGGTACTCATAATTACACTTACTTACCCATAAAAAATAGGACTATGTGGAATCTGAACAAAAAACTGGTCAGATTCTAAAATCTCTTTAACTGCTGGTTATTATGTAGGTACCTATCCCTGAGTGATTTAGGTGGGTATTTAACGTTACGTTACAAGTTCTTTAGAAGCCGCGGGCACAAGCTAGATTTTAGACAGGTAGCTTATTATTTGCTAGGGAAATATCGCCACGGTCGTTGACCTTACATCTAGTCCTGTATAAAATCTACATAGGTAGGTACTTACTTCACTAACCCCTTTTAATGCAATTTATGTTATTCAATTCAATTCTATCGGATCGAACGTTCGATAGGTAACTAGTTACCTTATGATAGTTTTGCGATCGTAAAGAACTTAAATAAGTTAGTAGGCAACCGTAGGTAGGTACCTAGGTTGCCTACGAGTAGTTCGTTCTTAACTGTACCTACGTAAAGTAGGTACCTACCTACCTAGTAACAATGTCAAATACCTAGGTACAATCAATGTAGGTCTACCTAGGTACTATGTAGGTACTTATTGTAGGTATACCTAGGTACACAAGCCAAACTCGATGTAGAATGTTTGTAAGAACTGGTAGTTATGTAGGTATTGTTTAGTATTCCCACGCATCGTCCTTATTCCGCTGCACTTAGTCAGCAAATAAGCTAGGTTATCCACCACCATAAATATAGGTACTTTCGTAGTTACACTGGGTACTACCTACCTATACCTAATCTGTGCTTGAGCCTGAGAACATTAGTATATTTAGTTTAGTAATTTTATGACGTTAGATCCAACTCGTGAATTACCTAAGTAAGGTAAGGTTTGTAGGTATGCTAATCGGTGATACCTAAATGGCTTTGCTAATTTATTATGATAATATTGCTGAAATAACGCCCACTGTTTTTATCCTTATAACTTTTAAACATTCCCAAAAATATGGACATAACTACAGTACCTGCTTATAAGTACAAGTTGGATAAATTGTTTAAATACAAGTATTTTTTGCTGTCAGATTTTCGAAGTGACAAGTCGTCGCTCAAATTGGTATTACTTGTTTTCTATAGAAATACCTACACCATTACGTCATGGGTAGCTAAATTGTACACATACAAAACCTTCAGTCACTCGCCTTCTGAAACAGATCTTGTGAATTCGCGAATCCCCGCGCACGTTGAGCATAACTAGGTAGCTTTTGGCTTTCAAGTGTAAGTTATTTTTTTTTTTTTGCAATAATGAATTGAATACTTAAGTAACGACACTTATACAATGTTACGAATTGTCTACTTTAATGTGGTAAAAATAACTAGTATTTTTCCTGTTGATTTTTTCATACATGACTGTTTTGAGTTTGCTATGTTATGCGTGCTTTCATTTAGATACCTGACTAAATAGTTAGCATTATTAACAGAAAAAAGGTTCTATACCTACAGGTTGGCTTTTTGAGATGGAAGTGGATAACCAAATCTGAAACCATAAGAGTTACATAATATAGAAATGTCGTGAAAGGAGTCGTGGCATCAATTTATGAGAAAATGAAAACTGCATAGGTAGGTACTTTACTAATTTTTTTTTTTTTTTATGGATTTTTTCATTAAAGTTTGAAATATTTATCGAGGTTAAACCCCATTAAAATACAGTCTAAATATCCTGGCTAGCGGCAAGCACACCAGTTCTTCGAAGAGATTATTTAAAATTTTCACATTGATGCTTTTAAGGGGAGTTTTCAAACTAAAATGGAAAAAAATTGCCATTTCCTTTCATTTTAAAAAAAGCAGGTCTTTCCAAAGATCAGCATCCCGTTAGTGTTGTAAAATAAACAAAGTAAATTTTTTTGAAAAATTAATTGGTTCGTTTCCTGTAAAGGAATACAAAAAAGAACTAAATACCTAGGTATGCAGTTTTTGTTTTCTTATAAATCAAGGTATGTCTCCTTTCACGACATTCCTTTATCTCATGGTTTCTGATTTGGCCATCCACTCCCATCTCAAAAATCCAACCTGTATGTTATACCTATCTATAATAAAATACGTATTTAAAGTATTAACTCATTTTACTCGATACATTTTACGGCTGTCATAATTAATGCCTTTTGTTTACCGAAACCACAATTTTTTTGTTACCTTCTCAACTATAAAATACCGTCGTCGTCGCGTCGTCGTCGACTCGATCCGTTACTGTCTGGCGCCATCTGATGGCAACGAAATGACTTGACGATTAACGGGTTGTTTAAATAAATTGGTAACGTTATTTTTTAAATGATCCTTTTAAAGAGAAACGTCTCCAAGTCATTAAAGAAATTCTTATTCCTCAAATTTAAATATATGAGAAATAAATTAACTTCTTGGTATCTACTGCACAAAAATGCACCAACAAACTATTAAACACCACAGATCTTATTCTTATTATTCTTATTCTTATACAGATCTGGTAAATATTCTGACAACTGATGTTATTTATTAAAATTCTACTATTAAAAATTGCACAATTGAACAATAATTGACATCCCCTACTGAAACCCTATCTGTGACAGAAATTATTCATTCTATTTGTTTCTGTGATACTTTCGCAGTGCCTATGTGTGTGTATGTCAGTGTGTTGTGTTTAGTGAAGTCATCAACAGATTT
The DNA here is from genome assembly GCA_963662085.1 of Eupithecia inturbata. NCBI lineage: Eukaryota > Metazoa > Arthropoda > Insecta > Lepidoptera > Geometridae > Eupithecia > Eupithecia inturbata. The sequence goes on from OY759195.1 coordinate 1,848,092, forward strand.
TTTTTCTAGGTACCTACATACTTTATATGCAAATGTTGGCCTCATACCTGCATATTTTTTGTTGCTGTTAATATCTACCAGCCTAGTTTAGTTAGGTATTAATAACTTTCTCGCCTGTTACTTACAGTTTCTGTTGTCTTAAATCGAGTGCGAATGAATAGATACATCAGACTATTAGAGTTAGGTTTAGTTAAGCAATAACTTTAATTTTGTTATATATTTTTTTGTATGTTTACAACATAAATCTAATTTTTCTACGGGCGATGTTATCGCTAGCGATAAAGCCCTCAAATAAAAAAAAAAAAAAGATCATGCCATGCTAACCTGTTACTAGTTGATTAGAAACCTAATTTCCAATTGAATGTAATTATGTTATCTTTATTTTCAGAATAAATCATTCCAAAGGCGTGCAGCATGGCTAAAACAGAAAAATCTTTCCCTAGAAACTTTACAGGTAACGTAACTTTAATATGTTTTGTTTTACTAATTTTAAATGTTCTCAAAAATGCATATGTAACAAAGGTAACGGTGACGCAAAGTTGGCAACATTATCTTATCGCGAAATGACGCAGAGCAACAGACATTTTGGCACGATTCCATTTTTAAAATAGATTCGCCGTAGGTTCCGTTTTGATTCTGTATTCTTGCTTCCGGTTTATTAAATAACTAGTCAGATAAATTATAAGCTTGAGTAGCGCAATAGGTGGTTAAATGACAGCTGGCTAATTGCGTTTTCCACGTGAAGTGGCTAACGGTATCGCATTTCGGGCCCGCAAGTCCCGTGACTTGCCGAAGACAAATGGTCATGGTTGGGTCATGGTGAATGTAATGGGTAAACATAGGCCAGCTGGTATTGTTCAGTTATCTCGGAAAACAAACACAAAATGTCACTTTTTTGTCTTACAAAGTTTAATTTTTCTTCAACAAAAACCTTTGGTAGGTATTATCCTTTCCTTTCATAGGCCTATTTGTTTATTAAAAATTGCACCAACAACGCTGTGTACACCAAAACATAGATTGAGGACCTTTTCTTATAATAAAACTTCTAAGTGCCATGCCACCTCAATTAAAGGTACAAATCGAAATTGGCCTACTAAATAGAACATACAGTGAATTTTAGTTTAAATAGATAAATACAGTTAATTTTAATCCATACTAATATTATAAATTCGAAAGTAACTCTGTCAGACAGACAGAGTTACTCTGTTACCTTTTCACGCTTAAACGGCTAAACGGATCTTAATGAAAATTGGCAGGGAGATAGACGGTATTCCAGGGACGGACATAGACTACTCGAAAAGCACGTGCTAACCCAATCAGAAGCAGTAATAGCATATATGGATTTAAAACTAAATTAAAGCGGTTTCTAATTCAGGAACAAAGAAAGTGGGACGGCATCAATAACAATGATGCTGCGATAATTTGAGTGTCTTAGCTTATCTGTCGTATCTCTTTTTGATATAGAGAAAAAATACATTACTTTAATATGTTACGAAAGTTTCAGAAATGGCGTTTTTGTTCATTTTCTAGTTCTAATTTGAATTTATTATTTGATTGTAAGTTTCTTTGTTAATAAAGGCCGTTCAGTTAGTAGGTAAATAGTTAAGTACCTATTCAAATGTATTTTATAATATATATTTTGTTGTAGTTGTCCATTACTTTAGATAAGCTACATGGTAGGCATGTGTGCATAGATCCAGATAATATTGCTCATATAAAAAGTTATATAAAACCCTTACTTCATTCACTTTATGCTAAACATACATAGAGCAGTGTACGTAGAGGTTTGTCGTTAGTGATGTAATTTACCTCACGAGGGTCAACATAATACCAGCGCTGAGTAGGTAATTTTTTTTTTGATTTATCTACTCAGCAACATGCTGAGTTGATTCCTTTTTGACTCGACACTCGGTGGTTTGCCAAGAAGGGTGCGGAACTTATTATGTAGGTACCTACTGATAATCTATGTACCTAATGTCATACTGATAAATTAGTACCTAGTTTAGTTTTTTTTCCATAAATATTTTATAACTGCAATGTGTCGTGTGGTGTCAAATAAATCTTTTTCATTTCATTTCATTTCATTTCAACCCGCGGGCAGCAGCTAGTTAAAAAAAAAGTAACGAGGGTCGCACGCTCTGTCAAGTAAAGATTAATTCCATTAGTTCTGTGCTATAATTGTTATGTGACTATCCATACCCATACTTCCATACTTATATTATAAATTCGCAAGTAACTCTGTCTGTCTGTTACCTTTTCACGCCTAAACGGCCGAACGGATCTTAATGAAATTTGGTAGGGAGATAAATAATATCCCGGGGACCGACATAGACTACCTGAAAAGCGCGTGCTAACCCGAGGCTAGAAACTAGTTAGGTTATACATACACACTGCGCTTCGGATAGACCTTGACTAGAAGGCAGTCCTTCACGTGCAACGCTAATAAACAATTGAAACACGTGGTATATATTAGTCGTGCCTGGCCGCTTTGCCAACATTATTTTGACGACTATTCTAGCTGAAGCCGCGTTTGCTCGGACCGAGTGGACTCGGATTCCTACTCGGACGCAACGCAACACGTATTGTGGCAACCCCTTCGTCTGAGCGCACTCGGACGATGGGGTCCGATCTGTGGGTTCTAAGAACCGAATCATTAGTAATAAATAACCTACAAAAAATCTAGAAAAATAAGTAATTTCAATAGACCGCAGAGTACACCATAACAGCATGCATAAGACTTTACTATAAACACACTAATACAAAGCAAGTGGGATTCATTACGGATGTAAGCGGGTTAACTACGAACCTTATTTGCGTTGGAAGGACACCAACGTTTCATCCCTTAACGAGGGACTTCATCAGGGTCAGTGCGGTTCGCGACGCGCCTGTACCGCTGCCGTGCGCTCACGGGGACTCAAGGGGGATTGTAGAAAACAATAGGTATCTTATGTTAAAATATACTTAAATACTAATGTAAACAAAAAAACAAAAAAAACAATAAGAGAGTAGTACATGATAGAACATGATATTTAACAAAGTATAACAATGTAATTAAGATATTAAACAAGCTCAGTAGCTGAAACCGTCACGGGTTGGCGCGCGCGAGATACAAATTATTGGTCGTGGTTTTTAATTTATTTCTGCGTTCTACGAGGAATAAAACCACGGAAAAGTAATTTGCCGCAAATCGTATATCGTCGAAGCTGGCAAGACTGTCATAGCCATGTGCGCAGGATATCAGTGCGCAAGTGTGTGCGCAAAAACATTTGCAATCTCTACTTCTTCAGTCTCGGGACGGCAGCACTGTTTTATACAAAGTACCAAACAACCAATTAAGTAGGTGGGTATACAAACATAACATGACATACATAGGTTGGTACTCCCGACAGACGATGATGTTTCTATGAAGAACACGTGTTAGTGAGCAGTGCATACAACTCAGTATGTTTGGAATGTTTTACTAAACCTAACCTTAGTAGATAGGTACCTGATTGACGAACTCAAGTTAATATTGTGTAGTTTTAACCGACTTCAAAAAAGTCTCAATTCGGCTGTATGTTTTATTATGATAATGATAAATCTAACTCAAATTACTTTAAACCTTCATCAAAATATTATATTTACAGAAACGCCAAACGGTAGCGACCGTGGCATACTTATTTTATTGCCAAGTGATCAAAAGTTATATATGATTCAAGGTTTTATCTTGCCAAAAAAAATACAAAAAAGAAATTAAATACTTGCAAATCACCTTGTGGACTGACTTGTAAAATAAATAATCCTGGACAACCCACGCAGCATCTTCTAGCATCTTCCACAAGCAAGGGCTTGTATGTGTCACTGGTATACATTACATACAAAGATAGTTTTTTTTTTATGTACATAGAAACACCCGGAACAAATTTCACATCACACTATCACAAGTTTGGATGGAACTTTTTATTCCATAAATCAGTTCCCATAGGCTAGAAATAATCTTTAACTTTTCCATAGAAACAACGCGTGCTAAGCCGCGGGCAGAAACTAGTCTAATATGTTGCGGTCCCAGAGAATTCTCCCATAGGCCACCATCGTTTGGCTTTTCTATTTTTTTTTGACTCGCTAGTTTTAGCGTTTACTATAATTTAGTTTTTTAGTGTTAAATAATTTTTTTTTATTCAAAAATTTGGGCTACATTTACACCAATAAAAACCTGCTACGAAACGATACAGATTAAGGACCAGACGAGTTAGGATAGGAAAATTATAATAAGGGAATTATGAAACAGAGAAAGTTAAAATTCGAGCATGTCAGAACAGAACTCAAAATATTGTTTTATTAATGGACACCTGAGAGTGTCTAAGAGAAAGGTTACATTTCGCGTAGGCGTCAGTCAGATCAACGATTCTAATTGTGAATTGGTGAAAGCGTTTGCAAATATGACAGGGCTTACACCATATTGATGGTAGGTGGTCAATGGGTAGTAAAAGTGCCGTGTGGTGCTAGTGTGGGCTGAGAATAATTCTACGCAAATTATTTGCACCACCCAAACTCTTCCCCGGGTGTCTTAAGGCTGGTGTATGCCACAACAGCCTTAGAACACATAATAATTATCTGTAGCCGTCTAAATAATTTGTTTCATACGTAAAATGTTCAATTTGTGTAAAATGCTTTGACAAATATTTGAGGGAAAGAAAAATACTCAAACTAAATAGCGTATAGAAGAAATACGGCTACAGATAGTTACTTTGTGTTCTCAAGGCCGTTGGGGCATACAACAGCTTTAAGAGGCGACTAAGGGATATCCACCAGGGTGTGAGGCAGGAGCCCCTCGTGCAGAAAAAATTTACCACCGAACTGCGATACCCAACCCGCATGCCCAGTGTGGGGACTATGGGCATTATACACGAGATAAAAGCCAATAAGGCGCTCATCAAAGGGAGGCTGGGTCCAGGCTACTCCTCAACCCAGCCTCCCTTAGATCAGTCTAGGCTGTAAATACAATACAATACATTACACTTTTTTGCACAACAAGAAAATATAAAAAAGATACAGGAAAAGAGAGATAACAGAGTTGCACAATGGGCGGTCTTATCGCTAAGGGCGATCTCTTCCAGACAACCTAGCTATCTAGGTTAAATAGTAGTAAAATCTGTGGTCAAACATAGTTACAGCTTGTTTATCGTCATTATCATCATCAATGGCCTCTACATCCATGAAAGATGTTTATGTGGTGTTCGTTTATTTATTAGTTGATTAAACAGAATAAAATCCATAATAAAATACAGTAGGTAAGTATATTGTTGTTACGATCTAAATTTTACAAAAATATGCAAACATAACAAGCGGTTTCATAATGTTGCAAGCTAAAATTTGAAATTTACCCTTAAGTCGCGACACGCTCACATCATGCGCAATTTTTTACGTAGCATAAAGCCACGTTTTCACTAGGGGACATGTCGCAGAGACAAATCGCCCGACATTCACGTAGTTGTCTCTGCAAAAGATGTGGGTACAATGTCCCGCGATATGTTCACACTAGCCAGTGGTGATCAGTATGTCGCCCGAGGAGCTAGTGTTGTTGACACGAAGGTCGCGCGTGTCGACGCTCGCAGAGCATCGACTAGCGACAAGTCGCACGACCCGTAAATGTCACGCGCGACATTGCCACGTGCGTCGTCGGGCGACATCGCGCGGGACACGTGAATTTCGTGTCGAGTGACAGAGTCGCGGGATAAATGTCCCGTAGTGAAAACGCGGCTTTATATTTAGAGAAAGATGTTGGTATACGATACTTGCGTCCCTGTAGCTGCTGGTAGACGCTGATGAATATTCAATACTGGCCTCTCAAATAGCTTTGTCGCTCGGTTGTCGGGCGTAGTAGGAAATCACCATTCCGCCTGCCAAGCGTGGTGATTAGGTACGGCAAATCCGATCTTGTTTGGGGCAGATACATGTACGTATGTATGTTACCTACTTATACATATACTTTTTGACTTCATATTCATCATCGTCATCATCAACAACCTATCTTAGTCCACTGCTGGACATAGGCCTCCCCCAATGAGCGCCATAGCGCCCTGTCTTCAGCTTGCCGCATCCAGCATCTGCCTGCAGTCTTTCGCAGATCGTCATCCCACCTGGCCGGAGGGCGTCCTACACTACGTTTGCCGAGTCGCGGTCTCCACTCGAGAACACGTTTACCCCAGCGGTTGTCGGTTCTTCGCGAGATATGTCCAGCTTACTGCCACTTCAGCTTGCTAATTCTCTACATACAAACTTCATATTACAAAATCTAAAATTCGAATCCTTCGTCACACACAACCGGTGCTTTCAACTCGAAAGCAACCCAGGGTATTGTCGACACTTATAAAGCACGAATCTACGTGTAATGTATATAATTCCTGTTTCCATAAATCATGTCTGTGATTATTTACGGAAGTAGGTAATACGTGGTTATATACGCAACCCACAGTTCCACTTCCTAGGTACGAGTAGTAGACACTTAGAAGACACAATCGTTTAGGTACATTCACATTTTACTATACAAACTATCGTAGTTTAACGAATTCATTACGGATTTAAGCGGGGAACCGCACTCACCCTGAAGAAGTACCTTGGGGATGAAACGGGTTTTCTTCCAACACATATTTAAGGTTCGTAGTTAACCCACTTACATCCGTAATTAATACATTACAAATATTAAAAACATATAACAGGCACGCAAATTCCCCTTTGCTTAATTTATCAGGAGGGTAAAATGGATAATCGTTAAATTGACGTGTCCAAGAGTCCTGTTAAGTCTAGGAAATAAAGCACTTTGATATTTGATATGATAATCAAAGACCAAGTATTTTTATAAAAAATATTAAGCTTAGGAGAAGCTTATTCTAATATAATTTTGGTAAAGCGCTTGCTGCAAACCAAAATAAACAACATAATAACATTAATAACACAACCTCCTCAGCACATACATCTACTGCTGAACGTGCCTACCCCCAAACACAAACAAGAGAGGTTTTACTGTAACCAAAGAGAGGAACTTGAAGTCGAAGCTAATCCATCGGTGGATTAGAGTGGGCAAAAAAGTGAAAACTGATCCATTAGTGGAACTGCAAACTGGATCAGAGTGGTATAGGCAGACGGATTGGTGATTGCAGTAGAGGTGTTAAAATACACAGAAAATAGCTGCTGCCCTGCCTCAGTAGTCGACTCTTACGATATCCTTGGGTTGAGTTGGTGGGTCGATTCCAACGTCGTCGCGACCGCCACGACTCGCGGCTGTGTAAAGTACTCGTACAAGCACAACACATCACACAACTCCAAATTAATAAAGACTCATTCCTAGGAGACGTCGACGACCCGTTTCTGACGGTGACGACGGCGGTGGCGGCCGGAATAATCTGTAATTTTTAGGCCTGTGCACATAGCTTTTTTTAAACGCGCCGTCGAACGCACGCCGCATCGTGTTTTTCATGCCACATAGCAGTCTGTTTACGCTTTTAGCGATACAAACGCGCGTCGACGACGGCGCGATAGCAGGGCCCTACCGACGAGCCATCTTGCTACTAATTGAGGAGCTCCTGCTCAAAAACGCAAAAAAATCTGGTGTGCAAATATCTATAAGCTGCGTCTGATTCGCGTGCATATCGCGTTTGTTTGTATCGAAACACACCCGCCTCGACGCGACGGCGCGGCGGCGCATTGAGTTTAAAAAACGCGGTGTGCCCAGGCTTTAATGTCTCAGAATTACCATTCCAGAAAATGAGTATTAACATAGATTGGAACTTGGGTGCCATTTAATATCCCTCGTAAATAAATATACCCCCTTAGAATGTAGATGCTGCGATTAAAGTCTAGATGGGATAGTTCTTATTATCTCTCATAATCTAAGTTCTATTTTAGGGTTGACTAGACGAGCGCTGTACAAAAAGTTGTTTTTGTTTTTTACGTGTTTTCTCCGTATATTTTAGCTTCACACGTATTTTGTTTTTGCGGGGCTTGCCAATTTTTTGTATCGTCTCGACCGAGGATTCTTTAATAACACTGGCCGTCTAATTGCATTTACCTACGTCATTTGCGGCGCAGACTTTTTACTTAGGTAGGTATCTACAGCTAAGTCCTGTATAGTCTAAAAAACACGAGTTTTTTTAGTTTTTATACACCTATCCGGTCGCGAACACCATGAAGCTAAATAATAACCTAAAATGGGGTAAAAGTTAAACACTGTTCTGGCAACCCTACCTCTTCCCGCCCTTGGGCATACTCTTCACAACGATAATCCATTGTAGTGATTTGATTACGTAAATAAATGAATATATACCGAACCGGTCGGTAAGTAGGTTGTGTCAGCTGTGTCAACCTCTGAGCACGAATTCATTAACGTTTGATTTAAAAAACCGTTACCTTCTATTTGTTTATCAATAACTAGCTGCAGCCCGCGGCTTCGCACGTTTTTTCCGGAATAAAAGGTAGCCTATATCCGGCCCCGGGATACCATCTACCTCGCTGCCAAATTTCACCGAGATCCGTTCAGCCGTTCTTGAGTTATATATAAATAGTGTAACTAACACGATTTTCTTTTATATATATAAGATACCAGTTATTGTGAACAATTCGCCGCCATTGATATGAATCAGTTGAGCTACCTGTAGATTGTTTGCAACAGGCTGCAGTTAGCTTAATTGATTCAATTGTAAATACTAGTTCTAATTGTTTTTATTTCTTTGTTAATAAAGGCCGTATTCGCCGATGTCACGGATATCTATCACCCATTGAATTAAAAGTACAAGTACGTAATACGTGGGTAACGTTTTCAACCTCGTTCGTTGCGCCTGCGACGCAGGAGGTTGCGGGTTCGATTCCCGCCTCGGGACAAATGTTTGTACGATCTGCAGATATTTGTTTCGGGTGTTCTGATTGCTTTCTGTGTATAATAAACAATATGTATCAGTGTAATGTATTGTATTAAGTATATCAGTCATCTAGTACCCATAACATAAGCTCTGCTTAGCTTGGATCTTTTACTAGATGATGCTGTGTGGATTGTCCAGCATTATTTAGTTCAGATGTCATCGGCGAATGAGGATGGAAAACGGGGGTTAGTTACAATCTATTTCGATTATTTATTCGGTTTACGCGTGTTAAGGATGAGTCTGCTTTCCGCTTATAGGTAAGGTGCCTTATCTACTCACGCACGAGTAAGTTAATTAGATAAGTACCTTACGTCAATTCAGATGTACCTATTCATGAGTGTATCATTCATACTATTTTAGCCGCTCATTGAATGCATTTTGATTACCAAAAGAAAATTAACTTGTGGCGAAAATAGTGCGAGTTCACGAATATAATTATGTTGTTTAATATGTTTGATGCAAATAAATATCTTTGAACCTTTATTAATTTAATTGACCAGCTACAGTGGATAACAAAAATCCACTAATGACAAAGCTAACTCGGAATATGAACTAGGAAATGTATTATGGAAAACGCATTTAACCCTCATATAAAGTTGACTTGAATTAATTTGCAACGTTGTTGTGAAATGGAAATAACTAGAAGTAATTATTTTGTTCTTCGTACATACTTTTTACAATGTTGTGCTAACGTTTTACACGAAACTTATGAAAATGTGCAAGAAAAAAAAGTTGTAGGGTGACATTGTGTTTGATTTTGTTAGGAAATTTCGTAAACATTTCTTTAAAAAAATATGTTTAATTATTATTACCTTTACCTGCTTGTAGGGTTGCCACAAAAAATATTGTAAATTATCATGTACATAATTCCACTTAATATCAGTTATCTCTTTCTTCGCAGGTTGTTTAACATGCGTCCAAGTACTGAATATAATGGTACTTCTGGGCTTCATGTTGAACTACGCTCTCCGGGTGAACTTGACCATCGCGGTTGTGGCTATGGTATACGATGTCGACGACAACCAAACGTCAGTCGTCATCAACGCTACTCATCACATAAACGTCACAGAGGTAAGAAGAAACAAAATGAAAAAAAAAAAAACTTTATGATATACATAAATAATAAATCATTAACATCTTCCGGACCTTATCCCACGCTAGGTAGGGTCGGCACAGCAATTTTTCTTCCACTCTCTATCAGCCTTCATCTCTGTCTGTACTTACACCTTTCCTGACCATGCCCCCTTTCACACAATCCATCCATCTTTTCGTCGGCCTCTCATAAATTACACGATAAAAAAGTCGCGTTGTCTTTAATTTGTTTGTTTTTTCGTTTAGAGGAATGTGGAACCACTTCTCAGATCGCTGGAATAGTGTGTTTTACGAAAATTATTATCTATATTAATTATCTTCACATATACTAAAATTTTAATCCAACTATAATTGGACAGTCAGCTGCTTTGTCGGTTGACTTTGAAGTAAAATGTATGAAAACTTCTGTTAAAAACATCAATTAACATGTAAGTGTCCTATTATCTTTTTGGTGTCCAACACCGGCCTTAGGGTGGTGTTCCTTGATAGATAAACGGACAATTAGCACTTTAGCAGCTTGCTCCGTTAGCAAGCAAAATATTGCATCTTATTATTGCGTGCTCGTGTAGTACCTAACTAAAATTAATTTTATCCATAAATTACATGATGTGGTGTCAGTTTTACAACACGATTTTTAAAGAGAATAAATATTTATAGCTAATAAACATTTCTTTAAATATCATTTATCGAATTAACTCAAAAAACAAAAGGAAAACAAACATCTTTAAAAAGGTATGAATAACGTTTTAGGTTAGGAAAATTTATTAAATTTATTATTTATTGAGGTATGTAAAGAAAGAATAAAAAGAAGAATAAAGAATTTATTCATAGCCACACACATGTTATATAAAAAATAAGAGAAATACAAAAGAAAATACAGGTACGTAATAAACAAAAAAAAAGGCCTTTGGATTTAAATTTAGAACATTATACAACAGCAAACATGCTGTTGTATTATCTATGTAAATTATTTCACCACATAACACAAAATTTGATCATGAGACGAGCAAGTAGGTAACCAAGCTAACGACATAAACCTAAATCGTTAAACCTAACATAGGCTATAAGACACTTCTAACCAAAAATACAAAGTATTTCATAGCTTGAATGTAGTCGTACATAGCTGTAAAATACTGTTTGGTAAAGGAATGATTTGTTCCTAACTGAATTTACAAACCAACATTGAGTAACCGCACACTGTCGATAGGAATTTCCGGCGCCAAACCACATGTCTTGAAACGCAAATTGTATGACTCCTTTAATAACATAATTTGTACGTTAGCCGTTGTTCTTTTTCGTTCTTTCCTTTCCATAACTAACTCTAAGTCTTATACTTATGCAGCAAACTAATTACTAGAAAGCTGGCTGTTTATGGCCTTTATAAATTTCCAGCTCAAGTTGTAATACCGTCGTAAATATTGTAATGTTAACGTGGGCCTATTTTAAATTCCCCGGCGCTAGTGAAATCAGTCCAAAGTCAACGAACTTGCTGCATCATACCTACTGTTGACCACTGCACTTACTAGCATTTACATAATCCGGCCTTCGGGCCTTGTCAGTTTCATAAAATGTTTTACGTTTGATAATGTCTCCAGCCTTTGTCGGGCCAGCCATCGTTTCTAATTGCATGTATATTACAGAAAACAATAATAATCATGAGTTGTAGAGCATATAGATTCGGTTGGTAATAAAATTAAAATTATTATGTGCATTGTTTTCCTGGAACCATAAAATTTCTTTCAGTATAAAAATCTAATTTATTTGCAAACACGAGTCTCATCTCTAGAATTCATCATACATACTTAATATCTTTTAAAGTTTGCTTTTCCTAACCAGCACCCGGAACACATAGAGCAGACACGGTACCACTGGGACACCAAGCAGAAGAACCTCCTGCTCGGCTGCTTCTTCTGGGGTTACGTCCTCACAGAGCTGCCGGGCGGTCGACTCGCTGAGATCATCGGAGCAAGGTGAGTGAGAACTGGATGATGTTTCTATCAGAACGCCTTACAATGTACCATAGAGTACATTGAGACAGAATAGGTTGATCTGATGATCTTCATTCTCGACTGGACGTATTTCGATCTCGTTCCCATTATTTTACTATACTCTTTTGTCTCAGTGACTGAAAGTGGATCTTGGCCAGCATAAGGTATAAATAAAGTTGTATTCTATTCACTGCGCGTGTTTGAATGAGTGGACATTGTTCGAACGTTTAAGTTTTTGGCACGGTAAACGACGTTCAATAGAAGGCCATTGTACATTTCTATCCAGATACAGCAAAAAATTGTCTCCTAAATTGTAAATTTAACAGCAGCGGAACTACCAACAATAGTATTTTTTAGCATAAGGATTCATGTTTCGTTACGAGGGTTGTTGGAACAAAAAAATCCGCTCGTGTAAAGGGCGCTGACCGAAACCAATTGAACTCCGAATCTGATTCAAATGAATTATGAATGACCGGTTCACGTTATAAAACAGGTCTTGCTTGCCCTTTGATCAATAAATTGTTAATTTTGGAGTTCAGTTTCATTTCTTTATCAGATACATCGGTGATTTTTATTCATACGTTGTCTTCCAATGACGCAAGTGATTCTAAAACAGCGACTCTGTTTGTAATATCAAGTTCCTCGCCGAACTTTCTAGATACATTAAATAGATGGGTCAACGAAGTCAACGAAGCTGTTTGTGCTGATTCGTTTGGTCCTTGTCATCAATTTCAACGATTATAATTATTATTACTTACTATTATACACTTATTACTCAAAATGAATCCACTGTACTGGTATTAATCAAGATAAATTTAAATGAGGATATCAAAGCGGACAGTTAAAATGTCAGGTTGATGCCATGTCCAACCAACGGTTTGTCAGTTTATTATTTAGAGCGCCTAAGCGGGAGTCAAATATTTGATCTGTCTGTGCGCTGTTCTATGAATGGGCTTATCAGGTTAAGCCACTTCTCGTTGATGACTAATTAAATGACTAATACCACGTTATTGAGGACGCTGAATTCTAGTTTTACAACCGGTTCCTTTATAATAAAGAAACCGGTTGACAAACTTTTTCATTTAAACTGCATCATATTTTTGTTAATCTCTCATGCCATCTTAACTAGGTTGATTATGATTGCTTTATTTGCCTTAATATTATTTAGAGTTAATGCCAATTTACTGTGCAAAAGTATGGTTAAAAATATTTTTTACGTAGAACTTTCTCGATTTAGGAGCTCACTGTGCTCTGTTGGTTCGTGTACAGAGAGTAATGAAGCATCGTATGAAATCGTTCGTGAAATGTTTGCGTGTCGGGTTGTTAGTCTGTAATTTGAACCTCTTTATGATTTCTGGAATAACTTAAGCGTTATTAATTTTAGTTAAATCGCGGTGTCTTGTATAATTATCCGTACTCAAAATCAATCAGAAAGCAACAAGATATAATCGTCTGAGCCTCTAGCCTGAGGGCTCTTTGTGGTTGTAGAATAAACTGTATGCTTTGTTGCCAGGCGAGTGTTCGGCTACAGCACATTGCTGGCCAGTGTTCTGACACTTGTGACTCCCGGAGCCGCTGTTCTCGGCTTCGGATGGGTGGTGGCAGTCAGAACACTCCTGGGTGTCCTACTCGGCGCCACATGGCCAGCCATCCTACCAATGGCGTCCAAATGGATTCCTCCCATGGACAGATCGAAATTCATGTCAAACATGATGGGTAAGTCTGCGAATTTTTATTTGTTTACAATGTCTTTCGTTTTCTTTATTGGATGGTTATGGCTGTCTGGCGTGACGTGCGCTGAGTAATTGTATTAAATATTGCGGAGTTTCAAACTATTGCGTGACAAACAGATGACGTCATTAAAGCCAATTTGCAACAGTATCTACGCTGTAAAAAATAACGCTACTGCCTTGATCGCAGGCAATTTTTCATAATCATTACTTATAAAGTAAAGTAAAGTAAAATTTATTGCATCAAATACATGTAAATAAGGTACATAGGTGGAGTATGTTTAAATAAGACACAATGTATTTCTACCTTTTCCGCGTGCCAAATCTGGATACAATGTCACTTAATTAAATATATAGCTAATAAGTCAAATTAAAAACGAATACTTAGTTGATAAGAAAACTGAATATTTAATTAAAAAAGAAATTACAAAAAAATTAAAAACTAGCAATTTGTCATTAACATAAATCTAAAAAATGTTTGTCCGTCATGATGTCATGAAGCATTTATCTTCCAAAGTGATATATAACTTTTTCCGAAACAGTGATATTGGTAGTTCTCTAAGTGATTTTGGCAGTTTATTGTAAATGGTAAGAGCCATGCAGAAAATACCCTTGCGCATCAAAGCAGTCTTGAGTTTGGCATGCAGACTGTATTGATCTCGTCGATTTCGAGGAACAGCATCGGAAAGCTGACAATATAAATCAGGGTTATTTTTCACAAACATAGCCGTTTCGTAACTATACAGTGAAGGTAGAGTAAGAATATTATTTTGAGCTAAGTAAGGCTTACAGGAATCTGTTACCTTAAGAGGAAACATAGCTCGTATACAGCGCTTCTAAGACTTAAAAATGTTGTCAACGTCCGTTGAATTCCCCCAAAATATTATGCGAATATTTGACGCAATCAACCCGTGCTACGTTATGAGAAGCGTTTCCAAGTTAACAACATGGGATAATTTGTATAAAATGTAGACGAGACTATTATTTTTTTTCATAAATGTTCAATGTGTGGTATCCAATGAAGGTTTAGTCAATATGAAGTCCTAAAAATTTTGTAGTCGGTTTCGTCGATTTTACTATGATTATATTGAATGTTGGTATGTGCAGCAGTATCGCGTTGTCTAAAATGTATAATATCGGTTTTATTAATGTTTATTTTTAAATGATTATTATATAGCCATGTTTTTATTGATTTCAAACTTGAGTTTATTTCGTTTTCATACGTGTCAATATTATGACATGGAATTGTTACAGTGCTGTCATCAGCAAATAAAGACATTGGTTGAATTGTAGCCTTCAGCAAGTCGTTAATATAGATTATAAAGATCCTAACACGCTACCTTGTGGAACACTATATTTTATAACACGTTCGTCTGAGATATATTTTATGTCGCCTCATGTTTTGTCCTATAGTTAATATTTCTTATTTCGGTCCGTTTCAAGCTTTTGAAGTAGCCATGCTCTACCTACATAATCGAAGGCTGGGGTCATGTCGCAGAATATAGAGCACACCGGTTTTCTTTTGTCAATATAACATGAGGCACGGTTAAGGAAATCATAAATAGCCATATTAATAACTTTTTTTCTCGAAACCCTTTTTGTTCTGTACAAAATATATTCTATTTTCGAAGAAGTTATTGATCTCACTATGTAAATATCTCTCAAATACCTTGGAGAGTACCAGTATGAGAGCGATAGGCCTGTAGTTATCAATACAATCTTTAATCTGTTTTTTGTGTAGAGGCTTAATAATCGATGTTTTTAATGCATCTGGAAATATTTCCGTGTTAATGATCATATTAATAATGTGGCAAACAGGTTTGCATATATTTCTTGCAACAGTTTTAATAATTTTTGTTGAGATTTCGTCGTATCCTAAACTTATTGTTGAGAGATATTATTATTTTAAGAACATCTGCAGATATACAAGGTTTAATAATTATAGACTCTCTCTGACTAGTGAATAAAGAGCATTTGTTTTTGTCCCAGGTTTTGATTGGTACAATTTTGTCAATGAAATGATTATTAAAAGTATTTACTATGTCAAGAGGATTCGTAATTATATTATTACCTAAAACTATTTTACTAATGGGATCTTGTGGCAATTTACTTTTGTTGCTATTTATTATATTCCAAGATGCTTTGGATTTATATTTCGATGTGTTTATGTTATAGCAATTTTGTGCCTTTTGGGTACTTTTAATTATTATTTTCAATAGGCTTGAATATTTGCGGTATTTGCATCTATTAAGTTCAGATGGATCTTTCCTAAATTTCCAAAGAAGTCTTCTTTTATTCTTGTAACACAATTTTATTCCACGTGATAACCATCTAACTGGCTTAGAAGTTTTAATCGTTATTAATTTAAAGGGAAAGCAAAGATCGTAAAACAATTTAAAAGTATCAATAAACGAGTTGTATGCAGCGTTAGGTTCTATTTCACCGTATACTTCCGAAAAGGTTATGTTACTAATTATTTTACCAAACTTAGTTATATTGTCTGCTGAGTAACCTCGTCTCTTGATTCGCCAATATTTAAGGATATTTTTTTGTTTTTTTTGGACAATTAGTTAACTGACCTGTATGATCAGATAAGGCGAGGTCAAGAATTTCGGAAGAGCATGTTTATTTAAAATTATGCGCAAAATTATATATGTAGGTGCTACTGGCAAGTCTTGTAGGCTGGTTCAAAATTTAGAAGCAAACATTCAAAGTCTAATGTTACGTTATTTCTTTTTAAGATGTATATATTAAAGCCACCGGTAACTAGTATGTGGTCATAATTTCTTTTCGATAATTCATGTAATACAATTTTCAAACGATTCATGAAAATGTCAATATCATTAGGTTTCGGTACTCTATAAATACATAAAATAGCAATTTTACAGTCTATGAACTCTACAGCACAACATTCAAATTTCCCAGGCACTGAATAAACTGATATATTTTTAAGTCTTTCCAGTTTGTTATGTCATTTCGAATTAAGATACAGGTGCCTTATCTTGATTTTTTGACATTTTTTCGACAAAAATATGAAGTTAGTGTATAGTTTGTAATAGTTAAATATTGTTCATGTCCTTCTAAAATAAAATGTTCTAAGATACAAACTACGTCTCCTTCTACATTGCGTTCTGTTAATTCTTGTAGGTGAATGGTCAATTGTTCTGATTTATTTATTAATCCTGCAATATTCTAATGCAAAACATGGAGATTTTTATTTAAGAAAAAAACTGGTTTTGCTCAGCTTGCTGGTTTTTGATCTCTGGGAAGCTTCTTATTTCGTGACGGTATGGCTCTCTGCTCTACGTCTAACTTGAAGGAGTCAGTTAAGCAAACTATGTGTTGAAGTCATAGCTCAGATATCTATTAGAGTCGATTATGTGAGCATACTTATATTTTTGGACGTCCTTCAGTAGAAGCTGGTTGATGCTAAATATTTTTTGATTCAACGAATCTTTCTGATTACCAATTAGGTAAGTTGGTGCACATAATACATTTGTGTGAGTGATCTCTTGTGTGGTTTCTCTAATATGTTTTTTTTGAGTCATCGGGTGATTTGATTCCAAAAGTCTTCTTCACTTATGAATATGTTCTAAAAACAGTTGCTCTATTCCTTGATGTTTCTTATGTTATGAGTTATGTTATGACAGTTCTTGTTATCGTTAGTTATTACGAGTGTGGAATCTGCCGACGACGTCAGGGAGGGCTCGTCGCGCGAAGGCAAATGTTATCACCGCTTGGCGCCACACGCAGCGTATGAGCGTAGATTTCGCAGAGTGCATTTGAAAGCGACAATATGGTCGGCCGGAGGCGCGCGCAGGCGTGGTTGCTGACGTCACAGCCATGCCGCTCGCCCATTGGCTGTTATAAGTTGACCGCGCGATTTAACCTTGCGCAACTGTTGCTATGCAGTAGGAAACTGTTCCGAGAATCGCTTGTGTTATTTTTGTATGGGATACGATCACGTGGGGTTTTATGTGTGGGCTTGTTCGGATATGAATCTTGCATGGAATTGTGACGGCTCATCAGGGTGAATTGCGGGGGCAATTACACTGGCCGGAAACAATTATTTGCAATGCTTTGCTTTATGTTATATTATTATGACACACGATGTTGGCGAGTCAACTTACGAAAACAAACGTCATGGCGCTAACTGCCTGGGCTATTTTCCTCAGATAATCTTATCTAGTAGGTACCTGTACCAGTCACGACTAATCTCATGGTCTTGTGATGCTATTTCCTTATTTTTCATTCTAAGCTGAGACCGGAAAGAAAATTAAAAATATACATAGCATATGCATTGCATGCATTCAAGGAAAATACAACCTTTCCTTATTTCCCATTGTCATTGCTTTTATTTCCTATGACAGAAATAATTGCGTACCTTATAATTAATATTATTATGCATAAAATAATAATGTCGAAGTCCGAAGGCCGTTCTAGAATAGACTTAATAGTGCGCATGTAACAGAAACTTCCTTGCAATGTCAGTAATAAAATAATGTAGGTACCTACTGCATTTGTCATGATGTGATAACGTAGTTGGAAAGATACCGGATGGCTGCTGTGGGTCAACTGTTGTTACTCATTGATCTCATTACGTATTTATTTTCAATGACATGTTTGAGGCTGACTGTTCTGATTCAGTTATCTGGTTTTGAGGGTTATTTTCCATTCGTTCCTTTTGTATGAAATGTTTCTATTTCTTATTGATCTGTGCTGTATGTACCTAGGTACTAGAGGTATAATAGAATCTAAAAAGCATCTCTTTAAAAAATTGTTAAAAAAAATATAAAATGTCCTATTTTAAACATATGACCATCGTGGTCGCCCTATGTACTCGTAATAAAATATTTCTAATTTGTTAATTAATTAATTTATTTAATTTATTTAATTTAATTAACACGGTATACACAACCAATTACATTAATTAAATATAATTACAGAAATTAACACATATTATACAACAAGAAACAATAAAATAAAGAATGTCAGAGAATTAATATTTACGTTCACAAAAATTAAGACGCTGTCTCATTAAATTGGTCCAGGTGTCGGCAAACAGATGAACAGATCAGTTAATGTAGTGAACAGTAGAAAAAACCCAAAAAATATTAATTTACGGCCATTATGGTCATCATATAACAGAGTTGATTCCGAAGGAGGCTCTAGCTAGACAAAATAGTAAAAAAATCTAGAAAATCTTAAGGGCATTTCAAACTCAACTACTCATACACTCCAGCCCAGAGATAAGCGCATTGCGCTTACGGATATATCGTGTATCGACGAACCGTGTAGGCTAAAAATAAACCAACTTACCCAACCTTAACATTTTAAAACAAAATTGCTCATCAATCAACATCATCTCCCAATATAAAATCATGTCACGCAAACCCGTCATATGGGTCTAGGTATTTTCACGGAAAACGAGCACTGAGGGTTACTGCTAAAGGTCTGTTCAGTCAGACCTACCTACTTCATGTTCGCTACCCAGAGCGGCAGCGAAACATTTCGCTCGGTTTCGCGTCATCCCGCCGGGCATTTTGCACGTGCCGCACAAGTTAGCGAACGCCGAGTGGGCTCGCTACTGCTCTGGGTTGCAAACACCGCGTAGGTAGGTCCTTATAGGCCTTGATACTAACATAGATAAAGAATTAACTCGTCCATGATGGTTATTCTTTCGTCCATGATACTACTATAGTGCCTGGCACAGATTAGTTTAAGTTAATTCCTGTACTTCCACTCTGACCAACTACACCAACCAACTGGTACTGCAGAATGGAACTCCATAAAGGGTTTTTCGAATCTAACCAATTGGTTGATATGGATCAGTTGAGCTACCTTGTAGATTGTTTGCAACAGTCTGCAGTTAGCTTAATTGTTTCAATTGTAATATTATAAATAAAATAAAAAAAGTGTTTTATTTCTTGAAACCCATAGTAAACTTGCATGCATGTAAAGAATTTAAATATGATCATTAAATAATATAAATGATCATTGTTTAACATTTTAATTCTGGGTAAAGATTTCTTAGGTTTTTTCGAGAACCCCTATTAAGGTGAAGGCCTCCTCCAAAGTTTGCCATTTTTCCCTCTCTTGGGCCAGTTGCATCCAGTGCGGTCCTGAGGTGTTTTTTATATCGTCCCCCCATCGGGCCTTCCTTTGTCTTGTACCTTGTGGACCTTTCCATGTCGTCACCTTTTTTGTCCTTTTCTGGTCTTCTATTTTTGCAACATGGCCAGCCCACTTTCATTTCATTCTTTGAGCGAAGTTGAGAGATACCACCTTACACCTTGAACCTGGATTGCCATTCAGACTTGCCTTGCTAATTTGATCGTTATCACGTTAACGATAATACTCATTATTGCAACTATAATTTATTAAACAGACTTTGCATCTGCATATTACATAACAATGTAGTATGCAGATCAGAATGTAGTATGGAGAAATCCATTTTCCAATGTCAAGACAACAGCAACAGCTCTAACATTGGAAAATGGATTTCTTATTTGTTATACAAGGTGTCACATGAGTTCATGTTCGTTCTGCAACTCATTTAAGTCATATAAATTCTTTATAGAAGATGCTGTCATGAAACAATTTAATAGTGGCATAGATGTTCCTGATGCAAACATACAACGTTTGGATGGTAACAGGATAGCCGCGCCGGATCGTAGAATTCGCCCGTTTGTGTAATGCGAACGTACGCTGATTTGTAAGGAATACCCATAGATTTAAGCTAGTTAAATCTGTAGATGTGGTACGTTCTCCCAGCGCTTACTCATTAACTGACCTGTGCTACAATTAAAATTACACCCAAACACTCGCTCATAGTTACATTTCCAATCTTGTGCAATAATTATAATGAACAAATACGAGGGCATTGCTGTGGTCTTTTAAGCAATAAATCACACTAAAGCACGCGTAACACGAACGCCGTCGTCGGTCCGACTATGACTGAGATGGGTGGAACTAATTGCACCTAATTTGAGGCTTCCACTTTCGGGAAGCTAGTATCTCATCTCCCATTTTTACTTAGATCGATGGGAATACCTAATTAATTTAATTCGGTGAGATGGCTAAATGACGTTTATCCATATTGTTGAACGTCGTTCGACAATCGGCATAGGCAATTAATTAAATTGCGCCGCCCCGCCGCCGCCGCCGCTGCCGCCGCGCCGCCACGCACGCCGCCGCGCCGTTTTGTAATAGGCCGAACCATTCTACAAACGGGCTGATTCTACGATCCGGCGCGGCGCCCCGGCGGCGACATAGACATAAAGAGTTATTCCTATTACCATGCAAACGTTGCTACGTTTGCATGGTAACAGGAAAGGAGGCTACGAAACCGAGGACGTTGTAGATAACTATTGCATGAGTTAACACCTATCAGTGTTGCCAGCTTGCCATAAAGTGGATAGGTAATCAATGTTCCGGGTAATTCTCCCGAGAATCACGCAATATGGTTACATGTTACCTCACTATTTCATAAAATACAATTTGATTACCTATTTAATTTGATTTGAATTTTCATTCCGATTTATTTTATCTCCTTAACATTTTTCTGTTCTAAATAATAATTATAAATTACTAGTTTGTGTCCGCGGCTCCGCACGCGTTGTTTCTATGGAAACGTTTACAGGTTATTTCTAACCCATGGGAACTGATTTATGGGATAAAACGTATGTATATATATAAAATAATTTAAAAAATTTCATGTATTTTCGCAGTTTCCTTCATACATTCGTTCCAAAAAGTTTAAATAGTGCAAGATATCGGGAAAAGAAGATGTAACCTATGTTTGCGGCATGTTTCATTTGAATAAAGAGTAACATATTATATAGGTACTAGTATCTATAATAAAATAAAAAAATTGTACAGAACATGTAAGACAAAAATTATTTTTTTTCAATCTTGGTGTCTTCTCTTTCTGGTAGTAGGTAACTACTATAATGTGATGTGAACCTTTGAACCTAACTTTCGTCCTACATAAAAAACTAAAACTGGGTGATCAACCAAGTGTGTATGAATATATCGGTTGTTTTTAATTTATTTAAAAAAAAACATGATTTTTATAACCTCCACAGCCCATGTTCCACTGCTGGACCCAGGTCCTCCCCCTGATAAGCGCCTTATTGGCTTTTATCTCATGATAATAGATAGGGAATGCCCCTAATCCCCATTCTGGGCATGCGGGTTGGGGATCGCAGTTCGGTGGTAGAATTGTTCTGCAGGGGGCGCTGCTGCCCACCCCTGGTGGATATCCCTTAGTCGCGTCTTACGACACGCGCGGGAAGAGTTGGGGTGGCGCAAATTAGCCTACTACACGGCACTATATTATTTTATCAACCCTGAGTGAAATGGTTTTGAAGTAGTTTTCGTAGGTTTCTCATCCGTCGTCTTATTTCAGCTTCGTCTCTGGGCGCCGCATTGACCATGCCCATCTGCGGGTTTCTCATCGCACACTTCGGATGGGAGTCTGCCTTCTATTTCACCGGTAAGTTAATACCTAAAACAAATACCTATGAATAAAATAATCATTACGAAAAGATATTGTACCATCACCTACAAAAAAAATTAACAGTATTTAACGACCGAAGTGGCGCACGGCGCGCGCCGGGCAAAAGTTGGATTCCCGCCTTGGGACACAAGGCGCAACCTCCTGCGATGTTTGTACGATCTACAATATATTTGTTCCGAGTGTTCTGGGTATTCTCTATGTATAACAAAAAATGTATAACTGTGTAATAAATAATGATATGTTTTAAGTAATATCAGTCATCTAGTACCCATAACACAAGCTGTGCTTAGCTTGGGACTAGATGATGCTGTGTGAATTGTACATTGTATAGTACAGCATTATTATTATGCTCGAAACAACAGCTTTAACGATGACTTTTTTCGTGCCTTCAGTAATTTCAATATAACAAAATAGAAAATAGATAATTACCTCCCCAACAGAAGTTTCAGTGTTGTACCTTCAAATAAAGTCCTAAAATTTAATGTGAAAGGTAATTTGTTTTTGTTCTCATACATTTTAGCTCAATCACTCAATGTTGAATTCTGAGCTGTCCCCATAGACGTTGTCATGTAACATAAATATTAGGTCCTTACATATGAAATTGGCGTTTTGTATGGGAGGAACAAAAAGTCGAATATTTTTTAATATAATATATTTAATTAATCAAAGTATGAACCATTATTTTCTATGCACTTTTGCCATCTTATAGGTAGTTCATTGATCCCTTTACTAAAAAAACCAGTCGGACGGGAATCAATAAAATCTTTGAAGGCGATTTGGACTGCCCCATCGGAGTTGAATTTTTTCCCTTGCAAGAAGTTATCCAAATTTCGAAAAAAATGGTAATCTGTTGGAGCAAGGTCCGGGGAGTACGGAGGATGTCTTAGACTTTCCAATTGAAGCTCTTCTAATTTAGTAGCCGTCTGTTGCGCAGTGTGTGGTCTAGCGTTGTCGTGAAGCAGCAGTGGCGTGGAGCGATTGACCAGCCTAGGTTGTTTAGCCGCGCTAGCTTTTCCATAATGGTTTGCAATTGCTGACAATAGACATCAGCCGTAATAGTCTGGCCAGATTTGAGAAAACTGTAATGAACAATACCGGCACTAGTCCACCAAACGCTTACAAGTAACTTTTTTGGGGTTAATTTTCGCTTGGGGCAGGATTTGGCTGGCTGGCCAGGATCCAACCATTGCGCTGAGCGCTTCCGATTATCGTAAAGAACCCATTTTTCATCACAGGTAATGATTCGGTTTAAAATACCTTCATTATTGTGCCGGTTTAGTAATGTAACGCAGCAGTCGACGCGCGTTTGCCGGTTTGCTTCAGTCAATTCGTGAGGTACCCACCTTTCAAGCTTTTTAATCTTCCCAATTTGCTTCAAGTGAATTAAAACAGTTTTATCACTAACATCGCAGCCTGCAGCTAACTCGGACGTGGTTTGCGATGGATCCGCTTCCACAATAGCCTTCAACTCTTCATTATCAACTTGAGTCTCAGGCCGTCCACGGGGCTTGTTCTGCAGGTCAAAATTTCCAGAACGAAAACGTTGGAACCAAAAACGAACTGTGTTTTCTTTTGCAACACGACCGCCATACACATCATTCACCCTTCGAGTTGTTTCCGCAGCACTAGTGCCACGGCGGAACTCGTACACGTAAATAATGCGATATTTTAAGTTTTCCATTTTGTAAAATGAGTGACGCAAACAGAAAAAAACAGAAGAAAACAAAACAAATGAATGACGATCATCGAAGCACAAATACATGAGTCTATAGCTGTACAAATTTGAATTTGGAATTCCTTACCAAAGAGGAGAAATTTGTGATTAAAGTGGCCAGTACGAAAAACGCCAATTTCATATGTAAGGACCTAATATTAAGTTTTCTTAAATTTTCTGATTTTCCGCGCAACTTTCTTAATTTGTTCTTTTATAAGAACCTTCTGACAATAGCAAACACAACAAAAAAGAATTTTCGAAATCGGTCCAGCGCCGTTTATGCGTGATGCCGTGACCAAGGGAAACTATATATATATATAAATAAATAAATAAATAATGCTGGACAATCCACACAGCATCATCTAACCCCAAAGTAAGCAGAGCTTGTGTTATGGGTACTATGGTGGATGACTGATAAACTTAATACAATACATAACATAGATAGATATTTTTTATTATATATAGAAAATACCCAGAACACCCGGAACAAATATTTGCAGATCGTACAAACATTTGTCCCAAGGCGGGAATCGAACCCGCAACCTTCTGCGTCGCAGGCGGACCTTCGCCCGCCGCGCCACGTCGGTCGTCATATCCTAGCTGCTGCCAGCGGTTTCACGCGCTTATTTCCGGGACAGAAAGCCTATGTCCGTCCCCGGAATACCATCTACCTCCATGCCAAATTTCATTGAGATCCTTTCAGCCGTTGAGGCGTGAAAAGGTAACATACACACAGACAGACAGAGAGAGTTACTTTCGTATTTATAATATTAGCATGGATATATTAAACGACGCGACGTGTCTTCTGTCGTATTGTAACGGATATAAATAGTGTGATGATCTGTCTCAGGTATAATCGGCGTGATGTGGTCTGTCGCGTGGTTCGCTGTAGTGTACGACACTCCCGCGCAGCACCCGCGCATATCCGACACGGAACGGAACTACCTCATGAAGACGCTGCCCCAGGAGGCCGCTAATAAAGGAGTAAGTTTACTAAGAAATCAAATAATATCCCAAAAAAAATCGAATTCGACGGTAATGGGGGCTTACGCACCTTATTAACAAAAATCTCGGTAAGTTTACTGTCTGTCATACATTTTGAACTCTACAAGGGATCGTCTTCGCCTGACGGATCACCTTATCTTCTGACACTGTTATGGGCTGATTCTGTGTGCAACAGTCTTGTATAGGGTGTTAGTCAAAATAGTGCACAATACTGAAGAAGGTCATTCACCTGCTACCACAGATTAATATTCAGTGAAAAAACCAAGGCGCAAACGATTCTTTTTTTTTATAATTTTTAATTTTGCTATATGTATTGCCTTATTGTGGCGGCGGCGGCGTAGTCATTGATTGCGGTCCCCTTGTGTCTCCTTCAGGTGGGGCGAGAAGGGGAGCCCGCGCATAGAAGAGGTCGCCAAGTTTGGGATGGCTCAAAACACTAATAAGGTCATTGCTAGTAAGGAAATTAAAAACAAAAAAGATTCGTTAGCGGCTTGGTTTGTTTACTAAATATTAAACTGTGGTAGCAGGTGAATGATCTCCTTCAGTATTGTGCACTAGTTTGACTAACACCCATAGATGAAGCAAGACCAAAAACTTTATAATGTGTTGTAGACAAATCATGGCTATATTAATCCGTCGATGAATACAATGACGATTACACGCCGTTATAGAATACCTACGACCCAAGAAATACGAAATGAGACGTTACAGAAGAGGATGTCTCACAAAGATCAAACACATTGATTGCAAAAAAAATACATTATTTAGAAGTATTCCTATTTGAGCACCACAGTATATAACAGTTAATAAAAGTCAATTAACCTTTGACTGGTCGCGAGGATTACGTATGTAATCCACTACACACTAGCCAAACTCGATGTTGAATGTTTGTAAACAAACCACGATACAAATAACTAAAGATAATAATTTTCCGCCGGCGCCGTTTCAGTATTTTTTTTACATTCGGTGAACAAGTTCTATGTTTAAATTTTTTAAACTTATGCGATTGTTTTGATGACATAGGACCTACCAATTTTCTTTTAGTTTTCGGTAGCTTAACAAAAGTACCTTCATGTAAAAACGAAATAATAACGACATCTTGTATCGTAAAAATGCAAATTTTAATTTGTCACAATACCCCGAAAAGGAATAAACGACCAGAGGTCTGTAGTTTTTGCTTGTTTAAAATGCCTTGAATTTGCATGAAAATAAAAGGCAATTTTGCAAAGATCTCTAACGTTTAACGGTAATTATTAGATACAATACAAAATATTTTGCTTAAATGAAGTCAGCTAATTTAAGAGTATTCAGAACGACATTGAGAACATTTTTACGACTTGTTATTTTATTTTGTGTTAAACATATTGCTTATGTGTATAATGAAAAACATTCCGTAAATTTACTGGCCTATTGTGCATATAAGTATTTATGTACTTTGATTACTTGATACTTAAAAAATTAATTAACTGCCATAAACAAAAACCGCTCGAAAAATCAGGGAATTCCATAATTTTTTTTTATCGTGACATCCGGTCATTGTGATCATGAGATCGCGATAATGTTTGTTATTGGCATAATCAAAATTTCAAACACAAAAAATACTGTGATTTTTCATACTTTTGTAGCAAGAAAATTTTGTAGTAAAAGCACCTTGACTTCTGACTTTTTACCCGCGAGGGGTTGGTTTTGTTTTTCGTGCGAATCTAAGTATTTGGTTGGTTTGGATGAGATATATTTGGTACCTCAAATGCAACAAAACGGTACACAAATCACAACTGATTTCGGTTAGTAAGGTATCTAAACACTCGTTAAAATTTTAAGCTACATTTGGATGTCCTTATCCCCCCTCATTTTGCGAAAAATGTTGGGACCGGGTCGGGTTTTTATAGTTTTCTATTAATTAGTTAGTGGAGTACTTCCTACTAATATTATCCACATACTAGAAATAAGTAGATTTGTAAGAAAGTATCCACATTTCTTTAAAAAAATAAATGAACAGACGCGTCGTTATCAAAGTAGGTAGAAACATAATCTCGTGATACCTGCATCAAAATTAAAAATACATCAATCTAATCCACACTCAATGGTGGTTAAAATATAATAAAATTCCATACAAGATTAAAAGCCAAGAAAATAATAATATTTTTGAAATTATATTAAAAAAGATGCTCTTGGAAAAATGCTACAACGACCTAAATGATTTTTTAAGTGATTCTTTTGGTGACTTGTAATTTAAATCTTGCATTAATTTTATATTACAGACTTACCGTTCATACTTACCATTTTATTAAATTAGTATATATAACGTATCTGGCCGTCTCCCATTGTAACACCCTAAATTGGTACATATTTTGTGTATTCCATATTATAGTCAATAAGTCCTGACAAATGTATGTAATATAATACGATGCAATAAATAAATAAAAAATAAATAAATTATAAAGCCGAAAGTTTGTGAAATGTGAATTTTATTTTGTAACCTAAGATCTCCATAACTACTGAACAGATCTAAATGAAATTTGGCGTACATTTAGAACATAGCTTAAATTAGATAATAGGCTACTTATTATACCAAAAATACGTGTACGAAAGCCGCGGGCTGAAGCTCATAAAAATCTAATAAAAGTCTTTTAAACCAGGTGGTCCTTTGAATATATTAAACACATGTGTGACATGTCGCAACTCCGATTATATTCAAATTACTGGCCTCGCTACAAAATTGGTCAATGATTTCTACGCAGATGTGCGAATGTCACTTGCCTTGATGGCTCAATTCCCCTTGAACGCTTCATTGCCGAAAGGGTCAGTTTTCCTTGTTCTGTACCTGGAATTGACGGGTAGAATGCAGCATAAATTATTATTTTGGTTATTTTATGATGTGAAAAACTTAAGTAGTATTACCGTAATTGGTTTTATATTTATATAGTTTTATTTATCCAAGCTTGCATGCAACTAATATAACTAATGTTTGGATGTTTGTTTGTTACCTCTTCACGCCGCCATAACGAATGCACCGATCAGTCTGAAATTTGGCGTAGATGTAGCTCTAAGCCTGGAATCAAACTTTCCTTTTTTTCCCATAAAACAGTTCCTATGGGATAGAAATAACCTTTAAACATTTCCATAGAAACAACTATCTATCTTCAAAAAATCTATTTATCTTCTACACTTACATTAATGTAACCCTTATCCCCAGCACATGCCAGTACCCTGGAAGAGCCTGTTCACCTCAGCGCCGGTCTGGGCTATCATCATCACGCATGGAGCTTCAGTCTTCGGATACTTCACCGTCGTCAACCAACTGCCGAGCTATATGGACAGCATTCTGCATTATAACATCAAGCATGTGAGTGTACCAGCCATAACAGGCCCTTTTTTTCTTGTAAACTTTTCAGATAGGTTATGCGTGTACTATAATGTATATTCCAGCCAAACTCGACGTGAAATGTTTTTAAACAAACCGCCCATACCTAAATTTACTTTGTTGCCGTGTATTCTTATACGCTCAATAATTATGCTAACTATTATGTTTGAAACCCAACGCAAAACATCTTAAATTTTTTAGACAAACATTGAATTTGGTTAGATAATTAGGTTTCGACATTTTTTTGAGTGTCTTAATGCTCTAAAAACTGACCGAGTGACCATAAATTTGCCTGATTTTGCCTAAGCAGCGGTATACTAAATCTAAGGAGTCGTCTCATTATTTTATTAACTAAATAAAAACAGTTGGTACCGTCCTACCGTAACTGGGTACATGTTTTGAGCACATGTAATCCAGCGCGCACTGTAGTATAGTAATCCATCCCCTGTATAAAGTACGTTTTATAAGTACCTACCAAAAATAAAATGGTTCTGAACAAACAAAATACAAATTAAAAATATAAAGAATTAAGCAGCAAAAAGTGGCCATCAGTCACACTCACATGTTTCTTAGAACTTGTGGCCTACTATAGTAATCCAGCACGACGATAGAGGCCAAATGATTTGAGTACTCGTTATTCGAACATGTGCGCAGTTGCTAGGCAGAAGTAGGTAACAGAATGTGACCAATTTATCATTCATGAATCCCATTGACAAACAGATATACATAGGTACCTACAGATATACGTACCTAACGGAAATTATTTCCTACAAAAAACGGGTTTAGCCGGTTTAGTATAGTTCGGCCTCTAGTTACCACGAAATGTGTCAATGATCCATATCCGATTTCGAGCTAAGTACCTACATACGATGAACATTTGGCACTCTATTGCGTGCGACATAAGGTCGAATTTGTTGAATATGGCGCTCGCGAATTCATACAGTGACCATATTGAGCGAGCGAAAGTTGGACATTCTGAAATGTATTTGTTTGCAGCAATGATTGTTTCGTAAAGGCTTTTTGGTGTTTTATTTCGATTATTTTCGATTGAACTTGTTTTATTTGATAATATGCTAAATTAGGGTAATGGAAGCTTTTATTGATAAAAAATGCATTACTTATTTTACTCTGTGTCTTTACGAATGAGATTTTCGTAAGTGGTAAACCATAAATTAATTTAAAAAAAAAACCTCAGACTTATTTTGTTTTCGATAGGTATTATGGTAGCTTTTTAAGTTAAATTATAGTATGGTAGGTTCATGTGTAAAAACTTGACTTACATTGAATTAAAAGCAAAATATTTTTATTGCATAAATATTCTTCACCGCTTACTCATTCCTAATCGCAGACACGTTACGTAGCGTATGTCCCGGCGCACGCGTCCGTCTCCACTATGTTAATATTCATTAAAAACACGTATATTAGAAATTATTATTAATGTTAAACCGTGAAATTATTTGCATAAATTTATAGTCTTCTAACTCATGCATGAATTGCAGAGGCAATTCATATAATTTTAGTCACATGAATATCTCACTTTTTAAAAGAAAACCTATTTTGGTTTGAGACGAACTGGTATTTTCTAGTTTTAGAGTACCCTTGTTGAATTTTATTCTAGGTTTAGGTTTTGTCTAGTTATTTGAATATATTAGTGTATAAACTAGTTCATATAGGGTTGCCATAATTTTCTTGTGCGAGTGTGAGACGATTGTGGTTTTAAGTACATAACAGCAAAGCAACTTCAAATATTCAAAAACTTTATGCCTCATTAAATGGAGCCACCTGATAGAAAGTACCTGAAAAAGTATGGAAGTACCTGATAGAAAAATGTACACAACCATCATAACTGCGTTCTCCTTTCTTTCTATAGAACCTTTTAGAAAACTCAAATATTCGTTTTTACGAATACTTCTTAAATTAAATTAAATAATTGAAAATTTTGAAGCCTGATTTTTTTATTACTTAACTTTTCTTATTTTTAAGATACTTTAAACCATAGAAGGTTTAAAGTTTTCCTAATGATAATAAAATAATTAATAAAGCTCTAATGCTATTCCTAATACTTAGACACAAGATACAACAAATTAGAAAGTATTTGATTTAGGAATTTCTATTACAATTGTAGAATAAATAACAGGATGCAAGCATACTAGCAGTTAAGTTTGAGATTTTATCAGTTCTAAAATTAATATGTCTTCAATATGCAACAGAATATTTAACAAAACTGGTAATTTTCTCGTCATTGCCTAACGTGACATTTGTTATACCATTTTCATCTCTTTGCTGATGTTACTTCGACAGCAACTTGCTTGGCCACTAATGTTGTAAAGAATAAACAGGCTACATGCAAGCCTCCCACCCTATTGCATCAGCCAAAAAGTGGACAACCTCTCACTGGTTTTATAGCAAATGGAAGTCAGATTGCCGCACCTAACAAGATATGTTAAAAATTTAATGACCGTTGAGTCCTCTAAAACTTAATAAGATTTATTCAAAAATCATAAATCCCGAAAGATACTATTGAAATTATATTTTATGTAAATCTCACACAAGTTAACTAAAAAAAAAGTTGATCAAAACGTGACCCCAGGGGTCCGCAATCATCTCCATACGACTGTATGTCCATAATTATATTATGTGGAACCTTGCTCTGCATACCTTGGATGATCAAAATAGAAGATTGGAAGTAAATACCATAAAATTCCTGAATGATGTATTGCAATATTATTTGCCAGATTGTATCTTATTATTTCTTTATTTATGTAGTTCATTTAACAAAATAATAAAAAAGTTAACGTTAGTATAGGACTAGCACTAGGCCTAGAATAACAATTTTTTTCTTGTAAAATTTTCATGTTAAGCTAAGAGTGTTCCTACTTCAGTAAAATCTAAGTGCGGAATCAATTATTAAACTAGCCTGAGATCATCTTTAATTGTAACCGAACTAAATACAAACCTGGAAAATATAAGAGAAACAATTCCTGTTGAGTTGTACATGCTCTAATTACGAAAAAATGATTGATGACAACCGACAACCGCTGTGGTAAACGTGTTCTTGAGTAGAAACCGCGACACAGCGATCGTAGTGTAGGATGCCCTCCGGTCAGGTGGGATGACGACCTGCGAAAGACTGCTGGCAGCCGCTGCGCTGATGCGGCAAGCTAAAGATAGGGCGCTATGGCGCTCATTAGGGCAGGCCTATAAGTTGATTATGATGATTGATGAATGTCAGTACCGTGCAAAGTAATGCTGGACAATTCACACAGCATAACCTAAGCTAAGCAGAGCTTATTTTATTGGTACTACATAACTGATATACCATATTTATTAATACATAACATAGATCGATATTGTTTATTATACATAGAAAACATACAGAACAAATCTGCAGATCATACAAACATTTGTCCCAATTGAACCCGCAACCTGGCTGGACCGTCACAGGCGGACCTTCGCCCGCCACGACAGTGCATAAATATTGATTATACCTAATTACATACCCGAAATGATACAAACTCCACAAGTCTACGCTGATAGTAAATTATTTGCATAATCGAAAAACGAATTATTGGTCGCCATCATCACCATAATATGATAGTTTTTCGATTATGCACTGCTGCACATATACTCCCCCAAACGACGCGACGCCACAAATAGCGGTCCTGAGCCTCCTACATCCATTCTCGTCCTGCGACCAAAAACAATATTTAGATGTAACTTTTTTAAACCTTTAATCCTTATACGGTACAGTACAGTATTTGAACAATAAACACATACAACTATAGTTCAAATTATCGGGAATGTCTCACAAAGTCAGACTACATGGTCGCAGTAACCGAACAAAAAGTTGGCGGCAGGCGGTTTTTTACCAACATCACAGATAAATGATAATACTGTTCTAGTTTATTGGTTATTCCTAATTATTTGATTGGACAGAAAATTAAAACAAATAGAGTTGTCTACGACGTTAAGCGTTAAACTTCGTAAAACACTTCTTTATCGTAATTGATAGTCACATTATTATTGTCACATGTTATAAAAATATTCACGGGCATTACCCGATAAGTTTTTGTTTATGTATTAAGTATATCAGTTATCTAGTATACCCATAAAAAAGGTCCGCCTAGCCAAGATGCTGTGTAAATTGTCCAGCTAAGATTTTTTATTTATAAATGTCTTGTTTACAAACAATAGGTTTGTAGAACCGTGTAAGATACGAGTAGATAAACTATTCTACAACATTTATTGATTCATTCTTCAAAGTAGAAGCTAAAAGCTCTCTTCATTCACCGCTCAGTTATCTTTTTTACGGCGAGACACATCGATTTATCACTTTGGACACACAACCGTTTTGGCTTATCAATGACGATAACATGACCATGCGAAATCCCGCAGACTGATAAAAAAATGTTCTATTTTTAATTTTACCACAGATTAGGTAATATTTGATTGTTACAACTGCGTACGAGATGCGGTCAGCAACTAAACTATACTAGGTGAGGTAGAACCTACATATCAATTTGTTAACGCCAAAGCGTTAGCGTAGTACCTAGCTGTAGGTACTACCTCACCTAGTATAGTTTAGTTGCTGACCGCATCTCGTACGCAGTTGTATCAATCAAATATTACCTAATCTGTGGTAAAATAAAAAAATGGAACATTTTTTTATCATTCTGCGGGATTTCGCATGGTCATGTTCGATCGAGATGATTATAATATGTAATATTATGCCAAAGACGCACAATAATATGGAATGAGAATTTATTTAGATTAACATAAAAACAATAATGATGTAAATGAGTTTGAAAACAATAATTAAGTCCTTATTGAAAAAGAAAATTACAATTCAATAATAAAACCAAATTAGAACTAGTATTTACAATTGGAACAATTAAGCTAACTGCCGACTGTTGCAAACAATCTACAGGTGGCTCAACTGATCCATATCAATACCAGTCGGAAGCGTCCCCAAGACGCTGGCTGCATTGCCCCGCTGTATGGCAATGCTGATGCGCTGCGCCAGATACCCACCAGCTCTCGGGTCACGCGTCGCATCGACCAGATAACTTTTTAAGATAACTTTTTCAGATAACTTTTTAAAAAACCCGGAGAGCCTCGGTACCCCACGGACCTAGGGTCTCGACTCTAAAGGGAGCAAATGTGTAGGCTCTGTCGACACCTGCATATTTGCGTCTCTTGAGATAAAACAGTAATTGTTTCTTTTATTATAACATTATAATAAAACAAGAAATTTTATTTAAGTTATAGGTACATACCTATAACTTAAATTAAATTTCTTGTTTTAGAAAAAAAAATCTTGTGATTTTGTGTCTCATAGATTCCGGAAAAATGGAGTCCCTACTTCTAACGCCAAAACGTGTGCCAATGACGTCGCCGCCTCGTGACGTTTCTTTTACATTTTCAACAGTTACCGAAAGAATTTCAAGAATTAATAATAGTATTATGTTTTGAAAGACATGACGTCATTTTGCTATTCATGTTTCCGTGTGTTATATTCGGCGGGTTTTTTTTTCCTCAATGATATAAACTTGGCAGTTGTGTACATTCCTAGCCAAATTTAATGAGATTCTTTTCGCCGTTTAGTCGTTTTAACTGACTTCAAAAAAAGGAGGAGGGTCATGTTTCGCTCTACGTATGTTTTTTCATGTACATTATGTTCGTTGATTTCTCCGTCAATTATGGACCGATTTGTAAAACTATTTCGCTATTGTATGAATAATGATCCCGAGGTTGTCCCATAAAATTTTATTCCCAAGAGATTAGTATTTATCCCGTGTAAATTCTAAGGAATTTGAGTTCGGTTTTTACTTTTTTTTTTCAAAATAATCAGATTATTATTTTTATCGCTGTAGATTTCTGAGTTACCAGCATCTTCAGCAATTAGTACCTAATTACCACTGTGGTAACTCTTTTTTTTTCCTACTCACAGACAAATACAAGTACATTGTATCTATATTATACCTATTCTCTGTGGGTCTTAGTCTCATTGCGATAAAGAATGATTGTGCATACGAGAACCTCGTCTCGTAGGCTAAAAGCCTGTAAGCATTTCACGATTCTCTCCTAGAACCGCCACGAAGCACACGGCTAAGTAGGCTAAGTAGGTTAAGTAGGCGTAAAACTCGTAAAAGTTAACCGGTTAGAACCGCCTCAAACTAACCCTAATGGCAGGAAGTCTTAAGGGAACCGGGTCACAGGATGTAGGGAATTGCACCAACCATCGCATTGTATTACTGAGATATCCGTCACATGACTGTCAATGAATTGAGTAAGCCCCGTCTTCTGAAATGACACATCAAGAATTGAGTACAAATTTTTAATAGTTTTCCGTACAAAAGTTGTCAAAAATGTGTACTAAAGTCTTGATTCATACATAAGTGTCATTTTAAAATACGGACCAAAATCTCTGTAACGCACTGTGTTCTGTGTAGAATCCCGAACAGTAAAGTGGTGTTGAAATATCGAATTCGAGAACAAAAAGGAAATGTTCACGCCCGCAAATAAAGGCCCTCCTGCGCCTTTATAAATTTGAGTTGCTTACGATTCGGACAAA
This sequence comes from Eupithecia inturbata, assembly GCA_963662085.1. Classification (NCBI taxonomy): domain Eukaryota; kingdom Metazoa; phylum Arthropoda; class Insecta; order Lepidoptera; family Geometridae; genus Eupithecia; species Eupithecia inturbata. Next base: position 1,882,974 of record OY759195.1, read on the forward strand.
ATTTATTAGGACACAGTGTCCCAACTGACACTTTTGATTTTAATATTGTTTTTACTGTCGATTCGGACACCATCAAATTATTGAAGCTATTGAGTACAGTGACGTGTGTTATTATTATTACTCTTGCTTCATATTACTATATGCACTTATTTCTTGGTTATGTTCTTGTGTTTTTGGGTAAAATAAATGTACCTATTTATCTCATTATCTTATCTACCATAAACAACGTATAAACTGATATTTCGTTAGGTTCCCCTTAAAAGGAAATATTCTATTTGAAAGTGTTTTTATGGTACGGTTTTGATGAAGAACGGTGCAGTCGTTCATATCTTATGTTATGATGGTCAAAGATAAACCGTCGTCGTCAGGAACATACACATTTTTGTGAAATAAGCGTCCATAGGCCATAGTGAATCAATTAAATTCAGTTATCGCTTCCTCGGCGCAGTACACCGCGGGGCGGGCTGCAGCGCCTCCTGCAGAACAGATCCACCACCGAACTTCGACCCCTAACCCATATGCAGCGTGGGGATTAAGTCATATTACAAATATTGTTATAATTAACTAGCTGAACCGATAGACGTTCTTCTGTCTTAATTAAGAATATTGAATTCGAAATGGTATTATGGTCGCTAAGTTTTCTAAAATTTTATAATTTTCCGCGCCACTTTCCTAATTTTTTCTTTCATAAGAACTTTCAACAATAAAAAAACAACAAAAGCAATAAAAAAAACAAAAAAAGACATTAACAAACACAAAAAAAAAGAATTAGCGAAATCGTCTTGCCGTACACGCGTGATGCCGCATGCCCTGACCAGTTGAAATAGGGATTAATTTTATATTATAAGCTTTATATAAGTAAAGATGATTAGAGAGATAATGACGGTGGCACGGTGGACCCTTACAAAAGAGCTATTGTGACCGGAGCGATTCGACCCACGACGCGACGCTCCAATTCACAGATATCTTTGTAAGCCTATAAACTCCACTACAATAGTCAAGATCAATCAGTAGAATATTTCGACATGCATTCAAGACTCTTCACAATACGTAGTGCCTACTAGAAAGAGCTGAAGGTGTTTTGATAGAAAATTTTAGTAGGTACGGTCTTTGCATTGCACCATAGTCTTTGATTTTTAGGGTAAAACCTTTAAAATAATACTATCATAAAAGTTGTGGTGAAGAGAAAATCAATAACACCTTATTTATTATTCGATAAAATAAAGAAATTATACTTGGCTAAGTCGCTTCAGTTTAGCCAGTACACATCCGCACAGCTTCGGTGGATACATCCTAATAGAAAAAACGTCTCTTCTCGTCTTTGCTTCGGACATCTCCGCTTTGGTGAAGTCCGGGCCTTACGGGAAGTAATGTTACGTGTCACACAGTGTCACATAGTGAGCGTTCGTGCAGTCAGTAGGATCGGGGAAAGAAGGCGCTCGCAATGAGCGTCGAGACCGATTTGATTTTGACGCTTTATTCATAGTAACTGTGTGAATGTTGTTGCTAGGAATTTCAACACCATAAAGGTGACCGCGCACCTGCAGTTCGCGTAGCAGGAGCCCCACTCGCCGGAGTCATCGTATTTCCTCATGGCCTCTCGCAATTGTCCGCAGCGAACGCGTCGAATCGCATTCATAATTTCACAGTATTTCTGTTTAGAACGGACGTGTTCTATAGATAAACAGATAAACATTTAATTAATAATTTGTCAAATTACATATCAAAAAATTGTTTTTACAAAACAAAATAAAATATTAATAATAATATCTAATAAAAATTTGTTAACATTATTGAGAATCTAAAAATTCGTCGTAGGTACGAGTATATATAGAACTCGAGAGTCGAGAATTATGAATACGGATGACGTCATCCGCGCTACCCGCGCCGCATTCGCTGCACGCACCGAAATCGCCGATTCTTTTCTTTTTGAATACAACCTTTATGATCTTGTAGCAAACACCCAGAAACGTAGATTCTATGGATCTCGCCTATATTTGAATTATTTATTGTCACCAACAATGAAAGAGGCAAGCCTCCATATTAAATTACTTACAAATGAGTCACCGTTAACCTTGTCAGTCCCATGACCCGAGGTCGAACTATCGATTGCGAATTCTTATCACACAACTTGCGACTTTGTTCCCATGCAAAATGACTGATAATGACTTGGCTCATGCTATGATTAACCCCGATAAGCTGCTGCGGTTTCACCGTCTTAGATAGGAAGGTAGGTCAGCCACAAGACCAATCAACGGAATCTGTCCCTTATTTAGGACAGTTGAAATTATAGGGCGACTCTAAATGTTACGAATCCATTCATACTAATATTATAGCAATGTACGAAATAAATGATTATTGATTATTATAAATTCGAAAGTAACTCTGTCTATCTGTCTGTCTGTTACCTTTACACGCCTAAACGGCTGAACGGATCTTAATGAAATTTGGCAGGGAGGTCACAATATCCCGGGGACGGACATATGCAATAGTTTTTCTAATGCAATCAAGCTCTCGACAGAAATTCCTTGGATAACTTTCAATATAAAATTAAAGGAAAACTAGAATTAATGAACATAGATGAGTTAATAAAAATTTAATGTAATTATAATTGAATATAGCATAATAATATTACAATTTTACCAATAAATAGGGACCAAACCACAATGTAAGATTAATTAAATTCAATAACTATGTATTTAAATAACCGGTAGGTAATTTAAATACATAGTTATCTATATATATAAAAGAAAGTCGTGTTAGTTACACTATTTATAACTCAAGAACGGCTGAACGGATCTCGGTGAAATTTGGCAGCGAATGGTATCTCGGGGCCGGACATAGGCTACCTTTTATTCCTGAAAAAACCGTGCGAAGTCGTGGGCTGCAGCTAGTAGAAAATAAAAATAAAAGAAAATAAGACCGTGAATAAGAGTAAAGTAGACAGGTATGTCTATTTTACTCATATTGACGGCTGAAGTATGATGTAAAACGTACCTGGAAGGGAGGGACGTAGTATCTACAGCACAAAAAGTATGCGGGAATAATAGTAAGCCCGGGGACCACCCCGGGAATATTCTCTACATAAACTAAATTACCAAAAAAAATATTGTACACAAAAAGGTGAGTAATCGGTGACCATACAAAAAAGAACATATTACTTTCAGCCGAACATAGAACCTCCTTATTTCGAAGTCGGTTAAAAATGTGAGTCAGTTAGCGAATCATCATTTTCCCAGAAACCGTTATCAATAGGTTCAGTACTACAGTATTGGTCTCACATAATATGATTAGACACCCATTTTAGTAATGCAAATGGGTTTCGTTATGTCTTTTGCATTATGTGTTGTTTTCATTGAATTGACATGTAAATCGGCTTTATGAATAAATTATATTTCTGATGTCGGTAAGTCTTCGTAAGGCACCAAGAAATCATTATCATTAGGGATCCGTGGTCTCTAATCATTAGGAACCACGGCTGGACAATAACTGCCGGACCAGTTATTTGTCACGACGCACTAGGTTTTGACTGAGCTTGCATTATAGCGTGTGGACACTTTTTTCTATTTCACAGCCTTAAAAACAGTCGGTACCTACTTAAGGGGCGAACCTAGCTGGTTTGGTTGTCAAACAGTACTCACGGGATTCCCGAAGTACAAAACTCGAATTACATAAAAGTCAACATTTTTTCTTTGGTTCATTGAATGTGAAAACTGAAAAAACGATTGCAAAAAAACATACGATAAAAAATAACATAAAAGTACGCTGTTTCGCACATAATTTGGTCGAGATCTCTGGAACCCTGCGGTCTATTGAAATGACTTATGTTTTGATTCGTAGGTTATTACTAATTATTTGGTTTCTTGAACCAGTTTGTTCATAAGTTGTGTAGTTTTCTTGTAAATAAGCAAAAACTTGACTTCCGCCCGTTCCAAAAACGTATGCTCTGTGTGCGAAATCCTATGCCTAACCTTTTCACAAAATGGCGCGGAATGCGCCCTCTTAAGGCGCTACCCCGACACACACTAGCGCCGCCACCTATATTATCTTATAACTACGAAAAAAAAAGGAATTTTAAATAAGTTCATTGAGCAGTTTGTGATTCCTATTATAAGCTTTTTTTTTTGCCTGTGTAAGAGTTGTATTTTGATAAGTTTAGACTACCTAGCACCTAGCATAATATTGCCGTGCCCTAGCAGGGTGCATGTTTGGAACCACCTTCTTGTTATTTTATAAGATCCCTTGTACAACATGTTTGCAATAAAAATTTGACTATTGACTATTGACTTATATGCGAAAACAGAGTTGGTGGCCACCAAGAGCAACTTTCGAACTTCCGCAGTACGCGGTCTAAACTTATACTATCGAGGGGCAACTGATATCTGACACACTTGGCTAAGTCATCTGTGTTTTTATTACACTCGACACTGTTGAGCAAACTTCTCAAACAGAAAATAAAAATACAGAGATCCAACGAGGACCTTGCTTGGTTGTGATATTTACAACAATAAGGGTTTTTATAAATTGTTTGGTAATGAAAACACATATTCGGCAAAAGTAACCTTTCACGTACCTACCTGTTATTTCTCATCGTATAATCCTCAAAGGAATTCCCTTTGAGGATTACACGATGTGAACTAATTTTACGTAACGGAAATATTTTGTATTTTATTTGCATTTCTTGTCCGTTCCTTTACATCGTTAATAATGCCAATTCCATTTAATTCTTAACGGGGCGTCATAAACCATTTTAAATCTTTAAGATCTGGTTCGCTTTAATTTAATTTGATTTCGTTTTATTACGAGACGTTAGATACAAAAAGAAGTCATTTTGCAATTGGTGATGTGCTTTGGGAGGGGCACGAAATGGCAGTTTAAGGGTACCAAACTCTTTATATTTTTTTTAATAAACTCCACAGTTTTATGCGTTGAATTTTAATAAACTCTGTATACTCATTGCACTTGGATGAATTTATTTATCCTGCATACTTGCATGGACGAATTAAATTATTTGGCCATGCATACGTGTATGATTATTCAAATTATGAGAGGGAATTGAGAGGTTACCTGTGTTTGCACACTACTACACTCGTGCACTACTATTACCTCTGTAGACACTGGCCAACACGTGACTGAAATTCGGCAAGGAGGACATCATTGTATTATAGTTTTTATAGTTAAACACAGTATATTTGGATGGACAAGATTAGCTGCACGGAGAAAGTTACTAATGAGGAGGTGTTGAAAAGAGTTGAAGAGTAAAGGTTTTTGAGGAACACCATTTAAAACAGAAAGGGAGAATGATTGGACAACTTCTTATGTAACACCATAGAAGGAAAAGTAGAAGGAAGTCGAGGAAGGGGAAGACCAAGAATAAACTATTTGAGCCAGATCAAGGAGGAACTCGCTGTCGTATAAAGAAGTAAAAGACATTGCATTTCAGAGAAAAAAGTGGAGGAAATTGTATCATTACAGCGACAAGAGCTTAGGCTCTTTAATTTATAATAAAACACGATATTTGTCTTTTTATATATAATTATCATAAAATGGGAAATTTAGGTCCTAAGAATCCACCGTTTTGCCCATTAAACCGGGTGATTACTTGACTGCAGTTGTAATTACAGGCGCCTCACTCGCCTGGGGGCCAAAGCGTTCATAAATTACCGCTGAGTCTTTCTAGGAAGCCTAATGATGGATGACTAGCTCTCGCTCGCTACTTCCCTTCAATTATAAAGCGTCATGATCTTGCCCATTAAATTAGATTAGCACAAGAAAGTGAAATAAAGTTTCACTGCTGATGTCATTGATCACCATAAATATCAAAGATATTTAAAACTATATTTAGATTAAAATAAGTTATGCTTATTAATAACCGCTCGCTTACTGCAGAAGGTGACTTGCTCTCGCACGAGGACTAAAAAATAAGTATTGTGATAGATTATTTATTAATTTTAGGGAAACCATCAGCACATTATGCATAAATGGGTGATACAATAGAAATTGATGGGCTATTAACAGGAATCCACTGATAGATACACAATAATGTTACTTGAAGATACCAATGTAATGAAATTAGTTTCATTATAATCTACATCCTCAACAGCCTATATTGGTCCACTGCTGACGCAGGCCTCCCCCTGCAAAGCGCCTTATTATTCGCCTTATTTATCTCATGGAGGGTAATGCCCATAATCCCCACGCTGGGTATTCGGGTTGAGGATCGCAATTCGGTGGTAGAATTGTTCTGCAGAGAGCACTGCTGCCCGCCCCCGGTGGATATTCCTTAGTCGCCTCTTACGACACCCGCGGGAAGAGTTGGGCCGGTGCAAATTCTAAGCCGGCACCACACGGCAGTACATAATCAGATGTACATACATAATCTACATACTCCATCGCAATATCGCATAATTATACACTAACACTATTAGTGTAATTATTAGTATGCTTAGCACAATTGCGAGGGTCAATCTTGCTATCAATTCATGAAATAGTCGGCCAAATGGGACATCAAGAAAATATTGCAAACTCATGTGTGTGTAGGTTTACTTTTGTGTGGGTACAATAAGGATATTATTATTTTTTACGTTTCTTTTAATAAAACATACATAATTGGGTTCTGGATTATCTATTTATTTTCTGTTTTTTTTTTTTTTTTTTTGTATTTAGTAGGTCTATCTAATTTACTGTTATTTTGATGTATTCCAAATTATTCTGCGGAGTAAGGTTCTGGTGACCCATACCACAGGTTTAACAAACCTCTCTCGGGCACCAGGGCTCTTACAAAACAAGATAACTTCATATAAAATTAAGCTTAATCCAAAAATTGTAAACAAATTTGTAATATATTTATTTTCTCTTAAAAATATAATATCTTTTGTAAGAGAAAATAAATATATTATTCAATTCAATTGGTTCTTAGATATGGCCACGACAATAGACAGGGTAGATTTCTTGGACACAGTAAGGGGTAGACCATTTTCCTATAGCTACAACGGTTAAGGAACCTCCCCTGACTGCTCTCCGTCCAAAAGGTCCAGCCTGTATAGTTCTAGACAGAAACAGTTCTGTAAGCATTAACACTAAACTACCTATAGCAAATGCCACTAAACTGCATAACATCAACATCACGTTTCCTCAACACTAAAATTGCTAAAAGCGTGCCAATTTGTAATTTGGCATTCTTAGATTTGGCACTGTCTAACTCTAAATCCAGGATATACATAAATCCTTAGTTTATTCTTGGATTCTATCGGATTCTACTCAGTACTCTCCGTAATAGAGAGTAGAATAGTAGCTCTAGGTAAGTTACGGATTCTACTCTTTGTACTCTCTCTCATATGTGAGCTTTTTATTATTTTTTTAATATGTGAGATTCTAATTTTGTTTTTCCTTTTTAGGGTTCCGTACCCGAAGGGGCAAAACGGAACCCTATTACAAAGCCTCCGTGTCCGTGTCCGTCCGTCCGTCTGTCACGTGGCTATATCTCGTGAACCGTAAGAGGTATACAGTTAAAACTTTCAGATATGTTTTTCTCTTGCCGCTATAACAACAAATAATAAAAGTAAAATATATATCAAAATTAAAGGGCGCTCCCATACAACAACCGTGATTTTTTGGCTATTTTTGCTCTCAATTTGTCAAGGCTGTATCTCTTGAACTACAGTAGGTAGACACATGAAACTTTCTATAATTAAGTGACATTTCAACTGTAATAATAACAAATATGAAAAATAAAATAAAGTTGAAAATTTAAAGGGGTCTCCGAACAAGTGAAAATTGGATGTTCTTTAAAAAAGGTGCCTGATTTTTACGGTACGGAACCCTTCGTGTACGAGCCGACACGCACTTGGCGGTTTATATTTAGCATGCTGCGTTCAAATGAGTTTTGACATGTGCTATGTCTCGTTAGTTGTTGCTTTGTGAGAGCCCAGGTTTGACAACCATAAGTGATTATTGTTAAAATGCTTGATCTGGTTTTGACTTTTGTATTCATATGCTTATCTTTGAAGCTCCGTGGCATCCTGGGGTTTCCCCTTTAAAGAAAAGTATGAATTTCTCACACTCTTCTATACATTATCCCATCCTTTTCACTTCGCTGAGCCCGATAATATCCTATTTGGTGTTGATTAATGCATTCACCAGTTCTGTTAAACTTTCATCGGTTCTCAGGGTTGAAGTGTTTAATGGCGACCGATGTGGCGCGGCGGGCGAAGGTCCGCCTGCGACGCAGAAGGTTGCGGGTTCGATTCCCGCCTTGGGACAAATGTTTGTACGATCTGCAAATATTTGTTCCAGGTGTTCGGGGTATTTTCTATATATAATAAAAAATATCTATCTATGTTATGTATTGTATTAAGTTTATCAGTCATCTAGTACCCATAACATAAGCTCTGCTTACTTTGGGGCTAGATGATGCTGTGTGGATTGTCCAGCATTATTTATTTATTTTATTAATGTGGTTATCAATAATTGATTTCTTCGCTTCTTTTTATTTTTGTATAATATTTTTGTTTTGCTGGGCGGGGGGGCGTTGTCTGATCTCCCCTCGGTGACCAACCGGCTTGGGGAGCAGCAGGGTCTATAGTGATACTTAATTAGATTATAAACACCTCTGTACACCTATAGAATGCAATAAATGATTAGAGTATTAAGTATCTTATGTGGTGCGCGAGCTTTTTATTTCGCTTCTCGCCCGTGGCCTGGTGTACATATAAACTGTAGACCAGTTTAAAATTACTGAAAAATTTATAATTTTTTTCAATTCTTATTTACAGTGCGATTATGTCTGCGAATATACGTACATACTTTAGATCGTCACTTAACGTACGGAACGGATACGAACTAGTCGTAGTGCGCGATCATAAGATCATCAACTCAATTATCTATCACTGATACCAAGTCAATTACTGATAGACTATGCGCCGTTGCCTGCTTAGACGTGCTTAATTTGGCAATGCAAGATGTTCATCGGAGATCCCAGGCCCATTGATTACGCTTAGAGGCCGAGGGGGGGGTTGTTTAGTGGGTCGTCGAAACCCCACAAAACCATACTGTACCCTACATGCAGTATTCATTTATTTATTGCGTCATATTATGGTATACGCACTTTGTCATTAACATTAAGAAATACACACAATATGTACCTACTTAGTGGGTGTTGCTAATATTATTATTACACAATTTGGCAAAAAATTATGCAAGTTGGGAATGATTTGAGGAGAGACAAAGAAACATGTGTCAATTAGAGCAACAGCTTGTTTGCTATACCACGGAGGACATTTTGAATCGTGGCTGTAACCTTTTAATTGATTTTAATAGAATAAAACATTAAAGTATCTAATAGATTTATTTTGTTTCCTTTTTGTACTCCAGGGTTTAGAAACACTTACCATTTTTAAACCAAAAGGTAAAGATGCAAGACTTATTTTGAAGCGCACATTCTGTACTATCGTTCAAAAATAAAAAAACATGTAGCTTGACAGTTTCGATTTTATGAAAAAGCTGATAATTTAAAAAAAATTACATTTTTTTTTGCATTATAAATTCTCTTTTCCTCTATTATGAAATAAATATGGCAACAATGTTACCAATGCTTTATTGTCTACATTATTGGCTATCAAATAAGTCCTCTATCATATTCCTAGGACCTCTACATGGGTAGCTATAGCTTAATCAGTACAAGCACTAGTGCTTAGAGGCAAAAGAAAACAAAATGGCTGCCATTTTATAATGAAGAGAGAAAAATAAAATAGGGATGGTGATTTGTCGATAAAATTTACCGTTTTTCACCTCCCCAAAGTCTCCGACACCGGTGACAATGTGTCTGACATTGTATAAGATATAAATGAACGATGAGACAACAAACTTTTAAAACTGTGGAAGTATGGTGCTACCGCATCGCCCGCCTCCTTGGCACAACATAAATAAATTCTAAGAATAAAATTATATTTATTATTACATATTAGTTATCTTTGTTATGGTCACGAGGTTGCTACTCGTATCTAGTTGTGTTTTAATAGTTTTTTCCTATCACGAGTTCAAGAAAAACAACGTTATTTTCCATAACACCTAACTAAATAATAGAGAAGCTGGCATAGATTTACGAAGGCGCCTGTAATAATTACTTATGTAATTTCGCAGATTCTAATCTCTTCTCGGTAATTCCGAAGATTAATTTTTATTGCAATCCCTGACAACTACCTGACTCAATTAGATCTCAATTTTTATCGCCAATATAATAAGTATGACGTAAGTTCGGTGTCTAATTTACAATAAAAACTATCGTTATTTGACGAATAAACTACAATTAATACAAACAAAAGAAGCTTGGTTCGTTGCTAACCCGTTTACATTCATAATGAATAGGTGTATATTGTTTTATGGATTTATGGAAGTTATTTTAGATATTTTATTGCAGCTGTGAATAAGTTAGCTCTTAGACTGGTTTATTGTATAAATATTTACTACTGGTGTATACTACCTCTAATGTGTTCATGAATCGTTGAAATACATTAGTGTTTTATAAGTTGCATTAGTTTTGGCAACCTCTGTGGCGCGGCGGGCGAAGGTCCGCCTGCGACGCAGGAGGTTGCGGGTTCGATTCCCGCCTCGGGACAAATTTTTGTACGATCTGCAGATATTTGTTCCGGGCGTTCTGGATGTTTTCTACGTATAATAACAAAATATCTAAGTAATGTAATGTTTTAAGTACTAGCTGCGCCCCGCAGCTTCGTCCGCGCGGATCGCACATCCCCTAGGGGTAGTTTTGTAAAAATAACAAATACGTGTATCATTATTTACATTATAGTTTATTTATATTGAGTTTTGAGTGAATCGAACCAAGGAATCATAATTTTCCATAGAAATTTTACCACCATTTTTAACCACCTCAGAGGTTAATTTTCGAATATTATATTAACCTATGTTTTATTGTAGAACTTAAACTATCTACATACCAAATGTAATATGTTACGTAGTTACAGAGATGACAAACAATCTCACGAACTTTCGCATTTATAATATTAGCATGATATCAGTTATCTAGTACCCAATACAAGCTCTGATTAGCTTGGGGCTAGATGATGCTGTGTGAATTGCCCAGCATTATTTATTATTTTAATATTAAAATGGCAGACTTTCATCATCATCCACTGCTGTGTATCGTTATAGGCATCTTTTTATTGCCAGCTATCACGCTGTAACAAATTCCATTGAAAAATGAGACGAGACGATGGCGTGTCAATACTATTGTCAAACCGAGTGCTCAAAGGGGTCAGTCTATTTGAAGTTAGTAACGAGACGTGATCGTGAGCTCCCCTTTTTCCATTCAATTTTGTACAGCACTTCTATAGTGCGGACAGGGAACAACGCAAGTCCCATACTAAAAGGAGACGTCACGATCACGTCTCGTTACTAACGTCAATAGACTCACCACTCAGGATCATCTTACACGCTCACCAATAAAAAAAAAATACGGAAAAGCGGAATACCTAAAAAGTTGCACAATGCCATATCGCTAAGAGCGATAAAATAAGTTTTTCTATAATCACTGGACGTACATTTGACCGCAATCTCACCTGATGGAATGGAATGTGACGATGTAATGTATCACGCAGGTCTAGAGAATAGCATCTTTATCAGTCACTAGCTGTAGCCCGCGGCTTCGCACGCTTATTTCCGGAATAAAAAGTAGCCTATGTCCGGCCCCGGGATAGATAGATAGAACATACTTTATTGCACACTTATAACTAAGAAACAAATTATAACAAAGTGACAATTGAATTGATACCTTCTACCTCGCTGCCAAATTTCACCGAGATCCGTTCAGCCGTTCTTGAGTTATAAATAGTGTAACTAACACGACTTTCTTTTATATATACAGATTTGGGGAGTGAGCCTATCACTCCCCAAATTACTGATTAAGATGCTAAAAACTTTTAGATACAGGCTACGACCGTACAATACATACAACGTCCGTACTTACCAATGTCCATATAAAGAGGATAGAATGGAATACTCCCAGATATGTTCATAACGAGTAATTGCAGCCCGCAGTTGTTAACAAGAATCGAACCCGCAGCCTAAGTATGGTTCTTTGCAAACTGCATCACAAGGCCGTCAAAATTCATCTCGTCATCACTGTATAATAATGTCGATTTCCCTTGCCCACAGAACGGTCTACTATCATCCCTCCCGTATCTCGGCAAGTACCTGTGTGCGCTCGCATCCTCGGTGCTGGCTGACTCCCTGCGTCAGAGCGGGAGGCTCTCCACCACCACCGCACGGAAACTGTTCACAGGGTTCGCTGTTGGACTGCCTGGTAAGTACAATATCCGCTAGTCCACTGCTGGATATAGGTTGCACGAATTAGTGCCATGGCCCCTGTCTCCGGATTAAGCATTTACCAGCAGTATTTTGCTGATTGTCAGGAGTTACCTTCTTCAAACGCATCCAGCATCTGCCAGCAGTTTCACAGCTAGATATTGACCTACCCTAGCGCTTTAGCGCTTTTCTGGGCAAAGGCCAAACCACAGTTTATAAAACCAAAGTTTACCCGAATACATGAGTTCTGAGTCCAGTGTAACGATAGTATGACGTCAACGTGATGTCTCACTGCCTCTGAGACGTCTTTAAAGGATGGTACAGCACCTCCATCGTGCGGAGCACATGGAACTACGCAAATCCGTTACAAAAATGAGACGATGTGATCACGTCGTCGTCGTCTTACTATAAGGGCTGGATTCGAGGGTTTCTGTTTAGACATTATGTGGCAACATTTATTGCAAAATATGCTTACCAAAACCTTACTTGCAGGCATCCTCATGATCGTGCAAGCTTCGTTCGGCGCTGACCGCGTCTGGTCCATCGCGATATTCACGACAGCGCTCACCATCAACGGCGCAGTCACCGCAGGCTATCTCGGCAACGGACTGGATATCGCACCTAACTTTAGCGGTAATTACTTGGCTGTCGCAGATCTGGACTGCACCACTTCAGCACATCACAAAAACGTGCATTCAAATATAGGATTTAACTAATAACAGGGCACCATGCGCGCCATTTTGTGAAAAGGATAGGCATAGGATTTCGCGTTCATAGAAGCGGGTCAGAGTATAAGCTTATGGAACGGCGGCGTAAGCACAATCAAGATTTTGCTTATTACCAGAAAACTACGCAACTTGTTAAGAAACTGGTTCAAGGAACTAAATAATTAGTAATAATCTACTAATCAAAACATAAGTCATTTCAATAGACTGCAAGGTTCCTGAGATCTCGACCAAATTATGTGCGAAACAGTGCACTTTTATGTATTTTTGACTTGCATGGAACCGAAGAAAAAATTACGAATTTGATGTAATTCGAGTGTTTTACCACGGGATCCCGTGAGCACTGAAATGTATGCCTAGTTTGACCACCAAACCCTAAATTCGGCCCTTAATATTTAGATGCATTATTTATTTGGCATCATATAACAGTCGGATCGCGCGCCACTCGCTTGAAGCTTGCGGTGTTCTATTTTGTCAATGTAAAATCTAAAGTATTACGAGTTTTAAGACTATATTTTAATGTATATTTTTGTGCTGTGTGGTGCTGGCGGGGTAACCAACCGACCCTTCCAACGCTTTTGTGGGAACCAACCAGAAGGGTAATTCGCCTGCCCAGCTGGTGATTATGACAACCCGCCCCTTGTGTTCCCAGCAGTGGACGGATGTTTGCTGATGAGGACCTATCTGTGTAATCGTTCACTAGAATAACGCCTCTTGCATTAAATTATTCCTACCCGGCCTACCTAAGTTATTGAATGCTCCAATAACTTTAATCTAAGAAATAAAAGCGTGCAAAATAATGAATAAATAAATAAATAGTGCTGACTTCTCAGTTTATTATTATGGTCTTATGGTCCTCTATCATAAAACACAACAAACAAAATACTTGTTTATGTTAGACTGTCGGTATTTTGTAAGTTTATTTTGTATAATGTAAATCTCTCATTGGCCGTAAGTTAGGTTATTAAGGTTAGAACTGTTTAGATATAAGGGCTGTTGATTTTGTTAAACAATAAAACTAAAATTAAAAATAAAAATAAAATAAAATCATGAAAAAAAAAACAGTGTGCCTGGAATGCTGGAAGCATTGCCACGTTGAATGGCAATGCTAATTTGTTGATCGAAATGGAAGCCAGCATTCCGATCACCTGTAGACTCTATGAGAAGTTTGGTAAGATCTAAGTTTGGTAAGATCTAAGTTTGGTAAGATCTTTATAAATAGTGCTGGACAATAATCCACACATCATCACAACTAGATGACTGATAAACTTAATACAATACAATTATCTACATAGATAGATATTTTTTATTATAGTCAGAAAACATCCAGAACGTCCGGAACAAATATCTGCAGCTCAAACATTTGTCCCGAGGCGGGCATCGAACCCGCAACCTCCAACGCCGCAGGCGGACCTTCGCCCGCCGCGCCACAGAGGTCGTCGAATGAGCTATCACTGTTGTTACCTGCGTCCCGCGGTGTCCCGCGTTGATAAACTTATATCAACTATTTGATCATCTCACGGGGACACTGCTTTTTCCGGGATCAAAAGTAGCCCAGGATAGCTGTCCCATACCAATTTCATCCAAATCCGTTCAGCCTTTTTAGCGTGAAGGAGTAACAAGCATACACACATACGTACTTTCTAATAAACATGCCTATTTCAGGAACCATCTTCGGCATGGCCAACACTCTGTCTTCACTCGGAGGATGGCTATCCACTTTCATGGTTGGAGAACTTACGCATGATAATGTAAGTACCTATTAGATTATATTTCGTAATGACCTGAGTAAGTTATAAAAAAAATGCCAAATTAGATTCAGTTCCCCGAGTTAAAAAAATGCTTATGCGTGACTTTCTAACTAAAGGAAATCTTACAGTTGGTATAAGATAGATAGATGGATAATACTTTATTGCACACTTAACTTAGAAATAATTTACAAAAGAATAATTATGGAATAAGCGACAATTGACGCTCTTATCGCTCAAGAGTGATCTCTCCCAGACAACCTTGAATGGATAGGATCGTTGGATTGTACATGGGGTAATATCTGTGTGCATAATAATAATATAGTTATTTACTACTTAGAATATTCACAAATATATACTATAATTTTTTTCTGGTTTGGTACAGTGCCTCTAGCGTGTGGAAAAATGGAACGTCACGATCACGTATCGATAGTATCGTCAAACCGAACTCAGGGCTCATGGGCCTAATTCTGCTAACCAATCGCTTTACTTTGACAATGGTATAATCGCACAATCGTCCATATATGAAAGAAACTGTAGATAGTGCGTGCGGTACTATTTTCACGGAGATATTGATAGAATTGTTTCATACTTGACACTTTTAACACGCGTCCCTCCATCTGGAGCTTCTTTCATCTATCTATCTATATTTATATAAATTAATTCATATTTCCCTTGGTCACGGCGTAACGCGTGAACGGCTTAACCGATTTCGCTAATTCTTTTTAGTTGTGCTTGTAATTGTCAGAAGGTTCTTATGAAAGAAAAAAATAAGAAAATTGTGTGGAAAATTAGAAAAATTAAGGAAACTTAACGACCAAAATACAAATTCGAATTTATTATTCATAGTTAAGACGACCAACGTCTGTCGGGTCAGCCAGTCTCCAAAATGTGTTATTCTGAGACCATGCCATGGTTATGGTGAATCGATTAATTTAGTGGAATTCGGTCACAGGTCTTGTGGCTAATATTCTAACTTCCCTTTCCAAAAAGTGTAAAGCCAGTGATCATTACACTCTAATCGTATTTTCTTCCCTTCCAGAACACAGCCGCCCAATGGACCATAGTGTTCTACATCCTAGCTGGCACGTACGTGACCGGAGCCCTAACCTTCGTGCTCTTCGGCTCAGGGGAGCTCCAGCCGTGGAACAACCGGCAGGAAATAAAGGAGGAGCAGCCTCTCAATGAGGAGAAGAAAGAGGAGACTGCGTGAGGGGGTGTGTTCAGCTTGTTCTTGCGTGTTCGCTCACCTTCGAATATCGAAGAATATAGATAGGTTCTAGAATCCAAGATAAATTTTGTCACCAAAGACATTTTTGAACTATAAAGTAACCACTAAAACAAGAAATTTAACAACGCATAATAAGAATACGCGCGACGACTTACTCCGACTATACCAGTGTTTTTATGATTCTTGGACCGAGTAGCTATAGAAGCATAGACGTTCTGGAGATTCATCGTTACAAACTTGGAAAGAAACTCATAAATGTATGATTATGTACAGGCAGGTTACAACGGGTAAACATTTGTAGGTTTGTTTGTATTGTGTAACATTCAGGAATACTTGGTCGATTTTGGAAATTCTCTCAGAAGTCAGAAGTCAATACCACTACTTTATTTCTTTAGGCTTACAAAATAAGCCAAATTTTAAACTTCAAATTGTTATCACATAAGAAATAAAATATTTGTCCACCAGTGGGAAAGAAATAAAAATATTTTTACTAATATTTCACTATTTAGTTATTTATTGATTAATATGTTTTATAAAGGCACCAAGTGAGCGAAGGCGCAGGTAGAAAGCAAGTAAATTAATACATTCTCTAAGTGTAGCTGAGTTTGCGCACTGCGGCCAATTCATAATACCTAAAAGGTAGGTATTATCACGGATCATCAAGAGCTCAATTTAAATCATTATCAAATAAATAAAAACATTTATAGATGTCGCTTTACGGATTTAGAAATTATTTGTATTGAGTGCAGTGCGTACACTAAAGGCTAGCGTCGACAAACTGGCATCGCACGGTCCGCGCTAATCGCGCATCAGATGTTTTTTTGAGCGTAATGCCGGGTGGTGCGTCCTTTGTAATCGCAGCAACCGGATTGCCGACCATTTGCAAACGAATAATGACGTCATCCGCACTAAACGGATCGCCGACATTACTGTCAGTCCGATGAGTCCGCTCCATGCGGTGCGGATCAGTGGACGCACTTCTATGGCAAACCATACAAAGAATACTAACATCAACGGATTTTAAACACACACGTCTAATCACATAATCACGTTGATGCGGTCAGTGTGGAGCGTCCGATGTCGGCCTGTCGACGCTAGCCTAAACTATTAAGATGTGTGGCAAAATTTCTGATGGAGTAAATAATACGTTGTAACCGAGCGGCTTTTCCCTCAAGTTGTGGGATTTTGTCAGAATCCTTTCGTAGTTTCTAGCAATGTGGTTTTAGGTATTTATTAATCTGGGGCTAAGTACTATAAGTACCTTTTTTTAACTTTTTTACACCTATTTATTACCTATTCGGTTAGGATACGCACTCTTTTAGTAATTTTGCCACATAAGCAACTGTCTAGCTAAAACACTTTCAAAACCAACTTAGAAAGATTTTTCAGCTGGCTAATAAAAAATGTAAAAAAAAACTCAAAAAAAGGCTGTTAATAATGTTATTGTGATGTTATTTATAACGTACCGGCTTGCGCAACGGACTCACGACTAAAGGTCCACGTCCACTGAACCAGAGAAATTAACTTCCTCCGGTTCAGTAGATGTTGGCCTTAAAACAGTGGTTGGCTAAGAGAAACCCGACTCATTGTTGAATTAGTATTAAGTTTCAAGAAATCAGTTTATATCTCTTGCAGTTAAGTCCAATTGTTTGTGTCATGCGCCTTTAATCGTAAACTACTCAATACATGCAAGAAATCAAATGCATTAAAAGAATGCAAGGTAGTTTCTTAAAATTGAATTCATGAATAAGCAAGTTCACATTTTCAAATATTTTATAAGTGCATAATAGGAAAGTAATATGCGATTTTTGTATATTTTGTATCAAAATGACTTTGTAAGAATATATCCATTAAGAAGTGGGGACCAAAGCAATGCAATCTACGACGATTATTTAGGAATTTTAAGAACAAAATAAATGTAATTTCCTGAATAACTATTCGTACTGATTTCTTGATTATAGCTAAGTATTTCTAAGTATCTATTTATTTTTCTATCGTCGATTTTAGGAAAATTCAGAGCCATTTTATCCTGTAAGTGGATAGTCCATTGACCATAGACGCCTCGTTTTACCGTAAGACATAGATTTTAAGAATAAGGCCATGTTCGCACGTTAGGCTTTAAGGTAATCTTTTTCAAGGGATGGTACGAAATTGGTCAATATAATTTGATGTTTTTTTACAAAAACTTTAACAGACTTCAAGTTCCTGAATATTTACATGTGTTTTTTTTTCAAGTTTTACGAAAAACATAGTAATCCCTCGGGAATAAAACTTATATTGGGCCATAATTCTCTATACAAAGGGGAAAGAAACGTCAAAATTGTATAAGAATTGGCGAAATATGGACTAACAAACATATCTACAGCCTAATTGAGAACCTCCCCTTTTTAAAGTCGGTTGAAAACCCAGTGTTCGAAGACTGATACATCATGAAAGCTTGTACCCACGCAATTTTTTTCGTTATTTTATTACTTTTGACGAATTATCTTTCGTTGTATATCTAAGTTATCCTTGAAAAAGATAACCAATAGCAAAGCATTGTATTTTGTGCATTTCCACAGCTGTGATAAGGAGGTTTGTCTATGGCCTGTTTTATTTCGCTAGTATGTAATACTGCTCTCCAAATTTTATCTCAATAGGTTTATCTCCTTTGTGGCAGACTCATAAAAAATGCTAGTGGTTGTAATTTAGCAACGCCATAGTCATCATCAGAGAAAACCTGCCACAGATGAAAACCTGAAGTTGATACACAAAACGGCTATTACTAGTTCCTAAATTACGATCAGTATTTAGCGGAATTGTTTTATTGTATAAAAACAATTTGTTACATTCTTGAATAACATTTAATGTGTTTAAGCTTCGAATATGCATTATCTCACAGACATTTTCAGTGTCCAACGGTCGCAGGGTAAAATCGTAGAGTCCTACTTAAATAATCACAAATAAACTTAAGTTTTTCATAATTTTGTCTGTGGGATTTTCTATGTAATTAGTATGTTAATCGCTAAAGTGTAGTTAATCTTAGATTAATATTTGTACCCATTGATTTATTGTAGTTCTGACCAAACCTAACAGAATTTATATGAATCGCCTTCGTAAGTAAAAGATTCATTGTGGAACACAATCAATATTGGGCCCGTGTTTTGAAAGCTTGCTCAGTCATCGATCTATGCTTGGGTAATGTTTTTCTATGACATTAACGTCACTCAAGCATAGATCAATGACTGAGCAAGCTTTCATAATACGGGCCTAAATGTCATATGTCATTTACTTTAATTTATTTAACTTTTAGCTACCATCACATGGAAATTCGAATAATTATTGTATCTCTAATATTTATAAGTTAGCTTCTTGACCATTGACAGCTTTTTAATTTATGATAACTATAAAACCAAGTTCATATTTAACCGGCGACATTTTGGTTGAAGCAGTGTCTTTTGATAAGTGTTAAAGTTTTTGTATCTATTATATTAACTATACATGACATTTCTATTTATTTTGATTGAATTATAACTAAAGTGACGTCAGACTTAGTAAATACTCTAATAACTGTTGTGGACTGAAAAGCTGGGAATATTTTTATTATAACAGGTATATTACGAATAAAAATGCAAAAAAATTAACAATATTATTAGCAATAATTAAGTACTTATTTTGTGTGACGTCGAACTTAAAGTACCTAATGTATTTTATCTGTGGCTGGGTTCCGTTTTTCGTAGATTTCTCTAAATTTTGTCATGCATGAGTCAACAACATAAGTGAACCGGGTCAAAAAAAAGTAAGCTTTGTCTGGGAGGCGATATAGTAAGCGCTTTTGAAAAATTTACAATGTCAAACTTTTTTGTCACTGGAATTAGAAAACTGAGGTAAAAAAAAATTGTAGGAGCTTAATATCTACTAGAACCATCTAAGCATGTCTTGCGGATCTTTGGAAACGGAAGTTCTTTACCACAGATAAAAGTTATGGACAAATAATGAATTATGAAAAATTGTAAAGTAAATATATATTTTCGAATTTTCGATTCCTCTCCACATTTCTTCATTATTAACATCTGATTTTTACGATGCTTGGATATAATAAATAATGCAGGAAACGAATCGAAAATCTGAAACCCCAAAAATGGGTATCATTAGTACCTAAAGTATTTAATCTTTCTGTAATAAAATAAATGAACACTGAAAATTGTTAAAGTATTGTAAACGATTTTTTGAAAATAAAGAATTTCATTTAACTTGTCATTTCATTAGAATCCTGTCCCCCTAGCCAGAGTTTTTGATTTTAGTCTACTAACTTAAGAATGACTATGATTAATACAGGGTTATTGGTAATTCACTGACACTACGTGAACCGCAGGTTCTGCCCATCATACGAACACGTTCATGAAAACGCCAGGTCTTAATTCTGTTTTTTTTTGTTGTAAATCACCTGTTTGTACAAAATTAAAAATCACGTTTGCCCGGAACCCAATTAATTACTAAAGACCGATCTCCCACTCCCATTGTCTGTTTCATGGCAGAGCTGTTTTTAAGTTTAGTTCCAAAAACAGTAGGTATCTAAAGACCGATTATTGACTGGCGGGGTAGGTACCTACTACCAAATTTAAGAATCAAGAGCTGGCGTCTTCGCTTACGTATTCATGATGAAGGGCAGGACCTGCAGTTTACGCAGTGTCAGTAAGTTACCAATAACCCAATAACCGTTATAGGAGGTAAGAGATCCTATGGTATGAACATAGAAATCTAAGTACACACACAGAAGTCTTATTATTCAGATTTCTGAAAATAAAAAACTCTAAATTAACTAAGGGTCTTCTTCCACTCGCCTGAAAATATACGGTGATTTCAAATTCGTGTATAACTGAAGGAGGTTATTCATTCACCTGCTGTTTAATATAAAAATTCAGTGTACAAACCAAGACACAAACGATACGCCTCCCCTAATAAGCGCCATAGCGCCGTCTTCAGCTTGTCGCATCAGCATCTGCCTGCAGTCTTTCGCAGGTCGTCATTCCACCGCTGGACGGCGTCCTACACTAAATTTGCCGAGTCGCGGTCTCCACTCAAGAACACGTTTACCCCAGCGCTTGTCGGTTTTCGCGAGATATGGCCGGCCCATTGCCACTTCGGCTTGCTACAACAATTTTACAATTCTTTGAGCTATGTCGATAACTTTGGTTCACTGTCGGAAATAGGAGAAATACCTCCAGTACTTAACACTAATCTGAAAACACCCTGTATAAGGATCATCATCAATGTCTTAGGGAAAGAATAAAATTATAAATAAAACTCCAAAATGTGTATCTTACAATAGTTTAATTGAAGAAACATTACATAAATACAATGGCACAGCCTAGCTGTCCTAAAAAGCGCCATGCCTACTTCAAATGACCTCACGCGACCTAAGTGGTAATAGGTACATTGTTGTTTGGACATATTCATATTGAATTAGATCTTGTCGGCTTCGCACAAACTATTTATTCTTGGTTAAAAATTAGCCATTGATTTTGATTTGATTAGAAATATCATTTTATTCATTTAGTAACACAGAAAATTATAATTAAATACCGCAGCCAGCGTCTTGGGGACGCTTCCGACTGGTATTGATATGGATCAGTTGAGCTACCTGTAGAATGTTTGCAACAGTCTGCAGTTAGCTTAATTGTTTCAATTATAAATACTAGTTCTAATTTATTTTTATTATTAAATTGTAGTTTTCTTTATTGAATAACATAAACTAATAAGTACTGGTACGTACAATTGGAACAGTAGTGCTAATTGCGGACTGTTGCAAAACAATCCCACTACATTTTTTTTGTACCTAAATGATCCATTTATTTTACATCTATAAAAAGCTTGCTCTGTCATAGATCTATGCTTGAGTGACATTTATGCCATAGAAAATCGTAACTCAAGCATAGATCTATGACTGAGAAAACTTTCATAAAACGGGCCTCACAGCTGAACACTTGCAAATGCGTACTTGTATGTTTTCATAGGAGTCGTAGAATCAAATAAACAAATTAATTGTTATTCTTGATCTACGGAACAAAACCTCGTAAGCACAGGTTCGTTCAGTGGTTTTGGTGTGAAGGAGTTACAAACAAACTTTCCTCTTTATAATTTTAGTGATAATAGGTCGACCGATGTGGCGCGGCGGGCGAAGGTCCGCCTGCGACGCAGAAGGTTGCGAGTTCGATTCCCGCCTTGGGACAAATGTTTGTACGATCTGCAAATATTTGTTCCGGGTGTTCTGGGTATTTTCTATATATAATAAAAAAATATCTATCTATGTTATGTATTGTATTAAGTTTATCAGTCATCTAGTACCCATAACACAAGCTCTGCTTACTTTGGGGCTAGATGATGCTGTGTGGATTGTTCAGCATTATTTATTATTTGTTATTTATTTATTTATAATAGAGTACATTCATTAAGTTAGTCCAAACAACAAAGTTCCATGACTACATCCTTCCTACGTCAGGTTTTCGACTATCTGTAGTAACATAGGTATACTAAGCGGGTTGTTGGGGTTTAACATTAAATTTTATAATAACTATTAATTGTCCTTCGATCTCTTTCCTGACTGTTATTTACACTTACAAAAGCACTATAGTAGAGTTAATTACGGATGTAAGCGGGTTAACGGGGAATCTTATTAGTGTTGGAAGAACACCAACGTTTCATGCTTTAAGGCTGGTGTATGCCCCAACGGCCTTGAGAACACAAAATAATTATCTGTAGCCGTATAAATAATTTGTTTTATTCGTGAAATGTTCAATTTGTGTAAAGAACTATGACAAATATTTGAGTGAAAGAAAAATACTCAATATCAACAGCGTTTAAAAGAAATATCCGAAATTCGAATATTTTTTTAAATTCTAAATTTGGATATTTCTTCTAAACGCTATTGAGTAATTTTTTCACTCAAGTATTTTAAACAAATTGAATATTTCACGAATAAAACACATTATTTATACGGCTACAGATAATTATTTTGTACTCTCATGGCCGTTGGGGCATAGAACAGCCTTAAGAGCGTTTACGCCTAGCGCGCGATATGTATGGGACTGACTTGAAATGATTTGCGCGCAGCGTTTTAAAGTAGTTTTAAAATATTTACAGAAAAATAATAACAACAAATTAATTACAATTTTAAATGTATGATTTTAAAGAAGATGCTCTTCTTTATTGGTAAGCTATTGTTATATTAAATTAAATAAGGTATATCGGTGAAAAAATCATTTAAAATTCGTAATAATTCACATTTTTTGAATTTGAATTTCTCGTAGTTAGATACCAAAACCAAACATCTTTTTAACTAACTATTTTTCCAAGGATCTTATTGATTGATTATTATTTTTTGTTCATTAGATATATCAGTATTTTCATTATATTTTGAGCTTCGAAACTGAGGCTAAAAGGGAAATTTAGAAAACCTCTAACAAGTTATCTTGATAGAACGCGTACATACAATGTATATTAATTGAAATATTTTCTTAACTAACTATTTGGAAAACAAAATTTCCTAAAATTAATATTAATTAACATATGGTGTAAGATAAGTGGTTCATGTTATTAACGGGTTTGAAAAGTACTGTTTTTGAGCCAAACTGCGCATGGAAGGCGTAAACGCTCTTAACGAGGGACTTCTTCAGGGTGAGTGCGGTTCTAGACGCGCGCGTTCCGCTGCATATCTCCGATTACTGTCATCTTGAAGAAGAGATGAAACGTTGGTGTTCTTCCAACACGAATAAGGTTCGTAGTTAACCCGCTTACATCCATAATGAATTAGTCTAACAACGATTGTTTTTACACTATGGTATTTGAGTTCAAGCGGTAAAAACGCAATTTTAGTTACCCTTTTCTATCACAATTTTCAGAACGGTTATATAAGATTTAGTATCTGCAAATGTTAATAAAAAAAATCGCATTATACTTTTTTGTTTTTTATTTAGCTTTAGCTTGTAGTATAAGTGTCTAACTGACATCTTTAAACTCGATCAAGCTAAATTTAGTTTTATATTAGATGATTTCAAACCTCATAAAAGTTTAATGTTAAATCCCAACATGAGTCAGTGCTATGCGAGTATTTATTTACTTAATATCACATGAATGAGTGCATTTAATTCTAAATAGTTCGTTAGACCAGCATTTTTGTAGTAGGTAGGGACCTAAAACAATATAACTATACAATGTTTGATACCTTGTGTGATCATCACTTCAGCAGAATTGTAAAATAGTTACGACTTAGTAGAGGACATTTGTGAAACTACGGTTACGCGTGGCACTTATCGGTCTTTTACTATTTTCAAGATTCTTTATGTAATTTAGATATCAGAATAGAACTCTTGCGCACATTGTAAGCCATTTTGTAGCTCTTGCAGCACAGGTTGAGTGGCAGCTTTTTCTCTCTAGGTTTCACGTGTTTTTTTTCTCTTTAGATTTCCGTACCGGAAGGGTGAAAACGGAACCCTATTACTAAGCCTCCGCTGTCCGTCCGTCCGTATGTCACGTGGCTATATCTCATGAACCGTAAGAGGTAGACAGTTTAAATTTTGAGATGTATATCTCTCTTGCCGCTATAACAACAAATAATAAAAATAAAATAAATTTCTAAATTAAAGGATTAAAAGTAAAGGCCATACCTCATGACCTTAGGCAAGTACAACAAGGTTTCATTTTGCTCTTTATTTCTTTTTTAACATTGCATTTTCTTGTCATTAAAAGATTAATTACTAAACTCAACATTATGCCAATAGACTCCAAAACGACAATTGATTCAAATATTTTTTTAGCGTGGGTTCATAGCAAATGGCGTACAATGTGCACAAAACGCACATAGCTACGAGCTTATTGACTTGTAAAAGCAGAAATCACCAAAACTTGTTTTTTTTTAATAACGTCACAGATGAAACTACTGTCTTTTTTAATGCTGAATATGACCTTTTAAAGTAACCAAATTTTAAATTATTTTTGTGGTTTTCTTGGTCCTAGGAGCCTTCATCTACCAAAGCAGGCGAATGGGTAAAGTAATAGGTATAAGATAGGTACATTCTCCCATAAATATGTGACGTTATTTTTGATTGTTTTTACAAATCTCCTCACTCAGGTGAAAAACTAAGATTTATTACAGTGTCCTTTTTAACGAAACCGCATTTAACGCTTTCATAAGTCGGACAGTTTTAAAGACTTTTATAATTCACACAAATCCTGAACACCCTAAATCGTAACTACTTTGTTCTCCGGTTTATCTAATCGTGACGCTACTCGCCTTATCTAGCGTTTTGTACTAAAGCATGGTTCCACCAATACAACACAATTTAACTTTAAATAGTTTTATGGTGCAACACCGGAAAGTTTATTCATGGAAATAATAAAGGTACGTTGGATAACACACATGATCTGAGTTTTGTTCAACAATAAAAAGCGTGACGAAAACATTAAATGTTTAAATCAGTTTTTTGAATAAAATTATACTACCAATTATTGAATTAAACTTTTTAAAAAAATTGTCGCAGCCATTCATTTCATTATTAACTTAACTTTTAAAGTAAGTGAACTTATCGTACCCTAATTTGAACCTATCACATACTCCATACAGACGACATTAATTCAACACTCAATACTTCGCACATTGTTCCCATACTTTTCCAAAATATTTAAATTCAAAATATCTAAGAACAATTTAAAATTTAAATTACAATAAAATACTAAAGATTATAATTCAGATTTGACTGACAACAATGTACATTATTTTAGATTTATTTAAATTACAGACTCAGTAGCATTATTTCTTAAATAATAAATCAAACATAATTTAGCTCTTTCTAAATAAGTACAGAAAAAGGTACCTGAGTTGTAATTTAAATAACCTTTTTATAACATGATTAAAAGTAAAAGCTTATTTAAAATTACTTCGAATATTAAAAAACAGACTAGAAAATATTGTAGTGTTACTCGTACACTGAAATAACGATTTGGTCATTTCAATTTACATTTTATAAACAAGTTTTACGACAACGCCACCAATTTTGCTACAATTTAAGAAAAAAAAATCAGGTACTATTTAAACCTGTGAACAGGGGTTTTCGAACCCGGGTTTTTAAGTAATGATTACAGATTTGGTGACATTTGTCCCTAAGTTTAATTGACATAATTATAAATTCGGATTAAACAAAAGAAGAAAGAATACCGTAAAAAACAATGCAGAGCTTTATTCGCAACACAGAGCGGCAGCGGTACAGAAAGCGCAAATCTTTATGAGCTCTGTGAACGTAGCCTCGAATGGTACAGTTGAGAGCACAATCACATGAGTGCATCATCATCATCAATGGGCTTTAACATTCGACTCTACGTTGCTCTACGTCGTCAAATGCGGGCTAGAAACAAACTGAGTTCTTTTTTACGTCGCGTTACTGGTAACGTCGAGAAAAACTTATCGAGTCATGTGGTGTCGCGAGAGCCTTGTAGGCTTCTATAAAGCTGTTGGCTGCGCTGGTCTTCTCGAGAGATAATGTCTCGTGGGCTCCAAGAGCTCCCGGGAGAGGGGACGCTTCCGAGTTCTTGCATCCGACGGTCTTGTGATGCGTATTGTGATGCATATTAACAGCACAACAAAATAACAAAAATATGAAATCTTGATACTCGACTCGACTGTACTTTCGTACGGCAACGCCCTCTACCACCTTAAAATAGCTACTGCGCAGCTAAAAAGATTTATTTATGAGCTCTCTGATATACGCGCGAGAGTGCAAATGCAATTTCTATAAATTTCGTTGTGATTTCGCTCGGTATCGCGCGTTATCCCGCTTGGTAGTGAACAGTATGATTACCGCATAACTACTCGGGTTTGGCTGCCGCTCTGGGTAGCGAATACCGCGTTGGTCTGAACGGCCCTTAATATTTAATAACAATAGGAGCTAAGAAACCTAAATTCTATCTAATGGAAGCGACTTGCTTTCTATTTACAATATTAAATAAAGGTAAAGTCTGTGACTAATATTTTATTTTATACAGTTTTCTGAGCTATGTATACAAAATAATGTTTTGATTTCAAGCACCATGCACACCAATTTTTTTTGGGTTCTTTTATACTGGGCATTCCGTTTAGGAACTATTGGTTAATGCAAACTATTTGTACAGGTTTTTCTGCTATGCTAAGCTAACTCTGTTTTTACTAAGTTATTAAAGGAGTTTTTAATCGAGCCATGATTTTAAATGCACCACTATTTATAGTTTCAAATATCGCCACAGAAACTCAAGTAATAAAAGAAATTAAAATTCATATTGTGACTTTACGCACAAAAATTATAATTTTAGTTAATTGAAAAAAATCAAATAAGATGAAGAAAATATTAGGATGTAAAATATTTATTAACAATTCCGCGCTAACATAGTGCAATGGATTTCCGCAAAGTAACGCCTAAATATATATTATTTAAATAAGATGATCATCAGTAAGAATACGGAAAATAAACAGAAAATTTTATAATTTTAAATAATTTAAACAAAATACACAATACTTAAACATAAAAAAATATATAAAATAATGATGCATAATGTTACCATATCACATTTATCTAAGTTTGTTTGTTTATCTAAATAATTCGTCTATTCTTAATTTAATGAAGGCATATCATGAAAGCATATTGCTTTTTTTAAATCTAAATTACCCTACCGTTTACGCTAGATTTAATTAAATAATTTAACAATGCCTCATTTATCCTATGAAAAACTTTTAATAACGATTTATGTAGCGTTTGTGTAGGTATCTGAAACGAAAACCTGGAACAGTCTTTTTTTTATTGATATTAATAAACTGAGACGTCTTTCAATTTCTTTAAAGTACATTCTACATTGATATGAATTTTAATTATAGTTATTTAGAATTTTCTTTTGTTTTAGTGTGTTATTTTATTACTTTTGGAAAATACTGCGTTGAATGAATTTTAATTCCAATACATATGTACCTACTTAATTAAAAAAAGTAATATTAACAATGAAATAAGGTTTTAGATCATAAACGTATAAAACTATACATATATATATATATATATATATATTAAACAGCGAAATTTTTAATTCATTTATACCGGGTTGTTTATTCTTAAAGAAAAAAAAAGGGTTTTACTTGGATGAAGAATGAAAACTTTATTGTTTAAAAAACACAATAATAATGAACTTGAATTTAATAATAAACATTTTAAGACTGGACCAGACACAAAACGAGTGAATCTTAATAAAAAGGGTTTGGTATAAAATTGTGTTATTTATAAGGGATTGGCTATTAAGCTCTATTTGAAAACGCGTTAATGCAAAAAATTATTTGAAGGAGAATATAAAAGACGGGAAAGCATAAAGGGAAATATAGAAAATATTATTAAGATTTGGAAATTTTTTCCAAAAACTAACAATAGTGATTTTATAATTAAACGTTAAAAATATTTAAAACTATTATTGACTTGATCTTAACCTAAACATAATATCGTTAATTTTTAAGCAACATTTAAAATATGCAACAATATAAACTGGTAGCTTTACATTTTTTTGTTATTTATTATAGTGTGTAAGACCTCACACTTGGGGTAATTTCTAAAAAATCAAATAATAACCCAAAAAAAATAGACTCCTACATCACTTGACCTCGTGGCGCCCGCGCCGTTGGTGAGCGCATTCCCGTACTGAAGGAAGGTTACGGGTACAGTCCCGTCGAAGACGAATAATTTTTAGGATATTATTTGATTTCTTAGGTAACTTTAAATAAGTTTTACTAAATAAATGCTTAGGTTTAGTGAAATTGACTAAATCATTTATAATTGACAAACAATACGAGGTAGAATATCAAATAATATATGTGTATTGTACAATAATTCACAACAACGTAATTCGTTAAAATATTTACTTGTTAACACTTAACACATGACTGAACTGATTTATTTTTTAGTTGATGTAATTAAATATGAATGCCTGGCTACTTGGCTAGTTTTTGAATACTTTTTTACTTGAATCTTGGAGCGTCCATACAATTTTTCTTTTTAAAATCAATATTACTTTTGAACTTGGCTTATCTAGGGCATTTCCAATTTCCAATCTATATATTTTTCTGTTTGTATTTAAATGCAACGCTTAAACAAAAAATTACGATATTCAACTCCCGAAAAGCAAAAGTTCATGGGCCAAATTCTGCTTACCAATTGCTTTACTATGTCAATGGTATTGCCGCAGAATCGTCCATAGATGAAAGAAACTATTGATAGTACGTCCGATGCTATTTGCACGGAGATATTGGTAGAGCGGTTTCAACCCTTGACACCTAACACCATTTGACACGCGTCCCTCCATCTGCAGTTTCTTTCATCAAAGGTATACTGTCAAAATGTGTCATTCTGAGACGATATTACTAAGTTAAGGTGTAGCGATTAGTTAAGTGGAATTAGAGTCCAGATAAATTGCAAAGGAACGGCCCTAAATGAGCTAAGTATCAAGTGTAAGAAAATCTAAGTGATCTTACCTATCTATCAAAATGAGCGGTATCACCAGATAGAATTCAAAACTCACAACACAGGTCCTCACGGTATGCGCACTGATTGAAGCACTTTGCTGGCCTGAAAATAAATTAAATTATTTTGCATTGTGCGTGTAATCCAGACTAATATTTTAAATTCGAAAGTAACTCTGTCTGTCCGTCTGTCTGTATGTTATTTTCCTTTTCCTTTTCTCGCCTAAACGGCTGAACGGATCTCAATGAAATTTGGTCGGCCGGTAAATGGTATTCCAGGGACGGACATAGGCTACTTCAAATGCGCATGCAAAGTTGCGGGTAGCAGCTAGTGTTTTATATATTATGGTTCTAGCTTCTCTAAGAGCTCTCAGACAGCTAGCAGTTTAATCGTCGCAGTCTCGCGGCTAAAGAATCGACCAAATGGTGGTGCAACAAGAGGTGGGAGGGTCATCACTTTCGTGACGTCACATTTCAAAATCAATATAACCTAGGTATTCAAAATTCAAACGCGAGATTTTATAAGTAAACTTTCGTAATTTTTCAAATGTTCGATATTGATTTTATTGCAAATATTAAAATGGAAATAAAACTAATTTCGGATCTGCTGTTTTAATTGAAGTATCTCTTGGTGACCAAATTCAAAATATGTGACGTCACAGTAGGGGAGGGAGATTATCACAAATGTGACCAGCTGTGACAAGGATGGGGGAGGGAGTCCAAAATCATGAAATTATTGTGACGTAATTTATGGATGGCTCCTACCTAATATCACAACACAAGTAAACATCTACATATATAAACCTAAGTGTTATCGTTTTGTAATCGACTCACTATTCCTATCAAATATTTAGTCTACATAGATAGATAGATAATACTAAATACTACATAATAATAGCTCATGCTTAGTGCAAATTTACTATAGCAGGTAGGTTATACTAGTATGCTGCTATATGCTATATTACTGTGTGGTGCCGGCTTACAATTTTTACCACCCCAACTCTTCCCGCGGGTGTTGTAAGAGGCGACTAATTATAGCAAAACCCCCCTTAATTGGGGGAGGCATGTCCTGGACCCAGCTGTGCTCATAGGTAGTCTTACTAGACTAGCCGGTCCCATTACGTGTCCCCTTATCTACTGATAAGGGGACACGTAATGGGACCGGCTACTTACAACAAGCTCCTAGCTAAGGCTAACTCACCGTTTATCGAAAATTTTAAGAACAACCTAAAAAACTGGCTCGTTGAATACACGTTTTATACTAACGACGAATTTTTAAATTCTGAATAATATTCATTAATTGTATTATTATTATTTATTTTATTATGTGAAAACAATTATTGTGACGTATAATTTGACAAATTATAAATAAAATGTTTATCTGTTTAAGAAGACTGATGAAGAGTAGGAGGTAAATATTTTATATTTACCTCCTACTCTTCATCAGTCTCTATGAGCCCGAGACAGCTAACAGTCGGTATTGCCTCGCCCGTAGCGCTATTTATCTTGCCTCAATCGTAACGCTCTTTAATATCACCTCTATCGTGCAGTAGATAAGGTTGTATTTACCTCATACTCCTCATCAGCCTCTATGAGCCCCGAGACAGCTAACAGTTGGTATTGCCTAGCTCGTAACGCTCTGGAGTTTCGCCTCAACAGCCTTAGGGCTGTCATACTGGCTGCTGTGTTTCCGCAGAATATTTGTCGCACCTGGGAAAGAGATAGAAAACAGGAATGGTTAAAATAATTCTTGATCTGGAATAACATTACAAGATACTTTTGATTCTGGAATGTCGCGTGTTAGGAGGGCGCCATTTTGTGAAAAGGATAGGAATAGGATTTCGCGTTCATAGGAGCGGGACAGAGCATACGTTATTGGAACGGCGGGCGTAAGCTCAAAAATCAAGTTTTTGCTTATTTACGCCACTCGCTATCTTTTTACTCAATATCCTATCCGAAAATAGAGTGAATATATTTCATCAAATCCTGCCGAAAGTCATGGAAATGACACAGCTCGTGATAGATACAATTTGTATTTTAAATTAGTATAATAATTGTTGTTGGGGATGATGGGCATGACCCCCCGTGAGATAAAAGCCAACAAGGCGCTTATCAGGGGGAGGCCTGGGTCCAGCAGTGGACCAATATTGGCTGTGGAGATGGAGATAATAATTGTTTTTATCTATATTTATATGTTATGTACCTACGTAGATCTAGCATCGCCTTAGGGTTTAAAAAACCTGTTATGATAAATAAATAAATAAATGATTTCAACTTACTTGAGCCGGTGAATGAGAAGGGTCTAAGACTAGCAAGGTCGCCTTCCCGTCTTTATGCTTCTCATAGCCTATTATTGTCCTAGAGTGACCTGCAACCAAATATAAATCACATCACACAAATATTAATAAAAAAAAAAATTTTGTCAAACAATTTTTTTTTATATTTGTAGCCTCTTCCCGCGAAAACTACGAAACGGTTTGAGGGGAAATTTTGCTGAGATGTAGTTCTTAGCCAGGAATAACGAATAGGCTTTATTGCTTCCATCACCGTCTATAATTCCTTATTATCCTAGGTCACGTCTGAGGTGTGTTTTTTTACTAGCTGCCAATGCAATGCCATATTCTGGTTTGCACATATGATTTCTCGTCGAACTACTGTCAAAACTTTAAAAATTATAAAGGTATAAAACTAAAAAAAAAAAATGCCTTTAAATTTCTTAACCTAAACTAGAATTATACATTATATAAGTTCCTAATGACAAGAAAAGGCAGTAGATTCAGCATTGTGCTGCATGCAAGGAACATGTCGCGATTTTAAATCTACTTCCCTCGGGTACCTACCCGACACCAACTTTAACCCCTCGGTGACTGCCTAGTCACCGAGGGGTTAAAGTCGGTGCTTATACTTACACATCTATTTCAATCGTACAATCAAAAACTCCGTCTGCAAATCAAAATCTACGACACACCCTCACACACACACACACCCTCGCACACACCCTCAGACACACACACACACATCCTCTCACACACACACACAGGATACGGGATACAAAAATAACACTCTCCTGTAATGGTTAATTGAGAATGTAGTGACACAGTTTAGCATAAAGTACGCGGCGCAACCGCGTTTCGTGAACTCAGCTTTTTCAGAGCTAAGTCGAGTTTAACCAGTCACTCCTAAACCCTCTGCAGTATCATACATATCCTAAAATAAGGATTAAAGATATCATATACGTTAATGTTATGTACTCGTGTCTCGTATATTGAATAGACGCAGTAAAGTGAAACAAACTCTTTTATTACAACCAACCCACAATAGCATAAAGACAGTATATATAGTAAATACAAAAGTGGTGACCCCGACGTGATTATATTTCTTTGTGGGTTGTGTTTATAGTGAAAAACAATACGGAGTGACTCCCTCCCGATGAAGTCCACACCTCGGGAGGTTAAAGAAATAGCCAAGCAGCCAACTGACAGGATGACGCAATATAGATGCAGCGACGCCGCGCGGTATGGAATGCGCAGCAGGTGACGTAAGCAGATCCCTTTCCGGCCATCTACAGAAGCCCTATTGAAAAAGCCAATCATCAGTCTATGGATATGATCTAGCGGCAGATGTAAAGAAGATTTTTGGAGCCAGCAATATCTGAGGTATACTCAATCTTATAGAAAATGGTGTTTATACCTGCAGATTCACTCAAGATTATTGCCCGGTTGGAGTCGGTACGCTCACCGGAGGATCAGTGTTGGAATTCGAGATATGGCTCATTCCCACTGCTACGAGTGACTGGCATGCGATGTTCCTGCGCTACTTGGAGACCAAGACAGAAAATGAAGGCGATTTAGAGAAGGATCTGATGTGCAGGATTGGACAAGGTGTATCGTGTCATTACTGTGTGCGTAAAGTTTTTCAAAAAGTAAATTAAGTGAGCAAAAATTTTTTTAGAGTCAGTGTTAATTCTTAGTATTTATCGCATAAGAGAGTACCTAAACGGTAACACGGTACAGTAACGTGAGAGCCTCTCTCACACATTGTAATGTAGCGAGCTATTTGCAGCGTTAGCGAATTTGCAATTGTGTTTTGTTTGAGATTATGTACTCTCCTGGGCAACTTAAATATTTTATTTGATGATATTTCATATTTTGATTTTCTTTTCAAGTTATTTGATGAAAATATAAAAAATAAATATTGTTTGTGGATTTTACGTAAATTTATTATAGCTAAAAAAAGGTTTATTGTAACTACTTTAATGTTAGGGAATCCAGAATTTTTAAGTTTATATAACGAAACATTTTTAAGTTTACTTTTATATTTTATTGTTCATTGTTTACAGCTTTATTAAAAGATTAAATGATATAAATGAATAATAATATTTTTTTCAAAAACATTGTATGTAAATTTACAAGTTGACTGTACTTTTCGTGTTCATTCAAATAAACTTTGATATTATTGTAACTACCTACTTAAGAATGCGACTTCGAAACATGAGCGCATTGTTGTTGTCAGCAAATTTGTTCGTGTAGGCACGAACTTGTGTAACTTATTAGAGATTTTGAATTGTAAAGTTTTAAATTGAACCTTTATGGATGAAAAATTTTATTGTATAAAATTTTTGAAAAAAGGGGAGGATTGATGTAGTGACACAGTTTAGCATAAAGTACGCGGCGCAACCGCGTTTCGTGAACTCAGCTTTTTCAGAGCTAAGTCGAGTTTAACCAGTCACTCCTAAACCCTCTGCAGTATCATACATATCCTAAAATAAGGATTAAAGATATCATATACGTTAATGTTATGTACTCGTGTCTCGTATATTGAATAGACGCAGTAAAGTGAAACAAACTCTTTTATTACAACCAACCCACAATAGCATAAAGACAGTATATATAGTAAATACAAAAAGAATAACAGGCACGTAGGGCGCCCAGGGTACAGGTCCAAGGGGCATGTGTGACATGCGAGTTGTTGCTTTGATATAGGCGATGGTCTTGGTCTTGAATGGAGACCGCGAGTCGGCAAATGTAGTGTGGGACGCCTTGTGCCCAAGTGGTATAACAATCTGAAGCCAGGGCCCTATGCGCTCTCTACGAATAGGACGATGAAGATGATTCGTTAAAATTTCAACGATTTCGTTAAAATATAAACGAACCCCAACGAAATTTTTACGAATATAGGTATGGTATGGGGATTCTCTCTTTTCTTTGCGTTTTCTTTTGTAACTTTTATAGACCACTAGCCGCGCCCGCGGCTATGCCGGCGTGAAAATAGATTGCACATCCCCTAGGGGTAGTTTTGTAAATAAAAATACGTGCTTCATCATTATTCACTTAATAGTTTATTTATTCCGAGTTTTGAGTGAATCGAACCCAGGAATAATAATTTTCCATAGAAACTTTACCACCCTTTTTAACGTCTCAGAAGT
Organism: Eupithecia inturbata; assembly: GCA_963662085.1. Taxonomy (NCBI): domain Eukaryota; kingdom Metazoa; phylum Arthropoda; class Insecta; order Lepidoptera; family Geometridae; genus Eupithecia; species Eupithecia inturbata. The sequence goes on from OY759195.1 coordinate 1,917,922, forward strand.
GAATTTTTTGAGTATTATACCTTGATGCTGCAGGTACAGCGGTGCCTTGAAGGCAGCAGGCTGCGCGGTGAAGTAGCGCAGCACCCAGTCGAACAGTGCGGGGTGGGCTCCGTCCGCGCTCGTGGGCTTGTGGAAGTCTATTAGTTGACATCTGGAAACATATATATAAATAAACTAAACCATAATTATAAACTTTTTACTTTTTATGTTTTTCCTTTTTTTTTTACGTCTTAGGGTAGTTTAAGTCTATCTAATGCATGCAACATCATTTTCTCTATGTTCACACAATTGATTTCAATCTAGATCAAAATTGTAAGAGTACAATAAGTTTATATAATTCGATTGTTATCTGATTTGTAAATGAATAAATAAATAAGCCAACTGATTCCTGGCGCGGCTTCGCACGCGTTTTTTATATGTTACTAGCAGACCCGACAGACGTTGTCCTGTCTTAACTATGAATATCGAAATTTTCTAATTTTCCGCGCAACTTTATGATATTTTTTCTTTCATAAAACCTTCTCCTAACAATAACAATCACAACAAAAAACAATTAACGAAATCGGTCCAGCCGTTCGCGTGATGCCGTGACCAATGGAAATAGGGATTAATTCTTATATATATATAGATTTTTATCTCATGGTAACTGATTTATGGGATAAAAGTAGTATATGTTTGATTCCAGGTTTAGAGCAACCTGTGCCAAATTTCAACTCAATCTGTTCAGGAGTTTTGGCATGCAGAAATTACAAGTATCCATCTATACATCCAAGCAAACTTTCTCATTATCCTGTCCTTCAGAAAAACTCCGAGCATAGCTCTTGCCATAGCTCGCTATCTCATGCTGTTTCTGCCAGCCGCAATGGTACCGGCACGGCGCGGCGAAAGTATTCTTGGTCTGTTTAATTTTATGAGCAAACTAAATCCTCAGTATCACGAATCTCAAGATCTGCGAAAGCTAAGCTTTTTGCGCCATTATTATCATAGTGTTGTCAATACTTTTTTAACAAGTTTCACGAGCGATACCTCATGCCACACCGCGGACACTCGTCTATTTTCCATAAAAAGTTCGCGTCTCGGCACATACATGCGCAATTGTGTTGCGCTACACGTGCACCATTGTACTGTATGTGACGTCTAAGGTCACTTCATGAACGTGCTATGTGCGAGTGAGACAGTTGCGCAATAACTCAAAGACATTTTATTTTCCTCTCACTAAAGGTGAAGTTAAACCTCATATCAGAATAAATTCCGTATGCCCGTTATAAAACAAACAAAACATCGAACACCATCGGCGTCGTCTGTCAAAATCATGATCTGCCATTCTGCGGCCAGTGGGTGCGTCGTAGATCCCGTGCATTTGGAACGCAAACCGAACTCGCCTAGGGGCAGGCGGGGTGAGGATGCTCGGTCAGGAGGAGGTCGAGGAGTGTCCATTCTATACGTTATATTCTCTGCCATTCGAGGCCGCGGGCAATTAGTAGTATTAGTAAGATCGATGATGATAAAGTGATATACTACTATATATTGTAGTACCTTATCCTAAGTGAAGAGAGCACTGTGACAACCTCGCAGGCGCCGATCCATTTCCGCGTGTTGTATAGTTTAGAGCCTAGCTGTTCTGAACCCTGCAACAGAAACATAAACCGTACAATGTTGATGATGTACATGACAGTAAAGATCAAAATGTTCAGTTGCTTTTGTCTTTAAATTACAGTAAAGTATCTCAACTCTTCCCGCGCGTGTCGTAAGAGGCGTCTAAGGGATATCCACCGGGGGTGGGCAGCAGCGCCCCCTGCAGAACAATTCTACCACCGAACTGCGATCTCCAACCCGCATGCCCAGAGTGGGGATTATAGGCATTACCCCCCGTGAGGCGCAACCTTGGCGGATCTAAAGAACGCAATGTGCGCCATTTTGTGAAAAGGATAGGCATAGGATTTCGCGTTCATAGGAGCGGGACAGAGCATACGATTTTGGTACGGAGGGGCGTAAGCGCAAAAATTACAAATAAATTAGTAAAAACCTACGAATCAAAACATAAATTATTTCAATAGACCTCAGGTTCCTGAAATCTCGACCAATTGTGCGAAACAGTGCACTTTCATGATTTTTTTATCGTATATTTTTTTCTCTGTCGTGTTTTCACATACAAGGAAACAAAGAAAAAATATTTTATGTAATTCTAGTTTTTTACCACGGGGATCCCGTGAGTACTGAGATCTAGGCCTAGTTTGACTAACAAACCAGATAGATTAAGTACTAATCATATTTTTATCCGAATACCAACGAAGCGGTTATGGATTTTATAGTCTTTAGAAGGCCTAGAGACCTTGGTGTCTAAGGCTGTCAAAACGATCAAAGAACAAACATTCTGCGACGAAGTGGGGTGTGAGGGCTTACAAACCCCCAAAGTTGCCCTTGTAGGATAGCACCATTGCACCGTACCTAGGTATCAAACCTACACCATTGTACCTGTGTGTCAAACCCCAACTGCCAAGCCTTTTCCACCAATAGCTGCAGCTTGGGGATGGAAGGCACGCATTCACACGCCTCTTGCATAGAACTGAGGGTAGCTGAGAAGGCAGGGTTCTTTATTAAGGACGACAGCACCATTTGCATGTTCCTGTAAATAAAAAAAACGTAGATTTAGAAAAAAGTTAGACAGTACAACCCTCCTCGCGATGTATATCCTTATGTCTGAGGGTCGTGATTCTCGAAATGATTTTGTCATGAAGATTGTCGCGCCATTTGCATCTTGCACTTGGCGGGCTTACATTTCTATTTTAATACGAATAGTATTTAAAGTCAAAAACTCTTTATTTCCATAAATACAATAAATGTACACTTAGAAAAGGTCATATTCTTAATAATTAAACACTGACACGGAAATAAAGTGATTTTTTTGTTTGCAATCGCTTCGGTATGTAGACTAAAGTAAAGAAGCGACGAAGAAACCTTTAGCCTGTTAGTTAGTTGTTATTTTTCGATTCTGCTGTAAGTGTTGTTCTATTGTTTAGAGTTCTAGAGTGTAACGGTGTAGGCTGAGTGGTTCTGTCATGTCACGTATGTATATCTCTATGGTCAAATAAATAATTTTGTAACATGTTTATGGATGACGACCTGCGAAAGACAGCAGGCAGATGCTAGCTGCGGCAAGCTGAAGACATGGCGCTATGGCGCTCATTAGGGGAGGCCTATGTCCAGCAGTGGACTAATATAGGTTGATGATGTATTCATTATCCCAACTCAAGAAATAAATTTAAATTAAATAATAATCAAATATAAATGTTATATCGTAAAATTTAGGCTTGCTCCATAAACCAGTTCTTCAGCTTGTTATTAAGGGCTTTGAAATAAATAATACTTAACAATTCACAGAACATCATCAGCCCTAAGCTAAGCAGAGCTTGTGTTGTGTGTAGAAACTGATATACTTTATACAATACATAGATAGATATTTTTGGGTTCCGTACCCGAAGGGTCAACACGGAACACTCTTACAGTCCGTCCGTCCGTCCGTCTGTCACAGGGCTCTATCTCATGAATCGTAATAGGTAGACAGTTGAAATTTTCAGAGAATGTGTATTTCTTTTGCCGCTAACAACAAATAATAAAAATAAAATAAATATCTAAATTAAAGGGGGCTTCTATACAAAAAACGTGTTTTGGCTATTTTTGCTCTTCGTTTGTCTGTACCTCTTGAACCACAATGGGTAGACACATTAAACTTTCTATAAATAAGTAAACCTCCAACAGTAATAACAACAAATATAATAAAGTTAAAAATTTAAAGGGATCTCCAAACAAGTGAAAATTTGATGATCTTTGAAAAAATTGCCTGAATTTTGCGTCACGGAACCCTTCGTATGCGAGTCGACTCGCACTTGGCGGTTTTTTTATCAAACAGAAAACAGCCAGAACCAAAAGGACTTAGGTATAATAGTTACCTGTATCCGCAGCCCCAGCCGCGGTCCCCGTATGTGCTGGCGTAGTGGTCGACCGCAGTACATAGATACGTTTTTACTATGCTCGGGTTCTGGGCGTTAAGCTGGAGTATCCTTTCTAGGAGACCTGCAAAATAATTACCAACATTACAATGTGTTTATACTATTGTTGGATTGGACGCAATATTATTAAAAATAGCGGTATGTGTTGTCTAAGTTCAACATGAGCAAATAATAATAATACAATTTGGGCAGAATACATTTTTTTTTATAGTTGGAAACACCTTTTAAGTATAATGATATATTTGTGTTAGGTGTTTTCGATCTTCCACGTCTTCTATTAAGTAAATTTCCGTGGCGTTACATTTGTTAAATAATAGATATCAAAGTAATAATATTTCATCGCAATACTATATGCTTTATTTCCTTTAGACCTTACAGGACTCTTGGACACGTCACAAAATTCTAATTACATAAGTAAAACTAGGAAATAAAGTGATCACTTTGGTTTTTTGATCACTTCAATCTTCATCGGCAATCGGTAAAGTAAAGAAGCGAACAAGAAACCTTTACCATGTTAGATTGTTAGTTTTCGAGCTGGAGCAAAACTTGACCCAAGCTTTTTTGTCCTCCAGATAATCTGATATTTTGTAGTAAGCCATTTTAGAAAGGATATGTTTGACAATTTGTTTATTGATGATTTTTGCAACTCATTTGGTATTTTGTTGTAGAAGCGTCTATATTGCCCTTTATAAGATACATTAATCTTGTGTAGCCTAGTTGTGGGCACAGCGAGTTTATTCTTATTTCTAGTATTTAAATGATCTATGTCGCTATTTTTAGGGAACCGATTGATATTCCTATGAGTGTACAACAAGTTTTCATAAATATATTGACATGGTACTGTCATTATGTTTATTTCTTTGAATTTTTCACGTAGGCTTTCTCTGGGACCCATATTATAATTGCACGAACAGCCCTCTTCTGCAGCACAAATACGGTTTTAATATCTGCAGCGTTCCCCCACAGCAGTATGCCATAAGACATAACACTATGGAAGTAGCTGAAATAGACTAGTCTAGAAGTATCAACGTCTGTAAGATGACAGACTTTTTTGACTGCATACATTGCAGAACTATGTCTCTTCGATGGCTTGTCTATGTGTGGGCTCCATTGTACATTGTAGTTTACTATCTAAGGTTATTCCTAAGTATACGCTATTGTTAATAATTTCTCACGTTTCTCCTTTGACGTTTACATCAGCCTTAACTTGTTTTGCATTAGGTAGAATAAATCTTATACATTTCGTTTTGATTTCATTAAGGAAAAGGTTATTAGCACTAAAGCAATGGACTTCTTTTGAGCATTATTATTGCATTATTCACATCGTTGAAATTTGTGTTTTGTCGTTTATTTTAAAAAAAAATGAAGTATCATCAGCACACAATACGATCTAGTGATTATCCTTTACAAGATAAGGCAGGTCGTTAATATAAACTAAAAATAGGGAAGGACCGAGGATAGAACCCTGTGGCACACCTATTGTAATTACAGACCCCGACGACCGTTCCTATTAATGTCAACACTTTCTATTTTATCAGTAAGATGTAAGAAGATCAAAAGAGGTGTCTCTTATATCTTGTCTCTGATGTACGCAATCGAATGCTTTTGACAAGTCGCAAAAAACACCGACAGCATCTTACGACTTCTCAGACTATGCTGTCCGCTGCTGAACATATGCCTCTTATAATGAGCGCCATAGATAGCGCCCTGTCTTCAGGTGATTGAATCTAGCAACTGCCAGCAGTCCTTCGCAGATCATCGTCCCACCTGGCCAGAAGGTGTCCTCCACTTAAGACCAACAAGGCGCAACTTGTCGGAAGTTGCGCCTTGTTGGTTATTCAGGGTATCAGGCATCAGCTGACTCGTTTTTGACGTGAAACCTTTCAAATCGTGTTTACTTACAATTTATTTATTTATTTATTTATTTATTGATTGAAGAAGATAGAAGTTTACAGCTTAAGAACCAAAGCACTCACTATCTTATGCTAATGACTATAAATCTAGGTTATAACTTAAATATACTAAAAGACTTTTAACTATCCCACTTAGCTTGTCGTGAAATATGTCGACATGCTGGAACTCGTGCACGAACTCGTTCAGTAGATGAAGTGCCCGAACCGTTGGTGCGTTGTTTCCGTGCTTGGTTCGGAGGGCGAAGCCACCAAACAAGCGATGCCGCCGACGAGTACCCGCGCGCACGTAGTTATTTGGTACAAAGATATTGATTCTACTCAACACACCCGGATTATTTACTTTATTGTGTAATATAAGATAGTAATGGATTCCCAGCTGTAGCTTACTTCTTAGCTCCAACGTATCCACCCCTACCATTCCAGATACAAATAGAGATGGATAGAGATATGGATAGTATCCATGCTGCCTTTTATACACGTACCTACAAAATTTACGCTGTATTCTTTCCAGCATCAATGTATATTTTGCTTCACGCGGGTCCCACACTATGGCGTTATACTCTAGCTTACTGCGGACAAAAGCATTATATAACATGATGGGCACCCTAGGATCTAAAAATTGCGCAGCGGTTCTCATGATGAATCCCAAGATTTTACTCGCATTCTTGCACAAGGAAATCACGTGCTTGCGAAAGTAAAGATGTGAGTCCATAACGAGCCCTAGATCACGAATCTCATCAACTCTATCCAAGACCCCACCGTCTAACGTATACGGCGGTGCTAAAGGTTGCTGCAGTCTAGAAAAGGTGACGAGCTTACACTTAGAGCCATTGAAAGCCAGCCTGTTTGATTGACTCCACCTTACGACCGAATCTATATCCTTCTGCATCGCCATACACTCAGAGGCCTCACCAATCGAGAGATAGATCTTTAGATCATCAGCAAACATAAGACAGTCACATGCGTTAAGTACCTGGGGCAAGTCGTTTATCATGGCTAAGAAAAGAGTTGGGCCAAGTGTACTTCCCTGGCTTACCCCAGATCTTGTGTAGAACTCATCCGACTGATACATACTCAGCTGCACATATTGCCTTCGATCTTTAAGGTAATCAGCGAAGAATTTTATTAGGCGGGGCGTACAACCAAGCAAAGACAGTTTTTCTAATAGTATGTCATTGTCTACAACATCGAATGCACGCCTCAAATCAAGAAATACAGCGTCAACCTGCCTTCCCACGTCCATTTGCGTCGCCACATAGTCCACAAAAGTGATATGGTTAGTGGTAGTCGAGCGAGCGTTACGAAAGCCATGCTGTTTGTCACTCAGACTGACTTCCAGCTGGCGGGTTAAGTAGTAATTTAGGATCGATTCGAAGACTTTACCAAACACAGTCAAGACAGCTATCGGTCTAAAGTTTGCTACGTCAACTGACGAGCTAATTTTGGGCACAGGGGTTACTCTTGAAATTTTCCATCTCTTTGGGTAACGACAAGAGCATAGAGAAACATTAAAGAGGTGGTGTAGAGGGCTTTCCAAGTTTGAGATGCAGTCCTTAACTAGAAAAGGCGGAATTGCATCTGGACCAGCAGCAGCTGACGGTTTTAGCCGACGCACAGCCCGGCGGACATCAGCTAAAGAGACGTAGTCCACAGCAATGGTTCGTGCATCTCCGGTATCGGTACCTTGTGCTTTCCCAGCATCAAGCACTGGGACATCGCTGAGGAAAACGGAGCTGAAGTATTCAGCGAACGCATCAGCTGCGCCTTGGCCCGTCACCATCCTTCCATTAAGGACGTATTCGCTTATCTGAGCCCTCTGCTTTCGTCTATCTCTCACATGTTTCCAAAATTGCTTGGGATCACGGCGGATATTGGATCCTATCGACCTGATATACAGTTGGTACGCATCATCTATGAGGGATTTAGACAGAGTCCGGTAGTATCTAAATACTTCTCGATTGAATTGTAAGCCTTTTTCTTTATATTTACGTAGATGAAAGTGCTTTATTTTAAGTTTACTGATTATTTCTGCCGTGTACCATGGTGGATACTGACGGCGCAATTTAGAGGAACCTGCCTTCTTTGTAGGCACATGCTTTGTTATTGCTTCGTTCAGCTTCAGGTAAAACAAATCCGTTGCAGAGTCAATATCCTGGTTGTCTAAGACATCTCCCCAATCAATAATTGAAATGTTGAGGTAAAGCTCGCAGAAGTCAGCTTTGCGAAAGTCCCAATTTGGTGCGTAAGTAAGTTTTTTATTATTGCCTCTGCGAGGGCTTGGCTGTGAAATAACACTCCGAGGTAGCGACAGAGTTACTTCGAACGGTGGGTGGTATGCATCAGCCGGGACCAATGGTTCCACATCACTATCGGACACCAACACACAACCGATTTCGGGATTAGTTAGCACCAGATCCAGCATGCCGCCAAATGAATTTAATACATTGCAATGCTGCTCAAGATTACAAAACTGTGTAAAAAAGTCAAACTGCATTTTAACATTAGCACTACATGAATTTAAATTAAAATCTCCTACCATTACTATGTCAAATTTTGATGAATATTTACAGATAAAGTTTTCCAAACAGCTTAAAACATCAAGGTATTTCTTATCAGTGTAGCTAGGTGGTATATAAACAACGCTAATGACAAAGGTCAAATTTTTCCAAGTAATCTTAGCAAACAGTATCTCCTTATCATCTGTAAGTTCGTCGACATCCGTGATTTGCCGGACGGAATAATGGTCTCGCACGGCCAGAAGGACTCCACCCCAGCCAGTGTCTGTGGCGCGATCCTTTCGTAGCACCACATACCCCGGGGGAAACAACTCCGCTTCTAAGACTGAGCTCGTCAAAAAGGTCTCGGTAAGGGCCAAAACATCACTGGAACAGCTTGACAAAACATTTTTATAAAACACCACCGTTTTGCTCCTTAGGCCTCTGACGTTTTGGTAGTAAATACCAATGTTCTTAGTCTGCTTGCTGTTTTGCATTTTTGCCTCGAAAAAGCTGCTTCCAGGGCTTGATACAGATGTCCTCTGCCCAACACTTCGGGGAAAGGACAAGCTCCGATAATTTGGAGGGGACTCCCACTTTGAATGATGCATACGACCCACGAGCCTTCAACACTTCCACAGTGCAGACATCTTCGCTACATATGCTCTTCAGATGCTCTTTCACTTTGTCGGGGCTTGTTCCCAGCTTCACGTAGAAAAGGTGCAGATATTTGATCCTTTCGGATGCCTCCAGGATGGTAGATCCCGGAGTAGCAGTTCCACGTTGCACATTGGAAAGAGACACACGGGATTGCACCTGCTTGGCTTCAGATCGTCTGCCACCTAAACTCTCCCCGGGGTTCCTAGAAGCCAACTGGACAACAGACGCCCTACGCGTTTTTGCCTTTTTGCCAGCAACCAGAGTCCAGTCATCAGAATGCCGATCTCCAGATGCCGATGAGTCTTCTTGAGGTTCGGTGAGTGTGACTGTTGGGTTTGCATGGCATTGGCTCTCCTTCCCATAGCAAACGCTGGTGGGCGTTTTCGGAGCGGCAGCCGGTTCAGCTGCAGTAATAGGGCCCTGCAAGTTAAGCCCTCCTTCGCAACCGTACACAGCACTAGGAGCAGTTAAGTGCCCAGATAAGTAGTTCTCCGTGCTTTCAGAAGGTGTTTCCGTCGGCTCGGTGGTAGCAGCTGCACCAGGTACAACTGTTGAAACTTTCACAGAGGCCCCACCATCTCCAATACCCACATTAAGCTTAACATGGTTGTCCAATAGGATTTTAAGAGTTTCCGTCATCACGGCATTAATGCGCTCGGCTATCAGCTCACTCAGACCTTTGTAGAGCCGTGCCTCCAGGGCCTCCATAGCTTTCTGGAGCTGCTCCTTCATAACAGATTTGACAGCCGCCGACAGGTGGTCAGCCAGGAGTGATGACGTACCCACGGTATCCATAGACATCTGTAGGCTGCCTGGAACAGAGGTTATTGGAGTGTCTGGGTACATGGAAGGGCGACCTCGTGGTAGAGGTTGGGGGTGATCGGTAGCAGTAGTATCAGTATCCAGTTGAGTCTCACCTATACCAGCTGCATGTTCCAGCGCAGACTGGTGATCCAACAGAGATTGCGGCTCAAAGCTTTGCGTCTTCTTATTCTTAGCACGAAGGGTAATATTTTCATGGTATGCCTCCGGCTGGAAGCTGTAGGAAGCTAGTGGTGGCGGCGTGGAGAAAGTACTTATGGCTCCACGTTGTACAGGTACCCGTACAGGTGTGTGTTGGTTATCGCTCTTCGGGAGGTTGCAGTGGCATTCAACACATATCCAGGAAGCCATGAACTCAGCTGGTAGCGTCTCAAAATTTAAATCGCCGATGTTGGCGCATAGAGGGTCATAACAGCCTTTACATTTGCAGCACGTCATTTACAATACAAGCACCAGGACTATTTCATAACCATAATCGTTAGAAGACAGAAGTAAATACTCTGACGCTGCGCTGGCGTTAATGGCGGAACGAAATTTGTAATTTCGGGCTATGTTTATTTATTACTCAGTAGTACCTACATATAGATCGAGCCAAGAAAGAGTGGTCGCGTTTAACAGAGCTTACGATGCAACGACATGAAGTCCCAATGCGGCGAGCCGTAGACTGTCACGCAGCGTGGCGAGGAAGCGCGCACACATCTTCACACAGCGTGGCGAGCGAAGCTAACAGCGCTGTGTTATACTCCGGGTCAGGGCGGCGAGCGAAACGAGCCCTACGTTCTCGGCACTGCGTCAATGCTTCAGTCTACACGATTTTTTCCTTACCATTAGTTCTGGACTCGCCCGCGTCTCTCCCCGTGGCGCTCGCCTTGCGCAGTCCGACGCTGCGCTCGTAGTATCCGGCCACGGAAAGCGCTCCGCTGTACACGGCTCGCTTTAAGCTGTTGGTGGCCCGGTCGGAGTATGCTTCTTCGTCATCTTCTTCCATTCCGTATTGAGCCTGGATTACGAAACTAGATTCAGTTATTTCTTGCAGTTTTGTTATCCAATAGATTTGCAAGATATTTGTGCAATGAAGTGAGTCTCTTTCGCATATCTTGGTTGACATAACACACATTTCAAATGCTGTTTGTTATCTTGTAAACATTTTGCTTTCTGTTTGAACTGCCATTCATGGCATGATGGATAAGTGTAAAGATGATGTTAAGTACATGTGCAATAAAGATTCTAAATGCTACCTAAGTTCTTTCTCAACTAGCAGCATGTGATAGAATTAATAAAGTGCTAACGAGGGTGATTCTTACCCTCAATGCCTGAAACTCCTGTTCCTCTCTACACCTCTGAGCCTCCCGTTCTGCATCGCTGAGGCCAGACGCCCCACCATTCTCACCCCTCTCAAAATGTTCTTCTATGTGTTGTATCTGTAAGTATTTAATCATTGAGTATTTAAGTATTTAAGGAAAGCTTAAGTTGGTGTTACCTCAGACGAGACTAGCGAAAGTTAGCAAATGTTTTGTCATAAATAGTGCTAGATTTATAATGTATTGGCAGCCAATATTACCAATCTTGGCGAAAAGGCCTTTAGGACCACCATCAAAAAGCACCTCACCGAGAGAGCCTACTATGGCATAAAGAATTATCTCTCAGATCATAATTTTTGGAACAACATTGCATAAGTCAGCAATACTTTGTTATATTATTTTTTTATTTTTCTCTTGATACTATGTACCTATACCTAATATTTTAATTTATTTTTACGACTTTCTTAAGTGCAATGTAATGTGCCTATGGGAAATAAATGAATGAAATGAAATTGAAACTAAAGAAGTAAAAGTCAAATAAGATAAAAATTTTGAAACTTTGAATGTTACAAATATTTTTTGAATATTTGATTGTTACATTACCACAGAATAACTGTTACTTCTACACACCAAAACTACCTAAAAGAGAAAAGTTTAGCTGGATACTTTAAAAGTAAATTTTAAACAAATTACTTAAACTACCTTTTTGTTGTGTTTTGTATACCTTTGTATTGTGTGTTGCAGTTGCAAATAAATGTTATATCTATCTATCTAAACTAGTTTATTCGGTTAATGTCAGAGGTTTTGATCACCTTAAACTGCTAATAGAATCTGACGAAGATTTTTATTGTTATTGTTTTTTATTAGAACTCTTAGCAATAGATAGCAGGTAGGCTTTTGATGAGACCAGCCTATGACAGGGTAAATAAATTAGCATGCTTTTGGGACATAATGAATGAATTAATAGACTGACAATATATCATGGTAAACTCTGGCTGAAAAACAGAGCAGAGCACTGAGCAAATGTTCAGCACACGCTGAGCCAACTCCCATTTCAGTGCAGGGTCATGGAGGCAGAGCTACCTTATATTTACCACCACCCTTTTGTGACACTTACCTCCATGTTTCCCGTTTGTATATTTTGATTTTTTTAATTCTGTTTCGAAATAAATGTTTATTCTATTCTATTTACCAATTCATGTTGAGCCAATGGAAGCGGCTGACAGCAGACTGGGCAGTTGCTGACAGGACTCTCTTCCATCATCACCACATCGTCACAGGATGCATTGTCCATCTGCTCCTGCAAAATATGAAAGTTACATGTTGTACTACTACATGGAAATCTTACCATAGTCTTATACACGTGATCAGCCCAATATATGTTAAGAGGCGTAAATTCTAGTTCATAAGTCCTGCTTAGCCTTTCATAAAAGTTTATTTATTTAGTAAATTGCTGTACCCACAACTAGGCTACACCTTTTATGTATCTTTTAAAGGGTAATGACAACCATTCTACAACAAATCTCCAAGTGAGTTGCGAAAATTATAATTAAATAAATTCAAACATATTTTCAAAAATATTCATTCTAATATGGCTTACTACAAAATATCAGCAGGGAATATTAATAACTAGATAATAGAGAGGATAAAAAAGCTTGACAAGTTTTGCTCCAACTCGAAAAGTAACAACAGGCTAAAGGTTTCTACGTAACTTTCTTTACACATAACGAAGCGACAGATATTAAAAATAGCACTTTATTTCTATTTTAATTGAATTTGCCCTTTTGTACATGTTTTTGATAAACTCACCGGCTTCTGCGGACTCAGAATATCCCGATGCTCAACATTCACGTGCATTTCTACATCAGACCCGCTCACAAACTCCCTTTCACAGATCGGGCACTGAAACGACGATCCATGAGGGCCGGGAGACAGCGCCATTGCACTCGCCAAGGTCTTATTATCCAGGGTTATTGTATTTGTGAGTGTAATTGTAGGGTTTGTCAGCCCTAGAGTAGGATTTTCCGAGTTCGCGTTGGAGTTAGAGTTCGCATTGCCGAGGATCGATGGCGATGTGAGGTCAAAATGAGCCCGGTTTATGTGTTCCTCTAACTTCCTTGGGCATGTTGATGCGAAATCGCATAGGAGGCACTGAAATTTATTTAATAACAGGTAAGTGCTGAAGTAAAAATGATGATAATGCAATTCATTTCACAGTTTACAAAAGATTTGGAAAAAAATACAAAGTTGGCGCGGAACGTTTTGTAAACACAAGCTCATCAGCTGATTATTTGACGTTGACATTTTTCAAATTCGGTTTTTTGACAGATTTGAAAGCTCGGACGAAGGAAATAACCCTGCGTCTGATCGAAGTTTGAAAGTTAAACATTTGGCTAGGTACGTTCCGTCAACGTTCTACCATTTTCGGTATTCAGAGTTCGGTATCAAGCACAATCTTAGCATGGACTGGACATACCTGTACGGTAGGACTAGGCGTAGGAGCTTTCTTTGGTGTATTGGCTTTTAGTTTTAGAGCTAATTGTGACCTAAGAGGTGATCCTTGACCAGCACCCGCCATCGCCAACTAGTAATAAAAATGTATGAAATATCTTGTTAAATTAATATGTAGGTACATAACATATTTTTGGGTGTTTTAAACTTTACCTTTTTATTTGGCGATCCTTCATAACTTCCACTATTGTGACATGGACTTGAATGTGCACCTGTAAAAGGAAAATTGTTTTCATACGTGACCACAGAAAATAATTATGTCCCTGTTTTGTTGGGTCCATCGATAGGTTTAAAACTATATTTAAGACTAAGTAGAGGTACCCATAAATTTAAAAATTTACATTCGGCCTGTAGCGCATAATTTCACCTTTTGAATCATGATGACCATTGACTTCAGCCTCGTTAGAATTCTGCCTACTCTGCGTTTTTTTCACAACTCCATTGCTTAAATTTACATTCTTCAGTCCATTAGATAAGTTCATATTCTTCGGCGATCTAGATATTTCTTCTTTGTCATGTTTATTGTCATGATAACCGTTGTGGTAGGCTGTGTTTTTGGAAATGGCACCGTTTTGGTAGGAGGTAGAAATGTCAGGGCTATTCCACCCGTTTATTGATCCAGGAGTGTTGTAGCTGCAGCTGTCTGTGGTCGTCATCTTTGAGTCTTCGTCGAAACTGAAAATAACAGAAAAATTATCTATGGGTACTTACATTAATTAATTCATCTGTTGGTAGGTATGTATCTAGTTTAGATTAGTTTTTAAAGGCTGGCGCTATGTCCTTTGGTTTTTCGTAGGTACCTATACTGGAGGGCTGGATTTGTTCGCGTCATTAGCGCGAATAATTGTATGAAAAGACAATCGCACCAACTTTCAAAAAATTACCAAAAAAAGTGAAAGTTAGGATTTCGAAATACATAGTACCTAATCATCAGCATTATGCTACTCCACTGCTGAAATAGGCCTCCCCTAATGAGCACCATGGCGGCGCCCTACCTTTAGCTTGCCGCATCCAGCATCTTCCTGGATTGTGTATTTTTGTCGTCATCATTTTATATTCAAAAACAATCGTAGACGTTATAAGTTTTATTTTGCGATTTCCGTGCCTAAACGAGGGCCGAGGTCTTTTATTTCGGCACTTAAGCAGGCGTTAGCTCACATAAAAACGGGATTTTTACATTACGTAGATAGTTAATCTTAGGGTCAAAGAGATCATAAAACCGTATCCTTCGGCAACTTGCCAAATGTCTGAAGAATCAGGCCGGATAAATCCTATGGGAGATCGACAGTCGTAGCCTTATAGTGCCAAGTAGGGAAATGTGGCAGGTATATGATACCTAACTTATCTTTACTGAGTTATCGGGGTAGGGGCTGTTTTTTCCTTACTACCCGTACCTACTAGGTCCCTAACCTATTACCTCTACTGGGACAATTTTTTACGTTCCGTTCTCCTTTTCACATTTGTGTCGCATCGCATCGCATTGTATCATGTTTTTCGGCTAAGTTATCTATGCTGCAGTCAACACTATTGATGACTGTTTCAACAGCTCTGTAAGTTGTCATCATCAGAAGGCACTACGACAGCAGGTGCTTCAGAAAAATTACACATCGGGGCACTCTGGTCTCAGATACCACTTTCAAAGACTACTTCTGGCATTAAATCCATCATGGCTATTAACACTAAAGTCATTTACAACGGGATGTTTACCTTGATTTGAGTTTGATGTACCAACCGGGCCGCGTTCTGATACCGTCAGTGTTTGTCGTGATCGAGTTGCGTTCGTTAATGAAACCGGTGGTAGTGGTAAATTTCGTAGCAAAAGACAAAAAATGAGGGTAGATCGGTATGTATGCCAATAAAAACTCCCTCGCAGTTAGTGCCTTCAGTTATTCCGTGATCATGGCGCATGAAACTGTGCCTAAATATTGGAAAACTCAAATCATGGTAAATATGCCGTTGTAAATGACTTTACTTCTGGCATTATTTAGTTCAAATATCAAAGTGCTTTATTTCCTTGCGACCTTACAGGACTCTTAGACACGTCATAAGTATGTGCCAACCTGGGACTCTGATCGTCAATAAACGCCATCAGCTCCCTCTCCGGCGTCAGGTAATGTAGATGTGCCCTCTGCACATGTCCCACGAGTTGGGCTTGGGGCACGTCGCAGTCACAGAAGGGGCACTCTGGTCTTTCCGCCACGTGAACTTCCAGGGTATGGCTCCGCATGCCCTCGTCTGTGAGCCCTTCTGCCCCGCAGAGCTCGCAGGTGTAGGGGAATGGGCTGCTTGACATGACTGAAGCTGGAAATGGTAGAGTAAGATAAAGTTGCTGGTTTTGTTAGGCCCGGCTCAATCAAGCAACACATACGGCAGACTGCGGTAGGCGGGGTGGAAATAAGATTTTGAAAGAGACGGCACCTACGTAATTATTTTTTTTTTATTTATTTATCTTCTAAAAGATTATTACAATATAAAACTAATAATAACACCTAAAAACCAAAGAGGTTTGTACAGGAGTGCTATTAATGAGTCAATCTTGCGATAGTGGGTACAGTGTGTGATTAAGTGATTAAGATTACAGAAAAAATAAAATATATATTATTATATTACAATAACATGTAGGTAACTGGAATTGGGTAGGCAATTGATTTAGTCAAATATAAACTCAAAGCATACAACGCACCCATCATCAAACCATCGAAACCATCGAACCTACATAGTCAATTGAACCATCCATAAATGGAATTGCGTAGGGAGAACGATAAGTTTGTATTCCTCAGTTCATAGCTATTTGATAAGATCTGATAAAAAAATTACCTTAGAATAAATCGCAAATAATTTGGACTCTATCTAAGGGCAGGACTTCCGCTTCGATTAAGTACCGTAGTGAGTAACAGATCACGTAATCTAAAGGTGCCGGTACCTCGGTAGGTACATAGATACTGCACAAAAACTGCTTTCAAAACTATAAAAACTGCCATCGACTATCGTAAAACCAGAATAAACCGTCAAGTGCGAGTCAACTCGCACTTGGCGGTTTATTTTTGGGTTCCGTACCGTGTGTGTCTTTGAAAAAGTTGCCTGATCATCAGGCAACTTTTTCAAAGAACATCAAAGTTTCACTTGTTAGGAGATCCCTTAAAATTTTCAACTTTATTATATTTTTAGTACCTATTTGTTGTATTACAGTTGAAGTGTTACATATTTATAGAAAGTGTCATGTATATACCTTCAAAAGATACAGCCTTGACAAACAAAGACGACTAAAAATAGCCAAAAAATCACGTTTTTTTATGGCAGATTCTCACATTCTCTGATAACATTCTCTGAAAATTCTCTGAAAATTTCAACTGTCTACCTCTTACGGTTTATGAGATAGAGCTGTGTGACAGACGGACGGACAGCGAAGGCTTAGAGTTCTGTTTTTACCCTTCGGGTACGGAACCCTAAAAATTACTCAGGAAGAAAAGCAATAAATCAAGTCGAGACAAACCGATCTATTTTCGTAAAGTTATCCGAATTTGAGGTCAACGAGCATGCTGTCTGGGCTCTCGGTTCCTGGCACAAACACGCATAGGAACATATTCATAAACTATCAATAACGGTAGGTACCATCCTATATACGTTAGTAGTTTTGCTTCCTCATAGATACTTTGGTATAGAGGGGTAGGTATGAATACTTGTTTGGATAGGAAATGGACTTTTCTCGTAGTTGTTAGACTAATATTTTTATTTGAAACCGACGACAAACAAAACTTTTTATCTGATTCTTTGATTGTAGAGCTCAGCCCGTAATTATTTATGGAGGCTAATTACCTGTCTAATTTAGTTTTGACATGCAAGGTTTGTTTGTAGATAATAATTCCATAATATTTATTATAAAAGTTACAGCCAAATTAACAGGCATTTACGTCCATTCTTTGATGATACCATTGTACTTGTGGTGTGTACGACAAACACCATAAAATGGATATTTGTATGGTGTTTGTCGTATCCTTATTATCATACACTATGACATAAAAGTACCCTACTACTACCTTCTAACGATTTCTTTGGCCCGACCTTGACCTGTAATTTGGTAGATTATCCAAGAAAAAGCATCCCTTGGAAGGTTTTATAATTTTTTGGACCAGCCGTTTAGGAAAGCCTTTACTAAATAAACTATAGTGGTTGTGTCAAATCGATAAAAATACCGCAGTTTTGTTTTCCGGGAAATCAACGACACTATATTGGACTATTAGCATCTTTTCATGATTGTGGACTACGTAAATAAATTACGAGATTTTTAGGGAATATTTGGTTGCATAACAAGCGATTTTCATGATTAAAAACAACAGAATACTTACGAATAATTTAGCAATTGTCATCAATCGAGCGGGAAAACCCACTTTTCACAACCACTATCTTGAATTGACAACACTTTCACTATTTGATATTGAACCGGACATTTTCTAACACTAAAATAACATTATAATTAACTTTTTGGTACTACCGAAGATAGGTTGTGTTCCATTCATGAATTTCTGGCATAGAAAAAATGAGGAAGCGATTGGCGCATGCGAAGTTTCCGTGCTACAGTGGCGCCGTCGGTGGACATTTTCATAACTAAGTTGCGACTTCCGCTGCCGCCTGGGTTGCTTTGGCGCTAACTGGGTAAAAGGAAAGCCCTTGCTCCACCTTCCGACATCCGATTATGCTGGTTTCAGCTTATTTAGTATAGATGGCGTAAGTAATACATCAAACGATGGCCTTTATAGAAACTATTGAAATGGGCAATGGCCCCATTTCAATAGTGTAGAAATGCCATAATCTTTAGCATTTTTGTAATGTTCGTTCCAAAATACCTACCTACTATCAAGACCTTTTTTCAATTTTTTCTTAGTTTAATTTTAAAGACTTTAATTTATAAATTCATTTCTTAGCACATTTTGTGGTTGTACAGAACCGCAATAAAACCCTGTGTAGACGGAACCCTGATGGGACCTGCTGGTCGCACTACATTACAACCAGCTATTTCTACTGATTTCAAGTTTTTTTAGAGTTCCGCAGATTTTGCTATCTGGAAAACTTGAAGTCAATGGACGAATTTAGAAAGCACACGACATATTATATTTATGATATTGTTTTAAAATGTACATATACTGCGTTTTATAATTCACTACCTATTATTAGAATTCACTATTAGACATTTCAGTTCAGAAAAATGTTCTTAGAAATTTCTTGGGGTTGGAAAATTAAATGGGTGTCGATTCTGATGGTACAATAGTACCTTAATCTAGTTGAAAGATTGTGAGTCTCAAAGGTGTAAACAAAATTAATCGAAATTCGAAGTAGATGTACTTAGTATACGAAAGTAATTTGCCATAAGGGGAACCCCCTTATGGCAGATTACGTGCGAGATTAAAATTGTACCTATGTGGTTTTTGTTTTTCATCCCATCTATTCGAAGAGAGGCAAAGGGTTCCTCGATAAGTGCGAACAAAGTGGGTCATTCCAGCGCACATAATAACAGTGATGAAATGACTTTTGAATTTGGAACACTAAAAGTTTGAACGCAATTCGCTTCAATAAAGTCCTGGCCGGTAATAAAAAAGACGACCGCTGTGGCGCGGCGGGCGAAGGCCTGCCTGCGACGCAGGAGGTTGCGGGTTCGATTCCCACCTCGGGACAAATGTTTGTACGATCTGCAGATATTTGTTCCGAGTGTTCTGTATGTTTCTGTGTATAATAAAAAATATCTATCTGTATGTAGTGTATTTGTATTAAGTATATCAGTTATCTAATACTCATAACGCAAGCTCTGCTTAGCTTGGGGCTAGATGATGCTGTGTGGATTGTCCAGCATTATTAATTAGTAGTAATTTGGTTATGTACTCGTACCTATAAACAATTCGTCAATACTAAAAGCATCTCTTATTTATTTTTCTCGTATGATAAATTTTTCTCATAGTTTAGGATGAAAATCAGAGTGTGCCACACGGGACCAAAATTATATAACCTCGAGCGACGTACTTTGAATCCCTCGGTACGCTTAGGATTCTACCATCCTCCAGAGCCAATCCTGAGCGAAATCGCTCTCGCCTTAAATACATTATTTTGTTCCCTTGTGATACAATCTACTATTTCTGCGTTCTACAAGTAATAAAAGTAATAACCTTTTTATTTTGGAAAACCGCCTGCGTAGCCGTGGGTAGAATGAAAGCAAGGTTGTATTCCTGCCTATCTAATCCTTTTTAAAAGAATATTAGTGAATAAGTGTCTTCTAGACCTTCGTGATACAGCTTCGGTCACATCGTCACTTTCCATTAGGTGAGATTGATGTCAAACGAACGTCTATTGAATATTAAAAAAAAAAAGTTTACCTATAGGTACCTAGTACCGACTTACAGAGATCTTTCTCAGAAATTGTAAACAAACAGAACCCTTAAGCTTTTACTCACACCTGTCCTTAGAACAAGGTCGGACCGGGGTTCAGCTACTTATTTAAAATATCATTTGTGTTTGTTCAAACCAGGGATCAGCATTTTATGCAGAGCTCTTTTGGCTGTATTGACATGGGGAAATTTCCTCGGGGGCCTGGGTTATTTGTTTTATTTTCGCTGGTAACACTGGTCGCCTGCCAAATTCTGATAAGGAATCATTGACGACCTCAGTGGCGCAGAGGGGTAAGATCCGCCAGTAGCGCAGGAGAGTGCGGGTTCGATTCGGGGACAATCGTACGATCTGCAAATATTTGTTGCGAGTGTTTTGGGTGTTTTCTTTGTATAATAAAACATTATCTAGGTGTCTATGTATTGTGTTGCATTAGTATCATATAACTAGTAACACAAGGTCTGCTTTGCTTGAGACTAGATAAGGCTGTGTGATTTTTCCAGGATTAATTATTTATTTAATACCAGCTTCTGCCCGGGATAGAAAGTCCTGTGTCCGTCCGCGGAATACTGTCTACCTCTATGCCAATTTTCATTCAGATCCTTTCAGCCGTTTGGGCGTGATAAGGTTACAGAAAGAAAGACATACAGAATTATTTTAGTTTATATAATAAATATTTTTTTTATGTACATACTTATGAAGACCAGCATGTTTTTTGCCAGTTTTGTTGGGCGGTAGAACTGGCTCTCCCAGAAACTGAGATCTCTGCAAGACTCAACTGGAATCACCCATCTTGAGCATGACAACTGATAGATATATTGATAGATATCGTTTATTGTCAAAGAGATTACATATTTTGGTTAGTAGTGTCTTAAACCCTATGTTAGGTTTATCTAGACACTAGGATTTGACGTCAGGCTCCAACGACATGTGTTTGAAAAACACTACACAGTGGAACTTCCTTCCAGAGAAGACTGGCTAAACAGCCAGGTACTCTGCAAGGACGGGTGCCTAAACTGGTACACAGATGGTTCCAAAATGGGACTGGATGTAGGCTGTGGAGTGTATGGAGAGCGACCCAGGTTTGGCAAAAGCGCAAACCTAGGTAATTACGCTTCTATCATCCAAGCAGAAGTATTCGCCATTTTAGGATGTGCCGATAAAAATCTGAAAAAGCTCTACTCCAACCAAACGATCTTTATCAACTCTTATAGCTAGGCGGCTCTCCTAACACTGGACTCGAAGGTCATAACATCTAGGTTAGTCGAGGACTGCCTGTCACGCCGAAACGCGCTCGGCTTGAATAACAGAGTCGTCCTAAGATGGGTACCGGGACACGCAGGAATCAACGGCAATGAGTGTGCCGACGAACTTGCTCGTTCCAGGGCCAAGGGGACTCCGCTGGGCCCCGAGCCGTTCTGTGGCATACCTAAAAGCTTGGCTACCAGAACCCTCTTGGATTTCTGCTTCGAGGGAAGCTTCCAAGCTTTGGAAGAATTCCTTGGGCATGAGTCACTCAAAATCTATACTAATAAAACTGTAACATTCATGCCCAATTCTGTAATTTGAAGATAATTTGAATTATTTTTTTTCCATTCTTGTCTGTCTGTCTGTACCTTGGCCGCGCATCACGCCGAAACTACTGAATGAATTCAAATGAAACTTGCCACGATTTGAGTTCATACTACGAGAAAGGGCTTAGGATAATTTTTATCCCGGAATTCATTACGGTTCCCCTGGGAGGGTGGATTAAAGTAAAATTCTTTAACGGCGCATCACGCCGAAACGACTAAAATAAGTCAAATGAAACTTGGCACTTGGTAAATTATTTAATAATAATTCCTAGAACCCTTAATAATAACCTAACCACCATCTTCTCGCGGGTGAGTAGTCTACTGTACTTTGGGGTAGGGGTACCTATAACTCGTCCGAATCAAAAACCAAGAGACGAGATTTACCTCTACTAAAAAGTGAAGTGGACAACTCGCCCGCGGACGAGTTTTTTCGCCGACGAGATGTACCTTAGCCCTACAAATATATGTACGTTACTACTAAGCAGTTTTAATTAGGTATGTGAATCTACTTATGAAACAAAAAGCAGGTAAACTGCGTGCAAGTTTGAAGTTGAAAAACTCTACCTAAGTAACTTATTTGTGTGGTTCTGGCACCCAATCCAATGGTAGTTTTTCAGTCAAGACTTTTCCAGGTATTTCTGTTCTCAGCTAGGTAGGTACTTAATATTGTGCTTTGAACTAAAATATCAATGCGCAAATCCGCGGGAAAAAACCAGTAAGGTACAACCAGCTATAAAAATAAAAACATGATAATTCAACTCGGTCACATGCGTAAAATGGGACGTTCTTTAAAGTTCATCACTCATTGGAGCCACCCGCCACCCGAGTTGCACCGCCTCGCCTCGTGTGGTTGTTGGTATTCTGTACATGGAATTCTTTGGATATGCGCTCACTAAGTATATCAACTCCGGATCGCCTCGCTCGCAAGCTGTCAACGCGTTGACGGCGGCGGCGGGTTGACCACCCGCCGTCCATGCGCGGGCGGCGCGTGGCTAGCTCGCCGCTCGCATGCTTGCCTTGCGCTGACAGCGCATGGATCTGGAGTGGACCGCGCGGCGTCCACGCGACGGTCGCTGGTTGACCGCGTGTCGACCACCCACCGACGACGCAGCGTCCGCACGAGGCGAGGCGGTGCGGGTCGGGTGCCGGGTGGCTCCAATGGGTGATGACCTTAAGGGACCAGGTTTATAGAACAAGTGGAAATGCTTTGCATAATCAGCTTTTCTTTTTCTCGTGAAGTGTGTAGGTTAGGTATAATACCCAGATGCGTAGGTCCTATAAAAACTGAGGTCTTTTATCATAGTATGTTTTGTAAGGTATTTTCCGTCGGTATTTTGGTAAGGTTGGTAGGTACCTACATAGATTCTTTTGTGTTCTAAGCGGGGAAATTAGTATGAGTGATACACCCATGAATGAATGAATGAATTAACACTTTATTGTACCTACTACAAATTAACATACTTAATTAAAATCAAATAAGAAATAAACATAGTACAAAAGGCCGCCTTATTGCTGAGAGCAATTTCTCTCAGGGAGAAGATGAAGATGTATTCAGATGAGTATTCATGACAAGGCTTGTCATGAATATATACTCATCTGTATTTTCTGAATCGACTAGATAATATAAAAAAACAAAGTCCTACATACCATCTTATGAAAGGACTTTGGTGGGAAAGCACTTTCGAAAGTTGTGGAAAAATTATTGTGTACTACAGTTTACTTGGTAGTACCTATAGTACTTGCCTAGTCTAAATTTAAGTAAAGACTCCTGAAATAATCACCAAAACCAAAAAAAAATAATTCATTCAACAAACATAACATAATGTACAGATGGCGCTGATAATACGAACATATCCGCCATTATGCTTATTATCTGTGCTTTATGGCCCGTTTGGAGGGAAAATGTAGATGTCCTTGGACGTTTAAAAATGGAACGCAACATGAGTGAAATCGTTGCTTGGGGAGAGATAACTTGTTGGCAACATAACCTAAAATTAACCGCAAAATGTATTTATTTAATAATTTTAAGAAAACTTACGGCTAAACAGGATGGCAAATGGAAAGTTTTTACAAATAGTATAAAAGAGTATTGAAGAGAATAAGTGGTAGACAAATAAAGTAGGTAGGTACAGGTAGTACCTACCTGTGAAGTTAAGATAATTTATTAAATTCTAAAAATGTGATTACCACAGATACACTTGAAGGTACTGGGAGAAGTGTTAAACCAAGTGGTTGTCGATAGTCTAACCAAGTTATACGAGTACATTGCAACTATTGCAAGTCAATCAAATTTTTTTCAAATGTTAGTTATTTTTATTATTTTACTAGCAACCCGCACCAGCTTTGCTTCGTGTAGCAGAGCAGCTCCGTAATACATTGAGCTCCACTTGCACAAAGGATATTTAACTCTACTTGGCCTGGCTAAACATGATTGGTGACTTGTCAAACCATACAAAATACAAATAAACCTATCTATGTCAAAATATGTTATATTATTATTATTTTTTAATTTAAAAGATTGTAGACCTATTCCTGATTGGGGTACATTTTCAGGAATATTTTGAAAAATCCTGAAGCAAAAAAGCGAAAAACATACAAAACGATTGAACATTATGTTCAATTGTTTTGTATTTTTAGTAGTCTCAGTAACTTTCAAGCAAATCGAGCTACTGGTTAGGGGAGAGTTGGATAATACTGCGCGGTTAACAATTCCGCGCCCCTGCATGTCCAGACAACTACTTATACTACTTATAGCAACTGCCTGGAGTGCTAATAATATCGTAGCGTAAGTTTCCAAACTCCCCTGCGCGCCGCGTCAGCCTGCTCTTGTGTGTTGAAATATTTTTAGTGTAGATATCGACTATCTTTCAAGACTGTTTTTACTAAGATGTGAGCTCATGCATTGTAGGTATTTCAAAATTATTTAAATACACTTCTGTAGAAAAGGAACTGTAAATTTGATGGCTGCTGTAGTTTTCTCCAGTTCTTTACTTATATTTATTTTTTTAGTGTTATGTTATTATACAAAGTTACCATGTTCGATAATTCCGAGCCAGTGTAAAACGAGCGAGTGTGTAGAGCGAGTGTAAAATGCCCATTTTTATGCAAACTGTAGGTATTTTGTTTTAAATCTGAGAATGAGGATGGAATTTTCAAAAATTCCTAATCCTTTAGCTGTATCACACTATAGACCCATCTCCATCCTCCCCATTCTATCCAAAATCCTAGAGCATGCGGTTCATAAGCAATTATCGCTCTTCCTGCACCAAAACGAGCTTTTAAGTCCCTACCAGTCTGGCTTTCGACCCGGCCACAGCACTGTGAGCGCACTCATTAAAGTCTCGGACGACATTCGCTGGGCCATCGACAACCGACTCCTCACTATCCTTGTACTGCTGGATTACAGTAGTGCATTCAACACCGTCGATTATGACATTCTTCTCTCTGTTCTTTCCTCTCTCAACGTCTCACCCTCAGCAATCTCCTGGTTCAATTCATATCTCTCGGGCCGGTCGCAGTGTGTCCGCTTTGACGAGTCCTACTCGGATTGGTGTGACATAACTGCGGGCGTCCCGCAGGGAGGTATTCTTTCACCACTCCTCTTCTCCATCTTCATTAACGCTGTCACTCTTGTCATTTCCTCTAAGTATCACCTGTATGCTGACGACCTGCAAATATATTATCATTTCAAGGCCGATGAAATATCCTTTGGTGTCGACCAGATTAACTCTGACCTGGAAAATATTCACGCATGGGCAAAGGCTTTGGCCTTCTGATCAACCCATCGAAGTCTCAAGCTCTAATCTGCGGCAGCCCTTTCATGCTGAACAAAGTTCGACAATCACCAATTCCCCCTCTATTCTTCAATGACTGTCCTATCAGCTATTCTGCTTCTGCCAAGAATTTGGGTGTCATCTTTGACCCGTTGTTATCCTGGCAAAAGCACGTCAACGGAATCAGCCAGAGAGTTCACTATTCGTTTCACTCTCTCAAGAGATTTCAGTATTTTCTTCCACTGCAAACCAAAATCACTTTAGCGCAATCACTCCTTCCCTTATGCTGACTCTTGTTTCCTTGACGCCACGGAGGAAATCCTCAACAAACTAGAACGTAGAACTTTCTCCTTCTTACCTTCGTGAGCGTTTTGAGTTCCTTTACCCTCGTGATAGACCCTGCAGAACATCTTTGTCCCTTATTCTTATATTCCCTGCTCACTCATCCAGCCGTTACGGTGGCTCATTTACCGTCGAGTCGGTTAGGTTATGGAATTCTCTCCCACACGATATTCGTGCTAGCCCGTCACTCTTCACCTTCAAGCGTAAAGTCAAAGAGCATTACCTATCTTTATGACTCTGTTGTATTTTATGTATTTATTATATTATTATATATGTATATAATTATTGTATGATTAGGAACATAGGTATTGTATTTTATATATTGAAATAGGTATCATATTTTTAGTAATAATATGTAGTAGTCTATTAATTATGTAGTTAAGCATTAAACAACTTTCTTTTCCTGTATAAATTTTGTGCACACGTAGATACCCACATAACCTTGTCTCTCTCTCTCCCAATAAGGTTTGCTGGAAGAGGAAGAGAACTCTTTTTAGGGTTAAGCTCGCCTTTGCCATTCCTTCTCTAGTTTTATGTTTTTTTAATAAATGTTTTATTTAGTGCAATTATGAATTATGGAATTTTTCCTAAAAAATATATAATATATAGTCTTCTTACAACATTTTCCTGTAGCTACACCGGTTAAGGTGCCTCCCCTTACAGCCCCGTCCAAAAATCCACTCTGTATATTTTCCCCAAAACCGAGTTTCCTCTTGAAATGCCCACTACATTACCAAAATTATTTTCCTTATTATTTTATTGCGCGCCGTATGTCAGGTCTGGTTTTCCGCTTGTCGCCCGTTATTTACGTTTTGGTAAAAGGTGCGGGAAACCGGCCCAGCCAACCGTAATAGGGGCTATCTCTTATTTCTGTTTCAAATTGTTGACGACGAGCAGGCAACTAGTATGAACGATATGGATCAGTTAAGCTACCTCTCTCTGTCTGCAGTTAGCTCAACTGTTTTAATTGTAAATATTAGATCTTATTTGTTTCTATTCTTGAATTGTTTAATGTTCTTTGTTAGACTAGAACTAGAAGTATCGAACTTGTATTAATGTAACGTGTCCAAGAGTTCTAAAGGATATAAAGCCCTTTGACTTTTGAACTACAGCAGTGACTACAGCTCTGGGGGACAAATTTTGCTAACCTATCGCTTTACTATGACAATAGTATCGTCGCAGAATAGTCCATAGATGAAGGAAACTCAAGATCCACTTCTTCAATCCTCCTTGTATATAGCACCGCACAGTGCGTGCGAGATTGCGCGAGATTGACAGAATGGTTATAGCCTTGACGCTTTTGAGACGCGTCCCTCCGTCTGTAGTTTCTTTCATCAAAAATGCTAAAATGTGTCATACTGAGACGATACCATTGTTATGGTGAAGCAATTAATTTAGTGGAATTATGGCCCAGGAAGGCAATTCTCGCCAAAAAATCTCTCGATAAATATCAAAAGAACTGTCAATCAAATTTGACAGTTTTTATACATATAAAGGAACTGTCAAATTTTACAGCTCTTTTGATAATTATCGAGTGATAAATTGGCGAGACATGCCTTCCTGTATGTTAGTAATATTAGAAGAAGAAGGCTTAGAATGATAGTTGACACAAACGAGGAGTAGCCAAAAAATTGCGGCAAATAGGTAGGTAGGTATGTCTCATTTTCCTATTCATATGTGTGAGTGAAAGCACTGAAGTTATATATATGCTGGAAAACTCACAACGATTTTTCCTGTCAGCAGCAACAGAAATAGGAAAAAGACGACCTCTGTGGTGTAGTAGGCGATGTCCCCTTGAAATGCAGAAAGTTGTGGGTTCAATTCATGCCACGGGAGAAATGATACTTAATAATAAATATTTTGGGAACTTGGATATTTATGGGTTAAAGTTAAATGTACCTCATCTGGTTCCCATAAACACAACAAGCTACTTTGGGATTAGATTATACAGGGTTATTGGTAATTAACTGACACTGCATGAACTGCGAAGCATTAATACCTGGCGTCTTCACGAACGTGTTCGTCATCATGAGCAGAACCTGCAGTGCACGCAGTGTCATTGAATTACCAATAACCCTGTATGTGAAAACTGCAAAATGAGGTTTTCTTAGGTAGGTACCTACCTACTTCTCTAGATGAGTGCTTTCAAGAGCTAAGTTTGTCTAAGCAAAGAGTAGCTTGAATAATTCTGTGGGTGTAAATGAGGGTTTCAAAAATCTGTGAAAACCTTTGAACATGTCTAAACCAAAAAAAGAAAAACAGAAGTATAAACAAAACACGTAATCAAAGTTTTTGCTCATTTAGAAACTCCTTGAACTCCCATTTTCGTTTGCAAACAAGGAAAACTTAGGGTGGAATCGTAGAGTTCTACAGAAATATCTGTATAATGGCAGAAAATGGGATTAATTCAACTTTCAAATGGCTGTCATGTTTTTCATTTCATTATTTTGGTCATTAACGTAAATATGTTCAACAGAATGTTGTACATTGTATAGAAGATGCTCTCTGAATCACGTGAAACTGGTCGTGAGACGCTGGGAATAGCCATGCGTGAGACGTTGGGAATAGACGCGTCTCACGTGTGTCGTTACGGATAACCCGTTAACCTACACTAATTTGAAACGGCTTAAACTATATATGTACCTATTGTATGTATGTAACTACTGTGCGTTAGATTTAAGGTACCTATTTAATGATATGAACCGTAGAATTAGTTATTAAGATCTATTATAGATCTTTCAGTCAACATTAGAACAAGTATAATACTTGTTCTAATGTTGACTGAAATAAATGTATTATTATTCACTTTATTTATTTAAAATCTCGTTATAGAATACAGTTATTAATAATGAAAAAAAAAATAAACTAAACAGAACGAGTTCTGTTTGAATCATTTTATCGATACATAAACGTGACGTCTAATTTTTCTAAGGGGTTTGGTACAGTGCCTAGCGTGTACGTGTATGTAGCGTGTATGTAGCGTGTATGGGACTACGCAAACCCAAACAAAACTGAGACGTATCGATGACGTATTCAATAGAAAAACCGAACTCAGTAAAAAAAATGTAGATAAGACCCTACGTGTTATCACAAGCGCGGTTAGGGTTAGCAGTTGATGAAAAGATACACAAGCAATAAGAGAAATCACAGATAAACTGAAGAATTTACAGATATTATTGTTGGACTTTAAACGTAGATGGACTTCGTGGTCACGAATTTGATTATACAAGTCATTATAAAGTAAGTACCCACACGTTATTGGCCTCCAGCCAGGCGTGCGAAACCGTGAGTTATTCCCAGCGTCTCACGTGAGACTCAGTAAATTCCCAGCGTCTTGCTTGAAACGCAACCTAGTCCCAACGTCTCACGACAAGTTTTAATATCTCACATTATGAGTCAAAGCATCGTCATTTACAATCTACAAATCCACCGTCATAAGTAGGTACCTTTTTGATCCACCTTATTTTTTATTTTTAGGTACTATGCCAATTTGGCCCCTTTAAAAATTACGTAAAAAAGATTTTCCCTACAATTATATTTTATCGTCTGGTTGACGCGACGCGTGACCCGAGAGCGGGCGGGTATCTGGCGCAGCGCATCAGCATTGCCATACAGCGGGGCAATGCAGCCAGCGTCTTGGGGACGCTTCCGACTGGTATTGATATGGATCAGTTGTGCTACCTGTAGATTGTTTGCAACAGTCTGCAGTTAGCTTAATTGTTTCAATTGTAAATACTAGTTCTAATTTGTTTTTATCGGTTTTTCCACTAATCTTTGGATCCTTAGAAGATATAAGAACGACTGAAGTCGCTCGCGAATGACTTTACGAAAATTAATATATTCTAAAGGGAACAACAAAACAGAAGTTTATTTCGATTGCGATTCTGTTTTGCAAATTTAATGAAAGTCTGCTGGGAAATTACAATAATAGAGTTCATTTTCGGTTTCGTAGAATGGGGAACTATGCTGCTGATACTGGTTTTATATAGAACCAAACCGAAAATAACATACTTATGTAGTATGCTTATATGTATACTTATTATATAAACTTATATGTGTACTTATTATATGCTTATATAGTATGTTAGTATATATGTATAGGTAGGTATTTATAGCTATTTTGCATACCAACGGTGGGCAAAAGTTCTATTGAAAGCTAACGAAAATAAAATTCGTTCTCGCTGCCCAGAATTCCAAGTTTTTCAACCGACGAAATATAAATGGTTGTTTCAACTTCCATTTAAGGTCTATTTGTCATTTAGCTGCAAATTATGTCAACCAATCCCTATAACAAAAACTCAAATTCACATGCTTGGAGTCGACTATCGTTAAATAATTAACTAAATTATTGTTAACAATATTTATTGAAGAAAGGATCTCAAATCGGCAAGTACCTACTTTATTGTGTTTAAAAAAGTTAAATTAAGGTTACGTATAGTGAGCTTGTTTATCTTTTTTGCAGATAGTGAAAACATATATGTATACAGGGAAACACCAAGGCCAAACCGTGTAAGTCATAAAAAAATGAGTGCCCCACCCCCGGGGTTACCCGAAAATACCCCATGTATGTTCCCCGATTTTTCGCATATTTCGAGTTCGTTTTGTTTGAGAATTTTTGGGCGGAACGGTTAACACTGTGTTTTAATTTTTTTTGTGGAAGTTTAGTGCTTTTGTTTTTGTTAAATGACCCATATGAATCGTACTTTGTTTGCATAAAATAATCAGCTTTCTAACAGTAATGCAAGGTACATAATTTTTTATTTAACATTTCAATTGTTAATATTAGTTCTAATTTGTTTTTAATATAGAATTGTAATTTTCTTTGTGAATAATGTAACATAATTAATAAAATAAAATAATATTTTTTATTGCAAGAGAAGAGTTTATGTTTGAGCGAGACAAAGTTGAATTTTTAAAATCAAATAAAAAAAAAATCGCCAATTGTTTTTGAGCAAAGAAAGATCAAGAGATATACAGTAAAAAAATAGCACGTGAACAGATATTTTAAATAACATATATAACAATAAAGGTTTTCGCAGATCAATGGCGCACTGCTACCGCTCAGCGCATTCAAATATGGGCTAACTCGTAACATATTGACGGCATAAAATGGCAGACAGTATATCGCGGGCTGTTCAAATGTATCTTAACTCCGTAAGATAACGGAGTTAGGCCCATATTTGAACGGACATTTTTGTGCTGTGCGGTAGCGGTGTTGGATTAATGTGCGCAAACCTTAACGTGACTAAACATCTCAACTGATAATATTGAAATGAGGCAACCCAAGCTAATACGGTCTCAAAAAATAAGTAGGATAAAAAAAATAGGTAGAGTTCACGTGAGTGAGAGAAGCTAGTGTTCAATATAGCCAGAAGCTATAAAATGGTACAACACACTAAAGAGTCAAGTTCAGAAACCTGATTCTAAATGTAGCAGGGCCAGTCTCGAACCTTGCAAGGTTGCAGACGGTCGCAAGAATGCATTTAATTTTATAATTATTGTGCAATAAACTTTACGAGGATTATAAGGAAGTTACAAGACTATTATAAGATGTGAGTACCTACTTTTGGACAAATAATTCTAATTCATTCAAAGTCAAAGTCAAAGTCAAAAACTCTTTATTTCCATACATAATAATAAATGTACACTTAGAAAACGTCAAATTCCTAATAATTAAACACTGACACGGAAATAAAGTGATATTTTTGATTTCAGTCGCTTCGGTATGTAGACTAAAGTAAAGAAGCGACGAAGAAACCTTTAGCCTGTTAGTTGTTATTTTTCGAGTTGGAGCAAATCCCGTCCCAAGCTTTTTTATCCTCTAGATAATCTGATATTTTATAAATATATTGACATGGTACATTAGTATAACAACCTCAGCAACTTTTAACTGGCTAATTTCTGTCAATTTCAACCCTGTTATACTTTCCGTCCAAGTATAAATGTAACTTTTGACAGCTCGAGTCACCATCAATTTATATTTTAATCTATTTAGTGATGTTCTAAAGTGCTCACAATATCCAAAAACGGTTGAGAGACGAAACGATGCATAAAACCAACAAAAAATTTCGAACTTCTGTGACTGGCCATGATACCAGTATCAGTGCTCCGCCGAGGCACTAATCTCTTAAGGTTGATCGTCACGGGTTGGCGCGAGATTAAATTTTTATTGTGGTTTTCAATTTATTTCTGTGTTCTACAAAGAATAAAACGGCGGAAAAGTAATTTGTCGCAAATCATAAAACATTTTCTATGAACTCATACAGATGAAGCCAATTTGGATTCAATTGTATTTTGGGAGCATTTCGGAAAATGTGGATTTTTAGCCCAATATCTCCTATTTTCCCAAATGCTCTAAAAATACCAGTGAACCGTAGTTCGTTTTTTCATAGGTTACTCGTGACGATCACCCTTAAGAGTTTTGGCAACGTGAAAGTGCTGTGTCCGTTTGGGTGTAATAATGGGGGAGAGAACTTGGGGGCTTGGGGGCTGTGGAAGTTACTAACTGCGAAGTAGTTTTGTTTACTAAAAATATCTTGTATCCTAGAACCTTGTATAACTCCAACCACAGAAATCTGAATATATTTACATTTCTGTGACTCCAACCCTTAATAACCTATAACTTATAACTATTGAACTATCTTCATATGATATTGCTATAACTAGGGTGGGTAGTCAATAACTTTAACTACCCTAGGAAACTAACTCGAATGTAAGCCAGGTACTCGTCTACTTGGAGTTAAATTGAAATTGGATATTAGTCCAATTCAATGCTCATCCATGCTCAGCTGAATGTTGCAAGTAAATAACCCACAACGCTGATTTTCAGCATGCACCAAAGTGGTAATGGCGTACGATCAATTATTAAGGAAATTAAAACAATCTAGAGGTACAAAACCTCACAGTAAGTAGGAACCTAAAACCTTCGTAAATATAAACTACTATCGGTAATCGTTTTTTGCAGAATAAAGAGAAATGTATAAAATCTCAGAACTGGTGTTACCCGTTTGTTTGTGCGGAGTGCTCGTCGCTTGGATAACAGGATCAGCAGGTAATGTACTTACTTATCGTAATCTATATACAAGGAAGTACATAAGGTACCTACAATACTTTTTATCCTCCGTCCGTCCGTCCGCCCGTCTGTCACAGGGCTCTATCTCATGAACCGTAAGAGGTAGACAGTTGAAATTTATAGAGAATGGGTATTTCCCTTGCCACTATAACAGCAATAATACAAACAAATAAATATCCTAAATAAAGGAGGCTTCCATTCCATAAAAGAATACTTGATGTGATGATGTCGTTGGCTATTTTTGCTCTTCGATTTTCTCTTGAACCACTATAGGTAGCTACATGAAACTTTCTATAGATAAATACTTCAACTGTAATAATAACAAATACTAAAAGTATAATAAAGTAAAAAATTTGAAGGGATCTCCTAACAAGTGAAACTTTGATGTTCTTTAAAAAAGTTGCCTGAGTTTTACGGTACGGAACCCTTCGTGTGTGAGTCGACTCACATTTGGCGGTTCATTACAGTAAAATTTAGGATTTTGTGTTTAAGATCGGTTTCTTTAGGCTACCCAATCATACAAACGTTAAAAAGTCAAAAAGCCAAATTTTCGCAGCAAAATGAGAGTAGTTTTGGCGAACCTAGAAGGGCGGGGCGTTAGCACAAGTAAGAGACGCTTTTGGTTTTACTTTTAATTTTTATATTTATGTTATGTTTAAATTTTGCCACACTGTAATAAAAAAATAATAAAATATATATATACGTTTTATTTCGAATACAAGATCTATATTTTGTTAGTAAAACTATTATAGAACTAGAAGACTTATATACAGGGTGTAACTTGAGGGGTGGATCATTGGTGGATGGGGGGTGGGGGACCTCAGTACCTATCGCCCCCCTGTATGTTCCGCGATTTTCAGTCGTTCAAAAGTTATTCAGATTTATATGAAATTTCGGTCAAAATCCGATTTTAATCTTCATGTCCCAAGTGTAGGCAAAATGTTAGGGTCTACGACCGTAATTTTTTTTTAAGTTGTAGCTCAATAGTTGATCTTTTGTCCTACAATATCATTTTGAGTTGTTATTTCATTAAATTCCAAAAAAAAATAGTCTTTACAAAAATAAACCACAACAAACTTAATTTTTCAACAAATTTTGAAGGCCCCCAGAGAAAAATAAATACTGATTTTTTTTTCTACAACCTACCTTAAAAACTACTACCATTCATGGAGAAGTAACCCTGAAATTTTCATTTGTCTAGTATCATGGTATCATGTTAAAAAGTGTACTTGAAAATTGTACAAGTGCTAAAATCGATATTTTTTCTGTCCTTCAAAGGTAGGGATTGTCTCAATTAAAATAATACATGTAAGTAGTTTTTTTGTGTTTGTATTTAGTCAGAACCCAGCGCATATGCAACCAGGCCGTCACTTCTTGTTACCGCCCAAGTCTTCTTGTCACTTCTTGTTACCGCCCAAGTCTTCTTGTCACTTCTTGTTGCCGCCCAAGTCTTATTGTCACTTCTTTTTGCCGCCCAAGTCTTCTTGTCACTTCTGATTGCCACCTTTGCCTGCCGCGCCACAACACAACGGTCTTCTTTAAAAAATATCTAGATATTATACCATTGAAAATTTAAACACAGATTTGTAGTAACGTTCACCTTTATTTATTGTCCAGTATTCTTAATTTACATTTTTTTTTCGATAGATAGAGGCGGCTCTAGATGTGGCGTCGTTTGGGGGCGGCCTATGTTCAGGAGTGGACGTATACGGGCTGAATGATGATGATTTTTCATTTTATATAAGCATTTTGCACAAGTATTTCATGCCACCTGGGTTAAACGTGTTCTTGATCGGAGACCGGGACTTGGCAAACATAGTGTAAGTCTCACTCCGGCCAGGTGAGATGATGACATGTGAACTGCTGACTGGATGCGGTAATCTGAAGACAGGGCGCAATGGTGCTCATGGAGGTCTATGTACTGCAGTGGATATTTAAAGGCTGATAAGCTAAGATCAAAATAATTTACTGATGAAACTGTGTACGATCTCTGCGATCTCAAAAAACTAGGTGGAACCAACAGTTTTTCCATTAATGACGATGACGCATGAATTGTTTCTAGGAGTATTCATCCCTAACCTATCAGAACCGTGCTACCGCTGCCTCTGCCACGTGTCCACTGAGTGCGACATATCGCACGGCTGCACCGCCGGGTACTGCGGACCCTTCAACATATCCAGGGTGTACTGGGTGGACGCGGGGAAGATAGTCATGCCGGAGGACGACGCTGAGCGGAATCATGGTGAGATACTGAAATACGATGGAGTACGTCACGATAAAGCCAGTGTTTTAACAGAGTGTGGCGTCATCATAGATCGAGGAAGCGATTTTGCGACGAATTGGCACCATCGATAGAGCCACAGAAATCTAAATAATTATTATTCAGATTTTTGTGGATAGAGCATAGGCCTACTGAATCGGAATCAGGAAGCATGGCGGAATCAGGGGAGACATTGGCTTGACAGAAAGTAAAGTAAATAAGAAAAAAGTTTTATTTTGCAGTAATTTTTCATCACATAAAATTTTTATATGTGTCTAGCTGCGCTGCGCGGCTTCGCCCGCGTGGAAATTGATTGCACACCCCCAAGGAGTAGTTATGTAAAATAAAAAATACGTGTACTGTATAGTTTATTACGAATCACAAACTTTAACAAGTCCGGTTATTAAAGTTTGTGATTACCCCTAACCCCATTTTGAGGAGAATTTTGAAAAATCCTGAAATACGTGTTCAATAGTTTTGTATTCTTAGTATTCTCTGTAAGTTTCAAGCTAACTGGGCCACTGGTTAAAGAGTTACAAAAAATAACCTTGATAACTTCAACCTTCATTTTACCATTTTTAAGGGTTTTTGAAAAATCCTGAAATACGAGTTTTAATTTATTTTTATTTTGATATATACAGAAAATTTTAAGTCAATAGCAATGCATTAAAAAGTTACAGACATTTCAGTACCGAGCCAAATTACGAATCACAAACTTTATTAACCCTTTCTACCACATTTTCAGGAAATATTTAAAACAAAATCCTGAAACATGTGTTTAATACTTTTGTATTCTTAGTATTCTCTGTAAGTTTCAAGCTAATTGGGCCACTGGTAAAAAAGTTAAAAAATAACCTTGATAACTTCAACCCTCATTTTACCCTTTTTACGGGTTTTTTAAAAAATCCTGAAGTACGAGTTATATTTATGATTATTTTAATTAATTTATTATATTTATTAATTTTAGGTCAACAGCAATGCATTAAAAAGTTACAGACATTTCAGTACTGAGCCAAATTACGAATCACAAACTTTAATAACCCTTTTTACTACATTTACAGGAAAATTAAAAAAATAATCCTGAAACACGTGTTTAATACTTTTGTATTCTTAGTATTCTCTGTACGTTTCAAGCTAATTGGGCCACTGGTTAAATAGTTACCTACCTACAATATGGATCTAAAAATGCATGATCCGGGTGTTTTCTATTTCGATTTATAGATACATCGAGTGCCCACGACATACGATACTGCGTCCATGTAGTATGCAGTTGCACCGCTAAGGCTGGGTAGATAGTGAATGTTCATATATGTATATACTAGCTGCTACCCGCAGCTTCACACGCGTTATTTGGAATAAAAAGTAACCCATAAGTTATTCCAGATCCATATCTTTATGTGCGTAAAATTTCACCCCGATCCATTCAGTACTTCTAGCGTTCTCTTCGGCCATACATCTTCACAACGACACAAACTTTTGTCGATATAATAATGGAAGGGTAGGATATGATATTAGATTAGGGGGAGCCATGAGTATTTTCACACACATATAAATATGTATTTATACAGTTTTTTTTTCTTCCAGCTTGGGAAGACTGTGCCAGGAACTACCAATGCTCCAAGAGAATCATCCAGGAATACTTATTGAAATTTGGGAAGGTAACGATCACACACCGAAAGGTTTTTCTTTACACTCAACGAAAAGTAGGTAGTTCGTGTCTGATTTGTTGCGTTTTATTTTCGTCTCCGATGCGAAAACAGTGGCTGTGCAATACACAAAATAAAAAATATTGCACTCCTCTGCTAATAGAAAACTAAACAAAATGAGACACAAAAATAAATTAATTATTTCTTTGTAAGTACTTATTTGTAAAGTTAATTGGCAATTTAGTTGCAATTTATGCTAAATCAGCCCACGATCGCAATAGTAGATTGTATCATGGGATATGGGAGCATAATAATATTTTTACGGCGAAGGTGCTTTTTTGAATCCAGAGCGAAGTGAGGGATTCTAGAGTAGATTTAAAGTACGTCGCCTGAGCCAAAAATATATTTTGCGCCCGAGTTTTCACTCTACTTTTCATCACCCTCTATGAGAAAATAAAAGGCGCCTCATATTTTATTGTAATATTATTATATAATAAAACATAGAGTAACAACTAAATTGAAATTAATTAGTATCTAATAATAAAACAACTAAAAACTTATATTTACATTTGAGACATTTTAGCAATTATGAAAATGTATTGTTACAGTTTTATTAGGAATAGAGATTGTTGTAGATTTTATATTCTGTGTGTTAGAAATAATGTCCGAATCTGGCTCATTTTGAGGAAAATGTGACGGTGAATCTCATTGTTTGGATGTAGTACCAGCGAGTCTTTATTCAAACAATATTTGCACACTAAGATGTTCCAAATTAATAATCTTCGTGCCAAAGATAATTGCGGCGCACTTATAAAAAGGATTAAAAACTCATTACTGCCCGCTAATGTTTATTATAGAGAACCTTTGGGTGAACTTAAAGGCGAACCAAGTCGTCCTTTTCGAATAGATGGGATGAAAAACATATTTATAAACCACACAAACATTTGTTCCTTCCAGGATTGCAACGGCGACGGTGTTACCGACTGCTTCGACTACATGATGATCAACGGTAACGGAGGGTACGGCTGCACGGCGCCGCTAAACCGATCAGCTAACGGACGGAAATGGCTCAAAAGATTCCAGATGTGCAATGTCTAGCTCTATCCATTGTTTTACAATATTAAATTAGAAAGTAACTCTGTCTCTGTTACTTTCCAACCTTTTCAACCTAAACCTAAGCGGCTGAACAGCTGAATTTTAATGAAAGGCAAGAAAATGGATGGCAGCACGGGGACATGGGCTACTTTAATTCCGGAAAAATATATACGAAACTGCGGGCGGCAGCTTTTACTACACAACTCAACATCCAAACATCTAAACTCTAAACTTCCAATCTTATGCATTAATAGATATCTTTTTAATATTATAGTGTGATGTTATATAAATCTAAGGATCTCATTTGTCGGTTTATTTTTCCCGATTTTTCAGAACCCAAAATGGCAGGCTACATAAATAATCACCAAGTAAATAATAAAATTTTTATTGACAAAGAAAATTACAATTCAATAATAAAAAACAAATTTAATGTTTCAATTGTAAATACTAGTTGTATTTACAATTGAAACAATTAAGCTAACTGCAGACTGTTGCAAACAATCTACAGGTAGCTCAACTGATCCATATCAGTCGGAAGCGTCCCCAAGACGCTGACTGCATTGCCCCCCTGTATGGCAACGCTGATGCGCTGCGCCAGATACCCGCCCGCTCTCGGGTCACGAGTCGCGTCGACCAGACGCTCAGATAACTTTTTAAAAACCCGGAGAGCCTCGGTACCCCACGGACCCAGGGTTTCGACCCCAAAGGGAGCAAATGTGTAGGCTCTGTCGAGACCTGCATATTTGCGTCTTTTGAGATCCTCGGCCAAATCTGCCGCCGCACCAGCCCTTACGGATGTCCTCGGAAGATGGGAAGGCGCAAGTGTGTCGACGCATGGAGCGTCCCACACAATGGGCCTCCCCAACTCCCATGGGACTAGTGTCATGCCGTCGGGCCTCTTACCATCGTCACGCAACAGACCATTCGGTTCGAGAATAGCTGGTACGTTAGCGGTGACAAAGGCCCGCCGGATGACGTCGTTAAGGCTGGCATGACGAGACATCCGACCGGCGGCCCTAGTACACGATAATCCGTGATGACCAAGCTGTTCGACAGCAGTACCGCACTGGCATTGATGAGGCGCGCAACAAATTGCACCCAACCGAAGACATGATGCGATACGTCTTGATAAGTCTTCCTGATATAATTATTTTTATTTTATTATGTAAACACTCTTGTTTTCTTGTCTTTTTTTTTGCCCTATTTAGTTAATTATTGTAGTTTCTGTTTTTAAAGTACTTCTATTATTTTTAATACTTCATCAATTACGCCACCGTCAGCTTCAATAACTACTGATCATATCCATCCAAAGGTTGTCTGGAAGAGATCGCTGTTAGCGATAAGGCCGCCGATTGTGCCACATTAGATATAATTAGTATTAAGTTCTTGTTTTATAAGTGTATTGATGGTGCAATAAAGTTATAATCTATCTATCTATCGATACGGAAAGTTACGGGATCCAATAAAGTGCCCTGTGTTAAATGAAGGAAATGCTTGCAACTAATGTCTTGACTTCCATTTAGAAACGGCCAGGAGACGGGCACGATCCGCAGAGCTAGAGCACGTTTGTAACAAACAAGTCCGTGTCAACTCACACAGAGGCCCGTCCCATTGCCGTTGGGACAAAAGATATTTTGTGGGAGCAGCATTGGGACAAGCACTATGCCAAGCCGTTAGAGCATCGTATAAAAATGAAAATTTGAATGAAATTCCAGGTGGTACCAAACAAGATGACTTTAAATTTTTTTCAACTTACATAATAACTAGTGCTGTAGACGGAAGACAGGAACGCTGGAAGGGCTACACTTGAAATTTTGCGTATACCTAAGCCTCCCAATTGGACAGGCAGGGAGGCCTGCGACCTTGCCTTATCATCTAAATCGACATTCAAAACCGATGCCAGAGTAATCTTTATAAATAATAATAATTGCATTTGCTTTTACATACACCTACAACAATACCAGATGGCAAAGCATTCAGAATCCCGAACAAACTTTAAGAAAAGCTTTTCAAATATCCGAGAAAAATTCCTGCCACTAGCAATTGCTAAAAACCGGGAAAAACACACGCTCCGTTAAAACGGGAGCAATGTCTAGACGAGAGCGATGCATATTCAGGACTCGCTACGGATTTAATGAGTGACACGCTCCTTCAGGGAGAATTCTCCTAAGTAGATAGCAACATTACCAACATACGTGCTTTGGATTTTTCTAGCTAGAAAAAATCACAGCTCAGTTTCCGGAGTCAGGAAGTTGGCTGTGTTACACCCCCGTGCCTCGGAAAGCACGTTGAGCCGTTGGTCCTGCGCCTGACCTCTTCCCGGTCGTGCCAGTGGTCTGCCGTCTCATAACAAAAGCATCGCCAAAGTGAGGAAATAGAGAGTGCACCTGTGTTTGCGCACACACTTGGGCACTATAATACATACATATGTCCTGCGCACCTGGCTTGTCTTTGTTGAGACTGACAGGCCGCCGTGGCCGAAGATTCGGCTAGGAGGACATCATACATAGGTGCTTCTAGCCAAGAAAATAAGACTAAAGAATCCAGTAGTTTCCTAGGTGACAGGCCTAGGATTTCTACTTGTTACCAGGGCTAGTGCACTGTTGGTAGGTAGGTGCCTATTTATATCATATAATTTGGCTGTTTTGCTTTTACTTTAATTTAATTTTTTCTTTTCATTTGTTATAATTTTTGATTAGTTATAAAAGTTGTGTACCTACCTGCCTTCTTACGTGTACCTATATACTGTTTTTATTAATCTGCTATTTTTAGGGTTTCGAGATCGGAGATCGGTTTCGAAACCCTTATGGCATCGCTTTTTCTGTCCTTTTTTCCGTATTTAATATCTCGGCAGCAGATAACGTGAAATTTGAAATAATAATACATTTCGTGCGCCTGTACAGATTAAAATAAAATAAAATGAAAATAAATTAAAAATGAAAATGTTCAGTACAAATTGTGATGTTGAAATTGTAAAAAAGACCTTTAATGTTTAGTCGGGTATCAATTGAAAGATATCTATTTGTACATCTCAAAACGGTTTTTGAAATACCTGTAGGTTTCGTACTTTTTGAAATATTTAGAAAAAATTCGAAAAAATACCCATTCCCCCTCCCTTTTTCCTTCATAAACTTGCTGTGAGATATGTCGCGATCCGTGGACACGTGGCAGTGGCATTTCTATTGTATTCTATTCCAGTCCATTATATGACATTCTACTCTATTTAATTGCATTCCATTCCATTCCATGTCATTCCATTCTAGTACAAAATCCCACCATGGAGGACGACGCTCAGCGTCATCTTCCGGCATGACTATCTTCCCTGCGTCCACCCTGTACACCCTGGATATGTTGAAGGGTCCGCAGTACCCGGCGGTGCAGCCGTGCGATATGTCGCACTCAGTGGACACGTGGCAGAGGCAGCGGTAGCAGGGTTCTGATAGGTTGGGGATGAATACCTACTCCTGGAAAATATTCATGCATCATCATCATTAATGAACAAACTGTTGGTTCCACCTAGTTTTATGAGATCTTTTGTTCACAGTTTCGACAATAAATTATATTAGTAGATTCTTACAGATAAAAATTTCCTATGACAGGCC
Source organism: Eupithecia inturbata (assembly GCA_963662085.1). Taxonomy (NCBI): domain Eukaryota; kingdom Metazoa; phylum Arthropoda; class Insecta; order Lepidoptera; family Geometridae; genus Eupithecia; species Eupithecia inturbata. Next base: position 1,959,370 of record OY759195.1, read on the forward strand.
TGAAATTACCTGTGTGCAACATTTCAGCCCGATTCGTTCAGTCGTTATGGCGTGAAGAGATAGGTAACAAATATCCATTCATATATCTAAACATGAAAGGTGGAAAGAGCCATGCTCGGAGTTTCTCTGAAGTATAGGATTCATAACGAATACATCCGACAGAGAACCAATGTTATCGACATAGCTCAGAGAATTAGCAAGCTGAAGTGGCAGTGGGCCGGCCATATGTCGCGAAGAACCGACAACCGCTGGGGTAAACGTTTTCTCGAGTCCGCGATTCGGCAAACGTGGTGTAGGACGCCCTCCGGCCAGGTGGGATGACGATCTGCGAAAGACTGCAGGCAGATGCTGGATGCGGCACGCTGAAGACAGGGCACTATGGCGCTCATTGGGGGAGGCCTATGTCCAGAAGTGGACTAAGATAGGTTGATGATGATGATGATGATGATATCTAAGCATCCAAATTTTCGCATTTATAATGTGATAGATGATGTAGATTGTAAACGATGTTCTGACTTTCGTGAGACGTTGGGAATACTTTTCGTGTGACATTGGGAATAGGTGCGTCTCTCGTGAGACATTGAAAATATATTTCGTGAGACGTTGGGAATATGCGTGTCTCACGTGAGACGTTGGGAAAGAATGGTAAAGGTGAGGTGGCTCGTGAAAGGTGTTTAAGTGCTGAGTTGGGCGATAAATCCCGAGGCCCGGCTTACGACGACGTTTTAATACGATCTACCTCATAACGCGGACTTTTATTACTGTAATCCCGTAATTTTGGGTTATTTTGTTTATAAATGGCGGCCCCACTTGTTACTGATAGGTCAAGCTTCGGTAAAGTGGTTTTAAAAATTCGCTTTAAAATTATCTAGAGGATAAAAAAGCTTGGGACGGGGTTTGCTCCAACTCGAAAAATAACAACTAACTACGTATCTAAGCCCTTATAGACACACGGGCTTGGGTACCTACCTCTTAAGCCGAGTACTAATCGGTGGTACGAGGCGTAATTACCATTCACAGCGAGCATGATACGTTACGCCGCGCCGCGTGCTAAAACCCGTCTCGTTGCTCGTTGCGAGCGCATTCTTTCCCTGTACTGACTGCACGAACGCTCGTTGTGTAACGCGTTAAATTACGCCCCGTAACGCCGCCGGGCAGTACGCGACTATGTTTTATTTAAAAGATGTACGAGTGGACATAGGTATAAGGGAGAAAGTAAAATAAAATAAGCTGGCTGCATCTGGACACAGGCTTTAAAAACGTATATTACCTACATTATTTTAAGTACTAGTATTGTGTCGCACTGTGAAATAAAAAACTGAGTTCAAAAAGTAATTTTTAGCCTCAATAAGCATTGATTATATAATTCCTTCGAGAGTTCTAAATTCACGGAGTCAAACCGTTCAAACCCAATAAAATAAATCTTCAGTAATTCGACCCTCAATAATAATCTCCTGGCACCATCATTCTTCCAAAGATATCGTTACCATGTACAGTCAACCACAAATATTCATCACAACTAGACATATTCATGCGCCCCTATAAATTATACAGGATGTATTTTTGAGATGGGAGGAAATGGCCATGAGAATGAGAGAAAAGACGTGAAAGGAGTCATGACCTTAATTTATGAGAAAACAAAAAATGTAAGATTTTTGTAGCAAGATTTATTTAAAATTTTTTGCAGGAAATCTCGAAATACGAAATTTTCTTTGCCTAGGGCCCTAGGGTAAGAGCAGTGTTTCTAATACCTACAATGTACCTACTTATCGATAAGACCTGTCATCTTTATGAATTATGAAAATATGATTTTTATGAACTGTGTCAACGTTCCTAGAGCGTTTCAGGCCGTTTTCAACTTTTGGATAAAATTTAAGGCTGAACAATTTTTATAGTTGACTGTACCAACTGTTGTATTTTTGTCATTCTTTTTATTAGAGCAAGTCTTAACGCATCTACCCTTATCTATTTTGAACTCTATACATCAGCTCCATAAGGTTGAGGTTCTGAGTTTTAGCTGAACGTAACCTTTTTGTGGATTGACTCATTATTTTTTTGTGGTTCTACTCTCATTCTCGCTAATGAGATTCTGCGATATAGCTCCTTTATTCTGATGAAATTTCGTTTATACTATGTAATTAACGCTGAATGTATTTGGTGGGTATCTTATTTTTTCAGGGGTTTTTAAAGTTAAGAAGTTGGAATAGCATGGTCCAAGAAAACAAAGTCTACGTCACTGGCTAGTTGTCACTTAATACAACACAAAAACAAAGTGCACAAAGACTAGTCACTGACCAGTCTCAATGGTACGACCCGCAACGGCGTGCTGCCGTTGCGCCGCCGCCGCCACGCCGCCGTTACGTAGAGTCGAACAAGGGCATGTGTGTCTTGGGCACTCAGTGTTAACAGGTCTAGTCTACAATTTCTTAGGCTTGTCCAATTAGTGTCTGCTACCTTACGGCAAATGGTAAACCCATTATTATTTAGAAGCTTATTTTGTACAGATTCAGAGTTATACCGATTCTGCACAAAAGAGCTTCTACATTGAGTCTTCCGAGACTTAAACCCGAATATTGAAAAACAGAGCTTAATTTTTGAAACGAATTAAATGAAAAAGCTTTATTTGATAACACACAATATTTAAAAAGAAACGTTCTTTTGCGGCTTTCTATACATATAAAATGCTTTGTCCATGAATGATTGACTGACGGATCAACGCACAGCCTAAACCGCTGATCGTAGAGACCTGAAACTTGGAGAGTGTGTTCTTTGTATGACGTAGGCATCCCATAAAAAGGATTTTCCGAAATTCTACCCCTAAGGGGGTGAAAAAGGGCCAAAGTTTGTATCTATACATATAAAATGCTTTGTGGAAAAGCGCGTGCGAAGCCGCAAGCAGTAGCTAGTAGTATTATAAAATCTGTGACATTATGTACCTAATACGTACCTATACAGGGTTATGTAAGTCCGAAAAGTTCATAACTAAGCGTTATCGTTAACGTTAACGTCCTGCCTGACCCAGTAAAAGAACCCGCGACCCGTGTGCCCGTAAATCTGCAATATAGCTGAACAATCCGATCCGGCTCATTTATGGTTATGGCTGCTTATGGACTGTGGTCTCGGGCACAGAACAATCAACTTCAAACCGGGTCAAAAGTTGTGGTAGTTGGGACTTTCTTGCTTGAAATCCTTACGCTTATTAACTAGTAATAATAATAATACCTGCTAGCTTCGCGGCCGGTGTTTCACCGTTTTGATATATTTTTTACTGTTTATAATATTTTTTTCTATAGTAAAAAATGTATTTTATAACGAGATTTAAAATAAATGAAGTGAATAATAATAATAAATGTTTTATTTCAGACACAGATCCATATCATATTTAGTAGGTACAAACTTATACTATGTTAGTAGTCACAGCAAATTATAGACAGTGGGTAACTGATTTAAATAGGTATCAGTCCAGATAAATTTGACACTGTAACTCGAATGCTACTGCAGCAATGTTCGAATACAGAGCCTTAACATTGGGCTGTCCCATTTATCGGACAATGAGCTCAGGATGATGTTGGAGCTCCCGCGCCACCTGCGCAGCAGTGAGGCGGTTTTTTTCCTCATACAGGCTTGGAAGCCGTCGGTACGCGCCTCTGCGAACATGCCAGAGGCGCTGCAGAACCGATAATTAAATAAATAGCACGTAAATAGCTACAGCCCGTGGCAGTAGCCTTTAAGCCGGGTACTGACCGGCGTTGCGGGCCGTAATGTAATGTGTTACACAGCGAGCGTTCGTGCTGTCAGAACAGGGAAAGAAGGGGCTCGCAATGAGCAACGAGACGGATTTTGTAATGTATTCTGCTCGCTGCGAACGGGACGTCACGTTCCGTAACACGAGTCAGTACTCGGTTTTATGTTAATCCAGAGGGGGGAATCTATTTCACGTTAGTAACGAGACGTGATCGTGTGACCGTCTCCTTTTTGTATGGAATTTTCGTAGTTCCCTGTCCGCACGATAGAGGCACGCTGTAACAAATTTAATTGTATGGAAACGGGAGACGTCACTATCACGTCTCGTTACTAACGTCAAATAGACTCACCTCTCAGGTCAGAGTGAGAGGTCAGGTGAAAGGTGAGTCTATTTGACGACTGTGTGATGCGAAAGTGCCTGCTGTGTGTCTGTTTATTTGTAATTTTTTATGGATATAAACTAAGCGGATCCTAGTGAAATTTTTCAAGAAGAGAGATTGTATCCCTGAGGAGGAGATATGCAACTTATTATCTCGGACATCCCCGTGTGACGCCGGGGAGGAGCTAGTGAGTTAAAGCTGCACAATAATCCGATTCAGTTCATTTACTGTTATGGCTAGTTAAGGATAGACTATATGGTCTGTGGCACAAAACAATAATTTGTTTTGTAATTTGGTAAAAAGTTGTGGTAGATGGGCTAAAGACGGCGCAATGCGCGCCATTTTGTGAAAAGGATAAATGAAATGAAATGAAAAATATTTTATTTACCTTAAAACTACTATACACAATTAGCCTTAATTCTATGCCAATTTATACGACCTAAGTTACAAAATAAATTTACCTTGTGCGTAGCAGTGTTTAAGGAAATATGGTCTTCACTCAGCATTATGCTGGGTGCACACTGGTGTGTCCACCCAGCGCTGGTTTTCAGTGAAGACCAGAGGGATCGGCATAGGATTTCGCGTTCATAGGAGCGGGACAGAGCATACGTTTTTGGAACGGCGTATACGTGTAAAAATCAAGTTTTTGCTTATTTACAAGAAAATTACGCAACTCATGAAGAAACTGGTTCAAGGAACCAAATAATTAGTAATAAACTACGAATCAAAACAAAAGTCATTTCAATAGACCTGGGTTCCTGAGATCTCCACCAATTTATGTGCGAAACAGTGCACTTTCTTGATTGTTTTTCTTATTCGTGTTTTCACATTCGAGGAACTTAAGAAAAAATTTAGAATTATATGTAATTCGAATTTTTTACCAAGGGGATCCCGTGAGTACCTTCTGAGATCTAGGCCTAGTTTGACAACCCCAAGTTGAAATTCGCCCCTTAAATCGCGTAAAATTTGCAAAATTTGGTAAACAAACAGTTAAGCTATTCTACATTAATGGGATTTTTATAAATAAAGATCGTCTTGTAAATGGCGAAAACCGAAAACTGAAAACACGAACCCGAATAGTAATAAAACTTTTCCTTGTTAAGATTGGTAGCCATTTTGTAGCATCATTCTAGAACAGTTGGACAGTTTTATTTTAATATTTTTATTGATTTCACAAAATCCACACCTCCACAGCCTATATTGGTCCACAGCTGGACCCAGGCCTCCCCTGATAAGCGACTTGTTAGCTTTTATCTAACTGGAGGTAATGCCCATAATCCCCACGCTGGGCATACGGGTTGGGGATCGCAGTTAGTGGTAGAATTAATCTGCAGGGGACGCTGCTGTCCGCCCCCGGTGGAAAATAAACCACAACTCTCTTTTAATTTCTACTCGACTTTTACGAAGAAAAAAAAACGTGTGTCCTTTTAATTAACTAACACCAATTTGTAACAATGTTAACTTCTAAACTTAAAAAAAAATTACTTCATACAGGGTGCATGTAGGTACTTAGTTGCCAGTGTACCTTTAAGCGATTTACCACTAAAAATATGTTCAAAATGTTATATGTGTGCAATAAATAAATAAAACTGAAATCATACTTTTGAAGCCCGCAAGTTTGCCACTAAGCCACTGTAGCCAGTGTTATACCCAGAGCTGTAAGAATCAAATGAAAGAGACCGTCGTCTGGAACTCGCGGCCATAAAGCGGCTCTGGGTACCCATTACATTGTGTACGAACTCGCCCGCTGAGGATTTATACGTTGTTCTACTTTATTTTCTTGGGAAAACCTCTTTAATGTTTATTTATTTTAATTTCAGATGTTAAAAGTTTCCTGACGAGAATGTTCAGCGAACGAAAATCGCTGAACATATGATCGCTGAGCTAAGTTGTATTGGAAATTTGGATTCTTTCGTTTGATTACCCCATACATCACACATACACACACACCCCAAAGATCACTCACATGTCACATATCACACACGTACTTAGTTCACACAACGCACATATCTCTCAACACATGCACATACACGTACACATCACACACGCATACACACACCCTCTCGATAGTACCCCATACATCACTCTCAAATGCACAGTCAACAGTGAAATCTATAGAATAAGCTACCTAGCTATACTACCTAGGTCCTAACGCTACGCATCGGCTACAAAGACGGTACGCGAGACGTACGTCATAGTACGCTACTACTACGAAACCGCTACGAGATGCTACTCAATGGCTACGAATACGCTACGCGGAACCTACGATATAGTACGGTACGGTGGCTACGAAAGCTCTACAAGATTCTACTGAGTGACTGCGAATACGTAACTAGGTGTTATGCATCAGCGAATTAGCTACGCGTGACCTACGTCATAGCTACGCCTCTGCCAAGAAAGCCCTACGAGATGCTACGAAGACGCTACGAAGCGGTGCGCATTAGCTACGATATGGCTACTAATGCGTTATAATATCAGCTACGGGTGACCTACGACATAGCTACGCCTAGTAACTCAAGTAACTCTCAACTCAAGTAACAATAACAAATTAAATGCTGAACGGAGCTTAATGCAATTTGACATTGAGATACGAGTGTGTCCTGGGGTTGGACAGTCCACTTGTAATCGCAAAAACATGTGCAAAGCCGCGGCTGAAGCTAGATGAAAATAAATGTCAGGAATCGCATGTACGCCAAGCTATACAACCTCTGTAAACCTCCTCTACAATTTTATTTACAGCACTGCAAACACACTCTGTGTCACATAAATTGTGGTCAGCGAATTTTATTTTATTTCGCGAACACTACACAATGGGATCTGTCGTCACGTACGAATCGAACCCGCAAATTCCGATTATCGCGAACAAACAGCGATTACTGTATGTAACCACTGCTGAACGAACAACGAGTGGGTTTTGCCGTAATCACCACGGTGGGCCTTGTTGACCGCTTGTGTTAAAATACACAGAAGGAAGCTGCTGCCCTTGTTATGGTAGGTTTCTCTATTAGGTCTTACGATATCCACGATTAAAATTCATACATATAAAGTGCGGTAGATATGGTGCCTACGTTCTCCCAGCGCTAACTCAACAAATTTTAATAGCCTGTGTTGTGTTACAACTGAACGCAAAGACACGCTATTTCCAATCTTTAGTAATATACCACATATTTAATGAACAACATAGATGGAAAGACAAAAATACGCACTCGAAACAGGAACGCCGGCGGCGGAGCCGGTCTGACTATAACTGAGGTGGGTGGACCTAATTGCACCTAATTTAATCCGTCCACTTTCGAGAAGCTAGTACCGAATCTGCCGAATTTTACTTATATTAATGCTTGGGTTTCGTTTTTTAATAATTTGTTTTGTTTTATACATCTCGAAATAACATAAATTATCAATCATCGGAAGTCTCACCACAACTCAATTCAAATATAAAACTTTTCCTTCTTACTATCCAGAAAAAATCAAAACCAAGGAGCGGCCGATGTGAAAAACCGGAAACCCTTCTTAAAGAGGCTTTTTGCTTGATCCTAAGCCATTACGACCACTTCCCGCCGGCGAATAAAAAGTTTGTAGGAGTAAGGAAGTTGTGTGCTCGCACCAACGAGGTTCGCGTTTACTCGCGCGTGCAAAACTTTGACAAGCAGCGTAAGCAAATCTTCATTTTTGAAGAGGTAGATTCTACTTTTGTCGATTCTGATACCAATGAGATTAATCATTGTCTTAAGACTAAACTGTTTATTTACACCTGCTCAAAACGAAACTCAAAGCTTGATTTTCACAAGAAGGTTCAAAGCTTTCAAAACAGCTTTGGTCGAAAATTATTTAATACCTACTGATTTAAACATAGAGTTAAAAGGATTTATAACTCAAGCTAAGTATTCAAAGGTCGTTACTCGATCGAAACCGAATATTAAACTCTTGCCATTTGACTAGGTACCTACCTATCTGGAAACTTTCACGGAAACTTGGTTCAAAAGTTTGTTTAGTTTGATTTGAAAGCCCTTAGCTCGCCTAACATGTGGACGGACCAACAAAGTTACCATACGTTAATACCTGAGTCCGGGGTTTTGATATTCGATAGAATCTATTAAATCTAAAACTTACTAATTAGAAACAATCCTAATTATTGTATGTCCGAAAGGACAAACTGTAAAGACAATTTTATAGTTTTAAGACCAATAATGTACATTGGTTGGTTTTTATATTGTATAGTTGTAAGACCAACAATTTACATTGTTTAAAATTGTCTTAACAGTTTGTCCTTTCAGACATACAATAATTAGAATAGGGTACAATAGAAAAATAAATGATTCTCTGAACTTTAGTATTGAAACGTCGTCATCGGGACGTTCCATTTTTGTATGGAATTCGGTACAGCAGCGCTGCAGCCCCGCTACTGCGCGGACATGGAACTATGCAAATCCCTAACAAAAATGGAACGACTTGATGACGTTTCGATAATATCGAATAACCAAACTTAGAACTCAGTTCATACCAGAACCTCTATCTTCATATATCTAAGTCGTGACGCTTTATATTACTCCAACATTTAATTTGATGAAAGGCTAACATTTCCAGCAATTAAACAAGCACAATCACTTTTAAGTCTGGAATTCAAAGCAGTCGGCTAAAAGCGTGATAATTAAATTAACTAAGTTAAAGCTAGCGAATTTCACTACCTAATGAGTGGAATGGAACGTACAAAATGGCGGCACAAAGTGACAATTTAGTTTCCCGCCACTACATTTTTGGACATCTCTGCCTTAGGTGCCATAATCGCATGTGCTTCAAAACCCTTTTAAGAGGGCGCATTGCGCGCCATTTTGTGAAAAGGATGGGCATAGGATTTCGCGTTCATAGGAGCGGGACAGAGCACATACGTTTTTGGAACGGCGTAATCGCAAAAATCAAGATAACCACACCACTTATAAAGAAACTGGTTCAAGAAACCAAATAATTAGTAATATAATAACCTACGAATCAAAATATAAATCATTTCAATAGACCGCAGAATTCCTGATATGAAATCTCGACCAAATTATGTATGAAACAGTGCAATTTCATGTTTTTTTATCCTAATTTTTATCAATCGTGTTTCACGTTCAAGGAACCAAAGAAAAAATGTTGAATTTTATGTAATTCGTTTTTTTCACCACGGGGATCCCGTGAGTACTGAGATCTAGGCCTAGTTTGACAACCAAACCCGGTTCGCCTCATAAGTAAAAAACTTAAACTTTACATTTAAGCACGGGGATCTTTGTTGTAGGAGGCCTTTGTCCAGCTGTGGACATCGTTAGGCTGTGATGATTGATAATGATGATGCTATGTTACTGGCCGTACACAAAGCATGAAACAGTGTAGCATCGTGATCCTTCAATGTAGACAGAGAGCTCCATCGTTTACCTACATCGAGTTATTAGGTAAGTATCTACTCACATATCAGTTCACAATAATTCTTATAAGCTCGTAATTTTGCATAATTATTACTGTGGCTGGCGCAGAGATGACAGAAGTATCATCTCACATACACTTCTGTCATCTGTGGGCTTCGGATATCTGTACCTGCTGTTTACAGCTGGCAATTAGGCGTTAGGTCACGTCAACTCCAAAATCTGTATTATTATCATTAATACCTACACAATGTGCAGCGAACCTTTACCAGGTGGAACTGAAAATCAGCGATGTTGTGTCCATAACCTTTTCATCATTATCACATCACCTAAGTAATTTGTTTAAATAATCTTACTTCAAAAATGTTCTTTGTACTAAACAAAGAGTCAAAGTCAAAGTCAAAAACTCTTTATTTCCATAAATACAATAAATGTACACTTAGAAAAGGTCAAATTCTTAATAATTAAACACTGACACGGATATAAAGTGATATTTTTGATTTCAGTCGCTTCGGTATGTAGACTAAAGTATAGAAGCGACGAAGAAACCTTTAGCCTGTTAGTTGTTATTTTTCGAGTTGGAGCAAATCCCGTCCCAAGCTTTTTTATCCTCTAGATAATCTGATATTTTATAGTAGGCCTTTTTACACAAGAAGGTATTGACAATTTGTTTGAATCTATCCTTTCGTAAAGTAAAGTAAAGTAAAGTAAAAGTAAAGTAAAAAGTATTTATTTTGTGTCACAAATTTATAAACAAAGTTGGTACAAACAAATATAGTTACAACATGACATCAAAAAAGGTCGTCGCTCAGCATTATGCACAGTAACGATGACGCTACTGTGCGCTGGTTGTGTGCGTGCGACACCTAGAGGGCGCAGCAGCCGCAGCTGTGACATGCGTGTATAACAAGGACACAGAAGGTACACAAAAGTTTAATTATTACACGGCTAAACGAAAATAAAGAAAATGACAAGTAAGCTACGCTAAGTATATACTTAGTTGGTGAAATAGTAATATCAAATAGGTACAAAAAGTATGTGTGTAATATATAATATTTTATACAAAAGAATATCAAAACTAACACGTAAATTTTTATGGTACTTTAAATTAATATGACGCTATCATAGACAAAATTGACGCTCAGAACGACTGCCCATTGATGGAACCTCTTGAAGTCTCTAACAATAAGTAAGTACTTATAAGATTAAGTAAGTACTTATATGTTAAGTAAGTAGTAAGTATTTATAAGTCTCACTTATAACCTCGTTATAGTTTTGATGAATAAACTCCTTTTTAGGGTTCCGTACCCAAAGGGTCAAAACGGAACCCTATTACTAAGTCTCCGCTGGCCGTCCGTCCGTCTGTCACGTGGCTATATCTCATGAACCGTAAGAGTTAGACAGTTAAAATTTTTAGATAATGTGTATTTCTCTTGCCGCTATAACAACAAATAATAAAAATAAAATAAATATCAAAATTAAAGGGGGCTCCCATACAACAAACCTGATATTTTAGGTCTATTTTTGCTACGGCTGTATCTCTTGAACTAAAGAGTTTTATGTGTACAAGGTACACATTGTATAAAACTTTCTTTAATTAAGTAACACTTCGACTGTAATTATAACAAATAATAAAAAAAAAATTGAAAATTTATAGGGGTCTCTGAACAAGTGAAAATTTTATGTTCTTTGAAAAGTTACCTGATTTTTACGGTACGGAACCCTTCGTGTGCGAGACGACTCGCACTTGGCGGTTTTTTTTTTATTATATCTGGCATTTTCAACAGTGGACGCACGTGTGAAAATTCTCAACTCGTAAAATATGACAGAAAAGCAATACCAACTGTAGGATGCTAAAAGAAAAACCAAATTTTTAATAAGTAGGAAACTCGCGAAATAGTGTCACGTAGTTACCGCCCTAATACAGGGCGTGTCGACGCGCGGACAGTCCAATTTCACTTCTTTGGACGTTTTTACAATGTAAGCTGGTTGCTTACATTGTAAAAACGACCCAAGTAGTTGTTGGTTGCTAATTCTGCTTAAAGTTACGTACCTATATGTACCGAGTAGATGAAAATGTAGTTGATTGTTGACAGATTTTATAATGATAAACAGCTAACTTGCCGGCGTCTTTGGGACGCTTTCGGTTGGTACCTATTAATATGGATTAGTTGAGCTAGCTCTAGCTTGTTTGCAACCGTCTGCAGTTAGCTCAACTGTTTCAGTTGTAAGGAGTTATTCCTAACGTATCACGAGAGACGCACTTATGCATGGCCAACGTCTCACGATGTTAATACTATTTTTATAATTTATCGCATAGCTTTTATAGATCCGCGATAAGTAAAAAAATAATAAAAAAAAAAAAATTAATACTCATATAAATACTAGTTCTAATTTGTTTCAAATCGATGAATGGCGAATCTACAAGGGTTCCTTATTGTTCGGGTAAACCGACCACGTACTCACTTATTAACTACGGAACCCTAAAATACCTTGAAGTATATTGCTTCATGGTATTCTAGGGGTTTACTTTTTCCACACCTGAAGTGCGGAAAAAGTCACAGTCAATAGCTAGTTTGCTCATAGGAAACTATTAGGCACCTTCTGTTTACATCATAATTCTGTTTAAGTACATGATGATTATGTATAGGTATTTTCGGCCATTGATTCTTCGATAAAAATTAAGCTGGAGACTTCCACAAGGGTAAGAACTCGATCTTATAATTTAAAACACACTGCTCTGTGCGGTATCGATCGATAAGCCGCATTATTCAATAAGGTCACAGTAAAAAGTAAAAATGTGTTTATTTTGTTGCACAATTCAGACAGTAAAAAGGAAACAATCAATTACGATAACAACAAATGGCCAACACTCAGCGAATGCTATGGAAGGGAGAACCTGCCGTAGCGCTGGTCTTCCGTGCAAGCCAGAACGAAGCGCGTGTGTCGCCGCGCGATGTTTAACATGTTGCACAAAAATCAGAAAAACATAATAATAGTAACAGTAGTTAAATGACATAATAATAAAAATATAATAAAAATAAACCTGCTTTACGCTGGAATAAAATAAAGTCTAAAACATGATGTCTTACGAGACTATACATAGTTCACTTGTTTGAGTTTTAGAAATTATTTATTGTACTGAGGCCCAGAACGGCTGCCTATCATGTTGGTGTGATTTTTTTGCGATTCTATAAGATATTTTTTTAATGATTTTTTGAAAGCCCAAATGGATTTACTATTTTTAACGGGAGGTGGGAGGTCGTTCCAACTTTACACAGATTTCTAAGTTCCACAGATTTATAAGGTCTCAACAAATAGATGAACAGCAGTTGCTTTTAGTACGTAAAATCTGGAGTTAATACACGCACGAAGGGTGGGTCCGTTACTTATATTAGATATCCTCGCATTTCCATTTTGGAAACGCTGTTGTTTATAGGAACCTGTTTTTCCTATGAATAGCACCCTTATATTTTTAATAAAAACTTCCGTGAAATACGAGCTCCTACAGACTCGTTGGGTCTTCTAACGATAACGGTTTATCGTTTTATAGTAGGGCCAAACTTCTAGGAGGTCCAATTTGGTTACGAGTCTCGGATGAAATTGTGACATTTCGAAAAATATCGGGGGTTTCCCTTTCTAGCTATTAGTAGGAAATATGGTGGTTTGAATTATGAATTAAGTTTCTTGCAGTTTTTCGAGAGGTTTTTGGTAAATCGCTGTGTAGAATTCAGAAACGATCCACGGAAATTAGATGCCATGATGGGACGTGTAACGAGCCAGAACGCTGCCTGCCTCTTAGTTTGCAAAATATAAAAACAATTAGCCAATATCTAATACTTTTGGCAACGCAGAGAGGTAGTCGTACTAATCAACTCAAATCATCAAAACTTATTTTAAATTAGCTTTCTAAGGGAATTAAAAATAAATAAAACGTTATATTGAATAACGAAGCAAACTACTCAAATGAACAAAACCTTATTTGAAATGAGCTTTTAAATGGGATAGAAAAATAAATGACACATTATTTTGAATTATAATCGTTATCATAGAGATGCCGAAAATGGAATCTACAAGGAGCATCGTATCGATGATTTCAAATTAAAATAAATTTTCGATAGCATAATAATTTTACAAGAATAGTTTTTAAGTCTCGTTTATTATTATCTAACTGCTGCGTTATCATTTAAGGAAAGGTTTAGATTGTTAGTTGAGGTCAATACTAATTTGGTACTCGGTTCAAAATCGGTTTCTCAGGGTAGCAAGTGGAGTTACTAGGATTAATGGGTCACGTAGCTCTGGTTCTAAACACGATAGAGATACGGGTGTTTTTGCATTACACGCGGCTGCACATTCAAGGAACGATGTCGCAAAACAACGTCTCCAAAAAAATGGCTCATACTAGGTTTTGGTTTGGGACACCCGAAATGCTAAGGGCCTCACGCATTCGGGGGCCCCGCACACCAACGCTTTCTGACTGAAGGTTGCTTGCCTCTTGATCTTTTTATACTTATAGGATACATTTTGGAGAATGCTAAAATAAAATTTATTTTAGAAACTGTGTACAAAAAAGATCTTAAAAGCTAGGTGGGCAACAGTCCATTATTATGGACGTACGAAATTTAACTTATATAACTAGGTAATTTATTGATTATAAAATTCTTTAATGCCATAAAATAATCTAAGATCTACCTACGGAGTTTGGTCTTAAATTTACTAGTAGGCAGTTCTCTTATGTCTCTAGGAATTTTGTTATATATTTTTACAATCATGGTAGAGCTGACAGGAACTTCACGACTTGATCCCACCATCTCCCTCCACTCCAGGACAAGCAGACGTACGGCGCATTACCACCCTTCCCTTGTGGATATTTCATCGACTCGCACTAAGTGGTCCAGCTTCACCTTTGTCATTCGTACCACCTCAGATTTTATAATACTGGTACCGCTAAGCCACTATTTTCCCGGCCAACTATAACCTGAGTCTCTTCAAGACGAGAGTGAATAAGTGTCTTCTGGACCTTCGTGATACATCTCCGGCCAGTTATGTTCAGTTATTTATTAATAAGACAATTTTCTTACACTTGGAACACATATTTAAAATAACTTAGCTAGGTACAAAATAAAGTAACAACTAAGTAGTAGGTACATAATAGTTTTCCTTGGTAATCATACCAAGAGTATTTAAATATTGTATAACAATTGAGGATCTACCACATCTGCGTCAATAAATTTGTCAAAGAACTCTTCTAAACTGCAGTATGCCCTTGTCCAATAGGATTCTCTTCAGTTTGTTCATGAATATTTCAGTCGACGCGGCATAGTTATGGAGTCCGGCAGTTTGGCTTGGTCTTTTTATTGTAGATTTTCACTCCTATATAGTCAATTTTGGCCACATCCACACTTACCATCAGGTGATATTGTGGTCAAACGACGGACTATTGACTATATAAAAATAAAAATAAAAGAAAGATAAATAAAGCGATTTCTTTTATGTGTGCGTATGAGTTGTCTTAGTCACCCCTCGGAGCTTCCTAAGGGGGTAAAGGGCGGGGGGGCGGTCCGACCGGGTGGACCGCCCCCAGCTCTTACCCCCCTTACGCTGCTAGTGAATCCAAGGGCCCCTTGATATGTTTGCTACAGGCCCCGCGCTGACTAAATCCGGCACTGCTAGGAGGAAAATAAATCATTTGCTTAGTTTGGGACTAGACGATGCTGTGTGAATTTTGCAGCTTGTATTAAGTTTTATTTAGTGTATATATTGTATATAATTGTCACTTTGTTATAATTGTTTCTTTTTGTTAATTGTTTCTTAGTTATAAGTGTGCAATAAAGTATGTTCTATCTTTCTATCTATCTATATATGAAACGCCGGATAAAACTCCAAAACCGGTCCAGCCGAGCATCAACCAGTCCCATGTAATCCAATAACCTTCAAGATTGTCTCCACCCCAGGAGACATCTATGTAACAACTCGAACCCGCTTTATTGCAGAACGTGCCCCAAGTACCAATTCTGTTATTATAACGCGCGTAGCTCGTGTAGATACTTGAGGTGTCGAGGTGCGAGAATACCTTGTGAGTTGGCGGTAATTTTATTGTGCACCGACTGGCGATTTGGCAAATAAACACGGGAGAACAGAGAGTTTTTAATCAGGCGGCATCAATATTGAATGGAACATTTCGAACGTGGTCGGACATTTACTTTGACAAGATTCCATCTTATTTTATCAGTTCCATCGGAGACCAGCAGAAGATTTTGGTGTGAAATGCCCATTGACGACAAGGCTCTGGATTTGCAAACAAGAAGGCCAAATTTTGGAAGGACCGTAATTTTATGCCATTGATTCATAATACATGTCTTTTTTGATCAATTTTATTTTTTGTTTCATCTTCTTATTTGATGTCAAATCAGGGAAAGTCAGGTCAGGCAAATTATAGTAAAACTATTACTAGTTTTTTAGTGACGAGCACTAGCTCAATTATTCCAATCGTCCAACTTAAATTCCTAGTAAGAGACTATATACCAGGTTTTTGATTTTGGTTCTTGATTAACCGTCTGAAAATATTTACGTAGTAAGTCTCATAAAACGTGTATGTGCTACAGTTTACGAATTTTATACTCTTTTCTTGTAAAAAATAATTTATTAACATTTAATCACGAACAAATAGTTCATCAAATTTCATACTATTGAAAAAGCACGTAAAAAAGTTTGATTCGGTTCTCCTGTATTTTTTCACAATGGCTCTTACTAGGCTTTGGTTTGGGACAGTCGATTTGCTATTCTTGCTACGTGGCTAATCCGCAGAGACACGAAGAGAGAGATAGAGGACTTGGAGGCAGAGGCCTCCAAGCCGAATTTCAGCAACGGCGGCGGTCAGTCTCAACGGAGACTAGCAATGTGCGCAGAACATTTTACAATAATTAGTGTGTGATAAGTCATGTGATGTAGAAGATGATCACAAGAATGCGCGCAAACACAGGTGCACTCTATTCCTTATGATGGAACGGCAGACCGACACGACAGGGGAGAAGTCAGGCGCAGGACCAACGGCCTAACGTGCTTTCCGAGGCACGGGGGTGTAACACAGCCAACTTACTGACCCCGGACTGCAACTGGGCATTTTTCTAGCTAGAAAAATCCTAACACAAATGTCAATCAATGTCGCTAATCAGAGCTCGTGTTATGAGTAGGTATTATATAACTGATAATAAATATATATTTTTATCATACGCCCAGAACACTCGAAACAAATATCTGCAGATCGTGCTAACATTTGTTCCGAGCCGGGAATCGGACTCGCCACCTCCTGCCTCGCAAGCGGACCTTACCCCACTGCTCCACAGGGATCGTCGAAAAAAAGGTTTACTAGAGTCACGCTACAGGAAACTTGTTGTGGCGATCTTCGTTACCGGGAGTCACGTTTGTTTTTATATAATTATCGGAAGTAGTTGCTCGGTCGATGGGCGATTAATAGGTACCTATTATTATCATTCAAGAAAAAATCTCCTGAAAGTAATTAAAGTTAAATAGTCCCGCGCGCCGCTTCGCTCGCTCTTTTGAAGTAGCCTATGTCCGTCCTCGGGATACCGCTTACCTCCCACCAAATTTCAATGAGATCAACGAGTTCAAAGATAACAGACAGACATACAGAGTTACTATCGAATTTATAATATTAGTGTGGATGATAAATACACCTGTGCCTTTTCTGTCTTTTTGAGAATATGTCTTTATGAGAATAAAACATTTCTTTATGGGTTCAGTAAATGGGCGAATGAATTCGTGAGTAGTTAATGAGGTATAATTATTTTGGTCTCTGGGCTATTTTGGTTTTCCTCCTTTCTAAGTGGGACTTAGAAAGGAGGAAACCCCATGCAATTAAACTCCTCCGCAGTTTAGTAGGTACCACACAAATATTTACTAAAGCTTTTATTACTTGTCCCTATGACGATTAGTCATTTTGAATTTGAAGAAAGTTTTCGAGACTTAGTTTTTATTTTACTTACACGTACAAAAAAAGAATAAGACAAGGCTAAAATTAAGTTCGTATGAAACTATTCAACCGCTGTCAAACTAGGAAAAATAGATGCTCTCTATCGAGTAGAGGCGCTGCAAGGCGCCAAATGTATTGGAAGAGTCGAATCGAGCTCTCGAAACTTTTATCGAATGTGCTTGTATCCGCTCGTACTAAGGGTACTGTTAGTTGTTCTTATTGTTGAACAAAAATAAGGGGTTGTGCAATAATTAATTATAATAATTATAAATCCCTTAGTCGCCTCTTACGACACCCGCGGGAAGAGTTGGGGTGGTACAAATTCTGAGCAGGCACCACACAGCAATCACGGATCACATGCACCGAAATATTGGAAAGCTCAAACTCACATCATGGTAAATATCCCGTTTAATGTATTAAGTGTTAATAACCATGATGGATTTAAAAGATTTATCATATCCGACTTTTACAAAAATATTATTTAACACATCCTTATTTTTAATACGCTGTTAGTGCATAAGTTATGGACTTCATGTACAGAACATAATGGAGGTCGGATTGTTACGAGCTAACATTTCGACTCTACAGATGCAAAACAGATATTGACACTGATATTTTGAGTACCTACTGTAACAGTTATTAAAGCACATAACTGTAAACGTAAACAGTAGGTATCCAGTATTTGAGTACAATTGAGGATAAGTTTATCGTACTTAGTTTATAATAATTTTTGTATTTATATTAAATAATTTCTGTATTTATCGAAGGAACACGATAAGGAAGAGCGGGGTACTCTAACACAAGCATATTATGATAATGTAACTTACCTATGTACAGAAATAAACATTTTTCATTTTCATTTCATTTTCAGTTTACGAAAGCTATAAAAGTTTTCGTTTCCATCCATACATTAAGCGCCTTGCAGCGCCCCTACCGGATACTTAGAGGAACTACTTTTCATGGTATGACAGCGATCTAATAGTTTCATACGATCTCCATCTAGTTTTTGAATGATTTTGAGTGAGCTGTGGCATTTTAGCAACACAACATCTACAAGTAAATAATAATGATAATGAACTATCATTGTTCCGTTTTGTTGTTGTGCAAACCTTAGAGATTGTTTTTATTTTTTCCTGAGTTGCCCCCCTACCCCACCTAGTACCTGCGGGATTATCCATTAATGGTATATGTAAAATTGCGTAGAAAAAATGAAGTATTAGTGTTACCGCGAATAGAGCTGACTATCGTCTGCTTGGATCTCAAGGTAAGGTTTTATGTAATTGTTAGTGATTTACATAAATCACTAACAACTACATAACAACTAGAGTTGTCCTTATGCATATACATTTATTTTTTATTATTATATACCTTGAAATTTTATCAGTTTTAGTTTCTAATATAGTTTTTACTTTTCGTCATTATTTTCTATTTTTCAATTTCCTTATTAATTTTTTTGCTTTTTGCGTTGCCACTAGTTTTTAATAATCATTGGCAGGCTATTTTATTAACAAAAACAATTATAATTAGGGAAGAAATTAGAAATAGTATTTACAATTGATACAGTATAGGTAGTTTGCTAGCTTGTTTGCCAACTTAGTAAAATAAAAAAATAAAATATTATTTGTTTCTGTTTTATTTTAAACAGATCGTAGGTAAAAAAGTATAAATAAATTATAAAGTATAAATCGTAAACTATCCTATGTAGTGTTTAATTATTAAGAATTTGACCTTTTCTAAGTGTACATTTATTGTATTTATGGAAATAAAGAGTTTTTGACTTTGACTTATGCCATCACCAATTGGTGCATGCTGAAAATGTAAAATCAGCGTTGTGGGTTATTTACTCGCAACACAGCTGAGCATGGACCGCTTCTGATAGTGCAGTAGGTACACTTGGCACCGATTAAAACACATTTCCATTTTAAGTATTTAAGAAAATCATGATAGTTTTAAAGCTGTCTTCGTGTTTTTGATTTCTGTTAGTTATCTATATTATATCTAAGCTACCTGTTTTCATACTGTGTACTGTTGTATAAGAATAAACATATTTCAATAATTAATTCCCGTAAGCCGAAGAGGTCGTAACTAAAATAATCCAGAGTTTAGATCAAATCATAACTTTAACAATATAATTACCTTACCCACTTACCTAATAGTCCGGCCACACGCTCCGTCTTGCCTGCTTCAGTTTTGCCATATAGACCGCATATAGATAAAATAGCAATTTGTGCAGTCATAACTGTACGAAAATACGGAACGCCGCCGTACAGTGGCCACACGTGCAAGTAAGCTCGTGCAAACTGGACTGTACAATGCAAACCTATAAAAAAACAATTGTTGGACTGAAGCGCGGCTTGAATGACCGGCCACACTCTCCGTCATGGCTGCGAAGTCCAATTTGCGCAGCTGCAGCGAATACCTTCAGTATGTCAACGATTGCACAAGCAGCGCTTCCGGGCGTGCGCGAGCCGTCTTCCCGACACGCACGTTGCGCAAACTCGTTTGTGCAGGCATGCTCGCAGGTAGACGGAGCGTGTGGGCGGGCTGTAACGCTTTCATGCTCCACGACGCACATGCCCATTTGTAGATCCTTCCAGTGACGGCGCGCCCCTGCGGGTCGCACAGTCGAGGCTTAGCAGTGAATGCGATAAATTAAAGGTAGGTAATAAAATAAAAAATAAAAATTATGTGTCTCTAGCTCTACCAACCGAAATAAATAGACCTTAAATTAATACCTTACTTTGATGGCGCAATAAAGTTATAATCTATAAATCTATCAATTTATCTTACTGATTGCTAGCTAAAAGTAGTTTAAAAAGTTCTACTCGACGTTCTATTCTTTTACCATAACATCTGAGACAGCCAAAACTACTTCTAATAATATTATGCTTACAATACCTTTGTTCTCTACCTGCGAACTTTTATTCCCAATCGGTTATCTGTTTTGCAAACAATAATGTTTAAGAACGCTGGGCCAATAGAAAACTAAGTAAACAACGCTGCTGATGTAGATATATATGGGTCAGGGGAAGGATAATAAAAGAAACAATGATAAAAAAACACCGAACGCTATATTCAATAGTCTAGAAACAACATCCATTTCACCTAAATCGGATAACCTTAAGTTTATAACACGTTTAACAGTACTTTATACAATATTGTCCAAAGAATTTCAGAAATACAGAAAAACTAAATTCATTTTCAATTTGGGTAAGAATATAAATTGTAGATACAATTTTGTTTTAACAATGTGATATGTTTTTGGTGTAAATAAATGGGAATGAAAATATGTTATCTGACGTAAATTAATATACATGACTAATATTTTTAAATATAACAATTGTTACTCGATAATTAAAGCTAACATTGAATTTAAAGCTTGATATCGACTTACAATATAAATAATTAAACTAATAAACAATGAAAATGTACTTAACGATTGGTTTAACCTAGCTAAGATACAAAAATAAGAGCCTCTTTAATATTATTCAGAGGTTCTGAAACGATTCAAGTTACAATATTAAAAGTAAATAAAAAAATAAAAATTATCTGATACAAAAATCAAAAATCTGATTACAGAAATGTGTTACAATGTTACATGAAAAACATTAACAATGAAGTTACTAAAAATGTAAAATAAATACAGTTTAGAGGTAAAAATGAGTAAAGCAAGCAATATCTATAGGTACGTACAAAGTCTATCGACAAAACTGGACGTAAAACTAACTAGCAAAATGGACCTCCGTAAAAAGTATTGTCCACAAATTGTGCATACATTATTTCATTACGATTACGTATTATTATCACAAATAATATAGCTTGTAGCCTAGAAATAAAAGATTACAATAAGCTACAAATTAGCATCATTTGGTCCTACAAAAACAATGTTTACTCTTACATCTACACAGTTGAAAATGCTACTATTATAAAAACATCAAGTTATTTATACGTAGAGAATCAGAGACTACCTATAGGGTTACCTAGATTTATAACATTATTGTAAATACCATTTCTTGCCATCGTTTTAAAATTTACTGGGAGCTAGTTGAAAAGTGCGATTAAGAGCGTCTGTATGCCTTTTTGAAAGTTCTAATTCATTATTTTTTGATTCCAAGTTTTACATTTTAGATTATCACAGGCTCGCGCTCACCCCGAAGGTTCATTTTACATTGCACCTTAATTTAACGATAGTTATACCACTCCGAGGAAGTCCATTATATAATTATTTATAACATACGAACTCGGTTCCACATCCGTTACTTACTTATCATACTAAAGTTAGGCTTTTGATACTACGAATCACTAGTTAATTGTCCATATTTGTCCCAATCTTAGTTTATCTCTCACTTTTACCCATGAATACACTGAATCCATAGACTTATCTCCACAAATTTTGATTAGTATACATGAAATTGTTCGTAAACAGGCTTCGACAGGTAGGGAGTATCGCAAAGGTCGATACTGGCTCCTGCTCTGTTCCTGGTTCACACGTCTTCGAGAAGTTTGTAGAAAGTTCTGGAAGGGCGGTGGTCGCCTAGATATCGTGCGGCCACCGGGAAGGGTGGCCGGCTACGGATCACATAACGCAGCAACTCTTCGCCCTTCCCTTCAGCTCGGCCTTCAGGTCGCGTTTGCTCTTGCTGCGTCCCACCTGCTTCTGAAACAAGTAACGCGTTTTAAATAATTTCAACAACGCTTACTTAACGGCAAGAGTTTATGAAGATGTGTGTTTAGGCGTGATGAACGCTAACTACAAAACTGTTGTAGGTTCTAGATATGGGATAAATACTTCTGCGACGCTCATTGTTTCCCTCAAAATTTTGCAAAGTAAAACCCGTAATTGGTGGGGCTAAGAGCGAGCGTGAGGCATGGAGAAGTTTAGTTTTTTTTAGAAGGACCTTTACCTAGCAGCCGGGCCTCACTATAAAAAAAAGGTCAAGTGCGAGTAGGATTCGCGCACCGAGGGTTCCGTAGAATTATAAGACTGTTTGTTGCCAAATATCATGATACTAGGTCAACGGAAAGTAGGTTATCTTACTAGTGCCTTATGTAATGTCTTTTGTATTGTATTTTTGGTTATCTATAGGTTTTGGTACCTTGCGAAAATAAAAATAATTGTGAAAAACCTACAAGTTTAGCTTTTTTCCTTTACTAGCGCCTAGACCTTGCTTCTTGCCAAATTTTATGGTTTACGGGAAGTACCGTATAGATTTTGTGTGCATGTGATTCCCTACGAAAACTCAAAATATTCGGGCACAAACGGCTGGTGCGTTTTGATTGCGTTGACTTAGAAGTTTGATTTATATCACGGCTCCAAGAGGTTACGGACTTAAGTATTTGATGTTAATTTCAATTCGATACATCCATGCGTTCCTGAGAAAATAGGGTTGACAGACGGACAACTAAGTGATCCTATAAGGGTTGCTTTTTCCTTTTGAGGTACGGTACCCTAAAAACCCCGTAAACTCCTACACATACAGTCATTAAAGTCACAGCGTTTCAACAATAGCCTAGTTAGGTCAAACAAACAGCTATTACCTACGAATACGATTGGGTGCAATTTATGATTGTTGACTAGCGGATACAGCATGTAGGTCACTGAGCGTTCTATTAATTTCCCTCTAACTGCACATAGTCAGCTATTTATAATTTTCGCAGTTTGCATAATGTTAGGCTCGTCAACTGAACAGAGCTGAATAGCTGTTGTACCTGAGTGCCACAAACATATGTGCAGATCTGACAATGGCAGTCGTCTTCCTATAATAGACGTATTTGAGGTAGGAGTAAGTAAAAAACTACTTTACAAAAAATACAAACTTATTTATTTCTACATACAAAATAAACAGTATCACTCTTTAAATTATAATATTGGTATTTGGGTACCGTAATTGCGGGTAACTTTAGCTCAAGTCGAAAAAAAGTTTTAATTTCTCGCCACTTCACAGTGATAACAGTAATCGATTTAGTTTAAGCCGAAATTGTTAGATGGCATTACTAACAACTAGATAAGGATGGACACACGAACAAATTGTAACTTTACGACACGGCCATTTCCATTTTGGCCTTTTACCTGTGAATACTCGTACGTGCCTTTATTTACGTTTGCATACTTTTCAGTGTAACGGAGTTTTTAAGGTAAGTTTCATTGAAAATTACATTTTCACCACTCTCGCTCGAAAACGATGACCTTGCTGCTCAAAAATAGTGAGCAAAATCAGGTTTTGCTCACATGTGGTATAAATCACATTATTCAACTTGACGAAAAAAGTAATTTCAATTCAGAATACGGTAGGTTCTAAACTTCGATGGTGTAATATGTAACTGATACTGCAAAAAAAAAAAACTACGCGATCTGCACTAGGGGAGGTTTGAATGAGGTTTATAGCATTCGTACCCTCCATAATTGTTGACCAAAATGAGTTCTTCAGGAACATTCGGCCTCTTTTATAAATTACAAAATATTTTCTCGCTAGCTGAGGTGAAAAGTTGTATGTTGAACTCAAAAGCAAATGTTTTTTGTTTCGTGCCTTTTAAATCCCTCGCTAGCTCAGCAGTCCACTTTAGAGCCACTCGCTACGCTCGTGACACTACTCTAGACTGCTTCGCTAGCTCGGGATTTAATATCGGCACCTGCAACAAAAAATCGTTTTGCTCACTTGTTGAACAAATAATAATAATATTTTATTCAAAGTAACTTACGACTAAAAGATAACAAAGTCAATCTAAAATTCTAATGGTAGGTATTAAATAATGTGTGTGCCTGAACTAGGTAAAAACCTGTTTTTCAGGCAAAAAGAGTTCTTACATCACATAAAATAATCAAATAGAACTTATTAACTATACAAGGCGAAGGTGCATGCTTTAAAATAATTACTTATGCTAAACTACACTAAACTAGTTTTAATAACAAAAGTTGATTGCAAAAATTTATTGGCCTACTTTAAAACACTCAATAAATTTTCTGTGTCATCATATGACATACATTGCAATGTATCCATAAGTTTTTTCTTACAACTATTATAATTTAAGGGATAAATATTGGCTAACACAACAAACAACAAATAACTATTGATTGAGTCAGAAATATATTTAGGAGTAGAATAATGATAGAAACAATGGCTTTTTCACAAATTCCAAAATTTTAAATACTAAGTGTAGTACTTTGACTCGCTAATTCGGGTAATATAGGTTTTATTGTTGGGACGAGCAGCTCTCGTATTATCTTGCAGATAATATGGTCCCAACTATAGACCCATAGTTTGAAAAAAAGGCTGTTTTTTAGTACCTACCTGAATTAGACGGCTAATTAAGAAAGAAACAGAAATGGTACGATGAATCTCAATATTAAGAGTTTTAGAAGCTGTTAGATTATTTTGTAAACATTCTACATTTTAAAGTTTATAACTACTAAGATATTGAATCTTAGTAAGTAGTTAACTAATAATTAAAGTTTTTTTAAGTTTTTGTTAAGTTTCAGTAAGAATGTTGTTTATAAGTTGTTTTTGTTCGTTTTTTGTGGTTTTTCTAAAAAATTAAAAAAAAAAATCATATATCAAAACGTTTATTAATGTAGTTCTCTTTCATTTCAAGGCTTTAATTTGGCTCTGTACTAGATTCAGTTAAAATTTTGAGCAAAAAAAAAATGACGAGCCATAGTAACCCTCCTCAAAGAACAACTTTAGCTCAAAATTAAAATTCGCAAATCACGTTTACTACCAAGTCTAATATAAACTCTGTAACCAATCACTTGCCAAAGCCGATTCCCTGCGTGACTTGGGAATTCACCTCGATAAGAAACCGTGCCTATCTGTCTGTGTATACTCATACACATTGACAAGATTATAAGTTGTTTTTGTTCGTTTTTTGTGGTTTTTCTAAAAAATTAAAAAAAAAAATCATATATCAAAACGTTTATTAATGTAGTTCTCTTTCATTTCAAGGCTTTAATTTGGCTCTGTACTAGATTCAGTTAAAATTTTGAGCAAAAAAAAAATGACGAGCCATAGTAACCCTCCTCAAAGAACAACTTTAGCTCAAAATTAAAATTCGCAAATCACGTTTACTACCAAGTCTAATATAAACTCTGTAACCAATCACTTGCCAAAGCCGATTCCCTGCGTGACTTGGGAATTCACCTCGATAAGAAACCGTGCCTATCTGTCTTGTCTTGTGTGTGACAAGATTATCAGAAAAGCATTTTAAATGTATGGATTTGTCATGAGATCCTCCATTGACTTCCAACGCAGCTATACATACTTATACCTATATAATTCACTTATCCGCTCTCAACTGGAGTATGTTGTCCCCCCATGGAACCTTTTTTACTACAAATATATAGAGAGTCAATTGAAAGGGTTCAGCGAAAGTTTCTACCTATACGTGCAACGAATTACAGATGTCAAAGACGTTATCTTTTCTATGATCAACTCTTAGAGAAAAACAAAATGCTCAAGATCTCGGCGTAAATACCTTGAAGCCATAACATTATATAAAATTGTAAATAATAATTTCGACTGCATTAACCTTACTTCTAGCCTGGGGTACCATGTGCCTCGTACCGTGCGCAAGCGAGAACTTTAGGCTGGTAAACTGTTTTACCTTAACACCTGTCGCACCAACGCAGGTCTTCATATGTCTATTATACCCCGTATTATATACAATGTTAATTTTGTAGACATTGACGTATTCGCGAATAGCACAGGAATGTTTCACAGGTCCTTGAAAAGTTATGTCCCTAACTCTATTTAGGTACCTCCATTTTATTTTAATCTTTTATTATTGTTTTATTGTTGTAAACTTGTCTTGTTCGCTTCTTTACTTTACCTTAAAAATATTGAAGTGAGCAAAAATCAAAATGATCACTTTATTTTCTAGTTTTACTTATGTAATTTGAATTTTGTGACGTGTCCAAGAGTCCTGTAAGGTCTAAAGGAAATAAAGCACTTTGAATTTTGAATTTTAAACTTGTTTCAGTATCTAGTAAAATTAAGTTTAGTTTTAGGTAAATAAATTAGTTGTGGTATTGTAGAGTCAGCAACATGTAGCGACAAGTATTGCCTGGCCTGCCGAATGATGTCGTTAAGGCTGGCTTTGCGAGATATCCGTGATGACCAAGCTGTTCGGCAGCAGTACCGCACTGGCATTGATGAGGGTCACAACACCTTGCACCCAACCGAATACATGTTGCGATACGGAAAGTTAAGGGATCCAAATAATTACCAATTTTATTAGGTACCAAATAATTATGACATTTTGAGTAAATTCATTTCTACGGTTAAGTACTTACTGAAATCTTTTCACGAATAAAAAGCTTTGTTGCCCTTGGTTGATGTAATTCAGAAATCACGTTTTATTCATTTAAACTGCTGTTTATGCGGCCTACAAAGATTCGCCAACTTTGAAACGCTTTTGTTTGTTAATATTCGTGCCGAACGCGACGACTGTACCGAGTTTTAGAATTCGTTGTATGAATTCGTATGACTTTACCGCGTAGTCACCACCGAACCACCGCAATTCATATGCTTCGATTCAATTCCATTGGCTCTTTCGTAGCATCCGGTTCAGACTAAATGCGTTCAGTCCCTTGTTCAGTGTGGATCAAATTCTGTTAGGGACAGATCTGGTATACCTAATTGTACATTCGAGTAGACTTAAGACCGTCGTTGGCTCCACACCTCGGTTTCTCGGTTTAGATCTGTTGGTCCCAATCCAACGGTCATATTACTCTCTTGTATTACAGTACCTGTTGCTTCATCTGCTGCTTGTTGAGCTTCCCCAAAGCCGCTAGCGCGGCCACCTCGAAGGCGTCCTTCACGCCCTTGCTGGACGTCTTGGCTGATGTCTCAACATACGTCGGTGCTCCGAGCTGCCTCGCTACTGCTAGAGCCTGTAACAATAGTTTACTGATTTGATATTCAGCCTCTAGCTTGATTGTATTACCTAAACTACAGCCAGATACTTTGATTACATATGTACATACGCACATTATTTATAAAAATAAATCATGTGCCTGGCATCAAAAGAGGTCGCGTGGTTAAAAACGTTCACATCGAATTTGGCTGGAGTATAGTAGATTAACTTGAAGGGTTTTGGAACTATGAATTCCACTGTGTTCATCGCTTACGCAATCGAGCCGTCAGTATGTAGGTATATATGTAAATATAAATGATGACTTAGCTTTTTAAGAAATATATATAACTGTAAATAATGTAAATACTTGGGCGGTGACAATTTAAGGTCAAGAACCTTATTGATGAACAGCTGATGTTAGGGTAGTCACATGGGCTAGTTACGATGAAAGTTTCGAGGTCTTTTTTTCATTAAATAACCTTGAAACCCAGAAAGTGCTATAACAAAAAATTTTCGTGGGAGGGGGTGTACCACCCCCTTTCGGCTTGGTACACCAATAACGTGGCACCTTGTATAAAGCACCAAGAAATCCTCAAACATCTGAGGTCACTTCCTGAAAACCACATTAATATTCTGACGGAGTTACGCTGTATTTCAGCAGGGCATCACCTCGCATAGTAAACCAACTCTTGGTAGAATGCAGGCAGTCTACAGTTAGTCTTATCTTAAGAGGCGATCCTAGCAGGTTTGCTTGTCGAACTAGGCCGAAATCTGAGTACTCACGGGATCCCGTGGTAAAAAACTCAAACACCATAAATATTCAAAACATTTTCTTTGGTTTCTTGAATGTAAAAACACGACTGCGAAAAAAAAATACTAAAAAAGATCATTTATGTGTTTCGCAGATAATTTAATCGTGATCTCAGGAACCATGCGGTCTATTCACAGAAATCTAAATTGTTCAGATTTCTGTGGGTCTATTGAAATTATTTATGTTTTGATTCGTAGGTAAACTAATTATTTAGTTCCTTGAACCAGTTTCTTCATAAGTTGTGTAGTTTTCTTGTGAATAGGCAAAAACTTTATTTTTGTGCTTACGCCGCTTTAAAAACGTATGCTCTGTCCCGCTCCTATGAACGCGAAATCCTATAACTATCCGTTTCACAAAATGGCGTGGATTGCGCCCTCTTTTATATTTTTATTATTAATATAGAATAATAAAAATATTAATAAAATCGTTTATTTCTAGTAATCGTAGGTCTTACATTATTACTTAATGGTACAATAATATTGTGCTGTAGATCTATTTCACATTAGGTTCAACTCCTCGTTCTAACTAAGTTTAGTAAACTTGTGACGCAGACGCGAGAGATCTCCTCTCGGCGAATCGCTTACAGACAACAGTTTACATGTAATATGTAAGTAATGTAACCGTTTTAGATGATAACCTTTTAATGACCTACTCGCGCCAAAATATGTAAGCGATTAACTTTGTTGGTTAATGTACTGGAAAGCATTAAACTTACGTCAGTATTCGTTACTTTGTGATAATGACAATTTGCTTCGCTGACTTCGTGTGAGTACGTTGCCATAAATTCTACAGCTACTTATAATGCTGGGGCCACACTACAGGGAAATGCCGTTAATTATCGCGATGTTGGACTTAAACGTCGGTGTGGCCACTTCTTCTCGCGATAATTTTACAACGGCATTCACATTGCCATTTGACGTTAGGCGATAGATCGAGTGGCGGTACTTCAAAGAGACATCGCGAGAATTATTGCGTTGAGGCGGCCACACTATAGCGTTAATTATCGCGTTGGTTACCGCGAGATTTATTGCGATGATGAGCATTGCCATTTCCCGGTAGTGTGGCCCCAGCATGACTGAGCAAAGGCAGACAGACATTTTACTGTTAAAACATTTACCTACAAATATTTAAGCCTCTGCGCTGTGCGATTCGCATCACACACATCAATAGCCTTTACCAATGTACTGCTGGACAGAGGCCTCCCCTGATAATCGCCTTATTAGTTCTTATCATTAGGGGTATTGCCATAATCTCTACGCTGGGCATGCGGGTTGACCGTAGTTTGGCGGTGGATCTGTTCTGCAGGCGGCGTTGCTACCCTTATTCGTCTCGAGGCGAACCGAACCTGGCAGGTTCGGTTGTCAAGTCAACTAGGTCGAGATCTCAGTCTCAAGCTCAAATTACATAAAATTCTAATTTATTTCTTTGGTTCCTTGAATGTGAAAACACAATTGAGAAAAAATATACGGTGAAAAAAATCATGAAAGTGCACTGTTTCACACATAATTTGGTCGAGATCTCAGGAACTGCTTGCTAATTATTTGGTTCCTTGAACCAGTTTCTTCATAAGTTGTGTTGTTTTGTTGTGAATAAGCAAACACTTGATTTTTTGCGCTTACGCCTCTCCAAAAACGTATTCTCTATCTTGCTCCTATGAAAGCGAAATCCTATGCCTATCCTTTTCATAAAATGACGCACATTGCGCCCTCTTAAGACACACACGGGAAGAGTTGGGGTGATGCTAGTTAGGGAAATTCAAGCGCGGTCGACTTTACAAGAGTCGACGTTACGGGAATCGACTCTAGAGGAGTCGGCGTGCAAGGAACCATTCAATTCTAAGAAGGCACCACACGGCCAATGTGCGGCTGTATGTTCAGAAACATATAATACCTCTTCGCTGGTGACAGGGTGCGAGCTCAGCTTGGACAGCATTGTGAGAGTCTCCTTGTCCCCCCGGAGGTCCGCCTTGCAGCCGCAGAGTAGGACGGGCGCGGTCGGACCGCCGTGTGTGCGGACTTCTCTATACCACTGGAAAGAAAAACAATAAACCGTAAACTGCCAGTAGGTACTTTTTATGGTTCCGTAACCGAAGGGTGAAAACAGAACCTCCGCTACTAAGCCTCCGCTGTCCGTCCGTCCGTCTGTCAAGTGGCTATGTCTCATTAACTGTAAGAGGTAGACAGTGGAAATTTTCAGATAATGTGTATTTCTCTTGCCGCTATAACAGCAAATAATAAACACAAAATAAATATCAAAATTAAAGGGTAAAAAATCACGTTTGTTGTATGGGAGCCGCATACAACAAACGTGATTTTTTTGTCTATTTTTGCTTATAATTTGTCAAGGCTGTAGGTATCTCTTGAACTACAACAGGTAGACGCATAAAACTTTATATAATTAAGTAACACTTCAACTATAATCCGAACAAGTGAGATGTTCTTTGTAAAAGTTCCTGATTTTTACGGTACATTCCCCCTTCGTGTGCGAGTAAACTCGCACTTAGCGGTATATTCTTGCTTAAGGAGACTGACTGGCTCTCGCGTGACGAATATAACTTTAGTTAAACTAGAATGATAAAGCTGCAAGGTTTCAAGCATTCAAGCGTTTACCTACTTGATGGTTGAGTTGAGTGTCACAGCATCCCAGCCTCTACATTCGACAGAACGCGTCACGACACGAACACGGTCTACAAATCGTCTCTAACCATACTAAATTTTAATTTGAAACTGATACGCTTCTGGTGCGTCACGACATACCACGACACGTAAGTTTTTCACCTTCTCTGTGATGGTATGACAATGACAGGCAACCAGCTAGTAACCTGCCCATTCTAACAAACAATTCTCAAGTTGACAGTCTTTATTGACAAAGAAAATTACAATTCAATAATAAAAACAAATCAGAACTAGTATTTACAATTGGAACAATTAAGCTAACTGCAGACTGTTGCAAACAATCTACAGGTGGCTCAACTGATCCATATCAATACCAGTTGGAAGCGTCCCCAAGACGCTGGCAGCATTGCCCCGCTGTATGGCAATGCTGATGCGCTGCGCCAGATACCCGCCCGCTCTCGGGTCACGCGTCGTGTCGACGCTCAGATAACTTTTTAAAATCCCGGAGAGTCTCGGTTCACCACGGATCTAGCGTCTCGACCCCTTGAGCAAATGTGTAGGCTCTGTCGAGACCTGCATATTTGCGTCTATTCTATTTTTTATCAAAGTTAACTGTTATGTAATAAAGTTCTGTTTACCTTAGCAGCAGCATTGTGCAAGGACTCTGGTTCAGCCACGTTAAAGCACAGCATGAAGATCTTCGCATCTTGGTACGCCAGAGGTCGGACGGTGTCGTAGGATGTTGTACCTGGAAGTATGATGATGGTGAGTATTGTGAAGACAGTCTATGGTGCTCTTATGGGTAGAACTGTGTTTTCAATGCGCTTTTAAATGTTGTTTGTATCAAATTTCATACGAAAGTATACTTATAAACTGGTAGGGACTTCAATTAAAAATTTCTCCTTTTATGAAACCGGAAGAGTCGACAGAAAATCCACGTAGAGCTGTTTCATTCCGTAATATGCCAATTAGGTATTTTCTTCCCTGTGTATTCAATTCTGACGCTTATTAACATGTTCCTTAGGTTATTAATCCCTGGTGCACAATAACCTCCTCTATGAACTTTGCTCTAGGGCTGGGAAAGGATAAGGTTCAGATGAAAAATCTATGAGTCGGACAAATTGTTCGATGGACACAGTACAGTTTAGTAAGTTGGTACCTACATTTTGATTAAAAGCCCCTAGTTGGTGATTTTTGTCCGACCAACTGAATTTTTGTTTGTAAAATTTTTATTTGTACATAACTGATTTTTGCACTCCAAGTCAAAGTCAAAAACTCTTTATTTCCATAAATACAATAAATGTACACTTAGAAAAGGTCACATTCTTAATAATTAAACACTGACACGGAAATAAAGTGATATTTTTGATTTCAGTCGCTTCGGTATGTAGACTAAAGTAAAGAAGCGACGAAGAAACCTTTAGCCTGTTAGTTGTTATTTTTCGAGATGGAGCAAATCCCGTCCCAAGCTTCTTTACTCTCTAGATAATCTGATATTTTATAGTAGGCCTTTTTACACAAGAAAGTTTTGACAATTTGTTTGAATTTACTTCATCTGTCTTGCTCATACATAAATTCGAACCTATATAGTTTAGTATTTTCCTTAAATGTTTAGTATTTGTAATGTGTCGTATCAAATTAATTATTTCATTTCACTTCAGGTAAACAATAAGCAAATAATAATTTAAAAAAATCATAAAATTGTAATAAGGCCGATGTAAAAAAATAGCAAAACTGATAAGTATTCCTCTTGATTTCTGCTGTTTGTTACTCCTAAGCCAATATGGGTTTATTCCGGAATTTCTGTTCAAAGACCTCTGCAATAACAACTCAATTTCAACTAAATTACAATTATTAGAATTACAATAAGCCTGTTGTGTCCCACAGCTGGCCAAAGGCCAACCCCTGGTCCCTCCACGCATCTAAATTATTATTCTTAAAATTTCACTTGTGTATCCCTGTCTATGAGCTGATTTTTGAAACCTCTACAAACGAACGTTATTGATTTCGGATTTCTACTACAAAACCAATTCCGTAAAAAAGCCGGATATTCCTAATTTCCCCTCCCTAATCTATGAAAGTTCCCCTTTGTTCGCACATCAGCAGGTATTACATTCATTAACAGAGGAACAATGGCGTCTGAAATATACTGTTGTGGATAATTGCTTTTGGATTCTTCCATGGACGTACGAATTAGGTGTCAATGGATCTATTTTTGTAGGTAGTTGTTGATGAAAAATTTACAGCACAAGTCTCTGACTTAGTGTAGACTACACTATAAAACAAAACTTAAACAGGGTTATTGGTAATTCACTGACACGGCGTAAACTGCAGGTTCTGCCCATCATCACGCACACGTTTGTGAAGACGCCAGGTCTTAATATTTAAACTTGGTATTGGTAGTAACCCCCTCCATTCAAAAATAGTTTTTTAAATAGGCTTTATTCAAACGTAACTTTAAAACGACTCTGCCCTGAATTAACAGTGGGTGTGGGAGGGAGATCGATCTTTAGTTATTTATTGGTGAACCCACCAATGACCAACCTAGGACCAAAACCAAAAACAAACGAGTTTTTTCGTTTAAAATGACATGTGATATAAAAAAGAAAAAATAAAATGTCGTGATTATGGGCAGAACCTAGCATGTCAGTAAATTACCAATAATCCTGTATACACCAAACTAGTCTGTCACTAATTGTAATTTCATAATGTATCTCCACTCCACTGTGATTATGCTTGTTTTTTGCCCGCGGATTCATGTGGCGGTCATCGCAGAACCCTACCGTGTCCTGCCGTACGGAGGCTGGGTGGGTGATGACGACGGTTTAGTCGCGATTGTCACCCGGACGGCTGCCGGGGTGTTGCCGCTGGAGCGGGTGTCGAGGGGGAGCGGGTGGGTTTAAACCAAACCTAACCAAACATTTGTTTTATTGGAAAATTGCAAAATCTCACATTTTAATCATCTCACAAAATCGTCATACCAAAAAGTTAAAGTAAAGAGTACAAAAAAAAATGTTGTATAAAATAATGTTCTAAATTCTAAAGCGTCAGGTTTCTCGCTTTATGACATTAGGATATAAATTATATTTTTTTATTTTTGGTATCCAAATACAAAAATAATATTTTTTTTATATTTGGATCATTTCGGGAGCGCCGTGATTTTGAAAAATAAAATAGCAAAATGGTGACCGATGTTACCTTCCGTGCAAAAATCTCAATAAAAGTTATATATCTGGATAGAGGACTATAAAACAAATAAAAAATGTGAAAAAATATTCCCCCAGCCGTCAGAGGCTATTGCAAAGGAAAATGAAAATTCCTAGCTAACAGAGTTAATAAAACGAACTCTAGTTTACTTCTTGATAAACAAACACTATCAAAACATATGAGTCCTATACACAACCAGTGATAGATCTCTATTTCCTAGTCCATCATCAAACAGATTCATCGAAGTGTCCAGTGAAAGCAATAACACTGACTTCCATGGAACTAGCTTTGTACACAGTATAAAATACGCTTTAGATAAATAAACATAGGCTACGTACGCGGTTTAACTGGCGATATTGTACACGAGCGATTTTGTAGAGCTACTTCTGGCAAATAAATATATCTATACTAGTTTTATACATCATCATCATCAACCTATCTTAGTCCACTGCTGGATATATAGGCCTCCCCCAACGAGCGTCATAGCGCCCTGTCATCAGCTTGCCGCATCCAGCATCTACCTGCAGTCTTTCGCAGATCGTCATCCCGCCTGGCCAGAGGGCGTCCAACTCTACGTTTGCCGAGTAGCGGTCTCCACTCGAGAACACGTTTACCCCAGCGGTTGTCAGTTCTTCGCGAGATATGGCCAGCCCCCTGCCACTTCAGCTTGCTAATTCTCTGAGCTATGTCGATAAGTTTGGTTCTCTGTCGGATGTATTCGTTACGAATCCTATGCTTCAGAGAAACTCCGAGCATAGCTCTTTCCATAGCTCGCTGAGCGACTTTGAACTGGTGGACCAGCCCTACCGTGAGTGTGCACGTCTCAGCTCCGTAGGTCATAACGGGTAGGACGCACTGGTTGAAAATTTTCGTTTTCAAGCATTGCGGTATGTATGACGAGAGGTTCGACGTAGTTTCCCGAACGCTGCCCATCCTAGCTGAATCCTCCTCTTGGCCTCCTTCTCGAAATTGTTCTTACCTAACTGCAGAATCTGCCCGAGGTAAGTGTACTCGGAAACAATTTCGAGAAGGTGGCCATGTACGAGGACCGGTCCTGGATCAATGGGACCATTGATCATGACTGTGGTTTTATCCAGATTTATGCCAAGACCGATGCATCGCGAGGCTGCACTACTGGCTGGCTGTAGTATTATAAATTCGAAAGTAACTCTTGTCAGCCTGTTACCTTTTCACGCCTTAACGGCTGAAAGGAGCTTAATGAAATTTGGCAGGGATATACACGGTATCCCGGAAACGGACATAGGCTTTCTATCTTGGAAAAAAGCATGCGAAGCCGCAAGCTGCATATATTTGTTTAGTTTAGTTAAGTTTATTGATAACGTTTATATGTTACATGTCATGTTCTTAATTCCAATTAAACTAACAATGACGTTGTATAAAATGATATACATAGGTATTGCTGAATTCATTAATATGTTTATGTAAAAAATGTGGGAATAATACTAAATTGATTCATAATTGAATAACATAATAAAAATAATAAATTATAAAATATCAAATAGGGCATAAAATTTATAGTAACATTTCTCAATAAGCCAGAACTTAAGTTTGCTTTTGAAGAATTGCGTTGAGGAAGCGCCGATGATCGCCGGTGGGAGACGGTTATAAACAGCCGGCCCCATTACATGCACTATTCCTTTATCAACCCCAAATTCGTTAATTATATTCATTTATTTCAGATAAATAAACAGTCCTCCCATAAGCCAAAGCCATTATTTTGTAACTGGTCTTTCATGTAGTGTTACCTACCTATTAGTATGTTTAAAGTAAAATTAATATTTTATTCTTATTTTGATGCTCTCAAACGCAGTTTTGTACAAAAAAGTGTGGCAATAGGTTGTTTTACAGCGCAAGCTCTATGGTTACAAATTATACCCTGTATATTACTTACATTACACTTACATTTGCTAAAATCGCCCGTCTGCGCAACCCAGTGCACACTTTACGACAACATAAACGAGCAACGCGCGGTACGAGATTTAATTTTGTCGCAAACTCGTCGCATTCAAAGTCCATACACGGCTGCCTTTTTATCGCCCTGTTATGCGAAAAACCGCGTAAAAACTAGAACATATAGCGTAGAGACGAAAATAGGACACCATATGCGTGGGAAAGAGGCGGGAATAATGCAAAAGGTTTTATAAAGAGCACTGTGTTTAGATGTGGGTATATCTATTTATGGTACACATTAGCTTTTTAAACGCGCGATTAGCCGTACCTAGCTTTAGAAAATTCTATGAAACAGTAAAGCCGCGGGGCGGTTCAACTGCTTGTGCTTAAGGGATCTTAAAATTTTGGTACCTAAGTAGTATTAACTATCAAGATACTTTATGTATCACATGTCTCGATACAAGGACAAGTAATTTTAAACGGCTGTGGACTTCTAGAATCACGACATAGGTATCTCATCGCATTCACAGCCCAGCCTCCTCACGGCGCTGGAGGAAGACGTCTTAGTCGTAGGCAATGAAAGTGTTAGTTTTTTCGAGCTGAAATGAACTTCTATTCGACAAAACGTTTTCTTTGAAGTCGATTCAGATATTTCAATATAAATTCTATATTCCTACATTTTCAGTGGGTTTTTAACGTAGTAATAATTAATGTGCCTATGCTGTTAGCAACAGCATACATTCATTATTTACGTAGGATTTTTTCCGGAAACCTGGATTTTTGGGAAAGTTTAATCCCTAGGATCCGCGAACAGCTACTCGGTAAGTATATTTTTTTTGCTGAAATTCCAATGAAATTGTGGGTCGATCCGACCGCTTTTATTTTTAAATACTATCTAATTTATTGTTTCATTTGCTTCACGAACTATTATGATTTCTCTGAAACAGAATTTGGCAGATTTGCCGATTTGTTTTCAAAATAGCATAGATTATAGAAGTCGCTGCTTAAATATTTGCTGGCTGAATAAGGGACATTATTCTTAAACGTTTTTTCGCCGTAAAAATTTACGTTTAATTCGCCGTTTGCACGGCGCCGCCTCCGCCGCCAACAAGCTTCCATAGTGATTCATACAACACTGACGTGTCTTCACACGGCGAATTACGCGTACAGTAGTTTAAAAAAAAAGTAAAGTAAAATTTATTGCGTCAAATAAATGTACTTGCATAAATAAGGTACATAGGTGGTGTATGTTTTAATATAACACAATTTATTTCTCTATCGTTGCGGCGGCGGCGTCGTCGTCTAGGCACAATGTCACATAATTAAATGTATGTAACCTATAGTAAATAAATCAAATAAAAACAAATAGTTGATAAAAAAAAACTGAATATTAAAATGATAATTGAAATTACATTAAAAAAACTAGAGATTTGTCATTTCGTCATGAAATCGTTTCACGGCGAAAAAAACGCGTGAACAAGAGCACTACATTTAGATATAAGATATTTTATTTATTTTGTGTGTACAATAAAGTGTTCATTCATTCATTCCTAAGGGCTTTTTGATTCACACACACCTTTCGAGCTACTTGGAAGTGGAACTAACCGTCATAGATTATTTTAACGCAATGGAACAAGTGCCATAGCAGCATTAAGCTGAGCCGGTGACTTTTATGTGTTAAATTAAATTTAATATTAGTTATAAGTAATGTATGTCATGTTAAATTATGTTACACAAATAAAGATTTGCTATTTCTATAATAGTTTTAAGCCAAATCGAAAACCTGTCATTGATAAATAATAATAAATGAATAATGCTGGACAATCCACACAGCATCATCTAGCCTCAAGCTAAGCAGAGCTTGTGTTATGGGTAGGTAGGTACTAGATAACTGATATACATACGTAATACAATTAATTACATAGATAGATAGTTTTTAATTATAGGACAATTGAAAATACCCAGAAACCCGGAACAAATATTCGCAGATCGTACAATCATTTGTCCCAAGGCGGGAATCGAACCCGCAAGCTCCTGCGTCGCAGGCGGACCTTCGCCCGCCGTGCCACATCGTTCGTCAAAAAAAGGTTAGACACGTTTCGATAGCTGCCATCCGGTATACCTACCGTAGATGTCAGAACCGTTTGCGGCTCCACCGTTATTCTCCTCATTACTTCAGCCGTTATGATGGTTGTATAACAACCTCATGACAAGGTGTACCGCTAACGTTGACACCCTACTGAGTATCTGGCGCGAATATATTTATCTCCATAGAAGATACTACTGTACTACATCGATCAGGTATTCATCGATGTTTTACTAAAACTTGTGGAGAATCCAAAAACTAAGTGTCAAAATCAACCAATCAAAAACGCTAAAACGTTTTCAGTTTAGATTGCGAACGACATCAAAAAACTTTTACTAGTCTGATTATCTAGATCTAATTGCAAAAGTTACAGCTAGATATATCAAAGGTATGTTAAGACCCCATCACTTGCTACAACGTCCACGATGCTCCTAACCTACGATGCTCAATTCCCAATTTGAGTATCGTAGGTGCTCAAATTGGGAATAGAATAGGTGCTGAAACTGTGGTCCTCAAAAAATCGGTGCTCAAATGGGAACACTTCTCATTTTGCAGATTTTTAGGTTAGGTTAGGTCATCCCTGAATACCTGGCCACAGGGAGCCATGACGGACAAGTCGCCGGACAATCAACATAATTTCCGAACTTTTTGTAGCTATAGGTATACCTACTCGATTATAGAATCCAATATATTTTTGATATAAAATATGGCCATGGCATGAATCGACTACGACATTTTAAACTTTTGTGTAGGTAATAATAAAACTAAACTTTAAACTTTAACAACACAAAAAAAGGTTAAAACTCGAGTTAGAATGCAAACGAGAGACGAATTATATGATGCATGAAAGCTTTCAAAACCAAAAAAAATGTTCAAACTTTTGCTATATGCTTCTGCGACCATTATTGTCGTAAATTATTTTACACCAATATTTCTTTGGTTTTGTTACCCCTTTGTTTACAAAAAATATCCAGGTTTCTAAAAACGTACTTTTAGTGGCATCCAAAGTTATATTGAATACTGTCAAAGATTCTTTCCTTATGTCCCTAAAGGAGGACTTTTGACGTGACCCACTTTTCGGTCTTTACTTTTTAAGGTTCCGTACCCGGAGGGTGAAAACGGAACCCTATTACCAAGCCTCCGCTGTTCGTCCGTCCGTCCGTCTATCACAGGGCTCTATCTCATGAACCGTAAGAGGTAGACAATTGAAATTTTCAAAGAATGTGTATTTCGCTTGCCGCTATAACAGCAAATAATATAAATTAATAAATATCCAAATTAAAGGGGGCTTCCATACAAAAAACGTGATTTATTCGGCTATATTTGTTCTTCGCTTGTTACGGCTGTATGTCTTAAATCACAATATGTAGACACATGAAACTTTCTATAAATAAATAACACTTCAACAATAATAACAAAAATAAAAAAAACTTTTAAATTCAAACGGGTCTCCGAACAAGTGAAAATTTTATGTTCTTTGAAAAAGTTGCCTGATTTTTACGGCACGGAACCCTTCGTGTGCGAGTCAACTTGCACACGAAGTCCAAGCTGATTTGTGACCAGACCAAGAATCTTAAGCAAAGATATTTCTGTCCAATAGCCGGACTGACCATGTTATCCAGGTGGATGATAAGCTTACCGGAAGTATCCCAGACGGAGAAATTGACCCGGTAGTCGGCGACAGTGCAGGTGTAGGCGTACTTCTCGAACCCCGTCGGACTGTAGACCTGGGAAAGAAGAAAAATATGGTTATGAAAAAATTGTTTTCATAAGTTCACAAGTTCGATTTTTTAGGCCGTGGTGGGGTCATGGCGTAAGAATCGACCCTCTCAACTCAGCTCTTTAATACGTCATCAACGGTCTCTCTTACAAGAGCCGACTATGAGAACCTACTAGAGAAAAGGCAGCAACTTCCTTTATTTAAACTAAATACTTTTATTTCCACCACCAAG
Source organism: Eupithecia inturbata (assembly GCA_963662085.1). Classification (NCBI taxonomy): domain Eukaryota; kingdom Metazoa; phylum Arthropoda; class Insecta; order Lepidoptera; family Geometridae; genus Eupithecia; species Eupithecia inturbata. Next base: position 1,999,314 of record OY759195.1, read on the forward strand.
TAGTAAAGCAGAAAGGCCTGAGCGAGCAGAAAGCGTTTAAATGACGCTCCGCTCACTCATTTTCCTTTAGCGTTGGAAATCAACAGACAAAACTCTTTGTCGGTGAAAAAGTAAACCTGTTTCATTAGAAAGGAGTCCCTCCCGCCTACCATTTCCCGCTCATTACCCTTTCGCGGGGGAAACCCGGCTTCTTTGAACGCTCAATGTGGCTCGATTGCTAGGTAAGCTGTGTTATAAGCAAAATTTCCAGCAACTTGTGTCAAAATTTCTGTCTACCATGGTCTAACGAGGTCGTAGACCATTTCATGGGCGCTTCAAAAATCAAGCTTGAACCAAGACGTTATTTTCATGCTTACAAATACAATGCAGGGAAAAGATGGGGACCGTTTATAGTGCCAAAACCAATAAATAAATACATTTCACACCAAAACAGACCATGCCAAAACATCAAATACACTGATTTATGATTCCTGCCATTACGTGCAGTAAATAACCATTATATCGTGCTACGAGTATAGTGTTGCCATCAATCCGTATATATATATGGCCAACCCATTTATGGTACCATTACACCATAAAAACATAGCCATAACCAAAGAGGATGGTCTTACGATGGACAAAACCTGGTTAGGTTAAAAGTGCAGAGAACGTGTTGTTTTATTTTGAAGTCCAAATAAATCATTTTATTGATTTGTTTTAGCTTTATGTACTTAACTAGCTGTTACCCGTGACTTCGTCCACGTGGAATTTGATTTCATAATTTCATACTTATTTTTAAAACGGCAGTGGCCTTTACTAGCGGACCTTCGCCGCCGTGCCACAGAGGTCTCATCATCATCGATCATCATTGTCCCAAAATAACTTTGCATAGCCTCCATAAAAACCTGTGAATATTATGCATATTATGCACAATTGTGCATAATATCCATATTTTCCGGAAAATTAATACCTTTGCGTTACTTATAGGTTGGTAAAACGAAAACTGCTACACATCCACATCCCACCGCTTGTACACACAAGTACTTACTTTATACCAACTCCATTAAAGTGTAAATGAAATTGGCTGCAATTCTTTTGGGACGATTCAATGGAACGCTTTTCACAAAACGGTATTTAACTCTGCGAAAGCTAGTTTCGTATGAACGTAAACGGGAATAACAACCTCGTGGCTAGTATGGGTTTGCACAATAGCAAAACGGTTACGTTTTCGTTTACTACCGCTGCGCTGACCAGTCAAACTTTTAGGTACCTACTGCTAAAGACGGGTACTGATCGGTGTACCACTAGGATTAAAACAATTTTGCCGCAACCTGAAGTTGCGTCATTGGCTGCGCAGTACACGTTTACTTTGGTTCTTAAACTGTAAACTTCTATCTTCTTCAATAATAAATAAATAAGGAAAAAGGGTGGTGCACTGGAAACTTTGCTTATAGCTAACTTCACTCCGGCCAAGTTGTTTTAATTGTATTGCACAGGGCGTAATGTACCATTCGCAGCGAGCATGAAACGTAAAAATTCCGTCTCGTTGCTTGTTGCGAGCGTCTACTTTCCCCGTACTGACTGCACGCACGCTCGCTGTGTAACACGTAACGCCCCTTAACACCGGTCAGTACCCGGCTTAAAATGCAACTAATCACTCAAGGTCATTCGAAAACTACAATCAAGTTGGCAGAAAAGATGGCAAGCAATAGCAATAACCACGAAACAAAGGAGAAGAAGAGTTCTTAACCTATTTTGTTTATCGACTTAAATCTTTCTATTTTCACATAGTATGTACCTAACATTTACTATGGAATACTAATAATAATTTACTACTTATAATAATTTACTTGCCATCCAAGATCAAGTAGAAATAAAGGTTTTTATTGCTTTCACCTTAGCCTGGCAGCGATCGAGTTTCGGTCGCCGGATCGATCAAGTTTTGGTCGCTTGCCAGACAAAGGATTCTTAAGGTTTTTTGGTTTTTGGCTTGGTATGGCCTCTAGGTTTTCTTTAATGTATGGTATCGGTTTCAAGTTTTCAACAGATCGCTCCCACCGTTTGGTTGATATTTGACGTTATTCCGAAGCAAAAAAAATCGACCTGTAAATGGTCGCTTGCCAGTCTGCGTTAAATTACAATCGTCCCGTAAATGGTCGCTTGCCAGTCTGCGTTAAATTACAATCGCCCCGTAAATGGTCGCTTGCCAGTCTGCGTTAAATTACAATCGCCCCGTAAATGGTCGCTTGCCAGTCTGCGTTAAATTACAATCGACTCGTAAATGGTCGTCATTAATTTAAATGATTAAGTTAATGTAGCTATTGGTTCGCTGTCTATGGAAAAGTAGTTCCTCTCTATCCGGTAGGGGCGCTGCAAGGCGCTAAATGTATGGGAAGGAAACGAAAGCGAACAGAAATTCGTAAGCTATGCACAACCCATACTAAGAACTCTTGTTGCAAGTAAAGGAAATATACATTTATTTTAATCGGACGAGTTTCAAGTAGGTAGTCTACTTCGGCTGGATTTCGGTGGAAAGCGTAAGCGGGAGCGGGACAGGACATGTGACTGTTTTTATTTTACCAACCGAAAATGTGATTATTCCGGTTGTCCACCGCTGGACATTGAGAATTTTAGTCCCAAATTCTACCAGAAACGGTCAATGGAAAATAAACATTGAACTGTAAGGTGTGCGAAGTCACTACCAATTTTCAAAGATATGGTAAAGGAACACTATTTTTCCTGCTGTCACTGAACACGCCCTTGTTTTCATAATATATGTAGGTAAATAATTATATATATATATATATATTGATAGGTGTAAATCATTGAGATAGGATACAACCTCGATGGTGTAAATATATTTATATTTATAGGAGAAGGTATGTATGTATTTTTTTGTAATTTTTGTATGAGATATGGCCGGCCCACTGCCACTTCAGCTTCCTTATTGTTTGAGCCATGTCGATAACTCTGGTTCTCTGTCGGATGTATTCGTTACGAATCCTATCCTTCAGAGAAACTTTGAGAATAGCTCTTACCATAGATCGCTTAGCGACTTTGAACTGGTGGACCAGCCCTACAGTGAGTGTCCACGTTTCAGCTCCGTAGGCCATGCATAACGGGTAGGACGCACTGATTGAAAACTTTCGTTTACTAGTATTGCGGTGTGGATGACGAGAAGACTCGACGTAGTTTCTCAAACGCTGCCCAGCCTAGCTGGATCCTCCTCTTGGCTTCCTTTTCGAAGTTGCTTTTACCCAACTGCAGAATCTGCCCGAGGTAAGTATACTCCGAAACAGTTTCGAGAAGTTGGCCATGTACGACCACTGGTCTTGGATCAATGTGGCCATTGATCATGACTTTGGTTTTATACAAATTCATGCCAAGACCGATACATCGGGAGGCTAAAGCTAGGCCGTCCAGCAGCTTGTTCAGCTCCTATTAAGAATATGTCATCCGCGAATCGTAGGTAGGTACATTCATTCATATTCAGTAGAAATTATCTTCGAAAGAGAATAACCCTGCCTAGTTTTACCGTAAACTGGGTTACGGTAAATAACATTGTAGTTAAAATGGGATACTCATTCCCATTTTAACTACAATGTTATTGTCTCCATTACTTACATTGTTATGATCGGTATTCAAATATAAGAGACGTTTTATTGAGATTGATCGGAATTTTATCCCGTTTTATTGTACGTGACGTAAATGTATGTACCTACTACGGAACCTACAGTGTGTTTTTCTTGCCTAGACAGTTTAGATATCTGATTGATTTTCTGATTGATGTACATTATAGTATAATATACATATTATATTTATTTATTCCATAATAAAAAAATACATTGCGTGCGGCAACTTAAATTACATTAATCATAAAAAATTATCATTTTAAATTAACTTATTGAATAATTATCACTTAAAATAAGTAGAATTTAGAATTGATTAAAAATTTCAATAATTAAGGAAAAAGTCAAGGGACAGATGTAAAATGTACAAATTTTAATTTTTTAACAGTTGACAAAGAAAATTACAATTCAATAATAAAAACAAATTAGAACTAGTATTTACAATTGAAACAATTAAGCTACCTCCAGACTGTTACAAACAATCTACAGGTAGCATAACTCATAGAATAGGTAACTTTGAGAATATTAGATTAGGGACCTAGTAGGTACCTATATCTTTTGTATGTAAAAATATGACATATCATTTTATGAATTTAAATAATATCCCAAAAATCATCAAATCATTTTCTTGCTCGAGTAATTAAAAATCAGGCGAAACTAAATCATGAAATCAAAGAACCTTTATTTCTTACCTTAATTTTTTTTTTAACTTTGGATCTTCATAAAACTATTAAATATCATTTAAGGAAATAGGTATAGTGGCTTTCTTTGATCCGTATCAGTCTTGTTTTTGATACGGAAAATTAAATCTCTTTACTGTTAATTGATAAACCCAGACCCTCATCATTTAAAAAAGACGAATTTCAATTTTTAGTGCCATACAATTTAATTTAATATTTATTTTATTCTTAACTTTTGACGTCACTCAATACTTAACTTCCATACTTCGGTTCATTTAGCATGAATGGTCCCAAGGAGACCATTCAACCAAGATGCATTCAAGCAGCAAACAGCCAGTGTAACCTGGCCTTGCTTTTCGTATCTGAAAATGGCTATGAGAGCTCAATTTACAGTGGAAAACTCTTGGCTACCCAGTGACGTCTAGTATCGGAAATCTTTTGCGGGCAATTTTATTTCGTTTTCTTGTTAAAGAAATGTAAAACTATTTTTTGCTCGATTTTACGTTGAAGTAGAAAATTTCAGCTTATAAAATAAGGAATATTTTATTTTTATTTACTTTCATAGTCACCGTCATCATCATCAGCCCTTATGAGTCCACAGTTGGACATAGGCCTTCCCTAATGAGCGACATAGCACCCAGATTTCAGCTAGCGCATCCAGCGTCTGCCTGCAATCTTTCCCAGGGGGGAGGGGTCCTACACTACGTTTGCGAGTCGCTACTTTTTTATGTAATAGGTCCTTTTTAGGGTTCCGTACTCGAAGGGTGAAAACGAACCCTATTACTAAGCCACCGCTGTCCGTCTGTCTGTTCTATATCTCATGAACCGTAAGAGGTAGACAGTTGAAATTTTCAGAGAATGTGTATTTCTCTTGCCGCTATAACAGCAAATAATAAACATTAAATGCATATCAAAATTAAAGGGAGCTCCGAACAAGTGAAATTTGATGTTCTTTGAAAAAGTTGCCTGATTTTTACGGTACGGAACCCTTCGTGTGCGAGTCGACTCGCACTTGGCGGTTAATTTTACCGCCCACATTGCGCTTCTATGGCGATCTTTTGTTTCCTCCAATTTTCTGGTATATTTGCCCCGTCACAACATTTCAGGGTTGGTACATGTCTTTCGATATTATGAAACACCTTCATATTATGAAATAAAAAAAGAGTAGTACAAAACAAAGGTTTTTGAGCACAAGTAAACTTGAACCTTACCTCTAAACACAAAAGACTCAGTTCCTCACTAAAGGATCACTCCTGCCGAATATACTAAGTCAAGCCTAACCAACTTAGTGTTAAGGTAATTTAATACCAAACTCCAACCGGAGACTGATTTAATTTAGTTTATAACAAACTGGTTAATGAGCGTATTATTAACATTACTGTGTGAGAAAATTAAGACGAACGGTAATGTTCCCCTTTTAGAATATATATATATATCTACGTCCTCCCACACGTTATATGATCCCAATTTATATTCTAACATTAATAACTTTAATAAGTGAAGTTATATAGAGTGAGAGATTACGAGCTGTTCCTTCGACTGTACCTCTAGTCTGTTACTTGATTCTATTCACATCAATACTTTTATGTGGAAAAGAAACTAGCTAATTAAAACAAAATGTCATTACTTTATTTAATTTTGTACTTTTTAAATAAGAAAGGTAACAAATAAAATTACAATGAAATATTAAAAACAAATTAGAACTATTATTTACAATTGAAACAATTAAGCTAACTGCAGACTGTTGCAAACAATCTACAGGTAGCTCTACTGATCCATATCTATACCAGTCGCAAGCGTCCCCAAGACGCTGGCTGCATTGCCCCGCTGTATGGCAAAGCTGATGCACTGCGCCTGAAGTATTATTAGAAACTTTTGTAATACGATAATTACATACGATAATTTAAGATAGCAGAACTACCTTAAGTGATATACGTTCAGACCGAGTCAATATCCTCTTTTTTTGTAAGAATAAACTGCATGGACCTCACGACACAGGCTTGCCTGCCTAATGGGAGATCCATCGGTAAACTTTTTTTTAAGGGAATTATGAAGGAGAATCGTCAGAGCAAAAAAGTATTATAGTAAGTTTTGCAAAAGTTCCGATGATTTTAATGTTATTCAAATAATGTCTTTATCTACAACACGTCCGGAGTACTTTAAGAACAATATAATTTTATATTGTTTTGGTAGAATGTAAGTTACGTTTCAAGTTCGACCATATTTTGTTTTTTTTTTTGTGTTAAGTATTATTTTATTGCTTGTCATGTGTTTTGTGTACATAATAAAATAAAATAAAGTTACAAAGGACAGAGTAATAAAGTACTTTTTTTAATGTGGTCGGATTCAAACCTACATCTTTTCGTGTATTCTCTCAGACCAAAAATTGGAACGGGTGTTTCAATTTCTGACTATCCAAATTGAATGATGATAAATAATTTATTGTTGTATATATTCTATTATGTGTAAGTTTGTTATTTTACTTATTAAATAACGGGGTAGTAAAAGTTTTAGCATGACAACTTTGCCAAACTTTACCCGACATAATATTACTAGTTACCTACTTTATAGGGAACTAAACCGCTTATAAATAACCCAGTTAAATGTATTTTACTTATAATAGGTTACTGTATGAAGGCTGAGTTGGGAACTTTGAGCCCGGGGAGCGTTTCGAACTTTGGAGCTGAACCCGAACGGGTTAACTTGCGTAAGTGAACTTAGTAATGGTTTGTGTGGATACATGAATTGGTATTTGGTTTGGGGAATTATTGGGCAAGACATAGTAGGTATGGCAAGATTTTACACCTACATATTACTTACCATATCACAGCTGGACATTAGGCCTCCACTGATGAGCGCCTTGTTGGCTCAAACCATGGTTTGACTCAATGTTGCATAGATTAAAAAACGAAAATTTATGTAAATTGGCAATTTTCGAATACATTATTATTAATAAGGTACCTGCTTCTGTACCCATAAAACGCGATAGGAAGTTTGAATCTCTACTGAGTGTACAGTGATTTTTTAGTGACTGTACAATACCATCCTAAATTCTTTATTAAGGCTGGTCTATAAACTGTGTGCTGTGTGGTGCCGGTTTAGAATTTGCACCACCCCAACTCTTCCCGCGGGTGTCGTAAGAGGCGACTAAGGGATATCCACCGGGGGCGGGCAGCAGCGCCCCCTGCAGAACAATTCTACCACCGAACTGCGATCCCCAACCCGCATGCCCAACGTGGGGATTATGGGCATCACCCCCCGTGAGATAAAAGCTTACAAGGCGCTTATCAGGGGAGGCCTTGGTCCAGCTTTGGACCAATATAGGCTGTGGAGGTGGATGCCCCAACGGACGGTAGAACACAAAATAATTATTATATCTGTAGCCGTATAAATATTTTGTTTTATTTGTGAAATGTTCAATTATGTAAAATACTTTGACAAATGTTTGAGTGAAAGAAAAATACTCAACTCAATAGCGTTTAAAAGAAATATCGAAACTTAGAATAAAAAAGATATTCGAAATTCGGATATTTCTGCTAAACGCTGTTGAGTTTGCGTATTATTGGCTATAGATAATTATGTTGTGTTTTCAAGGCCGTTGTGGCATGCATCGACCAAAATTACAATTAATGACAAAAATTAGAACCAGTATTTACAATTGAAACAGTTGAGCTACCTGCAGACTGTTGCATACACCATATTTTATATTGCGAATAAATTTTGTTGTTAGTATCTTCTAGGAAATGCGCAGTTCCTATTTGTCATTCAGTGCCTACAGGCAGCTGTTTGACCTGGTTCTCGGTACGCGGAAAACCTATCTCGAAATGAACGTTTTCAATTCAGCCTAAATAAATAATGTATCGATAGATCAGTGACGTTGCGGAACAAATGGCAAAAACTGTTGCAGAGTTATCAGAAGGGGTAGTATTTTAGCAGGAAGCTGAATACTGACAGAGATAAATCCCTTATGAAACCCATTTATATTTATTTATTTTTATTTTTAGATTCCGCTCGCTACTTTTTCGCGTTGTTTGCTAGACAAAAAAAAAGTTGCCTCTAGGTAGTGGATGCGTAATTTCAAGTCAACAAATATTGAATTGTTTTTCTATGGAAACAATCTATGTTATTGAATAAGAGTTAGAAAATTATTTTATACTACACCTGCTCGAAAAGTGATTTATTCCTTTTCCAAACTTGAGCTATAAAGTATGTAATTGCAGGCGTATTAGAATGCGGGTCGAAAAACTCTATGGAATTTCATTTCTCGCTCGTTTGCCGGCTATGCTTATCTTAGTTATGGTTATTTTCATTATAGGTAAAACTACAAAAAGTTTTGACTTCGAGTCCGCCATATGATATCGGCCTCTTCCGTTCTCGGAACAGTAATTCAAAAACAGAGCCAAGTGCCTGAGGCGTTCGCGGGAATTTCTTCGAAATTTATATTTGAGTTAGGTAATTTTATTAATTCTACAGAATGTCGTCGAGTGATAGCGAATATTTTATGACACGGCCAGTAATAAAAGAAACTGCTCAAGCAGTGATTGAGAACCTATTACGAAGACATGAGAAGATATTGTGTATTGGAAAAACGAGAAGAGTGCAACTTCTTTTTCGGAAAATGTTTTACTTTCCTCGTAGGTGTAGAAGCACTATGTATCACTCAGGAGAAAGTGAGATTCCTACCTCGTGTGTTTAAGACCAGCTGCGCCTCGGGCTTCAAATTACACACTCGATAGGAATCAGCCACTTTCTCACCTCGGTGAACAATGTACTATTTTTTGTATTGTAATGTACTATTTATAGCAATTTACAAGTATTGTACTAATAAGCTAGTTGCTTAAATTATTCAACATTATGAACTACCTAACTAAAAATACTAACTAAGTGCAATGAAATGTCATTGGAACTGAGTTATAGGATAAAAAGTAGCCAATGCATTCCCAGTCTAGACCTACATTTATTCAAAATTTCAGCCTGATCCGTTCAGGAGTTTTGGCGGTAAGAAGTAACAAACAAACTTCCATTCAAACTTTCTATAATATTAATGTGACTAGTTGACTCCACCACGTAATCTTATCTAAAATACCATAGATGAAAACAATTTGAAGTTTTACCGAATTTTCCAGCCGTTTATAAACGATTAAATTAAAAATTAAAATTGTTTTATTTTCAGATAACTGTGCTCCATAGTTTGTTAGTAGCAGAAAGATCTCTTATAATTATAACTAATGTTAGTACCTATTTATTTACACCATTAAATTAAATTAAACTCCATCAAATAAATTAAATCAAAAATTAAATCAAATACATAGTTATATTACTGTTCGCACAAAGTGTTGCCACATCGTCGAGGCAATTCTGCCGGCTACAGCTTGTAGGATGCTGTTGGGTCTATCCCGCACTCTGACGGGAAAAGACCTCCAGAAAAAGACGCATCAGGGATGCCGTCTTTTTCTGGAGGATGGCAGCAAACCCATCAGTCTCATACTGATAATGATGAAATGAAAAAAATATGAAAAATATTTTATTTACCTTAAAACTACTATACACAATTAGCCTTAATTCTATGCCAATTTATACGATCTAAGTTACAAAATAAATTTACCTTGTGCGTAGCAGTGTTTAAGGAAATATGGTCTTCACTCAGCATTATGCTGGGTGCACACTGGTGTGTCCACCCAGCGCTGGTTTTCAGTGAAGACCAGAGGGATCGGGTCACGTTACGATCGCCAGGTACGTGTTGTAGACATGATAACAAAAAAAAGAAAAATATTAAAATAGAAAAACAAATACAAACAAACCTATGAAAGCACCCAAATATTAGAGTATTATACCTCAATTTTAAAAATTATAAAATAATATTGCAATACCATTGTTGCCGGTCGGTCGGGAGGCTGTGGCTGGGTCAGTCAGGCCGAACAAACTACGCCGTTTAGAGGTATACAAACAACGCGACGATGCAACGACAAACTATAGACAGAAACCGCGAATGACTGTGCAATTTAGTCCGATATTAAAGCACATATTATTTAAAGCACATAAAATAAATAAGATAATTCAGATAACAGATCTATCGTTATCTTTAAGACTTTCATCCTCCTTCTGAGCGCGGAGGAGGAACTGTTTTAATTTAAGTTTAAACGCATTTATATGTTTTAGGTCCTTGATTGGTGGTGGAATATTATTCCAGCATTTTGTAGCTGCGTAACGAAAACTACCCCTGAAAGCTGCAGAAGAACCTTGGGGTCTTGCTAGAATAGGGCAACATTTTCTCCTCGTTTCCTCTTTCTTAAACCAAATAAGCTTATCATAGAGATAAGGGGGCGCACCAAACTTGACGACACCGAAAAGAAGAGTAGCTAAATGGAGTTTTCTGCGTGACTTCATTCTAAGGATGTAGTGTTGGTTTAGAAATGGCGTAACATGTTCTCGTGGTGGTATAGCAAAGCAAAACCTAGCGCAAGCATTCTGAACTCTCTGGATAAGACGCTGAGTACGCTTTAAAAGACGGGGACCAAAAACTGTATCAGAGTAGTTGAATTTTGATAGGACTAATGACTCTACAAGCTGGATTCGAAGTTCTACGCTCAGATGTGATCTAATTCCATACAAAACTTTTAAACGATAGAAGCAGCTTTGAACTGAATCCGTGACTTGTTTTTCGAATCTGAGGTCAGCATCGACTATCAGCCCTAAATTTCGTGCCTCATAAACACGCACAATAGGCTCACCCATGAGGAAAATATTTACATGCTAACAGCATTTCTAACGATGCTAACAGCATTTCATTTAATTTTTTTAGAACGTGAACAATTGAACCTATTTGCTCCGATTTGGCACCTTCCACCGTTTAACTGCTTACAGTTAAATACAAAATAACTTTATAGAGGCAGCTAAGTTCTGGTGGAAACACAGCCTTAGGTTTGCTTTTCTAACCGACTTCATAAAAGGAGGAGGTTCTCAGTTCGTCTGGATGTTTTTTAAATGTATGTATGTTACTTGATATCTCCGCCATTGGTTAACCGATTTTGCTGATTCTTTCACTATTGTATAGAGAATGATCCCGAGGTGGTCCCATAAGAATTTTATTCCCGAGGGATTAGTATTTATCCCGTTAAATTAAAAAAGCAACATAGTATTTTTGGAGAACCACGACTAGCTACAACAGTTTTGGTGATATCTGCGCCAATTGTTAATAGATTTTGATGATTCTTTCGTTGTATAAAGGTTGATTTTGAAGTAATACCATAAAAGTTAGATTTTCGAGGAATTCCTATGTGCGCCATAAAACGTAGGTTTCTAAAACTTCATCAGGGAAAGCACCTAAGGAAGGGGTGATTTCGTTCGTCCGAGACATAGAAGAATATTATTTACCGGAATTTGAAGTCGGTTTATAGATTTTTAAAACAAGCTTAATTTTGTTCATACGTGAACTACATGACTATAGCTAGAACTTTACCACCTCTCCTCTAGCAATCTAACAAATTGGTTCGTGCGACTGCTATCGCATATGAGCCAGCCGGCGGTCATGCGGGTGTAACATCGGCACGGTTCATGAACCCTCGATGATTTACAGATAAAAGGAGGAAATCGGTATTAAGGGATGATATTTGCCATGTGTAAAAATGTAAGGAGTAAAACTAGGGTTGTGACGGGTGGATGGACTGGGAAATCGGGCTATGTGCACAGATGTACAAAACAGTCATATTATTAAATTACTAAGGTTGATCGTCGCGGGTTGGCGCGAGTTTAATTGTTTTTTTGTGGGTGTTTAATTTTGCTGCTGCCTAAATTAAAAAAAATTTGCTGCCTAATTTATCTTCTATATCTATCTATATACATAAAAGAAAGTCGTGTAAGTTACTCTATTTATAACTCAAGAACGGCTGAACGGATCTCGGTGAAATTTGGCAGCGAGGTAGATGGTATCCCGGGGCCGGACATAGTCTACCTTTTAATCCAGAAAAAAGCGTGCGAAGCCGCGGGCTGCAGCTAGTAAGGAATAAAAGTAACGGAAAGTAATTTGCTGCAAATCGTAATCCATTTTCTATTAACCTATGAAAAAACTAACTTCGGTTCACTGGTATTTTTAGAGCATTTGGGAAAATAGGAAATTTTGGGGTAAAAATCAACATTTTCCCAAATGCTCTAGAAATACAATTGAATCGAAGTTGTCTTTATCACGGGTTCATAGAAAATGTTTTAAGATTTGCGGCAAATAACTTATCCGTGGTTTTATTCCTTGTAGATCGCAGAAATAAATTAAAAACCAATATTCGGTATATATAATCTTCGGTAATCATTATTATGTACATAATATGTCTAATCAGCTGAATACAGTAAACGACATAAAATTTCCACAAAAATCGACCAAAGTCAAAATCCTATTGACAATTGGATTGTGACGTAGCCGTTTGGGCACCACCGAGAGTACTACACCTTTCATTGACCATGTGCTCGTTTAGCGAATCCACGTCGTCATATGTCTAGAAAGACTCGCTACACTTTGGGAAGCTTTAACACAAAGCCGATTAGGGAACCGCCCGATGCTCACATGGCATAGTGGGGCCATCGATAGCATATTAATGTTAAAAGGGTCGTTTAACATCATACAATATCAACAACACGTACCTGACGATCGTGACGTGACACGATTCATCTGGTCTTCACTGAAAACCAGCGCTGGGCGAACACACAAGTGTGCACCCTGCACAATGCTGAGTGAAGGCCATATTTGCCATAAACACTGCTACGCACAAAATAAATTGATTTTGGTACTTTGATGGTATAAATTAACATTGTCTTAAGGCTAATTGTGTATAGTAGTTTTAAGGTAAAAAAAAAAATATTATCATTCATTTATCATCATTCTACATCACATAACTGCTTCGTGTCCATCCAAAGGTTGCCTGGAAGATGGCCCTGTGCCTTTTGTGCAACGTTGTTTTTTCCTGTGTTTTCTTGGTGTGCATTAATATAAAAGACACTCCTCATGGAGCGGATACTTGATGATTGGCACACAAATCAAAACATGATTATTGGTTAGGTACGCTTTGCTAGACATTATAAATAATCAAAGGCTGTGCTGGTAAAACTATTTTACTACAACGGTAATAAACAATGCTGGACAATCCACACAGCATCATCCCAGGCCCAAAGTAAGCTAGTAAATAATAGAAAAATTAATGTCCGTTTTGTATTATTTAATTAAAAAAAATATAGAATTATATGTCGATGTCGTTAAGGCTGGTATGGCGAGATATCCGACCGGCGGCCCTAGTAGGTACACGATAATTCCTGATGTCCAGCTGTTTGACAGCAGTACCGCACTGGCATTATAGAATTTATTTTTGTTATTAAATGATTTAATTTTAGAATGGCTAGGCGGTTTACAAACTGCGCCATTCAGTTAATAAAACGCCTATACTGATAGTTGAACGATCAACGTTTAACATTGTAGCTAAATGTAACTGGGCCATCACGTCGAATGACATTAATTAGGTGTTCCCAACAAATCAGCGTTCATTTTGTAAGCGGCCTAGGCATTTTACAAACGGTCTGATTTTACGATCCGGCGGCGACATATCTACATTCTACACATCAAAATTGTTATTTCGAAAGATCCTATGACTACGGTTAGGTATACAAATATCTTTAGTTATTTCTAAATACATTTTTGAGAATGATGGTCTAATTACACCTTAGAGCATTAAACCATTTAATGCTCTAAGAATTACACCCCTTCCATTTTCTTGAGTAGTCTCCTAACACCCTGTAGATAGAAGATCCAAGCGAACAAGGCCGCAAGCAAAAACTAGTGAAGCCAGCTGATTCTTAGAATTACTGTCTTTTCAGATCGTTAGCTTACAACTGAAAAAATAAATTGAAGTTGAGCTGAACAGTTTTTACTGCGACTTTTCGAGCAAACTGTTTTAATTAGCTACCTCGAAACCCCGTCTTAAGGACTTGCGGTTCTTTAGAGCCAGAATATTGATAAACTAGAGGTGGCATTCAACGTGGCAATGCTGCCAGCATTCTGGGCACTCTGCCTTCTGGTGACGGCTTAGATTTTTAAGCAATAGATATTAAGTGTGTATACTATTGTAATTGTTTTATTCTGTTATTGTAATCTATGTGCTAAATAAACTAGAGGTACTATAAACGATTTGAAGGTACTCTAAATTATTTATTACAAACTAGCTGCACCCCGCTGTTTTACCCGCGTAACGACATGTTTGTTTGAATTAAATGATCATCCCACGGCAACACTGCACTTTTCCGGGATAAATGTAATCCTATTTTAGCCTATGTATGCTTAAGCTATCCTGGTACCAAACATAAAAAACTATTCAGCTGTTTTCTTGATTCCCTGAGTAAATCAATTAGCTCGCTATGAACTAGCATTTCCTCGTTCGTCTGTAAATAACTTTAGTTCTTTCGGATTTCTTGTTATTATGGCATGCCTCTGACGTCTCCCTAGTGGGGTAAATTCTACGGTAAACAGAGGATGTTATTTTAGGTCGGTTTGGAACGTATTTTTTTGTGTGTTTACGTTTGTTTTGTGTGTTTGTATACGGGTGGATGTAAGGAACAGGAAGATTTAAACATCGGAATAACTCCCCTGGGATCTTAAAACCAAACCAGTTTAAGTGATTACTAAAAGATGGGTTTTTTTATTATTATAGTGCGTAAGCCCTCACATTCGGGCTAGAGTCCGAAGGAAGTTCCAAAGTTTTTCGACTTCTACGCTACGTCACTTGGCCTCGTGGTGTAGTTGGTTAGCATATTCCCGTACTGAGGGAATGATGCGGTTCAAGTCCCGTCGAAGTCGAAACATTTTTGGGATATTATATGATTTCCTAAAAGATGGGTGTTATTTAGTTCGACTGAGATGTTATATAATGGCACTAGGTACATTCGAGTCTTAGTTGCTATTGTGTGTTGTAAGTTGGTCGATTCAAATGTATTTGTGCAATCGAAAATAGTACATCATCATCATCATCAACCTATATTAGTCCACTGCTGGACATAGGCCTCCTCTAATGAGCGCTATAGCGCCCTGTCTTCAGCTTGTCGCATCCAGCATCTGCCTGCAGTCTTTCGTGATCGCCATCCCACCTGGCTGGAGAGCGTCCTACACTACGTTTTCCGAGTCGCTGTCTCCACTCGGGAACACGTTTACCCCAGCGGTTGTCGGTTCTTCGTGAGTTCTCTGTCGGATGTATTCGTTACGAATCCTATCCTTCAGAGAAACTCCGAGCATAGCTCTTTCCATAGCTCGCTGAGCGACTTGGAACCGGTAGACCAGCTCTACCTTGAATGCCCACGTCTCAGCTCCGTAGATCATAACGGGTGGGACGCACTGGTTGAAAACTTTCGTTTTCAAGCATTGCGGTATGGGTGACGAGAATTGTGGTATAGAATATATGAAAATAGTACAAAATATACATCATAAAATAGAAATCTACAACAGTTTGAAAAAGAGGTATCAATAACGTTGGTGACAACTCACCACCAAATCTCGGTAGTGCGAGGTTGGAGTTACAAGACCTATCACACTAATTTAATAAATGCGAAATATGTATGTATGGATGTCTGTACGTCTTCACAACAAAACTACTGCCCGGAACGGGCTGAAATTTGTATACAGGTAGTTCTAACCCGGGAATAAAACATAGGCTTTCAATCGTTTCCATAGAAACAACGCGAGCGAAGACGCAGGCAGAAACTAGTAAGAAATACAATGCAAAATTTTATAAACTCAGTTCCGTATCCTTTTCAAGAACGAACTTCACAAAACTAATAAATAAATCCTGAAACTTTTACGGTTTCGACCCCGCGTTCCCTCAACAAACTGTAAATATCCCTGAAAATATTTCCCTCTAAATGTTGATAAGTAGATTTGTGATGGCTGGTTTTTCGGCATCAAAACTTTCTTCATTTGCATGAAAATGAATTATAACCATTCTAAAAGTTTTTCCCTTCAAAACAATCCTTCGCAAAAAAACACCCGACGCCTGAGGCGGTAAAACATCTACCGTGGAGTAAGTATAGACAATAGAGGGCCTAGGTTCGGTACCATAGAAACGCCACTACGGCCACCTGATGGCCCGACAGCCCCACAGCAACATTATGGATTGTCTAAAAGTATTGACGACCTCAGTGGCGTTGCGGGCGAAAGTTGAGACCAATGTTTTGCGGTGTTTTTGTTATTAGTATGGTTTATAATATCTTCGAATATAAAGGTAGAGTCCAACCCAGGGTTAGGCCCTTTTATAGATTTTTAATGATTACTTAGTCAATTATTCTAAATGTATTTTTTCCTATCTATGTTGGTATATTCATACCATGACTCCATAATTCATCAATAATGATCTAAAGGCACCCATTGCTACTCTGACTTATCTACTTATCAAAACAAGTTAACGCCTCGCAGCGTCCCCCGTTTCTACTTATAATGCCAAACTGTCACTTTGACTTTGACGTTTTTACAAATTGACATGCGGACGATCTTTCGGGGAAATTCTGCAAGAGCAAATAGACTGAATGGAAAGGTTTATTCAGTCTATTTTTACATTTTACTTTACGTTGAATGAAGGATTCTTGGAAAGCGATTGGGGATTTTCCACTGACCTATAAGTTCGATTTACTGGGAACTAGCAATCGAACTGTTTATCTCTGCGGCAAAGCCTGTTTCAACGAAATAGTTGACCAAAAAGGCCAATTTTCGCAATAAAATAGAGGTGTTTTCTAGTGATAATCAGAACTACATGTAAGAATGTGTTTGTTTGTAAAAGTAGTAGTACATACAGAATCTACGAGGCCCGTTAAAAAATATTCCTCTATCTATTTACAGTTTTGAGCTCTGGCGCAGCGCATCAGCATGGCCATACAGCGGGAGATTTCGGATTTTCGGAGATTAGCCAAAACAAACAGCAAGAAGTTTTCAAAATTGTTTTGGTTATAAGGACCTACCTACCGTTAAAAATTTTTTTTTAACGGTAGGTAATCAAAGGTTGGTTTTCAAAGGTTGTGAATATCATTTAGTGAGATTGTCGTTTGACGACAATCTCACTTAATGGTAGTAACGATGTGGCCGAGGAAGTATCACTTAGTAAAAATTTGTAATGACACTTTAATTTTATTATTTCGTGTAGTGTGCTCTATCCAAACTATTGTATGTCAGACGTAGTTGCCAAACCGTCGCCATGTGAGTTAGCTGCCATACTATACAGAATGAATAGTATGGCAGAATGGTAGTATGGTATTTTGAAGCGTTGCCAGCGACGTCGCCGTGGCGCCCCGGTGAGGTAGGACCCTTACTATCTAGCCTACACGAGTTCAAAGCCCTCTCTAAGCCCAAGTCTTCAAAGAAAGTCTAGACTGCCCATTTACAAGACTAACACTGCCTGCGAACTTTGAGAGAAATGCAATTTATAATGATGAAAACTAATTGAGTTAGTAATTAATTTAATTAAGAAAGTTTAAGAGTCGACAGAAGAAATTGATGGAAAAGTCTAGCTTTATTAGTCTTTTATTGCTTCTAGACACCTACAGATCTACAGGCAATGGCGCATTCCCACATGCTCAAACTTTCAAAAGGTTTTAGGTGTTTGATTTTAAGCCTACTTATTATTGTAACTAGAAGTTCTTTGTAAGGTAATTATGATCCACTGTTTTGATAGCAAGTTAGCTTCTTTGTTCGCTTCGCTTCTAACTTCATCTTAGGTCCAATTTCACCGTTGCAATTGGAGGAGATCAACATAAGATAAACTTACTTCGGCGTTTTTAACGACGTTCAGCGCATAGTGCACGTTGATCCGGTTCAAGCTGAACTTAGTTTAACAAACGGTGAAATTGGAACTTATCAAACTTAATATTTGTCCATACAAAACTTTGTGAAAGATTGGGCTCGCTAAATTATACAAGGTGCCACGTTATTGGTGTACCAAGCCGAAACTGGGTTGTTGTGCGCTCTATACCCAAATGATCCGCATGGTTGATTTTCAGGAATACGTTTTAAATTTTCATAGTAATAAGTTACTTTATGTATACGCTTAGAAAAATTACTACCTATCACTAACATAAAATCGACCAAATTTTAGGGTTCCTTTTTCATGTGCAAATAAAGAATACTAAAAAAAAATACTAGACACGTACGTAGCACTTTTTAAAATTTCGCGATTTTTTAACATACCATAAGGTACACACATACACATAGACGTACCTACCACGAAACAAACAAAAAGTTTAATTGTTCGTTTTTTTTTATTGTTTATTGTTAAACATTGTTTACATAATTAATCTACAGCTAACATAAACCGTTATTCGGTTTGTCCGTAAGGCTCAGTCTCCATGGTAAGTACCTACCTATAGTAACAGATAAATAAATAGTATGTACCTACGTGAGTAGGTAGATACAGTCAACTCTTACACTTGTCTTAAGATAATAAATACAATAACCACAAACCGAACTTTCACAACAGTCTGCAGATGCAGAGATAACAGGTGCAACAGTGTGCAGATAGCTCAACTGTATAAAGTTTATTTTGTAAAAAAATAGATTCTTGTACCTTCTTCATCGGCACACTTATGCCCTACTGCCTCCCACAAATATCCCCTCATTTGGGGCTTACCATATTCACGACGCCACAGTGTGGATTCACCAGCACCAATTTTATTTATATTTTTTATTTTAAATTATGCTGGACAATCCACGCGTCATTATCTAGCCCCAAGCTAAGCAGAGCTTGTGTTATGGGTGCTTGATGACTGATTAAAAAAACCTTTTAATAGCCCTCTGTTTTTATTTTCCTAATTCTAAGCTTTTGTATGTGCTGCTGGTTTTCCTTTAAATAAATAAATAAATAAATAAATATACTAAATTACAAAGATCGATATTTTTTATCATACATAGAAAATACCCAGAACACCCGGAACAAATATTTGTAGTTTTTTTTTTTTTTTTTTTTACAAACATTTGTCCTAAGACGGGAATCGAACCCGCAACCATCTGCGTCGCAGGCGGACCTTCGCCCGCCGCGCCACATCGGTCGTCGAAACTTTGATCTCCTCCTCCGTGAATTTGCCAGGGTGGAACTCTTCTTGTACATTTTGTAAATACCATTATACTTGTTGTAATTTTCTTTGTACAATAGCATTCATAGTAGCTGACCCCTCAACCCCCCCTTAATTCTGTATTCATAGCTTTTTCAAACGTATCAACGCAACGGTCAGTTAACAATGAACGGCAATGTACATGAAATTATTTAGCAAAGTAGATTAAAACTCCTCAACTCCACGTAAGAGTCCGAGACAAACTGCTGCATCAGTGATGTCTTCCCACACCGCGTGTGTCCCTTCCTGCTTTCCTTTCTGCTTTGCTTTACTTTCCTCCCTGGGACTGCCAGGGTCGGAGCTCTTCTTAGCAGAGAGGCAGTGTATTTTGTAGGTACATTTTATAAATACTCTTATAATTTGCAGTTTGTTGTTTCTGGCATTCATAGTTAGCTGATCCTCCTGGCAGGTCCCAAGTCTCTATTACCTACTTAATTCGGGTTTGGTTGTATATTATTAAATTTGTTTTTTTTTATATATAAAAGGGCTTGCTTCCTTCATTTTACTGAAGGATTCTAGTTTTAAAGAAACAGACTTCAAACGTTACAGGGGGTTCCGCTAACAATGAACGCACTTTACATGAACTTATTTAGCAGTGGATTAAAAACACCTCACCTCCACATAAGAGTCCGAGACAAACCGCTGAACCAGCGAAGTCTTCCCACACTGCGTGTCTCCCACGAGCACCACTTTGATCTCCTCCTCCGTGGGGCTGCCAGGGTCGGAGCTCTTCTTGGCAGAGAACATCGTGCTTTATCTGTGGGGGGATAAGATGGAGATTAGAATAGGTTGATTGGGGATGTTCGTTTGTAGTCGCAGAATAACTATAATAAGGTGGAATAGCACCATCATGGTGGTCTAAGATTAAGCAATCCCTGTCATAGCAAGGTAAAACGTAACCATTAAAAACTATAACAAAGACTTCAACAACGCATACGCAGAGCAAAAATGATGTAAATCCCAGTTTAAAACCGAACGAAAGAATAAAATGATGAATGAAAGCTCTCAAAACCAGTAATTGTTCAAAACAAGATACTAAACCGCAATGCAGCGTCCCGTGGAATGGCCACTTCGTTTTAATTGATTTTGTCGAATCAGCGCGATATTGAGCGTTTGAATTCTATTATTTGCTTCGATGGTACCAGTGTCGTTAAATATTTTCCAACAATATTTCTTTATTTATTTATTTTACCTATGTGTTTAGGATTCTAGCACAAAGTATAGGTACAGTGAGCTGCATCGCTAGGTAACCCATCTGATCGGTTAGAAATCTCGTAATCCCACTGGTACCGTTGTTACGGGCCGTAATGTAACGTGTTAGCGTTACACAGTGAGCGTTCGTGCAGTTAGTACGGGAAAAAAGGCGGTTGCAACGAACAATTAGACGGATTTCAGCACACGGCGGCGCCGCGGCGGCGTATTATGCTCGCTGCGAATGATACATTGTGCCCCATAACCCGGCTTTAGGTTATGTTTTTTTCATATTTTTATAGGTAGTTGTTTTATAAAGAACAGCTTTACGTCTTTCATTTACCGAAAACATATTTCTGTACACCAATATACCTAACGGGGTCTGTGCAGCTCCCTGTAGGTACAGTGTATAGTATTTATAACAATAATTATAATTTGATTGTTTTGATATACTAAAATCAGATTTCATTCGAAATCCCTTATTTACTACAGTAGAAAAATAAGGTATATACCCTTATTTTTCTACTGTTTTTAAGTTTTTCGGAACTAATACTTATCCCACGGGACAAAAAAAAAAATTAAACCACCTCCTCGGGATCATGAAATATTTTACAAAATTGTTCCATTAATTGATGGAGAATTCCACGGGCGTACATTAAAAAAACATACATAGGTACAGCCGAACATAGTACCTCCTATTTTAAAGTCGGTTAAAAATACCTGAACAGAGCTTATTTCAAGAACTCGTTGTAAACTAGAAAGATTGACCTTGTTCAGTGATTTTTGACGTCGAATGTAAAATATATTTGTTTTGTAGGTTAGAAGTTTACGTCTAGAAGGATTTTACAGTCATAAAAGTAATTTTAAATTGACCAAGTTGCCCTTTCTGTCTGCTATCGCCTGAACATAATTATCATGACAAAAACAATATATTCAGTGTTCAACTAAAGCTGCAAACACACTATGGTTCACGCACGCTACGCACACGTTTTATATTTGTACTGTGCTAACTGCTCCACAACTCTGCCCAAAACCGATACACTGTCCCGTGGAATGGGCACTTCGTTTTAATTGTTTTTGTCGAATCAGCTCGATATTGAATGTTTCGACCTATTTAGCATCGGCCGACATGTGCGTTTGTGTTATTGGACAGGGATTGATTAGCTGTTATCTGATGTTTTCCTTATCGGTTATGTTTGAAACAAATCTGGTTTTAGTAATTATGCTAGTTTTTGCTAATTATAATAATGCTAGACCATTCACATAGGATCATCTAGCTCCATGCTAAGAACAGTTAGTACTCTTACTCATTTATTCGCTGTAGGAGCACAAGGCACACTTGGAGACGTCAATTTACATTATAGGTGCTTAAATTAGTAATTCAAAGTCATCAACACACAAGATATAAACATAATCGAGGAACTTAGGATTAAGGGTACAAAATAGGTAAATTAATAAATAGGTCAGCTGTAAATGGGCATCGGCATGGGGTATTAAATTCATGTAAAAATAATAATTATAAATTCATAGTGCTGCTGTAAAATGGCATTGTCTGTCATAATTAATTCTAAATATATATATAATAACAATTAATAAGTATCACAGTAATGACCTTATAATTTATGCAATGGACAGTAGAGGAAATAAACTGTTTAATTTACTATGTTATCAAATAAAAGACAA
This sequence comes from Eupithecia inturbata, assembly GCA_963662085.1. Lineage (NCBI taxonomy): Eukaryota > Metazoa > Arthropoda > Insecta > Lepidoptera > Geometridae > Eupithecia > Eupithecia inturbata. Next base: position 2,021,593 of record OY759195.1, read on the forward strand.
AAAACTGTTCATATGGGTTGTTTACCTATCTATGATTTTTTCATTGTGTTTTTTTTTCCTGATAAACGTGAAAAATTTTAGCTCATACATACTGTTCAAACTTAGTTTATGGTATTTATCCCTCGGTGATATAAAATCCATCTACCTACCTATCTACCATTTGCATAATTTCCTTAAACGTACAGCAGAATCCCGAAACTGCTGATACCTCTCCCTCCCCAAACCCTAATTACTCCAAAAAATCACAGGCGTTAGGTAAGGCTGTTACTAACGATTTACGCCATGCCTTGATAGACGTTTAATGAAAACGATAAATAAAACGGATATCCTGAATTAATACTTACGCTGCTGCTTGTGTGATTTAGGAATTTGATAAAGTTAACGACTTAAACAGGTGGGTACTGACCGGCGTTACAAGGCGTAATTTAATGTGCCACACAGCGAGCGTTCGTGCAGTCAGTAAGGGAAAAGAAGGCGCTCGCTACGAGCAACGAGGTGGATTTTGACATTTTATTGACGTTTCATGCTCGCTGCGAATGGTACATGTGTCAATTATAGGATGGGTAATTTTTGCGTAATTGCGCAGCAGTGCTATCGCATCACTGGCATGCACTGTTCTACTACTCCTCTTCTCCCCCAAAGAAGGGGGGTTTGCCTTAATCCCTACGCAGGCGGATTGGTATTGCAGTTGAGGTGTTAAAATACATAGAAGGGAGCTGGTGCCCTGCCTCTGGTAGGTTGAACCTAGGGAACCTCAAGTTCCCTCAGTCGCCTCTTACGATATCCACGGATTGAGTTAAAGAGGTCGATTCTTACGCTGCGATCGCCACGGCTCTACTTGTGGAATGTTTGTAGCTATTTTGCTGAGTGTAATGATAACCGATTTTGCCATTGTATTCTCATTTAAATTTCTGTCTGTAGAATATTACAAAAGCGAATTTGACGGGAGGCATTCAAGAGATTTGTCATTATGTTCAAGAATTGTTATTTTTGACTGTACCTAGGTACAGTTACCGACAGAAGATAAACCTATAAGACAATATCAATTATCCATTTATGTTGATGCGCAGTGCATCAGCATTGCCATACAGCGGGGCAATGCAGCCAGCGTCTTGGGTACGCTTGCGACTGGTATTGATATGGATCAGTTGAGCTACCTGTAGGTTGTTTGCAACTGTCTGTAGTTAGCTTAATTGTTTCAATTGTTATTACTAGTTCTAATTTGTTTTTATTACTTGATTGTAGTTTTCTTTGTAAAAACGGCCATTGCCATTTAAAAAAAAAAATATATAACCACAAACCATAAACCTATGTAAATTAATAATTGTAATTTTAATTGTAACTTAATTAAAAATTAATTGTAAATAAATTAAGTTTTATTATCTACGTAAGTAGGTATCCATTACATTTAAATTTTCGTTCTCCAAAGACAAAACACCATGTTGAAATTACATAAGTATTCAGGGATTCAATTTCAATTGAATTGAAACTTACTGAATAGCGAACTTCGGTCAATGGAATTGAAACAAGGTATGTATCTAAATTCAATTAGTCTGCATCCAATTTAAGGGTCTGGTTGGTTTGAATGAGGTACATGGTCGGCGTTGTTAATTGATGTTTACCTTTAAGTTTATGAAACTAAAGGACCGACTCCAAGGGCGTTGCGAATTGATTAAATTAGGTACCTACACATCACCTCAAACCGTTAACCTGTAAAACCGCTTTTTAACCGTGAAAATCTCTTAATAACCTTGCTTCGGCTTCTTTTATATACATAATTTGTAGGTATGTATGTATGTGCTGCTGGTTTCCTTTGTAATAAATAAATGAATAAATTATGGCAACTTAAGGCTAGATGGTGTTGTGTGAATTATCCAGCATTATTTTATTATCTATTATATATTTTATTATTTATTTATCCTCATATATTAGCTAAAGATGAGTAGTGCAGTCGTCGTTTAAGAGTCTCCCTAACCTGCACTTTAGTACATTATGAAGAAGTATTTAGTGTCGACTGGTATTGATATGGACCAGTTGAACTACCTGTAGATTGTTTGCAACAGTCTGCAGTTAGCTCAAATGTTTCAATTGTAAATACCAGTTCTTATTTGTTTCTATAAGTTGATTGTAATTTTGCTTGTTTTTACTTTATTATATTTATTCAGGAAAAGCGAATGGCTACAAAATGTATTGTCATATAACTAGATTAGGTATACATAATAACTTAAGTTTAAACTTAAGCGGAACTTTTAGTAACTACCTCATAAAGCAATCTGTGAATTACTCCGTGGGCTGCATTATTACACAAACAGAACAGAACACTGAAGACAGTTTTTTAATAAAGATAACCTACTAGCAAATTAATTGTTTATAAGTAATACGAACACAAATCGTTTATTGGTACCATGTACATATTTAAAACAAAAACAATAAATAAATACATATAAATAAATAATGCTGGACAATCCACACAGCATCATCTAGCCCCAAAGTAAGCAGAGCTTGTGTTATGGGTACTAGATGACTGATAAACTTAATACAATATATAACATAGATAGATATTTTTTATTATGTATAGAAAATACCCAGAACACCCGGAACAAATATTTGCAGATCGTACAAACATTTGTCCCAAGGCGGGAATCGAACCCGCAACCTTCTGCGTCGCAGGCGGACCTTCGCCCGCCGCGCCACATCGGTCGTCAAAATGCAATGCAACGATACTGACGCTAAAGGTATAAAACTGTGTCGCGTTCAGTATCGCCCTCCTCTGGAACGGATGAAAATGATAAACATTTTTAGTAAATAGGTAAGTAACACACACGTGCTGATTAAAAGTTGAGTACCAGCAATCATCAAGAGGATAAGCTGAATACTAAGCTGAATAACGTCTGAGTACCGTATATTCAGCTGTTATTCAAACAAAATAGGCCCCAATTTAAAATGCTTAACTCTGAATAACATCTGAGTAACATCATAGAAGGATCTGCATAACGGTACAGTTAGCTTTATAACTTTTGAGTAACTAACAGCTGATATTGCTTTTATTAAGCTACAACACAGTTATTCAGCTAAGTTGAATTGGTTATACTATATTCAGAATCTTTATGCATTTAATTCTTTGTTCAGAATTATTCAAACAAAATTGATGGAGAAATCAGAAGAAGATTCGGATGAATTTTAATGTCCATGTGATTATTGACAAGTGAAAGTATAAAATCGGTAAGTAAATTTTAATTTACGAGTTAGAGGTCTGCTACATGTTAATTGTTAGTGCGCATGTAATTTTGTCGTGAATATATGACTGTGTTTAATTTCGATTATATTATGACGCGCCGCGAGAATAATCGAGATAACTGATTGTATATAGTGTTTTTATAGGTACATAAATACTAGAAATTCCTGATTCTAGCAATTTAAACACAACAAAATAACATGAACCGAGTTGAAAGCGTTGTAGGTTTCAGTTTAAACATTTTGGTGATCTCATAAATTCCTTATAAATAAATCACAAAGACTTTTAATGGCGATCGATTATTTTGCTTTTTACGCTGAATAAAAGTGCACACAAGTTGTATAGTTGACCACATTAAATCTGGTCAACTATACAAAACAAACCCTATAAATGTGAGGAATTAATAAATTGTATTAATTCCTTACATTTTTAGGGTTCTCTAATCGGACAAGTAAAAACCTTTTCGAATGTGGAGTTTTTCCGGGCGGCTTTTACTAAATTGATACGAAATTAAAAACATAAATTATAGCATCTTCGCTTTTTTAATATGTTGTATTTACATTTAAGTACCTATTTATAATTGTATCGTATCAACAAATGTATACTTCATTTCAGGAATATGTAATTTAAAATAGTTTCAACACTTCGTAGGGGTCGCCCCGAAACGACGAAACGCAACGAAAATATTTTCAAACCTATGAAGAAGCCGAAGGAGAATTGAAAAATATCTTAAACAGAACAGACACAGGCACAGATCTTGATCAGAACAGCTGTGATCAACTAAATCGAACATTATTCACCTGGAGGTCCAAAATATAACTAAAAAAAATGTATTCGGTGCATTGTTCTTCTTCGCTATCTGTACTACAGCTGCCATCAGATGCACAGCTTTCTTGCGTGTATTGCAATGATGTTTGATTTTTGTTGGGTACGGAGCCTTCTTTTCACGGAAAAAAGGGGTGCTAGCTGGGACCGGGCTCATTTGAAACACTTACACAATAATTGCTATTTGTGATATTTAAATAAATACATTTTTTCTTTTGATATTACCGTTTCTTTTGCGTTTTTCCCACGACTATCGGTCCATGGTGCAAACAACTTAAAAAAAAGCGTGCAATAGATTTATAATAGTTATAATAGACCTGTGGTCTTTAATTTGAATAAGTTAGTTTGAAACTTACTATTATACCGAAAAAAGCTTAATAAAAAGCCAAATAATAACATAGTTTATTCAGCAACTGAATAATTGGTAACACATGGAATCTTATCCAGTTTAAAGATAAAATAGAAACAATTATTCAGTATCACGCTGTACATTAGAGTTATATAGCAATGTTATTCAGAAGGTGATGCTCTATTCAGCAATAAGCTGTTTCAAACGCTACTGGCTTAGTAACGATTTAGTAATAGCAATACAGATTATGGTTATTCAGACAAATGCTGTCGAATGAGCGGTTTTTCAGCTTTAAACCACTTGGAATGCGTAATGCTTATTAACGTGTGTATAATAAACTTACGAAGATTGGTTATAAAGCATAAACAAAAGGGAGAACATAAATACAGAATTTATTAAGCATTAAGAATTTTAAGTGTCCGATATTAACTTTATTCAGCTGTTGGATATTATTGAAGCTCCTATACAAATGATAATTATTTTTAAACTGTAAAATGTTTTAAATGTGAAATGTTATCTTAAGCAAACTAAGTAAAGTAAGCAAAAGGGTTAAAAACTAAATACATTTTGATCGAAAATATTTCATGACAATGGTTTCATCGGAGCAAATCGCAGAAGTTCGAAACAATTTTTGGTTTTGACAGCTTTCATTCATAATATCATTCGATTACGTATGGGTTAGTCTCACTTCGGCCCGCACGATCGCGCGAGCCGAGTCAAGTACTCAAACAATCGAAGTTCAATGGCTTATCGCCTCTATCGAGGAAGTTCACTTACAATAGGATCTGTAACAAGGAAATCAGCTGTTATGCGTGGGAGAGCGTTAACAAAGTACTGTGAGATAAACACCTAATAGTAGAGAATCAATATTAGAAATAAAGTATGTTTAATAGACAAATAAAAATAATATTCAATAATAAAAAAAAATAGAACTAGTATTTACAATTGCTCAACTGATCCATATCAATTCCGGTCGGAAGCGTCCCCAAGTTATATTTTTTCATTTTAATTTTTCATTGTAATATCCGAAAGAATCACAATAACCTCATAAACATCAAAACAAAAATCTACTCTTCATTTCACAGCAGCCAACCGACCACTGAACTTTTATTTGTTTAAAAAAAAATATTTGATGTCATATTGAGAATTTGAGAAATTTTTACACGAACCATTGGGCACGCTTTGGTAAAGGCACTATCTGAAGGAATTTGACTAGTTTTCACATTTATGTACTTGATTAGATGTAATTCCTTTTTGATAAGTTTAAATAAGTAATTATTTATCTGTATATGATCTCAGCTCTTTTATCGGTGAAGCCACTATCAGAACGAACATGGTGAGATTTTACGTTTATGTTTTTAATTAAATGTTATTTATATCTTTGTCATTGTTACCCAAAAATTAGGCTAAAATGCCATAGCCATTTTATTTCGCAGAATGGTGTAAGACAGTGTCCGGTCCAACGAAGAAAAGGCGGAAATGGACTTTAACATCAAAAGTTTCAAAAGTATTTTAAGCAAACAATATAATGTAGATATGTAGAATACTAGCGGAATTAAGCGGAAGTCATGAAAAATCGGGTCGAACATATCACACAGAAAATGATATTGCAGATTATTTTGACCGAAAAGGAAGGCCAAAAAGAAGTGATCGGACATGATCCAAAATCATCTACAATGAGATTACAATGTCAAAGATAAGAAATACAAATAAAGACCTTGCGTTCGATAGAGCAAAAAAGATGAATAGAGCAGTCTTCACCATGATCATGAATTTTTATTCCCATCAGAGAGAAAAGTCGGCAACAACCAGCTCAAAACTAAACACATAAAATTACTTAAACTTTGTATTCAGTTATTTCGGTCGTTTATTTGTAGCAATTACGAAGAAACAGGAATTTCCACAATATACTGGGCACTGAACCGAAACAACACAAATACTCCTAGATAACATTCTATACAAGTTCGCTGTAGGTATTTATTTAGTTTCTTGGTATTATTTTAATTATAAAGGGGTCCAAAGAACTTCTGGCTGGGTCTAGCTTAGCCTTGCGTCTATATTATTTTAATTATAAAGGGGTCCAAAGAACTTCTGGCTGTATTGTGTACCCAACACAATGCGTAAAAACTCTGTCAGGGCCCAACAATTGTTCAGTAGTTTAGGCGTTGTCTTCGGCCATACATCTTCACATACGGCACAAACTTTCGCCTTTATATTAATAGTAGAATAGCATTACTTGGATACTGTTATCATACCTACACTTAGCCAAACTCGATGTAGAATATTTGTATACAAGCCACGACACAAATAACTAAAACTTACTTGCTTGGCGTCGATATATTGTATTGTAAGCAAGCAAGCGATATATTGTAAGGCAAGCAATATTTATTGAAAGAGTTAAATCGACAAGTTCTTTAAATTGCGTATAAAAAGACGCGGCAGCAGTCAAGTTTACAAACATTCTGCATTGAGTTTGGCTAGTGTATAGATTTTTTGGTATGAAGATTGTGCGTAGGTCCTCATGCTTGGAGGTAGGCTCTAACAGATACTAATGAAATGTCCTTCCCATATTACAATTTGTTAAAAGGGTCTCTTCATCTACGTTGAAGGGCTCAGGTGGCATTCCCCCGGGCGTTAATAAATCAATTCAGAGAGGTATGGAAATCTCCGTGGAAAATACCTTACTGAAATTACAAAGCTTAAAATATTATTACAGATTATTATGTATTAGGTAATTTTACTTGGAAGAGTTCGATAATTTTTTATTCAGACTTAGGGATCGTGAACTTAAATAACTCCATCAGTTAGAGGAGTTCGGATATTGTGAAACTATGAAATTTAATTCCATTATAAAACAGTTGATATATTGTATGTATGTATACTTTTTTTTTTAATTCTTTATTGACAAATAAAATTACAATTCAATAATTAATAATAACAAATTAAAACGAGTATTTACAATTGAAACAATTAAGCTAACTGCAGACTGTTGCAAACAATCTACAGGTAGCTCAACTGATCCATATCAATACCAGTCGGAAGCGTCCCCAAGACGTTTGCAGCATTGCTCCGCTGTATGGCAATGCTGATGCGTTGCGCCAGATACCCGCCAGCTCTCGGGTCACGCGTCGCGTCAACTAGACGCTCAGATAACTTTTTAAAAACTCGGAGAGCCTCGGTACCCCACGGACCTAGGTAGTTGATATTGATATTATGTGTAGGTAAATTAACAAAAATAAGAAAGTAGTGAAGCGCGAAAAATATAATTTCTAATGTTTTGAAAAATCTAAAAACGACAATGTTGTGCGGCTCTTGTTCGGGGCTCTACTGCGAAGCAAGTTGGAGTCAAGCTGTTGCGTCTGGAACCCCCACGAAAGTAAGAGGGGCATTCAATGTATTCTCGGTATCGGGGTTATTTACTTAAAACGTGCGTAATTTTATTTATGCAAAAATTGAGACGTTATCTGAGGGTAAAAATATAAAATTTAAAATATTTGTGATCAATGTGATCATTACTTCGCTCGTTATCCTTAGTCATCCAAAACCAGCGAGCACCGCGCTGTGATTAAATTCCTTACAAAAAAAAGGAAAAAGCCAAAAAATCATTCACGAAGAGATGGTGACTGTTTACGGAGATTCTGCGCCTTCGTTATCAACAGTTCAAAAGTGGTCAAGTGAATTCAAAATGGGTAGAGAGAGCATCGAAGACGACCCGCGCTCGGGCGGGCCGATTTCCGCCGCTGCGGAAGAAAATGTGAAAAAACTGGTATTGGAAGATGTCCGAATAAAGATCAAAATGTTAGAAGAAATGACTAACCTATCCGTCGGTACCACTCACACTATTCTTCATGACCTCCTGAACCTTTCAAAAGTCAGTGCAAGATGGGTGCCGCGAATGCTGACGGCGGCGCCTCAGAAACAAGTGCGAGTTGTCTGCTGTAGGGAGTTGTTAGAGCTCTGTAGTGAAGATACATCACGTTTTTTCAACTGAGTTGTTACTGGGGATGAAACCTGGATTCACAATTATGATCCTGAAAGTAAGCAGGAATCCATGCAGTGGCATAAGAAGGGTGCAGACCATCCAAAGAAATTCAAAGTCGGGGTGACTTCTGACGGAAAAGCCATGGCCACAATCTTTTGGGAGTCTAAAGGAATTTTGCTTAGCGAATACATGAAAAAAGGTGAAACAATAAACGTAGCATGTTACGCAACCACGTTGCGTAATTTAAGAAAAGCGATTAAAGAAAAAAGACGTGGAAAACTGGCCACCGGTGTATTGCTACGACAATGCGCCAGTTCACACGGCACGGATTGCTGTGAGAGATTGTGGATTCGGAGAAATCAACCATCCACCATACAGCCCGGACCTAGCCCCTAGTTATTATTTTATATGTCCTAATTTGAAAAAAGACCTTCGTGGAAAGCGATTTTCCGACGATGAAGAGCTGAAGGCGGTCATAAATGCACATTTTTCAGACAAGGAGGAAAGTTATTTTTTACAGGGTATAGAAAAGTTGATTTCGAGATGTAACAAGAGTATTGAGGGAGTGGGATTACATTGAAAAATAAAAAAAAAAGGTGAATTAGCGGTTTTTTTTCATGCTTTTGCCGAGAATACATTGAACGCCCCTCGTACGTACGCTTTGTTACTGGACAAGGTTCAAAAGCGCGTTTTTGTTTATTATCCATTCGTGTACCCACCTAGGTTTCTCCAAGGGTGTCTTGAATACAACTCTCTACAAACTAGAAGAGTGTATGATCAGATAGCAACAATGGGCAAGGTACTCCACGGTATGATTGACGTTCCTGATTTGCCCAACCATCTCTTTCGTCTCTACCTTCCTGATAATATAATACCTTCGCAACAGAAGCCATAGTCTTTTTGCTGTTCCTTTCAGTAGATCCGTTGTTGCTCGTGCCAATTCTGCACTGCCTCGCACCCTCACCGCCCTTAACAGACTTCTTGACCCGAACCCGGACTGTGATATCTTTGGCGATGAATGGAAGAAGATACTGTTACAATGCCTTTGGTTTTGAGAGATTGATGTTTTATTTTTAAAGTTAACTGTATAAGACAATAATAATATCAATCGGCAAATACCCTAAAAATAGCGATGTACATAATTTGAATACAAGAAATAAACATAAACGCGCTGTGCCCACAACTAGACTACACAAAATTAATGTATCTTTTAAAGGGCAATGTATACGCTTCTACAACAAAACTCCTAGTAAGTTGCAAAAAATATCAGTAAATAAATTCAAACAAATTGTCAGAACCTTCCTGTGTAAAAAGGCCTACTATAAAATATCAGATTATCTAGAGGATAAAAAAGCGTGGGACGGAATTTGCCCCAACTCGAAAAATAACAACTAACTAACAGGCTAAAGGTTTCTTCGTCGCTTCTTTACTTTAGTCTACATACCGAAGCGACTGAAATAAAAAATATCACTTTATTTCCGTGTCAGTGTTTAATTATTAAGAATTTGACCTTTTCTAAGTATACATTTATTGTATTTATGGAAATAAAGAGTTTTTGACTTTGAATAAGAAACCATTATTATTATTTATTTCTTAAAACTTTTGTGTTATTTGTGATTTTAATGTGTAAACATTGTAATTGGTTAAGTTTAATCGTTCTAGTTATAAATATATAAATAAATAAATGTCGCCGACTTAGGTATGTAGACTCCATTAGCGACACGGTCAGTATAAATACTCCCTCGAGATTTGCTACCGACCTAAAAATAAACAAACTCCTTGCAGTCTACGACTGGCCGGCCGTCACTGCTGTGCAAGATTAAAAATAAATCAGTCAGGTCAATGGCGTCCGACCTGTCAGCCCGCAAATAAAAATTACTACAATCACACAACAATGGATTTAAACGAGAACAAGATAAAGGAGGAAGTAAGCAGTTTTATGAGCAGTTTGCAGAGGCTCCTACCAAGGAAGAAAGACATAATAATTCTCGCACCGCAGAAATCGAAGTTGACAAGACTGAGTGACATACACGCCGAGGCCAAGAATGTTTTCCCAAAGTGCTTCCTCGGAGCCAAACTCATCATACTCCGAGAGATCATGGACAAGGTCAAACTGGTGCAGCAGTACAACTACGGCAAGTCTAAGGAATCCATCCGGTGCTTCCCACAACTCCTGCACAAGGAAATGGAGCCAAAAGCCTCAGAGGACGGCCTTCTCATCGACTCCTCCGGCTGTGCGACAGCTTCCTACACTGACTATTTGGACAATGGCTACATGATGAGGATAATATCAAGAATCAAAGATCTTATATCCTCGGAAACAGAGTTGATCTTTGAGAAAGATAATGGCAAGTCTTTGGGCTCGATCACTTGTGTGATGAAGGATGTGGATCCAAACACGACGCAAGTGGTCACGCAGTGGATGTACAGCATCCGGCCAGACTTATCTGTGGGCACGGAGGTTGGGATAAAGCCACTGTCGTATCCTTACGTGCCAGATTACTCCCTAAGCGCGCGGCTGGAGCGGCCCTCCTTCATCGTGTCGTCTACTGTTAGCAAATCAGGGTTCCAGGTGTGTGTCCATAAGCAGTTTGCGGCAGACTTGCGGATAGCCTCAGTGATCCACGATGGCAACCGCGGTGGGCAGACGTCGATCGGTGTTGCGGTTCACAAAACCTACAATAACGGTTCGGAACTGAAAATGTTTGTCGACTCGATGCGGTGCGGAGGCTTCACCTTCCAGAAAGATGTATTGTTCCATGAGCCTCAGAGTGACGTGAGGGTCCTCCGCCTGGTTGGCAGCACCATAATCGATCGGCAGAGAAGAGTCCGCTTCGGTATGGGTTTCCATTTAGATTTCTAGTTTCAAATTACCATTATCCTTTGAGGTAAAGTGCGTAAATCTTTTTATGTAGATATATTCGTTTGTATATAAGTATACATAGGTTTTAGCTACTGTTTTATCTGTTTACACCCATTGTTCTTGTGATTTTGACGTGTGATTAAAATATCCTTTTTTTAATACAAGTTTTTTATTTAGAACAGATCTAGTTAATACTCACGTTTGGTCGAATGTTTTCAAAGATTACTTGCCAAGTCACGTATGAAATCCGCAGGTAAGGTTATCTCACGTCCATCGGAACATAAACTTACTTTCCTATGACCAGTTTTGTAAGAAATAGTTTCGCTAATTCTCGAAGACGCTACAAAAACATAAGTTGGCAGTTCTGGAACTTGGTCTGGGGAAAAAACAAATGGGAGAAATGGTATTGTTGTAAAGTTTGAAAGAGGTTCATCTGCTTTGCAAATAAAGGTTATTATTCAATGGAAAAGTTGTGCAGAATAGTGAGTGCTATTTTGTTGACTTTGTAAGTAATCAGAAAATGAGCGTGCCTGTAGATTTCGAGCGAATTGAGGACTTATGACTTTGGGTGAGTATTCATTTTGATGAAAATTTTATTCAACAAAGACTTATTAGTAAAACAGAAAATCAACCCCGCACATGCTTTACACTTATTAGTCAGAAATGGCAAATTGAATTAATAGTCAATCGGCATTAAATGGGAGAATGATCAAATGGGAGTTTTGAAATGGAAATTAATGGTAGGTACACAATACAATCGTCATCGTTTAATCGAAATGCTAATGGTGAAGTGAGATCTGAGAGAGCAGCAAATAAATACATGTATATGCCTCTAAATTGGATAATTAGTAAAGGTCTCTTATATAGCTATCTCTCGTAGGTAAGTATATAAAAGAGTGTAATGTTTCTGCTGTTGTGCCTTTGGCCGGAAGAAGGGAAGAGAGTCCATTGCTCGTCACCGTCAGTATGATGAGTTACCTATCGTATTTAACGTTGAAATGCTATTCAAAAATTGCTTCAAAACTCTAATGGAATCCGCTAATTCCATTAGATATAATAATAAATGTAGATAGGACCTATGTCATTTCAGTTTTCTTTTATAATACAGGTTTTACCGGCGTTTTCTTTGATAAAGCAACAGCTTGGTAGATTCCAAATGTGAAACTTTACAGTAACTGACTAAACTGGTTTTACACTAAAACTTTCGTTTTCTGAAATTGTCAGCTGTCAATTATTCTGCCCCGGAAAATGGAAAACCAGGTAGCGCCGAATTGCAAAAAATATATTTATTTTGCTTTAAAAAATAAATAGTCTTAATGTAGGTCAGGTTTCCTTTCCTCTTGTTACTCAGCTAAGTGGGAATCCCTGTAGATATTAAGCGAAGTGCTGTTATTATATTATGGCACATACAAGCACTTATATTTTGCCTTATTTCGTTACTTATGTTACAATATAGTTTACTTGTTTCAGCCCGCGACTTCACTCGCGTTTTATGGAAACTTTTTATGATTATTTTTATCGTATTATAACTGATTTATGGGATAAAAAGTAGGCTATGTGTTATGCCAGAGGGGCGAGTCTATTTGACGTTAGTAACGAGACGTGGTCGTGACGTCTCCTTTTTCCATACAATTTGGTTCAGCGCCTCTATCGTGCGGACAGGGAACTACGCAAATCCCCGTACAATATGGAGGCGTCACGATCACGTCTCGTTACTAACGTCAAATACACGCACACCTCAGTTCGATACCTACATCTATGCAATTTTTTTACGCCTGATTCGTTACGTAGTTTTGCCCTTAATAAGTAACAAACATACACACGTGCATTCATCCAAGCTTTCGCATTTAATATGAGTGTGATGCCTAGGTATTTATTTAGGGTTCACTCGATCCTAATTTATTTCAAGAAATTTCTTCGTTTTCCACCTTCAAGTCCAGACGTTAGGATTTGATGACGTCTGTGAAACAGTGGGTCAAGGTCCGCTGAGAAGGTTGCGGGTTCGATTCCCATTGCGGGAAATTGTTTATGGGTCAGATCAGGAGACTGTGGGCCGGTTGAGAATTTCATAAAGGGCCATGAAGCGTGCCATTCTCGGCATCCATCTTATAGACCAAGTTCCGAACACCGAGATTCCACGACGTACCAAAGTCCAAGTTGTTGAAACTCGAATCATGTAGATCAAAGGACTCATCGCAATGTGAGATGTTGAAAGGTGAAGCAAAGTAACAACTGATTGATGGCCAAGAATGGGCAAAAGAAGCGTCGCGCGTCGGCCGCCCAGGGCCCTCCTCCTCCTCCACCTCCATAGCCTATATTGGTCCACTGCTGGACCCAGGCCTCCCCCTGATAAGCGTCTTATTGGCTTTTACATCACGGAGGTAATGTCCATATTCCCCATGCTGGGCATGCGGGTTGGGGAACAGTTTGGTGGTAGAATTGTTCTACAGGGGGAGCTGCTGCCCGTTCCCGGTGGATATCCCTTAGTCGCCTCTTACAACAACCGCGGGAAGAGTTGAGGTGGTGCAAATTCTAAGCCGGCACTACACAGCAACCCCAGACCCAGGGCCCTAATTCCACTAAATTAATCGCTTTACCATAACAATGGTATCGTCTCAGTATGACACATTTTGGCATTATACCTTTGATGAAAGAAACTGCAGATGGAGGGACGCGTGTCAAAAGGTGTTGAGTGTGTCGAGGGTTGAAACCATTTTATCAATATCTCCGTGCAAATAGCATCGCACGCACTATCTAGAGTTACTTTCAGCTATGGAAGGTTCTGCGACGATACCATTGCCATAGTAAAGCGATTGGTTAGCAGAATTTGGCCAGTTACAAGGCGTCAGTGGATGCGGCATTACCATTTTTCATACAAACCCGTAGATTATTCTAACTACTAAAGATATCCTTGGTATCATATTTTCATCCTTTGCAATTTTATCTTGTTCAGATTTTTCTCTTCTTAGGGAAGTAGTTTGTCCTAGAAAAGTAATAAGTTACCTATTCATTTTGTTGAATTTTCTGCTCGCCTTATAATAATGATGCATCTTCACTGTGCTTGCAATATTGTCTCGTTGTGCATGTTGCAGTTAAACTTTGAAAGTTGAGAAATATGAAAAACGGCTGGTTTTCTGCTATTAACACAATCATATAATTTGATTGGTCAGAGTCGCATCACCACACTAAATTAATTACAAAAGAATGTTACTTTATACGTCTAAAATATAGAATGGATTGTGCTATAAACTTGTATAAGTATAGATAGACAGAAAACTCTTTATGGCACACTTATCATAAATTGACAATTTACACAAAAAAAAAAACAATTATAAATTGAGTAACAATAGGCGGTCTTGTCTTTCAAGAACAATCTCTATCAGACAAGCTTGAATGCATAGAATCGCTAAATCGTACATCATACACATATAGTCCTATACTTACCAGGAATAACAAATAGACTCTATCCCGGAAAATGCGTGCGGGCAGAAACTTACGCAAGAAAATACAGTCGAATTGAGAATGGCTAAAGTAAAGGCGAGTGAAGCGCGGCAAATTCTCTTTTTTAATTATCCCACTGAATCCCACTGCTGGGTAAAATGAGAGAATTTTTTCCTTTCATGATAAACCGATCTAGAGCATTACTGGGCCAATCTGAGTAGATTCTATGTCATATTGTATAGGTTAACTAACTTCACAATGGTGTCAAATCAGAGGTCACTAAAACTAAGTTAAACAAATTTGACAGCTCTAAAAATAATGCCGTCCTTTTTATTTCGATCGTTATGAAAGGGACGGCATACTTTACTTTTAGTCCTGTCAAATGTATCTTTTAAAGGGCAATGTATACGCTTCTACAACAAAATACCAATTGAGTTGAAAAATTATCAATAAATAAATCCAAACAAATTGTCAAACATATCTTTTGTAAAAAGGCTTACTACAAAATATCAGATTATCTAGAGGATAAAAAAACTTGGAACAAGTTTTGCTCGATCTCGAAAACTAACAACCTAACAAGGTAAAGGTTTCTTGTTCGCTTCTTTACTTTACCTTAAACAGATTAGTTTTTGAATTATTGTTATTAAGTAACAATAATTCAAAGTGATCACTTTATTTCCTAGTTATACTTAAGTACCTATGTAATTTGAATTTTGTAACGTGTCCAAGAGTCTTCTAAGGTCTAAAGGAAATAAATTTCAATTTCAATTAGTTTTGGCGAGGTCTGAATTGATCTGTGAAGTTAGTTAATCGAACAATATTTTAACCTCTAAAGTAGGTTACAGTAAATATGTAGTTAAGTTTCGCCCATTATACTAAGCTACATTACTACATATCTGTCCGTCTGTTTTTTTCCCTTATGGTGCTTCATTTACTCATTTGTAATAATAACTTGTGTTTTAAATGTAATTGTCCTATTTAAATTTAGTACCTAACCAACGACATCAAGTGTATATAATAATAACTACGGTGGAAATAAATGAAATGAAATGAAAATGAAAGATGTTTTGTTTTGAAGGTTGTTTTAGATCATAGACTCATATACATGTATGCTAGTTTCGTTTCGCCCATATTTATTGTTTACAATACACTGCTGGTTGCACAACTTTAGCCATACCTGCCACTGGCTGGCCATAAAATATTGCCTACTACACGCGTCTCTTACAAGAATATCCTGTATATTTTTCGCTGAATATTTTCATAAGTTACTTCGCAACAACTATGTTTCGCGGCTGCATACAAAACTTGAAGCTTGGGATGATCGTTGAGATGCGGAGAGTTAATATCCAGTCTAGTGAGGTTTAAGCCTTATCGACTCATATAGAAAAAAAGTATTATTATAAATTCGAAAGTAACTCTGTCTACCTCTCTGTCTGTCTGTTACCTTTTCACGCCTAAACGGCTGAACGGATCTAAATGAAATTTGGCATGGATATAAATAGTATCCAGGGGACGGACATAGACTAGGTACTTTCTATCTCGGAAAAAAACTTGGGAAGCCGCGGGCAGCAGCTAGTTTATGTAGATATAATAATATGATCGTATTGAAAAAACTAAACACCAAAAATTAAGGGATTCGGGCTTCGAATCGCTTTTACACTGTTATTAAGTTTTGCGGTATAAATACGGATATAAAACGAACGGAATATGGATTTTTTTTTTATCTTTTCAATAGCGAAATAATTTTCAAAATCGGTTTTTAATTCACGGGAAAATCGACAAACATACTCGTACATAGAAAAAATACATGCATACAGCCGCACATAAGAACCTGCTCTTTTTTCGAAGTCTGCAAATACCGCGCGGGCGCTTATGGAATCGGGGGACATGAGGAGAAAATTATAAATTTAAAGATTTCTATGTTAAAATTGTCTAACAATTAGCATGTGTCATATTAAAACACAGCGACCTTATCTGTGGTGTACCGCTTTTAATCGGCAGGTTGGCACCTGCCGATTAAAAGCGGGTTTAACTCACGGCGGATGGCGTAAGGTGCATGATTTTCTCTGCTCTGCATGGAAATCACAATATGTTATGCTTTTCATGAGGAGAAAAAATGATGCCATAGTAATGCCACCACTTCATATTGTTTCCATTTCATCATTCGAAGCAGTTTAGTTTTTGTATATCGTTATTCTCAAATTTCAAGATAATTCAGAGCTCACGTGCATCTCAAAATCATACGGATTTTTAAAGTAATTACGTGAACATTAAAAACCCATTTATGTCGTAAACCATTATGTTCTACTTTAGATCGGTTGAGATAGAGTGTTTCACTCACGCTCGTGCTATTTCTTTGTCAGCCGTCAGATCCATTAAGATAGGAACAACTTGAGGGAACTGCCATGCTATAAAGAAGAAATTAAAAAGTATATAAGCAAAGTAAACTAAAATTAAAGCGTGGACACGAGAAATAATAGCTACCATGTAAGGATGTGTTAGATAACACTTTCATTGCCCATGGCGCACGTGAACATCTCCTGCACCTACTTCACCTGCGGCACGCCGCTTCGGATCGTACCGCAGACACCTGGCAGTGATTATTGCAGTTTTTTGTTCGATGGTATTGAACATCGTGTTATGCAGGTCAATAAACTGCAGTACTCTGACCTTAAAGTTACTTGTACTTACTTCACACTTTGATAACATATTCCAAGGGTTTGACTAGGTAGTTTGCCCAGGAATAATAATGGATAAAAGAGGAAGGAAACGAAACGAGGTTGGTGTTCTCTAAAAATGACCACACGTTCAACGACGTTGTATTAAAACGTCAATTAAAAATGTAATCGACCGATCTTTTAGAATAACACCACCATTTCATGAACGGGAAATAACATGAGCATAGTTGGATACAATAAGGTAGAAACTAGACGGGACCTAGCGCTGGTTGTGAACGTGTTCAGGGTGCTTCGGGGGAACATTACGAACCCGGGTATACTGGGAAGACTGTGTTTGTGTGTGCCCAATTTCTACGTATGCACATCGGCGCAGGCGAACCCGTCTGTTTGAAGTGAAAGCAGGACCAACTTACTGGGAGAGGCACCTCTTACCGCACCCTGCACACGCTCAATTGAGTTGCAGAGAATATATGTAGATCTATTTCAGGGTTCTCTGAGCGAACTCCGTAAGGCTACATTGGTGGTTTTGTGTTATTTGTCATGTATGACCTTTGTAATGGTAAATCCTTGGTTGGTTTGTAGTTTATAGTGTACCTAGCGAAAATTGTGATGTTTACTTATAAATAATTGTAAAATTGTATTAAGCTATTGATTTAGGGAGAGTTAGTCCCGTATTGGGGACGCTTCTGACTGGTATTGATATGGATCAGTTTAGCTACTTGTAGATTGTTTGCAACAGTCTGCAGTTAGCTTAATTGTTTCAATTGTAAATACTAGTTCTATGTATTTTGTTTTTATTTTGGAATTGAAATTTTCTTTGTCAATAAAAAATAACATAAAAAATAATTAGGACGTTCCTGTCTTGATAGTTTTAAGTTGGATATAAATACCAAATACCAAAAACAACAAATACACAATTTATTCATTCAATTTTTTTTTTAGACATTTACAATTTCAATATTTAAAATTTTAAAATACTTTTTTAACATTTGTTTCAATTATTTGATTGTAATTTTCTTTGTTAATAAAGACTTTTATAAAATGAAAATATTTTTACAATCTGAATATTTAAGACACAGACAAGACTGCAGGACAAGACTGCAGGCAGATGCTGATGCGGCAAGCTGAAGACAGAGCGCTATGGCGCTCATTGGGGGAGGCCTATGTCCAGCAGTGGACTAAGATAGGTTGATGATGATGATGATAGATAGATAGATATAGTTTATTGTGAAACAGATTACATGTTTTTGGTTAGTAGTGTCTTAAATCCTATGTTAGGTTTATCTAGACACTATGGTTCTCTAAAAATAGCAATAAGTATAAATTTGTACACACGGTAGGCAGTTACGCACACAACAAACACAGCGGTGTCACCGTCCGTCCCGTCCGAGTGTAGCTGTAGGCGCGGTGCGAAGTTGTACCCACGTGATCCACGTGAATCACGTGCATCAGGCCAGTGACAACGCTGCGCTTGAGTTTAGCTGTAGGATGCTCCTTTCCATGATGAATATTTAAAGTTTTTGTACATTTTACGTCAAAGTTAACCGACGAAACTGCTTATTGTCATGTAAGTATCTACATAATTATCTTTTATGGTAATAGTGTTAGTTTAGTTGTAATTATAACTTTAACAAACTAAATGTATATCTACTTTAAGTTAACGTTACTGTAACTAAGCTACAAATAAAGACTTTCTTATTCTTATATTTCGAATAACACTTACTTAAAGCTTTTATAATAATTTAAACAGGAAGCATCATAATCGGCCATTTGATCACTAAGAAAAAATATAAATAGTTTGATTCCAATTAAAATTATTGTAGTAATAAATAGATTAACACCACGATTACCAAGTCCAAACAATAGATTCCACGGTTAACAATCGATTTACGACCAATAATCGGAAACGAGAAATAGGCATGACATTACACCTCGGTTCCAAGACAAAGCTAAGTGACACCCATCCGTCTCCGCTCGCCACTGGCCTAGATCTCAGCCTAATGCCACGATTGACCTGGATTTTACAGACCCTGTCATTTCTTGAGTTTCTATAAAGTCGCCAAAAGCGGGGGCGGAGCTAGGAGCTAGTTGATAGGGGCTAGTGGATTCAGGGGTCATCTAGCTACGGTAGTAGCATGCGTGTACAGAGGCACCCAACCACCTTCCGTTCAGACTATGCTAGGCCACTGCTGGATCTGCCTGAGAAGCGCCTTAATGGTTCTTAACAACAAGGTGGTAATGCTATAATCCCCACGCTGGACCATGGTCGTTTAGTTCAGTTTGGTGATGGATCTATTCTACATGGTACGCTGCTGCCCACTCCAGCTATATTTGAAGCCAATTCCTAGTGACCCTGAACGATTGTACTGCTGGGGTATTTTTGTTGAAATTAAAATACGACCCTCTGTTTTCCAAAGATGGCTCCGCGAGCGTAAAATAGTTTTAGGTACTTACTGAAATATACAAAAAGAATAGAGGGAGATGAAGAAACAGTTTATACGTTTAATACAGTTAGTGCATTTGATGTATGTTTTTGTGCAACCCCTACCCCTAATTACCCTAAATCCAACCCTGTACCGTAGTGTGTGCTCAGCTTTATAGTTTGCGGGATTGAGGTCGATTACCAGCTTAACTTTTAAAGGGCGTTTCATGAATAAGAATATAGTATACAGAGTGATCCACGGCCATGGGACATGGAGGCCATGAACTAGAAATATTGAAAATAGGAAGTTTTACTGAAAGGAAACATTCTCTTATTTTTATAACTAAGTAAAACTAAATTCACAGAATTTCGAAAAATTATTTGGAAAAATTATTTATCCGGAAATAGAACCCATAAAAATAATGGAATGTTTCCTTTCAGTAAAATTTCCTACCATCAATATTTCTAGTAGGTAGTTGCCCTCCATGTCCCATGGCCGTGGGACACCCTGTATATTGAGATTTCAAGTAACCAGCAATTGGGTATTATACCTAGCAAAGCAATACCCCAACTAAGTTCCTAGATGGTTGAGCGAAATGGGTTTTCATTTCTGTATTAGTGTAACTTTGGCTTCGCTAAAATGGGTTTGGATTTCTGAAGCGCGGTCGATTCAGTTTTCTGTTGTAAAATGAAATGACGTTACCTACTTTTGTTATCTTACCTACTATCTTTTGCTTGCAGCTTTTCTCAGCTGGAGCAGAAGTTAAAGCGATTAATTTTTTTTATTTTCCCTTTGATCCCCACAAGGGTTTCCGGGTTCGATATCCCCGCCTTGGGCCAAATGTTTGTACGATCTGCAGATATTTGTTCAGGGTGTTCTGGATGTTTTCTATGTATAAGAAAATATATCTATGTAATGTACAGGACTAGTATTTACAATTGTAACAATGATCCATATCCATAACCCCCCAGACGCTCAGATATATTTTTAAAAACCCGGAGAGCCTCGGTACCCGACGGACCTAGGGTCTCGACCCCAAAGGGAGCAAATGTCTTCTCAATGCCTCTTGAGATCCTTGGCCAAATCTGCCGCCGCACCAGCCCTCACGGATGTCCTCAGAAGAAGGGATGGCGCAAGTGTGTCGACGCATGTATAGATAAATAAATAAATAATTGCTAGTAACTTACTCATAAGTTCAAATTCTAGTTTTTTCCCTGAATATACCCTAAGTTACTGCATTACCGATACCTACCTACTTTATTGTCTATGTTTGATTTTGTTTTGTGCTGTCTATGTTTGAGAACCAAATAAATCATCTATCTACATATCTATCCGGTAAAGGCGCCGCCGCAACGCGGTTTGGTAGGAAACGAAAGCCTTTTCGCTATCGTAAACTTACAGCACTTACAGGCTAAAGGTTTCTTCGTCGCTTCTTTACTTTAGTCTACATACCGAACCGACTGAAATCAAAAATATCGCTTTATTTCCGTGTCAGTGTTTAATTGTTAAGAATTTGACCTTTTCTAAGTGTACATTTATTATATTTATGAATATAAAGAGGTTTTGGCTTTAACTTTGACTTTGACTTTGACTACGACAAGCACAACTCATACTAAGGACTGTGATAGATGGTTTATATGGTTCACAAACACAGACAGCACAAATCAAAATCAAACATCACAGTAATATTATTAATGCGTAAGTTTGGATGTTTATATTTTTGAATGGATGTTTGTTACGTCAAAACTACTGAATAGATCAGGCTGAAATTTAACGTACAGGTAGTTCTAGGCCTGGAATAAAACATAGGCTATTTTTTATCCCATAAATCAGTTCCCATGGGATATAAATAACCTTAAAACGTTTCCATGGAAACAACTCGTGCGAAACCTAGTAGACAAAAAGCAAAAAACTCTAGTTTTTAATAAATTCTGAAGCGTGAAAAATATGAGCTTTATATCTTATATCATTCAACTTGGGTACACGTTGCACACTGGGCGCTGTGCCAACACCGTTTTGCCCAAAATCCAGTCGGAAATACGTATTGCAGTATGAATTACGGAGAGCCAGAGGACATGATTGTCTGGCACAGGACACAGGAGACATACCGTCTCTCCTCCATCATCATGTCTCAGCCTAAAGTCATTAATACCGGAATATTTAGCACTAGCTGCTGCCCGCGGCTTCGCACGCCTTTTCCGGTACAAAAGGAGCCTATGTCCGTCCCCGAGATAACCATCTACTTCTGTAATAACTGTCATGGTTATTAACGCTAAAGTCATGGCACAGCACGGAGCAGATCAGCAACTGTGCAAAATATTGAAAAACTCAAAATAACGCAAATTATCTATAAAGGTTTTATCATCTCAGCTAGTTAGTCTTATTTACAGAAATATATTTATTTTTATAAATCGGTCCATAATTGACGGAGAAATCGACCAACATACCTAAAAAAGCTAAAATACAGCATATAGCATAACGCCTAATATTGAATGTCCTCCTTTTTTTGAAGTCGATTAAAAATAATGTTAGACACGCTGTCGTACACCCACATAACCTAACTCACACCCTTGATGTGATTAATTGAAGTAGTATTTAACCCTTTCGAGTCCGTACGAACCAGTGATACAACCGCACCGTTACCGAGGCGTCACCGTTTACATTTTTCAAGAAGCGGTAAGTGAGCGGCTTTCCCAGACAGGCGCGGCCGGCGCGGCGGTGGCGTAGCAGCCAGAAGGCCAATTTGATATATTGCTATTTGTAGTCAAATTGTGGGTAGAGGCATAGGCTTAGCATAGTGAAACATCCAAAGTCTAAGGGTACAGGCGTCTGTGTGGGAGAGGCTTCAGTCGACCCGATGACGTCCAACTGTTACATTTTTGTGATAACAGATATCATTGACGTATTGGTTTCAGTTCTACACAGGTTGCCACGGAAAGGGTGTACTAAGCCGAAAGGGGGTTATTCTGGACCCCGAGGGGACCAACTTATTAATATTTTGATTTTCGTTTAGTAATTTTTTGCTAAATAGATTTTCTTTCCTATTCGTTTTTTTTACAAGCACTCTTGCATTATTTAACAATACAAAAAATCTCACAAATATTTATTGCTTGTTTTTTCAGTTAAACTAGTGTTTTGTTAAGATATTATTACAAAAAAGTTATGTAAATCCTTTGAAATATCAAAACGATAATAATAATGTAAGAATACACGTAAAAGAACAGGAATATACAAAAACCGTCTATATTTTTTCAAATTTAGTTAATAAAAAGTTCGAAATTAAAAAAAAAACCTAGAACAAACTTTGACCCCCGATGCCCAGACTCACCCTTTTCGGCTTAGTACACTCTTTCCATGGCATCCTGTATATTTGTCTCATTATGTTGTAGAGGAGGCGAACCTAACGGGTTTGATTGTCAAACTAGGCCTAGATCTCAGTTACTCACGGGATCCCCGTGGTAAAAAACTAGAATTACACAATATTCTACATTATTTCGTTGATTCCTCAAATGTGAGAACACGATCAAGAAAAAAAAAACACCATAATAAAACATGAAAGTGCACTGTCTCACACATAATTTGGTTGAGATCTCAGGAACCCCTGCTTTAATATTTAAAAGTACGGCACGTTTAAAAACGAAACAGATAAAATTATAACCCACGAATTAAATTAACAAAATGAATGAATAAACAAGACCTTTTTAACGTGCGACTGAGCGGGCAGGCCGCCAGCTTATCCCGAGGTAATACATGACACCCGAAATAGATGCTGTTAGTACTGGAACATCTGTTGAGCTATGTTTTTGTTTGGCTGGATTGGGTGTTTATACCTGGAATAAAAGAAAAAATAATTATTAACAGCCCAGTTAAACTTTACACTGAAAAACAACGCGGACACAGTACCGGTGGGGTGTGGTCACAGAAGTGTTTAGGCAGCACAATGCTGAGTGGCCTGCACTCAGTATTGTGCTGCCTAAACACTTTTACACTTCTATATTTGTTTGACCTAAACTCTGCTTCGCACATTAATAAGCAACGAAATGTATCCAGGATTAATCATTTTATTATTGTGGTATGTAGTAAATTTATCATACTGATTTTATAAATGCGAAAATTCGTGTGAATGTTTGTTACCTATCTCCGAAGTTACTTAACCTATTTAGATGAAATTTGGTATGTAGATAGTTTAAATTCTAGAATAATACATAGGCTAAGCTAATTTTTATAAATGTACCTCGAACAACTGGCTAAAGGGTGGTAAAGTTTCTAAGGAAAATTATCATTAATTGGTTCGATTCACTCAAAACTCGTTAGAAATAAACGATAAAGTAAATAATGATACAAGTTTTTTTTATTTTTACAAAACTACCCCAGGGGGGTGTGCAATCAATTTCCACGCGGACGAAGCCGCGGGGCGCAGCTAGTGGTAGGTATATCAAATGGTTTTCTTCCTTTCTGTAACTTTATTCGCATAGGACCCGCGGGGGCTCGCTATTGTAACTCTAATAAAGTAAATTATAACTTTAGTAAAGCAATAAGCCTCTCGACTCTTGGGTGTATCATGAATTGGACGAATGTACAGTCAGCCGAGAAAATATGTATACACTCCCAAGTTTTCAATTTGACTAAATAATGTATAGTAGTTGTGATAATTTATACACTGCATTCTGACATGTACGATCCTTCTTCTTTTTCTCTTCTTTTTACGAAAAATGTATGCGTGTACTTTTATTTCAAACGGTCCGAGTAAAACGTGGGAACTTGTTAATAGCCACCTGTCTCTTCACTCATCGCAATTATGTATATTGTGCTGAAAGATCCCATAATATAAATAAATAAATAAAATAAATGTGAAATCTTAATTAAAAAAAAATGTGAAACGTAATATACATATCATACATATCTGAGCAGCTGACTGTACCTACTGCATCAAATAAAACATCAGCAAATAATAACTAATTAAGAGTATAACACACAAATTCAAATGTCCAATCTCGATTTTTTTGTGCCTAAATACGCTGTACGTATTATGACAATGTTTAATCGAAGACGAATTTTAGTTTTCGTAATCTTCTGCAGTTTATCGCTACGCAACTAAGACGGTGTTCACGTCGAAAACAGGCCTTGCCAAAGAGCTTCGGACTACACTAAAAGTTAACAGTTAAAATTATATGCAAACCAGGACCACACAAAAGATCGCATAATTTAATTAAAAGCACTCATTAGCGAATAACGACTACTATTGTCTTGGAAATGGCGAGCAAAGTACGTAACGAGGCGATTTGTTACAACAGTGGTCATTAGTGACCACTGTGACCATACCATAATGGTATTCTAACAATTTGCTGGTTATTGTAATAGTTTATATGTTCAAGAGATTTAAGACTTGATCTTTGATGATGACGAAATGGACCAGATTCTTTTTGGACTGCAACGGCTTATAGGCGAAAAGGCGGTAGATATCTGCTCTTTTTAGGGTTTCGAAGATCGGAGATCTGTTTCGAAACCCTTATAGTCTTGCTTTTTCTGTCCTTTTTTCCGTCATCTCAGCAACTACAGCAGCAAATATCTTGACATTCAAAATAATGATACATTTCGTTAAAAGAAAAACAAATGAAAAAAAATAAGATGAAAATAAAAAATTTCAGAACAAATTGTGATGTCGAAATTTTAAAAGAAATCTACAAGGTCAAGTGGGATATGAAATGAAAAGTTTGTACATTTTAAAACAGTTTTTGAAATTTCTGTAGGTTTGATACTTTTTGAAATATTTTTTAAAAAGTCGAAAAATTACCCATGACTATCTCAAGCACCTTACTGATGAACAGCTGATGTTAGGGTTGTTACGTGGCATGGGCTAGTTGCGATGAAAGTTTCGAGGCTTTTTTTCAATAAAAAACCTTGAAACCCGGAAAGTGCTAGAACAAAAAAAAATCGCAGGAGGGGGGGTAGATCCCCCTCTCTCCGCTTAGTACACCAATTACGTGGCACCTTGTGTATATAAAATTGTATAAATTTTATGTTTATGTTATTCTCTATTATGTCAAATCTACCTTAACTACGATGTAAATTAATATTCAACACACGACTAAAATGTCAAATTTAGTAAAACTTTATTCTAAAACCATCATTGTTAACCTATGTTTAAGCAAATGAATATATATTTCATTTCATTATAAAAAAGGATAGTCTTAGTTTACAAAAAAATCTTGGATTCTAGACTGCACATTCACTCACACTGCACTCGTTCAAAGAACAGGCACTCAGATATCCAGTTAATCACATTATTACCCATATGTACCCAGTTAATCGCACTCTTACCCATATGTACCCAGTTAATCGCACTGTAACGCATAGGTTAATAGTTAATCACACTGTAAACCTAGCAATTTAATTAAACTACCCCTCAAATCCAAGCCTTGATCGTCAGTAAAGGCATAGATTAAATAGCTACGTTAAAGGCCTACATTTCATTTTATGTCCAAACGGGCCGACGGTAGTAAAAAGTAACAGTGCGAGTAGAAACTAACTCAAGGGCTTAATGGTTGTTGCTCACTTATCAACACGGACACGGATTCACATCGACTCAAAAAACACAAGCTTTTTTTCAAAGATTGTTAAACCCAAGTCGTTTTTTTATGAAACTTGGGTACAAAGATGAATATCATCATGCATAGCATTAGAATCAGAATCAAAAACGTTTACTTCCTTAGCAAAAAACTCTTTTTTTTTTCGATAGATTTCATATCATTTTTGTAAATACCCCGTCATAGACATATTGTCCTACATATGACCATGGTCTACCGAGGAAATGTAGCGTATGACCCCGACGACCCCAAAAATCATGTCGGTCCATGTACCAAACACCCTGTATGCAGTTACGGGCAGCGTGCGTTTAAGGCTAGCGTCAACAGGCCGCATCGGACGCTCCGTGCTAATGGTCGACGACGCGTCGTCGACCATTAGCACGGAGAGCGTCCGATGCGGCCTGTTCGCGACGTAGCCTTTAACGTCTCTGATGTTATAGGCTGGGGTAACCACTTGCTATCAGGCGGTCCGCACAGCAGTGCGCAGACATGTTGTCTGCTACCTTTATGGAATAAAAAAAAATTTAGGCGGTGGTGGTTATCTGGGTGTTTATGTGCGACAACCTGCTGTGGTTTTATTGGTCCTTGGACTACGGTCCGGAAATCCGTACGGTCGGACTTCAGTTATCCACCCGGAAACATACTATGTTGCCGGACAACCATGGTGTAGCTTATCGGACCAGGGTGCGGGGTTCTACTGTAGGAACGATGTCAGATCATGTGATCATAGGAATCAAGAATAAAACCTCTTTATTTCTATAAATACAACAGATGTATACTCACATGGATAAAAAGTAATAATTTTGATTTCTGTCCCTTCGGTATGTAGACTAATGTAAAGAAGCGACGAAGAAACCTGTAGGCCACAGGTTTCTTCGTCGCTTCTTTACATTAGTCTACATACCATATTAGTATATATGTTTTGAGTTGGAGCAAAACCCGTCTCAAGCTTTTTTATCCTTTAAAACTTTAGTAATCTGATATTTTATAGTAAGCCTTTTTGCACAGGAAGGTTTTGACTATTTATTTGAATTTATTTACTGATAATTTTTGCAACTCACTAGAAGTTTTGTTGTAGAAGCGTTTACATTTCCCTTTAAAATATACATTAATTTTGTAATAGGGCATTTTTCAGTAGCATCGCTGATAAACATTTAAGAATTTTTCAGTAATATTATTTACTTTAAATCTATGTACATGCGTTGATCGAATTGGTTAGCCTTCGATACTTGCGCTAGGCTTGAAAAGCCTGTGTTATAGATATGCCATCCCTCGTTACTGTGACACACATATTATCATGTCAATGTAATAGGCAGCATGGAATTCAAAAATAGAAATAGGTACATCTAGCTAGGTACAGAACGAATCCTTGTTGATAGCACACAAAATATGCATAGGCATATTTTTTTTACATACAAACGAGGTTCAAAAAACTAAAAACTAGAAAAGGCTTGAATGGCAAAAGCACAAAAGCGAGGTCAACAGTCAAATACTCAATAATTACTTCTTACTTCTCATATCTCAATAATTACTCTAGGACACTGATAAAAATCCGCTGCCGCTGTCCAAAAATAGACCCTGAATTTCACAAATATAACATATCAGAACAACCGAACATTTTGTAGGAAATTGTTTATCGATCACAAAACTTTTGTTACTCTTCAGCATTGTGACGTCGTTTTGTCCCGTCCCATGCCCGAATGGAAAAACTTATCCCAGATGATTTACGATCTAGCCACGTGACTTATATCCGCAGGAATTATTTTCACGGCGACACTGAGAAATTCGGAGTTTTCCTTCGATGAGTTATAGAGCTAATGATCTCTGATAGATGTGGTAGGCCACCGCCGCACTGTAAGATGGTAGCTTGGATGGTAGACGGTAGATGAGAAACTAACCGTATGTAAATGTACGGGACCAGCAGCGGCGTGCAAGCGTCTCGCTGTCTGACATCTGTCAGATGTCTGATTTCGGATTTTGAACTCTAAGCTACGCGCCTATGGTTGTTCTTAGAGTTATGAAAATTCAGTCAAAAAAACCGAAAAAAAAATATCCAGATGCTTTGAGATAAGATAAAAATATAATTGTTAACAATATTTATTGAAGAAAGGATCTCAATTCGACAAGTTTAAATTGAACTGAACGCATGAATCATCAAAATCTATTAACAATTAATTGGCGCAGATATCACCAAAACTGTTGTAGCTAGTCGTGATTCTCCAAACATATTATGTTGCTTTTTAAGTTTAACGGGATAAATACTAATTCCTCAGGGATAAAATTTTTATGAGACAACCTCGGGATAATTCTCTATAAAATAGTGAAAGAATCAGTAAAATCGGTTACCCATAGGCGGAGATATCAAGTAACATACATACCTACATAAAAATACATACAGACGAACTGAGAACCTCCTCCTTTTTCAAGTCGGTTAAAAAACGAAGTATCCGACATTAGCTAGGTACCATATTGGAGCTACTATCCAACCTAGCTTAGCATAAAGCATGATCGTGACCATAAATTTGCGATTGTTTAAAGGACGACACTCGTTTCAGCGTTTTTTCTAGCTTTATTTGACGTTTTTTACGGTAGCCATTTCATTTTACGGCTATTTCAGCACATTTCACTGTGTTTTCCTTGCGAATGTCGACTGCATTGTTTTAGTACGGGTCTCAGTGAATTTAGGAGTGTCTAGTAGAAGCTTAGTGCTTACCACCCGTCCTACCTAGTCGAAAGTGGTAGGTAGGTATTATGAAAATACATGGTAGATTTTAGGACAACGCAGTAAGAAGGTCCCTTAACCAGTACCTCCTTACCTGTAGCTAAAGGAAAATGGTTTTAGGAGACTATCCATAATTTTTAGAGAAATCTTAATCCCCATTCACAGAATCTGAAAAAAAAATACAGATAGCAATAAAATGGGCCTTTTACACGAAAATTTTTTTTGATGCCTGTCGATCCTGTGCCTGATCAAAAAGTTACATTGGAGGAACTGAGGTTGGAGTACTAGAAAAGTCAGAAATAGCTAAAATATTTCCCATGCATTTCGTAAGGAGTAGCTTTATTATGTGCTGTGATAGCTAGGACAATCCACAGAACATCAGCTAGCCCCAAGCTAAGTAAAGCTTGTGTTATACACTACATAGATAGATATTTTTTATTATACATAGAAAATACCCAGGACACCCGGATTTTTTTTCAGTTCGTACAAACATTTGTCCCAAGGCGGGAAACGAACCCGCAACCTCCTGCGTCGCAGGCAGACCTTCGCTCGCCGCGCCATGCCACATCGTTCGTCAATGGAACGGCAATGAAGTATATACTCATAGTTCCTAAAGGTATTCCTAAGGTCTATAAATCGTGGTTTAAAAGCTTGTAATTTCTAATAATTGCCTAGTTAATAACTGGCTCGTCATGGGAGAACTGCCAATGATCCTTAATTACATTTCTTTGTCCATTCAATAAATCCAATTAAATGGTTCTTTACGAGAAAAGTTCCCATCCTGTGTAAAGGTAAATGAGAAATAGTTCACATCACAACCGCTCGGAATGGTTTTTATAAAAATAACTCGTTTCCGGAAATAGGTTCGAATAGAAAACGTTATCGTGATTTTTATGAGGTGCAGTCTACAAAGACGTCGATTTATTTTATATGTAGGTACATAGTGTTCATGCCAGTAAATAATAATTAGGCAAGCCATGCTTGCCAACTCCTCAAAACTGCAATCCGATATGGAAAAGCCAGTGATAATCAAAGGAAACCCAAGCAAGTCTTGTTAAAAAGTTGAGTATAGAAGCTTTTTTTATTTTTATGTAAAAGATACTAATTAACAATATACACAAATTTATATAGAAATTACTGTTGCAGTTGGCTATAAACTTGTGAAACGTGAATACTATTTTCTGAAAACAAAAATACAGACAAGCCTTAAAATAAAAAAAGAAATTAAGAAAAGAGAAGTCGACAAAAACGAGCAAAAAGTTACAAGAGTGTCAAATAAACTCAAAAATCGTATCCTAAAGTAGGTTCTTTATATAATAGCTTATTTACCCCTATCTACCCTCTCTTCCAGATAGCCCATACGCTAGAGTTGCTTCTTGTGTTTTCTTGTCCATTTTTGACAGTCTCAATTGCAAAATCTATGATAAACTTCGAATATTCTACTAAATACCAACAGAAATCCAAGCTATATTGCTATTGCACTGAAATTGTGGTACCTAATATAACCACGGCTTCCGGGAGCCAACAGTCCATAGAAGATCACTCAGTTGATATACCACTGAAGCTATAGAATTTACACTGAAACCTTATCTCGAGGGATGAAGGTCCAGTGTTTAATAACAAAAAAACTAGCATGTTTCTAAGCTATTTCCGTAAGATAGATGCTAAGATTGTTTCATTTAGCTTTGGCTTTTAGGAGACGGTCTTATCTGGAGGAATTCTTTTGAGGACATGGTAGAGAGGATCTGTTGAAACGCTTTTATGTTCATCTGACCCAGTATTACGAAATAACGAATCAGGATTTACGAAAACATAAAGTAGGTAGATAGGCACCTATATTTGTTTTTCGTAAATCTCGTTATCGTTCTGTCCCGTTTTCAAGCGTGCTTTTGTTGTCTCCACCCGTCTCACTGCGCTGGTGAAGTCGAATAGTGCGTTTTTTGCCGTAAAATCAAGGTTTACGCCGCCGCCGCCGCCGCCGTATGTCATCTAGCTTCCACCGTGATCCTACACACGGCCGAATTAACCATAGATTTTTTACGGCGAAAAACCATTTGTGGACATGGGGCCCCGGCGAGATAGAAGAGTAGATACCTATTACCGTTATTTGGGAGTGGGAGTGACACAGACCTGCCTGCCTAGGCAGGAGCTTGGTATCACAGAATTAATTAAGTTTGTCGGCGAGCGGGCGACAATTTTAACGGCTAGCGTAGAAACGTAGAAAGAAGCACGAGATTTCGGCGATCTATACGTTGTAGATGATGATGCTGATAATAGTAATTTGGGAGTGACACAGCCCTTCCTAGCCTGGAGCTTGGCAGCACAGAATTAACTAAGTTTGTCGGCGTGCGGGCGACAGTGTTAATGGCGATCCTAATAGGACGGACGAGCCAACAAATACAGGAACTTGGTAGAAATCGTACGATTGTCGGGGAAATGAATCAGTTGGAATGGAATAAAGTTTGCTTACTTGATGTTAGGGCTGCCTATTTTGTAATAAGCGTAATTATTGTTGTGTTGCTCGTACGACTTACAAAAATTATGCCGTGATTTAGTCGTCAGTTGTCTTGTCACTACGGTCAGGCTTAACTCTAAGCTGCAAATTATGCCAACAAATCCGAACAAAATAAACTAAAATTCTGTCGAGATAAGGATGTTAACAATATTTATTAAAGGGAGGATAATCGACACAGTACTTTAATAAATTGTGTTTCAAAATCAACAAGAAAGCTAATTTTAGGTTATGTACTGTGGCACTGTTTACCTTTTCTGCACATAATTAAAAAATCTAGTATATTATATAATATACATTTTGTGCCATTGTAGTGCGTAGTTATACATATGTATGTTAAATGGTAAAAAATATAAAAGCGGCACTGTTCAACCGGTAGTGCGAAAAAGCTTGCAAAGCATACTATACTTTTGAGTAAGCTTACCACGGGGAAAGCTCAGAGGGGCAAGTCTATTTAACGTTTGCGACGAGACATGATCGTAACGTCTCCTTTTTCTATGCAATTTGGTAGAGCGCCATCGTGCGGACAGAGAACTACGTAAAACCCATACAAAAAGGAGACGTCACGATCACGTCTCGTTACTAACGTCAAATAGTCGCCCCCCGATAACTTGCGCACCGTTAACGAAAGCTTATAAATTTAATTACAAAATAGGTTAAACCTCAAATTACAATGCAGAACGCCAAAAATCCAGCCAAAATTCGCAAAATTTTTCACATAAATTGTCCAATATTTTACGAACGCTAAATAAATATGGCTACTGATCGATCAGGCACTCATGCACCGCTGTCGTTCATTTCAGCTTATACTAAATTTTCTATGGAATAATGAAAATTCTGTGTTTATTGTTACCTATCGGCAAACAGCAGGAAATCATAATCATTCATGTATGTAGTTAGATTCGGTTATAGGTCTGTCGAAATCTGAAAATTTTACGTTGAGTGCTTATTTAATTTTGATAAGATTTGCTGAAGATCTTACCCCATTAGATTTCCGACGATCCTATCCATGCCAGGTTGTCTGGCAGAGATCGCTCTTGAGCGATAAGACCGCCAATTGTCACTTTATGTAATAATTATCTCTTTTAAAAAATTGTTTCTTAGTTGTAAGTGTGCAATAAAAGTATGTTCTTTATATCTATCTAAAGGCAGTCCTCGCACGTAACCATATGCATAAAATAAAAAGAAAGGAGCCGGGAGGAAAAGAAACAAAATACTGGCCGTTTTTGTTAACCTTTGAAATTCTCATTTCTTTTAATTCTAAAGATTTTCAAGTTAGGTCTTCTATAAACATGTTTTTTTACAAAAAAGTCAACCCTTATTAAACATCACACTTAACCAGCCAACACGCGTCCAAGCATTCCTCCATGTTTCACTAAAGACAATGAATACTAATCCCGCCGATTTATCTTAATAAAACAAATAAAAACTTTAAACAATCGCACTTAAAACCTAAAGCACTAGTTATTTCTTCAGCTCAGCTTTTAATCTAGATGGCTTCAGCGAACCATCTTCATTTGTATAATTGTAGAGGACTATACTAGACGGAACGGGAAAATTTTGATGATTTTGGGGCCACCTTATGCACCGCCCGCGGTCTCCACGGAAGACTAGCGCTATGGTATATGACCTGCTCTACCATAGCACTCAAGAATCAAATACACAAAAATCAGGAATCGAAAAGTCTTTATTTCCCTACAAACAATAATTGTTTCATAAATGTACTAATTCTTGAAATTAAATACTGGCAGTGTAAGTGATATTTTTGATTTCTGTCGCTTCGGTGTGTAGACTAAAGTAAAGAAGCGACGAAGAAACCTTTAGCCTGCTAGTTGTTATTTTTCGAGTTGGAGTTGGAGTAAAACCCGTCCCAAGGTTTTATATAGGTAATCTGATATTTTATTGTAAGCCTTCTTGCACAGGAAGGTTTTGAAAATTTGGTTGAATTTATTTCCTGATAGTTTTTGCAACTCAAAAAAATATGTAAAATGAATACGCTTCTACAACAAAACTACAAGGAGTTTTGTTGTAGAAGCGTATACATTGCCCTTTACAAGATATATTAATTTCGTGTAGCCTAGTTGTGGGCACAACGAGTTAATGTTTATTTATTGTGTTTAAATATCGCTATTTTTAGAGAACCGATTGATTTCTATGTGTACAACAAGTCTCCTTAAATATATTTACATGGTACTATACTTATGTTAATTTCTTTGGATTCATCACGTAGGAATTCTCTGGGACCCTTGACTCCACATGCTGAGTGGATACTGATTATGTCAGTTTTCCTGCAATATTGAGGTTTATTTAATACTAGCTGCAGCCCGCGGCTTCGCACGCTTTTTTCCGGAATAAAAGGTAGCCTACGTCTGGCCCCGGGATACCATCTACCTCGCTGCCAAATTTCACCGAGATCCGTTCAGCCCTTCTTGAGTTATAAATAGTGTAACTAACACGACTTTCTTTTATATGTATAGATAGATGTATCTTATTTTTCTCTATGTTCTGACAAAATAAATAACGTTTTACTTTTACTTTTTGCCACTGGTGTAACTACATAGCACTGGTCGAAAGTTTCTTACCCACGCATATTATTTGCCTCTGGTTTTCCGGCCAACTACAACCTGGTTTCTTCTAGACCTTCGTGATACATCTTCGGCCACATAGTCACTTACCATCAGGTCAAAGTCAAAGTCAAAGTCAAAAACTCTTTATTTCCATAAATACAATAAATGCACACTTAGAAAAGGTCAAATTCTTAATAATTAAACACTGGCACGGAAATAAAGTGATATTTTTGATTTCAGTCGCTTCGGTATGTAGACTAAAGGAAAGAAGCGACGAAGAAACCTTTAGCCTATTGTTATTTTTCGAGTTGGAGCAAATACCGTCCCAAGCTTTTTTATCCTCTAGATAATCTGATATTTTATAGTAGGCCTTTTTACACAAGAAGGTTTTGACAATTTGTTTGAATTTATTTACTGATAATTTTTGCAACTCACTAGGAGTTTTGTTGTAGAAGGTGAGATTGTAGTCCATCTAAGGTCTATTCACGACAAATAAAATCTAATACGGCATAGATTTAATCAGTACTCAAAATAACAAAATTTTTTAACTGAGGAGCTCAAAATGTCTTTGATAAAAAAAAAAATTAAGATTTTGGTCTTTTGATGACCTCGGTGGTGCAGCAGGCGAAGGTCCACCTGCGATGCAAGAAGTAGCGTGTTCGATCGTGTTCGATACGTAACAAGCAGGTCTCAATCGACTCTGCTTTCCAACAGGAACGAATCGTAAGAAAAACAAGATACTTAAAAACATTATAATAATTTTATTTAGCGAGAAAATAATGAGAATCAGCTTTGTAAGTAATGTTTACAAAACAAACATTCCAAAAATATACGTTTCGATTATATATTTATAAACAAAAAGTTTATTTTGATAATTAATGAAATCTCACAAACATTGATAACGGCGCGGACTCGTTGGAAAAACAAATAAACATGCTATTTTGAACGTCCACTTTTATTACGACTTCGTTGCCAATAAAATATTTAAACTGGATTAAACCTGAACCCAAGTCTATTGTTAAAAAGCTTGTTATTTTTCAGTAGTTTCGGGTCAGCTAAGAGTAGGAGAATCATATACTGCTCCTCCTAAATCACGGACATTTAGCTAAGTCCATGATTTTAAATTTCAATATCTTTGTTACTTTAGGCTTACAAAATAAGTACTTAGGCCCATATCATGAAAGTTTGCTCGCTCAGTCATCGCTTGAGTGACGTTTATGTAAAGCGTTACTCAAGCATAGATCAACAACTGAGCAAGCATTCTTAATACGGGCCCTTAGACAAGTCAAATTTATTTACTATAAATTATTATCAAACTAGCTACTGCCCGCGGCTTTGCATGCGCTTTTTAAGTAGCCTATATCCGCCCCCGGGATACCATTTAGCTCCCTGCCAAATTTCATTGAGATCCGTCCAGCCCGTTCATTCAGCCGTTTAGGCGTGAATAGGTGACAGACAGACAGATACACAGACTTACTTTCGAATTTATAATATTAGTATGGATAAGAAATAAGGTGATATTGATCTTCTCTTCTTCCCTTTGGGGTCGAGACCCTAGGTCCGTGGGGTACCGAGGCTCTCCGGGTTTTTAAAAAGTTATCTGAGCGTCTGGTCGACGCGACGCGTGACCCGAGAGCTGGCGGATATCTGGCGCAGCGCATCAGCATTGTCATACAGCGGGGCAATGCAGCCAGCGTCTTGGGGACGCTTCCGACTGGTATTGATATGGATCAGTTGAGCTACCTGTAGATTGTTTGCAACAGTCTGCAGTTAGCTTAATTGTTTCAATTGTAAATACTAGTTCTAATATGTTTTTATTATTGAATTGTAATTTTCTTTGTCAATAAAGATTTATTTTCTCTTTACCTAATATTTTTGTCCACTAGTGGAAAAACATTATTTTTTATTAATAAATATAACGTCTAGACTAAGTAATAACTTTTGGACTGTAAAAACTAAGGGAACTTTATTGAACGTGTTATATATCTTTATTCAACCTTGCACTTATTTATTTTTAACCGAGCATTAAAAGCTTGGAAAATTTTGGAACGTACATATAACCCGATGCGATGGCACCGGGTGTTAATAATGCGATTCTGGTTATAGAAAATTAATACAATTTGATCAACTCAACACGCATTGCGTGGCGTTTCAATAGTGTGTGGAGCTCTTAATTCTCGCGCGAGCACCTTCGTGATGAAACGAAATGAATGATGTAAGGACGATTCTGTTACAATGGTATCGTAACAGAATCGTCCTTACATGAAAGAAGCTCTAGATAGAGCGTGCGGTGCTATTTGCACGGAGATGTTGATAGAATTGTTACAAACTCCACACTTTTGACGTGCGTCTCTTAGTAGTTAGTCTGTAGTTTCTTTCGTCAAAGGTAGTGAATACTATGAATGTATTTGCCGTTGGTTAGAGCAGACATGCTCAAAATTTGTAAAATTAAATAATCACTTGCTGACTCGTGACCTTGTTTACTAGCAGTAAAAGTAACTGTTTCATACCTACACTTATCTCGAAATTGTGAAAATGGACTATAAATAATATAATATTATTAATATATATTAATAATATGGACGGACTCAGCCCCTTTAGCCGGAGCGGCAGGACAGCCCGCAGCCCACCTCGGACGCCCGCCACGCCCTCTCCCGCACCGGAACCCCAGCCTCGCCCAGCACCTCCGTCCCAGAGAGACGACAAAGCCCTAGAACTGATCCCTACACCAGAGATCCAGAAATGGATGTCAGACATCGAGCAGTGCCTCAACGACGTGTGCTCAATCGCAGAATCTGGCAAGTTAAACTCTGAACACAAACTAAAAGTTAATAATCTGTGCCGTAAAATAGCACATGGCACATCGCAGATGGCAGTGCTCTACCAGTCCGTAAAATCCAGAGCAGTAGCATTGAACCTAGAAATTCAAGCTCTCAAGGAGAAAATAGACAAAAATAAATCAGCTCCTCATTTATTTAATTTTTATTATTAAAATAGACCAATTTTAATGCATTTCCAAAGTTATTATTAAACACTAGACTTTCCTACACTCGTTAGTGTATAAACTTCTCCTCTCAACTTACTGCATTCATCACAAAAAGCAAGCACAATGGACCTGTATGCCAAGTTGGCAAGCAACATGGAAGAGTTGGCTGGAACTTTTGAAACCAAGTTTCAACAGATGGAGGGGGACATCCAGAGGCTCGCTAGCACTGAGCATGGATCATCACAGGCACCAGGTACACCACACAAGGACTGGCAGTCACTTTCACGTGAGTTCCGGGACTTCAAAACGCTAACTTGGAAGTCTTTAGCTATGATGCGAGCACAAATGGAGCTCCTAGTTCAGGGTCTGGACCGCCAAGAAACTGCTTCTCGCAGAAAGATTCTCCTCTTTCATGGCATTCCGGAGTCCAGTGAATATTCAGTTGAAAGCTTGGTTATGAATTTATTAACCAGTCAATTTAAAATGCCTGATGTGGCACCGGAGCTGCTATCTTCTTGCTACCGTCTAGGCTCTAACAGTAGCAAGCCCAGGCCTATCATAGTACGGTTCGGCAGTCACCAGCTGCGTACTCAGGTTTGGAATGCCAAGACGTCTCTAAAGGGCTCCGACATCACGGTGTCGGAGTTTCTGACTAAACCAAGGCACGATGTGTTTATGGCAGCGCGCAAGCACTTCGGGATACGTCGGTGTTGGACATCAGAGGGCAGAATTATCATCGCTCTGCCTGATAACAAACGCCGCAAGATCGAAGCGATGTCGGAGCTGAAGCCGCTGCTAGCCGAGTTCCCCGCGCATCAGTCATCCGAGGAGAAAGCGTTGAGCGCGTCGCGGGCCAAAGCAAAGGCCTCTTCAGTTCCTGCAGCAAAGCCAGGCCCCAGCAAACCCGACACAAGGCCCAAGCGTCCGCGGTAGTCATCTACAACTCTCAATGAAGGACGGATCGCTCACGGCACATTCGATCTCTTGCGTATTTTGTTACTACATTACTTGGTAGCGTAACATCCAATAATTTTCAAAGTTTGAGGTAGAAATATAGCGTTTTTGAAGCATTTTTTTTTTGTTGTCAAATTTCAACTTCTTCCATAAAATTGTGTAAACAATAATGACACATCAAGTGACGTGCGTGCATTTGGTATAATGACATTGACACCTAACGTTCGAATCCTTTTATATTTTTATTTTACTGTGTGTAACGCTAGGCCTTGGACTGGGATTCCTGGATGTACATAATAATATGTACCTTCTTCATAATGTGTAATTTTTGTTTAATAATTTAATATTTTGTAATGTAGCATGTTTTGAGTTTGGT
The DNA here is from genome assembly GCA_963662085.1 of Eupithecia inturbata. Lineage (NCBI taxonomy): Eukaryota > Metazoa > Arthropoda > Insecta > Lepidoptera > Geometridae > Eupithecia > Eupithecia inturbata. The sequence goes on from OY759195.1 coordinate 2,060,093, forward strand.
TGTACTTACCTATAACAAACTGGCGAGTGTTAGGAGATGCATTTAACTAAAGGTTAACGTCCCCTTTAGGAATTTAGGCTTATTTTATAAATCTAGTTTTTTTTTTTTTGTTTCCGTTTAATTTAGTAAATACGTAGGTATATATATATATATTTATAGGTATATTTATTCTTGTTTATTTAGTAGCTATGGATTTAGACTTCAATGATAGTTTTTTCTCGTGCTCCTCGAATACCGATTATGCTAGTGCTCATAGCGCTATCAGTAGTGATGACTCGATGGTGGGTTCACCTCACCTTCGAACTGTTATAGAAAGAAAGTTCCACGGTTGTTCTAAAAATCTGAACATTGTCCATATTAACGCCCAAAGCATCCCTGGCCATTACTCTGATTTGTTAGCTTCGTTTGACCATAACTTAATTGACGCTGTTCTTATCTCTGAGTCATTTCTAAAGCCTTCTTTACCATCTACTCAATATTCCCTGCCAGGATTCATCCTGATAAGAAATGATCGTGTTGGCAAGGGTGGTGGTGGGGTCGCGATATACCTACGTGCGGGTATTCCCTATAAAATTGTTGATCAATCGCCAGGACAGTACTCCAAGTTTGCAGAACATCTATTTATTGAAGTAATTGTTAATCACTCTAAAATCTTACTTGGTGTTTATTATCCTCCATCTAGTAGTATAGACTACTTCTCCTCTCTTGAATTAAAACTTGAGTCTTTTTCTACTATTTATGATCATACTATCTTACTCGGTGACTTCAACACTTGTTTATTAAAAAATGATACCCGCGCTGTCAAACTCCAATCTCTTCTCTCTTCTGTGAATTTACATATTCTTCCTCTCTCTGCCACACATAACGCTCCGCACTGCTCTCCATCTCTCCTGGATCTTATTACAGTTTCTAATATTGACCGCGTGGCTACATATGGACAAACTACGGCTCCTTTTTCCTATCATGATCTACTCTATCTTTCATATAAAGTGCGTTCTCCTAGGCAAAAAGTTAAGTTTCTCCATCTGCGTAGCTTTAAAGACATCAAACTTGAGAACCTTAAGGCCGATGCTTCCAATATAGACTGGTCACCCATAATCGATGCTGTTAGCGTGGACGATAAGGTTGCTTCCTTTAATAAGCTCATTTTAGATTTATTTGATATTCATGCTCCGATAAGAATAGTTAAAGTGAAGCATCCTCCAGCTCCGTGGCTGACTCAAGCCATTAAGAAAGTGATGTCGGGGCGGGATCGGGCTAAGCGGTGTTTCAAGAAACATCCGACTGAGGAAAATCACAGTGCCTACAAAAAGCTTCGTAACCGTTGCAGCAAGTTGTGTAGAGATGCTAGAAAACGTCACATTCATAGTTCTGTTCAAAATTCTACTCCTTCACAAATGTGGAAATTTCTCAAATCTATTGGACTTGGTGGTGACTCAAATAATTCACACATCCCTTTTGACTTGAACACTATCAATCAAAACTTCTCTAAATCTCCCCTTTGTCTAGATAATAGTGTTCGAACCTCTACTATTAACGCCATTACCCTGCAAGCTCTCCCACCATGCCTCCCCTTTACTTTCGAAGCAATTGCTGAGGACGACATTAAAAAGATTCTCAATTCCATATCTACGAAAGCTGTTGGCACTGATGGTATTAACATCCAGATGCTCCAACTGCTCTCTCTTGAACTTTGTCCTGCATTATCCCACATCATAAATCATTCTCTCGAGACTGGTTATTTTCCTAGTATGTGGAAATCTGCTAATGTCATCCCTTTGCCTAAAGTCTGCAATCCCTCCTCTATTTCTCAACTAAGACCTATCTCGATTCTCCCTGTCCTTTCTAAAATCCTTGAGAATGTAGTACAAAAGCAACTTTCTCTGTTCCTTAATCGTAATAACCTGTTGAGTCCTTACCAATCTGGCTTTCGTCCTGGTCACAGCACTGTGGGTGCTCTGACTAAAATATCCGATGACATACGCTTGGCCATTTCCAATAGGCAGGTTACTGCACTTGTGTTGTTGGATTTTAGCAGTGCTTTCAACTCTGTCGATCACGATATCCTTCTTGCAGTTCTCTCTTCCCTTAATGTCTCTCCCTCGGCAGCTGCTTGGTTTCGTTCTTATCTCTCAGGTCGCTCGCAGCGTGTGCGCCTTGATGATTCATACTCGGATTGGTGTAACATTTCTGCGGGTGTACCACAAGGCGGTGTCCTTTCTCCTCTCCTCTTCTCAATATTCATTAACTCCGTTACTAAAGTCATTTCTTCTAGCTATCACCTCTACGCAGACGACCTGCAAATTTACCATCATTTTAAAGTGGGTGACATCTCTGAAGGTGTTGATAGCATTAACTTGGATCTATGTAAAATAAACTCATGGGCGAAGGCCTATGGTCTTCTGATCAATCCTTCAAAATCACAAGCTATGATCTGTGGCAGTCATTTTATGTTGAAATCCTTAGCTCTTTCTCCCGTTCCGTCTATTACTTTGGCCGATAACATTATTCCACTCTGTGTAAAGGCTAAAAATTTGGGCGTCATTTTTGAAAGCAATTTATCTTGGGCAAGCCACGTAAACAGCATCAGTAAAAAGGTTAATTACACATTTCATTCTCTTCGACGGCTTCAAAACTTCCTACCATTTGAGACTAAAATTATCCTTGCCCAAAGTCTTCTACTTCCTCTCCTCGATTACGCGGATGTTTGTTTCTTGGACGCGACAGAGGAACTTTGGAATAAGCTCGAGCGCCTTCAGAATTTGGGCATCCGTTTCATATACGGATTGCGTAAATTCGACCATGTGTCTGCTTTTCGATCCAAACTTAATTGGCTACCCATACGCCGGCGGCGCGATCTCCACATTCTGTCTTACCTCTACTTCATTCTCTTTAGCCCCATTTCTCCAACATACCTCCGCGAACGATTTGAATTCCTTGTTCCCCGCGGTGTGCCGTGTAGGACGTCAATATCACTCCGTCTTTCCAGTAGGTCTGGAGGTTCTTTCGCCGCTCAAGCTGCTAGATTGTGGAACTCTATCCCCCATGATATTCGAGCCAGTCCGTCGCTAAACATATTTAAAGCTAGGGTAAAAGAGCACTTCCTACTATCATAAATATTATCTATCTATAGTATATTATTATAAAAGGTATGTATGTATTAGGTTTATTTAGTGATTATTATTTTAATTTAAGTATGTTTATTATATGTATTGTAAATAGCTACCTACTATTTCTTTAATTGTCAGTTTATCTTGTTCAATTAATTGTTTTTGTACACTTCCTCTACCTGTTCCATCGCCTCTCCTATAACTCTAAGGTTTGCTGGAAGAAAACTCTTTTAAGGGTTAAGCTCGCCTATGTACATATCCTATTTAATTAAATCATGCTTATGTATTATTGTGTACAATAAAGAATTACAAGAATAGATCTGTCGCAGCGACTCCAAGACCTCAAAATAAGCATTGATGAGACCTCTAAAGCTAAAACTCCCTCTGGAAATTCCTTTGCCGAAATGGTGAAAAAGGGCAGCACCTACATAAAGCCGGTGAATGTCAGCTCTGTGGCTATATACCCACACGACAAGCTTAAGTCCAGCGAAGAAACTAAAACCCTTGTCCAAAAAATAATTTGCCCCGAAGAGATGAAACTGCAAGTCAGAGGCTTGCGTAAGACAAGGAACGGTGGGGTTATAATTAGCACCGAAACGAGGGGAGAAATTGAGAAGCTCAAGCAGTCGATGCAGCTTACAAACTCTGGCCTGCTGGTAGACGAGCCTCTCAAACGCAAACCCAGAGTCGTAGTTATCGGAGTGCCCTCATCAATGCAGGAAAAAGATGTGTTTCAGTAGTTCGGCTATATTTTGTTTATAAAGGCAAGTGCCTTTATAAACAAAATATAGCCGAACTACTGCTGGATTTCAGTCTGGAAAAATTCCTTTCCTCAATAAGATTGAGTCATACATAAGTCTGGCACGAAGGACGCTGAGACCTGCAACTTTGTGATCGAAGTACCAGCAGCTATTCGTAGGGCCCTAATGACAAAGGAGAGGGTTTTTGTAAATTGGTCCTCGTGTCCTGTGAGGGACTTCACTTTGGTCACACGATGCTTCAAGTGCCAACAATATGGACACGCTGCCAAGTCCTGTCGAGAGATGCCCCACATCTGCAGCCACTGTGGAGGTCAAGGTCACTCAGTAAAGGAGTGCACTAAGAAGGCGGAAGAACCCAAATGTGCTACTTGCCTACATTTCAAGAAGCCGAGTAAGCACATTACAGGTTCTGCTAACTGTCCGGCAAAAACAATCGCAGAAAATAGGTACATAAACTCGATAGACTACGGAGGCGCCTAAAAGTGCTGATACAGTAAACATAATAGTAGGTATTTCTTTATAGAAGGTTTATGATAAGCAGAATCTGTTTTTACTGGTATCACAGGTACCCTTAAAATGTAACCTAGTTTAGCGTAGTTAGCATAAGTTATTTTGAAAATCTACAGTCGCTTTGTTTTACTTTATTTATGTGATTATACCTATATGTATTCGTTGTAAGCTATTTTTCCTGAGATACAGGTTTTACCTAGTTCAGGCAAACGTAATCTTTAGAATTTAAGTTATTATTATTCATATTTTATGTTAAACATTTGTCTTGAGTAATCTTTGAATAAATTATTATTATTCACTTCATTTACCTCGTGTGTTCATAAGTCTTGAGACACAGTAAAACTAAAATATTTTTGGAGCTAAGTTGAGTATTCATTTATTGGATATTAAAATTAAAACTACTGACATCTAGATCTGTATTTAAAAATAAATCATTCAAAATGGCCGCCTTTGCATTCAATGCAGGCCTTCAAACGCGTGCGCCATTCATCTATGGCGGCACGAATCTTTTCAATGGGAATCCGTTTCGATTCTTTAATAAGGGCTCGCTTGAGAGAATCCAGGTTTGGGTGAGACTTTCTGCATGCCCTCAGCTCCAATTCCGTCCATAAAGAATAATCCAAAGGATCCAAGTCAGGGCTTGACGAGGGCCAATCTTCGCTCCGAATGAAGCCTGGCAAATTGGGCTCCAGCCAACGTTGGGTAGTCTTAGCTTTATGGGAGGGAGCAGAGTCCTGTTGGAAAACCCAGTATTTTCCAGCGAATAGCGTATCATTTAATGGTTTAACCACCGCTTCCAATATGTCGGTTTGGTAATTTTGTGCCTTCACCTTGACGCCTTGCTGGCAAAAATGAAGCGAGTGAACCCCTCGTAGGAAACACCCCACCAAACCATCACACTTGCTGGATGATGAGTGCGCTGGGCATTGCGTACAGATGGCTGGACGACCTTTGAACTTCTGGCGTAAACCTTATTGTTCTGCCGGTTAAACTTTTCTTCCACCGTGAAGATCTTTTCATCGGTAAACAGGATATTTTTTGGATCGTGTCTCTTCAATAGGTTCCGACATCGTTCCAGTCGCAATTTACGAAGACGCTCGTTTAAATAATGCACTTTCCTTCGACTGTCGGCCTTTAGTTTAAGATCATATTTAAGTATCCTGTTCACAGATACTCGCGAAATGTTGGTCTGCAGAGCTAATTTCTTTTGAGTCCGGCAAGGGTTGCGACGAATTCGCTCTCTGATTACTTTGATGTTGGCGGGCGTCCTTACAGACCGCGGGCGGCCACATCTTCCACGGTCTTCTAAAGAGCCGGTCTCCTTGTACCTCTTTATGGTATAATACACAAAGTTCCGACTACATCCCAAACTTTGGATTTCACTAAAAACTTGCATTGGTTTTTTTCCTGCTTGAAACAGTGAAATTACAGTCGCACGCAAATCTTTTGTTGGCTCCATTTTCACGGAGAATGAAACAAATATTCAAATGTATATTTTTTCTGATTCAAAACATTCGAAATTTAAAATTTTAAAAGTTTAAAAAAGGTTGCATGAATTACTTTCTTTTTAAATTAATTAAATAAGTTCGTCTCAAAACTTATGAACACACGAGGTATTTTAAATCTCGTTATAAAATACATTTTTTACTATAGAAAATAAAATATTATAAAACTATTATTATTATTATTATTACTAAAACGTGTAATTCTGCGTCATAGTGAAACGATTAGTTGAGCAGAATAAAGCTCTTGTACACAGACGTTTTTTTCGCCGTGAACATCTATGGTTTATTCCCCGTGTGTCAACCAGCTTCCATAGTGATCCATACAACAAAGACGACCGTGCCTTCACACGGCGAATCAAGCGTAGCTTTTCACGGCAAAAAAAACAAGTGTAAACCAAGGGTTCCGGACAGGGACAGGGTATACAAATTACGTACAACCGCAGGCCGTACCTAAAAAATAATTCCTGCCGCCACTCTTTAGGATAGAGATGCTGATGAGCATAGCTCTCGTGCGAGGAATATATAGCAATCATTACTGGAGTGACCGACCAGGGGGTCAGGCTGTTGTTTATGTATGTCTTACTTTGTATATTTCCCTGTTCATGGCTTACCTCTATACACCCTGCATGACTAATCATTATTACAGTCAGACGGTCAGGTCAGTCAGTTATTTTATCTACGACATATCAGATTTGGCCAGTCTCCAACTAGAAGGCTAAGTCATAGCCCACCAACTGATCATATTTGATAGTTTTTAAGAAAAGCCTTGCGACAGAAAAGGGTGCTCTAGATTTTAGATGAGCTCTCTTGTGCATTTTTCCGCCGACAAAGAGTTAAATCCTGAGCTTGGAAATGGTGAACTGGATTTTATGGAAAGACTTATAAAAAGGTTGAAGAGAAATTAATGTATTTCGTATGGGAAAATTTTCAGAGTGGCTAGTGTGGGTTTACACGATAGCAAAGCGAAAAAGTTTTCGTGACCTATCTATATTGTCTAAGTTATACTGCTAAAATCAATGGAAAAAGAAAACCTCTTTGGTACACGGAAGAGATCGTGAATCGAATGGATCGTGGAGTTAATTTAAACTTCTTATTCCGAGGCGAGATCAGTCTGACCTAAGGATTTTTCGCTTGAAATAATAGGCATTTGAAAACTTTGAATTAAATCGTTCTATAATATTTAAATGACAACACGATTTCTACAAAACAAATTGTTGATGATTTGGTTTTGTGGTGACCTTCATTTACCATTTTACGAGTCCGAAATTGGAGAAATCCTAAAATGTGGAGTGCGTACGATATAAAAAACTGGACTTAGCGCTTCAGTATCAACTCGCAGTAGCCAGAATCCAGTGTTCTTTAGAGTGCCGAAAGTATCGATTTGAAGCCATTGTATGAAATAGTACCTATGAAGTTTTATAGGCACACCGCAACCCCCTGCCATGAGGAGTTACATCTATACAAGAATGTGCATGACAAGGGCTGAGTTCGGTTGACAATAATATCGAGACGTGATCGTGACGTCTCATTTTTGTATGGAATTTGCATAGTTCTCTGTCCGCACGCTAGAGGCGCTGTACCAAATCCCATAGAAAAAGAAGACGTCAGGATGACGTCTCTTTACTATCGTCAATCGAATTCGGGGCTCAGATTATGTTCGATAATTTTTATACACGATACGATACCTTGTTTTTAAAGTGCCTATAAATTTATGAAGATAGTAAACATCACTTATGTAAGTAGTTATAATAATTAAAATACTTGATACGTATTTATAATACGATAATTAAAAGTAATAGCGCTGGCAATATCCGCACAAGCCGGTTTCACTTCCTGTGATATCTCACAGAGAAAGCAAGTTGCACCATACAGGTTTGAGTCGTGGTCTAGATCAACATAGGGAAATAGGCTTAACTCATGTCATTATGGATCGCTCAAGCAGATGTCTATTCATCGTTTGGTATTAATCGGCTTCATAGAATTGACATAATATGTAGGTTCCATTTAAACATAATAAAAAATATCAATCTATGTATCTAACCGTCGAAAATCAAAAGGAGACAGTGTAGTTGTTCTTTAATGTTTGTGAGGTTTTCTTTTTGCAGATTTGTTTAGTCTGTCAATAAACACGAAAAAAAAACTGGAATTTATTGAAAACCATTAAAACTACTTGGTGCTCATTTTTGAATTTCATCTTTTTCGCCAATGAAGGGGCAAAATTTACTTACTTAATAACTATCCCGGACTCCCTAATGTGGTTGTCTCCACATCCAAAAGATAGGTACGCTATAAACATTTATTTATTTATTTTGCAATCCTAATATAATGTGAGAGGTCTTAAGAATTTCACATATAGGCTAGGTATTAGGAGCCCTGTTAGGACGGCATGCATCTTGAGAGGTTGCTAAGACAATACTATTTTAATTAAGTAGGTATCACACTTTATGTTAACTCAATTTCTATAAGAGTAGCACAGAGCCTATTCTCTAAAATAGAGGTTGAGTTAAGTACCTACATAATATACCCTCACAGTTAAAATAAGAAAACAACGTAAAATATAAATTAGTTATTATAATAATAGTTATTGTAATGTGTTGCCTATTATGTACGATATTATAGAGTAAAATTAGATTAAAATCTTTTTTTTTTTAATCATTTTTGTAAGGCATAGTTCTATAACTAAGTGCCAAATATTGTGGCAATACAGGTCGTTCACCTCCTCCTCCACGAAATCGCAAAATGCTGTAATATTATCGCTATTCTATCGCTGTCCATACAAACCAAAAGCGATACCGGTGTCGCTAGAGTTTCATGGAACAAGCGTACTAGGAAGCAACAGACAAACATCACAACCCAAAAAAATTCGAAATCAGGAATAATTTTGACCTTTAACGTTTGATTTTAATTACTTCCAAAGACCAGAGTAATTTTAAACCGGTCATTATTTAATTAATAATTGTCCCCGCAGGACGTCCTTCCCATGAGTCATATCACTCCATTCTCAAGGCGATAACTGCATCTTTCGGGGCTTCTTTTCGAAGTCATAAAGTCTAAGTAACCAGAATACTTGTGTGCGAAGCTCAACTTTGCAAATCAGAACCCCACAAGGCAGCTAAGACCCATAAGGTCAGCGCTTCTGTATCACGTCACGACCATAGAAGGGCGGCATTTACTGGTAGCTTGCGGTATGAGGCGACGAAGTGTTGGAATAATATCCTCCTCCCCTAAAAAATCTTTTATCAAAATAGACGTTAAAATCTAAATTTAAAATACATTTACTTGATAAACAAAAAAGAACGCTGACAATAGGATTCGCGCGAAACGATACTCTTTCAGGTGGGTAGGTAGGTATTTAAGCACATAATATAATTTAATATTTTATTTATTTTGCTGTATAGTTGGGTGGCTCTCTAATGTTGCCGAGACTTATGAGATTGGTGTTGTCAGAGGAGAGCCCTCCCATCTTATAGTTAAATTTGTAGTTATATGTTGAATGGGTTATAGGTATTTGTATGTGGTGTATTAAATATATTTTACTTCTTTTATGGTTGTAGGCAGTAGGTACATTTACTAACAGCCGTGTGTCGCTGGGCTCGCCTTGTCTCGTCACCCTGACGGTGGTAGCTGAAAATCAGTGTTTGCTCATAAAGCAATATTATCACTGAGCTATTACCCATTTGCCACTGCTGCACGTACGTATTTTTAGCACAGGTTAGCACAGGTATAGGAGGTGCCTCTACTTTTTTGTTTTACTCCAAAGTTTTTATATTTACGTTATGTTTAAATTTTGCTACTTTGTAATGAGTAAACCAATTGTGTGTGTTTTATTTGACAAATAACTGATTTACTTACTTACTCCAAATTACATTAATATGACTGAAAGATAATATATGAGTTGTGTATAACATGAGAATTTAAGTGTCGAAAACGTTTATACATTCAAAATAACATAGGTCTGTAAGCTTATCGTTAATAATAATAATAAGTTTCCAAAGAACTGTATAACCCTCAAAAACGCAAAATTTTAAGTTGTGCCCGTTATTTGATTTCGTAACGGAGATAGGTCAACGACCTGTACTGCCAAGCTATCTGGCACCTAGTATACCTACTAAAACTATGCTTAAAACATTGACTTCATTTGCTACAGCAATCACGACAAGCTTTTACGACAGCAATCCATCGTGAAAGAGTCTGGGACCACGGTATGAACAATCTAGAAGAACTTTACTGGAGCTGAGTCGTCGCTTACAACTGTTTGATTTCATATGCACCTTTAGCAATTTTAGTACTGTGACCAATTGTTTGAACCTTTAGTTCTCGACCTGAATAACAAAACACTATATTTATACAGAAAAAATGCCTTCCCTATCAGAAGCTAACTCTTTACAGATCAACTAGTTTTTGTCCGTGGCTTCGCACGCGTTTTTTGTAAGGAATCATTTAAATGTAATTTCTATGGAAACTGATTAATGGGATAAAAAGTAGTATATTGTGTTGTTTCTGGTCTAGACCTACATCTATGCAAAGTTTCAGCCTGAGCCGTTCAGTAGTTTTGGCGTCCATTCAAACTTTCGAATTTATAATATTAGTGTGCCTACCTAAATTATTTTTTTTTAAAAAAAAGCTTCCTTCTGTGCTTCATAATTAAAAGTACAGGCACTGTGCAAATGAAAAGCTTATGTTTTCCAATCCACGTTTTAATTAAGCAAATGGTTTTTAAAACGAATAGCCGCAGATAAAACAAAGAAGCTCTCATTACACAAAACAGTAAAGTGCTGAATGTAGTTAAATGTAGCATTAAAACCGGTAAGCGAAGCGCTTTGTCAAGGAACAATGGATCCGTGGATTTGTAATGTTTAGAAGGAGTTTGTTACGACAAAGGCATGGAGACGACGCGGCCGCGGAGAAAAAAAGGCTACTTTTATTTTAGTCCCACTTTTGTTCCTTTGCCTTGGTACTCTATTGAGAATGAATCTAAAACTGTCCGTTTTGTGTATTTTGTCGTAAAAAAGGCGGTAGTCTTGTCTGAACTTGAAAAATCTTCTCCATCTCCTCTATCTCCACAGCCTATATTGGTCCACTGCTGGACCAAGCCTCTTTTATCTCACGGGGGGTGATGCCCATAATCCCCACGCTGGGCATGCGGGTTGGGGATCGCAGTTCGGTGGTAGAATTCTTCTGCAGGGGGCGATGCTGCCCACCCCCGGGGGATATCCCTTAGTCGCCTCCTACGACACCCGCGGGAAGAGTTGGGGTGGTACAAAATAAGCCGGCACCACACATCACCATTCATATCAGGTTAAAATAAAAATAAATATAAATAATGTGCCAAAATAACAAAAACCCTAAAAAAAGACCCATAGTTTATTTAATTTAGTATTTGTTTATTCAAATATTTTAGCATATAAACGCTTTTAATAACACAAGCCATGCTTATGGGCTGAAAATCTCTAACCTTTGAGCAAAAGTAAGAGTTGACATAAAAATAAATAAATAAAGTCAGATTGAAAAAACATTGCTTAACTATTGCTACGTTGAAGGATTGTATAGGGGTACGTTCACACAGCAGTCCGTTTTTATTCGGCGATGGCAGATGGAGTTGTATGAGCGAGTTCACACATATGACAGTATTCCCAGATCCAGTAATATATGTGAAATCGCTCATACAACTACATTCACCATCACCCAATAAAAAACGTAAACGATAAAACGGGCCTGTAAAACGGACTGCTATGTACACTAAGTCGTGTAAAGAACGGGACTGAAAATAACAGCGGGACAGCAGGCTGAAAGATCACATTTGATCGAATAAATGATGTCACCTTCAATCCCATTCTTTATCTACGCAATTTCTACGTAGGTAAAGTAGATAGATTTGATTATCCTTCTATACATAACAGTCTACTTTATAGTTGCATTAACTTAACTAAGTCAGTGCAATTTCTAGATTTATTTGGCTTTGTAATTAAGGATTTGTTTATTTGGCTGTCTCGTTTACAAACTGAGTTGGCAACAAGGTACATTGTGTTCATTCATTCGGTTGGTTTTGTAATAATTGGATTTAGCTGGGTAGGAAATTAGGGATAAATTCTGAGTCAGAATTTATACAGCCACTCAGCTACCGTATTACAATTTCGAGTAATAGATACACATGGTATCTTATTACAATTTCAAGTAATACAATTTCAATTTCGAGTAATTTGAAAACATGGAATCTTATTACAATTTCAAGTAATACAATTTCAATTTCGAGTAATTTGAACACATGGAATCTTATTACAATTTCAAGTAATACAATTACAATTTAGAGTAATAGATACACATGGAATCTTATTACAATTTCAAGTAATACAATTACAATTTCGAGTAATAGATACACATGGAATCTTATTACAATTTCAAGTAATACAATTTCAATTTCGAGTAATTTGAACACAATGAATCTTATTACAATTTCGAGTAATAGATACACATGGTATCTTATTACAATTTCAAGTAATACAATTTCAATTTCGAGTAATTTGAACACATGGAATCTTATTACAATTTCGAGTAATAGATACACATGGTATCTTATTACAATTTCAAGTAATACAATTTCAATTTCGAGTAATTTGAACACATGGAATCTTATTACAATTTCAAGTAATACAATTTCAATTTCGAGTAATTTGAACACATGGAATCTTATTACAATTTCGAGTAATAGACACACATTGAATCTTATTACTATTTCGTATTACAATTTCGAGTAATAGATACAGATGTTATCTTAGTAGATACATTATTCTATGTATACAGGGTGCTTAGTATTACGACCGAGAGATTGAGAGTTGGGGGAGTCCAGCAATGGACTAAGATATTACGTTGATGATAATGATAATGACTTTTTAAGAAAAAGTTACATTGAAAGTCAAAACTCTCCGTAAAAGTTTAAATCTTGACAACTTCTAATTTAATTTAAAAATGGCTAAGTGTTATTGAGTTTAGTTTTCATTCATAAAGTTCTTCACTAATTTATTACCCTTTCCAACGATATGTTACATGACATTAAAAATATTAATAAGGTGGTCAAAGTAAGAGATACTAGACTGCTAGGGTTATGCATGATTAATCAAACACTTTTTTATGTACTGTTCATCTAAATAAATTTAAATCACAAAATTTGCTCAAATTGGCCGCCTGCTCACTTTATGCAGGCATTAGGTGACTTAAAAAATCCTAAAAAATATATTATCATTACACTTAGGACATTGATTCTACCGGAGAAATGTAGCCCATGACCCCCAAACTCCTCTAAAAATTATGTCGGTCACCCTGTATAATTTGAATGTTTTGAAAAAGCTTAAATCCGACTTCAAATCTCATAGTTTTAACTGTTTTTTTTTTATTTTTTGCGGGATATATACTAATCCCTTGGTAATAAAATGTTTATGGGACTACCTCGGGATTAACCTCTATACAACTGCAATATAATAAAATAATAATGACGGAGAAATCAACGGACATAAATGAAAAAAAAACATACAAACAGCCGAACATAGAGCCTCCTCCATTTTTTGAAGTCGGTTAAAAGTAAATAAATCTAGCTAAAGTCGGTGATAGACGAACTTAAAGTACGCGGTTTTTAAGATCGCGAACTTACTCCGCTCGACAACGGTGACACACGTGATGCTTACTCATTCTGTATTGCGATGTCGTCGACAGAAGCAGCTTTGCGTTTTATATGTTGAGATGGGTTACAAGCAAAATTTCAAACTTACTCGGATCGCCAACGAACTTACTAGGCGACTTTAAAGTACGCGTACTTAGGGTGACACACCAGCGAAAAAGGTCGTCGAGCCACGAATTTACTCACACGTCTATCACCCACTTAACTAAATCAATGAAAATTCTCGTATTTGCGTCTCTTGGATATGTGCAAGATTCGGATTGTAGTAGGTAACTGGTTATAAAATTATTAGCGCGAAATCGTTACTAAATTTTTAACAGCCTAATATTTGATTTGTTAACTTCTTTTTCATATTTTTTTTCGAGATTTTATCACCTGACACTTCGGGCAAGGCAAGGAGACGAGTTACAAACGTCAAATGAATCTATTTGTCCTCCCCTCAGGTTTTATTCATGTCACTTTCCAGCAGGTTCCACTTTTACCATCTACATACATACGTAGGTACATACAACAGTGTTTTTTTGTAAATTTTTTTCTCCTTTCTGGTACGCACCCTACACCGCGCACCGATTCGAAGGTAAAAGGTACGTAGACATTTCACGGTAATCCTCCCATTTCGCGAGATTTATAGAGCTTTCGATACAGTGACTGTAAATCGTCTACGTGCATTTTTCCGCCAAAATTGCCCCACAATTCATGGGCTTTTCTTACTTACTTACAAAGAAAACGGTATTTATACGGGTTATTCCCGCTCGTCCCCACGTTTCGTCCCCAATGGGACCAGCGGGAAGTTTTTCAGTAGAGTTTGTTCCCATTAAAATAATATGAGATTAAATTGAATAAAATCATACTCACTGGTAATGTTTTATCTTCTAAATTGTAGAATATGAAGCTTTTTAGGGTTCCCTTTTTTGTATCGCCATATCATGTCCGTCCGTCTGTCTGACTGTCCGCGGCTTAGCAAAAACCTATTGCAATTGTGTGTTGATTGCCTAGTTCTAATATGTTTCTATTCTTAGACAGTAAAAAAACAACATCACCTTTTTTTTCTGAGTTCTATGAAAACACATCTGAACCACCCCTGTAAGTTGTTCTTACTCTTTGTTACACCCTGTTTAACCTAGAACAAACTGTGTCAAGGGTCAGCCATAAGACACACTTTGCTATTGCTGTTTGATGGTTGTCCGTGGGTGACGGAATGTCGGCGCCGACAACCCGCTTTCTACTATAAAACCTACCACTTTACTCTCTCTAATATGGTACATTATCAGTGACTCCGAATTCCTGAACGAATGGGGAATATCGCAGGTCATTTAACTGATCTATCTCTCCTCTGAAAGGGGTAAGGTAATTGCAATCTCGCTAAATTAATTTTATCACCACTTCGTTTTGTTGATAACGGGCCTATTCTTTTTTGTTGAGTTTAGTGTAAATAAACCGCTAAGTGTGAGACAACTCGCACACGAAGGGTTCCCCCGTAAAAATCAGACATAATTTTCAAAGAACATCAAATTTTCACTTGCTCGGAGACTCCTTTTAATTTTCTACTCAGGTTTCCGTAACCAAAGGGTGAAAATGCAACCCTATTACTGCTTCCGCTGTCCGTCCGTTTGTCCGTCTGTCACAGGGCTCTATCTCATGAACCGTAAGAGGTAGACAGTTGACATTTTCAGAGAACGTTTATTTCTCTTGCCGCTTCAGTAAATAAAAAGAATAAAATAAATATTCAAATTAAAGGGGCGTGTATTGAAATACAAAAAACGTGATTTTTATGGCTATTTTTGTTTTTATTTTTGTATTTATATTTTTTCTTCGTTTGTGAAGGCTGTATCTCTTGAACTACTATAGGTATAACTACTATAAATAATGTATTGTAATAATTTTTTGTTAATTTACTTTAATAACAACAAATACTATAAAAACAACAAAGTCGAAAATTAAAAGGGGTCGCCATACAAGTGGATATTTGATGTTCTTTGAAAAAGTTGCCTGATTTTTACGGTACGGAACCCTTCGAGTGCGAGTCGACTCGCACTTGGCGGTTTATCGCACAGCGAGACGGTTGACACGATTTGGGTCGTGTCCGTCTCTCAAAAGGGTACCACGGTGATGGTAGGTAATAATCACATAAAAGTTGTCTGATCCATTATTCTGAAAGCAAAGTTAATTGTATTGTATTAATTTATTTCAGATAATTAAAAAATCCATATTACACTATTAGCTATATACTATTGTCTATTTAAAAAACATAAAATACTTACATTTACAAGCTTGTATATTTTGGAAATTGTAGTATTTGTAAGGAGCAATGCCAATCTATTTCCACGTATGTTTGACAATGTATTCCGTTATAGACGCGTTATTGTAAGATTATGCAGACACGACTCAAAAACCACTATATTAAGAAAGAGTGCAGTGCATGGCACCCATATTTTATAATAAAATACCAAAGAGCTACAAATAGTTAAATGTTAATTTATTTAGGACTAAATTTAAAAAAACTTTTATGTGAAAAATGTTTTTATCATATTGACGAAATTCAAAATGATGTATTTTAAATAAATTTTTTACTACTAAAACAATAATAATTGTCAAATGCCACTGCATTTGACAATTATTATTGTTTTATTATTTTTGTTATTGTTTTATAATCATTACTCTTATAATTTTTACTTTCTCTGTGATATTGAATTAAATCTGCATGAATGTTTACCTAAATCACTAGTTGATAAGTTTAGATCTGCATGCTCTCGGCATATTTTTTTCATACTGATATAAATTGGTCAAACATGTCCTAATTATTTACCATCTTTGTTAACACGTGTTTTACACATACACAAAATCAAATAAAATTTAAAATTACAGTCAATAAAATAATAAATAAGATTAGTTCAATTAGGTTACAGATTCAAATTATAATTACTAGAATACCTCCACCTCCACAGCCTATATTGGTCCACTGCTGGAACCAGGCCTCCCCCTGATAAGCGCCTTGTTGGCTTTTACCTCACGGGGGGTAATGCCCATAATCACGCTGGGCATGCGGGTTGGGGATCGCAGTTTGGTTTTAGAATTATTCTGCAGGAGGCGCTGCTGCCCGCACCCGGTGGATATCCCTTAGTCGCCTCTTACGACACCCGCGGGAAGAGTTGGGGTGGTGTAAATTCTAAGCCGGCACCACACAGCTCAGCCACACAGCGCAGATTACTAGAATAAATTAAATTAAATTACATACATCTAACATTCAGTCAAGCATCATAACCACAGACAGGAGCAACACATTTGGCAAAACGTGTCCACATGGGAGACAGATAATGCTCCGCCACGGGTTTTAGGATGCTGTTGTGACTGGCCTTCGTCCTGCTCATCAGAGATGCTGTTTTCTTCCCAATGATGGCGTGGAAACCAGAAGTTCGATATTGAGCAAACCTCTCTGCTTCGATAGTAAACCTAAATTAATTTCATATCAATTCTTCAAAATCCCATTCGTCTCGAAATAGCTTATGATTAGGGTCATAGGAAAATGCCTATAAAATAGCACAAGGGTCTTTGCAAGGGTCTAGGGATCTAGGGAGGATTTAGGTTTAATTTGGCTCGAATTGCGTTTTAAGTTACCTTTTTGAAGGGTTACTTAACTAGGTGAAGCAGTTATAAAATAATGTATTACACTCCAAGAGGTTCAAAGTCTCAATTTATCGGACATTTCTTTTATTTTTTCAGCGATAGTTTCCACTACCTACTTACAAACTTATTACTTAAAAATCATTGACATAGGCAAATTTTAAGTTCCTGAGTCTTCCTCAAAAGAAGTAATAAATCCTTATAAGATCACTCTTCGTCCCTCGTTTATGTCGGAAAGGGTGGTATTTTAACAGACTTCAAAAAAGGAGGTCATCAATTCGAGTGTATTTAAAAAAAAATTAAAACACCTTGTTTAAATAACATCTCTATCAAACACAATACCACAAAATAACTATACAGCCGGGAGTCAGGAGGTGGCGGTGTTAAAGCCCCATGCTTCGGAAAGCACGATAAGTTCGTCCTGCGTCTGACCTCTCCCCGGTCCGTATATTCCGTATATATTCAGTCCAGCATTATTTATTTATTTATAGTTATTTGTAATCTCTTCTCACCAAAACTGAACGGATCGGGCTGAAATTTCTTTGAATTGCATACAGGTAATTCTAATCCTGGAGTTAAACAAAGGCTACTTGTACTTATACCGTAATATTTTTTTTTGTACAACTCTTTTGACAAAGAACATTACAATTCAATAATAAAAACAAATTAGAAGTAGTATTTACAATTGAAACAATTAAGCTAACTGCAGACTGTTGCAAACAATCTACAGGTAGCTCAACTGATCCATATCAATACCAGTCAGAAGCGTCCCCAAGACGCGGCTGCATTGCCCCGCTGTATGGCAATGCTCATGCGCTGCGCCAGATACCCGCCAGCTCTCGGGTCACGCGTCGCGTCGACCAGAAGCTCAGATAACTTTTTAAAAACCCGGAGAGCCTCGGTACCCATAAATTAGTTTCCATGGAATAGAAATCACCTTTACACGTTTCCATAGAAACGACGGGCAGAAACTATGTAGTAATGACATATAAAAGAAATCCCGATTGAAGTTTCTCAGCTCTCATAATATCACCAGTCAAATCCACGCCCTGTCCAACCTAAAGAAGCGATAAATATTATTTTCCCTCATAATTCTAAAATAATATTATATTTTCCCCGAGTTGAATGGCCGGTTGACAAGCTCTCAGTAAATCCAAAGTAAATTTCATAAGTAGGTATACTCGAGCAGACTGAACAAAATAATATCTAAATATCTAAGGTAGGTACATAAAGTATCTACCTAGCCAGTTAGCTTACAGATAGGTCACTTATTAATTGCTCATAGTTTTTTATTTATAACAAAAAAAAGGTTACATGTCAGGGCATTAATTATCTAAGCAGGATATACAATTCTTAAATTGCACGAGTACTTTACACAACATAAAAAGTACATAATTTTCCCAATGAAAACAGAATAAGATAAATATCAACATTCATTAGAATTAATAATAAAACTATAATTTTTAGCTTATGAACTCGTCGTAGCTATAAAACGTTTACTCAATAAGCCAACTTTTTATGCGACGATGTTTAAAAAAAGCATCGCCTGTAACTCTCTTGGTCGAGTCTGGTAACCTGTTGTACAATTAACCACCGGCGGACCCATAGCATGAGTTAGCTTCGACGACTTAGTCAGGGACCGCGCTAGCGACACCAATCTGTGCTGGTTACGAGCGCGGTAATTAGCTCAGTCTGTGGATAGACGCTGCTCAGGACCACTATTTGTGGCGTCGCGTCGTATGGGTATGGGTGTCTAACAATGGATGAGTGTAGCTGATATGTTTCTTAAAATTGGTGATAGCAATGAAGGTCACTCTAAAATTCTTTCTCTATTTTTAATCAAACCCGCTTCCCACACAGGTGAAAGGATTTGGATGGTAGTCCTGTGAGCAGAAGTGAGACAAAACACGCAGACCTACAAAACGAGATCGCAATGGAAATAACATTTTCAGATACTTTGCTACTGCGCTTACTAACTTTTCAGCGTAGCGAGCTCTAAATGACAGCGTAGAATTTAAATGTTCAAAGTATTCATTGGTAATTGTTTGTTAACCAGCTTAATCCAAATTAAATGAGTAAGTAATAAATTATTTGTATTTTATTCAGCCGTTGTCTTCACTTTTCTCCTTTCACTTGTCTAAATAATGCTGGACATAAACATTTTTGACGTCTGGGATTGGCTCGAGTGTAGATATGTTAGATAGATCTTAGAGTGAGCTAGCTGAAACTCTGTAGCAAGATTCTGTAAAGGTCTTTATTGAAGAGCTATAGCAAAATAAATCAGTCGTTTAGACGGAGGTCGTATTTGTTCTCGAAGGTTTAATACTCAGATAAATCAGATGTCTCGAATCGCGTCTTACGCATTTACTTGCGATCAACTGTGTGTTTTATTTATAAGGTGACAGTGCTCAAAGTGTGATGAATAAGACTTGATGGAAAGGGCGAATCAGAGATGATTTTTTGTTTTGCAGATTTTGTGGAAAACCTTGGCGGTTTTTATTTCTTTCTATGTAAAGTGTACCTTTATAGGTAGGTACTCCGTTCTTTTTCAAAATAGTCATGCGATCTGTCGATTCGATAAATATCGGGACTAACGTGAATTTCGAAATTTATCGAGCTGATAGATTACGTGGCAATGATATTGCATTCTTTCATTAATGTGGTTAGAGGCGCTCGAAACAAATCTGATTTTTACTATTTTCTAGGTTCGACAAGTAATTTGATAGGCAGAAAATAAGTGTTGCGTACATTGTAAGCCATTCGCTATCGAAAATAGTAAAAAGTCAATTTTATTTTCGAGAGTCACCAACCACCTTAAGTGACTTGATTATGAATATCAACGCAGTAGGTCAAGCAGAGCGATTGTTGTCTAGGGTAGAATAGGGAAAAATTACAGCGCGTCGTCATCGAATTGGTATTATGGCCGTTAAGTTTTCTTTATTTTTTTTTTTATTTCCGATTAATACATTCAACATTTTTTCTTAGGATCCTTCGCACATATTTTGATCGAGACCTTAGGAATCCTGCGGTCTATTGAAATTAGTTATGTTTTGATTCGTAGGTTATTAATAATTACTTGGTTTCTTGAAGCAGTTTCTTCATTAAGTTGTGTAGTTTTCTTGTAAATAAGCAAAAACTTGATTTTTTCGCTTACGCCGTTCCAAAAACGTATGCTCTGTCCCGCTCCTATGAAAGCGAAATCCTTTGCTTTACTTTTCACGAAATGGCGCGCATGGTGCCCTCTTAAATCAGTGCCTATAAAAAAGAATTTACAATGCCACGCTACGGTACAACCACAGTGTGGATTTAGCTGCTAGAAATAGAAAGATTTTCCGTAACGTTTAAAAACGTAAAACGTACGACCCAGACATGGATATAAGGAAAACCTGTAGGTATGGTACGTTCTCACAGCGCTTACTCAACAACTGGCCTGTGTTACAACTACACGCAACCACTAGCTCACAATTAAATTTCCAATCTTGTGTAATAATTATAATGAACAAACACGAGGGCATTGCAGTAGTCTTTAAGTCAATAAATCAGACTAAAGTACGTCGTAGCAAGCATGCGAATCACGAACGTCGCGCCCCGGTCCGACTATGACTGAGGTGAGGGAACCTAATTGGACCTAACATGAGCCTGCCACTTTCGAGAAGCTAGTGCCTTATATCCCTTTTTCTACTTTTATCGAAGAGCCCAGACCATACATTCTCCCGCTCTTAAAAACCCTCTGTCTCATAAATCGCATACAATAACAATCCATTGGCGAATCCATAAAAATAAAAGTCAATCAATCTGTTCATTTACATACATTGAGTCTAGAAAAATACGGCCGTAAATAACGGCTGTAAAATTACGATCGTGATTTAAACTGGATGCAAAGCGAATAGCCTTTTCGGGACACCCCATCTGTTACCAGGTGCCAGGGTTACCCGGCCGTAATAGATATGGGGCTAGAGATCAGTTTATGGGGTTCCGTAGGTTCAAGTTTGTTAAAGCTTTCAGATCAAGTTTTACAGCTACTCTCGGAAAAATCGTAGGCAAAGTCCTAAATTGTCTGTACCTAACCTATAAGACGAAAAGGTAAACAAAAAAAAATTACTTGACATTAGTTGGTACTGTATCAGGCAGAGGAAAATTTAGTTTAGTATATGAAATAAATCCATCGTAGGTACCCCTACACATGTTACACTTGATGTCGTTATAATTTTTAAATAATTTATATTGTGACAATCTCACACAAATTTATAGCATAGGAAACGCCATAAGGCTTGTTCATAGAAAATAAAAATAAAAAAACAGACAGATATGGGCTCTTCAACGGAGTAATTTAAATAAAATTGGTCAGACTAAAATGAATAATAAATAAATTTAAAGGTATTTCAAAATATGCTGCTGCACAAGGGCATTGCCAAATTATACTAAGAATAACGTACAAAATTACATATTAAACAAAAAATAATAATGAAATGATGTCAAAAGTAAAGTTATTTAAATTCATAATGTAAATAGAGCTGCTGTCTAAGGGCATTATCAAATAAACTATAACAAAAATAAAATTATGCAATAAATACAGAATCATTGTAAAACAATGTCAAAGTAGTAATTAAATTATTATTTGCTGCTGTAAAGGGGCATTGTCGAGTCGAACTAATCATGTCATTAGGTATAAAATGCATGTCAATATAGATTGCTTAAAAAAAAATTGTTGTCTAAAGATGTCAACAAACAACGTACGGGTAATTACATCAGCTGTTTTTCCTCCAAAGCCTCAGAAAGACTGTAGTAGCACTTTTTCATGAGTATGATGCTGAGGCAAAGATTTTAATTTACTTAATTATGACGAGTCTTGTTAGACTAGTGGAACGTAATGGGAGCTGTGGGTTCAAAGCCCATCAGGAATCAATCATAAATATTATTATCATTTATAATATTTGCAGGAATGTCGGTACAATAGGTCTTAATAATAAAGTAATGGCTACAGGACATTCTGCCTCGTCAACGCGTGCAAAATTAGTACAAATTATTATTAGTATGATGATGAGACAAATAATTTTAATTTATTGAATTATGATGAGTCTTGTTAGCCTAGTGGAACGTACGATATGGGAGCTGTGGGTTCGAAGCCCATCAGGAATATAACAAAGTAATTCCTGATGGGATAACACACATAACAGTGAGGGGACGCGTTGTTTGATTATTTCGCAATGTGGACATGTCATCTTGTTGGTAGGCATAGTCTATTAAAACATTCTGGCAAATGACGACCTCAGTGGCGCAGTGGGTGCTCAGGAGGTTGGTACTGGTTCGATTCCCGCCTCGGGACAAATGTTTGTACGTTCTGCAGATATTTGTTCCGGGTGTTCTGTGTGTTTTCTATTGTATTAAGTGTATCAGTTATCTAGTACCCATAACACAAGCTCTGCTTAGCTTGGGGCTAGATGATGCTGTGTGGATTGTCCAGCATTAGCTATAGAAACAATAGGCACTCTGCCTTCTGGTGACGACTTAGATTTTTAAGAAATAGATATAAGTTTAAATACTAGTTGTAATTGTTTTTTAAACAAAACACCTATCTAAATATTATATTAAAATTATAAGAAACAAATAGATAAACAAAATGGCAGAATTGCATTAAACCCTGTATTTAATCATGTCTGAACATCGGCATTTCCCACAAGGAAGCTCCAAGAGGAATGCAAATCAAGTGATTAGCTCCAATGGGACACCCAGTCATTTCCAATTCTTTGTATTACGCGACCAAATTACGAAACCATTTTTCATTCATATTCAAAAGACTTTGGACTTTTCTGATGAGATTTTTTATTGGTCTTGGATAATCGATTTGGTAATCGAAAAGAATGGTTGGATTTTAATGAAGTTCTACAAAGTGACGAGAGTTCTTCAGAATCGATGAGTTCTTTAGAATAAACGCGAATATTCTATTTGTCATTTTATATACCTACGAGTAAACTATTTTGCATTGCCCTACACGTAACAGGACCTAAGCTTATATGAAAACCTAAGCTAAGGTACATGTAGGCAAAATATATGTTTTCCCTACAGGGAATATGACTTGCTGTCGATTCGGACAAAATAAATTGGGACACAGTGTCCTATGACCTAAGCTTATAATGAAACCTAAGCTGTATAGGTTGGTACATGTAGGCAAAATATTTTTTTTTTTAATTAAGCTAACTGCAGACTGTTGCTAACAATCTACAGGTCAAGTGATCTATAGCTCCCTGTAGATTGGCTGCAACAGTCTGCAGTGAGCTTAATTGTTTCAATTGTAAATACTAGTTCTAATTTGTTTCTATTATTTGATTGTAATTTTCTTTGTTAAAGGCCATTGCCACTTTTTCCTTTTAGAATACATTTTAGAATATTTAATTTCATTTATGTAAATGAATTGAAATTGCGACGCCACCAATTTTAGGGTTCCGTACCCGAAGGGTCAAAACTGAACCCTTGACCCTACTACTAAGCCTCCGCTGTCTGTCCGTCCATCCATCCGTCTGTCATGTGGCTATATATCATGAACCGTAAGAGGTAGACAGTTGAAATTTTCAGGTAATGTGTATTTCTCTAATAAATATCAAAAATAAAGGGGGCCTTACAACAAACGTGATTAGGCTATTTTTGCTCTTAATTTGTCAAGGCTGTATCTCTAGAAGTACAATAGGTAAACACATTAAACTTTCTATAATTACGTATCACTTCAACCTTAATAATACCAAATACAAAAAATAAAATAAATTTGAAAATTTAAGGAGGTCTCCGAACAAGTGAAAATTTAATGTTTTTTGAAAAAGTTGCCTGATTTTTACGGTACGGAAACCTTCGTGTGCGAGTCGACTCGCACTTCGCGGTTTATTTATCACCATTAGATTAGTTTAGTTTTGACGACTTCTGCATTGACACCATTGAAATCTTTATAAAATGTCATAGTCCTGCGACGATGTATAAAAAACAACAAAAGAAACAGAAGCTTTCAGCTTTTCTGAAGCGATCAAAGCCGCAGGCAAAACTCACTTTTAGTAAGCACAAGTTCTTGGAATCTTTCCATGAGAAAATACATCTGTGAAATACAAGGGTTATTCCTGAAACATTCTGAAAACTTGAAGTTTCCTAGAACTGCTGATCTACATAGAAAATAAATACGAAGCACAAAAAAACAGGGGTTGAATTCCACTAAACTAATCGCTTCACCATAACAATAGGATACCATTGCGAAAATGTGTTATACACATTTTCGCATTTTACCTTTGATGAAAGAAATTACAGATCACGCCATTCGCGGACGCGTGTCAAAAGTGTGTTCAAAAGATTGAAACCAATCTTTCAATCTCTCAAATAACACCGCGCGCATTTTCTAGAGTTTCATTCATCTATGGACGATTTTGCGTTGATACCCATTGTCATACTAAGCGATTGGTTAGCAGAATTCGGCCCCAGATAATACATAAATACCTACTGGTATACAGGATACTGCCGGCGTCTTCACTCGGCTTAGTTTTAGTTAGGCTTGTCTGAGTAACACATACAATCGGCAAGGCGTTTCGATCAACAAACTATCCAATATTTTCCAGATTCCGCTATATGTCATTTACGTTGAAATTATTCATCTTCCATCTTCTTACAAGAAGAAATAAGAATCTAGAAAGCTTCGTCTTGCCGTTTTTTCAGTTACGAAATTGAGGGGCGATGAAAGCTACGCGAAAGCTTTAAAAACCTGTTTTTGATTTTCACTACTAATCCTCTTGAAAACCGGACCGGGTGTCTAAACCACCTGTCTAGGTATCCTACAAACAGTCGAGACCTCAATCAACGTTCCAAAACTCAATCAAACACGGCAAAGCGTAAAGTTCTCTACAAATACGTATCTAACTCCTGGCGACACTGACAGACAGGTATGGAGGTCACCAGTGTACTTTGATTACGAAGTCTAGCTTCCTGATTGTGAGGCCGAATCCTGGTCTAACTGGGATTTACTGCGGGTTTCCTTACAGTTAGGTATGGTGCAATTGGTCTCTCATAGGCGTAGATATATTCAAGTATTGCGGTATGGCCGTACCGCAATGCTTGAAAACGAAAGTTTTCAATCAGTGCGTCCTGCCCGTTATGACCTACGAAGCTGAGACGTGAACACTCACGGTAGAGCTGGTCTACCAGTTCCAAGTCGCTCACCGAGCTATGGAAAGAGCTATGCTCGGAGTTTATCTGAAGGATAGGATTCGTAACGAATAAATCCGACAGAGAACCAAAGTTATCGACACTGACAGACAGGTAGGGAGATCACCAGTGTACTTTGATTGCGAAGTCTAACGTTCTGATTGTGAAAGACTGCAGGGAGATGCTGAATGCGGCAAGCTGAAGGACGCTATGGCGCTCATTAGGGGAGGCCTATGTCCAACAGTGAACTAAGAAAGGTTGATGATGATGATGATGAGGCGTAGAATGTAGGTATGCGAGCGTAGAAGATTTTATTAGGAGTTTTCGTAGCTAAGGAAAACAAAATGCTCGCTCAAAGACCTTGTTTTAAGCTGACCGATTTATTTTCGCTTTGCAACCACGGAGACATTTTTAAATTTTAAGATTAAGTTCTAAAACATGGCGGGGCAGTGAATGCCATAAAATTTTAATATAAGTACAACGACCGACGTTGTCGTTTAGGAGAAGGTAATGAAAAACTTACATCGCCATTCCGTTAACAAAATTTGTTAACAAGAAATTTCGAGTTAAGAGTGCCATTTTGTGAAAAGGATAGGCATAGGATTTCGCGTTCATAGGAGCGGGACAGAACAAACGTTTTTGAAACGGCGAAAGCGCAAAATCAAGACGGTTTGGTACTACCAGAGACCAGTAAACTTACTAGTCTCTGGTACTACTTTGCAACCAAATAATTAGTATTATATAACCTACGAATCAAAATATAAGTCATTTCAATAGACCGTGCACTTTCATGTTTTTTTTATCGTATAATTTTTTTCTCAATCAGTGTTCACGTTCAAGGAACCAGAGAAAAAATGTATAATTTTATGTAATTCGAGTTTTTTACTGGGGTAAAAAGTCCCAGATCCTGTAAGTACTGAAATCTAAGCCTAGTTTGACAGCCAAACCCGTTATAGGTTCACCCCTTAACCACGAAGGGTTGTCCTTAAGTTTTTTTTCTTTTATTTAAGTTGATCAATTATTCCTGTAGTTTGTTTTGAAAATCTTGGAAACAGCCCTAAACGAAAGCAGTCTTTACAAACCTCTATTTGGCTTTACCCACCACCTTAAGGCTAGTTTATTAAGGCACCTACACTAGTCCTCCATAAACTCTGCAATTAGGCCTATCGCCCTCATCAGGCCCTGATTTACGAGATCCAGAGGTAGTATTGGACTAGTCATCGCTTTAAGTGGTATTTCTTCGTGATTGCTGTTTTAGGGGTTAACTGCAAATACAATGCGGGTCACTTTAATTTAGGCCTGTAGGTACAGTCAACGAGAAAATTTTCTGAGTTGTATATTTTCTAAAACGACGTTGATGACAAAACAAGACTTGCAGGAGAGAAACGTATGTAAAACACAACGCGTGTTGATAATAGTGAAATCATGCATTTCTTTTCGGCATTTAATAAGTGTTTACTTTATTAAAGTCGTTTTACTTAATAAGTGTTTACTTAAAAATATATTTTACCATGATTTGAGTTTTGAGCTTTTCAATATTAACTCGCTCGCAGTCGTGAGTATGGCGCATGAAACTGTGCCGAAACTCAAATCTAAATAAATAGAAATAAATTTTGTTATTTACAACGGGAATAACAATGATATAGTTTAAAAAAATATAAGTAATTTAGTTTAATAACAATGACAGTTTAAAAAAAACTTATTAGTGGTGATTTCTAAATTGTAAGCATTATTTTACCATAACGTGCCAAAAACTTATGCAGAGCAAAACGCGCTTGTGAAGACCGAATAATTTTTTGCGTCATAAATAATTTGACATAATATTTTGGGCGTGGTCCACGATTTCTCGTAAATACGGCTTAGCTATGAATAGAACAGGATAAAAACTTCTATGTTTCCCCTGTAGGTGGAGCTAACGGCGGCGCTAGAGTCCGAAGGAAGTCCCAATGTTTTTCAACTCCTTCGTCACTTGACCTCGTGGTGTACTTGGTTAGCACATTCCCGTACTGAAGGAAGGATGCGGGTTCAAGAGCCGTCGAAGTCGAAAATTTTTTGGGATATTATTTGATTTTTTAGCTATGAATATCAAGATTCGTAATTACCTAGGTACACCTAGGGTTGTTTAGGTAGGTAGTAGTTAAACTAAGTGCCTGACTGCATCAGAATAATAATTTAATATCCGTTTCAAGGCAGACCACAACCCGTCTGTTGGATTGAGCTGTGCTCGCCCCGGCCTTGCTTGATGTTATGCAATCCGATGTGTTTGCGAATGATGGAAATTATGCTGCACGTGATAATGAAAACATGGAAACTAGAAAACTTTTATTGTTTTACCTATAAATTGTGTGCTAGTTTTTTAGTTGTTTTTTTATGAATTTTCTTCTGCGTGTAGTTTCGCACGCGTTTTTCCGGGATAGAAAGTTGTCAACGACATTCGGTTTATTCCCGCCAATTTGAAATGTAGCTTTGATGATAAAACTAGTATATGCATAATTATATAAGGTTATAAGGTAATAAGTCTATGCAAAATTTAAGTCTATCTACACGGCGATTATCATCACGGCATCCGTACGGCAAGAACTGTGGGGTGAAACTATTTGACGTTAGTAACTAGACGTGATCCTGACGTCTCCTTTTTTCATACAATTTGGTACAGCGCCTCTATCGTGAGGACAGGGAACTACGCAAATCCCATACTAAAAAGAGACGTCACGATCACGTCCCGTTACTAACGTCAAATAGACTCACCTCTCTGGATTAACATAAAACCGTGTACTGACCCGTGTCACGGAAAGTAACGTGCCGTTCGTGAGGACATGGAACTGCGCAAATCCCATACTAAAAAGAGACGTCAATAGACCCTTCAGGATCACCTTACACGCTCACCAATAAAAAAATAAAAAAATCGGAAAAAATACTTAAAAAGTTGCACAATGCCTTATCGCTAAGAGCGATAAAAGAAGTTTTTTCTATAATCACTAGAAGTTCATTTGACCGCAATCTCACCTGATGGAATGTGACGATGTAATGTATCACGCAGGTCTAGAAAATAGTACCTACTCACCCTTGTCTTGAAGTAGCACACAATTTTTGTCATTAACCGTTAGATACTTTCTGTGACTGTTAAGTTATTAAGTAGTTGTAGTAGCTGCATCGGTAAGTACATTCAATACATTACAGCTCGCTCAGCCATAAATCGCAAGGTTCCATTTGAACTCATAGTGCGCTCTTTTTGTTGGAAACTACTTAAAGAATGCTTGCGCAGTTGAAGGAGGATTTATGCGGAAATCATAGACGCAGGGTTGCCAGATCATAGGGCAGAAAAAGGTTAGAATAGAGGTGGAAGAGAAAGAACCGCATGCTTGCTGACTCTGAAAAATTGTTTCATACTCAATCCGTATTCCAATGAGTTTCTCTAAAAAAGTTCGTAAATCGTTCGATCAGACAGCAAACAGGGCGCTCATTGGCGATGTAGCAGTTGACTTTCGTTTGACATGACGTTGCTGCCCTACAGCGCCCTCATCAAATAGGGTTTTTCCTTTTTTGAAAACGCCTCTTAACTTACCTCACCGGTTGGTGAACGTTTGGTGATTCCAATTTACAATCAAGCAATGAGAATACTTCCTCGAGTCCTTTTTCATTATGATTGTAAGCGGGTTAACTACGAACCTTGTTATATTCTTTGAGTCCACGTGAACCTGATCACAATCATGTGCTTCAGATCAGATGATGAAAAATGTTTTAATTACCTGTAACCAAACGAAAACACATTTTAGAGATTTTTTTAGTTCTTTATAATGATGATCATGATTTCCTTCAAGACGAATTTTGCGGCCTGTCTCCTGTCCCCGTGGTAAAAACTCAAATTAGGAAAGTACATAAAAACAAATTACATAAAAATTCAACATTTTTCTTTGGTTCCTTGAATGTGAAAATACGATTAAGAAAAAAAATACGATAAGAAAAACATGAAAGTGCACTGATATGCACATAATCTGGTCGAGATCTCAGGAACCCTGCGGTTTATTGAAATGAATTATGTTTTGATTCGTAGGGCAATAATTATTTGGTTCCTTGAGCCACACAATAAGTTGTGTAGTTTTCTTGTAAATAAGACAAACCTTTATTTTTGCGCTTAGGCCGTGCCAAAACCATAGGCTCTGTCCCGCTCCTATGAAAGCGAAATCCTATGCCTATCCTTTTCACAAAATGGCGCGCATGGTGCCCTCTCAAGTACTTCTTAATACCTACTTTCTAATCTACGTTCAACAAACTTATCAATTTCTCTAACAAATATTTTAAGTCAAAATTTGTTGGAAGTTCGTAACAGACATTACGAGACACACGAAGTTTGTCACGTGAAAGAGTTTTGAAATATGGAGATATGTTGGTGAAACTTTGGGGATGTGTCTTCGAAGTGGCTTCGCGATTTACTTTCCTACTTTAACTTGCTCGGTAAGTATAAGTACCTACTTAAAAGGTTTCTGTAAATTTTGTTTGGAAATTAATGCGAAATGTATGTGGATGGAAATATGCGAGGATTTACTTAAAATGAGTGTGGGAGACACCCGAATTTGAAATCGAAAGAAACATAATTAAATAAAGAAAATTTGCATTCATTCATTTGAAGACCGACATAGGAAAGGACAACGAAATTAGTCTAAAAATAAATGGGAACTAAGCCCACCGCCGACGACGATGAACGAGAAGCGAGTAAAGCTAGAACGTAGAAACGAGTTGGCGAGCAGCGGGAAGCGAGTGTAGTTCCGATAGTTTTGTCGCTTGGCTATATGCGAGTGAGCTAGTGCGACGGACGATTACTCGCGCCACTCGCTCGCGGCGGCCGAGCGTACCGAGACCGCTGGTTGGTCTCTAGGCGTGAGTTCTGACCGCCAAGCGAGCAAGAGCTGAGCAAGTATCGCTGAGCGAGTGTTATCTTTGATAGCTTTTAGTGGTGCGAGTCCTCGCCGGCACTGTAAACAGTCAGCAATCAACTATTGATATATGCATCTCTTTTGTTTACACAGAATGTATATTATGTATATTGTACGTTTCTTGAGCGAGAAAGTAGCCGATAGTTAGTCACTTCATCGCCGGCGGCGCGGCGGCGGCGCCGGCGGTGAGACAACGGCTTTATGTTGTTTCAATGGAATGCTCACGCATGAAAAATTTCATTGAAAATTGCCAAAAATCAGCTCTAGTTAGTAGCAGTAGAAAATACACCCTATTTTCAACTCTTTACAACATACAATCAGGTTACAAACTCGTAGAACCTAAAATAAAAGCCAAAAACAACTAAAAAAATTGGCTACGCTTTCCACCCCCATCCCAAATAAAAAGTGAACTATCGCCAACAAAAAAAACACGATTAGAGTTTCAACGGTTGGTGTTAGGAACCTACCTACCTACCTATTATTTATTTGTCTCTGAGTTCTGGTAATAAATTACTCGGAAAACAAATTGGAGTGAGTGGTGAGATATTTATTCGCTTAAATTTATATGAGCGTCTGGTCGAAGCGAAGCGTGACCCGAGAGCTGGTGAGTATCAGGCGCAGCGCATCAGCATTGCCATACAGCGGGGCAATGCAGCCAGCAGGGCAGAAACTAGACTTCCATATTTCTTTAATATTGTTGAAGGCAAATTTAAATTAAAATAAGGCGTAGGTACGATACCAGATACCTGGAATTAAAACTAAGCTTATTTCCTTGTCATAATGCAACGCCAGAGTGAGCGGGAACTCAGTTTCCCTCAGTCCCACAAGTGGGACATTATATATTCTTGTTCTTCACATTACGCTTCCCATTTCACAGTTGGAGGAGCTCTGAGCGAGGAATATGGAATATTACTGACACGTGATAAGAATATACTGGTACGAAGTTGCGAACGCGACTTTATGTCGCGATGCAGTTTTACTTTTGGATATATTTTTTAAATAGGTAGGCACACTCTCTCCATAATTAAACCGGTACGTCATGTTTTTGCCTCACTGTTTCTGTTAAGTTGCCACAACCAACTCTGTCATTGTCCATGTCAAAGAGTCACAAACTTTACTCTACTAAATTTAATAGACCTCTAGGTCTATTTGATTGCTTGTTGGTTACGATTGCTATCAATAGATGCAGCAATTTTTGGTACGTAATGATCAAATCGATCAGTTACAATTGCTACTTGCTATACATATTTTATACGAAAATGTATAACGTAACTATGTTCGAATGATGTAGAGAACATAATTAAGCGATCTCGGAAGATAAACAGAAAGGTCGCGATTTTTAGTCGCGTCCTATGGGTATATACGAGTATATAGGTACCTACTTTGTTCAATACTGCATTCAGGGTGGAAACGTAAATTTAAGAACAGAGCATGCATTTTGAATGCGTTTTAGGAATGTGTCTTACAGTATTAAGATAAGAAAAGATAGATGAGTGGAATGTTTTAGTTTGTTCTATCTGTAGGAAATATTCGACAAAAATAAAGAAATTCTTGCAAAACGTTGGCTATGGGTTGAAGTTTTTAAGATTGTTGGCTCTATTAATCAAATAATCATACATTATTACGCCGTGCTCTTTCTCTTATCTTCTCCATCGTTGTCTGGATCAGATTTCTCTATACACTATTTAATTATCATCAGTCTTTCTCCACCCACTGGTGGGCATATTCCTCTTTCTATCTACTATGCTATTCAACTCAGGTCAGCGCCAATTTCGAAGCCTCATCCATAAGCTTTTTACAGTACTCTAGAGTCTAAAAGAGAGAGAGAGTCTAGAGTCCTTATAAATAGTAGGTATATATTTATCTATATTAACAATAAAATTACAATTGTAGAATATAAACAACATCGAACTGTTTCAATTGTAAATACCAATTGTACCTATGTAGTAGGTGGTAGTTGAGATAACTGCAGACTGATGCAAACAATCTAGAATTCTAAAGGTAGCTCAACTGACTCTATCAGTCTTAAACCTAAAGAGAACAAACATGAAATACGTTCAATGGTAGTGCCCTTAAAGAGATTGATTGATATTTCCTGTCTTCAAAAACCAGAACCTTCCACTTCAAATCCGAAAATGGGTCTTACTGTTTTAAAAATAAAGGTGAGTATTGCCGGCCCTCATTTCAGTGAAAGTTGCGGAATCTGGTTGCATAATACACGCAGAGTCGTAAACCCATTGTCATGGCACGGAGTGGTAAATAAGCCATATAATATTATACAACCATTCAAAGTCGCTCTTTAGAATTAATACATTGTGTCATTGTGATATGGAGGACTTTTTAACCGACTTCAAAAAAGGAGAAGGTTCTGTTGTGTGTTTTTTAGCTGACTTCGGAGGAGCAGGAGGAGGTTCTCAATTTGGCTGTAGGTTTTTTTTTTTAACGTGAATATAACGTTTCACAATCTCACCAGATGTGTGGTGGTCGACGATGTCTCGCGAAGGTCAAGAAGACAATTTACTCTTGTTTTGAAGAAAGCCAGGTTTTATTTGTGTCCTGTATCACCAACGCGTTAGGTCTCCCCTTTCTCATCTGAGTAGGTACGTTTTTATGTTCATTGTTTATGTTATTGTTAAGTAATATACAGACCAATTATAATTTCTGAAAAATAAACTAAAAACCGACCTCAAATTTCTTAATATTTACACTGTATTTATTTTACGGGACAAATACTAATTAATCTTGTAGGTGGAGCTGACGGCGCTATAGTCCGATGGAAGTCCCAGAGTTTTTCGACTCCTACGTCACTTGACCTCGTTGTGTAGTTGGTTAGCACGTTCCCGTACTGAGGGAAAGACGCGGGTTCAAGTTCCGTCGAAGTCGAAACATTTTTGGGATATTATTTGTTTTTTTATTCCCAGATTTGTATAAAATAGATTTATAGATTTATTTTAGCTTCTCGAATTTTTTAGTTTGTTGGTGTCAATTCAGATGCCACCTTAACTAAACTAATTTAATTTGAGGCAGTTCATAACGATCCAAATAATAGTGATGTTTGTCGACATCTTAATCAACACCATACCCTATACCTACTCAAAACCCTTTTCTATGATTCAAAGCTTACTTTCACTTTCATAAACCAGTCTAGGCACACCATAGTTGTAACCATACTGTTATGATCTCGCTATCAATGTTGTCGCGACAACAATAGACGAGAAGCTTTCGTAAATAACGTAAGTATTGTTAGCAAAGACAATGAGTGGATTAAGAGTGGTATAGGTGAGGACAAAAGTGCTATAGCTTCCAAGTTCCATCTTCTCTTCAGCACAGCACACATACGTTTACTGCTGAACGAGCCTTCCTCAAACGAGAGGGTTTTTAGCTTTGTCGTAATCACCACGCTAGGCGCCTGCCAAGTCTACCTGTAATACCTCCACTGCGAACAACAATCCACCTGGATTGGTGTTCGCAGTTGACGTGTTAAAAATACACAGAAGAAAGCTGCTGCGCTTCTACTGGTAGAACGGTTCTTCCGTTTTGGCGCTAAAATATCACACATAAATACACAGTCATAATACGTTAACAGTGTGTGTACCTGTGTTTGCACACAAACTTGTGCACTATAAAATGTTCTGCGGACATGTCTAGTCTCCGTTGAGACTGACGGCCGTGTCCTTGGCCGAAATTTGGCTAGGAGGACATCCTAGAACGTTAAACTTTAGACATGTTAAAAATCCCCAGTAGAGAAAAACTCAGATAACACTTTAATTAGTAAGGATTTTGTAAAACTATTCAAACATTATCTCCTCTGTTTTTATTTGAATAAAATTCTGGTATTTGTTATTCGGCTCAATAAGTGGAAACAATTTATTTTTTGTTCACTGAACTTCAATACCTGGAATTAATAAGTTCGTTTCCAACAAAACCTTTTCAATTAACCTGAGTCCATACGTTCATTGTGCAATGTTCAAAGAGTTGATTTGATTTCTACGAATATTTTATTGAAAATTCATTGGTTCAAGCATAGAACAATTGGTTGATAAAGACGTATGCTCAAATAGAAAAAATAAGTACTGACTTATATACATGCAAATTTTAATTAAGGACTAATTTATCTAACAGTTTTTTTTGGGATCCCTTAACTAATGACTCAGATAAGTACTACTCATATAAATTCTTAGAATTTCGTGTTACAATTGTTTCCTCACACTCACACTTGTGAGCAAATACAAACACCTAATTAAATATGTTTAAACTAGATATATTTAATTATAAAAAGTTGGTCTACGTGCCTGGTATTCAGGTGTGATATGCAGCTGTAAATAATTACTATTTATATTAATTTCTACCTGAGAATAATTATTATCATGTGTGAAAAATACTTCATATACTCATAAAATTGACAATGTATATACATAACTTACCAAAGTCGGTAAATAAATACTTTGAATGCTAACTACGAATGCTAATAACCGATTCGGTCGACTAAAATTGGCTGTAATTTTTTACCGACTTCAAAAAGGAGGAGGTTCTCAGTTCGTCTGTATGTTATTATGTATGTATGTTACTTGTTAACTCTGCCCATGGATAATCGATTATACTGATTCATTCACTATTGTATAGAGAATGATCCCCGAGGTGGTTCCATAAAAATGTTATTTCCGAGGGATTAGTATTTATCCCGTTATATTTGAAAACCAACATAATATTTTGGTGAATCACGACTAGCTACAACAGTTTTGGTGATATCTGCGCCAATTGTTAATAGTTTTTGATGATTCTTTCGTTGTTGTATCAAAATTGATTTTAACGTTGATTCCCTTATAAGTTTGAGTCTCGATGAATTGCTATAATAATAATAATATAATAATAATAATTGTTTATTATTCAGATTACAAAGATCCATAAATTAGTAAATTCTTAGCCTATGTTAGTTTTAATTATATAATTAATAAGGTGATGGAGTGTCTGTACATCACTCCATCTAATTTATCAGCTATTGCTGACAGGATGGTGTTGGTACTCCCGCGTATTCTACTTTGCAGTGAGGCTGCCTTCTTCCTCATACAGGCGGCGAAAACATCTACGCGCGGCATCTACGCGCGGCATCTACGCGCGGCATCTACGCGCGGCATCTACGCGCGGCATCTACGCGCGCTATGTGCGGTATATACCAAGGTTAGTAAAAATTCATCACAATATGATAATTTTACTTTCACCTAAAGGTTTCCATAGCAACGGGCGTCAACAGTTTCATCCATGTGTCGTCAAACTAAATTAGACTTGAATTATAACTAGATGTCGCCAGTGTAAACTCAATTTTTTGCACGTGAACATAGACCTTCGGTCAGCAAGTGAGGGAGGGGTGACTTCGTTCGTCCGAAACATAGATGAATATTATCTACCGGAACTTGAAGTCGGTTTATCGTTATTTAAACACGCCAAATTATTTGTATCCGAAGTTAAATTAAAAACGACTCGCTGCGCGTTGAAACACTGCTTTTAATTTAAAAGTAATTTCAGTAAACATTGTGTGCGCGAGTGTACCAATGCATTATGGCGATTAAATTCTGTTATACTTTCAGTTATTGATAAAGTTGGAGCGCTGGAGTTCCCTGGTTTGTACTGTCAATGTAAACAACTTTATGTAATAAAATTGGGATGAAAATCTGGCAATAACTGGATCCCGAATTTCCCACTGGTTCTAGTTGCAAGTACAAGACAATATTGTATAGGAACTTATGAATTATGTATGATACTATGGAGCACGCAAAAGTAAGTAAGTGTTTTTATAGTAAGTTTGAAATTAGTATAAGAAACTACTTTAAACCCGCTATCCTAAGAGACCACCTGCCCGAGGGAAGTAGATTTAAAATCAGCGCTGCATGTTCCTTGCATGCAGCGCAATGCTGAATCTACTCCCTATCACCTTTTTTTTTGGTATACGTATACAATCTTTTACGACTGAGTATGTCACAAACAGAGCAGACCAATAGGTCTGCTCTGTTTGAAATCTATTTTGAATACAAAATAGATATACCTATTGTTTATTGAATACAGTACAAAATACAGAAGAAGGCTCGGTATAGGCTGCTTTCTTTCCGGTTATAGAGTGTGAAGCCGCGGGCAGAAGCTCGTTTATAACAATTTCCATACTGGGGAAAGGTGTCATAAGAATATAAAACTTGTGGTGATGTTTGATTTTGTGCAGTAAAAGTGGCCATTCTTAACTAGCTATATTTTATGCGTGCGCTGGACAAAATTAAAGTACAGAACTACATATGTGCGCCAACACAGGCGCACTCTCTATTCCCTCACTCAGGGTGAGTGAGGCACCCCTAGGTACCTACTTATAGCATTTTGATAGATCTTACTTTTTAGGGTTTCGAAGATCGGTTTCGAAAACCTTATGGTCTCGCTTTTTCTGTATTTGTTTCCGTCTTTAATATCTCAGCAATTACAGCAACAATTAACGTAAATGAAAAATAAAAATGTAAATTTTCAGTACAAATTGTGAAGTCGAAATTTTAAAAGAGACCTACAATGTCAAGTGGGGTATCAAATGAAAGGTATCAGTTTGTACATTTCAAGACAGTTTTTGAAATTTCTGTAGGTTTCATACTTGTTGAAATATTTTGAAAAAAGTTAATAAATTACCCATTAAGGTAATTAGTTTGCAGAGCGATCCATCTAAAATGTATGTAGCGTTTGTAGATATGGAACTATATTTTACAGGAAAAATATAGAGAAATCTGTAAGTAGAACACTTTTTGAAAAAGGGAGGGATAACTTTCAAAATTTCTGTACGTTTTATACGT
Source organism: Eupithecia inturbata (assembly GCA_963662085.1). Classification (NCBI taxonomy): domain Eukaryota; kingdom Metazoa; phylum Arthropoda; class Insecta; order Lepidoptera; family Geometridae; genus Eupithecia; species Eupithecia inturbata. Next base: position 2,097,199 of record OY759195.1, read on the forward strand.
CTTGAAATATTTTCAAAAAAGACGAAAATTTTACTATCACCCTCTATACCTACTCCGAAGTTTGCAAACCGATACATCTGAAATGTAACCTTTAATTTTTTGGTATTCATCAAATAGCAAAGTCTCTAACCAGTTACCTAGTACATATTGGTATACATGCCGTTCGAAACCCTCGGCGCGCGAGTCACACTCGCACTAGACGGATCTTGTTTTGTTTTATTCTAAAAACTCTTTAATCGACCTCGGATTAACATCCTCCTTACAAAAACAAATCACAAAACCCCGAGAAGCCTTCTATCAACGTTTATTTACGTAATCCTTTAATATCGCCTTTCTTTTGATTTGTTTTCTTGCTCTGTTATTTCGCATTACTTTTGCTAAGACACTATTTTGCTAAAACGTCACGTAATCGAGTTGGTTTTATTTTATTTAAAACTAGCGTCGCTCCGCGGCTTTGCACGCTCACGGCCTTTCACTGGATACCGAATTTCAACATGGACATTTTTAGTAAGCAATGTTTCCACAATTTAAACCATAGTTATAATGATATATTATTTTACTCAGCGAGTCTGAGGGTCCGCTATACCCAAAAAGCTTACAATCCTTTGCGGGTCCAATATAACAACGTGTTTAGGTTGCTGTTGCGACTACCGCGATTCTGCAGTGCCTCGGCCATGTTCGCCCAGGCACGCACCGACACTTTCGATGCCATCTGCCGAAAAAAATCAGCCTTACTGCTCAGCAGAACCCGCGGGAGCAGCAACAGCATCCTAACCGCGATAGCTGCAAAATTTTACCGTCCTATAATGTATAAATTGGTCCCAAGGACTAAATTATTAATTAATTTTAAGTACTAACCTTAGTTATAAGCCGATTAACACGTTGGACTGTAAAATAGTCTTAATAAATAAATTGAATTATTATTATAAGAAAAATCTGTAGCTAAGGTACATTCTCCCAGCGCTTACTCAACAACTGGCCTTTGTTACAACTACACGCAAACACTCGCTCACAGTGAAATTCCCAATCTTGTGCAATAATTATAATAAACAAACACGAGGGCATTGCTGTAGTGTTTTAGTCAATAAATCACATTAAAGTACGTGCTACGCAAGCACGCGTAACACTAACACCGCCGGTCCGATATGACTAAGGTGGGGGAACCCAATTACACCTAATTTGAGCCTGCCACTGTCGAGAAGCTAGTACCTCATCTCCCCTTTTTTACTTTAATCGAAGATTCAACCGTTCACTAGTACAAAGTTAACATTATGTGTAGACAAAGAACCAGAGAAGAGTTCCTTTTGCGTTTATAATATCAGTATCCAAAGGATAAAGTCCGTGAGTAATACCTAAAGTTGGACAAAAATAGCTAGGAAAAAAAAAAGACGTACAACTTTAATTCCCAAAAGACTTTCACAAAAAAGATGGCGCTCTGATCATTCCTAGTGGGAGAGATTAAAACTAGGTCACAATAAATATTTATAAACAAGTACACTAGCTTTAAAACAATACTATCACTTTTAAAATAAGCATTTGTGTTTTTTTAACTTCACCGCGCAATATGCTTGACTTGCGCTGGTGGTGGTCTGAAACCAGTAATAGATTCATTCAAGGTGTTTTTGTCGGCAAGGATGTTGAGCCCTAGGCGCAGGAGTGGCGAATTTTTATTTAAGGTAAATGTGATGAAGATCAATTTCTAATTCAATAGCTATCCCAGTGGACTTTTCGCTTGTTTACGACAACGATGACATTACTCAAAAAACACGATTTTGGAGTTAAGTATACAGCTAAGTTCAGAAAAAAATCTAGTTTTTTCCTGCAAAACGACATTTCTCTGAGGGGTAAGGTTAGAGCAGGACAAAAGATATGACAGTATTGCGCTGTCTCATCCTGTGTATTGGTTTGCGACAAGAAGGTCATTACTCAGTAGTGGTGCAATTGTGTTCGCGAAGAGTTGTGCATGTTCTCTTCAAGGACGACATCGTTTTGTTTTTGACGTTCTACGTGAAAAGTTTAGTTTAATATTTTATAAATTGGTTTCGAAAATAGTGTATTTAAACAAAATGTGTCATTTTTGCTCAAAATAATTAGGTAATCATTTGTGTATTTATTTTGTGGTATGTCAGTTTAGCAGAAAAAAGTAGGAACAGTAAAAGTATTGTAATAAAATATGACGTTATTGATTGTAAACAAAACACAAATGACAGATTTTAGTTAAAAATTTAGTCAAAAAAGGTCACTCCTGCTAAAAACTTTTATGTTGTTTTTGTATTTATTGAGAACTATCTTTAGTTAAAACGTTTTAGGTAAAATATAACATACATTTAGTGACCGACGTTAAATTATTGATTTGCAGTCGATTCGCTACAATGGCACAATCAGGGAGTTCAAGGAACAAAAATATATTGGCAGGAATGAAGCAACCGATCAAGAGTCTACATTAGATAAAAGTAGTATAGTGTTTCGCATAGTAACTACCTTAAAAATTCTACTGATAATAATTATCGCTCTATTGATTAAGAAAAGTATTTTTTTGTTGTATTTTAATTTTCTAGGCTATGAAAGACAACAAATCCAGGCTCCACCTGCGTTCGTTAAACCTATTCAGATACCACCCGATTTCGATGAGTTACCACCGGAGTTAGAAAGATAGAGAGATAGGGATATGGCGCCAATAGACCTCGGAACTTGTGTTTATAAAAGCCAGCAGAAGAACAAAGCGATGGTTGCAATATATTTACTTGCGGTGCAAAATTACCAAATATCTAAACAATCACGCACAAATACCTCATTAAAGGCCACACTCAAAATGAGGGAGACGGGCACACTCACTCATAGAAAGGCACTTAAAAAAGCAGCACGAATGTGGGGGGCCGATTTACTCACCGGAGGCCTTTATTGGTGCAATAAAAACAGAAACCAGAACCATTTCGTGTAAATGAAATGCATACACAAAACTTTTTTGATTGGACGGAAGCTTGTTCTAAAATGGGGGTGAATATTAAGAAGAACAAAGAAGGAAACTCTGTAAAGATAGCTGATGTTAAAATACCCAAAGTTCAAATAAATATCCCTCCTACCATGTTCTACAAGACATCTTATGCTGAAGAAGAATTCAAGAGGGCAGTTCTTATAAAAAAGAAAACAATGATAGAGAAATAGACGTCAAGAAGGCGTATCATAGAAAACCGGATGTAACGGAGCGAAAGAAACCTGATTTGTTGAATTTAAGCAATAAAAATTTAATCCCAGGTTTCTACGCCCATTTCATAAAGCTTTGTAAGAACCATAACGGACTTTGCCTTATATTGATTGCATTATAATCTTTGCGTTTATAAAACTTTTTTCTGATTTTGTTATAAGTTTGTACTAATGAATAATAGTCTGATTAATCTAAGTAAGTTATAATAAGGTATTTAAGCTAATTTCCTTGGAAATGTAATGAAGACTGATTAGTTGTTAGCTAAAATCGTTGACTTTTATAGTTTTAGCTAACGTTTTTAATGACCGAAACAGATTTAGAATTTAGATGTGTCTATGTTTCGGTTAATTTTGTTGTGAATTTTAATAAAAGATTTTTCTATAATGTCCCTTTTTGTTTTATGTAAGTAAACCGAAAACTAAAATTGAAATGACATATTGTCAGTAATGTCCTAAGTCAAAATAATACAAAAAAATATGTTAGTTTTTCTGTAAGAATGACACATTTTCTACCTTATTCCATAAAAATACGGTTAAAATTTCAGGAGATAATCGTACATAATATTTGCTGATATATTTTAATAAGAATTAAATCAGGCAATATTTTACTTCTAGGAAGTTACTTTCAAAAAGCCATAATTAGCGAAATATAATTTTTCAAATCTTAAAAATGCTCTGCTGTAAAATCGTGTTTTTTGAGTAATGCCATCGTTGTCGCAAACAAGCGTTTTGTATTTTTGGTGGACAATACGTTCATCGGTAACACATGTCCATTGATTGAAGCACAAATTAGGATGTGGATATATCGTTACCAGACTTTATGGGCAGTGGTCTTTATGTACCTAAAGTTTAAAACAATTATATACCATGGTATAATAATTGTTTTTAGTTATATACTTTATTGACAAAGAAAATTACAATTCAATAATAAAAACAAATTAGAACTAGTATTTACAATTGAAACAATTAAGCTAACTGCAGACTGTTGCAAACAATCTACAGGCAGCTCAACTGATCCATATCAATACTATATCAATAATAATAATTGTTTGAATAACAAATTCATATTTAAATAAAATAAAATTCTTTATTTCAGGCAAAAAAATCCATATTACAAAACAAAAATCACAAACCGTTTCAAAATAAACAGAATTTCAAAAATATACATTTGAAAGGCCTCGAAATGGAAGGCCTACAATAACATGGCGGGATGAGCCACCTCTACATGGCCTCTGATTTAGACGAACCGTTTAGAGTGGATGAAAGGAAGGCCTTAACGCATTCACTGATCAGCCTCTGCGGTGTGACACTAGAAGGGGCATACCGCAGCTACACCAGGCTGAGCAAGTGCAGAGCAGCATGGGCAATGAAATTGTTTGTTTAACCCTGCATTAGGAGTGGGACATAGCAAATTATCCTCAGAGGACCAGTTACATCACAAAAGAAATCCTAAGATTGCTCAACTAAACATGGCGAACTCAATGCCATAACATTATGTAGGCATGGCAGGTCTGTAGGTAGGGCCAACCGGATGCTACATAATCCCAAGGCCCCGGAAGGAATACGATAAAACCACAGGTTGCTTTATAAAATAAATTATAAAACAAAAAAGCCTTTATTCGCTGACCAAATTACAGTAGGTACATTTATAACTAATAAATGTATTTAAATACATAAATTATATAGTATACGCTTTTTTTTATTTTTAGTAACCAGTTTGCTGGTCAGATTGTCCTTTGACATAGGGCTCCCCTTGTTTCTTCCACTCATCTCTGTCACGAGCTAATCTCCTCCCTTTTTGGTAGATAATTTTCCCATATCTTGATTCGACGTCCCTTTCGTCTTTTTCTATTCTTAGGATATCATTCCATATTCCATTACATTTTTCCTCCACTTTTCTCTATTCGTTCTCATAATGTGGCCAGTCCAGTTACATTTAAGTTTTTTTTTATTTTTAGTAGAACATCGCTTACTTTTGTCCTCTTGCTTATTTTTGAAGTCAGGTTAGTAACCTGCCTGAAGACAGGGTAGGCACTTTAGTGAACCCCAAATTAACCTGTCATAACTGGGATCTTTCCTTACTTAACCTAAAATTCAGTTTGTTGCCGCGTCTTTTTATACGCAATTTATTGTGTATTTGCGATCCTTCCTTCAATAAATATAACTTACAATTATATATGAAATTCGACGCCATGGCAAGTGAGTTTTAGTCATTTGTGTCGTGGTTTGTTTACAAACATTGTACATCGAGTTTGGCTAGTGTATAGGTATAGGGTACACGTGGTAAACATACTGTCTCTAAACCGTCTCGGTCGAAAGATAGTTTTTACACAAAGTAATTTAGAAGTCCTAAAGGGCATTCGATTGTTTTGAATAAACCAAAAAAAAAAAACGTACATAAAATTCCTTTATGTTTACACCATTTTTTTTAAGTTTTGCGGGATACTAGTAATCCCTCGGGAATAATAATTTTTTGGACTATCTCGGGATCATTATCGACGAAAACGACGACGATAGAATAATAAAATAATAAAATAAACATACATTGAGCTGATCAAAAACCTCCTCCGTTTTTTGAAGTCGGTTAAAAACGGTTTAGTACACCTGGTCCCATATACTTTGTTCCACATAAAGACAATTTTATGTCGTACATAGAGTGTTTGTAAACACAACACAAATGGCAAGAGTTGTTGATTGATTGCCAGCTGATATCAACTATTTCAACAGTGGTCTAATAATGATAACAGTTAATACCAAAAAATGCAAGAATTGCTTTTTGGTCACAAATTGGGAGCTTGTAGTATAAACTGGGTACCTACCTAAGTTTTCTCAGTATGTGATTTGTTTGTGATGCTTTATACAGGGTCAGTTGCTACAGTATCTGTGGCAAGACGAGATAATCCCGCGATGAGCCATATCTGAGCTCAGGCTGGTCCTCCCACACCTCTGGGTATAGAGACCGGCGTAGTACAACTTGTTATCAGTAATGTAACGCGTGTTTGGTCACAGATTGGTAGAGGATATAATACCTTAAGGCTGGTGTATGCCCTAACGGCCTTGAGTACACATAATAATTGTCTGTAGCCGTATAAATAATTTGTTTTATTCGTGAAATGTTCATATGTGTAAAATACTTTGACAAATATGAAAAAAAAATACTCAAAATCAGGGTATGATGCCTGATTGAATGTTAGCTGTATATAAAAGTAAAAAAAAAGTCATTTATTTGCAAAAACACGTGTAAAAAAAAAAGATGACAAATAGTTTTTTTGAGTCAACATATTTGACCAATATACATTGGTGTGCAAAGTAATTGGAGAGTATGGCATGCAGGTCTAAATTTAATTGTACATAACAATAACAGATTTATAAGATTATTAATTTATCATAGCATAAAATTAGATTACATCATTTAGGAATTCGTCAATATTATAGTAGCATTTATCACATAAAAGTTTTTTAAATTTACTCTTAAATAGGTTTACATTTAAGTCTTTGTAGCTCTTAGGTATTTTATTATAGATTACAGGTGCCATGCACACTACACTCTTTCTCAACATAGTAGTTTTTGATTCGTGTCTGGCTAATCTATTGTTGTCCCTTCTATTCCTAATTACAATGTCACACATTCGGGGAAACAGATTGGGATTGTTCCTAACAAATAGCGCAATTTCCAGAATGTACAAGCTTGTGATGTAATTTATCTTATCTTATTTACTATTACATTGATTGTGTAATTTTGAATTTTATTCGATATTGTTCATGTGTAATATGGATTATTTGATTATCTCAAATAAATTAATACAATACAATAAAAATTAAGTTGTTAAAATTTCTAGTTTTATCCTCAATGAAACGTTTAACCGCCGCGCGAAATAGTTCCCTTTGTCTAAAATCTACTCGAGTGAGAACAAACCCAAAACGCATGACATTGGCCTGTTGACATTAGTCTTTTTGGTCTATATTTCTGGGCTTGGAAAAATGAATTTTAGATTCAAGCTTTAACGCAAATAATTTTAGCTAGTTCTCCTTCAGAGCGCTAACAGGCTAATAGCTGTCTTTCTGCGTCGAAATCTTCGATAAATTATATCCAGATGAAGGGTCACATACAAAATCAAAGCTAAAAGCTGTCCGCGTGGATATATACTTATACAGCTACATTTGTTTACTAACGAACTGAGACAAACGTTTTAAAACAGTTAAAGTTCAACCTAATTCCAACCATGGCACCTGGTAATAAAGTCACAAATGTTCAAAATATGATCGCATACTTACGATCAATCATCACAAAAAGCGAGCAAAGCAATAAATTACTCATGTCACTTAGAAATGAAAAGACTTAGGTTAAATAACATCTTTTGTGAAATCAACCTTAAGACGCAAGAAATAAAGTATATTTTCCCTTTATTACCTTGCGAGCTTCATTGTTTTGTTTCGTTTCTTGTTTGCTTCCGAGAATTTTACTCTGAAGGTATGGAGTCGCGTTGAACGAAGCGTTGTACCCTAAAATAATTTATATTACGAACGTAAAAGTTTAGTTGATAAGTAAAACTTATTTATATTTTGGGCATCGTGTTTATTTGTATTATACATACCTATTTATATTTTATAATGTTAAGTTTTTACAGTTCAGTGCAATTCCTAAATCAAAAATCTAAACTTTATTAACAAAAAAAAATTACAATCGAATAATAGAAACAGATTAGATCTAGTATTTACAATTTAAACAATAGAGCTAACTGCAGACTGTTGCAAACAATCTACAGGTAGCTCAACTGATGGTTCATATTAATACCAGCCGGAATCGTCCCCAAGACGCTGGCTGAAGTGCCCGGCTGTTATGGTAATGCTGATACGCAAATAAAAAATGATAATAAATAAAAAATATTTACTAACGATTCCACATTGAAGATTTTTCCATTGTTCCATGTTCCACACAAAAAAGTATAATAGCGACTTTATATTATTTATAAAGTGGTTTCTATTTAAAATTAAAACTTATTTAAAATTTTATTGACGTAAGATTACAGTACATCATTATGTAAAAAAGAAACAGGAGATATCACATTGAAGATTTTTCCATTCTGCGTAGGTACGTACGGAATAAAAAAAGTAACGTTAAGTATCTAATGTGAATCCCACAAACAGATACAAATGTAACATTAACCAATTATAAAGTTCTTGTAACATATTATTTAAAATTATTACAATACAAATCTACTCCCTGCATCTGCTGTTCTCTTACACAAAATTGTACGCGTGTATTTCTGGCGTATTTTTTGCGTACTATTTCCGTACCTTTGTAGCAGTGCGGTGGTTTATAAATCGGTAATTTTATTCAAAATTTGACATTACTAGTTAGTTTAAAGCTAAAAATATAACTTATTCTGCATGTTCTTACCGAAAGTATGACACTCCGGCCGTTAAATTGCATTTTCGGGCATTATTTTTACAACTTTTGAAAACACATTGCGGCATTGTGACACGTGTTTGCGTTGGCGCTGCTTCAATCGTACTAAACAAAATAAGAGCTCACGTATCAAGTGCGCTCTTATTTACTGAGACGTATTTGGTGCGCTGACCCTTCATCTGGATATAATTGATCGAAGGTCGAAATAGAGGGCACCTCTTCCGGACGACCGATGTGGCGCGGCGGGCGAAGGTCCGCCTGCGACGCAGAAGGTTGCGGGTTCGACTCCCGCTTTGGGACAAATGTTTGTACGAACTGCAAATATTTGTTCCGGGTGTTCTGGGTATTTTCTACCTCTATATATAATAAAAAATATTTATCTATGTTATGTATTGTATTAAGTTTATCAGTCATCTAGTACCCATAACACAAGTTCTGCTTACTTTGGGGCTAGATGATGCTGTGTGGATTTTCCAGCATTATTTATTTATTTGTCTCTTTCTACACTATGCGAACTGAGCGAGACTTTAGACCCTGTTAGTTCACTAACGCGCTATACGTGTCAAACTACTTTTAAGAGGGCGCAATGCGCGCAAAATCAAGTTTTGACTTATTTACAAGAAAACTACACATCTTATGAAGAAACTGGTTCAAGGAACCAAATAATTAGTAATAACCAAACATTTCAATATTACCGCAGAGTTCCTGAGGTCTCGACCAAATTATATTTTTTTATATTGTATTTTTTATACGTTTTTTTTTCGCAATCGTGTTTTCACATTTGGAACCAAAGAAAAAATGTTGAATTTTATGTAATTTGAGTTTTTTACCACGGGGACCCCGAGAGAACTAAAATCTAGGCCTAGTTTGACAACCAAACCTGCTAGATTCGCCTCTTAATGAAACCCATACTTTTTGTTCTCAAAATAATGATTGATGTACTGTAATATTCAATACTATGCCAGCGAGGTACGTATCAGCGTAGGTCGGGTTCCCAGACGTACGCGATCGGAGTACTAAGTCGCCGAGGGAGCCAGTTGATCGCGTGGGATATTGACTTGATTCGAATGTCATCTTTAATGATCACAGCTGCATTAATGAAGATTTATAGGCAGGTTATTGCTGTAGGTTGTGGTAGCGATGGTATTCGGCGCTGGTAGTTCATTGGCGTTGCTGAACCGATTGTGTTTCCTTCAGGTCTAGTTTGCTAAAATGAAGTTGTCCAGCATTATTATTATTACCTATATACTAGCCAAACTCGATGTAGCATGTTTGTAAATAAACCGCCCATGCTTAACCTAAAATTCACTCTGTTGCCGCGTCTTTTTATACACGCAATTTACATTAGTTTTCGATTAGAGATGATATCCTTTCTGCAATAAATAATGCTTACAATTATATCTGAAACTCGACGCCAAGCAAGTGAGTTTTAGTTTTTGTGTCGTGGTTTGCTTACAAACATTCCACATCGAGTTTTGCTAGAGTATATGTTTCTCATTTTTATGATCTCGGGCCATGTAGCGGCCCAGTCCTTTGGGAGCCCAAAACAGCGCGAGGCCTTTTAAGAATTTCATATAAAGGCGAGGGCTCCACATAGCGGGTATCATCCTCGGATGCACCAAATAATTATTATTATTATAGTTTGCTAAAATTAAACTAACATGGTATAACCTAGCCTACAAGGTGCCACGTTACTCATGTACCAAGCCGAAACTGGGTTGTCGTGCACCCTATACCGAAATGATGCGCATGGTTGACTTTCAGAAATACATTGTTTTAAATTTTCATAGTAAAAAAAAACTTTACGCATACGCTTAGAAAAATGATCACTAATGCAAAACCGTCAAAATTTTAGGGTTCCTTTTTCATGTGCATATAAAGAATACATTCATTCATGCTAAAAATATAACTAGGCACGTAAGTACTTTTTAAAAATTTGTCGATTTTTAACGTACCTACGTAATGAAGATTATTTATTGCGTAACTTTTATAAAAATTTCGATAAATAGTCTTTATTAGGTACCTACGTAGAACTAGGTACCTACCACGAAGCAAACATACCTACAGATAAACATTAAACATTACAAGTTAAATAATAGCTTAGAAGAAAAATGTACGGAACCACCGTAAAATTGACGGCATTGCAATTGAAAACAAAAGCGATTGAAAGGTCAAGCACCTTACTGATGAACAGCTGATGTTAGGGTTGTTACATGGGCTAGTTGCGATGAAAGGTTCGAGGTCTTTTTTTCAGTAAAAAACCTTGAAACCCGGAAAGTGCTAGAACAAAAATGTTCGACGGAGGGGGGTAGATCCCTCCCCCTCTCCGCTTAGTACACCAATTACGTGGCACCTTATACTCCGGTTGCAGTTAGTACTTTGTCGCTTTAAAGTTGATTTTCTCGACGAATGCCTCCCGTCTGAGCCAGTAGTTTAACAAAACCCTTATAAAGCCGACTCTCCTTCAGTTTCTAAGCAATACCTAACCAACACAGGTCGAAAGTTAAATGTAATTTATGAAAGCCAAACGAATAAGTACTACAAATTTCATATCAGTTTCCTCATGAATAACCGAAGCGTTGCCAGTAAAGTTCTGAGTAGGTATGCTATAATGTGTCTGAGTAAAGCGTAAACCTGTTATAAATTCACACGAAACGTGCCAACGTGGGGGAGAATCTATAAACTCAGTTTCATAGAAACAAGTATCTCGATAAACCACAATAAATGGCTCCAATTATAGCTTAAATTAAGCTTTTAGTAAGTAATACCGCTTTCAATTGTAGCACGATTATTATAGGGCTTAAAAACGGCTTATTACCTGTTTGTAAAATAGCTGTTTTGATAAAGCTTGAAGTTTGTTTTTATGTTTAAATCTATCTTACCTCTATGCTATAAATAGACTTAGGTATCCTAACCTTTCTCGAATAAGTAAAGGATAAAAGAGTTTTTATTCGCTTCGCTTTGCTGCAAAGAGTTTCTATTTTTAGAAACTCTTTGGTTTTGGGGTGCTCTAGTTATTTTGAGATGAATAAACTTGTTTTTTTATTTCGGTAACTGAAAAGCTTCATGAAAAGCATTTGTATGATGAAAAGTGTATTAAAAACTTTCTGATTTTAGAAACTCTTTGGTTTTGGGGTGCTCTAGTTATTTCAAGAAGAATAAACTTGTTTTTTTTTATTTCAGTGACTGAAAAGCTTCTTAAAGCATTTCTATGATGAAATATCTAGTAAAAAATGCTAGGTGCATTTTTTTTGCCTTACCAAACTTTGATCCTCATTAAAAAAAGTCTCTAAAAGAAAGATCGATTAATTAGTTAAGGTCCCTGCCCGTTACAAAGACACTCCAAAAGGTTTCTAGCAGACCTGGCGGGTTATCTCAGTTCGCAGACCAATTAAAGTTTTAGAAACTTTGCCTTACACAGCTGGGCTTAAATTGAGTAGCTGTGAAATTATTTTGTCAGAATTGTCCGTAGCAACATTTCAAGTTGATTTATACGGCTAAGTTTACCCTTACTTACATATATCCAGACACAGTTGTATTAATAAAGCTGCAGAGTCTGGTTCTGAAATAATGTTGGTTTGGTTGCCACCCATGCCACTGTTCAAAATTCAAAACTTTATATTACCAAGGAACTTAGACTGAAGACAGTCTACTTTGACCTATTCTATATTGCACTTTCATCGACTTGGGGTGTTTCAGAAAAGACGTAAAAAAAATTGGGTGTTTTTCAATGATTGATGCCACGCTTTTGTCTCTGATTTAGATGATCTGGACACTGGACACTGGCAAAACATATGTACCTACCAGTTTAGGTGATAGAAATTCGTATCAATAGATATATGGCTAAATATAGCCAAATTTTTTTTTTTTGCCTGCATGCATTAGATATCATGAAAAATGGTACCTATTGAATATGCATAACAGGAAACGTGATCCCATACCTAATATTACAAAGAAAAAAATAAATGGCAAAACCCCGCAATATGATGGCAACAAATGGAAAACGGCCCCCAGTCCCCGGCAGCTCCGCTATTCCTTGTCACGGTAGCGGCCACGGTAACGGCGGGGCAGGGGGCGCTAGGAATCTCCGGAAGAGACTGAGCTACCAATCCCAATACCGACGACCCTTGCACCTGGTAACATACAACGCACGAACTTTGACATTGTAGCGATTGCAAGGAGTCGATGGATGGAGGCGATTCAGGACCGCTATTTGTGCCGTCGGTCGTTTGGCCTATGTTCAGCAATGGACGTATACAGGCTGGTGATGATGATGAAGAAGTCAAAGTCAAAAGTCAAAAACTCTTTATTTCCATAAATACAATAAATGTACACTTAGAACAGGTCAAGTTCTTAATAATTAAACACTGACACGGAAATAAAGTAATATTTTTGATCTCAGTCGCTTCGGTATGTTGACTAAAGTAAAGAAGCGACGAAGAAACCTTTAGCTAGTTAGTTGTTTGATAAATACTTAGGTATTTACAAACGAGGTATAGCATACTCCTTCCAAGGAAGAAATACTGCGAAAGAAAACATGATAGCCAGAAGGCACTTAAACATAACCTCCCACTCTTCTTATTTACCTTTTGTTACTTTTTTAAGTTTAATTAATATAATTTTATTGCTTTTAAGTGCGCAATTTTCGACGAAATAATTTTTTTTAGTGTTCACACTTAGGTAGTTTGTTATGATTCTATTAGCGAATGCCTATTATTAGCTCTCTGTGTCTATTTTATTTTTTTATTTTATTTAGTTAAGCTGATGGCAAACCCAATTTAATAAATACATAAATAACCTAGTTCTAATTTGTTTGTATTCTTTGGTTGTAATTTTGTGATTTTCTTTGGTTTTCCTTGCATAAATAAAGCATTGTACACATAAAATCCATACCAATATTTTAAATTCGAAAGTAACTCTCTGTCTGTCTGCCTGTCTGTTACTTTTTCACGCCGAAACGGCTGCACGGATTTCAATGCAATTTGGCAGGGAGGTAAATGGTATCCCGAGGACTGGCATAGGCTACATTAAAAAGCGCATGCGAAGGTCGCAGGCAACAGCTAGTTATCTATAAAATAAAACAAATAAGCCTAAATAACCACACAGGATAAATGTTTAACATTACTACGTAGAGGTAGAGTAATTTTGGAGTTTCATGTCCACAAACGCAAATTATCTCACGCAACAGTCCACTCATAGCCCGCAATGGGCTATTTAGCCTAAGTCCGTACAAGGCCGAGGCAAAGGCCGTTCTGATTAGTCTGTCCACTTATGATTTATGTCCAAAGCCTTTGTAATAGACACTTGACTGAGCAAACTCAAGAACAATATTTGAAGAGCAAGAATTATGGAATTATTTTTGCATTAGGGCAGTTATTTTTAGACGTGACGTTCGTGGCGTAAGTATCTAGAGTCGACTAAGGGCATCTATAAAAAATAGATATACCTAATAAATAATGCTGGACAATCCACACAGCATCATCTAGCCCCATGCCAAGCAGAGGTTGTGTTATGGGTAGGTACCAGATGACTGATATACATAATAAAGATAGATATATCTTTATTATGTAACCACAATAAAAAAATATCTATCTTACATAGAAACCCGGAACAAATATTTGTAGATCGTACAAACATTTGTCCCAAGGCGGAAATCGAACCCGCAACGTCCTGCACCGCAGGTGGACCTTCGCCCGCCGCGCCACATCGGTCGTCGTTTATTATAAAAGGCCCTTTCTCAGCATAATGCTAACTAGTCCTGGTCAACCGTAAAGATTCGATCAAATCAATGAAAATATCTTATAAACACAAAACACCTAGAATACTTCCCAAAAATTACTTTTTTTATAGAACCTTTTTAATCGCCTTAACCTCTCGAGACTACAGCCCGCTCGCTGGGCTGGGCCGTGCAATAAATTAATTCGAAAATGCGTGTCGCCATGAATATCAATTTATTATCGATTGCGACTCATAAAATTCTGAATACAACAATTCCAAGAATTCGCATAGTAATTGTTAGTCTGTGATCGCATTCCAAGATGTCCGCCGCACCTACAGAGCCTATTAAGATCTTCAGACAAAGGGTTAAACGTGATATACGTAGGTATATGCTATGTACAGTCAATGATAAAAGTTTGTAAATAAACGAAGGATAAACTTCCGAAAAAAAATTTAGGTTACTACAAAGCATCGAGTTTGTGAAAACATACCAAATTTTTTTTTTTTGCTTTTTTATTAATTCATTACCAATTGTCAGTCCTATCCTAAGTTAAAGCCTGCAGGATATTGTGTAGGTACGTTTTAGAAATAAATAAATATTATAATATACATACATATAATGTATAATATTATACAGGATGGATTTTTGAGACGGGACAGTAAGGGCTGGTACCTTAACCGTTATAGTTACAGGAAAACGTTCCTAGGACACTTTTGCTTCTAGATACAGTACCTATGCCACGAGGCCGACTTAAAAAAACTGTAAAATTTCTCATATGCCCTTGCATAAGGTGCCTGCGTGTTAACCCGGTCTTGTGACTTACCGTTGTTTCCATTCTCAAACTTCAGTTGGCCACGAAGAGTCTTGATCACAGTAAGAAATAGGATTGTTGGGCAATAAAAAATATTTCGAGTTGGTAAATCGTTTTTCCGTACAAAATGCATGGAAAAACTTTTTCTAGTACTCAAACCTCAGTCGGGAATAGAGACTCTTGATCCTTAAAAGAAAATTTTAAGAAAAAGATTGGCATCAAAAAAGTTATTGTGTAAAATTACCATTTTCTTGCTGACTAACATTTTTTCCAAAATCTGTGAATGCAGTTCAGAATATCTCAAAAAGTTATGAAAGGTCTCCTTGGAACGTTTTCCTGTAAATATAACGGTTAAGGTACCTGCCCTCACCGTCCCGTCTTAAAAATCCACTCTAGAGGTATATACTAATGTTATAAATTCGAAAGTAACCTTGTCTGTCTGTCTGTAACCTTTTCACGCCTAAACGGCTGGACGGATCTTAATGTTTGGCATGGAGTTAGATTGTATCCCGGGGACGGCCATGCTACTTTCTATTTTGGAAAAGAGCGCGCGAATCCGCGGCCGTTACCTATATTGTATCTTGTGCCTTTCGTAGCCAGATAAGCCCAATGACTTAAGACTATGGCAACGAACCACGTTGGTTCGTTGCCATATCCAATTTTTTTTAATTATACTATGACCAATAATATAGGGAAAAGGCTTGGAAATGGCCTACCTTTCCGCAATCTACTTCTATTTTCTCTCACATATTTTTCGCTAACATACGATATATTTCCATCTGCCCATTAACCTCCCCATCAATGGGGCGGTTGGGAAAAAAATCCCATCCACCCATCACCTACTCAAGTTAATGGGGCAAATACTTAACTAATATGTAAAATTCGAAATCAAAACCTTTTTTGACCGCCATAGCTGGGTATAAATAAACCACTGGTATGGGACGAGGACGAGGGTGTATACAACCCTATTATTTTAGAACAGCGATTGTTTTATGTGACATAGGGCGGTATCCCTTTAGAGCTTCATTGCCACCTCAAAGATCCTCATTAGTACCCTAACCCTTAACTATCAGCCCTTATAAGTCAAATAATACCCTTTGAAAGTAATTATTTCACCCTCATCGCATCAGACTTATGCAATATCCGGTTTTTTTAAGGACCTTTCATACTTTACAGCGCATGTTAATGCAGATTTTTTATGTTCATATCTACGTTTTATGGAATTTAACGTTGAGAAAAATATACTTATTAATAAGCCTGAGCAGATTTAAAAAAGCATTGAGTAAAGTTCGGAAATTTACGAAAATTAAATTTAAGTAACTATTAGTTACTTAAATTTAATTTTCGTTAACGCATGCACGATCAGCAGTGGATGTATGTACGTATGTGTGCAGGTAAGTAAAACAAATAAAAATGTTACACCTACCAAAAAAAATAAAATTAAAAAAACTGCAGCAGTATGAAATACCCTTAAGTTCCGGTCCGTTACAGTAGTATCAACATAATTATGCTGACATTTGCGAAAGGTGTGCCAAGCTAACCCTCCATAAATGCATAGCCTTTAAAGGTTGATTTAATTGGTCACAGAGATACAAAAAGTCAAACAATGCGTAAAGTATTTTATTAAAAACTGGAAACTTATAAAATAAATATTTACTGAATAGCACCCGAGTTAGCTTTGGGCTTAGCCCACCAAATCTTATTTTGACCATATTTGAAGGTTAGGTACTTTTATGGAAATGTACTTATTTTATAACTTCATTTTGTGTTTGTCTGCAGAAGCTTTTTGGGCTTTAACGATGATGACCGCTATTTTATATATATTTATTTATTTTTCGAATACCTACTCGTTTTAATTAAAAAAAAAGAACAATGGACATTTTACAATAAAAACTATCGTAACGTGGGTGTTCTTCCAACACTAATAAGATTCGTAGTTAACCCGCTTACATCCGTCATTAATGGACAATTGCTTCAGTCAGAATGATGGCAAAATTATTCATCTCCATTTTAATATATCTTGCCATCCTTACGAAATGCCAAGTGGCAAAAAGATCAAGAAAAGAAGAAAACGATCGCCCGTTTACGCTGCCTCACTCGCAAATACTCCTCTAAAATAAGCTCCGTCCAAGAGTTTCGTTCAAAGAAAATTGTTCGGAGTTAAAGTTTTAATACTGTAAATGACTTTTGAACTCATAAAACTGAAAATTTCCTACAAATTCTAAACAAAACAAAAGGTCGTAGAAGGCTTAAGTTAGTCGCTCTCACATAATA
The DNA here is from genome assembly GCA_963662085.1 of Eupithecia inturbata. Classification (NCBI taxonomy): domain Eukaryota; kingdom Metazoa; phylum Arthropoda; class Insecta; order Lepidoptera; family Geometridae; genus Eupithecia; species Eupithecia inturbata. The sequence goes on from OY759195.1 coordinate 2,114,617, forward strand.
TTATTTAAATCGTCTATTTAATATTGCCTAAGTAGATTATAGGGTATAATTATTAGCACCAGTGTTGGGCCCCGTTGGGCGTTGGCTTTATGGCGTTTTCCTATAAAATTGTGTAAATTGGTTGAAAATAAAATCGAGAAACTCTTTTAAAAAAGAGTTTCGACTTGACAGGTCAATGAGTTTCCTACTGTAGTAACTATAATAATGTACTTTATTGTGACAGGTAGTCTGAACGAAACGAGCCTTATGGGGTATCTTCTGAAATGATGAAAGTTCTGAGTACATGCCAGTCGATGGAGCGGATAATTTTACATGGAAATGCATTATTTAACACATTTTCGACCAAATGTCCCTTACGTAATCGATATTTCCCGGTATATCGATACCCGAAACATAACGTACCTCAAACATAACGTTGTTCGAGGTATGACGTAACAACATAACAGTGCAATCCAAAAACAAAAATAAGTAATTTGATCTTATAAAAATACCAATCTAATCCTGTCACATTTTATAGCCAACACACGCTAAATTCTACAACCCACATCCCTTTAAAATTACATTACATTCTTAAAATAGAATAATTTTGCTTTATCAGTAAAACGCTTCCTTATTAGCATGTGTGTTAAGAATCTCAGCTGTGATGTGACCTTGTTAGATAATTCTGGTTCTTTGTGACGATGATGACGTAGTGCGTCGTAGAAGAAATAGGAAATAGATAGATAGAAAATACTTTATTAAACCTCATTAGTGAGGTTTAATAAAGTATTTTCTATCTATCTATCTTTCTTAGGAAAGAAAACAATACAAACAAACATGCATAAAATAGTGTAAGTATAAAGATATAAAAAATGTTATTAGTGTGGATTAAATAATCCTGAAAAATGCACACAGAACCGTCACGCCTCAAGCTTAGCAGAGCTTACGTTATGATATGAACGATAGGATAGTACCTACCTACTAGACAACAGTTAAAACAAAGACAAAGACAAAGACTAAAACAGCTAAAAAATTACTTTGTTTTTGCAATCATTGCACACGATTAGGAATCATCCCTTTTCGGGATAGTGTACAGGGTGCCAAGAAAACGGTGTTCTGAAAAAAAATTCAGGACAAAATACACCCGAGGTCCGGAAACACAGGTTTTGTGACTCCGCGGGTTAGTATAGTGTGTGTAGGTAGAATGTTTCGGTTTAGTATCAGTATGTACCTATTTCGTGGCACCTTGTATTTGTTTTGCACTTAATATACATACGTTTAAAGCAATTATGACCCCTATTAAATCAAGTCTAAGCCATTCACTTCCAAACACAAGTTGAATTGTGGTTGATTAACACACATGGAATTTAATTATGTAGGACAACCACAAAAGGCGATTGGACTTACATTCACCAGAAAAACCACTGCATTTGCTACATATTCGAATATATTTCACAAAAGGTATAAATAGAAGCCACAAACAAAACCACAGACAATAAAATCATGACAAGTGTTGTAACTTATTCCTCTCGTAATAAGTTTTAGAGTTGCAATGCTTTGAGTGCACTCGAGTTTATTAGCGGCAATGGAACTTCAACCTTAGTTATTTGTAACTAGGTTGGTTGTTCGTTGTAGCTTACTGTGGGTAGAGCTTATTGGTTAGGGATGTCAGTTTTGAAATTGGACGCGTAGGTATCCCAGACTATCTACTATCATGATTATTCATGATCCAAAAAACAAGACTGGGCATTCCGCGAGGGACACTTGCTTACGTCACTGCCCAGTCGCTACTTTATTGGAACAAAACGTCATGGAAGTTGGGAAATAAATTATGTGATAATAATCAATTCAAAAAGTACATTACAAAAAATGCCAATCGTCAAGTCTGTTTGTTAGATAGTCAAAACAGTTTTAGTTAAACACGAGCTAATGTGATAAATAATTGGTTAGTACCAAACCGCATAACTTTCTCATATTCGTACAAGTAATTATAAGCTCGGGGAGTTACGATTTTACGCTACTGGTAACACCAGAGAATCGTTTTCTCATTCGCCATAGTGTAGAAAATGACGTAGGCTTCTGTCACTTTTAAAACTACCATGGTTATTAACACTATAGTAAATATCCCGTTATAAATGACCGTTGTGTCTAGGAATGTTATGTCTGGCGGTATATATTATTATTATTAAAAATATCTATCTATGTATGTATGTATTGTATTAAGTATATCAGTCATCTAGTACCTATAACACAAGCTCTGCTTAGCTCAGGGCTAAATGATGCTGTGTAGATTCTCCAGCATTATTTATTTATTATTATTTATACCATGTATATTATATTGTATAGTTATGTTATGACATTCGGCGAATTACTCGCTCAACCTGTTTTCTCACACTATTTTTAGAGCGACTCACGCACTGATTATTATAGTTATAGATCAGCTGGTGCCACAAAGGGTGCGGCGGCGGAAAAAACATTTTAACAGGCTTTAGCAACTATTTCGTTGATCACAAAACAACGCAATGTGTCATAAATTGAACACCGCAAAAAAATCTCGCGGGCAATGTTAATCCTCAAATAACAAGTAAAACTAAGTTTCCTGTCAGCGACAACCCTACCTTTATTGGAAGTTCAGTAACCTGTGCTGCGTGCCATCCCTAGCCTAGGTACCCCCTTAACTAGTATAATATAAATCCGTCCGCCCGCGACCCCTGAGTGTTGTGGTCAAGAGCGTGTAGTCAAGATAAGGATTACTTGAAGGATTCACTGAGATGAATCGCTATACAGGCTGAACTAGCTTACACAGGGTGTGCGAGAACCGCACATGGGAGTCGTTATTCTGGAGAGAGAAACTGCCTTTGGGAGTTAGCATGTAACATGCCCCTTACTTATAGACTCTCAACTTAGGCAGCTTAGTACATAGTGTCTTTGTCTGAATAATAATAAAACAAATAAACAATAAAAAATATGTGATTGGTCCAGGAACCAATCACATATTATCATCTAACCCCAAGCTAAGCAGAGCTTGTGTTATGGGTACTAGATACCTGATATATTTGTCCGTTTCAAAATACCTTAATTAATAGTATTTTGAAGACCTCCCTCCCTTCCTGAACGGGTCACGTAGTATGGGTACTTTCCTTAAAGGTATTGCCTAGGTGTACAATGAATCATTATTGAACCATATAATGTATTTCACTAAATTTTAGGCCACCCTGTATACCTAACTAGGCTTATACATAATCATCATCAACCTATCTTAGTCCACAGCTGGACATAGGCCTCCCCCAATGAGCACCATAGCGCCCTGTCTTCAGCTTGCCGCAACCAGCATCTGCCTGCAGTCTTTCGCAGATTGTCATCCCACCTGGCCGGAGGGCATCCTACACTACGTTTGCCGAGTCGCGGTCTCCACTAGAGAACACGTTATAGGCTTATACAGGGTACCATAAAATTCGGCGGAAATTCAGAGATAGATCTAACTTGGGGTATCTAAAAATAACCAATTAAAAATCGAACAACACGACGACGCAACGCGACGACGCGACGGACGACGCGACCTATTGTTTTGGTTTATTTAGAACGACATTTTTCCCTTTACTTTTAATAATTGCATGAGTTGATAACTTTAGCTGGAACCACACTAATGTTGTGTATTTTGCGTCACAACTCAAGCTTATCGGTGTCCTACATTTTATTTATTTACAGAACATAAACAATTATGATTTAACTAGGATATACATTATTATAACAAATTAGTGTAACTACAAAAATGTCAGACCCACAGCGTAGTCCACGGAGTAAACATGCGGAAATGTGTGCCAGTGCGATACAGCACTGTTGAGATTATAGGTAGTTTACATTTTAATTTTTAACATTGAACAGTTACATTTTGTACCCATAATTACAATGAAACACATTATAACTGTGTTGTGTCGCTGTAATGATAATGATGTCTCTAGCCATACTAAAGCTACAAGCACACTTTTGCCCTGTGCGCTCGACAAAGGTAACGCTGTCAAGGCCATCTGCGGTCAACAGCATTTAAAGTCCCTTCGAAAAAAACGACAATACTTAAGACGCGCCACGACAAACCACACCACAAGGTACTAGCTAGTGAGAGTATTGCATGTACAATACAAAAATACAAAATACAAAAATCTTTATTAAGAACAGAACTTAATGTTTAGGGTACAATTGTGGGCTGACTACCGCAAAAGTTAAAAACTGTGTAGCAGAGTCAGCGCCCTCCTCCGCTAGCAAAATAATTATGTTCTATTTAAAGACATGAAAAATAACTAATCTAGATTAAACATAACAAGGTAACGTGCGTGTGTTGTGTGTGTATGTGGAGTGTGTGTGTGCGTGTGTGAGAGAGTATGTAGGATTTCACAAAGTCATTCTTGATGCCTTAAAATTTCCTCAGTATCCTCGTAGGAGATAGATAAAAGATGCAATACTTGCTACAGAAAGTCCTTTATACAGATTGCTGGGTGGCTTTTTGAGATAGGATTTTATGGCCAAAACCACTATGAGAGTTTGAGAAAAGTCGTATCATGGAGTCATGGACTCAATTTATGAGAAAACAACCATGCTTTTACGGAATTCTCAAGATAATATCTTTATATCCCATAGTTTCGTATCTGGCCATACACTTTCATCTCAAAATGCCACGCCAAAATGCCAAAACGCCAAAATGCCCTTGCTCACCGGGGCGGCGGCGGCGGCACATGGAAACAAAGCATCGTTTCCTATGCAACAGAAGGCCTAGCATGCAGTACGATACCGTGCTCGTATATCAATAGAAGGCAAACCAGATTGCAGACATGAAATAAACATGTTTCATGCTTCTAGGCTGACTGTTACACCGAAACAATTAAAAAAATGAGGATTTTCTTTAAAAAAAAAAGGTCAATGACTGTTCGATCAGACTGAAAAGAGGGCGCTTATGACTTAGTGTCTATCTACTTGTTAGTATTATTTGCAATGCTTGATCTGAGCCACGTAATGTTTTGTTTATCCATAACTGAATCAACATTTGATAGATTGTTTGCAACAGTCTGCAGTTAGCATATTTGTTTCAATTGTAAATACTAGTTCTAATTTGTTTTTATTTTTGTATTGTAATTTTCTTTGTCAATAAAGATCTATGTTATTAGCCGCGTACCCACCTAGCGCACAGGCTCGCGCGGCAGCCTCAGTGTCCAGATCGCGAGCGATGGCTCCCGAGGCAGCCTCAGTAGTTTTGTTCAATTTACACGAGGCCGCCTCGCGAGGCAGGCTGAGCCATCATAAGTCCGCGAGTATTCGAAATGGACAGTCGTGTATATTCAGCTGCAGCTATTTTCCTAGCTGCTTATTGTTTAAAGAAACGAAAACAGTCACGTATCAAGAAAAAACCTAGACGCTTCTGGACTCCTCCTGACTGCCCATGATATCAATAATATAGATAGACACAAACACGGTAATAGACAAAACTTGAAGTAGCTTCGCGCGCGAGCCAAAACATAACCGTTCCCACGTAACACACAACGCTCACTGAGGCACCTTTGAGCGCGTCAAGTTTACCGACAACAGATGGCTCGGGGCCGAGCCGTGCTCAGCCGAGCAAACGCGCGCCCGAGGCAGCCCGAGGCACGTCCACACCAGCCGAGGCATTTGGCTCGCGAGGCTGCCGCGCGAGCCTGTGCGCTAGGTGGGTACGCGGCTATTTACATTTGATTAAATCCGAGTGATATTATGTAATAAATAATACATTAATCTACTAGGTATCTAAGTTTTTTTTTTTTTGTTAAATATTTCAATGATATTATGATGTAAGGAAACCGTAAAAACAAAAAGCGTCCAGTGTGCATAGGCCAGTTTTGTCCTTCGTATTCAAATAGCGAAATCATAGTTGTGGTAAGTTGGGATTTTGACAGTTAGTTTTTCAATTTCATTGTATGAGTGAGACCCATCATTATATTCATTACAATTGTCATAATCTTCATATTGCAGTGTTGTGACGCCTAATTGACGAGTCGTCTGGCGTCTACCGCCTTGATTACCACATCAATTCTAATTGATATGATATCACGGAATTACTGAACTTGGGAACTCTCGGAATCTTTTTCGTTACAACACAACGTGGGAATTTTTAATTTCAATTTATTTATTAATCCAACTGCGGTATACTTATATAACTGCATTTTACATAAAACAGTAATACAAAACATATGCTGAAATAGGGCCAAATAAAGAATTACATAGAGAATGTTAAAATATTTAACAGGATGGTCCTCACTATTCTGTTAAATATTTTAACTGCAGAAGCTGATAAATGAAAAAGAAAAATATTATTATTTGAAAACAAAACAAAAGTGGGTACAAAATAAACAGTATAGTGAGAAATTCAATTATTCTTATTTGGTAACTTTAAATGGGAAATTTGTCATTAATCGATTATATCAATGCTTTTCTTAATATATGTTTTGTTTTCTGTATTTTTTGTCTTTAGGCAACATGTTTCTGCACTAAAATTCCTTATTTTTTCTAATCTCGAGGTTTTATTTAGTGCCTTTTAAATCCCTCGCTAGTTCAGCACTTATTCAGAGCCACCGCTATACACTTACCTATACTTATCCTGGAAACATACGCTACTTTTGATCCCAAAAAAGTGCAGTATTTCTGGGATGATCAAATAATTAAAATATGCTTTTGACTTTAATATCGCGCGTAACACCGCGAGGCGCAGATAGTAATGCATATTAATGAAAGCACCTACTTCTTACCTCTGACAAGCTATCAAAGGGGTTAACCAAGCAAAATAGCTGCCACCATTCCAAATGTTACCGTTTCGGTGTAAGAGCTGTAACACACAACGATGCACTTTATCAAGACTGTTGTTGCTCTGAAATATTAGTTTCCGTTGCTTTTTAATTTGCAATGTTCAGAATAAATCCTTTTTCCAGACTGACTTGTTTCTAGAAAAACTTTACTGCCATTTTACTTTATTTATAGCGTTGTAGCGTTATAAAACGTAAGCTGCACAAGAAGTAAACAAAGAAAATAGAGATACAGACTGGCTTTTTGAGATGGGAGTGGCTGGCCAAATCCGAAATCATGTGAGTTAGAGAAAAGTCGAGAAAGGAGTCATGACCTCAGTTTATGAGAAAATAAAACCTAATTCCTAATTCCCTATTCCTAGAAAATTATGAGAAAAGGGTGTGTGGTGAACGACCGTGACATTGTTCTTTCGATCCCGTAGGAAGTTTTCAATAAAATTGCTTAAAAAAGTGACAACTGACAAAGCACAGTGTTCTATTGTCATCATAAAGACACCACTAACACGAGTAGAATCTACTTATTTTCTAATAATTTGTTATAATTATGTAGGTACCTGCCTTCTTATGTGTAACAAAATACTGTTTTTGTTCATCTGTTATATTTTCCTGCACTGTCTGTGTGTGAACCTAATAAAAAAAATGTTTATCTATCTATCTACTTCACGGGCGTTCACACGTCCACAGCTGAAGATCCCTCCCCGAACGAGGGAGTTTTGCTATAATCACCACGCATGGCAGGCTGATTAGTGACTCGCACGCAGTGACGTTGAATAATACGGAGAAAGAAGCTGCTGCCCTTCCTCTCGTAGGTTCTCTTAGTCGACTTTTACCTTCTTCCCCGGGTTACGTTGTAGGGGTCGATTCTTAGGTGAGAGAGGCGAGAATCTACTTATGCATCCTGAAACTTTCGTGTCTGGAGCACCACCACCTGCCCATTTCGGTTTAAACTGCGTTTTAATTGTACTAAATAAATAATGGACATTTTTTAAGTCTGAAGCATAGATATATTCGTAAGTAAAATCTGTAGATATGGTGCGTTCTCCCAGCGCTTACTCAACATCTGGCGTGTGTTACAACTCGCTTACAGTTACATTTCCAATCTTGTGCAATAATTACAATGAACAACAAAGATGGAAAAACGTACCACGACCGCAGTGCGACCGAGACAACAATACGCACGCGAAACACGAACGCCGTCCGACTATGACTGAGGTGAGCAGACCTAATTGCACCTAATTTGAGCCTTCCACTTTCAAGAGGTTAGCACCTCATCCTCCTTTTTTACTTAAATCGATGGTCTGAATTCGTGAATTTGCGTGTGAATTAATGTAAAGCCTAATAGTTACGGGATCAATAAAACATTAACAGACACGGTTTATCCCATCGTAATGAGAAACCGTGTGACACAAAGTGAAACTCCGTTGATGTGTGCACGAACCATGTTCAAACACTATTATGAGAGCTTATTCTGATAAGCGCAGACCAAATATTTGTACGCTCCTCGGTGGAAATAGGAAATGATCGAGACGAATAGACACCTCTGGTCTATTTGACGTTAGTAACGAGACGTGATCGTGACGTCTCTTTTATACATACAATTTGGTACAGCGCCTCTATCGTGCGGACAGGGAACTATGCAAATCCCCATACAAAATGGAGACGTCACGATCACGTCTAATAGACTCACCCCTCAGTTAAGGTACAATTTCAAAGATATTGTCTTAGGTTTGGTATTACAGAGATATTTGCACCTCAGATAGAAGAGGTAAAGTAAATATTAGGTATTGATTATTATAGGCAGCATAAGCTAGGCTAGATGATAATACTGGCCTATACACAAGCTGGATGCGGAATGTTTGTAAACAAACTACCTCTACGACACAAAAAACTTAAACTCACTTGCTTGGAGTTTCACATATAAAGCAATATTTATTGAAGGAAAGATCTCAAATTCGACAAGTGGTTAATTAATTAATTAATTACGTGTAAAAAGACGGAGCAACAGAGTGAATTTTAGGTTAAGTATAGGCGGTTCGGACTCCACATCGAATTTGGCTAGTGTGTAGTTAAGACAGCAGTGGAAAGATAACTGTTATTAATTTTAGTGTTTTTTACTGGAATAGCAATAGCTTGGAATGCCTGAATTCAATTATTTATTATAGAAAGTACCTATTCATTTTCTTATATGCTTGAGGTATCAACTACTTACTCATAAGTAACTAATTCTTCGTGAAAATAAACATCAATAAAGAGACAAGCACGAATGGTATTGAATTATAAAGACATATTATTAGTCTTTACTCAAACATAGCACGTAATCTGCTGTTTATTTAGACAACCTTCTTTGAGCAAAGTCGACATTTCGGGCCTACCCGAACAGGTGGACAGAAATACTATTACTGTCTGGTGTATACGGTCCGCAATATATATCGAACTCTATTTTGTTTTGTCAATAGTTAGGTGCATAAAGGTTTTATGCATACTGAGCAGTACAAGGTTCACTGGCTGGTTAGAATAAAAAAAGAGCTCAAGCTCGCAAGAGCAAAAGCTTGAGCAAGAGCTCGAGCTCAAGCTAAGCTTGCTATGGTGTCGGCCTTCAAGCTTGGTCATCATTGCAGCCATTGCTGTCCGTGCTATTAAGGCCTCGACCTTCGGTCTCGGCCTTCATTTCAGCTCGGCGAACTTGGCCATCAAGGGCTGCAATTCTGACCGCACTGTGATGGCCTGGACCAGCGCTACGCTTCGCTTTCAGCCAACTTCAGCCGCGGCCAGCAACCCACCCATTACAGACATTGGACATAATGTACCACACACGAAAATTAAAAAAGATCAAATAATTTCGTCGAATCTTTGCTTTCACAGGACAAAATAGTCCGTTAAATAGTCAGTTAGACACATCACATCTTAAACGATAAATAAATAAAAATAATGGTATAAAATGCATCCCAATTATATTTTGAAATTTATTCGTAGGTTACTGGCGTAAACAGGGTGTTACAAATGAACGTCAGCTGGTGGGCAGCTACCCCAAATATTCAAGAAATTTTACTGAACGGAAACAATCCTTTATTTTTTTATAAGTTTTACTGTATACACAGAGTTTTGAAAAACTACTTGCTTTATCCAGTAATTGAAGCCACAAAAATCCTAAAAAATAACACCACGATTTGTATGTCACCGATAGGTAGGTCTATAATAACAATTAAATCTGTCAAATAAACATTGCATATTTAATTAAAGGAACACCATGAAATCCGCCAAAACCTGAGACAAAACGGAGCGATGGCTTTTTCACACCAGTTAGGTACCTACTCCAATCTGCTGCAGTCGACTGATGGAGTGGAGACCAACAATACTGGTTTTGGCGGTCCGTAGTTCAAATTTGACAAGACAGCAATTGCCTTGGTGTACGTCGATTGCTGCCTTGTCAAATTGTCAAAATTTAAATACAGACCGCCAAAACCAAAGTGATAGGTTTAATAATGATGGTCTTCACTCCATCAGTGACTGCAGCAGATTGGAGTACCTAACTGTTGTAACAAGACATCTAAATTGCTCCGTCTCGTCCCAGTTTTTGGCGGATTTCATGGTGCTCCTTTAATTTAATATGCAATGTTTATTTGAAAAGTTGTATTCTTATGATTGACTCTACCGTTCGGTGACATAAAAATACAATGTTATTTTTTAAGATTTTAGTGGGTTCGATTGCTTACCAGATAAGGCCAGTAGTTTTTCAAAACTCTGTGAATGCAGTTTTATTATTGAAAAAAAAAGGAATAAGTCCTTTTCGTAGAATTTGCTGTCTATATTTTGGAAGATATCCTTCAGCGAACACCCTGTATGTGTAGGTACTTATACTTACAAAGAAGGTGTATGTGTGGGTAGACAGAAGTGGGTGTGGTAGGTAGTATTTGTCATTATATTCTTCCTACTTAACGTGGGCCACATTATGTCATTGGATTCTAGATTTATAACTACAAAATATCACAAAAAAGGTTTAAGTTGCAGAATTATGTGACATTTTAGTTTTAGGCCTTGTGACGCATGTGAGACATGGCAACGTTGCATGGTTGCAGGAAAAGGGCCTTTTGACGCCTGTGAGACATGGCAACGTTGCATGGCTGCAGGAAAAGGGCCTTATGACGCCTGTGAGACACGGCAACGTTGCATGGCTGCAGGAAAAGAGTTTTTTGACGCCTGTGAGACGTGGCAACGTTGCATGACTGCAGGAAAAGAGCCTTTTGACGCCTGTGAGACATGGCAACATTGCATGGCTGCAGGAAAAGGGCCTTTTCCTGCAGCCATGCAACGTTGCCATGTTTTTTTACTCAGACTATAACTGGAGTCTAGACTATGTCTCGATCACCTGCCCGATGGTCAGGCGACATTGTGGAGGCTAAAGACAAGCAGTGGATCCGGCTGGCACAAGACCGGCAGGTTTATGGCTTGATAATATAATTTTATTGCTCTATTAAGTAGGTACGCAATTGTCGACGACATAAATTTTAGTGTTCACAATTATGTAGTTTGTTATGATTATATTTGCGAATGCCTATTATTAGCTTTCTGTGTCTATTTTAATTTCTATTGTAATTAGTTAAGCTGATGGCAAGCCGAATTAAATAAATAAATAAGGAAGATGCTATACTCACTGTGGGTGTTAAAAATTGGTACATACTTAGATGAATGCCAGGAGTGGACGCAGCTGGACCATAAAAGAGAGGAAAAGGAGGCATTTGCCCTGCAATGGGAATGAGACTCAACACTTCAACAGGCTCATATTAAAATATGTATCTGATTCATTGTGAACAGGTTCCCTTAACAACCTCTGGTTACTTTTGGGGTAGATTTTTTTTAATAATTTATAACTAAACATAATAAAACAATAGGTACAATATTGATTTTGGTCGTCTGATTTTTTTTAAATTTATTTTATGGGTTATTATTATTACTTACATTAATTTTTGTACCTTATTAGCTTATTACAAACCATGTGCACATTTAACATGATTATGTGAAGTGTCCAGAATAACAAGTTTTTCATTAAATATTAAATTCGTGAGATCAGAGAGAAATGAGTAGGTTTTTAAGAGAGTTAGTATCAGTGAGACTAAATTAAAATTTTCTGTGAGTTTCCGATTACTTTAAATTTTTTTTCAATCAGGTACCGAGCTGTAATATCAAACAATAACCAAATTAGCTTCCAGTTTCAGGAAATCCGATATTAGTAAACAGAGTTCACATTACCATCGCAAACAAACTTTATAACGGTCGAGTAGAGTTGAAATCGGAGCAGCTAACTGAAATGTTTGCCTCAAGTTTGTTTTGATTACAGGATTCTCAACTCACCTGCGTATGCTATGCTAGCTAATTGAGTTGAAGTTTCCGTGTACTCGTGATTACAGGTACCTAAATCATTTAGGATAGCATTATTGATACCCTACCTACTTGTTATCAATACGTAATGAATACCTTGGCAGGTACCTACCTGTCTAAGTAGTTGATACGAAATCTCACTGATAACGAATGCTATTACTTTTACTACTGAACTGATAATCGTTGAAATTTAAGTAGGTACCTCATCATCATCATCATCATCAACCTATCTTAGTCCACTGCTGGACATAGGCCTCCCCAATGAGCGCCATAGCGCCGTCTTCAGCTTGCCGCATCCAGCATCTGCCTGCAGTCTTTCGCAGATCGTCATCCCACCTGGCCGGAGGTCGTCCTACACTACGTTTGCCGAGTCGCGGTCTCCACTCGAGAACACCTACCACCACCTTAAGTACCTACCTGCAGTAAATTAAATACCTACCTATGTTGAACACGTAAAATTATTGCATTGCTTACTCACGTCAGTCATACGAAAGGAGGTCGTCCTACACTACGTTTGCCGAGTCGCGGTCTCCACTCGAGAACACCTACCACCACCTTAAGTACCTACATGCAGTAAATTAAATACCTACCTATGTTGAACACGTAAAATTATTGCATTGCTTACTCACGTCAGTCATACGAAAGGAGGTCGTCCTACACTACGTTTGCCGAGTCGCGGTCTCCACTCGAGAACACCTACCACCACCTTAAGTACCTACCTGCAGTAAATTAAATACCTACCTATGTTGAACACGTAAAATTATTGCATTGCTTACTCACGTCAATCATACGAAAGTAAAGTACCTAAAGTATCGTTTATTGCTTAAAATACATTTAGGTACGGTGTTTTTATGTCTATATGAGTCAATGTATTTCTACCTTTACGGTGTGCAATGTCTGTGTACAAATAATAACAATTTAATATTATATAATACAGAATATATTATGTATACTTACTAGGTATACGTAGTTTTATATATACTAAGATACTAAGTAAGCATACATACGTTGTAGGTAGGTATAAATAAATAATTCTAAACGATCCATAGCATCATCTAGCCCCAAAGTAGGTAGGTGTGGTACCTACATAAGCAAGCAAAGTTTGTGTGAATGAACGGGATAGGCACAGTTTAGCTTTAATTATTGAAATAAAAATACCGACGAGAAAAATGCAAACTAGGACTTAGATCCTGAGAACAACGTACCTACCTAGATAGGTACCTGGTATTTACCTAATGGTAACTCTAATTATAAGATAAATCGTAGTTTACTAATGAAAAGACGATAGGTAGGTAGGTAGGTAAGTTGTGTGATGTGATGTGACTGTGACTATCATAAATACCTAAATGCCTAGTTCTAATTAGGTATAGGTACCCACCTACGTAGAGGAAGATAAGATAATGTGGTTTTTCAAACGCCACCGTCTATGTATAAGTCCAGTCCATTCCAAGGTTGCCTGGAAGAGATCGTTCAAAGCGATACGGCCGCCCTTTGTACTTGTTTGTTTCTCAGCGTTTTCTTCTGTATTATATTTTGTGTTTGTGTGGTACAATAAAGAGTTATCTATCTATCTATAATGATAAAGACATCAACATTATCAAACCAAATGAAGGTAAGTAGGTACCTACCTAGGTACTAAGTTTTAAAATCTTTGATATTTAATACCTATCCCAAACACCCAATGCGTCTACGTAGCTAAACAAATTGTGTAACAAGATAAGGAATTTTAAGTATTTTTCTTTACAACCTGGATAAAGTTTAAGTCTAATGTGGGTAGGCAGTTTCATTCAATATTAAATTAATAACAAAACTGTTAATTTAAAATCTCACTTCCACTATCGTAGACTTGATTAACCCATCACATAACAGTGTGAAAGTAAAATGTAAATTTTTAATAATCAGGCAGCTGATAGGTAGTTACAAGCTATGCAAATAAGCCATGTTGGTTTGTAAGACAATATTGTGCAATCAATGAATATGTTTCATAGTTGATTAAACAATAAGCCGACACGAAATCGCAACAGTCTTTCCCACGGTTGACCAGACAAAAAACAGGTTAACGTTGCATACCAAAAGGAAAACGCTCGCATCCGTTTCTTATAGCAAATTAAAAACAAGAACTAAACTGGTTGACATACCTTCGCTGCACACCGCAAAAGTAATCCACTAGATTGCGGCTACCACACAGTTCCACATGTTATAAACTTCACTAAGGCAGGTAAGGCTAAAAAATGTGAGTCGTTTTCGTCACTATCACTCGATACCGGCGTTTATCAATGACGCACGTCCGTTCGCGACGGCGGAGCAGCACGGACTGGGCTCGACTTCTCGTCTCGTGAACATGAGCAGAACCGCCAACCGCTTCCATTCTCGAATACTACAATCTACGGCCATTCAGGTACGTGAACAACCTTAGACGAGAAGACGACGAAACAAATTCAACCATATCTTTAAACGTATAGCGACCTAATTCTAACAACACGAAGCTAGTGATAAGGATGCGTCGATAACACAGCTGCGTCTAGGATTCTAGAGTGAGATGGGAGACAAAGAGCTCGTGGAACAGCTGATGGTAGAAAAGGATAGAGATATTGGACATCAAGATGATTGGAGCGTTAAATTTTTATTCAGTTTGCAGTAAAAGCGCAGCATCAGAACAATAGGATTTTTGTCCCTTTTGAGAATGCTCTTTGCTGCTTATTGGTAGCTATTTTATCTGTTTAATGTTCCATAGTCAGTTTTTTTGAACTTTCACTTCAGTTCAGCCAAATGAACACTTACATGAGCACTAGATTCCGTATAAATGAAATTCCATGACTACTTTTTGCTGAAAAAGGTGTGAAACAGAGCGCGGAGAAAATTGGCTTTGCTGTAGAGTGTAACATTCCAAAAGACTAATCCTGAACTCGAATGTGGAAGCCAAATTCCTGTTTCGGTTTCATTGGAATGCTTTTGTAGAATATGTCTGTAGCGTCTGTAAAAATCGATTCCATTCGATAAAATCTAGCTTTAGCACTGGTGGTAAAGTCACACCGGTTACCGTCCGAGACTACAGCTTTGTAAACTAGTAACTCTAGTAACTCTTTCCTTCACCGAAGTTATCGACATAGCTCAAAGAATTAGCAAGCTGAAGTGGCAGTGGGCCGGCCATATCTCGCGAAGAACCGACAACCGCTGGGGTAAACGTGTTCTTGAGTGGAGACCGCGACTCGGCAAACGTAGTGTAGGACGCCCTCCAGCCAGGTGGAACGACGACCTGCGAAAGACTGCAGGCAGATGCTGGATGCGGCAAGCTGAAGACAGGGCGCTAAGGCGCTCATTAGGGAAGGCCTATGTCCAGCAGTGGACTAATATAGGTTGATGTTGATGATGAACTCTTCATTGCTCATGGCGCACGTGTCCGTGATATTTGTTTTCAAGTCCTCCACGCTGCAGTGGCAGCAGCGCGGGGCGCGCACCTTCGGATCGCTGAGCGAATGACTGCGTTAATCGCGTCAATCATTGGAGTGGTTGTTGAAAAGCATACATGGAAAAGATGTAACCATGAATAGAATAGAATAAGAATTTATTTAGCACACACACAAAAAAAACTGAGAGAAAGTAAAAACAAAAAACTTACACTAAAACACAACATGCATAAAACAAACAGACATATTGTAACAAAAGACTTAAAACTAAGAACATTAAGAAACTCTGTCTGATGAGTGAAATTGGTCTTTCCCTAGTGCGTGGCTTAACAGGTCCTGCCTTAGCTTAACGCCGCTACCGCCCGAGGACGGTAACAACGCTGGGTTTCAGTCTGAACCCCTGGGTGACGTCACATTACGAGTCAGAGCAACAAAGTTAAACAAACAGGAGTTTAGGTAGGTACCAAAATTAAACACCAAGTAAAGTTAGTAAAGTAGTTTATGCAAGAAAATTAATGATGTAAAAACCGTAAATTAACTGAAAACATGGTTTTATGAAATTTAAAGAGAAAAATAGAACAGCATGCTTGAACAAAGATATAGGGGTATAACTAAACAAAAATATTACGGTCTCACATAAAACAAATCTATATAATTATATAAAAGAAATTCGTGTTAGTTACACTATTTATAACTCAAGAACGGCTGAACGGATCTCTGTGAAATTTGGCAGCGAGGTAGATGGTATCCCGGGATCGGACATAGGCTACCTTTTATTCCGGAGAAAAACGTGCGAAGCCGCGGGCAGCAGCTAGTAAATAATATAAGCATTCAGAGTATATATGTATATACGGTTTTCTATGAACTTTTTTGGGCCATGACGCATTACGACCATGCGTCCACGCGATCAGCGGTTACCACCGCGGCGCGGTTACAAACCTGCATCGAAACTGACGAAAACATTTATATTTCATGTTAAATTTTAGACCAGTTTTTGTTTTGAATTTGCTAACTTAGCAACCAATCATTTACCAAATCATACTACAATACTACCTGCATCAGCAATTAAAGGAAAAAAAGGCGCCAAAGTTATTGACTGAATTCCAAGCCCATTCGGCTTTCGGCCACGTTAGAAGAATGGTCCAGAAGATCATTTAACGCCCTAAAAGTGACTCTAAACAATTCTGAGAACTTCTTAATCAAACACAGCTTCGGCCTATGTCACTCAAACGTCGAGTTCTTTCAAACATGTTCCACATTTCATTTGTCCATGATGTTCCACTTGAAGATGGAATTGAGCGATAACACCGCCAATTGTCGCTTATTCCATAATTATTAATTTGTAAATTATTTCTAAGTGTGCATTAAAGTATTATCTTTCTATCTATGTAGGTACTTACACTGGGAAAGCAATAGCGACGCAACTTTAAATAAAAAATTTTAATCTGCCTGTACCTATTCTATTTTACAAAACATACAAGTTATAGGGGTCTTAATTCCAGGTTCGCTTTTCGAAGATAAAAAAACAAAAATAAAAAGAAGCAAAATTTCAGTGGGATCCATTAACGCCGGCGGTTAGAATATACAAACATCCCATTCAAACTTTCGCATTACAATCGCACTATTATTATAAATGCGAAAGTTTGAATGTTTGTGTATGATACACAAACACACCAAAACTACTAAACGCGATCCGTTTAGTAGTTTTGGCTGAAACTTTGCATACCTAGATGATGCTTGGAATGAGCATAAATGCAACTTTTTTATCCTTGTAAATCAGTTCCTTTGGGATAGCAATAGCCTTTAAAGTTTCCATGTAAACAACGCGTGCGAAGTCGCTGTCAGAAAGGGGTAATAACTGTGGTAAAGGAGGATAACATATCTATTTCAAAAACCACCCTCCCTTGTCAACATTGTCTTCATCAAAGGGTAAGGGTAGGTAGGGGATGAAGCAAGTCCCTGCGTTCCCACGACATCACCACACTAGCGCCTAATCTGTGCCGCTACCTGCCAGAAAGAGCGGCGAAGATCATTCATCTTGGACGCAAATGGCAAAAAATAAGGGAAAATACAAAAAGGGCATAGCATTGCTCTATCTAACCGCCATAATATTTTTGAATAAGTATTGAAGCATCCGGTCAATTTGTCTAAGAAGAATTTGTATTTGGTTATCCTAGCCGAACTTACTAACTAGACAAGGCGAAGGCGCATACTTTAAAATAATTACTATTATTACCGCCAATTGTCGCTTATTCTTAATTATTCTTTTGTAAATTATTTCTATGTTAAGTGTACATAAAAGTATTTATATATCTATCTATCTATTACTAAAGCTAACTACACTAAACTAGTTGTAATAATAAAGGTGCTTGCAAAAATTTTTTGGCCTACTTAAAACACCCAATAAATTATAATATATTGGAATAGATTCAAACAGTGGAAACTAATTCACCCCTATGTATCTTTTAGAGAAAAAAAGTTTGTCGTGTAGATAAGTCATCAAAGCTGGACATATCTTCAATCACTTGTACTACTTTTATTGTAAGTTGTTACTGGATTTATTAATTTGTGTTGTACTTATCTTCAATAATAATGGCTTGAATATATGTATATCTACGTAAAATCTGTAGATACGAGTATGGTACGTTCTCCCAACGCTTATTCACCAACTGGTCTGTGTTACAATTAAACGCAAATACTAGCTCACAGTTAAATTTTCAATCTTGTGCAATAATTATAATTAACAAACACGAGGGCAATGCTGTAGTCTTTTAGTCAATAAATCACACTAAAGTACGTCGTAGCAAGAACGCGTAACACGAACGCCGCCGCGCCGGTCCGACTATGACAGAGGTGGGTGGACCTAATTGGACCTAATTTAAACATTCCACTTTCGAGACGCTAGTACCTCATCTCCCCTTTTTTATTTAAATCGATGGGCTTGATAGGTAATTTAAGGTAAAGATAAACTTCTAACTGTACTCCTTCTCATGTATTTCTCCTTTGTGTCCTCAACAGCTGGAGGTCCAACTACTACAATACATACCTATTATCTAAAATCGATTATTCGTAGACAAGAAAAACACTCAAGCTAAGTGACTCAAAAAGTTGAATCTACATACCGTAATATTTTCTATCTGGATCAAAGTTAGTTTTTACTGTTTTTAGTAACATACATATTTTGAATAAGCGGTTATCAAAGTCCACTACATCTACGAGTACGTTATGTTGGTACTTTGGATGTAGGAGATAATCTCCGGAACTAAGTACGGGTCCGGTTTTGATTTTTTCAATAATAGTTAAAAAATAAAATATATAAAATGTATAAAATATATAATATATATGAATATATTAAAAAAGAATCCCTATTTCTCGTGGCCACGGGGCATCACGCGTGAACGGCTGGACCGATTTCGCTTTCTCCGAATTCTTTTCTTGTTTTTTGTTATTGCCTGGAGAAGATTCTTATGAAAGAAAAGATTAGGAAACTTGGACTGAAAATTTGAAAATTCAAGAAAATTAACGACCATAATACCAATCCGAATTCAATATTCACAGTTAAGACAGGACAACATTTGTTGGGTTAGCTAGTTAGATAGATAGATAGATAGTCCTGCGGATAAAGTAAAAAAAACAGTTTGTACTTTATTTAACGTTATTGTAGATAATTTGGCGTGTTTTAAAAAACGATAAACCGACTTCAAGTTTCGGTTTATAGATAATTTTCATCTTGTCTCGGACGAACGAAATCACCCCTCCCTAACTTTGCCTGACCGAATGTCTATGTTCACGTGCAAAAAATTGAGTTGACTTTGGCGACATCTAGTTATTATTCGAGTCAAATTTAGTTTGATGACACTTGGATGAAATTGTTAACGCCCGTTGCCATGGAAACCGGTGATAATGAAATTCTCATATTCGGAAGAATTTTACAAATCTACGTTTTACGGTGCACATAGCGATTCCTCAAGAGTCAAACTTATAGGAGACCACCTCAAGATCAATTTTTATACAACAACGAAAGAATCATCACAATCTATTAACAATTGGCGCAGATATCACCAAAACTGTTGTAGCTAGTCGTGATTCTCCAAAAATATTATGTTGCTTATTAAGTTTAACGGGATAAATACTAATCACTCGAGAATAAAAATTTTATAGGGCCACCTCGGGATCATTTTCTATACAATAGTGCAAGAAACAGTAAAATCGGTTACCCATAGGCGGAGATATCAAGTACCTAACATACATAAACAAAAAAAAAAAATGACAGACAAACTGAGAACCTCCTCCTGTTTGAAGTCGGTTAATACAGCAATGGAATTGCCGGCATGTCGCTGAGAAAAGGAGGTAAGACTTGTAAGTTTTTATTTGTGTTATAATTTGTTACGTAGGTACCTACTTATTATATAGGTAGGTACCTACCTATCTTCAGTATTCGATATGGTTTGATGGGCAATTTCTATTTTGTATGTTTAGATGTATAATAATAGTGTTATATTATAATAGAGGGGTTTTATTTAGCACATAGAAAATAATTACAATAACAGAATTAAACAATTACAACTAGTATTTACAGTAATTACACTTATATCTATTTCTTAAAAATCTAAGCCGTCACCAGAAGGCAGAGTGCCTAGAATGCTGGCAGCATTGCCACGTTGAGTGGCAATGCTAATTCGTTGACCGAAATAGAAGCCAGCATTCCGATCACCTGTAGACTCTATGAGAAGTTTCGTAAGATCTATATAAATGGTGTGTGCCCCAAGACCCCAAGGACCAAGGGTTTCAACCCAGAGGCGGATTAAGTGTCGACAGCGCCCTAGGCAGACACCTCATCGGCGGCGCCCCTCTGTGAACGAGCCGCGGCAAAGCTCAAGATTGGTGGATGGTTAGTAACAAAGACAAAGAGGAAGTTTCCCAGCGGTAGCCAAATAACATTTTTTTTTTAATTCTGGTTGAGAACTACGGTAGCATTACCCTAATTCTCAACCGGTATGGATCTTCCTCGAAATCAAAGCTGTAGGTACCATAATATATTTAAACCGTTTTTAAGTCCGCGTGTAAGTAGGTCTAGCGAGCGTTTGATCCGAATGTACAACGTAGGTTCGTGTTGTTTCCACCTCCTTAGCAGAGCACTGCACATGCACACCTGCATCGACAGACAGCAACGAGCTGCTTCAAAGAGAATCATCAAATCAAAATCAATAACTTTTATTTCTTTAAGCTTACAAAATAAGGTTATCTACAAGTCAAATTTTAAACTAGTTATTATTAATAGATAAATAGTCAAGTGCTATACAAAATTACTGGTATCAAATAAGAATACAGTATGTAGGATGCACTTCATTTATCATGAACATATCGATGTAACATCGATTAATTTAATACGATGACCATTCATTGATTAGATTGTCTTGTGGGATCCCTACATACATAACTTGCATTCATGTCAAACGCATTATTTTCTTCTTGCTAGGTTGCGGCAAGCGAATGCCCCACGTGCTGCCTGCAATTTTTTGCTCTCATTGTAAAATGACAAATGTATCCAAAATTCAACTGTGTGAATTTAAGCATATTTTTGTGCTGTGTGGCAGCAGCCAGCGGTGCGATTCAGATCTGCGACAACCTTAAGAATGTTGGTAAAAAAGTACAGAGTATTTTTGTATATTTATTAAAATGAATAAAGCTTTATGTATTCTATTCGTGTACTTAAGAACGTATCTTATTAAAACTTGTGTAATAGTTTAGTTAGACACACAAGAGATTCAATTATTCGTGCAGTGCGTCTTGGGAACGCTTGATCATTGATATGGATCAGTTGAGCTACCTCTAGATTGTTTACAACACTCTGCAGGTAGCTCAACTAATTTAATTGTAAATACTAGTTATAATTTGTTTGTATTCCTTAATAGTATTTTTAGCGAATAATTGAGTAGGTACTTATAGTTTTTGTGTCTCTTAGAATTAGGTTTGTGCCTCGGTGTTAGTATACTCTATAGTCATCGTTTCCAAACCATGATTTCGGACTCCTCGTGAAAGTACTCCCTCCCACCTGAACCATGGCTTTCAAAACATTTCTAAATAGCTGTCTAGATAAAATTCTTGATCCATGTGGATGTGGTACGCGATCTTTCCAAGCTTGAGGCACGTAGGTGGCCATGGGAAAATCGAGATCGTATTCTACATATTCACTATCATAGTAATAAAAGTGTCCTGTTATCGTGCTGCGATGTCCTACTTGTCGATTTCCATACCAATCATCCCAAGTGGTCGTCCACCTCTTTACATAGTCCCCTTTTTTAACATGTGGTCTGCCGTAGAAATTTAAACCCTTCCAGTTTTGTAATTTATAATTCTTGATTTCATCTTCCCTGTACTGGGCTCGAATCTGTTCTCTTTTACCATCAACCCGAAAATGTATTTTTTGACCATCAACATCGTCAGCCCTCTTCCTATCAGGCCCCTGAATTTTTTGGCCACTATAGGAAAATTCTTTTGAGCCATTGGAGACGTCGTTACTTCTGTACCGAACACGTTCGAATCTTCTTGGTGATCTTAGCATTTGCTTGTATGGTGGCACTGTGTCATCTGCATTTCTTTTTAGTCTCCTTAAAAGCGTTTTCCTGAAGTCTCCCACAAAGATTTCCTTTCTCTGTGAAGTTGTTTTGTTTGTAGTAAAGAGATTTATTTTTAGCTTCTTTTTAATTCGTTTCATAAATTCCTGGCCAGTTTCGTTTTGGTCTTTTTGTAATGTAAAATTGATTGTAACATCGTCTTTGGTGGGAATATTATTTCCTCGCTCGTTTATTCGCATAAGGTTATTCTGTTGGGTTACATTAGTTTGTTCCGCGCTTTGTAGATCTATTTCTATTATTTCTTTATTTTTTGCAGCATTAATAATTGATTCTTGTTGGCGGGCCAATATCTTAGCCTCTTTATTGTGATACATGACAACATCTACTGGAACTGCGTGCGGAAGCCCTGCAACGGCTTTTTCCACATTACTGTTTTGTGAATGTATTGGGATGTCTGCTTTTGTTAAAAAATACTGGATAACTGAAATAAGAGTTGTTATTTTTTTATTCATTAAATTGTTAATAAAACAAGGTAATTAATAAAAAAATATCAAATTACATGTAAGAAACAAATCACTACAATATATTATACATATTAAAATTAAAATGTATTTATCATATTTTTATTTCCAATTAAAATTGTTAAGCTAATTACAGAAAATCTATAGGACAGTTAAGTTAAAAGGTCGGTTAAGCTACCTATCTTAGCTATTGTAAGCGTCCCAAGACGCTAACTACATTAGTTGCCCTGTATGGCAATGCTGATGCCACAGAAATCTAAATAATTCAGATTTCTGTGACTTATGCGCTGCGCCAGATACTCACCAGCTCTCGGGTATCGCGTCGCTTTAATTAAATACCAAACCAGCCCTTACGGATGTCCTCAGCAGATAGGAAACCGCAGGTGTGTCGACTCACATAGCGTCCCACGCAATGGGCCTCCCCAAATCACATAACAGTGTCATAAGGTCGGACTTTTTACCGTTATCACACATCAGACCATTCGGGTAGAGAAGAGCTGGTACATAAGCATAGCATACATAGCCGTTAAGGATGACAAATGACCGCCGGATGATTTCGATACCATGGCGAAATATCCGACTGGGATCTCTAGTACACCAAAATCCGTAATGACCAAGCTGTTCGACAGCAGTACCGCACAGGAATGGATGAGGCGCGCAACACTGTGCACCCAACTGAAGACATGTTGCGATCCGCATATGCAAAATACCGATCCGTTCTGTAGTTTTAGCGTGAGGAACTAACCAACTTCCATCCATCCATTCCATCCAAAGCCTCGCATTTTTAATAATAGGGTCTTCCATCACTTTAAAAAAAATTATAATGTCAATTTTGGCTCAATACTCACATAGGTATAAACAAAATATCGCTTTCCGAAAAACCATTTTGTGAAACAGCATAAAACATTATATTACGATCACAATTATCAAAACTACGTTTCAACTTCAAGGTAGGTAAGTATGAGATTGAGGGTCGTAAAATTTTATGATGTAAAATGCTATTTTAAACCAAATGCAACTAAACTTGAGAGCAAAAAAATCGCACATTCATGATTTTTTGACATAACTAAAAAAAAAACAAAAAATATTATGTTTCTGTAATGCAGATTCATAGTCTATTTTAATACCTATCCAGTGGTATCTGATTTGTCTTTCAATCATTATATAAAAATGCTTTTGTGGATCAATAACAAAAATGCATGTTTAGTAAAAAATTCTTTATTCAAGTATTGGTGTCAAAGTTATGAAATTAAAAGATAAAAAGAATTTAAAGTTTGTTATTAATACCGAGTGTTCCCTCCCCTAGCCTGAATCACTGACTCCATCCGTGTTTTCATTGATGTTACTAGACTTTTGATAAAGTCTTGAGGAATAGCCTCCCATTCCTCTGCGATCGCCTGTTGCAGCTCCTGTAGAATCGATGGAGGAGCATCTCGGCCTCGAACTCTTCTTTTCAGCTCGTCCCATAGATGTTCGATGGGATTGAGGTCTGGGCTTCGAGCTGGCCACTCCATAACGGTCACATCCACCTCTTGAAGGTACTCGATCACTATGCCAGCAGTATGCGGTCTTGCGTTATCTTGCATAAACAGAAAGTTTTCGCCGATAAACCCAGCAAAAGGTACGACGTGGCTCTCGAGTACTTCCTCAATGTATCGTATGGAAGTCAATCCTCTTGATTGGCGACCAGTATTCGGTCCGGTGATGAAGGCAAGCTCGGTTTTTGCTTCCATAGACATGCCTCCCCAAAACATGATTGATCCACCGCCATAGGCGACACGTTCTGTTATGCAGCATTGGGCAAATCGTTCTCCCGATCTTCTATACACCTTCCCCCGTCCGTCGTTGCCATGCAAGCACATCCTGCACTCATCAGAGAACAGGACTGCACTCCACTGCTCTTCGGTCCAATTCAAATGGTCTCGAGCGAACTGAAGGCGGGCTTCTCGGTGGGCTGGGGTCAATTTCGGCCCGTTTGCTGGCCTGTGTGCAGTCAGGCCACCTTCTCTCAATCGTCTTCTGACTGTCCACCGGCTAACTTCTACTTCACGAACTTCTTGAAGTCGTTGGCCCAGTTGAACTGCGTTCAAACGACGATTTCTTAAAGATGTCGTTATAAGAAAGCGGTTATCACGCTCTGTTGTAGCACGGGGACGGCCCGATCCTTGTCGCCGTTGGTAGCCACCAGTCTCTTGATACCTCTGGTATACACGCCGAACGGTAAATCGGCTCAAACTCAATTGTCGAGCCACTTGACTTTGCTTAAGCCCCGATTCAACAACCACTTGAGCGGCTACTTCTGGTGTAGTATCCATTTTCGTGTTCCGTTTGAAGCCAATATCAATAGAGAACCTTTCACACTGTACGTTGGTATGCAAATGATGACCATTCCCTCAATATGCACTCTTTTATACCTGCGATAAATCCCGCCGCCGGCCTTACCTGGATCGAGCGACATAAGGGGGTCTATTGTTTTGTTGCTAATGAGTTGTTTTGAAAGGTAAATGTCAACCCTTTATCAGTTCTGCGAATGCCTAGATTATGCACTTTAATTTAATTTGATTTTAATTTGCTGTAAGCTCCAAATAAAAAAAAATTGAACTTTTAAGTAAAAATGTGCGGATGTGCGATTTTATTGCTCTCAAGTGTAGATTATAAACCAACATGTAAGTTGTTAAAGAGTAACAAACGGTGTTTTACTATAAAAACTATCGTTCATAATGAATAAACAGTGTTCTTCAGTTTTAGAATATCATAATATCATAGTGCGATCGAGGTGTTAATCTGGGCCGAATGGAAGTCATAAGTGTATCATGAGTTTGGTGTTAACGGCTGATTAGATGGAAAACATATAATTATTTGGAAGCTTCAGTTCCCTTGCGCCATAAAGCATTTCTGCGACAAACATAGCAAGAGCAAGTCCGCAACCTATAGCCCAAAGGTAAAGCGCTCCAGAAATCTGTGCAAAATTAATAGGACACCCTTCTTGGCAACTGTACTTTGGATACATTATATTACGAGCAGCACGACCGGCCTTATCCACTTTGGTAATACCGATAGCGTCTCTATACAGTTTGAAAGTAATACCGGCCTCAAACAGCCTTTTGACCACTTTCTGAAGAACACCAACTATATGACTGCCTTTCCTTATAACCATCTCATGATACACTGTCAGCAAGTTTTCTGTTGGCTTCAGTAGCTTCGCTTCATCGTTTACCATTGTGTCGACTATATCTTGAAGCTGGTAAATGTATGAATCTATTATAATCGTTAAGCCCTTTTTCTCCAGTGTCATCGTAGTACAACCCAAGAATGTGGTGCATTCCACAGAGGTGTTGGCGAACACCTCATATTTGTCGTCCTGAACAAAATATTTGTTCAAATTGTTCAAATAGGGAATTCTTCCCGATTTCATGACGTCCTCGTTGGTCCTTAGTATTTCTGTTGGTCCGCTTATTGTGAAGTAAGAAAACAAGTTAATGCTGATGTAAACTGATAAATGTAAACACATGTACAAGTAAAATATATTCATAACTTTCTGTTTCAGAGTAGCAGCTTCTGGCAAAGACGCGGTTCCAAGCAACGCACCCCAACTGTAAAGTAGCGTATCGTTTATAGAAATAGCATGTTGATCAAACTCACAAATGATACACCACAGAAGTGAATAAACTAAGTAAAATATGATGAATATGTAGATACCGTCTATGTTCAAGATTAAGTTCTGCCAAGTGAGAGGCGGTCTGTCAGCGGTGTAGATCCAGTTAATGAGCTGCCTCGCATACACCCCTGAGTATTCCACTCGGTCTCCGAATACCCGGTACTGTCCTCCGGCGCACACGTCCAAACTGCCATTCAATAGAAAGGGCAAGTAATGCCCATATTTGGAGTGGTTTTCGGCGTATATCAGGATGTAGTACAAGTCCATTGATGCGTTGGAAAACTCGGAAACGATCTTGATGATTTCCACGTCCGTTCCTTCGACTTTGATGCCCTTCAGACTGTCGTACGTATTTAGAGATTCTTGATTTTCTATCATTGCCATTGGGTATCTTGTGCCAATACCCACTTTAAGTGCACATCCCTTTATATTAGTTGGGGTTTTTGAAGGAAAAGCCACGGATGTTTCCAAAATACCGTGGTCACATGTGTTTATTTGTGTAGGATAAAAGTTAATTGTGCATGTTAATTCATCCATAACCGGGAGGAATGTGATCATTTTATGTTCGAGCTCAATAGTTTTTACGAAAAATATCACGTCGTATTCTCCCACAAGCTTCCCAATTCTCATAAAGTCGTCATCAACAAAAAAGTGTTCTGAATAGTTTTCTAGAACCCATAAATATTTAATATCCCTGTGGATAGCGTCAAATTTGAAATCGTATAACGTATTGCTTGGTTCAAAATACTCCACGTAAAAATAGTTTCCTTGATTGAGATCAAATGTTTCGCTATCGGGGCTTGCTAGCGTGAAATACGGCGTATTTTTCTTTGCGAAAACTTCAATTAATTCCTCAACAAACTCGCTGTTAGATCCGCTTTGATCTTCCCCAACATTAAGGACAATAGTTGGTTTCCAAAAAAAATCTTGTTTGCTCACTCTACACAAGCACAATGCCAACGAATGAAACTGTTTCACTGGAGTTATTTCCACAAAGTTTTGAATTGAATCTGCAAGACAAAAATGCAAAACTGCGAGATAAATAAGAATGAAACTCAGCATTTTGCTGCCGGTGAACCTGTTTTCCTTTTACGTCTGACCCCTGTGGCGCTAACAATAACTGATTATAGTATCTAAATGGTTTCGTTTGAGGTAGGTACAGGGTTAAAACGCGGAACTGTCATTAGTGCGTGGGTACCACGGAGCAGATACAGAGAGGAGGCGGCCTAAGCAAATGTGCACTGTGATTCTCAACTAGGTCCTAACGTTATCACAGCAGGCGTGGCCTTAGTCAGTGTACTGTCGGCGTTCGTCTTTGTCAACGGGGAACAACATAAATATAACAAATCGATTGTCCAAAGTACCTTAAAAAAATATGAAATACGCAAGAAATAAAATAAAGCCTCCTTTAAATTAAATATTATATCTAAATCATTGAAAGTACTTTCCCTCCGTGAGACAACTATTTTAACATTTATATTATAACAGTTGTTATTTAGTTCATTTGAAGTATGTGAAGCCCCACCCATTATTTAAATTTTAAATAATGTATGTTCTAGATTTCCATTTGATGAGAATCTTAAACAGCAATGGATCATAAAATGAATAGACAAGACTGGACTCCGAAAAAGATTTGTTCTTGCCATTTTAATGGGCTTGATAGTGGCAAAAAAACGCGACTTTTGATTTAGGCGGGTATTACATGTGTACTTCTGGTACGAAAATTCTGAGAACGTCCTTGTGCAAACGTAGTTTAACTACCTTACACTAGATGTCATTAAGTGTAGAGTATACCCTAGTAGTACACAGACACACTCATCAGTTGTAAGTGACATCTAGTGTAAGGCAGTTAAACTACGTACGAGTAGTACCATCGACACAGAATGAATCGAGCAGTTTTGCTATTCATAGACCGGTAGAAGGAAAATAAAAAAGTAAACCCCCTCACCCCGCAAATTGTCACGAGTTGTTTCATAACGAAATCTAATTACAACACCTACATATCTATAGGTATCTGCTCCGTGGTGGGTACAGAGTTTTCATAGAGTGCTACATTTGAATTTACTTTACTTGCCTTATCTCTTCGAAATTGGTAGCTAATGTTTTATGGAGACCAAGCACGATAGATTTATGGGAAAACCATGTTATTTGTTTATGATTACAAAGCCTTCCTTCATTGATATCGATAATTGCGGTCAAAGAAGTAGGTACGTCAGCTATGCGATATTCTACTCATAATATTAAAATTTGATTGTTTATCAAAAACTATAATCCTACTTCAAATTCCTTAGTATTTACACTGCTTTTTTTTGCGGGACAAATACTAATCCCTCGGGAATATAATTTTATGGGACCACCTTGGGATCGTTTTCCATACATAGCGAAATTATTTTCTAAATCTTTCCATACCAAATTGAGGAAGAAATCGACGAACATACATAAAAAACAAGATCCGTCAAGTGCGAGAGTGACTCGCGCGCCGAGGGTTTCGAACGGTTGTCAAACCAATATGTACTATAGCTATTGGTTAGAGACTTTGCTATTTGATGAAAAATAAAAAATTAAAGGCACCTACATTTCAGATTTATCGGTTTGCAAACTTCGGAGTACAGAGGGTAATAGTAAAATTTTTGAGATTTTACAAAATATTTGGAAAAGTATGTAAGCTACAGAAATTTCAAAAACTGTTTTGAGATGTACAACCCGATACCTTTCATTTTATACGCCACTCGGTGAGGTAGCCCCCTCCCCCCCTTTTTTGACCAATTTTCAAAAAGTTGTCTACTTACAGACTTATCTTTCCTTTAAAATATAGATCCATATCTACAAACGCTACATACTTTTCAGATGGATCGCTCTGCAAACTTCGGAGATAGGGGGGGGGGGGGGGGGAAATAGAAACGGGGGGCTTTTAAAAATTATCCCCCTTCTCTTAGACCATTTTTTAAAAAGGTATTCTACTTCATTTCATTTGATGCCCCATTGTAGGTCTCTTTTAAAATTCGACATCACAATTTGTAGTGAAACTTTCATTACCTATTCATTTTTTTTTATCTGTACATGCGCACGAAATCTACTATTATTTAAAATTTTACGTTGCTGTTGTAGTTGCTGAGATATTAAAGACGGAAAAAAGGACAGAAAAAGCGAGACCATAGGGGTTTCGAAACCGATCTCCGATCTTCGAAACCCTAAAAACATACATACATACATTACATCCTACATGCCATTGCCTTTATAAAAGTATATTTTAGCCAATATTGCATTATTCTACCAGCTTTGGTTCGTATTGGTGCTCACATTCGTTTTATACTTGTTTATATTTATATAACACTAGCTTCTGTCTGCGGCTTCGCACGCTCTTTACCGAGATAGAAAGTAGCCTATGTCCGTCCACGGAATACCGTCTACCTACCTGCCAAATTTCCTTAAGATCTGTTCAGCCGTTTAGGCGTGAGAAGGTGACAGACAGATTTACTTTCGAATTTATATTATTATGGATTGAGTTTGTATATGATGGTTATTAACAAAACAAAATAAAACACAACTGGAAACTTCTGCAAACAGGTAAGTAAGTTATCCGGTCAAGTATTTTTTTTTAATTATTGAATTTCTTACAAGTTATCCGACCAACTCTGCTTCAGCGTTCCAAGACCGTGGACCCCTTGTAAATGTGCTGCCCCCTATTTGTGCCATGGCTTTCAAAACATTTGAAAATAACTGTTTAGACAAAATACGTGTTCCGTGCGCATGAGGTATATTATCATCCCATTTTCTCGGCACGTAATTTGCCATCGGAAATGGCAGATCGTATTCTACATACTCACTGTCATAGAGGGCATAAAAGCCTACTATTTCGGCCCAGGTGTACCGCACTGCAATAGTTCGACGGTCAAAATAATCGTTGTTTAACCAGGCCCATCTAACCCCCGAACGTATAGTGGTAGCTTTTTTAGTTCTAACAGAATCTCTAGCATAGAAATTAAAACCTTTCCATGTCTGCCATTTATAATCACTTATTCTTCGGTTCTTCTCATCGACTCTATCTTGATCATATATATAGCGGCGTTGTATTTTTTCATCCTTATTGCCTATTTCGTCTTCGAATTCCCTTGATGAATCATGCTTGCTAAATATTGCTTGTTTGAATGGTGGTATAGTGTGCTCAGCTGATTTTCCACCTTTGGCTATGAATTCTCTAGGTGATAGTAACACATTTTCGTCTTTGGCTACGAAATCCCTTGGTACTTCTATCACTTGTGTTGGTGGTATCTGTTGAATAGCCTTTCTGTCCTTGGCTGTAAACTCCCTTGGTGATTGTAATACTTTAGGCTCTCTGGCTACAAAATCTATAGGTGAATTGATTACTTGTTTGTATGGTGTAGTGTGTTTAGGTGCATCTCTGTCATTAAATTTTCTTGGTGATTTTATAATTTTCCCGTTATTGCCTACAAATTCTCTCGGTGAATCTAACACTTGTGTGTAAGGTGGTACTGTGCGCTTAGTACCATTTCTTTTTTGAGTCACCATTAGTCTGCTGAATTCTCCTAGATATATTTCCTTCCGCCGCGAGGCAGATTTGTTTGTCGAGAATATATTTTTAGTGCGCCATTTAATTTCGCCTTCTTCTGCCTTGTGTCTTCTTGAATTTCCTAGATACTCGTGGATTTCCTTTCTCTGCGATGTCGTTTGGTCTGTTGTAAATAAAACCATTTTTAGCTTTTTCGTTCTATTCGTATATTGCCGTATTATTTTATTATAATCCCTTTGAAGTGCAAAATGTACATTGGGATGCATTTGGGTTTGAACATGATTATTTTGATGCTTGTTATTTAAAATATCTGGAACTAGTTTTTCTTCTTTATTTTCTTGTTTCTTTTTTTGGGTTTTAGCTTCTGTTATGAAATATTGCATAACTGTAACAAAAAAAATTGTATCGTACGTATTTGGAATGTAGGTAATTAAAATTACTCCTCATTTAATAAATAATAATAAATTATGCTGGACAATCGACACAGTATCTTCCAGCCCCAAGTTAAGCAGAGCTTGTGTTATGAGTACTAGATGACTGATATACATAATACATTACATTATATATTGTTTTTTTGTTATACATACATATACTATACATATACAGGTATACCCAAAACACCCGGGACAAATATTTGCAGATCATACAAAAATTTGTCCCAAGGTGGGAATCTAACCCGCAACGGAGGTCCGCCTGCGACGCAGGAGGCGTCGCAGGCGGACCTCCGTCTAGTCTTGTATAACTACAAAAAAAATACTATCTACATGGATTTTTTTTTATATATAGCTTGGGGCTAGATGATGCTGTGTGAATTGTTCAGCATATATATTTTTACTTAATTTCTAAATTATCACTTATAAATATAATACAACCTAACTACCTCATCATTATGTTTTAGCGCCAAAATGCAATAATGTGAATCAAGTCTTACCCGTTTTTATAACACTAAATTAATAAAAATGCAGCAGGTATCTTGCATCGTATGATCTCGTGTTTGTACCTACCGTACTTACGTAAATATAAATATACTATTGCTTTTCTAGAAAACATTTTGTGGAACTGATTTTGTTTTAAAGTGGTTTTAAATCAATAACTTTTATTTCTTTAGACTGCAAAAGCAGTATATATCAAATACTTACATAGCTACCTATACCAACGATGTTAGAGCGATAAGGGTGCGTTTTCAGTCAACAGTGTTAGCGGGAATGGAGAATCTAAATCAACGATATGTTTTTGTTGTACTCAATAAAATTATTAACAATAATGGAACCAAATTAGAACTAGTATTTACAATTCAAACAATTAAGCTAACTGCAGACTGTTGCAAACAATCTCCAAGTAGCTCAATTCATAAAATTATTAGCTTTTTGGTATGCACCTATTAAGAATAAATAAATAAACCAGTAAATATATCAATCCAGTATTGTTCTTTGTTATTATTTTTTTTATTTGTCATTCAATCAGCTTACGTAGTCGCAGATCCGCTATTTGACCCGCTCTCGCTCGTACTGTACACTAAAATCGGAAGCTAAAATCTTTATTGCAGAGTAATATTTTAAACCGATTACAACTAGATTATATTATACAAACATTTGTTGGACGTATTTTCTATGTGTGGTTACAGTTAGCCCTAAAGGAGTAGTACGGGATGCTCCTTTCGTGCCAACTTTTCGTTCCTTAGGTGAATCGCGAGTTAATTTTGCCTTCATAAATAATTATCAGTGCTTATCGAGATTCAAAAGTCGCATTGGAAAAGACTCGCAGTTTCTCTAAAGGATAGTATTCCTTACGAATACATCCGACAGAGAACCATAGTTCTAAAATTAGCAAGTTGAAGTGGCATGGGCCTGCCATATCTTGCGACGAACCGACAAGTAAATGTGTTCTTGAGTGGAATTTGCGATTTGGAAAACGTAGTGTAGGACGCCCAGCCATTTGGGATGACAACCAGCGAAAGACTGCAGGCAGATGCTGGATGTGGCAAGCTGAAGACAGGGCGCTGTGCCACTCATTAGGGGAGGCATATGTGCAGCAGTGGAATAATATAGGCTGATGATGATGACATAACGAGTGTACCTAAGTGTATTTGTGTAGAAAAAAGTATCTACTTGCATAATTTGAAAAGTATACTTTTATCAACTTATTTTTTAAGAACCTATCTGATGAAATTGTATGCGTAAGGTAATAAAATTAATAAATAAATTTTCGTATAAACTTTATTAAATAAACACAAAGTTATTTACAACGGATGTAGGTACGTAGCACGTATTATATTTTTTTGTGATAGAAACTGCAACGAAAATGTAAACGCTTACAAAATTTAAGTGATGAATATAAATTATAATGTATTCATTAACAAAAGATAAGGCTGTAGAAAGAAACCCTTTCAATAAAATGACTAGAATCCAGGGATTAAAAAATATAGAGATCGTTATAATAAATAAATTATAACAAATGATAAATTATAACCATTGATTAAAAAAAAGGATAAATCAATACCCCAACTATAAACACAAAAGTCACTTCATGCCCTCTTCTCGATAACATAACCTTATTTTCACAACGACGCGACGTTACTAAAATAGAGTTGGTGCGGTCCGCAGAATATTATGTAAATATACATTTATTATTTTACAAATTATTAATTTCGAAAAACCGATCTGGCGACAAAATGTGACGTAGAGTGCAGGGAAAGGGAGGTTTGTAGATATTATTATTCCTGACGCATTGTTGATCAACGGAGAGTTAATCAGTGGTAAAGAAGGTCTATGTCCAGCTGTAGACTAGCATAAGCTGAAGATGAACCAGAGTGTAATCAGTTTAATCTTCCTTGGTCTCCCAAATGCTGTCCCCATTGGAAACAGCCTCACCCCTCATGAATCTCTGGACAACCGGCAATTTGTACATGTAGACTGAAAGCAGGGAACCGGCGCAGGCGCCTATCCAGTACACAACAGCATGTTCCACCAGCGTGTGACCATCACAGCCTGCTTTCAGTGACGTAGCCAGGACAGGGTTGAAGTAGCCGCCGGAATAGTCGAAAGCTGGAAAAAGGGAGAGTTTTTACTGGTTTTGCTGGTAACACTAATAAGTTCACTTGTAGCTAGAATAACTAGTATAGATAATAATCCGCACAAAGTCTGATAATTATAAGCGAGACGTCGCTGGAGATGTACAAGTGGAAAAACTATTTTTTCTTCTATTAAGGTTTTGTTCAAGCAGAATTTTTTGCCGATTTGTACATTAAAAACCGCATTATAACAAAAAAGTGATCAGCAATTAATAATGATTATTATGGTTCTACCGACTGCATAATACGAGTCATTCAATGATTTTACGCACTACTGATTTAGTTGTGGTTATACTGGTATATTAATAAATAATGATTCTTTTATGATTCCATGATTTTCAGTTTACATAATTTTGATGAGAAACCAATCATGCGTTTAAATGCCAATGAATAATGAGAATTAGTAAACATCGAACTTTACATTAATGTACCTTTTCCTAAATGGATTTTGCAAAAGATGGAAACACTGAGGTCATTGGCACTACTGTCTTGGTAGCGGTACACGAATACCGTGTGCCTAGCGAGGACCCCTGAAAACGAGTGAGAACCCAGTGAGAACGGTGTGAGAATTAGGTGAGAATTAAGCAAAAACTCTGTGAGAACGCAGTGAGAATAGAACGCGTGGGCAGGGACTGTGCGCATATTTCTTGCTTGATATTCAAAGCTTTATGTAATTTAAGAAGATTTATTTATTGATAGAAAACGTTTGTTTTTGAAACCATAGTTTTTGGTTTAAAACATTATTATCCAAATAAAATAATTTTGATTTTTAATAAAAACATTATTTGCTAATTGTTAAACATAATTTTTTTTTCGTTTTATTCGTGAATATAAATTTATTACAGTAGTACCTAGTAAAGCACATACAATTAGTAAGCCAAGTTACTTTGTATTGTACAAAATGAAATTAGTTCTCTAACTCGTCACTGAAACTTTTATTAGGTAGGTTAAGTTGCTTGATCAGTGATAAATGATAATAAAAAAACACTTTAAATCATTTAACATACGTGCTTACTTCTGTCTACCCTAGTAAATGAGTATGTAAAACGTACCAGCAACAACCAGAGAGGTTCCAATGAAGGAATCTATAGCGGTTGCGAAGCGAGGGTTGAGGTCTCCGAGAGACCTGGAGGCGAGGCGGCACAGGCAGGTCGCTAGGCCTTCGACCACTGCCCCGTAGATCACTGGCACCTGGAAGCCATTGTAAATAAATAAAATCTCTTTATTTCCGTTAGGAATTGATATATTTACCCTATACATATAGCAGCTTTTATGACATTTCTAGGCATACCAAGTCAAAAAAATTATAAAATTTAGATATTACATATAATACCTCAATTATATGAATTTTCTGACATTATTTGATTGAATTATTGTAATTATATAAACACTAGGTTTTTTTACAGCTAACTCTAATAAATTTTTATTTTACTTATAGAAATCACTGTCTGTCTCTTTCTTTCTGCGTACAATCCATTATGGTGCTTTCTTTTTCCTTTTGTAGTGTATTAAATGTAATAGTCCTATTCAAATTTAGAAAATGAATTTATTTACTATATGGACTGTGGTAATAAATGAAATAATTATGAAATTTATTTATAATATTATTCCATTGCTTCCTTTACAGAT
The DNA here is from genome assembly GCA_963662085.1 of Eupithecia inturbata. Taxonomy (NCBI): domain Eukaryota; kingdom Metazoa; phylum Arthropoda; class Insecta; order Lepidoptera; family Geometridae; genus Eupithecia; species Eupithecia inturbata. Next base: position 2,150,190 of record OY759195.1, read on the forward strand.
AAATAGCACGAGTATTTAATAATCGTGAAATCCTTTTAATAGTCTGCTTTTTCTATTTTCATTATTCTGATTTTATTGTGTGTTTTTCATAAATGACTAAATATTATTCTCTGAACATTGTTTTCAAGACACGTAAAGTACTACTCCCATATACCTAAAATCGAGTAAAAACTAATTTCAAGTTTCTTTCTAAACAATATAACAACCATGAACCCGTAAGTGAATTGTACCGTAATATAAGGGAAAGTCATTGGAATAATTACGTTCAAAATACTGATATTTAACTCTATAAGTTTTTGCCTTTACTCTACCGTCAAATCTGATCCTTTCTTTTCCGTTTGATTGCTGTCGTGGTTGTTATTGTTATGCTGTTATCTTTCACGTCAAAAATCTACAAACGAACGCAACAACGAATCGTTACGTAATAAACTAGGCAACAATGATACTGTTGTAAAGCTAAAATAATTTTCAGCAGTGGTTGCAAAAAAGAATGGCAATTCGCTCATCTAAGAATGGCAGTTAGCACATCTTAGACGAGGCGACAACATACAAATACAAACTGTAATAAAATGTTCCCTAACGGACTCTGAGCGTACATCTAGAATAGATGCAGCCTTGTCTGGAAAGGGACATATTGTAGCAACCGTCGCTAAAACAGGCTATGTGCAACCTGATTAGTTTTTGGGTGCATTCAATTAACAATAGAAGATCTGAATAGCATTTTCTATTATTGCTCTGTAATTTTCTTTGTTAAGAGGCGAACCTAACGGGTTTGGTCGTTAAAGTAGGCCTAGATCTCAGTACTCACGGGATCCCCGTGGTGAAAAACTCGAATTACATAAAATTCAACATTTTTTCTTTGGTACTGGTAAAGGCTGTTGTTCTGGACGTGTGATTCTGATTCAATGGTGTTTAAATAAAAAAAAACATAGCACTCAGGAATAAGGAAGGTGAAAGAATTATTTTTTACCGGTTCGATAATACCAGTATTGTTCTGATGACTGATTTTACGGTTTTGTGTGGAAACTAAAATGCTTGTAAAAATATAAGCGTTTGTGGTGACACGTGATATTTTACATCAAAGCGAAACAGTGTTTTTGTTTACTTTGCAACAGTGTTTTGAAACATTATTTGCAATAACTGGGTCACTCTATATTATGCATGCACACACTCGAAAATAAATCATAAACTTCGTGCCTATACGACCATTTCCATTCCCTTAAAAGTTTTACCAACATTTTTGCAACAGTTTTCACACAATTAATAATAATTCTTGTAGCAACCTCCGTAGGTCTACGGAGTGTCTACGACTGCTACGACGACGTAGTAAAGTCTACGTGTGCTGCGGCGTAGCATCCTGCTACGTCGTAGCATGCGTAGACCCTCTGTAGACCTACGAAGGTTGATAGTAGGATAATAAAATTGTGTGAAAACTGTTATTCCCTAGTGTCACATTTTTTTTTATTTTTTATGCCTTAAACGGCAGTCTAACTCTTATGGAGTCTACACATCAAAGTCAGCGACACAGCCCGTCGAGTTGATGCGAAATTTCAGTCTATGATTGTAGGCAGGCGACAGTGTTATTGTTGAAACTACACAAAAGTAACAACATTGTTCTGTCAACTTATCAGCGACCCGTCGACTTTGTGGTGTAGACTCCATTTAACCAGACCAATCAACATGACGCAGGCTATAGTAAGGTACCTGTAAATCAGCCTTGCAGTCCTCGAAAGCCTTGTCCTTGTGCGTTTCGGATATCTCGAGCGCCCAGTACATCTGCACGTACTTGAAGACTAGTAGACCGCCCGCCAGTTCCGCCCAGATCTTCAGGAGGGCCTTTTTGACGTCGCCTTTTCCTGGAGTTTACAAAGTTTTAGTTATTTACTTCATATGGCGAGCTTTGAGCCATGTCTTGTATTGATTAGGAATGACGTCATGTCTCATGCTGTCCTGCTCATCGTAAATTGATCTGAGTGGGACAGCATGACAGATGACATCATTCGCGATCCCATTCCTTAAGTACTAAGGATAACCTTAGTACAGGCTGTCAAATCAAACAAAAACGACTTCTATGAAGAATCTGCAACGTGAAGTTGGGAATTGGCGTGTATCACGTAAGACTTTAGAAATAGCTCATGTGTGGAGGGACCAGACCATACATAATATGGCGTGTTTTAAAAAACGATAAACCGACTTTAAATTCCGGTTTATAGATAATATTCATCTATGTATCGGACGAACGAAATCACCCCTCCCTTACTTTCCCTGACCGAAGGTTTATGTTGACGTGCAAAATATTTAGATACACTGTGTCTAATTTAGTTTGATGACACATGGATGAAACTGTTGACGCCCGCTGCCATGGAAACCATTAGGTGATAATGAAATTATCAGATTCTGAAGAATTTTTACAAACCTACGTTTTACGGCGCACATAGCAATTCCTCGAGAATCAAACTTATAGGGGACCACCTCAAAATCAATTTTAATACAACAACGAAACAATCATCAAAACTTATTAACAATTGGCGCGAATATCACCAAAATTGTTGTAGCGTAATCGTGATTCTCCAAAAATATTATGTTGCTTTTTAAGTTTAACGGGATAAATACTATTCCCATGGGAATAAACTTTTTATGGGACCACCTCGGGATCATTCTCTATACAATAATGAAAGAATCAGTAATATCGGTTACTCATAGGCGGATATCAAATAACATACATAGGCACATAAAAATAAAAAAAATAAAAACATACAGACGAACTGAGAACCTCTTCCTGTTTGAAGTCTGTTAATAAAATAAGGAAACGCAAGAAGAATTTAAACAATTTTTCAGGTTTCCTAAAAAATTGTTAAAATTCTGCCAGCAAAAGCTTGATTGAAAGCTGTGCAAAATCTGATATGATTATTTGAGGAGAAGCGGGAGAACGCTCTCGCTATCTAATGAAAAAAAAATCAAACTTAGTCGGTTATCTTAATATATAAAAGAACGAGCAATTTTCTGGGGACAACGCCCAGCCCAAACCGCTGAAGCTGAAATTTCAAAAGGGATGTTTGCAAATTCCACCCCTAAGAGGGTTGAAGTTTTTTTGGTGTTTTTTGTAACTCATTAACCAGGAGCCCAATTAGCTTGAAACTTACAGAGAAAATACTTACAACACAAAACTATTGAACACGTATTTCAAGATATTTAAAAACTTTCTTGAAAATGGGGTAAATCGGGTTATTAAAGTTTGTGATTCGTAATTTGGCTCCGTACTGAAATGTCTGTAACCCTAAAATTTTCCTAAAATTTTCTATGTATATTATTAAAATATTAATAAATTTAAACACGTATTTCATGAATTTTCAATAAACTGTTTAAAAAAATGTAAAATGAGGGTTGAAGTTATTGAGGCTTTTTTTTATAACTCTTTAACCAGTGGCCCAATTAGCTTGAAACTTACAGAGAATACTAAGAATACAAAACTATCGAAAACGTGTTTCAGGATTTTCATGAAAATGTGGTAAATCGGGATATTAAAGTTTGTGTTTCTTCGTAATAAACTATAAAGTAAATAATCATACACATGTTTTTTTATTTAACAAAACTACCCCTAGGAGGTGTACAACTAATTTCCACGCGGGCAAAGTCACGGGGCGCAGCTAGTAGTCTATAACTGACTGACTGTTAGATAAGGTGTTATCTAACAGTAAGTCGGTTATAGTTTGATAGGTTCACAGATTAGCTAATTCTACTGGTTGTAATTCAATTCATCATCATCTGCTTAGATTAGTCTATGGACATGGACTAATATAATATATGACGCTGGACATAGGCCTCTCCCAACGAGATCATAGCGCCCTGTCTTGAGCTTACCGCGTCCAGTATCTGCTTGCAGTATTTCGCAGGTCGTCATCCTACCTGGCTGGAGAACATCCTATACTACGTTTGCCGAGGCGCGGTCTTCACTCAAGAACACGTTTAACACACCCCAGCGGTTGTCGGTTCTTCGCGAGATATGACTGGCCCTCTGCCACTTCAGCTTGCTAATTCTTAGAGCTATGTCGATAACTTTGGTTCTCACATCTATGTAATTTATTGTATTTGTTTAAGTTATCTAGCCCCAAGCTAAGCAGAGCTTGTGTTATGGGTACCATTAGGATTGTCCACCATTATTTATTTTACTTTTTAAGTCATGCGTAATCTATATTATATAAAAATGAATCTGTATTTCACTTGGTCACGGCATCACGCGTGAACGGCTGAACCAATTTCGCTAATTCTTTTTGTTTTGGTTTTTTTGGAGAACGTTCTAATGAAAGAAAAATTTAAGAAACTTAACTACCATATTCATAACCATATAACCGTACTAATACGAATTCAATATCCATAGTTAAGACTTGACGTCTGTCGGGTCATCTAGTTAACATTATTTTATGATGTAAGCCCACAATATTAATTACCTTCAACAATGTCCTCGATGTGCGTGTAGGGACAGGCGGTCGCCTCGCCCCAGTTCAGTGACCACCAGATCGTCAGCCCGAACAAGAATATAGCATACGTGGCCACGCCAAAGTTGTCAGCCACTGGAACAATGTTACCGCTTGTTGGTGAATTGTCTTTATTATAAAGAAAATTACAATCAAAGAATAGAACTAGTATTTACAATTGAAACAATTGAGCTAACTGCAGACTGTTGCAAACAATCCACAGGTAGCTCAACTGATCCATATCAATACCAGTCGCACGGAAGGGTCCCATGACGCTGCTTTGCCCCACTGTATGGCAATGCTGATGCGCTGCGCCAGATACCCACCAGCTCTCGGGTCACGCGTCGTCGTTTCGACCAGACGCTCAGATAACTTTTAAAAACCCGGAGATCCTTGGTATCCCACGGACCTATGGTCTCGACTCCAAGGAAAGCAAATGCATAGGCTTTGTCCTGCATATCTGCGCCTCTTGAGAGATTTGTACTCAATGTTTTACTGCTTACATGTGTACAATAAAACTTAAAATAAAATAGCAAAAGTCCAACATGCACCCTATAAGAGCACGGCAATATACTCGGCTAGGTGGCTATGTACAACTATTCATAAGCATAATTTAACTACTGAACGGGTCAGGCTGAAATTTTACATAGATGCAGTTTAGACCTGGACATGACATGCAATTTTTATTGGACCGATTTGATTCTTGTAATTGACATTACCGATCAGTGTCATAAAAATACAGGTGCTAGTTTGGAAATTTTAGTGGGTGCGATTATCGGAAAAGGCAAGTATTTTTTATTAAATTCTAAGTGTATGCAGTTCTACTTATTTTTGAAAATAAAGGAATGATTCCTATGAGTAAAATTATTTATCTTGAATATTTCGGGTAACGTTTCTTTGTTCCACTCTGTATATTCAAAATGCCTAAGGTCCGATGTCACCGTTTGCTGCCAAAACTACAGCTTCATCGACTTCAGCTTGGTCGAGTTCAAATTCGAAACACCTATTGTATGACGAGTTCAAGAGCTGTCATACATATGACAGACAATGTATGACAGATCTTGAACTCGGTTTAGCGCTTGAACCGGATCAACATTATGTTGGTAAAATGTACCGAAAGCACTGAAATTAGTTTCTTTTGTACGCCTTTAATTGCAAATTGCAACGGTGAAATTGGACTTAAATGTCTACTCGCTCGTAGGTAATACGTCTAGCCAGATTTACGTAACCGTAAACAATGTAGACAGCCTGCCTAAGTGTGGACAGGATATATCTTATGCCATTAGGTTGTGCGTCGACTGCATCAGTACGGAGCGAAAGGATTTGTTGCGCTGCTATAATTTCTATGGTACAGCGTCCACGGAGCGGCATATCTGTCGATACCGATGCCAGAGACCGGCATTTCTGCCGATTACGTCATGACGTTATCGGCAAAATCGAGCGTTTGAAAATACCTATATTGCCGATACAAAATACGAAAACGGAAACGCTGACAGCGTACGCGACGTCAGTATTTATCATACTCTGATAGGGTATCAGCATATGGTACCGACTTACATACCGATGCCGCGTACGCTGCGTACGCTTCGATTGCGATTTGGGAGACGCAAAGCTCAAAGCAGAATTTAGCGTTGTTGCATACGTCAGTTCAACACAGAAACGGGTTAGTATCGCCTCGCTTCACCAAAATGAAAAAAAAATATTAGAGGTATATGATTTATTTGTCACGACACGACACATTACAATTACAAACATTTATAGAAAAAACTAAACTAGGTACAAATTTATCAGTATGACATTATACAGATTATCAGTAATAACCCATAAATAAATACCTACCAGTAAGTCCCGCATCCTTCTTGCCAAACCACTGAGTGTTGAGTCAAAAAGGTATCAACTCAGCATATTGCTGAGTAGATAAATCAAAAATTACCTACTCAGCGCTGGTACTATGTGACCCTTGTGAGGTAAATTACATCACCAACGACAAACCTCTACGTACACTGCTCTATGTATGTTTAGCAATAAAATGAATGAAGTAAGGGTTTCATATAGCAATATTATCTGGATCTATGCACACATGCCAAACATATATCTTATCTAGAGTAATGGACACCTACAACAAGACTAATATTATAAAATACATTTGAATACTTATTTATGAATGCTTATTATCAATGAGCTCCCACATAATTTATTTAACAGTGTAACAAGTAAAATCTCATTGAAGACAAGTTAAAAGAAGTATTACATAGCGCGTGTCCATAATCTATGTATATAAAAGAAAGTCGTGTTAGTTACACTATTTATAACTCAAGCTGCTGAACGGATCTCGGTAAAATTTGGCAGCGAGGTAGATGGTATCCCGGAGCCGGACATAGGCTACCTTTTATTCCGGAAAAAAGCGTGCGAAGCCACGGGCAGCAGCTAGTAGTTAATAACAATGATATAAACTACCTCCTGGCAAGATTTCATTAAATTCCGCTCACCCGTTTAAGCGTGAAAGGGTAACAAACAGGCAGAGATGTGTTATAAATTGTTATAATTATATCACAGTACTTTAATATCAATGAAGCTAGAACATGTGATTAATAATTAGTTTAAGTAGTTAGGTACATTTAAAGTTTAAGACTTTATTGTGTCCACGAGAGCTACTGCCGACAAACTGTTGTACAGTTTGGCAGAAACTTTTTATAGAAAAGTACTTTTAATTTGGATATAAATAAATAAATAAATTTGCCTGCCAACTGACAACAGAAACTTACAATCCTTTATTTACAAAGAAACTTACAATCAAATAATAAAATTTAATTAGAATTAGAAAATGAACAAAAACGCCATGTCTGAAACTTTCGTAACTTATATAACGTATTTTTTCTGTTTATCATAAAGAGAATAAATAGATACGATATTTAAGCTAAGCTAAGACCCTTAAATTATCGACGCATCATTGTTATTGATGCCGTCCCACTTTCATTGTTCCTGAATTAGAAACCATCTAAACTGATCGAATGTAAATCATTATGTTATGTTCTTGACAGTCTTGAAGTTTTCGTTATATTTTGCTGTACACTTTACACCATCAGACAACAATACCGTTCACATGGATACCACCAAGGACATGAATGTAGCTGGGCCTGCATGGTGTCATGATTCTCAAAGAAACAAAAGACGACGCGAGATCATCTACAAGCTTCTAGAAATTTTCGTATGACTAAAAGCTTCATTCAGAATCAGCAGGGCCAGATCAGAGTGCCAAGTGCCAGTTTTTTACGCTTTCGACCGCGAGCAAGTAAACGTGAATTTGTTTGAAGAATTGGTGATTCTTTAACTCGCCGCTAGGGGGGCTGTCATTTTCTTCATATAAGTTCGCGTTTACTTGCTCGCGGTCGAACGCGTCAAAAACTCGCACTTGGCACTCAGTTCCATGTTTGCGCAAAAACAAAAGACGGCGCTGGATCTTGTTGAAGCTTTGTTCAGTCTATTCCTAAATAGAATGCCAAGTATTTACCAATGATGAGTTCGAAGCAGCATCCGCAGAGCTCAGCGGCAGCTATAGCCTCCTCCAGCAGCAGCCTTACAAATGGTTCCGAGACCGTCTTCTGCACCAGTCGGCGGCCGCAGTGCGCCAGCAATGACGTCAGCACGAGGAATAGGGTGGACACCACCAGGGGTGCGAATGTGGTCTTGTTTATCTGCAAATTAAAAGGCTATCAGTGTGGTCTCACCAACACTGATTGAAAACGTGTTACTGATGGAGCCTTAACGTCCATCGGTGGATCAGAGTGGGAAAAAAGTGTAAACTGATCCATAATGGATTAGCAAAATGGAGCAACCCTACAGCGTACTAAGACTGACCTAGGCTGTCGTCGTAGAATATCATTATAAATTTTTTTTGCAAACTACTGAAGCTCATTTTTTTTCATATTACAATTAGTTTCCATATTTTACGCACTGTATGACATTTTCTCAGTTGTAACCTAGATACGGGTGTCTTAATCGCTAACGTATGTAATTTAAATAAGTAGGTGTGTAATTTACTAGTCCCATGGGAGTTGGGGAGGCCCATTGTGTGGGACGCTACATGCGTCGACACACTTGCGCCTTCCCATCTTCCGAGGACATTCGTAAGGGCTGGTGCGGCGGCAGATTTGGCCGAGGATCTCCAGAGACGCAAATATGCAGGTCTCGACAGAGCCTACATATTTGCTCCCTTTGGGGTCGAGACCCTAGGTCCGTGGGGTACCGAGGCTCTCCGGGTTTTTTAAAAAGTTATCTGAGCGTCTGGTCGACGCGACGCGTGACCCGAGAGCTGGCGGATATCTGGCGCAGCGCATCAGCATTGCCATACAGCGGGGCAATGCAGCCAGCGTCTTGGGGACGCTTCCGACTGGTTATGGATATGGATCAGTTGAGCTACCTGTAGATTGTTTGCAACAGTTTGCAGTTAGCTTAATTGTTTCAATTGTAAATACTAGTTCTAATTTGTTTTTATTATTGGATTGTAATTTTCTTTGTCAATAAAGAATTATTTATGTTAAACAAACAAAGTCCCGTTAGTATTTGATTTGATAGCGTCTCTTCGATTCTAATTAAAAAATGTCTAACTAAAACTGTCAGTATTTACAAAACAAATACACATTTTACAATTTTCTCATTCAAAATGAGAACTAACAAACATATGGATCAGTTGAGCTACCTGTAGATTGTTTGCAACAGTTTGCAGTTAGCTTAATTGTTTCAATTGTAAATACTAGTTCTAATTTGTTTTTATTATTGGATTGTAATTTTCTTTGTCAATAAAGAATTATTTATGTTAAACAAACAAAGTCCCGTTAGTATTTGATTTGATAGCGTCTCTTCGATTCTAATTAAAAAATGTCTAACTAAAACTGTCAGTATTTACAAAACAAATACACATTTTACAATTTTCTCATTCAAAATGAGAACTAACAAACAATACATCGTTAAACTGGATCTTGAAAACTTTGATTGCTTTTTATTAAAACGTTTGTATATTATTTGTTGAAGGTGTTCTCTGCATTCTCTTTTTATCTGTGAGCTGAAGCATAAAGTTAGAAATATTTATTATTAAATTCATTTTCATGGACAGATATTAAAAATGTTTTCATAAACTACAGAGCGCGTTGTAAGTCTGCTTATGTAACTAAATATTTACGCTACGTCTTGAACAAATTGAAGAAGAATTTAAAAAATGGTGAATTTCCATTTAAACTATGTAGTTACTTTGAATAACCTATCTGAAACACGAGGTCGAGTTTTTTTCAGACATTTAGTTTAGTAGACTGAAAAGAATAAAAAAATGAAGGGTGGCCTCTGCCCAGGATTGAGTATAATATGCTCTTATGATTAGCTTAGCAGTAGATTAAACACAGACAAGTAAGTAAAAAGTATTTATTCTGTATCACAAAATGAATTAGGTACCTATTTAGCGCAGCGCATCAGCATTGACATACAGCAGCGCAATGCAGCCAGAGTCTTAAGGACGCTTCCGATTGGTATTGATATGGATCAGTTGAGCGAACTCTAGTTCGCTCAACTGATCAGAAAGAAAGAAAGAAAATACATTTATTTTTAACAACAATACAACCAATCACACAGTAAATAAAAACTGAATACTAGTACATTAGGTAGGTATTATTGTTAATGCCAACAATAGGTAGGTAGGTTTCCAACCCACAAGGGTTGTACCTATAAATTAGGAACCGGCTCAGCATAAATGCTACGTGTACTGGTAGACCAGATACACGCAACGCTGATCTTCCGCGGTATTTTCTTTCTTTCTTTCTTTCTGATCAGTTGCGCGAACCGTAGTCTGTTCCAATATAGAGTTCGCTCAACTGATCCATATCAATAAAACAACTTAATATTAGTTATTTGTAAGCAATGTATGTCATGTGTTAAATTATGTTTCTCTATTAAAGATTTTCTATTCTATTCTATTATATTCTATATACAAAAGCATATAGAAAAGTGTGTGTGTATATGATAAAGTGTGTTCACAATATTGTTGAAAAAAAACTTAGAGGAATAAAGAACTTGAGAGTATAAAAAGAAAGTATATGTGTCTAGTGGAATGGCCAACCAACAATAAATTAAAACAACACAGACCTACATGATATTGATGTTTAGCGTATAAATAGGTGTTTCTACAGTAAATACTAGTTCTAATTTGTTTCTATTCTATAAGTCTAATTTTCTTAGTTATTTAGCTTAGTCTGCATGGAGCTCTAGAAGTATGCAGGCAATGTACGATCTATCTCTAACTCTCAGTAGGGTTTACGACTAGACATTAGGTACGGCTAGGCACGTTCGATGACGTGCCGACATCGGTAAGAATAGCTGTGTTTTTGTTTAGTTTCCTGTGTCTCTACACACGAGAGTTCTCGTTATGCTTTTGTATAAAACTTCTTTGTAAAACGGCTATTTACAACAGAAAAGAGATATTTTATTCGGTAAAATATTAAATGTGTTCTGGTGGACTTAAATCCTAAATTAGGTTTACTACTCACTAGGAGAACGGTACGATATGGTAAAGGTAGCCCGTGACGTATTATAGATAATAGATAGGTCTTGAACACATTAAAGCATTGTAGAAAAGTCCACGATGGTATTAATAAACTATGGCTTTAAACGTATATTTTTAAAAGTAGATTATTATAGTTTTTATTTAAAAAATAGAGCTTAGATAGCTAGATAGAAAATGCCGTACTGCACAATTTACGAAACAATTAACAAGTAAAATAGAAATTACAAAAATGTGACAATTGACGGTCTTATCGCTTAAGAGCGATCTCTGCCAGACAACCGTGGATGGATAGGATCGTTGGATTTATTATGGGGATCTGTGTGCATTATTATGTAGCTAATACAAATTACTAAATTCAAATAATTTATCAAATCGTACATACAAATACCTACTTAAAATACCTAAATACATATACCTACATAAACATACTTATATATCTTGGCCGCGCATCACGCCGAAACTACTGAATGAATTCAAATGAAACTTGGCATGATTTGAGTTCATACCACGAAGAAGGCCATAGAATACTTATTATCCCGGAATTCAGCAGGTTACGGTTGCCTTGGGAGAGGGGATGAAAGTCAAAATGTGTGCTCAGTTGTATTTCATTAACGCGTCGTCCGTTTCATTCATTAGTTTTTTTGTTAGAAACCGTGTTGCAAGATCGAATTTGACTAAATCACTAGTCGAGTAAAAAATCAGTAGATTGTTAAAAAAATCATAACTGTTTTTAAGTGATCTATTTCTTTTTTTTTGGGTGCGTCGTCACGCACCCATGAGATAGGTACCTACCTACCGACGACCTATTTCAGGCAAAGTAAAATGTCCATGCGGTCTACATGAACCTGATGTTTTGTGGTTCCGTTCAGCTCCAGGTCCAGTTGACTGTACTACCGACAAATGTCATTATCCCGTCTGTACCACCGAAGTTGTTACATTCGGTTTTTTTCACTTTGGTTTTCAATCAACTGTACCTACCTACTACCAAAAAAACAAATGCGATAGTCCAGTCTACTGGACCAGGGACCCAATTCTGCTATACAATTGCTTCACTATGACAATGGTATCGTCGCAGAATCGTCACGTAGAAGTATCCTTAGATTTATAAAACTCCAGATAGTGCGTGCAGTGCTATTTTCACGGAGAGATATATTAATAGTTTCAAACTTGACACTTTGACGCGCGTCCCTCCATCTGTTTCCATCAACGTTTCTGTCATCTAAGGTAGAATACCAAAACGTGTAATTTTGTGCCGTACTGTAATAGTGAAGCGATTAGTTTAGCAGAATAGGGCACCAGCTGAACGGAACCACGAGTAAGAAGCGAAACCCATCATGTTTTGTTTTCGTAGTTTATGACACTTCTTGACACTGACATAGGCCGAGTCGTACCTAGCAAAAAGTCGTGTAGATAAAGAATGGGATTGAAAATAACAGCATGGTAGCAAGATATATCTATATCTAGATATATCTAGATATCTATCCCGCGTAGACTACACGATTTATACACAATCTAGGTACCTTAATACAGGTACACTTATATTTAAAGTGTAACAGGTCCAATTTTGCACTTAAAGTTTTTTTTGCACAGCTTTTCTTAATATATGAGAAACTGTGGTCAAATGTGAATAACTAATTAGTTGGCGGGTATGGCAATCGCGAACGAAGTTGCGGGTACACCTAGTCTATATTAAAGATAGTCTCTTAGTTTGACCTCCTAATGACTCATTTTTTATATCATCTAGCATATCGTTGGAAAGAGATCTGTTAATTTTTTTAAATTACTTTTGGTCCTTTTTTAAATAAATTTAGAAGTTGTTACAATTTATAACTTTTACAAAGACTTTGAATGCTCAGTACTATTTTTATGAAGTGAATTGTATCAAGTTATGATTTAATTAAAATTTATACATTGCAAAATATAACAAGTTATTTTGTGACATTACAACCGCAAACATAAAAGATATGACGATTTATAGACAAGACAGAAGCCTATAAATCGATAGAAGAGATTAACTAATAGAATAATGAAAAAACTCATTTCCAAACTCATAACCGTGACACTTAGGACATTTGAGTCTGCCGAGGAAAAGTAGCCCGGATAACACTCTTATCCCCTCAAAAATTTATGTCGGTCTCAATACCAAACACCCTGTATATGTACTATATGTCTACCTCAGAAAATAAAAAAGAATATACGCAAAAGGTTTTAATCTAGATTTCTAAAAAAAGAACTGGCCACCGCGTCATAAAAATAAAATTATCACAAACATTACATTTTAAACGGTTTTTTTTTTAAATGGTCGGTCCTGGAAACAATTTATTGTAAGGTACTATTTATTTTCTTGAATGATTGTAATTAGAAGCACAGAGCAAACCCAAAATTAATGAATTTTGATAGGAAATGTTCATGAAAACGTAACATTTGCATGACTGAGCCTCTGCATTTATTACTGGAAGCGGGGCAACTAAGGTATTCATTTCGAATATAACTACAAGTCTAAGTTTAACTAGTTATAACTTGTGTAGTTTGTACAGTGGCACTTGCCTCAAAGCAAGCTCGGGGTAAGTTCAGCGTTGTTTGTTTCGGAGTGGAGTTTTTGTGTGCTTTTATTTTGTTCTGAGTTACCTAGACTTTGTTTTGTGGAGTAGCGTTTGCTAAGCTTTTTGTACTGAAAGTTTCGTTCAATCTTCTTTTAAACACAGTTCCCATCACGTTGTTAAAGATATACGCCAACGGGAATCAATAAAAAGTCATAAAGGTTCTAGAAAATCGACCTACCTACCTATTTATTTATTGTTATTTATTGCTTGAAGAAGGGTTACGTGATCGTTGGACAGCAGGGGTGAGAAGGCGAGCAAATAAACAGTTTTCAATTGAACGTATAAAGGAAATTCCTTTGGCAGGTGTCAACATTCCCCTCCTGAAAACGCATTCTATTGTCTGTGATTGTCAACTATTTCCATACCTACAGTTATTTTCATTGGCTCTTCTCCGTTCGTTATTCTAACTACCCTACTACTAAACGCAATCTATCGAAATAGTAGTTCATCGTATATTTATCGCGTACCTTTTGGTATAAAGGTTTAGAACCTGCAGATTATTGATCAAAAAAATAAAATCGTAGAGATCAATCGATGTTAATTGAGATGTTTTTAAATGATAATATTTGAGATGCTCCAATGATGAATTTTAAGGATGGTAAATGGTTCACTTACCCTAACAACAACTTTGAGGAACACCCCCAGCACATCAATAGTGAACTTCATCTTGTTTGTTCCTCGAAATAACTCGTATTTCACTTATTATTCACTTTTAAACTGAAAAAACAAGCGCCAATTAGACAGTCCTATTTCTAACCATAACACGGTTACGCGATCGCTCACTGATTTATTTCAACGATCGGAACGCAGCCAAGCAAAATGTCATAATCAAAAGTTAATTTTAACTCACCATTTCAGCCTCAAAGGGTCTATATAAGCACTATGTAAGATCTAGGAAACTCGGATTCGTGGAAAAAACATAATATGTACTACGTATCGTTTTTATTGTGGGAGCCGGAGCTCTGCGCGCACGCATCTTGCTACGAGGCCACGCGAAGGCGATCTTAATATAGAAGCGAACGAACGTCAACTAAGCGATCGTCCCCGGGACCACGCTTTAAACTGGACAAGGAGTTTGAATACTAAATGCAGGCGTCGAGGTGGTCACCATATGCGGCTTGAAGAGCTAAAAAGAAAGCTAAAATAATTGTTAATTTGCACTTAGCGACATGTGCGAATCCATAGAATGTTGAACTTTTCGATCAGATAGGACTACTCGTAAAATTATAGCTAAAAATTATTTGGCAACATAACATTTTGCAAAATAATTTTGTTCTATTTATTGTATTCCAAGAGACACGCATTGTTTCATAAACTTTCTAAGAACGAATGCCCAAAAAATGTAAAGGTCTTCCCATCCTAGCTAATTTTCCTTATTGATTAACTTCTATGGTTATTGTTAATCAACCCATTTACGATCCTAAACCAGGTATCCAGTTAATCACGCCATCACCTCCGTGATCTGCCGAAATGCTTCAAGCTGTTGAGACGCTACATAATATAGGTTCTTGGCCCACAGGTACATAGGCATGCTGTAAACATAGCCAACCCGGCGTCATCGTGATCGAGACGCATCTAATTATCAGGACATTTGTGAACAGAATGTGTCGGTTTCTCTTTTCATTAACTAATTAAATTCTTATCCCATAGCAGAATAAGTACCTGAGTACTTAATAATTTCATAGCCCTAGTCATTGAGTAAACATTGCGTTGGTCGTTCTGTACTCATACCTAGTCTTTGTATGTTTCTACGTGAGAGTCAATGACGGGGGCATAGGGATAATTTAATCACAGATAACACACACACAAACAGTATGCACGACGTAATTTATATGTGAACCAATGTGTGGGTGAAAAATATGCTTCTGTTTGCCGCATGGACAGTTATATCCTCAGTTTTTTTTCCGTCATATTTTCTTCTTCTTGCTTGCGGTATCTCACCGTAAAATGTATATATAGATTAAATAACGCATTCACTGCTTGTACTTGGTGGAATATGTGGTGTTTACAGAACATCCGCTTCAAACTAGGCATTTATCCTGTTAGCGTTCGCATAAAACAAATAGCACGCGCGGGGTTGAAAATGACCTTGCATCGGACTGCTTCCTTCTAAGCGATAAGGCCGCCCATATTACTTGTCTTATGTAATGTCTCGTAGGTTCAGGAGAGCCTGCTATTTAGATAATACAGCAGGAGTGGATAGAATAAGAATTGGAATTATGAATAATGTTTCACCAGAGTAGACTAGCTTCTCGAATACCGTTTCGTGGTTTCGCACACGGTTTTCTCCTATTCATTTCAATCCCCTATCTATTTCACCCCTTTAAGGTTATTTTTGTATGCAAAAGGCCCTTTGTCATGTTGGTGATATATCTAAAAACCTCATTGCCTTTCATCAAGACTAGCTTTAAACTAGAAATTTTACTTCCCTGTTTGCATACAACAAATTGCACGTGTTGCCGCCAGGTTCAAAGCGGCAGCAGCATGCTGAAGACGGGGCGCTATGGCGTTTATTAGGGGAGGCCTATGTCCAGAGCAGTGGACGATGATGATGATGAAAGATGGATTCAAAGTGATCTTGCAACGGGCGGCTTGCTCGCTGGCGGAAACTTTGGCTAAATGAACGTAGCTCGTTCAGGCGTGGCAGCTCGACGGTAATAACATTACTCTGCAGTTTGCTCTGAGACCTGCCTTGAAGGGCTGTGTTTTGTAGACAGCAGGAGCGGATATACCTATGGTTTTAATAATAGCTTCTTCGCGAAGCTTTATAAGGGTCTTATAACCTCCGTCCCCTATTTCCCCAGCACCTAGTAAAGTATTATAAAATCTGTGCTTGCACAAAGAGACTGGGTTTTGGTGGGCAGTGACACCGGCAGCGGAAGAGAATTCCCTTTCTCTTCAAAAATTATATTTTCTAACGATTTTCCTTTCTTTCCTTTTTTTTACCGTAATGAACGAACGTTTTTAAGCAATGAAATAATAGCTTATTGATCCATTTAGTAATAATTATTTTAAGTTTCTTTAGTAAGTTAGTTTTGAATGAAAAGCTAGTTGTACGAGTAAGTTATAAAGTTGAATAAATTTCATATTATCTATTAATAGTAATTACTGGAACCTATTAATGGTCACCTAAGTGCCAAACACTGGGTTTATTTATAAAATACTGAACCGATGTTACCTCTAAAATGTTTTTTAGGTAGGTATTTACTATACACTATATACTATTGTTAATCCTATAGTGCGACAGAGGCCAAGTAGGCAGTCTCCGGTCTCATTTGAGACTGCAAAAAGGAATTATCCATTGATTGATTGATACTTACCAAAATCGGTCACGCTCCCCTGTCCACCGAGACCACATCCTTGTGGTAAGGTAACCATTTCAATTATTTGGATAGTCCATCAGGCAGGCAAATACCTCCCGAAAATATCGAAA
This sequence comes from Eupithecia inturbata, assembly GCA_963662085.1. NCBI lineage: Eukaryota > Metazoa > Arthropoda > Insecta > Lepidoptera > Geometridae > Eupithecia > Eupithecia inturbata. The sequence continues at coordinate 2,167,251 of OY759195.1, forward strand.
ATAGTCTAGTAGGGATTGTCAGGGCGGTGTCGTCGTTATGTTATTGTCATGATTATAATAAAACTCAATTTTAACGGGAACCCGTAAATCCAATATCCCGTATAAACTGCTTTTAAATTATGCCAGAACTTTTTATTGAAATATTAAATTAAAAAACATTTCTTAATTTATTTGATGACTATTTTTAAAAGTGCGCGATCTGAGAAAATTATAATTAGTATGGTTTAACGGGTACTTATCGCGTTCATTTACCTATTTTTCGTTTCTTATGGGATGACGAGTCATCCCGTGACCACGATAGTGTGTAAACCTGAGAACCCTAGTGTCTAGATAAACCTAACTTTGGATTTAAGACACTATTAACCAAAAATATGTAGTCTCTTTGACAGTTAACGATATCTATCTAAATACCCACTGCCAGCTAATTATTTTATTCAGCATTCTCATTCAGGTCTCTATGTCTCTCTTCCTGCCTCTTCTTCAGCGCCAAGAGTTTCTGCATGTGCTTAGCCAGGTCATCCGGAGGATTGACATATATGTCACTCTTAAAGGCACCGGGACTAATCTGTAATTAAACATCAAAACCATTTCAAAAAACTTTGAACAGTTGGTAGAGCACAAGACAGAAAGTTGGTAGAGCTCGTACACACTATTGGTTAAACCGCACGGTTCATTTGGCAGCTGTTTTTCAAGCAGCGATAAATAACGAACAGGGACCACAATTCAACCGCCAAACTAAATGACCTTCCTCATCAACAGCCTATAATTTACTAGTCTACTGCTGGACATGGGCCTCCTCAGATAAGCACCTTATTGAATATCATGTTCCTCACATTGTTAATCTCCTTATTTTAGTTTTAAGTGACTTTATTTCACAAATTTATTGTGTTTTAACTTAATTTTTAGCAACTTTTATAATAATATTTGAATTTTTTATTTTACCAAATGAAATCCAAAAACTTATTGTATTTAAGTTTTATCCATATTATGTAACTCAACCATGATTATCTTTAGGATGCTGTCTTCACCTATAATTAATTATGCTGACACTTGACATTACTATTATTAAGATAACTCTAAACTTTCTTAAGAGGTTATACCAATAGTTAATTTACTTCATAAAATGTTTTTGTTTATTGCTTCATATTTATGCTTTAGATAGGTATTTAGGTATAAGTATACATATATAATATATATATATATTTATTAACTATTATTAGCACGCCAACCCCCTGTAAAAACCATATGGTTTTGGTCGGCAGGTAGAAAATGCCTCGGCATTAAGCCCACCCTTTGTACCTTAAAGTGCAATAAAGTGTTAAAATAAATAAATAAATAATAAACTAGTTTTAGTGTACACTATGTTGTAGATCAATAAAAAAATAATCATAAGGGGTAATGCCATAGTGGGATACTTACCTGTAAGATCATATTAGTTATAATAATATTATTAATATATAAAAAATGTTGTGGCCAAGAGTGCCCAAGGAATCGCCTTGAAACAAATAACTTGACAAAATGTGGGCGTGTGTGCGAATTTCTCAGTCAATTCCTTAGCATCGCGTGGCGCGTTTGTGTCCGAAAATGTACATTAAGCTTAAAAAAATATAACAGACCTCCACAAGAGGTCGCCTGTTCCATTTGATTTGGAGCTGGCGTCGAAGCTCTTTCCGCCACGATGATAGCAATCTTCGGTAGTCAACTGCTTGGGGCATAGAGTATTGACTAAGCAACTGCCTTCGCCCAGCCTGATATCTGCTCAGCTTTCGATAGTCCGCTGCATGGGACCTCTGCCATTCTGAGAGTTGTCTCCTTTGGAATAAAGCTACCAGTGCTGACTGAAGATTTCTTCTAAAACGCACAATGTTACGCATTTCGGGCGAAACTCCCAAATTAGCTAATTCTCGCCTAGATTGTAAGTTGCTATACCAGGTTTCTACTTTCTGTCTAAGTGCCTTATTTCGATCATCGTCAACTTCAGCGCTTTCTAAAAGAGTTTGTGATGTTGCTTCTTGTTGCTTTTTGTTTTTTTGGAGCACATTTTCTAGGTAATCGTGCTCTTCTTCAAACAATTTATTTGTTTTAGAGTCAAAAAGTTGAAGACCCCAATTTTGGAAATCATTTTCTTGGGTATTCACTTGTTCAGCTTCCAATGCGTGGGTTCTCTGCGTCGTCGATGGGTTAGCAGTGGTCGGTTTGCTAGTTACTTTTTTAGCTTTATGTGTAATAATGGTTCTCTGTGCCAATGAGTGAATAAAATCGGTCTCTCTTAGCAATTCGTTTTCTGTGGTATTGAACAATTGTTGATTATTCCTCTCAGAATTTGGAATGTTCCTATCGTCTATCACATATTGCTTAAGCCATGGTTCAGGAATTAAGTGTATTAGCTTAGGCTGTTTCCTTTCTTCAGATCCATCGTTTTTTATCGCGGCACTTGAAAATTCGATTTGGTTTTGCATCCACAATGGACGAGGAACAAAATGTTGTGGTGTCAATATATCATTATCTCCTTTAATTGATAACTGCTTTTGATTTGTTAATGATGGTTTATCAAAGAAACCTTCTTCTCTTAGTATTTTTGGGGTATCTAATCGGGTTAGTACATTTGCAGATAGGCTATACTGCTCATTAGCATTTAGAGCGGGGATTTGGCGTTTTAATTTGTTTTTCATCAGTGAAACCCACCTGCCCAATATTTTCTTTAAGATTGTCTGCTGATCGTTCCCTACTCTTCGGAAGGAGAGGTTTGTCGTTAGATCATCCTCTTCATCTTTGTTTTGGGATACGTAATGGAAATTGGTAGGTGTTGATGAATCTCCAACAAAGTTCTTACGTTCTAGCCATTTACGAACAACGTTGGCATTAGTTGGATGTTTCGTTGGCGTATTGTTGTTTTCCAATGTGATCCTGATAACAAATGTTAGTTTGGTAGTTTAAACCCATAGAAAACATTGAAATATGTATCAAAACCGTCATGTGCTGCCGAATTTAATTACTGTAGGGTAAATTCCCACTGCTGCTGCTAGCCGAATCCACCGAAGGGCCGCGAATTTTGCATGTCATAAGATATGCCTACTTATAGATAGATAGATAAAAAAATATTTGGTACTACAGACACACATACAATCTACATAAATATACATTTTTAAACAATTAGTTTTAGATTGTTTGCAACAGTTGTTTCAATTGTAAATACTAGTTCAAATTTATTTTTATTATTTGATTGTAATTTTCTTTGTGAATTTTTTTTCAAATTGGCAATGGCCTATCTATTGCCGATTTGAAAAAAGTATTTAAAATCAAGTGAACATTTTCAAAAAGTTATTCGTACTTAGAAATAACTTAATGTAGGCAAGTTTGTGAGGGGCCATGGCATCTATGAATTATTGTGGTTGTGTATTCATTAACTTTGTAAGATTTAAATTCAAATTATTTTCAAACAATATATAAATAAACACAACAATGATGTGATGACAAAAAATATAGAAATGAACCCACAGCAGTCTATTTTTCTGCTATTAGATAAATCGATCCCTCCAACTCAGCCCGTAGTTTTTCCTTCTGTGTATTTTAACACAGCGGTCATCAACGGTGGGAGCTAGCGCTATCTACAAATTGAATTAGCAATTCTATAGCAAAACTAAGAACAATGTTAATTTATACTAAGTTGTATATAAGTACCTAATTACTTAGTTTAAAACTTTAAACTTACTAACGATATCTCTTCATGTGTATTAAATACCCTCGATATACAATATATCAATTTGTAAAAAAATTATATCTAGTACCATTGTTTGTTTCACAAAATAAACGATTATTATAAAAAAAATATAATTAACATTTATATGATAGTTAATAAATCTTAATATAGTTAATAAACCGTATCTTATTAGGTAGCTGAGGTAATATTGTATTTATATTAGATACCTACGTAACTTACGTCACTTACGTGTTTAACAATCCGTTGTCATAATTTGATTCAGAAGATGCTGCGCGTATCGTCTCAGATATTATAACACATAGAAAAATCCTATAGAACATTTTACCTCGAAATTATATTAAAATCACCCAAAAGTTCTGATTTAATAAACGAAAATTAATTCTTACAAAACAGAGACATGATTGTTTTAATTAAAATCTTCACTGAAAAGTAGCCTATGAAATGGACTGTCGGGGTAATAACTACCAAGCAGATCATTTAATTAGTGAGTTAAGCAGCTTATGATATGTAGAAATAAAGTTATTTTGCGTCTCGTGTGCCTGAAATATCACTGGCAGCCTTAAAATTGGAAAACAAATATCAATTGCCTATTGGAAATAATCATTATTACATACTTGTTGTCCATTTTCATCATTCAGGAAAGTAGATCACTACTCAATTTTACAATTATCTGGTCGAACGGCGTAAATAAAATGTTTATCTAAATTTTTAAAAGTGTGTATCTAAGTAAATAATTGTTTTCAAGGCAAAGTCTCTTGTATAAAATAGTATGCAATTCAGCTTTTATACTGTGAAGAAAGTGACTACACCTACATTTGCATGTTAATGGCGTCTGGCATGGGAAAGCCACTATGCAAAGTATCTGGTAATGGAAGTACGTGATTTCTATACTATCCAGAAGAAAATACTATACATATATTTTCTCAGAAAATCCATACTAATATTATAAATTCGAAATAACTCTGTCTGTCTGTCTGTCTGTCTAACTGTATGTCTGACTGTTAACTGTTCACGCCCAAACGGCTCAACAGATCTCAGTGACATGTGGCAGGGAGGTAGATGGTATCCCCGGGCCGGACATAGGCTACATAATATCCCAGAAAAAAGCGTGCGAAGCCGCGGGCAGCAGATAGTACTATATATTTGCTCGAACAGCGAATATTTCCCCAACTGTCCCCAAGACTGAAGTTATCAGTGTTTAATTAAAACTCAGATCGCGTGGATAATCTGAACTCGCCATTAGATTACTTTTCCAATTTACTAGATACGGATACGACTATCTCAGCGGATGACATCCTCCTTTCTCGGGGCGGGTCTTCGAGCGCAGTGCCCTCATTGTTGGATCTTGTTAACTCTTTTTGCACGAGGACTGGATCTAACATATTCTTTAAGGTTATTCTAGAAACAAGGCTCAAGCTTCAGTCGATTTAGTAGCTTCTGCCCGCTTCGCACGCACTTTACCGGGATAAAAAGTAGCCTGAGATACCGTATACCTCCCTGATAAAATTTCATTAAAATCCGTTCAGCCGTTAAGGCGTGAAAAGGTAACAGACACACAGATAGACAGACAGAGTTACTTACGAATTTATAATATTAGTGTGGTTAAAGGTTATTGACATACTCTGACTATAGGCTTCGTACATAAGCTCTGAGTCGCTCAGCCTGGAGTTCCTCTACGTGAAAGAATCCGTAACACGGAAATCCGTAGATGAACCAAAGTCACCGACATAGCTCTCAGAATGAGTAAGCTGAAGAAGCAGTGGATAGCTCGTATAGCTCGCAGAACTGTTTTCTCCCTGTAAAGGTTCTCGAGTGGCGACAGCGATGCAACTCGAAACTGAGTGTTGGAAGACCATCCACTCGATGGACCGACATCCATCCTCCATCCATCTACTCCCCGACCGCTACATGCGGTTGCACAAAGTCGATGGATGGAGGCGGCTCAGGAGCGCTACTTGTGGCATGGAGGCCTATGGATTGTGTGTGGGTAGGTATTCCTAAGATTTGTTTTATTTCCTCTCGCCGCTCGCATATCTTTGACGCTTATGAGGTGACAAGCTCTTGTGCAAGGACATTACTTTACCTATAAATCTCGGATCCTATACCTACCTATCATAGGAAGGTAGGTACTTCTCAGATGGGTTGGTCTCTAGGATAGGTTTGTTGAAATTTCGGCATAACATTTTAATAAGCCACCATTTCCGGCTGCAGACCGCAGCTATTTCAATTTCAAATCAATTAATTTTAAATGCTCGTCATGAATAGAATTAGAAATTCCATGAAGGCGAGGTCCTACCAAATTAATTTAATTTAGTTAATGAAAGCAAGTCAGACTCGTATAATTTATTAAATAAACTTCTACCTTCTTATGACTATTATTATTATTTAAGGTCAATATTAAATTCTATATTGCTTACCTTATTAATTTTGACTTGTAACTTGGCGTTATTAATAAAGAATTGTATTTTATTGTACTGTATGGTGAGACTAGACTAGCTAGTACATTTGCTTGTGCATTACAATGTTAAATTTGTATTTATTTATACCATCGTAGGTACACATGTTACACTTGATATCGTTACACTTTTTAAATAAATTATAACAATAACACACAATTTTTTAGCATAGGAAACACCATAGGGTTGTTCAAAGAAAATAAAAATAAAAAACAGACGACAAGGACTCTTCTACAAAATTGCTGAACTAAAAAACTTGCTCTTATCTATTCAAAAGGAGCAATCATCGATTTTAAAAACACTGATCTCTGACGTCAATAAAATAATAACTTCTAAAGATAATCAGTCATCTATTTTGAACCAAATAATTACTGAGGGCCGGCTCCGCAGCTACATCATCGGAGTCCCTCAGACGGCGAAAATACGTCGTTAGTCCTTGGGGACCTGGAGCACACGCCATTTATAAAGATCTTACCAAACTTCTTATAGAGTCGACAGGTGATCGGAATGCTGGCTTCTCTTTCGGTCAACGAATTAGCATTGCCATTCAACGTGGCAATGAATGCTGCCAGCATTCTGGGCACTCTGCCTTCTGGTGACGGATCGATTTTTAAAAAATAGATATAAGTGTATATACTAGTTGCAATTATTTTATTTTGTTATTGTAATCTTCATAAATAAATAAAGGCATCTAATTGTTCAATATTACTGATTATCAGTGATGTCAAACAGCAAAATAGCCAGATTCAGAATATATCCATATAATATAGCCAGACCGAATCAGAATACACTAATTGTAACTATTGACTGGATACTTTTACAAATTATAGACTGAACTAACAAAAGTTTTAGAACATTTACTAATGAATAGCGTAGGTACCTATTCAGAATTATGAAATTCCCATGTGGTCATTCCCACATCACACATTTGTACCTACGTAACGGACACTTCATTTGCTACCCACTCGGTGAGTTCAATTTTCAAAAGGGGGGGTTACCCCTTTTGAAAATTGATTTCCTCCTTCCTTTTTGACCATTTTTAGAAGTGTTCTACTTACAGACTTTCTATATTTTTCCTGTAAAATATAGAAAGTCGAGAAACGCTACATACTTATCAGATAGATCACTCTGCAAAATGTAAATTAATCGACTTTTTAAAATATTTCAAAAAGTTTATAAAATACAGAAATTTTAAAAACTGTTTTGAAAATAATAAACCGATACCTTTCATTTGATATGCCACTTGACCTTGTAGGTCTCATTGACAATTTCGACATCATAATTTGTAGGATTTGTGGGTTTCATTTTTTTTCTTCCTTAAACTCTGTAGAGGCGCACGCAAAGTATTATAATTTTAAATTTCAAGTTAATAGCTGCGGTAGAGCTGAGATATTAAAGAGGGGAAAAGGACAGACAGAGCAAAACCTTATGGGTTTCGAAACCGATCTCGAAACCCTAAAAACATCTTCCGATTGTTTTAAAATGGCGTCTAAAAATGATTTTCTTAAAAACACTGAACATTTTCGTGAACTTTAAATGAACGTAAAAAAAATGTCTGTAGTCACAGATAGCGAAGGCATTGCTTACTTTAACAAGATAAAATAAAAAAACAGTTTACATATTGTTTAAACTGATCATTATTAGCAATTGACTGTTGAATTTTGGGTTTTCTCCCAAAAATCAAAATAATTCGTAATAAATCAATTATAGTGATGTTTCGTCTTAGACAACCATGGCTTGGTCCAAAAATCCCCTTAATTAATCCCCTGCGAAGGGTATTCTTAGACTTTTTCTTTAAAAATCCCCTTGGCATCTCATTTCAGTGGCGTAAGGGGATTATCAGACAGAAAAGTCTAAAAATCCATAACTAGCCTATAATTTAACGTGTCATCCGACCCACGGTGGCGCTCACTTGTGAAAAATTAAGGGGATTTTTAGACCAAGCCGGCCCAAATGGTTCTAAATAATGGTTTATTCTAGCTTCTCCATGAAGTTTTGCAACCAGTTTTTTATGTATGTTCGTCGATTTCTCCATTAATTATGGGCCGATTTTCAAAATTATATTGCTACCTATTGTATAGAAAATGATCCCGAGGTGGTCCCATGAAAATGATATTCCCGACCCGAGGGTATTTGGTCCGCAAAACTTAACAGTGCAAATATTTTTAGTTTTTTCAAAACAATCTAATTAGGTATCTACTTTAACAAAGTTCGAAAGAGCATCTTCGCGTATAGTCGACTTATTTACCTACCTACTTTCTTTATGTAGGTAAATTTTTCTATTGAAGACCTCCAAACTTTACAAATGTGGACTTTGCAAATGGTGGGAAAGAAACAATTACTTACTCGCGTGTCAGCCCACGACTGCTACTCTACATAAATCTTGGGGGTGACGCAGTAAATTCTGCCAAAGTGCCCTTATTACTCCGAAATACGCTGGAAAATCTTTTATCTCTCGCAAATGTCGCTTAGATTACTCCCAGACACAATTTTATTAGAAATGAGATAGCTGAGGGTGTTCAGTTCATGTAGGCACCTTAGACGTACCTGGGTAGGTACGTATAAAGTAGGTAGGTAGGTACCTAGATAAGTAATACCTACATAAATACCTACCAACTACTTTTATGTACCTATATGGTGATAGTGTCTTATGTATGTCCTGCTAATAGTTAATTCTTCATTTTAAAGATGCCTGCAGTAGGTAAACGGAGTTATTGTCATCATTGTAAAAAGTGTATACGTAGTACCAGTACAATAAATGATTTATTATTATTATTACTTTTTTAAAGTAAAAAGGCTTTAAAAAAGTAATAATAATAATAAATCATTTATTGTTCTCTTCACACAAGGAGCTTACATATAAAACTAAAATAGTAGATATTATTATTTATGCAACATTGCGCGAGACTGTGCCTGCGTTAGGTTTGTAAAAAACCTGTGTTACAGGTCACCAGGCTCCCACTCCGCGGCAGAAGTGCAGTTACTACATGTCAAATTATAGCTCAGATAACAACATCCTCTCGGGCGGTAAGCGACCCAATTTGGGTCGCTAATAAAAATGGCGGAGGTGGCAAGTGAACCATACTGGGTCACTTGCTCGCTCTTTTTTTGAATGAAAAATGCGTCTAAACGGTCGGCACACTCGGTTTGAAACCGATACCATCGATTCTAGACCAAATAGAGGTCATAACAAGCCTAAAATTAACAAAAGTGTAGAAAAAATCTTTTGACTGGCAAGCGACCCAAAGTCGGTCGATTGGCGACCAAATTTCGATGTCTGGCAGTCTATGGATAAACCGTTTTTCTAATTGATCTTGGATGACAAGTACATTGTGAATCTATGGTAAAATGTACGTACTACGTGAAAATAGATAGATTTAAGTCGAAAACCGTCGAAAAATTCGTTGAAAAAGAAAGTTAATGAAAAGTGCCGCGAGGGCGGCAAATTCAAACTTCGTTTTTGCTATCGGCCTCTTTGGTTCTTACTCGGAAACGAAAAAAGATACACTCTCGAAAGATTTAAAACAGGTAGCCGACCACCCAAGCTGATTACTAACACAAAGATCACCACCCTAATGCTAAGCATTCGTCATAAATCCCTTTTGGCACGAGCGGTTTTTTTCCCTCCGCGTCGAAATTTTACGACTGGTTTTACGAGCTCTTTGTGTAAACAAATTGTATGGGCACGTGCTAATTTTTGCTTGTAATGTAACAATAGACTGTATAACTTGCAATTAAAACACATTTAGTACTTCAAACTTGGAAAAAAGAAAAATTATACCTACTTTACTAACTTTCGCCGTGATTTTACAAATCCTCTTACTTTACGTGGTTCTCATTTATTTGTTTTTATTCAACTACAGCATATTTACAATAATATAATTTGTAGGAAATTTCATGGAGAGTCTAGATATATATAGATATAACTAGGTATTCCTACAAAAAGATCAAGAAAATGCGGAAGCTGCAAGCGCGCGGCAACCAAGCGTACACGGCATGCCACCTTAATTAAAAACGGCGCGCGAGCGCCGCTACCCGAGAGGTGGGATTATATAGAGTGATATAATGGCGAGAATTGGCTTCCTGAATAGCCTTGCTGAATAGCCCTGCAGGGGGGGGCTTCGATCAGGAAGTCTTTTTTTTTTCTGGGTTGAGTTAACGGACGAATAGGAGTATTGTACGTGTTGAAAGGAAACCAAAGCAGTCGGAAGTCTGCTTTTTATGTAGTCAATGTCAACTTCAGCTGGTCAGCCCGACAAGTGTCAAAAGAAGTTGAAGTTGAAAGTCAATTTCCATTTTCCCTCCCCGCCCCCTGCCGCCCGCTCCCCGTTCGTTGTGTTCTGTCTGGTCTGTCTGTGTTTGTACCGGTATTCTACAATTTCATGATTAATTACGAATATGTCTGCTTTTAATGGTTTTCCTGAACTGCCGGGCCCTGAAGAAGTAGCATTCTGTAAGCTAAACGAAGTTTACTGCTGCGGCAACATACGCTATGGAAATATTTCAACATTTACAAACGCGGTAAGGTTAGAACACTGTTCGTCGAAATAATTTAAAATGTATTTATTCTAATAGGAAGTTATATGTTTCAGACGAAAGGGCACCCTGTAATCAACGTGACCCGTGATATTCACCACCACAGAACGACGGACGAGAACATTTCTATGTATGTTGACGTTGAGGACAATTTGCTCAAGAAAATTACCAGTGTGTGGTATAAACAAGGATTCCTGGAAGCTTTGAGCATCGCAGCTGACCCTACAATCAATCGAGAGAGCAGGGCCCTCGCTTTAGCTGCATCTTATGCTCTAAAAGTGGCTAATGTGTTCTCAGCATTCCGGTACTTCTTGCAGCCTCATTTGAAGGACATAGGGCCTAAAATTGTGGCAAATTATTCTAACACGAGAGGCTGGGGACACGGTCCGATCAAATGCCTGGCTTGGCACCCTCATACAACTAAAATAGCAGTGGCAACATTAGATGACAATGTGAGAATCTACTGCTCTGAAGTATCTTTTGTTTCTACGTTGAAATGCAAAGCGCAAGTCCATGTGTCCTCATTGAGCTGGAGACCGTTCTCTGCGTCAGAACTGGCTGTTGGGTGTGAACAGGGTGTTATTGTGTGGACTGTTGATCCTAACTCGATGTTCACAAAACCATCTTCCAGTAACGCTGTTTTATTGAAAAGGTATGTGTAGAATATTTTTCTAAGTATTTCAGTTTTATACACGAGTTGTCACTCACACTGAACCAAAAAATTATATTAAAATTTAAATTATGTAATTTTTTGGAAATTATTTGCTAATAAATTTGAGATTTAATCCCTACTGGAAATTCATGAGAGTTTATTTGGTTATTCTAAAATCTGTAACAAAACTACAACAGCAACTCACTCTCAAAAGACAGGTCAAGGACAAAGACCACATCAACAATGCCTTAAAAGGTGACATATACTCGCACTTGACCAAAAGAAATGAAGTGTTCAAACCTTAGATGGTGCTGTTTATTTACCAAAATGGCTCCTGAATATTCCACCCAAGACCACTTCGGAAGGAGAAATAAAATAAAAAATTACTGTGAATACAAAACCAAACTAATTCTACCATCCTCCTTCCCTTCCAGATCTGGCCACAGCCCTGTCACCGATGTGAGCTGGTCTCCAAACGGTGACCTCCTGATCAGCTGTTCTGGAGCTGACACCTCCATGCTAGTCTGGGATGTCTCCATGGAAACTGCAGTGCCCTTGAGAAGGGTGGCTGGAGGTGGTATTGTGTTTGCAAGGTGGTCATTTGATGCTAGCAAAGTTTTTGCTGCTACATCCTCTATCATATTCAGGTTTGTACAATTATGACCCTCTGACTTTTACTATATAACCAAACCATGTTGATTCAGTTGTCAATAACTTTATTTCTGTATTTGAGCACTTAGACGAGTAAATTTTTTATACTACTAGCTGCTGCCCGCGGCTTAGCACGCGCTTTTTAATTAGTCCGTCCCCGGGATACCATTTACCTCCCTGCCAAATTTTATTGAGATCCGTTCAGCCGTTTAGGTGTGAAAAGGTAACAGACAGACAGACAGAGTCACTTTCGAAATTATAATATTATTATGGATAAAGTATTCTCTTATACTTGAAAGGAGGTCTAAAACACAGCAATGTTTAATGTAACATAAGAAAATGATAAACAAATTTTTTTTTCACTTCAGTTTGATATTACATACTTTTATTGTACTTTGCTTCACACATTCATATTTAATGCAAAAGTTTTAATGTTAGTTTGCTTGCTACTTCCTTATGCACAAACTACCGATAGGAGTCTACTGAAGTTTTGGATATATGTATGTTGTTCTAGACCTAGAATTATTGTATAGGACTGCATTAGAATGGCGCTACACTTGGCATAAAATGCATTGTATGGTGCTTGTTGCATAGACTGCAGAACCTATACTTCATCCATTCTAATGATTGGCTCATTAGAATGGATGAAGTGTAGATTCTGTAAGTTTGTAAACAATGCCGGAAACAAAAAACTATGTGTAAATCTCTTTTTTTATGTCGAGTTTGAAATATAATTTTCAGAATCATGTATTGAAGCTGAAAGTGCAAATTTTGACAAAAAATTAACTTAAAGAAAGTAATTATAAAGTCAAGAATGGGGGCCATGTCTACAATATTGAATCTTGCCATGTTTACAACAGTGTATCCTGAGATGGATATTGTAGGGTTGACTTCCACCTACTAATAATTAATAATGTAGGTAGGTGCTAATTATGAATAAACCAGTCAATGTTCGACCGGCCTTTCATTGAACTCTCCAGATATTTTATTCGAAACAAACATGTTACATAGGTACTTAAATTAGATGTCCCGTAAAACCAGTGTTAGGTTTATCTAAGCACAATATTCTAACATTTCTCACCTATTTTTCTTAAAAGTCAAGTTAAGCATGGGTAAAAATAAATTAGACCCAAAACTATGAAAAGTTTTTATATCAACAGATGCTTTCAGAATATGGCAGACAAAGTCTTGGATCCCTGAACGGTGGTGCGCGCAAGGCTGCCGCGTGGTGGCTGCCTGCTGGGGCCCAGGGGACCAGCTGCTTTTCGCGGCCAAGGGAGAGCCCATGGTCTACGCACTCACTAATACTGGACTCATGAGTGGTAAGTACATACTACATACGGTACATACCCTGTAGAATATGGCAGACTCCAGGTGCTTTTCACCGCCAAGGGAGAGCCAATGGTTTATGCACTCACTAATACTGGACTCAAAGACCAGTCTTTACTTAAGTTTTATGCTAGCAACTTTCGAAAATTCTTACTCCATGAATGAAAGCTGATAAACAATGCTATTGTGAGCTTAGCAGTATTTACAAGGACAACTTATAAAGACTAGAATGGTTTTAGCACATTTGTAGGATTTGAAAGCAGCAAAGTCGTACCAAGCAAAGCAAATTTACATTAACCGTCACCACCAGAACCAGATCTACAGAGACAACTTCGATCGAAACCTTCAAACTGTGGCCAGATAGCTTCACTAGAACACCGAATACTCAAACGCAAATCACATCTTAGTATGTTTCAAGTCGCGATTTTTTGATAGTTTTCAAAGAAAATCTGTGTGTCAATTGTCAAAAAATCGCGACATTCGGGCGTATGAGCCTCAGAGCACGACTGCTATGCGCTAAGAAGAGTGCAAAAAGTGACCCAGCAATATCTGACTATTATACAACTGGACGGACGACCGATATGTGACGCCCTGCGACGCAGGAGGTTGCGGGTTCGATTCCCGCCTTGGGATAAATGTTTGTACGATCTGCAAATATTTGTTCCGGGTGTTCTCGGTATTTCTATATAATAATATATTTAACATTAAAAAACTATTTATTTAATGTATTGCAATAAGTATATCATCTAGTACCCATAACACAAGCTCTGCTAAGCTTGGGGCTAGAATGACGCTGTGTGGATTGTCCAGTATTATTTAACATCAACTGTCGATCGAAAGACCCCGAGCATGTGGGCCAGATACAGGAAGAGATTGGGGGAATTCCATCTTCAGCCCCCAAATCAGAGGCCTGAGTTTGGTTTGATCGTGACGTCTCATTTTCTTTGTCACAGCGCTTCTATCGTGCAGACATGGAACTACGCTAATCCCGTACAAAAATAACACACCACGATGACGTCTCAATACTAACGTCAAACCGAACTCAGGGCTCAGATTTTTTTACTATCATGCTTTCTTTTAAAGGATCTCAGAAGAGCAAAGCAGTACCAGTTCTAGACGTCAGTGTCGCGGAGCTGGCTTCCGGCGACGCCGTGGGAGGGCCTATCCTCGCGCTGGCGTGGGAGCGCGGTGGTAGGCACCTGGCTGTGCTGTTTGAGGACTCGCATCTTGTGGCTGTCTTCTGTACCACCACGTTGGCTATGCAAATGAAGATTACTCCGTGGTAAGTTAATAGTCATTATTTAGCTGTTCTTTATAAGGATCTAATATGGTGAAATTGCTGGTCTTGGACATCGCTTGGATAGCAACGACGCGCCTCTCCGAGTCGATGAGTCCGATGCGATAACTCATTCACTGCCCAGTGTCTAAATATTGGAGCTGTTATATGTGAGTCATTGGCACTGAAAGTTCTATTTAACAACTTTGCCTCAAGTAGACGGTCTCTGGTACATCGTAGAGCGCACTGCTAGCGTGTGTCGCGAGGTATTGCTCTGCCATACGCGATGGTTCAACGAGGTCTAGACAGAAACTCGTCTCTTAGTCTTCTGTCTGTCATGGCAGTATCTTGTCTCAGTCTCGCTCGTGAACAAATCCTCACACTTGGCTGTGCTGTACAAGGACTCGCATCTTGTGGATGTCTTCAGTACCACCATGTTGGCAAATATTTTGTTACTAATGCCTATAAAATTCTGAAATACTTACCTTTACCACAGATTTTATAATACTAGCCATTACGCAAATAGTAATGTTATTGGCTTATGCTTTTTTATTATTCTGTTTGAACAGGGATTTGTATTTTGTCCACAGTTGCTTTATTCCGGGCATAGAGTCCGAAATGCCTTGCACCATGGCCTTCCAACAAAACTTCACGGAGGGATCCTGCCTAACTATCGCCTGGTCGAGTGGCCGAGTGCAACACTTCCCCATCATTTACACTGATTCCTACTGAACTTACACTGATTCTTACTGAAAGTGCACAGTTTCCGCCTGAAGCTACCTATACTGATTTCTACTGACGTTTTACTAATTCTTATGTAATAAGATATATATAACTCTGATAATGGTGTCAATTCAGATGTGACCAAAACTAAACTAATTTATCTCATCTGAATTGTCACCATAATTTACTAAAATCAGTTTTTGTTATTGGTTCACAGTGTCAGTGTTGCCACAACTTTGCCTGTATCCAAGCTAAAAAGTCATAAACTTAACAAACAAACATGTTCATAGAAAAACATCAAAAAATATAGCTGAAAAATACGAAAAAGCTTTCTAAACTGGATAATATAAAACTTGAAAGTGCTAGTTTTTAAAAATATTGTCAAGAAAAAATCGCGGATAGTGGAGTTATACTCGCTTTAATTTTAAGACTGTTAGAAAAACGTAATTTTTGTAAGTTATTTGTAAATAAATAAGGTAAAAATTATTTGACATTTTATTAAATATCAATAATTATTCCCAGCATCTATTTTACTACTCCACTCCAACTGCACAGCCTTTAATGGTCCACTGCTGGACCCAGGCCTATCCCTCTGAAAAGCGCCTTGTTGGCTTTTATCTCATGGGGGTAATGCCCGTAATCCGCACGCTGGGCATGCTACTTGGGGATATTTTACTAAATTAATGTAATTTTTTTAACTATTATTTGCATAGACTGTAGTTCTGGTTACACGAAAAGTATGTTTGTTGTAATTTTTTGTTGTGCTGTTCGTCCCTATGTTCGTCAGCTGTGAAACATCATCGTTTGGTTTCTCATCAACACTTATTTTTAGTTTTACATAAATACTATGAGGATTAATCTGCCTTGCGCCTGGAAACGACCGTCTGTTTTCTGTCACCCTACCGTTACACGTCATGAAAACTGTACAAATTCTTTGTGTCAACTCCGTTTCTTGATTACCCAATTCAACATTCAAATTTATGTTTAGATCTTTCTGTATTATCTCAAGCAATTTCGTTTTAATCAAAGCAAGGGCCGTGTACATATGCTTGTTAATATGCTTCAATACATGTCTCATTGTGGATTTCACGTAATTTCGTAGAATTTTTATATTCGCTTTTTGGGCTCTGTTTTGATCTAATTTGAATGTCGGGAGTTTTTGTATGTAAACTTTAGCAACTCTTGTTTCGACGATTTTAGCGGCTTTCTGTAGAACGTTGGAAAGTGCTTTGCCGTGTTCATCGGCTGAGACATCTCTGATGTACATAGCCGCGTAATTTGTGAAAACGCTTACAATGGTCTCATTAAAGGAGTCGTAAACATTTTGTAGAAAGTCTGTTAGTTCAGTGGAGCACACTTTGAAATCAATGCAGGCAGCTGTATTTCTCTGCACAACTGTGGGTTCCTCGTCAATAACCTGACATTTGAATCGTGATCTTCCAGACATCGATTGAGTTTCGTGTATAACTTTAGAAAAAAAATCATGGAAATAGTTGAACACATGCAGAGCCCTGCTCCAATTTGCTTGCTTTTTATTGAGAAATTCTAGGAACTGCGTTTTTAAATCGTCCCATTCCTGTGATGATATGCTTGGTTTTCCACTTCTAAGCACGGACGAATCATTTACACTTCTCCAATTACATTTGTTACTTATTACTTGCGCTATAAGTTCGTCCAGAGTTTTGGTGACCATTCTTCTTGTTTTATCAGAAACATTTTCTTTTTCTAGTGCTAGCTTAATATCTGATTTCATCTTTTCGTACCTGTAAATGTTTGAAACATTTGCTCGTAACAAAGAAAGTTTTCCTTGCAGATTAGATTTCGGTAAGATCTCAATGATGGTTGTTTCGTCACTTTCGAAATATTTATGGTAGTCGTGCTCATCATCTTGTAAAAATGGTTGTAATTCCTTGACGACATTGTTGATTGCTGATTTTACTGTTGAGTATGAAGAGTCTGTTTCGGGGGCTGACTGCCGATACGGGGTCTCTTGGAATGCTACTACTTGATATGGAGACTGTACTTTACCAGAATGTGCCTCTATGTATGGTTTCATGAAGTTCTGGACAAATTCTGCTATGAGTGACGTTGAATCATCTTGTGTTTTTTTATCCTTACTCAGCCCTTCAATACTTGTAAACAATCCGGTGCATATTATCACTGAAATGAGGAATAAAATCATGAGCAGTTTATGTAGGCAGGTATTCGATGATTGCCTGAGCTGAAACGCTTAAAAGATTTGGGTATTGGCCACCGCACCTCCATATAAATTGATACGAAACTTGTCATATCCCAGCTTATATTTCCTTTGCATTTTACCGGTTTATTTACTCATATTTTTGCTTGGGAATTATTTTTATTGCAATCGCATTGCAAGTTTACGAGTGCCACTAAATATTGAAAGTAATAAATTTGAAATTTTATGTCGTTGCCGCCGGGAAAGCGTTGTTTGGTAAAATACATACTCGGTACTGAAAGGCCGTGCGTGGTATGAATTCGTCGCAGTCGTAAAACAGAGACGGATCTGATTATTAGCAAATTTCGTTTTATTGCAGAAACCTACTTAAAACGTAAAGGAATATCACATAATTTTTTTTTTTAATTTTTATTTATATTTGTCAACATACAGAGTAGAGTACTGACGCTTTTGATTTTATGAGCGCAGTAAAACGACGCTTGAATTGATCCGTCAGTGAACGAGGCTGACCTTAGCACCCGCGCGACAGATTGAACGTACTGCCAGTTTTCTATGGAGTGCTAGCGCGTCGCGTAGATATACATCCAAAAACACTTTAATAATGAAAGCATTAATTTATCGCGTTCTTTTTGAGTAAACTAGTACTAAATGGCTCAGTCACAGCAAAACGACGGTATGTCAGACCCGATGTTATACTTGGAAGTTCGAAATAGTAAGATGTCTGCTTTCCGATAATTGTGTAGGTAAATATTTTTGAATTAACTTTTCTTTTTAGTTTGTTTAGTAACTTAACAGCTTTCATTGATCGTTACATATTCGGGCGACGTAAAATAAAATACCTACGTCATTTTTTCTATGCACTGGTCATAGGCGTTCCGTACAAACCGTAATTTTTTTACGGACATGGTATACTATAGACGGATGATCAAAAACGACGTTTTTCTTCGGATAGATTTTTTAAATACGTCGTTATTGCTTTATATTTTTGTTATTTAAATCGCATTTTAGCAGAAAAAAACATTTTGGTGGTCAGCAGGCGAAGTTAGTAGTAGTAGTTACTCTAGTTGAAGCTGGACATCTACTATAGTGCAAGCTGCACTCTTTTTTATCATTTAGAGTCTGTGCAAAAAGAGAAGTGTCTTAGGAATTGAGGTAGCGCGTGTTCGCCACAACGGTTCTCTTTTTGCACAGACTCTACTCACCTTCCCTTTTCAGATGATAACTTAGCCATGATTCCGACTATTTAGGAGGTCATTACAATGCCCGGTAGAGCCTTCAAATGCGTTGGTCTTATAATGACCATGACGAAAATCATGTATCATGTGTGTGTGTGTCGAATGCCCATCTAATACCAACTCCCGTCTCAATCGCCGGTAATACTCCGAAATGATGTCTACCAAACCGTCCAACTAAGAAAGTTCAACTTTGATATAGATATAGATCCCCGATCCAGCGCCATGGAGCTGCCTCCAGGGAGATGCATGGCGTCTTTTCGTCACGTGTACCACAGTGTCTCAATACGAAATTATTTGACTATTGTGAGTTGCAGTGATGTCGACTTATGGCATAGGTACCTTGCTAACGAGTGTCATATAAAAGCAGATCGCACAGAGAGCAATGGCAAGGGCTGTCATATCCTTAGAGATATTGGCGATCCTCTGCAAGATCGAATCAGAAATGAGTAGATTCGCAGAAGAACCTAGGGCTACTTTGGTTTGGTGCCGGGCACATGGTTCTTGAGTACCAATACCAGAAGGTGTAATCTGAGCAGACCCTACAAGGTAGACCTATGAACCGGTAGAGGTTGAGTGAAACCGTTGGGTGCGGGCGAATTTTGGTGGAGTCTAGCAGTGCCACTGCTGCTGTTAGTATATGTAGTCTATTTGTAACTCGATACCTACCTAATAGCTTTTGATCCTATAGGCATGTATTTTTTGTAATAAAGTTAAATCTCTGAACAGTTTAAATTACCTGCTTAACAATAAAGTGACTAACTGTTAAGGCTGGCCTACGGCCCAACGGCCTTGAGAACACAAAATAATTATCTGTAGCATAAATAATTTGTTTTATTCGTGAAACGTACCATTTGTATAAAATACTTTTTCAAATATTTGAGTGAAAGAAAAATACTCAAAATCAACAGTGTTTGGAAGATATATCCGAATTTCGAATATTTTTTTAAAATTCTAAATTTGTATAAATCTTCTAAACGCTATTGAGTTTGAGTATTTTTCTTTCACTCAAATATATGTTTAAGTATTTTACACAAATGGTACCTTTCACGAATAAAACAAATTATTTATACGGCTACAGATAATTGTTTTGTGTTCTCAAGGCCGTTGGGGCATACAACAGCCTTTAGTAATTAATACATTTATATTAAAAAAAAAATATAACTTTTCATGGAAATTACTATGCATACCTACCTCCTGTTTTGATATAAAAATATATAGGTGTAAAACTTTTAAATATAATGTTTTTGTAACACAAAGTTATTTGTCGTCTTATTTCCTAGTTACCACATTCACATACGCCAGTTGATTTGATTAAAAGTCCCCAAAATAACGACAGATAATACAATGCGCCATGAATTTTGCAATGCGCCATGAATTTTGCAATGATGCTCCGAATTATACAATACAATACAATTCTTTATTAATAACGCCAAGTTACAAGTCATAACGTCGTATCATTACATCCGTCACTTGAATCTCCGCAGAACAATGAAGCATGTGACTTTTTACGAAAACTAGGCGTAATTTGAATTTTTTATGTAGGTCATAATCGTAAAACTATAGACAAATAGCAACAATTGAAAATTTTACGATGATCGGATTAGCCGTTTACAAAATATTACGAAGTATCCAATTCCAAACTTTAAAGTGCTCTCCTGTACAGGTAACTAATTTAAAAACTGGTCATCAATAATTATATGATGGCCCTATAGACCGAGAGACGAGAGAAACGTATTTTGAGTGAAAGACTTCACGTTAGGACGATATATTTATTTCGACAGGGTTCTGGTATGACTCTTTTTTCTATTAATGATGAACCTTGTAAATTAACCATTGTCTGAAATGGTTGTAAAAAGTGCTCATGGAAAAAAAACATCAATGTAAGCAACAGCGTTTTATTAACAACATTAAAATACCACATCGATATAACAATATACATATAATTAAAGTTACATGTTGTAAATACTAGGACGTAACTAGTCCCCCAGTACTCAGCCTATCTTCTAATATTGCAACAAATGTATCACTGCATTAAAAATTACCTATAAAAAAATATCGTAAAATGTTTTTTAAAGTAAAAAAATCGATTAATCAGCATTTGGTACATATTAAGTCGATTTACATTTATACAAACAGTAATTAGTAAAAATTTCATAAAAACATTTTCTTGCTCTAAAAATACAAGTAAATTAAAATATGTATCTTCAAAACTAAATACATATAAAAATTAAATTAAATTTGAATTTAGCAAGTAACATTCTCATTAAAAACGTATAAAAATGTATTACAAGTTTATCTTAGCCGAACTATTTAAAAAAAATATCTTCAATATACCTTTAAACGTATTTCTATGTTTAACAACTTATTTGGACTCGTTTATAATTTTTTAAGCAACGAACATAATCATTTACAATATATGGCGTTGCTAATAAAACGGATTTTTTAACATAGATTCCACTTTTAATTAATAAGTTACAAAATATATAGTATTTAGGCTTCGATCAGGTATCCGCCGCGTAGCACCCGGCGTATACCTTGCTCGATGTATTTAGCCTACTTTTAAAATGAAACGAAGTAATGTTTTAATTTCGTTTTCTTTAATTTGTTATCAATAAAACAATGACATATTGAGAGTCATGTAAACAATACCTAGCTTAGATATTATCTGATTCAATTATTTATGTTTTATAGTAACTAGGTATTTCGTAAGTAAAACAATAAGAAAACTTACAAAACAATTCTATAACATAATTTACACAATTTAGTTCTACTTCTAAGGCCTCTTTCAGACTAAAGTTTACTACGCGCTTCTCAACTAAGAGTAATATTAAACTACCTATATTTAATAATATATTTGGACGACTTAATTTCATAAAACACGTGAGAGCAAGATACCTGTTTTAAGGACTAAAAGCGCAGGTGACACCACAAGTACCTAAGCTAATTTAGATAGGTTAATTATGCAGGCTTAACTTAAACTTTAGAAACCAATATTTTTTTTTGAATTTACTGAAGTATCTCACATTTAAGACATGTAATAAGCTAAAACAAAACAAAAACTAAGAAGTCTGAGACCGCTGTAAGAAACTAGATATTTAAGTACATTTAATCAACAATAATAGTTACTAAGAAATCAAATAATATCCCAAAAAAAATCGCCTCTGACGGGGCTTGAACCAGCATCCTTCCCTCAGTACGGGAACGCGCTAACCGATTACACCACGAGATCAAGTGACGTAGGAGTCGAAAAACTTTGTGACTTCCTTCAGAATCTTGAGCCGTTTGGGCCGTTTTGGAATAGGTATTATTTGATTTTGTTTACCCTGAGTGTGAGGTCTCACGCACTATAATAACAAAAATCGAATAATAGTTACGTTTATACCGATTTACCTAAGCTCGTTGAGATTAGACTACGTATCTACCTAACATATATCGTTTTTGACATAATTAGCTTATCCCGTGATGATATGGGCCAGTTTCTACCAAGGCAGAGCGGGTAACGGTGTGCAAATACCGTCACGGACTATCATCGTATCAAGATTCTATTGATTGTTCTAAATATCTATGGTCTCCGCTTTAGTGCTAACCAGTGCTAGTATAAAATAATTGCGCCACGTATTTAATTGTTAGAGGCGAGAGTCCTCACGATTACGTCATTTATATGACGAATCTATTTAAGGAAAAGTCCTCAGTGACTGGTGACTGTGACCTCGGTGGATCACTGACCCTAGTCACTGAGGACACACATCCTCAGTGACTAGGGTCAGTGATTGGTGCTTAGCTATCTAAGCACCAATCACTGGTCACTGAGGACATTTCCTATTTACTTTAGAACGCAATATGTAGATGGCGGGGATCTTTCGCGGAGAGAATGTCAATGAAACATGACATTGTGCCTGCACAATGTCATGTTTCATTGACATTCTCTCCATCTGAAAGTGGCATAGACCCTGGTCTATGCCACTTTCATTTTACATCCAGGACAGCAAATCACCCTCTATAAATAGATAGATAAAAACTTATTCGCAACTGCAACACACAATACAAAGGTAGGAACATCAGAACATAAAAATAATTTAATAATTATCAGAGAAACAATGCTGGGGAAAGAATTAGTCGGTACATATATTATGTACATTCGAAAAATGACGGATTCTGAGTAATGTAAGTTTGTGTGTGCAGCAGCTTGACAAAAAAGCAATAACTCAGCGCCATCGAGCATCCTCAGTGCATAGCTTTTTGTGAGCAAACACTGATTTTCAGTATTACCCTCTGAGGTGAGGTGACCAGAAAAACTAATCAACACCAACAAAACAAATGATGATGACGTGTGTTTGCATGTCATTTCCTAGCATTTAAATCACAATAAATGCTTGACTGATGCAGTGTGGTGCACATGAGAAAAGATATGGGTTAGTAGGTGTTTTGTGTCGGTACAATTTCTTTTTTTTAGTCTGAACGATCTATTTGTTTTTTTAGGGTTCCGTATCTTAAGTCAAAACGGAACCATATTACTAAGCCTCCGCTGTCCGTCCGTCCGTCCGTCTGTCACAGGGCTCTATCTCATGAACCGTAAGAGGTAGACAGTTGAAATTTTCAGGGAATGTGTATTTTTATTAGAATGTCTTGCCGCTATAACAACAAATAACAAAAATAAAATAAATATTCTAATCGGGCTTCCATACATAAAACGTGTTTTATTGGCTATTTTTGCTTTTAGTTTGTCAAGGCTGTATCTCTTGAACCACAATAGGTAGACACTTTCTTTAAATAAGTAACACTTCAACTGTAATAACAAATACTAAAGAATAAAGTTGAAAATTTAACGAGTCTCCGTACAAGTGAAGATTCGATGTTCTTTGAAAAAGTTGCCTGTTTTTTACGGTACGGAACCCTTCGTGTGCGAGTCGACTCGCACTTGGCGGTTTCTTTAGTCTGGACGATATATTTGTTATTTTTTTTAAGAAGACCTCTCATTGGCTTGTCATTGTGACGTAGCGTGAGGGCACTTGCGGAAGTAAAACAACCTTTCTTAGAGCATGGAGCTAACCCGAGCGTAAAACTATAACAATATTTACTCGAGTAGGTTAAGTTTGCTGTTAGTCTTGCGAAGCTGCGCTCGCCACGGTATTATCTTCGCCGTCTCTTGTTCCCGGTCCTCGTGTCCCCCGTCACCGTTTGTTAAGTCGTGACCTGTAACGGAGGATATCTTTAAAAATCCATGCTAATGTTATAAATTCGAAAGTAACTTTGTCTGTCTGTCTGCTACCTTTACACGCCTAAACGGCTGAACGGATGAAAATGAAATTTGGCAGGGAGGTAAATGGTATCCCGGGGACATAGGCTACTTAAAAAGCGCGTGCGAAGCCACGGGCTGCAGCTAGTAATAAATAAATAAAATAATCTATGTATTGTTCTTTAGCGCTATATTCATAACTAGCTGCTGCCCGCAGCTTCGCACGCTTTTTTCCGGGATAAAAGAAGCCTATGTCCGTCCGCGGGATATCATCTACCTCCCTCCCAATTTCACTGAGATTCGTTCAGCCGTTTAGGTGTTAAAAGGTAACAGACAGACAGAGAGAGTTCCTTTTGAATTTATAATATTAGTGTGGATAAATAAATAAAATAATTTATGTATTGTTCTTTAGCGCTATATTCATAATTGAAAAGGCATCTGAAGTTTTCAAGAAAATTTTCCACTATAAGTTTGTAGAGAAGTATCTATGAGTCCCTGGATAAACGTAGGTAGCATTATCACTAAAGTATAAACGTGTCTTCTCCATTTTATCTCCATATGACACAGGTAGACTTTCTTCGTCTACTGGACAGGAAGCTTACGTTATATACCTATCTAGGTTCTTATACTTAGGTACATAAGTGTTCCTTTTAGTTATACAGGGTGTTCGGCAGACCGTGTGCCATATGGTAACTGGGGGTAGGCGGAACCAAGTTCTATAGCTTGGCGGCTATTTTAACCCTGAAAAGAAGATTTGTATTTTTTTTCGAAATTGCAACTATTTCATGCTGTAACTTTTTTTGTACGAAATAACATGGCTTACATTTTTTTTAATACATTGCATGTTAGCCCGTACCATTAAAATCAATATTAACGTGAGATCTTCTTAAAAATAGCCTAGCGGCTTTTCAGGGTAAAAAAGTCGCCAAGCTATTATTGCACTTGGTTCCACCTACCCTCAGTTTTCACATGGCACACGATCTGCTGAACACCCTGTATAAGTACCTATTGCGAGAGACGAATAAATACTTTATTTATTATTTATTTTCCAAGTCTCTCTTGGGGCTGTTTGGGAGATTCCTAGCAGAGAGAATCTTGTCTATCGGCTTGACGAGTGCTGACACTTCTTTTGTCCACTTGTTGCCCTGTTCTGTAATAAAGGGCCATCTACCCAGAACTTACCGTTACCATTGCTAATCCCATTGCCGTTGCTAATTCCATTGCCGTTGCTAATCCCGTTGCCGTTGCTAATCCCGTTGCCGTTGCTAACCCCGTTGCAATGGTCCGCGGTGCTCTTGGCCTCGGAAGGCGCTCTTGGAGGGTGCGAAGGCGTGTCGTAGCAGAGTGATATGTTGTCTATGGACACGGCTCGCGTGGCGCCGCCCGGATAAGAACGCCACTCGCCGCTTGGCCCATGGTGACCGTACCCGTTGCTTTCTTCCACTTTGGGAGTGTACAGGGATTGTCTGGAAAGTGAGACGTTTTTGAGAATCATGGACGTCGATCAAGCACAGTTTTATGTTCAGGTATCCGCCGCCTAGCGCCTCCTCCGTACATACCTAGAACCTACCAAAAATGACACTCGAAATTGTCTACGAGTTGTTTTGACGCAGACAGTTTGCGCAGAGCCGTGACAAGTTATGAATACGGAACAAAAGATAAGTGGAGTTGAATTTATTTTATAAGTACCTGAAAATAATAAATGCTGTTTTTTTATATGAACAATCTAAAAATCACACCGTTACCTAGTACTTATCATATTTATATCATTTGGTTCCATCTAATTAATAAAAATCTTTTATTTCGGACGACAAATAGCTAACTATTTGTACTAAATTCATGAATATATGTAGATAGATGCTATTGTTTTTATATTGATTTTTATATTATGTGTTCTTGTTTTATTTTTTAATTATAAAAATAGTAATTTGTAATTATTACTGGTACACATATTTATAAAATAATAGCAATAGTTTTTTTTTATTTTGAATCGTTTTATTCTTGTTGCATTATATTTGTTTAATATTGACTACACATAAATATTTCTGTGACTACACTAACTACCGTAGTGTACCGTAGTATTCATGAATTTAGTAGGTACTTACCTACAAAGTCAATATCGTAAAATAGGCAAAACAAAAAATACTTCAGTCAATGCTGATTTCTTGGGGGCTAATAGCACATAGTGGTAAAAAATACATTAAAACTTTATTGAAAATAGGAAATCCCGTCCTTTTTTGTGTCTTGGACGTGTGATTTTTGTAATTTTGCTTGGCATACTTCCTGTCCGAGCGGTAAAAATGAGACTAGATGCAATAGAAACCCAAACTGTCACATGACATGTGTTCTCTTTTGGAACAGACGGTTTCAGACTGCCCATTGCGAATCTATAGGGAGCGGCGGATGTCTTGCCTTATGGTCATGGCAAAACAAACTAAATTTCGACGTCATGATGACGTATGGTAGAGGAACTCTGAATGAGCAGGGAGATATTGTGGTGCTTACAATAAGTACATTTGTACATAGCTCTAAATATTGTAAATTGACTTATTCGTGTTATTTCATATTCTGTCCAAAGAAGATGCACAGTTCGTGACCAGTATAAGCCTATGCATCAATGAATGTGGTTCGCCTACGTATGGCTGTCACACTCACTCGAGTGTGAGAGCCATACGGTCAAAGCTATGCTGACTCCTCTCAAACTCCTATCATTGATTACGCCGTGTAGCCAAGGGATCAAAAACCCACCACCACCACCTCCACAGCCTATATTGGTCCACTGCTGGACCCAGGCCTCCCCTGACAAACGCCTTATTGGCTTTTATCTCATGGGGGGTAATGCCCATAATCCCCACGCTGGGCATGCGGGCTGGGGATCGCAGTTCGGTGGTAGAATTATTCTGCAGGGAGCGCTGCTGCCCACCCCCGGTGGATATCTCTTAGTCGCCTCTTAGGACACGCGCGGGAAGAGTTGGGGTGGTGCAAATTCTAAGCCGGCACCACACCGATCAAAAACCCACCTCAACCTATTCTCTGCCTCTTCCCTCCGCTGCAACAGCTGCCTCTTCCACGCCGGCACAGCAGCCGCCCGTCTCCTCTCCACTTCTCCAGCGAGCTCCTTCTCCAAGTCCTTCCTCGCCTTCTCCGCCGCTCGTCGTGCTAACATCTGGCGTTTCCATGCGGGAATGACGTTGCCGGCTGCGTCTCGCTCCGGCACCTGTGGAAAACCCTGCCATCGATCGCACGATACTTGTTAACTGGTTGGTGTAGAGTTTGGAGGCTGGATCTCGTGGGAGGCGTATAGAGATTTAAAAAAGAAACTGCCGGTTGCAGGACGAAAACTAAGTCAACTTGGTTGAGCTAAGCTCAAATCAAATCAAAGATCCTTCATTTTGTTAATTGCAATAGATATGTTTTCAAACTTTCGCGATCTATTAACTTAATAAAGATTATTTATCGCGTACCTTGTGCTTTATTTTCCCCTACGTTTCCATCACGTTGCATCGATCGTGGTCACGGGGCGACTGAGGAGCGGTCGCATCGTGACCCGATAAATAATCTTTAATAAAATAGATGAAAAGATTCCTAAAAAGTAATTCTTTTGCATAGCTGACGCAGTTTTTTATAACAGCTTAGTTTGCGTAAATAGTTTGCAGTCGGCACACAACTATTAAAAACACATTAAGCAAGCTAATTCAAAACTAAGTAGTAGCTACGTAGGCTTAGCTTTCGGTCTGTTAATAAGTGATCGAATGAGAATGAAACTTTGATAAGATGGCGCTTTCTGATCAGAATACAGGGTGGAACAAACGACCGTTCCAAGAGGGCAAATACCCGAACTATTCAAGATAGCAAATTTTAATCAAAGGAAACATTCATTAATTCTAAAAAAAACCTGCTTTCACAGAACTTTTTAAAAATGCTACGTTTCTCCAGTAATTGAACTCACTAAAATGTAAACAAAATAACACCATGTATTTTTACGTGTTACCATACTACTTTACGTTACTTATACTCCAACCCACATAAGGTTTGTATGAGGGTAGAAAATGCCTTTTTCGAGATCCTTTTTCCATAGGTTAAAGTGCAATATATACTATTCGTAATAGTAACAATGTGTTAGTATGCGAGTATTCAGACACCAAAGCTATTTATTGGTAGAAGGTATTCCAATCCAATTGGTTACCAACAAATCTCCAAATATATATAAAATCATGCACAAACACAATTAATAACCGCACGTAGATCATAATATTAGTTTCTTAATTAATAATTATAAACAAAATTAAACTTCCAGACATAAAAGCTCAAAAAAAATTACGTAAGCGAACGATTGAGTCCTATAAAATTCATAGCAGAAATGGCACCTGATCAGAATCAAATTTGTAATCTTTATAATTAATTATTTAGATATTTTATTTGTCTCTTCTATTTCATAAGCAATATTTCAATTATAACACCTGTTCCAATTAAATAATCCAGTCGCTCAATAAATAACGCCTAATTTATCCTTACTGTTACATCACACGCGATGCCTAGGGGCCGTGACAATAACTGTTACTGTAACGTGTCCAAAGATCTAGAATGCTGATTGCAGTGTACTGTAATAATAACTATAAGTACTTAAAAGACTGGTTGATAAACCTAGGTATTCTAATGCCTAGGTACCTAGGTTCTAAAACCAGGTAAAATTTGAAAGAATACAACTGTGAACCTTTTATAGTTTTGTGCGGAATAGAGAATGATGAGACAAAAGGATTGATGGGCTTTGAAAGCTCACAGACGTAGCAACCACTAACTAAAGCAACGTTTTTGATAGAAACCAGTGGCGAAAAATGCATCAGTTACCCCAAGATTTATTTATATTTTTTTTTTCCAAACCGTCCTTGAATTACGCTCGCTTGCAAAGTCCCATCAGTCGACCCGAAGTTAGTCGATTATACGTCTCCTAGGCGTGCCTCAACGACGTCACATCTTCAGACACCCACTGCATATCAAAAACTAAGCCTAGGTAATTTACGAACTTTTTGGCAAATTTCCTAAAGCCCATTTTAGGATCTCTTAGAACTATGAGATCAGCGTCAGCAGAAGAAGCCAAGCGGCGAATCATTGATCGTTTATTTAAACAAACTCAGACTCTTTAATACACATAAAACAGGATGTGCAGGCGAAGTTACTTAATCCACTTTCATAACAAACGACAATGATTTGGAATAATTTCTTGGATTCAATGAGAAAGTATCGCTGGTAAAAGTTCTAGGTTAATCAGTTGCAGAAAACTCGTTATGTAGCTTTGTCGAGTCTTTGGTAAATAAAGTAGATCTTCTTACGGATGATTATGCATGTTTTGTAATTTTGATTATTTTGCTCGGTAATATCCGAGGCATAATGGCGAGGAGGGCCAGACTGGTCTACAAGATCAAGAAATAGCAAAAACTGGAAGAAAGGAAGGGTGGCCTTGCCTTTTCCCTGCAGGGGGAAGAACGCGAGCTAAAAATCAATAACCTTGAAGAAGTTGTTTCCGCTAAAGACATCAAACCTCTTACGTTTTAGACTCGCTCGCCCACTGCGCCATTAGCGAAGCACAAATAACAATAAAGAAGCTTTAAAGTTTCAATGGTCTTAACTCATAAAACGCGGACGCAAATGAGTATCTCTATTACCATACAAGAGCAAATGAATATTTCTATTACCACTTTCTAATCGATTGTGTAAGTCTATTTCCAATGATTTACAATCAGTTTCCCAGTTTTGTGTCTTTTAAACGTCCAATGAAGAATTCCATCTTTCCATCTCAAACTTTCTTCGTCATCTTCGTAACCTAATCATGTTCTATTAACTCGTTACGCGTGAAAGCCTTGATTGTAACAATGCGATCACGTCCGGTTATAGCAGTTACAGAAAACAAATGGTTTCTTTATTTTATAGCTTTACTGAACCACGTGGAAACCTGTTTCGTGACCTAAGATTATTACCGCAGAATTTCTTGTTGCATAGAGATTATGTGCGTGGTGCCGTTTTGTCTCGTTTTGTTGCTAATTCTGTGATGCTTAGTCTTGTATACAATCTTACTATCTTTACCAAAGATAAAGTATTTTAAGATATAAGTGCATTTTGAGTAGATAAACAGAAACAAACTATTCCCTGCTTACGTTACGCAAAGATACAAATCAACCAGATCTACATAGTCGTGTAGATGTTGGCAAATCGCGAGAGTATAAAAAATCCGTAACGTAGGATGTTAAAATCTTTGAAAATATCTTATTCAACAGAAGTCGCAAACAAAAGAAATAAATCAAATGGACTAGGTTTCAGGCGTAAAAAACTCAGAATGACTAATTACGAACGCTGTTAATGCTAATTCCGCTGAAATTTTGAAAGGTGAAAATAGAAGTCGTGATAGCACGACTTTACATCGGAGTTGTGAAAGCGTGCAATACTGGCTTGTACTGATTCCATACGAAAATGAACTAATTGACGTGGGACATAAAGTCAACTTTCGATTGCGAGTGCAGACTTATATTCGTACAACATGATCATATAAAATGTATCAATGCAGTTAAGGTGCGACTGCTTTTAGTTGTTTTTAACGAAATGAAGGAAAATAACAAATTAAACAATACTGACAACTATTATGAGCTTTAAGATGAGGATCTATGTTATAATGGTATACTATTTAATTGAAAGGTATGACAGAAACGCTAATTCATTAGGTAGATACAAAATAAACCAAAACTAAATGTTAAAAGTGAAATAGAGAAGCAAGGTCTGCAACATAATTCAAACAATGAAAAACAAATGTTGCAAAAAAGCAATCGGATACAGAAGCTACCGGAAACAAAACTAGTAGATCTATAGATCAATCTCTCGACAATAGAGATGAACAAAAAGGAAGTATTCAATTGCTACGTGATTACCGGTTTAGTTTTTGTGAAGAATGCAACAAGTTATTGTAATCGGCTTATTGCACAACTTACAACAGTTTTAATGATATAGCTATCATTCAATATAATCAAATCAAAGACTGTAATAGCTAGGTATGAATTGTAACATCCGGCTATTTAGCTAAACAGATTGAATCAGACAGAAATAAGTACTTTATTTTATATACTTCTTATTTAGTTTGAAATATTAGACTTTACTAAATGTTGTACTAAATACTTTGAAACAAAATAGAATTCTGAACTAACAAACTGCAAAAAAATATTATAGAATGAGTGTATTTTTGGTTCAAGTAACAAATCGGTTATTTATTAGATTTGCATAACTATTGATTGTACAGAAGAGCTGAGTCTCGTTTTTAATCGGGTAGTCTGACACTTTTGTTTACAAAATAGACTGTGTTTTGAAAAGATTTATGTCAATATTTTGATCCTCGATGTATATTAACATCGAAGAATAACACGATTATGATTTCAGATGGTAAGCAAGATATTTCGTGTGAAACATGGCATGGGTGAGAAAGGTACGCTGACGTCTGATAGGGGAGAGTGGGAGAAAAACGCGTGGTCTGCTGGTAAAGGACTGGAAGATGAGATGATGATGAAGCAAGATGATTTCACTTTGCGTTGGTAAGTTTATACTTACCAACGCAACGAACTTGGCTGTTCTGTTATTCCAAGATCGCATAAGCGATCTTGGAATAACAGAACAGTGAACCTATTCGAGCAGACCGTGTTACGTGATCTAATCTCATGCTTGATGGAAAGCTCATATAGTAACTACTCAGGTTTTTCTAGTTTGCAGAAAACTAGATCTAAGTTTGACTCTCAATTCAAACGGCGATATGTTCTTATTTAAAAGCTATGCCTACTTTTTTTGTTCAAGAGACTTGTGATATAGATTTTTTATGATTCTACTGCTTCAAAAACTCTTTCGCCACAAACGCTTGCATCAAATTGCGCATAATATCCATTCAAGCATAAACGATAACTATTTTTATATCAACACCTGCGTCCATGTACTTGCTGCGCTAATTTGCACTTATTTCTCCATTAGGTAAAGGCGAGAATTACTTGTCATTACATCATCTAGAATTGGAACGGTGTCAGAGTTTCACGCTCGGACAATCAGTCATTGTTTACATTTCTACACAATGCATTTACCTTCAATGCACTTTTCAGATCTGAATTTTTGGCGCCTATTCGCGTTTTTGTAGTTTTGACAAAGTGACATTTCGTAAAAGCCTTGTGGACTCACCTATGCAGTATAATATGATGCCCTAATTGCGATTATTCTTTAGACTAGAAAGCCTTACGAAAATTGCTCTACAAACTTCTACCTACTTCAATCACTCTCACGAAATTTTTACATGTGATTAAGTGTACCTAGATTGTATGAAAATACGTCTGTATGTTCTTATTCAAGATCAGCAGATAGGTCTAACCAAAGAATTTGCCGGTGTAATTTATTATTATAACTTCATAAAAAGCCGCGTGCATAAACACGCTTTCTGCTCCTACTCAAACAAGATGGTGTTAAAGATTGACTGGGTATTTTCTCGAACGCGGAGGAAAATTCGTCAAAAGCGCTAGTCACGATGCGTTTCACGGCCATTACACACGGGACGAGAGATCGCTGCAGTTTAAGTGGATCACTGGGTTAACGTGCATCGCCTCCCCATAGTGTTGACTCCTTCACTACATAGTACGAGAGCAAGATGGAAGGCAATGTAATTCGCGTCGGCTTTGAAATGCGTGTGAGTAAATGTGTACGGTATTTATATCGTGATCGATCAGACTCAACCGTTTTCCGCCATTAGCATCAGTACCTACACAGATAATGACTCGGATTCCTCAATATGTCGGGATTACTTCTTAAAAACGGCGAGATTCCTCTTGGCTAATAAACTTTCAGCTGAGCTAAATAATCATGAGTTATAGTTATTAAGCTGTCAGGTGCCATGTCGGAGCGATAACTAGACCAAAACACGTGTAGAAAGTAAAAGAAAGGCTCTAACCTGGTCGACGAAATTGTCCGCGGTGAACCTCCTTGTGAACTCGGTGAAGGTTTCCTTGTCCTGCAGGCTCTCGCGGCGCGCGCGCTCCACCTTCATCTTCTTGATGCCACTTATGTCTTTCGACATCTTGAGTTCCTCTATGAGGTCCGTTTTCGCACTTCGGAAGTTTTCATTTCCGACTCCGGTCAGGCATTGTAAGCTCAGGGAGCGAGCTGGAGGTGGAGCGGAAAGGGTTTTAGCTGCGGGCGCGCGTAGACGAACAGCGGATAGTTCAGCGCTGCTGATGGCGGCGAGGGGTTGATGCTCGCGCTCGCGTGGGGGCTGCGGGGGTGGCGGGGGCGCCATGGGCGCAGGCGGCGGCGGCGGGACGACGGCCCGCTCCGCGCCCTCGTCGCGCTTGCAGGGCGCCGTGATGGTCCTCAGGTACTCGGAGGGTTTGATGAGACGGTCGGGTGCGTTGTGTGGGAAGGCAGGTGGCACGAAGGGCAGCGCTGGTTGCTTGTTGACGAGGGTGGGCGCACGCGGACGCTCCTCGTCTGACGCCGCGGAGCCGCGCCGAGCTGCGGGAAGCGATGCCGTGAGAGGGGAGAGAAAGTCGCACGCACCGCGCACCGAACAGCGGTGCGGTGGAATGAACGGGGTGATATGGTACTTTCTTATCATGGGTGGTGGATGCTGAGGTTATTATTGCAAAATGGGTACAGTCAACCCCAAAAGTTATTGAACGGGGAATCTTTCCAGATTTACAAAAATCTTAACTCATGTACAAATGTCAGATGAAGGTTTGGAAGGTTGTCCCCATACAGTAATTTTTGGTATTGATACTATAAATATAGAAAATATAATTGTTATGTAAAATAACTGATTTATCAACTTTATAGTATTTTATTTCAAGCTGTGAGCCCCTTGGTAATAAATTTATCTAGTAAAAAAGTAGGTAATCATAAACCAAAATTGACTTTCAACGCGCTACCTAAATCATCTAATAATGATGCTTTACGAAAGACTGATATTACGATGAAGTTACAAAGCAACTTTTCCCTTTCTCTATGTTAATTAAGTTTTACATCGATTAATCATTATTCTAGTAATTTATCGTAGTCGATACATTATAATATTACAACTTTATTATTCGCTCCATTTCTTTCTAAAGTTCACGGATAAAAATGAACAAAACATTTTGTCCTATGCTGAATAAATAGAGTATGGTGTCATTTGATAATAATTTCGTTTTAAATTTGGGTTGTATATGAGCTTATGTTATGCCTACCTAAGCTTAAATAAATTAAAGATATTGATTTTGAACTTTTATCTATTTTACGTATCTTTATATTTAATGCCGACGTATCCCTAATCTCCTTAACTTATTTAAATAAATTATTTGAAGTTTGAAACAATTAATAGGTAGGTTCCTCTAAAATTTGTATTTATTCTAATAAAAAATTTAAACAAGAATAGAGAAAATTGCGAAAGAAAATGCAACACCTAAAGTATGAAAAACTTCGGAATCTGCGCAGAATATAAACTCCAGTTATTACTGTGTGCTTGTACTATGTCACACTTGAGCGACCAGTGATCATGGATCATAAATATGAACCGACTTCTAGAACAATTACGATGAACATTGTTTGAGAAACGTTCAAAAATTTGAACAAGCAAAGGCTTGAACAGCGACACTTACAACTACATAGGTATCACTTTGGACATTAAAAATTCGAGGCTGAGTGCCAGCTAGGCATAAATCGTTTCGTCTAAAACGATTTAAGTTTCCTTTCTTTCAACCTTTATTTTGTATCTGTGTTTAACTAAAAATCTTTTTAAATAATTTAGAGTTTAAATACGATGTTAGTCTACAATTTATTTATTAGAGCTACAACGTATGCATGTACTTAGTTTTGAGATATTACCAAAAAATTTAGATTCCCTCTAGAAAGACGGATAAATTGCTACAAGACTAGAAAACGACAGGAAATACCCAGGAGCGGTAATCGAACATGCTACCTCTTATATCTACTCTACCGTGCCACAGAGGACGTAATTCCGCACTGCTTACACATTCTATTAGTGATTTTAATCAACCGATTACATCGCATGATTATCACTTTAACAACTGTAACACTAGGTACTTTTTGTTCTTCGTAAGCTTTATTAGTAGGTACCT
This sequence comes from Eupithecia inturbata, assembly GCA_963662085.1. Classification (NCBI taxonomy): domain Eukaryota; kingdom Metazoa; phylum Arthropoda; class Insecta; order Lepidoptera; family Geometridae; genus Eupithecia; species Eupithecia inturbata. Next base: position 2,202,383 of record OY759195.1, read on the forward strand.
ATGCAATTAACAATCGATTGTAAAGCTAGGAAAGAAAGTAGAGTTCACATTGCAGTTACAATTAGTGGTTGACGCTTCAGTATAGACTTGGTACCTCTTACACGAACTTATTTTCTGTTTGGCACATGATCGACTACTAAGTTCCCATAGTGATTTTATTTTAAAGGCCAGAAAAATTAATGTCAACAGGCCATAATTGAATTGAATGAAGACTGAATGACGGAATGCATTTCATAGATGGAATGCATTCCATAGTTACTTGTGTTAAATTGTTCCTAAAATGTTGATTTATTATCTCTGAGGAAAAAAGGCTTTAAAACTGAAATAAGTAAATCTTTCGTTACAGATTAAATATATATGTATTTTATTTTATTTTGATTTATTCACGACAACAAATTATACACAGCTCTTACTGTAAACTAAAATTAAAACTTATGTAGTCTTACTCTAAGAATAATCAGCCCCGTTGTCCACGAAACGGTGACGCAAAAACGGTCACAGAAAATTGATACCTAGTGCGAGTTGAACAGGAGCCTACATTATTTGTGAATTATGTATGGTAGGTACCCATCAATTACAATACATATACAACATAAAAAAACACCCCCATCGGCAAAATAAAAAAAATACATTTGTGGTGCTTAAAAGCAAGTAATCAGGAATCGAACCCGCAGTAGGTACAGTACAGTACGGATGGGTACAGTCAGCAACGAATGTCGCCGCACACAAACCAATTCTAATACAGCAAATTCTAATATAAAACATAAACATGCTATTATTTTGTCTTTTGTTTTAGTGTTCTTGGCTTGTTTGGCTTTAATTGTATTTGAGTAAAATACTAACTTGTGTTTTATTAATTTGAATTTTCTCTCTATTGTTTTTGTTGGCTTCAAATGGTTAAGTATTCATATTAATATCTTTTATCAAATTAGCCGCAACGCTATTCATTTGCTACTGCTAAAAATGTTAATTTAAAAAAAAATTCACTTCCAAAGCTGTGTAAACCTGGCAACCGACTTTGAGATATTCATGTTTTTTTTGGTCTTATTTGATTGTACCGGTTTTGTACCCGATTGTACCGACAAAATTTTCGTTTGTACCCTAAGGGGGTAAAAGTTACGGGGAGGGGGAGGTTTTTCAATACTCGATTTTGACCTAAGTGAGTATGACATATAATATGTATTCATAAGTGGAAACTGTAGGCTTCAGTTATCCAATAAGTTTAACTTAATGAGGCTTGATAAGCTGTTAGTTTAACTAAAATATGAAATTAAAAATAAAATAAATTTTAATAGAGATGCGAATCTGTCGACTTGTAAAATATCGGGACTTACGAAAGTTTCGATTTTTATCGAGCCGATAAAGTATGTAACAAATATTATTCTAGAGGATTTTTCGTTGAAAAAGTATTGAAAATTGTATAAAAGTTATAGTTTAGCACAGTGACTCTGTCTTACTTTTTATCCCGGAAAAACGCGTATAATGCTGCGGGCAGAAGCAAGTAACAAATAATACAACAAAAAAAATTTTATGGTGTTGAACTATCGGATTCTAAAAATAAAGTAATTTAGACGCCTAAGTATTAGTCAGTCTGTAAAGTTAAACAAAATGTTAAGCAAAAATATTAAAAGCGATTATAACATCTTCATAAACAAAATCGATTGTCATTAAAAATCGCAGTATTAGGACATGACTATTTGATTGTCAGTCGAACTACCAAACAGAGAGCTAGGAATGAATATATTTGATGAGAAAGGCGGGTGCCCCTTTCTCATCAAATATATTCATTCCATTATTTAGGTACTCTTCAAACTACTTTAGACATTCTGTACCTATAAGTTTTTTTTATTGGAGACACGTGACTTAGTAGCTATTGCTAAAATTGAAAGTTCTGAAATGTATCGAATGTACCTACTGTGTAAAAAATTACGGCACGCGAAGCCCAAACCCAAGAAAAAAATTATAATTTTTTTATTTTAAAATTAATTAGCTCACTTTCAATTACAAGACACGCTAACACGAGTAGGTACTCGTAATTGATTTCTCGAATCGGTAGTTTAATACCTCTATATCGCCGATTGTGCCACATTATATATAATTAGTATTAAGTTCTTGTTTTATAAGTGTATTGATGGTGCAATAAAGTGATAATCTATCTATCTATCTATCTATCTATCTATCTATGTCTACTGACCTGATCGGAAATATTTTTTGGACGCAATACCTCCACCTCCACCTCCACCTCCACAGCCTATAGTCCACTGCTGGACCCAGGCCTCCCCCTGCTAAGCGCCTTGTTGGCTTTTATCTCACGGAGGGAATACCCATAATCCCCACGCTGGGCATGCGGGTTGGGGATCGCAGTTTGATGGTAGAATTGTTCTGCAGGGGGCGCTGCTGCCCTTCCCCGGTGGATATCCCCTAGTCGCCTCTTACGACACACTCTTTCCACCGGCGGGAAGAGTTGGGGTGCTGCAAATTCTAAACCACACAGCACAGCTGGCGCCAAACAGCACGCAATGCATTTGTGTATTATTGCAGGAAAAGTGCATTTCTATTAAAGTTTTTCGTTCGTATCAAGCATAAGATGTATGTACTGTATGTACTTCTCTTAAATTTTTAATTTGTTGCTGTTATGGTGTTTTGTTTTTGTAATCTGGTGTTTTCTAGAATAGACTAAGATTTAAATTGTTGTTTTTCCCTGCCATGCAACCTATGTTTATTTTATTCATGATTAGTTTCAGGTCCAACTTATAATGTTCTCATTGTATTGTTGTGATCCGTGGAGTGGGGGGGAGGGCCCTGGAGACTTGCAGTTACAGGTTTCTCTAAAACCTATAGCAAGCTCCATCCTCTCACAATACAGGTTTAAATATAGATCTCTGTGCTTATGATAACTACATTTTAAGTAAACCTATTGTGTAGAGGAAATAAACAAAATTATTATTATTATAAGAAACTCTTATTGAACCCACACGTAGGTTTTCCGCCTTTTCTTAAAAGGGCGGAAAACTATGGTTTATGTTTTATCAGAAAATCCTGTGACTGAAGTCAAGTGACATTCTAAACAAAGATATTTTCGAGACGTTTCCTCTAGAAAAACAAGGCAGTGAACTCTCACCAAGAAAAGTGTTTAACAGTTTAAGAATCACTTTTATGGTGGAACTAAACGTGCGGTTAGCGTGAAAACTGACATCCAGGCCTTAGCAACAAGTCTAGAAGGAAAGTGAAGTGCAGCTTAGAGTTTATCATATATAACATAAACTCTTGTTTTGAGTGTCAGTGCAATCAGAACGAGACTAACTGCCCATTACTCCGTTAGAAAGTGAACGAAATTCATTAGTGACTTCGTAAATTACTAAGTGGAAAGTACCTATCAGTGAATGTTGGGTACTTATGATTTACGTCAGCCCAAATCCTTTGTGATGTACTCAAAATAGATCGATAGAAAAATCTTTATTAGGTTTTTTTATCTTTATTAGGTTTATTATCCACACGTTTGTAGAAAAAGGCCTATACCTAAGTAAAAACGGAAAAAACTAATCATACTGTCAATTCTAGTTTATATTATTGCGAATTCGAGTAATGCCATGGACCCTCAAATTATAAACTATTCAAATGACAATATGGACGCCTGTAACACAATACTTACTAAGTTTGCCTTGACTCTCAACTCCAACGATCCATATTCTGAAAACTTATGTTGACGAAGCGCATCTAAAAATTTTCTGTGACTATAAAAGTGACCAGTTTTCCCTTCATCGTCTAAAAAGTGCCTACTCATTCAGCCCATGAGCACCTGCTGTTACCGGCGGCGCGGCGCCTCGTCTCCAGTACTGCCTTCCGAGGACACACATGATGAGGCAGAGGTCGGGACTACGGAGACATTTTCAGAAGACGTTCACTTACTAAGTCTACCCCAGCTCGTTTACAGGAAGGTCGCGGGTCGTGGTTAGCACAGGATTGTGCTAAATGGCCCAAGACTAATAATGCTCAAGAGTCCTATACCCACCAGTGTACCCTGCAGCAGTAAAATCTGGCTGCACATGATGATGAGATTGACTTACCAAGTCTCCCCCTCAACTCCGAAGGCCTCAACGCCGGTTCCTCCAAGACTTGTGGTGGTGGAGGTGGTGGCGGCGGTGGTGGCACCTCGTCGTCAGAACAGCTTCCTGAGGACACGCCTGATGAGGCAGATGCCTGGACTACGGACACGTCTTCAGAGATTCACTTACCAAGTCTCCCCCTCAGTTCCGAAGGCCTCAAAGCCGGTTCCTCCAACACTTGCGGTGGCGGAGGCGGCGGTGGCGGTGGTGGCGCCTCGTCGCCAGAACTGCCTCCTGAGGACACGCCTGATGAGGCAGAGGCTTGGACTACGGACACGTCTTCGGAGATGGAAGCTCGCCGGCTGCCGGCTGCTGAGGATATGCGGTTGGCCTGTTGGGGTAAGATAAGCATTAATTTGCAATCTATTTGTGTTGTAGTGTGTGGAACTAGATGGCGCTGGTAAATATCTTGAATGTACTGAGGAAAATGGTTGGAGTACAAACAGGTTTTTATTCTAATGATTTTATTAGTTTTTTAGTAGCTCAGTAATATGGATTTAATAAGCGGGTTAGTGTTTTTTTTTTACCTCGATAAAAATTGCAAGAACAGAAGTACAATTTATTCATAAATCCGAATTAGGCGACACATTTCTAAAAAACATTTCTGCGAATATAACTTACAACTTCTTACGCGTATTTCAACTTGCGTAGAATCAAAAAATTTAATTAAACAATCGCTTTCGTAAACGTTCTGTTTCGAATTCGTTGTTGCAGGGCTGCAGTGGGGATCGGCATTGGCACATTGTCAAACAAACTTAGCTCTGCTGCTTATGCAGTACGCAGAACACGTGAAATGACAGATCACGTCACTGCACGTCTCGTATACTTCAGCTATTTCCACAGTGTCATGTCGTACGGCATAATACTGTGTGGTACCGCGGCTGATTCAGAAACCATTTTAATTCTTCAGAAAAGAGCTATTAGAGCTATCTATAAGCTTGGCTCTCGAGATTCCCTAAAATATCGGTTAAAACCATTGATGTAATGACAATACCTTCTTTGTATATTTATATGAACATCATGTATGTCAGAAAAAACTATGACCAGCATAAAAAAACAAGGCGACGGACATCTATATAACTAATACCATAAATAGAAATAAACTCACCTGTATATCAACTAGACTAGCTACAATTAATAAGTAATTTATAGGCCTAAGCATCAAATTATATAACAAATTACCAAACTACATAATAAATCACTCAGAAAACAAGTTTAAAATTGTAAAAAAACGTACTCTCTAAAAAAGCTTACTATAGTGTTAAAAGTATCTGGATGATAAAAGGGCCTGGGAGCTCGGCACATGAAATTCAACTAATTAAGCTGTATTTGTTTTCATAATTGTGTTGAAATTTTCATTGTTAACAATTTTTAGTAGGTATCACATTAATTACTCATGTTACAGTCACTTTGCTGGTCTCCGCGATACAGGCTTTGCCTAGTGCGGAGGCCATTGGTAAATTGTAACCTGGACTATACATCAATAAATATTTTTTCATTTTAATTTTCTTAATTTTCATCCCAATAAGTTGTGTTTAATATAACATAATATAATGTAACTAAAGACATAGTAAAAATGTGTGTTTTTTTAAGTTACCTATGTAAATCACTTACTTACAATAAACTGAAACTGAATTCGACCGAAAGCAAAAAACTTACACAACACACGCACAAATCCCGATGCAAAAAAAGTTGACGCATTCACTGATGAGTCTCTCATCTCTCACTCTATGGCCTGTATTATGAAACTATGCTCGGTCATCGATCCATGCTTGAGTGACGCTTTTGCCATAGAAAATCATTACTCAAGCATAGGAATAAAGTTGCCATACAATAAAATTGAAAAAAAGCATAGATCGATGACAGCCAACTTTTTTAATACAGGCCTATGTGTGTGGCAACATGGTCATGTGTGTCAAGTCAAGGGTGCTCGCCCCGAATAAGGTTTCATTTTTGTGAATTGTCCAGCATATTTATCAATAAATACATGCTCAGCGATTTCTTCGCAGTTTACAAAGAAAATCTAACTGAGACGTGCTTAAATCTGAGTTCCATTCTTCAAGTCCCATTTTTTTTATTTTTGTTTTACAATTTTAAAGTACTTACAAAGTTCTGAGCCTTGTGCGACAACGCTGCCAGTTTAGTGGCTATCGAGGACTTTGCCTGCACCTCTGCTGGTGTCACTTCTTCGTACGCTTTGCTCGAGCTGTAGGAAAGACATAAATAAGAAGTATATAAGCATTAGACATGATATAAATGGTGTAAAGTAAAACCCCTGCTGGCCAGCAGATAGAGATCTCAGCGCAAAATTACGACATGGGTATCAGTGTGGCTTTGTCACTTGAGCTTTGTCATTGATATTGACCTGTTTCTATTATCTGAACTTAGTTTTAAGAAAAATATTCTACAACTTTTAAATTCAAATTCAAAATATATTTATTGCGTCAAACATGGTATAAAGGTAAAAATTTAATTGTTATTACAAAGTAATAACAATTAAATTTCAAGCCTTTTCCTTTTTCTATCTCTTTCTTTATAAAATGTAAATTAATAATAACTACTGGTAAAATTAATGTTCTAAAATGTATCAAAAATAAAAATAAATAAGCATTAATATAACCACTAAGCTACCTTTATACAAGTTGTACATTTAGAAATAGAATAAGTATATTATATACATAATAAGTCTGCATTGTACAATTGTTTTTGTCCTGAATAAAGAAAAATTTAAAAAAAAATTGAGCTTTACAGGTAGGTATGTGTCATCCCAAAAGCTAAAATGTAATTGAGAACAAAAAATCCTATTTTCCTGGCAAATACTCTATAAGGGTCCAAACGCACTGACTGGGGGCATGCTTAGCCTTTGCCTTTGTATGTTGAACGTGCACGCTTGGCGCTAGTCGTCAAATGGCCCGAAAGGCTCTAAGCGCTAAGCAAGCCGCCTGTCTGTGCGTTCGCAGACTTAATATTAATGTATATGTCGCCGCCGGAGCTTAAAATCAGCCCGTTTGTAGAATAGCTGGCCCGATTACAAAACGGGGCGTGCCGATGCAGATTTTTAAACGATCAACGTTCATTAATATGGCTAAACGTCACTTAGCCGTCTCGGAGAATTGAATTAACAAGGTATTCCCAACAAATCAGCGTTTTTTTGCAATCGGCCTAGCCTTTTACAAATGGGCTGGTTCTACGATCTGGCGGCGACATATCCGTTAAAGTAAGTGTAACATCACAAGGTTTTAAAGTTTTGGACGAAAAACTCTGGTCATCCTGCACCAATAATCGACTTACTTGTCCATCTGGTCTTTAGATGTGTAGTCGACGACCAAGGCCGCGCTGCCGGGCCGGCTGTGGCTCCCAGAGTCACGGGAGTTGCTCCTGTCACAAAACGACACTAGTCATTCCTACCTTCAATATGAGCGGTTATCTCATCATCATCAGCCCTTCCTACACGTCCTTCTGAACGTGCCTCCCCCAAACAAGGATGGGCTTGGATAATACTTAGGCTTAGGCAACACGCTTGGCAGAATACACTAAAGGAAGCTGTTGTATTATCTGTGGTAGGTTCTAAGGGAGCCTACTAGAGAAAACACGTCCTAAGTAACTGCAATACGAAAGAAAATATATTTATTAGTTCACTACATTATAAATGACCTAAAATTCTAAATAAAACAACAAATAATTATAAAGTAGCGAACCAAAAGGTCCTGCCTCAGCATAATATTGCTCCACAGAAAGTAGATCAACGCTGGTTTTCTGACAGGACCTTTGACACAACTTTTGTTGTCCAACCGATCAACTAACGCGAGAAAATCCTGACTGGCAACTCGCATGGACATGCAACGTCGCATTGGTTGGTTTGGTCGGCGAGTTTGTATTTCAACCGGTTCCATTTTGTCGTCACGCGGATATCACGTGTTGTTTGTTTACAAAAATGAATAATATAAATGATTCTTTGATAACAGAAATACAAGGAAGATCTTTACTGTGGAGTAAATGGGACAAAAACTACGATGGTGTAATTCGCCAAATTTCTTTATGTATCTTTATATAACTGTTGTACTCGTTCATGTTTGGATTTTCGTTTGTTTGTTGTTTTGAGCAATTAGGACATAGCGTAACGCTGTGTCCTAACTGGTAAGTCGTACGACGACAAGACAAAATCTGTCGCTCGCATCGCCGTACAATTATTTGGTCGTACGACAATGCCATTGTGTCCAAACCAAGTATCGTCAGTCGTCAAGATGAGACGTTATCAAAGGCCAATGTGCTTTACCTGAATGAAAACTGTTACTTAAAATGTTTATTAGCGAAAAAAGAAAATCTACCTAACCTAACCTCATTTTAACCATCATCCACCACACCACTATCTTGTGTCTCTTACACAACTTATTTATTAAGCAGGGTTTTCAAAAGCTACCTTCTCCTGTGCTGTTCCTCCTTAGGAATGTAGATATCTTCATAATGGTGGTCGCGCCGCGTGGCTTCAGCACCGCTGTCGCTGTCCGAACTCTCCAGGATCGCTGCTACTTCCGTGGTGGAGCCGTGCACTTCCGCTTTTACTGGAAACATGATAATTGGGTTACCTAATAGTTCTTGCTTGCGTTGCAATTTGTCATTTTCGGAACCGAAAATCAAAATCACCCGGCTTGAGTTCGATTCAGATTAGTACCTTGCTGTGACATCCGCGAAGAGGGCCAATTCAATTTGCGGGATCGGGGAATGTCGATGGTGTACAGCGTAAAGAGAAGCGGTGCAAGGAGGCCTTGAGGTACTCCCGTCGGAGAAGTCGAGGGTCTAAAGAGAGCCGTCCACGCGGTAGTGAAAGCTTCGATTCGACAAGTAGTCTCGTAAGATGAGTGAGTACGAGTCTGTATGGTGTACCAAAACGAACCACCAAAGTGACTTACCAGTCATGGTGGGAGCCTCCTGTCCCTCTGCAGGCCCCCGGGGGCCAGGCGAGTGCGTGTGGAACAGGTCTCTCACTCGCTGATACAGAGCGGCTGGTGCGCCGGAGCTTCTGTTGTGAAGAAACCACCCTCCGGAGTGGGCTATGTCCACGTCTGAGGCTGAACATCCTGGGGAGAAGCAAAATATACTGATAATTATGTCCACAAGTATCTTCTTTATTAACGAAAAAAATTACAATTAATAATGGAAACAAATTAGAACTATTATTTACAATTGAAATTATTGAGCTAACTGCAGACTGTTGCAAATAATCTACAGGTAGATCAACTGATCCATCACCACCAGTCGGAAGCGTCCACAAGTAGAATAGAATAGCATTCATTTCGTAACACACATAGGTACATAAAAAACCAAACAAAGAACATGGAGGTTCAAGTGACACAAATTTTGGGCGTCAAATCGAGTTTTGCCCCCAAGTACACTGTGCATCATTACAAGACCAGATTTACCCTCAGAGATAACGTCGAGGCTGATCTTTGCATCTTCACGAAGGGGCAGACGCAAAGAAAAGTGCGTGATAAATCGGTACATACAATGTTACAATTTTAAATGTTGAAGAAGAAGATGCAAATGTTGGGCGTTTTATTTTATTTAATTAAAACAGGCACTTTCACTGAAACTAAAGTTTTGCGAGCGTAAAAACAATTTAGAAACAATTTAGGAGTTTATTTGCACACGACATCACGAAGTTCCAGTATTTAATAAAATCCAGTAGGTACCTTCAGCAGCAAAATCCGTCACTTCAGACACCCACTCGCTACACAAAACACTATCCATTTTCAAAACATTTCCAACCCAGCACAAGACCAGCCGCGACCAGTTCAGAAAAGCGAATGTTCAGTGGGGTGCAACGTTACATCGCTTCCTAGTTTCCGTCCTAATGGAGCATTAGACGCGCCTTATGTGATTACTCACTCGACTATAGCGGTGGATTAGCTAGAATAGCAGATGATCTAGGTTTCGTCCTCGGATTTGTATGTGCAGCTATTAAGTATGTTTTTTTAATGATTTGCAGTGTTGGCGTAAAGGAGAAGCTTTCCATCCAAACTTTCAGGAGATGACATGAGAGAAATTCGCTAAGTCAGCACAATTTTCCAAAGTTAATCAACACATTATTCGTTTTGGAAGGTTTAGCAGTTTTTGGCGATGACTGTACCTATCACCACTACTTATCTTTACCAGAAAACATGTAATATAAATCCATAAATCTATTACAATATCTATGGCCGGGTTATCTGTTTTGTTACATGTGATGAGTTGGTTTGCGTAAATGGGAAAGGATTATGGAGATGTAAAACTTGGTTTGGTTTAAATTTTACATCGCGTTTCCGTCAGTTCTTCTGGCTTTAGCTCAACTGAGCTGCAACTGAACAACTGTTCACAATGTTTCTTCTGCTGACGATAGATGTCCCTCAAAGTGAACTGGAGTATGAGAGTGGGATCCCTTTATACAAACTGCTGCTATTTCGCAGCAGTTCTGCGAAATAGGTTGGCGAAAACTTTAATTATGGACGAGGCTGTTAAGTTGAGTGGCAGCAGTCTTTTTGTTATATACCTCTTTTTAAGGTAAGGACCTGAGCTTTCTTCCGCCAAAGAAATATAATGAGTGACGCTGTTAAAAACGACCGCGACAATGAAGGGTTGACGTGCAAGCCATCAGCTGGACGGGTTCGAGATGAGCTGATGGATCCGTTATAGCTAGGCAGTCTTTCCTAAAATGACTTCGATTGAAGAGTTGGGTTCGATTGAAGGTTGTAGATAGATACATTTTTCATTACTTTATTGCACCATCAATAAATAAAACAAGAACTTAATACTAACTATATCTAGTGTGGCATAATCGGCGGCCTTATCGCTGACAGCGATCTCTTCCAGGCAACCTTTGGATAGATACGATCGGTAAGTATTGAAGCTGACGGTGGCATAATTGATGACGTATAAAAGTTATATAATAAATGTTTTTATAACATAAAAGTTCTCTTAAAAACAGAAACTACAATAATTTACAAAACAGAGCAAAAAACACACAAGAAAACAGGAGTGGTTAACATAACAACAAAAAGAATATCAGGAAGACTTATCAAGAGTGTACAGATAGTGATGATGAACCATACTTTTGAAGATGGGAAGGGATTTAGCTTGTCGGGTAGAAACAGGAAGGGCGTTCCCAGAGTCTGGCGGCCTGCAAAGTGAAGGAATCACCATAGAAATGAGAAGTGTGCTATGGAATTTTTAAAAGAAGAGTATCAGAGGATTTTTCATACCTCAGCTGACATCCCCCGAGGAAGTACGATGAGTGACGCTGTTAGAAGCAGCCCGTTGCATAGGGTAGACGTACAAGCCATCAAATAAATAGGTTCCATAGCTGATAGATCCATTTTTGTAATACAGTATCCCCTAAAAATTATCTCTATGTCTAACACAAAAAGGCGGTGTACCTGAGCTTTCTTCCCCCGAGGAAGTATGATGAGTGACGCTGTTAGAAGCAGCTCGTTGCATAGGGTTGACGTACAAGCCATCAGCTGGACCTGTTCTAGATGAGCTGATGGATCCATTGTTGGAAGGCAGCGATCCTCTTCTCTCTTGGGAGCGACGTTCTCTCTCTGGCGCGTGGAGGTAGAAGGGAGAACGGGTGTTGCTAACGTTGATGCAGTTTGGGAGGGCGCACTGGAATATAATGAAAAGGGGGTATTGTATTATCTTGTAAAGCTAAAGAGGAAACTATGTATTTAAATCTTTTGCCGGCTTCCACCGTAACAGAGCAGACCAGGGATGTGTCAAACCAACGAAATCACATGGCGTTAAAATAGCGTCAACATTTAGAGATTGTAATCTTTACAACCAAATTAAAAAAATGGCCACTAGAAAACTGTTTTTGATGTAAAAGAATATTTGAATTTAAAAACTGATTGACATACATTAGGTACTTTTCCGACAAACTTTTTATAATTTTATTGTTTTAATTTTCTGTTAATTCTTTCATGGTTTTTATTTGATATTATTTAATTTTATATAAATTTAGAGACATTAATAATTATAATTGTAGTTACTAAGATTTTGCTCACCTAGGTAGTTTGTATTTAGATATATTTAAAATAAAGATCTTTTGTACATACATTCATGCAAATAAAGATTTATGAATGAATATGAATAGTCATTTCCTCTTCACATCCTGTTGGCTGAAACTAGTAAATTGACTATTTGTTGTTTAGTTCGTATTTTACATGCTGCTCAAATTAGCCACTATTTTTAAGAATGGCTTTACTTCCTCTGCAAAAATAAAGCTAAGGGGCCCTGCAGTAGCAAAACGATCGCTGAATATAACTCATCAAGACCTACTCAAAACATGATTGGTACTTACTCTAGCATCCCCAGGCGTGCATGCGCAGGAGTGTATAGCCTTGTATGAAGACAGCAGTTTGCTGTCCGCACCCGCCGCGCCAGCTGCCACCAGCACGTTCAAGCACTAGAAAAGAAATAATTGTTAAGTTCGTTGAATGATTGTGATAATGTTATTGATATCCGTTGTGTTGTTTTTATCATATTTGGCCGTTTAAATCTTCGTAAAGGCATCTGAAAGGATAAATTCCCCTGGGAGTCGGTCGAGCACTAGTGCGTGCGTGGCCGATAACCAAAAAACCTATTTGGGGACGGCAGGATCTTCCATGGTTTCCTGGTTCAAGGTTTCCTGGTTCAAGGTTTTCTGGTTCAAGGTTTCCTGGTTCAAGGTTTCCTCTAAGGTTCCCAGGGTTGTTAATAGCTTAGCTTAGACACATATTCATGTTTTGAGAGTACGGTTTCAGTGTTCCTAATTCCTATCAGTCCATTGCATTTTACACTAAGTAGGTATAGCAGTGCTATCGCAGATAACGAGCGCTATTTACAAGAAGCATATTCTGAATGGTCTCAACCCGCATGCCCAGCGTTGGGATTATGGGAATTACCCCCATGAGTTAAAAGCCAATGGGGCACTGGTCAGGGGGAGGCCTGCGTCCAGCGGTGGACCAGTATGGGCTGTTAAGAATAAGGATGAGGATACTCAGTATGTATAGTAGTTAGCTATTTTTGTAATTTAATGATTTGAATATTGTAATTTGTATTAGCTACATAATAATACACACAAATCCCCATGTTAAACCCAACGATCCTCTCCATCTACAGTTGTCTGGTAGAGATCACGCTTGAGCGATAAGACCACCAATTGTTACATTTTTGTAATTTTTATTTTATCTGTTAATTGTTTCGTAAAGTGTGCAATAAAGAATTTTCTTTCTAACTATTCTGAATAACTAGCTTGTCTCATGATAAAGGCAGGAGATAACAGCCTAGTTTATTGAAATGGGAGAGTACTAAGGGAGTTATTATTTAGTTTGTCACGGGCAGCCTAAACAATGAGAACATTGACCTTGCCAATCCCATGAATAATTTTGTGTGTCGAATTTGATCAACGGCAGGATACGGCCTATTGTCTTTTATGTGCAGTCTGTAGAACAAAGTTCAATAAGGTCAAAGATAAAAATGCCTAACACACCGTGTGTGTGTTAGGCCATGTAACTCTGGGTCAAATCACAGAATAACTATATTGTGTCAAAGGTCAAATGAAATAAATTATTCTGGTAAATCCACACAATATCATCAAACCCCAAAGTAAACAGAGCTTGTGGTATGCGTACTAGATAACTGATATACTTATTGCAGTACATACATATATAGACAAGAAAATAATGAAATAAATGAATTATTATTATTATAAGAAATCAAATAATACCCTAAAAAAATTCTAGTTCGACGGGACTTGAACCAGCATCCTGATCACTGAATGTGAGGGCTTACGCAATATAATAACAAAAATATATAGACATATTTTTCATACATAGAAAACATCCAGATCACCCGGAGCCCGGAACTAATGTCGGCAGATCGTAAAATAATGTATCCCGAGGCGGGAATCGAATCCGTAACCGTCTGCGTCACAGAGATCGACAAAGGTGTTTTTTTTATTATGTACCTTCTTACCTAACTTCAAAAACCAATTAGGTTTTTTCTGAAACACGTAGACGTAAAAATGCTAAATACTAGTCAATCAAAACGTGAAACAAAACGCAAAAACAAATGCAAATTTCCAAAGCGCTAGGCTGATCTCAGATCTGCAATTTGAGACTGAAATCTGCATAGAATCAATTAGCAGAACTCATCACCGCTTTCTTTTTTGAGCTATTCTAATGTTCTATTCCATAACGTAACAATTCTACGCAAAATTCTTTAGAAATTTTTTGGGCCGTCATGACATAAATTTATTTAAATAAAGAAAAGACTCTTGCATTGCCTCGGGTGTTTTAATTCGCAAAACACCGCGCAACCTTGATTTTGATCATTTAGTATCCATAACACAAGCTCTACTTAATTTGGGCTAAGATTATCTAAGACGGGATATGCTGTCATAGCGTATATTCCCCGAACATAGTTTTCCGAAACAACTACTTTGGGGCTACATGCTGGCATGTGAAATGTGTTATTTATTTACTTGCCTCTACCTTGGCACACGGTATTCGGTTAGAACAACGTCTTCACAAGCAAAATTTCAGCCCGCTCCGTTTGGTATTTTTGGAATTGTATTCGCCCAAACATCTTCACAAACTTTTGTCCTTATAATATTAGTGGCATTTAGTAACATGATCAGTCTCGATTTCTTCGGAACGGTTGTCTGTGTCATAAGCCCACCTCCGGGCAAATAAACAATCTTAAAAGAAAGTGCAATAACTTTCACGCCTATTGCTTCCTGCGGATTTCCTTCATCATCGATATAATATGTTTCACTATAAGTGCCTACACGCAACAATAATAAATAAATAATGCAGGAAAACTAAAGATTATAATTTTACTTTCCTACATCCAAGCCCGAAATGAAATAATATCATTGCCTGACAATCAACGCATGTCTCTAGACGTATTTTGTTCTGTCCAGAGGTTCTCTGCTAGACCAGTCAATTTAGTAACTTCATGACACGTTACAGTGGATGAATAAAATGATGATCAAATCCAATGACAACAGCTATCCATCGTGAATCAGCTTACGGATACCGTAATGCATCTCCACCTCGCGCTCCATTCCACTTCTAAGCACCAGCTGCATTCAGATGCAACTGGTGCTTAGAAGTGAATGGAGCGGATTGCAGTAGGTATACCTGACTTTTGGTTAAGTATTTCTAAGTTACAGAGTAGGTAACAATAATAAAACAATAGGTAGGTACCTACGTTATGTAAGGGAAACCTCACGACGGACACACGAAACACTATTCCTGGTTGCACTATGTAATTATACAACTTCTGCAATTTCCACCGAGTGTAGCTCAGATAGGAAGTCAGTAGTCTACATTTGTTATAACTAAACTTGTGCATTTTTTATCATCAATTTGCAGTATTCAAGGCAAAGGTTTGTCCAACCTGAATCGATAGTACAGCGTTAGGCACAAAACAAGTACATCTACAATCCCCTAGACATCTTGAGTATTTTACACATTCATCCTGAAATCATCGACAGCGATTAGGTAATGGACTGAGTATGAGAAGTCTAGCCTTTTCTTAGGTCGCCAAGATACGTTTCACACTTGCCTACATTTGATAGCGTCACGCTAAGTAACTGTAAAACGAATTTTGGTACTTTCCACTCTAAGATCTTCAAAAGTTCTGAAGCGGAAAGTGCATTTTCGCCAGTCAAGGTCAAGCGGGACTGGATTTCTTATACAGCTTTCGAAGGAGCAGAGTTTGCTCTCCGCCTGCGATATTGATTCCATTTCAGATGTCGTCTAATCTAAACTAATCTCATTTGATTGGACTTAAATGTTGCCGTCCCTTTCATAGGTCTGGAACCCATCGAAATAAAAAGGATAGTATCATTTTTAGTGCTGTCTGTAAAACTGTAACTACCAGTCTGTAAAACTCAAAAATTCGCTACAATGCCCATCGATCAACTATCACTGAAAATGCATCCAAATGAGCAGCACAAGTGTGCACACAGCTTAATGGTCACTTAATTACCTCCAGACAATGGAGCTAAGCTCACGATTTGAAAGTCAGTATCAGTTTTCACCCGTCCACACTCTGGTAGCTTGCAACTTTGTAATTGCTGCTGATTGTTTATCGCTGTTCAGATCGGTTAGAGCATGTGGCATGTGCGTTGATTGCGTAAGATATTCAAATTGGTAGGCATATGGTGAAAATGCGTTAAGTGTAACAAGTGAATTATTTTTTGTAGGTATTTCGATGATTTTGTTAACTTGAATTAGAAAGTAAGCGCCTTTAGGGATCCTTAAATCTGTTATCAGGAGGCATGTGTCCAGCAGGGGACCAGTATAGGTTGTAGAAGAAGAAGAAATCTGTTATGAGGAATATTTCCGAAAGTTAGTTATAGTCAGCTCTATAGACTTTAGAACGATCCATTGCAATAGTTCAGTATAGGTAATGGGTAAAAAAGTGTTCTTTCTATCTTCTTTCTAATGCTACCTTCAACCCTGTTTATCACTAGCCGAGTTTTAGGCGAATTATTTTAACTTCTGTAGTTCCTGGTTTCTTGACAAACTTAATAGCCGACAGATATCAACAGACTACAATGGACACGAGAAAATGACAAGTGGTCTCATCGGAAGCCAATACTCGCTTTGGCACAAAAACCCGTGCCAGTAATGAACCAGGAGGCGCTCATTAGGAGAGGCCTATGTCGAGCAGGGATTAATATAGGCTTAATGATGATGAGAAATTAACCAAGTCAGATTTACAAGTTCTAATTCTTTAAATGTAGTTTTCTTTGTTATTTCATATTAAAAAGTGGTCCTAATTTCTTTATAAGCGACCCTTGGGTTTGACATACCTCCAAGTGATGGTTCTCAGCCGCGTCGTTGATGGGACTCTTTCCATGCCGGTCGAGGTGCAGTCTTGCGCCGTGTCTCAACAACCAGCGCACGGTGCTGAGGTGCCCACGGGAGGCCGCGAAGTGGAGAGGCGTAGCGCCGTCGCCGTCGCGAGCGTTCGGGTCCACTCCGCGCTCGACGATCTAGAAAAGTAATATTATTTTTTTAGGAGATGACTGTTTATTAGGAAAAGATGTGACGATGTGGCTGATGGATGACGAACGTCTTACCCGTCATCACTTTTACGTCCACTGCTGAAGATGCCTCCCCCAAACAGGGGGGATTGCACAATTTCACGAGCGTCTCTTCTCATAATATAATTTAATATGAGAAGATATGCGCGGAAAATTATGTAGTAGGTAGACATTCTACATATTATTCTATTGCACGCATTCATGGGCTTAAGTTTCGTTTCGAAAACTGCACGTATGCGAGTAACGTTTTTTTTCCTAATATTTAGTTAGGGTTTGGAAATTCGTCCACACATTGCGGTAAGCAAAACAATCAACCGTTTCATATTCATTCACCTACTTATCCCAACATTCAAATATCAAAATGTAATGCACATTTTCATCGTAACCAGCTGCATCAACCAGCTTTTCCAAGTGACGTAGCAACTAGGTAGCTCGCGGCAGAGAAACAGCGATAATGCGAGATTTCACCGCATTGCAGCAGTTATGACAACAATGAAACGCAGTGTCTTGTTTTATAAAGTAGAGAGTGGGCCTAGGTACCCTAGTAACGCCCTATCTGCCTACGATTTAGAGGCATATTAGATCTAATAATGATAATCTTCTATTGAATGAATCGGACCGCGCTGTCTTGGAGAAGGTAACTAACACCTACCAACACGATCACGATTTCCTGTGGAAAGTAGGTACCCGTGTAGGTACCGAATCAGAGGTAGCCGCAATATAGAGGTAGCTATGATTTCGATCACTATTACAAAATGCTAAAATGCTAAATGCTAAATGCTATATAAAAAGATGCACTGCACAAAGAAAATCGACATTTTAATTATTTTTCGCAACTTCTCGGTGATAAGTAATAGTACTATAGTCTGTCTACTACATCAACAGATCCACTAGGTACCTATGAAATAATGCTGGACAATTCACAAAGCAAAGCTTGTGTTACGGGTTTACTAGATGATAACTGATAGGTGTACTTAATACATCGATAGATATTTACTACATCGATACATATTTTTATTATACATAGAAAACACATAAAACAAATATCTGCAGAACGTACAAATATTTGTCCCGAGGCGATCGAACCCGCAACCTCCTGCGACACAAGCGGACCTTCAACTTGCAACCTATGCCACAGAGGTCGCCTATGGATCAAAAGACCCTGCCTCAGCATAATGTTTAGAAACCTCCTCCACCACCACAACCTATATTGGTCCACTGCTGGACCCAGGCCTTCCCCTGATAAAAGCCTTGTTGGCTTTTATCTCTAGGGGGGTAATGCCCATAATCTCCACGCTGGGCATGCGGGTTGGGGATCGCAGTTCGGTGGTAGAATTGTTCTGCAGGAGGCGCTGCTGCCCGCGCCCGGAGGATATCCCTTAGTCGCCTCTTACGACACCCTCGGGAAGAGTTGGGGCGGTGCAAATTCGAAGCCGGCACCACACAGCTAGCATGTTTAGAAACATCTATTATATATCTCCATTAAATTTCCACTCAACTTAGATGCAAATGTTTATTACCACTTAGAGAGCATTACGTTTTCCAACCGCAAATAAAAAGTGTACGGATATAGCCGCATGTGATTTCCACGCACACGGTAACAGAGGAGATACCTGCCGTGATCGGAACGCGTTTAATTTGATCGGTCGTTGATCTAGGTTTCTCTCTTACGTGGATATTGATGTACAATATCGATTGATATTGGTAAAATAAAATGCTAATATTTGATTTAATTCTATTCAACTCTCTTGTGCTTTTAAAATCACTTATATACATAAAACTGGATCATCATCAGCCCATATTAGTCCACTGCTAGACATAGGCCTCCCATAATGAGCGCCATTTTTAGCCGACTTTAAAAAGGAGGAGGTTCTCAGTTGTTTTTTTTATGTATGTATGTTACTTGATATCTCTGCCTATGGTTAAACGATTTTACTGATTCTTTCACTATTGTATAGAGAATGATCCCGAGGTGGTCCCATAAAAATTTTATTCCCGAGGGAATAATACCGTTAAACTTAAAAAGCAACATAATATTTTGGAGAATCACGACTAGCTACAACAGTTTTGGTGATATCTGCGCCAATTGTTAATAGTTTTTGATGATTCTTTCGTTGCTGTATAAAAATGTATTATGAGGTGGTCTCCTAAAAGTTTGATTCTCGAGGAACTGCTATGTGCGCCGTAAAACGTAGGTTTGTAAACATTCATCAGAACATTATAATTTCACCATCACCTAATTAATGGTTTCCATGACAACGGGCGTCAACAGTTCCATTCATGTGTCATCAAACTAAATTAGACTTGAATTTTAACTAGATGTCGCCAGTGTAAACTAAATTTTTGCACGTGAACATAGACCTTCGGTCAGGGAAAGTAAG
The DNA here is from genome assembly GCA_963662085.1 of Eupithecia inturbata. NCBI lineage: Eukaryota > Metazoa > Arthropoda > Insecta > Lepidoptera > Geometridae > Eupithecia > Eupithecia inturbata. The sequence goes on from OY759195.1 coordinate 2,221,942, forward strand.
GGAGGGGTGATTTCGTTCTTCCGAGACATAGATGAATATTATTTACCGGAATTTGAAGACGGTGTATCGTTTTCTTAAAACACGCCAAATTATTAGCAAAACTAATATCGGATATATACCGTGATTTAATTTGTTTTGAGTTTTCCAATATTTTGGCACAGCCTCAATAGCTGTGTCGTTACCAACGACATTGTAGGTAACGAAATAAGCTTATTTTTGGAATTGGAGCAGATTCCATATCTCCATACCTAGACAAAATTAATTCAAACATGTCGAGCGATTCGATAAGCACGAGCACGACAACAAGAAATATATCGAGCAAGTGCGATATATCAACATTTATTCTGGACTAAGAGCCTGCGACGGCAAAACCTTCGTTATTTTATAAAAACTGAGAATTCCTCTGCGAATGTCCCAGAAGACAATATTTTTAGAATATGTAAATGCATATCTACTATAAGTTAACGTTACTGTAAATTTGTTACAAATAAAGATTTTCTTATTCTCTTACTCTTATTCATATTCTTTAAAAAACAAGTTTTATAACGAATTTGAGGTACAATTTCATACACTTTTGCTACCTGGTATTTGCCAAATCCACGATGACCTAATGTTCATCATCGGCATAAAATCACAATAAATGATATGAATTATGAATTTATATTTGACATTGACGTTAACCAAGTGTTACATTGCAACCAACAAAATATCGTTTATATCTGTTTCGGGAGCATACGCATAGAAACTCAGCTTTTACCTTTAATAAGGAAGGTCTGGCCATCGCAAGCCTTACTAACATTGGGTTGGCCCTATGTAAATTTGAACATTGTCCCTAGTGAAAGTGTGTTTACAACTCATATCTATATTGCTATTTTAGAGAACCCTAGTGTCTAGGTAAACCTAACTTAGGATTTAGGACACTAAACATGTAAACTTTTTGACGATAAACGATATCTATCTATATCTACATGTATAAATATTCTTGACGCACCTTTTTCAGTCTATCAAATTATGTGGATAAACTATAAGCGAGTCACATAACCGATTCGTTATGCATTCGAAGCTAGACTCAATGGATTAGCAGCTTCAGTTTTCTCTCGGCTCATTAGACATTACATAATAATGACTGGTGCATTGTCGTGCATGAGTCGAGGATGTGATCTATTGGAAAAAATGCGATTGCGCACGTTCTAGGAAAATTCGTGACAAATGAAGCGAGCTACTTGCGCCAATTTCCTAGATTGAGTAAATTACTGCTTGTGTCGTTTCTTGCGTTATTGAGAGGAAATCGGAACAGTGGATTAGGTTTATGACGATTTGATATTAGAGGTAGAAAATATCAACTTACGAACACTTGTATACGACTTTGTGCAGGCTTTCCTTACGATTGTTATCTAGGTTATCAACCTGCATCACTCAACGAAAAAGTCTCCAACTCCTTTTAATTCCTGCCGTCCTGGTTTCAAGGGGAAAAATTGGAATAAGCCAGAATTTTTCCACTTTAATGAAAAACCTTCTACCAGCTTCTAGAAGGATTGTGTGACTCACCATCCACTTCACGCAGTCTAAGCACCCTGTCTGTGCCGCAGCGTGGATCGGTAGCATGCCATCCCGAGCCCTCGCGTCCAGCCTTCCACCAGCTTCTAGAACCAGGTATTTGAGCACAGCCAGGTGGCCTTCCTGAGCAGCTAAGTAGACCGGTGTGACGTCATTGTCCATTGCCGTGTTGGCACTGTGGAAGAAAATAAATATGAGTTATTTATGGTGAAGAAAATTACAATCAAATAATAAAACAAATTAGAACCATTATTTACAATTGAAACAATTAAGCTAACTGCAGACTGTTGCAAACAATCTACAGGTAGCTCAACTAATCCATATCAATACCAGTCGGAAGCGTCCTCAAGACGCTGCGCTGGTTTCATTGCCCCGCTGTATAGCAATGCTGATGCGATGCGCCAGATACCCACCAGTTCTCGGGTCACACGTCGCTTTGACCGGACGCTCAGATAACTTTTAAAAACCCGGAGAGCCACGGACCTAGGGTCTCGACCCCAATTATTAGTTATTTATGGTAGCCTTATATCCGTTTCCTAAATTTAGATGTTTGTGCCTTGTTTGTGCGTGTTTGAAGCATAGCACAGGATCCGTTTTATGAAACGCTGGTCTACGCTGACATGAAAACAAGAATAATAGCTTTTGAACTATTTAATTGTTCGTGAATTGCAAAGATTGCAATGAGTTTTATAATCACTACCATAATGGATATTTGCAGTCGTAATAGTCATCTTGCCATCTTATATAATTCTGCAACAGCTCTGTGAACGTTGTCCAAGACAAAGCATACACTTATCGATTGGTAATGCAAGTTTGTGCGGGATGTACTTGTTATTGAGGAAACTGAATAAAATATGACAAAGCCGAGTGCATTCTTCTTGAAATACTATTTATAGTTTATTTAATAAATCTATATAAACCCTGTAAGGGTGTTGCAACATTCTTAGTTTGAGCTCATAGTTAAAATGACAATGGTCTTAATTAACAAAGAAAATTACAATCAAATAATAAAAACAAATTAGAACCAGTACTTACATGGCCGAAATCACGAGAAAGAGAAATGTTTCGTGAGTAAAAAATATTTCTCTTTCTCCATTTTTTGATATTTCGGCCAGCGTGAGGGTCTCTTTCGGCTTAAATAATTTAAATGTAGAAAGGGTCTAGGTAGGAGGAAGACCTCCTTCTACCTGTAGATTGTTTTCAACAGTCTGCAGTTAGCTTAATTGTTTCAATTGTAAGTACTGGTTCTAATTTATTTTTATCAGTGGCTTAGGTCAGTACAACGGGCTATCTCCCCGATATACCTACATAGCTTTTCACGGTAGCTTCGTCTGACAAGAGTGACAGCGAGAGTCCTGCAGTTTGCTGCACTGTGCAGAGCAAAGAAGCAATAGACCGGCTTCGTAGCTTTCTACGAAAACGCCTTCACTGTGAGATGGCCAAACGCTTGACCATTGCCATTACCAACAAAAAAGGATAATTAATCTCCTTCCTGACCCAAGCTAAAATAAAACTTAATTTAATTTTAGGTGCTTTACGTACAATAATAATACAATAATAAAATTATGACCTATCTATTAGATTTATTTTTAAATCCAAGCTAAACTTATACATACAAATAAGTAAATAAATAAATAAATAATACTGGACAATCCACACAGCATAATCAGGCCTAAAGTAAGCAGAGTGTTATGGGTACTAGATGACTGATAAACTTAATACAATACATAACATAGATGTTTTTTTTATTATTTATAAAAAATACCCAGAACACCCGTAACAAACATTTGCAGATCGTACAAACATTTGTCCCAAGGCGGGAATCGAACCCGCAACCTTCTGCGTCGTAGGCGGACCTTCGCCCGCCGCGCCACATCGGTCGCCCGAAATAAGTTTCACTGCATACGTTTAAAAATTATGTAAAATAACATAAAATCGCATCAGTTTGACTCTACATAAATTACATGATAAAACTCGTTGAAAACATAATAGCTGGGTTTCACTTTTATTTCCACTTTCCACTTATTACCAGCTAGCGGGTATGATACAACGCAGGTCACCCAAGTTCAAGTTAAATAATCGACTTGAACTTGGTTACGTGCAGCTTAATCTCCAAACTTGTTAAGTATATACTTAGCCTACTCTATCCATAGATACTTATTATACTCACCCTAGTATTATAAATTACTAGCTTTTGCCCGCAGTTTCGCACGTGATTTTTTCGGGAAAGAAAAAGTACATATAGCCTATAATGTTAATTAAGGTCTAGAGCTACAAATTTAAAAAGAATAAAAGACAATACGATCCGTTTCTAAACACACATTTGTAAGTACACTTTTGTAAACAGTGTAGACTCAAATGAGTTTTTAAATCTTAAATTAGAATTTAATTTAATTTTAAAATCTTAGACTTTTTTTTTCATGCGTTTGAATTTATTGGTTTTCTTGATCAAATATCAGATAATTATAAAGGATACTATAGAAAATCTACTTAAGTTTCAAATCAGTTTGAAGAAATCGTCGATTTAAATCAATTAGCAATACAACGTGTCTTCTAATTGTGCATGAGACACGACATTGTTTCTATTAGGCATTGAATCCGATTATCAAACGAGATTCGTTAAAAATAATGGTAATTTTATGCGAATTTACACGATTTTTTAACATTGAGACGTATATCTTGGTTAGGCAATCATTTTAACGAGTATAATGAGTAGACATTGGATTGGTGACTATAAAGAAATATAGATACTATAAAATCTGTAAATCTGTTTGTTTGTAATGGTAAATCAATCTTCAGCAGAAGAACCTTCACAAGAACAAGGTTTTATAAATCGCTAGGTAGGTACTGGTTTACGTAATTAAAAAAAAACCATTGATAATTAATGATTATTTATCGCGTAGTACCTTATCTCTATCATATGACTACGACTACTTGGTACCTATTAACCCAATGTTTGTATTAGTTACTGGTTACTTAGTTCACATGACTGTGTTTGTCTGTGCTGTTTGTTATGTAGTACTAAGTAGTCTCTATTATTTTATTTTATTTTATTGTCTCAAGTATTTTTTTGTGTGTGTAGTGTGTAATTAATAATTTTCTTTCTTTCTTTCTTTTTTCTATATGATTTCTCCTTGGCCACGATCACTGTAACGCGATGAAAACGCGATGGAAACGTGGGGAAAGTAATAACAAAAGGTACGAGATAAATATCAGATAAATAATCATTAATTATGTTAACAAATCGCATAAGTAAAAAAACATTTATTTCATAGATAGTTTACGTTATCAGTGAATTATAGAACATGCTGTATCTAGGTGAGCAAAGTCGCAAGCAGAAACTAGTTCAGCAACTGAAGTTTTTTTCGTTATTTACGACAGACGTTTCATAAAATACCACCCTGTACTCTGCCTTAAATCATTGAAGTAATTTGTTTCAATAAAGCTTTTGCTGCGCGCCTTCACGGAATAAAATATTTTCATATCCATGATTATTATTTTGTTTGTCACTATGAGATATAAACTTAAAACCCGCTAGGTACTTAACAACCATTTGAAATTACCAATTCGAAAATTTATCAAGTTAGAACTTGAAAAAAGAAAGTGAGACTGACCGTTCTCTACCAGCGTAAGTACCAGCCTTGGCTTTAGCTCGTTTCGTTTTCTTGTTCTTCTTCCCGAAGAATTTGCTTGTCACCTGACTGTACGGCGGGTGGGTATTGCTTAACGTCATTTTTTTCAGCAAGAAAATATTGAAATTTCACGAAAATTAAAACATTTCTCTTTACACAAACAAAAGTAAAAAAAAGTAAGACGATCGTAAGTTTAAATTGCATTCGAATCTTAAATCACTACACTGCACAATTAAAAAGAATGAACGAGCTTTTCAAACTCCTAACTCGCGCGAAAAAGTTTGGTTGTCGAATAAAAAAGTTTTGCAGCCAAAGTTGACGATGACAGCTGCAAAGAGGTTGCAAAGGCAGTTTTAATACGAATGCATTTCGAAATGAAGTGAAACGACTGCGCCTCACGCTCGCTCGGGTCTCACTGAGTCGATTTGAGACCTCCTTGTGATTTCCACGTGAAAATGACGAGCGAAAGTGATTTTAATGTGAATTCCATAGTCGATAAACTCAATGTTTCGTTTTTATAATTTGTCATATTGGTGAAGAGGATGTGTATGATTACTGTGGAGGTTTAGAAAAATATCATTTAAAAATATACCAAATGTGCGCGTATTTTGCCTAATCTCTGTCAAAGGAAGTATAAAACAGGTTTTTTTTTATAACTTTTTATTTATCTTGATTAGGTATACAACCTTGTACCTACTTACGTTGTGTTTATACCTATTAAAGTCGATGAAAATATAGTATCTGAAAGCTCTCTTACCAGTTTTCGACTCGTGTTTTATTTTTGCCGTGAGGCTTAGAATTTGCACCACCCCAACTCTTTCCGCGGGTGTCGTAAAAGGCGACTAAGGGATATTCGCCGGGGGGCGGGCAGCAGCGCCTCCTGCAGAACAATTCTACCGCCGAACTGCGATCCCCAAACCGCATGCCCAGCGTGGGGACTGGCATTACCTCCCTTGAGATAAAAGCTAACAAGGCGCTTATCAGGGGGAGGCCTGGGTCCAGCAGTGGACCAATATAGGCTGTTGAGGTGAGGAGAGGTAAGGTTTTAGTTTTGAACTAAGGTCGCAGTAGGTTATATTACTTTGCTATGGTATATATTTGCGTGCATAGCAGTTTTAAATAAATATGTAAAATGTATGTCACTTATACAAGTAAAGTAAATTATGTCATTGCTAAGCAAATGACATAATTTAGCAAGTACCTATTACAGGTAACCTGTTCACAATATCATGCGAATCATGATCATGAGATTAGGCAACTAAATGTCATCATTGTCATCAAATGTAGAACTATAGCATGTTACATCGAAATAATTTTCGTCTGACAGTAGTTGCCATATCATAGTGTTACGCATGCGTTATGATTGGTCTAAATCATGAGAGATAAGCGATTTTGGTTTTTCACCCGACTACGGAGGGCTATACCTATATCTTTAACTGTATATAACTATACTTAATTTACTTTTGAGATTTGTTGCTTGAGCGGTTTTGCAGAAGTTTTAGGCCGGCTTGCAGAAGTATATTTAACTTTCTTAAAAAAAAACCAATCATATTATGAGTTGACAAACCATTCAAATACGTAATATTTAAATATAATTAGCCATAAAAAATCCTTGTGCAATAGAAGCATAGAATATTTCGTACAAAAAACATTAGTAATTTTTTGTAGCCATTATCAATTACCATCTTTACGTTTTACATCTTTAAGTTTCTAGTAGCCTAGAAACTGGGTATTTTAATTTTACACATTCTGGGACGAACTGGATCTTAATATGAAGTTCACATATTAACTTAGTGGTTACGATGTAACCTACGAAATTTGTGTATCACTAAAAGCAACCCGGGTGTCTTCAACAAGTAAAAATGTGTCTTTTAAGATTTTCGTAGTACATTGGCAGTCACACCGTCACATACCATCAGATAAGATTGTGGTCAAGCAAAGGTAATTTCGCCACTTAAAAAACGATTTTTTCTCGTTTCTCACTTGCTCCACGCACGTTTCACCTTGCCATGTGAGAACAACGCACAGAACATGACATGGTGATTTTGACCAAACACTTTCGCTTTACGAAGTTACATTGGGCGTATCGCATAATAAGTAAGTAGGTAAAAACGTAAAGATGGTTATAAGATTTAGCCACAATTTTAGTTTTCCTGTTTCTCAAAGCTTTTCATGATTTTCGGACTTTCACATTTTAACTCATCCACTACTCTGCATATTATCAATTATTATATAATTATCACTTATTTATATACAATTATAATATTATCACTTATTCGCATACGCTTATTTCGGCGCTCTTTGGTTGCATTTCGTATATTACGAAAAATAAATAAAATAAATAATAATACTTGTTATTATTATTTTTTTATATAAAATTAGTTTTTAAAAATAAATTTTATATGAAAATAATAAATAGGCGAAAATAGTATCATACATTTACGAATACATTTGAATCGACCAGCTTCTTTACTGCTGCTACGCTGCTACGTGATGGTGATCAAGCACGTTTGAATTATGGGCACTGAAAGTGTCAATGAAGGTTTAGGTATTCCAAGTTCTTAAGCAGATAATAATTGGTACAAGCAGTGTATATACCTAGTATTGATAAAGATACTGTCAAACTGTACGAAATGAAAAAATTATATGAAATAAGTAAGTTTATTCTGAAACACAGTGAACAGTATAAAAACAGTTCATCATAAAAAGTTACAACATCGACTTTCTTCAAACTTCGCATAAACTTTTTCACTCGCTCCCATTTACATCAGTTTACAATGTTTACAAAGCCAAGGTCAGGAACGTCATTAACCTTTTTTTGCGTGTCGGAGAAAATCGATTATAACATTGATGGAGCTTTTTCCCTCATCTTCCCAACGTTTCTATCCGCGAGATGGCGATGCAAGAACATTCCATTGTGCGTGTAATGGCGGCAAAAAGCTGTAAACATTGTACATTTATTGAATTCAACACTCGAATTAATTAGCTACATTAACAAGCTTCCGCCCCCGATTTTGTTCACGTGGTACTTGAGTTTGCGTTATAAACTGAAACTTCTGATCCAAAAGATTTATATCGCAAGTGCCAACTTGTCAAAATAAATTATCAAAATAGGTGGGTGATGTCACGTCATGTATATGCACGCGAGTAAAGCTATGGAGGTCAAAACAGACACGGGCTGTAAATTTGCATTCCTAGGGTAGGTCCGATTTAGGAATAACACATAATGACTCCAAAATATATATAAATAACTCCTAGAAATGGCACAGGTCGTCATTGAAACTAAATATTGTAATGTATAAATGTACCTATAGTATTTTTTACGTTAGATTAATTAACATAAGTAACCTTAATTTAGCATCGCATTAGAGCTAAAAAAACCTGATTTTTTTTTTTTTTAAATTGTGTATTTCGAGTACATAGACCCATAAGAAATACATTTAAAATACACAATAATATAAAATTACAATCAAAAATCAATAAAAATCTGACATAAAATCGGACAAAACAAAATTAAAATCAATAAAATAAAATATATGGACACCGAGAGACAGACAAATAAGCGGACACGAGGGACCATCAGTGACCAGGGCACCGCCCCTTAAAAAGGGTTGCGTGTAAGTTTATCCAGTGCCCCATAAACGGAGAGTCCCACCTATCCGCCAATGTGCTTAGAATGGTGTTAGGGCTGCCACGCAGGCGTTTCAAGAGCGACGCACAATGCTTTCAATAATGGTGTTGTTTCTAAATAAATAAATAAACATAAGCTCCTTTTTATCATAGAAAACTGCGTACAAGCCCAATGGCAGAAGCCATGTTTGTATTTGAAGATACCTTAGATTTTTATTATGGATAGAATTTTGTTTGACCACATTTTCACCTCATGTTACCTAAGTGACGATGTGGCCAACCATCGAAATATCACGAAGATCTAACTTCCAGAAGTCTAGAAATGGAAATCTAAAGCCACAACGATTACACAAGTAGCAATCGGAAATCAGTTATTCCACACCATTTCCATTTACAATTTAATAAAAACTTGTGATTGAGGAAATCATGTCATGATTCACTTTCACTGAGAAAATTGCGAAAATTATCTCGCGCCTTTGTTTTTGACAGGGACGGCGGTAAATTACGTATGCATTTAGATGTAGATGATAGCTTGGAACGAACATGGATCTATACATCTCTACAATATTATGCTTTAGATAAACTTAGCTCAATCTGCAACATGTAGCAGCTTGAGCCATGGTCAGGGAATTACTAATAACCCTGTATACCTATTAGTAATTCCCTGACACTGCGTGACCTGCAGGTTGTGCTCATCATCACGAACACGTTCGTGAAGACACCAGGCCTCATATTTTATGGATCATCTCATTCCTTATATTTTATGGTAATCACCTCCCATACAAAATGTTAAAACATGCTTGTCCAGAACTAGAACCAAATCAAATAAAACTATACCAACCAATTGTTTTAGATACGAAATACATCGACACAAATAGAAGTTTGCCTCTCAGCTCTTGTGTGGTTGTTTTTCGTATCTTGATTAATTGGTTCGTTTATTTGAGTAGATGCGTGGTTTTGCTCTCCGGCCCTGTATTGTTGTTATAAAAACTGTTCAAGCTACAACCTAATATTAAAAAAACAAACAGAAAAAAATCGCAAATAAAATTAACCAAATAGATAATTTTCTTTCATCACCGGATGTACATATCTTTAGAATCAGATGACATAGCGATACAAGGTCTATGGCGTTGCGAAAAATGTTTAGCAAAAAACACTCTCAAAACCCGGAAACCAAGCACAAAACACTTGCCTTCGCAAACATGGAATAAAATCACGAAGGCGTACCTTTCAGAACGGAACGCACCGCTATGCCGTGAAAAACTCGCATATTATTAATTAATAATATTGCCCAGTGGACTGTGGCAGTAATAGTGAGTGTTACAATCTGAACTACATAGATAAGCTCTAGTAAACTATTATCAAATCAATAATATCTAGACTGGAAGAATGATAAAATTGCTAGTAATAAACCGGGCAATTTTAATAAAAAGATAATTATTCGATCACACGACGAAACGATGTGCAAAAATCGCACAACCAATCTCTCGCTTTACATACACAAATAGTAAAATGTTTAGAATATTATTTCTTATATGGAATTTGTGACTATAAAAAGCAACCAACTCAGATATCTTTCTGTTATAATCTATCTATGTTTCTCTTAGAGAGTTCTCAACTGAGATATTTAAAGGTACTCCCTCATAGATACCTTTATTATCCAAAAGCTCAAAGCTTGGTTGGTGAAAATTTGCACGAAATATCATTGAAAATAAACTAACACTAGTCTCATACGCCGGGAATGGGTGAAACTTATTTGTACAGTAATTTCTCATGAGCCACTGTTCGTGACAAGTATGTAAATATTGGTTTTATAATAACGTACAGCTGTTCCTTCCACCGATGAGTGTTGTGGTAACCGAAGTCTGTACTGAACGCTCCGGACTCGATTAGCTTGCTCTGTGATTTCGGAAGCTCATTCCCACAACCCTTCACATTGTAAGTGTGTCTCTTACGGAATAAAACAGTAATTAATTAATAACAGTGTTTTCATAAAGATACAACAGATATATTTATTATTATAATTAACACCTGGAACAAATATCTGCAGATCGTATAAACATTTGTCCCGAAGCGGAATCGTACCCGCGCGTAGGCGGACCATCGCTTGCTGCGCTACAGGGTTCGTCCTATAACATTATTTGTGGTGTTATGAAACTAGTGTAATTGGTTAAGGTTAATCGTTCTAGTTATTAATAAATACAAAAAAAATCTTCAGAACTAACCTGATAGTGCTGGCAGGAACCGTCTTCGAGTATTTCAATCGAGTCGACGACGATCGGGCAGGACGTCTGGGGCACGTCGCCATTTTGAATAACTTCCAAATTCGAGTTTAAATCACTATTTCGATTAAAATGTTCATAACAATTCACTTGTGATAGTCACTTTTATGCTAAAAGTTCTGAAGAATAAGGTTGAGTATTGGCTAGCAAAGCATAGTCTACAATCTGTTATATACAAATAAAAAGTACTCTCGGATATGAGACACAACGAACACCTATACAAAAAAAAATTATAAAATAGGTGAGAAAAATGTGCAAATGTTTTGGTTTCACTTGGATTTAGACATTACGTTGAATTTGAACCTATTTTTCATAGACCTTCGTGCTGACAACCCTTTGTGCTATTTTAGACTTTATGTTGATATTTTACTACTTTGGTTATTTAATGAGGCGTTTTCCAAAATAGAAAAAAACACCCTTTAGGTACCTTAGACTACCTTAGAAATAGATGGCGGAGAGGAGCTTGACAATGGGATGTAAGCACGGTCTACGCCACATTCGCATTTGGCAGCCCCACATAAAAAAGCGCCCTTTTTGTAGTATTGTTTTTTAAATCAAATTTTTGACATAAAGAAAACGCCTCATTGGCGGGAAAGTCCAGGCTTGCGAATTATTAACACAACGTGAAAAAAATTCGTTGCACCATTATACATTTAAGCACATCATCTCCATCAAGCTGTCAGTCGCCGATTTTTTACAATTTACTGACGGACCACTTTATTTTCGAATAAGAATTCCTGTGGGGAAATGATGCGTCGCGAGTTAACACGCTCATTCCTATTTGGCACTGAAATATGAAGAACTGGACTTTTTTGTGTTTATGGATGTTCAGTAGTGCGAAAATATGTAGACTGAAAGAAATAACGGGAACGTCACTAACGGTTAGGATTATTCTCAATAGTTCTTTTCGCCGTTACTTTCGTTCTTTCAAAGGATCTACCGACCTGCGTGTTTTTATCTCGGAAGTTGCATTTGTCGTTCGGACAAGCGTTAACTATATCTAAACGTTTACATTCTGCAAACAGGCTGATTCTAGGATACGGCGGCGACAGACTTTTTTATAATAAGTGAAATTTAAGGCCATATTGACCAAATTTCAGCCACAGACAGTATGCTAATTGGTAGGACTTGATTAAAACTGAGAAAAATTACCTAGTATTCATTACCTCGAAAAAAAATTAAACTTTACTTGTTTTTAACAAAAATATAAAGCCCCAATTACGACCATTCAGTTTCACTTTCATAAACTAAAGAGCAAAGAGCGTGTAGATATGCAAATTCAAGAGGCGAATTACTTGACGCTGTTTAGCTAAATTTCTCTTGCGAAATGCTATTAAATGAAATTAAGACGAAATTTTTGGCTTTCCTTACCTAATAAAGCTTTTAATCAAAGTTTTTGTCTGCAACTAACACAGTCACCAATCTATTGTCTGAAAGAGAGGTGTAGTCTTAAAATAACTAGTAAAAGTCTATATACCTATCATTGTTCTAAATCAAAAACGTAAAACAACACCGATTTCATAAAGATTAAAGCCATAAAGTCTGATATAATTAAATAAATAAATAACGCGGGACAATTCACACAGCCACATCTAGCTCCATACTAAGCCGCACTTGCCAATTTTAAATTAAATACCTATAAGAATAACAACCTGCCTAACTTCCTATAGTAGGATCCTATCTGTTGATCAACATTATAGAATAGGTACAATGACAACTCTATTGTCTAATGACAAACTACCTGTCCTACCTACCTATGTTTATTAACAATTCTGACCCCTTGTACGTGAACAATAGATAAATCATAATTATACAACCTCCAAACTATATTTTTGAAACTACCGGGTTGGATACTGAGCCTTAAATTCAATGATTTGATTTGGTACAGCGCATCTATCGTGCAGACATGGAACTAACCTACGCAAATACCATTCAAAAATGGATTTTTAAATCGTCTAACCAAACTCAGGGCTCTGTTAAAGATTTACTTATCAAGAGTTCTACAGTTTTCATCAATTGAGTTCGGACCGAAAGACATCGATCAAGTCTGCCGCGGCGCCGGCCCCCCATAGATTCAGAATCGGCACCCTGAAACCGTATGTTCCCCTGTTGTTATGTATTGTGTGTGTAAAGATACCATTTGACAGTTTGGGTATCCATTTCATATAGTCTCATTTTAACGCACGGTCAGGAAGCATGCCCTATATCATTTTGCATAGCAAAATTACAAAAATCACACGTCTAAGACACAAAAAAGAACAGAATTTCCAGAAGTTTTAATGCAATTTTTAACATTGCTATGTGTTATTAGCCCTATCCCTCAAGTAATCAGGGTTGAACATTATTTTTTGTCTTAGACAAACCAACAAATAAGTTTCAAGTTACTTATTACGATTTTAACTTAGTTAAAAAGTAGTAAGTAGTAAGTAGCTAGTTGGATAAATAAATTTATTGCTGTATTCATGAATAGAGAGGAGTTTTTATATTATTGTCATTTTATTTGTTCATGCGTTTATTTTTTTATGTTAAATGACTAGTTTGCAATTATTTCTGGTACAAAGATTTATAAAATAATAGTAATTTTTTTTATTGTTGAGTTATATTTTGATTAATATACCATACCTATAAGAAGCACCTATAAGAAGACATAAACAGCTCAGTGACTACCTCTATCTACATACCTAACTATTTGTTGTCCGAAATAAAAGATTTTTATTAATTTTAGTATTAATTAGAAGGAACCAAATGAATTTAAATAGGTAAAAGTAAGATTTTGCCTATAAAAAAATTAATTGCCAAATGCGAGTAGATTCGCACACGAAGTGTTCCATACCGTAAAAATCAGACAACTTTTTTAGAGAACATCAAATTTTCACTTGTTGGAAGACCCCTTTAAATTTTGAAATTCATTATATTTTTAGTATTTTTTATTATTTCAGTTGAAGTTTATCTATTTTAACTTCACAAACCAATCACTTAACTCTTAGTAAAAGAGGTTGGAATTTAAAAACAAAAGCGACCCTGTAACCCTTATCTAATTCAGAACTTTTTCAGCGCCAAAATAGACCAAATATTAAACTGATCATATTCTATGTTCGAAATTTAGGACACTCTGACACAGCCACTGGCAGAGTCGTAGCGAAAAAATGGCGCCATGCAACAAAAAGTTGAAGTTACAATACCAGAGGTCCACCAATCAGAATGAACTTCCCTGGCCAATCACTAACTTTTAATAGAATAAGCTGGAATTAGAATTCGTAGGGAAAACAAACTAAAAGCAGAGCTGTATGTAAGTACCAAATTCGAAATTAGAACGTTTTCAGTGCCGAAACAGGCCAAATATTTACATAGACCGGGTCCACCAATCTAAAAGCACTTCACTGAATAATCAATCACTGTAAACTTTTATAGAAAAGGAGATAAAAACAAAGCAAAGCTCTACCATATTCAATCAAATTAAGGTTGACCGTTTCGTGTTGACGCAAGATCAAATTTTTCATGGTTTTAAATTTTTCTGCGTTCTACAATAAAACTAACTGTAAAATAATTAGCCGCAAATCGTAAACCATTATTTATGAACCCATGACAAAAACATTTTCGATTAAATTTTAATTTGAGAGCATTAGGTTTTTTTTATATTTAGCCCAAAATCTCTTATATTCTCAAATGTTCTAAAATACCAGTAAATCGAATTTAGTTTTTTTCATAAGTTAATAGAAAATGGTTTATGATTTGCGGCTAATTACTTTTCCGCTAGTTTTATTCCTTGTAAGTCATGTATACGCTTCTTCCACAAAACTCCAAATGAGTTGAAAAAAGTGAAAAAAAATCAAAGTGATCACTTTATTTCCTAGTTTTACTTATGTGATTTGAATTTTGTGAGAGTCCTCTAAGGTCTAATGGAAATAAAGCAATTTGATATTTGTACAACACAGAAAAAAATCAAAGGCACACAAAAAAATTATGTCGCGCCAACACGAATCGATCAACTTTAAGATCTTTTTCATGGCCAAATATTTACAACACCGGGTCCAATCAGAAAGCTTTTGACTGACCAATCACTGTGAACTGCAGTTCGCGCATGCGCTCGAGCGCACGCCGAGTATCGCGACCGACTGTGCATTACTGGCGGCCGGCAAATAGTTCTACTTCTTGATTTTATTACGTGTATTGTGGTGCGAAGAGCGAGACGTGGTAGCGGTTTTGTCTATTTCAAGATGATAGTAAATTTTCCACTTAATATGATATTGGCTTTCTTTGTTACCCTCAAAACAATTTTTTAAATTTGAGTAGGTTTCATACTATTTGCAATATTATGAAAAAGTCGAAACTTTTACTATTACCCTCTGTATACCGAAGTTTGCAAACCGATACATCTGAAATGTAGGTACCCTCTAACTAGTACCTATAGTACATAATAGTATAAGTACTACACAACCGTTCGAAACCCTCAACGCGCGAGTCGCACTCGCATTTGACGAATCTTGTTTTTATTGGTGGGTACCTAATATAACAACGAATAACAATGTCAGTGTTTAATTGTTGAATTTAAATTCAGTACAGCTAAGCTTTTGTTTTTATATGAAGCTATATATCGTTTTAACCTACGAGTATATGTGAAAATTTTACAGTGAAATGTTTAATGAATCGCTTTTTGATTGGTGTAACATATTAATTGACATGTTTTATTTAGCACATAGATTACAATAACATAATAAAACAATTACAACTAGTATATACACTTATATCTATTTCTTAAAAATCTAATTGTATATAATTCTAGTTTATTATATAAATATATATAATATTATATATATATAATACATATTATTGACGCTTAAAAATAATAATACAGAGTTATAACGTAAGCGTTTCCTAGTTTATAATCATCATCATTTTATAACCTAGTAGTTGATGGTTTGTATTACAAAACTCACAAACTTCGTTACGTAGTGAGATCAAACACGAACCCCGTTGGGGCGCTACTATATCATTATGAAGCTACTCTCTTTCTAACGTTATCATCTTCACACATCACTATGCCCGCGGCCTTATAAATAACTCTATGCAGTCACAATTACCCACTTAATATGATATTAGCTTTCTTTGTCATTGACAATTGTTGTTCTTATTGCGATTATACACGCTGTCATGATGTTTATATGATTTACACTGATGTTTATGGGCCAGTGGCATCGTAAATTGCATATAAGTAGAAAAGTTTTTCCTCCATGGAAAGATAGGTAGGTTAAATAGGTATGTATCAAGCGTTTTGTAAAATTGATAATAGAATTGCTATACCAATTTCTCGAAGAAGTCTCTTTGTATTTGACGATCTTGACCAATGACGTGTGGTCCGAATAAGCTATTCAGAAGGTTTGAAGTTGTACTCCAAATGCAAATTATTGTTCTTGGTCTTAAATTTTAATTTTTAATTTTGTGTTTTCTACGTATACATTAAAATATTATACAGAAACACTAGTACCTACAATATAACAAGCTTTATTTGGTGCGAGATGGTGCTTTATTCATTATTCTTTCGGTATTAACGAGCTTCTTACCCCTGATCTATGCACCTCTATCTTTGTATAATTCTTGGACATCGGTGCATAATCAACAAATTTCAACACCGATTTACAACAACAAAAGAAGAATGTCAGAAAGAAAATACATTTATTTGGACCAAATAAACGACATACAACATCAACACAAAAAACATCCAACGGCAATGGGACGGGCCTCTGTGTGAGTTGACACGGAACTGTTTGTTACAAACGTGCTCCAGCTCTGCGGATCGTGCCCGTCTCCTGGCCGTTTCTAAATAGGAGTCAGGACATTGGTTGCAAGCATTTCCTTCATTTAACACTGGCACTTTATTGGATCCCGTAACTTTCCGGATAGCAACATGTCTTCGGTTGGGTGCAATGTGTTGCGCGCCTCATCAATGCCAGTGCGGTACTGCTGTCGAACAGCTTGGTCATCACGGATTATCGTTTACTAGGGCCGCCGGTCGGTCTAGTCTGCTTTTAGCTTAATTGTTTCAATTGTAAATACTAGTTATATATATATATAATATATAATATATATGTATATATATATACGTTTAAAAAAAACACATAAGATTATAAGAAAAAAAAAACAGATAATGCAGTGTGCCGCTACAAGCCGAAGCTAGTAGAGGCGCTGGTTTTCAGACAGGTCCTGGTGTGGTGGCACAAAGCTGGATTACAAGAACATAGAGGTATAAAAACGATTTTAAACAGGTTTCATTTCCGACATAATATAACGAGTTTCACGAAACCAAAACAATCCTGATCAACCAATCTTTATATTTACATAAACAATTTAAATATATCTACTTAAATATTCAGGCATTTCATTGTACCGCAAGCATCATGCACTAACTCTTGGAATTTCTGTTTGTCAAGACCAAAGATCCTATGACAACGTTCTTGCCCAAGAAAAAGACGTTACGGTGTTATTATTTTAATTATTGTCATTTAATTTGATAAAGAATTGTTGCGTTTACGTCTTGCAAGTAGAATTATAAAGATAATCTCGTCGGTACATAAGACTGCATAAAAGGTGTAAATTCTATTTAAAAATTATAAATTTTGGTAGTGTTATTACATAGGTATATGAATGTTTTAAATGATAGACCAATCTTTTGAATTAGACCTTGAATATTATTAATAAAAGGCCAAATAAAAAAAAATATCTAAACTAGGCCACACGGACCTATTTCTAACGATGTCCAAAAATCATTGGCCTAGAAACTGCTGCTAGGAGGGGCGAAAAGGAACACTAGCCATGCAACGGGTGGCCTACCAGTGGCACGTTTAGGGATAATCAAAAGCAAAGACGACACAGCTTAAATAAATAAATAAACAGGACAATCCACACAGAATCTAGCTAAGCAGAGATTGTGTTATGGGTACATATTTTTTATTATACGTAGAAAATACCCAGAACAACCGGAATAAATCTCTACTTCTGATGGTTGGCAGGCGACGGGAAGGGGGAAATCGCCCTTGAACCACAAGATTTTCTGCAACTAATTTGTCAGCATATATTCTACAACTAGACAAAAGATTCCGTACTATTCGCGACAGGATCCACCTCCACAATCGGAGTGTGAAGATCACATCGCTCGTATCGGACAATTAATTCGGTAACGCTTTCTCTGCGCCTGCGCAGCGCCGCGCCATCTTTGAGCACGCTTCTGATTACATTGTTTTAGATAAGACAAGGCGTTTGAAGATATGATGATCGTGGTGTCATTTATTATCGGTAAAGTAGGGCCTTTGTTGAGCCAATTCCTATTGATCGAGACTTGTACACACACCACACATGCACCAGAGACTTTGGTGGAATTCAATATCAAACAATTAAACATGTGTTGATTGTCCAGCATTACTTACTTATACTTACTTATGTGTTAAAACCTCGATTTAATGCCGCGCGGTGGATTAAATCTCCTAACGACTGTTTAGCATAATGTATTGTAACATATTTTATACAAATAAACAATTTTCAATTTCAATTATAAATACGCTTCTTATGATGCTAATTTTGAGGTATATTGACGCTACATGTACATTGTCGAGTTCACCCAAAGCTTCTCCCACAAGCCTAGCCCACTGTCCTACAAATAAATCTGAACACGCTACCCTCAATACCGTTCCGTTACGTCCATCTAACGTGACCGGACAGTTACCGTCGCAAAAACCGCGCGCTCAGGGTAACAGCGTGCTGGCAACCGCGCGGTAATCTGCTGCATGAGGAAGTCATGCGAGAATTTACAGTCAGCAACGAAAGTCGGTGTAGGTACAGAGAGCTCCCTCAGTTAACCCCCTGTTAAGTTTAAAGCCAGTAAGGTTTTAGGTAGGTACTGCAACTGGGATAAGCGCAGTATTTTTCTGTGCAAACGGCACAGGAAAATAATATTCAGTACATAGTACTGAATTGCGACGAATAAGGCTTGCAAAAAATAAAATTGAGTTATTTTACCTGAATTAGGTTTATTCGAGAGGGTTTTGTTGGGAGATCGGAGCCACTCTGTTAGAAATACTAAAATTTTTCGGCTAAATGTAGAAAACTAACTGTTATCATAAAAGCACTAATTATTAGATGTTAGACTAATTTTCCAATGAAATTGTTATTGTACATGAGTCTGAGTGAACCGGAACGTAATATAAATTACTCGTCTATGGTCTAGAGCAAAAAAATAGCTTTGAAGTGTCGTGTGGGCGAGAGGGGGAGGTTTTCTACTTCTTAAAAAATCCTTGAAGGGTTACCTATTGATAAGCAACACTCAATGTATAAGGGGAGTCACCTATCCGTGCACCTCTACAAACCTCCGTGTATTATTTAGTCATCGAAAACGTCCTCTGTGTGGACGATTTCTGTGACCAGAGGGGTGAGTCAATTTGACGTTAGGAACGAGACGTGATCGTGACGTCTCCGTTTTGTATGGGATTTGCACGTCCCTGTACGCACGATAGAGGCGCTGTACATGGAAAAAGGAGTCACGATCACGTCTCGTTACTAACTTCAAATACACACACACCCATGATTTGACAGATTCGGCCAACATGTGGACCGTAAAACACAAATATTCAATAATTTTAATAAAACGCGCATTTTGTAAAAATTATGCATAAAATGTATAGATCCATGATGAAATACAATAGCTACTTAAGAGTTATAATATAACATACGGTTTATAAACACAATAATTGATTTATTTCAGACTATAGAAAAGTTACAGATCATAATTAGCTTATTCACTACTTCTTCTTTCTTACTTTCTAATAATTCTACGTCAAAGTTAGTCGTACGTAAATAAAATATGTAAGTACGAATTGTGCGTAAGTTCTTAATAACTGCTCCTTTTTTGCTCTACGTATTTATGTACGTAAGTGCCGAGAAACGTACACTACATAATTCAAATTGAAAGTGCTTTAGTTCCTTTAGACCTTACAGGACTCTTGGACACGTCACAAAATTCAAATTACATAGGTAAAACTAGGAAATAAAGTGCTCACTTTGATTTTTTGTTCACTTCAATCTTTTTAAGGTAAAGTAACGAAGCGAACAAGAAACCTTTACCTTGTTAGTTTTTGTTAGTTTTCGAGTAGGAGCAAAACTCGTGCTAAGCTTTTTTATCCTTTAGATAATCTGATATTTTAAAGTAAGCCTTTTTACAAAGGATATATTTGACAATTTGTTTGAATTTATTTATTGATAAAATTTTTTCAACTCATTTGGTATTTTGTTGTAGAAGCGTATACATTGCCCTCTAAAAGATACATTAATTTTGTGTGTTGTGGGCACAGCGAGTTTATCCTTATTTCTAGTATTTAAATTATGAATCTCGCTATTTTTAGGGAACCATCCTTCTTGGATGTAAATGCCATTGATTATGATAATGATGACGATTTATCTGTCTGAACAATCATAGGCATAAGATATCCGCTAACGGTAGCAGCAATAGGGCCCCAGCAAACTAGTCATGGTAGAGTTTAAGGATATCTTAAGTAAATTGAAATAAAATGTACCTAATAATTAATATATACTCACGAGACATCAGGCGTAGTATTAGCGAGTAGTCGCACGCAGTCGAGACAGCCCCTTGCGGCCGCGTAGTGGAGCGCTAGGGCTCCGTTGTTGGCCCGCCCGCCGGCCGCCGGCATGGCTCGGCCGCACCACCAGCCCTCGACAGCTAGCCGACCGCTCCTGTAACAAAATGAGGGTTATTACATTATAAAGATTTATCAATTAATCAAAAAAATCAAAGAAGTATCGTTTATTCCTTCAGTTTTATAAGTCGATGATAACTATCTTCTACCCGGAGTTTCACACGCGCTTTTCCCGGATAAAAAGAAGCCTTCCCGGTACCTTACCCATCCAAATCCTTGCCTTTCGTAGAAATCCCTTCAGCCATGACGGAAACCATACAGACCAAATTACAGACACAGAGTTACTTTAGCAAAAAAATCGCATTTCTCATACAAAAGACTCCGACGCGCTCGCAAATCGTGATGGTTCAAATTAACGCCATCTAGCGACAGCTAGCGAAACTAACGCGCTTCTAGCTTTCTGTAGAAACGTTCTCGTTGCTACCATTGCAGTTGGTCTACTCGACGCTAGATGGCACTGTGTCATTCTTTCAGATAAAATAGTTTTGCAATAATGTTATGGATTACAGATGTAAATAAAAAACCTGCTCTAAATTCAACAGAAATGTGTGGCAAGGGTTTGATCTTGACATTTTAAAACGAATTCATCTATTTTATTAATTTATATCGCGCGTTAAACCTACCTCCAAAATATTCTAAGACATATTCAGACAAACAATTTTTTTAACATACTTAGGTATCCTAAGTAATCGCTAAATAAAACAAATTTTCTTTACACCTTAAGACACTGTTTATATTGTGCCACGAGGTCTGTGGTGCACGTAATGATAATGATCTTCAATAACAGCTTTGATATCTGTAAGTATTAAGGCTGGTGTATGCCCCAAAGGCCTTGAAAACACAAAATAATATCCGAATTTCAAATATTTTTTTTTATTCTAAACTAGCTGCAGCCCGCGGCTTTGCACGCTTTTTTCCGGAATAAAAGGTAGCCTATTTCCGGCCCCGGGATACGATCTACCTCGTTGCCAAATTTCACCGAGATCCGTTCAGCCGTTCTTGAGTTATAAATAGTGTAACTAATACGACTTTCTTTTACATACATATTATATAGATTTGAATATTTCTTCTAAACGCTATATTGAGTTCGAGTATTCTTCTTTCACTCAAATATTTGTCAAAGTATTTTACACAAATTGAACATTTCAGGAATAAAATAAATTATTATACGGCTATAGATAATTATTTTGTGTTCTCAAGGCCGTTGGGGCATAGACCAGCTTTAAAGCATCCATTTTATCGTCACTTTATGAACCAATAACCGATTAACCCATTGAAACCGGACTACATTACGGGACCTGCGCAGGAGCAAGGCATATTACAAGACATGTTATTTGATTGAATTTAAAATGTAATTTTGCATGCAGGAGTGTTATTGTCATTTATGCGATTTTGCTGAGCTCACATACCTACCACAAATACCTAAAAGTTTTTTAATTAAATACTGCCAGAACCGAAAATATGGATTTTATTATGAATTAGGTACTAACTTTTGCCGTTGGCTTAGCACGCGCTTTTCCGGGATAAAAAGTAGCATAGATTTTGCATAAAGTGTGTAAGTCTGTTTGTTCTACAATAAAATATGTCCGTCTCCGGGATACGGCCTGCCCACAGAGCTGGTCCTCCCTGCCGAATTGCATTAGGATCCGTTAAGCCGTGTAAGCGTGAAAAGATAACAGACTGACAGAATCACTTTCACTTTTATTATATTAGAATGGATTAACTCCAGGACACAACGGGATTTCTTATCACAAGTACTGTCTATTAGTGCATAGATGCGAAAACAGAGTTTGGTGGCTACGCTACCAAGAGCAACTTCACATAAACTACATATTACTTCAAGACATATTGTACTGAACTGTTTGGTGTACCATTGCAGGTACCCTAGGCCCATAGGCCTTCCGAACACGACCCACACCCCTACTCCATGTTCCCCAGGTTAGTACAAACTATGCCCTAAATTAAGTTCTGGGCCGAGCAGCTCTACTCTATAACAAAGAATACTCTTGTCTTGATATTTTCTATCTGTCTAAATGGTTCAATGGTTCAATGGTTCAATGGTTCATTTATTGGTAAAATATATCATTACACGTCAAATAGTACAACGAACACCTTAAAATATACTTAAGTATATTTTAAGTTGGTAAGTAAATTCAATTATAATATTTCAATTAATCAATCAATTATACATTTCAATAAAAATAATAAATCAATTCAATTAAAAAATAAATTAATTTAAATTATAAATAAATCAATAAAAAAATATAAATTAGTCAATTAAAATTATAAATAAATCAATTAAATTTAAAAACTTCCCTGAAATGGGAAATCAAAAAACTTCATCGCAATCAGTAAAGATAAGCTACGCTGTTGATTTACCAATAAACAAAATCTATATATAAAATAATAAGATATAATAGGTGGCGGCGCTAGTTGAGTCGGGGTAGCGCCTTAAGAAGTGTTATCGGTGGTGTGTTTTTGCTTTAATTCCCTACAACTCATAGGCTACCTACATTGGTAGCCCCTGCGATTGATATCATATATAATATATACATAATCTATCCTCATCCCTTATCGACTGGGGGTTGAGAGACGTCCTCTTCTAGAGGCTATGGAGATAGCTCAGTTTATGTTGGTATAGGTAGGTACTGGATTGTCAAACGCAATTTATAGAATCTATACGAATTCCTTTTAGAAACCTATTTCATAATAATTATGGAAATATCTTTCCTTAGAAAGTTAAGCAACAAGTTTTAGCATTTACTAAAATAAATATATAAATATTTATTAGTGTTGCACTGTGTAGATTTTGTTTACATAAATAATACCTACTCATTATACCTTTTACCAACAAATGAATTAATGAAATGACATGTTTGGCATCCAAATCTTTATTATTTTCGTCCACGCAAATTTTTATCTTTTTCACTTCTCAGCTAAACGAGAATCAATACTCATTTTCTAGATGTCGTTCGGGTAAGTGTAAAAATATGTAAAATTTTCCTGAAATACAACTTTTGTCCATCAATTTTATGAGAAGAGCGAGTTGTTCAAGAAAAATTACCAAATAAAATAAATTATAGATTCAGGTGTTACTTTGCGGAAATCCATTGCAAAATTATATTGTTACCAAATATTTTTCAAAAAAGGTTATAAATAATTATAGACCATTAAAATTTAATCACCCGATAAAATTTCAGAGAATTCCTACTGTCTCAGTGTTTAGTATAATCCTAGAATGTTTATTCCCCAATAACAACCGTAAAGGTGAACAACATTGTAGTATCATTGGCGACACGCACGACTGCCCGTGTGGAATCCATATTTCTATTTATTGTACTATAGTATCGCAAACAAAGACGTTATCAATAAAACTGAACTAAGACTGTGTTTAGAGCAATTAATTTTGAAGTCTCGTAATATCTTCATCTGTATTTTGTTATTAGTTTGTATTTGTATTCGACGTAAAAATTTCATTGGTGTTTTTCAAAATTTACGCTCATATTTTTAATGTAACTACGCTTCCATACCACGACTATTTATTATTAAATTTCCATGAACCGAACACTGGCAGAAAAGTGGCAAACCACCACCAACAAACCACAAACATGTTGCCAACAACAAAGAAGTCAAGTCTATTTGACAACATTCTAGAAGACATCGTACCTCCAGTACTTTTACATCGAGACGGTACAAATACCTTGATTTGTTGGAGGGTAGCAAATATTTTAAACACCTTTTATAGTTAGGTTAATTTAATAACAATTTAAAAACCATAGTTTGATAAGTATAATTAGAAGCCATTTCTATAAAAATACCACCTAAACCACAATTTATGGTATTAAATAAATAAGGCAGAACACCTGACTTCGCAAAGTGACCAGAGCCCCTAGTCCGGTTGACGAATAGTATCGAGACATAATCGTGATGTTTCATTTTTGTTTGGGATTTGCGTAGTTCCGCACGATAGAAGCGCTGTACCAAATCCTATAGAGGAGACGTCACGATCACGTTTCGATAATATCGTCAACCGGATTCACCTCTCAGTTTTAGTAGCGTCACACGTCTCTCTACCACGGAGGTCAGTGGTCACAACCACAAGTGTTCAATCTAAACCTTGACCCTAACTGCCAAAACAATGAGCAATGGTCAGACAGGCGTCGTCACCATGCGTGGCAGAGGACAATAGGTTTCACGGTAGAATACCCATCCGGTGTGGATGAGTGCCAATCAGCATACACTTTCCACGAATTGTGATGTGTGTGACATAGTAAAACAAGGGTTTGGAAATTGGTTAGTGAACTTTGAATTATTCGGTTGCATTCAGTTATGTTATTTGAAATTTCTGACGTGTTCAAGAATCCTGTGAGGTCTAAAGGAAATAAAGCACTTTGAGTTTTAGTTTATGAACTTTAACGTTAAAGTAGGTATTTTGCATTACTGCCCTGGCAAATACATCCATAGAGCCAGTCTAAAAGGAATCTAATTGGTCAATCCGTCTCCGTCGTGATCTCGTGAAATCAGAACTTCTCTAATGAATATTTTTTTCTAGGACACAAAAATAGTTGCTACGAAATCCCTTGGCAATCTCTGCCTCTGTAAAAAAAAAGCCACAGCCAGCAACAAAAAAAGCTAGGCAGGCCTAAATAAAAACGTGCTGTTTATAGTTTCTAGATATAAATCTATTTTATGCATCCCCGTAAAGATACACATATTTGCATAAAAATAAAAGCAACGGTACATTCCCATATTTACCTAAAATTACCGGCGCGTAACGCTATCTGTAGCGTGTCGAGGTCCTCTTCATAGTCATGGCACAGCTCCATCGTGGTGTTCCTGGCTTCGTGCACGTCAAATAGCACCGTCCCATCCGTCAGCTTGTCTGTCATCACTGATCTATACGACCTGGTCCCGAAACTAGATGTCACAGACGCTCCTCTGATAAACAGCCTCGGAGGAACGCTTATGCTCTGAAAAGCTTGCATCTTCGTCTTCCGCAGTCGCCGTTTCATGTACCTCCTCATCCTCAATGACAGCATCAGTCGAATCTTTATGTGCCTCTTTATGTGTTTGTCGTATCGTAGCTGTTCTCTAAACTTTTTGCTTCGTCTCTTCCTGTCTTTTCGAGGGATTTCGTCTATGCGCTCTAAGTGGGTATAGCTTCGGTTTAATCTGTAGGTGCTTGCGGGAGATCTGTTGAAGAAGTCACTGTTATTGACTCTCCAAGCTTTACTGAGAGACCAGTTCTCTCCACTGTTTGAGTTTTTCGTGCATCTGATAGGCTTCTCGTACAGATCTTCTTCTAGAGCGAACATTCTGCGCGAGAGCAAGAAATTGTCGATGTTTCTTCTGATTGTGCTATTTTGTGAGCTAATGGTTGTGTTGATCAGGTTTGAAGTAAGAGTGTCATGTGTTTTAATGTCATCGTGGATTAGTTTAGGTGGTTGTGGTACTTCTCTGTTCTTCTTCTTGGCTATAGCCATGATGCGTCGTCGAACAGCAGACATGTTGGTGAGTTCGCTTTTCAGGAAAGGCCCTTTGCGTTTGTCTGCTGTCATATCAGGAGACCAGGTCCCGTATTCAGAGCAGCTACAGAAGTCTTTAATCAGTCTTGCTAGTGCATTGCAGTTGTCATCTTTTGGCTCTCTTGGCATTATTCGTTATTTAACTGTCGCTTTGTTAAAACACAGAAAATTTTGCCTAAAAAGTCAAAGGTTAAAACGATTCGAGATGCTGTTGGTATTACAGAGTTCTCATCTCATTGTTGCTGGTTGCGTAATGGATTTGAGTTGTCGGAAAGCGTCTAATTCAAAAGTACGTGTGTAACAAGTGAAGTGACCTGTAATTAATCTGTGGCTCTAATAGTAGAGTCTATCGTTCTCGTAAGTTCTTAGTAATTTAATACTTGTGAAGCTGAACTTAAAGTTAAATGTCATTTGAAAGTGAAAGGGATTGTTTTAGACCAGATAGCTTCACAATTAGTATATTGCAAGATGAGAGTACAATTTAGTACCATGTCGCTTTAAAGTTGACTTGCTTGATGAATGTGTTCCATCTGTCAACAAGCTCTTTTAGTTTGACAAGGTACCAGAGTTCAACCGACTGTACATAAGTTATTCCATTGCCAAACATCTGTAATAACCTGATTTATTTGCATAGCTCTGCTGACAGGTACCAATAACAGAGGCATTTGCGATTAGGCATGCTCTACATATTGTGATTGCTAACTGACATACAAGTGTCAATAGACTGGCTGGGAATTATTTATGTGTTTGTTTTACGTAGGTATTATTAAGTTACAAAAGGTAACAGAGCGTGGAAATGAACTGTTCTAAAAATATAGAAATTTAAAGTATCATTTTAAATTTTTAATGATTTTACGCCAAAATCATAACGAGATGTGTTCGTCCACATTATCTTATTTTCTCTATTTGTTAAGAACTAGTGTTTGTTATCCCAACTATTAGTTGGTATGGAGTATTTTTTTTTGAAGTAGCACCACGAGTAAAGCTCGTCACACCTGAAAAGCACCGCCGCCGCACAGCACAAAAATGTGCATTCAAATATGGGCATAACTTAACATAATATTTAGGTGCATTGTAATTGACGACATCATGACAGACAGCTCGTGGGCCACCCGTTTGAAGCTTTGCGAATCCCATATTTGAATACATAGTATGCTGAGCGGTAGCGGTATTGGACTAATAATAGACGCGAGGTTAAAGTAATGGTCCAAAAACACGACATGTTTAGAAAAACGTTTCCTTAACGTTCACTGATAGACCGATATCAATAAAATTACTGTTCGCCGATACTAATTGACACAGGAACTAAGTAATTATAACTCACGGAGGTGCCAGAGTAGGAAAAACTCAGAGGAAATACGTTGCTGTTGAATTTCATGAATTACCTACTTTTAAATGAATTCTAATGAATCCAAGCTGATTTATTTATGAGTAATTTTTTTTTTGCTATGTCATCTTTTGACATGGTCTAGTATTTGGAGTGAATTACTACACAAACACAAACATTTTAGTACACATTACACTTAAAACTTGTTCTGCTTGCTCTCAATGGGTTATGGCTGAAAATCAGTGTTTTTGCTTCTTGAGCAAAATATTCCGCTGAGCCATTGCCTTTTTCACGTACTGCAGCACACACAGACATTTAACTTAGATTTTAATTATGTTATTATTTGTTTTTATTACTTAGTCAACTGTATTTTTATCATTGTTTTTTTTTACTAGCATCCTGTTTAATTGCTATTGTCTGATATGTATGTGTGTGTCTGAAGTCGTAAATAAAAACCTTTATCTATCTATTTATCTATAATTAAACAGTCAGTAGTTTCAGACTCAATTTGAAATCCTTACCTACGAGAATACTTAACCCGCTAAGTACCAAATTATCCCTTTTTACGTGCATTTAGTTTTCATACCCCACCCATGAAAAAAAAAACACTTTTATCTATAATTGCGTTTAGGGATAGCTGAGGGTCTTGGTTCAGCAATTTTTTTTTTTCATATACTTACTCATAAGTTTAAAGTAGTATAGTTAATTGAGAGACCAAATTGTCAACTAAAAATGCTAAATTAATGAATTTTAATAAGTACACAATAAATTAAAATTCCTAGAACAATCTAATTTAGTCCGATATGGATGTCAGAATCGACTGTCCCCGAAAGTGATTTATTGCTAATTTGAACCGATGTTTTGCTTAACTGCACAAAGCCCGTGCCTCTTTTCTACAATACTGACAATTATTATTCAAACTAATTACTTTTTCAACTGACAATGAACTTTTCAACATAATTATTTGCCAAAAAGAATTTTGGATTTTTGTTTAGCGAGTTGTTTACAAAGATGAGGTGAGTTGTTTATTGGATCTTAATGACAAACTCACTTTTTCTATTCTTATACGGATGCTTGTGTGTGTGAAAGCACTGAAATTATGTGCTTGTCAACTCACACAATATATTTGTTTTTGACTTCAAAATCAAGAAAATAATTTAACGTCACTAAACCTGCTGTAACACCAAACACCTGCGTTTTACCTCTACAGTTTTCAAAAATATTTTACAAATTATACTAATAAATGAATAAGTAATTATAAGATTCCGTAACACATCTGCCTAAAACCCCTTCGCAAGTAGGTCATTTGTAAAATATTCATCAAAGAGCAAGTAAATCTCAACTTTTCAAAGACACGCTTAAAGAATTCCGGATGAAAGTGTTACACAAGTTACTTAACCGTTTGCTGAGTTATGTAACTGATTTAATTAAACATTATAATTGAGGTATAATTTAAACGTACTATAATTGTAGGTTTCTATTTGTTAATGGATTCGGTTTAAAGGATCATACAATTAGTAGTCGATATAAACCGCCCGATAGATTTAGACTTCCTACTGGTCGATTCACGTCACGTGCATTCATGGGTGTATCACATCATACTATTTTCGTCGCTCATTGGTTCTTTTTCTTTTTTTTTGTTCAGAATGTAGCCAATGTGTGGCGAAAATAGTATAAGTGATAGTGTAGTATTAGAGAAAACTTAATACACTATTAGTACTAATCATTACATTATCAATAAAAAATAGGAGTAGGTAGGTGTAGTGATTAGACGCAAAATGTGTAACATGAGAACTTATTTATATATTTCATACTTAATTTTACTTAACGAGAAACTGATAACACCTAGCTTAACATAGTAAACCATTGATATTGTGTATTTTTTGTTCATTAATTATTTTCATTGCATTATGCTCCCTTTTTAAATGACACTTGATTTGTATATACTCTGATTTTTGTCTACTCTATTTATAGTACTGTTGGGATACTATGGAGTCCGCTTTTCTTTACTTATTCATAAAGCATCAACTTTTTTGCAAACTTTAATATAATTTTTCATAAACATTACATATATGTATGTATATGTAATATTAAAACCATTACAAAGGGGTTTGAAGATTTTGGCCCCATTTTTTATTTTTTTTCTTATTCCCCGTGCACAATAGAAGTGTAAATACAGGACCAAATACATACATACTTACCTAACTTTTATTGTGTGCGGTAAATTAAAAAAAACAAATGTTAAGGGCAATAATCACAATAAAAGTTATACATTTGGATAGGGGATTGCATTCTTCAAACCCCTTTCAAATATCTGCACTGGATAATAATGTATTAATTGTACGAACAAGTGACAACTCTGTGTCTAGTCAAGCCTTATATTGGCTTTAAGACACTTCTAACCAAAAAGGAATGATTTTTTTTACCTGAAAAAAAGGAACGTCAAGTAACGATAGTGAGAACTTAGAGCTATTTGCCGATAGTTCATAGATTCCCAACTTTTTGCTGCCAATTTCTAGAAAATCACCGTCAATTTTATATTTTCTCGAGTATTGTAAGTTGGTAGGTAAACGAAAGTTTATTGGGAATACGCTTATGGAGAAATTGCTACGTAAACTATAATGTTTTCTTAGTTCTAAAAGAAATAAAAGTAAGTCACGCTTAGCCATTACCAACAGACACCCATAATCCATTACGCATTACTGCAATTATTTATCACAGAACCTCCTTAAAAACGTAACACACTTTAATTCAAAAAAATCCATCAACATCTCCGAAGAATTTACGCAATCACGTTCACTCTCACGTTAAACATTAATTCACTTTCATGCACGAAACAGGTTTCGGCGAAAAGATTGATAAAGGCGCCAAAAATTGACAGTTATAAATTATGACATTTGTTTTTTTTTTTCGGGTAATCGCGTGATGTGCACAATTACGTGCAACAGTTGACCATGTCGAATTGCGCGTGTGGACTGACTGAAGCGCTGGCGGCGCTCTTTCTCCCATTCCTAAATAATATAAACCACAACGTTGGTAATTATGAACCGCAGTTGGTAATGACTTTTTGTTTGCAGCGTCATTGTTGTCACAGCTGTTTATGACAGTTTCCTGTTTTATCGGAATATTTTACGATCGGTCAATGCACAGGTGAAAATACCGATAGAAACTCGAGAAATGTTGCGTAATTATGCTAAATTATTATAATTTTACGCTTGTATGGAGAGGTTGTCGACTTAAACATGTAACTGTCATAATGCGAAGTAAGTACTTATTGATAAAGTTTGATCGATCGGTCGGGAATTAATTATTAGGCACCAAAGCTTTATTTATATAAGAGAAAATTATTTATTTGTGGAATGATACACGTTCGGTTCCTTAAATTAAATACCAGGAAGTTTGCGGAGAAATTTTACTTGTAAAAAATTATGAAAACTGCTAATTTCAGATATAGTGTCTAACAATTTACATTGAAAGCTCTCAGAAGCATAAATAGCTAGATTTAGCTATGATATAGCTAACTTATTTTTACGAATAAAACCTATACTCCAGCAAAATTCAAAATGATTTTTTTGTGAAAACCACAGTAAAAAAAAAATCTTCATTTCACGTGTTTGTCGTCAACGGCCGTGAAGCTCAAGCTTCAGACAAAATTGTTATCAATATTTGATGATCTTAACTCGACAAGGAATGTAAGTTGCTTAGAGAAATACATGGCAACAAAGTGAAATTTAGGTTACGTATGTGCGGTTTGCCTAATATTTGGTTTGATTAATCGCGAATAGTTTTATTTCTAGGAACATACAGTCGTAACCAGATCACTAAATAAAATTGAGCTCAAGCTAAGGTGTCGAAATATAGTTTTAGATTAAGACAGCAATTCACTGATTTTTAACTTAAAAAGATTGCTATAAAGGGTTTTGGAATGTGAACGACCGGCACTTAAGAGTTTTTGTGAATTGTAGATACGGATTCAGTTTTTTTTTAAGCATTCACTTAGGTAGGTACCTACTTACTCAAAAGGCATTCACTTAGGTAGGTACCTACTTACTCAAAAGGCATTCACTTAGGTAGGTACCTACTTACCCAAAAGGCATTCACTTAAGTAGATCCCTACTTACTCATAAGGAATTCACTTAGGTAGGTACCTACTTACTCAAAAGGCATTCACTTAGGTAGGTACCTACTTACTCAAAAGTAATTCACTTAGGTAGGTACCTACTTACCCAAAAGGCATTCACTTAGATAGGTACCTACTTACTCAAAAGGCATTCACTTAGGTAGGTACTTACTTACTCAAAAGGAATTCACTTAGGTAGGTACCTACTTACCCAAAAGGCATTCACTTAAGTAGATCCCTACTTACTCATAAGGAATTCACTTAGGTAGGTACCTACTTACTCAAAAGGCATTCACTTAGGTAGGTACCTACTTACTCAAAAGTAATTCACTTAGGTAGGTACCTACTTACTCAAAAGGCATTCACTTAGGTAGGTACTTACTTACTCAAAAGGAATTCACTTAGGTAGGTACCTACTTACTCAAAAGGCATTCACTTAGGTAGGTACTTACTTACTCAAAAGGAATTCACTTAGGTAGGTACCTACTTACTCAAAAGGCATTCACTTAGGTAGGTACTTACTTACTCAAAAGGAATTCACTTAGGTAGGTAGGTACCTACTTACCCAAAAGGCATTCACTTAAGTAGATCCCTACTTACTCATAAGGAATTCACTTAGGTAGGTACCTACTTACTCAAAAGGCATTCACTTAGGTAGGTACCTACTTACTCAAAAGGAATTCACTTAGGTAGGTACCTACTTACTCAAAAGGCATTCACTTAGGTAGGTACTTACTTACTCAAAAGGAATTCACTTAGGTAGGTACCTACTTACTCAAAAGGCATTCACTTAGGTAGGTACTTACTTACTCAAAAGGAATTCACTTAGGCAGGTACCTACTTACCCAAAAGGCATTCACTTAAGTAGATCCCTACTTACTCATAAGGAATTCACTTAGGTAGGTACCTACTTACTCAAAAGGCATTCACTTAGGTAGGTACCTACTTACTCAAAAGGAATTCACTTAGGTAGGTACCTACTTACTCAAAAGGAATTCACTTAGGTAGGTACCTACTTACTCAAAAGGAATTCACTTAGGTAGATCCCTACTTACTCATAAGGAATTCACTTAGGTAGGTACCTACTTACCCAAAAGGCATTCACTTAAGTAGATCCCTACTTACTCATAAGGAATTCACTTAGGTAGGTACCTACTTACTCAAAAGGAATTCACTTAGGTAGATCCCTACTTACTCATAAGGAATTCACTTAGGTAGGTACCTACTTACTCAAAAGGCATTCACTTAGGTAGATACCTACTTACTCAAAAGGTTTGTAGTTTTTTATCAAACGTAGCGTGTGACGCTAAAAATCCGATAAAGCCACTAAAAACTATTAGATTTACCTACTTCCTTTAAAGGTTTATAAATATATGGAAATGTTAGTCTTTTTGTGAAAGTTAAAAAGGTGTCGAACACCTAAATAATGGCTGTTTTTAAATCAGACTAACCAACATTCAGAGACATCAAATACTTTAGTATTTTTAGTAAATTTAAAAAGGTGTCGTCGTACCCTTGAAAAATGACGTCATAAAAAAAAAGATTAACCAAAATACAGAGATATCAAACAAACAAATTAAAAACAAAAAACAAACATTTCAAATTTCGAACGAATTCTGCCGTGTTGTCGCAACAATACAGTGTAACAGAACCAGAAGCGCAACTCCAACTATTACATAGAAAATGATGGTCCAGATCTCATCGGTTCCTAGTGATGGTCATCAAACCGTGAGTGGTTACTCGTTTCATTACAATAATTTCCGCACTCTTGCAAAATACGTAGGTAGTTTCAGATTTTATGAAGCTACTTTCACTAAAAAAGTGATTGAGTTATTTCAACATTTGCCTTCATTCACGAAATAAAAGAAGTAGAGAAGAGCAATATGAAATAAATAGAGACGAAAATATGTTATGAAATAGGTCAGGGCCCTAATTCCACTATATTAATCGCTTCACCATGGTATCGTCTCAGGATAACACTTTTTCGCATTTTACCTTTGATGAAAGAAACTACAAATGGAGGGACGTGTCAAAAGTGTCAAGGTTGAAACCATTCTATCAATCTCCGTGCAAATAGCACCGCACGGCACGCACTATCTAGAGTTTCGTCCATCTATGGACGATTCTGCGACAGTACCATTGTCATAGTAAAGCGATTGGTTTGCAGAATTCGGACCCAGGTCAATTGTTCGTATTTTATTTATTTATTTAGGAACGTTATTTAACAGTTTTCTTAGAATTATTTTAAGAATGGTCTACACAATAATGGAATAGGCATTTATATAAATTGTCTACCTATTTCGAAAATCTAAATTCCAACAAACTTTGGAAATGCTTTACCCAAAGCAAGAATCCACAAAATATGCCGTCACGCACGAGTGAAATTGTCTAAACTAAAATTTAAATTAACAGAGTAACACAAGCTAGATAACCAATAAACTCACACATGATAGAGCACAAAAAAGATTAACGTTTCTAAATTCTTTGAAACTCTTCAAAAATGGAACACCGCCGGCTATTCAGTATGCAAATACATCTTCACTTGCGCAGGAGACAGCAATAAGTCACGCTTCGTTAGAAACGCATACAAAATATACTCACATACCTACCCGTTAAGCATCTAGAAAAATATGGAATCAATTCCAACCACAAACAGTATACCTCGATTAATAAAAGCCATTTTTAAATGTACACAAAATTATAGTTTCCTCATGAGACCCTACTTATGTAACTTTACTTATTGATTGATTTGACACCTCTTTGGACCCCGTTATCCTATGAGGACTATTACAAAAAAAAGAGAATTTCTCGTTTTTTGGTCCAAATTGTATGATTAATAATAGTAATAATAAATGTATTTTATAACGAGATTTAAAATAAATGAAGTGTATAATAATAATAAAACAAATTTTTAGAACACAAAAAAGGGCGCCGGCGGCGCACCGGCGCAATGAATTATGTAGTCTTTTACTCAATTTTTAAAAAAAATTAGCAGTGATTTAAAAAATATACTGAATATTTTTCAAGCAAATGTTGACAATGATTTTGGCATAAATATTATCTCAAAATGATGTAGAACTTCGGAGATATTCCCAACAAACATTTCATAAGTCGCCACAACGTGCCGATTCTAACTTTTGGTTTCAACTCTGGTAGTAAAGACGTCGCTATCACGTTAACAAAACCCAGAAAAGGCCCATTTTATACGAATTAGTGTCGTAATAGAGTCATGTAGCAGTCGTATTAATCACTAACATGGTCGTGTAGTGGCCGTATAGATGTCGAGTTATTCACTTTTAATCGAGTTATGATGTTTATTACCGCTGCTTTACGACATTTTGTCGATTATGTAGTGTTAATTACGGCTTTTTCACGGGATTTTATTCTGAAGTGATCTCAAAGATATCGTGTAAAACTAGTAGGTATATCAGACAATTCCATTTTATTTTATAATTATTACGTACATCATTGAAATTCATTTTCAAATAAATAATTCAATTGGGAAATTAATGTTATCGGGTAATATGCGCTAGAAATCTCTATATAATTAACGCGCCTTACAAATTATTGAATTTTAAGCAATTATTTTACTTTAATTTGACGAACGTCATAAAGGCTACCTTAATACGACTTAGAGTTTTAGACACGACCGTAATACAATTTCTTAACGACTTTCCACTATGTGCGCTTCTTTTGTTGTCTGCCATATTAACGAAATTAGGGTTCAGTCAAATAAATCCTATGAGAAAAACCATTTTAGTGTTTCTGAAACTAGGTATAATTATGGTAGGAAATATAAATATTTACCGGTAAGCTATTTTCGTAATTTGATCAGAGAATCTCAACTTTCTGTTAGGTACCTACTTATTTATGTATGGTTTTTAATTTTTAGGAATAGCAAAATAGGTATGTTTCCTAAACTATAATCCCACAAACGGACACCTACCTAGTTTTTTGGTTACGAGAAGGTACCTTTGTTTTTTACCGCTCCGAGAGTAAAAAACTACTAAACCGGTAATTCTAAAAACTTTTGCGCTTCGATAA
This sequence comes from Eupithecia inturbata, assembly GCA_963662085.1. NCBI lineage: Eukaryota > Metazoa > Arthropoda > Insecta > Lepidoptera > Geometridae > Eupithecia > Eupithecia inturbata. The sequence goes on from OY759195.1 coordinate 2,257,760, forward strand.
TCCTAAAACAATAGGCTCACTTTCATAGTCACTTTCATAGTCTGAGTTATCACTTAGACATAATTTATGAAATATTTCATCTACTTCATCTTCTTCTGACTCTACTGTTATAGAACCACTGGAACTCATTTCTGTGCTTTGAACAACATCACAACTTTTAGACCAACTTTGCACCGAACTCAAATCTCAAGTTAGAAATTACACGAGTTCAAAATTAAACTTTGTACGGAACCCATTGCAGTCTTTTTACAGTTCACTTGTCGTGCAGAAATATTCGGTGTAATAATGTTGGAACTAAGAAGCGCAATATAGTTTTTTTTACCTCTTTTAAAAGCACCACTTTTTTTTACCTTTGACCAGCTTTGTCTGTTCATTTTAATGACTTACAACTGTTTTTCTATATTACAAAAATATGGTAGTACATCTGGTCGTTAAATAGTAGGATAAAAGGGTTCAAATTTACTTAAAATAGTATAAGAGTGAAAATTACCACTCTTTTATACAATCGTCACGTAAGAGTAGATCTTGCGACTCTAACACGATTAATGCCGATGTAAAAGTCGTATAGACGTTACTAATATTTCAGCAGTGGTTTTACTACTGAAAGTTGTATAATTGTCGTATAAACAGTCGTATAGAAGTTTATAATGATGTCTATATACGACTAGAAATTGTATAAAGATAAGAGGCATTAAGTGATATTACACGCAAAAATAACTTCAATGCGATGTTTATACCATTTTGAGTAGCGTAACTTGTACTTATATGACTGAAATGTTTGTTGGGTTGTGGTTTGTTTCAAAGCCTTTTCGGTCGATAATGAGTTCGGTTAAATTTATTCTTTCTTTACATAAAGGCATATAACGAAAATGTATTCTATTATTTTTCAAGTATAGGATATTCGTAAAAAGAAAAAAAAATGTTTGCTGGTCTTTGTTCAATAGTATCTACAAATTAGAGCTCCCAAACCAGGTCTCCGAGAGTTTTTGCCTAAACATGCATCGGGAGAATGACTATAACTACGAAAAAAAATAAGTTTTCTAAAATTTGTTCTATTATTATTATAGTAGAGAAATTGAACTATTATTAACAAGTAATTATTATTTGAAGCAACAAACGAAAATTATACAATTTGGACGATGAAACCGTGCAATTTCACGTTTCTTTGTAAAAGCCCCTTAAAAACCCCTCGACTTATTTGGCCTCGCTAAGTACATTTCACAAGTCAATAATCCAGCCTATACCACTAATGGATCAGTTTCCACTTTTTGTCCACTCTTATCCACTGATGGACTAGTTTCGACTTCAAGTTCCTCTCTGATCGACCGATGGATTAGTTTCGACATTTTGTTCCTTGCGCCGCGACGCGCCGTCCCGTCTTCGATGAGACGGCAGACCGATAACACCGGGGAGAGGTCTGGCGCAGGAACAACGGCTTAGCGTTCTTTGATTTCACACTAGCGAACCCCACTCCACTCGATCGAACGCACGACAATTTAAATTGGTGCGCAGAAGCAGCGCAAAAACGGTCCAATTAAATCGCATAGAAAGGGGACACGTAATCGCAAGTAAACTTTGCATTGGACCGTGTAATTTTTTATAAGTATCGCTTAATATGCGTTCGTTTCGCATTACGTCCGCGTAGAAATTATGCGACCTTATTATTAAACTTAAGTATGGAGGGAACATTGGTTCCTGTTTAAACTACATTTAGCAAGTTATACATAAATGGCAAAAAGGTTGCCTGGAAAAGATTGCTCATAACGATAAGACCACCCTTTGTACTTCTTACTTTTCAACCCTACTACTTACAATTTTATTGTTTTGATTTGTTTTTAAGTTTTGTGGGGCAAATACTAATCCCTCGGGATTAAAAACGAATTTTATAGGACTACCACAGATTCATTCTCTGTACAATAACGAAATAATTTTCAAAATCAGTCCATAATTGACGGAAAAATCGACGAACACACGTTAAAAGAAACATACAGACGAATATAGAAGTTTTTCCTTTTTTCAAAGTCTATAAAAAACGCTTTACCACTCCATGAAAAATTCCAAAGAGCTTTGCTTTGCTCTACCACGGAGCAGATACATACATTATGTATCTCTCTGTAGGTATCTGCACCGCGTGCTCTACCGTCTATGGGTGGTGCACTTTAGTGCTGCCATCTACAAAAAGCTTTGAGTTTAGCACCCAATTCAATTTTAGGTTAAAAAACTTGAAAAGATTCCGATTGGTATTGATATGAATCAGTTGAGCTACCTCTATATTGTTTGCAACAGTCTGCAGTTAGGTCCACTCTTTCAATTGTAAATACTTAGGTACCTACTAGCGCTTATTTGTTTATTTTCTTTAATTACAATTTTCTTTGTTATTAAAGACTACTTAGAGTGAAAGATTAAGTGATAAAACGTTACGTTACGCTACCGTCACGTCAGTTAGAGCCTTTCGTTCAGTGCCATCTATCTTCTACGATCCGAATTGTAACATCACTCGACGATTCGCGTAATTTTCTAATTACTCGCATTGTTGATGGTTAATGTTATCGAGCATCGGAGGTCTTGATTTTAGCCTAGATCTCACGATTTTACAAGAGTTTCTAGAATAAAACCTCAATCTCAACACTAGGTCTTAATTTTTGCAGTTTGTAAAAAGTCATCAATCTAACAAGAGCGCACCCAAAGCGCCCTGACAGGGTTTTTAGTCATTGTGTAGATTAAGACTACCTACACCAAAGTACAATAGTTGTATACATGAAATCACAATAAATGATATGAACATGAATATGTTCGAAAAAAATTCGTCATTTTCAATTTTGTTCACTCAAACATCATTTATTTGATAAATCCTCGCAATAGATTATAAGGAGAAGTCAAAGATAATTCTAAATTCAAATTGAAATGCATCGGCAACATAATTTTAAGGTTTTAAACTTCGAAATATAGAATCGAAATTGTAACAATAAGAGAACACCACAAAAATAATGAAGCTTGTTTTTACGCACAAATATCCTACAAATCACAGAAAAATATAAGTTGTGTTTTAAAAGCGGATCTCGACGACCTTAAGCAATGGGAGGATGATTAAAATCATCAAAAAAATGGCATTAATAGCAGCTATTCTACCCTACCACATAAACGAAATTAAATTTAAATTAATCGGCCCAGGATCTCAAGAGGCGCAAATATAATTATCTCTCGCCAGAGCCATTTGCTATCCTTTGAGTCGAGATCGAGACGCGTCGCCGCGTCGCTTCGACCAGACATTCAGATATTTTGTTTGAAACCCCGGAGAGCCCCGGCGCGTGACCCGAGAGCTGGTGAGTATCTGGCGCAGCGCATCAGCATTGCCATACAGCGGAGCAATGCAGCCAGCGTCTTGGGGACGCTTCCGACTGGTGATATGGATCAGTTGAGCTACCTGTAGATTGTTTCCAACAATCAGTCTGCAGTTAGCTCAATTGTAAACACTAGATCTAGTTTGTTTCTATTATTTGATTGTAATTTTCTTTGTTAATAAAGATGTAAATTATTCCTACTAGTTTCATCGTAACTTTTAAAGCGCTCTATGATGGTTATTTTGGCATACCTAGTGAGTAACAGTATGAAATGAAACAATAACGGAGTGGAGTCGATTCCCACTGTTTTACAATCTTATTCAATTGTAGAGAGCATGAACAATGTAGAGAACAAACTCACTAGAGACATTAGACACCTAGTAAGAATCTTTGGTTTAAATTTTGCTCGAATTATGCAGCTTCCTTCTGTGTATATAAATAAATAAATATAATAAATAATGCTGAACAATCCACACAGCATCATCTAGCCTCAAGCTAAGCAGAGCTTATGTATTTTTTACTAGCTGCTGCCCGCGGCTTCGCACGCGCTTTTTAAGTAGCCTATGTCCGTCCCCGGGATGTCATTTATCTCTCTGTCAAATTTCATTGAGATACGTTCAGCCGTTTAGGCTTGAAAAGGTAACAGACAGACAGAGTTACTTTCGCATTTATAATATATGGTTATGGATTATACAGAAAAACACCCTAAACACCCGGTACAAACAATTGTCCCAAATCGGGATTCGAACCCGCAACCTCCTGCGTCGCAGGCGGACCTTCGCCCACCGCGCCACATAATACCTCTACTGCCATCCCCAACCCGCGTGCTCAGCGTGGGGATTTTGCATTACCCTCAGATTAGAGCTAATAATAAGGCACTTATCATTATCCGGGGCGGCCTATGCCCAGCAATGGATAAGTAAAAGCTGTTGATGTCTGTTATTCTCAAGAACATCGATAAATAGATATTTAATTATTTAATGAAACCAATAAATGAGTGCCAATTTTAAAACGAGGTAATGTTTGTTATTTTGTTTTTAATCCGTTATTTCCAGCACTACATAATAGTCCTAATTTTGTATTTTTAAGGTAGCCACGTTTTTCTTGATATAGGCGCGCGAAGCCACGTGGATAAGCAAATCACAATACATGGAATAACAATTAAAATCAATACAAACAGTTCCACACAAGCATGCTTCACCGGCTGCTTTTCCCTCCAAAAACTCTCCACCAACCACAACAAAACGAACGCAACAAAAATATACCACATCACAGATTCACAGAGTATCCCGTCACTAAATCATTTCACAATATAAATAAACTTCAAACAGATAAATTGGAGCAATCATAGACAATACGATGCGTGTGAAAGCGAGATGCACTTGTAATGTTGTCTTTGCTGTTCGATATTCGAATAATGGGCGCTAGTGTCGCGAGAAAATGAGGCGATGTCTCAGGAGGTGATAGGCGATACGGTGCGATGTATTTCCGCAATAACAAACTATACAGGGGTGGGTTCTTGAGATGGGAGTGGATGGCCAAATCCGAAGTCATAAGAGTTAGAGAAAAGTCGAGAATGGAGTCACGTGCTCAATTCAGAGGAAAAAAAGTACAAAGAAATTTATTTTGTAAGTGGATTTTTTTATAAATGTTTACATAATTCTTTTTTTTTGTTTGAATGCTCGACATTCCACACAGCATCACCTAGCCCCAAGCTAAGCAGAGCTTGTGTTATGGGTATTAGATGACTGATATATTTAATACAATACATTACACAGATACATATTTTTTATTAAACATAGCAAATACCCAGAACACCCAGAACAACTATTTGTAGATCGTACAAACATTTGTCCCAAGGCGGGAATCGAACCCGCAACCTCCTGCGTCGCAGGCCGACCTACCCCGCCGCGCCACATCGGTCGTCACACTTAGGACGTCTACACGACGAAGGTCTACAGGAGAAATGTAACCCATGACCCCCCCAACTCCTCAAAAAATTATGTCGGTCGTAACAACCTATACCAATTTTAGTCAGTTTTGACCCATAGAGCCTAATAAATAGTTGGTAATAGTAGATTATGCACCGAGTGTGTAAAGCAGTGTCTTACGTCACGGGAGTCATTGATGCCCGAGTGCATCTCAGAATTCTAGAATAACTCACGAGCGAAGCGAGGGAGTTACTAGAATCCTGAGTGCGAGAGGGATTTAATCACGCCCAAGACGAAGACAGCTTTATTCATACACGAGGAGAATACTCTACTTTTCACACTTTCTGCGAGTAAATAAGTTTGATAACGCGTTTCGCGGCATTAGTTTTTTATTCCCCGTTCTGAACTGAGGTTAGTTGGAATTTCAATTAAGATCTTATTCACTCGCACTCACTCGCGGTGCCTTCAGTTAACAAATCATGGTAAATATCCCGTTGTAAATGACTTTAGTGCAAGATCTCCTAGTAAAAAAAACATATACATATTTTGTTGTTCCAAATTCAATCTCATAATAATTCTGTTGGGAGTAATGTTCATTATTTCCAAGGGAGTAATATAAGAGTTTGAATTCGGAAACTCAAAATATATATGGGAATGTTGACCAAGGAGACTCGCACTAAGAGATCACATTCGATTTGTTTGAATTTTGTAAAACGTTCACCTTTATCAGCTAACAGGGCTCTAATCATTGAACGGTTTAGGCTATATGACATATAAAATACGTTTTATGAGCATAGAGCATAAAAAACAAACACAATACAAAAAACTTAGTATGTGATTGATTATCATTACCTACACTCGTTCATAGAAAAGACAAAGTTATTGATGTTCTACATCATTGTCAAAGTAGAAGTGGTATGTTAACAGACCATTATGACAAAAAATTTGCAAAAAATGAACCAGAATAAGGTACAAAACTTGGTGAGTGTGAACCAGCCGGTGAACGAATAAAAGTCGTTTACAAAAATATGGTACAAGTGGAATAGTGCAGATGTTTAAAACTCGTAAGGCCGCCAACAACCACCATTTTAAAATGTACCATAAGTTGTTATAGTACATTAATGTACTCTATGATATTGTTATTTAACATCATCATTCATCACATAACAACCATAATAACTTTGCATCGTTTCGCCATAAAATAATAAACATAACATTAGATAATCCCAAAACAAGCTAGAAGCTATCGAATGAGGTTCAATAGCATCACTTTCACGGATGACTTTTACTTTTTACGACAAAAACTAGTCAAGAGATGGCATAACAATGCAGTTTATGTTGTATCAATGAGATGGATTTTCTATTGACTTGTAACGTAACGTTTTTCTTGCGAAGTTCAAGAGTAAAATGTTATTAATAAATTAATTAAGCAGGCTTAAGATGCTGTTTTTACGTGTCAGTCTGTCGGCAAGTCTTAAGAATGTTGTAATTACTAATTAGGTAGATAGGTACTGAGGTTCGTGCAAATGCCAAAAATGATCTATGTAAACTCATACAATTTACAACGAATACCTACTGCAATAAATAATTTTTAGTCTCTACTCTACCCAAATAATCTTAATTATTAACACATTAACAAATTAAACAAAGGCACACTCACTTTGCTATACAAATTGAAAGCAATATAACAATTACCGCCACCTAGCGGTTAAAGAATGAACTAACGTAATTGCTGAACAATGCTCGCATGCTTTACAATAGATCGTTAGATTCGTTACAATATTTACTATGAATTGTTGTTCACGAACGGTAGATGGCATTAATTTTCTGATATAATTATTAGAAATTTTAAGAATATGCTAGATAGATTTTTATTGCCTTTTCTAACGTGATATGATCCCTGTAGGCTAAAGAAACATTATTCGTGAATTAAGGGCAATTATGATGACGTTCTGTTCTTACACTAGTGTCTGTATTTTATAATTAAATAAATACATAAAATTATGAAATACTTACCAACAAGTGCCTTGGAATTAGCTCAGGTTAACTATTTGACCATTTTATTAACAAAAATAGGGTTATGCCACTTCTCAGAACAATCACGTAAAAATAATGAAATTTTCAGAATTGTTAGAAAAACAGAACTCCGCCTCTCTCTTGTCTGATCTTAAGTTACTAAGCGTTTTTCTCCGAAAAACTGTTATCACTGACCAACGGTACAGTTAATTATATTAATCTAGTGTTAAAATGCACATTATAAAATGTAATGAAGTACTAAATGATGTAATTAGCAAACCGCCGTGTCTTATAATCTAAGCAAACGCTGGTTGGTAATAGTGGACTTTCAAATAGTAAAATTCGTGGACATACTGGAACCACAAACGATAAATGTGCCATACTTTCATGAAAATGTATGACCGTCTGGCCGCCAGCTTCGTGTTCCGCGAATAATAATTGAAAAGAAAAATCCTGCTTTTCCAGAATGGCTAGTGAATAAGCAATCATTTGAATAGTGCAATAAGTCGTTTAAGTTTTAAGTTTAAATGTTCAGTAGTTTTGGTGTGAGTGAAAGAAGACCCTTTAACGTGTCTGTTTAATTCTGATACCTTACAGAAATAACTGATGCTACAGACAATATTGTCTCTACAACGATCAATAGCACACTTAAATTATGCATTAGGTATGCACTTAATAGCTAATTAAAGTCTGTTTAAAAAAAATATTTTAAATTAAACACTAGACCTCAGGACGATTTTGTTTTGTAATAAGTATTTAATTACGCCTAATGTAGATTTTACTGCGGGGAGTCCTATACATCCTATCCTAGTAAAGAAACTCCTTGTAAATAACATGTTTTCTGTCGTGAAAATGTCACGGATACCTATCTTGTTATGACTGTAATGCATCGCTAGCACAAAGACAATGCAATCGTCACGTCACAGTCAGTGTTGTAGCATTTGTAGGTCAGTGAGAAGGCGGTATGCGGTAATTGGTGCAATTTGCACTTTCATGACTTTTCCTAACATATATGAATTTTATTAGCTATAACCTCGTAAGGAAATATGTTTTATTAGCTTCAGTGCAAAGACGCGGGGTCTTTGCACTCATTTTATCCTTTCAACTTTGCCTTTACCGGACAACATTGCCCATTGTGCAACATTTATACGTATTTGTTGTTTTGCATGTGTTTTTGTATTTTTCTTGGTGTGCAATAATAGTAGATTATGCACCGAGGGTACAAAGCAGTCTTCGAATCCCGAGCGCAACTCAGAATTCCAGAATAACTCACGAGCGAAGCGAGGGAGTTACTAGAATCCTAAGTGCGATAGGGATTTAATCATGCCCAAGACGAAGACAGCTTTATGCACAAGGAGAATACTCTACTTTTCACACTTTTTGAAAGTAAATACATAGTAAAAGTTTGGTTACGTGTGGCATTCGTTTTTTATTCCGCCTTGTGAACAGAGATTAGTAGTAGATTTCGAAGATGATCTCATTGTCTTGATAAGAAAATTCACACATATATTGTTGTTCCAAATTCCCTTACCCTACGTTTCATTTCATTTCGTTTATTTATTGCACCATATTATGGTACATACATTTGCTAGAACTTATTGACCATAATTAAAGAATACACACAATATGAACCCATTCCTTAGTTTCCCTTGGGAGTAATGTTCATAATTCCCAAGGAAGTAATGAGTTTTAATTTGGAACCTCAAAATATGTATGGAAATGTTGACCAAGGAGACTCGCACTAAGAGATCTCATTCGATTTGTTTGTATTTGGTAAAACCTTGGTTTTTCAGCTAACAGTGTTATAAAATGACTTGCGTTCGGTCAGAGATACATGATGACGTATAAAGTGCGTTAAACGAGCATAGAGTGTGAAAATAATATTGTATTGCTCAAACGCCAAAATAACATAAAAAATACTAGCCTTATAGAGATTAAGAGTTGTTTTCAGTTTTTCAGGGTAAACTTAAAAATATTATCGTATGATTTTTGTGCCCAGCCCTGTGATAACCAAGGCTCATAATATACGTTATCGACTTGCTTGTAACCTATCCAATGAGGTTTCATTAGAGAAAACAAAGAGGCATTCAATAGCTCTGCTAGTAAGGTATACTAAGTAAAGGACATTTCATATTTCTAATAATAGCTACATAATCTACCAAGGTAGATTAGTAGGCAAGTAATGTAACTATCTCTAACACATCCTATGTAGAATGAATTAGAATGTTTCGCAAATGAGCGCGTACACAGATCATTAACTTGCATCTCGCAATTACATCATTTTACAACTAATGTGTAGCCATTAGTCTCTATTTACTATTTATCACGTTAATTTATGGAAGAGACTAGAGATTTCTAATGATAGTATCTATTAAATTCATACAAAATACAAAAATCTTTATTAAGAACAGAACTAAAAGTACATGGTACAATTGTGGGCTGACTACCATTACCATCTACTAATATTCCTTATTCGAGAGTAAATTAGTCTGTCTCCTACATTTCCCTCAAATAAGAATGACATAATAATAATATGCTACCTTTTGTCTTTGAAAAACGGGTGCAAACCGCCGCCGGCGCGCCGGCGGAAACTATACTCCAGCTAAATTAGATGTAGAATGTTTATAAACAAACCACCCATACATATCCTAAAAAGAAATATTTATTGAAGACATTATTTGAGATAATGTCTTCAATAAATATTTCTTACTATTATATCTGAAACTCAATGCTAAACATGAGAATTTAGTTATTTTTGTTGTAAAATTTTCACATCGAATTTCGCTGGAGAATAGTAACTCAACCTAATAATTCCGGAATAGTAAAAAAAACTGAAAGTTTTTAAGATCGGTCCGCTACGCTCTGCAAATTTTGTGTACATAAAAGTTTACGTCATAATAATAATGACTTCTAGCCAAAGCCATTTCACCAATCGGAGCGGTAAGCCACCTAGGTCATACTAAAACAAAGTTAATACGGAACCTAGTTATTGGTAAAACCTAGGCACCTAAAAGTAAAACCTAGGTGTGACCTAGGTAATAGTAAAAGCTCATTATGTTAAAAGCTTATTATGGTTCATTTTCCTACGAAAGTAGATTCGGATTTTTGCAACATTTAGAGTTCAAAAGAAATATTTATTGCCAGCGTCGTCTAGTAAACCCAACGTTTAAGAATTTTTATAAATCTTCTAAATTTGTATTATAACTTTGCCCAGACCAGGTCATGAAGGGGTATGACAAATAATAATGGTGCAATGTAATGTGCGAGAGCGTCTGGTCGAAGCGACGCGTGACCCGAGAGCTAGTGGGTGGGTATCTGGCGCAGCGCATCAGCTTTGCCATACAGCGGGGCAATGCAGCCAGGCGTCCTGGGGACGCTTCCGACTGGTATTTATATGGATCGGTTGAGCTACCTGTAGATTGTTTGCAACAGTCTGCAGTTAGCTTAATTGTTTCAACTGTAAATACCAGTTCTAATTTGTTTTTATTATTTGACTAGCTGCTGCCCGCGGCTTCGCACGCTTTTTTCCGGAATAAAAGGTAGCCTATGTCCGGCCCCGGGATACCATCTACCTCGCTGCCAAATTTCACCGAGATCCGTTCAGCCGTTCTTGAGTAAATAGTGTAACTAACACGACTTTCTTTTATATATATATATAGATATATATATATAGATTGTAATTTTCTTTGTAGAAAAATCCTGAAAAAGTTTAGTAATCATTACATTTATTAAATGTAATGATTACTAAACTTTTTCAGGATTTTTCTCACAACTCGGACACGGAAAATGCAGTTCCCCCAGCTGCTAAATAAATAAGGCAGCATTCGGTCCGCATGAGTGCGTAATCGGTCGATTATCGAGGTCCGTTATGGTGAAATTGGTCCGTCGACAGGCGATGTATCAGAAAGCTTGAGTTATCTGTAATGTTGGCAGCCTTATTTCAAGTTGCATTTGGTCCGAACGCTTACCGAAGTATAAACTTATAAGAGGTGGTGAAGTTATTTTCTTCGTAGGTAGTCCAAACCAAGGAGATTGTCGAAGTGTAGGTAAGCTCAAATAAATTGCACCAACTTCGACAGGTTAATATTTCTAAGGTACCTATTGTTTTATTAAAAAGTAATTTCATGGTCTCAAATATTCATTTGGAGCTGATTGTTTTATAAGTATCACCAGGAAGCCGGAGAAAATGACATATAAAATTATTTCAGCATACGACAGAATGTACAAATGTATTTTTAGGTAGTTTCCTTTATTTTTTACTTTAGATGTAGTATTATAGTTAAACTTTGTTTCCTACAATTTTTTTTACTTTTTTGTATTTTTATATTTTAGGTACCTACAAAAACTCTGCTTACTTTGGGTCTAGATAGTGATGTGTAATTGTGAATCGTCCATTACTGTGTGTTACATTTCGAACCCGCACCATAAAGGTTACCACGGCTGCTTTGTAATCAAATTAAAACTATAATCAGTCGCGATAATACCAGTGAAAGCCATGGTTGTACATCGTCGGATCACGCAACACCATAATCAAGTTTTAAACAAAAACCTGTACTCGATTACTTAACTTACATAAAGAATGGCTTGTCATATCATAACACTGCGAGGTGCTATTTTTTAAAAAGCTAACGTTTTGTTGGTTTGTAAATGTCGTGGCCATGAATTGATCACTTCATGATTCAACCTACCATTTCATGAAATGGTTGTATTTCATGATATGGCCAGCTAAAACTGACTGCATCAACGTTTACTGATATGTCAATCAACGTTTGGCTATATCATTAATGTAGGTTAAGGTTTCCATGACATCATAGTTTTAATAAAAAATCCAAATAACGAAAGAACTTTTCGAAGTATAAAAAACTGTTCTTTGTAATTAATTTGAGTCTAAAAAGTAAGCCTTTATCGTCAAAGAAAATTTCAATTCAATAATAAAAACAAATTAGAACAAGTATTTACAATTGAAACAATTAAGCTAAATGCAGACTGTTGCAAACAATCTACAGGTAGCTCAACTGATCCATATCAATACCAGTCGGAAACGTCCCGAAGACGCTCGCTGCATTGCCCCGCTCTGTATGGGAATGCTGATGCGCTGCGCCAGATACCCACCAGCTCTCGGGTCACGCGTCGCGTCGACCAGACGCTCAAATGTAATTAATTGTATATTATAAGTATAAAAAAATACGTAAAATTCAAGTAGTTTTGTCTCGTAACGGCGTTTCACTTTATTTTTATCTTCAATTGGCACATTATTTTTAGCTTTCATAACAGCATAATTGTCCGCCGACATGATGCATCACAAGAACTCTCAAAACAAAACAATATCAGCGCCTCTAACGGTGGATAACGTAACTGTTTGATAAGAAAAGCTAAACGTACGGCTATATTTCATGATATGAAGTATAGCTTTTCTTATCGTCAAACGCTGATTATTCATTGATCTGACCAGACTACATCATCATTCATCATGTAGGCAGCGCGTATTTTCCATTTCATGAAATGGTCGCTTACATCATGAAGTGATCAATTCTAGGATATGGCCACGACATAAACTTTGAATGCTGGAAATATAGGAATATACATTACATATATAATATTTAAAATTTGCACACCTGCTTGCGGGTTGAATACGTTTGACATCACTTTAGTTATAAGATCTGACATGTAGCTGTAATAATGTATTCAGCAAATAAATGATTTGATTTGCTTCAGTTATGGACTTTCTGCTTTAGGTTCAAATGAACGCATTTACTGCCCAGCCGTACGCCGTATCCGCTTCATGGACCTGCAGATGGACCATGTGCGCGATTTGTGTTATCTACCACAAATCATGTAAATATCCCGGTTTGATGACTGTAGTGTTAATAATTTTGAAAGTTTAATTTAACACTAGCTTTTGCCCGCGACTTCGCACGCGCTTTTCTAGTAGCCTATATATGTCCGTCCCCAGGATATTGTTTACCTCCCCACGAAATTTCATTACCATCCATTCAGCCGTTTAGGCGTGAAAAGGTAACAGACAGACAGGCAGAGTTACTTTCACTTTTTTAATATTAGTATGGATGTATGAAATTAATAGGACATCCGACCTTACCTTACTCTATTATGTAAAATAAATAGGACCGGACCGCCGCCGCCAGCGACATTGAAAGTTACCTTGAGCTTCCCTTTCTAAAATCAAATCCAGAATTGAAGACGTTTTACGTTCTACGGCCAGACCAGACGTAGCTGTTACGGACTAAGGACCTAGCCTGTGTCTACAGTTTTGTCCGAGTAATCTGTGATAGACTACTTTTTAACCGACTTCGAAAAAAGGAGGCGGTGCTATGTTCGGCTGTTTGCACATTTTATTTTCATAAATTTCTCAGATTTCTCCGTCAATAATGGGCCGATTTTGATAATTCTATTGATTTTGTATAGAAAATGATCCTGGGATTAGTTAATCGGCGAACGAACAACCGTCTGTCAGCGCAGAGAATTAATTACTAGTATCTTGGCACTAGTCTCTTTGCCTTTGTTTCTTTGGAAACTTTTAAAGGTTATTCCTATCCTTTATGGGATAAAAAGAAGCCTATGTGTTAACAGGTCTGGCTATAATCTACATCTATGCAAAATTCCAGCCCGATCCATTAAGTACTTTGGGCCGATCCATTAAGAAGTATAAAACATAGGTACATACCTACATTCATGCATCAAAACTTTCGCATTCGCTTTCGCATAATAATGTGAAATTGCAAATTTTAAAATTGCCTTTGTTTTTCTACGTTTTTTGTGTTCCTAAATAATTCATTCAACATTGTATTGATGTGCCTATGTATTTAATATGAAGTAAATTAGCGAGTGCGTACGAACCAGAGCGTGCGTTGTTTTTAGCGAGTACGGTACTCATAGTAATTACCATGGAGCTAGTCTAACTGATGAGGAAGCTGCTTGCAGACTTGCCTCTAACTACCCTTTTGGGAGGTGTGAAATATTCAGACAGAGAAAAAAGTAAAAAATATTGATTTGTTAGCTTTTAACTTAAAATTAGATCCTACCTCGACTACTTATGTGAAATGCAGATCACTTAGAAAATCTAAAAAAAAAAATACAAAGAATATTTTTTTTTTTTTAAATATTCTTTGTAACTTTTTATATGTTAAACTTAAATTTAATTACGTTAACAACTTACGGAAATGCCCTAGATCTGCACTTTAAAGGCTTTTAAATTTGCATAGACATAGTTTTTTTTTTGTGTACATTTTCCTTGTAATAATTTAATGAATGACTCAGCGATTACCTGAGGAGATACTATGAACTATTGTTGTAAAGACACTTTTCACTTCTCTTGCTCAAAAAGTGTGACACTAAAAGCCATGGACGAAATAAAACCTAAAGCGTAGCTTAGCTGGACTAAAGTTTGAGTTTAATAGGTACATACCTATAGAGCTAAAAAGTATTATTCTTTTAATTTTTTGTCTCAAATCATCAGCCAGTACAAGACATTGTCCTCTTACATAAAGACTCTTTTTGGTGTTCAATTATACAAAGAATCTACAGGCAGGTTTATTTGAAATTATTTTTGAAAATGGAATTGAATGCGCCTTCTTGGTAATTGTTAGATATTTTTAAGAAAGGTGATTCTTCCTCCATGGTAGAATGCGTAGGTACCAATGCGCGTAACAAAGACATAAAACAAGTTGGCTTTAGCGGGAAATCTCTAGAATTTTTGGTTTACAAATTAAACTGAAAGTGAACGTGGCTTATTTAATTGAGAATGTCATTAATGAAAATTAAGATAATATGCAAATAGCAAAAAGGGCAAAGAAATAATATATATGATTCTGTTGCGGTCGAACGAGAAATATTTTTAGAGTCTTAGTGACAAATTCGTGAAGTAGAGAAGTGAAAAAGTGTGCAATATTTTACTGAAGGAACATAAAGTTTTGACTGCTTTTTTCGAGTCTATATATCGAAGTGAAAAGTAGTGTTTAACTCGCTAAAACTAGGTCTTGTCATCCTCTCTCGCTGCGCTCGGGAGTATAACCACCTCGAATATACATATAATGGGATGGTACCTATAGTAAATTGTAAAAAAAATCTACTATTGTTGTAGAAAATAACAATGTCAGTAAAAAAAGGTTTCCAATACTTCAACGTCCTTTGAAGAAATTCACAGATGTTACCTCAGATTAAATTATTTCAATTTAATCCGAGGTGATTAAATCTGTGAATTTCTTCAGTGATTCTATCACTCGTAAAATAGCAAAAAAAAGCATCGCTGCACTAATTTAATAAAATTTAACCAGTGCTACTCCAGAATGATTCTTACGATACCCCATACATCTAAATCTGTTCAGGAATTGTTATGGATGTGTTGAGCTACCTGTAGATTGTTTGCAACAGTCTGCATCAAAAGAAAAAAGTTTTCGAAAGCTCAATAGAAACTCAACTTCTCGCCTACACGTACAAAAAAGAATGAGACAAATACACTATTCCGTGAAAATTGCCTCTGCCAAATGTATCTAAACCTTTCAAAAACTAGAATCGAGTTATAAAAAATCAAATAATATTCCAAAAATACGTACTGGTTTTATTTATATGATTTATTATAAATTAAAACAAGTACGCTTACGCACTATATTAATAAAAACCTTAAAACCGAGTTTTTATAATCAAAGATTGTAGTAGGCAACGAGCATGAAACTATTCAACCGCTATCAAACTTCCAAAATTAGTTCCTCTCTATGCGATAGAGGCGCTGCAAAGCGCAGTGTATGGAAAGAGACGATAAGTGTTTTCGTTATCGTAAATCAATGCACTACTGGTACTAAGGACTCAATGTAGATAAGTAACTTGGTTGCATAAATAAATAAATATAAATAAATGTACAATCCACACAGCATCATCTAGCCCCAAGCTAAGCAGAGCTTGTGCTATGAGTACTAGATAACAGATGAACATATTATAATACATTACATAGATAGATATTTTTTATTAACATAGAAAATAACCAGAACACCCGGAACAAATATTTGCAGATCGTACAATACCTTCAAAGATTAATCTGTTTTGGAAATCATTGCCAGTAACCCAAAAATGCGCAATTTTCCACCGTCTGATTACCAAAGTAAGTCAGTGTTATAGACAGAGTGGCAACAGAGGAATTTACATAAGTTGCTACAGCTAATCTGCCTTGCTTAATGACCGAAAAGTGAATGCTTAATAAGTAACGTTGCTGAAATCCGATAAAAATGTCATTATAGTTAAGATGCGTGGTAGCCTTCATTCTATCTAAATGATTTAGGTGTTTCTTTGAATTATATTTACACTTAACTTGAATATTGACACAACGCCACCTAGACTAAATCCTAAAAATCAATCAGAAATCAATACCTAACATTTATTTTTGCTTCTTGAGTAAAATATTCCGCTGAGCCATTGTCTTTTTGACGTACTGCGGCACACACAGACATTTTACTTAGATTTAAATTATGTTATTGTTAGTTTTTATTACTTAGTCAACAGTATTTTTAATATTGTTTCTTTTTACTAGCATCCTGTATAATTGCTGTAGTCTGATATGCATGTGTGTGTCTGAAGTCGTAAATAAAAACCTTTATCTATCTATTTCTAAGTATTTTTGTTATTATAGTGCGTAAGCCCTTGCAGTTGGGTTTGCTAAGAAATTAAATAATATCTCAAAAAAGTTGCAATTGCTAGCGCATTCCCGTACTGAGGAAGCGTTGCAGGTCTCTTGGAAATCGAAAAATTTTAAGGATTTCAAATTCTGCTTCTTTGCTAACTTTTCCCATCGTAGGACAAAAATGGTACGATAAAAATGATTTCCCCGTTTCCTAAGCGTGCCAAAGAAACATTTGTCACTTTCATAATTTTCCAATAACTCCCATATTAAGAGTAAATGGAGTGGAACCAATGGCACTATGTGTGTTTACTTCACGCTCGTTACGCAATGCTGGACGGATTAGAACCTTATAATTGCACGTGAAACTAAACCAGCAATGGTTAATCATCTGTGAAATGTTTTTGGGCCTTACGAAATCCATATTATGGATAAATGGATAAAGAACCTACGTCGGTACATCTTTACTTAATCTACATCAATAAGTTCAAAAATGTATTTAGAATCAATTTAATGACGCAGATTTACATTAAAATTCTTAAGGTAATGTTTTCTGAAAGATTTAGACGACAATGATTAATATTAAGTTCGACTATATTTTTAAAATTTTATACTTAGTATTATCTTAATTGCGCTGTAAACATTTTGATTATGTATATGTTACCAATGTGCTGAACAAATGAATTTTATTTTATTTTATTTATTACTAGCTGCAGCACGCGGCTTCGCACGCTTTTTTCCGGAATAAAAGGTAGCCTATGTCCGGCCCCGGGATACCATCTACCCCGCTGTCAAATTTCACCGAGATCCGTTCAGCCGCTCTTGAGTTATAAATAGTGTAACTAACACGACTTTCTTTTATATATATAGATAACTAGCTGCAGCCCGCGGCTTCGCACGCTTTTTTCCGGAATAAAGTAGCCTATGTCCGGCCCCGGGATACCATCTACCTCGCTGCCAAATTTCACCAAGATCCGTTCAGCCGTTCTTGAGTTATAAATAGTGTAACTAACACGACTTTATTTTATATATACCTCTATAGATTATAACTTACCCTTACAAGGCAATCCTAATAACTTACCTACCTATTTCAAATGAATTAAACAACCTTTGGTTTTATTATGTTATTACTTTATTTTGAGAAGTGCCAGCTGATTATCTAGGTATAGATATTTATCCAGCAAAACTTAAAAAATAGTGTAAGTACAAATAAGTTTTTAGTTTTTAAGAGAAAGTGTTCAGTATTTTCTTCATTGACCTGCATACTTAATAAAATATTAGTAAACACAACTACTTTTAAGTATCTAAAGATTAAATATAATATTGATAGCGAAATATAAGGTGACAAAATTTTAAAACGACTATTAAACCCCAACATACCTTTCAGCACAGCAAAAATCCAAATACATCCAATTCACAACACAACACACTGGCACAAAATAAAAAAAATAAAATGTCTAATAAAATGTCAGATTCAAATTTCGAATCGCGTATGACCTAGATGGTACACGCGCGCGGCGGTTGCTTCGTTCGGCGAACGAATGCGAGATATTATCTTTGCCTTACGTGCGGCCGGCATGGTGTAGGTATTACGTACCTATGTAAACACTAATGTTTACATACGTAATACCCCATGCCTAAGCTAAACCTAAGTTTTGCTAAATTACGGTTAATATTGAAACTGTCTATTTGAATGTTGTGACTGTGCTTAATTAGGAAATAAATTATTTGAGCTTTGCATACTTGACATCAACTATTACTTGCAAATTTAATCTAGAAATCTAAGAAACTTTGTACTTATGGTTGCGTGAAGCTATTGAATTGAAAACAGGGTCAAGACCAAACACAGCGACTTGCACTTTTAAAAAAATCCGGCTGACAAAATTGAAAACAAAATTCTACAAAACCCTCAACATTCTTGTAAATGTCGAATTTTAAAGTTAAGCAAGTATATCTCAAGACTATTTGCCACACTAACCTAAATTAAAAGCATCAAATCCACATCTTAGAAACGTAAAGTCAACTAAACAACACAATGGCCATTGTAACCCTTCAATTCAAGGAATCAACACGATATTGTTTCAAAACGATAGTGTTTACTGTAACACAATATGTGAGACTGACCCTATTAAAATCCTATTATCATCGGCAACTTTGGCCACTGAGGATCCACGGCTGGGCATGGTTGGGATAAGTGCATTTCAATAAGAGACTCAATCTTCTGCTACTGCTGAGCAAAGTTAGCTATAACAACTTAGCTACAACTTAGTATGTACTTCCTTATTAATCACACGTAATGTATTATAATTAAGCTCTGCGAGCTATGGAAAGAGCTGTGCTCGAAGTTTCTCTGAAGGATAGGATTCGTAACGAATACATCCGACAGAGAACCATAGCTCAAAGAATTATCAAGCTGAAGTGGCAGTGGGCCGGTCGTATATCGCGAGGAACCGACAACCGCTAGAGTAAACGTGTTCTTGAGTGGAGACCGCGAATCGGCAACCGTATAGTGTAGGACGCCCTCCGGCCAGGTGCGATGACGACCTCCGAGAGACTGAAGGCTGGATCACGCTGAAGACGCTATGGCGCTCATTAGGGGAGGCCTATGTCCAGCAGTGCACTTTTCCGTTATTCTTTATTTGTGAGCAAATTACACCCTGGAAACATAGGTACCGGTACCTTCGTAAATTTCCCCTACATTTAATTTAAATCATAGGGACAAATTTCGTCTGCTCTGTCTAGCAACACCCAACATAGTTATTTTAAACTTAATAGGTAGGTATATTCATTATTTAGATAGTATCACAATCGAAATATGTCTGCAACGGTCACTTATGATCAATTCAAATGAGATTCTACATCCTTGAACGAAAGCTTCTTGCCAATAATAATATGTTTTCTAAATAATCATAAATATTCAGTGCTTCATCTGTCGTTTTACATTTTATGACAGTTAGTTGGTGTTGCTTAAAGTGAAGTTTATAAGCTAAGAAGCAAATATAAAATTTAGTTTTTGTTTCATAAATAGGTAATTTATGTACCGACTTAAGATTTAGGGGACTGCTTTAGCCAGGATTAAGATAGTTAATAAAAAATTTAAGTTATTTTATTCTCTTATTGTAGTTTTCTATGTGCTAAATAACATATCCGATAAGAGGAAGCCTGTTATCAGTAGATACTTTGTAAAGCAATGTTGTGCAAACTGATGTTTTATTGTATCTCCGAAACAAATACCGTTTTGATCGAACGTTTTTGTACGAAAGTTAATGTTTCTAGTGTCCTTAGCTTACTGTTGATGAACATGGTTTATAAGTTTTATTTCTTTATGACTGTATAGCGAAGTTTGATTGATATGGCAAATATGTAGGTACCTACCTAGTTCAAAAGTAATTAAAAACTAAATTCTAGGACGGCAATGGCCTTTATTAACAAAGAAAATTACAATCAAATAATAAAAACAAATTAGAATGAGTATTTACAATTGAAACAATTAAGCTCGACGACGATACATTGTGATTATGTGACATTGAATATTATGTAAAAGACAAAAAAAAAGAAAATAAAATAGAGTCACGTTTTGGACGTATCATCGTTAAATTAATTTGTTCGTATATTTCTATTTATTTATTCAATTAGAACGGTCATAAAAATAACCACCTGCACTACAAATTAAAATTAAATAACAATAAAAAATATTGCAGACCATTTCAAAAAGCGCACTATAAAATGTATGGTGTAAACCACGTCATCCAGACAAATATTTTAATTTAGGTTTAGCCTCGGTCCGTGGGGTACCGAGGCTCTCCGGGTTTTAAAAAAGTTATCTGAGTTTCTGGTCGAAACGACGCGTGACTCGAGAGCTGGTGGGTATCTGGCGCAGCGCTTTAGCATTGCCATACAGCGGGGAAATGCAGCCAGCGTCTTCGGGACGCTTCCGACTGGTATTGATATGGATCAGTTGAGCTACCTGCAGATTATTTGCTACAGTCTGCAGTTAGCTTAATTGTTTCAATTGTAAATACTAGTTCTAATTTGTTTTTATTTTTGAATTGTAATTTTCTTTGACAATAAAGATAACATGTTTAAATCGCCTAGTATCAGTAGTCCGTTGGTTTAGTCCGATGATGCTGATCAATACATATCATCGCACTACTGAGCCATTTAGTCCGATATTTACACATTTCGACTTTCCCAAAAAAAGAAATGCATTAACTTCAGTTTATTTTTTCCAACATGCTAAATATAAAGCTATTTTATACAAAAAAATAGCTATTCCTATTTCTCCACCAGTCAACTGCATCTGAGTTTCTATAATAAACTTATCTTTTTCTATGTTCCCTTTGCTTCTTCCAGAAATTGATTTTCCTAATCTTTTCATCTGTTCCGCTTTTTGAATCGCGAGGGTGTTATCATCTTTAAAAATTTGTTAAAATTTGCAACAAACTAGAATTTTTGTTAATTAGACCATTGATTGTAAAATTCGACGCTTCAACCACATTATTTGTTCGATGACGTTCCGAAAATACGCACCATTTATCGATAAAATTAGCCTTCATTTTTGGAAATAAGTTTAAGAGCCTAATCAAATCGGGTTAGGGTACATCATGAAAAAACCCGTCCGGCGGCGAGTTGTCCCCTTTCGAGGTCCATCTCGTCCAAACCATAAGTCTTATGGTGTCAAATCGCACTGCGTTTCCGTCGCTGTTTTTGATTTGTTATATGAAAATTATACAAGACTAGTTTCAGAACGCGGCTTCGCGCACTATGTTTCTATGAAAATTTCAAAAGTTTATTTACATCCCATGGGAATTGATTTATGGGATAACAGTAGCCTTTATGTTATTCCAGGTACCTACATCTATGCAAAATTTTAGCCCGATGCTTTCATTTGTTCTATCCACCCAAACTTTCGCTTTTATAATATATTAGGTCCTTACATATGAAATTGGCGTTTTGTATGGGAGGAACAAAAAGTCGAATATTTTTTAATATAATATATTTAATTAATCAAAGTATGAACCATTATTTTCTATGCACTTTTGCCATCTTATAGGTAGTTCATTGATCCCTTTACTAAAAAAACCAGTCGGACGGGAATCAATAAAATCTTTGAAGGCGATTTGGACTGCCTCATCGGAGTTGAATTTTTTCCCTTGCAAGAAGTTATCCAAATTTCGAAAAAAATGGTAATCTGTTGGAGCAAGGTCCGGGGAGTACGGAGGATGTCTTAGACTTTCCAATTGAAGCTCTTCTAATTTAGTAGCCGTCTGTTGCGCAGTGTGTGGTCTAGCGTTGTCGTGAAGCAGCAGTGGCGTGGAGCGATTGACCAGCCTAGGTTGTTTAGCCGCTAGCTTTTCCATCATGGTTTGCAATTGCTGACAATAGACATCAGCCGTAATAGTCTGGCCAGATTTGAGAAAACTGTAATGAACAATACCGGCACTAGTCCACCAAACGCTTATAAGTAACTTTTTTGGGGTTAATTTTCGCTTGGGGCAGGATTTGGCTGGCTGGCCAGGATCCAACCATTGCGCTGAGCGCTTCCGATTATCGTAAAGAACCCATTTTTCATCACAGGTAATGATTCGGTTTAAAATACCTTCATTATTGTGCCGGTTTAGTAATGTAACGCAGCAGTCGACGCGCGTTTGCCGGTTTGCTTCAGTCAATTCGTGAGGTACCCACCTTTCAAGCTTTTTAATCTTCCCAATTTGCTTCAAGTGAATTAAAACAGTTTTATCACTAACATCGCAGCCTGCAGCTAACTCGGACGTGGTTTGCGATGGATCCGCTTCCACAATAGCCTTCAACTCTTCATTATCAACTTGAGTCTCAGGCCGTCCACGGGGCTTGTTCTGCAGGTCAAAATGTCCAGAACGAAAACGTTGGAACCAAAAACGAACTGTGTTTTCTTTTGCAACACGACCGCCATACACATCATTCACCCTTCGAGTTGTTTCCGCAGCACTAGTGCCACGGCGGAACTCGTACTAGTAAATAATGCGATATTTTAAGTTTTCCATTTTGTAAAATGAGTGACGCAAACAGAAAAAAACAGAAGAAAAAAAACAAATGAATGACGATCATCGAAGCACAAATACATGAGTCTATAGCTGTACAAATTTGAATTTGGAATTCCTTACCAAAGAGGAGAAATTTGTGATTAAAGTGGCCAGTACGAAAAACGCCAATTTCATATGTAAGGACCTAATATTAGTGTGGTGTGATTGTACTAAGCCGAAAAGGGATGAAACCAGAACTTTTGTTTCAGGACTTTTTAATTTACATTTACTTATTAAACTTTTTACTTTGGCAGTTGTCGTCTTCTTCATCTCACCCCTTGTAGGGGGGTGGGGATAGGGTATTGGGGCTGTGCCCTGGCTCTTCTGCACCCATTACTATGGGTGGGTCTCTATTGGGTTGTTGTTGGATTTTGTTTAGACACCATCGCCGGTGCAAGTGCTATCTGGTTCTGCCGGTGCAATGGTCCCTGGTTGCCCAGGGAAGGCCCAGCGAACCGATCACCGACCGAGGCAGCGGCCACCATTGATGGTGCTAAATTCGATGTGAAAAAAAAATTTGATGTCATTGTTAATGATAGAATCTCTGGCTACCTCGGCAAGCTGAGCGCGATTATTTAGTGTAAACATAATTATGAGTAGGTTCTTAAATGTAGCTGACTTTTAGAGTAAACGAAAAGGTATGTAAGTCTCAGTAGAAAGAACGTATCGTATTAAATATCAAAGTGCTTAATTTCCTTTAGAGCTTACAGGACTCTTGGACACGTCACAAAATTCAAATTACATAAGTACAACTAGGAAATAAAGTGATCACTTTGATTTTTTGAAGGTAAAGTAAAGAAACGAACAAGAAACCATTACCTTGTTAGGTTGGTAGTTTTCGAGTTGGAGCAAAACTCGTCCCAAGCTTTTTTATCCTCTCTAAATAATCTTATATTTTGTAGTAAGCCTTTTTACAAAGGATACGTATCACATGACAAATAACTCACATTCGACCCAATCCTACCATTTTGGCTCAAAGCGTAAAGAACAAACGATGTACGTCGATTCCCGCCCCAGGACAATATTAGCAACAAGTTCTGAAAGCACCGGCCGGCAACTTAGCAACAACTTTTCATTCCAAGTAAAGAAAACTACTTTTTCCAATACCTACTTATTAGAAAACTGTGACACTTTCTTATCGGCAAAGCTGATAAACCACTTTTTAGAAATAAGGCTCGTCGATTTTAGACGAAGCTGCAATTAGAAAAGCTAGAATAAAACAAGATCCGTCAAATGCGAGTGTGACTCGCGCGCCGTGGGTTTCGAACGGTTGTCAAGTATACCAATATGCACTGGTTAGAGACTTTGCTATTTGATGACTAGCAAAAAATTAAAGGATAAATTCAAAAATTTAACATTTCAGATGTATCGGTTTGCTGACTTCGGAGTAGGTATAGAGGTAATAGTAAATTTTTCGAGTTTTTTCAAAATATTTCAGAAAGTATTAAACCTACTGTAATTTCAAAAACTGTTTTGAGATGTACAAATTGATACCTTTCATTCGATACCCCACTCGGTGAGGTAGACCTCGCTTTTGAAAATTATCCTCCCCCCCTTTTGACCATTTTGCAAAAAGTGTTCTACTTACAGACTTGTCTATATTTTTCCTATAAAATATAGATCCATATCTACAAATGCTACATACATTTCAGATGGATCGCTCTGCAAACTTCGGAGATAGGGGGGGGATGGGTATTTCTTCGACTTTTTTCAAAATATTTTAAAAAGTATGTAACCTACAGAACACCATGACATCTCGCATTAGCATTGCAAATGTCAATAGAGTTTGACATAAGTGTCGCCCACGCGTGGGGCAGCTTTCGTATGATATAATATTACATAACATTGTGATTACTTATCTGAATTTATAATACTTACTAGTTACTGCCCGCGGCTTCGCACGCGTTGTTTTATGGAAACGTTTAAATTTTAACTATATCCCGTGGGAACTGCTTATCCAAAATATTTATGTATGCAAAATTTCAGCCCGATCCGTTCAGTCGTTTTGGCGTGAAGAAGTAACAAACATCCATCCAAATATCCATACATACAACAACATATATATTCTAGCTGCTGCCCGCGGCTACGCACGCAATTTTTAAGTAGCCTATGTCCATTCCAGGAATACCATTTACCTCCCTGCCAAATTTCATTGAAATCTATTTAGCCGTTTAGGCGTGAAAAGGTAACAGACAGACCGAGTTACTTTCGAATTTATGGTATTAGTATCGATATATTAGTTTAGTAGTTGGTAGGTTAACAAATCGCCCGAAATCAACGAAAGTGAAAACTTGTTTTAGTGGTCCAGTGATCGGTTCAAGATAAAGTACCTGTTAAGGTACAGTAAGGGGCAGAATTTCATCAGATTAATATTACACATGCGAAAGTTTGGATGTTTAGATGTGAGTTACCTTATCACGATTAATCTACTGAACCGAGCGATGAGTCCGGTTGACGATAGTATGGAATTTGCGTAGTATCCTAGCCGCACGATAAGGCGCTGTACTTTTCAAATGCCATGGCAAAAGGTGACGTCACGATCACGTCTCGATACTACGTCAACCG
The DNA here is from genome assembly GCA_963662085.1 of Eupithecia inturbata. NCBI lineage: Eukaryota > Metazoa > Arthropoda > Insecta > Lepidoptera > Geometridae > Eupithecia > Eupithecia inturbata. Next base: position 2,283,300 of record OY759195.1, read on the forward strand.
GACTCAGTGCTCAGATCGGTCTGAAATTTTACACAGACTTAAGCTTTCCAGGCCTGGGTACATATTAAAGGTTACTTTTTATACCAGAACGCGCTTGCAAAGCCGTGGGCAGAAACTAGTCATACATAATAAGAATTGCTTTAATATGTAAGCAATTGAATCCAAAATAACTTTAAAAATACAAAACAAATTGATATTAATCTATTATGTATAAGTACTAGGTACAATAAAATATTTTGCTACGTAAAGTAGTTGGTACCTAAGTGACCCACCAAATAATCCAAAGCAAACAAAAAATGTATACCTATGTTTAATTATCTTTCAAATAATTTGATTTAAAACTAAAAACTGACTTGGAACCCCTTATTTACAGTGCTTTCAAGTTTTTCGGGATAAATACTAAACCCTCGGGAATAACACCACCTCGGGTTCATTCTCTGTACAATAGCTAAATAATTTTCAAAATCAATTCATCATTCACGGAGAAATAACGAACATACATTAAAAAACATACATAAAGCCTCTTCTTTTATCGAACTCGGTTAAAAAAGCTCTCAAGTTTTACATAATCTTTTAGAATTTCTGTTACTATTTGAGCAGGTAGATCACTTCTTACAACAACAAATTAAAAAAAGGCGCGTTCATGTCTTTTACAAAGAACATTACGCATACAAAAAAAATGGAAAAATTAAATTAACTCTATGAACAATTAGGTCTGTCTCGGCCAGTTTTTTATATTTTGTTTATTGGTAAATCAACAGCGTAACTTTATATGGTAAATCAACAGCGTAACCTTATATATACATATTCATCTTAAAATTAAGCCTATATTTCCCTAGTCTTTCCATGCGGAAAAACGCGCACACATGATGGATAAACTTATAAGTCTACTTTTATGCATAAGTAGACTTATAAGTCTATCCATCATGCGTGCGCGTTTTTTCCCTCACATTACACAATGTTTCGCTAAGCTGCAAATATTAGTGGTAAACTTGATTTATTCATTTACTATCGGTTTATGGACCCCAGACTGCCTCAGTTATGTAATAGGCGGAAATAGGCATAATATTTCGCAATAATCTTTTAAACTACCTATACTGGTTTCTATTACTTCTTTCTTGGTTGTAAATTTTACTATTCTCATCACCAAAATATTCAACGACACTTTGATATTATCGGCACGGCGGCGACGGCACCAAGCTTTTTAGATAGGTATTGTTTATTAACATAGAAAAATACAATAACTAAAGAATATAAACAAATTAGAACTAGTATTTACAATTGAAACAGTTGAGCTAATTGCAGACTGTTGCAAACAATTTAGAGTAGTTGTTGCTGAGTTAAAATATCATTCAGGTATCTTTCAGGTTGGCATTTTTAACTATCATTTTAAATATTCTCTCAGAAATAATTCTATGCCTTAGGGTAGTTGGTAATACCTTTGTACAGTGTGTTTTTTTTTATTGGGATTCAGTATGGGGGCATCCATAACATAACTAGAGAGGAAGTGAAAGACTTTTTAAGAAACATAGTTACTCTTTTTTGCAGAATACTCAACTCAATTCGACCAGTGATCGATTCTGCTCCTTAAAATGATTTCTTTGCATCGGAGGAAAAAAATCTAAGACGCTTATGTTACAATTTTTTTATAAGATGACGTTATGGGGAGATCTGTTCATACAGAGGAGACACATAAAAACTGTCTTAAAACCTTTCAGTCTTTTGCCTCTCTATGATTGAAAATCGAAGCATCTCTCACCTACTAGGTCAACACTATGCAAAAAAACCGCGTGACCGCGTATATGCAGAATGATATTAAAATACGTATCAAAGCGGCCTACTTTAAGAGCCCGTTAACTGGCTGGTTACTGTTACGCGCGCTGGCCGCTCCAGAATCATAGATTATCTGGTAAATTAATTTAATAACTAGTTTTGGTTTGAACATTACATGGAAGTGCTGATATTAGGAAATAAACGCGTGCACGGAGTATAGACTCCGTGACGCGTTTATTTCCTTTGACTAAATGAAAGAATGCAATATTTCATAGAGTCATGTTCTTTTTAAAATTAGTGATGGCAATCTGTCGACTCGAAAAGTATCGGGTGTAACGAGAGCTTCGATATTTATCGACCTGAAAGATAACGAGTCCATTACGTATTGCAGTATATCACTAATTCAAAGAAAATCCGGAAATCCGGACTCCAACGGAGTGAATTATGTTTTTCCGGACAAATACATAGAATTCGTTTTTTAGGACTTTAATTATAGTACCTCTTTGCCTTGATAGATATTTCATGGATTTCGCTATCATTTTAATCTAAAGTTCGAAATAACGACGACTCCTTATGATAAACATAATAGCACCTTATAATTTTTCGAAAACAATCTAGCATCGTAGCTTACAATCTGTCAAGCGCCATCTGTCTATCGTTAAGCGAACTAACATGTGCGCCATCTAGCGTTGAGTAGTGAAACTATCAACAGTCATGCGTGAAGGTACACTTCCTACTTGTCTATCTCGCTAGGCACTCAATAGATGGCGTTCCTCAAATCACAAACTCTGCGGCATTTTAGAAGTGGCAGACCATTACTTTCGATAACCTATAAAGACTAGAGCAGTAAGTTCAGTAGTTACTAAAATATAATTATAACCACCTGCCGAGACGGTCGCGGCGTAAGACCCCTGAAACTCATCCCGTGGATGTCGTAAGAGCCGACTATTACCAACGAGAGGAAGGGCAGCAGCTTCCGCAGGTGTATTCTTAACATCTTTATAGATACCGGCTGTATGTAAATACAAACTTATGCCAAATTCACCTCCGACTCTCCGTCTCTTTACATTTATAAGATGTAACAACAAAAAAATTGCTGGAGAACTGAAAAACGCGAGGTCCGCCCCAAGCTTTGAGCTATTTTCGTATCCAAGCAAGCACCATGAAGGGGTGACAACGACTACTCACACGCACAGCCAGATCATAAAAATTTTCGCGGCTCGCTTCGCTTGCCGTTGATTCTATAACCTGTTGTCGTCCTATTTTGTTGTTAATCGACAAAAAACGTGAAATGTTCTAAGCTCATTCTCATTTTATCTTAGCTTCCTTGTCTTGCAAAGCATGCATGCCTCACCAATTTCAAAAAAGGCTGTGGCTCACTCCAGTCTCTGATTCTTATTTTGTATTATTTTCTTAACAATTTTCTCAGCCGCTGCAAACTCTCCAAAATTTTCAGGGCTCGCTCCACTCGCTGTTATTTATTTTTTCATACTCTTCTGATCTTGTTTGTGACCACCTGAAAATGTGACATAAATTATGGCAACGGCCCGCGCCGCTAGCCGTTAAATCTTTTTTGTATTCCTAACTCTTTCGTTAATCGCCGACAAAAATCGCAAAAATGCTGCAGCTATCTCCGCTCGCCGTCGTCTTAGCTTCCTTGTCTTTGTTACTAACCCGACCTCACCAAACTACAAAATTATCTCTGCTCGCTTCGCTCGCCGTTATTTATATTCATAGATTTTTATCTACAACTGCAATTTTAAAATATTTGGGCTCGCTTCGCTGGCTATCATTAATTTTGTCATAGGTCCACTTGCATACTTTTCCCCAAACATCCCCCCCGTCATGGAGTAGGTACTTCCACAGCCCCTGGCTGGGAGAACGTACCATATCTACATAATGTACTTAGATCTATGCGTAGGGCAGTGCGAAAGCCACTTTACCCGACCAAGTGGACCGAATCGCAATTTTCACTTGATTTTCAATTCGATCGCCGCGCCGCCTCTTAGAAAGCATTTGAGTCGGCAATTTATGTTTTGATTGGAGATTTTACAAGATCTCGTAAACGTAACAGCTGATTTATCGATTAGACTTTCGTAACCGATGTTTCTCTATTTACCTACCTCTACCTATCTACTAAAGTGGTTTGGTGTTGGAAATACCGAACATATTGGTGGTCTACTTAGGATTATAAAAATTTACTTTATTAACAAAGAAAATTACCTACAATCAAATAATAGAAACCATTTGGAACTAGTATTTACAATTAGAACAATTGAGCTAAATGCACTGCACTGACTGACTGCTGCAAACAATCTACATGTAGCTCAACTGATCCATATCAATACTAGGCGAAAGCGTCCCCAAGACGCTGGCTGCATTGCCCCGCCTGTATGGCAATGCTGATGCGCAGCGCCAGATACTCACCAGCTCTCAGGTCGCGCGTCGCTATTAGGATTATGTACATGAAATATTTAACAAGTACTTACTTACCGTATGTAATAAGACCAATAGTGGTTAGAGCATTTCCATTTTAAAATCGCCCTGTTAAATTTTCTGTGACACCTAATTCGAAATCTAACTCACACAATCGAAATCCCCTACGACGATTTTTTTGAACTTACAATATCTAAGCTGTAAACAAATATGTATACGTATTTGTTGTTTTGTGTTAACATTTTTCATCAAACAAACTACGTATATCAAAATCAGTTCATCCATTTGGGAGCTACATATTATGTACCTACACGATGATGCCACAGACACAAACAATTTTTTTTACGCAGTGCATTATAATATCGAGATATGAATTTATTGGGCTTTCTGTTTTGGCTTACTGATTGCAGTTTGTATTGGAAATTCATTTTGAAACGTGAACATAAGCTTTTAAAAACCGACGAATGGAGGGAGAAAAGACTGGAGGGAAAAAAGAGTAGTTTTTGGTTTTCATTCATAGGTCTTTGTTGAATTAAAATATCTTGTATTCTTGAACCGAGTAGGTATAGCGTGCTATGTTCTCGTATTTTTCGTGTTTTTCGTAGGAGAACTTTTTGGATTGATTTCATATCAAAACGCATTCAAATATAGGTAGGTTCACTATGGTGAGCGTGGTCTGTGATCCTGCTGAAATGTTATGTAAATCAAGCAAAGGCAAATAAACGCGAGCATAGATTTTATAATACTACTAGCTGCGCACCGTGCCTTCACCCGTGTGGAAATAGTTTGCACACCCCCTAAGGGTTGTTATTTCAAATTAAAAATACATGTACCATTATTAACTTAATAGTTTATTTAAACCGAGTTTTGAGTGACTTGAACCAAGGAATAATAATTTTCCATAGAAACTTTACCACCCTTTTTAACCGCCTTAGAGGTTATTTTTTGAAAATTAGAGTAGAATTCTATGTGTTATTCTAGAACTTAAACTACATACCAAATTTCATCTAAATAGGTTAAGTAGTTACGGAGATACGTGGTAAAAAACATTCACACGAACTTTCGCATTTATAATATTTGTAGATACACTCGAGTAATATCCGTACAAAACTTAAAGATCAAAGTTATCATAAATCTAAAAGGAGCGAACCCAAAATAATTGTAGCGCCCTGACAGGGTTTGCATGCATTGTGTACCCACTAAGACTACCTACACCTAAGTACAAACCTTTATGCATAAAATTACTATAAATGATATGAATTTTATCAATATGTTATAAATAAGTATCCAAGTTAAGTTGGGCAAGATGTGTAGGCTTAAGTGGTTTGTCCTGTAAAGTTGTTTGAATAAACAAATAATCCATAAAATCTTATTTTAGCCTTTTTGGAGTATCTACCTAAGCTATTTTTTATGAAGGGATTTCGAATTTTGATGACGATGATTTTTTTTCAGTAGGTACCTACTATTTCTAATGAAACACATAGACAATATTTTGATACGTCAGGTCATGTACTCCAAAATGTATGTATTCCAAGTACTTACTTACGACATGAACGCGCTCGAAATTCTACGACGACACCTTACAAGTTAAATCTTTCTAATTTTGATGATTATGTTCTTGTACGATAGGTATTCTTGTCAAACATTATAAGCAATATTTTGGTACCTTCTTCATATATAAGTACTTAAGTACTACAAACAAAAGACATATATAGAGGTAAACGCGCTCGTAGTGCTACGACGAAGAAAACTCAACATAATTTAAAAAATCTAATACAGAATAATATATTTCGTACTAGCATGCTAAAGCTAGTACGAAATATATTTTTCTGTATTACTTCGTTTACGTTTAACTAAATAAAATAAAAGGTTTTATTCCATACAAAAGACATCAACGCGCTCGTTACTGTTAACAAAATTTGTAGCTGTTTTACAGCATTTCGTTATATTTGTTTTACTAAGAAAAGGTGGAGATTATTTAGCACATAGCAAATCACAATAACAGAATACAATAATTACAACTAGTATTTAAAATTATGTCTATTTTTTTTTAATCTAAGCCGTCACCAGAAGGCGGAGTGCCTAAAATGCTGGCAGCATTGCCACATTGAATGGCACTGTTGACTGTTGAATGACAAATTGAGAAAATAACATTATTTTAACAAATTCTGTAAGTTACACACAATAAGAAATTGTCTACGAGTGCCCTATACGATGTCTTCCTAGCCGAATCTTCGGCCACATCGGCCAGTCTCAACGAAGACTAGCGCAGTACATTAATATAGTGCACAAGTGAGTGCGCAAACACAGGTGCACTCTCTATTCCCTCACTCGAGTGCCCTATAGGCCATTAACCTTCTTACGCTCATGGAATTCACCGATGCGTAAAGTTGCATGTCTAATTGTATGGATTATGATTCAATAGCTCAAGTTGTAGGCCATTTACATGAGCTACGACTTGTACTCTTTTTGTTTACGCACATTTATAGTAAAAACATGTATATTTTGCTGTAGAAAAGGGGATGGTAGAGATGCCATTTACGTTGCGTCAATACTTTTTAAGCGACTTCAAAAAGAAGGAGGTTCTCAGTTCGTCTGTATGTTTTTTTTATGTAGGTATGTATGTTACTTATATCTCCGCCTATGGTTAGTATTTTAGTATTTATCTCGTGAAACTTAAAAAGCTAGGTACATAATATTTTTGGAGAATCACGACTAGCTACAACAGTTTTGGTGATATATGCGCCAATTGTTAATAGATTTTGATGATTCTTTCGTTGTTGTATCAAAATTGATTTCGAGGTGGTCCTCTATAAGTTTGGTTCTCTAGGAATTGCTATGTGCGCCATAAAACGTAGGTTTGTAAAAACTCATCACAATAAATTACTATTTTACTATCATCTTATGGTTTCCTTAGCAACGGGCGTTAACAGTTTCATCCATGCCCATGTGTCATCAAACTAAATTAGACTTGAATTATAACTAGATGTCGCCAGTATAAACTCAATTTTTTGCACGTGAACCTTCGGTCAAGGAAAGTAAGGGGGGGGTGATTTCATAGATGAATATTATCTACCGGAATTTAAAGTCGATTTATCGTTTTTTGGGTTTCGAAGATCGGAGATGGGTTTCGATTACCCTGACGGCATAGCTTTTTCTGTCCTTTTTTCCGTCTTTAATATCTTAGCAACTACAGCAGCAAATAACGTGAAATTTAAAATAATAATACATTTCGTGCGCCTATACAGATTAAAAGAAAAAGAAAATTTTCAGTACAAATTGTGATGTCGAAATTTTAAAAGAGACCTACAATAGCAAGTGGGGGAATCTGAAATGTACGTAGCGTTTGTAGATATGGATCTATATTTTATAGGAAAAATATAGAGAAGTCTGTAAGTAGAACACTTTTTGAAAAATGGTCAAAAAAGGGGAGGGAGGGCTCACCGAGTGGGGTATCGAATGAAAGGTAACGGTTTGTACATCTCAAAACGATTTGTGAAATTTCTGTAGGTTTCATACTTATAAAAATATTTTGAAAAAGCTCGAATATTCCTCTGTACCTACTCCAAGTTTGCAAACTGATACATCTGATCTCTTGACAACCGGTCGAAACCCTCGGCACGAGAGTCACACTCGCACTTGACTAATCTTGTTTAAAACACGCCAAATTATACTAACATTAGGTAAGGTAACCTACCTTTTATTACCTACGTTTTAAATGTAATAACCTAAAGAAAGACAGAGTCGGTCGACTTCCTGAAAAAACATTCAATTTTAACATGAAACGAAACGATGTTCAGTCTGGTCGTGGGCCAAGATGTTGGATGAGTTGTGGTGCTTGTTTCTTACTTATGGTATAGACAGGTACAAGTGTTAAATTGCATTTCCTACATTTTAACTTGCCTGTACTGGGAAATGTCATATCACTAAATAATTAAAACTGGTAACAATAACAGAAAACAACAAGGCCACAGCAAGGTAAACACCAAAAACAAGAAAATAAACTTCAAGAATGTATGTGTACTTCAAGATTGTAGACGCGCAGCGAAAAAAATCCATATTCGAGTTCGAACAATTATAAATCGGTCGTCTCTCGCCTAACGAAATGACGATTGAAAGTTTTTATAACCAAACATTAATTCGAATTTCTGCGATTTGCTGCGATACACAACATACCATACAAAAACTGTTTATTGCACACCAAGATAGAGAAAAATAGAACAGAAAAACACAAACACAGAAACAGTTGCACAATGGGCGGCCTTATCGCTAAGACCGATTTTTTCCAGGCAACCTTTGGATGGACACGTAACTATTGTACCTACAGGTATGCGATGTAAGGTATCATAAAATATTTTACAATGCAATATTTTTCAAATGGTGACAAACGGGGGGGGGGGGGGGTGACAAACGAAACGACGACTCAAGAACCAAGAAACCACCACAGCCACAGCCGTCAGTCAAAAAAGGTAAACGCTTCTTGTATGGAAATAAATAAAAAACAATATATACCTATTAGGTATCATATATTGTTTTTTAACTAAAAATCAATAAAAAACTAGAAATAAATAAAAAACAATATTTATAATATAAGCTACTTTTTTTCAAAAAAGCTTTTATGATATAAAAAGAAAGAAAGAAAATAATTTTATTTATCTTAAACACAATAACTTATGACACTAAAAGCAGCTAAGTCTAATCCTAGACTTAGCTGCAAATTTTTGTGCGTAGCAGGGTTTAGAGCAAATACAGCCTACTATGGTCCCAGAGGCCAAAGCCAGGCGTCTGGGACCATAGTAGAATACAAATCCAACGAACCCAAACTCGAGGGTGTTAAGTCGTTTCGTTTAGGAGTTACTACGACCACCTTCTGTGTTCATCATCGGACCAGCTCGTAGTACCATAACATTGCACTGTCACCGAATTCACATAAGCATGCAAATTTCAGCTCAATCGGTTGAGGATAACTGGTCTAAAATTCAGTTTCAAGACTTACAACTGAATCCCACAGATACTAACGAACAAGTTAATAAAGCTTGTACAAAGCTCTCATTGAATACACTTACCTAAACACTGTAAATATGCGAAGGTACATACCTTGCCATGTATTTACAGTCATTGGGAAGTACATACTACCTTTATGGCACAACACAACTTCTACAACAAAAAGATTGTGTGCACATTTGTTCCATAGTTTTTCCTATCGACGCAACTGTACTCTTGCGGTCTGCAATTATCTTCTATTCATATTCACTTTACAATGTGATGGTCTGTTTATTTTCAATTTGTGATGATCTTGTCATCTAGACTTCATTCTACTTCGTAAAATCTAAAGAACATATTAATAGTTATTTTATTTTTATCCTATTTCTATTTATAGGACATCTTCATTGCACTACCATTACACAAGCGTCGAAAGTTTTTGTTTATCACATAGTTTAATGCCTTAATGATTATTGCAAAATAAAATATCTTATGTTAATAAATAAATATTATTCAGTATTAATTCCACCGTAGCACAGCTTTTATAACACTATACTAGACCGTAGGTCTAGTATGTTACACTTGATGTCATCTAAATTCATAACCACGATTTACAGTTATGGTTCATCATCATCATCATCATCATCATCATCAACCTATCTTAGTCCACTGCTGGACATAGGCCTCCTCCAATGAGCACCATAGCGCCCTGTCTTCAGCTTTCCGCTTCCAGCATCTGGCCCGCCGCCGCCGTATCTGGCCGCATACAGTAATGGTAACGCACAATGAAAAAGGAAGCACCATAAGGGATTGAACACAGAAAAACAGACACAATCATTGTCTGTTTGCACATGAATAAACAAGGATTGGCTGTAGAAGGCCTAAAAATAGGCACTGGAATGGACATGGTATTCAAGTAGCATTAATGAGATAAGGTAGGTACCTATTTGTTGAAAAATATCATATTAAAATGTAATTCGGTCACCACAAAACGAAACCCAGTTTCTGCAAACTAATTTTGGTCTCAAATCTCAATTTCACGGTCCAAAATGATTTTGTAATCGAAAGCTGATCCAATAGAGCTTCACGCTTGATTAAGTATATTACTGATTAGATACCTACTTGCTGATCAATAGTCAACTTTAAACAATTACCTACTCATAAAACTTAGAGTAGATAGGTTATTTTTTTATGACTCGTGGCCTCGTGGGATTGAAGGGCCTAATCACAAAGGTAATTAAAATGTATTATTTATGTATCATTTATGTATTAGGTTACTACCTAAGTTAACCTAATACTTGTTCTCTATTCTAAAGTCAAAGATATTTTTTGTCAACAAAGATATTTATGAAAGAAATCTTAAGAAAACGGATAAAAATAACAGAAATCAACAGATTAATTTATTGGTACAAGAAAATATTTAATCATTTTGAACAGAGTAGATACGTACATGTCAACAACGTATAGTTGCACACGCACAGCGAAAATAGTGCAAATTTGAGTTCGTCAACGTAGGAGAGATGAATGAAAGCTGTCAAAACCCAAACAAATAGTTCGACCTACTGCGATTTGCTCCGATGATACCAGTGTCGTTAAAAAATTTCCACCAATATTTCTTTAATTTTTGAAACCCCTTAACTACTCGTAAAACAAAAATTTCTAGGATTCTCTAACCCAGTAGATAAAGATGCTATTCATAGGCATGCTATTTGTAACATACCATGATGGTGGTGTGCGTGCGGCAAGCTCGTCTTAAAGAAAACATTAGTATCTATAAAGCGTATGTAAAACTCTTACCCAAAATTACCAGGATAACAGACAGGGTACCGCTGCTGGCAGGCGTGACCACCCGGTCTCTTCCCACTGAAGTGCTGACCTCCGTTGAAGATCACTTCCGAGCAGCAAGGAGACGAGCAGCGCCCACTGTCAGAGCAATCCGACACGTAGCAGCTTCTCGCAATCTGATCCCCGAACCAGTAGTGCTCATCACACGACAGTCTGTACTCCCACTCAGGCGTCCCAATCCGATACCTATGCTCCCAGGGAATAGGGCTCAGCTCTGGGCATCGTTCAACGTAAGCCCCGGCCAGCTGCTCCATATACTGTTTGTATAAACGCTTCTGCCGCTGGTTCTGGCTCACATGAAGCCGCAGCACGTTCAGAAAACACATCTTGATCCCACGGAGGATCCTCGACAGCACGCCCGTAGTCTCCCAGCCTGGTACCAGTCGGTATGTCGGCATCGACTCGACTAGTTGAATCCCCGCAAAATCTCAGAGAAAACTGATACTGTCGCTTTGCCGCATTGCAATCGGCAGTATTCCGTAATTACTGTCCCATTAAATTGAAATATTTGAGTGATCCACTTCGGTGTTCATCTTACGACTTTCACTGGAAAAGTCGGTAATGAACTGATTGCGTTCATTTAAAAAATCACGGGGAGATTTGTTTGTTGTGCGCGGGAGCGCGTCGCGAGTCCGTTGGCTCACTGCGCGACGACCGACGACCATAACCGCCTTGTCTTGCTTGCTTGGCGTTGAAATTACTCGCATTTCCCCGAGCGATGAAAAAACGGAACCGTTTAACGGAGAAAATACGTGCGATTGAAAATAATTGACTGTGGACGTTGTTTTTTTTTGTCTTGGCTTAGGAGGTATTGTGTTAGTAACATATTCGACAGTGGGCTGACCTACTCGTACATAGGTATTGAAATCGTTTTCTGGTCGGTCTAAATCACAGAGCAAACTGCTCTAATCTGAATAGAAATATTTGTAGTTAGACAAACTCATTAAATTCTCGCTGTCGATATTTTGAAACCCTAATTACCTACTGGTTGCCTTGTCACTAGGTATAAATCGATGCATAGATAAATATGTCCATGATCGACGTTAAAACTAACTTTTTGTTCGATATTTGAAGGTAGGTACCTAACAGTGTTAGGAATTTAGGATATATTTGTGCTGTGGTAACAGTAACGGGGCCTATTTTATAACTGACCGATTGTCATAATGAGGGTAGTTTAGCTTGCCAGCTGAGAAATCATAGGGAGTTTTATAAGAACGTTGACTAATCTCGGATATAACAGTACTACTATTATATCCGAGGTTAAATATAAACTAGGATTGTTATTATAGTGTTCAGTACCGATTCATCACAAGATTTACGTAGAAATATTGCTGGCTTAAGTTAAGTGGTTTTTAAAAGTTTTAAAGATCTGAGATCGTTCGTAAAGATAAAAACTTGAAGGTCAAACGTCATCATGTCTCCATCGGTAAGTTCATTTTTTGCATCCTACGTAACATCAATACCTACTTGCAAGCGCTATCTATACACAAGTACCTACTTACTATAAAACAGCTTTTAGCTGCAGCTGTTAGCTACCTATAAAGGCATTTTCTCAGAAAAGCATCAAGACATCGCATAAAGTTTCAAGTGAAGGGCTCAAAGTGTCTCTGCAAAGCTATTAATAAAATAATGCTGGGCAATCCACACAGCATGATCTAGTTAGGTTATAAAGCCTAGTTTATTTTCTGGATCTGAGATCGTGTCTGCCACTTACTCTACCTGGTTCTGACCGAAAACCAGCGATCTTTCACAAATTACCTACCCTAGGTTTTTGTGTTAGAGCAACAAGCTGAGTCAGGACCTGGTTAGACCTGCACACGCGCTTGTCTACTAGCTGGGTGGACTTCTTAGTTCCAACCCAATGTTAGTGTTAGTATACTACTTAACTAATGTTCACCTGTGTTTTTGTCTGTCTGTTGGTATCTTACTTAGATACTTCTGTTATTTCTTTTGGTCTTTTATTTCTTTTATTTCTGTACCTAAGTTTGTTTGTGTGTTGTGTCTAATAAATATTTTCTTTTCTTTCTTCCTATTTTCAGGAAGCCTACACAGACGTGGTGGAGCTATGCGCCCTGCTGCAGTGCCTGGGCTTCAGTGTGAAGTCGCTGAATTCTAGCGATGCCAACGCAAGCCAGGCAGAGTCTAGAACCAGGACAGTGGTCATCAACTGTCAGGTTTGTAAAAAATAGGCCACCTTTTAAAGCGTAGCCTAGCCTACGCTTTATAAGGGGGCCTATTTTTTTATTTCTGCGAATTTCTGCATTTATTTTCCCACTGCAAGGAAAATTCCACCCTCATTTTTTTTCCATTCCCATAGCTCATGAGTTATGAGTTGCTTGAGTTTATAAATTTAGTTCATCCCACTATCTTCTCCGGGGACGGCCACAACGTATTTTTTGGAACCCAATTTTTTGAGAGTTTAGTCCTCCGTTCCTGGCATGGGACATACATAATAATTATTATAGTGCATAAGTGTGTACGCAAACACAGGTGCAATCTCTATTCTCACACTCTTATAATCCGATGGGAAGGCAGATAGACACAACTTGCTTCAGTATCGTGATATTGATAAGTAGGTAGGATATTGATAATCCATAGGTATTTTTAATAATAAATAATGCTGGACAATCCACACAGCATCATCTAGCCCAAAAGTAAGCAGAGCTTGTGTTATGGGTACTAGATGACTGATAAACTTAATACAATACATAACATAGATAGATATTTTTTATTATATATAAAAAATACCCAGAACACCCGGAACAAATATTTGCAGATCGTACAAACATTTGTCCCAAGGCGGGAATCGAACCTGCAACCTTCTGCGTCGCAGGCGGACCGTCGCCCGCCGCACCACATCGGTCGTCATATTTGAACGTAGGTAATTCTGACTTTCTGTGTCTGTCTGTTACCTTTTCACGACGAAACGGCTAAACCTGTGGACTAAACGGATTTCATTGAAATTTGGCAGGGTGATAGATAATATCCCGAAAAAGAACGTAGGCGTCCCGGAAAAGTGCGTGCGAAGCCGTGGGCAGAAAGTAGTAAATAAAAATACTGCTGGACAATTCACATGTGATTTAACCCTTAACAATGCAATGTTTCAGACGTCAGGCCTCCACGTGGTCCTGGAGACTCCAAGCGCCCACTGTTCCTGCCCGCCTGCCAACGAGCACGAGAACAGCGGCTTGTGGCAAGTGTCGGGAAACATTGGCGGGAAACAACTTGATAAGGTTGGAAAACTTTTACTGATAACAATACTTTATCTTATCTAAAAACAGTTTTGATAGTTTTTTAGAGCAAGATTCATTAAGAATACTCTCAGCAAATATTGTCAATGTGAAGTTTGAATCCAGCCTAGGAGGACATCCAACTTTAGAAACTCATCAAAGAATTGACACCAAAACCGGAATAACATATAGGTACCTAATCTGTGGCAGAACTCTTTAATAAAAGACCCGCATAATAAAAATAAACTATCTAAGAACGAACTAAAACCGAAAACGAAAAATTAAATAAAAACGTATTATTATTAACATTTTAAGTAACTATATTTAATTTGATTATATGCATAATATATTATTTTAATTTTTTTCAGTTTAAGTACTTATATCTTTAATTGTGAAGGTAATTCCTACAAAATGTCATGTTTACCTGTTATTAACATCCTTATCAGAACAGGACCTGATTTTAAGTTTGTTTTAAATGATTGGTAAAAATTATGTAGGTGGTTGGTAAACCTAAAGGTTTAGAAAAATATATAAATAAACCTAAAGAAATCTGCCTTCATAATAGATAAATAGGCACTTAATTCTAATGATAAATCGAAGTTGTCAGTGCCCAATATCGGATTGTCTTCAGATGAAATGAGAATGTAAGCGGATAACTACAAACCTTGTTTGTGTTGGAAGAACATCAACGTTTAATATCTTAACGAAGGAACTTCTTCAGGGTGTGTGCGGTTCTGGTCACGCGCGTTCGTGTCTTGAGATGATAATAAAGTTTTAAATTCCTGTTTCAGGAGTTCGGCTGCAGCCTCCTCGGCTATCTTCCGAAGGCGCACCGTGACCGCCTAACTGAACAGCTTCACGATATCATCCGCTGCATAAAACAGTACCACGAGGTCGATCCCGGGAAGGTGAAGGAAGACAAGTCAGCTAGCATGACGGAGCTCAAAACTCCGGAGAAACGGTTTGATCTTTACCTACCTGTTGATTTAGATGGGATCAGCAGCTTGCCTATGGGAATTCATCTACAGAAATATATGGAGATACATTTAAACAACTCAGTTACAGCTTAGAACAGAAATAGTATTATTTATACAGGACTTACATAATAGAAAAATAAAAACAAAATAATTAGAAAAGTGTAGGTAGGAGGTACATACCCACCCACCTGTGGGACTAAACGAACGGGCCAGCAGGTTACACAACAGGAATTTAAATAATAATAGGCAACATAAAGCTAAGAGCAAAGGACAAAGGTATTCATTTTGTAGGTAGGTAGGTAGGCACCTACTTACTATGCCACGGAATGTAGGTTGCAGGCATCGAGCACGTACCCATGTATGTACGTACCATGCACGTACCCATGGGTACGTGCTCGATGGTTGCAGGTAGATACAGGGGGTGCATACCTAAAATCTTTGGTAATGGTAGGTAATATATATTAACCATAATACCATAAAATATCTGAACATTTCCGTGATACAATTCAACCCAACTTGCTAGCTTTTGCCTGCCGTTTCGCTTAGTACTGGACTGTCACGTGGATAAACTTGCCCTCAGCGTTACTTTAGTAACTACATTATAGGTTTAATTAAGTTTATACTTCATTGCCCTCAGACTCGGAAACCATTTCACATAGAAACCGTTCCCTCTTTAGGGTTCCGTACCCGAGGGGTGAAAACTGAACTATATTACTAAGCCCCCGCTGTCCGTCCGTCCGTCCGTCCGTCTGTCACGTGGCTATATCTCATGAACCGTAAGAGGTAGACAGTTGAAATTTTCTGATAATGTGTATTTCTCTTGCTGCTATAACAACAAATAAAAATAAAAAAAATTAAAGAGGGCTCCCATACAACAAACGTGATTTTTTTGTCTATTATTGCTCTTAATTTGTCAAGGCTACACCTTGACCAATTAACAGATGAAAATGTGATGTCCTTTGAAAAAGTTGCCTGATTTTTACGGTACCGGAACCCTTCGTGTGCGAGTCGACTCGCACTTGGCGGTTTATTCTTTGTTTCACGCGTAAATTATTGACATTAGACTAAAATTATTTTGATAGGTACAAAAAATTTAAGCCACTCTGGATATAGTTAGTATTAAGTTCTTGTTTAATTGTTTTATAGATAGATATCGTTTATTGTCAAAGAGATTACATGTTTTTGGTTAGTAGTGTCTTAAATCCTATGTTAGGTTTATCTAGACACTAGGGTTCTCTAAAAATAGCAATAAGTAGGTAGCATAGATAAATTTGTAAACACGGTAGGCAGTTACGCACAAACACAGCGGTGTCACCCGGCTGTCCTGTTTTCGTGTTATGTAGGTATTGATGGTGCAGTAAAGTAATATTCTATTACATTCTATAAATAAACTTTTATTCGATGTACCTAAGCCACGATTCCCTATTAGACAGTTTAAAATGGGTGAAATGAAGCAAATGCAAAGATTCCTGTTTCCAACGTGAAATGGACGTAATAAAAGAATATCCAAGTTGGGCTATTTCAGAGGTTACTCTGGAAATTCGATAACTCTCATTACAAAGGAACATTTACCTCTTCCCGTAAGTACCTAACCAGCCTCTGCACGCGGGTTCGCTCACTTGTCACCTGGATAACAGTGGGCTCATGTTAAAGCAACATTATCATGCCTATTTTTCTGTTTTTAACCGAATTCGATAAAAAGAGATGGTTCTACGAGTATCTATGTTCGGCTGTATGTATGTTTTATTTAACTTTTTTAAATAAATAATAATAAAAAAAGTTTCTTCATTCACGACCGATGTGGCGCGGCGGGCGAAGGTCCGCCTGCGACGCAGAAGGTTGCGGGTTCGATTCCCGCCTTGGGACAAATGTTTGTACGATCTGCAAATATTTGTTCCGGATGTTCTGGGTATTTTCTATATATAATAAAAAATATCTATCTATGTTATGTATTGTATTAAGTTTATCAGTCATCTAGTACCCATAACACAAGCTCTGCTTACTTTGGGGCTAGATGATGCTGTGTGGATTGTCCAGCATTATTATTATATTATTATTATTCAGACATATTAAGTTGTGTGGTTAATGTAGGTACCTAGTTTTTTAAGTCTTATTTTAATTTTTCATGTTGTATATTCGTCAATGTCTCCGTCAATTAAAGATCGATTTTGGAAATTTTTTGCTATGGTATAGAGAATGATCCCGAGGCAGAGTAGTCCCATAAAAATGTTATTCCCGAGGATTAGTATTTATCCCGCAAAACTTAAAAACAGTGCAAAATTATGAGATTTGATGTCGGTTTTTAGTTATTTTTAAAACAATCAAATTATTGCGTTCATGAACCTAGAACATGCACGCATTAAATAAACTGTGGGATAATGTGATAATTAGCTATCTTTAAGAGAAATTTCAAAGTCCGTGATTTTGTTATTTGAATAAGTTAGCCATGTCTTTATCTTCAGTCTTTTCGAGTTGGAACCAGAGACGTCATGCCACTACCGCTCGCTAGACACGCTGACCGCAAGAAAAAAGGCTGAGCAGCAGCTGCCAGCACCGCGGCCATTGCTGCGCGCGCATCTTGTCTCTGAGTCATCTGGAGATGAGAAGATCGATCAGCCTATATTTACAGCGGAGAAAAAGGTAAAATTCATGGCACATGATAATTCAAATAAAGCGTCAGAAGTCATGGCAGTCATGGTGTAAGAACTAACCCGAACTATCCAATACAACATAACCCGTGGAAGTCTAAGAAGCGACTAAAAGAATCTACCAAAGAAAGGACAGCAGCTTCCTTCTACGTATTATAATCAATGCGATAACTGATCCGCCTGCCAAGTGTGGTGATAACTGATCCGCCTGCCAAGTGTGGTGATAACTGATCCGCCTGCCAAGTGTGGTGATAACTGATCCGCCTGCCAAGTGTGGTGATAACTGATCCGTCTGCCAAGTGTGGTGATAACTGATCCGCCTGCCAAGTGTGGTGATAACTGATCCGCCAGCAAAGTGTGGTGATAACTGATCCGCCTGCCAAGTGTGGTGATTAGATATGGCAGATCCTCCTCCTTGTTTGGGGAGGCATATTATATTCAGCAGTGGATGTACCTTGAGGGTGGATTAGATAGGTACAGTAGATGATAAAGATCAAGATGCATTTATTTGGCCATAAACAGGTACAGTACAGGTTTGACAAGAACTAATCAGTAGGTACAATTACATACATAGACATAAATACAAGCAGACAGTAGGTAGCAATAAAAAATAGGTCTAACACAAAAAAAAAACTATTGAGTAATTAGAAATAAGAACGTCAGGAAATAACATTATTAATCACACAAAGGTGCATTCAAGTCAAAGTCAAAAACTCTTTATTTCCATAAATACAATAGATGTACACTTAGAAAAGGTCAAATTCTTAATAATTAAACACTGACACGGAAATAAAGTGATATTTTTGATTTCAGTCGCTTCGGTATGTAGACTAAAGTAAAGAAGCGACGAAGAAACCTTTAGCCTGTTAGTTAGTTGTTATTTTTCGAGTTCAGAAAATTAAATGGATAAACTAAATTAGATCGTACCTACACTACACAATCGAAGTAAGAAGTAAGGAGATACATACTTAGGACCTGCCCGCCCAACTACCACATCAATCTATAGTCAGTGCCGTAAAAGCGAGAACACTCGATCTACGGCAACTGCAGTGTGTACCTACGTTGATGTTAACTTATAAAAGTTATAAACCTTTAACTCGGCACTCTACTCACACATCGATATCCAAGCTAACCGTCCACTGTTAGAAGGCTGCTACCATAAGCCTACATAAAATGTTTCGTCTTTTCAGAAAACCAAGTGCGTAAGGCAAAGCACGTACACTCTGCCTTCACCGCCACTGTTGCAGTCAGGCAGCATCCGACGCAGGAACGAAACCTCTAGGTTAAACAAAAACTTACACAATTCAATTCAGATCATCTGAATTCAAACCCCCTATTCATAATAGTCTGCTAACTCAAAGCATTGTTAATTCTCACGCTGTCTTCTTCTATTATTCATAATAGTCTGCTATTTTTTTTTTTTTTTATTTGCTTTAGGTGGCTTTCGTGTTACTGCGGCCATGATAGGCCTATTGTGATCGCCACTCGAGTGTTCAGCCCTGAAGCTGCGACGTTCATAGTTCGCCACTAACCCTTGCAGCTGCTAGGAACTGCAGGCAGTATTTTCTTCGGGGTGAACAATAGTCTGCTAACTTAAAGTATTGCTAATTCTCACTCTGTCTTCTTCTATTGAGATAAGTCAGAGTGAGAAATAAAACTGCTTAGCAACTGTTTTAAGTTAACAGACCATTATGAATGAGGGGGAACCTCAATAAATTGCCATATGCTTCAGAACCCAAAGAATTTTTGTGCAGCACATTTCGGACCATTGCTGTGGCCTTGACCAGTTATATCTACCTAGGTATGCGATATGAAGGAAATTACACGACATTATTCTAGGAACCCAGTGTTTTAGATATGTATATAATTATTAACAACGCCATGCCTTTCTTTTAAGATTTTCGTATTTTTTGTTTTAGTCCCATCCACGGACCTCCGAACAACATGTTAGAGAGCCTAGTATCCGCGAAGAACAGGGCCGAAGATCTTTGCGATGACCTGAGCGACATCGTCAACGAATACATGGACCGGTACAAAAACGATGATTCTTCTTTGACGTCTCTAGCACTGGATGTCTCCAAGATTTCCCTTTTGAAGGTAAGCTGGCGTTAATTGGGAAAAGCAGTTTCAATATTATCTATCCCCTTTAATGACGCTGGAGTAGGTATAATAATAATAATAGAGGTTATTTATTTCCACATCACTAAAGGTTGAAAAAGGTTTAACTTAAACATTTCTTATCTAGCGTTAGTCTATGTGAAACCTGTATTGTGAGAGGCTGGAGCCTGCTATAGGTTTGAGATAAACCTGTTATTGCAAGTCTCTTTTTGAATAAGTTACCAACAACTTGCCTGTTGTGTTTGATTATGTTGTTTGTTTTTCTTTTGTTTGCTATTATTAAGTTTAGGTTATGATAGGACTGACATACTTTACCTCTACACGTAGAATAAGATTTTTAAAAAAGTGTGTCCAATGCCTCTACTCCACGGATTGCCCACATACCTACTATAAAATGTGTCCAATGCCTCTACTCCACGGATTGCCCACATACCTACTATAAAATGTGTCCAATGCCTCTACTCCACGGATTGCCCACATACCTACTATAAAATGTGTCCAATGCCTCTACTCCACGGATTGCCCACATACCTACTATAAAATGTGTCCAATGCCTCTACTCCACGGATTGCCCACATACCTACTATAAAATGTGTCCAATGCCTCTACTCCACGGATTGCCCACATACCTACTATAAAATGTGTCCAATGCCTCTACTCCACGGATTGCCCACATACCTACTATAAAATGTGTCCAATGCCTCTACTCCACGGATTGCCCACATACCTACTATAAAATGTGTCCAATGCCTCTACTCCACGGATTGCCCACATACCTACTATAAAATGTGTCCAATGCCTCTACTCCACGGATTGCCCACATACCTACTATAAAATGTGTCCAATGCCTCTACTCCACGGATTGCCCACATACCTACTATAAAATGTGTCCAATGCCTCTACTCCACGGATTGCCCACATACCTACTATAAAATGTGTCCAATGCCTCTACTCCACGGATTGCCTACATACCTACTATAAAACAATGATAATACTTAGTTTAAACTATTTACGCAGGCAGGTATAGCTTGGCAGGGCAAAAAAACATTTGCCTATATAAGGAGGCACATTTAGATCGGTCAGTATGGGAAAGTCTGAAACTATAAGCAATCAGTAACTCCCCCCCCCCCCCTTTCCCTCCCCATTAGTACACATACACAGGCACAGTACTCTAACGTTGCCTAAACTCTTAAGAGATTAGTGCCTCGGTGGAGTAGTCACACACACACAAACACATTCATTAAATGAATTTGTAAAGGTTATAAAATAGGAACATAATATTAAATTAATTGAAAGCAAAATAAATTGTTTCTGTGACTGTACCAAAAGTTCAGTTATGGTATTCGTTGGGAATAGATTTTTTATGACGTCAATAAACTAATACCATTGGTGTTCGTTTTTTGGTATTAGACAGGAATAGATCGTATCTTTGTACCTATTCTCCCATTTAGTTGAAGTATTATGAATTGTAAGTACCTACATAAAGCACTTTATCTAACCTAAACCTAATAATTTACCTACCTAATAGGTGTAAATCTTTTTTGGCTTAATTTTAAGATTAATATGTATTACCATATATTGATAAGCTACGCTGTTGATTTACCAATAAACAAAATAAAATAAAATAAGACATACGAAGATCTCTTCTTAGGAACCATGTCATCGATTTTAGTAACAAGAAAAACTGCATTCATACATTTAAAAAAAAAAAACTTGTACTTGGCTAGGGAATCGAACCCGGACGTTTTGAAAAATAAAACTCACTATTTATTTTATATATCGATTGTGTAGGTCTTAAGCAGTAAATGTTACTTTGAAACATGATGTCTAAAATGAATAAAATGCATTGTTTTTATATCCTTTAGTTTATTTTAGTAAGTTTTTGAAACCACCATTTATATGATTGTAATTGCTTAGGTACTTCTATTAATCATACTCTAACAATCAATTGAAAGTCCACATAGAATCAATCATTTGAAAATGGAAAATCTTGGTTTGACTGGCCGAATATCAACAAAAACAAAAAAAAAAACATTGGAGTGTCAATGTATTGGCAGGAACTTAAAATTTTGCAGTAGATTAGATATTTTTATGTTTCTCTGTGCAGTTCGGAAAATGCGTTTTAGAACACTGAGCAGTTAGACTTATTGGAAGCTTACTTTAAAAATGACAGAAATTGCTCCCGTGCACTAGATTGGTACCATATTACTAATCTAGTGCATGGGACACGTAAAATATTTATAAAAATTGTTCACTATTTGAAGACCCATGGAAGTTTTAATAAGCCAATATAGAAAAAAGGAAGAATATGTGATGAAAACATGGAAATAAACGTTTTAACGTATTTTAAAGCCTGAACCCTTGATATCCTTAAAATTTCACGTATGACTATTCAACGAACCCTAAAGAAACACAAATACAAGTGCTATAAGAATGGACATTGGGTCCATTCGTATCTATCCTGAATTTAACTGGTGGGTCGGCCTACTTCATAATAAGGTTCTCATGTTTAAAATGTATGATGGACATTTGGACAGGTTCTTGAACCTTGCAATCTTAGAGGATCTTTTATAGGTCCTAGGAGAAATGCCAGCAGAAGTACAAGAACGAGTTTATTTTCAACAGGACGGAGCACTGGCTCACAATAGTCACATAACTAGAGACTTTTTAAATGAGAACTTTCCCCAAAAATGGATTGGTAA
The DNA here is from genome assembly GCA_963662085.1 of Eupithecia inturbata. Classification (NCBI taxonomy): domain Eukaryota; kingdom Metazoa; phylum Arthropoda; class Insecta; order Lepidoptera; family Geometridae; genus Eupithecia; species Eupithecia inturbata. The sequence continues at coordinate 2,306,012 of OY759195.1, forward strand.
GGACGGCCCTATCAAATGGCCTGCAAGGTCACCCGATTTAACCCCACTAGACTATTTCTTGTGGGCTTACGTTAAGGATGAAGTGTACAAAGCAAGCTACGACACTATTGAAGACCTAAAAGCAGCAATAGAGTCAATTTTAACGCAAATTCACCACATGAAGATTCAAAACGCAATAGTAAGATCGTTACCTGAACGCTGTACCTACTCCATGCCTAAACGTGTTCAATGTTGTATTGAAAAAAGTGGTAATATGTGCATCGTCATCTTTAATAAGTTACCAGAACCCATTAAAGACCTCAATGGTAATTTGTTCAAACAAAAATTAAATCAATGGCTGCTTGACAAATGTTTCTATAGTGTAAATGAATATATTAATTTTAAGTAGAATAATTTATTATGTTTAGACTATAGTTATTATCTGATTGTTAATTATTTATTCTCTATTGTATTATTTTATTATTGATTATTTTAACTACTTATATGAATCGCCAATATTTAAAATTTGCACACCTGCTTGCGTGTTGAATACATTTGACATCACTCTAGTTATAAGATCTGACATGTACCTGTAATAATGTATTCAGCAAATAAATGATTTGATTTGATAATATTTTCGAAAACTTACTAAAATAAATTAAAGGATATGAAAACAATGCATTTTATTCATTTTAGACATCATGTTTCAAAGTATCATTTACTGCTTAAGACCTACACTATCGATATCTACGAGTAAAATAAATAGTGAGTTTTATTTTTCAAAACGTCCGGGTTCGATTACCGAGCCGAGTACAAGTTTTTTTTAAAAGTATGAATGCAGTTTTTCTTGTCACTAAAATCGATGACATGGTTCCTAAAAAGAGATCTTCGTATGTCATAGTTTCAGACTTTCCCATACTGAACGATCTAAATGTGATACCTAGCCATACTAGCCAAACTCGATGTAGAATGTTTTGTAAACAAACCGCCCGTACTTAACCTAAAATGCACTGCCGCGTATTTTTATACGCAATTTACATGCCTATTTGAGATCCCTCCTTCAATAAGTATTGCTTACAATTTCCTATAACTAAAACTCGGCGCCAAGCAAGTGAGTTTTAGTTATTTGTGTTCTGGTTTGTTTACAAACATTCTACATCGAGTTTGGCTAGTGTATAGTAGGTATGTGACGGACATCGGCTAAGTCTGACGCCCATGTTTGAGAAAGCTAGGATAAAGATAAGAGCAAATCTATTTAGTCGCTAAATGACTGTCATTTCCAGGCTGCGGAAGCCAAGCCGCAATTCGCGTCGAGCCCAAATCTCTCTGAGATTATGGCAACCGATGACTTCGCAAAAAGCCGTTTGAAACGTTTTGAGAGCGCATCCACATCAAATCTGGCTACAGAGGGGAAGCTTTCAAGACTACGTCGTTTTTCCCCGAACATTTTTAAGCGTAAAGAGACTAAAGAGAGTCTCGCTGTGAAAATTGATAAGACACCAAAGAGCCAGGATAGCAAAAACAAGCTCAATTGTAAGTTTACTATAGCACATATTCAAAAAATATTTATGGCAAAATGGCCTTCCTGTAATAATTATGTATTTTGTTCCAGGTCTTATAAAACCACGGATTTTAACACCTATAAGGAACAAGCCTTCGCCAACGCCTGAGCCGAGCCCGAACCTCAGCTCAGCATCCAAGAAGAAATTCAGTCACATTAAGTCCACTATTCCCAGACCCGCGAAAAAAAATAATTAGCGATGAAAGTTTTTTGATATGTAGGTAGGTAAGAAAAAAAGAGTATTATAAAAGTTTTGAATAATGTTTAATGGCTGTGCCAAATGAAATAAACCATATAGTAAGTTGTATTGCTCCTTTACTTCAAACAACCTCTATTAGCTCTCAGAGTCAGAATGTGGGCAGACTGCCAGTAACTCTTCCATCTTCTTATCCAGGTTACTGCTTTTCTTTTCAGGGACTTTCTTCTTTATTTTAGATTTGGAGGAACTTTGTTTTTTAGCAGGTTTCGTGTTTGATGAACCACTTCCATGGTTGTGACGATGTGTTGTGTTTGCACTCCGAATATTTTGGAAGCGACTATCTTTCACGGCTTGGTTCCAATCCCCTTGATTATGATCTTGTTCTGATTTAGTTTTATGCTTCTTTTTTATAACAATGAAATCTTGCGAACTGTTGTCGTCACTTTGCGCGGATTTGTTATCGGATGCGTCTTCCAGTTTTGCTTTTTCATTAACTTCTTTCTGTTGGCTTTTAGAAGCGAAGCCTCTCAATGTATATTTGTCACTCCTTAAAACTTTCTTCCTATCTTTCTTAGCAAGCTTTAGACAAATTGTGGCTTTTGGATATCCAGTGAATTGTTGGTAGCACCCGCCTTTGTAGAGTGACATGAATGAGTTGAAAAATTTTCTTGGTTGGATATCCTCTGCAGTTTCATTCACCAAAGTATAAGTTTTTTTCAGGAATGTTTTTTTGTCAATCGGATTTTGCATGTGGAAGAAGTTTTCAATCTCTTCAAGGGTTTTCAATCTTTTTATGGCATTTCGCTGAACGATGTTGTACGAAACTACAGCCATGAGGATGAAAGATGGTTCATTGCTGAGTATGTGGTCCCAGAGGATCAGCCATTCAGAACAGGTCAAGACTTCACTGAAAGCAGTCTCTAAGATCTTCAGCGCATAGATCTGACTGGTGACTCCAAGGTCACAGTAATGATTGAGTAGCTGCTGGTCATGCTCAGCCAGGATGTTTTCCACCATCGCCAAGACACTGATTGGGGGAAAGGGAGCATATTCAAACCACAACTGGCAAACGTTTATCAGAACAGTAGCCACAGCTTCAAACAGAAGGAGAGGATCTTTCTGAAGAACTTTCACAAATGGAAATACAAATCCTGGAAGAAACTTCATGACTCCAAATAGGGGACACCAGTGTGCAAGGCAAGATAGCAATCTTTTCAAGTTTTTAAGAGTAATGGAGCTGTGAATTGAGAACTGCTTTTCTATGTCCTTGTATGCTGGGTGGATTCCTTTGTCTATAAGGGATGCATAGGCTACTTTGTTTCTGGGTGTGTCAAGAAGTGACCTCCATATAATAGATCTGAACTTGTCAGGGTATTCACCATACTGCATCAGAATCCTCCTAAGTCTTGCACTGTCCATACATATCCTCATCTTCTGTTCTACTTCTACTTTGGTGGAGTTGTCTTTTAGCGCTTGGTCTAGAGTTTTTTTTTTGTGTGTTGAGCTACTTGGGAGCTCGTTTTGAATGTGGATACTCTCTACACTAGTCTGAGCCAAGTCCAAAACGAAGGAGGAGTTGTAAATATTCACCTCCCCCTGATGTAACACACAAATAAAGTATTTTCCAGTCGGGCTGACAGCAAACCTGCGGATACCTGAGGTATCTGGCATAATAGTGTAAATAATTTTGAGAGCTTCTACATCGAACATGTACAGTGCACTGTCACTGCCTAAAATAACAAGAATCTTGTTAGCACCACCATCAAACTGTTGGGGAATAAATGCTATTTGTTGTACACCAGAAAAATTGTATTTAGAAAGGTCTATTGACTTCAAAGCTTTCCAGGTATCCATACTAAACAGGATCAAATTGGATGACAGGCCTGCAATAGCCATTGCTCGACCGTTCATGGTAAAAGCTATGTTCTTCAAATGTTTCATCTCCCTGGGAATGATTTGCTTGACTGACTTCATACTTTCATGTTTCCATACCTGAACAGTGTCGTTTTGGAAGCATGCAACCAGATACTCCCCGGCGGGAGTAAACATGATTTGTTGAATTTGAGCCCCCATATATGTGTTCAATGTAAAGTACTTTGTAAAATTTACCAATTCCCATAGTATCGCCTCCACGGCACTCGATGTTAGGAGGTTGTTGGTCTTATTGTTAGAGTACGAGATGTGTTTCACTGAAGCCGTGTGGCCCGCCAATGTGAGCGTACATTTTCCGGATTCGATGTCGAGGAACGAGATATCGTTGCTAGTGGTGATAGCCACGGCGAGGGTGTCAACTTTGTTCGGTACGAAGTAGAGAGCGCTGCAAGAGCCGATGCCGGCGAGTTTCCAGAATTTGAGTTCGGAGAAGTCCAACATGAAAATGTTACCTGCGTTGTCGGCGCAGGCGAGCTTCTCCTGGCTGTCGTCGAAGGTCCCCACGGAGAAGCGGATCCTGCGCCTCTCGCCGTTCGACCCCTTGGTAGTGTGGTGCAGCTGTAGAATGATACCATCCTTCCGCCGTGTTTTCAACTTTAAATCAAACTTATTATCGGCACCGTCTTTTGTACTTTTCTTGCCAAGTTCCATGTAGTTCAATGTTACCGACTTATTCAATTCTTTTCAAACAAGCAAAATGCAATTTTAAATTTGGCGGACGCGGAACTGACAAACCAAAAAAATGTAAACAAACAAAAACAACGTGTGACGTTTCAATGACACATGACAGTTTGACGTTAGATTTTCTCTTTTTTTATTGGATCTGGCTGCGTGATGGCGATATCGTTTGCCCAATGTTGAAAACTGTTTGAAATCAACATTGTTCTTCATGTTCGAGTTTCGAAAGTTATCACAAAACCCATCGGAGTATTTGGCGTATGACCTCGTTGAGACTTTCTCGGTAGCTACGTTACGACGATTGCGACGACGGGCGGGGATCGGATAGACAAGCAATCCCCAAAGTAACTTTATGAGCAACCCACTCTTTTTTTGAAGTCGGTAAAAGATCTAGACTTCTGGATTTCTGGTTGTGTAGTTATCGACTACACTGTTTAATGCTCTTTTGTTCGTTGGCGGGTTCGTCGTATTTAGCTCGCTTTGATCGTAACGCGCTCTGTAGCGAAGTATGTATATAATGTACTCTCTGAGCGAAGTGTACTATTTTTTTTTTGTAGTTGCTCTTAGCAAAGACCAGTTTATATCAAGCTCTTAGGTACAATTCATACACAGGTACAATTTTTATCTCAAAACCCCTCCATAATACAAAATAAAATAAAGCCCGATTTTATCATCAATTTTAAATATTTTAATAAAGAAAATCTATTTCCAATACATAAAGATAATTTACAATTAGTTGTAAGTCATATAGCGCGGCGTAGCTGAGAACTTGGCGTATGACTTGATAACCTTGTTGACAGCTTCCAAGAAGTCCTTCTCGGTAGCTACCTTGCGGCGGGCGCGGATCGCGAACATGCCTGCTTCGGTGCATACGGACCTGCAGAAAGGAATGGAATTTTAGAATCTAAAAGATACGTAATCGATCGAGATGCGTGAAGGGACCAGCTGTGCAATTACGCAAAAATTACCCATCCCTTAATTGAAATTTGAAAGCCCTTTGAATGGCCTTCGTAATTTGCTATTGTATGGATATGACCATTTAAATGGCTTTTATATGTCAATTGAGGGATGGGTAATTTTTGCGTAATTGCACAGCAAGAGGCCAGTAGTGGGACTGGGACATACCAGGCTATTTGTAATTGTAAATCTGTAAACTTGGGTAAAAGTAAGTTGATCCAACATTTACACAATCAACAATCTGCACATCTATTAATGCTGACTGTAAAAAATATAGATGGTACTCATCATCGTTCACAGCCCCACTGTTGGGTGTGAGACTTCCTCTTCTCAGGCTAATTTTATCCTTGTATTTTACGCATGGGAGTTCATGGGACTGTAGTAGTAGTAGTCCAATAATGGTAGAATAAGGCTGACTGATAGGTATTTATTTACGCCAATTTCTTGGGCTTACGTTCGATTCCTGTGATTCGGCCCAAGATCTTCCACATGATGGGTTACACTCAAAGCTTCCTAGGAACAATGCTTGTGGCTAAAGCATAAACCACTACAAACAAGACAATAAACGCCACAAATCTTACCTGATCTCAGCCCCAGTAGAATTAGGGCACAGTCTAGCCAACAGATCGAATCTAATGTCCCTCTCCACAGACATAGACCGAGCGTGGATCCGGAATATGTGCGCACGCCCTTCCAGGTCCGGAAGACCGAACTCTACCTTACGGTCCAGACGACCGGGACGCATGAGGGCCGGGTCTAGTGTGTCCGGTCTGTTGGTTGCCATCAGGACCTGGGAAAATAATGCATGTTATTACTGAGTCAACATTTTTGTAACCAATTAACACCCTCTTTTTAATCTATTTTTATCTCTATCTCTCTAAGGCCCGTGTTATAAAAGCTAGCTCAGTCATTGGTCTATGCTTGAGTAATGATTTTCTATGGTAAGTGTTACTCAAGCATAGATCAATCACTGAGCATGGTTTCATAATACGGGTCTAAGTGTTGGGCATTGGGTATGTATTGTGGCGGTTACATTAGCTAGAGCACACTTGGCAGGCAGATTCATGATCACTGCTATATTCAGCAGTTTTGTCACAAAGCTCATTAACTTATAAATAGAAGCTGATTTTTCGGGACAGTGATAGCCCTTTGACTACTAATAGCCCGGCCACATCACGCTCCGCTTACCTGCGAGTATGCCTGCACAAACCCAGTTTGCGCGGGTAAGAAGGTGCGTGTAGACTGCGGAAGCGCGGCTTGTGCAATCGTTAACTTGCCGCAGATTGGACTACAGTTGGATTGCGCAGGCAAGAAGAAGCGTGTGGCCGGGCTATATGATGCCTTTTAAGTGTCACGACAGCCACCCACAGGTTAAGTTAAACTCCTTTAACTTTTAAAGTTAAGCAGCTGGACTAAAGACCCTATTCTTATTGAAAACTGTATCTAACCTTGATGTTACCACGAGGGTCAAATCCGTCGAGCTGGTTGATCAGCTCCAACATAGTTCTTTGTACCTCATTGTCACCGCCGGCGCCGTCATCGAACCTGGACATCAAGATATTGGTTATTCCTTCAAATAAGTTTTCTACATCACCACACATACCTACACTGCCGAACATGCCTCCCCAAACAAGGGGAAGTCGCTATAAAAATAAAATAGAGTAAAACGTAAGTGGATGAGGATATTAATAGGGACCAACACCGAGAGACAGAGAACCAAAGTTATCGACCTAGCTCAAAGAATTAGCAAGCTGAAGTGGCAGTGGGCCGGCCATATCTCGCGAAGAACCGACAACCGCTGGGGTAAACGTGTTCTTGAGTGGAGACCGCGACTCGGCTAACGTAGTGTAGGACACCATCCAGCCAGGTGGGACGACGACTTGCGAAAGACCGCAGGCAGATGCTGGATGCGGGAAGCTGAGGAGAGGGCGCTATGGCGCTCATTAGGGGAGGCCTATGTCCAGCAGTGGACTAATTTAGGTTGATGATGATGATGATTAGTAAGTAGGTAATTATGTATGTTATTATTAGTGATCTGAAATTCGGGCGCTTACAAACCTAAAGTTGGTGAAAAGACAACATGGAGCGGTTACTTTTAATGAATTCGGAGGGTAATTCGGAGAAATTCCCGGGAATTCCGGGATTAAAATTTTCTAGAATATTGATGTATTTTCGTAAAAATCTTATATATAGACGAAATATAAGACACTTTTAGTCTACCACGTTTTTCACTAAAGTCGAAAAAACGTTTCTTTCTTAACTACTTCCAATTTTCTCGAATGCTAATGTTGTTTTGCCGTAAGTAATCATATTTTTAGACGAAATATAAAATACATAATATAACACTGACAAAATATAAAAGAAACCTTACCTGGCGCCGCCGATAGCGTCGATCTCGTCAAAGAAGATGAGACAGGCCTTCTTGCTCCGCGCCATTTCGAACAGCTCGCGGACCATGCGTGCGCCTTCTCCGACGTACTTCTGCACCAGCTCGGAACCTGGACAAAATACACAAGTTCAGCCTGAAAAATATTTTTCCTACTAGTGCTGAGATGACGTTGACGACAGAAGTGAATGGAAGAAGAAAACCCTTGTCCCTCGCATAAATGGAAGAAGAATAAAATATGTTGACTACATTCTGAAAGCTCTACTTTAAAATCTCATTTTGCGATGTTAAGTTTTAAATTTCTTTTCGTGCTTCGCCCAGGTCAAGAGGATGTTAACTCTCCAGTTTGAGCCTTAGAGCCTAGCCTCAAGTAGATCTAGTTTTTATCTAGTTTACTTTTGATTGTACTGTTGCTGAAATCCATACTTCGACGCCTATCAAGGAGGTAGAAATATGTATGTATACAGACTTGACGTCAATTCAGACTTCATCTATTTTTTTTTTATTATTTATTTATTCCACCTTAGGCATGTTACATTTAATGTCGTTACACTTTTTAAGTAATTTATATTGTAATTTACATCGCCAAAACTAAACTAAACCAATTTGACAGCACTGAACATGATGCCATCGTTTTTATTTCGATGGTTAAGAACGGGACCGCAACATTTTTAGTGCTGTCAAATTATACACTAGCTAATATAATTGTAAGCAATATTTATTGAAGGAAGGATCTCAAATCGACTAGTCATTTAAATTTGTATAGTTTAGTTTTGGTGACATCTGGATTAACACCATAGTCTTGTTATCAGACTTACCAATAACTCTGATGAAGCAGGCGTCTGTCCTGTTAGCGACTGCTCGCGCACACAGCGTCTTGCCAGTTCCAGGGGGCCCGAAGAGTAGCACTCCTTTGGGTGGCTCGATACCCAGCTTCACGAACTTTTCCGGCTGTAATACAAAATAGTAGGTACACTGTACACTGGAGTTTATGGGAGGTTTTCTAGAGTGCTGTGCTACGTAACAAAGGGGCGAAATGTGTCAAAGAGAATTAATAGGATCGGCCTGACCGTCCATCAGGTGAGATTGTGGAACGAAGGTATAAAGTAGTAAATTCTACCTGAAGCTCTAAGACACAAGGGGCAGTAATAATGGAGAATTGGGGACCGCGAACAAAGGGAGATGACTGATTGAAGATACTTTCTATCCGCGACTTCGCATGCATTGGTTTCTATGGAAATGTTTATTTCTGTACTTAAATAAGTTACAATAACATGGGTTGGGGTTCCCTTTTAAGCATAATATGCTTGTGTTAGAGTATCCCGCTTTTCCTAATCGTGTTCGTTCGTTAGTTACTGAAATTATTTATAAGAAATACAAAAATTTAAACATTTAAGTCTGTTTAAGAACCGTGTGTTCAGTTTGGTAATCCCGAGGAGGTGGTCTCATGAGTCCCTGACTCATGAAACCAGGCCAACAGGAGCTACCAAACAAAAGTGAGTACATGTGTGCAAGTGTACCTACACGCACACTACCGAGTGTGTGTTGTGTTTGGTAGTGCCGAGAACACCGGTCTCTTAAGAGGCCGGGCAACAGGAGCTACCAAACCAAGTGAGTGTGTGTTGGTGTGTGTGGTAGTGTGTGTGTGTAGCGTGCGTGTATGTGTTAGATTAGGTACTCCTGAGGACACCGGTCGCATGTGAGTCCGCACAACAAGAGCACCAACGTGACTTTGTAATAATAATTAATATATCTATAAATGAATGAATATGTCTTTGGGACTGACTGAAATAAAAAGTACCCTATGTTTTATTCCAGGCCTAGAACATGTCAAATTTCAACCCAATCCGCTCAGTAGTTTTGGTGTGAAGAGGTAATAATCATCCAAACATTCGATATAAGTGTGATTTTAGTACAAGTTATGTCCTGCAACACTTAAGTTTAGCCACAAAGCTTCAATTGGCTAAATTCTCTATTGCAATGTTACTATTGGGGAGTTGTATCAGAGCACTACCAAAGCTTGTGGATAATTCTCTTTCTTTGCTCCCCGTAAATAAATTATTTCATTAGATTAAATAATATACTTCTAGGTTTACGTTACGTGACAGAACGAATTAGCTATCAGGAACAACGGCGCCAAAACCCAAAAAGCTAAAAAATTGCCATTATGTACAAAAACTTTTTTTGATGCCAATCAATCCTGTTTCTTTCACTGATCAAAAACTTCTACCAGACCAACAGAGTACTAAAAAATCAGAAATAGCTACTTTTCCCATACATTTTGTAGGAAATCATCGCAGCTTCGAAACCTTGTTAACCTAATATACTAAAAAAAACATTAAAAAAACAAAAGACTAAAAATGGGCATGAATGTGTCTAAGAATTATGGAAAGTCTCCTGAGACCATTATCCTGGAGCTGTAGCTGTGTACTGCCCTGTCCAAGAACACTACCCTGTATATTTATTTCATACTACATATGTACCTACATATATATAGGATACATTAAATTAATACAATAGCAATAGTCTGCAGTATATTTGTTCCACTGGGTTTCAATTTACGTCCGGAATACTTACATGTAACAACGGTGTCTCCACAACTTCTCTCAGCTTTTCGATCTGCTCCTTGCAGCCTCCTACATCACTGTAGGTCACATCTGGCTTCTCTTCCACCTGCATCATGGTCACCGTTGGATCTATCTTAGGCGGCAGAGGGATGTGGATCTGGTATTTGTTTCTGTCGACTCTGTGGGATGTGATGTGGGTAATGTTAACAACTATAGTTAATGATTTTTACTTCTTTTTATATTTCTACATTTCTTATCACTTTGAAACATGGGTGGAGAGGCAAAGAACTAGAAAGAATGGCGCATTGAATAAAATGAGTGTTTTGAAAAACTAAAACCAGACTTTTTAATATTTTTATTTCTTTTGTTTTGCGGGACATATACTAATCCCTCGGGAATACAATTTTTATGGGACCACCTCAGGTTAATTTTCCTTATAATAGCATAATAATTTTCAAAATCGGTCCATAATTGATGGAAAAATCAACGAACATAGTAAAAAAATATAAATAAACCACCAAGTGCGAGTCGACTGGCACACGAAGGGTTCCGTCAAAAATCAAGCAATTTTTTCAAAGAACATCAAAATTTCACTTGTTCAGAAATCCCTTTAAATTTTCAACTTTATTATATTTTTAGTATTTGTTATTATTACAGTTGAAGTGTTACTTATTTAAAGAAAGTTTCATGTATCTACCTATTGTGGTTCAAGAGAAACAGCCTTGACAAACAAAGAGCAAAAATTGCCAAAAAATCACGTGTTTTGTATGGAAGCCCCCTTTAAGTTGGATATTTATTTTATTTTTATTATGTGTTGTTATAGCGGCAAGAGAAATACATCTCTGAAAATTTCAACAGTATACCTCTTACGGTTCATGAGATAGAGCCATCTGACAGACGGACGGACAGCAGAAGCTTAGTGTGGAACCCTATTGGTTCCGTTTTCACCCTTCGAGTATGGAACTCTAAAAAACATACATAGTATGTATGTTTTCTTTTTTTAGGAGGTTATACATTAACCTCCTCCATTTTTAAAATCAGTTAAAAATAGGCTTATTACCCTGTTACATAAAACTTTACAAAAAAATCGTCAGCCTGTACCAATTTACTTCTGGACATTTGACATTGACTTCTGCAGGGTATAAGACTAATTTTGAATCCAAATGCTCAAGTCTCTTCTCTACACATACCTATGTGTAGAGAATATGATGAAACCATGGAAGTCTCTGGTTTTCATTAATCATAATAGTTTTTTTTATCTTACCCGACCCTCATGCCTTCTTCAATGTCAGTGGGTGCCACAGAGTCTGCCAGATCCACCACAAACTTGGCAAACTGCTTCACATTGATTATGTATTTGGGATCATTGGAGTCTGCATTGATGATTTTCGTACATCTGGCCACCTTGAAACAGCAATGTACATTTTAAATTGTTTGTAGTAAAGATACAGCTTAGTGTGCCTTGGTCTACAAATACTTGAGTACAACATTTTTTATTTGTTTCAAAAATTTTCATCAGAAGTTAATAGTTATTAGAATTTCCTTTTGAGAATAATATATACTTGTGCCAGGATGACCTCTCATCTTTCTTATTATTCCTTATTATCATTGTTAGGTCAATCATCTACATTAAAAATATTTCCTTAAAAGAAATTACCTTTTTGGTCTAATAATTTGCTATGAAGAAATCGTAAGGTGCACCATTCATTCAATAATAAAAAATCTGATATAACTAAAATCCAGCAAAATTTATATTTATTTATATTTTTTTTAAAGTGTCCAGCAATGTGTAGCTTTGCCAATAGCCTAGAAATGACAAAGTTGTTCATTGCTGTTATCATTTTGGGAAGTTGTATCAGAATGCTGTTCAAGCTTACAATCAGCACTCTTTCTTTACTTCCCATAGACTATCATTGATTTTGTAAAATGTAAATCTAGGATTTGTTTTTACCTAAAATGACTGGAGTCTATGCAATAAGTACAGAGGCAGGATAATAAAATGAAGCAAGGTAGAGAGTGATAAGGACACAAACAACCCTTTTTCTACCAGTTCAAGTACAGTACACATTTCTATTAAGAGGGTACATTGCATGCCATTTTGTGTAAAGGATAGGCATAGGATTTCGCGTTCATAGGAGCAGAGAACAGAGCATACGTTTTTGGAAAGGTGTAAGTGCAATAATCTAGTTTTTGTTTATTTACAAGAAAACTATGTAACTAATTAAGAAACTGGCTTTGAGGAACCAAATACAAAATAAAACGTAAGTCATTTCCATAGACCGCAAGGTTCCTGAGATCTCCACCAAATTATGTGAGAAACGGTGCACTTTCTCAAAGTCATTTACAATGGGACATTTAGTCAGTTGTTCCATGATAATGGTGCATGAAACTGTGCCGAAATATTGGAAAAATAAAGGTTTGGTAAATATCCTGTTGTAAATGACTTTAGTGTTAACATGATGGGTTTAAAAGATTTATAGTGCACTCTCATTTATTTTTAACATAATTTTTTTTTCTTAGTTATGTTTTCACATGAGGAACTAAAGAAAGAATTTAGAATTGTAAATAAATCGATTTTTTTACTGGGGGGATCTCGTGCGTAATGAGATCTAGACCCAGTTTGGCAACCAAACCCGCTATGTTTGCCCCATATGATAAATCATACATTTTATTGTTGTTAACCACAACAATAAAATGTATGCTAACAAAAACTAAGGCTGTCAGCCTAGGCAACTTTTCAGCTGAATAGGAGATACCTCACCTGTAAAGGCTGTTCATTTTGTAGTGTTTGTTTATCCGCAGCCAAATCCCATAGTGCCGGGGGTGCCAAGCCAGTGTCTGATTCCTTTATACCAGTCAGTTCATTGACCCTCTTCATAACAGTCTGGATGCCATCTTCAACTTCTTTGATGATCTTTGTGTACTGTCCTTGGCCCTAGGAAAAGTTAAATCAGTAAGAAGGAATCGAAAAATGCCAGTCATGAAAAACCATACAAAGATACAAACTTACATAGGACTTCAGTAGAGCGATGTCTCCTTCATCAAGCGCTGTAATATGAAAAGATCACGTAAGATTTGAATTCAATCATGGGAGTTCTAAAGAAGAATTTATCGATGAATCAGTGTACTTACATTTGATTTCCTTTTCTGGCTCCTCCTTAACATCTTTAACTTTTCGCATATCATCTCCAAGATGGTCTGGCATTTTAGATCTAACAAATTGTTTCTAAATTCCTAAATAGACTAAATACAACCAACAAATTTTACAAAATCTAAAAAATACAACAATCGTCGGTCCGTCATCAAATTGCAAATTCAGATGTGCTTGTACGTTGCGTTTCATTTCATGCTATTTGCTCGCTCTACGCAAAAGATTGAAGAACAAACGCCTGCGTCCAAAATTCCAAATTGAACGTTGCTGCCTGTGTGGTAGAATAGGTACGTTCCGTTCGAATGCCCCACAGATTAATTTATGGGATGCCCTTAAAGTACAAGTAAGTAAATACAAATCCATTCATAAACTAACACTACACTAACTTTTCATTTGATGCCCTTATTGCTTTTATTTGTGATGCAAAGATCATCATAATTTTTTGATAGAAGTTTATTTCCCTGTTCTGTGGTTCTTTAACCTCATTATTTTAAGTTTTTATAGATTTCTGTGAGAAATGGAACGTGTACATGACAAACAATTTTATACCTGCATTCACATTTTTGTCATCACATGGCCTTTTTTTTGTCGATTCTCTTTAAGGGAACTTTCTATGATGTAATTTTAGGCAATACTGCGTTTTTTTGGAACATCTAATATATTGTTTCTTGCTGTTATTGTTCACACCCAGTAAACAAATCACACTGCATGAAAAAACATTATTTTGTGAACGCAGTCATAATTGACATTTACATAGCATTGCAGCGCCATCTGATCAAATATTTAGTACTAAAAATTTGTATTCGCAGTGTTGAGTGAAAAACACATTTTAATGTGTTTTTGATGAAAAAATTCTGATAAAATACCGAATATCACATCATAGGTAAGCTTTGCTCCAGTTTACTTTCAAACCTGGTATAAATATTACCAAAATAATCAAACGTAAGTCGCTTCATTCATGTGTCCCTCCGATAATGACCCAGTAACTAATGTCAAAGCCCGGTTTCACCAAATATTTTCTCTTTTTTACTTGCCGCTCGCTTAAAAATAATGAAGAATAAACAAAATGTGCACGTACAAGACGAAAGCGCAAAACTACTGCAGTAACATCTACTTGTAAGTACATGTACAAAAATGACATCTAAAATTAAATAATGTACACCTTTCCGGCCCGACCTCTGCTACCGTGCCGCGTATCCTTACTCGAAAAAACAAAACTTGATTTATCTTACTGTTATCTGTTTTGTTATCATTGGATCAGCCACATCTTATAACCAAAGAATGTCTAAAGATTCCCACTGTCATGTTTTGTTTTCCCAGAAAGGTATGTCTTTGTGTGTAACCATGAAATCCATTTCATTAAAAATTATTGAATGTTAGGTACATGTTTTACAAACAGAGTTTGTGATAATCTTGAGAGTTATTTGTCATTGCATCATTGATGAGCTTATTTAGTCAATTTTGTTATCATATTGATAACCTTATGATATAACCTCACATTTGAAATAATTGCTCATCTGTATCATGTATTTGTGATTATCAGTGTTGAAGGTAAGTTGTGTTTCACATTGTCACTTCGCATAACCTTCAATTTCACTTAAAAATCCAATAGCCTGTCAGAGTAAATCTTTTTGGATAAAGTTTTATATATGTCTCAATTTTTTTTGTTGAGAAAAACCTTGTTTTTTTTTTATTTTATCTTTACTACTGTCACACACAATTATTTTTATCTTTTACCCAAAGTATGTATCTAAAAAACAAAGTAAGAATCTACTGTGGTACTAACACGCACAACAAGAATAAAACCTTCGAGTCCCTTGTAGCATTAGAGATACCCGAGGGTAAAAAAATTGGAGAAAAAATATTAGGCTGAAATTATCTTTAGCATAAACAATGCAAACCAATCCTGAATCCAAACAGCAAACATGTACAGTGTTGTTGAAGCTTATACAAACAAACAACACAGAGTATTTTGTATGTGCATAAACTTGTGTGGGATGGTCTATAAATACTTTGTTCACTGACACTTGTATCATCTCCAACAAGACAACACATTGCAGTGCAATTTCTTTATCTAGATCTCAAATCTCGATAATTATCAAGTAAACTATATTCTCTTTGATTTTTTTATGTAAATAGTGGTCAAAATGGTAATAAAAAGTGTAAATTTGATGATTAGTTGGTGTGGTTTGTGATGTTTGATCTGAAAAATTTGTTTGTCAAGGTAGGTAGGTGTGTATTTGTTGTTTCTTTCTTCGTAAACAATGAAACATATTTTTAGCATCAAAGTTGTGGATTAGTCACAATTTTGCTGCTGGACAAACATTTCATTGAAGAGAAGCTTTTTACTGTATGTATTTTGTTTAAAATTTATGTGCATTTTTAAGCCTACACAAAAAAAAGATAGATTCTTTGATTTTTTTGCTCTGTACTTAACTAACTACAAAATTTTGTAGTTAGAATAGTTGACTTGAATCATTAATCATAGAATATTTAAGTTTATCATTTATTTAGTATGTACCCATAACACAATCTCTGCTTAGCTTGGGGCTAGATGACGCTGTGTGAATTGTCCAGCATTATTTATATTTATTTATTTAAGTGCTTTCTCCTACACTAACTTTGATCTACTGTATTGAATATACACATGAACTGCATAATAGTTTTGTATTTGATATAATTATTTAAACCTAGCTCACTAACCTTATTTCGAGAAACGTCACTAACCATCATCACTAACCATTCGTAAATATTACGATGGATTAAATCATCAATATTTTGTTCATAATTTTTTATCTATGAGACAAAACAACCTTTATTAGAATGTTTAGTCTTCTCTTATTGAAATTTCATTGTCTATTTCGGAAATAACTTAAAAAATAGTAATTGCACCCAGAAACATATTGTTTCATACATATTGCTCCCTGCAAATTGCTTATTTGCAGCCCTTACAGAAATTCAAGGTCATATGACTTTTTTTGTAGTATAGTAGCTGTAAATTTTAATAGTTCTGAACTGCCTTTCCTGAAAACCATAATTTTTCAAGATTGCAGTGATGATTTGGCTTCATATTTGGTTGTAAAGTTACAGTCTGCTATCTTTATTGCAGTCTAGTCTTTTATCAGTTCTTTTGCTATTTTTAATGTAAGAAGCCTCGTTTAGATGAATTTACTTTCATCAAAGATTGCATGAGAGATGTGGTTGACATAATGCACTCCTTTATATAGATTTATAATGTTGTATAAGCACAGCAACAATTAGCTGGTTCCTCATGACGATCAAGGATAATCCGGTTGGAAGTATCAACTGCATCGTTTGTAGAATCATAAAACTCAATAACTTTGGGCTTTTTTGAATCGCTATTGGTGGTTAGTTAAAATATTTCATAAAATTAACGAAAAGAAGAAAGAGTAGGTATATAAAGAAAACTACCTTCGTGGTCTTCAGTTCAAAGTCATATATTTTTTGGAGATATCGTCAGGTTTTGATGACTAATATTTTCGGGAAATGGGCGGTTATTTTAGAATAAGCTAACCATTTTACATTTATTTTCATATTTATTTCGCAAATTGACCTGCAAAATTATCTAAAACCTGTGTTTACTTCATCGTAAAAAATAACATAACATGACAAAAAATATAATATAAGGGAATCTGTACTTAATAAGAAACGGGTGGGGCTGCCAAGGTCGGGAACATACCGAAACACTAAATGCACCAGGTACGCGTCGTAATTTTTACGAATGGTTTGTGATCTAGGGTTAAGCAAATTAAGTTATTTGATAAACCTAAAGATATTGACCTTTAGATAACTTGTCAACTCAACTTAGTAAAGCTTTAAAGTTTATTCAGGAATTAAAATACATAACAAAAGCATTTTAATTCCAAGCAGTGGGGCTTGGCTTCCAACACTATATAGAAACTGTCAGTCAAAGTCTCAAAGTATAAACTTACCTATTTCAAAGTTCTAAAATTTGTCTAACCTCGTCGGTGCGCCGCGTCTGACTGTTTATCTGAACGGGATAAACTTAAAGTACTGAACGAATAGTCATACCGTTTTTACCAGTAGACAGAGTGATTTTTGAATATAATGGACTGAAATATGACGATGACGATGAAAAATTATAACTATTTGTCTTCCACTTTTTCCTGTCCTATGTCCTATGCTGTCCATTCTACCCTTTTAATATCATCTTCCCATTGTTTGTTTTGCTTACCTTTACTCCTTCTGCTTTCTTCTAGCGACACTTAATAAGTATTTTAATCTGTATGTTTGTCACCGCAGTGCTGCTGGCGAGTCAGCGAGATGCACACTACCACCCCAGAAGGCCAGTACCGGGCCACCAACGGCTCCACCCATGGACGTGACAAGGTCGCCATCTTGGACGCTGGTTCCCAGTATGGAAAGGTAATATTGCAGCTCAACTTCAATTCTTCCCGCGGGTGTCGTAAGAGGCGATTACGGGATATCCACCGGGAGATGCGTAGCAGCGCCTTCTGCAAAACATTCTACCACCGAACAGCAAGGCTATACAGAAACTCCGTTCCGTTCCGTGACATAGATTCGCGAAAGTTCTAATATTTTAGTGCATTTTAATATTTTCTGCGTACGTTTTGCGCACGTGCGTGTGTATCAAATCAAATAATTAAACAATGCAGTGGAACTGTAGTCCATGATTGTAATCATCAACATTGAGAACCTAGAAATATAATAAAATCAGTGCGCTTTATCCGACTGCTGAACAAAAGCCTACCTTCTGTCATAGTCTAACTAAAGTGTTAGTTGATCAGTTGAAGGTATCGTGTACATTCCACCATGTAGGTACATACATTGTATCTGCAATCATTTCACATTAATTCATTTCATCTAGGTTGCCTGGGAGAAATCGCTCTCAGCGATTATGCGGCCTATTGTACTAAGTATTTGGTAAATGTAGATATAAGGTTTATATTATGTTATTTTTAAGTAGAATAAAGTGTTCATTCATTCATTTTTCCTAATAAAGTTAGCATGTTTGCAAGCATATAACATTCTTTTTACAAATAAATAAGCAAATCTGCAATCATACAATATTCAATTTTACATCAAAGAACATAATTTTTATTTTACCTTTATTCCCAGGTTATAGACCGTCGCGTCCGCGAACTATGTGTGGAATCAGACATACTGCCACTGGACACTCCTGCGTACAACCTCAAGGAGACTGGCTACAAAGCCGTTATCATCTCAGGCGGACCTAACTCTGTGTACGCGGAGGATGCGCCGAGATACGACCCTGATATATTCAAGATTGGCTTGCCAGTGCTAGGTAAGATGAAGTAACAGATATTTATTTAAAAACTAGTTTTGACTGATCATTTGATCCTAGTTTCAGTCAAGATTTTTGATTCTGTTGTTTCTATACACAACAATACACAAATGAAAAGTTTATCAGAGTCATAACATAATTTATAATTCTTCGTCGCTAATACCTCGCGATTGATTTCGCGCGGGTCCAGTGTGATTTGTTACAGACTTGAGTTTACCTTCTATCTATTCTCTGTTTAGCTTGGGGCTAGATCATGCGGTGTGAATTTTCCAGCATTATTATTATTATTATTCAGCCTGTGCACTGACCTCACTTAGTTTATGCCTCCTCTTTATTTCGCTATTCTGTTTGGTCATCTTACTCTATTTTGTATTTATATTTCGTCGTGCAGGTATATGTTACGGCATGCAAATGCTGAACAAGGAGTTTGGTGGCTCTGTGCTTCGCAAGGAGGCGAGGGAAGACGGACAGTTCGAGGTCGAGGTGGAAACGACTTGCCCGCTCTTTAAGTAAGTTTTAAGTTTATTAATAAACTAGCTGCAGCCCGCGGCTTCGCACGCATTTTTCCGGAATAAAAGGTAGCCTATGTCCGGCCCCAGGATACCATCTACCTCGCTGCCAAATTTTACCGAGATCCGTTCAGCCGTTCTTGAGTTATAAATAGTGGAACTAACACGACTTTCTTTCTCTCATTATTTTAGCTATCTGTATATGTGTGATACAATGAAGTATTATGTATCTAAAATACGAAGCGGGTGCATTTTTTATTAAATTTACTAAACACAATACTAAAAATAATAAGTACCTAGAACAGAGTTTGTAGCTCTTCTTAAACTAGCATGAATTGATTGGTTACGCAAATTGGCAGAATAATCTGTTTGTTGGTTCCAGGTCAGAAAATAATCATTATTTTCTGTCACAACTAAGTATAATAATAAAATTATAATTATGATTTAAAGAAAATAAATTAATAGAAAAAAAAACGCACATATTCGTCAACACTGTAGCTGTGTCATTAAATGAGCTTCGATTTAAGTCTACGCTTAAAAAAAGAGGAGCTGTGACCATATGATCCGTTAGATTGCTCTGCAGCGGCTCCCAGCGCGTGCGAGAGTCTGACTTAAATCGTGGCACAGAATCGCTTTTCACTATACAAACAGCCTGACAAAATCTTAATTAATCTAGTTAGCCAGCTAGACCATACTGATGAATAAAGTAGCTGGCCTGAATGATCGAAAGAATAATTAAAGTTTTAACATTTATGTATTATCTTTAACAGCCGGCTCGAGAAACTCCAGCCAGTTCTGCTAACTCACGGCGACAGCGTTCAGAAAGTGGGCGAGAGATTCCGCATCGGGGCTCAGTCGTCCAACCATCTTATAGCAGCTATCTACAACGAACAGATGCGTCTCTACGGCGTTCAGTTCCATCCTGAGGTAAATATGCGTTGAATGAAAATAATTATTATTAATTTGTATTATTAAATATAAAAAACAATAAGATATTATGAGAATAAGTTTGTCTAGTCTAAAGACTACACGACAGTTTGGTAAAATATGTCATGGAGGCCTAAGGCCTAACACTAGGTCCAGTTAGCCCTTGAGTCTTGTAGTTACCTATCAATCAACCAATGATTTAACAAGCACTTGGAAACAGAAAAATGCATATTTAGCGACTGCTTAGACTTGATCTATGATTTGACAGACTGATCCACTAATCTTTGTTCAAACTCAACCCAATAGAAAATCATAATAATTTGTTTTCTGAAATGTAGGTTCAGTGATCTTTACATCATGCCAAGTACGGGGTGGTTGTCTATGGTAAAATAGAAAAAAAATTACGTCACTTTGTCATCGAATGCGCAAGTGTAGGAAGGCAATTCTCGCCAATATAACACTCGATAAATATCAAAATAACTCTCGGATTTGACAGTTTTCGTATACAAGAACTGAATTTGACAGTTCTTATGATATTTATCACAATTCTATATTATAACTGTCAGATTTAACAGTTTATATCTAGAAGAACTGTCAAATTTGTCAGTTCCTGCCATATTTATCACTCGTTAAATATAAAAAAAAACAGTCAAATTAGACAGATATTTCATATAAAAACAGTCAAATTTGACAGTTATTTTGATAATTATCGAGTGATAAATTGGCGAGAATTGCCTTCCAGAACGTTCACCGTAAGATGTCCCCGACCGCGATGTTGGCACTACAGGCAATGATGCCAATTCCCAAGGCAGGGGGTAACATCCAACGGAAATTAATTCCTTCAACTTCAATAATGTAAGCAATGTATGACGACGCGATATCATTATTGTCTACTCTACCCTAGAGAACAATCCTCGTGCTTAGCCTACTGTTTGCTCTACGTTCGAAAAAACGGCGTCTTGTTAAAAGTTAGTGTTTATAATAACTCTCTCATTTTAAAGCAATCAACTATTAATACCAACCAAATAATAATAATAAATAAAACTTATTCAAAGAAACTTAAAAAGACAATACATTAGTGCACTACTCGAATAAATATAGCTAAGCATAACAATAATTACCTGAACTGGGTGAATATTTTGACTGTATCCGCAGGTCGACCTAACACCTAAAGGAAAACAGATGATCTCAAACTTTCTATTCGACATCGCGGGTCTCACTCGCTCGTTCACGCTGCGCTCGCGAAGAGAGGCCTGTATACAGTACATCAAGGACACTGTCGGGGATCAGAAAGTACTGGTAAGTAAACAAGTTTTTAATTACATATTTAGTCAATTATTGGTTGTCTAAAGAGCCTGTAATTAAGAAATCAGAAAGTACTGGTAAGTGATCAAGTTTCTACTTACTTTTTTGGTCGTCCCAAGAGACCAAGGATACTGTCAGCGATGAGAAAGTACTGGCGAGTAATCAAGTTCTTAGTTACCTATTGAGGTTGTCAATTTGGTTGTTGAAGAAATAGGAAAGTTACCTGTGAAATGTGATCCCGTGTTGTTTGTTGACAAGACGAATGCGATTTCGGCAGTATTGACCACACAAGAAGGCATTTTTCGATTTAGTTTTCACATTGGAAAAAACTTAGTATCGTCGCGATAATTCATTTACACAGAAAAACAAATAGAGCGCCACCGCCTCTTCCAGAGGCAGTTGCGCTCTTTTACATTTCGGAAATAATTACAAATCAGAATAACGATGCAACACAGAAAAATACGTGCAAACCGCTCTGCGTCTCGCTGTCAACAAAGCGCGCTAAGTGTTGGGGCAAGCGCACGAACTTTGTCGCAATAAAACCCTTTGATGTGATTTACCGACAGAGCGGCGCGGCGCCGGCGGTGCAACGGACACTCGTGTTCGCGATAGGACCAATTGCTTGGCCAGACTTGTCGCGATAGCGCAAATCTTCGCGTTTTCGCGATAGTGTGGCCGTAGCATTACTGAGACTAAATTTTATCTCGTCCCTGTTCTGAAGTCAAAAATCTGTGCAAGTTATAAATCGTGACAACTTTTAAATTCATTAAAAAAAACTAGAAGACATTGAATTTAACTTTCCTTTAAAAGGTTTTTTAGTTATTACCCTTTTCAATGTTTTGCTACATGACGCAAAAAATAATTCATTAGGTGGTCAAACAAATAGATCTGTCTGTAAGAGCCATAATCAAGTAAACTCTTTTATGTTTCGTTCTTCTGAATGACTCATAAATTTTAACAAAATTCTCATTTATGTTTTTGTAATAAAGTTTTATACAATCTGTGCCTTATGCAAGCAACAAATATATTGGTCTCAATAAACCAAACACTCTGTATAAAAAACTATGAATGCGCAAATTTTGAAATTTGTCTACAGGTTCTAGTAAGCGGCGGCGTTGATTCAACAGTTTGTGCTGCTCTGCTAAGTAAGGCACTGCGCGAGGACCAAGTCATCGCTCTTCACATCGATAACGGTAAGGCCATCAAACTACCACAGGATTATATTAGAGAGGACATCTGATGTCCTCTCAAATATAGGCTTCGGTTCAATCCTCCTCTCATTTTATTTATCCATAACATAATAAAAACATAAAATCATTAATTCGACACAATAACATGTGTTACAGTATACATCTTGAATTCTATCCTAGGCATATTTCATACCTATAGAATACTAGTTGTGCTGTTCGCACGCGCTTTTTAAGTAGCATATGTCCGTCCCAGGGATACCATTTACCTTCCTGCTAAATTTCACTGAGATCCGTTCAGCCGTTTAGGCGTGAAAAGGTAACAGACAGACAGAGTTACTTTCGAATTTATAATATTATTATTATTGATCTACCCGAGACAAACTGCTGTCTAGCTAGAGTGATAATGTCAAACCTGTGTAGAATACTGTTAGCTGTTCTACTGTGTTTCCTGAATACTATTCTGAGCATACATTAATGTTACAGGTTTTATGCGTAAGAACGAGAGCGCGAAAGTTGAGAGGTGTCTGCGGGATCTAGGTGTTCGTTTACACGTCATCAATGCTACGCATCAGGTTAGTAAAGTGACTAATTTACTATGTAGTTTTATCTACAGGTTGTAAATTAAAACAACAGTGGCTAAAAATAAGATTTCACTAGAATTGTTAGGCACAGTAGTTTTTGATCCAGACTGCAGTATCGGACTCATCCATCACCCAAAGTGGATCTTAGCTTGCGACACGAGACTTCTTTAGATTCGTAAATCTTGTTATAAGGTCTGCTTATAAGTTAGCTGTAGTAGAAAATAAATAAATAAATATATATAATGCTGGACAAGCCACACAGCATCATCTAAGCTCTTTTTAAGATGCTGTCATAAATAAGTAAGGTATACAATCAACTACACTATACATACACTAACACAAGCACGCACTCTACATTCGCGCCATCTACTGTTGCCTAGACTCTCACGAGACTGGTGTTCTCAACAGATTGTTGTTGGTTGTTTGTTTAAGCGAAGCTTATGTTATGGGTAGGTACTAGATGACTGATATACTAAATACAATACATAATATAGGTACATATTTTTTTATTTAACAAGATTCTTAATAGCTTGGAAATTCTGCTAATTAAGCCTGAAGAAAAATTTAAAAACTTGAACGTAACGGGGAATATCCTAATTGAATTCCACAGTTCAGACAAGGCAGCACAGTGGTTCGCGAGTCAGGCGGCCGCAGCCGACAGACGTCTCTGCTGTGCCACGCGATCGCGCCCGAAGACAAACGCAAGATCATAGGGGACGTGTTCATACGTATCGCGGAGCAAGCCGTGCAAGAGTTGAACTTACAGTAAGTAGAAGAATCATTATCAGCCTACGCTAGTCCAATGCTAGACGCCTCCCCTAGTGAAGGACATAGTGCCGCATCCAACTTCTGCCGGCAGTCGTTTGCCGATCGTCATCTCACCCGGACACGGGGCGTCCAAAACTACGTTTGCCGTGTCCACTCAGAAATTGTATTTTTATTAGCGCCATCTTGTTGTGCTCTCATCCTTAGATCTTAGACGTAACACAGACAGATAGATAATAAAAATGCAACGGATAAATAGAAAAACTAGTTGGTCTGTTGGACCAACTACTTGTGTCGTATGAATAGTATAGTTACGTACGACACAAGTAGTTAACGTATGAATTAAATAGCAATAATACTAGGAAAATGCTTGCTATTTATTTATTTCATTAATTAACACGGTTATGTTTACCAATTACATTAATTAAGAGAAAACAAAATTACATACAATAGTCATCAGATAAAAGATTAGAATTTCAGTATAATTCACAAACATAGAAAAATTAAATTAATTATGACGTTCACAAAATAGAAAACACTCGATAATTTAGTCCACCTATATCAGTAAACAAGTCAACATCGGGGCTGTCGTCCAGGAGAGCGTTGAGTACTCGAGGGATGGGTGACATGGACCGCGCCGCCTCACGGGACTGCAGCACGGCCAGCAACCTATGTTTCCGACCCCGGCAGTTATTGTTCGGGACGTAGAGTCGACTCAGCTCGTCACTCAGAATGTCATTGTTGACCCTATCAAACGCTTTCCGGAAACCAAAATAAAGGACATCAACCTGAAGACCACGTTCTATGCTGGCAGAAACGAAGTTAACGAGGGTTTGTATTGACGGAATGCATACTTCTAAAGCCATGTTGTTCACCGCATAGAAACCTGTTCACTTGTGCTTAAATATATTTATGCAAGATACTCTCCCAGCGGTTGTCGGTTCTTCGCGAGATATGGCCAGATGTCGATAACTTTGGTTCTCTGTCGGATGTATTCGTTAGGAATCCTATCCTTCAGAGAAACTCCGAGCATAGCTCTTTCCATAGATCGCTGATTCGCTGGCGGTGTTCTCGAGTGGAGACCGCAACTCGGCAAACGTAGTGTAGGACGCCCTTCGGCCAGGTGGGATGACGATGTGCGAAAGACTGCAAGTAGATGCTGGATGCGGCAAGCTGAAGACAGGGCGCTATAGCGCTCATTGGGGGAGGCCTATGTCCAGCAGTGGACTAAGATAGGTTGATGATGATGATGAAAATACTCTCGAAAACCTTTCCTGGAGAGGAGAGAATTGCTATTGGGCGATACTCTTCATCTAGGGACTTATTGGAACTTTTAGGAATTGGAGTTACCCTGGAAACCTTCTATTGTGGCGGATAGGCTACAGACTTGAGACCCAAGTTGAAAATGTGACAGAGTGGAACGCACAATAGCTTTCCCGCATTCTTGACTATTGCAGAGGGCAAATTGTCCGGTCCCACGGCGCTACAAGGTCTCTTATTACCCGAGATGACGTCCTCGCGTGTGACTCTCATAACGTCAATATAATTGGCATTAGCTGTTGCATCATCAGAACTAGCACTAGCAGCATCTAGCTGGGGGAAGTCTGGCAAGAAAACACTTGCGAAGTAGCTCGCGAAAGCCTCAGCCGCATCCGGCCAAAAGAAAGTTGTACCTTTGTAAGTGATGTTACGTTCAAACCCTCCCTTGGCTATTCCATTGCTTGGCGATTGTAAGGGAACTTTTGCTCAGAAGTGAATAATTACAAACTGACAAAGATAAAAATGATGGTCAACTATACACTATACATATATGTACAAGCCCAAGAAAAAAATTAAGACGATTTAAATGTCATTGTTTTTTTTTTCAGGGAAGATCAAGTCCTCTTAGGCCAGGGCACACTCCGGCCCGACCTGATAGAGTCAGCCTCGTCCCTCTGTTCCAACAACGCGGCCACCATCAAGACGCACCACAACGATACCGAGCTGGTCAGAGTGCTGCGCGAGAGGGGCCGCGTCGTCGAGCCGCTCAAGGACTTTCACAAGGACGAGGTAAACTACAACTTATTGCCTAGAGAACAAGCTTCCTTTTAGTTTGCTCTGGTTCATATGCAATGATCTTACGAATGACAATGAAATCGCCATCAAGATGCATCACAAAGACATCTAGCTGGTCAGACTGCTGCGCAAGAGAGGCCGCGTTGTCGAGCCGCTCGTTTTTAGCGGCCCTTTTAATGGCCAGTCATTTTGTGAGTTTTTGTGATTTTGTAATTTTTCCGTACTATAACGGCGTAAAAGCATTTTTTTTTTGACGTGAGTGTTGTTATCTGTTAGTAGAGTAGGTCGGTAGGTCACTTGAAAAAAAAAACAGAATAAACCGAAAACATGAAATGGTAGGATCGCTTACTACGAAGCGATGCCGCGCTTGATAGATTTTGTAAGCTCTACTAATTAAAAAAAGATATAACACCATAGGCAAAACCAAATTTTAACTACCTTGATATAAATTTTCAACAAAATGTTACTAGATAGCCTAATTATTGCTATTGAGGGTATTAAAGACAAGAAGCACAACTCAAAACATGAATACTTTAATCTGGTTAGGACACAAATTATAAAGAGAATAAAACATTTTTAAAGAACATTTAAAGTTATATTACACAAATTGCTAGTCACAAGAAACATGAACAATACTTAGCTTTTAGTTCTGTTTGGGTCGGCAGTCCATCGAAAAAGTGGTCGTGCCCCTCCCTTTTGGATCGTTTATAAATGCTAAGACATCGTAAAAAAAACCTGCTCCGAGCTACCGACTAACCGGCTTACAACACTTGTTGACGCGGAGAGTCGTTACAACAATTTATTTAGTTTCTTATTACTAATAAATACTTTCAGAACAAATCAATGATACCAAGAGAATTGTAAAAATAATATTCAACGTATTTTAAATATCTTGTGACATTAAATAAATAATAAACTCTAAAAAACTATTGACGCTTACCAAAGCTACGCTAATGATTTTACCTATTACATTAAAATACCTATGAAATAGGTAATCTAAAATCCGAAAACTATTTTAGATGACATTTTACATTTCTTTACCATAGTTTTCAATATTAATCTGATACGCTCTGTGTAGTTACATGATGTTGATGTGCCAGTGTGGCTCACTTCGCTTGCCCCACGACGTCACGCAGCGTGGCGAGTAAAGCGAGCCGCGCTGTCTGTTGTTCTCTAGCACGCATAAGACGTTTCACATACACCACTGGGGCTGCCTCCCTGGTACAACTTACCCGATTTTTTGTTGTAGATGATTGACTAGTTTGTTTGTTCGCAGGTCCGTGTACTGGGCGCAGAGCTAGGCCTCGCGCCGGCGCTGGTGGAGCGACACCCGTTCCCGGGGCCCGGGCTCGCCGTGCGCGTGCTGTGTCAGGACGAGCCCTACCTCGAGCGGGACTTCGCAGAGACACAGGTATCTACTGCCGGGCGGACCTCAAGCGGGCACAGGGCTGACCCTAGCGGGTACAAGGCTGGGCATGCTGGGCTTAGGGATGGACCTAGCGGTCACGGAGCTTGGCTTAAGGGGAATAGAGTTTGACCTAGCAGGTATAGTGTCGGGCCTAGCGAGCACGATACTGAGTCTAGCTGGCAAAGAGCTCCTCCTAGTGGCGAAGCGGCAGGGTCTAGTGGGCACAAACCTGCAGCACCTGCTGCTGCCTAGCAGTCACGCCAATGGGCTTATCTGGCACAGAGCTAGGCCAAATTGTTAACAAAATGTAATACTCAACAACTTAGCTTGTTGAGTATTATTACATTTTGTTAACCTATTTCATCTCACCCTCAGGTTATAGTGAAGATAATGGTAGAGTACGCGTCAATGTGCGTGAAATCGCACGCGTTACTGGGCCGCGTGGGCAATGTGAGCACTCCGGCGGAGCAAGCGGAACTGAAGCGTATCTCCAGCAAGTCGCCCGTCGCTGCCACGCTGCTGCCATTACGCACAGTGGGCGTACAAGGTCGGTTACAATGACATTTTTTTTTAACTAATTTCGGCCCTCGGCTTCTCACTCGTTCTATGGAAACGTTTGAATATTATTTATGTCTCATGGGAACTGATTTGTGAGGTAAATAGCAGCGTGTGTGTCAATCAGGTCTATTTTTTAAAAAGATCTACATCTGTGCAAAATTTCATCCGTTCCGTAGTTTTGGCGTGACGAAGTAACAAACATTTTCTTCACATTTATAATATTAATGTGATGTGAAGTGCAATTTATTTGTGATGTGAAGTGCAATTTATCTTATCTGCCTTATTTTTTTGCAAACCGCATTGAAATTTAATCGATACTTGGATGGAATGCTTATGTACTTATATAATATGCAGTTGGTTTAAGACAATCTAATATGATTGAAAGAAAATTTTACTTGAAACCGCTGGATGCAGGCCTCGCACGGTCATTGTTGCGATCTTTGAGAATGGCCTGGTGAAGACACTACACATCTTAATAAATGATAAGATAGAAAGAAGAAGAAAGAAAGTAAATCAATTTATTAGGTCCTTACATATGAAATTGGCGTTTTGTATGGGAGGAACAAAAAGTCGAATATTTTTTAATATAATATATTTAATTAATCAAAGTATGAACCATTATTTTCTATGCACTTTTGCCATCTTATAGGTAGTTCATTGATCCCTTTACTAAAAAAACCAGTCGGACGGGAATCAATAAAATCTTTGAAGGCGATTTGGACTGCCCCATCGGAGTTGAATTTTTTCCCTTGCAAGAAGTTATCCAAATTTCGAAAAAAATGGTAATCTGTTGGAGCAAGGTCCGGGGAGTACGGAGGATGTCTTAGACTTTCCAATTGAAGCTCTTCTAATTTAGTAGCCGTCTGTTGCGCAGTGTGTGGTCTAGCGTTGTCGTGAAGCAGCAGTGGCGTGGAGTGATTGACCAGCCTAGGTTGTTTAGCCGCTAGCTTTTCCATCATGGTTTGCAATTGCTGACAATAGACATCAGCCGTAATAGTCTGGCCAGATTTGAGAAAACTGTAATGAACAATACCGGCACTAGTCCACCAAACGCTTACAAGTAACTTTTTTGGGGTTAATTTTCGCTTGGGGCAGGATTTGGCTGGCTGGCCAGGATCCAACCATTGCGCTGAGCGCTTCCGATTATCGTAAAGAACCCATTTTTCATCACAGGTAATGATTCGGTTTAAAATACCTTCATTATTGTGCCGGTTTAGTAATGTAACGCAGCAGTCGACGCGCGTTTGCCGGTTTGCTTCAGTCAATTCGTGAGGTACCCACCTTTCAAGCTTTTTAATCTTCCCAATTTGCTTCAAGTGAATTAAAACAGTTTTATCACTAACATCGCAGCCTGCAGCTAACTCGGACGTGGTTTGCGATGGATCCGCTTCCACAATAGCCTTCAACTCTTCATTATCAACTTGAGTCTCAGGCCGTCCACGGGGCTTGTTCTGCAGGTCAAAATTTCCAGAACGAAAACGTTGGAACCAAAAACGAACTGTGTTTTCTTTTGCAACACGACCGCCATACACATCATTCACCCTTCGAGTTGTTTCCGCAGCACTAGTGCCACGGCGGAACTCGTACTCGTAAATAATGCGATATTTTAAGTTTTCCATTTTGTAAAATGAGTGACGCAAACAGAAAAAAACAGAAGAAAAAAAACAAATGAATGACGATCATCGAAGCACAAATACATGAGTCTATAGCTGTACAAATTTGAATTTGGAATTCCTTACCAAAGAGGAGAAATTTGTGATTAAAGTGGCCAGTACGAAAAACGCCAATTTCATATGTAAGGACCTAATATTGATTCACACATCAAATACACAATTATAAATAAATTGCTAATTCTGTGCGAACCAAAATGGTCCTCAGCTTTATGTTGCTTAACAGAAAGTTGAGCAACGCTGGTTTTCTGGCAGGACCTTTGGTGCGTGCGTGTCTACACGGCTTACAGATGACAAATAATGGGAGCATAAATTACAACAACCCAAATCCGTGTCTTAACTTGGACTAATTTATTAAACCTATGTTAGGTACATAATGCGAGTGGCTCATGAGAACCGCCGCTGCGTTAGCAGGATAATGTACTTGACTGTACACTTTCTTTAGCAGTGGACGTCTTTTGGCTGAAATTATGATGATGCTTTTACATGTCCTAGCACGCACAAAACTAAGCTCCCATCATATTTCAGGTGACGGCAGAACGTACAGTTACGCGGTGGCGCTATCGACAGAAGAATACCCGCCCGACTGGAAAGACATGCATTACCTGGCCAAGATCATTCCGAGGGTCTGTCATAATGTCAACAGGTTAGTGCAACACACTCTCTCTTAGAAAAATGTTTTTATGACATGAAAGAATTTAATAATCAATAAATTACCTAGTTATAAATTAGTATATAAGTAAATATTGTACGTCCATAATTAATGGATAAACTGTTGCTGCTGCTTTTAAGATCTCATTTGTACACAGTTTTTACAATAAATTTCATTTCATTTCACTGGAACGCCTTCAAAGAGTATTCTATCGCTAGTAATCGGTAGATGCATCGTCAATCGCGCCACAGAATCATCCGCATGATTGACTAACTTTGGAGTCTAAATATGGATAAGAAAGTGAGTAAACTTAAGAGGGCGCAGTGCGCGCCAATTTGTGAAAAGGATAGGCATAGGATTTCGCGTTCATAGGACAGCGACAAAGCATACGGTTTGGGAATGGCGTAAGCGCAAAAATCAAGTTATTGTTTATTTACAAGGAAACTACGCAACTTATGAAGAAACTAGTTTAAGGAACCAAATAATTAGTAATAACCTACCAATCAAGACAAATCATTTCAATAGACCGCATGGTTCCTGAGATCTCGACCAAATTATGTGCGAGCGCATTGCGCCCTCGTAACGGTTAAATGGTTGTTTGACAACCCTTGAACATAATCACTTGGTTGGAAATGCGTAGACCCATTTTGCTATAAATAAAAATAAAATAATATAAAATGAAATGAGCCTTTATTCACTACTACGTATGCAACTTCTTGCGTAACTATTTTTATGCCTTGTTAAAGTTAGTAGTCGCCTTTTTTGGCGTAGGCCTCCCCCAGCTCCTTTCACATTTTTTTACCTCTGGCCTTTGTCATCCAGTTAGGGCCAGCTCTCTTAATAAAGATATCTTGCCATCTCTTCTCCGGTCTACCTCTAGGCCTCTTTTTATTCCTTGGGATCCACTCTGTTGTTTTTTTTGTCCAACGGAGAGTAGAATCTGAGAGTAGAATGGGTAAAGGAGTGGGTTGCCAATTTTGCTATAGTATATTTAATTCAATTTTTCTACATACATACATATACACATCCAGCTCGCTAGTATAGAATTTAGGTTTGCCTTCGCTGTTTTCTATAATGTATTGTATTAGGTTTGTGTAGTTCTTAATTTTTTGCGGATAAATTAAACGCATTCTATTTGTTGCCAGGCATTTTAGTTGTATTTTTTCTGATTTCCTTCAAACACCTAATTAAAATGTTGTTTCCAGAGTTTGCTACGCTTTCGGAGGCCTAATAAAGGAGCAAGTAGTAGACATCACGCCCACTTTCCTGACACAACAAGTCGTCTCAACTCTACGTCAGGCAGACGATATTGCGACACAGGTAATTTGGTTTTTGTTTTATGATCGGCAAGTCCTAACGTTGAAGATTTCACAAACCTAGGCGCTTGCTATGCGGCCGTGGTCTCAATCTTTTGCAGACATAATACTCCACTAAACCAACCACTTATCTCTCCAGATCCTGACTGCCCATGGCTGCGCCGGCAAGATAGCCCAGATGCCAATAGTGATGATACCCATCCACTTCGACCGCGACGCCGGCGTGCGCGCAGCCTCCTGCCAGCGCTCGCTCGTGCTGCGTCCCTTCATCACCTCGGACTTTATGACGGGCGAAGCGGCTATACCCAACACGGACGCTATGCCGCAAGAGGTAACTCACTAACCGAAGTCCAAATCAGCTAAAAGACGTCCGACGCTGCAAATAGTCCTTCCAAGGTCAATGTTTAGGAAGGGTTTGCCATAATCGCTACGCTTGGCAGGTGGGGTTGGCGATCACAGTTCGGTGCTGGAGGTCCCTTAGGCAGTTGTCCCACCGCGCCGGCGACTAACTATCGGCTATTTTCTCGCTCAAGAAACGTACAATAGATATACCTTCCGTGTAAACAAAAGAGATGCATATATTAGTAGTTGATCACTGACTGTTTACACTGCCGGCGAGGGCTTGGTCACTAGTTTGTCAGCGACAAAAGCTATCAAAGAACATTTATTTTTTTTATTATTTGCTTTACGTGGCTTTCGTGTCACTACGGCCATGATAGGCCTATTGTGATCGCCTCTCGAGTGTTCAGCCCTGAAGCTGAGAGATCGAACATAAAAAATTGTTGGTACATATACTTATACCTACATAAACATAAGTAAAGACTCTCAGTGATGTGAGTATGTGTGTGCTGCAGCCTAAGACAAAAAGGTAATAGCTCAGCGCATAGCTTTGCTCGAAGAGCGAACACTGATTTTCAGTATTGCCCTCTGAGGTGACCAGAAAAACGAAACACCAACAAAACAAATGAAGATGGCATGTGTTTGCGTGTCATTTCTTAGTATTTAAATCACAACAATGTTTGACTTATGCAGTGTTAGAGCACATGAAAAAAGATATGGATAAGTTTTTTTCGTGTCGGTATAATTTTGTCGTAGGTGTCGCGAATATTGTTTCGTACTTAAGCACAAATTAGGAACCCATAAATAGGTAGAAGTAGCAACCCCAGTGTTTCGATGCTCGCTTGGCGGTCAGAACACACGCCGATAGACCAACCAGCGGTAATTTCCCCACAGTGCGGATCTGAAAGTACACGTATTCTTATTTGTTATGATTTATATCGAACCATCATTTGAATTGTCGTCTAGTTAAGACGATGATGATAATGTATTTTATGATAGCAGGTGTGTACGCTCGGCCGCTGCGAGCGAGTGGCGCGAGTAATCGTCCGTCGCACTCGCACACTCGCTTATAGCCAAGCGACAAAACTATCGGAACTACACACTCGCTTTCCGCTGCTCGCCAACTCGTTTATACTTTCTACAATGGCCGACGATGAACGAGAAGCGAGTGAGCTCTACTCGCTTCTTGTTCATCGTCGGCGGTGGGACAACTGCCTTAGTCACCTCTTACGACGCGCCCGCGTTATGATTGGGAATTCACATTGACCGCGATGCTTCGAGCTCGCAGAAACGATGTTGTGTGAGCCGTCCAGTTTAACTACTGGATACAGTCAAAACAGAGCTGATGGAAGTGGAACTCTCTGATGATGTTGATTCTATTTCGCTACCAACTTTAAGACCGTCCTTTCCTGTCCAATCATTTCTGTCGTTTCTCTCACAGGTTGTGGACAAAATGCGCAACGAAATGATGAACGTACCAGGGATATCTCGCATCCTCTACGACCTTACGCCGAAACCGCCTGCCACCACGGAATGGGAATGAGCACCTCACTACACTCTGAACGAAACGCAGTGGGCAGTGGTCTTAGGCTAGGCTGGAATCTAAACTAAACTGAAAAACTCTTTCGTGAACTTCCGACCTCTGCCAGCTGTGTAGACGGGCTGAGCCATCTTCCGCTGCAAACCGCGTCTATTTGTCTGTTTACTTACCTTAATATGTACAGTTTTATGCTTGGTTTTCAAAAGCACAACTTTATACGCTCTTATTTACATCAAATGTCACGATATTAGGCATGGCACGGTTTTGACGCGTGTTCGTTCACCTCTAAATACGCCTTTTGCTAGTTGTCTACCCACACAGAGTATTATAATCTAATGTATTGAAATTATCTTCGAATCTGTCTCAATTTGATAGTGTTACTTTACTACAAAAGCAATGAGCAATACCGTTCAAGATGTACTTGTTGTATTTTATTAGTACTTAGTATGTTAATTAGGTCCCAGATGTCAGTAGTTTATAGATTTCAGCCTAATTAGCCTGTTGTAAAATAAGCATGGTGATTGCTATCGATGCATACCACTGTGTTATCAATGAATTGTTATATTATTTTTGTAATATTTTCTGGATTACAAGTGCCTGTGTAAATGGATCTGTCCAGTGTACAATAACAATTTTTATTTTATTTGTCCAGTGTACTTAGAATTTTTAATTGGTTGAATATATTTGTTTTGTATTGTTAATGTAGTTGATATAATGTATGTACTTTGAAAATCTGTTTGTGACCACTGCCCTGTTAATGAAGTTTTTGTAAATACATTGGTATACCTTACACAAGATACTATTGTCACGTTAATGTTAGCTCCACTGATCAGTTTTGTAACATGTAGTAATTTATTGTAAAAGGCTGTGTAAAAAAATAAAAAGCCCATAATGTTATGGCTAAACTGATGCCACGAAAGGAACTGAGCAACTGTGAGTGCCTTTTCATACGTCCCGGTTTCCGGGTAGCCGGCACCGGCTTCGGACCGACTTCGCCGCTGCCGCTTTCATACGTTCCGGCATAATTTGCCGGGACGTGTGAGAAGGCACCAAGCATTATTCTCGTACGAAGTGATCAATTATTCGTCGCTGACGTCTTTTTCAGATAAGACTTTCAGTTAAGTATCTTCTGTTGCGTCGTCAATGAATACTTATCCGACAGCCTTCACATACGCAACTTGTGCCCTTATGTCTAAAATATGTGGATGCAAAGCAAACTTTTTGGGAAAAAATTATTTGATTTGATTTGAAAAGCTTTTTGTCGTGTCTTCAGAGCCGTAAACCTTTACTATTTCGGTTATGTGTAGAGAGAACCAAACGTAATATGCAGGACGAAAACATGGTCATCTCGTGTGTTACAAAATGTAAGGTAAACGTGTAATAATACTATGCTAAAATCAGAACACTATTCATGCTTGCGTTGTCCTTTTGTGTACCAGTTTGGGCGTAGCAACCGTGCAACAAGATTGTTATAAATGAATCTTGTGT
The DNA here is from genome assembly GCA_963662085.1 of Eupithecia inturbata. Classification (NCBI taxonomy): domain Eukaryota; kingdom Metazoa; phylum Arthropoda; class Insecta; order Lepidoptera; family Geometridae; genus Eupithecia; species Eupithecia inturbata. The sequence goes on from OY759195.1 coordinate 2,341,033, forward strand.
GGAAATCTAAGACACTGTGTTATAGAGTGGTTCAGTGTTATTGACTGGAAGTTTCGTAATAAAATTATATTATGCTTTATTTTTATGTTGAATTTTATTTACTTACACCTCTTATACTTATCTATCATTATAAAACATGCATATAAAATCAGTCATAGGTGTAAAACATTTTAAAATTGGATTATTAGTCAGTTCAATAAACTTTTTAGTTTTAATTTTCAGGCACCAGTAGGTTGATATTTTTGCCTGCTGTAATATTCCCACCAATAAATGTCTCTTCTTCCCCTCTGATTGATAAACCCTCAGATAGAGAAGTGACTTTTTTCTCTCTGAGCATAGGAGCTTTAGCCCATCGGGAACTACAGCAGTTCCCACATGAGTGTAAAGGTATCAACTGTAGAGAAACAGTTCTGTTGTTGCAATCCAGACATTTGAAGAACCTCTTAACAGTATCCAAAACCTTCAGGGGATGTCTTTCGTCCTTGCATATCTGAGCTGCTGATAAAGCTGTGTATTTACATTTAGCACATCTTACAGCTTTACAAGGCAATTTGAAGGTGTTCAACATTTTCTCCTCCATAGCTTCCTTTTTCTCCAGTTTGTTGAAGTATTTTCCCATTTCATTATCATCATGTTGTTCTATTAGGTTCTGGTGAGCTGATGTTGCTTCTAGAATTTTCTTGAACCTCTCAGTCATGATACCTTTGGGTTTTGACTTCTCTTCATTTTCATTCATTTTTTTTGGCTTCTTGTTGTCACTTTCTTCAGTGCTTTTGTTCAATTTTTCTAATGCCCTTTTCTTTGCCGCTTCTGTACCTTTAATGTTGTTTGGGTCTTGCTTCTGTATGCCTCCACTTCTCTGTATTAGTCTGATGGCTTTTTCTTTGGTTCTCTCGGCTGCTTTATGGCCATAAGGTACATTCAGGTCTATAGTGCCACTTCCCTTTAAGCCAAACCCTTTTCCTAGTTTTGGTGAACTAGCAACTCTGTCAGCCAAGCTTTGTGAACTTTGTGGACTTGAGCCTGTGAGCTTACTCAACATATCTGAGTCTGTTTTCCTTTGAGCAGTAGGACTGTGCAGTAATGAAGAGTTGTTTTTCAAAGACCCAGCCCCGAGAGGAACTTTGTTCATCATAAACTTGTCTCCTTCAGCTTTGTAGTAGTCACTCAAAGACATGAGCCTGTTTGAATCCTGTTCTTTTACTTTCTTGCCGTTTGCACTAGGTAATGCTGAATAGGCTTTGCCTCCATAGATCACAGTACTTTTTCCTAGAACTTTGTTCTGAAGATTGACCAGTCCTTTGCCCATGGTTGAAGATTGTAGGTCCTGTCTTCGGGAAAATTTCTGGTATTCTTGTTTTACATGGTAAATACAGTGTTCACATTGGCTCAGGTTGATGAAAGCTGTGCAAGGTTCCCCATTCTTTTTATTGCTTTTACAAGTGCCAAAGTCTTTTGAATGGCCTAAAACCATAACTCGATCAGTGTTGTCAACACTCAGAGACGCCTGGTCAGCACTATTCTGGGACCTGTCCAGGACATTAGGGTTAAGGACAGCTACAACCATTCCAGTAGGGGTCTTCCACAGGTCACTATAAGCCTTACGAAATAAGAACATAGAAATAGTTTTTAAATCATCTTTCAGGTCACTGAGGGTCCAAATAAGAAAGTTACTACCTTTTTGAGACTTTCTTGAATCACTCTTTCTAACAATAACACCCGCTGTTACCCAGTCTTTAGATAGATCTTCATTTTCAACATGCCGCTTGATTCTGAGCATATTTATAGCTTCTCTACCTTGCATGCGGTCAAGAAGAGCTGAGCTGGATATAAGCGGCTTTACTATTCTGATTCCGAATACAGGGTCGGTGTACACATCAGCAGGTACTTTACTTTTAGGTTCTGGCGCGCACAATACCTTTTTATTATTTACCTCGTTCATAGATTCAGATTTTTTAGCAAAAGATGATTTGCGTTGCTCCACTTTTATATCGATATTCGTTTGGCGAAGTCTAGTTTCGAAATCAAGCCGCTTATCTTTCTGTTCGTGCTCTTTGTTGTCAAGCAACTTTTTAACTTCCGCGCCATAGTCATTGTATTTTCTTTCCGTGTAATTCCTTTTCTCTTCGTCGTCCGATGAGTCAGTATCTCCCTCGTGAATTGCAGAAGTAGAAGGTGGGAGTTTTTCATCCAGAGGCAAATCTTTTATCTCATATTTTTCAAAATTTGATTCGGACAAAAATATGTTCACTTCAGCAACGCAAGGATCGTTTTTCTTTTCTTCAATAACGTCCAGATCAGCGCAAAGCAACTCCTCTAGCTGTGCCAATTCATCAACCTCGTCCATAATTTACAACAATACAATACAATAATTTTTAATATAGTAATTTATTAAAGTAGTATTCAAAGGACTAAAAAGCAGCAAAGCAAAGGAAATAATGAACGATAAAATACCGCGAAAATGACTTCTTCTTCTTCTTGTCAGATCGCTTCTGCGACTGGGTTGGTTGTCGCAATTTCGCCAATGTTTGTCTCATGACAGCATCACAAGCTTTATGGATTGCGCATTAGCAAGAACGCATTAATATCTTTATTCTACTAAACGGGCGTGGCGTGTGACTTAAACTAAATCCCGTCCAGCCGACACTCCTCGCTTGCACTCGAACCTTTACGATACAGACTGGCGATGACGAACACCCGAGTAGTACGTGGCCGCCGCCGGCGCCACCGCGCCGCGCGCCGCCGCCGGCCGCACCGATCGCAGAGCATGGCGCCATGCCATGCCATATCGAATGCCAATTGTGTCATGCTAAATTTTGTCAGATACTAAGAACTGTTGTTACAGTACTCAGTCGTGCTACAGTACGCTTTTATGCATTACCATGGAGCAAATACCTCCATGTGTATTATCTCACCACAGTACCTACATGCTACGAACACACCTTTACTTATTCAAAGAGAATTTTACAACTCTAGTGTCAACTGTGTCAAGTGTCAAACTATGATGCAGGATAGGCAGCAGAGCCAAACATAAAAGAAGAAGGAAGAATTTTCAGGATTTTTTTATGCGAGCCGTAAACTGAAGTGCGAGCCGATATAAATTTGTTGGACTCCAATTCTCAAGTAACGCCGTTGATTTTATTCTTGTAGGTATAAAATATTTTCTTACAAAGGTACATCAAGATCATCGCTATTGCTACCGATTTTTTCAATAAAAATAGGCCTCACCACAATGGCCGGTAAGTTCGACGGTATTTTTCACAAAGTAACTTAGATTTAACGTAAGTGTAGTTATATAATGGGGTTCTTCTTCGTTTAGACAAAAAAGACGCACCGAAGGGCCATAAAGAAGCCAAGGGGACTTCTAAAAAACTTCCCGGTGAGGCTGGTCCCAACAAACATCCTGGGACATCTACTCCTAGCAAACATCCTACTGAGGCTCCTAACAAACATCCAGCAGAGGGCGCTCCAATGAAACACCCAGTTGAAGCTAGTTCAATCAAGCATCCTGAAACAGCTGGGCAAATCAAACACCCAGAAGAGGCAGGACTAAACAAAAGTCCGGAGGAGGCAGAAACAAAGCTTTCAGTTAAGACTGGTGAAAACAAACCTGAGGAAGCTGCTTCAACAAAACCTGGAGACGTTGCTGCAACCATACCTTCCGTAGAAGCTGCAACAAACTCTCTTCCTGAGGAACCAGGTCTAAACATATTGCCTGGAAATAATGGTTCAAAGAAAGCAGAAGTCCGTGAAGCAAGCCCTAACCCGCCTGCTACACCTCCGACAGAGGAAGTAGATACACTGGATCTCATTGCAGTCAATGAGCATACGGAGGAACTGGATTTAAACCATGGCCGAATTGGGAAGATTGAAAATTTGGAGAATCTGAAAAACTTACAAAGGTATGAAATGCATTATTATTAAGGTCTAAAACCTGACAATAAAGGTGCTGACATTATATGACTCATCTTCACTCAAAAAATCAATGGACCAAGTTAAAAAGAATATCAAATAATGTCTTAAGACCATTTTTGCATCAGACATCAAGACTTCAATTGGCAATAATGGTTCTATTGAGACAATAAAGACCTACTGTATTATCTAGACAATCCATTTAGATATTATTATCTCGATCCTGAACTCAATTGATTAAAGCATGTTGTGTTGTACTCTTATGAGTTATTGACTATCTACAGCATTTATATATTTATAATCTATCTATGTCTTTTGTGGTGCTGTCATTGAAGTTTTTTGGAGGTTGTTGTGTACGTTTTTTTATCTATTTGAGAGATGAAACAGCAACAAACATGTGAAATGTTTAAATAATACCAATACTATATTTATTAATGTTTGGATGGATGGATGGACAAATGCTTGTTACATCTTCATGCCAAAACTACTGAACAGTTGGGACTGAAATTTTGCATAGATGTAGTTTTAGACCTAGAATAACACTTAGGCACTTTTATCCCATAAATCAGTTCCCTTGGAATAGAATAATTTAACCTTCCCATAGAAAAAATGTGTATGAAGCCGCAGGCAGAAACTATTTGGTTTGTAAAAACTGCTTTTATTTAACTGATCTGGGATATTATCTATTTTATTCCATTCCAAATGACTATCAGATGACTAACACACTTAATATTATTTTTAGAGGTCACACAAAACATTGTCAAACCAATTGAATTAAATGAGACTTCTTTTATTATTATTTTACTACTCCCACTGCAAACCTGTGCACTGCAATCTGATCTTAATATATTCTGTATGTTATTTCAGACTGTTCCTTCGGTGGAATCTCATAAAGAAGATAGAAGGGTTGGACACACTAACCACTCTTGTAGAGCTGGAGCTGTATGACAACCAGATTACACTCATTGAGAACTTGGATAACTTGGTCAATTTGGAGTAAGTATGGCTGAGGCACACTAATTGATCAGTGCTGGGACCCTATTCTGCTTAACTAAATGTTTCATGACAATGGTATTGTCACAGTATGTCACATTTTAGTATTCTATGTTATATCAAAGAAATTACAGATGGAGGGATGCATGTGTTAAGTGTAAAGGTTGAAACAGTTCTATTAACCTCTCTATGTAAATAGCATCTCATGCACTATCTAGAGTTTAATTCATTTAAAGGATTCTACGAATTCACGACAATACCATTGCCATAGTAAAGTGATTGGTTAACAGAATTGGGCCCCTGATCATTGACAATGATTCTAAGTAGGTTAATAGCCCAATTTTGTTTTAACTCTACTATGCATTGTATGCCAAAAATACCTTTTATGGCAAAATGAAGCAATACAATAGTAACCAAAATGGTTTATCTTGTAAAATCTTGAAATAATAACTTACCTAATGTTTTGTGTTACCCAAACGAAAACCTTACTTTTCGAGTTCATCGGCTCGATGAACGCGCAAAGCACACAGATAAATATGTTTAATAAATAAATTAATAAAATATTATGTATGTATGAACCTTCCACTATTAAATATAATGTTAATATATAGACACACATAAAAGTCTGACCAAGAAAACCGTATGCACCCAAAAACTGCAAGGTTGCAGTTTTTGATTGAGCGATTAAAATAGATTTATAAGTATAAGAACCTACTTTAAACCCGCTATCCTAACCATCGGAGACCACCTACCCGAGGGGAGTAGATTTAAAATCAGTGCTGCATGTTCCTTGCATGCAGCACAAGCATTGTGCTGCATACAGTCTTCTCCCTTTGCCTGTGATTAGGAACTTTTTTGTGTATTATTCTAGTTAACGTTAAGAAGTTATAGGCAATAAATGATTTATTATTATTATTAAAGTAAGGTAGCTTTTGCAGATGAATGTGGGTGAACCCACATTCATCTGCGAAAGCTACCAGTGTTTATAATTGCTTTTAACATAGTTGTTGCCAGCACTTCAGTTTGATTGATTTTATTTCTTCATTCTTTCTCTCCTTCCCTCTACAGGGCTCTCTAGGTCAAAAGAGCCCTAGAGAGCTAATTTTAACTATTTATTTCCAGAATTCTCGATCTATCATTCAACAGATTAAAGGAAATACAAGGATTAGGAAAGCTGTTGAAGTTGAAGCGGTTGTTCTTAAGCTCCAATAAGATAACTGAGATAAAGAATGTGAATCATCTGCCTAAGTTGGAGCTGCTTGAATTAGGGGATAATAGAATAAGGGTGAGAATAAAAATTTATAACGATTATTTCCATAAGATTGTAAAAAGCATTTAGAAAGCAATGGTGTCAAATCAGATTTCACCAACATTTTTTTTTTAATATCTCCTTTTCTTGAATCTGTCCTTTTCTTGCTATCTGCCCATTTGGGCATTGGGTTAAGAATTTTGTAGGCTTCTTGCTGCCAGCCATGTCATGTATGGTATATGCCCATCGGTTTATCCATTTCTTCGGTGTTGTCATAATATTAGGTATTGAGGGGGGTATGGATGTTGTCTTTCTTCATGAGGTCATTAGCCAGCTCATTTGGGTGGTGGTGGTTTGGGCTGTCGCCAAAACTAAACGAATTTGACAGCACTAAAAGGACGGGAAAATTGTAATGCTGTCAAATTAGTGTAGTTTAGTCACATCAACGAATTTATGTCATGTTCATTTTGTAATCTTTATGTAAACTAAACTATATTTATCTAAGCTAAAAATGTATCTAATCTAATTTTTATTTTAGTTTTTAATGACGTGTGATTATTCTAAATTAATTTACTATCTATACTAATAGAATAAAGGGTCACAAGTAGAGAATACAATCCCGGGATCCCAAATCTCGGGATCCCGGGATCCCGACCGTTTTCTGGCCTCGAAAATCCCGGGACTGTACTTGGCTAATCTCGGGATTTTCGGGATTGCCACAAACAAGTCTAGTTTGTATTCCGTAGTCCGTGGCGTCTTGAAAATAACCTTGCCTAGATTATTTTAATACATTACGACAAAAAGCAACTCGTACAATACGTAGGTACCCACTATTTACTACACAGGTACAGTCCTAATAATATGTTTGTCGTAGAACTTAGAAGGGACTTCCCCACTCGGAATACTTTAATACAATACTCTTAAGGTAATTCCCCAACGGACCAACAGGGGAATCACCCGATCATCTCATATCATAATATTGTTGCGGGTATTTCCCGTCGGGGATTCCCTGTACGAAAGTATAAATATGCAAATCAGGTTTTATTTTTTTCATTTATTGTTCTGTCAGTGACGGGTTACGTAGGCTACGCCATTAAAATTTAAAAGTCAATTATCTGAAATTAAGTATTTCAAATGGCGGGAGACTTTGTTAAACATAAAAAAGACAGTGATACGACGTCAGTGTGGAGTTATTATTTAGTTGCGAAGGACGGGAATAGTGCTAAATGTAAGCGATGCCCAGCCATCCTCAAGACTTTGGGTGGATCAACTAAGGGATTACATACACATTTGTTATCAAAACATAATATCAAGGTTATATCAGCTTCAACAAGTCAAGATTCTGAAAATCTGAACACAGCACCGCCGCCAGCCAAGCGAAAGTTAGATGATTATTTTACTTAAAGTGCCGACGATAGCCTGGATGATATCTTGGCAAGAATGATTGCATTAGATGGATTTCCATTCAGTGTATTCATAACCTCAGATGATTTGAGAAAATTGCTCTTAGCAAAATACACGGATTTACCAAAGTCAGCCGTCACTGTTCGAAAACGTGTTATGAATTACAGTGAAAAAATCAGAAAGCAAGTAACTGCAGAATTACAACATTTGAAAAGTGCAGGTGAAAGATTTAGTCTTTCTTTCGACGAGTGGACTTCAACTTCCAATAAACGATACATGGCGGTCAACGTTCATTCATATAAAAAATTTTGGAACTTAGGACTTGTTCCTATTTACGGAAGTATGACAGCTGAAAATTGTCTTCGTATATTGCAAGAGCGTCTAAGTAAATTTGACATTTCCCTAGAAACTGACATCGTGGCTATTGTAACCGATGGACCGAATGTTATGATAAAGGTGGGGCGGCTTGTTTGCACTGAACAACAACTGTGTCTCGCACATGGTATCAATTTGGCGGTCTGTGATGTGCTTTATGAAAAACATAATAATTTGCAAGATAGCCCTACCTCAGATGATAGTATAAATGAACCAGCTGTGAATGTTGATTATATGGACGACAGCGATGATGAACACCATTTAGAAGACTTAGACTGTACAGAATCAGGTTTAATCGTAATGTCACAAAATGATCTTGCGCCAGAACACGTACCAGAGTTAACACAATATGAAAATATTAATGAGCTGATAAAGAAAATCCGCAAAGTTGTAGTGTATTTCAAAAGATCTCCGTTGAAAAATGAAACAGTACTTCAAAAATATGTGAAAATTGAACATGGAAAAGAGCTGTCACTTCTTTTGGACTGTAAAACCAGGTGGAATAGTCTTTTAACAATGCTGGAGCGATTTTATCTTTTAAAAGCATGCATTCAAAAAGCTCTTATAGATCTCAATCATCCAATTCGTTTAGAAGATGTTGATTTTGAATTGGTAAATAAAATTGTTGATGTGCTGACCCCAATTAAATTGACAGTAGAAGCAATCTGTCGGCGAGATGCTAATTTATGCACAGCTGATGCCGCTCTGAAATTTCTTATAAAACAACTGTCTAGCAAAAACTCAGAACTTGCCAAAAAAATTAAAACATCCTTAGTGGAACGTATAAAGCAACGACGAAGTGATGATTTAACTGGCGTGTTAAATTATTTACAAAATCCACGAATGGATGATGAAAATCAGTTATTATCGGATTTGGAATGGCACGACTTATTTCCAGTTCCGACACAGGCTTTAGTGAGGAAGCAAATAAAGAGTATTGTAAAAAGACTTAATAGTCGAGATAACACGGAAGAAGAAGCAAGGTCAGGATCACAAACAGATGATGAGCTAAGGTCAGAAACCTCCCAACCCCAATTGACATTAAAGGAAAAGTTACAGCTGGAAATTAACAAGAGTATGAAATCCCCAGATCCTGAAGTACAAGTACAAAATGAATTGGGGTTGGCAAATAGTATTAGACGTGAAATGAGCCTGTTCGAAAATGGAGGAGTTCGTGGATATCACTTAGAAACAGCATATAAGTATCTATTGTCTATTCCTCCAACCAGCGTAGAACCTGAACGAGCGTTTTCAGCTGCTGCTTATGTTGGCAATAAACTACGAAGCAGGCTCGGAAGTCAAACATTGGATGCTTTGATATTTCTGCGACTATATTTTCGAAATTCTAAATAGTTATTTTGTGCTGTTTTTTAATTTCTTGCAAAAGTATTGTATTTTTTGGTTTGTGTTTTTTCTTTTCTTATTATTGTTCTGATTTGTATTGTGCAAAGACATTAAAGACATTTTTTTTTATTACTCGTTTTTTTAAATTTTAGCTCAATTAGAAACCACATAGTCTAATCCCGGGATAGGCCCGGGATCCCGGGAAAAGGCTTCAAAAATCCCGTAAGCCCGGGATTGAAAAACATGCTCGGGTTTGTATTCTCTAGTCACAAGGTAGCTCTTGAAAAAAAAAAAATGTAAAAAATGTGTATGTAAAGAATAGAAGGCTATTCTTTACATTTTCACGCTTTTACAGAGCATGCCCTAAGATGAAAGTTGACTCAAGTACTTTTATGAAAAACTGTCGCGTCGCGACCTTACCTCTTCAGATTTTGCACACTATTGTATAAAAAAGTTTAACTAATAAATTTCACACAACCATAATATTAACGTGTCTAATCTTTCCAGGAAATAAAAAACCTAGACGGCATGAAGCAGCTAAAACAACTCTACCTCGGCAAGAACAAAATCTCAAAAATCCAGAACTTGGAAGACCTAACCGAACTTGAATGTCTTGTTCTCCAGAGCAATAGAATCACCGAGATAGAAAATCTAGATTGCCTGACGAATCTAGACCAGTTGTACATTTCGGAGAACGGTATAAGTATTATTGAGAACTTGGAGAATCTGGTTAAGTTGCAGACCTTGGATCTGGCTATGAATAGGATAACGATTATTGAAAACGTCAGCCATTTGGCCGAGTTGGAGGAGTTTTGGGTGAGTTTTTACGCAGTTTTGTCTATACCATATTGGTCTTCTATTAATCATCACATCATGTAAGTTTACTGTACGTACTGCATTAATCATCACATCATGTAAGTTTACTGTACGTACTGCATTAATCATCACATCATGTAAGTTTACTGTACGTACTGCATTAATCATCACATCATGTAAGTTTACTGTACGTACTGCATTAATCATCACATCATGTAAGTTTACTGTACGTACTGCATTAATCATCACATCATGTAAGTTTACTGTACGTACTGCATTAATCATCACATCATGTAAGTTTACTGTACGTACTGCATTTAAGTTATGTACATTCGTAAGGTTAAGTGACTTAAGGCGCTACTCCGACGCTCACTAGCGCCGCCACCTATTTTATCTTATTTATTACGTTCCACAACGGAATGTTCAAATATCCATTGGGCAGTTTGTGACCCTTATCATAAGCTTCTTTTAATGCCTCTGTAATAGTTTTATTTAGTAAAGTTTAGGCAGAGCAGAGATGCTAGTACAAAATAAAACTATTACAGACGCATTAAAAAAGCATTAACCTTACGAATTGAAACCTTGCTGAAATTATTACGTAGAAAGTTGAAATCTTTATCTGCACTTCGGAATCGCTATTTGATGGTAGAATTGTTCTACACGAGGCGCCGCCGGGGTGGGAACCCTCTTACGACACCTGCAGGAAGAGTTGCAGGCTTACATCTCTCAACATGTATTCAAATTATTTTGGTAGATTTCATAAAACATCTGGAAACCGGCCCTTGAACCGGCATTTGGGCAACCACTTTGTCTTTAATTACATGTACTTAAGAAAATACTCTTTCACAGCTGAACGACAACCAGATCGGCGATTGGAGATCAATAGAGCACCTCAAGAACAACACTAAGCTGGCCACGATATACTTAGAACGGAACCCTTTAGCAGAGGACGCTGCTTACCGACGGAAACTGAAGCTAGCCCTGCCTTCGCTACAGCAGATCGACGCCACTTTGTGTAGATAAGACACTATTTATATCTTTTTTTGAAGTTTTAGAATAGTAGTGTAATATGGTCTTTAAGGTCAGTATTTTAAGTAGCTATTGTACGCCATTAGTCTCAGATGTCACAAAAACTAAACTAAAAACTAATTTGACAGCACTAAAAATAAATAAATAATTCTGGACAATTAATACAGCATTTGATATACTTAATACAATACACAATAAATACTTTATTGACAAAGAAAATTGCAATTAAATAATAAAAACAAATTAGAACCAGTATTTACAATTGAAACAATTAAGCTAACTGCAGACTGTTGCAAACAATCTACAGGTAGCTCAACGGATCCATATCAATACCAGTCGGAAGCGTCCCCAAGACGCTGGCTGCATTGCCCCGCTGTATGGCAATGCTGATGCGCTGCGCCAGATACCCACTAGCTCTCGGGTCACGCTTCGATCAGACGTTCAGATACCTTTTTAAAAACCCGGAGAGCCTCGGTTCCCCACGGACTTAGGGTCTCGATCCCGAAGGGAGCAAATGTGTAGGCTCTGTCGAGAGCTGCATATTTGCGTCTCTTGAGTTCCTCGGCCAAATCTGCCGCCGCACCAGCCCTCACGGATGTCCTCGGAAGATGGGAAGGCGCAAGTGTGTCGACGCATGTAGCGTCCCACACAATGGGCCTCCCCAACTCCCATGGGACTGGTGTCATACAATACACTACATACATATATATTTTGTATTATACAGGGTGTTTGGTATTGAGACCTACATAATCTTTTTTTGGAGGGTCGTGCTACAAGCTGCGGCCCGCCCCTGCTGCGGGTCGGCGGGTCGCGCCGCAGCTAGTTGGACCTGCTGGATGGACCTGTGCGTCGTGGCCAATGAAAGAGTCCACGTAATAAATCATGTCTTACGTCATGTAATATATCGTTGGAAAGGGAAATAAATGAAAAACTTTTTAAAAGATAACTAAATTCATTATGGAAATCAATTTGGATATTAACCGTAACTTTTTTTTAGTAAATAGTCAATTATTTATTTATTTAGAAAAAGTATAGATTGAAGAGTACAGCACAAGTTATTTTGTGGCATTTTAACCACCAACAAAAATAATATGGCGATTTAAAGACGAGATTTTGGGTGATTTTAAAAAAAACTTAAATAAATCATATCTCTGCTACCGTGATACTTAGGACATAGAGTCTACTGGAGAACGGTAGCACATGACCAACCAACTCCTCAAAAAATTGTCGGTCTCAATACAACCCTTTAGAAAATGAAAATGAAATTTTTATTTCGATCGATAAGAAAGGGACACCAACATTTTTAGTGCTGTCATAATTAATTTAGTTTATATTTTGTGATATCGTAAAGTATATTTTTCTTATTTTATCTACTGAACTTCCATTTGTCTCAAAATTGGATGAAAAAATACAATAGTGCACGTTTATTGTTACCTGGTGAAGCTGCACTGGATAGAACAATAGGGATCACTCCATCTTGGGTTATCCTATATTTTTAGCTATCTGATGGGTAAACCTTTTTAAATAAATTAAAATGGTAATACTAGATTTCACTGCAAAGCTGTGACAATGATGGTTGTAACTCCACGAAAACCGTGTCTCTCTTAGAAATAACTTTAAGACGCCAAAATTTGATTGTTTAGAAAAAACTAAAAACCTTGACTTCCAATCCTTTAGTTTTAAACTGTTTTTTAAGTGTTGCGGGATAAATAGTAATCCCTCGGGAATCATTTTTTTTATGGGGCAACCTATGAATTGTTTTCTATACAATTGCAAAAGAATCATCCAAATGGGTCCATAAATGACGGAGAAATCGACGAACATACATAAAAAAGCATACATACAGCTGAACATAGAACCTCCGCCTATTTTCGTAGTCGGTTAAAAAAAAAAGCTTTTTTACCGTTTTTATATCAATATCATTAAGTAAAGTAGTAATTGTGTAGAAAATAACTATTAGTTATCACGGTAAAGAATGGATTTGAAATTAGGCTGATGAATAATGTATTTATTATATGTATGGTGCATTTATGCCGATATTAATAAAGTATTTAAGTACATATGTATTTTGGGAAGTATTTATTTTAATAAAGAAGTAGTATTAGTTATGTTTAAATCGGTCCTTTCCCTGACAACCTCTCGATCTCTTGCTGCCAACCACTTTGGGATCTTTTCAACCCACGAACAAGTAACTTGTGGCCAGTGGACGATTTTTTTGTTAGTGTTCAAAAGAATCTCGAGCGTAAAAAGCATCAAATTCATTGAAATTAGTCAAAAATCACCCTCCGTGTCCACTGAAAACGACCATAAAAAGCAGTGTCTCCAAGCAGAAACTACATTAATAGGTACTTGTTATTTTAAAATCTCGCTTTTGGACATCTTGTAGTCTATTGGCGCCCTGCTGTGCAACTACGCAAAACCACCCATCCTATATTGATATTTGAAAGCCCTTTAAGCTTTATATTTTATGGAGTGTTTATTTTTTTTTTAAATGAGCCTTTATTGACAAAGAAAATTACAATTCAATAATAAAAGCAAATTAGAACTAGTATTTACAATTGAAACAATTCAGCTAACTGCAGACTGTTGTAAACAATCTACGGGTAGCTTAGCTCAACAACAAACCAGTGTTTCATAATATTAAGTGTAGGAGAAACTAATGAGTGATTTTAAAATTTTTATTTCTGCTATTAAACGCTCCCTATTTTCGTCAGGCGTTTCGTACTCGTGCAAATACACTGCCGGCCAAAAGTTTGAGACCACCTACATCAAAGTAGGAAAATGAAATAAAACTCAAAATACAAAGCAAGAGGTTTAATTATGAATTAAAATACTTATTTCCTAATACACATACATTATGAAGAAAACAAAAAAATCAAGAAAAATCAACCATTTACTTTAAAAATGTCGCTCATATTTTATACAGATTTTTCGTCGAAAAACCCTCCCTTGCATTTTATTACTACTTTCACTATTCTTGGCATACGAGCAATCAATTTGTCGATTGTATCTTGTGATATATTGTTCCAGCTTTCTTGTAAAGCCTTCCACATGTCTTCTTGCGAAGTGGGACAACAACTGCGCACATTTCTATCAAGCTCTTCCCACAAAAGCTCAATCGGGTTGAGATCCGGACTCTGATCACACCAAGGGGGCCACACCATGTTTACACACACCTGCATAATTTTGAACTATGTTTTGGGTCATTATCTTGTTGGAAAAAAAATCCATCTCCAATTACTCTTGAACCAGACGGAATGGCATTTTGCTGTAGTATTCGTTTATATTGCTCCTTTTTCATGATTCCTTCGACTCGTACCAAATCTCCGGTTCCATGGCCCGAGAAGCATCCCCAGACCATAATGGAACCACCACCATGCTTGACTGTTGGCACCACACAGTCTGGCATCATCTTTTCCTCGACGTTACGTCGAACAAAAATTCGTCGTTTTGAACCAAATATTTCAAATTTGGATTCATCTGACCAAAGAACTTGTTTAAAGTCTTCTTCAGTCCAGTCTCGATGGGTAAGGGCCCACTGCATCCGTTTCTTTTTGTTTTGTGGCCTTAGTAGTGGTTTTCGAACGGCGACGCGACCAAATAACTTAGCATCTCTCAAACGTCTTTTTACTGTAGTCAATGATACAGGTTCTGATCGGGATTTGTTCACTTCTACGCGGATTTCTGGTGCTGTTAGGCGTCTATTCCGCTTGCTGGTAGTGACGATGAAGTGATCCTCGCGAGAAGTGGTAGTTCTCGGCCTTCCCGAACGCGAACGATCTTGATTACTGCCAGTCTCCTTGTATCGGGTTATTGTGTTATGAACACAAGTCTTCGACAACTTAAGTTGAGAGGCAATCGCACGTTCAGATTTGCCTTCGCCGTATAAAACAACTATGGCAGAGCGAGTTTCACTGCTAATTTCGCGAACTTTTCCCATTTTAAGATGTCTTCACTGTAACAACGACGAGCTCAGACTAATAAGGTAGAAAATAATTTACTCCATAAAAACTCAGGTACTAAATATGTTTTAGGAAGCTAACATAATCCCTGATATCGGTTAACGCGAAACAAACCCAAAACAATAAGTAATGAGCAGATCATAAAAATATTACAATGACTCTACCACCTGGTCCTTGCGCGGCGCTCATTGATGTTTTGAAACAATAGACCTTTTTAGGATGATAACTTAAACAACAACATAAATAATGACTCTTAGAAATTCTTTAATAATAATAGAATACGCAGGTGTTCAAATTAGCTCATTATCATATGTGTACTTTGAAATATTTTGTTGGTGACAAAGATTTTTACAGTGGTCTCAAACTTTTGGCCGGCAGTGTATTTAGAAAGAAACATGATAAGTACACCTGTAGAATGCAATAAATGATTGAGTATTGAGTAATTTACCAATCAGTGTTAATTTGTTCAACATCATCTCAGCCCCACGACGTTCACGACGTTCGCTGGCCTCCCTCAAAGATCGCCACATTGAGACCAGTCCTGCGCGGCATCTAACTTAGTCCAATCAGTCTGTGGATATCGTAAAAGGCCACTGAGGAAATCTTAAAATTACCAAAGGACTGGCAACAGCTTCTTTCTGTGTATTATTCAACACCTCTACTGCAATCACCAATCCACCTGCCGAGCGTGGTGGTGAAAGGCTGGCGTCGACAGGCCGGCATCGGACGCTCCGCAATCACCGCATCAAGGGGTTTTTTGAGCGTAATGTCGGGTGTTGTGTCAATGACGCGACCGCTATTTTCAACATTGTCATCCGGATTTTCGTAGGAAACGGACGAATTTTGTACGAATGGGAATGGCAAGCGTGGCGGCGCGGAGCGCTGGAGGTGAGGAAAGGCGGACGGAGTGGGCGTGCGAGCGCGTTCACTGACCGACAATCTGCACTTAACGGACCGCCGGCATTGCCGACAGTCCGATGCGTGTGCTACGTGCAGTGTGGATCAGTGGGCGCACTTCTATGGCAAACCATACAAAGAATACTAAAATCCCTGATGCGGTCAGTGCGGAGCGTCCGATGCGGCCTGTCGACGCTAGCCTTATGGCAAAACCTCCCTTATTTGGGGGAAGCATGCAGTTCAGCAGTGGACGCATGTGTGCTGATGAGTACTCTCTCATTTAACTCTAAGAGAGTTAAATGAGAGAGAGTACTTAGAGTCAAAGATCGTTGTTTACTGCAGTACTGGTATCCACAGGCAGTCGGGGACCAGTCCACGTCGGTTCGCAGCAGAGTGCGCAAGGTAATCCGCCCTGCGCCGGTCAGAGTTGACTTCAAGTGGAAACCGGACACGGATTAGATTTATGAAGAAGATTATTTGACAATCCGGGAAGAAGTAGAACCGGCGTAACCTGTAGAATGGAATTGAGAATTACGTCATCCCCATGCTGCACTGCTCAGTTCGAATTATAACTAAAGCCTTGGTTTCTTGATCACTACTGCGGCACAGCGCGCTTGCCCCTTACCGTTGCATTGACTTCATACGATTATGTGCCGCATAGCGCATTCGCAGCGTACTGCGAAGTCAAAATTAAATCACAAACTCTTTACTTCCATAAATACAATAAATAATACACTTAGAAAAGGTCAAATTCTTAAAAATTAAGCACTGACACGGAAATAAAGTGATCTTTTTGATTTCCGTTGCTTCGGTATGTAGACTAAAGTAAAGAAGCGACAAAGAAACCTTTAGGTTGTCTTGAACCTTGCACTTACGTTATGTATGTACCTATAGTCCTACGCGTAGGTATTAAAGGCAGTACTTTGTTTACTTTGTGTTTTAAATTAAATGTCTACTAGATCAGCAGAACTTGTGTTTTTTGTTCGGTTAATTTAGACATTAGACTATTTATTAGTTACAATAACAATTTCATTGCTTTTGACGCACATGTCTAGGTAGACCAGCTTTACCTGTGGTGCGTCCCGCAGGTCTTGGGCATGGGTTAAACTATTACATTACTTATTACATTTAACAATTAGACTTCAAAATTCAGAAAAATCTAAATTCATTCAAAAATCTAAATAAAGCATGAATTTATAAAAATATAAATTCATGCTTTATTTCCTTTAGAATTTACAGGACTCTTGGACACGTCACAAAATTCAAATTAGGTACATAAGTAAAACTTGGAAATAAAGTGATCTGTTTGATTTTTTGTTCACTTCAATCTTTTTAAAAAATCTTTTTTTTCTTTGTAAAGTAAAGAAACGAACAAGGAACCATTATCTTGTTAGGTTGTTAGTTTTCGAGTTGGAGCAAAACTTGTCCCAAGCTTTTTTATCCTCTAGATAATCTGATTTTTTATAGTGAGCCTTTTCGCAAAGGTTTTGACAATTTGTTTGAATTTATTTACTGATGATTTTTACAACTCACTAGGAGTTTAGTTGTAGAAGCGTATACATTGCATTGTTTAAAAAATATATTAATTTTGTGTAGTGTGGTTGTGGGCAAAGTGTAAGTAGTGATTAAGAGACCAAGGCTTAAGCGGGACAGCATGACAAATGATGTCATTCTCAATCCCCTTCTTTCAATACCCAGGTTATGACAATTTTCCTAGATATTTCTTTAGAGATGTGCTTATAACGTACCATGACATGCATACACTAGATTAGATTTTTAATGACATAAATGGAAATATTTTATGAATCTGCTTTCTTAATTAAGTACAAAAATCATGACTGTAGACTTGACTAGTTATAATGTGGTGTCCACCAGCTTATTTCTTAAAGCTTACAAAATAAGCTCCTACACAAGTCAAATAGGTATAAATTATTATCAAACAAGAAATAAAGTGTTAGGTAAATTTTTTTTGCCCACTACTAGAAGAAGTGAAAATGAAGCCACTTAGTACATGGTACGTATTCAAGTTACAATACAATAATTTGTTTAATGAAAATCATTACATTTAGGCACACTTAAATATTGCACAAAAAGGAAACTTAAGGCGCTACCCCGACCCAGAATAGCGCCGCCACCTACTTTATCTTTATGATTACGTTAAACAAACGAAATTTCTGAAACCATTGGGCAGTTTGTGATACCTATCATAAGCTTTTTTTTAATGCCTCAGTAATAGTTTTATTTTGTATAGTTTAGACAGAGATGCGGAAACAGAGTTTGGTGGCCAAAAAGAGCAACTTCGCATCTTTGCATAAACTACTTAGTCTGGCCATAAATACTGTTACACTTAAAAATAAAAAAATATTACATTTGAATTTCGAATCTGTCATTTTTATACGATTGTTCATTGTGTTTTCTCATTTTGGCGCCAATACATTGTACAATATTTTGCGATATTAAAATGGAGTGGGGTGATAAAGAGAACAGAATCGCTGTGATTGCATTACACAAAGTAGGTATGGAGCCAAATGCAATTTTTAAAACTCTCCATACACTTGGTATTAGTAAAATGTTTGTGTACCGGGCTATTAGTAGGTACAATGAGACTTCCTCTGTTTGTGACAGAAAAAGATCTGGCCGTCCACGTAGTGTTCGTACGAAAAAGGTGGTCAAAGCAGTAAGGGAAAGAATTCGAAGAAATCCTGTCCGAAAGCAAAAGATTTTATCTCGGGAAATGAAGATAGCACCTAGAACCATGTCGCGTATTTTAAAAGATGACTTAGGACTTGCAGCCTATAAGAGACGCACTGGTCATTTCTTAACTGATAATTTAAAGAAGAATAGGGTGGTAAAATCGAAACAACTACTGAAGCGGTACGCAAAGGGAGGTCACAGAAAAATTTTGTTTACGGATGAGAAAATTTTTACAATTGAGCAACATTTTAACAAACAAAATGACCGTATTTATGCTCAAAGCTCTAAGGAAGCTTCCCAATTAGTCGACAGAGTGCAACGTGGACATTATCCGACTTCAGTGATGGTTTGGTGGGGTGTTAGCTATGAAGGAGTGACTGAGCCATATTTTTGTGAAAAAGGTATCAAAACATCGGCACAAGTGTATCAAGATACCATTCTTGAGAA
This sequence comes from Eupithecia inturbata, assembly GCA_963662085.1. Taxonomy (NCBI): domain Eukaryota; kingdom Metazoa; phylum Arthropoda; class Insecta; order Lepidoptera; family Geometridae; genus Eupithecia; species Eupithecia inturbata. Next base: position 2,360,155 of record OY759195.1, read on the forward strand.
GGTAGTTAAGCCCCTTAACATCACCATGTTCAATAACCAAGTTTGGTCCTTCCAGCAAGACTCGGCGCCGGGTCATAAAGCTCGGTCCACGCAGTCTTGGTTGGAAGCGAACGTTTCGGACTTCATCAGAGCTGAAGACTGGCCGTCGTCTAGTCCCGATCTTAATCCGCTGAATTATGATTTATGGTCAGTTTTAGAGAGTACAGCTTGCTCTAAACGCCATGATAATTTGGAGTCCCTCAAACAATCTATACGATTGGCAGTGAAGAATTTTCCCATGGAAAGAGTGCGTGCTTCTATTGATAACTGGCCTCAGCGTTTAAAGTACTGTATTGGAGCCAATGGAGACCATTTCGAATAAGCTTTTTATATTTTTAATTGTTTTATATTTATGTATTAAACTAACACACTGTATAAGTAATAAATGTTATTTGCACTTAAAAAAATATTGTTTTCCTTTATTACAATATTTATGGCAAGACTAGGTATACAAAACAAAACTAATACAGAGGCATTAAAAAAAAAAACTTATAATAGATATCACAAACTGCCCAATGGATATTAGAAAATTCCTTTATTGAACGCCATAATAAGATAAACTCGGTGGCAGCGCTATTTCAAGGTGTCACCATTGTGATTGCGAAGAAGACACGGCGCAACACACACTTGAACAGTGTCGGGCCTGGGAAAGCCCGCGTCGGGAGCTATGTAGTGTGTTAGGTAACACAGCCTGTCCCTATCTCTTCCAGAACTGTTGAAGGAGATGCTGGACTCGAAGGAAGTCTGGGATGCGGTGGTTGTCTTCTGTGAAGACGTCCTTACACAGAAGGAAACTGCGGTAAGGGAGCGAGAGATAACTATTGACCTCCCTATCCGCAGCAAGAGACCAGGGCGTCGGAAGAGAATCTTCCACGCTCTCCTCCGGCCACCATAAATTAACAAACAGGTCGAGACGGCGGCCAGGGGGGTGGACGTCGTCAGTAATTAGGATATGGAGGCGGCGCGCGCGGTGTTTTCCACGCGCCTCTCAAAGAGGAACTCCATATTGAGTCGGGGCCTTTGCAGCCCAGCGGAAGAATTCGCAAGAATTCGCCCGTAGGCCCAGCAAACAGGTGCAGAAAGAAAACACAGTGGTGGGTTTAGCCGGTAGGAGTCCGGCATAACCGTTCTTTCGCCCCTTACGAATAACGGTATCCAAAAGGATTCCCCCACTTAAAAAAAAAATCTGTGTCGGGGTAGCGCCTTAAAGCGAATTAAATAATTAATGTAGATATGTATTCAAGTTACGATACAATAATTTATTTACCTGCTGCACAACATTACATTTAGGCACACTTAAATATTATACAAAAAGGAAACTAAAAGCTAATTAAATAATGAATAGTTTTTCTCTATTACATAATTTTTATAATGTGGTAGCTATTTTGTGAACTTGACCTTGCCATGCCACGCCTATTAGGGCAAACCGGCCAGCTAACTTCATTTGCATAACATGAGTTCACTTTTCATCAACAGAATAGGGGCTCGATTAGATCTAGTCATAGATAGAAAAGTAACATTTACAACGTTGCGTAGGTACGTATGTCTTAAAGTTCCGAATAACTTTCTGAATTATTAACTTATATTCCGTAAAACACTGTTTCTGTAAGTCCTGCTGCTCTGTTACAGAACGCAATGTCAGTGATTTATTTTCTTCACCTTACAAACTTCTTACAAAATATGTACGTAACCACAATCTTTGCTGTCTTTTCAAATTATTCCAATCTCTTTAGGCAGTAGATACAAAACAAACTAACTAGTTTAACCAAACAGTTACCTACCAAACCACATAATAAAACAACGAAGGTACGTGTGGTAGTTAGGTAGGTATAGTACAGAAATAAAATAATCAGTCGGTAGGCAGGGCAGACTCAACCCGGCTTCGGACTAAGGCGCACGCGTATTGAAATTAACCAAAATGAAATCTTTCGTGGAATATTCCCCCGATACAGACTTTCCTATAGAAAACCTGCCTTACGGAGTGTTCACTTCGCCTAATAATGTGAGTATTTTGACTGGTATTTGATAGTATGCTCTGTTATGTTCAGTTTAGGTTTGGTTTTCAGTTTGGATGTTTATCTGATTTTACTTTCTTTGACATTGCACTCGGTCGTTGAGCCGGTATAGCGAAGTAGTTTTGTATTTACCTACTCATTGATAAATCTGATTAGGTTAGGTATTTTTCTTATGTAGGGTTCAGTTATCCGGTATGTTAATTTAATATTGTTAGTTGCCATTGTAAGTTAGGTACTTTAGTAGGTAACTATAATAGATACCTACCTACTCGAATATATCTTTAATAACAAAGAAAATTATAAAGCCATAATAGAAAGAAATTAGAACTAGAATTATCAATTGAAACAGTTTAGCTAACTGCAGACTGTTGCAATACAAACAATCTAGAGATAGCTTATAAAAACACTATGGATTTTAAATTGTCCGAAATAAACGAATTTTATTTTATTTGATTGTTTGAGCTGTATAACTTATGCAGTTTAAGAATATTATTTTTTCCGTATATATAAATATTATCCTTTAATATTTTTTCAGCCACAAAAACACATTGGTGTAGCCATAGGAAATGTGATATTAGATTTGAACGTGGTCTCACATTTGTTCGAAGGACCGCTGCTAAAGGACAAACAGGATGTTTTCAAGGTATGTAAATATTTTCTAACACGACGTTACCTACCCCACCCGTCGTCAGTCACCCATTTAAAAGGGGTTAAAGGGTTTTGCCCCTTTTGGGGACAGCAACTTATACGGGACAGACACCTTGTATTATATCAGTTTCCCTGGGTAAAATTAAATATGTCCAATGATAACTTATACCTACCAATATTTATTTGGATAAAATACAGAACAACATTATAACTTTAAGCTAGTAATAAGAAGTTAGGTTAGGTTATAGTTTGGTTAGCAAAAAATATTGCCATTCCTTTGTAAAAGACAATAATAATACCTAATCTTTAATATTTTTGAAATAAACGATTTTATTATTATTATTAATAACAAAAAAATACAATAATGTAAAAGACTAGAATGGGTAGGTAGATTTTTCAGCTCGGTATTCGGCTAACTTCAAACCGTCCAGTCATGGCTGAGCTATGGCATTTTATTGTGGGTTGCCCCCATTGAGCCAATACTTGCCAGGCTAGTAGATACAGAGATGTTATGTTAATTAGTTGTTTATCAGCATTTCTGGTCCAGCTTAGGGCAGGTTATGGAAATTATCTGTCTTTATTTATTGCACAATATTATACGAACACTTTTCACACATATGAATTAAAAAATATTTGTAATCTATGTAGGTACTTCTACTTCTATAAGATTTCAAAGCTCGAATATCTTAGGATAATACTTGTTGATTAGATGCCTTGCACGCTAGAATGTGTATTATTTGACTGATTCAAATCCTTAACAAATAATATCGTTCAATTACAACCTGTGTCTCTTCAAGACAACGTGAATGGGTGTCTTCTAGACCTTCGTGATACATCGGCGGCCACGTCGTCCAACCATCAGGTGAGACTGTGGTCAAACGAAAAGGTACATTTCCTGTGGTAAAAATATAAATAAATAAAATATTTAATATTAAATGGCGGGCTTATAAACAATTCAAAGCCCCGTCCCCATATTTAATTTTTGATTAGAGACCATGTTTAAGAACAAATCGCAAATGTCAGATACATTTAACAAAACATTCAATTATGTATTCCAGGCCGAAACACTGAACCCTTTTATGAGCCTCACGAAACCACACTGGGTTGAAGCTAGAGCAACTATTCAGAGCATCTTGGATGTCGCCAACCCTACGCTTCAGAATGACAGCAATCTCAGACAAAAGTGAGCATTATCTTCTATGTATTTGTTAGTTAGAGCATGGTTCTTGTTTCGGAATAAATATGCCTAAAAACAGATTCAACTTTAAATCATTTATTCATATAAAATGGTTAGAAAACAAATATCCTACTTAGAAATGGTAAGAAGATGTGTACAATAAACCAACGGTACTTAAAATGGCAGTATATTTAGATAGAGTAACATCATAATTATGCATTGATGAATTAATGAAACTGCACTATCACATTGATTGAATTTTCTATTGGTGGATTTTATATATGCTTTCCTTCAGTTACATCCTAGAGAAGTTAGAGAACATCTAAAATTAAACTATAAACTTATCAATAAGTCCATCATTTCTGTAACCATCTACGAAAACCACAGGTTAAAGTTTCTCTTCAAAATTCAGCCAAAAACTTTAACTCACAAAGTCTAAACTCTATTTCAGAGCGTTCGTTAAACAGAGCGAGGCTCAGATGCACCTACCAGCTACAATCGGAGACTATACAGACTTCTACTCGTCCATCCACCATGCCACGAACGTCGGCATCATGTTCAGAGGAAAGGAGAATGCGCTGCTTGAGAATTGGTAACGAATTAAACTGTTTCTGATGGACAAAGCTCGTTTAATAACTATGGACTTTATTTTTAGAGGTCTATATCTTAACGCCTAATTTTACGACGACAAGCATACGATTTTTAGTTTTAGTTTGTTATGATAAACTGACAATAGAAGGAAACCATGTCTCAAATACCGTGACAGTCGCGGCGTAAGAATCGACCCCTCCAACTCAGCCCGTGCACGGGCTGTGTGACGTCCATGGACGTCGTAAGAGTCGACTACCAGAGGAAATTAGCCTACCAGTCGAAGGGCAGCAGCTTCCTTTGTATTTTTAACAAAAGTACTGCGATCACAAATCTGTCTGCCAAGCGTGGTGATTCCGACATCCCAACACATTTTAAGGTTACCAACTTGATTTTAGGAAGTACATCCCGGTTGGTTACCACGGCAGGTCGAGCTCGATCGTCGTATCTGGCACACCCATCACCAGGCCGCTAGGGCAGACTGTACCAGTTGAAGGTAAATTTCGTTTAAAACTGATTAAATATTGCTAAACAAAAGGGCGACTTATATCTATGTAGCGTTTTAGCTTTTGGCCATCTTTATCACGTGTCATAGAATAATTTACGATATTTTTATCTTTATGTTTTTCGTCTTTTGTATCTGTGTATAATGATCTGTAATTTATGTTTCTAAGGTGGTGTACAATATAGATTTGTTGTATTGTACTTAAATATATATCAATGATACATTACTCATCAAAACAAAGAAAGAAAGAAAATCAATTTATTGGCTCACATCTAGGAATACTCAATAATATAAAAACATTAAAAATAATAATTCTAACAAAGAAAATTACAATTCAATAAAAAAACAAATTAGAACTAGTATTTACAATTGAAACAATTAAGCTAACTATAGACTGTTGCAAACAATCTACAGGTAGCTCAACTGATCCATAGCAATACCAGCCGGAAGCGTCCCCGAGACGCTAGCTGTATTGGCCTGCTGTATGGCAACGCTGATGCGCTACGCCAGATACCCACCAGCTCTCGGGTCACGCGTCGCTTCGACCAGACGTTCAGATACCTTTATAAAAACCCGGAGAGCCTCGGTTCCCCACGGACCTAGGGTCTCGATCCAAAGGGAGCAAATGTGTAGGCTCTGTCGAGACCTGCATATTTGCGTCTCTTGAGATCCTCGGCCAAATCTGCCGCCGCACCAGCCCTCACGGATGTCCTCGGAATATGGGAAGGCGCAAGTGTGTCGACGCATGTAGCGTCCCACATAATGGGCCTCCCCAACTCCCATGGGACTAGTGTCATGCCGTCGGGCCTCTTACGATCGTCACGCAACAGACCATTTGGTTCGAGAATGGTTCATTGTAACATAGGTACCAAATCAAAGTATCTTCATCATGTAAATTCATTTATTATTTTTTATAATGTCGAAAATCAGGCTTTTCATCACACGGTGCTTGAGTTAGGCTACATAAGTATTTTTCTCGTCGCTATTTATGTTGTGCATTCTATACAGTTGTTTTTTGTTGTCTAGGTGCTGCCCCTTTCTTCGGTCCCTGTCGCCTAATGGACTTCGAGTTAGAAATGGGCGCGTTCGTCGGCGGGCCGCCTACCAAGCTCGGCGAGAGAGTCACTGCTAGGGACGCTGAGGACAGGATCTTTGGGTTCGTGCTGATGAACGATTGGAGCGGTGAGTTGGCAACATTAGTGAGTGAAGTCAATAGACTGATGGAGTTCGAGTTAGAAATGGGCGCGTTCGACGGCGGGCCGGCCGGTGTACTGGAGTCATAACTACACAGTCACGGGTGCGAGTTCAAATCACGTTAAAATTAGAATAGAATATAATAATTTTTATTTCGACACACACCTGGGTACATAGACAGCATACAAAACTAAATAAAGAACATGGAAATTTATACTAAATTACACAAATTAATCATTTTGATGAATAATATTCTATTCACGATCGGCTCTTTCTTCCTGAAGTGTCATAGTATTTATATCCTGTGTGCAAATAAATAAATATTGCTGGGCCATCATTTATTTATTCTTTTATTCATCTTCCAGCCCGCGACATCCAGAAATGGGAGTATATTCCCCTCGGCCCGTTCACCGCTAAGAACCTCGGCACCTCTATCTCTCCCTGGGTAGTGACTATCGAGGCGCTGCGTCCGTACGTCACTGACAACTTCCCGCAGGTACTTTAAATATGTTGCCATTGTTTAAATATTTTCCTATTATTGTATGATGTTGTAAAGGTTTTACCTTCATTGTATTTGTATTGTATGTTACCTACATAAGTAGCTAAAACGTCCTGACTTTTAAATCAAACCAATGAAATTGTTTATTCCATACCAAATTAGCTGGTAAGTACTTTATAATATGACCATTTATTCTATGGTGACCAAAACTGTAGCGTGTGGGTTGCAATACAAATAAACTTAACTGTATTTAGAATAGAATAGAATATATATTTATTAGTTATAAGATTTACACATAATACATAATAAACTTAGAGGAAATACATTTTAAAGTACAGTCCAATAACAATATTTCAGGACCCGCCTCCGTTCCCGTACCTACACCATGACGATCACTTCAACTTTGATATTAAACTGGAGGTGGACTTGAAAAGTAAGTTAAATTGAGCTAATGGTGTCACAAAAACTAATCTAACTAAACATTACGCCATCCTTTTATTACGACCGACAGATTTGTTAATCTATTGACGTCACTTTCCACCTTTAAAAATATGTTATTTGAATACCTACTATTTTCTGCCCGCGGCTGCGTATTGTTTATATGAAACCGGTGAATGTTTATTTCGGATAGAAAACATGGGAACTGATTTATGGGATAAAGTAGTCTATGGGTTATTCTAGGTCTAGACCTACATCTTTGCAAAATTTCAGCCCGATCCCTTCAGTAGTTTTGCCGTGAAGAAGTAGTAAACATACATCCATCCATACTTTGGCATTTATAATATTAGTGTGATACTCGGTTTCTATGATAAATTTCATAATCATTTTTATCTCTTCTATGAAGGTTTCTCGTGAAATTTTATCATAAAATGCGTCCATTTGTTTCAGCTGAGAAATCTCAAGTCGCGTCAACGATCAGCCGTTCAAATTACAAGTTTATGTACTGGACCGTAAAGCAGCAACTCGCCCAGCAGACCGTCACCGGCTGTAACATAAACCCTGGCGATCTACTGGGCTCAGGCACTATTAGTGGGGAAGTGAGTATGAATTGAATGAATTGAAACAGTTGCAGCATGAAACTGTAAATATCCCGTTGTAATTAACTTTAGTGTTGGCGTATTCTTTTCTTTTATACGTGTAAGCGAGTTAAAAACTAAGTCTCGAAAACTTTATTCGAATACAAAATGACGCCACTCGTCATAGTGGTAGGTACTATAGGCCTAGCACGGACAATGTTCTCTAGGGTAGAATAGAAAAATATAACGTCACTTTGTCATCGTATGCGTAAATTATTTAAAATGAATTCCTTCAACTTAATAATGTACGCAATGTATAACGATGTGATGTCATTATTGTCTATTCTACCCTAGAGAACAATCCCCGTGCTTGGCCTGCTGATGATCAGTCTTTCTCTCATTGGTTTACTCGGAATAAGTAAGACTATCAGACAGACAGACTCGTCTACTTCTAAAATAAAAGAAGTTTTTATCTTAATTCTTTTCCTGTCTCCAGTTGCCAGATTCCTACGGAAGCATGCTCGAGCTATCCTGGAAAGGCACCAAGCCACTTCGCCTGGTTTCCGGCGAAGAGCGCAAGTTCCTGCAAGATGGCGACACCGTCGTGTTACGCGGATACTGCACCAATGAGCAAGGCGTTCGGATCGGGTTCGGAAAGTGCGAGGGAAAGTTGCTGCCAGCTGTACCTTTATAGACAAAATATATTTTTTATTTTCCTTTATCCATTGTTGTTATTGCTTATCAGCAATCCGGTAGGTACTAACCGCATTTCCAATCTCAAACATAGAATAATGGAACAAACATTGATAATTAAAAAGTTGGATTATGTACAGATGTAAACTATCAGGTAAGCACGAACAAAAATCAAAAGCTGTAATTAATATCGAGCAAACTGCCATTGTCATTTTAGATGTATATAATTAAATAATATTCATTTTGTTACATACAACTTAGTATTTTTATTTTATCAACTCTAGCCTCTCTCTCTCTCATAAAGGAGTGACCCCAATGCAGAAGTGGTACCACGGTGGTAGGTTTGCCGTGCACACGTCAGGATCTTGGCGCGCTCCGCAAACAGTGTTAACGCGTTGGCGTTATTTTATTTAATATTATCGTCTAATTTTGCGCCGTTTCTTTTTAGTCACTCTACTTTGGTAGGTACATATTGAGGTAATAATTAAACTTAGGTACTGTATATTACGACATTAAGATACCGCGGCTGCAAGAGATCCACGTCCATCTTTATCAAAGCGTCAATGCAGAATGCCCAGTACCTACGCCAATGTGTAAACAAAATATGATCGGCTGTCTACAGTTGGCCCAACATGCTGGCCTAGCGCATTGGCCCAATGTGTACAGGCCGCAATACTATATTGTACCAGGCATCATTATTAAGGCGCTACCCCGATCCACAGTAGCGCTGCCATCTATTTTATCATATTTATAACGATAAACAAAGGAATTTCAAAAATTAATTATGCAGTTTGTTTGTTACACAAAAGTAGAAGTGAAATGTTTGTTTAGGACATTTTTAAATTTATTTAGAGACTGATTAAATACATCTATTTCTGGTATTTGTTTGTTAATAAAATTATATTCATTGCAGATCCTGGTAGATGGGATCTGAAGGCCAAGATTGGTTCTTGATCGTGGTGTACTAAAAATGTTTTATAAGAGTTGTCTGGGATAATTGAACCTAAGGGTTATCTTTTTGTATTAAACTCACCATTCCTGTCAAATATTTAACTTCCGTTTAAATGTAATAAATAAACACGCGTCTGTGTTCCGAGTTTTAAAAATTGCATACAAACTTTGTTAGAAGGAGTGGCGGATTGGCTAATGCTTATCGTTGTAATGTAGTTTTACTATAGCAGGTAGGTTATACCTTCATAAATTGGTATAGCTTAGCAAGGTACTTAGCATATACTTATTTTTAACTTTTTGTATCTCATTTAAGTGAACATTTTGTTGTTTTATGAGAATAAACATCTTTCAACCGAAATGTTACGGGTACTACAAGATACAGTAAACCTATAAACAATAATTCATATTTTTTTAATTTTGTGTAAAAAGTCGTGCATATTTGAGGATTATACTTAAAAAGATAAATGCGAACATAATATAATACAGATATTCAACAGTGAAAGGACGTCCCTGTGTCGCTCGGCAGCAAAATCCAGCGGACGAATACATCGCTGTGCCGATAGTAAAACTCAGTTAGATCAACTGGTTTTGATACTTGTGCGGAAAAGTAAGTACCTGTTTGTTTTATCTTATTGTTTGGGCTCGTATGGTTTGTCTTGACTAGCACTCTAGTGTTATATGAAGACCAGAGTCATGATGATGGAGTGGGAAGGTTGCCATAGGAACTCAACTAGTAATCGTAATCTTCGCCCTCGAGTTAGTCGAAAACGATACCCATAATGTTTAAACTGGAATAAAAAAAATGTCGGCCACATTCGATATCGAAAATGACCTCAAATTAATTAAATTAATAATAGGTAATTAATGTAAAAACTTCTATTAAAAATGTGTCGGCCACATTAGATTTTGCAAATGACCTTCACCCTCGAGATATACTTAGTTGAAAACGATTTCCACATATTTATAATCATTTATTATATTAAAAAAAAACTAAACGGGGAATACAATATAAATTTAATATAATTTGGCATCTGTTCAGTACATCAAACAATAAGCCGCTATTAGGTCAAATGTGTGAAATTACGACTCATTTTAAAATGAGTAAAATATTTATTAAAAATCAATATTATTTCCGACCGACCGAGATCTGAGTGAGCGAGAAGATGACTCTCACGCTCTGTAGCATACTTATTCATTACATGAGATTACATTACATCTATGACAAGCCAGTATTCCTTGAAACGGTGATTTAGTTCGTCCAAGTGCGAAGCAGTCGGGGAAATATCGTACTCACTTTGACATTGACATTTCCGTTTGTGCTTGTTTGTCGGTGAAATAGCATCACCCATCATACGTGAAAAAACAATTTATTAGAACAAAAGTTTGCTTGCTCAAAAGGATCTGCAGAACTTATTTCTAATTATTAATCGTGCCTCAATAAGGTGTTCATAATTACAAACATTGTCTAAGCTGAACTTGAGTCTTTACAACTCTCTCCGTCAACGTGCTGGCAGCTAGCAATTAGCGAAAATTGAGTTCAATAGTAGCACACTAATCGCGCGTGGTCGCGATCACAATGGCCAACCAAGACATCAATAACAAAAACGTGTCATTGAGTTTGATAGCGGAATATGGTGCCTCAGACAGCGAATCTGATGCCGACGTGTCGAACAACGCTGATTCTGACGGGCCAGAACTTAGTGAAATGGTGCTGAAGAATAATATCATCAATGCTTGTGCCCATGGTCCGCTGGGTGATGTGGATGATGATGACGATGATGGAAACAGAGTGCGGCATATGATCATTGACCCGCAGAGTGAAAATGGTTACGAGGAGGCGGTGTACAGAGAGGATGTGAGTGACTCGGATGAATCTGCCTCTTCCAGTGACACAGATAGTGATGTGGATTCTGTGAAGGATGTAGAGGATTCATTGGTGCAGTCCAGTGGGTGAGTGCTCTTACTGACCAAATCTTTGCAGCATTCAAAACTCTTTCGGCTCTTATAAACGCATTCTGATGCAATATTGATAGTAGTTTGCTTGATTTTAAAGATAGTTACACTGAAATGTTGTTATGCTATAAATCTAAGCTATTATAGTACTTGTAATTCAATGCCGATTCTTTACATTTTCATGCTTCATTCAGTATCCCGGTAGAGACAAGGTAATTTTTAAATAAATTTCACTGCTTTAATGTTTTAAGTGTTTATGTAGTATGTTACTGTATGTTGTTTTCTGAATTCTATGATAAAGCCCGTTATTTCATGGTTCATGGGTTTTACTATATTAATAAAGCTTTCATAATGTCCATACTTATCAACTTAGCTTAACAACAAAATTTTATATTCTCTCATGCTTATCTTATGCCTCCAGACTTTTCAAAGGTTAAAAAAAAGTATAATATTTTTTTTTGCATACAGTTTGTTATTTTATGGAAACTACAATAATCAAGCTTTCTTTATGTTACTTTCATACAATTTTATCTTGAAGCTTATCAACAAAATATTCTCTCATTTTCATGCTTAACTTAGGCCTCCAGTGGTTATAAAAAGGTAAAATATTTTACTTAAAAGGTAGCATTTAGTCAATATTTAAAGGTTATCTAGCTTGCTCAGAGAGGCCAGAGATCTACCTATAATTAAGCTGTAAAGGTATTAAACTGATTAAAGAAACCAGTACAATGTAATGGCAATTTTAGATAAGTATTGTATTTATAATACATAGTAGAACAGAGAATTTTCCATAGTATTATAGATAATTATGCATGAAAATAAAATTAAAATAAAAAAAGCTAAGAATTCCCCATAATCAATGGACAAACAAAATTTGAGAGTAAAACCCTTGGAACTTAAGTATTATGGCTGATTTACACTATATTAAAGTATCAATCAAGTGTGAGTGACCAGTGTAGGTGTTAAAATCAGCTTGTAAACAGATGAATTTTACTAATCACTGATGATTATTTACACTTGATACTTATCAAAGTGCAGTCAGGCATTAAAACATCTGATTGAACTATTCAAATAAATATAATGCACTTGGCAAGTTACAAAAATGCAAGAAATGTCTGTCAAAAGGTAAATTACAAAATCGATGTCAAAATATTATTGAATTTATGAATAACTTTCAGAGATGAAGGTACAGAAAACAAAGTGGCAAAGCCAGAAGCACCTAAAGTCAACGGAGAGATAGGTCTTGAAGACCTGCCGCTGATTGAAGATCTTGCCATCAGCCTGCCAGCCAAGGAGACCTCTAAGATTGGAGTTGTGTACAGCATTGTGGAACAATTAGGTGAGGCTGAATTTCTCTTTAGAATGTTTTTATTTTACTGTAGAATAATAGTTTGACTGTCCCTTATAGCTTTACAAACCATTTTATTTCATGTTAAATATAGCAAACATTTTTAATTCTAGAATTAACCATTTTATTAGAGAACTTAAAGGTATCCTCCATTTCAATGACCTCATATAGCTGGTCCTCCACGCTGGAGCACTCAACCTGGTGATGGAATAAAATAGGGTACTGCCGAGTCTTATAGCTAGGTGGTGTGCATTGCGCATGCACATGCATGCATAATATTATTTAACTTTATGCATGTTTTTGCGCTAGGTAGATAATGCCTGGCTGTAGAATTGGTTGTGTTGTTTAAATTTAAATTTAATTTAATTACCAGTGTTTTTATATATATATATACCTACTTAGCTGTACACACATATGTGAACGCTACAATGTAGATTAAAACACTTTTAATTTGTATTTTCATTCTTTATCTGCCATTGTAATGTGTTTTGAGCGTTAAATAAATAAAACTACTCTTTTAAAAATGTACAAATGCATGTGTGGAAATTCAGATAATCATCGCACTAATTTTATAAATGCAAAAGATTGCGTAAATGTTTGATACCACCCCAAAACTGCTGAATGGATCCGGCTGCGATTTTGCATTCATTCTAGACCTAAAAAGTTTTAAAACCGAAATAACACTTAGCCTACTTCTCATTCTAGAAAAACGCGGGCGAAGTTGGGGGCAGGAGCTAGTTTAACTTTCTTTCTACAAAGAACTCTAGTTTTGTAGCACCATTGTATGTTTGACCTGTTCATAAAGGGGAATTCCTATGCAAGAATGCACAAAGAAAAGATAACCTTTCATAAACTGTTATCATGAAACTGAGTTTCATCTCATATTCTTTAACATAACCTTTGCCTTGATCCAAAATGCACTTATTTTTGGCATAGCATAAAGTTTTATAATTTGTTACACTACTATTCACTAGCCAAAATAGATGTGGAATGTTTGTAAATAAAACGCCAATACTTAACCTAAAATTGACTCTGTTGCCGCGTCTACGGAATTTAATGTACTTGTCGATTTGAGATCCTTCCTTCAATAAAGATTGCTTACATCTGATACTCTGCGCCATGCGAGTGAGATTCAGTTATTGGTGTCGTGGTTTGCTTACAAACATTTTGCATCGAGTTTGGCTAGTGTATAGTTGGTATGGTAACACGAGAAAATTAGGAATCAAAAATGCCTACTGTTATAAAAAATAACCACATAAAACATAGAAAAAATTGGAAGCCCGTACAAATTAGAAGCAATCTCTTGCAAGAAATTTTTATTAGTTAAATCATTGACTTTTTAGTTTTGATACAGAAAATGTTATTTTGTGGAAAACACAAAGTTCAATGTCGCAGTATCAAACTTGCGACCTTGTAATCAATGTTTGCAGTACGCCCACTAAACATAACATCACACATTACACTATCAGACTAATGTTTGGACGTTGTTACTTCTTCACGCCTAAACTACTGAACGAGGTTTGAAGATTTTGGCCCTAACATCGGTCACCATGTCGTTTTTTTTTTCGTTATCGCATTTAGAAGACACTAAAAAATGTCTTACAAAATAATGTCCTAGAGCGTCAGGTTTCTGAGATATTCACAGATGAAAATAACTATATTTTTTCTCCATATGTGAATATCTCAGGAACCTGACGCTATAGGAGACAATAATTATAAGACATTTTTTATTTATTTTAGTGTCTTCTATCCAACAATATAACTTTCACTGCGTGCGGCCATTTTGAAAAAAAAAAAAAAAAATGTTAAGGCGGTCCTTTGCATAGATTTCTGTCTAGACCTGGAATAACACATAGGCTAGTTTTTATCCAGTAAATACATGCGGGCAGACTCTAGTCTATCATATCGCGTTAGTAAATCAGTCCAATTGAAAACAATACAGCTATTGATTTTTCATTCAAGTGGTTTTATGGAAAAAAGACTTATTTGCATTCACATGCCCTTGGGACGTCTCGTCTAACCTTCGTTGTGAATCAATATGACCTTCGGCGTGCAAAATAAATGCCGTTTTATTGTCTTCGTAGCCTTAAGGACTTCGCACATACATCTAGCTCCGCTGCCGCGCGGCACAAAAATAAGCATTCAAATATGGGCTTAAACTCATACCCCCTTATTCATAATAGTCTACTAACTTAGAGCATTGCTATCTCTCACCCTGTCTTATTCTATTGACATAAGTCAGAGTGAGAAATAACGCTGCTTAGCAAGTGTTTTAAGTTAGCGGACCATTCAGAATAAGGGGCTGTTTAGACACATTTTACATAGTGACAAAATGTGCTTTCAAATAAGAATTTGAATGCACATTTTTAAGCTGTGCGGCAATGGTGCGATCCAGATCTGCGACACCCTTTATACCTAAAGCGTGCGTACAGGAAAACATAGCAAAGAATCCTGCGCTGCGGTTTGCAAAATCTCTTTGGTTCTTAAAGACCGGTAGCCTTATGCTTAGTTTAGTTACTCCTGAAAACATCCCAATCTCACTAAATACATAATGTACTTTAAAGTTCTATGTGGGTAAAACATCCCAATCTCACTAAATACATAATGTACTTTAAAGTTCTATGTGGGTGAAAGTCAAAATGGCAAATTGTTTTGCTTATTCCCAGTAGTTCTGTTCAGAAATGTATCCAGTAGTTCAATGCACCAAGCACTAGTTTATAATACTTTAGCTTACAAAACACCTGCTCCGTAAGTGAAATTTTGCGCTGCAAATAAGGCGCTTTCAGGGGGAGGCCAGCGTCCAGCAGTGGACTAATATATAGCCTGTTAAGGTGAGGTGAGTATACATTTGGCCATAACTGGCACACTTAAAGGCCCTTGAAACTAAGCCGTTCGATCTCGACCTTCGCCTGCAGACAATCAATACGACCTTTTCTTCGCGACATCGGCTCCACTTCCGATGTTTGATTTTTATTATTCTATCGCTGAAGCCTTTTTTTTGGGTTGTGTCTAATGTAATTTATGTTGGAGTTCGTCTCTCCAACCTAATTTTATGAATCAGAATATCGTCTGTTAACTGTTGCACAATAAATCTTATAAAATAGTATTGTAAGTCTTATGAATTCAGTTGGAGGATATCTCCTTTTAGAAGTCGGTCATGCAAACTTTTCATGACCGACTTTAAGTTGAAAAGTTGAGAACGGGGAAAACGTTGCCATTGTGAAAAGCTGGGTTCAGAAATTCCTGGTACTCTTTTGTTGTTGTTGCAAACTCTAAACTTTACTCCAGTTTTTGCTAAGAAACATCAAACTAATTACCATGATTTTACAAAATATTAACTTCACGACCTTGGTGGTCGTTTGCTGAAAGAAAATTCTAGTAGTGTTATTCTATATATGGCCAGGTGGTGTCGCCTTAGAATTTGCACCACCCCAACTCATCCCGCGGGTGTCATAAGAGGCGACTAAGGGATATTCAATTCACCGGGGTGCGGGTAGCAGCGCCCCCTGCAGAACCCGCATGCCCAGTGTGGGGATTATGGGCATTACATTTTTATTAGCATTCATTATTTATTTTTCCATTGCAGTGGTAGTGAAGGCAATCCCAGGAACCCCAGCGGTAGACTTGGAAAGCATCCTCTTTCTGGACAACGGCGCTAAAGCTCTGGGCAAGGTGTTCGATGTCTTTGGACCTGTGAGTTTTTCTTTATATATTTATGCTAAAAAATATATGTTAAACATCATTGAACATCCAAAACATGCAAAGATATTTGCGTTAGAGTAACAATGCACGAGATTTCACGACAAAATCGCGTTTTACATGTTTCAAAAACGTTCGGTTACGGCCGAAACTGACACCGAGGCCGAAGGTTCGCTTTCGGTTGAAAATAAAGGTTCTATCGGACACTGTAGATAACTGATAATTATACTTAATACATAACATAGATAGATATTTTTTATCATATATGTAAAAAACACATAGAACACATAATTATCTGCAGATCGTACAAACATTTGTCCTGACGCGGGAATCGAACCCTACTACTGCTACCTCCTGCGTCGTCAAGTCAAATATAGCTGGATAAAAACGTGTCCATTCTAAACCTGAAATCATCCTTTCTACTTTAGGTTGTTTATTATTACCTCGTAAGAACTATTCTGTGATTAGTTTTAAACTTAAAAAAAAAAACTAGTGACTTGCAACATATAAATGTTGTTCAAACTTTCGACCTGTTTAAAAAATACTACACTCTCGAATAATAACAAGTTTATCAAACATGGCATTTAGATCAGTAAAGCCGCTGCCCCACCCCTTCGTCATTCATCGTTGTCATAGTGAATGAATGAATGAATGAACGCTTTATTGTCAAAGTCAAAACCTCTTTATTTCCATAATTACAATAAATATACACCTAGAAAAGGTCAAATTCTTAATAATTAAACACTGACACGGAAATAGAGTGATATTTTTGATTTTAGTCGCTTCGGTATGTAGACTAAAGTAAAGAAGCGACGAAGAAACCTTTAGCCTGTTAGTTAGTTGTTATTTTTCGAGTTGGAGCAAATTCCGTCCCAAGCTTTTTTATCCTCTAGATAATCTGATATTTTATAGTAGGCTTTTTTACACAAGAAGGTTTTGACAATTTCTTTGAATTTATTTACTGATAATTTTTGTACATACAAAATTAATAAAATATCTATTATCTAAATTAAGAAACAAAAAAGAACGTACAATAGACTGCCTTATTGCTTAAAGCAATTTTTAAAGATATAAATTGAGAGTTGGTAGTGCACAGATTACAGAAGCAAACTATAGTGAAGCGATTAGTTAGCAGAATTGGGCCCCTCGGCGTGATCATCTTGAAACTTGTATACCTACTACGAGTTTAATTATAGAGTAGACTGTTTAGTATGCCCTGAAATAAATTAATTTTGGGATTTTTTTGTGTGTAAAAAACAAAAAAATAAAAAAAAAAATCTATGTCAAGTATTTATTATGTACTAGCTAGCCTGCGGCTTCCCACGCGTTTTTTGGAATGAAATGTAGCATATTAAATATCAAAGTGCTGTATTTCCTTTAGACCTTACAGGACTCTTGGGCACGTCACACACAAGCCAGGTCCAGATCTTTGAAGATCGATCCATTCTGTACTTTTGGCGATGTCTTCGGCCAAACGTCTTCACAACAACGGCACAAACTTTTGCCTTTATAATTTAGTAGGATATCAGTTACTATAACACAAGCTCTGCATAGCTTAGGAATAGAGGATCTGTGTGAATACTCCAGCATTATTTATTTATTGTTCTGTAATTCTTTAATGCACACAATAATACATAAGCATGAACTTATTTAATAGGATATGTACATAGGCGAGCTTAACCCTGAAAAGAGTTGTTTTCCAGCAAACCTTAGAGTTATGGCGATGGATAAGGTAGAGGACACTTCCTCTACCTGTTCCATCGCCATAACTCTTACAAAAACAATGAATCGAACACGATAAACTGACAATTAAACTAATACTAGGTAGCTATATACAATACATATGCATATAATAAACATACTTAAATTAAAATAATAATCACTAAATAAACCTAATAAATAGCTTTTATAATAATATACTATACCTCAGATAGATAATATTTATGATATTAGGAAGTGCTGTTTTAACCTATGTAGCTTTAAATATGTTTAGCGACGGACTGGCTCGGATATCACGGGGGATAGAGTTCCACAATCTAGTAGCTTGCGCCTATTGTTTCCTAGTTTCTAAGCGTGGCTTCGCACGCATCATTTCTATGGACACGTTTTATGGTTATTTATATCCCATGGGGGGAACCGTTTTATGGGATAAAAAGCCTGTGTTTGATACCAGGCTTAGAGATCAATACAAAATTTCATCCCGATCGGTTCAGTTGTTATGGCGTGAAGAGGTCACAAACATCCGTCCATACATACAACCATCCAAACATTCGCGTTTATAATATTAGCGTGATCGTGATCTATTAATTTAATTATAGGCTAGGGATTTTTAACAACTTTTCTTTGGGGCCAGTTGTTGTAAGAAACGAAAATCATTAAATCCCCTTAACTAGATTAACTTGAAATAAAAAAACTAAGTCGTATGTATCCACTTATCTTTTAAACTTTACACTAACCAAACTCGACGTAGAATGTTTGTAAACAAACCGTCCACAATTAACCTAAAATTAACTCTGTTGCCGATTCTTTTTATACGCAATTTACATTACTTGTCGATTTGAGATCCTTCCTTCAATAATTATAGCTTACAATTATGTCTGAAACTTGACTCCAAGCAAGTGAGGTTAAGTTATTTGTGATGTGGTTTGTTTAAAAACATTCTACATTTATTTTGGCTAGTGTATAGATAAATGTGAAATAAAAAACTAAGTCGTATGTATCCACTTACTTTTAAACTAGGTCACACAGATTCGTCTTGACTCACTTTAAAACGAGAAGCCTTCAATTTTACTAACACAATAAAAAACTTGCGCTAGGTCGTGCCGTGCCATTGAAACAGACGCCAACGAAAGAAATATGATTATGAAAAAATGAAACGAAAGATTTTTTCATTTAATTTTTTCATATTTGTAACTTCTTCACGCCAAAACGACGTATGTAGTTCTAGGCCTGGAATAAAACATAGGCTACGTTTTATGCCATAAATCAGTTCCCATGGGATAGAAAATAGTAGATTGTATCTTAAGGGAGCAAAATAATATTTTTTACGGCGAGGGCGCTTTTTTGAATCCAGAGCGAAGCGAAGGATTCTAGAGTAGAATCACGAGCGTAGCGAGGGATTCTTTAGTAGAAGCCTGAACGTAGCGAGTGATTCAAAGTACGTCGCCCGAGCCAAAAATATATTTTGCGCCCGAGCGAGTGTACAACATACACTCTACTTTTCATCACCCTCTATGAGAAAATAAAAGGCGCCTCATATTTTATTACAATATTATTATTTAATAAAACATAGAGTATTGACTGAATTTAAATTAAATAGGATTAATAGGTAGTGAAACAGCTAAAAACTTATATTTACATTTGAGACTTTTTTGCAATTATGAAAATGTATTCATTCAGTAGTTTCGGAGTTATGACACGGACAAGATACAGACAGACGACAGAAAGACATGAATAAAAAAAATTACAGTTTTGGCTTCAGTATAGATAATAAATTGCCCTCCAAAAAAAATTTTCAAAATATCTTCAATGTACAGAATTTGACCTTTTACAGTTTTATTATAAGTATAGTTATAGATTTGTTTCTATTGCTTGATTGTAATTTTCTTTATTAATAAAGCCACATTTACAGTAAGCGAAGAATTCATTAAAAAATAAAGAAGTTAATATATTATTAATAAATGCGAAATTAATTCTGTCTGTTAGTTATTCACCAAATAACTGAACAGATCTTGATGAAATTTGGCAAAGATGTAGATTGTATCCCGGAGAAGATCATAGGCTACTTTTAATCATGAAACAACGTGTACAAAGCCTCTGGCAAAAGCTACTATTATAAATGCGAACGTTAGTCTGATCTTATCGAATCTAAATGAAATTTGGCAAAGAGAGATTGTAATTGTTATCCAAACCAAGAATACCTTTTAACTTGTAAAAGAGCGAGCGAATTAACCCGCGGGCAGAAGTACTATCAAATAATACAGCTGTAGGTCAAGCCCAGCGATTGTTGTCTAGGGTAGAATAGAGAATAATTTTTCTCTATTCTACCCTAGACAACAATCGCATCGTCATCGAATGCGTAAAATATTTGACATTCCTTCATCTTCAATAATTTACGCAATGTATGACGAGGCAATATCACTTTTAACCGACTTCAAAAAAAGGAAGTTCTATGTTCGGCTGTATGTGTGTTCTTTTTAATGTACCTCTATATTCGTCGATTACTCCGTCAATTGTGGACCGATTTGTATGATTCTTTCGCTATTAAATTTTTCATAGTTTATAAAATGTAAATCCTGTTATTGGCTGTAAGTTATATTTTTAGGTTTAGTTACTTTTATTTGAGAGAGCTGTGGATTTTGTGTAATTAATAAAAAAAAATAAAAAAATAGAGGATGATCCCGAGATGGTCCCGTACAGTATTTACGATGTATTAATATTTGTCCCGCAAAACTTAAATTATTATTATTATTAATTATTATTATTAACTCATTTCATTCAGATAATACATCCATAAAATATACAAAAATGTCACAATAAAAATTAAAATAAAATAAAAAACAGTGTACTTAATATGAAGGAGTTTGAAGTCGGTTTTAAGTTTTCTCAAACAATTCAATAATTATATAACTTGTAGAAGAGCGTGCGAACCCGTTGGTAGAATCGTTTTTGCTACACTTGTCGATTAGAGCTCGGCTTAGTGTTGACATAACATTACAAAATCGAGGCCAAAACGAGAATTTTGGATTTTTGTATTGAGTTGTTTACAAATACTATTTCTTGAGAATGGCTTGAGTGTAGGTACAAACGAATTCTCCAATCACCACTAGATGTATATTCCAGAATAGATTACAGACATGTTCGCAAGTACATATATCGTGCGTTATTTGTAAGCCTATTGACTATTGTGTTCTTTCGCCCTTGAGTTTATCGAACGTTACGGCTCTATTGCGAGATCACTGCACTCCATTTCTTATTGGTTTAAAGACATAACTGGATGTCGTTGATTGAAATGCGTTTTGGTACCTGGTTTAATTGGTTTTATGTTAATAAGTATAATCCCAACATTGTTTTCTTAAATAATTTTCTTATTTATGTATCTATATGTTTTAGGTGGGTGACCAATCTAGGTCTAGAATAATAATAATAATAATAATAATGCAAGACAATCCACACAGCATCATCTAGCTCCAAGCTAAGCTAGAGCTTCTGAAAATAGCTCATACGTATAAAACGCCCAGATCTGAAACAATATTTTATTAAAACCCGCGACGGGAATAAAACCAGCAAGTTTCTGCTTTTTATACATCTTAAATAATGCTTCATGAAGATATAATGTAGATAATTTTTTCAAAGCTGGCGCCATTTCCATAAGTTTTTCGTATACTGGATGGGAGCCTGGATTTGTGACGTCAGCGTGGGTAAATTGCATGAACAGACAAAAGAAAATCACGCCATAGTCCCCTTTCAGTGATTTATGTTAGCTTCAAATCAGGCATCAAGCAATAAGTTAAATGGTACTAATTGTAGTGTGCGGTCGTGAAATAGTAGTTAGCCTGGCATTAAGAGGGCAAATATCAGTCATTTGTATGAATAGGATAGGAACAAGATGGGTATACCATTTTGCAGACGTAAGCGCAAAAATAAATAATCGTTTATTCCCAGAAAACTACACAACTAACTAAGAAATTGGCTTGGAGGAACCAAATGATTAGTAATGACCTACAAATCGAAACATAAGTCATTTCTATAGACCGCATGGTTCCTGAGATCTCGACCAAATTATGTCCGAAATAGTGCACTTTCATGATATCGTTTTCGTATTTTTATTCATGTATTTTCACATTAGAGGATGCAAAGAAATAATGCTGAATTTTATGTAATATGAGTTTTTTACCACGGGGATCCCGTAAGGTCTGAGATCTAGGTCAAGTTTGACAACCAAACCTGTTAGCTTCACCGCTAAGTATCTGAAACTAAACCTTTTTTTTCATTCCAGGTGACAGAGCCCCACTACGCCATCCGGTTCAACAGCCACCAGCACGTGCTGGACCGAGGCGTGACTGTCGGCGCCGAGGTGTACGTCGCGCCCGAGAGCAAACACACCAGCTATGTCTTCTTACCGGATCTTATGAAGTATGTTGCGCGCGTTATAAGATTCATTATGAATGTAAGCGGGTTAACTACGAGCCTTGTTTGTGTTGAAAAAATCCCGTCACCCTGAAGAAGACCCTCGGGATGAAACGTTAGTGTTTTTCTAACACGAACCAGGTTGGTAGTTAACCGGAGGGGTCAGTCTATTTGACGTTAGTAACGAGACGTGATCGTGACGTCTCCTTTTTACATACAATTTGGTACAGCGCCTCTACAGTGCGGACAGGGAACTAATCCCTTACTAAAAGTAGACGTCACGATCACGTTTCGTTACTCACGTCAAATATACTCACCCTGTTTACATTCATAATGAATTCGTCAAACTATAGTTTTATAATAAAATAGGCATTAATGCTCTCATCATCAGCCTCCCCAAATGAGCCTCGCATCCAGCATCTCGAAGCAGTCTAGCAGATCGTCATCCCACCTGGAGGGCTATTCAGACTCGTTCGTTACTACTGGTTCTGAGGTAGATATGGCCGGCCTACTGCCACCTCAGCTTGCTAATTCTCTAGGAGACGGCAACGTATCGCGCAATTGGATTCCGCGGCCCATAAAACAAATGCGAGCATCTCGTCTTATGTTTTGCAATTCCATAGGTAGAGGTACTACGTTGATGAGGACCTCGGCGTGGCGGGCGTAGGTCCGCCTGCGACGCAGGAAGTTGCGGGTTCGATCCCGCCTCGGGACAAATGTTTGTACGATCAGCAGATATTTGTTCCGGGTGTTCTGGATGTTTTCTATGCATAATCAAAAATATATATCTATTGTATATCAGTTATCTAACCCATAACACATGCTCAAGCAAGTTATCATCAGTTTGGCCAAATATTATAAAATAAAGCTAATAATATTTTTTGTTTTAGAATTAAAGGTTCAGACGCGTCGTGGAAGAACGACATCGAACCTCCCGCGAGTCAAGTGGAGTTCTCAGACGACGAAGAGGAGCGCCGGGTCAAACGCGAGGCCAAGAACAAACACAACGAGCAAACAGACGCCGGCGAAACCTCCAAGAACCCGCGAAAAGTCCAACAGAGGAATCAAAGACCTTTAGAATCTAGCAGTCGGTTCGGATCCGGCCCCAGTCGTGGCAGGAACCCCTTCACAGCTGGCTCTCACAGAAGGAACCTCAACCCGTCTCAAAGATACGCAAGGCCCTGGAACGTTGATGCTGATGTCAGAACGCCTCCACATCACCCGAACGATATGAACTACCATCCAAGCTTTCCTTACATCTACGGCCCGTTTAACCAGAATTCCCCCGCACCCCCGCCGCCATTTATGTACCCTAACTTCGCGAGAATGAGCACCCCTATGCCTCATATGGGCCTCATGAGACCTAACGCGCCTATATTCGGCTCCAACTTCTGCAGTATGCCAGGGTCGACACCGCAGTGGGTCAGCTCCGACCCCCCACCCCCGCCTGGGACGTAAACGCACAATTATTATTCTAATGTATATTAAGGCTTGTAACGTAATGTAATTTTCTTTAGTTTAGATGGAGGTTGAAGTAACTGAGTGTGGTTATCCAAATATCTACATATTTACGTAATAAATAATTATTGATTCGTATTGCTCATTTATTTGATATCTACCCTCATGATAATAGATATTTTTAGGCTGTGGGGGAACCACTAAGCTACTAAATCAAACTCAATGTTTTGTGATTTCTTTATTAAATATTTAATTTCATTGTTAGAAATAAACTAACGATCGAATTTAATAGATGTTAAAATAAAAAAAGTTACAATAAAGATTACAATCTAAAAAATACTGCTCTTGGACACGGCAGAACTTAACTCGTATAATCTGCTGCCCTTTTGACGAATCGCCAAAACTGGATATAAAATAAAATTTTGCACTCACTTGATCACAACGTAAAAATGATAACCATTTCACTATAAAGGAATTCAACTTTCCATGATATACCTAAAAGTTTATCAAATTATAATGGATTAAGACAACTATCCGGCCGCTCAAATTCATAAAATACACAATGTAACTTAAAACATACAAGAAACAATTAAAATAGTGGGCCCATATAATCTCTTGTTAGATGCTTACAGGTAAAGTCAACAAGTAAACTTAGAACTACAAATAATATGCAAAATAACAGAAATTACGTAGAGAAACAGCTAAAGTTGCAACATATAGGCAGTACCTACGTTGACATTGGTACCTATTTAAGAACTTCTTAAGTGGATTTTGCTAAAAGGTATAATTTCTAACTTTGAATATAAATGCAAACAAACATAGATCACTCAAAAACTTGTTCACGCAACAGTTATAGGCAAAATGATATCCAAGTATAATATAGGAATCAGCAGTGCCTATCTGTCATTGTTTTTGTGATCCTTACATAATGTAAACTTAACGAATAGCCAAATGTAAAACAAAAAATCTTAAGAGTCGTAAAATTAATGTATACGTATGTATGTAAACAGTCAAGTGATTTATCTGTTATATGAAGTGGGATACGTCGAGAGGTAAACTTATGAAAATACATTTCTCCGAGTACTCATAGGGCTTGATTACCAAATGAGCCTCAAAACCTGCCTCTGCTGGGCTCCATTCAAACTAAATAGAACTATTCCGAGCAGTCTTCTACATAAAACCTAAAAACGACATGATTTAAAAAGCAAAAAATAATTTGATCGCTTTATTAATTCTAAAGGAATTACGTTTTCTAATCTACGAGAGGATTACATTATCGATTATACGTTAGGAACTATTCTACTGTACAGATTAAAAACGATTTTATTTTTAATACTTTCAATAGTAACCGTCCTTTATGAAGTCATATAGATAAAACGAAACTTATTTGATCAAGATACTCGCCAATCGGCTGTCTTACAGCCTATATAATATGAAATAACCTTAAAAATAGCTGTCATACCAATGAGGTTATTGCATAAATATTACTCTACGATACGTTAAACATTGCTTTTACTGGCAATAGATAAAGAAATATATTGTTATATATATTTAATGTCGTATCACTCTTATGTGTGGTGTTGCCGAGTTGCATAATATTTAGAATATTAAGTTTTATCTAAGACACTACCATCTACTCTAGTATTCACAGAAATCGATACAGTTATAGATTACGGAAAAGGCGATACATGTGCTTATTCTACGCGACGATTTTAATATTAACTTAATTAAAACCTAAAATTAGAAGAGTAAACGACAGCCGATCGTAATTACTAAAGTAGCGTTTTGTTTCATGATCGCTCGTTAATTTCATTTGGTAAATAAGGCAGCGATGTAAAGGCGCGCGAACTATTATAAATTCCGGTTTCTAACGCATACAATAGTATGAATATGTTAGCAAAAGCGTTTCTATTTCATTCATTTGTGTGAAATTTAGTATGTGTTTGCAAAAATGAAACAAAACGCACGCACCACTCAAAAATACTTAAAACATACAGTTTCCTGCGCTTAGACATATCAGATCGATTTCGAGAGATTACATCATGGTTTTAATATACTTTTGAGTGCCAAATCCATATCGTAGACATTGAAGGCGTTATAGTGCACTACTTAACACTGCATATCTAATTATCATAACACTAAATCGAGTAAATAATGACGCCTCTATGTAGATATTCGCAAAATATTACAAGTTCTATGTATTTAAACCAATGTTCTACATGAAAATATATATATTTTCTATACTAAAATATATATTATTGATAATCATAAGTATATAAATCACCGATTACTGTTGCTTATTACTTTCTATTGTATATTGTGATGCTTATAAATATTGGAAAAATATCATCTTGCTTATGGATTTTCATGTAAAACATTGCCATGGAACAATAACCATTGTGTAAGGTATTGTGACATTGATTTGTTCTGATATTTTTATAAAGTATTCTATTTCTATCACGAGTATAATATTGTAAAGCTATCATATAATAATATTTGTATCACTTGCGGATACAAATTCATTAAATTACGGGAATTACTACAGGATTATATATTTTTATAATTCGTGTTTCATTAAAATTTCGCAAGTGAAAACGTAGGCTTATAATATTTATATAAGTTCACCGATAAATAAATTAGTTTCTTCGCCGCCAATTAAATGCATTTGACAGTCATTTGAAATAAAAAAAATGTCGCCATTGTAGTAGCAGTACTAAGTTTAAGGAAGACATAGCATGCATTGTTTTATGTGCTAACATATCATCAAGCAATATTTATTTCATTTCTCTGTAAATATTAACGTAATAATCAAGACATTTATATATGAACGCTACTACAATTATATTTAGGTCCACCCCACAGAATTAACATTTTGCATCTTTACCGCCCTGAACAAAGCCAAGTTCACTAATGGTGTTAATTCAGATTTCGCCAAAACTAAACGAATTTGACAGCTCTAAAAATATTGCAGTACCTTTCATATCGATCAATATAAAAAGGACGCCATCATTTTTAGAGCTGTTAAATAAGTTTGTTTTGGCGACATCTGAATGGACAATAATATGTGGCCAAATTCATCAAAATAAAGACACCTTTAACTATCGAAGTTGAGTGACACATAAACACGTTTAGGCACGCGTAACACCGCGTTCAGACTTGATTTAAACTAACAGCTAAGAAGCACATAGTAAGGCTTAAGAACTTCCAATGTTATGGTTTTGGATATATTTTAGGAAAAAATACACTTATAAAAAAAAAATACACTTATTAAACGGCGTTTCTTATTTTATATAAAGTTTACTACGTTTCTGCCCGCGGCTTCGTACGCGTCGTTCCTATGGACACGTTTTATGGTTATTTTTATACCATGGCAACTGAATTATGGGATAAAAAGTAGTCGTATGTTTTATTCCAGTCCAAGATCAGATCCGTTCAGAAGTTTTGGTGTGAAGAGGTAACAAACAACCATCCAAACTTTAACATTTATAATATTAGTGTGATTATTTAAGTATTATTCTGACTGGTGTCGATTTTGTTGGTTTAAGTCGTGTATATAACATTTAATTTAGTAAATTTGTAGCTCATGGCTTGACAGGAGCCGTTTCAAGATCGTCATACAAAGTTTTGACATTTGTTATTAACAGCGATTGACGTGTGGTATCAACAACTTCATCATTTACATTAGTACCATGTGTTCAATAAATCGGTTGGTTTTATTAGATAGATAGAGATGTCTCTTCCATTCACACCACTACTAGCTACGAGCCATTTGGGAAATCAAGGTGCACATTATGTGGCTCGCCCTGGACGCAGCTTTGGTAGATGTCATGCCACGGGCAGCCATCTTGTATTTCACATTGTTTTGTTTTAATTCTGATGCCTAAAGAGTTGAAGATTTAACTGTTTTGAGTACTTATTCTTTATTTTGTTTCACCATGTTACAAAGATGTGGTGGCACTTGTGCTGGGAATCGACGAGTGGTTGGTTGTCCGCCCGTTTTGTGAAGAAATGCTTTTTCAAATTAATTATTTTATTTATAGATGAAAGCCGACTCGGGGATATAAGAAATTAAATAATATTCCAAATTATATTATATAATAATAAAAACCTTAGAAGCAACGCGACACCTCTCGTCAAACGAACTAAATGTAACTTTAGTCTTTGAACAGGATTGGATAAAACTTCAATGTGTCCCCTGTAGGTGGAGCTGACGGCGCTAGAGTCCGAAGGAAGTCCCAAAGTTTTTCGACTCCCTACGTCACTTGACCTCATGGTAGTTGGTTAGCACATTGCCGTACTGAGGGAAGGATGCGGGTTCAAGTCCCGTCGAAACCGAAACATTTTTGGGATATTATTGGATTTCTTACAAAGCCGTTGAGTTTTACTCGCACATTTTGCAGAGGGCTGAAGAGATTTCAGGCAATATTTTTTCACCAGTTCGCTTGTGGTGGTGAAAACATTACTGTGAAAAAATCTTGCGCATTTTTTCATAACAATTTGTATTTGCTAGGCAGCTGGTGAAGCTCGGTGGACGACGAGATTATGGATGAAGCCGTGTTATCAGAATATTAAGTTGGTCCAATCCTCGTTACACACCTTTCGCTGGTCCTTGGACCTTTACGTTGATCGTCGGATTCGGGCATCTTCGTCCGAAGCCGGTTGCAAGTTTGATTGACTATTGGAAGAATCAGGGTTTGAATGACGCTTCAGCGACCGCCTTTTGGGTAGCTCATCCGGTTCAGGTAAAGGAGCCCGGCTTTATGTTGCGAATGTGAACGTTACCCCACCTCTGTGTGCTATACGTGTGGCCGTAATCCCAGCCCTGTGCGCCTCTGTGTGCAAACGTGTTTACCTCACCCTTCCTCATACCTTCCCCGTTAGAAAATCGGAGAGTTCTGGGCACTTTTGTATAGCGGTTCCCTCCTTTACGTTCGAAGCACTTAAATCACATTTAGTAATGATGTAAGCGGGACAGAGTACTATCTCGCTTCCATTCCTTTTTTTTCTTTTTTCGCTTGCTTTTTTGTCGTTTTCAGTCCCATTCTTTATCTACACGATTTCTATGGTTAAACTAAAAACTGGACAGCACGCAAAAGATCCTTTTTATTTCGATCGCAAAGAAATTACAAACATATTTAGTGCTGTTAAATTAGTTAATGTACCAACAGAATCGACACCTTAAGCTACTCAAATCTATGACAGCTACAAGTTTAGTTTTAAGACTTCTAAGGTAACAAAACCATTTTATAAACTTAAATTATGCTTGTAATGTTGGTTTAGTTCTGACGAAAGCTGCTTTTAAGAGTATATTGATCGCAAAAACAGAGTATCAAAAGTTTGATACCTACTCAATAAAAGATAGGATACTTTGAACAGTAAACTTATAAAAAAATCTCTTCAGAAGTTACTTAGTGTACTTGCGAAATAATTTAACGGTGTGTTTATAAATAACAACTTGTAAAATGCCAGTAAGGCAATTCTCGTCAATATACCCCAAAGCCAACACCCTCTCTCCACAGCCTACATGGGGAAAGCGGGATAGCGGGAGTGGACTCTCGGAGAGTTGTGACGTGTCCTAGAGTCCTGTATAGAAGAACCTATATAAAACTGTCAAATTTGACAGATCTTGCCATATTTATCGAGTGATATATTGGCGAGAATTCCCTTCCAGATTGCTACCCAGATAGTTTCACAGGCTTGAACATTGCTTAAATTCTTTCTGTTTGAATCTTTGATTTCCCGATTGATCTAAAAACATTGTGTGTTCGCTTTTCGACACAAGGTTTTGCTGAATTATCGAAAATAATGAGCTTTCCAATAAAGAAGAAACCGCTATTTACCTTAGATATAATAGATGACGTGGTGTTTTAACGGAGAGGAGCTATACACCAGCCAAACTCGATGTAGAATGTTTGTAAACAAACCACGACACAAATAACTAAAGCTGCTTGCTTGGCGTCGAGTTTCAGATATAATTGTAAGCAATATCTATTGAAGGAAGGATCTCAAATCGACAAGTAATGTAAATTGCGTATAAAAAGACGCGGCAACAGAGTGAATTTTAGGTTAAGTATGGGCGGTTTGTTTACAACGAGTTTGGCTAGTGTATAGGTTGTCGTGTCCAAATAAGCAGATTCTATGCCACTCTTATTTGGCACCTCCTTAACAAACGATTTTTTTTTTTGACATTGAGAAAACGCCTCATTACACCACGTAACCTTACACATGTAAGTCAAAAACAGGATAAAATGAAGCGGGTGTCAGTATCTACTTCCTACACCATCCTGCGATCCGTCGGTTCTGTATAATGGGGCAGTGTGCTGCGTGCTAGGGGTTCTCGACCGGCCGTATTGTGCAGTCCCCCACGGTTGTTATGGGGGTTATGGTCACCGCGCTGTTCGTTGATGATGTTACGGTGTTCACCTGGAAAAGAGGGAGTTGGTTTATTTTGGGTTGTGATAAATCAAGACGGTCTTTGACTAGATACTTTTAATAGTCGAAGAGAACAAGGAAAGAAACAATTTTTCGGTGTTCACCTGGAAAAGAGGGAGAAGGTAGCCATGTACGAAGACCGGTCCTGGATCAATGTGCCGATTGATCATGACTTTGGTTTTATCCAAATTCATATCAAGACCGACGCATCGCGAGGCTGTAGCTAGGCCATCCAGCATCCGGTTCAGCTCCTCTAGCGACTCCGCCATTAAGACTATGTCATCAGCGAATCGTAGGTGCGAGATGTAATCACATTTTTCCATTCCAGCGTCTTAAAAATATCTTCCAACGCGCTTGCGAACAGTTACTTAAGTATTTAGTATTTATACTATAATTTTTACATATTTTTTTTTCGTTCTAACATACATAATTATATAAATTTAAAAAGAATCGTGTCATTGACCCAGAGGTCGATGACGTGCGCGCGGTGTCGCGTATCAGCCTTCCACAGAACTTCCTGAACACGACACCCTTCGGCCATCATCCGCTTTCCACGAACGATGAGAGACGA
Organism: Eupithecia inturbata; assembly: GCA_963662085.1. Lineage (NCBI taxonomy): Eukaryota > Metazoa > Arthropoda > Insecta > Lepidoptera > Geometridae > Eupithecia > Eupithecia inturbata. Next base: position 2,391,070 of record OY759195.1, read on the forward strand.
TCCGTCGACACGCAACATAAATATGACTCTAACTTCTCGACACTCATACTGATGCCGGATGTCTGTCGCAGGTACTTCACCACATCCTCGATTGTCACGGCGTAGTGGACGCGTATTGCTTAACACAATTAACAACTACACATATAACGCTTTAGGAAGAAGACGCTGATCTTTCTTTGAAAACTACTGAACGGATCGAGCTTAAATGTCGGGTAGAGATCGCTCTTGAGCGATAAGACCGCTTATTGTCGCTTAGTTTTTAAGTTGTAAATAGTTTATATTAGATTTAAGTGTGCAATAAAGTATATTCTATCTATCTATCTAAATTTTAGTTGTATATAGTTACTGTTAATGTCGCGCCGCTCTGGGTCGCATCGCTGCCTGTTGGCACTCAATGTCTAAGTTGATTTATGTACATTATAGTGGTCGCAGGGAGTCGATGAATGGAGACAGCATAGGATTGCTTTTTTGGCGTCGTTTGGAGAAGGTTCAGCAGTGTCTGTGTGTAATATGTCCCTTTTGCTCCAAATACCTGTTCACTCTACTGCCTTCTACGGCAACACATTGACTGTCCGGGCTGTCCAGTTATGGAACGCATTGCCGGTTACTGTAAGGTGTGTGAAATCACTACCAATTTTCAAAGATATAATAAATTAACACTATTTGAACTGCTCTCACTGAACATGCCCTTGTTTCCATAATATATGTAGGTATATAAATATATATATAGGTGTAAATGTATTTATATTTATATTTTAGTATGTTAATATATTTATTTTTAAGTAGTACCATATTAGATGCACACAGATCTTACCCCATGTATTTTGACGATCCTATCCATACCAGGTTGTCTGGCAGAGATCACTCTTGAACGATAAGACCGCAAATTGTCACTTTATGTTATAATTGTTTCTTTTGGTTGTTGTTTCTTAGATTTAAGTGTGGAATAAAAGTATTTTCTATCTATCTATCTAATAATTATGTTACTTACTTCTCGAGCTTAGCGACCCGGCTTAGTGTGTTTTGTCTCCGTTAAGAGAAGTCGCCATTTGGGTCTGTCCTGCGCAGTTTCCCGCCAGGGTATACCCTGGGCGATGTAGTCTTTACCTCGGGCGATTGATCCGGCTTGTCATTCTCCTCGGGAGCGTTGTTGGGCAGCTTCACGATCTGGCAGTCCCCGACGGTCATGACCTGCGTCTCCATGCCGACGGGCGGCACGCTCTCGGGCGAGACGCGCGACTCCTCCTCGTCTGAGGATGAGTCGGACACGTCGATGGTTCGTTCGTGGGAGCTCTCGGTGTGAGATTGGTCTTCGGAGGTGCGGTCTGGGTCAGCCTGGATGTGATTGGTTAAGGTGAGACGATGATATTGTTGTCATCCATACTAATAATATAAAAGCAAAAGTAACTATGTCTGTTACCTTTTCACGCCTAAACGGCTGAACGGATGTTAATGAAATTTGGTTGGGAGGTAAACAATATCCTGAGGACAGACATAGGCTACATAGGCCGCGGGCAGAAGCTAGTGTAGAAAATTGTTGAAAAATCGCAAAATCCCAAAGTTTTTCGACTACTACCTCACTTGACGTCGTGGTGTAGTATGTTAGCACATTCCCGTACTGAGGGAAGGATGCGGGTTCAAGTCCCGTCGAAGTCGAAAGATTTTTAGGATATTATTTGATTTCTTATTGTTGAAAAATAATGTTTTACTAATATAATAATAATGTTTAACTCTATTCTTTGGAATTCATGAATGCGACTTGCTACAAAACCACAATAATGCATACAAGACACATTGTCTCGCGACTCGATCTGGTTGCTTTCAAAACGCAGAAAATCTGTGTTTTTGGATTTAAGCAAATAAAAAATAGCTGAGACATGGCTTGTTTGTGCTATATCAATTCCTAAAGAGAAATGTAGCTTAAAACTGTGTCAAGTTGCTTGAATCTAGTTTCGAGGTTAATTTATCAGAGTAATTTTAAAATGGATACGATAGGGAAATCGTTGGGAAGCCTTTTCCATTAGTATTTCGGCTGGAATGAAGAGAAAATCTTAACATTGAAGCCACTTGCTGACGTACATGTTAGATTGTAGATAAAGGCAGAGACTAGTAAGTAGATAAAGGTTAGGTATGCCTTTTTCAGAGTTTTTATTATCATCTTCATATTTCTATCAAATTACGTGAGTACGAACAGAGGCCGAATTCTGCTAACTAATCGGTTTACTATGACAATGGTATAACAGTGGTCCATAGATGGAATAAACTAGACAGTGCGTGCGGTGCTATTTGCACGGAGATTAAAATAATGGTTTCAACCTTGACACGCGTCACTCCATCTGTAGTTTCTTTCATCAACGAGTATAGAATATCATCACTGTGTCAAATCAAGAGGCCTTAACATTCTTGTATTAGAGACTTCATGGACTGGCGACGGTGCTGGCTGGCAGGGACTGTGTGATCAACGTTTGAAATAAGAAACGTGCTATATGCCTAATGTCATCTTGGAAGTGTCCCTTTCGGGCTCTTCTGCGTTGGCTAGCATAGATGACGGACGTCTGGGTGGATCTCGAAGATGGATCTCTGATTGTAATTCGGTAGGTCGTTCAGTAACAATAAATTCTGTCCAATTGTGGTCTTCGTGTTTCAGTTCTTGTGGTTAGGAGCTGGGTTAGATCAGGCTAGGGTCAACTTTCAACACTAGATAAATTTTAAAAACAAAAACACAACACAAGTGTAGCTTGTGAAAACTGGACACAGCAAAAGTAGTTATTAATTACCTGGACATTAAAGTTGAACGCCATCGGGTTGTAAATAACATCGGTCAGGTAGGAGAAATCGCCGAACGGTAGGTTGGAAGCGTTGTAGTTCTCATTGGGTCGTCCATCTGTAATACGGTTAACGTTACTTGCTGACTAAGAATAATACTAAATATCTTTGTTATTTATTGTTATATCTTTTATTTTTATTTACAAATATACATAGTGTCACAGATTAGTTACTTTTCGGTAGTGTTGGTACAATAACTGTCAGTATATAAATTATTTATATACAGACAAGTAAAAAGCGTGCCCGATAAATAAAAATAAATAATGCTGGACCAATCCACACAGCATCATCTAGCCCCAAGCTAAGCAGAGCTTGTGTTATGGGTACTAGATGGCTGTTTACTTAATACAACATATTACATAGATAGATATTTTTTATTATACAAAGTAAATACCCAGAACACCCGGAACAAATTTTTGAAAATCGTATAAACATCTGTCCCAAGGCGGGAATCAAACTCGCAACCGCAGGCAGACCTTGGCCCGCCGCGCCGCATCGGTCGTCACAATGTTTCATGTAAAGCTACAGACTGCTATTGCGTCGCGGCGTCGCCTGGTTTCATTCTGAACTTGGCTGACGTTCATTCGCGTCTCTTTTTTTTTAATCATTTATTTGGTGCATGAATGAGGGTTTTGCCGAACATGGGATGTTGCCCCCGTAATTCTAAATTACAATAATGCTCAATCCAATCACTTAATCAAGTATTTAGTATCCTTTAAGTGTTTTATTAGTACAACCATGATTTTATTGAATGTACACATCTGGCAGTCTGTTTTGGTAGAAACTGGGCATTATGGTGTTCAATTAAAATTACTGTTTTACTACCTGTAGATTGTTTGCAACAGTCTGCTGTTAGCTTAATTGTTTCAATTGTAAATACTAGCTGTAATTTGTTTCTGTTATTTGATTGTAGTTTTCTTTGTTAATAAAGTCATTAGACACTAATCCATAAAAAGATAACTAAGTTGGCATTAGTGAGTTATGCGGTTAAAGTAATACAATATTTTTTTGGCATGCAAGCAAGTTAAATATTAAAACTAACCCAAACCTACCTTACAGGAATACGGTTAAAGTTTGTTAGTACAGTGCAGATTTAAGTTTAGGTTATTTATAGTATTTTCCCACAAAATCATACATCGGTATGGATGTGCTCTATACGCCCCATGTGCAACCATTTTTGCATAATAGCAACCCATAATTCCAACGAAAATTTTGAATTTGTAGGTTACCACCAGCATTGTCCAATTTTTACCCAAATTTTGAATGAGTTGTTTTAGTCTTCATGCCAATTTGTGAATGGTATACTAACAAAATTTGCTTAGTTCTGCGAGGTTGTATTCCATTGGTATTGGCAAATCCATATCCATACCTGAACAAAACAATATGGTTTAGGGTTGTCTGTAAGGGCCCACTGTAAAGACATGACTGAATATAAAAAAAAATCTTTCAGACCGTTGTGGTCCATATAGATAGATGATGCCGTGTGGATTGTCCAGCATTATTTATTTATTTTACTAACATAATAAGACAAGAATTAGTAGGTAATTTAAGTCTTAGAAATGTGTAACAATTTCAGATTATTTGGTTTGATAAACACAATGGACGCTTACGAACAAGCCGAATAAAAAAGCCAAATGAACAAGACCAAAATAAGAAGCTTCAACAGCACAAACACACGCATATACAAAAACTCTTATGTCTCAAGAAACAAAAGCAATTAACAGCCTCCTTTAGTTGTCTGGCGTGTCTGTAATCTCACCCTTTTAAAGTATCTTTACTATATTTCAATATTATTTGGCCGTCTATTGCTTATTTCAGGCCTGGAAAGTAATGGTCTAATATTCTTATGGTAAGTCTAGTCTAGCCAGTAATTTAAAGTTGTTACCTGGTCGTGTGGGCATGAAGTAGTTCTTAGGCGGGCGGCCTCTCTTCCTCTTGAGCAGCAGCTGCTGTCCGGCCGGCGACAGGCTGGAGACGGTTTGCGGACTGCCGCCCAGTACAGAGCCTGCTGTCAGCACGCAGCCTTCCATGTCTGAGGGTACATAGGTGATAATTACTTCCCAGTTACTACCCAGCCTCTGCGGCGCGATCAGCAGGGGCGGGCGCAGATAGTACGTCTGCACGGTCCACATGTGCGTGGTGTCGTGTCATAGTGTTAGTATAAAGCGTGGTTTGTACAACATTACGCAAGGAAGTTGCAAAAACAGATAGTAAGCACTTGTATACACTAATTCGGTAACGTTATCCTTTTTACCGGCTCTTCATCAATCCTAAAGTGGCTCCGATGGATGTCGATTACACAGCAGTACATTGATTGATTTGGGCGGGAGTGGTCGCGTTTGACAGAACTCACGATCCGCACACCCTCGGCGGGCGAACGAAGCGAGCCGCGCTGTTTAACGACATGCCAACCCATTGCGGCGAGCGAAGTAAGCTACAATCCCTCATAATGCGTGGCGAGCGAGCTTCTTTGTTTATTGACATGACGTGCAGCGAGCGAAGCGACCACAATCTTCACGTATTCCATTGCGGGAAGTTATACCTAGAGAAGTCTTGGGCGGTCGTCCGCGTCGTTTCTTGATCTTGGGTGTCATGGGCAGAGGCGTCTTGCGGGGCCGGCCTCGGCCGCGCCGGGGCGGCTCCAGCAGGTTGTCCACGCTCAGCTCGCTGCGGACCGGATCCAGGTGCGCGTTCAGAACCAAGGGGTTGGAGGCGGAGCGAGGGGGGAGCATTACGTCACCTGGAAGTAAGCAAGGACGGGTAGAATTGTATGAAGATTCAGACCAAACATTTGATTTGACACGTTTAGCGCTAGCGACTACGTGGGCAGGGTTAGCTTCAACACCAGCGTATATCATCCGTTAAGACGAAGGTTATCAAATAATGAAAAAGATTCGAGCGGGAGTAGTTTGACAGTGTTCATGATTATCCCGGTGTGGCGAACGAAGCGAGCTTCACTGTGCTGCTCGCTAGCACGCAGCACGCACAAGACGTTTCACTTTGATGACGTACTCCATCATTGCTGCGTCCCTGATATATTCTCTCGGTTATTTAAAGCTGAAGCGATCTTCTTTTATTTTATCGTAGAAGTTACTACGTTGACGTCACAAATCAGTTTGCACATTTTATGTTTGGAAAACAAAAAATAGTCGCGACAACTCTGGTTGCGCTGCCTATAGCGTATCTGATTATAAAGCATGAGTATCTTACCGCTGGGAGTAAACACGAGATGTCCGGACTCGCGATGCGTGGTGCGCACCATTCCGGACATCACCTCGGCGTTGCTAACGTTCTCGCGTTTAAAGGATGTTTCGTTTGCCATGTCTACTGTTGGGTCCTCCTGCAGAAAAAGTATGGTAAATATCGTTGAGTAATTTCGTAATACAGCGAAGGGTCGACCGAGCGTATGCGAGCTCGCCGGTTTCGATAGAATGGCGGCAATAGCTAATTCGAAAAAAAGATATTGATATATTTTTGGGTACCAGATGAGAGGTCTCGCTCATGTGCGTAAGACGGGGCGGTCCAAGTAACTTTATAGAGGAGTAGCGCAAGGCCCGATACTTGAACCATTGTTACTGCCTGTTTATATGGCTAACATGAGGCTGTATGTTGTTACCTTCTCACAGATCTTGGTGTGCACGCGCAGTTTGTCGGAGCGCGCGAAGGAGCGACCGCAGCCACCGCACGTGAAGGGACGCTCGCCCGTGTGCGTAAGACGGTGGCGGTTCAAGTGGGAGGAGCGCTGGAATCTGAGGAATACAATTATACATATGTAACTATGATAACCTAAGATTTTTTAATATTATAGTGCTTAAGCCCCACACTCGGGGTAATTTATAGGATTTTTTTTAGGGTTTTATTATATACCTGCATAAATCACACAGATCCCCTTGTACTGTCCAATGATCCCATTCATCCATGGTTGTCTGGTAGAGATCACTCTTGAGCGATAAGACTGCCAATTGTCGCTTAATTTTAGATTTGTCTTGTTGTAAATAGTTCACTTTAGATTTAAGTGTGCAATAAAGTATATTATATCTATCTATTATTTAATTTCCTATAAATTACACCGAGTGTGAGGGCTTACGCACAATAATTTTATAAACAACCTAAGAGTTGAGCATCGCGACTCCTCTCGTCAAAAAAATAATACATTAAATACAAAAATCTTTATTAAGAACAGAACTTAATGTTTAGGGTACAATTGTGGGCTGACTACCGCAGAACTTAAAAACTGTGTAGCAGAGTCAGCGCCCTCCTCCGCTAGCAAATTAATTATGTTTCGACTCCTACGTCATTTGACCTCGTGGTGTAGTTGGTTAGCACATTCCCGTACTGAGGTAAGGATGCGGGTTCAAGTCCCGTCGAAGTCGAAATTTTATTGGGATATTATTTGATTTTTTATGATAAGCTAATTGGTTCTTTGTTATCTGTTTAACCAAGAATCAATTAGCTAAACGAAGACAAAGTCGAAGAGATAAAACTCCCTAGTTTTATCTCCCACAAAAATAGGTACCACAAAGGAAGATAAGCGGGGACGTCGTCAGTGAGCTCCGTGAAAATGACAGATGGCCTGTGACTTGCGTCGAGATGCTTTTTGAGAACACGGAACTCTGATATAAAGTAAGTTACACCAGCCTAGCCTACAAAAGGGGTCATTTATAAGTATTTTTAACTTAACTTTTATTTTAATTTAAAAATAGTATGTAAGTCTGATGGCAAATATGCTCCCCTTGGAGTCGAGACCCTAGGTCCGTAGGGTACCAAGGCTCATTAAAAAAAATACTGAGCGTCTGGTTGAAGCGACGCGTGACCCGAGAGCTGGTGAGTACCCGGCGCAGCGCATCAGCATTGCCATACAGCGGGGCAATGCAGCCAGCGTCTTGGGGACGCTTCCAACTGGGATTGATAGATGATTTAATTGATGATTGATGATCCGACTGGATTAGTTGAGCTATCTGTAGATGTTTGCAACAGTATGCAGGTAGCTCAATTATTTCAATTGTAAATACTAGTTCTAATTTGTTTCTATTATTTGATTGTTATTTTATTTGTCAGTCAGATTTTTATTTTTATTCGTCGTTTTCGAAAGTTACCTGAGATCACAAACTTCGCAAACGTGTGGGCGTGCCTCCTGCGGGTCGGTGGTCGCGGAGTCGGATATAGAGCCGCTTGAGTCCGTCTCTTCGTCTTCGTCCATCACTAGTTTTTTTTCTGTAATCAGTTTCACTTTTGTAAGTAAAATTATTGTGTACTTTCTGCCTGCTCCGAAACGGATAAATAAATTCAGATTTAGTTAGTAAATGTGACTTTATCTGTCTATAATAATAATAATTAATAATAATAATAAATAATGCTGGAACATTCACACAGCATCATCTAGCCCCAAAGTAAGCAGAGCTTGTGTTATGGATACTAGATGACTGAGTATATATATATAGTACATACCTATACCTATAAAGTGAGAAATAGGTATTTGATGAAAATCAGTCCAGCTCCTCTTAATGTTTCGCTGGTATTCATCATCGTAAGGTTTTTGTTAAATATACTTGTAATAAACGTGTAAAAAAAAAATCACGTCCATCCGACGGAAGTTCTTCCAGTTTCTCGAATTCATTACGGATGTAAGTGGGTTAACTACAAACCTTATTTGTGTTGGAAGAACACCAACGTTAAGGGATGAAACGTTGATGTTCTTCCAACACAACTAAGGTTCGTAGTTAACCCGCTTGCATCCGTAATGTACTCGTATTATATTAGTATACATGTAAAACTTTCAAAAGAAAACATCACTAAGTACAAAATTAAAAAATAAAATTGGATCAAATGGTATCTTTATCGCCTAATCGACCTTCGAAAAAAGTTTAGTATTTTATGATTTAAATGTATTGCAACGGTGCAGAGACATTCTCACCATCGGAATCATCATTGTCGTGGTTCGGTTTCTGTAGCACGGCCAGTTGCACCACCTTGATGCCGCTGTGCTGGGTCTCGCATTTGTCGCTGTTGGTTGGTGATGGTCCTACAAGAGAAAGAAAGAAAATCGTGTATCGGTCAACAAACACAAACAGCTGCAACCACAATATCCTAAGAACTCGATGACATAAAACTCAATTAAATGATTACAATAACTAATTTTCCAGTTGTCCAGGGGTTTCAATCGGCATCGAATGTGTGCGTGTTCTACGATTTCTTTGGTAGATAACTTCTGCAAGTGTCATTTCAAACATTTTATTTTATTGTTTTAATAAATGTTTTTTTTTTTTATCTATAAAGATAAAAAAAAAAAACATTCTTTGTCAATAATGACAAAGAAAATTACAACTCAATAATAAAAACAAATTAGAACTAGTATTTACAATTGAAACAATTAAGCTAACTGCAGACTGTTGCAAAGAATCTACAGGTAGCTCAACTGATCCTAAATGATTATTATTATTTTTTCTTTCATGTAATTATTATTATTTTTAAATGGTATTTTATTTTTGCAAGGAATGTTTAAATATTAAAGAATAAATTGTCTAGAGGTAATCTATTGCATTGGGTGCCTGCGCCTGTAAAGATAGAGTACATAATTTGATGATGAATAAATAAATAAATAAAATTCTTGGTAGACAGTAGAATTTTTGTCAATTTTTAAAGGAAACTTGACAAAATTAGCTCCCGCTGTTTACCGAAAACACAGCCTTAAAAGTGCAGCGGGATGTTGAATTCAGTCAAAAACTAACACCGTCCAACGAAAAGTAGTGTAGTGTATACATAGAGAACAAAGGATTTCTACAGGGGATGAGCAGTAACATCTATCAGATTAGGGACATTGCATTATGCGTTTTCTGCAATCAACAAATCATCTGATAAGATAAAGATGCTAAGTTTTCATTATTCAGGCCATTTCGTCCCACGACTGGGCCAAGGCATCCCCTGATCATTTATTCTGTGGTACTGTTATGTTGAAACCAAATATTTCAAAGGTTTGTTTACAATATACATTTGATACATTGCTTCGTTTGTTATTAATATCCAACAAAGGCTCCAACAGGGACTATTATAGCAGCTGTGAGTGGCAGAATGACAGTGGTGGAGGCTTTAATAATAGGGTTCCGTTCACCCTACCGTTTGTGTAGGCGCGGAGCAATAGTTCCGAGTAATATTGATTAACTTGGAGTTAGATATATGTACATATCAACATAGAACGAGTTTTAAAGACATTGTCAAGGACTTTTAGGGGCATATGAAGATATACCCTTTCCCCGTCACTTACAGAAGTGTATATGATGGTAACTGTTTGACATGTTTAGCCTCTGAGTTTCAGGCTTTTGATTAAACCACGATTTGCGCTAAAAAATTAAATATCACGAAACTATACAAAAGCATCAATCGAGATTCAAAATAGCAATAAAATGTATGTCGTATTATGTCTAATTTCTCAAATTCCGCTTTTCGCATTTATGCTAATGAGAGCTTTATGCATTTTGGACTTCTGATGAACGTACAATCTGCCACATGTGTCCTTATTTCTCATTACACATGTAGGTACCTATTGAAACTCTAGGTAGGAAATAACTAGTAACTCAAGCAAGACCAAATAATACATTTATTTCTTCGTTACTCCCTACATATGTAGTAGTAACTCAAGCAAGACTAAATAATGCATTAGTACCAGTAAACCATTTTCCCTTCCAAAGTTAATCAATATTATAAATAACTCATTTAAAATTCCCTCGTAGCGAAAAGGCCTATTGTTCTACATTCGCACGGCTCGGTTCGTTAGATGTTATGTAAATACTTACAGCTAGAATAAATATACATTATAGAACATTGTTTTATGTAACTGTTCGGGCGCGTGAAGGAAATGCTAAATTGTCTTGAGTTGGAGTTATTGTTAGGTTTCTACGAGGGCTTCCTGTGTTTTTTTCCCTACGGTTGATTGGATCAGATTGATAAGCTTATCCATTATTGCCATGTCGAGACCACCTCTAACTGACGCAACAGAATAGTAGGTAATTTAAGATACATATTGATTTTATCATGTAAAATATGCTGTTATCCTTTCGCTGGGAGTTCTGTATTCTATTATATTAAAAAAAACATCATTGATGATGGAGATAGATGGATAAACTTCTAGAACTATTACGCAGTCTATCACAGATCGTCATTCCACATAGCCGGGGGGCGTTTGCCGAGTCGCGGTCCCCACTCAAGAACACGTTCATTCCAGCGGTTATTCGCGAGATATGGCCGACCCTCTGCAACTTCAGCTTGCTAATGAATTTAGCTATGTCGATAACTTTGGTATCCATCTATACAAATCCATTTTTATTATAGCAGTGGTCGTCCGACTGCAGGGCAAAGGCCTCCATATCGCCCTTTCAGTTTTCATACTAATCCTCGATTAAGGTATTCGTGTTAATGCTTTAAATGCGGAAGTAACGCGGTCATTCTGTCTGTTTTTTCACTTCGGTTGAACATTCGCGAGGATTGTTTAAGTTTTTCTGTAGGAAAACCACGTGCGAGTGGGCAGAAACTAATATTTTTATAGTTTACCTATTTTTATTGTTAACAGACCTTCGTTTGTCCACAATCGCACCTGATGGTAAGTGACGATGTTGTCGACGATGTGTCACGAAGGTCTAGAAGACCTATTCACTCTTGTAGATACTTATATTGAAATCGATCTGTTAGTGGAAATTAATTATGTTGTGGTTCAGCTTTTCATCCTGAGTTCTTGTAATTTTTTTAGAAATATCACTATTTCATGACTTCTGTATTCTTTGTATGTTGTATTTGTCAACCGTAGCCGTAGATTATGTTTTTTAATGTTATATCTGTGAATGTTTCGTGTCTTACATATTATGTGTTATCTTCCGTGTCGTCACCAAACGGCTCTGTCGGAAGACCAGCGTTGGTTGTAATGTTTTACAACTAGCTCATGCTGAGACAGAGACCGCTTTTTGACTCAATGCAAAAACTAGTACCTAAGCTTTGTTTTTATTTTATTTTTTTATAAAATTTTTTTTTGTTTATTTGAGTTACAAATAAAATATTTCTCTTTCTCTCTCTTTTGTCTTTTATTATATTTACGTTATTATCATATTGACGAATTTCTAAATTATGTATTTTAATTTTAATTTATACTACAAAAACAATAATAATAATCAAATGAAGTGTATAATAATCATTACTCGTATAATTTTTACTTTCTCTATGGTATTGAATTAAATCTGCACGAATGTTTACCTAAATCATTAGTTGATAAGTTTAGATCTGCATGCCATACTCTCGACATATTTTTTCATACCGATATAAATTGTCAAACATGTTGTCCTAAATTATTTACCATCTTTTTTAACACGTGTTTTTGCAAATGAAGTATCTTTATCTTTATATTATAATACTAACATGAACTCCTTCCCGAAAAAACATGATTCTGCAATCATTCAATCTTTGTACTTCCGAGGCAAAATTACCCTTAAAACAGACTTCTTAAATTTCGCAAATCTCAATACAAAAATCTATAAAGTTAATTGAATTTTTGAGTAAATTAATTTAAAAATAAATTGTAAGAGGTTGATATCGCTATGACCATTATTTTTTGGACGTACTTTCTTAACCTGGGGTCAATGAACGTCTGGAAACATGTGACATACCTATCTTAACAATTAAAGCAATTAAATAAAAAAAACACATACGTGCCCGTGATTATTACTGACATAATATTTTGCGTCTTACATTTGCTCAAATATACGTAACGTGCCTACACAAAAAAAATCGTTATAACATTTGTTCTAAGATCGAAATTATTATTTCACGAAAGGGCAACGAACGCGATGACGTCATTAGTAATATTGAGTTTTTATTACATTTCATCATTTGAAATGTACAAAAAAAGTTGAGTTACATAGTAATTACGTATGTTTCACGAGACTGTATCATGGAATTCGGAGGCATTCCTTTGAAATACCGAGTATTGCCGAGCATGATGTAGAGAGGTGCACATGTAGCTGCAGAATAGTCGAAGATATGTTCGGGAAACTTCGGGCGATCGATAAAACCCCATTCTATCTCACTAACTAGTCGATCTCTACAAGAAAACTGGAAAATGAAACGAAGACGTTGCAATTTTAATTATGAACTTTGGCATTTTATGGAGGAAAAGATAATTGTAAATTAAAATATATTAAAATGTTGTTTTAACCAATTTGTTTAATCTGGTTATTGCGTGAGAAAAATTAATGATTATATAAGCAATTAAGTAATGGGAGACCTGTAAATATATTCAAATTATAACGAAATTACCTACGATGAAGTAGTTTTTTATTTTTAACTTGACCCATAATTCGAGCATGGAATATAAAATACCAAAAATAATAAAAACAGAAAATAATTCCACGAAAAGTGTTTTAAATTCCAGATCGTTAAATATTTATGAGGATAAGCGAGCAGCGGCCATATTTAGAGTAATTTTTTTATTGTTTTTTGAAGCGGTTTCGATAAAAAGTTAATTGTAGAGTTGCTTTGTTTATGAATCACGGTTTCCGGCACTGCACGCGGTACACGACACCTGGCTTTTGTATTATAAACTATGATCTCGTTACAGACTTACTAAGTAGGTACCTAACTAGATTACGTAAATAAGAAATTCTTGAGGTAGGTATGTTTAGGAGGTACTGCGTACAATATTAACATTATTAACAAAGAAAGCAACAATCAAATAATAGAAACAAATTAGAACTAGTATTTACAATTGAGCTAACTGCAGACTGCTGCAAACAATCTACAGGTCGCTAAACTGATCCATATCAATACCAGTCGGAAGCGTCCCCAAGACGCTGGCTACATTGCCACGCTGTATGGCAATGCTGATACTCACCAGCGGGTCACGCGTCGCTTCAACCAGTTGCTCAGATACTTTTTGAAAAAAAAAAAGGTTTGGTAACCCCACGGACCTAGGATCTCGACCCCAAAGGGAACAAATGTGTAGGCTTTGTCAAGACCTGCATATTGGCTCCTCTTGAGATCCTCGGCCAAATCTGCCGCCGCACCAGCCCTCACGGATGTCCTCGGAAGATGTGAAGGCACAAGTGTGTCAACGCATGTAGCGTCCCACACTACGTACATAAATATGTAGCGCCTTACACGAAAAATATACTAGATTCTATTTCACCTTCATATTTAAAAATTTACAATAATTTACAACTTTTTAATTAAATGAGCTTATAAATTTCTTATGAATTGTAAATCATTTTCAAAAGTTCAAAGTACTCAACCGAGACGAGAATAAAAAGGTTAGTTTTACTTTTATTATATTTTTAAATCGCTTCGCAGCGTACATTTAAAATTTTAAGTGAAGGGAATATATCAGCATTTTTTATTACTCGTCGAGAACGGACCGGGGGCATTCTTGACATTTAACTTTTGAGCGCAAAAAAACTCATTAAAAAACGAAACACGTCATTAGCAAACTAATTTAAAAATGGTTTCGCAAAAAATATACGAAATTTTTAAATTATTAGCAATTAATATACATTCGTATTTATCCGCAAAAAAGTAAGCGAGTTAATAAACATAATAATATAAGCAGAAATTTATTGGTGTTGTATTTAAAAAATATACGGCAAAAGACTGGTAATCTCGTCCCAAAAATAGCCCTACAAGAAATAAGACGTCATTCAAACCGACCAAAAAAAGTGACTAGAGAAAGGGCAGGTACATTGTATAACCATCATTTCACTACGACCACAAAACAACTCAAGTGCGGTGACCAAACTTCTACTTTTTAACAGACTTCGAAAAAAGGAGGAGGTCTATGTTCGGCGTATGTATGTACGTTTTTAGGGTTTCGAAGATTGAAGAGCAGTTTCGAAACCGGTCTCGCTTTTTCTGTCATTTTTTTCGTCTTTCATATCTCAGCAACTACAATAGCAAATAACTTGAAATTTAAAATAATAATACATTTCGTGCGCCTGTACAGGTTAAAAGAAAAACCTCAAAAATTTAAGTGAATATTTTCAGATGTCGAAATTTTAAGAGACCTACAATGTCAAGTGGGGTATCCAATGAAAGATATCAGTTTGTACATTTCAAAACAGTTTTAGATATATTTTGAAAAAAATAGAAACATCACCCTCATATTGTACGTCCATAATTAATGGATATACTGCTGTTCCTCCTAGTTTCTAAGATCTTTTTTGTACACAGTTTCTACAATAAATTTCAATTTATTTCATTTCAACGAATTCTATTATTTGAATTTTAACTAAATTACTAGGCTTTCGCTGTCCGTCCGTCCGTCTGTCTGTCACGGGGCTCAATCTCTATATAAACTGGAAGAGGTAGATAGTGAAATTTTCAGAGCATGTGCTTTTTTTCTTGCCGCTTTAACAAATAATAAAAATAAAATAAATATCCAAATTAAAGGGGGCTTCCATACAAAAAATAAGAGTTTTTGGCCATTTTTGCTCTTTGTTTGTCAAGGCTGCATCTCTTGAACCACAATAGGTATTCACAAAAAACTTTCTATAAATAAGTAACACTTCAACTGTAATAACCAAAAGTATTAAAAAAATAACAAAGTTGAAAATTTAAAGGTGTCTCTACACAAGTGAAAATTTGATGTTCTTTTAAAAAGCTGCCTGATTTTTACGGTACGGTACCCTTCGTGTGCGAGTCGACTAGCACTTGGCGGTTTGTTTCTATTTAAATTCCAGGATATATGTTTTAGAAATATAACGGGAGAAACAGTCATCCATCGGGAAAAAAAACTTTTATGGGATCACCTCGGGATAATTTTCTGTACAAAAGCGCAAGAATTATCAAAGTCGTTTAACAATTGGCGAAGATATCGAATAACAAACATGCAATATGAAAAAAAGTCCAACTGCGAACCTTCTTTTTTAAAGTTGGATACAAATTTGTTAGTTCAAGTACGCGTCTGAACACGTACCTATAATACGCGTTGGTTTTTTTGGTAAATGCTCGTACCTAACGATAATAAAACACAAACAAACAAAAAAGGATCGCTCCAGCTCACAGTAACCAAGCAATAGCTTTAATACTTTCTTCACTACATTATTATAAAACAAAATCCCCCACCGCACTGCGTCTGTCTGTCTGAACGCGATAAACTGATAAATTATCGAACTATTATTATTTTATACGGTTTTCACCATTATACGGCACTCCGTACAATGGTGAAAACCCTTATAAAATTCAGGGGGAAGGTTTATATGTATAATTAATTACCGTTTTGTGTAAATTCATGCACAGTCATGGGTTTCTTCTTGGCTCTCAACTTAGTATGTATCTTACCTGGCGAAGTAAGCTTGCTCCGCTCATCTCCTTTCAAGTCCTCTTGAACGCGCACAGTCATGCGTTTCTTCTTGACTCTCAGTTTAGTATGTATCTTACCTGGCGAAGTAAGCTTGCTCCGCTCATCTCCTTTCACGTCCTCTTGAAAGCGCACAGTCATGGGTTTCTTCTTGACCCTCAGTCTCTCGTCTTCCGGAGACAGGATGGAGACGCGTTTCTTGGGACGCTCCTCCTCTTCACGCTTGATGTTCGGGTCGAAGGTTGTGGATGACGCTGGGTGAGATACTGTGGAATTGTAGGTGGTTAATTGAACTTCAGATTGAATTGTGGCCAAATCTGCTATTGTAGTCATTTGGAAATCCCTGAATTTAGAACTCGCTAAGCCGAATAAAGTATTGGCTTTGGCTGCATTAGTTAGTTACAGTGCATTAGAGTATAGGACGCAATCCAGCCAGGTGGAATGACGACCTGCGAAAGACTGCAGGCAGATGCTGGATGCGGCAGTTGACGACAGGGCGCTATGGCGCTCATTAAGGGAGGCCTATGTCCAGTAGTGGACTAATATACATAGTTTGATGATGATGATGAGTTAGTTAGATACTGAAGTTTCATCAATGGGATCAGCGCCTATCAATTCTGACGGAAAAACGTAATTTTGGTTACGAATTTACGATACAGCGTTTCAGGATTCGTATCCATGATGTAGCCATGGTAAACCATAGCTTTGAATAGGTAATTCGTTTTGAGAAACCGGTAATTAGTAAATGAGTTTAATTAGTAACTTTAATACTCCACTGAGCGCTATAGCATGATCGGCTCAGCACAAGATAATCTTGTTTTAGGATTCACGTCGCGCAAAGCGATGAAAAAATTAATAATAGCAGTGTGTGGTTTTACTATGTACAATTTTATTTTGTTGAAGCTGGACACTGGACAACAAACGATATTATTTTCTATCCTAAATAATTTTCATTTAACGTGCATAAGCCCATGACGCAGACATGAATGTAGAATAACGTAGTTTTGAGGAAGCGTACTTGCAGGTCGCATTACTCAGACTGGGCAGTGAATGCTTACCTTGGTCTTGCTCGGTCTGTATACTGACGGCTCGCTCCGTCCTGGCCGCATGCCGCGCCTCCTCCATTTCCCTGGCGGCAGCAGCGAGGATGTTATTGACGGCAGTGTGAGTGTTAGGCGCATCATCGCGACGCCTCCGTCGAAGCTCTTCGGCTCGCATCATGGATTGTTGGTACATGTGGATCTAGTTGGAAATACGAGTGTTTTAGAATAATAAAAATCATTTATTCATTAGATCTTTTGCATTTCATTTATTTATTTGAGGACCTGTTTATTTTAATGTGATGCTGAAACAATTATATACATTTTCGATGGAAATATGGTACGGGTACCGTCGACAAGCCGGCTTCGGACAGTCCGCGCTAATAGCATCGGACCGATTTTTTTAACGTAATGCCGGATGGCGTCCACTTTAACCGCAGCAACCGGATTGCCTAAACGAAACTAATAATGTCGTCATCTACACTAAACGGGTCGCCGGCATTGCCGACAGTTAGATGCGTCCGCTCCGTGCGGTGCGGATCAATGGACTTCTATGGCAAACCATACAAAGAATACTAAGATCCATTTGGTGCAGTCAGTGCGAAGCGACCGTTGCCGGCCTGTCGACGCTAGCCTTTAAAGTTCTTAAAAACCATACTAATCTTATAAATTTGAAAGTAACTCTGTCTATCTGTCTGTCTGTTACCTTTTCACGCCTGAACGGCTGAACGGATCTCAATGAAATTTGGCAGGGAGGTAAATGGTATCCCGGGGACGAACATAGGCTACTTAAAAACTGCGTGCGAAGCCGCGGGCAGCAGCTAGTCACTTATAATGGGATGATATCATCAGCACACGCAGATGATATGAACATGCCTCCCCAAAACAAGAGGGTTTTGCTTTGATTTAAAAGTACCTATTCCTAAAGTAACTAGAGAACAGTTTTCAGATTTATTTATATAAGCAATTGAGCTAACTGCAGACTGTTGCAAACTTTCTACCGGTAGCTCAACTGATCATAATAATACCAGTCGGAAGTGTCCCCATGACGCTGGCTGCATTGCCCCGCTGTATGGCAATGCTGATGTGCCGCGCCAGAATTCCTTTGTTTCTATTGTAGATACTAGTTTTATTTTGTTTCTATTATTTGATTGTGTTTTGTTTATTTAACCATTTTGTTACATATAATAAAATTAATTGATGTCCTGTTAAGTAGATAATAGTAGGTGTTAAACATTGTAAAGTTCAGCTATATGTATAACACGATAAATTAAATTACCCAAGATCATAAATTATAATACGAACTCATCTCATCTCTCTTTGGTTATTAAATTTCCATCATAAAATTTTTAATTATAATCTAAAATACAATTTTTTGAATAATTACAACCAGACAACTCGAAACTTGTTTCAGTAGGAGTTTATAATAATATCAATAAGTAGAAACTACAGTATAATTTTGTGAGCATTATTTGATATTTCGGTATAGTGTTTGTTATAAAAGTGATAAGAAATGAATTATAAATTCCATTGTACGTTGAATAATAATGTTATCGTTGTGATTATTATATTTATTATTTTTACAGTCCAACTTATCTCGAAAGGTTATTTATCTATACACTAACCAAACTCGATGTAGAATATTTGTAAAAAAACCACAACACAAATAACTAAATAATAGTAAGCAATATTTATTGAAGGATGGATCTCAAATTGACAAGTAATGTAAATTGCGTATAAAAAGACGCGACAACAGAGTGAATATTGTGTTAAATATGGGCCATTTCTTTACAAACTTTCTATGTCGAGTTTGGCTAGTGTAGTAGTAGTATTTGATATTATTGTTTAATAAATTCGCTGTGATAAAATATTGTGCGATTAATAACTTGGTAAAGAGCGTGTTAGACGCGCTAGTCAGGGTTCTGTTAGTCATTCACGTGCACGTTTACAGTCCCCAGGTCTTGTGATTATGTAGAAACAGCTGCTACCCGCGGCTTCGCACGCGCTTTCCAAATAGCCTATGTCCGTCCCCGGGATACTATTTTACCTCCCTGCCAAATTTAATTAAGATCCGTTCAGCCGTTTAGGCGTGAAAAGGTGACAGACAGACAGAGTTACTTTCGAATTTATAATATTAATATCGATTAGTTTCTGCACGCGGCTTCGCACGCTTTGTTTCCAGGTAAAATTAGCTTGGTTCATACACCAGCCGGTTATGGCCCAACCGCCTTGAGAACACAAAATAATTATCTGTAGCCGTATAAATAAAACAAATTATATATACGGCTACAGATAATTATTTTGTACATACACCAGCCTTAAGAGGGCGCAATGCGCACCATTTTGTGAAAAGGATAGGCATAGGACTTCGCGTTCATAGGAGCGTGGCAAAGCATACGTTTTTGGATCGGCGTAAGCGCAAAAATCAAATTATTGTTTATTTATAAGAAAACTACACAACTTTTGAAGAAACTGGTTCAAGGAACAAAATAATTAATTATAACCTATGAATCAAAACATAAGTCATTTGAATAGACCGCCGCGCCGGGTTCGTGAGATTTCGACCAAATTATGTGCAGAATGTACTTTTTTTTATATAATTTTTTTTACATATTCAAGGAACCAAAGAATAAATGTAAAATTTTATGCAATTCTAGTTTTTTACCACGGGGATCCCGTGAGTAGGTACCAGGATCTAGGCCTATTTTGACAAGCAAAGTGATGTATCGTTTATTGCTTGAAATACATGTTGGTACAGGGCCAGGTAAAATCAAACCTGTTGGGTTCGCCCCTTAAAGAAACGTTCATAAGTCAAATAATCCTATCCTAGTCAAATTAAAATAGGCGAAAGTTTGGCCGAAGATAACGCTAAAACTACTGAATGGATCGGGCTGAAATTTAGCACACACAAAGATCGGGACCTGGAATAACATATAGGCTAATTTTTATTTCAAAAAAACGCGTGCGTATACGCTGGTGGATGCTAGTATCTAACGATTGTTCTATGGAAACGTTTTTAGGTTATTTCTATACCATGAGAACTTATTTCACTAGATATTATAGAACTTATTTTTTTTTATTTATTCTTACTTCTGCCCGCAGCTTCACCCAAGTTTTTCGGTATAATAAGTAGGTAGCATATTATCTAATATATGCTATGCTCTAAATGTACGCCAAATTTCATCTTGAGCTGTTTAGTAGTTTTGGAGATTGGTAGGTAACAAAATGAAATTCACAAACTTTCGCCTTTATAATTTACTAGCTGCAGCCCGCGGCATCGCACGCTTTTTACCGGAATAAAAGGTAGCCTATGTCCGGCCCCGGGATACCATCTACCTCGCTGCCAAATTTCACCGAGATCCGTTCAGCCGTTCTTGAGTTATAAATAGTGTAACTAACACGACTTTTTTTTTTTTTTATTATAGCTCAAATGCTTTATTGACAAAGAAAATTACAATTCAATAATAAAAACAAATTAGAACTAGTATTTACAATTGAAACAATTAAGCTAACTGCAGACTGTTGCAAACAATCTACAGGTAGCTCAACTGATCCATATGAAATTCTTCATTTCTTTTATATATATAGATAGATGTAGATTAGGTCCTACATCTACGCAAAATTGAAGCCACATTCTGTTCACTAGTTTTGGCGCGAAGAAGTAACAAACGTCTATCCGAACATACAAACTTTCGCATTTATAATCTTAGAGTGATTTATTGATAACGGAACCACAGATTAGGTAATTTATAAGAAATCAAATAATATCCCAAAAATTTGTGATTTATTGACAATCAAATAATATCCCAAAAATTTTTCGACTTCGACGAGACTTGAACCCGCGTCCTTCCCTCAGTACGGGACACATTCCCGTACTGAGGGAAGGACGCGGGTTCAAGAACCTAACCTAACCTAACTACACCACGAGGTCAAGTGACGTAGGAGTCGAAAAACTTTGGGACTTCCTTCGGACTCTACCGCCGTTATTTGATTTCTTATAAATTACCCTGGGTGTGAGGCTTACGCACTATAATAATAACAACCTTAGGCTAGGTAATGTTACTTCGACGAAACCTTAAAATATATTCAGCCAGCAGTGTTGCGTAATTAATATTTCGTATTTTAATTAATTTTTGTTGTGTACGAGGAAGGACCAAGGATACTTTTTATCCTGGAACTCAGTGCGGTTCCCCTGGGAGAGGACGAAATTCAAATTCTGTAGCCGCGCATCACGCCGAAACTACTGAATGATTTAATATGAAACTTGGCATGATTTGAGTTCGTACTACGAACCCTTGTTCGTAGTACGAACAAGGGTTCCGAACAAGGGGGGACAAAAAGTATCCCATGTCCTTACATGGGATACTTTTTGTCCCGTAATTCACTAGTAACAGTTTCCTTGGGAGAGGGGATGAAAGTCAAAATGTGTACTTAGTCCGATTTAATTCATCCTTTTTTTTTAGAAACAGTGTTACAAGACCGATTTTCACTAAATCAGTAAAAAAAAAAGAAAGTCGAGTAGAAAATCAATAGATTGAAGAAAAAATCAGTATACAAAAGTTAGGTTGGTATGAAAAACGATTTTAGGTAGTAAATTATATCTAAGTTATGTGTTCAATAAAGTATTATCTATCTATCTAAAATAGAGTAGTACGAGGTACGTAGCGATGTTTTTGATAAAATATTTAGTAACAATCCCGCGTAACATATGTTTTACGCGGAATTGTTACAAAATATTTTTATTGCAATGGATTTCGTAACGCCTGAATCTATTATTCTCAATAGAAATTATTTATATTATTCTTTTATACTTACACTGTTAGCTCAATTGTGAATACTAGTTCTAATTTGTTTCTCTTATGTCATTGTAATTTTCTTCGGTACCTAATAAAGAAGTTATTGTATGTAACCAACTTTATTTAAAATGGATTGTGTAGTAAAAGATCTATGTAATTCGTAAAGCCAATAAATTGTAGATAAGCCTGTTTACCGTATTATAACTATCACTATTGTTGATATACTTGAAATCTGTAGGGGAGTCGAGGGGCTCGAACTTGCGTGGTCGGTTGTTTATTTAGTCGAGGCCCGAGGTTCAGGTAGAAAATGTCGAAACTATGGAGGAAGGGTTGCCTCAAACGTATATTTAAAGCGTATACTAAAACTTTAGATGTGAAGGCATATACAAAGCTAATTGAGTTCTGTGTAACTATGCTGTGGAATGCAGACCTTAGTATGGCAAACAACAGCTCAGCTATGTTCCGACTTTACGATTCGAGTATTTATGGAGCAGTTCGAAGGACCACAAGGTGACTAGAAGAGAAAAAATTGCAGTGGAAACTAATCCACTCGACCTATCGATCAGAGTGGAATAGATTCAAGCAGTGGAAACTGATCCACCTGGGCTGTGTATCGGAGTGGACAAAAATGTTGAAACTGATCCATTAGTGGACCTGCAAAGTGGATCAGAGTGGAACGGATCGTCAAACGAAAGATTGTAGATGAGTCATTTGTAGACTTTTAGTAGACTTTTTTGCTTGGTGTCAAGCGCTTTCTGGAGTAGTCGGTTTAGCGACTTTAGGAGTGGTGTGGTTTAAAGTTTTCTCTGGTTTGTTGTGTGCCTATACACACACGACGTTTTAGAGTGCAGCATTCGTTCAACTCATTTGATGATGATAATTTTTCGACAGAATTTTCTGCCACGGCGCGGCGCGGCGGCCAGTCTCAACGGGGACTAGTCATGTGCGCTGGACATATTATAGTGCTAGTGCA
This sequence comes from Eupithecia inturbata, assembly GCA_963662085.1. Classification (NCBI taxonomy): domain Eukaryota; kingdom Metazoa; phylum Arthropoda; class Insecta; order Lepidoptera; family Geometridae; genus Eupithecia; species Eupithecia inturbata. The sequence goes on from OY759195.1 coordinate 2,414,032, forward strand.
CAAGTGTGTGCGCATACACAGAATTCACATGTGTGTGCTATAATAGCACACTCATTTGTTTCAATTGTAAATACTAGTTCCAATTAGTTTCTATTCTTTAATTGTATTGTAGGTAATTTTCTTTGCTAATAAAATTTGTTATAAGGCAGTGACTGTACCTACACACCAGCCAAACTCGATGTAGAGTGTTTGTGCACCAACCACTACATAAATAACTAAAACTCACTTGCTTGGCGTCGAGTTTCAGATATAATTTAAGCAATATATTTATTGAAGGAAGGATCTCAAATCGACATTTAATGTAAATTGTAAATTGCGTATAAAAAGACGCGGCAAGAGAGTGAATTTTAGGTTAAGTATGGGCGGTTTTTTAACAAACATTCTACATCGAGTTTGGGTTTATAGGTAATATATATGAATAAATCCTTGGTATCTCTAATCCATAATATGGTTTTATCTTCCAAGAACTTTATATCATAGTCATAAAGCATATTTTCCTGGCGAAAAATACAGGAAAAATCCAGTTACTCATGTTATAGATTCATAAATGTAAGCAACGTGTTGAATATAACTCAATTGAAATAAATGTGGGAGTGCACTAAGCGGTTAAGAATGCTAATTGAATGAACGTACAAAAGTTGATAAAATAATGTAAGTAACACAACACGTTACGTAATTTAACGTGTAGAGCTTATCGAGCGATAAGCTTTGTTGTGCCAGGTTAAACATTGAGGGGAGAGCTAAGACAAAATTATGCGTCTTTTCTTTAGGGCTTTTTGGGGTGTATGCCCGAACGACCTTGAAAACACAAAGTAATTATCTGTAGCCGTATAAATAATTTGATTAATCGTGAAATGTTCAATTTGTGTAAAATACTTTGCTAATATTTGAGTGAAAGAAAGATACTCGAAATCAACAGCGTTTAGAAGAAATATCCGATTTTCTAATATTTTTTTTTAATTCGTTATATGAATATTTCTTGTAAACGCGTATTGAGTTTGAGTATTTTTCTTTAACTCAAATATTTGTCAAAGTATTTTACACAAATTGAACATTTCACGAATAAAACAAATTACTTATACGGCTACAGATAATTATTTTGTGCTCTCTAGGCCGTTGGGGCATACACCAGCCTTAAGGTGAATCTTTTCATGTTGGCGCGAGTTTTATTTTTTTTCTCCGTTTACAAGGAATAAAACTAACGGTAAAGTAATTTGCCGCAATTCGTAACCATTTTTAATGAAGCCATGATAAAACCAACTTAGATTCACTTGTATTTTGGGAGCAATTGGGGAATATATCAATTTTTAGCCCAATCTTATTTTCCCAAATGCTTCATAAATACCAGTGACTCGAAGTTTGTTTTTTCATAAATTAATAGAAAACAGTTTACGATTTGCCGCGAATTACTTTTCCGCTAGTTTTATTCCTTACAGAACGCAGAAAATAACCACATAATAATTTGAATCTCGCGCCAACACGAAACGATCAACCTTAAGAACTTTTCTACGAAAATCTAGGATCCTTTCTGTCGTAGGTGGACGTCTGGATAAATTATGGAAAACGGATCGTAAATAAATAGTAACCTGTGCAAAACCGCAAACAAACTATATTACGCAAAACTTTAAAACCCAAGTCGCGGTTTGAAAGAGTCGTTCGAGTTAATCTACAAAAACCTAGACTCCGATAGATAGATAGGACTGCATACTAGTCTCTACTTTATATATTAGGTCCTTACATATGAAATTGGCGTTTTTCGTACTGGCCACTTTAATCACAAATTTCTCCTCTTTGGTAAGGAATTCCAAATTCAAATTTGTACAGCTATAGACTCATGTATTTGTGCTTCGATGATCGTCATTCATTTGTTTTGTTTTCTTCTGTTTTTTTCTGTTTGCGTCACTCATTTTACAAAATGGAAAACTTAAAATATCGCATTATTTACGTGTACGAGTTCCGCCGTGGCACTAGTGCTGCGGAAACAACTCGAAGGGTGAATGATGTGTATGGCGGTCGTGTTGCAAAAGAAAACACAGTTCGTTTTTGGTTCCAACGTTTTCGTTCTGGAAATTTTGACCTGCAGAACAAGCCCCGTGGACGGCCTGAGACTCAAGTTGATAATGAAGAGTTGAAGGCTATTGTGGAAGCGGATCCATCGCAAACCACGTCCGAGTTAGCTGCAGGCTGCGATGTTAGTGATAAAACTGTTTTAATTCACTTGAAGCAAATTGGGAAGATTAAAAAGCTTGAAAGGTGGGTACCTCACGAATTGACTGAAGCAAACCGGCAAACGCGCGTCGACTGCTGCGTTACATTACTAAACCGGCACAATAATGAAGGTATTTTAAACCGAATCATTACCTGTGATGAAAAATGGGTTCTTTACGATAATCGGAAGCGCTCAGCGCAATGGTTGGATCCTGCCCAGCCAGCCAAATCCTGCCCCAAGCGAAAATTAACCCCAAAAAAGTTACTTGTAAGCGTTTGGTGGACTAGTGCCGGTATTGTTCATTACAGTTTTCTCAAATCTGGCCAGACTATTACGGCTGATGTCTATTGTCAGCAATTGCAAACCATGATGGAAAAGCTAGCGGCTAAACAACCTAGGCTGGTCAATCGCTCCACGCCACTGCTGCTTCACGACAACGCTAGACCACACACTGCGCAACAGACGGCTACTAAATTAGAAGAGCTTCAATTGGAAAGTCTAAGACATCCTCCGTACTCCCCGGACCTTGCTCCAACAGATTACCATTTTTTTCGAAATTTGGATAACTTCTTGCAAGGGAAAAAATTCAACTCCGATGGGGCAGTCCAAATCGCCTTCAAAGATTTTATTGATTCCCGTCCGACTGGTTTTTTTAGTAAAGGGATCAATGAACTACCTATAAGATGGCAAAAGTGCATAGAAAATAATGGTTCATACTTTGATTAATTAAATATATTATATTAAAAAATATTCGACTTTTTGTTCCTCCCATACAAAACGCCAATTTCATATGTAAGGACCTAATATAAACAAAGAAGAGCTTGATATCCAGCTCGTATCACTGTAAGAGCAGATAGTAATTATTCTCATCATTAGCAAAGGATATGTCGCCGTGCGTTAGACTATAAGTGCTACGGCCCTATTGATTAATTTACATAAAATTATAAAGTGACGAGAAATTTTATAATTTATTTATTTATTTTATTTTGAAATTTTAGGAAAACTTACAGCTATAATATTACACTTATAGCTATAACTTACAGTTAATGTTTTACAAATGAAAAATAAATTTTTCATTTGTCGTTGTTTTCTCTACATACTCTACTTAAATAACTCTACATAAACTTCTTGTAGAGTCGACAGGTGATCGGAATGCTGGCTTATATTTCGGTTTAACGAATTAGCATTGCCATTCAACGTGGCAATGCTGCCGGCATTCTGGGCACTCTGCCTTCTGGTGACGGCTTAGATTTTTAAGAAATAGATATTAATTATACTAGTTGTAATTATTTTATTCTGTTATTTTAATCTATGTGCTAAATAAAAGATATACATACTCTACAATAAAATATTAATTGCTTAAAATTTTCTGTAACTTCTTTACTTTTTTCGTTTCGATGGGGGTCGTGTAGAAGCAAAATGTAGAAGAAATAACCAATTTGAAATAAAAAAAATATATTCTAAATTTGGATAATTTTCTAAACGCTGTTGATTTTGAGTATTTTTCTTTCACTCAAATATTTGTCAAAGTATTTTACACAAATTGAACATTTCACGAATAAAACAAACTATTTATTCGGCTACAGATAATTATTTTGTGTTCTCAAGGCCGTTGGGGCATACACCAGTTTAAAATCTTAATTTTATCCTCAAATTCAAAACTACAGTCATGTGGTAAAGTAATCAAAACTGTTGGGTATTAGAAAGTTGGTTGCACAAGGCTATGCGCTCCCTTTGTCAGACAATTAGAGTTAGATTAACTTCTCTTTATGCATAAAGGCAAGAATATGAAGTTAATTTATTTTTTATTTTTATCTTATATTTTAAGGCTATTAACCAAACATTAACTTCGCCAGGCCAATTAGTACATTCAATTAACATGGTAACTATCGTAATGTCTTATATCTTTTTCTCCACCCCTAGGTTGCCTGGGAGAAATCGTTCTCAGCTATAAGGCCGCCTATTGTACTGAGTATTTGTTAAATGTAGATTTATTATGGATTTATTATGTTATTTTTTTAAGTACAATAAAGTGTTCATTCATTCATTCATTCATTTGTCTTAAAATAAAAAAACCTATTTTATTCAAGATTCAGAACACAGTAAAACCACGTCACGTGTTTTTTGGGCTGCGAGTTCCAATTCACAAAATATATATAAACCCTTCTACTGGCCGCTAACGCGCGTGGAACATGGGCATGTTCCACGCGCATCCTCCCATTATTTTAGCGTAGATGAAATTTAAAGATGCTGAGTGATCAGACCATGTATCTATCACCGGGATAGTAGGACCCGTAAAATCCGCTGGCAAGTTCTATCAGTGGAAACTTTATAAATAGCCCTCAGCATAAGTACATGTAAATCTCATGTATTTAGATAAATGTTCCTTACTTTGTAATTTAATGAAAAAATTATTTTTCATTTGTAAAACATTAAACATTTTAAAAATTTATTATTTGTAATTCTCTCTCTCACACACACTAAACAAAATCTGAAGTTTTCAAGTTATTATGGAAAACCCCGATAAGATAATTTTCCAAGATAGGTAATACGGAGATTTGACAAGTCTCTAATTTGATAGGTACCTATGTCTCGCTCGTCACGATTCTAATAACTCTAATCTTGTACCAACATCTAGGAAACATTACATAAAATAACATTACAAGCATTTATAAAAATACTGGTTACTGCGCGCGGTTTCGCACGCGTTGTTTCTGCGGTAACGTTTTAAAGTTATTTCTATCCCTTGTGAACTGATTTATAGGATAATAAACCGAAAAATGCGAGTCGGCTCGAACACGAAGGGTTCTGTACCGTAAAAATCAGGCAACTTTTTCAGAAACCCTTTTAAATATTTAACTTTATTTTATTTTAAGTATTTGTACAGTTGAAGTGTTACTTCATTAGAAAGTTTCATGTGTCTACGTATTGTAGTTCAAGAGATACAGCTTTGACAAATTAAGAGCAAAAATAGCCAAAAAAATCACGTTTGTTGTATGGGAGCCCCCTTTAATTTTGAGATTTATTTTATATTTAATATTTGTTGTTATAGCGGCAAGAGAAATACACATTATCTGAAAATTTCAACTGTCTACCTCTTACTGTTCATGAGATATACGTGACAGATGGACGGACGGACGGACAGCGCTGCAGCGGAGGCTTAGTAATAGGGTTCTGTTTTGACCCTTCGGGTACGGAACCCTAAAAAGTAGCCTATTTTATTCCAGGGAACTGTACCGTATGCACAATTTCAGATAGATCTAATATAATATTAGTGTGACTAATTATTATAAAAAAGTTTGGGTGTTGGTTTGGTATAAAGTTAACGACTGAACGGATCCAGATGTTTTGCATAAATGTAGGTGATCCTAGACCTGAGAATCAGGTATAGTATTCTTTTGTTCACGAAAACCACGTGCGGAGACTAGGGCAGGAGAACGTAACATTATGAACATACAAACCTACGTTTCTACGTAACATACATAATTTGGTGGATGTAGCTACTTATATATATTTTTTCATTGTTAAGAATACATTAAGTATTTTTTATATAAGACATGTATGACGCAAATCGTTCGAAATCGTAGTCATTATATTTTTAGTTAGGCATTACTCATAAATAATTATTGTGATTTCCAAATGTTTCTGTCCGGGCTTAGGTATAAAAAAATATTACAACACAGAATTTTTCGTGCGTTTTATTAACTTATATTATTTTCTCGAAAATCTGATGATTTTATTCCTTTATTGAATAATACATGTAGGTTGATACCTACATGTATTAGTCCACTGTCCACATGGGCCTCTCCTAATAAACGCCATAGCGCCCTGTCTTCAGCTTGCCGCAGCCAGTATCTGCCTGCAGTTTTTCGCAGGTCGTCCTCCCACCTGGCCGAACTTTACGTGTGTCTTATTAAAATATGTTATTTCCTCGAAAATAGTGTTAAACTTAAAACTTGGCAAGGGTGCTGTTTAATAAGATATATGCCAATATTGAATGGCGAGTAAGTTGAACAGGAAGCCTGACTATACGGATCTTTAGTCGACTAGCCCCGGAAAAAACTGGCCCTACGGGGCCAATTGACCTAATGCATTTAATTTATTACTTTTCTATAATCGACTAGGCCCATTACTAATTTGAACAAAAAATCTATTGTCTAATTTTAAATCCGTGTACAGATGTGTACAAAACGTGCTCAAGATAAACAAAAATGAAACACCATGGTTATAAATATTATATTTATGTTTATTGGGTTCTTTAAAGTTTTAAAAAGTCACAGTCGTTTGATTAATGCTTTATAAGAAGTATTCTAATCAACAACATTAAATTAAAATATTTAAAAATCAGCCTTTTGATAGCGCTTACTTAGAACTCAAAAAGTCAAAAAACTTAGTCAAAATCAAAAATATACAACAATCAGCCTTTTGATATAAGCAAATTATGTTTAAGAATAAATCCAACGCAATCAAAACTTACGTAGACAAGAGGACGGATTAACTTATTTTGAAAACTCATGTGATTTTAGGGGGAGGTGATGGGAGAGGGTTCAAAAAATCCACAAAATCGGTTTACGTAATTTATGGATGTCCACAAGTCTACGCCTATGTGAGTGCAAACGGACTGAAACTAAACTTTTAATGATCCATAGAGATGGGAAAATAACATGAAAATTATGGAGTGGTAAAAAGCTCTAGACCAACTTCATGAAATGGATTGAACGAAAATTACGACCGGTGTGGCGTGGCGGGCGAAGGTCCGCCTGGGACGCTGGAGGTTGCTGGTTAGACTCCCGCCTTGGGACAAAATGTATGCACGATCTGCAAATATTTGTGTCGGGTGTTCTGGGTCTTTCTATATATAATAAAAAATATCTATCTATAAAATGTGTATTAAGCAGGTATATAATCAGTACCTACCCACCCATAACACAAGCTCTGCTTAGCTTGGGGCTAGATGATGCTGTGTGAATTGTCCAGCATTTTTTTTTTGTGTGCGCTGTAGTGCATAATGGTATATGATGTAATTAATATACTTAAATTACAATCAAATAATAAAAACAAATTAGAATTAGTATTTACAATTGAAACAATTAAGCTAACTGCAGACTGTTGCAAACAATCTACAGGTAGCTCAACTGATCCATATCCACCAGTCGGAAGCGTCCCCAAGACGCTGGCTGCATAACAATGCTGATGCGCTGCGCCAGATATCCACCAGCTCTCGGGTCACGCGTCGTCGCTTAGTAACGCACAGATAACTTTTAACATTAAATTCTAATGACTTATTTATTGATAATAATCAAGAGACGAATCAGCAAGAAAGTACATGATGAACACGACCGCTTTAAAAAGAGCGCATATTAATCATCAGTCATCTCCTCACACTCCAATATTTCTTTGTTTTTGTAATACCTTTGTTTACAAAAAATATCTAGGATTATGAAACTGAGTTACCTATGTTATACTCATATATATGTAAGTACCACGTGAGCGAACCCGCGGACAGAAGCTAGTTGTTAATAATGCAACAGTCTGGGCAAGAGTGGATCCTTTATTGAATAAATTAATAAGATACGGAGTTCTACTCTACCACGGAATGGACCTACTACCTTCTACTTAAAAATTAACGTAAGGGAAAACCTCAGAGAATTAATCAGGTAGTAGGTATTTCTATAAACTGGAAATTACTACAATAACAAACTTTGTATTGTAGTGCTTTCCAGGGTATTTTCCCGCCACACAAATCTCGCCAGACAGATCATCATGTATCTTTTAAAGGGCAATGTATACGCTTCTACAACTAAACTCCTAGTGAGTTGCAAAAATTATCAGTAAATAAATTGAAACAAATTGTCAAAACCTTCTTGTGTAAAAAGGCCTATTATTAAATATCAGATTATCTAGAGGATAAAAAAACTTGGGACGGGATTTGCTCCAACTCGAAAAATAACAACTAACTAACAGGCTAAAGGTTTCTTCGTCGCTTCTTTACTTTAGTCTACATATCGAAGCGACTGAAATCAAAAATATCACTTTATTTCCGTGTTAGTGTTTAATTATTAAGAATTTGACCTTTTCTAAGTGTACATTTATTATATTTATGGAAATAAAGAGTTTTTGACTTTGACTTTCATCCCTCGCTCGTGTATCTGTCTGTCTGTAATCGAACGAGGGATGATCTGTTTGAAAACGCGATAACCTCAAAAACGATCAACCGGATTTTCATACGATTTTCACCAATGGACGAAGTGGTTCATAATAAGTATGGAACCCAATGGAAATTTATTTAGGAAAATGTGTAGAGGATGGCTACTTGAAAATTTTTTTTATATTATAAACTAATATCTAGAAATTTGAATTGCTGCCAATGACTAATATAGTTATATTTAATATCACATTAATATGACTCGCTTAATATTTGTACGCCTGCGTGCAGGCTGAATACATTTACTAAATTAGTTATAAGATCTGACATTGCATAATAATGTTGTATTCTTGCAAATAGACGATTTGATTTGAAGCAATATTTAGGTAATAAAACGATTGTTGTTGAAGGTGTTGGAAAAATCATGTAGACTGGGAGAGCTTTACTGGCGTGCGCCGGGGGTACCCGTGCGAAGCCGGGCGGGTATGTATAGTAAAGTATAAGAAATTAGAACGTCATTGAATACAAGGTTAAGCAGTCTTTTTAGGTGTGCACAGAAATTGTCGTAGTTATGACAAGTTTAAGTTTGCTCTAGGTAAAAATCTGCAGGCACGATGTTTGGTTATAATAGAATAGAAAAATATTTATTTGTGTAACATAACTTGAGATACATTGCTTAAAACTAATATTAAATTTAATGTAAAACATCAGGGTCACCGGCTCAGCTTAATGGTGTTATGGCACTTGTGCCATTGCAGCGCTGCGCTGGTTTCCAGCGGTGCCAGGGTGTGAGTGCAGCGCTACTCGCTACACCAATCACATAGGTAGCTTTATAAAAAATAATAAACAAAGAATAGAAAATAATAGAATGAAATTTATTTATAACAACATTACGAACAGCAAAGTAAAGCATAAGTAGCTTAACTCTAATTATATTTAAGTTAAAGATAAACACGAATTACGCATTTATACAAATGGCGCCAAAGTAGTAATGGTAGTTAAATACCTAGGCCCATTTCGAAAATAGATAAATAACCAATATAAATTGAATGTATCTCAGAGTGAAGTGTGTGTGCGTGTGCGTGCGTGCGCGCGTTGGTGTCTATACACTAGCCAAACTCGATGTAGGATGTTTGTAAATAAACCGCACGTATACTTAACCTAAAATTCACTCTGTTGCCGCGTCTTTTTATACGCAGTTTACATTACTTGTCGATTTGAGATCCTTCCTTCAATAAATATTGCTTACAATTATATCTGATACTGGACGCCAAGTATGTGACTTCTTATTTTGGTGCAGTGGTTTGTTTACAAACATTCTACATCGAATTTGGCTAGTTTATAGTTTGGGCTTCCGTTGTCAACAAGAAACCGTTTAGATTCGCCATGTCCGTCTGTCAGTCCGCCCGAGACTTAGCTCAGAGACTTAAACAGGTATACAGGATTAATTACATTATTAATAATAATAACGCCGACAAATTGGTAAAATATGTGACGTGCTCGACACGCACTTGGCCGGTTTTATTCTCTACTATTTCCGATTTCTAAATCTGAACTGCTTGTTTGAAAATAAGTTTCTCCAAGCGGAACAATAAGCATTGATTTTATAACGAATCCTCGTGAGTCATTCCCCAACAAAATGTCAAACCAAGGTTACCATGCACAGGAAATAAACTATTATATTACTGGTGTTCTTTGTGTCAAAGATTATAAGATAACAGATAACAGTGAGAAATGTGCCTGAAGAGCAGCCTCAATCCAAATTTACATAATGCAAATTAGAATGGTTACATAAATTATTTTAATGTGTATTGTATATTTTTCGCGTGTTAAGATTTTGTTCATATTATTTTTAGGGTTCCGTACCCGAAGGGTGAAAACGGAACCCTATTACTAAGTCTACGCTATCCGTAAGAGGTAGACAGTTTTTGTGATGACAAATTTTCAGAGAATGTGTATTTCTCTTGCCGCTATAAAAGCAAATAATAATAACATAAATATCTAAATTAAAGGGGGCTTCCATACAACCAGCGTGTTTTTTTGGCTATTTTTGCTGTTCGTTTGACAAGGCTGTGTATCTCTTGAACCACAATAAAATAGATGAAACTTTAAAAACTAAAAATCTTCAACTGTAATAACTAGTGATCGGAAATTCGGGCGCTTATTTACCTAATAATAATAATAATATAGCCTTTTTTTTCCAAAACTTTAACATTTTCTGCAAATATTCTTATATTATAGTAACTTAAATACTGCTTAATAATTTATGTTGCCATTTCTGTGTTGCTTCTACAAAATGTCTCTCAGTTTGGTGTGCCTTTCAGCATAGGCCTCCTCCAACTGCCTTCATTGAGGTCTGTTTTCTGCGACTCTTGTCCAATATGGCCCAAGTGTAAGTCTTATGTCGAAGCCAGGGGCGTCCAAAGACAAGATGGGAAGACGACATAAGACTTATTTACCTAAGTGGGCGATAAATAATGGAGCGGTTAAAACCACCTCTCGGTAATTCCGAGAAATTCCCGGGAGTTCCAGAATGTTCTTGAATGTTGATGTTTTTTCGCCAGAATCTTATTTATAGACGAAATATAAGACATATTTAGATTGATGCGTTTTTCACTAAAGTCGATATTTCCACAACAACTTCGACAAAAAAGTAAGCAATCGAGGAAATTTGGACATATTATGTAAATAAAAAAACTTTTTTCTCCGGAAATAATATCGACTTAGTGAAAAACGCGTTAGACTAAAAGTGTCTTATATTTCGTCTATAAATAAGATTCCGGCAAAAATACATCAATATTCTAGTAAATTTTAATCCCGGAATGCCCGGGAATTTCTCCGAATTCCCGAAAGTAACCGCTCCATGTTATGTCTTTTCACCAACATATAAGCGCCCGAATTTCCGATCACTGGTAATAACAACAAATACTAAAAATATAATATAGTTGAAAATTTAAAGGAGTCACCGAAAAAGTGAAAATTTGATGTTCTTTGAAAATTTACCTGATTTATACGGTACGGAACCCTTCGTGTGCGAGTCGACTCGCACTTGGCGGTTTATTATTTTACTCTAGTGAGAGTAGTGTTATATAGTATGACGAGTTTGAGAAATGCAGTAGAAATAGAGGATATCACAGAACACGTAAAATTAAGTAAACTACAGAATATTTTACATAAAAAAAATATTGCCGAGGGATTAGTATTTTTCATAACTCAAAAAACACTGTAAACAGTGTAATCTAAGGAATTTGAAGTCGGTTTTTACTTTTTTCAAAACAATCAAATTATTCGAAAAAACTCTCGCCAACTGGGTGTTCCTTTTAATGTTAATCAACGTTATAGAGATTCGTATTTTAAACCAATAAATTTATAACACCTAAGATGCGCACGCAACACGTGCTCTCAACGCCGAAATTAAAAATCTTCAAGCCATAATTATTATTTCGTCTAACTTAAATGATTCGTACATAATGCATGTGGAAGTACAAAACACAATTCACCCTATTGTGTAGCACCCAATTATTTTCAATTAAAGCAGGTTAGTTATATCAGGTAGGTCCAAAAAAGTGCAAGCCACACAAAATGATTTTATGGTCAGACGCCAAATTCAAAGAAACTTGCTCATAACTGCCTAAAATATTGTCAGTAAAAAGTCAATAGCAAAAACAAATAAAGACACCTCGTATTTGTTTTTGAAGTTTTTGAATTGCAGGATTTTTTAATAATTCTATTTGAATATGATAAAATAAAAGAGAACCTAACTAACATTATCCCAAGATTCAAACAATAAGAAACTAGAGCCCATATATATTATAAAAACTTGCTCAGTCATCAATCTATGCTTGAGTAACGATTTTTTATGGCAGAAGCGTTACTCAAGCATAGATATACGACTGAACAAGCTTTCATAAGTATAAACACAGATTTTATAATACTATACCTACCAGTTTATTATAACTCCTTGAATATATACAACATTTATGAGATTAGTGGAATAATGAAAATATTCCACTAATATCAAAAATTAGTTTTTTGACCAAAATAATAATTTTATTGACTAAGGGAACCTACCAGAGCAAGGCAGCAACTTTCTCTAGAGTGTGTTTAACACCTTCACAGAGATCTCCACTCCACCTGCCACTTGTGGTAATTATACCAAAACCCCCCGTGTTTGGAGGAAGCATGTTGAGTGGTGGACGTACATTTGCTGATGAGGAATTATTATAATGTCCTCCTAGCCAAATTTCAGCCACGGCAGCCAGTCTCAAAGGAGTCTAGCCTTCTCTAGTCTAAAAATCTTATCATGTTAGCTTTGTGTGAAGATGGGCGTTATCAAGCTACATAATGATTTAACAAATTAGTTACCAAACTTTCACTTTTAAATAGTAACTTGATAAGTTATCTTTTATCTGATAATAAATGTTATGGTAATGATAATTCTGCAAAACCCATTTTAGGTTATGGGACTACATTAATTTATTTATTTATTTACAATACACGGGCAGCTAAGCAGTAAGGATGATCCCAGAATAAGTTAGTCCATGTCAGTTAAACTGATACAGACTATTTTTGAAAGAGTCCAATGAATAGGTAATTATTATTTATAAAATGTAGAAATCCAAAATTTTAATTATGGTAACATTTTAGTGCTCTCAAATTAGTTTAGTTTTAATGACATCTGAATTGATGCTTAAGCACAGTATGCCTTCATTGATTTAGAACAAATGTAAACCTTATTAAAATTATAGTTTCCCATAGTTTCCCAAGCTAAACAAACCAACAAGATTGAACTCAAATATTGAGATGTTCTTACCTGTTTGAGCCTCTCAACATCAGTGCGGGCCTGAGGAAAGGGCTGCTGTTGGGGCACTGCCGTCGACGTCTGAGGGTATGTTGGGTACTCCAAGTTGACATTGAGAAGCTGCGCTGCATTGTCACGGGCTTCATATGCCAGTCCTCGGATCTCCAGCTCAGAGGCAGTATGCATTAGAGACTGGAGATCCAACTCTTGGACATCAACAGAACCCTTGTACATGAATTCCACCAGTAGATTGATCTCCGAGAACGGAATGCCTTTCAGTATCACGATGGGGTGCTGACAAGGATTTTCCCTAAAGAAACAACAGTATATTCCTCCAGGTGATTCAATAAAATTCACAGAAAATAAACTGGCTCAGGTTACTGTTTAGAATTTTGTAGATAAAATTATGATGATATTAAACTGTGTGAAATTACCAGCTGGCTGTTTACTTTACTGAAGGTACATGATATAAATAACTTCACTAGAAAAATAATGATGTCATTATGACCAAATGGAATATTTCGATGTACTTACTAAAATGTGCAAAGTGATTATTGAAATGGTTGTGTAAAGTTGATTTTGGAACACCTAGGGAAAATAGGTACTATGTAAAGACTCACTTGAATATCTGCTCGAAGTAGGGACTGCATGCTGAGAGTACGAGTTTATGCGCCTTGAGGGTTCCATCGCGGCAGGAGAGCGTTACGTCCGCGAGCGACGACGAAGAATAGATGGTCGTGAACAGCTGGCTGAGGTTCTGCAGGTGGTTGTTCCACTTCAAGTGGAACGTCTTGTCGCTCGCCAGCCCCTGCATCTAAACCACCACATTCACTCATAAAAACACAAATCACACCACTTTACGTCCGATGGATAATCCACAGAAAACAGACTGCTGCGACCGCTACATAAAATTATAATTATTACAATTTATTTTTAGAACGAATGCCCGTAAAAAACACTATACGTACGCGGTATGACAGTGTAATATACCGTAGGTACGCGCCGCCGACGGAATTTACACAATGAATTTATAAAAAGTATTAGGTACGGTGAGACACGAATTTTCAGGCTGATTGCACCGGTAGTATTTTCTTACCTTCTATTCGCGATTCCACTTCCCTATTTTTCACAAATAACACCGAAACATTTCACAAAAATACAATAATTATGTTACACAGAAAGCCGTGTCGTAAAAAACAGAGTGGGGCACGCCGAAGCCCCCTCCTACCCCGGCCCCCTCGCACACAATCAATATACGGAATATGAGAGCGCGGCGCGCCCCCTCTTCCCCCGCATGCTTTAATATCCACCGTAATTAAATGTACAACTTTATAAATTCGTATAGGTACGTGCTGGAGAATGTATGTTTAATCATAAGGTTGGTTCAAATTTTAAGTCATTATAGATATAATAATGTTCGCATAGAAAAAATATCGTCAATTACATAACGTTCTGCACGCACATCTCATGATATTTTGAAGATTCGCTGTAAATCGTAATTGGTACCTAGGTACCTACTTATAGCGTTTAATACTGCTGAGTTATTAAAGGCACATAAGTCATAAGAGAAAATTGAAAAACCACTATCGTAGGTAAAGATGTTTTGGTCCCTTCATCCGACCACCGCTAGTACATTTATAGTTTTAAAAAGTCCCGTCCCATCCCTAGTGGGCCCCTTTTTTAATTTAATGCAAAAAAAATATTAGACAGACCAAAGCTATGTATGCGTTCTATGACTCAGTGTGGGTGAGCCATAAAAAGTACCTACACAGTGTCTGTGCTGTATTACCTACCACATGTATAGCAACTTCAATCATTTTCTTTCATTGTTAACGCACTCACACCAATGCAAGAGAGACTGGGGCCGACGGACTCTAGTTTTGTTTTTATTAGATGCACCCACCCACCACCAGCTAGCTGCACCAAGATCAAGACATTAAATTGTAGGAGGAAATAATATAAAGGCTGGCTTTATAATATTTTGTAATTTTTAACTGTTCGTAGTGTAAACTTTATACCACATTTGATTAAGCTGAGCTGAGGGAAGCAAAGCATAAAGTCATTTTGGCATCTGTTTCATGCTCAAACTATAAACCAGATTTGATTATGCTGAGCTGAGCGAAGCGAAGCCAACAGAAACATTTTGGATATATTTATGTTCTTACCTACTCAAAGGACTTGTAAATAAAATGGTTATTTATTTTATTATTTAGATACTAAATGATGTTACAATAACAGAATAAAACAAAACAACTAGTATTTACACTTACTTATAGGTATCTAGTTATTTCATAAAAATCTAAGCCGTCACCAGAAGGCAGTGTGCCCAGAATGCTGGCAGCATTGCCACGTTGAATGGCAATGCTAATTCGTTGACCGAAATAGAAGCCAGCATTTCGATCACCTGTAGACTCTATATGAAGGTTGGTAAGATCTTTATATAAATATATACATAATATGATAAATGGTGTGTGCCCCAGCAGGCCAAGCACGGGGATTGTTCTCTAGGGTAGAGTAGACAATAATGACATCGCATCGAAGGACCAGGGGTTTCAACCCCAAACGGCTCAAATAGGTAACTTCGGTATTAAACCTACTCTTATAAAAACTAATTAAAAGAGAAAAAAATTACAGACGATTTTAAAAATATCCTATCTTGTGCACAGAATATGTAACTAGGTAAGTTAAGAACCTATCTCGATAAAATCCTGTCTTATTGCCTGTCCACTTCAAGGGTAAGATTCTTCATATTAGGTACAGGTAAAGGCAATCAGAATTTAGTAAAATAATGAACAACAAAACACCTGTTTAATAATACGTATGAGGATAGCTTTCTCAAAAATACGAAAAGATCAAGATTTATTGATGGTTAAGTGAGCGAATATCACATTGCAAAGTACGATAGACTTGACTTCTTGGCTAAGTGGCTTGTGTGTTACTGGCCACTTCTTGACCAGACAAATCTTGGCCACTGCACTGTGAAGTCCAGTGATGGACGAACGAAATTGAACGAAACAAATCTCAAATAGTTTAATGTCAACGAATCCAGATAATGGCATTTATTGTCTGTCAAATGTGGTTTTGATAGCCAGAATTTATTATTTTTAAAGTTTTTAATCGCTCCTAACTGACACTGGCAGAGACGTAGCGAAAAAAAAAAGAAAAAAAGGCAAGCGGCGGCGGCGCGCAGAAGTTGAAGTTGACGTTTTTTCGAATATAATTTGTGATTTGTTTTGTTCTCTCAGTCTCTGTCCTCTGATAAACTCAGTTTTTCCTCATCGTAGACCTTTTCCGGACGTGTTTGTGTGACCTTAACACAATAAATTAATTCAGCGATTGCATAGCTAATACTCGCTCTACAGCTCGCTTTTCTTGATCGCTGTCGACCACATCTCCAACAGTCGTCATGGAAAAGCCATCGAATTTGGTCGTTTCGAGCCCTAACTTGAAATATACCGATGATTTTATTTATTCTGACTATTCCTACGAAGATACGTTGGTGACAAAAACCGGCTCAAGTTTGTTGGTGAGTTTAGGACGTTGGTCTTATTGTTGTTGTTAGTTGCACCTATTCTAAAAGTATGCCGGGCAGAGCCCGGCACTTGCGTTATCGATTTACTCCTCTTACAGATTGTAAATTATTCGCCATCATCACCTAAGATTTATCTGTGATAGTTTTGTTCCTATACAATAAGTCTATGAGATTCACATTATGATGGTAGTAGCTTCTTTAGATGGGTTACCCGCGAAAAATCTATCAATCCCTTTGTGTTGCCTAATTTATTTTTTAGATAATAATAAAATTGTAGTCATAAAATCAAAACTCTTAAATAATTCTATAATACCAGACTACACTACACCTAACCTCAAGTCTTTTCTAAGGTGAAACCGTTCCGCAAGCAGCTATGTATCCGTACAGACCGTCGTGTCAGCAAGCTTGGAATCATGTTGGTTGGGTGGGGAGGTAACAACGGTTCCACTTTCACGGCCGCTGTGCTGGCCAACAAACACCAGTTGACATGGAACACTAAGAACGGCCAAATGGATTCCAACTGGTATGTTTTTAAAGTTCATATTTTAATATGCTTAGGTTTATTACTCTTTTTTAAATTAAAAATAGTTTTAAAGCATGTTTATGTCCTGATGAAAAAAAAAACAGACTCATAAATGATTAACTTTTTATCAAAACAAATTCCATAAACTTACCTACTTGCATTCAAGTTTAAACACTTTTTCCTTTGCACATGAATTTTGTCCTTGGTCCTTCAAGTTCCTTTAAAACAAAACATAACTTACGTAACTAAAGGACCTACTTCTAGAAAAAAAATATCATCGCTTTTTCTAAAATGACAGCCATGTTATTTAGTACAAAAAAAGTTACAGCATTAGTGCTGTAATTTTTTTTGTACATAGTTGAAATTCCGGAAAAGTAAAGAAAATCTTGAAAAAAATCACAAAAATCGGTTATTTTTATTAGGTTTATATAAGCCCCCCTATTAATATAGCACACGGTTTGACGAACACCCTGTATAACTTATTGTGCGAAGCGAATAAAAAAAAAACAGTTTGGTAGCCGATGTAACTTGCCACTAGAGAATACAATCCCGAGCATGTTTTTCAATCCCGGGCTTACGGGATTTTTGAAGCCTTTTCCCGGGATCCCGGGCCTATCCCGGGATTAGACTATGTGGTTTCTAATTGAGCTAAAATTTAAAAAAACGAGTAATAAAAAAAAATGTCTTTAATGTCTTTGCACAACACAAATCAGAACAATAATAAGAAAAGAAAAAACACAAACCAAAAAATACAATACTTTTGCAAGAAATTAAAAAACAGCACAAAATAACTATTTAGAATTTCGAAAATATAGTCGCAGAAATATCAAAGCATCCAATGTTTGACTTCCGAGCCTGCTTCGTAGTTTATTGCCAACATAAGCAGCAGCTGAAAACGCTCGTTCAGGTTCTACGCTGGTTGGAGGAATAGACAATAGATACTTATATGCTGTTTCTAAGTGATATCCACGAACTCCTCCATTTTCGAACAGGCTCATTTCACGTCTAATACTATTTGCCAACCCCAATTCATTTTGTACTTGTACTTCAGGATCTGGGGATTTCATACTCTTGTTAATTTCCAGCTGTAACTTTTCCTTTAATGTCAATTGGGGTTGGGAGGTTTCTGACCTTAGCTCATCATCTGTTTGTGATCCTGACCTTGCTTCTTCTTCCGTGTTATCTCGACTATTAAGTCTTTTTACAATACTCTTTATTTGCTTCCTCACTAAAGCCTGTGTCGGAACTGGAAATAAGTCGTGCCATTCCAAATCCGATAATAACTGATTTTCATCATCCATTCGTGGATTTTGTAAATAATTTAACACGCCAGTTAAATCATCACTTCGTCGTTGCTTTATACGTTCCACTAAGGATGTTTTAATTTTTTTGGCAAGTTCTGAGTTTTTGCTAGACAGTTGTTTTATAAGAAATTTCAGAGCGGCATCAGCTGTGCATAAATTAGCATCTCGCCGACAGATTGCTTCTACTGTCAATTTAATTGGGGTCAGCACATCAACAATTTTATTTACCAATTCAAAATCAACATCTTCTAAACGAATTGGATGATTGAGATCTATAAGAGCTTTTTGAATGCATGCTTTTAAAAGATAAAATCGCTCCAGCATTGTTAAAAGACTATTCCACCTGGTTTTACAGTCCAAAAGAAGTGACAGCTCTTTTCCATGTTCAATTTTCACATATTTTTGAAGTACTGTTTCATTTTTCAACGGAGATCTTTTGAAATACACTACAACTTTGCGGATTTTCTTTATCAGCTCATTAATATTTTCATATTGTGTTAACTCTGGTACGTGTTCTGGCGCAAGATCATTTTGTGACATTACGATTAAACCTGATTCTGTACAGTCTAAGTCTTCTAAATGGTGTTCATCATCGCTGTCGTCCATATAATCAACATTCACAGCTGGTTCATTTATACTATCATCTGAGGTAGGGCTATCTTGCAAATTATTATGTTTTTCATAAAGCACATCACAGACCGCCAAATTGATACCATGTGCGAGACACAGTTGTTGTTCAGTGCAAACAAGCCGCCCCACCTTTATCATAACATTCGGTCCATCGGTTACAATAGCCACGATGTCAGTTTCTAGGGAAATGTCAAATTTACTTAGACGCTCTTGCAATATACGAAGACAATTTTCAGCTGTCATACTTCCGTAAATAGGAACAAGTCCTAAGTTCCAAAATTTTTTATATGAATGAACGTTGACCGCCATGTATCGTTTATTGGAAGTTGAAGTCCACTCGTCGAAAGAAAGACTAAATCTTTCACCTGCACTTTTCAAATGTTGTAATTCTGCAGTTACTTGCTTTCTGATTTTTTCACTGTAATTCATAACACGTTTTCGAACAGTGACGGCTGACTTTGGTAAATCCGTGTATTTTGCTAAGAGCAATTTTCTCAAATCATCTGAGGTTATGAATACACTGAATGGAAATCCATCTAATGCAATCATTCTTGCCAAGATATCATCCAGGCTATCGTCGGCACTTTTAGTAAAATAATCATCTAACTTTCGCTTGGCTGGCGGCGGTGCTGTGTTCAGATTTTCAGAATCTTGACTTGTTGAAGCTGATATAACCTTGATATTATGTTTTGATAACAAATGTGTATGTAATCCCTTAGTTGATCCACCCAAAGTCTTGAGGATGGCTGGGCATCGCTTACATTTAGCACTATTCCCGTCCTTCGCAACTAAATAATAACTCCACACTGACGTCGTATCACTGTCTTTTTTATGTTTAACAAAGTCTCCCGCCATTTGAAATACTTAATTTCAGATAATTGACTTTTAAATTTTAATGGCGTAGCCTACGTAACCCGTCACTGACAGAACAATAAATGAAAAAAATAAAACCTGATTTGCATATTTATACTTTCGTACAGGGAATCCCCGACGGGAAATACCCGCAACAATATTATGATATGAGATGATCGGGTGATTCCCCTGTTGGTCCGTTGGGGAATTACCTTAAGAGTATTGTATTAAAGTATTCCGAGTGGGGAAGTCCCTTCTAAGTTCTACGACAAACATATTATTAGGACTGTACCTGTGTAGTAAATAGTGGGTACCTACGTATTGTACGAGTTGCTTTTTGTCGTAATGTATTAAAATAATCTAGGCAAGGTTATTTTCAAGACGCAACGGACTACGGAATACAAACTAGACTTGTTTGTGGCAATCCCGAAAATCCCGAGATTAGCCAAGTACAGTCCCGGGATTTTCGAGGCCAGAAAACGGTCGGGATCCCGGGATCCCAAATCTCGGGATCCCGGGATCCCGACCGTTTTCTGGCCTCGAAAATCCCGGGACTGTACTTGGCTAATCTCGGGATTTTCGGGATTGTATTCTCTACTTGCCACCCTCCTAGAATCTTCAAATTCCTTTCTAACTACTATAATTTTACTCTCTCTCTGTTAGGTTCGGTTCCATAACACAAGCATCAGTGGTCAGACTGGGTATAGATGAAAAAGGCAATGATGTCCATGTACCCATGTGTAACGTCCTACCCATGGTTCATCCTGACGATCTGGGTAAGACAAATTATTTAAATTTAAAATTTAATGTTGTGTTTTTTTGCATATAAGATTTCTATAAGTGGCATCTTGATTATACATCCATCCATGCTAATATTATAAATTCGAAAGTAACTCTTGTCTGTCTGCCCTTTTGTCTGTTTGTTTGTTACGCTTTCACGCCTAAACGGTTGAATTGAAATTTGGCATAGAGATAGATGGTATTCCGGGGATGAACTAACCCCCGAATACTCAAACGCAACTCAGATTTGAGCACTTCTCAAGTCGCGTTTTTTTGTCAGATTTCAACGAAAATCTAACAAAAATTTGTTACTTGAAACACGCTTAAATCTGAGTTGCATTTGAGTATTTGGCCGAGTCTACTTTTTATTCCGAAAAGCGCGAGCGAAGCTGCGGGCAGAAGCTTGTAATTAATAATTATAATATATACTGTTAGTTTTAAGAATATTGTATGTGTGTGTATATTGTTGGTTTGTGCCCTAATCAAAGAAAAATAAAATAAATCACACTTAAATAATTTAATTTATTGAATCACATCACAGTAATATTATAAACACGAATGTTTGGATGTTTAGATGTGTGGATGTTTGTTACCCTCATCACGCCAAAACTACTGAACGGATGTGGCAGAAATTTGGCATAGAAGTAGTTCTAGGCCTGGAATAAAACATAGGCTACTTTTTTATTCCATAAATCAGTTCCCATGGGATTGAAATAACCTTAAAACCTTTCCATAGAAACAACGCGTGCGAAGCCGCGGGCAGAAACTAGTTATAAATAAATTTATATAAAAACTTGTCATCTATCTTGTACTCAACATTCCAAATAGTGTAAGATCTTGGATTATGCCAGAAGAACATAAAATTTTGTTCAAAAAATCTTATTATATTATGAATTCCTTTGTTGTGTTCAAGTCACACATTACAGTTTAAATATAACAGCACTTGAAGGTTCATGACCTCATGAGGATCACGTATTTTTTGTCTATTATGTAGATGAGGTCTATGGCCTAAAGTTCTATTCAGACCTTGGCGGTATCGAAAGCCGAGTTTGCGGTATGACCAAAACGCCCGGCGCGGCGGGATGATGCGAAAAACAGAGCAAAATTATTCGCTGCCGCTGTGGCTGTGGGTAGCTAATTAAGTATTTACTATTTTAGTTGTAAATGTAAGCACATTGTGTGAAGAGAACCATAAATGATTTATTATTATTATTAAAGTAAAGTAAAACATTTATTTGACACCAATAGAATTAAAAATATATAAAATGAATCCATCGGCTCCCGAACTAGTTATAAACTGTGTGTCAGGAGCCAGTGGCTTCTTCCATTTTGGAAAAGTACTGGTTGTGTCTAAACAAAGAAACGTATAAAGTTACTTTAACTAAAAATAAAAACATTAAAATTTTCTACGAAGCGCTACTAATCAAACATTGAAATAAGAATATATTTCACTAAATATTAATATTATTTTTCCTTAATTATTAATATAAATAAATATAATTAACTATTATTATAAATAATATAAATAACAATATAATCGTATATATTGTTTTGGATACAAGATATTATTATAATAATAGAATAATACCGCGTAAGTCTGAAGAAGCCTAAAGTCCAAGTGAAATGTGTTAAGCTTGCAATTTCTCGATTTTTTACAAAAAATCGAGAAATTGCAAGGTTTCATCGTCCAAATTGTATGATTTTCGTTTGTTGTTTCAAGTAATAATTACTTGTTAATAATAGTTTAATTTCTCTACTACCATAATAATAGAACAAATTTTAGAAAACTTATTTTTTTATGTAGTTTTAGTCATTCTTCCGATGCATGTTTAAACAAAAACTCTCGGAGACCTGTTTTGGAAGCTCTAGTTTGTAGATAGATAGATAGATAATTCTTTATTCACAGAAACTTAAATATTAGGTCCTTACATATGAAATTGGCGTTTTTCGTACTGGCCACTTTAATCACAAATTTCTCCTCTTTGGTAAGGAATTCCAAATTCAAATTTGTACAGCTATAGACTCATGTATTTGTGCTTCGATGATCGTCATTCATTTGTTTTTTTTCTTCTGTTTTTTTCTGTTTGCGTCACTCATTTTACAAAATGGAAAACTTAAAATATCGCATTATTTACGAGTACGAGTTCCGCCGTGGCACTAGTGCTGCGGAAACAACTCGAAGGGTGAATGATGTGTATGGCGGTCGTGTTGCAAAAGAAAACACAGTTCGTTTTTGGTTCCAACGTTTTCGTTCTGGAAATTTTGACCTGCAGAACAAGCCCCGTGGACGGCCTGAGACTCAAGTTGATAATGAAGAGTTGAAGGCTATTGTGGAAGCGGATCCATCGCAAACCACGTCCGAGTTAGCTGCAGGCTGCGATGTTAGTGATAAAACTGTTTTAATTCACTTGAAGCAAATTGGGAAGATTAAAAAGCTTGAAAGGTGGGTACCTCACGAATTGACTGAAGCAAACCGGCAAACGCGCGTCGACTGCTGCGTTACATTACTAAACCGGCACAATAATGAAGGTATTTTAAACCGAATCATTACCTGTGATGAAAAATGGGTTCTTTACGATAATCGGAAGCGCTCAGCGCAATGGTTGGATCCTGGCCAGCCAGCCAAATCCTGCCCCAAGCGAAAATTAACCCCAAAAAAGTTACTTGTAAGCGTTTGGTGGACTAGTGCCGGTATTGTTCATTACAGTTTTCTCAAATCTGGCCAGACTATTACGGCTGATGTCTATTGTCAGCAATTGCAAACCATGATGGAAAAGCTAGCGGCTAAACAACCTAGGCTGGTCAATC
Organism: Eupithecia inturbata; assembly: GCA_963662085.1. Lineage (NCBI taxonomy): Eukaryota > Metazoa > Arthropoda > Insecta > Lepidoptera > Geometridae > Eupithecia > Eupithecia inturbata. Next base: position 2,437,616 of record OY759195.1, read on the forward strand.
GCTCCACGCCACTGCTGCTTCACGACAACGCTAGACCACACACTGCGCAACAGACGGCTACTAAATTAGAAGAGCTTCAATTGGAAAGTCTAAGACATCCTCCGTACTCCCCGGACCTTGCTCCAACAGATTACCATTTTTTTCGAAATTTGGATAACTTCTTGCAAGGGAAAAAATTCAACTCCGATGGGGCAGTCCAAATCGCCTTCAAAGATTTTATTGATTCCCGTCCGACTGGTTTTTTTAGTAAAGGGATCAATGAACTACCTATAAGATGGCAAAAGTGCATAGAAAATAATGGTTCATACTTTGATTAATTAAATATATTATATTAAAAAATATTCGACTTTTTGTTCCTCCCATACAAAACGCCAATTTCATATGTAAGGACCTAATATAAAACAGTATGGTACAGAAGATAAATTGTCTTGTCTTTCGTTGTTGACTTTAATTTGTAGATTCTATTGATTGAATAAAGACCAGCAAAAATGTTTTTTTCTTGTTACGAATATCCTATAACTACTTGAATAATAATAGTATATATTTTCGTTATATGCCTTTATGTAAAGAAAGAAAAAAATTTAACCGAACTCGATTATCGACCGAAAAGGCTTCGAAACAAACCACAATATCTCCGAAGATCTACATAATTTTGAGATAATATTTATACCAAAATAATTGTCAACATTTGCTTGAACTACAATATTAAGTCTATTTTTTTTAAATCACTGCTAATTTTTTTTAATGAATTGAATAACTGACTACATAATTCATTGCGACGGCGCGCCGGCGTCCTTTGTGTTCTAAAATTTGTTTTATTATTATTATACACTTCATTTATTTTAAATCTCGTTATAAAATACATTTATTAGTATTATTATTAATCATACCATTTGGACCATAAAACGAGAAATTCTCGTTTTTTTGTAATAGCCCTCTTAAACAAAATACGCTAAACATCTTTCTCGAATCTCATCGCAAATATCATATAATTGTTTTTTTTATTTCACGTTTGAAAGAGAATGGCAGAAGAAATGCACCAAAACATCTTTTTCCTTCGATCAGAGAGCAAGCAGCTGGATGTATATGACCGAGGTCAAGAACCGTAAAAAAAAATATAGACCTACCCTTGTTTTTCGTGATATCACATTAACAACATTTCAAAACTTGTGTCTTGTATGAAATTGGAAGTGGGTTCTTTTTTTAAAACCAGTCTCTTACTCCACAACAACAGTACAACACTGAGTATCATAAACTCCTTCGTTTTACATCCAGTTACATATTGGACCTTTAACACTTACTTATACCCTGCTGTACAATTACGCAAAACCACCCTACTATATTGACATTTGAAAGCTCTTTAAATGGCCTTCGTAATTTGCTATTGTATGGATATGACCATTGAAATGGCTTTCAAGGTCATACAAAGGGCTTTCAAATGTCATTTAAAGGATAAGTAATTTTTGCGTAATTGCACAGCTGGTCAGAACACTCAGCCAATGCGGATGGCAATAACATCCTAACAGGTAACGTCATTCCACAGTACTAGACGGCTGGGACATTAGCCCCCTTAACTTAGCAGAGTCCATGGTGCGTGCGAAAGTGATCGACCACGATCTCCAACTGAAGTTACGCAAGGAAATGTCGGCAATGAAGCCCCGGCCCGCGATATACGATCCGGATTTCATTGCCGCTAATCAGGTGAGTTTTTTTTATACGTACTCGGTATCCTAGCTAGACGACCGATGTGGCGTGGCGGGCGAAGGTCCGCCTGCGACGCAGCAGGTTCTATTCCCGCCTTGGGACAAATATACGATGTACGATCTGCAAATATTTGTTCCGGATGTTCTGGGTATTTTCTATGTATAATAAAAAATAACTAGTTATGTAATTATATTGTATTAAGTTTATCAGTCGCCTAGTACGCATAACACAAGCTCTGCTTAGCTTGGGGCTAGATGATGCTGTGTGGATTGTCCAGCATTATATATTTATTATTATTTATCCTCATCAGATACGTCCACAGCTGATCATGCCTCCAAAGAATGTTAAATTTTGTCATAAGCTTGTCATGAGCTTGGCAGGCGATTTTGTTCCAGCCGCAGTGGAGGTGTTAAAAATTCGCAGAAGAAAGCTGCTGGTCTTCCTCTGCTGGGTTCCGTTAGTCGGCTCTTAAGATATCCATGCTGTGTTGGGCAGGCCAGATTCTTACGTCGAGATCGCCACGTCTACGTACCTACTTAAGCAGACTTACATAATTATTGCTTAATTGCGTTGTAATAAAAGTGAATTTGCATCTTCTTTCCATAGATGTAAAGTTGGCTGTTCGGTTTCTTTGTCGTCTGCACATAATGTAAGGGATTGATGACATGATAAGTCTGCTATCACTTATTCATTAGAGTTTTAAGAAGAATGCGTATCTACTTCGATCGATCATAGTTTTCATCATCATCCTATATTTGTACACTGTTGGACATAGGCCTCCCCTGATGAGCGCCATAGCGCCCTATCTTCAGCTTGCCGCAGCCAGCATATTATACGTTACTCGTACTAGAAATATCCTTGAAAGTGTAATCATAAAATGGGTGATCTCCGATTCTGCAAATTATTTTAATGGTAAACAAAAAAGTTAATAGCTCCATATCCCCGAACCACGCCCGTCGTAATACAAATTCCATGTGAGCGAAGTCGCGGACGGAAGCTAGTAAATATCTGAATCCAAGCATAAAGTACTAAAATAGGTTAGGTAGGTATGTTTGTTTCACGTAAAGATAAGCAAGCATACTGCTTCTAAAATCGTGAAGATATAAAATTTTATAAGTTTTATAGCTCCCGCTGTAAGTCGCTGGTTTTTTCCACTGGAAAAATAAACGCGTGCGCGAAATTGTTCAGTATCCATACTAATGTTATACATTCGAAAGTAACTCGTGTCTGTCTGTCTGGCTGTTACCTTTTTCGCTCCTCAATGGCTGAACGGATCTTAATTAAATTTGGCATGGAGATAGATTGCATGACATGTGTTTGTTTTATATTTTATTAGCTGATCCGACAGACGTCCTGTCTTAACTATGAATATTGCATTCGAATTGGTATTTATAGTAGTTAAGTTTTCTTAAATTATCTAATTTTACGCGCAAGTTTCTTAATATTTTCTTTCAAGAACCTTCTCCTAACAATAACAAACAACAAAAAAAGAATTAGCGAAACCGGTCCAGCCGTTCACGCGTGATGCCGTGACCAAGGGAAATAGGGATTCATTGTTATATATAGATCTGCTAACAATGAAACTTGATAAATAGCGTTCAGCTTACGTACATGTAGTTTTCATGAATTTAGATAAATATTCCTTATTTTTAAATTTTCTAGGTGTTAGTTTACCTAAAATTCGAAATAATAAATGAAGTACAAACTCCCGAACCGAGTTTAGATTAGATAGAATTACTCGTATCTCCAAGGAGGTCGGATCATCACGTGGCTTAATTTATAAGACGCTAACTCTGTATGCGATAAAAAATGGTGCAACTTTACAGGGTGCCACAGAATAAGTCTACGAAACAGAATGGGGTGAATCAACGCAATACGTTTTTGAATTACGAATTTTTGGTATGTTAGTTGAGATTCAGTCAGACATTTTTTAATATATATACATTTATATACATTATACAACTCATAGTTTATAAAAAATGTAAATACCATTTCATCGTTCGGATAGTTTCTAAGTCTGCTGAGCGTATCTAAATTCTAAGCAAATTATTGTATTCATGATGCCAGTCTTATATAAATTACTAATCAACTGCTGGTTGCATCCTGCGTGTTCTAATTTTATCCTTATTCGTGTCAGTATATTCTTGCGATTACCTCTCGCTCTCGCATTTACGCGCTTTGAATTGAATCCTAGCTAAACAACTTAGTAAATATTAAATGTATTTTTTCTAATGAAGTTGATGGAAGCTTTTAATATTCTACAAATCGTAATAGAAATAAATATATAATTCACAAGTAGGTCGTAATCGTGACATAAAACGACACGTGAATACTAAAAAAATTCAAAAATACTGCGAAATTATTATCGTAGCTGATAGACATATCACGAAATTGCTATTTCATAATACCCATTTTATAGCATGTTTTTTTTTTAAATATGTAGACTACCTTTTGCTAGAAATTTGCAGCCTGTATAAAGGAAAAGGCCTCCGTATTATAATTTTTGTACGTTTTAAATATATTTCATCAAGGCACAGAAGAAAACCAAATGATGCTGGCCCTGATGCTAAGTCTTTCTTGATATACGATTTGTAAACGATTGAAACAGGTCAGAATAATAGATACGGTTTTTTTAGATAATTGTGTCAATTCAGATGTCGCTAACACTAAACTTAACTAATTTGACGGGATCGGGACTAAAAATTATACGATCCTTTTTATTAGAGTTCTGTACACAAAGGGTGAAAACGAAACCCTGTTACTAAGCCTCCGCTGTCCGTCCGTCCGTCCGTCTGTCATATAACCGTAAGAAGTAGACAGTTGAGATTTTCAGATAATGTGTATTTCTCTTGCCGCTATAACAACAAATAATAAAAATAAAATAAATATCAAAATTAAAGGGGGCTCCCATACAACAAACGTGATTTTTTTTTGGCTATTTTTGCTCTTAATTTGTCAAGGTTGTATCTCTTAAACTACAATAGGTAGACACATTAAACTTTCTATAATTAAGTAACGCTTCAACTGTATAACAAATACTAAAAGTAAAATAAAGTTAAAATTTTAAAGGGGTCTCCAAACAAGTGAAAATTTGATGTTCTTTGAAAAAGTTGCCTGATTTTTACGGTACGGAACCTTTCGTGTGCGAGTCAACTCGCACTTGGCGGTTTATTTAGATCGTTTTATAAGGGACAGCAACATCTGAATTGACTGCACCGTTCATGTTTATTTAGTCTTTAATTGTTGCGAATTCTTGAATGCGAAATCATCATAGTCTCTGAGTATAAGTATGGTTTAGTTAAGGATAGTCATAATAAAGGAAAACTTTAATACAAGCTGACGCTCGATCAACATATGTTTGGTTTCCGCCACCTTTGTCCGGTTCTTTTTTCAAAAACATTGTGTTTTACAATCAGCCAGCGTGGCCAGTGTTTACAAAACTTTGTCTATGAACCTCTTTACCCGAGGCTTCTAGAGTTGAGGTATTTTCCATTGCCACGTGTTTATAAAACAAAAGCTGGCATCGAATCTCCTCTGCTATATTTTTTGTAGTTTTAATACTGGTTGATACTTTTGTGATGTTAGACTGTATTGCATTACAAGATATTAATCTTGTAATAAAATCTTTACGCAATGTTAGTATGAGTAATTAATTCAATTTGTGTATACATACGTTGAGCTGCCGGTAACTCTATCCACAACGTGCAGCAAAATAGGTATCTCTGGCCAGTTATTATTAATGAGGCGTCCTATATACGGAAGAATCAATAGATGGCAGGGATCTTTCGCGGAAGAAGAAAGGTTGTGGTATTGTGTCATGTCAACCTATGCCATAAAATTACAAACTATTAACAAAACACCATGTTTTCAGTCTGGTTGAACTATTTTTTGACCTAACGAAAACGCCTTAGAGTTTGAGGTCTTTCATCTTCATTCATTCTTATTTGCTGCCAAGCACACAAGCACAACAATACGGCTGCCAGATGCTGGATGCGGCAAGCTGGAAACAGGGCGCTATAGCGCTCGTTAGCTAATATAGGCTGATGATGATGTCACATCATTATACGATTTGAAGAAATTTCATAAACAGTAAATTAGTAAATAGGAAAGTACGGATCGTCGCCTTATGGTGATAGGTGCCCGCTGGATAATGCCTAAAAACCAAACTTCTAAAAATCGCAATCAAGTATTGATAGTTTAAATATTTAGCTTTATTGGGCCGTCAATCCAGACTGTACCTTTTGGAATCTATCGTCTTACTTGAGGAAATATTATTCTACCTCGTTTGTTCATAAGTTTTGAGACGAACTTATTTAATTAATTTAAAAAGAAAGTAATTCATGCAACCTTTTTTAAACTTTTAAAATTTTAAATTTCGAATGTTTTGAATCAGAAAAAATATACACTTGAATATTTGTTTCATTCTCCGTGAAAATGGCGCCAACAAAAGATTTGCGTGCGACTGTAATTTCACTGTTTCAAGCAGGAAAAAAACCAATGCAAGTTTTTAGTGAAATCCAAAGTTTGGGATGTAGTCGGAACTTTGTGTATTATACCATAAAGAGGTACAAGGAGACTGGCTCTTTAGAAGACCGTGGAAGATGTGGCCGCCCGCGGTCTGTAAGGACGCCCGCCAACATCAAAGTAATCAGAGAGCGAATTCGTCGCAACCCTTGCCGGACTCAAAAGACATTAGCTCTGCAGACCAACATTTCGCGAATATCGGTGAACAGGATACTTAAATATGATCTTAAACTAAAGGCCTACAGTCGAAGGAAAGTGCATTATTTAAACGAGCGTCTTCGTAAATTGCGACTGGAACGATGTCGGAACCTATTGAAGAGACACGATCCAAAAAATATCCTGTTTACCGATGAAAAGATCTTCCCGGTGGAAGAAAAGTTTAACCGGCAGAACAATAAGGTTTACGCCAGAAGTTCAAAGGACGTCCAGCCATCTGTACGCAATGTCCAGCGCACTCATCATCCAGCAAGTGTGATGGTTTGGTGGGGTGTTTCCTACGAGGGGGTCACTTCGCTTCATTTTTGCCAGCAAGGCGTCAAGGTGAAGGCACAAAATTACCAAACCGACATATTGGAAGCGGTGGTTAAACCATTAAATGATACGCTATTCGCTGGAAAATACTGGGTTTTCCAACAGGACTCTGCTCCCTCCCATAAAGCTAAGACTACCCAACGTTGGCTGGAGGCCAATTTGCCAGGCTTCATTCGGAGCGAAGATTGGCCCTCGTCAAGCCCTGACTTGAATCCTTTGGATTATTCTTTATGGACGGAATTGGAGCTGAGGGCATGCAGAAAGTCTCACCCAAACCTGGATTCTCTCAAGCGAGCCCTTATTAAAGAATCGAAACGGATTCCCATTGAAAAGATTCGTGCCGCCATAGATGAATGGCGCACGCGTTTGAAGGCCTGCATTGAATGCAAAGGCGGCCATTTTGAATGATTTATTTTTAAATACAGATCTAGATGTCAGTAGTTTTAATTTTAATATCCAATAAATTAATACTCAACTTAGCTCCAAAAATATTTTAGTTTTACTGTGTCTCAAGACTTATGAACACACGAGGTACAATACACACACATGTACAACATCTCTCAAGTATCTGATAATATAATCTTAGAAACCATAACCTATGTAAGCGTAGTACAATAACCTACCTATTGCACTTGCAACATGTGCTATTATCATAGCAATGCCAAGGTTACTAGGCGGTTTCACCATGCCTATAAAAGTAGGTTGGTAATGTTGGTTTATGTGTGCGTTCACAGTGAATGTGCGGTGTCGGGGACTAAGGCGGGCACGTGCGGTGGCCACAGTGCAGGAGTCTGTCGTTAACATAATTTCCATTCTCTTGACGAAATTATCTAATGGGCAACGATAACTGTTAAATAACTATCTATCGTTAAAAACTCTCCCTGGAGTTCTCCAAACGCGTGTTCTTAGCGAATCCGGATGAAACACAAACCGTTGAGATAAGTTTTTACAAATTTTTTAGGTGCGTAGTTTTCTTGTAAATAAACAAGAACTTGATTTTTGCTGTTACGCCTTTCCAAAAACGTATCCTCTGTCTCGCTCCTATGAACGCGAAATCCTATGCCTATAATTTTCACAAAATGGCGCGCAAGGCTCCTAACCCTAAAAGCCATAGCATATCCGTGGGATCTCATAACCAAATATTCTTTTGCTTCCCCCCAGGCTGATCGCGCCACAAACCTGATCCGAGGCACGCGCCACGAGCAGTACCTACAAGTGCGCGCCGACATCAAGAACTTCCGCGACAAACACAAGCTCAACAAGATCATTGTTCTCTGGACGGCTAACACTGAGAGGTAAGACGCGCCTTAATATTTTCTGCTTTATAGTACTAGCTAACCCGACGAATATTATTTAATTTCCAAAATCCCATAGATAAAGACAAAAAATACACCTGTTTTTCCCGAATCTTAGGGATCTTATGGAATGAATAACACGCTTTTTTTTTAAGCAAGCCTTAAACGAACTACTATAAACATCTCTCATCAATTTATCATGATGGAAAGTAAGTAACCCATCCATGAACCCATTAATTTAGCGTAATAAACCCGCCGTTTGCTTCGTATCCCTTTTCAAGTATTTCCATGTGATGTTATTAGTATCGGATACGGCCACACCGAAAGCGTTCTACATTTATCGCGCCGACTATACAGTCGACCTCGAGGCCAATAAATAAATTCGCTACGTAACGTCTCGCTACGTGATGGGAACAATCCGTTTTAATATCGATAACCCTTCAGATTCTGCGACGTAATTCCCGGAGTGCACGAGACATCGGAACAGCTGGAGAAGTCTCTCCGAGACAACCACTCTGAGATCTCACCGTCTACAATTTTTGCGCTTGCCGCTATTGATGAAGGGGTGAGTTTGATATGCTAATAATTAACAGCACAAAGTAAATGGCTCACTAATAGACTCGTTTCTAGGTTCCTATTTATTTTATTGAAATGCAGAAATCAGAGTAAAAACTAAAGTCACCGACATACTCACTCGCATAGACCGCCAGAAATGGGGCTGGACTGGACACATGCTGCGCAATGGGATGAATAAATGGAGCAAGCAAATCACAATATGGTACCCAAGAGACGGCAATCGAAGCCAGGGCCGTCCAAAGACAAGATGGGAAGACGACATAACACTTACACTTGGGCCATATTGGACAAGAGTCGCAGAAGACAGACCTCAATGGAGGCAGTTGGAGGAGGCCTATGCTGAAAGGCACACCAAACTAAGAGACATTTTGTAACTATAAGAATTTTTGCAGGATATGTTTTGGAAATAAAAGGCTATATTATTATTATTATTTATTTTATTATTTTACTTTGCCATAAAAAGAAGCGTCTATAGCTAAACTCAAGCGCAGCGTTGTCACTCGTGATTGACGGAGCGCTTGCAAGAGAAAATCAAAGTCCAAGATTCACAGCCGTGTCAGAGTCATGTTCAAAGCCAATTTAATTTCAGAGAGAGATTTTGTACCGCGTACGATTGTCGAAAGCACACTAACAAAGCGGAGCGAGGGGAGCACTAACAGCGTAACATTGTTATGGGGAACCAATCACAGTGCTTTTAATCACAAAACCCGCCAATACTAGGAAGACAAGCACTTAACCTTGAAATATCGTTACTTGGGATTTGACTACCCGAGTCCTTTGTTATCGAATTTTTCAAGAGCTCGTACTCAGTTGCCCCAACTATTGCACCTTTTTGGATAGCTAAAAACATGTAGATCTTTTTAAAATAATGTAGGTAGGTGTTTTTGAGAAAATGTCGATAAAAAAAATACTTGTAAAAATTTTACTTAAATTCAGATTTATAGGGCCTACCGCTATAGTGTTAACCATAATTGTTAGACTTTCAAAGACTATTCTGATTTAGTGAGTTATAAAAAAAAACAATGAAAATATGACTAAAAGAGAGGTCATATAAAAAAATATAAATTTAATCTTCGGCATCAAGGTGACACTTTCATTATAAATATAAAAAATTCAATTATCTCGAAGAGCTTTAGACCAGGGTACCTCATAGTCAAATTGGTTTCTAATAATGAACCCTATCACGTCCTGAAAGGATCGGGTCTACTTACACGTAACCCTGTATAGATACATTTTATGCGGCTCGTTCGTTTTCGAACTTAAATTTAAACATTATTATTCGTCAAACTACGATAGGTTTTAAAACATAAACTTTATTCCAGTGCCACTACATCAACGGCTCTCCGCAGAACACGCTAGTACCTGGGGTGGTGGAGCGCGCGGAGAAGCGGGGGGTGTTCGTGGCGGGAGACGACTTCAAGTCCGGACAGACCAAGCTCAAGTCCGTGCTTGTTGACTTTCTGGTCTCCGCTGGTACGTTACTAGTTACTGCATCAATAATCTTTAAGGTGGTTTTTGCAATGGAAGGCTCTCCGCAGAACACGCTTGGACCAGGCGTGGTTGAGTTAATATCAACAACAAGAAAGCGATTTTTAGGTTAAGTATGGGAGCCTTGTTTGTAAACATTGTATCTTGAGTTTAGCCAGAGTATAGGTGCTAATAACAAATTAAATGCTGAGCGGTTTCGCCCGGTGTGTGCAGATTATCGTCACAGCGTTACAGTTTTACTGCCTGAGGAAGTAAAACTGTACCTACTGTTTTTCCTTCAGGTTTGAAGCCGGTTTCCATCGTGAGCTACAACCACCTTGGGAACAACGATGGCAAGAATCTCTCGGCGCCCAAGCAGTTTAGGTCTAAAGAGGTAATTCACATTGAGTTTCGATATTCTAGATGATGCTGTGTGAATTTTACAGCATTATTTTAAACGAAAGGTTTTAAATTATAAACAGTTTCCCAGTTTTTGTAAAAAAAATAGTGTTTAGAAAATTATGTTTCAAATGACATTACGCAAACTTCGCAGGTTACACCAATTATTAAAATTAAAATTTATTTTCTCGCACCCGACACAAGTGAGTTTTTCTTTAATATACAGGGTGGTTTTTTGAGAAGGGCGGTGATGGCCAACTCTGAAACCACGACAGTTAGGGAAAAGTCGTGAAAGGAGTCATGCCCTCGATTTATAAGAAAACAATAACTGCATATTTATTTTTTTCAAAAATCTTTCACTTTTGACGGAAATGGACCCGAGTGATTTTTGAAAAAAATTTACACCCTGTATTATTAAACTAATCGATTCTGTTGCTGATAAGGATCAATCTTTGCAAATAAATGTTGTACTAAAAATGAATGGAAATAGCAAATTTTCACTTTTTTATTTTCACACCGAAGAAAACTCACCTCCTATTTAAACTTTTGGTCGTTATGTGTGAAGATTTGATAGAGGCCTATTTTTTTAAATTTGATCTGTATTTCCAGCAAGACGGGGCCCCAGCTCACAACAGCCGTGTGGTTAGAGATATGCTGAATGAACATTTTGGGGATAGATGGATTGGCACTCATGGTCCGGTGAGATGGCCGGCAAAATCACCCGATCTCACACCGCTTGATTATTTCCTATGGGGTTACGTCAAGAACGAACTTTACAAAGCTCGTTACGATACAGTTGAGAGCTTACAAAGCTCATTGCTTGATATTTTATCGAGGATAAATCCTGTCATAATATCAAATGCAGTTAAGTCTCTAGAGAGACGTATAAACTTATGCATTGGTCAATGGAAACCATTTTGAGCAACTTATTAGTTAGGTAAAATTGAAATACTAAAAGTAAAATGTAAAAATTTGCTATTTCCTTTCATTTTTAGTAAAACATTTATTTGCAAAGATTAATCCTTATCAGCAACAGAATCGATTAGTTTAATAATACAGGGTGTAATTTTTTTTCAAAAATCACTCGTGTCCATTTCCGTCAAAAGTAAAAGATTTTTGAAAAAAATAAATATGCAGTTATTGTTTTCTTATAAATCGAGGGCATGACTCCTTTCACGACTTTTCCCTAACTCTCGTGGTTTCAGAGTTGGCCTGATGGCCAACTCTGAAACCAGGGTACAGGGTGGTTTTTTGAGAAGGGCGGTGATCCGCCCTTCTCAAAAAACCACCCCGTATTGTCTAATTGGAGCCGTTATTATATAACTTAATTTATCGCTTTGCAGATAACTAAAAGCAACGTGGTAGATGACATGGTGGAATCCAACCAGATTCTGTACAAGCCGGGCGAGAAGCCTGACCACGTGGTGGTGATCAAATACGTTCCCTATGTAGGTCAGTATCGAACTAACAGTCACTGTGTTTTTAACCCTCGACGCAAAAAGGGGGGGTGTTGTGTATCCGTGTGTGGGCTGTAGCATCGTATGAAAGGATAATTTTATTTCTAAGGTCTCTTCACCGAGGGTTTTATAAGCTTTCCTACTAATATGTTTTATAATAATTGGGATAGCCGTTCTAATGTGATGATGGCATTCATCTCTGCCCCGAATTTGAAAGTAAAACTTTGACGTCTTAATTTTTTGTAAATTTGGCTTGTCAGTATTTCGCACACACTGGGACTCATAAAACTAGCACGCTGTAGCTTTTTCGCTACTGTGCACATGCTGACCGAGGCTCCGTTATATTCTTAATTTATTTGGTTGATATTGTGATTGCTGCTGCAGCTGTTGATTCGATGGGCAGAAATTATACAAGGTGCCACGTTATTGGTGTACTAAGCCGAAAGGGAGTTGTTGTGCACCCTATACCCAACTGATCAGCATGGTTGATTTTCAGAAATAAGTTTTTTTAAGTTTTCGGAGTAAAAAAAAACCTTTACTCATACGCTTAGCAAAATCACAAGTTCACAACCCTATCACTGACGTGATAGGGTTGTGATTTTGCTTTAGCAAACACACGTAAGGCCGGCCATTATGCAAAAAAACCGACAGCCAATGAGAATGGTCAAGAATCTTACGTCGCTATCCCGCCGGGGCGTGACAGCCAATGAGAATCGATGGGCGGCGAAAACTGAAGGTCAAGAATCTTACGCCGCCCGCCTACCGGGGCGTGACAGCCAATGACGGTTAAGTTTGGGCAGTGACAATTGAAAGGTCAAGAACCTTACTGAAGAACAGCTGGTGTAGGGGTTTTCACTAACATAAAAATAGGCCTAGTTGGGATGAAAGTTTTCGGTAAAGTACCTTGATCACGCAAAGTTCTAGAACAAAAAATGTTCGTGGGTGGAGAAGGGTGGACAACCCCCTTTCCGCTTAGTACACCAACAACGTGGCACCTTGTAGTATAATTTGCCGTAACGTTTTTTACGTTCACAATAGAATGAAAAACATCTGCATAAAATTCCATACATTTCACTTTCCGATTTCATGAGCAGTAAAAATATAAAACTTCAATCATTTTCATTTCAGGCGACTCAAAACGCGCAATGGACGAGTACACCTCAGAAATCCTTCTTCACGGTAACAACACGATCGTAGTCCACAACACGTGTGAGGACTCGCTGCTCGCCGTGCCTCTCATCCTAGACCTGGCTCTACTGGGGGAGCTGTTCACCAGGGTCAGCTTCCAGGAGCATGAGGGAGCAGGTATGAACCTCATCTGCTACGAGATGGTCGTAAATACCGTGACATAAGTTATGATTATGAATTGCGGCACTCTCACCCTAAAGCTTGCATTTAAATTACTGTAGTTGAAGTCGATCTTCGAATCATCTGAAATTATGAGAGAGATTCATAAATGAAAACGAAAATTATCAAACGAATATTTGTAACAGATTTATTATTGAAGGCGGGTCTTTGCCCAGAATTGGCTTCCTTCCACCAATAAAACTAATAACTATAATTTACTAATAATAATAATAAAAGTATAACTTTTCTAAATATTTTTTGTAATGTATATCTTTGTTTTGATTATTGTGTTTTTAATTATTGTGTCAATCTTTGTAGAACCTATGTAGGTATAAAAGACTTAATTTATAATCAATTTTATCTTCCTTCCAGAATGGTCCAGCATGCATTGCGTTCTATCCTCTCTCGCCTACCTCCTAAAGGCCCCCCTCGTCCCGCACGGCGCGCCTGTAATCAACGCTCTCTTCAAGCAGCGCGCCGCTATCGAGAACCTTCTGCGCGCCTGCCTCGCGCTGCCTCACGCGCACCATATGCAGCTTGAACATAAGGTTAGGACGAGTTCCGAGGGACGAGCCTTGCGGGACACCATATTATAAGAACAAAAGTAGTAGAAGCTTAAGGTCAATCCTATCAAAGGCTGGATGTGGTTGCGGGTTCAACTCCCGTCGAGGTCGAACAGTTTTGGGATACTATTTAAATTCTATAACGTGTTTTGTTCTGTTCCAGGTTCCATTCCTGATGTCGGGCCTGCAAGCTGGCACTCTCTTCAACGACTGCCCTCCCTCCAAGAAAGCCAAGATCGACCTCCTGAACGCCGGCATCGGCGACAAGTAAGCTCTAGGCCTCCACCACACAGCACAAAACATCTCTCCTACAATCTTTATTTAATATCATACAATAATGGGAAGCCGCCTTTCGGCTTTAGTAAATCGACTGAGTCTGTTATGCTCGACCGATTTATAAAAATATTATCATTATGAATAGGTTATATTCATCGCCATCATCAGTATTTGTGGTCAATGACAAAATAGCTGAATTAGATGAATCTTTTAAATAGTTTAATTATTTATTTATTGCATTCATGTCTACCTCAGACAATTACAATTTGTTTAGAATCTACATGAACCCTGTAAGGGTTGTTGCAAAAGTTCGAGTTAGACTTCGAGTATATAAATATATGTTTAAATGTTAGAAAATGTATAACAGTTTTTGTGAATTGTCAAAGTTCAGCCATTTTTCCGTTGTACTTTTATGAAAACGATACTTTATTAAATGTAAGGTCTTGAGTTTTCAGTTCGACCAAAGCTAAGCAAAAAGATAAGCTTACACAATAACGATTTCTTGTATCGAAACGATGTACTTATTTAATCTCTATTTATTGTGTGGATTCTCATAAACTTAAGTTATTCAGTTTACAGGTAAGATATATTTTGAGTTCCGTTTCTGTGATAGCAATAACTTTGTGATCTGAAGTTAATATTTTATAAGGTTATCGTATTTGATACGTCAATTTTATATTTTTATCTTTCTCTAAATCCCAGTGTTATCATATTTTGGGGTTTGTTTTTTGAAAATATACCTATTTACCCTGTTTATTTATATTTATACTGATAAACAAAATTATCTCATACGAGGTAATTACATAACAATCATAATGATTGGCCTTTGTTTTGCTTTCACAGATTTAATTTAAGTTTTATTCCATTATGAATGTAGTAGTCATTCCATTGCTTATTTAAATTATTAAACATCTATTCATGTATTCAAAGTATTATTCCCAAAGGCTTAAAGTATTTTCATCATAATTATGTGTTAAGTAGATTATTTGAGTTTTTGCATTTTAGTGTGAACTTACAGTTTTAGTATTTCTTTACTTATTGAAAGTATTATCTCTAAGGGCTTGGAGTATTTTCATTGTGTTAAGTAGATTATTTGAGTTTTTGCATTTTAATGTTATCACTTTACTTTATATAAGGTCTAAGCGAAATTGTGAAACCTATACATTCAATCTGACCTAGCGTAAGTAGAAATTATTCAATATCCTTGTTTCCAATCCAAAGTAAATTCTATTTTATTAATATAGTTGGTTATAAAGACCTATGTATTCTGTGTGCATTTACGTTCAAATAAAATTGTTTGGGAAAACAAGATTTTTCCTTACAGCCCCTTGTGAATTGTTGGCCTGACAGACCAATATCATCAGATAATTATAATCAGAGTCATCTGGCAGCATTTACAGTTCCCATAATTGAGCTAGGTAGCTTAAACGAAAGAAACAGGGAAATAGGGAATTGTGTATGTAAGGAAATTTATATGAATGAGCGAATCGAACGGGGAGAAGCCAGGTTAACGCGTATACTGCCCAGGCTTAGCGGTGCGACTCGCAGGGGCGCACTGCTTCTACGTTTAGATTTTCCAGCATGGGTGTCATGGGCATTGAAAGAGTTACACAGGTTGTATTTTTAAGATAGGATAAAATTGGATAAAAAGAATAGAAACAAATTAGAACTAGTATTGACAATTGAGCTAACTGCAGACTGTTGAAAACAATCAATACCAGTCGGAATCGTCACCAAGACGCTGGCTCCGTTACCTCGCTGTATTTTTTCAAAAACAGCTAATATGGACTTGTCGAAAACCAACGTGCATGATCCAAGGTATGTCATCTCATCAGGTAGCCAGTCCTTTATTCCACCACCACAAAAATAGCAAACGACTCTGTCAGCTCGCCCTGTATAAAAAAATCCGGCTTCTGCTACTATTGATGGTTTTGTGGGATGCCCATGTCAAAGTCAAAGTCAAAAACTCTTTATTTCCATAAATACAATAAATGTACACTTAGAAAAGGTCAAATTCTTAACAATTAAACACTGACACGGAAATAAAGTGATATTTTTGATTTCAGTCGCTTCGGTATGTTGACTAAAGTAAAGAAGCGACGAAGAAACCTTTAGCCTGTTAGTTGTTATTTTTCGAGTTGGAGCAAATCCCGTCCCAAGCTTTTTTATCATGGGCAAGGAATCAAAACTACGTATAAACAATGACAACCACGCCCTCATTTTGTGTCCTGTTTCGTGTAGAGTAAAAACAACTCACACAGAAGCCCGTCCCATTGGGACAAAATAGATTTTGGGGGAGCAGCTTTGGGGCAAGAACTATGCAAAACCGTTCGAGCTTCGTCTAAAAATTTAATTTTGAATGAAATTCCAGGTTTGACCAAACAAGATGACTTTAAAATTTTTTAAACTATCTATAGATGAAACTAGTGATAATAAATTAAATATAATACAATATATTTTTTAATTATACTTGTTAGTTTTATTTTCTTAGTACCTACATAGATCCTTACACGCCTGACTATTTATTGAGAAATCAAGTAATTGAATTATATAAGCAATTAGAATTTCAATAAGCGCGCATGACAAGTCATGTAGTCATTTTAAAAAAAAGTTAGGTTTAGCGAAGAAGTTACTTACTTTTATGTTCCGGGCCATGAAGAAGATCGAAGATGTACTTGTAGAGCTAGTTATCAATTTCTAGAGAGAATTCAAGAGAATTATGTTTGAAAAAACTATAATCGAAGGTCTTAGCTAATAATGACATAACATTGACAAAAGATAAACCAAGCGTTCCTTTAGGCCACACAAACGAAGTAGCTTAATTATAAAGAACTGCTTGTGTTAAATGGTCTCTATCATTTCTGTATCCGAATTGTTTCTGCACCGCGAAGTGATGTAGAACATACAATTCTACTCTACTGTTGACAACATCTCAAAGAATACGTAAATTTAAGTACAAACAGGCGAAACCGATTAATTGTAAACTCTGTGTATGGCCATTAATTTTGAGTAGGTAGTCTGTCCGAAGTTTTGTTGAAATTTTGAGGTTCCTCATTCTACAAATAACTGTGATGTTGGGGGCCAAACTGTTGAATTTTCCAATAATATTGTTATGACTCGCAAATAAAAAGCAAGCACTTTGAAAGATTTAAAACCTATTTCATTTCATTCATCTGTGAAGATTTACTTCATCAATAACTGTGTCCACCTCTCCACGTAAAGTTCCTTCATCCAAATACAAAACACTTGGATTGGAGACGTTGAATTATGTGTTGGATGGCAAGGCAAAATATGGCCGGACCAAAAGGGTCGCCCTGCTGAGCGCAGACGAAATGACATGATTGGATTGAATGGCCAAATCAGCAACTACTCGATAACATCGTTGCTCGTATGTAGACATAGGTGGAATAGGTGACCAATGATCAACGCAACCGACTTTTTCTCATGGATTTTGGAACAAAATATAAATCAAAATATACCTATTGTCTTATATAAGAACGAAGCTGCGGGCAGAAGTTTATTCAAGAAAAACGCGAAATCGGATTAATCTTCTTTATTTTTTAGTTAAGCATAGAATAGTACAGTATCCCAAGTTCACTAGTCAAATTTGACTCAATCACGCACCAAGCAGTACATTTTTAAAGAACAAAACATGGTGTCTCATACATAACAAACTTAATACAGAACTTAAATTACACATAACTAAACGTATCTTAAAACTTAACGGGAGTCACATACGTAACATTTGTTCAAGTTGTAACAATTTCACTTAAAACTACTCTGTTAAGTTGTCATGCAGTTAGTCATAAACTATATAACTTTTTGGTAGTAAAATCTATTACAAACAATTGAAAACTGAGAATAAGAATGCATTCAAAGACACTCACGAGAACAAGTGTAATGTCCAAGGTACATTTGGAATGTAAACTAAATAGAACTAAGCGTTAATAGTACCTACCAATACTGCTAAAATATAAATTATCAATACTAAGTTAAATCGCTACCGCGCGCTGGCAGAGGGAAACACAACAACATAGAATCTCGCATTGTTCTGGCAACACATGATACAGAGTACGACAACAATTTTAGTTAAACACCTCCGAATAGATTTTAAGGCGATTTCTTTATTAATATCATGGCCCGTTCAGCTTAGAGACAGGTGAATTTTCAAAAATTTTACATGAGTGTTCACTGATGTAAAATTTTTAACAACAAGGTTATTCAACCGTCTGTATGTAGGCAAAAGATTAGTTGTCTTATAGAGAAATCTTAAAAAAAAAAGAAGAAATGAAGTTATTGTTCTGAAGTTTACTTCAGTGGAACTTGGCGATTTTGATTAAAAAAATGACTTTTGTTTTTCTAGTTTAAAAAAGTACATTTTTGCATGCGCATAATAATTTAGAAAGGGAAATATTAGAAACCGATTGCGTGTGATATTTCTATAATTTCGGTGCAAAATGTCTAATAGGTCTCTACGCACAAGAGTTCATGGGCATTTGAGCTCCTAGTCTTTGAGCACCGCCACTCTTTAGATACTTTATATATTTTAATATAATAAGTCTTGATTCTACATTTAACAATAATTTGTTATAACTGATACAATTTAATATATTACAATAATTTTATTTTGAGTGCTCGATATAGTAATTTTATTATTTAAAATTAGTTGGCTACCTAACGAGTGTTTAGCTACAGGACGAACAGAGTCTACGATAGGGAATTGGAATATATTTTTTAGTGCTACAAAAAATCATAATACCTAAGCATTTCAATAAATTAGCATTTAAATTACAATTGTGGAAGCGACGGGATTTTTTGTAGCACTAAATATAAGTTTGTATAGGTATAATCAGCGTGTAAATGTAGCATAACATATACCTACTTAGGAATTATTTTGTGCTTATTAATTAGGCATACAGTCATGCATTCTAATGTAAATTTAAGTATAATTTGTCACATAATTTGGACACCGCAGGCCACGCTTTCCTACCTACTTCATGTCAACAAGACTCATGAGGCCTTAAGGCAATATTTTAAAAAGCAGTTTTGACCGCATTATTAATATTTTTACAAACTCAACAACAAATCAGCTCTTGATAGATGTATGTCAAGCAACATTTCACGCATTTAGTTATCTACAATGTTTAGCATAACCTAAGTGTCTAGCTAGGGAATGCAAAGTCGAATAATATACGTTTCTCAGACCGTCTAGGTCACGATAATTCTCTACAGTTAATTCCTTACGTGCCTTGAGCAGATCATCTGACTCGAATACGTTCAAATAGATAAACTTACAACATTATATAATTTATATTACATATAATATAGGTTTTTAGAATATTTTATTGCTCGAAGAACATAACGATATAGGAAAGAGAATGGGCAATTTCAGGTGTGACATAAGTTTTATTGTACATTTTATAATATAAATTATGTTTGTATATTATAATATAATTGCTAGAGCTAACGTCAATATATTTATTTGGGTGTACAAATACCTTAAAGTCCCTTTACGTTACCGCAGTTTATATTTTTGTTACAGGTTATTTTCTTATACCTATACAATTTAAGTCGTCCAATGGGAATCGTTGCCCATTCTTTAAATTTTAGACAGTTTAGGACATATTTTACATCGAGCTCCTTACTCTTATTGAACGATTAATACCAGAACTACTATTTAATTTAATTCATGTGCATATGCCATCATCATTTGTTTTACAGTTTATAACGTCATAGAATTTACAGTCCTGATTTACAGAAATAACTATAGATAGATACTACAATATTTTACATATATTTTAATTTTGATTTACATTATTTCATATTTATACAAGAAATATCTCCCTTTATTAAGAGTTTATTAGTGCAGATGACCTGCCGTTCTCTACCATTTTCGACCCTTCAGAAGAGCACCAAACTAAATTATCATTTAAAATCTTTAATATCGGACTGAATGCAATCAATTCCTTTGATAGACTATCAGATCTATAAAAATATGGAATGAACATTATGATATAATGATTATAAATATACATAATAAATACCTAGTAGTAAATAAATAGGGAATGTATTTCCATAAATGCGTAGATATGATTTAACCTTAAAAGACACAAAGATAAGCAAAAACACGATGAAAAATAAAAAATAAACACGCACGCGAAGTTATAATGTTAAATGGGGTATAACCAAGTTTTTTGTCAAAATAACTTATGATAAGAGTCTGCTTAATAGACCAGTAGTTTTAATGAAGTCAAAATTACCTCAAGACCCGTGCCTAAACCTTTCGTACTTACAGTTAGCCTAAATACCATTTTACCTTAATGTTGTAGTAGGTTCTTCAAATCTTACGCTTTTTGCCTACCAAGTTTATACTCAGTTGATAAAGTTTTTTTGGATTGTGACTTTATCACATTTGAAATATTTTCATAGAAAGCGCCATCTATTTTCCAACACCGAAAATTGAACAAGCCACTTCTTTCTGCTTCAATTCATCCATTACTTAATTTCTTGATTTGTGCTATTGTAAACTGGTATTTATTGGCTTTATGCATAAGACTAGTCCATAATAATCTAGACGAGTCTGTCGTTAGGTTTAGGCGGGTCCTTATGTCAGTTGAGCGGCAAACAGAACATGTGCTGCAGGAGGTTTGGTTTGCGTGGAGCGGCGCTGGAGGACGCCACTGAGTCGTAGTCAGACGATGATGTGTCGCATGTGTAGCCGTATGCCTGAAAAACATTTTTTCTGTTATGATAAAACTAATAACAGATGGTCAATCGCTTGACCATCATCATCACCAACAAAAAAAACATAGAAACACCCAGAACACCGGGAACGATGGGGAGAATAGCTCCATTCCACTCTGATCCACTTTGCAGATCCACTAATGATCAGGACTAAGGATCAGTTTCCACTTTTTTGTCCACCCTGATCCATAGCCCGGGTGGATCAGTTTCCACTGCTTGAATCTATTCCACTCTGATCCATAGCTCAGGTGGATCAGTTTCCACTGCATTTTTTTCTCTTGTTGTTACAATCACCACTGCAGGCGGGTATTGGTATTAAATATTCAGTTGGAAGCTGTTGCCAATCCAGTTCCATTTCCACGCTAGCATCCACAGCGCATGGTATCCCACTGTTGGCACGCTAATGAGGCTCATCATCATCCACAGCACATGGAATCCCACTGTTGGGTGTGGGATTAGTAATACTGTACCTGCGGGTCGTGGTAGGGATGCAGCAGGCAGGCGTGACGTCACACACAGTCCTCCAGAGACATGAGCAGCGGATTCACGTACTCGAACCCTTCGAACTCGGACTGGTCAATGTCTGCGATCACGGAGCTGGAAAAGAGTTTTAGAAATTAGGTTAGAACTAACTGGTACTGGTAAAATAATAGAGAATAATAATGAAATAAGTAGGGTTGCAAAAAAAATATTACCTGTTCTAAGTGTAGAATTATTGTATTTATGGAAATAAAGAATTTTTGATTTGATTTGACTTGACTATTGCAAACAATGTACTGGTAGCTCAACATAGGTAATCTTTCATCATTATTGTGTACTATATAAAAATAAAATTAAATGGTTATTTCCTTACATCTACCTACCTATAACATGATTAAATAAGTGATAGGTAAGCCTTATAATTGATTTAAAGGGTGTAATTTTTTTTTCTTGGTTTTTTCAATCAATTTTCAATACGAAATTTACAAACTTAACGTTTTTAAATCTACAGAATTAAGGCCACATTATAAAACATTTAAATATTCAAGTTTTATGTCGTTTTTTTAACAATGAATTATCGACTAAATTTACTTTGTTTTCCAACTTTCCAACCCTAGTTATTAGTGCGACCTTGAAATAGCCAATCACAACGCCTTCGTTCCAGTCCTTCCGCCAATTTTGGTGCGCTAGGATCCGAACAAAAGTCCCATAATGCGGAATCTATTGGGGGTAATCTGTGAATAAGTCTCAGCAACTAATTTTGCCAACGATCTATCTCAAAACATTTCAGCAAAGAGAATTAAGAAAAATAACGACGAGCGAAGCAAGCCGCCGCAAATTTTTTAAACATCTTACAAATCAACAGTGCCTTCTCAAATCGACTACGCGCTGGAGACTGCCGCTGATCGACTAGAATAGCATCGCGATCCACCGTTTGTATAAGAAAATTGTTAAAGAAAACAGTTGTTTTACTCAAAACTACCCTCAACAAATTATGTAAAAATTGTTGTTCATGTTCCTAATAGGATTATTATTGTGAAATGTTTTGTAATAAACTATTATTTTAACTCATAATCATAATGTATGATAAGGAAGAGCGTTACCTCCTAATACAGGTATTTATATACTTAAAAGGAGGTCTCGAACACTAAACAATGTACAATGTAACTTAAGAGAATGATTAATAAACATTTTGTATTTGTATTTTTAAACTAGGATGCCTAATCTCAGTTTAAAACTTACTCGTTATCGGGCGTGAGATGCACGGGCTCGTCCGTGAACTCAGGCGGGAAGTTAGCGAGGTCACGCTCGCCTTCTAGGCGCGGCTTGAACGGAGGCACCACTTGTTTCTGCTCCAACTGTGGACAAAAGATAAATATATCATTTTCAATCTGTAAAGTTGACGCCAAATTGCTGTGAAATACGGTTTAAGAGAGTTTACGCCTAGCGCGCGATGTGTGTGGGACTGACTTGAAATGATTTGCGCGCAGCGTTTTAAAGTAGTTTTAAAATATTTACAGAAAAATAATAACAACAAAATAATTAAAATTTTAAATGTATGATTTTAAAGAAGATGCTCTACTTTATTGGCTTTATTGGTGGCTTTATTCGGTAGTGGGTAAATCCGACTGCGGATAATAATGATCATAATTATGATGATGATGAAGTAAGTAAGGTATCTTACCATCTCCCACTCGATGCTCTTGAAGAACGGATGGTAGAGAATGTCCATGAATGCGTTCTCTCCGCAGCCGAGCCGCTCCGCCGGGTTCTTGTTGAGGAACCCTTTCAGCACCGAGGCCGCTTTCACGGACAGAGAGCGGGGGATGCGGATTGTCTTCTCTAGGATCACCTGGGGACAATAAGGTTGGTAGAAATTAATTTATAGTTTTAAAGATAAAAAGGATCACAACTTAGCTGAATTTACATCGCTGTTGTACTCTTAAAAACGGTTCCAAAATCAATCAAAAATAGATTTTAAGAATGTTACACTCAATTTCGGCGGCTAACTCCGCTTGCCGTTATATGGTGTTCGTTGTCTATTTTGTATTCCTTAATTTTTTGTTAATTGTCGAAAAAATGGCAAAGATGTTTTGGCTATCTCCGCTCGCTGTCATATTAGCTTCCTAGTCTTTATTGCTAACCACTCACCAAACTACAAAATTAATACGGTTCGCTCCGCTTGCCTTTATTCATAGCTTTTTTCTACACCCGCAGTCTTTAAAATTTTCAGGGCTCGCTTCGCTCTCTATTATTTCTTTTGTTGGTACACTTGCCTACTTTTCATCATACATCCGAAAATAAATGCTTGCTTTGATGCTTGGTAGTAAGTAAACCGCCCCGGGTCCCCACGCTACGCCGCCCCTTATTGGAACTGTTTTTAAGGCTAACCCTTATCTGAATCAATCAATCAGTCCCATCTTTGCTAAATATTCTAAGGTCCCATCCTTAGTCCCATCGCATCGTTGTTCCCTTTTTCCTATCATCTACTCCTACTCTATAATAAAAATGTAATGTATTGTATTATGTATATCAGTCATCCAGTACCAATAACACAAGCTCTGCTTAGCTTGGGGCTAAATGATGCTGTGTGGATTGTCCAGCATTATTATTATTATTATTATATTACTATTACTCATCATCGTGTATTCGAAGCAGACTCATTAGTTCCTATCGAAAGCTACTCTAACTAGTTACCCATCATCGTACCTGGAAGAGGTAATCCTCAGTGTTCTGGTCCGGATTGTCAGCCGCCTGCGCGATGTCGAAGGGCGAGCGGCCCGCTAACATCTCGTACGTTAACACTCCCAGTGCCCACCAGTCGACGGAGAACCCGTACTCTTCTCCGCGGAGTATCTCTGGCGCTATGTAGTTTGGAGTTCCGCAGAAGGTGGACGTCGTGTCGCCGGGACGCACGCCCTCCTGGAAAATGATGGAAAGTTTATAAGAATATTTAGAAAGGATAGCTTCCATTTACCATAGTCGGCCAGTTTCATTTGTAAACTTGCTCATACCACAGCCAGTCAGTTTGATATTATGATGTCACCGTGCCATAGTCAGTTTGTTGGTGTGTTACCTTGCACATGCCATAGTCGGTCAGTTTGATGTGTCCCTCGTGGTCTAGCAGTACGTTGTCCAGCTTCAGATCTCGGTAGATGACTCCGCGCTCGTGCAAGAAGTGCAGAGCTAGAGATATCTCCGCGGCGTAGAACCGCGCGTGTTCTTCCGGCAGGCGGCGTTGGCGTTGCATGTGGAACCTGGGGGAATGACACAAATTAACTTATAGTAAAGTAAAGTTCAAAGTATTTATTTAATTACTCTAAGGTGTTATTACGTTTAGGTGCACATTCCAAGGTATATTAGGTAGAGTCACAATTAACACACAGAAAATAGAGCAACAATATCAATTGCAGACAGCTATTGATAGATATTAAATTGCCCATTATGTAGGCCTGTATGTAAACTTAGTTGCCGGCTGGCACAAGACTGGCAGTCTTGTGCGGGATGGTGTGATAAAGTAGAGGCCTCTCAGAGAATATATATAATAATACTGACGTGGGTGTCACTGATTATGTTATTTAGATAAGTAGACTAATATGGCTGATCTATTGGCCTCTTCTAGTCGAGCGATCTTGCCACTAGCAGTCATTGCGAAGTCAGCGAGGTGCTTATCCTAAGCTTGTGTCGTGTCGTGCCCCATAAAATGTAATTAGTATTACTTGGCAGCTGGCGCTCTCAACTATATTGACCTTTTCTGTTTAAAATAATATTTTTTCCGATATTTAGTCCAGGACAAGCTCTGGTAGATGAATGCTGGTTTCTTTATCCTAGCATCTCACATAAAAGTTTACTCACATAAGGTCCCCACCACGCACAAACTCGATGACAAAGAACAGTCGACTTGGCGTTTGGAAGCACGAATGCAGGCCTACGAGGAAAGGATGGTTGGACGCGGTCTCGAACACATGTTTCTCAGTTTGGACCCAGTCTATGTCTTCGTCGTCTGTTACTAAAGCTTTCTTGATCACTTTCATGGCGTAAACGCGCTTCGTGCGTTTCAGTTCCACCATCAGCACCTGGAAAATACAATGAAAGAAGTTTAGAGTGGAGAGGCAATTTATGTGCGAATAGAAGTTGTAAAACCCCCTGAATATTTTTTTTTTGTTTAGACACTTGTGGGCCGATCGGTTCATACGCGAGCCAGCGGGTATCAGGGAACTGGGTCGATTTTGTTAGGGGTTTGTACCTAATACAAAAGGTACTTCATATTTAGCAGTGATATATGGTCGTGGTGTTTAGTGATGTATGGATCGTCTGATACATTAGAGGACAATCATTCAATAGGTATCGCATTTAGAATGCCGTTGCTACTTCCGCTACTTACTACCCAACTCTTCCCGCGGGTGTCGTAAGAGGCGACTAAGGGAAATCCACGGGGGGCGGGCAGTAGCGCCCTCTGCAGAACAATTCTACAACCTAACTGCAATCGCCAACCCGCATGCCCAGCGTGGGGATTATGGGCATTACTCCCTGTGAGATAAAACCCAACAAGGCGCTTATCAGGGGGAGGCCCCAGAAGCCAATATTGGTCCAGCAGTGGACCAATATAGGCTGTGGAGGTGGAGGTGCTACTTCCGAGGGTTCCGCTGCTGTTCGAGCAGTGCTCATACAATTTTTTTCAAAAAAGACAACCTCGTTTTGCGCCTGAGAGCATTTAATGAGTCAGCGAACGTTCCCGAGCTGCTCAAGAAATAAATGAATGAATGAATTTTTTTCACTGATAGCTAAATTGAGCGCTGAACCTTCCTGAATCGTTATAAACGCCAATATAAGCTGAAGTTTAAGAAAGTGGGGGCGTTTGTGAAGACACCCCAGCTCGTCATCTCTTGATTGGGCTGGCTTTTCTGAACTGACTGTATACTAAATCCAACGAGGCTTTGCTTTATTTGCTCCAGCTCCTTATCCCACGCATAGCTTCTCACCTTAGCATAGGACCCTCGTCCAATAACCCTGATGAGCTCGAAGTCCTCCAGCGAGTACTGTCTCTGCGCGCCCGGCTCCAGCTCCTCGCGCGGGGCGGGGGGCAGGGGAGCGGCCGGGGCCTCAGGGAGAGGCTCGTCGGCGCGGAATCTGGAACTGTGGAGGAGAGAGTTTAAAGTTCATGTTTGTTAGGCAATATCGCATGATATTGCCTAACAAAAAATTTGTAAATTAGGTAGGTAAGTAATTATTTCGCTGGATTTAAGTCGTTCTCATGCAAGATGGGTTGACATCGACCACGTCGCAGGTTGTATAAAAAAAGTAACGTACTTAGATGCAAGCATCACAAGGAAAATACTGCTATCAACAGACAGTTGGCAGATGCTGGATGCGGCAAGCTGAGTACGCCCTGTATGCGGCTTGCCATACCCAGCTTCTGCTGACGCTCAAAAGGGAAGGTGGACTTTGACTTACCTAACGGAAGAGGCGCGTCCCAGCGCACTCTCTCCATTGGCCTCGTCCTTGGCCTCCACAGGGTCCACGTGTTCATTGGAGCACGGCTTCTGCACCAGCTTGTGACATTTCTTGTGCACGAGGAGCTTGCACTGGATGCATTTGAAGCCCTGCCGGCCGAGGCCCCAGATACGGTCCTGGCAGAAGGCACAGAAGGCGCGCTGGAAACAAAACAATTTTTGATTTGGTAATCTACCTACCTGTTTAGTTACTTTTAACAGAGTAGGTCTCTCCAGGGTACCTGCTTTATCTGCTGCCAAGCAGCATACCTGCGTTCCCGGTCAATAACAGCCATACCTGTCATTGACATTACAGGCACATGAAGATAAACCTAACTCTTATAAGTAAGGGATATAGAAAAGTTACCTATTTAGGAATCATGGTTTGTTAGTAGGTATTAAGATATTTTCTCTGCCTACGCCTCAGTATGCTGCAAATATGGCATATTTAAACGCCGCCTAAAACGCTGGCTTATCGAGCAAACTTTTTATACTTAGCTATGACGTGCTTACAAGTATGTTATTTATCTTAAAGATATATTTTCAATGTTATTTTTTTAGTGTGTTTTGTAGCTACAATTTTTAGTATTTTTTAGCTTAGGTATATTCTAAGTGGGACTTAGATTTATCGACCTGACATGTAAAATTTTTGTTTTTAATAAAGAACTATTGAACTATGTATGGCTCGGTAGTGTGCGAAGTGAGGTATTGCGCTAAAGGATAGGTAATCGGGGGTCGTATGCTAATTTAATTCAGTTTCATGTAAGGTAAGTAGGGGGAAGTCCCGTAACGCCGGACGACGGCGGCGGCACCTTGCTTCGGGCACTCGTACTATTTCGGAAAGTTGCAACACGTTCACAGAAACCACTTGATATCTAACCAGGTGCTTTTGTTTTCGTCTTAAAAATTATTGGTTTGAGACGCAAAAATTTGCGGGCTCAATTTCTCGGGACAAGTGTTTGTTTCATTTGACGACCGATGTGGCGCGGCGGGCAAAGGTCCGCCTGCGACGCAGGAGGTTGCGGGTTCGATTCCCGCCTTGGGACAAATGTTTGTACGATCTGCAAATATTTGTTCCGGGT
Source organism: Eupithecia inturbata (assembly GCA_963662085.1). Taxonomy (NCBI): domain Eukaryota; kingdom Metazoa; phylum Arthropoda; class Insecta; order Lepidoptera; family Geometridae; genus Eupithecia; species Eupithecia inturbata. The sequence continues at coordinate 2,465,553 of OY759195.1, forward strand.
GTTCTGGGTATTTTCTATATATAATAAAAAATATCTATCTATGTTATGTATTGTATTAAGTTTATCAGTCATCTAGTACCCATAATACAAGCTCTGCTTACTTTGGGGCTAGATGATGCTGTGTGGATTGTCCAGCATTATTATTATATTATTATATATTTGCAAATATTTACTCCGGTGTACCCTAGATTTAGTATTTGTATTTATTTAAAAGATGAATATTTGAAGAAGTATTTTTAGTTCACCGCTTGAACTAGCAGTGGAAACTAATCCACCCGATCTATGGATCAGTTTGGAAAAAAAAGTGGAAACTGATCCATTAATGTTATGGATTAGCAAAGTGGATCAGAGTGGAATAGGCCAAAACTACACCATTACCTCGTTTTATTCTCCATCTCTCTTCTAAGGGATATATTAGGTCCTTACATATGAAATTGGCGTTTTGTATGGGAGGAACAAAAAGTCGAATATTTTTTAATATAATATATTTAATTAATCAAAGTATGAATCATTATTTTCTATGCACTTTTGCCATCTTATAGGTAGTTCATTGATCCCTTTACTAAAAAAACCAGTCGGACGGAATCAATAAAATCTTTGAAGGCGATTTGGACTGCCCCATCGGAGTTGAATTTTTTCCCTTGCAAGAAGTTATCCAAATTTCGAAAAAAATGGTAATCTGTTGGAGCAAGGTCCAGGGAGTACGGAAGATGTCTTAGACTTTCCAATTGAAGCTCTTCTAATTTAGTAGCCGTCTGTTGCGCAGTGTGTGGTCTAGCGTTGTCGTGAAGCAGCAGTGGCGTGGAGCGATTGACCAGCCTAGGTTGTTTAGCCGCTAGCTTTTCCATCATGGTTTGCAATTGCTGACAATAGACATCAGCCGTAATAGTCTGGCCAGATTTGAGAAAACTGTAATGAACAATACCGGCACTAGTCCACCAAACGCTTACAAGTAACTTTTTTGGGGTTAATTTTCGCTTGGGGCAGGATTTGGCTGGCTGGCCAGGATCCAACCATTGCGCTGAGCGCTTCCGATTATCGTAAAGAACCCATTTTTCATCACAGGTAATGATTCGGTTTAAAATACCTTCATTATTGTGCCGGTTTAGTAATGTAACGCAGCAGTCGACGCGCGTTTGCCGGTTTGCTTCAGTCAATTCGTGAGGTACCCACCTTTCAAGCTTTTTAATCTTCCCAATTTGCTTCAAGTGAATTAAAACAGTTTTATCACTAACATCGCAGCCTGCAGCTAACTCGGACGTGGTTTGCGATGGATCCGCTTCCACAATAGCCTTCAACTCTTCATTATCAACTTGAGTCTCAGGCCGTCCACGGGGCTTGTTCTGCAGGTCAAAATTTCCAGAACGAAAACGTTGGAACCAAAAACGAACTGTGTTTTCTTTTGCAACACGACCGCCATACACATCATTCACCCTTCGAGTTGTTTCCGCAGCACTAGTGCCACGGCGAAACTCGTACTCGTAAATAATGCGATATTTTAAGTTTTCCATTTTGTAAAATGAGTGACGCAAACAGAAAAAAACAGAAGAAAAAAAACAAATGAATGACGATCATCGAAGCACAAATACATGAGTCTATAGCTGTACAAATTTGAATTTGGAATTCCTTACCAAAGAGGAGAAATTTGTGATTAAAGTGGCCAGTACGATAAACGCCAATTTCATATGTAAGGACCTAATATAAAAATGATATAGGAATCATGGTTTACTTACTCTATTAAATCGTTTCGCTTGGAAAATGTGTCCGTTAACGCGATATAGCTTTCGCCACCGCCGAGCACCTCTCCGGTATATACTCCCTGGAAATAAGGGAAATATCATGTTATAAAAGTTGGCAACATTGAAAATAATGTCCGTGATAGTTGTTTTTTGCTTGTTATTGTGTGTTTGTATTGTTATTATATTTATCTTATGCGATACATATGATAAATATAATGCTTGCTTTAGTCACCCAAAAACAGTTTTGTAAACGGTTACCAACTCATATTTTCAGCTACAAAAATACTAAGTCCTCCTAAAACCAGTTTTATTTAAATATCTGTAAAGGTGGGTACCGACCGGCGTTACGGGCCGTAATGTAACGTGTTACACAGCGAGCGTTCCTGCAGCCAGTACGGGTAAAGAAGGCGCTCGCAATGAGCAACGAGACGGATTTCGCTGCGAATGGTATACCCATTACGCCCCGTAACAGCGGTCAGTACACGGCTTTAGATTTGAAAAGAAACACTGTTTATTTTAGCGCGAACATGATATGTCGGTATCCATTAGTGTAGGCCAGGTACTACTACCTCACTTAGAACCGGAAGGCAACAAACCCACCTCCAAATCGGAAGTGGGGATACCACTCACTATGCAATACGTAACAGAAAGTGACAATAAAGTCCCGCATTTAGCCTGAAAGTGGCATATTTACTCAGAAATTGGGGCGATCGGGCAACACCTCTTTACAAGTGAAGTCATTAATCTTTGCACACGCGATAGAATTACGATACTGTAGCGGCTTGGCATGACCTGGTTAAAAGCAAAAGCAATACCTGGTACAGGAAATACTTTGTTATTGCAGTAAATCGGCTTCGTTAAAACTAACGATCAAAACAGTTTTTTTTTTGTAAATCGGTTGACGGATTAAAAAAATATAATATAGATTCATATTATAATTTGATATTAAGTATATTGTGTATATTCTTTTTTATTATGCAGTATGAGTTCAGTTGTTATGCTTTTATTTTATACCTGCCTAATCGATACGCGACTCAAATTATGAAGACGTAAAAAATCATTAGCACTTAGATTTAATTAATAAATTCTATGAAACTTAACTGGAAACAACATTTTCTTTTAAATTAACTATGGCAACACTGCACCTCTATTCGCTGCATTTACATAATCACTTCGATTAGGAACTGGATAACCATCATCTTCGTCTTCTGCATCTTTATCATTCTTTTTTTGAACACTTGTCACTAAAAACTTTATAACTTCAACCGAGCAAGACATTTCGATTTTCAAATGATATTGGTTGATTTCCTGTCAGCCACTACAGGTTAGGTAAAAGTTAGTAAAGAGCGATGAGAGCAACGCTGAACAACGCCAAACTTCAACTTCAAACTTGGTGGTTCTACATCGTATGGTACCAAAATTGGGACATTAAGAAGTTTTTAACACGGTAGCCATTTTGCCGGCTACAACGATACTGCTCCGATATCTTACATTTTTACTGTTTATCAATGTACGTACACTACCGATAAGATATATCGGTTTATACGAATTGCTGACTGCTTATTTGTGGGAAATTCTATTTATGCAGGGATAATGAGGAATTATCAATGTTCTATATAATTTTGCGATTTCTTATCTTGAGACTAGTATAAAGATTTAAGTTGGAAACATTTGTCCACTTGAAAGTCAAATACTTCGTAGGTATTAAATAAAGCCTTTAATAATAAAGAATATTAAAGAGAAATAATATAAACATATTAGATCTAGTATTTACAATTGAAACACTTGAGCTAACTGCGGACTATTGCAAACAATAATCTAAAAGGTTTTTTATTTAGTTATTCGTCACACAGTATTAATTCAACGGAGAAAGTACATTTTATTGCATTCTAAACAACTGGGATGGTCCGGACCGATCTCTAAAGAAAAATACTTGTAATTTCTCCTTTCTTAGAAATATAACTTTCGCAATTTTTAGCAAGCGCTGTCTCTTTCCCGCGTATAATGCCACAGATAATGCAGTAACATGGAGACTCGCTATTCGTATGTTGGCGACATCCGATTGGGAGCGGGCAACGTAAACTCAAATTGTGCAGAGGGACCGCAAATATGGTAGGGCTGCCCCATTGTAGCATGTGTGGTGCTTTATTTGTTATTTTTGTGTAATTGTCGTGTGATAACAGATTTGAAACCTTATTCAGTTACCAGTCTTTAACAATATACAATTCTTATACCACAAAACCTAAACTAAATAGCCTAGAATTATTGCTATTATGTAAGTAGTTATATTATTTTACGATCTAAAAAAGGACAGCAATTGTTTTAGGATTCTAGTTTAGGTTTTGTGGCAACAGAATCAATACCAATGCAAGTAGAGTTAGATATTCACCAGTTCACAAGTAAAGATAAGAAACGTTTGGTAAACTTATTTCTTTCTTTCTTCTGCGTTTTGAATCGAGCGAGTCGTTCTCGCTCGACTCAGTTCGACTGCTTTAACGATAAGTAAATAGAATTTCGTGGAAATCCTTCAACTTAAAAATGAAATAACGAAGGAACTTTAGAAACATAGCCAAACTTGTCTTGTCCCCTTAGAAGGAGGTCTCAAAGGTTTCGTAGGTTTCAAAATGTCCTGTGTAAAATAATAGTATATTACACAGGACATTTTTAAAATAACGTTCTTCCTTTCACGTCCCTTATTTAGAGCAACTAGAGAAGTACCAGCAGATTTCTAGTGATTTCCTTATTGACGTGCTAACCAAACATAAAATCTAAAACTAAATTTCAACCTACTGCTGATTTTATTACATGGAAGCCACTGGAGAGAAAGTTCAGAACAGAAATGCATGGAGATGTGTTGGAAGTTTGGAAGCCACAATTTACGTTGGGTAGACAAAACAAGTAAATTCTCAGCAGAGTGGCAACCCTAACGTTCAGCAGGTAATACGTTGGCGACCGACAGATGGCGAATTTGCGCGAATATCCGCGGACGGCGGGTGCGAGCCGCATTGATACGTACCTCTGCCTATTTGCAGGCAGGCAGTCTATTTATCCGGCGGTAATTCGCACGTGGAGGTAGGGGAACTAGCGAAAATTGAACTTGGTTGGTTGCGACTTTACTAGTTCCCGTCCCTACGAGAGGTTTATTTACGAAAGTATAATTTGCTCCTAGCTTCTCTAGCGTTACGCAAATTCTCTATTATAGGATCAGGTAACTACCTAATTTGTGAGTCGATAGCATAGGTAGGTACTACTATATTATGTTGAATATTTTTATTTATATTTATTTGAAGAAAACCAAAAGCCCTAAAATTACCAGAATTACAAATTGATAAATACCAGAAAGCTTATTGAAGGTTTTCACGGACAGGTAGTGGAATAGTACAATAAAAAAGGCTATGCACATAATGTGACTAGTCTACATGCATCATCTATACATACATAGTAAGTTATTTCTAATTTACAAAAAAATTACATTAATCATTTGTCATCAACTTCATCATCTTTGGCGCCAAAAAACTCTCTGCTGAGCCGCCGCCTGGCCGAGCAGACATTTGTGCAGAATAAATCAAGGTCAAATTGCTTACTCAACTTGTTAAAATTGTTACTCGCTCGCCACAAGAAGGAATTTTGTCGGTTCAATTCTGATAGGTTTGTAGGGAACGTTAAGCTTAACTTTATGAAGCAAGTTGGGACAATTAATATTATTCGATGTGATTTTGAGTATAAGAGATAAGTCGGCGATTTCACGCCACTTGGAAAGAGGGAGAATGTGAAATTGCTTAAACAAATCGAGGTGATTGGCTGAACTGTATGGAATTTTTTGACGGAAGCAAAGATACTTTACAACTTAATTTGAATGCGCTCGATTCTTTTAATATAAACATCATAACGAGGGTTCCAAATCTGCGATGCATATTCTAGAATGCTTCTAACAAATGTACAGTAAATAATCTTAAACGTTTTTTGCGCGGTGAAAGATAGAAGCACTCCTCATGACGAACCCCAGTACTTTAGAGGCTTTGGAAACAATTAATTGGATGTGAGCATCGAGAATGAGCTTAGAGTCGTCGATGAAACCGAGATAACTAACAACACTGTAGTTTTGCAGTCTCTGATTTCATTGAGTAGTTAAAAGGAATTATTGTTTTTTTACGGGAAAAAGTCACAATTGAAGACTTGGATGGATTAAGTTCGAGCTTGTTAATATGACAACAGTTGTCTAGGCTAGAAAGATCTGCCTGAATGTCAAGAGCATCACTCTGAGACTAAATATTTAAAAAAAAAAATCATGTCATCGGCAAAACTTAGCTCATTACTACTTAGAACACAACTGAAAATATCATTTACAAAGATTAAAAACAACAACAGTCCCAGTAATGAACCCTGTTGTACACCGCTGGGAATCGAGACGCAACTAGAAATATAATATAATTGCTGATTACAATAACTACCTAAATACCTACATATCGATTTGAAACGTACCTAAACATTTCCACGAAATCTTGTGTGAACGCAGAATGAAATTAAATTATTGCTCACCCGTGACGCGGTTTGCTTCCAAATTCAAACTCAACTTTCAAACAGAATTAAGTTATTCTCTCCACGAAATACGACTATGAAAACCTCTTTGCGTACAAAGGAACAATAGAAATGCAAACTCTGTGGTTGTACAATGTAATGTAAATTCTTTGGTGAAAGTAAAAAGGAATACTCACTGTCCTCCCCCGTACAAGGCATGCCAGGCGCCGCCGGAACATTTGGGAAAACTGAAACAAGAAGAATAATGCCATTAGACCTCAATTACACTTTGCTCCAACTTAGCTAAGAGGAAATAGGGACGGGGTAGTTTAATTTAAAAAAAATAAATTACCGGATAATTTATTAATGAGGTGAAGTCTACCTACCATTTCAGATAGGTAAGTAACGAAAAAGTTTCTGTGGAAATGGCAATATGTAGGGAAAACATGCACAATTGTAATCTTAAAGGTTGAGAAGCACAAATCTTCCCATTTGATTCCACAGGAACTTACTCCCAATTTACAGAATTGTCAAAACACTATTTCAGTAAGGTGGACAATACGACATGTCGCAATCCAAATAGACGATCCTCCAGTAAGTTGCAAAAACATGTCATGTCGTCGCCACGCCACACGAGGACAACTCAGAAACTCACAAAACATAGGTCAAGCGTTGTTTTTTGTCATTGTGGGTTTGGTACTATGTGATAATGAGGGCATGTGGGTAAAGTCGGTTACGTCTTTTATGTTTGAAAATGGAATGCTATTCTGGAATTGTGGCCGTTGATTACAACTTTCGAAAATTGGTTAAAGACGAAAGCAGCGAGGTTTTCCTCGATGGTAAGGCAATCGAAATTCAACGGATATTTTACCTGTTTTTAACTCATCGATAACAAATAAGGAAAGAAACTTCTTAATTCGTTCTTTCATTGTTTTGTTGGCCATTTTTTGACAGATTTCGAAGTTATTTTATTTGAGAAATTAAACCCTAAGTATTTGGTAATGCTAAATACGAAACCCTTAGATATTGGCTTTGTCACAGCCAAGTAAAAAAGAAATCTAAATAAATAAATAATGCTGGACAATCCACACAGCATCATCTAGCCCCAAAGTAAGCAGAGCTTGTGTTATGGGTACTAGATGACTGATAAACTTAATACAATACATAACATAGATAGATATTTTTTATTATATATAGAAAATACCCAGAACACCCGGAACAAATATTTGCAGATCGTACAAACATTTGTCCCAAGGCGGGAATCGAACCCGCATCTATAGGTATATATACAATACTTAGGTACTGCAATACTTACTGCTTGCTTATTTAGGTATTTCAATCTTCAATTAATTGATGACGGATGGATAAACCAATAAAGTGATGGATAAGATACATATGTACGGAACCATTGATACAATCGTGAATAGCAGCAGAAAAATGTAACTACGGGCAACTTAATCTTCCATTCAGTGAACGTCTCTATTCTATTCTCTACGTACCAAAACAAGCACTAACGTTCCTTTACCGTTTATTTTTCCAAACTGAATTGCATTCTAGCTTTTCGGAAGAGAAAAATAAGCTCAACTAAAGAAGTTTACATCGAATTTGGACTTTGTTTGCGTAGAAATACAGCTGAATATTTTCGTATCTTATTTCATTGGGTCTTAACTCTTATTTCGTTGGGTTAAGGTTGAATTGGCTGGGGTTGAGGAGAAGAGTTCCGTTCCGAGTAGCCATTGTTGTCGGTCGAGCGCTAAATAAAGATTTTCAAAGATACAGCACTTGTCCGTCAATGTATTGTGTTGGTTTGTATTTCTGCCGTGGAGAGTTATAAACTCCTTTTATCATATTTTCTAGTTTTTGTTATAATAACGCCATGAAAAAAGTAAAAATCATATTTTGATAGCGACTTAGTCAACAATAAAAAAATAAAATAATGCTGGACAATTCTCACAGAATCATCTAGCCCCAAGCTAAGCAGAGATTGTTAGGTATGGTACTAGATAACTGATAGTATATACTTAATATAAATACATTACATGGACAGATGTTTTATATTATATGTATAGAAGACACCCAGAACACCCGGAACAAATATCTGCAGATCGTTCAAACATTTATCCCGAGGCAGGAGACGAACCCTCATAATTCTGCGTCGCAGGCGGACCTGCGCCCGCTGCGCTACTGAGGTCATCAAACAGTAATAGTTTGTTCTTCATCCTATTAATATAATGCGGCCTAAGGTTATTCTTAAGACTGTATGCACTTGAAAACCTAGAACTGCTTTCTAAAATAGAAAACTAAACCAGCTTCATCCCATTAGATTGTAAGCAAATTATTACCCTAGTATATACTTATACATCTGCGCAAATTATACCTATAGATAGACGTATAATCCCTTAACCTAGTATATTGTAAACGTTTTTTTAAATACAATGTGTTTTTGGTAGAATAGATTGTAAAATGTAGTCATTACCATTTTCTTGGCAGAATGATTTGACTTTCTTTGCGTCATTGGACACCAGGCCCTTTGAGCCGGAAATATCTTTGTTATCCGGGCGTGCTCCACGCCCATTATATTTATATCCGCTTTATTTCCATCGAATAAGGAGAAAGATTGCTCCGACCGCTGTTTCTATTGAAATATTGGGACGTTAATCAATATTTTTCTAAAGAGTTTGCACATTGTTGATGCTGAATGGCTTTTGTGCAGATTAATGTATTGCCATTTGCCGAATTTGAGGATTTCTTAATTTAAAAAGAGTACCTACGTACGATACGAAAATCTCAATTATTAGCTTTTTATTGTTGTGTTCGTTAAAATAAATGTGTATTGTATGTTTTTTTTTTTGCTTGAAACGATCGATGCTCATACCATATTGGACAAACACACGCCACAGGCAAAAAATAACTAAAGGAATTAAAAAAAAAACATCTCTACCTCTTTCGTTTGAGGGCAGCCTACGGAATGTACAGTAGCTAACAACTATAGAGGAGTCCAGACGAGCATTTTGATAGGTCGTTTATCAAAATGGCTTCAGCCGTGTGGATGTTCCGAGATAATAACGAGAGATATGAGTTAACTACTTAGAAACACTCGATAAACATAACCTGCCTCGCGCGGTTAAAATCCTTACATATTTTTTGTGCCAGTATGAAGATAAATGTAATGATCAAATAAATAATAAACTATTTGTCACTTTTCATGTATTTTACGCAAAACTAGATATGCACACTCTTACATTTACCAGTTTATACCTCCCTTGGCATTGGAAGCAGCTAAGAGCAAAGTTGTCCGAACGCATTAGCTGATATGACGTCATATTGTGCGGCAGCCCGCTTTACGCTATGTTACATTTACATAGTTATGAAGTAACTGTGGTCTACTTAATGTAGGTGTGTTAGTTTTACACATATTTGCTGCAAAACAAGTCTACAATAGGTCAAGCCGTTAGATAGGTACCTGTCTCGGTTAATCATATCGCGAACTATCAAGACAATAAATATAATGCTGGACAGTTCACACAGCATCATCTAGCCCAGAGCTAAGCAGAGATTGTGTTAAGCGTACTAGATGACTACTAAACACAATACATTATATAGGTAGATATCTTTTATTGTACATAGGATACCCAGAACGCCCGGAACAAATATTTGCAGATTGTACAAAAATTTGTACCAAGGCGGGAATCGAACCCGCAACCACCTGTGTCGCAGGCGGACTTTCGCCCGCCGCGCCACTGAGGTCGTCAAATCATCAAATGTAGTCAGGCCAGTTTAAACAAAACAAATAGGTACGTACCTATTTATTTACATTTGCCAATCGTTGGTCGTAGAAAACCTAACCTAACTAAGTATTAGTAGGGGTCAGGATCTTCGTAGGCTCATCAGCGATTTCATTTTCATTCCGAAAGTCAAGAGCCCTCAAACCAGTACACTCTATAATCCGGCTCGAAAGACCAAACAGCACTCACAAACCACTGCAATCCGGAACGAAGGACCAAACAAAAGTCTTGAAAACGCACAACCACTTAACTATTTGAGTGAGTTTTGCATCCCCGAATTTCGTTAAAAAGAAATCTAGTAAAGTCAAACTATTTCCAACTTAGCTCAGTGTTGTTAGAGCTTAAATTAAACTTTTCAGTCTAGAATGCTTAGTTTTATATTAGACTTGGGACTTAAATGGGAATAGTTTTTGAGTCGTGAAATTTCTAGAAGCTTAATTGCTATTTCAAGTTACTTTAACTAGCGTCTTCGGCTTTACTTAGTATTCGAATAACAAAATGCCTCAACTGCATTATTTGTTAGATAACTAATAATTTAATTATGGAATCTAATAATGGAGAAAAGCTTGAAGTCTTGAAAATGACTAGGTAATATAGTTGATAGATACAGTTAGCTATTTCCGTTTTTAAGGCTTTCTATCGTTATTTTGTCTGCAGCTAAAAATTATTAACTTCTTAAGAGGGCGCAATGCGCGCCATTTTGTGAAAAGATTAGGCATAGGATTTCGCGTTCATAGAAGCGGGACAGAGCATACGATTTTAATAAAAAATCGTTTATTGGTACCATGTTCATATTTAACAAAAACAATGCAAGGATACTGACGTTAAAAGTATGAAACTGTGTCGCGTTCAATAACGCCCTCCTTTGGACCAGATGAAAAAGATAAAAATTTTAAACAAAAAGAATTTAGCCTGCGTTATCCTTAATTAATATTATAATTAGGTAGTTATACATACACATTGAAAACTACATAAGATTAATAAATATTGTTAAACTTTGCTCTGATGTGTGGTGAAAATAAATAAAATAAATATAATAGTAAGAACATAAGTGGGTACTTTCGAGGACCCAAGAGAGTCAAGTCAACGATTATGTACCTACCTGTCGATGAGGGGATCAGAGTTGGGAGAGTGGACAATATTCATAAATTTAATATGATAAAATAACATGAAAGTGTGTGCAATTATATGAGAATTTAATTTATTTTCGCTATAAGAAGTTTTGTATTATCATAAGAAAGTGTTAAAAGCCAAACAGATAATTTAAATTTACAATTTCGCAGAGATAATGGATATATATTAATTTTTTTATTAATTCAATTATAAAGCATCGAGCTGATGTGGGGATACTGTCGACTGGCTGTAACAGTCCTGTGTGAAACTATTTCACAGACTCTGTGGACTCGTCGTTAAGTCCTGCTTAGTATAGGGTCGTACGGCACTTGGCCATGTTTACGTAAGAGGGTATTGAGAATGAACAGTTGTCGACCAGTGTGGACTTGACAGAGTGAGAATAGGTCAATAGGAGGAAACAGTCTAGGTTTGCAGCTTAGAACCTTTAGAACTGCTCTTTGAGCCCTTTCCAATAGTAGAAGGCGCGTCTTAGCAGCTCCATTACAAGATGTTATACAATACGATATTATTGACTGGCCAAGCGCGAGATAAATCATTTTGAGACATTGAAAGTCAGCTGAGTGTCGGAGGTTTTTAAAGACGTATATTAATTTCTTCACCCTTTTTGCTTAATGGTGAATAGCGTAAGCGCAATAATCTACAAGAAAATTACACAACTTATGAAGAATCTGGTTCAAGAAACCAAATGATAATAATAACCTACGAATCAAAACAAGTCTTTTCAATAGCCCGCAGGGTTCCTGAGATCACGACCAAATTATATGCGAAACAGCGCACATTCATGTTTTTTTATCATAATTTTTATCTCTATCGTGGTTTCACATCCAAGGAACCAAAGTATAAATGTTGAATTTTATATAATTCTAGTTTCTACCACGGGGATCACGTGAGTGCCTAGGCCTAGATTGACAACCAAACCAGTTGGGTTCGCCCCTTAAGACTCTCTATAGCTGTTTGATCTGCAGCTTGCAAATATTAACTCCTCTGAACACTAGGTATTAAACAAAACAGTAGACTATCCTGCTAATATTATAAAGGAGAAAGGTTGTGCCGTTGTAAAGATGTTTGGCCGAAATCAACGCCAAAACTAGGTACTGAATGGATCGGTACCTAGTTTGCACACAAGGATTTAGACCTGGAATATAGGCTACTTATTATTCCTAAAAACGTGAGCTAAGCTGGCAGAAGCTGAAAGAAAACATAGTTCTTACTAGCTGCTTCGCACGTGCATTTCAAGTAGTATTAAAGTGCTTTATTACCTTTAGACCTTAGAGGACTCTTGTCACAAAATTCAAATTACGTATAACTAGGAAATAAAGTATACGTTATTGACAAAGAAAATTACAATTCAATAATAAAAACAAATTAGAACTAATATTTACAATTGAAACAATAAAGCTAACTGCAGACTGTTGCAAACAATCTACAGGTAGCTCAACTGATCCATATCAATACCAGTCGGAAGCGTCCCCAAAACGCTGGCTGCATTGCCCCGCTGTATGGCAATGCTGATGCGCTGCGCCAGATACCCACCAGCTTTCGGGTCACGCGTCGCGTCGACCAGACGCTCAGATAACTTTTAAAAAATAATGTGATCACTTTGCACGGAATTAAGATCCGTGGAAAGGTAACAGACAGCCTTTCTTTCGACTTTCGACTTTCGAATTTATAATATTAGTTTGGATGTAGTAGTTATGTAATGTAATGTCATACCTACACCGCAGATTTAGTCCGGTGATCGTTAGCGGAAGCGTCCGGAACAGGGCCCTAGCCACAACCGTGTTTGTGGGGCAGTATGGCACAGATACTTAAACACATACTAGCACCTGTCCCCTGCTTCACTCGAGTTAATTATATTTCATTTATTAAATTTATTTAGGGCAAGCAACACAAGGAAATGAAAAATTAATAAGCAAAATACTTTAAACTTACTATACTATAACTAATTAATAAGCAAAATACTTTAAACTTACTATACTATAAACACCCATTTGGCAGATGGATTGGTGATCGCAATAGAGGTGTTAAAAAAACGCAGAGGAAGCTTCATTACACAAATACCTAGTGAATTATAAACCTAACTAAACCTTCCCCGTGAATCAGTTCGTATATTATTATAAAACTTATGAAAATCCGTTTAGTAGGTTTTGAAATTATTGCGGTGGACTTCACTCTATATATAAAGGCAAAAGATGGCTGGATAAATGCAAGTTTGTTACTTCTTCACGCCAAAGCTATTGAACTAATCGAACTGAGATTCGTTCAATCAGGCTTTAGCGTGAACACATTGGCTACTTTTTGTCATATAAATAGTTATGTCAGTTAATCATGGGATATATTAAAATACAAGTATATAATAAACTACCAATTAACATTACGAACATTGCCTTAAACATTTAATGTTGACATTTAGGTAGGTAGGTATATACTCGTATGAAGGGATGTGACCTACTGTAGAACATAGACAAAATTACAATAAATAGCCTATTAGTTTATTTATTGTATAGTTTTGTAATATATTTTGTCCGTCGGCTGCCTACTCCGTTCCCTCTATGTAGGTCAGTACAATATCTTTAGATGCGAGAAGCGTGGGTAATTCCATTTACTTGTTCATCGGGGACCTACAAAGTGAATCTATTGGTTGGAAGTAAACTTGGTCTACAATTTACTGCCCATTTGCGGACATCTTGCATATACTTGTACACACAGCAGTATCAACCTAACAAAAAATATTTTGGTCTTTTTAACTAACGCAACAATTTCTTTAAGTAAGTAAAAAATTATTTAAGTAAAATAACTGAATAACTAACATAGTAAAGTAGATAACTATAGATATATAGTAAAGTAGAACCGAACCTACTCACGAAGATTCAGCTTGTTATTACTTACTAAGAAAAACAGGCGGTGGCTGCTGGACAATAATTCCTATAAAAAAATAAATTCTAAACAACGAAAGAAAGAGGACTCCAAATAATAAATAGAATACCAAAAAAAATTGTCCGCAAATCAAAAGCCTTTCCATCATCCGCCTCATTATGAAATCCAAAGAGTTGAAATAAAATACGATTCAATTCGTATTTTTCCTGCAAATTTTCCTGCCTTTAAATAAAGTGGTGACGGGATGACGGACACGAAAGCGCGGGAAAGAGGGATGAGACAAAGGAGGTCTGCCGTCAAATCCAATCTGTGGGCGGCGGGCTGAAAGGAAACAACCACTGCCTGTCAACTGGAAGCCTCGAGAAAATCGAGGTGGCATCACCAGAGGCAATGCTGAAATTCAATTCAATTTTTTAAAGTTCTGCTGGCAATAAAGTTATTGAGATATGAATTCCATTTTTAATAAGTTTATAGATTTAATGAGTTACCTACACCAAAGGTACTAAAATGTAAATTTTCTTTTCCTATTCTTAATATTCTAATTTCAAAAGACACAATTATGTATTTCTATTTTCTATAGGTACATGTTATTTTCTACGAATTCGATCTAACAATAACATCTTAGATCAGTTATTTTTCTTCTTTCCTCCAAGATTATCTTCTACATAAAACAATATATCGTAGGCAAAGCGTCATGCCCATGACGAGGGTTCCAAGGAAAATGCTAGAAAGATATTACATTTTTATAATAAAACGAGTTTTTGAACGGATAAGTCTATGTTTAGTATACGGGATATGTGGGTTCATGGAAATATGACCTTTTTATTTTGGTAGACAAAGTCGGTTCCGGGTTATTGATGAAGTGTATTATTTTGAAAGTCTGATGAGGGATTTGCAAATACACGGTTTTTTTATTACATTGGGAGTGCAGAAATAGTGTTTGTTATGTTGGCAAAATTAGATCAGACGAATTGACGATCGACTACCATGCCACCCAAGTTGAACTTTCCTCATTAATCATACTTATATGTTTTTATTTATTTGGTTTAAAGTGATTAAGTTTATTTCAAGTTTTTTTGTGTTAAAATCCGCAAACGTTCTAACATTTCTTGTCCCATTCAAGTTTTCCGATTTTCAATCAGAACACCTGAATTAAGAAACTTAAACCCAAACAAAATAATCGAAAACTCATCCTATCGCATAGTATGGTCGTATAAGTCAGTTAATTCTAACTAAGTTCCACAAAACTATTTAACATGTCAAACCAAAACATTTTGAATAGTGTAGGTACTTCAAAGGAACCTATTAAAATATGGTATTTAACATTTTTTCACAAAACTTGTTTTGATTCCCATTTGCCGCGTTTTAAAAGGTTTTTTTTAGGGTTGCCAGGTTGGAATAAAAGTGTAGGTAATATAAACAAACTTACCCACTGACGTTATTTTTCTTAATCGTTAAGTTTTTACCCAGTGGTAAGTACCTAGCAGAGAGTGATTTCGGGATTAGTTTGTGAATAATGCTTGATGCATGCTTGATGATACGACAGTTTCCTAATTCGTACCGGTGCCAGTGGTACCGCTTTTCCGTATTTTTTATTTGATTTGCATTTTCAATAAAATTTACAAAAATTTTGTCATGTCCAACTTCTTTCAAAGATATTTATTAGATTGATTCGAGAAATATATTATTACAACATGGTTTCTGATAAACATAGCATTTTCATAACCCATAATAATTTATTCATGTTTTTATTTATCATTTGTATTTTCATAAGTAAATAAAAATTATGGATAGATTAAATTATTATTGATAGATGATACATGCATTTATTTTGTAATTTCCCGTATTCCAAAGAAATATGATAGTTTTACAACGTTATTATATCTAATCATAAAGTAGACGCCACGTGCCAACCCTAAGCTGTAAAGTGATGTATCGTTCGCCATCCGATGCAAGCCTGATGTACATATTTTTAGTTTATTGAAAAATTGACGTTGCATAAATCCCGCATATATCAATCACCAGCTCCTGTCAGTAAATATGTTAAAATGCAGATGAATGGGAAGCAAATAATCTAAAAACCGGACACCGGCAGAAAAGTGTCAAGACAAAAGTGGCCAATAACAAAAATATCAAGTTATGACGACTACAATGTTTGCCTCTCGAGCTGCTCTCTCGATCTTAAGTTAGAGTCAAATAAAAGACTGCTGGCAGATGCTGAATGCGGCAAGCTGGAGATAAAGCACTTTTTAGGGTTTCGAAGATCGGAGATCGGTTTCGAAACCCTTTATGGCTACGCTTTTTCTGTCTCTTAATCCGTCTTTAATATCTAAGCAACTACAGCAGCAAATAAAGTTAAATTTAAAATAATAATAAATTTCGTACAACTGTACAGACTAAAAGAAAAAAAAATAAAATTAAAATTTTCACGTGGTAATTATTGGTGGAAACAGACTCTCCATATTTTATACAGGATTAAATCCTGGCAAATTATAGACTTGCTGACAAAATAAGCTATAATATCTATTAAAAAAACAATGCAGACATAGCCGCGGGCGGAAGCTAAAACTAGATAATCCAGCTAGTCGTAAAATATCCAATACCTCGATCAGTCCAATCAGAAGTCGACAACTATCTACATCGGAAGTGGATACCTATAGCGGAAGCTCATAACTGCTGCAGAATTGAGCATGCCTCGTCTATTTCAACTTTACTGTGAAATCTAATCAATGAACCGGCTAGATAATATGCTATTATTGTAAGTTATAATCTATGACAAAATAATAAATTTCTATACCCAACAGGGTGTGTGTACTAAATTTAGCTCTAATTAGAACTTAAGCTACATATCTATGTACATATATGGCAATTAATAAATGAATCTGAATCTTTTTTCTCATGGGTAACTTTATTTTTATCGGAACTTAACAAGTTGTGAAAAACAAAAATAGACTTTAAAATCAAAATAACAAGTCTGACAGACGGAAAGACGACGGTCAGAAAGTCACACATGTGCATTAAATATCTTCGTATACACTGCCACCGCATGCGGCGCGCCCCTTCGGGTTGCACCGCAGAGGGTGGGCAGTGAAAGCGTTAAAATGGCGCCAGTAGGACAATAATTTCTCGCAGATGCAACATGCAAGGCTTCAAAGTTCGATCTTTTTAGCTGTATAACAAATACAATGGAGCTCTCAGCACACTCTGCTACGACGTAGCAATGCTACGCTGTAGCATTGCTACGTCGTAGATCTTCTATGAGCGTAGATCCACAGGTACTACTCACTACTTACTTCACACTTGAACATTTGAAGACCCATGTTTATAAAAGGATCAAGTACCAGGACTTTACAAATATATCGAAGTAACTTAAATAGTTTCACATTACATTCAATGGTTTTTACAAAACAGCAGGGGCCTGAGTTCGTTTACTCGATACTTTTTTGTATCTAGCGTGCGTGCGGACATGGAACTATGCTAATTCCATACAAGAAAGAGATCACGTTATGCTGTTGGTCCTGCGGATAACCTCTCCCCGGTGGAGTCGGTCTACCGTCCCATCGGATTATGAGAGTGAGGAAATAGAGAGTGCACCTGTGTTTGCGCACACACTTGTGCTCTGTAATATGCACTCCTGGCTAGTCTCCGTTGAGACTGGCCGCCGTGGCCGAAATTCGGCTAAGAGGGCATCACTATCGAGTAACTAAACCCACGTCCCAGGACATCATAAATTATGTAGGAGTAACTTCGATAGTTTACGATCACATTCCATGAGCTTACCAAAACAGAGCATTCAAGGTATGATCCCTTATTTAGCAATAACTTAGTTTACTATCAGTTTAATTATTTGCACAAGCCCAACCAACTTTGAACCATAAAGCCTTCCAGTTTAATATTACAATCGCCTGAAGGTTGCTCTAAAAACTTCTTGGATGAAACTATTCAGAAAGAGTTTGGAAAAGAGTCAGTACGGTTAAACCCGAAATACCGGTACAAATTTTGTTCAAGTTACTTCAGCTTGTTTTACAATAAATATAAAAAAAAACCGCCAAGTCCGAGTCGACTCGGTCACGAAGGGTTTAGTACCGTCAAAATCAGGCAACTTTTACAAGGAAATGAAGCAAAAATAACCAAAAAAATTACGTTTGTTGTATGGAAGGCCCTTTAATTTTGATATTTATTTTATTTTTATTATTTGTTGTTATAGCGGCAAGAGAAATACACATCATATGAAAATTTTTATTGTCTACCTCTTACGTTTCATGAGATATAGCCACGTGACAGACGGACTGACGGACGAACGGACAGCAGAGCCTTAGTAATAGGGTTCCGTTTTCACCCTTCGAGTACGGAACCCTAAAAACACGACTGCCAGATTAGATTCTAAGAGCCTTATCACACTGGCTATTTGCGAGCGATTCCAAAACCAGGAGAGTGCGCAGCGTGCTCACCGCGAGGAGCAGCGAGCACGCCGCGAGGAGTAGCGAGCTCACCGCGATTTGCAATCACAATGAGCTCGCTGTGCACTTGAAATCGCTCGCAAATCGCCAGTGTGATAAGGATCTTACGATGTCCCATACATCCAAATATTTCCAGGCATTTAAAAGTAATGGGAGAATAAAGAAAAACACAAACAAACATAAATCCTCAAAATATTACACTTCTCTTTTGGTTAGTCGTGGAATAAAGCAACGGTCACTTTAAAAATAATCCCATTATTGTACATTACTTTTGCTAGCAGCTTTTACGAAAGATTGGATGCTTGCAGACTAGATAGCTTTGTTTCGTGGTAAAATTGGCCCGGCCAATATTAGTTTTGACTAGGTTATTCATTACCACAAAATCACAAACAATCCTCAAAACATTACACTTCTTATTTGGTTAGTCGTGAAATAAAGCAACTGTCACTTTAAAAACAACCTCATTATTGCACATTACTTTTCCCAGTACATTTCCTAACAGCTTTCACGAAAGATGCTTGCAGACTAGAAAAAAAAGTAATAAAAAAAAAGTTTAATTTCATGCGCAATGTAAATCAAACGCCTTTAAATCGGGACTTCGTGTTCACCTCCGTAGAAACATTGTAAAAAATATTGTGAATCAAATCATAAAGGTCTCAACTTGATTCATTGTAACATAAATAAAATAACGTTCGTTTTACACTAGTTTTAGTTTTAGAGCTAAACGCCCTAAGCACGCGACGATCTAATTACAGATTTAAAAAATTGATATATTGCTGTTTTAATTTTTAGTCGATTTATTTATTAACTAGGTTGCCCGTAAATTCACTAAAAAAGTTATAAAATTGAAATTATTAAGCTTAAGGTCTGATACACGTTCGTATTTCAATATCTTGGTGCAAAATATAATAGGGTCAGCGTTTATACTTTAGTTATTAGGTACATGATGAGCGTGAAAATATCCGGCAGCTTTCAAAAAACGAAACGGACGAGCGCAGATTCATTTATTTTACTCCCTCCCTCTCTTGCATATCTTTACGCATAAATGGTGATTAGCTCTCGGACAAGGATATACAGTATGCTGATTTCAAACACGATCAAACGAAAGGGCGTTAACCTGCATCTATTCGACGCAATGTACAGCTTCTTTTACTTTTAAAGCACGCATATTTGTTTTTGTAAGAAAGTTGAAAAGATAACATTGAACACTTAATACTTAAATAAACGTAACAGCAGACATTCCAGTCGTTTAATTTGCATGCAATCAGCGATACAAATTATCGAATCAATACATTAACTCGATTCATCGCATTTACTCGATTCACTACTGATTTAATCAGTTGCTATTGGCTGTTTAAATGTGGATAACTACGTAGCTTGTGGAGAAATAAATAGTGGCAAAGGATAATAACGATTCATCATATCAGCCCACACCCGTTGTTAGCGATGACGACTTTATGCGGATTAGATAAGGCTCAAATTATGCAGGATATAACTACAGAATAGGTAATAGTACTTTTTCCGAAAACAATATGCCATAGATTATGTAATAGTTATCAGCGACCTACTCGCATGTGCCTACCTACTTATCCTATAGATTAATTTTCGAACGAATCAAAAGGAAAGACAAGGACTGTAAAATGTTCTAGAGTAAAGAAACGCTAGGTATAGCTTCCAGAAAAGCGCAGAAATTTAAGATATGGACGGCGGACAATACGTAGGGTAAATGAGCGAGACAGAGACAGAGCAAATGAGCGAGACTCTCTAGAAGAGAATTTTTAAGTAGGTAAGATTTCAAGGACCGACATAGGTATAAAAACCGAGCATTTCGGCCGTTTATTCATTCAGTTCTAAGCGATCAAACAGTGAACAAGTCATTAGGAAAATTACAAAAGTAAATTATTAAGTGCAGTGAAGTGACTTTTTGTATAAAGTACAATGTTGTGTGTATACGGTTGAATAAACCGACTAAGTGTTCTGAAGTGTGTTTACCGATTTATCACTTCCGACCAGCCCTAGTTGAAGCCTTACTCCTTCGACGAGCCCCTACACCTGTTCTCTGTTGGACATTGGCCTCCCCATACGGCGCCACAAAAAGCAGTCCTGAGCCGCCTCTACGCATCGACTCCCTGCAACCGCTACCTCACCGCTAACCTGCAACTTACTAATAAAGCGCTGGTCCCGCATGTGTTTTTTTCAATTTAGCCCCACACAAAGCTTAAAAAAAAACTTTATCACATATCCTCCAAAAAGCTAGCACAGAAATCATTAATTTCTCACCCATATAATTCTAAAATCATTCATTTCGGTCACAATTACGTCGGATATTGATACCAAAACATCATCCATTTAGCCAGTCGGTCGGCTAACAAATGAAGGTTTATCAGGGAATCCCATTACCAGCACAAATGAATGGCTGCCAGACCATTGGTGTTAAAACACACGGAACGAACGGACGGTGGGAATTATTCTGCAGCTGATTACTCTTTCACTTTGACAGCTAAGCAAAACTGTTTTTATGTAGGATTTTCTAGAATCTTCTTTCGCGATAGCTAGATCAAAGTTCAACATGTAATGTGTGCCGTGGAATTCGAACTTGAATTTAATACAATAATATAATAGTTATAATTCCAGTCTAATTTAGTTTGATGCCACTTGGATGAAACTGTTGACGCCCGTTGCCATGGAAATCATTAGGTGATAGTGAAATTACCATATTGTGATGAATTTTTACAAACCATCGATATGTATGTAAGTACATATAACTCAGTGTTACAAACCTATGTTTTACGGCGCACATAGCAATTCCTCAAGAATCAAACTTATAGGGACTTATATCCACCTCAAAATAAATTTTTATACAACAACGAAATAATCAGCGCAATTGGCGCAGATATCACCAAAACTGTTGTTATCTGTTGTCAAAACTGTATCACCAAGCTAGTCGTGATTCTCCAAAAATATTATGTTGCTTTTTAAGTTTAACGGGATAAATACTAATCCCTCGATAAATAAAATTTTTATGGGACTACCTCGTAAATATTCTCTATACAAAAGTAAAAGAATTTGTAAAATCGGTTAACCATAGGCGGATATATAAAGTAACATACATACATACAAAAACATAATACAGACGAATTGAGACACTCTTCCTTTTCTGATCTCGGTTAAAAAAATCAAATGCTATGAAATTTGAAATAGAGCTGTACCTATAACGATTAGAATCGAGTGCGTATGCTTACATATATAAGGAAAATGCAGAGGATCTCTCACAGCTTTTATAAAATATTCGTACATATTACAAAGAAAAGGGATTTTAGATAAAATACTTTTAAACGTAGATTTATCGTAACAATTCGAAGCAACGACAGGCTTAAGTAGCGTCTACGGCGTACAACTTTCTAGGATTGTGGCGTATATTCTTTATTTGCCCCCTTTCGTAGAGTGGTCAATAATTTCACAGGTGAATAGTGTGTCTTTTCAGAATAACTACGTTCCAAACACGCTCGTAAAATTGCAACTTTCGGCGTGCCTCCCTTGGAAACGTTGATATTCGCCTAATTTCGGACACAACATTCAAATTGTGAGTGTACTGAGGTGACATTTACTCAACTTTGACGTAATAACTAAACCATTTCAGACTTACGTGTTAGTATCATTATATACTAGCTGCTGACCGCGGCTTCACACGCGCTTTTAAAGTAGCCTATGCCCGTTCCCGGAATAACATTTACCTCCCTGTCAAAACTGTCAGCCGTTTAGGCGTAAAAAGGACATACAGACAGACAGATAGAAAGAGTTACTTTCGAATTTATAATGCAATGTGTATTGTCGAACCTTGATCAAACGAGATGTGCGGATACGCGAAAAAAAATGTATATGTTAGCTAACTCAAAAACCAAGCCGATTTAACTTTTTTTTTATGAAAACTACATCATCTTTTTTTTTCTTCGTTTCTTTTTAAGTAAACGGTGTATTTTATCCAAAGTAGTCTCATTTGAAAGCTAGACAGTCTACTTAGCTAAAAAAATACTTTCGTACTTTCTCTCATGTACAAAGATCAACAGGAATCTCAACTGATTTAATCTACACAAATTATGAAATAAATCAAGACAAGATAGGAAGAAATGGAGGGAGAAGAGCGGAGGCCTGTGCCCAGCAGTGTACTATCACACTGCTGGGCACGGCAGGCTCTTACGACTGAACACGATAAAAAGAAATAAAACAAAAAAAAATGTAAAAATGAGTGGTCCGACAAAACTCATTATTATATTACTATATAGATAGATGGATTCTCTGTTTACGTTCATAATTTTATGAATGAAAGCACAAAATACGCTGCGATCAATGTCTAAACACACAATTGGGTTACCTACAGATTAGGTTATAGAAATGGTTACAGATTCAATACGATGGAAGACATCGCAATTCGATCTACAGGCGCTGTTTGAGTGCCTCTCAGAACGTTAATTTGAGCACTGCCTGTTGCTAGGCTTCGGGGGTTTAGCGTCAATACACTTGAATAATACCTGGGGTTGAAATAGAGGTGTGATTTCACACCTCTATTTCAATCCCAGGTATGTGATAATTTAGTGTTGTGTTGTGTGTAGGAACTGACTTTTGTCACAAATATTGTAAATTTTAATAGAAGCTGCTATCTTTGCATTACAAATATTCGAAAATTTTGATATTCGAATATTCGATTTTTTTTCGGGTACTATTCGAATAATTCGAATATTATTCGAATAATAGAAAATTGTTATAATGACGTCTTCTTCTATAAAAATAATCATAACGAAAAAAAAAACAAAAGAAATAAACATAACAAAATGTTGTGTCGTCGTAACGACATAGGTGATTTACATGCACAATCAACCACAAATTCTTAGTAAAAAAACAGTCTTCAAAATCTAGGTTAGTAGGTATTTTAAAAATTACTGCAATAAAATTTTAACCAGTATCAAGTAGATAAATAGAAACGGTATGTAACTCTTACACGGTAGTAACATAGATAAATGAATTATTTCGTCCATGGTAGTAAGTAAATTAACATTTTATAAAATTTATATATTTTAATAATTTAAAAATCATGCAAGTGCTTTGTTTCGCACATAATTTGGTCAAGATCTCAGGAACCCTGCTGTCTATTGAAATGACTTATGTTTTGATTCGTAGGTACTAATTATTTGGTTGCTAGAACCAGTTTCTTCATAAGTTGTGTAGTTTTCTTGTAAATAAGCAAAAACTTGAATTTTGCGCTTACGCCGTTCCAAAAACACGAAATCATATGCCTATCCTTTTCACTAAATGGCGCGCATTACGCCCTAATTCTAAGTGGGGGAACTGGGATCTGCACTGTCACCTCGCATGGGAGTGTATTGTGCATTGTCCCCCTGCCTAAACAGGCCCTAAACAGCCCAACTCCTTGAAGTACCGGAGCAGGACTTTTGGTGACTGACAGCTTCGTTTCAGCTTTTCTGTGGGTGTGGATGGGGTTGATGCCTCAATGAGACTCTTCAGTCCCGTCTTGTGTCTGGCCTCCTCTATGGCCGTCCAGAGTACCACAACGTGTTCCACAGTCTCTGCACTGGTTTGTTGATTTTATTCTTAGGGACGCTGCCATTGCTTCCTGATGTAGGTGAACATGCAAAGGCGTTAAACCTAGTATTATGTCTAGTGCTGCTGATGGGGCTGATTTCCTGCATCCGCATATGAGTGTGCAAGCCAGTCTTTGAACTTGCTGTAATTTATTTATGGTGGTGACTAAGTTTGTTCTAGGCCACCATACTATAGCACCGTAGGTTAGAACTGAGCGGACGATGACTGTATACAGCCATAGGCACAGCTTAGGCTTGAGGCCCCAGTCCTTGCCCACCACTCGTGTGCATTGCCATAAGACTTTTGTGGCTTTTAATATAACATGATCTATGTGTTTGCCCCACAGTAGTTTACTGTCTAGTCATATGCCATTTACCCTCTTAACACAATGTCATTTACGTGAGAGACAGAGACAGATAGACAGAAGAGTCTCGTCAAATACGCGAATGCACTACGTAATCACGCGCGGCACTCCCGAGTGTTTCCGCACCCTATAACTTTGTCATGTTGTTAACCCGAACGACGTAAACTTGTATTGTCTTGTATGGATATATAGCGCGAACTTTTGTTTGGCATTTTAAGCACATCAGAGTTCAGAGTTTTTTGTTATTGAGTTAAATCGAATATTCGAATATTGCAATTTCAGTATTCGAATATTCGAACTAATCTAATATTCGAATATTCGAACTAATCTAATATTCGAATAATTCGAATATTCGAATATTCGAATGCAAGCCCTTCTTTGCATGCAATTGGATGTATACATATCTATCTTAGGGAGCCTTACCAAAGTTCTTTGTTCTGAACTATTCAGTGGTTCTGCACATAATGGCAAAAGTATGTGTAAATAAACCGCCAAGTGCGACTTGACTCTCACACGAAGGGTTCCGTACCAAAAATCAGGCAACTTTTTCAAAGAGCATCAAATTTACACTTGTTTTTTGAAAATTTAAAGGGGTCTCCCCTTTAAATTTTCAACTTTAATATATTTTTAGTATTTGTTGTTATTACAGTTGACTTGTTTATAAAAAGTTTCATGTGTCTTTATTGTAGTTCAAGAGATACAGCATTGACAAAAGAAGAGCAAAAATAGCCAAAAAAATTTAGTTTTTTGTATCGAAGCCCCCTTTAATTTGGATGTTTATTTTACTTTTATAATTTGCTGTTATAGCGGCAAGAGAAATACACATTCTCTGAAAATTTCAACTGTCTACCTCTTACGGTTCATGAAATAGAACCCTGTGACAGTCTGACGGTCGGACGGACGGACGCACAGCAGAGGCTTAGAGGCGTTTATCCTTGGGGTACGGAACCCTAAAAATCAGGTAACTATTGAGAAGAGACTTAATATGAAATTGGAGCTCTGTAAAATGAACATAAACATATCCGAACAAAATTTAGATATGGTAATGACCAACCAATTACTACAATGTAATTTGAATAAAAAATATACCTACGCTCCCGCACACAATGCAATTTCTACGAAGCGTGCAAAATAAAAGCTATAGAAACTCGTTATCACCCAGAAGTTATAATTGCCACGCTTGCGTATTGTTTACATTTACACAAAGTTTTTTCCGTTTCCATAAAAAGTATATGTTGTTTCGTAAAACGATTTTTACTTTCTATAAAAGTTTTGAGGCACTCTCGGATGTGGGGGCGTCATCTGACTGCCCTAATTCGATTGTAAAGTTAATTACTTCCTTACGACTCGCAGAGTATTTTCGAATAGGTAATAAAGAGGTTTTAGTTTGAATATTTTGGGGAGGAAAATTGTCACGACGTTGAAAGAAAAGCAATGAGGGAGGTTTTTTCTGTTTTAATTACGTTATCAAAAAGATAACTTGCGAATAAGTCCTATTACATATGCAGAAAGAGCAACTTCAGTTGACGAAACTGTCAACTTTTTAATATATTCCATCTTATATAAGAGTTTATATGTAAACAGCTAGTTGAGAGTTACCTGTTGCTGTTATAGTTGCTCTGTCTGTTATGTACTGTAATAAGTAAGTAGCTTTAGTAGTCGTACTTAAAACTTTTGGTTTATTTTGGTTTAGTGATATGTTGGCGGAGTCATGGCGAGCTTTGACTAGCTTGTAATTAGTTGTGATGAAATTACAATATGTGGACAGAGTCATTATAAATCACGTTAGTGATGACTGATTGACAGGCTGTATCAAGTCTGCAAGTGGGGGTTCGGCCAACCGTAACTGAACTATTAGACTTTTACTGGCTGTGAATCCTGTCACCCTGTAGTTCACTGAACTGCATAACTCTTGCAACATTTGCGGTCGCTCGATGCGTTCGAGCATAAAAATCTAAATCAATAACTTTTGTTGCTTTAGGCTTACAAAATAAGCTCCGACATTCAAAAAAAATGCCAAAGCCTTCCCACAGACCTAAAACGTCTGAAAGAGGTGTGTAGGCCGACAAGGTCTGGTTTTAGGATCGTAGGTAACATAACCGACAGAACCATACGAGTAGTTACTTATAAATAAATCATTTCACTAATAACATGAGACAATAATTATAACAAAATACAACACAGGAACACCCGAGTCGTTAATGCAAATTTAAAATGTATAAATCAATTTACAGACAAAGCCCTTGTTTGTGCTCGATGACGCGATAATGTTGCCAGCGCCGGTTTGCGGCGCGCTTATTTCGGCAGACAGGTGATTATTTTACCACCCTATTTTAAACCCCCAGATTTACACAATCTATTTATTAAGGCTTTTATACATGTCATAAATAAAGATAGACAAAATCACCGACCGTACGAATATTCAGCAACGATTACCATCTTAAAACAAGCACATGCCCCGGACCGAAATGAATGATTACCAATTAACATGTTTGGCCTGTAATGATTATTACTAATATATTATTATTAATGACACATATTGGAGGAGGCCCATACTTAGCAGTGAGTAGACACGGGCTGATAATGACTATGGGAGAAAGAGATATAAATAAAAGATGTGACAATAACAACCTACACGAAAATGGTTTGAGATCTTTCGTAGTCATAACGCATGCTAGCATGTGTGTCGTATTGGAAAACTCAAAACAACTAAAGTAATGGTAGAACTTATCTCCGGAATAAAGGCCCAGTTGCGAGATGAGTCGACAGAGACATAGATCGCGTCGCGGGGTGTCATGTCAATGGATGCAGTTAGCCTTTTTTTATATGCATTTGTGAATATCCACTCATACCTTTATACTATTTAAGCTGCACATATTGAAAACGAGAAAAACAAAAGAAAATTAACCAATTAGCGGGGTAAATAGCATGAGCCGTTTACGAATACAAATATACAGATTGTGATAGAGGGAGAATAACAATAGATTGCCCAAGACGCACTCGACCTTCATAAGAAGCTCGATCAGCGCTTCCCTGTAACTCTGCTGGCAGTGAATATGAGGTTTGTTTGAGATGGTGCTATGGTGGCCATCTTACTATCAGTTACTGATGATATAGTCTAAGATCGAGCACGCTTTCTAGAAGGAACTTATTAACTCTAGATTTATGGCCTTGAATGAATACTAACATGCTCTAACACAGGCCGGGCCGGCGACTATCACCTCTACAGCGGGGTACGCCGGCGACAGCAGCGGATGTGCGGCCGCTAGCCTCTCGCACGCTTCCAGGCCGCAGTACAGCGCACTGTATGCCATCTCAGAAGCACACTCCAATGCTTGCGACCAACAGGGCGCCACTTTCATATCGATAGTTTTCCCCCTCACTATTGGAACACTAACTAATTTACATAATACTGATTTTGAGACAGGTCATGGAAAAACTTGTTATGTATACTTTCCCTGCACTTCATAAAGGTCGTTGAAAATATTCTTAGAATTATCTTCTCTTAAGACAATACAAGATGAACATCGTTGACTAATAATCACTAAGTAAACTTTTCCCAATTTAAAATTAATAACCCTATCGTTAAATCCTGGATAATTTATACACATCACTACACAGTATCCAGGTCAAGGTGACCAATTCACATGATACACAGCACTAGCACGTAACGTCCCTTCGCTAGCATGCATAAAACTGTCGATAAGATAGCCCGCCCGATACCGCGTGATTTCAATGATGTTTGTTGCTATCGATAAGATTGAAACGAGACGTCCAAATGTGCCGAAAACAACGGTATAATGGGATTACTTGTGATGCGCTACATTGTGTAGGTTCTAGGGCTATTCTTATCAATGATAAGCAGATAACAGTGCCTGTATACTGTAGAGCGATAGCTACGTTTACACAACGTTTGCTTATTGAACGATATGAAAATAAAGGATTGACACTCCCTTTCAAGGTTGCTCGAGGGGCGATGAGTCTCGGAATAAAACCGATCGTTTTGTCTTTTAATAGGTAGGTAAAGTTTTCGTTCCAAATTTACAGCTGAAATAATGTTAAAAACTTATTATTAGTACAATGAAAGCGAATCTGACAAAGGACGTTGAAGTTTGAAATAATAATTTGGGAGTTGGGTGTGCAATTAAAGCCTGGAACATACATAACAGAGCACAGTTTGTATGTTTAGGCTAGTTGTCGTTGTTTAAGTTACTTGTGTGTTGTAGGAGATAAACCTTGTGTAAATTTTGAACTCTTCCTTTTGTTAGTATCAAGACATTATTAAAAAGAGATTATCCTTAAGATGGACGGCACGCGCGGCATTTAGATTGCCCCTATTATTTTTAAGGCGCCCTTTTTTTTCTAAAATATTGATTGGTTTAACAAAACCACCCTAATTTTAATAAACTGTAGTTAATTAAAATACTAACTCGTTACCGGCATTTGCTGATGAACAAACACGATTAAATTAAACGCTGTTGTTGAGCTTTAAAGCAATGGACGATGTTAAAATTGCGTAAATCTGGCACATTTAATCAAATAATGAAATACCTTTTCAATTTGATGGAATATAATTAAATTTAATGATGATTTGTTTGTTTCTGATAACGGCGCGAAAGATAATATTAAGTACATAGTTTACCATAAGGTTCCATATAAAGTGGTGACAGTTGATCAATAGGCATCGGCAAGATGGGATGGGACACCACCGCATTCAGAAACTCATTCCAAAATGTACTCATCGCTGCACAACTCACAAGACACTAATCATCGATAACTTTATCACAACACTACAGGTTCTAATGCATAATTACATCGACTTTACCTCATCTCTAAAATAAGCGTGAACGTTTAAAAAGAGAATTTCCTTTCACTTGTTTATATTTGTAAATATTATTTGTGGTTTATATTACACAAACTAGGTTTGTTTGAGGGTAAATAGCTCGAGGACGCTCGGTGCAGACTGTAGGCTTCGCGTCTGTTATCACTTGGCTATCAGCTGATAAGCCGCGCCTGACAATTAGTTAAAAACAGGTGATAGTGGCTTTAGTTTCTTTGGTTGGTTCTTGTATTGTAGATATATTTTGCGGAAATCTTTATCACAGTATTTTTATTCTTTTTGCATTGACTTTTTTATCTATAGCAATAAGTGATATTTTTTTTAAGTGAGTACGTCTGTTTGTGTGATGAGTAATCTCCGAAACCTCCTGATTAAAAACTATTTTAGCAATTCAGATACATAATTCCTATAGGCCAATCACAGGGATTGTTGCAAAATATTTTAAATCCTTTCCTTCAACTTTAATCATTTACGCAATGTATGACGATTCGATGTCGTTTTTGTCTATTGTACCATAGACAACATTTCCTGTTCTTGGCCTACTGAGTACCTACTATAGGCTAAGTTTTATCATGGTGAGCAAAACCGCGGGCGGAAGTAAGCCAGAGACTATGCCGGTAGACAGAAACAAATAGCAAACGTGTACACTTTCGATTTCTAATTATATCTTTGTTTGCAGACGGTATAAGCTTAGATTACCTGCCTGTGTAAAGTCAAAAGCAATCGCTCAAACAAATCCAATGTAAACATTTGGCAACAGATGATAACACAGAATTAGCTGAGATAAAAGAAAATTAAACAGAAATAAATGAGAATTATAAAGGCAAACGAAATTTAACCTTAGTTAGAGGAATTACTGACCTTTTTTGATCTTCCTCCTTTGCACCGCGTTCCTTTGATCGCAGAGTAAGGCGAATAGTTCGATGAAACAGTCTTCGTCCTTTTTGTGCACCATCTTTGTTGTTGAAAGTATCGAGGTCTTTTAGTCAGACAAAATACGTTTAGAATTTTATTTTATAAATGTGCTTTAAAATGTTTTTAAATTGAACATTATCTCGAGAAACTGTTTTGTCTTTTAACATTGCATTCCAAAGAGTAAAAAGTAGAGACATAAATGAAAATGAGCCGCGCATGTGGCTCGTGGACTGAAACTTATTTATTGTCGTTTTTATATTCAGCGTCTGAATTTTTAGAATTTTCCTTCCTTTTCCAGCATGATTAAGTAATTTAGTTAGATATTTATGAAGTCAATGTTTTCGTAGCTTAAACCTTACCCAGTATTTGGTCATATAATATTTCTTTCTACAGAATAGATTGCAAGAGCTTTGGAAGTAATAGAATTTCCCCTTGAAATATTAATAAGTGCTCAGCCGGGATTTAAACTAACGACAGCTTTTATGTTCTCCAAGGCATTGTCAAGCAGTGTGAATGTAGAGCAAGGGTCGATATACGGCCTGAATACCTGCGTGCTACGTAATAAGCAATGCTCAATCAAGCGAGTGATCTCTGCACACTGCAATAATGGTTATCTGATTCTGCCGGCTCTATCTATAGTAACGTGCAAAGCTCTATTTTTTGTTTGTGACAACACATTTCTAGGTGGTACTCTTTAATTCCATACTAGGTCTCGATTATTATTGTAGTTCTATATATAGTTCTATATATTGTACTAGTCTTCAGGTGGGACTTGGTTCGACTCTAAATTTATATTTTTATTGTAGTTCTATGTGATCTAGTCTTGTTAGATAATATTAGAATTTTTGGGTGTATGTTCGATTTTTGTCAGCTTTGAATTAAATATTTTTCCGTTATTAACCTACTATTTTCTAAGTAATAAAGTTGATATAAACTTTGTAAAAGTTTGGCCCTGCAGTCACAAAGGCCTGCAATAAGATAATATCATTACTATTTATCATTAACTGTAGAATCACACAGCATAGCAAAGGCCTCTTTCCATTTTTCTCTACTGACATTAAATTCTGGCCACTCTTTGAAGTACTAAAATAACATATTCTACATAATTTTATGAGGATTATTACTCCTATTATTTACTATCTTTATTTAAAAGAGTCATCCTATAGGTATGACATGTTAATAGATACGTGAGGGCTACAACTATCTTATAAATAGATTATGAAGGTTACGAGGGCGATGCGGAGGCTCTATATTAAGCACATATAACACGCACCAGGCTGTTTTATATATGTTATATGCTCTTAGGGAATTGAGCAACTGAACACAGTATCCTGTAAGTTTTGCTGTAATCTACTATATAAAAATAAGTCGGGTTTTCCTTCCTGACGCTATAACTCCAGAACGCACGAACCGATTTCCACGGTTTTGCATTTGTTGGAAAGGTCTCGGGCTCCGTGAGGTTTATATCAAAGAAAATTCGAGAAAAATTTAAAAAGAAAAGCGGGAAAATCTTTCTTAACGAAGCCATCTGGTGGTGAAACGGAGTTCGCGGGGTTTGCTAGTAACAGATAAATAAATAATGCTATTATTATATTATATTTATATTAATATTTTTTTTTCAAAACAAATATTTATAGATCGTACAAACATCCTATTCCTGTTAGTCGATTCCTGCCTAAGTGTCCTAAGGCAGGAATCGAACCCGCAACCTCCTGTGTCGTACGCGGACCTTCGCCCGACGCGTCACATCGTTCGTCAGTAGTAAATAATGCTGGACAATCCACACAGCATCTAGCCCCAAACGAAGAAGAGCTTCTGTCTGGTATGGGTACTGGCTTTGTGTTAACTGTTTTTATAATATAAGTGATTATTTGAAATTTAAATGCACATAATTTTTATTTTGACATTATAGTACTTACTTAATGTTATTTAATCTATTATTCTTTATTCATAGTTATTTTTAAGTTTAAACATTTGCACGACTCAAAGGTCAAATATAGTAAAACTCTATTGTAAAACCACCATTGCAAACCTATATTTATGCAAATAAATGCTATTTCATTTCATTTCTAGATAACTGATATACTTAATACAAAACATTGCATTACATACGTGAATAATACGTCAGAGTTACGAGAGATTTCTTATCAGCTATTACTAAAGAAGGCTTCTAAAGTCAGAGCTTCTTGAGTCGTTAATACAAAGGATTGTAGCGTTTTTCTTATGAATTTTACTTTTTATGATAAGATTTGCGGTGGCGCTCGCAAGGTCTAAGGTACGTATTATGAAAACTTGCTTATTTATCGATCTATACTTGAGTATCGCTTACGTCATAGAAAACCGTTACTCAAGCATACATCGATGACTGAGCAAGCTTTCATAATACGGGCCTAAGACTCAACTCCTCCAACTCAGCCCGTGGGTGTTATGAGACTCAACTAAGGGATCCTAGCAAAGGAAGGACAGGAGGCTTCCTTCTGTGTGCTTTTAACACCTCCACAGCGATCAACAATCTTATGGATTTGACAAAATGCTGGTTTAAAAGTTTGCTGTGCGTTACGGATCAGGCAGATATGGTTTAAAGTGGAATATTACACATTTTGTGAAACAGGATGCCTGTAAAAACCTAGACTCTTTTAATACCGCTTTCAGTGAGCGGGTAATAAAACCGATATCAAGCAGAATTGCAGTTTTATTGCGC
Source organism: Eupithecia inturbata (assembly GCA_963662085.1). Classification (NCBI taxonomy): domain Eukaryota; kingdom Metazoa; phylum Arthropoda; class Insecta; order Lepidoptera; family Geometridae; genus Eupithecia; species Eupithecia inturbata. The sequence goes on from OY759195.1 coordinate 2,498,484, forward strand.
ATAATATTTAATTTTTACTATAAACGTACCTAATATTTGGTTTTTAAACTTTGCGCAAAATTCTGTGAATATCGGGAATTTTAACTAATAGGAATATTTTGCCTACAATTTTTAAAAGAAAGCAAGAAGGCAATTAAATTTTAAAGAGAAGATGCCCCTCTATTTTATACCTTCTTTGCCTTAAGTGTAAGGGCTTTCCTTAACTACCTTGTTTATTGCATTATTTATTACTGACAAAAAGGATTCAAAAATAAAACTCTACTTATTCAATAAACAAATGACTGAAATCATAATCTAGCATTAATATAAATGTAGCATTTCATTAAATTCATTGGCAAAAATAACGAGAAATAAATATTACCTACGGAAAATTTAATTCGTTAGGTACCTTTAATATACCTATTCTGTAGTTCCGAAAGTGTGTAGGAAAATATCAGATCACTATTTAATTCATCAAGTTATCAACTTTCAAAATAACCGTTTTCTAAGATTTATTTACGTAAGTCAACAATACTTCTAAGCTCACAAACACGTGCTCGTAAAATATTCAGAAACACGGACGATTCTAAGTTGTTGATTTTTTTAGTAGAAAGCGCGGTCACAAATATCACGAGAAATATTTATCTCTGCTTGTATTCGAAGAAATAAACAAACGTAAATGAAGCATATAAAAACTCTTTGGCACTCAATAACATGTGATACTTTTTGTAAATAACCTCCTTTCTTTCAAGTAATCGTCTATGGAAGTTTCACAAAAATGATTATTGTTTTAGACACTGAATTTAGTCACAAAATATAATAAAATCCTTTCCGTACGATGTCTGAATTTACTCTAAAAGGGGTACCTACTACGCAAAGCTTGATTAAACTGTGCTAGTTAGATATAGTTATTTATCTGTGCCCTACTTTCTATAGATAGCAACGAGGTTATTATCTTTATTGAATCAATGCTTACTATTTTACGACATGTTTGTAACAAAAATAGCTAAGTGCTAGTCGCACACATATGAAGAGTTCCACAATAAAGCGTTTTCGTAAAAAAGTTCAATAATAGTTCGATTAGACTGAATAGAGGGCGCTTTGCAAGGTGTCAAAGTAACATGGCATAGACCGTAGATAGTTCGACATGCCAACCTCTTCTCTTCGCGAAAGATAACCGCCATCTGTTGAACTCTAACGTAAATAGTTTTTTTCTTTTTTGTAAAACGCCTCATAGCTCTCTATGCTTTTGTCTTCTTTTGATGTGTAACATTTTACGTTCGAGAGAACTTATGCTTAGCAAATATAGAGCGTTATTTCATAACTACTGGGTCTTGATAATTAAAGTGTTGTTGTATTTTTCTCCACTCCTGTTATACAAGAATGATCAAGTAGGTAGTAAGCCTCGCTCGCGGCCCAGACTTCATCTCCATAACGGCAGGGGACGCGTAAATTAAAATAAAGATTGTAAATCACCGAGGCAATAAGGCCTTATTGCTGTACTACGGTTTGTTTATCCCGCTATATTAAATCTTTTATTGTAACGGCCTTTATCTTTTAGAGGAAGGTTTTATTAAAAACAGAGTTTTTACTGCGCGTTGTTTTAGGGCACTGAGCCGAAAAAAATCGGCGGTTTGCTATAATCGCAATGCGAATTAAAATCTTTTGGTTCTGGCAGGTACTGATACAAAAATAGTACCTACCTAGGTAGGCACTATTTTTGTTCCGTGCTGTATCACGGTTGTGCCAACAAATGTTTCTACATGTCTACCACTCTTCATATTGGCAAATGCCGGATATGACGACCACTCTGTGAAGGGTATACCCTTCACAGAGTGGTCGTCACATCAGGCCTTGTTCTAAGCCTAACAACCAGTCGACAATCCACACAGCAATTTCTAGCTTCAAAATAGACCTTGTATTATTTTTAGTTTAGTTTACTTAGATGCAACTAGATAACTGATATAATTAATACATTAGGTACATATAGAGGTATAAATAAAAGGCTGGCATAGAAAACCACCAGAACACCCGAGACAAATATCTGCAGATCGTACAAACATTTGCCTCGAGCCGGGAATCACCACCTGCAATCTCCTGCGTCGCAGGCGGTCCTTTCGTTGCGCAATAGAGGTCATCGTCGTTCCTCTCATCAGATCCTCATCATTCTTATCATCAGACGTTTAGTACCTACTGCTTACTGTTGGACAAGGTCTTCCATGTTTTGTTTACTGTTCTTTGGTAATGCCTCCGTCTTTGCCTTTCTCAGGGTCAACACTCATCAGACACAGTTTTTCCGGCCAACTACAGCCTGGGTCTCTCCAAGAGAAGAGTGAATAGGTATCTTCTATCCAGACCTTCGTCATGAATCGTCCGCCACATCGTCGCTTACCAACAGGTGATAATGTGGTCAAACGAAGGTCTACACGATAAAAAAAATACCAAAAAATTAACTTTATAAGCCAATTAGAACCCGAATCAAAATCTTGACCGACCCACCAACCAAACTTCGAAAACAGCCTTGAATAGTTGCCAATTCCAATCGGACCAGGCCCGGTATCGATTTGCACTTAACGTCATGGGCAGATTCCTTTAACAAATCGGCAAATAAAGATTTTGGGAATTTCCGATAGTTTTGTGGCCAGGTGGAAAGGACGTTATGAATAGATAGGGAGGTAGTACCTACGTTAGTATAGGTAGGTAAGGAATGAAGACAGGACGCTATGGCGCTCATTAAGAGAGGATATGTCCAGCGGTGGATTAGTAAATAATCTGCGGTACATCCGAAGTAGCGCACCGCAGGTAAAGCTAGTTGAAGACGTCCATGTGCTGCTTGGGCAATGAAAGTGTAAGTATAACGCATTCACTGCCCAGACTTTGCGGCAACGACTTACGAAACGTTTTAAAGTCATTTGAAATTCAAATGCTCTTAACTATTCGAAACGGAACAAATGAAAAATAAGAACATTTCGACATAAATACAAAAATTTTATATTTATTCAGAAAAGAGGGCAAAAACCAACGAATCGGAGCGTGATAAATTCAACTACTTCCTTCAACAATAATCATTCTTTCTTCCACGGGTCGCAGGTAAGATGCAGGGATGGATTTAGGGACTTATGTTGAGTGGGCATTCATTATGAGCATAAGCATGTATTATTATAATTTGCAGACACGAAAATGCACGTTAGACCTAACAGTAACTTAAATTGTCGTTATTCCGTTCTATGCCTACAAAATAATTTTTTGGGGATAAGGTGGTTTTTCTTCTAAATAGGTGCAGAGGGAGATCTCCTCGGAACCAGGCCGACCCAGCTGGTCTATTTGCCCGGTGGTCTTTCTATCAACAGTTGATGTTGGATACTCGTGTATGGTCAGTTGTAACTAAAACATGCGTTTGCGCGATCTAGGATTAGGTCACATTTTGCACTCCCAATTTGTCTTAACGACATCTAGCGGAGATTCATTGAAGCGCTTAGGTAGGTAGCTAGCTTCGGTTTTCCAGTGCTATTTTTCTTGCGCGTCTCTATTGACGTTAGCTTTGTAGTTCAGCTAACTTCTACTAGAAGCCGCCACAATCTAATCACCACCATTTTTCTTAAGACTGACATATTAAAGGCATTCAAATTTAATTTCATACGAAGTAGGCAAAACTTACTTGTTATTTAAAAACACACGGAGTATCTACTATGTACATACGTAGTTGCTCTACGACTCTATGGTCATCTTTATTTCTATTTCGCTTAGTTGCCACGATGGTTTTAAAGAAACCGATTTCATGTTGTTAAAATGAGTAGGTACCCATTTATTTTTAGCTTCTTAGTTTTATCATAGTAATATAAGATAGGTCCTACTCCTACTTTATTAAAACCTACTGAAATTAAATAAAGTTTTTTTTTTATTTTTAATGTTATAATTTAGAATCCTCGCGATCTTAAACCAATGCTCATAAAAGCTTACAATGTTTGTTTAACTATACTATCCTGCGAAATCAATGAGCAATACATATCTCTCTATGCCTAATTATCTATTAACTGAATCCGGCCCTGAAAGGAAAAGCGGGATAACCCCGAAATGGATGTACCTGAATTACTTAGATTATGTAAATGTAGCTTTAAGTTGTTTGGCGGATGAAAATAGTTGTGAATTGAAAGGAAAAGATTTTGTGCGTAGCATCGTTTTATTTGAATGCTACCTCCGAGAACTTCAGACGTGAGGATATCTTACAAATGCTATCAGAATTCTCACTTCTGGTCGTGTCTTCGCATTCGTTTTCCTTGAATAAAGGTGACTTTAATACCTGCCTATCTATTTGTTTCTTTACCTTGTGTCGTTTGGTAAGTATTATACAGACCCACACGGTATAAATAGGTAGGTACTACCCTCCTTTAAGTTTATAAAACTTTTGTAAATATGTATGTAGCCAAGCAGAGCTAGCTAGGCTAGGCTTTGCACACGTTTTCCGGGCTTAAAAGTAGCTTAATATGTTATTCCAGCTCCTGATATTTCAGTATGTTTATACTCTTTTATCATTCAGTAATGGATTAGACTGAAATTTTGCACACATACTACGTTTTGGCGTGTTCTTCGGCCAAACATGTTCACAAAAGCGCAAACTTTCGCCTTTATAATATTAGTAGAAATGGTTATTAACACTTACTCACTTATAAAGGTACCAGCTACTGTCTGCGGCTTCGCAGGCGATTTTTGGGATAAAACCCCATTAAGTTTTTAGGTAAGAAGCACATACTGGTGGCTTTATCTAGTTCGATTGTTAGAGCTATAAAGCGTTAAGTATTACATTATCAGCTCTAATGCGTTTTTCCCAGGTTTTTTTCTATTCATCGATGTAGTCTAAAATAATCTTACACAATACCTATAGCACAGCTGATTCAATAAAGCTCAATTTACGTTGTGAAATTGACGTTCTCGCCAACAAACCTCGTGTCGATGTCAATTTCCGTTCAAGCAAGTATCGTTCTAAATGTCGGACAAGTCGTGTCGTTAGCAGGACAGAAGTTTTACGTGGTTTCTAACCAAGACTGGACGAGGAACCTTACTGATATACCACCTACTTGGTCTGTTGATACCTAGTTATGTAAGGTTTTGGTGAAAGGCCTAGAACTTTGAAGCATGATACGCTGATGATATTGTGCATGATGATGTTACCTAAGTTTCTGAAATCGTCGATTGCCGGAAACATTGCTTTAAAACGCAATTGCGTTTAAAATGTAATTACATCTATTTCTGTATTGTTTTCTGTCTTTGTGTGGTACAATAAAGTATTATCTATCTATCTACATTAACGGTACATTTATTATTTAATGTTAATCTTGAAACGGGCACTGGCAGGCTTGTGTGAAGCCAGACACAGAGCCATAGACAAGAAGTTGAACTAATATATTTTAACACCTATTTTTTTAGGCTTAATCTACATCTCTCTTAGCCACCAACCTAACGGGGAAGCCAAAGGATTGAACCAAATAACAAGTGTGCGATTTTTATAAAATCTCATGCAACGTATTCTAAAATTAACCAAATAAATTCTGACGATTTGTTAGCATGGACAAGTGTGCAAGTATTCATAAAATTTCATAATTACAATGAATTCTAAAATTCCATCGGCTCCATGGTACGTTCGTCTCCCAAAGGCGTGCGTTATTTCTCTTACAAATTAAGAGAACCTTGTAACAATTTACAAACACAGTTTGATGGACGAGTTTGTAAATATTAGCAAAGCGATATGTTATGTGCCATAAGTTCGCAACAGTTGGGAACGGGAGTTTACGGGACTCGTGTAGCAGGTAGAGTAAGATTCATACGCATACCGCGTATGAAAACAGCTACGACCTACTGTCACAGTCAAATCAAAACCCACTCTAGGTATATGTCACTGTCAAATCTGTCGCATCCGCCAATCTGTCATACCTTTGTAATACACTAAGCAAGCAGCGCCATTAAAAAGAAGTCGAAGTTGAGGTAGTTGTAATGCACAATGTCTAGGGAGGGTGATTTTCTTCGTTCGAGCACAATGTACATACATTTGTAAAACCACCTTTTCCCTCTCACCTGGCAGAGTTCGACGCGGCGTTTTTCAGTACGCTGGCACGTCGCGTACGCGTTTATTTCCATGTATTTTCTAATTTCTAGAATTTGACCTTTTATAAGTGTGCTAGGTATTGTATTTAGGGAACTAAATAATTTTTGATTTGATTTGACTACTAAATTTAAGCAAGAATTGTTGTTCGGATACAGTCAGTCAGGTAAATATGACTGAACGTTGTTGACTATCATAAAGAGCTTGTCTAAGCATAGGTTGCCCTATGCTTCGAATATAAAGGAAGGAACCGCTATGCAAAATTGCCGCTAACACCCGTTAAGTATACCTACCGTAAAGGTAAAATAAGAGAGGTGAGAAAGTAAAAAAATATATGTGCAGAGAATATTCGAGCGCATGTTTATTTTCGTAGGCTGCGAATAGCTCATGAAAAATAAACACACTCTAAATACTTACGCAAAATTGTTCTCGAAACCTTTTTCGTTTTGGTATTTCGCAAGCTGGAACTAGTCGCTTAGGGAAGAGTTGAGCTATACTAGGACAAATAATCATATTCCACGCTTGACATACTAATGTCGCCCGTTTTTATGTTGCCATACTCAAACCACTAGTGTTTGAAACTGCTAATTGATTAACAGAGTGATTTTAATAACGTTAACGACAAAATGAAATTTTTAATATTTACATAAGTAATATAGTTAACAGATAAGTATTATTGCGCATATTGTAAACCATTCCCTAAGAACCCATGATACCTGCTACTATTTATTTTTCGCTAAAAGTGGTAACCCGCTATCTGTCATGTCATGTGTAGAAAAATGATTAATTGTCCGACTAATACCTATAGCTAGTTTTGCGTTATAATAAAAATCTCTAATTCAAATCACACATTTTTCATTAAGAGGCGAACCTAACGGGTTGGTTGTGAGTGGTGAATGTGAAATACGATTAAGAAAAAAAATACGATAAAAAATATCATGAAAGTGCACTGTTTCGCACATAATTTGGTCGTGATCTCAGGTACCCTGCGGTCTATTGAAATGACTTATGTTTTGATTCGTAGGTTATTATATTACTAATTATTTGGTTCCTTGATCCGGTTTCTTCATAAGCTGTGTAGTTTTCTTGTAAGTAAACAAAAAAATGGATTTTTGGGCTTACGACGTTCCAAATATGTATGCTCTATCCCGCTCATATGAACGCGAAATACTATGCCTATCCTTTTCACAAAATGGCGCGCATTGCGCCCTCTTAAATAAATACTCTACATTTTGACTATGATGTAATAGGTAGGCCCTTACCCCGTCCAAACTCGTTGATGGATGGCTCTCCCGAGACGAAGATACTTTGTTCAATTCGACACGCTATCAATAATAATTGTGACTGTCCTATCCTACATATTTCAACCTCTCTCAACCGTCCTTAAAACTTAAAATCGACGATTTGCAGATTTTGTGATTGGATAATTCGATATTTTTATATTTATTATCTTCATAAACTTCTCTAGTACTTTTGGCTTGAAAGGTGTCATGGCGGACGGAACGTTTCAAAAGAAAATGGCCGACTGACAAAGAAAACTTTAAATTTGGTTGTTACCATCTTACAAGTATATGAAGTCGGTAACACTTGCACATTTTACTGCAAAATAAAGAGAATTTCAACCTCTCTATTTTTCATAATCAAAATCGATAACTATAACTGTATTAAAATTTTCAAGAAATGCAAAATTTACTTTACCTACCTGCTCTGTATTTTTTTTAGATATTTCAGCTGGTTTCTAAAATTCTAAGGTCTAAATTGACAAAGAACAACCTAAATCAATACACCCCGGAGGTATTTGAAGTAGCGAAAGCGTGTTCTAAGAAAGGTTACAATATCTCCCGGAGGATTATGGGGATATATTATAAATTCGAAAGTAACTCTGTCTGTCTGTTACCTTTTCACGCCTTAACGGCTGAACAAATCTCAGTAAAATTTGGCAGGGAGGTAGATGGTATCCTGGAGACATAGGCTATTTTTATTTGCGGAAAAAAGCGTGCGAAGTCGCGGGCAGCAGCTAATTTACTATATGAATAGCCTAGCGTGCGCGTGTGCAAGCTGTAACTAGGTTAAGGTGGAATGATTCCTATTGGTAAATTCGGAACACATTCACTAGATTACAGGAGAATAAAATTATAATATTTTTATTTGTTGCCGAACAAAATATAAAAACTTATTACAAAAAAAAAAATATAAACATCTGTGTAACCTACGTTGTGTTCAAGCAAATAAACTATCTTTATCTTTAAGGATATTGTGATTTTAATGGTTAAGACTTTGGAATTAGATTGATATTCATTCCACTTACGAAAATAATTTGCTCCTATTTGTCGGTAGCATGAATGTTTCAAAAAAGTATACTTAAATCGGAACTGTGTAAAATTTAGGATCGCGTCTCTTTTGTGACTATTGCACGTATCCATTTTAAACCTAACGAATGTGCACCAAGTATGTGTATGAATGCGTTCCATCTTAACCAACAATAGCTCAATGTAGTGCAAACACAAACACACTTGTAATTTCCTGGAATCGGGGTAAGTTCGATTTCCCATTTAGCAAAGTTCGTAGTAACCTATGCCTAACTTCAGGTGAACAAGTTGTTCTAAGCTTGCTTTAAGTTGACCTAAGTTAGCACTTATGGTTCTGAGTAGTTTCGAACAGCTATTATTTTATATGGCCGTGTGGGTATGAAGTTAATTGGGAATGTATGTTGGGTTGGTTGGAAGGGATGTTGTGTGTGCGATATTAAGGTTATATATACAGGGTTATTGATAATTCACTGACACTGCGTGATTTGGCACCAATGTGTGTGTCAGGTCCTCTATTCTACATACCAATAGCGTTTGTAGCTGGGAACAGACATGCGTGACACGTTGGGAATAGGCGCGTCTCACGTGATGCGTTGGGAATTACTCCAAAGCCGACACGATCCATCGAAAAGTTGCTAAAACACTATGCTGCAATAAGTATCCATACACTGAAATATTGCACTCGCCGAGTGTGTTGCAGACTTTATTAGATCTTGTTTGTACTACACAAAGACAAAATAAGTACAATACAGAAAGAAATCCTGAGAATCAAGGAAGTACAATGGGCGGTCTTATCGCTATGTAATATCTCTTCCAGGCAACCTTAGAAGCTTCATTCCAGGCGCCTTTGGTGTGTAGACTCCATAAAAGTTACGGTATTTTTGTTTTATCATATGAATACTTGAACGAATACAAGCTGAAGACAGGGCCCTATGGCGCTCATTAGGGGAGGCCTATGTCCAGCAGTGGACTAAGATAGGTTGATGATGATATGAATACTTGCCACGCGAGACCGAACGAAGTATCTGCTCTTGTTTACTGCTTTTGTTTACTTACCTGAAAATGTAAAGAAAACACCGTTAGAAAACTGTACATGTAATATGTCGCAAGGGCGAAAATCATGTCACGTAAATGTGCGATATTTATCATATGTGGTGATATATGGCAATGGCAATAAATAGGAGAATGTTCGCTCGGCTTGATAGCGAAAACAAACTTTAATACTTGGTTTTGAAGCTGATATTATGTAACAATGTAGATTTTAATATATAATATGAAGGTATGTACCTATTTGGCCGAGGAATTAATTATGTAATTTTGTTATGACTAAATCCCGGCTAAATTTGTGTTTGCTATTGAAATTATAAACTTGTTAATAATATTTCAGTTCTGATGTATAAATTGATTTGAAACAAATAAGCTGATTTAGGTACACTAATTAATAGGCTTATTTAAAAAACAAAAAAAATCCATAGATAAAGTTTTGCAAATCACCATAAATTCAATAAGTCGGACTTTTTTTATTTGGTCCCTACAATCCATTACTTTTATTAGATAATCTTTTTACCAGGACAGTACCTACAATACAAGACAGATAGGCAGTGCCTTTGACATATTGTGAAGCGACCAAAAAAAAGCGGCCTCGAAAGGGTTAAAGGTCAAAGAAAATTCAACCTTTAAAGTAAAATACGGTTGAATACGGAATGAGATTGAGATTTTTTAAAAGAAATGGTTTTTGTGCTTTATAAAATAGTTCAGGGGGCAATGCAGCCAGGGTACGCTTCGGATTGGTATTGATTTGGATCAGTTGAGCTACCTGTAGATTGTTTGTAACAGTCTACAGTTAGCTTAACTGATTCAATTGTAAATGCTAGCTCTAATTTGTTTCTAATATTTAGCTGTAAGCTCCTTTGTTAATTTGGAGTTCAGCATTACCTCGCCATTCAGCGAGGTAATGCTGCAAGCATTTTGGGCACCTTTGCACCAGTAATAGTCAGGGGCGGGTTATTTAATGACTAATTTTTATATTGTATATTAAATATATAAATGTATAATTCGAATATTCAACAGTTAAACTATTTGGAGTTGGCGAACTATGAACAGTTCAGTCCTGAAGATGCGATATCTTCAGGACTGAACGCTCGAGTGGCGATCACAATAGGCCTATGATGGCCGTAGTGACACGAAAGCCACCTAAAGCAAATGAAAAAAAAATTCTTAAGCCGGTAGAAAATATAGTTATATTGTTAGGCTAGTTTCGTGTTCTTATAAAGCGATTTTTAGCTAAAATAATCGGTGAATCATAGAGAAAATACTATGTTCGTTCCCTGTGGGTGGGTGCACCCACATAAAGAAATTACAGAGTCCTGTTTCGAACGACGAAAATTTTAGAACAAAAAGTCCTTTAGAAAAGGAATTTCAACGAAATTTTATACAGCATTTTAAAAATACAAAATGTCGTGTCTATAAACTCAAATACCGACTAACGTAGTGTATTTTTTAAAACACTTGCCATAAAAATATTCGCCATATTGTCCTCCGCGTTTACCGCTAAATTTTGACAGTTATTTTTTAATCGACACGATGACGCGGCGGTACCCAACAATTCATTCTGCCTTTTTTCGCAAATAGACCGGGATGTTAATGAATCTATTGCTTTGAATGCTAGTCTGTTTGTTTGATAGAATAGAGCTGTCTGAATTAGTTTGTTGTTTTGAAACATTTACCTACTATCATACTTATATTCAAAATGCGAAACTTTGTATGGATAGATGTATGTTCCGTTAGCTGCTTCTGCTGACAACACAATCGAATTGGAATAGGGTTTTTTATTCTATATGAAAAGATACTAAATTTAATTCAATGTGTTCAGGTTTTTAACACCAGGATGATGTAGCCGCCATGTTATTACGTCATACAGCTGTGTAATAAATTAAAAAAGCGTCAACTGTCACTGATCAGCGTATACACTTTGTACTTTTACCATTTCGTAATCAACCAAGCTAAATGTTGTAGAGGAAACGTAAACTATGCAAACCCCGTACCCCAAACTCTGATGTCTGATAGTTTACAGTTTATACTACATCGGGTGTAGTGTAAAACTGTAAACTATCAGATATTGTGTTCGTTGTGTGGCAAACGTAAACGGAGTGGCCGATTACGTTTGCCACTCCCTTAGATATAATAAAGATGTATAAAAAGTTAAATGGGTAATTAAGGGTTTGTTTGAGGTCAGAGAAAGGCCTCAGAAGTGATCCAAGGGCCAAGTAAATTGGCGTAACATAGGAAATGAGTTTTTAATTAATCATATTTTCGGTTTAACAAGTGCTGCGTTGAATTACTCCGGGAAATTACCTCCAAGTCAAATTCGGAAGTTGAAACATGCTCAGTTAATATGGCTTTTGTTAAAATTTGGTTTAACTTTTTAACAAACAAAAACCGACTTCAAAACCAAATCTTAACCGCATAAGTATGTATCTTCAAGTCAATCATGACTTGAAGAAAAATTTCAAAAGTTTAGTTCAGTTTAGAACCAAACTTGACGTACAACTTCAATCTCTTGGTAAATGGCTCTGTGTCTGGTTAGACACAATTCTTCCAACTCAATTTCAATAATTTTGGTAAACTACTTTTTAATCGCACTTAAACTGATATCTCCGCTTCAGATATCACCTGATAATTTTATTATTAGCTCTCGATGAATGCAAAGATCGGCCCATATTGAAATTCTAAAGTTTCCACTTTTCATTGTACTTAAAGCGTAAGCAGCAAGTAGCTTAGTACGTACCTCCCTGTTTGATCTCAGATCGGAGAGCAGGGATCAGAGGGGTGAGTTATTTGACGTTAGTAACGAGACGTATCAAAATATGTTTACCTCGGTAAATAAATATTAAATCTTTTGGAAAAACGTGACACAGTGAAGAGATTGAAAGAAGAGTCAAAATTACGTGGAACTAGTTCTGGGCTTATAAAGACATTCTCAAATCAGACATTCCTAATATTCTAAATACAAGAAAAAGATTTTAGACTTCTGCTTGCAGCTGTGCCTATCCTACGATAACTAATCATGGATCTTCAACAAAATCAAATCAGACAAAGATCCAAACAATATAAAGAGCTATGGAAAGAAGCATTTTAAACATAAAAAGAAAAGATAGACACAGAAATGCCGACATACGAAAGATGACTAAAGTTATTGTAGCTCTACATAATTGCCAAAGATTGAAATGGAAATGGGCGGGCCATGTGGCAAGAATGAGTAGTAAAAAACTGAACAGATTAGTAACTGCTTGGCAAGGACCACCCGGTAAAAAAAATCGAAAGGTGGACGGACGAAATTTAAGAAACAGCTGGAAAAGACAGTGGCACATTCTGGAGGTCTTCACTCGGACAGAGATGATAGAATAATCAAAATGCCTACTTATTATATTAAATAATTTTCAATAACTAATTCTTTAATAATGTCCAATCATATCTATATTTAATTTTGTAATGTACCTAGCTTTAATTTATTATCTGGTTATAAAAGGCTTAATTATTAATGAGACGAGATCGTGACGTCTCCTTTTAGAGGTAGTATGGGATTTGCGTAGTTCCATGTTCCTACGGTAGACGCGCTGTACCAAATTGTCACGATAATGTCACGTCAAATAGACTCACTTCTCAGTTCTCAAATCAGTTCTCTGTTGCAAGTACAATATGGAGCCGGAAAGTTCGTATTGAACTATCTCTCTCTAATCTATATTCGCATACGCGTAACTATCTCTCTCTAATCTATAGCATACGCGTAACTCTTCCGACAACACGCAGGAAATGATTTGATGTCGAGAGCCCTATACCGTCTAGAGTGGAGGCAAATGGAGGAGGCCTAAATCCAGAAATGGATTATATCATAAATCGCGGACTATAAAAGTCCGCGATGTTGATACGCGTAACTGCAAGCGATTATCTAATAGGAGTACTTACGCTAGCTGAATTCAAGAGTAGGTAGGTACTTAGATTTAAATTCATAAGAAAAATATATATTACGGATATATGCACGGTCGACGACGTACAAATACCTACATTAAGTTTTTCGTAAGCAGCCAGTATTTTCTAAAATTTTTAATTTTAAATTATCGCGGTACGACGCCTTCCGGCTAGGTGGGATGACCACCTGCGAAAGATGCTGGATGCGGCAAGCTGAAGACAAGGCGCTATGGCGCTCATTAGGGGTGGCCTATGTCCAGCAGTGAACTAATATGATAATCAAATTATCAAGCCTTTTGTCACTTTCGTAAATCTCCTGGTCAATCCTATCTTTGCGTATCGGCATCCAATAGGATTAAGATAATTCTCTTGCACTATCGACTCCAGTCCCTAATCCCAGGTCTTACCAGGCTGGATTACCCTGCGACCCAGCCTGGCAATCTTGGCCTGGACTGACTGAGAACTTAACTGGCTTACGCAACTTATTGGCGAACCAGACTTAAGCTCAGATTGACCTGTTTGAAATTCGGGGCTTAAACTGCATTGGTATCTTTATAGTTATTAAAAGGTCTGAGTTGGATGGCCTAGTGGCGCAATGGGTGATGGTCTGGGGAATCCTCGAAAAAGGCAGGAGGTTCTTAATTCAGCAGGATGTTTTTTTTTAATGTTTTAATGTTACTCTCGATATCTTCGCCAATTGTTATCCGATTTTGACGATTCTTTAGACTTTGTGTAGAAAATGATGCCGAGGTTGTCCCATACATTTTATTAACAAGATAACAACTTACGAGTATTTGTCCCGTAAAACTTTAAAAACCAGTGTAAATATTCTGGCATATGAAGTTTTTTGTATAATTAATCAAATTATTTTCTAATTAATATAACTGGCTGGTAAAGCCCTACTTCGGAAGGCCAGTCTGATTAAAATCCAATTCCAAATGATGACAATTGTGGTGAGGATCTAAAGGTGTTCATGAGCGAAATCATACTTAGCAAAGATCATTTGAAATAGATAGATATATAAAAAAGGCCTTTATTATTTCTTTAACAAGTTAACTATCACATTTTTTTTTTGTGCTTTAGCATTAAATTTCCTATTTGTTAAGGAACTCTCTGCGGGTATACCTATATACTAGCCAAACTCAATGTAGAATGTTTATAAACAAACCGCCCATACTTAACCTAAAATTCGCTCTGTTGCCGCGTCTTTTTATACACAATTTAGATTACTTATCGATTTGAGATCCTTTCTTCAATAAATATTGCTTACAATTATATTTGAAACTCGACGCTAAGCAAGTGAGTTTAAGTTATTTGTGTCGTGGTTTGTTTACTAACTAATAATAAATAATAATAAATAAGCCAAACTGGACGTAGATAAACCTTATCTACGTCCAGTTTGGCTAGTGTATCTTCTTCTCATTCGTAGCATTCTTCGTAGAACGGTCGTGGTCGTCATGATGAGTCTTTTGTTGCATGGGCCGGTGGATATCTCTTAGTCGCCTCTTACGACACCCGCAGGATGAGTTGGGGTGGTGCAAATTTTAAGCCGGCACCACACAGTACTAATTATAATTACACATACGATAAAAGTCATTTACAATTACTCAAGAATGGCACAAAACTCACTGTAAGTACAAAAACCATATAACAGAAAATAATTGAAAACATTTATATATGTAAAATATTATTCAGATTAGATTTTATTTAAATTTATTAAATATTATTATTTATTTGTTTTGGTTTCTACGGAAACCAAAACTAGGCACCTTCACCTCTATTTATAAATAAAACTTGCTTCCTGAACTTATTCACATACTCTTTCCATTCGAAACTTCGTGAATATCATCGCCACCGCAAGACCTCAGATAGCAAAATGAATAGAGCAAGTTCGGAGTGGAAAATTTTGCTGATTCCAGCATTCAGATTCTTTAGAGTTCGCGCTTTTCATTTGGGACCTTTTTGACTCGACATTTGAAAGAGATTAATCAACAAATGAGGCAAAGTCAATGGAAGTTTATAAAAGTAGAGTAGATAAGGTACAGCAAAGTCGGCGACACAGACGGGTTGATGCTCTGCGCTTATTAAGTCAATACCGCTACCAGCACAAAAACGTGCATTCAAATATGGGCTTAAACTCGTTATCTGTACCTACATTTTACAGTGACAAATTGGCTTTCCACAAAATCAAACGAATTGTAGTCTTGTGCACAGAACTACATTACAGGATAAGCGGTCCGCGAGCTGTCTGTCATGTGATGCCGTCAATATAAAATGTTAGGTACGAGTTAAAGCCCATATTTGAATGCACTTTTTCGTGCTGTGCTACAGCGGTGCTTTCCAGGTGTGCGCCATTTCAGTGTATGAATATTGTAGGCAGCCGACAGGGCTTGCTCAATTTGTCGCCGGCGGTTTGGTGGAGGTAGACTCCATTACACACATGATTTTTTTTCACGGTAACAACAGCCTATTTTTAATACCTACTTCAGGTAGAAGTAGGTATATAAATAGGCTGTTTTTACCCCGATTTATTAATATCCGAACACCATCTGGAATACACATACAATAAAAATATTCGAAAACAGAATGTTACAATTCCAACACTTAAATAATTTGTTCTCAGAAAATTGTTTTTAAAATTCAAACAGACTGATATGAGAGTCGACACGACACGTTCATTCGTTTTCCATTTCGTAGAAAATGGAACGCGACATTACTGAATCACGGATGGATAGAGTAAATACGACTTTTATCTCGTTCCTGTTTCTATGTACTTTTCTGTTTGTATTTACCTACAATGTTTTTACGTTCCTGTTTTTATGTACTTAAAGACTTAACTTTATCTTAATAAAGATACATTTATTTGGCTTCACAGGAACAGCACAGGAATAAGTATAATCAATTAAACTTAAGTAAGTACAAGTTTATTTGAACAGGTGAAAGGTAGAGTTACACATGAGGATTAATTAAATAGATGAGAGAAGTAGCAAGTGTAAGAAATTATGTAGGTAGAGCAAGAGAAGAAGACAGTAACATCTAAAACAGATAAATTAGAGCGTATACAGAACAGATATTTGAAATTAACATGCCTACTTATATGTTAACTGAAACAAAACATTCTAGATAGGTAATTAAATAATCTGCATACTTTTCATTTATATAAAGCTGTTTAAAGTATAAAATTTAAGTTGTCTGAGTGCTTATTTTGTAAGCCTAAAGAAATAAGGATATTTAAATCTGAATTTTGTATTTCTGTAAAACCGTTAATGGTATTTGGAGTGGGTAGTTATAATTTTGGTATCATGTCCAATATCCATTATATCCATCATCATATCAGCCCACACACATCCACAGCTGGTCATAGGCCTCCTCCAAACGACGAAGCCACAAATATCGTTCCTGACCCGCCTCCATCCGTCGACTTCCTGCAATACCCTGAATAAATACTGTGTGATTAATAAGATTTTCTACCATCGTCTTTCATCGCGCCATCAACTTCTATAAAATATCTCCATTAAATGCGCAACTATAAAAAACATTACAAAGCCACAAAGCGCTGAACAATATACGTTCCAAATTAAAATTGAACGCGAAGCAATCGCACCGATATGACAGGAGAACAAATAGCGCAGTCAGGAAATTCGGCCGCGGGTTTGTAGAGCCAGACTGAGGATGAACTGACAGGGTGTGGCGGGAGTTATCGCGAAACGCGGGGTGAACAGTCTACGTGCTCTAAAATTAAGACGGTTTTACTCTGTATTACTTGTAGATTTAAAGCATTCATCTGCCCCGCATCTAGTAGGACTTGCAGAACTATGTACATGTGCGTCATTGGCGATGAAAGTGTTAAAATAGCCTCAGTAAAGTCAAATAAAGAAAACTTAAAATTAATCTAATATTTTTTAATATTTTGGCATAAGAGTAATATTAAAATATTAATGTAAGTCTGTAGTCATGTCGGTAGATTAAGCGTAACATTAACCAATCTGAGGTGGGAGCGGAGCGAACTTGCCACTCCGTAGATACCATGAACATCATACGATCACGGATATCATCGATGAGGTCAATTGGTGAGACCGCACCCAGGTGTTGGAAAGGAAAAGCCTCCTTACCACAGGCTTCACGCTACAAAAATCTTATTTCAACACCACCTTTTAACACAAATTTACGCGATTCAACCCCGTTTTTGACGACCTCTGTGTCGCAGAGGGCTTAGGTCCGCCTACGACGCAGGAGAGCAGGAGGTTAGGTTCGATTCCCGCCACGGAACAAATACCCTGTCCCTCGGATACCATCTACCACCGTACGAAATTTAATTAAGATCCGATCAGCCGTTTAGGCGTGAATAGGTAAATTTATAATATTAGTATGGATATCAGTTATCTAGTACCCACAACACCAGCTCTGCTTAGCTTGGGGCTAAATGATGCTGTGTGAATTGTCCAGCATTATTATTATTATTATTTATACCGCGTGAGCTCATGGTAAGACCCGCTTTCAGTGGCACCACACCACGTCGCGACGCGCCAGCGGATGTCTCGTTTGCATAATAAAGCCGGACACAGCCTCGCCTGCTAGTTAATGAAATTGCTACACTCACTAAAGAACTGCTCCGCTAAGGACTGCTCGTTATAAGATCCTACTCGCTGAATGGATCCCTGCTATAGTTTATAAGAAAAGTAAAGTTTTATTAGAGTATTGAAAAGATTGCCCGTATTATGAAAGTTTGCTCAGTCATCGATTCATGCTTGAATAACGCTTTTGTATGGCATAAACATCACTCAAGCATAGATTTATGACTGAGCAGGCTTTCATAATACGGGCCTTCGTCTAGGTCTAAGGCCCATAAGTATGCAAACTTGCTCAGTCATCGACCCATGCTTGAATAACGCTTTTCTATGGCATAAACGTCACTCAAGCATAGATCTATGACTGAGCAAGCTTTCATAATAAGGGCCTTAGTGACTTACTCGACTACTGAAAAGCTCAGTGTAGGTTTTGACCTAGAATAAACCAAAGGCTACGTTTTAATGGTGGATAAAAGTCCCCTTTGTTTTATTCTAGGTATTGGCGACCCAACGCAAGGAGGTGGACTTTTTATCCGATGAATCAATTCCCAAGGGATAGAAATAACATTTAAAAGTTTCCATAGAAACAATGGGAAGCACTCACTACCAAACCACAAGGTATTTTCAGCGTATATTTCAGCTTATATTGGCAATGAGAGCTCTAAATAAGTGTCATGTAGGTACTTTTTGTGCAATGATATTTTATTTATAGCTTGTGAAGCTAAGTTCTGAAACTAGTTTCTAATAAATACCAATATTATTCCTTCTGTAGGTGTTCTTGTAGGTATATTTCGAAATATCCCACAATAAAACAACAATGTAGGTTAGGTTAGGTTATACACTCGCAGAATATAGGGTAGAAAGGAAACCTGAACATGTTATTTTGTTTTCCCTAGGGAAAACATCCTAGTCGATCTAGGGATCCTATGGGAAATCGACGATGTGAAAGCATTTTATTCGTATGGACCCGTATCATCCCTATAATTATTTCTTTAGTTAAGTAGGTATAAATTTATCTCATCTAGAACAAATAGTTTGAATATAAAACCATTGAAAAATATCAAAATAATATGATAACCAGGGACGTGGAAAGTAAGGCCGGTCGTACCTAAGAGTTCTTTGATGATAACACGGTAATAACTTTTTACCCTACTGCGCAAGAAAGAGGGTTATGTTTTTGACAGAAGTTTTACACATAGTGAGCAAGTTCAGAGCATAAAAAAATGCCTGTGTACTTAATCATCCAGATACATTTCGCAGTTTCACTGCAGTCATACGAAGGCAGTGCAGGACATGAAGGTTTTGCAGTCTGTGACCAAGACTACATAACCCAGGGGTCTACCCCCAAAACATTAACTTAGTAGGGTAGGTATCTATTTAAGCATAAAATTAGTAAATTTATAGTGGGCTCTTCCATAATTCTGAGTGAGTCTACAGGTTGACTAAACATCGACCGTTGAGGTCGTTAGGTATTTAATTAATAATTAATTAATTAATTTTGAAAAACATATTTTTTTAAATTTTTTTCTACCTACCTAGTCATAATAGTCATTTATTCATAATAATAATTATAAGTCAACATTGGCAAACACAAATCGGTGTTGAAATACATTTTATGATTCAAAATTGATTAAAAATTAATAAAATAATACATTGAAAAGCAAAAAAAAATCATATAATAGTCAAATAAAGTAAAATTACTATTCAAAATAAATTAGCCATTAGCTAATTAAAATTAATAAATAATACTAAGTGCCTGTGTATCGGATCACTTAAATATGCTTCGAATTCATCGTAGGCATAAAAAGTTAGTGCCTAGTAATTTTGAAGGTTACTTCAAAATTATCCAGTCCTAAGCCAGTTACAAATTTACAATTTATGGGAACATTAGCGGGGCCCACACCTGCCCACAAACACCAATTACCACTCTTTGTTTAAAATAATTAATTATTCCAGGGATAAACCAAATGTAAACAAAAAACAATTAAGCTTAATTATAGCGTGATGCGGGCGGAGATTATCTCAGGGGGTGTTGTGGAACTTGTCAATGGTATCTTTTGTATTATATTATGTCTTATTATTTATTTCATTAGAAGTTAGAGCAGCAAGCAGTAGGTAGTTAAGTAGGCAGTAGCTTATATACTCAGGCAATTCAAAAATTTCAATATTAAAATTCAATATCAAAAATTACATTAAAAGTGATTTATTTATCCCGCGCCATCGCGCGATTTGTACCCCCGTGCCTCGTAAATCACGTTAAGCCGTTGGTCCTGCGCCTGACCTCTCCCTGGTCGTGTCGGTCTGCCGTCCCATCGGATAATGAGAGTGCGGGAATAGATAGTGCACCTGTGTTTGCGCACATCTCATCCTCATCCTCAACAGCCTATATTGGGCGTCTATATTAAGTCGCATATCAGGCCTCCACCTGATAAGACTTTTATCTCATCGGGGGGTAGTGCCCATGATCCCTACGCTGGGCATGCGGGTTGGGGATCGCTGTTAGGTGGTAGAATTTTTCCGCAGGGGATGCTGCTGCCCACCTCCGGTGGATATCCCTTAGTGCCTCTTGCGACACCCGCGGGAAGAGCTGGGGTGGTTAAATGTCTTAGCAGACCCCTTTTGAAGAACCCCATCAAATTAAGAAATTAGTATGACCTCAATGGAAAACTGATAAACGAAAAACGCCAAGGGAATTCTTCTGATTGATGAGTTTTGGAGTGAAAAAACTTTTAAGTGGGCATCTATCGGTTAGAGTAGGTCGATCACGCGATATTTAATTGACGTTTAGAAACGGTTTAGGCGGCCCTAATTTGTGTTTTTATTTTTTTTGTGTAATGAGTTTTCATGTTGAATTGGATCTGTTTGATAGAGTTCTTAATTCTTATAAAGTCAATCTATCAACCTAAAGGCCTCGATCGGATTCTACTGCTGAGTACCTAAAGGCCTCAATGGTTTGTTTTAATTCTATAATAGCTTCTATCAGCTTCTTTGCTCACATGGTATCTGGATGAAACTAAGGCCGTTTTGGTTTCGTTATGTATTATATTATTGACACTAAACCAATGGACCACTTTTGAGATTGCATTGTTCACATCGTCGAAATTTATGTTTTGTCATTTAATTTTAAAGGTTAATGAAGTATCTATCTTCAGCAAAAAATACTATCTCGTGATTATTGTTAACAAGATGAGGCAGATCGTTATTATAAACTAAAAATAGGAAAGCACCGAGGATAGAAGTGGGTTCTATCCTCGGTGCTTTCCTATTTTTATCTCTATTCTCTATTTTTTCCTATTTTTTCAAGTGGTCCCCCCATTGTAACTACAGACACCGAAGACCGTTTCCCATTAAAAAGAAAAAGATCTAAAAAGTCTTAAGAAGTCAAAGGGATTAAACAAAAACTATTGCACTTTTTATTAATTATACTCGTACTTATTGGACTTATTATATTGAAATTTTCAAAATCAGTCTTGTATTTCCGGAGATAACCTATACCAGACAAACTTTATCTTTCCCCAGTATTTTAACTCAACAATAGTATATGTACTTACCAACCCTTTTCTGTTAGATAGGTTTTTAAACTTTTATAGTTTATTCCATCATGTAGACTTCCGTGCAAGTGATTTTAAGCCTTGCTTTTATGGACATACGAAACGCTCCAACCACTCTACTCAGGGATCAATAATCATGTCAATAACAATATTCCGTTGGCAATAACGCGGGTATTTGTTATGTTGGCAATAACGCGGGTATTTTGTGCAAATAGTGTAGCAATTTTGTTCGTAATAATATTTTGAAATGTTTTGCGTCTAGTCTGTGTGTTCTTTGGCCAAAAATACATAAGTCTTCAACGTTTTTGTATCACAGCACACACAAAATATTTATTCTTAATATGGTAACTTAAGAAGGTATTTATTTTTTATTATTCAGCCACACACATAACACACAACATATCACCCCAAACGCATATATTAGGTCCTTACATATGAAATTGGCGTTTTGTATGGGAGGAACAAAAAGTCGAATATTTTTTAATATAATATATTTAATTAATCAAAGTATGAACCATTATTTTCTATGCACTTTTGCCATCTTATAGGTAGTTCATTGATCCCTTTACTAAAAAAACCAGTCGGACGGGAATCAATAAAATCTTTGAAGGCGATTTGGACTGCCCCATCGGAGTTGAATTTTTCCCTTGCAAGAAGTTATCCAAATTTCGAAAAAAATGGTAATCTGTTGGAGCAAGGTCCGGGGAGTACGGAGGATGTCTTAGACTTTCCAATTGAAGCTCTTCTAATTTAGTAGCCGTCTGTTGCGCAGTGTGTGGTCTAGCGTTGTCGTGAAGCAGCAGTGGCGTGGAGCGATTGACCAGCCTAGGTTGTTTAGCCGCTAGCTTTTCCATCATGGTTTGCAATTGCTGACAATAGACATCAGCCGTAATAGTCTGGCCAGATTTGAGAAAACTGTAATGAACAATACCGGCACTAGTCCACCAAACGCTTACAAGTAACTTTTTTGGGGTTAATTTTCGCTTGGGGCAGGATTTGGCTGGCTGGCCAGGATCCAACCATTGCGCTGAGCGCTTCCGATTATCGTAAAGAACCCATTTTTCATCACAGGTAATGATTCGGTTTAAAATACCTTCATTATTGTGCCGGTTTAGTAATGTAACGCAGCAGTCGACGCGCGTTTGCCGGTTTGCTTCAGTCAATTCGTGAGGTACCCACCTTTCAAGCTTTTTAATCTTCCCAATTTGCTTCAAGTGAATTAAAACAGTTTTATCACTAACATCGCAGCCTGCAGCTAACTCGGACGTGGTTTGCGATGGATCCGCTTCCACAATAGCCTTCAACTCTTCATTATCAACTTGAGTCTCAGGCCGTCCACGGGGCTTGTTCTGCAGGTCAAAATTTCCAGAACGAAAACGTTGGATCCAAAAACGAACTGTGTTTTCTTTTGCAACACGACCGCCATACACATCATTCACCCTTCGAGTTGTTTCCGCAGCACTAGTGCCACGGCGGAACTCGTACTCGTAAATAATGCGATATTTTAAGTTTTCCATTTTGTAAAATGAGTGACGCAAACAGAAAAAAACAGAAGAAAAAAACAAATGAATGACGATCATCGAAGCACAAATACATGAGTCTATAGCTGTACAAATTTGAATTTGGAATTCCTTACCAAAGAGGAGAAATTTGTGATTAAAGTGGCCAGTACGAAAAACGCCAATTTCATATGTAAGGACCTAATATACCGTCTCCGTACCGTCGCGGGTAAAAACTCCTAGAAACGGCATGGTAAAAGCGCATTTAAATAATATTACGTTTCCAAAAACTACCAAATTCTACAAAACCCGGTAGAAACTGTAGACAACAGACATTGAGATTCACAGGGTGTCCAAAGTGAGCGTGAGGCACTTTCGGGACACTGCACAGGCACCATAAATCAACCCAACCGAGGGTAAGGGCAATACCTTAAGTCGAGAAGTCGCCTTGTAGTGAAGTCAACGCGTATCTACTAATACTAAAGACCCATATAGTAGCGGTCAAGAGTTACGGTTCTTGTCGTCACCCTAAACTTTTTTTTTACCCGCGAGGCGAGTGTTTCTGTGTGGTTGGCGGACACTCTTTGTTAGCTCCAAGCATCAAAACGGCTAAAGCGATTTTGATAAATGAGGAAACAAAATACTCGTCTGGTCTCCTATATGGTTCTTAGCTTCATTTTGTAGGCCATCGCCCTCGCATTTGGCGAAAAAAGTTAAAAAGGGAGGACGAAGTCGGTTTTTTTTAAATAGATTTCAAATAATCACTTGTTTAGGGTTGCGCATTATTTATACTTATTCACTTCCTACACACTAGGACGGGTATTTCGTGGAAAGCGGCAGTCGAGCAAATTTTTTACTCATTTTTTGACCCTTTTCCATGAAACTTTTGGCGTTGCGAAGCAGGTAATTTCCATTGAAAACGGTCAACTCAACACCTCTTGTTGGAAACCACCGTAAGGTTGGCGTTCAGTAGTTTTCAAAGCCTTAAATATAGAAATATATCTATTTTCAACATTTTGAGTTATGTTCTGTAAGAACAAGCGACAGATTTAGTGAATGAACACTTATAAATGTTAATATAAATTAAAGAGCTCTTGTCGGTGCGGTGTAATGATGCAATTTCCTCCACTTTTCTCTCTCCAATGCAATGTCTTTTACTTTCTCCTCTGACGCATATAGCTAACTCTTGGTCTTTCTCTTCCTCGTCTTCCTTCATTTTAAATGTGTTTATAAATGTAAACTTAACAAAATAATGAAGTTCCTATTATTAGTATTTGTATCTATACTAAATTACTAATATTATAAATTCGAAATTAATTCTGTCTGTTACCTTTTTACGCCTAAACGGCTCAACGGATCTCAGTGAAATTTGCAGGGATGAATCACATAGGCTACTTTTTTCCTGAAAAAAGCGTGCGAAGGCGCGGGGAGCAGGTAGTCTACTATATTATTTAGTAGATACAATACGGTCCTATCGCTGAAAGTGACACTATACCTCTCAAATTAGAAGCAACAATTCAAAATAAACCCTTTACGTTCAAATAGACACCGTTAATAAACCGCGCACGTGCTGGCTGTCACATGCTAATGCTGCCCTTCTGTCCCTTCTCAACTCTATGGATCAATCATACCGGGCCAATTTACATGAGGCGTATGGAATCAAAATGATATAAAGGTTGGCGCTCACACGTCCAACACCGCAGCCGCACAACACAAAATTAAGCATTCAAATTATGTGCTTTATTTAACTCGTAATATTTAGATGCATTTTACATTGACAGCATCAGATGACAGACAGCTCGCGGGCCACTCGCTTGAAGCTTGCGGTAAGCCATTTTGTGCTGTGGGCCAGAGTGGTGCGGTCCAGCTCTGCGACATCCTTAACTCCGCGCGCAATTAGAATAGGACGGAATTATGTCAAAGTAAGTATTTTACGTCATTCTGCTGGTCCATTCAGATATATAAGTGATCATTGGATGCATTTTTATTACGAATGAAAAACCAAAGCAATAAACCAATGAGTGGCGAGAATAGTATGAGTTATACACTTACGAATACTAATTGCCTGGAAGAGATCGCTTCTAAGCGATAAATTGAAAATAGTCAATCATATGGCTTTTGTCTCGCCCGCGTTTGTGAATATAGTGCGAGCGAGCAGAACTGTCAATGATTTCAGCAGGATGTGAACATTGACCCTTTTAATACCAGCATTCACAGGGCAAGGCGATGCATGACTCTCAACTTCTTTTGCACATGATGTAGTTACACCCTTAATTATTATTTACCTTTTGTTTCTTTTTAAGTTTAATTAATATAATTTTATTGCTTTATTAAGTGCGCAATTGTCGACGAAATAATTTCTTTTTAGTGTTCACACTTATGTAGTTTGTTATGATTCTATTAGCTAATGCCTATTATTATAGCTCTATGTGTCTATTTTAGTTTTTGATTGTAATTAGTTAAGCTGATGGCAATCCGAATTATATAAATAAATAAATAAGGTCACCCATTGTACTTGTGTCTTATGTACCTAATATCTTTTGTATTGTATTGAATACATCTGAATCGAACGGCAATCCGCACCATCCACCTGGGGTGGTAATTGTCCCACCCCAGGTGGATGGTGCGGATTGCCGCACTTTGTCAAATCGGAATGGAACCTTGTGAAAGTAAACTTCTGAGAGCTGTGTCAGTAGAAATGGTGGAATTATTTCCCTAGAATTGTATCTATGTATGAGTTGTCTGTGCTAGAAATAATAATTTTTAATTTTTATGCTTTTATTTTACTTCGAAATGATATTTACTATATATCGCGTACGGGTCATTACGGCACGGAATCTTTTGTTTATCAAAGAAAGCCAAAAATTAAAAAAAAACTTCGGAAATGTATTTTTTTTTCTACAATTAGAGACAAAAGCGGTTCCCACCCTGAGCGGTTCCCACCCAGCATAATTGTTATTTACTTTGTTACCTAATCGAGGAAATTTCCAATTAGGTAGGTAGTTAATTAAAAGCAGTTGGAATTCAATTTAAATTCAAAAGAAAATACTTTGTTTAATGTGTAAAACAAATGGTTGAGATATATTTGAAATAATGTAAAATTTCCCTGGCGATAGTAGATATATAGGAAGATGATAGAAAAAACTTTTATTTGTTACTACAGATTTGTAGGTTATATATTACGAGACATTGCATTAAAATACACCATCCATTGGCAAATTTTATACTTCCCCTGCGGCTTTATCTCGATTTTTTCGAAATAAATAAATAAATAATAAATAATGCTGGACAATCCACACAGCATCATCTAGCCCCGAATTAAGCAGAGATTGTGTTATGGGTACTACGAGTAGATGACTGATAAACTTTATACAATACATAACATAGATAGATATTTTTATTATATATAGAAAAATACTCAGAACACCCGGAACAAATATTTGCAGATCGTACAAACATTTGTCCCAAGGCGGGAATCGAGCCCGCAACCTTCTGCGTCGCAGGCGGACCTTCGCCCGCCGCGCCACATCGGTCGTCAAAATTACTTATTTATTTCTAAAAGGTACAATTATTTTTACAGGGGCACCTAATGCAATAGTGTATCTGGTCTATATGTTATCATTAAAAATTCACCAACCTTATAAAAGTTCAATCGAATAAAATAAAAAAATACATATGCAACCCCTCTGAGGCCCGTATTACGAAAGCTTGCTCAGTCATAGATCTATGCTTGAGTGACGTTTATTACATAGAAAAGCGTTACTCAAGCATAGATCGATGACTGAGCAAGCTTTCATAACACGGGACGCAAAACTACATATCTGTCTAATTTCAGTCCAATCTATTCATTACTTCTGGCGTGTATATATGTACATCCAATCACACGCTTTGATATATTCTATTGAAATATTCTTATAAAGAAAATATTATAGCATATTTTGCGAGCCAATGCTACGAAATTGTAACAATTTTTAATGGAATCGTGCAGTATAAATTGTTCGCGCGCCTAATCTCTTTCATTTATTTTGTAATTTGCGATCACACTTCAACAATGTTCGTGATGGTGCTTGCAAAATTTTATCAATACTTGTTTTACGCCGTAGGTAAATCGGAAATTAAGGTAAAAATTGTGATACAAAACAGTCACACTAATATTATAAATGCTGAAGTTTGAATGTACCTTTTGATTTTCATTACCTATTCACGTTAAAACTAGTAACCGGATTAGGCTAAAATTTTGCGTAGAAGTAGTTCTAACCCTGGAATAACATATAGGCTATTTTAATCGCTTGATATCACCGAAAAAAAACCGTGCAAAGCCGCGGACAGAAGTTAGTAGGTTTATATTTGTGAAGAAAATTCTCCGAAACTATTGGTCTGGGCCAAAAAAAATTATGAATGTTGAGAGTTTACATGCACCTAAGTTTCTTACTGATTCAAGCAGAAACTGCTGAACGGATCAGACTGAGACTTTGCATAGACATAGGTTGGGTAGACAGATAGATAGAAAATTGTTTTATTGCACACTCAATAATGAAACAAATTACACAAAAAACAATTATAAAATAAGTGAAAATTCTCGCTTATCTGGTGGTCTTATCGCTTTTGAGCGATATCTACCAGAATCGTGAATGGATAGGATCGTTGGATAGTATCTGTAGTTGGACGGAATTTTATATCCAAGAAACCGTGTGGTAATCCGCAGATAGAATCTGGTTCCTAAATAGGATCTTCCCCATAGATCTAGCTAAAATCTTTAGATATGGTTCGTTCTCCCAGCACTTACTCAACAACAGAAAGACAATTCTCGCTAAATATCAAAAGAACTGTCAAATTTGACAGTTTTTTATAGAACAACTGTCAAATTGCCATATTTATCGAGTTTTTATTGGCGAGAATTGCCTTCCTGGCCTGTGTTACAACTACACGCTAACACTCGCTCACAGTTACATTTCCAATCTTGTACAATTATAATGAACAAACACGAGGGCATTGCTGTAGTCTCGTAGTCAATAATTTACGCTAAAGTACGTCGTAGCAACCACGCGTAACACGAACGGTATGACCATGACTATGGTGAGTGGACCTAATTGCACCTAATTTTAGCCTTCCACTTTCGAGAAGCGCCTCCTCTCATTGAATTTATGTTTCCATATTGGGTACTTTGACAATTTTATAATTATTTTAGTATTTAAAATTTAATTTTATTTGTTACTATGTACCTCAACTTTAATTTCTTGACCTCTAAAGAATATTTTACCATTAAAATGTCTATCTGACTATCTCCCCTTTTTTACTTAGATCGATGGTATTCCCTGATAAATTCTATTGATTTAAGAAAATATGAGAACAACCAACAACTATAGGTACCGTCTCGCAATAACCCACAAGCTTTTTGTAAACTTCCTAAGTTCGTTGTACGCAATATCACAAGTTGTAAAACTTTGTCGGCGAGCTTGTGGTTGGATCGCTACTTGAACAGAATTATCGGTTCGGCTCAGAGTTCCGTAGTATAAGAAACTTTGAGAGTTCGTAAGGTCAGTGCCCGCGACGCGGAACGTAATATACTTGTCTTTAAAAAGTACAAGTGTTTTAGCAATGTATTGATTCAGTATTTAATTTTTTACTCATTTCGTTACACTCGATACGTAATGGTAATGCTGGAAAATCCACACAGCATCATCTAGCCCTCTAAGTAGAGCTTGTGTTATGGGTACTAGATGACTGATATACTTTAAACTACACATTATTACATAGATAAGAGTTTTTTTTTATTATACATAGAAAATGCACAGAACACCCGGAACAATCATTTGCAGATCGTACAAACATTTGTCCCGAAGCGGGAATTGAACCCGCATAAATATATATATAGATAAAAAGCATTTATTTGCTACTGCAACACACTCTCTCTCTCTTTCTATCTAGTTATCCCATAATGTGGGGGTGAGGTCAGCTCAAAGAAAAAACGTTGAGAGGGACAAATGGAATCGAAAAAATTATAATTCAGTTTTCAGGATTTGTCAAGGGGAAAACTGAAATAACCCAGCTCAATTTTGTTGCTAATGCAACGCACAATTTTATATTAATACCTACATATTAATATTCGCATTTTCGTCAAGTCTTGTGCTGGATGTAAAAATATAAGAATAAGGATTGCTGTTAACTTATAACAAAAATCAGTTCGCTTCTTTCCAACACACTTATGTATATGCGTTAGTTGGTTGGTTCACTTGTGTTATGCAGTCAAAACCCCACAGCGAAAACCCCAAAAAAGAGCGTAGATAAAATAACTTTTACTTAATTCTAGAGAAATGAGCGGTCTTATCGCTAAAGAGTGCTTTCAACCAAGAATATTCAGAGACTGCGCTTTTTCCAACTAGACATGTTATGTTACATCTGTTACGAATGTTCCATATTATATATCAAACGTAAAACCTGTGCCTATCTGTTTTGGAGCAATAACTCGGTACCAACCTCGTAAAGTCGAGGCAAATAAAACCTCCAAATGGAGTAGCCTACCCCGTTCACTGCTGCGAGATACCTGGCTGCCGAACGAGGAATTTAAAAAAGTTGTGATTTGAATTCAGAATGTAACGTCTTTGCAAGGTTACGAGGTTATGAGCATAGAGTTAACATAGGTACTAGAATAAATACTCTCAAAGGATACGACTGTTAAAATATTGGTGTAGAATTCAGTCATATCGTAACCAGCCCCCTTGCATGATGATCACCTTAGACAATGTTTTGTGTAGGCATTAATATGAAAAAATATCATACAGTGCGTAAATAATTGAAGTTGAAGGAACTACATTCAAATATTTTACGTATTCGATGAGGTAACAGGAATTTTTTGACTATAATTTGCCCTAGTCAAGGCCTAATGCTTTCCATGCTAAGCCTACAGCCCTAGCTTCAGTAGTATATAAAAAGTTTTGTCTAGGGCCAGAATACATGACGCATGTCCTAGGTACGATGCGTAAATGATTGAAGCTGACTGAATCTTTACCTATATTATTAATTCGAATATAACTCTGTCATTTACCGTTTCACGCCTAAACGGATCTCAGTCAAATTTGGCAGGAAGGTAGATGGTATCCCGGGGACGGACATAGGCTACTTTTTGTCCCAGATAAAAGCGTGCGAAGCCGCGGGCAGCAGCTACTTTTGAATAATTTACGATATTTTCTTTTTCTTTCAAGAAGACGGTCAATGGCAATACTAAAGAAACATGTTCTATGCTATACTAATAAGGTTGACATTGTGTAATTATTTGAATCATGGATAGACGGAATTTGTATATTTTTGTTATTTTTAATTTATGTTATTTTAATTTAATTTAAAACTAGATCTGACGAAAATTTTGTATATTTTGTTTTATTGTTCTTTTTTTTTATTTTTTATTGCTTTTATGTCTTGATTATTATGTTATATATTTAAAATAAATGGACTGACATGTAGGCGAATTTTATTGTATTAGATTAAATTTTTATAAGGTTTAATGAATGTTTAATGTTAGTAATAATATATATTAATAAGGTACCCTAGCATTAGGTGTCATGTAAAAATAGTGTACGTTTTAGAAATACCTAAATTAATAAATAAAATATACATAAATAAATAAATGCTAGAATGTCAGTACATCCCTAGACAAGCCTATACACACACAAGGAGCTCTACCATTAATTAATTGCACTCATTGAGACCCCACTGCTCTCACAATGTCATCCGCTATACTGACCTAATTCGTTACTCCACGTAGACAGAGTATCGCACTTCGTTTTAGTAGGATAACGAAATGTATAACCATTCGTAAACCTATTTGGGTGGAACACAGACGTGCAATTAACGCCTACCCATCCACCTAGACCCAGTACCAGCGAGCAAGCTAGTCGGGTGTAAATACTCTTTAAGGGTCCAAACGCACTGACAGGCGGCGGTTTACTTAGCGCCTAGAGCCTTACGGGCCATTTGACGACTAGCGAAAGCGCCAAGCGTATACGTTCTACGTACAAAGGCAGCATAAGGGTACAAACGCATTGACAGGCGGCGGCTTGCTTAGCGCCTAGAGCCTTACGGGCCATTTGACGACTATCGAAAGCGCCAAGCGTGTATGTTCTACGTACAAAGGCAGCATAAGAGTACAAACGCATTGACAGGCGGCTTGCTTAGCGCCTAGAGCCTTTATACGTAGAACGTGCACGCTTGGCGCCTTCTCTAGTCGTCAAGTGGCCCGTAAGGCTCCAGGCGCTAAGCAAGCCGCCTGTCTGCGCGTTCGCAGACTTAGAGATCATGAGTGACGTGACGACTACAGCTATGTTCGTAACCACCGTATGTCCTGATATGAAATCCTGTCATTTCGGCACGTTATCATAGTGGACAGATAGAAAACTGTTTAGGTATTATATCACACAAGGACAGGGCACAATACAGAAAGAAATGCAGAAAAGAGGAAGTATAACGGGCGGGCTTATAGCTGTGAGCGGTCTCTTCGAGGGATTAGTATTTATCCTGCAAAACTTCGAATTCGGTTTTTAGTGTTTTCATAACATTCAAGTTATTTTGTCTCCGTGCCTTCTAAACTTCCCGTATTCCACGTAACCATAACATAGTTATTCTGTGGTTACGGGTGGTTTGACATGTGTATAAACCTGAATTTTATCGAAAACGTCAGTGCTCTTTCAAATCAGCGACATCTCTCGAGTCCTGATGATGTAAATAAGCCTCGAGTGTAGCGCAATGCGGATCAGCTGCATTGGACACCTATTACTGTGAAATACGATAATCGAGTCACGTCCGGCCTATCGAGCCCCGAGAATTTAGGACTTGAGGACACGACAATAAAGTGGATATTGGCAGTTGACATCAGCTGGATTGCCGAGGTATTCCGGCCTTTGTAGTTACTCGCTGTAATCTAAGGCTTGAGCGTCTAACGTTTGATGCGAAGAACGCCGGTTCGAGTACACTTTCTGAATTCTAAAGTCTCATTTGAATCATCATCATCATCAGCCTATACTAGTCCACTGCTGGACATAGGCTTCCCTTAATAACCGGTAATTCTAGAATACATAATTGTATGAGAGTGTAGGCAGAATCAAATTCTCACACGTTCTATCTAAGGAACCTACAGTTATTAAAAAGAGCCAATTATAAATAAAATGCGAAAAATAACAATTCATTTTCAAAAACTAATAATTAACACTTGGTAGAAGTTAAGCTCATCGTCGATATCCTTAACCCGAGCCACCTTCACCATAATTTAAACGTCGCTTAAAACCTGTTTTAAGAGAGCTTGGAGTAGGGGACTTGTGGGACTTACGCGGTGTTTGAAGCACCACTTATAATAACAAGCAGAGACGAGGGCTCCTTTGGCTAAATCTACATTTTCTTGTTTGAAAACTTTAATAAAACGACTTAAAGACCGACTTCTTCCTCTGACTTTGCTAACGAAATGAACAGTAGATAAAGTGAAGGAACAGAATGGAACACATACAAACAAGCGATTGAGTTTTGTGTCTTTTGAGGGTCTCTCACAATTCTTCGACGATACATACGATTGGACGGTCTTGGTGAAGCGATTAGTTTAGCAGAATAGGGAACAGCAGAATATATATATTTCAAGGCTGTTCGAGTGAAAGAGAAGACACTACAACTTGCAGTCTCACCTTTCGTATCTGGGTCACACATGTAGATAGTCTAGATTAGACTACCTACATTAAAAGTAAAAAGGCTTTCTTTTAACACGTCATTAGCAACGTGAATTTTGCGCCTTAGAATGAGGCGGCACTACTCGAGGCTGTCTCAAATGGAGACGAACGTTCCTTTCCACGCGTCATTGCGTCCTCTAAGCCCGGACAAAGCTAATGCCTCGCGATAGTGAAGAAAAACGGACCCGCGGCTTTTATCCCTTTATCTTGTTTGTATTTAATTTGTAATCCTTACAGGTTTTTAGAAATACGGACAATGAGACGGTTAAATTATCTGAAAACTCTGTAAAGTGGTAGTTTACCGAATATTTTGTAAACATTTTTTGACGAAGGTATGTTTAAAAGTATTTCACAGAGTATGTATTAAAATAATTTAGAATATGAAAGAGCATATTTTAGATACAGAAAAAAAAATGCAATAACATCTGCAGTACAATTCCGTAATTAGTATTAAATTATTATTATTTTTAAAATACTATGACTGCTTTTAGATTACATAATTATGAAAGTTTCAAAAGTTTTAAAACATCAGAGATATACTACATAGTCTTGCGGATCAGCTGTTTCTAATTCGCTGTGTCGGTCGGCCTTGCACAAGCTGTCTTCAATCAGCTGCGCCGCCGGTCACGCCTTTTCGTCGTAGCCCGCAAAAAGCGTTCGCGTCGGAAACTTCGACGTTTTTTCTACACTTTCAGCGCCTGATCGAACTTATTTAATCTATGGTCCGATACAGAATCTATTGACATTCTGGGAAAAGGAACGTGAAGGCCGGGTCTTACAAAACTTGCAGGCAGTATCCTAGTTAAATGATTAACTACTCATAAAATTACCGCTCTAAACTATAACAATAATAGGTTTCATGTTATATTTTAGAGCGGTAATTTTCTATAATAAGTTTGCATTGTACAATTGTTTTTTTGGCCTAATTATAGAAAATTAAAATAATAAAAGTAAAAGGAGTGACTATATTGCATATTAGTTTTATGAGTTTGTGTTTTTATACAACTATTCAAGTAGACCGAAAACATAAATAGGCTACTGGTTTTCCATCAAATATAAAAAAATAAACAGCCAAGTGCGAGTCGACTCGCACACGAATGGTTCAATACAACAACTTGTACAAATCAGGCAACTTTGTTAAAAAACATCAATTTTCACTTGTTCGGAGACCCTTTTGAATTTTTAACTTTATTTTATTTTTAGTATTTGTTAAAGTTGAATTGTTACTTAATTATAGAAAGTTGCATCTGTTTATCTATTGTAGTTCAAGAGATACAGCCTTAACAAATTAAGAGCAAAATAGCAAAAAAAAACACCGTCGGTTGTAGGGGAGCCCCCTTTAATTTAGATTTCTTTTGTTTTTATTATTTTTTGTTATAGCGGCATGAGAAATACACATTATCTGAAAATTTCAACTGTCTACCTCTTAAGGCTCATGAGATGTAGCCACGTGACAGACGGGCGGACGGTCGGACGGACAGCGGATGCTACGTAACAGGGCTCCGTTTTCACCCTTCGGGTACGGAACCCTAACAATTCATGAGTGAAGTTGTCAAAGACGAGCCTCTAAAATAAATACATAAAAAAACACTTATAAATAAATAAATAATGCTGGACAATCCACACAGCATCATCTAGCCCCAAAGTAAGCAGAGCTTGTGTTATGGGTACTAGATGACTGATAAACTTAATACAATACATAACATAGATAGATATATAATAGAATATACAATAGGTACGCCTCTTTTCTACGACAATGTTTGCACAGCTTGTGTTTAGTAACATCAACAGCTGGTCAATTCGGATGTATGCGTGAGTGTATCACTCATAGTAATTCAGATGTATGCGTGAGTGTATCACTCATAGTAATTCAGATGTATGCGTGAGTGTATCACTCATAGTAATTCAGATGTATGCGTGAGTGTATCACTCATAGTAATTCAAATGTATGCGTGAGTGTATCACTCATAGTAATTCAGATGTATGCGTGAGTGTATCACTCATAGTAATTCAGATGTATGCGTGAGTGTATCACTCATAGTATTTCAAATGTATGCGTGAGTGTATCACTCATAGTAATTCAGATGTATGCGTGAGTGTATCACTCATAGTAATTCAGATGTATGCGTGAGTGTATCACAGTAATATTTTTTTGCTCATTTGGCTGCATTTTGATTACGACTAAAAACATAAGAAAATTATGTAATGACCAACGTTTTATTTATTTTAGTAATTTGAAATTTCTGACGTGTCCAAGAGTTCTGTGTGTGTGTTCTGTTCGACACTCAATACACTATGTAAGTTATGCTATTGTAAGTTATGCTATATATACATAATGTGATTGGTTGTACATTAACTACACATAGAATAATATTTTTATATAATAAGTCTGCATTGTAATATAGGTAATTGGATTGTTTTGAAAAAACCACAAACTGACTTCTAATCCCTCGGGGATACAACTTTTATGGGACTACCTCGGGATCATTTTCTACACAAAAAAGAAATTATTTTCATAATTTCCATAATTAACGGAGAACTCAACGAACATACACAAAAAAAAATAGCTGAACATACAACATACATTTAAAAATTAAAATAGTATCAAGTGTCACTCACTCACACATCTGAATTGACAAGCAAAGACCAATATCGCGGCAGTTTCGTAAATCTGTGTTTGTATTCAGGGCAGGTACAGTCAGGCAAATTAATGACTAACCCCGAGCGGGGAGGTCGGCCAGCTCTAATTAGAACGCTAATCGCGCCAATTATTGTCACATGGGTTTTACGACGGTTAGCGATCACGGATTTCACAGTTTAGTCTCTAGTTTTAAGTTTAATCAGCACAGTTTAAAATGGCTACGTTTCGGATTGTGCCCCTATTGGCTAAACGAAAGGTGTATTCAGTTTGCTTGAGTAGTTAGCACAGTTTCGTTAACTCAACAATATAACTATATTGTTACAATTACAATCACAAGCCGCACACACAGCCTACATATTCTACCGAAACAAAACTTTCTGGTTGAACCTACTTTGTAAGCAAACTATTTTGAAGACCAGACGATAGACTTCATTCTATAGGTAAAATGCCCCACCATTTTCCACTTCCACCCTAATCCTTTGCTCAAATGAATATCTCAAATAAAATACCCTCGAAACTCGTAAAGTTTAGAATACTTCCTGGCTACAATTTGTAATGTTTGGAATTATGTAAGGGTACAACAATGTCTGCAGCAATCGTAAAATGTTATCTGAAATTGTAGAAAATATTGCTCGAAATTATTTTAATTACGGTGTAATCTTTACGATAATCCGTTCAAGAAGATAGGTACCTATTTATTCGTAGACTTGCGCATTAATAAAACCAACAAAAATGATTTTAAGGGGGAACCTAACGGATTTGGTTCTCAAGCCAGGTCAAGATGTCAGTGCTCACGGGCTCCCCCGTAAGATTTTTTTACGGTTCCTTGAATGTGAAACACGATTAAAAAATAAATAAGGTCATAAAAAATCATGATAATGCACTGTTTCGCACATAATTTGGTCAAGATCTCAGAAACGCTGGGGTCCTTTGAAATGACTAAAGATTCGGTTTCTTGAAACAGTTTCTTCATAAGTTTTGTAGTTCTCTTCTAAACAAACTTTTTTATTCTTACTTACTAGATCAAATTAGAATGTTCAATCAACACATTCTGAAACTTCAACCGTAGTTATAATAGATTGATACGGTGTACCTATGCATTAAATATTTCCATTTCCAGAATTCAATAATATAAAAAACAAAAAAAGAAAACATCGATAAAATTAAATCAGGAAACTCAAGCATGATTTCTGGAATTCTCGTTTCACTTTCTAATTACTCCGGCAACAATAATTCAGCGTAGTTATTCATTTCCAGCGCGTATTTTTTGCATTTTATTTAATTTCTGCAAACGCGCTGGCCGCAGAATCGTACTGCAAATACTTACTCATTTTACCAGTTTGAAAAGCAAAAATTTCCAATGAAATCAATTACAAAGGCATCCCATAACAATTCCAATAATATTTATTTGTTAGCTCCTTTTGCTGCGTATAATGGAATGCTTTTTAGGTTTCATACACAGAGCTTTTATTATCGTTCGTTCATACCTTTACTACGTAGAACGGGACGTTTCACCTTAAGCTCTCACGTTTAAAGGTTGAAAAAAAAGTGTACATAATACTTAGGTATCTAACAATTTTTTTGATCTTTGCTCCTATATACATGTAAGCGCTACCGGAAGATGTTTTTGTAAGATGTTCAGTAATTGTATTGTATTCATTTATTTCAGATAAAAATCCATATTACGGATACACACAATCAAATAAAATTCAAAATTACAGTCAATAAAATAAGATTAAAAATTCAAATTATTAGAATTAATTTAATTAAGTTACAGAAGGTATGTATATTAAATTTTATTTTGCACCACGCATTGAGTTGCAGGACAACACATGCGTCTCAGTTTTGAAAATGTAGTAAGTAATAAACTAAAGAATACTACTGATGAACTTTTACGTACCTAGAATAAAAACTCGTTGAATTTTTATTTAGTATCGTTTAACCAAACAGCAGAAAAAGCAGAAAAAAAGTCAATGAGTAAAAAATTCGCGCCAACATACATTATGCAAATCCAGGGCAAATGCCTATCCCGGCTCGCAGCATAACTTACGGATAATGGCTGGTACAGTTTGTAATAAAATGAAGTCTGTTACTTTTGAATTATTTAGAAAGGTTTACATTGTTATAGAAATGGAGCGGGAAGCATAACGCCGTTATTGTTATGAGTTATGACTCTTTAACTGAAGAGAGTTGGGATCTACCTACCTACAGTTTTATTTTGTGTTGTGTGTGACACTTCCCCGTTCCCACGCCGCCCCGCCCGCTCTTCTATAGGTACCACTTCTATAAAATCTATCGAATGGAATGATACTTCCGTATTTTGTATGATTTGAAAGTGAGTTAGCTATCATAAAAAAGCTATGCTCGGAGTACTTTAAAATTTTAATCACATTTTGGCGCGGGATATATTTTTGTGTAAGTATGATACACGTAGGCAAGTTGGCAAGCGAATCACTGCGCCCATAGCAGGGTTACGCTGGGTGAACGCTGTACTTACCTACTGTTCAATACAAGGCTATGTTCTAGCTGTTTCAAAGCACGAACACAGCTACTAAAAACTCTTTGGTTCCAAACTTCAGTAAAACCTATTTGAATGAACGTTATAAAATGAAAAGTCGCCATGAAAGCCCGACACGTGTTCGAGGGCGTTCCAATACACTCAAAATTAATAAACTTGCAACAGAAAGTGCTTTGATATTATTTGAGCAATATGTAGTCTTGTGTTTATTGTGCTATAAGTTTAAAATGCTTTCACACAGTTTTCCGTAGAAGGTATGGGGTTCATTGGCGATGGTTCTTAGCTAAGTTGTATGGCGTTTACTCGCCAGGGGGCACTGCAATCAACCTTTTAAAATTTAGACACAATTTTCTGTAAAAGGTATGAGGTTTATTGCCGATGGTTCTTAGCTAAGTTGTATGGTGTTTTAGATACGGTGTGATTATTATGTTTGGTGAGTAGCACTTGCTTATGAGCAAAGAGCAGCTGGTGCTCTGCTGATGCACCAGAACCTCAGCATGGGGAAATCAGCCAAGATACACACATGGGTGATGATGATGACTGATGTCCTCCTAGCCGAATCTTCGGCCGGCGGCTTGTCGCAACGGAGACTAGCCAGGTGCGCAGGACATATTACTCGTAGTTCCCAAATGTGCACAAACACAGGTGCACTCTCTATACCCTCACTCTCATAATCCGATGGGACGGCAGACTGAAACGACCTGGGAGAGGTCAGGCGCAAAACCAACGGCTGAACAATCTCAATTCAATTTCAATTTATTTATTTTGTTTAATATGGTAACATACACCACTTACATGACGTCACTATCGTTCCTTACTACGTCACATCAGGCAGTAAGTACGTAGGAAATCTCTAAAAAGTTTATAATAAAAACAAAATAAAAATTTTGCAATACTTTGTAATCGAAAAAGAAATAAATCATTTTAGTTAAACCCCCGACTAAGAGGAATGGATAAAACAGCAATGATAATTTATACTCGTATATAATCAAATACAGAATACAGCTAACAATTTTTTTTCACCTACCTATTATTGCAAAGACAAAAAATCCGTCGTCTTTTATAAATATATACATATATCCCCGAAATTTCGTAGCCATGTTCCACAGCCGTTAGCACTTTATTTATAAATTTATTGCTTTAATACAGCGATAAATCGCCGTTCCTCCATTATTAATTACTTCGCGGCGAAGTATTCTTCTAGCGGTTAGAAGAGTTTCTTTTTAAAATGAGTTTGGTTTATGGGTTCCGTAGAAGCGTACGTTAACTTTTTAAACTCGAATATTTTTTTGTATAACGACACTAAATCTTTTGTATATGTCAACACGCCATTGATGAGTTTAATGAAAAGACACCCAAACGCAATATGTTAAGACTTAACTTATTACCTAACGAAATATAGGAAGAACATGATCCTAATTCTAATTATAAGTGTATTAACTGAGATCTGCACTGACATTTCGCATGGGAGTGTATTGTGCATTGTCCCCCTGCGTAAACAGGCTTAACCCGCCCAGCTCCTTGAAGTACCGGAGCAGGACTTTAGGTGACTGACAGCTTCGTTTCAGCGTCTCTCGTTTTCATGACCTTTCTTTTTTTTGTTCTTATACGCCTCCCGTCATCCAAATCAGATACCAATTATGTACAATGCGACTTGTGACTACCGTGGTCACACTTGTGAGAATCCCACACTGGGTTTCATGTTACCCAGTGTGGGAATCACACAAGTGTGACTGTCCGTGATATAGTGGTTTGACACCGGTTAGCGCGTCAGCTAGCTAGGTTAGTGATGCCCTCTTTGATTTTTGTCTCGACTTAGATGTACGGAGAGATACAAACTGAAATAAACTTTTATGCGTTGCAATTAGAATTTAAAACGTATTTTTTCCAGGCCCAGACAGATCAATGTAGACAGGCCACTAAGGGGCGGACCTAATGGGTATGGTTGTCAAACTAGGCCTAGATCTCAGTACTCACGGGATCCCCGTGGTAAAAATACATGAATTACATACAACAATGTGAAAAAAAAATTGCGAAAATAAATTAAGATAAAACAATCACGAAAAGCTCTGCTTCGCACATAATTTGGTCGAGACCTCAGGAACTCTGCGGTGTATTTAAATTATATATGTTTAGATTCGTAGGTTATTACTAATTATTTGGTTCCTTAAACCAGTTTCCTCAGAAGATGTGTAGTTTTCTTGTAAATAAGCAAAAACTTGAGCCGTTTCAAGAACGTAAGCTCTGTCCCGCTCCTATGTACGCGAAATCACAAAATGGCGCGCAATGCGCCCTCTTTAGCTGTGGTCACAGTCTTTGGCTAGTAAGTGTGTTGGAAGTTAAGTTTGTCAGTAAAACAAAATGACTTAAATAGCTTTAAACTGATTTAACTTCCTATTCTATTGAGTTTCGCGGAACCCTAGGAGTTGAATTAACAAACGAAGACAATGGGGCGGTCGCTCGACAATTAGAAGCAACTCTAAAGAAAGCAAATGATGCACAAATAGATGAGACCATGTAGTGAGGCAAAAAACAAACGACACTTTAATAGATAGGAGTAAATGCCTATTTAGAACTACGCGGTGTTCGCTACCCTGTGCGGTTGCGAAAGCCGAGTGGTTATGCGATGCATACAAAATGCCTGGGAGATGACGCGCGAAACTAAGCGAAACTCTTCACCGCTGCTCTGGGTAGCTAATACCGCGAAGGTATGTTAGGGTCTGTAGACAAAAAACAGATGTTGAATAAAACATTCGAGACACGATATTATGAAAGTTAAGCAAAAACCAGTGACGTAAAATCGATAAAAACTCCACAAAACAAAAGACGTTCGACGAAGAAAAAAGATAATAAACCGCCAAGTGCGACTCGCACACGAAGGGTTCCGTACCGGAAAAATCAGGCAACTTTTTCAAAGAACATAAAACTTTAACTTGTTTGGAGCCCCCTTTAAATTTTCAACTTTATTCTGTTTGTAGTATTTGTTCTTATTACAGTTGAAGCGTTACTTATTTATAGAAAGTTTCATGTTTCTACCTATTGTGCTTTAAGAGATGACAACAACAACAACAACTTGACAAACGAAGAGCAAAAAATTACAAAAAATCACGTTTTTATACCCCTTTAATTTTATATTTATTTTTATTATTGGTAGTGATAGCGGCAAGATAAATATACATTCCCTGAAAATTTTAATTGTCTACCTTTTACGGTTCATGAGATAGAGCCCTGTGACAAACGCACGGACGACGGACAGCAGAGGCTTAGTAATAAGGTTCCGTTTTCACCCTTCGAGTACGGAACCCTAAACAGTAAGGGCAGTGCACTTTCGTGGCTAGACCAGACTAGCGTGATCTTGGCCCGTGACATTGTGCCATTGCAGGCATAGAGGTGGCATCGGTCAACGCACAAGTAGTTAGGTTTTTTGTCTGAAATAGCCTTAACTTTAATTTCCTTCAGACTTTTCGTGAAACGCAATGCGCTTAGCGGCAAATAGACACGTTTTTGTAATTTAAATTCTCATTTATATTTAGGTATAATATAATATAGTAACATTATATATATTAATGTTAGTACCTATTATTATTATAACTTTTTATGTATGTTAATGTCACGATTTATTAATTGTATTTTCCTTTGTTTTTTGTATTTAATAATTTTTGTTACCTAGCACTACCTACTAAATTGTTGTCAACACTACTCAAAGGCTATCTAGCATTATGTTCGCCAATATACAACTTTTGTGCAATAAAGAATATTCTATCTATCTATCTATTTATCTGAATAAATTACGCCATTACTCGTACCCGTATATAAAATTGACACAGTACTTTTTTACTTTCATTTTGAATTTTTTTTCTCTACAATTTCGGCACATTCCTGCCGTTAAAATACACCTGGCACTGCCTGTTATTTATTAACCCTTTTCTTGTTATTAATAAAAAAGTTAACCGGGAGATTAGAGCAGAGCCTTACAGGAAAAGAAGATAAAATACCTTAAGAGTCAGTAATATTGATTTAAAAAATAAGAGACTGTGATTTTGGATTTTCTGAGACCCCGCCTTGAGGAAGAAAGAGGTTGCTCAGATTCTTCAAGGAAACTAAACGTAGTATTACTTAAGGTAATACTTCGTAGGATAAATTGAATGAGTCACTCATTACATAATGTTTATTTATTTATTTTTAGTAACATATTGGCCACCGGCGGAGGCCTACCCTATTTGCTCTACCTCAAGCGAGAACCAACCTTCTGCACAAGACTCCCTTGACGCGATGCATCCGCACGCTCAATGCACTTGCAGAGAGGATAGACGTGTTTGACTGCTCCCTGAACGAGTTGGCAAAGGCTTTATTATTTATTGCACGTGATTTTAATGTTTGATGAATGATTTATAGAGATTATTGTGTCTGTACCTGTAAGGATAGTGTACTTATAATGTTTTCAATAAATAAATAAATATTTACAAAACCATTACAGAGCAGCACCAAACAAGGAAATATAAAAAGAGACACAAAATACACTTACTAAACATTAAAGGTGCGTCCAAAGATTAAGCGGCAAGTGTGCGCGGCTGCCGCGCGCGGTGTGTCGCGCTATGATTGGAAGGTTGCCGCGCAAACATTCGTCGGATTGTCCTAACTAGAGCGCGGCAGAATTGTTTCCTGGCCATGCCTTTACATTAATAAAATTACACCAACAATGTAAACAAAGTATTCCGTCGCTTCTGGCTGTTTGTCCATCTGAACGCGATAAACTTATAAACGGACTTACATACGGTTTTCACGAAAAGAAGAAGCGATTCACAAGGAAGGTTTAGGTGTATAATTCACTAGTGTTGTGTAAATCGGCTGAAATATGACGATAATTGTTGAAGATGTCGGAAAAAAATCATGCCGACAAGGAGCTTTGCTGGCGTGCGCCGCGTGTAACCAATACATATTACGGAAGTATTTCACTTAAAAAGATCTGTTGAACTGCTCAGCTACCCGTGTAAAAACAGGACGAGATACAAATTAAATTAAAAAAATTAATCCATTTTATTTTT
Organism: Eupithecia inturbata; assembly: GCA_963662085.1. NCBI lineage: Eukaryota > Metazoa > Arthropoda > Insecta > Lepidoptera > Geometridae > Eupithecia > Eupithecia inturbata. The sequence continues at coordinate 2,541,366 of OY759195.1, forward strand.
TTATTGAAAACACCGTGTCTTTGATGTCACCTGAAAAAGCCTGAAAAGGGCGGGAAAGTGACGCGGCTCTTTTACCGGATGGGTGATGGCGCTCTATCAACGTTTGACATTTGATCCTTGCCTAAAATTGCACACGATTTGTTTTACCCACTCTCTTTCTCTCTCTCTCTCTCTCTTGAACCACAATTTGTTTCGTAGATAGTGCCTAGATACCTTCTTTTATTATAAATGCGAAAATTATAAATGCAAAAGTTTGGATGTATGGATGGATGTTTGTTATCTTTTCACGCCAAAACAACTGAACGGGCTGAAATTTTGCATACAGGTACATTCCAGGCCTAGAAGCCTGGAATCAAACATAGGCTACTTTTTATCTCATAAATCAATTGCCATGGGATAGAAAATCCCATGGCAATTGATTTATGAGATAAAAAGGGGTGTCCCAACTTCACTACCGGATATACCTTTCCTTTATTTCAGTACAGTTGCATGATCGATCACATACCGAAATCAGTAATCATTGTAAAATCCGCGCGCGATCAGAATGGGATAGAACCATTTCGAACTTAAACAAAAGCTGATGGACATTACTTTGAGAAGCTTCGATTCCAATTTGACAACGCGCTGATTGTATGAAAAATGTGACGAAAAAACCTTTTTTTAAATTTGTATATTACTTATTTTACTATCTATTTACGTCCCATTTAGACCGTTTGGGGACTATAATATTTATTATAAGATTATTATGAGTTAATAATCATGATAGTATTATACGAGTATGTATAACTTTTAAGCTATTTCATAAACTTATAAAATATTCAGACAGGTTACTCTAATAACAGGCATGTTTGTGAGTAGCTGTTCGTTTCAAAGCCAACGTCAAAATGTCTTTATTCCCCGTTCATTTCCATCGGACATAATGATATAATCAGACACAAAATTTTACATTAAAACTTGGAAACTTAATACTTGGACATGTCAGAAATAGACGTGGTTCAGACTAAATTACTTCTTTGGCATGCAAGCAAGCGTTTTACAATTAATTATATTTACTAATATAATGAATCTCAAGAGCCGGAAAAAAATATCAATAAATAAATTCAAACAAATTGTCCAATATATCCTTTGTAAAAAGGCTTACTACAAAATATCAGATTATCTAGACTAGAGGATAAAAAAGCTTGGGACAAGATTTGATCTAGCTCGAAAATTTACAACCTAACAAGGTAAGGGTTTCTTGTTAGCTTCTTTACATTACCTTAAAAATATTGAAGTGAACAAAAAATCAAAGTGATCACTTTGTTTCCTAGTTTTATCTAATTTGAATTTTGTGACGTGACCAAGAAACGACGTCCTGTAAGGTCTACAGGAAATAAAGCACTTTGAATTTTCGCCGCTCATCAGTTTATTTTTTTTCTTGTATATTCGTAATCAAAATGCAGCAAATGCGGGGCGAAATAGTATACCTAAGTAAAACACTAACAAATACATTTACATAGACTAGCTGAGCAAAAGCTTTAAGACTAGACCTTAGGATAAACCTACAGTGTACGTTTTCAAATTCAAAAAACACTCGTATAACTTTTAAGATCCCCTAGGCTTAAATTTCCAACCCAATAACTAAAAAGATAAGAATCATTTTTACAAAACACTTCGTAATAGGAAGTCACTGACATGTATACCGACTTTATTTACGTTTCGTTCCCCACAGAAAAGCGGTGTAATTATGCGTGGAACGGAACGAATTCTAATTTATGCTCCAGCCCCATTCAGCCCTTATCACCTGATAAGGCTTTTGTCCCAACAGGTGTCGTTTGATAACCTGAAGGGTGCTGCAGGGTGGTACGGTAGTGCCACTACACTTTTATATCCTGGGGAGTAGTTATAGGTTATTTTTCTTGACCATGCCATGGCTTTGTAAATAAAAAACTGTTTGATGATGATACAGCACTTTCCTGGTATAAAGCGCTCATATGTGCTCATATGCTCATACGATCGAACACAGAAGGTGTTCGATCGTTTGTAATTAGATAAGAAATATAATCGATTGAATAATAGAAATAAGAAATAGTACACATTTACAATTGAAATAGTTTTATGGTAAATGCTTTCAAATAAACAAGAGGTAGCTCAACTGAACCATTATCAATAGCAATCGGAAGCGTCCCGAAGACGCTGGCTGCATTACCCCGCTGCTGTATGGAAATGCTGATGCGGTGCGCCAGATACTGCGCGTAACCCAGAACCAGCACTAGGTTACGCGTCGCTTCAAACAGACGCTCTGATAAATATTTAAAACCCCGGAGGGCCTCGGAAAATAATATCATCATCATAATCATCAACACAAATTGTTCGTCAAAATCAAGACCAAGATTAGTATAACTGCTGGGTATAGGCCGTTTCGTTTCTCTTATCCAAGGCGCTCTGCTACTTTGACGATATCGAGAACCTATCTTGCAAGTATTCGTCCCGGATTTCTACAGTCAAATCTAAATGGTTTAAGTTTACTAAAGTGGCACTAGCTTCACGCCAGGCATCACCACAACAACTTGAATAGTTTCGCGGCCGCTTTGTCCCCAAGAATCTTTGAACGATACAAAAGGGGACATCTCTTTCAAGTATTTCAATTCAAACGCTTTAAGGTTGTTTTGTTAAATACCCTTAATATTTCTTGCACCCCTCGGAACGTCTTGTACTATCTTATTGTTATGAGAATCGAGGTCAGAGCTATATTCGCGTCCTTTTTAAGGTCCAGGTTTTACATATTTTACGTAATTTAGTGCGTTCTATTATGCGATTTAGAATATTTGCACAATGTAAAAGCTTTGAACCATTTACTGGAAGTTTATTTTATTATAATCTGCTATCCTAAGATGGTTGAAACTAGATAAAAAATGATTGACGAAGAAATTTGAAAATATGATCTGAATCTCCATGATCTAACATCATGATCTTCATGATCTAACTGACTAAACTAGTTTTACCGACTTTGGGGATTGCAGATTATCGCGACATCCTTTATGTAGGTATTTATTTATTTGATATTCCAACACTGCCTTAGAATGTCTTCCAAAATCGACTTAAAAAATACAAATTCGGGGAATATCTTACGAGATATTCCGCTCTCGATTTTGATTTTTCGCTTTTGCGCTCTCGATTACATTTCGTAGCAACACTCGTAGCAAGTGCTACGAATTCCGTAGCGGTTCGTAGCACTATAGCGCTACGTCCAACAGCGGGTAATTAGTATTTGTAATGAATTTTTTGTTGGTAAGTCAGTAAGAAAATCACGTAGTGTGTTGTTGAGGTATTTTTAAGAGCCTTAAGCTAGAACCACACTAATGAGGTGTGTTGCGTCAGAATCGCGTCAGATGCATATTGGTTACATACATTTCGTTTACCTAGGTACTGTTTTGGATTTTACCACGTTTCTGATATCTGTGGTTTTTACATTGCCGGGCAAAGACCTTCTCTCAAATTTCCGCCACTAGGTCCAATTTTTTAAGTGTCAAGTCCGTCTATATTAGTAGAGTCAATGTCAAATTTAGGGCTCAAAACTTACTAAATATATTGACTATTTAGTAAGTTGACTATTTAGTTGATAATCAAATAATATAAACAAATTGCAAATACTAGTTCTTATACTAGTATTTACAATATCAGTATAAAAGTATAAAGACTTTTATTATTTTGTATACTATTCATAATTCTAATTTATTTAAATAATAGGTAATGCGAAGAACTCCGCTTCAGAATAAAAAAATACTCTCCAGAAACCGCTGAATTCTCATTTATTAGTTTTTTTTATTATTTCTACCTTTTTTTAGCAGAAAAACGACAATGCTCTTTGTGTTCCCTACAACTTACGTTTTAAAAGTCTATCTTCGTACAGTTTTTATAAATCCTGAACGAACCGCCAGAGGGCTCTTCGATAAGCCTTTCACGATGTCGTTATGCAAATTATTCGCCATCGATTCGAGAGGTCGAAATAATACCAACGTTTCCATTTTTGGAATATCGTGATTTTACCGAATTATGCTTAGTTCTTTCAAATCAAAACGTGGCGGTTCTTTGTTGGTATCTCAGAGAGTGTCAAGACAATAGAAGATAATACCTACAATTTTATTTATTTTTATAGAACCTCGATAGCGACCAGAACTTTCTTTGAATATTTGAGACTATACACCAGCCAAACCAGGACACAAATAACTAAAACTCAATTGCTTGGCGTCGAGTTTAAGATATAATTGTAAGCAATATTTATTGAAGGAAGCATCTCAAATAGACAAGTAATGTAAATTGTGTATAAAAGGACGCAGCAACAGAGTGAATTTTGTGAATTTTAGGTTAAGTATGGGTTGTTTGTTTACAAACGTTCTACATCGAATTTGGCTAGTGTATAGTCAAAATCTACCAATCACAATCCCGTTTTTGCTTTCGAGAGCTAAACAGAAATAAAACTAAATCGTTAAAAAAAAAACATTCCAATGCATTGTATTCTGTATATCAGTCATCTTGTGTTTATAAATAAATAACATTATTTATTTATTTATAATCAAATAATATAAACAAATTGCAAATACTAGTTCTTATACTAGTATTTACAATTGAGCTAACTGCAGACTGGTGTTGATATGGATCAGTTGAGCTACCTGTAGATTGTTTGCAACAGTCTGCAGTTAGCTCAATTGTTTCAATTGTAAATTATAGTTCTAATTTGTTTCTATTATTTGGTTTTAATTTTCTTTGTGTATATATTCATCCATACTTATATTATAAATTCGAAAGTAACTCTGTCTTTCTGTTACCATTTCACGCTAAAACGGCTGAACGGATCTCAATGAAATTTGGCAGGGAGGTAAATGGTATCCCGGGGACGGAAATAGGCTACTTAAGGCTAGTCTGTGCCCCAACAGCCTTAAAAACATAAAATAATTATCTATAGCCGTATAAATAATTTGTTTTATTCGTAAAATATTCAATTTGTGTAAAATACTTGCCAAATATTTGAGTGAAAGAAAATATGAGTTTACAAATTCGAAATTTGCATATTTCTTCTAAACGCTATTGAGTTTGAGTATTTTTCTTTCACTCAAATATTTTTCAATGTATTTTACACAAATTTATCATTTCACGAATAAAACAAATTAATTATACGGCTACAGATAGTTATTTTGTGCTCTCAAGGCCATTGGGGCATACACCCGCCTTCATAAGCGCGTTCGAAGCCGGGGGCAGTAACTAATGTTCTCATAGAACCATAGAAGTATGAAGTATATACCGTTATTAAGTTCTAAAAAGGGTCATGTATAGAACCGTAGAGGTCGACTGTTAAGACAAAATATTTTTTACCAATAAGCAGCCTGACAAAAGTTGTTACGAAATTTTCAACCGCGTGACACTTATATAGTAATTCGGTATATGCTTTTAATACTACTATTAACCTAGTAAGGAATTCTTAAAACGCATCTTATACCGCCGCAATAAAACCTTTAATAGAATGACGCCAGTTGTACGAAGACTTGATGGATTAAAGTGGAATTTTACGATCCTTTAGTGGTTTTACAACCGACAGACTCATAAAAATGTAATTTCATAACTTTATTATTGTAAGAGTTTTCTAGGTTATGGTATATCTGCTTTATTATAAGTATTCAGTGACAATGGTATCGTTGCATATTCGTCCATAGATGAATGTAACTCCACCGTGCATGCGATGTTATTTGCAAGGAGATATTGATAGAATTGTTTCAACCTTGACACGCGTTCCTCCATCTGTAGTTTCATTCATCAAAGGTAAAGTGCCAAAATGTGTTATTATGACGACACCATTGTTATGGTGAAGCTTTTTTTTTTTTTTTTTTTTTTTAATTTATTTGTGGGTTTTATCGCTAGCGATAACATCGGCCCGTAGAAAAATTAGATTTACGTTGTATAGAGGTACATACAAAAAAAATATAACAAAATTAAAGTTATTGCTTAACTAAACCTAACTCTAATTACTTAATAAAAAACACAATATCTTTACAAAAAGGGTCGTATAATAGGCTGTTCACATATCCTATATCCATCGTGCGATTTTCAATAAAGCAGGTCGATCTGAAAGTTGCATTTTGAACACATTCCACTAATATATGCTGAATGTCCTCGATAACGCCACACTCCTCACAATTTGGCGAAGTTACTTTTTTCATAAGAAAAGCAAATTTGTTCGAAGGATGGTGAAGCTTAGAATATATTCTAAGTGGTGAATCAATTAATTTAGTGGAGTTAGGGTCTAGTACATTATATGACGGTTGGCACCACATCTCAAAGTTTGACACATCATTAGGGTTCTGTATCCAAAGGATGCAAGAACGACCCTATTACTATTTATTTTTCGGGTGTCAGCCGTCACCTCCGCTTACAAAGTGACGGTTGACACGGTTTTCGTCCGTCTCCTAAAAGAGCTACATCAGGGTGGCGGTTGGCAATAATCCGTTTCGTAACTGCGACAGATGGAAACACTGTCTTAATGAACAATACAATACAGTAAAAAACGCAGCACATCAGCATTGCAGCCAGCGTCTTGGGGACGCTCCCGACTGGTATTGATATGGATCAGTTGAGCTACCTGTAGATTGTTTGCAACACTCTGCAGTTAGCTTAATTGGTTCCTTATATTTACAATGGATTTCCGCAAAGTAACGCCTGAATCTATTATATTAATTGTTTCAATTGTAAATACTAGTTCTAATTTGTTTTTATTATTGAATTGTAATTTTCTTTGTCAATAAAGTTGTTAATAGTTTTTAAAAACAAAAAACTACAATCATAATATCATAGTTTGTTATAGGTTATCTCCACGCTAATAGGATATCGCATTATCCATAAGTCTTTTTATAACAGTGAGGAAATAGACTGTACACTACTGACTACTACTACTACTGACTGTGTGTTTGCGCACTTGTGCACTATAATATGTCCTGGAACCTTGTCTCCATAGAGACTGGCCGCCGAGGCCGAAATTCGGATATGAGTACAACATAAAGTGCTTTTAGTGTATTATCTAGTTACCAGCGAGGGAAGCCACGGGCCGAAGCAAGAAATTAAAAAATAAGAAGAAAACTGACCATAATTGTCTGTAAAATACCCTCTCGAAGCTTTCACAAATTACCTCCCCACAGAGACCGCCATAAATAACTTCGCCCATATTTACTTCAACAAAAAGTATATCAGTATACTGCCGTTATTTCCGTTCGAAGCGTCCTTCCGGTTAATTTAATATTATTTCACAGTCAATTGACTGCTTTAATTTTGAAAGGGAAATGTTTTTTCGATTTTTTTTGATAAAAATGTGTATCTTTTCGTGTGATATACTCATTATGGTTTTTATATTATATCTCCTTAATAACAAGTAAGACTGACCCGTATTATGAAAGCTTGCTCAGTCAAAGATCTATGCTTGAGTGACGTTTATTCTATAGAAAAGCGTTACTAAAGCATAGATCGATGACTGAGCAAGCTTTCAAAGTACGGGCCTTAGACAAATAGCTACTTTTACTAGCCTATTATATCAAAGAAGAGTTTGGTGATTCACAATACATTTTCTTTTTGAGCTTTTCGGATTGTTATACATTACTGTTAGCACTTCGGGTGCCTGCTGCGGGGCCCGCCCCATCGGGTCGCACCGCAAAGGCTAGGCAGTGAATGCCATAGCTTGCGTTTAGAAGTGTGAGTGATTATATAGTTGAAATAATTAAATTACATTATAAAATGTTTAATGCATCAATCAAGGTGTTCGTTTTATGACCGAAGAGTCAATCACGAGCGTTTTTTCTTCAGTATACAGTTTTATCCTTTATTTCAAAACCAGCTATCGCTTTCCAGAAAGAAACCAATATACAGGGTTATTTGGCAAGGCTGTCCGCACCCGCGCCCTGCACGCTCTTGGCAGCCCCTCCGTACTTTCCCGCTTATTTTAAATTAGTTTAAAACTGGGTTATGAAACTGGAACATGGTAATATGGTAAACAAAACGTGTGTGCTGCAATGGGAACGTAGTGTTTTGGTCAAGAATTTAAAAAATCACGTATTTTCTCTACTCCGAGTTTTAAGCTTCAAATAAAATTGTTCTCTTTGTGAATCAGCTTTTACATATGACTAAATTTACACAGTCATTTCTGATCATCTTTGGCGTTTACATCCATTTATGTATGTTTGTAGGTCACTCAAATCATCATACACTTTTGAAGACGAAGAGTCTTATAATATTTGGATTTTTCCTTAATTTTAAACCATTTTTCCCAAATACCTATTGTTTTTATAAAACAAGCAGAAATAACAATAAAATTCGAATTAGGAATTCAGGGTACCAAAAGGATCAAGAATTTCAGTTATTCAATGAATTCCAAAATCGAGTGAACCAATTTAAATCTAAGAAACATCTGGCACTAGAAAATAATAAATTCATCCCGGGACATGTAAAATCGTAAAAGGATCCTAGTGCTGGTAAGCGAGGACTGGGCGCTATGCCAACTGACGCATTGGGACACGACGCGGGTTTTCGGCGCCGAATTATAAGCACATTTACTGAAACCAGCATGCAATGATTGTTTCCATTGTTGATAAAGCTACTAGCTATAAATTTAAATGTTAGACAATATTATTTTACATATTATGGTTTTTTTTTCAAGGTACCTGTGACCAATGTTGACGATGATTAGGTATTTGTATAAATTATTATGTGACTCGATAGATAAGTACACTATCGCATTAGGTGTGCCTGTAATGATTGCTGTACAATATTTTAAATAAATGCAACGAGTGCTTACTTCACACACAACATGTGATTTCTCAGTCGGGCTCAACTTAGATTTAAGAAACCACCCAATTTCTTCTCGCTCTTCCACTACCATCACACCTATAAAAGTTATTCAAAGACATCTATTTGAGAAACCAATTGCCAATCTTTCTTGATAGGCATTCGCACATACCCTAAGAAACTCGGCTCCGACGCTTAAAACCAGCTTTCTGTGTAACTGCAGTGGTCCCCGCCAGGCTATGCGGATACGGTCGGACCACGGACATGTCACAACGAATATAATAAAAGATATGACTGTTAACGATTGATTTATGTCCTTATGAGTTTAGGCAGTAACCCTGTATTTGTACGCTCAGCTGTGTTTATCTACCAATGGTATTAGGGTTGTTACCCTAGTTGCTAGTACAGTAAATTTGACAGCTGTAACTCTTTTTAGGTACTTTGGTAACACGACTGTAACTCTGGTGCTGGTACAATTTAAGGTTTTATTTAAACAGTTTTATATTTCACATGTTATTTTATAAATGTTTCAGGAATATCAATCGGTTCCCTAAAAATAGCGACATTTATAATTTATATACTAGAAATAAGAATAAACTCGCTGTGCCTACATCTAGGCTGCTCAAGATTAATGTATCTTTTAATGGGCAATGTATACACATCTACAACAAAATACCAAATGAGTTGGTGCAATATTTTTGAAAAAATCAAAAAAACAGCGGAATAGAAAGATCTAGGAGCCAGTTTATTTAAACATAATTTGGTAAACAATATTTTTGTTGTTGTTGTTGTACTTATAGTACCTATTTAGGTACCAACCTACATAGTGATAAAAGTAAAATGAAATAATAAAAATCAGTCACGGTAATAAGGTTCGTTTCGCAGAGATGATAGACTAGACACAAAATAGCTAAACTTTTACAGTTTTATAAGGGTTATTGGTAATTCACGGACACTGTGTGAACTGCAGGTTCTGCCCATCATCACGAACACGTTTGTGAAGACGCCAGGTCTGAACATGTAAACTTGGTATTGGCAGTAGCAGTACCCTTCATTCAATAATCGTTCTTTACTTGAAACTAAGGTTAAAACAACAATTACTAAAGACCGATCTCTCACACGTAATGTTGTGAGAGATCGGTCTTTAGTAATTCATTGGGTTTGGGTCAACGTGTTTTTTAATTCTTTTTAAAGAATTATTATCTTGCTTCTTCACAAACGATTTCGTGATAGATAGAACCTGCTGCAGTTCACACAGTGTCAGTGAATTACCAATAACCCTGTATAGTATGGACAAAACCTAATTTTCAACATCTGTAGAGTATTTTTCGACTCCGTCCCATTTAGTATCTTTTGTTTATAAAATAAAGATATTTTATTCTGGTTCCTACTTATTTCAACGTATCGTCTAAATAACGTACCTACCTACAATGATAATAGTCTTGCACGACAAGTAATGTACTGCCTGAAACCTAAAAGATAGGTCGCCGCCAGATTGTAGAATCAGCCCGTTTATAGAATATCTAGGCCGATTGCATAACGAACGCTGATTTCTTAGGAATACCTAATTATTTTCATTTGACGATATGGCTTATTGACATTTAGCCATATTGTTGAACGTTGATAGTTCAACAATCCATACTAATCCATACTACCTCTAATATTATAAACTCGAAAGTAACTTTGCCTGCCTGTATTTTTGTTACCTTTTCACGCCTAAACGGATCTCAATGAAATTTGGCAGGAAGGTAAATGGTATCCCGGGGAAAGACATAGTCTACTTAAAAAGCGCGTGCAAAGCCACAGGCAGAAACTAGTAGGCTATTAATTGAATTGCGCCATTTTGCAATAGGCCTAGCCATTCTCCAAACGATCTGATTCTAAGATCCGGCGACGACAGATAAGCAAATATCCACTAGATAGATATATTTATTTATACTATTAGCAAGTAAAGACCCTTTGTGTGTACCCAGTGAAATGTGATCTCTTATCTGGCACCCCCCCTTTCTTAACATAATATATTAGATTTATTTCTGTGGAGTCACGAACCCTGCCAGACAGATTCCTGTGACCTTTGAAGGGCGTCTAAAAGATTTACCTCAGTTCAAAGTTCATTATTCGACTGTTGTAGTTTATTCTGTTACTTGGTCTTGAAGAACCGAAAACTAGTTTAAGTTTCGTTTACGTAGGTATTTTCAATTAATGACGACCGATGTGGCGCGGTGGGTGAAGATCCTCCTGCGACGCAGGAGGTTGCGGGTTCTATTCCCGTCTTGCGGCAAATGTTTGTACGATCTGCAAATATTTGTTCCAGGTGTTCTGGGTATTTACTATGTATAGTAAAAAAAAAACTATCTATGAAGTGTATTGTATTGTATTAAGTATATCAGTCATCTAGTACGCATAACACAAGCTCTGCTGAGCTTGGGGCTGGATGATGCTGTGTGGATTGTCCAGCAATATTTATTTATTATTACGATTGAGTAAGTTATAGGTTGAATGTGAATAGAAATGCTTTAAAAGGCAATTTCTTTTAAAAAATGTTTATTTATTGTTAAATCAGACTGAAAGGAGTTTTTACGTCGGGTTGTCAAATTAAAGTGATTATACTGTGCTTATTTTGACATGGCATCCGCTTCTCTCCGCGAAAGATCCCCGTTATTTATTGAGCTCTTAGGCAAATCGGGTTTTTTTTAAAACCCATAGAAAGTTAAAAGCAAACCTCAAATTAGCTAATATTTAAAACAAGAATAGCAGCGAATAAGATTTGTACATAAATACTTTTTTCTCCACCTTTTTTTAACTTCTGTTCTAAATTCAAATCTAAGCAAATACTGACGCAATACCGTGCTAATGGATGCCAATGAGCATTGGAAACGAGGCCACAGAATATGTAACAGCACAGAAGGACCATTTTCATCCCGAAAGCATTTCGTTCATGATAAATGACTTACCTCCTAACCTTCGGCGTTATTTTTATCTGGATCTGTTTAACCTTACCTGAAACAAAATGGAAGGGTTTATTTTAAAATAGAGTAAACATGGTAGTACATACACTAAAACACAGTAAAGTAAGTTACAGTAAAACAGGATTAGCTAGACGGAGAAGGTTAGGTATGAGGTGGTGCTGAAAAGAGTTGAGGAGAAAAGGTTTTTATGAACACCATTCCAAAATAAAAATATATATTTTTTATTTTTTTAGGTTTTAGTGACCTATTTTTTAATATTCCTTTCTTTAGTTTTAAGTTTTTCAATTTTTATATCTTTGCGCGCGCTTTCTACCAAAAATGTTATGAACGCAAATAAATTTCATACGTATCAGAATAAATACCTACCTTGTAAATTGTATTAGACATAGAATACTTAAATGATGTTTTGTGTTCTTAAAATAAATATATGTACATATATAATACAACAGAGGAGAGAGACTGATTGGACATCTTATACGAAATGACAGGTTCATAAAAAACATCATAGCAGGAAAAGAAGAAGGAAGACGAGGAAAAGGAAGAACAAGAATTAACTAAGTATATGATTCAGATCAAGAAGAAACTCGCTGTCATGTCATTTAAAGAAGTAAAAGAGACCGCATTGGAAAGAGAAATGTGGAGGAAATTCATCATTGCACCGACAAGAGCTAGGCTCTATAATTTATAATAATCAGCGTACGATAAAAATAAATCAAATAAAGTGCAGTACGAAACGCAAATATAAATATTGAGCCGCACCCAACAATTACTTGCCACGAAAATAACTAGGTTTCTGCATTTTGCGGAATTTTCATTATGATTCGAATACACGGTTAAAATGTGAAACTTGGCGTCGTTAAAGGTAAATGAATAATGTCTCAGAAACAGTTTTGAGCGGTCGACAGTTTATTTAGTTTGAACAAACTATTACAAAATTTCGAAAACTAGTATTGTGTGTGTCTATTAGTCAAACAAAAAAGTTGAATATTATGTCGAGCACTGCACTCCAAAGTCATGTGTTAAGTTTGAAAAATGACAAAGTTTTGACATTTTTCTCTTGTTCCTTTCTTTTGCACTTCAATACAAAACAAACACTTACATTTTTTTTATATAAAATCTACCAAAAATCTACAGTTGTTGACTAATTTATATTATATTATTTGAGGCGTATTTAAACCGCTTACATTCACAATAATAATAATAATAATAAAATTTATTCAAAGAACGTAAATAGACAATACATATTAAATAAAATAATCACTTACTATTACGATAAAGGCATTTAGTTTTACAATGTTGTTTATATTACAAACACTTAGTGCATAATACACAAATTGTATGTAGGTACTTAAATTGAGTAAAACTAGATTAATCACTATTCTGACTAGGTTAACAATGTACAGTCAAAACTCAAAAATATTTTTATCTATTGTTATAGATAAAAATATTTTTGAGTTTTGACTGGATCAACAAAACAGACCGTGTACTTCTAATAACAGAACCGATTATATTTCCTTCGGTTTGGTTTGTTTTCGAGCTAATGGAAGTTTCTAGGAATAGTCACTGACTTTATATTTTTAGAAGCTGAACTATTCTTTGAAATTGTAATGGTTTGAATGGGTAATTGTTTAGATTTGCCATCTGATATGAAACATTTTACTTGAACATTTTCGAGTACTGGAAGTTTATGAAAGTAAGCTAGATGAAGATAGAAGGTACTGTATCGCTCATTAGGGGAAGTCTATGTCCAGCAGTGGACTAGTTTAGACTGATGATTATTATGGTAAGAAAGCTGAACAGAAAACATTACCTTTTTGATCAGCTCCTATTAGTAAAATAATGAAATAAAAATTGGTATTTTTAGGTAATTGACGACCGATGTGGCGCGGCGGGCGAAGGACCGGCTGCGACGCAGGAGGTTGCGGGTTCGATTCCCGACTTGGGACAAATGTTTGCACGATCTGCAAATATTTGTTCTGGGTATTCTGGGTAGTTTCTATGAATAATAAATAATATATATTTGTGTAATGTATTGTATTAAGTTTATCAGTCATCTAGTGCACATAACACAAGCTCTGCTTAACTTGGGGCTGTGTGTATTGTCCAGCATTATTTATTTAATTTTAGTGTCCTACAAAAAAATCATGATAATTACATATACTTTCATTTTTTAAAAATTGCGTTTGAAAGCGTCAAAATACGAGTTTGAAGCATTGTATTTTTTACTCCTTGAAATCTATTGCAGATACGGCTACTAGTTTAATACTACGGCCATGAAGTTTAACTCTTTCAGTGCCCGTGACTCACACCTCCATATATGGCGGCTGCGGCCCGGCACCACTCTGGATCACACCACAGAGGCTGGGCAGTGACGGGTTAAGCTTTTTTCCATTATTACTCCATCATCATCTACAGTTACTTGCCACCTAAAAGTCCCTTCCTCCACAACAAAAAATAATTAGATTAATCCAACCACTCAGATTCCTACACAAATGTATTTTCCGTTCTATATTGGCGAAATAACGTCCTTACATCGAGAATGCTCGTTTTTACAATTGATTTAACAAAGAAACTCGAATATAAAGATATGGGAATATCTACTCTATCGCATCGAGATAGGGAAATAAATAAATTGCTGGTTTTATGGGTCGGAGACTGAAGCGGTATAGACGGGCGAAAGTAAATGGTGTCAGCCATTTTTTTTATTCTTCATCTTTAATAGTGTAATATATTTTTGAATCAATATAAATCTATATAGGCATTATTCCAGGATTTGAATGTATGTATGTAAAACTTTTTTGGATGGATGGATGTAAATTTGTTACTTATTTACGTCTAAACGGATCTGGCTGAAATTTTGTATAGATTTAGGTCTATAATTGGAATAACACATATGCTATTCATCCCATAAATAAGTTCCAACGGGATAGAAAATCCTATAAAAGTTTCCATAGAAAAAGCGCGTCCAAAGCCGCGGGCAGAAACTAGTTGAATAGAAAATACCCAGATACAGAGAAAAGTGTCTACCAAAGCGACGATGTGGGCTGCCTGAAGTGTATTTATAGATAGGTACATATACCTCTATGTGTTACTTTTATGATCTGCTCCGTTTTGATTATTTGTGTCTTATGTTAAAAATAGCTGCGCCCCGCGGCTTCGCCCGTGTGGAAAATAATGTCGCACATCTAGTTTTGTAAAATACGTGTGTCAATAATTACTTTATAGTTTATTACGAATCACAAACTTTAATAACCCGATTGACCCCATTTCCAGGTAAAGTTTCAAAAATCCTGAAATACGTGTTCAATAGTTTTGTATTCTTAGTAGGTACTCTCTGTAAGTTTCAAGCTAATTGGGCCACTGGTTAACGAGTACCAAAAAACACCAAAAAAACTTCAATCCCCCTTTTCACCCCCTTAAGGGTGGAATTTCCAAAAATCCATTCTTAGCGGGGTGTAGTAACAGTTACCTACTTTTCAAATTTCAGATTTCTAGCTTCAGGGGTTTGGGCTGGGCGTTACTAGAAAATCGCTTGTTCTTTTATATATCAAGATTGTTTTATTACCGCACCTATACAGACGGTCGTGACGTAACACGCATATGGCCTTAACTGAAAACCAGCGCAAGTGGACATACCAGTTTTCATCCAGCACAATGCTGAGTTGAGGCCATGTTTATCCTAAGCCCTGCTGCGCACGAAAAAATAAGCATCTCTTTGTAGGTAGGATAATTAGTATCTTATGTTAGTGTACTGTCTAGTAGATTTACTCCCTTATTCATAATAGTCTACTAACTTTGAGCATTGCTATCTCTCACCCTGTCATTTTCTATTGACATATGTCAGTGAGTGTGAGTGAGAAATAATGGTGCTTAGAAAAATTTTAAGTTAGCGGACCAATATGAATAAGGGGATTAAGGTTTTGGGTAGGTAATATTTTCATTTCATTTCATAAGCCACAAGCCGTCAAGACGCAAAGAAAAAACATTTAAGAGAAAGTTCTAAGAAAGTTAACAAAACTTGCGTGTATGAGGATTTGCAAACAAGATGTCTGTGAAAGGCAATGTTCTCGGCTGGCAAAGAGCCTACGTTCTATTTGCAAAGTTGTAATAAAAATGGCAAATATTTCCTATGCATTATTTACTTTGAAGTCCCTGTGAAGGTTTTATTTCTCTGTTTGTGAAGGTATTTGGGTACGAGCGGGGAAAACAATGGTTATGGGTACGGGGCTTACGATATTTACGGTTTACACGACTTTGTGGATGTTCCTCGTTTACTCAAGATATTTCAAATTTAGCAGCAATCAATTCTCAATACACTTTTTTTTTAAGTAATTGGTCGACGCGACGCGTGACCCGAGAGCAGGCGGGTATCTGGCGCAGCGCATCAGCATTGCCATACAGCGGGGCAATGCTGCCAGCGTCTTGGGGACGCTTCCGACTGGTATTGATATGGATCAGTTGAGCTACCTGTAGGTTGTTTGCAACAGTCTGCAGTTAGCTTAATTGTTTCAATTGTAAATACTAGTTCTAATATGTTTTTATTTTTTAATTGTAATTTTCTTAGTAAATTATAAGTGGTGGTGGAAGATCGCACGTGACCGCACCGAGTGGAAAGGTTTGAGGGAGGCCTTTGCCCTTGTGACGAATCAGGCTAGCGAAAAAAAAGTACTGAACAATTAACACAAAATCATCTAGCACCAAGCTTAGCTGTTGAAATACCTCTAGATTGTTAGCAAGCAGCAACAGCCTGCAGTTAGCTTAACTATTTATATACTCGTAGTTTATACTAATATTATTTTGTTTCTATTCTTTAATTATAATTTTCTTGATAAAGTTCTCGGTAATTTAACAGAGTTTCATTGGATGACTGTATCCAATGAAACTCTCTTCCAATGAAACTTCGGTTTTAACTATTGGTCAAATGTAGATTAGTAACAAATGGTTTGTGATATTTGTACACATTTTTTGAAAGGTGTTTCGTAAATGCTGTAGGTACCTATTTTAAATCATTTTGCATTGGCGGACTTGAGCCGGACTTGAGCCCGTAACGTAACAAACGCGTTGCCAAATTTTTGTCCTTCCAAAAATAATTTCAGCGTTTTTCACTTTCAAAGAAGCAATCGTTTGTTTTACAATTTTACCGAGAGAAAAACCAACATTATTTTTGGTCGTATTTTAATAATTTCAAGCCCTGTGATAACCCTGTAAAGTAAATCTGACATAATAACACATGGGAACCTCAAACTCCTGTGGTTGTCGGCTATCTGGTTAATGCTACCCGCAATGTTCAATCCGCTAATAGCGACGAATTGGCAATGTTGATCGAACATGATCATCGGCGACTGGTTGTTCTATGATTATTTAGCTAGTCGGTTTTCTTGCGTAATTTGGATTATTTTTATGGTTCCTTAACTGAAGGGTGAAAACGGAACCCTATTATTAGTAATAGGGTTCCGTTTTCACCTTTCAGTTACTAGTAGTTAGGCTTAGGCCTTCGCTGTCCGCCCGTCTATCACAGGGCCCTATCTAATGAACCGTAAGAGGTAGACCGTTGAAACTTTTAGAGAATGTGTATTTCTCTTGCCGCGATAACAGCAATTGATAAAAATAAAATAAATATCCAAATTAAAGGGGGCTTCCATACAAAAGCGTGTTATTTTGGCTATTTTTGCTCTTTGTTTGTCGAGGCTGTACCTCTTGAACCACAATAGCAATACATACTCTTGAAACACACGAAACTTTCTATAAATAAGTAACACTTCAACTGTAACAACAACAAAAACTAAAAATATACTTAAGTTGAATATTTAAAGGGGTCTCCAAACAAGTGATAATTTGATGTTCTTTGAAAAAGTTATAATCTTTCCGCCTGCGAAAATTTTCACCAATACCAAGATTGCAAGGAAACTACTGCATCTATGAAGATTAGAAGAACTGGAATGAATACCTCATGCATTTTTATATTTTGTCCGATATTGATCCGACAAACGTTGTTCTGTCTTAACTATGAATATTGAATTCTATGAAATTTGAAGTATTACGATCGTTAAGTTTTCTTAAATTTTCTAATTTTCCGCGCAGTTTTCTTAATTGTTTCTTTCATAAGAACCTTATTCGGACAATAACAAACATAACAAAAAAGAATTAGCGAAATCGGTCCATCCTTTCACGCGTGATGCCGAGACCAAGAGAAATCGGGATTCATTTTTATTTTAATAGATAAATATTTATTAATCTAACATTCTTTATTGACAAAGAAAATTACAATTCCATAATAAAAACAAATTAGAACTAGTATTTACAATTGAAACAATTAAGCTAACTGCAGACTGTTGCAAACAATCTACAGTTAGCTCAACTGATCCATATCAATACCAGTCGGAAGCGTCCCTAAGACACTGGCTGGATTGCCACGCTGTATGGCAATGCTGAATAATTAATTAATTAATTATTCTAACTATCTATGTATAGAGGTAAATAAGGTGACAGTAGAATTATATGATAAGCTATGGGACTTTATGTGGTGTCCCATAGCTTATCATGGTATGGGTGTTCCGGGTGTTTCTTATGTATAATAAAAAATATGTATCTATGTATGTTATGTATTTTATTAAGTATATATCAGTTATCTAGTACACAAGCTCTACTTAGCTTTGGGCTAGATGATGTTGTGTGGATTGTCCAGCATTATTTATTTATTTATCTTCACCATTAAGTTTTGACATCCATGAAGGATGGTTTATGTAGTGTTCGCTTGTTCGCACTTACGTAGATGACTTGTAAGGCCTATGGAAGCACTAATTAGCACTTATAAAATCAGAGCTCTCTTATCAGTGAAGCTATCAATCGAACTAATCTCACTTTAAGGTTTGTTTACTACAGTGGGTCACCCCTGACACTCAGGGAAATTTCTGGAATGAAATCCCACGTTTTCACATTTGAGTTTGGTGGGATAACATCACGCAGCTGACTGTATCTAATATAAATAATTATAGTGATGGATGAGTGATGGATCAATGTTATTTGTCGAAAATTGTCGAACCCGGCGATAGGAGTCCATTCCACTCGGCTATCAACTATTCAGTTACCTATCAAGAAAATTAATTGAAGTCTGTTGAAGTGTTATATTTTATTTATATTATAGGGTACAAGAACTGGGGGTGGGTCCGACTGGCTCAGAATCGTGATGCATCGAGAGATCAGGGGAGGCCTTTGCCCAACAGTGGGATGTTAAAGGATAATTTTAGTTGTAGATTATAAAAAAATGGTTTGGAACTGATATTAAATTTAGTCACATTAAATCTTGTCTTAGTGGAACCAGGTTAACCAACCTGCGTTTTGCTAATGACATTGTCCTCTTCTCCTCCTCGGCTTCGGAGCTACAGTCAACGCTTGAAGATCTAAGCGTGGCGAGCCTTGAAATTGGACTGAAGATGAATCGGTCAAAGACCATGCTCATGACCAACAGCGATAAGACCAGAGTTAAAGAACTCGGAGAAAAATAGCTTTACGTGGAAGACTACATCTACCTTGGCCAAAAAATAGTTTCATTCAATTCCAGACAAGATAAGGAGATCGCTCGACGAACCGAAAATGCCTGACAAAAGCTATGCCAAGGCTGGCTGGCAAGGCGAAGGCAAGAGAGACCTAATGAAAGGTCCCGATTTTCCACTACGATAAAGCGAAGGATAATGGACACATGCGTTCTCCCCGTCATAACCTATTGTGCGCAAACTTGGTCATTGACGCGACTTCAGAAGTCCAATATCAAGGTTTGCCGGCGAGCGATGGAGCGCAGCGTTTTGGGTGTCCGACTAACGGTCATGGTCTGCCACACCGAACTGCGCTATCAGACGCAAATCACTGACGTAACTCTGAAAGCCGCAAAGCTGAAGTGATATTGGGCTGGTCACGTCTGCCGCATGCCAGGAGAGCTGTGGACTAAGGTAGCCACCGATTGGCAACCTAACCAGGCAAGAAGGCGACGCAGTAGGCCTAGACGGAGCTGGCGGGACGAATTGAACAAATTCCGGGCCGACTGGACGGAGATGGCCAGTAATCGTGATGTCTGGAGAGAGTGGGGGGAGGCCTTTGCCCAGTAGTGGGATGACCAAGGCTAAAAATAATAATAATAATTGTAAATTGTCGCCTCACAAAATAGCCTTTTGTCAGGTGGCAACAAGGTGCGTGCCTTCAGCGGCTGGGTTATGCCATGGCTCATGTATACCTTTGGCATACTTAGATGGACACAGACTGAACTAGACGCCTTGGGCTGTAAAGTTCGTCAACTTTTAACCACTCATCACATGCGACACCCCCGAGCTTCGGTAATGAGATTGTATATCCCGCGGAAATGTCGTGGCCGAGGCTTTTTAAACACCAAGACCCTACACAACCGTGAGGTATGCAATCTCAGAAATAATTTTCATCAAGCCGAATACCAGATACATCGTGATGTGGTTGCAATCGATAAGAACCTTACTCCTCTCTCCTTACCTAACGAGAACTGGCGCAAACCTAAGGTGATGAGCATTCAGGACAGGAAGGCTATATGGGAGAGCAAAGAGCTGCATGGGAGATTCTACAAGGTCCTCAGAGGACCTGATGTAGATCTCCTAAGCTCCGTAAACTGGCTACGCTTCTTTGACCTCTTTGGGGAAACTGAAGGTTTTGTCTGTGCAATTATGGATGAGGTGGTAAAGACGAACAATTACCGAAAGTATATAATGAAAGATGGCACGATCAATATTTGTCGAGCGGGGCATCTTCCTGGGGAGACCCTCCGTCATATACTTTCGGGTTGTTAGCACCTTGCTAACTCTCAATACTTGCACAGACACAACCAAGTAGCCAAAATTATACACCAGCAACTTGCTCTCGGATACGGCTTACTGGTCCTGAAGTTCCGTACTATAAGTACACCGGCGCCAGTTCTTGAAAATGGCCGTGCCACGCTCTATTAGGACCGATCTATCATTATACAGACAGGACTATTCTTGCGAATAAGCCTGATATTGTACTGATACATCGGTTAGAACGGAGGGCGATGCTCGCTGATGTCACCATACCACATGATGTTAACCTCGTTAAAGCTGAGAAAGATAAACTTAGCAAATATCTTGACTTGGCTAGCGAGGTTGTCAGCATGTGGGATGTTGATTCAGCGACCGTCGTCCCGATAGTCGTTTCGGTTAACGGCGTAATAGCGAAGAGCCTCGATCAACATCTCAAGAGACTCTCACTAGGAAGTTGGATCAAGGGTCAGATCCAAAAGGCGGTACTCCTGGACTCGGCGCGCATCGTCAGGAAGTTCCTCTCTCTGCAGCTCTAGTCACCGGCCGCTTGAGGCTACCTTCGCGGCCGGTGATTCACCGTTTTGATATATTTTTTACTGTAGAATAGTTTTATAGTATTTTATTTTCTATAGTAAAAAAAATACTTTATAACGAGATTTAAAATAAATGATGTGAATAATAATAATAGATCTTCTAAGATCACAGCTTTTTTATCAGCAACGCTTTATACTGAAGTAATCAAACTTTTTACATTGTATTTTTGTTGGGAGACATCATGCAGCCGACTGTACTTAACATCAATAGTGAATCAGTAGTATCAATGTGATTTGTCGATAATTGTCGAACCTGACGATAGACGTCCATTTCTCTCGGCGCGAATCATTAGGGTTGCAGCGAGGCAGCGAGGTATCAAATATTCAGTTACCTATCAAGAAGTACCTAACTGAAGTTTAGGTTTAGATGATTGTTTTTTTATCTTGTCTGTTTTATGGCATTGAATTACTAATTTAAGCAACATTTACTGTAACCTATAATGTAATTTGACGTCTCCAAGTGTGCCTTGTAGGGGCACCTACATGAGTATCAGTATTATAATGGTTTGTTTATTATGAATTTAGGCTGGTTTGTTTTGGATGCTAGGATAGTTTAAAAGGAAATGAATAGAAATAGATTTTGTCGATTTTTGCAGTATCTAGAACTCTAAACTTGAGAAGAGTCAAATTTTATTATAGATCTAAACGTAAACAGAGACGTTTGAACATCTTGAGAAACTAGCTTCAAGCGCGTGGCCCGCAAGCTGTTTTCATCTGATGCCGTCAATATGAAATGCATGGGTTCGATCCCCGCCTTGGAACAAATGTTTGTACGTTCTGCAAATAATTGTACCAGGTATTTTGGGTATTTTCTATGTATAATAAATAATATCGATCAATGTAATGTATTGTATTATGTACATCAGTCATCTAATACCCATAACACAAGCTCTGCTTAGCTTGCGGCAAGATGATGCTGTGTGGATTGTCCAGCATTATTTATTTATCTAAATGTTACGAGTTAAAGCCCATATTTGAATGCACATTTTTGTGCTGAGCGGTAGGAGTGCGTCTCTGATCTGCGACAAACTTCACCATGAGCGCGTGACATAAAAAATACGTGAACACAGGTGCACTCTCTGCTCCCTCACTCTCATAATCCGATGGGAGTGCGGACCGACCTGACAGGGGAAATGAAATGAAATTTATTGTAAAAACTGTGTACAAATGACATCTTAAAAGCTAGGAGGAAGCTTCAGTTTATCCATTAATTACGGTCATACAATATATACTTATATACTTATTTATAACTAGGTAATTTATTGATTATTAAATTCTTTCATGTCATAAAAACATTTTTCTAAGAGCCACCTAGGGAGTTTTGTCTTAAATTTACTAGTAGGCAGTTCTCTTATGTATCTAGGAAGAGGGGGAGAGGTCAAACGCAACCAACGGCTTAACGTGGTATCCGAAGCAAGGGGCTGTAAATCCGCATATAGTTCACGTCATGTAAAAAGAAAGCTGGCGGTCAAGCTGCGCAGTACATTCCATTCCATTTAAGTGACGCGATCTTCGATCAGGTGCTCCGCGTAGGCCCTTCCTGACACCGGGATGCTCCTGTGTGTTTAAGCTCGTAGCAATACTTTTAGTTATACGTAAACCTACTTTTGCGTCGTATCTTACTGCCGTATCACTAAGTTGCATACAGTAAGTATTATTCATAGTAAAATATTGTCTCAATATTCAAATACAATATCTGGGAAAGGGTAATTTGTGTTGGGTCAGTTGTCTGTGTATTATTTATTCAGGTTTTGCGCCTACTACCAAATATTGGTTGCAAACAACCCATTTGCTGTACTCTTTCTACATGGTTGGAATTTCTTACCGGAAATGTTTGGTAATACTACTTTTCATATATATTTTTTACTATTTTATTCATTGAAACAACTTTAATTTGAACATAATATATGAACGTAGAAAATAGTTTTTGGAATTATAAAATGAAAATCAGCACCTAGATCCATGTTGCAATTTTAATTTTAACTACAAAAATTGCAATATCTATTTATATTTCATAAACTTTTGTATTAAATTAACTGAAGTTTAGTGACGATGTAACCAACAATGGAACAACATTATAAGTAGTTAGTTGTACCTAATAGAAGGATCCGTCTATACTCGGTTTTAGAATCCTAGATATTTTTTGTAAACAAAATACTGGAAAAAATTTTTTAGTCATTGATATTATCGGAGCAAATCGGAAGTTCAACACAATCTTTGGTTTCAAAAGCTTTTATTCATCATTTCCGTTATAGAACTCGAATTTGAACCTTTTCGCCTTTTCGCACTTGTGCAATAATGCGTTACCTTGTTTATTTCTGTTACTGTTATCAGTTTTTGTGAAGTTTCATTCATATGCCTTTTTTGACATAAAATATATTGGATTCTAGAACAAAAGTATAGTCAAAAGGTCCCGTGGTCGGTCTCCAACTAGCTAGATGGTCGGACCTCATCACCTCCCTAACACAATCCACCATAACCGACTGTTCCCACAACGCAACCAATAGGGAACGATGGCGGCGCATTGCACGAGCAGCCGTTCATCTGGACCCCCACAATAACCACTACCTCTGCCAAGAGCGCACGACTAAAAAGAAGTAGATCTATACACTAGGCAAACTCGATGTAGAATGTTTGTAAACAAACCACGACACAAATAACTAAAACTTGCTTGGCTTCGAGTTTCAGATATAAACTGTAAGCAATATTTATTGAAGGATCTCCAATCGACAAGTAATGTAAATTGCGTATAAAAAGACGCGGTATCAGAGTGGATTTTAAGTTAAGTATTGGCAGTTTGTTTACAAACATTGTACATCGAGTTTGACTTGTGTATAATTTTGTTGGTTATCTATTACGATTATTTAACCTACCTGTTATGACCTCTTATTGAACCAGGTGAGAACTCTGTGTCCTAACCTAACACAGGCTTTAAGCCACTTCTAACTAAAATGTAATGTTGTTTTTAGGCTTCCGTACCCGAAGGGAGTAATCGGAACCCTATTACTAAGCCTCCGCTGTCTCTCTTGCCGTTATGACAACATATAATAAAAATTAAATAAATATCCAAATTAAAGGGGGCTTCCATACAAAAAACGTGATTATTTTGGCTATTTTTGTTCTTCGTTTTTCAAGGCATCTCATGAACCGTAATAGATAGACACATAAAACTTTCTATAAATAAGTAACACTTGAACTGTAATAATAACAATTACTCAAAATATAATTAAGATAAAAATTTAAATGGGTGAAAATTTGATGTTCTTTGAAAAAGTTGCCTGATTTTTACGGTACGGAACCCTTCGTGTGCGAGGCGACTCACACCTGGCTGTTAATTATTTTACCTGAATAAATAATTATATTCTATTCTATACGTATAGTAGCGTAGAAACCAATGTTAGCAAGACGGACCACAAACGGTCGACCACCGTGTATCCGGTCTAAAGCAATACAATCTAGTAATATTATGCGTTATTTGGACTGAGGCCAGGAATCTCTCAGAGGACAGACCGAAATGAACAAACAATTTCAGCTTTATGAGAAGGTGATAAGACTCAGATACCACGATTCGACGCCCAGATTGAATCGCCTTTTGTGGGTCTAGCTTTTATTTTGGAAGGCTAGCTTGCTGTTCTGTTTTCGCTGGAAATGATAGTAAGATTGTACGTGTACAGAGACAGGGTGGCCTTTTGAGATGGGAGTGTATGGACAAATCCATATCAAGACCTAGGTTCCGAGCTTCTCAAAACCCAAATTAAGAACCACAAGTAAAAGTTGCTGAAAGAAGTGACCAGGCGTGATAAAAACGATTAAGCAATAAAGCAAAATACTAAAGTGATTTACAACGGGATATGAAAACGGAACCCTATTACTAAGCCTCCGCCGTCCGTCCGTCCGTCTGTCACGTGGCTATATCTCATGAGCCGTAAGAGATAGACAGTTGAAATTTTCAGATAATGTGTATTTTTTTTCCCGCTAGAACAACAAATAATAATAATAAAGTAATATTTACTATGATTTAAATTTTGAGTTATTCAATAATTCGACACTGCGCACAAAAAAAAAAAAACTTTAGTGTTAATAACCATGATGGATTTAAAAGATAGTAAAAAAATAGTCTGCAATTTTTCCAAGATCTTGCATGAGACGAATTAAAAACAAAAATCACAAAAACGTTAATTTTTCCTGAGTGCTAAGGCTGCCTTAGATTTACCCAGGTACGATGTGTGAGAAGCCACGGGCAGGTTCTGCCTGCCCGTGGCTTCTCTCCCATAAAAAGAAGAAGACATTAAAAGGGTTGATTTTACATTTCACTGTTAGTAATAATGATGATTAGTACCGACCTAAAAGGTTTTAAAAAGCATTTCTCAATAGAAATTAAGCTTTAACCTCACGAAAACAGCGGTGAATAAATAACTGCGACACAATGTTGGTAGGTACAGTTACTAACAAAAGTTTATTTTCAAGAGCCACTTTAACGACCAATTAGTTTGTTATACCGGGATAAAAAGTAACATTTAATACGTTATTAAATATAATCATACGTAGCATAGTAAGCGGGCTGAAGTGGCAATGGGCCGGCCATATAGCTCGCAGAACCGATAACCGTTGGTTAAGGTTCTCGAGTGGCGACCGCGATGCAAAACGGAGTGTGGGAAGATCTTCCACTCGATGGACAGACGACATTGTAGCGGTCGCAGGCAGTCGATGGATGGAGGCGGCTCAGAACCGCTATTTGTGGCGTCGTTGGAGGAGGCCTATGTTCAGCAGTGGACGTATATGGGCTTATGATTATGATGAATACGTTATTCTTAGTCAACATAATCATAGAAGGAAAAGTAGAAGGAAGATTAACTATATGAGTCAGATCAAGGAGAAAGTTGCTGTCATGTCTTATAAAGAAGTAAAAGAGACCGCATTGGAAAGAGAAGAGTGGAGGAAATTGCATCATTACACCGCACCGACAAATGCTAGGCTCTTTTATTTACAATTATCTAAGTGAATAAAGATCCAATTATTGATCTTTAAAATTATAATTAGGGTTTTTGATTATTTCTAAAACCTATACCTATGCAAAATTTCAGCCCGATAGACTATTAAAAGCACAAAGAGATACAGGTCCAATCGACGGCATCAAGCAATCAAAGCTAAACTAACATTTGTATAAATCCGTTACTATCAATATCCCGATTCAAATAACTCTTTCATTTAATAAAACAACTACGACAGGTACTGAAATTATATTTACATTTCAAATAGATTCATCACTTTTGATAGCGACTGTACTAAGCACACGCTATAAATCAAATATTTATCAACTCAGCCGAATCCAAGGCTGGTACAAAACAGGCTCTCGAACTGTGTAGGTATATGTGCTGTGCTCTTGTGGCGTAGGGCAACGAAACATCCGCAAACTCGCGTTTTTATGCCCTGTAACCTGGCCCTAATTTCACTAAATTAATAGTTTCACCATAACAATGGTATCGTTTCAGAATTACACATTTAGGCATTTTCTTGAAAGATAAAATGCCAAAATGCAAAAATAGATGGAGCGCAATTCAAAAGTAGCAGAATTCGGCTAGTATATATAGACTGATAATAGATAGAATAGAATATATTTATTTGTTATAAGACTAATCCGTCTTCAAAACACATTAAAGACATCTGTTGGAATTTCTATGTGATTAAATAAAACACCTTATTTCTTTAAAACTTGGATTTCCCCGTACGCACTATTGAGGCAATGTAACACAAATTACTTAAGTACCTTAGTACTAATATAAAATAAACTTTTACACCGTCGATATCGTAATGTCATGGAGCAGTCATGAACGAATCATAACATCACAAAAGAAATGATTAATGTATCTGTTAAAGGGCAATGTATACGCTTCTACAACAAAACTCCTAGTGAGTTGCAAAAACTATCACTAAATAAATTTAAAAAAAATCTCAAAACCTTCCTGTGCAATAAGGCTTAATATAAAATATCAGATTATCTAGACCTAGAGGATAAAAAGGCTTGGGACAGGTTTAGCTCCAACTCGAAAAATAACAAATAACAGGCACCGACGCGACCGAAATTAATATTTAATATATATATAATATTTATAAATTAATATTTATTATATATATATATATAATATATATAATAAATATTTATTTATTTATTTAGTGATGTGATATTTGGTAGCCTCACACTGTTTAATGGGACCTAAAAAAGTTCCCTATGCTTTTCATAGCATTAATCGATCAACGAATGTATTTTAAATGCCTGAGTGGAACACCGGGTTTCTATTTCAAATACTTTTTCTTATAAAAAAAATATGAACTTTAGGTGACCTTGACAAGAAATAAAAAAAAATCTGTCAACGTAACTGTCCAAGATATTTTTTGTAAATAAATATAGTCTGACAAATTATGTTTAGGCGCATATCTTCCAGTTTTTATTTTTGGAAAATCATCTCTGGATACCGAGTAAATATTATTTTTTCAGAACTGCGTTTTCATTTTTTTTCTCCCTTAAACCTCAAAAGTGCGGCTTGTGACTAGCACTGAAAGATTGCTCTTGACAAGGCCTATCACTGAAAAAATAATTACGTTGCACTATTGCGGCTTTTAGGAGGAATTGTTTTTTAAAATATATATTATGTATATAAAATAAATGTTTTATCACATTGGTACAGGTAATAAAAGGAACTCGGGGAGTTCAATTTAACGCTGCTGGTAACCAGAAAACAGATTCGTCTTCTAATTCGCCATAGCGTCGATGACGTAAGCTTGTGTCAACCACGTGACCGTCGTGTCTCGGAATTTCATACCTGGCGAAGTATCCATACCATAACTCGGCCAAACTGTAACTTTACCACTGTTATCCCGACTTAAGGCTCTGTACTCACTGCGAGCTGCCAAACGCCTTATATCTTATTCACATTTACACTTGCCAAGGAGCCCGTGAGAATCTGTCCCCTAAGAACCCTCGGCACGTAGGAGCTTCAATATGCAAATTTTAAGTCTCTCACGTCTAAGGCCCTCGATAGCCATCCACTGAGAAAATATTATCGTTGAATATACTTCGAAGTTATTTGGGATTAGCTGTTGGCATTTTGAGGACAGCAACCAGAAGGTGGTCCAATGTAAGATTGTATGTACGTACTCGTATATATGTATGTTTTTTTAAATGTATGTTCGTCGATCTCGAGGTGGTCCCATAATATATTTTTTTCCTAGGGATAAATTTAAAAATAGTGTAAAATTAAGGGATTCTTAGTCGGTTTTTAGTTTATTCAAAGTAATAAAATTATTAAAATAAATTATTGCTGAAAAATCGCACAGCGCGCCATGACACATTCCTGTTTTATTTATTCACCGGGTGGACGCCATGTTTGTGTTTTGACATTCTGTATTTTTTGACCGTTATTTTGATACCCAGGAACGAAGCTGTTTCAGTGCTTCAGGATAACAAAGAGCCCACATGCATAAATATAATAAATAATCCTGGATATTTCCCTGTCTAGCCCCAAACTAAGCAATAGTAGTGTTATGTGTTCTTTTGGGAATTAACGGCTTATTTAATTATTTATGTTTAGAAAATTAACAGCTTCGTTTAGCTTAAGGTACCCATTTTCTATTTATTTTTTTATCCCAAGCTCTGCTTAGCTTGGGACTAGATGATGCAGTGTTGATTGTCCAACATTATTTATTGGGAATGTAGCAGCTACGAACATCATTACGACATTCGTAGCTGTTTTTTTTGTAAATACATACTCATTATTTATGCCCGCGAAGAACATAATCTTTGCCGGGTTAAAGTACATAGATAGATATAATTTATTGACAAAAAGATTACATGTTTTTTGGTTTATAGTGCCTTAAATCCTAGTAAGTTTACATCTAACTTATTATGTTTGTGTTAGTATACTACTTAGCTAGTTCACGTGTGTTTGTCTGTGCTGTTTGTTAGTCTATGCTAGTACTAAGTAGTCTCTTTTTATTTTTATTGTCTTAAAGTTTTTTTTGTGTGTGTAGTGTGTAATAAATAATTTTCTTTCTTTCTAACTTTTCTTTGAATGAAACACTCTTGTTCTACAAAAAGCGTCGCACAGAATGGAGTCCCTGATTAATAAGACATCTTAGTTCCCAAACAAGGCAGGTAGCATACATAAATCGAAGTCTCAACTACGCCGCTCACGTACAAAGTCACTTCACCGTAGCTTAGGAAATACGGAAAAAAAAGTATAATGGTGTTTAGTGTGGAAGCGATGCTAAGCTAAATATCTATGATCTATTTAATAGATTAATATTTGTTAAAAAAAAACTAGTTCTCTAAAAGTTCTATTTTATTGTAAGATCCTTCGTTGATATAATTTTTAAGGGTTTCCTAATATAGAATAGAATGAAATAAAAACTAACTTTTGCTCGCAGCTTTGCTCACGTGGTAGGTGGTACCTGTATAAGACATCGTCTATACTTACTCCAAGTCTATTACCCTCTAAGATAATATTTATGTATTTATTTAAATCTTATATTTTTAAAGGGCAACACTGTCTAAGTCTAAGACAAGGTTGGAGCGTAACAAAGATGTAAAGTACCTACTTAAGATCCTGTAAATGTGTACTTACATAAAAAGTTGTTTTGTATAATTTGTTTGGTTGTACCACAACACAAACCTCAATGAGTTTTATAACTGATCTTTAATAAACCGATGAAAATATTAAAACATATTATGGAGCTCTTATCATTTTGTCAATCAAAAACCTTTTATTCTCGCGAAGCCTTAGGTATGTAACTACAATAAACTCCCTCTAGTAAGTATATCGCTCCAGAACCCACTAAGGACACCACCTTATCTCCAACAGAACATAGCGTGTATTTAGTTTTATCTACCGCGGCCTGTGTAAATGTAAATACCCAAGTGTAAATGTAAATATCTAAGTGTAAATGTAAAACCAGGTACCACAGGTTACAATATCTGCAGAGAGAGGAAAGTAGGTATTTACCTGAAATGATGGTATCAGATAAGAGAAAGGCGAAAATACGAATTTACAGGACACATTTGGAAAATAAAAAATCGGATATGAGATACTTTTGTTGGGAGAGCACATTTTAAGCCAGATAATGGTGGAAACAACAGCGATGTCTTATTGAGCTTAGTAGGAATTGTTCCCGTTACATAGCGAGACGTTACGTCGCGAAATTATTCGTCGGCCTCAAGGTCAACGGTACAGTCAGCGCGATAGTTATATAGATAGCTGTTTTTATATTAAGTTAATTGTTTGTAATGATTTTTATGGGACGGCGTGGTCGCTAAGCGACAAAGTCCTTCTTTAAAATATAAAAAAATATATAAAAAAATGAAGAACGGTATCAATGTGACCGTATTCAACCAGTATACCATCGTTGAAATGAAAAATAAACTCTTAGCGCGTGGATTAAAAGTAAACATTCAACAGGACGGACGATGGCTTATCGTCTTTTAGATTTAGCAAAGATTTTTTATTTTTTCGGTGAATGTACATTTTTTTATCTATGTTTTTTCTCTCGAAACGGCTCTATCGGAAGACCAGCGTTGGTTGTAACCAGTGTACAACCAGCTCATACTGAGACAGAGACCGCTTTAAGGCTACTTTTTGATCTGGAAAAAAGCATGCGAAGCCGCGGACAGCACCTAGTAAATAAAAAACAATTCTGGACAATTCACACAGCATCATCTAGCCCCAAGCTAAGCAGAGCTTGTGTTATGGCAAAGATAGTTGTAAGGGCTACTAGGTCTGTGTTATGGGCACTAGATAACTGATATACCTACCTATTTAATACCAAAGATATTTAATATACCAAGGATATTTTTCTAAATACATAGAAAACAACCAGAACACCCTGAACAAATAACTACAGAGCGTAAAAATATTTGTTCCGTTTAACAACTAGCATAGTAACTGAAAAGCCTGTGCACTATCGCAATGACAAAAACTTACATAAAATCAGATAGAAAGGAATGAATGAGCTCAGATGCGAGGCGCTCGTTAGCAACCGGACTGAATGGGTTGCATAATTACATTCACTGTAAAGCATTCGCGACTCTTTCATTCGTTCACTTCTCTTTTCAAAAGTTTGTTCTGTGAAAGAAACAGTTTGTAGATAACTTTTAAAAGAGAGCGTCCTAAAATCAAATCTTTAGGGTTACTTCCAAGCATGGTCACAGAAAACAAGGTATGGCACTCCGAGTGACACATGCTACGTAACTGTCCAGGTGCCACTTATTTCAACAAAACATGATGGGGAACAAATAGTCATTTTAAAAAAATACATACAAAATTTCAATCCTCAGTTTTGTTTCATAGATCGGTCAAAACAGTTTTAGTGAAACACGAGTAATTGTGATAAATAATTGGTTAAATGAATAGCCATATGGCTAATGAGATAATTCGGTTTTCTCTTTTTGTGCCTAAATTTATGTATTCTTTGAGATGTAGTCAATTGTGGAAGCACAGCGAGCTCTGGGAAGGCTTAGACAACATAATACAGAATACTCTATCATCGGTTTTGAATGTCGATTTAGATGGCAAAGGCATGGTCGCAGGCCTCCCTGCCTGTCAAATTAGGAGGCTTAGGTATACGAAAAATTTCATGTGTAGCCCTTCCAGCGTTCCTGTCTTCCTTCTACAGCACTAGTTCTTTAGTTGAAAAATGTTTAAAATCATCATGTTTGGTCCCACTTGGAATTTCACTCAAAATTTAATTTTTAGACGAAGCTCAAACGGCTTGGCATAATGCTTGCCCTAATGCAGCTACCCCAAAATCTCTTTTGTCCCAACGGCATTGGGACGGGCCTCAGTGTGAGTTGACACGGAATAGTTTATTACAAACGTGCTCCAGCTCTGTAGATCGTGCCCGTCTCCTGGCCGTTTCTAAACGGGAGTCAGGAGCAAGCATTTCCTTCATTTAAAACTGTCACTTTATTGGATCCCGTAACTTTCCGTATCGCAACATGTCTTGGGTGCAAGGTGCTGCGGGCCTCATCAATGCCAGTGCGGTACTGCTGTCGAACAGCTTGTTCATCACGGATTATCGTGTACTAGAGCCGCCGGTCGGATATCTCGTCATGCCAACCTTAACGACATCATCCGGCGGGCCTTTGTCACCGCTAACGTACCAGCTATTCTCGAACCAAATGCTCTGTTGCGTGACGATCGTAAGAGGCCTGACGGCATGACACTAGTCCCATGAGAGTTGGGGAGGCCCATTGTGTGGGACGCTAAATGCGTCGACACACTTGCGCCTTCCCATCTTCCGAGGACATCCGTGAGAGCTGTTGCAGCGGCAGATTTGGCCGAGGATCTCAAGAGACGCAAATATGCAAGTCTCGACAGAACTTACACATTTGCTCTCTTTGAGGTCGAGACCCTAGGTCCGTGGGGTACTAAGGCTCTCCGGGTTTTTAAAAAGTTATCTGAGCGTCTGGCCGACGCGACGCATGACCCGAGAGCTGGTGGGTATCTGGCGCACCGCATCAGCATTGCCGTACACCGGGGCAATGCAGCCAGCATCTTGGGGACGCTTCCGACTAGTATTGATATGGATCGGTTGACCTGTAGATTGTTTGCTACAGTCTGCAGTTAGCTTACAAATTCAACATATTTACAATTGTATTCTTACAGTTGTAAATACTAGTTTTAATTTGTTTTTGTTGTTTGATTGTAATTTTCTTTGTCAATAATTGGTACAAAACCACATAGTTTTATCAGATTCGTACGGGTAATTTATGGAGCTCGGGGAGTTACGATCTTACGCTACTGGTAGCACCAGAAAACAGATTCGTCTTCTCATTCGCCGATGGCGTCGATGACGTGGGCTTGTGTCAACCACGTGACCGTGATGTCTCGGAATGTAATTAATGCTTCCAGGAAACCATCGTTTCTAACAAAACCAAGGACTGAAAAAGAGAATGGAGGAGAAAAACAAAAACTAAAATATTTTTCAGCAGCAGCAGTCTAGTTTCACATCTTAAATATTTAATGATGACGATGTACTCTTAGCCGAATTTCGGCCCTCACAAGTGTTTGCGCAAACACAGCCGCACTCTCGTTATATACCGACACGGCCGCGGAGAGGTTAAGCGCAGGACCAAGACCACGGGGGTGTAACACCCCCAACATGGTTGGATATGATAGAAGATGTCCTTCTATCATAGAGATATGATAGAAGGACATCATCATCAGAATATAATCCGGCTTAGGGCGCGATCCCACTGTGTCGTGACGACAGAAAGTCGTGCTGTTTACCATCGTGCATCATGGTTTGTATGTTGATAGTACAAGATGGTTGGTATCAAGCCATCAGGTTCTAAGCTTTCCAAACTTCCTTGTATCAAACAAATGCAAAGACTGAGGTAAAGGAAAAAGAGGTTTTAATAGCATCTAGTTTCATAGCTGAGGCTAAATTTTCTATGATTATTTGTTAGCCCAGCTATTATGGAATAAACGAAGCTAATAAAATAACAGAGAATATCTTGTAAAAAGGCACAAAAGCAAACACAATTTACGGTGTCATTTCTGATGTCGTAAAAATTAAGCTAAGCTAATTTGGCAGTTCGGGAAACTACGTCGAGTCTTCTCGTCATCTATACCGCAATGCTTGAAAACGAATACATCCGATAGAGAACCAAAGCTATCGACATAGCACAGAGAATTAGCAAGATGAAGTGGCAATGGGTCGGCCATATCCAGCGAAGAACCGACAGCCGCTGTGTTAAACGTGTTCTCGAGTGGAGACCGCGACTCGGCAAACGTAATGTAGACGCCCTCCGGCCAGGTGGGATGACGATCTGCGAAAGACTTCAGGCAGATGCTGGATACGGCACGCTGAAGACAGGGCGCTATGGCGCTCATTAGGGTAGGCCTATGTCCAGCAGCCAGTGTGGACTAAGATAGGTTGATGATGATAATGAATTTGACAATACTAAAAATGATGCCATTCCTTTTATTTTGATCATAATGAAAGGGACTGCAAAGTTTTTTGTGCTGTCAACTTATTAGCGAAATTTGAATCGACACCAATGTCTTAGTCCTAAAATAGGATCACAATACTACCAACACATAAAGGAAACCTCAAACACAGTTTGATGGATGCAAACAAAAGTTGAATACGGTGCGTGTTATGATAAAATAATAATAATGTTTGTTTATTTTCAGATTACAAAGATCCATAGTTGAACTGAGCGTCCCGAGTTGTTGGCTAATCAGCGAAGGATATTTGACATGTAAGTTGGTATGCAATGTTGTGTCAAGTTGCGCGCATATTTTCCTTGAAGGAAGGCTTCCATCTTGTTTCCGTTCACTATATTGATGGTATTTTAACAGCTACGCTTCGTCCACGCGTTTATTTTCTTTTCATGAGTCTACCTACTATTGCATTATTATATCGAACCATTTATAACAAAAATGATTACTAATAAAACCGTATTCGAAAGCGCCATTAAGATTACGTTTTTCGTTTATGGAATAAAACTTCAGCGGAAATAAAAATTAATTAACACCAATCAAGAGCTCCCAACGCCAACCTTTGACCGATAAAAGTTAAGCGTTCCATTTTTGAACGCACCAATAACAATTCCATGAAGTGGCGGCAAAAGCTTTAACCGACCGCCATTTTTAAGCCAAAAGTGTGTGGAATATATACACGCGATAATCTGCCATAAGGATGATTAAAATTGAGGGTGTTAGGGTGAAATTCGCGTGCGGACAGGACACGGTACATTAAACGCTAATTGAAAATGCGATGTATGTCAGAGAAGCTGTGATGCCAACTTTGAATATAGTTGTGGTGCTCTTTATTACCTCGAAGCAACCAAACAGCTGAAGCGATTTTGATAAATGAGTTACATATTAAAATACTCGTCATCGGGACACCTAGATATGGTTCTTAGCTATATTCAGAAGGCCTTTGCCGTCTCATTTTACGAAAAAGGTGAAAAGCGGAAAATTGAGTCGTCTTTCTAGATAGGTTTCAATGTAATTCGGGCTTAAGAGCGTGCGAAGGCAAGTGCAGGCACTATTTTAAAAAAATAGTATTGTGAACACCCTTTTAACAGCGAATGTTTCTGTATACCTATTCAATTCACAACTTTGCTACTCCGTCTTCACATAAGTGCATATTTTCCAAAACATTTTTCCCGCAACTATCAGAAACTCCGCGGAAACTACGTCTAAACATTATTCCCAAAGTTGGCAACACACCCGAACGAAACTGGGTCGGCACGCTACAAAATACATTAACAGAAAGACGAACTTTTATAATTAATGTAATACAATACTTGCGAATTAATAAGTTTAATGAAGATCCAAAGTTTCGGGCAGCTTATGGATTGTCAGGAGTAGCTCAAAGTACAGTCAGCTACCCAAATTCGTACCTCCTCAGAATTACTCTTCGGATATATCAGTGGACTTGGCAAATGACGACGAATAGAGTCAGTAGGGGCCCAAGTGTGATGCAGAGTTTAAAGGGACAGCGACACTATTAAGTAGGGGGAACGTCCTTTTCATAGACGTATGCAGATATTTCCTACAAATAACTAAAACCGTGCCATAATAAACTGTGCTCAATAGGTCAGTGTTATTGCGTACTAAACGCGGTCGACGAGAAGGTAAATCAACTTCAACTTATATCGAAGCGATATAACAAAATAAGTACTAAGTAGAGGGTGTCTGGCGGCAGATTAGTAATCGCCAATTCGAATATTTTAAAAAGTAATGAACGGTGCGAGACGGTGGATGTGTCATTCGACTCGCGGATCGTGCAGATTCGTCTGAAATAAATGACATTCAACCGGGTTTACTGCAGCGTATAGCTCAAAACACGAAGCTCCGTTTTGAACAGTGCGTTCAGTTCGACGGAAAGCATTTAGATGAAATTATTTTTAAGAAATAAAATCCGCAGCATCTCTCTTTGTAAAAATATATTCAATAAAACAATAAGCAACGTAGTTGCTTTTTTATTCAATTTTAAAAACATAAATCTGCCGCCAGACACCCTGTACATCTTAGTGCAGCTGACTGTACTTAAACTTGAAACGAAAATTAGCAAAAATAAATAAAATTTCCGAGAGGAAATGGACTTTTGAGTTATATCGTCCGCCATTTTGATTTGTTATTCACAACTCTATAGTAAATATTATAAAATATGTGACTTAACTACAACTTTTACAGCTATTTAAATTGTCTGAGCTACAACAACGGTAAAAGGATAAACAAAAAAAAAATTAGATCAGTAAAATATTGTTTATTTAAGAGCAAGGACCAAGGAGTAGAATGTTTTATGACGACGATTTAGTAAAAGTCACAACCAATTGCTGGACACGTAAAGCGACCCAGAAAATTGGCGTATGCAGGAGTCGTAGCTTTCGACGTGGTATATAATCCAAACTAATATTATAAATTCGAAAGTAACTCTACCTGTCTATCTGTCGGTCTGTTACCTTTTCACGCATAAACGGCTGCACAAATCTCAATAAAATTTCGCAGGGAGGTAGATGGTATCCAGGCGACGGACATAGGCTACTATTTATACCGGAAAAGCGCGTGTGAAGTCGCGGGCAGAAGCTAGGGGGCTATAAATTATGATGATGGAGTAAAACAGACTTACCTGTAGCATACGCCGGCTCAAGATCATCTTCATCATCAGTATGATGTCGACTCGAAGCGTGCGAGTGCGAGTGTGAATGATGCGCCACCCCCACGTGCAATGGTTGAATCGGCTGCTCGTAGTGCTTGTGGTGGTCCACATACACCCGATGGTGGTGTGGACACGGCGTCGGGGGAAGATAGTCCCCTAACGTCCCCCCTCGGGTTAGCGTGGACCCAGCGGATAGCGTCCCTCCCCCACTGCACGAGGCTAAAGCACTTCTCACTGAGCCTAGGTCTAACGAAGGTCTTCTAGAAAGATCGCCGTAGCTATCTCCAAACAACGCACTGGCTGGAACCGCGTGGCGGACGTCGTGATGCGCGTGGGAGGAATGTCCCCCGTTTGATGAGGAATGAGGAGACGCGGAATGTTCTCGACTGTCTCTTGAAGTAGACGCTGTGTGGATGATGCTTTCGTCCGCTTCTATCTCTCTTGCGGTAGGTGGATTCGGGTGTGCGGGAGCAGTCGTCCCCGCGCGTCTCGGACTTCGCCCGCGATCGGGCATCACCGACGACGCGGACCAATACCCCCACGCCATTTTCGTTTCTGTGCCGCACTTTTAAGTATCAAACTGCCATGAATGTAATTCGTGAACCTAATCTCCTTTGACGGGATTGACCGGGCTGCTACAGAAGGCTACAGTATTAAACAGAGAGGTGTCAGTACACGGCTGTGTGTGATCAGTTGTGTGGTCAGGTAGGTTAGCAACTGACATTCGGGTAGAGGATTGGGTAGGTTTTTCTTTGTACGAAGATATGATGATGAAGGAATGCAATACGCATTGATAGCAATGGTACCTTTATACTAGCCAAACTCGATGTTTGTAAACAAACCGCCCATACTTAAGGGGCAAACCTCGATAGGTTACCGTTTTGACAGCCAAACCCGATTGTTTGGCTGTCAAACTAGGCCTAGATCTCCGCACTCACGCGATCCCCGTGGTAAAAAACTCGAATTACATAAAATTCTACATTTTTTCTTTGGTTCTTTGAATGTGAAAAAACGATTGCAAAAAAAAATGACGATAATAAATTTAATGAATGTGCACTGTTTCGCACATAATTTGGTAGAGATCTCAAAAACCGCGGTCTATTGAAATGATTTATGTTTTGATTCGTAGGTTATTATTATTACTAATTATTTGGTTCCTTGAACCAGTTTCTTCATAAGTTGTGTAGTTTTTTTGTAAATAAGCAAAAACTTGATTTTTGCGCTTACGTCGCCGCCGTTCCAAATACGTATGCTCTGTCCGAAAAAAAAAAAAACGCGAAATCCTTTGCCTATCCTTCCTCCATCCTTTGTTTACAAACATTCTACATCGAGTGTGGCTAGTGTATAGTACCCAATAAGTGAGTTCCTGAGATATTTTTTTGGCGGCTTCGCTTGCACAAAATGGCGCAAGTATACTTCATATTTAACTATCACTCAATAGAATGCATCAGAATACATTCCTACCTTTTATTTGTTAAATTGAATCAAATAAGGTCAAATAAACCTGCGCTAGCCTCTATACTCATATCTTACTCACTCATTCCTCGAAGAAGCTACGAAAAAGGCTTGCTTCTGATTCGCGTCCCCCACAGCTAAACGAAAATACTGACCGAATAAACTGGCCGCGTAGATAGGTTTGTCTATTCGTATTTCGTATGTCATTGCGTCGATAGGATCGGCCGCCGGCGACTCGCAACTAATTCGTGCTCATTCGGCCTCCGACGCAGCAAATGATCGTGCTCATTTGGATTAGACGCGCCAAATGATCGTGCTCATTCGGTTTGGAGCCCCAAATGATGGTGTTCAGTTGAGTTCAGACGGACCAAATGAGATGTAAACTGACAGGGCGTCTCTCGCGCGCAACAAAACGCAGGGCTGTCAAGTTATCGAATTCTAACGTAAATAATTTCGTTTGTAGGGTTGGTAGTTTTTTGTGCGGACCAAGGCTGTGTCTATGTTTTTTATTAATATATGGAATAGCGAGCACCTATTATAATTATGTCTTTACGTAGAAAAGGATCGATCGCACCGGATGATGTAAAACTGCTCTAATCCGAAAACCTTGAATGCTTGTTATCATTGCCTAAAAACAACCATTCGCATTTTGTATCCCTTGTACTCCTGAATTTGATAGACTAATGAAGAAATTAGGTACATTCCCATGTTGATTTGAAAACCTGTGTCAAGAATAAAATTTAACCATATGAAGACTCGCAATTTTTTGGCTAACGTAGGGATCAAGTAGGAACGGACCAAAATACTTAACTAACCAACCGTGTTTTGTGTGAAACTGGCCAAATAATGTCTTCTGAGACTAGATATATGGATTATGTCGCACTAGTTTCTAGCCGCAGCTTCGCAAGCGTTGTTTCTATAATAATAATAATAATAATAATGCTGGACAATCCACACAGCATCATCTAGCCCCAAAGTAAGCAGAGCTTGTGTTGTGGGTACTAGATGACTGATAAACTTAATACAATATATAACATAGATAGATATTTTTTTATTATATATAGAAATCACCCAGAACACCCGGAACAAATATTTGCAGATCGTACAAACATTTGTCCCAAGGCGGGAATCGAACCCGCAACCTTCAGCGTCGCAGGCGGACCTTCGCCCGCCTGTTTTATGGGATAAAAGCCTATGTTTGTTTCCAGGCCTAGAACTACATCTATGCAAAAATTCAGCCCTATCGGTTCAGTCGTTATGGCGTGAAGAGGTGACAAACTTCCATCCAAGCTTTCGCATTTAGAATATTAGTAAGATTAATAATTATTAATGCGAATCCATATATCAAGTCTCAGAGGACGCATTCAAGCCTCTCGGATTTATTTACTGAAATGCGAGAGGCACAGGCAAATACGAAAGGAGGCCTCCAGTAATGGGTAACCCCGGGCTGGAGTGATGATTGATGATGATGAGGGCACTACTTAGTCTACCGGTAGCTTCTAAGCCTATCATAATATAGGTACGCTAGGTATGTAGTCTACCGGATATTACGTACCTAGCAGATGATATAAAACTGCCCTATAGCCTGGCCACACGCTCCGCCTTGCCTGCGCAATCCAACTGAACGAATAGTAAAATATTCAGCATGAATGTCTACAATTGCATAAGCCGCGCTTCCGCCGTCTACACTAGGATTAAAACAACTTGGCCACAACCTGAAGTGGCGTCAGTGGCTGCGTTTATTAGGATAAAGTGGTGGAGCGCATGTGAAAACTTTGCTTATAGCTAAACCCCACCGACCAACGTTGTTTTAATAATTTTGTTCACGCGCGTAAGCAACAAACTGGTTTGTGCAGGCATGCACGCAGGTAAGACGGAGCGTGTGGCTGGGCTATAACAGTAGGTATCATCGCGAACTGACCGTAGGTATAGCCAAATACTGTCCTGAGAGACTTGATTCATGGAGCGTATTGCAGTAATTAATGCATAGTACTGCATAGCCATCGATATTAGAATGAATGACGTACGCTATTGTTTCTAATTAGCGCCGACGTGTAATTGTTTTGGTAGATTAATTTATGTGACTGATGGATTGTCTTGTTAAATTATAATAGTTTGATTCGGCTTCTACCAAAATGTTCACATACTAAATTACTCCTAATGGAATCTACACATCAGACTCGGCGACACAGCCCGGCGGGTTGTTGTGACATTTCGGTGTATGAATATTGTAGGCAGCCGAGTGTTTTACCAATTTGTCGCCGGTTCACCGACGTTGGTGCTTGAACTGGTGGACCAGCCCTACCGTGAGTGTCCACGTCTCAGCTCCGTAGGTCATAAACCTTTCGTTTTCAAGCATTCCGGTATGGATGACTCGACGTAGTTTCCCAAACGCCTATTACATCATAACTCATAAGACCCACGAAACAAACCAAGTGGAGGTTATGAAGTCAACTTGACTCCATGAGGTTGTTTGGAAGATAATTACTTCAAGCAATCCTTTTACATTACACATTTCTGTTTTGTTACTTTTACATAAGCTAATTTGCACATGCTGAGCGATGCATCTTTTTTTGTCACTGATTTGTCTTTTATTTGTTTTTTCCTATGTGTTTGTATTAAACCTATTTACTTTACTTTTACTATAATAACGTAATAATCAAAATCTCTCTCATTATTATTCGTCCTATTTATAAAAAAAACACAACGGCCACTTCACGCATAAAATAATATAAAATCATGATTCCGGTTGAAATTTAATAAAAATTCTACAGGAATTGTTAAAGCCATCAAAACATTCCCAAGTATTTTTGGAAATGCCTTCAAATGTATTGAAATTGGATATAGAAACCTCCAACGATATCATAAGCAGCTTTGCTATCGGAACGTCTCCATTGATAAATTATTATGTTTACCTCAAGTTAAATACCCTGAAAATGATGTAGACAAGTGTGCGATTGAATACGCTAGTTAGCGAGATAAAGAAATGATTAAGGTAACTTGTGCTGTATTAAAAAACAAAAGAATTAGTTTACATTAAAAAGTTTTTCAATTATTACCCTTCAATGCTACATGACATTATAAAAAGTATTAATTAGGTGGTCAAACTAAGAGATACTTGACAGCAGTACACTTGCCTTGACTCGTCAAATCTGCCATTTCAAACATCGTTTTTGATGACTCGGTTGGCGTTGTGATGTGATTCGGTCAACATCCCACAATTGGATTTGCCATTTATAAAAAATAAAAATTAACAATCTTTAAATACGGAATGTATTTATATTTTGTTTATTGGTTTACCAATAAACACACAGCACAGACTTGATTGTAACACAACTTATGAGAATTTGTAACGCTACCTTGTATGAAATGCTTCCCTCGTATGATTTTAAAAGTAAAGGTCAGGAATTAAAAGCCACCGTCAGGACTGGAATTCGAGAATCTATGCATTGTTGCATAGATCTCTTGTGAACTCTACGCGTCGAAGTGAGTTAAGTTCGCTGTCATTCGCATAAACCACGTGTCTGACGGGAAATAAAATATTCTATCAGCACTGCTTCGAAACGGAAAGCTACCCTTTGCTACGTACGAATAGGATACAAAATAGGGTACAAATAGGCATTGAATAGAATAATATAATCCTTGGATACGGAAGTGCTGGAAGAACATTCCAGTACTTGTCGTGTCAGCTGTTAACCTATTTGGGTCTAATCAAATCTATAGATATGTAATGTATAGAAAGACTAGCTGCTGCCCGCGGTTTCGCACGCGCTTTTAAAGTAGCCTATGTCCGTCCCCGGGATACCATTTACCTCCCTGCCAAATTTCGTTGAGATCCGTTCAGCCGGTAAGGCGTGAAAAGGTAACAGACAGACAGATTTTATATATACAATGTGTCTGGTCACCGGTGTCGAAGACTTTGTAAATGTTATCGACAAATCACTATCCCTATTTTTTTTTTTCTCGCTCTATGGTAAAATGGCGGCCATTTTGTTTTCTTTTTCCTCGAAGCACGGGTGCTTGTACTGATTAGATAGGTACCCATGTAGAGGTCCTAGGAAGATGACAGAGGACTCATTTGATAGCCAATAATGTAGAAAATAAAGCAATGATAACATTGTATCATTACATTGTAACATTGTTTCTATTTTATAATAGAGGAAAAGAGAATTACTAAAAAAAAAATATATTTTATATTATTTGCTTTTTCATAAAATCGAAACTGTCAAACTACATGTTTTTTTGTTTTTGATCAATAGTACAGAATGTGTGCTTCAAAATAAGTCTTGCATCGTAGGCCTAAGTAAGATAGTTTAGAAGTTATAGAAGTTATGATGATTTGAATATGACCCTTGAAAGCTTAAATATCCCGCTAACTTGGAATGCCTCGAAACTGTGAGTCTACGACCCCGGTGACCAGACACATTGTATATATACATATATAATATAGCATTCATAATATGTTAAGCTGTTAGAAAATAATTCAGCAGTGGACGTACGTTCTGAAGAGGAGATAGATAAATGTTTAGTTGAGAACGTTGTTCAATGAAATAACACAGATCATTTGGTTAAATATGCCATTTGTATGCGCAGGAGAGGATCTTTTGTACGATTTGTTAACGTTAGAATTACTTAGTTAAAACAAGTGCGAACAAAGTACGTTTCTAACTTGCTAATTACCGGCACTACGTGATGCGAAACTACGGAGTCATAAGGAAAGTTTTACTGATGCTGCTCTCAAATAAAACGGGGAATTATGGTGTATAGGTACAAGACTACACTAGTAAGATTACAGTAAGTTTTTGTAGAACTTTTTCGTTAGCCTACATCACTCTCAATAACTTATTGCTTGATGCCTGATTTGAAGCTAACAGAAGTCTAAAGGAGACTAAAGGTAAACTTTTAAAAGCGTTGGTATTTTCCTTTTTCATCCACGCTGACGTCACAAATCCAAGCCTTCAGTATACGAAAACCAAAGCGGATTGCGCCAGCTTTTAAAAATGTCTTTAAAGACGGTTAACTTCGACTATAGCGATTTTTACTTAAAACAGTTTGTTCCGAACGATCAGTCCTACGTACGAATGTAACAATCCCCGGTAGAGTCCAATTGGTGATGGACCAACAGCCGGTTGTTCAATGAAATCTCTTGTCTACATCAACTCGGCAATAGAAAAAACTGTTTGACAAGAGATTTGCTCATGGATTAGTTTAGCGTACGAAACACCCGCTGTAAAGGTTACGAAGTTACGTAAAGCGTTGGTGATGGCGATTTTCATGATTGAACTTGGAACTCGACCACCCGATATTTGGCTGTCACTTATAAACGACATAAGAGGTATTATATCTATGTTCCGATTACGCTCAAGGAGGTCCTGAATGCATTGAACACTTGTGATGAAGTCCCTCGTCAAAGCTGGTGTATGGCACAACGGCAGAAGAATACAAAATAATTATCTGTAGCCGTATACCTATATAATTTGTTTTATTCGTGAAATTATCAATTTGTGTAAAATACTTTGACAAATATTTGAGTGAAAGAAAGTGAAAGTCAGTTTATATAAAATCAGAAATCAACTTCCGAGGTTTCGAAAGTCGATTTTTTCTAGCAGGTTTGTATCGAAATTTACTACGTTTTTTTTTAACTTGAACATTTCGACTTCGGCAAACTTTACGACGACAGGTAGGCGATTCTTTCCGAGTAGATCGTAAAGTCGTTGAATTCGTTACGGATTGTATATGGCTGTCGTAACATGCCTGGTTTGTTGCCTTGTCTAAAGTAAGCTTCGACTTTGTTAAACCTTGTTTACTCGGCTTTTATTGATTTTTTGGCTATGCCTTTGAGAACTTTTTACATAGGTGGGAAACTATTTTAAACATTATAATGACAAG
This sequence comes from Eupithecia inturbata, assembly GCA_963662085.1. Lineage (NCBI taxonomy): Eukaryota > Metazoa > Arthropoda > Insecta > Lepidoptera > Geometridae > Eupithecia > Eupithecia inturbata. The sequence goes on from OY759195.1 coordinate 2,585,538, forward strand.
GTTGTTCTAAAGCCTTTTCGGTTTAGGATGATTTTTAGTTTTTGGTAAAATTCAAGGCGTTTTCTTTACAAGCAAAATACTTTAGGTGGCTACTTATTTTTTTTTATTGAGTTATGTATGGAAAAGCGTTTGACTATCAGCTTACTCATGGATGATGAAGATGTGGCCTAAGATGGCGCACGCTTTCTCAGAAGGAACTTATTTACTTGGAATTTAAAGACCTCATACTACAGATTAGGGTAATTCAACTTCAACTTCTTTATTTTGGCGCCGCTTGCTTTTCGCTACGACTCTGCCAGTGTCAGTAAGCTGTGTCATCAACTTCAAAAATAATGTGGTCGGTATAGTGAAAGCAGAGAAAACATTAAATTTTGCATAAAGATCGTTCGACCAGACTGAAATAGGGCGCTTTGGCGTGGGTCTGCCAAATTGAAATGACAGACCGTGCCTAGTTTACATGGCATCCACTGCTCTCCGCGAAAGATCCCCGCTCTCTATTGAAACACCTTAGAACTCTAAGGTGTTTATTTTTTATTTTTTCGGAAATTGTACTTAAGTAACTGGTTTGTATTTCACAAGCGGCTTGAAGTTTTCTGCAGTATATTTCTTTAAACATTTTGCGGGAGTATTAAAAATGTCGCTAGTAATGTTTTCAAATTAAATCCAAAAAATTGCATTATACTCAAAAGCACACCCACTGAAATGAACGCGCCAACCTCAATTCGTAGAAAAACCAGACCAAATTGCCTTCTTCTTACGAAGACAATCGTTTTAATTTTTTGACATGACCGCGGTCGCACTTGACAAATGTGGCCCCCGAGTGGACGTTGAGTAATTATTCTTCTTTTCGTAAGGAGGTACTTGTGTAATTTGTTTTCTGACTGCTAAATAATGTTTGGGGAGAAATTTGGCTTTACTTTGAGTGTTTTGAACATAATAATTTTGGGGCAAACACAAGAGGTTTGAGACATCTTTTATTGTCTCAAAATGTGTTCTTCATGCAATAAATTGTACTTTATATAGTCCAAAAATTTTTAACAATGTAAAGTGAGGATTCGTATTTCAAAATGCCGAATCCGGAAGGTCGGCCTACAACCTTCTTAATCAAAATCCTTTTCTATTTTTAAAAGCACGATGGAATGTGTCGCTCCTTTGAGTACACGACACGCGTTGATTCGAAGAATCGTTTGAGTGACATCAAAGACCCCATTTTAAGATAATTACACTTGAAATACATACACATTTCATTATAAAATAAACATTAGTTACCTACAAAACGAAACCAAGAAAATAAACATATTTGTAGTTCATTTACTCCCCCATTTTATAAACAGACATTTACAGAAATTGATGACAAGACACTCCTGACTAGATGACACTTCTTAGAAATATAGCCTTAGATTCCATGCGAAGGAGGTTCGAGACTCCTTGCTTAGCAAAGGTACTCAAATGCTAGCCATAATCAAAGTTATATTGAATCAAGCATCAGCTTGATAAGCTCATGTATAATTTATACAAGGAAATTATGGCGTTCGCCGTTTTCAGGCAAAATCTCATAAGACGGTTAATTAAAACGCGAGCAGCCGTTCAATTTGTTACCGTCGGCCGGGTTTAATATTGTTTGCACTAATATATTCTGTTCGAAAGACCACCTTCGTTTAGGTATTAGAACAGAAATCCTTGACGTGCAGTTTTTGATATTTTTTGACTTAGGCTTTGCTAGCTGTGTGCGGCCAATTTTGCTTTTTGCCACGAAACATGTAAATAATATTTACTTTGACTCAGGAATTTCTACCATTGTGCTGTCATTTTTAGGGTTCTGTAGTTTATAGTTTCGCTGACGTTTGAGTTCTGTTAGGTATGTTAAATGTGAATGACAACCTCCTTTGTGTGCTATTGACAGCCTCCTTTTTAAACGTCGGTTAAATTACCCTATTTGGTATAAAATCTGTCGTTCGTGCGTGACTACTCCTCATAATATGTTAAGCGGTACTTCCCCGTTCTTGGGGTCGCCCTATTTAAATATTAATATGTGATAAGAAACTACTTGGACAATTACGCTTTTCGCATGGTAAGTACCACTAATGCACATGATTTTCTAGTCATTACTGGATTTATTAGCGTAGCTTTCGGCTTAAGTATTTATTTTCGGGTATATCTACTTAAACTGTTTTACATGGCAATAATTTTGGTTGTACGAGATTGACCGGGAGGGAGGGGAGGAAAGGGAGTCGATATTCTGAGATCTAACACGATTGTTTTAACAAGAGAACACCCATGTCTGTCCAACCTCAGGAGTAGGATTGGGTATACAAACTCTTCGGTATTTGTAGCGAGCCTAATTCAAAAAGATAATTCATTTGACAGCTGACACAGCTGTCAGAACGATACTTTGTGTGACAGATTACCACCGCTATTCGAGGCTATTCCTCCTGCAAAGGTCACATCTTGATGGATTACTACTTAATTTAACCTTTTGTCACCATTTTTTCGTAGTTTGTAATATGAATAATAAGAATGTCGAGGGATGAAACTTTCCTTATAACACTTTCGCAAATCCTGCCCATCAAAGAAAAACTAATTAAAACGTACTGCAGCTCCTCTCTAATCATCCGACCTAAGTCTTTAACCTCCTTTTTCGAGTAAAAATAACGTTAGTTTTGACTTTGTAGACCCGCATTCGTATTCTACCTACAACTGTTTTTGGTAGAAGGTATTTTGATCCGTCACTTAAAAGCTACCAAAGAAAGTAGAGTCGTTTCATGGTCCAAAATGGTAAAATATTTTTCGTTTTAAAGACTGCATTGAATCGGAAATATCAACTCTAAATCTGTTTTCCGCGGCTTAAAAAGAAAATCGCATGATTACCGTCCTGAAAGAGACTTAAAAAATCTGTAATATTAGGTCCTTACATATGAAATTGGCGTTTTTCGTACTGGCCACTTTAATCACAAATTTCTCCTCTTTGGTAAGGAATTCCAAATTCAAATTTGTACAGCTATAGACTCATGTATTTGTGCTTCGATGATCGTCATTCATTTGTTTTTTTTCTTCTGTTTTTTTCTGTTTGCGTCACTCATTTTACAAAATGGAAAACTTAAAATATCGCATTATTTACGAGTACGAGTTCCGCCGTGGCACTAGTGCTGCGGAAACAACTCGAAGGGTGAATGATGTGTATGGCGGTCGTGTTGCAAAAGAAAACACAGTTCGTTTTTGGTTCCAACGTTTTCGTTCTGGAAATTTTGACCTGCAGAACAAGCCCCGTGGACGGCCTGAGACTCAAGTTGATAATGAAGAGTTGAAGGCTATTGTGGAAGCGGATCCATCGCAAACCACGTCCGAGTTAGCTGCAGGCTGCGATGTTAGTGATAAAACTGTTTTAATTCACTTGAAGCAAATTGGGAAGATTAAAAAGCTTGAAAGGTGGGTACCTCACGAATTGACTGAAGCAAACCGGCAAACGCGCGTCGACTGCTGCGTTACATTACTAAACCGGCACAATAATGAAGGTATTTTAAACCGAATCATTACCTGTGATGAAAAATGGGTTCTTTACGATAATCGGAAGCGCTCAGCGCAATGGTTGGATCCTGGCCAGCCAGCCAAATCCTGCCCCAAGCGAAAATTAACCCCAAAAAAGTTACTTGTAAGCGTTTGGTGGACTAGTGCCGGTATTGTTCATTACAGTTTTCTCAAATCTGGCCAGACTATTACGGCTGATGTCTATTGTCAGCAATTGCAAACCATGATGGAAAAGCTAGCGGCTAAACAACCTAGGCTGGTCAATCGCTCCACGCCACTGCTGCTTCACGACAACGCTAGACCACACACTGCGCAACAGACGGCTACTAAATTAGAAGAGCTTCAATTGGAAAGTCTAAGACATCCTCCGTACTCCCCGGACCTTGCTCCAACAGATTACCATTTTTTTCGAAATTTGGATAACTTCTTGCAAGGGAAAAAATTCAACTCCGATGGGGCAGTCCAAATCGCCTTCAAAGATTTTATTGATTCCCGTCCGACTGGTTTTTTTAGTAAAGGGATCAATGAACTACCTATAAGATGGCAAAAGTGCATAGAAAATAATGGTTCATACTTTGATTAATTAAATATATTATATTAAAAAATATTCGACTTTTTGTTCCTCCCATACAAAACGCCAATTTCATATGTAAGGACCTAATATTTCAAAGGTAGATTAGCTTATTTTCTGCTGGCTATTTTAGCCTAAGTAAATTCATATAAAACAGCGAAACCCAAGAAAAATATGAGCAAGCAATTTTTTTTTTACCGGGTCGAAATCCCAAATTTTCCGTAAAACTCTCAGCTCTTAAGCGTCGAGTCATTAATTAGGTAGAAGAATCATTAAAGACAATTACAAACGCGATGAACCAGCAAAGAATATAAATAAGGCTACATTCGCTGAACTTCAATAAATACTTACAGAGTTCTGCAGAACCTTGGATAAGTCAATTTCACATATGAAATTTACTCTCAAGGGCCGCTGTTACTACAGACATAAATAACGAGTTACAGCTGTAAAATATTATAGCTCTGAATTCCAAGATTACATACGTAGCATTTTCCAACCTCCTCGATGTTCCTAAACAAACAACTTACAGCTAATGACAAGTGACATTCTATAAAAAGTTTTTATAGGTCCATAAACAAACCGGGCGGGTTGTTACTAGGGCTGTTTCGCTTGTTCTAGTGAAGGCTCGGTTTTAAGGTCAACCAGCACTTGCGTAGTACAGGGTTAAAAGACCGCGCCCGGCGAGCATAGCTAGGAGTTAACCTTCGCCGGTCTACACAACAGCCACATATGAAACGACAGATAAACATATAGATCGATATCTCTGTATTGTTTTTCTTGCGTGTCAATAGGAGAAGAGGTTCGGTATTCGCTAAGATTCGCGACTTACGCAACAACACGTGGGAGGATTATTTTATCACTGGGTAATGGGTAGTTGTGGGTGGGTTTTAGCAATGGGTAGGGGGAGTTACTGGGTGTCGGTTGGGTCGTCGTGGCGGCAGCGAGCGAGCGCCGGGGGCCGCGGACACGTGCGGCAGGCGGCGCGGCCAGACCGAGACTGGGCCGCGGGAACCCACGCCTGCGCCTTGCACACCCCACCCCGATTGATGTAATATTTATCTTGGATTAAGAACTAGATAAGTTGCTCTCCCTTCCCAAATATTACACCTCCATTTAGTCTCAATTTTTCGCCTCCTTTTTTACCTCTGGATTTATTCTAACCTTGATGAACTAATGCGTGTAAGTAAGGGTTAAGTGAAGCCAGTGAGGTGTCGTCGGATGAAATCGGGAGTGCTCGGGCGGCGTCGAAGCGATGACGTCATGCGACGCAAGCGCGCCGCGACAGGTGGGCGCAATGCGCACCACCTATCATATGATAATGGCACAAAGTAGTTTATGACTATATACCAGAAGGCTAACTCGGAACATCAGACGGTATCTCAGAACAGGAAAATATATAAGGTCGGTTGTATCTCGCTTCCTCGCTACGCAAAATTTCAGCCTATGAGAGGGAATAAGGGAGACTACTCTTGCGTCACTGTCTCTGGTGTGGTTTGTCCCTGTAATTGATCATTATTATCAATACCGTAATATCCAAAAAGAAAACAGTATTTACATGATTTCGTGAGATTAAATAGTAAAAAACTAAAATTGCTTTAGACTGTTGCCTGCAAAACAGGTCAAAAGATTTACGAAAATGTATGAGATCATTTATCAAGTACCCAATGTGGGTAAATAAGCCATTTAAATAAGCCATCAGTTAGCTCCAAGCTAAGCTCTGCTTAGCTTGGAGCTAACTAGATGATGCAGTGTAAATGATCCACCATTATTTAGTTATTTATTTTTGTGGGAAAATATGATAGAAATTAAATGAAATGATTTATTTGACACGACACGACACATTACAATAACTAATCATTTATGGAAAAAACTGAACTAGGTACAAATTTATCAGTATGATATTATATAGACTTGTATAATTGATCAAAATTAACTTAAAAAAAAAACAAAGAATTTAACAACGTAAAAGAAATATTCCAACCTCAAAATTTAATCAAAATAAAAAGTAACAGAAACTGATTCTAAACTGAATTTACACAAATCTAGATCTAAGACACCGAAAAATGACAGACTCAACGGGCAGGGAGATGTTTCCTCGACGATGGTTCGCAGCAGAAAGAGGGCAAGCCTTGGTCGAGCGCGCCTTTTATACAGTTGCGCGCCACGATGTTTTTATTTTTCCTTTACGGCCTCTCCTGATCGAGTCCGCCTCGGGCTCTTCAGCTCTCTTGATCTGTATCTAGCAGGGGCATGGACAGCGCATCTCTAGGCTCAGATGGGACTGGGTTCGGGCTTGAAGCTGCTTCTCCTGGCGGGTCCTCTTCTTGGGGCGCGCTGGCACGCGGCTCCAAAATGGCGCTTGCATCAGCATCCATCGGCAGTGCAGCATTTCGTGATGTGCAGGGTTGCTGACTACCACACGTAGACGGCTGTGCAGTTGATAACGGTTGCTCTCCAACTATAGGAGAGCAAGCAGCATTCTCGGTGGACTTTATTATTAGTTATAGTTATTAGGGTCTGCATCTAAACACAACATAAGAAAAAAGTAGGCCAATGTGCATGTAACATACACAAAGGCCGTATTAAGCAGTGAAAGTAAAAGCAATTTAGGATATGGTAAGACCGAAGCTCATAGCTGAGCTCCACTGGGAAATAACTGCATTATGTGCCCAGCGTAGGGCCCATAGCTAGACACACAATGAGTTATAAATAAAAGAAGGGTCTTATCAAGTTTTTTAAAAAATCTCAATCGATCAAGTTATGAGCTTTCAAAGTATGTTAAAAACATTGACTCGTACATATTCAAAAATAATATAAAAGGAACCGAAATTCTGATATTGGATAAGCACGCCGTGCGTGGGGCACTACCTACTCACAGCAAAGCCCTGACACTGGATAACTAAGAGGCACGACGTGAGGCATTAGTTCATCCAGGGTACCTTTGGTCGAGAAGCACGACGTGAGGCGGGACCAAGGCTACCAAGCTAAGAAGAAGGGGCCGCCTTCTCCTTAACCCTGTCCTCTAGGTACAGGAACACAAAATGCCCCATGTACCTACAATGGCTGCACTCTTTACCTTCAAAGAATGCAGCACAAACATCAGGAGTCCACTCTCCGCGCCATGGGATGATGTACTCTGCCGCCGCCTGCGTCGACTTCCCATAGGAGCCCGCCAGGAGTTGCAGCTCATAGCGCCCATGCGGCAGAGCCTTTACCACTCGGTATGGCCCTCGCATACAGGAGTCCATCTTGCCCGTTGACTGCGCTTGTTTCCGTATGCTGTGCCTGCGGCTCGCTTGTCCCACCTCGAGGCGCTCCGATTCCCGTCGACTCGCTGACTGGCGCCGGTAAGGGCGCAGGCGGCGTCGCAGACAGTAGCGGCGCCAACGCAGCACCAGCCTGCGACCCGGGCAGCGACGCTACAGGCGACGGATGCACCAGCCGTGGCGTCATTCGTGACAACGCCTGCGGCGGTGGCTGCGCCGGCGGCGGGGGTACCAACGACGGTGGCTGCGCCGACGTGGTGCACTTCTGCACTTGCTGTGGTGAACGCGCACGCAATGGCGCAGGCAACAGCGGACGCCCCACGGCGCACGATGATCTCGATCGCCCGTTGGCACCAGGTGACGGTGACGGAGGCGGGCGCCTCCCGGTGCGATGTTTCGGTGAAGACGAACGCCTACTACGGCACCGTGAGCGCCTTCCAGCGCCCGCTGAGCGCCTCGAATCTGCTCGGCCACGTGGCCGCGCTGACACGGGGCTGCGGTCTCGGGACGGTGACGTGGATCGACGATGTTCGACCCTATGACGCCTGTTGGATGAACGACGCTCATGCGACCTTGATGGTCGCCCAGCAGACCGTTCCTCCAATGCAGTCAGCCTGACCGCTAACGTCTCCATCATTCGCCGGACCCCTCCTTCCGGTGTACGGTCACGATACCTACTGTGCCGTCGGACCGAATCATCTCGTTTACGACGACTTGCCCGGTCTGACATTTTCCGGTAAAAACAACAATGAGATCGAAATTTTTGTCAAGGATACGTGGACAAGTAGGCGGGATATTACACGTTAGGAATCGTGCAGTATCCCACTTCTGAACTTGTATAATTGATCAAAATTAACTTAAAAAAAAAACAAAGAATTTAACAACGTAAAAGAAATATTCCAACCTCAAAATTTAATCAAAATAAAAAGTAACAGAAACTGATTCTAAACTGAATTTACACAAATCTAGATCTAAGACACCGAAAAATGACAGACTCAACGGGCAGGGAGATGTTTCCTCGACGATGGTTCGCAGCAGAAAGAGGGCAAGCCTTGGTCGAGCGCGCCTTTTATACAGTTGCGCGCCACGATGTTTTTATTTTTCCTTTAATAGATTATCAGTAGTAGGTACCTACCTGGTACGTTCCGCATCCTTCTTGGCAAACCACTGAGTGTCGAGTCAAAAAGGAATCAACTCAGCATGTTGCTGAGTAGATAAATCAAAAATTAACTACTCAGCGCTGGTATTATGTGACCCTTGTGAGGTAAATTACATCACCAACGACAAACCTCGACGTACATTGCTTTATGTATGTTTAGCAATGTGAATGAAGTAAGGGTTTTATATAACTTTTTATGTTAGCATAAACGTAGAATAAACGTAGGCGTATATTAAACCACCTATCAAACAACACTACTTCTTTCAAGCGACATAATCTATATAGTAAGGTGATATGACACTGTTTGATTCCCGGCCTGAAATCGTCTGCGGCGGCGGTTTGCAAACAGTTGCTAGTTGCGATGATTTGTGAGTTATTTATGTGAGCTTCTGCAGGTGCGTGATTGCTCGATATTGGATTGTTATTTCGAAAGGCCGTCAACATATCCCTGTATCCATAGCAGTCTTGTTTAGACGTGTGATAGTTTGATTGAAGTGTACTGCATGTAGTATTATTGTGTTTTCTCTGTATTTTATACTAGCGACAGCCTGCGGCTTCGCACTAGCTTTCCCGGGATAAAAAGTAGCACATGTCCTTCCCCGGGATATCATCTACCTCCCTGCCAAATTTCATTACGATCCGTTCAGTTGTTTCCGAAATGGTAACAGACAGACAGAGTTACTTTCGAATTTATAATATTAGTATGAATACTATGGATCTCTTTTACATAAAGGTTTCATGTCAATACAGATGGTACAATAATTTTACTAATTTGGCAGCACTATAAATGTCGAATTACAAAGATGGCAGTATGTTTAGCGCTGTCATACATTAATTTAGTTTTTGAGACATCAAAATGGACAGGACACATTTTATTGGTATATCTAAAATATACTGCTACCTATAACTCCTTTCATGTAAAACAATTGTGTAGGTACATAAATATGCACAATACTAAAACTTCATTATATGCATATATAAATTTGATATTGTTTTTTTGTTTATACATAAATCTTTATTAACAAAGAAAATTACAATCAAATAATAAAAACAAATTTGAACTCAGAAAATAAATACTATCCCAAAAAAAATTCGACTGCGACGGAACTTGAACCAGCATCCTTCCCTCAGTACTGGCAAATTAGAACTAGTATTTACAATTGATACAATTGAGCTAACTGCAGGCTGCTGCAATCAATCTACAAGTAGCTCAAATGATCCATATAAATACCAGTCGGAAGACGTCCCCAAGACGCTTGCTGCATTGCCCCGCTGTATAGCAATGCTGATGCGCTGCGCCGGGTACTCACCAGCTCTCGGGTCACGCGTCGCTTCGACCAGACGCTCAGCTATTTTTTAACCCCTAAGAGCCTCGGTATTCCCCGGAACTAGGGTTTTGACTCCAAGGGGAGCAAATGTGTAGGCTCTGTCGAGACGTGCATATTTGCGCCTCTTGAGTTCCTCGGCGCTACAGATTTGGCAGAGGGTTTGTTTATACTTATATTAAAAATGTTATCTGGTTTTAATGACTACATAAACCCTAGAGTAGTGTGTAAGTGTGAGCTTGATAAGAGAATGATAATATTTTATTTGTAACTCAAAACTCAAAAACAAATATGATTTAATAATAAAAAGCAAAGCTTAGGTACTAGTTATTGCATTGAGTCACAAAATAGTCTCTCGGTTGTTAGATAGCCCAACAAAAATTAAAAATAGGTACAATCACTATATTTACTAGGTAATCCATTCAAAAGTTTAAAGAAACTTAGAATTACAATTAGCCTGGTGTGTCCCTGTTGGACTGTTGGGCGAAGGCCGTCCCCTGCTCCCTCCACGCATCTCGGTCCTGAGCCAGCTGGACTGCCAAAGCTTCGTAGAAGGAAGGTTATCCATATCCATACTAATAATATAGATTCCATCTGTATGTCCGTCTGTCTGTTTGTTACCTTTTCACGCCTAAACAGCTGCAAGGATCTCAATGAAATTTGGCAGGGAGGTAAATGGTATCCCGGGGACGGACATAGGCTACTTCAAAAGCGCGTGCGAAGTCGCGGGCCGAAGCTAGTGGCTTATAAAACGGTGTTAATGTTTTTATGTTGTATTGTTTCTTACAGTCACACTGAAAATGTACTGTTTACTATTTTTATTTAATAAAGAACTTTTAAAATTATTACTCCTTTTCATTCGGTCTCCAATTGACTATCATCTAATTTCAAACTGAAATCCAGATTCAGTAAAGGTAATGGAAAAGTACGAATGAAGTCCATTCCATTTGAAGGGTTCCGAAGGTACATTAACTCGATTATGGGCGTTCTATAATTTCGCAAAGTTTGTTTATTTCGTTACGAAGTTGCAAACGACGACGGACCCAGAAGCCTTGGGCAATTTAAGGGATGGGGAATAGAGATGATAGAAATGCAACTTAATTTAATGAAGCTAGAATTGCTTCGCTCCACTGTTTATCTTGACTATTGTTTACTCAATCCTAAAAATTAAACAAATGAACAGAATCAATTGGCAGATTATACAATTTTTATCAATTGTTTATGTTTTTCTATTGATCTATTCTATTGCCTAAGGAAATAAATTATTACAAAAAAGATGATTCCGATCTACGCGGGCTTGGTCTTACACATCGAGAGAACGAAATAAGAGGCGGTTCGAAGCTAGTTTTTAATATTCACATAGTGCGTGCCCACTGCTGGGTCCAGGCCGAGGTGGCATGGCGTCTTGCGTCATTCTATATCGTCGATCTGCGTCTTCTCTAAGTAAAATAAAAAATATCTATCTATGTAATGTATTGTATTAAGTATATCAGTCATCTAATATCCATGACATAAGCTCTGCTTAGCTTGGGGCTAGATGATGCTGTGTGGATTGTCCAGCATTATTTATTATGATTCTAACTAGTTCTGTGCCACCTTATACCAGTCCAGATATTATCCTATCTAAGGGGAAACTTTGCCGTTGTGAAGATGTTTTTGACGACGCGAAATTATTGAATGACTAAAATTTTGCACACATCAATTTCTGGTTTTGAAATAACATTATCGGTACTTTTTATTCCGGAAAAACAAGTGCAAAGTGCGTGCAGAAGCTAGTGTACTAAAAGAAGTTAGTTGTTAAGAACTGATATAAATAATGATATAATTAAAATGAATCTTCTCCATAGAATCATTTCCATTCATCAGTTCATCAGTTTTATCGAAGCGCCGCCGGTCAAGGGATCATGAAGGCAATTCTCGCCAAAATATCACTCGATAAATATGGCAAGAACTGTCAAATTTGACAGTTATTATATATAAGAACTTTCAGATTTGACAGTTCTTGCCATATTTATCGAGTGATATATTGGCGAGAATTGCCTTCCTGATCGTTTATACCATCGTTTATCTACTTTCAAAACCTTCCCTGGTTTGTGATTTTAAATTGAGGTTATTATTTTGCAATTATTTTATTGATCTTAATTATTGGCGAAATGGTAAAATAGAACGGAAAACGTTAGTGTGAACTGAACATTTGTACAATTAGAAACTCCATTTGGGCTCGCAACTTTTCAAATTAGAATGCAACTTAATCACGATGGCTGCATCCTATTTTGCGCCGAAAAATGCTTTTTATGGTATATTGTAATTTACGTTTTAAATCAGTTGGTTTTTAGGAAGAAACTCAGGACTAGTTTTAAATCATGTTTTATGTTTTTCTTGAATAATTGCCAAAATAAACTACAAAAAATGTTATTATATGAATGCTGGTAATAGTATCTCTTGGGCCGGGTCAAGGCGGTACCTATTTAGCTGCGGAGGTTTGCCAAAAATGCAAACGAGATTTGACTCGGGAACTCGATACGATACCCAACACTACACTAAGTTTTGTTTAGGTGGTGGCGTGCTTTGGCAAATATACAGATTTTTATTTAAAAGTAATATTCGATTCATGATCGGTCTTTTCTTGACCTTATACGCAAAAAAGCACTTAGGATATGGACTGTGATTTGTGCAACTGCAATTATACCCAAATTTCGAAAAACGGCAACACAGTTTTCATAATTTGTGGTACAAATAACAAATTATGAAAAAATATGTCGTGTAGGTTTAATACTTTAACATGCGTGCAACTGCAGAGTCGGTAAATGGAGCTAGGATCACGGTAGTTTTAAATGCACATACATTTTAGCGCTTTGAATATTCCCCCAATTTTATGTAAAAGCTATAACACATCTCTTCGGAAACTGGCAACATAAATAAATATATAAAATGAAATCTATTCGATGCAAGCGAGTCGATTGGCCGCTCTAAGCTCCGTAGACGTGCTACGAATACCGCTACGCCGTAGCACCGTAGCATTTTGCTACGAGACGTAAGAATTTGCTACGTTTAACGCTACGACCACTGAAATCGCGATACTTTTGCTGTTTAAAATAATTAACCAAATTTCATGTAGTGAGCAACGAAATGTTATTATCTACTACTGTACAGGATGTTTCAATCGGAATCGAACGGACTCTCATGTATGAAGTATGATGTCTTCCAAGCAGAATTTCGATCACGGCGGCCAGTCTAGCCACGTCTGCAGGACATATACAGGATGGCTTTTTGAGATGGGAGTGGATGGCCAAATACATAACTATGAGAGTTAGATAAAAGCCGTGACAGGAGTCATGGGCTCAATTTTAAGAAAATAAAAACAGCGTGCAATTTTGTTGTTATTTTTTTTTTAATATATAGAATTCGATTTCCTGCAAAAGTAAAATGTACAAAAATAAATAATTAAATATGCAGTTTTTGTTTTCTTATATATTGAGGTCCATCATCGGTCTTATATATTGACTCCTTTTACGACTTTTCTAACTCTTAAGGTTTCGGGTTTGACCGTCAACTCCCAATTCAAAAAGCCATCCTGTATAGTGCACAAGTGTGTGCGCAAATACAGGTGCACTCCCTATTCCCTGACTCTTATAATCCGATGGGACGGTAGACCGCCACGACCGGGGAGAGGTCAGGCACAAGGACAGTACAAAGAATCTACACTTAAAGATACGTTTTTTTCCGAATCCAGTGATGTTACAGTCATCGCCAAGACGAATGCTACGCAGCTACGTGCTACGGAATGTTTACTGGCACTCGGCGTACTCTTTAATTTTATAAATATTGATATTAGGCAGGGAATCGAGGAGATCGAGAGCTTTTCGATGAAGTTACTTTGTAGCCAGTTTTTACCCGACTAGGCAAGGAGGGTTTGTTTTTTAGGGGATTCACTTTACAGGCGAGTGTTTGGCGAGTCATAAGAAATATTCAATAGTCAATCATTTATTGAATTCTATAGGTTATCATAAGATATTGCTGCTATAGTATCTCCATGTGAAATCACACCAAGAATGCAAGGGTGAAATTTCAAGGTATACAAGAGCGGTTATCGGATTTTCGCGAGATATGATCGGCCCACTGCCACTTCAGCTGGCTAATTCTTTGGATACGTAAGTTGTAAACTGCACAGCCTGAAACACTTAAGTGATTTCCTCCGCAAGATGACATGGATCCCATCCATACTACCTTTACCACCTATATCTACGTAATATCGTTATGTAGTAAAATATATAGGTAGGTAACTTATGTACATGGGCTGCATAGTTCATACCGTGTTAATTAGCCAGCAGCTTCGGCTCGCTAATGAAGGAGTAATGAACGCGTTAATTACGAGTCTGAGCACCTGATGCCGTCATACTTAAATGGTTGGTTCAGCCGCAGTCACCAGGTGGTAGAATTTTAATAATTTGTGTTTCTGCTTGAGGTTTTAGTAGGCAAAAAACTCAAATACCACATGGTCTGCATAGTTTGATCTAGATGATACTGTGTGAACTGTCCAGCATTATTTATTCGGTACATGTAAATCGTCCTATATGTACACGTAGTACATAAAGCTAATATTAATAGTAAATAATGCTGGACAGCTCACACAGCATCATCTAGCCACAAGCTAAGCAGAGCATGTGGTATTTTTTTTTTTTTGTAAATCGTTCTATTGCTATGTATGTCTAGAGGTATATAGCAATTGGACTATTTGCATATACCTTTATCCACCAAACTGAGCCCTGAGTTTGGTTTGACGATAGAATCGAGGTGTCATCGTGACGTCTATTTTTTAAAATTTATATATAAATCTGGACCATTCACACAGCATCATCTAGCCCCAAGCTAAGCAGTGCTTGTGTTATGGGTAGTACTAGTTTTGTGTGGGATTTGCGTAGCTTCATGTCCGCACGGTAGAGGCGCTGTATCAAATCCTACACAAAAATGAGACGACACTATAACGTCTCGATACTGCCGTCGAACCGAACTTAGGGCTCTGCTGCGTAATGCGTAATGAGGTCTACACACCAAAGTCGGCGGGCCGTCCGACAAGTTGATAATACACTGTGGGCTGTGTTGTCGACTTTGTGTAGATTTCATAACATTGAGACACGGTCCTTTTTCTTCCAAAGTTGGAAGAAGAAGGTGGCTTTCGACCTACAATGAAACAATGCGAGCTAAGAATAATAATAGGTCTAGTCTTAACCTATGCCCAGCTATTAGCTCACAATCAGGGCTGGGCTGGAATCAAGTCCGCAACTTTCTGCGGCAGACCTCACCCATGTATCCCAACCATACGTAACAGATGCCAATAGAAGAATTTCTTGGCCAGGCATTGAACGCACGACTGGCACGTGTGAAATTCAGATAAGATTGTACCTATCGTAGGATAGGTACTAAGGCGTCGTCCTAATTGGCGAAGGATCGCGCGATGGGCATCGCTCGATGCCAGATCTACATATATGTCAGTGCTCGCGTGATGAAGCGAGACCAATTAGGACAGTCTAAATAAATCTGTATGTTTAATCTCGTCGTGCGACGAAATAGCATCGTTCGCTCGTACGATCGACGCCTTTTTAAACCTTTAAAAATCCTGTCAACTTTGATACAACGATTATTCAGAAACAATAACCATTGTCATGCATATTCCAGCCATAAGTCTCTAGTATTGGAACACCAGCTTAACCACACTTATGTATGAATTGAAAGGAATATTCCGTGCTCAGGGCAGGCTGTCCCTTTACGACCCAGGAGATATAGCCCGGACCCTTAGTACTCCTGGTAACCAGGTAAGCTCGTGCGATATTCATCTAGTAAGGACTTGATTAAATCTTAACGTGATCAATACTTTTGGAAGTGGGTTAGATCCCATTATGTCTTAAAATTAGGTAGTTTGGTCTTATCTCTAGAACGTGATTATGACTCGAAAGTGGAATAATGTTCAATTTTATATTCCTTTGCCATTTTATAAGATAATTAAGTATTGACTGACTGTTTAAAGCTTGGAAATAAGGTATTATCTATCTATCCATAGATGTATGATCAAAGTTATTGACATGGATAAAGAAACATTTAGCAAATTTCCTATACACCATGAACCATCCATGGATTTCTCATAAAGTTCCAACAAAGTGCAAACGTGTATACAACATGAAATTTGTGTTTGTTTGTACAAGATAAAGATATAAAGATCTTACCAAACTTCTTATAGAGTCGACAGGTGATCGGAATGCTGGCTTATATTTCGGTCAACGAATTAGCATTGCCATTCAACGTGGCAATGCTGCCAGCATTCTGGGCACTCTGCCTTCTGGTGACGGCTTAGATTTTTAAGAAATAGATATTATGTGTATATACTAGTTGTAATTGTTTTATTCTGTTTTTGTACGAGTAAACACTTTTTTTTAATAAATTTTCCTTCTTTAGACCACAATCTCACCAGATGGTAAGTGCTGACGATGCATCACGAAGGTCTGGAAAACATTATTCATTGTAGTCTTGAAGAGACCCAGGTTCAATCGACATCAAAGATGTGATTTGTGTTGTTTTGTTTTTTCGTACAGGTATTTTATGACAGTTTAGTAGCATTAGTCATGATCACGAAATAATTAATGTCCCTGGCGAGAGGCTAAGATCTTCAATGGCAGATAAACCGATCCTCCCTATTTTCTGACTATAATTCTACCAAAATTGAATACCATAATCCTTCTCATGATCTCTGCCTACCTTAGCAAAGAAGGAGATCGCTAAAATACAAGTTTATCCAAGTTTGGGACCTATGTATTATAATTTATAAGCTAAGCTAGTCTAGTTTTCAAAGGTAATCGTCCATCCGTCGTCCAACCGGACGCGGTTATCCAGAGCAGGGTCAAGCGTAGGGGTAAGTTAAATGGGCTGCGCTGCTATTGTCCAAGCGTTAGTGGTTAATGAGTTTGTTGTTCAACTGGCTAGCAGTGGGCAATTCCACGTGCGCTGAGGTATAGTGGACTATATCAGATGGGATCTATGGTTCTGAGTGCCCAGGTGGGATAGGTGGTGTAAAATTGCTTAATCTGTTTTGAAATGTCAATCAATAACGGGTTTGATAATGTTTTGGACAACTATTTGTTATAAGTGTGGTTAATGTTGGCTAATGTTATCAATTGCTATTTGTAGAAAAGCTCAGGTAAAAGAAGTCTGTCCACAATACCGTATCACATTACGAGATGATTATAAGTGTGATCGGAATAAGCGACTAAGCTCTGCCGGCAAAAATCACATAATAACTTCAGACATAGAGCTCCCGAGTCCTAGAAGTCATTTTATTTGACATTTAAGGCGTTTTCTTAATGTCAGTTCGAACTGAAAAGATTTATATTTGTATTTATTGAAACATTACGTCTATTATTACAGGTCAGACCTAATACAACAGAGTAGTCATCAGAATAAGTAAATTAACCGGTTAAATACAAATGTCAATAAGTCTTAAGTCTAAATAATTCAATAAATCAGTAAAATCATAATCAAAATAGTTAAATACAAATGTCAATAATTAAAACAATTCAATAATCCATGAGCAAAAAATCCATGTCAATAATTTTATAATAAGTCGTTACGGGTACTTGATTTGTAACGTATAAAATCATTATATATAAAATTTTATTTTATTTCTTCTGACTTAGGCTCTTTCTAATCTGTTTTTTTTTTTTATTCGTGTATTAGCTTTTAATTAGTTTAAGTAGAATTGTATTTTACCTATACTATGGATCTCGTGTCTGGAAATAACGAATATATTATTATCATTATATTATTATAATTAACCACAGCATAGCTTAAATAATATAGCCCTTACGAACTCGCCGAAATTTCCGTGAAACGTGAAATAAGTCAATGGTCACCGCTACCAGATTTAGAGTTCGTATGGTGCGCGTTAACGGTGCCTTGTTCAGCAGGTTAGTTCATCCGCGAGGCACTGCGAACAGAGGCGGCCGCCTACGCCGCCCTACGTACTCGTCTGATACACACAGATTCATCATCTCTAGGACGGTCGGGTTGGATATAATCCCCCGGAACATCCTAACCACATACAGCGCAAGTGCCATATCCCTCCTGATACATCAAGGGATAGAAAGGGTAGACGCCATATCTCTTCAACTTGTTCTGTATGCGTTCCATCATGAGACTATATTAAGCTTCATGAGGAGCCCATACAGAAGTTGCGCTTTCCATCTGGCTTCGGACCAGAGCATCATACATTGCTGTTAAAGCTCTTAAGTTTGTGAAACCGTGTGCTCGGCGTAAAATGAATCCTGAAATTCTGTACGCCTTTTTTTAAACGCTTACAACATGGACTCTGAACCTCAACTCTGTGTCCAGTCGAACCCCAAGATTCCTCACCGATTCCACACGCTTCAACTGCGCTTCTTCTATCATGTAGTTGAAGTGAAGTGGGGCAGTTGCTCTACTAAATATTATAATGGAACATTTGTTCACATTAAACTGCAATTTGTTTCTTCGGCTCCACTCCACTACCCTATCTACGTGTTGTTGCACGACGTGCGCAGTCTCCAGATGGCGCTTTTGGTTTGAAATTAAATGGCATAGACCCTGCACAGGCTGATATTAAACTCTAGCACAAGCTTTATTCTTCCGCGAAAGATCCTTACCATCTATTGAAGTATAAGGCAGGATGCAAACGTGGACACTTTTGTGTCTTGGATCAGATACAAGCCACCGATAGAGTTTATTCTTTTTCGGAACACGCCTCATTCCTTTCAAAATACGATGATAGTACGCTCCAGTGCAGTGGTCAGTCTTTATAGGTCGTCTAGTCTAGGCCGTCGTTAAAAGTTATGATTTTAGTCACTATTAACGGAAAACGCCCGCGTTATAACTTTTTCATTGCCTCATTAAACTTTCTGATACTGTATACTGTATTACGAGGCTCTAAAGACTATTTTGTATCAGTAAATTGTAAGTGTAGCCGGAAATTGTAATGGTCACAAATTGGAAAATTATGGTGATGTAAAACTAGTTTTAAAGCTCTTGAGAATGTCTGGTAAGTTATGGACTATTATTATACTGAAGCAACCTATTTTTGATGGTTCTGAAAATAGTGGCGCAGATAGCTGAAGTTTTTATCAAGTGCTGTAGTTTGATTATTATTATGATTCAAATAATACCAATTCAAAAACGTATAAATGCGTTACCTGAGACAATATGTAACGTGTGTGTGACCCATGTCTCGCAACGAGTTGATATAAATCTAATCAATAACATAAATGTGAAATCTAGTCAAGTTTGTTCAGATAGTAGCATCGACTATCAGAGCTGAGATCATATATGTACTAGATAGGTGCCAAGTTTCATAGCAGTTCATAATCTCAAATAATGTTTTATTGACAAAGAAAATTACCATACAATAATAAAAACAAATTAGAACTAGTATTTACAATTGAAATAATTAAGCTAACTGCAGACTGTTACTCTACAGGTAGCTCAACTGATCCATATCAATACCAGTGGGAAGCTTCCCCAAGACGCTGGCTGCATTGCCCCGCTAGATGGCAATGCTGATACGCTGCGCCAGATACCCGCCAGCTCTCGGGTCACGCGTCGCGTCGACCAGACGCTTAGATAACTTATAGGGTCTCGACCCCAAATGTGTAGGCTCTGTCGAGACCTGCATATTTGCGTCTCTTGAGATTCTCGGCCAAATCTGCCGCCGCACCAGCCCTTACGGATGTCCTCGGAAGATGGGAAGGCGCAAGTGTGTCGACGCATGTAGCGTCCCACATAATGGGCCTCCCCAACTTCCATGGGACTAGTGACTAGTTCATAATCTTAATTTGTTACGTTCTTTCATTGTTTAATTTGTGTCTAGGCAAGTTTATATACACCGCTTGTGTTTTAATGTTGGATTTGCCAAGACAAGACGTCCTCAAAAAAGTTGTCGTTTAATACCCCTGAACTATCAAAGTTTTACTGCTAAAATGCAACGAATCATTCGAACCATTCGGAAACTGAGTACACAGTCAGTATAAATACTTATTCGTTTAGAACACGAAATGACGAAACCTCCAAGAAAACAATCACTGCCTGAAAGCTTTTAATATAACTTCCACAACTGTCAATAAAGTAGGTAGATAAAGAACTTCCTTGTCTGCACATAGGCATGAAACGGGCACAGTTTTTCGCCCAGCAGTTATTGCTGTCCAACTACTTTGCCCCCGAGTTGGAAACTTGTGCAAGTACTGGCATCAGCAGCTTTGCTTTTAATACTTTCTTCGAACTTGTAGCTTGATTTTTGCCGTGAAATTATGAACTTCGTGAAGTATTAATTAAATTACCTTTTTCTTTTTTGCACAAACTCGTCTAAGGCCGTTAAGGGCAGACCGTCTAACGAAAAGTTATTAAGTAGGTACGTATTTTTAAGTTTAGCTCTATTTGAATATCTTTTGATTCGATTATGAATCAGTTCATACGGAGAGCTGATGATTTTATTACAGTTTGCAACACAACCATCATTGTAGCCTGGGAAACCCCACTGGATGTGTATGCTTGGTGTATCCATATAGGCCGCCTATCGCTTCAGAGCGAAATACATGATACGACAGGGGAATATATCTTTGTCAAGCCCAATTCATCACAAGTAAGTTACCACCAGTAAAATCAGATAGTAGCTACTCTGAAGCTTTTGGTAAATAACACGTTTAAAATATTCTTTATTTTTCCTCAAAGAACAGAAATATGGTTCACGTAAATGAGAAAAGCAAAAGTAAAACAATGATAGCAAAAAAATAACTTACATTATCAATAGTAGGAACCAAACCTACTTAGTATTTTTTCCCTGCTTGTAGAAAACTGGAGGATACCAAAAGGAAAACCGCGCACATTTTAAATTGTCGCAGAAATTGTCAAACCTAACCCTGAGTTCAAACAAAGTTAATTCCCACAGTCTTTAATCCACCCAGTCGTAGCCCGACTTTGATAGCATTATGTAAATTTAATAAGCCGTCTTATCAGTAAGTGGCAAATTGGTTGAAGTCTCGCCAAGAAGGCCCCTGCAATGCAACTGCAATCCACATCGCATACTACGTACTACGGCAAACTGTAAACAATATAACCCGACTATTGGAGAACGATATTATTTTGATTTAGTCACGAAATAATTTTAACGAAGCGTTAGACCTTACTAAAATATTTTTACTGATTAATGTTCAAGTTTGCACCAGTATTTATCTGGTCAGGTCTTTCACGGGTCTTTAATTCAGGCGACGACGCTTAAACAGGCATACATCCGTGTCTTAATCACGTGAGGTAAGGGAACATTATTAATCGTTCTCATACGATAGTTATAGTTCTAGTCATAGTATAAAATTACGATTTCTGACACAATGTAATAATTGTTTGCGAAATAAATAAATTAAATAATCTGTGGGTAAGCGATGACGTGCAAATAAATACGTATCGGTCTGAAATTCCACGTTGAAAATCGTTTGTGGTTTGTGGGTATCCTTGCAAAATTGCAAACTTACGTTTCTGCTTCAGCAAATAAAATTTCATATCTTACCTGAAACAAATAAATAAAAACTTTAAAATAATGTTTGGTGTCTTCAAACTTTAAAATTATTTTCCATCATAAAAATTATTTGTTATTTAAGGCCACCTCTTCATGTATGTCTCACCGATATTTTCAATAAGTTTAGTACTTCCTTCTAGTACTAACAAACATTCAAACTTTCGACAGATAACATCACTTTTAAAAATTTACCTTTATACCTAGCTTCCATCGATATACATAGATTGCCAGAGCTAGCTAGCGTCTAGCTTTTTACAAATAAAAGCTTCCAGCAAGCTGCTAACTCCAAATAGTAATAAAATTAGGTCAAATTGAAAGTTCGCCATCCCTAAGCCATTAAAGTGATCATGAATGCCAGTCAAGCTGAATGGGGGCACGGTAGACTGCCTCCATTGATGCCATAATTGTGCTCTGCTCATTAGCTGCCAGTTAGTTTTGGAGCGGCTAGACTGGGCGAGCTACAAGCTCTATAAAATTCTAGTATATGGACTCGCTGAAACTATTTTCGCCTCTCATTCGTTGTAGTCTGAATACACGCAGAAAATTAACCAATATGCGGCGAGAATAGTTTGAACGAATCAATGAGTGTGATTGACATAAATTTACATGCTGCACTGATTCCTCGCTGCTCTGTTTTTCTTACCGATTACAACCTGAGTATCTTTATGACAAATGGAATATGTGATACATTTTCGGCCACATTCGCAATTAAGATTGTGGTCAAACGATGATACTTTTATCAAAACTCGAAGCACGTTATTTTAAAACATCTGAGCAGATTGTGTAGGTAGGCGTTTTTTTTGTGAGTTCTACCTACAATATACTTATTGTGTCTAAATCTCTTAAGCGAGTAAAAGTGCACTTTCCAAGCAAGCAGCTCACCAGTCTAAACAGTACAGTTACGTAACGTTGTTTTCGCTCATTGGATGACTAAACAAAAGTAGCCTTAAAGTGGATTGTCGATTAATTTTGGCTCTATTTGTACTTTCGAAAAGATACAATGAAGTAGTGTTCCGGGCAGTATAATAGTAATACAAATATCAATTCATTAAAAAAAACGTTACATGACTTGGTAAGCAATGCATTAAAGCCTATGTTAGTTAGGTTTGTCTCGATTAATTTTGGCTCTATTTGTACTTTCGAAAAGATACAATGAAGTAGTGTTCCGGGCAGTATAATAGTAATAGAAATATCAATTCATTAAAAAAAACGTTACATGACTTGGTAAGCAATGCATTAAAGCCTATGTTAGTTATGTTTGTCTAAGCACTGGCATCTATTTTACTTAGAATTTATTTTACCTATTGTAGTTAACATACAATCATGTGTTACCTAGTTCCTAAATAGGTTACTAACTTGCCTAAATATTGTAAATAAATCGCATTAATTTAAATAATATACAAACCATCTAAAATACTCATCAAAGGTAGAGTAATAGAGCGTATGTACATATTAAAATTTTTAGGTATACTGGTCGCATTCTATGTATAATCAAGTTCAGTAGGATTTTAAGGCATAACACAGCTTGTAATGCAATAATAGTAGCTAATTCCGGAGTAAACCTGTTAGAGCCTGAAAAAATTATTTCTGAATTCGTTGTAAGTGTACCTTGTCTTTACCAAATCGGACTAATCGTATTGTCTAATGTACAGAGAGATTCTTTGGTTTTGGCCTTTAGAAGAGTGCTTTGAAAGAAATAACGAAAATTTGTTTATTGGTTGACTATAAAGTATAGCTTGCAACATCAACTTTTGAGGGGACATTAGATCTTCGATACGGCGATATCAATAGCATTTTCTTAACTCGCTGGAAGAAACACAAATTCACACGTGAACTCCCTTATAAAATTTCTACAAAACTTCGCAAAACCTTTTTCCTCTCACTGATTCAATATTGAACCCAAATTGAACCACATTACATCAAAACAGAGCAAACTCCGCTGAACCGAAACATGTAAGACAAGGGTCTCGTCTCCGACTATTTATTGTCATTTCAATCTCGAAATAGCGCAGTTATTTCTAAACTTGAGACAGGTTAAACAAATTCGGTACCAGCAGCGACCCTTGTGGTGTTAGTGGGGAAAACTAAGTTAGGAAATGCCCACTAGCCTGCAATGTATCTTAAGTAACTGCCTTTAAAGTCAAAACTAACTCAAACGAATCGTCCCCTGTGTATTTTAAGGTTACTCAACTAAGTTTCTATGCTAGAACGCTTATAAAATCTTATGAAATTAGAGCCATATCATTATTAATGACTGTCAGCGATCAAACGCAGCTGTGTTTACGGACTCCCTTTTTCTACATTATTTAGAGGAATATTAAAGTAATATATTAGTTGTGAAACCGATTTCGAGTTCTAATGCTGAAAAGAAAATCCTTTTTCCATGGTTTCGACTTAAATTTGGTCAATTAAATCAGCTAAGGAACATCATCGTCACTAGCCAGATTTTACCAACTGCTGCCTCTCGAAGTTTGTGCCATTCACCACGCTCTGCGAAACAACCAAAATAAAAAGCAAGCCAATATGAATTTAATCCATTCCACATTTAGATTCATTTTCCAATTGTAGTTAAATGATCGTTACGACGCTTCGCCCGCGCGGCGCATTTTTCGTCGGAGGAAGCGAGCTGGTGGGATTATAAGCCAGGAGCATGATAAGTGTGACTTATGGTGCAAACATGTCGAATGGGATTTTGATACGTAATATGAATATTGTAAGGTGCATTTTGAAATTATATTTTATTAGGCTTGCACAGAATAACTACGTATCAGTACAGTACTATTATAGGGTGAATTGAATAGCAAGTATAATCATACTTGTATGTACTGTGAAATTAATTTGCAGTAAAACTATGTTTCTACACTGAACTTTGAAAGAAAGAAATCTTTATTCATAGCATGAACAATGTATACTTATTAACCAACACCATAAAAACTGCATAATAACAACTTACTAATTAGAAAGCATAATGCTACGAAATGGACTTTGCATTTACGCACTAAAACACCTTTAGACGAGACCAAAAATCTGAATCAATAACTAACGTTATTTCCTATCACAAGAATGTAGGAAAAATTACTATTTTTTTTTGTAGTAGCCTTTCCATTATAAGCTAAGGTCCAATTTAACTGTTCGCTACCAAAACTAAGATTACCAAAACTAAGTTCAGCTTGATTGAGTTGAAATACGTGATAACTATTGTGCGACATGACAGTTCTTGAACTCGGTTTAGCGCTAGAACCGGATCAACTCTATGTCGGTAAAATGAGCTGAACTCGTTTAAAGCGCTAAACTGAGTTTATCTCATATTGAGCGCGTTCAATTGCAACGGTGAAATTAGACCTAAGAGAGACGCAAAATTAAATACAAAACTACTTACTTGGTTAAGAGAAGCTAACCAATCTAAGTTGTTCCTTTAATAATTTTCTAGTTCTACGTAAATCTGTCAAAGAAAAGCCTCGCAAAATTAGATAAGAAGCGAACCACTCTACTAATTACGGTACACGTAGATCCGAAAGTGCTAAGTTCACCTTAATCCAAGTTAGTAGGTAATCTGGGTGCGCTGTAAGCCTCAAGTTGCATCTCACGAATTTATTGACGCTATTAAGAGTTCCAGAGTAGCCATTAGCTTGATAATTACCGAATTGTTTCAACTTACAACTTTGGAATGGTGGTGATATACATACATAAGAAGATCTATTTTTAGACGTTGTAACTTCAGTATTTCAGTATTTTATTCATTTCAGCTTTAGAATCAGATTTTAGTGAATAGGTGAGTTTAAATTATGGACAGTAGGTATCCATTTAGGGTGTTGCAGTGGAAGACTGGCCTGGTATGTGCCATGTCTTTCTACATGAAAAGAACATACTTAATATTTAATACACTAATTTACCCTACGACATCGAGTCACTCCAAATCTTGGCGTGTACTCCAAAAATGATAATGATAATCGAATATAGGTATCTAAATCGATTATTACCTACAAAATTACCGTTTTAATAATATCAAAGCCTAGGAAAATAAACACTAGGAACCTTGTCTGCCTTAGTGTTTATTCGACAATGACATAGGTATATGAAATTACAGGCACATTAGGGCACCCTTGCCTCAGGGGTGACGGGCGCACTTCATCATAATATGTTATTTGACAATGACGTACCTATATGAATTTACAGGTACATAAGTGCACCCATGCCTCAGGTTGACGGGCGTGCTGCATCATAATTTGTTATTTGACAATCACGTATATGAAATTACAGGCACATAAGGGTACCCATGCCCCAGATCGACGGGCACACTGCATCATGACCTGATATAATCTTTTACCCGACTTTGTAACTAAAATAAGGGTAAATCATAGTCCGCCTTGGCTCCACGACCTGGGATAATGGCGCTACCGGCTTGAAATAAAACAGCTGAACCACGAAAGTTGTTCAATTCTGTGCGATAAGTTTAGATTTGATGATGCCTTTGGAGCAGGAGCGAATGTAAGCCTGAGACGCAGAAACTTGCGACTTCCATTACCGCCAGAAACTTGCTTTCAATTATTGGCAGTTACTTCCTAATTTTGAAATCCTACATCTGAAAACCAGCGCAGTATTGGGCAAATTCCTAATACTGCAAAATGCTGAGATAGGGACAAATTTTACCCTATGTATTAATACAAATTGTTTGATTTAAGTATTAGTCTTACTTCTTCATATTACTGTATGCAAATTTTTCTTGTTTATGTTCTTGTGTTTTTGGGTAAAATAAATAAATGTATATTATCCTACGGTCTGTACGCTACTGAATTTGTTTAAGTTCACTGAAAGTTCGTCATAGCATTCAAAATAATACAAAAGATACAGTTTTATAAGCTGAGACGAACAAGGACGAACCTTTTAAGAACCCCTGTAGGTACCAAAGAACATCAAAAGAACTCTGTATGCTACTTTTAATATATACAAATAAAATAACGAGTCAAAGTAAGCAACTTGGCACAGGGTAGAGTCTCCCACACAAAACGTTGCAAACTTAACTCAAGTTACAAAGTTGGGGTCTACAGAGTCCGTTTTTACTCGTCCGTAGCAGCGACTTACAAAGTAGGATCATAAGTTAATTGCTGGATGTAGCTTTGGCATGGTGACAAAATTCTGAAACACAAAAGAAGTGGCCAAAAATATCTTCGATAAAATACTCCTATAAATACACCATGATGTACCTTCTCTAAATGTTCTTATACCCTCATATGTCAACGCAAGAGTTACCTATATCTTGCTTCTCTTTAAAGCAGTTATCAATGAAAATTAAAGAAATTCGAAAATACAAGTTTATGTGTATCTCTTAAAGGGCAATGTATACGTTTTTACAATAAAATACCAAATAAGTTGAAAAAAATATCAATAAATAAGTTCAAACAAATTGTCAAACATATCCTTTGTATAAAGGCTTCGTACAAAATACCAGATTATCCAGAATATAAAAAAGCTTGGGATAAGCTTTGCTCCAGCTCGAAAACTAACAACCTAACAAGGTAAAGGTTTCTTGTTCGCTTCTTTACTTTACCTTAAAAAGATTGACGTAAACCAAGATCACTTCATTTACTAGTTTTACTTATGTGATTTGAATTGTTTTCAATAGAACGTGCCCAAGAGTCCTGTAAGGTCTAGAGGAAATAAAGCAATTTGAATTTCGAGTATGGGGTTGTCAGTTCACTGTAGTTTTTCAAAACATTTTCATTTAAAACTGTTCAAAAACTGGGAATCATTATTATTAGGGACCCTGCACAAAAAAAAACGTGGCGTATCAGCATGTTAACAGGTAACAACTTTATCAAATTCGGCTCAGTTCTTTAGGGCCACGAGCATTTGCTTCATTTTAAAGCTATACAGGTTGCAGAGACATACGAAAATCCCGCAGCGAAGTTCGGTTTGATTAAATGACAATTGGCAGTACCTACATATGTCATCTCCACGGCAAACTGACAAATCTGTTTTTGTTGTAGTACTATGTCAAAATCAAAATCAAACTACAGATTCGTAAGTTTGCCGAGGTGACGATGTGCTCAATTGTGCCAATGTGCTTGCATTGGCTCTACATTATACAAATTTCCGCGATTTACGCCACATAAGCAGTAACTATATGTAAGTACTTTATAATGTTAGTCTGTTTATAAATAGAAATTAATACCCCCCTTTGATGAGGTTTACTAATCGGTTGGGTGTTTTCTCTCGACATTACGTGTGAAGCACGCACGTGTGCACAATGTGGGAACCGCACATGTACCTATCTTATCGCCTTGGAACGGTTTATTTATGATTAGGGTATGTTATGTAAGGAGTCTGCGATCACTTGAATAGGCGAGTATATCTGTTGAGTATAAGTGTATGTATACAGGTTGCCACGAAACATTGCGTAAACTACGTAAACCACCCGAAAGGGGGTGATTCTGGACCTCGAGGGGATCAACTTGTGATATACGATTTTATGAATTTCGTTTTTTTTTATGTTAATGAATGGTTTTGTCTTCCTATTGGTCTTCTCTTTCTCGCACTATTGCATTATTTAACTTTATAAAATTATTAACACGTGTTTTTTTGCTTGTTTTTTAGTAAAACAAGTGTTTTGTTATGGAATAATATGAAAAAATATTGTAGATCGTTTGAAATTTGAAAACAATAACAATAATAAATAATGAAAGAATAAAAGTAAAAAAAAAAAAACGATTTTAAAGGAAAGAAAGTAAAAAAAATATATAAATATTCGAAACTTACAAAATCGTAACACAAATGTTGATTCCATTGGGGTTCAGAATCACCCCCTTTCGGCGCGGACACATGTTTCGTGGCACCCTGTATAGGATTTATATTAGTAGCATTACTAATAGCTTAATTTATTGGCTTCGAGTTTAGCTCACGTGATAACCGAATAAAACTTTGAAAATGCAATCAGGGGTGAAAGGGATTATGTTATTGCGTATCAGTGAAATATTTTTTATAATCGGGTTAGTCGCGGAGATTAAAAACAAATTAACGAAGTGTGACATCATTTATATAACAAGGACAGATTTGTTTTCTGAGGTACAGATACACGTTCTATCAAAAAAAAAATCGGTGGTACAGTTAACGAGACCCGCTGAACGGGACCACGGGCAAGAAGCGGATTTAATGTAGTTTCCGCTTTAAAAGTCACTCTGAAACTCTTGTGTTTTCTATTTTCTCCTTTAAACATTTTATCTCCACAATACTCCACAAGCCCATCAGAATTTAAAAATAGTCACATAGGTACCAATATAAGTTCCGTCCACCATGTGCCCCAAATATTGCTTTTTTACGGTTTTTTCTTGCCGATCGGTTCTGGTCGCTTTCCAAATAGGTCGTATCGGCTCTTTGTCCGGATTCAGCCTGATACTCGGGATCGTGATGTCGATTTGATTTATTACGCTTGAACTGAAAAATTAAATTTTTAAAGAAATTATTATGCTATTTTAAGTGTTACGTTAAATATAAAAATTAAAAATACGATTTAACGCGGCCAGCATTTTGAACACACAATCCAGCATTATGGTGTCAGATTTTATAACTTTATTTTCAATGATCCGCCTTCACAATATTAAAATAAGCTATTGAACCTACTCACCTTCAAGGTCTAGGGTGTCTCTTTGGTGGACAGTGGTAGCGGATGTTTGACAGTTTTCCGCCTAGTTTTTTTTTTATAATCCTCATTTTGGCCACCGAAACCACATCCTTATTTTTTAACCGTAGGTATCATATAAAGATGTGGTTATATAACATCAGAAATTAACAGAACTGAGCATAATGTAGCCATACCTCCACTGCGTTTAGTTGCATGACATTTTCAGTAGATGTAACAAACTCGTTCCCTGCCGCACAGGTACACATTCAGATCACGTGTGTTGGAGTGGTGGTACTCAGTATTCCCTCGTCGAGTTTGCTGGTCTTATTTGGATAAGAACGTGTTAGTTTGGGAAAACTTTGCATAACGGAGTGATACAAGCCTATTTTGTAGCTGGGTATAGATTTAAAGTGTCCGAGTTGCAGATTTAGGTTTATTGTGTCGATAAATAGATTCCTTTGGGGGGTTAGTCTTACACGAGTTACCCTTTTGAGTTTAAATAGGTACCTACGGTACCATAGAGCGTTTCTATGGGTCTAGTCCTCTCTGAAGGCGCTCTCTGAGACTTTAGTATGTTAATACTGAGTTTAGTATTGCAAATGTTAGTGTGTAAAGTTTAAGTTTAATTCCATACAAAGCGCAAAGGATACTGGAACTACTTTTCGTAGTAGGTATTACAACGATCTAATAGTTTTCTCTCATCTTTTTGACAAGTAAGCGGGAATAAACAGTCATGTTCTCGATAACTTTTCCGATTTTGTATTATGCAAACCCATACTAGTCACTCTGTCCAATTTTTCTGAGCTTTTGGTGTTATTTGCTGTTTTAACACCTCTCTTCTCCGCAAAAACTGGCTAATGGATTTTGTTTTTGTGATACCTGCAGAGAAAATTGATTATTATGGAATAATTAATCGGCTAAATTGAATTCTCTAGGATAGTATCCAAACTGGGAATAAGCAGCCAAGGTGCAGTTAGCGAATAGGTAGCAAATAGTAGACAGCTTCAATTATAGCTACTAGGTATTATGACAAATATTACCAAGATCTTATGAGCAGTTTCTAGACGTTATGATCACAATTGGCGACATCATTTCAAGTCTCAATAAACATCTAGAAATCACGGCGCATAAACAATTCATACAATCTGTGCTTTATTGCTATTCAAATATTTTATGAGACATTTATGTTATTGTCTGACGTAAAAATGCTTACCTAGTAGATACCCTGGCTAGGCGTTATTTTCGCGATGAAATATTATGTATCTATGTACATATTTATTTTAAACCTATGTAAATCAACGCATGTTAGTTTTTATTTCATGCTTGTGTTTTTATGGGTAACATATCTCATCATCATCATCCTATCTTAGTCCACTGTTGGACATAGGCCTCCCCCAATGAACGCCATAGCGCCCTGTCTTCAGCTTGCCGCATCCAGCTTATCAGCAGTAACTTATCTACTGTTTTTGTATTGTGTGTTACACTGTGAGTTTGTTTGTGTGTGTTCCTTTATCAGAATAAATGTATTTTCTTTAGAAAATAATATACAGATATGATAAAGATATGCTTATTCATAAAAATCTAAAACATCAAAACCAAAACAAACAAAACGGTGAAATTTTGCATATAGATTTCCAAATCTAGAAGTAGATCTGAAATAATACAGTACATTTCTGGGAAAAAACGGAGGTGGGTCCGCAAGGAGAAGCAAGTACCTTGGTATCGCATCCTATCCAGCAAAGCAATTTCTTATTTGTCTTGAAAAATTATATATTATAAAATTCATAGTAACCACCCGGAGTCAGGAAGTTGGTGATGATACACCACCGTGCCTCGGAAAGCACATTAAGCTGTTGGTCCTGCGCCTGACCTCTCCCCGGTCGTGTGGGTCTGCCGTCTCATCGGCTTATGAGTGTGAGGGAATAGAGAGCTAGCAGCTAGGGGACATCATTTATTTATTTATTGGTAGAACAAAATCCACAGCCCTTAATTAATACAAATATGTTACGCATCAAAAGTTACGGAAAAAAACGGATTTACTTTACCTATATAATTTTTTTTTATAAAACAGGCAGACAATAGTTAAAAAATAAACTTACACTTCTCAGAATAGAAACTGATTTCTTATATTTACAGAACATAATAAAATAAATTGAACCAAATACTATATTTATACAAAAACATGTAACCTGTTTAGCTTAGGTACACTAGCATCCTCCTACATCACTCTAATTATTTCATTTCTAAATATTATCTTGCCGCTGTGTGTCATATAAACATACTTCGATGATTTAAACGTCTGAAGAACTTTAGTAAACTAAAGTTCGCTATAACACAAAGGTATTGATCTAAAACGGTCACGTTCAAACGGGGCAGCCATGTAAAGTTGGAGCTAAACTGGACGGCTCTGGCCAATTGTATGTATTGTAAAACTTTTCCCGTACGCTCGTATCAACTGAATTTCGGATTCAAAACTTGGATATTTCTGATACTAGTGTGAGCATAAATCTAGCGTACGATATTCAATACGTAACAATCATAACAATATTATAGAAAAGTTTGGAAATATATTTATTACCGTGGTATACTGGGGTATGTATTCCAAAGTCCGCTGCTATCGCTGGGGCCGGGGGGGTAAACCTTGAGTGCGGACCACGAATCGACAAACGTGGTGTAGGACACCCTCCAGCTAGGTGGAATGACGACCTGCGAAAGACTGCTGGCAGATGCTGGATGCAAGCAGAGGAGGGGTATGGCGCCCATCTGGGGAAGTCTTGCATGGACGCGTATAGATAGATGGTGATGATGATGCTGAGGTCTAGTAAGTTGGTAGCACTTACAATGAGTACTAGGGAACTAGTTTACTGAATTGAAAGTCATTCAAATCATTCACTAATACGTACAGTAACGTTCATCGATAGGCAAACCCGTCAGGACGATGAGTTTGTCCTCGAGAACTAAAGACACACTGACGAGACAACTTCGGTCAAGTAGGCTAAAACGCTACTCGAATGTCTTTGATAACCCCCCTTTCTATCAAAACGTAATATTCCGAGACTTGGAACCCGTCAGGATTGAACTCGAAATACATAAAATTCTACTTACTTTTTTTTTTGCCTATCCTTTTCACAAAATGCCGCGCATTGCGCCCTCTTACGTCTACTTTGTAGACTTCTAACTAGCCCCACAGTCTAAATATACACTAGACTTGGACTATTTTCTTTGAGTCTACCCAATTAGGTACTAACTTACTAACACTTACTTACTTAATACCACAACTATACTCAACTAATTTCTAAACCACAATATGCCAAACACACCAGCTAGGCAATAAACAAAACACAGCCTAGCACTGGCCAATTTTGGGATAATATACAGAGTCAGCGACGCTGGAACGTAAATTTTTAGCAGTGACTTTGCGAACATAAATTGCTATGCCTGCAGGCTGTAGTTGCCAATGCGGATTCCCTAAATATGCGGGAATTTCCCCAGATATAAGGGGAATTATAGAAATATACTGCAATTCAAGTTGAAATTATAAACACATGGTAGAGATGTGTTAGTCTGTTAACATTTCTGTATTCGCAAATCGCAGAGAATCGCGTCGTTTCGCGTTATCGTTTGTATCTATTATCATTAAATAATTATCATTAATTAATTATCATTGACTTGAGATTGACGTTAAGATTGGTACGGCAATTATTTGTAGGTATTAATTGCTATATATTGTATAAGATTTGACTTACTATGTTTCTATTTGTTATTTTTGTGTAAGTACCTGGAAGGCAATTCTCGCCAATTTATTACTCGATAATTATCAAAAGAACTGTCAGATTTGACACTTCTTGCTATATTATCGAGTGATATAATGGCGAGAATTACCTTCCTGACTTTTGGACGTTTTGGTTTTAACTGTAAGTCCAATTGTAAAATAAATGAAAAAAATTGAAAATTAAATTGATATTAAAAACTTGTCACTAAACAAAATGAGGTTAGGTATGTTATCAACCAAACAGTCCGATATCGCAAAGTAAAGAGTTTTGGTTAAAAAGGTTTAAGGTTGTTAGTTCTAAAGGGGTTTAAAGAATTTTGTATGGAGGGTAGAAGACACCAAAAAATTAAAAATTTATTAAAATTCAATATTTATAACATGATGTCGTAAAGCGTCAGGTTTCTGAGATATTCACAGATGAAGAAAAAATATTTTTTTTTCATCTGTGAATATCTCAGAAACCTGACGCTTTAGGACATTATTTTATACGCATTTTTCATTTGTTTTAGTGTCTTCTATCCAATAAATTAACTTCTACTGTGCGCGGTGATAATGGAAAAATAAAAATGGTGTCCGACGTTAGGACCAAAATCTTCAAAACCTCTTTGAACTATTTAAATTCGAACCTACCTGTGCGCTAGAGTAGCATTCAAAAACCAGTACCAACTACTACAAAACGAATTTCGTGAAAACTGTTATAAGACATTTCTTCCTGATAAGTCTGAGAAGGTATTCAATAATCTACTTAGTCATACGTGTAAGTGCATAATTATATTATTTGTAGCGTTCACTTTCATAAATTGAGTAGTTGTACAAAATCTACAAAACAACAAATCAAAACATTTCGCTATGAGTAGGTACATAACAAAGAAAATACAATACAAAGTAGATTTCGATTGGTTCCATCTTAAGCATTATTTCAATAGTCGCCGTGTTTATTGTATTGCGGTTTAATTTGGACCCCGTCGTGATTGCACCCTTTCGGGCTTCTCTCATTATTATTTTGTATTGGAACGTTTTTTACACCTGGCGTTGTAAATGCACAAATAACGTTTCGACTAGGGTAAAGGAACAGTCGCACAGTCATACGTGCCAGAAATGGCGTACGTGCCCCACTGCCAAAAACCTATGTAACATCTGAAAATCGCAATCAAACATTTATAGGTTAAATATCTTGCTTAATTGTTAGGCTTCCATTATTAAACCTGTAAAAACTTAATTGAGATTTTCAGAAGTTACTTTTTCCGGCAGTGGGGTACGTAACTACGCATCCTTCCTGGGGTATCTATTCGGACATTCGCCTGCGTCCGAGTCCTAACTACCGCCCCGGGGCTTCGTTTAAGTTTTTGCTGGTTAAAAGGTAGCCTATTTCCTGCACCAGGATACAACGTATCTCCTTTGTTGCAAGGCGCTAAATGTATGGAACGAAACTTAAAATTTCCTTTCGTACAAAGATGAGAGAGACGAACTCATACTGAGACCTCAGACTGTGCCATGGTTAACATGAAGTCTTCGGCTTGTGAGCGTTGCAGCTAGAACGCATGCGGAGCCCCCAAGGACGTTTTTTTTTGTAGTTTTCCGAGTAGTAGCCCCTATGTTGCATACAACTTTGTGATGCCAAAATCAATGCCTACATCAGATGCAAAAACAACCCACACTATTTATCATGGACCACCGCCGCACAATAGTAACATTAACAATACGGGCTATCGATACCAGCTTGTTTTATCCAGTTATATCTGGTTATATCCGGTTATTGGCGGTTTGGGAACGATCTGGTTAACCAAATAGTTGTAAACAAGTACCTAGATGGAAATGCTTACTAAAAGTTTTGATTCCGCGGGGATTTTAACGAAAATTTGGTAGGCATTTCTTTTATGTTTTGCCAGAGTAGTATGAATCTTGGCGCTTGATAAAAGTATTTTTCAACACACTTGCTCATAAAGTGGCTCTGTGGTCACCGCAATTAGGCACAGAATGACACCCATAAACAAACTGTGACTTTTTCATATATGTGTGATATTATATCATATTGCTATAACTCACTAGTGGGTTATAGCATAATGATAAATAACGAAAGAAAACATAAGAATCATGAAAAAATCGGGGCTTAATCAGCTTCCTCCATATTGACCCCATCGATAAGACTGACTAAGCTAAAATAATGCTTGGCTTTGTTTTTACCTATTGTTTTGAGGATCCCAAGTAAGCTTCTGGGACAATAAACTCGACGCGGTAAATACAATTTCTAACACTCGCTTGTATTATTTTTAGCAAAAGATCCGTTGGGACAACATTTAATTAAATAATGCAGTTGCAACGGATCAATGATCTATTGGGTAGTTTTTATCTGATCATTTAATATTAAGTGTATTATTATCCAAAAATATACAAGTTTATAATCTTTTTTATGCTGGTAGCTATTGCTGAATCTTATAAGTTCATGTTCATTAGGCTTTAGATCGTATGCAATTAATGCAATCTTCACAAGTTTTTAAATAAGCCTAGTATAGCTTGAATAACAGCTCACAAGGTATGTTTACAAGTACTAGGATTAAATCAACACTAGTTATATTCTATTTTGTTAATAAAGAAATTTTGAAACGGAAACTGACTATTTGATCAGATGCAACCACAAACTGATCATATGATCCGTTGGGAATAACCCAAAATAACGGAAGTTGACTTATTTGTAAACGCTATATTGCCATTTCCTGATTCAGAGTAAACCGGTAACAGTTTTATGGTTCTCCAACGCCTTTTTGTGTAAGAGTTATGTCAAAAACATGTTACAATTTATTATAACTAATAGTGCTACTGAAGCGATGCTAGCAATTCATTATCTTCCGATCTTTATCCCACAGGTGGGATCGGAAGAGAGGTTTGCAATTAATATATAAACAAATATTGCTTAAATACACGTGGCGGGCGCGGCGTAAGAATAGACCCCTCGAAATCAGGCCGTGGATGTCGTAAGAGCCGACTAATGGAACCTACCAGGGGAGCCCTTCGGTGTATTTTTAACACCTCCACTGCGATCACCAATCCGTCCGCCTAGCGTGGTGATAATGGCAACCCCCTTCTTTTAGGGGAGGCATGTCCAATCCAGCAGTGGACGCAAGTGTGCTGATGTGCTATTGCTAATCTAGATTTAGAACAAAAACACTGCACTTTCAAACTCATTAATAACTTGAAATTCATAACCAGCTGCGAAACAAACTACTACCCAACACTGGGATGTTACGAAACATTGTTGAGAGTAGACCTTTGACACAGAAAACCCAACAAAGCAAATACCTACCAGTGCTTGTGATAGGTTCACAAATAGAGATTCGTCAAAGCAACGTTGTGAACTATACAGGGCATGCAATCTCCCCTATCCGATAACTGAATCTGACGGTTGTTGTTGCGTTTGTCAAAGTGAAAACAAAGTTGGTTACAATATATAAACCGGAATTTTGTCAATAAATGTCGATGAATATTCGACGCAACTAAATACTCGTAAGTGTTTATAAACGAGCATTGAATTAAATAATAGTATATTAAAGTACAGTATAGTACAATGAAATACTAGTATACTTTGCATATTTCCATAGCTATTTATGTTATGGTATATTACTATGGGGTGCTGGCGCGGAAATTAATGAAATATTCATTCTTCAAAAAAGAGTGATACTTGCAATCTTTAACTTAAAATGTAGAGACTCACTTAGAGAGATTTTTAAAGAAATCAATATTTTGACCGTCCCTACCCTTACATTTATGACAATATTATGTTTGTAAGAATTAATAGTTATCTATTAGAAAGAGGATGTGATACACAAAACGACGATGTGATACGCGAGCCAAATATAAAATATTAAACAAAGAATATAGGTTACAAAAGTCTAATGAATGGGCAACTCTGTTCGATTCTACAATAAAATTCCTAAATAGAGAGATAGATAGATAGATAACTCTAAAAATCTCTAAATATTGGTGACGAAACAGCTATTCTCGTGATTCCTCGTCCGTCAGATTCCGCTTTCGTCAGATCACTTCTTTTTTTCGTATAGGTCAGAATTTACACGTATCCTACTTATCCTATTATATTGTAAACTTACCAGAAAAAATATTTAAAAAACTTGTTCATAAAAACCTTTCAAAAAAGGTTATTATTGTATCAATGACTTTAATAATGACCAAAAACAAAACTGGAGATATTAGTTCGTCCGCAAATGATCGTCCTATATCGTTAGGTACAGTTTTAGGAAAGGTGTTGGAGCGACTTATTCATCCAGGTCTGCTTAAAAACTTTACCATTGATGACGCACAATTTGGTTTCAGTCCCGGTCTCTCAACGGATTCAGCCATCATGAGTTTGAAAAGCACTGTGAATTACTACACGTCACATGGTACATCGGTCTACGCGTGCTTCTTAGACCTCAGCCGGGCTTTTGACCTTGTGAATTATGAAATTCTCTGGTCAAAGCTAGTTAACGCGCGAGTACCGCATCATGTGGTGAATCTGTTGAGGTACTGGTACGGAAATCAAATTAACAATGTGAAGTGGGGCGACACGACTTCTAGCGATTATATGCTAGATTGCGGTGTTCGTCAAGGTGGATTGACTTCTCCTGACTTGTTCAACCTCTATGTGAGCGATCTGATCAGGGAGCTGAGGAGCGCCAGGATCGGATGCCACTTAGGTAACGTTTGTGTCAACAACCTAAGCTATGCAGACGATATGGTACTCCTTAGTCCCTCGATTAAAGGTTTAAAAAAGCTGCTTTTAATCTGTGAGCAATATGCTATTTCTCATGGATTAAAATACAACGTCACAAAAACCGAATTGATGGTGTTCAGGTCGGGGCGAGGTCCTGAGAGGGTGCCTGAGGTACACTTGGGCAGTACGACCATTAAAATGGTCAAGCAGTTTAGGTACCTTGGTCACCTACTGACAGAGTCATCAAAAGATGATGCGGACATGGAGCGGGAGTGGAGAGCTCTCGCCGTCAGAGGTAACATGCTCGCACGCCGATTTGCCAACTGCAGTTCCGACGTGAAGAACGACGTGTTTAAGGCATACTGCCTTGGTATGTACACCTGTCAACTTTGGTACAACTTCACTAGGAAATCCTTCAGCACCATAAGGGTACAGTATAATAACGTATACCGGGCCCTTATGAGGCTGCCAAGATACTGCAGTGCGTCGACCATGTTTTCGGAGGCGGGAGTTCCCGACTTTTTCGCTATAAGACGGACGAGGATAGCAGCCTTCTGGAGTCGACTGGGTCGCTCCAACAACACCATCCTGAGGGCTGTTTCTGACTATCTGGCCAAGGCACTGGATTTCTATCCATATGGACGGAAATAAAAAATAGGTAGGTCTTACCTATTTTAGTTTTATCTTTTTATTTTATATTTTTTCTATTGTGTGCATTTTTTTTAATGTGATATGGGTCTTTTTGTGCCTGCATTAAACTGATTTTATTTATTTATTTTATTTAAAAACTCCTGGAC
This sequence comes from Eupithecia inturbata, assembly GCA_963662085.1. Classification (NCBI taxonomy): domain Eukaryota; kingdom Metazoa; phylum Arthropoda; class Insecta; order Lepidoptera; family Geometridae; genus Eupithecia; species Eupithecia inturbata. The sequence goes on from OY759195.1 coordinate 2,623,860, forward strand.
TGATTAGCTAGCCTTAATTTTTAGTTTATAAGACAAAGCCTCTTTACAGCCGCATTTATTTTAATTTGTATTTTGATTATTTTAAACTTATTATTGTGAATGGCCTTTTTACAGCCATTCGTTTATTTATTTATTGTTTTCCGATTATTAATACTATTCTTCATTGTACCAATATTACATTTTGTAGCAATTTACTTGACCAAGATAAGTGTTCCTTGTTAATTTATGGTAAATAAATGAATTGAATTGAATAGATACAGCCGTTTGCGGCATATTATTTTGCAATGTATTTACATTGCAAAATAATATGTTGACATTAGTGACTTTGATGGATTTTTCACTGTGTAGTTGGTCTGGTTTTTTCCTCTACAATTAAGGTTGTCTGGTAGAGATCGCTCTTGAGCGATAAGACCGTCACATTTTTTGTAATTTTTATTATATTTGTTTGCTGTTTCGTAAAGTGTGCTATAAAGAATTTTCTATCTATCTATCTAAGTTGTGGGCGCGCGTAAAGTCTGAGGTTTGGCAATTTTATATTGCGTAAGTCTGTTTTTTTACCTTCTCTAGTACTGCGTGCCAATTCGTGGCAGGACGGGCGGCGCACGCGAATTGTATTTTGTTGGATCTTACCAGAAGTTTTACGCGGATTACTAGAGAGCGCTAAATATTTTTCATCATAATATTGAGCATTGAGTTATTTACTTTAATGAAAATTACGTATCTTGTATGAGTTTGGAGATTGCTAATAGATATTCGACGCGGCAAGCTGAAGACAGAGCGATACATTGGGGAGGAATATGCCCAGCTGTGGTCGTCTAGCACAGGCTGATGATGATGATGATGAGATTAAAAAAACATGTTTTCCTTTTCACAGAAATAGAGATCTATAGATTAGGTACCTACCTAGCTAATAAACTGTTGAATTATAGTCTATGAACTCTTTGTACTTATGTAGGTATATTTCTCATACTCTCCTTAGGGCAATACCAAGACCAACATTTATTTTATGGTTAGCCTCCTGTAAAATTACAATAAATATTTTATGATTACCAATTCCGATAGAGTGCATTAGGTAAAACAAATATAACTCATGAAAAACCAACCGAAATCAAAACAGATTCCATCTAACACGGCCCATAAAAGACGGCCGTAAAAGCAGTCGTTCCCAAAACGGCGAATAACACACAAAAATTAAATTTGACGCGCGTCCCGAATTCCCAGTGTGCCGAATTCTACGCGATTACAATTTTACTACTGCCGCAGGCGTCTTCAGCGTAGTGGTTGGAAAGCTCAAAAATCTTTATGAAAATGTCTCGTACCTACTCTAGTGATTACTTTGGGAACGAGGCCTGCATTTTGCGTCTTAGTCTTAGTAGTGAGAATTATTTGTTACTAACAAAAGTTAGTAATAGACAATACAATTATTGTCTATTTACCAACAAAGACAACAATTAAAGAATAGAAACAAATAAAAACAAGTAGATAGGTATTACAATTTTGAAACATTTGAGCTAACTGCAAACTGTTGTGTTATGAACTTTTGTATTTATCTGAAACCTAGGTAAAAAGGGTGGGCGTCCAAAGATTTTTAGTTATATCTATTTATTTTATTGATTCTATAAATTTATCTAACGATTTTTGGCGACTTTGGCCGGATAATATTTGGCAAACAGCAGCGCGTATTGGATTGGCGACACTCTAACTCATCGAACTCAATACAAATTACAACGCCCTCTCTGTGGACGGATGGCTGTGGCCTCTTATGTATAAATCAACTTCAACTTCTTTATTTTTGGCGCCGCTTGTTTTTCGCTACGACTATGCCAGTAAACATAAACACACTTAACATAAACTTCAAAAATAATATGATCGGTTCAAAAATAATGTGGTATAGTGAAAGCAGAGAAAGATTTAAATTTTGCATCAAATTTATTTATAATGCGAAAAACTTACTATGTCAGACATTGTTTGTTTAATGAACTGTCAGTGTCCCACATTATGACTCCATTCCCATCTCCTTCGTATTTCCTGACTTCCTTCAACAATGGGTTCGGGTTCTTAATGAACTCATGCGAGCGTTTCTTCCAGAAAATTATCTTTAAATAAGAGCATTATTTAGAACGCTAACGGGATGAGAATGATTTACAAAGTTTTGTTATTTTCCTACTTTTATTTTAACGTCCAAACAGGTTCATTATGGGGGCTAACTCGGGAAAAGGAGGTGAGTATTGTTTTTTTGCTACTTACTTTTAAGGCCGATGATCACTGTCATCGGGCCAACTTGACTTTTATGCTATGTAGTTTATATAACTTGCGTAAACGAACGGGATTGAGAATGATGATATCTCTCAATCTGTCCCACTCAGGATGCTTCTAAGCATAATGATCCGTATTTTGCACACTCATTCTAATGAGTGTGCAAAATACGGATATGTAGTTTTCGTGAGGTAACTTCCATCTAGCTTACACGTATAAAAAGAATGAGACATAAATATATTTCGTAAAAATTATGCTATGTCAAATCTCTCAAAACCATTTAATCGCTGTCAAACTACGAAAAATAATTCCTATCTATCCGGTAGAGTTGCTGTAAGGCACCAAATGTATGGACAGAAACGAAAGCTTTTTCGTTATCGTAACTAAAACACAACCCATACTAAGGACTCAGATCCGATTCGAACTGAGCAGGACAGTATGAGATATGACGTCTCAATCCCATTCTACAAGAACGCATGTTATACCTCTGTTAAATATTGGAACGGTTTTCACACGTAGTACCCGATAAAGGTCATAGCTCATTGGAGCCACCCAACACCCGACCCGCACGGCCTCGCCTCGTGCGGACGCCACGGCGTCAACCAGTGAATCTGGCGTGGGCCACGAGTGGACGCCGCGTGGTCAACCAGTGAACATCGTTTTTGTGAACGTTGGCAATGCGGTGTCAACGCAAGGCAAGCGAGCAGCGAGTTATCACCGAGTGGTCCACCCGCCGTCCGCGCTAGGACCGCTTGCGAGCGAGGCGATCCGGAGTTGATGTAGTGAGCACATATCCGTAGAATTCCATATAAAGAATACTAAACGCACAAGGCGAGGCGGTGCGGGTCAGGTGCCGGTGGCCCTAATGAGCTATGATCATATAGCAGCCAACTCGCTACAACTCATGCAAGAGGTGGTGGCCACCTACTAGAATATAATATGAAGGTTTCCACTGCAGGCAACCCAACGAAAATAATATTAGTGGGAGTCCTTGATTGCAGCCAGAAAATATGGCTTTCTCGCCCGCAGTTTGCGATAAAATATTAAATACTAAGATAATATTTGTGTGGGTAGCGGTCTTATTTTATACGAAGGCGTTCTCGGTATTGCGTGAAGTGGCAATGTGGCAGTGTTTGATTTTCTTGTGTACACATACTTAAGTCTTGCATGAATAAGTTTTAATTTAAGCTGAATGCAATGCAACCCTAAGAAACAGACTAGCGGGCAATCTTGTATCGTGTAATCAAAAATTCCCCAAAGGAATAAAGACATGGTTATGCTATAAATAAAACAGGCGGTGTTAAGTAAACTTCTATATGCATAGCTCGGAGTCCCCGGGCCGAGTACAGTCAGCATAACTAATTGCTAGCCCTCTTGGCGTTCATAAAGATTGAATTGAAATGCGTAGGAAGATTTTGTTATGAGCTGGCTTTTGCCTACGACTGTAGAAATTCTAATGAACTTCGGGCAGATTGGGGTAAAAAATATCCTATCTGATCTGCTCGTACTTTTTACCTGGATTAGTAAATATAAGCACAAATCTGAGCCAGACAGCAATCTGAGCAGCTATAGACTTATAGTCTATCTGGAACACAAATTGCATCTTAGAGTCCAGTTAGTACGAGTCTCGTATCTACCTACTTAGTACCTCGGTAGCTTTTTAACATTGAACATATGAAGCTGACTGTATAGACGATGAGAGATACCTGATCCATCCAATTCTATTTATCGTGCTGATTTATTATTTAAATTTAAACTAGGATACGTCGGAGACTTCGGGTCGCGTTTACGCAGACTCCTTGAATTATAGGCAAAAATTTCAAGTCAAAAGCCGTGAAAAGATCTGCAGCTCAAACTGTAGTGGAATCATCAGAATTTATGAATCCTTTTAGTGCCACTCGACTTTAAAGATAACATACAGAAAGAAATAGGTTACCTAGGTACCTATAAAACTAACACTTTAGATAGGTATGCAGTATCTGTAATAGGTATGGTACTAGGGTAGCAAAACGGATGTTCAACAGCAAGTCTTTGGTTAGTGTGCCAGAAAATGACGTATAAAACGACTAAAAAAAGATGCTATGCTATGTGGGTTTTCAGAAAAGCATTACCTACTACGCTACCTACTTGTATTCATAGACCATTTCTTACTCGTCATCCCATCGTGGCCTAGATCCTATCAAAACTGATTGACAGAGATCCGAAGCTTCACATACCTACCTTCATAAGAGCAATACACGTTTGAACTCAACTCGACGTTAGAGTTTTGTGATGTCACTAAGTTTCAACATCATGAAAAACTTTGGAAAAACAATGAGCTACATTAGCTCAGTGTGGGAAAAGCAAAGTACATTTTGGTGTCGGCTCGACATTTCGTGCATATTTTACCGTTCACTATTGGGATGAGAGCGCTCGAAGAAGCAGACCGCCGGCCTTATGGTCAATCGACATCGTTAATAAAGCCAGGAAAGAGTGGATCAATGTGGCTCTGGACTGGACAGAATGGCGCAATAGAGAAGGTTCTTATAACTATAAGAGCAGTGAATAGACCGTGATTTCCCCCATCCTAGGGCGGGCGTATAAAGAACCCATAAACATAAAATGCAGTTCCTATCTCATAGCTTTCTATCTATGTGATAGGAACTGTTTTTTATGGTACCTGGCACAAGGCCTTTTGGACTCTACACACCGAAACCGCCAATATGAATATGGCGCGATTGTATTTTGTTTTTCCACGTTTCACAAATCCAGGCCTCCAGTACAGGAAAAACAAAAGGGGATCGCGCCAGCTTTTAAAATAAACCGCCAAGTGCGAGTCAACTCGCACACGAAGTGTTGCGATCCGTAAACATCAGGCAACTTTTTCAAAAATCATCAAATATTCACTACTTCGGAGACCCCTTTATATTTTCTTTATTTTATTTTTAGTGTTTGTTGTTATAGCGGCAAGAGAAATACACATTCTCTGAAAATTTAAACTGTCTACCTCTTACGGTTCATGAGATAGAGCCCTGTGACAGACGGACGGACGGACAGCGGAGGCTTGGTAATAGGGTTCAGCTTTCACCCTTCGGGTACGGAACCCTAAAAATATCTATACCTTCTTATTGTAGGCAGCCGATAGTGTTTTGTCAACTTGTCGACGGCCCACCGACTTTGGTGTATTGACTCCATTACTTTAAAAATACTTTGCTTTAGTACTCCTTCAACTCATGAAAGTCTCAGGAATTCCAGACAGGTAAGGTCCTAGCTACTTTCAACCCAAGTTTTACAGGCTGCGTGAGTAGCATTAGTACCACCTACCTAAGCAATTCAAAGATGAAACATTACATGTATAAACCCCATAAATCCACGAACTGAGCTAAAACGAATTTACGTAGATCGAACTCCAGTTCTTCCACAATACAATGCTACATTAACTTTACGGTGTTTTCATTACGGAGTATGTTGACACAGCACATGTGGCATACAGAAGAGAGTATACTTTTTTTAATTCGAAGAGAGAAGTTTGATCTATTATGTTTATTTCTGTTAGCAGAATGGAGATGAGTGGTGTCGGTCGTCATTTTCGGTAGACAGCGGGATTGGGAGCCGTTTTTTAGTGTTCAATTGATGTTTGACGCCTTATAACTGCCAAAAATAACATAAATAAATAATGCTGGACAATTCACACAGTATCATCTAGTCCCAAGCTCAGCAGAACTTGTGTTATGGGTACTAAATTACTGATAGGTATACATAATACAATACATTACATAGATAGATATTTTTTATTATGCATAGAAAATACCCAGAACACCCGAAACAAATATTTGCAGATCATACAAATATTTGTCCCAAGGCGGGAATCGAACCCGCAGCCTCCTGCGTCGCAAGCGTACCTTCGCCCGCCGCGCCACAGTGGTCGACTAAATATATCAAAGTGAGTATTCTTCGGCGAATTCGTAGGTACAGAAGGTGATGTGGTACCTAGATGTTGCAGCTGAAAATCAATTACCTTTAGCTGGAGGAGTGGTCGTGAGCTGTCAATAAGTAATTTGGAGGTAAAAAATTCAGGAACTGCGACTTCTGTCTCCCACACACCGTCGACACGAGTTGGCACTTGGCGGTCGTATTTAGAATATTCAATTCGCTTGAATAATGTCAAAACACTGGCTGAGTTATGAACGTGCCATTCCGTACTGATCTTGTCTGTACTCTGATATGATTTTATAGAGACCTCGCTGGAAAGTGTAATGAATGGAAAAGCTTTTTCGGTACTAATATTTATGGGTAGAATGTGCTAGTTGGGAGCTAAAAGGGGGTAACGAGTAGGGTAGTTTTTTGGGGGTGACAGAGTGCCTAGATGTCGCTGGCAAGTTACGACTATTTCGGGTGCTTTTATGATTCTCGCTATCTGTGGGTACCTAATGAGAGTACCTTTCCACCTGTGCGCTTTATCTTTTAATGGACACCAGTTGTTTGTGAACTTTCGAGTACCTATGTAGGTACCTAGTGATAGTTTTGTTTATGATGGATGACGATGATGCAGAGTATCATTATAATTGTGTGAAAGGACTTACGCGGAAGATGCGCTTACTAATTCTTCTATCGAGTAAATAAGTAGGTACGTATTCCTACTTACCTACGCTGTATGCACAGTTTCTAGCACACAAACATCTAACTACTCTACTATTCTAAGAACTCTTAGTATTTCCTATCTATCCCATTGTTTAAATATTGTATAATAATGTCTAGTATCCATTCAATCGTAAGCTATTTATTTTCTTCTATCGAGTAAATAAGTAGGCACTACTCTAATTTGCACGCAAAGTTCTACTACCTTTGCGTGAAAATTAGAGTAGTTCCACAAAAAACTCCTATTTCTGAACTATCCTATTGTTTTAAAATCTACCTGAAACACTTTTATCTAGTACCCAGTCGATCGTAAGCTATCTTCAAAAGAACCTGAAGGCACGTCCGCTCAAACCCAACAGTTCTCCTACAGATTTCAAACAGAAGACAAAAGCACAAGGCACAAAACCTTTATGCTTTATCTGTTAAACTTTTGTGACTGTTTGAAAACGAATAATGCTTGAACTTTTTGACTTTGCATGCGGGCCATATGGATTTATGTTGAGGCGATGAAATATTTAAGGGTTTGTTTCGATATTTACTTCGAACTCGTCTACGTGGCCAGGTGCCATGGGTACAGTAGAAATAAGTAGGTACCTACTGTTTTAAATAATTTGAAATTACGCGATCTGAACATATTATTATTAGTATTCTTTTTTCCGACGTTTCAATAGGTTTACATGCTGTCGTGGTCTCGAGATGACTGGAGTACTTCAGTCGAAATAAGGTACTGTTTTGTACCATCAGTTTAAATTAACCATAATGCCTACCTTAGCGTTCAGTAGTCTACCACTTTCTCACCACAAAGTGTGTCTTTACCACCACAAAGTTAATCTCGTACCTTGACATACTAAAGAAAGCTTAACGGCAGACTGGATTCGGTCCTCGACTACTTATATCAATTTTTATAGCGAAATGGCACTAGTACCGCCCGTATTTTAGTGCCGCCCGACGCCCACCAATATAACAATTTGTAAGACAGAATGGCGATCAAAATTTAAAAAAAAAAACATATTTTCCTTGGATTTCGCACGGGGTTTCGCGCGGTCCGTGGTAACCCGCCGAGCCTTTAGTGACAGTAGGATTCCATTGTTCGGATTTTGCTGCCGCTCTGGGTAGCGAATCATCATCAACCTATATTAGTCCACAGCTGGACATAGGCCTCCCCTAATGAGCGCAATAGCGCCCTGTTTTCAGCTTGTCGCATCCAGCACCTGCCTGCAGTCTTTCGCAGGTCGTCGTCTCACCTGGATGGAGGGCGTTCTACACTACGTTCGCCGAGTCGCGGTCTCCACTCAAGAACACTTTTACCCCAGCGGTTGTCGGTTCTTCGCGAGATATGGCCACTTCAGCTTGCTAATTCTTTGTAGAATTATCTCAACACCTCGATACCACGTATACCACGAGCAGGGAATACCACGTACAAATTTGACATCAAGGGCACATGGTCAGACGGTATCTAATGGCCGCTGGTATAAAAATGTTACTGTGTGGCGGCCAAGATTGCCCCGTAGTACCTAAATCAGGTCGTTCTCAACAAGATGGGCGGACAACTTCGTCAAAGTCACAGGAGAGGCTTGGACAAAACAGTACCTACAGGATGGCAATAGCGGAAGGCCTATCCTTAGCACTGGGTAAATCCGACTAAGAATGATGATGCATACAGACAGTCTTCTGTTCCTGCAGTGCTACTGCAGTAACAGAAGACACTCAGTCGACACTCAACCAATTGCCAAAACTTAAACAGGCTGGCCCCAGCTGAAGGTAAACTCACCATACTCGGAAACTACAGCCACAAAACTTTACCATAAAACAATGAATAACGACTCTTTCTTCTGTATAAAAATCTCATAAATCCACTCGAAGATAAACTTGCTGAGTGTAAAGTTTGGTCGTTCTCACGCGAACCGGCATTTTCAACTACAGTCAGATTAAATAAGTTACTTCGTGGTTTGTTTGCAAGGATTGAAACGGAGATATATAACTTTTTTACTTTAATCTAATAACTTGAAATATTCCTTAGGTAAGTACACACAGCATAAGTCCAGGACTAAAATAGGCTGATGATGATGAAGTATAAAACGCATAAGTTATCGAATAACGTTAGTAAAATACATTTAGCATTTATATCTTTTGTTGTAAAATATTTTGCACCGATATGTATATATGTATATCTCCACATCAATTACTAAAACTGCAGCTTGAACATAATTACAATCTTCTATTCTATTCTTAGGTCGTAGATTTGAAAATTAATTTATTTTAATTTGTTTTTATAGCTAAATACTTCCTTTGATTTGCCAAGATCGTACGCATTTTTTTCAGTATACGAGTATTCAAAGCTAGATTAATTTTAATGACTGGCTTTATTTGAAATCATTGCAAATAAAATGCATAAGTACATTTAAATCATTTGACGAAACCATTGTCCAAATACCAGCATCCCTTTTTGTTACTAAATACAAAACCCAAATAACAAATACACATACTATTCGGTGATAAATCACTGCATATTACGAGCCCGGTTTATTTATTAACTAATTTATCAAAGCTGTTTGCCAGCGTTGCGAAACTAAGATAAACAATCAGACATTTGTGCGAATGGTCATCAAAGAGATAGCTCTTTATTTGTGTGACCGGAGAATTGATATTACGACTTATATCGAAGAATTGGTTGCACCGCCACATAATTGCCGTGTGGTGCCGGCTTAAAATTTTCACTACCCCTACTTCTCCCACTGGTGCCGTAATAGCTCGACAAACGTTTTGTCTAGAGTCTATAACTTCATTAACAACAGTCTATACTAGACCACTGCTGGACATAGGCCTCCCCTGATTAGCGCCTTATTGGCTCATATCATTACGGTAGCGTTTAGATTAGAGCGACTATTCAATTCTCAGCTACCTCGGTCAAACTTAAAGATAGGATAGATGGGATAGTAAAGGAACAGATTAGCTGCATAAGGTGTATTGGTGAAAGGGATCGCTTGCTTGGATCTTCAGATAAGGCCGGGAAGGGTAGGTATTCGGGATCTGGAAAAGGAAGCTATTTTCAATCACAATATTAGGATATTATTATCAGGATAAGAATTATGAGCCTGTGGTGGCCAATACAAGTACAATACAAATACTTCCCTCTCAATTAATCATTTTTATAAGCACTTGCAATATGTTTAGGCCATAGGCGCACTGCAAGATGGTAGCTTGGATAACCATCCAAGCTATAAGCTATACGCTACGCCACTATCTACCATCAAAGTTTTGATGGTAGATAGTGGCGTACATTAGTTTTGGACCTTACGTTGAAAGAGGTATCGATGACATTTGGCGTGTTTTAAAAAAAACTATAAACCGACTTCAAACTCCGGTAAATAGTATTCATCTAAGTCTCGGACGAACGAAATCAGTCCTCCCTTACTTTCCCTGATCGCAGATCTATGTTAACGTCCAAGAAAATTCGTTTTCACTTCGATAGCGCGATCTAATTTCCCAAATGGTACATCTAGTTATAATTTAAGTCTAATTTAGTTTGACGACACATGGATGAAACTGTTGACGCCGCCGCTGGAAACCATTAGGCGATAGATAGGTGAAATGATCATAATGTGATGATGTTTAACAAACCTACGTTTTACGGCGCAAATAACAATCCCTGTAGAATCAAACCTAAAGGGAACACTTGAAAATCAATCTTTATACAACAACAAAAGAATCATCAAAATCTATTAACAATTGGCGCAGATATCACCAAATATGTTATAGCTAGTAGTGGTTCTTAAAAAAATTATGCTGTTTTTAAGTTAGACGGGACAAATTGTAAAAAAAAATTGTATTCCCGAGGGATTAGTCCTCGGGAATACAATTTTTTTATGGGACCACCTCGGGATCGTTCTCTATACAATAGTGAAAGAATCAGCGAAATCGGTGAACTATTGGCGGAGATATCAAGTAACATACATACATTAAAAACACACACACTCATACCTCCTTTTTTGAAGTCGGTTACATTTTCATACGTTTGTTTTTGTGGTTCCGTACCTGAAAGGTGAAAATGGAACCCTATTACTAAGCTGTCCTTCCGTCCGTCCGTTTGTCACAGGGCTCTTTATCATGAACCGTAAGAGGTAGACAGGTGACATTTTCAGAGGATATGTATTTCTCTAGCCGATATAACAGCAAATAATAAAAATAAAAATTTTCAAATTAATGGGGGTTTCCATACAAAAATCGTGATTTTTTTGGCTATTTTTGTTCATCGTTTCTCAAGGTTTCTCTTGAAGCACAAAAGGTGACACATGAAACTTTCTAGAAACACTACAACTGTAACAACAACAAATACTAAAAATATAATAAAGTTGAAAATAAGTTAAACGGATCGCCGAACAAGTGAAAATTTGATGTTCTTTGTAAAAGTTTGTGTGTAAAATGTTTGCTGATTTTTACGGTACGGAGCCCTTCGTGTGCGAGTCGACTCGCAGTTGGCGGTTTTTTCATCTATCATCAAAGTTGCCATCTTTCACTGCGGCCGGAGTGATAATGAATTTATCGAACTTTTGAAAGTAGACTTATGAAAGTCGTTAATGACTAGACATAATATCAAAGTCTAGTCCAAATAGTACCAAAGTAGTGTTAAATACCTACATTACTATATTATTACTACGTCGTCCTTTTGGGTACACGACAGAATTAAGTTTTATTTAATTTGCATTAAATGTAATAGGAGTTTTTAGCATTTACTTTGAGCAATAAAATTAACATACAACAAGAACCCAAGCATACCGAACATCAATAAATTACGCATTGCCGGTTATTGGGGGCGAGGCCGTATGCTCATTAACCTTTTTAAGACAATCATAGAATAAAGGATTACCCGTTAAAATCTATATATATATAAATATATATATAAAAGAAAGTCGTGTTAGTTACACTATTTATAACTCAAGAACGGATCTCGCTATGGGCCGGACATAGGCTACCTTTTATTCCGGAAAAAAGCGTGCAAAGCCGCGGGCTGCAGCTAGTAATTGATATAAACGGAAACAGTACCTATTGTGTTAATAAATATATAATTTTTTAATAGTGAATAGTCCATCGTTTGACCACAATCTCGATGCTCGATGGACCGACGACATTGTAGCGGTCGCAGGGAGTCGATGGATGGAGGCGGCTCAGGACCGCTAATTGAGGCGTCGTTTGGGGGAGGCCTATGTTCACCAGTGGACGTATACGGGCTGGTGATGATGATGAAGTGACGATGTAGTGCCCGAAGATGTATCACGAGGTCTAGAAGACACATATTCACACACTCATAACACTCTTGTGTTCTTGTCTTTTTTTTTTGCCCTATTTAGTTAATTATTTTAGTTTCTGTTTTTAAAGTACTTCTATTATTTTTAATACTTCATCAATTACGCCACCGTCAGCTTCAATACGTACTGATCCTATCCATCCAAAGGTTGCCTGGAAGAGATCGCTGTTAGCGATCAGGCCGCCGATTGTGCCACATTAGATATAATTAGTATTAAGTTCTTGTTTTATAAGTGCATTGATGGTGCAATACAGTTATAATATATCTATCTATCTATCTATATTCACTCTTGCCTTGAAGAGAGTCCGGTTGTAGTTGGCCGGGAAAGTAGTGGCAGGCAGCGAGTTCCGATCCTTAGCGGTACGAATGAGGAGAGGAGTGGAGGAGAACCGCTTAGTGCGAGTGGATGGAACATCCGCAAGGTAAGGATGGTAAAGTTTGCGACAACATTCGATTGTGTCGAAGTTGCCCGAACATACCCGACAAGAGACGAGGTCTCCGTGATGGAAATCCGACGACCTATATCTTTTTGTTCATTTTCACCGACTACAAAAAAGGAGGACGTTCTATGATGATTTCACGTTTTGGATCGTTCTTTCACTATTGTCTATAACTTTACTATACGATATTCCCGAGTTGGTCCCATAAAATATTAGGAAAAAGTATTTGTACAGCAAACCTTAAAAAACAGTGTATTCAATATTAAGAATTTTGAAGTCAATTTTAATTTTTATTTTCAAAATAATCAAATTAATATTATTAGAAATATATTTCTCCGACTTGTTATCACCTCATACATAATAGAACACTAGACTGGTATCGCGGTTCAACGTTTTTTTCTTCGACATAGCAGGATCACGCCCGAATACTCAAACTTAGATCAAGACTAAAGTCGCGATTTTTTGACAGTCTTCAATGAAAGTCTGCCAAAAATTGGTCACTTGCGTGCTTAAATCTGAGTTGCATTTGAGTATTCGGGGGTTAGTACCGTGCCGCTCCCGGGGTACCCAGTACTTACCAAAAGTTACTAAAACTATAATGTGTTGACTAACTAATCAAGTAAGTTTAAAACCTTGCAGAACACTTCGCCTCTTACATACTGGTGGCTTCCTGGTAGCAGCGCGTAAAAATCGACCCATCTAACTCAGCCCGTCGATCGTCGACTATGACAAACTACCAAAGGAAGAGCAGCATCTTCCTTCTGTTTTTAACACCTCCACTGCGATCACCAACCCGCCTTCCAACTGCGGTAATTATGGCAAAACCCTCCAATTGTGGGTGACATGTTCTGCAGTGGTCATATCCATACTAATTATTAAGAATTTTAAAGTACCTGTCAGTCTGTCTGTTACCTTTTCACGCCTAAGCGGCTGAACGGATCTTCATGAAATCCGGCATGGATAGTATCTCAGGGATGGACATAGGCTATTTTTTAACTCGGAAAAGAGCGTGCGAAGCCGCGGGCAGCAGCTAGTAAGGTATATAAGCATGCAGCGACTTAAAAGAGTACTTAATCAAAATTTATATTTTAATACCTTAAACGTCTCGCACCGGGATTATGCCGGGATTTAAAGGCTTACCTGAAAAGATAACAGAGAGAATTAAATTAATAACATAACGGTATAATTGATTACATTCAAACAAATGAACGGTCAGTCATTAAGGAGTAAAAGGATTAGGGTCCCTTTCAATTGAATTTGTTTTTGAGGGAGACTGAGCTGAGCCCTTTTAGGCAATCACGTACTTGCCTGAGGTTAGATTTGCAAATTTAAAAAGGAAGTTAGGGTGAATACGCAATTGTTAGTGACTTCGTGAGCTTTATAAAACGAGAATTGAATAATTAATGATATTGGCTGTTAAAAAAATATTAATGATTTCTTAAATAAAGTTTTTATAAGTAATACAGATCTACATAAGAATATGTCACAAAATCACATAAATCACTAACAAATGCATATCAATCTGAAAATCACAAAAACCTCGCAATTCATAACATATTTTTGTCAGCTTTCTTTTACCACCTTATAATAAGTATCAACCTCAGTAAATAAATAATATAAAAAAAAAACCATTTGTTCTACTATTAATATTACTAACATGTCAAAAAGTTTGATTAACTTATAAGTAGGTAGTTTTTGTAATGTGTTAAAATATTTATCAAGTCGGTTGTCAAACTAGGCCTAGATCTCAGTACTCACGGGATACCCGTGGTAAAATCTCGAATAAAAAAAAACACAAAAAAAATATGTGTCTTGAATGTTAAAAAATGAGCTCTCAGGAACCCTGAGGTCCATTGAAGTGACTTATGTTTTGATTCGTAGGTTATAATTATAACTAAGAATTATTTAATTCCTTGAAACACTTTCTTCATAAATCGTGTAGTTTTCTTGTAAGTAAGCAAAAACTTGATTTTTGCGCCTACGCCGTTCCAAAAACGTATGCTCTGTCCCGCTCCAATGAACGCGAAATCCTATCCTTTTCACAAAATGGCGCGCATTGCGCCCTCTTAGGTAGAAGTCGCCTGTTCGGTGTAGGCCTTCTCTTTCCATGCTCTACTATCTCTGGCTTGTCGCTTAGTATCAACCTTACTTCCTCTAAATTAATCTACAGATCTTGTAGATTAATTCTTGCTTGGACAAATAAGCAACAAAAGCTGCAGAAATACACAGTAAGTTAAATTATATTGTGCAAGCACTTCCTCTAAATTCTCGTTCGCTGTGCTATTCTTCCTTCGAATTCATATACAGATATTGTAATATCTTTCCTGCATTAATAATGGATGCAATGCAGTACAAATATTAGATTTTAAAACTAAAAACGCTGAGTTCCTCTATCGTCATGTCACACACTTCGCACTTAATATAAAAGTGTAACTCATCGTACGATTTCGCTTTGTGCCCATTGTGCAAGAGCTTCCTCTAAATTGAGCTTGTAAATTCTACATCCTTAATTAAATCGGTATAAATATGCCTTCCCCCTTTAAACTCTAAAACGTTGTATTCCTCAATCGTCATTAACACTCCCGCTCAATATGAAAGTGTAATACTTAGTGTTTTTGCACTACAAGTGCGTCTGGTATCTGGATCTGAGGTCTCGTTCAGTTCGCATAGTGTAGAAAGAGATGCCCTCAATTTCAACTCAGATAGACCGCTGTTAGACATTTAGCGCTCTGCCGGAGAAGTACAAGTTGAAATTAACTTACTAGACTAGAATATAAAATGTATTTTTTCCTGGCCCAGATGATAGGCCAGAAAACGTAATGTTTAACGAGCTCAACTTATCGTACGCTTTCGCCCATTGTGTCCATTGTGCATTAGAACAATGACGGCACCAATCGGCGTGACGGAACACTTTTACTGCACTTAATTGACGATGATATCGGTAGGAAATTGTGTAATGACTAATGAATGATTGAGAGGTAATAACAATGATAATACAAAGGATAGTTAGATGCCAGTTTAGATTAGTTTTTTATCTATCCTGGTGCAGAACAGCATAAAGCTGAGACTGACCGTTTTGGGATCACTACGGCGCAGCGCGGAAACGTGTGAGTAGCCGTAGCTAGTGCACTTTTGGTAGGTAGGTGCCTATATATATAATGTTAGCTGCTGCCCGCGGCTTCGCACGCGCTTTTTAAGTAGCTATGTCCATGCCCCGGGATACCATTTACCTACCTCCCTGCCAAATATAATTGAGATCCGTTCAGCCGTTTAGGTGTGAAAAGGTAACAGACAGACAGAGTTACTGTCGAATTTATAATATTAGTATGGATAATTTGGTTGTTTTGCTTTTACTTTAATTTTATTTAATTTTTTCTATTATCATTTATTGTGTACCTGCTTTCTTATGAAAACTTTTCTAAATACTGTTTTTGTTCATTTGATATTTTCTCCTGTACTCATTGTATGTGAACCTAATAAAAAAGTTTATCTATCTATCTTAGAAGATAAGTATCGATTATAAATAGGTGAGTAATGATATAAAGCCGTGTACTGACTGGTTTTAAGGGGCGTAAAGTACCATCCGCAGCGAGCATTATACGTTACGCGCCGTGTGCTAAAATCCGTCTCGTTGCTCGTTGCGAGCGCCTTCTTTCCCGAACTACTGACTACACGAACGGTTGCTGTGTAACACGATACACTACACCGCGTAACAGCAGTATAAACCGTACACATTATAAATAAATAATAAATAAGTTCAATAAACGTTATTATTATTATTATTAATAAGGCTGGATAAACCACACAGCATCTAGCCCCAAGCTAAGCAGAGCTTGTGTTATGGGTACTAGATGACTGATATACATAATACAATACATTACATAGATAGATATTTTTATCATACATAGAAACCCAGAACGCCAGGAACAAATATTTGCAGATCGTACAAACATTTGTCCCAAGTCCGGAATCGAACCCGCAACCTCCTGCGTCGCAGGCGGACCTTCGCCCGCCGCGCCCCGTCGTAAGATTCCCTTCAGATTAATAAGACCGTTTAGGTAGGTATTTAGTTTGAAGAGATCAAATTGTATAATATTTTGTCGAAATTTTGTCGGAATTATTCGAAAGTAACTGTGTCAACTTTTAACGTTTAAACGGCTGAACGGATCTTAATTAAATTTGGTATGGATGTCACAAACTTTAGCAGGTCTTTATCTAGTAGGTGAAATAAGGTTGCGGATTAGGGGGTGAGAATTGGTGTACAAATCAGATTTAAAAAAAAACTATAAACCTTTTAGTTTTTGAGTTTCGCGGGATAAATACTGCTCCCTCGGGAATATTTTTTCTTCGAACCACCTCATGATCATCCTCTATGCAAATGCAAAAAAAACATCAAATCGGTCCATAAATGACGGAAAATCGAAGAGAACACATAAAAAAAATACATACAGCCGAACATAGAACCTCCTTCTTTTTTGGAAGTCGGTTAAAAATGGAAGCCGCCCAACTGTGATTGGCTGTAACTAATGAAGTGCAGATTGTAATATAGCCTCATACATGGGTGCAAACAAGAACATTAAGCTATTTTTCCACGACGTGACCGAACACCTGTGCCGATTACTCATATATGAATTAAATAACGTCAAACATCTCATAAAAACAAACTAGAACAGATGTCACGGCTCCGCACAGCAATGAAATCAAGAACTGAGAAAAAACTATTAACTACATCCTGCGCGCGGATAATTTAATCCCGAGGTTAATGTTTCTATCCGCTTTAATATTCTTAGGTGATTAAGTTCTTAGATATCAGAAAAGTTCATTAAGTCCACATAATGTTTTTTATGTAAAATCAATAATAATCACAGAACCTATAACCGTGCTTCGTTACTATACTTCAGCCAAATTCGATGCGAAAAATTTGTACACAAACCACAACAGAAAAACCTAAACTCACGTGCTTGGAGTAGAGTTTCAAATTTAATTATTAGCAATATTTATTGAAGGATGGATCTGAAATCGACAAGGAATGTCAATTAAGTAAAAAAATACACGGCAACGAATTTAATTTTATGTTAAGTATGGGCGGTTTTAGATTTATTTACTGATATTTTTTTAAACTAACTAGGAGCTTTGGTGTTTGCCTTTAAGGATATGTTTGACCATTTGTTTATTGATTATTTTTTCAACTCATTTGGTATTTTGTTGTAGAAGCGTTATACTACCTCTACATTGCCCTTTAAAAAATACATAAATTTTGTGTAGCCTAGTTGTGAACACAGCGAGTTTATGTTTATTTCTAGTATTCAAATTATGTATGTGGCTAATTTTAGGGAATCGATTGATATTTCTATGTGTACAACCAGTTTTCATAAATATATTGACATGGTACTGTCATTAGGATTATTTCTTTGAGAATTTATCACGCAGGGACTCTCTGGTACCCATATTATAGATTGCACGAACAGCCCTCTTCTGCAGCACAAATACGGTGTTAATATCTGCAGCGTTCCCCACAGCAGTATGCCATATGACATAACATAACACTATGGAAGCTATCGCTATTTTCATAATACAGCATACAACAGTAGCATGTTCATAAATAACCAAGCAAGCAATGTCATTTGAGCAAATACACTTTTAAATACACTTTCTCAAGATGCTCCATATTCGCACAATGCACGCCTGCTCCAAATGCCCCAATGGTTGCAAATGGTCCACTTCCCAGATTACAACTATTGAGACGTTCACGGCCCTGAATGCAGAATAGACGGGGTAGATTAGGCAAGTGTCTGGGATTGTGTGTCTCACTGGGAATGGTAAATGTTGACGGACTTAGCACGCGACGACGGTCGAGTTTACACAGGCTTTTCTTATTTAGAAGCTAGTGTTTTATGAATTCACATTCGGTGTGATAGTACAAAATGAGGGGGCCCTTTTTGTAAATTTCTCAAGAAGTTTTCAAGAAGTGTTACAGACATCATTTTCTTGTAAAATATAGATCCATATCTACAAACAGTACATACATCTTAGATGGATCTCGATCGCACAGAGCAACGGTGAAACTTTTGGGAAGGAATGGAAAATTTTTAATTTTTTTTCCAAATATTTTAGAAAATATTAAACCTACAGACAATTCGAAAACTATTTTGAAATGGACAAATTGATACCTTTCATTTGAAACCTACAGAAAATTAAAATTTGAATCCTTATTTTTTTTTTCTCTTTCAATCTGTAAGACGCACGAAATGTATTATCATTTTAAATTTCAAATTATTAGCTGCAGTGGGTGCTGATACTCAAAATGGAAATAAACCGCCAAGTGCGAGTCGGCTCGCACACGAAGTGTTACGAAGGGTACCGTAAAAATCAGGCAACTTTTTCAAAGAACATCAAATTTTCACTTGTTTGGAGACCCCTTTAAATTTTCTACTTTATTTTTTTTTTGTATTTGTTGTTGTTACAGTTGAAGTGTTACTTATTTATAGAAAGTTTCAAATGCCTACTCGTACCTATTTTAGTTCAAGAGATACAACTTTGAAAAGTTAAGAGCAAAAATGGCAGAAAAAATCACGTTTTTTGGTAGGACAACTTTGATATTTATTTAATTTTTATTATTTGTTGTTCTAGCGGCATTTTGTAATAAATCAACTGTCTACCTCTTACGGTTCATGAGATAGAGCCCTGTTACAGACGGACGGACAGCGGAGGGTTCCGTACCCGAAGGGTGAAAACCGAACCCTAAAAAGGACAGACAGAGCGAGACAATAAGGGTTTCGATACCTTAAAAAGGGGCTTATCGAGCAAACCTTCTACACGGTGGCAGAGTTTTTGTGTTTAAAGGTTAAACCCTACCTCAATTTAATAATTGTTGCACTACTCTATGTATGACTTTTTCTATTTTTACCTTTTTTATTTTAGTGTACCAATTAACTTGAATTTTGACTGTGTGATTCTTAATTATTTTTTTAACTTGTACCTTCTCTGTTTGAAATTATTGACATGTATATTTTCCTGTACCAATAAATGAATCTGAATTTTTATTTATCATAAATGTTATATTGCGAAGCAGAGGCACCACAAGGCACAAGTGACACAAATCAGCCCTTAGAATTTCAAGACATTGTTTTGCCCATTGTGTGGGCTATGCCTAATATTCGGCTTAGATCTAGTTCAGGACTGGGCCTGAGCTTGACTTTGAGTAATAGTCGGTGGTCTAGTAGAAACCTACGCTATGGAGTATGGAGCTATGGAAAGAGTTATTCTCGAAGTTTCTCTGAAGGATAGGATTCGTAACGAATACATCCGACAGAGAATTAAAGTTATCGACGTAGCTCAAAGAATTAGCAAGCTGAAGTGGCAGTGGGCCGGACATATCACGCGAAGAACCGACAACCTCTGGGGTAAACGTGTTCTCGAGTGGAGATCGGCAAACGTAGTGTAGGAAGCCCTCCGGCCAGGTGGGATGACGATCTGCGAAAGTCTGCAGGCAGAAGCTAGATGCGGCAACCTGAAGACAGGGCGCTATGGCGCTCATTAGGGGAGGCCTATGTCCAGCAGTGGACTAAGATAGGTTGATGATGATGAACAGAAACTTAGATGTGGTTTTACACTGGGTGGCTCTTCGCATTTCGTGGAAGTGGTATCTATTATCAAAAGCAATTAGATTCTATTACTATTAGTAAGCGATGAAAACCTGCGGTCGCGGCCTGAGAACCGGCCTCTCCCTCCAACTTAACCCCTAGACGAAATGAAATGAAATGCTTTATTAAAAAGAACGGCATTACAACAAACATATTACCTAGTTGGTACAATGCGATCGATTTCTGGTCAAATACTTAGGTATAGATTAGAGATAATAAATATACATAAATGTCTAAGAAATAATTATAGTTAAAATCACAATAAATATCTATATCTAAAGTTAAAATTAAAAGGACAAGCTGCAAGCATGGTCATGTATTATCAAATTTATCAATGAAATGGCTGTAGTCGTTATTCACAATTCGAAAACATAATAAATTGTTTTTTCCAGTAGTCTTTACTTTATTTAAATATTTGCCAATACATGGATTATTATTATATGTCGTAAGAGCCAACTAAGGGACTATCTGTGGAAGGGCAGCAGCTTCCTCCTGTGTATTTTTAATCGCCCGTCAAGCGTGGTGATTATTACAACACCCCCATGATTGGGCGAGGCATGTTCACCTATGACGTTGCTGACGGTGAAGCTACGGATAGTGACAGACCAAATCAGTAGGCCAACAGCTACCTGCAGGTCATTGCAGCAAGGCAAAAATATTTTTGCATACCGACTACGGTCAAGCATGTTGATTTACAAAATGTATTTACCTCATCATTACGGATGTAAGCGGGTTAACTACGAGTACAAACTTTATTTGTGTTGGAAAAACACCAACGTTTCATCCCTTCTGGATTCCTTATTTTTCTTTTGGTGTTCTTCCAACACAAATAAGGTTCGTAGTTAACCCGCTTACATCCGTAATGAATTCGTGAAACTACGATAGTTTTTATATGTATTTACCTGTTACCTTACCTAACACATGTATTGGTAACTAAAAAATCTTTATCTTTATCATGCAGCAATGGACGAAGGTTTATGTATCTGTTAGTGTTTAGTGTGTGTTCTAATATTTTCTGTGTACTTGTGTTTTAAAATATTTCTCGTTTTATGTACTGTGTATGTATAATTATGTGCTATGTCTGAAGAAAATGTTATTTTAATTTAATAGGACCGCGAATAGAATAGCTGTAATCCGAAGATTTAATAGAATTCTTCAGGGTTTGAGTTTTTTAGCTTGGATAGATAGAACAATTTTAGAAAAGATATAATTTGTATTATGCATTTTGTTATTGCATCACTATAATTCATTTTATGAGACTCTCGTCTGCCGTTTTACATATTTTTACTTTGTATCCCAAACGATCAGGGTTCACATTCTATAGACGTAGATACCTTGATGCCCCAAGTGCGGTAAACAGGCACTTCTGATTAACAGAAATCCAATCAAATTTTATGTAGCTTTTATTATAGGAAATACCTTCACGCTCTTCGAGTGGTATGCTGAAGAAATTACAGGCACGTGTGGCTCTAAAAAGGTTTTAATTCTACTCATAAAGATCCAGGGCATATGTGCTTGTATCGTACCAACTTCAATTTATAGCAGGCCGATTCAGACTAACGCGCTGTATTCGCACTAAAACCTATAGCGATACATTTTGCGCGAAATACGCTCTATTTGGAGCCGTATTCCACCGGGTATTTTAGTGAACTGTAGGATACCTACTCGACTTTCGCTACTGTCCTATGTTTTATTTTATTCGTGGCGTAGTAGGTCATTTGTCCTTAAACAAAACGACCTGAATCGATTCCGGAAGATAGAGTTAACGCGGGATGAACGTTTTGTTTAAAACTGATTGTTGCAGAGACGTATTATTGAAGTGCTAAACCAAATCTCATTCAATGATAAAACCACTTAACGTTCACTCAACCGAGCAGGGACCGCTCAATAATACAAGTAAAAAATAACGAGAATAGGTGAACCAACTTAACAAATAAGGACACAAGATCAGTATCAATTTAAAAACCAGTAGAAATTCTAGAAATGCAATAACCTAACATCCTACGCCTACACGTGTATACCGACTAGTAGCAAGCCAATAAACTTTTGATACGTACGAGAAACGGAAATCCTGGCGCAACAGGTCTTTTTATTTTTAAAAGCGTAGGAACTGCGTCATTTTGTAAACATAAAGCTGACCAGTGTTATAGGGCGTAATGTACCATTCGCAGCGAACATAAAACGTTACGCCGCCGTGTGAAAATCCGTCGCGTTGCTCGTTGAGAGCGCCTTCTTTCCCCGTACTGACTGCACCAACGCTCGTTGTGGTTACACAGCGAGCGTGATGAAACGTGTTAACGTTTCATCACCGGTCTGAAACCGGCTTAAGTAACATCCTCTGAAGTCAAGTTCAATGAAAGTCGGGCGTCTTGCCACCGTCATGGATGGTTATCGAAGCAAGAAATTGACTTGACAACTTTCACAAGACATCATTTTGTTAAAGATATCATCATTAGATTGATGCGTTTGCAGCTGGAGTATGACGATGCTATTGTTTTTTGAAAAGGCATATCTCATGTCGTAGAGTCAGTGTACTAGAAACAAGTACTTAGAAATCAAGGTGCACTTTACAAATAGCTAAATCGAAATTTTTCGTTTCGAAAACTGTAACATTAAACTGTGCCCTCTGTTTGGTGAAATCGGCCTTAGCCTTATTCTGAGTTTCAAACTCAGAGTTTGAGCGATGGGAGGTGTGACACAGTTATGCCAACAACTTATGCCTTCCATTATATTTTAGTTTTATTATATTTTTGTTAGTTTTAACATGTTTTTATTTATTTCATATAAACATTTTTATTAAACTTTGAGTCGATGAGTCATAGGAGTAGGTAATTATGGAGTTGACGTCTGTGTACGTAACTCGATTTAATCTTACAAAGATCCAGTGAAAGCTTCATCGGTCAAAGCATTACACAACGAAAATGAAATAGTAATCATCAGGCGTAACGACCATCAGCACAATAAACTTAACAATACGTTGCAATAATTTCAATTCCACTTTCTTTTATTGGCTTTTATCATTATGGCCACACCTTTATGAGGCGGTCAGAGAGCATGGAAGCAAATTAGAGCGCCGCCACTAGAGACGAAACTCGATCGTGAAATAAATTAAATTTTTACATCAAACAACCAATAACTGATTCTAAATGATCCTAAGCACGCCAATGCAATTTCACTGCCAATTAATACTAATAATAATGTGTTCAGATCGCGTAAGTTTAAAAATATTCATTTATTTCGAGTACACACTCCTGATAGAAAGGTACGCGTATAAGGGCAAGGTGTAAGGTCCAATTTCACCGTTCGCTGCCAAAACTTAGTTTAACAGAACTGAGTTAGCTTAATCAAGTTCAAACGTTGATTTTGATCTCCGTTTACTTCACACCGATTTCATCCTACATTTTGAACACATTTACGAAAACGAAGTTTACATCCGACATTAGCTAGATGAATGTCAGTCTGACCGCTGTTCTTCGTGGTGTTGGACATTGTGTGACATGACAGCTCTTGATCTCGTTTTATAGGCTAAACGCCGAAAATCGGGCGTTCAGAAGTTAAACTAAGTTCAGCTTGATCCGGATCAACTTTATGTCGGTAAAATGAGCTAAACTCGTTTAAGCGCTAAAATTAGTTTATCTCATATTGATCGGGTTTTATTGCAACTGTGAAATTGGACCTTAGAGTAAGTCAGTCTGCGCACCAATGTTTTAATATATTTTCCGTCTCTATAGAAGAGCAGCAGGATTCCCCGAGCCGTACCAATAAAGGCATTGAACCACATCGTACCACATCAGCATAGTGGGGCTCGGCCACAAAGCCGCTGCCACTCACGCGTAGCAGAGGCTCAGAGTAGATCTAAGTGAAAACTAATGCAATTTGCCTAAAAATTATAAATGGATTGTTTTGAAATAACTAATAAACCGCCAAGTGCCAAGCGCACACCAGTTCCAGCGATCCCGTACCGTAAAAATCAGGCAATTTTTTCAAAGATCATCAAATTTTCACTTTTTCGGAGATCCCTTTAAAGTTTCGACTTTATTACATTTTTAGTATTTGTAGTTATTACAGTTGAAGTGTTACTTAATTATAGATATTTTCATGTATCTACGTATTGTAAATCAAGAACTATGACAAAAAACGAGCAAAAATAGCCAAAAATATCACGTTTTTTTTTGTACGAAAGCCCTCTTTTATTTGGATATTTATTTTAATTTTTGTTGTTATAGCGGCAAGAGAAAATTTCAAACTGTCTACCTCTCACGGTTTATGAATGAGCCCGTGACAGACGGACGGACGGACAGCGGAGGCTTAGTAATAGGGTTCCGTATTCACCCTCCGGATACGGAAACCTAACCCCTTAGTTTATCTTTTTTAGTTAATCCCTTAGTTTTAAATAATTGTATTAGTTTTGCGGGATAAATACTAATCCCTCGGGAACAAAACCACCACAACGACCGGGTTCCGGACCACCTCGAAATCATTCTCTATACAACTGCAAAATAATTAATTATCTATATCTGTCCATAAATGTCGGAGAAATCGACGGACATACATAAAAACAAGATCCGTCAAGTGCGAGTGTGACTCGCACTTGACGGATCTTGTTTGTTGTACTATAGGTACTGGTTAAGGACTTTGCTGTTTGATTGATGAATACCAATAAATTAAAGATGTTAAAGGTTTCAGATGTATCTAATTGCAAACTTCGGAGTAGGTAGAGAGGGTAGGTACCTACAATTGCTCCCTTTGGGGTCGAGACCCTAGGTCCGTGGGGTACCGAGGCTCTCCGGGTTTTTAAAAAGTTATCTGAGCGTCTGATAGACGCGACTCGTGACCCGAGAGCTGGCGCAGAGCATCAGCATTGCCATACAGCGAGGCAAAGCAGCCAGCGTCTTGGGGACGCTTCCGACTGGTATTGATATGGATCAGTTGAGCTTCCTGTACATTGTTTGCAACAGTCTGCGGTTAGCTTAACTGTTTCAATTGTAAATACTAGTTCTACTTTGTTTTTATTATTGAATTGTAGTTTCCTTTGTCAATAAAGATGGTACAGAGGGTAATAGTTAAACATTCGAGTTTTTTTTAAATATTTCGAAAAGTATGTAATCTACAGGAATTTCAAAAACTGTTTTGAGATGTACAAGCCGATACCTTTCATTTGATACCCCACTAGGTGAGGTAGACCCCCCCCTTTGACCAATTTTTAAAAAGTGGTTTACTTACAGACTTCTCTATATGTTTCCTGTAAAATATAGATCCATATCTTCCATATTTTCAAAAACTGTTTTTAAAAGTACAAACCTTTCACTTGATATCCCACTTGACATTGTAGGTCTCTTTTAAAACTTCGACATTACAATTTGTACTGAAAATTTTCATTTTCATTTTTCATTTTTTTTGAAATATATAATTAATTTAAATTTCACGTTAGTTAGTGCTGTAGTTGCAGAGATATTAAAGACGGAAAAAAGGAAAAAGTGATGCCGTAAGGGTTTCGAAACCGATCTCCGATCTTCTAAACCCTAAAAACATAAACAAAAATGTTGAAATGTGTAAAGTATAAATGTTCGGCTGACATTTTTACTTTACTCATTCTTCTAGAAACTGTATCATGTGGGACAAAAAACTACAGTAGTACCACGCAATACTAAACCCGACGAGGCATATTGTGTTATGTGGGACTTGACTGAATATATCTTGGACTGTAAGAGTGAAAAAAACGACACAAAAATAACGGAGTCTTAGAGGACTTAACACATTATGCCACTTGATTAAAGGTGACGATTTTGAACAAATAATTGAAAAACAACTATAACATACTTTTACCTCTGGGGTACAGAATTCAGACGTATTCGTGAATGTATCTACGCCGATCATTGGCTGAATTATGATACGAATATTAATCAAAAGAAAATGAACCACTGAGCGGCGAAAATAGTGTGATTTATACATTCACGAATACATCTGAAAGCATTGAGCAGCATAAACGGGCTTGGCCACAAAGCCGCTGCCACTCACGCGTATCATCTAGAACCGAATCTAAGTGAAAACTAACACAATGTGCAAGGAATGCATTGAGTGTTTGACGTTTTATCGGTGGGTAACACGAGATTATTTAGAGATCACACAAATGTAGGTAATAAATAACTACTATGAACGGAATTTGTAAATTTGTTATGTTGTAATGTTATCTCGAGGAAAGAAAAATTATGCCTGAGGATTTGGCTAATTTGTTTGTATGTTATCTCGAGAAACAAGTGTTATGCCTGAGAATTTGGCCAATTTGTTTGTATGTTATCTCGAGAAACAAATATTATGCCTGAGGACTTGGCCAATTTCTTTGTATTTTATCTCGAGATTCAAATATTATGCCTATTGGCCAATTTGCTTGTATATTATTTCGACAAACAAATATTATGCCTGAGGATTTGGGCAATTTGTTTGTATGTTATCTCAAGAAACAAATATTATGCCTTTGGCCAATTTCTTTGTATGTTATCTCGAGAAACAAATATTATGCAAATATACATTAGGATTTGGCATAAAATGATATGTGAGAATGGGAAAACGAAGAATCGTCGGGCGCCCGGTCAACGACATAAACTCATGGACCGAGATTGACGGCACAATCTGCTGGAGGCCAGCAGTGGACAAATCCAAATGACAATGGTAATATTTCAGGTTACGTCTTATCTAGGAACAACCGAAGCCGAAAGCCGAAGC
This sequence comes from Eupithecia inturbata, assembly GCA_963662085.1. Classification (NCBI taxonomy): domain Eukaryota; kingdom Metazoa; phylum Arthropoda; class Insecta; order Lepidoptera; family Geometridae; genus Eupithecia; species Eupithecia inturbata. Next base: position 2,650,844 of record OY759195.1, read on the forward strand.
TAGTTTACAATATTTTAGTAGATATTCTCCGTGACTGCCATAACAGTCAGTAACGAAAGTTGAAACTGTATTCACGAGAGCCATCACAAAAACAGCAGTCAACTTTTTCTTGCACACAATACAATCGCATCAAATACTGTTAAAATCACGTGTGAAACTAAGATATATGATGATTTATCGGTGCCATAGCGTGACACATATCTTACATGGCATGACTGAATACTAGAATACTTTTGTGCAAGAATGTGTCGAGGCGATGCCAGGAAAACGTCGGTTTGTTTTTGGCTGGATAAACTTTTATAGTTCTTGAAGACTTGAGGGGGATTCGTGAAATGTTAGTGAATAGTGACGTATTTTAATGTGGAAATTTAGTTTTTTCTGAATAAAGATAAAGTCACATGTAATTTATAGTTGCAGATAGAATTACAAACATAATATTTCAATTTTAATTCATTGATTAAATTTTTTTTTGTTTTTTTTTTCTGACAAAGCCTCAATACTCTATACTAGCTGATAATCTTGTTTTGTAATTGTATTTGTCTATTTATTCTGTAAGTTTATTTCAATAGCCTGTTCTTTAATATGTTTTAAAACTGTAAATTTGACATCACCAAGTGTCCAAGGTGTGTTCCTATGGTTTAATAAATTACCTGAACTGAATTAAAACCCAGGTCAGCATAGGAAGGCTAGCACCAAATTATTAAGTTACCTACTTCAAAGCATTTGAAGTGGATTCTAATAATATAAAAAAATTACAAATCAGTTATTGTGTTTTATTTCAGTTTTACCTCATAGTTAAACATATTTTATAACTAGAATTTTTGTACCTCACTGAACGTCAGCCATCTTCTAGAGTAGGATGCAACATAAATATTCTCTTGGAGTTAAATGAAACTCATTTTTATAGCATTTTTTTCGTGGAGCAGTATGGGAAAAATCTTGGGAGTATTTTGGGAATAAGCCGCTAATATGCCCGCCCAGCAGTGGTCATTCACTGCTGGGCTTGGCTACGGTTCAGTTAAAGCTATAGTCATCATCATCATTTTACAATGATGATGACAGTTTTTTCTGTAATGATTTAAACAACCATACCGGTTAAACCAATAGGAATTGTTGTAAACGTACTCATTTTTTTTTATATGTCGTATCCAATTGGTTATTTTACTTCTCGTAAATACCCGACAGAAACTTTGTCCAACCCTAACACGTCAGTAGTGATGTTATTAACAGCACTTTCTTGACAAGGCCCTCGGTAAACAAACTAACATCCCCAACAAGGACCGAGCGAAGAGATGTAACAAGACACCAGTATGAGGGTAGCGTTTACATTATGATGTAGATTGTAGAACAATCAAATTAATAACGATTATATTTGGTTCCGATAATACAAGCTGTGGTTTAGGTTAGGGTTGATGATAATTCTGAGTGAATTCTCCAGGGTTGTGTTTATTTACGTAATATTTTTTTTTCATGGTTTTTCTCTGTCCCCATCCATTGTTTCCATTGTTGTGTCCATTGTTTTTGTTTTATTGGTATGTGTGACGTAGCCACCTCAGTCACCACGGTCACCACGGAAGACCAACGCTACGACATGATTTGCTCTGTCATAGCACAAGCAGAGTGGTGACCATTTTTGTCACGTCTCTATATTTTATTTATAAATGTTATACTGTGTATTTGATGTGACAAAATAAATATTTTTTTACTTTAGTTTTACTTTACTATATTTTTGGCGTATGCCTATTGCCTATGGTTTATGCTATTTGAAGACATGACAGCATATTGACACTTAACGCAATAACTGGGCAGTGAATGCGTGTCTCCTCTCTGTGGTAGGACCTGGAGGGGCGCGGCGGCGCAGCTCTACGAGTATTCAGACGACCATGTGTCATGAAAGTGTTAACGGAATTAACGTAGTATGATATTTATGGTGACGCATAAAAATTGAGAAAAAAATAATTTTAAAATAAAGATAATGAATAAAGAGCTGGACTGAGCCAGCATTAATAAAGATTCTAACATTAATCGTAGTCTATATAAGATACTACACAAAATTATGGTAACAAAACCCATATTCCAGAATATCCAGATATACCTTATCAACCCTAAAAAGATGAATTCCGTAACGAAAGCATAAAATTAAAAGCACAAAATAGGAATTCTAACATTTCCTGTAACTGCAGCTATTCCATTACCAGCAGTGGCTATAAAAATACTTACTGTTACTGGCCTATTTCCACACTTCGGAACCCTACCGACCAACAGTTAGGTTATACAGGGTGTTTAGTTTCAGAGCAAACAGACTCTCTTCGCTATTTCTCTTGCCGCTTTAACAACTAATAATAAAACAAAATTAATATCCAAATTAAAGAAGGCTTCCATACAAAAAACGTGGTTTTGTTGCAATTTTTGCTCTTCGTTTGTCAAAGCTGTATCTCTTGAACCACAATAGGTAGACACATAAAACTTTCTATAAATAAGGAACACTTTAACTGTAATAACAACAAAAACAAAAATATAATAAAGTTGAAAATTTCAAGGGGTCTCCGAACAAGTGAAACTTAAATGTTCTTTGAAAAAGTTGTCTGATTTACACGGTACGGAACTCTTCGTGTGCGAGTCGACTCGCTCTTAGCGGTTTATTTTTCTTTCAACCATTTAGCCTGAACTAGGTAATCCTGTGTGATGGATGATAAATACTGTCTTGTATTTTCAGTTGTGCCTTATGGCTTCTTTAGGAATAAGGAACTACTATCACTATTCGATATCTTCACAATAATAATTAAAAAAAAACTAAAAACCGACTTAGAATCCCTTAGTTTTAAACTGTCTTTTAAGTTTTGCGATAAATGCAAATCTCACCGCGAAACCTCCTCCTTTTTTCGAAGTCGGTTAAATACTATCGTAGTTTAACGAATTCTTGAATTCCAACTATACGATGCGTCCACATCACACAATTCCACAAAATCCCATTGTTGACTGAGCAAGGGTCTTTATTCGCCAATCATTTCGGTTTTGTCCCGCTTTACCCAGTCCCTCTCAGAGGTGTCCTCAAAATACCTCGCTGAATCAGAAGAATGCCCTTTAAGAATTTGGAATATTCATACATCCTGTATATACCTAAAGTTTAATAAAATACAGGTAAAAACGTAGCTATAATGTAACGTAAAATAAAGGGTGCTTAGAATATAGCTAGTGCACTATTTAGATGATTGTACTAAAGCGATTTGATGTGAGAGATTGCGCAGCATACATCCTCTAGTACAGGCATACTCAAAGTGTGCTCCGCGGAGCCCCTTTGAGTATGTGTCTTTGTAGGGTCTCCGCGTAAATATTGGTCTTAATTCAAAAATATACCAATGAAAACAAGGTTATATAAAAATGTAATATTATACACCTGTCTGTCACTAATAATTTTAAGTCGCTACTTCTTTATAATTGGAACTGCGAGGCGCGCAGTAGTCACGGAACATTTCAACAAAGCTATGTAGACTGCTTCTGACTGCTGCGATCCGTTTTTGTTTGCAAACCCCTGATATACTCATGTTAAGAAGCACATAACATCACTTAGTCAAACGCACGAACAAATCCACAAAAAAACGCGGCTCGCTTTGCTCGTCGAGAACTTAGTGTTGGTTCCGTTCTGCGAGATTGTTGGATTGTAAAATGACGTATTAAGGCGGCAAAATATTCCAGCCTACACTTACGAAATGTGTCAGTTTCGTCACTGGAACTCCGTCAAATATTATTTCGATTCCGTCGCTAAAAAAGTTTGAGAACCGCTGCTCTAGTAATACCTATGGGTTTGTATCACTAGCACAACTTTTGCTTTAAGCAAGAACATACTTAACATACCTTGTGCTGTTTCCATGAAAGCAGATTTGTTCTGGTGAACTTATATTTGTGAGTGTATCACTCATACTACTTCGTCGCTCATTGGCTGTATTTGGATTACCAATAAAAAACAATAGAAAATGAACAAATGAGCGGCGAAAATAGTATAAAGCCAGGTTTCCACCGCGAAAGGATAATGAGCGGGTAATGGTGGGCAGAACGGATATCTTATAAATTAAATAGATTTCCACCAACACAGAACTTGTATGTTGATTTCCACAGCAGGAAAATGAGAGATGAGTGAGCGGAGCGTCATTTCAACGCTTTCTGCTCGCTCAGTCCTTTCGGCTCGACTATGTTGGTGGAAATAAAGGGATGGAGTTTACTCTTGCGAGTTGAACGGAGTCCTTAATGGGTCCGCTCCGCTCGCGGTGGAAATTGAATTGAACAGCTGCTGTCTCTGCTACACATCTGTGTAAAAACAACCGAAGGCATTTCAACTTCCGATAGGAAAACCAAAGATAGATTGAATATTGGCAACAAATTTGGCCACGACCGAGCTTCTACCAACAATCGTAAGAGTACCAGGTATTCTCAAAAACCTGTGTCGAAGGGGCACCAACTCCCGGCCACCTAACGAGTTTTTAACTTTAGCGATTATTAAACGCGAAATAATGGCGAGCAACACGTAATCTACAGTTTACACAACTTCGTACAACTTGTGAGACGTTAGTTTGTATAAGAAATTGCTATGAAAAGAGCTAACAGAGTTCGCCTTTTCACTTTGGGCATTAAGAAGATTAAAACTGGGTATGAGGCTTCGCAAGGGGTGAATTTTCCTTATTAAAAGAAGCTTTGAGTGAAATAAACGAGGTAAATAAAGCAGGATTATGAGGGAGAGGATGGCTTTCGAGATCAGAGCCATATCTTAAAGTGGATAGAACATTAATTCATTATTTATGAATAGTATCTTGGGAGGCTGTGAGATATTTCTGTGCTATTAGAATGGTTGAATGAATACTACACTACTACTCTTAATTAATATAATTTATGTCCGTGGAAAGATTGGAAGAGTTCATCATGAATGTAAGCGGGTTAACTACAACCCAGTTTGTGTTTGAAGAACCTACCTACCCTAGTTTGTTTTGAATTCGTAAAACTACGAAAGTTTTTATGGATTCGAAGAGATATAAGCGATAAAGCCTTTACAGCTTCATCAAAAACTTTGAGCACTATCTAGTAGTCTAGACTAGACTATCGTTGCCTGATCGTTTAGTACCCACACGTATTAGTTTCCAATTCAGGTCGACGCGCGACGCCGGTGCACGTAAAGCTGGTAAGCTAACGAACCGCACTAGTGGATGTACATGATCACTTCGTTCCACTACTATTAGCAAATCATCATCGTTTTGAAAATTATATGTAAATGAGCAGTTTATTACAATTCCTCACAGATTTTATAATTCACAGCAGCCATAAGTTTCAATTTAGCTAACTTAATTCTTTGTAAAAAGTTTTCTAAGCGTCTGGTCGACGCGACGCGTGACCCGAGAGCTGGTGATATCTGCCGCAGCGCATCAGCATTGCCATACAGCGGGGCAATGCAGACAGCGTCTTGGGGACGCTTCCGACTGGTATTGATATGGATCAGTTGAGCTACCTGTAGATTGTTTGCAACAGTCTGCAGTTAGCTTAATTGTTTCATTTGGAAATACTAATTCTAATTTGTTTTTATTATTGAATTGTAATTTTCGTTGTCACACTAATATAAATGAATTCTATACTATATATATAATAACTACATTGACTTACTGCCTTTTTATATAGTTTTTGTACCTACTAAAGCTAGACTGCGAAGCTGCAGCTGAGCGGCGAAATGAGTCAAACGTAAAATAAATATGAAGCAAGAAACAAACTAGGCCCACGCCATGCAATACGCGAGGAAAGGTAGAAAACGTCGGACGGCGTCGCGTACGATAAATGTGTCTCTAGGCCATCTGTTACCATACAAATTCAAGCGAACAGATCTAATATTGCGTCGCGTGCGTTGCAATGCGTGAGCTGAGTCTGTTTCTACCTTGACGGTCGCTTGAATATGATAATGAAGCAAGCATATTGCTTGACGCACTTCATCGCTTAGCTATGGTTTGGTTAAAAAAAAAGCCCTTAGGGCAATAGCGCACTAGTGGCCAGGCCTCGCGTCCAAGCAACGAGGCCAAAACCGCGGCTACAATCGTCAGTTGCAAATACAGCGCGCTTCAGGTTTTTAAATTGATCTCGATGGGCGCGTGCGGCCAGGTGCGCTTGCTCGATAGTTTTATACTAATTTATGTATCTATATGCACATGATATACGTCTACAGAAAGCTAGGACTAACTATGGCAAGAAAAATATAATGTTTAAAGGACCGCGTTTATATAACAGCCTACCTAAAAATATCAAAGATAACTAAAAACTAGCTCAATTTAAAACTCGCCTTATATGCCACATTTTCAAAGCTGTCCTAAAAAGTAGGCAACCATGTAAGGTTGCCTACTTTATATTTAAGAATTTGTATTAATAATAATAATAAATAATTTATTTTAGGCAACATTAGTATAGTACAGGATGTAAAGTACTTAAAAAAATTATTAATTAGTGTGTATGCGCCTTTATTTTGCTCTGTACAGTATTTTTGCTAACTACCCTCATTATTTTGATTATTTGCTCGTTCCGAACTACTAACAATAGCTTATTTTGTTTCTTACCAGTGATTATTAAAATTATGAGAAGTAGGTATATCTTAAACCATCTCGCTGGTTGCTGCAACCTGGCCGCTATGACCTGGCCACTGCGCGCTCCGGCCCTTAGTCTCTGGTTTTGAATCAATAGCGTTGAGCAACGTGGATCGGAGTGACCATGAATGTGGTATATTTGGCAGATCACCGATCTATGTCGCGACGTAGTGACATGATTGCACTGATGCAGATGCCGTTAGCGTGTGATGCAAACAGCGCATGCATCACTAGCTATTGCTAACTTTGGTGCTTACTATTGCGTATAGAAGTAAAAAATTTGATATTTTGTTAAGCAACATACAAAATAGAGCTCACAAAGGATACTCAATAACAGGAAGAGTTCAAAAGCAAAAATGACACTCACTTATTGAGTAGGTACCTATAACAACTCCAATATAAATTAACAAAAAAAACTTTTGTAATGTCGAATTAACATTTTACAGTTAAATGCATAACACAAAATTTTATAATTGTTGTCTTCGTGTGTTTGTTTGAGCGGCTTGACTTATTTTGACGAGACTTTCACTGGCAGATGCTGGTTTTACGAGCTAGTTCTAAATTAACGCCAAAAATAAGCTTGGATGTCGATGGTTCCAGAAATCAACTACCAAATCTGATCCACATCAAGGTCCTAGCATACCATTCCTCATCATCTTATATTAGTCCACTGCTGGACATATGCCTCCCCTTATAAGCGCCATAGCAACCTGTCTTCAGCTGCCAGCATCCCACATACCATTCAAGACTGCGAAATTCTACAAAATCGAGTTACGGTTTGAAATTGATATTGAAGTGTTCAACAGTAAGCAGCCTGCACCGCAAAGTTCGGTTTGAAATTGCAGTAGATTTAATTTTTAAACTTTCGGGAGCAGAGAGAATAAAACTGACTTAAGTTTGTAAAGCAATCGCTTCGCGGAACTAAAATAACTAAATGGAAGACGTACGTGACATCACTTACGTAGTTATTTCGTGTTAGCTATCTGTTACACTTACAGATTATACAGCAGTTACTTTGCTGAAGGAGTAGGAGTATCCATACTAATATTATAAATTCGAAGGTAACTCTGTCCGTCTGTCTGTTACCTTTTTACGCTTAAACAGCTGAACGGATCTCAATGCAATTCGGCAGGGAGGTAGACGGTATTCCGGGGACGGACATAGGCTACTTTTTTCTAGGATAAAAGCGGACTAAGCCGTGGGCAGCAGCTAGTCTTATATAAAATCTATGTTTATAGTTCCTTTACACATCTTTAGTAAAGGATTTTACGAAAATAATAGGCAAATAAACGTGAATACTTAAATCATTATATGTTCTGAAAGTGTAGGTATGTAAGAAACCTTAACGTACTTTAAATCATTATATGTTCTGAAAGTGTAGGTATGTAAGAAACCTTAACGTACTTTAAATCATTATATGTTCTGAAAGTGTAGGTATGTAAGAAACCTTAACGTACTTTAAATCAATATTAATAAATAGTGATTATGTAACTTTAATTTTTAAAAGCTTAAGTAATGTTAACAGGTGGTATTTCATGCGAAATATTTTGGATTTTTACTAACATAATAAGCAAATAAACGTGAATATTTACGTTTTTTTAAACTTTCCCGATTTGTTAACATAGTTAATAATTATAATGAAAATTAAATACAAAATTAATATATTTTTATCGTTAATATATATTTACCTTTTGTTATTATTTCCACAACAAGCAAATAACAAAAGGTACGCGATAAATAACCGATAAATAATTATTAATGTTTAATTCATATTATCTTTTCATGTTTACTAACGTTCTTTAGTTTGCCTGTTCATATAATTAATCAGTTAATTAAGTGTAGAAGCCCGTTATGGAAACACTATTTGCACTTATGGGCATGTGCCTAGCGTGGGGATTATGGCATTACCACCTAATTAAAGCCACTAAGGCGCTTCATATGGGAGGTCTAGGTCCAGCAGTGGACTGTTATAAGTGTTGTTGTTGCTATGGCCTTAGCCGTAGTACATATCAAAGGCACTTTATGTTTAGGTAGGTACATACCTATTCCTGTCTTAATATTTTTTCATTTAGGTAATTTTGTATGTGTAAGTTAAGGACTGTTGATGTTCTGCTCTGTATCATGGTTGTGTTTGTCAATAAATGTTTCTCTATCTCTCTCTAGGTACCCAATATTATAAATTCGAAAGTAACTCTGTCTGTCTGTTATCTTTTACATATTCACTGTTCACGGATCTCAATGATAATGATAAAATCAAGATAAAAAGTAATTATTTAGGAACATATCGAGGGGCAAATAACAAAACAGGAAGCGATACGATGCGACCTGCAGAAGTAAAATACTGTGTCGCAGATCGCAACGCCCACTTCCGGGATTAGAGTCCAACAATGTGTAGGTACCTACAAGTATACAATATATAAAAGTTAACAATAGGTTTTTTTAATTAAGTTAAATTCATATATATAGTTTCTAAATAAAAAAGTTAATTAATTTAAGAAAATAAGATACGTATGAAATTTATCAGGGAGGATAATGGTATCCCGGTGACGGACATAGGCTACTTGAAAAGGCGTGCGAAGCTGCGAGCAGCAGCTAGTAACAGATAAATCGAAAAGTTCAACGAAAGTTTAATATTCTGTCGACCTGACCACAGCATTATAAATATTTACCCCAAAACCAAGCCTTCCCAATAAATACAAAATAAATGGAACCGGTAAAACGTCGTCGTCGGAAGAAGCGGCGCTGTGTTTCCGACTCGTTTATCTCCAATTGTGTTTGATGGTTTGGCGCGTTCTGATTGAGATGACCGCGTCTTGAAAATCTTGTTATTTCTTGGTTATGCGTGATTCGATAAAAAAAAATTAATTAAATCTTGTTTTTTTTTGCGTTTAAGTTGTACAATTATTTAAATAATAATAAATAATGCTGGACAAGCCACACAGCATCATCTAGCTCCAAGCTCAGCAGAGCTTGTGTTATGGGTACTAGTAAACTTAATACAATACATTACATAGATCTATATTTTTTTATTATACATAGAAAATACCCAGATCCACCCGGAACAAATATTTGCTGATCATACAAACATTTGCCCCAAGGCAGGCGGATGAAGTCCCTCGTTACGAGATGAAACGTTGGTGTTCTTCCAACACAAACTAGGTTCGTAACCCGCTTACATTCATAATATAATTGAACTCTCAGTTTTTAATTTTCGCTTTTCAATACTTTGAATGCCCATAGCTGCTTTATTTGCCTAGATCTCACGTAAACGTTGATTTTAATAGTACGTGCTAATGTGCTAGATGTAATAAAAAAATAGATTAAGCCATGTTATTCCGTACAAAAAAGTTACGGCAATAAATAGTTCAATTTTCATTAAAAATCAAAAACATGTAAACTTTAAAGCGTCGAAGTGCCTGAGTGGGTGGGTACCTTCATGCTATAAACTTAACATTTATACATGGAGGTAACATCTCATATTCCTTGGCAAGCTCAATTACTAATCTGAAAAGAACGATCTAGGTAATGTGTGATCGCAGAAAAGAAAATATTTCTATTGCAAATACCAAAATATTTTACAAATACGTCTCGTAAGTACAATGGCATACCTTTAGCGTTTCTTACAACACTTACCATTTCTAGAGATGACTCGTCTTAGCAAATGTCCAAACCGCCGCGCACCTAGACACTTCCTCTGCTCCCGAAGCACTTCATCCGAGCAGTCACTGTCACTCCCTGTATCATCATCACTGTCATCCACAGACACGAGAGATTCTCGGTTCACTTTGGCATTCCCATCACTAGTACTTAAAGCCGGCTCACTGGCACCCAAACTCTTTGGCTCCACACTCCATCCGTCCAACTTCTGCACATCGTTGAACAGATCGTCTAAATTCGTCTCTAGTAAACCTTTGGCACTGCATATCACTTTGCTTTTTGTATCGTGCGAGATCGCGTCTACGCTGTTCGATAGATACTTCTCTCGTTTCACGGTTTTTGTATCGTCACTATCCATCCCATCAGTCAGGTTTATGTTCTCGCGTGTTTTCGCCCGCTGTTTTATTCGAAACGAGTTTTGTGACAATATTTTTGAGTCCTCCATTTGTTTCTCCTCCGCTACGTTCAATTCCCTTGTCATCAGTTGGTTTTGCGGATGGCCCGATCGGAATATGTTCGATAGAACTAACATTTTCACTGTTTGCAGAGCACTCACTCCGGTGAGACATTCCATCACTGCATTCCTGTTGCGTTTAACTATATCATGTCATGAAAAGGCTGCTTTGTGTTTGTTCTGATAACATTTCGGCCGAGAGCTGCCTGTTGCAGCGCAGCGTATGCAAATGCATTCTTTATGGAACACTGGACATTATTCAAGCGTGTAGAATATTCTGGGCGCGGTGCAGGGTTTAGGTGATATTTCGCCGAGCGTTAATACGTTGGAGGACGCGGTTGAATAAATAAAATATCAACAGGAAAGCAATCTCGCACCTTCGCTTTACGTGGGTTTTATTGCGCGCGTTTAGATATAACTTGTTTAATGTAAAATGAATGGGTTTATTAATATTGTGAGGGAATTTAGGGTGTGCTTAGTGCGTTGGAGCGAGGGAGACGCTGATGAGATTGAAAGCCTCAGTCACAGCCAAGTGAGAACAAAGGCGCGTCTGGGAGGCGACGTGATAGCACTGCGGGCGACATAAGCGTGAGGGTTTACCCCTTTAGTGAATCCGACATTCGACACCTGATATTTCACTGTGATCCCTTTGTGCCCGTTTGTGTTCTGCTCTTGGAGTTTAATTGGAAATTCTACTATTCTGTGTCCTCGAACGCGTACAAAGGCCGATTCAATGACCCAAGCACTAAAAATAGACTACATTAGAATTGAAGAAAAGCGCTTTTTAGTTCCTTTTCGATATCTACGATCGAGATCGCCTAATGACGTGAAAGCACCGCCTAGAAAGCGACGTTCGATAAGCCCGTTCCGTCGACAGCATTGAAATTTAGATTATTTCTATTCCGTGGATGTTTATCAAGGACGGTTTTGTAAGCACAAACACGCTGACTTGCAAACGAGGCAGTGAGCTTGTTGAATAAATGAATGTATTTGTTGCTCTAATGTCGTACGTAAGCGTCGACATAATGAAAATCATTTCAAGTCATTACTGAACAGTCACGGCGGTTTGTCACAATCACAATGCCCTTATCGAGACTCCTTTGAAGGGCCTATGACGTAACACGAAAATCGAATCTGATAAACCAATTTTCCACACCTGCGAGTACCTACATTCTTTAACTAACTAGTTTCTTTGTACAAATCGAATAATGTTCAACATGATGATTTTTCTACGATACATATTCGTTGGACGACGTCTGTGGACCAGTAGGTGAAGGCCGGCTGAGACGCATGCGGTTGCGGGATAGATATTCGCTGTGAGCACAGAAATATATCTAGATAGCAACAAAAAGTTTATTAACAAGAAAACCAACAACAAACGAAAAGAGGGGCTGGAGAGCCTCTTACTCGCCACGAAACACCACCCGCCTGTTCAAACACCACCAAAAAAGGAAATTGTGTAATTTAGTGGTGTTTTACATTACTAAATTACACTTGTGACGTCAAAGTACCATTGCAAAATGTTACACGCTCGGTTTCAATACAAATCGGCGAACTATTTGCTTCCACCTAGATATATTTCTGTGACTAAGGGTAAAGCTTTGTAGAGCTCTAAATATCTGTTCCAAATCCGATGTGTTTTGTTTCCTATGTTTTTTTTTAAATATCGGTTACCTTACCTGGTACCCATATAACACAAGCTCTGCTTACTTTAGCCTGCACGCAATCCTATGAAAAACTAAAGCTATGTGTCCGTCCACTACAGCTCACGTTACTCAGTGCCTGATATAATTTACTGTGTGTTCAGTGGCTTACAGTCCAGTCGGACCTTAAGCCTGAAGGTCTGCTTTGAAAAGCGAATTACGAAGTTGACGGATGACGGAACGCGCACGAGCGACCGATCCGTTCTTTCTTACTGTGAAAATGATTTTGACATTTATTTCTTAGAGATCCGAAACAAAAGGTGTCAGTTAGCGGCGCGTCCGAAGCAATTTGGTGGTAAGGTGGTTCGTTTCATGCGATCCTTCATCCGAAACTTCGTATTTAGTGTTTCAAAGTAGGCCTCCTGTACCTACGTGCTCAGCTTAAGAAACAATTTTAAACAGCAATTTTTCGCCCAACCCTGGATTAAGCGATGATAGCTTTTAGGTTGACGCCTCGGTTTAAGAGCTTTAGTTTTTATCTATTGTTTTGTTTAGGGTATTTTTGAAATTGCTTTTTCACTGCGGTGATAAAGTTGGACAAAGCTGAGCTATAGCTACTAAGTATACGTAATTGAGTTCGAGCTGGAAAGTTCAGTTGGTTTGATATGTTGGTACGTGCCTAGAAAGTACAAATCTTATGTTCTAGCTGAATTTTCGTTCATTGAATCCAATATGGCGTTTGAGAGGAAGTATTGTATTTTAGGGTTCTCTAGCCAAAGTCGTAAATTCGGAATCCTTCTAATATCGTGTCTATTTGACCCACCGTCCGTCTCTTAGTCCGTCCGTTTCTTTTTTTTTGTTGATTTATTTTCCTCTACAGTTTCTACATAAGAGTAATATATGTACGTCTTGTCTATACATTCTCATCAATCTACTGTAGTCCACTGGACATAGACCTCCCGTGATGAGCGCCATAGCGTTCTGTCTTCAGCTTGATGCATCCATCATCTGCCTGCAGTCTTCCGCAGGTCGTCATCCAAACTGCTGTGCGATTACGCAAAAACCACCCATCCTATAATTGACATCTGAAAGCCATTTGAATGGCCTTCGCCTAGCAAATTACGAAGGCCATTCAAAGGGCTCTCAAACGTCAATATAGGATGGGTGGTTTTTGCGTAATCGCACAGCTCTGGTCGTTGGGCGTCCTACACTACTAGTAGCTGAACTAGTGCATATAGAGACATATACAATGCAGAGGTTCCACACCTTTTGTAGTTATTACAAATTATGCATCTACAATCATATTTCACGACCGAATGGCGCATTGTTATTCAAAGTCGAGGCCAGCTATTACAGCAAAGATAATGTAATCTAATTTACATTTATATAATAAACTGGTAAACAATACTGTTAGTCGTTTAAACAGTTTATATTTATAAGAACAATATATGGTAATTGACCGAAATGGGGTCATTCTTGGTCGAGTAAAGGCTTTAAGGGTATTTAACGACCGACCATAAAAACTCTTTTATACGTTTAAGACGTAATAGAATAGAATTTGCAACGTTGTTCCCAATAAAGATCGTAGTACATATCTGCTAGCTAATATTATAATGAGGTAATTTTGTAAGTTACTCTGTAATAAGTAATTCAGGTGTCTGGATCATTGCTGATCCATTACTGATACATTTTGTCAAAATACAGATCCATGATTGACTTCGGTTACTCAAAGACGTCTCGGTACTATCGAAAAACTAAACTCGGGGCTGACAGATTTATCGATACGATGGCCCCAAGTTTGCAGCTAATTCCTATTTATCCAGGAAAATGAATGAAAACAAACTGTTATAAATAAAAAAATGTAATTTAATGTTAAACAAGACTTCAGACTTTGATTATACATCGATCGATAGATATACCCCCGGGAGCGCAAGCACTGATCTCGATAAGAATCGATAAGCACCGATTTTGTCTCTGGTGTCGATAAAATTCGAAAAAACAGGGAGCCAATTCTGACAGGTTTGAATTATCTATGTGAAGCTGTCTGTACCGCGTGAGTAAAGACACGGAAAGAAGCTACTCTTTAAAAACATTGATAGTAGAACATCCTTCACCTTCTAAGAACACAAGGTGCGAGACCTTGAAGTTTTTGCAAGAGCTAGTTTCGTGATCACAGAGACGATAAACGTTCTAGCTAGATGTGTCTGAATATGTATGATTGTACGATTGTTGTACGAATTTTACTACTGCGAGGTTCTGACCTCGCAGTAGTAGGACGTGGACTTTGTAAACAGATTTAGTATGTAAAATGTTTCTTGTTGCTCTAGAGGAAGGAACTTAGGTGAGTTTAAACCAAAACGGAGCGAAGTACATCGCCGATACATTCGAAATCACACTAATATTATAAAAGCGAAAGTTTTGATGTTTAGATGTTTGGTAGGAATGTGTGAAGGTCGTATGTGTTTGTACAACAAAGTCAAGCTGTGCTGAGAATCAATAAGTAGGTAAGCGGAAAACTATTGAAGTTTTACTATTACATAGGAGTTTAATTAAAAGGTTCGGGAAACCTCAACACGGAATATATTTGTTCCGGGGTTTGTGATATCATATCAAGTAGGTATGTACATGTTATAGGCCGCTTTGTGGTGCAGGCTTAGAATTTGCACCACCCCAACTCTTCCCGCGGGTGTCGTAAGAGGATATCCACCGGGGGTGGGCAGCAGCGCCCCCTGCAGAATAATTCTACCACCGAACTGCGATTCCCAAACCGCATGCCCAGCGTGGGGCATTACCAATAAGGCCAATAAGGCGCTTATCTGGGGGAGTCCTGGGTCATTCTCTCTAGCAACTCATTTTTTTTAAGCATTGAATTCGGGCATAATCTGTAGACGATTTTGTAGAGAAAAGAAAATAAAACATCAAATGCGTGTACAATATTTGAAATTTCATGTTGATATTTTTATATTCTTTTGCAGTTGTATAGAGGATGACTCCAGGGGATTAGTGTTAATCCTGCAAACTTAAAAAAACAGTTTAAAACTAAAGGATTCGAAGTAGATTTTTAGTTTTTTCAAAACAATCAAATTAATAACTCTGTAGGAATAATGTCAATCGAATAATACGTACTCGATAATAAACTACGTTGACTTTTGTACAAGGACTGAGAAAGCCTAACAAAGGTGGCGAGATCTTGTAGAAATAATCTTAGGTACCTATTCAGATACCATTTTAAGCAGCCAGCGTCTTCGGGACGCTTCCGACTGGTATTGATATGGATCAGTTGAGCTACCTGTGGATTTTTTGCAACAGTGTGCAGTTAGCTTAATCGTTTCAATTGTAAATAGTTTTAATTTGTTTCTACTATTGGATTGAAATTTGCTTTGTTAATAATACCATTTTCTTAACAAAAATATATATACATATATATATATATATGAATATATACATATATATATGAATATATACATATATATAATTATGCTCGATGGGAGGATGATATCAAAACCCGACCGTACTGGATACAACTGGCTCAAGAGAGGGATAAATGGCAAAATTTGGAGGAAGCCTTCAACTTAATAGGGGTCTCAAAAATGAACAAGAAACCTAAGAAATGTTTACCTATATAGAATTAAAATCATTAAAATCAATATATAGAAAGAAAAAATTATAATTAATAAATTAAATTTAATGTATTTTTAAGCGTACCGTAAATAAGCAAAAAGATTGTATAATACAATTAAAATTTTTTATGCATGTTGTTAATTAGATGATGATAGGTAATTTAATTTGTATCTCGAGAAATAAATGGCTTTTTTTTATTTTATTATTATTTATATACATAATGTACATATATACAGGGTGTTTGGAAGCTCGGTGCAAAGCCTTAAGGGGGTAGTAGTATAGACCATCTAGAACATTTTGAGCCACATTTGTCTTAACCAAAGTCTAATTGTTTTTTTTTTAGGGACCTTTTACGATTTTTAACCGAAATCCCAAAAAATTCTAATTAAGTGCTGATAATGCAAAGTTTAAGTGGAAATGTCTATTTATTTTGTATGTTTTTATTAGCCTAATGTGTGTTTAATGATATTAAATCATTATAAAGCACAGTTTATGCTAAAAAAATGACTTTCAGACTATTTAAACTTTACAGAAAAAAGAAAAAGAAAAAAAAATGTTTTTTAATGACATTTAAAAAAATAAATAAAATAGCTGCAGATGTTCAGATTATTTTAAAAACACGCTGAGTTATTGCTCTTTCTTTTAAGGTATCATTTACTTAGATATCTATACAATTTTTAAAAATACGGTGCCTAAACCAGTTAAAGTCCGTAAATACTGATTTAAAGGAGATAAGAAAAAAATGTTTTTGATGATTATTTTTTTAATTCTGATGCTCAAAATGGCTTCCACCATTGCGTATACATTTACGACAACGATTTCTAACTTCCGTCGTCGTGACTTTCAGCTGCATTTCCTGTTTCATAGTTGTGAAAGCTGTTTCAAACCTTTGAAGTAATTCTTCCCTCGTGGATATTTCGGTAGTGTATACGAGATCCTTTGCCCGTCCCCACACAAAAAAATCTACTGGGGTCAGGTCGGGCGATCGTGCGGGCCAAGGGAAGGGGGGGGGGGTCAAGGTTAAGCTCTTTGTTATTGTACACCGCCAGCCGGCACAGCGGCCTTTGTTTAGTTGTCTAAGGTCCCTCTCTACATTGTTGTTCAGGTAAGTTTATTATTAGGTACACAGTAATTTTCTTACCCTTAACTGGTTTAGGCACCGTATTTTCGAAAATTGTATAGATATCTAAGTAAATGATACCTTAAAAGAAAGAGCAATAACTCAGCGTGTTTTTAAAATAATCTGAACATCTGCAGCTATTTTATTTATTTTTTTAAATGTCATTAAAAAACATTTTTTTTTCATTTTTTTTTTTCTGTAAAGTTTAAATAGTCTGAAAGTCATTTTTTTAGCATAAACTGTGCTTTATAATGATTTAATATCATTAAACACACATAAGGCTAATAAAAACATACAAAATAAATAGACATTTCCACTTAAACTTTGCATTATCAGCACTTAATTAGAATTTTTTGGGATTTTGGTTAAAAATCGTAAAAGGTCCCTAAAAAAAAAACAATTAGACTTTGGTTAAGATAAATGTGGCTCAAAATGTTCTAGATGGTCTATACTACTACCCCCTTAAGGCTTTGCACCGAGCTTCCAAACACCCTGTATATTTTATATACATACTATATATATGACTTCAAAATGGTGGGCGGAAGCGACTGGACGAATAAATCATTTTTCAGGTCAACGACCAGAATGTAGGTATCGCGACCTTGAAACAGATCATTGTTGTTTGCGACCAAACGCAAGGTCGTATCACAGTTGTTATAATAAATTGTTAAGTTTCTTATAAGTTGACAAGATCAACGTGAAATGCAAGAAGTAATAACCAGGAAGCAAGTTTGCTTTAACCTAATTTATTTTGGTCAAACAAAGAAATGTACAGTAAACTGCATTGCAAAATACTAGAAAGTCAATTTATGTCTCGGTGAGACTATTTTCGTCGTTCATTGGTCCTTTTTAGATTTCCGTACCCGAAGGGTGAAAACGGAACCCTATTCCTATTACTAAGATTTTTGCGAGTATTCAGAACGCAGGCAATAAGCGAAGTAAAAAGTCTCAGCGAGTCACTTTCTCAGCGAGGCAGTCGTTCTGAGCGTCAATTTTGTCTATGATAGCGTCATATTAATTTAAAGTACCATAAAAATTTACGTGTTAGTTTTGATATTCTTTTGTATAAAATGTTATATATTACACACATACTTTTTGTACCTATTTGATATTACTATTTCAACAACTAAGTATATACTTAGCGTAGCTTACTTGTCATTTTCTTTATTTTCGTTTTGCCGTGTAATATTTAAACTTTTGTGTACCTTTTTTGTCCTTGTTTTACGCGCATGTCACAGCTGCGGCTGCTGCGCCCTCTAGGTGTCGCATAAAACCAGCGCACAGTAGCGTCATCGCTACTGTGCATAATGCTGAGCGATGACCTTTTTTGATGTCATGTTGTAACTATATTTGTTTGTACCAACTTTGTTTATAATTTTGTGACACAAAATAAATACTTTTTACTTTACTTTACTTTACTTTACTTCACTCCGTGAAAGTCATAAATTGACTTGCTAAGTAACATTCACATACAAAGCTAAAGTACTCCCGTATTGGGAATAAAATAACGCTTCCTTTTACTTTTTTCGTATTCTAAGTTATCATTTATAACCAGTTCATTCCAATTCGAACCGACGCAAAGCAAACATAACTACTGCTAATTAGAGCTCCGGCAAATGACTCAGAGCGTTCGGGAATACGGGATTATCAATTATATTTCATGGAGGCTGAATTGAAATTAACTGGGCTACTTGAGAAACGGCAAGAAATTAGAACCAACGGTACTTAAAATGTTGGTTGGTATTTTTATCCGTTATTAGGTTGCTTAAAGTTTATCTTGGAGCTTTGTAACATAGATTTATCGGTAGGTAGCTATTGGAATTCCTTGCATTTTTGTTGATAATCAAAAGAGGTAAAAGTGATAATCTATATTAGAGATGCAACGAATATCCGGCAACTATTCGGTGTCCGGCCTATTCAGCCATTTTCTTTTTTAATATTCGGCTAAATACTACCAGTTTGTATTTGATTTTGGCCGAATTTTGTGACGGGTCCAAGAGTCCTGTAAGGTCTAAAGGAAATAAAGCACTTTGATGTTTGGTAACAGACGAATGCGCTTTTCTTCATACACAATACCTGCTTTGAAGAATAGTCTCTCACTGTATACACTACTGCAAGGTGACGAAAAGTATTTTTTCCCAAAATTTAGTAGCTTTGGTAACTGTTTTGAGTTGGCTGACCGCCAGTTATAAGGATCTGCCATACGGTTGAGACCAGTTCACGAAACTCTCAAATAAATCTCATTTACAATCGCACTGTTTTCTATTACCGTAGGCTTCGTCCAAACATTTCTAGAAACCTGTTCGCGTGAAATGCACTGGGTCTCCCGCCAAATATTCGGTAATCGGTCAACTCACTATTCGTTGCATCTCTAATCTCTATCAAGTTAATGGATAAAGTACAGTACAGTAAGTACAAAATAAAGAATAAATGTTTGCTTCAATGTGTACTCTAAAAAATGGGTAGATGCGTCTTCGCATATCGCATGCCCACATATAACCGAAATACTTGTTAAACAGGAACGATACCGCCCGCATGCGGCGCACATGACCCATCGCACTGCAGTCGGATTTTTGCAGAATCACCACGATTTAAAACAGATCAGAGAACAGATAGCAGTTTGCCAAAGCTGACTGCAGAGTTGCCAACTCGTAGAAGTCAAAAGAGACATTAAACATCTCAAAGTCAGACAACAGACGGTGAAAACTAAAAGGAGCCTTGGATTTATCGCCTTAAAGTCGCAAGTTTGATAAACGATATCCGTTTGTCAATTTCTCGGGTCCTGGATGGCTCCCGAGGGATCCCTCAATTTACGATTACAGTTCCATCATCGGGAGAGAACGGATCGATTTGTGGTGATTGCTTCGGGTTCCTGAAGGTGGAATGGAAGCCATATTTGTAATATCGCGGTAATGTGTTCGAATATTGAGTCGCTAGTCTGATCCTTATTGACGGGGTGTTAGTATTTATTTGATTTATTTTACAAACGAAGTGAGTTCGGGTGTAGTGAACCGGCATATTTGCTTCTAATCAACATTGGCTAGGCAAGATAATGTTATTATAAATTAAAGAGCTTAGCTCTTGGTGGTGTAATAATGCAATTTCCTCCACATTTCTCACTCCAATGCAATGTATTTTACTTCTTTATAAGACATGACAGCAGCCTTCTCCTTGATCTGACGCATATAGCTAGATAGATAGATAGATAAGAATTTTTATTAAGTTCACTCACAAACAGCACTGGAAAACAAAGCTAATTCTTGGTCTTCCTCGTCTTCCTTCTACATTTCCGTCAACGATGTTACTTATGTTTAAAGTAGTCATGTCGTATAAGATGTCCAATTATTCTCCCTCTTCTGTTTTGAATAATGTAAACCTTAGAAAATTAGAGTGCGAATGTGTTTCATATTTCGTGATTTCGTACGACAATACTGCAAAGAATATCATAATTTTACGATATTCCATCAGTTGGTTGAATCCCTTATGCAGTTTCACATAACAATGTCTTGCCAAATGACGCGAGAAGTATTTTCACATGACTCATAGCAGACACGACGTTGTCTAACAGTGTTACCAGTTCAAAAAGCATCTTAATCTGGGTCAAACTCGTAAATCGAGCTGATCCTTTCAATTCAGAACCGTATGACTGTCAAAATAGAATCGATATCGTTATTCGTTTCTAGCTGTCCTCTCAAAAGCGCCATAAATCTAGTCATAGAGTGTAAGCTAAATTATGGATATCAAGGTGTAAGGGAAATGCCACAATGCGGGTGATGGTTTAGTTTTAAATGATGTTGCAGCAAAACTGCAAAAGAACGCACAACACTCATTCATTCTTTCATTTTCAAGAGAAATGCAAAATGGGGCGGTGTGGCAGAATGTGTCAAATGCAACCAATTAATAGGTTCGCTTGAATTAACGCGACGGCCACAATGCAAGTGCCTATTTTAACGGGTAGGTAAGTGCGTGACTTTGACTGACCACACTGGAGGCTGCCAAAATTTCGTCCTTCCTTACACGCTAGGTGTCAAAAATCAGAAAACAGAGATCTACCCGCTACACGCCAAGCGACTAGCTCAGTTAGACGCTTGTAGGGTGGCCGATCCCTTACATTTTCATACGTTAGATTTCTCATGGCGGCGGCAGCAGCGTGTCGCTACAATCATGACGCTAACCGCCAACCTACGGGCTTAAAGTGTAGCCGTGGCCTAAGCACCTATTGGTTAGCTCGCTCAGGTCGCTCTACCGCAGTAGATCACTGGTGTAGTAAATTCACCTTTACAGTCGTTCGTTACACCACGTATAGGGCTGTTTACAGCGGCACACATAAATCTCTACTTTGTTTGCGCATCCAGCTCGATTGTGCACCTAGCTTTTGATGGTTTCTGACGATGTTTGCGCGTGCAACTTTTCCTATTTGTACGCTGCTTTTGATTACTGTTATAAAGCAACGAGGTAACTTTGTCGGGATTTTGTGCCACGGAAAAATACTTTTATACTGTTATACAACTTCTGCGCGCGGCAACGCACGCGTTTTCCCGGGTTAATAGTAGCCTATATTTTCCCCTATTTTTTATTAATATGCATATTTTTTTAATACAGCTCCAACTACATCTATGCAAAATTTCACCCCGGTCCATTCGGTAGTTTTGGAGGAAGAAAGTAACGAACATCTAAACTTTCGCATTTATAGTATTAGTGTGATGTGATTAAATGACACTACAGCCATCGCTTCACGGTTATGTGGTCCTAACGGTAATTTAGAGGTCCACATCAAGATTTTCACGAAATTAAAAACTGAGATTAAAAGTAATATTTACTTATCACTAACCGTAGCGGCGTTTTCGAGACAAATAACCAAGAACTCGTCAGTTCACAAAAAAAAACCACAGATACTGTCGTACGCTTCTTTATAACTAGAACCACAGCTACATCACAGTTAGCAAACCGTTTTCAAGCAACCTCACTCGTGCTTAACAAATCCGCCGCCCCCCTTTCTACGTACTTTCTTATAAGAAACAATTCGAAGTTACTTAGATGGCGGCAAAGTACACGCTGATCAAATTATTTATTAATTAACCTAGTTCATGCAAACGAGTTCGGAAATTTCTTAACGAGGCGGGTAATGGTTAAATTTATATCTCGATAAAGAAAAGGAAGCTCTAGGTAGATTGTATTATCGGGCCGCGATTCTTTTTAGTCTATGAATAATAAATATAATAATTTAAATTGTTTTAAATAACTAAAAACCGACCTATAATTCCTTAATTACACTGTTTTTAGGGTTTCGAGATCGGTTTCGAAACCCTGAAGGTCTCGCTCTGTCTATCCTTTTCTCTCTCTCTAATATCTCAGCAACTACTGCAGCTACAAACAAATAGCTTGAAATTTAGGATAATAACACATTTCATGCGCCTGTATAGATTTTAAGATAACAAAGGAAAACCAAAATTTTCAGTACAAATTGTGATATCGAAATTTTAAAAGACCTACAATACAAGGTCAAGTGGGGTATCAATGAAAGGTATCAATTAGTTCATGCATTTCATAATAGTTTTTGTAAGTTTTGTAGTGTGTTTGTTTATTTTCCAGAACGGTTTAGAACAAATATTATGATTCCGATCTTCAGGTCAAATCTCAATATAGAAATAATAATTATTCACATTATAATAAAGGAACTTAAAAGTTCTGCAAATGTTATCGTTGAAAAATGCTTTGAGTTATCACAATAAAATTCACCGTATTAATATGACCATGCAAATACATTTTTTCACTAGTTGATAAAAAAAATTAGTTAAGATAAAATCAATAACACTTTATTTCTTATATGATAAGAATTCCTAGTTTAAAATGTGACTTGTCTATGTGCTTATTCTGTAAGACTAAAGAAATAAAGTTACTGACTTCTGACTTCCTCGACCATAGCTTATTCAGGAAAACCCAACCAAACTATTGACATTTCAAAAACGCCTCACTTACACAAAATTACAGTATTTAATACGTTTGAGTGTCTCATACCACCATCAAACATTATTAGGACAACACATTCATTACTGGAATTACATGGTAGGCAATATAACACAATTGGCTCTAATTGGGCGGAGATCAGGTATCAGAGAGACATGCAAATATAGGGGTAGAGAAGATACGAGATATGGGGTACGAATGGTTATTTTTTGTACTTTAAAACTTAAGAGTACATACTTAAGATTTATTTATTGCAATCATTCTGTACATTTATAGACCGTATCTAGGCAATGTAAAAGAGACACAATGAAGTCTAAATAGTTTCTTAATCATCGAACAATACTTTAGAGGAACTCGAGCTTTTCGGTTAAAATCTTTATTTGTACTCTAAAAAAAAAACAGCTTCACTTAAATTGAGTATAGATAGATAGATAAATAATTAATTTATTGCACCATCAATACGTAAAACAAAGAAACACACACATTGGTATCTAAAAATAAGTGGCGTTTTACAATCTAGATATTTATAAAGAGGGTCATACACACATAGCCAACAAGTAACAGAGTGCGTTTCTAATGGGATTCTAGAGACTCTTATATGTATATTTTATCAGTTATTTTGAGGATCGGGTGGAACAGATAGAGCCTTTACCTAGCGTACGTAGTGCGACAAACAAGGCTGCGAAATTGCAGTTTTATATTTCTAAACAAAACGTGTTATCCGACTTGAATTAAATCAAATAAAGGTACAATCTAAATCTACTTTCAACAGTTGCAATATAATATTTTACAAACAAAATATCAAGTTTTAGGAGGTTTTAGGATTCTACAACAAAACCCCAAGTGAGACGAAAAAATTATCAATAAATAAATTCAAACAAATTGTCAAACATATTCTTTGTAAAACGGCTTACTACAAAATATCTGATTAGAGTCTAGACTAGAGGATAAAAAAGCTTGGGACGAGTTTTGCTCCAACTCGAAAGCTAACAACCTAACAAGGTAAAGGTTTCTTGTTTGTTTCTTTACTTTACCATAAAAATATTGAAGTGAACAAAAAATCAAAGTGATAGAGTACCGCGCGAGCGCGAATTATACGTGAAAATATAGTCTTTTATTTAATTCATTAAAAAAAATTTTGCAGTGATTAAAAAAATAGACTTGATGTTGTAGTTCAAGCAAATGTTGATAATTATTTTGGTATAAATATTATGTCAAAATGATGTAGAACTTCGGAGATATTGGGGTTTGTTTCGAAGCCTTTTCGGTCGATAATCAGTTTTTTCTTTCTTTACATAAAGCCATGTAATTTAACGAAAATATATTCTGTTATTATTCAAGTATAGGATATTCGTAACAAGATGAAAAGTTTTTTGGTGTTCTTTATTCAA
The DNA here is from genome assembly GCA_963662085.1 of Eupithecia inturbata. Lineage (NCBI taxonomy): Eukaryota > Metazoa > Arthropoda > Insecta > Lepidoptera > Geometridae > Eupithecia > Eupithecia inturbata. Next base: position 2,675,305 of record OY759195.1, read on the forward strand.
TAGAATCTACAAATTAGAGCTCAAAACAAGTCTCCGAGAGTTTTAGCCTAAACATGCATCGGGAGAATGATTATAACCAAAAAAAAAAAAAAAAAGAAGTTTTCTATAATTTGTTGTTTGGATGCATTTGGCAAGATAATCAAACAAAGCCTTAGTACAGATGGCACAAGCTACAACTACAACCCTACAAGCAAGTTTAAACCAATCATTACCAGGTGTTCATCAAAGCATGGTATGTTTCCTCTGACGGTAAACTAATAAAGCGATTCTTTGATGTTAACATATCCTACGTGTTATGCGTAATTGTTTCCGCCGAGCAGCTGCTTTGCTGGAACTATTGTTTTAACAGCGATCGTCGTAGACTCGGGAATCTTCCACTAACAGGGTACTCTTGCAAAATGTACTCCAATCCTAGAGAGCCGAGAATCCGAGGAAGCGATGGCGGGGGGAGGCACTGGACATCTATGACAAAGCTTAGGTCCAGCTGGCTCTTTGGAGACTTTAAATTCTCTTCCCTTGACAGGTTTGGATGGAACTCTATAAAACCAAAATTATTAGACTTGATTTGGATCGAATTCGGAAACACTGATCAGCATTTGGCGCATATGAGTTTGGATCGAGATTAGAACTGTTTTCAATATTAGGGTCCAGCGTCCTTTTCCACAAGCAACGCTTTATTTTCATAGTTAAGATTTGGCTTTTTTTGATAGACATTACATCACAATAAATATTAAATCTCTGGAGAAAAATACCCATTAGTGCAGTCAAAGAGATAAGGTGATCTTTATGTTTATAAAGAGAATATTTTAATTTGTTTACAATACAATAGAGTCCGTTATTTAAGCTATATTATATAACATTTTACGATTTAATTAATTCATGATTTCACAGCTTCAAAACGTCACATCCTTCCTTTCTTTAACGGACCAACTTCTCAAGAATCTACTTTCAACTAATTTCGAAAGTTCAGAGAAATTAATACTTAATATCAATTTATTTCAATTGGGGTTCGCGTTAGTCGAATCGTGAACTCTATACGGAGATAATTAAAGAATCGCCTGATATGATAGCCGTTTCAAGAGGAAAATATGAACTAACAACGCTATGAGCAATGGCCTCAATTGTAACCAATTATGTTGCCATCTAAGGACGTGAGCACGACCGACATGGAACGTGATAAATATTCGGGAACGTTTTATTCTAATCTAGGAGGAAAAACTTTATTAACTTCTTCTGGTAAACTTCAATAGAGTCATAATTAAATGTTTGCTATTAGAGTAAGTTCTGCAGCATAACAAGCGTTCAGTAAAAAAGCATTATAATAATAATAATAAATAAATAACGCTGGACAGTCCACACAGCATCATCTAGCCCCAAAGTAAGCAGAGCTTGTGTTATTGGTACTAGATGACTGATAAACTTGATACAATTCATAACATAGATAGATATTTTTTATTATATATAGAAAATACCCAGAACACCCGGAACAAATATTTGCAGATCGTACAAACATTTGTTCCAAGGCGGGGATCAAACCCGCAACCTTCTGCGTCGCAGGCGGACCTTCGCCCGCCGCGCCACATCGGTCGTCATCTCATTATCTACCACTAGATTCTGTTGGCGGCTTCGCACGCGATTTTTGGTATAAAAAGTACCCTAGATGTTATTCCAGATCCAGATCTTTACGTGTGCAAAATTCACCTGGATCCGTTCAGTAGTTTTGGCGTCTTTTTCGGCCAAATATGTATCTTCACAGCGGCACAAACTTTCAGCTTTATGATATTAGTAGGTAAGTAGGATTTTTGCAGACGCATATACATGTGGACTATGGTTGTACTTCAACTACTTTCACATCATTATGTCTTACTAGCTGCTGCCCGCGGCTTCGCACGCGCTTTTCAAGTAGCCTATGTCCGTCCCCGGGATGCCATTTATCTCTCTGCCAAATTTCATTGAGATCCGTTCAGCCGTATAGGCGTGAAAAGGTAACAGAAAGACAGACAGACAGAGTTACTTACGAATTGATAATATTGGTATGGATTGGTATGGACGTACTATACCTACTGCTGTGGAGGGATGTTTGAGTTTAGGTACATTAGTAAGTTACCTATTGGATATCTTCGACAACAAAAAGGTATAAGCCGAACTCGAACAATAACCGTATTTTTAAAAATAAATTATATGTTCAAGATGATTTCTAGATTTGTCTAATAAAATAATTCAAGTGGTAAAGTGGAATTTTAGATTTTTCTGTCTAATCTATTACCTTCTTACTCCACTAAAATAAGATGCTTAAGTGATTTTTAGACCAAGCCTTTATTTCAAAGCAAGCAATCCATCGTATTTATTTCAAGAGAAGATGGCGAATTCCACCAGCTGCAGCTGCGCGCCCATGCACTTCCTGGCAGTGAATGCGTTAATCATCATTATCTACTAGGCTACTGACCCAAAACATTCACCAGAATAAAAACAACTAAACTACGTTTAAAACAATCAAAGCGTCACGGAAAAGCCTACTTACACATTTTCTGTTGCAAAAAAAAGCATAGCTCCGTAACGACCGGTCGAAACTTGGTCACACGACCGCCCGGTGCGTCTCGGACTCAACCGGTCCATTGGCTGCCGTGCTAAATGGGTGCATTAGTGCACTGACGTCATGATGGAGAATTTTCTTTGAAGGTTATAAAGGTCTGTGCTAGATGAACGGAATGTGTAGTACGTGAAATGCATGCATGAGTTGAAGATTTGGGAGCAGACTCTTTGATAATGGATGTATTCAACTCACGGATGTCAGGAATAATTTAGTACCATGTTAAACTAAAAAGTGCTTATTGACAGACTGAAGACGCTCGCAGAAAAATAATAAAATAATGCTGGACAATCCTCACAGCATCATCTAGCCCCAAGCTAAGCAGAGCTTGTGTTATGGGTACTAAATGACATATTTAATACAATACATAAATAGAGTTTTTATTATACATAGAAATTGCTCAGAACAAATATTTGCAGATCGTAAAAACATTTATCCCAAGGCGGGAATAGAACCCACAACCTCCTGCGTCGCAGTCGGACCTTCGCCCGCCGCACCACAGCGGTCGACAAAACTGCTTCTTAGTGCATCAGATTGCACTTTACTATTCGAATACTGTTAATTTATCAAGAGTATTTCGAATCAGTGTCGGATTTATTTAGGGTAAATTGGGGGAAAAACAAGCCCCTGCTTCGAAAGACGGATTGATGTGGTTTTACGCACTTTGTTGTCGAACCCTGTGATCTTTTTTGGAGTTGTGAGAGAGTAGAGAATTGAAAACTGGTAAACTTAGCGTTTACCTAACACTGGATTCTATACATTACTAGGGCATTCTAGTTGCCCTAGTAATGTATTGAATCCATCCATTCTAGGCATCCAAGAGTTCTTGGATGCCTAGCAATACTGATGTAAACTACTTTAACAAATATTTGAGTGAAAGAAAAATACTCTTAACTTATAGCGTTTAGAAGAAATATCCAAATTTCGTATAAAAAAATATATTTGAAATTTGGATTTGAATTTCTTCTAAGCACTTTTGAATATTTTCATTAAGTATTAAGTAAGAAAGTAAGTTTTTATTAAGTATTTTACACTAATTGAACATTTCACGAATAAAATAAATTATTTATACGACTACAGATAATTATTTTGTGTTCTCAAGGCCGTTGGGACATACACCAGCCTTAAACTAGGATATTTACCACGATATTTTGTAGACGTTCTATTGGTCTATACATTGTCAGCCAGCAAATGTCAAGGGCCTTGAATAGAACTCATCATTGCCAGTTCAGTCTAAGAGGAATTTAAATTTGGAACCTGCGTATGCGCACAAATTAGTCAGAAACCACACACGCCGGGGTCAGTACACTCCAGCACATTGGGCTATAAACGTCGAACAAAGAACTGAAATATGACATAATTGTGAGAACTGAGAACGTTCACATAAGTCATAGAATAGCTTTGTTCGGCTCGTTTCTAATTTACCGATGTTTAGTGTTTGAGAGGAACATTTCCTTATTAATCCAATATAATATGAATGTCGCCGCCGGATCGTAGGATCAGCCTGTTTGTACAATGGCTAGGCGGATTTAAAAACCAACGCTGATTTGTTGGAAAAACTTATTTTATTTGGTACGACGATAGATGACAATCAGCCAAATTCTTGAACATTTATCTGCCTAATACCCACCTGTGGGAGACCAAAGACCTAATCTTGTTGATAAAGAATAGCAGCAGTAAATAATATAACCAACCATATTAAAATACTTTCGCAGTAGCAAACCTAATTGATGTAGATTTTTAGGTCATGTTTTCTTGTCTATGTTTTTCTTTCCCATAGTGTCTGCCGTGAGATCTACTAGACTCTATAAGAGTTCACCTATACGGGTGATCGTATAACCGGCGCGCCGCGATGGTGAGGTGACTTCGAGCAACTAATTATTTACATACCCTATACATACTTAACATACTCAACAAAGCAGAAGACAAAACTGTGTCGCGGCTTGTATCTAAAGCCGGGTTTCCACCGCGAGCGGAGCGGACCCAATCAGGAGTCCTGATTGGGTCCGCTTCGCTCGTGGTGGTCTAACTCGCAAGTGTAAACTGCATACTTGTATTTATTTCCACCAACAAATAGTCGAGCGGAAAGGATTGAGCGAGCAGAAAGCTTTGAAATGAACTCCGCTCTCTCATTTCCCCGCTCATTACCCTTTTGTGGTGGAAACCTGGCATTTTAGCCTGGCTGGTGTGGATTGGAAACTGATAGCGAAATCTCAATCACTGCGAGGGAAAAGTCTGTAGACCGGTAGGGACTACCCCTAGCAGTCTATTATGAGACTTATTAAGAGGGCGCAATGCGCGCTTTTTTGTGAAAAGTATAGGCATAGGATTTTCCATTCATAGGAGCGGGCGAGCGAACAAAGCATACGTTTTTGGAACGGGGGCGTAAACGCATATAGTTATTGTTTTATTATTTACAAGAAAACTAAGTAACTTACGAAGAAACTGGTTCAAGGAACCAAACAATTAGTAATAACCTACAAATTAAAGCATAAGTAAATTCAATAGACCGCAGGATACCTGAGATCACGACCAAATTATGTGAGAAACAGTGCACTTTCATGTATTTTTTGTATCGTAATTTTTTTTCTCAATCGTGTTCACTTTCAATGAACAAAAGATTTGTTTTTATTTGATGTAAGTCGAGTATTTCACCACGGGGATCCCGTGAGTTCTGAGATCTAGGTCTAGTTTGACAACCAAACCAGAAAGGTTAGCCCCTTAATGCAAGTTAGAAACTTAATAAAATAAGTTTACCGCCCAACCACCCCCAGAGACATTAACAACACTTCCGAACGAATTCCAGCAATAATTTATCAACTTAGGCCTAACTTAGTTACCTGATTAACGCCATTATCCAACTTTCTCTCAACAAGACCGAAGTCTAGACCCATGTGTATAAAATATAAATATAAGGATAGATAGCTATCTCGCTCGCACTCGAGCGTTTACTTGCGTGTGAGAGTGACACGCGATGCGAGTAACAAGTGAAGCAGAACGGAGTGATCTTACAGTAGGTCAACTACGACCTGACTTTAGGTATGAATGTTGTATTGCTAAAAATGGCTGTTCTGTGTCAAGTGTAGATTTTTACGATTTGTGTGGTTTCTGTTTAATAACTGGACGTGGATTTAATTTCAGTGTGCTTAGCTGTAATGGTAAATTTTCCTCGGTTTCCCTTAATTTAGTAAGTATTTAATTATACACTAGCTTCTTCCCGCTGCTTAGCACGCGTTCTGTCGGTTTAAAAATAGCCTATATGTTACTCCAGATCCAGGTGCCCTCGACACTCGTTGCACATTATCGAAGAAAAGCCCTCGATAAATATCGAATTGCAGATTTTGAGAATACTCTTGTTTGCTACGTCTCGATATTTTCGCAGTTCTTGCCATAATTATCGACTAAATTTATTGCTAGAATTGCCCTCCAGAACTGTTACCCCTGCAAGATTTCGATCCGTTCAGCAGTTTTAGGCGTTGTCTTCGTCCAAGCACCTCACAAACTTTCGCCTATATAATATTAGTAGGTTGTTTGTATGTTCTGCAAATATTTTTTTCCTAAAAACTTGATTTTTGCGCTTACGCCGCCGTTCCAAAAACTTAACCTCTATCCCGCTCCTATGAACGCGAAATCCTATGCCTATCCTTTTCACAAAATGGCGCGCACGATGTCTTAAATAATATGGGTATATTATCTTATCAGTTAACTAGTTCTCATAACATTATGCTCGTGTTTACCTTGCGAGCTTGATGAAACTGTGTAAAAAATTCGTTTTACATACATATAAAATAGGTTAAGTTTCACTACAATACTTTAATTATTGGGTAGCCAATGAAAACGACTCGGGAAGTCTTGTATCAGAGGCCAGGATCTACTATAAAAATGACTGGGGAAGTCTTGTATCGGAGGCCTAGAACCAGGCTAGATCTAGGCCTTTGGGTCGCTGAGCAACAGGAGTAAGTAAGGATCCAATAAAAAGATGTTTTACTTTGTCCTCGGTTTTAGTTTTGAATGGCGAATGTTGCATGCTGAATTTCATTGGTATGAGAGCAGAGATGTAATGAATTTGTCTTACTGTTAAACACACATGTTCTGTGGCTGTATTGGTTATTTTCGGCCTTGAGAGAAAGTTAGCACTAACTGATTGCGGAACACAAGTAAAATTGGTTTTGTTGAGTAACCAATGCAACCGTACTTGATAATACGTAGCCAGCTGTGTTTGGGATGCAGAATATTTGAGAGGCAGATGCTGGATGCGGCAAGCTGAAGACAGGGCGCTATGGCGTTCATTAGAGGAGGCCTATATCCAGCTATGGACTAATAAGGGCATCACCATCATATGGTGATGAAGTAGAGCTTGGGGCCTTAGATAATTAAAAGTAAGAGTTGATTTTATCATAAAATCTTGTACGACAAAATACAATATGTAGGTACAATGTGTATACTTACATTTTCATTAATCTAAAAATATAAGGAACAGCGGGGCAATGCAGCCAGCGTCTTGGGGATGCTTCCGACTGGTATTGATATGGATCAGTTGAGCTACCTGTAGATTGTTTGCAACAGTCTGCAGTTAGCTTAATTGTTTCAATTGTAAATACTAGTTCTAATTTGTTTTTATTATTGAATTGTAATTTTCTTTGTCAATAAAGGTACATAGGAACTTTTGACTTAGCTTTATATATTACTAGCTGCAGCCCGCGGCTTCGCACGCTTTTTTCCGGAATAAAAGGTAGCCTATGTCCGGACCCGGTATACCATCTACCTCGCTGCCAAATTTCACCGAGATCCGTTCAGCCGTTCTTAAATTATAAATAGTGTAACTAACACGACTTTCTTTTATATATATAGATAGAAGATTATTTATAACGAAATCAAAAAGATCAAAGTTATGTAAAGTTAATCTATTTAGCTAGAATTTTGATGGTAATGGCTGAGTGAAATGTACAGCTTTATTTTTATTAAACAGTTATTAAAACTTCTGCATATTTATATTTATAACCATGTACCCATTGTTTTTGTTCCTTATTAAACGATTTATTTATTTCTATTATTATTTATTAAACTTTCTATTATTTTATTTACTACTACTTTCTGCGCGTGGCTTCGCCCACTTTGTGTCTATGGACATTTTCAAAGGTTATTTCAATCCCATGGGAACTGATTTATACCTCTCTCTCTTTTTACATCCTGACAAAAGGTAGGTGTTTATTCCGGGTATAGACCTACGTAGATGCAAAAAAAAAGCAAAAATTCGCCAAATCCGATCAATAGTTTTGGCGTGAGGTCAAACATCAATTCATACAATCTTTCGCATTTATAATACCTATTAGTGTGATGCATATTTAATTGACTTGACTAAAAGTTACTTGTGAGATTGAAAACTCTACAACGAGCCACAAATATAAGTGGTTAATTTCAGAACCCAGGGATCCTTCCGTTTTATCATACTTTGATATGAGGCTGTACTCGTCGTTTAAAGCTAGAAACAGACTGAGCCCACACCACACAACGTACGCGCCGAAATGTAGAAAACGTCGGATGGCGTGGCGTACGAAAAGTGTGTAGGCCATCAGTTTTCATACAAATTCAAGCGTCCAGATCTCATAATGCGTCGCGTACGTTGCGTGGCGCGGGCTCAGTCTGATTCTAGCTTCAATCAAGCTGGGTATGAAACCAGTGCGTTGCTAAAAAATGGCATTAACTGGGCACCTTATCGCATCCTGTTTAACATCAACCTGTACAACAAATTCCTATAATTAAATTAGTTCTATATTACATTGTCGCAGTACCTACTTCCTAAGTATGAATACAGTTTCTTTGCCGAGTGATAATCTACTTTATACTCACAGAATTTGAGTATACTGTATTTATTTGCGTAGATATTAAAGCTTAGAGTGCGGCCATTTGTTTTTGCGTATGTAAATTTGTGTAAATACACATAATGTAGGTGAGTGTGGGATCACCACGAATTAAGATGATGGATGCTGAAATTTCGTGTTCATAATAATATCGCTTGTAGAATTACTTTACTATAACAGCTAGGATACGAAATATTTTGAGGTAGGGAAAGTAAGTTGGTACTTTATTTAAAAAAAAATTATTACTTATTACTTCCACGATGGTTTTAGGTGACCATTACTCTGATTTTTTTTTACTTCGATGTTTGTGGTTTTTTAGTAGTCTCAAACTACTCTCAGTTTCAAAATAACTACGCATACGTAATATATCTCTATAATAAACAATGAATATTTTGAAGATATTCAGAGTCACGAGTCTTCAAAATCCCATCAATAATGTGACCCTTACGTGACTGACGCCAAAATATTTCAACTACTTGATCTCAGTTGTGTAGTATTGTATTGCCCTATATCTGTTAGTGTTACACTAAATGAGACCTTGTTACCAAGAACTTATGAGTTTATTTCTTACCAGAAATAAACTCTTAAGTTCTGGGTAACACTTGAAAGCGCACTGTTGATTGAGAACCCTTACAAGAGAGATATTGTTAGCTTCTACCTGCGGCTTCGCTCATAATTATGATGCTACTAGCTGCTGCCCGCGGCTTCGCATGTTCTTTTCCGGAGTACCTAAAAAGTAGCCTAGGTATGTCCGTCCCCGAGATACCATCTATCTCCATATAAAATTTCATTAAGAACCGTTCAGCCGTTTAGGCGTGAAAAGGTAACAGACACAGACAGAAAGAGTTACTTTCGAATTTATAATATTAGTATGGATTGTCTATTATTTATTTGTTTATATTTATTTCAATCACTACGCTAGATCGACAAATGATAAACAAAACAGAAGCGCACGCTCTGACGAGTTTTGATAGTTTTATATCGTAAAGTTCCTAACATTTGCCTATGATTTTTTTAAGAAAGCTAGAAATTCTCACCTTGCCTAGCTTATATAGGTACATTAGTTGTCCTGATGGACATTGTAGGAAACCCACTTAAATACGAAACTGCAGAGATGAGAACAAAAAGACTCATGACACGGAGAAAAGACATAGAGCTCGAGGTACATATATACGAGGCTTAATGTAGCAAAGCATGGCAGTAGGTACCAGGCAGTAAAATTATTTAATGTTCTTCCTACTGAAATCAAAGCAATTGACAATCCAAAAATGTTCAAGAATAATTAAGGAAACTTTTGTTGAAGGCGTGTTTTTACACAATTGACGAGTTTATCACACGAAAGTAATTATTATGTTTGCAACAAATATGAATTGGATTATAATGCAATTAATTTAATTAAGTACATTATATTAATACACGATGAAAATTGTTTTTGAATTAATAAATTAAACTAAACAGATAAGTTGTCAGGTCTACATGATCTTTTAGCTTTTCTTTCAGTTTTGAGACAAACGATGTAAATATAAGTAACAAACTTAGGGACTAATGGATTTGTGGACATTGAGAGGGGTCTGAAAGGGTGCCAACGAGACACTTATAAGGCTATGCAATTTATCCGTATTTTAGAGACTTAAATCGTCTGATGCGGTTGAAATCTTCACATGTTAACGGGCGTTGAAAATAACTGATAAAGGCACAGAGAAAAATCCTTAGACATTGTTAGTAGATATCTTTTCAGTAAATCGCATACAAACGCTTCAAAAACATATATATATAAATGTTTATTTATTGCTACTCGGTGATAGTTAAATTTTGTAAAACCTACTTTATGATTATAATTTATCCAGTTCAAAATTTAACTGGTATTTCTGGAAGCAATAACTCGAATATTGCCACAGGGAAACTCAGTCCCTTATCGCACTACGTAATCGGTTGCATACAGCGTCCGATTATCAGAGAACAAGCAACAGTGTGTAAGTTACAGGTTAGGTATTTAAAGTTCATTTAGTGATTATTATTTTAATTTAAAAAAAAAATACAATTCAATAATAACAAATTTGAACTAGTATTTACAATTCAAACAATTAAGCTAACTGCAGACTGTTGCAAACAATCTACAGGTAGCTCGACTGATCCATATCAATACCAGTCGGAAGCGTCCCCAAGACGCTGGCTGCATTGCCCCGCTGTATGGCAAAGTAATTAATTAATTAAATATATTTAATTGAAGTTCTACAAAAAGGGCAATGGCCTTTATTAACAAAGAAAATTACAATCAAATTATAACTAGTATTTACAATTGAAACAATTAAGCTAACTGCAGACTGTTGCAAACAATCTACAGGTAGCTCAACTGATCCATATCCATGGATCACTGGATCCATGATCCAGTCGGAAGCGTCCCCAAGACGCTGGCTGCATTGCCCCGCTGTATGTATATTTAATTTAAGTATATTTAATGTAAGCATATGCACCTATTGTATATAGCTACCCACTATTAGTTTAAATGTTCGTTATGTCTGCTGTTCGATTCATGTGCACATCCTCTACCTGTTCCATCCCTCTCCTAACTCTAAGGTTTGCTGGAAGAAAAATCTTTTACATATCCTATTAGATATGTTCAAGCTATGTATTATTATGTACAATGAATAATTACAAAATAAGGTTATTCTTGTTCGTCGAATCTTACTAATGTGTGTGCTGTTCGTGTAACTATCACGTAACATCACACTGTAAAAGTTGAATGTTGATGTATGGATGTACGTTTGTTACCCTTTCACGCCATAACCACTGAACGGATCAGTGTGAAATTTTGCATATAAGTAATTCTAATCCTGTAATCAAACATAGGCTACTTTTCATCCCATAAATCAGTTCCCATGGGATATAAATAACCTTCAAACGTTTCTATAAAACAACGCGTGCGAAGCCGTCGGCAAAAACTATTTAGTAACTAAGCTGGATAGATAAGAGATTTTAAATGATATGGTTATAAATGTATACATGACAAATTTTATTTATTTTAATTTATGTAAAGGTCCGAATGTTTTTAAAGTACTTGCTTAAAGCCTTTAATTTTTATGAAAGTGAAATTTAAAACTTTAGAAAAGTGAAAGAGATTTTTTTCTACGCGTTTTTGGATAGGATAATGCTGTCTACTAAACTAATTCCTTCATGGTCCTTTGGAACGCGAGGCCTACTCACACTTGACTCGACTATCCCTGAATCCGGTAATATGCGGCAACATTCGCACACCTGCAGTGCGCTCACTGATGTGGGTCAGCGTTATCTTGCCAGTACATATACATACATACATACATACTATATACCTTGTTGTAAACAAAGATGCATGGCGCTGGCCTCTTTATACTAGCCAAACTGGATGTGGAATGTTTGTAAACAAACCACGAAACAAAAACTAAAACTCACTTGTTTGGCGTCGAGTTTCAGATTACTTGTAAGCAATATTTATTGAAGGAGGGATCACAAATCGACAAGTAATGTAAATTCCGTATAAAAAGACGCGGCAACAGAGTGAATTTTAGGTTATGGGCGGTTTGTTTACAAACATTCTACATCGAGTTTGGCTAGTCGTAGTTAGTTTAGTTCTTTGACCTTGTGGCGACAGGACCAGCGAAAATTCAGTTGTTTTTGGGCCAGAGTTGCATTTAGCGTTTTGTTTTAGGGCGTATGTCGAACTTCTTATAAGAAAGCTCTGTAACCCTGATATTCTTATCAGGGTTATAAATTTAGGACGCGAGGTCAATACTTGTTAAGACTTCCTAAACGAGCAAATACAAGTACTCTCGGCCTTTTTGCATATTAACCGAGCAGCACAGAAGCCTAAGATATTCTGATACCTACCCACTACCTGTACTCTAGATTACCTACCCACATTTTATTTTTATAGATCCGTTCCAATCGCACTAATCAGCCCCAAAACCTCACTCAATGTGAAAGGGTACACTGTATTCCAATGTCATAATCACAAGCACAGAAAAACACTCGGAGAAACACCCATCCAAAAACATAACACTGCGTATCCAATCATAGGTATAATATCTACAGACTGCACTGGCCGAAAACACTGTTTAAAAAAAACAAACACAAAAGCACCTCATCGTCATATGGCGAGGTCACACATTCGCAACAATCGGGCTGCGGTGTCGAAATGCGCGCGCGCACGGCCGCTCTCGCGGATTTTCGCGGTGCCACTGCGCACGCGCAGCCAGCCGGCTGGCTGATTTGGTTTCCAAGTCCGGCCAATTAGCTGTTAGGGGATATGATTGCTGGAGCGAGCGCAGATAGTGAGATACCTGTTTCAATCGCTTTCACGAAGAATTTGGTTTGTAAGTTGAGTTTAATAGTCAATATGTATACATAACTGTTGTATTTTGTATGTGTCTGAAGACGCATATAAAGATTTTATCTATCTATCTGAAGATCCAGGTATCTATTTGTTGGTTTGTTGGTTTTTTTTTTAATAACTTTTTTTATTATGGTGTTTTGTCACACAGTGACTATGCCACTCCCGTTAGAGATCAATTCTTCTACATAACTCGCAAATACAGCTTGACTAGCATTTTGGCTTCCTCGGAGAACGGTAACACAACTTAACTCAACCTCTATTTTAGAGAACAAACTCTGTGCTATTGTTTTGTTGAAATTGAGTTAGCATAAAGTGTGATACCTACTTAATTAAGATAGTATTGTCTTAGCAACCTCTCAAGATGCATGCCGTCCTAACAGGGCTCCTAATCCTAGCCTATAAGTGAAATTCTTAAGACCTCTTACATTGTATTAGGATTGCAAAATAAATAAATAAAGAATAATTTTTTTTAGTAATGCCAGTTTCTATCAGGTAAGATCGTGGTTAAACAAAGGCCTATTTAATGACTATTAAAATAAGTAAATGTTTTTTTTTTTTATTTGACAAATAAGTGCCTAAGTTATTTTTGGATTCAACCGAATCTAACAGTCAATTAGGATAATAATGAAGTCTAAAAATATCTAATACTAGCTTTTGTCCGCAGGTTCGCACGCGCTTTTTAAGTAGCCTATATCCGTCCCCGGGATACTATTTTCCTTCCTGTCAATTTTCATTGAGATCCGTTCAGCCCTCTAGGCGTTTTCATGGATCTTAAAAGACATGCAAGCCTGTAGGTTTGATAATGCTCGGACATTATACAGGTGGGACCAAAAGCGTGCCCAATTGCTCGAGTCGCCCGTTTCTTTCGGAACTACCGCGGTCTTTCATCTTCAATTCGATGACTTTGATACAAAAACGCTTCCGATATCTTTTTAATAACCCGAACTTGAAGCAGAAGTAAATTCTGCGCAGCTGGGTTTTTTGTTTGTACATATAAATACTTGTTTGTTTTCTCGCTAAATATTTTGTCTGCTGACAGCAGACAAAATATTTAGCGATTTTTAACAGTTGTGTATTAAAACTAAACATACAGCAGACTGCTGTATGTTTAGTTTTAATACACAACTGTGTATACATACACGTTACGTTACGTTAGTTACTGTAGAGTTTAGTTTCAACTAAACTCGACAGTAACTAACGTATCTTTTTCTCTTGCTTATATTTCATCAGTTATAGCGACCACACAGATCCGATAGAAAATATGGAGAAACAGCAATTGCTCGCTTGCTCAAGTGCTGATAAAGCACATGCACAAATTATTGCTTGTACTGTACAGCGAAGTATGAATTTATTAATTAATTAACACTTTATTGTACATACAAAATAAATAAAATATCTTATACATATCTAAATAAATAAACAAGAAAAAACGTACAATAGGCGGCATTATTGCCTAAAGCAATTTCTTCCAGGCAACCTTATCTTAAAGAGATATAAGTAAATTAAGAGTTGGTAGTGCACAGATTACAGGAGCAAACAGTATTTTTTTAGCAATATAATACATACATACAATACAAATACTAACATATCTAGATAATTTACATACATAATATACTAACCTAGAAATACACCTAAAACAAAATACATAATAAATATGCAGCAAAAGGAAGTATAATACGAAGTATTATATTAATAAAAGAAAGAGCTCTTATTTGCATAATAACCTTGAGGGAACTCTTGTCGAAGCTAACACAAACAAACTGATCAGCTCTCAACTGAGGGAAAACTGAGTATGCTAAAGGTAAGCAGGTTGGGTGGTAGTTGTGTAGTGCGGCTTTGGTGTTGCACGTGTGAGTACACGTGCAACACAAAAATTAGCTATACTCGGTGCCAAATAACGTGGCAACAGAGGACATTCGCCTATCTCCTCCACGAAATCACAACTTCAAATTTTGTTTTTTTAGGGTTGTACAAGTCTTTGGAAACTTATTATTAGTACGCATAAAATTATAGACCTATGTTCTTTTGAATTTATAAACGTTTTCGATACTTAAATTCTTATGTTACACACAATTCATATATTTCTTTAGTCATGTTAATGTAATTTGGTACTCTTATAATATTATTCATTAATTAATTAATTTATCGCCGGTTTAAATTTACTTTGGTATATTAGAACATTAAAATACGTGAATTCATTAAAAACGTCAGTATTTAATTCCCGATGATTTCGAACTTTTTTGGGTTGTGTTGTTTGTTTATTGCTTCCTAGTACGCTTCTACTACGATACTCTAGCGACACCGGTATCGCTTAAGGTTTGTATGGAAAGCGACAGAATAGCGATAATTTTACTTCTACTGTGGAGGAAGAGGTGAACGACATGTATTGCCATTTTTTTTTTTTGGCACTTAGTATATCAAATATCTATGCTTAAGCTCATAACATTTAAATAAATTTTACAGTGACGGCATAAGTTAGTAGACATCGCGCGGGCCAGTAGCTTGAAGCTTGCGGTAACCAAGTATGTGACTGTAAAATTTACTTAAATGTTACGAGTATAAAGCCCAAATTAAAATGCTTCTTTTTTTGTTGTGCGGCAGTGGGTTTGCACGTGTGAGCGACCACCTTTAATTTAATTAAATCCTGTCATGGCTTTATCATTCTGTCCCAAATTCTGATTACCGTATTTATCATGGAAACTAAAAAATAAGCTAAAGATAGTCATATGTCGATTCAGAGCTAAATTTAGTAACACAAGACGTTTTAGTGGAAAAGTAAGGTTTCTAAATTGGCAGCTTACCTTAAACTAAAAAATTGTTTTTTTGCTTAATTTCGTGGTCTACAAGAGAGAGAGAGAGTATTATATTCAAATGAAATATTCTTTATTTTCATAAATACGATAAATGTACACTTAAAAAAGGTAATTTTTTTAAAATTCGGTACTGACACGGAAATAAAGTGATAGGTATTTTGATTTCTGTCGCTTCGTTGTGTAGACGTTTGTAAAGAAGCGACGCATAAACCTTTATTGTACAGATTGCTTTAGTCGACAGCCGCCTTGCCCAGTTCTGACCTCCATCATGATTGAAACAATAATATCGAGACCGAGACAGCTCACAACGAGCCACAATGAGATGCAATTTTACATTTACATAACATTGCGGAACTATTCGTCAATAAAAAATATTGGCTTGGTGTTTTAATCACGCACACGCGTTATTAATACCTATAATCGGTTCAAGTATACTAGAGGTAGACAGTTTTTGTGAACAAAAGGGTTACATAACCAAATAAATATTGGTGAATAATATATTACGACACTGGTATAATCAGAGAAAATCGCAGTAGTTCACTGTAATATTTTGTTTATGAAAACTTTTATTCATCATCATCATTCTTTCATTAACCCTGTATCTTCGATCAAGCCCTGTATCTACTCAAATTTAAATTTAAATTCAAATTGCAAGTGCTCTATTTCCTTTATACCTTACAGGACTCTTGGACACGTCACTAAATTCAAATTACATAAGAACAACTATGAAATATAAAGTGATCACTTTGATTTTTGTTCACTTCAATCTTTTTAAGGTAAAGTAAAGAAGCGAACAAGAAACCTTTAAGTTGTTAGTTTTCGAGTTGGAGCAAAACTTGACGGCAATTCTCGCCAATTTATCACTCGATAATTATCAAAAGAACTGTCAAATTTGACAGTTTTTATATTAAAGATCTGTCAAATTTCGCAATTTTTTTGATATTTATCGAGTGATAAATTGGCGAGAATTTGCCCCCTTGTCCCAAGCTATTTTATCCTCTAGATAATCTGATCTGATCATGTATTATGTCTTTTTACAAAGGATATTGTTGACAATTTGTATGCAGGACTATTAAACCTTTATGCAGGTAGTTATATCTAAAACTACTTTACGATAAAATAACCTAATGGTAGTGTGACTGTTACCTAATCTGTGTAAAGAAGCGAACAAGAAACCTTTAAGTTGTTAGTTTTCGAGTTGGAGCAAAACTTGACGGCAATTCTCGCCAATTTATCACTCGATAATTATCAAAAGAACTGTCAAATTTGACAGTTTTTATATTAAAGATCTGTCAAATTTCACAATTTTTTTGATATTTATCGAGTGATAAATTGGCGAGAATTTGCCCCCTTGTCCCAAGCTATTTTATCCTCTAGATAATCTGATCTGATCATGTATTATGTCTTTTTACAAAGGATATTGTTGACAATTTGTATGCAGGACTATTAAACCTTTATGCAGGTAGTTATATCTAAAACTACTTTACGATAAAATAACCTAATGGTAGTGTGACTGTTACCTAATCTGTGTATTGGTGCTTTGGGTTTTAGTTGTAGGTATTGATGATATGTTTTTCAATCGCTAACAATGTTAGGTAGACAGTATGACGGTATGTTTGATCATAATAGTTGTTTATCTACCTCTATAACTTCATGCCAAATGTGTGGCACAACGCTGTAACTGTCGACACTAGACAAACATTCTATGGTTTAAAGTGTCATAAAAATAAGAATAGAGTAAGTATTTATTAATAAAGAAAATACAATAATACAGAACTAGTGTCTCGTCCGTTTTCGAACTGGAATTTGTATCTTTTTCGCTGCGCGTCTGGAATTATGCATTCTTGTCTTGTTTATCGTTTTATTGTTTTGGTGGCCTTGCTGTTTACTATGATTTACATCGGTTTTTGTTAAGTTTTGATTTATAAATGTCTTTGTTGACAAAAATATTTTGGATTCTTGAACTAAATATAGGGTAGTTCCCATCTGATCATGTTGGAACCGATCACGTTGCATCCGATCACGGCAAACGGCGCCAAACAGTTTCACACCATACACACCATACAAATAGTGCCTAACTTGTACCATCTTTATAGATACCTAGTTGGTTTCTATTTTTAACCCCCGACGCAAAGAGAAAAGTGTTTTAAGGTTTAACGTGTCAGTATGTCTCATCGTAACTCCCAAACGGATGAACCGATTTTGATACGTTTTGATATAGTTTAAGGCTTTACTTGACTTCGGCTGCCTTCATCGAGCGTGTTTTAAGACTTAACTTTGATCAGTAAATATCAAAGTACTTTATTTCCTTTAGACCTTACAGGACTCTTGGACATGTCACAAAATTCAAATTACACAAGTAAAGGAAATAAGGTGAGCACTTTGATTTTTTGGTTCACTTCAATCTTTTTAAGGTAAAGTAATCAAGCGAACAAGAAACCTTTACCTTGTTAGGTTGTTAGTTTTCGAGTAGGAGCAAAACTCGTCCCAAGCTTTTTTTATCCGCTAGCTAGATAATCTGATTCAGAATTATTAGTTTTCAAAGCAAAGTAGTGCTTTAAGATAGTGGATTTTTTGTGAAATTAGATTATTTGAGTGTTCTAATTCTAAATAACTTTTGATGCACATCGGTGGTGGTTCTATGTTATGCGAGCAGATTTTTGACCTTGACGCTTAGATGTGTAAATCTACGAAGTTTGAGCCAGCTTTTAATGTCATTCAGTTGTTTTCATACACAACACCGCAATTAACCAGTCGAAACTTCATGCTTGCTATCTAATGGTACATTCAGCAACGAAATTCCTTACACACGAATTGAATTAAATATTGCCTTAGCGGTGTTTCTCTCCCTTAGTAACTGACGACCATACTATTTTAACACTTTAAACATTTATGACAACTTTAAAATGTTGCTAACTACTCATTAAAAAAATTGCTAAACACAACATATCACTTCACATATGTGTAAATGTAAACCAATGCAATGGCGAAGCAGGGTTTTTATAATTCTTCCATGAGATTAGAGCTTAGTGATTTGTACGCAGTTAACCTAATCGATACTGATGTTATCTAAATTATTTTAGCCACACCACACACCACCGAATGATATGGCAATAAAATTTATAGGTAAGTTTTCGATTTAATATAGTCATATGTAGTAAAAATATTGTTGAAATACGGTTTAGTCAATCCAATGACTCAAAAAAGTCTTTAAACTTATTAAGATAAAGAAACTTATAATAGTCGATGATGATGACAGAAGAACACAAGACTCTTAGCTGTTAAAGCTAGAGTTGATCTTGTCTACAAGAAAGAGGATAAGTCTTTTTGGAAACCAATTGTGTATAGCAATTTCCGTGGATGACTATACATATAATTCCAGGAGTAGCATCCCCAATGTTTGCCGTTTATTAGAGAAAGTTCGTCTTCGTTTGCTTACAAGTTTGGCTTGTTTTATTTGCTCAGTACTTTGCCAAGTTGGTCGTTCCAATGAGGTTAGTATTTTGGTATTTTGGCACTGGTGTTGAGCCATCATAATCTGGGTAGCGGGTTGAGCCATCATCATCTGGGTAGCGGGTACCGCGCAGGCGTTAACAGACCGAGGTGGTTAGTCACGCGTGAAAAAAATTTAGGCTGTTTACTATTTTCTAGGTCAGATCGGTCAATCGGTCAGAAATTTGCCGAAATCGTCGCCGTCTCAAACTTATTTGAAAATATGACAAGAAAGTCAAGAAATCTTAACAGGGACCTTGCAACAGGAATAAATACGAGTAAATTTTCAAATAAATTATTCATTTATGTAAACAACACGTCGCGCGGTCTGTCCGAAAACGCTATCTTAAAGGCTTCTGGCTTTTAAAGGGTTGTTTAGGTATTCAGGCTGATAAACGACTTGCGGTGATGGGATTAAAAAGATAATTTGGGTATTACCCTCATGCTGAGGCCAGTGAGGTCCACTGATTTGATGGTGGGCGATTATGGGGGTTTCTATCAATCTCTTATTCCGAAATTAAAATGTTTCCTACAAAAATAATTATATTTGGTAACAATTTTGCAGGGATACCTTTGTATAGCCTCGTTAGAGAGAGAGAGAATAATGAGCAATTCATACCAAATTTTACCTATCAGTTATACTTACTTGTTTATGAAATAAAAAGAAATGGAGAAACATGGGGGAGGGCTTCGCCTAGGAGTCCGAAACCTCGTTCGAATTCAATTAAATTTTACACAAATTCAGAACAGTTCTATGGAAACATTTAAGGTCAGAATACACCTTTAGCGCGTTAGTGCACTAACTGGGTCTGGAGTATCGCTCAGTTTGCATATTGTAGAAAGAGATGCCCTCTATTTCAACGCAGAAAGGTCATTTAGTGCTCTGACGGAGAAGTACAAGCTGATATTGTCTTTTTTGCTTTGAAGCTAGAATCAAAAATATATTTTTTCCCGGCCCACAAAGATAGGCCAGGAAGACTATTAACACTTTTATTGCCAGTGACGCACATGTAGTTATGTGAGTCCTACTAGCTGCGGGTTGCGCCGCGGAGACTGGGTAGTGAATGCGTTAATGAAAGAAGGCAAAAACATTGCCCTCTAAAACCTATAAGAACAGCCCAGTTTTCAATAATTACCACTAATTCAGCTCATTTGGCGCGCAACAGGCCACATTAACATCTTGAACTCACATGTGTGTCAATTGGATTGCTAATATGCCAGGCCTCGAACGTTTCGTTTCTTGTTTACTATTGATTGTGATGATTGTTAATGATGTCGAGTTTTTTTATTGTCTTGTACCTACTAGAGGTTATTAAGGTTTTGAGCTTGAGTGGAGCCTTGATACTTCGAACGAATTAGCGAACGAGATATTCGAAGGTTGATTATAATTCGGACTCGATGCGAAGTTCCAAAGTCCCAGAGAGATAAAGTTAGTAGAATTTTCTATCTGCACGCACTTGCACGCTTATTTCCTGGATTAAAAGTAGACTGTGCTTTTTCCCGGGATACAATCTAACAATCTATCTGCTTGCCAAATTTCAGTAAGCCATTAAAAGGGCGCAGTGCGCTGCTATTTTGTGAAAAGGATAGGCGTAGGATTTCGGGTTCATAGGAGCGGGACAGACCATACGTTTTTGGAACGGCGCGTACGAGTAAAAAGTTTTTGCTCATTTACAAGAAAACTACACAACTTATGAAGAAACTGGTTCAAGGAACCAAATAATTAGTAAAAACCTACGCATCAAAACATAAGTAGTTTCAATAGACCGCACGGTTCCTGAGATCTCGACCAAATTATGTGCGAAACAATGCACTTTCATGTTTTTATTTCGTATTTTTTTTCTCAATCGTGTTTTCACTTTCAAGGACCCAAAGATTTTTTTTTAATTTGATGTAATGCGGGTTTTTTACCACGGACCGTGAGTACAGATCTAGGCCTAGTGTGCAACCAAACCCGTTAGGTTCGCTCCTTAAGACGTCTATATGGAACATATAAAAAAGTATTTTTTTATTTTGTGACCATTTTTGTCGAACTTTGTCATTTTTACATATTGAAAGTAAGCTGATCGGAAAGTGGAGCATTTGTGCCTACTAGCGACATCTAGCGTCATAAGCATGTAGCGCGTGTTGTACACAGCTCTCCACATTTTGGTGGCAGGAAGTTTGTAAATAAAAGATCAACTGGTGGTTGAAAACATACATAGATGGTCACAAACAATTTCTATCTCAAAAGTTAGATTATTCTCATTCATTTTGATCCCATCATACATATTTACATACATGCTGTTTTTTATCATGCCAAGCCATGGAGCAGGTACAGAGGAGGCGGCCTAAGCAACTGTGCACTGTGAATCTCAACTAGGTCCTGACGTCATCACAGTAGGCGTGGCCTTAGTCAGTGCACTGCCGGGGTCGTCCTGTGCACAGCTTTTTCAACGGGGCAACAACATGAATATAACAAAGACAGGGCCGTAATTAGAATCCAATTATTTTACCGATTGTCCCACGGCTACGCTAAAATTCGGAGTATGTCCCTGTTACACCCTACACTTAGTGACATCTAGTGTGAGGTAGTTACTACGTGGTACCATCGACACAGAATTAATCAAGCAGTTTTGCTATTGACCGGTAGATGGAAAACAAAAAAGTGGGAGGGATCTAACACCCCGCAAATTGTCACGCGTGGTTTCTTATGGAAATGTAATTACAACATCTCCTCTCTGCACCTGCTCCATGTGCCAAGCCAAGCATGGCTGTCAGTACTTTATTTCTCATTTAAACATTTACCTCCAGCAGTGTTATTATTAAGTAAGCTATCCAAGGATGTGGAGCCAGTTTACTACTATCTATAGCTTTATGCGGTTGACTCTATACTGTATTCATTGTTTAGAAATTTAGACGGTATTGAAATTTCGTATTTTTTTTTGAGGTCTTCTCCTGGTGTCCTTTACACCAGGGCTTTTAAAGCCAGAATTTTGCTGAGAACCTTACCTTTATGTAGCAACATTATATATGTGTCTTATTTGTGTCTTGCCCATGTCTTGTTATTACAAATTAATGATGTTCTTGTAGTTTCTTTTCAGTTTTTCCAAGACCTCTCACCTCTAGTTGTGATTACAACTTTAGAAATCCTATGCCTGATTTACTAAATTTTTCCTGTACAAATAAAGAAGACTCACCGTGAACAGTCAGCTCCGAGTCCCGATTCAGCTCGTACAGCCTCAGCGCCTCGTCCAGCTCCAGCTGAGTTGAGATGGTGCATGGATCTCCTTCCTCGTCCACCCATTTCGCGGTAAACACCTGGAACATATGATGTTGTACAAATTGTCAGACAACTGGCTCAGGATTGTGATGCATGGAGAGATCAGGGGAGGTTCTTGTCCAACAGTGGGATGTTTTAGATTAGATTTATTGTATCTTATTTTTATCTGGTTATAGTGCAGGGGACATCAAAAACTGAGCGTAATGAGCTGTTGTATGACAGCTACACTGAAACAGAGATGTTCAGCTGCCTCTGATCATATCATTAATTCAGCCACAAAACATGTAAGCTTAAGAACCTCTATGGCAGTGGCCTCATGGTGTTATACTGGTATCTCAATTAATAATAATAGCCCTAGGTTGATTGCCACCTATTTTATCAGTCATAAAATCATGACTGACAATAAAAAGATTGGAAGTCAGAGGCAGGGCCTAGGAATTCTATGTGGGAAATTAATTTCCAATAAAAGTAAACAAACCTGATCAGCAGAAAATCTACATATTGCCACCATCTCCTGCATAAACTCCTCAAATGTTATGTTATGTTTGATGTATGTTATCATCACATCTCCGCTGTACACGGTTTTAACTCGCACATCATTCGCATGGTTCTCCTGATTCACCAATTGGGTCGGCATCATGACAGTCAGTGTGAAAGGCTGTCTGAAACAAACAGTAACGCTCATTGACTTACTTTATAGGCTATTATAAAAACCGTCAAGTTTTATGGCTTGTTTTATCACTATTCAAACAATATTTTGATGTTAATGGAATCTACTTAATATAAATTGGAATCTGAAGCAGCATTTGGCACTAGCAAATCTGTGTGGCTGACACAGTCCATTTAGGTGCATTTAGCAACTACTGTAAGGTTTCCGTATGCATAGTTTTACCATAACCTAGGGTAAATAGGATTACTAGTTATTTCAGTTTTACTGTCGGAATTACAAAAAGCCTAGCGCGCAGCAGCACCAAAAGTGTGCTACAGACACCGTGCTTCCTGTTTAGGATCACTTATTAGACGCATAAGCTACATAAACTCGTTTGCATTCCCATAACATGAATCACAAATTTTATGGAGTACACATTATCACACCTTTACAGACTCGACGCAGACTCAATAGGAAACTACACAGACAGCACTACAAGCTGGATCTGCAAACTTATTTAAAAATGTCTTGATAAACCAGCTAAAGCACAATGGATAGTGCAATTACAAAGAATTGCAAGAAAAGAAATAACAACAAAAGTTTGACAACCACACACAACACCATAAAACTTGAAAACTCTTGAAAATGACATTTCGAAAACGGAACGGGTAAGAAAAGTGACAATAGAAACGTAGTATCATGCTTTTTCTTTCGCGCATTTAGAAGTCAGTAGTGAAGAAAAGAGAAGCATATACCGGCAGCATTGTGTCAATTTGCCAACAGTCATGTCATGATGTCATTATACCACCATAAAAAAAATGTAATAGTGACGTGCTTGCTGCATGCAGTTTGAAGTATACTTACTACATTTATAGTATACTTAAAGTATAAGATGCAGTTCTCCGTGAGGCGTACAGTACTACAGTACTACCACAAATTGAATGGATGGACCCGAAACGGGGTGTTGGTGGTTCGAAGGAGTAGGCGTTTCGTTTGATTACATTGTTTTGTTCTAAAGTAAAACATAACCATTTCGAGAGGAAAAACAAATCTCAGATCGGTTTCGCACCCTACAGCAATCGATCTAAGTGTAGATTTTGATTCAGTCGTTCAAGAACAAATAAAATTAAATTGTGTAATGCGAGTTGTATTATGTTTCTGCTCGAAACCCCATTTGTCATGTCAATGTTAGTTAAGTACGTCAAAAGTAAAACGTCAAATAAATTTTTCGATTTGGGACTTTGGGTTGGGATTCCGTTTAGAGTTTCTACAAATTAGTAAATTTATTTCAAAATCTTTACCCAAAAGCTTAGCTTTAAAAGCTTTCCGCCAAATTAATATAGTAGTAATAATATCAAAGGAAAATGGTAAGTAAAATTGAATTTCACGACCTACAAAACATTCGCGTTCACTGTTTGTTATGATGACTAATATGTACTCAAAAATTTACGTATAACAACTCTCGATTTTTAGACTGACCAGCAGATGGATTGTGCGCTGGATCTGATGCGGAGGCTGCCTCCTCAGCAGATCGAGAAAAACTTAACGGATTTGATAGATTTGGTGCCGAGCATGTGCGATGACCTCTTGTCGTCAGTTGACCAGCCTTTGAAGATTGCTCAGGACAAAACAAACGGGAAGGACTATCTACTGTGCGATTACAATCGAGACGGAGATTCCTACAGGTCCCCATGGTCGAATACCTACGACCCTCCCTTAGAAGATGGGTCAATGCCATCAGAACGGCTCAGAAAACTGGAAATGGATGCCAATCTAGCCTTTGATCAGTATAGAGAGATGTACTTTGAAGGTGGAGTGAGCTCTGTGTATCTGTGGGACATGGACCATGGATTTGCCGGTGTGTTGTGTTTTCCTGTTAGCTAGTTTTGTTGAAAACATGTAAAAACAATTATACCTACACTCAAAGATAGGAAAAATATTGTTCTTGTTCCATTTTACTGCTAGTTCAAGGGAGTATATTAACCCAAAAAACATTTCAGGAGTAATATTGATAAAGAAAGCTGGAGACGGCTCCCAAAAGATCAAAGGATGCTGGGATTCCATCCATGTGGTAGAAGTGATTGAGAAGAGCTCTGGGCGCAATGCCCATTATAAGCTGACCTCCACAGCAATGCTGTGGCTACAAACTAATAAGGAGAGTAGTGGTACTATGAACCTTGGGGGCAGTTTGACTCGGCAGGTATGTTTTAGAAAGAGGCTTTCATAATTCTAAAATTAGCTTTAGAAAAAAACTGTGTAACATTTTCAGCTTGGTAGCATTATGTTTATGCTATGTTTAGTTTTTGCCTTTTGTAATCAGTCATAAGGCAAATGGTTGGAACAAGAATTGACTGGACAAGGAGAAAGTCACTGTTATGTTGTTTAAAGAAGTGAAAGAGATTGCATTGGAAATGTTAGGTAAAAATCTCATTGGTGTTTTTCAAAATTTAACTCTCATGTTATTATTGTACACATCCATTCCATGACTATGAAATTTCCATGAACTGGCAGAAAAGTGACAAAGCAATTGTGCGAGAAAATTGCAGCATCTGCCTGAAGACTGCAGGCAGATGCTCGATGTGGCAAGCTAAAGACAGGATGCTATGGCGCTCATTAGGGGAGGCCTATGTCCAGCGGTGGACTAACATAGTTTGATGGATGATGATGCTATTTTAATTTGACAGACCCAAACTAAAAGTGCTATCTTTTCATCACATTATGAAAAAGCCTTATTGTGATTTAATCTTAAAAAAAACATTGGTTTATGTGAAACTAGTTTTTGCCCGCGGCTTCGCACGCCTTGTTTCTATGGAAATGTTTAAAAGTTGGTAAATAAACCGTTGACCATAAATAGTGATATACATTATTTTTTAATTCTTTAATAATTCGAGTTAATATTCGAATACGGCTTGTAAGCAGATGCTTACAACAAGCCAGTTTATTTAGATAAATACGCTTTTGAGCATTAGATTTGATCAACAATTTTTGTCCTTCACTGTCTCTATGTATTTCTATCCCATAGGAACTGAATACTTCTTGGGATACCATTGCCTTGGCCTTTGCTTTATTGCCCGCCTAGAACTACATCTATGCTAAATTTCATCCCGATCCTTTCAATAGTTTTAGCGTGAAGAAGTAACAAACATCCATCCATGTAAACATTCAAACTTTTGCATTTACAATAGTAGTGTAATGTTTCAGGCAGAGCAAGATTCAGCGGTGAGCGATGTGACGCCGCACATCGCGAACATCGGTCGCATGGTCGAAGATATGGAGAACAAAATTAGGAACACGCTAAATGACATCTATTTTGGTGAGTCTGAGTACTTACTTCAGTTTGGGATTGGCCCAAACGCAAAGTTTAATGAATTTTCTAGCATCCTATCTAATAATTCTAGCTACACTGTCAATGCCTGATTATTTTTATTAGCTTGTGTAGTCACATTGCAGTGCAAATAAAAAACAGCAAGTGCGTCTATTTTAAGTCAATTCTGTGATCACTTTCACCCAGAACTCCACTGGCATAATGCATATGTGTCCAGCCAATTTTTTTGCCAAAACTAGCTAAATTAATACAATGTCAACTTAATTTAGTTATTAAATTGTAAGTGGTCATCTCTATTATTTAACCTCCATGTTCTAATTTCTGTGCACTATTCCCAGGTAAAACGAAAGACATAGTGAACGGACTCCGCTCCGTAGTGCCGGCGGACGTGGCTCGACGCACCGCCGCGCTGCAGCACGACTTAGCGTCCGAGCTGCAGCGTCGTAGGGCGCCGCGTGACGACTGAGTGCAGAGTAGGTAATTATAATAATCAAAGACATAGTGAACGGTGTCCGCTCCGTAGTGCCGGTAGCTCGACGCACTGCCGCCGCTCTGCAGAGCTAGCTAAGCCCTGCAGAGCGGCGGCAGTGTGTCGTACCGCGTAGCTCTGAACATGCTTTTAACGACGAGATTTTGACAGCCTCCAATGCGGACAGTCATGGTAACTAAGCTAAGCGCCAACCTGCAGCTGCTACGCGCAGAGCATGGCGATAAGCCACGCGCCAACCGAGGCGTTTGTAGTGAGGCCGTGGCCTTAATCGGGGAAAGTAGTATGAGATGATCCCCTAAGGGAAAATTACTGTAACTACCAAAATAATGATTGAAATCTATTTTAAAAACAAACTTTATGTACGAAATTTATCTGGCTATACTAACGCCCGAATACTCAAACGCAACTCAGATTTAAGCGCGTCTCAAGTGACGAATTTTTGACAGATTTTCATTGGAAACTGTCATAAAAACGTGACTTGAGTGAAACGTGCTCAAATCTGAGTTGCGTTTGAGTATTCGGGGGTAAGTGCCAAATAAGGTGGCAATACAGGTCGTTCACCTCCTCCTCCACAGTAGAAGTAAAATTATCGCTATTATTTAGACTCTAAACAGGATTCCTAACGTAAATTTGACGATTTCTAAATTTTCAAAGACAGGTTGACCTAACAATTATGGTATTCTATAAACAGATCCAAAAATAGCTAAAATAGAACGTGTTTGAAAATCCCAACTGTCAGTCAGTCAGTCAGGTGCGTACAACTTTTATGAACCCTAATGTTTATAACCATCCAGCATTTTGCTTATAAAATTTAATCATGACCAAATTAGATACCTCCTAATATTAGGTAGACGTTTCTAATCATAGCTAAAATGTGATGCAAAGAATAGGGTTATAGCTATTTATAACTAAGTTGAGTTGTTTTAGATCTGTCATCCTAATTTTAAACCTACCGGTCTAATTTTTGAAACATAGCTTTTTTTTGCTTTCGTCTATTTGACATTCCTAAATCCTAATTTTTGCTAATTTAAGCTAATTCTAAAACAACAGAATCGACACCATTGTGTAGCTTTCCATACAAACCTAAAGCAATACCGGTGTCGCTAGAGTATCGTAGTACAAGGGTACTAGGAAGCAATAAACAAACACACCCCAAAAAAGTTCGAAATCGGGAATTAACTACTGACTTAGTACGTTTTCAATGAATTCACTTATTTTAATGTTCTAAAATACCAGAGTAAATTTAAACCGGTAATATTTTAATTAATTAATGAATAATATTATGGTTAAGAGAACCAAATTACATTAACATGACTAAAAAAAATATATGAATTGTGTGTAACATAAGAATTTAAGTATGTATTGAAAACGTTTATAAATTCAAAATATCATAGGTCTATAATTTTATGCGTACTAATAATAAGTTTTCAAAGACTTGTATAATCCTAAAAAATTCAAAATTTTAAAATGTGGCCTTTTATGATTTCGTGAAGGAGATAGATGAATGTCGTCTATTGCCACGTTATTTGGCACCGAGTACCTATAGCTTGCTGCATACTCATACTCACAATGCTGAATAAAATTATCTTGATATAATAAAACTATGATTTTAAAACCTTGTGTGTCCATGATGATCCCTGGGGGTAGGCAAGATGATCCCATTGTCCATCTTGCCCTGATGGGCCTGTTTTAGGGTTCCGTAAGTTATTGAATCGATGGGCAGTTATTTTTGTAGACCTTTATTACTTTAAAGTTGTATTCATATACTAAAACTAGGTTCTTATTTATGTATAAAAAAGTAGTTTACAAACATAGTACAACAAAAAAACTTTATAAAGCGAACCAAACCCAGTTTTCGGGTTCCGTACCTCAAAAGGAAAAAAGAACCCTTAAAGGATCACTTTGTTGTCCTTGTGTCCGTCTGTCAACCACCTTTTCTCAGGAGCGCGTGAAGGTATCTAGTTGGAATTAACATCAAATACTCAAGTCCGTAACCTCTTGGACCCGTGATATAAATGAAACTTGTGAGGCATTGCAATCAAAAGTTACAGCCGCAGTTTGATTTTTTTTTAATTTCCAAGGGAATCATTTGCACACAAAACCTATAGGGTACTTCACGTAGACCTAGAATCATGAAATTTGGTAAGGAGCAAAGTCTTATAGCACAAGTAAAGGAAAAAATCCAAAAACCGTAAATTTGTAGATTATAAAAAGAAATTTGATTCTCGCCATTGACCAAAACCTATAGGGTACTGCCCGTTGACCTAGAATCATAAAAATTTGGTCAGAAGCAAGGTCTTATAAATAAAGGGGAAATTCCGAAAAACGTAAATTTGTAGTTTATTCGCAAAAAAATGTTATTGATATTGACCAAAACTTATAGGGTCTTTCTATTATACGGAAACCTTGGTGCGCGAGTCAACACGCACTTTACGTTTTTTTTTCATAGTATCTTGCTGAGGGATCATCTTGTAACACCCCCCTGGAGATCGTCTTGCCTAAATCTAAATTTTTCACTCTTAGTCATTTTAAATAACCTCTAAAGCGTTGGACCAGCACAATAATTGTGAAAACTCAAAATTGTACATATTAGCAAGCAACATTACAAAAATACATTGGTTTTATATTGTCTACAACAAAAGTAATCAAGGCTCAAAGTCAGGCTTACTTTACATCAAAGCCACACAATGTTTATTTTTACTAATAAATTTGCACTTGTCAGATGCACCGCCATTTCGTTTAGAATGGCGCGCTGGGGTGTGGGGGCTACGTTTTACTGAAGAAAGTTACTAGATGGCGTAAATAATTTTGCCACAATTGTGTGCGATCATCTTACCTCGAGGGATCAACTCGTACTAACTTCCCTAATTTTGGATGACGGTGATCGTGGAAAAGAGAAACACAATAATATTCTGAAAGCTTTTTATTCCACCGATTACTACATCTTAAAACAAAAGTGCTTTTCCGCTCATTGGGCACAATACACTCTAGCAGCAGTCTCATCATACACTATTATCTACAGTAGGTATGCTAGTCCAATGCTGAACATATGCCTCTCCTGATAAGCGCCTTTAATAATCCCCACGCTGGGCATGGGGGTTGGGGATCGCTGTTCGGTGGTGGATCTGTTCTGCAGGGGGCGCTGCTGCCCGCCCCTCGGTGATCTCTTAGTCACCTCTTACCTTAAGACACCCGTGGGATGATTTGGGATGGTGCAAATCCTAAGACGCCACTCGGCACGGCATATTACACCATGTAACACATTATAATTAACACCTGTATCACATATATTTTATTGTAATTTTTTTGTTACAGGTGAGGTGGATATATTTGGGTAACCTAGTGTTAATATAGAATACAATGAACGCATTTGTGCAGTGTAATTATAATTAAATTATTATAATTAAAGTATTTTCGAAACTTATGAAGAATTGAAAAGTATTTCACATCTTATTAAATAGGTACCTAGTTAATTTAAATTAGTTACTACAGTGCGGCCATTTGGTGCTTGAACAGATAAATATATTTACGATGGTATATTTAATGCCTTCATATGAAAATTATTTGGATTATTCTTGTAAATTTCTGTAAATGCCCATTTTGTATAGATTCGAAATTAAATTCGCCCAATTATAATCCATCTCATTTTTTATTTGCATTTTTAATTGCTTAGTATTTTTTACGTAATATAGACTTAATATTGTATTTAAAAAGTAAGATACTGTAATATTAATAAGAGATTCTAAATAATAATTACCTATAGTCTGTGTAGCAACGAATTTGTTGCTATGCCGTTTGATTTTATGATTAACAGTAGTTATATTGGCCTCTCCGAATAAAGGTATATTTATCTGAATGTGTTTTATATTTTTAACCTTCGTTATGTTATGTTATATAATTTATCGAAGTTTTTAACGACATCTTTTCTTAGCAGCCCGCTGGATCACACTGTTCCTCGGCACTGTTAGGTTGGGTAAAGGCCCCCATAAAAGCGAGTACCCATTGGATGTTTTGAAGCGCGCGTTTAGAGGCGGTAATATGCGTAAAAATTGCGCCATCGCCTATTTTTTATCGACTTCAAAAATGGAGGAGGTTCTTTGTTCGACTGTATGTTTTGTTTTTTATATGTTTTTAAAAATTTTCTTAAAATATGTACTTTACCTGCGTCATAGTTAATATCTTATTTTAAAACAGCTAGGAATTTCGACAATGTAGGAACTTCTTTCTTAACTGAATAAAAATAATAAATTTTGTCTGATAGCACTAATATCAAAATCATCCAGCACTTTCTTTCAGTGCTTCGCGGGAGTAGGTACCAAATTTTTAACGTATAGTATCAAAAATAAAGGTTTGCACTACAAAATACTATTCAATGCGCGGTTTTGAGGGGGGTGATCCCCTCCCCCCATCATGCTTTAAATACCTATAAGTAAAAGTAGGTAAGTATCTGAAGCTAAATACGTGCACATAATTTTGCAAAGAAAATAGTGACAAATTCACTATACACTGGCCTATCATAAAGGCTGTCAGTTTACAGTACATTTTAGTTCCTCGTTACATTAATTTCTACTCTTTCTGGTCGGACTGTATGTTCATCGATTTCTCTGTCAATTAAGGACCGATTTGATAAATGACCTATGGATTCTCCATACTTTATTGAATGGAGAATGATCCCGAGGTATTTGTCCCGAAAAACTTAAACACAGTGTTAAAAACAAGGATTATGAAGCATTGTGATACAAATATACGCTAGTAATAATAATTCAGTGTTTTGAAGTCGGTTTTTAGTTTTTTCAATAGGTACAATTAAATTATTTCTTTAATTTTATTATATGTGCAAAGGAGTTCACTGTACAGTTTGTGATACCCAAGGAACATAAAATAATACTCTAGGGGTGATACCTACCCTACCTATCATACCTAAGTTTTTTTTTGGTGGTGGCAGAGTCGTAGCGAAAAGCAATCGGCGCCACTAAGAAAGAAGTTGAAGAAGAAGGATTTGTTCTCAAAGTGTATTTTGCGAAATATTTAATTAGCCTTGTGCAAATGAATAATTTCCCCGTGAAATGGACAGCAGATACAATAAATCATCTACCGAAGACAATACTACCAAGGTAACTTTTACATATTCATGAAGAATAATATTTTACCATCACTGCCGTGCATATTAAATTCAACGCAGTCTCATTTCTTTCAGGTTTTTGAATTGATAATAACAAATCCCTGCTCAGAACCAAGTGAACCTGTTGACATCTCTTGTGTTATCAAAGATCTCACTGCTAAGACAAACGCTTTGGATACCGTGGTCGGTAAGGACGCATTTACAGTTACTAAACCTATAGTTATTGATGGTCTCGATAATGAAGAAGTTACAACCACTGATGAAAACTCATCCAAAGATGATGCACAGCAAAGCGTCGAGGCTTATGCAGAAACAGGTAATAATGTCAAAAAATCTGTTACTAAAATAACTTTTGATTGTAATGATAATCAGAAAGAATCCACGGAGACTGTTATCATTTTAGATGAGACTAATACAGGTGATTTGAATCAAACAAAATTAACCTCTGGTCAGTTAGTAGCTAAAAAATCGTATCAAAATGATAGCCTGATAACCGATAGAGATATAGATTTATATGAAACTGAGTTGCAAAATGCTTTGGATGCTATTAAAACTGATTCAGGCATCAGCAATGTTATAAATAAACCACCTCAAGATGCTGTAGACATTGACACCGGCAAATGTAAGCAATCAAAGAAAGCAGTATACTCAGATAATATCGGCAAAAAAGATGACCCAACAATAGATAGTGACATAGATTGTTGTGAAACAGAGTCACAAAATGTTGTAACGTTAAATGGGAACAGAGAAGATTCTGATGTTATTGTGTTAGACAGCAGAACTAGTTCTGATAATACAGTAAAACAAGATGATAATGAAATTAAAATCTTAGCTATAGAATATCCTCCAATTGATTTAGTTGCAGAAAAGGATCTGCCCAGTAACAACTTGATAAGTGAAGATTATGCTGATGAGTTCAAAAAGAACTCCCTTTTGACAGAACTAGTGCAAAAATGTCTTAATTTGGAAAGAAATGGAGGGATGAGCCGAGTCATAAACCGAACATTATTGAATATCTACAGAAGTGTGGAAGAGGAATATAAAAACTCAGATGCATTAAGAAAAGTCATTACAAGAACTATAATGAAGTTACATATGGAGCCCGAGTTGAAATTCTCTCATATTAAATGCTTGTGTGACCATATGAAGTTACACATGGGTAAAAAACGAGTGCCTTTCGTTACATTAGAAAAGAGAAGTACAGGTAAGAGTTGAACCATTTTAAGTGTTTGCCACATTTTTATCCTATTAATAAATAAGTAGGTACTTTGTTTTCATGTTATTTGGATGTCATAGCCTATTCACTATTTTATTTGCTCATTTGTAAACTTAACTTCACAATAATATTATAAATGCGAAAGTTTGGTTAGAAGGTTTTTTACTTCTTCACACCAAAAATAATGTTTGTAATTATTATTTGCAAAAATTACTAACCTTGATATGGATCTAAATTTAATTTAATGATTCAGATTCAGATTCTTTATTGGCAACAAAGTTACAGGTCTAGTCATGGTACATACAGTCTTACTTAATACGTAAGTAGTAGCTACTTAACAATTAAAATAAATGTATTATTTAATGGCTGTCCCTTCTCAGCTGGCAAGCGAACATTCCCGGGTTGCTGTCAAAAACCCGTTGACTGGCAAGCAACCAAACCCGGGTCGTTTTTTTTTTTGCCATATTGGTCATACCAACTTGAAAACAAAAAAAAATTTAGAATAAAACCTTTGCCTGGCAAGCAACCAAAACGCGGTCGATCCGGCGACCGAAACTCGAGCGCTGCCAGTCGAAGGTGGAAATTTTATTTCTTTAATTTCTATTTGATCTTAGATGGCGAGTACATGGTTTTATGTATGTATTCTGTAGTAAATGGTACGTACTATGTGAAAGTAGAAAGATTTAAGTTGAAAAAAGTCAAAAAGTCGTAGAAGTAAATTAATGAAAAGCGCCGCGGGGCGCCAAATTCAAATTTCGTTTTTGTACTCGGCCTCTTAGGTTCTTACTCGGAAATGAACAAAGGCACACTGTCGAAAGATTTATTACAAGTTGTCGACCACGCAATCTGAATATCAACATAAAAACCAGCACACTAGAGCTCGGCATTCGTCATCAGATCACAGACACTTGTTACCGGACGGTTTTTTGCGCCCGCGTAGGGATTCTCGATAAGGTTTTATGAGCTCCTTATGTAAACAAATTATTTGGGAACGTGCTGGTTTTTGTTTGTAATGTAACAATAGACTATCTAACTTGTGATTAAAACCCATTTCGTAGTTCTAAATTGGAAAAAAAATAATTTATACCTCATTAAACAAACTTTCACTGCGATTTTACCAATCCTCTTACTTTACGTGGTTCTCATTTAAATATTTTTATACAACTACAGAATAGTTGCATGATAATTTGTAGGAAATTTTATGGAGAATCTAAATATATATAGATATTACTAGGTATTCCTACAAAAAAATAAAGAAATCGGCTAAAAATGCTGCATGCGTATGCTGCGTGACGCATGGGTGTCATGCTCGCGCGGGGCTTGGGGTGTGCCCGCGCGCGCGTTCCGCCAGCTGACTTTATTTTTATGCTAATAATTAGATCTTTGTTGATCAGGATTTTTTTTTTCCGTGTGGGTATTTATTTATTTATTTTAACAAAATCCACAGTCCTTATTCTACATAAACTTATAATATAATTTTTCTTACGACCAATAACGGATTTACATTTTATAGATGATAATTTTAAAAACAGACAGTCAAATAGCAATTTAAAATTTAAAATTGAATTATGAAAGTAACTTAAAGAATGAATAATTGAAATATGAAAGCATTTTAAGTTGGAATACACATTACACATCAGTACGAAGCTGCAAGGAGAAGCCGGTTTAAAATTGTTATTTTATGTTTCAGGTGATCAATCGACCAGCACTATTCCTAGCAAGAAGAGAAGGGTAGAAACAATAGACTTAGACAATTATTCAGTTCAAAATCAAACTACAGCACTGAAAAAACCCAAAGAGTACCCACCAATAGAAATAGATGACAGCAGCAGTAGCATAGAAGAAGTCCATGACGTTTTCGTAGTAGATAATAAGAAAACTAAAAAGAAAAAGATTATAAAGAAAAAGATAAAAAATAGAAAAAAGAAGAAACAAAAGAGAGGACTAGCCAGGGCATTCATTCCGACGCTAGTCAGAAATCCATTTTGTACCATTCCTGATCCAAGTTTAAAGGAAATACCAACCTCAAAAGAAACTGAAAAAATGCCAGTCAAAACCAACCGTCCAGTATCTACACATATAGAGCCTAAGCAGATATCAAAATCGCAAACAGAAAGCCCAAGTACACAGATCGTAGACTCTATAGAAGAGCCTCAAATCAACTCTCAACCTTTACTCATACCGGTTGTGATGGAGTCAGTACCACTAAATTCTGGTAATTCTGAACAGTTACCTGATGAGGCTTGGAAAATAAGTGAAATAGAGAAATTAGAGAAAAACATAGGTTTTCTGAAGGAACAAATTGAAATGTTGGAGGAAATGGAAGTACAGGTGGATGATGACAGCTCACCGTACATTGTTAGTGAACAGTAAGTTTGATTTGAACACTCACCTATCATTCACCTAGTATTAGTGAACGGTTTGTTTAGTTTAAACAAACTCAACTCAAAAATGCTTTAAAATGTCCATAACACTAATAAATAAAGATTTGAAAAAGTTCTTTACAACTCAGCTTACCAGTGAACGAAAGTCTGATGACCTACTTATGACTGTTTTTCTTTTCTATGAAATTCAATGAAGGACTTGCTCATACTACTTTCGCCGCTCATCGGCTGCATTCTGAGCGCCGAATAATACGAGCGATTCACTCACTAAATGACATTTAATTGACTTACAGAATATAAACGCGTACACTGCGAAGTTGTAGCGATGCGAGCCCGTCGCTGCGCAACATGCTGTCTAAGAATTGCATGTGTATCACTGGCACTCAAAGTGTTAAAGCGCGTTTGAAGAAACACTAGATCTGCTAGCAAATTCGTTCACGTTACCTAGACCACAGATTTTATAATAATAGGACAGATGCCTGATCCCATATTAAAAAATGTGACAAGCTTCGGGCGATATTTTTCGGGCCAACGAGTTATCGTTCAAGTTCACTAGATGGCGCAAGACTTGTTGTGACAAGCTTCGTGCGATATTTGAGCGGGCCATCCAGTTATCGTTCAAGTTCACTAGATGGCGCAAGATTTGTTGTGACACGCTCGGGCGATATTTGAGTGGGCGATATTTGAGTTTCGTCATCTAGTGAACTTTCAAGTTCACTGGATGACGAAATACCTGTTGTGACACGCTTTGGGCTATATTTGAGCGGGCCAACCAGTTATCGTTCACGTTCACTAGATGGCGCAAGACTTGTTGTGGTGAATGTTTTGATTAAAAACACACAATTTATTTATATTGTACTCAAGGGTTTTAAAAAACCTAAAAGAGTGCAGACATTTTTATAATGAAATTCTATATTGTTTTGTTAGTTTACACAAACCTCAATAACTAAACGATACACCTAACGCCATCATTTGTAATTTTTTTGAACTTTTCAATGGAATGAGACCCCATGCCTGGACGAAACATAGCCTGGTGGAAGCTAGATTTTTTTTATATTTCTTTTCTGCGTGCGCGATCTGTCGTTGACTATAAGCGTATTTGTTGAGTGCGCTGCTGTCGTTTAGGATAGGTGGTCCAGAACATTTATTCTTTCCAACCGCTTTGTTTTAGTCGGTTTCTCTACAAGAGCTCTTAGCTCTTGTTAGAGAATTGGATTGATGCGGCGCAGTACAGACTGTTTTGCGATATAATGAACCTACCAGTGAAAATTTTGTTTTGATCGGAGCAGGGGCTTATGTACTCTACGTAATAATTACTTCTACATTTTATATGGAAAATGTTACTTTCAGATGTCAATCTATGCTGTTGAAACAGTACAAGAGGCTCTGTGAGCTGACTGGCACTCAAGAAAAGAAACAACATAATGTTAGACTGCAAGTTTTACCAGGTATTGCTTTTATAATATAGGTATGATTTAAGCTGTTGCTCCCCCCCCCCCCCCCTTCCCCCGCGTGTCGCCCCGCCACGTTCGCTGCAACGCAAATGGAAACGTAGGGGAAAATAAAAGAAAAGGTACGCGATAAATAATCTAAGAAAATTGATTAACGCTGGAGCGGTAAGCCCTTTAAATGTAAATTAAAATTTAGACAAAGTATTTTTTTTAGTGATTAGAATTTAGTGTCTTATTTTTTACTAAAAATCACTGAAAAATCTGCAAAAAGAGACGTTATTTAAAAAATATCATAAATCTGACTTTCATTAAATATATTAGAAATTCAAATATCGCGAAGAGGCTTACATGCATTTGCATAATATTATGATGTTAAATATTTAGAAACAATTCAATTTGTCTACTGTCAATTTGGCGGGCGGTGCACGCGAATTGCATATCTGTCTGGTAGAGATCGCTCTTGAGCGATAAGACCGCCAATAGTCGCTTAGTTTTTAAGAGTGTGCAATAAAGTATTGTCTATCTATATTATGTATTATTATGTATTACGTATTGTCTATCTATTTATCTATTTTTGTTGTATTTCGTTGGAGCATCAGATAAGGTTTTGCGCGGATTTATTACTAAATATTTTATCATACCATTCTAATATTTTATGATAACTTATACCTTAGTCTGTCGTTTCAGGACATCCTGAGGCTCCAGTGCGCTATCTGCAAGAATTCCTCAACAATAACATTGACGAGGAAGGCAACCCTCCGTTCCCGGATCTGTATGACGTCATACAATGCGTCTGCAAGGCGAACGTCGATTGCCACATGAACTGGGGGCAAACTCAGATTATGAAGGAAGGTATAGTCAATAGTCAAGTTTGTATTGCAAACATGTTGTATCTTTTAGTAGTATATAAACTACTAGCTGCAGCCCGCGGCTTCGCACGCTTTTTTCCGGAATAAAAGGTAGCCTATGTCCGGCCCCGGGATACCATCTACCTCGCTGCCAAATTTCACCGAGATCCGTTCAGCCGTTCTTGAGTTATAAATAGTGTAACTAACACGACTTTCTTTTATATATTTAGTAATATCTTTATATATCCAGATTCTCCATAAAATTTCCTACAAATTAGCATGTAAATATTCTGTAGTTGAATGTTGTTGTTGTGTGTTGTTGTTGCCTGCAACTTCGTAGGTACGCTTCGTAGGTATAAATAGTCTACCTACACACAACTTCGTTAGTGCAAAATTTCAGTTAAACCATTCAGTAGGTTATGGCGTTGTCTTTGCACAAACTTCGTCTTTATAATAGCGTAAGTGTGATGCGATATTTACTTATTTGTGATGTCAATTTCAGCCCGATCTCTCTTCATCCAATTCGGACAAACAATGCAGAAACGCCGGCAGAAGCGAGAATGGAAGGACCTGATGAGTCGCGTCAAGGAAGAGGTCATCGACCCCGCGGAACAAGATGAGGAGCTCATGATGAAGCTTAACCGCAACTCTTGGATCGCGAAACAGAAGGAGAACGCGCTTTTAGACAGGTTTGTGGCGGTTTCACTGTATTTATTGTACTGTGGCGCAGCGGGTGAAGGTTCGCCTGCAACGCAGGAGGTTGTGGGTTCGATTCCCGCTTCGGAACAAATGTTTGTACGATATGCAGATATTCGTTCCGGGTTTTCAATATATGATAATAATGTCTATGTAATGTATTGTATATCAGTTATCAAATACCCATAACACAAACTCTGCTTTAGCTTGGGACTAGATGGTGCTGTGTGAATTGTCCAGCATTAAAATTTGTTATTTTTGAGCTTTTTAGGGTTCCGTACTGGGTGAAAACGGAACCCTATTACTAAGCCTCCGCTGTCTGTCTGTCACGGACCTCCATCTCATGAACCGTAAGAGGTAGTTCGTTGAAATTTTCAGAGAATGTGTCTCTTGCCGCTATAACAACAAATAACATAAATATTAACATTAAAGGGGGCTTTCATACAAAAAAACGTGATTTTCTGGCTAGTTTTGCTCTTTGTTTGTCAAGGCTCTTGAACCACAATAGGTAGACACATGAAATATTCTATAAATATATATTTGTTTGTTTGTAGTGATAATTTCATGTTCTTTAAAAAATTGGCCGGATTTTTACGGTACAAACAAAGGGCTCCCCTTTGTGTGCGAGTCGACTCGCACTTGGCGGTTTATTACTTGGTCCTATAAGGCCTCTTGGAGCGGTGCGTAGGAAGACCTCTCAGATGATGATTGTAACGAACGTGGGAAGTGGATTGATGGAGGCGGCTCAGGAACGCTAGTTGTAGCGTCGCTCTTCGATCAGGAGGAGGTCGCGGCGTAGGAATCTACTCATCGAACTCAGCCGAATAGGATGTCGTAAGAGCCGACTAAGGGATCCTACTAGACGAAGGGCAGCATGTTCGTTGTGTATTTTTAACACCACTGTGATCACCAATTAGCCTGTCGAGCGTGGTGACTGGGGCAAAACTCCCTAGAACTCAGCGCAATCTGTGTCTCAACGGCTACACTGCACACCTCTCAGGTTCCGATATCAATATAGATTGTTATGTAGGTTGGACAACCGCCACTAGAGGCGCTGTCCCAAGCTATATAAGTGGATTTGAGATCTATGCCGATCTCCTTTCCTGAACTGTCAACTTGACATCTGTTTATACAAAAATAAAAAAGAATTTTCTGTTAAAGCTGGCTGGTTTATCTTTCTGCTTTTAACACCCCTTTGTAGTTTTTTTTTTTTTTTTTTAACTTTGTAGTTGGAGGTATTTTCAGCAGTGGATCTATTTGTGTTGCTGAGGCCTTCCTCACATACATATTTAATCTATATTTTAATATTTACAGATACGCAAGTTTAGAAGAAACTGGATTGAGTGTAAGAATAGACAGAGAACCAGAGCCTGACACAGAATCTTCCGATGATGAAAATGCAAACCCTCGAGTGCCTTACGCTTCCATACAAACTTATGAGAGGCAGAAAAATGTTGGAA
The DNA here is from genome assembly GCA_963662085.1 of Eupithecia inturbata. Lineage (NCBI taxonomy): Eukaryota > Metazoa > Arthropoda > Insecta > Lepidoptera > Geometridae > Eupithecia > Eupithecia inturbata. The sequence goes on from OY759195.1 coordinate 2,715,333, forward strand.
ACCCTGATTCTATAACGAACGGAAGTATAGGGATACCAACAACATATGAGAAACAGAAAATAGTTGGAAGTGCTATTTCTATAGCGAACGGACATATCGAGATCACACCTACTTATGATATGCAGAAAAGTTTTAATGTAAAAAATCTAAATGGAATAACAACAACAACTCCTTTACAAATCAACTCAACAAATCTTAACAACACTTTCCAACTCGACTCCAACAATTCTGAAGTGAACAGTACAAAAAATGCAACTCATTCTTTCGTAGTAAATGGTATCCAAAATGTAACAAGCCCAGAAAAAAGGGTAAACCAATGTAATAATGGTTTGAGCATGTACTCGTTGGAATTTCAAAACTTCGCATTAAATTTAGCTGCTGCATCAAATGCTGGTAAATGTAATTTATGTACTGTTGTACAAAGTAGTGTTTGTTCCCATAATACGAATGTAGCTACTGTTAATAATCGTAAAGTACGTACTGTTAATAATATATCTGCTGTTAATAATAATGTACCTCCTGTTAATAATAGTAATGTACTTACTGTTAATAATAGTATTGTAGGTACTGCTAATAGTGATAAAGTCCAAAGCAACGTTGATTTAGAAACTGCTACTAACTTGGCAAAGACTATAATGGAACTTGTTCAAAAAGATGTTAACCTTAGAACTACTAATGGTAACAAGAACAGTAAAGAGTTTGCCAACAGTCACGATTTAACTCCGAAAAGTACTGGTGTGAAGGTCAAAGAAGAAACTGATGAAAAAATGGACGAGAGTGTGTGTGATATATTTACACATACATCTAACTCTACAAATAAAAACACTGTGAATGAAATCACGGAGGTCACAGAAACGCCTAAATGTACAGAAACAAGAACTGATGAAATAAACGTTCCTATTCCAGCTAACGTAGAAACATCAAGTGAAATAGAAACTAAAGATGTTCCTATAGAAGATATAGTAAAACCAGAGCCGTTAGATATTCCCAGAATGTTGGCTGAGTTGGGAAATGAATATACGGCAGTGGTGTTTGATATTGAAGACCCATTCTTGGTTATAGAAATCTCTGATAGTTCTGAATCGGAGGACGAAATTACGTGACGAATTGTAACTGAAAGTGCAATTTATTTAGGAAGAGAAAGTGTAAGAGCTATACTCTGTTCTAGAATCCAAGACATTTCTGTCAACAAGGGGTTACAAAACAAAAATATATATTGGTGGATAAATAAGTACCTATTTTACGAAATGTCGGAACAAATCGCAAATGTTGAAATCGGTATATGGTTTTGACTGCATTCATTCGTCTCTCATTCATTTTCGAACTATACCACCGAACTGCGATCTCCAACCCGCATGCTCAGCGTGGGGATTATATAAGCACCAATAAGGCGCTTATTATGGGGAGGCCTGCGTCCAGCAGTGGACCAATATAGGCTGTTGAGGTAAGGTGAGGATGTCATACGGTATATTAGTTCGGTATTTGGTTTTGACTGCATTCATTCGTCTCTTATTAATTTTCGAACTAGAATGTGCAATTTTCGCTACGCGTGTGCAATTATGAGTTGTTGAAGTATTTTTACTTAATTTAGTTGTTGATCAGTTGAGCTACATGTAGATTGTTTGCAACAGTCTGCAGTTAGCTCAATTGTAAATATTACTTCTAATATTTGATTGTAATTTTCTGTTATTGTTGTCAGTTTTTGCTAGTTTTCATACATTAAAGTCCTTGTTTACAAAAACTATTTGGGATTCTAGAACAGAGTATAATACATAAATTTATCTACCTTCGTATACATGATATTTACATAAGATTTCCAAGACTGCCTTTCATAAGTTGAATGCCTAAATCTGTGTATAGACCGCCTAGTTTAGAATATTGATTGTTGCTTTTATTCACAAGTAATATACTCTCTTTTCTAATACCTTTATTGTTTTAACCTTTGCTAATATATGGGGTCCCACGACCATCACGGAACATGGATGGCAAGTTGGTACTAGACATATTGAAGATAGGAACTAGGAATAGGAAAAAAACCAAAGTTTAATGGATTAAGCTTATTTTTATGCTCTGTGGTAGTAGCAATACACTGCCCCTAAGGTCCAATTTCGCCGTTTGTTAAACTAAGTTAATCTTGAACCGGATCATCGCGCGCTATGCGCTGAACTCGTTTAAAGCGCTAAACTGAGTTTATCTAATGTTGATCGCGTTCAATTGCAACAGTGAAATAACCTATACCTACACTAGCCAAAGTCGATGTAGAATGTGTGTAAACAAACCACGACACTAATAACTAAAACTCGCTTGGTGTCGAGTTACATAATTGTAAGCAATATTTACTGAAGGAAGGATCTCAAATCGAATACTGAAATTGCAATCGATTTCAGTATTCTAGTCGAAATTCGAAAGACCGTCTGTAAAATCGGATCTTCTTCTTCTTCTTGTCAGATGGCTTCTGCGACTGGGTTGTCGCAATTTCGCCAATGTCCGTCTCATGACAGCATCATAAGCTTTATGGATTGCGCATTACATATTATAAACTTAGTATTTAAAAAAGAAAAACATTCATACCAAACAAAAAAAACACCTAAAATCTACAAAACAGAACAAAAGGAAGCAGTGCTACAATAACTCAAAACTGCAGAATAATTAAATTTACAATAAATAAACACAAAGGAGCTACTAATACTACTAGTATCGCGATTTTCATTCTGTCACCAGCCCGTGATTTGCAAAATTCCCTCCGCGCCGCCTCCGCCGGTGCATTCCGTTCCTACCTACGGAATTAATTAAACGCCACAGAACTAATATAATATTCGAATGCAAGCCCTAGTTCACACACAGTTTCCATCCTGTTTTTTGCTGTAGAGCAACGAGCGCGTATAAAGGCGGGTCGGGCACTTCTCCCCGCTCCTCATCCAGCAAAAAACGTTATGCAGGAAGTGGGAACATTTCCATTAAACTATACTTAAGCACCTACGTGTAATTAAACTGAACTAGACCTTCTACTGGACAACTGGATCCAGTTTGTAGTGGCAAAACGGATTGTCAAATTCGAAGGGATCGGTTTTTTGCAGGATGCCTATTCGTGTGACTGCTAGTTTTGAAACACGTACACTAGGTACTTTTCGGGATCCTGCAAAAAACAGGATGTTGCCGGGATGTGACAGCTAAGTGTATAGGTACCTAACTTCTTTTTAATTTATTTTATGCATTTTATTGTTGTGGAAATTTGTAAGCCTAATTTCAGGTCTCTAGTAAGTATTTCGGTTTCTAGTATTCCGTTTATGTAGTAATTTTGACCTCTTGGGAAAAGTGTGCCCGTAAAACTTAAATAGATTGTTGGTTTATTAGGGACTAAACCATCCCAGTGGTTGTTAATAAACATAGCTATATAACGACAAGACTGAGTTAAGTATAATGGGTGTTTTGGCCCGAGTACACTACTTTGCACTTCGACTGCGAGAAAATAAAACAATCAAAACTTACCTGTAGTGCATACTCTACTTCACGAATTTTTCGTAAATATATTTCACGTGATTTCGACCGCAACAGATTCATTATTAATTATTTCTTTGCCCTTCTGTTCATTTGCATACGGTAATATTATATTATTATCTTCATTTTATGATGACATTCTCAATCAATTTAGTTACCGTATCTAAGCTTAAATTTGTATTACCTATACACTAGCCAAACTCGATGTTAGTAAACAAACCGCCCATACTTATATAAAATATCACTGAGTTGTCGCGTCGTTTTATACGCAATTTACGTAACTTGTCAATTTGAGATCCTTTCTTCAATAAATATTGCTTACAATTATTGAATCGAGTTTGGCTAGCGTATAGTAGGTACCTACCTAAACAATGATTTTTGCGCTAATACCTACTCTTTATTAATGTTACGCGCAACGCAAGGTAGATACGCAATTCTACCATGGTGCATGGATTAAAAACAAGCTCTGCTTAGCTCGGGCAGAGAATAAGTATATAGTAATACTAAGCTTTGGGTCTATGTGATGCTGTGATTTGTCCAGCATTATTTATTTAATACTAACTGCTGCCCGCGGCTTCGCGCGCGTTTTTTAAGCCTACGTCCGTCCCCGGGATACCATTAACCTGCCTGCCAAATTTCAATAAGATCCGTTCAGGCGTGAACAGACAGAGTTACTTTCGAATTTATAATATTATTATGGATTTATAAAACCATTTCGGGGTAAGTATTGTGTTTAATTATGTACCTATTCTTAGAAAAATGTTTCGTGGTCGCGGTATGACAAGAGTCGGTGAATGAAAATCTATTTCATTCACCGGACTGGAGTACTGGAGAGAACAAATTGGTAGGCAAATATACATGATAAATAACCCGTCAAATAGTTAAATTGTGTGTTCATAAGGACACGGGTATTATACCAGTGCTGCCGCAATCATCATCGAAGTTTGGGATAGCTCCTCTCCACTCAGGCACCTTGTCGTATCAGTGATGTCTCCCATCGTACGCCGACCGCCACCAAGCAGCACATCCATCTACCTTGTATCATTTTAGATCCTTCCGGATCCAAGGCATAAGTACTATGCTCAACTGGTTGTGCCGCTGGTACTTTTGATTTCCTTCTACACAACTGAGGTAGGTACCGACTCACCCGGACCCACAGCACAACTACTATGCCCACCTTGTCTCAAAAGCACCCACGGCACAACCAGGGATTCGAATATTCGTCATTTAGGCCATAGTTAATTCTTTTTTCGAACGGACCAATTAGTTGTGTAGAAGGGAATCAAAGCACCCACGGCACAACCAGTTGAGCATAGTAGTTGTGCCTTGAGTCCGGAAGGGTTTTAGATGCATTTAAAAAGGTATCAACAAAAACTAGCTACTTCGAACTAAAAAGGTAACTACGAATCATAAGTCACGATATTTTTGTACAGATTTAATTCGACAGACTGTTACTGCAATTACATATTGGCCATTGCTATTAAATTCGGTAAAGTGATTGCAGATTAACATACATTCACGACAAGTTACTTGCCAGCATTACCAATTGAAATATTAAATTTTAGTGCAACGTGGCATTGCGGAAGAGAGCGCAGTCATAGTAAGCGCGATTACGTTCTCTATGTGTTCGCCACCATTGCACAAAGTAGCTAATCCTGCCCGTTCGTATTTACAAATCATCATTACTAACCGTCACAGCTAAACGACCTGATCCTACGACCCAATATAAAAAATAATTTCGAGTTACCTAAACTTAATACGCTCAATTTTGATTCCATTTACAACAATGTTTACCATCTCCTAGCGATAAGGCTCTCGCCTTCCCCTCACGCGAATCACACTCATACGTTCCCCTTACATTGATTGGCAATCGAATTAAGTCAGCGAAAAAGCTTATTTTATGCGCAGATTACACTAGTTTTACAAAGTGTTGGATATATGGTTTTAAGCTAAGGTAAGACAGAGCGTGTACGATTGGATCAATTCCTAGTGATAACATATCGAATGTGCTGGCTAATTAACGATAATGATTACATGTCACATATTTCTTCACTATAATTCTAACGGTTACTCAACAATACCTAGAGCCTTACATGAAAATATTAAACCAAGGTACCATTGGGTTAGGTAAGATAAGACATGTGGTCAAACAGACAGAAAAAAAGTTTAAATTACTTAAGTATTTATTATACACCTCCCAATGTCTTTACATAGTATTACTTAGGTTTCTTTTACAAAATAAAAACCTGATTATAAGCTGCTAAGTATAAAAACTTTACCAACAATAACGATTATGCAATTTAGCAAAAATTACACTAAGAGCACAAGCTGTATTGCTTTTGTCAGTAATGAAACAAACAGCTAAGATATTCTACAACCGGCAATGTAATTTTGAATGCTTAAAAAAATAGTTTACCTATAAGGGGCTTACCTTACGTTCTTACATTAATTTTTCGTATAATCATATCGTCTTTGACAATCTGATGTTTTAAATGATAAGTCCACTAGCATTCAAGTGGAGGGTAGATCCCTTAGCCCTGCAAGCAACACCTGCTTAGGTGTGGCTTCTACTTCTCATAACATGGAATCTGGCAACCGTAAGCCACTCAGTACGTGTAACATCGCATGTGTTCAAATAAGCAAAGAAAGAACAAGGAAGGCCAATAAGCGAGTTATAAAAATCATCTATTTTACAAAATGCAATGTCGGTCTGCACCAAGACTTATTCTAGGGAGACGTTCATCGTCAGTCTTAGTCTTCATACGATTAAGCACGAGCACGAGATAATAGATTCAGAGTTCCTAGAGCAAGTTTCTGAAGAGCTTTTAACGGTCTCTTCCATCGAAAGAAATCAGATATCAATAACTTTTATTGCTTTAGGCTTACAAAATAAGCTCTAGACAAATTAAATGTGAAATGCGATGGGAATGAAAGTTGAATTCTTAAAAAAAACTCGCCGGTAACCAGATCAATCTACAGTTCATTATCAGAAAGCGCGGGGTGAAACCGCACTGCGTCTTTCGTACGTCTCGTGAGCCGGTGGAAATTCGCAGTGCTCTTATAGTAAAACCTGTGAGAAGTGTGATGTATTTGAACAGATAGCAATAGTTACACATGAAGGGATGACGAGGCGGCAGCCGCTGCGGCTGGCACAAGGCGACTGATGCCGCGTCGACGAATCGTCGCACATCCAAATAGGACCAAATCACACACCACATTCAAGAATTTTCATTTATTTCTATTTTTTTTTTATTTTATCGCGATTTTTTTTGTATGTATTATTAATTTAGCATAAAAATAATGGTAATATCTTCAAGTTTGCGTCCATCTCTTCGTCTGATATATGAACCACCAAAAACAATATCCACCACAGGAATTTCTGTCTATCGACGTACTAGCGCCGCGCGGAGCCGATCTAAACTTAACGTTTAGATGTTGAAGCGAAAAGAGAACAAACAAAACAAAAACAACATGAAGTTTCGGCGGCGCCGCGGCGGCCGCTCGCTGCCTGGCCGCGCCCTACTATTACACTTACAATAAATAAATTAATGCATTAGCATATGGGGACACAGCTAAATATTTCATTGATTTATCGCGTACAATAAACTAGCAATCGACATGCAGCAGTCGATCCAGCTCTCCTTGTGTTGAAAATTGCAAGTGTGCTGTGTAAGCGGCACGTTTCACTTTCAACACTAGGACTAGAGCCCAATGTCAAAACCGAAGCCCTCTCAATGGCTCTAGGATCATTCCATAACACAACAGACTTGATTGCACGACTATCGATTAGCTAGGATAATTGCCGGCGCTTTCATGAGTTACCGCGAGATCAGGCGAGCGAGCAAGTTCCACCGCGACACCTATATTTTACGTTAAATTATAGTACATAATATTATGTTTTACATTTATGTAAGAGTGTTTGATTGTAAAAAAAATTATACGATGTTATAACCCTATAAATGCTGTGTTGGTTTATTTGTCGAGAGCTGTGTTTGCCTTTACCGCGATCACGCATTCCTCGCCGCAAGATTTCAGCACGGTGCACTGGAACAAACAAAAACAATTGTTAGACAAACCGACAACTTACAACAATATTGACAGGAGACGTACAAAACCTCACAATTTATAGATTTCGAGGTCACTGTATCTTCGTTACCTACATTACACATTGTCGTCGTCGCTAATGACATCACCCTTTGTATTTAAATCTGATTCAATACATTTCATGAAAGCTGATGTAGCAGAAATCAGACCTCACTGCACAGTTCATTGATTCTTTATTCTTGTTATGACGTCCTGGTTGTATTAATGTAACATTCTCTGTAGTAGTTAACCTTGGAGGGCAGAGCAGTCTGTCTGGCTGGACAAAGTAAATAATTCAACAAAATAATTGAGCATAATTCAAGACTATGGAAATTGTTGCCAATAAGATGCAATGCAACTGCAGATCAAGGAATATGTTTTTATGTTGCTTATTTGAATATGCTTTTATTTATAGTATAAGCAAACTAAAATAACGGGTGTGCATTGATTTAGCTACAGCATTTATCACAAGACTTCGAGATCTTTAATATCTCTGAAATTATTTGTCAATGATTTAATAAAATTAAGATTACTATAAACATGTTTAGAAATAGATAATAAATAAATAATGCTGGAAAATCCACTCAGCATCATCTAGCCCCAGGCTAATTGTTTTGGGTACTAGATAACCAGTAGACAACTGTTAAACAATATGATAGTAAAATGTATTAAGCATACCAGTCATCCCATACCCATACAAGCCTTGCTTAGCTTGGAACTTAGATGATGCTGTGTGAATTGCCCAGCATTATTTATTTTACATAGAAAACACCCAGAAGACCCGGAACAAATATCTGCAGATTGTACAAACATATTGTCTCGAAGCGGGAATCGAACCCGCAACCTCCTGCGCCGCAGGCAGACCTTCGTCCGTTGCGCCAGAGGTCATAAAATAAAAGGAATGTCCACAAACCCACTGATATCCATATGACTAGCAACAGTGCTAGCCCAGGTAACGGGCGGAGTTTTAATCTACGAGTGGATTTAGCACCGACACACCATGGTGGCGTGTCAGAGACTCTATACTCGATACTACCATGGTCCAAAAAACAAGGTCTGGCATTCCGGCCAGACCTTGTGTATCCATACTAATATTATAAATTATAATATTATTAATAATATTATTTATTTATAAATTTGAAAGTAACTCTGTTATCTTTTCACGCCTAAACGGCTAAATGAATCTCAATGAAATTTGGTCATGAAACCCCTTACCGGTTAATAACAGCCTATCTACACTCTGTAAGTATAGTTACGTGAAAGTATCCATGGTATAATAATACTAGCTGTTGCCCGCGGCTTCGCACGCGCTTTTCAAGTAAACTATTTCCATCCCCGGAATACCATTTACCTCCCTGCCAAATTTCATTGATATTCGTGTAGCCGTTTAGGCGTGAAAGGTAACAGACGGAGTTACTTTCGAATTTTTAATATTAGTATTGAAGACTAACTTTTCAAATACACGTAATCTGTCAGCTTGATAAATATCGATGCTTTTGTTAGTCCCGATATTTTTCGAGTAGATTAGCATCATTATTCTTATAAAGAAGCAGAATCTATGAAATATTGTATTCTTTCATTCAGTCAATTCAGAGTATCAATTTATTTTTTTGGTGACATTTTATTAATTTAAGTTTTTGTATTTTGTTTTTATTGATTATTTTATTTTATGTTCTTTTTAATTGTGAATATTCCGACACAAAGGTTTTTGTTTGCGAATAAATGAACTGAACTGAGTCAAAGAAAATAAATGCGTGGACGGAGTATAATTATGCTATCAAGTCAATGATGGTAACTCACCAGCAGCTCTTTGCCGCTGTCGAAGTCAGAGCGCAACTGTCCGCCGAGGTCGCCGTCGGGGATCTTAAGGTCCTCGCGCAGGTCACCGTTGTCAGCCATCAGGGTCAAGTAGCCGTCATCAGATATATCTGTCAGCTGGTAGTCTTCGCGCTTCACGTGTGGCACATCCATGTTGTGGGTGGAGGGGCAGATATCTTCGTATCTGGGGAAGAGAAAGATAAGTAAGTATATTATTTGCAACATAACCATCAGTTTTAAAAACAAAATTATTTATTACGTAACATAAATTATACATATTTAGGCATACATTAGAAATAGTAAAGTACTTAGGAGCGAATAGTATGTCTAGTAGATTGGCTACAACCTCACACTAGGCTCCGGGCCGTGTCGTCGTGTTTTGAGTAGAGAGCAATATTATGAATTGGTTACTATCAGGGTGCTCTAAGATAGCCCAGAAAAAGGCCGGGGGCGAGGCGAATGGCAGGCAGAACAAAATGTCTATCTATACCATATCCAAAATCAATGTAGAATGTTTATAAACAAACCACGACACAAATAACTAAAACTCAGTTGCTTGGGCGTCGAGTTTCAGTTATAATTGTAAGCAATATTTATTGAAGGAAGGATCTGAAATAAACAAGAAATGTAAATTGCGTATAAAAAGACTCAGCAACAGAGTGAATTTTAGGTTAAGTATGGGCGGTTTGTTTACAAACATTTTACATCGAGTTTGGCTAGTGTATAGCATATGAATTGGTTATCATCCGCGTTTTCTATGAAATCCCAGAATAGCGCAGGGCCACCCAGGCGAATGGCAGAATGTCTAGTCATCATTGCAGCCTTTAGTCCTGTGGGCGCCAACTGCTGATTTAGGGCCTCCTTTAATTCTTGCCAGCCTTCTCTGTCCTTTTTGTATAGTTGTCTAGCAATCTACCTAAATTGTCCATCGAAGATGCATTGGCAGAAATAAGAAGACAATACTCAGTGGTGTTGAAAAGAGATTATGATGATGTCTCTGCTGCATTACTGTTTATAGGCCTCCTTTATTTAGCTCCTTTAGCCAGCCTTGTGCTCTCGCATCTAAGCCCTTGTATACTTAGAACACAATTATAAATAGATAGCAATAATTTGTAGTTACGGCCATAATATTCGCTATTAAAGCGGAAATGGAGCAAGTGCGAAATTACAACTACCCGCGGCGCGCTGGTTGTATAACCACAACACATGTTTTTGCAGAAAATTCAGGAAGGTAGGTATGAATTAGATGGATACTTTTTTTTTGCGTACGCCTCGGTTACACCTAAAACGTACTTTGGACCATTGATATCATATCTTTGACTGTACCTAGATCTTAAGCAACAAAATGTACGACACTTCTAATATTGGTCACAGAAATGTATCTAAAAATAATTTCAGACTCGGCTTATTATCATTTGGATGACGTCAGTTTTGACTTGTGTATAAGTCTAAGAACCTTTCTGAGATTTATACAGGAATGTATCATTTACAGAAACAAAGAGAGAAAAAAACAGTCCTCCCTGCGTGCATGCATACTGCTAAAAAGGTACCTCACACATGCACAGCACTTTAGCCCACCTTTTCAAATCAATAGCTTTGAATCGTTAAGTTGGTACCACTCCTACTAGCAGACATAAGTATCTAGCAGCGGTCATTCGTAATTAAAGAGTAGCTGGCAACACTTAGCTCAATTTTTGACACTTCAAACAAATAGCTATGAATTTAATATTAGAAAACGATCCGGACGCCTGGTTCGAAATTGACAGATTCTTTTTAATAAGTAATGAAAAATATCTGTAACAAAACAACAGAATTTTAGGTGGATTGCCCAGCATTTTTTCTATTCAGTTCAATATTAATTCTAACCTTAAGTGTGATGAGCACGTTTTCACAGATTTTCTTACAAAACCAGTTTTCCAATACTGATTAGGTACATATATCAGAATAAGATTTCGTTTTATTCTTCTTATTTTTAAATTCTAGGTAGGTAAACACAGATGTCCTATCCAAAACAAATGGATGAGGATATTATTATATTTATTTTATCTGATTTTATTGGGGTATTTCCATTATTTTGCACATGTTTTATGGATTGTAAATATGCATGTAGATAATAATTATCATTCTTTGCAGCCTGCAACCATCTACTGCTGGTATAAATCTCTCTATTGCACCAATCTATAGAAGGAAAGAGTTGACGAGGGTGGCTCAAGCAAGATACACGACAGAAATAAAATGTTTCAAGTGAGGTAGTTGTGCATGTGTGTTTTGAGCTTGAACCTTAATATTTTGGTGGATTATGATGATGATATAGATATTATGATGACAAAGTATGTACCCCTGTACGGTGATCCCACAACCACAGTAAGTGTAGTGAGACGCATAGTCGGGCCTGGTGGATAATGTTCGAGTACCCGCAGCACGATAACAATATGGGATTGACATCGCGACTCTATGGGCTCGTATGGTAAAAACGCCAATTTGATAGGATAGGTCATTATCCATAAAATACAGTAATACTTAAAATACAGAGAAATTAAATTCTTTAAGCAAAGCATTTAATTTCTCTACACAACACTTGTAATTTGTGTGTGATGCAACTTTATTTATCATGAAAGCTGAAAATATCAAGTTGGGTAGGCAACAGGTCTGAGAGTCAACCAACCCTAGCACAGTATTGTATAAGGTCAGACTGATAAGTAATATAATCTAGAAATTAAGAAATACTCACTTTTTTCCATTGAAAATATCAATTCCGACCATGTGAACTTTAGCGTGGCCGTGCTTTCCAGTTTTAGAGGTGGACATCTCAACAATCTTGCAGGGACGTCCCTTGAGCATGACAAAACCGTTCTTGCGGAGGGCTGAGCATTGCATAGGGAAGGTGGCCGAGGCACCGGAGTCTCCGGTCTCGAAGTGAGTATCCTCGATATCACCCATGGTTGTGCAGTGTTATCTACGGTCGGAGGTGATCTGTAGAGACAAAAAAATCCTATTATGACCTGTATGGAGTTGTTTATGATCTTTTGCCAATCTGATTGCAAAAAGCTCACAAAAGTAATAATAATGTGCTAATTAGTTGTGATAAAATGTACCCCTGTACGGTGATCCCACAACCACAGTAAGTGTAGTGAGACGCATAGTCGGGCCTGGTGGATAATGTTCGAGTACCCGCAGCACGATAACAATATGGGATTGACATCGCGACTCTATAGGCTCGTAAGCAATGTTTAATATTAAAAGGTGTAGCAGATTTCAGTGACATCAATGAAATATTATGGGAAGTTTAATAACACTAGGTAAACTGTCTGCCTTGATCTTGAATGATCTCATTATCACAATAAAATAGGAACCTTGGCAGTAGCTGTAGTTTACGATTCACACATCAAGAACAAATTTTTACTAAGGCATTGACCTAGTGTCAATAACCTCTACCGGTTACATATTGGGTGGATTTTAAAAGTAAAAGGCCTCAGTAATGGAACTTTTTAACCTTAAGTTGACTTGAAGAGAAAGTGTCCTCATTTAGCAAAATTGGTGATAAACTTGCTTTTAAAACGGACTATATTTTGTCTGCAACAGATTGGAGCTCTCTCAGAATGAACAAATAACAATTTACAATGTTGCTTACAATGACAAATGGTTTATAAATGCCTTTCTATAGAGAGCTATGTGTTGACAGCTTTAATCATCACCAGAAATAAAATAATTCCTAGCAAATAAGGCATGTTTCCAGCAAAATACATTATGTGAGTTCAAAACTGGCTTTTTGAATTGCATTATCAAACCAGGACAAACACCACCAGGAGCATGTCAACATCGAAATTGATAAGTCATACATAAATGACATGAATCAAAGGCTCTCAACAAGCATGTATACTGCATGGAATCATCTTTAGGAACATGCAGAATATGATATGCTCTCTAGGAAATGTGAAGAAGGTTTCACTCAACCTAACCCCACCTCTACAGCATGATAGATGTCCAGTTCTTTGTAGGAGATTTCTACAACTTTATCTTTTATGTATGCCAGCCATATGGCCATGATTTATTGTAAAAAATATTATAAAAAGATAAACCAGGCCTGTATCAGAATGAAGATAACACGGAACTCAATGATGTGTTGTTCGAACATGTGGCTCCCAACAATAGACATCTTGAGAAATCTTTTCTTTTCTTGTCACAAAATAAACTCACAGTGATTGATTTTCCATTAAACATTAAATAACACGATAATATCGCAACAAAGGCATATTATCTTGCTATCCAGTTACCGAGATATAGAAAATAAGCAGTTTAGCAAACGTGCCGGCGCCGCCGCGGCAATAGAAACTATACCAATATTTACACAATTTCCACTCCACGGTTTTGCCGTATTATCACCAAATTACGATCACCACAGAAAATACTTACAAAAACTGTATTTTCACTAAATAATAGCGAATCACTGTAAAACTAGGATATTTATCGACACTTACATGTGACCGACGGGTTCTTCAACCGAAAGGTCAGTTTGCGCCTGCGTAGCACCTACAACACTCACTTCCGGTTTGTGGGGTTCACAAAATGGATGAAATGTCACAAAATTCTAGCGGTAAATATAAATAGCTATAAAACTGTAACATATTTCACATAGAAATAATATTTGCAGTTTTTTGTCAAGTTTTTTATAATATAAATTAAAAAATTTAAACTTTTTAAAGCTTTTCTTTGAGTTTTTAAATAAAAAGTAGTGCAAAAACTTAAATTTACGATACTGTTTTACCGACATATCAAAATTGTTGTGCGAAGCTTTTTCTAGGTGGCAGCACTATTGCACCACAGATAATAGTAAAAAGCCACAGCGTAAAAATAAGATCATAAAAATTTTAGCGTTAGATGAAAAATATTAGGTAAATAAATAAATATAACCATTCAGCCACGTTTCCGTCATACCCGCTCCTATAATAGTTTAGTAAAATTTCCAACTTTATCGACAATAGTGGCAGCGACATCTAGTCTCAATCTCAATGTATGTCATCTAAGGTGGTGTGTTGAACCATGGACGAAATGGTGTGAATCGTTCCATAGATGTCACTACAAGTAGCAACGATTAATTGTAACTTAGTAGACAAACAGCTCAGTATATTTTATTGAAAATGTTGTTTATTTTTATAAATGACAATACATATCATCATTGTTATCTACAGTATGATTATTCCCACAGATTCTTCCTAAATCCTACAATTGCTCCATATATTATTATATATAATATATATAGGTTTATATTAAATATTATATATTCAAGGTACTTTCCCTCCATATGGCATAGCCGTGGGACGCCCAGTATATATTTGTAATATATTTTAAGATTCAATAGTTTTAACCATAGGTACCTAGTTAAAAACACCTTTTATGTAATGAAATACTTGTGTTAGGTGTTTATGCTCTTCCACGTCTTCAATTATGTAAATTTCCGAGGCATTACATTCTATACAAGATCCGTCAAGTGCGAGTGTGACTCGCGCGCCAAGGGTTTCGATCGTTTGTATATCTAACAATATGTACTTTAAGTACCTACCGGTTAGAGACTTTGCTATTTGTTGAATATGTAAAAATTAAAGGTAGATATGTACCTACATTTCAGATGTATCAGTTTGCAAATTTCGGAGTATACCTCTAGAGCAATGACAATAATATCAATGGTAAAGTAGAGGGTAAAAAGAACGCTGAGGGGGATAGAGGGGAAGTGTCTGCGCACGGGTAAATCGCGACGAATCGCTCAGTGCGCAGGTGAACGCCAGCGTCCTTTTTACGTGACGCGACCTAATATTTTCGAGTTTTTTTCAAAATATTTGAAAAAGTATGGAACCTACAGAAATGTCAAAAACTGTTTTGAAATGTACAAACTGATACCTTTCATTTGATACCCCACTAGATCATGTAAGTCTCTTTTAAAATTTCGTCATCACAATTTGTACCTACTTAAATTTATTTATACTAGTAATACTGTATTATACTGTAAAAGTAGTAGTTATTTATTCTACTCACAATAAAACTATACAAGGAATTATATTTTATCCTATCAATCAATTTATATTTAGAACAATAATTACAGTAATTAATTTATTAACTTGAATTGGAGCTCGACCTGTTGAAACACCTTATATTTTAACTGGACAAATTTTAACTGTTGTTTATTTATCTTGCTTTATTCCTATATAATTATTTTATTTTTTTAATAAGAAAATTCTGAGATTAATTATTGTTTGAATAAATTAACAAGCTTGTTTAATAAATATAAATAATAAAATAAAAGAAATAAAATAAATTGAATAATTTTTATTAATAATTTATTATTAAATTTTCATATTTTTGATGCCACAAATCAATATTTTACTTACATAATTTAAATAAAATCAAATTATTCTATAATACATTTTTAAAACTATAATATTTAAGGGAACTCAATGTAGAAATAATAATAAATATACACGAGAAACTCCTGAATAAAAACTATAAACTCCATAATAATTATTCTTATGTTGAATATATGAATATAAATATATGCTAGCCAGCTCTAAAAAAAGAAATTAAACATAAAAAATTATAGAAAGAAAGACCATTTTTTTATTAGCATTTATATGCTAATAATTAATTAAATTAACCCCATCAAATTTAAAAATGGTGGAGGTGCTATATTTGAAGACATTAATAAAAATTAATAAAAAAAACAATCAGATCTAGAGAACTTAACAGTAAGTAGATATTTGTACATACAATTAAAAGCACGGCACTTCATAAAATTACATAGACGATTACTAGGCTGGATATTATTGCGTATTTGGGAATGTTCATGTTGTGTGTGTTAATGTTATGGTGGGTACAGACTGGTGAAACGTAACATGAAATGTATAATTCTGCCTTTCATTGCATGTTCGCTGCAAGCGTGGACGCATAGCGCGCTCTTAACGCGCATTCACTACGAACCTCCCGCGTTCGTCTGTTTCCGCCATTCTGCCGCGAACACGGCCCTTCGATACCTTTTCCTCACTCCACGCAGTGTCGTCCTCCATGTTCGTTGCGTGCACGTGTTGATTTCAAAACGACCGTCCACGTTGGCTGCTCCGCGCACACTGCGCGCCCCTTTGTGTTCGTTCGAAAAACCGACAAATCACGGATCGCTCCGCGCGCGGCTTATAATGCTCGTAGCGTGCGCGTGAAATGCACATTTCGCGCGCACAAG
Source organism: Eupithecia inturbata (assembly GCA_963662085.1). Classification (NCBI taxonomy): domain Eukaryota; kingdom Metazoa; phylum Arthropoda; class Insecta; order Lepidoptera; family Geometridae; genus Eupithecia; species Eupithecia inturbata. Next base: position 2,731,957 of record OY759195.1, read on the forward strand.
ACGTCCAAACTATGAGAAATTGTTACAAAATGTGTTACCTTTCATGATACATTGCAGCAATGTGTACGGTGAATTCTTTCATTGCATGACACATTGCATGTTACGTTTCACCAGTCTGTACCCACCTTTATGTAGGTATGTTGTGCATGCGTGTTTGAATGTTGGTTCCTCCGAGGTACCAGTCTCATAAGAGTGGCCAACGGGGGACCATGTGAGTGTTTACAAACACTCACATGGTCCCCCGTTGGCCACACCACACACACATACCACGCAGCACACAAGTGTGCTGCGTGGTATGTGTGTGTGTATGTGTGAATGTGTGTGCTAATATGGTCCATTTACGTTTGTTTTGTAGGTTATTTCAGAGTATAAAGGTTGTTTCTACCATATGACTCCGTCGCTAGAGTAGTAATATTTAAACTTGAGTTATAAATGTTAATGAACGAGTTTTTATTCTCAATGGTGCTGGTATATTATTCCAAATCTTTGACGCTTGGTATTTAAAACTACCTATTTTCATCTTTTGCCTTTAATTTGTTTTCAATTCCAACATTTCGCAACTTTGCTCTAACTCATGGCTTCGGATTTGGCCATCCACTCCCACCTTAAAAAGCCAGCCTGTATTTATTTAGGTACTTTACATTACTGAAAAGATACCGGTTCCGTTTTTAGTTCGGACGCAGGGAGCCCTAAAAACGAGAGGGTGAGTACGTAGAGGGCGACTTTCTGTGATTTATCGATGAAAGCTTTTAAACCCTTGCGGTGGCTATTGTTGTATTGTTGTACGGATCATTACCGTTTGTGATTCCACTTGAATGTATCTTTGTTGGTTTTGTTAGTTTGTAAATTAATAGTGACTTGTTAAATAATGGTAGGTTGGTAGCTTTTGGTTGCTTTTATTTAATTAGTTGGTTATTATTATTACTTGTGTTGCGGCGAGTGCAGTCGGTTAAAGATACCAGCTTCTGCACTCAATCGCTGGACCAAGGATCAGTGCAGGCAATGCCAAGCTTCGCGGATGTAAAGCTGGAATGTAAAGCTTCACGAATTAATCTACACCTAAGTACCTAAATCGGTCACCGACAACTTGCTTAATAGTCACTAAAAATAAAGTTCCTAACGCATTTTTATCAGAAAATACCTACCTTTAGCAAATAACTAAGATATATTTTAAAAAACTGGGGCGATTGAAATTTTTTTCTTTATACAATTATGCACGATGACAACGTCACAAATCGACGAACACAAAAGACAAAAGTACGAAAAACAAAAGGCGACTGCGCCAGCTTTAAAAAATTGCCATACCTAACTACCAGCTTAAAAAACAATTCCTAACTTAACTTTAGATAGGTTCTTTAGATATTTTCCCTAAAGTCATTTCTAGCAAATCCCATGTTTCAATGCTTCTTTCCCAAATCTTCTCTCAGCGAAACAACCAACTTAAAACGAGTGAAATATTAATAAAGTAAATCACATCACGTGTCATTAATAAAGCACAGCAAGTGAGTGAGTGAACCAAACCTAATAGTTTTCGAATACCAGCCCGGATGAAAGACCCATTAGATTATGTATGCGACTGTATAAAGGGCGATAAAAGCCAAGCATGGCAATAAAACCTAGCAAAATAAATTCAGCGCGTAAATGAAAATGGCGCGGACAATATAGCAGCACCCGCTATGCGCCATTACTCCATTTCAAATGAAATCATTTACCATATTATTTTCATTTATCGCCCCCCACTCCCACTTCCGCAAACTCCATTTTCCCGCCTAAACTCATACGCGGAGTCAACCATCAAACATTTTTTTAAGTGTACCCGCGCAAAATAAATTATGTAGAGAGCGGGAAGGCAATATGGACAAACAAGGAATAAAACGGATGAGCGTTCGCGGCCGCTGGAGGGAGACAGCTGTATGCACGCCCCCTCCCTCTCCGTTCCACTTCAAGACGGCCCGAGCTAAGCTCCCGTTTTATTGTCACTTACACCTCCTAAGATTTGTTTACTTCTGAAACTACCCCCTGTGCAATTGTCATCGTTTAGTTCTAGAGCCGAAGGTCTATTTTGGTATGAAAGTTTCAGGGTACACGCAGATGTAACATGGCGTAGAAATGATACAAGACAAGTACAGAAAGCACAGAATTAAAGAATCAGACGCTGAAATGATTGCTTGTAATATACTAGGTTCTGGCAGCGGTTTCGCACGCGTTTTTCCTAAAAAAACAGCAGAAGGTAAATGTTAATGACAAAGAAAATTACAATTCAATAATAAAAACAAATTAGAACTAGTATTTTAACTAGTTCTAATTTGTTTTTATTATTGAATTTTAATTTACTAGTATTTACAATTGAAACAATTAAGCTAACTGCAGACTGTTGCAAACAATCTACAGGAGCTCAACTGATCCATATCAATACCAGTCGGAAGCGTCCCCAAGACGCTGGCTGCTTTGCCCCGCTGTATGGCAATGCTGATGCGCTGCGTCAGATATAATTAATATAATGTTAATTCATCTACAATTCATTTCTATACGTTTACTACAAGTTCAGTTTACAAGTTCAATGAAAATCTGGGCCGCAAGTTACCTACCAGTTAATACTTTTCAGTATTTTCTGCGAAATTAGTTTTTATTAGTTAAAGCATCCTACCCAAATATCGAGACCTAGAACCGTTTGTTGCCCATGGTCCTGTCCTATCGTGAAGTCCTTTTGGTCGAACCAAAATCATTTTTTTTTCTGTCAATCGGACTACAGGCAATTAAATCGGTACTCGTTGTTCTATCCATAGCACTACAAATTTTTTGCACAGCTTGCAGTCAATAACGCGGAATCGGACCATAATCCTTCGTATTCGTTATAGTACCTTCACCCACTGTGCCACAGACGTTGCCAATATACTTTCATTCGGTTACTTTAATACAATATCTCCAATAGAACTCCAGAGACAATCTCAGAAAATAACTTACTAACACAGTAACAATTAATTAGTTAACTCGGATAAGGTGAATCGTGGTCAGGTTTCTAATCAATCCAATAATATATACATACAAACCGGCGATATTGGTCCCTGAAACTAGCTTGCTTTGAGAATTTCCACATTGACTAAAAGGATTTAAAGTAAGTGCAATGTAATGTGCCTATGAGAAATAAATGAATGAAACTGAAACTAAAGATTATATACGATACAACTTTTAATTTGCTATAGTATCAATTACTGTGCCGATGTCTAAAGCCAGGTACCTACTGGCCGGTGGCGTTAGGGGGCGTAATGTAAAAGTGTTACACAGTGAGCGTGCTTGCAGTCAAGAAGGCGCTCGCAATGAGCAACGAGACGGATTTTTAACGTTTCATGCTCGCTGCGAATGGTAATTACGCCTCGTAACACCGGCCCGTTCCCAGCTTAATACGAATCCAGCTAGTCTGTCAAGTTTTGCGGACAAAATATAATTATCGTAGTTAAATAATTGATGAACAAAGTTTTGACCGATTTTGCTGAAACTTATTCTTAATTATTTTAATAAAGTTTTGTGTAATTTAATAGTAGTTGTGTAGTATTCATCATTTTAATTTCAAATAAAGTGATTTCCCTAAAAAGGGAAGACCAGCATTAAAAATAGGTTGGTACCTAAGTATGCTTAATCGTAGGTATGTTAATTTCAAATTTATGTTCTGTATACGTTTTAATAGATCAGTTTTAGATGTTACTGTCTTCTTCTCTTGCTTTACCTACATAATTTCTTACATTTGCTACTTCTCTCATCTATGTAATTAATCCTCTTGTGTAACTCTACCTTTCTCCTATTCAATTACTTGTACTCGCCTATGTTTATCTGATTATATGTCTGTGATGTTCATGTGAAGTTAAGTAAATGTATCTATTTTGATATGATGTCTCGTAGAGCCTCTACGGGTCTGGGTCTACGAAGATTTTTTTCCGAACAATACTAAGAATTTTAGGTTAGGTTAGGTTTGTTATATTTAAATGTTTTGGTTACTTAATATTAAAAATTCAAATCCTGTTCTTTAACTTTGTAGAGTCGTCGTAGAGGGTCTACGAAAAACTCTATAAACCATTATTGTAGCTTATCACTTCATAAATGAGGAATACTCATGTAATTCTATAATGCAAATTGTTGTCAAAGGTGTCCATAAAAAAGTTAGAAGCTTTATTAAGAATTTTACCTTCAGTAGGTAATCTATGAGAGAATGAAAATCAATCGAGGGAAATGCGATTAGCTCACAAGTCCCGCGTGGCAATCCACCGGTCCACTCACTTAATTCAGCTTGTTTTTACCCAATCTTTCTAAGGCCCAAGCATGCCGTTAAAAGTATTTCCAAACGAATAAATAATTTACGAATCGAGGACATAAAGTTTGCGGATCCGACCCCCACATGCAAATCGAGTTGAAAGAAAGAAGTGTCCGCGACCGCACCCGTCTCTTTCCAACTTTTGATTTCTGAACGGATTCGAGCGAGAGAGGTGACGCGGGGTAAGGTGGCTTTCGCACGGGAGGGAGAGAGAGAGTCGGTAGTTGCGTTCGGCTAAGTGAATCAGTGCCCGCGTTCGCTATTAAATCAAGGCGCGCGGGTGCGGGGAGGCGCGCTAAAATGCTCTTTACGGGTGGGGTTTTGTTTGCCGAGGGCGGTTTCAGAACGTGCGATTACAGTCGCGAGTCAGTCAGTCTTCGTTCGTCAGTGGCGAGAGGCAAGTGCCCCGCGACGCGCGTCCCGAACGGAATGACAGTGACAGCGCGGTGACCACGCGCGCTTTTTCACGTGAGAACGGCGGGAAAAGTTCCCGCCCACAATAAAGCAACATATTTTCGGACGCTAATAAGGTTAGTTTTGAAAATTTATATAATATTAAGATTTATATTAGAATTTACATTTGAATGAGTATTTGAAATATATGTTTTTTTTGATAAATAAATTATTACGCGGTAGAACTCTTTTATGATCAAGAAAATTATGTTTTTTTGTCGGACAACTTTCTTACCTTTTACTAGAACTCTGTGAGCCTGGAAGAAAATTAAACGGATGGTTTATTTTAGGTTTTCTTTTATATATTTTTTTTATATTCCTGAGTCTTTTTTTTGCTTTATAATTTAAAACATACTTAGATATATAGATAATACTCCTCTCAATTAATTAACACCATAAAACAGTTAGTTCAAACATATTATAGGAAACAGCAATGGAACTGGCGGCCTTATGCGAATTCTTCTATGCAACCAAAACGATTGTGGGAAAAATAAAGGACGGCGGTGCTTTATAACATAGTATATAAACTATTTATACAAATACACAAAACATCTAAGTTTTAAAGTACCTAAGAAACTTTTTATCGAGTCAGAAATAATAACCAGTGTAGGTATCATTGAAATTAAATAGGTAGTTTCCTAATAAAAGTAAGTTCCTAATAAACGAGTAAGTAGGTACTTTTTAATTCATAGAGGAGCGCAGATGCTCTAAAAGATATATATTTTATTATCAGGAGAACAAAATTACTTAATAAGAATAGGTACTAATTAAGCTAGCTATGAAACAGTTTCATCATTAAACACGCTATTAAAACTGTTCATCCACTTTTGCTGCCGACGCACTGTGGGTCAGGAGCGTAATTATCGTCTCAAAAATCTGTAACTTTCTCAGTTTTCAAAATATCTTAATGAATCTAACGCAATTATAATCTTAGATATAATGGTATATAAAACAACGAACAAAATTAATTAAAACCAAAACCAAAATTTAAAAATCATATTTTTTTAGGTTTTCCCGGAACTAATCCAATGGACATAATTAAAACGAAATTCTACATTGAAATGATTAATAAATTTATTTTGATTAAAACAAATTTTTAAGTTAAATTAAAACTTACTTTTTATTGAGTTACATGTAGTAACATAAAACCTATTACAAACATTATAAAAGATAAATTGGAAACCAATAAATAATTTCTATGACAGAAGTACTTATTATAAAAATAAAATAAAATATGTAATAAAAATTATAATATTCGTAAAAAAGTAAATGCAAGGTTTTGTAGCTTTAAAATCTAAAAGACTAATAGCTTCCTGCCACAGTTGGAATGCTCCAATCGTTATTTTTTGTAGTCCTTATTTCGGGCCTCTTGAGCATCTTCAGACAATTGTCCAATAGGTCAGCAAAATATTTGATTATTTTCTGTCCGTGACATCTTGTGTACAGAAGTGGGCATGTAAAACCACCCATATTTATCTTACTTTGAGTGTATTCACCAAATGTATTCACCATGTCCAGATGACAAGGTCTGCAAGATGACGATGATCTTTTCGAGGAGATAATTTTTTGATTATCTCCTCATCAACTCCCGTAATTTCAGAACTGTAATGGTAGTTCTGAAAAAATCGACGAGCCGTATTCCCATCATTACTATTGCCTGATCCTTGTCGTGATTTATCTAGAAGTAAACCCATTTGATTCCTAAACTGCACTTTAACATTTGAATTTTTCTCCACTTTGAGTCTCTTGATTTCCGGTGTTGTTGCCTACCACTTTTGAAATGACAGATTGTAAGATTTGTGTAATATTAATTCCATGCATCGAATCCACGCATGTAGTGTTTGTGCCATACGTACCGATAGGCATCTTGATTTTCAGTCTTGGATGCAACCTTAGTTATATCGTTCATTTATGTAGGTCTAGCACCACAAATAGTACACACTGCTCCAGAACTAGTATCATTTAATACTTGAGCTACTTTTCCATTAATCATTGTCAGAAACAATTCATGATTCATTTCAATCATTTCATCATTTTGTCTAATCTTCGAAGTCTGTAAACTTTCTATTTGTGTTTTTATATCATTAACAACAGCTCTAGTTTTCATTGGAGTTTCTTTTGAAAATTCCATTAAAATAGGTCGACAATACCTAGGACATGAGTAAGTTTTATTTTGCCGTATAATTTAATTAGAGCTCAAGTTAGTTAGTTTTATTGGAACTAACAAAGCTATGAATAAGTTAGCGTCTGATATTAATTTATTTTCGCCTTCTAATCTTTGTTTATATTCGCTTTGTCCCGAAGAACCGTCACATCCCCATTTAGTAAATAGTTTTAGACTTTGTAATCCGGGTTTATTTGTAGATTCAATCTTCAAAATACGAGCCACAGTATGATCTAATAAATCCTGTAATTTTACTTTGGCACCGTTATCAGCTATCTCTATACTACTTACAGGTGTGTAGCATGTAGTGTAGATAGTTTTGCATTCTTCAACAGATTGTATGATGGAAAAACTGAGCAATTCTTTTCAGCAAGAACAGCTCTTAAATATGCGTATTGCGACTTCGTTGAATTTAAATCAATGTATAAACTTAAGGCTTAATTAATAGAATACGCACTCACGGTTGGTGTTTCATGGAGTATTTGCTTTCGTATCATTTTCTTCTCATCTCTGCTTAGTGGCCTTAGCATAGCTATGAGGGAAGCTTCTTGTGATTCTCCTTGTGATCGAAGTCCCTGTACATAAGCGTTATGTCAAAATTCGAGTCCATATTCTTGCACTAATTCCATGTTCTTTCGTTTCTTGCTTTTGTCTGACAAATCTTCATATATTTTTGATGGTAGAGACCACGATCCGTAGATGTTCCTGGTGTAGGACACGATTCTTCATCATCGAACACAACTTTGAACTCGCTATCTAACCACGAAGCGTTTTGTTCCAAGAATCGAGATTTGGTCCTTCTAGCTTTCGACCAACGATCACGGAATTTATGTAAGATATTTTGTTGTATGTTTTCGATAACTTTTTGGCGTTTAGATGGTATAAAGTTATAGTTTTCTTCCAAATACTTTAGAATGTTTTCCGAAGTGGTTTTGTTGTCGATTAAAAAAAAACATAATTCGCGTTTTTATACAATGAATTCACACATTTTGGTTTTTTTAATACACTTGTTTGCACGAAAATATGCTTGGAGTCCCTTTTATAGTTACTACAGTAATTTATAACATATTGATAACATATTTATTTGGTTTCCGCATTTCGCGGTTCGGAAACCGCAATATTTAGTTTTTTTTTTATTTGATTAGGTGATATCTTTTATCAACTAATGCGGGTTTTCTCTATTTACGGCTAAAATAATTATAAAATATCTTATAATTATAAAGTACCTTCATAAATTTAGGTAAATATATCATATACTTCTCACGTTAAAAATAATTTTATTTTATTTAAATAAAACAAGCAATACTAAATTTAAGGTCATCACGTGAATTAAAACCAGAATATATGCTACAATTTAAACCAAATTTCCAAAAAAAACCTTTGTCATGATTTTTCTTATTTTCCCACGGTACATTATTTTGCCTCTAAGTCAAATTGGGGCAAAAAATTTCTATAAATCCTGTTAGGTTACAGATCAGGAAACGTAAAAGTAGTCATATCTCCTTGTCGGGAGACAGCGGTAAATACGAAAACTCGATTTGAATTTTCAAAACTTAAAAAATAAGAGGGCTTTCAAAAATTTACTACAAAAGCTAACATTCTTAGCCATATAAGAATATGCCTGAATTACGTGGAAAGTGTAAAGTACCACGCTTTTAATGGCGTATAATCAGTAACAGTTTATCAACAACTTGTAAAAAAACCGATCTGAAAGTGTCATATCACAAATTCATCAATCAATCTACTTCCTTACATTCAAGTTCAAGTTATCGCTATTAAAATATGTTACTATGGCATATTTTTTGTGGTATACGATAGTTCAATTATCCTACTTCATATATTAATTGAGAAAAATGTAGAAATCTAACTTTAGTTACAATGATTTTTGAGACGATAATTACGCTCCAGACCCATAGTGCGACGGTACTCACCTGCGCTCACGGATAAACAGAACTGAAATTCGATGAACAACTTACAACTTTAACTCGAATCAGTAACTCGCTTCGAGCAAATTAACTAGTTAACTATCAGCTTATATCTTTAACTATTAACTAACTAAATATTGAGCCAGTGGACAGAGTGGGGGTTAAGTATAAGGCTCTTGTGTTTTTCGCCGTGAAAATCTACGGTTAATTCGCCGTGTGCTTTTACCGTAGATTTTCACGGCGAAAAAAACGTATGTGTTCAAGAGCCCTAAGTACCACGTAATACAGTGTATGAATGTAATGTTCGTAAATTTGAAAATTGGCATGACTAGCTATTGCTCGTGGCTTCTTGTACGTGGTACGGATTAAAGCAGCAAGGTTAGGATTATGGAACACTGGACAAAAGCGTATATTGTACTCTGTTGACCTACTGGTCAAGTACAATATACGCTCCTGTCGTAAATGCATACGTGGCTATTTTTAATTAACTTAACTATTCAACCCAAATATGGAATCTTTTATTTATTTCATGTGTATACCCTATAGCTAACTATTAGTTTAAAAATTTGGGATAATTACTTCAAAATAGTATTACGTTTCGTAGCAACCATACCTAGACACTGCTACGAATTTCGTAACCGCGTGGCACTTTCGTAGGTATGGTACTAAAGCCCGTACTATAGAAGCTTGCTCAGTCATCGATCTATGCTTGAGTAACGCTTTTCTACGGCATAAACGTCACCCAAGCCTAGATCTATAACTAAGCAAGCTTTCATAAAAGGTAAGTATGACTTTAGAGCTATTCAAAATGCCAGAAAGTAATTGCACTTTTCAGATATTGAGAATGGTATGAAAAAAATAAAACTAGATTAAAATGTTTTTCTGAAAGTTATAACGACGAATATACACACCACGAATGTACATTCGTAAACATATTTAAATTAGAAAAAAAGCCCGGAAAATGGTGTACTTAATCGGGAAAATCTGAATATGCTTTTTTAGGGTTAACTCCTAAACTCATTTATTCATACAATATAGCATTTAGGTTCCGTAGGAACCCTCATTGTTTCGCCATGTCTGTCTGTCCGTCCGCGGCTTAACTCAGAGACGATTACTACTAGACACTTGTAATTTAGCATGGGTATACATTTTAATCACGCCAACAATTTATTTGAACTCAAGACCATGCAGAACTTACTACAGAGCCGCAGCCAGTAGCTAGTTTGTAATATTATCTCTTAGCAACTGGCAACACACGTCACGCTGCAGTCTCAATCAGAACACTCAATAAGGCGTCCAATAAGTCCAATTACCAGTAAATATGTTTACATTTATATGCAATACTGACGGCGGCGCCCCGGCAATTGAATTGGCTGCGTGCTGTGCCATCTGAATGGTTAAAACAATTGCAAAAAAGTGTCGAAAAAGTATAAACAACCTAATTTTAGGTATTTACTCTATTTTAAAACATGACTTAGGTAGATACTTACTGTTTATAAAAGATGACTTGCTTGTTTTCACTGTACACTGAACATATGAAAAATTCCCGATAAATATGATATTTGTAGAATGTGTTCATCAAGCACTTTAATTTAATACTCATATTGTAATAACAGAATGTTTTTTTTTCACCTTTGAATATGGAGCTAAGAACAGTCATAAAAAGAAAAAATGTTTAAGTAATTTCTACATTCATTTCACTTATTTGCATTTATGCTCAATTAAAATAAGTTATTTCAGACGTACATTATACATACACAGTCCCAAGAAACATTGTAAATACAGGTACACAAAAAACATAATCCTATTATAGTGATGAACAATGTGAATGATCCTTTATCTTTTCATCGCGTTCATATTTACGAAAATTATGTGTTGGGATGTTTTGATAAACCAAATATAAAGCCACCTCAATAAAATGAAAAGCAATTAATCTCAAATGTTCACCAGCGGATCCGATTACGGGAATCGAATGAAATTATATTTAATTTGACCGCCGATATGAACCGAATCTCGGTAATGTAATTTCATATATTATTTTACTCTACAAACATAAATAGGTGAACGTATTTTCTGTTTGTTTGAGGTTTGATTTTGCTTCATGTTCCGAACACGCTTAAGAGCGTTTACGCCTAGCGCGCGATGTGTATGGGACTGACTTGAAATGATTTGCGCGCAGCGTTTTAAAGTAGTTTTAAAATATTTACAGAAAAATAATAACAACAAATTAATTACAATTTTAAATTTATGATTTTAAAGAAGATGCTCTTCTTTATTGGTAAGCTATTGTTATATTAAATTAAAGAAGGTATATCGGTGAAAAAATCATTTAAAATTCGTAATAATTCACATTTTTTGAATTTGAATTTCTCGTAGTTAGATACCAAAACCAAACATCTTTTTAATTAACTATTTTTCCAAGGATCTTATTGATTGATTATTATTTATTGTTCATTAGATATATCAGTATTTTCATTACATTTTGATCTTCGAAACTGAGGCTAAAAGGGAAATTTAGAAAACCTCTAACAAGTTATCTTGATAGAACGCGTGCATACTATATTAATTGAAATATTTTCTTAACTTTGGAAAACAAAATTTCCTAAAATTAATATTAATTAACATGTAGTGTAAGATAAGTGGTTCATGTTATTAACGGGTTTGAAAAGTACTGTTTTTGAACCAAACTGCGCATGGAAGGCGTAAACGCTCTTAACTAAATATCTATCTATGTAGGTAGGTATGTATCAGGTAGCTGTGTGGTGCCGGCTTAGAATTTGCACTACCCCAACTCTACCCGCGGGTGTCGCAAGAGGAGACTAAGGGGTATCCACCGGGGGTGGGCAGCAGCGTACCCTGCAGAACAATTCTACCACCGAACTGCGATCCCCAACCCGCATGCCCAGCGTGGGGATTATGGCATTACCCCCCGTGAGATAAAAGCCAACCAGGCGCTTATCAGGGGGAGGCCTGGGTCCAGCAGTGGACCAATATAGACTGTGGAGGTGGATGTAGGTACATTGTATATCTAGTTGGTACCCATAACGCATGCTCTGCTTAGTTTTGGGCTAGATGATGCTGTGTGGATTGCTTGTCATTATTTATTTATTTAGAGTAGACACCTGAATGGTATAAAATTACTTACTGACATAAAAGTTTTTTAAAAATTGTATTTTCATAAATGTTAAGGATACAGTCTGTCTGAGTCTTTCAAAAAGAAGGTCTGCCTTACATACTTTTTAAAGTCGGTTAACAAATAAAACCAAAGCGATATCAAATCAAAGTTCATTCGATACAAATAGTTTCAATTTATATCGAAACCATCCCGTAACTAAACAATCAATAATATTTAATCAGTATCAGATTCATATCGAACTTTTATAAAGTCTAATGGAGTTCAATTGAACAATTTAAATTAACTATTATAGGAGACGATTTAAATTGAATCGAGAGCGCGTCTACACAATAAATATTCAGACGGCAAAGCAATTTCTTAATAATCTCTCTAAACAGATTTGACTTCTATAACCTATTTTTTCTGAAGACTGGCTAAGTATTGAGATGGGTGTCGATTCTGTTGAATAATTTGACATCGTTAAAAATAGTGTGTGTGTAGATCTGTCCATGTCTTTACATCGATCGAAATGAAAGAAGTTGAAGTTTTTTGGATGGCGACAAAAGTTTAGATAAAGCCTCTCATAGACGCCCAGACTAACGTGACATGCGGTGGCGGCCAATAGTATGCTGCTAATTGTACCGGCCGCCACCACACGCCACGCCACGGAAGAGGCTTCAGTTCGTACTATATATCTATATCGTATAATTTGGCGTGTTTTAAAAACCTATAAAACTTCAAATTCCGGTAAATAGTATTCATCGATGTTCACATTCCTGAATAATATTATTTCAAGCAAAAATGGGTTGGGTAGTCGTTTTAAGTCCGGAACACGTCGAAAGCGCGATCTGAACAGCAAAATCGGTTAACCAATGGGTATCGAGTAACATACATACATAAAAAACACAGACGAATTAAGAACGTCCTCCTTTTTTTAAGTCGGTTACCAATTGTCCCCTTTTCATTTCCACGGTATCGATTATGGTGTTGCATAATGCACACCTTAGTCCTTTGACTAAGGTGTGCGTTATGCATTATATGTAGGTATAAGGCTCCTGATTATTATTTCACTTTAGATATAATAATTAGGAGCCTTATCACCAGTGATCGGAAATTCGGGCGTTTATTTCCCTAAAGTTGGCGATAAATAATGGAGCGGTAACTCTCTTGAATGTTGATGTTTTTTCGCCGGAATCTTATTTATAGACGAAACATATGTCACTTTTAGCCTGATGCGTTTTTCACTAAAGTCGATATTTCCGGAAAAAAAAAGAAACATTTTTTTTAATATTGATGGTTTTTGGCGGAAATTCTTTTTCTACATGAATATAAAATACTTTAATTCCTTCGCAATTATCATTTAATTCTATACTTCTTAAGGAAAAACAAAACAAAAGTTATTTTGTTCCAGATTTTCATAATATTAGCAAGGGTCGTTTTATAGGTTCAAGATTTGGAAATGAAACAATAGTAAAGATATGAGTTATATATTAAAAAAAAATAGATAACATGCAACATAACGACTTCTAAAACAAAATGACTGTAACAGAACTAAGAAAAACAACAAAAATAAAAAAAAAGACAAACAGTTATCTAATGAAATAAAACAATCAAATAATTAATAAATCGCAATTTCTGTTTACCTATTTTGAATTCAATGTATTTTGGATATTTTACCTAATTTATTTATTTTACCTAATTTATTTATTTGTTTCACAATCTACTAACCTGTTTCTTATGCATATCTTGCCTAGGAGAAATTGTAACATAAGCAGTTAATCTGTCCTTGTCCTTGTGTGGATCCATAGACACCACAACAACATTCAACTTTCTTCTTTTGTTTCCTAGCCGCCTCCTCCCTCCCACTGTATATGTGCCCTAAAAGAATATTACTTATTTTTACCTTAGTCTCTTCTCACAACCTGCCACGGAGTGAGATAGGGATTGGTGTGCGGAGTTGGAATGATCCTGGGACGTTACAGGATCGTTATCGTATTGCTGATGCCTTGTTCAGTCGCTTGCCACAAAATAATAAATAGTAAATAAATTTTGTGTGTGAGAACCATATTTTCATGTTAGCTAACTTTCTACATAAGTAGGTATATTGTTTTATCTTTCCATCAACACTTATCAGTTTGCAATAACCATCACCAAATCAACAAATACACATATTTTTATAATAACGAAGGTAGTAGCAACCACAATCTGCAAATCTAATCTTGATATTTACTGACTTTCTCACATATAATGCGGAGTTTATGTGGGAATGATGTTGGGCGTGTAGTGTAGTACAAACAGTTTCAACTTCAACTTTTTGTCTGATGGCTCTGCGTCTGGTTTGACACAATTCTGCACGAACTGAATTTGTACTTGTAATCCAGCTTTAACAAATTGTCAGAATCGATATCCATTACATTTGAGGACGTTAACGTTCCTGTGTCAGGCTATCGTGAGTTTGATGTAGAAACGTTATCGTCATCGAAGTCTACTAACTGTGAAGAACTCGTTGACATTTCACCCTTTTCTTTGAATTACAATGCGATTGCGCAGCGAGCACGCCGCGAGGTCGCGTCGCCGCGGGCAACAACGCTAGTCGCCGCAAGCTCGCTGCGACTAGCGTTGTCGACGACGCCAGAGTTCAAAACGCGGATCGCACGCCGCAAATATTCAACCGTGGCACCCCTATCTGTCCATAAATGTCATTCATCGTTCGTGTAACCGGGTATATCTGGCCTTTAATTGGATTATAGGTAGGACGCCTGTTACTTCGTAATCTTTATGAATAAAGCTTCTGCCCGCGGCTTTGCACGCGTATTTTCGGTATAATAAGTAACCTATTATCTAAGTTAGGTTATACTCTAAATGTACTTCAAATGTCATTCATTATGATCTGTTCAGTAGTTTTGGAGATCGTAGGTACAATATAAAATTCACAAACTTTCGGCTTTATAATGTAGTATTAGTAGGATAGGTTTTTTTAATAATCATGTCCCTCAATAATAGACCAGTGGCTGGGATGACATCACAACCAGTAGTCTCAAGGCCTGTGCAAAGTGGATAACAGATCCACTATATTATTGATTTATTATTGAAAATAAGTTAACAATGTGCGAAAGTGGGAGTGTTTCCCACCTTTGTTATCTTTTGTGGACGGTGTTTTTCCAAAACAGTTAAAGATGTCAATTGTTAAGCCCCTTTTCAAGATGGATGACAGATCGGATCCCAACAATTACAGACCTATAACATTAGTACCAATCAAAAATATAATGAAAATAAAAAAAAATTATATATATGTATAATGTCAAAAATATTGGAGAAAGCCATGTTGAATAGGCTAAACAGTTTCTTGGACAAGCATAAGACTCTCCATAATGATCAATATGGTTTTCGTAAAGGAAGTTTTACATCCTTTGCGTGCTTTAACATAGTCAGGTTTATTACAGAAAACTTAAACAGTGGTAGAGGCCCCATTTTGACTCTTTTTATGGACTTAAGCAAGGCATTTGACTTTGTTCATCTCGACAGACTGTTAAACAAATTGGATCATCAAGGAATTCGTGGTAAAGCTCTGGACTGGCTGGCTAGCTACTTGCATGGTAGGGAACAATGTACAGAAATAACTAAGGTAATACAACACCAAGTTTAAAGGCAACACCGATACTAAAAATGTTACTAAGCAAAGATTTAGATCATGCAATATCTTAAAAAATCGAGACGTCCCGCAGGGTAGCATTTTAGGACCGATTCTATTTTTAATATATATCAACGATCTTCCAGAATTAAGCACATACACATAAACGTATACTTTTTGCAGATGATACCTCAATTTTAATTATAACGGACAGACAACACGCCCAAGCGACATTAAATATTGTAATTTCTGATATTGTTAATTGGAACAATAATAATAAATTAGCTATAAACATTACCAAAACTAAAACTATGCAATTCGACTCATACAATATTAACCCACTAACACTTGACATTTCTTATAATAATGAAAAAGTAGACGAAGTAATGACATTTAAATTGTTAGGTAAGTATCACATTAGATAGAAACTTAAACTGGAAGGTTCATATTAGTAACGTTTGCCAAAAAATAAGTCGCTTTATCTTTGCTCTAAAAAAAACTGCCAGACGATTTCTTTTGGTGTAGCTCTAGCAGCATACCAAGGGAACGTGTTTTCTATTTTGAGCTATGGTCTGTTGCTATGGGGAAACTCTGTTGATGCTGAAAGAGTCTTCAGTGTACAGAAGAGATGCCTCAGGGCTATTGGCTAGGCTTGGTTTCGTGACTCTTGCAAGCCTCTGTTTAGGGTTTGTAATATTATGCCTTCACCTTGCATGTACCTCTACATTAGAGACATATGCATGTTTGTAAAATCTTACCCACAACAATTTACCAAACGTAGGGAAATTATCACTCGACAGAAAAGAGCAAAATTTGATAATCTTCTGTACAAGCCACAAAGCCACAAGCGAATCTATGAGAAAAATGTAGGTATTCAATATTATGTGCAATAATGTGTGTGTGTGTAGGTGTTCAATATTGTGTGTTCAATATTATGTTCTGTTACCAGAACTCATTAAAGACCTGAATGATAATTTATTCAAACAAAATTAAATCAGTGGCTGTTTGACAAATGTTTTTATAGTGTAAATTAATATATTAATTTGAAGTAGGTACTTAGAATAATTTATTATATTTTGACTATGGTTATTATCTGATTGTTAATTATTTATTCTCTATTGTATTATCCTTGATTAATTTTATTATTGGATATTTTAACTATTTGAATCGCCAATATTTAATATTTGCACACCTGCTTGCGGGTTGAATACATTTGACATCACTCTAGTTATAAGATCTGACATGTAGCTACCTGTAATAATTGATTTGATTTAATTTGATTTGGCCTGCAGCTTTGTATGCAACCAGATAGAAACCGAAACTTAGATGTTGGTAGGCAGATTATATACCTAAATATAGATTTATGTTAAAAATATTTGGCATTTGGTTAAAGCAAGTTCAAATTAATAAAATATATATACGTAACAGAATTTTAGAAGTCCACAAATAGATAGGCTATTCATGATCTTATAAAATTAAAGAAGAAAAAAAGACCGCATTGAAAATGTAGAGGAAATTGCATCATTGCACCGACAAAAGCTAGGCTCTTTAATTTATAATAATAATACAATTATGTTAATTACACACCTAGCTAGCCCCAATCTAAACAAATCATATATAGGTACATTAGGTACCTTAGTGCCTAGATCGAATAAGTAGAAGTTTTACCTAGATAATCCAAAGTCAAAGTCAAAAACTCTTTATTTCAATAAATACAATAAATGTATACTTAGAAAAGGTAAAATTCTTAATAATTAAACACTGACACGGAAATAAAGTGATATTTTTGATTTCAGTCGCTTCGGTATATAGACTAAAGTAAAGAAGCGACGAAGAAACCTTTATCCTGTTAGTTAGTTGTTATTTTTCGATCCTCAACGCGAGTCAAAATGCGGAAGAGACAATCCAACTGAACTATTTACGTAGACTGCCATGATCCTTTTTACATTGTTCTTCTATCGACGTCCAGTTTTTTGTAACCTCAATAAGTCCATACAACACCAACACCCTTTGCCCACAACAATTACAGGCAATTGCTGAGGGCCAGCGAATGAAGCTGTCGATAATAAACTACTTACTGGGTAATTGTGTTCACGCACACAAATATGCAGTGATGAATGTTGCTTGTTGGTATCATTTGCTGGATAGTTTCCGCGTTTTGGACTCTTTTGTGGAAGATCTTAGGTAGGTTTATACTTCTGTGGTAGGTGTTTTTTTTACCCGTCACTAAACGTTTTAGAGCGTCACAGCAACATAACCGATTTTGGTAAGTGTGGTATGAAAAAACTCGTCTGAACTTTGGGAGTGTTCTTAGCTACATTTGATAGGCCTTTTGCCCGCTCTTTTTGAGAAAAGTGATGAAGCGGGACTGAGTTGTATTTTTTTAAAGTTTTCAATTAACTACTTATTTATTAATTAAGTAAGTATACGATTTGTGTACCTAAGTCAGTTCAGCACAGCCCCAGTAAAATTTGGCTTTTTAGGTCAATGACGAAAACAGCTTGAAAATTACACCGTAGTTTGTACTAAGTATGTAAAACTCATCACATTAAGTGTAGAGATGCTTTGTTAATTCATCAAAATTGATAATTCATCGAAGCAATCCATAAAACACCAAGCAAATCCTATAACAAGCAGCTAATATAATAAAATATGAATAGGGTTGCCAGATTATGATCTTTCCCACACTAGCCAGGACAAAAGTCCCTCACACTTCCTCTGCCGCGCCGGCGGCAATAATCGCGCCGAGAAGAATAGAGCAAAGACTCGGTCGCAAAAAAAAAAAAAAACAGTTGTCTGTGATCAAAAAAGAATGCGTATTTAAAATTCGATTTGTGGAATGCTAATTCAGTTTGATTTGTAAGACTCGAGGTGATTGCTATCACACTTACGCCCAAATACTCAAACGCAATTCAGATTTAAGCGCGTCTCAAGTGACGAATTTTTGACAGATTTTCAATGACAACTGTCAAAAAAACGCGACTTAAGACGTGAAAAAGTGAACAAATAAAGCATCAGTTTTCATTTACTAAAAATCTTAGCTACCCTTAACTCAAAGTGATTTATTTCCTTTAGACCTTACATGACTCTTGGACACTAGTAATTACTGACTATTACTTACCGGCTCTATCTACATTACTATAACCTTTTCACATTTTGGTTATTGTAGTTTTTCAAGCGCATTATTGATATTCAAGCAAGAATGAGTATTTAATTTTTGTAAGTTCGAAGCGATGCGAAACCCGATAACAAAGGAATCAGCGCAGCGCATCAGCATTGCCATACAGCGGGGCAATGCAGCCAGCGTCTTGGGGACGCTTCCGACTGGTATTGATTATTAATCAGTTGAGCTACCTGAATATTGTTTGCAACTTCTTGTTTTTTGATTGTAATTTTTGTTGGTACCTACTAGTTTTTGTTTAAATAGTAACAATACTTAATCTGAATCACGCGAGTTTTTTGCATGCACACAGCAGCAGCTATAGCTTGTACATTAACACATCCTGTCTGCGCGCGTGGGGTCCCGATCCGGCTAATCCTATTTATACTATAGTGATTACCGCATTATGATACCCACGGTTGCGCTGCACCGACCTTCCGACGGAACTGGCAGACGTATTGTTGCTACACTAGACTAGGTAGAGTTCTCCCAGTGTAGACCGCTTTGTTGCTTTATGAGAGATTTACGAAACATAACTCTAGAACCTCAGTTCTAGAGTTATCCTCGAGGCTTACTTTCGTACAGACGTAATGTTGCTACACCAGACTAGACTACACTAGACTAGGTAGAGTTCTCCCAGTGTAGACCGCTTTGTTGCTTTATGAGAGATTTACGAAACATAACTCTAGAACCTCAGTTCTAGAGTTATCCTCGAGGCTTACTTTCGTACAGACGTAATGTTGCTACACCAGACTAGACTACACTAGACTAGGTAGAGTTTTCCCAGTGTTATCCGCTTTGACGCTTTTTGACAGATTCACTAAGGATAACTATAGACTTGAGCCTTGAGTTTGTTCATACTATTGTGATTACCGCATTATGTCACCCACAGCTGCGTTGCACCGACCTTTCGAAGAAACAGACGCTGTTGTTTGCCAGTGTAAACCGCTTTGTCTCTTTTTGACAGATTTACAAAGGATAACTCTAGAATTGAGCCTAGAATATCGTTTCTCGTCTCTATAGTATCGAGACGTCATCGAAAAGTTCCATTTTTGTATGGGATTTGCGTAGTTCCATACCCGCACGCTAGAGGAGCTGTATGTAGAAGACAACATCACATACATAAATGAAACGTCTCCATGACGTATCGATATATTCGAGAAAACAAACTCAGGGCTCAAGTTCAGTTTTGATGACATTGCAATGTCATCAAAATAGGTCAGTGTCAAGACCAATATGTTTTGATCCCTACTTTAATGGAGAGGCCAGGATACACACAAAAAACTTGTGAAGTAGTGATGATATAGGCACCCATCATGAGTGCCATAAATAACGCCCAATTATGCGCTCAGTCTTTAGCATGCCAAATCCAGCATCGGGCCAGCAGTTTTTACAGATAATCCTCCCATCTGGGCATAGTGCGTTCTAGATTACATTTACCAAAATGTGCTGGCATAAAACTTACCATAGACGTCTCTATAATAATTGCAAACAACTCAATGAAATCCCGGCTGACGGCGACATAACGCTATTTGCGAGAGGAAAATGGCAATGAATTCAATTGAAATAGACCCACGTGTTGCGTTTAAATGACGCTAATGGCGGCATGAATCGCCGGGCGGGTGGCGCGGGCGCAGGCCTGTGACGTCACGGTAAGGATGAGGACATAGTGGTGGCGGCGCGGACTCTAGAGTTGCTAAAGAAAACTAGCTACTGCCCGCGACTTCGCATGCGTTTTCTTGGGATAAAAAGTACCCTGTGTAGCCCAGGGATACCATCAATTCCATTGCCAGCAAGATCCGTTCAGCCATTTAGGCGTGAAAACGTTACAGACGGGCAGACAGTGTTATTTTAATATTCATAATAATATTAGAACACTATGTATATTTTGGATAATTAACTATAACTACAGCTATGACGTTAATGCCAGCTTTCAAAAATTGGGTTTTAAAAATAAGTGATAAGTATAAAATTATTACCAAATACGTACATAAAACCAAATTGCAAAAAATGCTAATGAGTCCAATTGATCCAGACCCACGTGTTGCGTTTATATGACGCTAATGTCGGCATGAAACGCCGAGTGCGGCGCGGGCGCAGGCGTCACGATACGGATGGAGGCATAATTTTGCATTTAATTAGTGAAAATCAGTTTGTAAGTTTATTAACAAAGAAACTTACAATCAAATAATAGAAACAAATTAGAACTAGTAGTTACAATTGAAACAATTGAGCCAACTGCAGACTGTTGCAAACAATCTACAGGTATCCATATCTTCCCCTGTATTCTGTTTGTTAATTGTTGTAATTCCAGACGCTGAATTTCGACGTACCTACGTCTATGTACCTATGTAAAATTTCACCCCGATTGGTTCAACAGTTTTTGCGTGAAGAAGTAATCATCTACTCGTAGTAGATGGGCGGCAACGGCACAGGTCCGCCTGCGACGCAGGGTTCGATTCCCGCCTCGGGACATATGTTTGTACGAACTGCAGATATTTGATCCGGGTATTTTTTCAGTAATTCAGTTATATTTATAAACACAAGACATGGTACATAAATACATTGGTGGAATAGAACAGTAGAGCTGCATATCTCGCCCGAGTAATAGAAAGGAGAATATTTTACGATTTAAAACGTTATAATAAAAATGTCATTGAAGTAATTGAATTAAAAGATGCAAATATTAATAAATTGTAGGTCAGAACTTAAAACTAAGGTAATCATCGACAGAATAAAAAAATATGTCAATTAATAAATTGAATAATTTTCTGTCGAATATGGGACCCTTATTCAACAGTGGGGAGTTCTTTTACATAGTTTGGCAATTTGTTATAAATTTTGACAGCCATGTTATAACAGTTGCGACAGTACAATTGCGTTTTTTTTTGCAGGTATTGCTAATCGATCTATATGTCTAGAGCTAAATGTATATACCTGTTCAAAAGTTTCAAATAATTCCTTTTGTGATTTGACAAATTTACATATTTCTAAAATATATAAGCGCGGTAATGTTAGGATCTTATATTTTTTAAATAATGGTGCACTTCACTAGGATCCCAAGGGGGTATGTTAAATATTGCCCGTAGGCACTTTTTTGCGCTATAAATAAGGCCTTGACATTAACTGCGTTACCCCATATGTATTTATTTATATATCGTTAATGTAATAAATAATAATGTAACAACAATAATGTTAAATAATAAGTACCTACTGTGCCGTCACTCCGTAAGGGCCCTAACTGAAAACCAGCGCAGTATTGGGCAAATGCTGCAAAATGCTAGGGAGTTAGGAACCCCTTTTTACCCTTCCTTTTAATGTACCTATACGCTTTTTGTTATCTTATTGTGTTTTTTGGGTAAATAAAATGTATTTTTCTAACATTGTATCTAAGAAGGGATGCCACATAACAGTGATAAGCTAGTAGTGCAGTTTAGTGATCAGTTATGTTCGCAATATTCCATAAAGCGTAAATGAAACTATTTACTTTAGATTTAATAATGCTCAATGTGCGGTGCCATTATCTAGTTACAGACCAAGGAATAAACCCGTATCACTCTTGTATTTCTTCATTTTGATAAGACACCTTAAATGTATTTCCTTTTGGTTTTTGATTATAAAATTTCCCAAACTTAATTTTTGTTACATTTACTTTAAAATTATTTTTACTTAACCAGTCAATACAAACTTCGACTGTGTTATTTAAGTCATGTATGTGTTCAGGTTAGTTGGCATTAGTTACTACTATAGAGACATCGTCGGCAATGGTGTGCAATGGTTTTTGGTTATGTCTGGTAAATCATTAATATACAGTAAAACAAAAGTGGGTCCAAGAACACTGCCTTGAGGTACACCTAGTGCCTAGTTACGTCTAAAAAGTGACCTGAATTCAGTAATTTTTATCATTGAATTTTATTAATTTTACACATTGTGTTCGTTTATCTAAGTACCTTTTGATCCTATCATATGTAAGTCCACGAATACCACACAACTCACACTTTGCTGAGTCTTTCATGACAAACATAATCGAACGCCTTATCAAACTATGAACTCATATCAAAGAACACTGCAGAGACAAACTTATTACGGTCAACATTATCAAGATGTTTATCTAGGTATATATGTACCTATATATAAAATTTATTTCAACCTAATGTATCAAGTATATCAGTTATCTAGTACCCATAACACAAGCTCTGCTTAGCTTGGGACTGGAAGATACTGTGTGAATTGTCAAGCATTATTTATTATTATTTTCTTTTTTTTCGTATGCCAAAAATCGCAACCTGCTCCTAGCCCTATTGGAAAAATCAAAAAGGAACATTTTGTTTTATAGACTAACGTATATAATAGGTACAGTTACAAACAACGCGACGTTGCACAATGCATCCGCAATGCATCTAGCAATTTATCCATCGAAATTAATTGATTTATGTTAGTCGTGTCCTTTGCGCGGGTCTGGGGAACGCGGTGGGTATTAACATTCAGGGTTTTATTAACTAGTTTATGTTTCTACAAGCTACTGCCCGCGGCTTCGCACGCTCTTTTCCGGGATAAAAAGTAGCCTATGTCCATCCCCGGGACCGTTTACCGTTTACCTTCCTACCAAATTTCATTAAGATCCGTTTAACCGTTTATGCGTGAGGTAGGTAGGTAACAGACAGACAAAAAGACAGACAGACATGTTACTTTTGAATTTATAATATTAGTATGGATATGGATAAGTATAAGTTGCTGCCAGATCGTAGAATCAGACCGTTTGTAGAACGAGTAGGCCACTTACAAAACGAACGCTGATTTGGCTTAGTGACGTTTAGCCATATTATTGAACGTCTCGGACGAAGGAAACCTTTCCCTGATCGAAGTTGAACTCAACGCTCAACAATCGGCCTAGCGGATCGTAGAGTCAGTCCGTTTGTGTAGATGAACTGAATAAGGAAGATTTTGAGTGAATTAATGAAAACATAGCAACCACTGAGTCGCTGTGGGCTTAGGTCCGTCTTACGTTGCAGGTTCAATTAAAATTATTATATTTGACGCTTCCGACTGGTATTGATATGGATCAGTTGAGCTAACTGTAGATTGTTTGCAACAGTCAACAGTTAGCTTAATTGTTTCAACTGTAAATAATAGTTCTAATTTGTTTTTATGATTTGTTTGTTCCCAGGACATGACACTGAGCATTGAGCACGTGCAAAATGCAGGTGTAATTCTATCAGGGGTGCTCGCCATGTTCTTCACCCTCTGCGTCAGCCATTCGTATTTACCAGGGAGTATGTTAAGAGCTGTAGTTGTACCTATTATTAAAAACAAGGCTGCAGACGCTTCCAGCATAAGCAACTGCAGACCTATATCCCTGGCTACTGTGATGGCAAAGGTATTGGACGGAGTAATTGATGTGCATCTAACTAAACATGTAAACCTGCATAACGCCCAGTTCGGATTTAGAGCTGGGTTGCCCACTAAAACTGCAGTACTATGCCTCAAACACACCGTCCGTACTACACCAGCAGAAGCACGCCTATCTACGCCTACTTCCTCGACTTATCGAAAGCTTTCGATCTAGCTAGGCTAGAAGCTGACAAAGGATACCGACCTTCCCCGTGAGCTCATGTCACTCCTCAAACACTGGTATGGCAACCAGCGCAACTATGTGAAGTGGTCGGGATCACTATCGGATGAATACAGGTTAGAATGTGGGGTGCGGCAGGGCAGGGTGAGCTCGCCCCGACTTTTCAACCTGTACGCGGACCGTCTGATTCGTGAGCTCAGCAGCACTGAGATCGGCTGCTCTATTGATGATGCCAAGAAGGAAGCCAGGAGGAGATTTCAGCTTAGGCTGGGTAGCGTTCGGGAAACGACGTTGAGTCTTCTCGTCATCCATACCGCAATGCTTGAAAACGAAAGTTTTCAACCAGTGCATCCTATCCGTTATAAATAAATAAAAAAATAAAAATCTTTTATTTCGGACAACACAAATGATTCATAATTTGAAAGTAAATTTATACCTACAAGCACTTATAAATAGGGTTAGTTATTTAACATAAGATACTAGGTTTTAAATACTAAAATTATTCTAGAGGTAAACATTTAGTAGATCACTCTTGGGGGAGGCATTTCGGCAGTGGACGGATGTTTGGTGATGTTGAGGAGGGAAAATAACTACTATTTAGACATCATGGCGCATGCAACTGCACCAAATTTAGAGAAAACTTAAAACAAAAGCACTCATGGTAAATATTCTGTTATAAAGATTTTTAGTGCTTCCATTCAAGTATTTTTCGGTCACCTAGCTACATAAGTTATTTAATAACAAATGGTAGTGCCCTAGCTACGCCTATGTTTGTAACTAATACCTAAACATGGTTGCAACAGAGAATTTAAATTTAGTTCGAAGTATTTAATTCAATACAGAGCAATTCGGTTATGACCTACGGAGCTGAGACGTGCACACTCACGCTAGGGCAGATCCACCAGTTCAAAGTCGCTCAGCGATCTATGGAAAGAGCTATGCTCTCTGAGTTTCTCTGAAGGATAGGATTCGTAACGAATACATCCGACAGAGAACCAAAGTTATCGACATAGCACAGAGAATTAGGAAGCTGAAGTGGCATTGCTGGCCATATCTCGCGAAGAACCGACAACCACAGAACAAGAAAACTGATCGGGATCTGTGAGAGATATGCGGAGGCTCACGGGCTCAGATAATAATATCTGAGCCCGTGAGTCTCCGCATATCTCGCTTTAGCTTGCATAAGCTTCGATCAATGATATAATTAATCGAAGTGTATAATAAGCGAATTCAAGTCCTGAAATCAGGCACTAAGACGTACAATACCATTCCGCCGGTTTTCCTGAACGGCAGCGAACTTAAGCGAGTAGCTTGCTTCAAGTATCTGGGCCATTGGGTCAACGAGTCTCTTACAGGCGATCAGGACATGGAAAGGGAACGCAGGGCATTATCCATCAGGGCGAACATGCTGGCCCGTAGGTTTGCGCGTTGCACTAGGCAGGTGAAAACGACGCTTTGTAGAGCTTATTGCCAGTCGTTTTATACGTGCAGCCTTTGGGTCAAGCACACCAAAATGTCATAAGATACCCTGCGGATCCAGTACAACAACTCGTTCAGGGTGCTGATGGGGCTGCCGCGCTTCTGCAGCTCATCAGGAATGTTTGCTGACGCACGAGTAGATGGATTTGCGGTGATAATGCGCAATAGATCTGCGTCCCTGGTGCGCCAGGTGCGCGACAGCTCCAACAGCTACCTGCAGCTCATCGCACAGAGGCTTCGCTTCTTTTTAGTATTTGTTGTTATTACAATTGAAGTGTTTATTATTTGTAGAAAGTTTCATGTGTCTACCTATTGTGGTTCAAGAGATAGCGTTGACAATTGAAGAGCAAAAACAGCTAAAAATCACGTTTTTTGTATGGAAGCCTCCTTTAATTTAGATATTTATTTTATTTTTATTATTTGTTGTTAAAGCGTCAAGATAAATACACTTTCTATGAAAATGTCCACTGTCTACCTATTACGGTTCATGAGATACAGCCCTGTGACAGATGGACGAACGGACGGACGGACGGACAGCTGAGGCTTATTTATTAATAAGCCCCCGGAACCCGTTTTCACCCTTCGGGTACGGACCCCTAAAAGCATACATACAGCCGAACATAGAACCTCCTCGTTTTTTATGAGTCGGTTAAAAACAAATACTAGGTTGGACACCTTTTCAGTCATGTAGTTCCTTTATGTAGGTAACACAAACTTTACTCTTCTAATAATGGATTCTGTGTTACTGGTCCAATCCCGCATGATTTACTTTTTATCTCGTCTTTTACTTTATATAAGGTGCCACGTAACATGTATACTAAGGTTTTTGTTATTATAGTGCGTAAGTTCTCACACTCGGGGTAATTTGTAAGAAATCTAACGGAATGAATAATAAAACGGTGCTAGAGTCCGAAGCGCAAAATTTTTCCTCCTACGTCACTTGACCTCGTGGCGTAATTGGTTACCGCATTCCAGTAGGTACTGAAGGAAGGTTGCGGGTTCAAGTCCCGTCGAAGTCAATTTTTTTTAGATAATATCTGATTTCTTGGCTAAAGCGGGTGATTCTGCATTCTGAGGGGATCAACTTGAGAGATAAAAAAAAACATAATCTTTATTTTTTAATTTCTAAATATGCTTTTTTTCTTTCTATTCGTATTATATTACACTCACCACAAACACTCTTGCATTAAGTATTTAACATTATAAAAAACTCCACAAATTTTTTTGCTTGTTATTGCAAAACCAGTATTTGTCTTGAAATTATTACAAAAAATAATGTAGATCCTTTGAAATATCAAAAAAATAATAAAAATGTATGAATACGCAAAAAAAAACACGAATGAATTCAAAGGTACCTTACTTTGAATTATTTAAATTAAAAAAAATCGGGATTCAAAAATCGTAGAACAAAGTTGATCCTCTCCAGGCCCAGAATCACCCCTTTTCGGCTTAGTGCACATGTTTCGTACCACCCTGTAGATGTGTATTTAGACATAAATCAGGTCAAATCAAATACTATAAAATTATAAAGCAATCACAGTACATAGCAATAGCAATCTTATTCCTATTAGCATAGAAACGATACCGCTAATCATAAGGCATGCAACTATCAGCTGTCGGCGCCATAGAATTTAAATGAATAGGCGATGAAAAGGATTATTCTAGAAGAGGCAATATTATCTACGCTCTTGCCACACGATAGAAATAAAAAATTGCCGACAGGAGCCGAGTATGCCCGATGCAGAGTAACCGAGACGAGCGTGACATTTTATTTTCGTTCTCTAATGCAAGTACCTAGTTTGTACACCCTAAGAAGTTATTTCAATTATCTATAATTAAAATAGTGCTAGACGTCGAATTCTTCCAACTCAGCTTGTGGATGTCTTCGAAGCCGACTACGGGAACGTTCTAGAAGAAAGACGGCAGTTTTCCTCTTTTGTTTTCAATACCTTCACTGCGATCCTACCAGAGGAACGGCAGCAACTTCCTTCTGTGTATTTTCAACACCTTCATTGCGATCCTACCAGAGGATTTATTGATTATGACGAAACCCCCACGTTGGGGGAGGTATATATATATATAGATACATATGTATATGTATATGTGCTGATGCTGATGAGGAATGCTGGACAAACAAACAGACACAGAAGTGACCTTCTATGTTTTCCTTTTCTTCTCGAAGGTACAATTCAAAAACAAATCAAAGTGGTTTGAACAATTTATTAGTCGCCCCGTCTTAACCCAGCCTTACACCGCATTGTTGTCAGTACACCGGCGTATGATCAAGCACGCTATTAAGCGCGAATCGTCGGAATATTAAGTTGTACAATTGTCGGCAGGTGGATACCGACACTAATTATAAGGAGTTGGACCTATTCTGTGATTGTGTTGTTAGAATAGAATTGTTTTGTTTGATGTGAGATTAGTAGAGCACACGTGTCAACTATGAAACCGATTGGCATTGCCTTGCCTCAAGGCATCATTATCATCGACCTTTAGTACCTACCTACCCCTCTCCTTAAGTGGGTGATAGACGTGCGAGTAAATTCGCGAACTTGTGGCTCGACGACCTTTTTCGCTGGTGTGTCACCCTAAGTACGCGTACTTTAAAGCCGCCGAGTAAATTCGTTGGCGATCCGACAAATTTGAAATTTTGCTCGTAACCCACTTCAACATATAAAACGCAAAGCTTCTTCTGTCGACGACATCGCAATACAGAGTGAGTAAGCTTCACGTGTGTCACCGGTGTCGAGCGGAGTAAGTTTGCGATCTTAAATACCGCGTACTTCAAGTTCGTACGTCTATCACCCACTTTAGGCAAAGAGTGAAAAAACAAAAGAAGCGAGGCGATGCCAACTTTAGCCACATATACAGGTTGTTTGGTAATGCGACCGACATAATTTTTTGAAGAGTTGAGAGGGTCATGGGCTACACTTGAAGTATTCCCATTTGAGCACAGATTTTCTCCGGTAGAATCAATGTCGTATGAGAGTTTTATCAGTTCGACAGTTATTCATAATGAACATAGTTCATAAACAACACGCAGCCCTTCCACATGTCACTGAAAGCGCTAACAGAAGGAGGATTAATAACGTTTGCCCTAAACAACTAGGCCGGAGACATACTTTTTTAAATAAATTTTACAGTATCCCTGGTCCTTTATTATATATAATAGAATAAATGTGTTAGCCGATATTTATCCGTTGATAAATATCGGCAAAAAAATTATAATAGTTGTAAGAAAAAACTTAAAGATACATTGCGATGTATGTCATATGATGACTATGACACAGAACCTTTATTGAGTGTTTTAAAGTAGGCCAAAAAATGTTTGCAAGCACCTTTATTATTAAAACTAGTTTAGTGTAGTTAGCTTAAGCAAATGTTTTAAAGTATGCACCTTCGCCTTGTATAATTAATAAGTTCTATTTGATTATTTTATTTGTTGTTAGAACTCTTTTTGCCTGAAAAATAGATTTTTACCTAGTTCAGGCACTCGCATTATTTAATTCCATTAGACTTTAAGATGAACTTTGTTATCCTTTTAGTCCTAAGTTATTTTGAATAAATTAGTATTATTATTATAAGTTGTTCTTAATCAATGTCTTAAGTTGTTACTGAGATACAATTTTTGTAAGATTTTTTTAAATTATCCAAGTGCGGTGAGCATTTGGGTGGTTTGAGTTCAACCTATTGTGCATTGTACCTACATACATCTATATTTATTTTTATAAAATAAGTTGAATAGTTAGAAGGTACTTACATATTTGCACGTAGGTACGTACACTTCTTAATTAATGTATCTAACTCGAGGAATGTATCATTCTGCACAAACCCTGACGAGTCGTAGGTAGAATATTAAAATGTAAAATTAGAATAAGTTTTTAAAAAATATTAAATTCAAAAATATACAAAATAAAATACAACACAGAAGAACATAAATTGATTTACATTGCGAGAGAGGTAAATAAAATTGCGGCCTTTATGATTTGCTGCAAATTACTTTTCTGCTAATTTTATTCCTTTTAGGACGCAGAGAACTTCAAAACAGCAACAGCAAATAATCTGAATCTATCGCGCAATGTAAATCGAACGAATCGAACCATGGTGCTATAATTTTATAATAGAAAAAAAATTGTTAGAGATCTGGCAGTGCAAGAAAGTATTACCACAATCACGTTGGGTAGAGATTTATTTTAAAGTTTACTTTTTGTTGCCAGCTGGCGAGCGGCGGGAGCGGAGGCCGAGGGCTCTTCTGCTACCACTGCCCGCCAAGCCTGCCACCGCATCAGCACCGGCTGCCGACCCTGGAGTACCCCTTTACAGCATCACACCCATGTGAGTACCTATACCTGCCATATTTACAAATAAATATTATTTTTAAATAAATAAATGTGATTACCTATCTTACTAGCTGCTACTAGCAAAGCGACCCGACGAAGACTGTGGAAGAAGCAACTCAACTCAATTGTGTAACTCAGTTGAGCAGATTGAGCAATGGGGCCCTTCCAGAACGAACTTATTCTGTTCCCCATTGCTCAACGCAAGTAGCTCAACTCAGAAAATCAACAAAGTATAAATTAGTAAATTTAGAAAAATATCGGATATGGCAGAAAATGACCGGTTATGTCATAATGGCAGCTAATGTCAAAAATGACAGAAATAAACTACCAAGTGCGAATCGATTCGCACACGAGGGGTTTCGTACCGTATAAATCAGGAACTTTTTCAAAGAACATAAAACTTTTACTTGTTCAGAGACCCTTTTAAATTTTCATCTTAATTATATTTATTGTTATTATAATTGAAGTGTTACTTATTTATAGAAAGTTTCAGGCGTCTACATATTGTGGTTTACAGCCTTGACAAACGGAGAGCACAAAAAGACAAAAAAATCACGTTTTTTGTATGGAAGCCCCCTTTTATTTGGATATTTATTTTATTTTTATTGTTGTTGTTATAGCGGCAAGAGCAATACACATTCTCTGAAAATTTAAATTGTCTACCTCTTACAGTTCATGAGATAGAGCCCTGTGACAGACGGACGGACGGACAGCGGAGGCTTATTAATAGGGTTCCGTTTTCACCCTTCGTTTACGGAACTCTAAAAATGATAGCTAATGTTGAAAATGCCAGAAATGACAGCTAACGTATAGCTATTAAGTGCAGCTAACTCCCGAATACTCAAACGCAACGCAACTCAGATGTAACCTGTGAGAGGCGTCGGTATTTACAATATGTCTGGCGTCGGTAACGGCAGATATGCTGATCCAGTGCAGGATGTACCGTAGAAACCAATACGTATACCAACAATCTCCGGGGCCGGTATATGGCCCCGGAGGCATAACATAATAATTATAAGCATTATTTTTTAAGCATTGTGTGTACCTCATTTTAAAATATTTTTTTATTATTATGAGAAAATAAATATCCAAATTAAAGGGGGCTTCCATACAAAAAACTTGATTTTTTCGGCTATTTTTGCTCTTCGTTTGTTAAGGATGTATCTCTTGAACTACAATAGGTAGATACATGAAACTTCCTATAAATAAGTAACACTTCAATTGTAATAACAACAAATACTAAAAATATAATAAAGTTGAAAATTTAAAGGGGTTTCCAAACAAGTGAAAATTTGATGTTCTTTGAAAAAGTTGCCTGATTTTTACGGTACGGAGCCCTTCGTGTGCAAGTCGACTCGCACTTGGCGGTTTATTATCTGCTCCGATTGCATGGCACGCCAATTTGTGGGGGAGGGCGGTGCACGCGAATGCATTTTGTAGAATCAAATCAGGGAAGGTTTTGTGCGGATTTTTAATTCTAATATTTTGTAACCCTCCTCCGTTGGTAGTCGGGTAAAATTTAGATGTCAATGGCTCTCTCAAAGTAGAGCCTTGTTTCTTAGATGTTCCATTTTGAAAAATAAATAAATATTGTTGATTTTGAAAAAGGTTGACACACTGTTGACATAGGAAGCATAATTTGAAAAAGTTAGTCATCATAACGCCTAATTAAATGTATGTATTTGAACAAAAAAATAAATGGAGTAGCACTACATTCTTATTAATTTTAAGTAGGTACTTAAAACTAATAAGATCAATTGAAATTTAAAAAGCTGCGTTCATTATTCGCAAAAAAGCTTAAGTTGATCTACGTGCCCAATAAAATCTTACCGAAAAGGGTTACAATATCTCAAAAGGCAAAAATCAGTTTCTTTCACGTTAACCCATCTCGCGTGGGCAAGGGGTGGTAATGTGCTAATGAATAGAGAAGGCGGGAGGGGGTGCCGCGGGGTGCGCCGGGGGAGGGGCGTGGGCGTGCTCCCCCGGGATTGGTCGCCGGCGGCGCCATCTATTATTCATAAAATAGTTTTTGAGTCACGCCACCGGTCGCTTTAACACAGTTACACTCTAACTCAATAAGTATCATGTCACTTTTGATTAGTCTCTCTCATTTTTACAACGATCAAAGGAATTACGTTTGTTATTTAATTTGGGACGTCGCAAAATGACAGGCCTTCGGAGTAATTGCGTAAATGGTTTTAATTTTTAAAATCTATTAACGTATTAAGGGTGCCGCGCCCGCTCTCCCGTTTGGAAGTTTTCAGCCGTGGCTAGTGGATAAAAAGCGGCTTAGACGAATTTATTAAAAATGTATAAAGCAATTTCGCGGCTCTGTCGGAGCACAAGCGAGGTTGCAGTATGTAGCGGCCTTTATTTCCAACGAAGGTGTTTGCAGGTGTTGATCAAATGCTGATTGGACAGTTGGAATTCGAAATTAGAACATCAGCAGAATGGACAAATCGAATCGAACCTTCGAAACTACATAAATACAAAAGAAAACACAAATCAACACACACAACACTGTTTCATTGACAATTGTCAATAAAATAGTCGATATTTCTAAGATTTTCGATTTCTAAATTTACGTTCCCTATTTATTTTCATGAGTTAAAAAAATTCTAAATATTGTTAGATAGGTGATTTTTTTTTTTTTTTTTTTATAGGGCAATGGCCTTTATTAACAAAGAAAATTACAATCAAATTATAACTAGTATTTACAATTGAAACAATTAAGCTAACTGCAGACTGTTACAAACAATCTACAGGTAGCTCAACTGATCCATATCAATACCAGTCGGAAGCGTCCCCAAGACGCTGGCTGCATTGCCCCGCTATATGGCAATGCTGATGCGCTGCGCCAGATATCCGCCAGCTCTCGGGTCACGCGTCGCGTCGACCAGACGCTCAGATAACTTTTTAAAAACCAGGAGAGCCTCGGTACCCCACGGACCTAGGGTCTCGACCCCAAAGGGAGCAAATATGTAGGCTCTGTCGAGACCTGCATATTTGCGTCTCTTGAGATCCTCGGCCAAATCTGCCGCCGCACCAGCCCTTACGGATGTCCTCGGAAGATGGGAAGGCGCAAGTGTGTCGACGCATGTAGCGTCCCACACAATGGGCCTCCCGAACTCCCATGGGACTAGTGTCATACCGTGAGGCCTCTTACCATCGTCACGCAACAGACCATTCGGTTCGAGAATAGCTGGTACGTTAGCGGTGACAAAGGCCCGCCGGATGACGTCGTTAAGGCTGGCATGACGAGATATCCGACCGGCGGCCCTAGTACACGATAATCCGTGATGACCAAGCGGTTCGACAGCAGTACCGCACTGGCATTGATGAGGCGCGCAACACATTGCACCCAACCGAAGACATGTTGCGATACGGAAAGTTACGGGATCCAATAAAGTGCCAGTGTTAAATGAAGGGAATGCTTGCAACCAATGTCCTGACTCCCATTTAGAAACGGCCAGGAGACGGGCACGATCCGCAGAGCTGGAGCACGTTTGTAACAAACTATTCCGTGTCAACTCACACAGAGGCCCGTCCCATTGCCGTTGAGACAAAAGAGATTTTGGGGGAGCAGCATTAGGGCAAGCATTATGCCAAGCCGTTCGAGCTTCGTCTAAAAATGAAATTTTGAATGAAATTCCAGGTGGGACCAAACAAGATGACTTTAAAATTTTTTCAACTAAAGAACTAGTGCTGTAGACGGAAGACAGGAACGCTGGAAGGGCTACACTTTAAATTTTGCGTATACCTAAGCCTCCCAATTTGACAGGCAGGGAGGCCTGCGACCATGCCTTGTCATCTAAATCGACATTCAAAACCGATGGTAGAGTATTCTTTATTATGTTGTTTAAGCCTTCCAAGAGCTCACTGTGTTTCCACAGTTGATTACATCTCAAAGAATACGTAAATTTAGGTACAAAAAGACAAAATCGAATTATTGTAAAAGCCATATGGCTATTAATTTTGAGCAGTCTGTCCGAAGTTTTGTTGAAATTTTGAATTTTCTCGTCTACAAAGGACTGAAAAGACTCATCAAGAATTGGTGAACCAAGGAGGCGAAGTGAACATTTATCAACAACTGTTATGTTGGGGGCTAAACTATTGAATTTTCCAATGATATTGTTTTTGTCTACACCAGAGTCCGAAATAAAAAGCTCGCACTTTGAAAAATTTAATTCCAAACCTATTTTTCGAAATTCATCTGTGATGTGATGATTTTTAGATCATCAATAACTGTGTTTACCTCTCCACCTAAAGTTCCGTCATCCAAATACCAAACATTGAGCTTGGATTGGAGACGTTCATTAATTATTAATTTTGCCTAATTAGACAAAAACAAAAAAATAGACAATAAAACCCTAGCAATAGATGCACATTATTAGCCTCGCGGAACTTTTTACTGCAAGCTCAGACCAGGCCACTTCCGGCGGAAGTTGAGCACTTTTTAATTTCCGCCGAGGGATTTTTCTACAGCCTGATGGACATTAAATTATTAACGTACAATTAATGTAAATTATAAGCTCTCAGAAAGGATTGGCTTAATCCGGTTTTTCAAATTAATGAAATTAGATTTTCTGTTTCTAAAAAGCTTGGGTTTTTAATATGCATTTATATGTAGAGTTGAGACGGGGTGCGCTCCTTAGGGAAGGCCTATGTTCAGCAGTGGGCAAAATATAGGATGATGATGATGATGATTTAGAGTTAATGAAAGTCCATAGGTACCGACATTTAAGTAAATATAGGAACTGATAAAATTTTTATATACGTTAAACAAAACTGAGAAGAGGCTTGTTGGATACTAAAGTTTTTCAGTAAAAATTCTCTTATTTTTTCCGGCCGTGAAAAAAAGATATATCCAGTTTAATCGACAATATGAAAGGTGGTTATTCTGAAAAAGCTCGATAAATAAGTAATATTCGATATCCTCCGCTCGAGTTCAAAGCGTGCGAGCTAATGGAGTGAACTAATTGAACCGATTCACTAGCACATCATGATGCATGATGCGATTTAACCAGATTGAACATATTTTGCGGGATTTTTGGTTTAAATTATTTATTAATGAGATTTAATCGCTAATTTAGAGACTTTATTTTGTTTAAAAAATTTTGTGTTCTTGCCTACCTCATATCTACATGACGTATTAGAGTTAGAGCTGCTTAAAGGCAATAAGGAAAAAAAAACTTTTCTTTGAAAAAACTTATGTTTTACTGATTTGCGGATTCTAATTCTGTAACCTAATGCATCTTTTTTGAATGTTTTGTTTATTTCAACGACGATGCATAGTCTATTCCAATTTTCTTTCTAGCTCATAAAAATTAGTATTTATGTAAACGAATAATATATTATATGTAAACACATAATATATTATATGTTTACATAAATACTTATTTTTATGTGCTAGAAAGAGAATAAGTATTTATGTAAACATATAATATATTATACGTTTACATAAACACTTATTTTTTATAGTTTAGTGTTTTTATTTGTTATGCAAAGTAGTTGGTATTATAATACCAACACTACTTTGCATAACAAATAAAAACACTAAACTATGATACAATTACATAGCACAACAATTAAAAAATAATTTTCCCATCAATGATGACATCAACCGATAACTATTAAGGATAATTCAGACGATGACATCCACAAGACCGGCTATTAAGGGTAATTTTCGCCAGTAATGTATGGAACAGCATTATCGAGATAATAGAAAAGAGGGCGGCCAGCCCTAGCATTTGTCACTGAATCTATTAGTAGTAAGTCAGTGGGGTGACAAGGTCTGTGGGTTTATTTTATTTGTAAATCTCAGCTTATTCATATTTTTTTTTGTTTTTAAGGAACGGTCGCTCGTTGCAGCACAAATTTCACAAAAAAAGCTTTTAACTGTGTAATTGTTTTATATTTCTACTAGTATAAAAACTTGACATGCAATGAAAATGAAGCTATAGGTATTGAATTTACTGATTACAAAACCTAAAACTATAAGGTAACACAAACAAAGGGTCATCATCTAAGACGTCTTCCTACCAGCTTAAAACTTAAGTAGGTACAGTTTTTCACAATGAACTTATTTGATTATTATATTGATTATTCCTAAATGGTAAATATGGTATTCAAATATTTGTTGTTTATAGGATTACTAACAGGATCATAGAAATAACAAAACATACCTAATTGATTTTTTTTATTTTATTGTCACCCTACGCCTCAGTCAGTGTCTCCACCTCATCAATTCCCATAGACACTGGTATCCGACAGACAACGTAGGGCGTAGGGCGCAGGGCTTAGGGCTGCACTCGTATTTAATGGCCCGACCTTCCGGCCCTTTTGTAGCTGTTTTAGAAAACAATCTGTGCATTTGAAGCGTCGCAAATCTTGAGAGAGTCATCATTGTGTCATTTTAATATTAACTTAATGTTGTTGCGTATTAAATATAAGACTGACGTTTTTGTTTGATTACTTAAAATTGAAACGAAATAGACAGACTCGAATTAAAATAAAGCCTGGTGAGATTTAAACCCGCAACATATAAAGCGAAGCTTTAGCAAATACAATAAAATTGTTGTCACTCAGGAAAAAATTACAATTTAACTAAGTACTCGTATCCATCTGCCTACCTTAAATAATCATTTCTTTCTACAGACACGAGCTACTCCTACCACCCCGCAATACACGATGACACATTCGTGCGGCGGAAACAAAGGCGAAACCGGACTACTTTTACATTGCAACAGGTAAAATAATAAACTCATTTTATTTTAACACCTACATGGGTCACATTACAGTTATTTTACATCTATTAATCGCCGTTGCAGCAGAGTAGCTTTACAGAATGCCATAATTTGTTATTCCATCTCTAGTTTGAAAATAGAACACTTAATTATGTAGGTACTTATGTAATAAGTTTTTCGAAAAAGTTTAAGTATGATTGTGATTGGAACTCTTTTCGCAGTTGGAAGAGTTGGAGACAGCGTTCGCGCAGACGCA
This sequence comes from Eupithecia inturbata, assembly GCA_963662085.1. NCBI lineage: Eukaryota > Metazoa > Arthropoda > Insecta > Lepidoptera > Geometridae > Eupithecia > Eupithecia inturbata. The sequence continues at coordinate 2,769,107 of OY759195.1, forward strand.
TTATCCCGATGTGTTTACGCGGGAAGATTTAGCGCTCAAGATTAATCTCACAGAGGCAAGAGTTCAAGTAAGTTTCTAAATCTATAGCACAGATGTTGTAATACTATCTAAAGCCTACTACATGCTGGCTGGGTCATAACAATTGTGGTTTTCTTTGTTTCATTCGACAGCCTGTACAAGCCCATGCAAGCGAGTCAAGACGACCTCGGGACAAAAATAAATGTTTGTACGATCTGCTGAAATTTGTTTTGTTTCGGGTGTTCTGGGTGTTTCCTATGAGTGGGTATTTTTTAAATTACGTACCGTTTTAAAAATTACCTAACTATGCCAAAGCTGTTAACTGGAAAGTCATCGCATAGGAGATTTTAAAATAAGTAATACCAACTTGTAACACGTAGTCTGCAAATAAATGATTTGATGTAATTTGAATAGGTATGTATGTAATGTATTAGGAGGACGCATTGTGCGCCTTCTTATGAAAGGGATAGGATATAGGATTTTGCGTTCATAGGAGCTCAGAGCAGGACATACGTTTTTGGAAACGGCGTAAGCGCGAGTAATTAGTAAAAACCTACGGTTTAAAATAAAAGTAATTTCAATAGACCGCGGGGTTCCTGAGAACCCGACCAAATTATGTGTGAACACTTTCATGATTTTTATTATCGTAATTTTTTTTCTCAATCGTGTTGTCTCTTTAAAGGAACCAAATAAATAATGTAGAATGTTATGTAATTCGAGTTTTTTACCACGGAGATCCCGTGAGTACTGAGATCTAGTTTGACAATCTAACACGTTAGGTTCGCCCCTTAAGTATGTATATCAGTTATCTAGTACCCATATCACAAGCTATGTTTATTTTGGGGCTAGATGATGCTGTGTGAAATTTCCAGAGTTATTTTATTAACAGCATGTAGTATATAAATTGTGGTTTATCTGAACAAGTCAAAACCCACCTTGATTTTTTTGTATGGTTTTTCCAATGAGGTTACTTTAGTATAAATATTACTTCATCGGGTTATTCTCTCAGAACAGGAAAAAAACTAGTTTTATTTATTTATAAAAAAAAATCGCATTGCGCGCCAAAACATGGATTGTGGGCCATTTCTTACAAATAACAACGTGCCACCTTAATTACTGGTACAAATCGAAATTAATTTACAAAAGTACTGAAAATACTGTTTTCCTAGTGCATTTGCTGTTCTCGTCAGTGACTATTTATTAATAAATAATGCTGGACAAGCCACACAGCCCCCAGCTAAGCAAAGCTTATGTTATGGGTACTAGATGACTGATATACTTAATACAATACATTACATACATACATAGATATATATTTTTTATTATACATAGAAAATACCGAGAACTCGCGGAACAAATATTTGCAGATCATTCAAACATTTGTTCCAAGGCGGGAATCGAACCCGCAACCTCCTGCATGGCGGACCTTAAAGATAAAGATAAAAGACCCTTCGCCCGCTGCGCCACACTGGTTGTTTAAGTTGCCTGCTACCTACCTGCCATTGTCAACTGCTCCACCCGCCCCGTGGTGAATCACCAATTCCATATAAAAGTGAGCCCGCACGGGCCGTACTCTCGTTCGTTTAGACAACAAGTTGGTAGGTAGGTAGCAAAAATACTAATTGATATTTATGTGATAAGTAGTTAAATCTAGTACCGTCCCAGAAAACGGTAGTCCCACCAAAATCATTAAATAAATAAATAATTATTGCTGGACAATTCACACATTATCATCTAGCCCCAAGCTAAGCAGAGCTTGTGTTACGGGTAATAGATACCTAGCCGATACATTACAAAGTAAGATTGCCTGGTCGTGGAACAATAAATGTTTTTTTAATATTTTCTAAGTAATGTTAATAATTATTAACTGACAGATTCAAAGTACTTAACACCACACAACAACACACACACGCCTCAATTTCCACCACTTATTTCCTAACCTCCATAAAACCGCCAAAATCTTCCTCAATTCCCGCGTAAAAATTGATCATCATGCATAACACTTTACGGTTTGACAGGACTTTGACAGTTACGCAATAAAGGTTAAGTTTACGATGTCATGTCGTGTTGCCATGTGCGTAATGTAGCGAGAGGTAATGCGAGCTGGCAGAATGTAACCTGTGTACGTAGGGGTTGTAAATTCTCTTTTTGAAACAGGAAGAGGAAGCCGCGTATGTGAAGTGTTTAGGTAAATATTGGTCGTTTCTTGTCTCTTTCTTGCATATTCAGTATTTTCTTAGATTGTTAGTGTGTTATTGCATTTAGCATTAGCTTATTCTAGCTGCCTTGGAGTATCCGATCGGCTCTACAATTTATCTTCTAGAATGGGGAATAATAAAGCAATAGAAGTACATAATATTTAATAAATGTCTCAAGTCAAAACGTCTATTATGTGGATAAGTACAAAATAGTAACGTACGAGTAAGTACCAGAAAAGGTACCTAGACGTACTCCAATCATCCCGTGATCACGGTGTAGATGTAGATAAACCTGATGAAACACTGGGAAAATACCCGTTTCTAAATGAGTACTTATGATGAAATTAAACAATATTTTACCAGACATCCTAGTGATTAATGTAAAAAAGCAAGATTTTTATATAGCCTACGTTCTTAGGGATTTCATTGTTGTAATTGAATGCGTTCACTGAGTTTATATTTTAAACTCAGTTTAGCGGTTTAAGCGAGTTCAGCGCATTTTACCGACGTACAGTTGATCCGGTTCCAGTGCTAAACCGAGTTCAAGAGTCACGTAATAGGTATTACGAATTTGAATTCGATCAAGCTGAACAGTTTTGTTGATCTTAGTTGTGGCAGCAATCGGTGAAATTTGACTTTAGAGACAGAGAGAAAGAGAGAAAATCTATCAATATAGACGCAAAATAACAAATGAAAATCCATGATTCCATATTCAAAAGCATTAGTTTACTCAATTCACGTAGCAAATAACCGTTGCTAGCGATAGTAGGTTTTAGGCAAATTGCACCTGTTTTATTTATGCCAAAATAAATAAAAATGGCCGATTGAGCTGCTTCGTGACGTCACTATACGCGCGCTGTGACGTCACGAATCAGCTAAGTGGATGAATGAAGGTGGGCTTGTTCTGGTTTACAATTTTTTTGTGTTTTAATAGATAGTTAATTTTTAATTTCTTGTACTGATTAATCATTGAGGTGGAAATGAGAAGATTAAATAGAACGTGAAAAGAAAGCCTATTCAAAACGGCTTTTATTATTAACACACAATACATACTAAACTAATCCATTATGCATTCTTTTATTATAAATTCGAAAGTAACTCTGTCTGTATATTACCTTTTCAAGCTCAAGCGAACGGATCTCAGTGAAATTTGGCAGGGAGGTAGATGGAATTCCGGGGACGGACATAGGTTACTTTTTATCCCGGAAAAAAGCGTGCGAAACCGCGGGCAGCAGTTAGTAAATAATAAACACTTGTATAGATAGCTAGGTATATAGACGTTTTCATTTCTACATGACTGATCCTAGATGGGGTGAAATGCTTTCAGGGTTCATAGATGTGTCTATGAATGTGAGTTCTCTATCGCACGATAAATTTTTAATGTCGGAACATTTTATAGGAAGATTTCGCTTTTACGTTAAGGTTTTAGGGATAAGGCTGCTGATTGTGCTACACTAGGTAAAATAAGTTTGTACTTATTTACTTCCTGTGAAATTAATTAATTAGTTATCGTTTGAATTAGAACCCTTACATTAATCCGAGTGATATTGGTGTCAATTCAGATGTAGCCAAAGTTAAACGAAACTAATTTGACAGCCAGCACTAAAAATGATGCTATCTTTTTATGGGTCTGTACCCGAAGGGTGAAAACGGATCCCATGCTACTAAGCCTCCGCTGTCCGTCCGTACGTCCGCACGTCCGTTCGTCCGTCCGTCCGTCTGTCACAGGGCTATATCTAATGAACCGTAAGAGGTAGACAGTTGAAATTTTCAGATAATATGTATTTCTCTTGCCGCTATAACAAAAAATAATAAAAATAAAATTAATATCCAAAATAATGGGGGCTTCCATACAAAAAAACGTGATCTTTTTTCCTTTTTTGTTATTAATTTGTCAAGGCTGTATCTCTTGAATCACAATAGGTAGACACATGAAACTTTCTATAAATAAGTAACATTTTAATTGTAATAATAACAAATAATAAAAATAAAATAAAGTTGAAAACTTCAAGGGGTCTCCGAACAAGTAAAAATTTGATGTTCTGTGAAAAAGTTGCCTGATTTATACGGTACGGAACCCTTCGTGTGCGAAGTTAATTTTGAAAAGGACAGCAACAATTTTAGTGCTGTCAAATTAGGTTAGTTTTGACGACATCTGTATTGACACTGACTATAATATTTTTAATTAGGCTGTTGTGTCTTTTATTTCTTTTTTTACATAAGCTTTTTTTTACCAAAAAAGTCGATAGATATATGTAAATATGCAAAAATATCAACAACATAAAATAACCAAGGCTTTCCTATAGATACCTATAAATAAGTACATAATAAAACCGTAGAGCTGCTATTCCTATCAATAAAACTGTCAAACTCAAACATAGAAACAAAAGGAATGGAGACGTCATTCGAAACTATAGAAACGTTTTAACCAATCCAATTACTTATCCATCCCCATCTCGTACCAAATCGCCCAGACACGTAAGACAATATCCAATTTCATTCTGTCAATCCATTAGTTAACTAGTCCATTGTCAAAACCCACTCTAGTTGGCAAAACCGCCAAAACAGTTGAGAATTGGACACACATGTGGCCAGTCAAGGCTGGTCTGTCTATTTTATCAAAGTCGGTTCGATTTAGGTTCCAAATTAAGTGGTTGTAGTATGACGTACACATGTATAGGCCAGTCCTGGCTAGTATAGGGAGACCTGTAACCTTTATGCTTTTCTTCCCGATTGGGGGTCTGGATTAAATGGTAATCTGTAACGTGTTTATGTCGCTTCATCTCGGAATGCTATTAGGCAACTGTCACTTTGAAATAGCTGCAGCGTAGAATGAGCTTTAAGACACTCAGTTTAGCTTCTTTATGAAGCTAAATTGAGTTATTAAAAGCCATGTTCGTACCTAATTGTAAGTTTTGACAAAATAATCAACCTTAGGGAGGTACTGTCAACTCCGCAACATTATTAGCGCACTTTTAGAGCTGTTTTTTGACAATGCGCAAACGTTGTTTAGTATGCTTAGTATTGTTCTCGAAGAAAACAACTTCAACCTGCAGTCTCAGAATATGGACATTTTGAGTTTTATTTATTTTTTTCACATATAATAACTAGATCCTTAACCTGTAAAGGCGGTTTTATTGTGCCACTTCTAAGTCTTCGTTGTTTGCATTTACATAATGTATGTATAACCAATGTCAACGCATTTTTAAGTTTTCGGTTTATCTATGGTGCATTAAAAAAGTCTTAGGGCCGTATTATAAAAGCTTGCTCAGTCATATATCTATGCTTGAGTGACGTTTAGCCCATAGAAAAGCGTTACTCAAGCATAAAATAGATCGATGACTGAACAAGCTTTCATAATACGGGCCTTTGACTATTGACCAACTTAATGATATTTTCGTCTGAATCAGAAGCTAGAGAATATACATACCTCTCTCCCTCCCACCTTGGTCACGTGCTGTTGCAACTAGGGGTGTCACCGCGCCCACAGCCAAAATAATACCTACACCCGCGGGTTGAAATACTAGCTGTCCCGTTCATAATAATTTGATACAGTAAAATGTGACATTGAGTCATTTATTTTGGAAATCTGATACGTCTGAGAATGCTAAGTTGATTTGGTTGCATGTAATGGTATTGTGAGATAAACCTTTTTGTGTGATGGTAGAGTGGACTTTAAACTTAATAAAATTACACGCGAGAGAGCTTTAACAATGAGTTTGCGGTTAAGAAAATCGATTTAGTACACATTAATCTCAATTAATCTTAGTAATTTTACTAAAGAGTAAATACAGCTGATAAGTGAGTCAAAAAGTAATTTTGTTCCTAAAACAAAATTAATTTTTCACGCTCCAAATCACAAATGACATCAAAATTTTACCGATTCTTCCTTCAATTCTGAAAAACCTAGCAAAACAACCCTTATTCGTAATATAATTAAGTCGGTTTTCAATTTGATTCGCCTCCTCGTCCGAGTGTCGCTGATAATTCCTCGGAAAATATAAAAAGGAAGCAATGGCAGCGGCAGACATATTGGATTACTACCTACGTGGAACATACCTTTTCACTGAATTGAAATATGATTTATGGAATACAGTTTTTATTTGGGAAACGAGTTTTTGGAAGTGGTGGTTTGTAATATTGATATTGATCGTGTCAGTTTCGTCGTTTTAACAACTTTCGGAGTGTTTTCTGTCAAATTATTTTTTTTCATTGAAAATTATTGAGAGACAAAATGGTCGACTAAATAGAATGCCGAGATTACAGAATAAGTACTTATTATAAAGGAAATTCTTTGAAAAATCTTATACGAAATTGTAGATGAGTTAGGCTCAGAGATTTTCTCTTTCAATATTTTAATTTTTTCTCTTTCTCTTTCAATAGGTATCTGAAAGACCCAGAAATATAATTCACGAAACTCGTAAAATCGAAGTGTCAGTGCAAAGCTACCAGTTATGTTAGTACATTAAATCTGTTCCCTATCTATATAATTCCTTAAAATGAACTTTGCACATCCTCCAATCAATCTTTACAATGTTTACACGCCCTGTTAAATTTAATTTTCATAACACTCGTACCGCTCAAGCGTGAAAAACAAAAACTCAAAACAATTCCCCCCCTTCATTGACATTGACATAGAGATCCTTGAACCGAGTGCTAAAACAATAGGGCTGTCTGGAAACAAAGCGCGACACTTGTCCACTTGTCACAACCCTAGCGAGGCGTTACCAACATAACAAAACAATCGGCCGTGGCGCTACCGGCAAACATTTTAGTTCAAAGAGAGAGTAAATTTGAAGGAATTGCTTTAGTTCTAATTTTGAGCACCCGCACGATTAAGTTGGTGGTAAACAGCGAGTAATTGTGTGGATCATTTATATTGTCATTGAAATGGATTATTGGAGTGGTGTGTAAACTTTTGGAGGGGTTGTTAATAATTTTTGAACATTATTGCTAACTAATAAGCGAGGTTTTTACCACACTTTTCGATTAAGTTTTTGTTAAATTCGGACAGCCAGTAACATTATTATTTCTGACTGATTATGAGGAGGATACAAAATGATGCAGGTACGCAAAAATTCAATATTTCTATACAGGATGTTTGATATTGCAACCGACATAATTTATTTGGGAGTTTAGTAGGGAACTCAGGACATTGATTCTACTGGAGAAATGTAGTCTATGACCGAAAAACTTCCTAAAAAAATATGTCGATCCCAATACCAAACACCCATATTGAATTTCAGCGTACTGTATTTTATAATTATTATATTATATCATTCGTTCCACACAATTTTCCAGTTTATTTTTTAAAGTCTTATTTATCTATTTGAACCATCTACAGGTGATACAAATAAAATTACATAATGGAATATAAACACTGTTTTAGAGCGCTTCTGCTCGACTAACAACAGGCGGTTTTTAACTAATTACATGGACAAACATTTTAATTATTAATTCAGTCTGTGAAGATTTCAAATAATTCATAAAGAATAGACACTTCGCGTAGCCAGGCGCAGGATCGAAGCAGATAGCAAACATGGAGGTGGGTGGGCTTGTTTATGCCCAGCTGTGGGTACTAAACGGATGGTGATGCTAAAAGAAAAAATATATACTATACTAAGGTTTTTATTATTATAGTGCGTAGGCCTCACATTGGGTTAATTTAAAAGAAATCAAATACAACCCCAAAAAAAAATTTTTTTTTTTAACTATCTGCTCTATAATCCGATGGAAGTCCCAGAGTTTTTCGACTCCGACGTCACTTGACCTCGTTGTGTAGTTGTTCCCGTACTGATTGAAAGACGCGGGTTCAAGTCCCGTCGAAGTCGAAAAATATATACTATACTATTAACAAAATAGTAAAACTGATTTAAAATATAAGATTGGAGAACGTAAATCGTAATTGTAATCGGTATATTTACCTGAATCATTAGTTGTTAAGTTTAGATCTGCATGCCATAGGTATGGTTTGCACCACAGAGAGAGACTCTCACTCTCTCTCTCTTAGAGTAGGTACTCTCGACATATTTTTTGCATACCGATATAAATTGGTCAAAAAGTGTTGTGTCATAGGTAAATTATTTACCTTTGTTAACACCTTTGTTAACACGTGTTTTTGCAAATAAAGTAGCATTTATTTTAACTTTGTATCTTCTTACTAAATTTAGTTATTATTCCTCTAATCGCTTCGGAGATCAAATAAGATCCCAGAATCGATACGCGAAGATAATTCCAAGAAAACACGTTTAACGTGATACGTCCTCCATTTTGTGCGAATTACACCACTCGACTAGGATCTAATTATTTGATGGTATGGATGTCGGAAAAGCTTACGTGAATTCTACTTATTTTTATTCCAATACACGCAATTACTGAATTTTAAAACAAATATGGCGGTAGAATTTCGATAAAATGCACAATATTGTGTATCCCATGGTATTGTGAACCACCTTTGACAGCCACCAACTTCATGGCATTCCATTTTTTTTTTAATTTAACGCTAACCTGCTCTTTTACAGCTACCAACCTAACGCGAACGAACGGATAAACAATGCGTCAACGCGCTAAGCGTAGCAGGTAGTAAGCCGGGCGCAGTAGGCACATAGGAGCTACGATGCTACGGCGTAGATCAAATATCGTAGCTGGTTACGAAATAGATAAGCTGAAACGTTTTATGAATGCCGAGAATTTGAAAAATTCTATAGTTTTTAGCATTGTTGCGTTCTACAAGTAATTATGTATGTAGTTTTGCGCACATTGTTAACAATTTTCTTCGAGCCCATGCTAACAAACTTAACATTTTTTATTGTCTTTTTGGAGAATATAGAACGACATTATCTTGTTTTAGTGAATAATCCCTAATATGGGCATACCGACTCGAGGTATAACGACCTCGAGTCGGTATGCCCGGTATATATAAAATGGCCAACGACTGACACGCGCAAAACTGAGCGAAATTTTTCGCTGCCACTACAGTGTAGGTCGTAACAGGCCTTAGGCGTCGCGACGCCCGCCATTGGCGAACGATCGCGTGATGCGCATCACGCTATGGGCTTCGCGCGATCAGCCAATTAGGACACCGCCATTGACTAAAAGTTTTCTTTTTATTTCCTGCCTCTCACATAACGAACTAGTCTATGTAAATAAACGAAAGAGATGTTATACCGCCTCTACCTTTTTCTCGCATCACATCTTAGAAAGCCTCGGATCGTGGCTGAAGCATCCCCCCAGGGGTGTCGGGGGTGCAATTTGCCCCTAATCATGTGATGAAAAACTTAACGCTACATTCTATTCCCGTCTTATACATTATGTATGACAGCTCCGTGTAATCTCTTTTGGGAGAGTATAGCAATTAGTTAATAAATTACTGTTTGAGAAAACAGGGTTAAGATTAATTTGTTCTTACCTTTGAGGGATGATGCGGTGGAGGTGAAATGAATACGTACTTAGCTTGGCTTTTGTTTAAATTTTACTTTTTAACTAAGGTTTTTCTAAGTCGTACATTTTAGGAATACTGAATAATTAAATTCAAATTAATAAATTAATTTTTAGAACTTTTATCTTTTGTTTAATAGCTGTCAAAGCCTCCCTAGCTTCTTTTTTTAGGATTTCTAGTTTCCCCGATAAACATTAATGGCTGTTGACACCCAAATATCTTGGGCTTAATATAAGTAAGTCTTATTAGTAGCGCATAAGAATAATAAAGGGTTTTTTATTTCATTTTTATTTAATTAGTAGCGCAAAATCAACTGAATATCACCGACAACAAAAAAAAATACATGTAGATAGTTTTGTTAAAAAAAAAAACAGTGCTAGGTCAATTAATAAAGCGTGAAACAATGAAAAGTGACCCTTCCGGGAACGGTTTCTATGTGAAATTACTATAATATAAAATCATAGTTTTGACATGAACCATGAAAATGCAAGTTTATAAACAACTCTTCAAACCTCCAGCATAATACCTCTCAAAACCAACTTAATTAACCAGCATTATATATAAGGCCTCGGCACACGAGGCAAGTGTTACGAGCGAGTTTATTAAAAGGCCCTAATGGCACGGTAATTTACTGATATCTTTTAGTACTTGATGCACGAACCTACTGGATTAAGAGGGGAGGTGGCACTTATGTTCTGGGAATAAAATTGAGTTGACTCGGCGCAAATGTTTGTAGAACGAAGGAACTATGTTACTTATATAAATTGTACATCTTAGAAGAAGGCTTAGAATGGTGGTAGACACAACGAGGTTAAGCAAAAAAAATGCGAAATATACAACGTCTGATTTTCCTATTCGTACAGGGACCTACGTGCGCTTGTGTCCGTGAAAGCATTATATGCTTATCAACTCACACATAGATTAGTTTTTGGCTTCAAAATCAAGAGAATTGTTGAGTGACACTATCCCTATGCTGTGACAGCAGCGTGATTTAACTCTTATGTTGTAATTAAGCTAAATAACTATTCTCATGTAGGCGACTGTCTATTTTGGAAATGCCTACATTATTAAAAGGAAACGTCTTGTGTTCCCATATCCGGTGTGATTTAATAATAATAAATCATTTATTTATGACAACTTAGAACAGTTTAGATCTTAATTAACTTATTCTATGGTCCATAGATACCTTAAAACTAACATACCTAAAATATAAAAACTTGATTTTTTTTTAAAGGCAGAAATTTCTTTACTGACAAAGAAAATTACAATTCAATAATAAAATTAAATTAGAACTGATATTTACAATTGAAACAATTAAGCTAACTGCAGACTGTTAACTTAATTGATTTGTCTGGCATTAATTATCTGCTAGTTTCTGCCCGCGGCTTCGCAAATGTTGTTTCTACGGAAACGTTTAATATTAATTTATATCCCATGGCAACTGATTGTGGCATAAAAAGTAGCCTATGTTTTATTCCAGGTTTAATACTAACGGTATGCAAAGTTTCATCACGATCCGTTCAGTAGTTTTGGCGTCATCACAAACAAACATTCTTTGTTTGTTTGTGATGTGTGAGAGTGATAGGTAGGTATTGGTTGGCTTAAAAATAAACCATGTTATGTCACATTCTGAATCAAACCAGTTAAAACTCGTAAAGCGAAAACTCAACTTAAACTCGAACTCACCACTTCAACTTCAAGTTAAAGTTACTCGAGTTAATGTTAACTTATCACTCAACTAATTACGGCATAATGTTCAAAAATGTATGTTCTAACGTGAAAGTTAATGCTAAGTTGACGTGAAAATATGTTAACGGATGGTTATGGGTTGGACTGTAGACATCGGCTTCAAAACGTATTAACAACATAAAGCGCTGTCATAGACTGCTGTTATGGCGTGGAACCACAGGGTCCCATAGAAAGTTACTTTAGTAACTATAATATTTCTTTGCATATAAATAGAAGAAAAAAGCGTTTTATTCAATAAAATTTTTAAAAAATTATGAAGTTTAGCCCCGAATACTTGGACGCAAATTAGATTCGAGCAGGTCTTAAATGACGATTTATTTGGTAGATATTAATTGTTGACTGTCATAAAGTCGCGTCTTTTGCGCAAGTTAAACAAGCTAGCCTTAGCCTGTCTGTCCGTTGATGCGGAGCGAAGCAGCGCAGCGGAGATTTTAAGCAATTCCATTGGTCCACTGATCAGAGCGAAGACTCATTCAATGCAATTGGTTAATATTGCATAAATCTCCGCTCCGCTGACTCGCTCCGAATCAATGGATAGGTAGCCTTAAGCTTAAGCTTACCATCAAGTACAAAAGTAAAATTTTTATAAGGTTATAAACTCTTGAAAACGTGGAGAGAAATAGAGACTAGAATGACACTTCTGGCGTTAAGTTGGACATTAAAATCTATAAAATTCAAAATTCAAAGTGCTTTATTTCCTTTAGACCTTACAGGACTCTTAGACACGTCACAAAATTCAAATTATATAAGTAAAACTAGAAAATAACGTGATCACTTTGATTTTTGCTCACTTCAATATTTTTAAGGTAAAGCAAAGAAGCGAACAAGCAACCTTTACCTTGTTAGGTTGTTAGCTTTCGAGTTGGGGCAAAACTTATTTATAGCCGGATACTGACCGGTGATATGGGGCGTAGGTACTCGTAAATTAATGTAAAGTGTCGCACAGCAAGAATTCGTGCAGTTAGTACAGGGAAAGAGGCGCTCGCAATGCTCGCACACCGCGTAAGTTTTCATGCTCGCTGCGAATGGTACAGTACGCCTCGTAACACAGGTCAGTACCTGGCTTTAGCGATAGAATCAAATTCTGATTGCGATGCAGAACTTTTTGGTAAGCTCTTTCAACAGATTCGTGCTATTGGATGTAGTTCAACCCCGAGTGTGTGTTTAAGGGAGCTTTTAATGTGGAAGTGAGTTATTTTCCACTTAGGTGTTTTTGATTGGAGGGGATGGAATTTTTGTTGACTTGTTTTATCTTCGTGATTTACTTTCATACCTGTAAGAACGTTTGCATACCTACTTGTAAATGTTTTTTTTGTGTTTTGCATACGTTGCGATATTACGACGTAGAACATTCGTAGTCATACTATGACGTAGATCAATCGTACCTCTACTGCAGTGTAGAGATGGAGTCTAATCTAAGTTTTGCATACGTGGCGATAATACGACGTAGAACATTCGTAATCATACTATGACGTAGATCAATCGTACCTCTACTGCAGCGTAGAGATGGAGTCTAATCTAAGTTTTGCATACGTGGCGATAATACGACGTAGAACATTCGTAGTCATACTATGACGTAGATCAATCGTACGTCTACTGCAGCGTAGAGATCGAGTCTAATCTAAGTTTCCCAAGACAATTAAATAAAAACATACAATAATAATTTCGTTGCGAATAAAATCTAAGCAATAATTTCCTAATCGGACAATTTCATGTAAAATTTTACTATTTCATTGATACAGTTGCCTCATACAACTCCTAACCAATTCGAGAAAAAACATAACCCTCATTCTTGCGCAGTCGGGTAAAAAGCAACAATACCTCTCCTATTATCCAACAACAAAGCTAATTACTCGATCGCCCGTTGTTTTGTTATGCACTTCACACAACAATATTTGTTATTGTTTAACTCGAGGGCACTCGGGTTTGCAAACAATGGATGGCGATTATTGCGTCCTTTGGGGTAGGGTTGCCAGTATAGAGCTTTGAAGCTTAAGATTAAACTTATTACAGATTTGCAGTGTCAAAAATGGTCATTGGCGGAAATCTATTACTTATTGGATTTTTCTGTTAAACTGCTCCTTGTAGTAGGTTTTAGCTGGTCAAAGCTTTTAAAGCCATTACATGTAGTTTACAGAGGGGGGGGGGGGTCCTTATAACCCCTCTATGTTGCCACCTAGAGCGATTTCGTGTTTTTATTTTTCTTAGTACATCTATGATTTTAAGTTTTAAGCCGGGTACTGACTGTTACGTGGCGTAATGTATTACTACTCGCAGTGAGCATGATACGTTACGCCATTGTCGCCGTTGCTCGTTGCATGCGCCTTCTTTCCCCGTACTGACTGCACGCACCTTTATACTTAAGGTTGTGGCAGATCAGAGGCTCACTGCTACCGCCCAGCACAAATATGTTTTTAATATGAGCTTTAAATCGTAACACTAAGATCATTTCATATTGACGACATCAGATGACAGACAGCTCGCGGGCCACTCGTTTGGAAGCCATTTTGTCACTGTCGAATGTATCTAAGGATAACTACCTAGTTTAAGCCCATATTTAAATGCACATCTTTGTGCTACACGGTAGCGGTGTTGGATTAATGTGCGCAGAGCTTTACTCTTGTTTGACACCCCTGAATATACTGCATCTAACGAGCCAAAGTAACAAATATCTAAAGAGCCCTTGAACGACATATTTCCCTAACAATAGCTGAGTGGGGTTAGCTCTACTTATAATGGACGGTCAGCGCAACAAAGATGCAAGTTGACATCTGTTCCTGTGTGTTACAACCTTGTCGGTTTAAGAGGGTGCTTATGACATTCGTGGTTTAGTTTTTATTTTTGAACATTTTCACTTATACCTGATAATTGAAACTAATAAGCAAATCATTGCATTTCTTTGCTTAATTTTCCCTTGCATTACAAAATCCTAACCTATGTTACAATGCAATGAAGTTAGATACTTTGATTTATTTTCACTTGCATTTTAAAATCCTACTTAATTCAATCCAATGGCAGAATTATGTCAAACCATGACGCAGAGCCAACGATAAAAGAAGAAGAAGATTCCAATTTTAATGAAACCCTGGAAGCCAATTCTCGCCAATTTATCACTCGATAAATATCAACAGAACTGTCAAATTTGACAGATCTTTCATATAAAAACTGTCAAATTGCGTTCCTGGAAGGCAATTCTCGCCATTATATCACTTTATAAATATCAAAAGAACTGTCAAATTTGACAGTTTTTATAAAGACGAACTGTCAGATTTGACAGTTCTTGCCATGTTTATCGAGTGATATGTTGCCGAGAATTGCCTTCCTGGGGCGAATTTGACTGAACAGTTAAAATTAATGAACGTTTATTCTCTTTTTGAATATTTTTGAATGAAAGTAAGTAGGAAGGTACTTTATATCATAACCACGATTGACGCTTTGTATCTCATTCAAAAATAGAACGAACCATGGAACGAACACTCAACGTTCACTCAATGTTCCGATTGGGGCTCTACTCTTTGAGATTTATTTGAGAATTTGAAAAATCGCGTAAGTATTGTGTTTTCAACCCCCAAAAACAAGAAACAAAATCATCGTTACAGGGTAGGGGCAATCCTCTCAACGCGTTCAAATATTAATACTACCCTTGTAAGATAAAAACTATTAGGGTGGGATTACGGTGGATTATTATTTTAACTAAATTAGCTTAGTATCGGCGAGGGACCGTGAGGACCCTTGAGGTCAAAGAGTGAGGTCCAGATGAATCTTATTTTAGGCTCAAGGGATAGGTAGGTACTTTAGATGTAGGTACCTAGATACTTTCTCTTGGGGTTGTTAACTTAATTTATTCTGTGTTAATTCTGGATTCAATCAAATAAAATAAATACTCACAAAGTTTTATAAAACTGTTTCAAAACATACGGAAGGTTATTTATACGCTTGCAAAAAGCTCTTGGAACCAACATGGTGCAATGTTTTTGGGTTAGATTAGTCAATAGATTTTTTGTGAGTACTTAAATCAATCGATAAAATAAATCAATACATGAGCTATTTCAATGAATAAATAATTAATTAATAATTATATTCATCTATTAATTAAGCCGCCCAATTAAAACTTAAACAAAGCACATAATAATGATTACCAATCCAATCGATTTATCCCCGAACACTCAACGCAACGTAGATTTAATCATGAATGCAAGTCGCGATTTTTTATCTATTAAAAATCGTCACTTGTGACGTTCTTATGCTACGTGCGTGCATCGCAGTACGAATAAAAACTATTTTCTCGTACATAATATTGTTTGCTGCCAACCGGACGACTGACCGCGTTTCGGCTAACTGCAAACTGCGTAGGGAACTGATCACACGAAACACATGTCTCATCTACAATCTTCAACCTCCTAATCTATGTCCCCCACATTTCGTAGCACTCACCGAGGGCTTATTAAAACCAAATTGAGAAAATTGCACTGCAAATGTGGCCCTATACTTGGCTAACCGGCTTACAACAACCCAATACACCTAGACCTGTCCACCCATATCTCTACGTCTAATTAGCAGCTCTGGGATATCTGGTTATTGGTGGGGACCGTCCAGTTTATGAAGGCCTGGGGGTGGAAGAGAGTTGTTGATGGTGTGAGGTCGTTGTAGGTTGGAGATGGAACCCTAGTGTGGCGAATGATTTGTGATCTTGGTGAAGTAACGAGCAGGGGTCTAATGAAGGTGTGCGGCGGTGTTGACAGCTCGTGAGGATTACTGTAGTTATGCTTTTAATATTTGATGCTGGTGTCTGGTTTGTTTGGGGATGGTGCAACAGTGTACGAGTACTATAATTTAGCAGGATTTTTAGTGACTGGAGGTTAATATATAACACATTTCGATACAGAACCCTTGAAAAGTAACGATCTTCTCGCGGACGAGTTGTCCACTTCACTTTGGGATAGGGTACAACCCGTCCGAATCACAAACCAAGAGACTTTAGATTCGGACGAGTTTTACCCCTATTCAAAAGAGAAGTGGACAACTCGCCCGCAAACGAGTTATACTCGTTTTTTCTGTGGTGTCTACAGCAAAATTACTTTTGTAGAGAAATTGAATGCTACGTTATGTATGACACTGCAATAATGTTTAACATGATTACCTTATCAAAAATATTTTTGTGGAGCAATAAATGAATGAATTAATGAATGAACACTTTATTGTACAAATTAACGAATAGAAAAACAAAATCTTATATCTAAGATAAATAAAAAACAGTACAAAAGGCGGCCTTATTGCTGCAGCAATATTGTGAAATTAAGTTTCAACTCTTGATCAGTCTTAATTTCTAGGTTTGTATTGGTAACACGCTACAACAGAGTTCAATAGAAGACGGAGAGGAGGAGCAAAACAACAGCATCATCTTTAAAAAAAAAAATATTTGATTCCTTTGATATAGAATCCAAACGAGCGGAGTTTAGCCATAATCACCACGCTCGACAGGCGGATTGGTGAGCGCAGTAGAGGTGTTAAAATACACAGAAAGAAGCTGCTGCACTTCTTCTCACTCTTCTTCTTCCGTAGGATCCCTTAGTCGGCTCTTACGACATTCACGTGATGGGTTGGAGCCACGGCTATGTTTTCCGTTCTTTTCTTGCTCATTGACTTGTTCCACAACAAGTAACATTGTAGTAGATGCACATTTATTATTTTTTACTTTATTTATTTATTGCATCATAATAAGGTACATATATTTGTCAGGACTTATTGACTATATTGAGAAATACACACAATATGCCGAGATACGTTATATAATACCAATTTAATAAAATGGTATATGAAAGGTAGGTACGTAGGTATGTCAAATAAAATTAATGCAAGATTTCATTTACAAGTCACCAAAAGTATCTCTTAAAAATCATTTAGTTCGTAGTAGCATTTTCCCCAGAGCATCTCTTCTAATCTAATTTCAAAAAGATTATTATTTCCTTGGCTATTAATATTGTGTGGAATTTTATTATATATTTTTAGAGCCATTGAGCACACTCAGTGGTTGTAAAAATATATAATAAAATTAGACTAGACCAAAGTACTTATCTAGATAGACTAGATTGAAGTATTTTTAATTTTGATGCAGGTATCACTAGATTATGTTTATACCTACTTTGATACCGACGCGGTGGCTCATTTGTATTGTATTATTATGGTATTTTCTATGTATAATAAAAAATATATATCTGTGTAATGTATTGTATTAAGTTTATCAGTTAACTAGTAACATAGCTTGGGGCTAGATGATGCTGTGTGGATTGTCCAGCATTATTTATTATTATTATTTATTTTTTGTTAGAAAAGCTAATACTTTCTTACAAATTTACCTATCCTAGAATGTATTTAGCCCAAGAGCAAATACAAATACAAAATACGTACAAGAGCTTTTCACAAGTGCCACAGAACTGTTTAAGCTCTGGATGGAGTTCATAGGTAATAAATACTCGTACTTAGTGCCTAATACCCCGAGCAAAAGCTATAGTGTTTTAAATAACAATCATTATTTCTCCTCTCACAGGTATGGTTCCAAAACAGAAGAGCGAAATGGCGGAAAGCAGAGAGGCTAAAAGAAGAACAGAGGAAGAGAGAGGGAGTCGATATGGTTACTAAGCGGGACCCTGCTGATGATAAAGTGAGTCTTGAATTGAAGATGATCTAGCACTAAAACAGGATTGTCCTTTATTGAGGACGATATCATAGGTTGGTGTTAGCAGTGGAAGTAGGTTCGTAAATCTTTCAAAAGCATTTACAGGATATACAAGGTGTATTTTTAACCTACTTTAAAAAAGGAGGAGGTTCTTTGTTCATACAGCCGTACATAGATGTTGTGTGTATTATGTTTTTTATTTATGTTTGTCGATTGCTCCATCAATGGACCGATTTCGATTTTGATTTTTTTGCTTAGCTTGGGGCTAGATAGTGCTGTGTGACTTGTTATTTACATTAAATTATTATTTATTTATTTATTTATTCTATTGTATAGATAATGAATGATCCCAAGATGGTCCTATAAAAAGGTTATTCCCGAGGGATTAGTATTTGTTCTGCAAAAATTAAAAAACATGCAGTGTAAATAATAATATGTAGGTTTTTATTTTTTTATAACCATCAAATTATTGGAAATCTTTAATGTGTATTACAGTACCTGTAGGTTCCTAGCAGATTTGCTCGTTGAGCGGTGTGTTGAAGTAGGTAAGTATACTGGAGTTAGGTCTCTTCTATACTTAGTCGGTACCTGCGTCTGAGCCCAACACTGGTACTCAGGATCTACCCAAATCTCTTGGTGTTGTGTCTCGGCTAACCTGTTGTAATGCACCTGTTATGCAGCTATTTTCCTCCATTCAGGGTTCATCAGAATGCGGTATGTCCCGAGGCTCCGCCGAAGCCTCCCCTGTATCCAACGGGGGCTCCGCTCGCGGCTCGCCCCCTGTAACACCAGGGTCTCCGCGTCGATCGCCGCACCGCTCCCCGAACCGCTCTCCGAACCGCTCACCAAGGCACGAGAGGTATTTTTGATCACTTATTTATCCACAGAAGATGTATCTGACTGAACTGAAAAGACTCATTGAAGCAACTCCGTCTACACTTTACGATGTGCATCAGCACATCAAGGGTTAACTTCCAAAACCCCTACTCAGCTTCTTCCAGGAGTTGTCTAGTTGGGGAGGCATTTATAGCATTCAAGTTCTATAGCAGAATTTGCAGAGTAGGAAAAGAACAGGGGAACTGAGCAGGCTAAAAATACAATCGAATATTCAAACTTTCTACCGGTTGGCTAGCACCACTTATGCTTTGCTTACTCTACAACGGTACTAATGTGAAGGCTCTTTGATAATCTAGGTCTTGTTTGAAGCACTTAGGAAAGTAAGGAAGTATCTGCAAAGCTGCTAAGGGTTAAGGGCGTAAATATATTTTGAGGGCGTTTTACCTGTAAGACCAAAGGAACAAACCAGAACAGCTGACACATTCATTGCCAAAATACCTTGAATGTTTCTCTCCAGCAGGTCGGAAACGAGCTGCGCCTCTCCCGCACCCTCTGTGGGCAGCGTGGGC
This sequence comes from Eupithecia inturbata, assembly GCA_963662085.1. Classification (NCBI taxonomy): domain Eukaryota; kingdom Metazoa; phylum Arthropoda; class Insecta; order Lepidoptera; family Geometridae; genus Eupithecia; species Eupithecia inturbata. The sequence goes on from OY759195.1 coordinate 2,788,592, forward strand.
TCGAGAGATGCGTCCGCGGAGCAACGCCCGTCGCACAACATCTTCTCGCCTTTTGACCAGTAAGTCTTATATAACATCTCATGTTTTCGGTTTTATGCCCTTGACTTTAAGAAAATGTTCTGACGATTGGTCTTACTTTTACCGAACTTGGTCTTCACCTGGTCTGGATCACACACATCACTCACCGTTAAGCGCTCAATGTTGGCCCCGCAAATCGCAAGAGTCCTGTGTGATCGCGCCCTACGTCAGATTTGACCCTTGCAATGGGCGTCCATACTCAGTAATTTTACCCCCTTTCCTGCACTGAAAGCTTCAACGCCTATCAATAACTATAAATAGGTCATTATCGAAAGCATTTTTGATAAATTATTTACGAGCAACAAATAAAATGGCCTAAATACTTCAGCGTTGGTAAATTACAATAAATTGAGTGCATTAAATCATTGTCAATCAATGCCGGCGATACTGACCGATTTGTTTTATTATACAGGTTTCATAACAGATGTATGCGGATGATAAAACCGCCATTTTGTAAAAATAAGTTGTTTAAAATGGCGCCGTTTACGAAAAATCCTTCTAATCCTAGGTATGTTTCACTTCATTTTACTTCAGTTTTCGTTCGCAATTATTGGGCATTTGGGCGTACCTACCCAATCTTCCATTGCCGCCATTTTGAATTGTGTGGCAGGGTGCCGCCAGGGGCACTCGCATAGCTGGTGCGTGTTTTGTAAACAATGATATCTCACAAATAAGGGCACATTTTCGGGCAATCCTTTCCCGAGATTTTAACATACTAGCTTTGGATAACACGTGTAGGCATAATTTTCTCCAACTACCCACACGGCTTAAGCCCGGAGCTTACAAAATTGAGTCCGAACGATAAAACCAGCTGAAATTACCCATCCGAGCGAGTTGAGAGCGCAATATAATTAGCGCTGATGAGTCCGGGGCCTAAATGGTCTAATCGAGTAATTGTCATAAACTCCATCTTCATATGACGACACACTAATCAACTACATTATGGTAGGAACATAGCTTTTATACCGTACGATTTAAGAAAAGTCCGTCTTTTTGAACCTACAAAAAAAGTACATGGACACCTGGAAAATATACCTCATCAGATTGTTTTGTAAATTGCTAGTGAACGAGCTTTGATAAGCGTTCCTTTGGCTGGAGGTTCAATTTCAATTTTCAATTTATTAATCACTTTATAACGATACAGATTACTTAATCCAAAGCGATACTTAAGACTCATATTAAGAAAATATTAACAAAGTAGGAACTAAATTATCAATTTAACCTTGAAAAAATTTAACAGCTTAAACTCACTAAGAGGAATAGTGAGATAAGATAATATATTTAGATATATATATATTATATATATATCTAAAATAACTAAAAAAAGTTACAACAAAAATATAAAAGGCAAACAATAGAAATTAGAAACATCAATAAAATCTTATAAGTCTCACATCACAAGGAGCCGAAAAAAGAGAGGAGTGTTCTATGCAATCGTCTTTTATTCATCCACCAATAATATAACAAGCTGAGGACGTCCAGGAGGATATTTAGGTTTTTCTGTGAACGACAAATAGGAGACTGCTGACGCTACGAATTCAGCTAGGCTGGGCAGCGTTCGGGAATCTACGTCGAGTCTTCTCGTCATCCATACCGCAATGCTTGAAAACGAAAGTTTTCAACCAGTGCGTCCTACCCGTTATGACCTACGGAGCTAAGATGTGGCCTCTCACGGTAGGGCTAGTCCACCATTTCAAAGTCGCTCAGCGAGCTATGCTCGGAGTTTCTCTGAAGGATAGGAATCGTAACGAATACATCCGACAGAGAACCAAAGTTATCGACATAGCTCAGAGAATTAGCAAGCTGAAGTGGCAGTGGGCTAGCCATATCTCGCGAAGAACTGACAGCTGCTGGGGTAAACGTGTTCTCGAGTGGAGACCGTGACTCGGCAAACGTAGTGTAGGACGCCCTTCGGCCAGGTGGGATGACGATCTGCGAAATACTGCAGGCAGATGATGGATGCGGCAAGCTGAAGACAGGGCGCTATGGCGCTCATTGGGGGAGGCCTATGTCCAGCAGTGAAGACAGCAGACTAAGATAGGTTGATGATGATGATGCTGATGATGACGTGCTACTGTCATAGGAGGAGTTGGAGCAAGAACTGGGACACGGTGACTGACTACAGTTTATCTGACAAAGAACCAAAGTCTTCCAAATTATCAAGCTGAAGAGCCAGTGGCCTAGCTTTTTATCTCATCACCTTCAAATCCAACAATGAAAGACGATGAAAGACCGATCGCTGGCATATTAGGTAAGGCATAGCAGTGCTGTCACTGATGCTGTTATGCAACAATTTCAAATAAAAACCTAATTAAACGTTATTCTAAAAAAATCATCTTGAAGATTCACGATATCGTATCGTAGGACTAAAGCGCCTCCAGCGAATTAATGCTACGATGGTCGTAGTGGTCTTATTAATTACATTGAACTGTGTATGAGTGTGGCTTTAATTTTTTTGCGGGTGGGAGTCGGTAGTTTATACGAGCACTGATCTACACTGAATTCTAGTACTTGTTAATTAATTTTTCGGGTTAGGTGATCTCTTGATGGTACATAGGTACATAGAATAGTATATAGGTACATAGTATAGAAGAATAAATATAAATTCGAGCGTGTTGTCTTGTTATTATTTCAGCCTGATTTCACCATGATGGGTATTCATACATACAGGGTGTAACAAAAAGTAAGGACCAAACTTTCCTTTACGTACTGCCTTGCTGATAAATAAATAAATAATATAGGACAATTCACACATTATTTTGCCCCAAACTAGTTTCTTGTATTATGGGTACCAGAAAACTGAAAAGATAACTTTTTGCAATTTCATTTTCATTTTATTTCATTTATTCTCAAACAATTTACATTGTTTCGGAAATTATACATCGATACACAAATAATACAAAACGGAGAATTAGAGTACAGAAACATTAAATAAATTTTATACATACAAAAAAAAACAATAATAGTGCTTAATCAAAATATTACTCGAAACCAATTTTGGGTAGAAAGATTTTTTGGTATGAAACGGCAAAAGTGGTGAAAACCTGTGGTGCGAAACAGCGCTACACCAAAATGTCAAAACAGTTAATAATCAAGAATGTCAGATTTAAAATAAAAATGTTAAAAATGTAAAATTTAAAAAAATACTGTAACAATTATACAAAATGTCAAATTAAAAAGAAATAAATTTAAAAGAACAATAATTACGTAAAATGTCAAAAATATCCATAAAATTTTGTCAACTAGTTAGGTAACATGTTAAATTGTTATCATTACAGATTCTCAGATTTATGTTTGTCGGCGCAGAACTCCTCCAAAGAATAGTAGCACCTCTTCATCAAGAATTCATTGAGTTTGTTCTTCAATTTGTCTGCATAGATCATACACACATAGATCAATATTTTTATTATAAGTACATAAGAGCACCCAGACCCCGATAAGCACAAGCACACAGCCAATAATAATTTAATAACTATAATTATTAGTAATAATTTAAGAACTTATGAAATTAGCAACAATTTTTTAAATTTTGGATAAAAATTTATAAAATATGTAGATTTAGGGTGAAGAGAATTATACAGAGGTTGTGCTACCACTAGTAGCTGTAGCTCACCTAACACGAGACCAACTGGCTATCATCAACAATATACTTCAACCCAGAAAGCAATATAACTAAATGAATCTCAATAGATCTCGCAGCGTCATCCTAACTCGAATTTTACAAATTTATGAGATTCCGTTTAATCGAATAAGCCGAGTTTAATTGTCAATACCGATACCGAGGTTAAACCCACTTTGTAAATTAACTTTAAACTTTAATTGGTTAAGTATCGACCGTCTTAATTATGATTGAGACAGGTTTAAGTCATCGCAAATTGGCTAAGATTTTATCTAAATTAATACGGGGTGTTTCTAAATCGAATGTAAAATTTTACTAGGATAATTGATATTTTATTGATTTTTAAAGCTTTTAGACCAAGAAGGAATTATAAAGATTTTTTGCCTTTTCAACACATAATGTGTTGAAAAGGCAAAAAATCTAATCATATGCTTGAGTAACGATTTTCTATGGCAGTAGCGTTACTCAAGCATAGATCGATGACTGAGCAAGCTTTTATAATGTGTGATCTATGATATGCGATGATCTAAAATGTGAAAAACATGTTGTATTATGATCGCACTTTTTCATTTATGAAAGAAATAATTACGCTCTCACCTTTTAGTGCCCCTGTTATTTGATAAATTCCTAAATAAACCCAGTAAATCCCGTATGGACCGGGGCTTAAAATATGCGTCATATAGAAAAATGCCTACTCTGTGGGCAAATTAATTGATTTTCTTTCGAATAATCAATAACCAACAGCCAAGAATTATCATCAGCTAAAACGCGTTAACAGCCAGAACAAACACGTGTCGATACAATTGGGTGTAGGGATTATGTCAAAGTGACATTAGCGTCGACAAAATGCCGTAACGAGTTTATGTCGACGACGGCGCGAAATCGAATGACAATCGACATTTACTCGCGTTTATGTCACGGGATTAGGTCTGCTTTGGGATTTGGAAATGCAGGTTAAACTGGTTAATCTCGGAGGTTTTTGGGGGTTAAGAAATAAGTTTGTGTGATTAGCCAAAAGTTAAAAGTTGTGATTATGGCTCTATTTTTAGAAAGGCTATGTCAATAAGTACATAGATAATGGGGCATTAATAACCCATAACCTGGTAATTATTTATAATGTTTATGCAAGAACCTCTGCCTGCTATTATATAAACCTTTCACAGTCGTAAATTTATAAATTTATCAGTGAATTTCATTAAGTGGACCATTCAGCCGTTTAGTCTAACCACTGGACGAATTTTAATGAAATTTTGCAAGATAGACCATAAGGAAGAGAAGAATGGGAAGGAGAAAGGCTACTTCTTAACCAGGATTAACATGTGCTAAGCCACAGCCTGATACATAAATAAGATAATATATACATACACATGAAACAATTACATGATCGCATCAAACATCAAACGCGTCCGACACAGAGCAAATAACCCTCCTGTATCACATCGCGGGTACAACAGGCCCGTAATCTATTTGTCATATTAATGTGGACAATTAGACCGGCGTGCATGCGGGCAAGGGTTGACGCGAGGTTCGTTACACCACGGAATTACGTGCACGACTGTATCGGTACTGGTGACCACAAAAGTATTAAAACATCTATAAGAAATCAAATAATATCCCAAAAATTTTTTCGACTTGGACGGAAATTTTTAGTAATTATTTGATTTCTCATAAATTACCCCGAGTGTGAGGCAGACGCACTATAATAATAAAAACCTATTAATACATTTATTGAGATGGTGCAGAACATAGAATTAAAAACTACCTACACATAAGTGGGTAAACAAATTTTTTTGCGATAGAGTTAGCCTTCGTGGTGCTTGTCTGGGGAGGTCTTTTTCCAGCTGTTAGTTTAGACTGATAGAATAGAATACAATATTTATTTATGTAGAAAGTTTCTATGTGTTTATCAATGTTGCACCCACCACAATAGGTTTGTGTTGGTGCTCAAACTCGTCTTATACATAAATGTTATTACAATGATGATGATGATGAGAGTTACCTTTTAAGCATTTCAAGTTCGTGTTAAATAGGTATTTGGAAAAACGGTTATAGTACTTAGTGTTTAGAGCGGTAACTAGACCAGTATTAAGAATTTTATATGTCTAACCCACAGAGATCCGATGATTTTTATGATTTTCTTATAGAAATTGTATTAAAATTATTTGAATTAGAATTCAAATCAGCATTTATTTGAATACTGATTTTGAGCAGGGTTTCAGGTAAATTTCTTACCTATGTTTTAGTTACTAAGGCATATTTATTTATTGCGTGCAAGTTGTAGGTTAAATTATTTAAACACAGTCTCGAATTTCCATCAAAAGCTATATGTCAAATACACGAGCCAGCCCGCAGGCAGAAGTTAAATAAAATTATGTAACCGAGTGTACACATAATGCAGTTTTAATCAACGCTTTAATTTGATTCGACGGTAGCGATTCTGAAATGGTGTTGAATTAATGACCGTAATGAGAGTGCCGGGTAAATGATTATTTAAATGTGTCATTTTATAAATTAAATTACTAAGCGCGTAATTGAGGCGTTGTTTTTTCAAGATGAACCTAATATCGCTTTAGGGCTCCGATTCGAAATGGCAAAAGGAACAATTTTATTATTTAAGCAGTTAAAATGCAATTCTAATAAGATTAAATCCATGACCTGCTCTACCATAGCACATGCTGTGTGGAGTCCGATTTTGTCAGTTTTGCTATTAGTTTTATATGTATCTTTTTCATTTTATGTTCTGATAAAATAAATATATTAATAATAATAATAAAATAAAATTTACTACCTACATGTCAATCCATTATTTTAAATACATAACATAATAATTAAGACATAAAAAAATACGAATTTCGTCAACCCATGATTCATATAATTACACGTAGGTATGTAAATGATTAAAAGTATGTAAATGATGAAATGGGAATGAACCATTCACAAACGCACTGACGCACATCAATGATTCAACTTTTTCCAGCCACTTGATTCAGTTACTGGTATAATTCGATAACAATTCAGGAATACAAATTGCCGTCGCGACTCTAGACAGTTGATACATTTATTATGATAATTCATTGCCGTATGTGGAGCACAGGAGTGCTTTGCATACAGAGAACCAGCTAAATGTTAATATTAATATTTCAAAAATAAACTTTTATTTACCTTGACCTTTTTAAGCTGTCATGTTGTAAATAGTTCATTTTAGAATAAGTGCGCAATAAAGTATATACTATGTATGTTTTATAGAAAAATTCGAAAGTGCTTCGGAAGACAAACACAACGAGGACAACCTCGACGACGTTACGTCGTTTCGTTTTGGAGTTCCTATGCCCATTGGCCACCTTCTATCTTCATCATCAGACCAGCTCGATGGTACCATAACAAGTCATTGTGTCCGAACTCACATAAGTACCTATATGTGTTAATATGTTAAAATTGAAAATGGTATTAATAATTGTAATTAATAATTGTGTTAAAATATTTATGACCAAAGGTGACAATTTATATTATAGGGATTATTGTGACTATAGATAGTACACTATCGCATTAGGTGTACCTGTAAGGATAGTGTACTAATAATATTTTGATTAAATAAATAAATGTCAAATTTCAACTCAATCGGTTCAGGATAACTGGTGTAATTTAGTTGCAGATTTGTCCCACACATGGGTACCTACTAACAGGGCAGGTTAAATATTAGCTTGTAAGAACTGGGGTATATAGGCACTGTAGGGTCTGTACGAAAAATGGAACAAAATAAATAGTTTTATGTATAAAGAGATGGTAGTACTTAGGCAATAGTTGTGTTTTTAAGGTTTCTATGGTGCGGAGATTGTAGAATGTATTGTAATCAAACTTTATAATTTTGCTAAAGGGCAAGTCAGCAATTCATTTCTTATTTAACCTCAACGTTTTTAAAGGTTTTTATAAAATTTTGCCATATTAGAACTTATATTTTAGCCCAAGTGCCTTTTCATACGTCCCGGGGCCCAATTCTGCTATACATTTGCTTCACTATCACCCGAATTCAAGAACAATACTTATGTAACTTAGGAAGCAATACTGTGCTAAGTAAGGCATTTCTCTCTGCGTTCGTTATAGGCCATTTCATTCACAAACAACACTCAAGCGACACTTTACTATGCGAACGCACTGCGTCGATTACAGATCTGTGATTGGTCCGTTTCTGTTGCTAAGTTCTCTTTAATGTTTGGCAGATTTGCGGATGACATTAATATAACCTATAAAACCTGCACAAACAATAAAACAATTTTGTTTCCATAGAAACAGAATATGGATACAAAAAAAACTCAAAGCAAAGCAAAACTGACAGAACATAACCAACCATTTGTGACATACAGTCAAAAAGGTGGCATAGCTACACTATGCGTTGGTTAAAATAGCTGTCCAGTTAAAAAAAAATTAAAATAGTTTATTTCTGTAACTTAATCTATATACATCTTTAATTGCTTTGGAAACCTCCTTTTAAGTATAGAGATACCTGTGTTAGGGGGCTTCGCTTCTGCCATATGGAAAATCACTCTTACAGATTAAGTAAATTTAATGTACATAATATGTAGGTATTATACATAACTGATGTTCTATAAAAACTAAAATCGAATTACCTAATGACGCTATTTATTTTATTGTCTTGTGTATGTGTGTGTAGTGTGTGGAGGTGGGTCAATTTGTGTGCACTTTCACGAAACTATCTCCAGTAGGTTTTCCGTGTCCTGGTATATAAGGGTCAGTAGCCAGTCTGTTAGTAGTTTTTTAGAAGCATGTTTTGTTAGTGGATAAATATTTACAATCTTATTATTTTTATTATACAAATGATTCGATTGTTTGACGTATTGACGCATTGCAAATTTTGAACGAACGACTTCTATAAGCATTATCTTATCCTTTCTTCTTTTACTCTACTTCTAGTTACTTTACGTAAGGGTCGTCCCAAATGAACGCATAGCGTTACAAATCACTCAAGTATTGTTTATGAATCGGATTGACCAGCCCTATGCGTTCGTGTGCACTGTGAGACCTCATAGTATTGTTCTTAAATGCGGGTGTATGACTATGGTATCGTCGCAGAATCGTCTCGTAGTCCTTAGATTAATGAAAATCCAGATAGTGCGTACGTATCTAAGGTAGAATACCAAAACTATTCATTCTGTGACGATACCACCGTCATAGTGAAGCGATTAGTTTAGCAGAATAGGACTCTCAGTCGCCGGGTAGCCGTTGCCAGGTACCCGGCGGCGGCGGGCGGCAGTGACGACGTGTGAATAGTTACAAAGAGGTCGTCCAATCGCAATCTCGTCTTACAAGGATTGATTATTCAGGATTTTTAGCGAGACTCGCTCAATTGTCCCACTGAAATGAAAACGGTAAGCTGGATTGATTGTATCCTGACATTTTGACACAAGTTTGCGAGACGTTGTACAAGCCGGTCCTTATGAAACTAACCTGGCCCAGTGTGTCCCACGGCCATGGTAACGGAGTACAAATACTTTACTGATAGGAGTTAGATAGGAACTTTTACTGAAACGAAGCATTCGTATATTTTTTTAAATAACTAAAACCGCGTTTACTGTATTTTGAAAAATGATTTGCATTGGAATGTTTCCTTTCAGTAATACTTCCAGTATCTACTAACCCTCGATGGGACATCGAGGATGACCGTGAGACACACTGTACTTATATCTACTGGTTCGTCTGGACCTGACTTTCTGCTGCTTCTATCCTCTTGTGCCCTAATATGTAGAGCTTCATAATTGTAGGAGTAAAACCACTCTCATCGGTTCAAATGGAATTCCGTCTCCAGGTCCTAATGGAATTCGCGTTAATTCCACGCACGGAACTTATGTTAATGGTGATGTCATTTTATGCGAATATTTTATTAAAGATCTCCCAAAGAGATCTTTAATAAAATATTGCTTTCAGAAACCGTTCATTCAAATAGGTCATTAAAATTATGATGACTTATTTGGTACATGTAATGGCGCGGACTTCAATCTCCGACTTGACGACGTGCAAGTGAATTTGATCTTTCTATAAGCATCAAAAAACCCTAAACAAAAGGGTTTTTAAAATATTAATATTATTATGTACATACGGTAGGAAAAGTATATGTGACTTTATCTACTTTAAAGATTCATTACACTTCTCTTGACTAACACCTTATTTTAAAATTTAAGCTCTAAAATATTAAATCTTTTTGCATAAAACAAACACTTTATCTGTCAGTCACCTAATAATAAATGCGTTAAATAGAGACGTCTACGCATTGCGTGCACGCGTCTCATTGAAATTGTACGTTATTGTTCCTCTATGAATCTATGGTTATTGGGGTGACGGCAGAGCTTGCCTACGATACTTACCTTATTTTGATTTGTTTTAATTTGAGGTAATGGAGTTGAAACAATTTTGATCCTTGAATTTTTGAGTGGGTATAAAATTGGGTTTTTACTATTTTCTTGGTTATACAAGTAATTTAGATAGCAGATAAGAAGTTTTGCGCACAGTGTAAGCCATTTGCTATGAACCCACGCTAAAACAATCTACGAATCAACTTCAACTTCTTTCTTAACAGCGCCGCTTGCTTTTTGTTACGATTCTGCCAGTGTCAGTAAAATTCTCGTTTTAGAGTCTATTGAGTCACGTGGACCACATTTTTTTCAGTTGCCCTATTGTTTCTCTTTCTTTATACGATTCCCTTCCCCCTGAAGTCCCCCTTCCAACTTCTATGAAATGTATTTTATCTCTATGCTTTTCCCCTAAAATTAACTATGCCATTTGTTGTAATTAGTAGTAGCTCCTTTGTGTTTATTGTAAATTTAGTTATTTTGCAGTTTTGAGTTAGTTATTAGGTGTTTTTTTTGTTTGGTATGAATGTTTTTCTTTTATAAATACTAATAAGTTTTTAATGTACCTTCAATAAAAAGTGCAATCCATAAAGCTTGTGATGCTGTCATGAGACGGACATTGGCGAAATTGCGACAACCCAGTCGCAGAAGCCATCTGACAAGAAGAAGAAGAAGAGTCTATTGACATTAAGATGATACCAAATTTTCTACCGTTTTTCGCATATGTCATTTATGAATTCAACCAAAAGGTCTCTTAGCAAGCAAAATGCTCGTTTTAAAAAAATCTACAAAAACAAAGCGTCGTGTTAATAAAACTAATAAGAATAATTATGAAGGCACAACGTCATGGTGGCAAAATACGAATTGTTACGTAACAATACGTATTTTAGTAGGTAGAAGTAGGTCGCAAAATGACTAAGCCCTCTTCCCTTAAGCTTTGTTTCGTGATCGAATAACAAACCTGACATCAACGAACCAACAACCTACAAAGTCTTAGATTAGAGAAATTCTCTTAAAGTGTAAATTCCCGTAAATTCCCTGATTCCAGTGATTCCACGGATCGGACCGTGCAATCCGGCTGATCGCACGTGTCGGCGCGATAAGTCGTATATCGCATTAGGGGCACTTCCGGTCCGGCCGGACGCGCCGCCATCTTGCCCGGGCTTGTTTTCGAATTGAGAATTTGCGCGTTGTTTTTCTCGGTTTTGTTAGTATTGAAACGAGTATGGGAGAATAAGGATCTCTCCCCATCATCATCAATTATTTTCAATTGACTTCGAAAAAAAGAGGAAGTTCTATGTTCGGCTGTATTTGTTTTTTTTGTGTATGTACGTCGATTTCTCCGTCAACTATGGACCCACTTTGAAAATGATTTCGCTATTGTTTATAGAATGATTCCAAGGTGGTCCCATGGAAATTGTATTCCCGAGGGATTAGTATTAGTCCCGTAAAACTTAAAAACAATGTAAAATTTAGGAATTTTAATTTTTTTAACAATCTAACTATGAACGATATTCTTAATGTAGACTGCACTGCGCTATCCACATATTACGGTTTTTACCAACAAGGGTTGCCGCAAAGCATCCAAATGCCATTTTTTTATACCTACATTAAAATTTAGTAGTTATTAAAGATAACTCAGAATCTTTTAACACAGCCAGTGCCAGCTGTGTTAAAAGTTATTTTTTTTAATTAGTTTATGGGTTTTCAATTAATTACTTTTATGGCATTGACCGATAACTTTTTTCTCATTCAAAAATTAAATTTTCTCAGTTTTCTGGTATGACCGAATGATTTTGTAGTGTCTCATAATAACTTCACCACAACAGTGCTTCATAGAGAGCACTGAGTCACAAACAGCGGCGCGGATCGACGTTCATTAATTATATTAATTAATGTTTAATTGAGCCAAATAGAGTATCAATTTAGCGGACGCCAATTGGATCATAGCGGACGCGAGTTGGATTTGCGATGGCATTTTCCTTTGGGAACTATTAGTTATTACTATAATACGCACACTACTAACTTTTATTCAAAGAAAATGACAAGTATATAAAAAAAACCTCCTGATCGAGTAAAAAGTTAATCGATCTTTTTTCAATGAAAATTGTGTAAACTTGGAAAGTCGTTCAACAACTTTAACTTTTTTTTTTACTTTTTTTTTCGGGAGTCTGCATCACTTTGCTTACGGCTTAGCCGGTTAACGTGTGTAACGTTATGTGGCACCCTGTACAACAGGATATTAGAACTTGTATTTACTATTGAAACAGTAGACGCAAACTATTCGCTATTCGTGGCGTCATTTGGGGTAGACCTATGTTCAACAGTAGACGTATACGGGCTGGTAATGATTATGAGACACAAACCGCAGACTGCTGTGAACAATCTAGATGTAGCTCAACTGATCCAAATCAATACCATTCGGAAGCGTCCCCAAGACGCTGGCTGCATTACCCCGCTGTATAGCAATGCTGTAGCGCTGCAGATACTCACCAACTCTCTGGTCACGCGTTGCTTCGACCTGACTACCGGCTTAATTATGTAAACAAATTCACATACAAAAGTGGAATCACACAAACCCACTACTAAAAACTTGTCTCTCTCTCTCCCAATAAGGTTTGCTGAAAGAGAACTCTTTTTAGGGTTAAGCTCGCCTTTACCTCTCTAGTTTTAAGTTTTACATGTATTTGTTTTATTAGTGTAATAACAAATTAGGAAGTAATAAAGTGAATTTTGAATTTCCTCAGCTGGACCACCATATCTTGAACTGTATGTTTTCCCGAGTAGTGTGCGACAGGAAGCGACATCGTCCAGCGTCTTCACAGTTCCATTAACCACATTAATTAGCTGAATTGACTTAAATAGCGCAATTAGATATGCCTGTTGTAGCTCTTATAATTGGCGGCAATGAGCAAATATGCTATAGACAGAAGTAGGTAAATGAATAAATGAACTTAATTGCTTAACTCAAAGAATGCAAACGTCATTTGGGTTGAAAATTCAGGTCACAATGCACTCTGGTTTTTAGGGTTCCGTACCCGAAGGGTGAAAATGGAACCCTTTTACTAAGTCTCCGCTGTCCGTCCGTCTGTCACAGGGCTCTATCTCATAAACCGTGAGTGGTGGACAGTTGACATTTTCAGAGAATGTGTGTGTATTTTTCTTGCCGCTAGAGCAAAGAATAATAAAATAAAATAAATATCCAAACTTTACAAAAACGGTGTCTTTACAAAATCTCTTGAACCACAATAAGTAGACACATGAAACTTTCTATAAATAAGTAACACTTCAACAGTAATAACAAAAAATCCAAAAAATATAATAAAATTGAAAATATAAAGGTCTCCCAACAAGTGAAAAATATTCTTTGAAAAAGTTTCCTGATTTTTACGGAACACTTCAATTTATTTATTTATTTTATTTACAAGTGGACTTACAGTTAAAACCAAAACGTCCAAAGTTTTGATTTTAACTGTAGTTCCACCCAGTGTCAGGTAGGTACTCACTTACACAAAAATAACAAATAGAAACATAGTAAGTCAAATCTTATACAATACATAGCAATGAATACAAATAATTACCAATCATAATGTCAATCTCGAGAGAGATAATCTCGACTAGCACTTGGTTTATCAGATTATATGGCGCTGGTTATGCTATGGCCAAATTTTGAAGAAGCTATTTAGATACGTCTACACGTTAGAATCAGAATCATTTATTTGCAAAACATGAGTATTAACATGGTGTGAGCATGCAATTATGTTAAAATATAAAATAATTATGACCTATATGTGTTGCCATTACTGGCGTGCAAATAGGAGTGGGCACACTGCAGATTTGTCACTAATGTGATATGTCTTTTCCAAATAAAGTACAACCATATTCAAAAATTATCAAATAAACTTAAAATTAACTAATTAATTAGTTACTAAATACAAACGCAACATTAAGATTTACGCAACGCCTTACCCAGTTCGTCAAAAAAAAAACTAACAATATAACCATTATGCTACATAAACAACAGCCAATCTATGTAGTAAGGAAAGCTTCTGTAGTAATCTGTGGATAACGTGATTGGTTGTACAATAAATACATAGAATAACCACATTATATAATAAAATCTGTATTGTAAAATAGTTATTTATCCTGAATAAAGAAAATTAAAGTTCAGGTCGAAGTCGATTTTTTTTTCATAACGTATTGAGTATTCCATGAATATTATCAGAAACATTATCCCAAGGAAAAAAACAACGCATTGTGTGCTAATATTTAGCTTAATGAGCGTTTTTGTTCTATCACCAAAAAACACATTATTATCCAACATAGAGAGAATGATAATCACTCAATGTTATTTGATTTCTTACAATGATAATCATAAAAATTACTAAAAAGTTCGAAAGGCGTAATTAGGAATTTTGTGTAGCAACCCCTATAGCACCCAACCTCCCCTAAAACAAATTAATAGGATTTTTTGGTTGAGTTTAGAACCCACAAATGTCAGAGTACCTTACCTACCACTAAGCCAACAAGCAGTTAATATAAAAGACAATAAACACCATTATCACCGGTTAGTTTAACCGCAATCCAAACCATTAAGGCCCATCGCCACTGAATCAAAACGCTATAAAAATTAAATGTCACCAACACTTCAGACCGGCGCGCGGCGGAACTAATGCGTATCAACAAACAATAGGGTGTATGCACACTCGCCGTGAATAATCGCGCGGCGACCCGGTGCGATTGTAAAGTTTATAGTGGGGCGAGTTTTCAAAGTCAGTTTTTGGCTCTTGTGAGTTTTTGTTTTCATTTACGTAGTGGTAGCAAATGTTCGATAGATTAAAAATTAATTAGGTTTTTACAAATATTAATAAAAAATGTTAATACCATGTATGCCGAAGTTGCACATGTTCATGTTAGAGTGTGGTTAGAGTAGCAGCGCGCTCTTACAGGACGCACCGGTATCGCCGGGCAGTGGAAGTGTTATGGGCCTTACAATTGGTTCCTAAAACTTATAACCCGTTACAAAGTTAGTGACTTTCACAAAGAAATACATAGGTTTTTCCAAGCATTTCCAATATGGCGGATTCTCCGGGCTAAACTATTCATACCGCTCTGTAATGTCACCCCCACACGATCGCTTAGCGCTAAATTGCCCCGATTCTAGATAAACAATGCGAGCGAGACACGCGACCGGGCGCGAGCTCAAGTGGAGCCATTCATGTTAAATGTACCGTAATTGGAACTTGATTCCGTTGGATTACGTTTGATGACTCATTTAACATTGATAGGATCTGATTTGATCGAGGATGAATTTCAAAGTGCCCTGATAAATCGTGCCTGATAATCTTGGTATCAATAAAGCTTTTTTGTCTTTATTATTGTTTGTGTTTTGGTGTTATTCAAAACAGATGATTAGATAACGTTAGAGATATAAATACAATACAATCAACCTGACTATTTTTGTGATACTGTTTGATAGGATATGTGGCTTTTACGGTCAAACCTCTTTGTTATCTAAGAAAATTATACTAGTAGTGCGCGGAATTGTTAGTAAATATTTTTGTATCCTAATATTTTGGAATGGATTTCCGCAATGTAACGCTTGAATCTGTTATTTTTAATTTAGCTAGCTTTTTAGCTAAAATATATGTAGGTCTTACTTCTGTGATCTAACTTTTGTTTTGCGGTTTGCCTAAAAATGTCTTAAAACATCTGCCCAAGAGGTAGGTAGGAATTCATTTTAATCTCCCGCACATCTATTATGTCATTCAATATCCCAATACTGTAACTCCTCAATAATTCCAACAAAGTCTCAAATCGTTTTTTAAAAGCACCAAAACCATTGATTTTTATCGTCTATTAGCTCCAAATGATATAGGGGCGATGATTTTCGATTCATTAACGTTATTTTAACACAAACCACGGTCAACAAGGCGTGTGTACAATATTGACCGCCCGCCGCGCCGCCGCGGGCGCTCCGCAGTATTGTGCGATATTATCCGCGCGGCACGTGCGAGTGTGTGCGGTGCTTTATAAATGAATGGTGTAAAAAACTGTTTATTTTAATATTGAATTGTAAATAGTTCAACTGCTGCCAATGATTTTGTAAAACATAATTATATCGAAAGAAATTCACAAGATCTATCAAAGTTTTTAGAGATTTGTGTACTTGCTCATGCTGAGACGTTTTTAAGAGCTGTTTTAAAAACTAATTTTTATATAAACAAACATGTTACTAAAGTTAGATAGACTAGACTTTTTCAATATTGTGTTAAAAAAATATTTAATTGTAGGATGTCTTGCCTAGATAGTACTTAATTTCAAAATTGTGAGTGATTTTCGACAAAAAATGCACAAAGATTCTCACACTTAAATCTGTTACCAAATCAAGCATGGTAGCCACGATTTAACCCATTATATGCGCGTATTAGACACGCCTGCATACAGTGGCCATAAAAAATAAATCAAGTGTACACAGTGCGGCGCGGAAAGATTGAGTGTGGCGCGGCTTTACGTTAACCCTTCACTGACCGCTGCGCGATGCGGGTGGAATAGGCCAATTACTGCTTTACGGGTTATTTTAGCCGTCTCTAAATTAATTGTAGATGTCAAAGCGAGCCACGGATTGTTTAATCATTTACTCCCATACTTATAAAAATATCTCCACTTTAAGCCGTGTTTTTATTATATACACTCTGGGTATATATGGTTATTACCGCATAGGTCTGCAGTCTAAACAGGGCTTAAAACATAAAACTAGTTTAGTCACTAGCCTAGCTGTAACGACAAGTATGTACGTTAACGACGTTACGGCAGCCGGTAGTTTGTTACGTTAACGGTCAATTTGATATACGTTCGTTACCCACTAACGAAAGCTATAAAATGCCTAGTTATATCATGTACATATTCAAAAATACCTGCAAATATTTTCTACACCTACACCTATAGGCCAAGCACGCGATTGTTGTCTAGGGTAAAATAGACAAGAATGATATCGAATCGTCAACGAATGCGTAAAATATTGTTTTTTTATGTATATTAAATTTACGCAATGTACTTATAATGTTTTCTCTATTCTAGCCCAGACAGCAAACAAAACGCTATGCGAGGCTGAAATAATACATTTAATTTCACATATATATTTTATAAATATTCAGACACAACAACACTCCACAAAGTAGAGTACATAGGATACAAAATCTACAGTGAAAATAAAATAACGTAAACTGCTTCATAAAAGGTGAATAATACGAAGGCAGTATCAAAGAGAGCTATTATGAAAAATCGTAACGCGTTTACTGGGCGGACTGCCCTGCATTATTCATGAATACCTGTACCTACCCTTATTTATATCGTTTACGGAGCCGTGGGCGGCCCCGCCCCGTGAGAGGTTTTCTAATCCATGATTTATTAGAAAATAGTGTAGGCAAGGCACCTATAACTTGTTATTCTTATATTCCGTTTATGTGGAGTGGATGTGTCGTCTATTTATGAGATGAAGATGTCGTGGAATTAGCAGAAAAGCAGGTTGGTTTTGGACAGCCAGGTAAATTAGGAGAAAAGCCTCCTCGGCTTTTACCGCACTTATACGGCGATATCTGCAAGGTTTTTCGTAAAAGTTTTCAATGTAGATATATTGTTTGATATATTGTATAAAAAATAACGTTTTTGTAAAATGTTATGTTTACCTCTAATAACCAGTGGCTAATGTAGGTAGATGCTTTGGTAATTAGAACCTATGTAATATGTTGGTAGAGTAGGTATAGCTCATGAAAGCCGTTTTTCAAGGTTGGTGAAAATATAAACTTTTAAATATAGGTACATTTTATGGCAAAGTTTTAGCAATCGTCCTAGATTACATTTGAAATCAAGCGACATTTATATTTTAATTTAATTCACTGAAAATTGCTTACCACTTTGACTTTAAATTAAAGTATTTGCCAAAAAGAAATACAAGCACATAATAAGCTCATTTCCATCCGAAAACCAACCGAAACCCAGCAGTGTTAAACGAAAAACAGAATACAAGTTCCGTCCGCCTTGTTAGAACGCAAATGAGAAAATATCCGAGAATCCAATCCTCCATATCTCCAGGCACTGCCGTAATTGCTTAAGAGAAAAATCCAAATGAGAAATGAAAAAGGGATTCTTTTCAGAGGAAAAATTATATAATTGAATATCTCCTCCGTAAGTATTATGAGGTATAAAATATGATAATTGAGTTTTTGCTCACGGCGAGTGCGGGAAGGGGAGTGGGGTTATTTTGTGCGCCGGTTTACAGACGCTAATGAACGTGAGGTTCAAACTAAGATATTGTGTTACTTGCTTTTGAATTTATATGAGCGGGTTTGCATGAAACGTTAACTTGTATGCTGGTGTAAATTATAGAAGGGAAATTTAACGCATTTATTTTTCGGCTTTCATTCCTTCCCATTTTATGTTTTAAAACGGGTAATATGAACTGGCAGTACGGGCACCCATCATCTTTTGGGAGTTATGCTAGGAGATTATAACTATTTATGAAGGTCATCGCCATTTTTATAGGAGAGTTCTGTTCTTGGTTTGTCTGTTGGACGTGACAGGATCAGTAATTTTAAGGATTGCATTAAGTAAATAAGACATGAAACACTATATTTATGTAAGAGCGAGATATATCTGAATTGAAAGAATTATCTCTCACTACACTTGGTGGTTAAACGAGGATAACTAAACAACTACTAAAAACTTACCTACCTACTTACTCCTATAGCTCCAATAAATGTCATCGCCATTTTGCTCCGTCCTGACTACCAAAAAAAAACTAAATCTGATCGTAATTTCAACCATGCCGGAGTCGTTAGCAATCAGTATTTGTGCCATAACGACGTTAACATTAACGTCGCGACGGTTCGTGACCGGCTTGGCTTATCAACTCTTTGTAAAACTCCTTGGGTCCTAGGGGAAAAGAGGTTCAATGTCTGTGGGAGGGTTTAGGGAACGTAGTCTACTTTGGGATTAAGGTCGTTTTTAGAAGGACTAGCCTGAAATCCGTCGCAGCGCTGGGTTCCGATAAAGTTATTCACATTTTCCAAAGTCTTATTTGGGCTTTTTTTCTTGCATGATGATTTTACAAATTCCAATTTTTGCGCATATTTTTGTTTCCTATAAATACTCAAAAGCTTAAACATTAAGGAACAGTTAACATATTATAAAGGGTGGGGGACATTTGTGCTGCAGTAGGTCATCATCATCATCATCATGAACCTATCTTAGTCCACTGCTGGACATAGGCCTCCCCCAATGAGCGCCATAGCGCCCTGTCTTCAGCTTGCCGCATCCAGCATCTGCCTGCAGTCTTTCGCAGATCGTCATCCCACCAGTACTTATTTATAGCTTGCATTGTACTACTGTCAGTAGGACAATGCAAGCTAAAAATAAATCAGCACTAAATATCAGTTTCGGGAGGATTCAGGTATTTAACGTATGAATCAAAATTGCGCACATTTTGAAGAAAAGCATCTATAAATTCGACCAAAAGTTAGCTAACATTGATATACGAATTATATCAGCGTTAGCAAATTCCGAATTACAATCAAATACATAATTCGAACTCGGTTCATTCGCATTATAATCGAACAAGCAAAGTTTGAACTCGCTCAAGCGCTCCAACTCGATTCCAACGATCGGATTCTCAACTCGTAATCGAGTCGTGGCCCGGAATTATTCCGACCGAAACTCGTAACTTCGTCAACCCCATAAAGGATAGAAGATAGAACAAAGCGGAACTCGTGGTACTTGCGGTACTCGCTACCACAATTGGCCGTATCTACCTGACTCGATGGAAGTTTTAAAAATGGCTGCTCTTTGAAGGAAAACTCGATAAGCCGAGCCCGCGGGACGCGTAAATTTGATTCTAAATCGCTCGTGCCTTTGACGCCGTGTCTTTTGAAGATTTGACTGTTTGTCCGTTATCGTACATGTAAATAAGGTTTCTACTCAAGTGGGATCCAATTTAGTTTTGCGATCGGCTGTTATTTTCAACGATATAATGATTCACTAATACTTTGAGAACACATTTTTAGAAGTTACATAATATGAAATCTCTGTCGAGGTAGGTAAATACTACCACTACACTAGGTAAGCCTACAGGCATGCCCAGTGTGGGCGTTATGGCATTACCCATAGGGAGTCTGAACCATGGTTTATGAGGGGAGGCCTATGTCCAGCAGGCATATAAGTAAACAAGCAATGCAATGAAAATAGGCTTAATTGCCTTACTATAAAGTAAATATTATCGAAAACACTAAGTATCTTGTAGCAGGGAGCAAAATTAAATTTTCCCCTCTGCATACAAATGCAAATTCCTCGGAATGAAATGATAGAGCGTCTTCTCTCAAAACACAAATTATAGTCGAATAATTTCAAGTTATTTGTATCCGTAACAATTAGTGCTACGAACGCTACGGCGTAGCGCGTAGCTTCATAGCAGTGACGTAGCAGAGGAGGAATGTCAGACGCGACTTGCTCGCTAATTTGGCGCACTTTAATTTGGTTATACAAAATTATTTTTATCTCTTTACACTCCTCTGACACCAGTCGTCATAACACGCCGTCATAAATTTAAAAAGAAAACCTGTTATAATCCGACCTTACATAATCCATACTAATATTATAAATATGATAGTAACTCTGTTTGTCTGTCTGTCTGTTACCTTTTCACGCCTAAACGGCTGAACGGATCTCGGTGAAATTTGGCGAGGAGGTAGATGGTATCTCGGGGACGGACATATGCTACTTTTTATTCCGGAAAAAAGCGTGCAAGACCGCGGGCAGCAGCTAGTGTTAATATAAAATTAATTAAGTGCCGATTCAAAACTTTAACGCTATAATGAATAATTTCTAGAAATATCTATTTTAAACTGATATTGATGACGCTAAACCCAAGCTATATTGGTATGGGCATTCACTGCTATGGGTTCTTTATAAAAATGACTGTCCAGCCTCGCGATGCTACAAGGCCATGTCACAGCACAACATGCATCTCAACTACATACAACAATGCGTCATGAGCAGTCCATGTGTCAAAAGCCATCATGTAGCGATTATAAGTCGCGTCGTTGAGAAGCGTCCGATAAAATAAGCTCTTAATTTCCGAGATTCACAGACACCGTAGAGATAATAGCCTTCATAATTATTAATGAATAAACAATGTAAAAGTAAATGTTTAATTTCGCAAAGTTGGCCGGAGGTATTACCATTTTCTATTTTAACTTTTTGCGTTTTGTTAATTTGTTATATTTATTAATGTTCTTTAACAAAACAGACCTAACCTGAAATACTTTTGTACATGATTAAAATTAAAAAGAAACAGAAAAAAACATTTTTTATTCTCAAAAGATTAGTGATTTCTTGCACTGCACACATAATTTGTCCTTACATGCCTAAATCCAACATAGTACTTGGTACCTACTAGTATCAACAATTGAAACAGTTGAGCTAACTGCAGATTGTTGCAAAACAGTCTAGTTTAGAGGTAAGGAAGAGGCAATTACAATAAAATTACAAAATGTTTGTGTACCTGTATCATTTTAATTTGGGTTATCAAACCCTTCTGAATTAAAACGAAAACGTGTTTTTGTGACCATAATCAATTACAAAGTTTATCTAACTAAATATGACATTAATATTACACAATTATTATTAATTTAATATGGTAATGACCCCTATGTAACTGATAAGTTGAAAACAGAGTTCCGCAGGCAAATAAAGTTCCACTGAATGACGGAACCCTTTAGCCGCGTATTAATTAATGCAATCAAGCTCGTAATTAGAGCATGTGACTCAGAGATTAGTGATGGCGGACATTTCATTACGATGAAATGTCCGCCATCACTAAGTACCCAAGTTCAAACATGCTAATTTTACCATAAATCGTAATTCCTCTTTTGAAACTTGGGTAGGTACTGATTAATAAATTTAGAACACCTATTTATATTAAACAGGTTTAGGTCCGTGTTATCAAAGCTTGCTCAGTCATAGACCTATGCTTGAGTGACGTTTATGCCATAGAAAATCGTTACTCAAGGAGAGATCGTTGACTGAGCAAGCTTTCATAATACGGGCCTAAGAGTACTTGGGATCAAGTGAACTTTCAATGTAGTAAACTAAATCAAAATCGTGTTATCCATTTGGGAGGAAAGAACTTGAGTAAAAGATGATGATTTTTATTTTACAGCTTTTTTTTGTATGAGTTGCAAATAAAAATATTATGTGCACAGCACACGTACCTAACATACCCAATGTATCTTTTTTTTTGTGTTGGGCTTAAAAGGAAATAACATAATATAAGTTTAATAGTAGGTACGCAGTTCGGTGGTAGAATTGTTCTGCAGGGGGCGCTGCTGCCCACCCCCGGTGGATATCCCTTAGTCGGCTCTTACGACACCCCAACCCGCATGCTTAGCGTGGGGATTATGGGCATTACCCCCCGTGAGATAAAAGCCAACAAGGCGCTTATCAGGGGGAGGCCTGGGTCCAGCAGTGGACCAATATAGGCGGATGCAGGTATACGACTTTAAGTAATTGTAGTCTTATTTAAAAAAATACCAGGCAGGTCAGAGCCAGATGGGATGACGATCTGCGGAAGACTGTAGACTGATGCTGGATGCGGCAAGCTGAAGGACGTTAAGACGCTCATTAGGATAAGGCTATTCCCAGCTGTGGACTAGTAAAATATAGGCCGATAGATTGTGATAATGACTTAAACACGTAGGTACCTAGTCGTGAAAAACTGTTAAATATTTCATCTCTTTCCCACCACTACTCAACATACTCGTACCAGAATTGCGTCTCATTCAAACTAATTTATGCCTTTTTTACGCAATAACGCTTAATTGTCCTTTATTTATCACATTTAATTTTTCTAATTTGATCATTCACTTTTATTAGAATTTATGATACACGATGCTGACTCTATTTAAATGCGTAATTCGAACAAATGGCCTCTCAACGAATGTGTTTCGGTTATTAGAAGTGATAGCCTCAACTCGATTATGGAATGGATATTGATATGGATTAATGTTTTGATGAGGTAGAAGACGTTTGATGGAATCTAGATATATTTAAAACTATAAAAAAAAACTTGAACAAATTCAAATTCATAGTGGTATTTCCTTTAGACCTTACAAGACTTGTAGACACATCACAAAATTCAAATTACATAAGTAAACCTTATTAAGAAGACATCTGTGCAGAAATGTATGTACCTTTACGAATTTAAATTATATCCTTAAAAATTACAACTCGACGGGACTTACCGCCGCATGTACCTACTTGTTTTAACCGACTTTAAACGTGGAGATTATTAATCCTTATGTTTTTTGTTCTATGAGAATTCGTTCTATTTCAATGATTTTTTATTAGTCACAATTCTAGTCGACCCACCCCTAGAAGTACCTCCTGTACTTCCAGAGGTGGGTCGACTAGTATTTGTCCGAGATAATAGGATCAACACAGTTGTAACTACGGAACCCTAAAAATAATTGGAAAATCTTGAAGTCTGTTTCCGCACAATAACTTCAAATAACTTTTAATAAAATGTGAAAACATGATTAATATTTTCTGCGAAAACCAATCATAAACCATCTTTTAACCACACAAGAACATTATCAGCGTACCCTCGTAAAAATAGAAAATGCCATAAAAAAATCAGCTTTTCTTACTTATTTTTGAGCTCTTGCGGCTTAGCGGATAGTCGGATTTTTAAACAAACGTAAGCAGTTTAAAGTCCTCAGGGAGTCGGCACTAAGAATACATTAGCGGTCGGTAGTGGATCAGGCAAATGTTATTATTTTCTGTGAATTGTTGTTTTAAAAAAGGTTTGTTTAGAAAATTTATATTATCATAATAGGTACCCATCAATATTGGCAATTGGCAGCGCTAATTGACCGTGATATTTTGATTTACGCGAATATTATTAGGAACATATACGCACGAAAACAAATAATTACAATCATTTTGATATTGTTATTTGGCTATACATAACGTCACAAAATTTCAATTGAATATTAAAATATTAGGCAAAATATTAAAATACTACATTAGGTATTAATTTTAATGACTCAAACGCATAGAATTTATATTCTTTGATACTCAATACTCAATCATTTATTGCATTCTATAGGTGTACAGAGGTGTATAAACTAATCAAGTAGGTATCACTATAGACACTGCTGGGCACACAATATGTATGGAGAGAGGAGGACGTCATTTTAACATGTCATGTATATTTTACCCGTTTGCATTTTTTTTTTCGTTCTGTTAAAGACATTCACCTATTAAGTATAGTAAAAATCCGGTGTATGTAGTATGGTAGTTTTATAAAGTATGTACCAGTACAGGTAATCACTTTTGCTAGGATAACCATCAAATTTAGCCGCGATTCATTCGATTCCTGTCAAATAATAGCATTTGGCAAATCTAATCCGAATCCTCGCTGCTAAAGTCTCGACTCCCTCAGGGACATGCCTCACCTTGACTTTTGTGACACTCTCTTGTTTAATAAGGATGTTTAAAAGTTTAAGCCTATAGAATTTTGCGCATTACATGTCATATTGTTTTACATTAATGTTTTTGTAATTCGTTTTTTAAAGAAATTTTACCTCAGCCAAATTAGCATATGTATTTTCTCAGAATTGAACTTAAGGACATTTTGCAGCCTGCAAGTGTTTGCACAAATCTATCTTACAAAGTGGATAATCTGCAACTTGCATTCATACATATTTTATTTGTTCAACTCTCGATTGAATTAACGAGAATTAAACACGAAACCAAGAGAGGTTATGCTGTAGAGGTATAAATAGAGTTTGATAATGTATAGAAAAAAGCAACAGCGAAATCTTGGTTTATGCCTAAAACGTAAATATACGTTTTGGTTTCAGTCTATGGAAAATGCACATTTATCATAAATTTTAGATACTTTTTAAACAAGCCATTTGCATCACCATCATACTTAATATGGCTTTCCAACCCCTATATTAGGGTTGTCTTATCGACTTCTGATATGACCTCAGGGTAGGGTTGCGGTGGCAACGGTTACAAAATGTGTTTATTTTGTTTCGACTAGGGGTCCTCATGATCCACTGATGTTTCCCTTGTTACACCCCTGGGAGTTAATTTTGAATTGGTTATTTTAATAACTTGTTAGCATAATTTTTTTCATCTAAAATTAATTATAAATCTTGTAATTTGTGTTATGAATGAAAGTTTGGATGGATGTTTGTCATCTCTTCACGCAAAAACTACTGGACGAATCTAGTTGAAATTGTGCATACATGTAGTTCTAAAGCGGGAATTACAAAAGGTCAAATTTTTGTATCGGAAAAACGCGTGATAGGCGCGGGCATAAGCTAGCAATCTATTAAATACCAGTGTTTTTTTAAAAAGGGTTATAGTTACAATTTAGACTCTTGATTTACCTTATGATTTATTGACAAATCTATTTGTTTCGAGGTCTTATTATAAGGTATTTGTCTAAGTTCCTTTCTTAGTGTCCGGACCATTTTGAATGTAAGAGTTGAGTTCAAAGTGTAGGTACGGACTATTTTCAATAGCAAATAGTCCGTACCTACGCTTTAGCTTTGCTAGGAATTGTAAAACGAATTTTATTCATTTAACATGGAATTATATTTAAGGATTCAATAATTAGTTTATTAATTAGTGTTATCCTTTTAATCACATTTGAATCTGTTGACTTATCGTATCCTACAAATATGAATAACTGAACGTTTGAGAAGTTGTGAAGATAGATAGATAGATAATACTTTATTCACAGAAACTTATATCTAAAACAGTATGGTACAGAAGGTAGCAGAATTGGCGGCCTTATCGCTTAAAGCGATTTCTTCCAGGCAACCAAAGCTTAAAAGAGACTACAAAGGATGGCGGAGCTAATTACAAATATAAAACTAATACAAACTATAACAAACTAAAATAATCCTAATACACATATACCTACCAAATAGAAATATAAACTAATACATAACAACAAATACATAGTGACTCTAAGAGACATACTAATTACTTACTTAAATAATATGCGTAAACTTTTCGTTTAAAAGTGTGATGAGATGTGGCTTTTTTTGAAGATGTTTGGCGGAAGACGAGGCAACAACACTACTGATGGATTGGACTGAAATCTTGCACACATAAAGATCTGGACACGGAAGATCTGGATACATTACTATTATTCCGAAACAACGCGTGCGAAGCCGCGGGGAGAAGCTTGTTAAAAGTAGCCCGCACTTATCGTCCCACTTCACTTCGATTCAAATATTAGGAGAACATTCCATGTTTCATTTCAAGCTTTTACATAAGTTACCCTGAAATTGTCCAACATACTTACACCACATTTAAAATTCCCGCTGAAAAATAAACTCAGTCAAATTTTGTATTGTGAATCTTACGAGATGCACGTTCTGAACACACGTCACGTACGAAGAAAAAAATTACATTATAACGAATGCATACGGGAACAATATTGTGTAAGTAGCTTTAGTACAGTCGGAGGTAGAGAAATAAAAGTCGAGTACCCTAAAGATAGTGATTTTATTTATTGATCTTCGATTTCTCGAACGCAGATAAGTAAAAAAATCTGGCACGGTCTTTGATAATTAAAAATTCAAAGTGCTTTATTTCCTTTACAAATTACAGGACTCTTGGACACGTCACAAAAATTCTAATTAAATAAGTAAAACTAGGAAATAAAGTGATCACTTTGATTTTTTCACTTCAATCTTTTTAAGAATCGTTTTAGAAGCGAACAAGAAACCTTTCCCTTGTTAGGTTGTTAGCTTTCGAGTTATAAGAATATAGATCGGTAAACACTGATTTTGTCTATGGTGTTGATAAAATTCGACAAAAACAGGCCGTTCTTATCTTACCGAATTCAACTACACTAGAGACAAAATCAGTGCTTACCGATCCTTATCGAAGTCCGCGCTCGAGCTCTTGGTTTGGTACCTTACCAAAACGGTCGATTTTTGGCGAATTTTATTGTCACCAGAGACAAAATCTCGTACTCGTAAAACATCGTCTGTTGTTGACTTCATTAAAAATCTAGCTAGACTGTCTGTCAGGATGTCGGTTGTTCATTCTAGACTGTCTGTCAGGATATCGGTTGTTCATTCTAGACTGTCTGTAAGGTTGTCGGTTGTCCTATCTAGCTTTATATGGTAAGGGAAGTAATCGTAATTTTCCTTTAAAAATTACTACATTTTTTTTGTTAATTTGTTTTCCATGCATTTCATGTCGACTGTACCAGAAACTCCACAAAGATCATGCAACTAAACTTGCTTATTTATACTCTGTCGCGAACGCATTACGCGATTAGCTCGTTCAAAACAATCGTATTTTCAACCTTATTTCCCTGAAATAAGGAGCGAGGCTTTGCAATTTCCTAAATGGGTGTAACTTGAGGCGGCGGGTTTAAAATTGAAATTTATATGTGCGCATTATGTATGAGAAGGATTATGGCGGGAGAGGACCTGGCCCTGGAGACAAGACAGGATAGTTTTGGGAATGTTTTGAAGTTTAAAAGACGGAAGATGGTCATGTTTGTATATATCTTACTGTTGACATCTTACGGTAGGTATTCGAATGAATGACTGAACACTTTATTGTACAAACTAAATAAATAAAATATCTAAATCAATAAACAAAAAAAAAAACTTAAAATAGGCGGCCTTATTGCTTAAAGCAATATCTTCCAGGCAACTTCATCTTTTAAAGATATAAGTAAATTAAGAGTTGGTAGTGCACAGATTACGGGAGCAAACAGTATTTTTTGTATTAATATAATACATACATACAATACCATACTAGATAATAATTATCTAGATAATTTATAAACATAATAAACATACTATTATATATAACCTAGAAATATACCTAAAACAAAACAAAATAATAACTTTGCCGGTCTGACAGAGCCTACATATTTGCTCCTTTTGGGGTCGAGACCCTAGGTCCGTAGGGTACCAAGGCTCTCCGGGTTTTTAAAAAGTTATCTAAGCGCCTGGTCGACGCGACGCGTGACCTGAGAGCTGGTGGGTATCTGGCGCAGCGCATCAGCATTGCCATACAGCGGGGCAATGCAGCCAGCGTCTTGGGGACGCTTCCGACTGGTATTGATATGGATCAGTTGAGCTACCTGTAGATTGTTTGCAACAGTCTGCAGATCTTAATTGTTTCAATTGTAAATACTAGTTCTAATTTGTTTTTATTATTTAATTGTTATTTTCTTTGCCAATAAAGAATTATTAAAAAAGAAAAATAAAATTAAAATGCCACAATAACATTAATAACATCAAATTCGAAGATAAGTACTAGAACAGAGTTCTATACGACGACGTCATGCATGCAATTAATATTATGACTTGACGGATCAAAGCCTGTTTTAGTTTGTGTTGTGTTTTGTTTTGAACTCTGTTCAAAATCCTTTTGTGAATGCGATCGACAGGGTTTGTAAAAAAAATAGATTATTAGGTATACCTGCATGCTATTATCAAAATTGTTATTTGCAATTTAGGTTCTTACAAGGTCCATTAAGATTCCTCTTGGACATTAGACGCAGTTTTCCTAGCAATTAAACATTTCATTGTTTAACAATCTTAGCCAGGATTCAAAACCACGCGTTTCAGATTGAAAGTCGCAAACCTAATTTCCTTTACACGTCACACCATGAATCAAAAATTTCTACAAAATTGTACAAACTCTGTAAAGTACGAAAAGAAATACGTTTTCCAGTCTCGGGCGGCATGTAATTTCGTGAGGGAGAGACGATTATAGCTATTAAATATGCATTAACGAATTTTTCTTTTAAAAAGCTCAAAAAATGGCGTAAAAAAGAAAATTGCCAATTACTTGCGAAGAGGGCTCGTTTACCTACTGAAATTGAATTTATACCTTAAAGATGTACACAAATTGAATGTTGAGATGTATTAGTATTTTCCTTTTGAGAGTAATGGTGTAAAATAGCTGATTTGTGTTTTTTGAACCTACATGCTTTTGATGTTTAACAGCCGTGTAATTTTGTGCGAGGTTTTATATTAAAACGTACCTACACAATTTCCTAAGTATGACGCTTTCGACCTTTATTGAACTGACAATTTGGTTTCTTTAGCAATGATTGATTGATTGAACGAAGAACGATTTTTTCAAATTTGTGTTATGAGGGTAATATGTATTAGGTACACGAGCTTTTCAAATTCACATTTTAAATATGTTTAAGTACATTTCTATTCGACCGTTAGGTATCTAGATTCTATTTAACTGAATATCATAGACAACTTTTTTTTTTAATAAAAATAGCAAAAATTTGGTAGTAAAATGGTTTTAAAACGTTATCCTAACTCTTATCAGTATCCCCTAAGGGTCTTAGACAGTTATTGATTCTGATACGTTGCAAAAGATCTGTCAAACTGTGTTAACATTTTGGGAACGTTTTCCTTTCACTTTACCTCCTGTCTTATTTAGGTCTATAATTACATTTTAACAAGTATCAGGAGGCAATACCACGACTCGAACCTACACCTTTCATAGCACCATGGCATAGCTGCAACGGCTACAGTCATAGAGAATAAGGCTACAGATACAAGGTGATGAATAAATGATCACAGGCGGCAAACTTGCCTCGCAAACTTGCCTCAATTATGCGCTGTCATAAATTGACAGTAATTACTCGATGTGTGCATGTGTTGATGTTTAAGGGTTAACTAATAACGATAACCTTTAGAAGTTATAGACATAGTTGTCTTTGTCTGTTATAAAAATCTGATAGGATAAAGCAATGGCTAAGTAGCACTTCGATATGCTATGAGAAAACTAACGACTCTTAGCCATTGCTTCAAGATAATATCAGAGAAGCTAAGGGTTAAGTTAGAAATTTTAAATATAATTGTGCACATAAAACGGTGTATTGCGTGTGAAATTCTGAATCAATAAATTTCCATACGACCGTATAAGACTCGGACAATTTATAACTTCTACATTTTAACTAAATAAGAAGTAGGAAATAAAGTCTCTATTTTAATTATATTCACTTCAATAATCTAAACTAAAGTAGAGAAACGAAAGACTTTTTAAAATTTTTTGTCAACGGACCATGGTTCGCTGGTTCGTTTCTACGCCATACCAAAGCTTACGTTACTTTAGGCTACGTCAGGCCACCGTCCACTATGCCACTACCACTAAACATACATATTAGAGCGTATGCCGGCGGATAATGACGTTCAATTATGCATGCAATTAACTGATTATAGCGACAGGACACCCCTTCATCCCCTCGCAAGGGGTTGTCACTTTATAGAGATGATACCTACTTATGTGATAGGTTAGTTTGATATAACAGAAGTTAACGAGGACATTGTGGTTGTTCAAGTACGTATTATAAAAGCTTGGTCAGTGAGTAATCTATGCTTGAGTAACGATTCTCTATGGCAGAAGCGTTATTCAAGCATAGATAGATGACTGAGCATAGTTTCATGACATTTTATTTCCGGTTTAGTTTTGTTTCGTTTTAAAATGTACCTTCTTGCTCTAAAAATACTTGATTTAATCACTATTCCTAGATTATTTATAACTTTGAAATGACACATATTCATTACCCGTAAGCGGAAACTGCTAAGGTTCAATTACCCATAAAATCAAACCAATAGTAATAAAAAATGTGTAAGTATTCCATATAAATAAAAATTAAATTAATCAGCCAAACATAGACATAGACAATCTTTTATCAAACAGGTTTTTACTTAATTCTATTAAATAAAAATTTTGGCGATAACTTTAATGGAGGAGATAAAAGGTAAGGTATTGATTTAAAATCGAGTTCACTGGTTTAATTAAATTCGAAACTATATGTTTCGAAACCAAGATCATAAAATTCTGCCTCTGCAAATTCAATTCAGTTCAATTCAGCTTCTTAATACGATTTAACAGAGCTAAGAAAATTTGTTTTTGAATTTTAGTATGACTTCGACGACCGCGTTTTTCGCATTCACTGCCAAACTTCAGCGACGCGACGTCGGTGGCAGTCAGTGTTATCGAGTTTGGTGGGAATTATGTTAGATATAATGAAGACTTTATCAACATGCAGACTGTCGCAAACCATCTACAGATAGCTCAACTGATCCCTGTAAAATCGGATCGAAAGCGTCCCGAAGACGCTGGCTGCATTGCCCCGCTATATGACAATACTGATGCGCTGCGCCAGATACACAACTTGATATTAATAGCATTCATATAAATACTGTCGTTCAGTTTCCACCATCCAATTCAACTTGTCCTGATCGAATCCAACTACAACTCGATGAATAGTTAACAAGCACTCAATTTCAGAGCGTCCTAATCAAGCATTAACATTATTAACTGTGTAATAATTCTCTTTGTCGCCGATGGAATATTCAAGAC
This sequence comes from Eupithecia inturbata, assembly GCA_963662085.1. Taxonomy (NCBI): domain Eukaryota; kingdom Metazoa; phylum Arthropoda; class Insecta; order Lepidoptera; family Geometridae; genus Eupithecia; species Eupithecia inturbata. The sequence continues at coordinate 2,820,095 of OY759195.1, forward strand.
TGTCCCTGAAAACCAATTAATAGGGCTCCGGTTCGTTACTCACTCTTGACTTGACCCTTTGGTAATGGAATTTGGGTGCAAGGGGTCTTTGATAGGGGTATTGGTAGGACAAGGGGGTAGTAGGTACGCATAGGTAGGACCATAGAGATCCGGGGATGGTTATAGTAGAACGACGTGTGAAGGGGAGTTTTGAAGAAAAGAGACATAAACTCTTTATAAGACATCTCTAAGCATTCTCTAAGGAACAAAAAGACATATCTTAGGTGTCCTGTAAGGTCTAAAGGAAATAAAGCACATTGAGTTTTAGTTATTAACCTAGAAATATTGACTCAAAATGAAGTCAATAAAAACAACGAAAAGCCAACTAATGCTTTAAATAAAACCTGCCAACCGGTGCCTTTAAGGAAGGTTTGCTGTCGTGATCGCTTGTTGCGATTGATGTCAATACATTTACTATAAGCAATGTCTAGCGGATGTATGAGAGACAAATCTTCCACGGCTGAACGTTCCTCCCCAAAAACAAGGCGGGTTTCCCATAATCACCACGCTTGGCAGGTGGATTGGTTATCGCATTAGAGGTGTTAAAATACACAGAACGAAGCTGCTGCCCTACCTCTGATAGGTTATTTTAGTCGGCTCGACCGACAGCACAGGCTGAGTTGGAGATATCGATTCTTACTCCTCCAGCATTAGCGACGAGCAATCAAGACAGCAATCCTTCCCGAATAAAGGCACTGGTCACCTGAATAAAAGTTTAATATCCATATCCTACAACTCTATGTTTCACCCGCATTTCGTTTCACGCAGCACTTTCAAGGCCTTAAAATCCAGCTTGAAAAGTGCTTTGACACCGAACTGTTAAAAAGTCAATATCAATTTGTCAGTGTCGCGAGCAAAGCCGCCGGCAAACAGCACTAAAAGCATGGCCCGACCGCGCCACACATCAATTATTACGAATCGTAATGAACACAAATCCTCTGATTCCATTGAACGGGTGCCAGAGAGAATTTGGGGGACAAGTGAGAGAAGCAAGCGGGAACAACGAATGAGGAAAAAAGGCTTTGCGTCCACTGGGTCGGAATCGGAGCGAAAGGATTTGTTGCTTTGTGTTGGTTTCCATGGTACAGCGTGCACTGGATCGGCATAACTGCCGACACCGATGTCAGATACCAGTAATTCTGATGACATCATCCGTAGTGAATATCATCGTCACCATTCTCCATAAAGCGAATACACGTGTACAGGCGAACTCAATTGCTTTGAAAATACTTTATTGACAAAGAAAATTACAATTCAATAATAAAAACAAAATAGAACTAGTATTTACAATTGAAACAATTAAGATATCTGATATCAAACTATTGAAAACAATCTACAGGTAGCTCAACTGATCCATATCAATACCAGTCGGAAGCGTCCCCAAGAGGCTGGCTGCATTTGTTTATTTCATTTCTTTTTAACATTCTGCTCTTCCGAGGACATCCGGGAGGGCTGGTGCGGCCGCAGATTTGGCCGAGAATCTCAAGAGACGCAAATATGCAGGTCTCGACAGAGCCTACTCATTTGCTCCCTTTGGGGTCGAGGCCCTAGGTCCGTGGGGTACCGCGGCTCTCCGGGTTTTTAAAAAGTTATCTGAGCGTCTGTTCGACGCGACGCGTGGTCCGAGAGCTGGTGGGTATCTAGCGCAGCACATCAGCATTGCCTATGAAAATAATATTGCCGATGCAAAATCCGAAAGCAGTAGACGCACCCTATCGGCATATTGTTAATACCGACGCGTACGCTGCGTACACTCCGATTGTTAATACCGATGCGTACGCTGCGTACACTCCGATTGTTAATACCGACGCGTACGCTGCGTACACTCCGATTCTGACTCAGTAGACGCGTAACTTTAAGTTACAACATAGCGAAAAAAACAAAAAAAAACCACCAAAAAGCCGGTGAATGTTCGGAAAAGGAAATAGCTTAAGGAGAGCCATAAACATATTTAAATTCGTACCAAAAGATCATCTTTGCAAGAGCGCGTTTATGTCTTTTGTATGAACTAACACACTACTGATCAACACATGGGTATTTCTCGAGGATTTTTATTTACCTAAGATTTGCGGCAAATTACCTAAATGGGATGCTTGCCCGCACAGAGATTATGTGTGATGTACAAAAACTATGGTCGAGCTTAGACTAAGCAGCAAATTATGTCATCATTATAAGAAAAAAAAACTCAAATTCACATGCTTAGAGGTCGAGATACAGATATAATTTTTAATAATATCTATTGAAGAAAGGACCTCAATCCACAAGTAGTTATGTACTTTAAAAAACAACAACAAGAATGTACTGCGAGAATGTTTATCTTTTTAGCAGATATTTTTTAAATCGACTATAGTTAAGTATCCATTGATTTCCGCTAGCTCTTATGTATTACGTCACACCCCGTTTCGGCGCATCAAGTATTCACTGAGGGAATGGCAGAGCGGCGCGACACCTCGGCCGTTCATTTCATTGTCCCAGCATCCCTGACAGGGAGGGACTTAGGTGTTACTAACACGTAATTTGCTAATTAATGTGTTTATTAGTCATTTGTAACGTGCTAGTTATAATTGGGAACATACATTCATAAAATTGTCTGTTTTATTATAAAGTAAATTCAACGAGTTGTTTATATTTGATTACTTAGCGATTGAAATAGGAAATAAAAGTTTTTGTAGGACTTCTTCTGTTTTTCTTTGATCATGGCATTCGTCACGTTTTCTACGTTTTCGTTCCCATGTTATTCCGGGTCTGGAAGTACATTTCATATATTCAATAGCTTTGGCTTAAATAAAAAAAATATCCATATAAACTTTCCTATTTATAATATTAGGGTGTTGTTATATACACACAATCGTTTGAACGCGGTTTTTATTAGAACAAAATATTCTGAAAACGTGTATTCAGTAGATTGAATACACGTTTTCAGAATATTTTGTTCTTTTTCTTGCCCCCGCCTTATTCCTTAGCAACTCCCTGCCCACAGCTCTGATACGATATAGCCCATTTGAATTTTGCACTAGTTTAGCAAGCAGCGTCTTCGTCGTAATGCTGTCTTTGTAAGCTTGTAAATCTGACGACTTGGAGACAAAGAGCATAATTCTGAGCACTTCACGTAGAACCATGAACTTACTATGGTTCTGGAACTTAGAATGTGTCTAGATTGGAATCAAGATGTTTAGGTGCTTATATTAGAAAGCAGTAGGCTTGGCACTAGTCTAAATTAGTCGTTTAGTGTATATAACATTCTATGTTACACTAAACGACTATATTTAATGCATTTGACAGGTTAGTAGGTCTAGAAGTAATGTACTGACCAATGTGTATTATGTACATGTATTATGTACATAATGTACTAATATGTACGAATAGTTATGCCAATGACAGAAACGCTGTAAAATGACAAACTTCCAAAGTGTTTTTTTGGTTTTACAAGAGGGTTGTAGGTACGAGAAGCTACCAAAAACTCTCCAAACAAAAACAATGACTTTGACATTGACGGCAGGTCTGTCACCAGATGACAGAACATGTTGTCACCACATGACGGAAAACACAACATGTTGGAGGTCTACTCTGAAAAACGAACGAAGTTGAAGGATACTCAATTATTTATTGCTGATGATGATGACGTCGATCGCACACCTTACCACCAAGTTCGTCGCTACCTGACCCCTTACGTTTCGGATCTCTAAGAAATAAACGTCAGAATCATTTTCATAGTAAGGTCAATATAAGAACGAATCGGCCGTCCTTCGTTTTGTGCGATCTGACGACATCTGACAACTTCATTCGTTTTTCGAAGTAGACCTCCAACATGTTGTGTTTTCCGTTTGTTGTAGCAAAATTATTTTGATGCAAAATTATAAAAGTTATTAAAACTGATCATATTCTGTCTTCGAAGTTTATGACACTTCGACTCAAGACACTGGCAGAGTCGTAGCGAAAAGCAAGCGACGCCATAAAACACGAAGTTGAAGTTGAGCAAAGGCAGCAGCGGCAGCCTCCTTTTGTTTATCCACCTCCACGATCACCATTACGTCTATCAAGCGTGGTGATTATGACAAAACCCCCCCTGTTTGGGGGAGGGGTTCTCAGCAGTCGACCTATGTTACTGATGATGTACCTGCCTATATTAGAGAATAAGTAGGTACTTGCCTCGGCAAATCAAAGGTATAAAATAATGAGACGCACTTTACAGAACAGCTCCGATAAAAACTCAAATGATCGAAAATCATCCGCTTAAGATCACCAAACAAAATAACCAAAAATCAAATGTACAAGTTGGTAACAGAATACCGAATTGATGGCATTAGCGAAGTTCTTGAGGCGCTTGCTAGCACGCGACGGTTGGTTGGCCACCAACGACGTTAGCCTTCAAAGGACATCGATGTGCACTCTACTCTACGCAAACTGATTTAAATAAAACATTTTATGGAGATTGACGGAAGCCGAGTTTTGGGATCGATGGAGTATAGAGCGTAGATAAATTTGAATGAACCGATTTATTAAAAGTGTAAACTTGTGACTGGGTATACGAACCTATAAAAAAATCTATATTTTTATAATTAGGTATGTGTTTCTCATTTCCATGATCTCGGGCCATATAGTTTACACCAGTCCTTTCGGAGGCGTGGGACAGGCACAGAGGCACTTTATGAGGGTTAAATTTTAGAGTTAGGTTTACTTAAGAGTTGAAGGCGAGGTATCATTATAATTAGCCGGTGGGATTCGACTGCCGGGCCGGCCCGTCCAGTCCGTACTGTCAATAAAATAAACTGCCAAGTGCGGGTCGTCTCGCACACAAAGGGTTCCGTACCGTCAGGCAACTTTTTCAAAAAACATACAATTTTCACTTTCTCGGAGACTACTCCTTTAAATTTTCAACGTTATTATATTTTTAGTATTTATTGTTATTACAGTTGAAGTGTTACTTATTTATAGAAAGTTTCATGCGTCTACTTATTGTGGTTCAAGAGATACAGCCTTGACAAACGAAGATCAAAAATAGCCAACAAAATCACGTTTTTGTGGAAACTCCCTTTAATATAGATATTTATTTTATTTTTATTATTTGCTGTTATAGTGGCAAGAGCAATACACATTCTCTGACAATTTCAACTGTCTACATCTTACGGTTCATGAGAAAGAGCCCTGTGACAGACGGACGGATAGCGGAGGCTTAGTAATAGGGTTCCGTGTGTTATGATAGTGGACTTCTTGATTGGTTTGCGCTGGCGCCTGATCGCAATATTCATTCAGTTGCAAACATTACCTCATTAAAATTTAACTAGTTTTCCCCATTTCTCGGTCAAAGAAACGGGGAAGACCCGCTACGGGGTTTGCCCGGAATGAGAAAGTGAAGGCTTTTAAAACAAAATTAATGATAAAGATTTTTTATTATCTCAATTCAAGTATTTTAAATCATAATCCTAAAATTAAATACAATAGGTATATAGAATTATACAATTTAAAAACTAATCATTCAATAACCCGCCCCTGACCATTCCCGGTGCAAAGGTGCCCATAACGCTTGCAGCATTACCTCGCTGAATGGCGATGCACCAAGAACGACCCGTAGCGGGAGTCTCCTGTCACTTCGTTGCGTTTTTTATTTGCCAAAAACATGTGTTATGTAACGTAACAGGTAAATACATTTTGTGAATCAACATGCTTGACCGTAGTCGGTATGCAAATATATTACAGAGAGAATGACGTGCAATGACATAAATATAGTTTATCATTGAAAAAATCGTCAACATTATAACAACAAAAGGGGTTCAAGTCCCGTCGAAGTCAAATATTTTTTGTGATATTATTTGATTTCTATAATAAAAACAAACTAGAATCAGTATTCACAACCGAAACAACCAAGCCAACTGCAGACCGTTGCAAACAATCTACAGGTAGCTCAACTGATTCATATCAATACCAGTCGCAAGCGTCCCCAAGTCGCTGGCTGCATTGCCCCGCTGTATGGCAATGCTGATGCGCTGCGCCAGATATCCGCCGACTCTCGGGTCACGCGTCGCGTCGACCAGACGCTCAGATAACTTTTTAAAAACCCGGAGCGTCTCGGTACCCCACGGACCTAGGGCCAGATTGATTTTTTTTCCAAGTTGATTTCTTATTGTAATAACACTTACAAATTAATAACATTTTCAGTTTCTGTCTAAAGAGTTTGACATTTAGGTCGTTGTACAGGTATTTTTTGATAAACTTTAGGAGCCATCTAACAACACTTTTTTGCATTAGTGATGTGTTTGCTTGATGTGTTTGTATCCTGCTCCTGCTCGTCTGTTTCTGCGCACAGTATCAGATAGCCGGGGGAACAGATGGGGTTTATTCTTTAGCTAAAGTGCTACCTCGATTATAAAACAACTCTATAAAATTGATATCTATATGACTCTGTGTGATTGAAAAAGCCGCAGGAAGAAGCTAGTGGTAAATAAATTATTTTGTGTTTGTTTACCTACCTTACAGCATTCTACATCATCCTCTTTGTTGCAGTAGCAGTTCGTACCGGGGAGCAGGGGGCGCGGCGAGTGACCCTCCCCCCGCACCGCCGCTGTTCCTCCCCCCGCACCTGTCTCATCTCTCACAGCATCTGAACCACTTGTCGCAGCCGTTCTTCCCTTCGCTAAAAGGTGAGCTGCTTTCTACTTCTACAGTGAATTCTGGTTATAACCGATGGCGCAGAGACCTATCTTGACCTAGTGTTGTAAATTTGACCCCCAATTTCATTAGAACATTTGCTGGTCGCGCGTGTTTGCTAAAGTACCTAAGCCGTTATTTTAAGCACGAGATAAAAATACATATACATTGTTTAAAGGTCAGGAACTTTTAAACAAAATATATCAATCAAATAATATAATATTTCCACTTTCCGCCTCGGGAAAATGCAGCTTTCGGTGAACCGCGAAATAATCCGCTCCAATTTTCAACCACCGAAAAACAAAAGGAGGCTTTTCTCAATTCGGCTGTATATTTTTTGTATGTAGTCTTATGTATAGAAAATGATACCGAGGTGGATAAAAAAAAAAACCAAGTGATAACTAGGAAATTTTAAGTCGGTTTATAGGTTTGTTATACAAATTATAAACGATTCCGAAATATCGCGCGAGACGGGCAAAAGTTCCATTGAAAGCTCCGAATTAAAGAATTAAAGTTTCCGCTCCAGCCTTATTATTACTATTGAAATCCTGCAAGAAAAAATGTATTTATCTATGAATATCGTTATATTGCATGTGTAATAATATTATAACCCACAGGCTATCTTTTGTCCACAGGCTGGGGCGCCCCTTGCCCCTGCTGCCCCAAAGAAGAAGCTCGCTCCACGAGCGTGGCCGAGCTCCGTCGTAAAGCGCACGAGCATTCCGCCGCTCTGCTCCACTCTCTTGCGAGCTTCCAGTCGCGAGCGTTGCTGCCGCTGCCGTTGCATCTACCACCGTTGCCGTTGCATTTGTTGCCACATGACACATCTTCTACTTCTACAGCACCATCTGAGCCTGCTAAACATGATTAGTACCTTGGTACATAGAAGTTAGGGAGTCTAATAGATTACATGACATCATCAATTAAAACTAGCTTATTTTGCAAAACGTTGTACTTTAAATCGTCATAACATCAGAATGGCTTTACCGATTACCTTTAAAGGAAGCTCTTTAACTTCTGTTATAACATTCGATGAATATATTGGCAATAAATATATTGGCTCACACACTACCACCTACGACACCTTTTTCATTTAAAATAGATTAATTCGTTTGGTAACTGTGATGGCAAAAACACACAAGCATTCGGCCGTACTCTATTTCCCCGCCAGCTTCCAGGCTCGAGCGAGCGTTGCTGCCGTTGCCGTTGCATCTGCCACCGTTGCTGTTGCAACATGATACTACTAGCACGGCCGTTGACGGGGGTCTGAACCTGTCTGACATGAATAGTTTACATGCCATCTTACACTATTACTGAAATACCAAAATGCCATTTACAGTAATTGTTATAAAAATTCAAAAATAACCTGCGATTTTTGAATCATCATAACTTTAAAACGGTAGTACCAATCTTCATCGGACATAGCTAACGAACGCCCTAAATGAAGTCATCTTTCAAAGCAAATAATCAAATCGCTTTATCCATTTGGGCATCAGCTACGATATACAGACAGACAGACGCGCGAACATTCCACCGCTCGCCTTCACTCTCTCGCAAGCTTCCATTGTCGAGGGTTATCGCCATTGCTACAGCATCTACTGTCATTAATTGGTTATGCTAGACTGACATGTTTAATCCTTACTAATATGATCTATTTCTTCTTTGTCGTATTCTTCATTGCTGAAGGTCATGCCCGTCCTGGAAGGCTTTCACGGAGACGCTGATGAACCGCTTCTACACTACTCTATCTTTTTTTGTCATTGTCTATTTATTGGTATGCAGAACAGAAAACACCCATTACATGTTACATCAATATTAAAAAAATTACTAAGGTTCTTAGGCTCGTATTATAAAAACTTGCTCAGTCATCGATTTATGCTTGAGTAAGGATTTTCTATGGCAGAAGCGTTACTCAAGCATAGACCGATGACGCTGAGCTTTTAACGGGCCTTAGACTAGATTGTGATCCAAAACATGCATGAGTATTATAAAAAGCGAAAATAATTCTATCTGTTACCATTTCACGCCAAAACGGATCTTAATGAAATTTGACAGGGTGGTAGATGGCATCCCGGGGACGGATAAAGGCTACATTTTATTCCGGACAAAAGCGTGCGAAGCAGCGTGCAGCAGCTAGTAACATAATAATGAAGGGCCTCAGATTTAGAACTAGGCGTCATGCTAACTTTTGTTCTCTTCACCTATCCATTCATGAATCACATACTAGCTATTAGAAAGGGTTACAGAAATTTTAATCACCTTTATAAACTTTGTTGTGAAAGGTTACAAACAAAAGCTAGAATTTAGCTAATACGAGCCAAATTGTTATAATTTTATTTACCTAGTGAATTATGTGCCATAAATTACTTGTGCCAAGAAAGTGCCATAATTATAACCGCTAAAGCATTTTAACATTCCAGTATAAGAAAGTATTGTAGATATTTTTTAAATACACAGCTTAAAAATGAACTTATGTAAAAGTATACGAAGATATGTTTAATATTCATTTTGTAGTTCAAAATCTCGTAAATAATTGTCCTTTAAAGTGTACAAAGTTGTTTAGAATATTTCGGAAACAAACGATTTATGAGATTTTGCAATGAATTGCAAATAATTATCTAAATTGTTTTAGATAAAAACACAATATGAAAATAAATGCAGCAAGTATTACGTTTTAATATTTGACCAAAAAATTGTGCATTGTTATTTTGCTGTGAACTTAGGAATCTAGCAATAATTTATATTAAAAATGTAAATAGGTAAATAAAATAAGTGTTCGTGTTAGCTGTTATATGAATTTGTAAATAAAACTAGGTATTTGTAGGACACATACTTTGATAAGACTTTGATAAGATCGAAATGTTATTTTTTACCGATGTTTTTGACAATCATTCCTGTATAATTAGTATCATTCTTGTTTATTTTTTTATTTGCTTTTTATCAAGGATATTATAACTTACCATTTTTATATGCCTTAATTCTTTATTGCACAAAAACTTACAAATAAAACATTAAACTAGAAACATAATGGTAAAGGCAGCCTTAAAAATAGCACCTAAAAATATAGTTCTTAATAATTGAATATAAAGTGCCCCAAAACCACTAGCGTTATAATAAAAACCAGTATTTTCATCTTTATGCAATAGTGTTATAGTAAAAATATCTAATAATAAGTTCTGCCCGCGATATGTCTGTAAATAACATGCCTATGAAAGAAGAAAAAAAACCATGGAATATTTTTATTGAATTATTGAAAAACAAGTAAAAAACTGCCGAATGCACAGATAGGTGGAATTGGTCTCGCGGGCAGGTTGTAAATAGTAACTACGTAATATAAATATTATATTGTTGATGAAGGTAGAACAATAGCTTAGACTTTAGTTGTTTTAATTATTATGAAATATACGAATACACACGTGTCTATGAAGTTTTATTATTTATAACTTATCTAAACCTATCCCACGTATTTCAAAGGCAATAACTTAAATTTTTGAAATAAGTAGATAGAATGAGTTATATATATATATTAGAGTCGTTTGTGCAAACCTAAAAATTTCGACAACATATTTTTAGCATTTGAAATTAAAATATAGCTGCGTTCTATCTTTATATCTCGAGGGATTTGATTATTGACTAGAGCTGATCAGCGTACGAACAACCAGCTATAAGTGTCACCCCAGAGAATATACCCAGGTACCAACCGGTTGGCGGGTACTCAAAGAGTATCTACTAGATTAGTAGAATAAGTAAATACCTTGTTCCTGAAGATAATCATTCATTACATAAACGCCGGATCAAGTCGCGTGCCGTCTGTGTCACATTAATCTGAGTAAAATATTATATCTAGGTGAGATTAACACTAACGAGGGCACAATCCTCTGGCTACTTAAAAGTTCACAAATACTTTGTATGTATAATAGAAAATTAGTTACAGCAGTGAAACATGAGAAAAAATGATATATCTCTCACAAATCGTACAAATTACTTCGAAATAAACCTTAATCCTAATTAATTACAAAGATTTAAGTACTAGAAGAATAAATGTGAATATATAAATTAATATAGCCCAGAATTAAGATTGAATATCCAAACGTATTGTGCAAAGGTATTGTTGTAAAACGTGTGTAACATTAACACTAATACTACAATGCAATACTAATACTATAACGTGTTACAATAATATTGGTCTTATGTCAAACATATTATAGTCTGCCGGTTAGACTTACAACATAGGTATGTACAAGCAAAATAATTGCACATTGTTGCACATGTATTAACATGTGTAACAATGTGTAGGTTGCCTAGCTATGAATGACTACTAACCAATCCAATAAATAAATAATGCTGGACAATCCACACATCATCATTTAGCCCCAAGCTAAGCAGAGCTTGCGTTATGGGTACTTACTAGATAACTGATATACTTCATAATACCGCGTGGCGTGTGCTAAGGAAACCGAACCGAATTTAGTCTACGAATCCTACATCTGAACCCCTATAAACACATCAGAGTAAATTATAACGATAAAAACCAGCTAAGTACCAAACCAATTGTATATTTTTAATTAAACAGATTATTTGCCAGATTTTTAAGATATTTATGTAAATTATTATTAATTAGAATGAAAAGTACCTAAACTAATGTAAATTATTAACAATTAAAATTGCATTGGCCAACATAATTTTACTTAAAGTAGGTAATTTATTATAGGACGTAAGTAGTACCACAGATTCTGTGAAAGATGGACTCGTTACCTACAGACTGCCTCGTTGGTCTAGTGGTTGCGAGTTCAACCGCTGATAATGAGGTCCTGGGTTCAAATATCGGGTAGGGCCAAGATTTGTGTCTTCAGAATTTTCTAGTAATTTTTCATTTTTATACAATCTTTATTAAAACCTTAAATAACATTAGTCTGTTACAATTACTAGTGTAAATTTAATCCTAGAATGCACAAACATACTTAAATAAAAAACGTTGTAAAAGCTAGGGCTTATAATTTTTGTATAAAATTGCATTGTTTTGCCAAAATATTCGATAAACAATTAAAATAGAGGGTATCTGAAACAGTTCGTCCAGAAAGGGAATTTTCTAGTAAGAAAAACTCACAGTCCCCGGCCCGGAGTCTGGATGTTGACGGTGTTACACCCCTGTGCCTCGGAAAGCACGTCAAGCCGTTGGTCCTGCGCCTGACCTTACCCCGGTCGTGTCGGTCTGCCTTCCCATTGGATTCTGAGAGTGAGGGAACATAGAGTGCACCTATGTTTGCGCGCACACTTGTACACTATGTCCTGCGCGCTTGCCAGTCTTGCTTGAAACTACCCGCCGTGGTCGAAATTCGGCTAGTATCATCTCATATTCATCAAGAGTTACTGAGATGGAGGGCCAGTACGTCACACAGGCAGACAAAGGCCGTAATCTTAGCAATAGGCTTCCGTTGGATACGTCCCTTTCAGTCTCTAAAAAAATTATCTAGAGCCTCTCACACAACCATTTCATTTAAAAGTTCTACGTAAGTCAGCAATATTTTAAGTAATCTTTTGATAAACAGTTTTAGAAAATCTTCAGTAAACAACATTTTACAAGTAAAACCGTTTCTCATCGTATTTTACAAGAAACAAGAATCGTAAATACTTGTTGATGTATTTATGCGTAAAGTTGTAAAGGATTCATTGTTTATTAAGAAAACCTATTAAAATGTAAGTTTTGTAATCTGTAGAGTGCTTATAAATTATTAATCTGGAAAAATTGTTAAGCCTTCGTTCAGAATATTTTTCTATTAGTTTCTGTTGAACGAGGTTTCAAAAATCAACGTTTACTTCGTCGGGTTTTGTACTAAATAGATACGTATTAATAAAATTATACATGTATAATGCAATCATGGGGCACAAAGATGTAAGTCTTGTGCCTTAACACGTTCATAGCCCACATCATTGCAAATATGTATCAGATTTGAGCTTGTAGAGCTACAGCGCACCCTTTCGGGTCGCACCGCAGGGACTGGGCAGTGAATAGGTTTGTGTAAAATACAAGTCAAAAAAAAAAGTGTTCGCCATTTTGTTGTTTTTGTTCGCCATTTTGTGTGTAAGCACTCTACATACATATTCCTTTCCACCCTGTACCTACGTCTACACTTCAACAAGACAAAACGATTTAGAATTCACAGGTTTATTATTCAGTGGATTTATTCGCAAAGTTCGCGCGCAGGTGTCGAGACAGTCAGACACACTTCGCTATTTACCTGCAATAAGCATTACTTGTCGACTGTACTTTTGCACTTATGAGATTACTTGTGGTGGAAATGCAGTGGTGTTTGTATGTAGGGGTAATTTTGTTTGCGTTTGAAATACTAGTTGATGTCTGTGGATTCTCTCACGTGCCGGGATTAGTCCTTACAAATTAACTGTTTTTAATGCCATGCGGTAGATTTTACTGACATAAGTTCAATTTAACCGTTTGCTGTCAAAACTAAGTTCTACTTGATCGAGTTCAAATCTCGGTTTCCTATTGTGTGGCATGACAGCTCTTGAACTCGGTTTAGCGCTGAACCGGATTCACTTTATGTTGGTAAATTGCGCTGAACTTATTATTATTATTAGTATTCTTTAACGGGTATTTATCGCGTTATATTTATTACCTAGTCTTTCAGTCATGCCGTGACCACGACAGAGTCTACACCTGTTGAAACGTCGGGTAAAATAGGTAAATAAACACGATAAATACCTATTAAATCATACTAATAATAATGTGTTCAGATCGCGTTATTTTAAAACTATTTGCGCTAACCTCGTTTAATGCGCTAAACTGAACTTATCTTATACTGAACGCGTTCAATTGCAACGGTGAAATTGGACCTTAAATTTAAACAAAAAGTAGATAAATTCTAATTATTTTTATTTTTCAATTTATTTATTTACATACTTTCTTAAAGCTACACACATCACGTTAGGCACAAAAATAACAATTTGACTATAACAAGTCTTTAGTCCGAACGTTCCGTCGGACTGCATTGTTGAACCCTTCCCTGTACTGGTAGAAAACGCTGCTGGATGATATCACGTCGGGTACACCCTCTATAACAAAGAAAACAATATCTTAAATGCATGGTAATGCGACGCAATTTCGACACAATGCTTTTGGTTCTACACATATCCGCTCCCACTTGGTGAAAACTGGCTCTTAATTGGAAAATAAAAGATGTGTGGCGAATCATGATGATATAGACACGCATTCTTGAACTCTTGATAGACGCTTAACAATTAAATGAAATTACGAGACTTCGAGGTAGACCAGACGATATCGTCGGGGTGGCCGCACGACTACAGATGAGGCTTCCACAAGACCGATTAAGCTGGCGTGTAAAAGAGGCAGTAGTTGTACCGGACGATAGAAGTTTTTTTATAGATGGAGAGTGACGATATGGCCGATGTATCACGAAGGTCTAAAAGACACCTAGTCTAGAATATGCACAAGACTCACCAGTAAGTACGTCTGTTCTGTAAGGATAGCTTGTCGCGATTGATCAATAAATAATTTTTCGAAGGAATGTTCTAGTAGCCGTATGTGATAGCAATTACAATCACAACAAGAGTTCTAGATAGACGTGGTCTTTTCGGAAATAACAATGTACCTACAACTCCTTATCTGTATCAGTCCTGAGTCCACGGATGGACATAGATACTACTACACCAACACACGTTCTTTCGGCGTAGTACACCTGTATCATGGCACCTTGTATTTTTACAAGCATTTATTTAACCTGCTCTGTTAGTATGTTACTTATGTAAGTTTGGTGACAATGCCATGTTATGATACCATCGAGCTGATCTGATGATGGAGAGAGAAGGTGGCCATAGGAACTCCAAACGAAACGACGTAATCTCGTCGAGTGTGGGTTCGTTGGATTGGTCTTCCCAAGCACTTTAGAGTCCTATATGATATAAAAGCTTGATTAAGAAAGTTATATTTATTTATTGCATCATATTAGGGTGCATACATTTGTCAGGACTTATAGACTACACACAATACACACAATATGTACACATTTTGGGTGTTGCAATGGGAGACGGCCAGATAAGTTTTTTAATATATTAATATTATAATTTACATGGTTATAGGGCACAGGTATAGGTTACAGTTTAAAGTTAATTACTATGTGCGTCGAGCGTTTATCTATCTATTTGTTCGTCATGTTCCCCAATCGGCTTGTCGCATTTGGCTTATGTTTATTATTAAACTACGGTTACGCTAACTCGTTTTCTCGTTGCTGCCTCCCACCACTCAGGAGATATTATTTATTGTTAAAATTATCGTCAGTTTATCTCTATTAACTGCAAATCCACTCATAATAATCAGCTCGGCGACTATTAGTCTCCATTACGTGCGGAAGGGTTGTTTGTATCCATCGGTATAACACCTGAGACTCCCATTTCGATATTAATCGCGCCTAGAAATACGATTGCACTTTTGAAACGCGTTGTTCGGAAACTGTATCGTTCGGCTTTTTCGTGGAATTCATTCATAGAAATTTTATTTATTTTATTAAAATTGGAAATCATAATTTGACTGCATTGACCTTACTTCTAGCCTGGGGTACCATGTGCCTCGTACCGTGCACAAGCGAGAACTTCACGTAGCTAAACTATTTTACCTTAACACCTGTCGCACCAACGCAGGTCTTCGTATGCCTATACGCCGTATGATAGAGTCCTACAATGTTAATTTTGTAGACATTGTCGTATTCGCGAATAGTACAAGAAAGTTTAAGTCACAGGAAGGCAATTCTGGCCAATTTATCACTCGATAAATATCAAAAGAACTGTCAAATTTTACAATGATTCCATAGAAAAACTGTGAAATTTGACAGTTCTTTTCATATTTATCGAGTGATAAATTGGCAAGAATTAACTTGCTGGTCCTTGAAAAGTCATGTCCCTAACTCTATTTACATCTACTATATTTCGATATTAATTTTATTTTTTGCTTTTATTACAGTTTTGTTGTAAATTTGATTTAGTATCTAGTAAAATTAAGTTAAGTTTTATATAAATTAGTTGTAGTATTGTAAAGTCAGCAACCTGTAGGGACAAGTTTTGATAAGTTTATTATCATATTTGAGTACAACGTAGTGGACATTTTAACCAAATTTGTTATGTAACTCTTATACCTAAGTTTAAAATATAGTTGTTTCTTGTGCCTGTATTTAATAAATAAATCTGTGCAGTGGTCGAAAGATACCTACTCTGAGACGCAGGATTAGAGTCGCCGCGGGACAAGTGTTCGTATGCGTTTTGAACCTACCGATTGTAAGAATAACTATTTATTTGTTTCCAGAAATTTTAAGTTACTTCGTCGCGGCGTGAGAATCGAACCCTCCAAATATTTGCCCCATTCCACCCTGATCCACTTTGCTAATAAATTAATGATTTTTTTTAATCCATCCATAAGCTTATAGTAAAAAAATCCTAGCTTTATGAATCCACCGATGGATTCGACATCATGTTCTGCTCGGATCCACCAATGGATTAGTTTCGTCATCATGTTCCACTCTGATCCACCGATGGATTTTGATTGTGATATAGATTTTTGTATGTATAATAACATAATATGATTTCAGTAAAATAAAAGCTCTACTAAATTTTGGGATACATGATTATTGTCTTTTTTCACATAACATTTTTTTTCTATCATAACTAAAACCCAAACACAAAGCTATCCTTACCGCGATAGCTGAGAAATTTGACTATCCTGTAATTTATAAGTTGGTCCAAAGGACAAAATAAATAATTAATCTAAAGTACCCACCCCTAGATATAAGCCAACTAACACAATGGATTGTAAAATTATTTGAATAAATAAATTGTTTTATTATTATTAAAAGCTCCTATTTGTATTATTTGTATTTATTTATTTAGCATTTATAACATACATAGGTCGTTACACAAGGGAAGACAGAAATTGTACAATTTGAAAAGACAAAACCATACCTCACTATAAATAAATCATTTTAAAAAATCTAAATAAAATGCACATTTCCATTAATTCCAGATCATAAAATTTAATGTCATGTTTTCATGTTATCTAAAGAAAGGGATTGCAATAAATAAGTACTCATAAATTCACTGATGCTGTAGAATGGCTATAAATGAATTCGGCTTTCAAAGAAATGCTTGCTGATGTTTTAAAATGTTCAAAGTTATTCGTAATGTTAATTAGTAGTTTATTATATAATTAATTTTAATATTAGGTCCTTACATATGAAATTGGCGTTTTGTATGGGAGGAACAAAAAGTCGAATATTTTTTAATATAATATATTTAATTAATCAAAGTATGAACCATTATTTTCAATGCACTTTTGCCATCTTATAGGTAGTTCATTGATCCCTTTACTAAAAAAACCAGTCGGACGGGAATCAATAAAATCTTTGAAGGCGATTTGGACTGCCCCATCGGAGTTGAATTTTTTCCCTTGCAAGAAGTTATCCAAATTTCGAAAAAAATGGTAATCTGTTGGAGCAAGGTCCGGGGAGTACGGAGGATGTCTTAGACTTTCCAATTGAAGCTCTTCTAATTTAGTAGCCGTCTGTTGCGCAGTGTGTGGTCTAGCGTTGTCGTGAAGCAGCAGTGGCGTGGAGCGATTGACCAGCCTAGGTTGTTTAGCCGCTAGCTTTTCCATCATGGTTTGCAATTGCTGACAATAGACATCAGCCGTAATAGTCTGGCCAGATTTGAAAAAACTGTAATGAACAATACCGGCACTAGTCCACCAAACGCTTACAAGTAACTTTTTTGGGGTTAATTTTCGCTTGGGGCAGGATTTGGCTGGCTGGCCAGGATCCAACCATTGCGCTGAGCGCTTCCGATTATCGTAAAGAACCCATTTTTCATCACAGGTAATGATTCGGTTTAAAATACCTTCATTATTGTGCCGGTTTAGTAATGTAACGCAGCAGTCGACGCGCGTTTGCCGGTTTGCTTCAGTCAATTCGTGAGGTACCCACCTTTCAAGCTTTTTAATCTTCCCAATTTGCTTCAAGTGAATTAAAACAGTTTTATCACTAACATCGCAGCCTGCAGCTAACTCGGACGTGGTTTGCGATGGATCCGCTTCCACAATAGCCTTCAACTCCTCATTATCAACTTGAGTCTCAGGCCGTCCACGGGGCTTGTTCTGCAGGTCAAAATTTCCAGAACGAAAACGTTGGAACCAAAAACGAACTGTGTTTTCTTTTGCAACACGACCGCCATACACATCATTCACCCTTCGAGTTGTTTCCGCAGCACTAGTGCCACGGCGGAACTCGTACTCGTAAATAATGCGATATTTTAAGTTTTCCATTTTGTAAAATGAGTGACGCAAACAGAAAAAAACAGAAGAAAAAAAACAAATGAATGACGATCATCGAAGCACAAATACATGAGTCTATAGCAGTACAAATTTGAATTTGGAATTCCTTACCAAAGAGGAGAAATTTGTGATTAAAGTGGCCAGTACGAAAAACGCCAATTTCATATGTAAGGACCTAATATATTCTCCTTGCTTTTGTACCTTTACAAGGCGTGCCATTAGTTTGACTAGTTTTTCCTTATTTCTTAAATTATAGTTATCAGTAGATAGTTTTCTTTGTTACTATGTATCTCCTTATTTCTTAAATTATAGTTATCACTAGATAGTTTTGTTGTTACTATGTATCTCCTTATTTCTTAAATTATAGTTATCAGTAGATAGTTTTCTTTGTTACTATGTATTTGACTTAAGTACGTAAGTATAAATCATCTCCTAAAGCGTCCAGACCAGACACAGCCACCTCCGAGTAAGTTGTAACGAGGGCGTCCCCATTTAATTGTTTCTACCGCCCGCGGCAGAACATAATGGACTCGTTGTTTGATTTCGGTGCTTACTCAGATAATGGAAACCTGATTCGTTCATACCCCACTAGTTTGATTTCCAGCTTTAATTTTACGCTGTGATTGGCTGGATCTTTGGATTATTGAAAACTGATTGGGTAATCGGTCTGATAATTTTGATTGGGTAGGATTTATAGAGATCGGTTTTCATTTGAGTGGTCAATGATATTTTAAAGTTGATCTGGTTTTGTGATCGTCTGTTGTTAAGTGCCTGTGTTATTACTTTTGTGTCGAAATTAATGTTCTATTTATAACCTGTTTGATATTTTTTATCGCCTTCATTTGCAACCTGAAGCGTTTTATACAGAGTGGCTTTTTGAAATGGGAGTGGATGGCCGAATCCATAAACATACGAGTAAGAAAAAAGTCGTGAAAGGAGTCATGACTTCGATTTATGAGAACACATAAACTGCATACCTATATAGATTTTTATTAATTTTTTTGCAGGATATCGAAACGATTAATTTATCAAAAAATTCGACGCCCTGTTATTTGTACCAACGAATTCGGTTGCTGATAAGGATTAATCTTTGCACAGAAAAGGATTATTGAAAATGAAAGGACATGGCTATTTTCCACAATTTTATTTTGTTTGTATTAATTTGTTTGGCTTTTATCTATTATTTATGCAAACACACCAGTTATTCGAAAATATTATTTAAAAATTTCTCATAAATGTAGTAGGACTCCCCCTATTCCTAATGAATTTTAAAAACTTTAAAGAAAAATTCCGTAAAAAAAAAAAGTATTATTCAGTTTGAGCCCATGCCTACTTACGACTTTTCTCTCGACCCATTTCAAAAAGGCACGCTGTATACTTCGGCTTACGAGCATTGTACAGAGACATTTATTCGCTATCCCATCGGTTTATCACCAAAAGTTTCACAAATTCTGATCTTTTGATAACTACACTTTCAAGCGCAGCCGCTTACAAAACCCTAGTCTTGTCTAGCAAAACAGAGAACAAAAAGCCTTATTCAAATCTCTTCTGTGTAATTACCCAGCGAGGAATGTAAGATTACATAGTTAACAGCATTTACATAGAGGCGGGGTGGAGACAATGTGGCTGTTAGTGCGCGCAAACACCCCGCGTAATTATTCACATTTTGACAATGTTTGTTTTAGCTACGTACGAGTAGGATACCAACTTGTAATATGCTTGTATTGTATTCCTATACTAACTGTTTTTAAGCGACTTCGAAAAAGGTGGAGTATTTTAAATTCGGCTGCAGGTATGTTGTTCGCTGATTTCTGTGCCCATTGTGGACCGATTTTGATGATGATCCTAGAAATAAGAATAAACTCGCTGTGCCCACAACTAGGCTACACAAGGTTAATGTGTCTTGTAAAGGGAAGTACACGCTTCTACAATAAAATACCAAATGAGTTGAAAAAATTATCTATAAATAAATTCAAACAAATTGTCAAACATATCCTTTGTAAAAAGACTTACTACAAAATATAAGATTATCTTGTGGATAAAAAAGCTTGGGACAAGTTTTGCTCTAACTCGAAAACTAACAACCTAACAAGGTAAAGGTTTCTAGTTCGCTTCTTTGCTTTACCTTAAAAATATTGAAGTGAGCAAAAATCAAAGTGACCACTTTATTTTCTTGTTTTACATATGTAATTTGAATTTGGTGACGTGTCCAAGAGTCCTGTAAGGTCTAAAGGAAATAAAGCACTTTGAATTTTGATGATATTTTACTATTGTACAGAGAAGGTCAAAATTTATTGACGAGCGATTAATATGTGCCCTGCGAAACTTAAAAACAGTGAAAATATTTGTACATGTAATATTTTTAGAATTCACTGCCTGCTTCTATTTTTTTCTTCCAACTGGTCTCTTACAGACAAAAAACGTGTCTTTTAGACCTTCGCGATAGACCGTGGGCCAAATCGTCACTTACCATTAACCCAATGTTTGTGTTAGTATACTACTTAGCTAGTTCACATGTGTTTGTCTGTGCTGTTTGTTTGTCTATGCTAGTACTAAGTAGTCTCTTTTTATTTTTATTGTCTTAAAGTTTTTTTGTGTGTGTAGTGTGTAATAAATAATTTTCTTTCTTTCTTTCTTCTTTCTTTTCTTTACCATCAGATGAGATTGTTGTCAAACGAAGGTCTATTCACCAAAAAATTATCAAGGTTTATAAAGCTTACCAGATCTTTGTATTTGCGACAATGGAACGATTCTGCCGAAGAAGTCTTTGTGTACCTGTGACAAAGAAAATCCTGTTATATTTAATACATTACTTTCAGGGGGTGTATTTTCAGTAGACAGTCGGAAAGGATTGTTTGCCCTGAGAGCAGGTGTGAAACTTGCTGTTTGCGGTTCCCGCTGCTGAAATTGATATTATTTAACTATTGATGTGGGAACTTTTTTGTCTCTTTTTCTGAAGAGTGAATCAAGGTGAACCATCATGCTCAGGAGACCTATACTGCTAAACTAATAGCTTCACTACGACAATGAAGTCGTCGCAGAATCGCCATCTGGAGTTTCTTTCATCTAAGAACTCAACGTGGATACTTCTTAACAATTTACTTTGACTTTAGCTTAAATAATAACGAGCAGTGATTCTGTGACGATACCATTGTCATAGTGAAGCGATTGGTTAGCAAAATTGGTTTGGGATTGAGGTTGGTACGCTGAATCACGTTTACTTATAATCATTATAAGTTTTCATTTATATTTTCAGGGCACAGGCTTTCTATTAACCGACTTCGAAAAAAGGAGGAGGTTCTAGGTTTGACTGTTTGTATGTTTTTTACGTACATTCACCGATTTATCCGTCAATTGTGGGCCGATTTTGAGGAATCTCTCGGTTTTGTACAGAGAATAATCCCGGGGTGGTTCTATATAAATTTGATTCCCGAGGGATAAGTATTTGTCCTGCAAATCTTAAATAACAGTAAATTTATAGGAATTAGAATTAAGTTTTTAGTTATTGAAAACACAACAAAAAATAAATTCGCGTAATCGGTCCAGCCGTTCACGCGTGATCCCGTAACCAAGGGAAATAGGGCTTCATTTTTATATACATAGATGGTCAGCTTCATAGCTCTTACCTGTTACAATGAAAATCCTTCGGAAAATTTCAACAGGATCAAGTAAACCCATATAAAACCACTTATAAATAAGTCCTAAATGAATAGCTAGATAGCTCGTTAGAAGTTTCATTGTGACTGTAACAGAAACGAGAGCCCTCAGCCTTACCACCGTAACGACGTATCTCGTGGCGACGATACGTCATTAACGTGGCGTTTTCGAGTGCACTCGTCGACACGAAAGCTTTGTGCATAAAACGCTTGCGAATTGTCGTGGATATAACACTAGTCTGAATTTGTATACCTAGGTTTTATCTGCACGTGTGAAAAGAAGGGAAGGGAGAAGCTGGTGAAAGTGTTATAAATAACTGAACAACAGATTGCATGGAAGACATTTTTTTTTCTACAGATGCTCGTACTTGTCTGTCTGGATTGGTTGTTATATGTTTTACCTACTCGGGTAAAAAATATAACGATCAATACAGACTTGCAAAAAAATATTTAGATCTTGCTTCTTGTAACGCGACACATCATAAAAATCTTTGTTTAGTTGTGTGAGTGTGAAGCTGTACGTACAATATGTACTAAAAAAAATCAAGCTAAAGAATCCTTGAAAAAAAAACAAGTAGATCACACTAATATTATAAATTGGAATGTTTAGAGTTAGTTTGGGGTTAGTTACCTCTTCACGCAAATTTTGCATACAGGTAATTTAATCCTTGAATCAAAATGTTTTTGTTCTCATGGCATAGAAATCACCTTTAAACGTTTCCATAGAAACAACGCATGCGAAGCCACCGGCACAAACTAGTAACAAATAATAACGCTGGACAAATCACACAGCATTATCTAAATCCAAATTAAGCAGAGCTTATGTTACGGGTACTATTCTTGCCGATTACTAAACAAAATGTTTTTTGTGATAATACTGAGCTCTATGGCTACTTTTAAATATAATAGTTATAAAGAACTTCTGATTACAAGATAACTGATTTACACAATCAATAGCACAGATATATATTTTTATCAAACAGTAGCCCGCAGCTTCGCACGCGTTATCTATATATATAAAAGAAAGTCGTGTTAGTTACACTATTTATAACTCAAGAACGGCTGAACGGATCTCGGTGAAATTTGGCGGCGAGGTAGATGGTATCCCGGGGCCGGACATAGGCTACCTTTTATTCCTGAAAAAAGCGTGCGAAGCCGCGGGCTGCAGCTAGTTTAGAATAAAAAGTAGCCTATGTGTCATGCTAGGTCCAGATTTATGTGTGCAAAATTTCAGCCCGATCTATTCAGTAGTTCTGCCTTGTCTTCAGCCAAATATCTTCACAACGGCACGAACTTTCGCCTTTATAATATTAGTAGGAAGTAGGACAGAAAACACCAAGATCAATATAATGAAAATAAAATAAGCACAACAACAACGAAAATAAAGCAACACTTAATTCCATTATAAGCTAGAATCCGCACTGAAAGTAGCTAATCGAGTTCCCTAGCATTTTGCAGCTACGAGATTAGCTACGAGTACCGCTACGTCGTAGCCGCGTAGCAGTGCTACGGCGTAACACTGCTACGGATTATACCATTAACTCGTTTAGGAATTTTACGGATTCGTTGATGGAATTCCATTAGGGACTTTTTTTATTTTAGAGGCTTATCGAAAAATACTTTGCGTTCGGAAATGTTAAAATTTATTTTTTCCAGATTTTGCAGGGTTTTGTAAGTTAATTGGAGCATTTGTTCTACTTTTGATAAAAACTAGATAGGTGTATAGCCGCAGAGCTTTTGAAGGAGGCGTAAAATTAGGTTTATGTTTAGAAGGTTATTTGTTTAATGCGCGCATTTAAAGGGATGTTGATTTAATGACCGAATAAAATTCTTATTTCTGTCGCCAGACTTACATAATACAATGTTGCACAAACAAATATAACAGAACTCATAAAGCACAATGTATTTATAACAGTTTTCTAACTTCCGTCATCAGCGCACAATCAAAGTAAAATTAAAGAAGTGGCTGTTAACCCAATCGATATATTATGATTTCAATTAATTCACAATTTTAAAATGTAATTTATAATGTACAATTGTTTAATGTTAGATTATGTACATATGTAGTTTTTTTTTACATAAAACATATAATATGTGACCTGTAACCAATATGTTATCAATAAATAAACTAAGAACTGTAAAGAACCAGACTAAGATTATGTACAAAATTGCTGCAGAAAGTGCCTTTTATATTATGCACTTTGAATTTCATCCAAGTTTGCAAGATCTTGGCTAAGCAAATTACAGGAGCATTTATGTATATAGGCAAAAAAACCCACTAGCACATAATTTATAATTATGTGATAGTGTTTTTTTTTCTGTTCTTCCACTAGCGGAAAAATATTTAAGTGAAGAGAAAGTTAATAACATCTTATTTGTAATTTGATCATAAATTGTTGTATAAAGTTTGATTTGTCTATATACTTATTTTGTCAGTCTAAAGAAATAAAGTTATTGACTTCTCTAAGTCAATAACTTTATTTTTTTCTACCGTTCGTAGTCAACAAACGAATATTACACGCTAATAACTCCCCTTATTATATTCCCCTATCCTCAATCATTGGAAATAAAACAAACTGTATAGTTATCCAACAGTATCAATATAGCCAATAGCAAACCAATTACTAGTTTGTTACCCGCGACCCGCGAAACGGGATCGACAATAAAGCTAGTTCGGAGGATCCGAAACGGTATGCGGTTTCAGTTAGAAGCTGAGCCGACAGAACATCGAACACTCGCTGTTTTTTTACTTGAACCTCAATTCGAACTGGACGTTCGATGTTTTGTCTCAACCTGATTTTAAAAACCAACGAGTGTTTAGTGTAACATTTTATTGAGCAAAGGCAAAGGCGCGGGTGACGGGGGACGGGGCGGGGCGTGAGGTGCGCGGGCCGAGGGAAAATGAACGCAAGGTATATAAATGTTACATGTAAATGCTCATTTGCCGTGACATTACGTCGAATGCAGCGTCGAGCAATCACAAGAACGTTACATGGAAATGCTCTAGGAAACTAAAATTTTGTCTGTATTGTACCATTCGTAAGAACGTTACATTACACTGTAATGGTCTAGCATCATCTATACTCACCTTTAGAGGTAGGACAGAGTTGAATTTTCACTTGGCTAAAGTCTCTCATTTGAATGAATGAAGAAATAGAGCTCCTGAATTTCAGATAATGCGGTAGCGAGCGGGGCAGCCTGTGACAGAAACAAAACTTATTGAAAGTCGCTCGAGTGACCGTGCGTCGGATTTGGTGACATAATTAGTACCCACACCGTATTTTCTAACCATAGTAGACGGATAGATAATACGGTGCACGTAGTGTCGTATCTCGTGGTTAACGAGGGTCTATTAACGAGCTTACTTCTTTGACGTAATTTTCCTCTCGTACCTAGAGTAGCTGTTAGTACTGTAACACTTCAGGCGTCAGCTGTGCGACAACGGCGCGTCAATGTCTAGGCGGCACTCATGGTATTAAATCGCTCCGCTCATCGCGGCTGCTAGTGTCCTACCCCACAGCGTAACTTCGTTCTTGCGCTACATTTCTGATTACGCGGTGGCGGCGGCTCGCGACAGAGCATAAACACAATTTCGCACTCATAAAAGTTATCGCAGGGATGACGCGTGTATCCAAACCTTATTGCCGCCTTATGGGGAGTATCGGGTAAGGGTATGTGCATAGGAGGTATTTTTATCAACACTTTGAAAGAGACTGAACTCAGGAAGGAAATGGGTAATGGGAGTATGAACGGGAATGGTGGTGGTCAGTGGACTAGGTAGCACATAGGCTCGAGTACCTTTGAAAAAAACCTTAAGAAAATCAGAGTTTGTGTGCTTATAGAAGTGAAACTAAAGTGGCAAAAAATGCATTAAAACTTTAATGAAAATATGAAATCCCGTCCTTTTAAAACTGTCTTGGACGTGTGATTTTTGCAATTTTGCTAGGCATACTTCCTGTCCGAGCGTTAAAATGACACTAGATAAAATTGTAACCCAAACATGTCAAATGTGTTCTCTTTTGAAATAGACGGTTTCGGGGTGCATATTGGGGAGCCGGCGGATACCTTGATCGATGACTGCAACTGATGAAAAGCAGGTAACATAACATATTTGACAAGCTAAGCTTAAAGAGTCTTCAAATTAGTCACTTCAAAGTTCGAAACCATTTCTTTCTCTTTTGTTGTAATCCTTTCCGACCTCGCCCTTACAGGGAGCCTCGGTAAACCGTACGGTTTGTTACAGCCGGGTCTCGAGTCTCGGCAAACCGTACGGTTTGTTACAGCCGAGTATCGGTTATGTTGTCAGTTACCGCGAATGTCGTGAGTAAAAAAAGGTTATTTCGACTAATATGTTTTGATTTACGGGGCTTTATCGCTCAGGGGATTTTTATAGATACTTTGGAGACATTGTAGATTTTAAGGTAAGTGATATTATAGGTAGGGGCCAGTATTTTACTTCTTTAAACACATGCCTAGTAGGTACCTATTTAAAGCCAGAGATCATGATATAAATAACTTTAAGTGAAGCTGAGGTAGGGCCTTCTCCACTAAATACTTTTGGGTTTAAAATTAAACTAGTTAGCTAGCTGTAAATATACCTAATGGTTGCAAAGTTGTATAGGTACTTTGGACCCAGATGATTTACTTTTTTCTTTCTAAATATTAAAGACCTTAATAAACGCACATGAAAATTGGATGTTTCACGTCAAAGATGTTCTCAACTTAGTCTATATCACCTTTCACTCAGAACCATTTTTTTTATCTCTTATTATATCTAATTTTTTCACCAAAGCCAACCCATCTATCAACTTATCCACTCCGTAATTTCTACAAATACGAAAGCTTGTATCCAATCAGCCATCCACAAAATAATCCAATATCTATCCAGATCACCCATTAAAAATCAACCAGAGGCACTGCACCAAAAAATTGATACATAAACGTTCAAATATTTATCGCAAACATACAATATTTCACATTTTTCTACTCGAATGCAGGAGGTTAAGGGGGGGTACTGGGGATAGCTAGGCATCAATACGCCCCGCCCCGTAGCAAACAATACAATCAGAGCCAATCTGCCGCGCAAATAGGAAAATAGAGTGCTCGAGGAGTCAGGGCCGCCTCAGGCTACCCAGGACAGATGCGGATGTCGACTGAGCAAAGCGTGCAATGTGGCGAGGTATTCGTGTGGGGTCTAATTACGAAGCACATAAGTATGCTTCTTTCAAAAGACGGTGTTGACAAGTTGAAAGCTGTATGATACAAATGGGATTGCACAGCGATGTTATGCAAAGTTTCTAACATTTCGGAGTGTCATTGGTAAAAGTATGCCAAAACGAAGCTGATGGATGATGATAATTACTTAGGTAATACTTAAAATCTTCAGAATATCAGCTTTCACGAATTATTTTAAACTTTTTAGCTCATTTAAGATACCTATCATGTAGCACGTCTGCATTGAAACCAATAAAACAAGACAGACTCCAACCAAAAGTTCTCTGTACATTACCGGCTGCGGCGGAAGACCAGCGTTAGATGCTAGCTTGTTAGTCATCCAACACATGCTGACCCATAGCCAATTTTGTAAACAGACTATGTCATCATTTGTTTTTCCTCTTTGATTAAGTTTTGTTTATACTTAAGTATTATTTAGTATGTATTGTGTATGTTTAGTTCTTTTAATAAAATAAATATATTATTTTTTTTTATTCATTAACAGTTCTGTTAATCTGTTTTGGGTTGCAGTTGTAGACTTAAACCATTACCTAACCATCAACACTTTTTTAACCGACATCAATTGTTATAGAATAATCAAATAGTAGAAGCCAATTAAAACTAGTATTTACAATTGAAACAATTGAGCTAATTACAGTCTGTTACAAACAATCTACAGGTAGCTTGATATTTAAACTGAAATCGTGCAAAATATTTATGATATGGGTACGTTATGAGTTCCATTCGTAGAAATTTCTACTGTTTTCCTATTTCATACCCTACTCCACCCCTGCCCATCTTAGGCGAGATCGCGTCTCCCGGTCGGATTGGCGCACAATCC
The DNA here is from genome assembly GCA_963662085.1 of Eupithecia inturbata. Classification (NCBI taxonomy): domain Eukaryota; kingdom Metazoa; phylum Arthropoda; class Insecta; order Lepidoptera; family Geometridae; genus Eupithecia; species Eupithecia inturbata. The sequence goes on from OY759195.1 coordinate 2,847,837, forward strand.
CGCAATTTTCCACCGGTCATTTTTCATTGTTTCCACTCGACAATACTGTATACCTTGTAGAATAGTTTCTGCCCGCGACTTCGTACGCGCTTCCAGGATAAAAAGTAGTCTATAAATAGGTTATCCTAAGTTGACAAAGGTCTAAATACTGTTCTATGGAATCGTTTTGAGATTATCATATCGTATTGTATTATCATATCATATTGTTGTACAAATTGTGCCTTTGTGATATTTCAAGTCAAACCTATGTACCTATATTTATCGCTCATCAAAATGTAAGGCGGTCTTGTCGGCGCCTAATGGCACTCAATTTTTAATTTATTTTGTTGTAAATTGGTTTTATTAATTAATAAATTTTCTATCTATCCAAATTTTCAGCCCGATCAGTTAACTAGTTTTGGCGTTAAGAAGTACCTAACAAACATACATCCAGCCATCCAAGTGGCAGTGTGACTAACAACCCGCCCTGGCTTCGCACGGGTACCAGAGCAGTTAATATATATTTTTATGAGGAATAATTCAGTAATACATTGTTTTCATGATAATCTATTGATTTACGCGGCGCACGCCAGCAAAGCTCCCAGTCGGCACGATTTTTCCGACATCTTCAACAATTATCGTCATATTTCAGCCAATATACACAGAACTTTAATGAATTACACACCTAAATCTTCCTCACCAAACACTCCATCCATTGGTGAACCGTATGAGAAACTGTGTTAGCCGCGGCGGTCGCGGCGTAAGAATCGACATCCACGCGCTGAGTTTGAGGGGTCCTCAAACCGAGGATGTCGTAAGAGCAGACTAAGCGAACTTACAGAAGGACAGCAGCTTCCATCTGTGAATTTAAACACCTCCACTGCGATCAACAATCTGTCTGCTAAGCGAATGATGTTAAACCTTATGATCGATGGTGTGACAGAAATCCGGCATCAGTATAAGAGTCGAGAAGGAGTCACGCCGTAATGAGAACTTCGCTTCATTTACAATAAAATAAAATATAAATCATTTATTTCAGACAATTTATCCATAGATTACACATTTAACATTATTACATTTAAATACACAATTACAAAGGACAATATTCAAACTTAATTAAAATAAAATATATTAATGTACAATTAAATTTAATTTAATAGTCCTGGCGATCAGATCATTGAGCCACCAGCGCTAATACCGGTTTCAGCATTATCATCCTTTATGGTGATTGTCGACGGATCGTCTCTCAACGTTCATGGATAGCGAATTTTGGCCGAAGGTGTTTAGGAAATTCTGTGGAAGGCTAATACGCGACACCGCGCGCACGTCGTTGACCCAATACCAATGAGACGATATTTTTTTATTAATTTATCATTAATTTCGTTTTTTTTTGTTTAATTATAAATTCGGATATATCTTCTAAACGCTGTTGATTTTGAGTATTTTTCTTTCACATAAATATTTGTGAAAGTATTTTACACAAATTGAATATTTCACGAATAAAACAAATTATTTATACGGCTACAGATAATTATTTTGTGTTCTCAAGGCCGTTGGGGCATAGACCGGCCTTAAGATACTTTGTACTTGTGTTGTGATTCCTGAAATAAATGATTATTATTATTCGTGACGACCAAATCCCCCTAGTTTGGGGAAGGCACGTTCAAGAGTAGACTAAGTTCTAAAGAGGAGGAGGATGAGGGAGGATCCGTTCGCTAGTTTTTAAATCTATCGCGTTCAGACAGACAGACGCGACGTGGTGTTTTATTATATGTAGTGTCTGTATACAATACTGTGTACTCGATACTTATTTGTGGGTGAGCGCAAATAGGGTGCGGGAAATTTGTTTCAAAGGGTTTTTATTTTATTTTTCGGGTCTTGTTTGCTATTGATATTGCCTGTTATGGATCTTGGAGCTTAGAGGATCAGACAATAGATTTATTTTGTATTTTGAGGATTTGAAGCGAATATGATTTTGTTGGTTAGTGAACTTTGTTTTATTTTAATGATTTGAATAGTTGGAAGAACTCGATGGACCGACGACATTGTACCGGTATCAGAGTCGATGGATGGAGGCGGCTCATGACCGCTGCTTGAGGCGTCGTCGTACGGGAGAGGTCTATGCCCAGCAGTGGATGTTCGTTGGCGATATGATGATGATGATGATGAATAGTTTTATAGCTCAAAAATTACTAATACCACTCTAGTAGTAGAGATCAACGAAGTATTCTACGTCACGAGTTAGTTACTGAAGGACGTGAAAAAATATATCGGGTTTTTACAATACATCTTGATAGTAGATAAGAAGTTTTGCGCATATTGTATTTGCTATGAATCTTTTCTAAAACCAAATTTGAATCAATTGTCGTTTTGGAGTCTATCGGCATAAAGGATGACTCACGCTAGACCGTGTCGGGTCCGAGCCGAGTGTCGGAAGTAGCACGGTCACCGAGCCGGTCCCGTGCCTGTTTGTATAGCATCACAACGACTGCTCGGACGCAGCTCGGCGGCACTGTATTCATGCAACGGCCGATAGCTGAGCGTAACCGGGACCGAGATGTTTCCGACCGTTGTCCGTTGCTCGGCCGTCACTCGGTTGCCGATCGGTATAGCGTGACTGTGTCCATACAAAATATACGTAATATTAGTTGACAGTGTTACGGCCGACACTCGGCTCGGAGCCGACACGGTCTAGCGTGAGTCATTCTTTATGATGGTTTTAGTTATACATCTCTTAATGTCAATCCCAAGACTCCCAAAACGACAATTGATTCGTAGATTGTTTTTGCGTGGGTTCATAACAAATGGCTTACACTGTACGCAAAAATTATCTGCTATCTAAATTACTTGTAGAAACTAGAAAATAGTTAAAATCCGATTGCGTTTTCACGCGTGACCAACCCCCTTAAGGTGGATACCGACTGATATGATAGCAGAGACTGACTGATAGCAGAGATGAAAGAGTTTGCCCTGGGTTATCCCCGACTTTGGATGAATAATACCCGAGTAATTAGCCATTAAACTTTTCAAAACGATTAATATTGTTTTGAAAAGTTTAAAAATCAGAAACATGAACAGTGGTCCCAAATAAAGTTTATTCGGAAGGGACAAGTATTTGTCTGGCGAAACTTAAAAAAAAAACCAGTTTATTGAATAAGAAATTTGAAGTCGATTATTAATTTTTTACGTTTCTTTTCGCTGCAGACCTCTAGACCAACACTTGTAAACTAATAAATAATCGCCTATTTGCATATCCAATTCTCCCCTAATACCGTAATACATATTCCTGCCTGCCGCCCATATAAATACCGTTCCAAGAAATATATTTACCGGCAAATTGCCCATTTGTATAGTAAATATCCACCATAGATCGCGGATGCGGTAACCGGTGCGATATTTATTTAATGCTGGATACACGTATAAACGATTTCTGGAGTAGGGCTTTTATAAGGTAAGTTTAGATGTTAGGTTGATAAAGATTGGGGAGAGATGGACCAGTTTATCCGGAACATAGTTTTGTTGGTTATTCTGAGCTGATTTTTAACTTTACCTTCTGTGAAATATTAGGATTGCAAAATAAATAAATAAATATTGGTTGTCAGGTAGAAAATATCTCGGCATTAAGCCCACTTTTTGTAACTAATGCAATAAAGTTTTTATAAAATCTTCCTGTCAATTTCACCAGCAAAAAGGCTCGAAACTTATTAATTGGTGATTTCAAGACAATTTATCTAATCGAGAAAAAACACTTACGGTTCTGAGATGGAACAGTTGAGCTATATAGCTAGATTATTTGCAACAGTCTGCAGTTAGCTCAACTGTTTCAATTGTAAATACTAGTTCTTAATGTTTCTATTATTCAGCTGTAATTTTCTTTTTTTACAAGATCTTATTTACCTATCGTCCTATCAGCTTGGGATCGCCCCTGCTTGATAAATACCACTTTTTACCCGACTACCAACGAAGGACGGTTATAGCTTTTGCCGACAATTGTAACTCACCTAATCTGTTTTGATGTGTGTACTTATCCAAAATATTGAAAATACTCTGACAGAGACAAAACCGCCTAATAAATACTAATCGATCTTCTTCTAAGAACAAACACAAATAGGTACCTAAAAATTTCACAAAATAAAACATATCTACCATTATCCAACGACACGATACGATCACGGCCAGTAATAAATAAAAACAAATCGCCCATAGACAATAGAGCGAATAATAAGAAAATGGAAATATCGCCTTTCCCGCCCACATCCTTTCTTGAATTGTTTATGACGCTTATTGTCCGGCCGCGATACATTAGTCTTGAATCTGTTGTCCTTTGTTACTTTTGGTAACATTATTTTTACTTTGTAATATTGTTCTATAGGTAGAAATATGGTTAGTTTATATGTATAAATATTGGTTTTATTTATTTGTTGTTGTCTGACTTACCTACATAATAATAAATCTATTGCAAAATATTAGCATGAAAAATGTTTAGTAATAATTCCGCGTAAGCAACCTTCTCTGATAAGATGCAACAAAATGCAATTTTTAAATGCACATTTTTGTGCTGTGCTGCAGCGGTGCGTTCCAGGTGTGCGACAAGCTTGAGTCGGCTCTTCCGACATCTGCGGGCTTCTTACGCGACCAACACGGCAACGTATTTATTATGAGAATTAAATTAAAGGTTTCTTTTAAACTTCTACATAATTCGACGTGTAAAAGCCAGGAAAAGTCGAGCAAGCATTATTTTAAAAGCATTATTGACGTTAATTCACAATAGATCATCTCGCCCGTCGGGGCCCGATAATTTACAATTTCCTTAGTTACAAATCGTTTTCTTTACACAATGCAATTTGCTTAAAAGCGTTGCCTTATTATTGGCGAGTTTTTTTATTGATCTTTGGATTTGGTAATTCGCAAGCCAAGCTTGATTATGGCAAAACCCCCTTGTTTGTGTGGAGGGGAGGGGGGAGGGGGGCACGTTCAGCTGTGGACGTAAGCGTTGTACCCAGAAGTGGGTTTAAACGATGATGTTGAATAGATTCGTAGGTTTATTCAAGAAAGGTTACATGTCGCGATTTCTGCCAATAAATTGTACAATAATACTAGTCTTAATTGTTAAATTAATAAAAAAAACGACCATAGTAAAAGTAGGTTGAAGCGAATCGCGACGGCAATGCTTCCAAAAAAAGTCTAACGATACGAATTAGAATTAAATTGTTTTTATAACATTGGAAGCCAGACAACCTTTGCAAAGACTAAACGCAACTTACCCTTTCACTAAAACATCCATCATTAACCTACACAACAGGCGTATAAACTAAATCATAATTATAATTCAATGTTAGAAACTTATTAAAATTAATTTCACTAATCTCTACGAAGAACGAACCCGCCATAGAGCCAATTTATTGAGCTTTTCAATAATAACCTCCTTGCCACATATTACGCGTCTAATAGTAATTCCCGCGCTAAAATATTCACAGACTTTGTACGCCGTAATTTTCATTTCACTCGGCATTATAAGGATTACGCGCCAAATTTTCCGACCCCCTCACTCTATTATTGTAACTAATCTTGTCACAAAATCCCAGTCCGATTACGTATCCGAACACGGTACCTAAACCAAATTCAAACAGGCTTATATGATGCGGTTCTAAATTTAAACACGCGTATAATTTGGAATTGGTGACTGGTGTTGCCATATGCGGTGCCTGCGGCGATGTATTTTTTGGCGCCATAAAGTCGCTCGGTTAGATTAGCTATAGTGTGCGACTAAACGATCATTAACATAGCGGAATATATTCAGAAGTGGGGTGAACGGATAACAAACGGTTTTATTGGCTTTATTCCGCCTGAGTGTGAGCCAACAATGCTACGCTTTCTTTCTCGCTAAATAAATTTGAATATTTTATTACAGAAAATTTTCTTTGATAAAGCGCTGTTTCATCCCGCGTTCTTGTTTTAAGGTAATCCGTCATATTTAATTTGAATGCGTAATTTTTGTTTCATTTTCTGTATTTACGTATTTTCTTTTTACCTCACAGACCGTACCTACTAAATTTTGAGCCAGTATTGACAGCGGCATGCATGAGTATTAAGCAATAAATATTCAATGACTGTTTTTTTTTTTTAATTACTTGCAAATTTAATTTAAAAACAAAGCAACTAATTTATTTTATCGAAAGTCTACCAACTTTTTGTCACACAGTGGGGCAAAAAGATGTAGACAAGTACCCTCAAAAGCAGACAAAAATTCAAATTTATGAAATTTTGTTTATAAGGACCTTCTTATTTTATTTCAATAGATTAGTAAACTACTTATGTATAGTTTTATGCATAATTTTATTTCTTCAGAACCTATCTTGATTGTCTTAAGAATTTATTAAACGCGCTATTCGCGCTATTTTAATAGTTTTATTTTCTTGTATTTATTTATTTTTTGATTAAGTTTATTTGTTGAAAAAGCTGTTCTCCCCAGTTCCCCTAAATTTCCTTCTCGCCGGTCGTGTCGTGATCGTGATGCCAATAAGACAGGATCAAACTGAAAACCAGCGTTGATCTGTGCGGTTAAACACATAGCTGAGTTTCACCCTTTTTGGCCCATGCAGGGGCAGCGCGTATGTTCTTGAATAGATAGTTATGTAGTTGGTTTTGTAAATTTAATGTTTTATCTTAGGTATTGTATTTAAAATGTTGTAGGTATCTTTTTTTTTTTTTGTTGTAGTAATCATTTATATTTTTGTGTGTTTATGTACTGGATATAATATGTTGGCATGAGTTGATATGTATTATAAGTAGGTAGGTACTTACTTCCTACCTATTTATTCTAAATAAAGTTATTAGTAAGTAGGTACATACGTAGCAGGTGGTGTGGTGAATTGTTTTCTATATTTGTACTCACATTTTTATCACTGTACCTATCTAGAACAATTTGTTTTAGTTCTATGTTAGTTAAGTAGGCATGTTAATTTCAAATTTCTGTTCTGTATAGGTACCTACCTACCTACGGTTTAATTTATCTGTTTTAGACGTTTCTGTCTTCTTCTCTTGCTCTACCTACATCATTTCTTACACATGCTACTTCTTTCATCTATTTAATTAATCCTCACGTGTAACTCTACCTTTCATTTATTCAAATAAACTTGTACTTATGTTTAACTGATTATACTTATTCCTGTGAAGCCAAATAAATGTATCTTTATCTTTATTCGTAATCTAGGATATACGAGTACATACATTCATAACAGTGTCGCGGTACATACTTTTATGAAGTTTAAAAGAGTTTAAAAGGAGTTTTTCAGTGAATTTTGTGATATAACGATACATTTCAACTATAGAATCTTCAAGTTTAGGTATGTAACGATATTTAAGTGACACACCCATTCACGCACAACTTTTTAGATGAAGCGTCATGTAAAAAGTTGTGCGTGAATGCGTTTAGCAATCACCTTTTGTGCACTATCCAAACACGTGGCATATTGCGAGCCCTATCTGATTAACGCAAACAATTTCGCCCGAGACCTCAGGCCTTTGATAGGACTATGGTAGTGGCCCCGGGCGAAAAGCACATAATGTAGGGGTTAATAGCAATTTGTTTGAAGAGAGATTTCTTTTCAACCGCCATGAAACAGGTTAAATGACGCCGCGGTTAGAGAGTGTTTAATATTTAAGTGGTTTTCGTCTGGTCTTAAAGACTTTTTGATGTTTTTGTAGTTTTAATGAGGAATGTATAATGTATATTTTAAATAAGGAGCTTTTATTACAAAGATTTGCGTGCTAAGTATAGTTCGGAGAATGTGCAATGAATATTTATATTGTAGAAGAGCTTGCCTTTTCAATTTTCCAAAACAAAACAATTATTTTGCAAAGGGGCAAATACTTCTGTTTTTGTTTTTACTCCTTGCAAAAGGAGTAATATAAGTTAGTCGGTTTAATTTATACCAATCTGTTTTTTCAATAGGAGCTATTTATAAACTGATAGGTTTTTCACGACGATTTACCTATAAGCTCCCTTAAATTGTACTAACATAGCCCGAAGCACTAGCAGAATGTTAACAATACATCATAATAACAAACACTACTATTATTTATTACAAACTAAACACTTGTCCCCCTAACCACATATGATACAATTGGAACAGGGAAATGAAAACGAACAGCCCTCACCACCGGGGGGTATCTGCGATTTTTGATTGTAATGACTGCTTATTATGTTTCGCTGTCACATTTTAGAAAGCGATTTTATTTGTCTTGATGATTGGTTTTGAAATGTCAAAAAAAATCATACTAGTTTTCATTTACTAATTTAAAACTGCAAGCCTTTTGCCAATAGTTTACTAGTAGAGGTGAAAAAAATCGCCCCAAGTGATTCCGAATATATTCCGCTTTTTTCAGTTGCAACTCTGAAAAGCGGAACTGTACTTCAACGATGAACTAGTAGCGAAACAATCCACACCCAATCTGTACGGTTCGTCTAAATAACCAACTGCATTGATGCAATTCCACTGACAAAGGGGTTGCCAGTGTAAAAACTAGCTAACAAGCGCGGGCGTGCGCTCGCGGCGCTCTCTAATTCACAATTTGCCGCTCCCGCCCGCGCCCCAGGAGCACATTCTAAATTCAAATTTTCCCCGTGTTGCCAGTTACCAAATGGATTCGGAAAAGAAATTGTATGAATTTGGAATTTGTTTTAGTGTCGTTTTTTGTGCGATGGATGTTTACAATAATTTGTGTGAAAAAAGGAAAAAACATCGCTCTTGCAGATTTTCAACTGTGCCTGTGAGTAGGTAATTGTATAAAGTCCGTATAGACATAGACATACCACATAGTCAGTACCTACTTATGATTTTTTTTATTGAAATCATCGTTTACGAACGAAATTGATTGTCGGATTGAAAACAACGAGCCTCTCACTCACTTTAACAATATATAATACCAATACCGTTTTATTTCTAACATAAGTTGCTTAGTGGGCCTTACTCAATGCAGAACCTTGAGAAGACTTTTAAAGATTTAGAGACATTTATTAACGTCAAATATGGTATTCAATCAACATAGATCTTTCTGAAATCCACCCAAAACCCTAAAATCTCAAAAACCTCTTCACCATACATCAGCTATCACGGCCCGCTATGAGATCCCACTAATCCGGGGATGATGGACGCGGCGGCGGCGCGCGGCCGACGTAGAAAAATATCACGTAACCGAATCACCCTTGAATCCATTAAGCCACTGGAGTAATGGTGACTTCGTATTTCAATTTGTTCATTCTCAAAACGTTACCGATAATTAGTTCTCTTATAGTTCAATCGAACTATTTCTGCCGCTGATTTGTTCATTTTAATGTTAAAATGCAGCCAATGAGCGTCGAAAATATGTCCTATATATTTATGAAAACTTGTTGTACACTCATAGGAATACCAATCGGTTCCCTAAAAATAGCGACATACATAATTTAAATACTAGAAATAAGAATAAACTCGCTGTGCCCACAACTAGGCTATACAAGATTAATGTATCTTTTAAAGGGCAATGTATACGCTTCTACAACAAAATACCAAATAAGTTGAACAAATTGTCAATAAATAAATTCAAACAAATTGTCATACATATCCTTTGTAAAAAGGCTTACTACAAAATATCAGATTATCTAGAGGATAAAAAAGCTTGGGACAAGTTTTGCTCCAACTCGAAAACTAACAACCTAACAAAGTAAAGGTTTCTTGTTCGCTTCTTTACTTTAGCTTAAAAAGATTGAAATTAAAAAAATCAAAGGGATCACTTTATTTCCTAGTGTTACTTATGTAATTTGAATTTTGTGACGTGTCCAAGAGTCCTGTAAGGTCCAAAGGAAATAAAGCACTTTGAATTGTGTTAAAATAGTTGGTAACCGAATCACCAGCAATGAATCCATTGAATGCCGGTTAGTTATAAGTAGGCATTACTTCAGGGATTAAATGGATTCAATGCGGGTGGAATGAAGTATGAAGATATCTCATTCCAGCTTTGAATTCACATGTGATTTGCATCAGAGATCATTATTCTAGACGGCTACCAAATTGGGGTAATCTTCCTATTTTACTTTAATATTATAGATAAGAGTTTGACAAAATCAAGTTGTGAACCGTTTGGGCGAAGACAACGCATAAACTACTGAGCAGAATGGGCTGCAATTCTGAACGTACTTAGGGCTAGACTTGGAATAAAAAAAAGGCTACATACACGGGCTAATTTCACGCCGAAAGGCGAAGGCGCTGATAGAACCTATAATTTGTAAAAAAAAAAACAATAGAATTTATCGGCATGAAAGAAAGAGCAGAGAAAGATAAATTCTTATTATTCTTGTATATTATTGTAAATCTACTATTGTAAAGATAACAAACCTTCTTTTAACTTCGAAAATAAATTCTTTGAATGTGGAAATTGGAATTTATTTGCCCGCGATATCATCACATTCTCCAATCATTAGAGCTAAAGTTTCACGAGTTGTGCTTAATCATCATTTACTCCAATTCAAATCACAATATGTTTATTTGATGATCAAACACTTCGTTTGGTGAAACGATACGAGATGAATTGGCGCGGCGGGCGAAGGTCCCCCTGTGGCGCAGGATATTGTAGGTTCGATTCCCGCCTTGGGACAAATGTTTGTAAGATCTGCAAATATTGGTTCCGGGGTTATGTTCTATGTATTGTATAATAAAAAATATATTTATTTGTAATGTATTGTATTATGTAGGTATCTTGTACCCATAACATAACACAAGCTCTGCATAGCTTGGGGATAGATGCTGTGTAGATTATCCAGCATTATTTATCTATTTATTAAGATAGTTCCATTGGAATCAATCAAGTACTTGTGTTAAAACAACTCCTATTATTTTAATGTATTTGTAAGACTTTCTTAAGTGCAATGTAATGTGCCTATGAGAAATAAATGAATGAAACACAACACATGAAACACTCGTACAGAAAAAAAAGCAAACCAAGTGTCCAAATCAAGAAGGTCATCCGTAACAAGGCATAATTACCCCACTCAGCAACTTAACATTTATAGGGACCAGTCCAACATAATCAGTTCCTGCCTCCACTTACATTCAAGTAAATAACCAGGCGCAGTCTATTCAAACAATCAATTAAAACAATCGGCCACAAAAATCGAGCTGTGCGATTGAGCGCATCATCATGATTGATTACTTGCGTACTTCTTTCTTTCAAGTATGTATGTAGGTCTATACCTCCTTGAACTGCAACCTACTTCATAAACCAGGCACGGTCCGTTCAAACAATCAAGTAAAACCATTGCCCACCAAATCTAGTTCATTACCAAGTTGAGCGCATCATCATTTACCCACTGATTACTGCCTATAACCCATGGCGGTCTAACATAACCCTTATAGGGCGTCCCGCGTCCCGCTCGCGCCGGCTTCCGATTGGCCAGTGGCCCGGAAGGATACAACCTATAGTTTTTCTTCTTAAGAACTTCCTGCGGCCATTGTGCGCGTGATTTACGAGCGGGCCGGCGAGGGGGGAGATGGATGATTGCGAGGATCCGGTAGGGAAGGGGTGAAGGGCTGACTGGACGGATGTATTTCAGTCACCCTAACGATGGAAAGTTGGGTTTGAAATGGAATAGGCCGTGTTTTCTTGATAACTTATAATTTGATCTTGGTTGTGATAAAAAAACAGTTCGTTTTATTAAATTCGGTTTTTTCGTGTTTATTATTAGTTCCGAGTAAATAGAAATGACTGTTAATTAAGATGATATTCACCTTGTGGAAACACGTTCACCTGAGTTCTCTAACAAAACCCATGTTAAAAAAAGATTGAAATAAGTATTATAGTAGTATTGTAACGGATAATCGACGGAAGTACAAGTCTGATCCTGAAAATTACGTATTCAGAAGCATAGGTTAGCTACGACAGATCGCCCAAGAAGGTGATCCCTAAATCAGTTACTCGGTCTTCAAAATCCCAAAAAGGTAGTCCCTTTAGTCTTGAAAACCCCACCAAGCCCATCCCTACCGCCCCGGCAATCGCATCTGCGCGGCCCCGAAGGCAATTTCCCCGCATATTCGTTTACCAGACGCATTATAGAGGGCGCTTCCCGCGTTACGCTGTTATTGCTACGAGCGAGCCGGTTAATGCTAGGAATAACTTACCAGGCGATGTTTTTCAAGCAAATTAATGATGCTCGTGTGGGATGCATGGTCGGTGATTCGTTGCTTGTATAGATTATGTAGAGTAGGTATTGTTAGACCTTCTAAACCGATCTTGTCAAAGAGCGTATGCGATTTAGTAAAGATAAACACCCCTATTTGAGTTTTAATAGTCTGTTAACTTAAAACAGTCGCTAAGCAGCAAAGTCAAAGTCAAAGTCAAAGTCAAAAACTCTTTATTTCCATAAATACAATAAATGTATACTTAGAAAAGGTCAAATTCTTAATAATTAAACACTGACACGGCGTTTTTCTTCTTCATTTAAGATTGGCTCTGCATCATGGTTTGATACAATTCTGCCAATGTCAGTTTTCAATTGCGCATTTGTGAACGAATAGGATTAAAATTTATGGAGGTTGAGAATGAATTATACAAAAAAATTCGAGTGAGAAATAACACTGCTCAGCAACTGTTTTATGATTTATCAGTGTATTATGAATAAGGGGTAAAGAAACGTTTATTGTGCTAAGTTACATAGTAGGTCTTATAACTAAAAAAGTTTCAACAGGCCTAACCTACGAGTACAATAATAATTAAAATTAGATAACCCGCGGGTTAGCACGCGTGTTTTAGGGATAAAATGTAGGCTATGTTAATCCAGGTCTAGAACTAGGTATGCAAAATTTCAGCCCGATCTGTTTAGTATTTTTGGCGTGAAGAGGTAACTAACATCAAAACATCCTGTCTTTCGCATTTATAATATTAGTGTGAGTATGAGGTTATTATAAATGCGAAAATAACTCTGTCTGTCTGTCTGTTACCTTTTCACGCCTAAACAACTGAACGGATCTCAATTAAACTTGGCAGGGAGGTAAACGGTATCCCGGGGACGGACATAGGCTACTTAAATAGCGCGTGCGAAGCCGCAGGCAGCAGCTAGTTATGAATAAAGCAGTGAAAGTGTGATGAAGGTATGAGTTTTATTCCACGAACGCTTTGGTATTCTGTGTATTGTGCATATGTAATATGGATATTTAGCTGAAATAAATGAATACAATACAATATTGTTTTCTGTATTAATTTTTTTTTCTAAATTTACACCGGACTTTTTTTACCTCTATGGTTGATTTTACAACCGATTTTAGAAACCGAGGTCAAGCAACATAGATGTTACCAACGTCTGAGTGAACTTCGTTGACTGCTCTCGATGCAATGGGGTCGTTTCTCAAATAAGCCCCGTATTAAGAAAGTTTGCTCTGACATCAATCTATGCTCGAGTAACGCTTTTCTATGGCATAAACGTCACTACTCGTACAGCATAGATCGACTGAGTACCTAAGCTTTCAGAATACGGGCCAGTGTGTGACCAAAGCCATATAAACGTACCATTTGAGATATATTACAATGCAGTTTTTACACAGCTTTTTCTGTGTTAACACATGCAATGTCCATGACGCACAAGTAAATTTTAATAGACGTGTCGCGGCGTAACAGTGAATGCATTAACTGTCGGGTCATAGAAGGCTAATTAATCATAAACGCATTAAAAACCTGTAGGTCAAGCACAGGTATTGTTGTCAAGGGTAAAATAGAGAAAGAAGACATTGCATCGTCATACATTGCGTAAACTGTTGAAGTTCTAGGAATACATTTGATGACGATGTGACGTAATTTTTCTCTATTCTACCCTAGATAACAATCCTTGTGCTTGGCCTATTGAACAGTTCAAGAAATAACCTAGCAGCACAATAAAACGTTCACATCATCCCCATAAATGGCAGTTTAAGCGATATTAGAAGGCAAGCGCTTCACTATTTACGAGTTTATTTTTTTATTTTAGTTTACTGTCAGTGTGTAAATGTGACGAAAGCTTATCAATTAATATTAGAACTTAGACGCATTATATCGACTGTTTCGCACTCGTTACTCGTTGCTGTATCACAAAGAGCGTTTGAAGCGAACCTACTCAAGTTTAAAATCAAACACTTCACAATGCTTCTTCGCCACCGGGCTGGTAAGTTTATTAGGCGAATTAGCCAGGCGCGTTCCATTACGCCAAACGAACTCAGGTGCATTTATTTCTATCAGCTGTTTAAGGCTTTCATTTAGCTTTACAGTTCAGTGGAACTGTAAAGCTAAATGTTACAAAACGAACATAACGCTCGGGAAACAGCCCCAACGTCACAATAAAATCCCCATCGTCGGGCTGGCCAGTTCATTAGATGATATTAGCAGGGCGCGTTCCAAAACACCAGCGGAGCGCAAAAATGTGTGTTCACGAACCGTTCGACTGTAGGGTCTTAGCTCAGAGGACTAGTAAAGCTTTAACTTTAAATAAACGATTACAAAGGTTGGTCACCTGAAGCTTTAAATTATGAAACAAAACAACCCTAACAGCACAATAAAAGGTTCACAGCATCCCCATCGCCAGGCTGGTCAGTTTATTAGGCGATATTAGCCGGGCGCGTTCCATTACGCCAGCGGAGCGCAAAAATGTGTGTTCACGCCCACGTAATAAATTTACTCGCTGTTAACTTGCCGCCCGTTGTGTGCACGCGACCTGGGACGGCGGTCCGAGTGCTAGCGTAGCGGGTAAGAGGGTGTAGTAGCAAAAATTGCGAATGTTTTAGAAATAAATGATCACAAGCAAATCTTTTAAATGTTCACATTTAAAGCTTTCAAGCTTTAATATGTTTAACAAAGAAATCAAAAAATGTGGCGTCGCATCGTGTTTATCGCCTACTTCTTTTTTAGCAAAGCGACAAACGCAACGCAATGCGACGTCCACATGTCTTGCATTTTTTTTAAATTCTGAACTGCATTGTCGTTGCGTTAGTCGCTATGTCGACAAGGGGTCAACTAGGGCAATAGGTAAGAACAATTGTTTGGGATAGCTACGCAACGACTTTTTTGCGGCGACACATGCACGACACGACACGAAATGTCTACTCGCGTCGGCCACCATAGCGGAAACGACAGGTGGGTCAAAATTTTGTTGTAAAAATAACCATTGTACAACAAATGTCGTGTAGGAAAGAAGTCTGGGTACAAAACCATAAATACGATGATTCAAACATGGACCATAAGAGTAGCTTAGTTCATACTTGTGAATGCTATAAATAAAGACTATCTTATGAAATTTTCATGATGCTTTGTACTGAAAGTGCATGTCGTATCGAACAATGTCATTTTCGTATTTTAATTTATGCTCTATATTGTTGTACCTTCACCAGCTTTCCTATTAACTTTTACGAAAGCTTAGTCACTACTCGCTAACTCTCACACCACACCCTTTCCCGTTTAAGTGGTAGTTTAGTGGGATGGACCTAAGTGATTCGTTGTGATTTTATGTTCCGCGATTAAGGGGTGATGCAATACTAGCGCAGACAAAACTAAGCAATTAAACGAGTCTTAATGGAGCCGAGCCAGAATTGTACATTTGTTTCTTATTGAGCGCTCTGGTGTTTCCGGTTAGTTTGTGAATTTTATTTTGAAAATGGTGAATTTGATAAGTCCATTACTGATATGACGGCTAGGAAGAAAACATATTGGGGTCTATCTTGATTTTAATATCATTTTGAATTAAATTGTAATGTAACCTGTGTGACTAGTGTAATCCATACTAATATGATACATTTGAAAGTAACTCAATTTAATATATTAATACTATTATATAAAATTTAGTTAAACAATATTTACAATACAATACAACAGTACTTAAAAAGTTCTCTGAGCGTCTAGTCGACGCGACGCGTGACCCGAGAGCTGGTGGGTATCTGGCGCAGCGCATCAGCATTGCCATACAGCGGGGCAATACAGCCAACGTCTTGGGGACGCTTCCGACTGGTATTAATATGGATCAGTTGAGCTACCTGTAGATTGTTTGCACCAATCTGCATTAGCTTAATTGTTTCCATTGTAATTACTAGTTATAATTTGTTTTTATTATTGAATTGTAATTTTCTTTGTCAATAAAGGATAAGTTATAGATACTATTTAGTTACAATTTATTACCAGATAATTTGGTACCAGAGGCTAGTTGAAATATTGTAAAACCTAGAATAATTTGTTTTAATGTTGTGTTTGTATGAGAATAAAGTTCTTTAAACCTTACTCTGTCCGTAACTTTTCACGCCTAAACGGCTGATCGGATCTTTATGAAATGTGGGATGGAGATAGATGGTATCCCGGGGCCGGGCATAAGCTACTTTCTATCTCGGAACAGAGCGTGCGAACCCGCGGGCAGCAGCTAGTTTGATATAATGCTCGTATTTGTCCTGTTTTTTTTTAGTTGACCAACCTACCAATATTATAAAGGCAAAAGTTTATATCGTTGTGAAGAATTTTGGCCGAAAACAATGCCAAAACTACTGAATAGATCGAACTGAAATTTTGCGCACAAAAAGATAAGAGACCTGGAATAACTTATAAGCTACTTTATATCCCAAAAAAAACGCGTGCGAAACCGCCGGCAGACGCTTGTATAAAATATACAAATATTAATTGAACAAAGAATTACCAACCTACAATATTCTGGGCGTAGAATATAAAATTAAATCGGTATTACTTTAACGCAACGAAACGCCCGCCCTCTCAGCCACCATTAGCGGAAGAAAAGTTGCAAGGAAAAATTATAAAGGGTGATGCACACTAGACTTCACCGTAGTATCTACATATTTTTACCAAAAACAACCTCGGTCTGCCTTCCACTAGTTACGCCCAACAGGGCGACACACATTGTGATACTTATAGATAACTACGTACCAATAAAGCCAATGTGATGACAATAAATATGTTGAGTATTGTGATTTAATTTCTTTTTTTGAAAAGTAAAATTAGATATACGTAAACATAAAAACTATCCTAGTTTGACGTATGCATTATGGATGAAAACAGGTTAAGGGATGAAACGTGGGTGTTCTTCTAACATAAATAAGGCTCGTTGTTAACCCGCTTACATCCGTAATGAATATACATAAATGATGAAACTAGAGGGCTGATTAGATTCGACCGATGTGGAATAGGTAAGAAGACACGATATCTTTATTAACAAAAAAAAATTACAATCAAATAATAGAAACAAATTAGAATACCAGTCGGAAGCGTCCCCAAGACGCTGGTTGCTTTGCCCCGCTGTATGGCAATGCTGATGCACTGCGCCAGATACTCACCAGCTCTCGAGT
Organism: Eupithecia inturbata; assembly: GCA_963662085.1. Lineage (NCBI taxonomy): Eukaryota > Metazoa > Arthropoda > Insecta > Lepidoptera > Geometridae > Eupithecia > Eupithecia inturbata. The sequence goes on from OY759195.1 coordinate 2,865,152, forward strand.
CATGCGTCGCTTCGACCAGACAATTTAAAAACTCTGATAATTTAAAAAAAACCCGGAGAGCCTCGGTACCCTACGGACCTAGGGTCACGACTCCAAGAAGAGCGAATGTGTAGGCTCTGTCGAGACCTGCATATTTGCGCCTCTTGAGATCCTCGTTCAAATGCGCCGCACCAGCCCACACGGATGTCTTCGGAAGATGGGAAGGCGCAAGTGTATCGACGCGTGTAGCGTCCCACACAATGGGCCTCCCAACTCTCATACATGAGTCTAGTGTCATGCCGTCGGGCCTCTTACCATCGTCACGCAACAGAACATTCGGTTCGAGAATGTTTTAAAGAAACAATTAATTTTTATTTTTCACTATCAAAACAACTTGTTTTTGTAAGTGAAGTTATACTCTGCCTGGTAGGCGTGGTTAGGTCGAACATCGTAACACAATAGTGTTAGGACCATACGACCGCGGGGTAAAGGGACTGGTGACCTGTACCACAGGTTTTTTCTACAACCTATCACAGGCACCAGTCTCTCACAAAACAGGTCATAGTTTAAGGAAGATATAAGCTGGGTTATGTTCCTATTCTTATACATTGCAATATATTTAAGTCTCCCTGTATTCATTTATCTATACCTAAGTAAATATTGTCAGAGACAAATAAATGCTTATTATTATTATTATTCACTTCATTTATTTTAAACCTCGTTATAAAATACATTTTTTGCTATAGAAAATAAAATATTATAAAACTATTCTGCAGTAAAAAATATATCAAAACGGTGAATCACCGGCCGTGAAGCTAGCCTTAAGCGGCCGGTGACTAGGGCTGCAGAGAGAGGAACTTCCTGACGATGCGCGCCGAGTCATTATTATTATTACCTAATAAACTATAGCCACTAAACTAAGTATACTGTTCTAGGAAGAAGCACAGAGCAGTAGGTGGCAAGAGCGAAGGCCGAGGTGACGATAAAAAAAAATACTTTTACAATTTGTATTCTGACTATAACAAAAAACACAATATAACCAATTAATGATCCAATGTGTACGCGCCTTTAACCAACCCTCCCGAAAAATTCTTGCGGAGTTTTTAATAGCCCGCAACCCTTTTATTGTGATTAGTTATTGTGTTTGCGGGGGGCTTACCGCCACCGCGGCCGTATTTCAGATACCTAATGGAAATTAAAAATCGCAACTCACTGACACTAATCAATTTTGAAAGTTTTCCCGATTTATTATTTTAGGGTTGTGCATTTGGTTGTGATTCTATTAAATTGTTTTGACTGCTTACCTACAAAAATATTGACGTAAGAGGCGAAACTAACGAGTCTAGTTGTCAAACTAGGCCTAGATCTCTGTACTCACGGGATCCCAGTGGTAAAAACTTGAATTACATAAAATTCAAGATCTGCATTTCAAAAATACGATAAAAAAAATCATGAAAGTGCACTGTTTCGTACATAATTTGGTCGGTATCTCAGGAACCCTGCGGTCTATTGAAATGATTAATGTTTTGATTCGTAGGTTATTACTAATTATTTGGTTCCTTGAGCCAGTTCTTCATAAGTGGTGTAGTTTTTTTTGTAAATAAGCAAAAACTTGATTTTTGCGCTTACGTCGTTCTAAAAACTTATGCTCTGCTCCCGCTTCTACGTACGCGAAATCATATCCGTATCCTTTTCACAAAATGTTAACTATCTACCTCTTACGGTTCATGAGATAGAGCCCTGTGATAGACGGACGGACGGACGGACGGACAGACGGACGGACAGCGAAGGCTTAATAATAGGGTTCAGTTTTGACCCTTCGGGTAAGGAACCCTAAAATATGTTTGCTAAATAGATGTTCTGCTATACAGACCATCAGATAGTTGGAGGTTTTGCTACATTGCCATTTTGATAATTAGCCTCACTGCTCATTAGACGTTCCGCGCTGTTGGACATAGCTACTTAGACCTTCTGATCAGGAGGGGCTTTTCCATACATGTACGAAAAACTTATTAAATTGTTTTTTTTTTAATTCACAAAACTAGGTACTACTTCAAGAGTACCGCAAATACATAAAAAGTACCTACGATGTAAGAGTAAGGATAATAATCAAAACAATCAAGATACGTCCGGTTATTTACCTTTAGGGCGCCGCCCTGTCCCAATGGACTTTTTAATTTATGGACGGCGTAATTAGCGAAGTGAGTTTTAAAGAATATTGGGTTTTCGAGGCTTGGAAGGGTAAAAAGTTAAAATAATAATTACTTTTTCATTGATTGACTTATTTATTTGACAGCATGAAAGACGACAAAATTTGTATTATAACTTATCTTTATCTTTGTACTTTATTTTAAATCAGAAAAGTTGTAAGCTAACCAAAACAAAATGAGGACATTGCTAAAACCTATATTAGCTAAAGTTACGCAGGTTCTATAACCTTTTCAGTGGTAGGTTTATTTAACTCAAATTTATATATACAAAACCCAAATAAATGTGATTTCACCCAAATAATATTTCTTCAAACCAATTTTCATTATTTTACAGGAAAACGTCAACAAGTTTCGCCTACGACGGGAAATATTTTGAAATTGTAGTTTGTATCACAAGGGAACAAAATAATGTATTTAAGTCGTGCGATTTTTTTAAATCCTAAGCGTAGCGAGGGATTGAAAGTACATCGCTCGAGGTTAAATAATTTTGGTCCCGTGTGGCACACTCTGCTTTTTATCATAAACTATGTGAAAAATTCATCATAAAAGAAAAATATATAAGAGATTTTCGTAGTGACAAATATTTATATTTAGGTACATAACCAAATTACTACTAATTAATAATGCTGGACAATACACACAGCATCATCTAGCTCATAGCTAAGCAGAGCTTGTTTTATGGGTACTAGATAACTGATATACTTAATACAAATAACTTAATACTACATGGATAGATATTTTTTATTATACATAAAAACATCCAGAACACTCGGGACAAATATCTGCAAATCGTACAAACATTTGTCCCGAGGCGGAAATCGAACCCGCAACCTCCTGCGTCGCAGGCGGACACTGGCCCGCAGCGCCACAGCGGTCTTCTTTTTTATTACCGGCCAGGACTTTATTGAAGCGAATTGCATTCAAACTTTTAGTGTTCCAAATTCAAAAGTCATTTCGTCACTGTTATTAAGTGCGCTGGAATGACCCACTTTGTTCGCACTTATCGAGGAACCCTTTGCCTCTTTTTGAATAGATGTGATGAAAAAATTGTTAACTTAAGAAAGCGAGGTAGGCGATAAGGCGCCCATTGTACTTTTATTTATTGACTAGCTGCTGCCCGCGGCTTCGCACGCGCTTTTTAAGAAGCCTATGTCCGCCGCCGGGATACCATTTACCTCCCTGCCAAATTTGATTGAGATCGTTCAGCCGTTTAGGCGTGAAAAGGTAACATACAGACAGACAAATACACAGACAGAGTTACTTTCGAATTTATAATGTTAGTGTGGATTTATTGATCACTAACATAGTGTACACTAATGCTCGTATTATGAAAACTTGCTCAGTCATATATACTTGAGTAATGCTTTTGCATAGAAAATCGTAACTCATGTGTATATGACAGAGCAAGCTTTCATAATACGGGACTAAAGCTAGCTAATAGTTGCCTTACTTTTGTGTTTCATGTCCATGATGTTATTTCATTTAACTTGGTGGTGTACAATAGAGAGAGAGAGAGAATATTTTATTTGCAACTCAAATAAACAAAAACAAAAATGATTAAAAAAAAAAACAAAGCTAGTACCTAGTGCTAGTGAAACTAGTACCTAACTAGTTTTTGCATTGTGTCACAAAGCGGTCTCTGTCTCAGCATGAGCTAGTTGTACATAATAATGAGATATGTATTGTATTGTAATCGTAGTTTTTTATGACTGTTTTAACACGTAATAATTATGTAGCAACAATTTTCCTCTGTGTTTACCCGTCTATTATTAAAGTGCATACTCTATTCTTTGATTTGCAAATAGCTATACTATTTCTAACTTCATAGCTTTTCCAAAGCCTATTTCACCCGCAAGACATTCATCTTGCAATCTGCTGCACACACAAACACACAGAAGAAACAATATTCATAGAATACACACAAACACAGAGGGTACCTACACTAGGAATGGCGCTAATTAAAACCGTGTTTGCTAAATCCGCAACGTGTATTGTGAGAGCGTGAAAGCGCTGCAGAGGACGCATAGAGCTGGTAAACTGGGAAGGATAGACGGGACTGTCCGCAAATGCTTAGAAGTTATTTTTCACACTCCAAGCACGAATAACGTACTTTATATGTCATGTTAATGTAAAAAAAAAGGTAGTGATTATAGCGTTTTTTAATGCATATATTTTAATTTAATTTTAATTATTTTCGACTCAGATATTCTTGATATGAAATTAATAAAAACAATTTTGTCGACAATTGTCTGTCTAAGACTTAGACAGACCATTGTCGATAAACAAGATAGATAGATAGATAATTCTTTGTTCACAGCAACTTAAATATAAAACAGTATGGTAAAGAAGATAACAGAATTGGCGGCCTTATCGCTTAAAGCGATTTCTTCCAGGCAACCAAAGCTTAAAAGAGACGACAAAGGATGGCGGAGCTAATTACAAATATAAAACTAATACAAACTATAACAAACTAAAATAATCCTAATACACATATACCTACCAAATAGAAATATAAACTAATACATAACAACAAATACAATAGTGACTCTAAGAGACATACTAATTACTTACTTAAATAATATGCGTAAACTTTTCTTTAAAAGTTTGATGAGATGAGGCTTTTTTTATGTCAATAGGTAGATCGTTCCATAGTTTGACGGCTTGGGCAGTAAAAGAATCGCTATAAAAGGAAGTTTTCTGAACTGGAGCCACCAAAAACAACGTTTCTGAAGATCTTAGAGAGAGACAGTGAGAAGAGTGAAGAAACTGGAATCTTTCTTTGAGATACGAAGAACCAAAACAAATCCAATTAAACAGATAAATAATGAAATTGATTGGTTGAGATTCCTCCAAATGAAAATCTTCCGGTCCGGAAATGGAAATTTGAACACATAGTTCTAGCCCAAGATTAGAATACTTAGGAATGTAGGCAACATTCCTAAGACCCATCTGTGCAGTACCCATCAGCAACCGGGGTTCGCGCGACGAAGTCACGTAATCACGGCAATCTCGCGACGAGTGAGCGCACAAAAAGAAATAATTAACCCATCCGCGCGACTAGCACTTGTCAACGCTTTGCCTCTTAAAAACGTAACGCGAAATATGATGACTTGGGTTAAAGAGGATAGTTTTAGAATGCGGTTTCGTACGTGATTATTCAAGAGTAGCTGGAGTTTCCTACCTTCAAATGTAAGCATTCGATTTGATTGTACTTCTCATTCGGCGTAAAAGGCATATTAAAAATATTCTGTTCATTTATCGATCTTGATTTTTATCCATATTAAATCCAAAAAAAGGCAAAGGACAGAATGGCACATTATGCTAGGTGCTTACGGACTGAACAGATAGCTAGAAACAAAGGTTTCTCCTTATTTTAATATTTATTAAAAGAAGAATCTCAAATCGACAAGTATTGGACATTACAAAGACAGAGAGAAGAAAATAATAAAAGGACGGGAAAGGAAATTTAGGAAGGGAAATTTAGGTTAAGTATGGCCGATTTGTTTACAAACATTCTACATCGAGTTTGGCTAGTACATAGTTCCTTCATGTTTATGCTAATCTAGTAGTTCTTGGTGGTAGGCCGAGTCTGCTGTGTAGTTGCTGAACGTTACTATTTCTGGTTTACTTTTTAAAAACTTTTTAAGCACCATGACATACATAACTATCATTCCCCGAACCAATCTTAACCAACCACTAGATAAAGCTCTAAAGCAGGGCATCACGCGGTGAATAGACCGCGTTTGCACGCGCTGATGGAATGTATTAACGCTTCTACGCTATTTGATGACTGCTTTGTTTACAGACCTTAAGGGGATCGCCACGGGTTGGCGCGAGATTCAAATTTTATTGTGGTTTTTAATTTTTTCTGCTTTCTTTAAGGAATAAAAGTCCCGGAAAAGTAATTTGCCGCAAATTGTAAACCATTTTGTATTAACCTACGAAGAAAATAAGTTCGGTTCACTAGTATTTTTAGAGCATTTGGGAAAATATGAGATTTTGGGCTATAAATCTACATTTTTCCCAAATGCTCCCGAAATTCAATCGAAGTTTTATCATGAGTTCATAGTAAATGTTTTACGATTTGCGGCAAATTACATTTCCGTGGTTTTATTCCTTGTAAAACGCAGAAATAAATTAAAAATGACGAAAAAATTTAAATCCCGCGCCAACCCGTGACGATCAACCTTAACGGAAGTCTGTCGTAGAAATAGTATTGGAATAAAAGCTATTTTAAGTTTCGTCAGGTGGCTCCTGCCAAGCTGCTGATTGAATACTTTGGACCCTCGGTTTCGCTCTATCGCCTCTTCAATAAGGCGTGTATTGGAGCTCCAAAGGTCGCGCCGTACTGTCTTCGCAATTCGCTTGTTCAGGTCTGACCTCTCTGACGAAGTCGCTTGGGTGGTTTTCCGTCTTTTTATCATCAGCCCAAGAGTCTCCTCCGAGAGTTACGACTTCTTGTCAGTACGCTGCATTTAGCAAAACTTAATGCCCTCGTCCCTTAACGTTTCGACCAGATTGTGTAGGGTCTCGTCAGCGTCATCAGTGGGTTCTAAGGCAACAAAGCTATCCCCGAGAAGCTGCTGAAACTTCTCAGTGCCCGCCATGATTTGGATTGGGTTAGATCGGAGCGTGGACTTCATCAGACGGTTTCTTTCAAGCTTCAAGTTGATATTCAGAGAGCCTCTCTGTGTGCGTGTACACTGCCGGCCAAAAGTTTGAGACCACCTACATCAAAGTAGGAAAATGAAATAAAACTCAAAATACAAAGCAAGAGGTTTAATTATGAATTAAAATACTTATTTCCTAATACACATACATTATGAAGAAAACAAAAAAATCAAGAAAAATCAACCATTTACTTTAAAAATGTCGCTCATATTTTATACAGATTTTTCGTCGAAAAACCCTCCCTTGCATTTTATTACTACTTTCACTATTCTTGGCATACGAGCAATCAATTTGTCGATTGTATCTTGTGATATATTGTTCCAGCTTTCTTGTAAAGCCTTCCACATGTCTTCTTGCGAAGTGGGACAACAACTGCGCACATTTCTAACAAGCTCTTCCCACAAAAGCTCAATCGGGTTGAGATCCGGACTCTGAGGGGGCCACACCATGTTTTTTAAAACCCCTTCTGTTTCTTTGTGTTCTAAATAACCCCTGCATAATTTTGAACTATGTTTTGGGTCATTATCTTGTTGGAAAAAAAATCCATCTCCAATTATTCTTGAACCAGACGGAATGGCATTTTGCTGTAGTATTCGTTTATATTGCTCCTTTTTCATGATTCCTTCGACTCGTACCAAATCTCCGGTTCCATGGCCCGAGAAGCATCCCCAGACCATAATGGAACCACCACCATGCTTGACTGTTGGCACCACACAGTCTGGCATCATCTTTTCCTCGACGTTACGTCGAACAAAAATTCGTCGTTTTGAACCAAATATTTCAAATTTGGATTCATCTGACCAAAGAACTTGTTTAAAGTCTTCTTCAGTCCAGTCTCTATGGGTAAGGGCCCACTGCATCCGTTTCTTTTTGTTTTGTGGCCTTAGTAGTGGTTTTCGAACGGCGACGCGACCAAATAACTTATCATCTCTCAAACGTCTTTTTACTGTAGTCAATGATACAGGTTCTGATCGGGATTTGTTCACTTCTACGCGGATTTCTGGTGCTGTTAGGCGTCTATTCCGCTTGCTGGTAGTGACGATGAAGTGATCCTCGCGAGAAGTGGTAGTTCTCGGCCTTCCCGAACGCGAACGATCTTGATTACTGCCAGTCTCCTTGTATCGGGTTATTGTGTTATGAACACAAGTCTTCGACAACTTAAGTTGAGAGGCAATCGCACGTTCAGATTTGCCTTCGCCGTATAAAACAACTATGGCAGAGCGAGTTTTACTGCTAATTTCGCGAACTTTTCCCATTTTAAGATGTCTTCACTGTAACAACGACGAGCTCAGACTAATAAGGTAGAAAATAATTTACTCCATAAAAACTCAGGTACTAAATATGTTTTAGGAAGCTAACATAATCCCTGATATCGGTTAACGCGAAACAAACCCAAAACAATAAGTAATGAGCAGATCATAAAAATATTACAATGACTCTACCACCTGGTCCTTGCGCGGCGCTCATTGATGTTTTGAAACAATAGACCTTTTTAGGATGATAACTTAAACAACAACATAAATAATGACTCTTAGAAATTCTTTAATAATAATAGAATACGCAGGTGTTCAAATTAGCTCATTATCATATGTGTACTTTGAAATATTTTGTTGGTGACAAAGATTTTTACAGTGGTCTCAAACTTTTGGCCGGCAGTGTATATGCGTACATACGTGTAGGTATGTATGTTCTCTCGTGTTTATCTGTCACTTTATGCGGTGCTCGTTATTATTTCACTGTTCTTATCATATTCTCTGTTTTATAATAATCTAGAGTTAGTAAATAGGTTTTAGCCTTTTAGCTTTACATTCAGCATAGCTTAATTCTCTTAACGATACTTGTTTACTGATAGTGTTATAAAGAAATGGGGCTAAGAAGGAGAAGTGTTTTTGTGCGAAAGCAGTTTTACAGTTTACAGTTTTGTATATAAGGTCTTTCCGCCTCTTACTAGTCGGGGACACATTAAAAATTGGATTTTTAAAATGCTGTCTTAAAATGATTTGCTGTATACACAGCTGTCTTACGGTTAGCAGTTTGCAGTCAGAATATAGTTCGACCGTAGGGTACCTGTAAGGTTTAGAGAAAGCTACCTTGAGTACGGCCCTTTGTGCTCTTTTAAGTTGTAGTAGATGGGTTTTAGCTGCCCCGCCCCATGTTGTAGCACAATAGCTTAGTAAAGATTGGCAGAGCGCGTAGTAAATTGTGAGTATATGAGACTCATTTGCCGCATGTTTGATATTTTTGAAAACCGCTATTAATTTTCTAATTCTTGATGTCAGTAACTTAATATGAGGCTCGTAGGTCATCATTGCGTCAATCGTAACACCAAGATACTTTATATTAACACAACTTTCAAGGGAAGCACAGTCAGTGCAGTCTAGTGTAGTCGCTCGCAAACAATTCGCACTATGAGCTCTGAGTTGATGAGAAGGAATTGTGAAATCTGTTTTGGTAGACGTTTTTAGATAGAACGCTATGTATTTCGTTTTAACTGCATTAAGGGTGAGTATATTTTGGTAAAGCAGTTTAGCTATAGAGTTAAAACCGTCCTGAGCTTTTTTGTATACTTTCTCCCAGCTTGCATCTTGGAACAAAAGCACCGTGTCGTCTGCAAATGCGATTAGTTTTCCAGAATCTAATTCAGTTTGACAAATGCCATTAATATAGGTCAAGAATAGCGTTGGGCCTAAGATGCTTCCCTGTGGAATGCCGTGAGTAACCAGCTTGTCTCCAGATACAAAATTTCCGATTTTAACACGTTGGTTTCTATTAGACAAATAACTCTCCATTAAGTCGAGTTGTTTGCCGCGGATACCCAGATTATGTAACTTAGGCAGAAGCAGTGGTATAGACACGGTATCGAAGGCTTTTGCGAGGTCTATGAATATAGCTAGGCACTTTTTCCTTGCGTCCAGAGCTCCAATAATGTAGTCGTTTAGTTCCAATACGGCGTCAGCGGTTGCTCTACCCTTTCTAAAACCGAATTGGTTTTTTGAAAACAAGTTGTATTTCTCCAGAAAATTTACTAACCGTGTGTTAACAGCTCTTTCTAGAATCTTAGAGAGCGCGGGCAATATAGAGATGGGCCTGTAGTTGGTAGGTAAGAGGTTTTATGAGGCTCAATTGATTTTGCTTTATTATGCGCGCAGATATCCCATCCCACCCTATAGAGCAGTCGGTTTTGAGGGAATTTATTAAGGATCGAATTTCGGTCTCAGTCGTTTCCATGAGGCCAAAAGAGTTAACTGAGTTTGAATCGTTTCCTAGTTGTTTTGTTTGGTTTATTGGAACGTCCGTAATTTTTTCTGTAAATATGGCACCATAGACCACATTCACACAGTAGGGCAGATTATACAGAAGTCCGAAGAGTATAACCGGCCCCTGTGTCTCGCTTTTGTGGACTATGAGAAGGCCTTCGACTCCGTCGAAACGCCTAAGGAAAACGAAAGTGGGATGACGATCTGCGAAAGACTGCAGGCAGATGCAAGCTGAAGACAGGGCGCTATGGCGCTCATTAGGGGAGGCCTATGTCCAGCAGTGGACTAAGATAGGTTGATGATGATGATGCTGATGATCTATCTCATCACTATCGCCTCACCCAACTCGGGGCTTTGATAGTTTGATAAATAATAATAGTTCCATACCTGTGAAGTACTCTTCTCAACTTCCTTAGGCTTCAGCCGCTGCAGATGGTTCGGTATGCGTGTCTCGTTGTCCCTCATGTTCGTGCTTTCTTTCCTGACCGTACTTTTACTGTCGGTTGGCTTCGAGGTGGGTTTGCTTGTGTTGCTGACTCTATTGCTCTGTGGGAAATAAAGAAGTAGCGTATCTTTATTTTTGGGTTTTCTGGTTCGTGTCTTGGCTACTACTCAAGAGTCCTGTAACAGAAGTAACAGATGTCACATAAATAGCGCGCTAAATCCACCATATGTGAGGTAACTATATAAAACAGTAACTAAGCCACTAAAATGAAATTATTACTTTTGTTATCGCTGAAATAGATACCGTGGAATATAGTGGTTCTTAATCAATTATTGGGAATTGTTCTGTTATCTTTCGCTAGTGCCCTTCTGACTAGGCAGTAAGCAGTTAAGCCCCAGGCTTGTTACCTTTTGTTATTAAGGCTGGCCTATGCCCCAACGACCTTGAGAACACAAAATAATTATCTGTGGCCGAATAAATAATTTGTTTTATTCGTGAAACGTACCATTAGTGTAAAATACTATGACAAATATTTGAGTGAAAGAAAAATAATCAAAAAGTGTTTGAATTAGTACACATACTAGGCCAAATATAGTTCTTTTACAGAAAAAAAAGTATGCCTTAAAGTTAGGTAAAATCTTTTTTGAATTATACGAAATACTATTTAGAAAACAATGAGATACGCCTTTTTTGCGCAATGTGCGCGCTCACACTGTCAATATTTTAGCACAAAAACGACATATTTAAAATAAATAAAAATTGAGCAAATTTTTGCCAGCAGCGTAAGGGGCGCTCCGCGATGACCGCGAATGGTCCATGACCAAAGTTAATAGATCCCAAAATCTCTAGCGTTTCAGCCTGTCATTCGCCTACTAAACCACAAACGCCTTCTTTAAGATTCTGTAAATGCTTTAAAGTCATTTACAACGGGATATTTACCATGATTTAAGTTTTGAGTTTTCCAACATTACGGCACAGTTTCATGAACCATGACCACGGAACAGCTACTACTACTTTAGTGTTAATAACCATGATAGAATTTAAAGATATATTGTTTGCTTTGGTGAAGCATATTCTAGATTAAAGATGTACGTTTAATACTTAATATGGGTTTCTTACCATTTCCTCGTTCCGGCGTATCATTTCCAGTTGCTGCTCGCGCGAGATCGCCTGCCTGATCGCAGGCGGTGGTCGAAACTTCTCATCGTTACCTAAACATGAATATGAGTCATCATTGAACATTCAGGGACGTCATTTAGTACGACCACATGTTTCCTGGCCTATGTACTAAATAGTTTTATTTTATGTATGTTTATGGTATATATTATACATGGGCCGTAGTTTTAACGAGAAAAAAAAAGGAGAATTTGTGTATCTTTGTAAAGATCTGTGAAGACAAATGTTGGGACTGCTTTAAAATGACTATGTTGACTAAATGTGCTACGGCCGACAATCGGCTCGGACCCGACACGGTGTAGCGCGAGTCATCCATAAACAGATAAAAGTTTACATTATGGCCTGTATTATGAAAGCATGATCATGTATGTGCAAAGATCATGTATCTCTGCTTGAGTAACGCTTTTCTATGGCATGAACGTCACTCAAGCAGCGATCAATTTTACCTCGTGTGTTCATAAGTTTTGAGACGAACTTATTTAATTAATTTAAAAAGAAAGTAATTCATGCAACTTTTTTAAACTTTTAAAATTTGAAATTTCGAATGTTTTGAATCAGAAAAAATATACATTTGAATATTTGTTTCATTCTCCGTGAAAATGGCGCCAACAAAAGATTTGCGTGCGACTGTAATTTCACTGTTTCAAGCAGGAAAAAAACCAATGCAAGTTTTTAGTGAAATCCAAAGTTTGGGATGTAGTCGGAACTTTGTGTATTATACCATAAAGAGGTACAAGGAGACCGGCTCTTTAGAAGACCGTGGAAGATGTGGCCGCCCGCGGTCTGTAAGGACGCCCGCCAACATCAAAGTAATCAGAGAGCGAATTCGTCGCAACTCTTGCCGGACTTAAAAGAAATTAGCTCTGCAGACCAACATTTCGCGAATATCGGTGAACAGGATACTTAAATATGATCTTAAACTAAAGGCCTACAGTCGAAGGAAAGTGCATTATTTAAACGAGCGTCTTCGTAAATTGCGACTGGAACGATGTCAGAACCTATTGAAGAGACACGATCCAAAAAATATCCTGTTTACCGATGAAAAGATCTTCACGGTGGAAGAAAAGTTTAACCGGCAGAACAATAAGGTTTACGCCAGAAGTTCAAAGGACGTCCAGCCATCTGTACGCAATGTCCAGCGCACTCATCATCCAGCAAGTGTGATGGTTTGGTGGGGTGTTTCCTACGAGGGGGTCACTTTGCTTCATTTTTGCCAGCAAGGCGTCAAGGCGAAGGCACAAAATTACCAAACCGACATATTGGAAGCGGTGGTTAAACCATTAAATGATACGCTATTCGCTGGAAAATACTGGGTTTTCCAACAGGAATCTGCTCCCTCCCATAAAGCTAAGACTACCCAACGTTGGCTGGAGGCCAATTTGCCAGGCTTCATTCGGAGCGAAGATTGGCCCTCGTCAAGCCCTGACTTGAATCCTTTGGATTATTCTTTATGGACGGAATTGGAGCTGAGGGCATGCAGAAAGTCTCACCCAAACCTGGATTCTCTCAAGCGAGCCGTTATTAAATAATCGAAACGGATTCCCATTGAAAAGATTCGTGCCGCCATAGATGAATGGCGCACGCTTTTGAAGGCCTGCATTGAATGCAAAGGCGGCCATTTTGATTGATTTATTTTTAAATACAGATCTAGATGTCAGTAGTTTTAATTTTAATATCCAATAAATGAATACTCAACTTAGCTCCAAAAATATTTTAGTTTTACTGTGTCTCAAGACTTATGAACACACGAGGTAGAGAGAGAAAAGGGGGTAAGCTCGAACGTTTTTTCCCATCTGCCTCCCTAGGGGGACAGAGCAGGGAGACAAATGGAAATAATTTGAGATTATTAGATCTATTCGTATTCATGTGGTGCCGGCTTAGAATTTGCACCACCCCAACTCTTCCCGCGGGTATCGTAAGGATATCCACTGCGATCTCCAACCCGCATGCCCAGCGCGGGGATTATTAGCATTACCCCCCATGTTACAAAGCCCAATAAGGCGTTTATCAGGGGGGAGGCCTGCGTACAGCAGTGGAGCGGTATAGGCTGTAGATGATGATGAGATGATGAGGTCTATTCAAGTCTATGTCCCACTTATGATCTCTGTAGCTAAGTGTGTGAACGTACCATAGAAGGCAGGTTTGTAAATATCGGGCTCGAGCAGGTAAGCGTACACTCCCTCAGGCGTCCTCTGTTGAACATACTGCAGGCCGTAGTCGCACATTGCGCTGGCGCACGCTTTTAGTGCTTTTCGTTCGTTCTCGCTGCATAGCTGGGAAATAAGACTATTTTTATTTGATATTACATACAAGAACATACATAATTATTACAGACAGGAATGACCAACGAGGTATCATACTACTTTACAGGATAAAACGTCAATGAAGAGTTTATTTGCGTCAGGTTTTAATAATAATACTGGACAACCCACACAGCATCATCCAACCCCAAGCTAAGCAGAGCTTGTGTTATGGGTACTAGATGACCGATATATTTAATACAATACATTACATAGAAAATATACATAGAAAATACCCAGAACACCCGGAACAAATATTTGCAGATCGTACAAACATTTTTTCCAAGGCGGGAATCGAACTCGCAACCTCCTGAACCTCTGTCGCAGGCAGACCTTCGCCCGCCGCGCCACATCGGTCGTCAAATTTAAGTGACGTAGGCGTGGATGTATGTTGTTAGGCAAAACCCAGAGCGGTTCAAAACGCGCGGAGATCACCACACGCGATGCTACAAACCCGCGGAGCTGGCAAGCTGTCTGCGGTATGCCACAGACTGGCTAAGTCGGACAGACACACGCATGTGCTGGGACCAGCGTTGTACAACAACCTACCGGATCAGATAGTTACTGCACCTAGCCTATCTTCATTTAAGGCGCTACCCCGACCCAGAATAGCGCCGCCACCTATTTTATATTATTATTACGTTAAACAAAGGAATTTTCTAATATCCATTGGGCAGTTTGTGATATCTATTATAAGCTTTTTTTAAATCCCTCTGTAAAAGTTTTATTTTGTATAGTTTATGCAACGATGCGAAGTTGCTCTTGGTGGCCACCAAACTCTGTTTTCGCATCTCTGTCTAAACTATACAAAATAAAAGTATTATACAGGCATTAAAAAAAAGCTTATGATAGGTATCACAAACTACCCAATGGATTTTAGAAATTACTTTTGTTTAACGTAATAATAAGATAAACTAGGCGGCGCGGCGGCGCTGTTCTGGGTCGGGGTAGCACCTTAAGCGTAGACTTAAATCGTGGCTCGTCGAGAAGGCGTTCTACAATGTTGACGAATATGTGGGAAAAAAAGAATAATACTTTAATTATTTATTTTGTACTATTAATTTAATTTATTTGAATCAAAAAATTGTAATCTATTAGATATATCTATTAGTATATCTAGTTATTATTATTATTATTTTTACTGACTTGTAATATTCTTACCAATAAATTGATTAATCTGATTATTCTTAATATGTCAAACATGCAGTTTTGGATCCTACTTGTTTAAATCAGCATGCATCCTGTTAGTTTCGTGTACCCTGAGTGAAAAGACACCCAAAGCCAGTAATAATGGAAAAATAAAAAAAATGCAGTTTAACGGTGCGCTCTGCAGCATAATCTTTTATTATTTTGTAAAAACCAACTGAAATAACGCACAACCATTAATAACAAACAAAATTACAATCAAATAAAAGAAACAAACTAGACAAGTATTTAAAACTGGAACTAGTTCTTGTATTTGTAGTTTGAATGGTACCTGTGTACAATGTTTAATGATAATAGTTCTTTAATTGTCTTTATCCATGATGAATTTCATTAAGATCCGTTCAGGCGTGAAAAGGTAACAGACAAGAGTTACTTTGAAATTTATAATATTAGTATGGATTATTTAAGTAATAAAAAAGGCAAAAAAAAGGTGTAATTTTTGTTATTCTATGGATTCTTTACTATCCCTCGTACATCCACTGCTGAACATGCCTACTCTGAACGAAGTCCCCCCAGGATTTGGCCATATTACACCACGCTTGGAAGGCGGTTTAGTGATCACAGCGAAGGTGTTAAGAATACGCAGCAGAAAGTTGCTGCCGTTCGTCTCGTAGGTTCCCTAGTCGGCTCATACGATTACCACGGGCTGAGTTGAAGGGGTCGATCTTTACACCGCGACCGCCCCAGCGAATTCGAACTTACTTGTACGTTATTAGAGCGAAGCTGCACTCTCAGTAGATGTGGTAATAGAGGCACGACGTCTAAAGACAGCGCAGTGCGTCCGCACGCGACTCCGGCCGTACTCCCGCGAGCTAGGGACGTTAGTATGCTCTCGCATTCCATTCTTTTCTTGTATATCTGTTGACGAATAACAAGGGTAAATATAACAGAAACAAGCCTTTATTGACAAAGAAAATTACAATTCAATAATAAAAACACATTACAACTAGTATTTACAATTGAAACAATTAAGCTAACTGCAGACTGTTGCAAACAATCTACAGGTAGCTCAACTGATCCATATCAATACCAGTCGGAAGCGACCCCAAGACGCTGGCTGCATTGCCCCGCTGTACAATGCTGATGCACTGTGGCAGATACCCGCTCTCGAGTATAATATAAAGTGAATATACAGACAAAATACTTTCCTGGGTATATTGACATTTTTCGTTACAATTGGTTCGCAAATGGGTTATCCAAGTCTTGAAATTGTTTAACCAAAATACAAGAGTGCTTTAATTTTTTTTAGTTCATTCCAAATTTAATTGAGGAGTTGTTCTTTGCAGATGGATTGTTAACCACAGTAAGGATATTAATTTATGGTCTGTGATCTAATTGCGTGCATTTTCAGTGGACATATTTTTGATATCTTCGAAAAGAAATATAGCTCGCGACGCCGACGGGCAAAATCTGCTCCCGCATTTGTTTGGGATTACCTCTTGCGCTTGCGAACTTCACTCTGGTACTGCGCTCTGGTACCAAACACTATCACAGCTAGAGAGGCAGAGTGGTAACATTTCATAGAGAGAATAGTTCTGATGACGTAACGTCCACGAGTGGACGGCGTCATGCAATCGCAGCCAGGAGTTTCTGTTGTGATTTCTATAGTAATATTACCTCTTGCGCTTTCATAGGAAACTTCACTCTATATTGCGCTCTAGTAGCTAACACTCTATGACAGCTAAAGAGGCAGAGTGGTAACATTCCATAGAGAGAGTAGTTCTGATGACGTAACGTCCACGAGTGGACGGCGTCATGCAATCGCAGCCAGGAAAGAGTTTCGTTGGCGAGTAGAAGGCGGGAGTCTACGCGGGCTGATAGGTAGTTCTCGAATATACCGTCTGCTAATCTGGAAAATAAAATAAAATATCTCAAAACACTCATCGCAAATGCACTGAAAATCGCTGGGAATAGGCTGGTCACGACTGATATAGGCCGCCAGGAGAACTAGAGGCGAATGTAGGCACCGAGTGACTCCCTGATTCCTCAATCATTCATTGTTATTGATAGTGTTAAAATGTATTATGAATTTATTAATTATTTTTTATGATCTTATAAATGATTTATTCTGAATCTGAATATTATAACCTATGATTTAAAGTAAGCATTGTTATTAAAAAAAATAACCTGCTACTGTCTTTAGTACCCACTGGACTTATAACTTGGTATTTGTTTACGCCGATCTGTTTCCGAACGCGTAAACCTTTCTGTAGGTTGTATCCGAACGAAGAAGATTCCTCCACCTATAGCAAACCTACAAGTCTGCACCAATCAGCGCAACACAGCTTGAAGCGTCTGCGGCGGGATCCTACCTTACGGTCGGTACATCACGTCATACTTAGCCAATAGAACGCCGCAGCCATAACGCGACTACGGCGAGAACCTATCGCGAGGGCCACACATCACGTCATATTCTAAAATTAGCAACGAACGCTGCACGCGGACAAATCACGCCACATTCCAACAAAAACGACCACAAAACGAGGTTCCTAATGTCAAAAAAAGTTCCAAAAATTAATTGTACACTTGTATTTCTTAACTAAATTAAACCCAGTCAATCTCCAGGGCTATTTTATTCTGTTTTGTTCCCTATAACGAACAGTATTATTAATAAATATACTGTATTGTATTCAGCGAGAAAACGCGGCAGACCAAAACGTAGATGGCGGGACGAGCTCTATGGTCTACTGAGAGGAAATGGCACTAAATATGTAATGAAGTGAGTTTTTAGTAGAGAACGATCCTATTCCGGAAGTAGGTCCTAAAAGGCTCATAATAATAGAACCTTTATCGTATGTTCGCAGGTCAATCCTTTGTATATTTTTCCATACATTTCACGTGGCATTGTTTCGTGAGGAAAGTGATCCACTAAATTTCTTGTAAGTAACGTTCCGTAACGTAAGTTTAGTAGTAAGTATAATAAAGACGACCGATGTGGCGCGGCGGGCGAGGGTCCGCCTGCGACGCAGGAGGTTGTGGGTCGATTCCCGCCTTGGGACAAATGTTTGTACGATCTGCAAATATTTGTTCCGGGTGTGATGTTGTGTGGATTATCCAGCATTATATATTATTATAAATTAGGGTAGGGCATTAGTATTATAAGTGCCTGCCTATGTTTACTAACAAATTTTGGATCCTTTTGTTGTCCGAAATAAAACAATAACACTTTTTTTAGCGGCTGTGAGCGACCAATCGTTTTCATTCACATTTCCTTTAATGTCTCATTTTGTATGAGACATTTTGGGTAGTAAACTAACCTATCATACTCCCCGGCAGATTGTATAGTGCGCAACACGTCAGGCTGTTTGTCGTTGATAACGAACACAGCCTGTAGCGCCTGCATCATGGTCTTGTTGCAGTCTTTTGTACCGATGGCTGCGTTTTCCACGTCTGCCATATTCAGCTGGAAAATAATATAGAAAATAAACTGGCGTTTTTAATAGATTTGTGATAAAAATGAATCAGCCTGTGTGATTAGAAATTTTCACACGTAATTTGCTTGCATGCAGTTTTTTGTGGTATCAGAATGGCAAAAGGGTAAATCGACGACTTATTATCCTACCAACGCTATTCTAGCCCAGTAGGTAGTCGTTATAATTTAAATTATTTTAGATCGTTTTAAATCAACCACCAGAGATTTAAAATCTCGTGTTTTACATACGCAATCTAATTGAGAAATGAAATATTGAATCTTACTGTACCTAACTTTTTCGGGTGCCGCGTAGAAATTATTTTAATCTTACCAAACAAAAAGAACGCAAATTGCATGTATGTTATGTTCTTTGAGATATAAATATCTTTAACCCAACTTTTGCTTGGAACGCTGATTCTGTCTGACTGCACTCGAGCGCATGCAACTAACTGTGCACGCCTGTTTGCTCCCTCTCACAACGCACGCTGATGCTAGGCCGACCGCTTAGCTGGTATATTAAGAAAGGAGCGGGGGTAGATGTTGCCGGGTGGGTGAGAGGGGTGCGCGGAGCAGAGAGCACACGTCAAGCGCGGCAGTGCGCTGGCGGTGCTCGCAGCGCGCGGTTGGTATTTTTGTTACGGACGCTTGGACATAAAAGCACAAGGTAAACGACTTGCCAAGATATATCCCAAGATGAATCGCGCTTCCTGTTTTGTAAAAAAAATTAACAAGCAAGCTAAACAAATAGCATACAATGTATTATTTCGTACCTAAGAAGCTGTTATTAAAGTAATTGTAAAGTTTATTTTTTACAATTAAAAAGGAAAAATTAACTAAACTAGGTAGTTTAGTTAATTTTTCCTTTTTAATAATTTTAGGAATTTTTAATATCTGGTAGGTACCAGATATTAAAAATTCCTTAAAAACCAGATACCTACTACAATTATATTTTATACTTTGCCAACAATGCCTATCTCGAGGTATGTCTTGGGATTATTGACTCCGTGTGTAGCGCTACCCGCCCCCGCTCCCTTCTTACCGCACAGAAGATACGCCAGTTAAACGGTCGGCCTATAGCGCTAACCCTGCGCGAGCGAGATGGAGTGAACATGAAAGCCGATGTAGTGCGGTAGGCCTAAATTCGCTATTTAATATTTACACTTAGACTACAAAGTAAAGACAAAACGAATGTGAGTACCGAGATTATCTAGAGGATAAAAAAGCGTGGGACGGAATTTGCTCCAACTCGAAAAATAACAACTAACAGGCTAAAGGTTTCTTCGTCGCTTCTTTACTTTAGTCTACGTACCGAAGCGACTGAAATCAAAAATATCACTTTATTTCCGTGTCAGTGTTTAATTATTAAGAATTTGACCTTTTCTAAGTATACATTTATTGTATTTATGAAAATAAAGAGTTTTTGACATTTGACTTTGACTTTGACTTTGAGACATACCTCACAAGGTTTTTATGGTACAAAGTATAATGTTTAGTGTGATTGTCTTTGTAATGAATAAATATATTTAAAAAAAACTAATTGTTTCGCCTTTGTCTAAGAACGTTCTTAGCCACTGCACCTGTAGTATCGACAAGTATGGAAGTACTAGAAAGTCTCAATAAGTCTCACCTGTTCCTTAGCCCTCGCCTTGATAAAGCTCAGCACTTGTATGGCCGCGCGTACGTCCCCCTGCGCACGCGCCGCCAGCGCGGAGGAGACGTGCGGCGCGAGCGACAGGCCTTCGCATTGTGCCACGCGGGCGAGGCGCGAGGATAGCCGAGGGAGGGAGACTCCTCCCACGTGGACTATTAGTGCTACTGCTCTGTGAATAAAGTAAAAAACTGATTGTAACTGAAGTAAACTGGTCGGTAAAAGAGCGAAGCAACTTTTGAGAAAATTTGGTTGAGAGTGGATCGATTTTTTTGTTGGACAGTGTAGGTTAAATTTAAAAAGACTGAGCCCACGACACGCAACGTACGCGACGCAATGTTGGAAACGTCGGATGGCGTTGTGTACGACAAGTGTGTCTCTAGGCCATCTGTTTTCATACATATCCATGCGTCCAGTCGTGTACGTTGCATGCGTGGGACCAGTATATTGCTAGCTTAATGCAGGTTCCCATTCAATTAATTAATTTTCTAATTTTGCCTAAAGGCAGTTGAGTTTGATATAGCCGTGACGTTCGCTGGAACATGGCTTTTGCCTGTTTCTACGGTGGCTGAGCACAATTTGACTAATCTTATCAGCACACATACGTCCACTGCTGGACACGCCTCCCACGGCGGATTCATGATCGCAGTGGAGGTGTTAAAAATACACAGAAGTTTCTGCCCTTCCTTTAGGTTCCTTTAGTATGCTCTTACGTCATCCACGGGCTGAGTTGAAGGGGACGATTCTTACGCCGCGCCGACGGCTAATTTTACTAATAAATCCATACTAATATTATAAATTCGAAAGTAATCTGTCTGTCTGTTACCTTTTCACGCTTAAACGGCTGAACGGATCTTAATGAAATTCGACATGGAGATATATGGTATCCCGGGGGCACTAGGCTACTTTTTATCCAGGAAAAGAGCGGGCGAAGCCGCAGCCAGTAGCTAGTCTAATATAAATACCTGAGTGGTCTCAGTGAAGTGGCATAGAGATCATTGCAGATAGCTATGACGGGTCGCCGTAAGGGTTGAGACTTGGCCTTCTTCTTGCCTGTCTCTACGGTGGCTGTGCACCATTTGACTAGCAGCTCAACTGTGGGCAGGGGTGCACCGTCTATCTCGTCTGAAATTATTTAAATTAAAGTAATTTTAATGGCTCGTATATTTAAACACTCTTACACAAAATAACCCGGTTGGGCCAGGTTTGTATGCGGGCGACGGTAATGCACTATAAGGCTCATCTCTCACCGGAATGGAAGCGTCAACGACGCGGCGCGGTCCTTTTTAAAGTTTTAAGCGATACTAGTCTTATGTGTATGTAAATAAAGTTTAAAATTATTTGACACTGAGCTCGCCGCATCGCTGCCGGTCGCTGCCATTCCGGTGTAAATTGAGCCTAAAGATCTGCGCTCGTTAATACCGCTACCACACACCACAAAACGTGCGTTCAAATATGAACTCAAACTTATCTTTAGATACATTTTACAGTGACAAAATGGCTTCCCACAAACTTCAAACTAGTGGTCCGCGAGCTCTGTCATCTGCTACCATCAATATAAAATTCATCTAAATGTTACGAATTTAAGCCCATATTTTAATGCATTTTTGCGCTGTGCTGCACCGGTGCTCTCCAGGTGTGCGGCAAGTTTTACAGTTAATTTAAAAACGAATGTCTTTTCCAATGAAAGGTAAAATTTTATATTTTTATATTTCCTATTTGTGAGTCTCTTGTTTTCATAACCAAACTGTAACGTTTTATAAGAAACCTGGCTATAGTTACCCGTCACTGGCACACAATATGTTAAGCACATGATTACTAGCACATGAAAACTCGATCTGACGCCCACCATTTGTGTAATTTAGTATAAATCTCCATGTTCATTATTTAGTTTTGTATGATTTGTATGTCCCTATGTGTGTGTCGAAATAAATGTTATTCTATTCTATTCTACTAGGAGAGCCAACTTCAAGAAAAATAGGTCCTATGACCAGGGTATTTAAAAGCAATAAGTAATAGTGATGCGTCCTATGGCCAGGATATTTAAAAGCAATAAGTAGTGTTTACACCGGTTGGTGCGTCAACTGGGTTTTAGTCTAACTAAATTTTCATAAATTGCCCTCTATAATTTTTTCCTCGGCACGGAAACACAGCTGTTAGCTATCTGACAGAGAGCTACAAGCGGAAATCAACTTTATTGCATTGCAGCTAGAATCTAAAAAGTATTATTTCCAGGTCCAAAAGGATAGCCAAGAAAGATCTATGTAGACAGCTCATCACTGTGGAATTACCTAGCACAAGACAGTTGGGCCTCCTCTCAGCATCCAGCACAGATCTCATGAGCGTGGCACTCTTCAACGCCGTGCTAAAAGCTTCTGTGCTGCGCTCGTCTGATGCGTTCAGTTCCACTGGTCGGTAGCCTGAAAGATGAAGTAGACAATATAGTTCACAAGCGAACTTATTTAAACATAAAAACTATTAGAACCGCTGACCGGATGTTCTTCAAACATATCTAAGAAAATAAGAAATATGCAACGAGTAAACCGTACCTAACATGTTAAAAATTACGTCCTCCTCTCTCCATACAAAGTGTGTGCCCCAGGGCATAGGGTCTATAGTGATACTTAATTATTTTATAAAACCTCGGCACTCCTATAGAATGCAATAAATGATTGAGTATTGAATAACACTCAATGACGTAACCTTTCAAATAAAAACTCAATCCGAATTGGTTCATCCGTTTGGGAGTCGCGTTGCCACACACAGTCACACAGTGACATAAGTCAAACTTATAATACCCCTCGTTCCTTCTTGCCTTTCCATATGTTCCCCCGAAGGATATTAAGGTATTAATAATATTTTATTTTTTTTATTCAGGTAGTTTTTGTGTTATAAATATATGAATGATAAAACTATTAACTAGAAATTAATCGAAGCTAGGATCCCTCGCATCTTCATACAAGATTCTCTTAGTTAGAGCGAGGATTCAAACTTACGTTTATAACAGGTTTCATTGGTCTGTATAACTATTTAGATATAATATGATGTTAGAATGTAAGTTTATTGTGTCTTTTTACAAAAAATAAATACTTTTTATTATTATTATTATTATTAAGGAGCGCCACAGCGCCCTCCATCTTGCCTCATCCAGCTGTCTATCGCAGGTCTTCGTACCAGCTGGTCACAGAGCGCCCTACACTACGTTTGCCTTGTCGCGGTTACCACTCAAGAACTCGATTACGCCAACGGTTGTCCGTTCTGAGTAGAGGAAAAAAGAGGTGGTGACCTTAATGCTTATTTGGGGCCTTACACATGCCTTGTCCGCTAATCTCGCAGATCGTCGTCCTACCTGACCAACGGGCGTCCTCCACTACGTTTTCGAGTATCCTTCCACTCAAGAACACGTTAACACCCCCTAGTATAGTCTTCCCCACTCCCGGCGGCCCGTACAGCAGCGCCACCTTGTGATGCGGCCGGCCATCCTCGTCCATCTTCTTCTCATATTATCTACAGCTTCAGCAAGCTACCTTTGACTATGAAGGTGGCAAATTACCTACTCGAAAGTTATCTCAAACTACTTATACCTAGGTAATTTGCCAACTTCATAGTCGGAGGCAATAAAATGGCTGACTTTGCTCTTCTCATGATCTTACACTTTCTACAGCGGAAACTAAATATTACGAGACTTAGTATATTTTTTGCATAGTTTTATTTGGTCTGGTTACCTTGTCCTTAGCTTGCCCCATCCAAGCAGTCTTTCGAAAATCGTCATCCCGCCTAGCTATAGGACGCTCTACACTACGTTTGAGAGTCGCGGTCTCAGACGTTTACCCTCGTCTTACCAGCCTTACTTGTGTTGGTTACACCCGGTGTTTTCCAAAAAGGCCAGCAACTCACTGACGCCGCCGGTGCAGGCTACGCAGGCGCCCCGGTGTCCCGATTAGTGTTGCCATAGAAACGATACGCCATTGCATTCTACAAGAGTTTGCGCGGCAGTCTGCTCTGCTTTCATTATACACCCTCTGCATGTCCATGATAGCTAAAGTGAAGAGCACTCTCTTCACTTTAGCTATCTTCGCTGGTAAGACAAACGAGGTTAAGTCTTACCAGCCAGTCTCTCCAGTCTTACCAGCCACTCTCCAGTCTTACCAGCCAGTTTCGCCAGTAGATGCGCTAGAGTAGTCTTCCCCACCCCCGGCGGACCGCACAGCAGCGCCACCTTGTGGTGCGGCCGGCCATCCTCGCCCATCTCCGGTTCGGACTCCTTCTTGCCTTTCCATTTGTTCTGGAACTGGAACTGACCGATACGTTTCACGAAGCTGGTGCGTTGTTGGGGCTCTTTCATTATTACTTCCTTTTTGAAGACTATCTGGAACATTGAAGACATATTTTGTTTACATTTGTCAGTAGACCACTTCTCATCATCATGTAACTGGATGGCAAATTGCGTTGAAGAAATACCACAGATTACAAAAAATTAGGTATAAAAAGAGCTGATGTGATACATACTTGGATCATATGTTTTAGTTGGTTGAGCTGGGGGATTACGCATAACCACCAATCCTATATTGACATTTGAAAGCCCTTTGAATGGCCTTCGTAATTTTCCCATTGAAATGGCTCTCCAGGCCATCCAATTGTTTTTTAAATGTCAGTTATAGGATGGGTAATTTTTGCACAGCTGCAGTAAGCAATTTAGATGAAAAAATTGCGAATTACCATTAAATAAGCCTCAAGTTATTTATTTAATTACAACTTTTGGTACAAGTGGGCATGAGAACCTACAGTCAAACCAGAAATAGTAGAAAATAAATGAGGGCGCCACTATTGTTTACATGGTATCACCATATACTACGGCAGAACGTTTTGATACTTGATATTTTTTATTGTTATATGTTTTAAAACACATTGCAGTTTTTATTTTTTCACATTTATGCTCATCACATAAATGTTTGTTCTGGATACGAATCAAACCCACTATATTATATACATGCAATAAAGAAATCAAAGCTTTTGTAGACTAAGAGCGTTTGTCCACCACGCCAATACCGAGACGATAAACAATACCGATTTTATTTTATAGTTCGCTACTTCGGCACCGTCATCTTGTTAGCTTTATGCTTTCAGATATTCATGCAACCAAACATAAGTACAGTATCAAAAATAAAGGGTTGCACTACAAAATACGATTCAATGGTAAGTTCCATTGCTGCCGCTAGCGGAAAATTGTTCTGGTTAGTCCAACAAATAAAAACTGCAATTTTTCAAGAAATTATTTGTACACGTCTGTTTTTTTAATTCGATATAAGTATTATATTGTTATGAAAATAAATCTGCCTACATAAATCAGTACCTACCCATATAATTTTTGTTTTATCATTGGGTGGTAGAAAATTGTATATAATTATCTCAACAAAACCTGTTGATGCTTAATTTTATAATATAAGCATGATTTTTAAATATGTATAAGTAAAAGTAGGTAAGTATCTAAGCAAAATACGTGCATATAATTTGGCAACGAAAAGCTGAATCTGGCGACAAATTCACTATAGTGGCCACATTAGCCTTTCATAAAGAGTTGCCAGTTTACAGGATATTTTAGTTCCTCGATAATTAATTTCTACTCTTTCTGGTTTGACTGTACCTAATCAAGACATGGACCTTTTTATTTTATTTGAATTGTTTTGACGTTGTATGGATGTCATTATCAATTTCTACATACATACTTTTTACTTAACTTTTACTTATACTTAGATTAAATTGATATAATCTGACTATTCCTAATCTAAGGTTTATTTGCGATCGTTTTATTAGATTGAAAACTTATCTTGATCTTATTCAATTCAATTATTATTTATTCTTGCCTTAAACAGGGGTGTCCCATAATGCGTGGATAACCTTGAAGGTGCTTGTAAGGGAATTCAAGGCCAAACAGAAAAAAAAATCCATTTGAGACATAATCAACTTTTTTTGAACTTGAACTTGGGCACCATACCCACAATTTAAACAATTTCATAGTTTTTTTAGTATAGAAGAAAAGCAGTTTTTACGAACACTTTTTAAAATATTTTATTAACTATGACCAATAATTTTCATCTAACGAAATGTTTGAGCATCTGTGTTGTTTAATAATTGTATGAAAAACTAAGATGCCATGTACATTAAAAACATGTCAATTTCAAAAGGTTAGAATTCTCTTGAAATTGACATGTTTTTAATGTCAATTTCACACAAATGTCTCGCAAATGGAATCGAACTTGCAACCTCTGTGTCTCTGGCGAATTTCCTTCGCCAACTACAGAGGGGCCCTAATACAATACAAATTCGTACAAAGTTTGTACGAATTCGTATTGTATTGGCGCCCTATTGTTTGTACTACAAACAATATATATGCATATTACATATTATGTATATTAATATTTTAGTACCAAAAGGATTATATCAATAGATCAACCAGAGTAAATTTCATACCTTATCCCACAAATGCAGCCAGTGCAGCAGAGCCCTATTCACAGGCTCATCAGACAAGAGATCTAAGTAGCATTCCGGTCTGTATTTATCAACCCAGAGTGAATCATGCACTATTATAGGTGTTGGGGTGATCTCTTGGATGAATGAGTCAGTCTGACTTTCTTTGAACTCTAGCTGGAATGTGATAAAAATTTGTTATAAATAAGATTAACTTTGTTTGTGTGGAATCCTGTTCAACTTAAAAATTTGAGAGTGAACTAGATTTTGTTAATTTGGCTTAATTTGGGCTTTCCTTCATACATTGTATAAAAGACAGGACAAAATTCACACAGCATCATCTTGAGCTGTTTCAGTACTTTTTTTTATCATTTATCTACAAGCAACACAAACACACACAAAACACACAAACACTGTACTATGATTAGTACAATGTTTACAGCTAGATATCTCATTCATAACAATGAATGAGATGATGCGAAACTTAAATGGAGATGGGTTGGCCATGTCTGCCGCATGCCCGCAGACCTGTGGGCTAAGATCACCACTCAGTGGAGTCCCAACCACTTAAGGCATCGCGGTAGACCGAAGAAACGATGGAGCGACGAACTAGACACCTTAGATAGAACGTGGGTCCAACTGGCTCAGAAACGTGATGCATGGAGGGATACCGGTCCCCCGTCCTTCCCCGGCCTTTGCCCAACAGTGGGACATTACAGGCTAATTTCAATTTTCATGAATGAGATGAAGATTATATCTGTCACACTGCATAGGGATGATAAACATTCCAAAAGCTACCTAACCTTGAGTTCCAAAAGGTTTGTAACTGTCATTTTACAATGAATAAGTAAATAATGCTGGACAATTCACCCAACACTATCTTCCCCAAAGCACACCCCGGATACTCAACCATTTATCCATACAATAGTTGCTTCTCTGTTACGCTACACGTGCAACTGTGTGTGTGACGTCCAGGTCACCTCATGAACGTATTGTGCGAGTGAGATAGTTGCAAAATAAGTGACATTTTTTGTTTTTATTTTCCACAAGGTAAAATCAAACCTCAAAACAAAAGAAATTTCATATATCTGTCCATGATCAAATAAACAAAATATCGAATACCATTGGCGTCGTCTGTCAAAAGCCATCTGCACCCCATGCGTGCGACGTACGTGGTCCGCAATAAAATTCACCAAGGGCCAATGGGGTGAGGAAGCTCCGTCAGTGTGGAGGAGAGGAGTGTCCATTCTATAGTTAGTATTATTATATATTCTCTGCCCAAAGTAAGCAAAGTTTGTGTTATGTGTACTAGCTATCTGATATAATATCAATACTTATTACTTATATTACAAAGATAGATATTCAATGATTCTAGCCCCTTCCAAATTTCCATTTTTAACAGTTTAACTCACAATTTTCCTTGCCTCCTCCCATGTTTTAGCATACATAGATTGCAAGGACACCTGGCCTGCTGTCTTGTCAATAGAGTCCTCCCAGCTCTCTTCTGAATCAAACTTAACATAGATACGGTCGCCGTCTGAGTTAGTTACGGGCATGAATGCCCACCTGGAAAATAATGCATGTGTAAAAATAAAAAAAAAAAATAATAGTATAGAAATGGGAAAGTACATTTTAGCTTATAAACATAGATATAATAAATATTTAAGATGCATGTATGTATAATTGATTTGTAATGTGTAACTTTAATATTATTTTTAATTGTTTAACGTTTTAATCGATTGTTAATTTATTATTTTTGTTTGCAATGAATTTGTAATTTTTTAAAATTATTATTTGATTGTACTTGTTTGAACTAAATTTTCTTTTGCATTTAATTTATAATTATTTTCAGTACTGTTGTAAATGACTTTCGATTTGTACCTGTAATTGAGATGGCACTTAGAAGTTTTATTTGTAAGAAATAGTCCACAATCCATGTTTTGTACACAGTGTTGGTGCATTTTTTTATAAATAAATAGCTATCTACTCATGAAGTAAGTGAGGCTTTTCAAATCTATTCTTTTTAAGATAAAATAAGCTTCATTTACTGGTTTGATGATGCTATGTAGATTGTCCAGCATTATTTATTTAGGTATTCTAATTACATCAGAATCTGAATTTCTTTTTCAAAATCTGTATTGCAGTACAAAACAAGGTAGGGTCTGGGACAGTATGAGAAAGAACTTATTTTGATTAGACTTCAATAAACTTGTAATGGTCCTGACCTAACCTAACCCAACAAATTCAGCAGAAACTGTTGCAAGACATTTACCTAGGAATATCCAAAGACAAATTATCCTTAGCATTATAAATACTGCTCTGGTCATGCTGCACTTTAGTTGGCTCGGCCAATATCTGCCGCAGTCTCCTGCTTTCAATAATCTTATCTATCAAGTCTAGATCATTCTCTTCCTGTGTTTTAGGCTTTTTACTTGGCAGCTGTATATCATCAAAATCGATGTCTCCTATGTCTCCGAATAAGTCTGTAGCTGTTCTTTTGTTTGAGCTGCTTGTGTACTCATCATCTAAATTTATTGGAGAGTCTTGTCTGACAATGTTAGGGGTGATTTCTACACTAGAGACTAAATCTTGACTAGCAGGTAGAGGTTGTATGCTTTGTGATAAGGATATTTCTTCTCTGACCGGTTTGATTTTAGAAGCGGGACTTGCGAAGTTGAGGCTCCTTCTGGCTGGAAAACTTTTCGGTCGGCCTATGTTTGGATCTGAAAATGAAGGTTTTGTATATGGAAACAAGGATCTAGGCTATTTCAGATCGAAAGCTAGATAGTCTTGTTATTAGTAACATGAATATTGTATGGAATAAAATGAAGTTACCATCATCTTCCTCTTGTTCTCTTAACATTTCCAGCTCGTCAGCATACATTAGCTCGTATTCCTCATCGGGATCAGGATATTCACTCATATTGCCGGCTTTTCAAGAATGTAAATATCAAAACAAATAGAAAACACTTTCTTCCACTGCACTTATCGGAATCATTCCAATTATTTACGTTACGTCAAAATAAAATCAAAACATTTTCGTTTTGTTTTCAACTTCTTCTTCTTCTTCTTCTTCTTCTTGTCAGATGGCTTCTGCGACTGGGTTGTCGCAATTTCGCCAATGTCCGTCTCATGACAGCATCACAAGCTATAAGGATTGCACATTATAATAAAGGTACATTAAAAACTTATTAGTATTTATAAAAGAAAAACATTCATACCAAACAAAAAGAAAAACACCTATTAACTACAAAACAGAACAAAAGGAAGCAGTGCTACAATAACTAAAAACTGCAAAATAATTAAATTTACAATAAATAAACACAAAGGAGCTACTACTACTAGTAATTACAACTTTATATCATTATTATATACAAATTTACTAATGGCATAGTTAATTTTAGGGGAAAAGCATAGAGATAAAATACATTTCATAGAAGTTGGAAGGGGGACTTCAGGGGGAAGGGAATCGTATAAAGAAACAGAAACAATAGGGCAACTGAAAAAAATGTGGTCCACGTGACCTTCATCTAAGCCACACTCACATATGGAATGGTCCCTGATCCGAAGTCTCGCCAGGAAGACAGGAGTGCAAGAATGACCTAGCCTTAGCCTGCAAATTGTCGAGGTGGTAGTTTTATTAAATTTTCGAAACTTAAAAAACCACGGAGATCGAGGGATGTCCGGCTGGACATCGGCATAATACTTGCCTTTAACAAGTTTTGAGGCATTCCAGAGGTCTGTCCAAGATTTCCTGAGATAAGTTTTAGGAAGGAGGCATAAGTCGTGGCAGAATGAATGGAAATGCTCAAGCGAACCTAACTGAGCCGCTGCTTTCGCACAAGAATCAGCAGATTCATTACCTGGAATTCCAGAATGACCTGGGACCCAGGCAAGAACTACATCAATGCAGAGATTATTGCACTCATAAAGGGCCTGACGAAATTGAAGAATCAGAGGGAATCGCGATATGTCTCCAAAAGGATTAGAAATAATTGATTGGAGGCAACTTCTAGAATCAGAGAAAATTATAGATTTGTTTAACTTATGAGATTTAACAAACAGAATAGCTTGTAATATAGCAACAGCCTCACCAGTAAAAACCGACGAGAAGGAAGGGCATTTAAAACTTAGCGTAATATTTGTAAAAGGCATCCAAACCGCTGCACCAACCTCACTATCTGTTGATAACTTAGACGCATCAGTAAAAATAGAGTGCCACCCACAAAATTTTGTATCAACTTCCGAATTAAATATTCCTCTCACATCAACAGAATTCTTAAATATACCAAAATGCAATAAAACCTGTGGGCGGAAAACCAGGGCATCATAAGGAGTGGAATATAAAGGGTTAGTTGGAAACTGCATAACAGGATATGGAAATTCTGAAAATTTTTTGAAGCTACGGAGTAGACAGGGAATTTTTTCAGTATATCGGAATAAACTAAGAAGATGGTTTAGTTTTGGGAGAAGAGGGTGATTAGAGTTTTGAGCTAGTTTGAATAAAAATCTATCGGAAAGAAATTGTCGGCGCAAAAATAATGGAGGTTCGCCACATTCAACCTGCATAGCATTTATAGGCGAAGACTTCATGGCACCAATTATTATACGTAAACATTTATATTGGATTTTGTCAATTTTGTCCAAACCTACTTTGTTGCACATGCTAAGAAGGAAGGAGCCATAATCAAAATGACTCCTTACTATCGCATTATATAACAATTTCTGGGTGTATGGGTGAGAGCCCCACCATACACCGGATAGAGACCGGAGTATATTTGTATTTTTTTCACATTTTTGGGCAATTGAAATAAAATGTTGAAAACCCGTCATTTTTGAGTCCAACGTTATGCCTAAAAATTTTGCATGACTGGCTATAGGGACAGTGTCACCATTAATAAAAATATTTACAGGCGGGACTATTCGTTTTTTAGTGAAGATGACAGCAGAACTTTTTGCCGCAGACAGAGACAGACCATGATCTATAAGCCAGTCATTGAGGTATGATAGGGCTGAATTGATTCGGGTACTTGCCTCATCAAGGGAAGAAGATGATATGTAAAGAGTTAGGTCATCAGCATATTGTAATACACTACAGAAAGAATCAACAGTCTGGTCAAGATCATATGTATAAAGGCTATATAGTAGAGGACTTAAGACAGAGCCCTGAGGTAAACCCTTCCAGACTAACCTAGGTGGAAGGAGCCCATGGCAAGATTTAATGACCACTGATCTTTCCAATAGAAGGTTACCAATAAATCGGACCAGCTTCTCGGGAACACCAAGTTGATGAAGCTTCCTCATAAGTAGCGGAAGTTGGACGCTATCATATTCAGCAGCAATGTCGAGGAATATAGCTACGAGGTATTTTTTTTCTTTGAAAGCTATATGTATATCTGAAATTAATAAACTAAGGTTATCTAGAGTTCCCATGCCTTTTCTAAAACCAAACTGAGTTTTAGAGAGAATAGTTCCATTTTCAGACCACCATTGTAGGCGGCGATTGACCATCTGTTCCACCACTTTGGCCATAACTGACGACAACGCTATGGGCCTACGACTGGATGGATCCGAGGGATCTTTGCCAGGTTAGAGGATAGGTACAATAATTTGGGACTTCCACTGATCCGGTATAACACCAATATCAAAAAATTTGTTAACTAGAGACAAGTATACCTGTTTAGATTCGGTGGAAACTTTAACAAGAAAAGAATAAGGGATTCTATCTATGCCAGGGGAAGAGTCTGTCAGTCCGTCAAGAGCAAGAGTCAGTTCACTAAAAGAAAAAGCGGCGTCTAAGCCGTTAGTGGAAGGAAGAAAAGAAGGGGGGATGGAATAGAATTCAAAGAAGGGGCAGAAGGGGGAGCAAGTTTATCTGAAAAGGCCTCCAACCAAGAAGAGGGATCATTAGCTGTCAGATTATCAATTGCACAAGACCCTCTAAAGCGCCTTATTTGCCTCCATACAAGTGATGAAGGAGATCTAGGAGATAGGCTTTCACAAAAGCTTATCCAGCCTTGCTTTTTCTTTTTAAAACACAACTTTCTAAATTTTGCCGCTGATTTTTGATAACTCAAATAATTTTCCATGGTCATAGAACGACAATAAGCGTTCTCAGCCGACTTACGCTCAGCAATCGCCGCTGTGCATTCTGAATCCCACCATGGGGTAGAAACCTTAAAATCACGGGAGGTCTTTTTTATGGGGACATGGCGGTCTGCACATGCAATGATACTGTCGACAAATTCACTATAGGAAGAAGCAGGGGAATCTTCAGATATAGAAAAAGATTCCAAACTAGAATCCAGCGAAGGTGAGTAAGATGATCAGTCAGCATGAGTAGTGATATATTTTGAACATGGAATGTGGTTACGAAGTGGAGTGACGCTATTAGAGTTATTAATGGAGAGAACTATAGGAAAGTGATCGCTACCAAATGTGTGAGATAAGACTTGCCACAAAATATCAGGAACAAGTGATGAAGAACAGAGGGAGAGATCAATAGCGCTTTTAGGATTTTATTTGGGAAGAACCCTGCGGGTAGGTGACCCATCATTAAGAATGCAGAGGTTAGCTTCATCAATAATTTCTAGAAGGGAAAGACCAAACAAATCAGAGTGACTGTGACCCCAGACAGTGTTATGCCCATTAAAATCTCCCATGATTACCTTAGGAGAAGGAATGGAAGAGAAGAGAAGAAGGATATCCGAAATCATAGTGGAGTTGGGATGAGGAATATACAATATATCAACGCTGTTGGTGTCAAGTCCTTTGGTATATCTTTTATATCTGTATAATACAGATATAAAAGATATACCAAAGGACTTGACACCAACAGCGTTGATGTCAACGGGGAGGGACGGTAGGGTGATTTGAGAGAAGGAAAGGGAACGCCGTACTAATAGAGCGCTCCCGGCATGCCCGTCAGCTCTGTCCGCTCTAAGACAAGAGAAACCTGATATCCGGAAATGGGAACCAGGCTTCAACCATGTCTCCGAGACGGCAATTACTGACGGGCTATACCTATTAATTAAGTGTGTGAGTTCATGACGTTTAGCTCGTATGCTTTGACAGTTCCATTGCAGAACAGTCAGAGGATTCATTCTGGGAGGTTATTGATATAAGTTGTGACAATTTTGAAGCAACGTTGTTCGGTAAAGGAAGTGAATTCGTAACAATTATGTTTATGATTAAATTTAAAAGAGTTTCTAACATGTTATTATTTTGGGAAGGTTGGTTGAGTGCACAACCATTAGGCTCCAAAGCGGTCGGCGTAGAAACAATATCTCTATGGGCGACCTTATCGTAGGTCCTAACTGGTGAGAAAGAAGGTTTTGGGGAGGCGTAAACAGTTTTAACATACGATCGCGTAGGTTGTGGGACAGGTCTTCGAGAGGATTGTGGGGGAGATTTTGAGAAAAGGTCTTGGGAGAATAATTGGTCTTGAGCAACTTCGGTATAAGGGCGTGAAACTCTTGGGAATCGGGTAGAAGCCTCCTCATAAGAAATACAATTTTGCGCCATAATAGCCTTGATGGAACGTTGCCTCACTTGCTCCGGGCAAACTTTGCTGGTAGCAAAATGCCGCCCTGAACAGTGCAGACAAAAGGCTTCCACCTCAGGAATGTTGCAGCTGTCTCCAGGGTGTTCTTTAGAACACCTGAAACACCGTGGATGTGATCTGCATTGCATTTTCGTGTGACCATACCTGCAGCATGAGTGACACTGGATCGTGGGGTAGGTGTATAATTCTACTGGCAAGGAGTTATAGTATAGGAATATTCTAGGTGGTAGGGACTGACCTTTAAATGTTACAACAACTGTTTGAGTTGGAATCCATGTAGCTTTGCCTTCATCCAAAACTTTTCGGTTTAAGCGTCGGGCTTTTAATATTATTCCGCGTCCAGTGGGAACGACCGTGTCCTCTACGAACTCCTGCATAGGTAGGTCAGTAGGGACCTGGCGAACCAGTCCCATGCGTGTAACGTTGTAAGTTGGGATCGATGCGACCATCTTCGACATTGGGAGAATTGAGGATTCAATGAAGCTGTTAGCAGCCTCAAAGGTTTTAAATATCACTGATATTTTGTTGCGACCTACCTGCTTCACACCTTCTGTGCATACACCCTTAATTTCATTGTTTGCTAAAAACTTACCGAATTGTATGGCCTTAATGGTAGTGCCCGCAGCAGGCTCCGGCTCCACACGGGAAACATTGACGATAAATGGGCCTTTATCAAATTCGGAATAGGACAGATTATTAGCGCCTACCACAATGGATGGGTGAGTGTATATTGTCTGTAAAGACGGTACCGTAAGGTTGGGGGTAGATTTTTTCGCAGGGACGGCGGCCTGGCTATCAGCCATCGACCTGCAGGAGTCAGCCTCAATCCTTCTCTTGGTCCCTTTTGAATCCCTAGGATCAGGGGGTTCTGGGGGGATGGGGGGGACGGGACTACTCCCGTCTATGTCCATGACGGACACGGACACGAGCGGTCATGGGATAAACTATATATATATTAAAATAGTACCTAGGTACCTACTAAAATAAAAAAATAAAGAATTTGGAAACTAAATAAGTTAATTCTAACTAAACCAAATGAATTTTCTTTGTAAATAACTAAAAACTGAAAAAACCACGCAAATTTTTCGTTCGCTTGTTCCGCTGTCAATCGACTTCCTTCAACTTCTTCAACTTCAACTTCTTTTTAATTTGGCGCCGCTTGCTTTTCGCTACGACTCTGCCAGTGTCTAGGCTCTAGTTTTGTTTGATTTGACTTGACTTTGACTTTGTATTTGGCATAATGTGACTGGTTTGTCACTTTTCTGCCAGTGTCCAGTTCATGTAAAATTTATAGTCATGGAATGGAAAATAATAATAAGAGCGGTAAATTTTAAAAACATCTATGAGGTTTATACCTCGAAAACAAATAAGTTTAATTATCATTAAAATAAGAAAAAAATAATTTAAAAACATCACATATACAAATAATAAACAATTTAAGGCTAAACTTCGTAATTAGATAAAGCAGATATTTACAATTTTATCATAGTTACATCAATAAATTTACACAGAAGAATCTCGTTTTGAATCTCGCGTGCTGCCTTTTGTAATTTTAGCGGAAATTCCTTAAATTTATGCCAATGTCACTGTCTTTATTATTATAAACGTCAACATCAAGTAAAGAAAACAAAGTAAGGGTGATTTTCTTCGTCCAAGTTGAGTAGTAGCGAGTGTCACGCACTAACTTTATGTCGCAAACAACAACATTGATGATGAAGCGTTTGTTCTCCCTCTACCTCGTTGCAACGTGTTTTATTTTTTAATGCTACTTGACAACGGACAGCAGTGCCCGGCTTTACATGTGATGTAAACTTTTTGTAAACTTTAGCTACTCGTCAATAGATGTCGCAAAGCACCAAACTATTTATAATTTTGAATGAGTATAAAACAATAAAATATAGTGTTTTGTGGAAACATTCTACATTAAATTATTAATTTGGGGTCGCGACCCTAGGTCTGTGGGGTTCCGAGGCTCTCCGGGTTGTTAAAAAGTTATCTGAGCGTCTGGTCGAAGCGACGCGTGACCCGAGAGCTGGTGGGTATCTGGCGCAGCGCATTAGCATTGGCATACAGCGCGGCAATGCAGCCAGCGTCTTGGGGACGCTTGCGACTGGTATTGATATGGATCAGTTGAGCTACCTGTAGATTGTTTGCAACAGTCTGCAGTTAGCTAAATTGTTGTAATTGTAAATACTAGTTCTAATTTGTTTTTAGTACCTATTTGATTATAATTTTCTTAGCCAATAAAATAATTATTCGTTGGCATGGCCTTATAAATAAATAAATTAACAATTTAATTTATTTTCAATTTACCATTGACATAAAAGCCAATAATCTCAGACACGAGGTTTAATAAGACTGAAACAATAATATCTACGACGTAATGTGACTCTAATAATATGTAAATTGGCCAATATATTTATGTTAATGATCGTAAACTCATAATGCATATGAGACGCGTCGACGCGACGACGACGCGGCGACGTCTACAGATTTTACTGCTACAAACGCCGTAGAGGGTCTACGAATTTAAACTCTCCTAAACAAAGTGTTTTTCATTTCTTTTTATAACAGGCGTAACAAAACCTATGGGACTTCGAGAAATAAAACTGCACAGTTTGTATATACGAAAGTTTTTTTCAATAATGGGGTATATTTACAATAGATTAATTAACAAACGTGAGTTACATAAATTTTAGAACAGGTTTTGACATTTTCAAACCTTTCATCAATGATTAGGTATTGCACATTCGCACTCATAATATCAAAGTTATTCTAACTAGGTAATATCTTAGAGAGATTATCGAAATTCGACATTAGACCGCATTTACACAGAAAAAAGGGGCTCTTAACAAAGCTTTACAGAAAAGACACGTAAAGTACGGTAACTATTCAAGCCCAACATCAGCAGTTTGATTTGTAGCTCCAGCTACAAGTTTTCTATGTAAATGCGACTATACACTGAACTTGTGAAAAATCTCGCATGCGAGGTGAAAAATCTCACATTTCTGAGTTTTATGGAATGATTATCAGAGAATACTGCACCTTAATTTGACTTATTATAAACGAGTTGGAATGTTAACATGACTATTTCATACGTGCATACCTTAATATTACCATTGACATCAACATTCACTAACAATTTATATACTTAGTAAAAGAAAATATAAAGAACTACTCAATGTATTTCTGTTCAAGGAGAAGAAGTAGGCAAATTATCAATGCGTTGGATTCATCATTAAACATTCCTTTACCTAGTTTTTTTTCATTCAACAGACTGATAAATTGGTAGAGTAAAGAATATCGCGCTTAACATAAAAAAGCTAAACTAAAATTAAGATAAATTAAAGCCGATAAATCACTGAATAATCTCCACACACCAGACTAGAAAATCAATAGATTGGTATTTAGAAGTCCGGAGCTTCAAAGTTTCTTATTTTCTCATTAATACCTATACAAACTTCTCAATTTCCCGTCTTGTAAATACGAATCTATGAACTTAACAGACGTAACACAGAATAACACAACGACAAAGCTATTAAAAAGAACATCACAGACCTCTACATTACCTATACCATTATGCTTTCAAAATATTATTAACTATAGGTACTTACTTTTCGACCAACAAACAATTTTCTTATCTATGGCACTCGGCTAAAGATTTCTTCTAGAAATACCTATTCAGGTGAGCCGATTTTCAAAAATATAGATTTTGTCATACACCATTTAATATTCTAAAAACCTCTTGTGATTTAGAATACTTAATAGTCAATTTTCTGGCTGAAGGATTAATAGTAGAAGATTTATATCCTAAATAATCTAAACGAGATTCATAATAATTGCACCCAGGAAATTCCATAAACTCACTTTTGATTAGGTGTGTAACTCCTAATCAACCGAGGGTTGATAAAACCTTCCTTTTAGCAGTATTCAATCGAAAACTGTAAAAACAAAATTCCATACATTTTTTATGGCCGAAGTAGTTTTATGATGATACTTATATATAATTGAAAATCCAAAATTAAAAATGTACCCGCACTATTTTTAGCTTACGTAGCATTTCGTAGACCTCCGTAGAGCCTCTACGAACTAAAATCATTCATTATTCAGAACACCGAGTGCCTACCCTCTTAAAGCCACCCAAAAACCTTTTCTAATATATTCTAACGTATAAGACTTAGTTCTTACTGTACAAATCGCGCATTTGACCTATTTTCAATCCAAAGAAGTCATTCCCGCTTTGAGCCGGTTTACGTACACTTCGAAGAAGGGATTACCAAAATCAAGAGAAAGTCGAAAAAGTCATCAAAAGAGTTTGATTTCAAAACCAATCCATTCTACTGCGAACATGGTAATACTTCTACCCGTAACAAATTGATGATTTCAGGTAACGGTTGGAAAAACACATAACGAACTGGTCTATGAGATACCCAGGTTCGCGGCAACAATTTCGATAAATCTGACTTTTACCCACATAGATATTCCTATGTCGTATCTTTCGGAATATATCGAAGCGCGTTGCTTAGAATCGGGACCTACAAGGTACGTACGAGTTAAAAAGATAAACTTCTTATTACATGACTTTCTCAGGACTTCTCTACATAACCACTTATTGCACTCCCCCGTCCTGCATTTCTCTATAATACCTACCTATAATGGCATACAATTCACTACTTTACGATAACCTTACTAACTAACCGCGTTCCTATTTGGACTAATGCCTAAATGGCTGAAAACAACAATACCAGACGATTATCTGCTATACATTACGGTGCAACCTAGCCCGCACTAAATCTACAAAATCCTCTACTAAGAAACTTTTCTGACTGAGTGTTACAAGGCGTAACTTGAAGGAAAGTTCGGGTCAGCTCTACTCTTGAAATTCCTATTAAGTGCGGGCTAACAATACCGACTGGGGATCTGAGAATCACGATAAATGAACGGATACAAACTTTAGTTAGATCGATAAAGTGTGGCTTTTCGATTTTATTGTTGAATTCGTGGCATTTTTGCCATTGAGAAAACATCAGTAAATATAGTATCAAATATCGAAAGTGTGGTCAAAGATCTCCAGTCATTCTAAACCATTATCATTTACTAATCATGTCTCTGCCGCTATACTCCTAAAAATCGTAATAATAGAGAAATTAAAACATCGCAGTTTTAAGCTGATAAGTCTTTCTTGTGAAATTGGTGTTTTATGGTCCAATTATTCACGTTCATGTCTACAACCATTTACTTTCGTGGATTGTGATCAATGCAAGTGTCTCAGCCAATTTGCAATAAAATAGCTACCTGAAGACATCCCTGAAGAAAATAGTATATGGTCTGTCCACACGTTAGACGATTCATCACTAATGTCGATTGTTTTGTTTGGTTTGACAGCATTTAGCGAGTCAAGGCTCGCCGTGACTTGTTAACACGTGGATGCGCTTAGAGAAATTAATTTATTTTAAAACATGCCGAGATATCCGCGACTGAATCTAATTCGATGACTCTCAGTATCATCGAATAGGACTGAACCATTGCTCTACATCGACGCGTTCACACGGTCAATACCCCACTGCGCAAGCACCAGACTATGCGTCAACACTGTGACCAGCAATGTGTACTTTGAAGCTAATAACACAGAGCTCTTTTTACGGAGTCTCGACATAATAAAGGACGCAACACCCAATTCTAAAATGACGCGCACCTTCCTATTTTAGGAAATGTTATAACTTGGCTAAGACATCGATAAGTACTCATTTATTAACCTTTACGGGTGGATGGGCAACCTTTTCAATCTTTCAAAACAGTACGTGGAAAAACTAGGTAATGAAAATGTTTCAACCTAAACGTTCAGGCAGCTTCACTTGAACTTGAATTCATGTCTTGGAATTTGACATATTCGAAAGGCTTGATCAATATCTTGGGAGGTTACTTATTTTTGAGCATTTATAGAATTTAGGGGGGTAACAAGAATGTTCGTAATGTTAGTTTACCTACCAAGAGGTACAAGAAACCTTCAAAATCATGCTCGATGTATACCCACACAAGCAACCATTAGGTTAAGCAACCCCCACTAGCGAGAATCGGGAAGAATCCAAGGTTCTTCTCAGAAATACT
Organism: Eupithecia inturbata; assembly: GCA_963662085.1. Taxonomy (NCBI): domain Eukaryota; kingdom Metazoa; phylum Arthropoda; class Insecta; order Lepidoptera; family Geometridae; genus Eupithecia; species Eupithecia inturbata. Next base: position 2,905,596 of record OY759195.1, read on the forward strand.
TCGATCCATTGACAGAAGTACCAACCCACTCGCAATGCACAGATTGACCAAGCCTTTCAAACGTCAAAAGCCGACATCAGACGCGGCTCGGGCGATCCGCTAGTGCCAACCGCAGCACAGCCACCTCCGTATGTCAGGCAGCCGACAGGGCGTGCGGCGGGGCGGGCGCGGGGTGCGGCGGCGCGGGGGGTGGCAGGCTGTCCGCCCCACAAGCCTTCAGCTCCGTAAACACTTCCGTGAAGAAACCAGGCTCGGAGTTAATCCTCAACATGTTGAAGGATAGACGATCGACGATTAATAGGCACCGATCCCAGAACTTATCTTTCGAGTCTTCGACCAGGAAGGGCTTTAGCGGGTATGAGATCTCGTTGCCCATGTAAGAGTAAGAGAGATAGAGGCAGGTGAGGACTACTGCTTGCAGCTCCTGCGGGCGGCCTATCCGCTCGCCGTCCACCAGTTCGCGAACCAGCATGTAGACGAATACTACGTTTGCGGGGTTGATGAATGCTACGTCCTGAAAAGAGAAAACACGTGCTTAGTCTCCTTAAAAGGTAGGTTTGTGGAAAAATATGACAAATACTTCGAAAATTACATGTTTCGAAGCAAACACGTCATGCTACACAATAAAAGCTTATATTAAATAAAATACAGTTTGTAGAACCTCGTAGACCGTTTACGAGTTCTACGAATTGTGACGATTTTATTTGCATTCGTCTGTCTTTGGATTTCTTTACTTTCTTTTTCATTGAGGCAGGGCGCTCCAGACATTGTTTTTCGTAAAATCTAGGCAGTTGATATAGGTTCTAAAACTGAACATCACTTTTAGAATAACAACGAAGGAGTAAGATAAAATGCACTTCCTCGAGATATATCAGTAGAGTATCGAGTAACATTATCATAAGCAAATTTTTTGTATTTTTTTTTGAGGTTCTTAACTCTGCCAGTGTTTTTTTCACTTCCTCTCCCGCTCGCCCCTTTTTATGTCTAAGTAAGGTGACTCGCTCTCATGCGAGGGATATATTATAATAGAGGTATATTATGTTCAGTTACTTAGATATTTTGGTCAACAAATGATTTTCTTAATTTTGGGGATTGCTTTTTTTTTGGCCCACCTTCTCTTATGAAGAAGGATGGGTCAAAAATACTCCCAAATCAAAACTGGCCTATAGGCAAAAGCCTATCCTGTCAACGTCCAAGCCTAATAACTCAACGCAGCTGTAGGTAAAATTCGTCTAGTTTCGTAGCGACCTGCGCCTGTTCGTGTCGGTCTGCCGTCCCATCGGATCACGAGAGTGAGAGAATAGAGAGTGCACCTGTGTTTGCGCACACTTGCGCATTACCCATGTGCGCTGTTACTTTTTTAAACAAAAAACAATATTTTTTTTCAAAAATAATAAATAAAAAGTTCAATGTAAAAACACGTTAATATCAAGTTGATCCCCTAGCGGTCCAGAATCAGCACCTTTAGACTAGTACACCCATTACGTGGCTGCACCCTATAAAGAACATAGCCCTACCTACAGAGATAATAAATACGTACCCGATTATTAAGATGACACGAAACAAACCGTGCTACGTTAAGACAACCACCCCAACGTGCTTGACATAGAAACACAGAAAGTAGGTCTGATAACCATGGAAATGACCAACTAATTGGTTGGTCATTTCCATAGGTAACCTGTTTTATTAGATCTAGGTTACCCCGTTTCGTTTTGTACCATCGCATAAGGCTACATAGTGTTAATATTTATGACGTCAAAGTCACACTTCCTACTAACATCAATGTGCTTTATTTCCTTAAAGCACTTTATATTAAGACCTTACAGGACTCTTGGACACGTCACAATATTCAAATTACATAAGTAAAACTAGTAAATAAAGTGATCACTTTGATTTTTGTTCACTTCAATGTTTTTAAGGTAAGTAAAGAAGCGATTATGAAACCTTTATGTTGTTAGGTTGTAAGTGTTCGAGTTGGAGCAAAACTCATCCCAAGCTTTTTTATCATCTAGATACCTAATCTAATATTTTGTTGAAGCCTTTCCACAGGGCGATGTGGTCGCTTAGCGACAAAGTCCCTTAATGTTTGTTTAAAATAAAAAAAAAGCCTTTCTACAAAAGATATGTTTAACAATTTATTTGAATTTATTTATTTATTATTTATTCAACAAATAAAATAAACACAACTAATATTATAAATGTAAAAGTTTCGATCGATTGTTCCTTCTTCATGACAAAACTAGGTGCTGAACGGATATGGCTAAAATTATGCATATATCTGGACCATAGAAAATCACGTAGGCTAACTACTATCCTAATGGATAGTAATTTTAATATTTTTAATAAAATCAGTTCCTATGGGACAGACCTGCAATGTAGACGTTTCCATAAAAACAACGAGAGCGAAGCCGCGGGCAAAAACTATTCTTCTATAAAACAAAACAGAACGGTTTTTTTAACTATAATATTATAAATTAATAAATATACTAGACAAACTATATTTTATATAATTTTTGCCGCGTGTTTTTGAGTGTGCGTCGTGTCAAATGCCATTCTAAAATGGCAAACAACTATACCTACGCAAAAACACACATAAGTCACGTTCAATAAACAAGTTAATTCGTTAACATTCATAGAACGTGAATGATTTGATTAAATTTAGAAATCACAACATCGTTTCACTATCTTATCAATATGAATATTTTCGCTTGTGGAGTTTTCGCTATCTAATCAATAAAATCACTTGCTAGGTGGCCATGAAGGAACTCCAATATATTTATAAGCTTGTATAGATAGTATGATGCCAATTTCGGTAGCAAAATATACTTACATAAGTAAAGAATAACCTTAAAAAGTTTGGTTTATTATTTATAACTCGTACCTTTTTAATTATTAAATCCTTGGTTCATACTTTAACGCGTTATAGCGAAGCTTAGAGAATTTAATTAAAATATTTTAATAAAATTAAATGAGTATAATAATTTAGGAAAAATAGGTATTTCCTTGATTTTTGAATGGATAGTATTTCCTTTTATAATATTTTCTAAGAAACAGAGCCCTGATCTCGGTTTGATGACAATACCCAGACGTCTCATTTTTGTATAGAATTTGCGTAGTTCCATGTCCGCACTGTAGAGATATTTTAATTTTGATGTGCGTTACCACCGGTGCGGTGGTTCAAGTACATAAATAAATAAATAAATAGGTAGAGGCGCTGTAACAAATCGCATAAAAAAAATGAGACGACACGTGAACTCAAGGCTCAAAATATGTTAGTCTACCAATACTAACAACATTCCATCATTTATGACAAACTATCACATTTTTCACAACAAAACATGCGCCATCATCAAAACAAGTAGTTTGTTTTGATGATGGGGCATGTTTTGTTTTGGTGAAATGTGGCGAAATGAAAATGGCGAAACGTCGCCGCGACCGATCCCCCATGTTGAATGAACCTTTCGGGCCAAGGGAAATATAAATCGCTCTACTTCAGTCGATTTTACTGAAGCTCGACTTTAGCCGTAAAATTAGGTTATGGCTTGGCGTGGTTAATGGCACGATTATTTGACGAGTGGCAATTTGTTTGATTCACTTTACTGTTGTCTTAGTTTAGCCTAGTATTAAAAAACCTGTAAGGTTAGCAAATCGATTTGACGGCCACACACGATCTTAAGACAGATAAGCAATACGCAAAATAAACTTACGAATTTGGGCGGTTTCCACTGTTTCAGGAAACAAAACACAACGCGCATATTAAACTTTGTTGCGTCGTAGAAGATTTTCTTCTAAGAGATGGTAGACCTCAATGGCAACCAATAAAGTTGTTAGTTGCTAAAATTATGGCAACAAACCCTTTTTAGGGTGGGTGAAAACGGAACCCTATTTCACTTATTTTATTTTTTTACGGAACTCTATCTCATGAACCGTAAATGGTATACAGTTGAAACTTTCAGTGAATGTGTATTTCTCATTTCGCTATAACAAAAAATGATAAAAATAAAATAAATATCCAAATTGAACGGGGCTTCCATACAAAAAACGTGATATCTTTTGGCAATTTTAGCTCTTCGTTTGTCAAGGCTGTATGTATCTCTTGAATCGCATTATATATACATGAAACTTTCTATAAATAAGTAAAACTTCAACTTTAATAACAATAATAATACTAAAAACATAGTAAAGTTCAAATTTATAGGGGTCTCCAAACAAGTGAAAATTTAATGTTCTTTGAAAAAGTTGCTTGATTTTTACGGTACGGAACCCTACGTGTGTGAGTCGACTCGCACTTGGCGGTTTATTAGTACTATTTAAGTATTTTATAAATCCATAGGTGGCACACGCAAAATATTTTCAGATGGCAGCGCAATTATATTTTTTCTTATATAAAAGAAGGTAAACCTTCATTTGTTGTTATTTTGATAAGAAAGAAGTTCGATAAGATTCTATCGATCTCTAAAACTATTCATAAAGTTTCTAACAAAGCAATGGCTGTCCTTCCCTTCCTACACCTGATAAGCTAAGTGGCATAACAGGAAATTTATTTTCATTATAAATTTAGACAGGTAGCTCCGGGCAACCGCCTTACAACATAAATCTATTAACGTAAAGAGACGCTTTTAAATACCATTTAAATGAAGCTTATTTTCTTCGTAGGTAGGCGGTAGCAGAATATTAAACAATACTCATGCAAAAGAATTAAAAAAAAAACGTTTAATATAAATCGTTTACTATGTAACAAAAACAATGAATACATGGTTATAAATGGAAACGATGTCATCTGCAGAATTTTTGAAAACTGTGTCGCTGATGACAACGCCCTCCTCCGAAATTAAAATGGAAAGAGTTCCAAAAAAGTAAAATCACTAAATAAAATATTTATGTATAGTGAATTTGTGAAACAGTGGCGATAAATATCACAAATCGAATGAGTCTCTTCTCTTTCGGTTTACGTTTGCCTTGCCATTTTTACTAATAGTTCGACTATTGGGGTTGGAAGCTTAACGCTTCCAACCTACTTCGACTACTTCTTGATTTGACTAGACAGCGGTGACATCACGTTAGGACTACATCGCATAGCGTTTGGACTAGATCGCCATAAGCCCTGATAGCGTAATGACTATTTATTTATTTCATCTTTATCAGCATCTGCCTGCAGTCTTTCGCAGATCGTCATCCCACCTTTGAAAATCTACTAACACACGCAAGCGCGCCGCGTCCGGTGCGGGCTGGCTCCAACACCGTCTTGGCAAGGATAGCCCCCCGGCTATCGTCTAACTGCCCATACTGCTGTGGGCTGCCCGTACACAAGGCCTGCTGTGAGCGACAATCCCAACAATCCAATTTGTTTAAGGTTTCTCGTAAGTGTTACCTACAAAGTCAAAAAAAGTCAAAAACTCTTTATTTCCATAAATACAATAAATGTATACTTAGAAAAGGTCAAATTCTTAATAATTAAACACTGACACGGAAATAAAGTGATATTTTTGATTTCAGTCGCTTCGGTACGTAGTAAAGAAGCGACGAAGAAACCTTTAGCCTGTTAGTTGTTATTTTTCGAGTTGGAGCAAATTCCGTCCCACGCTTTTTTATCCTCTAGATAATCTGATATTTTATAGTAGGCCTTTTTACACAAGAAGGTTTTGACAATTTGTTTGAATTTATTTACTGATAATTTTTGCAACTCACTAGGAGTTTTGTTGTAGAAGCGTATACATTGCCCTTTAAAAGATACATTAATTTTGTGTAGTCTAGTTGGGGGCACAGCGAGTTTATGTTTATTCCTTGTATTCAAATTATGTACATCGCTATTTTTAGGAAACCGATTGATATTTCTATGAGTGTACGATAGGTTTTCATAAATATATTGACATGGTACTGTCATTATGTTTATTTCTTTGAATTTATCACGCAGGGATTCTCTGGGACCCACACTATAGATAGCACGAACAGCCCTCTTCTGCAACACAAATACGGTGTTAATATCTGCAGCGTTCCCCCACAGTAGAATACCAAAAGACATAATACTATGGAAGTAGCTGAAATAAACAAGTCTAGATGTATCCACGTCTGTAAGATGACGGATTTTTTTGACAGCATATGCTGCAGAACAAAGTCTCTTCGATAGCTTATCTACCTTTTATGAGTTGTGCTCGAAGTCAATAAGTTTATTTCTGCTTACGAAATAAGCACATAGATAAGTGAAATTTTATTTTACAAGTTATTATCAATCAATAAATAAGGTGTTATTGAATTTCTCTTCACCTAAATTTTTTGCCCACTACGCAAGAAGCATGCTTTTTAGGGTTTCGAAGATCGGAGATCGGTTTCGAAACCCTTATGGTCTCGCTTTTTCTGTCCTATTTCCGTCTTTAATATCTCAGCAACTACAGCAGCAAATAACTTGAAATTTAAAATAATAATAATAATAGATTTCATGCGCCTGTACAGAAAAAAAAATGAAAATTTTCAATAGGTACCTACAAATTGTGATGCCGAAATTTTAAAACAGACCTACGAGGTCAAATGAAATATATAAAAATAGTATCAATGAAAGGTGTCTTCTCGTTTGTACATTTCTAAACAGTTTTTGAAAGTTCTGTAGGTTTCATACATTTCGAAATATTTTGAAAAACCTCGAAAATTTTATTGCGCACCGATTATGTCCACAGTTGGTACCAATTACTTATTATGTGGCTACGGTGTTTTATCTATTTGTAATCTTTAGAGTCGAACCAGACATTGCAGATATTACGTATAATAATAAACATATTATATATAATTACAGATACTTAATTACTTTGTGTTATAAAATGAACCCGATGAATAAACTAAAACATTTTGTTGAGTATGAACTGGGCAACCGTTAAAAGCTTCGATAACATCAGCTTATTGCCTGAAAACCAATACTCAAAATTATTACGATACTTTTTCACTTTAGAACTCATTTCAATTGGAGAAATGGTGCAAACATTTACATTGCTTGGGATGTAAGACATTCAATTTCATTTACATTCTTGTGGCTTTGCAACTTGCAACGCTAGCAAACATTTTCGAGTTTTCGTTCAACATTTTTCTCTTCGGAAAAATCATTTCGCGAATGTCATGGGAGATTCTTCTCAACAGAGGAGTTGCTTTGTAGAGCTCTTTGTGAAATGCAAACAAGCTTGAACTCAGGCATGGTCCTTGTTATACGATACTTACCAACACATTTCAAAGTAAGATAAAACTTTATTGACAAAGAAAATTACAATTCAATAATAAAAACAAATTAGAACTAGTTTTTACAATTGAAACAATTAAGCTAACTGCAGATTCTTGCAAACAATCCACAGGTAGCTTAACTGATCCATATCAATACCAGTCGGAAGCGTCCCCAAGACGCTGGCTGCATTGCCCTGCTGTATGGCAATGCCGATGCGCTGCGCCAGTTACCCACCAGCTCTCGGGTCACGCATCGCGTCGACCAGACGCTCAGATAACTTTTTAAATACCCGGAGAGCCTCGTTACTCCACGGACCTAGGGTCTCGACCCCAAAGGGAGCAAATGTGTAGGCTCTCTCGAGACCTGCATATTTGCGTCTCTTTTTTTCTATTTCTCTCGTCTCTATTTCAAAGTTATTATTTCGTCTAGAATAACAATATAGGGTAAAGCTCGGATTGATGCCCAAGAAAGGAGGGATTCGCACCTCACTGCCAAGAAACGCAATTCCGAAAATCGCTATCATAATTTGATAGGCTAACAATGAAGGCTAGAAAATAAGGTAAATTTTATACAAGCCTAACTTGATTTGCTATCTTTAGAAGTTAGTATTTTTGGCACGTGCGTATCACCAGTCAGATGATATCCGGACTTTCCTGGGCATTATTATCAGCATCATCTAGCCCCAATCCAAAGTGAGTATAAGTATATTTAATGGGATCCTACAAGATAATCCACCACTTTACAAAAACAAAGTAAAATTATTTTGACCGTCAACGTCATATTATGTCAACGAAACAACTTTGCCAGCCATCTAGACACACCGCCTGTTGATGACGACCATCATCAAAAGTTTATAGCATTTGTGACATAATGTATGTCCATTTGCTTTATCGGGCAAATGGATGAATGAACGACCTATAACATTATCCTACAGAACTTAAACTCTTTTACTACATCTGAAATTCGAAGAAACACCTAATATTACTGAGCCTATTTCTATTCTAGTTATATTCAATAGGTTGAATGAAATGTATTGCGAGCCCGATGGCTCGCAACTTTCGATACTCAGTGTCTGGTCGATACCAGACACTGAGTATCGAAAGTTGCTGAGTGGTATTTCTTTCACTATGTAAAGTGACAATATTATTAGCATAAGGAAGTGGTAGGCGACTTTTGTAACGCGAGTCTTGTGATTTGCGTTACAAAAGTCGCCTACTACTTCCGGCTAATATTAAGGCGAAGGTTTGAAAACTGTTTGCTACCTAACATCTCTAGAACCATTGAACAGGCCAATATGAAATTTGGTTCATGTAGAACATAATATGACTTACTTAATGGATTAAGTACTTTTTCAACACACTTGCTCATAAAGTGGCTCTAATTTCACCGCAATTAGGTACATAATGACACCTGTTATCTAACTGTGACTTTTGCATAGATTTTTTTTTTATTTTATTGGTTGAGGTGCTTTGTTCCTAAACAACTTTTTATTCAAAAAAAAAGATCGTGTTCAATAGAACAAATAAATTAATGTTCCTACTGCTTGCTCATTTCATGCAACTTATAAAATTATCTATTTAAATAAATAGATAATTTTAATTAAATAGATAATTTTAACTCGTACGTGTTTAATAAATAAAACTTTCACTCAGATATAACTTTTGTTTTCTCTGTAACAAAAGATAACGAAATTCCCCATTTTGTACGTGGCAGAATAGGCGCAAACCCTATGTGCGGAAAATAAAAAAAAACCTCATCCCTTTAGTCTGTGGCTGATCACAATGCGCGCGCATAGGAAAACTGATTAAATTTGTGAAACATTTTTCACAACTCGTTTTCACTGTTGAAATTATAGTTATTTAATTATTAAAATGTCTACAAGTACTAGTTACGAAGAAAATGATTTATGTTGTACACCGCCCGATATAAGATGTGAAGCCCTTAACGTTATGGAAAGCTTACTACCTGAAAACTCCAAGGAAAAATATCTATTACCTACTAAATAAAATGAGTTTTTATTGTTATTTTATTCACAAATGTGTTGAAAAACGTCGTATGATACACGTGTGTATTGATGATTACCGTCCTCGGCTCTCTTATCATCAATGGCGCCTCAGCGGTAATCACCAACATTACACACTTGTACCATAATGTACTATTAATCAGGGCGAAACCGGAGGTCCAAAAATTGCTTAGTCATTTCGAAAATAAATTCGTGTACAGCGACTTTTGTTGCTGTATTTATCCAAAGCCCAACCAATAGCGTGAAAGGCAGCAGTTGGCGCCCACGTGGCCAATCGAACAAAGCCTACGAAGGCACGATTTTATTTTATTTCTATTTGGCACGAAAGCCCAAGTCGTCGCAATGTGTTCGGAGACGAGGGCTTTGGTGCGAACTTTACTTTACAAAGCTGCCTTCAAATCAAACCGTTTAGTAAATTCTACTTTTCTGTATTAACAATAATAACTTTTATTTCAAATTAAGCACAAAAAATAATACCTATTATTTCTTACAAATAATTCATTCATTTTAGATATTTTGGCTTGACTTCTAGATCTTCGGTTACAGCACCTACACTATGTGGTTAGACTTGTGTCGAAGGTGCTGCATTCCCTTCGAGGTGCATAATAGATTAGAGTAATTAATGCCCTCTCCCAGAATACAATCTGTCTCCGTGACGACGTCTAGCCAAAAATGTACCCGACACGGTCGGATAGACTTAAATATGTTTATTTCGTTCGCTTTTAGCAGCAGCATAACATTTTTTTACTTCTTAGACAAGAGCAAAGAACATGAATAATAGCAAACAACAACTAGCATTTACTAAATGTAAGTATCTATGTATCAAGTTCCTAAAAATCCAATCCGTCACCAGAATGCTGGCAGCACGTTGAATGGCAATGCTAATTTGTTGGCTGAATAGACTTTGGCATTTATAAAATGAAATATCATGGATACGACTATCGCCACGGATGCGAGAAGAACAGATACGACACAGGACAGATACAGAGGAGGCTGGCAGACACGAAAGTCCTGGGCTTTTGATTCTACCATTTATACTAGGGCCTTATCATATTAGCGGTTTGCGAGCGGATTCGGGGCGGAGCGGGCGCGCAGCGAATACGTCGCGAACACGCCGCGGCTGCGCAGCGAAGACGTCGCGGACGCGTGGTGGATACCCAACGTTTTCGTCGCGTGTTCGCAGCGAGTTTACGACGTACAGTACACTCAGTAAACAAAATGGATTCCGACCAGGAATCATTGCTGTTGGTGTTGTTACTTCGAAGACGCAGGAGAGGAAAACGAAAGCATCACACGCGCGAGCAAGAGTTGACATTTTATTAGTGAAAAACACTGTACAGTGTCGAAATTCGCAAGAATATTCCTCTCTATTGGGTACGTGCTCGATGGAGCTGCCATTTGTATGAGAGTGTACAAAATGGTGTCCACACTGCTATCCACAGCGGTCACGATGCGAGTCCGCGGCGTATTCGCTGCGTGCCCGCTCCGCCCCGAATCCGCTCACAAACTGCTAGTATTATAAGGCCCTAACATTCAAAATTTCTCATTCTACAGACATGTCATAACATCTTTAGGTAACACATGAATAAGGAAGAAAAGAAGCAAGTCCTACTGGATGGACGTACTTTTCAAAATCGCTGGATGTCCCATACATGATTATGATTATATAATTTTTCTAATTTATTTTGAACGATATGGAAAACTTAAGGAGAATAAAAGGGAATAATAAACCCAAGTAGACATCGAAATTCCGGCCTTGGTGTTAAATGGTCACGAGAACCTTGGCCTAAACCTAAAGACTAGAAACGAAAAATGTGCGTGGCCATTTCCTTAAACAATGAAGTTTATTTTATTGCAATATACGAACGCGTCAGCGAAAACACGCAATGCAGATGGTACTACGGAGAAAATCGTTTTTGTTTTATGTAACTTTTGGTGTGTGCTTAGGAATGACTCAATACCTACTGGAAGTTCCAGGAGTCATTGGAACACAAGAAAACGTGAGTTTTTCTGGATAAATTAAGACACTGCTAAACTTTATCATCGAGACAGTTTTATGTACGGAAGCCACATATTTTAGTAAAATCTTACTGATCTATCTGATAAGTAATATCTGATCTGATAAGTTATGTTAAAACTGCTTTCAAAATAAATAAAAAATAAAAGCTTGTGATACTAAATAACTGATATACTAAAATTAACAGTTTAACTCAAATATATAAAACAATGTAAAATAACTAAGTACCTATGTAAAATACCTACCTACTAGGAATTTAAATAAATATAATAGTCATCAAATAATACCCCAAAAATTTTTGGGACTTGGGACTTGAACCCGCATCTTTCCCTCAGTACGGGAACGTGCTAACCAAGTACACTACGAGGTCAAGTGACGTAGGAGTCGATAAACTTTGGGACTTCCTTCGGACTCTAGCGTCTAGTGAGGCACACTATAATAATAATAAAAAAACCTTAGATATAATAGCCATTCATTCCTTTGTAAAATTATCATTTACAAGTGAAGTAATATTAGTTTGAATGATATCTTGAACTTACACATCTACGTGTCAAAACACAGTAATCAACCTACAATTGTATGATTTCTGTAAGCCTCCCTACCCTTGAAAGGTCGTACCTGTTGTTCATAATGTTGAAGCCAGTCAAGTGCGCGCGTAACTTCTGCTTAACTAATAACTTCAAAGAGGTGGAACTCATTGAAACAGAAACTTGTATAATTTAATTTGCTTGAAAGTGCACGAACTATATTATGTAACTAATATTTAACTTATAGTCTACTATTTCCATTTACCTAGTTCTAATTTGCTTCTAATATTTATTAGTATTTTTTTAATATAAAAAAAAATCGGTTTGTTTATTTATGGTAAAGGCACAGATTTAGTAATGTTACAATACAATACAATACCAAAATACTTTATTGTACACCAACAAAAAAACAATACATTACAAATGATGACGAAAAAAAAAAAGAAAAAAAATTGATGCAAATGATGTTTTGATGGTGCAATAAAGCAATAATCTATCAATATCTAACCCACATTGACGTTCGTAAAACGGTTTTTAACTAAACCGAGGAGCCCCGTGACCTCCTTACGAATACCAAATTAACGCTGGTAATCAGAATCAGAACTACGTTTATTGATAACTGTTGTACAAAAAAGATCTTATATACCTATAAAATTGTGTACAGTTTCAACAGCTTATCTACATATGATAGACATATAAGAACAGTTTTAGATAGGTACCTTTATATCTAAGTAGGTATACCATAATTTTTCCATAATTTATCAATGAATTCTTTGAGCGAATGGAAAGCATTTGATTCTAACCATCTTTTTAATTTATTTCTAAATATCTTACTATCTAATGTTTTAAGTTCTATGGGAAGATTATTGAAAGTTTTATGGCTGTGATGAAAGTGCTTTTGTTATACATAGTGTTATTGACTTGAGGGATACAAATATTAAATTTATGCTTGGAACTTTGAGAGGATGCACGAACAAATTTCATTTCAAAAAATATTACATGCTTATTGCTCTTTTCAAAAATACACATTTCTAGAATATACTCGTAGATGGAAGTGATTGTCAGTATTTTTACCTCATTAAAAATATTTCGGAGCGAATCAGTGCTGTTTAAGCTATAAATACATCATAATGATTCCTTTTGCATCACAAAGGTCGTTTAGACATCAACAGAATTTCCCCAGAAAATTATTCCATAGCTTAACTGAGAATAAACTAATCCATAATAGGCTTGTTTTGCTATACTTTTTGATGTTATTGAGTTAAGTGTAGAAAGAGCATAGCAGTACTTAGATTTTTTTTTGTTTCATTCTGAAAGGTGACTTTTGAAGTTTAGATGTGAATCAATTGTTAGTCGTAAAAATATTCTTTTATTTATTTCTTGTACCTTGTTATTTTTGTATGATTTTTTTTATATTTAATGGTAGAGCTTTATAATTTTTAAATCTTATTATATTATTCTTGCCAAGTGATTTTAATATTAAGTTAATTTCCTGTTCAAATTCAGTGTCAGACTTTTTATTTTGGGTATAAACCCAGGTGGGTATATTACAATTTCTGTATTATTTCTGTATGTAATTCCAATGATTTAAGAACTTGTATACGATTTGTATACTTATAAATAGTTGTATAATTGACATGTAAATCAGCTTTATAAATAAATTGTATTTCTGTATTTCTAATTAGATGACCACCACTGCATATTGCAGCGTCGTCGGCAAACATAACGCATAGATATTAGTTATTTTAGGTAACTCATTGACATAAAGCAAGAATAGTAGGGGTCTAGTATGCTCCCTTGCGGTCCACCCAATAAAACATTTTCGTAATTTTATTGTATTGTTTCTATTGTCTTAGTTTCTTTGTTATATCTTTGAATGGCAGTAGCTTGGCTTCTATTTTCTAAATATGATGTAATAAGTGAGGGAGCCACTTATACCTAATTTCTCAATTTTCTCAAGCATAATTTTGTGAACAACACAGTCAAAGGCCTTAGACATGTCTATGATGTCTAATAGCAAAGTTACACCAAGAACTTTATTTAATCCTTCCCAGACAGTATTAAGTAGCTTAAAAATTGCTATTTTAATGTTATTGTTTTTTTGAAAACCAAATTGATTTGGGTCCAAAATATTGTTTTTTACTATGAATGACACTAATCTTTTATAAATGATTTTCTCAAATATTTTAGAGAAGCTTGGTAAAAGGGCAATAGGCCTATAATTCCCCATATCCGCTTTTGATTCTTTTTTAAGAAGTGGCTTTATCAAGGTTTTTTAAGTTCTTCGGGAAATATACCAGTTCCAAGAGTCAAGTTAATTATGTAAACTAATGGATCTACTATGTAATTTATGCTTGCTCTAATTTTTTTTTAAATACCTTTATTGGAATATTGTCATGTCCAGAGCTTTTTTAGGGTTTCGAAGATCGGAGATCGGTTTCGAAACCCTTATGGCATCGCTTTTTCTGTCCTTTTTTTCGTCTTTAATATCTCAGCAACTACAGCAGCAAATAACGTGAAATTTGAAATAATAATACATTTCGTGCGCTTGTACAGATTAAAAGAAAAATAAATGAAAATAAATGAAAAATGAAAATGTAAATTTTCAGTACAAATTGTGATGTCGAAATTTTAAAAGAGACCTACAGTGTCAAGTGAATTATTAAATGAAAGGTATCAGATTGTACATTTCAAAACAGTTTTTGAAATTTCTGTAGGTTTCATACTTTTTTAAATATTTTGAAAAAGGTCAAAAAAATACCCATTTCCCCCCCTATCTCCGAAGTTTGCAGAGCGATTCATCTGAAATGTATGTAGCGTTTGTAAATATGGATCTATATTTTACAGGAAAAATATAGAAAAGTCTGTAAGTAGACCACTTTTTGAAAATTGGTCAAAAGGGGGGGGATAATTTTCAAAAGGGGGGGCTACCTCACCGAGTGGGGTATCAAATGAAAGGTATTGGTTTGTACATCTCAAAACAGTTTTTGAAATTTCTGTAGGTTTCATACTTTATGAAATATTTTGAAAAAAGACGATAATTTTACTATGACCTATATATATATATATATATATATTATTATATATTATTAATTTTATTTTTTATATACCTACTCCGAATTTTGCAAACCGATACATCTGAAATGTAGGACCTTTAATTTTTTGGTATTCATCAAATAGCAAAGTCTCTAACCAGTACCTAGAACATATTGGTATACTTGACAATCGTTCGAAACCCTCGGCGCGCGAGTCACACTCGCACTTGACGGATCTTGTTTATTTTTTAACTGTCTTACTATACCTATTATTACAGTAGCGTCTACAGGGGCCATAATTATGGTATTACATCAATATTGAGAGCTATGACTGATTAAGTTTCATCCATTTTGGGGGACACCTTGTATTTAGTCTATGTTCTAGTACCAGGTGATGAATACTTTGGTGGGTGTTTATATGCGTGCGTAATGAAAAATGGCGAAGAAATAATAGCCCACGACATGTGCCAATATTACCAAAATTATTTTCATATTCTAGGGCTGTTCTCAATAACATCAAAATGAGGCAGCATGATTTATACACAAGCTGTGCTTAAGACATCAAGTCGAGGGCTTCATGGTCAATTGAATGTGTCATGGACGAAGAAATGTGGTATTCTTCAGTTTTCTAGTTTAGTGAAAACTAATGAATAAATAATATCCTGGGTTTCTTCAAAACAAGAATGAACACCTTGGTGTCTTCTGGACTTTTGTCGGGCTCATCGTCACTTTCCATCAGGTGAGATTGTGATGGTCTAAAGAAAAAATAACTAGTGCTTTTCTTTTTTTAAGAATCTAAAGATCTGTATTTGAGGAAATCATTGATCTAGAAAACCTATGATCAAATTATTTTGATTTGTTTCCGGTCATACGAACGTTGACCGGAAACAAATCGAACACGATACGCTGGGGCCATACGAACGTATTTTGATGAGTTGTGTTGTGAGTCGCGTAAAATAAGTCCCTTCGTGCAAAAGACCTGTTGTACCACACGATCAGTTGTCATTTCTGTTGAAATAAAGCATTTTACGCGACTCACAACTCAAAAAATTATGCCCGTTTGGCCTCAGCCTAAAGCATGTTAGAAAAGAAATAACTGAAACTTTAGCGGATAAAATAAACCGGCTCTGTGAAACAAATTAACAAAATCAAGAACATCAGGTACTTGACAATTATTTACTATACAAAGCTATTTATACGATATAAAATTAAAACAATTTCCATTTCATAAAGTGCGAGTGGAGTGTCTACGGTCGAGTCTACGGCGTAGCTCGCCGTAGCTAGTGCTACGACTTTATCGATTCATATTGACTTATAAAACTTTTACTGAATAAAGTTATAAATATATATTATATTTATTATCATAATACATGCCCGCGGCTTTTCACGTGCTTTTGCCGAATTAATCAATACTATTTTTTTTTCAAATAAAATAAATAAATACCTAATTAATCTATTGCCAATAAATTTATTAACCTAAACTAGTATTATACACAAAAATAAATAACTAATAACAGCCAAAGGTAGTAGGTTCAGCATTCTGCTGCATGCAAAGAAAATGCGGCGCTGATTTTAAATCTACACGCACCAAACTCATCATCACATAACAGATCGTAGTACTTTATCAAAATAATCCGCAAAAAAAAATGTCTGTCTAACAGACCGACAGAGTTACTTTCGAATTTATAATATTAGAGGTAGTATGGAAATCATATCAGTTAAGTACCCATAACACAAGCTCTGCTTAGCTTGGTGCTAGAAGTTTTTCACGGTCAAACAGCTGAACGCGTCTCAATACAATTTCAAGGCTATAGATTCTAGGGTCTTATGGATGCAATCTTTCGTCTGAAGCTCTCGATTGATCCTCACACTAGTAGTACTTACTTCCAGTTCTAGATCATAACCTAAGCCAAGTGTTGCCCTATCTGTTCTGTATTTTTGGCCTGATGAAACAGATATACGTTAATCCAAACTTTCGCTTACGTTTATAATTATGTAACGTGGTAATGGAACGGGATGGATCATTTTTAATTGGGAACGCGTCAGGTAACGATCAATAACTTAAACGTGCTTGCTTTTACATAAATTTTCATGCCTACGTCGCGTCGTAACCATTCTAACTTTTCATAGGTATTTATGTGGTAAACCCTTGATATTTACGGGATAACAATCTTGAATACACATACAAAGTGGTTTCATCTTTATTTACCAGTATTGAATGTTGAGAATACGCTAAAATGCTTTTAGGGAGATAAGTCAAGTCAATAGTGTAGTGTTGCAAAATACTACGCAAGAAAGAGACGGCGTATGAGGGAGTGAGTGAGCGACAGATGCCTGTTTTTGCTCGTTTAGGTTTACGGGCTTTTCATGAGTGTTAAGCTCTATTGTTTTAGAAACAAGCTTTTCATGATCTCGGGGTGATTTATTGAGGATATAATGGTCAATGTTCAAACAATAAGTGCTATTTCCTTCTATTGTTTGAACAAACGTTTACCTAATATACCTAAATAAAATACTTAATTCGTCATATTCTATTCAATTCGTTCAGTAATTATCATTGTTGTTTGGCCAGAAATTTACAGTTAGGTACTAAGGTAAGGTAACTGTAACTCTACTCAATTTTACAAAAGGTAGAGGTTAAGCTAAGCGCATACCTTTCCAAGTCCAACAAATACACCTAATGAATCGCTGTGATGGCTTGTTCTACTCGGCGCGGTGTGTTAGATATGTCATACGATTTCAACTATAAAAGGTGCGTTCAGGTGAGTTTTATAACACGTCCAACTGTTGTGTTATGTAATCCTACCTGCCATCCCTGCAGCAGCAGCGAGCGGTCCACAGTCCGTAGCCACATGACGGCATCTCCCGCCTGGAAGTCGCGCAGGCGGTGGCAGCGGTGGTGCAGGAACAAGCCTAGACACTTCAGCAGCTCCGACGTCGACGCCTGGATCACTGTCTTCCGCGGCTGAACTGGCGGACCGGTGGTGCTCGTCGGTAGCTTCTCGAAGCAAACGTTGTTGTTCAACGCGTTAGCCCGCGCGACATCCACCGCCGGGCGCGGCGTCAGCGCGGCAGGACGCACCGCGCTCACCACATACCCGCCACCCGCAGCGTTTTTGTTCCTGTCCAACGGCACGTTGTCCGTCAACGGCGGACGGAAGGTGGCAACACTCTTGCTCTTGCATTCTAACTTCTTCTTGTTATTGTTGGCGGTCGAAAATCGCTTCCACGACAGAGCGTTTATAAACAGCGAGTGTTTTTTGAGGTTCTTTTCCAAAGCAGTTTTTTCGGAGATGATTTTGGCGGCGTCGTCGAGGGTGGCGCGTCGCTCGTCGCGGGGGATGTCGCGGTTCTCTCGGTTCTTCGCGTTGTTGAGTCGTTCGTAGGAATACGCGAGGTGGGGCAGGGCGTGCGGCGGCGGCGCGGCGTGCGGCGGCGGGCGCCGCTCGCGGGGGCTAAAGCTTAGCACGGTGCCCATGGGCGCGTGCACAGGCGCCTGGCTAGGTCCCCGCATGCATGACGTGCGCGGCGCGCGGCGGCCCAGCACCGAGTGGGGCCGCCCGCGCCGCGCCTGCGTCCTCCGCCCGCCTATCGACCGCGCCAGCTGACGCCGCCCTGCCAGGCAGCGCACCCCACACCCCAACACCCTTAGCTAATAGGGTTGTGAAGCGACCGACTTTTGGCGGATTTGCTTGTTTTGTGATTTGTTTCGCAATTTTAACTTCTAGTCTTTTCTTCCTTCTTTTAGATAAGCAGGCTCTTGATATAGAAATGTTGACCTAAATTGACTCGTATCTTTTGCAAATAACTATATATTGTTTAATAAATGTTTCTTTGATTTTAAATAAAGAATTAGGCGTTTTTGTGCAGACAATAACCTTTTTTTGAAATAAGATTTTTAATAATAACTGTCAAACAAAAAATTTGTTAGAGATTATCACCAAATTCGGCTAAACTAACCAAGATCCGGTCGCTTTTCCCGCCACATTTACCTCCCTACACCTCGACAGACGGCCGTAAACAAACCCTTCCCCTTAAATCAAGGAATTACTTATAGGTTATTAATTTTAATTAAGACCTGACCTGCGTCGAGATGTCTCCTAACGGGCTCAGATTCCGAGATTTCATTTAAATGCGACCTATTTGAATAAAATACGAAACTCATTATACTTCACTTCTACTGAGAAAAAGAGATACTAAAGTAGGTCTTTAAATCAAGAACCTCTTGCTCTTCTTTGATTTCTGAAGATTTATTCTTTCTCGGAAAATCTTGTCTCGGAAGTCAATTTCTCAAGAGTCAAGACAAAAAAGACATAGATACAAATATTTTTTATTAGTCCTGATGTTAAGTGATGACAAACGTCCACTCGCAGGTACTATACCTCTATAAGGATTTCTGTTCTCATGTCGAAACCAAGTTATGAATCAATATTTTTTTACATCCGTTCCTTGAAACCGGGTTCCAAACAAAATAAACTTTTAACCCTTTCAACGTTCTTAAAGAGATTTTTAAGTGTGTGTTTACCTACTTGGTACTACATAGAAGAGGCGTATATGTATATAAGATTTTGAAAAATAATGTTCAGCCATTTTAGGCGTTGACCATACTTTGCAATCACGTCACATTTCACACTAATATTATAAATGCGATAGTTTCGATGTTTGTGTGTTTAAATGTATAATAATATGTTACCTCTTCACGCCTAAAAGCTACTGAACGGATCGGGCAAAAATATTGTATACTTTTTGTATATATGTTGTTCTAGATTTGGAATAACATTATATGTATATTACTTTTAACTCGCAAAATTATAAAATACATGACTTTTATCAATGACTAGCTGCAGCCCGCGGCTTCGCACGCTTTTTTTCGGAATAAAAGGAAGCCTATGTCCAGCCCCGGGATACCATCTACCTCGCTGCCAAATATGACCGAGATCCGTTCAGCCGTTCTTGAGTTATAAATAGTGTAACTAACACGACTTTCTTTTATATATATAGATATACAAAAATAGTATATAATCGTAATTTTTTTATACCACCAACATAACGATCGGTAAAGCAACGAGCTTCAGTGTAGATAGTTAGGTACAGCCAGTTGCAGACCGTACCAGTGCTCGTCAAAGCTTGCCATCCTTTGTCAAGCCCACACCGTGCTACGCTTGACAAGGGTTGCCATTGCGACCACGTAATTGCCACTCATTGTGACAAGGCATACGCAGGTATGATTGGGTAGACTCCCAAAAAACTAGGTAAAATTAAAATATGTGCGATTTGTGCTTAAACTTTGTCTTGTAATTTCAGAAAAAATGCACTAAAACCAATAGAGTCGTACGTCACCTAACAGCCGGTGCTTTACGCTGATTTACTAAATAATGATTAAATCTCTGGTCGAGTAGTTCTTCTTGCTGAGTTAACGTTGTCAATAGATTTCATCACTAATTAGTTAATTAGATATGATCAGAGTACGAGCAACTGGTTGTAAATATTTCAAGTACTTTATGTAATTCAAACAGACTAAAATTAAAAGCACAGTAGCAAATGCAGCTCAACAATACAAAATATTATTCTCACTGGCAATTCTGGCCTGTAGTCTGTCAAGAAACCTGTGGCTCTTACAATAAAATTTTACGCAGCAATGAACAGGAAGGCAGTTCTGGCAATATATGTATCTACTCGATAAATATGGCAACAACTGTCAAAACATCGAGTGATTGATACGAAGGTAGCAAACATGCGTATTCTCAAAATCTAATATTCGATATTTATCGAGGGCTTTTGTTCGATAAGTTGCTCGATATGTCGGATGATTCTTGTTAGATCCATTGACTAGATCCATGATGAATCTATTGAGATGTTTATTTCTCATTAGATTCATTTCTATTCATAAATTCATAGAATGGATCTCACACGAAAATGGTTGTTGGTAGGACTCGATATATTTGTGATATTTATCACGTGGTATGCAGAACTGGCCCCCAGATAGTTACCCTAATAAGGGACAGTTATCGAATGTCTTTTCGGGAAATGTGACGTCACCATTCAAACTGACCACTATATATTGTGTATTTAGCAACTATTGTGTGACCAATGTCTAGGTATCTATTTATATTGAAAATAAAGGTTTTTAATATTTATTATGGAATATCGTATAGGCGCCGGTTTATCCCAGAAAAACGCGTGCGAAGTCGTGGGTAGACACTAGCTATCGATAAGTTAAAAGAGAAAAAGTAAATTTCGCAGTATTTGCTAGAACTTTATGTACTGGAGCCCCAACTGTACCAGTAGGTTAATGCGGTGGTTGCAGCGCAGAGGATACAAATCAAATTACCTGAGCCTGTCGGGTTTCGGCAGAGTGGTGGCAGAGGTAAATCTTGGAAGGTACTTTGGTAGGTGCTTAAGTATGAGTATGAGTTGCTTGTTGACCTGCCATGAAATCATGATCATCATGTTTACTTTTTTGCGTCTTTTATAATTTGCGTTTAAAGAAGCAAAACAGTCCTAAAATGCAGCATTCATCAATATATATGTACTAGCTGCTGCCCGGGGCTTCGCACGCTTTTTTCCAGGGCAAAAAAACCTATGGCCGTCCCCGAAATAGCATCTACCGCCCTGCCAAATTTCACTGAGATCCGTTCAGCCGTTTAGGCGTGAAGAGGTAACAGACATAGATGCATATCTCAAAATTTTTATTAATTTTTTTTATAATTAGGGAAAGACGCGGGTTCAAGTCCCGTCGAAGTCGAAAATTTTTTGAGAAATTATTTGATTTCTTATAAATTAACCCAGTATGAGGCTTACGCACAATAAAAATAAATAAACTTTAAGACGTGTTGTTTGTTAGGTGCACATGTACTCAATAAAATAATGAGGATTATTATCAACTTATAGAGGATATTGCGCACAATGTTCATCATTCTGATGTTTACAGAAACGCGAGAAAAAACGCTAGAAAATCGAAACGAATCCGGAAAAATATGAGATAAGCGGAACCATAATAATATTTTTTACAAATATTCCTGCCTGCATTATTTTTGACGATACTTAATTCAATGGACTGCCTGTATCAAGTAACTGCGGAAGTCTAAATTCGATTATCCCCGTGAGCTCTCCACGTCACATTATTACGTAACAACAGCCCTTGCAATTTGGGGGGCTTTGTATGCTTTGGATATAAAAACGTGGACATCAGCCAGTTATAGCCAGTTTAGGGGTCGATGCAAAAAATCTGCGTAAGGTAATGATATTCACTACTTCGGTCATGCGCCGCGCCGTCTGGTCTGAATTGATAATCTAAATTTCATTCAAGAACCTAACTTTATGTTTTCATACTAAAAAGAAAATCGACTTAAATTTCGAGACTATTTACATAGTTTTTTAAAGTTTTATGGGACAAATTGTAATTTTTTAGGGATCAAATTTACATGAAACCACCTCGGAATCATTCTCTATACAAAGGCGAAATAATCATCAAAATTGTGTAACAATTGGCGGAGATATCAAGTAACATACTTAGATAAAAAAAACATACAGCTGAATTGGGTGGCCTTTGCAGTCGGTAAAAAATGCAAGAGTATTAACGATTTTCAAAAACACTAAAATTTCTCTATAACACTACACCCATCCAAACAAAAAAGCTATCAAGATATCACATTCAAAGTAACAACCCAACGTCAGAAAGTTGCCTCGGAAAGCACATTAGCCGTTGGTCCTGCGCCTGACTTCTGGTCGTGTCTTTCTGTCCCATCGGATTATGAGAGTGAGGGAATAGAGAGTGTTTCTGAGTTTGCACACGCTTTTGTGCACTATAATATGTCCTCCGAAGCTGACTTGACTCCGTTGAGACTGGCCGCCGTGGTCGAAGATTCGGCTAGATCGGCGGATATCATCGTGCCCAACTAGAATCCTCACGAGAAGTTAACCCTCATAATGGGTAGGTAGGCTCTGATCGCCTAACAGTCCAGCAACCAAATCCTAGCGCTAAGCAGAAGCAACCTTGTCATCATGACAAGAGCCCTAACTGGACACAGCCGCCTTAACAAGCACATGTTCAAACTAGGGCTAAGCGACACAAATCCTACAGATTCTGCGAAGAGGCGAAAGAAACGCATCTCCATCTGCTAAGAGAGTGTGGAGCACTGATGCAAAAACGTAGCATCCATCTGGGCAAGCACCTGCACAGCCCAGACGAGCTAAGAGACATCACCCTGAAGAATATCCTACAGTTCCTAGCAGCAAGGGTTAGTGGTGAATTATGAACGTCACAGCTTCAAGGCTGAACACACAAAGTGGCGATCACAATAGACCTATCATGGCCGCAGTGACACGAAAATCGTCTAAAGTAAATAAAAAAATAGGTGGGTTCTGACAACCTAGTAGACGAAGCCTAGAGTCGTCAACCTCAAGTGACCACAGCCCAAATCTTTTTACAGGTAGTTAATGACCAACAGCGGCCAGTTGACGATAATCAAGATATTTATTTTTAAACACATCGATCGGTAACTGAGAGCTCCCGTAATTTTTAGAGAGGGTTAATGACCAACAGCGGTCAAGTAACGATAATCAAGATTTATTTTTAAACACATCGATCGGTAAGCTTTCGATTACAGTTTGCTATCGTTTATTTGTAGTAAGGTGTGGTAGACAGTGTGGCACCACCCGGTCACACGGTCTGCTTAGAATTTGCACCACCCCAACTCTTCCCGGATGCGAGCAGCAGCGCCTCCTGCAGAACAGATCTACCATTTTGTATTCTACAATTCTGTATATTCTCTGGTGAAGATGTGGTAGCCAATGAACAATCACGAACAAAACTTTGCCTTCGAAGGCGCCTCGGGACGCTTCGATGTCTAGACATGAATTATTGAGAGTGTTTCACACAATTACAGTACTCAGTAGGTAATAATATTTACGGCGGGTGTGTAAGTAATGGCTGACAGACACGCAGACTTGTACAAAGTCTAGCAGGTATTTAAACTTTACTTCGGTATTTGGTTCTTTTTAGAATTTTTCGGCTTTGTTAAGGAATTATTATTTATTTATTAAAGCATGACTTACAGAACTACAATATATTCCAAAACGTCAAACATTATTACAACATCTAAGGTAGAATATTATTAGTATTACACATAACACAAAAACATAAGTTAAAATTTAAAATTAAATAATCAGTAATTATCTGTAAAATAAAATGTATGTTTTGTAGTCTTTTAGACGTTATTCCAGTTTTTTTTCTGAGTACAATAAAATGTACTTTAGAACAATTTAGATGATAAAGAGCACTATTGATAGACGAAATAAAAATATAAGTAATGTCGTCAAATCAAAATAATTAGGGGAGGCCTAGTCCAGCAGTGAAATAACATAGGCTGATGATGATGAAATGTTCTTGAGATACGTTTTGGAAAAATATTTACAAAATCTGTGAAGCACGATTATAAAGTCCTTCGAATCTCTTTGAACATCGCTACCACTCACCCAACACGGTCTATTATGAAGTAAAGTGTAAATACAGTCCTTGAAGCCGTAAAAACTGGAGTGCTCATCACGGTCGTTAACGGCTGTTGTTTTCACGAGCATTCATTTTAAAGGAAAATGCGAATCAGGTCACAAGGTCTACCTAGAGGTATGGTCCTCCCGGCTATAGGTAAAGTCAGTCGGTAATGTCAGTGCAGATCCCAGTTCCCCACTTAAGCCCGTACTATGAAAGCTTGCTCAGTCATAGATTAATGCTTGAGTGACGTTTATTCCATAGAAAATTGTTACTCAAGTATAGATCCATGACTGAGCAAGCTTTCATAACACGGGCCAAAGAGCCTTATCACACTGGCGATTTGCGAGCGATTTCAAAGCGAAATAATTATAGGTAGGTTAAAGCTCTGCGCTTAATAATCTACTACCGCTACCACACAGCACAAATACGTAGTTTCAAATATGGGCTTAAACTCGCTATCTTTACATACATTTTACAGTGACAAAATGGCCTCTCTCCCACAAGCTTCAAACGAGTGGTCCGCGAGCTGTCTGTCATCTAATGCCGTAAATATAAAATTCAACTAAATGTTACGAGTTATAGCCCATATTTGAATGCACATTTTCGTGCTGTGCTGCAGCGGTGCTTTCCAGGTGTGCGAAATGCTATAGTCCTCGCGAATAGTACAGGATGGAACAGTTTCAAACTGAAACAAAAGCGGTCGAACATTTACTTTTACAAAGTTTCATGTCTGAGAAATGTAACGTAAAATATGTGGTTTGACCCATTTTGTTCGTGTGCGGATTGTAACTTGAAGTAAACAGGTTAAAATGTAGATAGATGTAAACGGAAAAATTTCCTAAGACGCATCGTTTACGAGATGTAAGCAAAAAGCTTAAAAACAGGACCTTTGTGCCCCCACTCCTAAGGCTCACCTCACAGGGGTAGGGACTTTTAGTATGTTTATCTCCTAACTAGGTCAAATAAAGTTCCGAAGTCAAACTTTCTGCTTTCTACTTTTCCACCCAACCCCATATTTTGAGCGCTCATTAACTGGACTATACGGGTAAAATTATTTCCGTTGGTCCTAGTCTATCAGTAGGACCAATGCCAATACAATTTTACATTATTTTAGAGATAGTTTTACTGGTGGAAACTTGCTCTTGGTTCGAGTTCTGGACTTCGCGATAGGAAAAAAATCATCATTCTAACAAAATTTTGTAAATTATGACCCAAACATACTTCTATTCTTATTAGTGTAGTTCTTGTAGACATGCACGCTCGTACATATATCTACATTGAGATCTAAGTTCGTTGAAACGTCTTAAGTATGACCTATTCCACTCTGATCCACCGATGGATTAGTGTATGTATTTTATACTATGTATTGTATATGCGGCGATTGAACTGTCCGTCTCTATCTAACTGTTTTAAAATTTGAACCACTGAATCGAACGCCGCCAAAATTTCAAATGTTGGTCTTTGACATATTCTTTATCATCATTTGAAGTGATTTTGTTGTGAGAAAAACACATACGAATTTAGAACAATGAATTTAAAACGAAATTCAGTGATTGCTCTTCATTTGGGGGGGAAATCGAATATTGAAATACATCGAGCGCTGCCAAATCTTCAATTGAACGAGAAATTTGTGCATCGCACTATTCAACGATATAATGAGACTGGTAGCGTTAAGAAACGCTACGGTGGTGGATGACGCTGTACTGCAACAGGGCCAGCAGTTGTTGAAAAGGTGCGTCATCGATTAGACAGAAATCCAGCGCGCTCAGCAAACCAGCTTGCGAAGGATCTCAAGGTGAGCGATCGCAGCGTTCGTCGCATATTAAAGGAAAAGCTTAAAGTCAAACCATTAAAAAAAAACCTTTCTCAGGAACTCACTGCTTTACAGCGTAGCAAACGGTTGGATCGATCGAAAGAGCTGATTCGCTTGCTCGACTCTGGCGAGCTTCCCAACTTGGTGTTTTCAGATTAGAAAACCTTTTGCGTTGAACAGTTTTTCCTTTAATAAACAAACAAAATGACCGTGTTTGGTTGAAGGGACGTGTCAGCGACCATTCAGACGAATTGCAAGTCACTCGACGCCAAGGAGCCGACCAAATCATGCTCTGGGCGGCGGTGTCTGAAAAAGGCCGTTCTCCGCTTGTTTTTCTTCCAATGGGTCGCAACCAATTCAAAATAAATGAACAAATCCATCAAGATAAAGTCTTGCGACCAGGTCTGATACCGTGGGCACGCAACACATTCGGTTCTGAGCGTTGGACTTTCCAGCAAGACTCGGCACCATCGCACAGAGCAATTGGAACGCAAAATTGGTTAAAAGCAAACGTTCCAGTGCTGATCGACCGAGATATGTGGCCGTCGTCATCACCCGACTTGAATCCGTTGGACTTTCGTAATTGGGGTGTTTTACAGGCCAGGGCCTGTGCTAAAAAACACACTTCGCTGGAAGCGCTCAAAGTTACTCTTACGCGAGAATGGAATTGTTTGAGTGACGATGTCATTCGAGCAGCCTGCGCTTCTTTCAGAAAGAGACTTTAGCTTGTAGTAAAGGCTAAAGGCGGTTTTATTCCTTCGGAATAAGTGATAATAAAACTTTCTATTTTTGTGTACCATTTTTTGTATTTTCTTGGTTTGCAATAAAGTGTTGCTAAGGGTCAAAAAACAACTAAACAGCAAATCGTAAAATTCAGTCGTTATCGTAGATTGAAAAATATCTCAATTTGTTTCCCTCCATCCTCCCCCTCCCTCCGCTTTTTTATGCGACTCTTAAAATGAGACATGACGAAAATGTTAACTCTCTTTTGTAAAGCTGAATTTTTAAAGAAGACATTTTACCAGTTTTGTAGGTACCTACTCAGAATAAATTGTGTACATATTCTACACATATTTTATCAACCTTAATAAAAAAAATACAACAGAATATTAATTAAAGATTCCTAAAAAAACACTGCACCGAGCGGGGGAGGCCTTTTCCCAACAGTAAAAAATTATAAATTACGACACTTAAAACGAAGACAACCTTTTTAAATCAAGCTTAACTGCAGGACTTTGAAAGACCATAGTAGTACCAAACCTACCTATGGCTCGAATTATATCACAACTAGCCGCTGCCCGCGGCACGCTTTTTTCCGGGACAAAAAGTAGCCTATGTCCGTCCCCAGGATACCATCTATCTCCCTGACAAATTTCACTGAGATCCATTCAGCCGTTTAGGCGTGAAAAGGTAACAGACAGATAGACAGAGTTACTTTCGAATGTATAATATTAATATGGATAGTAGACTTCGAGGTATGTTAGTATATCTGCGTACATAAATAATGGTATTAGAATCGAATTCGAACTGAGCGGGACAGCATGAGAGATGACGTTATTCTCGATCCCATAGTCCTAAGTCTTAATACCTAAGTCTCATTTCGTGACCAGAGTCACTAAGGAAATCAAAACAAATGCAAACCATGGATCGTTCTGAAGATTGCTCAAAAATCTCTATTACCTTCGAAGTGACGATACTGGCAACCCTGCATTGAGTAAACAATAGCTTAGTCCACTGCGTCCTGTAGGGCTTCCTAAACACATTACTTACGACCTCGCCCGGGCCACGGACAATTGCCGTGCTGCATTGATTTAAGGGAGTATAGGTTGATTTCCTTTTCTAAGGAGGGCTTAGGACCTCCATCGAGAAGAAAAATAATTACAGCTTAGCTTGGAGCTAGATAATGCTGTGTGAATTGTTGCAGCATTATTGTAATTAATACTAAGTTAATCTCTAGTAGTGCTAAGAAGAATGAAGAATATGATTGATATTGGTGTCAATTGAGATGGATGTTGCCAAAACTGAACTAAACTAATTTACTAAAAAAATTACTTAACTATTGAAATAAATAGGATGGCAAAACAAGTCAAAAAGCAAGTCCTGTCAAACTAGTTTTGACGTCTGAAGGTGATATATATATACTATACCTACACTTTACTGCTATTATAATGTATTAATCTACTTACATTGACATGGATACGTACAGTAGGCCAAACACAGCGATTGTTGTCTTGTGTTGAATAGACAAAAATTACATCGAATCATCATCGAATGCGTTAAATATTTGAAATTCTTTCCTTCTATACTCGCACAAATAATCATTTTCCACACATGACGTAAGCTTACGTAAAACCCGAAATAAAGTTGCTACATGCAGACTTCTAGTGCTTGCATGACGAATCAAAACGTGTATGAAAAAAAAACGCAAATCAACCAATCACGTCAATAAAGATACATTTTGTAATAATCGCAAGTTCGATAATTGTCACAAATTTTATACACGTTGTCTGTCAAACATAGCTACAAACATTCCTACACCAAATAAAATGGAATATTCCATCTCTATGCAATTAAATAAAATAAAAAAAAGTGCTAAAATTATGAAATATATTGTGTCTTGGCACTGCATTGATGCAAAATACTAACTCCGTTGGCCAATCGAGGTGAATAACATTCGAGAATCATTTTACGGCAAAGTATCTGCAATCAGTATTTAATATTAATTGTGATTGCTTGATAGCACATAATTGATTATCTCACATCACTATATAATTTTTATCAAAAACTGGCAGCCCACGAAGTGTCAAAGATGAACCTAATTAATTGTTCGGGAATACTTCTTTCCTTCCGCGCGATGTATAATTTTTATTTTTTTATTTTTTTCTAGCCTATACTAAAAATCGCTGTGCTTCGGGTGCGAGCATAAAATTATGCTTGTATATATGTATATACATACGTTGGGATGGGACGTAACATAATGCAGCACAGCAGTAGGCGAAAAGCTGACCCGTCAAAACATATTTTTCGTACACTGACACTTGGAAAGGCGTTTGTTTCGTATACAAGTTGACCACGTGTTGTTGTTAGCGTAGAGAACCTATAGCTTGGCTTAAGTTTTAACTGTACAAATGGAGCTTAGAATGTTAACCGCCATAATGGTATTTTAATGGAAAATCTACAAAAGCAAGACTTCCAGACTTCCTTGCTCCAGGTTATCGCAAAGTAAACAATGGAGCCGAGAATTTCCCCGATTTTCATCACTTTCCTTTGAAATTGCGCGCTTTTGTTGGAAGCGACGACAAAAAGTAATTTTCGCTGTGTTATAGAATAGATCCTTTCATTGAGGCTTTCAGTTATAAGATTTTTGATACAGAAACTCACTGAAGCCAACCTCAATCGTAAGACCGTGGGTTGAAATTCTTGCAAGTGGCGAAGACTGCCGTAAGACCGAAGCGAATGACAATTTTTTAGTTTTTTCCTGAATAGACCTTCATTTAAAATATCAGATTATCTAGAGGATAAAAAAGCTTGGGACGGGATTTGCTCTAACTCGAAAAATAACAACTAACAAGCTAAAGGTTTCTTCGTCGCTTCTTTACTTTAGTCTTCATACCGAAGCGACTGAAATCAAAAATATCAATAGTGACAGTGTTTAATTATTAAGAATTTGACCTT
Organism: Eupithecia inturbata; assembly: GCA_963662085.1. Lineage (NCBI taxonomy): Eukaryota > Metazoa > Arthropoda > Insecta > Lepidoptera > Geometridae > Eupithecia > Eupithecia inturbata. The sequence continues at coordinate 2,935,383 of OY759195.1, forward strand.
TTCTAAGTGTACATTTATTGTATTTATGGAAATAAAGAGTTTTTGACTTTGATTTTGACTTTGATTTGACCATAATTTCACCTGGTGGTAAGTGACGATGTGGCCAAAGATGTATCACGAAGGTTGAACATAGGCCTCATAACCAGCAGTGAGTAATATAAGTACGTCCAATGATCATAGTTACCCCTCTGATTTTGTAATTTTTGTACAGGATTAAAACCTCATTTATTATCTCTTAACCTCATTTATAGATTAAAAAATCTTTATCTTTTTAAACAGCGTAAATAATCGAAGTGAAATAAGCTGATGATGAAATAAGCTGTCTGTGACTTAAATAAATGAATTGTTGATGTTGTTCTTGTTGAATTGTTATGTATTATTACTATGCGTGTATTACTATGCGCTACAAATCTGCTAAGCGTTTACTAAAAAAATGCTACGAATCTGCTACGCTATTGCTCCGACAAACTACGAATGTGATACGCTTTTGTTACGATAATACTACGAACCTGCACCGCTGGTGCAACGAATATGCTACGCTGTTGCTACGCTTACTAGCCATTACTATGTTTCAACTATCATCGTCATCATCAACCTATATTAGTCCAGTGCTGGGTATGGCCAACTGCGGGATATATATTAGTATAGATATATATAGTATATATATATGTATATAGATTATATAGTATGTAATAAGCAACGTTAAAATCAACCTTAATTAACTAGTGTTTTCTTATTTTTAACAATATTTAGGAAATTAACAGCTAACATAATGAGTAGTTCTATGACGAAATACTGAAGGCCACATAAAAATTTCCACAAAAAGCGACTGTAAATAATACTAAACAAAGTTACAGGACGACTACTAATGGCTAAATTATATTTATGTAAAAATTTGTAGAGGTTAGGTAAGAAATTTCTACCCATTTTAGTTTAATAAATGACATAATAAAATACGTATTAAGTATAAAAAAAAATTATTGTAAATATATATTATGTTTTGTGTTTGTGTGGTACAATAAAGAGTTATCTATAAGAAAACTAATCAAGAAGACGCATCAAATAATCTACAACTTACTATTATTTTTAGTTGAGTTGAAGGATTAAAGAAAATATAATGATATATAAACCAACCTCTCTAGAAAGAACGTTAAAACATCCGAATGCTCTTATTAAAAATGTGTTCTGCCTGTTGTTGGTTTTACACGTTGGAAGATGAAAAGTGTTAGGGTACATGTGAGTTCTAAAGTTTGTGTTAAGTCCGAGCTGTTGCAGCAGCTCTGCGCAGTCTACTTTAACTTCTCATTATTCATAATTGGGGTAATGCCCAGCGTGGGGATTATGGGCACTACCATAATTAATAATGATTAATTAATTAATTACATTAACACTACATCCACGGGATAAAAGCCAATAAAGCGCTTTTGTTTGCGTCCAGCACCAATATAAGCTGTTGAGGTGAGGAGAGGATAAAAAATTAGGTACACAAAATATGATGAAAATTATTGTAGGTACCTACATATGTTCTTACTATTTCTAGAAGTTACTAACATAAATTGAATACTTTAATTTATCTTGTAATTGTAAACAATTCCCATATAATTTCATGCCCTATTACCTCTAAGAAAGCCATGTCCTCGTGCGCTGTCTTTCGCATCAGATGTCACTTCTGCTTGACTAAACAGTGACGACTCTTGAGAACCATTTGAATAATCTATGAATTCACAATGTTCATGCAAGTGTATCAGCCAGAGGGGTGATTCTATTTGTCGTTAATAACGAGACCTGATCGTGACGTCTCCTCTTATTATAAGATTTGCGTAGTTCCCTACCCGCACGAAAGAGGCGCTGTACCAAATAGTATGAAAAAAGGAGACGTCACGATCACGTCTCGTTACTAACGTCAAATAGACTCACCCCTCAGATCCTATTAAAGCAAGAACAAATACATCGCGATTAAGCCCAGTCTGATTATGACGTTGCCGTTCTCCACTATGGGGCGAGGGTGAGGGGTAGTCCATCACATTGATTTTAAACTTTATATCTTCGCAGTTGAGTTTAGTTTTATTTGCATGTTCAATGCACGCATGCTAAGATTCTGCAGTAGGTAGGTACTAATGCAAAGGTCGATGACCCCAAAGGGGTGTTGTGGGTAATTAATGCGCCACTACAGTTTGAGGAATGGGGAGGTCATAAGATTATTTGTAACGTGGATTGCACAATTATTAGGGTAATGTTTGGTATTATTACACGGTTTTTTACCTGTAATCTACATAAAAGTCATATTTATCTACAACTACTAGTTAGAAAGTTATTTCACAGATAGACCCTTGTCCAAAACTTCTCCATTTTGGTATTTTTCAAACTCATACTGCAGAATCTTAGTGGCCTTGGGTAGAAATCCAGATATGAGTTTGAAAAATACCTACCATATCAGAAAAAGTTTTTGAGAACGTGACAGTTAACTACCGCTTTCTTGCCCAAGAGTTCGTAAGAAACACTGAGATAGGTGCCACGTTATTGGTGTACTAAGCCGAAAGGGGGTTGTTGTGCACCCTATACCCAACTGATCCGCATGTTTGACTTTCAGAAATACGTTGTTTTAAGTTTTAGCTAGAACAAAAAATTATCATGGGGGTGCACCACCCCTTTTCCGCTTAGCATAGTACACGTGGCACCTTGTATAAAAAATGGAGGGAATATTAATATGGAAGGAAACTTGGACCGTCACTGTCAAATTCAAACTACGAAAATTATTTCCTCTCAGTATCCAGTTCGGGGCGCTGCAATGCAAGGCGCTAAATGTATGGAAGGAGACGTAAACTTCTACCATTTTCGTAAACTGCAAAGCTAAGGCATCAGGTAATACGTGTGTGAGCACGGGCAGTGAGAGGTTAGTGTTATACGTGACGTCATAATCAGTGTACTAGGGAAGTTAACCTAATCTAACGATAGATGGCGTTGGACATACAAAATAATATTCTAGATTCTGGGTGATAAGTAAAAAATATCATCTTTTTGTACTTGTTTATTATTTCAACATACTGGCAGTCAAATTCTAATATCAAAGCAGTATACATCCTCACTGCGATTCACTTAGTTTATTCACAAAGAGGCAAAATATCTTAATTTAACATTTTTCATTCAATTTCTAAAATACCATACCAAAGATAACCAATGGAAGTTAAAAATTGTGGCGACATGTACACAAAACCTTATGGAATTGAGCGGGTAATAAGGGCGGTTTAGTATTTTAGTAATATAAATAAAATGGCAGTCAATAACAATAAATGCTTTAGAACTACTACAACAATCTTAAAACATTCAAAAGTATTTGAGCACCCATTAACATGAGCTTGCTTATTTACAAAATAAGCAATCATGAAAAAGGTATCTATCCAACATGAGGCTAAAATTCATTATTTATAATAGTTGGGTTAACCCCTGCTATGCAGCTTAATATATCTTAAGGCTCGTGAAACTTTACTTCAGAGAGAAAAAAATAGAGAACAAGACATAATCACCGATGCTTGCTAGAGGTTAAATCTTTTCATATAATAATTTGTGTCTAATAAACTTTTAAATAGGTACACTTACGTCTCACAAACATTATATAAAGTTAAAAAATTATATCTGTGACCAAACACACTGCAAATATTCCAAAATATATAAATTGAAATATTCTTAGCTTGAGATTTCTTTCTAGCAAAACCAGTTGTGAAAGAATCTTTTATTAATTCCTTCAGAAAAATGGCACTTGCAAAAAATACTATGCACCTATAGTGTGCGTTACACGCTTAACATACAAAACTTAAAAATATATTTACAATGCCCCTTGCTTAGTTTTAAATAACGATAACATTAATCGCAAACCATTCCATTAATAATTATTAAATGTTTTTTGATTTGTCGTTTTATTATTTTTATATATTTATGTAGCAAGGGGCCGCGTTTACAACGCTCCTTCTCAGTCACATCGAACAATAAAATTCAAAAGTAGGTCATTTGACCTACTTTTGAATTTTATTGTTAAATTTTTATCGAATCGACTTGAAAAATAGGGTGACTATACAAACACTGTGCCGACTACGAAATACTACTACGAATTATTATAACTAGCACATACATACCTACTTCATACCAACAGTTGTTAATTATTAGGTACCTTTACATAAGCTTTCGCTACATATATTTGTCAAAAAAAGTTTACCTACGTTGTTGTCCACAATTAAAAGAACATGCCGGTATTAAAATCACTTTTCTTGATAGTATTGCATTATTCTCTACATCTCTACGTGATGTCTAGAATGTTTTCAATAGGTATAATTTAGTGCTAGTCACCCCTAACTAAACCTAATCTTAACATGCTCATGAATTTCTCCGCTCCGAGAAACAAAACCTTCATGCTACCCTCCATGTCAGGCTGTTACTATTTATTTATCCATCTACATAATAGAAGTCACCACTTGGCTACCCAACCTGACGTGAGTAAATAAGAAGGCCCCTCGACGGAGAAAAATGCATAGCAACTTCTTAGAGATCCATACTGAAAGTCTCCTGACTTTCATCGAACGAGATCGAGTTGGAGCGAGGTTTTTGCTTTGGCAACACATTGACTGGTCCCGATGGGTTTTTCAACATGGCCGCCGGCAACGCACATTTTGGAGGTGTCTGCGAAATCGGCGACTTGCTGAGAGACATCATGAATGATCGCTCGTAGACTATTCTGGTACCTGGAAAGAGGAGAGGCAAATTGTTATTTTAGCTGGTAAATTACAAGAACTTTATTGTGTACTTAGTGTACTTTACCTATGTTCCATAAACTCAAGATTAGGTACCAAATCCCAAATATACTAACACCTTAGGTCGTAATTTTGGATTGAATCGGAACGTGATGGCAAATTACCTCTACTTTGTTGCGATGTCGAATCACCACAATGGCGAATCCCCACTAACCTGAGTGTCAGGCAGCGGCAACCATCACACACGTATAAGATATAGTAGAATACATAAACACAATAATTAAACTTAGCATAACATAATTTTTATGTACCTATATCATAACAAAACTATAACTTTGATGGCTTTTTTGAAGTTGGCTATTTGGTTTATGATGATAGGAAAGTATGGATTGATGACTAGGTACAATTTCTAAATTTCAAGTATAAGCGAGAAAAAGTATAGGCCACGGCCTTCGAACAACATTAGTGTCACCTAATAGTCAGAGGATCCTCCAGGTTAAACTTAGATCATCCAATTTACAAGTGCGTACCTAAGTTTAGTTCTTCAGGTGTCTACTATTTAATAAATAGCTAGAACTAAACAAAGCAGGCCACTAAACTTCGTTTTACTATGTTGGTGTTGGTACTAAACAGCCTTCAGCCTTCAAAACACTTATGTAGGTAGGTTCCCAGACTAATACTGCACCAATCCATCAAACCGCATAATCCTCTGATAAACAGTAAACCACAACATTGTATTAACGTGCGCGTAGAGTAAAAACTCATTACTTGTAACAAAGATAACGTTGGGCCAAACTTATCTTCTAGTTTGTAATGTTTGTGTTAGGTATTAGGTGCGGTTAGGCAAGGATCCAACATCCTAAATACACTGGCCCGCAAAACTAAGTATCACACTTTTAAATTTTTTTTTATCTAATCTATAGAAGTTAGAGATTTAAAATAAAAAACGTTTTAGAGCTAATTTTATCAGCTTTCTTTGAAACTATAGTAAACTATACATTAGTAACATTTTTATTTAAAAAAAAAGATAAAACAATAAAAAGCGATTTTTAGTTTAGTGTCCAAAAACTCAATTAGCTATTAAAAATTAAATATCATGTAAAAAACATACTTATAAAATGTATGTTTTTTACATGATATTTAATTTTTATTTTTTTTTGTTTGCAACAATCTGCAGTTAGCTTAATTGTTTCATTTGTAAATACTAGTTCTAATTTGTTTTAATTATTGAATTATAATTTTCTTTGACAATAAAATTAAAAAAAAATTCAAAAAATTAATAACTGGTATTGCCTCCTCGGGTTCTGATTACAGGTTCGAGCCGGTCTGGCACACTGAACACGAGGTTTCGGAGCCGATTTTCGGGAATATTCTCCCATTCTTCTATATACAAAATAAAAAATAATTTTTATATACAAAATTAAACTCTTTTTCGAGCCCTTTTTATTTCTAAAGTATCTAGTGTACTTAAAATGTTATTGCAATTTTAAAAGTGTGATCCTTTGTTTTGCAGGCCAGTGTAGTTTAGTTATTTCTAGCAACACGTTTTTGTTTATTTGCACAGTTACCGGTTATTGTCAGCTACTGTCACTGGTTACATATTTAATCGTTTCTGGGTAATATTACATATCTGCCAGCAGAATACATATTTTATATTAATTGTTGAAGCTGATTTCGACCAGGAAATTATGAATCAAACGAAACAAGATTTGTGTCAAAATAACCGATAAAGATTAAATTTTTTTAGAATATTACCTAACTGCAATCCGTTTTCTTATTTTAATTAAATATAAAAACCATGGTAAATGTCTACTGCAATAACTACACGTGGTGGTTTTACCCCACAGACTGTTTAGGTTATAAATAAACCATGAAATCATGTTATCGTTGGCCTACTTTGATAATAAATTCATAAACTATGGCGAAAACCATTTCTCCTACGGAGTTTAAAATGTTATTGTTATTCTTGAAGAGGGTGCAATGCGCGCCATTTTGTGAAAAGGATAGGCGTTCATAGGAGCGTGACAGAGCATACGTTTTGGGAACAGCGTAAGCGCAAAAATCAAGTTTTTGCTTATTTACAAGAAAACTACACAACTTATGAAGAAACTGGTTCAAGGAACTAAATAATTAGTGATACTTAACCTACGTATCAAAACATAAGTCGTTTCAATAGACTGCAGGGTTCCTGAGATCTCGACCAAATTATGTGCGAAACAGTGCACTTTCATGTTATTTTTCTCTCAATCAGTTTTTCACATTTAAGGAACCAAAGAAAAAATGTTGAAATATATGTAATTCGAGTTTTTTACCACGGGGATCCCGTGAGATCTAGGCCTAGTTTGACAACCAAACCCGTTAGGTTCGTTGATTAAACCAAGGTTACTGTAACCCTAAACTATCTATTTGTATAAACGATTCAATTGGCCAATGTGCGCGTACACACGTGTTAATCGTTTTTAATGTCCAACATACAAACTAAACACACCTTTAAGCACCTAGCTTCATTGAATTATAGGTTAAACATCTTTTAATTTTTTAGCGCAGTGGATCAAAATATTGCCTAGGCAAATAAATGTCTTGGCAATTGTGTGTTTTGGGAAATCTATGTATTTCATATACCTATCTAATCCTAGCGAAATAGTTTGAACGTTCTATCCGAACAACAACCGAACCGAACCAATAAATTTTTAACATTTAAAAACGATAAATCTTTTAAATCCATCATGGTTGACTAAAGTCTACTAATGGTGTCATGTCATCAATGTTGGTGGATGGTACCATCCGAAATTTATAATTTAATTGTTTTGTTAAACTCAAAACCGACTTCATATTCTTTGATATTTACACTGTGTTTTAAGCTTTGCGGGACAGATATTGATTCCTCGGGCATAAAATTATTTATCAAAACTCAAATCATGGTAAATATACCATTTAAAAACGTTTTTTAAATCAAGCTTTTATATCGTCTAGTACCAAAGTGCTTGGGAAGTTCGCTTAGGAGTTCCTAGGGCCACCTTCTGTCACCATCATCAGACCAGCTCGATAGTACCATAACATTGCATTGTCACCAAACTTACATAAGTAAGCCAAATTTCAGCTCCATCGGTTGAGTTCAGCTGGTCTAAAATTCAGTTGCAAGATTAGTCTCACCCACACATACTAACTAACAGGGCAAGCTTGTCATTTCTAAAGCTGGGCTAGAGTTACACAAGTATTACCCGGCTCCTTTACTATGAGCAACCATAAAGCTGGGCAAGAGTTACACAAGTATTACCCGGCTCCTTTACTATGAGAAACCATAAAGCTGGGCAAGAGTTACACAAGTATTACCCGGCTCCTTTACTATGAGAAACCATAAAGCTGGGCAAGAGTTACACAAGTATTACCCGGCTCCTTTACTATGAGAAACCATAAAGCTGGGCAAGAGTTACACAAGTATTACCCGGCTCCTTTACTATGAGAAACCATAAAGCTGGGCAAGAGTTACACAAGTATTACCCGGCTCCTTTACTATGAGAAACCATAAAGCATGGCGAGAATCATAACCAACCAGAAAAAACCATGCTGTATATTATATTATATTACTTAACTCTGAGATACCTTGCGCTGTGCATGTGTGTCACTCACACACGCTAAATGAACACGGTATGTATTTATATATGCTAATCTATTCACTAACTGCCGATAAGTCTGAGTATTGTTGATTTGAGCTTGTATTCTTTAGGTATGCGAATATAAATATGACGCCGTGAGAAATGTGTAGGATTATTTTATTCATAGATATTTTGTTTTGGGTGAGTTCAAAACACTTTAGGCTTATTATTTATGATTTTTATCTAAATTACACTATGTTCAGATATGTATTTAATATTTTTGTATATTATGTATTATTTTAAAACGTTTGTACTAAAAGTCTGTAGTGTTGAAGAGACCGTTTCAAAGACTGCCTCTATAAATTGTCTCTATATTTAGGGAAATGTAAATTACGTTTTACGTACTATTTTATCTAATTTAACTTTAACTTCTTTATTTTAAACCTTCATGTTCTTGTTTAAGAACGTTTAGTTTATTTTATAAACAACATACAGAGCTATTAAAAAACACTGCTATTAAATTTATTATTTTCTGGCTAGATCATCAACCCACACCACACATTTTATCTCTCTCTCTCTCTCTTAGCTCATTATCTATCCCAAAAATAATTGCTCTATTTGCGCAATGCTTACTGAGCACGTTGGCGGAATAAAAACAAAATAAGTGCTCGCGAGGTCATTGTCACTGCTAAATATACTTTGGAGACACTAGAAGACAATCATTCTAGACTTCCCGGCAATTTACAAACTAACAATTCACGCTCGGTATAATAATCGTCAAACTTCTTGTCCTCTGGCGAACCACGTGACGAAGATGCGCAGAACGCAATTCTTAGGCCAAATTGGTGGACCTTCTGGACAGTCGCATCGATTATTCACTGCGAGTGTTTGTTTCAAACAATGAAAGAGCGAGACAGAGCAATACGAAGCTGTACCTATCTCTTTCGCCCGCTGCGTTGTCGGCGGCATATGAATTATATGCGTGAGTGTACCTGCGCAACTTCCCATTCTCACTGTTCGTCACCGGACAAGACGTTTGGCGGCAGCTATACCTACTACGTTCAACCTTATCATATTCTACACACTATTCGTATTTCAAAACAGAATAAAGAGTTTTATTGTCTAAGGAGATCGCATGCATAGTACCTACCTACATTCTATGGTAACGTCCTAACCTAACTGCTCGGATAAAGGTTAATACCTTGATATAACCAATAAGCAGGACGTATTTGTGATTAAAGAACTTCCTGTTACCTAAGTACCGGCTCGTAGTAGGCTTTTGTTTGAGAATCTGCCTGTTTGTTGTTAACATTTGTCACAGATCTACCTATTAGTTACCTATGTTCCCTTAGATAATTTCTAAAATATTGATTACCTACCAGTAAGTGATTGTTATTTTTTTTTAGTTCTATTGGTTCTAAATGTTCCTAGGTGTTGGTAGATCTAGGCTAAGTCGGATAACATAAATATTTTATCAGCGTAAGCCGGTTAGTTTTTGTGTATTACTTATCTAACGCGTGACTTTTCAACGTGCTTTTCAACTTTATTTTTCTCCTTAGAAACCATAGAGGAAACTACTTAATATCTCAACTCTACCTACGTAAGAAACGTTTGCCGTACGTAACTAAAACCTAATTCTGTTTTTGAATTCCGAACCACAACAAAACTTTTTGGATTTGAAAAACTAAAAGGAGACTGTGTTCCGCAGATGTGAGGTTGGAGCACTTCGTTGTTATTCTACGCACTTTGTTGCTACGCAAAAATGTCAATATTGACTTTGTGCGTCTTTACACATGCGTGGTTGAAATGCCTTGTTCCTTTTCTACCGCATGCCGGCTAAATCTTGTTCATAACATAAAACTTACCTACTGTTTATTAGGTATGTTATGGTATACTTGCGTTTTATTTATGGTTTATGTTGGTTGAATTTTTATTCAAAAATTTAAAAGTAGGTATAGCCGTGTGTTTCAAATAAAATTTTGTACGGTACCAAGTTTTTTAGGAATGAAATTTCTTTTGTTAAACCTTTTTTATAACAAAGGGGAGAAAAAACCTAAGTACCTGCAATTGGTTTAATATTAAGATAAATATAGGTGGGTACTAACCTATTTATTGGCATAAATATTGAATAAGTAAATTAATGAAGGCCATGTGTTTCTGATAACACGAATTTATCTCCGCTTATCTCAATAAACCTAAAATCATACAGAGATTAATATTGAGGTCGAATTTATTGTTCAATTTAAGCTAAAATTGACCTTATTATTACCTCCTGGTGTGGTGGAGTACAGGGTGCCCCCAGGTGTGCTGGAGTACACGTCAGGCATCTGTGAAGGATCCGAGATCAGGACACTCCTTGTAGGAATGCTTTGGCTTATCGTGGCCGCTCTTGCGATTGGTGACGCCGACATTTTGCAACTTGTCTTGTATTAAATAAAGTTCAATATCACAAATCACTGACACTGTAGGTCGCTCGGGAAGACAAGAAAGACTGAGCCGGGTGTCAGTGCTACCTAAAATAAATACGCGAGTACTCACACAGCTGCGCGGCGATGTAAACATACTCACACATGGAAGCGCTTCATCAAAACAATCATAGAGTATTTTGTACTTAGTTTACCTACATAGCGTATGCATTTTTCTTTTAGATTAGACTTTTTTTTCAGCAGAGACTAGTAAGTATGTAGTACTGGGCTCTGCTTTTAGGTATAGTTATTACCTACATCATCTCAGCAGCAGTGTGTACCTATGATTTTATTTTACTTTCGAAGTAATTAAACCCGTTTTACTCCAACGTGTTTGAGTTTATTTTAAACTTTTCCCAAAAAAAACGTGGAGTTTTGCACGTGGATCAAAATATTTTTTTAAGAAACACGTGTTTTATTGAGTTTTTCCTGTTATTTGAGTTATTCCTGTTCACGTCACCTTTAAAACTTCGGGCTAGCTAATGGATATTTTAAATTATTTTAATGAAAAGAATGTACCTACGTATTTCTTGCTCATCGGTGATTTATTTTTTATTGCTCTACTTAGATATTTGTAATACAATACAGTAGAGCCATTTCTGTGTGTCCATTTCAGAAATAAAAAATATCACTTTATTTCTGTTTCTAATTTTAGTGTTTAATTTTATAATTTGACCTTTTCTAAGTGTACATTTATAACTAACTATGTATATATAGATGATGCATGTAGACTAGTCACATTGTTCATAGCCTTTTTTTCTCTACTATTATCCTATCCGTGAAAACATTCAACAAGCTTTCTGGTATTTATTAATTTTTAAGTCTGTTTTCCTTCAAATAAATATAATTTTATTGTATTTATGGAAATAAAGAGTTTTTGATTTGATTTCATCTGCTGTGTGGTGCCGGCTTAGAATTTGCACCACGCCAACTCTTCCGTCGGGTGTCGTAAAAGGCGACTAAGGGATATCCACCGGGGCGGGCAGCAGCGCCCTCCTATAGAACAATTCTACCACCGAACTGCGATCCCAACCCGCATGCCCAGCGTGGGGATTATAAGTATTGCCCCCATAAGATAAGGACCAATAGGGCACTTATCGGGGGAGGCCTGCGTTCAGCAGTGGACAGGCTGTTGAGGTTGAGAGCCATTTCACACCATTTTCTAGTAGGTAGGTAGTAAATTATGTATTTTATGATGCACATGCCTTATCTTAATACCTTTCACACAATCCTTGAGAGATTCTAGGAAAAACACCATAATTATTATGAAAGTAGGTACCTACTCTACATTGTTTACAGTTTTAGATTAGTAATGGTATAGAAATGTTACGAACCGCCATGCCATACCTATTCAAACATATTACATAATCTTTGACCACGCACACATTGACACTGTTATCGAACGTTACACACACTAACACGTGTTAATGTAATCTCGCGAGGTATATGCGTAGTTCGCGAAATATTGTGACTGTTTCTTATCTGTGGCATAGCACCGCGTGGCTGACATATGACTACATAAAATGTTCATAAGGATGAAACTAATACCATATCAAATCGATTACAGACCTTATAGTTATAGAGCTAAGGCATTTTACAATATAACTCGACCTGCTATGAAACGTTTTAATAGGTAGACTACTCTACCTATTAAAACGTTTCTTAGCATGTTTCCATCAGTTACGCATTTACAAAAATGACTCCATAAAAAAACTCTTTTTGGGTTACAAAATAGTTTTTTTGTAGAGTCTTACCCTCATTCCCTAATCAATTTTATAGGTAATTGGAACAAAGGCAACAAATGTATATCGTAATCTATGTATGACTAAATCCATAAAAGTAGTTTCTACTTCTGATAAAAAAGTTAAACACAATGAGCTATCTTTCCCTGTGAAGCGTCTCATATTTTTATTAATAATCAACGGCGTTATTATTAGGTATTAAAATGTTGACGAATTGGCAGATGGCCATGTTGCCAGAAAGTGGTTAGCAATCTGTTGAAAAAAACAATCAATAGAGTTCAAAAATAGAACATTTCGTACCAGTACCAACATAAAATCATTAGCTCAAAAGTTTTACCAATCTGTTGAAAATAATCAATACAGAGTTTAAAATTAGAAGAACGTTTCGTACTAACGTGAAATGTAGAGCTCAAAAGTGTTCTGGAACAAATAATGTTGGCATTAATAAAAATCTAACCTAACCAGTTTTTTTTTTTGTCAAAATCTTCGTATGCTTGGTTATTGGATAACGAAAATAATGAAAAGGCGTCATCTTATTGCGTAAGTAGATTTTTATCTCTCGTGTATTTTATTATAAAGTCGCGAAATGTCTTCTTGTTTTCGACAGTGACCTTCCTCTGTCCGCATTGGTTGTGTTTTGTTTACGAATTAATCTTATCTTGGATGTATGTAGTAGATAGCCAAGAAATTTATAGGAAAACTGACTTATGAGAAGATTGAGGAAGTTCGTGTTTGTGTGATTAAGAGATTACCTATATACGAAATAAGACCTAGGTCTGATCTTAGATTAGGTGACAAAACTGTTGGAAAAGTGACTTATGTTAAGTACTTACCTATTAGAATAGAATAGAATATAACTTTATTGCACCATCAATACATTTACAAAACAAGAACTTAATGCTAATTATATGTAATGTGGCACAATCGGCGGCCTTATCGCTAACAGCGATCGCTTCCAGGCAACCTTTGGATGGATAGCATCAGTACGTATTGAAGCTGACGGTGGCGTAATTGAAGAAGTATCAAAAACAATAGAAGTACTTTAAAAACAGAAACTAAAATAATTAACAAAATAAGGCAAAAAAGACAAGAAAACAAGAGTGATTACAAAATAAAATAAAAATAATTACATCAGGAAGACTTATCAAGAGTGGACAGATAGTGTTGATGCTATTTGTTTTCTTTATTTGTAAACAATAATAAGCAAAAAAAAAACCTAGGCCTAGGTCCTACACACCGATCAGTTACTTATCTGACTTTACGTAGGTAATAATATATATATATATATATATATATAGGTGCATGACGTAGGAACATGAAATAAAGTCATTTCACCTCCTCCACTACAGGCTGTGCAGGTGGCAGCCTGTATTGGTCCAGTGCTGGATGTCTCATATCAGGTGCCTTAATGGCATTTCATTGGAATGAATGAATGAACACTTTATTGCACTTAAAAAATAACATAATAAAAATCTTATATCTACATTTAACACATACTCAGTACAATAGGCGGCCTTATCGCTGAGAGCGATTTCTCCCAGACAACCTAGGTATCTAATGCCAATAATCCCCACGCTGGGCATGCGGTTTGGGGATCGCAATTCGGTAGTAGAAATTTGGTTTGTAGTGTGTAGTTTAAGTTCTAGAATCTAAACTAATATAAATGAACCTCTGAAGGGGTTAAAAAGGGTGGTATATTTTAATCTTGAAAATTGTTATTCTTTTGTTCGATTCACTCAAAACTCGGTACAAATAAACTATAAACTAAATAATGATACAAGTATTTTTTATTTTTACAAATCTACCCCTAGGGGGTGTGCTATCAAATTCCACGCGGGCGAAGCCGCGGGGCGCATCTAGTTATTTATATCCTGAACTGAATCTATAAAGGAGCTTACAACCTCAGTACGGGCGTAAGCAGGTGAACTTTGGTGCACACTCATTTTGTTTCCTTTGTTTATTTTGGATGCAAAGAACATAGAATCGCACTGGCCTCTGTAGGTATCCAAAAATAATAAATAACATTCATATCATTTATTGTAGTTTTATGCATAGAGGTATTGTTTTAAGGTGTATGTAGTCTTAGTGGGTACACACTACACAATGTATAAAAATCATGTCAGGGCGCAACAATTATTTGGGTTCGCTCTTGTTAGATTGATAATTTTTATGGAATTAATTAATTTAAATAATAATAATAATAATATATTTTTTAATTGGCGGATATCTGGCGCAGCGCATCAGCATTGCCATACAGCGGGGCAATGCAGCCAGCGTCTTGGGGACGCTTCCGACTGGTATTAATATGGATCAGTTGAGCTACCTGTAGATTGTTTGCAACAGTCTGCAGTTAGCTTAATTGTTTCAATTGTAAATACTAGTTATAATTTGATTGTAATTTTCTTTGTTAATAAAGGCCATTGCCCATTAATAAAAATAAAATAAAAAAATTATTTAGTCATTATTATGATTCATCGTATAGTAAGTCCATCGAGTTGTTTAGCTATTTTTTAAGTCTTCGATATTCATTCAAAGTCGTTTAGAAATTATCCTACAAATATTATAAAGCCGAAAGTATGTATTAAATAAATAAACAATACTGGACTATTCATACAACATCATCTAGCCGCAAGCTATGCAGAGCTTGTCTTATGGGTAACTGATAATAATACAAATAATACATAATACAAAGTATCTACCTAAATAAAAAGTATATACCTAAAGAATAATCATCAAAATAAATTTATTATAATGTTATGTATCGCTTTATATACACGCCGCGCCGTTCGCGTTCCTTGATAAATAAATAAATAATGTTTTTTCATGAAAACAACTTAAGAATTCAAGGCCGAATAGCATTGTAGAATAACAACATGCCTTCTAAGCATTTGATAAACACCCATGACGACTGCATATCTCTACTATATAATAATTATATGTATATTGTATATATATATATATACAATATACATACATCTTGTTTATATAGGTTAGGTACGTACCTAACCTATATAAACAAGATGCGTCAGTGCGAGTGTAACTCGCGCGCCGAGGGTTTCGAACGTTATTGTCAATTATACAAATATGTATTATAGGCACCGGTTAGACACTTCCCTAATTAATGAATACCTTAAAATAGGAGGCTTCCGTCGATTGGGACCACTAGTAACCCCTATAATAGAATAATCCCTTGAAAATCCCGAAAAACATACAACATACATAACAATAAATAATCATTATGACAGCTGGAATTGGAAAACTAAAATATATTTATAAAAACATTTAGAAACGACAATATTTACAATAGAAACAGTTGAGCTTACTGCAGACTGTTGTAAGCAATCTAGAGGTAGCTCAACTGCTTTATTGTTAATGGCCATCCTTGAAAAACATGATGTTGTAGATTGCAATAAGAAGCTCTCTGACTTTTCGGAGACGCGGAGAATAGGCAACATATCACGTGAGACGTTGGGAATAGGAACGTCTAGCGCGAGACGTTGGGAAAACCCATTTCGGATCTTCTTGTTAGAGGAGGCAGTGCAGTTCAGCAGTGGTCTTTTGTGTGCTGATGAGAAGAAACTCCTTTCTTACAGTTTCCTCCGTAACAGTCAGTCTAAAACCACAACGCCTAGAGAAAAGTCCGTTGCTGATAGCCTACGACTGAAGCGAGAGCTCTAAAGAGAGCGCTCAAAGCGTGACCATGCTGGCTGCTACCCATGTTACGGTGTCCAAACCTATCATCATCGTCATCAATGGCCTTTACATGGATGTAAAGAAGGATGGTTTCAACTTCTTTTTTTTATGGCGCCGCTTGCTTTTCGATACGACTCTGCTCTTCGAAGGCAGAATATGATCAGTTTTAGGAACTTAAATTTTAAATTTTTGCATCAAGGTGATTTTGCTACAGCAAACGGACAACACAACATAAGTAAAAGAACAACACAACATGTAAACGTGGTGTTCGTTTTTCAGCACGTAATATGTAGATGATCTCTGAACAGCAGCTGTCATTCCAGTCGGCCGTGAGTATAGAATAGAGCATTCGCTGTTTTAAAATTTACTCGAACGACACTTGGAACATGACGCTCGATGTTTTGGTATATCCTGAATTTAAAAATCAACGAGCGTTTTCGTGTAACATTTTATCGAGCAAAGGCACGGGCGTGGGTGTCGGGGGACGGCGGGGCGTGAGGTGCACAGACCGAGGGAAAATGTACGCAAAGAAATATTACAGGTAAATAGAAACAGTTAAAATTACGGCAAACGCAGCGTCGAGCATTCGCAATAACGTTACATTACATGGAAATTCTTTAGGAAACAGAACTTTTGTCTGTATTGTACCATTCGTAAGAACGTTACATTACATTGTAATGCACTAGCAAATACCAATGCAAATGCGTCTATAGGATAGACACATTTCCGTTGTGTTTTGGCACTTGCAAGAATGTTACATTAGGTAACGTACGAGTACGTTCTTGCAAGTGCCAAAACACAACTCTGCGAGTTATTAATATAATGTATATAATAGTGACTTTTGTTTATCCCTGTATGAATGTACCTAAGTGACTGTATGAATCAGCTTAATTAGCGACGGCCCACAAAAGCCCCAATAGATAAAGCATACAATTACAATGTGGCACGTAAAACAGAAAAATAAAATGATTCTCGCCCATATTTCCGTTTATGAACGAAGGCCTTGACCGTGTGTACGAATAATTAAATAGGCAGGTACGGGCAGCACCAAAAATGTTTCTAAATATTACGTTGTGTCCTTTTCGCTGACTGTCTATATGCGTTAGCTATTATAATAATTTGATGCTTCAAATTCCTTAATTTTAAGCTGTTTTTAAAGTTTTGCGGGACAAATAGGTACTTTAATCTTCAGGTTTTTTTTTTTATGGGATAGTCTCGGAAGCATTTTCTATCTATACTACAATAGCAAAAGAATCAAAATAGGTCAGCAATTGACGGAGAAATCGGCGAACATACTTTTAAATGAAAAAAACATACTGACGAACTTAGAACCTCCTTCTTTTTTCGATATCGGATAACAATAAGGTATATTGGGGGAATGGTTTGAAATGAATTCAAATAAAATGTTTAAATTAAATTAAAGGTAGAGCACTAGAGTAACCATCAAGAGATATTTATATAATCACTCATCTAGTACCCATAACACAAGCTCTGCTTAGTTTGGGGCTCGAGCCACACAGTATCAAAGGATTTTCCAGCAGTTATTTATTTGACTTAGAGCAGGTTAGACTTACATTTTTGTCAGACGGAATTCCATTTACTTTATTTTAGCGACACTCTATCGTAGAGCAACGCACGAGACTGTAATATGTCATGAGCACATTGCGTTCACTTATTTTTGCCTCAGAGACTGAGATAAAAATATATGAAGTGCTCATGACTGTACCTAACCCATATCTAGCCACATGGCACATTGCCTTTTACATAAAATTTTATTACGATCACAAATTTGCGTGTTGTTGTTATATTATTGTTTAAAAAAAATATTACAAAACATAGGTAAGTAGTAACTTATAATTTTCACAAGATAACCTTTAACATCTCAGTCAGGTCAGGATAAGCTGAACTGTGTTTTTTCTACAAAAAAAGAATATAATTTTACATGGAAGATAAAGTTATTTAAGGCAAACGATTCTGTAGATTTAAAAGGAATTTATCCATTAAATATACATACATGTGTGGTAATCTTATCTAAATCGAAGTTATTGTAACTTTGTCGAAAATTTGTACCAATTAGCCCCATAAAGTTAAACTGTATATATAATTAATTAATTTCTATATATAGTTTCTTTATTTCTATTAGGCATAAACTAAACGGGTTCTGGGTATCTTCTATGTATAATAAAAAATATATATATGTGTATTATAGAGGTATACAGACGCTTCCGACTGGTATTGATATGGATCAGTTGAGCTACCTGTAGATTGTTTGCAACAGTCTGCAGTTAGTTTAATTGTTTCAATTGTAAATACTAGTTCTAATTTTTTTTTATTATTGAATTGTAGCATACATATGTATTTGTAATGAAATGTATTGTTTTGTGTAAACACTGTAATAAAATAAAATTCGTTTATTTCGGACAATTTGGAATCCATAGGGTGTTAGTAGAACGGATAAAGAAAATAAAAATAAAAAAAGTAGTATTAACCTAGTTAGATAAAAAAATTAATCAGTTATCTAGTACTCACAACACAAGCTCTACTTAATTTGGGGCTAGATAATGTTGTGTGAATTGTCCAGCATTAATTATTTAGCTTTATACCTACGCTTACTCTAGCCCGAAGATTCGCCCGCTCTTTTCTGAAAAAAAAATTGCCTATGTCCGTCTTCGAGATGAGACTGTCAACCTCCCTCATCAAAACCCCGTTGAACAATTGACGGAGAAATCGGCAAAAAAACGTACAGCCGAACAAAACCTCCTCCTTTTCTCGAAGTCGGTTAAAAATTAAAAGTTTTCGTTGGGTAGGTAATTAATAGGGTACATTCTTTGACTCACTTCGGTGATTTTACGCAGTGTTTTCGTTCAAAACAAAACGTGTGTTATGTTATGGTTATGAAGCCGGAAGTTGATTGTTCTGGAGAATTTGTTCTAAACAGGAAGTTCATGTTAACTCTATTAGTTATTGTTATTTGTCTCTATAGTGTGGATTATCCTGCATTTTAATTTTATTACTATTTTTACTTACTATTTTTATAGTAGATTTGTGAAGATCATTACTGTAAATGTCGTGTTTACCTTTTAGTAAAATGCTTATCAAATCATTTATTTCAGACATAGTATACATACACAGTACACAGAACACAGAAACCAATTACAATAAATTAAAATAAATAAATTTAATTTAAATTATAATTACATTGAAATTTACCAACTAAAAAGTAACAGAAAATATGAGCCTTCGTCCAGTACTGCATGAAGGAGGAATGTGTCTGTGCAGTGCAAGAAAGCTGGATTTGTATCCAGCCTTCCTGCAATGACCTGCAGGTAGCTGTTTGCGCTGCCGCGCACCCTGCGCATCAGTGACGCTACAGTTATCAGAACAGGACCATATTTAAGTTTGTTTTAAATGATTGCTAAGTAATGTCGTTAGTAAACCTTTTTAATTAATAAATAAATAACTATATAAAAGGTACAATATAAAAGCATCATTTCACATTTCTCAGGCTTAACGGAAACTATCTAGCCATGTGCGGACATAAATATTATAGTGTACAAGTGAGTGCTCAAACACAGGTGCACTCTCTATTCCCTCACTCTCATAATCTGATGGCCGATGGGACGACAGACCGACACGAACAGAGAGAGGTCCAAACGGCTTTAGCTTGTCGCACACCTGAAAAGCACCGCTGCAGCACAGCGCCAAAATGTGCATTCAAAATAGGGGCTTTATCTCGTTGCATTTAGATTCATTTTATATTGACGGCATAAGATGACAGACAGCTCGCGGACCACTCGTTTGAAGCTTGTGGGAAACCATTTTGTCACTTTATAGATGTATCTTAAGATAACCAGTTTGAGCTGATATTTGAATGCACGTCTTTGTGCTGTGTGGCAGCGGTATTGGATTAATGAGCGCAGATCATTAACGTGCTTTCCGAGGCACGGGGTGTAACACCGCCAACTTCCTGGCTCCGGACTGCTATTGGGAATAAGCAAAGTTTCTAGCAAGGAAGTATAACTAGGCAATCGAACCAGGAACATTCTGCGTCACTGTGCCGTAAGAGACGCAAATCCAGAGTTATGTACCAACTTGGTTTGTATAAGCTAGTAGTTTACGTATTTTAATATCTTGGCTCATTTCACTGCCGATGCGATGCTCTTGACCTCTCATCTTAAAGCTAGATAAGTTTTTTTGGGCTGCTGCCAGATATTTTATTAAAAAACAAGTTTATGCCCGCGGCTTCGCACGCGTTGAGCCTATGGAAACGTTTAAAGGATGTTTCTATACCATGGGAACTGGTTTATGGGTTAAAAAGCTTATGTTTTATTCGAGTCCTAAAACTACATGTATACAAAGTTTCAGCCCGATCCGTTCAGTAGTTTTGGCTTGAAGAGGTAACAAACATACATACATACATACATC
This sequence comes from Eupithecia inturbata, assembly GCA_963662085.1. Lineage (NCBI taxonomy): Eukaryota > Metazoa > Arthropoda > Insecta > Lepidoptera > Geometridae > Eupithecia > Eupithecia inturbata. The sequence goes on from OY759195.1 coordinate 2,956,046, forward strand.
TAAACATACAACCTTTCGCATTTTTAATATTAGTGTGAAATGTGATAGGAAATGAGAATACAATGTCAATGCAATCGCACCATGCCGACCTTGAACGTGTTTACAGTTTCTCGATAAAAGAAAAAAACGGAATAGCGTGTCGGTCTATCTTCAGTCTTGGGTTCCGTATAATTTTATAGTAATAAAGTTATTTTAAATCGATTTATTAGATACGAAAGAGCAGAGTTACTTATATCGTTCCCTTTATCCTGTAAATTATTGAATAAAACGGCAAGTGCGAGTCGGTCTCGCGCACCAAGGGATTCGTATAATTCCTTGTTTCTTGCCATTCATGTCAAGACCGACGCATCGCGAGGCTGCGGCTAGGCCATCCAGCATCCGGTTCAGCTCCTCTAGCGACTCCGCCATTAAGACTATTTCATCAGCGAATCGCAGGTGCGAGATGTATCGAGATGATCGCCGTTTATGTTAATGCCCTTAATTTTTTTAGATTTATGGTAGGTACCTATGTTTTCTACAGTTCCTATCAGCTGAACACTTGCTACGGAACCTTAAAACTGATCTTAGTCGTAGGTTAGCTGTGACCAGTATTTATACCAATAAAAAGGTATTTTATGTCCTTATACTATTTATCTACACATTCTACATAATAGACTTAGTTCTACGCAGCAGACACACCCCCTGTTTACAAACAGAAGACAAACATCACGCTAGTGTCGTTAATGGAATGGTTGGTGAGTCATTTGTCCTCGCTAGAGTTATCAAGTTCTTTGAATTATTCTATATTGTAATTATATATAAAATTCTAATTATTGTTTTACAAGTCAAGAAATAGACTTGCCGAATGACACAATATTTTTTTTGTTTTCATTTCGTATTATCTCATAATGGGCGAAAGTTTTCCCATTATTTCTGCACTCCACACAGGTAAGAAAATTGTAAAAGCTAGGTACTGTGAAACTTCATCAAGCAACATCTACCATATTAACTACCAAGTGGCTAGGTGGGATGATGACCTGCGAAAGACTGCAGGCAGATGCTGGATACGGCAAGCTGAAGACATGGCGTTATGGCGCCCATGAGGGGAGGCCTATGTCCAGCAGTGTACTAAAACATAGGCTGATGATGATGATGAACTACCAGGCAGGCAAATAAAGTAGGTTTTGGATGAACAAGAATTTGAAATTATTTGGTCCAAAAACTTTGCGGTAAACATAGAAACCAAAATCAATCAATCATGGCTGTATCAACCTGACCGTAATGTGCTCAGCGATATGTGGAGCAGACGCCACCTCTGGCAAACATCCAAGTCAATAATAATCCATACTAATATTATAAATTCGAAAGTAAATCTGTCTGTCTATCTGTCTGTCTGTTACCTTTTCACTCCTAAACGGCTGAATGGATCTTAATGAAATTTGGCATTGCGGTAAATGGTATCCCGGGGACAGAGATAGGCTACTTAAAGAGCGCGTGCAACCCCACAGCAGCTTCATGTACAAGTGTCTGGCAGACCAGCTCATGTGCCAGCCTTTATGCAACCATGTGGAGTGGACAGCCAAGGCAGTCACCAGGAGGAGTCTCTTGTCGTAGTTAAATGGTTGGGTAACCGTCGCAAGTCGCGGTTTTTTGACTGTTTTCAAAAGTAGATTATTTTACTAGGGACTAAACCATCCCATTATAATACGAGGCTGTTATACTCCCGAGCGCAGCGCTTGTAATCCTGCCTGGATTACAAGGCCGAGTTATAGGCTAGTTACATGTGGTTTTGGCCCGAGTTAAACACTCTACTTTTCACTTCGATTGGGAAAAAATAAGACAATGAAACCTGCAGTAAAATAATGCACACGTTTTTCACTTCTTTGCTTTACGCAATTCGTCTTTAAATATGTTTCACGTGATTTCGACCGCAACAGATTCATATTAATTATTTATTTGCCCCCCTGTACCATTTGAATATAATTATCTTAATATTAGCTTGATGACATTCTCAATTAATTTAAATAAGCGTTCACCTTCAATTTAACTTGTAGTAAACAGAAAGAGATTTCGCGCTAATACCAACTTGTTTTAATGTCTTTGTTACGCGCAACGCAAAGTACGCATTCTACCATGGAGGAAGAATCACCCTTCTTAGAAACATCCAACAACCACCAAAAAGGCGCTTTCAGTTCCATTTTCAAAAATCAATTACAGTAATAAAAGCAAAATACTCAAACTCAATAGCGTTTAGAAGATATACCCAAATTTATAATTAAAAAAAAAATATTCGAAATTCGGATATATCTTGTAAACGCTGTTGATTTTGAGTATTTTTCTTTCACTCAAATATTTATCAAAGTATTTCACAAAAATGATACGTTTCACGAATAAAACAAATTATTTATACGGCTACATATAAATAATTTGTTTTGATAATTATTATGTGTTCTCAAGGCCGTTGGGGCATAGGCCAGCCTTAAGTTCATTTATTCTCATACATATACATTTGTGTCGGAATATTTACAATTAAAAATTAGAGAACGCAATATATTTTCGCACACACTTGTGCAGTATAGTATACCCTGTGCACATGGCTACTCTTCGTTGAGACGATCGCCGCACGCCGTGGCCAAAATACCTAGGAGGCTAGGAGGACCAATAGATCTAAGTAAAATCTGTAGATATGGTTCGTTCTCCCAGCGCTTACTCAACAACTGGCCTGTGTTACAACTACACGCAAACACTCGCTCGCAGTTACATTACCAATCTTGTACAAAAGGGTCAAAATCTTTAAACCCCTTTGTTTGTGTTTCATGCTAGGACTGAGAAGATTAGGTACTAATGAGGAGGTGTTGGTAAGAGTTGAGGAGAAAAGGTTTTGATGAACACCATTCAAAACAGAAGAGGGAGAATATTTGGACATCTTATACGACATGATAACTTTATAAGAAACATCATAGAAGGAAAAGTAAAAGGAAGACGAGGACAAGAAAGACCAAGAAATAGCTATTTGAGTCAGATCTAGGAGAAAGTCGCAGGCATGTCGTATAAAGAAGTAAACGACATTGCATTGGAGAGAGAAAAGTGGAGGAAATTGCATCATTACACCGACAAGAGCTAGGCCATAGATCTAAGTAAAAAAGGGGAGATGAGGTACTAGCTTCTCGAAAGTGGAAGGCTCAAATTAGGTTCAATTAGGTTCACCCACCTTAGTCATAGTCGTAGCAAGCACGCGTAACACGACGGCGTTCGTGTTACGCGTGCTTGCTACGACTTACTTTAGTATGATTTATTGAGTAAAAGACTTCAGCAATGCCCTCGTGTTTGTTCATTATTATTATTGCATAATATTAGAAATGTAACTGTGAGCGAGTGTTTGCGTGTAGTTGTAACACAGGCCAGTTGTTGAGTAACCGCTGGGAGAACGTACCATATCTACAGATTTTATTTAGATCTACCAGCTAAGCTATTTAATTTATAACAATAACATATGCACTAGGAAGCGTAACGGCCGATGTAAGAATGCGTAACCAAAGCATTGACCACGGATCTTATCTGACCTTACGTAAGAGGTGGTCAAGGTAACAAAACAACTCTATACCTAAGTACTTACAGAAACAATTAAAATAGCTGAAAGCATGGTGAATCTTAGAAACGCAAATTGGCTTGGCATTTTTGTACCTAAGTACCTAGTTGCCGGCTAAACAAAGTACTTTTTGAAACGTATACTATATATGTAGGTATAGTTTTAAGCTGGATGCAGGGCGGGTAGCACGGGGCCGGTCACTGTGGCAATATTTGGGGAGAGGCCTATGTCCAACCTTCATTACCTGCGATGAATATGATGATGATGAACTTTAGTCGAAGCGTCTACTACCAACTATGCATTTTCTTTCACTGAAAGCCAAGTTTATATCATTTACCTACCGACTAATGTGAGTAAAGTGAGTAAATAATTTGAATGTTTTGAAAAAACTAAAAACTTTTTAGATTTGTAGATTTTGTCCCTAACATCGGTTACCATTATATTATTTTTTTGCAAATCGCCGCGCACAATACAAATTTTATATTTTGATACAAGATCTAAAAATAAAGTGTCTTAAACCTATGTCTTCTTTAAGTAACTTTTAACCGGGATTTTGAAAAAAATAACAAAATATTGACCGATGTTAGGTTCCCACCTCCATGCAAAAATCACAATTAAAGTTATAAATTTGGATTTGGCGATTTTGAAAATAAATAAAAATGTTAGGGCGGTCCTATATACAAAAATCTTCAAACCCCATCTTAATCATTCTCCATACAATAGCGGAAGAATTATTCAACGCGGTTCACAATTAACGGGGAGATCGGAAATCATGGGTATTTTTTCGACTTCACAAAATATTTCAAAAATATGAAAAGTACAGAAATTTCAAAAACTGTTTTCAAATGGATACCTTTCATTTGATACCCCACTTAACATTGTAGGTCACTTTTAAAATTTCGACATCACAATTTGTACTGAAAATTTTTATTTGACATTTATTTTCATTTTTAGGATTTTGAAACACTTGCACATGCACATGCGCACGATATGTATTATTATTTTAAATTTCACGTTATTTGCTGCTGTAGTTGCTAAGATAAAAGACGGAAAAGAGCACAGAAAAAGCGAGACCATAAATAAGGGTTTCGAAACCGATCTCCGATCTTCGAAACCCTAAAAATACAGTTGAACATAGAACCTCCTCCTTTTTTTTGAAGTCAATGAATTACATCACTCTTGTTATTATAAATGCGAAAGTTTGGTTGAATAAATGTTTGCTACTTCTTCACGCCTAATAACGAACAGCTGAGCAGATCGGGCTGAAACTTTGCATAAATATTTTTGAACTGGAATAATTCATAGGCTTCTTTTTATCCCGGCAAATGCGAGCAAAGCTGCGGGCAGAAGGCAATAATCAACATAGGAAGTTTTTTGAAGAGGTAGTAGCCGGAGCGTCATACAATTCCACTTCTGTTTTTAGAATGGCCAGAATTATAACATTTTATAAACCAAATTATAAGAGTTGACAGTAAAAGGGCCCTTTTCTTTTACAGTAAACTCTTATATTTTTTATTTTATTGTGCACTTAGGAATCACTGTATGTCTGTATTTTTTTTCTGCGTACTATCTCTTATGGTGCTTCCTTCTTCCTATTGTAATAACACCTGTGTTTTTTTAATAGTTCTATTTAAAGTTAGTAAACAACGACATCAAGTGTACATATATTATGTAATACCTACGTTGGAAATAAATGAAATAAAAACTGTTACAAAAAATTGCCGTTAAATCCAATTGAAATTCTGTTCAGCTTGAATTGTCAGCATCAAATTGGGGTGATCTAAATGCATTGGCAGTCCGCCTAAAGACCACCCGGAACTAAACGGTAGAGTATGAAAGAGACTCGAAGTCATCTAAATTTACAAAGTAATTATGACTACTTATCTAAAATACCTAAGTTTAGAGACTAAAAACCTTTATCACCTCTAGATTGTTTGCAACAGATTGCAGTTAGCTCAACTAAAGCAGTTTCTTTGTTAATAAAAATAAAATAAATATTAGGTATTTTTATCATGTTGAGCATGCTCATTGGATTAGGGCTTTGAAATAATAGTAATTTATACCCTAGTAATAGTACTAGGATAGTAAAAATAAATCAATGGCCAAATTAGGGCCACAAATAGAAAGCAATTGGTCTTTAAAATAGGAAGTTCTTTCGTAAATTTATTGATTTGAATTTGAATTATTGACATATCAATAAGTTACACAGCTTATTGGTTTGGTGTATTAATAGCTATTTTTCGATTTCGATATTTAAGTGCTTTGATGTAAGTAACATTGTAACATTCGGTAGATATGGTAAGTTCTCTCAGCGCTAACTCAACAAATGGCCTGTGTTGTGTTACAACTAAACGCAAAGACACACTATTTCTAATCTTTTGCAAATACCTACTTATTACTTGTCTTGTGATGGCTGAAATGATTATTATTATTATGTACCTAGACCAAAGTGCGGCCGAGACAACAATACACACGCGAAACGAACGCCGGCGGCGCTGCTAGTCCGACTATGACTGACGTGGGTGGACCTAATTGCACCTATTTTGAGCCTTCCACTTTCCAGAAACTAGTACTTATCCAATCTCCCGAATTTTACTTAGATAGATGCTTGTTAGGTATTTATATTTGGTCCACATATCAAGCTATAATAGTTCGGGTCGGTTTGGGTAAAAAGAACGATGAGGGGGGTAGAGGGGAAGTGTCTGCGCACGGGTAAATCTCGACAAATCGCTCTGTGCGCAGGTGAAGGCCAGCGTCCTTTTTACGTGACGCGAACTAGAAGATGGTAGGTACCCACCTGCTTAATTTGGAAGATACTTTGTGATACATAAGTATCCATCCAGCGTTTTCCACCTCAGCATCATATAACCCCAAAGTAGGTAAACAATAGACAACAATGGGCCACCCTATCGCTAAGAGATATCTCTTAATTCCAGGCATTCAGTGGTAGTGAACCCATTCCATCTCTCCACGCGCATCTATTTTATACGCTGCAATAAACAAGTTAATAATACTAGTAGGAGGTAATTCAGTTTATTTATAAAACCACGAAACGAGACTCGACCTTGATCAAATGACGACTGAAGCAACCGTTTTATAGTTTGCATCATATTACTATTATTATTTCTGCTATTTCCCAAATATTTTAAATATATATTTAATCTATAATATTTACGATTTTAAATTAAAAAATTAACCTAAACTTAGAGACAACCAACTTGCAGAAAAAACTAGAAACTGGTAATAAATTGTTCCACCGTCTATCGTATAGGTTCAACCACAACACAGTAAGTATATTGTTTTTCTTCTTAATCTAGAGTCAGGTCTAAGCTAAGTAATTTTCGCTGTTGAACGAGCGATCGCTTTCTGATTAAGTACCTACCTACCATAACTGAATTAAAATGACAGGACACATTAAGATACAGATTCCGTCCAAATTAAAATGGCATCGGTACTTAGGGCTTAATACCTGATCATATTTGAGGTTATCAGACCCAATGATTACGCATTGCATGCCAAAATTGTTTTAATGTGTGTAGAGTCATAGATAGAGCAATTAATTTGAGTAATTAAATAATTTGCTTTATTTTTTCATTGACATTCGGCAATTTTGACGATGACCGAAGCGTTCGCGAATGGTGTAGTTTGCGAGATGCTGATGATGTTGATTACTTGTTTTAGGTAGGTATCCTATCTACTAAGATAGTCACCTAAGTAGGTGGGACTAACCTACTTAGGTGCTTCTATGAGTCTATCACCCAAGCTAAGGCTTAGGTACACCACGCTTAGACGCACGTGACAGCGACCGTGCGTAGCGTAGGTATTCTGTAGATATTTTACATATCACTCAATCGGGAGTTAGGTAAGTAGATAAGAAAGAGTTTACCTAATTACTATATATAAATAGCTACGCTGATTCGTAGGAATGTGTAACACGAAATTGCTTTGTTATTGCGAGGGCAGACGAAGCGTCAGTCTGTGCGAAAGTTTATAACAAATTTAAACAAAACAACTAATACCTAGATAACTTAAGCATACTCTGACAAAATCTTCTCTAAGATACCCACTCAAGAACCTAGAAGAGATACCTACAAGAAAGGAGACAAAAGTACCTGCAGACTGACATGCAGCCCACATGAATGGAAGCCCAAATTCAGTAGTCGGCATCTAGATATGTATGAATTGGAAATCTAGCATTAAAGATTAATTAGTAACGTGGTCACGGGGCGACTGGATGTTCTCGGAGTTACAGCCAAGAATTGACGGCAGTATCCATGACTAGACTACCCTCAATTCGTCTTAAATAAACTAAATAGTGTATAGTACTGGAAATATAGTATCACACACTACAACAGAACAGAAGACAATACATTTTTCAATGAATTACCTATGACAGTTACTAAATAAATGATCACGTGTAGTAACAGTCGACAGCAGTCATTGCCAAGGCTTCAGTTAACCAATGTTCCACTGTAAACTTCAGTCAAGTTTAGGAATTTCACAAGACTTTTACAAAACAAAGGAATAAAACAATTTTATGTTAAAGGTCAACTGTTACGAAGATGCCAAAGCAGGGATTTTTTAGAATTGGTGTTTTTTAACTCACGCCATATTAAATTAACCTCTGATTGTTAATTAATAATACAATAATATGGTAATACTTGCACGCGTTTAATTTTAATTTGTATTTTCCTGATGTTTCAGCAGAATTACATGCTGTCACGGGAACGTATGATGATATTAGATAAATGATTATCTTCTATCTATACCTACATATATATAAAAGAAAGTCTCAAGAACGGCTTAACGGATCTCGGTGAAATTTGGCAGCGAGGTAGATGATATCCCGGGGCCGGACATATGCTACCTTTTATTACGAAAAAAAACGTGCGAAGCCGCGGGCTGCAGCTAATTATATATAAACTGAGGATATAGATTGAGTTCGTAGGACTACTTGTCTAAATAAATCGTTATTGCACATGCAAAGTTTCAGCCCGATCCGTACAGTAATTTTGACGTGAAGATTTAACAAACATCCACACAAACAAACTTGCGCATCTATAATACCTAATTAGTGTGATGTGATTTATTTGTATTTGATTCAAACGCAGCTGTATTCTCACAGAATTAAGTAGTTTCTACAAATCCTTACCTGTTTTTAACAAGATACTTACAAAACCACTTCTTTGGAACAAGATAGGAAGTCAAATGCTAGTCGAAAGATGGTAACCGCTATTATCAATTTCCATAAAAACGAGTCAGACGGGCAACGATACGAACATGACTTGATTGTCAAACAAATACAAGGCTAAACCGCGCGTCCACCAAACCTGTGGGACCAACCCAAAAACCGACTGAATCGGAATTGTCTAAAACATTATTTTAAATCGCGTCATCGTTGTGAACTGCAGCTGTCAAAAACTATAGTTTACTCCGATATTTCAAAGATTTAGGCTGGTTATGGCCTATTAAATAGTAGGCAGGGGGATAGTGCACACACTTCCTGGGAGACATATCCAGAGCAATCCATCTGTGGATCAGAGTGGATAAAAAAGTAGAAAATGATCCATCGGTGTATCAGAGTGGACAAAAAAGTGGAAACTGGATTAATGGATCTGCAGTGGATCAGAGTGGAATAGGGCTGCAAATCACAGTTCTGATTAAAAAAATTACAAATCGTGATCAAAGGACCTTCTTAGTGTCCCTTCTTATGGCGCTGGCGTCGATTTACTTGTCTCTTACATTCTCATCATTTAATATGCATTTATTTTTATATAACATTTTAGGTTACTAACATCTAGAACAACTCTGACAAGTTTGGAACAATTTCATAGAGGGTTTGGATAGTTTAACCTATAGTTACACTAGCCAAACTATGTAGATGTGTTTTTTTTTAAACAAACCACGACACAAAAAACTTCACAAAAATTCACATGCTCGGCGTAGAGTTTCAGATAATATATTAATTGTAAGCAATATTTATTAAAGGAACTCAAATCTACTAATAATGTAAATTGCGTAAAAAAAGACGCCGCAACAGAGTGAATTTTAGGTATATTTTTGGTAATTTTTATATTTTACATTGCAACATTTTTTTCATCACTTGCTATGTTTGCATATTTGGGTAAAATCTAGTTCGTAACTACATTGTACCTACTGTATTTTTATAATGATTTTACTCTGTTTTGTGAACTAATAAATAAATAAATAAATAAGTATAGTATGGGCGGTTTGTTTACAAATATTCCACATCGAATTTGGCTAGTGTATAGGTAGGCTACTAGAACCTTTGAGTTTAACACATAACGTACTTACCTACCTCTTTACACGGTTCACTTTCTTTACAAGGTTGCCTGGAAGAGATAGCTCAAAGCCATAAGGCCGCCCTTTGCACTTCCTGGATTGTCAGCATTTTCTTCTGTATATATTTCGTGTTTGTGTGGCACAATAAAGAGTTATCTATATGTATAACTATTTTTATGACGCACATAGATCGATCCCAGAACGAAATTTATAAAAACAACTTATTAAACCACGCTTTGGTGGCTAGGTATGTTTATACGATGGCTTCATGGCTATTTCAAGGTTAAAAATATTGGCAAGTATTATCTGTTACCAAGCGTTAAGTAGGTTAACTGGGTAAATGAGTATAGAGGTTATGTTGTGGAACACACGTGTACATATGTTTTACATATTATCCGCAGAACCGTGAGGAATGATCTGAGCCCCATTCGAACAAAGTTATAGGTACCTACCTAGGTAAGTAGGAACTGTACCTATGAAATAAAAATGTGATAAGGGAGGTATCTACTTCTTATATACATTAATGGACACTTCCGTGTTTGATTAAAAAACATGTAGGTAGGCAAATGGAAATTTGGGTCAAGAATTTCGATCTGGTATCCAAGACCGCATACCTTGATCGATGATCGATCAGGTATCTGATGGTGATGACACTAGTTGAAATGGTACCTAGCCTAACATGTCAAATGGTTTCTCTTTTGATAGGTATAGACGGTTTCAGGGGACGCGTTGTGAATCTATGGAGGCCGTCGGCGGATACCTTGATCGATGGTCAAGAATGTATTATGTACTAACAATACGATACACTTTATTGCACACCACAAAAAAATACATAAAAATAGATACCTACAGGAAAAGAGAGAAAACCGAGTTGCACAATGGGCGGCCTTATCGCTAAGAGCGATCTCTTCCAGACAACCTTGGGATGGACTCGAAGCAGCTGTACACGTACAACAATGGTTACAATACAATGGTAACAATGGTTTTCACCAATTGAAGTTCACCTGCTTGTAACGGTGGACACCAATAAAACCCAGCATCTACCCCGGTAGATACTGGGGTGTATGTGTTTTAAAAATAAGACACCACAATTTGTACTAAAAATTTGTTTTTGAATTTTTCAATTCTTTTCATTTTTTTTTGTTAATCTGTAATCTGAAATGTATTATTATTTTAAATTTCATGTTATTAGCTGCGGTATTTGCTGAGATATTCAAGAGGGAAAAAACGACAGACAAACCGGGTTTCTTAACTGATCACGAAACCCTAAAAACGTAAAATAAGCGGCTAAAATAGAATATGGAAATTTATTTTTAATTTATCGCCTCAGTCAATTTATTGAATTGTATTTTATTGACATAATTGAATAACATAAAAATATCAAAATTCAATACAAATAATCATGCGAAATAAAATAACTCATTCCAGAACGATTGTCATAAATCATACATAACCCACCTTTCCTCGTTTCAGTCGGGTTACTATCGCTTTTTACTAGTAGCCAAATGGTTGATACCGGTGTCTACCCGCTGCTTTACATCTATAGTCAAGAACGAATAGTTTTCGATGCGGCGCGGCGGCGGCGATATTTTCAAATAATTTAGATTTTTACAGAGCGCCATATAGTTACAAACCTAATGGCAAAGTAGGTAAGTACCTACCATAGGTACAAACTTTTAACGACGACGCGACGTAGCATAGGTTGCCTCCTCTTTCCCAGAACAAAATTATCCATTGTTTTGGCTACTTTTGAGTTGAATTTAGTGTTTTTTTAGAAGAAAAATGTCTAACTATCAATAGATAAAACCAGGGGGCTACTCGGAAAACAAAAATTGAAGTTTCTGATTCGTTTTCAAACAAAACCAACTCTTATGTCGCTTGCGACCAAATTATGTGCTACTTGATAGAGTTTACACGAAAACGAATCAGTAACAATTTTCGTTTTTGCGCGTTTACTTCAAAAGTTGGATTGAATCTTGTAACCACCTGATTGTTCATAAGTTCAATGCCATATTCATATTCTGTCTGTCTGTTACCTTTTCACGCCTAAACGGCTGAACAGATCCTTATGAACCTTGACAGCGCAACGGTATCCCGGGTTGGCTACATATTTTTATCTCGGTAAAGACCGTGCGAGCCGTGGGCCGGAGCTAGTATCATTATAAAAGGATCCGCGATTACCGAATAGTAAGTTGTGATAAGAGCCCATAACGGCCAATAACGGCACTTATAACGGGAGATCTACAATGTCCAGCAGTGGACTAGTAAAGGATGTTGATGTGTGATGTGAATGTGAAATACATAAAGGGGCGAACCTAACTGGTTTGGCTGTCAAACTATGCGTAGATCTCAGTACTCACGGGATCCACGTGGTAAAAAACTCGAATTAGGTACCTACATAAAATTCTAAATTTTTTCTTTGGTTCATTGAATGTGAAAACACGAGATAAAAAATACGATAAGAAAAAACAAGTAAGTGCACTGTTTCGCACAATATTTGGTCGAGCACTCGGAAACCCTGCCGTCTATTGAAATGACTTACGAGTATGTTTTGATTCGTAGGTTATTACTAATTATTTGATTCCTTGAATCAGTTTCTTCATTAGTTGTGTAGTTTTCTTGTAAATAAGCAAAAACTTGATTTTTGCGCTTACGCCGCGGCGGCGCTGCCGTACCAAAAACGTAGGTACCTATGCTCTGTCCCGCGCTGCTCCTATGAACGCGAAATCCTAATGTCTATCCTTTACACAAAATGGCGCGCATTGCGCCTATACTATAAGTACCTATATCCTCAACCTTGCAACTTACACCCACCGGCGGCACGGAAACTTGGCCTCTCACAATTTCTGCGAAAATTTGTGATTTTCAATTTTTATTTTTGTATCAATTACGTCAGAGTATGAAAATAAATTTACGGTATTGTTTATTGCCTTCGGAACTGTTCAATGCCTTCAGATAACAAATAAAGCATGCCATATCAATACCACGAAAAATCGAACAAAAACTAAGAAATTTTAACAAAAAAATTCATCGAAAATTTTAATTTGATTCAAGAAACAAAGAAAACCCTTTTTGAGTTGTGTTTGTGCGAATTCATAGGGGGTGTTTCCTCCTCTAGCCCTGATAACTGCCTGCAGCCGACAAGGCATGCTCTAAATTAAGTGTATTATCAGTCGTCAACTTGTATTCGTCAACTTGTATTAAAATGACTCATGCTCGCTTACACTGGCACGAACAATGAATAGAATTAATGAACACTTGTTGGAATTGGAAATATTTATTTTGTACAAGTGGACGTCCCAGATGTCTTCGTTACTTCTTCTACTTCTCAAAACCTCATAATTTTTTTCATTTTGCCTATTGAAAAGGATTCGAGTGCCTTTAACGGCCTTGCTGGCAGAGAAAGGTACAAAAATGCAGGATAGGGATAGACTTTATGAATTAAGGCACTTTAGAAAATGGAAGATGAGACGTAAATGCCAATGCATACAAATCCACCGATCATTATGCAAATTAAGTAAAGCGAACACGTTTTTTATAGGTACTTACTTAAAGCTTCTACTCTGTACGACAATAAAATCGCTTGAAACATCAAAATAAACTAAATTGAAACCACATTGGTGCCTGGTACGATCAGACGGCGAAAGTTAGAGGCTATTATAAAACAAACATAATAGTTAGGTTTTTTTTATTTTGATATGACGACGTCTCCTTAAATGATATGTGTTTAAATAATACAGTTAATCTAATTACAATACGAGATCTTTTAAATAAATTAACAATTCTAATTTAGTCACTGTAGGCCTAGCATGGGCAATGTTGTCTAGGGTAGAATAGAGAAAAATTACGTAACTTTGTCATCGAATGCGTAAATTATTTGAAATTCATGCCTTCAACTTCAATAATTTACGCAATGTCATTATTGTCTATTCTACCCTAGAGAACAATCCCCATGCCTACTGGTCTATAAAAAATAAATAATTAAAAATTAGGTACATACTAACAGTCAAATTAAAGTCAAGTAGATACTTAAAGCTAAACTAAAGTCTTTTGTTGGAATAAGCCTCTAATAACATAATTACAGACGATAACATAATAACATAATCTAAGCGGACGATTACGTCCGCTTAGATTATGTTATTATGTTATCAAATCCAAAATATATTAATATTTTGGATTTGATACTCAATATTTTTTAGCTTACATTTGTAACAAAATCTTTCTGGGAAAGCGTGCTCCATCTTAGGGCACATCTTCAATTTCTTATATGATAATAACACAGTGGTCAAACGCTTTTCCATTTTCAATAAAAAAAGATGTCTTAAAATTAGGGAAGTACCTGTAATGGAGACTCCATTACAGGTACTTCCGTAATTCACACACCAAAGTCGGCGACACAGCCCGGCGGGTTGAACGAAACATCGCAATTTCAGTGTATGAATATTGTAGGACAGTGTTTTGTCAACTTGTCGGCGTCCCGTCGACTTTCGTGTGTAGGCTCCACAAAGCTCTGCACACATTAATCCAACGGCAAAGCTACCACGCAGCACAAAAATGTGCATTCAAATATGAAAGTAAACTCGTTACTTTAAGATACATTTTACAGTGACCGCGAGCTGAGAGAGATGACAGACAGTCATCTGATGCCGTCAATGTGAAATGCATCTAAATGTAACGAGTTTATCCCCAAATTTAAATGCACGTTTTTGTGCTGTGCGCTATCAGTGTGCCTCTGATCTCTGACAACCTTACGGCTACTGAACAACTGAAGAAAAGCTGTTTCAATAAATATTTATGATTAAATTTTTAGGGCTGTACACCTCTACACAGATATACGTAAAATCCAATCTTATAAAACAACGATTAAACAATAAAAAAATGTAGCGCAGAATTAATGAAAAAGGAATATAACATCACATTAGTTGTTTTAAAAACAAACAACTTTTTTTAAAACTAGATTTAGCTGTCTCATTTTGGAATTATTTTACTGATATGTTTTAAATAAATAGTAAGATGTCTTTACGATCTGGTGCTCTGGCAACATTTATAGCTTAATTCAAGTCTTGTTGAAAATAATTTTCAGGTTAACAATTTTGTATCATTTAAAAACTTAGACCATTGTTAGACAGTCTAAGGTCCGTATTGTGAAACCACGCTCAGTCATCGATCTATGCTTGAGTATCGCTTACCATAGACAATCTGTACTCAAGCATAGATAGATATGTGAGCAAGCTTTTCTAATACGGGCCTAAGTTTAAAAACATGAAACAATGTTACAAAAATTTGAATTTATCGCTTATCTACCGTGCTACGGAGATTCAAAAACTGATAAATAACTAAAAATTTGTAAATTAATATTTTTAAATTTACGCGATCTGAAAAAAATATTATTAGTATTATTTATGGGAAGTAACCAGGAGGTGAATCAGCTGACAGAGCATCTGAAATCCCTAAGATCAGGTTTACGCACGAAATGGAGGAGAACAGATCGTTGGCTTTCCTTGATTTAAAAGTGACGGTACAATCCGACAGGACCTTAGCACACGCTGTGTACAGAAAACCGACAAACACGGACATATATCTTAACGCTGCGTCACACCACCATCCGTCACATCTGGAGTCAGTAGTATCTTCTCTAGTAAACAGAGCTTTGCGACCCTGAGCACCTAAACAGTAGCTAGAACATTTTCAGGAGGTTCTGAAACGGAGTGGCTACAAGACTAGTATCAGATTGCAACCCAATCGGAGGCGCAAAGAAAAGACGTTGAAGTGGCAAGACAGCCGGCGGTTCTGCCTCATGTGAAAGGAGTGACGGACAAAATTGGAAACATTCTTAGGAAGTTTTCGATCAAGTCGATCTACACTCCACTCACTAAGATGGCAAAGCGACTTCGTACACCAAAAGACGTTGTGCCCTTGCAAGTTCCTGGAGTCTACAAGATTGATTGCAGCTGCGGGCGTTCCTACATAGGCCAGAATAACCCACGGTCGCGGAACGTGTTATAGAACACAACAGCGGTCAAAAATCGACAAATAAATAAGTCGGCAATAGCTGAGCACGTAGTAGACTCAGGACACAATCACTGGATTGAATTACACAAACCGCAAGTCATCTGTAATGAAAGGCATTACTACAAGAGAATGGTTCGGGAAGCGATTGGAATTAAGAAATATTCGAATTTCAATCGTGAAGACGGTTTCAAACTCTCTGTCTCGTGGAATCCAGTTATAGCCAAGTGTACTCATCGTAGACCGGTTGCTCAGTGCGTCGCGGACACAGTTAGTGTTGTGTGTCGTCCGAGTGTGCAGATGGACATGACTAGTTACGAAAACCATGTGAGGGTAGTTTCACAAAATGCTACCCCTGCAACGAGAGGCGGTAGCTCCAGTACTCCAGTCATCCCGTGTCCACGACAGTGTGTAAACCTGCTGAAACGTCGGGAAAAATAAAAATAAGTAACTAAACGTGATAAATACCCGCTAAACAATACTAATAATGATGATTAAATTACTAAAAAATATTAATTTAAATCAAAGGAAATTCTCAAAAACATAAACAGTCTTAAAAAAATCACAATGAGTGTATTCAATAACACTGCCATCCTTATCTTGGTATAGATTTTATAATACTATACTAGCCTTGGGGATATACTTTCCACTCGCCCTAACGGGTCTTCCTCCACCTTCATCGTTCGCACCGCTAAGGATTGGAAGACGCTGCCTGCTGCTGTTTTCCGGCCAATTACAACCTGGGTCTCTTCAAGACATGAGTGAATAGTCTTCTAGACCTACGTGATCATCGGCCACATCGTCACTTCTCATCTGGTGAGATTGTAGTCAAACGAACGTCTATTGATTATAAAAAGAAATCAATAAATGTGCTTCTCATTCCCGCTATACGTAGAGCAGGCATCTTTAAAATTACTAGCATTAAAACTAGCAAAATAATCATCATGTATAAACCTCACGATATTCTCTATTGGACACAGATATGTATTGTAAATCTTCAAGTCATCTATCGGATGAACCACTTTCATAGCAATATTTGTGCTCCTCTTACAAAAACTAAGCAGATTCGTGACATCTTGCCCATTATAAACCACACGGAAGTAAAAATCTTGAGCGACCGCTTTTCTCTTAGTAAATTTAAATTCGTCTAGTAAATCTTTCTTTCTGTACACTTCGAATATCATCCTAGAGGCGTATTGAATGTTGTAATGTTGATGATTGTTTAGACCTAATGCTAGAATTAAAGCTTGCAGTGTTTTGTCATGACCGGAGTAAAGTACAAACTTAGGTTTATTTTCAGAGATCATTCGTATCATATTTTGAACTATGTTGTGTATTAATCCGTATGCTAGAAGCAAGCCTCTTTTTCTATTATTTACGTTCTTTATCTCTTGTCTGTAAGTCCATTCTAAATACGCGAATAGTGACATTACATGTTCTTTTCTAATGCAAATGTTTTCTTTTGTTTCTGGGGTAGGTTCTTTGTAATCATCCTCAAAATCAGTGTCCATTCTCGCATCGTTTGGAAAGTTGAAGTCTGCATCTAAGTTCTTTTTGACTATAACCACATCGTCATAAGCTTCCGCGTTATCGAAATATCTCTGTTGATAGTAAATCAGCTTTTCTCTTTCCATCTGCGCGTCGAAATCCAACGGCGCTTTCGCATTGTTACTATCATAATACTTCCCTATGGCATCGCGAGCTTTTCGCGCTATTTCTAGATTATCTAAATTGTTAACATAATCCAGTTCCATGTTAAGAGTGTCAATATCAACGTCTAGGATGCCTCTGGTGTTGCCACGGAATTTTTTCTGCTTTTGTTCTATATTTAGGTTATCTTTGTTTGTTTTTTCTGTGCAGGGGAAAGGTACATCGTGGCACATATAGGCTAGTACTGCGTCCCTCACTACATCCGCGTCCGGGTGCTCTTGAGATTCGAAGAGGACTCTGGATAGTTTTATGACGAGATCCTTTATCGCAGGGTGAGATTCCAGGCGGTTTTTCGATTGGGAGTTTATTTTTCTGAAACAAAAATGCATAAGACTTAGTACAATGATATAAAGAGCTAAAGGCAAAAGGTTACTTCGTCGCTTCTTTACTTTAGTCAACATACCGAAGCGGCAGAAATCAAAAATATCACTATTTTCGTGTCAGTGTTTAATTTTTAAGAAATTTACCTTTTCTAATTGTACATTTCTTGTATACTAACTGACCCGACAGACGTTGTCCTGTCTTAACTATGAATATTTAAATTTTCTAATTTTCCGCGCAACTTTCTTAATTTTTCTATCATAGGAACCTTCTCCTGACAATAACAAACGCAACAAAAAAATATTTAGCGAACTCGGTCCAGCCGTGACCAAGGGAAAAAGTGCTTCATTTTTATACATATTGGATATTATGGAAGTAAAGAGTTTTTTATTATGTAGGTAGGCTAGCATATATGCACACACCTGTGTGGGTAGGTTTACTTTTGTGTGGGTACATTATGGATATTGTTATTTTTACGTTTCTTTTAATAAAACATACATAATTGGGTTCTGGATTATTTATTTACTTTCTGTTTTTTTTTTGTATTTACTAGGTCTACCTAATTTACTGTTATTTTGATGTATTCCAAATTATTCTGCGGAGTAAGGCCCTGGTGACCCGTACCACAGGTTTAACAAACCTCTCTCGGGCACCAGTCTCTTACAAAACAAGATAACTTTGTAACTATTATCTTTTGTAAGATAAAATAAATAAATATATATATATATATTGGTTTTGTTGCTTTTTTTTTATATATCTGAAGACAGACTTAAATGGAGACCACACACTTGGGGTCGCTGGGCCTAAGAAGTCTGACTCATTGGCTACCATTGCCTAAACTCTAGTTGCAAAGCGATTGGTTGTTTAAGTTTTGTTTTGTTTTGCAGCGTAAGATAGCGATGAGGTCTTGCCGCTCAAAAGTCGACTCAAAACGAGCAGGTGTTGAGTGTTGAGTTGAGGTGCGACCGCTAATTGCGTTCAATCGAAGAAACAGTAGTTTCTTCGACAAATAAACTTTACTAAAAATACTAGCTGCTGCCCGCGACTTCGCACGGCTTCACTTCGAATTTTTCCCGGAATAAAAAGTAGCCTATGTCCGTCCACGGAATACCATCTATCTCCATTCCTCCTCCATTCAGCCGTGAAAAGGTAGCAGACAGACAGACAGACAGATAAACAGACAGAGTTACTTTCGAATTTATAATATTAAGTACTTATCGATACTAACTTGTTCTCTTCGCCATCGCTTCCGAGGATGCTGTGGCGAACTGGACACCGACAATGACAAAGCTTGGGTTCAGCTAGCTCAGGACTGAGATGCGTGGTGGGACCAGAGGGGAGGGCTTTGCCCAGCAGTGGGCCAGTTGTAAATTATAATACTCACTTGTTCAGCGCGTGATGGTGCGCACAGGCACAGTCGCTGAAGCAGAAGGCCACGGCATGGCTCTCTCTGGCCGAGGCTGCGCGGAGGCCGGCGGCCGCTCTGGCCCCGCCCCATAGGACTCCGACTAGGGATTGGTAAGTGCGGCGGTAGCGGGTGCTGTAGGAGATTACGTCTTCTGGAATAGACATTGATATTGTTATTGACTGTTATTAATGATTGTCGTGTGGTGTGGTGCCAGCTTAGAATATGCTCTCCCCAACACTTACAATACAATACAATACACTTTATTGCACACCAAAAAAATACAGAAAAAAGATACAGGAAAAGAGAGAAAACAGAATTGCACAATGGGCGGCCTTATCGCTAAGAGCGATCTCTTCTAGACAACCTTGGGATGGACACGAAGCGGTTGTACACGTATAGACGGTGGCGCATTACTGCGGCAGCAGCGCCTCCTTCAGGTCAAATCCACTACCGAACTGCGATCTCCAACCCGCATGCCCAGCGTGGGGATTGTGACATTGCCCCGTAATGGTAACGTGCCTGTTACCACGTTTTCTCAACGTGTTTGAACGCATTGTGATCCATATCTTTTTTTCGAAACATCAAAAAAGAGACGACGTAATAATTATGTCGTCCCTTTTTGATGTTTCTCTTGCTTTTGATGTTTTTCTTCCTTTTTGATGTTCATCAACAATAATTGTTGATGAAGGCACAGATTAAGGTATCAAATAAAACTTGTTAACGTATTGACAAATTAAAAAGATTCGACGGAATTATTAAAGTACAAGACAATGAAAGTGAACTTACCATTGTCTTTTTTGCCTTGTAAATCCACTGTATCGAGGCCCAATGATCCGCCATAGGCTTCTCTTAAAATATTTCCTGTAATGAGAAATGTAATTAAATTACCCTGTTTGCTGGTAAATAGAGTCGAAAGAGAGTAATTTCGGTCTTTGGTGTCAACTTTTGTTCAGAATCCGAAATACCAAAAATCGTACATGACTGTACATTGATGGTGATAGAGACGCGCTCTAGAGCGTCCAGCCAAGTCCAGAAGGAACGGGCGACGCAATAGCAGTCTTTACACGAACCATTGGGGACGGTTTTGTCCCTTAGGTATCTCAGCCATTACCAAACCAATTGCAATTTGCATGTCTAGTAAGATTCATGAATAGAGTAGGAATACCAAATTTTAGAAATAAATTTTAAAAGGTTGTACTTGAGTCCGAAAAGAGCCATTTTTAACAACTGACTCTTTAAAAACCTAAACCAATTCTGGATGACCTAGGAAGTTGAAATTTGGTATGAAGGTAGATGATCAAATTTTATCGGAGGAGAAAATCCGTTATCAAGAACACAACTTCTGCATAAAAACTGCCAAATCATAATAATTTATAATTATTCGTTTTGGAATTATCGTTAAAAATGTGTGAGCGATCGTGTAAACGGACGTCGGACGACCGATGTGGCGCGGCGGGCGCAGGACCGCCTACAACGCAGGAGGTTGCGGGTTCGATTCCCGCCTTTGGACAAATGTTTGTATTATCTGCAAATATTTGTTTCGGGTGCTCTGGGTATTTTCTATGTATAATAAAAAATATCTATCTATGTAATGTATTGTTTTATGTACATCAGTCATCTAGTACCCATAACACAAGCTCTGCTTAGCTCGGGGCTAGATGATGCTGTGTGGTTTGTCCAGCATTATTTATTTATTTAAACGAACATCGGGTTTCAATAACCTTTTTATTGAAACCCGAGGAACCCCATCAGTTCATAACTAGATGTCGCTAGTAAAAGTCTACGAGCTCTAGATCGCACTGACGAGAACGCACACGTTTTATTTAACGACCTCCATCGGCCGTTTTGGAAGGGTTGGGCAATTCAAATGATTGCATAGTTGATAATTACTAATTACTGATGTTGTATAATGAAAAAATCTGATAATTACTGATGACATAAACTTCACTCAAGCACAGACCTATGACTGAGCAAGCTTTCATAATACGGGCCTAATACTGTGTATGTACCTCACCAACTCTTAGTTACTGTGTATGTTACGTCACCAACTCTTAGTTACTGTGCATGTTAGTTATCTCACCGACAATAATCATCTGCAGCAGTCTCCTTGGAGTGTGCTGTCCCAGCGCGCAGTGCGTACCGCCGGAGCGCAGATAGAGGGAGAGGAAGCTGTGGAAGGGCTCCGGCACAGTCTCTTAGTTATTGTGTATGTTATCTCACCGACAGTGATCATTTGCAGCAGTCCCCTCGGAGTGAGCTGTCCAAGTGCACAGTGCGTGCCCCCGGAGCGCGGGGGGAGAGAAGGAAAGTTGTGGAAAGGCCCCGGCGCACCGACCCACCATGCTCGACCGGAGGCGCTTGCGTTGTTCACAAACTCTTCGTAACTGTGGATTTAAATCTAGTATTGTCTTACTGTATCTAATCAGTCCGTGAGACGCTGCTGGATGCAGGCCAGCTTTCTAAATGATACGCCATCGGGTTGGGTTCTGTGCTACCCGCATTTACTTTCATTGCTATTGTGATGGATATGAAAACAAAACTAACGTAGTAACGTCGTAACGTTCAAACTTACGTAGTGAAAAGCGTTAAAAGCACTGGGATATAGACATATCAGCTCTCAGCTGCTCGTCTATAATTACACTAATAATAATAATAATATGTTATGGTCTGTCCATCATCACTTAATAGTATACATATATCTCTTTATAACCAGTTATATAGTATTATAATTTATTCAGTATTGACTCAAACTTACTACTTGACGACCTCTGCGGCGCAGCGGGCGAAGGTCAGCTTGCGACGCAGGAGTTGGGGGTTCGATTCCCACCTTGGGACAAATGTTTGTACGATCTACAGATATTTGTTTAGGGTGTACTGGGTGTTTATTATGTACAGAAAAAAAATATCTATAAAAATATGTAGTATAGGTATATGAGATATCTAGTGCCCATAACACAAGCTCTGCTTAGCATGGGGCTAGATGATGGTGTGTGAATTGTCTAGCTATTTTTTTTTAAATATTTTATTTAAGTATTGGCTTCTGTTATGTATGTAATATGCAGGTACTTGTCCATCTTATTCTTATAACAAGTTCGACTAAGTTAGGAAAGTTGTATATTTTAATGTGTCAATGTCAGTTAGTTGTGAATTGCTACAAAGCTCAATACATGTAATTTACCGAAATATCGTATTTTATTGGACATAACTGCTTCAATTAACTATAGGTTAATTTGTTACAGCTTGAACTCAGATGAAGAACTTCACCCTGATGAAGTCCCTCATTATGGGGCGAAATGTTGGTGTTCTTCCAACACAAATATAAGGTTCGTAGTTAACCCGCTTACATCCGTAATGAGCTTAACTCACTTGATTTTAAGGCAGTATTGGTTCAACCTGACTCTTCAAATCCACTGCTGGCTTAAACTCTACTGAAATCTCAAAGTCTATGATTCCTTTTGCAAAATACAAACCTTTTGAGCAATGGTGAGATGGGAGTAGTATCACACGGCAGTTTGTCTCCTCCACGCAAATGTGTTAGGGGTCCCCGGTCGCCATGTCGTGTTGCCACTAATACGCCGTGGAGCATCCATGCGTCAGTGTCTACTAAACCTGAAATAGATGAGACGACAGTTAGTGCATGAGGCATAAGCAATTTCTTTATATTTTTTTTATCACTATCTCTGCAAGTGTAGTTCTGTTCAGCCATAATTAGATGTGGTCTTGAATGGGAAAATAAGTACTTTCTTTTCTACTAGCTGCAGCCCGCGGCTTCGCACGCGCCTTTTAAGTAGCCTATGTCCGTCCCCGGGATACCATTTACTTCCCTGCCATATTTCATTGAGATCCTTTCAGCTGTTTAGGCTTGTAAAGGTACAGACAGACAGACAGAGTTACTTTCCAATTTATAATGTTAGTATGGATAGTATGGCTGAGGATGTCATGTAAACAAACATTTTGTAAGTTATTGTGTAGGTATGATATTGAATCTGAATCTTAGTTCTAAAGTAAGGAGGTCCAGAGGCCTAACAGTGATTGAGTGACATAATGACTGTGATCATGACAAAACTGGCTTTATCCTACATTTTGGGATCATATCTCGTATTCTACCTACAACAATGGTCTTTTTCTGCATGATTTAAGTTGCATTATGGTTTTTAATTTACCTTCAGCGCCTCGTATAATATTATCAGCAGGGTTGCAAGCTCGCATATAGATCCTTCGAAACTTTGCATCAGTTTTCGATATCACATGCTCTGTGTGTACTGCTTGCTTTGTTGGTATTTCTTCACCCACTGACATGTATTTGTACATTACTGAAAGATAGAAAATAAGTATAATTGTTATGAAAAATGGGTTAGGAAGACAATGACAAATGTTGATCTTTGTGAATGGCTGGATGGGTTGTTATGAAGTAAATAAATCGGTTATGATGTAGTTGACGGGACGCAAGGCCAACAGACTTAAAAAATTTTCAATAAATCTTTTAAATCCATCATGGTTAATAACAATAACATTTAGTATATCAAGCCTAAATTCTATACAGGAGCATTAATACGGAGCTAAAGGAAGGCTAGTGTCCCGGGGAGTACCTTACCAGTAATAAGGAAGAATATCCAAATACTCATGCCGAGGTAGCAGTAAAAGGCCCTGTGATGAAATGAAAACTTCATCATTTCAGTAACCACCTTGCTTTTGCTGGTTGTGCTCATTTTCTGCAGGAATATAATATTTTATTCAAGAGTATTCCTGCTCGTATCGTCCATTCGCCATTTCTAGCAATTTCTAAATTGTTTCTTCTTCGTAGAACGCTATAACAAAATTTAACCGTCGTTCCATCTTTAATACAGCATTTTGTTCACAATTCAGAAGACTTATGCTGATTTTGCGGATTTTATCAATAAATATTTTGTAAACAAATCAGGAAAATCAATAATCCAACGCGAGCGACAAATGGTATGGAATGAAGTGAACGAATGAGTAAAGTGAAGTAACACAGAGAATGCCACTGTCATGTTAAGTGACTGTCATGCAAATGTCAAAACAAGAAATAGATTTGCTAGCTCAAATCCCGTCACACCATTTTTAAGGGTAAAAAAAGGGAAAGAGTTTATTATTTGCATGACTAGTTATTTCTAAATAGCTTGATAAACATAAAGCCATAGCGTCTCGTCGCACAGCTAATGTCAAATTGAAGCAAAATACCTAAACTAACCATGTCGGACCATTAACGGCTATCCAAAGTTAAAACGCAGAAAGGACAGTATTGTACTCTTTATTGTTTTTGTTTGGTTTTAATGAGATAATAATGATTTTTATTCCGTCACTAACTATTCAAAGCCTAAAATTTACGATTTTACGTTTTTTTCTTATTTCTTAATATGTTATAGTTGATTACTGTATTTTAAAAACTTACTGCGTTTTAAAATTGTAGTTAAATGTAATTTATTTCATCCTCACAAAACAAACAAAACTGAAGTTTTTGACCTGAGATTTTTTTTTATTTTTACGAAGATTAAATATTGAAGCATAAACGCTTATATATTATAACGCAACGTTTAAAATAACTTTCATTTCAGTCCGGTCTTATACTTTTCTTAGGGCATGCTCGTGAAGTGATGAACACATTTTTTGGCTCTCCTGTACAATTTGTCCCGTGTCTTTTTCTACGTTATAACTTTGATTTCGCATGGACATTATGTTTGTACATGCGAAACATGAATTGCGAAGTCTGCGAACCACAGCAATACGATGCCATGGCCATCTGTAGATCTGTGTGTAAAAAAAAATAGCTACAAACTGTAGCTATTTTTATAATTCACAATATGCAAACCCCTCAATACAACTGAAATTTTAGGAGTTATCTAGAGAGAATATAATACTACGGAGTTATTGTTTTGATTGTTGGCATCACTAATGTATTGATTTGTCGGTCGATAGTCGATTTGTTTACTTTGAAACTGCAAAAACCCCCTACATAATTTTTGAGGAATAGTCACCTACTGAAGTCTCGCAAAACTTCCCTTCGTACGGCCTTGTGTGAAAGATTATGAGATAATACTTCAACATAATTACTGGTTCTCGTGTCTGTGCTTATCAGCGCTTGGTGCCGTGCCAGGGCAGCGCACGCAGCGGCGCCGTCGCTCTCGGAACTTTGTAAATGAGTTGGGCGAGTTGTTTTATCGATTGCATACCTTTCCGTGACCCGTGCCATAGGACCTCGATAAGGATCTTAAAATGCGCGATGTGTCATCAAAATTGAAGAATTGGGTCACCGGTAAGTTTTTATCGAAGTTTCAGTGGGCGCGCTTGGATCATACGGACTGAACACCCGTCACGATGTCTGCGCTAACACCTGTTTATTTATTCAAGGTCCGGCTTCTCCGCAGGTACAGATGGACATATTGTAAACTGAGTTGTGATTAAAAAGCAGTAGTCATGAATGGGATTTGTGTTGGATCAAAGGCAGGCAAAAAGGTGGAATGGATAGCGGGAGGTTGGAGGCGGTCCCGAACGGGACGGTGCACTTAGACACTGTGAGGGCTCTGCACCAGACTGTAGTATCCCTTAGAACCGCTCTAGAAGTCTCCAAGAACTCATTGAAAGAGTTGAAGGAAAAGTATGAGAAGCATGCTCATTGCCTGGACTATGCTGACGTTATTGAGAGATTGAGTATAGAGAACCATATCCTCAGGCGTAAAGTTATAGATCTGGGTTTGGAGGATAGAGACCCTATAGCTTCAAACATAAAGTTGGAAGTCGCTTACAGTCCTCGGTCTCAATCAGACTGCCCTAGTGAAGTGGTTATACAGACAGCTACTGATGTTTACAGTGCTCAGGGTCCTAGTGAAACATTAGACTCTCCTGAAGAGCACAGTGTTACTCCCAGTCCATCATTTGAACCAGCTGTGCCCGAGGTAAACGGCAAATTCTGTTCATCCGAGTTGAATGATTTACCTATAGTAGAAGAAAGAGTCTCTGAGACACCTGAATCAAATACAACAGTTGATGGTGAATTTGAAACTGAAGACACACAAAACATTAAAGCTGAAGAAATAAGCTCTCATATTTCTATCAGTGATAAACACCAACCAAGTTTCAAAACAAAACTTGAGCTGCTATCTAAATTCGATGTTAGAATAAAAGTAAGAACAATTAAAGAAGGCACTGTTGTGTCAAACAGTACTTCGGATAGTGATTCTACTGACAGCAAAAGAAAGGATTCAGATGCAAGCATCCAAAGCTTTCAATTTGATGGAAAACGCAAACATTTCGATACCAAAGAAGACTTTCAAGGCAAGGAAATTAGTTTGAAAGCAGAGGGCAAAGATAACCTTAAAATGGCTGTACCAAATGACGGTGATGCTAAATCTAAGACAGATAAGTTTGATTTGCAAGTGAGAATCACTTCCGAGGAGAATCTTGTTGTGAAGGAAAACTATGAGCGCAGCAGGAAGAAAGATACCCTTAATCTGGATGTGGATGATCTAAGCTTTAGGTAAGTTATAGATTTTAAAAAGGTTCACAAAATTGCATTATGTTAAGAACTAATAAATAGTGTTTCTTCTATTAGAAAACTATACAGGGTTACTGGTTAAGTCGACCTAGATGCTTGAGGGGGTTGTGGTTTCCATCATCATCACTGACCAATTAAACTATGAAACACCATACTTAACCGTTTCCCAGATATTGGACTTTAAAGTTTAAAAAAAAAATTGCCTATAAACAAATAAATAACCATCAACCTTATTAAAAGTAAACTGTGTTATATTCCAGTTCTTTTTGTACAAATTTGCCTATTAGTATATTCACAAATTTCACAAACCGTCCAGGGATTTCCGCTTCAAAGTCAACAGACCTCTATCGTCGCTAACTTACGTATATCATGCAGCAAAATGTTTCTCTATAAGATCTTTGGGGGTTATTGTACGTACGTGTATGCATCCTATAAGCTAGAAACAGACTGAGCTAGCACCACGCAACGTACGTACCTACGCGACGAAATGTAGTAAACGTGGGAATCCGTGGAATGACGCAGCGTGGCGTACGATAAGTGTGTCTCTAGGCCATCTGTTTTCATACAAATTCAAGAGCTTTGATCACGTAATGCGTCGCGTACCTTGCGTGGCGTGGACTCAGTCTGTTTCTACATTAAGTATTATTTACAGTGTTACCTTTATTGTGATACACTAAGCTCTGCTTAGCTTGGCTGTGTGAATTGTTCAGCATTACCTATTTATTTATGCCCCAGATCCATGTCAGAAGGCGACAACTCAGTGTTCTCTGAAGGCGCAGTCACGCCTCTCGAGCAGGTGGAAGAGAGACAGGAAGGCAGTGGCAACGAGTCGGAAGAGGTCGACGATATAGAACTCATATTCACAACGCACGAGTCTAAGGATATGAGCATGAATTTACAGGTTTGTTGCTTATCATTGTTCTTTTTCTTTCATAAACAGGTGGAAGGCGTTCATTAGATTGCCGTGGCGATCGTGGCGTAAGAATCGACCCTCTAACTCGGCCGGTTGATGCCGTTAGAGCTTAAGGGACCAAGCAGAGGAAAAGCAGCAGCTTACTTCTGTGTATTATTCAACACCTTCATTGCGATCACCAATCCACCCGCCAAACGTGGAGGCTTATGTCAAATCCCTTGTGGTTTGCGGGAGGCATGTTGAGCAGGGGTCTATCTTTAGGGATAAAAAGCATGTGTCTACTGGTACTTTAGCAAAGGCGAGCTTATGAGGGCGCTTTTCATTTTGTGAAAAGGATAGGCATAGGAGTTCGCGTTCATAGGAGCGGGACAGAGCATACGTTTTTGGAACGGCGCGGCGTAAGCCCAAATATCAAGTTTTGTTTATATACAAGAAAACTACACAACTTATGAAGAAACTGTTTCAAGAAACCAAATAATTAGTAATAACCTAAGAATCAAAACATAAATCATTTCAATAGACCGCAGGGTTCCTGAGATCTCGATTAAATTATGTGTGAAACAGTGCACTTTCATGATTTTTTTTTTATCGTAATTTTTTTTGCAATCGTGTTTTCACATTCAAGGAACCAAAAAAAACTTTTTGAATTTCATATAATTCGTGTTTTTTACCACGGAGATCCCGCGACTACTGAGATCTAGGCCTAGGTTGACAACCAGACACGTTAGGTTCGCCCCTTAATCGTGTTAGGCAAAACCCCTAGGTAATCCTATACAGCCATAGCTATACGTAGCTATACATATCAGACAATAATACAACGATGCATTTTTGGTACATAATGTACATATTATATAAGGTACCTATCTACTGCCTTCTTCTCTGCCTGTAAAAAGCTAACTCTTTCTAAGTCTTCAATTTATTTCTATTATGGGCAGTAAAAGAAAGAAAGAAAGAAAATTATTTATTATTTATTACACTACACACACAAAAAAAACTTGTAGACAATAAAAATAAAAAGAGACTACTTGGTACTAGATAACAAACAGCACAGACAAACACATGTGAACTAAGTAAGTAGTATACTAATACAAACATTGGGCTTAGTAAGGCTTGGTCAGTCAGTTTCTGGCCTTTTTTTTGACGTCGTCCTTCTTTCTAGATTTCTATGGTGCAGCGGGCGATGAGATGCCGAAGGCTGCAGATTTGTTTCCCGCCGCGGGACAAATGTTTGTGTGATTTGCAAGTATTTTTTTGAGTCCACCACTGTCGTCTTTTGTTGCTAGATAATACCCCAACTTTTATCGCAATATAGATTATAAAACCCAAAGTAACAAGATTAGCTCATTATTTTATCTAAATCTCTCTTTCAGGAAGACCTAGTATCAATCCGCGAAAGCGACGCTTCGGACTGGACCCCAAAATCAACATCCACTCACTCAACGCCCGTCCTAATCAAATTCCACACCCTAGACCCGGATTTCACACCAACCGCCAAACCGGATACACCGGACTCTCTAAAAAAGAGGGTCTCTCTCCCAAACGACAAAGAGATCCGCCATGTTGCTTTCAACAAGAATACAGAAAGTTTAGATCTACCCGGACGAGGGATACTCAAAACTTATAATGTATCAGAGAATAGTTTGAACAGAAAAGGATCGAATATAATCGATAGTGTAGACAGCCTAATGGACTATAACCGACTAAGCTTCGATAATAAGTCGTGTAGCTTCGAAATGGGGTCCAGTATAGATATACAGGATCGGCATTTGGGACATAGGTTCTCGGTGTTCGCTGAGCGTGATATATCTAAGTGTGGGACTTCGGAGGATGATTTGGCGCTAAGCTTGAACGTGAGGAGGAATACCTGCCCGAATCCTTTTCAATACAGGTGAGAATTACTTTGGATTCATTTTATTTAAACCAGGTATTCCAGCGCCAGCGCCAACGCGCGACTGATCCGCCGCCCCGCCGCGCTCGTGCATTCTGTAGGTATACACACACACACACAACCCCCCCCCCCACACACACACGCATACACACACACAAATGGTTGCCTTCTGTTGCCCGGACTCTTAAGAGACCGGTGTCCTCAGTAGCACCAATCTCAATCACACGCACACACCCCCACACATACACACACACACATACACACACCCTCATACATATTGAACACACACATACACACATATTGATTAAGAAAATAATTTTATCAAGTCTAACTCTGCGAATTTGTTTAGAAATATTTACTGCCTTTAGTTAAGTACATTTTTTTTTAAATATCGTTGTTTCAGTCATCATAATATATGTAGAGGTAGAAAAAACATTACAAAATGGGATAGCTTTGAGGTTTTTTCTATCGAGTGAAGTTCATTAGATCTTGTAACTGAATGCTACTTTGACTAGACTAGATCACGCACGCCATATTTAAGGCTTTGTTGTATATGTGCTGGGGTTATTATTCATTAATGAATTATATACAAGATATTCGATTTATAGGGAGCCTTAGATTATATATTGCTTATATTTTTTCAAAATTTTTAATACTCTTTTTTATGTCTGAGATGATTTTAAAAATCACAAAAGCGCGGCCTCTCCTAGAGTACCTAGCCTTAAGTACTTCTTTCTGCCCGTGGCTTAGTTCACATGGTACCTGGATAACACCTAGCCGCATTCAGAGAAGACGCAGCTATCTGTCGTTGCAAGAATTTTCAAAATCGGACCAGTTGTTTCTGAAATAACCCCCTACATCCAATCATAAAAGCTTTCGTACTTTTACCTCTTTAATATTGGTGTAGGTTAGATTTGTGATGTCATGATGTGTGATGACGACAAAATCCTCATTCCGAAGGTAGAAAAACTTCGATAATCACATTGTATCAATGTTTAAAAAGATTTGTTGAACTTTTAAAAAAGAGTGTGTCAAAGTTATTTATTTTCGTGTACCACGCGAAGCCATTGAAAACAATGGTAGTAAGACTATGTTTGGTAGTTTATGATTCGAAGTATTTTAACATCGCAAACTTTGTCCTAATGTTGGCGCTTGAATATTCATGAGGTCTAAACTATATTTTTAGTTTTGCCTAAAGTTTTTAAAGATTATCGTCTTTTTGGTCATTTATAGTAAAAATCGATAATTACTTTGTTCTTCGTCCATCATACCAAAATAAAAATCATTTCTTTACTGAGGTTTTTATTATTATAGTGCGTAAGCCTTCACGTTCGGAGTAATTTATAAGAAATCAAATAATATCCCAAAAAAATATCGACTTCGAGGGAACTCGAACCCGCATCCTTCCCTCAGTGTGGGAATGTGCTAACTAACTACACCACGAGGTCAAGTGACGTAGGAGTCGAAAAACTTTGGGACTTCCTTCGGACTCTAGCGCCGCCGTTAGCTCCACCTACAGGGGAATCATTGAAGTTTATCCAATCCTGTTCAAAGAAGAAGTTGTGGGATATTATTTGATTTCTTATTTATTTACTGTACCCGGTAAGAGTTACTGTCCAATGCCAATAAAACAAATATTGTTCAGAGACACACGTCCAGACGTTATGCCGCCCGGAGTGTGACACCCCCACCGCGCGCTCCGCATGCGTGTAAAACCTCGACCGGTTAGCACATCCGATGCCCGTGTACATTTAAAATAATCAGAATACTACATTTACCATTACAAAAATGAATTATTATTTATTTACCATTTATTTATTGAGCTAGTACAGAAATACACTTCCAATTATACTCGACATACAAGAATTACAATAAAATTGATACAATTCAGAGTAAAATTGAATGTCAAAAGAATACTAGTTCTAATTTGTTTTTATTATTTGATTGTAAATTTCTTTGTTAATAAAGAATTGATAAATACCTACCTTACATTGTCATAGTCTATGCCATTCATTAGGGGACGGCTATGCCCACTGCTGGGCATAGCCCTCCCCTAACGAGTGCCATAGCACTTTGTCTTCAGCCTTATCCAGCATGAGCCAGCTGTCTTTTGCAGATTATATTCAATCCCACAAGGCGTCCGACACTACGCTCGCCTATGCGACCATTCATTCATTTTTAACTAATAGGTACCTAACCTACGTGTTATTTAATTCCACCAGTCACCCACCTCTAATTTTTTGTATATTTTCAGGCCGCCCCCCTACCGTGGGGTCTCCCGACCCCCCGGCCCATTCAAAGCCCCCGTCACTTCTCGCACGCGTCCCGTATTGCGAGACCCCGGGTACCCTCGGAGGGAAAACGCGGCGCAGACAGACTTATCCGCTCTGCCCAATAGATGGAGCTCTGACGGATATCTAGCGCATAATCAGGTAAATTTAACCTTATGGTTACTATATTAAGCTCATATTGCGGAACCCCGGTACCCTCGGAGGGAAAACGCGGCGCAGACAGTCTTATCCGCTCTGCCCAATAGATGGAGCTCTGACAGATATCTAGCGCATAATCAGGTAAATTGAACCTTATGGTTACTATATAAATCTCATATTGCGGAATCCCGGTACCGTCGGAGGAAAAACGCGGCGCAGACAGACATATCCGCTCTGCCTAATAGATGGAGCTCTGACGGATATCTAGCGCATGATCAGGTAAATTGAACCTTATGATTACCATATAAAGCTCATATTGCAGGACCTCTGGTACCCTCGGAGGGAGAACGCAGAGCAGACAAACTTGTCTGCTCTGCCCAATAGATGGGAGATCTGAAGGATATAAGTTATTGTTTATTTACAAGAAAAGTACGCAACTTATGAAGAAACTGGTTCAAGGAACCAAATAACTAGTAATAACCCACGAATCAAAACGTAAATAATTTCATTTGACCGCAGGGTTACAGAGATCTCGACCAAATTATGTGCGAAACAGTGCACTTTAATGTTTTTTTATCGAATTTTTTTCTCAATCGTTTTTCACATTCGAGGAACCAAAGATTATTTTTTTAATTTTATGTAATTCGAGTTTTTTACCTCACGGGGATCCCGTGAGTACTGAGATCTAGGCCTAGTTTGACAACCAGACACATTAGTTTCGCCCCGTAAAGAAGTTTGGCAAGGAGGTAGACGGTATTCAAGTAGCCCATGTCCTTTAAATAGACTAATTTTAATCCCGGAAAACGCCTGTGCGAAGAAGCTGGTAGTGCTAAATAAAGCTAAATATTGAGTACCTATGTAATCAAGAAGTTTCAAACCAAGTACGAGCTAAATATAAAAAGCTTATTTTAAGTTGCAGCTTTGTTAGCTTCAATCTTCTAGACACTCGAGCGTGTAACTCCTCCGGCATGTTTCGAAGAGAGCGTAGATTCCTTCAACGCCATTCAAAGAAACCGGGTTGCCAAATTTATGTCTACAATTGACAGGTGTATAAACTCTGTTATAGCTAATCTGGCAGAAATAATCATTTTGACAAGTACATATGTTTAAACGATGGCTGCTTATCGCATCTTAAAGTTCGGCCGTTCAGAGAATGCGTTCGACACCTATCAGTTAGTCACGACTAGTGATAGGCACAACATAACAATGAGTTCGTTACCGTTCCTCCAAAATGAAGCCGCGTTATTTTTAAGATTATTTTCGTTTTAAATTGGCGGAATCATTTAAAATTTATATTTTAGTAATTTAAGTGGAAACCAAAAAAAGGTAATATTAATATAATAAAATTGTTTTATTTATTCTTTGTTACAAAGTTACAATGCTCATCAATTGTTAAAACGGTAAACATCCAGCAATAATATTTTTATCGTAACTGCAACGCCATTACAAAGTTACGTCGTCAGTTCAATCGCGACGTGTCAGGAACGCATTCTCTGAACGGCCGAAGTATCAAAAAAATCATTTATAGACCGAGAAAAAAATTCCCCATTTGAATGTGGATTTGATCCAAAATCTTCCGCTCGAATCCCTTTTTCAATACATTTTTTTTTAATCACAATATTTTTTTTAATTTTTGATGTAGAAATTGCTTTAATTTTTCCAATTATTAAATTATTTAATTTAGTTAATTTTATAATTTGAATTAAAATTAGATTTTTTTTTATCTTAATTTTGTTATTCAGTTTATATCATGAATGAAACCAAAATATATTAGAATGAACTAATTAATTATAGGATTATAGTTTAAAAAACATTTGATTTGCAATCAAAAAATATTGAATTTCAATTTATCTTAAATAAGAAGCAATAATTATGCATTTAATTTCGACTTAAAAGATAGAGTAATAAACTCCTTATTTATTAATAGTGATAGTACATTCTGTATTTTATATTATGGACTAGTATGTACCTAACTTAAAATTTGTATGTGTAATATGGAAATTTGAGTTCTTTTAATATTCTTGTGTCTCAATAAAGAAAATTATTATTATTATTGTTTAACCTCAGAGCTTGATATTGCATGCTGATGGTATCTAGCTAATTCGATTGCTGTACTTTGATCCTTGGTATCAATTTTATATCTAATGACAAACTTAAAACGAACACTGTTTTCCAGATGTCCCTAGCGCCTACCTCAGCCATTCCGACTCTACCGAGTCGCGCCACGCCACGCCGCGCGCCGCGTCCCGCCC
This sequence comes from Eupithecia inturbata, assembly GCA_963662085.1. Taxonomy (NCBI): domain Eukaryota; kingdom Metazoa; phylum Arthropoda; class Insecta; order Lepidoptera; family Geometridae; genus Eupithecia; species Eupithecia inturbata. Next base: position 2,990,360 of record OY759195.1, read on the forward strand.
CGCCGCCGCTCCGTCGCAGCGACGAGACCCGTCGAGTGCTACTCAGTGATATAGGTAACCCCCGAAAACCTATTAACTTAAATAACTAACAATTAATAATCTTTATAATGCAGCCAGCGTCTTGGGGACGCTTCCGACTGGTATTGATATGGATCAGTTGAGCTACCTGTAGATTGTTTACAACAGTCTGCAGTTAGCTTAATTGTTTCAATTGTAAATACTAGTTCTAATTTGTTTTTATTTTTGAATTGTAATTTTCTTTGTCTACAATTAATTAACACGCTTCAGAAAATAATAAAAATTAATATCCAAATTTGTACAAACGTGATTTTTTTGGCTAGTTTTGCTCTTCGTTTGTCAAGTCTGTATCTCTTGAACTACAATAGGTAAACACATGAAACTTTCTTTAAATAAGTAACACTTCAACTGAACAAATATTAAAAATGTTGAAAATTTAACAGGGTCTCCGAATAAGTCAAAATTATGTTCTTAGAAAAAGTTGCCTGATTTTTACGGTGTAGAACCCTTCTTGTGCGAGTCGACTCGCACATCAAATCAAAATCATCATCAAATCAAATCTTGAATCAAATGCCGCCTCCTAAAGTTTGTGCCTTCGTCTGAGTTCCTTTGTTAGCCGCATACATTTTATGTAACACAACTTTGAACTCTATTCCCTCCTTCCAGGGTTCACATCAATGGTCCCGGAGCTGTCTCGCTCGGCCGACCCGGTGTGGGCGCTCGCGAAGAAACAACTGTCAGATGAAACTATCACCAATTCTACATCCAAGTAAGTGGCTAATTAGTCAGACTTAAACATAAGAAACTTAAATAACAACAATATTTTTGAAGAATCACGACTAATGGATTCCATTGCAACGGGCGTCAACAGTTTCATCCATGTGTCATCAAACTAAATTAGTCTTCAATTATAACTAGATGTCGCCACTCTGGGGAAATTAGATCGCGCTATCGAAGTGTAAATCCAATTTTTTGCACGTGAACATAGATGAATCCTATTCACCGGAACTTGAAGTCCACCAAATTATTATTTTCTTTTACGTCCTTTTTAGTCCGGTCTGAGCACTCCATGCGTGCACATCTCTGTAAAATCTTTCCATTTTCATTTTCCAATTATCGAAGTACGGTGTTAAACGTATTAACTTTTAAAATCTAAAAAAAACATTTCCAGCTTGCCGTGTACCAGGTCGACACCAAATTAGAGTTTGTATGACACCTGAATTGACACCACGTATTCTTGAGGTCACTGATCTACACATGTCATTGATTCGGCGGAGAAAGTCGACCTAAGCGAATTTCATAGGACTCTGTTATATATTCCATGCTATTCTAATAAGGTTGACACTGGATTGACGGAATTTGCATATTATTATGTTATTTTTATTTTATGTTACTTTAATTACTAGGTCTGACGAACATTTGTTTTTTTTTGTTTATGTTTTGATTATTATGTTATTTAATTAAAATAATGTATTGATAAGTAGATAAATTTTATTTTATAAGATTTGATGGATTTTTTATGATAATCTATATATATATAAAAGAAAGTCGTGTTAGTTACACTATTTATAACTCAAGAACGGCTGAACGGATCTCGGTGAAATTTGGCAGCGAGGTAGATGGTATCCCGGGGCCGGACATAGGCTACCTTTTATTCCGCAAAAAAGCGTGCGAAGCCGCGGGCTGCAGCTAGTAATATATATTAATAAGACTAGGTACACTATTGCATTAGGAGCCCCTGTAAAAATAGTTGTACATTTTAGAAATAAATAAATATATAAAATTCCAGGTTTCTGTCTCGCGGCTCGTCGTACCGCTCGCCGCCCTGCCTCAGCATAGACCGCAGCTCGGAGTGGACGCCGCATCACGGCTACGTGCCGCCTCTCAACGGTAAATAAAACGACAAAAATCCACCAATTTTACACTTTCCGTTACTTTAAGGTATTTTAAAAAAGATAATTTTTAAAAGCATTTGCTGACTGTAACGTAATCCTATCAAACTTAGATTCGGGGGAATGAAAAAATCTAGTGATATTGCACTACATTAAATTCAGCTTTGATCGCACTCGGAGCATGCGTTGTTTTTGGTGTCGTACAAACATTCAAACTTTTGCATTTATAATAATAATGTGATACTACTGTATGCATAGTGCCTTTATGTGTAAATGCAAAAGTTTGGATGTTTGTTACCACTTCACGCCATAGCAACTGAACCGATCAGGCTGAAATATTGCGTAGATGCAGTTCTAGACCGGGAATAACACATATGCTACTCATCCTATAAACGTTTCCATTGAAACAACATGTGCCAAGCCGCGGGCAGTAAACTAGTATATTATACGCCAACACTATTGAGTGTAGCTAAACCTGGTATAACACATATTATGCTACTTTTTACCCCCAAATCTGTTCCAATGAGATAGAAATAACCCTTAAACGTTTCCATAGTAACAAAGCGTGCGAAGCAGCGGGCAAAAACTAGTATGTCATATCATCATCATCAACCTATCTTAGTCCACTGCTGGACATAGGCCTTCCCTAATGGCCGCCATCGCGCAGATCTGCAGAGGCACGTTTGTGATGTATGCCATATAGATGGCGCTAATTGTAATTCCCTTTCCAGTGGGCTACCGTCCGTGGCGGAGCTCGCTTCCGGACGTGAGGCGAGACGACACAGACGAGCTGTTGGAAGAGGCAGAGATATTCATCAGACGGTCCATCGACAACTTGCATACAGCCCACACTGACCGTAAGTTATGTTGTTCATTTTCTTTACTATTTAGCACCACCACCGTTTGCTGGCGCCTTAGAATATAATAATAAAATGAAAAAAAGTCATTTATTTCAGCACATTGTTACCATATACACACATGAACATGTTTACAGAAAAATACACTTTATACAAGAATAAAATTCATAATACATATATTTCATTTAAAAAAAATACACAATTAAAATTCATAAACACATTTATAAAATTAGGTACGTATGTTAAAATTAAAAATTTCTAATATTTACATACAATTCATAAAGTTAATTCATTAATTATAAATAAATAAAAATAACAAATGTAGCCACACAGCGTCATTGCCTTTTACGTGAAGCTGCGACAAGCGCCACAAAATAGGGCAGTCGGCTATACTCGCTAAAACATTCACCAGGCAATTCTCGCTGAAGTGGACGCGGCGCAGCAACGATGCAGCTCGCTTCCGCATGATGGCATGGAACCCGTCAGTCTGAGCGTCAGCAAACATACCCGATGCGCTGCAGTATTTGGGCAGCCGCACCGGCGCTCTAGAAGCGTTGTTGTATTGGACGCGTAAGGCGTTCTTACTATACCCCACCCACAGACTGCACGTGTAAAATGACTGGCAGAAGGCCTTAAGGCGCTACCCCGACCCATAACAGCGCCGCCACCTAGTTTATCTTATTATTACGTTAAACAAAGGAATGTTCTAATATCCATTGAGCAGTTTGTGATATCTATTATAAGCTTTTTTTTAATGCCTCTGTAATAGTTTTATTTTGTATAGTTTATGCAAAGATGCGAAGTTGCTCTTGGTGGCCACCAAACTCTGCTTTCGCATCTCTGTCTGCCCAATGGATTTGAAAAATTTCTTTTGTTTAACGTAATAATAAGATAAAATAGGTGGCGGCGCTATTGTGGGTCGGGGTAGCGCCTTAAATAGAGTGACCTTTACTGCTCCCGAGCATTGTGCAAACCTACGGGCCAACATATTGCTACGGACAGCCAGAGCTCTACGCTCCCTCTCTATGTCCCCGTCATCGTTGAGGTTTTCTGTGACCCAGTGACCCAAGTACTTAAAGCGCTTCACTCTTGGCAGTTCCACCCCATTAAGGAAAACATGAGGTATGGTAGACACCTTCTGTTCCATCGGATGGAAAACCAGACGTTCATTTTTTTGGACGTTGTACCTGAGTCCGTAGGCCCCAGCATATTCCTCACATATCTTGAGGAGCTTCCTGACAGCGCTGATCGAGGGACCTGGAAGCACCATATCGTCGGCGTAGCTTAAGTTATTAATAAAGGTGCCGCCTATAGAACAGCCCACTCTGGCGCTACCCAACGTAGAATTTAGCCCTAGAATTTGCACCACACCAACTCTTCCCGCGGGTGTCGTAAGAGGCGACTAAGGGATATCCACCGGAGGGCGGTATCAGCGCCTCCTGCAGAACAATTCTACCACCGAACTGCGATCACAACCCGCTTTCCCAGCATTGGGATTAAGGACATTAACTCCTCTTATTATAAAAGGGGGAGGCCCACGTCCAGCAATGGACCGATATAGGTTGTATTGTATAATGTAACTATTTAACATGGGTAAATATGGGGAAAACCTTTACAAATTCCTCTTAAAAAATGCTGTCAAATATCAAAGTGCTTTATTTCCCTTAGACCTTACAGGACTCTTGGACACGTCACAAAATTCAAATAACATAAGTAAAACTAGAAAACAAAGTGATCACTTTGATTTTTTGTTCACTTCAATCTTTTTATGGTAAATTAAAGAAGCGAACAAGAAACCTTAATCTTGTTAGGTTGTTAGTTTTCGAGTTGGAGCAAAACTCGTCCCAAGCTTTATTATCCTCTAGATAATCTGATATTTTTTAATACTTTTTACAAAGGATATGTTTGACAATTAGTTTGAATTATATTTTGTATCGAGGATGCAGCCGCAGTAGCACACAGTGCACCGCACCGGTACAACATGTCGGGACACACAATACGCTAGTAATAGTTCGCTTCGCTCGCCACGCTGTGTGAAGACGGCTTGCTTCTCTCAGCTCTCTGTAATGATCGTGAGCTCCCTCAAACCCCCACGACCACTCTCGCTCGAATCAATGTACTGCCGAATGCGTCGCAATTACACTAGGATTAAAACAAAAAGATTAAAGATGTTTATTTAGCAGAATATATGTAACAATGTAAGTCTTAAAACGATATAGGTCCAGTTATATTCTACCTAACATAGGCATGCAAATATTAATTTTTCCATTACTCAATATTACATTTTCTATTTCTAAATTACAAATACATAAAAATAAATTAAATGAATAGGTAACAAATGTCAAAAAAATATAAAAATCAGCAAAATAAAAACAACTTGGCTGCAACCTGAAGTTGGGTCAATCAGTGGCTGCGCAGTACTCGTTTACATGGACAAAATGGTGGTGTGCATGTGAAAACTTTGCTTATAGCTAACTTCACTCTGGCCAAGTTGTTTTAACCTTATTGTACAACGCCATTTACGCCAGCAAATATGATTCGTCAACCACGACCACCCCCGGCCATATTGTTTTAAACTGTGTATTGTTCCAGTGGAAGGGCCGCTTGTGCAAATGGGCCAGCCGTACATCCCAGCCGGGCCAAAACAGCTGCGCTTGGGACACATGGTCAAGATTATAACGCCGCATGGACGCATCGCCGTCGGTCGAGTGAGGTACGTCATAGCTACGAATTACCGTTGATGACGCCCAGTCTCCACCAAAGTGGAGTGCGAGAGATCTGTGAAATATATTAATTTATCGAAAACGTGATGGTAAAGACCTGCGAAACACTGCAGGCATATGCTGGATGCGGCAAGCTGAAGACAGGGTGCTATGGCGCTCATTACGCTCTAATGATGTGATGGTAACGCTATTTTGGCATTATTAATAATAGTTATATTTTTACCACAATGTTATTCGTTAAAAGTCATTAATTTCTGTAGCTACCTGAGTTTCAAAGTCAAATCGTCATGGCTTTTCAACTTTTTTTAGACTTCATTGTACATCCGATTGGTTGACGACCGATGTGGTGCAGTTCAATCTCGCCTTGGGACAAATTTTTGTATCTGCAAATATATGTTCCGGTGGTATTTTCTATGTATAATTAAAAAAATATATTTATCTATGTAATGTATTGTATTCATTATATCAGTTATCTATTACCCATAACACAAGCTCTGCTTAGCTGGGAGCTAGATGATGCTGTGTGGATTGTCCAGTATTATTTATTAAGTTCTTTACATATCCACTAAAAATAGTTCGTTTATTCCCAGATACGTCGGTCTAGCAGGTGAGACAGCTTCATCGTCGAGCATGGTGGTCGGAGCAGAGTTCTCTCTGCAACGACACCCGACGCTGTCCAAGAACGATGGCACGTACCGCGGGCGACGGTACTTTCTCACGCCGCCGGAATTTACGGCTCTATTCGTACCCTTCTCAAAGGTTGTTATGGCTTGGGCCACCTAAGGTACTGCTACCGAACATGCATTTTATTCTGACGTCGCGTCGGCTCGTTCTGCAACATACGGCCTTATTGATACCTTCCTCAAAGATGGTTATGGCTTGAGATAACTAATGTAAAGGTATTATATCAAAACACCAAGCTGTCCAAGAAAGATGGCACGCACCGCGGGCCACGGTTCTTTCTCACGCCGCTGGAAATTACGTCCTTATTCGTGCCGTTCTCAAAGGTGGTTATGGCTTGGGTTAGCATAGGTAAAGAACAGATGCAATACTACGAAAGTAATTGTAAGAAACGGCCTTGTTTGTATCGTTCTCAAAGGTGTTGTGGCTTGGGGTATAGAAATGTAAAATATTTCCAATATTTTAAGCGTATACCGCGTGTAAGGCCCAGGCTGATGTAGAAAACGATGAGGAAATGACGAAGGCTTTGAAAGAATAACAACAACTCAAATAAAGAGGAAAAGAAGAAGGAAGGAAAGGCTTATAACTTCTCAGATGTTTTTAAATGACTTAGCAAATGAAGCAAAATTTAAATAGATTTGTCAAAGAACACCATATTCATTTAAATAAAATTGGATGTTTCTTGAAACCGAATAAATATATAATAAACATGACGTAACTGGAAAAAAGACTAAACTCTCAATTCAGCTGAGGCATGAATAGTCTAAATTTATCGAATGATCTCTTTATGGCCTAAAGCATATACCAAAATAAATTGATAGGTCTAAAAATTTAAAAGTTCGAAGTTATCTAGAAATGTAAATACTAAGTGGACTGCAATGAATGCATTTGAAAGTTTTTTTAATACTGTTCTATTGAAAATACGACTTGATAAATAGCTAATAGATGTCCTAAGATTTGTGGATAAATTTATTGAATAAATGTAAAATTATGTATAAATTTTCCTAAATTTTATGATAAGCAAAATTGGGCCTAATTCAATGCATTTACAGGTTACAGCACGCATAATTCTACTAATGCACGTAATAGTTGAATGTTTTACCAGTATTGTATAAGACAATGTGATTTCCAACCTTTAAACTAAGGAAATAAGACCTAATCTCGAACTGTGTTTTCATATGCTAATTATACTGAAATAATGTGTATAAAAAGCCTAAAGGTTCAGTCAAATAAAAATGTTATTCGATTTTGAATCTTGTCTCTTCGTATAGAACTTTCATATAGAGGTATGACTATCGCTCTCTAATCTTTATATTATCGATATAATGGTACTAGAGAAATTGAAACTAAAATTATATATACGAGATCTAATGTTGTTATAGAATAGTAGTTTAAAATTCGTCTACATAAAGTTGACAATGGTGTCAATTCTGATGTTAAAGAACTAAACTTAACTAATTTGACTTTTAGCACTGTTTCCTTTTGTTCTGTTATGCAGTTTTTTTTTTTGGTTTTGAATGAGTGTTTTTCTTTATTGTAAATACTGATATATAAGTTTACTAATGCGCTCTCCATAAAGCTTGCAATGCTATCATGAGACGGACTTAGGCAGAATTGTGACAAACCAGACGCAAAGCCATTACACAAGAAGTTTAAGTTGAACTCATATGACAGCACTAAAATGACGCAGGGATTCGATGGGTGAAGGCGGCTCGGGACCGCTTTTTGTGGTGCTGTATGGAGGAGGTCTATGTCCAACAGTAGACATTTATAAGATTATGATGATGACGATGATGATGATGAAAAATGATACTGTCCTTCTCATTTAGATCGATAACAAAGGGACGGACGGCGACTTTTATATTAGTGCTGTGCTGTGTGTGAAATGTGTGTGGTGGCAAATAAATTGTACCATCACCTCCACTGCAAACATACGAATCTGCAGTTTAATTTTAGTTTTTGTGACATCTTAATTGACGCCAATCTAGGTGTGTTTTTGCTATACATATCAGGTTGTGTTTATGAAGGTATGTGCATTTTAGATCACAGGTGTATGGTGCTTATTTAAAATACTTGATAACTATTATTTTATTATAATGTGTCAAAACACATTTACAAACAAACCAAACCACGAAACAAGGTCCGACTGACCTCGCCATGGAATAAGTAGTTTTCATACTAACTTTTCGATAGGGCGCTTCCATGTACCGTAGATTTTTTTTCCATAGGTTTGGAGTTACAAAACCCTTTCCCCTATTTGAGCCAATCCCACACCTGTTAAATAATATACTTTTTTTATCAATAATTCCCTTGATTGTAAGCAGCTTTGCATCATATCTTAGAACTTATAGGCAAGATATTATAGGCAAGAGTAACCAGTATTTTCTGATCTATTGTTAGAAGCATTTAACTCGTAAAATAGACGTTTTGGAATGTGTACTTGATGTATCTTGGATGTATACTCATTCATTAAAATAAGCATTTGCTACGTTCATGACTTATTCGATCTCTAGAACCAAATATTTTTTTTAATTATATTTTTGTAATTTTTTTTATAACTTTTTGATTACGCGCAATATTTTAGCACATAAGTCATACATTGTTTGACTATCCAAAGGCTTATTATTTTATTTCTACTTTACCTTTTTGAATATATTTCATGTGTAATTTATTTAACAAAACAATATAAGATAATATTCTAATAATCTCTAATTAAGTTTTTTAAAAAAATAATGATATATTATTATCATAATTCGATAATAATCTATCATTAATTTATTTATACTCGGTTCTAGAATCCTAGGTATTTTTTGTAAACAAAAGGGGTTACAAAACCAAAGAAATATTGGTGGAAATTATTTAACAAAACGGGTATCAGAGCGAATTTCAGAAGTTCGATATCTTGCCTTTCGTCCGTTTACGAACTCGAATTAAAACCAGTTCGCAGTGTGTGTTTGTTTTTGTTTTTAACTGACTTCGAAAAAAGGGAATTCTATGTTCGGCTGTATATGTATGTTCATCGATTTCCTGTCATTTACGCATGATTATTTTTAGTTGTATAGAGGATGATGCCGAGGTGGTCTCATAAAATAACAACAAATATCCCGCAAAACTTAAAAAACAGTACAGAACTAAAAGATTCGAATCCATTTTTTTTTCTATTCAATCAATTTAATAGGATTACCACCTAGGTAATCCTGGTAAACTTGCTACCTAGCAAGTTACCTTGTTCTTTTCTGTTAAGTTTTCATTCACAAATGTCTTTATTGTCATAAAATATCTTGGGATTCTAGACCCGAATATAAGTCCGTTAATATTTAAAAATGCTCATATTATATAAATGTGTGTATGAGTGACGGAATCTGAGTTGTGATTGTATGAAAGTGTCTTATTATGGTACTCTTGCGGTACTTCGCAAAACTTTCTTTATTGTCACTTTCACGCTGTATGTAAGGATTCTTAATGACCTCCTGTACAATTTATAAGTACAGTTTAATGGCATTGTTTTTAATTTTATATTTTACTTTATTATCACATGCAATATAAACCAAATTATTTTAGAGTAGTATATCTCATTATGGATATACTACTATTATTTATATATTTATATTTTTATTATAATTTTGAAATTCACTCTGTGATTTTATTTTCTCTAACTAGAGTTTAACTCTTCAGTATTATGCCGGGTCTTCATATTTATTCTGTAGCGCTTACATAACTATCACAGCGTTTGTTTTGTACTCTCTAGTGGCTATAGTATCAGTTTGCACAATAACAAAACGCAAAAAGATTTCGTTTACTACCACTGACTTGTCAAGCGTATCAATGTACTGCTAAAATGCACAAATCACTCAAAATCATTCGAAAACTACAATCAAGTTCGTATGAAAATATTAGTTCGGTGTCATACTATGAAAGTTAGTTCCTATTAGTACCTGGTAGAGGCGCTAAATGTGTGGAAGGAAACGAAAACTTTTATAGTTTTCATAAACTATGCAAAACTAAGCATATGGCCTCTGATCACATTTTTTATAACCTATCAAAGTGCTATTATGACGAATCCCCCTAAAGTCATTTACAACGGGATACTTACCATGATGTAACCATAATATCCCGTTGTAAATAACTTTAAGTGTTAATGACCATGATGGTTATAAGAGATTTATGGAATAAAGACCCGTTTTATATTAAGTTAATAATTTCAGCCGTTGGTTGTTAAAATAGAGTTAGATTTGGTGGCACACTAAATATTTGTAAATTAATTATTAAAAATGGTTAGATCAAAATATTTAACTACTTAAGGCGACTTTATTAATTTAAAAACAATGTAATGTTTCACGTCGAACCTAAATGTTTTAACTGTTAATATAATTGGAAACTATGTTATGTAAGCTTATTAGATGTTTGATTATCTGTATTGGATTGTATATTCTAATTATAACAAAACAGTGTTCAAATTTAAATGTGCCAAATTGTTGGCTTATATGTAATAATAAAGTGCAAAAATTCCAAATTGAAAAGAAACTATTCTGCAACTTTTTGAAAGTCCTAACAGAGAACTTTTAGCTCGTATTCTGATCGAAAATATATGTCTTATTTATTATGAATGTAGTAGAAATCATAATTGTTTTGGACTGTGTTGTTTAAAGTTTAAAACAATGTTTCTCTTTTCATCCCAGTTATTCCAGTAGTATTTCATAATTACATAATAATCTTACGTACTCAAAAACTAGTTCATCAAAGTTATACTGCATTGTGCATACTCATAATGTATGCTAACATACTGTGTACATTACTGGCACAAAACTTTACGGCCGTGTATTAAAAAAAATTTTGCTTATATTTTACCATGTTCTTAAAATTATCTCGAATCCCTCATCTTCGAAATAGATAGTTTTTGGTCATCTAACAAATACATCGTAACGTATAAAGTAATTATGTAGACGTTTTGGCTTATACGGTAGGTATTCTAAGCGGTCATACAGTTTTAAGTCATATAAATATACCTAAGCATCTATTCTTACTATACTCTGCTGTTAATAAATCAAAGAATATATTTTAAATATCAATGTATGAGATTATATGTTAATTGTATGAAATAAACATTAAAAATCACCTTATAGTTTCTATATAGTCACGTTGTAAGGATAATATGTAGGTACACAGGCTAGGTACCCTTGTACAAAAAAAACGTTTGCGATGTCGCCGGCAAAAGCTAGTTTTTCATAACCTTGTTAGAAAATATTAAATCAACGAAGTAGATCGTTTAATTGATCAATTGATATTCAGAAAACTGAATGAACGGCGGAAATATTGATTGCATTTATAGTGCGTTGTTTCCGATGATTTCAAAAGATCTATACTAACTACTACATGATTTCTTTAAAATCTTAATAAATCACACAACTGCGTTTTTAAAAATTTACAAGGGGTCACAAATCAAACACAGAAATAACAACAACGTTTTATTCAACTACAAAACAACTAATCACGTGCAACACTTATACTAAATCGCACCTTGGAGTTCTAAAAGCAAAAAAGGAGTATATAAAGGTAGAAGGAAGCAGACTGGAAAGAAGATAAGAAAAGACAGAGGAAAATAAAACTAGAAGAAAATAGAATCCGTTATATAAAAGTGATAAGGTATCTATAAATGAAATTACGCCTACAAGAAAAGTAACTGTTGAAAACGATAGAAGATTAAATGTTTGAAAGTAAAGATAGAACAAAAAGATAGTAATAATGAAGAGCTTAAACTAAGATATGATAAGATACTAAATAGATATAATATGCGCAACGTATATTGAAAAAAAAAGTACTTAATACCGTTCTACATAGGTAAGTATGAAAATTAAGATGACTGAAACAAAGTAAAGATGTAACAAAATATAATAGTAACGGAAAACAGGAGAAATGTTTTTTAAATGGATTATGAAAAAAAAAACACAATTACAGAAAACTATTGAAGTAAAAGAATAAGAAAAGATCAGAGAGATAAAATACGTACCTACCAGAGTAAGCAAATAATCTACTTTGCAAATTAATATGAATAAACAAAAGAAGTAAGACAGTAAAGATAGAAATGAAAGAAAATAGTTAGAACACAGGATTCCAAGAATAAATAAGTTAATTTTCAACGAGGGATCTATCTAGATATAATTATAGAAAATATAAATAAAATTTTGCTTATGATAAGGTTAAGATTCGGGAAACAGAGCAGTGATTTAGTATTTGAAACAAAAAGGAGACAAAAATAGTTAAAAGAAAGATATGAATAAGTACTAGATATCAAAACGTAATAAAGGTAAAAGTGGAAAAATAATTAAAATTATCAATAAAATATGGAAAAAATAAATTAAATTTTGCATAAGACAAAGTGAAAAGTCATTAAGAAAATAGAGCGTTGATTTAGTATTTGCACAAATACATTTTAAACAAGATATATGATAAAAATAGTTAAAAGAAAGACATTGGTAAGTACTAGATATCAAAACGTTATAAAGGTATAAGTGGAAAAAGTATTGAAAATATTAATTAAATACAAATTCAATTTTGGATAAGATCAGATGAAGAAATTCGAAAAATAGAGTGTTGATTTAGTATTTGCACAACTACATTTAAAAGAAAGAAAAAAGATAAATAGTTTAAGAAATATATTGATAAATACAAGATATGTTATGAAAATATATGTGGAAAAAGAATTGAAAGGAAAATTTATCAATAAAATGATAATGAGAATAGGCAAGATGTAAAGGACGTACTAAAAAATCTATGGAAGCTGAAATGATTAGAAGGCAGTATAAGTCAAAGAATAAATACAAATAAATGAAAAAGTTCAGTGGTTTAAGCAAAAAGAACTTAATGTAACGTAGTAGTGAAAAATAAGTAAGATATAGTTAAAGAAAGGATAGTGAAGAAGTGTCAGATAAATTGAACAGACAGAAGTAAAAATTAGTAAAAACTTATTAAATTGTAAGTTCCTTTATAAGTTGATAAGATGATAAGATGTTTTGGTATATTAATAATCTAGTATACCTCTATGGTATGTATATTGTAATCTACAGTTATAAATTCAGGCAATTAATAATTGTTCTATTCTATTCTAAAATCCTTACGCTATTCATAAAATTTAAGTGGTAATTATGAAAGTAAGATCAGATTGATAAATGGAACAAAATATAGAAGACATGAAAGTAAAAAGAATAAGAGGAGTAGAATATAATAATGACATATTGGTAAGATATAAAAGAGGAAGAAATAAAAAAATAAACACTTAAGTACGTGAATATTGTATTTCAAGTGGTAAAGATAAAACTGAGAAGATAGGAATAAAAAAGAAGAAGAAAAAAGAGATTGAAGATCAGATTGATAAATCGAACAAAATATAGAAGGAATGAAAGTAAAAAGAATAAAAGCAGTTAAATATATTGACATTATTGGTAATAAAAGAGGAAGAAATAAAACAGTTAAATACTTACATGAAGAATGAAATGCAAGTGGATAAAGATAAAAATGAGTAAACAAGAATAAAAAATAGAAGAAGAAAAAAGGTATTGTTAATAAGACAATAGCAATAAGAAAAAGAAGACATGATAAAAGTATTAGAATAGAGAACAATAAAAAAAATATTAGTTAAGTAGTAGTAAGAGTAATAGAACAGTCAAAATCCTTATTTAATTCCTAGTAAAAAATACACAAAAGTGAAAATAAAAATAAACAGAATGATAAATTGAGAAGAGATAGGAAGAAGAGTCAGAGGGCCGAAACCTGGTGCCATTCATAAATGCAAGTGGAAAAAGGTGAAAGTAGGATGATAAGAGATATAACAAGATTATAAAATGTCAGAGTGTGGAAAAAGATAATTAAGAAGGTAGTGATAAAATGCATCAGAATAGAATGATAAATTGAAAAAATATAGAAGAAAGTGGAAATAATAAATTAGCAGAAACTTTCGTCAATCATAAAATTCAGTAAAAATGACGAAAGTGAGAAATAAGGCATAAAACAAGATAAGAAAATATTAAAGAGTTTTGATGTTGAAGGTTATTCAAGATAGTATGTCAAATTAATAGTAAGAATAAGAATACACATAGTAAAGATGAAATAGACAGTTTTATGCAAGAAAATGTAGATGAAGGTATTAAGTATGAAGGTATTATAGACAGTTTTATGCAAGAAAATGTAGATGAAGTAATTAAATATATGAAGGAATTAACAGTGAATGTCGAAGAAACATGTGATAAGGGTAAAGATGAAATAGTTGTATGTAAAACACTGAGTATAGATGAAGTTACAAGTAACAGAAATGTAGAAGTAACACGTATTAAACAGTATAGATAAAATAATTGTATGCAAGACACATACACACACCATAGATGAACTTGCAAGTTATAGAGAAAGGTAGAAGTAACATGCAATACTCCTCGCAGTGCCAATAGTTATCACTTTTTATGAAGAGATATGAGAGCAAGGAAAGATATAAGAATGTCAAGGTGATGATGAACTGCGTGAAATAATACGTAAATAGAATAACATACATGGTGTAGTGTCCAGCTGATGGAAGATACCAGAAGAAGAAAACCAGCTTAACTTGTAAAATAGTGGGCTAGGATAGCTCACACTGCTCACATGATGGAAATGAAGTTTGATCGGTATGGGATAAGATGGCGTTAGATATTAAATAAAGTAAGGAATTGAATAGAATAGGTCATAGGTGTAAAATGAAGAAAGAAATACGAAAGTAGGTCAAATAAGGATAAATAAGAACGCAAATAGAGTTGATAATAACTTTAAAGAAGTGGTGATGAAAAATTTGGCAATAAAAAGAAGAATAGTGTGACAGTAAGAGTGATTAAAGTTCAGATGAAAGAGTGGCATGCAAAGAGAATAGCCAAACATAATAATGAAGTAGGATATTCTATTGAAGATGGGCATGCAAGATTATGTAGTTGCTTTGATCTTGTATGAACGAAGGATAATATCGACAGATGAAATGTGAAGATGTCATGCATATAGAGCCCAAGTAAGGGTATCATTACTTAACAACGTTAAGGAACATCTCAATAAAATTAACACAACACAAGCTTACTTTGAGTAGCTACTCAAGATGATGCTGTGTGGCAATGTTTACTTATTAATTTGCTTTTAAATCTTTTTATATGGTCTTCAGAACGTGCATTGTGAATGTGAAACAAAGCAAACAATAAAAACCTTAGATTTCATTAACAAAATGACAGAAAATGACGGTAGTAAATATAAAAAGTAAAGAAGGAGAGATAGTAAAAGCGTGAGAAGAGAAACAGAGTCGTGTGGTGATGGTTGTAAGTTGAAAATTGACATTGAATAAGCGTGATGAAATGAAGAATAATGGAAGTAAACTACCAAGGCACGTATCACAGTGTTCTTTAAAACTATAACATATAACGAGGAACGCTCAAAGTGCATTAGAATTGACCGTTTTTAACAAATGTGCGGCAATTCTCTTAATACCTTTAATACTGTCTTTGGTAAGATTCGTAGGCAAGTGCAATTACTAAGAGCTTAACATTAGCTCAAATTATAATCCCTATGTGGGTAGATTTAGATTTAATATCCTGAATCATGGTTGTTGTTGATGGGGTAGTCGGCGTACCACCCGAAAGCGCCATGGTCCCCCGTATGGGCCCCGAAGTCGACGTATTCGCCGAAATCTGGGGCCCTTTCGGCTAATTGAGCTGAATGGGAGGCCCCTGCTATCTCTTGACTTGGTTGGATTTGGATTCTCGCCGGTGCTGGTATTTTGGCTGCTGTGGCTGTAACAAAGGTAAAAGATTAAAATAGCATTCAAGTGAATTTATTTATAGGTGAGGATGGAAAGAAATATTCAAATATTTTAGGCCCATGTCATGAAAGCTTGCCCAGTCATCGATCTATGATGAGTAAAGCTTTACTATGGCTTATGCGTTACTCAAGCATAAATCGATGACTGAGTGAGTAATCTCTCACACAATGTATTGTATACTTATTTTAGTAGGTATACTTAGGCCTGTAGGCCTAAGTATACCTACTAAATCGAGCATTTACTACCTAGTTAATTAGGTAACCTTACCCAACGATTGTAAAGAAAAAGCTTTTGATAAAAAACACTATAAACTTTCAAACAACGCAAACGCATCGAAGTGAAGAGAAAGGCCTAACTTAAATATCAGAGTCTAACACAATAGTGCCGAGAAATCGATCGGACACGAGAAAGGCTAATTATCTCAGAGTAAAATCACTAACATTGATAGGTAGGTATTTTATCGAGACAATTTGTCAGTTTGTTTGTAATCTCCAGAACCGCTAATCCGATTCTGAAAATTATTTTTCTATTACAAGGTACCTAGATCACAAGTTGCTGATTGCCAACAAAATCTCTGATGTAACGAAGTGGAAAGTTAAAACCCAGTTACAATTACGGAAATTATTAACAAGAACCGTTTAGATCAGGACGGGATAAAGCACATATGTACATACTCGTATCTTATGTTTTGTTGCGCAACTTGCTAACAATGGTCGAAAGCTATGGTATTTAGTTCCGTCATTATTTTATAGTTAGTCCTCGGATGAGAGCTAGTCACCTGCTGTACACAATGTGGGAGATTGTTGAATGAAATACTGGCAGATTACGTTTAAACGTCTTCAAGCGTGCATTTATTTTTGGTAGGCCTCAAAACCTGCCAGTATTTTCATTTACTGCTCGCATATATTTTACAACAGTTAAATAACTATATACCTAGTCGATTTTTTAATTACCTATCTACAAAAATCCCGCAGTAGGTACCTGAAATTAACTTCCATGATGTTGATTTTTAACACAAATTACAGTAGTATTTACTGTAGTACTACATGTTCCTTTCTTCAATAAATATTGTTAATAATTATTATGTATCTTTCGATAGCAAGCACAATAGCAGGGGGCAAATTCTCGCCAATATATCACTCGATAAATATCAAAAAAACTGTAAAATTTGACAGAACTTTCATATAAAAACTGTCAAATTTGACAGTTCTTTTGATATTTATCGAGTGATTAATTGGCAAGAAATGGCTTCCAGAGAGTCAATTCTCGCCAATATATCACTCGATAAATATCAAAAGAACTGTCTAATTTGACAGTTTTTATATGAAAGATCTGTCAAATTTGACAGTTCGTGAGTGTATCACTCATAGTATTTTCTCCGCTCATTGGTTGTTTTCTGATTACGAATAAAAAACAAAATTGACTGAGGTTCAGTCATAAGAACCTGCAATTATTCTGCTGAGGCATCTGTCTGACCTTTCGATAATCCAATGACCGGAAGCGCAAAAATAATAATAGTATAAGAAGAAAGTAGTCAATCAACCATGACTGGCCAACAATGTTAATCTGCCGCGGAAAATGGCATGACTTCTGCAATTAACCTACAGGTGGAGGTGAGAAATCCATTTCACGATTTCTTCTTCTACACCACACTACCAAATAAAAAGAGAAAAATGTTTGTTGGTAATGCGTAATCTCCGGAACTACCACCCCGGTCCGTTTGTAATATTAGTAGGATAGTTAGGCCCGTTTATAAAAGCTTGCTCTGTCATCGATCTATGCTTGAGTAACGATTTTCTATGGCATAAATGTTACTCAAGCATAGATCGATGACTGAGCATGCTTTCATAATACGGGCCGTAGTCTGTGGCTTAGACAAACTGAATTTACTTATGTGTGTACTTTTAAGGTTTGTAGATACGTGCAAAATCGTTTTAAGCAAGACATAAAGCCATTGTTACGCAAGTACGTAATGTGAAAGGCCTGTTGCCAGATCTTTTGCTCATAAATATGCAGAGATAATGTATTGAATGTAAAGCAGACCAGTTACGGGCAGTGAAAGTAAGGTCCTGCAATTTAGAAAGTAGTGGTTCAATGCCTTTTGTAGACAATAAATACATTGAAATATATTTTTTTAAAACAAAAAATAATTTATTGTTTTGCCAGAATCTATAACCATCTGGTTACCAGCTGGTCAATTCAGTATTCGTTAGTGTATCATACTACTACTTTCGCCGCTTATCGGTATATTTCTTTTATTCGTAGGTAATCAAAAATCTCTCGAACTCACGAATACATCTGCTGAATTGATTACGTTTGGGCTGCAAGCTGCAACAGCGCGTTAGAAGGGTTTGGTTATGCATTATCTACTTTTTGTAGTGTTTTAAAACAGTAGTAATTTTTCATAGGTCATCATCAGTAACTATTATAGGTACCGCTGTTATATTTTTTTTAATTAATAAAATACCTACACAATTGTGATTCTTAGTTCTGACATACCGAATTGCAAGTACCTACCTATCTAAACCAGCTGCTCAACAAGAGCAGTACAAGAGAAAGCGAAAATGTCGCATTGATCTTGATCGATAGGATTACAGAATTAACAATGCCAACACTACCGGTTGACTTTTGATTATCCGGAACTAACCTTTGATATCCGGAACGAAAGGCCAAAGACAAAACTTGAGAGAAATCAAAACATGGCTAACTAACAACAACTAGTGTAATTGGTTGTAATGTAATCGTGCTAGTTAATAATTAAATAAATAAATAAATAATAAATAAATGGCGCATAACGAATTTCTGACTCCAACATTGGTGCAATGCGATTCCTATTACCATCATGTAATTAAAAATTAATTAATATTAATAAGGAATTATGTTTAAATGTACATGTTGATAAACTGCTATGTGTTTATAAACAAGTCTGTAAAAAGTTAACTTTATCTAAGTATATTGTACATAATTATTCTGTTCTTTAAGTCAGCAGTGAAAATATAAAACTATCAATTTAGGTACCTACATGAATCCTCTACTAAGTTTAGTAATCTATACCTACCAATAACAAAAAGTGGTTCAGTAGTTATAAAAGTGAAATAATTTTCCAAAATTGTTCCAATATTCAATTGCATTTTTTTGCTTTTGCTAGTTTATCCAAGAAACCACAAATAATCTAGAGTCGTCTACAACTTACGTTGCCTCTGATACGACTGCAATAGCGGCGGCAGATCCTGGTGATACTGTGCTGGCGGCGGCGGCGGAGGCGTCAATATCTGTCTCGGCACTCTTCGGGTGCCCAGGTCCCGAAGGTCTAGGAAGGCGATCTGGTCTGCAGGGAGCGCTATGTAGGACGGCATGGCGAAAGTCGCTGCTGCTAGTGTGACGAGGATTAAAGAATGCTGAAACAAGGGAGAAGACTGTTGAGATTGGTTTCTTTATAAGACATATCAGAGAGGTCGTGACCCGTGGCATACGTTTTCATAATCCTATAACCACTCAATCATACGCGCCTCAAAATCGGCGAATTATCTGACACCATTCTCACACAATGTTGGATTTAGTTCTATCAGTAGAGTAGGTATACTATGAGCATCATATCATACCTAACTCAAATTACTATCAATTTTAAGTTCCTGTTTACTGAATAATCTACGCGAACCTATGGAATCAGGCCTGGTTTCAAATCTGTTATGAAAACAAGTCTCTATCTAACAAATGTCTTCGAACACGAACCCACAATGTTGTAATTCCATAAAATAACACCGCTCCGTTTAATCAGCTGCCTAAACATGCGGAGTCTCGTGAAGACATACAACGTATCCAGGACGTGGAATACACACATCAACATAGTCTAGGGATATTTCATATTTTCTCAATTTACTCAAAATTTGTTATAAATAACATGCAACATGTATATATTTTTGAAAAGCCCGTTTAGTAGACTAGACCTTCGAATACAATAGAAATATTTTTATTGTTTAAATAAAATTTTATTGAATAAAAAACAAAATATGAAAAAATTTTACATTTAAGATGTTGTGTTTTAAAAAAAAATGCAAAATTATGCGAAATTTCCTGTTTTTTGCAATTATACGAAAAATCAGTAATCAGTATGACGTTACAAACGGTCCTGCAACGGGTTTTCATGCTTTGAATCAAGTTATCAAAGTCTTGCTGCTGGATATTGTCCCAGGTCCTGCTAAGATGCAAAAAAAGTTGCTCTTCAGTCGCGATGTTTGCAGGAAAATGGTTCATAGCCCTTCTTTGGAGCATGTCCCATGCATGCTCTATGGGGTTTAGGTCTGGCGATTGCGCAGGCCAGTTTAAGACCGACACGTCGTGCTCCTGCGGCCTGCTGGTCACCACTCGCGCTGTGTGCGGACGGGCATTGTCGTGCATGAGCGTGAATTCTTGGCCCATTTGTAGTCGATGGGGGTAGACTATTGGTACTAGCACCTGGTAACGGTATTTTTCAGCGGTCATGGTGTTTCTGATCCAAACGAGATCTGTTCTTCCACCAATACGTATTCCCGCCCAAACCATAACTGTCCCACCGCGGTATGGATGGACTTCCTGAGGGTGTTGCAGACGGCTCTCACGACCAGGAACTCGCCATACACGTACTCTTCTTGAATCGGGATGGAAACCGAATCGGGACTCATCGGTAAACAGCACCGCAGACCACTGGTTCTCTTCCCAGAGCAAATGTTCACGAGCCCACTCTAATCTTCGTCCACGATTTCCTCGGCGTAGTGCTGGAGTACGAAGCGGTCTGCGAGCATGAAGGTTGGCTTCATGCAGTCTTCTCCTCACAGTTTGGTCACTCACCAGCAACTGGTGCTCTGACTGGAGCCTTTGAACCAACTGCATTGCCGTAGCATTTGGTTGTCTTCTAGCGGAAACTTGCAAAAATCGGTCTTGTCGCTGGGTGGTTATGCGCTTCCCGCCTGGGTGTCTTTCAGCCACTTCACCGGTAGCACGATAACGTGACCATAACCTTGAGATCACGTTTTGTTTTGTTCCAATCTCCTCAGCAACACTCAGCTGAGTAGCCCCAGCTTGGAGCATACCTACTGCCCTTAACATTTTATCTCTAGTTAAATGGCGCTGCCGCATGATGCATTTAGTAGTATAAAATCTAAATTAATTGATAACGTGTTTTAAAACTTCAATTTGACACAAAAAATTACCATAAACTATGGAAGATAAATTGTAACTTACGACCTTCGCTATAGCAATGCCGCGCAAATCTTTTGTTTTTTATTCATTTGTTCAAATTCAAATTTGGAATCATTCAAAAATGCCTAAAAAATAAGGTTTCTTCAAAAGATTTTAAAACCGGCCAGTATTTTTAGAGTTCAAGAACTTTATACAAAATATCCCTAGACGATGTTGATGTGTGTATGACCTGAAATTCACTCGTATGCAAGAGGTTCATAAGCATAGCTCAGCTACTCTCTAAAATGTGTAACTACGAGTTAAGACGCTACCCCGACCCAGAATAGCGCCGCCACCTAGTTTATCTTATTATTACGTTAAACAAAGGAATTTTCTAATATCCATTGGGCAGTTTGTGATATCTTTTATGAGCTTTTTTTTAATGCCTCTGTAATAGTTTTGTTTTGTAGGTATACAAAATTAAACCATTACAGAGGCATTAAAAAAAAGCTTATGATAGGTATCACAAACTGCCCAATGTATTTTTGAAATTTGATAAACTAGGTGGCGCATGGCGGCGCTATTCTGGGTCGGGGTAGCGCCTTAAGGGTGTGACAGTTTCTTGAGCCACCAAAAGTTTATTTTTCTATACCCTTCCTTACCTAATAAATCAACCGTACTTTAGTATTTTATATATGTGTACGAAATGCACTGAGCTCCATTAAACGAGTACGCTGGAGGTTACGTTTTATCGATGAGAGATGCTATTTAATTTTTGCCATTTTGGCGCTGAGCGTTCCGTGAATGGCCGGCGCGCGGAGTGGCCGGCCATGGAACTAATATGGCTACCGTATTGTTTTAGTACGCCTCAAAATTGACAATATTTATACCAGAGACGGTCGAGGTGCCGATTCAAAGTGCCCCGCTTTGAATCGGCACAATAAACAACTGTCATTGCTTATAGATTATTAATATTCCTCCAGCGTACCTACCTCTATACTTGATTATTGGAGCTCAGTGATGTAATGTTTTAGTTATCAGGTAAGTATGTACTAGATGTAGTACATAGTACATAGACGACGTTCAGACGTTCGGTCGGTCGGTATAAATAAACTTACATAACAACTCATAACCATTTATGTGTCCTCGCATGTTAACGGAAGCCTCAATTAGGCCTCAATTTAGGTTCCCTTATTATCTTTTTCTTATTGGGACATTACGCCATTAGCGTCATATTATTACGAAGTTTCTGTCCCATAAACCATCTCAGTAGAATAGAAATAAAACTGAACTTCGCAGCTTCGTACGAATTGCGTCACAGTCCATAATGCGGAAAGGTAGCAAGAAAGTACGATATGGTCCACTTTCATAACGTTACAACACCGGCGACAGTTAGTATCAGTGCGTAATGTTGGCAAGAAAATGGCACACTGATTATTGTAATCTATTTTTTTAATTAGTGTATCTCTCGGCACATCTAGCCACACAGTAGGTGCATCTAAACCTATAGAGGCGCTTTTTTATAAAAAAACAACCAAAAAACAAACCAAGCCTTGATTGTTTTTAAGGGGTAGACAAACATAACGATTATTTAGACAAAAATCGATTATTAAAAACACCAAGTTTTACATTGTTGGAGGCAAGAGACCCGAATAAGACAGAAAACTAAGCCCCATCAAAATCACTGGTTATTAGACTGTGACTTTGACTATGCCTAAACCGCGGGTTGTACCTGGTCCATGTCTTAGCCTAAGACACAAAATAGGTTTGTGGCTAAGTGTCTTAGCAACAAACATAGACATAGCCTTTGCTCAGACGATATCGACAAGTCTTTATGATGATGATCATGGAGCTCTAATGATGAAGTTAAACTAGGTAAGTCACAGCTGATCGAGTCCAGCAACCGTACCAGTACCGATCATTGCAATATCAGTAGCTCCAGTTACGTGCCCGGGTGCGCTTGCGCAAGTAAGGTAACTAATCCTTGCGTAACACCGCGACATGCGCAGTCAAATTACCTACAATGTTAAAGTTTATTTATTCTACTCACGAATGGCTAAATAGGGATTATGGGTAGGCAGCGGGCTGATAAGGCAATGGATAGGCAGCGTGCCGTATCAGCCCGCTGCATGGCTACCCATTGCTTTTGTAGAAACTATTTTGGTTCCTAACTTGCAGGTATGGAGAGACGAACTTTATGCGAACTAAGACTGCACTTTAGTGGCGCAAAATCATTGAGCATTAAAAAAAGTTTTGTCAGAAGATCTAAGCGCAATACAGAGAGATGTGGAGAAGTGCCCCGCAGTGTGACAGTAAAGCTTGTCAAAAAATAAAGATATGTAGGACGGAACACCATCTCCTTACGTCTCTACGTCAAAAGTCTTTAGTTATTTATGTCTCAAGAAACGTTGATACAACCTCTTTTTCATGAGTTAAACTTCTGTGAATTACTAGTTACTAAATGGTGATTTTATCCCATTGTTAAGCTTGAGTGCTTCTCACAATATTTATCAACGTTGATCGTTTCACACGGCGTTATAAAATTACTCTGTGCAAATTCTTACCACAGACTTACAAATTATTTTTCACATTGTTAGCAATGAGTTTCACAAGGCGTTTCTTGTAGTTTTTAACAGACTTCAAAAAAGGAGGAGGTTATATGTTCGGCTGATATGTTTTTTTATGTACTTCTTGTATGTCCGTTGATTTCTCGGTCAATTATGGACCGATTTGGAAAATTCTTTCGCTATTGTATGTAGAAAGATCCCGAGGTAGACTCATAAAAAAAATATTCCCGAGGGATTAGTATTTGTCCCGAAAATCTTAAAAAACAGTGTAAATACTAAGGAGTTTTCAGTCGGTTTGTAGTTTTTTCAGAAAAATTACATAATTTTTTACACTTATCACAAGTTGATCGCAAGTTAGCGATAATTGGTATAAAACCTACGCGTTATGTAGCGGATTACGATAATATCTTGAAAATCTGTGTCTACATAATGATTCAACAATTAGGCACTATAAAATGATCTTTAACCTATTAAAGCGATTGTTGAAAGGGCTCGAACTGCCACCCACTTCCGACCTTCTAAGTACTTGGCTAACCATATTGTATTGTAGGCGTTAGAAGCTTCCACCTACGGTTTTATAGAGTTGTAGCTTTGGCCCGCGGCTTTGTACACGCTATTCAAGTAGCCTATGTCAGTCCCCGGGATACCGTTTATCACCCTGCCGAATTTCATTAAGATCTGTTCAGGTGTGAAAAGTAAAGAGACAGACAGAATTTCTTACGCTTTTTATTGGTATGGATTTTGACAATTTCCTATTAATTTTATAACAGTGTGGGATGGTGTGTGATGCGTGGTTTTGTGATTGTTATTCGAAATATATGTTGTTGTAATTTCTGAAGACGCAAGATTATGGGATGGACATTTTGCAATGGGTTACAACGTTTTCAATGCTGTTTGCTGATGAAAGCGAGTTTGTCAAGAACTTAAAATTAAAATAACTTGAAATGAAATTTTGTGGGGCAATGAAACCAAAAACACTGGTAGAGTCGCAAGCCAATCGTAATTATTCTAATAATGACGAAGGAACTTTTATTTTTTGTTGTTGTTAATTACATTGTGACAGAGAGAACGTGAACCAAAATACATGTGGAAAATAAGGTAATTGGTATATATTTAAGTAATAAATAAATAAATAAATAAATAAATAATGCTGGACAATCCACACAGCATCATCTAGCCCCAAAGTAAGCAGAGCTTGTGTTATGGGTACTAGATGACTGATAAACTTAATACAATACATACATAGATAGATATTTTTTTTTATTATATATAGAAAATACCCAGAACACCCGGAACAAATATTTGCAGATCGTACAAACATTTGTCCCAAGGCGGGAATCGAACCCGCAACCTTCTGCGTCGCAGGCGGACCTTCGCCCGCCGCGCCACATCGGTCGTCAAAATCGGCTTAAGTAAAATCTACTTGTTAAAATTTATTTCACTTTAAAGCATTTTAAAACGTTCGTTGAATAACACATTTTGTTACGTGCATTTAGAAAGCTATGTGTGATTTCATGGATCTCACGATTTTAGTTAAACAAGATCAGGTCGATTACACAATCGATTTATTTTAGTATCGATTTTACGTATTTGGATTTAAAATTATATGTTATATGTCTTTTTTTAAATGGCTTCGGCCTTTACTAACAAAGAAAATAACAATCAAATAATAAAAACAAATTAGAACTAGTATTTAGTATTTGTTCTATCAAACAATGTACAGGTAGCTCAACTGATCCATATCAATATCAGTCGGAAGCGTGCCCAAGACGCTGGCTGCATTGCCTCGCTGTATGGCAATGCTGATGCGCTGCGCCAGATACCCACCCTGTTATTACACATAAACATCAACTGTTTTTTTTTATTTTTTCATACCGACTTCTAGTTTAAAATTCTTGATTGACTTGGTAGTTCCGTAATTAAAAAAAATAAAAGGCTTTATACAGTCGACCAGTGGTGGACTAATTATGGGCTGATGATGACAAGACACAAGCAGAACCACCTTTTGCTTTGCTACCCTCCTAACGATTTTCGCCCACGGCAGGCAGTCTCAACGAAGACTACCCAGGTGCGCAGGACATATTACAGTGCACAAGTGTGTGCGCAAACACAGGTGCACTCTCATAATCCGGTGGGACGGCAGACCGACACGACCGGGGAGAGGTTAGGCGCAGGACCAACAGTCTTTTGATTTATTAAAAGTTTAGTTTATCTTAGTTTGCCTTATCTTGAGTTTCATAAGTTTTGCCTTTAACTTGATAAGTAAGTGCACTTAATGTTAAGGGGGCGAACCTAAAGGGTTTGGTTGTCAAACGAGGCCTAGATCTCAGTACTCACGGGATCCCCGTGGTAAAAACTCGAATTAAGTACTTTAAATTCAATATTTTTTCTTTGGTTCCTTGAATGTGAAAACACGATTGAGAAAAAAATACGATAAAGAAAAATCAAGAAAGTGCACTGTTCCGCACATAATTTGGTCGAGATCTCAGGAACCCTGCGGTCTATTCAAATTACTTAAACAATAACTTGATTTTTGCGCTTACGCCGCCCGCCTTTCCAAAAACGTATGCTTTGTCCCGCTCCTTGAACGCAAAATCCTATGCCTATCCTTTTCATAAAATGGCGCGCATTGCGCCCTCATAATGGATATTTTCAATGTTGTTCCGAGTGCAAGTCAAATAACCTTCAGTTTCTGGTGAAAGGTTGGAGACATAGGTACTCTACATTATGTGGGTAGGTAAGTACAGATTACAATGCCACTCGCATTGTCATACAAATAAATTCAACAAAAAGCTATTTGTGTCTGTCACATTATATCAAGGCTAACTTTGGAAATGGAGCGTTTTGGTTGTATGCCTGACTAGATTGCGAAATGCTCTATTGGTATTGAGAAGTAAGAGAGTACATAAAAACAAAAGATTGCGTCTGGAATAATTGACGTTCATGAATGTTTTTTTTGTTTTGTCGGTGAAGTTTTGTATTGTTCAGCGTCCGTATTTTGTAGACAGTAGCGGATATTACAAAATTGGTTCCTTACAACTAAATACGACTGTTAGTCCACTGCTGGACATAGGCCTACTCCGGTAAGCGTCTTAAACACTCTTAAAATAACTACATGTAGCTACCTTCCTAAGGTAGCCACATAGAGTTAATTCCGCTTTAGAGGGACCGATCTTTTAAATTTGGAATGTTGGTATTAGATTCTTATTACATGATAACTGAACCGAACAAATCTTTTAATTTGTTTCAAAAACATCAAACAAAAAAATTATCCAGCCTGATCGATTATTATTAGGTGTTCGTGTTGCTAAATAAACCTTGATGATAATACATTCAGATTCCCAAGAAATATAAATGTTGTTGTATTGTTTAAAATATTTAAATTATCAGATGTCAGGGATAGTAAGAATTTAATCACAAGGTTGACAATCGAGAAACAAGTTTTGTGTAATTATTGTAAGTTATTAATCGATTTCTAGTAATTTTCCTTCATATTTTAATCATTCAAGGTTCAGAGACAAGTAACCTACTAGAAAACTATATGTAGATAGGTAGGTACTCTATTTTAACTTGGACTTATGTATACTTAAGATACTTGTACAGTACTTAAGATACTTGTAGGTAAGAAGCGTTATGCTTACCAATTGTATAAAGAAGTACACACTTTTTTTCACACCAATTGTATAAAGAAGTACTCAATTTTTTTAGTGCAATTAATATATGTATGTATATAATTAATATATTTATTACAATTGCAATACGTGGAAATGTTTGGGCGAGACCCTTGCCCAGCTGTGGGTCAAAATAGGTTAACCAAAGAGTGTGCAATTAGATAGCTAGATATACTTTTTATTGAGTTCACACACTTACAGCACAGAAAAAAAATTGTACAGAAGCAGATAAAAGATAAATATCTTCAACTTCAGAAACACATACAGAATAGACTACAGCAATTATACAATAAAGAAACAATAATACAATCCAGTTGATTAATAGAAACATTATGTCTAATAACATTATAAAAAAATCTAAGTAAAATGTCTGTGTGTGCTGCAGTACGTCAAAAAGGCAATGGCTCAGCGTAATCTTTTGCTCAAGAAGCAAAAACACTGATTTTCAGCCATAACCCATTGAGTGCAAGGAAAACGAGTTTCAAATGTAATGTGTAACTAACTAATAAATTTTTAACAAAAATAAATGTTAGGAACTCAACCTGATAGAGAAATCCGACCTAAATGATACAAAGGCATAGTACCTACCTATGCAATGTTTAAATAAGTTCAGGAAGTGTAATCTGTCTGTAGGTAACTCAACTCTAACAATACCTACCTAAATTACATAGATGTAGGTAGGTACCAAATATTACATAAGTGAATAATTAGTAATTACCATGATGTTGTTAATTATACGTAACTGGGTTAAGTAGCTACAGTAAAACGTAATTTTAATTATATTAAACGCAAATAACTAAATGAAACGAATTAAAAATGGCCTTGCGCAAATCAGTCACATCGTGCTCTGATTAATTTGTGCCAAATTCGGTTAAAACAGATAAATCATAATAATAAGAAATGTGTATGTACTCATTTAAGTAACAATTAACGGAGAGATAGAAAAAAAAAAATAATAATTTAGATAGAAACTAAATATTTTTTGCGTCAACGAAGGGTCTACGAAAGCTCTACGCGAGCGCGTTGAAATCTTTTGTACGAATGTTTTCCCAATAATTAGAAACTGATTCAGTCGTTTTTTCATTAGTGTACCTATTTTGAAAGGTAGGTAGGTACACTAACCAAAAAACAGTTGCCTTGTTCTTTTTTTTTTAATTTATTTAGGTGCTTTGGTAATGGAAAAATCACAGAAAGTATAAAATAACAGCAATATTGTTTCATAATAGCAGGTATTAGTTTAGATCAGCAAACACAGTAAAGAAAGACCCAATCAGCAAATTATTAGCATAATTAGAACTCAAAAGATTATATCACTAAATCCAAAATTATAAAACAAAAACACAAACAAAGAAAGTGAAATGGAACGCCACTGACCATTGCCGCCGTCATGTTGGTAGTACGTAGCACCGACACTGTTCTTTCCCGCGCTCGCACACGGTAACTGAGCCCGCTTTGGAGGCTGATACATTTTTTATAGCGGTTCGACAAAGCAGTTTCACTTTCTACAGCGCTGGTCGGACGTGGTCTACTTTGCTATGGCGTAAATAAAGGGTCGAATTACCTTTATTGGTATCTTCGATATGGATAGGTTCGTGCAAGAAGATTCGCGCTCATGTCATGTCTCGCCTGCCATTGATTTATCTTCAAACCATCTGTCACTGCTGTTCGTATTCTTACCCACTTCCAACGCTGACTTTTGAGAAGCCATTTCTTGCGGTTTTAAGCTGTTTCCTTAGCTTTGACACCATCTGGTTCTATCATACAATTTCGAATTGCATGCATCATTACATTAAGTTCTAAAATGTCATCGTTTAGCGTGGTACCTAGCTAACCAACCAGATATAAAAATTACCTACCAGTCCTAAAAAATAATTGACGAAAACTGACTTTTGACTTCTTGCTAAACAGGTCAGGGAGAAATAAGAACCCACTTCTAACTACAACATTGATAAGAACTGAACTATAGTCGTGACCGGGAGAAAACTCGTTGCCCAGGGTCTTTCCGCTCACGATTGAATGTAACAAAAGCACTGATTCAAATTAAAGTTCGCTAACAGACTTTAATTCATTGTTAATAGTTAACTAGCCTGTAAACCGTGTTTCTAATTTCAACAGATTTTTTTCTTAACGTTTTCACTGTCCAACCTGTATTGTCCTGACTTTCTTGAAACAGGTGTCCTCGAAAGTACCTACTTAATTTCTCACTTTTATACCTAGGTATTTTATTTATTGTCACCACACATCACAGCAAAGTTGAATAATATTTATTAATCTTATGTAGTTTTCAATGTGTATGTGTATTAACTACCTAATTATAATATTAATTAAAGATAACGTAGGCTAAATTCTTTGTGTTTAAAATTTGTATCATTTCATCCGGTCCAGAGGAGAGCGATACTGAACGCGACACAGTTTTATACTTTTAGCGTCAGTATCGTTGCATTGTTTTTGTTTTAAATATGTACATGGTATCAATAAACGATTTGTATTTGTATAGCCTCGGCATTGCGATCCGCAGCACGCGCGCCTTAGGGCGGCGCTACACGGAGCTGGAGGTGGGCCACTGCGTCGTGGGCTATGAAAGTGTTAGCATGTCGCATTCACTGCCCAGCCTCGGAGTTGCGATCCGCAGGGGTATGCCCCGGTGTTGGATGGAGGTGCGAAAGAAAGCCGTGCGTGGGCCATGTGTCAATCACAAGGTCTACGCTCTCTGACCCAGGATCTTAGCTAAAGAAGGTCGCTTAGCCGTGTTTTAGTTGTGAAAAGGTAAGTGGCTACTTACCTAAACAAACAATCGCAATAAACAGGCAGATAGAGTTGTTTAGTTTAGAGGCATTTTATTTCGCTTCGGGCAGTGCGCATTCAATTTAGTGCCTTGGTTTAAATTTCCCGAGATAGATTTCATAGATTTATTTAATAAACAACTTACAACTTTAGAATTTTAAACAACTAAGAAATGTTTGTAAAACATGAGTAAGGCCCAAACAGCAAAAAAAAAATTAGAAAATCGACATTAGATCGATCGTTATACTACAAAACTACAATTGATTCAAAGTAGTTTTAGCAAAGATAAGGTCTTTATTGACAAAGAAAATTACAATTGAAAAATAAAAACGGTATTTACAATTGAAACAATTAAGCTAACTGCAGACTGTTGCAAATAATCTACAGGTAGCTCAACTGATCCATATCAAAATTCATAGGAAATGTGAGCAAAACTTCTTATCCGCTTAAATTACTTGTGGAATAGAACCAAGAAAAAGTAAAATCCAGTGTTTTTTTCCATGCAATAGCTGCTAGTGCTAGTGTTATAGGAACCGTAGGAAAACTATCTATGCAAAGTGAAAGTTAAGCGCTTTAGTTTTTGCTCGAACTAAAAAAAAACATGGACGCAAAGTAGGTAAGTACCTAGGCATACAAAACTGGACTATGTTTTATTTCCTTTCATTTAAATCTGGATGACCTTGTCCGATAAAATGACATTTCGTTTAATTTATGAAGGAAACTCCTTGTTAGTTAACTTCTGTTTGAGTTTATCCGCCTACTCTTTGAGCGAGACAGTATTTGGTACATAACCTGTCTGTAGGTACATACTGACGACGCCCTCTTTGCCGAATTTCGGCCACGTCGGCCAGTCTCAACGGAGACTAGGTGCGCAGGACATATAGTGATCAAGTGTGCGCGCAAACACAGGTGCACTCTCTATTCCGGTCGTGTCAGTCTGCTGTCCCATCGGATTATGAGAGTACCTACTGGCCATAACCCTAAAGCTTGTCGCACACTTGAAAACACCACTGCATCACAGCACAAAAATTTGCATGCAAATATGGGCTTTAACTCGTAACATTAAGATGAATTTTATATTGACGGCATCATATGACAAACATAGTCTCTCTCTCAGATGACAGGGAGAGTCTCTCTCCGCGAGCTGTCTGTCATCTGATGAAGTAAAATCAGTTCGCCTATAATTTGTTCAAAGTCAAAGTCAAAGTCAAAAACTCTTTATTTCCATAAATACAATAAATGTATACTTAGAAAAGGTCAAATTCTTAATAATTAAACACTGACACGGAAATAAAGTGATATTTTTGATTTCAGTCGCTTCGGTATGTTGACTAAAGTAAAGAAGCGACGAAGAAACCTTTAGCCTGTTAGTTGTTATTTTTCGAGTTGGAGCAAATCCCGTCCCAAGCTTTTTTATCCTCTAGATAATCTGATATTTTATAGTAGGCCTCTTTACACAAGAAGGTTTTGACAATTTGTTTGAATTTATTTACTGATAATTTTTGCAACTCACTAGGAGTTTTGTTGTAGAAGCGTATACATTGCCCTTTAAAAGATACATTGATTTTGTGTAGTCTAGTTGTGGGCACAGCGAGTTTATGTTTATTTCTTGTATTTAAATTATGTACATCGCTATTTTTAGGGAAGCGATTGATATTTCTATGAGTGTACAATAGGTTTTCATAAATATATTGACATGGTACTGTCATTATGTTTATTTCCTTGAATTTTTCACGTAGGCTTTCTCTGGGACCCATATTATAGATTGCACGAACAGCCCTCTTCTGCAGCACAAATACGGTGTTAATATCTGCAGCGTTCCCCCATAGCAGTATGCCATAAGACATAACACTATGGAAGTAGCTGAAATAAACTAGTCTAGAAGTATCAACGTCTGTAAGGTGACGGATTTTTGTTCAATCCCACTGTAAATTTATGTACGATGTGCTCATACAATAAATCCAAGAATTCTAATACGTGAATAGATAATTTGTAAACTTAATTATGGAAGTACCTATACACTAGCCAAGACAAGTAGGTAATGTTAATCTACTATATAAAAATAAGTCGGGTTTTCCCTCCTGACGCTATAACTCCAGAACGCACGAACCGATTTCCACGGTTTTGCATTCGTTGGAAAGGTCTCGGGCTCCGTGTGGTTTATATCAAAGAAAATTCAGGAAAATTTTAAAAAGAAAAGCGGGAAAATCTTTTTTCACATACAGCGTCATCTCTGATACATAGCATGTACTACAATCTGGTGGCGAAACGGAGTTCGCCGGGTTTGCTAGTTTCGTATAAAAACGCGCAGCAACAGAGCTTTTAGGTTAGGTATGGGCAGTTTGTTTGCAAACATTCTTCATCGAGTGTGGCTAGTGTATAGTTACTTATTTAAAAATATGAGTAGGGGGCTGTAGAGTTGGTGCGATGTTCCGCACATAATTTGGTCGTGATCTCAGGAGCCCTGCGGCCTATTGAAATGACTTATGTTTTGATTCGTAAGCTATTACTAATTATTTGGTTCCATAAACCAAATATTTAGTTCTTCATAAGTTGTGTAGTTTTCTTGATTTTTTGCTCTTACGAGCCGTTCCAAGAACTGTTGCTCTGTCCCGCTCCTAAAAACGCTAAATCCTATGGATAGACATAGGATTTCGCGTTTTTTCAGAAAATGACGCGCTTTGTGTCCTTTTAAGCTCAATGGCGTGTAATAAGTATATGGACGTCATTAAGTGGTACGAACACGCAACAAAAGTAGATATTTTTTTGAATTTTATAGGGGTCTTGATAATTCTTATTTGACTTTTACTTCTACCTTCCTACAGCAAGGTCACTACATACAACACAGGCCAATAGCAGTCCATTGCTGGACCTAGGCCTCTCCCCATAAGTTACTATTGGCTCTTATCAGTTTGTAAATAACAAACTTCCATACTTATGGAAGTCAGTAGACTTCTACTGACATCGAAATTCTACTTCTTAAATGTCAATTTACCAGGTCACTTCGAAATACCATAAGTGCCAGGAAATTGCTTCGAAAAACCTGTTTAAAATGTGTATTTTGGTGTCAATTCAGACTTCCGCGTCGCCAAAACTCAACTAAACTAATTTGCCAGCACTAAAAATGGTGCGGTCCCTTTCATAACTATCAAAATAAACAGAATGGCATCATTATTAGTTTTGTCAAATTAGTTTATTTTTGGCGACGTCTGTATTGACACCATTGTCACATGTCCAGAATCCTTAATTATATGCCCCAACGGCCTTGAGAACACAAAATAACTATCTGCCGGCCACGCACGGGGATGATTCTCTAGACTAGAATAAAGAAAAATATCGTCAATTTGTCATCGAATGCGTAAATTATTTGTAATGAATGCCTTCAACTTCAATAATGTACGCAATGTATGACGATGCGATATCATTATTGTCTATTCTACCCTAGAGAACAATCCCCGTGCTTGACCTAACTGTAGCCGTGGTATAAATAATTTGTTATATTCGTGAAATGTTCAATTTGTGTAAAATACTTTGACAAATAGGTATTTCAGTGAAAGCAAAATACTCAAACTCAACAGCGTATAAAAGAAATCCAAAGATATCCAAATTTAGAATTGAAAAAAGATATTCGATATTCGGATATTTCTTCTAAACGCATTTTAGTACCTATTTCATTATTTAAAACGATTTTGAGTACCTATTTTAATATTTGTCAAAGTATTTTACACAAATTGAATATTTCACGAATAAAACAAATTATTTATACGGCTACAGATAATTATTTTGTGTTCTCAAGGCCGTTGGGGCATACACCAGCCTTAAGGACTCTACACACCGAACTCGACACAACCCGGGGCGGATTTGTGCAAATGTTTAATGTAATGAATATTGTAAGCATACCTATACATAACGACATTGTTTTATCAACATGTCGCCGCCGACCTTGGTGTGTAGACTCCATAGACTCCAACGCGAAGTTTTCTAGTCTAGAAACTAGAGCATCTGAAAGTAGTTAGCAACTTTCCCGACTTTGACAATAATAGCTATGCTCTGTACCGTATCGGCACAAATTGTCTTACGTAAGCTTGCAACATTGTGACAAAAGAGAATTAGCAATTAACTGTAAAATTGTCTAATCGCAGATAAGCCAATTCGACCGCAAATAATCCTGAAATAATTGTTATTCTAAGAATTTATCTAAGTAGATTATCAAAAATATTAACGACTAATGCAGGACTTTAACCCGCAATCTTCCATAGTTTCACTCTGTACTACCTACTCTGTACGGAAATGCGCTGCCAATTACACCACCAAATCAACCTAACCTGTCGTTAAATCCTGGGGTAGCCGCATCCATTGAAGCCTTGCGGTGTGTAAGGTACCAACTTACTTAAGTGTGTGTGTTATATTATGTTATGTTATGACTACTTATGATATGACTGTAGGAATGTAAAACAATTCTAAGGTTTTTATTAATATAGTGCGTAAGCCCTCGCACTAGGGGTAATTTATAATGCTGGGGCCACACTACCGGGAAATGCCGTTAATTATCGCGATGTTGGACGTTAAACGTTGGTGTGGCCACTTCTTCTCGTGATAATTAGTGTGGCCCCAGCATAAGAAATCATATAGGTAATAGGCACATAAAAAAATTAAATATGTTAAATAATGCTAGACAATCCACACAGCATCATCTAAGCCCAAGCGATGCAGAGCTTGGTTATGGGTACTAGATGACTACAAAGAATTTTTTTATTATACATAGCTGTCATGTCACATGATAGGAAACCAAGATATAAACTCGATCAAGCTGAACTTTGTTTTATTGATCTTAGTGTTGGCAGCAAATGGTGAAATTGGACCTCAAACGTGTACCTACCTACATTATTTTTTGATGATGATGAGTGATTGATTGATTTGTTATCTTCACGGGTTAGCGCGAGATATTTTTGTGGGTTTTATTTTTTTCTGCTTTCTTTATGGAATAAAACTAACGGAAAAGTCATTTGCCGCAAATCGTAAACAATTTTCTATTAACCTATGAAAAAAGTAACTTCAGTTCACTGGTATTTTTAGAGCATTTGGGAAAAAAGGAAATTTTGGGCTAAAAATCAACACCACAATTAAATCAAAGTCGGTTTTATCATGGTTTCATATAAATGTGTTACGATTTACGGCAAATTAGGTACTTGTCCGTGGTTTTATTCCTTGTTCTAGAATAAGACAATTCATTGATTATTAATTAATTTAGTTATTGACATTGTATTTATTTATATACATTTATTTGACTGACTGTGACTGTGTGACTTTGCATGCTGTAAAGCGGATAGCTGATCATGGTTGTGCTCATTCTATTTTAACCTAACATCCCTGTAACCCATGTTTCGCATTATATATGAATTTGATTTGATTTGATTTGATTGTAGAACGCAGAAATAAATAAAAAACCACGGTAACATTTAAAAATCGCGCCAACCCGTGACGATTAACCGGTACCTATTTATTTTTATGGGCCTTGATCAACCATTAGGTACCTATTTATTTATATGGCCTTTGAATTAGTTTTTACCACCTGTACTTTTTTAAGATGCCTGAATGAAATGATTATTATTATTATTATTAAAATTCAAGCCATCATCTAGGTTCATCGATTTTAATTTCCAATAATCATTACTTTATACTATTGAACTTTTATACAGTAACGCAAATTAGAAACCGTTTCAAATAAATAACAATTTGAGAGAGAACTCCAACTTTCTGTAACGCATTGTTTGTTTTACAATGGGTTAAGCGACCATTGTATCTTATGTTTTGCCAGATAGAGCCGATAGATACTCTATCTGTCAAAACATAAGGTTGAATGTAAAGGGAAAATCCTCAGTTGTAATACTATTAACGATATCATAGTAATTAAAGACATTTTTGATGCTAAGGTGATTCGAAACGACAATTTTTTGTTCAATTCAGTAATATTTTATTCTATCCGTGTTGCAGCATGACCGGTACAGACACTCGCGTCAACTTGGCTATCAACATTTCGTTTTCTACAATCGCTTTCGCTAAGGCGTTAATAATTTTATTGTAGAAAGAGAATAGATATGAATCGTTTGCGATTTGGCTGGACCTACAGAAGCGTCGAAAATATCTAGCTATGTTACAAGTACTAGGTCCCTTCCTAAGAAATCAAATAATACCTACCCCAAAAAAGTAATAGTATTTGATCAGGATTTCATAAATTTTAATGTTTTCCTTGTAGGTGGAACTAACGGCGGCGCTAGAGTCCGAAGGAAGTCCCAGTTTTTCGACTCCTACGTCAGTTGACCTCGTGGTGTAATTGGTTAGCACATTCCCATACTGAGGCAAGTATAATAATAATTAAATCAATAGTAGCAAATGACCTACCCTATCACCCAAAAGGATCCGGTCTAATTTCCAATAACCCTGTACAATATGGGGTCAAAGTAGTTGCAAATAGCCTGCCCCATAACCCCCTAAAAGGATCCAGTCTAATTTCCAATAACCCTGTACAATTTGGGGTCAAAGTAGTTGCAAATGGCCTCCCCCATCACCCCCTAAAAGGATCTTTTATGTTTCCTTTAAAATAAGGAGGATCTACTCTGTACGACAGAAAACGTGAAACACTTCAAATTAGCTAAGAAATTCACTATTAGGTATGTCGTAATTAATCGTCTTACAGAACAGGGGCAGACGTGATAGTGTAATTGCTTAAATACAGAGCCGCATAAAGTAAAAATAAATAAAAAATGGTTATCAAAAAGTACAGATATATTTCGTCAAATACAAGTTTAAAAATAACCATATAGGAAAAACTACGCAAAAACAATAAACCAACAAGTAGCTGCAATATTTCGCGTAATACGTAAGTACTGTCTAAGCTGAACAAAGCTAAACAAATATTGCCACAATCCATAAACTGTACTTAGTT
This sequence comes from Eupithecia inturbata, assembly GCA_963662085.1. Taxonomy (NCBI): domain Eukaryota; kingdom Metazoa; phylum Arthropoda; class Insecta; order Lepidoptera; family Geometridae; genus Eupithecia; species Eupithecia inturbata. The sequence goes on from OY759195.1 coordinate 3,027,476, forward strand.
CTAGAATCCAGATATTTTATGTAAACTAAAGCATTTATGAATGAAAATTTCACAAAAACTGATAACAATAACATAATAATACAATACTGCAAGATAATCCCTAAAAACAGAAACAACGTATAGGTACTTAATACATTACACAACTTCAACAACGCATACTTGTGCAAAATACATGAGCAACTTCTGCAATTTGCTCCGATGTACGAGTATCATAAAATATTTTCCAACAATATTCTTTGATTTTGTAATAATCCCTTTGTTTACAAAAAATGCGTAATATTCCAGAGTATATATTTTGCTCAAATAGTTGCAGACTACAAGACCAAAAAATTGCTTGTGACCAAAATCTGAACTATAAAAAAATAATGTTTTTTTCATATAAGTGTAGTAAACGAACAGCTGACGTAGAATTATTATAATCCTAGATGCAAGAAATCATCCGTTGTTGCTTTGTGTAATATACTTTAACATGACTGAGTTGGCGTTCTTATGGCGCTAATCACAAATTCCATAATGAGTTGAGCGTTTAAAATTAATTGTACTCACGCGGTGTACTCATATGGCACGAAAAACTAAGAAATAAAAAATAACGTAGCTTCTATATAACAAATCCTATCAGAGTGAAAAAAAAAACATTCAACAATTGAGTACCGACTCCTCCTTCAAAAATTATCAATTTTATTCGTGCAGAAATATTTTGCTGCGTCTTCAGTTTTGGCTGTCTTTTTATTTATGTGACCTTAGGTTCTAGGTTCTATTTCAGGTTTCAATAACTTTATTTCTTTATACTTACAAAATAAGCGACAATAAACAAGTCAAATTTTACAGGTACTATAAATTATTATCAAATAAGAAATAAAGTTATATTGATTTTCTTTTCATTTCAATCTAGAGGTAGCTGGTTTCAATAATTGATTCTCAGATATCAGCAGACTGTTGCAAACAATCTAGAGGTAGCTTGTTTGAATAATTGATTCTTAGATATCAGCAGACTGTTGCAAACAATCTAGTGATAGCTGGTTTCAATAATTGATTCATTAATATCAAGACTCAATATTAAACATATTATATGTATTGTTTTTATTTAAACTTCTAAACACTGCAATCGGGATCCGTTTCTAAAACAATTTTATTACTGTACTTATTACCCGGGATCAGCGGGTAAAAATATTTATTTGTTTTCGTTGGAAACCGATCAGTGGATACAACTGGGCGGGATCAGTGGCTAATTCAATCTGATCCCGGTATCCGTGGACACAAACCCTTTCAAAAACGTATAAGTGAAGCCAGCACAGATAGAAGCTAAGGGCTCTACCTCTAGTACACACACGCTTTTTTCGGCACGACCGCCAGTGTTGTATAGATCACTATGGCAGCTTGTCAACACACCGGTTTTTCCGCAGTAAAAATCTACGGTAAAGACAAAAGAAACTGCTAAGCAAGCAGTAGATATGCAATGGTTGTGATAAGTTCGTTGCGTAATGCAAAAGCTATTACATAATGTTTGTATTTGTGTACTAAAATTTTGTAACTGTGCTATATGTACCAAGGTCTGAAATAAATGATTTTTAATTCATTTTTTAAATTATTATTTATTGTACGCCTTACCTACTTATTCATTTGTGTATGAAAAATCCATAACATGGTCTAAGGCAAACTCAGTAGACTAACAAAAGATTATCACAATTTAAGTTAGTTCTTCAACAAGGTATGTTATTGACAATTACAGACTAAAGTTTAAGACGCTTCCGACTGGTATTGATATGGATCAGATGAGCTACCTGTAGATTGTTTGCAACAGTCTGCAGATAGCTTAATTGTTTCAATTGTAAATACTAGTTCTAATTTGTTTTTATTTTGGAATTGTAATTTCCTTTGTCAATAAAGAATATGTTACTAAGTTAAGTAATTTCTGAAATATTCGTTGGGTTTTACTAGCAGTTTTAGTAAACAAGCATGATTGTATGTGGCTTGTACAAATAACTCAAGTTATCAATTGACAGAAAAATTAAATGGGTCTTAGGGTGAAAATATACTGGATTTGCTCTTTTTAAGCATTACAATTTTAGGTACCCTGAAATTTAATTAAAGTACTACATTATATTTTATAAATACCTACAAATAATAACATTAAAACGACTACAATATTCCAGCAGATACTAGAGCGATCAAAAACCATTTAACACAAACTATATACACAAAACTTACTAAATATCGAATTAGTTTTCTAAGTAGAGCTCAGTAGTGACATACGTTTGAGACTCATTCATTTAAAATACTGTAAGTACAAATAATGTAAAATATAAGTTGCCAGCGTCTTGGGGACGCTTCCAACTGGTATTGATATGGATCAGTTGAGCTACCTGTAGATTGTTAGCAACAGCCTGCAGTTAGCTCAATTGTTTCAATTGTAAATAATTATTATTATTTGTTTCTATTATTGGATTGTAATTTTCTTTGTTAATAAAGATATCTAGTGAAAGAAGTGCATTTTGTACAGTGCTATAGGACCTCATCAATACAATGTACACATTCGCTGCAAAGTCGAGAGTGTGAATTTCTCTGCGAATTTCAAAACATTTTAAAAAGTATAAAACCTACTTCAAGGTATGACGGAAAAAACTATACAACAGCCTATGACTATTAACTTCAAGACTTAAAACTCATGCATACGCCCCAAAGCCTCCAAATTACCATGATGCGAATCAATCCTATTCATGTTAGCTTTACACTCTTCCCTCTGTATCTTCGTCAACCCTTCTGGTTTAGGCGTGGTCTCTGATTTAGGAGTTAAGGTCTCGGACGAAGCATTTTGTGTGTCCATGTTTTGTCGCTCCGTGTCGAGGAAAGTCGTACCATTCACGTGCGGTTTTGAGTCCAAGGTGATGTCGTAGTTGGAGATGGATAGGATTTTGTCGGAGTTTTCAAGACCAGATGCAAGGGATCTAGATTCGGCTTTCTTGTCGGTTTCTGGAACAAATAGACGGCTTAAATGAATATCGTCAGGTTTAGTAGTCAGGTAGTTTTAGTAAAACGCCCCAGGCTTAGTAAAAAAACAAGTTCCGTCAAGTGCGAGTATGAAACCTAAAGAAATTTTAAAAACTGTTTTGAATTTTACAAACCAGTACCTTTCATTGGATACCTCACTCGGTCAGGTAGTACCCCCCCCCCCCCCTTTTGAAAATTATTCCTCCCCTTTTTGTCAGTTTTTCAAAAAGTGTTCTACTTACAGACTTCTTTATGTTTTTCCTGTAAAATATAGATCCATATCTACAAACGCTACATACATTTCAGATGGATCGCTCAGCAAACTTCGGAGATAGGGAGGGGGAATGGGTAACTGTTTTGAAATGTACAAACTGATACCTTTTATTTGATACCCCACTTGACTTTGTAGGTCTCTTTTAAAATGTCGACATTACAATTTGTACTGGATTTTTTTTTTCATTTATTTATATATTTTTTTTCTTTTAAATCTGTACAGGCGCACACAATGTATTATTATTTATCGCAGAAAAAGCGAGGACATAAGGGTTTCGCAACCGATCTCCGATCTTCGAAACCCTAAAAAGATAAAAAAGTTTCAATTCGACGTTTAACTACCGAGCACAACTTAGGTATTTATCAAAATCATCATCATTTCCAAAACAATTTTAATAATTGTGTTTGGAACAGGTACCTACATACAATAAAAATTGTATGGAGTCGAGACCCTAGGTCCGTGGGGTACGGAGCCTAACCGGGTTTTTAAAAAATTATCTGAGCCTCTGGTCGAAGCGACGCGAGACCCGAGAGCTGGTGATATCTGGCGCATCAGCATTGTACAACGGGCAATGCGGCCAGCGTCTAGGGGACGCTTCCGACTGGTATTGATATGGATCAGTTGAGCTACTTGTATATTGTTTGCAACAGTCTGCAGTTAGTTCTAACTAGTTTCTATTATTTTATTGTAATTTTCTTCAATTATTATTTTCATGTTTACCTTTGGTAAATTCATTATTATTGTTTTGCTTCTGTTCGGTTCGGTCGTCTTTGTGGTCCTTCGGCAGAGACGAAGCCCGCGCGCCTCCTGAACTTAGCATTCCAAGCACCCTGGAAACCAAACTTGGTATTTAGAACACAACTATAGTTCATCAAAAAACGTTATCGGGATTTGGCGTTGGTCCTGCGCCTGACCTCTCCCCGGTCATGTAGTTCTGCCGTCCCATCGGAGTATGAGAGTCAGGGCTATTGCCTCACTCTCATACTCCAAAAGGAAGGTGTGCGCTAACACAGGTGCCTGTGTTAGGGAACGTACCCATATTTCGTTACCCATTTTTTGCCCCCCTTCCCCGCCTTGGTGACCACCCGTAGTATATACCAAGACCGGGCCCCTCCCCCTCTAGTTTTCACTTAGTAAGTTCTAAATACAGTTTTTATAATTATTTCTTTTGGCTTCAATTGTGTTTATTAATACAGCGCTTGCCACTTGACGCCAAGAGTGCGTGCATACGGTATATATTATAGTATTATAGTTAGAAGTACAAACAATATTATCAAGAAGAAAAAACTTAGTAAAACCATATTGTTGTAGTATTTTAAGACACCCCCCCCCCCCCTTGAACGGGTCACGTAGTATGGGTACGTTCCCTTAACGCGCACACTTGTGCGGTCTTTCTAAATGTTGCTTCTTGTACTAACCTTTACTTCCCAGCTTTGAATCTAGCCTGCCTGAGGTGCATGGACAGAAATTGCAGAAATTTTAAAAGTCACTAATTTATTAAAGTATCATAGTTATTCATAGTTAAAGCAATTATAAACAGCATTAAGCTAAATCAGAGCAAATTTGAAAAAATACGTAGCTTAGCAGCGATGTAGAAATACAGCAAAGTATGAAACATCAGAACACGTTTTCGACTATTCAACCATTCACTGTCACAGGGTGCCACGTAAAGGGTGTACTAATCCGAGAGGGACCTCGACCCCGAGGGGATCAACATTCGTTCTACTTTCTTTTTTTCTTTTATTGATATATTTTGAGATTTTTTCAGTACATTCGTGTTTTTTTTCATAACTCTTATTGTTTTGAAATATCAAAGGATTTACATATTTTTTTGTAATAATTTCTTGGCAAAAGACTGGTTTTGCTGATATAGCAAGCAAACATTTGTGAAATATTTTATAATGTTAAATAATGCAAGAGGTGTAAAGAACATGCAAAGGAAGAAAAAAACAAAATAATTTCGGAAAAAAAAATAATTAAAAAATATTGTTATTCACAAGTTAAATCCCTCGAAGTCCAGAATCACCGGCTTTTACGTGGCACCTTGTATTAGCAGTTATCTAATGTCTAGCTGACTCTCTTTCTGTATACACAATATCTGGCTCACCCTCCGTATAATACAACCCACCTGGAGCTCCCGAGGTCTCCGAAGGGCTGTGTGGCTGCGGCGGGCGAGGCGTGCTCCGTGTGCCCGTCAATCGCGTGTCCCTCCAATATAAGCACTCCGCCGATGTCTAGCTCGCCTTCTATCGAATTATAGAAAAGGAAAACATTATTTATAAAATTAGTGTTTTACTTTAAAAACATCAGGTAGACTGTATAGGGAACGCAGCAGCACGTGAAAATTTAAAGAGAAGAAAATTTTACGCACAGCATACCTCCTCTATGGGTCCAAATATACAGGGTGCCACGGAAAGGCCGAAAGACCGAAAGGGGGTGTTTTTGTACATCGAGGGGTCAACGTTTGTTCTACGATTTTTTGAATTTCGAATATTTTAAAACTTTTTCTTTTTTAAATTATAGACGTTATTTTTTCATATTTGTATTTCTATACGTGTATTCTTACCTGATTATTATTGTTTTTAATTTCAAAGGATTTACATTTTATTTTTTTTAATGAGGTAATTACAAAACACTGGTTTTGCTGAAAAACAAACAAAACAACATTTTTGAAATATTTTGCGTGCGTGTAAAAGAACACGAATAAAAATAATAATTCGAAATTCAATAAAATCGTTAGTCACAATTTGATCCCTTCGGAATCCAGAATCACCCCCTTTCGGCTTAGTACAACCTTTCCGTTGCACCCTGTATACACTCATCATAATATTATTCCAAGGCCCGTATTATGAAACCTTGGTCAGTTATCGATATATACTTGAGTTAGGTTTTTCTATGGAATAAACGTCACTCAAGCATAGATCTATGACAGAGCAAGCTTTCACGCCGCCATCAGCGGAAATAATACTATACTATACTGTGCCGCCGCCGATCTGATTTAATAAGGCCCTGTAGGCACGTTCGGGGAACCAGTCGCATCACCTCCCCGGATACCTAAAGATCCGAGACTACTGCGCAGGTAGCAATGTCACGTGGAAGGTTACGTGACACTGCTACAGTTTCATAATTCATAATAATTCATAATTCATTTATTGTTTGTGAATCAGGTAATGTTACAGTCGGTACATAAGACTTATTTTAGATCACTGATTTCTGCCGCTTAGGCGTACAAACATTTCATTACACATGTGAAAACTTACTAACATTCAGAACGTTTTTATTTGACTTAAAAGCATGCAATTTATAAAATATATATACGTAATATCTTTCATAAAACGGGCTTTAGACCTACAAATGCACACAATGATTGCAATATATACGAATCTGGCAAGTAATTCATACTCGTGTAATCTAACATTTGTGCTTCCTTAAATCTCAGCATTTCCTTCTGTATTGTATTTTGTGTTTGTGTGGTACAGAAACATAAAGAGTATCTATCTATCTATCTCACCATCAGTAGCATCATAAAGCTTTATCCCGGGTATCTCCTTCTCTTTCTCGCCTTCGGCCGATGACGTCTTCTTGTACGTACACGTTCTAGATACCAACGGCTTCCAGCGTGCCACCTGAATATACCAAGAGATTATAGAAAACTAGCCATTCAATGGGATATTTTACCGTAATCGCATAGCTGGTCCGGCAAGTTAAAAAGAGATAGTTGGATAATTCTAAGGTTTTTATTATAATAGTGCGTAAGCCCCCTACACTTTTTGGGATATTAATTGATTTCTCGTTTCTGATTTCTCGGGTCGTAGCGCGTCAATGGAGGCGGCTAGCACAGGACCATGGTGGATAGCACTAACTTCGCGAGGCCTAATACCCAGCAGTGGGTAAATCCAGCTGCGGATGATGATGACACTAAAGGTCATCACTCATTGGAGCCACCCGTCACCTGAACTGCATCGCCTCGCCTCGTGCGGACGCCGCCTTTAGCCTGTCACTTGTTAATTATCGAGTTGGGTCAAATTCCGTCCCAAGCTTTTTTATCCTCCAGATAATCTGATATTTTATAGTAAGCCTTATTGTATTGCACAGGAAGGTTTTGACAATATGTTTGAATTTATTTACTGATAATTTTTGCAACTCACTACGAGTTTCGTTTTAGAAGCGTATACAGTTCCTCTGATAGATATTTTCTTAGTCTGCTCTTACGACATGTAAGAGCTGAGTTGTTAGGGGCGATTCTTACGCCGCTACTGCCACGACCAGACTGTACATAATAGATTAGTTATTAGATAACATGTTCACCTGTACGAGTTCCTCAAACCGCTCGACAGCGGTTGACGGCCATTTGTTCTGATTCTCTTCGTCCCCCGTCTCTGCCGGTCGCACGCCCGCTAGAAAGCATTCCATCGCCTGCGAATTAACAATTTTTATGGTAATTTTCTTATCTATATCCCAGCCAAATTGGATGAATAATGTTTGTAAACAACCCGCCCATACTTAACCTAAAATTAACTCTGTTTCCGCGTCTTTTTATACGAAATTTACATTACTTGTCGATTTGAGATCCTACCTTCAATAAATATTGCTTACAAATATCAAATATCTGAAACTCGAATCCAAGAAAGTGAGATTTAGTTTTTCGTTTCGTGTAGAGGTGTGTAGATACTGTGAGTAATGCATTACGCGTATTGTAGCACGACCGCGTACTATAACAGTACCTATTACCCGACAAAATTTAGCATGACACATGGCATTAGACGTTCATGGGATGGCGCCATGCTATGCGATTGGCGCGGCCGTGTACTGCTCGGGTGTCCGTCGTCAGTCAGTATCGTTAAGGTTCGAGTGCAAGCGAGGAGGAGTGTCAGCCGGACGGGATTCTGTCTCTGTCACACGCCGCGCCGTTGAGTAGAATTTAAATAGTATTGCGTTCTCGATAAGGGTTATGTTTCTTTAGCACCGTAAGTAAGTAGGTAAGTCATAAAAAAACGGCGGTGCGGCGATGACGGATCACAAAAAAATCTTCATAGTTATCGAATGTCGTCTAATTGCCATATGTGTAATCTCAATTACTAAAAACTCATTATGTGTAATTTAAATGCCACTACATTGTTGTAGTGGTGGTTGTAGTGGCTCAATAAAAATAAAATAAATTTAATAATTAAGAGGTCCAACGTTCATGCGTTACTCATTGCGAGCGCTTTCTTTCCCCGTACTGACTGCACGAAGGCTCATTGTGTAACGCGTTACATTACGCTCTGTAATGTAACGCCGATCAGTACCCACCTGCAGGTCTAGGTTCATACCTGGAACCGAAGTCTGAGCAGGTCAGCGCGCAGCTCGCATAGCTCGTGCGTCGCTACGTATTCACTGTCTCCGTAGTCCAGGAAGAAAAGATCTGCCACCTGCATACAAATAAAGTCGAATGAGTTATTGCGGCGCAGTGGGGTAGCCTTCGTGTGAAAGTGACAAAGCTATGCGTGAAAACGAGATAGAGCTATGGGGCGCGCCGTCAGTAGCGACTCGGTTCACACACAAATATAATCATATACTTGGATGGTTGTATGTATTATGAATTTATGAGTTAGGTTATACTAAAAAATAAATTTAAAATTTTTGAATAGGTATAATATATGGTTTGTTAGTTATTCTTAATATTTATTAATTATTTGTATTTACGTATTCAAAATGGTATGTTAATATCTATTTTACAATATCTTTGGTACACACCCTGCCTTTCTTAAATTCAAATAAATCTTTTCATCCGAAGGTTGCCTGGAAGACATCGCTACTAAGCGATAAGGCCGCCCATTGTACTTGTCTTATGTTATGTCTCCTTGTAATGTTATTTTTATGTTGTACAATACAGCATTTTTATATTGCATTGTATTATTTATAATTGACCCTGTTTGTTAATTTAATATTATTCTGTGGTGGCACCAGCAGATCGTCCCGTTACAATATTTTGCACTAATTTATACATAACACCATGTATACTATACAGCATAAGTTAGTTACCTCCTTCGTAGGGTCGAACTCGTTGGGTCTGATGTCGTGGACGCGCGCGCGGTACCATTTACCGTCGTGCCGGAACACCGCCGCCACTACTTGACCGACTGATACGTGCTCCAGCTGGAACAAGGGAGTCATCAATCGGATATTGATTGTAAAGTTTATTTAAATATCTTGAGACTTAATCAATCTACAGAGTAGGTAATAGTCGGCGAAACGGTGTCCGAGAACCAAGTCGGAACCCGATAAAGAGTTTTTGACTTTGACTTTAGAAACAAAGAGCTGAGCTATAGAGAATATTCCTAACAATAATTTGGTGTTTATACAATCAAGAAGGTTGGGTCACTTAAATCCATACTAATTTTATAAATTCGTAAGTAACTCTGTCTGTCTGTCATCTTTTCACGCCTACACGGCTGAACGGATCTCAGTAAAATTCGGCAGAGAGGTTGATGGTATCCCAGGGATGAACATAAGTTATTATAGGCTTTTTATCCCGGAAAAAAGCGTGCGAAACCGCGGGCAGTAACTAGTTAAGAATAACTTTTTTTGCCACCTAGCAAAAATATAGCAGCGCCCTAGGCGTGCCCTAGGGCACCCTGCTAGCAGGGTGTATGCTTGGTACCATTGTGTTACTTTACTAGATTTATGTGCACTTGTGCAGTGCAACATGTCAATAAAGAATCTAGAATCTTGTACTTACGGCATGGTTTTCTCTGTTCTCCTTGTTGCTGTAATACTCGGTCATGTGTTCGACCAGCTCGTCCAACTGGGCCACCTGTGGGCCCACGAACTGGACCCAGAACCGGGACGGAGACGACACGGCTGACACATACACTTCGATGCAGGGCCCTGCTGGTTCTGAGGAAATATGTAAGGTTCAAATTAGCTTGCTGTTTTGAAAATAGTGTATTTTCAAAACCGCTACCATTATAATAAATAATTAATAGTAGTTTGTATTTATCGCGTACTTTTCTTTTTATTATTAAGTTTTTTTTTAATTGCGGTTTAAAATCAACAACTATAGCAAAGTTAATTTAAGGTCTGCACTGGTACTGCGGGATTGTTTACCGTACCTACCAGAGAACGCGAAAAATACCCCTTTGTCTAGAAAGCAATTTAACTAAAGTGAAAATTCAGGTATATATTTTGTTTGTAGGGAACATTTTTTTTTTCAAACTACTCAGGATGGCGAACACGGCAAAACAGGGATATGTTTAACAAGAGAACAACACAACAAACGGACAACACACTAAAAGTGTTAGGGTACAAAACCAACGTGAACGTGAGATATCAAATGAAACTGTGTAATTAATTAGAAACACAAAAATACAAGTGATGTATGTATCAAAGTTAGGTTTACCATGATAAATCCATTTTGTGATATTTACATTTGCCTGTAAAACCATTATTACAGAGAACCCTATCGTTCAAATGCAACGAAAATGTCCCAAAAAGGTGTATGTAGTCATCACAAGCGATTACTTAAAAAATTAAAAAATTATGTTTTTTCTACATTATTGTGGTGTGGTTTTAGAAGAAATTCAAAGTATACGTGGTTTGGCGAAATTCGTGGCGGAAAATTAAAATTAGTTAGATAAATGTCTTTGTTGACAATCAATTCGGATTCTTGAACTATAGTACCTCATAATCCATCGCCAATTACATACACATTTCTCTAACAAAGCTCACACAACTAGCTACCCTTACCGGTACGTTTACAGGCATGCGGTCTTTCACCTGTCTCGGGCGCGGGCGAAGGCGCGGGCGACGGCGAGTGCGAGCGGGGGGCGCGGGGGTTCTTGGACTGCTCTATCTCACGGCGGCACTTCTCTTGGGCTACCTGTGAGGTAGTTATAAAATAACTCGTGCTGGTGACTCATTAGATGGTGTGTCACAGGGTTCGATACTAGGACCTACTGTTTATCCTTCACAAATCGAGCTAGTTTTGTTCCTCCTACACATGAAACGGTAGAAATTATAAATGAAGTTTGTAATCTGTTCTATCAGTCAGTGATCTTTATTAATTTCTGAATTGTTTTTTGCACTTAAAATACTAATGAAATAACTAAAAAATAGCGCTTGGTAGCTGTTGGAATTGTATAGATCAATTTTTAAATGTTGGCGTGGAAAAACATAAGTCAATCACTTTGTTTTTCCACGCTGACGACACAAATCCAGGCCTCCAAAATATGAAAAACAAAAGGAGCTAGCATTGAAAAAATGTTATATAGGATGGGTAACGTTAAGATTGCTAAAAAATAATCTTCAATACATACAGCGTTTTCAACAAGATTCTTGGCCACCTCATTCTGCTCCTTAGTGCCCAGGAAAGTGATGAGCCGCTCGCTAGTCTTGTCTGCAGCAGAGCCGTCGACTTTAACACGCGCGCCGCTGCGGTGGCAAATGTCGTTGATGTTGGATCCTTGTGAACCTGGGGGCGAAATAAAAAATAAAAATAATGCTAGATAATCTACACAGAATCATCTAGCCCCAAGCTAAGCAGAACTTGTGTTATGGGTAGTAGATGCTGATGACGTCTACCACGGCCATAAAACGAATACCAACCAATAATCTTGCCGACAGCCCAAACGGGTACCATCACAGAATCAGCCACCAACACCGGCTGCTCGTTGATGAACTCGCGCACCATCATCTCAGCTAGCTGCGTCGCCTGACTGCGCCCACGGATCATGCAGACGTCGTGGTCGGCATCGGTGAACTTCTTAAAGTTGATCATCGCTCCGGACTTGCTTTCTATTTCCTTTATGTTGGATCCACTGCGGCCTGTAATTGTGTATGTTTCTAATTAATAAATAAATAATGTTGGACTTTCCACACGGCATCATCTAGCCCCAAAGGATGTTTACATGTTCTATAACAATACAATACATTACAATACAATACTTAGAAAACACCCATAGAACACCCGAAACAATTATCTGAAGATCGTACCAACATTCGTCCCGAGACGGAAATCGAACCCGCAACCTCCAGGCGCAGGCGGACCTTCGCCCGCTGCGCCACTGAAGTCGTCAAATTGACACATCGCTCAAACAGAAAATAAACCCTCCGAAGTTTGCAGAGCGATCCATTTGAAATGTATGTAGCGTTTGTAGATATGGATCTATATTTTACAGGAAAAATATAGAAAAGTCTGTACCTAATTATAATACTTTTTTGAAAATGGTCATAAAGGGGAATATTTTTTTTAAACTTACGCGTTCTGATCATATTATTATTAGTATTATTTAACGGGTATTTAGCGCGTTTATTTACCTATTTTTCCCGACGTTTTACAAGGTACACACTGTCGTGGTCACGGAATGACTGGAGTACTGGAGCTACCGCCTCTGCGAAGCAGGGGCAGCATTTTTTGAAACTACCCTCACATGGTTTTCGTAACTAGTCATGCCCATCTGCACACTCGGACGACACACAACACTAACTGTGTCCGCGACACACTGAGAAACCGGTCTACGACGAGAACACTTGGCTATAACTGGATTCCACGAGGCAGAGAGTTTGAAACCGTCTTCACGATTGAAATTCGGATATTTCTTAATTCCAATCGCTTCCCGAACCATTCTCTTGTAGTAATGCCTTTCATTACAGATGACTTGCGGTTTGTGTAATTCAATCCAGTGATTGTGTCCTGAGTCTACTACGTGCTCAGCTATTGCCGACTTAATTATTTGTCGATTTTTGACCGCTGCTGTGTTCCTTAACACAATCCGCGACCGTGGTTTATTCTGGCCTATGTAAGAACGCCCGCAGCTGCAATCGATCTTGTAGACTCCAGGAACTTGCAAGGGCACTACGTCTTTTGGTGTTCGAAGTCGCTTCGCTATCTTAGTGAGTGGAGTGTAGATCGACTTGATCGAAAACTTCCTATGAATGTTTCCAATTTTGTCCGTCACTCCTTTCACATGAGGCAGAAACGCCGGCTGTCTTGCCACTTCAACGTGTTTTTCTTTGCGCCTCTGATTGGGTTGCCATCTGATACTAGTCTTGTAGCCATTTCGTTTCAGAACCTCCTGAACATGTTCTAGCTCGCTGTTTAGGTGTTCAGGGTCACAAATCTTACCGAGTGGGGTATCAAATGTAAGTAAAGTATCAATTTGGACATCTCAAAACAGTTTTCGAAATTGGTTAGGTTACAAGTACTTCTTGAAATATTTTGGATAAAGTCGAAAATTTACTATTACCCCCTAATCTCTGAAGTTTGCAGAGCGATCCATCTGAAATGTAGGTTGATACCTACTATTTTTAGGTATTCAATAAATAGCGAAGTCTCTAACCGGTACCTATAGTACATATTGGTATACTTGACAAACGTTTGAAACCCTCGGCGTGCGAGTCACACTCGCACTTGACGGATCTTGTTGTTTGTTGTTTATTCAGTACTAGCTGCGCCCCGCGGTGTTACCCACGTTAAAACAATATGTTGAAATATTTGATCATCCCACGGGAGCTAAGCTTAATCCAGGATAAGCTAGCTATTAGTACCTACCAAATTTAATTTAAATTTGTTTAGCCGTTTGAGCGTGAAGGAGTAACAAACATGCAAACTTTCGCCAATATAATTATTAGACCTTCGGATTTCGTGGTCCGCAATAGGCGTAACAACAATAAAGTCTGTCAAATAGATAGGAAAATTACAATGATGGGCAAGAAGAGTATCTTTGCTATGGCGCCCTCCATATATGTATAATAAATTACCACAATCTATACTATCTAGACTACTGCCGAATATGGAGTTTCAGAGAAAGTTAAAAACGATTCTTTCAAATAAATGTTATTATGCTATAAATGAATTTTTAACTGACAAAGATTTTTCTGCTTTATGATGACATTCGAAAGTCGAAGGTCCGCCTGCGACGCAGAAGGTTGTGGGTTCGATTCTCGCCTTGGGACAAATGTTTGTACGATCTGCAAATATTTGCTCCGGGTGTTCTGGGTATTTTCTATATATAATAAAAAAATATTTATCTATGTTATGTATTGTATTAAGTTTATCGGTCATCTAGTACCCATAACACAAGCTCTGCTTACTTTGGGCTATATGATGCTGTGTGGATTGTCCAGCATTATTTATTTATTTATTATTCTTTATTTTTAAGTTGTTTTTATCCAACATTAGTTTCAAGTTCAGTTTTATTTTATTTTATTGTTAGCTTAATTAATTAAATTGTTATTTTGTACACAGACATTGCACACCGTAAAGGTAGGAATACATTGGCTCACATCTCAGACTCACATAGACCTAAAAGCACCTGTACATCACACACACATGCACATGTATATCAAGCAATAAACTTTACTTTACTTTAGTGTGACAACTTGTCTAATTGTTCTGCGATAGAAGTTGAAGAAACTTAAAAACTTTTTAGCTCTCAATACACGTCATATTTCATCATCAGCCTTACTAGTCTACTACTGGACAAAGGCCGTCTTCAGCTTGACACATACATCCTCCTGCAGTATTTCGCAGGTCGTCATCCCACCTGGCCGGAGGGCGTCGTACACGTTCGCCGAGTCGCGGTCTCCACTCAAGAACACTTTTAGCCCAGCGGCCCCCAGATTTGACCGGCCCACTGCCACTTCAGCTTGCTAACTGTTTGAGCTGCCTATGTCAATAAATTTGGTTCTCTGTCGTAATATTCGTTCCGAATACTGTCCTTTAGAGAAACTCCTAGCATAGCTCTTTCCATAGCTCGCTGAGCGACTTTGAACTGGTGGACAAGCCCTACCGTAAGCATCCACGTCTCAGCTCCGTAGGTCATGACGGGTAGGACGCACTGGTTGAAAACTTTTGTTTTCAAGCATTGCGGTATGAATTACGAGTAAACACGACATGTTTACGTAACCGTAATTTAATTGTCATGTAAGAAATAAATAAATAAATAACTGTGTCAGACATAAATTTGACGTAATTACACAGATTTTGTTTCTTTCATTTAACAACAGAACCCTAAAAACTGTTCACATTGCATGTAACAAATATTTGACATGTGAAGGCCAGGTAACGTGACTAAATGAATAGTTTAAACTGTTTTGTAACATGTTTTTTAATACTTTGCCATCTTTAGTCCATTTCACGCAGTTACCGTTCCAGAAAAGTTTGCGAAATGAAGCAAAACTTCATTTCACGCAATATAAATTGATTAAGATGGAAATCATATCTTAAGAAGAAAAACAGGCATGTAGTTACATTATTCATGCTTAAAAATAATCGATTGAGTCTAATAATAATATATTTAAAATGTGTATAATATATACAGGGTGTCCCATATATGAGTGGAAACCCTTGAAGGTGCTTGCGCTAGGGGGCAAGGCCAATCAGACACAAAAACAAAAATCTAAAAACGTGGAAGGGTTTTGAGTTACGTAATATTTTGTAAATTTAGTACATTTTCACAAGTTACATTTTTAGACAATTTGAAAAAAAAAAGACAGGCGTGTTCAATTTCGAGATTCCTGTGTGTGCATATGTATTCAACATTGAAACTCAAAATTTTTCTTGATAATTGACAAAAAGGAAGCCAAAACTTTGGCGATGACAGTACTAGAAACAATCATTGTTTGAGGCATTGCTAAAGTCAGAAGTTAGGAAAAACGAGGGTGGGTCAGCTTGTGTCTACTATAAATACATATTATATATTTTTTTACAAACTTTCCCTTACAATTATATGTGTGACCTCACTCAAAATCCTCTTTGTAACCATGTTCATTTATATATAAAAAAAAAAGCACCAAGGAAGTGTACACTAGGACATGGTTTATCTTTTGTATCTGATTCTAATGGGTTATGGTTATTATCACCTTGCTTATGACATCACAATTTAGAATTACATTTTCATGCTGGTGACATAACTAAGCTTATGAGATCATAATAATATCAGTTATATGTGGTTGCCTGTGTTGGTGTGTTGGGTGCCAATTTTAGTAAAATATGTTTTAATGTTGCCATTGTGCATTGTATTTGACTATAATACACTAGCCAAACTCGATGTAGAATGTTTGTAAACAAACCCCGACACAAATAATGAAAACTCACATGCTTTGCGTTTCAGATATAATTGTAAACAATATTTATGAATGGAAGGATTTCAAATCAACAAGTAATGTAATTTTCATATGTATTACATATAACATATATGCTACAATCGATAAATATATAAAGTGTAGAACTACAAACACTTACCAATCAAAGCAGGTACAATACTCTTTGGGACTTTAATCTCGATGAAGCTCATTTTAGACCCTTTAATTTCCTTCCTTCCTGTCTTTGTTTTATCATCATCTTTCTTTAGTATGTAGTACACTACAAAAGCACTGACAGTTACTATAGAGAGGCCTAGAGCAACTGGCAGCACAAGTCTTGATGCAGACATTTTTCTGAAAAGTGGAAATCTGCATTTATTTTCATGAAGAGGTAAAATTAGTTTGATTATGAGGTTGTGAATAGGGTTCAGCGTTATGTCTGCTGAAACTACCAATCCAATTTAAAAAATTCTTACATAGAAGAGGCTAGCACAGGATTATTAGATGGCACAAACCTCAGGAGGCCTATACTCAGCACTGGGTAAAATCCAGCTGCAGATAATGGTAATGATTAGAATGCTAAATAATTGTCCCTGAGTAATGGGCTATGTTAAATTTAGGTGCCGCGTGAGAGGAGCCGCGACCATAAGCTAGTTTTGTATAATTTGAGCCATGAAGTGGTTTGAGTTGTGCATTACACAACTGCATGTACTTTTTTACCGGTAGCAGTATCGGTTCTTTATGTTACTCAAAAAAAGTTCAGTTTCAAATGAAATTATTCAGTTTTCCTACCAATAATAATGTTTATCGATTGAAGAAACTGTACTGGTACCGCTATAGGGACATTATTTATTAGCAGCTATGACATAATAACTAGAACGAAATTACTTCACAAGTAATATGATACCACTTTTCTCTCTTTGCTGCTGAGATCATTGGTTTGTGTACTTACATTTGTTTTTTTGAACTATTTCAAACTGAATGTTCTATGTAACAACGACACTTTCATCGAAACAGTAATCGGTCGGACTACCATGTGCTCGAAATCATAACAAAACAATGCTTTTGCTTTGAAATCCCAGCAGAAGATAGAAAGGAAATCTGACAAGAAGACACTAACTGGCTCAACTCAAACTAAACCAACCAAGGTGCAAATAATTCATACATTCTGTGCTATTTCACCGATCGCACCGAGCCGACTGAACTGAACTTCGAGCTGACAAGACAAGCATCGAGTCGTCACATGACTCGATTGTTGGGCAATGGGTTTGATTTGAGCAGCGCGAGTCTTTGAACTTTGAAGGCGCGAATCTTGCGCGAATAGAAAGAATCAAAGCCGCCATTAGGGACGGCCTTGGAGGAAAAATATAAAGATCCTATGACTACGTTACGTAGGATAATAGAATCAAATGGTACCAGCTATTTATCTATTATAGTTGAACTCAATGCTTGGACCTCGATCGCAGCTTACTACCTACTCATCACGTTGACATGACAAACCTACTTTATTTAAATCTGTGCAATAGACAATGTTCTAAATGTTGTCATCGCTAATTTCGAAACTTTAATGCTTTTTCATAAAATATTTGTTCGTTAAACACATACCCACAGATTTATAAGTATAGTACTAAAGTACACGTACCTACCAACTACGTAAGCCTGTATTTGGTCTGCCTTAACGCCGTCGAAGGCACCTACTTACCTAAAAATGACTTGGGATGTTACTTTGGGTATGATAATAAACTATCTATTCTTTCTCTGGTAGGTATTTAGTTTGTAAGTATTTATTGAAAATCAAAAGTACCTACCTACATATTACAGAGTTTTGTAAGTAGATAGGTACGTACTCTACGTACCTATCTACTTACAAAAACACTGGTCGCAGTGGGTAAGGGAGCACACCCATTATCTCTGGAACGGGGAGCGTGGAGTATACTGGTATACACCTTGTTTTGGTAGATTGGCAACAAACAATGGCAACGTAGACCATACAGACTATAAATGCAACGCGTTGCT
This sequence comes from Eupithecia inturbata, assembly GCA_963662085.1. Classification (NCBI taxonomy): domain Eukaryota; kingdom Metazoa; phylum Arthropoda; class Insecta; order Lepidoptera; family Geometridae; genus Eupithecia; species Eupithecia inturbata. The sequence continues at coordinate 3,045,819 of OY759195.1, forward strand.
TGACCGCGCTGCGCGTGTAACTAAGATGAAAATTAAAATTTGAGAATTCATTGCGTACTTTACGAATCGTGTAGCGTCTATGATGCTGGGCTGATATTGGCAAGTCTTTTGCTATGGATTTGGAACTTATCCAGGCGTATTATACTCGTGCTTAGTCCTCTAGGTTAGTAGAATTAGATATTATTAGTACACATGTAGTACGCTTAATAGTAGATACTACCACACTATTTGTTGAAAGTTTGCCACAGATGGCAACCCTAAATCGTAAAAATTTTCCTACGCTCGGTTTGCTTACTCATTTATAGCTACCTACCTTTCCTGCGCAAGGTTCAGTCCGCTGTTCGTCATTCGTTTTTTAGTGTTCAACCACACCACACCTCTTATAAAACATTCTTCATCGGTGTTCAAAAAATAAAACTACCGTCATGTCGAAGCGTCGACATGACATGGATTTTGTTATAAAAAAGTTATTGCAACTCGAGAAAAGTATTAAAAAATCACGCTTAGATAAACGGAACAATGTTCCCACGATAAGTTCTTCGTCATCAAGCGGATCATCGAGTTCATCGCGGGATTCTTCACCGGACCGATCCGAAAATCGTAAGTACCCTCAAAAATAATTAAATGCATTACAATGAATGTATCAGAAAATCGTAAGGATTATTCGCCTCATTCATAAGCATATAATTTTACCCCGCCTAATAAATATTTCACCAGAGTAGTCTGAGGGGCTATCTCGTCGCAAAGTTTTTTTTACGGGCTTGGTGAAAAGATGCATCAAAGTAGTCTATGGGACTATCTTACCGCATTAGTTTAAATTATTGCATCAGAGTAGTCTGTGGGACTATCTTGCCGCAATGAATGCCAAAAAACAGACCTTTAACTTTATCATCACAGCATCGGTGTAGTCTGTGGACTACACCGATACTATTTCCCCTATTTCCCTTGCAATGATTTATAAGTGATACTTTACCTAAGTAGGTTTAACGTATCCAAGGTTTCTGTAACCTTACATAATTGTAACAGAGTAGTCTATAGGACTATTTCGCCGCAATAAATTCAAAAATGCTTCTTTAAGCCTGTAAATGCAATGCATCAGAGTAGTCTGTAGGGCTATCTCGCCGCATTGGTGAAATATCTCATTGGTAAATATGTATTTTCTTTGGGATAAAATAAGTACTCAACGAGACTATCTTGTTACAATAAGTTTAAATCAATGCGATTTTGTAAATAAGATCCACGTCTCCTTGTTACAGACCAGGATGTAACCACAAACGTGGTTGTATATACAGAGGCGAACGATGACTGCCTACCGCCGACTACGGCAGCCCCGGAGCAAATACCCCCAGACTTAGCCAAAGAAGTCTGCAATGTAGAATAACCTCCAGCAGCAGATATCAATGGTATTTTGGGTGCGGACCCGATGGTCACCGTGGAATATGGCCCAGACATAAATAAAGACGTGGCAACACGGTTTACCCACGTGGCGACGACTGGGCTAGATAAGATTATGCGGACAGAACTTATCAAGAAGAACATCCCAGGTAACTGCTCTTATATATCAGCACCGCAGCTAAACGTGGAAATTAAAGCTGCGGTACCTGATGCAGTAGTCAAAAGAGACAAGGCTATTGAAACACGACAGAAACAAATGGCAGTTGGAATTGCCTGTCTAGGGAAGATAATTTCCGATCAGATCGCCAAAAAGGACAAAGACAATGACCTTATAAATGAATTAATGGATGCCGGTCGGATATTCTGCGACATTCAATATTCCGAATCTGAAATGCGCCGAAACTTTGCGCTATATTCTGTTCGCAAAGAACTTAAAGACCAATTGGCTGCAACAAAAATTGACCAGTTTCTATTCGGGAGACTTTACCGAAACCATTAAAACGGCGAAGGCCGTGACTAAGTCGTCTTCAGACTTGAAACCAGATGCCGCTAAGAAACCGAAACCTACTATCTGAGCAGGTCCATCGGGCAGACATTTAAACTGGAGGGCGAGGGGCCGATCCCGCAGGCAACCGACCACCCTGCCGCCTCGCCAACAACCGCCTGCGTCTCAGAACGCACCGCCGCGTGCGACCTCGTCGCAAAGCTACACGTAACGGTCCAAGCAGAACCGCCACCAGTAGATCAGGTACAATATGCTGGTAGACTTACTCTCTTTTATAAACAATGGTCACTATTAACTGAAGATAGGACCATTTTGTCGTGGATTAAAGGCTATAAAATTGAGTTTATCAAACCTGTGCGTCAGACACACTCACCTGTAAATAACTTTACAGACGCTGAGAGACCATATTTAGACGAAACAATTGCGAATCTAGTATCCATGGGAGCAATATCAAAATGTTTGCAGTGTCCCAATCAATTTCTGTCCCGTGTTTTTGTGATAGAAAAGCCTAATGGGAAAATGAGACTAATTTTAAATTAAAAGGAATTAAATAAATTTATTAATACACATCATTTCAAATTAGAGGATATTCGTACAGCACTCAAACTTGTCTCTAAAGATTGTTATATGTCAAGCCTAGACCTAAAAGATGCCTACTTTTTAGTTAACATCCATCCAGATTCACGAAAATACCTACGTTTTCTCATTGACAACACAATGTACGAGTTTAATGTCCTCCCGTTTGGAATTTGTACTGCTCCATACATTTTTACCAAAATTATGAAGCCAGCTGTGGGGTTACTTCGCTCTTGCGGATACATATCATCCATCTACTTAGATGATTTGTTTTTAACCGGATTGACGTTTCAAGAATGTTTACAGAACATTCAGACTTCTCAAACGTTACTCAGAGCATTAGGATTCATAATAAACCATGACAAAAGTATGTTAATTCCTTCTAGATCTTGTAAATGCCTAGGATACGTTATAGACACCCAGAAATGGCAGCTCAGTCTCCCCTTAGACAAGAGGCTACGAATAAAATCAGAATTAGAGACGATAAAAAATTTAAAACGTTGCAAAATTAGATCATTTGCCAAACTCCTAGGGGTATTAGTATCTGCGTGTCCTGCTATAGAATATGGGTGGCTCTACACAAAGGAACTAGAACGCTGTAAGTTCCTTAACTTGCAAAAAAGTTTAAATAACTACGATAGTTTTATGACTATACCTCAATCCCTATTACCCGACATAAACTGGTGGCTAAGCGTAATTACGACTTCCGTTCACAGAATCGGAAATGATAATTACGTATTAGAAATATTTTCTGACGCCTCAACAACGGGGTGGGGCGCTGCCTGCAATGAACATACAGCTAGTGGTAGTTGGTCTTCTGCGGAACAAAAATTGTACATTAATCAGCTTGAACTATTGGCAGCTTACTTTGCCCTCAAAATTTTTGCAAAAAATTACTTTAACTGTCAGAAATTATTGCGAACTGATAACACAACTACAGTTAGTTGTATTAATCGTATGGGGGGTATTCAATACCCCCATTTAACTCTAGTCTCGAAAAATATATGGCAGTGGTGCGAAAACCAAAAAATCATGGTAGTAGCTTCATACATCAAATCATCAGAAAATTATGTTGCAGATAGAGAATCTAGACGAACCCATCCTGATGTAGAATGGGAACTATCAGATGCTGGGTTTAAAAAAATTAAAGTCAGGTTACTTACACCCCAAATAGATTTATTTGCTACCCGCATTAATAAAAAATGTGACAAATTTGTTTCTTGGCAAAGAGATCCGGAAGCAGTGGTCATAGACGCCTTCACGCTGAACTGGTCCAGTTATTTATTTTACGCGTTTCCTCCAGTAGCTGTTATCCTGAAAACACTTCACAAAATTATATTAGACAAAGCTGAGGATATAGTTGTTGTTCCCAACTGGCCGACACAGCCCTGGTACCCTTTATTTATCAGACTACTCGCTTCGGATAAAATTACATTGAACTCTAATGATGTAATCATTCCTCGTTCCAGCAATCGAAACATCCGAGCCCACACTACCCTGGTTGCAGGGCTATTGTCCGGGCGGCGATGCTGCAACGACTAGTCCCCGATTCTGCTATCGAAATAATCATGGCCTCTTGGTCAGAAAACACCCTAAAACAGTATGATGTTTGTTTTAAAAAATGGTTTGCATTTTGTACTGCCTATAACATCAATATGTACGAACCATCTATTCCGGTTATTATTGAATTTCTTATCCAAATTTTTAATGATGGTGGTCAATTCGGTACAATTAACACTCACCGAAGTGCCTTAGCCCTTATTGTGGGTAACATTATGTCAGATGACGATAGGATTACCAGATTTTGTAAAGGAGTCTATAGATTAAGACCTCCACTGCCACGTTACAACGCCACTTGGGATGCAAGTGTCGTATTGAATTATCTCGAATCCCTCTATCCAAATGATAGTCTTTCCTTGGAATATCTTTCAAAAAAATGTGTAACATTACTAGCACTTGTTACAGCTCATCGGATTCAAACACTATAAAAATTAAAATTGATCACATTATTACACTTGATAATCAAATAGTAATCAAAATATCAGAGTTAATTAAAACGTCTCGAGCAGGATCTAAACAACCAACTCTATACTTACCATTCTTCGATGATAGACCTGGTATATGTCCGGGGAAAACCCTTACAACATATCTGGACAAAACCAAAAGTTTAAGGACATCTAACGAACTTTTTGTTAGTTTTCGTAAGCCTCACAATGTTGTATCTTCACAAACACTTAGTAAGTGGATTAAGTGTATGTTAAATTATAGTGGAATTGACGTATCTGTATTGTCTTCGCATAGCACTCACCATGCATCAACTTTAAAAGCTCACAAACTTGGAGTCAACCTAGACATCATTAGGCAAACAGCAGGATGGACCGGCAATTCCACTACATTCGCCAAATTTTATAATAGACCTGAAATCAATGATGCTGATAATACAGCTTTAGCAAGAACTAATATGTACTCGATGATTAATAAGTGATACCTAGAATTTATGTCTACTTTCTTTACCTATTCGTGTAGCTAACATAAAAATACTTTTTGTGAAATATAAATGAATAATTATGGTATTTATTATTATTTACCCAATTATTTTATTTTGCAATAATTCCTACACCTGTTGCTCTCAACATCTACATGTGTTCTAATAATATCTAATTCTACTAACCTAGAGGACTAAGCACGAGTATAATTAATGATTATACGAACTTACTTGTACGTGAAGTTCTATCATAATTATACGAAGTGCTTAGTCCGAAGAGGTTAGTAGACAATACCCACCCTCCCTGTATAGCCCAAAAGTTTCGGAAATATTGCTAAAATGGGTAATGATTGTTCTGAACTAAATGACGAACAGCGGACTGAACCTTTCGCAGGAAAGGTATAAATCAGGGGTGCTCAAACGGTCGATCGCGATCGACCGGTCGATCGCGAAAGCTTTTCGAGTCGATCGCCAGCAATATACTCATTATAGGTACCTACCTAGGTACTAGGTAGGTACCTATAATGAGTATATTGCACTCATACCTAAAATAATAGGTAACATTGAACGGTGCGCGGCGACGATCGACGATCACAGAGACAACGCCACCTATTAGCAGGTACAAGTTATTTTGTGCCGCGTAATGTAAACAAACGTAAAATCACTTACTATTACTTTACCACGAGCGATTTTGAGTATAATTGGGTTCAGGAGAGAGTTCACATTAGGAAGTCTGTTTTTCTGTTTGAACTTTAACAATCAATGCACCTGCGCACTCCAAGCAATCAGCAGCTGCCACAATCGCGTCTTTTAAAATTTCTTACATTTTGGCAAAGCACAAGAAACCTTCGAGGATGGAGTGATGGTGAAAGAAGCATTTGTTGAAGCTGCTGAAGTATTATTTGATGACTTTAAAAATAAAACAGAGATACTGACCGCTATCAAAGAGGTCCAGTTATCACGTCCAACTGAAACTAGACGTGTGGAGATCATAAACAGGGATTTGGAAACCAAACTGAAAAATGATATCGCGAATTGTAAATACTTTTCCTTGCAGTTTTACGAGTCCAATGATGTGACAGATACTGCTCAGTTGTGTGTTTTCATTCGGCTGGTGTTTTCTGATATGTCGGCTTCGAAGAATTATAGGCTTAGAAGAATTGTTAACCATGCTTGCCCTGAAAGAAAGTACTCGTGGAGAAGATATTTACAAAGCTTTTATGAGTTATGTAAATGAAACTGAACTGCCGATTTACAAACTCTTGTGCATCACAACAGATGGAGCATCATCCATGACTGGCAATAAAAATGGGTTTGTTGCGTTGTGTCGAGCTAATGATGACTTTCCATCGTTTTTCGCATTTCATTGCATCATACATCAGCAAGTGCTATGTTCCAAAATACTGAATATAAAGGACGTCATGAGCATTGCTACAAAGATAGTGAATTCCATACGTGCCCGAAGCTTACAACGTCGTCTCTTCAAAGCGCAATTGGAAGCTAGCGAGGCTGCTGATCACACTGATTTACTTCTATACACGGACGTGAGGTGGCTGAGTCGCGGAAAGTTTTTAGAAAGGTTTCTTGAATTGCTACCTGAAATAATTACCTTTCTAGACGAAAAAGGTGACGACACCGAGAAACTGAAGAACGAAAAATAGCTCTGTGATTTAGCCTTCTTAACAGACGTGACAAGTCATTTAAATGTCATAAACATGACATGAGCTGCAAGGTAAAAATAAAAGTATTACCGACATGATTAGTGCAATAAGCGGGTTTAAAAAAAAATTGAAACTTTTAATTAGTTTGAAAGAAATGACTTTAAAAATTTTCCTGCATTGAAAGCAAGGGCAAGCACTCAAACTAGTTGTGTTATTTATGTGACAGAGCTAAGAAACATTCTTGGTGAGTTTGAGAGACGTTTCTCTGACCTTAACAAACTGAAAAATATCGTCACTTTCATGAGTTATCCGTTTTCTTGTGAAGACGTCGAAACATCTGCTACTGAAATATCAAACACTTTTAACATGGAAATAACATCTATTGAGAATGAGGTATTGCAGATGATTTCTGACATACATCTCAAATCCAGAGCAACTGATGCCAATTTCTGGTCCTTGATATCTGATGAAAAATACCCATGTTTGAAAGAAGTAGCTCTTCAGTTAACAGGATTGTTTGCATCGACTTATTTGTGCGAGGCCGCATTTTCAGAAATGAAAATTATCAAATCGAAATATCGTAATCGACTCACTGACGCACACCTGACATCATGCTTGCGGTTGGGGCTCAGTAACTACGTACCATCCTATGAAAAGTACGCGGATAATATGCAGTGCCATGCATCATCATCAAGATAGAATTTGTAGTTCGTAAGTTACGTTAAGATTCTTTCATTTTAAACATGTTCAATTTTAAAGTGCAGTAAAACGATATGTCAAAAAAAAATTGTTCCTACCTACATAGTAGCTTAGTCGATCTCTTGCTTTCAAAATATTTTTTGGTAGATCGCCGACACTATAAGTCTGAGCACCCCTGGTATAAATGAATAAGCAAACCGAGCGTAGGAAAATTTTTACGATTTAGGGTTGCCATCTGTGGCAAACTTTCAACAAATAGTGTGGTAGTATCTACTATTAAGCGTACTACATGTGTTCTAATAATATCTAATTCTACTAACCTCTTCGGACTAAGCACTTCGTATAATTATGATAGAACTTCACGTACAAGTAAGTTCGTTTAATCATTAATTATGCAAAAGAAAGTGCTAAGCTTAATGAATAATTTTCTGACTTGTGTGCATTCATTCGTAATTTGTCAGTTGGCGTCCGATTTCAAAGTGAAAACTGCGCACTCTGGACCCGAATGATCACTAGTCACACCTGGCTACTTATTCGGTTCACTGGATCATCAGGGATATGTATTTAATTCGGAATTTCTGATTTTAGAATAGCCTTGCATAGTTGCAGGATAGGTAGGTTGGGAATCCGACCCTACGAGGTTAAATCCTGCCATAAGAGCAAAGACGACCTTTGTGGCGCAGCGGGCGAAGGCCCGCTTGCGACGCGCTGGAGGCAACTTCCTGCGGGGTTCAGTTCTTGCCTCAGGACAAATGTTTGTACGCTCTGCAAATATTTGTTCCGGCTGTTCTGAATTTTTTCTATGTATGTATAATATAAAATATATCTATCTTTGTAATGTATTGTACGTTACGTAACAAACACTCTGATTAGCCTCCGCCTCCGCCACTTCCATTGCTGTTCCCTATATTATGTATGTTTAATGAGTAGGTAATATCTGTTTTATAAGGTAATGAATAAAGTATTATCTATGTATCTATCTATCTACGAGTATCTATTAGCTTGGCTAGATGGTGATGTGTGAATTGTCCAGCATTATTTATTATTAGAAAAGACCTGCTGCTACTCAAACCTAATGATCCATTCTTTTCTTTTTTTTTTTTTAAACAAATATTAAGGGACTTTGTCGCTAAGCGACCACACATCGCCCTTGATCCATTCTTAGAGGCAATGTGCGGACGGCTCGAATTAATAAAATGAGCAATAATTTTCACCTGCTATTCTTAAACAATGTTTCACCCATGCACTCCTCACCTCAAAAAATAAAGTAAACATCTTATTTTCTAATTCGGTCGTGCCTTAACTATGTAAACGAATTTATGCAACAACAAGACGCGACCTTCGTAATTTTTCATGTCAACCAGTTTTCATGTCGGCGAACAATATCATCCCATGCTGACTTGCCACATTAGGGTGACAAAGATTTAGACAATCTTTGGACAAGTATAAAATAACATGGCAGAAATGAGGAGATTTTTTTTATAGTAATTACTTATAACAGTTATAACAATTTCATTTCATTACATAATTATAGAGTTTTAACGTTGACTGTCAGAATGTTGGCTGGTAATGTAATCAATAATCATTATAAGAAACACCGGCAAAATTTCCTAATTTCGGTTACCTACTGAACTTCAAACTAAAATATTTTGTAACCTAGCCTAGCCTATCCAATAGATGTTTGTTTATGAAGGAATGAAAACCAAAGTAAAGTAAGTGTAACAAATTGTACTTAAAAGATACCAATGAGCGGGTCTTTTAATTTTTACGAATATCTACCTAAAAATCTAGATACATAAACGTAGGTACCTAGTTACGTTTAAAATATCCACAAAATCGCCAGAACCATGTTTCCTCCCCTGCCGTGCGGCAGAATTGCCTCAATGTAGCGTAATGGTTCATATTTGTTATATTTTTTTATTGTCTCGACAATCACGAAGCTCTGTTCCCACGATACCCGTCAGTTACTAAGGAATCATGCAACGGCCGTATGCGCGTCGTTATTTACCTCCCAGTGTCAAGCAAGAGGCTTTTTTTGGCGGTAAATTGTTACGTTAATTTCCCTTGCCCGGTTTAAGTCAGATTCTGTTTAGGACATTCCTATTCTAGATTAAGACAGATTCTCTAATATAGTGTTTTTGACAAAACTTCTATAAGCAGGGTTCTTGAAGATTTTAACAGTGTCAAGCAAGCGTTTTCTTTGGCGGATTATGGAACGTTCATTTTGTTTGTGTTTTTAATAAAACTACTGCTTTCTGCAATGTTAAGATAACTCCATCCTGGATTCAGGTTTATGAAGATTTTAACGTTCTAAACAATCTATCTTAAGCAATGTACCTACTTAATGCGCCTACTTTCAAACGGGAAAGCAGAGACGGATTTCTATTTGCTGGATTCTGACTTAAAGTAGGTAGGTACCTACCTACTATACTACCCACCAACTGACCTATTCGCTTAGGCGCTTAAAGAGGTAGTAGGTGCCTACGCCTTCGCCAAACATTATCACTTATATTATAGGTCTATAGGCATTCAGTTCGGTACCTACTCGTCAGAATAATGGCGGCAGTACCTACACACTCGACACCAAGACGTCCTAGACCTCCTAAACGTCCCGTCAAATATCTCTGCCGCTTGTCCTCTCAAAGAAAGTCACCCGGGAAACGATACGCATCGCGGCGACGACGACGCGACGCGACTGTTCGTCGTCCGTTTTGTCGTGCATTTGTTCATATTCGCACAAAAAAGAGCGAGACAAAACAGTCCGCAAATTTAGCCGCGGCTCCGCGCATCATAAGGTAGCAGTACACACGTACTCGTTGTCTCTAGATGTATAGATGTTATTTAACTAAACCCAAATATTTAAATAGATCTAAATCTACATCTTTTCTCAGACTTCGCGTATGTCGTCAATCCGCCAGACAAAGAACCCATATGTTTCGGGTCTAAAATGGAACGTGTTACTCTGCCTGATGACCCAAAATACCAGAATACGTTCATGAGACGTAACATGGTTGTAATCAGACCTAACTTAGGACCAGGGACTCACAATGGCGAAAGAGGAGCTTTTTATGACGTCGATCACAGGGTAGGTTTATTTAATTATGCAAGTGCCTTTTACTTATAGTTTTTGATTATCGTGTAAAAAAAGGTGAACCGTAGACTTAGGATTATATAGTTCTTTGTTCTAGATCGCTTTTAGTGGGATTGACGACGCGGCGCCCAACATAAATTTACCCTACCCTTTTTATACCCTTTTTATTTTTGTAGCCCTGCAGCACACTTGGGTTGGGTTCAAAAGAGCCAAGATGGTTAGTCAAGCACGGATACCAACCGCCACTACTAATACTATCTAAACCGGTAAAACCTAAACAGACCTGGGCTCCATTCAACCAGACGTGCAAGAGAAAAACTTTCGTCAAAACTACTGATGGTCCAGCGCAAGTATTCTCTTATATTTTCTTAGATATTTTGACGAGACAAATGTTTGTACGATCTACAGATTTATTCCGGGTGTTCTGGGTGTTTATAGAATACAATACAATTCTTTATTAATACTAACGCCAAGTTACAAGTCAAAACTAATAAGGTAAGCAATATAGAGTTTAATATTGACCTTAAATAATAATAACAGTATTTAATATAAAACTATTTAATGAATAAACTAATAACTAAACTAACTAATTAATTATAAAAAAACATATTTCTATGTTACTGTTCATATCAGTTATCTAGTAGGTACCTACCCATAATAACAAGCCAAGCCAAAAGCTACAACAAGGTCGTTGTAGCTTGGGGCTAGATGATGCTGTGAGAATTAGTATAGGTCGCGCAAATCTTTATCAACTCTGTGATCATAGCCTTGATTGCGAAACTGCGCACGGTACCAGTTGAGTGCTTAATCATTACTGTGAGCACGGAGCATCTGCTCCGTGACCGTAAGTGATTAAATTTCTTATAGGATCTACATACCTACCCAGGTAGTGGTTTTAAATAGCTATAATAATAATAATGATGATATAATATAATTAAATCACACTAATAATATAAAGGCGAAAGTTTGTGAAGATGTTTATTACCTCTTCACGCAATACTAATAGTTACTAACAGATCGAGCTGAAAAATTGCATTGATGTAGTTGTAGACCTGGAATAAAATAACCGGCTAATTTTTATCCCGTAAAAACGCGTGCGAAGCCACGGGCACAATTAAGTATATTATAATAACCTACTAATATTATTAGCCTTCGATTTACGTAATACTATTGGAACTCAAGCAGATACCTACATATTCTAGATTGTCTCACTTTCGTTCCATCCGACGTTCGTGATGATGACTTCTTGTTACTAAATGTATCTATACATATAGATTACTAGCTGCTGCCCGCGGCTTTCCATGCTCTTTTCCGATATAGAAAGTAGCCTAGCCCCGGGATACCATCTATCTCCATGCCAAATTTCATTAAGATCCGTTCCAGGCGTTTAGGACTGAAAAAATAACAGACAGACAAATAGACAAACAGAGTTACTTTCGAATTTATAATATTAGTACGGATAGGTACGTCCGCCTGTAACGCTGGATGTTGCAAGAAGGTTACAGGTTCGATTACCGCAGCAGGTTTTTTTTTTATATAATCTACTAATTGTTTCGTTTAGGCAGGTTATATTCTATTAATAGAATAATAGTATAAATTTCATGTTATTATGTAACAACAAAGTATTTTACTTTGTTCATGTTCCTAATTATTCTAAATGTTAATCTAATCTAATGTTAATCTAATCTAATCTAAATGTTAAATAAAAAAAAAAAAAAGGTATAAGTAATAAAAATATGTTAAAATTGTGCATAAAAATTGTTATTATGTATTAGTACTAAAATTTTGTAAATGTAGTTTATATGGACCAAAACGGTCTAAAATAAATGATTTTTATTTATATTTTATTTAATTTTATTTTATAAACTGGCATTAGGTAAACACTACAAATAATAGCCGTCACGCGGTACGTGTACCTACTTAGTAAATATAGTAAAACTTATTTATCCAGTAGGTACCAACCTACCCAAAACACAACACAAGTTCTGCTAACTTTGCGCCAAACTACATAGATGATGCTGTGTAAATTATCCACTATTACTACGTAGATACGTATTTTTTATTTATTTGTTGTACTTACGGACAAATAATATGAAAAAAATTTTTTTTTCTTAGGCCTTGTGACTACTGGCCGGGAATTAAAGAACAAGAAGTAAAGTTTAGCTACAGCTTCAATGGCAAAAAAGAACTGCGGTGTGCAGTTCCGGTAAGTCGTGACGGAAATTCATATTTAGGCTTTTTGTTTTATTTGTGGTCCACCAGGAAAGTAGGGTACCTGCACAGCGATTAGCTTACAAAATAATAAATATTCTAAAATTTTCCTCGAAACACGTTAGCAAAGTATAGTTACCCTTACCCTATTAACATCTATCTTCTTATGCCAACCCTGCCTAAGGTCCAACATACCTCAGTCACAAAAATCAGCCACTAACCAATGAATCTTCAAAGACACAAATTTTGCTGACACGGCGCTTGAAGCGGATCGACCGACGACACGACCGAGAACTCGGGCAAAGGTCTGGCGCAGTAACTCTGAGATCCAGAGATAACATAACATCAGTCACCCAAACCGGCCACTAACCAATGAATCTTCAAAGACACAAATTTTGCTGACACGGCGCTTGAAGCGGATCGACCGACGACACGACCGAGAACTCGGGCAAAGGTCTGGCGCAGTAACTCTGAGATCCAGAGATAACATAACATCAGTCACCCAAACCGGCCACTAACCAATGAATCTTCAAAGACACAAATTTTGCTGACACGGCGCTTGACGCAGACCGACCGACTACACGACCGGGAACTAGGGGAATGGTCTGGCGCAGTAACTCTGAGATCCAGAGTTAACATCAGTCACAAAAACCGGTCACTAACCAATTAATCTTCAAACTCCCAAACTTTGCTGAAAGGGGTCTTGAGGCAGTCCGACCGACACGACCGGGGGCTCGGAGAGAGGTCCGGGACGGGGTGGCGCGGCGGCGAAACAACGGCTTAGCGTGACCATAGACCTGCCGATTATATTCTGTTCTACCTAACAGATAAACAGAATGAAACTGGGAGGCAAGAATGCAATACAAAATGTACCACGACGCGACGCGACTCCTACCGACGCGAAGCGGTAAGAACGCGGGATGAACGCGGTTTTTTTTTACACTAATAAGTTGGCAAACAAGCATGCGGTCCGCCTGATGGAAAGCGGTTACCGCAGCCTATGGACCCCTGCAACATCAGAGACATTACACGCGCGTTGCCGACCATTTAAATGTCTTAGAAGACCCTTTTTGAAGAACCCCATGTTGTAGGTAGTCCTGAGGGAAAACCTCGACAGGGAGATCATTCCACAACATGAGTTTTCGCAGGAGGAAATTCCTCATGAATCTTGCAGTCCGCGACCTAAAAGGTTCTAAGGTGTAGGGATGGCATCTCTGCCGATGGCGAGCGGTGCTATGGTAGAAGGGAGTCGCTGGCACCATCTCAAACAGTTCAATATTGTTCTGATCTGTTCTAGGTAGAAAATAAAAGACTCTGTAGGTCTGTGGCCGCGCTTAACGTGCTTTCCGAGGCACGGAGATGTAACACCGCCAACTTTCTTTCTGACTCCGGCCGGGCTACTACTGTGAATTTTTGTTAAATAAATCCCAATAGCAAGAGATTTTTGGCCTGATCCGTGACTTGAACCCGGTATCTCTTTATTTACGGTTGAACACGTTTGGTACCCACAGCTAAACCAACGAGGCAGTCATTCATTATTATTACCCTGGTGACCTGTGCTACAGGTTTTTCATAATTCATAAACCTTTAACAGGCACCGGTAAGCAGTCTCTCACAACACAGGTTATTATTATTATTTAAGTACTTACCTATGTTTTTACTCTCCTACTAATAGCAAAATATCCTATAAATAGTGGATTTAGTTTTTGGAAAATATATTTTTTTCATTGCACTTGTGTTTCCTTCTTTGCAGATGAAATGCGTTCCCTACAACTTGGACGAGTGCGCTGCCTGCGGGTGCTTGTGCTCGACTCAGGGCGATTACTGGCAGTTTGAAGACAGGCTGTTCCTCTGCAGGAAGCACTATGTTGAACGGTTTAAGAACTGCAAGTCGAAATACCGCGGTGTCAAGTTATCTGAATTCGGAGTAAGTTTCTTAAACATACCAACTCATAAGAACTTTAGAAAAAATATCATTTATTTATTTATACTTTTAAATATTGGTGATGGTATAAATAAATTCGGGAAATAAAGGAAAACATCCTTAGTTAGGTCATGGACCAATTTATGTATGGTTAGTTAAAATTTGTAAAGTATTTGGGTGGGTGATCGGAAATTGTGGCAATACAAAAAATACGGTAGTGTTTTTAATTTTACTATTTTTAGCAATTTTTGGCGTACCGTACCATTTTTGGTCAGCTATTAAACAGATCAGAACCCCTCCACACCCCACTCCCTTTGATCGTATATGCAAGAACCGCCCCACATAATATTCTTCTAACTAATGCCATAAATAAATGATTATGAGACATCATATATTGACATTTTAAAGCCCTTTGAATGGCCTTCGTAATTTGCTATTGTATATGACCATCGAAATGGCATTCAAGGTCATTGAAAGGGCTTTCTAAATGTCAAATACAGGATGGGTAATTTTTGCGTAATTGCACAGCAGATAGACCAACGAACTGCGATGATAAAATGCCTTAAGTACGGTGCTTATCAGGGGAGGCCTATGTTCCATAGTGCGCTGCGCTGGTCATGCATGACATGATGTATGGGTATGCCTGATGTGTTGATGATATATGGCTCAAATAGGAAGGTAGGTGTATACCTACCTATACTTATTGTAAGTAGATAGGTATCTATCTACTTACAATATGTAGGTACCTCTAACACGTTGTTTTTAGGGTTCCGTACCTGAAGGGTGAAAACCCTATACTAATCCTCTGTTGTCCGTCCGTCCGTCTGTCACAGGGCTCTAGCTCATGAACAGGTAGAGGTAGATAGTTGAAATTTTCAGAGAATGTGTATTTCTCTTGCCGCTATAACAACAAATAATAAAAATAAAATAAATATCCAAATTAAAGGGGGCTTACTTCCATACAAAAAACGTGTTTTTATGGCTATTTTTGCTCTTTATTTGTCAAGGCTGTATCTCTTGAACCACAATAGACACATGAAACTTTCTATAATGTAACACTTCAATTGCAACAACAACAAATATGTACTAAAAATATAATAAAGTTGAAAATTCAAAGGGGTCTCCGAACAAAGTGAACATTAAAATTTAAAGTGTTCCGAGACCCCTTTAAATTTTAAATTTAAACAAAGAACATTTAATGTTCTTTGAAAAAGTTGCCTGAGTGATTACGGTACTGAACCCTTCGTGTGCGAATCGACTCGCACTCGGCAGTTTATTTACTTTTTCAGCCCGTGAGAGACTGCTTCTTCATGCACGCGCATAACAGTTGTAAAGCTGCTCTACAGATTATGAAGAGAGAAGACATTGTCAAGAAACTGAGGAAGGAAGCTTATTTGGATTTGTATTTCCCTCAGCGCCGGGCTTGTACTTAATATGTAGGTATAGTTAGCTGTAATTAGGTTTTAGTATTTACCTATATATAGTAGTGTAGGTAATACTTGTGCAGGTAATTAGTATTACTTAGGTACCATTAATAATTTAATTTTAATTCTTTACCTAGCTACCTATATTTTAAATAGGAACATGAATATTTGCTTTAAAAGGCGCGACCTACACGAAATATAATAATTATATTTTTCTGTGTTAGTATCATTTTACAAGCTAATTTGATGATTATTTATCGCAAACCTTTTGTTATTATTTCCCCTAAGTTTCTATCGCATTACAGCGATCGTGGTCACGAGGCGAATGGATGTACCTACTCGGTTACATATGTACAGCCGAGAATTGACAGCAGTATCCACGACAATTCGTCTTCGGAATCAGGAAAGTCTATTATAGAAGTTCATGTTACCTACGAACGACACACGATAGCAACGTAGGGGAAATAATAACAAAATGTATGCGATAAATGATCATTAATTAACTACCTATGTTAACAAATCGCGAAAGTTTAAAAAGTTTTAGGCTAATTTGAGTAGGTAGGTACACATTTGTCTTTTATTTCTTACAGAAGAAATGTATATTTATACTATCAGATCGAAGTCTGTAGCTGACTGTACCATACCATTTCGTGGAGCTCTTGGGAATGGAATTATTATTAATTTTAAAGTGTCGTGGAGCTATTGGGAATCAATGTATGAAACTTAATTTTTTGAGAACAATGGAGCCGTGGAGCTCTGGGAATAAGCCCATCCACATTATATATTTTTTGATCGTTGATAGGTACCTACTTTTTGTTGAGCAGCGTATCTGCAGTTTCGCACGCGTTTTAGCCGGATAAAAGTACCTACCCATGTCCTTCCCCGGAACACTAGGTATCTCCTCAACAACATATTCTTTGAATTCAACGTGATTTCTTATCTTACGCATAATGTCTTCATGTTAACTTAAATCTAACAAATAAACCAGTTGCGAATTATCTGCATTGGAGTTATCATTTCACGGTACCTCTAACATTCTTCGCCCGTCGGAACCCACATCTCAGAGCAGCTCTTGGACAAGTATCCTATATCAAAGAGGTCTTGTTTTACCTACTAATCATGGATAACTTGAAGGAGAACCTTGAGGAGATTCTTGAAGCTATGTTACACATCAGGACCAACATCCTCAAGGATCCAGCCAGTCAGAAGACACATAAGCACCTTCTGACAAGTATTGACAGACTAGATAAGCTTCTGAACTTCATGGAAAATAAGTTCAGCAATCTAGCACCATGAAAAGGGGAAAGGATACAACAGTGCTGAAGCCCCCGAAATCCAGTTCACTAACAATGAAGAAAGATATGGATACTTATGGTGCAGCAACCCCTGAGATCAAACTCATAGACTGAATAACACATTGTACCTTGTACATCAGCAGGAGCAGGTCTCATTTGACAGCGATGGTCAACTCGGCAGCCCTTGTGGAAGGCCCCAAGGCAGCACAGCATCAAGCAGCGTGGGACGAGCAGTGCGCGCTGAATGTTTCGCGATGGAGCTCAGGGTTGAACATCCCGACGACGGTAGGAGCACGCAATGAAGCAGCGCTGAGTGTTTCGTGATGGAGCTCAGTGTTGAATATTCCCACGATAAAAGAAGAAGCACGAAATGAAGCAACGCCGAGTGTTTCGCGATGGAGCTTAGGGTTAAATATATATTATTCCCACTTTAATAAGTGACAGTTGAAAACATTAAGATCTCTATACCTCATACAGTTTTTAAAGTTTACATTCATTTACATTTTCATTAATTTACAATCGTACACTTTTACTTGAATACTTTGTTTTTGTCATGTTTTAATAAATACTTGTTTCCTTTTGCGAGTGGCCAGGATGTACGAAGTACAATGTAGTGACATTATCAGCGAAGAATTCTAGTTGTGTCTGGATTCTTGTGTTACACAGTTCTTACACATTACATTGTTTTTCCTTTTTTCTAGTGGCCAAGATGTACAAGGTACAATGTGTTATTCAGTCTATGAGTGTGATATCAAGGTTACACCTAACTTTCTGTTATTATAAGCTTAGCAATATCTACGTGAGGTTATGTATCAACGTGATTTCTTATTTTCCGCATAATGTCTTCATGTTAACTTAAATCTAACCAATAAACCAGTTGCGAATTATCAGCGTTGGAGTTATCATTTCACGGTACCTCTAACATTCTTCGAGCCGGATTCACAGTCTAAATCCGCGGTCGCGCTCACCACTGTCTCTCGAAGGACAATGTGATAACGTACGTTACTAAAACGTTATCATAAGGCTACTACGTCGCATACACGCGTAGTATTGTGCGAATTGTGTTCCCTACATTGCCCGTCGGAACTTACATCGCAGAGAAGCTCTTGGGATGCGAATTGTGTTCTCTACATTGCCCGTCGGAACCCACATCTCAGAGCAGCTCTTGGACGAGTATCCTATATCAAAGAGGTCTCGTTTTACCTACTAATCATGGATAACTTGAAGGAGAACCTTGAGGAGATTCTTGAAGCTAAGTTACACATCAGGACCAACATCCTCAAGGATCCAGCCAGTCAGAAGACACATAAGCACCTTCTGACAAGTATAGACAGACTAGATAAGCTTCTGGACTTCATGGAAAATAAGTTCAGCAATCTAGCACCATTCATGAAAAGGGGATACAACAGTGCTGAAGCCCCCGAAATCCAGTTTAGGTACTCACAATGAAAAAGGATATGGATACTTTAGTGCGGCAGCCCTTGAGATCAAATCCCTTTCAGACAAAGAAACCCTTCAGCCAGTCAAAGGGACCATGCAGCAAGCTAAATAAACAACAACAATCAAGCTACAGTAAGTCAGGCGACCTTGGATTTATTTCAACAGCTTGCACATTATTGACCTGTCCTTATTGATGGTCCAGCAGTTTACTTTTACATTTTGGGGCACTATCATTGAAAATGTCTATGTCTATCTTTGTGTTCATGAAGTTGTATTGGTTACACAATTCGAGTTTTTTCAAAATATTTCAAAAAGTATGTAACCTACAGAAATTTCGAAAACTGTTTTGAGATGAACAAACTGATACCTTTTATTTGATACCCCACTTGACATTGTAGGTCTCTTATAAAATTTCGACATCACAATTTGTATTGAAAATTTTAATAATAATTTTTTATTTTTTTGTTTTAATCTGTAGGCGCACGAAATTTATTATTATTTTAAATTTCACGTTATTTGCTGCTGTAGTTGCTAAGATAATATTGGAGACGGAAAAAAGGACAGAAAAAGCGATGCCAGGACAGAGAAACCGATCTCCGATCTTCGAAACCCTAAAAAGAAAGAATGAAATCGGACGACGCGACGCGTTAATGAATCACAACTAAGTACCTACACATTTTAACTTTCATCCCCTCTCCAAAGGGAACCGTAACTACTGAATTACGGGACAAAAAGTATTATTGTCTTGTCCGTAGTATGAACTCAAATCATGCCAAGTTTCATATTTTAACATTCAGTAGTTTCGGCGTGATGCGCGGCCAAAGAATTTGAATTTCATCCCCTCTCCCAGAATTCCGGTATAAAAAGTATCCTATGTCCTTCCTTGTATGTAGTATGAACTCAAGTCATGCCCAGTTTTATTTGAATTCATTCAGTAGTTTCGGCGTGATGCGTGGCCAAGATAGAGACAGATAGACAAAAATGAAAAAAATTACAGTAGATATGAGCTTCAGTATCGATAATAGTGACCTCCAAAAAAATTTTCAATAGGTATCTTCAATGTACAGAATTGGACCCGTCACAGTTTCATTCTATGTAAAGGTATTATTTAGTGTGTCTAAATATAAGTTGTCTGAATTATAAGAATAGGTAGATAGAATACCTATTCATTCATTTATTTTTTAAACGGCAATGGCCTTTATTATCAAAGAAAATTACAATCAAATAATAAAAACAAATTAGAAATAGTATATACAATAATTGAAACAATTATGCTAACTGAAGACTGTTGCAAACAATCTACAGGTAGCTCAACTGATCCATACCAATACCTACCAGTCGAAAGCGTCCCTAAGACGCTGGGTGCATTGCCCCGCGCTGTATGGCAGTGCTGATGCGCTGCGCCAGATACCTCGTTAGAGTAATATTGTTCTGTGCCAGATACAGAGTAATATTGTTCTGTGCCAGGGGGCAAATTCTCGCCAATTTGTCACTCGATAATTATCAAAAGAACTGTCAAAATATCGAGTGATTGCTGCGAATCAAACAAGCGTATTCTCACCATCTGCAATTCGATATTTATCGAGGGCTTTTCCGATAAGTTGCTCGATTTGCCAACGAGTGGTCGCGGGCACTCGTTCACAGACGAGTAATGTTCATCCTTCTCATTCTTTTATCGAAGAATGAGAAGGATAAACATTACTCGTCGCTCATCAGGGTGGCCAGATCTACTGATGTAATAGTACATCTATCTGTTTTTTGATTTATTTATACACTACTGATGTATTCCTAAAAAAGGGGTAAGTCGGCGAATATTGAGCTATAAGTGATTTTTTTTAATCAAGGGAAGGTGGGGGGGCTTCTTGCCAGCTACACAATTGGTTTGGAAAATGTGCCCCGTGCGGGTCACACCGCTGAGGCTGGGCAGTGAGTGCTTTAGAAGCCTGTAATAAAGAATACAAAACTATTGAACACGTGTTTCAGGATTTACCAAATTTTTCCTGAAAATGGGGTATTAAAGTTTGTTATTCGTAATAAACTTTAAAGTAATTATTGATACACGTAGTTTTATTTTTATAAAACTACCCCTAGGGGTCGTGCAATCAATTTCCACGTGGGCGAAGCCGCGGGGCGCAGCTAGTTTGAGTAAGTATAGTTTTTCAATAATTAGTATTTGTATTAATAATCACAGTCTCCTATTGAAGATAATCTTGGATCCCAATTTTCAAGGACTACGCAACAGCAACATTGAAAACAAATTGTCTATGATAGAAATATCGAAGAGTGCAGGAGAATGCGGTTTTTGGTGGGACTCAATATTTATCACCTGATATTTTATCACGTGATAATTTGCCCCCTGACCAGCTCTCGGTTATATATAATATAATGTACTTATTCTATGTGTTTCTAAATGTACAACCAATCACATTATCCACAGATTACTAGAGAAGTTTTACTTACTACATAGTTGGTTGTTGTATAGAGGTAGCTTAATGTTTATATTAATGCCTATTTATTTTATTTTTGATACATTTTAGAACAGTGATTTTATCAGTAGTTATTTTTAATTTACATGTTATTATGAAAGCGATAGAAGAAGGAAAAGGCTTGAAATTTAATTGATATTACTTTGTAAAAGTTGTACAATATTTTTCTTAGTTGTACAATATTTTTCTTAAAACTTAGTTAAGATAATAGAAACGGGTATCAATGAATTTCTTGATAGAAATATCAACGAACCTTTACAACAACAACGCAACGTTTGAACCGTAATTTTAGTCGAATAATTTTTGGACAACTTTTATTTATATTTCATAAATCCAATCCACAAACTATTTTTTTTTTCAATCCATAGACAAAATATTTTTTTATCAATCCATAGACTAGTTTAGTAAAATAAACTTCATCAATCTCAATCATCTGACCATTTGTTGTGTACACGGACCGTTTTTATTTTGGTAAAAATAATCAATTTTTGTGCGAGTATTGGCTGAAATGAAGCTAGATTCGAACAATAAAATGGTGAACATTGATAGCGGCGCTGACACCCCTGAAGATGTAGTGGATCCAAGACAGAACGCCGAAGACATTATCGACGAAATCTTGGCCGAATTTACAGAATCCAGATCGCCCCCTACACGGAACGGCATTCCGGAGCATTTGTTCAACATAATACAGCCCCCGCGTACCAGAACCCCTGCCAACACGTTCTCAGAGAATGCGACCATCGACGATATCGATCCAACTTCCGATTTAGGCACGTCCATCAGAAACAAGTGTGCAGAACTAGAGGAGATACTTCAGAGCCTGAAGTCGCGGCTGAACCACGTCGTCCTGGACGAGAACATCGTGCTAAGTCCCGACGCTAACTCCGCGGAAGCCCAGCTCGAGCACGACCTCGACACAGACTGCCAAGAAGACCTCTCCCTACAAGAGTTCCTAGAACTGCTAAATTCTCAAAACAAAATCACGCCCAACACTGTCCCG
This sequence comes from Eupithecia inturbata, assembly GCA_963662085.1. NCBI lineage: Eukaryota > Metazoa > Arthropoda > Insecta > Lepidoptera > Geometridae > Eupithecia > Eupithecia inturbata. The sequence continues at coordinate 3,068,011 of OY759195.1, forward strand.
TGATCATTGGGACTTAATGAAAATAATTAGTTATAAGACAAAATTATTACATGAATTTATTGTGTGCAGATTTGAGATAAATTATGACAAAATATTACAAAGAATTCTGGCCTAATTCTTGTGTTTTACTGATGGATAAGGGAAGACAAACAAGTTGATTATACACGAAATTAACACTTCACTTTGTATTTAATACAACAGCTAAACAAAAATCAACTAGTTAGAACAATTTAATTTTAAAAATCAGCAAACATGTCATCTGCTGTCTGCAAAGAAAGTTCAATAGAATCTGGGATGGTATCATTTTCATACAACTGTGACTCATTGTGGCTATCAACAGTTTCATAATCACTCAAGCGATTCTCTGATTTCAGTATAAAATCAGCATTTTTCTCACACAGCATGCTGAGAACATCACATTTCTTACGATAATTTAATGTTTCTTTGAATGTTTTCAACCAGCTGTTGTATTGTGAGGGATCTGAATCAATACATTCTTTCCTGAAGAACAGAATAGCATCAAATGCTTTTGTATATTTTCCATCAAAGTTTCCAATGATCATACTTTCTAATGCTGCTGTCATTCCTTGTGCTAGTTCTGCTTGAGATTTCTCGTTTTCTTTGAGAGCTGTGTAATCCCTGATGGGATCCAATGTTCCAATTCGTTTGATTTCACTTTGTGGTTTAGTTGGCAACGCTATTGTGGCCAATTCATCTTCAACATCATCAAGTCCCTCCATGCCTTGTAGTGCCCGTATAACATTGGAAGGCTCTGATAGAAATCTGACTTTCTGCTTTCTTGATTTTTTCTCCACCTTCTTCAACTCAAACAAGGATTTCAGATTATCTAATGGTTCTTTAGATCGTTTTTCAATTAGTGGAGGCATTTTGAAAAGATTTATGATGTCCTCCCGGGGTTTCGGCAATGGCTCATTGGGATGCATAGCCCTGAACCCAATACAGTCCAACATGTGCTGAGCAAATGGGCTAACTGTCTCTCCAATGGGTAACGCTTCTGCATCATCAAATGTGTCATCATAGGCTCTGGTCAAATCCATAGCCTTGATAAGATCCACAAATCCCATCACTTGATCTTCTGTGCAGTTGAATTTCTTCAAGTTGGTGGAGGGAAATGACATGAACTTGATATCTTCTTTGAAGCATATTGTGGCCATTGAAAGGCAGACATAGTCATTTGTGTCTATGACCGGAAATAGTGCAAACATTTTAGGTGCATTGTTCTTGTTGTAGACTCTTCGGGCTATACCAACTAGGTTCAGCTCATGCAGGCATTCAACAAGGCACCAAATAGTTTGTTGTGCTTTCTTATCCCCTTTCTTGCCAAACAGGTACTGCAAGCCATCACCAGTAAGGTTTTGCCAGGTAATGTTGCTGGCATGTGTGAAGCCATACACTGATAAGCACTTATCCCCACTTTCATATAGCATTGACTGGTTTAACTCTGTGAACGGAATCAATCTCTGACCGTACTGATATCCCTTTATTGGTTCTGCATCTTCCGGCAGTGTGGTTTGGTTTTCTGAGTTGACAAAGACTTTTTTTTTCAAAACTCCTTCTGTTGAGCTTGCTGTGTTGGTGACAGGACATTTGACTGCTTTTTGCCAGCTCTTGACAACAGCATCATCTCTCAGTCTGATGTATGCTGAGACTGGGATCTTGATATTTGGTCCAATGCTAAGGTCTACATTCCAGGGCCTGGAACTGACACCTTTCTTTTTGTGGAAGAGTAGATATCTCATGGTGTATTCAAAGGTTGCTGTGGCGCCATTCGTGATTTCTACGAACTTCTGGGCTAGTGTGATATCACCTTTAGCCATATCATCAAGGATGTCAGGGCCTATCACATCAACCTCATAATTTTCTTCTTTCAACCCATCCAAAACCTGTAAATAGTAAAATATTTTCATTACACCTTTAACCAGCTCTATCCCACCCAGCCCTGCGCAAACCTATTCAATCAAACACAAAAACTTCTATGTTCTAGTAAAAGATAAAAAAACTTACAAGCTGCACATCTTTGTGGTCATTCTGTGTTTGAACTTTAAAGTTAGTCATCAAAATAATCTTCTTATTTTCAACATTGTATTCACTGAGGTTCTTGAAATGATCAGCAGCTACTATGATGGCATCCACCCAGTCTCCTTTGCTTGTTGATGGCTGAAATTATAATTGAATCTTAGAAAATGAATCACAAACACATCTAAGTTAAGGGTATAAAGTTTTATTATATAAATAGGTTTAAAAATTTTGAACTTACAGTAATAGGTAATTCGCGGATCATGTTCCAAGTGGGAGTGACCAGGTCCGAAAACATCTCAATATGCCTGAAGGCGCCTTCAACTTGTTCTGCCATTCCATTATTTGTCTTCTTGGATCCCAGTAATATTATGCCAACTAGATTATTCGCTTGGCTAATTATTTTGCGCTCAATAAGACGGGTTGCGCATTCTCGCGCCTGTTCAAAGAAGCTTTTCTCTCCTTTTTCGTCAGGAGTTGAGACATTGCGCCCAATATCTAGGATGATAACTGCACCCTGGTCTACCTTCTTCGGAGCCATCGCAATCGAAAATCGAGGCTAACACCAGAATCAATGTAAACTTGTAGCTTGCTTGCTACGACCAACTGGCTGACTAAGCCTCACTCACGATTATGTGCTTGCAATGAGTGAAGAATGCTTATTTTGTAGCACAAGGGAATAAAAACTAAAAATCTTTTCTACACTACACCAAAACCAAACCGGCGGCGCGGCAAGGCGCGCGGACGGGGGATAGCGGCGCAGCGAGAACTAAAAGTAAATAAACAAGCAAGTTGGAACATGTTTCTCGCTCGCTATTCGTTCATGACGCAATCACTATTTCCCCTTCCCGCCCCCTGACTGATGGATGACTTTGCATTGACTATTTCCTTCCACGGATTTAACATTCAATCTATCAAAGCAAAACCGCTTGTAAGGCAAAATTCGGTGAAATAGCGTTTATTTTTATGGTTCGTGGTCTCGCGGCGTTACGATTACGAATTTCACGTGTTTGTTTTGATTATATTTTTAGCAAATATTAACAAAAAAAATTGTTAATCAAAATGCTTACTATTTCTAATGCTTGCAAACATTCTTTGAAATCTACTTGTATTGTAATCCAGGCTAGAAACAAAACAAAAACGCACTGGGTGAGTACCTACCTACCAAGAAAACTTTAGGCCTCAAACAAAACTCAGGCTTACCCATTTACTATTTATATTTTACAGGCGAAATTAAAAAAGAAAGACGGACCGAAATACAAAGCACTGGGCCACTTCGATGATTTCTACGGATCTGTATTTGGCGAGCAATGGGCACCTATCAGGGAAGCCCTATTCCGGAAAAATAAATACGTAGCAGTTGTCAATAACTACGGAGACACAAAAGAAACTGTGGAATTCCTTGAAAATAAAGGTTAGAATCATATCTATCCTTCTAAACCAAACAATCATCAGGTAATCTAATAACCTTTTTCATTCATTTTATTATAAAAACGTTGGTGTTCTTCTAACACAAAAGGTACCTAACCCACTTATTCATAGCGCTTTCATTCACTCCTACAGTTTTCATTAATGAATTTGATATTCAACAGGTGCCCACTGTTTAAAAAACCTCATGTCAGTCCAGAAAGAGTTCCACAAGCAGTATTCTCCAGAACTTATAACGAAAACTGCAGATACAGGTGGAGGCAATAGATTGGCAGATTTTGCTGAAAAACTGCATGCCGAGGAAATTGCCCAATTCTATCCACAAAGTGACAACACTCCTCAGAGGTTAGACTTCACTGGAGATGAGGTGGAAGAACCAAAACCTGTGAAAGTGAAAGATATGTAAGTAACTCATGAAAAGAGAGGACAATAAATAATACTCGGTTTTTTCAGTTTAAAATTTAATTTAACATGATTTGACTCCAAAGCAAAAAGCTCAGGGTTCAGGTCTACCATATGACTGTTGAACTAATTTTTTTTTAAGGAAAAAAGAGGTCACCGAAGCATAGCCAGCTTGCGGAGCTTAGGAGGTCCTTGTAGAATCTCCCATGCAGCTCTTTGTCCTCATATAGCCTTCCTGTCCTGAATGCTCATCACCGTAGGTTTGCGCCAGTTCTCATTAGCTAAGGGGAGAAGAGTAAGGATCTTATCAACAGCAACCACATCACGATGTATCTGGTATTCGGCTTGATGGAAATGATTTCTGAGATTGCATGCAAGACCCTACACAACCGTGTGTTGTGTAGGGTCTTGGCGTTTAAAAAACCTCAACCACCACATTTCCGCGGGATATATATCTCATTACCGAAGCTCGGGGATGTCTCATGCGATGAGTGGTTAAAAGTTGACGAACCTTACAGTCCAAGGCGTCTTGTTCAGTCTGAGTCCATCCTAGCATGCCAAAGGTATAAATGAGCAGTGGTATAACCCAGCTGTTGAAGGCATGCACCTTGTTGCCACCCGACAAAAGGCTATTTAGCATGTTTATTAGGCGACAAAAGAACAGCTCCTTCACTATTCCTAACACTTCTGGCATACCAAGATATTTGTAAGTTTCACCCTCTGAGAGATATTTAAGGGACATATTATCTCTGAAAGTTGTAAATTATAGAATTCACAACTTTCCCTAGTTGTATAACCGCACACTTATCAACGCCGAACTCCATGTTGCCATTAACTGCGATTTATTCGACGCGAATAGTTTGAGATCATCCATATACCACAAGTGAGAAATAACCTCACCATCTCAACGAAGGTGGTAGCCTATTGTTGAATCTTTCGTTAGAGTAATAAGTGAACTGGGTGTGAGCATTGAAACCATTTCAGCCAAAAGTTATGCAATCCGTCCGGGCCAGGACTTTTCCAGTTTTGGGCCGAGCGGATTGCATTACTTACAAATGGAGAGATAGTGATAGCGTCCATAGTTTCGATGTTTTCACACTCAGCACTTACCGCATTCATCCAGTCCGCTTCCGGGTGTTCGACCGGCATGGACCAGATGCTTTGCCAAAAATTATTTCCGGCTTCGGTATCCGGTATTTGACCGTTGGACACACGTGCATCGGGTTACTCCCAGCCCCGGTAAATTTTCCTTTGGTCACTTTGAAAGATGCGATTCTGCCAAAACCTGGCAACTCGCTTTTTATTATTATTATTCACATCATTTATTTCAAATCTCGTTCTAAATTACATATTATTATTGTTATTTGTGATACACAAGCAGCTCCTAAGCTGATGTGTGTATATCGGAGTCTTTGTCAATGCACTTTGAATATTTGTCTAGTATATTTTTAAGTATATTTAGTATTTTTAGTATATTTTATTAAGAGTTCACTGAGGGGGCACTGATCACTGATTCCAGTAACCGGTATATTCCGGCATTGCTCATTTAAAATTATTTTACAGCCAATCATCAAACACAACTCTAGAAGAGTCCCTCTCCCAAGCAGTCCTGGACGAGTCCCGCATCATCGACCCCAGTCAGGGACTAACGTCAGAAGCACTGTACCAGTTCATACCGGCCACAAAGCTGAAGGGCATGGATGAGTGGGTGTCTGAGTCTGTACACTACGCATATTATTCAAGTAAGTAGTCATGCAACAGTTACCTCTGCTGTGTGATGCCGGCTTAGAATTTGCACTACCCCAACTCTACCCGCGGGAAGAGGCGACTAAGGGGTGGACAGCAGCGGCCCCCTGCTGAACAATTCTACCACCGAACTGCAATGCCCAGCGTGGGGATTATGGGCATTACCCCCGTGAGACAAAAGCCAATAAGGCGCTTATCAGGGGGAGGGCTGGGTCCAGCAGTGGACCAATGTAGGCTGTGGAGCTGGAGGAGTCACCTCTGTAGCGCTGCTGGTCAAGGTCTGCCTGCGACGCACGAGGAGGCAAAAATGGCAGCCATCTTGGATTTTTAAATTGACACCTTTTTCGTAATTTACGAGTTTAAGTTCGTCACAAACGATACCCATATTAGTAGGTATGCCGTGACAAAGCGCGGCTCGCTTCGCTCGCCCTGCTGTGCGCCTGGTGTCTCACTGCGGTTCGGTTTGCTCACCGCAATCTGACGGCGCAAAATTATTCAAAGCCAAAATGTAATCCCTGTTTTCCTTTCTATTTTTGTTTGTCTCTTTTTAAATATTGCAATAACATCAATATACGACATCAATAACATCAATAAACAATTATAAAAATGAATCATACTTTATGTTTCAGAGGGAACAGATTTTCCACTATTAATAGAACCCGAAACAGAGATATCTTACCCAGAACATTTGAAGGTGTACACTTTTGAAATGGACAGCGAAATGGTGATGTTTCCTGAACCCAAACGAGGGGCCACAGGTAAGCATATTTGTCAGTGTTGATAAACATCATGCCTTCTGAAAAAAAAACAATTAATTTGATTTAAATCAGATTTTTTGATTTTAATGATAATTGCTTTGGTCTATCCAGTTTGAAGGTTTTTATAGGTAGGAACAAAAGATATGTTCAAAGGTTTCATCACATGAAGTACTAGCAGAAAGAAAAGACACCAAAAACTAAACATTTTCTTACCATATATACCATTATGTAAAAAAAAAACGATTTCGTTATCTATGTCCACTTATTCTTTATTTAAATTTTAAAACAGCTATAACTTGCTGTAAACACAGGTTTACCTTTTTTTCTTCCCGAAATCTTGCAGTATTTAAATTATTAAGTATTAGTATTTAAGTAGTAGTATTTAAACTTAATGGAATGAATGTATGAAATAAACTACGAAAATTCGTGAAAATTATTAATTTCGTAGGATTCCCTAAATCCTCAACCAGAGGAGCAGGTTCATAGCGCGTGGGCACTCCCTATACATTTTTGACCGCTTTCTGTTTTTATTGCAGTGAAAAAAGCAATTGATTTAAATTACATGTTTTTTTTAATCACATGGTTTATATCTTCTCAACCCTGATATGATTATGACGATACTAACTGTCTCTGAAGTACATGATTCGTAACGAATATATCCGACAGAGAACCAAAGTTATAGACATAACTCAAAGACATCCAAGAGCTAACAAGCTAAATAATTTGACAGGAGTAAAAATGTTGCCATCTCTTTCATACCGATTGAAATAAAAAGGATGGCATCGTTGTAGTGCTGTCAAATTAGAGTTATGGCGACATGAGGGACCTGCTTGTAAAAACAATAATCGATTCAGATTCCTTTTCGTGCAGAAGCTTCTTATGCAAATGACATAAGAGGTTAGTTTTGCACGAAACGAAACAAAAAATTAAATTTTTGTTTTCCGATTAGACCCCCTAAAATGATGTAGATATCCAATGTTTGTGTAATTTCCAGGAATGCACAATTATTACCCCATGGACGGCGGCAGCGTGCTCTCGGTCCTAGCCCTAGGCCTCCGCCCCGGCGACCGCGTGCTCGACCTATGTTCCGCGCCGGGGGGCAAAGCCCTGGTCGCGCTGCAAACCTTGCTGCCTGATGTTATAGTGTGCAATGATGTGTCTATATCTAGATCCAATAGGTGAGTTTGAATTGCTTCTCATCTTCGATCTCCTTGGCATGGGATCGCCTATCCTATTTTAATAATTCATTCCCGTTTTACACGAGAACCAGCAAATATCAAAGTGCTTTATTTCCTTTAGACCTTACAGGACTCTTGGACACGTCACACAATTCAAATTACAAGTAAAACTAGAAAACAAAGTGATCACTTTGATTTTTTGTTCACTTCAATCTTTTTAATGTAGATTAAAGAAGCGAACAAGAAACCTTTACCTTGTTATGCGTTTTTAAAATGTTTTATACTGCAAATATAAAGATACAATTCACACGAAGTGAGAATGAATACCTAGTCAATTTAATTGAAGTACGTAATATAAAAGTAATTTTTTTGTACTTACAGTACTTACAAACGAACTTACGTAGCTTCGGTTGTCTAACTTGGCCTAGATCTCAGTACTCACAGGATCCCCGTGCTAAAAAACTCGAACTACATAAAATTCAATATTTTTTCTTCGGTATCTTGAATGGGAAAACACGATTGAGAAAAAATATACGATAAAAAAACATGAAAGTGCACTGTTTCGCGCATAATTTGGTCGAGATCTCGGGAAACCTGCGGTCTATTGAAATGACTTATGATTTGATTCGTAGGTTATTACTAATTATTTGGTTTCTTGAACCAGTTTCTTCATAAATTGTGAAGTTTTTGTTTAGATTTTGCTTATAAATAAGCAAAATCTTGATTTTTGCGCTAACGCCGTTCCAGAAACGTATGCTTTGTCCCGCTCCTATGAACGCGAAATCCTATGCCCATCTTTTTCACAAAATGGCGGGCATTGCGCCCTCTTTAAGAATTTTTGTCTGTCTCTGTTTGTTTTTGCTAATCTCCGAAACCGATATTGACGGGACTTTAGCAGATAGCTGATGTTATAGCGGGAAACTGAGGCTACTTTTATTTAAAAAAAAGGGTTCCGCGCAAAAAAAAAAATACCTTGAAACTGGTTTTTGTTTGCGGATGGGGATTGGCCATGAACTGGACTGGTCCAGTTCATGGCCAATCCCCAGCTGGGCAGTGAGGTAAGTCAGGCTATGAATGGTGATGATGAAGCAACTTTTGGATGCCACAATATTGTATGTACGAACTGCCACCGCATTTTACGGATCCTGGAATAAAACGTAGGCTACTTTTTATCTCATAAATCAGTTCCAATGGGATAACGTTTTCATAGAAACAACGCGTGCGAAGCTGCGGGCAGAAACTTATAATTTATAAAGCAATTTTTTTATGAAATTTTTTTCAGGATAGCCATGATTTTCAAGAACTACTTCTTTGACTTCGAAACGAGCAATAATTGGAGGGAACGGGTGATTCTCACGAAGCATGACGCGCGCGACTTTAGTGATGACGAAGGCTTTGATAAGGTACCCACCCAAACATACTAGAAATTCTACAAAACATCATAGAATTCTGACAATGGTAACTATACTCAAGGCGTTCTCAAGGTATAATGTTTGTAAACAAATCACAACACAAAAGCGCAAATTTATTTCTTTGTTGTCGATTTAGAATATTAATTATTTTTAATGACGACCGATATGCTGATGTGAGGTTGCGGGTTCGATTCCCGGCTTGGGACAAATGTTTGTACGATCTGCGAATATTTGTTCCGGGTGTTCCGAGTATTTTCTATGTTTAATAGAAAATATCTATCTATGTTATGTATTGAATATCAGTCATCTAGTACCCATAACACAATCTCTGCTGTGTAAATTGTCCAGAATAATATATTAAAAAAAAAAATTGTCTGCATTATACGTTGTTGAATAGAACTCAAATCGACAAGTAGTGCAAATCTGACAAAAAATCAACAACAAGAAAGTGTTTTTTTTGTTAGTATGAGAGCAATATTTACATACATTGTATCTTGAGTTTGGCCGGAATATAGTGATTCTGTTGGCACTAAACCTTAACTAGCGTAAAATGTTGGAGTCCCTTTTTTTACGATCGAAAAATAAGGGACGTCAACATTTTTGCTAATTTAGCTTATATAGGTTTTGTGCCACCGAAATCACTACCAATTGTACTGTTTTTGTAAAGTTTCATTCATAATTTGATAACTTCTGTGGCGCATCGGACGAAGGTGCACCTGCGACGCAGGTGGTTGCGGGTTCTTTTCCTGCCTTAGGACAAATATTTGTACGACCTGATATCTGTTCCGGGTGTTCTGGGTGCTATATAAATAAAATAAATAATTATTAATGCTGGACAATCCACACCGCATCATCAAAATATTTAAAAAAAACTATGTATGTAATACATAAACAATGTGTTTATCAGTCATCAAGGACCCATACATAACACAAGCTCTGCTTAAATTGGGGCTAGATGATGCGGTGTGAATGGTCCGGCATAATTTATTTATTATTATTTATTTTATAAATGACTTAGTTCACAAGACATATCTTGTGTTCAAGAACCGAGTATACATCCAAAGTACAAACTTTAAATCTTCACGTGTTTTGTTTTAGGTTCTCGTGGATGTTCCCTGTACGAACGACAGACTCTCTGTTAATACCGAAGGCAATAGTATCTTCAGGCCCGACCGAATCAAGGAGAGGCTGAAAATCCCTGAGGTTCAGACGCAAATTTTAGTGTGAGTATATGAAAACAATAGTACCACTTACTACCTGAAATTACCTAAATTATACACTTACTACCTGAAATTACCTAAATTTAATATTACATCTTGATTTTATGTCAATGATTTTATATATTTATTACTAGCTATTTGAATATCAGTCGCGTTTAGATTGACTTTATAGCGTTTCTTACGCGTTAAAGATGATTTTTTAAAAGCTGGCGCCATTGTCTTTTGTTTTTTCATACAATTATCCACGCTGACGTCACAAATCCAGGCCCGCAGTATAAGAAAAACAAAAGACAGACATAGACATATCATTTATTTGCCACCACAATACACACAATATAAATTAACAATTTTGAAATTAAAATTTAATACTAAATCATCTATTTATTACACAATAAAACATAGGAACAATACGTTGAAAAACTAATTAACATTATGTAAAAAATAAGTGAGCAATGTGTGCTGCAGTAGCAAAACGGTCCCTGCGATCACAATCACACGAATATTTTATGATTGATCGCAGTCACAAAATATTAAATGGGAAAAATATATAAACACGCTCAGTTATAAAAAAAAAGAAAGAAAAATTCTTTCAAAGGCACTACTTTTATAACTGAGCGAGTTTATATATTTATCCTATTTAATAATTTGTGTCTGCGATCACAAAATATACCTGTGATTGTGACCCTGATCCGGTCCTGTGGTTGTGATCGCAGGGATCATTTTGCTACTGCAGCACACATTGCTCACTTATTTTTTACATATACATATATATTACGTGCATAAATAATTACACAATCAACATAAATAAATGAATATGACTGTAAAGATTATTACGTGCGTTTGTGCATTATACAATACAAAATGCCGAATGACGCGGCTAATACGTCTTCGTGTCAGCACCAGAGCAAGGGGAAAAATGCCCAAATTAATAATATTCAGAAAGGAGGGAACACTCAAATCTCTTCTTTTCAAGCAGTGGAGAACAAGAAATTCCTGCATGTCTGGTCACTCCACCCTGACACAACAGAAGAGGCTATTACTGAGCACGTAACCAAAACGTCTGGTTCTGTGGATGTAAAGATCCAGAAAATCATCCCGAAAACCAAGAGGGACTATTCTTCTTTCATGATTGGCGTACCGGAGTCGAAATTTGATACGATAAATAATAACGTATGCTGGCCAGTAAACACAAAATTTAATGAATGGGTGTGGTTTCGAGACCCCCGAAAAACCACTAAAACAGTCCAATAAGTCGGATAATGGACTAATACAGGTTTTCTACCAAAATGTAAGGGGACTCAGGACGAAAACTACATCTTTCTTCAATAATTTGCTGACCTCAGCTTATGATTTCTTTGCTATAACAGAATCTGGTTTAAATACTTCAATCCATGACGGAGAACTTATCCCATCCAATTTCAATATTCTTCGATATGATCGAGCGGATGGCCGTAAGCAGGGGGGCGTGTTCTTAGCATCTTCGTCGCGTTACGAACTCAAACGCGTTCCTATCGCAAGTGTGGATGCGGCTTTATTCGAGATCGTTTGTTCGACGGTACACCGTAAAAATATCTTTCTGTTTATGTGCTGTGTTGTTTACATTCCTCCAAGAAGTAGTGTGAATGAGTATATCAATTTATTTAATATTTTAGAAACAGAATGTGTAAAGTTCGATAAAGTATTAGTGTTGGGTGATTTTAATATGCCTTCTGCGACCGTGGAGATGCAAAGTTATATGGAATATGTAATAGCTTTCTGTGGATTTCGGCAGGTAAATAACTTACTTAATATTAATAATCGTACGTTAGACCTAGTGCTGTCTTCATTACCAGCGAGTGACTTGAAGGTAATTTTGTCTGACGACCCCTTGGTACCTATTGACATTCAACACCCGCCGCTCGTCTGTGTGACGACGGTCACACGCCGAGTAGGCCACGAACCATTACCACCATCGTACCATGTAGGTAGCTCTGCTGATAATCTTTGTTGGAACTACAGCAAATGTAACTTTCCTATTTTATACAACATGTTAGAATGCAAAGATTGGAATCAATTATATAGGACTGAGAATTCGGAGGCTGCGTTGGAATACTTTTATGAAGTTATAAATGAAACTATTTCTGCCTGTACACCTAAGAAACGTCCTACGGTACCAAATAAGTCTCGTTATAACTATCCAGAGTGGTATACGGCAGATTTGATACACGAAATTCAGCGTAAATGGCGTTATCATAAATTATTTAAAATTTCAGGTAAACAAAGCGATTACGAATTATTTTCTAAATGTAGGTCTCTAGTTAAAATTAAAATATCCGAAACTTTTGACGCCTATCAAGAGAGGTTACAATTAAATTTTAAAAATGACCCTGAATCTTTTTGGAGTTTTATTAGGCAAAAACAATCGAGACGAAATAAAACTCGCATCACTAAAGATGGCCAGGAATTGACTGATGAAGAGTGTGCTGAACGTTTTGCGTCATACTTCCACTCTGTGTATAGTCCGGTTCGGCCGAACCTGGACCCGAGGGAGGCAGAGCGCGCCGCGCCCGCGGGGGCGGACGCCGCCCGTGTGCACGTTGCCCAGTTTAGTGCCCGTGACGTGCGCACTGCGCTTTGTGACTTAAAGCCAAAGCACTCTTTAGGGCCCGATAGTATTCCTCCTTATATTATAAAAGACTGTAGATTTGTTTTTGAAAAGCCACTCTTACATATTTTTAATTTATGTCTAGACGAATGCCATTATCCTGACCGGTGGAAAACGACGCGAGTAATTCCGGTGCCGAAGGCAGGAGGTGGGTCCGATGTGAGCAAGTACCGTCCGATTGCTGTACTGTCGGTCTTCGCCAAGGTATTTCAGTCAATTTTACATAAATGTATCTATTCGCAAGTGAGCGCGCGCCTGAGTGACGCCCAGCACGGCTTCCGGCCGGGGCGCAGCACGGCCAGCAACCTGTTGTCGTTCGTGTCGCACCTGGCGCCGGCCGTGGACGCAGGTGGGCAGGTGGACTGCGCGTACTTCGACTTTCAGAAAGCCTTCGACGCTGTCGATAACGATGTCTTACTGTCCAAGTTTTCCGCAATAGGTTTCACGCCGCATCTTCTCAAATTTTTCGCGAGCTACCTTGGCGAACGCCGGCAGTATGTGGAGTATGCGGGGCACCAATCGGCCCCATATTACACGTTTTCGGGGGTAAGTCAGGGCAGCAACCTTGGACCCCTTGAATTCGTTATTATGATAAATGACCTTCCGGGGGTTGTTAAGGAGGCAGGCTGTTTGCTCTTTGCGGACGACCTGAAAATATTTTTAACAGTAGCGGGCACATCCGATTGTGAACGGCTTCAGTCCGACATAGATAGCGTAGTTCAATGGAGCAAGTCCAACAAGCTATTATTTAACGTAGCGAAGTGCTCCGTGATGAGCTACAGCCGCGCCCGCGCCCCTTTGCAGTGCCAGTACGAGGTGGAGGGGGTAAGGCTGCCGAGAACCATGTCCGTTCGTGACCTAGGCCTCGAAATGGTGCCCGACTTAAGGTTCCGGCGCCTTATTGTAAATGTGTGCGCCAAATCCTTTAGGAACCTTGGTTTTATTCTGAGACAGAGTGTGAATTTTAAAAACACAAATGTTATTAAAATTTTATATAATGCACTTGTGAGAAGTCATTTAGAAACAAATGCTATCATTTGGAACCCAAACGAAACTAAGTACAAACTCATGGTAGAAAAGATACAGAATAAATTTACTCGCTTTTTGTACCTAAAAAAATATGGAGTCTATCCATATTACCCATTGTTGTACCCGAGTCTGTTCGTACTAGGTATGGTAGGATACAGCAGGCTTTCGGTGCGGAGAGACGTGGCGCTGGTGAAGTGCATGGTACGCGTGCTCCGCGGGGAGCTTCACCACCCGGCGGTGCTGGCGGCGCTGCGGCTGCGCGCGCCCAACGACTACTTGGGCGCGCGCCGTCGCCCCGCCATGCTTGAGGTGCCCAAATGTAGGACTAACCTACTTAAGTTTGCCCCCATGTCACTCGCTATATATCTGCTTAATATCTTATCCGCGAACAGCGTGGATATTTTTTACAATAACCTGCCGAAACTCCTACAAATAGCACAAGTAGTTATAGAAACAAAATGTTTAGATTAGTACTTATTTTATATACTTACATATATAGCGCCCTAAGGCGATGGCCTTAGGGCTAAAAAAAAACCTGTAATGATGTTATATTGTCTTCTTAATAAATAAAAATAAATAAAATACAAAAATATTTATTTCTTTAACTTAATGTACAAAAACACAAAAGGGGATCGCGCCAGCTGTACTTACCCACTATAACGTAGGTAAGTAAAGCTGCGTAACGTGTTGCTCAGACTCTTAAGAGACTGGAGCCTCGGGAGATAAAAGGAACTCTTATAGGATGACTTTGTCCGTCTGTCTGTTAAACCCCCATTCTCAGGAACTCGTGCAGGTGGTATCGAGTTGAAATTAACATCATATACTCAAGTCCGTAACCTCTTGGAGCTGTGATATAAATCAAACTTCTATGTCAACGCAATCAAAAGTTACATACGTTTATTCCCGCATATTTTCAAATTTCCAAGGAAATCACATGCACACAAAACCTATACGGTACTTCCCGTTGACTTAGAATCATGATATTTGGTAAGAAGCAAGGAGGTATAATTATTTTGAGCCCTCGGTGCGCGAGTCCGACTCGCACTTGACGTTTTGTACGTAACCATAATCCTTGTAATGTTATCTTCAGGAACGCCCTAAAGCTAGTGAAACCTGGTGGCACAGTGGTATACTCCACCTGCTCGCTCAGTCCGATACAAAACGACGGCGTGGTGCACGCCAGCTTGAAGCAAGCGTTTGAGACGTACAACGTGGTTGCTGCTATCAAGTAAGTTTTAATAATATAATATAACAAACTACTCCTTGGCAAAATTTTAGTCTGGAGAATAGATATGATTTTTAGCTATAGGGCCCGTACTCTTAAAACGAAAATCGAATATTATATTATTTATAATATATATTATATTTATATTATAATAAATAAATAAATAAATAAATAATGCTGGACAATCCACACAGCATCATCTAGGCCCAAAGTAAGCAGGGCTTGTGTTATGGGTACTAGATGACTGATAAACTTAATACAATACATAACATACCTCTAGATAGATATTTTTTATTATATATTGAAAATACCCAGAACACCCGGAACAAATACTTGCAGATCGTACAAACATTTGTCCCAAGGCAGGAATCGAACCCGCGACCTTCTGCGTCGCAGGCGGAGCTTCGCACGCCGTGCCACATCGGTCGGCATTATGTAGGTGATATAAGAGTAGGTTTTGCACAACAACGAATCAGAAACTTTGGTTTTCGTTTTCCGAGTAGGCTGCCAGTTTGGACTAAACCTTTGGAGTAAGTCTTCATGATTTTTTCTGTTTTAGAATCTAGAATAAATAGGCTATTGAAGTATATGTATGTGTATACAGAACAGCGCCGCCACCTAGTTTATCTTATTATTACGTTAAACAAAGGAATTTTCTAATATCCATTGGGCAGTTTGTGATATCTATTATAAGCTTTTTTTTATTGCCTCTGTAATAGTTTTATTTTGTATAGTTTACGCAAAGATGCGAAGTTCCTCTTGGTGGCCACCAAACTCTGTTTTCGCATCTCTGTCTTTACTATATATTTCCTGACGCGGTTTATTATTGACAATGACTTTTAGAATTAAGTTTCATTCACTCGGTATCGAATGCCAAAAAGAAAACCCTATCATAAACAAAACAAAGTATATTATGCCCCGGACACCGGGAGCCGAAAAATCCTTTAGAGGTTAAACTCATAAATGTTATAAAATTTTAGGGCAGAAAATGTAGTCAATCATTGGCTTGTCAGTGGAAACTCACTCTTATGCCCGTATTATGAAAGCTTTCTCCCTCATCGATCTTGAGTAAAGCTTATGCCATACAAAAGCGTTAGAGCCTCACTCTGGCGCGGCGCTTTGCGAGCGAGTGCACAGCGAGCTTGTTACGTGCCCGCGGCGTCGTCGAGACATGCTCGCTGCGCACTAGCCTCGCTTTGAACTCGCTTGCAAATCCCCAGTGTGATAAGGCTCATACTCAAGCATAGATCGATATCTGAGCAAGATTTCATAATACGGGCATTAAGTCTTCTTAAGAGAGAACTACCAGTATTTCTTATACACGTATCTAATTCCTCTCCCCAGGGACACGACCCCATGGATGTCCAGTCTCAGCAGTACAATGGTGCTAGGCAGCGGTAAAACGGCTCCAAAGTACGGACAACTGGTGCTGCCATCTGTCACCGCTAATTTCGGACCCTCGTATATCGCTAAGATGGTTAGACTAAAGTGATAGAGGTACTTGACTTTATTATTTATCGCAGGGTGTTGCCGGTAGATGGCGCTGTTATTGTATCCACCTAATACGTCTTATTGCTTCAGTTAAAGGTAATTTTTAAAAGCTAGCAAGATTGTCTTTTGTTTTTTCGTACAATTATCCACGTAGACGTCACAAAACC
Organism: Eupithecia inturbata; assembly: GCA_963662085.1. Classification (NCBI taxonomy): domain Eukaryota; kingdom Metazoa; phylum Arthropoda; class Insecta; order Lepidoptera; family Geometridae; genus Eupithecia; species Eupithecia inturbata. The sequence continues at coordinate 3,084,748 of OY759195.1, forward strand.
AGGCCAGCTTTTAAAAATTTACCTAATAAAGAATAATTTCATGTTTTATAACAAAAAATATTAGGCTAACATTACATTTTTATAAGAATGTAGTCTAGTCAATGATAGGAATAAAATGAACTTGAGATTTTTTTGAGTTACATTGTTATTTAGTTAGGCAAATGTTGTAAATACATTAACAATAAAATATAAGTTCTAACAAAAAACGTTTTTTTAAATAAGTACCTACTTTAAATCTAAGTACATCAAGATCTTTCAATATAAACAACAATTTGAGATAATATTTAAGTATCTAAAATATCAAAGAGATATCAACGTTTTTACATCAAAGGCCTAGCCAATAACATACTAGCCAATAACTTACACAGCTAACATCAACTTTTTTCTTAGTTATAAAATAAAGGCTAGAGAAATACAAGTTATTTATAATCAAACGAATTAGAACTAGTATTTACAATTGAAACAATTAAGCTAACTGCAGACTGTTGCAAACAATCTACAGGTAGCTCAACTGATCCATATCAATACCAGTCGGAAGCGTCCCCAAGACGCTGGCTGCATTGCCCCGCTGTATAGCAATGCTGATGCGCTGCGCCAGATACCCGCCAGCTCTCGGGTCGGGGGACTTCGTGGGCGCCTGATTCATCTTTTTGATCCTAGTATAGTTATCCGGTAGTGTTTATTTGGTATTGGTTTACTGGGCATTCTGTCACAAGGAGCTGCTATAAGAGGTTCGTATGCTATGCCCTGTCCATGATCTGAGCATGTGGACTGCTTGTGACTCCCCAGAATCCCATGTTGTGTAGTCAAACCCGACATCCCGCCGACATCGTCGCCTCCTGTTGTATGTACAGGTCTAATGGTGGATCTAGAATACTTCGAGACTTTTTTCTTGGTAAAACTTCAAAGATCAAGTTTCTCTCCATTGCTAAGCGGCTCAGTCTCAATAACCTCCCGTTTCTCTCCCACTTTATTCCAAGGCTGTTCCTCACCGCTCCCGAAGAGAGAGTATACGATTATCTCTATAATGTACAGTGCTATGGTTACGAAGAATATCACTCGCCATGCTGAGATTGTTTGCTGGAAAGAGAAAAAGAAAAGGAAGTTAATTTAGAAAGAGAGTAGTGTCTGCTTTTAATTTCAGTTCTGGACTAGCCTATAGCATGAGTAGTGTCCTTGTAGACAATATTTGATTGCAGAAAACGTCTGTCTGTTATTTACTTAGAATATGAAAATCAATCACGGTCTGTTAGGTACCTAATCAAGAACTGGTACACTGTGTGGCTGGTTTAGGTATGTACATAGTGCGAACGACAAAAAGAAACGTATAGCCGAATTGAGAATCTCCTCCATTTTCTGAAGATGTAATTGAAGCTAATACCTACTACAGTTAAGAAAAACTCAATGTTCACCAATTTGTGGCGTCGTCGGCCACCGTACAATCAAAATTAGCTTAGGTATTTGAACGCATTTGGTCGATTAATGACATAAGTATCCAGAACTTCGTTATAAGTAAAAAAGGGGAGATGAGGCACTAGCTTCTCGAAAGTGGCAGGCTCAAATTAGGTTCCCCACCTCAGTCATAGTCGGACCGGCGGCGTTTCTGATTCGCGTGCTTGCTACGACGTACTTTAGTGTGATTTATTGACTAAAAGACTACATCAATACCCTCGTGTTTGTTCATTATAATTATTGCACAAGATTGGAAATTTAACTGTGAGCGAGTGTTTGCGTGTAGTCGTAACAAATGCCAATTTTTTGAGTAAGCGCTGGGAGATCGTACCATATCTAAGTACAGATTTTCCTTATATTATCATCTATGATCTAGAAACTTTTTTTTACTTGAATTAGTAGGTGGTACTTACATTCCCATGAGTTAAAAATCCCACAAATATCGGCACAACAATCCCAGGCACCGTTGCCACCGTATTCGTTACAGCCATGAGCGTTCCCGCGTAATTCGGTGCTATATCTATATGGTTAGATAAGAAGCCGCAGAACATGCCTCCTATGCAAGTCACTGCAATTGTCATAAGGGCTACTGCTGCGGGACGATTGCAGCCGATGTAACAGAGGGCTAGCAGACAGCAAGCTGGGATGATAGACGCTGGAAATAAGGGTCAAATTTAATTGCGTTTTGTGAAACAGTAAGCGTCATTTTTGATCAGGAGTTGGTGGATTAACAGCCCAACGCCCGTATCAAGTCTAAAATCGGAATGGGGACGCACGTCACTGTTATAGTCATAGGGCTACGGAGGCGGGGCGATTGCAGACGATGTAACAGAGGGTTATTCCCAAAGTACTCCATTTTTTTGTTCTAAAAATATAAGAATCCCATACATTAATTCTCACACTACTCCAAAGAATTAAATATAAATTTTATTTTAACGGGCTAGTAGGCAGCAATCAGGGATGATAGACGCTGAACATAATGGGTCAAAGTTAATTACGTTTTGTCAAGAAATTAAAATCAAATTTAGTTGAAATTCGGAGGACAGATAGGTACAGGCATTGGGCAATAGTAAATTCAGAACTAAAAAAAAAAGATTATTTAGATATATAGAAAATTCTTTATTGCACACATTACGAAACAAATAACAAATAAAATAAAAATAAGGTACAAAAAATTTGACTATTGGCGGTCTTATCGCTCAAGAGCGAAGAGCGTTAGTGAGCTGTGACTAACACACCGATTACTTTTCATCGATTTAATCGTACTTCTATTTATTTTGTAGCCCATAGAATAAAGACGGCATAGAATCTGTTTATCACCCATAAGGCCATGATATGACAACAGCTTCACTCAACTCTCTCTAGTGCAAAAATAGTAAAAACTTCACTCAACTCTCTCTAGTGCAAAAATAGTAAAAAATGTGTTCCTACCAGTGAGCAAAAAATATTCTCCCTTGACTACCGTTCTCGATATCTGAGTCCCATATAACTATCTTACAATCTCATAAAAAAAATTTAATAAGTATTTGTCTTATCTAAAAAAACATACCAAACAAAGTTCCTATCTTGCGTGCAGTGGTGGTCGTGATAACGTTTCTAACTCGCAGCCAATCTAGAGCCTTGCTCAGCCCCATGCTGAATATCCACAGAGATAGGAAGGGCAGAGCTGTCATCACGGCGTTCTGGAATAACCATCGAGTAATAGGATACAACACTATACTGATTATAAAAAAAAAAGTAAAATTTTGTTTCAGACAATTTAGAATCCATAGTGTTAGTAGCACATAAAAATATAAACCACCAAGTGCGAGTCGACTCGCACACGAAGGGTACAAATAAGTATATGTACTTGGAGTCTCTTGGCCAGCATAAAGCAAAAAAAAGCCATAGTTATTGTTTCTTGACTTGTTTCTCTAATCCATACGCCAAGTCGAACTAGTACAGTAGATACATATGTGTCTTGTCTACTGTACTAAGTCGACTGCGCGTATACTTAATTGTTTCATAACACGTTATGAAACAATTAAGTATAGGTACTTGGACTTAGAAGTGATCCTTCGAGCTCAAGTCACCCTTTTACGGCCACATAAATAAAAATAATTATTGTAACTATTTGTTTCTATTCTTGATGGACCGATGACATTGTAGCGGCCGCACAGAGTCGATGGAAGGAGGCGGCTCAGCCCCGCTGACATTCAGAAACTCCGTTACTGAGTCATCGACACGGAACCGGACACATACCTTTTGATATTCCTTGTAGAACGCAGAAAATATTAAAAACCGCTAAAATATTAAAAACCGCTAAAATATTAAAAACCGCCAAAATATTTAAAGTTCGCGCGAATCTGTGTCAGATTCAGTGTCGAAGACTGCGAAGTTTCTGAATAGCCCTTCTAAGCCGCTATTTGTGGCGTCGTATGGGGGAGGTCTGTGTCCAGCAATGGACGTCTGGGGGCTGATTGGAAAGTATATTTGTTTGAAGGCTGTAATAAACAACTAGGTTAATTCTAATACTATTCAAACCTTTCATTACTATTAGTAGGTAAATTAGTATTATACAGATCCAGCTATCATCACTTCACATCTTTTATTTGAGGGTATCTTTATTTTTTGTACAAGCTATGGCCGCTGCCGGGCCTGGAAGGCAATTCTCGCCAATAACTCGATAAATATGGCAAGAACTGTCAAATTTGACAGTTCTTCTAGGACCTACTTCATGTAGAAAGACTATTCTATGAGCAGCATGCCCCTGTTAGATCACGCGTGGCTAAGCAATATGTCGAGGAAGGGAGAAGTGAAGGAAGACTACTTTCTCTTACCTCAGTCATGTTAAACTTGAGGACCTGCTTCATGTAGAAAGGCAGTTCAATAAGCAGCATGTACCAGCCCCAGTTAGAACACGCGTGGCTGACCAATATGGCGAGGAAGGGAGGAGAAGTGAAGACTGCTTTCCATGGTACTGCTGCTTGTTGCTGGAAAAAAAAGCTTTAATTTAGTGGCGGAAGAGATCTTTCTCAAAGAACTTGGGCCGTATAAGCAGAATATACCGTAAATATTATCAAGATGCCTGATCATTTGAAGGGACCCGATATAAGGGATTAGCATCTATGCCTCGAATTAAAGGCCGCATCATAGGGCGTGACCTGCGAAGTACCTAATGCTTTGTTAGAGGCGATTGCAAAGATGGGTAATTTTTATGTAACTTCCTTCGCTCTCCATATGATATGTTGAATTCCCGACAGAAAAGTGTTTTAAGTATGAGTGATCTGTGTGTCTGAGTGGCATGGTAGCTCCAAAACGTATGAACCGATTTGAATTTAGTTTTGAAGCATCATAATATTGCAAAATGCCCCGACGAAATATAATATTTAAATGACTGCACTGATTTTTTTCGAACCTAAGAACACTTAAACACGCTGAATGCACGTTTTTCTTAAAACACACTTGCCCTATCAGTATTTTCTCCCAACGAAAGAAAACGCACCAGATGGTGGAACACCCCTGTGACACATCATCACCCGATGGTCGGCCGCTGGACATAGGACTTCCTCAAAGATCGCCATGACTATGACCAGCCCTGCGCTACCCGCATGACGCAGCGGTTTCCCGCTACCTTCCCCAGATCATCGGTCCACCATGTTGGGTCTCATGTCATCCCACGTTGCGGCTTTGCAGCTGTTTGCGGCGAAAGTTTGCCACTGTTATTGTTACGTTTGTGCAAAGACAACGCCATAACTACTGGATGGATGGAGCTAGAATTTTGCACACATCAAGTTCTGGACCTGGAACGTATATTATTTTCCGAAAAAACACGTGCGATGCTGGGGCAGATGATAGTGTGTAATATATGACATGACATCATCGATCAAGGTATCCGCCGAACCTAATCGCCTAAGGGGCGAACCTAACGGGTTAGCTTGTCAAACTAGGCCTAGATCTCAGTAAGTGCCTACTCAGGTGGTATGCCCTGTGCGTGGTAAAAACCTCCAATTACATAAAATTCAACTTTTTTCTTTGGTTCTTTGAATGTGAAAACACGATTGAAAAAAAAAAGGGCGATAAAAATATCATGAAAGTGCAATGCATTCTCACATAATCTGAACCCTGCGCTGCGGTCTATTGAAATTACTTATGTTTTAATTTGTAGGTTATCACTAATTATTTGTTTTCTTGAACCAGTTTCTTCATAAGTTGTGTAGTTTTCTTGTAAATAAACAACAACTTGATTTTTGCGCTTATGCCGCCGCGCCGCCGTTCCAAAAAGGTATGATTTGTCTCGCTCCTATAAACGCGAAATCCTATGCCTATATCCTTACCACAAAATCCTTAACACTAATTTTCCTCACCTTACGACAACGATCATCAGTATTCCCCCCTAGTGAAGTGACAATCATCTGCCGTTCTTCTATACCGATGAGCGCTTGTTGCTGCGGCGAGTCTTGCACCAGGCTCACCCAGAGAAAGCACCAAATGGTGGATAAACCACCCATCACGTAGAATACGCTTTCCCAGCCTGAAACAGAGATATTATAATTTTTAAACATTACGTTTTTATATTATCAACCACTGAAATATGTATACCCGGTTTCCACCGCGCTTCAAATAATACCCCGCGTATATAAAGCCCGGTTTTCACCGTGAGCGGAGCGGAACCATCAACTACTCCGTTCAACTCGAAAAACTAAACTGCCTATGTAGGTACTTGTATTTCCACCAAAAAATAGTCGAGCGGAAAGGCCTGAGCGAGCGAGCAGAAAGCGTTGAAATGACGCTCCGCGCTCACTTATCTCTCTCATTTACCTTTTGCGGTAAAAATTAACAGACAAAAACTCTTTGTTGGTGGAAATGTAATTTCATATAAAAGGAGTCCGTCCCGCCTACGCGAAAGGGTAATAAGCGCATTTCCCACTTATTACCCTTTCGCGGTGGAAACCCGGCTTATACGCTCGTGGCTTCCCGAAGCCTGTGCTATAAATCGGTAACATAGTAGGTAAAGTAAACATTCATTTATAGGTAGATATTTATCGCGCAACATTTATTTTCCGATACCTTTAATGTACTAGAAATATCTATCGGTAGTAGTGTATTCAAGTTAAGTGTTCAATGTGGGTGAGTTCGATACTTGATGATTGAAGATACAAAGGCCTCGCCAGTCATCTAAAATCGAACGCGTGCTATTTGTTTGATTTATGTTGTTAAAAATTTGAGATAATTTAAACTGAGTGACTGTTCAAATGACGGTGGTAGTAGGTTACCACAGGGAGCGCAGTAACCACCCACTCAAACAAAACAATAATGGAAACAATAGAACCATACAAAAACAGATATATTGGGATAAGTCCACACCGGCATTAGCAGTGAGTACGCCAGATATCAACATCGATTACATTAGACCTGCCATCACACTGCAGCGTTCTGCGGGAGGAGCCCACTTGGACAGCAACACGTGCATAGCTGTAAGTCCTCACCGGCATTAGCAGTGAGTACGCCAGCCATCAACATCGATATGACGGTGCCTAGCGAAGTGCCCGCGTACACTAGAGCTGCCATCACACTGCGTTCTGCAGGCGGCGCCCATTTGGACAGCAACACGTGCATGGCAGGAAATGTTACACCCTGAAACCAATATCCAGAATATTTTTCGAACATCATAAGTAGGTAACTAAAGGTAGGTAACTTAAGATATTATCTTAGCTACAAATAAAGATTTTCTTAGTATACTTATTATAGTAACTTAATTCAAGTTAGGTATGCATTTAGTTTGTTACAGTTATAATTACTACTAACAACATGACCATAAAATTAATTTATCATCCAAGAGTAAAATAATGTACCTACTCATGAAAGTAAAATAAGTAAATACATGCGACAATCATCGCATTTAATTACCTATTTTCCCGACGACGTTTTAACAGGTTTACACAATAAGGTGGTCACGGGATGACTCCAGATTCATCATCGACGGGGTTCATCCCGTGACTACGACAGTCTGTTGAAACGTCGGGAAATGGGTAAATAAACGCGATTAATACCCGTGAATTAAATATAACCAACAATGTATTCTGATCGCATAACTTTATTTTACTGTCAGCATCGTCATCTACAGACGGATTTTGCTGCTGGGTATAAATAAATAAATAATGCTAGACAATTTACACGCATCATCTAGCCCCAAGGTAAGCAGAGCTTGTTTTATGGGTACTAGAGGACTGATAAACTTAATACAATACATTACATAGATAGATATTTTTTTATTATACATAGAAAATACCCAGAACCCCCGGAACAAATATTTGCAGATCGTACAAACATTTGTCCCACGGCGGGAATCGAACCCGCAACCTCCTGCGTCGCAGGCGGACCTTCACCCGCCGCGCCACATCGGTCGGCTATCCATCCTACCTAAGATCCTCTCCATCACCAGCTGTAGGTAAAATAAAGTTAAGTATTAATTCAGTACAATTTTTGTGTTATGCTTGCGAAACGTCGGGAACAAGAAAACTAGAAGAAAAGGAGAGGAGCTTTGCCCTGCAGTGAGAAAACGTGGGCTTTAAGTAAATAAATAGTTCGGGCGAGCCGAGAAGGGCAAATTGGCAAAGCGAAGGTTTATTGGACGTTAAAGTCAAACCTTAATACAAACACAGCATTGTTTAATCGAAGCCCAATTAATATATTGCTTTGGAAAGCTAGGGTAGGGTATTTGAGGAAGTATCGAGGACACAATAAATTATTCTGTTAAGTCTGTAACCGAACCCCAATGCGATGTAACTATCCAATTAATTAAACGAAGTAGATTTGCTACTTGGGTGGATTCGCGCTGCATTTAGCTAACACTTTACAAACTCAGGGTGTTCCTTTCTCAAAGGAACAAACGTGGCCGGTAGGGGTCAGGGGTTCCAATCTGCATCGAATAAACTTTTCTCTAAGATTTTTTAGGTTTAGCTGATATAGTACCTACATATATAGGTATATGTCATTGTAGTGGTCCTTTGCCAAGCTCAATTAAGCCACTAGATGCTCATTATTGTCATCATCTCATATTACAGTCCATGCTAGTCCACTGCTGGATAGGCCTCCCCTGATAAGCGCCTGAATGGCTCTTAACATCGCTCGTAAACCCATACCTTATTATTTACATTTGAAGCATTCAAAAGTTATTGCTGTGCCATGTGAATTGACTTATGGGATAGAAGGTAGCAATTGTTTTATTCCTAGATCTACATCTACGCAAAATTTCAGCCCGATCAGTTAAGTCGTTTTGGCGTGAAGAAGTAACAATTACGATCCAAACTTTCGCATTTATAAAAAAGAGACACTCGCCCATATCTTCCATACAAAAGTCGCGTCTCGGCACATAACTGCGGCGGCGAAACTGTGTTGCGTGACACGTGCAACTGTTTGTGTGACGTCTAGGGTCATTAAGAAAGTGAATGTCAAAATCCGCTACATCCATTGAGCTGAGTAACAAAGTCCGCCAGATCCATAACTCAATATCAATATCCGCCACATCCATATTTTTTGTCTATATTTAGTTGTATAATTCATAATCTAAAAACGATTTAACTTTATAAGTCCCAGAATCATTTATAGTAATTTTACTTTAAATTATAAAAAAAGATAGTGTATTTGCAGCACTAACAAAGAAAAAAAGCCATTTATTGTAAAATTTACTATTCTGGATCTGGCGGATATTGATACTAGACGACACAATTTTCATGAATACACAAGGTGCCACGTTGTGGGTGCACTAAGCGGAAAGGGGGTGTTTTTGTTCTAGCACTTTCTGGGTTTCAAGGTATTTTACTGAAAAAAAGACCTCCAAACTTTAATCAGAACTAGCCCATTTCTATGACAGTGACAACCTTACATCAGCTGCTCATCTGTAAGGTGCATGACCTTTCAATCGCTTTTGTTTAGCCAAAGTCGTAAATTTTACGGTGGTGCCGTACATTTTTCTTCTAAGCTATTATTTTAACTTACAATGTTTATGTTTATCTGTAGGTAGGTTCGTAGGTACCTATAAAGATTATTTATCGATATTTTCAATAAAAGTTACGCGATAAATACCAGATAAATAATCTTCATTAGATAGGTAGGTATGTTAGAAAATCGCGAAATTTTAAAAAGTGCTACGTACGAGCCTAGTTTTATTTTTAGCATGAATGAATGTATTCTTTTTTTGCACATGACAAAGGAACCCTAAAATTTACTCGGCAAAATGGCCAGCCTTACGCGTGTTTGTGTTACTGATAGGGTTGTCATTTTTCTAAGCTTATGCGTAAAGTTATTTTTTACTATGAAAACTTAAAACAACATATTTCTGAAAATCAACCATGCGGATCAGTTGGGTATAGGGTGCACAACAAACCCCTTTCGGCTTAGTACACCAATAACGTGGCACCTTGTTTTGACCGAGTGAGACAGATAAAAAATAACTCAAAGATATCTTTATTTTCTTCTCACTAAAGGTGATATATATTAATAACAAATAAACCACCAAGTGCGAGTCGACTCGCACACTAAGCGTTCCGTACCGTAAAATCAGGCCAATTTTGTAAAGAACATCAAATATTCACTTGTTCGGAGACCCCTTTAAATATTCAACTTTATTTTATTTTTTGTATTTGTTGTTATTACAGTTGAGAGCAAAAAAGGCAAAAAAATCACGGACATACGGACGGACTGACAGCGGAGGCTTAGTAATAGGGTTCTGTTTTCACCCTTCGAGTACGGAACTCTAAAAAGAAACCTCAAGACAGAAGAAATTTCGTATGTCAACATGAAAGACCATTATTATGGTGATATTAATTAAATAATTCTGAAATCTGCATGGAGAAAATAATCTAGTTTCCCTGATCGGAGAAAATCTGAAATAAATCACCATCGGCGTCGTCCGTCAAAAACATTAACCATGCCTGCGCCCTGTGCGTGCGCCGTGCTTCCCTTGCATTAAGAACGCAAACCGAACTCGCTAGGACGCGGCATTCTACATATTATTGGTTAGTATTATATTCTCTGGTAATAATATGATGGTATACACTCACCCCGCCTATGCCTTCTCCTACGCGCATCACCACCGCGGCGATGTAATGCGCCTGAGCGAAAACCGGTGTCAGCAGGGTACATACTACGTTGATGGATACGCTGAAGAACATCACCCATTTCGCTGAAAATAGTTCTGCCACCCGAGCACCTGAAACAAAGTAGTTTGGTTATCCCCCTTCCTCATCAGCACACATACTTCCACAGGTGAACATGCCTCCCATAAACAAGGGTTTTGCCCAGTTTTGGCATAATCACCACGCTTGGCGAGCGGATTGGTGATCGCAATTGTAGTGTTTTCTTTTTAAGTTAAATTATTACAGTAGTATATAATATTATACAGGCTGTTTGATATTGTGACCGACATAATTTTTAAAATATTTTTGAGGAGTTGGGAGGGCTACATTGGCTAAATTTCTCTGGTAGAACAAATGTCCTAAGTGTCACGGTTGCCGAGATATGATTTTTTAAAGTTTCTTTTGAAAACACTCAAAATCTCCACTTTAAATCGTCATATCTTTTTTGGTTGTGATTGTAATGCCACAAAGTGACTTATGCTGTATTCTTCGACGTATACTTATTCTAAATAAAATATTATTTTGATACAACCCACTTTAAATAAAATTACGAGCATTCAAAAACAAAAATCTGTGTAAAAAACGTGAAAATTTCAAATGTGTTATTGAACATAGTTATCCTTTTAAAAAGGTCTTCAGTTGTTGCCCTTTCCAACGATACGCTACATGACTAAAAAAATATTTAGTACGCGGCCACTAACTAAGAGATACCCTACTCGTCTGCTAGGGTCATGATTAAGCAGACATTTTTTTTTATGTTTTGTTTTTCTAAATGAATTCACAAAATTTGCCCAAATTGGCCGCCTTCTCACTTTATGCAACCAAGAAACTACAGAGAGGGGACCTGTCTGTAGTTTCTTTGTAATATCCAAAAAATGTTTTTCTATGACGATACCAATGTCATAACTCATAGTGAAGCGATTAATTTAGCAGATCGGGGCTTCAGCATGCATCCAGCGGAGTCCTTTACCAGGTAGTCAGGGCACCTCGTAGGGACATTACCACACTGCGGCTTCCGGTGCGTGGTACACCAAAAATACTAAATTTTTCGGGCTGAAATTATGCACACAACATTCTGGATCACATAAAGGCAACATTTTACTCCCAAAAATACGCGCGAAGCCGCGGGCAGAAGGAAGTTACATACAATTATAATGTTTTAAGAGTTACAAAAGTTTACCAGGTATCTGTGACACGAAGTATCCCCAGAAATAGCAGCTGAGCACGATGCCCTGAATCTCCGATGGCCAGATGAAAGGCCCGTCCAGTTCCGCCTGCAAACGTGTTATTTTCTTTGGCTTGGCAATAAAAACGTAGCGAAGTAATTTATTAGATTAATCGGTAATTTTTAATCTGCTGGGTACCTAAGTATTAGGGATAAAATACATTATCTGATTAAACCCCCTCTTTTCAGGTCTGTCGGTTTATTATGTTTTTTATGTGTGTACTAGCTGCTGCCCACGTCTTCGCACGTGCTTTTTAAGTAGCCTGTGTTCGTCCGGGTGGTTTCCTCCCCAGGTTACTATTTTCTTCCTTGTCAAATTTCATTGAGATCCGTTTAGCCGTTTAGGCGTGAAAAGGTAACAGACAGACAGAGTTACTTTCGTATTTTTTATTTAGGTTATTGTTTTCACATAATCCATAGCTCTCTTAAATTAAAGTAATTTAACTTAAATATGTCACTTTCAGGCTACAGCCAATAACAGGCCTTAAATTGTATACAATTTTAAAAATTAAATACGATATTTATTTTATTTATTGTTTCATAAATTTCAACTGTCTACCTCTTACAGTTCATGATAAAGAGCCCTTTGACAGACGGACAGAGGAGGCTTAGTAATAGGTTTCCGTTTTCACCATACGGGTACGTAACCCTTAAAATGATAAATTAAAATGGGTTAAGTGAGGTCATGCACAATGACCTCTTATCGTGTCGTTAGGTAGACTGCTGCCTGTAGGTACCTATCTACTACAGTTCATAGATAACATTTTGCTAACATTTTTTTTAACTTTCTGGAGGTTACTGAAGCTCGAAAAAAAAATCTTTTCGTGTTTTACTATTTTCTAGGTTCTACAAGTAATTTAGATAGAAGTTACGAACTTGTGCGCACATTATTAGCCGTTTGCAATCTTTGCTAAACAAGAACCCCCCTTAGCATAGCAACACACGAAAAAAGCATACATATCAGCCGAGCATACATCCTCCTCTAATTTTTTAAAGTAGGTAAAAAAAATGGGGAACATTTCAACGAAACGGCTTAAATCAAGATAAGGATTAAATCACGAGAGGTCGAAGCTTTTAAAGCGACCCCTTCAAGTTCAGAAACACCTTAAGGCGCTACCCCAACTCACACTAGCACCGCCACCTGTTTTATCTTAATATTACGTTAAACCAGTGGCGTTTTCGCCGACCGGGGCCGACCGTACGGGAGGTCCGGAGGAGGAGTTAAAATATCGGCTAAAATATTTAAACTTTAAGGGTTGGTATGGTGCTCGGGGTGGTTTTATACCAAGCACACCCCAAAAAAATGTAAACAAAAACAGTGACCAGAACTAACGGCGAGCGGAAGGAGCTGCGAATTTTTGGAGGCTTTTTCGGGTGTTTGGTAAAAATTTAAGCAAGGGTGTGACAAAATACAACTAATAGAGCGCCCCGAAAATTTGAAGGAAATCGGTCTTCTATTTTAATTAGCGAAGAATGGAGTCGAATTTTTTGTTACTTTATCAATGGGTCTCAATAATTTTTGAGTGACTACCTTCACTCAAAAATTATTTGAGTAAAAAAATAGCAGCGAGCGGAGTAGGCCCTGAAAAATAAAGTTTGCGGTGGCTGCGGCTGAAAAAATTGTTGAGAAACTAATACAACATAAATATCGGCGAGTGTAGTGAACCGCAGGCTTTTATGAAATGGGTGTGGCATGCTTAGCAAAAAATAAGGTAGGTAAGGTAGGTAGGTAAGCTTAGAACAAATTTGTTATTTTGGCAATTAACAACAAAAAAGGCGGACTCACTCACTATAGAATGAACTCTTTTGTGCCACTTTCGGGGGTTGGTAAAAAAGGTTAGAAGAGCATTACTCAAGAAATAACTGCAAGCTGAGCGAACCGCGGTTATTTATGTTCGAGATTGGTGCAGCGGGGGCGGCAAGCTCTCTCAAGCACCGGACGTTAATTTTTATTTTGCGCCCCTTACCACAGCCATCTTCAAGTTTGGACTCAATTATCTACGAGTATTTTAATAAACCCAGAGAGCCGGACTTAATAAGCTCTTTTTTACAGCCTGGGTCTTTTGCTGCTACGAACGCTCGTAGATGTGCGCACTCATGTTGAAACTCGGTTAAGTTCTTCCGAGGCTATCATTAATGAAGGCATTGAAAAGGAATATGTTTGCGCTAGATTTATCAGCTGTTGGAATCGATCACGAATTTCAGCAGTTACTGTTTGAGCAGTTCTGTCTGCCTGCGCAAACTGGTTTGTGCACGCAGGTTAGCGTGTGGCCGGGCTGCAACATTGCGGGCGCGATGGGGAGTATTTTTTTTTATTTCTTATGTGGCGCTTGGCGCCGCATATGACGCCCGGGGTCATGGCCCCTCCTGCACCCCCCACGCTACGCCACCGCGTTAAACAAAGGAATTTTCAAAAATCCATTGGGCAGTTTGTGATACCTATCATAAGCTTTTTTAATGTTTCTAATACCTAGTTTTATTTTGTATAGTTTAGGCAGAGACGCGGTTTTGCTCTTGGTGGCTCTGGGCGCATCTCTGTCTAAACTTACCAAAATAAAACTATTACACTATTACGTAATAAATAATACAATAAAATACGTGGCGGCGCTAGTGTGAGTCGGGGTAAAGCCTTAATGACTAGAAATGGGAATACCACGAACCTTGTATTTTTTTAACTTTTATGACTGTCTATCCGAAGATGCATTTTTTGTGCGTTTGGGACTGTGGGATGGGATCAAAGGGCAAACACCGCTTTATTTGGCTAGACTATTGCGTAAAACTGACTGGGTTATTCAAACAATGTTTATTTTTAATCATCGACCCAAACAAACAGTTTATCGTGGCGCGTGGGTCTTTCTGTGTATCATCGTAGCTACCAAACGGATGAAGCGAATCCGATTAAGTTTTATGTAATCGCCTATATTTCTCCTAGCGTTCCTTTGTAACTAAATAACGGTTAGGTAGGTACTTGTAGATAGACAGACGCCGGTCTACGCTTGCTTCCTCGATTTGTCGAGAGGGTTTGACATGGTATGCTATGACGTGGAAGAAGCTCCGTGACACTTCATTGCCGAGGGAGCTATGTTCTGTTTTTGAGTATTGGTATGCGCAATGCGCATCAAACCAACGTTGTCAAATGGGCCGGGACCCACTCTGACGCATACGGGTTGGAGTGTGGTGTCCGGCAGGGTGAGGGTAACTTCTCCAAAGCTGTTTAACTTGTACGTTGACAACCTGATAGGTGGTCTCAGCAGCTGCCAGTCGGATGCTCTATTGACGGAGTTAGTGTCAATAATCTCAGCTATGCTGATGACATGGTCCTGCTGGCGCCATCTATTGGGCTCTTCTAGTATACTGTGAATCCTATGCTGCAAGACATGGCTTGCAGTATAATGTAAAAAAAAGTGTATTCATGTTGTTCTGGCCAGGCGGCTGAGAATCTAAGAGATGAAGGAGACATAGAAAGGGAGCGAAGAGCGTTGACGGTGAGAGCTGGTCCGCAGGTTTGCTCGTTGTTCAGGGGAAGGAGAAATAACTCTGTTCAAATCATACTGTCAGACATTCTACACGAGCAGCCTATGGTTCACATGCACGTAGAAAGCCATGAACACTATTCGCGTCCAATACAACAATGCATTCAGGATGTTGCTGGGGCTGCCGCGGTTCTGCAGCGCGTCCGGCATGTTCGCCGAGGCGCGCACAGATGGATTCGCTACCTGCATGAGGAAAAAGGCAGCCTCACTGCTGAGCAGAGTCCGTGGGAACCCAACAACGTCCTGCGTATGATGGCGGACAAAATTGATGGCCCGCTATACAGACACTGCATTACTACTTACTAAATAACTACTACCTACCTACTTAATATTCAACTAACATAGACTTAAAAATAGATTAACCCGAATATGGATCTGTGTTATCTGAAAATAAATGAATATAGAGGTAGTATTACCTATTATTATTAGATTATAAATTATAGTTACGACTCTATCTGACTCAGAAACTTACGGATTCACAGTTAAACAGATCTTAATAAATGGCAAAGAGTTGGTCTATGCCCTTTCCCAGGATAATTCTTGGAAAAAGACCTAAGCAAACTTTTTATCCAGGAAAAACGCTGGAAAGAAGCTAGAATAATACTTTAGTAGGTACATAAAAACGTTAGGACTTACAGTTACATTTCCAGCACCTCCTGTCGACAGACATTGGACCTCTTCATCCTCCGTAGGATTGTCTGCATCATGGTCTAACGCGGTATGGTTCAGCATGCCGACCATGGCCACTGAGAGATTCACCTTCAGACCGTATACAATTGCCATTCCTATTGAGCCTAGCACAGCTAGGATGTAGCGTGCTGGTACATATTCTGAAAAAAATAGAGATAAATTATCAAAGTATTTCAAAATAGTTACCTATAAATAAATTTGAACCCCTACGTAATGAATTTATTTATTTATTAATGACTCCCAACAAAAAATCACATAACATGCGAAAAAACAGAATAAAGTCATAAGTTTAGTGTTTTAAGGTTACGTACCCGAAGAGTAAAAACGGAACCCTATTACTAAGCCTCCGCTGTCCGTCCGTCCGTCGGTCACAGGGATCTACCTCATGAACCGTAGGAGGAAGACAGTTGAAATTTTCAGAGAATGTGTATTTCTCTTGCCGCTTTAACAACAAAATAAAAATAAAATAAATATGGGCTTCCATACAAAAAACTATTTTTCTGGCTATTATTGCTCTTCGTTTGTCATGGCGAAATGAAACTTTCTATAAATATGTAACACTTCAACTGTAATCACAACAATAACTAAAAATATAAAAAAGTAGAAAGGGATCTCCGAACATGTAAAATTTTGATGTTCTTTGAAAAATACCTGATTTTTACGGCGTACCGTAAAAATCAGGTCCTCATTTCATTTCAGTCTTTAATAACAAGGACGATGCGCGACGGCTTGTTTCGGCTAAATAACTTCATTATTTTTATTTCCTATTTTTTACTACCACTCTATTTTTAATATTTTCACCTGTATTTGCATTGTTAGTTTAGTCGACCCATAATTTGTTCACCCTTTAATTAAATAAACCGCCAAGTGCGAGTCGACACGCACTTGGCGGTTTATTAGCCGAAACAAGCCGTCGGCGTCGCGCGTCGTCCTTGTTATTAAAGACTGAAATGAAATGAGGACTGGAACTTTATAGCTTCGTTTTCGTATTACTTCACATCAGGTCAGATTCGTTATTTCCAGTGATAAATAAACTTAACAGCGGACGACAAGCAGACAGTGCATACAGGAATTTAATTTGGGGACAGACCTGCAAATTCTGGCCATTTTTCAAAAACTAAGGCTAATTTAATTTCTAATTTTTTTTTTTTTACTATACCTAGTCTAAGTACCTACTATTATGCTTGATTAAGTACCTTTGTGAGAGAAAATAAACATTATTATTATTCACTTCATTTATTTTAAATCTCGTTATAAAATACATTTTTGAGGTAGAAAATAAAATATTATAAAACTATTCTACAGTAAAAAATATATCAAAACGGTGAATCACCGGCCGCGAAGCTAGCCTTAAGCGGCCGGTGACTAGGGCTGCAGAGAGAGAACTTCCTGACGATGCGCGCCGAGTCCAGGAGTACCGCCTTTTGAATCTGACCCTTGATCCAACTTCCTAGCGAGAGTCTCTTGAGATGTTGATCGAGGCTCTTCGCTATTACGCTGTTAACTGAAACGACTATCGGGACGACGGTCGTTATTATTATTATTATTAATAATATAACAAATTAGATTATACATAGGACATAAAATTTGAAAACTAAAGTTTAGACAATATGATCTATATGTAGTTATGCTGTTTGTAACTATACTATACCTATCGATTCCGAAGATGAGCTGTAGGTACTATAAAGTGCAACGCACTGATAAAACGAAATTTTAGGAATACGTAGGACGCACAGGGGTCGCGACCAGAGGCGTGAGTCTATTCCACGTTAGTAACGAGATCGAACGAGACGTGATCGTGACGTCTTCTTTTTAACCAACTTCAAAAAAGGAGGAGGTTCTCAATTCGTGTGTAGGTATGTTTTCTTTATTTTTCTTTTTATGTTTGTATGTTATTTGATATCTCCGCCAATGGTTATCTGATTCTTTCACTATTGTTTGTTACAAGTATATTATTGTAAAATCTGTGCTATTGTATAGAGAACGATCCCGAGGTGGTCCCATAAAAATGTTATTCCCGAGGGATTAGTACTACTTATCCCGTAAAACTTAAAAAACAACATATTTTTTTTTAAGAATCACGTCTATTCGCATGAATCGGACTGATTCGCACATTCATTCGCAGTTTTTGTATATAATGCCTTTGCATCGTCGCTATATGGTTCTGATGCACGGCGTAATTTGTTCGGCCTGACTGACCCACAGCCACAGCCACCCGACCGACCGGCAACAACAGTATTACAATATTATTTTATAATATTTAAATTTTTTACCTACTCATAAATTTAGGTACATTCATAAGTTTGCATGGATAAGATTTATTTACACAATATTGTATAATGTATATACCTACCTATAAATGTTATATTGAAATAACTTTAATATAATAACTTCAAAGAGTAACTCTTTTAGGTGACAATTTCCTGGTCTTCACAGCGCTGGGTGGACACACCAGAGTGCACCCAGCACAATGCTGAGTGAAGGCCATATTTCCCTCTACGCACTAAATAAATTTATTTTGTAACACAGGTACCTAGTACAAATTAACATAGTCTTAAGGCTAATTGTGTAATAGTAGTTTTGAGGTAAATAAAAATATTCTCGTTCTCTCTTTCTCATTAAATTTTGGTGATACCTAATTGCGCTAATTGTTATTATATATTTTGATGATTCTTTCATTATTGTATAAAGGAGGTGGTCCCCTATAAGTTTGATTCTACAGGGATTGCTCTGAGCGCCGCCGCCGTAAATCGTAGGTTTGTAAAACATCATCATGTAGGTATAATATATACGACCTAATCGACCTCAGTGGTGCAGCGGGCGAAGGTCCGCCTGGGACTCATGATGTTGCGGATTCGATTCCCGCCGCGCGGGAATGAAATGTCCAGCATTATTTATTATTATTGGGGGGATTAAGTTTGGTCGATTCGATGAGATTTAGAGCTGTCAAAACTGCATAAACTAATTTTTGAGTGGTATAACGACAAAGCTGGTTTTACATTTAAAGCCCTAAAGGGTTAAGTACTTACTTCCCAAAACATTTCCTTTAGCTGGCACGTCCATCTTCAATCTTTATTTTTTTACAGGTTTAACTAATACAAAAACTTTAAACGCGCGAACATTGAGAAGTCACGATCTCTGTAGGTATTCGAAGTTCGAACTCTATGTCAACAAAGGATACGCGTTCGTCCAACGACGAGCAAACACTGACTGATCCTGAAGGGAAGCAAGCAAAGTAACCAAACCAAACTAGGCACCTACTGAACTGAGTCGATCGTAGTATATCTATGTTGCAATGTAATACAATTTTGTGATTAAAACTCAGTTCTGCCTTAGTAATAATAAGTAGGTAGGTAATAACTCTTGCGGATTCCCGTTCGCCCCAAAAGCAGTATGATGATTATCACATGTGCATGCACATGTGATTTACGGCACGCAGGTCCCGCCAAAACTTTCAGCGCGTCGTCATCATGCTCTCGATTCGAACTTTCGCGCTGCGTAGGTACTTAGTATTCATCAAGGTGACCTTCAGGCAAGATCGATGAAATAGGGATAAAGTTGCGCAACACTATGTATGTACCTTTAGAGGTACTAATACCTTTTATTATTAATACTGACTACAACTCCTGACAAATTATGGGTATTTTAAAACACCCAACCACCTACCAGAATTACCTGAAAAACAGGAATATTATTAATTATGTAGTTAATTATGATAATAATAACAACTATAAAAATAATTATTATCTCTGTCAAAGTTATAATGTTTTATCAAAAAATAGTTCCCTTGCTGACCTAAGAGATTCACAAATTTGACAAAGAAGTTAAATCCTTTATTTTGAATATTAGCAATTAAATTTTCCCTAACCTATTTTCCTTCTCCTTCATTCTCTATTTCTATTCGTAATAATTATTATGAGGTACCGATGTTAATCTCCGCGGTACTTACCCATTAGATGTATAAAGGTCCTTACATTTCATTACACATTTTAAGAATTTTAAGTTAGATTAAGTTACACGTAGGTACCTATGTAAAGTTTGTAGGTACCTACATAATAACCATATGTTAACCTTTATTTGTTTACTTGAGTTATAAATGTTGTGCATGCTGCGGCGTCCCCTAAATGTGGAAACACGTAGGTAGTTCTTAAGATCATGCAATGTATATTATTAGCCTCTAATTGAGTGATTCTCACGTAGGATGCCCTTTTTAACATATAAATAAATTAAATAAATAATATAGTTAATAGCCCGGCCACACGCTCCGTCTTGCGTGTGGGGGTGTGAGTGATATATTGGCAATCGTGACACGTGCAAACTGAACTGCGCAAACCTCAATCACTTAATCTAATCAGTCATCGGTCATGCCTCATACAGTCACACGTCTGGACTGAACTGGAGAGTGAGAGAATCTGTTTTTATTTATCTATTTTTGGTGTCATGATGGGTACGTGCTCGATGCCGTCACATCACAAGGTCGCTTATAGTAGATACAAGAGGTTTTTTTTTATTAGGAGCTCGACAATGTTAATTTATTATAAGCGAATCCAACCGTGCACGAACGAAACCACCTCAAGTGACACTGTGACAGTGACTTATTTAAAACTAACACACCATTCAAAATTCGGTCGTATCAATGTCAGGCTTCAAAATAACGTATCGTCAATGTCAGGCCGCTCGCCGTCAAAAATCTGTCAATGTCATGTCAAAACTTTCGTGATTTTTCTTGAATGGAAGTAATCGGCAAATCTAATCTACATTTTGTGAATGAAAATAGACGGAAAATAGCCTTTTCTGTATAATAATCCATCGATAAAGCTTTCTAGACAATTCACACAAGCATACAATGTATCTAGAAAGTAAGCAAACTCAACAAACATCACAGTGTCGTTTCATTGTACAAACATGAGAACAGCTGTTATCTTAGCATTCCATTCACAAAAACAAGTTCTTTGGAATTCGAAGCGTTCGTTGTGTGCGTCTTTCTTTGCGTCAGTCAGTGTGTGAAGAAACGCTCCCACCGCAGTTGCCGCCACGAACACAAGCTCGTGGGTTGTAAAACCAGTATTTTATTCTGTTTTTTACTTGTGTACACTTTTGTCGCATCGTAGTGAAAGTTGAGGCTCGTCGTTTGCCCAGTCATCAAGAATTGTTCACTTGACCATCCTTCTTGGATTAAATTTTCGAATTTCGAAAGTGAGCCATGGTTTGGTCTGTGCTAATTTCTAGTGATATTGAGTGAAACCCCTGACATCCTTTCTTTTGATACCTACTAGAGATTGTAAACGAAATGGCTCTAGCAATGGAAAATAAGACCAGCAATGTTGACTTTATACTCAAGAGTTTGCTGGCTGGGGGTATGTATTTTTATTATAAAAATCATAAATAGCTTAATCTACTTAATTATTTTATAATCAAATTGTTAGTAAATTTTTCCACTTAGTTTAATCCAGTAAATTCAGCAAGGATATCAAAATAAAATATTTAAAAAAACAACCATGTCTGATAAAAATAATAAAACTACAGCTATTATTAAAATGACCCACATACTTTATATAATTATGATTTATTGCTTAACCTGCAAACTCCTCAACAGGTATAGCAGGCATGACTGCTAAGACCACAGTGGCCCCTTTAGACCGTATCAAGATCCTGCTACAGGCACAGTCAAACCACTACAAAAATCATGGGGTCTTCGGAGGCTTAAGAGCTATAGTGGCGAGGGAGTCCCTCCTTGCATTGTATAAAGGAAATGGAGCCCAAATGGTCAGGATATTTCCATACGCTGCCACTCAGTTCACCAGCTTTGAGATTTATAAAAAGGTTGGTATTCTAGAAATTTAAATAATTTAGGACCTATACACAAGCCAAACTTGATGCCAAATGTTTGTACACACATGGCACAAAAACAAAAACTTACATGCTTGGTGTCAAGTTTCAGATACAATATTACACTATTAGGTAAACCATATTTATCGTAGGAAAGATCTGAAACGAATAAGTTGTGTAAATTGCGTATAAAAAGACGCGCCAACAGAGTGAATTTTAGGTTAAATATAGGCAGTTTGTTTTCAAATATTTTACGTCGAATTCAGCCAAATATATCCGCACATTAAGGGAACATGCTACCATATACATGCATGTAGTGAGTACTACTATTTAAAGATACTTATCTCATCTTTTAACTATGGCTATTCCAGCAAAGATGACACCCCAGGTTAAATAAATATATTACATAATATGTACCTACTTACATCTGTGAACAAAGGCAATTAATTGATTTAAAAGTATTCAACCAAATTTACGATTTTCGTAATTTTTATTGATCTTGAACATCGCTGTGTAACTTGCCGCTGTTTTAAACGCCTTGAATTATATTTTTCTGATGTTGGATCGCCATTTTCAATTAATTATACATCAGAAGACGAAAAATATATTACGAAATTGAAGAAAAAATACGGTCTTCTGATGTATAATTAATTGAAAATGGTGATTCAACATCAGAAAAAATATAATTTAAGGCGTTTAAAACAGCGGCAAGTTATTACATAAGAATAATATGTTGAGAAGCTATTAAAGATCAACGAAATGCTTATCTGGTGTCCCACCCGTCACAGCAAAAATTACCTCCTCTTTTTTATCCTGACTTAAATATATAGAATGTTGTATCTGTCTGGTTTGCAGAAGTAACTATTATGCCATAGCAATAGTTTTGGCTACGTGGGACATTAAGCAAGTAAATACTTATAGAAATATTGAGATTTGAAACGGTGTCCCACCCGTCACAACGACCTGTGGGACCAAATAAAGCATTAATGAATTCGTGATTTCCAGCGTTAAAGTGGTTTGATTGAAAATGGCGATACAACATCAGAAATATATAATTCAAGGCGTTTAAATTTAATTAGCGGCAAGTTATTACATGGTAATAATTTTGTTGAGAAGCTATTAATACACATACATATAAATATAGTTTTAGTAATAATATTACGATTTACGGGAATTTATCGCGTTTATTTTCTTTTTCCGACGATTCAGAAGATTTACTCTCAGACGTGGTCACGGAATGACTAAACCAGCTGAAACGTCAGGAAAATAGCTAAAAAAACGTGAGGAATACCCGTATATACTAATATATCGATGTGGACTGACCACGGAAGATTTTTTCTATCAATGTCAAATAATTTTAAAGTTGTCTTTTTTTCGTTTGTATTCATTTTGCAAGATTATTTCCTTTAAATGTATATTTAATATGCTAAACAGTTGTGTGTGTTTCATTCGCGAGATTTATGTCATGACTTTTAATAATCGCACACAATCGTTACTCGTCCCACCCGTCACAAAAAGCTCTCGTCACAACTGTATGAGGCAATATTTCGATAATTTGCTATTAAAATAATTGTAATTTAATGTAAAATGGGACCTTAATATTCTAGTTACAACATATGAAAAAGTTGCTTATCAAAATGTTGATGGTTTGTCTTGATTTAGGAAGCAAATCCATCCACTCAGATAGGTGGGTGCCATGGGTGTCCCACCTGTCACACTTAGAAAATGTTAATTTGCTGGGTCAACTATGTAATTTAGGACTACATTTTTATGTTTTCATTTAAAACTATTATCTGGTTTCATATAATGTCATTATTTTGAAACTGATAGCATTGATAGTTTTAAAGAAATTACTTGAAGTTTGAGCGAAAAGGAGTCAGAATGTCCCACCCGTCACAATGGAATGACCCGACCCTGTTAGCTTCTTCCCAAACTGAACTGAACTAACTAACTGAAGTCACTTAACGCTTTCACTGCCCAGTCTCTGCGGCGGCGCGACTTCCAAAGGCGGCGGGCTGCAGCTATAGGACTGCTCCTATGGATGCGCAAGTGCGTCATTTTAGCCAGTAGGTCAGTCAGTACAGTAGGCAGTAGGTCGGTAGTAGTAGTAGGTCAGTTCCCCAAAATGCGTATGACCAACACAAAATGTATTCTAGATCCTACTGGTTGTTTAAAAAGCGTAATGCGCGCCGTTTTGCGAAAAGGGTAGGCTTAGGATTTCGCGTTCATAGGAGACAAAGCATACGATATGAAACGGCGTGGCGCGGCGGGCGGGGCGGCGGCGGCGTCAGCGCAAAAATCAAGTTATTGTTTATTTACAACAAAATAAGAAAATTACGCAACTTATGAAGCAACTGGTTTATGGAACCAAATAATTAATAACCTACGAATCAAAACATAAGTCATTTCAATAGACCGCAGGGTTCTTGAGATCTGGACCAAATTTTAAGCGAAACAGTGCACTTTCATGTTTTTTTTATCGTAATTATCTTTCTCAGTCGTGTTTTCACATTCAATGAACCATAGAAAAAAATGTTGAATTTTATGTAATTCGAGTTTTTTACCGCGGGGATCTTCGTGGTCGTGAGTACTGAGATTTAGGCCTAGTTTGATAACCAAACCCGCCCCCCTACGTCCCCTTTTCCTAACGTAAGGTCCTACCTAATGTACAATAAGCTACACACGAGACTCAAGAATGTATGTTCTTTACCGACCTCGAACTTGAGCAGAATTTTAAACTTCATTCAATATTGATTAGGTACTTGAATACCAAACATAGAGTGAGCGAGTATTGAGTTCAGTAGTTGTAATTTTCTAACTACGTATATTGTACGCCCGTAATTGTTACCTTTATGAAAATACAGTAAGTATAGTACTGGAATGAAACCCCCAAACCCCTTACGAGGTGTTTATGTAAGAGGCTAAGTTTGTATTTACTAACAGTATGTACAGTCACACGGAAATCTAACTATGTGAATGCGCGTTGATAAAATCGTTCCGATACGTTTTCCTGTTCCGAGGATCAAACTAACGCAACACCGTTTGTCCACCGCCGCGCCGATGTCAACGAAACGTCACCGATAACGAGGTGACGGCGACTAATAGCTAACCTACATTTACGTGCATATACTATGGCCGCCTATCCACCGCACGCCCGACACCCGAGCGCCCCGTGCGTCGTCATCCGGCCGCCGAAGATATGAGTAGTTCGGCGCGATCGCTAGAACTCGGCCTGAGATTGTGACGGTAAACAAACGATCGACGTCACGTCATCTTTAAATCGGCCTGAAATAATATCGTTATCGGTAACGTCTCGTTGACGGCGGGGCGGTGGACAAACGGCGTAACTCTTCGCTGCGGCAGCAGTTGACGAGACAGCAACGAACAGCAACTGCAAGTCTGTACCTAACCGACATAGGTTTTATTTTCGACTATTTTACAGAAATCTTGTTGTAACTGTAAGGCCAGTGGCCGTGAAGTAGCGCGAATAACCGCTCACGCTCCATAATCAACATGAATGGAGGTGCATTAGTCCAATGAGTATGTGTCATTAACGGGTACGGTCGGAATCTATGACGCATAAGCACCTATTGCAGAAAAGGCGTTACATAGAACTACACTAATCCATACTAATATTATAAATTCGAAAGTAACTCTCTCTCTCTCTCTCTGTCTGTTATTTTTTCATGCCTAAACGGCTGAACGGATGACAGGGAGGTAGACGGTATCCCAAGGTCGGTCTACTTTTATCACGGTAAAGTGCGTGCAATGCTGCGGGCAGAAACTACTCGTAGTATGTCATAAACTCTAAATAAATATAATTTAATTTGAACGGTCAAATCGTAAATTCTGTTATCTATTTTGAATGGGTTGTTGTATGTTAATCATTGTTGGGTATGCCTCCTAGTGCTTGAATTAAAATAGAGCAGAGATTGATAGATTAAGATTTCGCATCATCTTCATTTACCAAGCTTATTGCTTTTGCTTTGTCCATTGTTAATTTATTTCGGACCGATGTAAATCTTTAACTGGTAACAGATGTTACAGTTACACAATGAACAAAGCCCACTAATTATAAAAACGGCGGAGCAGCTCCGGCCGGTTACGAATTCAGTCTTACTTTAGAGGGCGTCATGCCATTTTATGAAAAATATAGGCATAGGATTTTGCATAAGAGCGGGACAAAGAATACGTTTTGGAACTGTGTAGGCACAAAAATCAAGAAAACTACGCAACTTATAAAGAAGCTGGTTCAAGGAACCAAATAATTAGTTATAATAACCTACGAATCAAAATATAAGTAAATTCATAGAGCGCAGGGTTCCTCAGATCTCGACCAAATTATCTGCTAAACAGTGCACTTTCATGGTTTTTTATCGTATTTTTTTTTTCTCGATGAAGTTTTCACATTCAAGGAACCAAAGAAAAATCGAAAAATACGCCTCTTGACCTCGTGGTGTTGGTTTCACATTACATTCCCGTACTGAGGGAAGGATGCGGGTTCAAAACCCGTCGAAGTCGGAAAAATTTTTGGGATATTAATTGATTTCTTATAAATTACCCCGAGTGTGAGGACTTACGCACTATAATAATAAAAACCAAAGAAAAAATGTTGAATTTTATGTAATTCTAGTTATTTACCACGGGGCTCCCGTGAGTACCTACCTACTGAGATATTATGTAGGTCTAGTTTGACAACCAAACCCGTAATGTTCGCCCCTTGACTAGCAGTCGTTCAGCATTGCCAGTGGGGAAACGCAGCCAGAGCGTCTTGAGGACGCTTCCGATTGGTATTGATATGGATCACTTGTAGATTGTTTGCAAAAGTCTGCAGTTAGCTCAATTGTTTCAATTATAAATACTAGTTCTATTTTTTGATTGTAATTTTCTATGTTTATACTGCAACACTAGAAAAAATAATTCAAAAATATTATTCCAAAAATGTTCAACCTACAAATTAAGTGTGAAGGGTATGCAAGCTGCAACAGTAAAACCAAAAAACCATAGAAAATTACTGATCAATACTTTACCCTCAAGCAAAAAAGCAAAAGCAAGTTTTAGCTTCTAAAGCTAACCAAATCCCGGGATCAATTTACTTGCACAATATCGTCAGATATTGTGCAAGTATATAGATATAAGTATATTTCTATCGAACAGTTAATATTTTTTAGACCTACAGAATACTAATAAACTGTAATATAATAAGTATTTTGTAACTTCCCAATAAATTTACGCGTTTACTGGCTCAGGATCGGAGCATACGCGGGGCGTCGCGTCGGTATTTAATTTACAATAATATGCTACTGCTTTCTGCTGCATCAGCAGTTTAGGTATTTTCAAAACACTCTAGTTTGACGATGACGTCATCGGCAGAAATACCGTTCTCTGATATCGGTATCGGCGAATATGCCGAGCTAGTGCACGCTATACCATAGAAATCAATACAAAGCAACACAAACAAATCCTTACGCTCCGATACTGATCCAGCGGACGCGTAACTTTAGACAGCAGGTACTTACACCAATTGGTTGCCACGACCATGGCTTCTTTCATTAATATGTGTGACGAGTGTAAAGGTCAGGTCACCTCTGAGATGTTGTAACTCTCTCGTGTGACCTCCATTAAGCTGTCAAGCACTTCTTTATATTGACATTTCATAATTATTTGCAACGTAATTGTTGTTACGTAACACGTATTTATAAATTCCTTATCTACGTATTTTTATGCCTTGGCAGACTAAAGTCGAACAATCAATTTGAAGCTTAAATTTAGAAATAAAGGTACTCTTATGATTTGTTAGGTACCCCTTTATGTCACTATACATT
This sequence comes from Eupithecia inturbata, assembly GCA_963662085.1. NCBI lineage: Eukaryota > Metazoa > Arthropoda > Insecta > Lepidoptera > Geometridae > Eupithecia > Eupithecia inturbata. The sequence continues at coordinate 3,112,421 of OY759195.1, forward strand.
ACCTAAAAATAACTTTAAAAGCCTTTATTAATAAACCGCCAGGTGAGAGTCGACTCGCACACGAAGGGTACCGTAAAAATCAGGCAACTTTTTCAATTAACTTTACCTACAGAAAGTTTCATGTGCCTACCTATTGCAGTTCAAGAGATAAGCCTTGACAAACAAATAGCAATAATAGTCAAAATAAAAGCCCCCTATAACTTGGATATTTATTTTATTTTGCTGTTATAGTGGCCAAAGAACAACACTTTCCCTGAAAATTTCAACCTCTTCAAAATTAACCCCCTCAATAAATAACAATTATAAAAAAAAAAGAATATCTCATGAACCTTTTACGGTTCATGAGATAGAGCCCTGTGACAGACATTCGGACGGACATCAGCGGAGGCTTAGTAATAGGGTTCCGTTTTCACCCTTCGGGTGAGGAGCACTGAAAACAGTGTAAAATAAGGAATTTAAAGTTAATTTTGATTTTTTTTTAAACAATCATGTTATTCATCATGTCTTACATCTGATTTAACTCCAAACATATCAGTACAAAGTGCAATCAATGTTTCCCCGTTCATTTCGTGCCAGACAGTAGAAACATGCAGCTCGGCCTTGTGAGTTACGAAAGAGAGAGTGATGGCGGCGGCGATGCGCGCGCGCACGCCTTGCATTTATGGCCATTGGCTTGTTTGCACCCGGAACCTGTCCTACCCCACTGCACATAACCGTATTGTTTGGTTAGGTCTCATGTTTAAACAATACGGTTTGAAAATTAAAGTACTGTAGACACGTAAAGCTACATATCAAACATAAATAAATAATGCTGGACAATCCACACAGCATCATCTAGCCCCAAGCTAAGTAGAGCTTGTGACCACATGAGATAAATATTTAAAGATGGGTCGAGCGCTATCTCGTGATGTCAAGGCCATAATTTTTAAAGTGGCCGAATATTTTAAGAAAAGAAAAGCAGACAGAGAGAGCTTTGAATATAAAAGTGATGCAAATATTGCCAAAATCGTGGCAGACGCTACGGGGTACTGCGAAAAAACCGCAAGAAATGTGATAAAAGAGGGCAATTCATCAACTGAAAATTTGGGCCGATTGAAATTTAATTCGCCGAAAAAACCAAAAACTATAAAGAAAAAACATGTTGTTGATGATTTTGATTTAGGAGTTATCAGAAGAAAAATTCATCAGTTTTATGAATTTGAAAAAAGAGTGCCAAGTGTCTGTAAGTTACTTTCAAGTTTGAAACAAGATGGCATATTAAATTGTGGACGAGAATTTCTAAGGAGCCTCTTACACACAATAGGTTACTGTTTCAAAAAATGCAAATCGAAGAGACATCTCCAGATAGAGAGAGATAGATCTCAGATAGATAGAGCAGCCTAATATTGTAGTGTGGCGGAAAAAATACTTAACACAAATCAGAAATTACAGAACGCAAAACCGCAACATATATTTCCTTGATGAAACATACATTAACGCCAGTCACCATGTAAGCAAATGTTGGCAATCATCGTCCGAACCTGGAATTCATGCTGATATTGGAAAAGGACGGCGTTTGGTAATTCTTCTCGCTGGATGTCGAAATGGCTTGGTTGATGGTGCATTGACGATATTCAAAGCAGATGCTAAGACCGGCGACTATCACGGAGACATGAACGGGCCTACTTTTTATAAGTGGGTAGATGAAAAGTTAAAAGATAAATTGCTTCCGAACTCTGTAGTTGTCTTGGACAACGCGTCTTACCACAGCGTTCAGGTTGACAAGAAGCCAACCATAGCAAGCCTCAAAACTGAAATGCAGAACTGGTTACGGCGCCACAATGTTGAATTTTCGGAAGCTATGACAAAATCTCAACTGCAACTTCTTATCGATAATACACAAAAAGAGCCCGTGTAGAGAATTGATGAACTCCTGAAAGCCAATGGACATACTGTTCTACGATTACCGCCGTACCATCCGGATTTGAATCCCATAGAGTTAGTCTGGGCTGATATTAAAAACAATATAGCCCATAACCATATTAACTCTTCTCTAGATGAAAAGATAAACTTATTGAATACATTGTTTTCGGAGTTCACGGCGGAAAAATGGCAGAAATGTGATGATCATGTCCAAAAAAATTAAAACAATTACTGGGATCGCGATAGTAGATTTGATATTATTATCGATCCATTAATTATAAATTTGCAGAACGACTCTGATTCAAATTCCGATGGCGAAACGGAAGATGAAGTTGAAGCAGAAGCTCTGTCAGAATATCTGTAGATAATTTAGTTATAAAAAAATATAAACATATCGATATAATATATAAAACAAAAATATTGTTTATATTGGTACGATATCGTAAGATATATCCGACAATTTCGATCTCATGTGTATTCTTGCTCTTTTTTCCTCGGCCCCCACTTCGCCGCACTTTCTTAGGGAGCGGTACAGCGGTTTCGGTCGAACTATAACTAATATATACATACAGGGTGTCCAACGGCCATGGGACGTGGAAGGCAAGTACCAGAAATATTAAAGATATGAAGTTTTTGAGAAAGAAAACATTTTATTTTTAAAAATAAGTAAAATTTACAGAGTTTTATACATTACTTACGTTATCCGGCAATCATACCCACTAAAATCCAAAAAATAACACCATGTATTTTTTTTGCCACCGATCGGTAGAGTCAATTATAAGAATCGAATCTGTCTAACAAACATTGCATATTAAATTAAAGAAATACCATTAAATCTGCCAAAAACTGGGACAAGTCGAACTGGGGTTCGTTTACACCAGTATACCATTTCGGCTGCAGTCGACAGATGGAGACCATCAATATTAAATCAATCACAGGTTTTGGCGGTCTATAGATAAATTTTGAAAATTACAAGACAGCAATCGCATTGGTGTAGGTTCTTAGGCAACCTTCTTAGTCCTGGACTGGACTTCGGCATGGGTTGCTCATGCACGGCATGCGGTATGGTTTGCCTTCAGACGGCGGCATTTGGCTACGGGGCGGCGCGGCACGGCGGCGGCGGTAGCGGCCAGTCTCAACGGAGACTAGCAACCGATATTTATTTGATTTAGAACCTACCTCGTCTAAGCTAACAGTTTTGTAATGTTACTTAAAGTTTGATAACGGATAATTACTTAGGTAGGTACCGATATGTATTGTTCAATCTAATCAGTTGGTCACAATGTGCAATCTAAACATGCTTTTGTGATTTTCTTCCGTTGATTGCTTTTCATTAGTTATATTAATTCTGGTTCTGTTATCTCGCGATACAACGTGACTAGACAACGTGTTATTTTAATCCAATTCAATACTTCCGAATCCCAATATCCAAGATAAATCATGACAAAATACATTTAGGACATAACGTTTCGACGCTCTCGGCAAAGAACTCCCTCTCTTGTGAAGTTGGTTTAAGTAAAAATGCTATATTAACTAGTATTTACAATTGAAATAGTTGAGCTAACTGCAGACAAATAATCTAAAGGTAGCTCAACTGATCCATATCAATACCAATCAGAAGCGTTCCCGAGACACTGGCTGCGCCTCGCTGTATAGCAATGCTGATGCGATGCGCCAGATACCTACTCACCAGCTCTCGGGTCACGCGAAGACCAGACGCGATGCTATTCGAATCGCAGTCAACATTCAGTTGTCTTGAAATAATGACCGAACAGTTGGTGGGTATTTAAATAGTTATAGTCATAGTGATAAGAACGGTATCCGGCACCTAGCCAAAATATTGATAAACCTTTATTTGCGTCAGAAGATTTATTTTAATGATAGCCTGTCGCTGAATGAACGTATGTTCTACTAGGTACTCGTAGTTTTTGCCCGCGGCTTCGCACGCGTTGTTTCTAAGGAAACGTTTAAAGATTAGGTAGATTCTTTCCCATGGGAACTGATTTGTGTTTTGGAGTGAATAAGTAACAAACGTCGATTCTACATCCATCTATCCAAACTTTCGCATTTATAATATTATTGTGATATCTACGTAATTAACGGTAGCGCATCCCGTTAGCGTTAATAGCGTAAATTTTGATTAAAATACATTGTATAGTACCTAATAAAGTATTATCATCAATAAAATCAATAATTGTAAGAAGCTGGAAGTAAGGTTTCCGGTCCACTAGATATAAATAAATAAGTAATGCTGGACAATTCACACATAAAATTTCCTAAATATTAAAAAAAAAACATAAATTTTTAAATTTTTGTCAGCCTTTCGCTGTAACGCGATGGAATCATAAGGGAAATAAACAAAAGGTAGTACGCGAAAAATAAACAACAATTATTTTATTTATTTACTTAACTGACTCCAAATTAATCTTTTCTAGTACCTAGCGCGCCTGCACATCCCGTGGGTGCAACACGGGGACAAGTTCGTGGCGGGCGCGGGCGCCGGTTTGACAGCTGTCACTCTGACATATCCTCTAGACACGATACGAGCGCGGCTGGCGTTCCAGATCACTGGGGAACATCGGTACACGGGGATTGTGCATGCTGCTACCACTATGTTTAAGACGGTAAGAAATATTATGATGTTTCTTAGCCGAATTTCGGCTTCGGCGACCAGTCGAAATGCACAGGACATTGTAGTAGTGCGCGAACACATTTTACTTATCATTAATAACTAGACTAGAAATGAAAGATGAGTGGGCGGAGTTAATTTCAAAGCTTTCTGCTAGCATAGTCTTATCCGCTCGACTATTTGTTGGTGGAAATAAATGTATGCAGTTTACTCTTCCGAGTTAAAATGGGTCCGCTCCGCTTGCGGTGGAAACCCGGCCTAAACGTCATTTTTCTTTTAATTCCAGGAGGGCGGTATACGAGCGCTATACCGCGGCTTCGTTCCCACCATGGTTGGCATGGTTCCGTACGCAGGGTTCAGTTTCTACTGCTTCGAATACCTCAAGTTCTTCTGTATGAAGTACTTACCGTCCAAGTTGTGCCGTAAGTGCGAGAGGAATACTGGTGAGTCAGCCTTAGGTCCGGACTCCACCAAAGCGGAGATATGATTATATTTAGATTATACATAACATAAATCTCTTGGAAGTAAGGCTAATAATCTGTTTAAATTAAATATAATATAAAATTGGTTTGGATAAGGTTTGTTAAAATGTTAAATAAAATCATGTACAAATGTCGATTGTTTTGTTACCAGGCGGCCTAGTGCTAACAGTCCCCGGCAAGCTGGTCTGCGGGGGCATGGCGGGGGCGGTGGCGCAGTCCGTGTCCTACCCGCTAGACGTGACGCGGCGCCGCATGCAGCTCGCGTGTATGGACCCAGCTACTGAGAAATTCGGGTAACTATTATAGGCTCATGCAATTCTAACTAATGAAAACCACGACTCAGCCTCGAATATTCAATATTTTATTCATATTTGCGATAGAAAATACAACAACAACAACTTACCGATCTGTATTTTTTTGTATCCCTCACTGTGACAAGCTAACTGAAGTTTACATAGACAAGATCAACAAAACCTTCATAAACATTCTAATACTATATACTAGGAGGCGACATCTAAATTTTTATACCATCTCGGGATCATTCTCAATACAATAGCGAAAAAAAATCTAAATTGGTCCATAATTGACGAAGAAATCGACGATCATACATACAGCCGAACATAGAAGTCGGTAAAAAAATGAAACTGTATTTCGGAGAACGGCTGCGCCAAATTATCATTTTCAGGCAACTCGCAACTGTTTACATAAAAACTACTTGCCTTAGCCTTTCCCTGTGCCTAGGAAATCCTTTATTGCCTTAACTAAAAAAAATACAAAACGTAAAATTTGACTTAAACCTATTTAAATGAAACAAATCAATTAAGACAAAAGGAGTAAATTCAGCATTTTGCTGTAGTGAATTAATATCCAAGGTTGTTTGGAAGAGATCGCTCTTAGCGATAAGGCCACCTATTGTGCAACGCTGTTTTCTCTCTTTTCCTGTATCTTTTTTTTGTGGTGTGCAATAAAGTGTATTGTATTGTGTTGTGTTGTATGCAAGCAGCGCTGTTTTTCAATTTACTTCTCTCGGATTAGGAAAATGTTAATTTGGCGCAGCCGGTCTTCAAAATACAGTTTTATGCTTTTTCCACTACAATAATGATGTTTACATATAAACTTCTTAAGTTTAGGGCACAGTTTAAGAAGAAGTTTATATGCAAACAGTTTGTTGCCTGTTGCCGCAATAGTTGCTCTGTCTGCATAACGTCAAAAGTCATGCATGCATTTTAAAATGTTTGGGTTCAGGTTAAAAAATATGTAATACCTAAAGGTGTAACCACTACCACCACTGGTGTATACATAATACCTATTTCTTTTGAGCGAAACATTTTTTGATGGTAGCTGGTAGCACTTTTGACAGCACAAAACCTTTTTTCTTTGGGTACTATTACCACAACCTTTAACGTTTGCATGTTTCTATACTCAAGTAATCTAAATAATAAAAACAAATTAGAACTGAATTGTTTCAATTGTATGTACAATTGAAACAATTCAGCTAATTATTATGAAATCTAAATCTCTATTACTAATAGCTATAGTACTATATTCTGTGCTAATATTTCCTTATTTACTTCTATTTCATGTCTTTTGGATTTGGTGTGGGCATTACTTGTAGAAGGTTGGTTATTTACCATTATTTATGTATTTGTTGAATAACATTATCATATGAAAGGTTCATAATTAAAACTCTACTATGATTAGATCGAGATCAGATAACAATCTTCCGTCTCAGTCGAGTTTAATCACACTAATATTATAAGTGCGAAAATTTGGATGGATATTTGTTACCTTGGACTTTTCTTTACGCCAATACTTCTGAACGGATCGGCTAGATGGCTGGGGCTAGATGATGCTGTGTGGATTGTCCAGCATTATTTTTTATTTATTTTTTTGATTTCCCAACAGCATGGGCATGGTACAAACCCTCACCCTCATCTACAAAGAAAACGGCATCGTGAAAGGTCTCTACAGAGGGATGTCAATCAACTACATCAGGGCTATCCCCATGGTGGCTACCTCATTCTCTACCTACGAACTAATGAAGCAGCTGCTGCAACTTGACACTGGGATGAAGGTATCGTGATGACGTATAGGTAGGAAGTAGGAATGTAATATAACTCTGGATATGTCATGGTTATTTAGAACAATAGTCTTCGATCTAAGTAAAAAAGGGGAGATGAGGTACTAGCTTATCGAAAGTGGAAGGCTCAAAATAGGTGCAATTAGGTCCACCCATCTCAGTCATAGTCGGACCGGCGGCGTTCGTGTTAACTTTACTACTTTAGTAATCGATTGACTAAAAGATGTCAGCGGCACTCCTAGTGTTTGTTCATTATAATAATAAATGCACATGATTGGAAATGTAAGTAACTGTGAGCGAGTGTTTGCGTGTAGGTATTTGTAACACAGGCCAGTTGTTGGCTGGGAGAACAATACAATACAAATACTAAGAAATCAAATAATATCCCAACAATATGAAATTGAAATGAAATGAGCAACGCGACACCTCTCGTCAAACTAACTAAACGTATCTTTAGTCTTTGAACAGGATTGTACTCCAATGTCTCCCCTGTAGGTCAAGCTAAAGGCATTATAAGTCCGATGGAAAGACGCGGGTTCAAGCCCGTCGAAGTCAAAAAATGTTTTGTAATATTATTTGATTTCTTATAAATTAACCACGTGTGAGGCTTGCGCACTATAATAATAAAAACAATACAATACTCTTTATTGCACACCAAAAAAAACAGAAACACAGGAAAAGACAAAAATACAATAAACGTACCATATCTACAGATTTTACTTAGATCTATGACAATAGTAGTACTATTCATTATGGATGTAAGCGGGTTAGCTACGAACCTTTTTTGTGTTTGAAGAACACCGACGTTTCATCGCTTAATTAGGGACTTCTTCAGGGTGAGTGCGGTACTATACGCGAGCGCTCGTTTCGCACTCACCCTGAAGAAGTCCTTCGTTAAGGGATGAAACGTCGGTGTTATTCTAACACAAAAAAGGTTCGTAGTTAACCCGCTTACATCCGTAATGAATTCGTGAAACTACGAGTTTTGATAGTAGAGTAGTATTATTATTGGGACTGGTTGATATGTAATGAAATTTTGACTATATGATGATGTTCTCCAGCGGCCAGTACTAGCAATGTACGCGGGACTCTAGTGTGTGTGTATGTTCGATGTCATTATTATCTATTCTACCCTAGAGAACAATCCCCGTGCCCCCCCCCCCCCCGTATTAACTTGTCAATTTTGTTTAAACCCTTTATAAGGCAGAGTAGGTTATATCCTTAGAATAGATAGCAATAACAAATTTAATAGTATCCCAAAAATTAAATATGATATTATTACATTTCTTATAAATTACCCTGAGTGTAAGGACTTACGGACTATAATAATAAAAACCTTGGTACTTACTAATTTAAGGAACCTATGTTGGTATGGAATTTTTCTAAAATATCTACCGACAATAGGATACACTCAAAACATACCTAGGTAGAGGGCTAGATATTCAAAAGATACATCTTCTTGTCTTAGCAAAAATGGTCTCTTGAAAGATGTATCTTTTGAATTTTTTTCAATGACAAAGTATTCATTTAAAAAGTCACTCTGTTCAGTATTGTAATATTAATTCAGCATGAAATGCACATTCTTGAGATATGTGTGTAAAAGTGCCTTGTTTATCCATTTGTTAGATAATAAAGTAGGTAAGTTCCAAAATCAGTCGCTTACGTCAATTGTGCAAAGTTGTGTCAAAATAACAATCAAAGTATTTTTGTCTTCCTAGGGCAAGACTATCTTAGACACGACTTTTATGTTACTAAATAAGTAGGTACGTAATAAGAAAACGTTCGCCTTCGATAAATTTTAGGCTTTTAACACATTCACTGCCAGCCTCTGCGTACGACCCGCAGGGGCGCGCAATAGCTGCAGCAGGGGGAACTGGGCGAAACCGTTCATGTGTTATGGGTAATGTAAGTGTTAAACTTATTCAAAAGACTCGCTTTTAAATTAGTGTTATCCATATTAATATTATAAAAGCGAAAGTATCCGTCTGTTACCTTTTCACGCCTACACAGCTGAACGGATCTTAATGAAATTTGGCAGGGAGGTAGACCGGGGACGGACATAATGCACCTTGAATAGCGTGTGCGAAGCCGCGGGTAGAAGTTAGTGTCCTTTATAAAAGCGTGTGCTACCATTTTCTCAGGTAACTTTTAAAGTAGGTAGGTTACCTACTAAATTAAAACTTAAGTATCGTGCTTACTAAATGAACAAAATGATGGATACTCTCGTCTCTTAAAACTAATAAAATAATGCTCAATGCTCGAGTTTATCATTCCGAATGTTAGGATCCATTCCATGTCGAATTTAGTAAATTTCGTGGTTTAGCTGTAAGCCAACTATTTTTATACATTTTACGTTGTATTTTATGTAATCTATGTAAAAGACCTACCTTGTAGATAGCCTAGCTAGCATGAAAGAACACCCTATAGAAATATTGCATCCCCTTGGTGTTGATGTTCTATATTGCATCCCCTTGGTGTTGATGTTCAATATTACATCCCCTGGGTGTTGATGTTCACGCTTAGCCGGCTTAATTTTTATCTAGTTATTTTGAAATACCTGTGACAAGTTTTTAATTCGATTGTTTTTACTTACTAAGATAAATTGACACTTGGTATTCCGGCTTATTTGAGTGCATACTGTGCACAATATGAGTTTTTTACCTAACACCAAAGTTACAAAAATCTTGTAAACAAGTAAGGTTACGGTTAGGTTAAATTATTTATTGAAAATATATTGAATTATTTTTCCTATGTTCGTTTTACTTCTTTCCTATATTGCGGCTTTTACCCGCAAGCATTGTATTCTAACTCCCTTATTCCTAATGGTCCGCTAACTTAAGCAGCGTTATTTCTCACTCTGACTTATGTCAATAGAAGAAGACAGTGAGAGATGCTTTGAGTTAGCAGACTATTATGAATAGGGGAGTAAGAAAATACCAATAGAACTGGCCATTGACGCGAGCGAAACAGCGGACCGGAGCGAGGGAATAATGGGGAGCAGAGTTGCTGACTGTGTCTGTCCATTGATGCGGAGCTCCCCGCTTTTGTATGAATTCTACTCTGTTTCCTCGCTCCGCTTCCCGGTTTTGTGTGATTTTTTAAACTAAATCGCAAATCCCTGTCCACTAGAGCGGAGCGGAAATTTTATTCAATTCCATTAGATAAAATTTAATATGGACTCCGCCTTAACCTGAAATAAAAATGCCGTTTATTATTTAATATTATTTATTATCTAATAATCCTATACGGGCATAGTACATGGGCATGGTTGCAAGAATAAATTATTTCATCGTAGTATGTCTGTTGTAATAACACACGTAGGTCAAACTGCCAAATGGCAGCACATAGTAGCATTCCATGTTTTAGTAGGCGCATAACAAGTCTCCCTTAATATACATTGAACCCTTTACACTCGACGCGTACAAAAGATCACGTTATAACTCTTATGCGGAAAGCCTTACTTTAAATTTAATCGCGAGCTTCGATCGCGTGAAAGAAAACAAACCTTGTGCCTGTGAACTTACGTTACTATTTCACGCGAACGAGGCTCGATACATATTTTCATATATTTTTTTTAACATTTTTCAGTTTATTTATTATTATATAACTTACATACTTAATACTTATATCAATAAACGTGTGGATTCAGGTGTTATTGGTGGGTAAGGTCTTTATTATATACCTAACACGTTTTTACTTACAACGGATTTGAAATCAATGTTTCCTACTCTAACAAATATAAGGAATTGACAAAAGTAAAATAACAGTGTTCGCAATTGTCTTTTCAACGAGTACGGTTTTTCTTACTAAATGTACAAGAACAATCAATACCCGATTAACTAAGCAGGCAACAAAAATATGTTATGTCTGGTAGGAGTAACCCACAGGATCAATATTGGTTACCATGTGGTAACCAATATTGATCCTGGGGGTTACCGATACGGTCTTAAAATTGGAATGCATTTGTTAGCTGTAAATATTACTTTACAATAATCAATCATAACAAACAAAAACCGTACATGAAAAGACAGATTTGTATAGAACAATGATCTATTAATTTTATCGGGAAGAAATCTATTCTGAAAACGGTATATGTAATCCTCAACAAATTTTTATTAAATTAGTATGACAATAATCAAACTCAACAGTTTTCATACTATTGAATTTACATAATTATCATTTCATGTAAATTTATGTTAATGTTTACATACTTACCTATATGTATCTATAGTGTAGAGTGAAAATGAATTGAGTACATTTTTTGATGGAAAAATATTCGCGCTGTTTTAAAGTTACCTATGGTAATTCCTTGATACTTATGTTTAGGTATGTATGTATGTATGTACACAATTACCTAACTAACATAAAAATTCAAACTTCACTGTGGTGAATCGTTTTTGTGACGCCAAAAGCGTCAAAATAAAATAAAAATTTAGACAAATAATCCTCAAATGCATATTAACATTGAATGACAGAAAAAAATTGCACTGGTTACAAATAAATCTAAAATTCTCAAGACTTTCAGTCATGTTTTAATAAAATTCTGTCATAGAAATAAATGCTTGCCGCTATTCCTAGAGCGGCAGTTAATTTTTATTACGTACCGACAAAAATGGATTTAAAAAAAAAAACATTTTTTACAGATTTGTTCTACTAACTTAACGATTTAAAAGTAAAACTAACGCGTCAAATCGTGAACTATTTGCGTCTGCTTGTTGTGGTTCATTCGCTATGGTGGTATGTCCATAAGCTCGAGATATTTGTAGTGATAATGGACTTGAATGAAACTACGGTTTGCAAAACGGTAAGCTTTAATGAGGTCTAATGTAATACATCAATACTTTTGGATGCAAATAGTGGGATGCGTGTGAACATACCAGCATACGTGAGGTCGTGGTATGGGCAAGAACCTGATTTCGTCTAAAGGTAAGTGACCACACAATAAATTGCACGCTTCCTAGCGTCGCCGCCTCGCAAACTACGGATCTCTTGAACTACCTACAAATGCACATCGCATCATCGCGATTTTAATCGCCCCCACCCAGATGCACTAGATAAGTCTAAGGTGTCTGGAATCCAGGATATTATGAGGTTATTCTAATAATGTAACATATTATCCAAATTATACGCATACATTTTCAATAATGCATGCACTGAAAATGTAGATCGAATTGTTACTTTACCAAAGTAACCTTGCCTACACATGTATACAAAGGAACAAGACTGAATCTGAAGATAACACGAATTTGACTACAGGCAAATCACGACTTAGTGGTTTCAGTTTATTTTAATTCAAGCATACTCATTTGTAAACATGTCGATCCGTGACCTAACGATGCATAACGATGAATTATTAGTGTTATTTTTTCAAGAAAAGTGTAAAAATTGGATAAATAGCAACGATGAAGATCGTGACGACTAAATTATATTGCGGTTAAAATGTCTCTATTGAACGGCGTCGCGATATTAATCGATGCTAAAAGTTGATTTCCAAATAAACACCTATAGCATAAAACTAACAATTCCTTGGCAAGTTTTCACAGGCCATAAAAATGTTAGATTTTTGACATGTAGTGGACTTGGGTCCGTCTCACGTTAATGGAGCTATCTCAATAATGAAACAAAAGAAATGACTTTAAATCAGAATTTATTAACTGAAATTATTTTCTTAGGTATATCTATAGACGCGATAACGGACCCCACATTAACATAGATCGATTACATACAAAATTACTTCCACCTACAAATTTTAAACAAATAGGTCTTGACACACGACGGCTACGCATTGATAACACAAACCTGCGAACATTGGAGCTCGTAGCAGAGTCGGCTAAACTATTTAGTCCAGTTAACGTGACCCTTACATGGCACGTACGAAGCACGCTCGCATGTTCCGCATCGCACGCTCGCCCTCGTGTGTCAAAACCCTATCTCGCCCGACCGAATTAAATATTGTTCCTAAACTAACTGTATTGAAGTTAAAAAAGCGCTTTACGTCAACAAAAGAAACCGTATTTCCTTCACAATAAGGTTCATTGAATTCACCGGCGTACATGCAAGAATGAAAGCTCACAGTTTCGTGTCGGCCGTGCTAAGGCCCGCTCACATGAGTCCACACTGATGAATGTATTAGACACATTTGTTCGGTTATGAACTGATAAGAGGAAGTAAAGGGCGGTGTGGACTGAGGTGGGCGAGCTAGTTTGATGTTTGTTTGTAGCTGTGGAGGTGCGAGGCGGCGGCAGTTCGCGCGCGCCTTTACACGGCTGCTGCTTGATATGCGCCACAGCTGAAACAAATGCACATTGATAAGGTCACGGAAACCGTCTTCATACGTTTACTTAACTACATCTACCAGTACAGCTTGTACCGGTCCTTTGCTGGACGCAGGCCTCCCGCTGCTATGCGCCTTATTGTATTTTATAATATGGGGGTAATGCCCATAACACCCAAGCTGAGCATGCCGGTTGGGTGTTCGGTGGTAGAACTGTTCGGCAGAAGGCGCTGCTTCTCGCCCCCGGTGGATATCCCTTGTCGACTCTTACGACACTCGCGGGTGGTGCAAATTCACCACATGGCGACTTTACTTTTTTGACTTTTCTACTATATCCTCAATTTTTATCTTTATTGCTGTTTAAGCGGTCGCGGACTTTGCGTTTTATCGCTTGCTAATTAATCTGGCCGCCACGGCAGGCCGCGTCTGTCTGAGAGAGGCTTTATGTTTGACTAGGTAGACAAGACACTCACAATAATAATTGTATATCGAAAAATGAAGCGTGATGCCTGGGCTTAACATTACGAAATACGCTCTAACTCAGATCAATAATTTAACTACTTATGTAAATAAAAGAAACGCGTAACATAGCCGAGTGTAGAAAACGGCGCCATGAAAGCACAGGACACATTTGTCTCACGTTACTCACAGACATTTTTCATAATATATAAAATGTCTAAAGAGAGCAACAAAAATTATCTAAACACAACTATTTTGCAACTATATTCTGGCCGCAATTTCCCACGCATTTTTTCGGGATAAAAATGTAGCTATATGTTATACCAGGTCTAAGAACTATATGCATTCAATATTTCAGCCCGATCTGTTAAGTAATTTTGTTGTGAAGGTAACATACAATCCATCAATGCACTTTTTCATTTACAATAATAGTAGGTATGTTGTGATAGTATGATTTCTATCATCTCGTAACAAAATGAGGGCATGGAAGGTGGTGTCAGGTCAGCCAAATTAGGTCAAACCTATACTCAGGGTTGACCTGATTCCATAACTAGACTAGTAGGCTAGGTCTCCGCGCTTCGATATCTGAACAAACATGTCTAGTTCAGCCTTGCGAATGATTCGTCACCATGACTTTATTTCTCACTTGCGTGGATATGAAAGGTTTCAATGGATGATGAAGAATGGAGATAATAGAATGGGCTTCACAAATCCAGGGCTGTTTTGTGACACAAGCGTGTTTATTTTACTTCATCTTGTATTTGTTATCTGTTTGTTGCGATTAATATAATACTTGTATTTTACGTTCTAGAATCTAAGATTCTAGAACGTAAAAAAATAAAGATATAATTTGTGAATAAAATCTGATAACAACAAGAACAACCAACGTAACAGCTAGATAATCACTAATCATTTAAACACAAACTTCAACAACGCATAATAGCACACGCACAGCGGAAAAGTTTCTAATTCGAGTTAAAAAATGGTCGAGATAAATCGATGAAATTGATTTGATGATATTGAACAGAAGCTTTTAACACCAAAATTTATTTAGAAATTCTGCGATTTGCTCTGAAGAGGAATCTGCGTGTCGTTCGTCTTCGTGTAAGTGTCGTACAAAATTTGACAGCAATATTTATTTGAATTTGTAGCTTTTTTTAAATCTAGATATTCTAGAGCTGAGTGAAGCTACATTATTCATGAGTACACTGGCTACGTTTTTTCGTCTATGTGGGTACTACTTGAGCCAAGTACATCGCACTCATATTATAAAGGCAAAAGTTTGGACGTTGCGTTGGTGACCTCTTTACGCCAAAACTACAGAACGGATGAAGCTGAAATTTTGCATAGATGTAGTTCTATTTTTGAAATAACATATAGGCTACTTTTTATCTCGCAAAAACGCATGCAAGCCACGGGCAGCATCTTGTAAACAATAAACACTTACATGCGTTCTACATAAAGTAATCTGGCGTCCGCCGGGTCACATGTGGCTCGCCGCGTCGCGGGGCTGGGTCGAACTGAAGGCTACAAATAAAAAAACATACTTTAGTATAACGCACATACCTACAAACAAAATGGATGCTCAAACAGGGAAGGTCATAAAACTTAAGTATCCATAGAGCTATCTTTGTAGATAGAGAAATCGAATCGGGAATCTGATTTGCGAGAAATCGATTTTTGAAACGGATTTTCGTGTCAACACTTTGCGCTTATAATCATTCCATGAAAGAATTTGACGTAGTAGAAATAGTAGGTACAGATTTAATGAAAATAAAATATATTTGTGGCTACTTCCTGCTACTACTTTAATTATTAATTACTTAGGAAATTAATAATCTTTAAATAAAACCTAGTTAGTACATTACTGCAGATTTTCATTGACTTTACTTTGCCTGACAATGACTTTACTAATTATATGCAATTGCAGTGCAAATTGTTACAATGTTTTAACCATGTTCTTGACCTCTCTTGAACTCATAAAAGGACATTCAAGATCAAAGGTCCCATACATTTATTACCCGTCAACTATTTCTTAGATTTATTTCTACAAATTTACAGTAAATTTTAATAAAAAGAATAACACTTACAATGAATACTTAAGAGCATCATCTAATTCCATAATAGCGGCTTGGTTTCCACATCTGTAAACAATAAAATACATTTAGCGAGTACAAAAATAATGCTAAACTAAAAGGTGCATCCAATACATTTTGTACACATCATCACAGCATCAGCCTATAAAAGTCCACAGCTGGATATAAGCACCAAATTGGCTATAATCATTAGGTGGTAATACCATAATCCCCTCGCTACTGGGCATGTGGGTTGCTCGCAGTGAATGTGCTAAAATTACACAAAAGGAAGCTGCTGCTCTTTCTCTGGTAGATAGATTCGTAGTCGGCTCTTTCGACATTCACGTTCTAAGTGGAAGGGGTCGATTCTTAAGCCGCGACCGCCAGAACTATGTAATTTACATACAAACATCTTCTGGCTATCTTATTGCTTGGGGCCAGAAAATGTGAATTGTTCAGTATTATTTATTATTATCCTAATCCATTACTCTATCTGTAACGTAACGTATTAAGGCATTGCCTAACACATATAATACGCATCATAGAATGTGCTAAACTAGAATCGACGTTTTATTTTGCTTACGCGTCCAATAGCAATAAAGATCACAGTTGAATGCAGCCTATGTCATTGTATCTTATAGGGTAATAGTCACATAACATAGTGGTTGAGGAGTGGCAATAAAATCTAACCCATTGTAATCTCGACCTTGCCGGATCAACGTGCTAGCGATGATTGAACCCCGATAAAGGTTAATTACGATAATCCAAAATTTCCAACTACTAGCTAACTTTTGATTTGTACGATTCTTCGTTCATGTTTTTAACTGTAGGTAGGTTGCCAAGTTTCGTTATCTATTATATTCAGTATAATTCTATGTTCCAGATCATTCAAACTTTAGAAGTTACTCGTTACGTCAACCCTTCTCTAACAGGTTCCAAACAGAAGAGAAGAGAGAGAGAGGTTAGAAACAGTTTTACAATTTTATAAATCACTTTGCAAACAAGACGAATTTGAATAATTTATGGAAGATTGGTCCTACATAGCACAGCACTGTGAAACGTGGAAGGAGAATTGAGAGGCATTTGCCCTGCAGTGAGAAGATACAGGCTAAAATAATAATAATAATGACTTTCTGACTATGCATCGTTTTCGTATACCTCGTTGAAAAGTTTTATCAACCTAATAATAGATATTTCTTTACAAAAGGTAGAAGGGCGTTCCCCGCGCTAGATGATGTATCAGGCGTTCAAGCTGCCATTTCAACTGACTCCTATATCTTGGGTAACTTAACGACACGGTACCTGGCACGGTTTGAAGGCACCGCGGCAAAAAACTGAATTATCGTATCGGTTCTAAAGCTGGGGCTTTCAACTTTAACCCCAATTCAAACTTAGAGGAAAGGTCGACAATCGAAACTATGGGTCGTCAAAGTTATGTATCTCCATCATTTTCATTTCAGTCAGCAATCGCTGGTCTAAACTGAATACAAGCTATTTACTAGGACACTTGAGTACAGAGCTGATGCGATGAATACAATCATAACATGAGATACGAGAGATGAGAGAACAGTTCCAGGAATATTAGCTTTCTTACAAAAATAACATGAGTTCATCCGATTGGGAGAGAAATTATTACATTGGTTTACTTACACACTCAACATCCTCTCTCCCTATGCCTTAAACGTTTGGTTCCGTTGCCGATTAAAATGTACTCACCTATAACAGTAGTTGGGAGCGGAGAATATAGTGACGACGTTCCGATCGTGGCACCAGTTGTAGCCCTCCATGACCAGCTGGTGGGCGCGAGAGACTAGCGTCAGCCCGTTGCTGTGGTTGAACGTCTCGGAGATATCCTGGCCGAAGGTGTAGCCGGCGCCACGTGGTGATATTCCCCATCCACCTCTGTAATACAAAAACTTAGGTTAATTATTTAAACTAAGGCACTAAGCTGCCGTGGCGCTCGCCGCGTAAGAATCGATCCCTCCAACTCAGCCAATAGTCGTAAGAGCCGACTAAAGGAACCTAACAGAAGGGCAGCAGCTTCCTTCTTTATAATATAATAATATTTAATTTTATTGTATTATAATTTATATTTAATACTTTTTTTTTAATATGGTGTAAAAAGTAGTCTATTATATTATACCAGGTCGATAGCTACTTCTTATCCATTTAATGCACCTGTGTGTGACTAATAAATGTATTTGCTAACGTTCTTATTTCTCATAATTTTTTTTTGTGGTAGATCTATTTTTTTTTTCTTCTCTAATGTCATCACTTGCTACCTACTCTCTGCTTGTATTTGTAAATTTTCTTTTCTAACAATCTTTATTGACAAAGAAAATTACAATTCAATAATAAAAACAAATTAGAACTGGTATTTACAATTGAAACAATTAAGCTAACTGCAGACAATCTACAGGTAGCTCAACTGATCCATATCAATACCAGTCGGAAGCGTCCCCAAGACGCTGGCTGCATTGCCCCGCTGTATGGCAATGCTGATGCGCTGCGCCAGATATCCGCCAGCGCTCTATTTGTAATTGTATTTGTGTCTCTTTGTGTAACCTACTTATTAGTTCTTGTCGAACCTGTATCTGTTTATGGCCAAATAAATGTATCTTTTATCTTTACTTCTTTGCCAAAATTTAAGTCCGATCCGTTCGGTAGATTTTGCGTGAAGAGGTAGCCTAACACCCACCCACCTATCCAACCTTTCGAATGTATAATAGTAGTGTGATTATCTCTGGATAGTAGATTATCGGGTGGCGACCGCGATTTAATGCGCAACGGAGTGTTGGGAGACCTTTCTCGATGGCCAGACGACATTGTAGCGGTCGCGGGGAGTTAACGGATGTTTGGGGGAGGCCTGTGTTTAGCAGTGAACTTATGTGGGCTGATATTTTATTAATGATTTTTACCACATATTATTTTCATAGTAAATACATTCCCATTTTACATTATAAACACCCTTGAAATATCTATAGACCATACTCATTTGTTTCGTAGCGGGAATCGAACCCGTAACCTCCTGCATCCGAATTCTTATGACAAATTCGCGGAGTTGTTTGAGAACGAATGTACGGCTTATTTAATTTTTTGAAACCAGAACGCTGGAATACTTTGAGAACAATTTTATATTCTTTTGGAGTAAAATTAAACTGATTTTATAAAGTATTGTTTTTCGTGGAATAGTTTGGGAAATAATCTTGGGAGTAGGTACTTGGGGAACAAGCCTCCGAATCGGATCCTCGCTACTGCGATACGTAGTAGTTGTAGGATGAATTTAAAACCACAATAGTTTATTTTTGAATGTATAATTTACATTATTAAACAGCCATACATTTTTTGAAAATAGCAACACTTAATTTCTCAAAAACCGTCAGAGGGAAGGGCGTGCGGGTGGCGGGGAATTGTGCGTCGCTTCATGCAATTTTAGTCACAATGGAGCTCTTCACGGAACAACGTGAAGAGCTCCTAGCGTGCTTTTTGTGTGAAACAATTTTACAAAAGCAACGACTCTCGTTTTAGAGTTTAATATGGAATACGCCGTGTACGTTAGTGTCCAAGCGTTAATTAAACAGGTTCGCAGTCCGATGAGGCACATGTGCCTCATGGGTGACTTCACTGGTACGTCCATGAGGCATATGTGCCTCGTTGTGTCATACGTTAGGTGTCATTATTACTACGAGGACGTGTACAAAGATCGCAACTTGCTTCGGGACTACGAGCCTGTTAATTAAAGCTTCGGTCAAGAAGTTCGAGCTAACGGGATCGACAACGAATATTAACTAACAAAATAGGTAAAACATGTTCAGTTCTTTTTTTTTTCTTTGATATTTTAATGACCCATGTTTCCAAATAAATTACTTTAAAACATAAAACGCTACTGGTTCTTCTGGCCTTTAAAGTCGTAGCATTATTTACATTTAGTCAGAACAGAACATAGGAAAGTTACCTCCGTACCTGGTCGTCCATAAATGTATTTATAACGTCTACAGTTATAAATACTGTCATTTATGGACGACAAGAATACAGTTTAGCGTATTCATCTCAAGCCCATAAACAAACCACGACACAACTAACTGAAGCTCGCTTGCTTGGCGTTGAGTTTCAGATACATAAGCAATAAGGACCGATCTCAAATCGATGAGTAATGTAATATGCGTATAAAACGACACGGCAACAGAGTGAATTTTAGGTTAAGTATGAGGGGTTTGTTTACAAACATTCTACGTCGAGTTTGGATAGTGTATAATTCTACGACAATATCAAGATGCAAATGGCTATTGTACCGCAATTCGAATGCATCGCGTCAATCGCGACCTTGCTGGACCAATTTCTATCAACAATATATCAAGTGGTAGAGGAACGACACAATCAATACTCACTTGTAATAACCTACATCGCAAATAGATAGTGGATGAGACAAAACAATTCATCACTATCTATTTAATTGGTACAGAAATACCGATGATTGTGAAGTGTCCTTGAGGTCGATTAAAAAACTTGTTATCTGTATGTCCACGTGTAATAGCGCGTGTGAACTTCGTAATTAATTTTAGCTTCCGCAGATGAAATCGTTCCTATGATCTTTAGTTATTAACGAGTATTAGCACACTCGTTATCGCTCGTCAGGCGAAAGTGCTCTCGGCCGCGCCTGCGCACAGCCTGGGTAACGTAACGACAAATGAGACGAATAATTGCATTCATATACAATACAATACAAAAATACTTTATTGTACACCAACAAAAATACAATACAAAAGACATAAGACACAAGTATCATGGGCGGCCTTATCACTTAGAAGCGATCTCTTCCAGGCAACCTTTGGATGGAAAGAATAAAAGTATAATATATACACTTTTCAATTATTTATAACTACACCTATTTACCTTTATTATATTTATTTCTGTTTTACCTATATAATATAATGATTAGTAGGTACCATTTTTACCCGAGGCTTACCACGTATTTAATACGGTTTCGCGCCTTTGAAATCTCTCGCTACCTCAGCAGTCTACTTTAGTCTAATCGCTACGCTCGTGAATCTATTCTAGACTGCTTCGCAAGCTCGGGATTTAATATCGGCACGTGCAATAAATAATCGTTTTGCCCACTTGTTGAACAAATAACTATTGCCCTAATTTAGGTAATGGCTTTGTAGTTTTCGTTCGATGAGGTGTGGTTTTTAAATTCATATCTCCTGCAAACTAATGTCCAGAAAGCATTAGTTAGAATCACATACAATGGCGTCGATTCTGTTGTTTTAGGATTCCTAACTCAAATACGATTTCTTAATTTTCTAAGTTAGGTTGACCTATAAATTATGGTATTCTATAAACAGCATTCTTAACTTAAATTTTACGATTTCTAAATTTTCTACGATAGGTTGTAGTCTATAAACAGAGATCCTAGAAATAGCTAAATTAGAACGTGTTTGAAAATCGCAAACTGACTATACTGTCCGCCTGTCCGTCACTCCGTCCGTCCGTCAGTCAGTCAGTCAGTCAGTCAACTTTTATGTACCCTAATGTTTTTATCCAGCATTTTGCCTATAAATTTTAATCATGACCAAATTAGATGCCTCCTAAAATTAGGTACACGTTTCTAATCATAGCTAAAATGTAATGCAAAGAATAGGGTTTTATCTAAGCTATAACTAAATTAAGTTGTTTTAGATCTGTCATCCTAATTTTAAACCTGCCAGTCTAATTTTTTAACATAGAACAGCTTTCGTCTATTTGACATTCTAATTGCAATATAACATGCTAATTTCTTTTGAGTCCGGCAAGGGTTGCGACGAATTCGCTCTCTGATTACTTTGATGTTGGCGGGCGTCCTTACAGACCGCGGGCGGCCACATCTTCCACGGTCTTCTAAAGAGCCGGTCTCCTTGTACCTCTATGGTATAATACACAAAGTTCCGACTACATCCCAAACTTTGGATTTCACTAAAAACTTGCATTGGTTTTTTTCCTGCTTGAAACAGTGAAATTACAGTCGCACGCAAATCTTTTGTTGGCGCCATTTTCACGGAGAATGAAACAAATATTCAAATGTATATTTTTTCTGATTCAAAACATTCGAAATTTAAAATTTTAAAAGTTTAAAAAAGGTTGCATGAATTACTTTCTTTTTAAATTAATTAAATAAGTTCGTCTCAAAACTTATGAACACACGAGGTATTTTAACTAATAATAATTTTAGGAAATTTCGTTGTCCAAATAGTTGGTAAAGAAAATATTTCGATTGATATAGTATGTACGCGTTCTATCAAGATAACTTGTTAAGAGGTTTTCTTAATTTCCCTTTTAGCATCAGTTTCGAAGCTATATTATGAAAATACTGATATATCTAATTAACAAAAAATTATAACCAATCATTAAGATCCTTGGGGAAGTAGTTAGTTAAAAAGATGTTTGAATTTGGTATCTTACTATGAAAAATAAAAATTTAAAAAATGTGAATTATTACGAATTTTAAATGATTTTTTCAGCGATATACCTTGTTTGATTTAATATAACAATAGCTTACCAATAAAGAAGAGCATCTTCTTTAAAATCATACATTTAAAATTTTAATTATTTTTTTTGTTATTATTTTTCTGTAAATATTTTAAAACTACTTCAAAACGCTGCGCGCAAATCATTTCAAGTCAGTCTCTTAAAACCCGCGGGTAGAGTTGGGATGGCGCGAATTCTAAAGCCGACACTGACCGGTGTTACGGGGCGTAACGCAGCATTCGCAGCGCGCATGATACCTTACGCCGTGTGCTAAAATCCGTCTCGTTGCTAGCGAACGCTCGCAGTGTAACACGTTACATAACGCCCCGTAACGCTGGTCAGTACCCGGCTTAAGGCGACCCATCATCATCATAAGCCTATATTAGTCCACTGCTGGACATAGGCCTCCCCTAATGAGCGCCATAGCGCCCTGTCTTCAGCTTGCCGCATTTAGCATCTGCCTGCAGTCTTTTGCAGGTCGTCATCCCACCTGGCCGTCCTACACTACATTTGCGGAGTCGTGGTCACCACTCAAGAACACATTTACCCCAGCGGTTGTCGGCTGTTCGCGAGATATGGCAGCTTCAGCTTGCTAATTCTTGCGCCACCGTGTGCTAAGCTCACGGCCAGCCTTAAATTAATTTATAAGTGAGTTTACCTGTCATCAGGATCACTCCAGAGCAGGTCGCACATAGGTCCCTCGTGAGGCACCTCCTGCAAGCGGTCCAGCGCGCGAATGTGGTCCAAAGTGTCGATGGACGGGCTGAGGCCGCCGTGCAGGCAGAATATCTGGAGACAATCATAAACGTTACATATTTGCTAATACAACATGATTTTGATCTTAATCCATGGTCCACTAGAATGAACATCTAGCATATGTTCTATCCTCGGAAGAAACTAATTCGGTAGGTACAATACTGTAGACGAAATGCGCTGATTTTGATCTTAATCCATGGTCCACTAGAATGAACATCTAGCATATGTTCATTCTAGTGGACCATGGATTGGAGCCACGTTTCCCTCTTCCCGCCGTGTCAGATCAGAACTAGCCCAA
Source organism: Eupithecia inturbata (assembly GCA_963662085.1). Lineage (NCBI taxonomy): Eukaryota > Metazoa > Arthropoda > Insecta > Lepidoptera > Geometridae > Eupithecia > Eupithecia inturbata. The sequence goes on from OY759195.1 coordinate 3,135,880, forward strand.
AAAGAACTGATAAGCCTTAACACCCACCCTATAGCGTACGTATAAACAGGATTATTGGAAATTCACTGACACTGCGTAAACTGCAGGTTTTGCCCATCATCACGAACGAGTTCGTGAAGACGCCAGCATGGCAATTCTCGTAATATATCTACTCGATAAGTATAAGTATGGCAAAATATCGAGTGATTGCGTCGTAGCAAACAAGCGTTTTCTCAAAATCTGTAATTCGATATTTATAGAGAGCTTTTCTTCGTTAAATTGCACGAGAATGCAGTTTTTGGCGGGTCTCGATATATTTGTGATATTCTATCATGATATTTTATCCCGTGATACTGCGTATCACTCGATAAAATATCACATGATACTCAGAATGTGCCTCCAGGAAGGCAATTGTCGTCAATATATCACTCGATAAAAATGCAAGAAGTGTCGAATTTGATAGTTTTTATATAGAAGAACTTTCTTGCCATATTTATCGAGTGATAAATATGGCAAGAACAATATATGAATATGGATATGGTAGGGGGGGGGGGGATTGGCGAGAATTGCCTTCCAGGTCATATAGATCTGTATAGATAGATTGGCAGATGGTCCTCCAGATGTTAAGGGGTGAATTTATGCTTATAACAGAGCAGTAGGTATGAGGTACCTAGTGTGTGTGTACGCACACACACTAGGAATGCGCTCTATGGCTCTACGCACGCACATAACGCGCTTTAAGTCAGGCTAATAATATGTGGCATCAGTTTCATTTGTGAGAATCGTTATGCAATAGTCGCCTTTTGCTTTCTACACTGCAGTTCAAGTCTTCTGCCAATATTAATAGTTTACTTTAGCTGCCGAATTAGGTTGGTATGTTTCTACTTTCATTGGACAGGTCAAATCAAAGGACGACATAAATGTAGATGCCTCATTTCTATAATTCGGACATTCTTCGTTTTGCAGTTTTCAGTGTCCTCGATTGGTTTCAGACTGATACTGCGTGTCTATCTCCTTTCTAATATATATCTTTGTAAAAATAAATCGTGTTTTCACTACAATCCCAACTCTGAGCTGATTGGACCTAATGGTTCTTGTATGTATTACAATAAGGTCTATATTCACCTGTCCGTCCACAAGAGCAGTCAGCGGGAGGAAGTCAAAGAGATCCGTGAAGTGCTTCCATACGGACGCGTTGCCGTACTTGCGCAGACATTCGTCGTAGAAACCGTACACCTGGGTGATCTGACGGGACTCGTGGTTGCCTCGGAGGATGGTTATTCTCTCCCGGTATCTCACCTGAAATGGTTGAAAATGTTAACGGGTGGAATCGAAAACAATTTACAAGCTATAGTAGAGTAGAGAGTCGAAAATGTTTACGTCGAATAAAAGTAAAACCTTTATGGTAATGTCTGTCCTTAATTAATCATCATCAGCTTAGCTTTTACATCCTGTCCTAGACTAATGTTGCCTGAAATTCTTTACTTATTATTATTATCCCACAGGACGCCTCCAGAGCGTTTTACTTGAACCTAAGTGCTCTCATGATCTAAATACTCAAAAAAACCTGTGGTTAACATTAAAAACAACCGCCAAGTGCGAGTCCACTCGCACACGAAGGGTTCCGTACCGTAAAAATCAGGCAACTTTTTCAAAGAACACCAAATTTTCACTTTTTCGGAGACCCCTGTAATTTTCAACTTTACTATATTTTTAGTACAATATGTTGTTATTAAAGTTGAAGTTTTACTTATTTATAGAAAGTTTCATGTATCTAGTTGTGGTTCAAGAGATACAGCCTTGACAAACGAAGAGCAAAAATAGCCAAAAAAACACGTTTTTTGTTTGGAAACCCCCTTTAATTTGGATATTTATTTTATATTTATGTTTTGCTGTGATAGCGGCAAAAGAAATACACATTCTCTGAAAATTTCAACTGTCTACCTCTTACGGTTCATGAGATAGAGCCCAGTGACAGACGGACGGACATCGGAGGCTTAGTAATAGGGTTCCGTTTTCACCCTTCAGGTACGGTACCCTAAAAACGACTAAAGGATCTCATCAGCAGATGCAGGGCGCTCCATTACATTTAAGTGACAGCAAAAAGGAAATCGCTTAGAATTTATGCTAACAGAAGCGAGAAGTCGCTACTGCGCGCTGTATAATTTTTTACAATTGCCTTAGTAATACGCAGTCTAAGTTTCTAATAGTTATTAAATATTCATATTTTACAAGGACATGGACCTCTAGTGACATTTATAATTTTTATGCTGGCGTAAAAAGTCCTTTTGCCCGAATTAAATAAAATAGCTATAAACCCTATTTATTATTATTGATATTTAATATTGCTAATGTAATGCCGTCGGAACAGTAAACAAAATAATAAATTGTTCTATTGTAATGCAACGGGGAATCTCGATAACATTCAACGAGAGTTAGGTAACATTTTATTACGTTAGGTACAACTTCCAATCAGTTTACTACCTACTTCATGTTTGAATCTGTTTGTTTAGTCCATAAGACACTTTAATATTTTTGTTCTCTACTTTATGTAAAGAATCTCTTGTCTCGTTTTGCGAAGGAGACTTTCGATCGACGACCAAAATTCTGTTACTTGGTTTTTTACTACTTTTACTTGCTTCATACGCAATTTTCGAGATAAACCCCTACAATGTTATTCCACATTTAGAACTACATCTATAAAAAAATTCAGTCTGATCAGAATAGTTTTGGCGATGATTTTACCCGAACATCTTCACAGACTCAATTTCATAAAATCTTTATTAAAACCTTAAATAATAACATTAGTATAGTACAATTACTAGTGTAAATTTAATCCTAGAATGCACAAACATACATAGATACAAAACGTTTTAAAAGCTAGGGCGTGCGCTTATCAAAACATTCGTAGGTATATTTACACTTCGCGTTACAAAACATAATAACACAAAACAATATAGCCCAGACGAGCTACGAGCCGTCACCCCGAAGAAAATCCTACAGTTCCTAGCAGCTGCAAGGGTTAGTGGCGAACTATGAACTTCGCAGCTTCAGGGCTGAACACTCGAGCAGCGATCGCAATAGGCCTATCATGGCTGTAGTGACACGAAAGCCACCTAAAGCAAACAAAAAAAAGAAATAGGTAGATGTAGTAGTTTTTAACATAAATAAATAAGGTTGTAGATACAATCCTACAAAATATGCAACCTCTTCACAGACTGTCATCGCCTTAATAATAGGTATTAGTTTGATAATTAAAATCTTGCCTTAACGTGAATTAGGTATGGAGAAAAGAAAATGGCTGAACTATAAAGACGTGTATTTCTGCATTTATTAAAGAAAAAAGAAAAATAATTAATAACGTAAGACAATACAGTATGGCCTTAGTGGTATGACATCCACAAGTAAGACAATCAAATTTTAAAAACAAATATGTATATTAGGCCTATAAGTCACGGTCAGGACGAAACAAAGACTTTTAATATATGTACATCTATATCAATCATCCTATAACACAAGCTCTACTTAGCTTGGGGCTAAGATGATGCTGTGTCCAGCATATTTATATACTAGCTGCTGCCCGCTGCTTCGCACGCTTTTTTCCGGGATAAAAAGTAGCCTATGTCCGTTCCCGAGATACCGTCTACCTCCCTGCCAATTTTACTGAGATCCGTTCAGCCATTCAGGTGTGAGAAGATAACAGACAGACAGAGTAACTTTTTTTTTTCGTTTTTTTTTACAATTTATAATATTAGTGTGGATTTATTTTATTATTTTCTACTATTATTTAATGCAAAAACGGTGTTATGTCCCTTACATGTTTAATGCGTAAGTTTGCGGTTTCGCAAGAGTAAAAGTACCCGTCATGAAGGGAAACATAATATCTTAACAAATTACTCAACAATATGTATTTTCGTTTTAATTCGTGTTTGTCAAAACGCATGTAAATCCCGTCAATGTTTTGTTTGGCCGAGACCAAATAAGCGTAATTTTCTGAGTTTTGTTGTGCGTCGCGTAAAATGAGTTTCTTCATACAAAAAAAAACTATTTTTACCATACATTGATCTAAAGTGTAAGAATAGTAAGAATAGAGAGAATAAAATAGAGCATTAATTCCGTTATAAGTAAGCATTTTACGCGACTCACAGCTCAAAATAACAACGCTCGTTTGGCCCGACCTTGTCATTGTGCTTTTAGACAAACCATTTCCCAAAACCCCTTTTCATAGCCTCTGATAATTATGATAGCCTGTTTTAATTTAGTTAAGTGAAAGTACAACACGATTAGACAAGGTAAACACTAGAATATCAAGATAAAGCGATAACACAAGGTTTTTGAATAAGAAGTTATATGTTCTATTCACCAAAACTGCTATAAAATTAAAACAGCTGAAATGCGATGTTGTTTCCGGAGAAGGAAATAATCGATCCGAGGTTCATTCATCTCTTTAGTTGCGCGGTGAAATAAGGCGGTTGCAAGAAGGTCGTCGACCTCGAATCACATTAATATCACCCATTAGTTAATTCGATTGCAATACCATAATTTCAGGTACCTTATCTGATTGTGCAATGATTTCATAGAAAAATAACTAGGCAATTGTTGCCCTTCCGTCATTGATGATTCGAAGCAATTTCTCCTCTTTTTAATTTTTTTTATTAGAAAACTATATGCAGTATACGCTAAACAAACTCGATGTGAAATGTTTGTAAACAATCATTTATGGACGACATGAATACAGTTTACGTATTCACTTCAAGCCCATAATAGCACCGCTATTATTATGGTTCAATGCGACAAAAACGTCCAAGTATCTAGAATACAGACCACGAACCGAACTATACACAGCCAAACCAGATGTAGAATGTTTGTAAACAAATTACGACACAAAAAACTAAAACTCACTTGCTTGGCGTCGTTTTCCAGTTATAATTGTAAGCAATATTTATTGAGGGAAGAATCTCAAATCGACAAGTAATGTAAATTGCGTATAAAAAGACGCGGCAACAGAGTAAATTTTAAGTTAAGTATCGGCGGGGCGGCGGTTTGTTTACAAACACTACATACCATTCTATTCACTGATTCACTGTACGTACGATTCTATATTGCAGCCAAATTGGGGCTGGAATATAGAATCGTACGTACACGGTACAGTGGCGTTCATCGATAGGTAGGACTAGCCAAATTTGGGCTGGATATATTCATTTTACGTACACGGTACAGTGGCGTTCATCGATAGGTAGGACTTGGTACCCTGACAGGTACCAAGTCTCGTAGATAATGATTGCGGTTAAAAATGACAGCCTCTCTCATGCTGTCCCGCTTAGATCATATTTGATCCAATATGATATAAGCAGGACAGCATTAAAAAAGGCGGTCATTTTCAGTCCCCTCTTCTACGCGCGTTTAATTACATTAATTTTAAATTATTATATTTGGTGATTATAAACTTTAGACCAGCTTCTTCACTTTGCTATCTTTGCTTTACTAAAAGATTCTATTTTTGAAATATTTCTGTATCAATAGAAATTAACTTCAAACTTAGCAAGGGGTTACCTATCATATCAATGATCGTCTCAAAACATAGGAATGAAAATGTATACGTATAATAATTATCAGCAGTACCCAGCCTGAAGACGGTTATCCAATCCACGTAAATTAGTGATCGTAATATTTATGTCTCCATTTTCTCTCTAAAAGATGCTGTTGACGTTGTCTTCTACAAAATCCAGTCCTAGAGTTCTAAGTATAATTATTAATTAGGCAACGTAAGAACGCCTTCCATAGATAGGTTGGTAGAGTAACTCTGTCTTGCCTTGAGAGCAACTAAAACCAGCAATGGTCTACGAGCCGACATTGAGTCTATTGTGAGTTTTACGTAGTTCGTGCGCGTTCCTTTGTTGTGTTTGTTGACATATTCCGCCGGTTAGCTACAAAACAATCACAGGCAGAGTTTAACTGAGTTTAAGTCGTAAGCCCAGCGTAAACTGCTTTGGTTGCAAAAACTAAGAATCGTTTAGTGAATCAGGTATGTTTGTTTTATTCGTATTATCTCTCTATTATTGTGTTTGTGAGTATTTGTGAGTAACTGGTATAGTAACTAATTCCGCAAAGTTTACAATAATTTACCATTTTACTTTGAACCATTATGGAATTGGAATGGCACGATATTCATCATACAAATGAAAAACACTTCCAAGTATGTCACCTTTCGAAACAAAACAAACGAAATCCAAATCGGGTCATCCGTTTGCGAGCTAGGATGCCGCACTTCTACTAAAAATGCGACAGACAGACACACATTTTATAAGTGGTGCGTGTTTTAACGCACCTTTTTCGTCAAGGGTCAAAAATGTATACACTATTTCTATTGATCTTACCTTGAGGGCAACTAGCAACGTGACAGTCTCAACACTGTAGTACCCACGGTCCACATAGTCGCCCATGAACAGATAGTTGGTATCAGGGGAGCGTCCTCCGATGCGGAACAACTCCATCAGGTCGTGGAACTGGCCGTGGACATCGCCGCAGACCGTCACCGGGCATTTCACCTCTTGCACGTTAGACTCCTTGGTGAGGATCTCCTTTGCCTGAAAAGAAGGTTGCGTTTAAATCCTGCTATAGAAGATTAGTACCTACTGTTAGGCCAAGCACTGCGATTGTTGTCTAGGATAGAACAGAAAAAAATTACGTCGCATATTTGATATGTATGTTCGTCGATTTCTTTGTCAATTATGGACCAATTTGAATGATTCTTTTAAAAAAGAAAAGAAAATTGTGTAGAGAATAATCCCGAGATGTTCCCATAAAAAAGTATTCCCGAGGTATTAGTATTAGTCCCGAAAACTTAAAAAAACACAGTTTAAAACTAAAGGGATTCAAAGTCAATTTTTAGTTTTTTCAAAACAATCGATGTGTATTCTACCCGAGACAACAATCGCTTTGTTTGGCCTACTGGTAATAGATTATGATCGCATATAATAGATTATGAGGCCTGCTGGTAATAGATTATGAGGTATTTAAAGCCTATCAAATCAAACACATCAAAGGAAAAAGGTTTCGTTAAATTCGGACCGACGACGAACGGAGTAAGGCACTGCTCTTCTTCATCTTAATTTTATCTTTCATCTTAACGTTGCGTCTGTTTTTAGTAACGTATAGGCGTATCTGAATCATCATCATCAACATCACCAACCTATCTTAGTCCACTGCTGGACATAGGCCTGCTCTAATGAGCGCCATAGCGCCCTGTCTTCAGCTTGCCGCATACAGCATCTGCCTGTAGTCTTTCGCAGATCGTCATCCCACCTGGCTGGAGGGAGTCCTACACTACGTTTGCCGAGTCGCGGTCTCCACTCAAGAACATGTTTACCCCAGCAGAGAAACTCCGAACACAGCTTTTTTTTTCCATAGCTCGCCGAGCGACTTTGAACTGATAGACCAGCCCTACCGTGAGTGTCCACGGCTCAGCTCCGTAGGTCATAACGGGTTGGACGCACTGGTTGAAAACTTTCGTTTTCAAGCATCGCGGTATGGATGACGAGAAGACTCGACGCAGTTTCCCGAACGCTACCCAGCCTAGCTGAATCCTCCTCTTGGCCTCCTTCTTGAAATTGTTTTTACCTAATTGCAGAATCTGCCCGAGGTAAATGCACCTACTAGAAACCATTTCGAGAAGGTGGCCAGGTACGACGATCACGTATCTAACTATAAACGTATCCAAATCGCTGCTTCCAAATTAAGCCGTAGATTAAAGTTAACCTATGCTTAATAATCTAAAAATGCTATGTATTGGTGTCGTCAGTGATAGACAACTGAGATTGATTGGATATAGTTAGTATTAACTTCTTGTTTTATAAATGTATTGATGGATAAATTTATATTCTATTCTATTCTATTGATAAGGGCTGAAAAAATTGATATGGATGAGTAAGAGGACCCCACCTGAGTAAGAGGACCCCACCTGAGTAAGAGGACCCCACCTGAGTAAGAGGACCCCACCTGAGTCCGATCTTACTATTTTTACAAACCTTATTACTATTATCTTACAAACCTAGATAGATTGCGGGGTTGTTGCGTAGACCAATGCGTTTCGACAGGGACTTTACAAGAGAACTTCTTACAAAATATACACACGTAAACATAATTATAACTAAAGATTATCTAAAATAGACGTGGTTTATCGTGTATTTTGAGAATACAAATTACTACATGCGCAATAAAATCCATTAAGTAGATATATTTTCAGAAAACATAGGTAATAAAGGGATTTCATCACAAAACAAAGAGACATTATTACAGAAAAATAACTTAGCATTGTACATTGAAGTCCTAATTAGCACACGTGTACTATCTATAACTTGAAATAAGTGGAACGAAACAATACCCTACTTCCCCTTGATATCAAGTTACGATCTAGTATCCAATCTGAATGATCAAGTTAATGAGTAAATCTCTCCAGAGTTAAGCTTGGCGCACATTAATCCAACGCCACTATCGCACGGCACAAAAATGTGCATTCAAATATGGGCTTAAACTCGGTATCTTAAGATACATTTTACTGGCTCGCTTCCCACAAGCTTCAAACGAGTGGCCCGCGAGCTGTTTGCCATCTGATGTTAGTTTAAACTGCTGTGTGGTGCCGGCTTAGAATTTGCACCACCCCAACTCTTCCCGCGGGTGTCGTAAGAGGCGACTAAGGGATATCCTCCGGGGGTGGGCAGCAGCGCCCCCTTGCAGAACAATTCTACTACCGTACTGCGATCTCCAAACCGCAAGCCCAGCGTGGGGATTATGGGCATTACCCCCCGTGAGATAAAAGCCAACAAGGCGCTAATCATTTGGAGGCCTGGGTCCAGCAGTGGACCAATATAGGCTGTGGAGATGGAGGAGGTTAATTTAAGGCATTTTTTTGTTGTGCAGTAGTGGTTTGATCTGCGACAATCTTTATTGAACACGCTTGAGTGAGAGGTCACGGTATGCGCTTCTTTATTTTAAGGTCGTATGATAGTTAGCAGCGACCTCGAGACAGAAAGTGCACTGAATGGATAATGTTCGAGTATCCTGAGGTCATGAAACGGAAGATCGAAAGGTATCTATCATTTTCTGGCGTGGTATGAAAACGACGACAGAAATTGACGGAGGATTTAAAACAGTGATTTCCTCGATTTTCTTGTCACTAGATTTAAGTACATACTAGTTCTTTTTTAGGGTTCCGTACCCGAAGGGTGAAAGCGTAACCCTATTACTAAGCCTCCGCTGTCCGTCTGTCACAAGGCTCTATCTCATGAACCGTAAGAGGTAGACAGTTGAAATTATCAGAGAATGTGTATTTCTCTTGCCGCTTTAACAGCAAATAATAACAATAAAATATTGTCCAAATTAAAGGGGGCTTCCATACAAAAAACGTGATCTTTTTGGCTATTTTTGCTCGTTTGTCAAGGCTGGATCTCTTGAACCATAATAGGTAGATTCATGAAACTTTCTATAAATAAGTGACACTTCATATGTAATAACAACAATTACTTAAAATATAATATAGTTGGAAATTTAAAGGGGTCTCCAAACAAGTGAAAATTTGATGTTCTTCGAAAATGTTGCCTGATTTTTACGGTACGGAACCGTTTGTGTGCGAGTCGACTCGCACTGGCGGCGGTTTATTTTACAAATCACACAGCATCATCTAAACAGAGTTTTTGTTTTGTACAAAAATTTGTCCCCGACACGCAACCTCAGGCGGAAGTTCTTCCACTGTACCAAAGACGTCGTCTTTAATTAAATTGGACATTTCGCTTAACGAACAATTTGCGTATGTTTTGACTATATCAGAATTAGCAAGCTCAATTAGAATTGACAGTGGGCAGGCCATATAGCTCGTGGAACCGATAACCACTGGGAAGTAAAGGTTCCCGGGCGACGCACACGATTCAATACGAAGAATGTTGGAAGACGCTCTACCTGCGACATTATAGCGATCGCACGCAGGCAAGTCGATGGATGGAGGCGGCTCAGGGACGTTTTTTGTGACGTCGTTAGTGGGAAGGCCTATGTTTAGCAGAGGAAGTTTGTTCACATGTTTCACGAGATGATGATGTTGATGATGGCCTTTTTTCCAAATCATAAGTGAACTTAAAAACCGTGCTGAAGCTTGTGAAAATGAAATTGTAACACAGATGATCGGCTAGGCACGCAATTTACTAGGTGTCTCCAACGAAGAAAGATGCAAATCTAACACTACACGGATTATTATGCGCTTTCTGCGTTATAATGAGAATTCATTTGATTCGCAACACATCGACGATTGCCTAAGTACCTACCAAATAGTACCATCAATCAATGTTTTAGAAGCGAAAGTATGGATGGGATTTATTTGGATCTTTAGTTAAGTGCATCGGTGGCGCGGGACCATCTCGCCAATAGAGACGATCCCTGTTGTTTGAATAATTATATGGACACACATACACATGTGCACTGTAATATGCCCTGTGCACATGACTATACACTAGCCAAACTCGATTTAGAATGTTTGTAACAAACCACCCATACTTAACCTAAAATTCACTCTGTTGCCGCGTCTTTTTATACGGAATTTACATTACTTGTAGATTTGTGATCCTTCGGACAATAAAAATAGCTTACAATTATATCTGAAACTCGACGCCAAGCAAGAGTTTTTGTTTTTGTGTCGTAGTTTGTTTACAATCATTCCACATAGAGTTTGGCTAATGTATAGTCTCCGCTGAGACTGGTTGCCGTAGTCGAAATTCGGCTAGGACATCATCAATTATAAAGGAGTAAAAAAATTAAATCAAATCAAATGATGGCGTGACGAACACACCTACGACAAAGCTTGGGTCCAGCTGGCTCAGGATCGAGATGCGTGGTGGGACCAGCGGAGTCCTTTGCTCAGCAGTGGGAAACACCAAGCTAATTGTAATTAATATTAATAAATAATTCTGAACCATTAACCCAGCATCATCTAGCCCCAAGCTAAGCAGTTTGTGTTATGGGTACTAGATAACTGATACATATACTACTTCATCAACAGCCTATATTGGTCCACTGATAAGCGCCTTATTGGGTTTTATCTCATGGGGGGGTTGTGCCCATAATCCCAAAGCTGGGCATGCGGGTTGGCGATCGCAGTTCGGTGGTAGAATTGTTCTGCATATGCTTAATATATAGATAATTCTATCAATTGTAAATCAAGAGAGAGTGATGCCCTAGGCACAAGTCAGAACTCAAAACAATAACCTGTCCAACAAGAATGTTGAGTTATGCATTGACAAGAAGTAATCTTGCTGTTTTTATTCATTATAAAAATCGTAGTTAATTGCTTGTAGTTTTGGCGCGAAGAAGTAACAAAGATACATCCATCCAAACATGCGGATTTATAATAAAACGCGTTATAATTGCTGGAGTTCTATCTTCATCCTTACGCGCTTTTAACGATAATAAAACAACTAAAAACTTAAATTTATTTACATTTGAGATATATTCGCAATTATGAAAATTTATTGTTACAGTTTTATTAGTTTTGTTTGCTAAGGGTAAATTCAGCAGCTTAAACTAACCCTTTTTGTCACAATCTGCCGTTTGAATGTGTAAATAACACTCTAAATCGCGGTATTATATAAGAGACAGTGCTAAGTTTTCATACCCTCTTACAAAGAAACGTTATTTTACGAGGTATGTCGCATATTGAGGTGAGACGTTTCTTATACCGAATACTCAAACGCAACTCAGATTTAAGCGCGTCTCAAGTGACGAATTTTTGACAGATTTTCATTGAAAACTGTCAAAAAAACGCGACAGTCTCCTGTCGCTTTTTTTTGCTCAAACCTGAGTTGCGTTTGAGTATTCGATCTTTAATCTTTCTACTGACTTTCGTCAAATGGAGGAGGTTCTCATCTCAATATTTGTTACTCGATGTCTTCGCCAAACATGGTCCGATTTTGAAGATTCTTTCGCTTTTGCTATACAAAAGCGAAGAATAAACCAGAGAGGTGGTCCCATAAAAAGTTTGATTTGTTTCGTAAAACTTATAAACATAGACGAATTGAGAACCTCCTTTTTTTGAAGTCTGTTAAAAACAGAATAAATATTTAGAAATTTCAAGTTTGGATTTAAATGTGGTGGCAAATAGGTAAATGATCGTTGAAGTCTCTTGTGCACAGTTCAATACAGAGCCAGTAGTTAATCTATCCTATATAATAATTCACAGTAGCTCTGTCTGTCTGCCACCTCTTTGCTCCACAGCTGAATAAAGCTTATAAAATTTTTATAAGGAGATTGATCTCAGGGAATGACATAAGTTTATTTTTATCCTTTTATAGCATATGCAGCCACGGATAGAAGCTAGTCTAGAATCTATGTATTACATTAAAGTCAATATAAATTATTAAGCAGTATTTAAGTTACTATAAGAATCTTTGCAGAAAATGTTAAAGTTATGGAAATAAAAGGCTATATTATTATTATTAAAGTCAATATAAATAGGAAACAAAAACTGCTTTACTGATAGTGATAGTTTATGAATAGCCAAACCATCTCCTGGTGAGTTGGATGTGTTACATAAACAAAGTAATTAGAACAGCAATAAACATCTGTTGCATTCATTTCATGAAGATTTACCCAAATTGTTTTGAATACAATGCAGTCTCTATGGTATAAGGAAAGTCAAATATTTACAGAAAAAAAAATTTTGAAAAGCGCTCATTTAAATATCAAATTACATTATTTCCTTTAGATCTTACGGGACTCATGTACACATCAGAAAATTCAACCTTGATTTTTTGTTCACTTCTATTTTTAAGGGTAAAGAAGCAAACAGGAAACTTTTACCTTGTTAAGTTATTAGCTTTCGAGTTAGAGCATAACTCGTCCCAAGCTTTTTTATGTTCTAGATAATTAGCCTAATCATTCATTCACTCATAATAACTATAGGTACAAAAGTGCAGAGTCAAGTGTGACAAGGGCTAAGATACATGCATCAGCTTATGAGCTTTCTGTGTATTAAAATAAAATAAGCCTTTATTGCTGATTCAGTTTGGTTTTATCCTATATCAGCTTGTCCTTGAACATAGGCCTCCTGTGTATTACAAATCATAATTAAGAACCTACCTATGTTACGTCTCATTAACATAGATAGGTAGATTGACCAGTTACAGAGAAGAACAGTCAAGTGGAGGAGGTCTTTGTCCAGAAGACATGCAGACGGATGTTGAGGCAAAAGATTTAGTTTAGATTGCATATCATAAACTGTGTGAATAATAATAATATTATTAATATAACTTACCTAAGTCATTTTTGAGTATATTTAGGGATAAGCTAGGAGATTCATGAAATCATTGATCAGTTGCATGTATGTATAAAATTATCAACTGTGTACATCAACAACAGATAATACTTGGAAAATCAGTCCATTAGCTCATTTAATTGGTACATCCTTTCAGATAATTGTCACCCAGCAAACTGAATACATGTATGAAAATGTGTTTACTTATGCGTGTTGATACATTACAGGGCATGTGTAATGTAAACAAACATTTATAATTTTGAAAAAAACTGAATAAGCTTATTTTTTGGATACTTTTAGAAGAGATCTCCTTATTTGCCCAAGCTAATTCCTATTATTTATTTTCAGTTTCATTTCAATCTAATTGGATAGAAAATTATCAACATTTTGGGAGGAAATAATCTGTAAATCAACTTGCTTGAATCTACTAAAAATCGAGTAGGGTGAATAGGTGATACTACCGCCAAAGGTGTTTTGATGAAAAAATTAATAACTGCATCACTCATTTTGTCGTTTGTAGTGCTCGAGTATTAACTCAAAACAAGTTCCGGCTTATAACTGAGCACCTAACTTGCTTGATTAGCGTGATTTCCGTGCTATAAATATCCAACCACAAACTAAGAAAATATCGACTATGGTGATGGATGGTGTCGGCTGGGTGTGGTAAACCTGAAGTACATCCATACACCAGTCCTAGTAGACAAATAACAACGATACCGTCGCCATTCGCTGCACAAGAACGTTTGAAGAAGATCATTCTGTAAGCCTAACCGATGCGAAGTCGCGTTCTTGGCAGGTAGGTACCTACATGAATCATACAACTATAGCTATGATCCACACAGGAAATGTTATCTGAACAACCGAAATGGACCCCCCAAATACTAAAGCTAGAAAGCAGAACTAAATACAAGAGTACATTACCTTGTCGCATAACGTTTTTACTTGATTTTCTGTCAATTGCTTGCATTCGTTTAGTTGTTCTATCCATTGATCCAGTTCTTTTAGCGATGCTTTATCCTCCATACTTTGTGTCTGTAGAATAACGTACAAGACGTTAGCTGGGTATTTGATTGTTTTTATGTTCTAAACGTACACAAAACCATGCGAATTATCTATTTTACACTGTGCCCCGAAAACTGACTACGGCGAACACTTTACAAAATGGCGTTTGCGTGACGTCAATTTTCAAGAAAAGGAATCCTCCAAGCGGATTCAAGTGGAACTACACTGATGATGCCAGTTTTAGCTGCGTTCATAAAAATGTATAGGATCCGTTCCGATTGTTTTTATGATTGAGCGACGAGTACTACAGCACTGACTAGACTTTGGAAAGTGTGGTGACTGTGTTTGAATTTTTTTTCCATAAAAATTTAATAGGTAGTATCGATTTGCAGGATGTACCTACCTACATATAATTTTTATAGGAACAAATTTCACTGTTCTCACGGCCAATTTTGTTGCAGGCTTTGTGTGATTCAGCCCAAAACTCCAAAACTAGATGTGGTATTGAAGGAGTTAAAATTATGTACAGGACTAGCTTACTTTTATAGAACCTGATGGAACTACTTTTGCTTTGGCCATTGTTTGTGGAAACTCGTTTATAAAATCCATAAATAAATTTTCAGTTCAAAACGTTGATAAATACAAAAATTGTACTTCTGAAGCACAATAGAATTATTTTTTGTAAAAAAACTGTGAAAGATTAAATGAAAGAATAATACGTTTGACACATTGAGCATCTAATCTGTCATTTTTAAGTCAAACTATCATCAGCGACCGGGAGGGAGGTTGGAGGTTAATTTCCTTCGTCCGAGTTTGACACTTTGACGACTGACGAGTTTGACTGTTGACTGACGTCTCGTCTCCGCAAAGCAAAATCATCGGTCGACCATTTTCTTTCTTTTCAAGTTTGGTTCGCGTCGAGGTAGCGTGCGTGAGTCTTGCTGATTCCGCAGCTTTTCCTTAATCATGACTGAAACACTGAAACTCCGTGGTACCCTCTGCGGCCACAATGGCTGGGTTACGCAAATTGCGACAAACCCTAAATACCCCGACATGATTTTGTCTTCTTCACGAGGTAAGAATAAATAGCTAAATAAAATCCACGTTCATCTTGTACTCCATTGCTCAGAAACCTCATCTTCAAACATTTATATAACAAGATTATTGGTTCCTTCTCATTGCACGTTTTATTTCATTACCTATATATTTAAAAGCTTTAATGATGACACAAAACCTTTGCCACGCGAGTCCTGAGCGGCAAGCGGATATGGGGCTGATGACTATGACGCCATTGCCATAGCTCCATTCGTCATTTCCTTAGTTAAATCTTGATTTTATCTTTCAGACAAAACTCTTATCGTGTGGAAGTTGACCAGAGACGAATCTAATTACGGTGTGCCACAGAAGCGTCTGTACGGTCACTCCCATTTCATCTCTGACGTGGTTCTGTCAAGCGACGGTAACTACGCTCTATCCGGCTCTTGGGATAAGACCCTGCGTCTGTGGGATCTTGCCGCCGGAAAAACTACTCGTCGTTTCGAAGACCATACTAAGGTGTGAGAGAATTCCAATTTGATAGGGTTATGTGCCCGAGTGTTAGTATAAGAGCCTATACGAGGCAGAAGACAGTGTTTTGCGCCTTTGCGAGGCAGAAGAAAGTGGATCGCTGCAACGAGGATTGCTCTGTAGCATCCTTGGGTATGTAGTAGTCCCTAGAAGTTACTGTCACACATTCCAATCCCAATGCACAATCTACGTAACCTTAATATACATGCAAATCTTTATGAATTCTCGGAAGTATGCACGAGTGGCTGCACAATAGCTTATTTTAGGGTGGCATGCTCGGGGAGGTTACTGACTTCAAGCTCTGTGCCATACACCAATGCGAGTGCTATGTTCCTACACCAATTGATCAGTAATTACACTCTACCATGTGCAGTTTCGCATTCGAGGCTATGTTCACAGATTTCTTAAAAGATTTGCATAACCTATACCTGTAGGTAAAATAAAGAATCATTGCTGGGTTGACATCTTTTTTTTTTTGAACCTACTAATACATGATTTTGTGTGTTCAGGATGTCCTCTCAGTGGCTTTCTCAGTTGACAACCGTCAAATTGTATCTGGATCCCGAGACAAGACCATCAAGTTGTGGAACACACTTGCTGAGTGCAAATACACCATCCAGGATGATGGACACAGTGACTGGGTGTCCTGTGTGCGATTCTCGCCCAACCATGCCAACCCCATCATTGTCTCTGCCGGATGGGACCGCACAGTCAAGGTAAAATGCAAAAAATACTCATCATGCTCTGCACTTTTATAACAATTTTATTTCTCCCAAGCAATCTGGTCCTATTTAGATATACAACTTTTTTTTCTGCCCTACAGGTCTGGCATCTTACCAACTGCAAGTTGAAGATCAACCACCTTGGTCACTCTGGCTACCTGAACACAGTCACAGTTTCTCCCGATGGCTCCTTATGCGCGTCTGGTGGCAAGGACATGAAAGCCATGCTTTGGGACTTGAATGATGGAAAGCATCTTCACACTCTGGACCACAATGATATCATCACTGCCCTGTGCTTCTCACCCAACAGATACTGGCTCTGTGCTGCGTATGGACCTTCCATCAAGATTTGGGTGTGTATTGTTTTATAAAGATACTAAAATCATTTTATTGGAAATTCTTCCCAAAACACTAATGTTTCAGTGATTTAAATTATGTAACTTCTGATTATTTTTTGTACAGGATCTGGAAAGCAAGGAGATGGTTGAAGAGCTCAAGCCTGATATCATCAACCAAACCCAGACCTCCTCCAAGTCGGACCCACCTCAGTGCCTATCACTTGCCTGGTCAACAGATGGACAGACCCTCTTCGCTGGTTACTCCGACAATATTATTAGAGTTTGGCAGGTCTCTGTATCCGCCCGATAAGTGCAACAAGAAATGGTTTCATTTATTTTTCTTCTGCATTTTATGTTCATATTGAGGATAAAAATAAATGGAATTGTATGAAGATTTACATTAGCATTTTTATTAAGTCTGATCTCCTTGTAAGATAATGATAAGTTCATAAAGCTGACATGCTTTGTATATTGTACATAAATTATGTATGTTTTCTATTTATAAATAAACTAGTTTTATTCAAGAACTGCTTTTCTTATCTGCAATACAATAATAAACACCATGTACATCAGAAATAAACAGAAAAGAAGAAAAACATAATAGGCTAGTTCTAGGCCAGTGACTTCATTTAGGTAATGGTATAGGTACATTTCAATGGCAAAACCAATGTAGATTAAATTAATGTTCCATAGAAACAATCCCTCAGAACAGAAAATGAATCTTAGATCTATTATTAAATTTATAACCGTTAAAATCCAACACCAGTAAATACCCTACCAGAACTTCATGATAGAATGGGCAAACCTTGCTCATTCAACAGATGACCATCCATTAATTGACTTGGGCCATCACCAACAGTGCTATGAATAACATATTTTATCTGATCATTGGGCTGGGGTTCACAAAGGGATGCTAGAACATCAGGACTTAGACCTTGTCCAGATAAACTATGCCCTCTGAAAAAGTTATCTTTTGAACTTGGGTAGGCATATTTGACAAGAGATGCAACTTTAGGCACTTCTTCTTCAAGTAGATACAGACAAGCATTCGTTCCAGCATCATAAGTGTAGGCCACTTTGAGTTCACCACAGAACTTGTTGTAATTATGTATCAGTTGTACTATGCTATGAGAAATATCATTCATGTACACAAACGGAGGGTAGGAATCCAGACAAACAGCATGGATTTGATTGCTATCTTTCATTGTTATTTCAGCAAACGTTTGAAAGTCCCGAGCAATGATGGCTTTGCAAATCTGCTCAGTTCTCTTTGGTACACAGTGCTGAATTCTATGTTTCAACAACTCTGAAGTTTGCGCTGTGATTCTCATCCCATCAGTTGAGCTAGTCTTCTTTTTTGTGTCCCCTACAACTAAAATTAGGGCTCGCATTTCCGGCCATGAGGGTGATATTTGAACGGCGATGGAGTCTGTACCCTTTGGATCGGTGCCGGCGCACCACCTCACAAAACCTCCGTAAACACTTCTGCAGGCACTACCGGAACCCAGTCTTGCTAAGGCACTAACGTCGCTCTTCACGTTATATAGTTTAGCGAGGGCCACAACGAGGCAGGCGTAGCCCGCCGCGGATGAAGCGAGTCCTGCTGCCGTTGGAAAGTTATTTTCGGAGCAAACATGCACTTTCCACGAGAGAAAGTTTTCGTCAACAGTTTTTTCGGCGAGGGCTCTAGCTTTCACACCCTGCAGGCAATTTTGTAGCCGCTTATTGGAAAATGATTCCTCTCGACCATTCAGCCAGATTTCATCTTCTTGGAACTCTGGGCGAGCGCAAACAGAGGTCTTCGCACACATAACACTTGTATCCAAAGTAGCACTAACAGAATCGTTCAGAGGTAAAATTAGGTCTTCGTCACGTTTGCCCCAATATTTTATAACAGCTATATTCACTGGAGCAATTATTGTTATTACGCTACTCATATTTTATGCTGATAATTCTTGGATATTTATTTCAAAAAGACGTTTGAAGATGGTTTGAAGCTGCCCGCGTCAATGAGGTCAACACAACAAACGGATTTGCTTGTGAAATTTGTGGTAATGGTTGGCTTACACGTTGCGAGCCAGGAGCCAGCGATCGAGTCAGCCTGTCGAGTAGCTGCAGTGCAGTAACTCTCACCAGTCGCACCTCAAAGACGTTTAATTCGCTCAAATCTCTAAGAATTCTGTGAACATAGCCTCGAATACAAAACTGCGCATGTACGGTCAGTTATTAGTAGATAGATAGATATCGTTTAATGTCAAAGAGATTACATATTTTTGGTTAAAAGTGAGGTTTACCTAGACTCTTCCTACTTCCTACTACTTCTCTAAAAATAGCACAAAAGTTGTAAACACGGTAGTCAGTTCACAAACACAGCCGTGTAATTGTCTTTTTTTCGTGTAGCTGTATGGCGCGGCATGAAGTTGTACACTGATAAAGTTGAGTACATAATCATTACTGAATGGAATAGAAAAGAAAATCTTGATGACATACATTGTTTATAACTAATAATTAATTTAATGTAACACAAAATGGTCACCGGCTCAGCATAATGCTGCTACGGCACTAGTGCCCTTGCAGCGCTGGTTTTCAGCGGTGTCAGGATGCTAAGTGCAGCGCTACTCGCTACACCAGTCACATAGTTAAGTAGCTTTATAAAAAAATAATCAACAAACAAAGCATAAAAAGCTTAACTCTGATTAAAGATAAACACGAATTACGCATTTTTATACAAATAGAGCTAAACTATTAATGGCAGTTAAATAAGCCCATTTCTAAAATAGATGGATAAATATCCTATATAAATTGAATGTGTCTCAGAGTGAGGTGTGTGTGCGTGTGTGTGTGTGTCGAGTACACCAGAGGACACTACTGCGAGGGATTAAATTTGTTATAGTCCTGTCCGGGTTCCCACATACCTACGCAGGTAGTGGTTTTAAATAGCTTTAATAATAATTTTATAACCACATAATATTAGAAAGTTTAGGAAGATATTTGGATGTTTGTTACCTCTTCACGCCTATACTACATATCAAAGTGAAATTTTTCATTGATTAGTTGTAGACCTGGAATAAAATAATTGACTACTTTTTACTCCGCAAAAGTTCGTGCTAAGCCGCGGGCACAAGCTAGTAGGTATAGTATACTAATATTAGCCAACAAATGATTGCATAATTAACGAAGAGATAACAACAATAACGAAAATAAATAACAGTAACAGCAAATAACAACAATATGAAATGACACTCGTCGAGTCGACTGTACTTTCGACCGGAACGCGCATGTGTTTCGTGTAGGAACGAACACTCACACTAACTTACGGCGTTTGCTGGCGTGGGTGGGGCGAGTGGGCGGTACCCTCACCCCTTCCGCGTCCCTCTGACCCTTCCGCGTCCCTCTGACCCAATAAAATAAGCTATTGCGCAGCCACTGTTCACACGTTCGCGTACTATAATTTATGTTACGAGTTACTTACACGTGCGAGTTAAATAGTAGCTCGCATGCGAGTTATTTTTTTATTTTCTACTATGTTACTATACGATTTTGAAAAAAATATTCAAATGTTAGGGACACTCTCCATTCTAAAATCTTATCCCTTTAAAATATTGCACATCAATTAATTTATTCCATATTAGTTCATAAATATAATAGAGATTTAATAGGACCGGTGATTCCATAAAATAGTAAAAAGTGATAATATTCCTATTTTCCTCCTAATTTTTTTGTTAACCGTACTATCGTAAAACTCGGGGAAATCCCGAATTTCTTTATAATAAAGTGAAGTCGTACTAGCGACTAAAATTGTTGTCTCGGTCGCACTTCGGTCTTTCCATCTTTGTTGTTCATTCTAAAGCACATGATTGGAAATGTTACTGTGGGCGTATGTGTTTGCTTCTAGTTGTAACACTGGCCAGTTGTTGAGTAAGCGCTGGGAGAACGTACCCGATCTACAGATTTACTACAACGATGGAATTCAAGGAATTTTCCAATTCTTAACAATTGTGGTCATGGACCTAATTACAGTTTTTTTAATGAAATAACATTGACTCGACAACTTGCATGAATCCAGTCTCATGCAAGTTGTCGGCAAGCAGCTATTTTATTCATGTGGACAGCAGTACAGTACACAATGCGAGCAGCTGCCTACTGTCAGGTCAGCAGCTCGCAAAGTGTAAACCAACCATTAAATGACGGACCGGACGCATATTAATAAAGTGACACATGACAGTTAGAATAAATTGAGTGAATGTATATGAACGAAGGACACAAAAAACAAACGAACGACTACCTAAAATCTTGGTTGTGTTGTGGTTGTGTGTTGGTTGTTCTGTGATTGCGAAGGTGACTTTTCCATAAAATGTAGAGCTCGTTTTAAAAGTATGTGACATTGACATGCCTAAACCTGAGTTTCAATTTTCCCAACAAATTGCTGTAGTGTGAACTTTCATTTCCGTGACGTCGAAAAATTTACTATATTATTCAACCAAGTTACGTTGGGACTCGAAAAGGTGGATAGCGATAGTAAACCGAGAACCATACATTTTGGTAGGGCTCTACACAAATTTTATGTTTCAACGCTGCCATTTTCGTTTTGTGGCACTACTAGCGGCTGTGGAAGTGTAAATTGTTTTAGAATAAATCGGGCAGTTGTTACCCTTGTCGTAGTGCTACAAATATTGCAGTGTATTAGTCCAAATTCCATGATAAAACTCTGTTTTAGTGACTGTGACATTCTCGAATTTATTTTGTTGTTCTCAATATATGGAGAAGGTGAGTGGTGTTCAGTAGGTATTTCTCGGTTTAATATTATTTGTGTCTTTTCGAGGCTCAGAAATTGCATATTATTTAAGTATTTGAAGATAAATTAGTGTTTAATAATGGAGAGACAGTATTAGAGTTACATAGGCTCACCGCTATAGAGTGACTAAAAGGGCGTTGTGATCACGATTGAAAATTTATCATACCGCCGCCGTCGTCACCGGACGACGAGACTGTTTGCATAGCCAAGAATTGTCCAGAACTGGATCTGTCATCACATCACACATAAATACTTTGTACACAAATGGCTAGTAAATACACTTTGTATCTGGGTATGACAGGAAGGGTTTGCTGGAAATCCCATAACACCTTGTGTGACAAATTGTGTTTATTATAGAAAGATTGGAGAACATCCTGCTAAACTGATATTTTCATTAGAACCTGTAAATTTCTCATTTACAGGTTTAATGAAGATATTGTTGGTATGGGTTTTTTAGTTAATCTTGTCAGAATCCCATTGAAATGCACAATCAATTAATCATTGCTCTAATTCCAGAGTTCGTAGATAATTTGTTTATTTTCATATATTATATGCAGTATGATACATCTTGATGGATTTGGCAATTCTAATATACATACAGACAAACTGAATACTGACACAACCTAGTATGTGTCTGTTGAAGTTTAATAACTTGTATCACAAAATCAAGCTTACAAAATCATATATTCACATTAGTACCTACATGATTTTTGAGATTTTTTATTTATCATTTGACATTATTTGTATCTAACATAACCAAACCAATTGTATATTTTTAATTAAACAGATTATTTGTCAGATTTTAAGTTATTTATGCTTGTTGCAGTGCCCAACAGGGTGTATGTACTAATTTTAGCTATATAATTAGATCTTATGCTATGTACATATTAGCAATGAATAAATGAAATGAAATGAATTCAGATCATACAGGTTTGATTACAACAAATATTTTGGTACCGACTGTAACAAGATTTCTTAAAACATAATTCTAAAAGCTCCTGTTTATAAGATATGTTTGAAGTACACATAGATTTATCCTCAACAAGTTTTAAGAACCAACAATTGTATAAATAATGTTTAAAGCACATTATCTCCAACTTATTCAGTATTTGCCAACTTCGGGAATGAATGAATGATTCAAATTAGTTCTGGTGATTGCTTATTGTAAACAAACTTAGGATGCTTCTCAAAGTATATGCTAATTTTCAATGTTGAGTTTATTAGTGTAATTATAGAAGAGCAGCTGAGAGCTGATATGTCTATATCACAGTGATTTTAATGTTTTTCACTACACTAGTTTGTCCCTTATAGTGGTCAGATTGGGGAGTTTAGTAACAGATGACAATTAAAAATCAATAATATTCCTAAAAGGATCAATAATGTCAATTCAGATTGCCCAAAAACTAATCACAAATATCATCACATCTTTTCTTGATAAAAATTTAAATGATGATATCATTGTTTGTGCTGTTAAGTTTGGTGTGGTTGTTGTGCCATCTTTATATACACAACTATTTGTTTGCCAATTAAAACAAAATTATTATTATTATTTGTGATACACAGGAGTCTTTATAATAATAATAATAAATCGTTTATTTCGTATAGGTCTTACATTTTACATATTAGTATACCTACTAATAATATTGTGCATAATTATTATGTGTTTTGGACCTTATTCACCATTTGGTTCAACTCCTCGCTCTAACTAAGTTTATTATACTTGAGATGTAGACGCGAGGGATCTACCTCTCAGCAAATACTTACAGGTAACTTTTAATGCAATCTTATAGATCGGATTAACGATTTTTGTAAAATTAAAATTTAAAATTTAGGGAAAACAAAACTAGAACTTAGTACTTACTTAAAAAAAAATAAAAAAAAATATGAAATATGAACACAGTGAAATAAACTAATTGCTTAACCAATTCAGCCAGTGAAAATTATATGTAAGTGTTTGTGTGTGTTTGCAAGAGTGTTTGAGTGTGTGAGAGGGTGTGTGTGTGTGTGTGTGAGAGTATGTGTGTGTGTTAGGGTGCTGCGCACGTTTTTGTGAATTAGTTTATGTATATGTGTGCGTCTTTGTTTTACACAAAATAATTTAGAACATTAAGTTTTCTGTATTATTGTAATCTTGTGCAAGCAAGAAAGTGTTGATCTATTTTGTACACTCAGTATAAGTTATTTTCCTTAAACAGATTTGTTTACTTATGACATTATAAAGGTATGGAGCAAGAAAAGGAAAATGCTTTTGTGCTGATTGTGTATTACCTACAGTGTTGAGTTGTATAAAAACGGTCTTTCAGCCTCTTCCTGAACAGAGCCTCGATCGGCGTTGGGCTTTGTTATTGCACTTTAAATATTTGTCTAGGTTATTTTTGAAAGAGTTCACTGAGGGGGCACTGATCACTGATTCCGGTAACCGGTTCCAAGTTTTCACTATGCGATTGGGCAGTATGTGCTCTCTGGGTTTGCTGGTGCTTGGCCCGCGTTGCAGTCTACTTAATTAATATTTATTAATAATTTTATAAATAACTAGCTGCTGCGGCTTTACATGCGCTTTTCAAGTAGCCTATTTCCGTCCCTGGGATACCATTTACCTCCCTGCCAAATTTAATTGAGATCTGTTCAGCCATTTAGGCATGAAAAAGTAACAGACGGACAGACAGAGTTACTTTCGAATTTATAATAATAGTATGGATTATTATTAATACTAATGTCCAAAAATTTCAATGTAAACTAACCAGTTCATAATTTTAGCAATACATAAGTTGGTACCTACCTACAGATTCAGTCACATTAATTCTTTCTATCTGCATTGTCAATTGTATTATGATAATGTGTTTCCTTGCTTATTATTTACCTTGTATTGAAGATAAATAATAATAATTCATAACAACAAATATTTTTATGAATAAACAAACTTGTACAATGTTTAAATCGAGTTGCACCATCCATACAATGCTAACGTTATTCAGACTACTTACACATCATAGGACTTCAAACTTGCAAGTAAATGGTTATGTAGGATTTGATGCAACATAATAACAATAATATTTAACTCCAGATACAACAGAAAATTAAATAAACATAAAAATTTGAATAACAATAAGAAAACTTTTATTTCATACTAAAACACATAATTTGAGCAAGTCTTACTCAGGGTAGGTATATTTAAAGGGTTTCTTAACAAAAGCCAAAGCCGCACTGCTTGGAAAGTAGATGGTTGCTTTGATGGTTGCCATAGTAGGGCTTAGGGCTCAAAATCCGAAAACAGACATCTGACAGATATTAGGCAAGCGTCTTAAGTACTTAGCTAGTCTCCTAACTGTAGCGAGGTGATGGCTCTTTTCGGATTTTGAACCTTAAGACACGCGTCTCTATACAAAATAAATATCCACCTTACATTAATTCTACACAAAAGCAGAAATCTGCTAGTTGCCTATTGGTATACCTAATCTGCAACAGTTGCCTATTGGTCCAAAATGGTACAACAGCCAATTACTTGGATTGTCATAAACTAGCTAAATTGATTTAAATGTTATGACAAATCCTAGTGGGGGGTAGGTACCTCGCCTTCTGATGTGTTTGACGACGCGGGAGGTCGTTGCAATATTTAGCTAGACCACTATTTGATGTAATTAAACAGAGTTTATATTTATTACACTGTATTTATTGATGTACGTAAAAGTGCACAAAAAGTACATTGTAATACTTACAGCGAGATACCGTTTGTACGCGCCGATTATAAGAGCGCGCGCAAGTTAAATAAATAAATTATAAGTGCTGGACAATCCGCTCTGCATCGTCTAGCCCCAGTTGAATGCATGTATTCAGTTCAGTTTTCTTTGGCAAAGATTTAGTTATAAATGTATGGTACATTAGTGTATCATTGGTGGATTTAGTTATAAATGTATGGTACATTAATATATCATTGGTGGATTTAGTTATAAATGTGTGGTATGTATGGTGGTGGTGGGTATGTATGGTATGATACATTGAAATGTGGTGCTGGAGGAGGATGGAAGGATTAGTAGGATGGATAAAGTTACTAATGAGAAGGTGTTGAATAGAGTTGAGGACAAAAGGTTTTTGTTTAACACTATTCAAAACAGAAGACAACAAAGACAACTTCATAAGTAACATCGTAGAAGGAATAGTAGAAGGAACACGAGAAAGAGGAAGAGCAAGAATTAGCTATATGAGTCAGATCAAGGAGAAAGTCGCTGTCATGTCGTATAAAGAAGTAAAAGACATTGCATTGGAGAGAGAGAAGTGGAGGAAATTGCATTATTACACCGACAAGCCTAGGCTGTTTAATTTATAATAAATTAAGTAATTAATAACACAGTTGACAGTACAATTTGACATGCCGCGCCGGAACATTTTCCGGTCGTCGCATGATGGGAAATAAAAAACACAATTAGGTACTAGTAATTATTATTACTATACTATGACTCTATTTTCAGCTTTTACTACGCGTAAAACAATACGATACAGATAGCAATCTGCATCGTTATTGAGCTCTCGGTGTATTGTATAAATAGCGTTGTTTTCAATCTTAAGGTGGTACGCACAGGGTGGCGCGGGAAATTATTATTTTTCTGGTAGCAGAAGCTAGTTCAATGTCATATTAAAAAAAAAAATTTGAAAGCTAATATTGTCCGAAACGGCTGGACTGATTTTGCCGAGAATTTCACGGGCAGATAGCTGATGAAATAGCATTTATATAAAATAAAAGTAGCTTATATGTTACCTCCTATAATATACCTAGTGTGTTACTAAGGCTAGGTACTTTTATATTTTTAAACAAAAAAAAAGGGTTTCGCGCAAATAATAAACTGTATGAACCTTTGTAACTGATAATGAGAATTCTACGCGGGCAAAGTCGCGGTCGCAAAGGCGTACACACAGCCAGTAAATAAATAAAAATCCGCCAAATTCTTGTGGTCTTCAATAACATCAATGAGATTCAATGAGTCATTATTTTCGTCAGCATCAATGATACAACTGACTTCAATGATTTTTTTTTATTAGGCTGTTCTGAACTGATGCTATTCAATTACTCTATTAAAGGATGACTCACGTTAGACCGTGTCGGGTCCGAGCCGAGTGTCGGCCGTAGCACGGTCACCGAGCCGGTCCCGTGGTGCTGACTCACGCTTAGACCGTGTCGGGTCCGAGCCGAGTGTCGGCCGTAGTACGGTCACCGAGCCGATCCCGTGGTGCTGACTCACGCTAGACCGTGTCGGGTCAGAGCCGAGTGTCGGCCGTAGCACGGTCACCGAGCCGGTCCCGTGGTGCTGACTCACGCTTGACCGTGTCGGGTCCGAGCCGAGTGTCGGCCGTAGTACGGTCACCGAGCCGATCCCGTGGTGCTGACTCACGCTAGACCGTGTCGGGTCCGAGCTGAGTGTCGGCCGTAGCACGGTCACCGAGCCGGTCCCGTGGTGCTGACTTACGCTAGACCGTGTCGGGTCCGAGCCGAGTGTCGGCCGTAGCACGGTCACAAAGCCGATCCGAGCAAAAATCGAACAAAACGTCAGTGCACTTGCATACCAACGACTGCTCGGACGCAGCTGGGCCGCACTGTATTCATGCACCGAGCCGAGCCGGGACCGAGTTGTTTCAGACTGTTGTCTGTTGCTCGGCCGTCACTCGGTTGCCGCTCGGTATAGCGTGAGTGTGTCCATACAAAATATATTTAACATTAGTTGACCGTGCTACGGCCGACACTCGGCTCGGACCCGACACGGTCTAGCGTGAGTCATCCTTAAGCCGGGTACTGAATACCTCTGACCGGTGTTACGGGGCGTAATGTACGGTTCGCAGTGAGCATGATACGTTACGCCGTGTGCGAAAATCCGTCTCGTTGCTCGTTGCGAGCGCCTCGCTGCGAGTTTCCCGTACTGACTGCACGAACGCTCGCTGTTTAACACGTTACATCACGTTCAACGTTACAACATTACAGCCCTTTAACGCCAGTAAGTACGGTCTACCATTATTAGGCTAGCGCTAGGCAAAACTCTGCACAAGTTTTCATGTTGAAATCTGAACTGTAAAATTAAGTGGGTTTCAAATCGACCATTTTTTTTTCATGAATTTTACACACTTTATCACTGACTGACACTGAAAAAAAAAGTAATTAAATATTTACATAGAAATAACCTCTAAACGTTTCCATTAAAAAAACGAGTGCGAAGCCGTGGCTGGAAACTAGTTGAATATAACCACCAAAACTATGCTTCAGTAAGGAAAGGAACTAAGTACTGTGCGATGAACTTATCTTTTCATGATAGTGAATCAGGCTGTTTGCGATCATTAATCATTTGTAAACGTTGGAAAGTGTTACTATCGTACAACGCGATTAAACGAGCCAAGCCCAGTCATGAACGTAGTCTTAATCTTACCCGGTTCTTACCCCGTATGTTCCAACAACGATTTGAACATATTCCGAGTATCAGTTGCTAGCATAGTTACGCTTTTTGACAGATTTTCATTATAAACTGGTGATCCATCTGACCAGCAAAATTTTTTGGTATTTTTTGGCCCAGTTAGCCAAGCAACTTTGCGTAAATTAATGAAGTTTAAATGCCAATATTTTACGAATCCTGATTTGACGTATTATTCTCTATTCTACCCTAGACAACAATCCCTGCTTGTGCTTGGCCTACTGTTTCGCCAAATGTACTCATACCCGGTTACAAAAACTTAACCCAACCCTTTACACAACTTTGAACTGACATTATGTATGAGGTAACGGTTCAGACTTAGGTTCTAGGCGAGATGAGATCTATACATACATATTTTCGCCATTTGATTTCTACTGGTTCTACTCTTACCAATCAAAGTGATATTTCAATATATGTACTTACGGGAGTAGAGCTCATTACCTCACCTCAACCTCAACAGCCTATAGGTATTGATCCACTGCTGGACGCAGGCCTACTCCCCATGAGATAAAAGCACCTTATTGGCTTTAATCTCTTGGGGAGTAATGCCTATAATCCCCATGCTGGGCATGCGAGTTGGGATCGCAGTTCGGTGGTAGAATTGTTCTGCAAGAGGCGCTCCTGCCCGCCCCCCGGTGGATATCCCTTAATCGCCTCTTACGACACCCGCGGGAAGAGTCGGGGAGCTCGGTGTACTATTGTAATGCTATTCATTAATTTGTATAGGACCTTCCTGTTCGAAGCTGGTATTGGTAATGAATCTGCATCGTAGTTCGTTCGTAGAACACTTGTAAGCGTGACCTGCCCTGTGTATGGTAATGCATTGTCTCTGTCAAACATAGGCAATGGTTGCTTTAACATCAGGTGGACTAGTCTACATACAAGCATAATAAAAACCTTGAACACTCCAGCATCTGAGTGCATTATGAATGTATGAGAATCTCCTCATGCAAAATGCATGAATGTTAATCTACAGTCTGTTATGTTCTTTATTGAGCGGATAACTGTGACGGAATTCCAACCGCTAGGTGAAAACATGAATAATATTACTTTTTGTATTGATTCATCGCATTTTTAACTGGCGCGACGATGGAACGAATACCAAATTATGAAATGGCTGTGCTAGTAACAGTGGTCAAGGGATTCGCTGCCGGTGCCGCCAGTATACTCATCAGAACACATACGCCCACTCTTGAACGTGCCCTCCAAACAAGGAGGTTTTGCCATAATCACGACGCTCGGCAGGCGGATTGGTGATCGCAGTAGAGATGATAAATTACACAGAAGAAAGCTGCGGCCTTCTTCTGGTAGGTTCCCGTTGTCGGCGCTTACGACACCCACGGGCTGGGAGGGGTCGACTTTAAGCCTCGACTATAAATTAAGTATTTTCTGTGGGATCTATGTTTAAATAGTCTTATTTCATGTTAGGTGCCTCTCACAAGCCTCTTCTCCACCTCCACCTCCACATCATATATTGGCCCACTGCTGGACCCAGGCCTCCCCAGGTAAGCGCCTTATTGGCTTTTATCTCACGGGGGTAATGCCAATAATCCCCACGCTGGTTATGCGGGTTGGGGATCGCAGTTCAGTGGTAGAATTGTTGCAGGGGCTGCTGCTGCCCGGCCCCGGTGGATATCCCTAATTCACCTCTTAAGACACTAATTGCGGGAGGAGTTGGGGTGGTGCGAATTCTAAGCCGGCACTACAGAGCAAGCCCTTAAAAGGTCAAAAGTCTAAATTAGAATTAGGTGCGCTAGTGCTACTATGTTAGAATTTAGAATAAAAATTATTAATTCAGATATGTTAGGTTCTAAACTAGGCTCAGTTCTGTTCTGTCACTAAGGTTTTCGTACGATTGTGTTGTTGTGATCATAACTATATTGCGTGTTTTGGCGTATTAGTGTTCGTAAATTCCATTGAACTTTCAACGTATAAGTTGAATGGCCAATTACTTTTTTAAAATGGAACACAATTTTATCAAACTGAGTTTTAAGTAATTTTAATTGAAAAAGTTGGTTAATGAACTTTTTACTTTTGTGTATGAAGGTAGTAATTGTAGTTTAGTCGATAGGTTCTTTCTTCCTTCGTTCGTTTAGAAATCGAACTACTTTAATATTATGCGCAAAATGATGCAAATTGCGTATATTCACTTTATTCTCATGTCCACCGAGATTGCGACAAGATTTGCGGACAAATTTTACCCATTACTGGGCAAATGCATCCCGAAATTTTTGTCATCCACCACGGTCCTACGCTAGCAGCATCCATTGAAAACTGCATTACCTTATTGACGTCTTCCTCCAACTATCAAATCACCTCCTCAACCTTCGGATGTCTTTGTCTCAATATTTTGCAGAATGTGCAAATCCCACGTACCCGTGAGTAAGCACATCTATCACTCGATTACGAATGCATTAGCACGCCCGGATGTGTCAATTTGTGCTCACCCACTCGCTTACAGTATGTATGTTGACGCCACGGTGTCTCTTACTGCCGGGTTTGAGTATGTTTTAATAGTTTGTTGCTAGCTTCCGCACGCAAAATTTTTGTAGTGAGCTGCATTTTAATTCTAAAGTTTTCTAGATATTCCTATATAAAGAATACTTAGGAATATGGGAATACCCAAACAACTCCGCAGTTTACTTTCTTGTTGTTGATTTTTTAACCACAATTTAAAGTAATTGTCGGTATTGAGATTCTTTCTTCAGTAAATATTATAACAGTTCTAAGCATGTGTATTTTAGTTTTTTTTGATCGGGTTTGTTGACATAGTTGACAGATAACTCTAAGGATCGACCGTATACTTTGTTCTTATCTAGGTGCCAGGTCGTCTACGCAAAAGTTGACCAAATTTTTTGCAGTGGGTTTTGCGGGAAAGCTTAACAAACAAGCAAACTTTTCGCCTTTATAATATTGGGGTTGACCTTGTGAGACCTTGCCATTTTCTTCTCTGAAACTTCGCGCATTGCGCATCGGAGTCCACTCGAATATGGCTTTATCTGTGGCTGAATCTGTTATAATAATATTGATGTTTTGTTTTCAAGAGCACCTTTGTCCAGGCTAGTCTATATCTAGTCTATTAGCCTGTTCTGAGGTTTATGCTGAGGCAACATAACATGTGTTAAGCAGAAGATGTCAGACATTCTAAATCAAAGAAATTCAAGACTGTACCTTTACTCAAAGATACGCGGCCAAAAGCTTTCACAACTTATTCGGTGCATGCCAAGGTCAATAGTGCAAATGCAATAACGGAATCGTAAGGTCACATAGTGAATGTTATGCTTTGATGCATTGCATGCAGCATTTAATTTATAAGCGCCAAAAGTGTATGCGTTTACTTAATTTTAAAAATATGCTGAGACAAGCTGAAGGCAGGGTAATTTTTATTAGGGGAGGCCTATGTCCAGCAGTGAGATAGTCTAGAATGATAATCCATCTTAGAGTCATCTATCCAAAATATAGATATAATTAAAAAATGTTGGAAGCAGACAGCAGAGGGAACTCTTGGGCTTTTCTGTATGCTCAAATCATGACAAACGTGATCTCTTGCTGATCCTGTATCTGTGTTCCTTGCGAAAAGACTCGAACTCAACCAGGTTCTACTCTTGGCTATTCACCCACTACGTCATGCGCGTCGTCCGCTCATCCCGTCACAAATTATCTTTGTCCTTGTCAGTCTAGTGGTCATTCCGGAGTTTGTAATGTAGGATAATCTTTATCAAACGTTCGTTGTCAACGCCTAAAATAGATTTAGTAGACCAAAAATTTACTTGAAATACCTGCAGCAATTAGAGCTAAATTAATACTAGGATACCTAGGGTTATAGGTGAAGAATGATGCCATTTTAATCCATTTGTAACCTTTGTTACAACATTTAAAGATGACTTCATTACGCCCTTGAATAAAACATAGTTTCTAGTTGCTAAAGTGACTTTCAGTTTGCGGTGTCGTACCCTTTGCCACTCGCTATAAGTGGTGTTATGTTGTGTGCCTTTGTGGACCATATTCATAACTACCGGTCCAGTCATTTTAGCCAAAAAATAGGGTCAACCTGGCGATTCCGAGCTAACCAGCTTAAAACTCGTATACGCATTCGTTTTGGCGTTATGCGTTGTCTCAAACGGAAAAAAATATCGTGTTTGTTTCTCTCAATAACTGTAGAGCGAATAAAAAAATGTTGTGAACAAAATTTGTTGCAAATTTTATGCTCAACAATTTTATAACAGATGTCAAACATCACTGTAGCTTTAGAAAACTAAATAATTTGGAAAAACCGATTTTAGTGACATTTAACCTTGAATAACTTACGAAGAATGCATGCAGACCATCGAATGCAGGCTGAATACAGTTACTAAAATAGTTATAAAACCTGGCATTGTATAATAATTATGTATTCTTGCAAATAAATGATTGATTGAAGCTAACACGATATTTTATTTGACTTTTGACACAACATTTATAATGCCAAAATGAAGGCGTATACAAGATTCTACCTGGTTAGCTTGGAATTGCTAAGTAAAACCCTAATATGACTGGATTATGACGTCTTATTATCTTTTACTTTTAAAATTGTCTTGTATCTCGTAGACAGGGGCAAGTCTACGAGATACAAGACAATTTTTTACGGGAATTATGGAAACTAAATCGTCTTAGTTTCCATAATTCTCGTAAAAAAATTGCTCCGTTGATACATTGATACATATGTACCGTAAGCAGTTTTATCTTGAACTTCTAGAAAGTTTGGTTCATGAAAAGTTCAAGGCAAATCTATTGCGCTTTGGTGTATCAAGCTTCGAGTAATACCAAAGGGGAAATGTCACTTGTTCAAGTATAGAATAACTATAGGTATCGCTAAACGTAATAATAATGGGAAAATACCAACTGAATGCATTTACCTACCTTTGATCACGGATTCGCACGAAACAAATCAATATCCACCTTATAGTTCCCAGGTCTTGTTTAAATATTATGTATAAAGTATCAAAAACAGTAAAAGGTACTGTGCTCTTATGTGATCGTCACAGAAAACACTGGAAATCAATTTGTTTCTGTTAAGATTTGTGCTAAATGGCAAATACGAAACCCTTATAATAAGGTTGTCACAACCGGTTGTGTTTTGTGGTTTTCCTCGCAATTTTTCTTATGTATCAGTTTTATACCACATAATTAATACATAAAGATTACAGAACACATGCCTTATTGTTATATATAATTGTTACAGTATTATGGTTTATGTGAGAGCATTGTTGCCTATAATCCCCGAACTAGGCTAGGCCTGTTTTGCGGGAGACCGAGTGTACAGGGGACCTATTCTGCTAAACTAATAAAAATAGCTTTACTTGGTTAAAAGAATTGGGCCCAGGATGATTGCCATGATACTGAAAAAGTGACACTGACGTAAAATACAAAAGCTAATTTGCAGTGGAGCTAAAAAATATATACACACACATCTGACCTAGACAGTAAAAGTTTCGATTTAAATTTAAAAGATCAATGTTAGGTAAGTAATTTGTTGTAGGTATGTTCATATTATATTAGGTCCTTACATATGAAATTGGCGTTTTTCGTACTGGCCACTTTAATCACAAATTTCTCCTCTTTGGTAAGGAATTCCAAATTCAAATTTGTACAGCTGTAGACTCATGTATTTGTGCTTCGATGATCGTCATTCATTTGTTTTTTTTCTTCTGTTTTTTTCTGTTTGCGTCACTCATTTTACAAAATGGAAAACTTAAAATATCGCTTATTATTTACGAGTACGAGTTCCGCCGTGGCACTAGTGCTGCGGAAACAACTCGAAGGGTGAATGATGTGTATGGCGGTCGTGTTGCAAAAGAAAACACAGTTCGTTTTTGGTTCCAACGTTTTCGTTCTGGAAATTTTGACCTGCAGAACAAGCCCCGTGGACGGCCTGAGACTCAAGTTGATAATGAAGAGTTGAAGGCTATTGTGGAAGCGGATCCATCGCAAACCACGTCCGAGTTAGCTGCAGGCTGCGATGTTAGTGATAAAACTGTTTTAATTCACTTGAAGCAAATTGGGAAGATTAAAAAGCTTGAAAGGTGGGTACCTCACGAATTGACTGAAGCAAACCGGCAAACGCGCGTCGACTGCTGCGTTACATTACTAAACCGGCACAATAATGAAGGTATTTTAAACCGAATCATTACCTGTGATGAAAAATGGGTTCTTTACGATAATCGGAAGCGCTCAGCGCAATGGTTGGATCCTGGCCAGCCAGCCAAATCCTGCCCCAAGCGAAAATTAACCCCAAAAAAGTTACTTGTAAGCGTTTGGTGGACTAGTGCCGGTATTGTTCATTACAGTTTTCTCAAATCTGGCCAGACTATTACGGCTGATGTCTATTGTCAGCAATTGCAAACCATGATGGAAAAGCTAGCGGCTAAACAACCTAGGCTGGTCAATCGCTCCACGCCACTGCTGCTTCACGACAACGCTAGACCACACACTGCGCAACAGACGGCTACTAAATTAGAAGAGCTTCAATTGGAAAGTCTAAGACATCCTCCGTACTCCCCGGACCTTGCTCCAACAGATTACCATTTTTTTCGAAATTTGGATAACTTCTTGCAAGGGAAAAAATTCAACTCCGATGGGGCAGTCCAAATCGCCTTCAAAGATTTTATTGATTCCCGTCCGACTGGTTTTTTTAGTAAAGGGATCAATGAACTACCTATAAGATGGCAAAAGTGCATATAAAATAATGGTTCATACTTTGATTAATTAAATATATTATATTAAAAAATATTCGACTTTTTGTTCCTCCCATACAAAACGCCAATTTCATATGTAAGGACCTAATATTTACCTAAGTGTGTAGTGTATAGTTCTTATTTCTGTGTGTTAATAAATAATAATGTATTATTATTTTTATGGTGTGACATATAATTAATTTTACTATTGTAACTTGATTATTTATATGATTTTTCTTATTTTGAATTAATTTACTGTTTGTAAATATTCCGACACAAGTTAACTCGTTTGTGAATAAATAAACTGAAACTATAATACCAGAATAATGTTATAGGTTATCAAAGTGTTATTCGTTAAAACATATACCAATATTTTCCGTTCCACTCCATTAAGCTCATTATCGGCAAGACCAAGCAACACAGTAGCTGTTAGGATTACCTAGAAACGGAACGGAACTGAAACCCAGTTCCCACTTCCACTTCACGCTTGGAGGGCTCACGCAGGCCTACGGCGCGCGGCGGATGGCCCGGCCTGCGAGTGCTAATTATCACGCGGAAGAGCTAACTGAACTATTACACTTATTTCTTACATGGATAACATAAAATATCACCCAAACTCGATGTAGAATGTTTGTAAACAAACCGCCCATGCTTAACCTAAAATTCACTCTGTTGCCGCGTCTTTTTATACGTATATTACTCACACATGACTTGTCGATTTGAGATTCTTCCTTCAAATAATATTGCTGACAATATATCTGAAACGCGACGCCAAGCAAGTGAGTTTTAGATTTGTGTTGTGGTTTGTTTATAAACATTCTACATCGAGTTTGGCTAGTGTATAGTGATCCTAACGGTTACGGCAATTCCCTTGCCCGTCCCTAATTAAGAATTTCTTCTCCTACTCGGAGCGAGGTCGTCGAAGAGATTTTAATTACCTACCATGCCTTCGAAAAGAGCGTCTCTAATCGACTGTTTTATGAAACCGTTATTTTATGCAATAACATCGTTATCTGAATGTAGTGGCTCAGTGTCGTTCAGGTGTTCTGTGACCACTTCGTAAAATGCCTTCTTCGAGAGATGACCACTTCTTGATGAGCCCAGTTCTAAACGAAACCATTTTTAGGGTTTCGTACCCGAAGGGTGAAAACTGAACCCTATTACTAAGCCTTCGCTGTCCGTCCGTCTGTCACAGAGCTCAATCTCATGAACCTTAAGAGGTAGACAGTTGAAATTTTCCGAGAATATGGATTTCTCTTGGCGCTATTTTAACAAATAATGAAAATAAAATAAATATCCAAGTTAAATGGGGCTTCAATACAAAAAACGTGTCTTTCTGGCTATTATTGATCGTCGTTTGTCATGGCTGTATCTCTTGAACCACATGAAACTTTCTATAAATAAGAAAAACTTACACTTACTTTCTACAGTTAAGTTTTTCTTTATAAAAATCTGGCAACTTTATCAAAGAACTTCAAATTTACACTTGTTGGGAGACCCCTTTAAATTTTCAACTTTATTATATTTTTAGTATTTGTTATTATTACAGTTGAAGTGTTACTTAATTATAGAAAACAAAAAAAGAGATACAGCCTTGACTAATTAAGAGCAAAACTAACCAAAAAATTACATTTGTTGTATGGGAGCCCTCTTTAATTTTGATATTTATTTTATTTTTATTATTTGTTGTTATAGCGGCAATTATTTGTTGTTATATACACATTCTCTGAAAATTACAACTTACCTCTTACGGTTCATGAGATATAGCCACGTGACAGACGGACGGACGGACAGCGGAGGCTTAGTAATAGGGTTCCGTTTTCACCCTTCGGGTACGGAACCCTAAAAACTAATATACCTATATAACCACCTTTCTGTTCTATTCACATGTATTTATTTGTGACACAAAGTATACAACAACACTGTTTACAAGCAAGCTATTCTTGCTACCAGACAGATCTGAGTATGAACTACCGTAAAGTATCAACAATAAAGAAAACAATAGTGACTTGCTTGACTAACCTCATATGTCATATTTTTATCTACATAGTAAACATCTTCGCTCATTCATCGCATCATGGTCATCTCGTGACCACGACAGAGTGTCAATCTGGTAACACTTCGGGGAAATAGGAAAATAAACGCGATAAATACACGTGAAAAGTTAGATTTTGCCTTAGGTTGACGCGCTCCTAGCGTGTGGTGGTACCCCGACCCACAGTAGCGCCGCCACCTGTTTTTTTTATTATTACGTTAAACAAAGTAATTTTCAAATATCCATTGGGCAGTTTATGATACCTATCATAAGCTTTTTTAATGCCGCTGTACTAGTTTTATTTTGTATAGTTTGCAGAGATGCGAAAACAGAGTTTGTTGGCCACCAAGAGCAACTTCGCAACTCTGCTTAAACTTTACAAAATAAAACTATTACAGAGGCATTAAAAAAGCTTATGATAGGTATCACAAACTGCCCAATGGGTTTTTGAAAAATAGTAAAATAAAATAGGTGGCGGCGCTAGTGTGGGTTGGGGTTAGCGCCTTAAAAGGTTTGATTCTCTCTTCCAAGTTTAAAGAAGAGGGTTTACCTACAACCCTCTTCTTTAAACTTGGAAGAGAGACTCTCTCCACATAGGTGTGTGTTCTGCAGAAATATATCCGGACGATTACATTTTAAATGGCGTTTTTTTGGCAGAAGTTTTAGAGGACGATTCTGCATTTGACAATTAAATTAGTTCAATTATCTTTCGAATAACAACCTTAACAAAACATGGACCATGGACCTTTTTCCATTAATTAGTAAGGATATAAAAAGTTATAGAACACCTCGTCATCTCTATGTCTTTATTGTTCCAGTAATGACTACAAGTTAGCTGAAAGCGGTCACAATGCCGCTCCCCAAAAGATGCGTGGAGCCGGTCCACGTGTCTCGGGGCACCGTGCCCGAGCGGCTGGCCGTGCCCTCGGAACTGGAGGCCGTCACCAATGGCACGCTCGCTAACACTGTCAGGTGAGATACCACGAACTGTCAGACATGAACCATAGCAACAATAGTATAGTTGTAGCCGAGATGCGTGGAGCCAGTCCACGTGTTTCGGGGCACCGTGCCCGTGCGGCTGGCCGTGCCCTCGGAACTGGAGGCCGTCACCGATGGCACGCTCGTTAACACTGACAAGTGAGATCCCACGAACTGTCAGACAAGAACAACCCTGTAATGATAATGTCCTCTTAACCGATTTTTGGCCACGGCGGCGGCTAGTCTCAACGGAGTCCCTCGGTCCCGTAATCTGATCTGTCCGTCCCGGACACGTTAGGCGCACGAACAACGGCTTAATGTGCTTTCCGAGGCACTAGGGTGTTACATCGCCAACGGACTGCTACTGTGAATTCTTCTTGCTAGAAAAATCCCAACGAGTCTCTAATTTCGTATCACCACTGAACTGCACAACTATTAGGGAAAATTCAACTAAGTTTGGTTACATCATTAAACATCTGAGATATGTGTTTTGGACGGCTCATTTGCATAGGATATTTTATGGATTTTGTACTCAATGCTTGTCTCCTGTATGTACAATTGTATATTTGTAATGTAATGACCTAATTTGATTTGCGTCAATTCATAACAAATCATGAGGTTGTTTTCCTCATCTTCACTGTGAAGGAATGTCATATGTATAATTAAACAAAAACAATTTGTAATTGGTGAAAGATA
The DNA here is from genome assembly GCA_963662085.1 of Eupithecia inturbata. NCBI lineage: Eukaryota > Metazoa > Arthropoda > Insecta > Lepidoptera > Geometridae > Eupithecia > Eupithecia inturbata. The sequence continues at coordinate 3,174,447 of OY759195.1, forward strand.
GGGTATGGGAAGTCTTGACCTAACCAAATGAAGGGTTTGGTTAGGCCAAAAACCCAATCGTAGCGTGTCATGGTTGTAAGTTTGCAATGAAAAAACTCGTTTGCAATGAAATTCATCTTTATTGGAGTAAATCCCACGTAACGTAACATAATATTTTTCATAATGAATATATGTACTTACCTACATTTTCAGGAATTCTAGTGTTTACGTATGCAGCCAAGTTAAAAATGTCAAAGAAAACAATTTATTCAGTCAAACATGTTAAAAATTGAATCGCTACTTTCGCCAGGCATTTTAACGGCACAGGCTTCTGGTAGCCTGACTCTGTGTCTTCGGAAAACTGGAGTTGTTTGTCGAGATCTGACTCACCGAACAATAAACATTTCAACAACTTTGGGACTGCTTTCTTCAAGCATTTCTTTACGTCAGGTTCATCCAGACGCGAACCTGAAAAAAATATGCTTAATACGTCTAAATTCCCGTCAAACAAGAAAGTGAGAGTTTCGTCTGATTTAGATAAGAGGCTAATTTCCATTGATCTATTAAAATTTGACAATAAAATAAATAAAGCTCTTATGACGAATTCACTATAAGCTATCATAACAAATGAATGCCTGTGTCGATTTTTGTTAAACATAGCTATGTTATAAAAACAGTCTAGATTAAATCACTAAAAAAACTAAATAAAATTCGTAACGATTAATATATAGGTACCTAAATCAAAATCGATTCATCCATTGGAAACTACGCTGCCACAGACAGACAGGGCAATACATATGCCAAACTCATAACACCCTTCTTTTTCATCGGGTCGGGGGTTAAAAATACTGACCTGGCAAGACTAGTGGTCCATCCTCACCCTCCATGGGACCAGCCGCTACACAAGCCACGACAATAGCTAAAGACACCAGCGTAAGACTGTTCATTTTGTTTCCTTTGCTGATGCAACTGAATTATAATTTATTTCTTGAGTTCGTCTACTTTTATACAAAAAATCGAAATTAATAATGAATGACAAGTATTCGGAAAATTTGGAACGGCTAAAATATGTACCGGTGTAAAAACCTTGATAAAATAAATACATAGTTAAAATTTACACGTGTTGAGTGAAAGATAAAGATCAGACGTTTTTTTATTAGTAGACAAAGCTAGGAAAAATACGTTTTATGAATATCTCAGACATCATTTCAGTGAATATGAATAAACACGCATCAAGAAAACCCGTGAGATAAAAGCCAACAAAGCGCTTATCAGGGGGGAGGCCGGGGTCCAGCAGTGGACCAATATAGGCTGTGCAGATGGAGATAGAAGAAAACTTCTTAAATCGAATATTAAGAGATTAGATAGTAATATTTTAGGTGGCAAAGCATAGTGCATAACAGTTTAACCGTATGTAACTTTTCTTATCTGACTGCTATTAATTACAGACAACTGTCATCCCTATCCAAACATGCTGAGGACATGTTTGGAGAGCTGACGCGAGAGGCGACAGGGCTGGCTGACAGGACCAACGTGCTGCAGGCGAGGATAGACAGGCTCGCTATCAAAGTCACGCAGCTCGACTCGGGAGTTGAAGAAGGTATGTTGTACAGACAACTGTCAGCTAAACGTGCGGAGGACATGCTTGGAGAGCTGACGCGAGAGGCGACAGGGCTGACAGTACCAACGTTTCTCCGTCATGGAAGGTTGGCAGGTAGAAAATGACATCGGCATTATGCTTACGTGTGGCTTGCTATTAAAGTCACGCGACTCGAAAAATCTAGAAAAGTTCGGAAAGAAGGCGGTTAATGTCTATCATAATTTTCCGAAGTTGTGACAACGACGGTTGTCATACGTTTAGGTCCAATTTCACCGTTACAATTGAACGCGTTCAATATAAGATAAACTCAGTTTATTTTACCGACATAAAGTTGATCCGGTTATAACGCTAAACCGAGTTCAAGAGCTGTCATGTCACACAATAGGTATTACGAATTTTAACTCGATCAAGCTGAAATGACTTTTGGTGATCTTAGTTTCGGCAGCAAACGGTGAAATTAGATCTGAGACCTTTTGATTGTCAAGAATCACATTGAGAATATTAGGTATTTGCCAACTACACTTTCGCAAATGAATTTAGTCCAGCATTAGCACCAGTTCTGGAGCCGGCAATCTTTTTTGTCTTCTTTTATTTATTTGTTAAACAAACAGCATATACAGTAATGGTTGGAAGTTATGGGTAACTTTAGCTTAGCAGTTTCTGCTTAGATAGATAGATAGAAAATACTTTATTGCACACTTAAATCTAATATAAAGATAATAAATATATATAAACTATTTACAACAAGACAACTAAACAACTAAGCGGCAATTGGCGATCTTATCGCTCAAGAGTGATCTCTACTAAAGTCAAAGTCAAAAACTCTTTATTTCCATAAATACAATAAATGCACACTTAGAAAAGGTCAAATTCTTTATTATTAAAGACTGACACGGAATTAAAGTGATATTTTTGATTTCAGTCGCTTCGGTATGTAGACTAAAGTAAAGAAGCGACGAAGAAACCTTTGGCTTGTTAGTTGTTATTTTTCTCGTTGGAGCAAATCCCGTCCCAAGCTTTTTTATCCTCTAGAAGATAATCTGATATTTTATAGTATGGCTTTTTACACAAGAAGGTTTTGACAATTTGTTTAAATTTATTTACTGATAATTTTTGCAACTCACTAGGATTTTTGTTGTAGAAACGTATACATTGCCCTATAAAAGATACATTAATTTTGTGTAGTCTAGTTGTGGGCACAGCGAGTTTATGTTTATTTCATGTATTCAAATTATGAAAATCGCTATTTTTAGGGAACTGATTGATATTTCTATGAGTGTACAATAGATTTTGCACACTATAGATAGCACGAAGGGCTCTCTTCTGCAACACAAATACGGTGTTAATATCTGCAGCGTTTTCCCACAGTAGTATACCAAAAGACATAATACTATGGAAGTAGCTGAAATAAACAAGTCAAGATGTATCCACGTATGTAAGATGACGGATTTTTTTGACAGCATACGCTGCAGAACTAAGGCTCTACGATAGCTTATCTATGTGTGGACCCCATTGAAGTTTATTATCTATGGTGATTCCTAAGAAAACGGTACTTTCTACAATTATTATTAAACCAGACAACCATAAATGGATAGGATTATTGGACAGTACAAGGGGTCTGTGTGCTTTATCTAGGTTTTATAGTATTATAAATAAAATACCAATAATTCATAGACATAATACTACATACTTATCATTATAATTATGAACATTACACATATACATATACTACTTATGTATATACATAGGGACTTATGGGCAAACAATATGTACCTAATGGGTCCTTTAAAAAAAAGCAGTCTAGCAGCTTATGTATGATACTTTACAATACAATACAATATCTTTATTGACAACACCAAGTTATAAGTCAAGTAGGTACCAGTGTAGGTACATATTTCTTAAATAACAATAATTTATATTAAGTATAATTATAATAAATTCAAAATAAAAACATATTAATTATTGATAAACAATTATTGATTTAACTATAAGCATTACTATTATTAAAGAATTGGCAGTTCATGAAACTATTTTATAGAGTAGAACGAATTTAGCCTACTTTCTTGAGCATCAACATCAACATTCACATTCTAAACTCTGTTTTCTTGATTCCAGTGTCACTCCAAGACATCCAAATGCGGAAAGCGTTCCGTTCCTCGCGGATCTTCCAGCAACAACTATTCTCTCGCAACACGATGCCCTCCGCTATGCTAGCGACGTACGCTAAATGCGACCGACCGCCACCTCTCGAGAAACTCAACGAATTTAGAGACGACGGGAGAGACGCAAGGAAGTTCTATACGGACCCTGATTACTTCTTCGAGCTGTGGCGGAGAGAGATGCTGCAGGATACCGAGAGGATCCAGCATGATCGGGGGAAGAAGGTAAGACAAAACATATCATCATCAATACGACTTTACCCATTGCTGGGTCCTTTAAACTCTTGTGCCACACCCTATAACCACGGCCGTACAGCAAGATGGTAGCTTTAATAGTAGGTGCGAAGAAGTGACTGATGCTTTGTCTAGCTAGTTTATTTTTAGAGGGGTAAAATGTTCACTTGGGTCTATGAAAATGATGGATAGTGGGGTTTTTTATATGCAGGGACAAATACCGAATGGGTTTTGTTACTACTTGTGTTAGAATAAGTTGTTTCATATTCTACCATTATTTTCTTTTGTTTTTTACTAAATAAGTGTACATTATGTTATTTGGTAAGCGCACTCGTGCTAAAATTTAAATTTAAGTAGATACTCAATAAGTGCCTACTAGTTTTGTTATTCTCATTTAAGTGAACTGCATTTATGTTCTTTGAGAAATAAAGAATCTTTAAACCGAAACCAAACGTCTGTAATAAATAAATAATGTAAAATGTAATAAATAAATAATGTAAAATGTACGGAACTGGCCACACTGCAAGCCCCTAAGTTAGCTAGTCGCCTGGATGCAGTAAGGTGATATCTGTTTTGTTGGATTTAACCTCGAATCTTAATTTAGTTATTGACATTGTATTTATTTATATACATTTATAGTGACTTTGGATGCTGTAAAGCTGATCATGGTTGTGCTCATTCTATTTTAACCTAACATCCCTGTAACCCATGTTTCGCAAAATATATGAATTTGATTTGATTTTGATTCGATGGGGTCCAAGTAATTAGCTACGCGCTGCTTATCTGCCATCATAAACTAAAGATGTTATAAAGTAAAAAGTGGCCTCGAGTGATCCTATAAGGACGTCATAGTTTCGAATCAATACTAATATTATAAATTCGAAAGTAACTCTGTCTATCTGTCTGTTACCTTTTCACGCCTAAACGGCTGAACGGATCTCAGTGCAATTTGGTAGGGAGGTAGATGGTATCCCAAGGACGGATATAGGCTACTTTTTATCCCGGAAAAAAGCGTGCGCAGCCGCGGGCAGCGGCTAGTTTTAAATAAATAATGCTGGACAATTCACACACCATCACCTAGCCCCAAGCTAAGCAGAGCTTGTGTTTTTGGCTTCGAAACCAGCGACTGTATATGTGTATTATATAGATAGATATAAAATGTATTAAATAGATAGAAAATACTTTTATTGCACACTTAAAACTAAGAAACAATTTACAAATGAAACAATTATACAAGTGACAATTGGCGGTCTTATCGCTCAAGAGCGGGTCTCTGCCAAACAACTTGGTTTCCTATCCTTCAGTCTAGTTGACCGCTCCAACAAATAGATAGTCGCTTTAGTGGTACCACGTTTTCGGTACCCAATACTAAAACTGTCAAAAAATTTAGACGTGCATCTGATTTGCATTTGAGTATTTGGGGGAAAGTTGTCCATCTGGCACTTCCATTCTTGCGTGGTTGCCACTTCAGCTTACTAATTCTTTGAGCTATGCCGATAACTTTAGTTCGAACGTTACGTTGGTTAAGAACGTAAGACGTAAGAATTGAGCTGCAGTGACTCGTGTGGCCAATACAAAAAATTGGCGCAGGTTAGTTTATAAACCCTACGCAATATGTAAAAATGTGTTTCCCAGGTTCGTGCGCCCCGCAGCGGCGGAAGCTCAGACGGTCGCGGCGCGCGTCGCGTGCGTCCCCCTCACTCCACCAGCGACCGCATGAAGGAGGCTGCTGTACGTAAGGGAGAGCACATCATGGCGCCCGCGCAGCTCCGCCAGTACAACGTCGACCAGTACAGCCGGCAGCCAGAGCCGCTATATCGTGAGTCCATCAACAGCACACATACCTTCACTGCTAAACACACCTCCCCAAAACGAGGGGGTGTTGCAATTATAACCACGCTTGGCAGACGAATAGGTGAAGGAAGCTGCTGTCCTTTCTAGTAGGTAGATAGATGGTTTATTTGGTTCACAATCATAGACAATAAAGTAGGTAGGCATCGGTAAGAATACAGTTACCTAAATATACCTTATATTTAGGTACTACACACAAACACTAAATCAAATACTACAAAAGTACACTTATTAATTAAAAACTAGAATTTAAAGTAATTGTTTAGAGTTACCCAAATAGATTACGACATTTACGGGCTGAGTTTGAGTTGGGGGGGTCGGTTGTAACGACGACGCGACCACGGCCAGCCGTAAGTACAGTTGATTAACTCCCATATCTTAGTCCTTACCTCGACTCCTACTCGACGCTTGCGTTTTGTTTATGCTTGATCGTAAAAAAATCTGTTTGATTGTAGAGGTATATACGCAGCCGCAGAAACGTCCGTGAAACTTCTTGTGCTTGCTACAGAGCAGTGTGAAGGAATGCGGCACGCTTCGCTCGCCACACTGTATGAGGATTTTTAGCTCGGCACGCCGCACTGGGATGAAGATTCCAAAGTTCTTACATCGCGCAAACGATATTTCCCCGCTACAATAACCTTGCTAAGTCACGCAAAGGCTTTTTTTCTAACATTCAGATGAGCAAAATATTGGTCAATGTTTAATTATATTAAGTCATTAAATTTTACTTGTGTATGAGCTTATTATGTAAGTAAGCCTTAAGAAATAAACGTTATTGATTCGTGATATATGTGAATTTCAGAAACATCAGTGACAGACGGTGGTTACAGAGCCGGTTTGAATCGGCCGCCGTCGACGCAGCCCGCGCGACCCAACTCCATAGAGATAGAGAACCAAACACGGCAGCCGAGAATCACTGGCAATGGACATGGTATGTTACTTAGAAATGTTCACAGTAGCAGCACAGGGCCAGGAAGTTTATTTTATTTATTTATCTTAGTGAAAGAAAAAGCTTTAGAACTAGAAAATTAGACACAACATTAGAAAAATTAAGCTTAGCAGTTTCCACACATAGAAAGAGAATAAACTATCCGAAAATATTAGACAAAACCACAATTTACAAAAAATTCAAGATTATAAAGTTTTAAAGAATCTAGTTCAAGTAGGCAAACGATAGGTTTATTGTTTATTTTATACCTACGCAATTTTACTATTCTTTTTATTGTACGCCAAGTTGGCGGTAATACACCCCCGTGCTTCGGAAAGCATGTTAGGCCGTTGGTTCCTTCCACGTTGGCACGTTGGTTGGGTGGGTTGGTTGGTGCCGTTGGTTTTGATTGGTTGGTTTGGTTCGTTGGTTGGACCTTTCCCCGGTCGTGTCGGTTCGTCCATCCCATCGGATTATGAGAGTGAAGGAATATTAAGTGCACCTGATTTTGCGCACACAGTTGTGCACTATAATATTTCCTGCGCACATGGCTAGTCTCCTTTGAGACTGGTCGCCACTGGCTACCGAACGGATAAACCGATTTGGATTTAGTTTTTTGTTTGATGCCATAGATGTGTTAAACGCACAGCCAAAGTATAAACTTGTACAAAAACCATGAAAAGCTGCTTTCCAAATCTGAGTTTTATGTGCGAAGACCGCGTGGAAGGCCCAGGTGGAGATGGAAAGATGAACTGGACGCCTACAACAAAGAATGGTCTCAACTGGCCGACAAGGTGGAAAGGGAGGCCTTGGCCCTGCAGTGAGATCATACAGCTTCTTAATAATAACAAATTAGTTTCACCTCAATTTCCGCAAACTTCTGCAAAGATCGATGAAATACATCAACCAACTTTGGACCCTAGTTCAAACTTCCAAAGGTCTATTTTAACAAGGAGAAAACTAAATACGGATATACAACGGATAGATGTGTCCAAATTCTTTTTATTGCCTCGTAGTTTCTATGGAAATGGTAGTGCACATTTCACTTCGATCAACCAATATTCTCTAACATACCAACTTACTAATTTCAGTACGAAGCGGCGAAGAATCCCCCTACGGCTCAGTTCAAGAATGCATATACGGCGGCAGCCAGGCCGGCACGCCCTCCCGCCGCCCGCGCCCCTCCGTGCCTCCCCCTGCGCCGCCGGCAGTCGACTCCCCCGCCGGCACCGTCTCACCGCCGAGGTAAAACATGCTCTATGCACTGGTGATATGATAAGATACATTCTACTGTACTGGTCTCTAGAGCCTTCAAGCTCAGCGGCATTCAAGCAGGGACTGTCTCATTGCCGAAGTAAAACATGTTCTATGCGCTACTGATAAGGCACATTCTACAGCACATGGCACCCTTGATACAGCCAGATGGCACAAAAACTAAACAAATTTTACAACACTAAATATGATCATCTTTTTAATTTATATCGATAAGACATTTTTAAATTATATCGATATTTATTACTATCTTGTCTCGTACAGATCATCGCTACCACCGCCGCCGCCGCCGCCCGAGTTAACCGGCTCGCCACCCATGATGAACGGTGCTTCGCCGCCGCACCGCACTGCGCTCGACGCACATTTAGACCACATGCATGCCGTCATTGGTAAATATTCCTGCAAACATACATTTAAACTCAAAGAAGGAAAGTTAGTAAGAATTGCTGAATATTGTCAATTTCCAATTTCTCGTATGCACGTAAAAGCGCGTTTGGAAAATTTACCTTGTTCAGTAACTTTGGTCTGCTGACTGAAGACAGGTAGAACTTGAGGGTATCTCTGGTTTCACTAAGATGCATACAAATAGGACAGAACTATATATAGTAGCCGTGAAGCGGGTAAAAACGCAAATTCTAAGTAGGTGCGACCTGCACTGCACATCTCGCATTTGGTGCTATGTTAATAACCCTCTGCCAAACCAGACCCTAAGTGTAACGCTACCTTGAATCGAAACATACTTTTGGCTCAAATGCCGTCTCAGTTTTGGGTCGTGTTTCTAATGATCCGATAATTACCCCTATAGGTACATAACCTAAAAATCACTTGTTGTTGGTTTTTTGATAGAATTTGTACGACTTGTCGACTTTAGCTCTTACTATGCTTAATTAGTGTTTACAATTATATCTCAAACACGACGCCAAAACGAGTCTAGGTTTTTTGTGTGTTGAGTTTTTTACAAACATAAGTCTAAGTAACATTTGAACCTACATTTCGTCCGTCCGTTACGTAACACACTAATAACTTCTTCACAGGTATGATGTCCTCCTCCTCGCCAGAGAGTGTGGTCCCCCCGCCGCCCCCCGCGCCGATGCCCCCGTCGCCGCCCGCGCTCCCGCCCTCACCTCCGCCCGCGCCCACAGACGACGACAGGTATGCGATGTTATGATACGAGTACTTTTCATGGTATGATATATATATATTATTATTAGGGATGCAACGATACCGATGCCGATAATCGTAAACCGCAGGTTATCGTTATTTTTGACGATCATCCGTATCGTAAATAGTATTACGATTCATAACGATTCCTGAAACTTTGGTTTGATGTTATATTTTGCGTGAAAAGGAATGCAAGACAGTGAGAACAATCGGAACTAGCTATGGTGACATAGATCATTTGCTGTTGAACATGTAAAAGAGAGATTGCATCAAGAAATAGAGTTGCATGCCTCTACCACATCATGCACTAATCAAATTCGAATATACACTGGACCATACATCTAATAAAGAAAAAACAGATAATATCAGACAAAGAGTTTGAAGAACCTCTATCAATCTTTTTAACAAGTGAGTTTTCTTTGTTTAGAATTTCAGATACTACCTAATAAATAAGTAAAATCAGTACATAGAAAATAGATTTTTTTAAACTGCAATGCATCAAGCTGAGATGAAGATGACTAATTCTTATTACTTAGTTTAGTTAACAAAATATTATTTTAATAAAATAAAATAATATAGTACTTAGTATTGATATTTATTTATAGTTTCAGATAACAACTTTATGTATGAAATTAATGCTTATTTAAAAGCACCCAATACAGAGATGGAGACAGAATACTATATTTCCCTTGTTTATTTAATGTAAAATAAACGAATCGTAATGCATTCGTTATCGTAATCGCTATTACGATGCGTTCGTCATTCGTATCGATATCGTAATAGAAATATCGTTGCATCCCTAATTATTATATTATATACTACATTGTTCTCATAAGTCCAGTCCATCCCAAGGTTGCCTGGAAGAGATCTTTCAAAGCGAAAAGGCCGCCCTTTGTACTTCCTTGTTTCCCAGCATTTTTTTCTGTATTATATTTTGTGTTTGTGTGGTACAATAAAGAGTTATCTATCTATCTATCTATGATGTCTTTCCAATTAGCATGCTTAGCATGGACAGCAACCAGGCCTTGTCAAATTGTTTCTGTTGGAAGAACACTAAACGATTAATCCCATAACTAAACTAACACTTTCATGGCCCAAGAGGCAGAAGTCCTCCTCCAGCCCCGTGTAGCGACGGCACCCCCTTGGGGTCGCACCGCCGAGGCTAATGCGATATACTAAAATATAATAAACTAAACTAACAAGGGACATCTACAAGGTTCATTAAAAAAAAAATGTCGTAGTTTGACGAATTCAGACAAACTACTATAGCAAAATATAAATGGTTGTTCCATACAAATAATTGATTTTCCAGGCCACGACCGCCATCGCCCGGGTCTCTCCTGCGCGGGGCGTCTGCACTCAAACCGCCGCGGCCCGCTGCCGAGCCGCAGGTCGATCCGAGATCCGATCTACTCAAGGCTATAAGAGATGGTAAGAAAACCTTATAGACCGCGTAGAAGCTGCGGTCAACCAACAGAGAAAACTGTGCTTCGAAACCCGCTAGTCTCTGATACAAGTAGCCGGACATACTGGACGTCAACCAACAGAACACGAGCATATTGTGTGTGTGTGTTAAAGAAACTTATCGTTTTGTGACTCAATGCAAATATAAGTCTGCTCTAACATTAATTTTAAATCATGTTTTGTTGATTGAGTTTCAAATATTCTCTTTTTCACATAAGTAAGCCAAGGATGACCCCATCCCCTCAAGAGCTAGCTAAAAAGTAATTTTTAGTTTTGTCCGCCCTTGTATCGAGCGTGTCGTCTGCTAAACTTCAATTAACAAAATTTTCAAGTGGTTCGTTTCTTTCAGGAATAAAACTCCGCAAGGTAGAAAAGCGCGGCGACGACACAATCGGCCGCTACGACACGCTCCGCGGGCCGCCAGCGTTCCTCGACGTCGCGTCCATTCTTGCGCGGCGCGTCGCGGTCGAGTTGTCCGACAGTTCGACGGCCGATTCTGACTCCGACGACTCGGACCAGTGGACGGAGTCACGTGCGTGACGTCACGCCCCGCCGCCGCAGCACGGCAAGACTCCCCCCGGTGCGCCGCAGCGATCCATAACCACCGTTATCACCAAATCCGAAACAATCATCATCGCCAAAACTAACATCCCACCCATAGAAAATGTCAAATCGCCCCCGCTGAGGCAGAACTCAAGTGAATCCTTCAAGAAGTCTATAATTATCGCCAAAACTAATGCTAATATAGGAGACGTGAAATCCCCCCCGCTGCGGCAAAATTCAAGCGAATCCTTCAGGCAGAATCCAACTGAATCAAAGGTTACGTCGAGGCAGAATTCGAGTGAGTCGTTCAAACCCGATCAAGTACAGAGACAGAATTCTGATCCGAAAGAGAAAATCCTACCGACAGTCAAGGAATCTAAGGAGTTGAAAGTAAAAGCGGCGTCGCCACCGAAAAAGGTCGTTTCGCCACCGCAACGTGTTGTAATCCGGAAGGAGATAACACCTCCGCCAAAGATTACCTCCCCGCCCGTCCTAATATCGAAGCTGAAGCGCGTAAACTCAACCGTTGAACATACCCCCGTTCAAAAGTCATTCAAACCCGACGTGGTAGTGAAAGAAACTCCTCGAGTTGAAAAGCCGGCGTTTGTAGTCAATGCTCCGAAGGAAGAGAAACCTGTGTTTGCTCCCACTATGCCTTTACCGGCCATACCCACTGAAGCAATAGCTGCAAGCTTTGAAGCTGATAAACTACCAGATCCACCCGCTGAATCGGACAAATCAAACGAAGAAATCAACGGCGTCGGGGATAAGATAAAGATTTTCGAGAAAGCGGCCGAGAATGCCGCTTCCGGGACCGCCGGCCGGTTGTCCCGACCCGGGTCTATGAGACGGCCGAGAACTGAACGCTTGCCGTCCGATGAGCTGCCTCCGCCCCCACCGCCCGCTGAGCTAGCCTTGTCCCCCGCGCCTCTAATCGCTTTCGAACGGCAGCCGAGTCTCACTCGGGCCGAATTCGGTTCATCCCGTTGGCCTCGCAACGAACCCGAGACCGAAGAAGCTCCGAAACGTCCCGAACCTCAGCGAATTGTCCGACCAGAGTTCCGCCCTCTTGTTTCCCCCGCAGAAGTCACCATCCGATCTCCGAGTCTCGGCGCGAAGATTCCCGATCGCTTCCCCTCACACGGCACCGCTTTCCGCAACGTAGCGGCCACACCGCCCGTCGCAGCTATGGCCTCCGATCAAGACGAGCACCACAAAAGTTGCAAGACCAGAGGAAAATACTCAGTCAGCCGCGGTTCGAGCTATTACTCCCGCGGGTCCGAAGAAATCTGGTTAGTAAAGAAGAAGGATATAGAGGAGATTGAGGAACGCGTGTTGGATTCTCTCCGTCGCGTACCGCCGGCAAATAATGGTGGAACTAGCGGTGCGGCGACTCTAGGCCGCGGTAGAAGGCAGGTGTACGCTAGAAGCGAATCTTTAGAACCGACTAGTGTTAACCCTCGAGCACAAACTCTGAAGCGGCAGTCCTCGGTGGCTTGTACTTGCGGTCACGACAAGACGACACGAGCTCGTAGCGCTGACGCTACTACGCCTCAACGCACGCGTTCGCGTTCCCATGGAGACGAAAATAATCACGCACATGTACTCGATAAGTATGAGACACTTGTCTAGCGCCGTCGGCAATACATTGCATGTTAGATCATTTCGCTTGTAGATGACGGGTTTGATCGCGGCAAATAATCTCCCTTAAAAAATCTGATTAAATACTATAAAATTTCGTTATTAATGGGCGATATGTGTAACGGAATACCCGTAATAAGTCATTAGAATTTGGCTAGTGTACCCACAAAATAAAAATGTATGGTAAACCAAAAAATATACCTTGTAACGGTTGAAAGTAATGAGTTAGATTAGGACTTACATTTATCCCTAGATAACTTATAATCATTTTGTCTTGGGGGTTCTTTCTTCCCTGTCATATCTATGTAGAACCGTTCTCGCACGAGCCGAGTTTTTGTTAATCGCATTTCCACACTTGGTCCTCGTGTGAGGATGGGCTAACTCTTCCTATTCGTAACAGATTTAATATCTCGATTTCGTAATTGAAAGCGTATCGGAGTTTTGTATGTAGCCCACCTGAGCACAACTGGTTTGTATGGTGCTTTGCTTGTTGTAATGTATTTGTATGGATGTTGCGCCAATCCGCCAGGATTTTTTTTTTAGTCTGGGGAGGCGTATTTTTTGTCACTTTGCTATTGGTGGGGTTAGCTGTGACCACATTTAAGGTGGAAACACACTATTGAAGCACCACGCGACCCGACAAAACACAATGCGTGTTGAGTTGAATCAAATTGTGTTAATTTTCTATGACCAAAATCATATTAAGACCCAACACTTCGTCGCGTCGGGTGTTTATAATGTGCGCGTTTTGTCGGGTCGCGTGGCGCCGCGCCGTTTCAATAGTGTTTCTACTTTTAGACAGGCTATCGCATACTTTTGGCTTTCATCTTACCTTCAACATACAAATGCAAGATTGAGATTGAGAGACAAGTCGAAGATGAAAGAGCACAAGTATGGATAATATTAAATTTTGTATTATTTTACTATAAAAACTATCGTAGTTTGACGAATTCATTACGGATGTAAGCGGGTTAACTACGAACCTTATTTGTGTTGGAAGAACATCAACGTTTCGTCCCTTAACGAGGGACTTCTACACGGTGAGTGCGGTTCGCGGCGCGCCTTTACCGCTTCCGTGCTTGGCCTACTGTAGGCCTAGCACGGGCATTGTTGTCTAGGGTAGAATAGAGAAAAATTACGTCACTTTGTCATCGAATGCGTAAATTATTTGAAATTAATTCCTTCAAGTTCAATAATGTACGCAATGTATGACGATGCGATGTCATTATTGTCTATTCTACCCTAGAGAAAATCCCCGTGCTTGGCCTACAGGAGAGTAGGAGAGTCATCATCTCGCGGAGATCCCATCTTGCCGTGTAGTGTAGGTGTTCTTCCAACACAAATAAGGTTCGTAGTTGACCCGCTTACATCCGTAATGAATTCTGTCTTACGTTTACCGCGGTATGCGCCTTGCATGTGTAAATTTATAACTGTTTTTAGGAACGGTTGTGACATTAATTTGAGATTTGTTGTAATTTAAAAGCTTCTGAATTCAAATGTAAAGTTGCTAGTCTGTATGAATTTGATTATTAGTGTCACATAATATGAGATGTTATGTAATCTAGATCCGAGTATTGGACAATGATTTGGACACGTCATCGCCTAATTCTGTCCTCTATTTCAATAGGACAGGATTTCAAACTACATTGCACCTGTTCGTAGTACCCTGATTTCCCTTTTAAGAACAATTAATTTAATTCAAGATGTAATTAATGTTTATTATTAGACAAAAGTTGTAACCTTGTTAGATCTAAGATCGTAATAAAATTAACTACATTTTTGTATTTTCATAATTATGTGACCTATAACTAATGTAGTGCCAATATAATCCGTGTATATTCCAGAAATAACCTTCCATTTTATAATATAACGTATATGTTTGATGTGTAATCCTAAGGGAAGAAATCTCAATGCTTTCCTTCTTACTTTCAATTGGTATTTTCGGGAATAGTACCTACGTATACATACATTCCGAAATTTCTGGTTGCTCAGATATATCCCACGCGACTCTTCCGTACCTATTAATATTTAAAAAGAGCAACGAATGTGTACCAAATTAATTATCTTATTTATAGTGTACCTAGATAGACATAAGCATAACACTTTCGTTTTTGTACCTTTTTATCTTATGATTTTTTATAGATAGAGTAATAATTTTGGAAATATGCTGTTGCTTTTCCGCGGTGCGTTTAAGCTTGTTGGTTAAACTCCTTTTATAAATATTTGTTTGATCCCTAACTTAAAAATGATTTATTAACACTTGTATGCTGCTTGTATGTACTCAAAAACTTATTCTAACCAACAACTAAACTATATCAAAATACAAAGATAATTTTCTTTTATGTAGCAACGTAAATGAAACGTTAGGCACGTTGCTATCACGATTATTACTAAGAAATGTAATTATTAGCTGTAAGGAAGTGCATCGGATAAAGCATGTTTTATATTGTATGTAGATTATGTAAGCGCATCTTTATTTTTGTCTTAAATGTCAAACGCTAACTATTTATTTGCATTTTTCTTTAAGGTTTATAGTTTTTATTAAATATTAATGTTGTTGGAATCACCGAAAGTCCTTGTAATAATTCAATAATTATGATGTGATATTTAAAAGACACAAACAAAAGGTCCTCGTTATTATATATATCTACCTATACTTACCTACTTACCTAGCCTTGTGTATATCATGTTATAATTAATGTCTGTGCATAGTATCCCGGACTATACTGTCTATTATAGAATATTCTATGAATTGTTTATTTGCTAATACAATACATAAGTTAAAAATAACTATGTTGTTTTCTTTCTTCAAACCTATTTGTGTCTGAAATACTTTGAGAAGTTATTTATTGACAAATACCAAATAGTTTTTACAGGCTAGGATATTTTGGATGTAGTAGGCCAAGCACAGAGATTGTCTAGGGTAGAGTCGGGGGACATGTTAAGTAACTAATACGGCCCTAAGGCCGTATTAGCACTACCTAAGCAGGAGGCGTACTAGTTCTTTGGGTAGAATATAGAAAAATTACCCCTTGACAGTAATCCCTGTGGTTCGCCTACTGCAAGATCTGTCTAACTAGGTACCTAATTAATTCCTAGGGCGCCTTTAAATCAGCCGCTAAGCACCGCGTGGCAGCAGCCAGGAGCGGGGCCGCCGCGCCAAAGAAAATCATACCGTCGTTGCCGCGCTACTGTCGCTATTCGTTAAACGATACCGTACGATATTAATTTACGTGTATCGTGTAGAAAACATAAAATCCGAAAAATATTTGAATTTACCGCTACGCCAAAGCAATCCGTAAACGACCCCACTCCCCCACCATCACCCTCGTGTTTTCGGCTTTACTTACGCACCCCACACCAATCTCTACCTAGTCTGTGCCCCACCCAACACACGCAAGTGCTTTATTGGGTGATTAATGGTCTGTCTTCTTTCTGGGCCTGGAAAAAACACATTGCCGTAACGCAAAAAAGTTATTTCAGCTTGTACCTCTCTGTACGAGTGCTTCAGGCTAACATGTCTTTTTGCGTCGAGATGGAGGGCATCTCTTTTTAAACTACAAACTGAGCGAGAATTTAGTGCACTAACGGTAGAACGGGGAAACCGTGGATACGGAACGGTAATTTGTATAAGAATGTAGGGGATACGTTCCCAGAACTCAAAATAAAAGAAAAAACTCATACTAAAAATCAAATCACATACCGTGGCCAAATAAATATATATTTATCTAACTCGTTTTTTTAACAATACCTACCTACTAATTATTGTCTGGCTTAGACAGTTTTAAAAAACTTAGTAATTTTCACTTCGCGAAATATTTATCCGTGAATACAGGAAACGAGTCACAATTTTTTTACCCGCGAATAACGAAATCGCGAATAAGGAGCTTTTACTGTAATGGACAATAAATGTAGCCAATTTACATGTGTGTGGCATGCTCTTAATTTTTTTTTTCACGTAGCTTTATGTACAAAATAATACAGGAACATAAACGCACAGGCAGGCGGACTGGCGCATGGCGGGGCGTCGTCGCCACCACCCTCACAACACCAAAGCTTTTTTTATTTAAGCAGTCGGATGAGTTAAATTTTTGTGCATTATTATGATGAAAAGTGGATTTTATTTTAATAATGAGTTGCCAACAAATGACTTTTTTTTAAACGCAGGTAATGAAGACATTTTTTAAGAGGTAGAATACATACTTGCTAATAAAAAGATATAGGCAAATCCAAAAATGCATACTTAAATATTACGAAAAAAGTTGGAGAGCCATTGATCCTTTGTTTACGTTATTTCTTTTGCTCGGTTGAAGAGTGGGTTGGCAAACGGGTAACCATAGAGCATAGGATAACTTATCGAGTAGCGAGCGAGTAGTTTAGTGTGTTTCGCACGAACTTCAGGCAATTTAGGGAACCGACAAATAGATTGGTCCAAGCTATAGGCGCCACAATGCCCAAAAAGTGTCCTCCAATGAAATTGCTTCTATTTGCTTTTAGTGCTTGGTGATTTTTAGTAAATTTTGCGAAATAATTTTACATAATTTACTTGGAAGTGCGAAATAATGAATAGTGAATGGAAAAAACTGTAAATCAATTATATATTAGTGACTTGAATTACCCGCGTTGACTGCCTGTTGGTATTTTTAAAAACCGTGTAAAAGCTCGAAGCGTTACTTTCATTTTCGGGTTGCTGAAAATATTATAAAATGACTTCAGCTCTGTATTTGGAGCACTACTTAGACAGTCTACAACACCTTCCGATAGAGCTCCAACGAAATTTCAAACTTATGCGGGATCTGGATGATAGGGCCCACGGCCTAATGAGGACAATCGACCTTATGGCCGACGAATTATTACCAAGTATTCCGAAGATGGATGAGGAAACTAAAAAGGAGAAGGTGAACACAATACAAGGATTGTTCAATAAAGCTAAAGAGTACGGGGACGATAAAGTTCAGCTGGCCATTCAGACTTATGAGTTGGTTGACAAACACATACGTCGCCTTGACTCTGACCTTGCTCGTTTTGAATCAGAAATTCAGGAGAAAGCTATGAACGCTCGTGCAGCCCAGCAGGCAGCGGCCGAGCAGGAGCCTAGCACTACCACCGTGAAGAAAGGCAGAAAGAAACATAAAGGTGCTGAAAAGAATGCAGCAAGCGCGGGGAAAAAGAAACGCGCCGCCGCGTCCAGCGAAGACGACACTGTCACGACTGGACGATCTGCCGCAAAGAAGAAAGCTCAGCGCAAAGGAGCTTCTGCATCTGCCAAACAGGCTCAGGAAGAACAGGAAGAGAATGGTGACCTTGATGAAAACATGACACATCCCAGCGATGTGCTTGACATGCCGGTCGACCCCAATGAGCCCACATACTGCTTGTGCCATCAAGTGTCATACGGAGAAATGATAGGATGTGATAACCCCGATTGTCCCATTGAGTGGTTCCACTTTGCATGTGTTGATCTCAAGATAAAGCCCAAAGGTAAATGGTACTGCCCCAAGTGTACGCAGGACCGAAAGAAAAAATGATCCACAGTTAAACCATCACTTAAAACTGTGAATAGGACTAAGTCGGTGAAAAAGTCAAAAGGCATCTAGATTGACTCATTACATAAGTGTAAAATAAATAGTGCATTAAAGGATATATTGAAATGTGATATTGTGAATGTATATTTGTATTGTTATACCTATTATGTTGAATTTTGATGTAGCTACAGAAATATAGACAAATTTTAATGTAAAATGTGTACGTAGTATCATAATTTGCCTATATTTTTGTGATAGAATTAAATACAACTTAACTTTAATTTATTTAAATATGAACCGGTAAGAGTTTTTTATAAATATGAGAGGTGTTGCTCATGAAATTGATACAGCACAATTAGATAACTAAATTAAATAACAAGATTACAATGACACCAATTGATTGAATTTATTAAATCATAGTAACTGTGTTTGGTTATGTATGAGCTTTTATGAGACTATCTAAACTAAACAGAGCTAAGTTATGAAATATAGCTGAAATGATTGATTGTTATTAGCATTTATACAAAATAACATGGACATGGAAGACATGACATGACATGACATGACACAACAAAAAAATATGAATTTGATCCCACAGAATTAAAAAGATGTGTCTTCATTTTTTATGGTACAATTGGGACAAATCAATGCCAATTGTACCATCAATGGTACTGCCTAATGGTACAAGTGGTCTGGTGGCCATTCGTGTATTTAGAGGGTTGAGAACTGAAAAACAACCAACATACTATGATGTAAATGTGTGATTGTGTATGCATGCATACATACAAAGCACTGATGTCTTAAGATAATGAATGAGTGCTCCAGATATTTTTCTACTGGGAATTTGTCCACATTTTATTCTTGCTTATGCAAAATAATAGTTAGGTTTTTGCATAATGGTTCATACTTTCCTATGTTATGTTATATATGACGCACATAGTTTAGTAGACCATAAGCCGCAAGTGCCTGATTAATATGTATGTACTTTTATAATCCATAGTATGTAATAGATTCAACATTGCTTCAATTTTACTTGCTACTGATACTGTTAAAAGTACTTGTGTTTTATAGTATTAGCTTTAAAGTATTTCTGTTTCATAAAATATTATGTTTTTTTAATTAAAATGTAACAAGATCGATTTTCCGGTTGGAAAGGGTTTATAATAAATCAAATAATATCCCAAAAATTTTTCGGCTTAGACGGGACTTAAACCCGCATCATTCGCTCAGTATGAGATTGTGCTAACCAATTAAACCGAGTGTGGGGTGTGAGTGGGTTGATGAAATATAAGTTTATTTTATTTTTATTATCTGACAATATATCCAAAATGCAATACATATACATATTTTGTAATAAATGAATTGCTTGTGTAGTAATAAGAATTATAATAATAATTTTAAGATTTCTTTGTAAAATGTAAAACTGATTTGTTTGCCAAATTCCTAATCTATTGTATTCCACCATTTGCAATGAATACAAGTGAAAACTTTCGATCAATTGTAGATCCAAAACAGTGGTGATAATGATTTTAAAATGAATTTAAAATCATTATCACCACTGTTTTAGAGTTCACAAACAAATTATAATTTTTAAAAAGGTTTTTAAGTGATAGGTCACAGTGTTTTTTTCGTAGGTTGTTTTGCACACCAATCAGTCCACCTCGATTTGTGTTCTGCCTGGGTCGACGATAGTAGAACAGTGCTTCGATTTCGGCAGATTTTCAGCTGAAATCGATGCACAGTTCCTATCGATCGACGACTGCGCAAAGATTGATTATTTATCGACGATCAAAATTTTATAGACTGATGTGTCTATAAAATTTCGATCCTCTCTTTTGGGTTGATTGATTGGTCTGTCTGAGAACACATTAAATGGTTATAATAGTAATATAAAGGTAATGCTTAAGTTGACATATTTTTATGAAATGAGTCATTTTTACTTAGAATTAGGTGGATTAAACCAATAATTATGTTTCTATTGAATTTTTTGAAACCGCCTTTTTTTGCCAAACCTACGCTGCTGGCTAGGGCATGAGGCCATTAAGATATGTGAAATGTTCACTAATCTTTTAACACTCATGGCCCAAGACAGATGGCCACCTCCGCCCCCCGGTTGCGACGAAGCGCGCGCCCCCGGGGGTCGTACCGCCGAGGCTGTTGTAATTGATATTGGTCTGTAGTAGTTTTAGTTATAAAATATACTTATTGAAACTTATATCACAAGCAATCGGCAGAGCAATAATTATTGAATTTAGTAATACCTATATATTAGAGCAAATAAGTAAGTTTAATTTAAAAAGTAACAAAGTAAGGTTTCTTTATTAGTAGAAATGTTATAAATTATGTTGCGTTAAATAAAATAGATAATAGTTTGCACTCTTTCTATTTATTTTCCAAGATACCTCTATGACATTTAGTCAACACAATATGATACTAAGGACTCTTATAAATAGTTATGTTAATATTATAAATTATAATACTTTCTGGTACCTATTGTGGTATATGTATAATAAATGTTATTAATTCTGATAAGATGAAGATGACTAGTAAGGAAGTCATCATCATCATATCAGCCCATACACGTCCATTGCTGGACATAGGGCGGCAGTGGACGTTACTAGCCTTTGAACTCGTAAAGCTCTGCACTCTTTAATCCAGTTGTCTTTAAATTCATTTTACAGTGACAAAATAGCTTTTCACAAGCAGGAAAAGGAGTGGCCCGCGAGCTGTCTGTCATCTGATGCCGTCAATATAAAATTCATCTAAATGTTACAAAGCCCATAATTGATTGCACAGTTTTGTGCTCTCCTGCAGCGGTGCTTTCCAAGTGTGCGACAAGCTTAACCCATTCACCGCGGTTTTTTTTCTCTGTCGTACAACCTGCGGGAACGCGCCGAAGGCGCCGCAGAAGCTGATGCAGGATTTCGACTAAGTGCATCGGTGGCAATGAAAGTGTTAAAACGTTTTATGTAGAGATTTCACTACGGTACGATACAAACATAAACATATCAACGATATGTACGTACTACTTAATGTTTATTCTGCGTCTACAGGTTCACGTCTAATTATACCCTTCACAAAAACCCGCACTGCGAATAAATTGCAGAGCGAGGTTGAAAGCTCCACATTGCATCAGTCAATGATGGACAAAATCCGGGAGCTTGCATCAGTCAGGCTACTTAGGTCCTTAACATTTTAGAATGATGGGTCTTGAAAATAACTTCATTGACCGTGAAAAGTTTTATCCAAGTAGAATACTTAATTAATTACGTAGGAAGTACCTATCCAGGTAGGTTTAATTTGTATAAGGGTAAATTTTGAACCCTAAGTAACTATAACTACCAGTTTTTAAGACACACTAGAATAGACAACATGATATGCCTAAATTTTAGAAACCAACTATTTTTCATAAATTTTTGGACCCCAATCACTCATTATTAAATAAGGTACGTAGGTACCTACTTCTAATAACCATTCATTGATTATTAGAAGCTATTATAATTAATTATAAGAAGCTATTACCTATTATAATTTGGAATCCAGGAACTAAATTGTGATTTTAATACCTAATACCTACCTACCTTTTTTCTTAACAAATTATAGGTAGGTATCTATCAATTTTGCTAGTGTTTGTGCTTCGCTCCAAAAGCTCAACAATCGTGCCGCTTTACTTTCATAGATGTATGGTAGGTAAGCACACTACTTACTTAACTACTCTTTATGTACACAAGTACCTCTTATCTTTATCTGGTTGTTCCCTCCACAAAACGCAGGGTTGCCCGAGAGGCGAGTTCACAGATCGCAGCGCATTCAGTGCTCGGGAAACTTTACGCGGGAAAAGTTGTCTTACTTATTTTTTGAATTTCGAAAGTTTGGCTCGGACAGGATGACTACGCTACTGCGTAAAATATGGAAGAACCATTCTAAGCACAAAAGTGAGTATACCTTTAATAATTAAAAAAAAAAGCTTCTTGTTACAAAAGTTTAATATTATGTGTCGTCACTATTTAAGGAATTTATTAAATATTTATGGAATATTTAAGAGTTATTTCTATCCCATGGGAACTGTTTTATGGAAATAACTGTAGGCAAATTTTAGCGATCCGATCCGTTCCCGATCCGTTCTGTAGTTTTTGGCGTGAAGAGTTAACGAACATCCAAAAATCTAAACAAACCTTCGCATTTCTAATATTATAGTGTGATTACATAATTGTTAAATTAAAACTTCGCATTTAAACAAGATCGCTATGACTAACAATTTTTAAAAATTTTGTATTGTTTATGTTATTCAATTTAAGTTCTTTTTTATAATGGAATGGTAGATGAGGTAGATATTAAAAACTCTACCTCCTTACTCTTTTTTTTCTTTCTAGGTTATCTACGGGTTACTCCCAAAATACTACATTCTTTTGTACTAAAAACATAAGAATCCCGTACATTTACTCTAAAACTACTCCAAAGAATTAAATATTAGGTATAAATTGAATTCTACCTCCTTGACTTGAACTTAAATTGAAAAGGGTCGACGTGCACTTTTTTATGCCCATTATCTATTCGTTTCGGCGATTTAAGACCACAATTAAAAATGTTCTCGGTTGTATTATTTTAAACAGCTTCCGCCCGCAGCTTCGCATACGTTTTTCAGGGATTTTCATTATTTTATTCCAGTTATAGAAATACACCTTTGCAAAATTTCAGCCCGATTCGTTCAGTACTTTCGGCTTCAAGAGGTAGCAAACATCGCGACATCTAAACATCCAAACTTTCGCATTTATAATAAAAGTGTGATACTACTTACTTATTTATAAATAAGTGTGATATACTTATTTATAATAAATAATTTTATTGTTTGTAAAAACTAAAAACCGACTTCGAATCCTTTAATTTTTCACTGTTTTTTAGATTCCGTACACGAAGGGTGAAAACGGACGAACTACTAAGCCTCCGCTGTCCGTCCGTCCATCCGTCATAGGGCTCTATCTCATGAACCGTATAAGAGGTAGATAGTTGAAATTTTCAGATAATGTGTCTCTTGCCGCTAACAACAAATAATAAAAAACAAAACCAAAATTAAAGGAAGCCCCCTTTGCAATACTCCCTTTACGTACAAAAAAACGTGTTTTATTTGGCTTTAATTGCTCTTTGTTTGTCAAGGCAACCTATATATTTGTATCTTGAACCACAATAGGTAGACACATGAAACTTTCTATCAATAAGTATCACTTCAACTGTAATAACAACAAATATAAATATATGTATAATAAAGTTGAAAATATAAAGGGGTCTCTGAACAAGTGAAATTATGATGTTCTTTGAAAAAGTTGCGTGATTTTTACGGCACCTTCCTGAACCCTTCGTGTGCGAAGGGTTTTGCGGAACAAATACTAATCTCTTGGGAATAAAATTTTTATGGGACCAGCTCGGAATCATTCTCTACATAATGGCCAAATAATTTTCAAAATAAGTCCATTAATAACGGAGAAATCGACTAACATACTTACACAAAAAAAAAAAAATACATACAACCGAACATAGAATCTCCTCCTTTTTTTGAAGTTCGTTTACTTTTATTACTATTTTACACTGTAGATAAAATATTTTACCAAGCTGCAACCAATCTTCCATAAATCATGAGCTCTGAGTGCTGTACGGTTGATATTGTATAAGGCTAGGTCCGTCCGGGTGCTAGTTTCTCTCTAATTACTTAGGAATTAGGAGATCTCGGCGAGGTTCTACGCAGTCTATCAGATTGCGGTTTTATAGGAAGCAGGTTATATGTAGGTGTCGATCAGGTAGAGTCGGCTTTGGTCGAGCAAGGGACGGACACCATTTCGCGTTCTACTTAAAAAAGATAAATTTCAAAGAGAGAAACAATATGTTTTTATTTACATAAATAAAGTATTAGGTACGCAAAAATAAAATTTATGGTACTAATACATAAAATCCAGTTAAAATCCACCTCGATGTACTAATATGACTATGTAAATTTTTTTTATTCATTCAATTCATTCATTGATCGGCAGTGGCCTTTATTAACAAGGAGAATAACAATCAAATAATAGAAACAAATTAGAACTACTAGTATTTACAATTGAAACAATAAGCTAACTGCAGACTGTTGCAAACAATCTACAGGTAGCTCAACTGATCCATTTCAATACCAGTTATTAATAACTTTATACATATGTACCTTTTCCACTGCTGAGCGAAGGCCTGCCTCCCTTCTTTTCAGGCATCTCTCTCCCTTGATGTTATTTTATCACGTTGTGACATCCTTTTATTAGAAAAACACTAAGACCACTTTATTCTGTTAGTTTCATGTTCTATGATTTTTCTGTTGGAAGTCCTTAAATAATAAATGATGACCCGTTCTGGATGCTACCTAAACATTACTGTCGTCTTCGTGAATATTTAAGAGCATAATATAGGCTCTTACTTTTTTCCTAGCAAAGGACATCTTCCTACTGATAGATGGATAGATAATGTGTTTATTGCGCCATAAAACTTATTTATTTACTGACTAGCTGCTGCCTGCGGCTTTGCACGCGCTTTTCAAGTAGCCTATGTCCGTCCCCGGAATACTATTTATCTCCCTGCCAAATTTCATTGAGATCCGTTCTGCCGTTCAGGCGTGAAAAAGTAACAGGCAGACAGAGTTACTTTCGAATTTATAATATTAGTATGGAATTGGGTAGAGTCCTAAGCGGTTGTGCCTATAATAATCCCGGAATAAAGAAGGTCATTTGAACATTTTGAACTGATGAATTTGAGAGGGGTTAATGCTTTCTGTATGCTTATCAAATCAAATCAAATCATTTATTTGCTGAATACATTATTACAGGTACATGTCAGATCTTATAACTAGAGTGATGTCAAACGTATTCAACCCGCAAGCAGGTGTGCAAATTTTAAATATTGGCGATTTATATAAGTAGTTAAAATAATCAATAATAAAATAATCAATACAATAGAGAATAAATAATTAACAATCAGATAATAACTATAGTCTAAACATAATAAATTATTCTACTTAAAATTAATATATTCATTTACACTATAGAAACATTTGTCATGTAGCCATTGATTTAATTTTTGTTTGAACAAATTACCATTGAGGTCTTTAATAGGTTCTGGTAACTTATTAAAGATGACGATGCACATATTGAAAACATTTTTCCCATAGATTTGCTTGTGGCACCACCTGAACCTGCTTCCATTGTAAATGCGGCCGGTCTATCAGACGTCAGAAAAAGCTGTCAGTCGAGTGCAAAGTTGTCATCTGTGCTTTAGATTCACTGCAGGGTGTGGCTTATGATTGAGTACCTACTACCTAGACCTAGGTACCAAGGTTTAGGTTTCTTAGTGCTTGAACAGTTAGTGTTCAGCTACTTCTGACTTGTCAATGTCCAATAACACACTTTGGGATAAGTTGCCTATGCCCTTCCCCAGGATAGCGTCTATCTCCATGCCAAAAGTTTCAGTCAAATTTTATTATGATCCAATTAGCCGTTTAGGCGTGAAAAGGTAACAGAGACAGAATTATTTTGGTTTTTATCATTTAGTATGGACTGAATAGAAAATGCACAAAACATCGCAGCTTTCCCCAAATACATAAAGAATAACAAATTCTAATTATTTAGGGTTGTCATTGGATTTTTTTGGAAAGGCTTCGATCACGTTATGTGTCAAAATTATACTACTATGTATTATAATTATCAGAATCAGAATCAGAAATAGATTTATTGTTAACTGTTGTACAATTGTACTTTGACTTCCTTTATTACTAAATAAAAATTCACAATTAATAATTAATAATTCGCAATAAACAAGTCGGCCCATAGGCCGACTTGTTTATTGCGAATTTAAGCGAAACTGCGAATGTACCATTAAAAAAATTACCTGCTTCTTGGCCAGGATGCCAGTCGATGTCTTTCTGTGCCTTGTAGGTAGGTGGGTAAAGAACTTTCGTCCTTGGGGTCGTGGGGCACACACATTTATAAAGATCGTACCAAAGTTCTCATAGAGTCCACAGGTGATCGGAATGCTGGCTTCTATTTCGGTCAACAGTTTAGCATTGCCAGCATTCTGGGAACTCTGCTTTCTGGTGACGGTTTAGATCTTTAGGAAATTGGTATAAGTGTAGACTAGTAGGTAAACTGAATATATAAATTCCCTTCTCATTAATTTTTATCAACCTTTAACATGATTAGTATAACTGGTAAACCTAACCCATTAAACCTGCCCAGCCTCTGCGGTGCGACCCGGAGAACCATATCAACTTTAAGCGTGTATGTATGAAATGGGAACTTTAAACTTTATTAACAAACAAACTTACAATCAAATAATAAAAACAAATTAGAACTAGTATTTACAATTAAAACAATTAAGCTAACTGCAGACTGTTGCAAACAATGTACAGGTGCATTTGATCCATATCTATACCAGTCGGTCGCGTCCCCAAGACGCTGGCTGCATTGTCCCGCTGTATGGCAATGCTGATGCGCTGCGCCAGATACTCACAAGCTCTCGAGTCACGCGTCGCTTCGACCAGACGCTCAGATATTTTTTTTTAACCCGGAAAGCCTCGGTACCCCACTTGTAACTTTGAAATTGTCTCACAATACCTACCTGATTTTATATTAATGGACCCTGTCAGTAAAACAGATAAGCAAACGTCACGGATCTAACGTTGTTTGTTATCAAACGAAATTCTGTTTATAACGTTTTATCTACGTCAGCGAAGGTCTAAATAACAATATCACATGCAGGTTAGATTTAAGCACGCCATATTAACAGAAAATATACTTTAGTAAAATAAATTCATTTCAGCCCAATCTTGACTTATTGGTACCGTCAACTGGGTGTTAGGTAACCCCTTTTAAACATGTAGACTCCAATAATATCTCGGAGGTAGTATTCGTTTTCAAACTTTTCAGATACAAAGTTGGCGCGAATGTCTTGATTTTGGTAGGTAAGTGCTCATTTCAGTCCTTCGGCGTCACCGCATCAGCTGCAGCGCAAAGTGCCGGTTTTAAAAAGGCAGTTAAAAAAACAAAAGACGACCGCGCCAGCATTGAACAGCTCGGCTACCGACCTACTTCCGTTTCTCTAGCTTCTAAACGTAGCGTAGGTTAGTCTAAAAACTATTTTAAAAAGTCTTGTCAAAAGAGGTGAGTTGATGTTATTAAAACCTGACAAGTGTTGAAAACTTGACTAACCAAACAGTTTCATCGTTTGATCTCATTCGTCGGAGCCTCGGAGCTTACTGGAGATATCACGCATTATCTAGGCCAGACGGGCGATAGTCGAACTAGGCCATAGGTCAGTATTAGGCGCAATAGCGTAAATATCTTGATTACGATTACTTCATTCGATTGGATTTTTGCTAGATTGCCCCGGACTACTTAATAATCTTCAGAGGTATCATGAGTTGAAGAATCTGTCATCAAAAATGTAGATCACGACGAGTATGTATTATAATTTACCTTTAGAAATTTGGCAGCATTTATGGATGTTTATATAAAACATTTCGATACAGAACCCTTGAAAAAAACGACGATCTTCTCGCGGACGAGTTGTCCACTTCACTTTGGAGTAGGGGGCCGTCCGAATAACACACTAAGACTTTAGATTCGGATGAGTTGTACCCCTACTCAAAAGTGAAGAGGACAACTCGCGCATGGACGAGTTATACCCAGTTTACCTAATTAATGAGTATAAAATAAACGCACACAAACTACGATAGTTTGATGAATTATAAATGTGAGCGGGTTACGAACTATTTGGGATGAAACGTTGTGGTCTTCTAACACAAACAAGGTTCGTTGTTACCTGCTCACATTTTTTTAGAGTACTTAGTTAATAAATTCGACGAAGACGAAGAGTAGGTAAATTTTGGTAAGCTGCAAAATCTGCAAGTATTTTACTCACGTTCTTAACGCCTCCGTCGTATCGTAGATTGACCTACACGCGATGACTATACAAACTCTATGGGCACGTCAATACAGCGAAAATATCTTTTTTTTTTCGAAGAACCCATGTTCCATGGCTTCTCTGAAATAAAATAAATTAGCTCTTAGGTTTTGCTTCGAGACGGACAGTGGAACGCACTTTATCGAAAGCGACACAGACCAGATAGAAGCTGATGCAAGTGAGCTTCAACTAGATTAGAAATATAGCTAGTATAAAATGAGATCGCAATAAAATCAACGTCAATTTCCTTTCCTGAGACATAATTGCCATTGATTGCCATCTTCTACAATCTGTGTGATTTGCATTTGCATGATAGATAGCCTACGTCGACCGCGATAGTTGTGAAACTTTACCTACACATAAATCGACTTACTTGTCTACAGAAATTACCTACATACCAGTTGTCGCTAAGTTGGGTAATGCAATAAATATAAATAAATGATATATACAATGGCACCAACTTACTTTTCAGTTAATAAAATTCGCTCTGGCTCTCACTCTTCTGCTTGCTACCGAAAAAGATATCCCATATCCTTATGAGGCCTAGCTAGATGAAATATGTCTGGACTGTGAAGAGTGATTTCAGAATTCTTTCTAATGCGTTCTAATCACGTATGTTTAAAAATCCGTATTTTTTCAGAACTGTGCGAAGAATGGGCGCTTGCGGAATGCGAAGGCGAAGGTTGGTGGCGCGAGACCCGCGACGCAGGCGCCGCCGGTCAGATAGACGTGCGCTACGCGGGTGCCGCGCCCGTGGAACGCGCCGCATCCGCGCCTGCTACCGCCATTGCCGTCCGATCCGCGCTGCACTCCGCTAAAAGTAACTATGCACCTGTGACGTTACTAGTCACTAGACCAACAACGCAGGCGCCCGACGACGTGCGCTCAGCGGGGCGCCGCGCCCGTGGATCGCGTCGCCTCCGCGCCCGCTACCGCCATTGCCGTGCGATCCGCGCTGCACTCTGCTAAAGCTACTATACAACTACCCTCATGATAAGGAGGCAAGACAGGCATCGCGAGCCCAAGTTGTACGACAATTCCGATAAAAGAAAATACATCATGATCAGAAAACCTTATTTTTAAATCGTGTACGAGCAAAATTGCTTAAGATTCAGAACCTAAGTCTTGATGCTGATTGAATCCTGTAATCGATCGTCTTCCGTTTTTAGAGAAAAAGTTCTAGATATAAATATTAGGAGTCTGTCTTTATTTACCTAGCTACAACCTTAGTTAGACGAGATGGTGAGCAAAGCTTGATAGTGACCAATCAATAGTAAAATGAAATTAAAAAACATAGTAGAGCTCCTCGGGAAAAAACCGAGTGAATAAGTTTCGTCTGGGAAAGCGTGCGCCACCATCTTAGGCCACATTTTCACTTTCTTAAGTGTGACGGTGATTCCCTTTACCATCCCTAATAAAAAAAAACTAGATCACACGTAATTGATTTATTTAGTCGGAGGTGGGCCAAACAGAATATCAGTCCCCTGCTTCCAATCAAGTTCGGCTCATCGATGCCTTGAGCAAATATCCAAAGACGTAAAGTCCAACAGAAAATGGTAGAGACCACTGAACGCTGCTTCATGGTAACGGATATTAGGGCACGAGAGCACGTCCTGCCTATGACAACCTTGAAACCAGTTTTGTTTCACCAGATCATAAAGATGGACACTATTACGAGCATTGAATTGCGTTCAATATTATCTGACAAACCGCATTGTAGTTTATGCCTAGATATCGTTTCTAGCCAAGTACCCAGTAGTAGGGCAGTCTGATAATAGGTCAATGTGATTAGGCAGCAACTTCGCAATAATGTTGCAACATAGTGTACTTAAAGTTGTAAAGTAAGTGTGTGGCTGGTTCTTTTAAACCTGAGAACCCTAATCACAGCCCTAATTTGGATAGAATTTGATTGAGCAAAAAGTGATTTGTGGAATAAATTATCTCTGTAAAGTGATATTTCGCAATGGCTTGGTCGACATCGTGTAGTGACATAGATCGTATCAGTTTGACGGGCTAATGGATTATGGGAAAGATCAAAATCCTGCACATATGAACGAAAGTCTGATATTCTGTTTTTTTTTGAGAATAGGAATATTTGAGACCTCAAATAGATCCATCATCACCAACTAAGGTATTTTCATCCATGAAGGATTGTTTAAGAAGTGTGTGCTTGGCGAAACTTGATAGTTAGTGGGGTTCTTTATACGGGAAAGACTGCTATTACTGTAGCGTTGGATCTACACCATTACACCCACCAATATCTACCGCGATGATCTTTTGTCTATACCTACTGTAGTGTAGAAACTCAATATTTTGAATGAAAATTCGTAGAAGTACTTACTTATAATACCTTATAATGCCTACCTACTTTCTTGTAATGTTGGTAAAGTGCCAGGGTTATCTCATATTTTATTTTAAATTTCAGCGCTAAACAAAAAGCTCCAAAGGGTGAACCTGGACATCAGCGCAAAGGGGATCATCGTGACTGATGCCGAGTCACAGAACAACGTTCTCAGTGTATCTATTTACAAGTAAGTTCTGGGACATTCGACAATTCAGGGAAGAATTGAAAACAGTTCTTATCTGGATGGGTTCCTCGTCCAATGTCAATCTAAGATATGTTGATGTTTTTTACAAAAAGTAAAAGCCGACTTCAAATTTCTGAATATTCACATTGTTTTGTAAGTTGTACGCGACAAATAATGTCGAGTTACCTCGGAAATAAAACTGGACTGGACCACTCCGGGATATGGATAGGCAAAAAAAAAAGTGAATCAACAATTCGTGAAAATATGGCGTAACAAACATATCTGTCTACTTTAAAACAAGATCCGTCAAGTGCGAGTGTGACTCGCGCACCGAGGGTTTCAAACGGTTGTCAAGTACCTATACCAATATGTACTATAGGTACTGGTTGAAGACTTTGCTATTTGATAAATACCAAAATAAAATTTAATTGAATATTATGCTCCCCCTTTTTGACCATTTTTCAAAACGTGGTCTACTTACAGACTTCTTTATATTTTTCCTGTAAAATATAGATCCATATCTACAAACGCTACATACATTTCAGATGGATCGCTCTGCAGACTTCGGAGATAGGGGGGAATGGGTATTTTTTCGACTTTTTTCAAAATATTTCAAAAAGTACGGAACCTACAAAAATTTTAAAAACTGTTTTGAAATGTACTAATTGATACCTTTTATTTGATACCCCACCTGACATTGTAAGTCTCTTTTAAAATTTAGACATTACAATTTGTACTGAAAATTAACATTTTTCATTTATTTTTCTTTTAATCTGTTCAGGCGCATGAAATGTATTATTATTTTAAAATTTCACCATATTTGCTGCTGTAGCTGCTGAGATATTAAAGACGGAAGAAAGAACAGAAAAAGCGAGAACATTAAGGGTTTCGAAACCGACCTCCGATCTTCTTTCTTCGAAACCCTAAAAATCATACAGCTGAATGGAGAGCCTCCTTCTTCTTTAAGTAGGTTGAAAATGCCTTAAATATTTCTAAATTTTACCTAAATCGAGGAAAAAAGTCAGTTTGATGTTCAGTTTGCTGTCCCTATCATCTGCAAGTTATTTATTTTCTTCAAAGTGCATTTATAACTGTTAACAACATAATTATAAAACGTTCAGAGAGATAAAGCATGAATTGTTTTTATTCCGATTGATTTAAGTGTAGAAAAAATAGAATATTTCCTGTCAATGACTTCGTAAGATTTATTATCTGAATGGATATTGTGACATACTCGTACATAGATAGGTACATGCTTTACTTTGTCGTCATGATATAAGGATCATGTGAAGACATATTTTTATTATTACTTGCTTAAAAGCAAGGTTGCCAACACCATTGTTACACCATTGTTGGTTTGACATTGTTAGTGAATGAGCGTTTTAATACTTGGGTAAATAGGCAGATTTTCGTTTTCGAATGCCCTTCTGTCTGAGTCTCGTTGTCTTTTGAACCCCTAGATGTTTTGGGATGTACTATGTACCAATAAAAACGAGTTATGAAATAACTCATAACTCGTTTTCATACAAATTATTTCCCTCACTGAAAACTACCCTTCACTTCAATTCTAATAATATTTTTTTCAATTTATTTATCCATAACTTGGCAGGGACTTAGTCAAGTCAATCAGATTATTCAATACATTTCAAAACACTAATTAAAGAAAGCTAAAACCACTTTATTTCCATACCTATGACGAACTACATAGCGTCTACCTACCTACACAAAAACAATCACTTTACGTTATTCGACGACAAAACACTCATTTTAATTTTTTTATTTTATGGAGTCTCCTTGTTAAGGCATAGCTACACCAATAGATGGCGCTGATTTTCGATTTTGTGGTTTTTCACTGTTATCTAATTAAATACTTTATGGTGTCATATTACTTCTCCAATAGTAGAATTATTCCTAATATCTCACGTGAGACTCGCCTATCCCCAACGTCTCACGCCTAACTATTCTCAACGCCTTACGAAAAGTATTCTTAACGTCTTACGAAAGTCAGAGCATCGTGATTTACACAAGCTTTGCTTTTGTTTATTTATTTACAATCTACCTACATGATCATTCCAACCAAACCTTGCTTTCCAGGATATCCTACTGCTCCGCCGATGCCGCCAACGCCCGCGTCTTCGCCGTGGTGGAAGGCAGGAGCGACGCCGTGTCTCTCGACGCTCACGTGGTCCATGTGTTCGTCTGCTCTAGAAGAAAGCATGCGAGGGCGCTCGCATTGTCGCTGGCACATGCGTTCAATGATGCTTATCAGGTTGGTACAGGTCTAGGGCACCCTCCTGCCTCCTTATAAGCTCACATATGTACATCCACTGCTCACTGCCATAATCACCACGCATGGCAGAACGTGGTCCACATGTTCGTATGTTCTAGAAGAAAGCTCCAAGGGCGCTCGCGTTGTCGCTCGCACATGCTTTCAGTGAGGCTTATGAGGTACCTACAGGTACATAGGTGCAGGTACGCAGGTAGGTAGGTACGCATCTGAGTGGATGACGATGACCGACAGACTGCTGCAGAATGCCTCGAAGTTGAAGACAGGCTTTATTGGCGCTCCGGACCTATGTCCAGAAAATTATAAGGATGTGTTCCAAGCCAAATTCCGGTCACTGGCCGCGTTGTCCGCGCACACACACAGCACATTATCGAAGCGACGCGTGACCCGAGAGCTGGTGGGTATCTGGCGCAGCGCATCAGCATTTCCATACAGCGGGGCAATGCAGCCAGCGTCTTGGGGACGCTTCCGACTGGTATTGATATGGATCAGTTGAGTTACCTGTAGATTGTTTCAATTGTAAATACTAGTTTTCTAATTTGTTTCTATTATTTGATTGTAATTTTCTTTGTTAATAAAGTTTTCATTACATATTTGATTCATTTCAATTGACTCACCATAAGAGATCCCCGTAGAAAATCAGAAATCAATAACGTTTGTTTATTTTGGCTTAAAAAAAAGATCATAGACATGTCAAATTTTAAACTGTAGTAAGTATTATTTATTTGGGAAACAAAAACCTTATGTTTAGGTAACAATAGAATCTTAAACTAGAGCAGATGAAGCTAAAAACAGTTTCCACTAATAGTATGTAGTGTAACTAAACTAGTAATATATAAAACAAACAAAATTATAAATACTAATACAATGTATAAAAGATACCTACAGCGTGCCTCAACAGACGTAGTACCTAGGTATTCTTAAAATATCTAATCTAAATTACAATAAAAATAAAAGTTTAAATTTAGTCTGGTTTGCCTGATGTCAGTTCTACATCATACGGATTGGTAACTACAAGGAAAGGACTACTAACTAGGATGGATATTGGTTATCAATTATCATAATTAACTAAATTTGTGGTGTAAATAATAATATTTGAGGCCCTCATTCGAAGAAGTTAATATTAATATCAAATAAGAAAAAAAATGGTTTTATATTAACTTAATTTTTCTGCCCACTAGTAGAAAAAGTGAAAAAGAAACCACTAGAAGGTGTCCCACCAAAAGCGATAGCTGATCTTCAGTTAATTTTATTATTTCCAGGCTTGGCAATCTAACCAGGGATGCTCACTATCTTCGGGAGGAATGCGGTCGGCTCCATGGGTAAGTACTACTTCGGTTCATTTTCACCGTTGCAATTGAACGCGTTCAGTATTCGATAAACTCAGCTTAGCGCTTTAAACGAGTTCAACGCATTTTACCGACATAAGTTGATCCGGTTCAAGCGCTAAACCGAGTTTAAGGGCACATGTAACACAATAGGAAACCGAGATTTGAACTCGATCAAGCTGAACTTAGTTTTGTTGATCTTAGTTTTAGCAGCAAATGGTGAAATTGGACCTTAAAATGGTACCTACGTACTAAAACCAATTTTATTGGGAACAACATTATTTTTACAAAATCTCGTATATAGTTTTTGATACAAAAGACATCAACGCGCTTCGTAGAGGGTCTACGACCTGCTACGAAATTCCTATCGGTCATCGTGTATGTCAATTTATTGGTATCCATTATATAATTATATTCGGTCAGCATGAAATAATCTTGAATAGTTAATTGTTCAGCAGAATTATTATTTGGTCAGCAGGATTGTAAACTCGGTAAGCACAAACATGTATCTCGACCCCCTCTACACAGAAGCAGAAGTGACAGTAAGTTCGTTAGGTTTGATTTAGAAACAACCTTCCCAATATCACATTACTACTCGTAGCTGACTAGTTCCGTTATTTTGCTGACCAATTAAGTTATTTTTGCGGACTACTAAGAATAGCTCAACTCACTTATACTGCTGACAAAATACATTTTATAGCTCACCGAAAGCACTTTAGCTGACCGTTCAAGTGTAGATGTATCTTGTCTAAAATAACAAGACATATTTTGTGCTAATTTCACTCATAGGTTCAAAATAAAAACGGTTATTGTTATGTAATTGCAGGATTTTGTTTATATTGCAGGTTAGCTTCCCGGACGAGTCTGAGGATGAAGAAATAGAAGATTGGAACGCTCCCGCTCCCCTTGTCACCTTCGCATGAAAACGTCACCTTCACTTTACAGAAGAACCTTTAGTTAGTAATAATAAGGCTACGGCCTCTTGCCAGGATTTTAGGTTGGTCGCTTCGATGGTACCTTAGCGCGTGCCTTAGGGTGCTACCTCACTGGGATGCCACGGAGATGTCGCTGGCAACATATCCAAACTATTCATTATATTGTAGGCAGCTAACTCATTAGGCGACGGTTTGGAAAAGTCGCTTATTTGGATGCGTAGCCACGACCGGCTCGCTGTTTGGAAGCTGGACAGTGGCACCCTAGCGACGACGTTGCCAATAAAATGTACATATGATATCCGTACCTCACTCACTCCTCAGTAGCCAACCTGACGCCAATTGACGCCTTTGTTCGTTAACTTAAGTAAACGAACTGAATGAAACAGACAGTAGCCACTGGCGACTCTATCTGGTGACGTGCAGTTGCCAAAAGTTACGTTGCCAGCGACGTCGCCGTGGCATCACGGTGTGGTAGGGCCCTTACAGTTAAATAACCGAAAACAGACGTCTGACAGACATCAGAGAGACACTTGTGGTGTGGCCGACCCCGTACATATTTTATGCGTTCGTTTTCTCATCTACCATCCATCCTGTAGTGCGGCCGTGGCCTAAGAAACAAGAAGGCTATTTTAATTCTTCGGAGAATACCGGATACGCAATCGTTTGTTTAATTTTTTTTTTTGCAAATTGGTACAATTGTGCAACTGAATTTTTTTGCAAATGATTTTGCAGAAGCATAAAAAGAAATTACTAGAGTACACCAATTGGCCGAAACGAAGCACGCAATTTCGTGTTGAACAATTAAAATAGGCCCCCTGGCTACGATAGACATAAGATAGAATAAGTGTATTATAAAGGTTAGTTTCACTCCGGGCTTTACCTTCATGTAGCTTACTCAGTGGAGAATCGGCCTTAAATTTTAAGCAAAACAAAGAAAAATCTAATATAGATAATATAATGAGTGTATATTGGCGTTGAAAGTTACTTCTTTTTAATTAATGTTTAGACTTTAGTGACTATACTTACTAAACACAATAAAGTATTAAAATACTTTATTGTGTTTAGAAGTTTAAATTAATGTTATTGTCCTAACTAAATTATGGATGATTACTAAGTTCTATGAAATATTGGTAATACAATTACAATTTGACTGATGTTATTAAATAAAATTATTTTGATATTTTATACAGATGCGTAGTTTATTTGTATGTTATTTTACTTTTATTTTAGATTTACTTTTATACTATAGCCTATATAATAATAAGTAGACCAAAAGGCTTTAAAGGCATAGAGAACATTGCGTTAAAATGGTGTTAATAACGTTATTTTGGTCTAAATTATGTCAAAATCCCGTTATTTTATGCCGAACGTATAATTTACTTGGCACATAAATACATAAATAACGTAGCACGATACCAACACAAAAAAGGTTCGTAATCAACCCGCTCACATCCATAATGAATATGTTAAACTACAATAGTTTCTTTAGTAAAGCACATGTCCCTTTAATTAAGCCACTGATGCCATGAGTGGTGGATGATTACTACTGGCCCAGCACAATCAAAGCCTGCTTTGTTAAAACGGTCAGACAATGTGGTCCATCAGGTAATATAAACAATGGCCTGGTTCATTCAAAGCCTGCACTGTTGAAAGGTGGTCAGCCAACGCCGGCCGTGGCTCGTCTGGTGCAGAGGTCCTGCGCACGCCCGGCCCCCGTGGTAGTTTATCATCATGTAGTCGAAGCAGTCGGTTACACCGTCTCCATTGCAATCCTGGATATAAGGTTAATAAAATGATCAACATAAAAAACTAGCAAAGAATAGCATAAAATTATGCCTTATAGCACAAAATAAGGGGAACTTTATTAAATACTAAAATCGTGTTATTATTACATTGAGATTTTAGAATCTCAATGTAATAATAACACGATTTTAGTTTATTTTAGCGATTATATTATTACGATTTTAGCCCCTAGGTGAATATTATGGTAACCCTGAACTAGAACTACGAAATAGATATTCCAAACCGTAACTAACCTTTCCATACTTTGCCATGTAACTCTTGACTATTCTGATGGAACAGTGAAAGTCCCTTGCACAATCCTCGAAAGCTGAAAACAAAAAAATATATTAGAATTGGTGCGAGAGTGGAAACTAGCCAGCACACATCTCCGCTCCAGTCTAGCCAGTACGCATCTCCGCACAGCATCGGTGGATACACCCTAGTTGATAAACTTAGCTTCTCGTCTCCGCTTTGGACATCACCGCACATCTCCGCTTTAATAACAATAATTGTTTATGATGCTGTCTGTACCTTTCGGTAACAAAACAAAATACTAAGGTTATGAAAGCTTGCTCAGTCGTCAATCTATGCTTGAGTAACGCTTTTCTATGGCATAAACTTCACTCAAGCGTAGATCTATGACTGAGCAAGCTTTCATAATACGGGCCTTAGATTGCAACACAGTTTTGCTG
Source organism: Eupithecia inturbata (assembly GCA_963662085.1). Taxonomy (NCBI): domain Eukaryota; kingdom Metazoa; phylum Arthropoda; class Insecta; order Lepidoptera; family Geometridae; genus Eupithecia; species Eupithecia inturbata. Next base: position 3,212,328 of record OY759195.1, read on the forward strand.
CTCTTGCATGACATGATGGTAGTTGGTACTAACCCCCTCGCTTCTATGTATAAGGGCCTAACATGCCCTTATACATAGAAGCGAGGGGGTAGACTGGCACATAACCAATTGCTATATTTTCCAGGGCACATAACCAATTGCTATATGTATATGACAGGCTTTTGTCCAACAGATGGGCTCTTTAGATTAAATACCTACCTATATAGGTTTCAGATAGGTACTTTCCTTCCTGTGAGGGTCATCATTAAGCAGGCTTGGCTTGCCAGCGTCTGCTGATGTAGATAGGTCCTATCATCGCTGCAGCCATGTGAGAGACAACTCTTGCATGCGTCGTTTGGATGAGCGAGATAGGTTTCAGGTCGTGGCGGGGATCGATCTCTCCAACCCAACCTGTGGATGTTGTAAGAGCCGACTACGGAAACCAACCAGTGGAAGGGCATCAGCTTCCTCCTGTGTAGTTTCAAGTTCTCCAATACGATCAGCGATCCGCCAGCCAAGCGTGGTGATTATGGCAAAACCCAGGGTTTTGGGAGTTGGGTAGGCTTGTTCAGCAGTGGACATTTATGAGTGCTGATGAGTAAGTTTTAGTACCTTCCTTCCTGTGAGGGTCATCATCAGCAGGGTTGGCTTCCCTGCGTCCAGCTAGTACAGTCTGCTTATCTAGAATGGTCCATAGTATCCATCACTGCAGGCATGTGCCGTGTCGCACCCTGTGACGTGGCAGAGACAATGCAGACGTCGTCGTTTAGATTAGAGATATTTATCAGTACCTTCCTTCCTGTGAGGGTCATCATCAGCAGGGTTGGCTTCCCTGCGTCCAGCCTAGTACAGTCTGCTTATCTAGAATGGTCCATAGTACCCATCACTGCAGGCATGTGCCGTGTCGCACCCTGTGACGTGGCAGAGACAATGCACACATGCGTCGTTTAGATTAGAGATATTTATCAGTACCTTCCTTCCTGTGGGGGTCATCATCAGGGAGGGTTGGCTTGCCGGCGTCCAGCCAGTACAGTCTGCTGATGTAGAAGGGTCCACAGTACCCGTCACTGCAGCCATGTGCCGTGTCGCACCCTGTGACGTGGCAGAGACAGCGCACACATGCGTCGTTTAGATTTGTCACGTGCACCTCTGGAATAGTTTTGTAGGTTTTATTACATTTATTACTAAAACAGTAATTGATTGAGTGTTTTGTAGGTTTTCAATATTTTTTATTAGTGATGTAACGAATATTCACATTCGCGAATATTTGCAAAGTTTTCAGTACCTACGAGTATATCTCCAATGCGTAATTCGGTGCTTTGTTTGGGCCAAGTTGGTACTTTAATACACCGATTTGAGTATGTTCACAAAATATCCAAATGAAACACGCAATTGCGTTTATTGTAGAATTATAATAAGCCTCCCGCTCTTCGCGCATTCCCAACATCTTTTTAGGGTCCCGTACCCGATGGGTGAAAACGGAACCGTACTAAGCCTCCGCTGTCTGTCCATCCGTCCGTCTGTCACAAGGCTCTATGTCATGAACCGTAAGAGGTAGACAGTTGATATTTTCAGAGAATGTGCAAATAATAAACATAAAATAAATATACAAATTGAAGGGGGCTTCCATACAAAATACGTGTATTTTTGGCTATTTTTGCTATTCGTTTGTCAAGGTTATGTAATGTCTACTTAATGTGGTTTACTTAAACCACAATAGGTAGACATTAATGATAAATAAGTAACACTTCAACTGTAATAAAAACAAATACTAAAAACATAATAAAATTTAAAATTTAAAGGGGTCTCCGAACAAGTGAAACTTTGATGTTCTTTGAAAAGGTTGCCTGATTTTTACGGTACGGAACCCTTCGTGTGCGAATCGACTCGCACTTGTTTGATTACTACACTCTCACTGAATTAGGTATCTAGTTCTATAACCTATAGGAAAGGAATTATACAAAGAAAACCTGCCTCACACTTAGGGTGAAGGCAAATTGAAAGGGAATCGAATGGTATCCAAAAGCTTTTGATAGAATATTGATCTGTGTCACCTAAACGCATAAAGCACACATTTCTATTAAGATAATATTATTATGTAATTTGATTGTTCGGAAAAAACTAAAATACGACTCCAAATTTCTTAGTATTTGCGCTGTTTTTAGAGTTTCGAAGATCTGAAATCGGTTTGGAAACCCTTATTTATGGTCTCGCATTTCTGACCTCTTTCCGTCTTTAATATCTCAGCAACTACAGCAGCAAATAACTTGAAATTAAAAAAAAATAATACACTTCATGCGCCTGTACAGATTAAAAGAAAAATAAATTAAATAAAATGAATAATGAAATGATTATTTTCAGTACAAATTGTGATTTCGAAATTTTTAAAGAGACCTTCAAGATCAAGTGGGTTATCAAATGAAAGGAATCTACAAGTTTATACATTTCAAAACCGTTTATTAAATTTCTGTACGTTTGATACTTTTTGAAATATTTCGAAAATTTTACTATCACCCTTATACTCCGAAGTTTGCAAACCGATACATATAAAATGTAAGTAGGTACTTTTAATTTTTAGGTATTTATTAAATAGCAAAGTCTCCAGCTGGTACCTATTAGTACATGTTCATATACTTGACCAACGTTCGAAACCCTCGGCGGCGGCGGCGGCGCGGCGCGCGCTAATCACACTCGCACTTGACGGATCTTGTTTAAGTTTTGGGGGACAAATACTCTCGCGAATCTTTCTTTTTATATTTTCTATACAATAGTAAAATAATCATTAAAATCGGTAAGGATAAATCGCCGAACATACCTAAAAAAGAATACATACCGCCGAACATAGAACCTCCTCCTTTTTTGAAGTCGGTTTGAAAAGTAGAGCACATTCGACGGAAGATTCACGAATACACGCGACTTTTATATATTATTATTATTTTATTCAAAATTAATATGTTATTTATTAAAAATAGGATCAAACTTACCCTGAGCTAAAACGCCTGCCGTGAATCCGATTGCAAAAATCACCCACTCATACATTTTAACTCGACATCAAAACATTATTTGCACTTTGCCTCGAGATATAAAAAAATTAGCAATATTTTGTTCACCTTTTAAAAATAAATTTATACTACTTTCCTTAATTGAGAAAATAATATCAATCTTTTGTTCACTTAAATTAAATAACCTTTCAAAAATAGATTCATACAATAGTATTAACATTTAATATTTTTAAAAGTAAGTCTATTTATTGTTCATTAATATCTCCATGACATTTTTACGGTTGAAGACATTTGTTCGTTTCTAATCGCGTCTACATTAACTTCTAAGCTTCTAATGTTCTTCCATGTAGCTATGATGAATATCTTGACATCATAACTTGTTACTGGAATGAGTTAGCAAAAAACGTGACAAAAACTAAAGAGCAAAGGCAAAACTATACCCATGCTGATGTTAGATTAAGAGCTAGAAACCATTTTTATATGCAGCATTGAGTGCTGCCATAGACTAACGTGTTTTGTTAGTCTATGGTGCTGCTATGCTGCATGTAAAAAAAACTCTGCCAAATTTATTACTAATTTCATAATAATGTAACCTAGATAGATAGATAAAACATTTTTTTGGAACTGCAACACACAATACAAAGGCTAAATAAGTTAGACTATGTTCTAAATGTACGCCTAATTTCAACTTGATCTGTTCTGTAGTTTTGGAGATATTATGTAACAAAATTAAATTCACATTGCACAAACTTTTGGCTTTATAATATAAAGTAAGTTTGCTGGACAAAAATGGTATGTAAACAAATTGTCGTAGTCACATTAATTTCAATCGCATTTGTATTTTAATTTAATTTTAATGTTTATTTTAATTTAATTCTAATGTTAAGCTATGGATTTAATTATCTGAAATAATTACAATACAATACATTAAAATTTTGATTACCTAGGTTTGAGATTTTTGTAAATTATATTAAATTACGTATTATCTATCTTTCTATGCACATGTTGCTCCATTATAACTATCATTATAAAAAAAATATTAGTTTTTAACGTTCCGTAACCGAAGTGTGAAAGCGAAACCCTATTACTAAGCCTCCGCTGTCCGTCCGTCCGTCCGTCCGTCTGTCACAGGGCTCTATCTCATGAACCGTAAGAGGTAGATGGTTGAAATTTTCAGATATTTCTCTTGCCGGTAGAACAACAAATAATAAAAATAAAAAAAATTTCAAAATGAAAGGGGAACCCATACAAAAAACGTGATCTTTTTGCTTTAATTTGTCAAGGCTGTATCTCTTGAACTATAATAGTTAAGCACATGAAATTTTCTATATATAAGTAACACTTAACATGTAATAACAACCAAAACTAAATATAAAATTAAATTAAATATTTAAAGGGGTCTCCTCACAAGTGAAAATTTGATGTTCTTTGAAATAGTTGCCTAATTTTTACGGTAAGGAACTCTTCGTGTGGGAGTCGGTAGTGGTTTTTTATGATAACTTTTTGGCATCGGTTGCTGCTTACGTTTAAAAAAAAATACTTCAGTGTGGATGCACTTAGGGCACCTAGATAAAGCACCTAACTAGTTACCATCTCTTCATCTATGTTTATGCTCATTATTTTATTAATGTAAAAGGAAAAGAAACAAAAAGTAGGTACTTAAGTTTAAGTAGAACTTGATCATAAAGGTAGGTAAGATACCATTTGTATATCCGTGAACAACATCCTGATCAGTGATCAATGAATTAATTGATCACGCTGATTTGTTGCATTTGATCACGTTAATTTTACTTATTATTTAAATTGAAACTAAACAACGATCTTCACTAAGACTGGTTTTTCCTGTAAGTATTCTTATTTAATCAGATGACCTACTTAGTTAAAAATTTGTTATATTCCTGCGTGTAAGTACAGTACTTACACGTACCTACACAGGAAAAGATACTTACATCCTACTTCATTGTAAACTAAAATAAAAATGAATAGATTATAAATAATTTTCTAATCCTGTTTCTAATCCTAGCAATTTATTTTTCTGTTTTCCCCATCTTGTAGAAAATAAGGAAGATAAAACTATAAAGAAACCGCAGTTTTATTCCATATAATGTTTTATTATTGCTTAACTTTTATTTCTACGCATGCAATGAAGTGAAAAAATATTAGATAATTTTATTTGAATGCACAATGAATCAATTAATGACAGATCTAAACATCGAAGGTCCTATTAAAGGCTCCACGCGGTATAACATAAATAATTTAGATCTTTAAAAATAACGCGTCAAAATAACTCGAACAAACGTTTGCAATTTTCTTTTTATAATTTTAGCAACCGTAATGAGGTTAATTTAACGCGTTAATCGTTATTTTTTCTTGTCAGTGTTACAGGGTACTTTTTTACCATATGAACCCTTTTTTAAGACCCTGGTAGCGGGAGTCTTGCAGGCTGCGAGAACTAAGGGCAATATTCCTGTAGTTCATGAAGGAGACACGGTTTCTCACAACACACCTCCGTCACGCTGCGTCTTTTTATTTCATGCTTCGGTTCACCTGCTTGCACTGAAAAAGTACCAATAGACAAGTCTTTTTCTAAATTATCTACTAGTTTGATTACCTATAACGCGAATAGGCATTCGACTCTTTTCAACTACAGAATTAATAACCTAAGTACTTAAACTGTCATCGTCTGGGCTAACTGCCTATACTGGTCCACTGTTGGACGCAGGCCTCCCCCTGATAAGCGCCTTATTGACGTTTATGTCATGGACGGTAATGCCGATAATCTCCACGCTGGGCATGCGGGTTGAGGATCGCAATTCGGTGGTAGAGTTATTCTGCAGGGGGCGCTGCTGCCCGCCCCCGATGGATATCGCAAAGTCGCCTCTTACGGCACCTGCGGGAAGAGTTTATGAACTAAGACGGCACCACACGGCCAGTGTAGCTGTAGATGACAGTGATGTTGTGTTTTCCTCTAAAAAGTCAATTGAAACACATGGAGCTTTTATTTCAAGTGTACGTGTAAGTAGTTTAAGTATATCTATTTATCTATCAATATATATTGTTATATATTTTTTATTTTATTTTATTTTTGTGTGTCTATTTATTTTTTTGAACTATTGACTTGAAGAATATCTTAAGGTAGGTAGTTAGATAACCTTGCATTTGAATTTATTGGTTTTCTTGATCAAATATCAGATAATTATAAAGGATACTATAGAAAATAGTAAGGTATCTTGATTTTTCTTGAATAAATTATAGTATTTTAAAGATAACTTACAGTCTTTGATTTCTGAAAGATAGTGGTAATAGCTATCCATGCACACATACTCGAGAGTTCGTTCTAGCAGTTTTCCGCACAAAACCAACGGTTTAGAGTCCAGGACATGGTTTTCCGAGTAGAGCTTACGAGGCAACTCCATTGCACCGGTTGCCACCACGGTCGCAGCAACAAGGAGCATAATGTAGACCTTCATGTTTGCTGAAAGACATAATAATTGATTGGTTTTGAAAATGAGACGGTGGATTTTTTTCGTGAAAGTAAATGTTTCAAATGGTTTGTAGTAGGGCTGCAGGCGGTAGACCTATGTCTTGACCTGCCATCAGTCAGTTGTCAAAATTATTACGACGTTGGTATTTTGCCCATCTCTAGTCACCCCTACAATTACACATAGTCTGTTGTAGCAGGGCTATTCAGACTCTTCGTTACATAATTATTACACAATCTGACACAGATTCGCGCGAAATTTTAATATTTATATATAATTATTATATTATAATATTTTCTGCGTTCTACAAGGGATATAAATAGCAGAAAAGTAGTTTTCCATAAATAGTAAAACATTTTCTATGACTCTCTGTACATATAGGCTAATTGTAAAGCGCGTGCGAAGCCGCGGGCAGCAGCGAGTCAACAATAAGACCTTGCTTCTTGGCAAATGTCAATGGAATTCCTTTTTGGCACAGTGTGTTCATAGATGTCGCTACTAGAAAAATTTGAAGGCGCTAATCGTGTTTACAACACTTTTATTACAATTATGATATTTTTTTACAAAAAGTAAAAAAATATGTTTTCATACATAAAGGTTGGAAACCGTATTTATGAATTACTACGTGAAAACTAGAGGCGGAGGAGGGGGAAAAATTAAAAAAAATGGGTCACGTTGTTTGGGTAGTAATGGGTAGGTACGTTCCCTAAGATAGGTAGAACCTATCCCTACCCATACACTCCCATACGCCAAACTCGATGTAGATTGTTTGTAAACAAACCGCCCATACTCAACATTTACTCTGTTGCTGCGTCTTTTTATATGCAATTTATATTACTTGTCGGATTGAGATCCTTTCTTCAATAAATATTGCTTACAATTATTGCCAAGCAAGCGAGTTTTAGTTATTTGTGTCCTGGTTTGTTCACAAACATTCTGCATCAAGTTTGGCTGGTGTATAAATATCTGTGGGACGGACGGTAGGTCCCACAGATCAGAACACTCCATATACGACATTGAGTCTGCTGGAGAAATGTAGCCCATGACTCCCCAAATCCTCTCCAAATCGTAGGTTGTACAAATAATCTAGGAATTGACACATCGCTTTCCTAGTTCACAATATTAGCATAATAATGACGGGAAAAAGCTAATGTAAAGAGTTTACTCTTTAAATTTTACTCTTTAAATTTTAATAAGTCTATAACTTTTTTAATAGGGACTATAATTTTAATAAGTTGCAATTTCATTGACAAAAGGAATGTAATAAATATGATTGTTAAATAGGGTAGGAATAGAATTATAGAGGTCAGTAGTGGGGGCGGTAAAATTTGAATAAAAAAACAATCAAAACAAAAATATTGTATTTTTGTTTTGTTTGTTTTTTTATTCAAAACAAGAATAACCTACAGGCGGCAAAAGTGTACATCCGCCACTGGTAGGGACATGTCCCTCCTGAACCCATATTCTAATTGAGCAATATAATATTTTAAATTTTATTAAATAACAAAATAAATAAATAAAAAACAAAATTTGGCTTACCAATTGATTTTCCTGAGTGTAACTGTGCATGAAGTAAACAAATCTTAAATTTATAGCTTGAGATCAATACCTACATACTAAGTCAACAACATTTTTATCAATTTACCTACTACCACGGAACAGAAACAAGTCTGTAATGAGCAAAGTGCACTAAATATTGTTATGATTTAGCCAATTAAGGTGGTTAGTGACTCTTGAAAAAAAAAACGGGTTACTATTTTCTAGGTACTAACTTATTCTGCCCGCGGTTTGGCACGCGACGTTCCCTGACAAAAAGTAGCACTTTTCTTTGCAGTATTTTGTATGTACGTTTCTACTTGTTTATATACAATAATTATGGTGATTAGTGACGTTCAAAAAAAAACATGATTTTACTATTTTATAGGTTCTACAAGTAATTTAGACCGCAGATAAAAAGTTTTGCGCAAATATTTTTATTTATTTTTTATTTGAGCGCTTTCTCGCTAGCGATAACATCGCCCGTAGAAAAATTAGATTTATTTTGTATACATACAAAAAAATATAACAAAATTAAACTTATTGCTTAACTAAACCTAACTCAAATAACTTAATCAGAAACACAATATCTTCACAAAAAGGGTCGGATAATAGGCTGGCGTAGCTTCATAGCAAATGATGCTACGCTAGAACAATCTACGAATCAATTGTCGTTTTGGGATTTATTGACATTAAGACATGTTTAACATACCTATATCAACATTATGCCGATAGACTCCACAACAGAAATTGATTAAAAGCAACGATTCATAGCAAAAACTTTTTATCTGCTATCTAAATTACTTGTAGAACCTAGAAAATAGTAAAACAGGATTATTTTTTCGAATATCTCTAAGCACCCTAATTATTTTTTATTGAGAAACAAATAGAAAGGTACGTAGAAAATACAAATAATTTTTATCCAGGAACGGCGCGTGCGAAGCCTGGGCCAGAAGTTAGTATGCTAGTAAATACTTATGAAAATCTGTCAACCAAAACTGTGTTTATTTCATTCTGACATAGCCAACATAAAAAAAAAATACTGTTGCATATAGCTAATAAATAAACTTTATATGCAGCAGTTTTATTTAAATCTTATATTTAAAAAAAACTTTTAGCCAAACACTGACTCATCCCTAACGACGTCAGCCCTATTAGTACATTCAATTAGTAATCTTATAAAATAGGTATCATAAACCATTTTATACAGAATCCAGGCCGCCGCCGCGCCGCCGCGCCGCGCCGCGCAAAGCGGGACGCTAAGATGTTTTGAAAAATGCCAATATTTAACAAATTAAAGTCAAAGTACGTTTTAAAATTTGATCTTAAAGATTGGCTCCGTACACACTCAGTCAGAAGATGATAAACACCTTCTATAACTCCACAAAGTCCACAGTTAGGAGACTAATATTTTCATAAAATTTTTGAAATTAGCAAGAGGCATGTGCCCGCACGCAGCCTATGCGCTGTTACAATAAGCTTACTGTTTACAAACCAAGGTACACGAGGGGGTTGCTTTGTACAATTCTGTACCAAATGAGAGAAAGAGGTCTAAAATAAAAAACGCATTAGATTAATTTATCTGTAGATAATGTTATTATTGTGCACATTAAAATAAATTTGAATTTGAAGTGGGATAGATTGCTCTATTTTTTTCTGTAAGTTCGTTCTCGGTTTTGTGCGTCAATAACGATTTTTTCTTTCTTTTGGGTTACTCAACTACCGCTGACTGCCATTATTGATATATTTTCGACAAAACATTAGCTTTTTCCTATCTCCTAACTGGCTTCTTGACCTTTTACATTTATCAGTTAGGTCATATGAGTCTCATAGCAGGAGATGCACAGTTCTTAATAGGTATCACGCTAAAGTAAAATCAAAACATGATGATTCTAGAAATCTGGGAATTCTATTTTATTAGTCTTTGTACCTATGATAATAAAAAGTATAAGTTAGGTATACGGGTGACTGGAACTTAACCCGCCATAGCGAATTCACAAGTAGAGGAAGTAATTTGCTAATTATTGGACCTTACTTTCCCTAACTAAAGTTTTATAGTTTTAGTGTTATGTCAATTTTTATACCTTATTGAGATTTTACCAAAATTTGACCTTCAGCATTCGTAACATTTTTTTTTCTTTAATTCATTATTTTTTATTTTTTGTTGGTAGTCATAAACATTTGTGAATAAAATACGTCAGAACTTCCCACAAACTAGGATTAAAAATTAAAATATAACGCTTTAAAAAAAACTTACTCAAAAATATTACTTTACGATCAAATTTGTCCTAAAATAATAAAAAAATCTAGAGTGTTTTAATAATTTATTCTACTCTAAGCTAATTCTCTGGTTCGTCACCTTTCCAACGGTCTAAATTTGTATACAAATTTTTATTCGCTAGTCATCTGTCATCTAGTACCCATATTATCAGTCATCTAGTACCCATAACACAAGCTCTGCTTAGCTTGGGGTTAGATGATGCTGTGTAGATTGTCCAGCAATATTTATTTATTTTATAATTCAAAGAAGGTAGGTACCTGCTTTGGGCACAGAGGTCGACATTCGCGGTTTCAACTGTGCCACCCTTGAAAATATGGTAGGGATGATAGAACTAGTATTTACGTTTGAAACAGTTGAGCTTACTGTATACTGTTGCAAGCAATCTACAGGTAGCCCAAATGATCTATATCAGTACCAGAAAGAAGCGTCCCCAAGACACTTTGCCCATTGTACATTGCCCCGCTGTTTGACAATGCTGATGCGCTACGCCATATACCAGCTCTCGGGTCACCCGGGTCGCACTCGGGTCTCGGTTCCAAAGAGAATGAAACCATTGCGTTAGTCGCATCGACCAGAAAATTTGTTCTATTAAATCAAATGGGGTCTCGGAAGGAAGGGCTGCTCGTGAACATTTTATGTTGGCTTATAATTTTTTTTCTAGCATCTATAGTTTTTAAGGCAGCTGCTAAAATATGTATACACTGCCAAGTTTTCAATTTGACTAAATAGTAATTGTGATAATTTAATACCAAAATTTGTGCTCCATCGTAGTGTGTTCTAATACAGTGGTGTGAATGGAGTTTACCTTGGGGAAATAGAACAAACTCAGTATAGATGTTTTATTATTCAGTCAATTTATTTCGTACATAATCTCATAATTTTTATTTCTACATAAATCTACTGATTAGTTAATTCCTATTATCTTATTAATTAAACTTGAGTACAAAATGGAGCTCGTCAACGACGAACATTTAATGATAATTTTAGTGAGCGCTTTGTTGCGACTACATGGGTATACTCAGGTAGAGTGGGGACCTCTACCCACCACGTAGTGGTTGGTTTTCTTCGTTCAAAAAACTACTTAAGTAAATCTGAAGGATTTAAGTCGATTAAGGAGGTTTATCGCATTTCATAGCATAAATGTATTGTATTTCAGCGGCGATACGATACACATAGGTACATGTTTACGTTATTTATTCATGAGCCAAGTTATTGATAAATTCAGAAAATAGCTAGTGTTATAATTTTTACAACTTAGCACAAAAACTCCCGTAAAAGTAAAAAAAAAAGTATTTATTTGCTTATTTGCGGTAAGGAAAACGTGACTAAATAACGGTAGCACGTGTGTCGTATAATCAGCGCACTGATCTTGGCTGGTAAAAATTTTGCTAACATAATGTCGGAAAGATCACCTACCATGAAAAAAATTAGGCGTTTTCTTGAAATAAAATTGTTATCTTCGATCGATCTGATTTTGACCTGATGAAAAGATGGGACAGTTTGGGCCTGTCAAGTTAAAATGGCAAAGACCCTGTATAGAACGTGCATATTTTGACATGACATCCCAATCACAACCTCTATTCTTCCGCGAAAGATGCCCGCCATCTATTGAGTTCTAAAGTAAAAAGGGTTTATTCTCTTTTTGAAAACTCCTTCGGTACTATTTTCACGTAAAACTATTTGTCAGGAGTTAATTCCCGCCTATCCTTGGTACTTTGCGACGGCCGCCACACATTGGTTGAACACATTGACATATTGGAATGGAAGCTCGCCACTACATCCGTATCCGCCTAGCTTGTGGATAGACATGTAGTCGTAGCAGTTGATGTGACCGTCTCCATTGCAATCCTGAAAAGAAAACGACGATATTAAAATAAAACGGCGTGAAACAGCCGAAGGGCAGCAGCTTCCTTCTGTGTATTTTATGCCTCTACTGTGATCCCCAACCTGCAGTTCCGCGTGCCCAGCGTGAGGATTATCGCATTACCCTATTATAATTTTTTTTTTTAATTCAAGTACGTACATAACTCATAAAATTACATTTAAAATACACAATTACAATAAAATACAATGAAAAATTAATTAAAATGTAAAGTAAAATCGCCCCATAAACGGAGAGTCCCACCTATCCGCCAATGTGCTTAGAATGGTGTTGGGGCTGCCTCGCAGGCGTTCAAGAGCGACACACAACGCTTTCTTATGATGGCGTGAAAGCCATCAGTGTGCGCCTCATATATATTATTATATATTTTTTAATTTATTTAAAAAATATATAATATTAATAATTAAATTCTCAATATATATTATTATATATTTTTTATTCTATTTTTATTTTTGTGTCTATTTATTTTTTTTGAACTATTGACTTGAAGAATATCTTAAGGTAGGTAGTTAGATAACCTTGCATTTGAATTTATTGGTTTTCTTGATCAAATATCAGATAATTATAAAGGATACTATAGATAATAGTAAGGTATCTTGATTTTTCTTGAATAAATTATAGTATTTTAAAGATAACTTACAGTCTTTGATTTCTGAAAGATAGTGGTAATAGCTATCCATGCACACATACTCGAGAGTTCGTTCTAGCAGTTTTCCGCACAAAACCAACGGTTTAGAGTCCAGGACATGGTTTTCCGATTAGAGCTTACGAGGCAACTCCATTGCACCGGTTGCCACCACGGTCGCAGCAACAAGGAGCATAATGTCGACTTTCATGTTTGCTGAAAGACATATTATTTGATTGGTTTTGAAAATGAGACGGTGGATTTTTTTCGTGAAAGTAAATGTTTGAAATGGTTTGTAGTAGGGCTGCAGGCGGTAGACCTATGTCTTGACCTGCCATCAGTCAGTTGTCAAAATTATTACGACGTTGGTATTTTGCCCATCTCTAGTCACCCCTACAATTACATATAGTCTGTTGCAGCAGGGCTATTCAGACTCTTCGTTACATAATTATTACACAATCTGACACAGATTCGCGCGAAATTTTAATATTTATATATAATTATTATATTATAATATTTTCTGCGTTCTACAAGGGATATAAATAGCAGAAAAGTAGTTTTCCATAAATAGTAAAACATTTTCTATGACTCTCTGTACATATAGGCTAATTGTAAAGCGCGTGCGAAGCCGCGGGCAGCAGCGAGTCAACAATAAGACCTTGCTTCTTGGCAAATGTCAATGGAATTCCTTTTTGGCACAGTGTGTTCATAGATGTCGCTACTAGAAAAATTTGAAGGCGCTAATCATGTTTACAACACTTTTATTACAATTATGATATTTTTTTACAAAAAGTAAAAAAATATGTTTTCATACAAAAAGGTTGGAAACCGTATTTATGAATTACTACGTGAAAACTAGAGGCGGAGGAGGGGGAAAAATAAAAAAAATGGGTCACGTTGTTTGGGTAGTAACAACACCGTAAACAAACCGCCCATACTCAACATTTACTCTGTTGCTGCGTCTTTTTATACGCAATTTACATTACTTGTCGGATTGAGATCCTTTCTTCAATAAATATTGCTTACAATTATTGCCAAGCAAGCGAGTTTTAGTTATTTGTGTCCTGGTTTGTTCACAAACATTCTGCATCGTGTTTGGCTGGTGTATAAATGTCTGTGGGACGGACGGTAGGTCCCACAGATCAGAACACTCCATATACGACATCGAGTCTGCTGGAGAAATGTAGCCCATGACTCCCCAAATCCTCTCCAAATCGTAGGTTGTACAAATAATCTAGGAATTGGCACATCGCTTTCCTAGTTCACAATATTAGCATAATAATGACGGGAAAAAGCTAATGTAAAGAGTAGTCCTCTTTAAATTTTAATAAGTCTATAACTTTTTTAATAGGGACTATAATTTTAATAATTGTGCACAAATCATAAAGTTGCAATTTCATTGACAAAAGGAATGTAATAAATATGATTGTTAAATAGGGTAGGAATAGAATTATAGAGGTCAGAAGTGGGGGCGGTAAAATCTGAATAAAAAAACAAACAAAACAAAAATATTGTATTTTTGTTTTGTTTGTTTTTTTATTCAAAACAAGAATAACCTACAGGCGGCAAAAGTGTACATCCGCCACTGGTAGGGACATGTCCCTCCTGAACCCATATTCTAATTGAGCAATATAATATTTTAAATTTTATTAAATAACAAAATAAATAAATAAAAAACAAAATTTGGCTTACCAATTGATTTTCCTGAGTGTAACTGTGCATGAAGTAAACAAATCTTAAATTTATAGCTTGAGATCAATACCTATGTACATACTAAGTCGACAACATTTTTATCAATTTACCTACTACCACGGAACAGAAACAAGTCTGTAATGAGCAAAGTGCACTAAATATTGTTATGATTTAGGCAATTAAGGTGGTTAGTGACTCTTGAAAAAAAAAAACGGGTTACTATTTTCTAGGTACTAACTTATTCTGCCCGCGGTTTGGCACGCGACGTTCCCTGACAAAAAGTAGCACTTTTCTTTGCAGTATTTTGTATGTACGTTTCTACTTGTTTATATACAATAATTATGGTGATTAGTGACGTTCAAAAAAAACATGATTTTACTATTTTATAGGTTCTACAAGTAATTTAGACCGCAGATAAAAAGTTTTGCGCAAATATTTTTATTTATTTTTTATTTGAGCGCTTTCTCGCTAGCGATAACATCGCCCGTAGAAAAATTAGATTTATTTTGTATACATACAAAAAAAATATAACAAAATTAAACTTATTGCTTAACTAAACCTAACTCAAATAACTTAATCAGAAACACAATATCTTCACAAAAAGGGTCGGATAATAGGCTGGCGTAGCTTCATAGCAAATGATGCTACGCTAGAACAATCTACGAATCAATTGTCGTTTTGGGATTTATTGACATTAAGATATGTTTAACATACCTATATCAACATTATGCCGATAGACTCCACAACAGAAATTGATTAAAAGCAACGATTCATAGCAAAAACTTTTTATCTGCTATCTAAATTACTTGTAGAACCTAGAAAATAGTAAAACAGGATTATTTTTTCGAATATCTCTAAGCACCCTAATTATTTTTTATTGAGAAACAAATAGAAAGGTACGTAGAAAATACAAATAATTTTTATCCAGGAACGGCGCGTGCGAAGCCTGGGCCAGAAGTTAGTATGCTAGTAAATACTTATGAAAATCTGTCAACCAAAACTGTGTTTATTTCATTCTGACATAGCCAACATAAAAAAAAAATACTGTTGCATATAGCTAATAAATAAACTTTATATGCAGCAGTTTTATTTAAATCTTATATTTAAAAAAAACTTTTAGCCAAACACTGACTCATCCCTAACGACGTCAGCCCTATTAGTACATTCAATTAGTAATCTTATAAAATAGGTATCATAAACCATTTTATACAGAATCCAGGCCGCCGCCGCGCCGCCGCGCCGCCGCGCCGCGCCGCGCAAAGCGGGACGCTAAGATGCTTTGAAAAATGCCAATATTTAACAAATTAAAGTCAAAGTACGTTTTAAAATTTGATCTTAAAGATTGGCTCCGTACACACTCAGTCAGAAGATGATAAACACCTTCTATAACTCCACAAAGCCCACAGTTAGGAGACTAATATTTTCATAAAATTTTTGAAATTAGCAAGAGGCATGTGCCCGCAGCGCACCCTATGCGCTGTTACAATGAGCTTACTGTTTACAAACCAAGGTACACGAGGGGGTTGCTTTGTACAATTCTGTACCAAATGAGAGAAAGAGGTCTAAAATAAATAACGCATTAGATTAATTTATCTGTAGATAATGTTATTATTGTGCACATTAAAGTAAATTTGAATTTGAAGTGGGATAGATTGCTCTATTTTTTTCTGTAAGTTCCTACTCGGTTTTGTGCGTCAAAAAAGATTTTTTCTTTCTTTTGAGTTACTCAACTACCGCTGACTGCCATTATTGATATATATGTATTTTCGACAAAACATTAGCTTTTTCCTATCTCCTAACTGGCTTCTTGACCTTTTACATTTATCAGTTAGGTCATATGAGTCTCATAGCAGGAGATGCACAGTTCTTAATAGGTATCACGCTAAAGTAAAATCAAAACATGATGATTCTAGAAATCTGGGAATTCTATTTTATTAGTCTTTGTACCTATGATAATAAAAAGTATTAGTTAGGTATACGGTGACTGGAACTTAACCCGCAATAGCGAATTCACAAGTAGAGGAAGTAATTTGCTAATTATTGGACCTTACTTTCCCTAACTAAAGTTTTATAGTTTTAGTGTTGTCAATTTTTATACCTTATTGAGATTTTACCAAAATTTGACCTTCAGCATTCGTAACATTTTTTTTTCTTTAATTCATTATTTTTTATTTTTTGTTGGTAGTCATAAACATTTGTGAATAAAATACGTCAGAACTTCCCACAAACTAGGATTGAAAAATAAGATATAACGCTTTAAAATAAAACTTACTCAAAAAAATTACTTTACGATCAAATTTGTCCTAAAATAATAAAAAAATCTAGAGTCTAGAGTAGTTTTAATAATTTATTCTACTCTAAGCTAATTCTCTGGTTCGTCACCTTTCCAACGGTACTAAATTTGTATACAAATTTTTATTCGCTAGTCATCTATCATCTAGTACCCATATTATCAGTCATCTAGTACCCATAACACAAGCTCTGCTTAGCTTGGGGTTAGATTATGCTGTGTAGATTGTCCAGCATTATTTATTTATTTTATAATTCAAAGAAGGTAGGTTACCTGCTTTGGGCACAGAGGTCGACATTCGCGGTTTCAACTGTGCCACCCTTGAAAATATGGTAGGGATGATAGAACTAGTATTTACGTTTGAAACAGTTGAGCTTACTGTATACTGTTGCAAGCAATCTACAGGTAGCCCAAATGATCTATATCAGTACCAGAAAGAAGCGTCCCCAAGACACTTTGCCCATTGTACATTGCCCCGCTGTTTGACAATGCTGATGCGCTACGCCATATACCAGCTCTCGGGTCACCCGGGTCGCACTCGGGTCTCGGTTCCAAAGAGAATGAAACCAATGCGTTAGTCGCATCGACCAGAAAATTTGTTCTATTAAATCAAATGGGGTCTCGGAAGGAAGGGCTGCTCGTGAACATTTTATGTTGGCTTATAATTTTTTTTCTAGCATCTATAGTTTTTAAGGCAGCTGCTAAAATATGTATACACTGCCAAGTTTTCAATTTGACTAAATAGTAATTGTGATAATTTAATACCAAAATTTGTGCTCCATCGTAGTGTGTTCTAATACAGTGGTGTGAATGGAGTTTACCTTGGGGAAATAGAACAAACTCAGTATAGATGTTTTATTATTCAGTCAATTTATTTCGTACATAATCTCATAATTTTTATTTCTACATAAATCTACTGATTAGTTAATTCCTATTATCTTATTAATTAAACTTGAGTACAAAATGGAGCTCGTCAACGACGAACATTTAATGATAATTTTAGTGAGCGCTTTGTTGCGACTACATGGGTATACTCAGGTAGAGTGGGGACCTCTACCCACCACGTAGTGGTTGGTTTTCTTCGTTCAAAAAACTACTTAAGTAAATCTGAAGGATTTAAGTCGATTAAGGAGGTTTATCGCATTTCATAGCATAAATGTATTGTATTTCAGTGGCGATACGATACACATAGGTACATGTTTACGTTATTTATTCATGAGCCAAGTTCTTGATAAATTCAGAAAATAGCTAGTGTTATAATTTTTACAACTTAGCACAAAAACTCCCGTAAAAGTAAAAAAAAAAGTTTTTTTTGCTTATTTGCGGTAAGGAAAACGTGACTAAATAACGGTAGCACGTGTGTCGTATAATCAGCGCACTGATCTTGGCTGGTAAAAATTTTGCTAACATAATGTCGGAAAGATCACCTACCATGAAAAAAATTAGGCGTTTTCTTGAAATAAAATTGTTATCTTCGATCGATCTGATTTTGACCTGATGAAAAGATGGGACAGTTTGGGCCTGTCAAG
Organism: Eupithecia inturbata; assembly: GCA_963662085.1. NCBI lineage: Eukaryota > Metazoa > Arthropoda > Insecta > Lepidoptera > Geometridae > Eupithecia > Eupithecia inturbata. Next base: position 3,230,626 of record OY759195.1, read on the forward strand.
TTAAAATGGCAAAGACCCTGTATAGAACGTGCATATTTTGACATGACATCCCAATCACAACCTCTATTCTTCCGCGAAAGATGCCCGCCATCTATTGAGTTCTAAAGTAAAAAGGGTTTATTCTCTTTTTGAAAACTCCTTCGGCACTATTTTCACGTAAAACTATTTGTCAGGAGTTAATTCCCGCCTATCCTTGGTACTTTGCGACGGCCGCCACACATTGGTTGAACACATTGACATATTGGAATGGAAGCTCGCCACTACATCCGTATCCGCCTAGCTTGTGGATAGACATGTAGTCGTAGCAGTTGATGTGACCGTCTCCATTGCAATCCTGAAAAGAAAACGACGATATTAAAATAAAACGGCGTGAAACAGCCGAAGGGCAGCAGCTTCCTTCTGTGTATTTTATACCTCTACTGTGATCCCCAACCTGCAGTTCCGCGTGCCCAGCGTGGGGATTATCGCATTACCCTATTATATTATTTTTTTTTTTAATTCAAGTACGTACATACATAACTCATAAAATTACATTTAAAATACACAATTACAATAAAATACAATGAAAAATTAATTAAAATGTAAAGTAAAATCAAGTCAGACAGAAAATTAAAATTAATAAAATAAAATGTAAGGACACCGACAGACAGACAAATATGCGGACACGAGGGACCATCAGTGACCGGGACACCGCCCCTTGAGCCGCCGCCCAAGGGTTCCGTGCAAGTTTATCCATTGCCCCATAAACGGAGAGTCCCACCTATCCGCCAATGTGCTTAGAATGGTGTTGGGGCTGCCACGCAGGCGTTCAAGAGCGACACACAACGCTTTCTTATGATGGCGTGAAAGCCATCAGTGTGCGCCTCACCGAACATACCTGATGCACAATTTTTTGATAAGATACAATTTTTATGATAAAAGCCAATAAGTCATTTATAAGTATAAGGGTAATGTAGCTTATGACCAGCACTAGATTATAGGCTGTCGATGTTGTTAATGAAACAGCGCATTCATTATTGCATTGCTGAAAACCGCTTTGGTTGCTACGTTGATAGATATCGATCCGATCCAATTATCAGAACCACTCAAAAAAGGTTTGAATACAACATTACAGAGAAGCAGACAGAGTTTTAAAACATAGTTAAATTCAAAAAGACAAGGTGCTCAACCTACTAAAAAATATTTTATTTATTCAAAGGGGTATTTTTATTGCTTCTTTTTTAACAGCTTTTAGTACACTATCTCCAAATTCCGGTAATGAAGAAGGTTACTTTATTAACAAAGAAAATTACAATCAAATAATAAAAACAAATTAAAACTAGTATTTACAATTGAAACAATTAGCTAACTGCAAACTGTTGCAAACAATCTACAGGTAGCTCAACTGATCCATATCAATACCAGTCGGAAATATATTTTACTCTATGCATTATGGTAACAAGAGGTAAAATCTTGCCGAGCCAAAATACTCGTAGGTACCTAAATTATTGATGGCCCAATCACCGCTCTGACAACGTGTGGTGATTTGGGTTTGGGTGGTAGATTTTGTAATAATAAATAATGCTAGACTTAATTATTTTAATTATATATAAATAAAGTTTGTTTTTTATTATACATGGAAATTACCCAGAACACTCGACACAAATGTTTGCAGATCGTTAAAACATTTGTCCCAAGGCGGAAAACGAGCCCGCAACCTCCTGCGTCGCAGACGGACTTTCGCCCACCGCGCCACTTACGTAGTCAACGAGTAATTAGATAGTCGTAAGTACTTAGATAATAATTAAATTAACTGTGCTGGTACCCGGATTAGAGACAGTTCGCACACCTACCTGTGCTATATATATCATCAAGACACTAACTCTACCTACTCAGAGCAGCCATACCTATAGATACCTACACAGTACATTATTTAAATGAATGAGGCCATTGTGACATTGTGCTGTGATTTTGCATAGGCAATTTAAGTCAAATGTGAAATGACATCATCGTCACATAATATTATCAGTATCTCAGTCGCTGCACAAAACGTTTGAGTAGGTACGTTTTCGAGCATGCTAGCCAAATAATAAAATAAAATAAAATCAGTTTAATGCAGGCACAAAAAGACCCATATCACATACAAAAATACAGTGCACACAATAGAAAAAATATAAAATAAAAAGATTAAGGCTAACATTGGTAACATATTATTTTTTATTTCCATCCATATGTACAGAAATTCAGTGACTGTATATTGGATTGGCCAGACAGTCAGAAACAGCCTTCAGGATGGTCCTATGTCGACTCCAGAAGGCTTCTATCGGCCGTCTTTTAGCGAATAAATCGGGAACTCCCGCCTCAGAGAACATGGTCAACGCACTGCAGTATCTTGGCAGCCTCATAAGGGCTCGGTATCCAAAAAAAACCATTTCCTACGTCCTCTCGCCAGCTATTTGTAAATAGATGATAGATGATGATGATATATGTGTATTGTGAGCGCACGGCAGCGGTACAGGCGCGTCGCGAACCGCTTTCACCCTGAAGAAGTCCCTCGTGAAGGGAGAAAACGTTGGTGTTCTTCCAACACAAATAAGGTTCGTAGTTAAACCCACTCACATCCATAATGAATTCGTCAAACTACGATAGTTTTTATAGTAAAATATTTGTAAATACTTAATAAACTGAAAAAAAAAGTAAGACGTGTCCTTTGTCCTATGGATAAACGTGATGTTTCACTACCACCTCGGCTCAATATCATGCTGAACGTGTCTCCCACACGACGGTTTTGTCATAGTCACCACGCTTGGCAGCAGATATCGCAGTAGAGGTGTTACAATCCAAATGAGGAAGTTGCTTCGGTAGAGTTCCTCAACTACCACCTTCACCTATTGAAATGTAAAAAGCCAGGATTACCTGTGCGAATCTCTTCATGTAGCCTTGAACAGTGAGCGCGGCGCAGTAGGGGTCATTCGTACAGTTCGCGTAGGCTGGAATAAATTACATAAATTAACTTTGGTGAGCATTCAGTGTGTCAAAAATAAGTAAATTTTGCCCGTAGAAAAGCTAGGATACGTTGGCTCAATAATGGAGGCTCCAAGAGCCAATGTTGAGCATTGTGACACTAAATGTTCAGTGAGCATTTAGTGTCTTTGTTATTGTCAACTTTCTTGCCAACTTCAACGGCTTTGTTAAATCTAACTTTTTATTCGGTTTGGTATGTATGGACCTTAATTTTTGTTTTAGTCAAACTGCCCTTAAACCACTGTTATAACTATACATACCTATAGTCTAACTAAACCAACCAAAGCTTTTCAAATAGAGTGAAATTTCCTAAACTATTTACCAAACCAAAACATCCTTGAATTAAGTAAGAATTAAGTGTTTTATCTGAATCTTGATAGTGACGGACAATAGTTTAAAACTAATGTGGAAATTAACACATTGTCAAGGTCGAAAACAGCATGTTTATAAAGGCGACCGGTTTTTAGTTATTTCTAAGAAATTATCAATACTAAGTGCTATTCAAAATCAATTATTGCATTCCACTTCCCATCATAAAATAAAATATATTTTTTTACATTTTTAGATAACTTTTTTAGCCTTGCTTGATTATACTTTTTAGGTACCTACTTCATTGTGTAATTTAATCGCCTTTGTTTATTTTTCGTACGCTGCTTAATAGTATTTTTATTACACCCCCTCTCGCCGCTTTATATCACAGCTACTATGGCTCTCACAAGACTTAAATTGGTTAGGTAGGCTCTCGAGACAGAAATGTAGTTTTTGATGGCTGCCCAAAAATACCGACCTTTTGCTAGGGTGGAGTAAGATGATGTCCTTACCATCAGGAGACTCAGGAGACTCGCCATTGAGGGTCGGCTTTCCAGCATCAGCCCAGTACGCCCACGTGATCCGGAACAGGCCACAGTGGTCTCCCTCGCACCTCAGTTTCTGTTTGCAGCCCGACACGGCTTGGCACAGACAGCCGAGGCAGACTTCTGTGACGGGTGCTATAGATTTCTTCACTTCTTGCAGCTCAGCTGGAAGGAAAGGTCAATATTTAACAAAAAACGTTTGGGGCCTTTTTGTCATATTGATTTTTTTCTCGGTTGCTATGACTAGAGAATTTTTGTGTAAACAGTAAATATTGGCTTGCGGCAAATTCACAGCCATTTTTGAGACCACATCTGTATGTTTCAAAAATGGCGGACTTACATCAGTTGTCTTTTCCTTTATTTATTTCTGTGTTAGCTTGGAATTAGGTAGATGGCGCTCTTAAAATGTCCATCTAATCCTAACATTATAGCCGAACTATCCAATAGAATAACCTTTAAATAAATAAAATTTATTTATTTATATTAGAATAACCTTACCTTACACAAATCAAGACCGCAATACAACCTACTTCGTATGCGTTCAACTTATACACCGCGTTTGGTTTTTTTTTGTGGCAAATTATTATCCGCGCTGACATCACAAATCCAGGCCTACAGTATACTAAAAAGAAAGGGGATCGCGCCAGCTTTAAAAAAATGATCTATACTTAAGGTGATGTACCAAGACAACCACGTATCGTTAACCTTGCAGGTACTATGACCGCTTCGCTTGTACCTTGACCCTAACTTACAGTACTTATGATATTGCCATGAGACATCGTGTTCTAACCGATTTATGTAAACATTTTGACATTTGAACATTGCATTGATTTTTGTGTGTTTTGTCTGTGGACCTTGACTGTGAATTTTTTTCTTAGGGTTTTCGAAGCAATGTTTTATTTAACTAGCAATCATTGAAGTTTGTTTTTTACAATTTCTCCGTACGATACCCTATTCTTCAGCAGTTATGGGGGACCCAAAAATTCGTCTGTTGTGAGATTTCCTAAGAAAAGACATCAACGCGCACAATTTTCGAAAGCATTTTTTGTGAAAAGAAAGTATTTTCCTTCAATTACAATTATCCAGTTCGATAGTAGGTAGGCACATAGAACGATTTGGGCACGTAGTATTATACTGAAGGAGGTTATTCACCTGTTACCCAGATTAATATTCAGTGAAAAATGTTTTTTTTTTTTTTTGCAGAATTTCTAATTCTAATTCTTGTGCATAGTTATTCTGTGCTTTTGATGGAATTATTTTAAACAATGTCTTTTTGCTCGTTTGGTTTCCACCTTCTTGATTTTGAGAAAATTGATTAAGCTTCCAGAATTTTCCTATCCTTTCTTTGTTCATATCATAATCAAAAAATTATCAGAGCGATGGTTAAACGATGCGTGACCCAAGAGCTGATGATCTGGCGCAGCGCATCAGCATTGCCATACAGCAGGGCAATGCAGCCAGCAGCGTCTTGGGGACGCTTCCGGTTGGTATTAATATGAATCAGTAGATAAACTCTACATTTTTTGCAACAGTCTGCAGTGAGCTAAACTGTTTCAATTGTAAATACTAGTTCTAATTTGTTTCTATTCTTTAATTATAATTTTCTTTGTTCTTTAATTATAGTTTTCTTTATTGTTGTTATCTAATAAATGTATCCAAACGTACTAATATTATAAATTCAAAAGTAACTCTGTCTGTCTGTTACCTTTTCACGCCTAAACGGCTGAACGGATCTTAATTAAAGTTGGCAGGGAGGTAAATGGTATCCCGGGGACAGACATAGGCTACTTGAACAGCAGCTAGTATTCTTAAAATCTAACGAATTCTGTAAAATTAATGTACCTACCTAAGCTTCATACCAATCGTTCTTACGCATCCTTGTACCGGGTTTTTACATGAGTTCCACATTTGTGTTGTAACTAAGCACTTACGTTTATAACCGAGAACTAAATAACTTCCGCCCTGAGCTATGATGGAGATCAATTTGTAGATTGTTGAAGGCTTCTATGACGTCACTAGGCATAATCTTGCGAAATATCTATGCGCTGATATAAACAAAATTAAATAGGACGATAGCGTCGCAGAGTAGAGTTCCTACCTTAATTAAATTGTTGTATAGGTGCCTACATCAAGGATATATATGATATATTAATTTATCATCTATCTGGATAACAAGATTCAATATTATTAATTTGCGAAGCATGCTGTACCTTGTGTAGATGGGTGGGTAAGTTCATGCCTACTCTCTTTTTAATTTGTTTTTTCTCATTTAGGTATTTTTGTATTGTATGTTTAATTTATTGTTTGTAAGTTTTGTACTATTTCTGTTCTGTGCTGTATCAGGGTTGTGTTCGTTAAATGTTTCTCTATCTCTATCTATCTCTCTGTACAAGTTCTGTGTGCACCATCGATCCTAAGAGGTAGTATTGTCTACATCGATCTAAGTAAATAATGGTAAGATGAGGTACTAGGTTCCCGAAAGTGGAAGGCTCAAATTAGGTGCAATTAGGTCCACCCACCACAGTCATAGTCTGACCGGCGTTCGTGTTACGCGTGCTTGCTACGACGCGACGTTCTTTAGTGTGATTTATTGACTGAAAGCCTAAATCAATCCCCTCGTGTTTGTTCATTACAATTATTGCACACAATATTGGGAAAGTAACTGTGAGCGAGTGTTTGCGTGTAGTTGTAACACAGGCCAGTTGTTGAGTAAGGGAGAACGTACCATATCTACAGATTTTACTTATAGTATCTATGGTGTGTACAAATGTTTTGAATAACGTAGTATAGAGCATGCAGTGTACCCTGCTTGGGCATTGTAAAATTTTACTATACACTAGCCAAAATCGATGTGGAATGTTTGTAAACAAACTTCGACACAAAAACTCAAACTCACTTGCTGCAGGTGGCTCTATATTTTCTAATAGGTAGAATACACTCTCTGCTTAAACACTACCATTCTTTGTGTTCTTGTATAGGTATCGTGTACTTGTATTATTGATGGAGGCACTATTTTTTTGGGTAAAATCAATTAATTTATCTTATCTTTATCTTATATTTAAGTCATTTAGTTTTGTAATTCAGTTTCCTGTGATATGGTTGTGAACCACCAGTTAACTGTACTTGATAGATAGATAGCTAATACTTTATTGTACAACACAAAGACAGAAAACAATACAGAAATAGTTGCTAAGAGTAGACGAAGTACAAAGGCGGCTTTATCGCTATGAGAAATCTCTTCCAGGCAACCTTGGGATGGACTGGACATGTAAGTACAAAATAGACGGTGGCAATCGAAAACAATGATACTTACACTACGTAGTATTTGTTAAAATAAATGATTTTTTCATTTGTTTTTCGTATCTAGATATATATTCTCTGCTTTTGTATCTCCAGTAGGTTGGTACTTTATTAGCACGATAAGGTATTGTTTTATGCTACTTCTATAGTTTGTTTGTGTTATGGAGACCTCTCCCTCCCAACACTCGTTTTTATTTTTGTCTTTCGTGTTTTACAGCTATTGGTTGGTAAGCACCACGCGCATATCTTAAGCTGGTTCTAGATAAGCTATATAATTAATCGTATTTATGAAACGGTATACATATAAAACTGATCTAAAAGCCCGTATTTTTATAACGGGCTAGATGTAGCTGTATTGAAAGTAGTCTTCGCCTATCACCATAAAATCCTAGAATGCGCACACTTCTGCTGATTTGGTCGGAATAAGCTTTTAATTTACTGATCTACGTATTGTAAATTAGTGATTTTGATACTTGATTTTCTCCAGCATTCATTATAATAAAATCTTTTGTATTTACCAAACGAAAACGCGTTTCCTACGTCAATTGGACAAATAACATCCGTATTAGGTAGTAACCGCAAAAGGCCTAGAATATGTAACATGATTTTGTACATATATTATGTTTATTAGGTACATTAATTTAATATGGTAATAATGATTTAATAGTTACCTATTCGAAAGTTTCCTACCATCTAATTGACTCTAGCTTAATTGATTGCCATGTTAATCGGTTAAAAGCCGAATAACCGCTCTTGAGCCATAAGACCGCCAATTGTCGCTTAGTTTTTAAGTTGTCTTGTTGTAAATAGTTCTTATTATTGGACTTCGATGTAAGTGTGCAATAAAGTATATTCTATCTTCTATGTATCTAACCTGTCAAGTTTTATTTTAATCACTGCAGTTAACGTGATTTAAGCACAATATCCGTGGTCATTAAGTTTCAATTAATTAAATAGGTACAAATAGATTCCTCTGTTAAATGTAACTTCTTTAACATATTGACATATTTTATGAGTTATTGACATGCAATGCGGAAACTGAATGAATTTAATTATACACAGACATAAAGAAATCATGAATGAATCAACTACTTAGTTTGTAAGTCAAATATCAAAGTGCTTTATTTCCTTTAGACCTTACAGGACTCTTGGACACGTCAAAGATGTCGGATTTTTTTGACTGCATACGCGCAGAACTAAGTCTCTTCTGTAGCTTGTCTATGTGTGGGCCCCTTTCCTTTATTAGGAATACCTATGAATAGACTGTGTACAACTCTAACGTTTCTCCTTTTACGTTTACATCAGCCTTAACTTGTTTTAGATTAGGTAGAATAAATCTTATACATTACGTTTTGTTTTCGTTAAGCAAAAGGTTATTGACACTAAACCAATGGACTACATTGTGTTTTAAAAATCCTTAACAAAACAGACGTGTGGCAGGTCATTAAAATAAACTAAAAATAGGAAAGGACCGAGTTGTGACTACAGACCCCGAAGACCGTTTCCCATCAATGTATCCTATCACTCAAGTAAGATGTAAGAAGATCTAAAGAGGTGCCTCTTATTCCATAGTGATGTAGTTTCCTGATTATTGTTTCATGGTGTACGCATTCGAATGCTTTTGACAAGTCGCAAAAGTAAATAAGCTGGTTACTTACAAACAACAAAGCAACTTCTGTGTGCGTACTCGTAGCCTATTTATAATATAACTCGAAGAATATAGTTAATCAAAAATTGCCATAGGGGGCGAGCCTTAGGAGGTGCTGAATACATTAATAAATAGGTAGGTATATAAAGTATTTTTGGTCTCGGAAAATTCCCTAGCTTATTTAACCTACCCTAGGGCATATCACAGACTAGGCATTCTAGAACTCCCTACAACTGTAGGGAGTTCAGGAAAACACCACCACTACACCTGCACGTCCTGATCCAAGATAGATTATAAAGGTACCTGTATATCTTTATTAACAAAGAAAATTACGATTAAAGAATAGAAACAAATTAGAACTAGTTACAATTGAGCTAACTGCAGGCTGTTGCAAACAATCTAAAGGTAGTTCAACTGATCCATGTCAATACCAGCCGGAAGCATCCCCAATACGCTAGCTGCATTGCCTCCATTGAGTTACAATCCTTTGTACCGCTGTACGGCAGTGCTCTAAAAATGACAAACTTTGAGCCTGTCAAATCAGGGTTTCGGAAAATTTACTTATTTTATTACCAATTTTCTAGTGCAAACTCATTCATTATGAATGGTTGGGCATAGTTTGTGTTGGATTAGAATGGAAGAACACCAACATAAGAAAAAAAATGCAAAGTTTTTAATGTATGACAGTGATTTGTTGAAGCTGTTTTCACGTCAAATTATCACCATATTTATAGCCATTAATCGCCGTAACAACATAAACGTATGGTAATAATAACAATTATTGAATAGGCTAGAATAGACGTTGAATCATATTTTTATCAAGAATAGGTCGAGAATTCTTACTAGAAGTAGCCTATGTCTGTCCCCGGGATACCATTTACCTCCTTGCCAACTTTCATTAAGAACCATTCAGCCGTTTAGGCGGGAAAAGATAACAGACAGACAGAGTTAATTTCGCTTTTATAATATCAAAGTATGAATCTTCTATGAATTCAGTTTTAGACATCCTTCAAGAGGCTGGTAGAACGAGTATTAGATACCTATACAAGTTGACCAGGGAAGCAAACATTTCCCCACTTATAGCCAAATAGGTAACCTCGGTCAAGATTAGCGTAATTCCCCATTTGAGGGACTCCGCTGCTGTAGCTGCGTAGCTGGCCCTTACCCTTGTCTCTGCAAGACTCTTGTCCCTGCAAGATGTGAAGGCGCTAGGGTATCTACACACGTGGCATCCCAAACTAAAGGCCGACCTATCTTCAAGGAACATAATATATATAATATTATATTATTTCATTTCATACAATTACCCACGCTGAATGACGTCACAAATCCAGGCCTCCCGTATACGAAAAACAAAAGGGGTTCGCACCAGCTTTTATAATTCAAATTCAAAGTGCTTTATTTCCTTTAGACCTTACACCTCTTGGACACGTCACAAAATTCAAATTACATAAGTAAAACTAGAAAACAAAGTGATCACTTTGATTTTTCTTCACTTCAATATTATTTTTAAGGTAAACTAAAGAAGGGAACAAGAAACCTTTACCTTCGAGTTGGGGCAAAACTTGTCCCAAGCTTTTTTATCCTCTAGATAATCTGATAGTTTGTTACCATTGTGTACCAGCAAAGTACAAATAAGTAGATTTCATTGTTTATGTATAACTGATTCAGAATGTAGTCATCGCCCTTGACATTTAGGTAGGTAAGTACCAGTGTCCAGTCCAGTGGAAGTTATTCTTGCAACCAACGTTATAAATATTCTTGGAAGCATCTTGAAACCTTGTTTATGGCATTGGATAATAAATTAGTCATGTGCAGTATTGAATAAGACTATCCTGGTTTCGATGACTGTAGTTAAAGGTCACTAAAACCTGGCGCGATTCTCTTTAGTTTTTCGTATAAAGGACTCTAATCGAACGAAATTGTTAATTTCTTATGTAGTTGAACTGCTTTTTTTCTTTTGAATGATGATAGTAAGTATATTTTTCAGTTTGCTTGAAACTGAAATATTGGAAGAATGGCTTATATGTAAAAATGTATTAAAAAGTCAGTCATATAATTCTTCTGAAAACGGGCCTTTCGTAAGTAAGCGAGAGTAGCTACACAAAGAAGCTACACTAAGAAAAAATTAAAAACAACGCCTGCTTTAAAAAAATTACCTATATGCTGGGATTATGAGCTGCAGTTTAACCTCTCTACCTACCGACTACCACTTTTCTACATTCTACAAGGTACCTACCAAAGTTTTTTTTTCACATCTATTTTATTATAATGTAGTTTTGTCATACAGTGACTATACCACTATGCCACCGTTAGAGATCAATTCTTTATAATATAAACATGGCAAAACACGCCATGTTTATATTAAATGTTGTTTATGTTTATATTAAACTCAACAAAATAAAAATAACACTATCGAATGCTACATGACAATGTACGGTACGTAAACTTTATGCGCCTACGTTGAGATTTAATACTCATTAGCGAGAGTCGCACTAGGAAGTGCCTACTGTTTGCGTACAAAAACTAAAGAGGTGATTCTGAAACGAACCTCGCCTGCGGCACACGGCCATTTTATGGGAAACCATTACAAAAAATAAGTTGGAGGGAATATCCACCAATAAGGCTTTTATATTGAGCTTAAAGTCTAATAGAGCCTTGAATAGTAATTAGAATTGTAATTTCCTTTGTCAATAGAGAGATTCTAAAAAATAAAAAAATAGAGCCTTCAGCTTTTGTCATATGACATGAGAATTGCATCTGATAGAATAGAGCAAGACCAATTAAATATAAGATTATGGATTGTTATCAAAGATTATAACATAATTTTGACAGGGTGACACATACCTAATCTACGTACCTACCTATTAAATACTAGCTGTATATCTGACCTCAAATAGATGTCAAAGAACTGATATTAAAAGAAGATTAGCATTGCTCTAACTACTACTACTAACTACTACTGATAACTACTACTACTAACCTTAGTACTTCTTATGATACCTACTAGGGTTAAATGTGCCTTCTTTTGAACGAATCTTAAAAAGCCGACCTTATAATGTATTAATACCTTGTCTCTAAGTGTTGGGCTTGCAAAAAAGGCTATGGGCTGGTATATTTTTGTGATAACAAAGCATCTAGGATTTAAATCAAAATCCCGAACATAGCTGTGAGTGGTTGATTCTTTTGATGACCACTGTATCTCTAAGAGGGTTCCGTAGTTATTTTATTGTCATCAGTTAAGTTTTTAACGGTTGATGGACTAAGACGATGGGAGCGACGACGGGGTTAAGCCCGTTCCAAATACAAATTCAAATAAAAAAGAATACTAACACACATCCGCCGAGCACACCGCAAACAGCAAGAAAACCGCACTGAGTTTGATCACTAACGCCATTTTGACGAAAATAAAATACAAGTTTTCAAATTGAATAAGTAAAGGTTCGTCTCCACTCGCGTACCTCACTCGACTGACATTGAACGAGGCCTTAAACTCGCTTATATGGAGAGAACCGGATGGTACCGCGAATAAATTAATTTTGATGTAAATTGGATCCGTATTGGGTTCTTTGGTATTTTTAAAACGAGATGCGCCCTTCTTTGTTGTGGTTTTTCAAGAAACTTGAATGCCTAGGTCCATTATGTACCCAGGAAGCACCTAGCTATATACCTTTTATACCTACGGTTACGTTTTCGTTTGAAACTTAACCGAGTGCCATTGCCTTCTTTAACGCATTCACTGCCCAGCCTCGGCGGCGGCGGTGCGCGGTGGGTACATAAGTACTCGGACCCGCGCGCTGGAGCGTGGCGCGCCGCGCCGCCGCCGGGGCGGCGCGCCCCTACGGATCCGCCGAGGCTGGGCAGTATATAACAAAACCAAAAACTCTTTATTTCCATTACAATAAATGTATACCTACTTAGAAAAGGTCAAATCCTAAAAAATTAAACATTTAGGTAGGTACTGTCTTACACGAAGATAAAGTGATATATTGATTTCAGTCAATTCGCTTCTTTGCTTTAGTCTACCTACACTAAAGCAATAAATAAATAAATATTAAATAATGCTGGACAATCCACACAGCATCATCTAGCCCCAAAGTAAGCAGAGTTTGTGTTATGGGTGACTGATAAACTTAATACAATACATAACATAGATAGATATTTTTTATTATATATAGAAAATACCCAGAACACCAGGAACAAATATTTACAGATCGTACAAACATTTGTCCCAAGGCGGGAATCGAACCCGTAACCTTCGCAGGCGGACCTTCGCCCGCCGCGCCACATCGGTCGTCAAAACACTAACTAAAGCAAAGAAGCGACGAAGAAACATTTAGCCTGTTAGTTGTTATATGTGTATTATAAGCGTTTTTTAATTTTTTTGTGGTTGATTGGACCTTGATTTGACTTGATTTTCCTACAACTAGACAGGTCCTTACCTAAACTACATAAAGTACGCAAGCCGGGTACCTAGGTAGTAAGTAGTAGTACAACTAGACAGGTCCTTACCTAAACTACATAAAGTACGCAAGCCGGGTACCTAGGTAGTAAGTAGTAGTAAAACTAGACAGGTCCTTACCTAAACTACATAAAGTACGCAAGCCGGGTACCTAGGTAGTAAGTAGTAGTACAACTAGACAGGTCCTTACCTAAACTACATAAAGTACGCAAGCCGGGTACCTAGGTAGTAAGTAGTAGTACAACTAGACAGGTCCTTACCTAAACTACATAAAGTACGCAAGCCGGGTACCTAGGTAGTAAGTAGATAGGGTATTATTAAGATTGTAGACACTCCTATAAAAATCTAGTTTAATGCTAAAATAAAACCAACTTTATACAACTTTCAATTCTTTAACATTGAAAATTTATTGGGTGGGCTGTTGTCTGGATAGGTACTAGATTTTTATACAACCTTGATCGGTACCTATACCTACCTAAGTACTTTCTCACCAACGGAGATTAATATAATTAATTTATTATTCACGGTTTATTGAAAAATACCATAGTTTGGTTGGACATGGTATGGATTTTACAATGGGGTACCCGAGGGCACGCTACTTAGCCCTTTCCTGTTTCTGGTGTATGACCTTTCTGTTTTAGATTGCTATATTACTTTGAGTAAGTACGACGTTGAGTACGTACCTACTTACATACTACACTCTCTGCTTCTTGGAATTCATTAGGTATGTGTTAGGTACTCGTCATCTGTCGGTATATCAGTGTGTCATCGGCACATAGGATAGATGGTGTCCTAGGTTTAGTAATATAAAATAACAAAGCAACCACTTTGCGTCCGCGAAATAGTAGATAGGTATTTCTCTACCGCCCCAGTCATTCCGTGAGCACGGCAGAGTGTAGGTACCTTGCAAAACCTGATGGATGACATTGATTTAATTTAATTTTATCATTGTTTTATTTTTGTAATGTTTAGTATACCATTATGGTGTAATTCATTCATAGTCTGAAAGAACAAACTTTTTATTTTTTATTTTCTAGATAAATAATCACCCAGGGATATCATTTAATTTAGTGTGTTCTGTTCTGATAGTGTAAGGTTCTAATAGTGTATTTTACTATCCATGCAGAAGCAGACCCACCAGTCTATCTATGGCGAAACTCACAACCCAGGATGGGTTGTGAGTTGAGTTGTAGAGAGTGAGGCCATAGTTGTACGAAAAGGCCTTTCGTACAAGCATGTACTTTGACGTAACGACAGTCAACTTAGCATTCCAACTCTCGATCATAGTCCATAAACTCTAGACAAAGGGTAGAAGGTATTAAACTCTTCAGTCTTCTATTAAACGTATCTCAGGAAATGTTATGTAGCCTGTATAGTCTTGGGAGAACCAGCTGAAAGTAACCAGAACTGTGCGCAAGGCGGATAGTGATGCCTCTCGAAAACACCTTTAGACATGGCTCAGAAGCGCATGGGACTTAAGTTCTTCAGCAAGGTGTAATCATCCTTTTTGGAGAACAGTACCACAACACTTCTGTTCTAAAAAGCCCTAATAATTGGTTGACCTCCCACCTACCGTATTTCATAAGTTATTCAGTTTTTGATATATAGGTGTAAAACTTTTAATTATGTTTTTTTCAAATTCAAAGTTATTTGTCGTCTTATTTCCTAGTTACCACATTCACATACACCAGTTGATTTAATTGAAAGTTCCTAAAATAACGGCGGATGAATACGCCATGAATTTTACAATGATGCTACAAACTATAACGTCGTTCTTTTTTTTTTATTCTGGTTTATTTGTAAGGACTTTTGATATATAAATTAACATGTCTATTGTATACACAGCAAAGTACTAGATTTTAAATATAAGCTTAACAAAAGTGAAAACATAACGTTAAAAAATATACCATACATAACTGACAAAACAATAACTAGAGTCTGTCTAATGAAAGTAGACACTGAAAAATTGCGGCAAATTCAAAAAATATCAGTATGGCAACCCGTAAATTTTAGGGATACTTGGAATAACCTACCTTGATACTTTGATATTATTCTTTAAATAAAAACACTTATTTTTATTCCAGCCCATTGTTGAAATGATGATGTATAAAATTAACATTCTGAGATAAATAAGAGTAATATATCAAGGCCTAGGTGTGTACCATTTTTTCTACCGCCAAGCAGTAATATAACTGGTACAGGTATTGAAGTAAGTGCTTAGTATCAAGGTATTGAAGTAAGTACTTAGTATCATTCATAATGATACTAAGCACTTACTTCAATACCTGTACCAGTTATACTGCCCTCGTAACAAAAAAGGGCACATCTAACATTTTTTTCAAAATTGAGTTATATACATATTCGGAATCAGGAAAAAAAGCTGCATCCGCCTGATTTTAAAAGAAAAATCTATCTTAATTTAGCACAAAGTTACAAGAAGCCCAAAAACATCTAACATCCAAATTCATATTTTTTAACTTAAAAAGGCACATGTGACAATAATTAAGTTGAAAGAACACAAATGCATTGATAGGGCTTTTATTTTACTTTTTCTTTTTTGCTAAATAAAAAAAGCTTATTTAATAGGTGTTACATTAAAAAGGCTGATTTGGCAGATAAATTTAATTTAATAGGTGTTCATTCCATTATGATAATGGAACGAGTCTCAATGAAATAGTTTATTAAGTAAACAATTTTTTATTCACCGTAATCAAAATCTGAATCTAAAAATTCTACTTGAAGTGATACATCGGAGTCACTGGTATCACTGCTGTTTCCTCCCACATTAATTATAAAACTTTCTAAATTATCTTCTGTAATTCTGTCTCTTTCTTTGTATTTGGCTTCTACGTGGATAACGTGGTCAGTCATTTTTTTCCAATCATCTGCTGTTATGCTTTCAAATGACTCGTTTACAACTATTTCAAATTGTGCTGAAGTCAGGCTTACATTTCTATTTGCCACCTTTCGTTTTGCCAAACTCCATATAAGTTCTATCGCGTTCAAGTCGCAATGATAGGGGGGCAGTCTTAATACTTCATGACCTTCATGCTTCAGAATTTCATCCGCTTCGTAAATAGGTTTTGGTGTATTTTGTTTTACAAAACATAGTAGTTCTGCCTTAGTATGGTATTCTTCAAATGCAATACCATTTAATGTAAGCCATTCTCTAATTTCTGGTTTGCGAGTTTGAGTTGTTGGTGCCTTATTAATAATGACAGAATGATATGACGCATTATCCATCACTATCAGACTTGGCTCGTTCAGATTTGGCAGGAGCTTTTCTTGTAGCCATTTATTGAAATTCGTAGCGTTCATATCGTGATGGTAGTCTGCCATTTTCGATTTAGTGCTAAATACTAGCAATGAATTTGGAACAGGGCCTTTCTCCGATCCTGCATGGACAATGATATAGCGTTTCCCGGATGAAATGTTTTCAACTACACCGCTTGTTGATGGGCCTTGCCAACACTTCTTAGGCTTGTAAGATCTGTGGACATAAGTCTCATCTAAATAAATGATGGGTTTTCCTTCCGAACGCTTTGAAGCTATTGTTCTTAAAAATCGATGTCGCCATGCAGAGATGTCATAACGCTCTATCAACAATGATCGTTCATTTTTGTTTTTCTTGAATTCGAAGCCGTTCTTCAGTAGTATTTGACGAAGAGTCTCATGACATCCACTGAATCCAATACTTTCTTTGAGCTCTGCCAACAAAGTTCTTAGTGTGGGGACTTGTTTTTTTACAATGTAGAACTCGTTTAATTTATTGCGCACAACATCCATGTCAAAACTATCTAGGTTAGACACTGTTGACGGGTGGGGTCTTTTTTTACCCGGAGTCCTCCAGACACCTTCATTCACCGCACCTTCCTTTTTAATTCTCTTCAAAGTGGTTACACTTACTTCTGCAAATAAAATAAAATAAATGAATAAAAGTGATCGAGCAGATAGGAACAACAGAATTTTACATTAAAAATGCAACAGGCCCAGAGCTTAGTGAAAACTTACCAGAGAGTGAAGATATTTCTTCCAAGAACTGGTTCTGGGTTTGTATCCTATCCTTTTGTTCCAAATCAGTTAGCTTCTCAATTGTTTGCATTATGTCGGTAACTCCTGCTACTGCTTCCAGATTTGCTGTAAATGAAAAATATGATATTAAGTGCACATGTGATGCTTATTCAACCAAATGTATAGTAATATAATAAGCTATTAATGTTATTCTGATATCATTATAGCAGACAATTATATAAATTAACAGGGATAAGAGGAGAACACAAAATTAATATCAAAGTATCAAAATATTTTTGCACTACTCACCTAAGAAATCGATCACAATACGTAAACAATCCTGTTTCTGACGGAATTCAACATTTTTTTCCTGCTGCTTTTTCTGATATTTTGAAATCATACAGAATAATAACTCTCGCACGCCACTCTTGATTGTTTTATTCATTTTATCACACAAAAATCACAATAATTCTTCACAACTCAACCAAACAACAAAAGCATAGTGCCGCCATCTTGTAAACATTTGGGAATTTGGGAATAGTAATGCCATAGCCCGATTCCGGTTTTCCCTAATCTTTGAGGAAAATATTAGAATTTACTCCACGTAGGTATTGATTATTTTTATGATTCAAAGAATCAAAAAAAATATATAGTAAAATGGTTTATTTGTAATATTTTTTTTCCTTGCAAGTCGTTTTTTTACACATGTAATGATCGTGTAGTGGTGAATTTCAAAAGAGTCAAACTAAGTCAATAAAAATAAAATAACAGTCCACTTTTAATAGTTAGTTACATGTTATTACCAACTATTTCATACCTTTGAGCGCCCTGAATTTACCCCGTTACGAAGCATAGTGTCCGGAGGTGGAAACACTTTGGTGTGACCATGTAAAAAGTTTCGAAAAAAATCGAGTATCTACTTTCGTTTGACAGACTCTAATCTTCTACCTACTTGTGTGTACTTACCATTACTCCGTCACTTTAGTCTCCGCAGAACAATGACGCATGTGACTTTTTACGAAAACTACCGTGCGTTCCGAAATACGATTACAGCGCTGATAGCGATCACAAAATATTTTGTGTTCCGAATTGGTTATCACGATACTGACAGTTGAGTGCTAACATTAATTCGGAACGCTCATGAGCGCGCTCACGGTCACGCACGTCACAAACATTCTAAACGTCAGTCAGTATCGACTGACGTTTAGAATGTTGACAGACGACCGATGTGGCGCGGCAGGCTAAGGTCCGCCTGCGATGCAAGAGGTTGCGGGTTCGATTCCCACCTTAAGACCGCACGATCTGCAAATATTTGTTTCGGGTGTTCTGGGTATTTTCTACCGGGTGCGGCGATTGAACTGTCCGTCTCTATCTAACTGTTTTAAAATTCAAACCACTGAATCGAACGCCGCCAAAATTTCAAATGTTGGTCTTTGACATATTCTTTACCATCATTTGAAGTGATTTTGTTGTGAGAAAAACACATTCTAATTTAGAACAATGAATTTAAAACGAAATTCAGTGATTGCTCTTCATTTAGGGGGAAAATCGAATAATGAAATACGTCGAGCGCTGCCAAATCTTCAATTGAACGAGAAATTTGTGCATCGCACTATTCAACGATATAATGAAACTGGTAGCATTAAGAAACGCTACGGTGGCGGACGACACTGTACTGCAACAGGGCCAGCAGTTGTCGAAAAGGTGCGTCATCGATTAGACAGAAATCCAGCGCGCTCAGCAAACCAGCACGCGAAGGATCTCAAGGTGAGCGATCGCAGCGTTCGTCGCATATTAAAGGAAAAGCTTAAAGTCAAACCATTAAAAAAAAACCTTTCTCAGGAACTCACTGCTTTACAGCGTAGCAAACGGTTGGATCGATCGAAAGAGCTGATTCGCTTGCTCGACTCTGGCGAGCTTCCCAACTTGGTGTTTTCATATGAGAAAACTTTTTGCGTTGAACAGTTTTTAAACATACAAAATGACCGTGTTTGGTTGAAGGGACGTGTCAGCGACCATTCAGACGAATTGCAAGTCACTCGACGCCAAGGAGCCGACCAAATCATGGTCTGGGCGGCGGTGTCTGAAAAAGGCCGTTCTCCGCTTGTTTTCTTCCAATGGGTCGCAACCAAGTCAAATAAATCAACTAATCTATCAAGATAAAGTCTTACGACCAGGTCTGATACCGTGGGCACGCAACACATTCGGTTCTGAGCGTTGGACTTTCCAGCAAGACTCGGCACCATCGCACAGAGCAATTGGAACGCAAAATTGGTTAAAAGCAAACGTTCCACTGCTGATCGACCGAGATATGTGGCCGTCGTCATCACCCGACTTGAATCCGTTGGACTTTTGTATTTGGGGTGTTTTACAGGCCAACGCGAGAATGGAATTGTTTGAGTGAAGATGTCATTCGAGCAGCCTGCGCTTCTTTCAGAAAGAGACTTCAGCTTGTAGGAAAGGCTAAAGGCGGTTTTATTCCTTCGGAATAAGTGATAATAAAACTTTGAACTTTCTATTTTCACATGCCAAAAGTGTATAAATAAATATTGAAAATTAACAGAAATATTTCATTTTCACATACGGACAGTTCAATCGCCGCACCCGGTATATAATTTAATTATAATAGAAAAATCTTTATATATTTTTATTTAAAAACAAATAAATCGGTGTAATAATTTAATGAAACAAGTATAATAATATCATTTATCTAGCACCCATAACACAAGCTCTGCTTACTTTGGGGCTAGATGATGCTGTGTGTATTATCCAACATTATTTATTTATTAGTATTTTAACCGCACACGCATTATTAGTTATATTATAACTTACTAACGTGAAAATCAAGAGAAAATGGCAGAAAATAGGGCTTTATAACTAGGTATTAACAGTAATAATAAATAACTCAGTTGAGGAGTGGGACGACGACGATTCATCCAGTTACGAAGATGATGCAGAACAACAATTTTACCAACTGACTTCAAAAAAGGAGGAGGTTCTCAAACCAAGTGTATGTTCGCAAGCCAACTGTCATATTTGTCACTTTTGACAGATCGCTCACAGTGATTTCGGTTTGTAGGATGGTCGGTGATATCGCAAAATGGCGTATGTAATGACGTCATCTATGACGTCACACGGCACGTCGTTGTCGCGCTCATGGTAATACGGAACGCGTGTGAGCGCGATAATATCGATATAAGCGTAATTCGGAATGCACTACTAGGCTTATTTTGGTGTTTACAATGTAAGGCATATAGTAAAACTATAGACAAATAGCAACTAGTGAAAATTTAACGTTGATCAGAATAGCCGTTTACATAATATGACGAAATATCCAATTCCAAAACTTTATAGTGCTCTCCTTTAAAGTAGCTGAAATGCAGACCCGTCATCAAACTACGATTGGGACGTTATTTATGTCTAATGATGATTTTTGATAATTTTAGACATACATGTAATCCAAGACAAAAATTATGCTGGCAACACCGCTTCTAATGTCACGAGATGACGTGCCCGGCCACAAGTTAGTTTTCGTTTGTAAATCTGGAGTAGTGTCATTATGTCAAAATTTACGTCGTTTAATTCGTCGATTTCATGACAGTTAGCGTATCGCTGGCTCATGTCTGTCCCTAGAGAACGTGGTACAAAGAGAACTGACTGACTACTGCCTTTACTAAAAAGTAGGTGAAGTGAGTTTGATTTGGATGTGATTTGGATTGAATTTTTGTAGATTTTATCTATTTTATAGGTGAATGCTGTTTTAGGATTAGTTATTACGAAAAGCAATAAGCGCAGGTAACTATTCCATTCGTCAGTGTGTTATATTTCTTTCAGGTATTCTGAATAAAGTGCTGTGTCAGTGGGTATGCAAATGAAGATATATTTTTTCGGACTAATTATTTATAGAAAACCTTGTGTAAGTGTAACAGGGAAAATAGCAACAATATATCATAAACACTCTTAGAAATATTTAGAAGCGATGCATATACTTCAAATCATAATCCTCTAATTCGTTCTCATGCTTGCTTGCTCAAGGGCACATAATAAACAGAATCTAATAAATTAGGTACTACCTACTAAGTTTTATCTTGATGAAGCCATACATTTCATATTTATTTAAACAAAGCCTTGACGTTTACAAGATTATGTTTGATTTGCTAGTTTTTGTTACCCACCACCAATGAAGAAGGTATGATAGATAATATCTCATTGCCCACCTCTAGAACTATGTAGGTACAACATTCATTTCATTTTAACACAACTTCTCAAATTCTACTGTAGCCATTTCTCATTAGCACACATGTCTGCTGCTCAACATGTCCTCCACAAATGGGGGATAGGTTCCCTTACTCCGCTCTTAAGACATCCACAGTCTGAGTAGGAAATGTTGTTTCAATTTGTTAAAAAGGGCATCCTACGTGGAAATCACTTAGTTTACATTGCAGAATCTTCAGTACTACTTTTTTCTACATTTAGTGGATGCAGCAGCAACCTTCTTATGCCGCAACTACCACGGCCACTGTATCCATTGATTCTTACAATGTTTTGTTTACAGGGTACAATGCGTTGGGTGTTATTGTCGATAGCTCTGCTGCTATGCAGTGTTTTCTATGTCCGAGCCTACGAAGACAATCATTTGGAAGATGATGACTTTGCTGAGTTCGAACAGTTTGACACTGAAGATGAGGGTGGTCCAGTTGGTTAGTTTGTTTTTATTCTTAATTATACTTTTACTATCACTTCTAATACCTACTCGTCTATCTTTTTATCTATTCAGCCAGCAAGGGCCCTGTTAATAAATACTATATTCATCTGCCTATTTATTTACCCTGAGTCTGTTAGCTTGCATTTAATAATAGACTCATAATATTTATACATTTTATTTTCAGCTAGTTAACATAATACATTCCATTTATTAGTAAGGTATGAAATTAAAGGGGCATCCATTTAAATATAACATATCATATACCTATGTAACTTTTATTTTTAATTGGAATGATAGGTATTTTAAACCGATTTCGAAAAAAAGAGGAGATTCTATATTGTGCCATATGTATGTTTTTTCAAAAGCATGTTTGGTGATTTCTCCTTTAATTATGGGCTGATTTTGAAGTCTTTCACTATTGTATAGAGAATGATCCCGAGGTAATCCCATAAAATTTTATTCCTGAGGGAATAGTATTTCTCCCATAAATTAAAAAACAGTGTTAAATTAAGTGATGCGAATGCGGTTTTTAGTTATTTTCAAAACAATCAAATTAATATAAATGAATGGATTTACTTCACATAGTAACATTGTGGTTAAAGACATTTATTTCTCTTCTCAAAGAACAGAGTTTACCTATAGAGAAAAAGTGTTTACATTTGTACTTAAACTAAATTAAAATAACATATTATTGTTTTTTTTTTCAGAATTTAGTGAAGAAGAGAAAGTACCAGTTAAATTGAAACCAGTGTACAAAGAGCAGCCAGAGGCCAATGTTGAGACTGAAGATGATTTAATTGTAGAGGTAATATGAAAAACCTTATATTTTGCTGCGTTTTTCTGGGATAAAAAAAAACCTATAATTGTTAATCCAGGCCTAGAATTATGAAAAAGTTCAGCTCAATCTGTTTAGTTTTAGCGTCAACCGGTAACTAACATCTATACATCCACTCTACAACAAAATCTATTCCAGGATGATGAAGACAATGAGTTTGAGCACTTCCAAGATCCGGAGGAGTTTGAGGGCTTCCAGGACAGCCCACCTCGCTCCTCTGAGCAGCCAAAGATCACTATTTCTAAGGTAAAAGATTACTAAAATAAAAGATCACTGTTTCATCAAAGATCAAGGTTACATCAAATGTGAAATTGGAGATATTCTTGTTTGTTTATAATGTCAGCAGGCTTTTATTGCCTATTAGGCACAATAGGCACATGCCCATCGCAACCGCGGCGCACCCTTGCTGGTCCCACCGCTGAGGCTGGGCAGTGAATGTGTCAAAACATTCTGTTAGATAATCTGTTGGATTTGCTCACCGCATTATTTAATATCCAATCTATCCTGCATTTTGAATATCTGTAGTAAATTTTTACACACCAAGTCAACATAAAGTTGAACTTTGTAAAACCAGGGAATAAAGGCCTGTGGCCTATTTAGGCCATAATAGCAGCCAGTTAACAGTCAGAGGGAAGAACAAGAACCAGCTAATATTATGTCTGTAGTTGACAAGAAGATTCTTCAATGTTACTGATGCATCACAACAAAACTACCATTATGTCTTGACTTAAGGGTGATCGTGACAGGTTGGCGCGAGATTAAAGTTGGTGATTTGAGATTAAATTACTTTTCCGGGGTTTTATTCCTTGTAGAACATAGAAATAAATTAAAAACCACGAAAACATTTGAATCTCGCGCCAACCCGTGACGATCAACCTTAAGGCTGGCCTATGCCCCAACGGCTTGAGAACGCAAAATAATTATCTGTAGCCGAATAAATAATTTGTTTTATTCGTGAAACGTACCATTTGTGTGAAATATTTCTAAATTTGGATATATCTTCTAAACGCTATTGAGTTCGAGTATTTTTTTTTGACTCAAGTATGTCAAAGTATTTTACACAAATGGTATGTTTCACGAATAAAACAAATTATTTAATCGGCTACAGATAATTATTTTGTGTTCTCAAGGCCGTTCGGGCATAGGCCAGCCTTAACTATGTAACTTAGCATTGAAGATGGTTAAAAAGTGCCGAAAACAGCGCTTGAATATTCCCGTCCCGAATAGCGGGACTATTATTATTATTATTATCAATATTATAACTATTATAATCCCGCTATTTCGGTCTGTTAAAAAGTGACAGCATGTTTCTGCAGCTAACTTCATCAGCCTACTCAATCGAATTTAATCGACTTTATTAGCTAGAACATAGAGTTTATTTCAGGTTCCTATAATGTTACGACCCCGATGGGACGCGTACTGGCTCGAAGGCATACTTTGCGTCCTACTCGCAGCATACGCGATGGCGTACGCGATAGGCCGCGCGAAAAACACCTCTATTGCCACAAACTTCTTGAAGTTGCATAAACCGCTGTTAGATGATAACTTCACGTTAGTTGGTAAGGATCTGTTTTCACTACCACCACACACAATCATAGAGTTAAAAGCTGATAATGTTCAGTAGGCCAAGCACAGCGATTGTTGTCTAGGGTAGAATAGACAAAAATTAATAGTCATACATTGCGTAACTTATTGAAGTTGAAGGAATTAATTTCAAATACTTTACGCATTCGATGAGGATGCGACATATAGTTTCTCTATTCTACCCCAAACAACAATAGCTTAGCTGTCCTTAAGTCAGAAAAAAACTACACCCACTAGTTGGCTCCAAACAACTCAGTACCCAGAACTAAATGTATATTGTTCACCAAAAAACTGCACACTATAAATAGCATGAATTATCATTTTAGTACTGAAAAAGATCTCCTCCGAGACCGAGACGCGTTCTCGGTGACCCCGTTGACCCAATCACCACCGCTAACCCGGAGGTGAAGGCAACAAGTCCCATTTCGCTTCCGCACACTAAACACCCGACCAAAAACCGACCCCGCCAGATGCGGGGTCTAAGAATTCCCCGCTTCCGCCCATAGGTCCCTCTGCGCCCGCCAAAAGTCCGCTAACGCTGTCATGGCCATCTGCGGTCAAAAGCATTGTAATCCATTCGAAAAAAAAATAGTACTGATAATTCATGTCAGTATAAATTAATGGTGAACAAATAACACGAAAAATATAATCATAACCCATGGTTATACCATATAAAAATATAATACCATAGAGAAGTGTTTTGTTTTGTTGTTTCGCAGGTGAAACGGGTTCGGACATAGTAGCCATAGGGGACGAGAACGGATGGAGACGCGAGGCGGAGCATACCTTCACGATGTGGTGCAGCGGACGGCAGTGCTGCGAGGGAATGTTGCTCACACTCAAACTGATCAAGGTACAGACACAGTGGGGATAGTGCTGCGAGGGAATGTTACTCACACTCTAACTGATCAACTCGGTACACTCTGGCCACAGCCGCACTGAAGATGGTAGCTAGGATGGTAGATGAGAAAACGTCAACGAGATGGCGTTATTCTCAATCCTATTCTATAAGTACATAGGTTATACCAAAATGTACGGAACCGGCCACGCTAAAAGTTGTCTGACATCACTCTCGTTACACTTACAACAAAACCAATACTGCTTCTCACTGCAAAGTGCGACTGATGAACTCATAGCTATTTGCAGCAGCGGTGCATATAGAATATTAATTAATTTATAAATATTTTAGCCAATATTGCACCATTAAACCAGTTCTACTGTGTGTGGTTGAGAGAAGAGTCTGTTTTCGAATTTAGAACTCACAAAGCTATCGTATACGTATAAATAAGGTACTTATTGTTTACTTCCAGCGTCAAGACCTAGTGCACGTGGTAGCGGGCGTGGTCCGCCCGTCCACAGACACGTTGCTGGTGCGGGCAGAACTAGGGAAGGACGACGGCGATCCCTTTGTGCTGTGCGTCGCGCAGAAGAAGCAGGCGGCACGGCTCGCCAAGGAGTGCCACGACCTGGTGAGTCTACTAATGCAAGAAAACGGGTAGGCTCTATCTGGGACGCAGCCGCGAGTTGGTACCTCAAACAGTCTTGTGCGTGCTGCAGAGCAATCAAGTGGCGTGTGCGCGTGTGGCTCGCTTCGCTCGTCGCACTAGCATGTCAAGGGCATGGCATGTCCCCCGCTGAATCGATCTATGTACCTACTGCAGAGTAAATAACCACAGATGCGAAATAGTAAATTTAGTTCCAAATGCATCATGCAACGCGCGATTACAGCGCCATTCACCAGCACTCTAGACATGTTTGTTATCATCTACCTACAGCCTATAAGCATCTCCACACTCGCGCGCGAAGCCGTGAACCATGAGCGCGAATCCCAATCGCGTAGGTATTTGTCGCGGCTTCGCGTTGCATTCGCGACTCGTTCTCTTATTTTGTCGGTTTTTTGTCCCACGACAAAGGGCTTACAAGGCGCGTCTGATTCGGGCGCGAGTGTGAATGCCTTGGCAATTTTGCTTTGATTGGCGTGTGCAGAGGCCTTATACGACACACAAGTTGGGGTCCTGCATTTCTAAGGCCGCACCATACGGCAACTTTGTAATAGTATTATACAATTTTTCAGAGCGTATTCTGTGGCGAGCGACGCGCGGGTGACAAACACAATCTGCCCGGCTCACTGTCCGTGCTGTCAGAATGTGCGGAGGCCACGGCCGCCATGCTGGACGCACGCACCACGGCCGCGCTGACACAATACGCGTCCCACCTCGTCTATCTCCACATCTCGGACAAATACGCGGGCGTCAAACAAGTGGAGTGAGTCATACATTAGTATTAGCACAATCTGCCCACCTCTCCTCCCGTGCTATAGGAACGCGCGAAGGCCACCGCCGCCTATAGTGAACCTTATCGCAACAGTATAAGGCACACTTTGTATTCTATTCCTCGTGTGCGACTTTGAGTTACAAATAAACTATTCTATTTCAGTGATACACAGCAAGGGATACCTCCAGAAACCGAAAAGGTGATGCTAGTCAAGATATCTCTCGGCGGTGACGGTGGCGGCGACGAGGTCCGTCCGTTGTTGCTGCTTGTCTTCCATCTGTTGGACAAGATCAAGCGATTGCGGCTCAGTAAAGAGGTGTGTATCTATTGCAACATGTTGATAGACATTAAAAAAATCGGGTAGGGTGTTTTAGGGACGCAGCCGAAGTGGACGTACGTGAAACGTGTTGTGCGTGAAACGTGTTGTGCGTGCTAGAAAACAGCACGCAGCGCGGCTCGCTTCGCGCGCCATGTGAGGGAGTGGCCCTCGCTTCGCTCTCCGCACTCGGATAATCGTGATTTCTGTCAAGTGCCACCAGTCCCGCTCGAATCAATCAATGTACTACTGGGAAATCATTAAACAACCACAGCGCGTGAAATGATAAATTTAGTTCCGAATGCGTCGTGCAGCGCGCGATTACAGTGATATTTACGCCAGCGACAGAATGCACTACAGAGTAATGGCTTCTATTAGTCTGTAGTGTTTCAATCTTAAATAAATAATGCTGGATAATTCACACAGCACCATCTAGCCCCAACCTAAGCAGAGCTTGTGATATGGGTACTAGATAACTGATAAACTTAATACAATAACAATAGATAGATATTTTTTCATTGTTGTACACAGAAAACACTCGGAACAAATATCTGTAGATATTTCTCCCGAGGCGGGAATCGAACCCGCAACCTCCTGCGTCGCAGGAGGATTATCGCCCGCTGCGCCATTGAGGTCGCCATTGAAGTTTGAGGTATAAACACAACAGATTTTCCATTGAAATGAGCTTGCGAGTAGCAAGAAATGAGCCTAAATAAGGCCATTGCATCAACGGACGAGCGCATAAACCCCGAAGTGGTTCATTGTTTCCGACACAATAGATTGCACCGCCTCTCGAAACTAATCCATCGGTAGATCATAGTGGAACTTGAAGTCGTATTTAATCCATCGGTGGATCAGAGTGGAACTTGAAGTCGAAACTAATCCATCGGTGAATCAGAGTGGACAAAAAATTAGAAACGAATCCATTAGTCCTTCTGCAGAGTGGACAAAAAAGTAGAAACCGATCCATCGGTGGATCAGAGTGGAACTTAAAGTCGAGACTAATCCATCGGTGGATCAGAGTGGTCAAAAAAGTGGAAACCGATCCATCGCTGGATCAGAGTGGAACTTAAAGTCGAAACTAATCGGTGGATCAGAGTAGACAAAAAAGTGGAAACTGATCTTTTAGTGATTAGTGGATCTGATCCATTAGTGCTGTCGATCTCTATCCAATTTAGTGCAAAGATTTGAAGTGAGCAAAGGTCTTTCTCCACTTCATCCTTTCACCCAAAGGACCAGTATTTGGGCCGCCCAAAGATAGTTGGAACGTAGTCATAGGATCTTTCGGGCCGTCTGACTGATCGGGCTGGAATTTCTTTTTATCCTAAACGATGTTAATTACTTCTATAGTATGAAGTGTCAGTGTGTCCTGACCAGATTCAAGGCCAGTCGCCATTCTGCTGTGCAATTACGCAAAACCACCCATCCTATATTGACATTTGAAAGCCCTTTGAATGGCTTTCGTAATTTGCTATTGTATGGATATGACTATTGAAATGGCCATTTCAATAGTCAATTATAAGATGAGTATTTTTTGCGTAATCGAGCAGCTGGTCTTTCCTATCAACCTAAAATATGATTATTTATTTTCAGGCGCTAGCGAAATGCGAGAAACGTCGTCAGAAAGTAGCTGAACTGTGGCTGCGCGGCGCGCACGCAGCGAGGCAGGAGCAAGCGGCCGCGCGGAGGGAGGAGAAACGGAAAGCGGAGAAGGAGAAAATACTAGCGGTAAGCCCCTCTAACTGAGCCTGTGGGTTAGTTAGATACGACTAAGAAACCTGCCAGAGGAAAGGCAGCGGCTTCTGACCCTTACTAACTATATCCTAATCAACAAATAAACCTCCACTTCTGAACATGCCTCCCCAAACCCAAACCCTTCTTTGAAACCACCTGGGTTTATAGTCATCACGCTTGGCAGGCGGGCTGGGGTGGCAGTGGAGGTGTTATAAATAACGAAGCTGCTGCTTTTCCTCAGGTATGTTCCTTTCCTCTTACAATATCCACATGTTATTGGAGAGGTTGATTCCTAACCAACATATCGGTCTGGGATCATTATAGTGCTCTCCATAAAAAACAATGGTCCATTGCCCTGTTTCTAACGCCAAAGAGACCCTTCGTTCGTTCGCCAGTTATCCCTTTGACTATTTATCGTGAGTTTTGAGAGATAGCTAGATATATTTATTTATACAAAGATGTTACAATTTACATTTTACAATTCATAGCGTCTTAAATCCTAAGTAAGGTTTATCTAGACACTAGGATTATCTTAATTATAATTTATAAGCAAGCATCTGAATGTTTTGAGGTAGTTAGCTATACGGATATACTCTCGGTAGGTTAAATATCTCCTGTATATACCTCTAAATATGTCCCATGTTGAACAATCTCCAATTTTGTGATAATGACCACCAATATAACCATCAAGATAATCATTTCGTTTTAGTGTTACTCATGTTTATTTAAGTTTACAATCAATTGGATATATTTTTTATCAACAATTTATTTTTGACAGGTTTTACAATTTGCCATGTGTATTGACTGTACCATACAAATAACTTCTGACCTTGTATCCTCTTGTATGTTCATGAGTAAAGTACCTATGGGAGGTAATTATAAATAAATAAATGATGCTGGACAATCCATACAGCATCATCTAGCCCCAAGCTAAGCAGAGCTTGTGTTATGGGTACTAGATGTCTGATAAACTTAATAAAAAATATGGTATACAAGGTGGCTGACACTGTCAGGTACGATATACCTCTTTCTTTACTTCGCTCATTAAAATATTCCTTGTACGCATCATAACATATTTTTTTACATGAAAAAACATTATCAGTAAAGTCTGATTTTAAATTATTTGGATTTCCCTCTGTTCTACTTAATTTCGCTAATTTGTCAGCCTCCTCGTTACCTCTCAAGCCTACCTATATGTGACGGAATCCATTGTAACTTCAAACTTATCCCCCTGAGTGCAAGATTATGAATGGTATTCAAAATACCATAAGCTACCGAAACACCTCTGAACCAGAGTGTGTAACATTTAGCGCATCGAGCTAAATGTTACAATGCACTCAATGCACTGTCTGTCAAAACAACTATTCCCCTATTATTTGTTTCATTTACAGAACTTAAGGCTTCTGAAATTGCAATGAGTTCTAGTGCCATAATCGAGACACGGGAATCAATTTTAAAAACACCATTTCTAGAATAAGCCATGTCATAATATGCGTACTTCCTGGCGTACTTCACCCTTTGATCCGTATAAAATATATGCCATCCGTAATATTTATCATTTCATTCTTTAATTATATCGTATTTTAATCCAGTAATTTCATGACTTCTTTTAGATCCCTTCACTATCTACATAGCAATTAATAACCCCTCAGTATGAATATATGTAACCCAAATATCTAATGAATACATATCCAATTTATTTGAAGCATAAATATCAAAATGTCTACATCTGTCATAAACTGAAACTAGTAACGGTGTCTTTTTGGATTGCCAATAATTGTTATTTCTCAAGAGTAAAGTTCATCAAGGATTGTTGTTATGCTGTTTTCCCACGACATACTTTTAACACTATATTTAAAATATGATCGCCTAATCTGTAATGGCTGTAGGTATGTTTCACATTCCATAACATGTATGGGTGTACTTTTAATGAAACCACCGATAATTCTTAATGCTTGATTTTGCACTTTTTCCAATTTGTACAGATGTACCCTTGCGCTAGTATCGTACAGAAAGCAATCGAATAAACAAAGTGCGTAGGTATTTAGGATGTACTCCCCAACCAGATCCAGCAAGGACTTTTAACAAATCATTTGGACATATATCATTATTGACCGTAAACGCAGTGTGGACATAGATCGTTTCAGTCCTGAATGTTCATGACTTACTTAAGATTATATGTTTTGTCATTAATTTCTAAGTCCTAAACAATTATAATTTTTCTAAGAAATAATACAATGTACTTTATCTTTAATAAAAAAATATTTACATAATCTAGCTCTTGAGTTTTTTTTACCAGTTAACCTTTAAACTCAATTATCTCAAAACAACAAACAATGGACATTCATCGTTCTTGCAGTGGACCCTTCATTTATTACTACTATTAGGTAGTAATAAATGCAAGGCACACAAAAAAAAAAGCTTTTCAAAGCACACAAAAATCACGAATCTATGTAAATAATACATGTTTCTTCCACATAAAATAACGTACCTACCTATCAAAAACACATTGCATGCAAAAATTTATAAATAATGCCTAATTTTTAATCAATTTGTCTACAGGAGGATGATCCAGACAAACAACGCCGCTGGGAACTCAAGGAACAGAAGCGTCAACAAAAACGCAAGACTCCTAAAATGAAACAGCTCAAAGTGAAAGCCCTATAAATTATTTATTACTCAGAGACTTATCTTCAATGGTATTCGGTTTAGTTATGTCATACCAAAAGTGACCATGGCTTGTTCCATGGTAATCTTCTTTCCCACTACTGTATCCTTTACACACGACCTACTAGATTACCATTTAGAGAGAGTACACATTAGGCTTTTTGAAGCGCGCTTACGCCCCACCACGAGGGTTCTGACCAAAATCCTAAAGCTCGCTTAAAATGAAGCGCGCGTTTGTGTGCACATAGTCGTAGACATAGTCTTATTGGCAGTCCGTCAGATCTTTAACAATTTAAAATATATTTTTTTGTTATGTTATTAACACAAAAATGTTGCAATACGATGGACCCCATAGAACACTACTTTCATATTACTGTATCTTTCACTCAAGACTTATCTTCAAGGTTGTTACATGCTCTGAAACCTCAAAGGGGAACAAATTACATGATTTTTCATAAGTTCCCCTCCTAAAAATCTGCAGATTTTTATTACAAGCTTTTATTTAATTTAATTTGCAATGTATGCAGGTTACATAATGTAGAGATAAACCATTCTAAAAATGCACGCCCCTCCACCGCGGTTACACTTACATGCAAAAAAGGTTTATAGACACAATTTACTTACATAAATTGGTCTTTGTCATTGGTTGTTCATTCACCGGCTCAAGCGGTACCACTAAGAAAGAACGGCTGGATCTGTCGGCCAACTAGTGCATAAATGAGCCTAACGCGCGACAGAGCGCACGTGTCGCCCAAACAAAGAGCGCGCTCCCCGCCTTACAATGCCTACACTGGACTGATCGCACAATCAGTTGACCTCTCAGTGCGCGGATGAGTCCAGGTTTCTAGTGTAGTTGCAGTACGCACACAAGTATAGTGATGCAATAAGTATTTCCTCTCACACGTTGAAATTATCACGTTTTGTGGAGGGGCGTGCATTTTTAGAATGGTTTATCTCTACCTAAGTTCGTTTAGGCAAAATCTTGCAAGTCCGATTTGGACCACTTCGTCTCAACTTTGATAAGATAAATTCATAAGAAATCAAATAACGCTTACGCACTATAATAATAAAAATCTAAGATACTTATTTACTTTGCATGCTTGTTCAGTTACGATGACAATACAGTAAAATGGCAGAAATAACCTGACGCTGCAGCCAGGATAGTCTCATGAGGAATCTCTTCAACGGAAAGTCGCACGGAATTTCGGATATACTTTTGTAAAGCTAATAAAAGCTTTATAAATATCTTGTTCACACGTCACAAACTTTAAAGCATACTATTTGTTTATAATATGGCTATAAATATTGCCTTGGGGACAAATTCTGCTAACTAATCGCTTTACTATGGCAACCTTTGGAAGGATTCTACGTGGCGGTTTTGCGACGATTCGCAGAACCGCTACGTAGAATCCTTAGATGAAAGAAACTCTGGATAGTGCGTGCGGTGCTTTTTGCACGGAGAGATTGATATAGGTAATTGTTTTAAGCGCGAAACTTTTGACATGCTACCCTCCATCTGCTGCTTCTTTCATCTAAGGTAAAATGCCAAAACGTGTATATGATGGCGATTCTGCCGACGATACCATTGTCATAGTGAACCGATTAGCTTAGCAGAATAGGGTCCGTTTGTTCCATCCCAAGCTTTCTTACTAAACTACCTATTCCTCTTACACATGTAAAGTGGAATAGTATCACACAGTTCAAATAAACCTGTCTTTTCTAAACAAGTCTCTAAAACAAATTATGTTCTACCCTAAATCAAAGGACTCTTAATGTAAGGTTCTTTTCTATAGTTAATTTTCTTCAATAAGCTGTGATTGCCATATTGTAAAGATCTTCCAGTCAAAAAAACACTGTGTTTGTGACACGCAAATCAAGACTGGCTGAAAAGACATTGAATTAGGGACTCGATATGGACTTATTTAACAATCAAATGCAGTTTTAATTATGTTATTTACATTTAAGTGTTACTCGATATGCGAATAAATGAATTTTAAGTTACCTCCATGTGTTGTTTTATTACCTGCTATTTTCAGGATCTACATTAACCGTGTAGGTAAATAATAAGTGTCACATCATCAGCCTTTACCAGTCCACTGTTGGACATAGGCCTCCCCTGTTAAGAGCCTTATTGGCTCTTTTGTTACTTAAGGATCCAGAGCCATAGCCAATGGACCTATCAATATTTACCTGTAGATTCATTTCTTAGTTCATCTATTTACGGAGTCCTGAATAATCATGAATGGGTGACACATTTGAAAAGTAAAGCAGCTAAAGATAATCAAAGCAATATTTAATCAAATATTTTTTTGTTAAATTATGAACAAAATAACAAATATGTTAACAAACATAAGTACTTATATCTATGTCTAAGTCACAAAAGCATTTTGTATGTTTACAAAACATCTTTTCTATTCAAGTATTCTTTCAAAATAAAGCATTTTAAAATTTTATTGAAAATGAGATCTTCATGTTACCTAGTGTTAGCAAAATATTTAAGTAATTTATTCATAGTACAAAATATCATATATCAAATAACCTTATGATTCACAAATGGGATGAAAATTGCCAGTGACTTAGTTAAACAAAATAATTTGTTCTCTGCTAGCATTTAAGCGCATAAGGTAACCCTATATATGATAAATTCTCACAGTAAACTTCAAACCACTAAATAAGATACAAACTGAATAAATTCCTTTCATACCAAATTTTTAAATCTCAAAACTGTTTTGAGCAATCCTTTGCAAAATGTAGTAAAAATTATTTATGGTATCTCTAATGTTACTTTTATTATGTTAACAAATGCCAAAAGTTTAAAAATGCTATTACTGTATAATGTTAAAAATCAGTTGCTTAAAGATATCTCATTTTTATCAACTTACATACAAACACATGCAAAAATCAACTCAATGACATTGTAACTAGGAACATTGACATTCAGCTTCATTTACATCCAGGAATACAGGAAAATAATGTAACCAATTCAACAAATCACTTGAAAACTACTTTCTAACTGCTCAGTGAACTATGTCCATATTCTAGAACATCACTCAAAAAAAACCTGAGTGGCCAAGTATTTCTATAATATGGGCTAAGTACATCACTGGTCTCACTCATAGTATTCTAGAAGGTTAGGATGGGTGTCACTCATTGACATGCAGCTTCTGTATCTGAGTGGACACTCTGTCCATCTCAGGTGAGATCTCTATCCCCTGCGGAGGATCCACAGATAGATTCAGGTTCTCGAGCGACTGGCAGCGCTTCGCAGAGTTGTCCCTGAAGTAACCACTCGTAGAGGGCTCCAGTAGACTGCTCATAACTTTGGATTCACTTGCACCGTCGCCTGTATCACCACCGATCGTTTCAGAGTTCTCACTCTTAGTTCTATGTCGTATCGGCAAAACGTACGGACAAAGTCTGTTTTTATTCGTCGTTCTTTTCATACAATAGCCGACGGTGACATTTGATACGTAGCGCGTATTGAATCGCATCACGCTGTAGTTTGTCTTTGTTTCTCGAAGGTACTCTCGGCGCGCCTCTGTTATTGCACTGAGCATGTCCAGATCATGCAAAGCTTTATCCAAATTATCCAAATTCATGAGGTGTAGTTTCTGTAAACAACGCAATTGCCGTTTAGGCCTGACCGGATGTGCAGTCTACCTTGTGTTTTAGATCACTCGTGTAAAGTACGCTATTGCTGAACTCATTGCAAATTGGTGTATGGATATAACTGGGCGAAATTTACGAAATTTGCATCTAGAATAAAACAATGAAAGTAAACATTACAAAAAAGTCATAATACCGTTCGATTGACAAGCAGACATGACAGAATCTGTGTTGTTGTGTTGCCAACCCGGAGTGGTATTATTCATTTTGTTGCCAACAATAAAAACTAAAAACCTACTGGGCTCTATGCAGTGTACTGCCTGGCTACTTGACTAAACTTCTAGCTTATGTAGGAAGTGCAAACTTTATAGGCTTTACATAAGCTAATACTACGGGCATTAATGGGCGCCAAAAGTTCGGCTCTAATACAGAGTTTTCGTTGCAACAAAACTCAAGTTATTTATTACTTAAGATTCCTATATGAACAAAACTGGAGGGTGGGGAAAAGAGCTAGAATAATCCTACCTCTATGTAAAGGACATTAACCTGCATCGATTGACCCCTAATTGTCACCAAAGGATTTTAGAAAATAGTTTTTCAATAAGAAATAGGCAAAGAAATTTGATTTTGGGCGAAGGTCCACCTGCGATGCAGGAGGTTGCGGGTTCGATTCCGTATAAATGTTCCGCCTCGGGATAAATGTTTGTTGCATCTGCATCCGGGTGGGAACAAATATCTGCAGATGGTACAAACACTTTGTGGGTGTTTTGTTATTAAGTAGGTACTTTTATTAATCTTCCAGTCTGGAAGAAGTCTGGTTTGAAATGTACAAAGTGATACCTCTCATTTGATAACCAACTTGACCTTGTAATTCACTTTTAAAATTTCTTTGTACAGAGTAAAAGAAAAAATAAATATTTAAAATCAAAATTTTGAGTAGGTACAAATAGTGATGTCGAAATTTTAAAAAAGGCCTACAAGGGCAACTGCGGTATCAAATGAAAAATACTAGTTTGTACATCTCTAAACAGTTTTTGAAACTTCTGTAGGTTTCATACTTATTGAAATATTTTGAAAAATCTCGGAAATTTTACTTAAACCTTCTATACCTACTCCGTAGTTTGCAAACCAATACATCTGAAATGTAAGCACCAACCTTTAATTTTCAGGTATTCAATAAATAGCTAAGTCTCTAACCGGTACCTTTAGTACATATACCAATATGTACTACTTGACAAACGTTCGAAACCTTCGGCACGCGAGTCACACTCGCACTTGACGGATCTTGTTTTAATTATTTTTTCTTTTAATCTGCGCACGAAATGTATTATTATTATAAATTTCAAGTTAGGTATTTGCTGCTGTAGCTGCTGAGATATTAATGACGGAAAAAGGACAGAAAAGGCGAGACTGTAAGGGTTTCGAAACCCTAAAAATCCCAAAAAGAACGATGTCAAAGTAATTAGAACCATAACATAAACCATTGTTTCAATTGTAAATACTAGTTCTAATTTCTTTTTATTATTGAATTGTAATTTTCTTAAAGTTAATAATAAAAAAAAAAAAATATTAAAAATATAGAATAATACACACATCAACATCGTCTAGGGATATTTCATATTTTCTCAATTTACTCAAAATTTGTTATAAATAACATGCAACATGTATATATTTTTGAAAAGCCCGTTTAGTAGACTAGACCTTCGAATACAATAGTAATATTTTTAATGTGTAAATAAAATTTTATTCAATAAAAAACAAAATATGAAAAAAAATTACATTTAGGATGTTGTGTTTTAAAAAAAAAAAATGCAAAATTATGCGAAATTTCCTGTTTTTTGCAATTATACGAAAAATCAGTAGTCAGTAAAACCACCTATGACGTTACAAACGGTCCTGCAACGGGTTTTCATGCTTTGAATCAAGTTATCAAAGTCTTGCTGCGGGATATTGTCCCAGGTCCTGCTAAGATGCAAAAAAAGTTGCTCTTCAGTCGCGATGTTTGCAGGAAAATGGTTCATAGCCCTTCTTTGGAGCATGTCCCATGCATGCTCTATGGGGTTTAGGTCTGGCGATTGCGCAGGCCAGTTTAAGACCGACACGTCGTGCTCCTGCAGCCAGCTGGTCACCACTCGCGCTGTGTGCGGACGGGCATTGTCGTGCATGAGCGTGAATTCTTGGCCCATTTGTAGTCGATGGGGGTAGACTATTGGTACTAGCCTGGTTACGGTATTTTTCAGCGGTCATGGTGTTTCTGATCCAAACGAGATCTGTTCTTCCACCAATACGTATTCCCGCCCAAACCATAACTGTCCCACCGCGGTATGGATGGACTTCCTGAGGGTGTTGCAGACGGCTCTCACGACCAGGAACTCGCCATACACGTACTCTTCTTGAATCGGGATGGAAACCGAATCGGGACTCATCGGTAAACAGCACCGCAGACCACTGGTTCTCTTCCCAGAGCAAATGTTCACGAGCCCACTCTAATCTTCGTCCACGATTTCCTCGGCGTAGTGCTGGAGTACGAAGCGGTCTGCGAGCATGAAGGTTGGCTTCATGCAGTCTTCTCCTCACAGTTTGGTGCACTAGCAACTGGTGCTCTGACTGGAGCCTTTGAACCAACTGCATTGCCGTAACATTTGGTTGTCTTCTAGCGGAAACTTGCAAAAATCGGTCTTGTCGCTGGGTGGTTATGCGCTTCCCGCCTGGGTGTCTTTCAGCCACTTCACCGGTAGCACGATAACGTGACCATAACCTTGAGATCACGTTTTGTTTTGTTCCAATCTCCTCAGCAACACTCAGCTGAGTAGCCCCAGCTTGGAGCATACCTACTGCCCTTAACATTTTATCTCTAGTTAAATGGCGCCGCCGCATGATGCATTTAGTAGTATAATACGAAATTAATTGATAACGTGTTTTAAAACTTCAATTTGACACAAAAATTACCATAAACTATGGAAGATAAATTGTAACTTTCGACCTTCGCTATAGCAATGCCGCGCAAATCTTTTGTTTTTTATTCATTTGTTCAAATTCAAATTTGGAATCATTCAAAAAGGCCTAAAAAATAAGGTTTCTTCAAAAGATTTTAAAACCGGCCAGTATTTTTAGAGTTCTAGAACTTTATACAAAATATCCCTAGACGATGTTGATGTGTGTATTAGTGACTTAGTTCATTAAAAACGTCACGACTCATTTCCTAGAAATACCTACTAGATCTTATCGCCCGCCTCTCGTACCTATCAGGTTTCTATTAAATTATTCGTTATTTTTTTTTATCTGACAATTATCCAAACGGAGGAATTGCGCTCCGCATCATTAAAAGCACCTACAACAGCGTCAAATTGCTCAACAGAAAGGTAATTTTCAGCGTACCTTTAAGAGAGTAAAGAACTACATGAGATCTTGGTACCATATAATAATAGAAGAGAACAGACTTAATTTACCTGCTATATATCAATAACGAACGTTCATCTCTAGATTTTAAAGGACCAATACCATCTTCCACCGCAAACAAATGTATGTCGAGATTCCCATTCGCATACCCCGGCAAAGACACAAGCTCAGACAGTATTATCAGAACTAACGGAATTATTCTCAATGTTTGGAATGCCATGATACATATAGAAATACAGATCAGGGAGCTGCGTTTATGTCCAGAGAATTAAATGACTTCTTAAACGAAAAAGGAATTGCTACCAGCCGGTCAGCACCGTACAATATTCAATGTAATGGACAAGTGGAACGCTTAAATGGAACGTTTGGCAAACAACACGTCTTGCACTGAAAACTAAGAACATGGCTGTGGAAATTCGATCACTTCTTTGTACCGCAACCAACATGACTCCACATGAACGGATGTTTGTCCATTCAAGACGATCATCCTCGGGACAATCACTGCCATCATTGTTCAAACACGACAAAGTGCTTCTGAAGAAACATGTACGCGGCAAGTATGCCCACTGGTGGAAGAGGTCAAGATGATCGAACCGTTACCAATGAGCAGCAGGGTGCGTTTTGCAAGTGGACGAGAAATAGTGGTATCTAATAGACACTTGGCGCTAAGAGGCGAAGGCGCAGATGTTAGTGAAACTTCAGACTCTGAAGATGCGGAATTTCATGACACAGAAGAATCTCCTTCAATCCTTCCGCCTGATCCTCGACGTTCCGAAAGAGGCCGACGTCCGCCAATTCATCTGCAAGACTACGAAACAAACATAAGGAGGGGAGAATGATGTAGGTTTTATGTAATCTTTAAACAACCTCCTTAGTAATCAGTGAGCATGTCACTGTTATGTGATTCAATATGCCATGTGGAATAAACCCTACGTTCTACAAACAGGGCTGTTTTATTACAACATCTTTTTACATAGACTCAGAAATAAAGCAGTCTATTTACTACGATGACGTACTTCGTTCTTTTGCAGAAATAAAAGTTCGCCGTATCTGTCTTTAAATCAAAAAGGCGGATAGTTGCTGTACATTTCTGTGTACACAACCACTTTTAAAATACGGACCTCTACCTCCAGTTTTGAGTATTTAGCTCAAATAAAAGACAAAAAAGTCAAATCTCATTCGAATTCGTAATGGATAAACGTTATCATCTCGTACGGCAGAATAGCAAATACCTAGGTTTTCCGTAATTAGATGTTCAATAATAGTACCTAAATGAATGCCATAAGTCCTGCAATTTTTTTTGTGCTGTACCGACCTACTTGGAAGCAAATTTCGAGACTTGCTACCTACTTACTACCTGTTTTTGTACTAGGAACCTGTTTGATGAAAAAATTATCATCTTTAGAAGTCCTTTTACTACTAAAATTGAGCTTTGACTTCGTTCTAACCAAGAAGAGATTTTTTTTTTACGATGTGTAGTACCTACATACTTACTTATTTTATTATGTTGTATGTACTTTTCTTTAATATTAGTCTAATATATATGTTCCTTAACTTTTTATTTTTATATATATAAATATATACTTATGTACCTAAATAATTAAATCGCACTATATTTTTAAGTTTACGGTATACCTCATATTAACGTTATTATTTAAGGGAGAGCAAGACTTCCTACCGTAATACAGTTTTAACTAGTACGCAGGACAGTCACTCGACCACGGGTAACAAGTAGTAACAACACATACAAAACGTATAAAACATAAAATTAATTAATTGTAACCCTTAACTTTAAATAGTGCCATTTTATTTTTTAAATAAACTTTTGTTTAACCGGCTGCGATGAGCGGTGAACCGACCGATGGCGACCGAATAAAATCCCAAGTTTACTGCTTGGAAAAACTGAGTTAAACT
The DNA here is from genome assembly GCA_963662085.1 of Eupithecia inturbata. NCBI lineage: Eukaryota > Metazoa > Arthropoda > Insecta > Lepidoptera > Geometridae > Eupithecia > Eupithecia inturbata. The sequence goes on from OY759195.1 coordinate 3,270,938, forward strand.
TGAAGATAAAGATTAAAGATAAAGATAAATTTATTTGCTTCAACATATGTAATGTAGGTTACAGTTGTAGGTCTTAAATATATTAAATGTTTCAATTATGTTCTACCTTAAAATTAGGCATGCAAATATTTAAAATTATATTTGTACCTATTACTCAAATTATCCATAAAATTAAATAGTCAAAGTTTCAGATCATCCATTAAAAAGACATTAATATTGTAATAGCACTTACTTACTAATAATTGTTTTAATTTAGCTTTATACATAATCTCACTAAGATTTAAAAAGGACTTCGGTATCTTATTGTAAATTTTAGGTGCCATACAGACTATGCTTTTTTGTAACAGTGCAGTTTTGCGAGTAGGCATACAGAGTCTGCTGTTATCTCGTCTGTTACGAGTACGTACTGCAATATCAGACATTTTTACGAATAGATGATGGTTTCTTCTTCCAAATAATGCAACTTCAAATATATAAAGTGACGGAAGTGTGAGAATTTTATGCTTAAATGGTTTGCAACTGTCAGTCATAGATATGCCGAACATGGATCGAACAGTTCGTTTTTGCGCTTTAAATATTATATCCTTGTCGGTAGAGTTGCCCCTTGAGATAAAACATTTTTAAGCTACTTCAAGCGCAGCTGTGCGGCTGGTGGGAGCTTATTATAAATAGTTAATTTTATTTAGGTATAGGTACTTTTTATTGAGTTCACACACAAACAGCACAGGAAATAAAAATAGTACAGAAGCAGTATTATAGGCATAAAAGAAAGGTACATTAATTATTACACACAGATTACATTCTTACACAAGACTAGATAATAATTAAAAATAAAGTAGTATCAACAAAATATGATACAAATATGGACTTAATATGGATCAATAGTACACTTTCGTAAACATGTTGGTAGTCACCGCCCGCCCAGGTATTTCAAATTGTTTTACTAGGATGTACCTACGCTGAAGTTGCTTCAAAAATGTTCGCAAAGTGTTGCGGCGCATTTGAAAAGGTAGGGGAAAAGGAAGCCAGCAGCCCTGTGACGTAATACCTACTGAAGGGGCCCTGTGACGCGAAGGGATTCACCGTGGAAGTTCGCAAGAGCCGTAAGCCCACCAGCCAGAACCAGTGCGGTACTGGGCCGAAAGACCTGAACTCTGGTTTCCGAGCAGAAATACCAACTACCCAGATCTACGTCTCACGCGTCCACTGCTGTGTGAAGACTAAGGCTGTGGAGGAGTACTTAAAAATGAAGAATGGACTCTCGATGCGCGTCGAGAAGTTACACTCTCGTCATAATGTGAGCTTCAATTAATTTATGGTGAGATTTCCAACTCAACATCTCTCGACCTACCTAAGCGCAGATTTTTGGCCGAAGGGTGCCAAGCTTCGAAGGTTCACTGGCCGCCTGCAAGGGGACACCGCCGTGCATCGTCGTCAGCTGACACCCTGATTGCATCATCTATACGTCGCCGTAATAACGTATAGCTTTAACAGTTAGGTCTTATTATATGGTCCATAGTAATATATAACTTAAAACTAGCATAAATAAATTTGGTTATTTATGCTAAATAAATTTATTTATTTATGCTACATAAATAAATAAAAAATAAATTTATGCTAGTTTTAAGTTAGGTATATATTACTATAAACCATATAATAAGTTAAATAAGATCTGTAACTTTTCTATGGTCTGAAATAAACGAATGATAATTATTATTATTAAAAAATGCTGTTGCAAAATTTTACCCAACATGCAATACAAAAAGACGGCTAAGTGACTTCAACCGTTTCTATGTATATGAAACAATCATAAAGATTGTATTTACAACACAAAAAGCGGATGTGCTTCAGCTACCAAACAGTTTTTAACCTTTGCTCCAGGTTACATTATGAAACAAAAAATTACAATAAATTAGATATACCTATCACCAGCTGTCGGCAAGCAAATAATATGCTTCTAGAAACAACTATCAAAGAGCCGACCTGCCAAATGCAACTGGTCTTCAAAACAGACAGCGCTGCACATGCACATGTTGTGGTACACTGAACGGCCACAGAGGAGGCCAGACGGAAAACGGGATTGAAAAGTCTTATAGAAGCATCAAATCCGTCCACACCTACAGAAAAGCTAAGACGAAGCTGTCAATCGCCAAAAGTGCTGCTCCAGTACTTCAAGGAGGCTGGTTAGGGCTTGGTTAGGCAGGGGGACAATGCACAATACATTCCTATGCGAGACGTCGGCGCAGATCCCAGTTTCTACACTTAGAATTAGACTTACGTAAGTTCATACATATATCACGGAATGCTGTAAGTATTCGCAGTCTAGAAACGCGGCATGTGATGTGGCGAAGGTCTTCTGGCAGCAGTTTAACAGATGAAATTATTACCCTTTCCATTGAATACATTTTATATATGTACCTATCTTATGATAAATTAATCGCAAGTCAGGCGCAGGTCAGTGCCTGACCTCTAACTGGTGTAAAAAACTCATAAAATGTGCTTCGTCTTCCCAGTTATTGGCACATCTCATGGTCTTCCTCTATTTATTTTGCAATGTGTAGGTACGGGTGTTTTCACTAGGTGTTCCCAAACCCGTACCTGTTTGTAAATATCCTTGGTATTCCGGATAGGTTGGAAGGTTGGTAGTGGAAGAATGACAGCGAGACAGAAGAAATGAAGAATGTTATTTACGATATAATGAGTGATTTTAATGAATGATTTAACTAGATAGATAGGTGTACAAGCAGAAAGCAAACTAATAGTATGAAAGAAATTACAGAGCAAAGTTATCAGTGAGCGCGTGAAGTTAGCAAGCTGGTCAGTCGCGGAGAGACAGATTAGATTCCCATGATTGACCATCTTGACTCTACCGATTGATGCTAAGTATATAAAATACAGGTGTTATTTTTTGCATCGAACCCATCTATTACAGGATAAAGATACCTAGTAATTTTTCAAAATAGTGTTCATGCAGTTTCGATTATTTAAAAAAAAAGGATGTTTCCTTTCAATAAAACTTCAATATTTTTGGTACTTGCCCTCCATGTCTGATGCCCGTGGGACATTCTGTATAGTTTTAGGTTGGATTTTGGCTAGTACCTACTATTTTACCTCTATGGTTTAAGGTACTCCTCATAGTACCTTACAGGCCTCCGCTGTTTGCTGTGTGTTCGTTGTGAAACCTTTTTGATCAAACAGCATAGATTCTACAAAAAAAAGTTACATGTCAAAGTTGATTTGAAGTGTCATTCTATGTGTATCTGTATATAATAATGATTTGGAAAAATGGCTGAAATATTAAAAGAGTGGCTCACTGAACGGTTGCAGTATCCTATAACATGGGAAGCAGAGGAATTTGGAGAAATGATGAAAAATGGTCACATTATAGCCAGCGTGCTCCTAAGTTATCACGTTATAAACTATGAAAAGCACTTTCTTATCCGGGCTAGCAAAATTCTGGTCGATATCAAAAATAACTGGGCGTATTTAGCTGAATGGTTACGGGAGCTCGATATTCAACTATCCGACACCGAACTGGCCAACCTTATGGGTGGCAAAGGGTCCAGCTTACTGCGCCTCTTCTACCAGCTGTTTCTTCAATTGGATAAAAAAGATAGAACCGATTTCATAAAACGTGAAAGGAAGATGGTGTCGAGCCTGGTAGACAAAATAGGACATAGATTCAAGGTGGATACGCTAGAAGAAGAAAAAGAGTCATTTGTAGATGATCTCGCTCGTCCATTACTTAACGAAAGACATTTCATCACATGGCAAAAGAAAAAACTTGCCGATGTCAAAACCACCTATGACTACACGAGGAACAAATATTCTAAAATGCTTGAAAAGATAAAAGAGTCGCAAACCCCTATGCAGTCCGGAGATGCTATACCCAAAAAGTTAACAAACAAAGACCAGCAAGATATAGAAAAGTTTTCTCTCCGTTACCCCTGCAAATATCAAAACTACACTTATGAAGAGTTGCTTAATCTAGAGGAATCTCACATACAGCGCAAAAAATCTATTGTCGATACAGAATGGGCTAATCAATACATGGATAATCTCAACACAAGACTCAACAATAACGCTGACTCTGAAGAATTTCAGAAGCAAGTTTCAAATGTGGTGAGTGGGACGCTATGGGATCTTTCAGTAGCAGAAGAAGAGTCCAAATTTGATATTGGCATTACAAGAAAGGTCATGAAACTTTCACAATTTGAAAAACAAATGTGTACACAAATTATGGAGACAAAGCAACAAGCACGCAACCTTGCAGAGAACAGAATCGTTGGAGAACAAGAGTTCAATGAAGAGAGGATGCATCAATTTGATCAGTTTTTAGACAATGTCAAGGAACAAATTCATTTAGAAGTTGAAGAAATCGGTTTTGAGAAGCATAGGCAGGATATGCTTCACAATAGACTATTTACCGAGAAGATGAAAAGAAAACGCCAGCATTACTATGAAATTTGTTACGAAACGATGTTATCTATAGTTGATTATGCCACTAGGTACGCCTACTACACGAGACTAATTGGTGATGATATACCGAGTCACTTTATACATGAATGGAAAAATTTATATTTCAAACATCAACCTATTTTCGATATATATGAACCAATGGAAGAACTGCATAAAGAAATCAAAATCGAAGAGGAACAATTACCCGAAGAGGAAGAAATAATAAGGCTGGAGCTGCATCGTCAGGACGATTTAAATGACGCCGAGTTTAAAGAGTATCACGACTACTCTTATCCGTGGACTTTGGATTTGTTGATTCCTAATTATGACCAAGAATCTGAGGAAAGGAAGTACGAGTATTTAGGTACGCGTGTGCTCGGTCATGTAGTATATACCCTTCTAGAAATAAAGTACCCATATCCACCACCACGTTTACCTGCACCACTTCCCGAGTGGTCCGCTAAAGTGTTGTTGCGCGGCCTTCCTGATCGATTGATTACCGTCGCAATGCAGGTCCTATTAAATAACCGTAAAATTGCAGTTGTTCGACTAGAATCTGCTATACAGTTTTGTTTAAGAAAGTTTAAAGCTGAAATGGTTGGTTGTACTGACATAGATTTATCATTCGACAAGTTTATCACAATAGCAACAGACGATGAACAAAGAGAATTGATAAGAAATATTAAAGCAGAAGACGACATGACCAGCAAAAGTAGTGATGTCAATGTTCAAACAATGCTAGGAGCTATTCCACCTAATTCTAAACAAACACAGACTCCAAAGACAATACCAGAAGAAGAAATAGTGCTTTCCACCGCTGCAGATCTAGGAAAATACACGTACGAGGTGTTATGTTTCGGAGACTCCTTAACTGATCATCTTTTGGCAGCTATGTTAGTAGAATATATTATGGACAAAAGTGATATCAATGGGTTTGTTATCATCAACTATCCTAATTCTTATAGAGAAGCGCGCATATTAGAAGAAGCATTTTCAGGGATTCAACCTCCAAAAGAGGAAGACCTAGAAGACAGAGACGATATTTACCTCGAAGAGAGTATTGCTAAACATCGAAAAAAAGAAAAAGATGAATATAAAAAAGTAAGAGTTTCAAAACTAGTCAACGATCCTCACAAGAAGAGAATGATTAAACCATTTGAAAGCTATTTTACGTGCTATATTAACCTAAAAGAAACAGAAGATATATTAAAGGAGCTTGTGATATGGGATTTGGATGAAGATAGTTCTGAACTTTTGGACAGATTTTATGCAGTGCTTGGCATAAACTACAGCATGTATTATGAAGTTTTTGATAAAGAATTTTTGGCTCAAATATGCAAATATATTATTGGCGAGTATATCCATTTGCCATTGAAGTCAAATGATAATCTTTTTGGAGAAAATGTTCTTAGCGAGCTTGAATTTCCTGCGACTGATGATAAAAGAAACAAATTCAAAACCGTGAAGCCTGAGGTAAATAACGACAAATTTAAAGAATTACTCCGACAAGGATCTCATGTCAGCAAAATATTGACTGGTGATCTGGAAGTAGTGAAAGAACAGGCTTCTGATGATGAAGGAGTAGAGAATGACATTTTGTTAGAACAATTATCAGATGAGATGAAATTAGATAAGGAAATCTCAGAAACAGTATTAGCAGGGGAAGAAGATTGGTACTATGGAGAAATCCCAATAACTGAAAATATAGGAACTGCTTTAGCAACATGCTGGGAGCAAATCGAAAAAACATATATTCATGATATGCAGCAACTGTTTTATGCAAAACGACTACAAATGAACTGTTTGATTCCATATGCAAGGTTTATTAAAGATAAAATGGAGCAAGTTATTACTTTGCCTTCACAGAAACAAGACCTAGTGAGTCGCTTTCAGCAGGTGTACAATGGTTTTGAAAACGATTGGCGTGATATTAATTTGACGAAAAATGAATGGCATTGTCGTGTCAAAGAGTTGCAGTTAAGATTGTACAACATTTGTGATGAAAGAAAAGTGTTTGCTGAGCAGCAGAGGTTGGATCTTATTCGTGAAAACTGGGCTATGGAAGAACTTACGACCATGGTTAACACATATATATCTTGCATGCAAACAGAATTGAATAGGTAATTTAGATGTTATTGTTCGGTATATTCTCCATCAAAAAATATAACATAGCCTTTATATTACTTAATATAAAGTTTATACAACATTATTTAAAAAAAAACTCTTGTTTCAGAAATACACTTACATATCAAACTCTTCACGATTTCTACTACGCAATGATAAAAAAAATGCCACCAAGCGATAGACTTACGTCTAAAGATTTGATTAAAATACAAAGAGACATAGATGAACCCGGAAATCGCAAGGGAGGCACAGATGATAAAGTTTTCAAACAGTTGAAAACAACGTTTCAAAACCTTCAACTAAAGGATATTCAAATAGATTACAGCAATAACCCTTTCAATCTCGTTATTGAAAATAATGTAAAGTTTGCTTTGAAAACTATCGTAGATACCAATGACTCCTACCGGTCGCTAATTAGTAGAGATTATGCAGATATAGCTAGAACTCCTATAGTTGTCAAAAAAAAGGACGATGAAAAAAAAAATAGCTTAGAAGAAACAATGAATATTGAAGAAATTATCAGAGAGAACGCACTAAAATGCATCGAAGAGTGGACTATGGGCGTTAATGGAGAAATGTATCGGGCGAGCTTACGAATGCTTGCTTTACAATACAAATGTTACCATGACATGAAACTATTTAATAACCATATTTTCAAAACTTTTGCGGAAGTACAAAATGATATCAATAATTACTACATGAATGAAATTAAGTCAGTTGACCGTCTGTGTAAATATCTTCAAATGGCTGTTGAAAATGGCAAAAAGATTCCTGAAACATTGATCTTAGAACACGATACCTTCGTCATAGACCCTAACCTTCTGCAGTTTGCTCCACCAGAACCACCGTCTGATACCGGGGAAATTTCGGAAATTAACAATCCAAATGAATTTAAGCTAAATCAGTTGGCCAGACTACGAGATCAATTGAAGATTGTAGCTCCCGATGGGCTCGCCTTACAGCAATCATTCATTTACATTTTACAAGATTTTTTATTCTTTGGAAAAGAATCTTGCAGCGGGTTATTGTTTCCAGAATTATGGAGTCGCGTTGACCCTGAGAAGGTACCTAAGTTGGTCTTCTTGTTTTTTGGCGAAACAGCATATATTGACTGGAGAGATTTTCTTATATATTGTCTAAATCTGAGGTTCCCTACGAATGAAGAATTACTGGAAATGCGCAAGTACTTCAGATGTTGTGATCTTGAATCCTCTGAATTGATTTCTCGAGATGAATTTTTAAATCTGGACTTCTGGTTTAATTCTGATTTTGACCACGAGGATAAACATGCAATGTTTAGAAAAATGTTGATCAAAAACTTTTTAGCTGAACTGTATGAAGTATCTGAAAACGTAATAAACTATTCTGCATTTTTGCTTGCATTTTGTAAAGACGTCAATCCAATAAAAGGGTTTACTACAGCTCTATCGATGGCGGTCGGTAAACAAATCTGCTTCGTATTTAGTGAGTGTGAAGACGTGGTTTGCAAGCTGATAAAAGACAAGAAATACAGAGATGAATGTATTGCTTGCGCACACAGATGTTGCCAAAAGTTTATAGACACACTTCTGGTAAACGTTATTAACACTTGTGAAGGAGTTTTGATTCAAGAGATGGAATATGAACAGGTTGAGGACAAGAAAGGAAAGAAAGGAAAAGATAGAGCCGGAAAAAGTAAGAGCCAAAGTGCGCGGGTGCCCAAATCAGCCAATACACAAACGGTCAAAGGTAAATCTCAATCGGAATCGAATGTCAAAATGACATACATTTGTCCACCGTGCGCAGAGGAGGAGAAACCGGAGGAGGTGCAAGAAAAAGAGGAAGTTGAAGAGGAACAAGCGGTAGAAACACGAGCTCATCGGGCAGAGCTAGCTTATTCGGTGAGTCAGGAGGTGATCTGGAACGTACTGAAGATCTGTTTACCCTGGCACTTCGTTCTGATGCCCGAGGACAAGCCATCGCCTTACATTGAACAGGTTTCGGCGGTAATGAGGAGGCTGGAAGCTGACACTGTAAATGGTGACATCTACATCTGTAGGTTCGTCGTAGATCCAGATGTTTGCAGATTATTGCATAAGGTGAAGAAATTCACTGCCCTTAATATGGTCGAGGAGATCTGTAAAGTATTCTTTTAATATGTTATATAGTTTGTATTTTTCTTAGTTGTTTATTTATTGGAATAATACACTTTGTAATGACAATTTTTTTTTATTCTAAAGGGCTGACATCTACTAAAAGCAGTAGGTATAGTTTTTTAGGATAACGTCCAAGAAATCTGTATTTTATGGTTCTGAGGCCTTCATGCCAGAATTTATCTTTGGCGGTTCGGGAGATTACATATCTGAAAATAAAAATAACTTTGTGAAATCAGATTATAGGCTTTTTTTAAGTAATCTAATTTATGTTAACATTAACATACCGCACGTAGTTGATAGCACTGGTTTCATGTGGCAGAGTGGCATAGCGGGCAATAGTTCTGTTGTAGCGTACTACGTGGAATCTTCGAGACTGCAGCCTGTAAGATTACACATGTCAAGAATTATTGACGTCGAAGCTTGCAATCGAAAGCCTATGTTCGAGTATCAACTCGTCATTCTGAGGCCCGCGCCGACCAGTTGCCATACAAACTGTAGAGGTACCAACCTACCTACCTACTAGTCTTCTACCTTCTAGGTAGAAGACTACCTTTGACGCATCCAGATAGGTGTACTTACCTACCTACGTGCTTCATGTGATATACCTACTAGTTGCCAAGGCTGACCGCAGACCCAACATTACCTAGGCACCATACAACTAATAGTTCCGCGATATAGCCTGAGAATAGCGCATCCTAACAGCTTGGCTTGAGCAGCAAGACGCCGCTCGGAGATTTCAGTGGACGCCTCGTTTGTGATGTGATGGCACTCAATGCCCGAATGCGTCATGAGCTCTCTATCCTATACAAATCATAATAATTAACTTATTTATTAGGCGAAGGCACAAGCACACTTCTTGGATCGGTATACACGTCAATGACACTATCACACTAATGTTTGGTTCACTATTGTTTGGATGTATGAATGTTTGTTACCTCTTCAAGCCAAAACTAAAGAGGCTGAAATTTGCATACAGATAGGTTTAGGCCTGAAATTATTATTCCAAAAATCAGTTCTAATGGGACATAAATAACCTTAAAACGTTTCCATAGAAACAACACGTGCGAAGACGCGAGCAGAAACTAGTTTTCAATAATTATGATTCAAAACCATAAAACAAACCACCCAGTTGCTTAGCAACCATACCTACGGTAGCAAAAGCAACACGATGGTACTAAGTAATAGATACTTGTTCACCCAAGGCACCTATATCACTGACCTGATGAACATATCGTCATCTTCAGCACCCCAGCCCCAGTACTCATTAGAGTAACCGTTGACTGCTTCGAAATGCATCGGTGTCAATGATGTCACTCCTCCAAAACGCTTCGAACTCGGTAATCTAGAACAATAAATAAATAAGTAGGTTCTATTTTAGTCGGCTATTAGATAGACAACGGGCTGAAATTTTGCACACAAAGATCTGGACCTGGAAATACATACAGGCTACTTTTAAACTCTAAAAAATGCGTGCGACGCCGCGGCCAGAAGCTAGTGTATTAAAAAGCCGTTGTGCCGTTATAAAGATGTTTGGCGGAAGAAAACGTCAAAACTACTGAATGGATGGAGCTGAAATTTTGCATACATAAAGATCTGGACCTGGAATAACATGTGGGCTACTTTTTATGCCAAAAAACGCTAGTAAATAGTAATGAATAGTTGACAGCGTCGAAATACGTCGGCGTCAATGACGTCACTCCTCCGGAACGCTTCGAACACGGCATCGAGCACATACCCAATAGAGAAGAAATGACATTTATTTTGTTTAGACAACAATTCCGCTAAAATAATCACTGCGGCGACCACTGCACTCGGATTGGCCGACTCAAAGTCAAGCATCAACTCGAGTTGGGCAAGCAAATAATTTTATCGATATCGATAGTCAATGTTTATAAACTATGAGCGTCGCGAAAATTATTTACGTCAATAATAGTGAATTTATGACTTTTAAAAAGCAAACAAATCAAATACGTGTATTGAGTGTGCCATTGTTATATTAGATAGAAAGAACGAATTATAAAGGAAGTTACCATTAATAAGAATCGCGGGAGTACATAGGGCATCTTTATTATAGCTACGAGCAATCTCTTTCGATAATTGAAAATTAAAAAAGTATTGTAAAAATGAATTTAGTTACATTTTTTACTACATATAATATCGATGAAATAATATGCAAAATCAAGGAGTTTTTATAAAAGTTACACTGATCAAATAACTTACACTTCTTATACTTCTTCTTATATCGGGAGTATCGATACATTATTTTATTATGTCAGCACAACACTAGTATAGCGAGCGAGAGTTGACATTTATTAGTGAAAAAACACTGATCAGTATAAACGTACTATTTTAGACGGCTAGATTACCCTTTTGCCCTGTTTAGCCGACTTCAAAAAAGCAGGAGGTTCTATGTTCGGCTGTATGTATGGTTTTTTGGGTTTCGAGATCGGTTTCGCAACCCTTATATGATCTCACTCTGTCTGTCCTATTTCCGTCTTTAATATACATATATGCAACTACCTCAGCTATTATCTTAAAATTTAAAATAATAATACATTTCTTGCGCCTGTACAGAATTAAAGAAAATGTACAAATTGTGATGTCGACATTTTAAAAGAGACCTACGAAGCCGGTTATCAAATGAAAGGTGTGAAGTTTGTGATGTTTCTGTAAGTTTCATACTTTTTGAAATATTTTGAAAATAGTCGAAAAATTTACAATTCGCCGCCATATCTCCGAAGTTTGCAAAGCGATCCATTTGAAATGTATGTAGCGTTTGTAGATCTTTAAGCTATAAATCTTCATTTTACAGGAAAAATTTATAGAGTAGCCAGTGAATAGAACACTTTTTGAAAAATGGTCAAAAAGGGGTGGAGTGATTTTTAAAAGGGAGTTCTGCCTCACCGAGTGGGATATCAAATGAAAGGTTTGTATATCTCAAAACAATTTTGGAGAGCTTGCGGGTTCGATTCGCGCCTCGGGACAAATGTTTGCACGATCTGCAGGTATTTGTTCCGGGTGTTCTAGAAGTTTTCTATGTAGTTATAATAAAAAAAACTATCTATTAAAATGTATCAAGTATAGCAGTTATCTACTATCCATAACACAAGCTCTGCTTGATTATGCGGTGTGAAATAGTCCAGCATTTATTATAGCATTTATTTATTTACTAGTTTCTGCCCGCGGCTTCGCACGCGTTGAATCTATGGAAACGTTTTAAGGTTATTTCTATCCCATGGGAATTGATTTATGGGATAAAAAGTAGCCTATGTTTTATTTCAAGCCTAGAACTACCTGTATGCAAAATTTTAGCCCGATCCGTTTAGAAGTTTTGACGTGAAGAAGTAATAAACATCCATCCAAACATCCATACATCTAAATATTTAAACTTTCGCATTTATAATATTAGTATGATAACGTGATAAGATAACACACCAGTGTGTCTACCATGAGTTGTACAATCTATACTCGCTAGCGACTGTAGTTAAAAAAATGTATGAAAACTTGAACAGCGCCTCTAGCGGATAGTTGGGTACTAAAATGCGCGGTACTAATATTTACGTAACTACTGTAGTAACGTCAGGCGATCTAACTGTGACAACTCATGGTAGACACACAGACATCAAAAAACCGATGAGAGAGTTCTATTTATACTTAACCTTAGACTCCTTAGTTTTTCAAATCTGAATAAGGCATGACAAGCAACTAAAAAGTTGTATCGTTGAGAAAAAAAAATAGTATATCCGCTTCAATTTGTCATTTGGTTGGTCCGACTGGAACAAGTTTACCCAAAATAAAATATATGTTCAACCAGTTGGTTCGATTGGGAAAGAACACTTCATCGAGTTCCATTCTGCACAACCAGTTGGTCGGTTTAGTTGGTTGAAGTGGAAGGACATACTTACACGTATCCGTTAGACTCAACAGACGTGGCCATTTGCGTCGGTCTCTTAGGACACGTGTACAAGATCCTCTCGTCCAGCGGCAGAAGGTCAACCTCGTGGAATATGTAGCAATCGAAGGCCCCGTACCGTTGGCTTTCCAGAAATCCTATATTGTAGAGTGCGCCTTTGTTGAATTTGCCGGTACCTAGACCAATAAAACAATTTAGAAGTCTATAAAAACTATCGTAGTTTGACGAATTCATTACGGTGTAAGCGGGTTAACTACGAGCCTTATTTGTGTTGGAAGAACACCAACGTTTCATCCCTTAACGAGAGAATTCATCAGGGTTCGCGACGCGCCTGTACCGCTTCGATGCGCACACGTTGGTGTTCTTCCAACACAAATAAGGTTCATAGTTAACCCGCTTACATCAGTAATTAATTTAGAAGTGAACGGAATTGCTCTTGAAGGAAGGCTTCCATGTTTTTCCCGTTCACTATTCGTGCACGATACTAGATACGTCCCCTAAATAACGCTTTTCTAGGTTGTCTTGTAGTATTTATCTGCGTCTAGTCTCGCGATCGAGAGTCTCATTACCAAGTGGCACAGATCATAGTAGTCATAGGGCCTGCTTTGCTGAACTAATCGTTTCACTATGACAATGGTAGGTATCGTCACATAATGACACATTTTAGCATTCTACCTTATGCCTCGATCTCTTGATCACTACGCTGTACGCTGCGCTGCGCTATGCGGTGCCTGCCGGACACTTAATCGTAAGAAAAACGTCTAGAGTGATGTTTTGTTCCATCCCAAGGGGCAAGCGCGGTGCCGCAGTACGCAGCGTATTGCGTCTCGATCAAGATACCAAATCTTTAGATGAAAAAATCTACAGATGGAGGGACGCGCGTCAAAATTGTCAAGGTTGAATTGACCATTATAAATAACAATATCTCCCATTGCCAAAATTTTGTCAAACCATGAAGCAGAGCCAAAGATAAAAGAAGAAGAAGAACAATATCTCCGTGGAAATAGCGCCACGCACGCCAGAGAGAGAGACTAGAGTTTCTTTCATCTACGGATTATACGTGGCAATTCTGCGAAGATACAGTTGGCATAGTGAAGCAATTGGTTAGCAGAATTGGGCCGTTTTGTTTCTATGCGTTCGATTCGAATTACGCCATCATGTTTTCTATAAAGCTGGCTATTACTGAGGAGATGGATTGTCATCGATCGAGCCAGGTTTACAGTAACCTATTTACCTGTTCTTTAATTTCATGAGTTGGCATGGTAGATATCTCAAAATAAATATCTTGAATCTTTGTACATAAATAGTCTAAGCTATCACAATATAGGTACCTATATTAACTTACCGAATTGTTCGATAACAAAAATCCTGTATTCTATCTGCTGCTTCCTCAGAAACGGGTGCATGTGGCGTAGGAAAATGGCAAGATTTCTCTTTCGATTTCTGAAAAGGGTTATAAAAATGTGGCGAGGCCAAGTCAATGGGTGGCATAGTATCAGTGTCAAAATGTACTAATTGATGGTGCCAAAATGTACCTACTTATGCTCAAATATTAATATTGATACGTTAAAGATTTAAGGTAAAAATTACGGTCTGGTCGAGATGTTTGCCGACTTTCGTTCTTTTTATTATTATATTTATTTATTGCATCTTTATTATGATAAGTGCATAGGTACATTTGTCAGGACTTATTGACTATATTATGGAATACACACAATATGTAGGTACCCATTTAGGGTGTTGCAATGGGAGACGGCCAGATACGTTATTTATAATACTAATTTAATAAAATGGTATGAAACGTAAGTATAAACGAGATGATCCCATGAACATCGTTTCACCTACAATTTTTCCCCCTTTTTTAAACCATCTTTTTACAGGAGAAAACCAAACAAAAAAAATTTCAACTTAGTCAAGCCGTTTTATTTTTTAGCGAAACTAACGGACATCAATAATTATAGATTACAGATTTTAGTTTACAGACTATATGGTGCCCGTGGCTTTGGACGCCTTTTTCTAGTAAAAAAAACAGCCAGTATGTTATTCCCGGTTTAGAACTACACCGTTCAGTACTTTTGGCTTGAAGGAGTAGGTAAACAAAAGCTGCGCCCTGCGATCACCAACCCACATGCCCACGCAGCGTGGGAATTATGGTCTTACCCCTTTTTAAGGTTCCGTACCCGAAGGGTAAAAACCCTATTACTAAGTCTTCGCTGTCCATCCGTCCGCGTCCGTCCGTCTGTCACAGGGCTCTATCTCAAGTAAGAGACAGGAGGAGGTAGAGTTGAAATTTTCAGAGAATATGTATTTCTCTTGACGCTAACAGCAAATAATAAAAATAAAATAAATATCCAAATTAAAGGGGGCTTCTATACAAAAAACGTGATTTTTTGGCTATTTTTGCCCCTAGTTTTTCGAGGCTGTATACCTCTTGAACCACAATAGGTAGGGTAGACACAACTAGGTAGGTAGGGTCAACTGTAATAACAAAAAATATAATAAAGCCGAAAATGTAAATGGCTCTCCGAGCAAGTGAAAATTTTATGTTCTTCGAAAAAGTTGCCAGATTTTTACGGTACGGAACCCGTCGTGTGCGAGTCGACTCTTGGCGGTTTATTATTTAGGTCCAGCAGTGGACTGACAGCTATAGGCTGGTATTGTTGTACAATGATGGTAATGCTTGTCGGTCAGTATAGGTCCATTTATCCATACTAATGTTATACCTACATTCGAAAGTAACTCTGTTGTCTGTTACTTATTCACGCCTGAACGGATCTCAATGAAATTTGGCAGGGAGGTAAATGGTATCCCGGAGACGGACATACATACTTGAAAAGCGCGTGCGAAGCCGCGGGAATCAGCTAGTAATATATATCTGAATGGTACGACCTGCTTTACATGCAAGCGCATACCTAAAAGGCACTATGATAGCGACTTTGTGCCTCGCCTTGCAGATTTCGGGGGCGTAGTACCCTCCAGGTTTCACCTCGGGCTGTTGAGCCGATAGCCAACCCAGGTCCACCTCCTTCTTGTTCGCTGTTATCGGACCTGGTAAATCAATAAAAAAATTTAGAATCTAGTACCGTACGCTCATGCCGTACATCCGGAAGACCGTGGGCTAAACCTGCAGGGCTATTCAGCAATTCAGTTTCCGAGTCTTCGACACGTAATCAGACACAGACTCGCGCGTAATTCAAATAATTCGTAATTTATTATAGCTCTTTTAATATTTTCTGTTTTCTGCAAGAAATGCATTAGGTACATACACATAATGGTGTCAACGCAGACGTCGCCATAACTAAACTAAACTAACTAACAACACAAAACATTATGCCATCCTTTTTATTTCGATCGTTATAAAAGGGACAACAATAATTTTTGTCATGCCAAATTAGTTTAGTTTAGTTTTGGTCTTATATTTATCAGCCTGCATTGTCCTTTGTCCCATTGCACGGCAGAGGCCTCCATATTCCCCTTTACACCTCACGGTGCATTGTTTTTGTGACCCAATCCATCTTAAGGCTTTCAGGATGTTGTTGCGGCTCCCGCGATTCTGCAGCGCCTCCGGCATGTTTGCGGAGGCCCGCGTAGATGGTTTCGGCGCCTGTATGAGGAAGAAGGCAGCCTCACTGCAAAGTAGAATACGCGGGAGTACCAACACCATCCTGTCAGCAATAGCTGATAAATTAGATGGAGTGATGTACAGACACTCCATCACCACATCAATTAAATACTTAAAACTAACATAGGCTTAGAATTTACTAACTTATGGATCTTTTGTAATCTGAAAAATAAACAAACATTATTATTATTATTAAGGATCTCTTAAAAAACAACGGAACCTGGAGTTTGCAAACAATGGCGGTAATAACATCATCAGGCTATGTTAGTCCACTGCTGGACATAGGCTTTGCCTAATAAGCGCCATAGCGCTCTGTCTTCAGCTTGCCGCATCCAGCATCTGCCTGCAGACTTTCTCAGGTCATCATCGCACCTGGTCGGAGGGGCAAACATGTTTGCCGAGTCGTGGTCTCCACTCAAGCGATTGCCGGTTCTTTGCGAGATATGGCCGGCCCACTGCCACTTCAGATTGCTAATTCTCTGAGCTATGTCGATAACTTTGTTTATCTGTCGGATGTATGCGTTACGTTTCCCATCCTTCAGAGAAACTCCAAGCACAGCTATTTCCATAGCTCGCTGAGCTACTTTGAACTGGTGGACCAACCCTACCGAGCGTGTCCACGTCTCAGCTTCGTAGGTCATGTTTTTATTTTGTTTACTATGTGTGCGTGCGAGCTTCTAATGCGACACTAGGTTTTGTACTCAGCGTAAAGGATTGGCATCTCTCTACACCTCTGTGCAAATGGTGGTGATATAGCAATAATAATTCTTAGATAAGTTTAAAAAGTTCACTTTTTTCGGAAAGGATGTACTAAAAGAAGAATAAAGAATTTATTTATAGCCACACACACATGTTATATAAAAAATAAGGGAAATACAAAAGAAAGAACAGGTACGTAATAAACAAAAACATAGGCCTTTGGATTTAAATTTAGAACATAATACAACAGCAAACATGCTGTTCCTTTTTTAACCCTTAGGACTCTACCACATAGAGTCCTCAGAGTTTAAAAAGAAAAAATTGGTCTTTCCCTAAGTGCGTGGCTAATCAGGCCCAGCCTCAGCTTATTGTCGTTATCCACAGAGGTCGATAACGACGCTGGTTTTCAGTCAGGACCTTAATTGGGTGACGTCGCGTCCCGAGTAACGGTCCACAGATAAAAAGTAAAAAGTCTATCAAAACAACGGTTTGTAAGTAAGGATAACAACACAGAGTTGGACAAAAATCAATGTAAATAAGTAGTAAATGGCGCTAAAACAAGTTAAAATACCGTGCTTAAATAGAGTAAAATATATAAATATAAAAATATCAGGTTAGTTAATACGAAGAAAATGGAGAATGTGTATGTATATTTTATTTGGGTAGTTGTATTTTCTTAGGAGCTTTTCTGGTACTAAGCCGAAAGGGGGAGATTCTGTACGTCGAGGGGGTCAATGTTTTATCTACGATGTTTAGAATTTCGAAAATTATTTTACAATGTTTTTAAAAAAAATTAGACACGTAATACACGTAAAAGAGCATTGTCATGCTCTTTTACGTGTATTCTTACATTATTATGATTGTTTTGTAATTTCTTGGGATTTACATAATTTTGTTGTAATAACGTTTCTTGACAAAACACTGGTTTTGCTGAAAAAACGAGCAAAAAACATTTGTGAAATATTTTGTAATGTTAAATAATGCAAGAGTGCTTGTAAAAGAAATGAAATGAAATCATAAGATATGAAATGATATTTTTATTGCATAAAACATGGTATACAAGGTGATTAAAATTAATTATGAGCTCATGTTAAACAATTTTATAGCATGCAATTAATTATGTCTAAGGCTTAAAATTAATAAATTCATTAGTGTCATAAAAATTACGGCAATTTAGCCAGTTAAATAATTTATTTGTTATAGCTTTTTTGCTGTCTCGCTGATTTACCAGTTTCTTTTAGAATAAGCCTATTCGGGTCTCTACATTAGGCCTAGGATTTTTATCACATGCTTTGAAATATCCATAATTCCTAACAAAATTTGAGATTTTAATAGCCAGAACACAAATAGCATGAAAACGAAAAAACTATATATTTTGCAAAAAAAAAATATATTAAATTAAATTTTTTTTTACATGTTGATCCCGTCGGAATCCCTTTCGGCTTTGTATACCCTTTCCGTGGCACCCTGTATATGGATCTATCGACCTTTCTATCATTAATATAAATGATTGGCAGATAGGTACTTGCCGAAGCTATCCATATTGACCGTGCAGGACTGTACGTCTTCAGGGTACGCTGGGAAATCAGCCTCTCCTGTGAAATGTGAATAATGTCACTAGTTGTAAGGATTCTACCTCAATGAATTGTAAGTACCAAATGAAAAAAAATGCACAGGAAATCCCCTTCACAGCGCGTGGATGCTCTACTAGCAGTACTGGCTAGATTTATTACTTGTTGAACGCAAAAAATAAAACCCCAGATAATTTTTATTTCCCGCGCGACCGGTGTCGGTGTCATGATTATTCACAATTAATTATTTCTATTTGACAATATTTTATAGACAGCATCAATACAGCTTTATAAATTTAACCACATTTTTTTTACATAAAGTTGGTTGTTTTTACTCTTGATAGTATTGAATAAAATTGATTATGGCTGAAAATCATGACCTTTTTCTACATAATTTTTTTTTTAATGTATGATGTGTAAACTCATCTGATGATTCCATTGTATTGTGCCGCGCACTAGGTTTTAATCAAAATAATTTTGTTGTAGCTCTTTACATTGGACTATACATGATTATTCCATCGATCTAAGTGAAAAAGGGGAGATGAGGTACTAGCGTCTCGAAAGTCGAAGGCTTACATTAGGTTCTATTAGGTCCACCCACCTAGTTACGGACCGGCGTTCGTGTTACGCGTGCTTGCCATGAATGGTTCCCATCACGTAGCGAGACTACAATCTATTGTTATGTAATGCACATTTGTATGCTAATTATTCCCGTTTCGTAGTGAACTGCTGAAGTACAGTCAACGTGAAATCGAAATCTGCTGCGGCGTACTTTAGTGTGATTTATTGTCAAAAATATTGCAATGCCCTCGTGTTTGTTCATATAATTATTGCACAAGATTGGAAATGTGAGTGAGTGTTTGCGAGTAGTTGTAACACTGGCCAGTTGTTGAGTAAGCGCTGGGACAACGTACCATATCTACAGATTTTACTTAGATCTATGGATTATTCTATTCTATTCTTATATATTGGCTAGCTGTCGCAAGTTACCTACACAACATTGTTGTCCAACAGCAGAGGCAAAATTTGTATAATTTTGCCTTCGCCCGCCGCGCCACATCGGTCGTATTTGCAGTTATATCACCTGTACCTTTAAACTATGTTTGACGCAAATAAATATTTGAATCTTGAATCACTTCGACTGCCTAATGCAGTCAGCTCACTTTAGTTGTAGGTAATCTTCATTGTTGTGTATCGAACTCTGTACATACAATGACATTCCTGACCTGATTTGGGGACCTCTGTGGCGCGGCGGGCGAAGGTCCACCTGCGACGCAGGAGGTTGCGGGTTCGATTCCCGCCTTGGGACAAATGTTTGTACGATCTGCAGATATTTGTTACGGGTGTTCTGGATGTTTTCTATGTATACTAAAAAGTATCTATGTATGTCATCGAGGTAGAATCCTATAGAGTCCCAATCTTTAACTGACAGCACTCAAAAAATGTGCCGTCCTACATATCTATACATTTGTTATTATATAGTTCACAATGATATTTACGCGAATTAAGACGTTATCTTGGTTGTATATTGTTTAATGTCGCTTGTACGCAATGTCATAATAATGCACCGAAGACATACCGAAGATGCCCGAAGGCCATGCGTACGAACAGGGAACAGGGCGAGTAGAGACGCTATTTGTACTATATAAATTTGTGAAACGTGAGCTTGTGAGTTTATAATGTAGCTACCTAGGAGGACTCCGGACCTAAACATCTGCTTTCAAGAATTATTTCACCAATATTTAGAATGGAAATCTAGGTTTCAGGATGGACATAGGCTATAATTATGTTATTTACCCAGGAGGAGCCGGGGCGGGTCAGCTAGTCGGAAGGGAGATCCTCGGCCATTTATTTATTTATGATATACTCACCTAAATTGATCAGCACATCCTTCATTCTAACGAAGCTGCCATACGTTAGAATAGTCTTCCCCACTTTTCCGTCCGGTTTTCCATCTCTCGCAAATAAATCAATTTTAAAAATAAACATTAACATTGGGACCGAGAAAAATAAAAACACAAGTTTGGTTAAGTACAAGAAAACGCTCACAGGTCGAGTAAATACTCTGTCAATAATATTTAAATCTCGGTACATGATTTTTGGTGTTGTCGCAGATATGGTTCTTGTAAGTCTGCTGTAACAGTTATGAAGAATGTTGGTATAAGACACTTTATTATTTGTTTTTATTATTTGATTGTAATTTTCTTTGTTCATAAAGACACTTTGTTATTAAATTTATTAAGTCAACAGAGGGCTCGTATTAAAAATACTAAACAAGTATTGCGGTGTTCTTAACAAGATTTTTTTTGTCTTTTTGTTTCTTTTACCAAAGCCAGCGTTGGTTTTAACGTTTGTATAACTACATAGCTCATGCTGTGACAGATACCGCTTTATGACTCTATGCTAAATCTAGTACCTAAGCTTTGTCTTTATATTATTTTTCATCATATTTATTTTTGTAAATTTTTTTTTTACCCTTTTAAAATACTTTATTGACAAAGAAAATTACAATTCAATAATACAAACAAATTAGAACTAGTATTTACAATTGAAACAATTAAGCTAACTGCAGACTGTTGCAAACAATCCACAGGTAGCTCAACTGATCCATATCAATACCAGTCGGAAGCGTCCCCAAGACGCTGGCTGCATTGCCTCGCTGTATGGCAATGCTGATGCGATTTGTTAACTCAATTTTGTTAATTGTGTTAACAATAAAATATTCTAATTATCATTCATCCATTATAGGTTTACTTTTGTTCAAAATGGACGGCGCGCGGCGGTAGAGCAGAAGTACCTATCCGAAAATTTTGTTTTTATTACTCTAAACATTAGTGCATGAGTGGTGGCCCTCAGTGCTACTACAGAATCTACAGAATATAACAGAATCAAGTACAGAATCTTCCAAAGAAAAATATTAAGTGCTAGCTGCTGCCCGCGGTTCCGCACGCGCTTTTCAAGTAGCCTATGTCCATCCCCGGGATACTGTTTATATCTGTATCGGGATACTGTTTTGTATCTGCCTGCCAAATTTTATTAAGATCCGTTCAGCCTTTTAGGCGAAAAGGTAACAGACAGATAGACCGACAGAATTTCTTTCGAATTTATAATATCTGTATGGATTCCCATTCCGACCTGATAATTTATTCGCCTAAATTCTTTTAGGCGATTACTATTGTACATACGCTACGCTACTCTAAACCTGTAGATACAGTACAGTTATTCTGTGGATAAACTAAGTTGCCAGGCGGATAGCATACCAGCGTAGCAATCTAGTATATTCGTAGACATAGTATATTCGTAGTACGTCTACGACGTAGCTGCTACGTGCATATCGTACGTAGGTTAAGGAGCTATCCATAAATTACGTTTACTCGAATTTCATGATTTTTGGACTCCTATCCATGTCACAGCTGGTCACATTTGTGATACTCCACCCCCCTAGTGTGACGCCACCTACTTTGTAATTTTACCCCAAGAAATTATTAAATTTAAACAGCAGTTCCAAAATTAGTTTTATTTCAATTTAAGATAGGTAATTTTAATAAAATGAACATCAAACATTCGAAATAATTACAAAAGTTTTTCGTTAACATAAAACATTTCGCGTACAATACCTAGATTATATGTATAGATTTTAAGATGTGACGTCACGAAACTTATGACCCCTCCCACCCCTTGTCTCACAATGTCACACTTCGTAGACCCCCTCACCGCTTATGTTGTGACGTAATTTATGGATGGCAACGACCGAATTAGGACTGTCGGGAACAGTGTGTGGCTCGGCAGCAACGGCAACGATAATCTTACACTCTGCAATTACTTGTGCAAGCGCAGCAGTACAATGGTTCAAGTTCATCTGAAGTACGTTGTAATTTTGGGACCAAGACATACTAGTCCGACATTATAACCTCCTCCGCAGCCCATGCAGCGGGGGTAGATCGAGGTGTTGGGATGGATTTACCCCTGCACTGCAGGACTGCTGACTGCAGGAGGGTTGCATTGCGTGCTTCCCTTCCTGTGGCCAGCTGGACGCTGTAAGTCGACGCATACGGCGCAATGAGGTTCTAATGCCTTACATGCCGTGGCCATGTATGTGGCCTTCCTTCCCGCTTCGGAAGCATAACGTACCGCGATCTTTTTCAGAAGAACAGAGCTGCCGAGTATGGAGACAGGCCTATGCCCAGCAGTGACTAAAGTAAACAAAGGTTCATGCCATTAGCCTAGGTCCTGTGTTAAGCCAGAAGCTAATTCGTGAAAACTACGGACCTACTTTCGTAAAGGTAGCGTTACTTTTGTTGAGACCTTTTGTAACAAAATTAAAACAACAAGATAGTGTTATTTCTATCGCAAAATGTTTTCAACAAATGTGTTTTATTGGGTTCATTTAATTAAACAACTTCCTGAAAGACTTAAGTACTATATTTCCGCCCATTATTCTTGCCAATTCAATGGCGAAACTACCTCTATACACGTAATTTTCTAGTTGTGTTTGAGAATAATGAGCGGATGAATACTTTTCGAAAATAAAAATACTACCTGCCGCCGATTGGTACTCACTAGTTACGAGTATAGTTACACGTCCACTGGATCGGTATCGGAGCGTACGGAGCGTAAGGATTTGTTGCTTTGTATTCATTTCTATGGTACAGCATGGACTAGATCGGCATTGCTGCCTATACTGATGCCAGAGATAGGTATTTCACGTCGAGTATTTCACGTCAGGATTGTTGCAGATGACGTCATCGGCAAACACTAGCGCTTTGAAAATACCTATACATTGTCGATGCAAAATCCGAACGCTGTAGACGCACCCCATCGACATATTGTAAATACCGACGCTGCGTACGCAGCGCACGCTGGGTACGCACCGATTCCTACTAT
Organism: Eupithecia inturbata; assembly: GCA_963662085.1. Classification (NCBI taxonomy): domain Eukaryota; kingdom Metazoa; phylum Arthropoda; class Insecta; order Lepidoptera; family Geometridae; genus Eupithecia; species Eupithecia inturbata. Next base: position 3,294,344 of record OY759195.1, read on the forward strand.
CCATGGAATAGCTACGCAGCCACAACCTAACCTACCGCTACCGAATCTCTCGAAATGAATTTGCTATTCAAACCTATTCAACAAGAGTCCATTATGAACGGCAGTCAGGACTTCCAAAGACAATGCTGGCACCGGAAATGCACCATTCAAATTCTAACTCTATTCCTGCTAGTCTTCAATTCAACAATGTTGTTGAATTTGGAACGCGAGCTCTCAGTTTCCAGAATACGGCACTCTACAGGGCTTGCTCCTAAGCTCTCCACACAATGAAGGATTATTGTTACTACAAACGGTTTAATTAAAAATTAACCGTACGTGTGAAAACCGTTGCTGTGATAGTTACTACAAAATGGTAAGTAACGGCAATGGCCTTTATTAACAAAGAAAATTACAATCAAAAAATAAAAACAAATAAGAACAAGTATTTACAATTGAAACAATAAGCTAACTGCAGACTGTTGCAAACAATCTACAGGTAGCTCAGCTGATCCATATCAATACCAGTCGGAAGCGTCCCCAAGACGCTGGCTACATTGCCCCGCTGTATGGCAATGCTGATGCGCTGCGTCAGATACTCACCAGCTCTCGGGTCACGAGACGTGTCACGTTGCGTCGACCAGATGCTCAGATAACATTTTAAAAACCCGGAGAGCTTCGTTTCCCCACGGACCTAGGGTTAAAAATAACATGTTGCCTACAAAATTTATCATAAATATTTTATTGATGAGCTTCTGTCTGAGGATCATTAATATTTTTTGAAGTTTTAATAACATTTTACATTCATAAACCTAAAATAATGTGCGAAATATTGGTAAACTCAAAACACAACAAATTACTGATGGTGCTCTTAGTGATTTATATGTGTAACAATGTGATAGTTTCAAACGATTTTATTATACTTTTGGTAGTTTATTTTCCAATGTGTTCACTCTACAAGAAAACTATAGGTATTCTAGACTAGAGGATAGCTATTTCTCTTTTAAAACCTAAGTTTAAAACTTTTCGAAAATCCTGGTCCACTTCCACTCTCAGTATTTCTACGCCCTGCTTGGATACCATTGTGTCTCTCAAACATTGCCTACTTAGGTACTAAGCAGACATGGTGGACAAGGTGAATTATTTCTTTGGTAAATAATTAGCGAAGTACTATACTATACTGTACTGTACTGTACTATATACTACTCACTAAGGCTTATGAAAGCTTAGTCATCTATCTTCTTGAGTAACGCTTATTTATGGCATAAACGTCACTCAAGCATAAACCTATGACTGACCAAGCTTTCATAAGTATTTTCGCCTGAAATATGTGAAGACATGGAAGGGCACTTAGGAACCTACTCGCTAAATGTCCGGAATTAATTCCGTGACCTATCGGACCGGCGTAATACCCTTGACAACTTTCGTAAGACAAAGCGATTGTCCTTTTGCTGTTTCGAGTTCCTGTCTGCTAGTTTGTACTAAGTATCTATAGGTCTGTGGGTTTTACTAAGTATGGTATGTGGTTTGTACGTAACTTCATAGGCTTTCTGATGTCGTCTAGCTTTAAAATGGTACTTAATTTCATAGCCTTCTAGCTTCTGCCCGCACGCACGCACGCACGCACTTTACCGGTATAAAAAGTAGTCTAGGTCGGTCCCTGGGATACCGTCTACCACCCTGCCAAATTTCACTAAGATCCAATCAGCCGTTAATTTATTTTTTGGAGAAACTTACAGCTAGGTTTACAAAAATTCAGATAAAATATAGAACATGCCTGGACAGACCAGTGCATGTTTGTTGACGGCTAATTACAAGTTTCCGCAGATAGGTATACTTAAAAATAATAATTGAATGATACAAAGTAAGTTGACGACTTATTGGAAATAACATAAACATTATTAATAGAAAAATACTGAAAAACAACAAGAATTAAGTGAAATAGGTTACATAATAGTTAACTTACACATGAAAAAAATTATCACTGAGGTCCACTTGTACCAAAACTTTGAGTTAAATATAAATAACTCGAGGTTTAGACTAACACTCAGTGTTAGTTTTTTGATTTTTTGGCTCACAGTTTATATTGCAGTAGTAAAAAATAACCCAAAGTCAACTAACCCGAACACATCCGGGCAAATATAGTAGGACGAATGCTAAATGATTTAAGTGTACTTCTCTCTCTCGCTCCACAGTACTTTGAATAAGTCTATTCTTTTCTGTCAGATTTGAAATGACCTTGGTTCTTGGTCACATTAATTAACTGTTGTTGTTGTCTTGTCATTGGTTTGGTTTTCATTGTTATTGCGTGTTATTCTACAATAATAGTAAACGAAAAAATGGAAAGGAAACCTCGGTTACGCGGTCCAAATTTCACCTTTTTTAAATATTTTTATACAACTACAGAGTATTTACATGCTAATTTGTACGAAATTTTATGGCGAATCCAAACATATATAGATATCACTAGATATTCCTACAAAAAATAGAAAAATCATCGAAAAATGCTGCAGGCGCATGCCGCGTGAAGCATGCGCGTCATGCCAGCGCAGTTATTGTACCAGTCAAAGGGGTGTGTCCGCGCAGGCGTTCCGCCAGCTGAGAAGATAAACATAAGTATCATAGAAAACATATAAGAATGAACTAATGTATCGATGATCTCTTCATCATCATCAGACAACAACCATTCATTTATCATTGTTCAGGACAAAATAAAACCGATATCACTGAATGCAAGAAAGTCAACCAACATAACATATGTACCTAAAATATCTCAGTTCTGACAATTTTGACATTACTAGCCCAGAGTTAGGTGACTTAACCCTCCCACATCGGCAGGTTAAAATTTAAATATTTAACCTAAGGTTAACTCCTAACTCTTGGTGGTACAAGACATACTTAGAATTTAACTCCAAAGTAGTATTTAGCTCTGAGTTAACCGTGTTAACCTAGACAGGCGCAAGTGGGCCCCTTACCTGTACTGGTGTTAAATAAGTCTACCTCACAGTTTTCATTTACTAAATAATTAAACGAGGAAGAAGCTCTATAAACAAATGCATTCTGCCTATAATTGGTCCTAACCGTCCTAACTATAGTATCGTAAAGGGTGTTCGGATTTCTAATTGCAACCGTGCTATGCGCAGTCCTATTTGCTCAAGGAGCTCCAGGCAAACAACAGTGCCATTTGCATGTTAATTAGGTAATTCAAATCAGCCATTTCTCTGCGTTTGTGAAGGGGAAGAAAGTGAAATTTGCGACATCTAGTCTCATAATCTGGCAAAAAAATACGAGCTTGAGTGGTTTCTATGGACTGCAGGTACCGTAGAAACCACTTTTGGATGGACTCTATTCGCGCGGAGTATACATCGTACCTTGGATTCCACACCTGGGAGGCGTATTCGAGGTGACTACGTACGTACGCACAATATAGGATAATTTCCAAAAGGGGGCTAGCTCACCGAGTGGGATCTTTTAAAAAATATCCCCGCCTTTTTGACCATTTTTCAAAAAGTGTTCGACTTACAGACTTCTCTATATTTTTCCTGTAAAATATATGTAGATTCATATCTACAAACGCTACATATATTTTAGACGGATCGCTCTGCAAACTTCGGAGATAGGGGGGGGGGGGGGAATGGGTAAAATTTCAATTATGAAAAGTATGAAACCTACAGAAATTTTAAAAACCGTTTTGAAATGTACAAACTGATAACTTTCATTTGATACCCCACTTGACATACTGGGTCTCTTTTAAAATTTCTCTCACACTTTGTACTGAAACTTTACATTTTCATTTTTCACTTATTTTTATTTATTTTTCTTTTAATCTGTATAGGCGCACGAAATGTATTATTATTTTAAAATTCACGTTAATTGCTGCTGTAGTTGCTGATATATTAAGGACTGAAAAAAGGACAGAAAAAGCGACGCCTTGGGTTTCAAAACCGATCTTCGATCTTCGAAACCCTAAAAAAGGCACAAAAGTTGGTTATTCGGTCCAGAATCACCCCCTTTCGGCTTAGTACACATGTTTCGTGGCACCCTGTATTCATTTTGCAAAGTTTTAATAACTCTACCTACCTATCCCAACAGTCTCGATTTTCGTTCTAACCTCTAACCAGTACTTAAAGAACATATTGGTATATTGGACAAACGTTCGAAACCCTCGGCGCGCGAGTCACACTCGCACATGACGGATCTTGTTTTACTATAATATCCACGTGTTGATCGAATAACAATTTAGTGTAAAAAGCTACACTATAATCAACTCTAGTTAGTGAAATGTTATGAAATTTGTAGTCCAATAATATTTTAGGGGGTTTACTTGTTTATGTACTAACGTAGCACTTAGAGACAATAGGCCTTGTTTGTTTACAGTGCTATAATTTTGGAATTTCATTGAATCGTCTTGTAAGAAGTGGGCATCATTAATATCCTTGATTTTACGAAGTATTTTCATGTCGTCGGCATTTAAAAGTATTTTGGAGCTTAAGAAACAGGAAGCGAGATCATTTACGAAAATCGTGAAACGTACGGGTTTTAATAAGGACCGTTGGGGTTGCCTGATTTTTATTCCCAGAGGTCCATGACTCTATTGTTTTCAAAAAAAATTGGTTTATACTTTGGTTCCCAACGGGACCACGACATTTTAAAATAAATAATATTTCCTTTCCCAGCGAGTCCATGGAATTGTTTGGTACAGTCAGCAATAAAGGCTTTGTTATGATAGGACAAATATTTGTTTCTTCATGAAATAAAAGACGATGAATAGATAAATCAGGACTCTTTCTTGGATCACAAAAAATATTAAATAAACCGCCAAGTCCGAGTCGAATCGCACACGAAGGGCTCCGTACCGTAAAAATCAGGCGCTTTTTTCAAAAAACATCAAATTTTTACAGAGACCCCACTAAATTTTTCAACTTTATTAAATGTTTAGTATTTGCTGTTATTGCAGTTGAAGTGTTACTTATTTATAGAAAGTTTCATGTGTCTACCTATTGTGGTTCAAGAGATACAGCCTTGACAAAGAAGAGCAAAACTAGCTAACAAAATCACGTTTTTTGTATAGAAAATAAAATAAATATCCAAACTCAAGGGGACCCTTAATATAGCGGCAAGAAAAATACAAAATATTTAAAAAAAATCAAGTGTTTATCTCTTACAGTTCATGAGATAGAGCCCTGTGACAGACGGTCGGACGGACAGAAGAGACTTACCAATAGAGTTCCGTTTCCATCCTTCAGGTACGGAACTCTAAAAAGATGTTGTTCTGGATCGGTTAAATTTAAATAAACAAGTTAAAACAATAGAATTGTAAAAAAAAAACTTCTAGCCACCTTATCAGGAAAATCACGTAATAATATTCTTCTTAATTTGATTTTGTTGCAATAACATTTTCTCTGCGCAGGCTGATAGGTATTTCAAACATCCTCAGTTTGTTTGTTGATATCAAATTCCTGATGGTTACATCCATAAATGGCCACTCGTTACAATGATTTCGTGGTTGACGGTCCGAAGGTTAAAGAGATTACTGGGATTCGGAACAAAAAGTAAGTCTTCTCTTCCTTTACAAGATTTTATTTAACTTGCTTTGTTAGTTGTTTTCATTTGATTTCAAAAAACTAACATCTACTTACGGTGGAAATAAGTGGATCAAAAAAACTAAACTAAACTAATTTGAGAGGACAATAATAATGCTGTCCCTTTCGTAACGATCGAAATAAAAAGGATGGCGTAAGACTTAGCCCTGTCAAATTACTTTAGTTATGGCGACATCTGAATTGAGAAGGCGTTAACCAACAATCTTTTTTACTTTACTTTGAGATAATCCACTCCAAGCATTGGCGGAATAATTATGATATTTAACTATGAAAATCGTAATGGAACAGATTTGTCAGAATATAATATGGTAAAATATTATTATAATAATGTTATTGTGTCCAAAAAATGTGAACTTAACGAGTGAAATCAAGTAAATATCTTGCATTTTGCACTTATACATTTTTTTAGCATTTATTATCGCGTTTCATTGAGTACATAACAAAAGGATTAACGTCTTTAAAACCCCGTTATGACTTTTTATTTTGCGTTTTAATCTCTTGCTTATGTTTATTAAACAATAATCCCTTATTCAATGAACGTCATCATTAACTTACATTTTAAATACGACTTTAAATGATTAGAAAAACATCTTTGGAATTAATAATTTATTATATACCAGCTGCAGCCCGCGGCTTCGCATGCTTTTTTCCGGAATAAAAGGTAGCCTATGTCCGGGTCCCGGGATACCATCTACCTCGCTGCCAAATTTCACCGAGATCCGCTTAGCCGTTCTTGAGTTATAAATAGTGTAACTTACACGACTTTCTTTTATATATAGATATAAAAGATATTAATAATGACAGAACCTTTATACTGAAAAATACTAAAAATAAAAACAATTTTGGGTGGTTGCGGCTCGCGGCGTGGTCAGTGCAAACGCTTGGTGCAAAAAGGGTGTAATATATATTATCAAAAGACGAAAGCGTGATTTGCACCTGACAAGTATGTAATACAATAATGATTTAAGTAACTTTAACTCTGTTTTCAGGCAATTTATTTGAACTTTTTAGGGTATTTGTGAAAACAAAAACGCCATTTTGTTTCTTACACCATTTCTATACTAGAACAAAGTAGAATTTTAGATATTTTTGTTACGTTTATGAACGTTATACCGTTTTTGATATCAACTTTTTTATCTGTTATCGCCTTTTCCGTCTGAATATCTGGAAATGTGAGCCAAAACTAGATATTCCAATAACGTCATAATGTTGCGTTAATGCAGCTTATTTCATAATGTAACTGTTTGTTGATCGTTAATTAAATAAAAATTAAATAAAATTGTAATAGGTACCAACCTTTCTAAGTAGCTTAACAGTGATCTAATCTGGTTTCATTTACAAAAACTCTTACTTTGATGTTTGAAATACATATTTTTAAATGATTATTTAGGTATTCCTTAAATAAAAAAAGATACAATTACTTAAATAAATACATAAAGATATACATTCAACAATTACTTAAATAAATACATAAAGATATACATTCAACAATTACTTAAATAAATACATAAAGATATACATTCAACAATTACTTAAATAAATACATAAAGATATACATTCAACAATTACTTAAATAAATACATAAAGATATACATTCAACAATTACTTAAATAAATACTTAAAGATATACATTCAACAATTACTTAAATAAATACATAAAGATATACATTCAACAATTACTTAAATAAATACATAAAGATATACATTCAACAATTACTTAAATAAATACATAAAGATATACATTCAACAATTACTTAAATAAATACATAAAGATATACATTCAACAATTACTTAAATAAATACTTAAAGATATACATTCAACAATTACTTAAATAAATACATAAAGATATACACTCAACAATTACTTAAATAAATACATAAAGATATACATTCAACAATTACTTAAATAAATACATAAAGATATACATTCAACAATTACTTAAATAAATACATAAAGATATACATTCAACAATTACTTAAATAAATACATAAAGATATACATTCAACAATTCGAATATGTTTTGATTAACACTATCGTTGACGACATCTGTGGCGCAGAGGGTGAAAGGTCGAACTGCAACGCAGGAGGTTGCGGGTTTAATTCACGCCTCGGGACAAATGTTTGTACGTTCTGCAGATGTTTGTTCCGGGTGTTCTAGGTGTTTTATGTGTATATTAAATAAATCTATTATTTTCCCATTTCGCAAGCTCTGCTTAGCTTGGGGCTAGATTATGCTGTGTTAATTATCAAGCAATATTTATTTACTAGTTGCAGCTCGGGGCTTCGCTCGCGCTTTTTAAGTTGCCTATGTCCGGTCCGTCCCCAGGATACCATTTACCTCCCTGCCAAATTTCATTGTGATCCGTTCAGCCGTTTAGGCGAGTAAAAGGAACAGACAGACATACACACACACAGACAGACAGACAGAGTTACTTTCGAATTTATAATATTCGTATGGATTTATATTTATTTATAGTTTATTTCTAGAATATTAAACCATCCGATTCTTCTTCCACACAACTAAGACTAAGTAGATATTAACATATCAGATTTCACAATTTTCCAGGACGAGAGCGACCCATCTCCCTCCAAGACTGTCTAGACAAGCCTCAGAAGAAGCGGTCTATATTGAGGATCCTTCTGATATTCTGCACCATATCCGCTGCTGTATATTACTTCACGGTTGTCTTCAACGGTCCTAACTTAGAGCCTTCCTCGTATTTAGAAGTATACCCGCTGGATGATGTTGATACTTTTACAGGTGACATGAGTATTTAGCTTGAGTGTATTCTAAAAAGAAGTCTAAAGAGGCGTCAAGATAAAACACAAGAAAAAAGGACGAATAAATGATGTATCGGTTTGTGTAAAATTATTTTGTTTCAGAAAAAATGTCATTTGCGGAACTAATTGCATACGAGAAGGAACAGATAGTACAACTTCAGACACCAAAAAGTCTGAGTAATGACACTCACTTTAATTATCGTGGTAAGTAAGATTTTTTTTTATCTAACCTATGTTGTCTTACTGCTGGGCAAAAGTCTCCCCCAAACTCTTCCAGGAATCGCGTTCGTTAGCCATATCCAGTTTTTTTTATATACTTAACATATAAATAAATAAAATAATACTGGAAAATTCACACAGCATCATCTAGCCCCAACATAAGCAGAGCTTGTGTTATGGGTAGGTATATGTATTTAACACAATACGTTACATATTTTTATTATCAAACACATTTGGCCCAGACAATAAAATATACCTAGACTTTTAATCAATAGGCAGGCATTTTGTATAATTTAAATTTTTACATTTCTGATTTAATTTATTATCTGTCTTAAGCTTCGGTCACCATTACAACAGTTGTATTGGTGATCGAAGGTGTCAGTATCAATTTATTTTTGTGTTGCTATTTTATTTATTTAACTTTAAGTATTTTGATTTTAGTGATCATTTTTATTATATTATTTTTGAACTGTAAGTATTCCGACACAATGGTATTTGTTTGAGAATAAATGAACTCAACTGAGCTATACATAGAAAACTCCCAGAACACATGTAACAAATATCTGTAGAACTTACAAACAAATTTGTCCCCAGACAGGAACCGACAACCTCCTGCGTCGCATGCGCCCCGTCGCATCGTCGCCCGCTGTGCCACCAATGACATTACTAAAGAGAGAAGACAAGGCATATTCATCAAACTGATTTTAAAAATACTGACTTTAATTATTTGATAATTTTACGAGTAATTATAATTAAGCATGAAAGATAATTCCTGGCGCCTTTTTTGTTTCCCTGAATGATTCAGGCACTTGTCAAATGAACAAGAAGGCATTCTTAATGGCAATGAGACAACGAGACAGCATGTGCTCACGAGTTCCGCTAGCCACTGACGTTAGTCAGTGGCTAGACGTAGTTTCATCGCCTCATGCGCGGTGACTAAGAACCTTGTCTTCTCTCCTTAGTAATGTTATTGTGTGCCACGGAGGTCGTTATGTTAAAGCTATTTGGATTTTTGTATACCTACTGAATCGTTGCTCTGTAGCTAGTAAAAGACATTTCACGTTCTTATACGTGCTAGGAGCTACGTGCTACGCAGCCATACTGGAGAAGGTACTCAACTGCGGCTGCGTCGCTGATCGGGAAAACAGGACAGGTGTTGTCCTGTTTCCCCTATTTTTATGCGGAACTGCTTATTAATTTTTCTCTAAATCTTACAGTTACTACCGAGGATGCTATTTTGACAGCGTTGCCATTTTGTATGACGAAGATTAAGGTACAAAATCGTAAGTAACTACCTATATCTTCTAATAAGGGCCGAACTTAACAGGTTTGTTTGACAAACTAGGCCTGGATCTCAGTACTCCGGGATCCGCGTACCTAGTAAAGAAAGTCGAATAACATAAAATTCAACCTTTTTTCTTTGATCCTTGAATTTGAAAATACGATAGAGAAAAAAGTACGATAAAAAAATCATGAAAGTGCACCGTTTCGCACATAATTTGGTCGTGATCTCAGGATCAGGAACCCTGCGGTCTATTGAAATGACTTATGTTTCGATTTGTAGGTTAGTAATTATTTGGTTCCTTGAATCAGTTTTGTTATTAATTGCGTAGTTTTCTTGTAAATAAACAATAAATTTTTACGCTTACGTCGTTCCAAAAACGTATGCTTTCTCCCCGCTCCTATGAACGCGAAATCCTATGCCTATCCTTTTTACAAAATGGCGCCAATAGCGCCCTCTTAAATACATAACAAAATAAACCTGTTTTGATAAAATCAAATGAAATTACCATAGAACAACTAATAATTGCTAAATTTATTACGTGACGTTAGTAACGAGACGTCATGATCACGTCTCGTGTATGCTGTGTCGGCCTCAGAGGTTGGTGCACTTAGAATCACTAATTTAAAAATTATGTATCTACCTTGAATGTTATAGTGTACTCGCTGTAGGTTAACCTAATTGTTAAAATAAATAAATAAATTCCCTGTCCGCACGATAGAGACTCTGTACCAAATTGTACGGAAAAAGAAGACCTCACAATCACGTCTCGTTACGTCAAATAGACTCGCCCCTCAGATCTCTATGTGTGCAAAATTTCAGCTCGGTTCATTCAGTGGTTTTGGCGTTGTTTTCGGCCAAACATCTTCACAACGACACAAACTTTCCTCTTTAATATTAGTAGATTTAGGATTATTGGATTATCTATGCCTACACATAAGTACCTAGGTCCTAGAGGTAATATGTAATTTAAACATTATTTACGAATTACTTATTCTCATTGTAAACGAACTTTTATAGTTTTTATGAGAAATAAAGACTCTTTAACCTCAACCTCAAACCATCCCTTCATACCCAGAGCAGTAGCAAGAGCAAAGCTTGTGAAAGACGAAATACCCTACTAACAGTTTTATTTTCCCGACGTTTCAGCAAGATCAACACATCAAAAACAGTTAAATATTAATGTAACCAGTACACTACGAGTATGTAATACATAGTACATATTAAGAACGACATTACATTACCTAAATGTATATAATGTATAAATGTGTAGTACCTGTAGTATTTTTACATTAAATTTAACATAAGTTACCTAGATTTAGCATTACCTTAGGGCTAAAAAAACCCCCAAATGATGTTGTTTCTAAATAAATAAATAAAATATTCATATATTTTTAGTAACAATCCTCAAAACGAAAGACGAGAATCAACAGAAGACGCTCCAGATGGTCATGACGGGCGGATATTACAAACCTAAAGATTGTCGCTCGCGGCACAAAGTCGGTATCATCGTGCCTTATAGGTGAGTGAGGCTGTAACGATATTAGATGATAAATTGCACTTTATCGTAGAAATAAATTACGCATCTATAATTTAGAAAGTAGTTTAGTCAAAGGCTTCAAGATTTTCATTACGCCGCCTTCTAAAGTTAACTCTCTACACACGTAGACACTCTGCATATGTAGAATGTAGGTCCTTTAGCAGAAAGTTCCCTAGTAGGAAGTTTGTTTTGATAGTTCAATGCAAAGAAGGCATCGATGAAAAAGGTTTAAATGACTGTGGTTGAGGGCCGATCCCAACGGGTTTGGTTGTCAAACTAGGCCTAGGCCTATCTCAGTAGTCACGGAACCCCCTGGTAAAAAACTTGAACTAAAAAAATAATAAAATTAAAATTATAAAATATATATAATTATAAAATTCAACATTGTAGACTTTGGTTCCTGGAACGTGAAAATACGATTGAGAAAAAAATAATCGATAAATAAATCATGAAAGTGCACTGTTTCGCATATAATTTGGTCGAGATCTCAGTACCCTGCGGTTTATTGAACTGACTTATATTTTGATTCATAGGTTGTTCATAATTATTTGGTTCCACCAGTTTCTTCTTAAATTGTGTAGTTTTCTTGTAAATAAGCAAAAACTTGATTTTTGCGCTTAAGCCTTTCTAAAAACGTATGCTCCTATGAGCGCCGAATCCTATGCCTCTATCCTTTTCACAAAATGACACGCGTTGCGCCCTTTTAAAGACAATAATCTCCAGAATAATGTCGGGATGGTCACGAGGGGCGGATATTACAAACCTGCGGATTGTCGCTCGTGGCACAAAGTCGGTATTACCGTGCCTTCAAGGTTAAAGAAAGTGTGGCTGAAATTGAGTAAAACGCCTCTTTATTATTCTGCCTACGGTTTTACACGCGCTCTTCCAAGACAAAGTTATGTATGTTCTTCCTTGGGAAACCGTCTACTGCCCTGCCAAACTTCATTAAGATCCGTTCAGCCGTTAAGGCGTGAAAAGATAACAGACAGACAGACAAAGAGATATAATTACTTTCAGATATATAATTATAAGTACTAGTTTTTGCACGCGTTCTTTCTATGGAAACGTCTATAGGTTATTTCTATTCCATGGAAACTAATGTATGACATAAAAAGAAGCTTATGTTTTACAATACAATACAATACAAAAATTCTTTATTGTACAGAAAAAAGACAACATTACAAAGAGACATTATATAAGATAAGTACAATGGGCGGCCTTATCGCTTAGGAGCGGGTTTTATTATAGGTATAGACTAGATCTACCCTATGTAAAGTTGTAGCTCGATCTGTACAGTATTTTTGGCGTGAAGATGTAACAAACATACTTCTTCCAATGGTTGATGGATCCATCCATCCAAACTTACGTATTTATAATTATAATGTGATGGATTTAATAGTTTTATTAGAGGGATCAAGATTCGTAATTTCGACGTTACGTAGGCCCTCTACGAAGTTACGTAGATCCTCTACACACGTAGGCCCTCCACGAAGTTACGTAGGTCCTCTACACACGTAGGCCCTCTACGAAGTTATGTAGATCCTCTACACTCGTAGGCCCTCTACGACGTTACGTAGATCCTCAACACTCGTAGGCCCTCTACACAAGTAGATTTCTAACACTCGTTGGCCATTAGCGCTCGTAGGCCTTCTACGCGCGTAGACCCTCTACGAAATTAGTGTTGGTACTTTCTAATTTCTTATTTATAAGGAATGTTATAAAAATAAGGCTGTTATAAAGTATTACGTATCTATCTATTTCTATAATTCAAGTTTATGCAGAGAAGTATTAGGTGTATTTGCATTATTTCAGGGCGCGACAACAAAACTTAGCAATATTCTTGTACAACATCCATCCTTTCTTGATACGCCAGAAGTTGGAGTACAGACTTTTTGTGGTTGAGCAAAATGGTAAGATTTCCGTTTTTTGTAAAATATGGTAAATAATTCAATTAGGCGATGTTGTCGCTCGGCGACAAAACCTTTTGCTGTGTGGTGTCAAATACGGGGGGGTATTTTTCACCACAACACACCCCCCCAACTCACACACACACACACACCCTCACACCCTCACACACACACACCCTCACACCCACACAACAACCCACACACACACACACACACACACCCTCTCACACACACAATAGAGGGATGTTATAATATAAGTATGACGTTCATAACTGTTTGCCTTTGGCATAGTAGGATTGGTTTTGTCAGGAGATCCTTCGAAATGCTCGCAATACAGAGCGCAAGTTTAAGGTTATATATCGTACTAATATTACCTATAAATGCGAAAGTTCGTGTGAATGTTTGTTACCACGTATCTCGTAACTAATTAACCTTTACAGATGAAACGTGGTGTTCAGATAGTTTAGGTTTTAGAATAACATATAAAATAATCTTATTTTAAAAAAAATTCCTCTTGGGTGTTAAAAATGGTGGTAGTTTCTATATAAAATTATTATTCCTTGGTTGGTCACTCAAAACTCGGCAATAATAAACTATAAAGTAAATAATGAATCACGTTTTTTTTAATTTTACAAAACTACCTTAGGGAGAGTGTGCAATAAATTTCTGAAATTTTACACATACATTTCTGATATTATTATTTATAGTTTAAAATTTGAATTGTCTAAATGCTTATTTTAAGCCTATAGAAATAATGTTATTGGCTTCTGATGTATCTACCCTGCACGACTTACATCTACTTAAATGCGCACTTTGAGCTCTTTCTGAACAGCTAACGAAACTGAACCGTCACGCTCGGCTCAGTGACGCTGAAGTCGGTCAGTTACGCTCGCTGGCCATCTTTTTTTGATGTCGTGAGTAACCCTCACCCTCTGGGCTGAGTTGACGAACCCAAAGAGAACCTACTAGGGGAATGGCAGCAGTTTCCTAAGCGAAGAGCTTAACACCTCTACTATGATCACCAATCCACTGGACATGTGTGGTTATTATCGCAAAACCTCATCAGCTTGGGATAGGCATATCGGTCTGTGGACTATGTGTGCTGATGATAACCGTTTATCATAGTCATAAATATATAATGCCTAATCCAAATCACACTAAGTAAAAGCATTCAATCGTAAGACGTAAAATAATAAGCATGAAGCAAACGCCGCCCGCTCGTCATGTACGTTCGATCATAGCGGTGCCCTCGACGCCAGAGGTCCGGCGAGGTCGAAAGGTTAATAAGCCCCAAAGCTGATCTTGTGTTATTGGTACTAGATAACAGCAAAATTTAATACATTACATACATACATAGATTATATTGTAGACGGACCAAATAACTGTAGGTCGTACAAACATTTGTCCTGAGACCGGAATCGAACCCACTAACTCCTGCGTTGCATGCCTTGGACATTCTCTCGCTGCGCCACTGAAGTGGTCGACCTACTTTGCTTTTAAAATATTTTTATGTATGTCCAGGTACAGATTTGTTCAACCGTGGCCGGCTTCTTAACGTGGGATTCCTGGAACTCCGAAAACTGGGCGACTGGGACTGTGTTATAGTGCACGACGTCGACTTACTCCCGTCCAGCGACCGGGTTCTGTACGCCTGTCCCTCCGTGCCGCGCCATATGTGCGCTAACGTCCTGCAGAACAAGAAGTGAGTCTCTTGAAATTACATGACATATGATAGTACAAGACTTGCACCTACTGTCGTGCCGCTACATGTGCTCCAACATCAAAAACACGAAGTGAGACACATGACAACTCGCGTAATCGACATTAAATAACACCAACATCATCAGATATCCTCTTCTTTTTAGCAATTTATGTCAAATTTCAAATATAAAAGTGCTTTATTTCCTTACAAGACCTTACAAGACTCTTGGACACGTCCCAAAATCCAATTACATATGTAAAACTAGGAAATAAAGTAATCACTTTGATTTTTTGTTTACATAAGGTACTTTTTACACTAGTTTAATCCCAGTAGAACAGAAAATAAAAATATCAAGAACCTTAAACCAAACCAAAGTAAACCACTTTCATACGCTTTATCATTGGGAATTGGGACCACATTGGAGCGTATTTTACTTATCCACCTTTTTAACTTTTCCAGTCCGAAGTTCCGCAGCTTATTTGGAGGAGTGGCAGCCATGTCCGCGGATCACTTCAAGGCGGTGAATGGCTACTCCAACTTGTACTGGGGCTGGGGAGGGGAAGACAACGATATGTTTTGGCGGTAAGCATGGTAGAACGAAGACCTGGGACACTAAGGTCAATTGTTTTATAACTATATGACAGCGGCTTTCTCCTTGATCTGACTCATGTAGTTAATTCTTGGTTTTCCCCTTCCTCGTCTTCCTTCAACTTTTCCTTCTACGATGTTACTTATGAAGCTGTCATATCGTATATGATGTCCAATCCCTGTTTTCCCTCTTCTGTTTTGAATAGTCTTCATCAAAACCTTTTCTCCTCAACTCTTTTCAGCACCTCCTCATTAGTATCCTTCTCCGTCCAGCTAATCCTTTCCATCCTCCTCCAGCACCACATTTCGAACGCCTTAATCTTCTCTCTATCCCGCTGTGTCATGGTCCATGTTTCGCATCCATCGTAGGTATCAAAATCGAGCAACCTACCTAAATCTAGTGATTATCTATATGCATCATCAATTTAAGTAAAAAAAGGGAGATGAGATACTGGCGTCTCGAAAATGGGAGGCTCAAATTAGGTGCAATTAGGTCCATCCACCTCGGACCAGCGGCGGCGTTCGTGTTACACGAACGTATCATATATACAGATTTTTCTTAGATCTATGATATGCATGCCATTTTAAAATGGCACTTTCCTATAGGTTAAAAGCATCGGGAATCGGGCTGGTCAAAGATTCCAAGAAAACCTCCTCATACACCGCCCTGCCTCATAACTTAACGCAAAAGAAGAACCCCAACAGGTAAGATTGTATTTAATTCACTGCCCAGCCTCAGCGGTTTTCTGTAACCTATAATTAGAATGAAAATATTTGTTTTATGGTTGCGTGCCCGAAGGGTGAAAACGGAACCCTATTACTAAGCCTCCGCTGTTCGTCCGTCCGTCTGTCACAGGGCTCTATCTCATGACAGTTTAAATTACAGAGAATATGTATTTATCTGGCCGCTACAACAGCAAACCATAAAAATAAAATAAATATCCAAATTATAGAGGGCTGCCATACAATAAACGTGATATTTTCGGCTATTTTTTCTCTTCCTTTGTCAAGGCTGTATCTCTTGAACCACAATAGGTAGACACATTAAACTTTTTATAAATAAGTTTTAACTGTAATAACAACAAATATTAAAAATACAAGGTGCCACGTTATTGGTGTACTAAGCCGAAAGTGGGTTGTTGTGCACCCTATACCCAACTGATCAGCATGGTTGATATTGAGAAATACGTTGTTCTAAGTTTACATAGTAAAAAAATAACTTAACTCAAACGCTAAGCAAAGCGACAACCCTATCACTAACGCAAACACACGTAAGACCGGCCATTTTGCCGACAAAATTTGAGGGTTCTTTTTGTACTAGATAGTTTATAAGATTTATTTAATATTTTTCATGTGCAAATAAAGAATACATTCATTCATGCTAAAAATAAAACTAGGCTCGTAAGTACGTAGCACTTTTTAAGGTATCGATAAATAATATTTATTAGGTACCTACCTACGTAGAAGTACCTACCAAGAAACAAACATACCTACATATAGTTCTTGTTTTATAAGTGTATTGATGGTGCAATAAAGTGATAATCTATCTATCTATCTACCTACAGATAAACATTATACATTGTAAGTTAAAATAATAGCTTTGAAGAAAAATGTACGGAACCACCGTAAAATTGCGGCTTGGGCTAAAGAAAAGCGACTGACGACAATTGAAAGGTCAAGAACATTACTGATGAACAGCTAATTAGGGTAGGGCGGTAGGGTTTTCACTAACATGGAATAGTTGAGATGAAACTTTCGAGGTCTTTTTTTTTCAGTAAAACCCCTTAAAACCCTGAAAGTGCTAGTACAAAAAATGTTCGTGGGAAGGGGGTGGACCACCCTCTTTCCACTTAGTAACTTAATAACGTGGCACCTTATATAATAAAGTTGAAAATTTAAATGGCCCCGTCTTATTATTATTATTATCATCTACTAAGTCTACAATTCACCTACCTTTAAAGGTACCTACCGACATTTTAGTGCCGCCGATTGTACATATAAAGGCAGGCTTGCTTCCCTCCCACGTCAAACTATGCAAGCACCTTGGTACCTACGCTACGTACTAATTAAATTCCATTCGTCCTAGGTACGTAGGTACTTGGATATTGGATGTGCGGTCTGCACAGATTACCTTCAGCTGCATTTGAAAGCTCTACAATCAATTGTGTCAAGCAATTGTGAATGGGACACAATCACGAAAAGATGCAAAAAAATTCTACTCGAGTAGGCTGGGCAAAAGTCTCACCCAACTAGGGTTTTCTGGTTTCTCGACCTTTTTTATTTCTCGAGGCACGAGAATTCTCTAACAGGATTTCTGGTGTTCCTCGAGAAATTTTGAAATTATTTATAAAACACGATGTTATTTTCAAATTTATGCTATAATACAAATTATAATATGGTTAATTTTTAGCAAATTAACTACAAAGATGCAACAAACTATACTCGGCTGGTCTATATAGGTCTAAATAGTACAGAGTAGGGTCCTCCCGAGGTATATGTAACTAAAACTGAATACCTACATAGTAAATAAAACAAACAGGACAACGTCCGTCGGGTCAGCAAGTAAAATACTATAAGGAGACAAAAATAATGAACGTGACACAACTCGAAATATGTATTTATTTTACTTGACCAGTGGAAAATTATAAATAAATCATACAAATATATACCTATACGGGTGCCTATAATTTACAAAAAAGCATTATCGATAGTCGATTTGGCATCGCTGTAAGGATTCCAGAACTGCCCAGTATTCGACGGAGTCAAAGGCCTTTTCATAGTCCACAAAAGCCAAACACAGGGGCTGATTATACTCTTCGGATTTCTGTATAATCTGCCTTACTCTGTGAATGTGGCCTATGGTTCCATATCCTCCGCGAAACCCGGCTAGCTGGAATTCGTCGAGTCTCCTGGCGAGACGATTCGTGACCCCTCGGGAAATCCGCTTATAGACGTGGCTCTGGAGTGTGAGGTATCTTCAGCCAAATACGATGTAATATGTTTGTAAACATAAAACAACCAAAAAATTTTTTATTAAATACACATGCATGGTGTCGAGTTAAAGGTAAGTATAGGTACCTAATTGTCAGCAAAATTTATTGATAGAAAGATCTCAATTCGACAAGGAATGTAAATTGCGTATAAAATACACGGCAACAAAGTGAATTTTATGTTATGTATGGGCGGTTTGTTTACAAATACTTCACATCGAATTTGGCTGGAGTTTAGTGCATACACTACAGGTATGTATAGTTGGTAGACCAGGTAGTGTATGTAGGTAGGCGAAGCGAGTACAGGAATTCCCCGATAAGCAATCGATTGATGAAATTAACCAATCACCCTATAGAAAAGATAACGGTATCTAAACTGTTGGAAACTTTATTGGCTGTTTATCAAACTTTTGATAATAACTTTATCTACCGAGGGGCGTTCTATGATGGATAAAGAATCGTTTAGAACGCCCCTTTTTCTTGAACTGACTGTGTGTGTAGGTAGAAAGTGCATACCTAGGTACCTACTTGATGGATCATTTTAAAATAATCGTAAATGAATGAGTAGGTACCTAAGTTCCTATCATAATGGAAAGGTAGGTAGGTCACCATCATCATCCCAGAGCGGTACCTATAGCGGTACAATAAGATTAAAACAAGGCCGAGCTTTATGCAAAGTTTTCACATGCGCACCACCATTTTGACATATAAACGAATACTGGCAGCCACTGACGCAACTTTAGGTTGCGGCCAAGTTGTTTTAATCCTAGTGCAACTCGCTTAGATTTCGCGCGGTAGGTATTCCCCCGAGTAATAATCCTTTTACCGCCCCCTACACTCGGACTTCCCTGCCGACCAACGACGACGATGACGACGACGACGTAGCGAATACCGCGCAGCGCAACAGACCATATTACCAACTAAACTAACACTTGCATGGCCCACGAGGCCACGACGCATAAGCCCATTTACAGCTCCGTGCACGCGCCGCCGAAGATGGCAGTAAAACATCGAGATAGGTTCAACCTCGATGCAGTGAAAGCATTAATTATTAGATATCGACCATATCGACACTACACTCTATCTAGGTAGGGTCGTGGCACCTAATATCGACCATTTAGCGAAGTTCCAACTTTAAGGCCTCAGAAAAAATATTGGCAACTTGTCAACCTAGTTCAAAATGAATCGATAGTCTAGATATTTGAGTTTTAAATACTGGAAGATTTTTGTCGTTAAACCTCATAGTTATTTTATAAAAAAATAAATAATCGAAAATGAGTAAAACTTCAGTTTTCGACCACAAAATTTAGTATTCGGCCGGACCTGAATCCGATTTCGGCCACTAATTATTGTAGGGTATTTTAAAGTATAAAATATTAACTTAGTTTTTATTTGCTCATGTTCTTTAATAACAAAAGTAATCAAAACTCATAATAGGCAAAGCCTTGCTGTGTCCACGGCATATTGAGTGTTCTTAGAAGTTAGTTTTCTTTATTCGTTTTGTCTTTTCGGGTGGCGGACGCTTGACAGGTGGCATCTTAATAGGGATTGCGAAATCCGGATAATTCTCTTATCTAGATAATACAGTTTTCATCATTCACATATCCGGATAATTCGGATAATTACAATAACTGTAGAATTTAAATAATATATATTTGTAATTAGCTTTTGCCTGCGGTTATCACGCAATTTCCCGGGATTAATCGTAGGCTTTATGTTATTCCAGGTCTAGAACTACAGTTATGCTAAATTTCGGCCAACTTTGATTAGCTTTTTGGCGTGATAAGGTAACGAACATCCATTTATTATCCATTTGTGCAATTCAATTACACTTTATAATATGAATTTCCTAAAAATCTAAGCCATCACCAGAAGGCACGGAGGAGTACCCAGAACGCTGGCAGCATTGTCACATTGAATGGCAATGCTAATTCATTGACCGAAATAGAGCCAGCATTTCGATCACCTGTCGACTCTGAGAAGTTTTGTAAGATCTTTATAAATTGCGTGTGCCCCAGGGCCCTAAGGACCAAGGGTTTCCACGGTTCAAACAGGAACCCTAGGTTCAGATTAGCGTATTTGCGACATTTGAGGGACTCCGCTGATGTTGCTGCGGAGCCAGCCCTTACTGATGTCCCTGCAAAATGTGAAGGCGCTGCTAAGGTATCACACTCGTGGCATCGCAAAATAAAGACCGACACACCTTCCAGGGAATCAGGGTCATACCGACAGGTCTTTTACCATCATCTCGCATAAGGCCACGTGGTCCGAGGGTAGCTGCCACACTGACGCTGGTAAAAAAGCCCGACGAATGATGTCGCTAATTGAACTACGACGGGGCACACGTCCTAAACTAGAGATACGTGCCAGTGCATGGTGACCAAACTAATCAACGGTTTCAGCACACTGGCTTGCATTGATGTGCAATTATGCAAGGTGAACCCAAATGCGAAGAGATGGCCACTCTAAAATGGTTTTTTGTCTAAATGGGTACCTAGATTTTTGGAAGGCAGAACATGTAACCAGAGTCCTGATTCCCACTGATTCCCGGAGACAGAGAGTAGACGAGCACGTTCTGATGAGCTGGTAGAAGTATTAATAAGATTTTTGTCTGAGAAGAAAGGACTTTGGGCAGATTCGTGTCAGGACAGGCTATTTTCCTTGAATCTACTTAGAGCGTCATCGTAACTTGTAATTTAAAAATTTTGTAAACAAGAGGGTATATTATATAATCTAAGAGGCCCTCCGATACTGTACAAAATCTACTACACAGGCAAAATAACTAATTTATTACAACTAAGTTATTTACCTACTTCGTATGGTATTCTAGCGCACATCGGCCACTCAATGCCAGTGCATTGAGGACACGGACACCACAACACAACCACTATCAAAAAAACCCATGGAACTGTTCAGGTACTAGGTACCTGAACAGGAAAGTGAGCGGGAGGTTGTGCGTGTGGTGTGGCACGGGGGTAGGCAGGTATTATCGCCAATACGATTATCGACAAAATACTAAAATCGGTGACCGATGTTAGGACCAAAATCTTCAAACCCCTTTGTCTAATAGTTTTTGTGTACATAACAAACAATTCAATACCCATAAAATGTCAAAATACGTTAGTTTCCATTACAAAAATCTCCGATTTGTACTACGAATATCTTTTAAAATGCGATAATGCCGAAAACTGAAAGGGGTTCTGATTTCCGGCCACCTAATTTCTTCCTACAAATTGTAGTTGGCCGAAGACTAAATCACAATATTATTCACTTTTCCGTTCTCGGCCACAAATAAACAAATGACTAAATTTCGTTGAATATTATGGAAGGCCGAAAATGAAAACTTAGATTCCTTAGGTTGGTTTTAGTCAATACAATGAAAAAGGACTATTATAACCCAGTTAAGTAAAAGAATGTGACAAAAGTATTCTGTGTCCATTCGTACTTCTTTCCGGCCCCCCCGGCCGAGATGTGATTTATTTGTGAATTTCTTGTTTCGATACCCGACCACCCAAATTTTCAAGTAATTCAATAAAAAAACATAAATATTCTTATCATAATACGTAAAGGAACTATTCTTAAAGTATAAAAAAACAAATGACCATGTGAACATCGTTAAAACATGACAATACTTGCCTTGAACTAAAACACGTGCCACTATTTTTTTTTGTTCGAAAACCGACTTGGTGACGGTGCCGTCGTGAATGCAGAACTAAACAAATCGTTCAAAAATCATCGGGTGTGTGTACTCACTCGACAATGCTGCCACATAAGGTGTATTCTATTTGACTACTCATTGAACTTGATTTCGTTTGGAAATTGTTTTCAACACTTCTAATATCTGATATTTACGAAGCGCGTACCCCGCGATGGTCGGTAAGGAGGGCTGGTCGGCGAACAGGTGCACCTACCCTATACCTAAATGCTGTTTCAGATTTCGAATGCTGAGAACGAGTTCGAAACGTTACAAAGAAGACGGGCTATCCAACATCCAATATAAAGTGATCTCCTATCAACCACGGCATTTATACACGCAGATTCTTGTGGATATCAACCCGCTGAGAGAAAATGTGTCTACCTTGATGTCGCAGGAAGACTTTCCTCACAAAACGTATGAGAATGAAATGTCAGTTTGATGCGTGGAAAGGCACGTATTTTCTTGTGCTACCAACTGTAAAAAATTTCCCAAATTTATTGGGAATTCGAATCACAATATGAATGCGATGCGTGAATGGGGTAGCACGTGCAAAGGTAATCTAGGCATTGCGAAGGGAACAGAAATTCAATGAACATGTGGAATAAGTCTGATTTTCAGAATAATTATTTAAGTCAGTTCAGTGAATGAGTGCCGTAAGACGTTGCGGATAAAAAAATCTTATTACCCGAGTGTAGTGCCACCTAACGGGTCCAGGTGTAAACCATCCAGAGACCCACTCAAACACATAAAATAAATGTTATCATTTTGTCATTTTTGCCGACCACTACATGCAGCTTAATTTACTTTTTCTGCTGACAATATCCATTTTTCGGCTGACCAAAACCTCTTTAATTTTACCTACCTAACCTTTTTACCGTTACATAAAACCCTTAAAAAGTAACAATAATTTACAGATTATTATAGTGGGGCGCAGCGGGCACTTTTTGATCGGTCAATAGGTAATCGTAGTAAATAAGTTTGCATTTTGAATAAGAATGGGAATAGGTACCTACGTACCTACGTAGTTTTTAATTTTAATTTAAAATAAACTCTTCTTTATTCGT
This sequence comes from Eupithecia inturbata, assembly GCA_963662085.1. Taxonomy (NCBI): domain Eukaryota; kingdom Metazoa; phylum Arthropoda; class Insecta; order Lepidoptera; family Geometridae; genus Eupithecia; species Eupithecia inturbata. The sequence goes on from OY759195.1 coordinate 3,317,694, forward strand.
TTGTCATTTCCATGATTACCGGTCATAAAAATATCAAGTTCTTTAGATGGCATGCGAGGCCGGGCGGAGTGGAACCGAAAAAAAATGTATTGTCTTGTCAGTCAATAATTTATTTAATATAATAAGTTCTGAACATCTCGCAGATGAAAAAATAAAAATTACCTACCTATTGAACCTCACTACTTATTGAAACACCTGTAGGTAAATTAAATATACATTAATTACAAAATATTTTGCAAGTTACTAGGTACCTCCTGTACACAGAGATGAGGAAGCCATTTGACTCAGCTGGTAACATTTACTGTCAGTGTAATGTTATTTGTCAAGTAAACTGTCTGCCTGCTCTGCTAAGCTACTGCGGCGTTTTGCGGCAGATGCTCAACGTAACGCGCCGTGGAATTTTCGTATTACAAAATATTTGTAATTTCCGCACTTTTCCCCGTTTACCGTGGTAATATTTTGTAACAAGTTACCTTCCCGTGTAAGGGCATTTTAAGCGTGGTGTTTGACTGGTTTACAGATTATAAGTGTTGAATTTTATTTGAAAGTGTCTTACTTTTCGTGAGAGACCTGTTTTGGTGGTCAGTCGCTTCCGTTTCTAACGTGACTTCATTGGGATTTCCTCTAAGATTGACTAAAAAGGTTAGTACTGCGTGTTCATTTTGAATAGATCTAAGTCACCAGGTTAAAAATATATTTTTTCATGTCTCCAGGGCCCATCTGCCCACTCAAAATCCTGGTTTATGAATATATACCTCCAGTCATAAATTACATTGTTACAAAGGACAGTACAATATCCTTATTAAATTGACCTCCAGATGGTTTGATGAAGAGTAAGGTGACAAGACAAACATATCATTATGACTAAACCAGCTCTGTTTACACAGCCGGATGTTTTGAGATAAGATTCACACCATAGTAAATAAATCTTAGCAAATAGTTTAGTAAAACATTCCCTTGTTGTGTTATCTATATGCGGTAAGGAAAATCAATACAACTACCCTTTTATTTGTCCGTTTACTTTCTGATATTGGTTATCAGCTCAATTTGTTTGTTAGATGTTGCCGTGTGTACCCGTATGCCATTTCCAAAGATAAATATTTTATGTCCAAGGTGTGGAAAAAAATACTCTATTGTGTTGAGAAATAAGCATTATCTTTTTTATCCAATTTAAGTATAACTATTGTTTTAGCAACCAATTGATATACAGGTACTAAAGCCCGTTTTATAAAAGCTTGTTCAGTCATCAATCTACTTATTTACTTATTTATTTTATTTTAAACTTTATTGCATAAGGTACAAAGGGTGGGCTTAATGCCGAGGCATTTTCTACCTGCCAAGCAAAACATATGTTTTACAGGGGGTTAGAGTGCTAATATTAATTTAAAACAAAATGTTGTGTCTATAATATATATTTATATATACATATATACACCTACCGAAATACCTGCTAAAGCATAAGTAAGAAACAAGATACAAAACAAAAAATAAAATACATTTTATGATATAAACTAACTATTGGTATAAGCTCTTAAGAAAAACCTGCGGACCATTTGCTTAAAAGCATCTTGTGTATCTGCCTTTCTAATGGTCATAATGATCTAAGCTTGAGTAGATCTTTCTATGGCATAAACGTTACTCAAGCATAAACTGATGACTGAGGAAGCTTTCATAATACGGGCCTTAGACTCAACTGTAATTATATATTTTTCCAATTTCCAGAATCCTAAAACCCTACCCTATTCCTTACACTCAAGACCTCTGAAGAACATCCCAAAGAATCCAACCTCCTTTATCCTAGCCTCTCAGGAATTTAAAAAGAAGTCTGAATACTACAATGGCTTACAAGAATAAAGTTATGACAGTTATAATATTCCTCATTGCCTGTATCTTGGTATACAGCATGTATCTAAATGTGTTTGAGAAATTAAATAACAAGCATCTGTTTATGCTAGGCAATCTGTTCACATACTGATAATTAAAATGTTGTGTGCAATTGTTGTGTGTAACTATTTTGTCTGTTGAGTTGTTGACTCATGACTTTATACAGGGTTGTTAGAAAATGTTGATAACCTTTTGAGGTAGCTTAACAAACAATTGTGATTCATGTAAAATACTAACATTATCCGTATGATTGATTTGAATTTTCAGTTTAATCAAATGGGTGTTGGAATTTATCATTTATTTTCTTAAACAATGAAAAAATTATTACTTAGTTATGTGTCTACTTTATTGTTTTAAATAGACTTGCATATGTCATTACTTAATACTGTAAAGTAAGTAATTTGCTAGTGTACCACTCTAGCCTAGTGCGGGGATAATTATCAACTTAATGACCAACATAACCCACACATCTGTTTGTAATATTTTATACAGTCTACAGTTTGCAGTTATAAACTGTTTCAATTGTAAAATAATACATAATATTTCTAATTTGTTTCTATTTTTTACCCCATATCCTTGCTTTACAAAATATACAGGGTGCCACGAAACATGTGTACTAAGCTGTAAGGGGGTGATTCTGGACCCGACGGGATAAACTTGTGATAAGAATACTATTTATGTAGAATATTATTATTATTTGTTGTTTTCTCCGTATTTGTGTTATTTAACATGCTAAAATATATATCACAAATATTTTGTTTGTTTTTTCAGCAAAACCATGTTTTGTCATGAAATTATTACAACAAAATGATGTACCTAAATTCTTTGAAATTTCAAAACCATAATATTAACACATCAATACACATAAAAGAACACAGATACGAAGAACATAGTACACATGTCGGCATCCTGTATAGAAAAGAAATGTTTTATTACCTACTTAAATAATATTATCTTTTCGAATTAAGTAGTATAATCTTTGTTTTTTCGTAAGGCGTATGATACGCCATATGGAATATATATATATATATATATATATATTTATATGTTAGGATATTATTAAGCGTCGATGTAAAACAAATTAGAAATAGTATTTACAATTGAAACAATTGAGCGAACTGCAGACTGTTACAAACAATGTACAGGTAGCTCAACTGTTCTACTATATATTACCTACTTATAATAATTTTATGATATGTACATAAAAATTCAAATACTTGTAACCTTGAGCTGAATTGCGTGACTAAACGAATGCCCACACGATTTATTTACATGAATAGTTGAGTTTAACATGTACTTACATAAACATTTGGTTACATAATTAACACATATCTTAGGAAACCTGTAAAATGCAGGTTATTACTGGCTGACAACCCTTTCATGGTCATTTACACGCAGGCTCTACCGATTCCGAATTGACGCAGAAATCGGCGAACATGTGTTATTATTTATTTATTTATTATATGAATGTACATAAAAAAACACTTACAGCCGAACATTGAACCTCCTTTTTTCGACGTCGATTAGATAAAAGTGCCCGACAACGTTTTTCATAATTGGAAGCGACGCGACGACGTTGTGTTTCCATAATGGATCGATAGAACATCAATTTGCTATTTAAGTTTTGTAACCTACTCGTATGTACTCGTGAGTAGATGTTGTGTCAACCCTAGAAAAACCTAGCCTTTGTTTTCCATGACGTCAGAGTTAGCCTAAGGTCATACCCCCCCCCCTTATTCATAATAGTCTGCTAACTCAGAGCATTGCTATCTCTCGCTCTGTCTTCTTCAGACAGAGACAGAATTACTTTCAAATTTATAACATTAGCATGCAGGGTTGAGATGTAAATCACGATTTACACAATCACAAGTAACATAATTTTTCTTAAACCTGCGAGAAATTTCATCTCACGCTCGATTTCGTTTCAATGATTGGCATCAAACAAATCATTTACGTTTCTCTGTTGGATTTAATTTCAGAATCGGTCTCGTTGAATGAATTTTCCGATTAATTGGCACTCTTATTAATTGGTATATTAAATCGCCATTTCGAGTGCGGCCTCCTAAGACCATTTTTTAAGCTTAGGTATTTACTTACTTACTTGCTTTTGCTAACTCCTGTTTTAACTGGGAGGCGCGGGTAATACATTACATAAACATAATGTATATGTCGCCGCCGGATCGTAAAACAGCCTGTTTGTCAATAAATTATACCTACCGATTGTTGAACGACCAACGTTCAACAATATGCCTAAAGGTCAATAAACGATCTCGTCAAATGAAATTAATTAGGTATTCCCAAAACATCTGCGTTCATATTGCAATCGGCCTAGCCATTCTACAAATGGTTTTATTACCCATCTCTGTAATCGTCACCATACGTATAACTTACGTATATTTAGGACTAACTTGTGCCCGCGGCTTCGCACGCTCTTTCCGTCCCCAAGATACCACTTATCTCCCTGCCAAATTTGATTACGATCCGTTCAGCCATTTAGGCGTGAAAAGGTAACAGACAGAGTTACATTCGAATTTATAATTATTAGTATCAAGCCCAGCCAACACAGGGTTCATAATGATCGTTAGCTAATTCGTAAGATGAAGATATGCAACAACATTTACGCAATAAATAATCAAAACTTGAAACTATGTTTATCGAATGTTTCTATGTTAGCTGACACATTATTACCTCCATAAAAACAGCAACAGCGATTTTGATAAATGAGGTACATACTCGCCTGGTCTCCTATACGGTTCTTAGTTACATTTTGCAGGTCTTCGCCCTCTCATTTGGCGAAAAAAAGTAAAAAAAAAGCGAGGACAGAGTCGAGATTTTAATAGGTTTTAATTAATCACTTGTTTACTTTTAAACGACTTCGAAATGTAGAGGAGGTTGTATGTTCGTATGTATCTATGTTTTTTTTATTATGTATGTTGGTCGATTTCTCCGTCAAAGAAGGCTTTTCAATGCGACCATTAAAAAAAAAGTGGTTGCCATAGACTGAGATGAATGACGCTGTATGAAAATAAAAGAAGAAAAATAATACAAAAAAAAAACGGAAAGAAAATTATTTCGTTGTTTATTTTATGACATTTGACATTGACACCTGACTTTTGGGCAGTGCCATCTAGTGTCAAAATAAAAAGCGTGATTGTTTTTTTTTAAGATTGCATTGAAAAGCCCTCATTATGAACCGATTTGGATGGTATTTTTGCAGTCGTATAGAGGGTGATTCTGAGGTGGTCCCATAAAAAATTTATTCCCGATGGATTAGTTTTAATCCCGCAAAACTTAAAAACAGTGTAAAATTAAGGATTCTAAGTTGGTTTTTTGTTTTTTCAAAACAATCAAATTATAATAGTTTTCAATTAATTACTTGTTTCATTTTGATAATGACGATATCACGAAGGTCAACTCCACCTCCACAGCCTATATTGGTGAAAAAATAACTAATTATTCTTTATTCACTGACACACGACCGGTAAGCACAGCTGTGCAAAAACAACTAACGAAAAACTTGTTTTTAAACAATGCGCTAAAAAGAGATAGATGAATTAGTTATCAGTAAGCTAGAAAGCAAGTTTGCCGAAACAATGACTCACAAAGTTGTATTATAGTTGTGTCCCGCCCGTGTCGTAAATTTTTGGGATATAGGTACCTATACATTCTTAGAATTGTAGTTTTATCACAGTATATTTCCCCTTCTTACCTTTTTATGTACAATACAATTTAATTTACTAAATTGTATTCAACTTGAAATGTGCAATAACACACATGAGTAAATAATAAAGAAAATCTATTAACAGCACAAACGAAAATTAAAAGTAAGGTATGAATTATATGGCGTGATCGGACAGCACTAATTCGTTATCTTGTTTCTTATCCTGACCGATCACGATATCGGATAGCACCTTTTGCCGTGATCCGTCAGGATATGATCGGTTTTTGCGTGATCCGTCAGGACATACCCGCTGCTGCCCACCCCCGGTGGATATCCCTTAGTCGCCTCTTGCGACACCCGCGGGAAGATTCTTTTGCAGTTGGTTTGCAGAAGGTCAACTAAGTTGAACAAATGACGAGAAAGGAACATCTGTGATTGACTGAACATAATTACGTTCGGATTGCGAGAAATATGGTTTTTCCTTTTGAACTAATCTGCTGGCGTCATGTCATTAATTCTCGTTATAACTTGTACCGCTTAGGAGAACATGTTACTCGTCGTTTAATTACTTAACTAGTTTATTAGTAATGGGTAGACAATATTATACTCAGGGCATGATTAGAATAAGAAATCAAATTGGTAATATCCCAAAAATTTTTCGACTTCGACGGGACTTGAACCAGCATCTTTCCTTCTGTACGGGAATGTGCTAACTAACTACACTACGAGGTCAAGTGACGTAGAAGTCGAAACACTTTGGGAGTTCCTTCGGACTCTAGCGCCCCGTCCCGTCCAGTCGAAGTCGAAAAAATTTTGGGATATTATTTGTTTTCTTATAAATTACCCCGAGTGCGAGGGTTTACGCACTATAATAATAAAAACCTATAATAAGAATAATATCAAATATTACCTAACCTTACATTGGCCGTGGCGGTGAAAACGTTAGAATGGACCCCTCTAACTCAGCCCGTGGATGTCGTAGGATCCAGAGGAAGGCAGTAGCTTCCTTCTGCGTATTTTAAAACCACTACGACCATCAATCCACCTGCTAATCGTGGTTGGAAATATACAGGGTTATTGGTAATTCACTGACACATTCGGTACATTAGCAGTGGAAGTTTCCTTTTTAGGGTTCCCTACCCAAAGGGTGAAAACGGAACCCTATTACTAAGTCTCCGCTGTCCATCCGTCCGTCTGTCACGTGGCTATATCTCATGAACCGTAAGAGGATTATGGATCAGCTGAGCTACTTGTAGATTGTTTGTAACTGTCTGCAGTTAGCTTAATTTTTTGAATTGTAAATCTAGTTCTAATTTGTTTTTATTATTTATTGTTATTTTATTTGTTAATAAAGGCCATCTTATATTAGTCCACTTATTTTAACATTGTACACTTGTAAGTATTTTTATTAAGTTCATAAGATGGGCCTTCGTAAGTAGGTATTAAACTTTTAAAATTCAGATTAAAAGTAGGATATCTAAGTACCTACTATAAATGGTTACTTTTGGTTGCCTGGAAGAAATCGCTTTGAGCGATAAGGCCGCCAATTCTGTTATCTTCTGTACCATACTGTTTTATATTTAAGTTTTTGGGAATAAAGAATTATCTATCTATCTATAAATTGATTCAAAAAAGCCTACAATCAAACTTCCTCAATCCTTAAACATATGTGAGTATTTATTTATTCAATAAAGTGGTGCTGACCCGCTGACCGCTTATCTTATCAGTAAGTCAAGTGGTGTAGGTACAATTGAGTAGCAAATCAAGTCGGCGTCAATATTTGATGGCAAATAAACGACGAGTGGTCCAGGTAGAAAATCGATAAGAGGTTTAGATTGGATACCTAATTACATCATACTATATTATAACTGCGAAAGTTCGTGTGAAAGTGTGTTGCCACGTATCTCCGTAAAAACTTAATTTAGGTGAAATTTGGTACTTATGTAGATAGTTTATGTTCTAAGTAGATAATCTAGATAATATATATATATAATATACTAGAGATAATCTCTTGCTGTTCCCTACATTATATTTAATGAGTACTATCTGTTTTATAAGGTGATGAATAAAGCATTGTCTATCTATCTATCTATCTATCTAATATTTTGAAGTAAGCCTTTTTACAAAGGATATGGTTTGACAATTTGTTTGAATTTATTTATTAATATTTTTTTCAACTCATTTGGTATTTTGTTGTAGAAGCGTATACATTGCCCTTTAAAAGATACATTAATCTTGTGTAGCCTAGTTGTGGGCACAGCGAATTTATTCTTATTTCTAGTATTTAAATTATGTAAGTCGCTATTTTTAGGGAACCGATTGATATTCCTATGAGTGTACAACAAGTTTTTATAAATATATTGACATGGTACTGTCATTATGTTTATTTCTTTGAATTTTTCACGTAGGCTTTCTCTGGGACCCATATTATAGATTGCACGAACAGCCCTCTTCTGCAGCACAAATACGGTGTTAATATCTGCAGCGTTTCCCCACAGCAGTGTGCCATAAGACATAACACTATGGAAGTAGTTGAAATAAACTAGTCTAGAAGTATCAACGTCTGTAAGATGACGGATTTTTTTGACTGCATACGCTGCAGAACTAAGTCTCATCGATAGCTTCTCTATGTGTGGGCCCCATTGAAGTTTACTACTAAGGTTATTCCTAAGAATATGGTACCGTTAACAATTTCTAACGATTCTCCTTGGACGGTTACATCAGCCTTAACTTGTTTTACATTGGGTAGAAAAAATCTAATACATTTAGTTTTGGTCTTATTAAGCAAAAGGTTATTGACACTAAACCAATGGACTAATTTTGAGATTGCATTATTCACATCGTCGAAATTTGTGTTTTGTCGTTTCATTTTAAAAATTAATGAAGTATCATCAGCAAACAATACGATCTCGTCATTATCCGTTACAAGATGAGGCAGGTCGTTAATATAAACTAAAAATAGGGATAGAACCCTGTGGTACTGTGTATAATTATCCCTTCACATTCAAACCGAAAACTCTTTTTGTCACGTGAGGTTACAGACTCTAGTCTGTCAGACTCAGAGCCTGTAACCTCATGTAATTAAATTGACATCAAGTACTCAAGTACTTGACGTTTATTTAATCTCGATTCCTCCACGCGTTCCTGAGGTAAGGGGGTTGACGAACAGACGGACAACAAATTGATACCTACTATTAAGGGTTCCTTTAGTGTTACGTAACCTTAAAAATGTCTTACTTTACCATATATAACTTTTATTTTCGTTCGCAACTGCACTTACCTTTTACCATACTGTTTTACACATAAGTTCTCTGAATAAAGTATTATCTATCTATCTTACCTATTACCTACCTATTTATAATAATTTTAATAAAATACGCACCCCCCTAGTTAGTAAATAGTTCCAATATTGATGGAAGGCTATGCTAGGCTGTTTTTTTGTTAAACATTAAAAATACAAATAAAAAAAATAAAAATAAAAAAAGTACATTCAATAAAAAAAAATACTTACAAGGAATATCAATGGTTTCCAACACTGAAAATATTTTCCTCGTAGATAGCTTTTTTGAACCTTACATACCTACACCTACTCAATCCATACTTCTACTTTCCTATACATACTAAGGCCCGTGTTATGAAAGCTTGCTCAGTCGTAGATCTATGCTTGAGTGACGTTTTAGAAAAGCTTTAGGTACTCAAGCATAGATCGATGACTGAGTAAGCTTTCATAATAGTGGCCTTAGTATCATAGAAGCGAAAGTAACTCTGTCTGTCGAAAACTTTTCACGTTATACGGCTGAACGCATCGTAATAAAATTTTACAAGAAGATCGAAATTTCAGTGAAATATTTGATAAAAAAGGACATTCCGGACGTTCTTACACTACTGGTACTTACTGGTCTTACAGTAAAAAGGCGCTTGATTTATTGTAACAACGAGCCATTCCTAAATGAAAAACCTCCTTCGTAAATCCTTTTTTCATTAAAAGAAAGTAAGAAAATAACCTACTGTTCCCGATCGTATTTCAATCTGTGCAGAGTAGGTAGGTAGTTCTTTGCACCGTTGTTGGTGTTCTATTGTCCCGATAAAACGAAGAAAGTACCTACCTAAAAGATAAAACGTGCACAAAGTTCCTTTCGTAAAATCTTGTATCGGGGACATCCCCGACACAAGATTTCGCTAGGGTTGCCAATATATTATCTGTCGTCAAAAAGTACTTAGTCCTGGACCTATGGGTGGCCATACACGTCCGATTTTTTGTCCGATTGTAGTCTATGCATAGTCAAATCAATACCTGTTTACTATTAATTAAAATGTTTCCTAATTAATAAATGTTATTATAGTATAAACAAATTATTGACAGAAAATCCAAATTAGATTATTACTTTAATTTACAACTAAAACTAACGTACCTACATTATTTGATTAGACATTTAGATTTATAATTATCATTTGACCAATTGTACCTACTTTAACCAAACCAATTTTGTATTTTTATTTAAACAGATTATTGACCTTACTTTTAAGAGACTTAAGTAAATAATTAATAATTAGAAAGAAAAGTAATTATGTATGTAAATGACTAACAATTAAAAACGCAGTTCCAAACAGGGTATATGTACTAACCTTATCTATAATTCGATCATAAGCTACCAACCTATGTACATATTGGCAATAAATAAATAAAATGAAATGAAATATTCGAATATCCAAAAACGATTTGTAAATGCACAAATGTGTTGAACAAACGCCTTCGCAGAGTCGAACAGGACTAGCCATAAACAATCTGATCCGACAATCACACAAAAAATCGGACGTGTATATAGCTCAGAACTATCATTGACCATCATCCAGTCTTATCTGGTTGCCGCATTCAGCATTTGCCAGCATCTGATTTATTATTTATAAATAATAATAATAAATCATTTATTTCAGGCAATATTAGTCTAGTACAGGGTGTAAAGTACTTAAAAACTACGGCCCATATAAAATATATACTTTAGTCTAACATACATAAGATAAACCTATTTACTACCGTAGTGTCGGCGACGCAATTATGTGCTGCGACCAGTAATCGGTAATCGGACCGGGGATCGATAATTTATACTGTAAAATAAGTATCTACCTTGTTATTCAACATTAATCGAAATAAGTAATTGTTTAGTTTAAAACTAAGAAAAGTAACCACATAGATATAGAAATTCTGCAACTATCCTAATAATCACATCACATCAAACTTCACACTAATATTATAAATGCAAAAGTTTGGATGTTTAGATGTATGGATGTTAGGATGGATGGATGTCACTTCTTCACGCCAAAACTACTGAACGGATCGGGCTGAAATTTTGCATACAGGTAGTTCTAGGTCTGGAATAAAACATAGGCTACTTTTTATCCCATAAATCAGTTCCCGTGGGATAGAAATAACCTTAAAACGTTTCCATACAAAAAACGCGTGCGAAGCCGCGGGCAGAATCTAGTATATATATATATAAAGCCGATAGTTTTAGAAATGTGAATTTTATTTTGTTACCTAAGATCTCCAAAACTACTAAACAGATAAAGATGTTTGGCGTATATCCAGAACATACCTAGCCTATCTCAGATAATAGGCTACTTATAACAAAAATACGCGTGCGAAGCGGCCTAAACCTAGTAAATTATAAACACATAGGTAAGCACTTTACTATCATAATAAGCTTAGCCATTTACTGTCAGGATAGTATACTTCACATTCAAGTACAAAACACTTATTATTCAGTAGGTTTATTGATGTCATGGCAACCCTACCAACAGCTGACAATTCCCATCCCCGAACAAACAAGGCTCAAAGTTGAACAGATTAAAGTGAATGTAAGTGGATCTGAACAGATTCCGTGCATTACTGTACTTACCGACTAACAGACATCAAAATGTGCTTGTAACAACAAAAGTGATTGGATTTTTGGGAGTTCCTCTAATTGGTTACGAGTGTTTTTCTGACGTTCTAAATTACAGGCGGTTCTTGCTTTTAGCGTTTGTTGGTCTTTAGTCTGTAGGTACTATGGAAAATTGTTATAACAAAATATATATAATTTTATAGTTATAACAAATTGTAGGCAGATCTCGCTGCGAAATAAGAAAGTAGAGTTTTATGTGTGATCGAAGTGATCGTGTACTTTAGCGCTCTGGTTTTAGTTACCTACCTAAATTGACCTTTTAAAATGTAAGTTCATTGTGTGAACGTAACAAAAATTGTTTATTGTTATTATTGTTATAAAGCGATATGATATCTGAGCGCATATTTTTAAATATTGCTCTCTATGTAATTCAATGAACTAACACACATCGCAGATCATTTAAATTTTATCGTAAAGTATCTGTAGGCACTAGGGCTTCCGAAAATTCGAAAAAAATTATATTTGAATAATTCGATATTTTTCGGGACGTATTCGAATTATATTCGAATATCTAAAATGAAAAAGTTTTTTGCTATAATCACGTCTTTATTTATCATTGAAAGAAATTAAGGAAAAAAATTGCATTCTGCACACACAAACTAGCATAAGTAGGTACAAAACTCACTTATCAGTATAGGTACAATTATCTCACAAACTACTACTCACCACTCGGACAATAACGATGCTATCCTGAATAATTAAAATGAACTGAGGAAATTCGAGTTTTCCGAACATGCGCGAACACTTCCGAGTTTGAGGAAATTCGGGTTTTCCGAACATTCGCGAACACTTTCGAGTTTTGACGAATCTTTTCAGTTCATCCGCGCAACACGCACTGAAACAACACCAAACGACGTTTACAAGGTCACGCGCCACAGCTATAGTTTAAAATTTGTATTTATGTGCACATCGTAAACAGAATTTGGTTGAGTAAGGCGTTGTAGAAATTGGTCGAATATTCGAACTTTTAAATTTGTTATTCGAATTAAAAAATTCTTCAATCAAATCATGAAAATAGGTTGTTGATCTTGCAGATCCTCGTAAATATTAGGTCCTTACATATGAAATTGGCGTTTTGTATGGGAGGAACAAAAAGTCGAATATTTTTTAATATAATATATTTAATTAATCAAAGTATGAACCATTATTTTCTATGCACTTTTGCCATCTTATAGGTAGTTCATTGATCCCTTTACTAAAAAAACCAGTCGGACGGGAATCAATAAAATCTTTGAAGGCGATTTGGACTGCCCCATCGGAGTTGAATTTTTTCCCTTGCAAGAAGTTATCCAAATTTCGAAAAAAATGGTAATCTGTTGGAGCAAGGTCCGGGGAGTACGGAGGATGTCTTAGACTTTCCAATTGAAGCTCTTCTAATTTAGTAGCCGTCTGTTGCGCAGTGTGTGGTCTAGCGTTGTCGTGAAGCAGCAGTGGCGTGGAGCGATTGACCAGCCTAGGTTGTTTAGCCGCTAGCTTTTCCATCATGGTTTGCAATTGCTGACAATAGACATCAGCCGTAATAGTCTGGCCAGATTTGAGAAAACTGTAATGAACAATACCGGCACTAGTCCACCAAACGCTTACAAGTAACTTTTTTGGGGTTAATTTTCGCTTGGGGCAGGATTTGGCTGGCTGGCCAGGATCCAACCATTGCGCTGAGCGCTTCCGATTATCGTAAAGAACCCATTTTTCATCACAGGTAATGATTCGGTTTAAAATACCTTCATTATTGTGCCGGTTTAGTAATGTAACGCAGCAGTCGACGCGCGTTTGCCGGTTTGCTTCAGTCAATTCGTGAGGTACCCACCTTTCAAGCTTTTTAATCTTCCCAATTTGCTTCAAGTGAATTAAAACAGTTTTATCACTAACATCGCAGCCTGCAGCTAACTCGGACGTGGTTTGCGATGGATCCGCTTCCACAATAGCCTTCAACTCTTCATTATCAACTTGAGTCTCAGGCCGTCCACGGGGCTTGTTCTGCAGGTCAAAATTTCCAGAACGAAAACGTTGGAACCAAAAACTAACTGTGTTTTCTTTTGCAACACGACCGCCATACACATCATTCACCCTTCGAGTTGTTTCCGCAGCACTAGTGCCACGGCGGAACTCGTACTCGTAAATAATGCGATATTTTAAGTTTTCCATTTTGTAAAATGAGTGACGCAAACAGAAAAAAACAGAAGAAAAAAAACAAATGAATGACGATCATCGAAGCACAAATACATGAGTCTATAGCTGTACAAATTTGAATTTGGAATTCCTTACCAAAGAGGAGAAATTTGTGATTAAAGTGGCCAGTACGAAAAACGCCAATTTCATATGTAAGGACCTAATATTAAATTCGCCTCGGTTTTTTTAAGCTTTATACGTCGCTCTGTCCAAATTCGTCGCCTTCATTGTAATAATTGTAAATGTGTGCTAATGCAACACGCGCATCACAAACAGAATCCTATTCTGACGAGTTGTCTAGAAAATTCAGAAGCACGGACCTACGCCAACTTATTTAAACACTCGTACAGTATAAACAATCCGCACGAACAAACAGGTCTTTAAAGTTTGAAGGATTTCGAGGGAATGTATAATTTCGTATATTACCGTATCTGCGTAGTGTGTGATACTTTCAGATAATAAATAAAATTTTATCCGCAGATAAAATATTATCGTATCTGAATCTCTATTAAATATCTTATATTGTATTTAATTCATGACTTGTAATATTTGTTATTACCAATAAAATGTTATCTATTTGCCTAGTACCTATAGACGCAGTCCTAAACTAGCTGTGTTATCATATGCTAACTGATATGATAAGACTAAGTATCCAAAGGGAAGGACCTTCACACCTCCTCAATCATCGTATCTTCTATCATGATAAACTTTTACCCAACAAAGCCTCGAAGGCAGATTATCTTCGCGTAAAAAAAACTAAACAACTGTTTCAACTAAATAAACTAGTGATTTACGAGTAAAATAAAATCTCCGCTGCTAAAGTTTGAGGTGCGCTTGTTTGAATAATGTTTTTCCGGAGCTCTTGAGAATTCTTACAGGGCTGGATTCAGGTACGGCCTGATTTGGGCACGACAGGAATTCAAGTTTATTTATCGCGTACATTTTCATTTCCCCTACTACGTTTCCATCGCGTTTCAGCGATCGTGGTCTCGGCGACTGATGTTCTCGGAGTTACAGTCGTGAATTGACGATTGTTGCAACGCGATGGAAACGCAGGGGAAATTATCATCACTACCGCGTCCGCTTTACGATAAGGCTCCTGACGTATGGCTTTGGTTTATCGATGCTGCCTGCTTCTTAAAATGCACGTAGTATTACGAAAACAACTAACTCCTCAAACTGCCTATCGCAGAGTTCCTTGTGATAACCTACCTTAGGATGTTTTAGGTATTTGCAGATGAGTTCTTACTTAGGTAAGATGATTCGGGCTTGGCTGGATAGACCAGCTGGTTAAACATCTTCCTGATTTTCAAAGCAACAATATTTCTAAAATCAGAAAGATGTAAAAGAAAGAATAAGTAGATGGTTACGTTTACTCTAGGTATTGAATTGCAGCATAAATTATGCAATCTTAACTAAGAGCCTACCTACGGCTCATATGGATTTTATCCTGTTCCTAACGTGCGCACTATAGGCGTAGACTGGTGTGCCAACTTCAGGCCTGACTACATCCCTGACAGAACTAGTTAGTACGCGAGAACAGAATGTCAGAAAAAAATATGATTTATACTTTGTCTCTGTTGCATGGAACTGCTCTGTTGAAGGGATCGGCCCTTTTATTCGCAACCAGTTTCATAATCTTTGTATGACTAAACTCGAGCCGTTCTCAAGATATAATAATTGTAATCAAACAAAAATCTAAAAATACTTATTGGCGTCGAGTTTGCAGCATTTAACGATAAAAAATCAACAATAAGGTGATCTATGAAATTAATTTTTAGGTTAGTTATGGGCCCGTGTTTACAAACTTTGTATCTTGAGTTCGACCGGTGTACCTAGAGGTATAGTCTTATTTGGTGACTATTTTTAATTTTCAAGCCTTCCTTGTCCTACAGTTCCCGCAGGGCAAAGGCGGCGTCCCCATTCTTTTCTTATAAATTTTGGCCGAGCTTGAAATAAGGTTACATAAACATTAACATACGTTAATGTTTATGTAACCTTATTTCAGTACTACAGAGCTTGAAATGTTTCTGAATTATAAACTTATTGTACAACATCTGAGCTAAAATTCTAATAGTAAGTAGGTACTGAGGTAGATTCAATACTCAATCATTTATTGCATTCTATAGGAGTACAGAGGTGTTTATAATATAATTAAGTATCACTATAGATCCTGCGGGCACACAATATGTATGGAGAGAGGAGGACGTCATTTCTAACATGTTAGGTATGGTTTACTCGTTTGCATATTTCTTATTTTTCGTTTAAATATTCGTCAATCGTGTAATATGCTTTTGTGATTTATAAAAGCACTATTTGATTTATAAAAAAATTTACGTTTTTCTCATTTTTCAACGCGTCAGGTAGTTTAATTGTCATTCGATGAGTCAAGTTTAAGTTTGCAATCTGGTCCTCTATGTTTGTTTTTAAATCGTAAGGAGCGAAAGATGTAGGTTAGGAGGATTAACATTAATCTTTTTTCTTTTTGAGAGCGTATGATACCAGATTAACAGATAATTTGTACCCATGCTTTGAATCGTTTATGCCAGTGACCGGGTTGAAATTAAAAAATAAAGACTCATCGGCTGAAAAAACACTACAAAATCGCAATAACGATTAGTTTACCCATGGACAAAAATTGGCGCAAAAACTCCCCTTTTATCGGGATAGAACACAAAGCGCGTGCCTAAACGGGGACATTTGAATTTCGAATAGCCTGAATCAGCCTATAGCGACGTGCCTTCAAAAGGCTAGGCTTTTCGAGCTGGAGCCACAAAGTACTTTTGGCTGGAGCTTTGACCACAAATAGACAACAAAAACCATACAAAAACTGTCCGCCATATTGTTTTTCTTTTGACGTCACAGTGAAGCCTCTAGCCATGCACTTCAGTTTTATTTTAAGACTGAAGAATCAAAAATCAACGTTTATTTCCTTCGGCTTATAAAACAAGCCCATAGACAAATCAAATGTAAAAGTATAAATTATTATCAAATAAGTGTTGTGTGTAAAGATTTTCTCTTTGGTACGTCGATTGATTACCCATCGTAAAAAAACACACTAGGTACATAATCACAAAATGCTGCATTCCAAGTAAGTACTTACGTTGAAAACTGTCAAAGCATTAAACACTCCACTCCGGCAAAAGTGCAGTTCGTACACTTCGTAACAGTCATAATGAAGAGTTATGTTTGAAATAAGTACTTTTACGGGAAGCCATTTCGTTTACTTTGGTTTTCGAGGTAAAACTCTCATTGGTATTTTAACATTTACCGCTTATATTATTAAACCCGCCTCCATTCCATGACTATGAAATTTCCATGAACTGGAATTGACACTGGAAAACACTGGCAGAAAAGTGACAAACCAGTCACATATTGCCAAATACAAAAAAAGTCAAGTCGTTTATTTTTTTTTGCAACTTACATGAAGTCCCGTGTTCAGCATTTTCAGATGCAACAGCAGTATCGCTCTAGAGATCAAAAAATACTTGTTGCCATGAATGATTCATCCATCATATGTACATAAGTACACATAACACATGGCACTTGAATGAAACAGTCAATTATTTTAAAAAGCTATCTTATACTCCGGTTGATTAATAATGCTGGACAGGACAGTCTACAATTCTAGAGTATTGTTTTGTTGTGTGGTGCCAGCTTAGAATTTGCACCACCCCAACTCTTCCCGCGACTGTCGTAAGATGCGTGCGACTAAGGGATATCATCATAAGGGGTAGAGCTGTTCTGCAGGGGGCAGCAGTGCCCCCTGCAGAACAGCTCTACTACCGAAAGCGATCCCCAACCCGCATGCCTAGCGTGAGGATTATGGGCATTACCACCACCCTATCAGGGGGAAACCTGCGTCCAGCAGTGGACCAATACAGGCTGATGAGGTGAGGTTGAGACATTTTTGTTTGTTTTATAGTCACACAAAAAAATCTAATGGTATTGTGACTGGTACTAAACTGTGTATTGATTCTTAGATTTTTAGTTGTAGGTATTGATAAAAATATTGGTGAAATTGGCATATATTATGAAATAAGTTAACGGAACTTTTTTCTATATTTTTTTATTTCTAATAATCAAAGTAATCACCCGTGCAATCGATGCATCTTTGCCAACGCAGTGGCAGTTTATTGATGCCTTTCTTGAAGAAATCAGCTGGACGGGAGGCAACAAATTCTTTAAAGGCATTTTTCACTGCCTGGGTATTGATTTTTTTTTTCTTTTTTTGGAAGTTATCCAAATTCTGGAAAAAGTAGAAGTAAGTAGGCGCAAGGTCTAGTGAGTACGGTGGATGACGGAGAGCCTCCAACCCCAGCTCTTGTAATTTGGAGACCGTCTGTTGTGCAGTGTGAGGTCGCACGTTGTCGTGCAGGAGCAGTGGGGACGAGCGATTGACCAAGGCTGGTTGGAAACGTGCGAGCTTCTCCATCATTGTCTTCAGTTCTTTACACACAGTACACATCTGCAGTAATGCTCATCCCGTTTGGTAAGAAGCTGTGATGAATCACACCGGCGCTAACCAAACAGTGACCATCACTTTTCTAGGGGTATGTTTTCGTTTAGGGCATTGTTTTGGTGCTGAATGAGGATCTAACCAACTTGCTGAGCGCTTGCGATTGTCAAACAGAATCCATTTTTCGTCGCAGGTAATAATGCGTATAAAAATTCCTTCGTTTGTGTGCCTATTGAGCAGTGCAAGGTACGTCTCGATGCGTACTTCGCGCCTGGCGATCATTGAGTTGTGTCGTGAGGAACCCATTTGTCATTTTTTTTTACCTTGCCAATTTGACACAAATGGAAAAATATTGTTTTGATGCTAACGTCGAATGCTCCTGGTAATTCAGCCGTAGACACACGTATCAGCTGCTTCCATAATCGCCTTTAATTCGTCATTGTCGACCAAACATTTGACCAAACTAGAACGGCAATTTCGTAGGTAAAGACCTACGAGTAGGTATTATTGGTTTCTATCGCTACAATGTTAGGTAGGAACGTAGTGAAATATCTCTCCATCGCTTCTGCTATCCTGGTACCTGATATCGACTTCTTCTGTTTTCAAATCGTCAGTGTACTTGACGGTACATTGACGATTTGAAAGGGTTACGATTAGAAAGAGCGGGTATTTGTAAATCTGACCATTTGAAAGTCTGACCTTATGTATAAAGGGCAGATAGACTTAGCATGTTTATGATAATAATTGTTTATCTATAACTTCATGCCAAATGTGTGGCGACACGCTGTAACCGTCGACAAACCTTCTATGGTTTAAGGTGTGTTATAATAAGAATTAATTAATTAATTCTTAGAATAGAATAAGTTTTTGATTATTAAAGAAAATAAAATACACACACACACACACCCTCACACACACACCCTCACACATCTGCTTTGATGGAAATCACATTTGAGATTTCCATCAAAGCAGAGTGGAGCGGAAAAATTTAAAATTTAACCATATCATTGAATTTTTTTACACCACGTTATTGGTTTACATACCTACCTTTTTCAAGATCTCCGCTAAGTTGGAAATGGAAACCAGCCAGCCTAGCTACAAGTTTGGTGATGTCAGAGGGCTGCCAGAAACTAATGTCCTATTATTTTGCGTGTATGAAAGGTTTTGTGGCTCAAACTTTAATCCGGCTGAGTTTAAATGACGCCCGGATTATCCGGCTCAACGTTTGTTTAATAAACTCGGTTATGCGGAGGGACGTGTAGTTTGACTAGCGAGTCTGAGAACTGTCAAAAGTTTCGAATCTAAGCTAAAATTGTCTAAACAAATATATAATATCAAAGTGCTTTGTTTCCTTCAGTCCTTACAGGATTCTTGGACACGTCACAAAATTCAAATTACTTGTGGTGGACTGTATTTACTTTCTTCCAAATAAAACTCCTTTTTCTGTATTTTTCCTTTATTTCACTCTTATTACCACCGTGTGTTCGCTTAGATCTGAACTTAACTAAACTTCGAAAAGGCTCGGCTTTTATACCCAATTTTGTCCTTCAAAACCCACGAGACCAAAATTCCGCCTAACATCCTGACCTACCTATCTCTTTCTTTATTCTACATTTTTATTGTCCTTGTCTTTTGTTTCCATTCATTCGAGAAATCAATCTATAAATAGGCAGGTACCTGCGAGTCGGGTGCCGACAACTATTACACAATCTATGCCCTATAAACACTATTATCTATTCTGTAGCTATGTAGAGTTTGTCGCATAATTTCGAGCCTTATTCAGTCCGCACAAAGTTATCGTTCCTACAAACTATGAAGGCTCGTCGTGTCCAGGACATTACTTATGTAAAACTAGGAAATAAAGTGATCATTTTGATTTTTGTTCACTTCAATCTCTTTAAGGTCAAGTAAAGAAGCGAACACCTAACTTACCTTAGGTTGTTAGTTTTTGAGTTGAAGCAAAACTCGTCCCAAGCTTTTTTATCCTCTAGTTAGATAATCTGATATTTTGTAGTAAGCCTTTTTACAAAGGATACATTTAACTATTTGTTAGAATTTGATAATTTTTGCAACTCACTTGGAGTTTTGTTGTAGAGGCGTATATATTCCCCTTTAAACTTAGTTTATAACTCTTTCATATTGTGTATACATCAACATCATCAGCCTATATTAGTCCACTGCTGGACATAGGCCTCCACAATGAGTGCCATAGCGCCCTGTCTTCAGATTGCACACATCTGCCTCCAGTATTTAGCAGATCGTCATCTCACCTGGGCGTCCTACATTTGCTAAGTTGTGGTCTCCACTCAAGAACAGTGTGAATTGTGTTTTATCATGTAGGTGCTCTATCTACGTTGTACTTCGTCAGCTTAACGTCTGGAGAGGCAAATAAAAATCAGCGTGCCAGGCCGCACCATCATCCAGATTGTTTTAAACCGACTTAAAAAAAGCAGGAAGTTCTGTGTTCGGCTTTATGTATGTTTTTTTATGTATGTTCGTAAATTGTGGACTGATTTTAACACTTTTATGGACCACGACGCAGATGTCCCCCTCCAGGCAGCGCCGTGAGGCGGCGGCAACGCGTCCCTGCGGGTCGTTCCGCCGATTAAAAAAGGACGTAAAAAAGTTTGAGGCAGCTATTCTCACCTTCACTACATTTGAGGCGTGCCTCTTTATCCTGTTTAATAAAAAAAATCACGGCTCTCTTCGCTCGCTACCTTACAACAAGTAACAATACCATTATAATATGATCTAAATAAATTGGTAAAACTAACATAGTCTAAGAATTTACTAACTTATTGATCTTTGTAATCTTAATAAACATTATAAAAATAATAATAATAATTTAATAAATAATGCTGGACAATCCACACAACATCATCTAGCTCCAAACTACGCAGAGTTGTGTTATGGGCACTAGATAACTAATATATTATTATTGTAATAAAGCAGTAATAATATAGTAATAATGTATTGTTATATATTATAACATACATTATATTATTATCCTGTTTCTACAAAGAAATGCACCGCTCTCTTCGCTCGCAACCTTACAACAGTTAGGTACAACATTATGTAGTTCGTAGGTATTTAGTAGTACTAGGTAGGTACTTTGGAATATTAGATCCCATAAACTCGATGTTAGCAGAAAATATTTTTAAATTTTCGTTTTTATCTCCACTTCAGGGATATAACTTTAATTTGCAAATCTATCGCAAGGAAAGGGTACGACCCGCGCTGGTCTAATCTATGTTGAGTGCTTGCAAACAGCTGGGTGATTGGATTGGAAGGATTCAATGAAAAGTTTTTGGGTAAAATGGAATGTTTTATGATAAAATACAAGTGTGTTTAGGTATTCAAGTTTGCGTTTGAAGAGCCGCTGAATTAGGTAAATGTATATTATGTATTTATTTCTTGCGTACTTTTCAAGAAAATACTTAGGTATGTTGTTCAAGACACAGAAAAAAACTTTTCTGAATTGTATCTAAAGTAGAACTGAAACAGCTATGTTAAGCAGAAGGGAGTGTTTTACATTCCTAATTTGAATTTGGTCTGGAATGCGTTGATTCGATTGGTTGACGTTGCCAGCTGAGGCGTTGAGATGTTAGACATTCCAAATACAAATTGTTAACCAAATTCTAATATCTCCAATCGCCTCATTTTTACGTACACTGCCGGCCAAAAGTTTGAGACCACTGTAAAAATCTTTGTCACCAGCAAAATATTTCAAAGTACACATATGATAATGAGCTAATTTGAACACCTGCGTATTCTATTATTATTAAAGAATTTCTAAGAGTCATTATTTATGTTGTTGTTTAAGTTATCATCCTAAAAAGGTCTATTGTTTCAAAACATCAATGAGCGCCGCGCAAGGACCAGGTGGTAGAGTCATTGTAATATTTTTATGATCTGCTCATTACTTATTGTTTTGGGTTTGTTTCGCGTTAACCGATATCAGGGATTATGTTAGCTTCCTAAAACATATTTAGTACCTGAGTTTTTATGGAGTAAATTATTTTCTACCTTATTAGTCTGAGCTCGTCGTTGTTACAGTGAAGACATCTTAAAATGGGAAAAGTTCGCGAAATTAGCAGTGAAACTCGCTCTGCCATAGTTGTTTTATACGGCGAAGGCAAATCTGAACGTGCGATTGCCTCTCAACTTAAGTTGTCGAAGACTTGTGTTCATAACACAATAACCCGATACAAGGAGACTGGCAGTAATCAAGATCGTTCGCGTTCGGGAAGGCCGAGAACTACCACTTCTCGCGAGGATCACTTCATCGTCACTACCAGCAAGCGGAATAGACGCCTAACAGCACCAGAAATCCGCGTAGAAGTGAACAAATCCCGATCAGAACCTGTATCATTGACTACAGTAAAAAGACGTTTGAGAGATGCTAAGTTATTTGGTCGCGTCGCCGTTCGAAAACCACTACTAAGGCCACAAAACAAAAAGAAACGGATGCAGTGGGCCCTTACCCATCGAGACTGGACTGAAGAAGACTTTAAACAAGTTCTTTGGTCAGATGAATCCAAATTTGAAATATTTGGTTCAAAACGACGAATTTTTGTTCGACGTAACGTCGAGGAAAAGATGATGCCAGACTGTGTGGTGCCAACAGTCAAGCATGGTGGTGGTTCCATTATGGTCTGGGGATGCTTCTCGGGCCATGGAACCGGAGATTTGGTACGAGTCGAAGGAATCATGAAAAAGGAGCAATATAAACGAATACTACAGCAAAATGCCATTCCGTCTGGTTCAAGAATAATTGGAGATGGATTTTTTTTCCAACAAGATAATGACCCAAAACATAGTTCAAAATTATGCAGGGGTTATTTAGAACACAAAGAAACAGAAGGGGTTTTAAAAAACATGGTGTGGCCCCCTCAGAGTCCGGATCTCAACCCGATTGAGCTTTTGTGGGAAGAGCTTGATAGAAATGTGCGCAGTTGTTGTCCCACTTCGCAAGAAGACATGTGGAAGGCTTTACAAGAAAGCTGGAACAATATATCACAAGATACAATCGACAAATTGATTGCTCGTATGCCAAGAATAGTGAAAGTAGTAAGAAAATGCAAGGGAGGGTTTTTCGACGAAAAATCTGTATAAAATATGAGCGACATTTTTAAAGTAAATGAAATTACTTATTATTGAATTAATTTAGAATTTTTCTTGATTTTTTTGTTTTCTTCATAATGTATGTGTATTAGGAAATAAGTATTTTAATTCATAATTAAACCTCTTGCTTTGTATTTTGAGTTTTATTTCATTTTCCTACTTTGATGTAGGTGGTCTCAAACTTTTGGCCGGCAGTGTATTTAGTATGCTTCGTAAATGTTAGGGGTATTTGATTTTACTTTTGTATTTGTTATGTATGTATGTATGTGTTTTTTATTGTTGGTAGGTAGTTACCTCCCAACAACAAAAAAACAAAATAAATAACTGTTACTGAATGAAATAATGCAATGTTCATAGACTTTGCTTCTTTTTAAGAATAGTGATGCGAATCTATCGATATAGGTAGGTGTATCGAGACTATCGAGAGCGTCGATGTTTATCGAGCTGACAATCGTGTTTATGAAAAAGTGTATTCTTTCATTAAGTCACGGAAAATAAATGCGTGGACGATGTATAGTCATGGGAAAAAAGAGATATGTTTTATTTCCGTCGCTTCGCACGAAGAATAACAACGTTCTCTTTGCAACATTACAACATTTAGGTAGGTACCTACAACGTACATCATTGTCATAAATCTTTGTACGCACGCGTCATAATCCTGTTATACGGTGTGAGTGATTACCACCGACGGTAGTATCTAGGTATCTAGGCGCATTAAGCTCTGCGCTTATTTATCCAATACCGCTACCACACAGCACAAAAACGTGCATTCAAATATTGGCTTAAACTCGTTATCTTTTGTTATTTTACAGTGACAAAATGGCTTCCCACAAGCTACAAACGAGTGGTCCGCGAGCTGTCTGTTATCTGATGCCGACAATAAAAAAATTAAAAAAAATTGATAACAAGGAGCAGGAAAGTCTAAGGCACGACACAAGTGTCAAGTGTGTGTGTGAGTGTGTATATAACTCTATTAAAGGCATTCATTAGTGAGTATAACTTTGAATGGTGTGGGTACCTAGTGTAGAGCATGTACCTTACCTACCATAGTTGATAAACAGCGCCTGTGGGCCTTATTTAAAAAAAAATCAAACATACAAACGTATTCGAATAAAATGTTATTCACAAATACATATATTAGGTCCATTTATTTGCGAATAACATGTTATTCGAATTTGTGTTTAAGTGTACCTATTGATTTGTATTTTATTTCTTTTTGTGTGTTTTGGTTTAATTACTTATATTATTGTGAGTAATTTATCCGTAACGCCAGCATGTGGCTCTGGCGGAAGACCAGCGGATGTTAGCTTGCTAGTCATCTAACTCATGCTGAGTCAGAACCAATTTTGTAAACGGATCTAAATACACATTTTTTTTTCTTTTAAATTAAGTGTTGTTTTATGTATGTTGTATGTAATATTGAGTACCTATCTAAGTTCTGTTTATGAAATAAATATATTTTATTCTTATTCATATTTGAATGCACATTTTTGAGCTGTACTGCAGCGGTGCTTTCCAGGTGTGCGACAAGCTTTAGCATTACATTTAATAGTAGTCTAGTCTAGCAAGTTCCTTATCAGCAAATATAATGTACGTCCACTGCTGCACGAGTCTATATCAGCCATAATATATATTTTATATAATAAGTTTTATATCCAAACTCCTTAAAAATATTAGGGGTTAAAGTATGAAATTGCCGATTTGTACTGAAAAATAGAAATTAGGTAGTTTTTTTTTATTTAACATATTTATTTTGTCAAAATAATTACCATTATTATCTATACATTGCTGCCATCTAGAAAGGTCATTTATGCCTTTGCGATAGAACTCACTAGTAGAACTCTAGGTGAACTAGATTCGACAATCTGTGTGAAAGCATTTGGACTGCCTCCTGGGAAAAAAACTTTTTATCACGTAGAAAATTGTCCAAATCACGAAAAAAATGGTAGTCCGTTGGAGCAAGGTCTGGCGAATACGGAGGGTGACGAATGGTTTCTAATTGCAGTTCCTGTAGAGTTAAAACGGTTTCTCGTGCTGTATGAGGTCTCGCGTTATCATGGCCGCCGGCTGCCGGCTACAGTTTGTAGGACGCTGTTGGGGCTATCCCGCACTCTGCCCGTATTGCCTTATTCAATTAATTCCAATAATTAACAGCGCCGGCGTAAGCGCAAAAATCAAAATATTATTTATTTACAAGAAATCTACTTAACTAATTAAGAAACTGCTTAGAGGAACCAAATAATTAGTAAAAACCTACGAATCAAAACATAAGTGTTTTCTCATTAGAGGAACCAAAATTTTTTTTTTAATTTTATGTAATTCTAGTTTTTTACCACGGAGATCCCGTGAGTACTGAGATCTAGGCCTAGTTGCTAGTTGACAACCAACCCCGTTAAGTTAGCCCCTTAAATATAAAATTTCTGCCTGGTATAGAAATCCTTTATTTTTTATCTTTAAAGCACAATCCCCCTCACAATTTGCCTCTGAAAATTGCCTCATTGAGCCAACAGATTTAAATGAAATCTTCACTAATTGCCCTGAATCTTTATTCCGCTGGGCTATCTCCAATGATATATTTGTTTTGTTGTTTCTTTTGTGAAGGTGGAAGATAAAATGTATACTAATTATTTGTCTTTGTTCAAATAATTTTTACACCTGCTAAATTGGTAACATTATTGTTGTGATTATTCGTCACAACAATAATGGTTTTGTGTATTTCTATACCAAAGTTTGTTTCTGTGTATAAATAATTTATTTTCTTTGTTTATCTGTAAGTTGAGACTTAAAATGTTTTTTTCACAATGCAATGCCAAACGGAGTGTGGGAAGACCTCCCCCTCGATGGACCGACGACATTGTACCGGTCGCAGGGAGTAGATGGATAGAGGCGGTTCAGGACACCTATTCGTGGTGTTCTTTGAGGGGGGGGGGGGGGGGGGAAAGTATACGAGATGATGATGATGATGATGAAGTTGAGACTTCGTAGTTTATGTATAAATTGAGTTAAATTTTTGTGTTTCTGTTACTCATAACGCACCACTACTTCTAGCTTCACAACTAGAAGCGGCATAATGCTGAGGCAGGGACCTTTATGGAGTCCTGTAACATTATGCTTGTTTGTTTCCGTTTTTTAGTGTTCCGTACCCGAAGAGTGAAAACGGAACCCTATTACTAAGCCTCCGCTGTCCGTCCGAACGTCTGTCACAGGGCTCTACCTCATGAACCGTAACAGGTAGATAGTTTAAATTTTCAGGGAATGTGTATTTCTCTTGCTGCTAATAATAATAATAAAATAAATATTCAAATTAAAGGGGAATACCCTATAATTTAAATATTTATTTTGTTTTTACTATACAAAAAACGTGATTTTTGGCTATTATCGCTCATCGTTTGTAAAGGCTCTATCTCTTGAACCACTATAGGTAGACACATGAAACTTTCTTTAAATAAGTAACTCTTCAACTGTAATAAGAACAAACATAATAAAAATATAATAAAGTGGAAAAAGCGCCCGCCAAGCAAAAACACACAACAAGTTAAAATTTAATATTCTTTGAAAAATTTGCCTGATCTTTACGGTACGGAACCCTTCGTGTGCGAGTCCACTCGCACTTGGCGGCTTATTTAACACAATTCAAAGTACCTACTTGTCGATGTGCGATCCTTTCTTCAATAAATATTGTCAACAATTAATCTTTAACTCGATTCCAAGCATAGAAGTTTGTTTTTTTTGTGCGGATATGTTGACATAAATTGTAGCTCGACCATAGCAGAGTTTTAATTAAATTTAGATTAACCCTAGAGTACCACCTTTAATTTCCATATCTGACTACCAGGAGAAGTAATCCGAGCTCAAATTAATACAGTAAATGCATTCGTATATAAAATCGGGTATAAAATTATTTCTACAATGATTCTCGTCACGGTTGGAATCCACCGGAATATTATTTATATGGTATCACCCAATATGACAGTAGAAACGCTAACGGAATACCAAATCATGTGTAATGCGAGCTAATAGGTAGGTACTGTACACTCACCAAATCATGTGTAATGCGAGCTAATAGGTAGGTACTGTACACTCACCAAATCATGTGTAATGCGAGCTAATAGGTAGGTACTGTACACTCACCAAAAATTCCTAACTGCAGGGATTACAGTGCGGACAATGTTCCAAATAAATTTACTAATTCATTTTGTTACCAAGAACGGTTATAAAATTTTTCCTTGTGGTTTTCCCTAAACTTGTAAACTTGTAATTATTGTAATTCTTTATTGTACACAAAAGTAATACATAAGCATGATTTAATTTAATAGGATATGTACATAGGCGAGCTTAACCCTGAAAAGAGTTTTCTTCCAGCAAACCTTAGAGTTATAGGAGAGGCGATGGAACAGGTAGAGGAAGTGTACAAAAACAATGAATCAAACAAGATAAACTGACAATTAAAGTAATAGTAGGTAGCTATATAGGTACAATACATATAATAAACATACTTAAATTAAAATAATAATCACTAAATAAACCTAATACATACCTTTTATAATAATAATATACTATAGATAAATAAAACACAAAACTTCAACATAATTCGTGTTGTGGAGTAGATAGGCAATAAAACGTTCACTGTCCAGCGATAATTTACCAAAAACGCTTTCCTCAAGGTTGGTACTGACCGGCGGCGTTACGTTACGGGGCGTAATTAAAATCAATATAAATTAATTTATTGATTCAGACATCACAAAGATCCATAGATTAGAGTAGTTTAAGTCACACAGTTTCATTTTCAGATAAATAAAACACAGGTACACTTAACAGAATTAATTTATATGATAAATTTGTTTGGCACAAGGGTTGATCAGGTTTGACATCCAGTGCCTTTGCAGTTTACTGCAATGTCCGTCAGCCAGAACCCCTATCAGACTGTTGGTGCCCATGTAATGTAACGTGGTACACAGCGAGCGTACATGCAGTCAGGACGGAGAAAGAAGGCGCTCGCAACGAGCAACGAGACGGATTTAAAAGGGCGGAATGCGCGCCATTTTGTGAAAAGGATAGGTATACGATTTTGCGTTCATAGGAACGGGACAAAGCATACGTTTTTGAAACGGCGTAAGCGCAAAAATCAAGTTATTGTTTATGTACAAGAAAACTACGCAAGTTATGAAGAAACTGGTTCAAGGAACCAAATAATTAGTCATAAATAAATACGAATCAAAACATACGTCATTTCAATAGACCGCAGGCTTCCTGAGATCTCAACTAAATGATGTGCGAAACAGTGCAGTTTCATGATATTTTAGTACTGAGATTTAGACCTAATTTTACAACTAAACCCGTCAGGTTCGCCCCTTAAGCACACGGCCTGACACGGCGTAACGAATCATGCTCGCTGTACATTACGCCCTAACTATAATAACGGTCAAAACCCGGCTTTAAGAGAATAACATAAAACCTTGATTTGAGTTTCACTTGATTAAATTCCCTTATAAAAATATTCAATCCACTCCTTATCTAATGCATTCAATATATTTTTATGACGCACGTAACACCCTTTGGAATCACTTGGACGAATTAATTATATTATAACTTTTTATGGTACGATTCGTCCCTTCCATTTTCCTAATCACGTTTTTAAATAACTTTTCTCGTTATGGAGTGAAATCCAACAGTTGAAAAGGTTTGATTGATGATTATTTCCACTGAGATATCAGAGATTGATGAGCGTCACTCTATTTGCTCCGGTCATACTATCTACTTACATGAAAACCAGATAATTTATAAGAATTCAAATAATATCCCAAAAATATTTCCTTTTCGTCGGGACTTGAACCCGCATCCTTCCCTCAGTACGGGAAAATACCAACCAACCAACTACACCACGAGATCAAGTGACGTTATAAATTACCCCGAGTGTGAGGGCTTAAGCACTATAATAACAAAATCCTGTGTTTTTACGTAAGTTATTCTGAATCGAGCCGTCATTTCATTGTTGTCTTTCGGTGTTTCGCATGCTAACACATCAAACAGACTAGAGCCCTCAAATCTCACCTCAGGGATGAATAATAGGTATAGGCCGGTATTATAAAAGCTTGCTCAGTCATCGATCTATGCTTGACTAACGCATGACTATGGCATAAACTTCACTCAAGCATAGATCTATGACTGAGCAAGCTTTCATAATACGAGCCATAGTGATGTAAAGACAATAGGGCTTGAGTAACTTGAATTAAATTTGCAATTCTACACTCAAAAAAAAACGGTCGACAAAGCTCGAAAATCCCTTTGTCGAATTTTTTTTGTGCTTCTGACAAGGCTTTTCAACAGTACGTTCGTAGAAACTATAACTTCACAACCAAGTTTTTTTTGTCGAACGCATTTTTGCGCCTTTTTGTCACTGCGTAAATTTTCTTTTCAACGTAGCGTCAATGTTTTTTTAGGTTTAACGCAGCCACATAGGCAAATTAACGCTGAAACAGAAGATATTTAGTGCTTTGTCACTTCGTTAACTTGCCGTTGTGCTCAAGACAAAACACTATATACAAGAAAAGTTGTTCAACTAACAAAATTACTTTGTCAAATTTTTTTTTGTGTTTCTGATTTAGTTTTTATACAGTGCGTTCAGGTAAACTTTTACGTGACGATAAAGTTTTTTTTGTCGAATGCATTTTTGATACTGCGTTGATTCTACTTTGAACGTAGCGTAAAGTTATCTTTTTTTATTTCATTACGACATCAGAGGCTTAACAATCCGTTAAAAGCGATATGTCAAACTAATAAGGACACTGAAGATATTTTAGTGCTTTGTTAGTCTGTTAGCTTTCCTTTGCGTGTAAGGCAAAATATGTTGCTTTAGTACCTAATGACTTAAAAAAATTACAATTTATGACTATAATGTTAATTTGGACTAAACGCACCGTTTAAATCACCTTTACGACACTTTTTTTTTTGACGCAGGAACAATGGTTAAAACAAAGTCCTTTAAAACATAAAATATTTTTAAAACATAAAATATTTTTTTTTTAAATGTGTAACCTCTTGGCCTTGAAGCTCACTTGGGCATTACTTAGGCGAAGATGAGGTCTACGATGGAGTGAGCTTTTCCAGAAGCTGCCTATTAAAGACACTGGCACTCTCGCACACCACAGAACACAGCGAACTGCTACCTTGCCGCCGGATTTTGACCTGGTCGCAAGCCAGGCGGACCTTTACAAATCCTACCATCCACCAGCAGTTACCTCCACGTGGTGTTGTACACCTACCTACTACCTACCTACGTCCATTAGTAGGTATCTAGGTTATAGATGCGAAACTGGCTAACAATGGTGTCCACCAATTGGTACCTATCCACCTGATGTTAACGGTGTTAAAATTTGAACTTGAATTTTTCAATTCAATTAATTTTTTTTCTTTGAATCTGTTCAGGCGCATGAAATGTATTATTATTTTAAATTTCAAGTTATAAGCTGCCGGTAGTTGCTGAGATTTTGTATTAAGTCTGTGAGTTAGGTAGGTATCTATTTTATATTTTGCTTTTCTTTTTTTGTTCTATTCTGTGCTGTATCTTTGTTGTGTCAATAAATGTCTCTCTATCTCTATCTCTAGCACGAAACCCTAAAAACGTAAAACAAGCGGCGAAAATAGTATGAGGAATTTTATTTAGATTTTTAATTTACAGCTAATTTATTGAATTTCATTTTATTGGCATTTTTCTGTGTTCTATGATCCTCACATAAAAAATATATCACAAAAGCCTTTGTCTTAATTTTATAGCAGCTTTAAAATACTGTTGTGACTACGTATAAGTTGATTAACAGCATTGAATAACGCGACGCAGGCCTTTTGTCGAATCGTTATAGTTCCCGTAACCGCGACGCAATGGACAGTGACAGACGACGACACTTCATTTCGTGGCGTTCACTCCTTGCTCGTATCCCGGCAGAGTCGGCCGCGTTTTTGTATTTTTGTAGACATCTGAAACGTCGGGAGAATAACAAGGTAATACGCGATAAATACCCGAATATTAATTTTAATTATGTGTTGTAATCGTGAAAGTTTAAAAAACTATACTTTTTATTTGTAATCACTTACACTGTCGATTGATACCGGTTTCATCAGATTATATCAATTTTTTTTTTATTCTAAATAGTTGGAGAGGAGCAAGGAAGTGTCGCTGCCCTGAGGTGTATTCCGTTCCTGCTCAAACAAATATCCCCCATACCGGTAGAAGTCAAAGGAAAAAAATGGAAGCCTGCTCGCTCTGAAGTATTAAATGCGTTCATCAATTACGTGAGGTCACCAGAGAACATTGAAAGGTGCATCGATGATCGTATCAAGGTTATAAAGAGTAATTTAATAGTAATTTATCGTGGATTCAATATTGACTATTATTATTTAATAATTTTAATGTAATGTAGGTTTTCTTCAATATGCTGTTTGTTCATTGTTTATTCTATAACTAAAATAAGTAAGTCTTATGGTACACTTGTTCTAAGTCTTGTATAATGAATATAATTGTATTTTAACAGTCTTTGTGGATTTTATTTATTTTGCAGGTCTGCTATCATAACGATAGTAACACACCGCCTAACGCTATCGCCCCGATAGCGTTAGGCTATCGTGGCGATAGCGCTTCGTTTGGTGCAGTTGCACTGAAGCACAACTGCACCAAACGAAGCGACTGAGGTACGTTGTCGAAGTGACGATGCACCTTAGACATGTACCTTTGCGATAGGGACATATCACCTTATACGCAGTGACAAAGGTACATTGCCGAAGATACAATGTACCTTAGACGTAGGGACAAAGGTATATTGTCGAAGATACAATGTACCTTAGACGTAGGGACAAAGGTATATTGTCGAAGAGCCAATGTAGCTTTGTGATAGGGACATATTACTTTAGATTTAAGCACAACTGCACCAAACGAAGCGACTGAGGTACGTTGTCGAAGTGACAATACAGTAACAACATACCGTTTAATAAACCCTATACGAAGGGACAAAGTTATCGATGCTTTACTCATTATATCACAAAGTGAAAGTTTAAAGCGTTTGTACGAGGTGACAATATATTGCGTGTATGTTTCCTTTGTTGGAGTGTTCAAAAATCTTTAGACGCGGGCTTTGAGGCCCTTTGACGGCTCCCATTTGTTAAGGGAATATGGTCGCTCCGTTTAGAATTTTTTTTTCAGTGTACGATGTCCATAAGTACACAGGTACCTATGATTGTATTTGATTACCAGTTGTTGAGAGCATATGAGATATGTTCTTACTTGGTTGTTATAGCCGAGAACTTAAAATGCGTCGTTAATCATATCAACTTCAAATATTGCAATACATAAAAAACAATTTCATTAAAATAATGAATTTGGATGAAGCGCATTGAAAGGGAACGAAGCGAATTGAAGATTTTGATAGGATATTAACACGCGCTGTTGACTTCGAAAGAAAGAAAGAAAAGAAAGAATATAAATTTATTTGGACCCATAATACGTAACACGACACATTACTTGACTTGACCCTTTCTTACTACCTAAAATCCCAGGTCAAAGTCTACAGTAAATCCATTTACCATACTGACTTTTAAAAATATATTAAAACCATCCTGACTTTTAAAAATAAAAATAAATAAGAATAAAAAGTTTCTTTATTCAGACATATTAAGTTGTCCACATACAAATAAAAATTACAATAATAAAATACAATAAAAGAAAGCAAAGCCCTTACGAGTTGTATTAAAAATTATCTATTCTTTTCCAGGTAAATTCCAATCTCCAAGAATTCTTCAACCAAGGTTACTGAAGCATGCTAGCGCGTCAGACAGACCTGAACCTTCAAGTCTCGCCTCGGGGATGAACTAATATAGTGTTGGACAGACAATAGGGCTCTAGCACCTTTGTAACGGGGTCAAGCCAGTTCGTTCCTGACAAGCATCAACAGTAAGCATCTACAGGCGAAACTCTCGTTAATTCTCTTGCTAATGTGAGTAGAAAAGTAAAATTTTTAGTATATTGAAACTTAAGACTGAAAGTGTAAGGTCGATCTAGGCTCGTGTGACCTCTCTAGGGCTCCGGTCTTATAGATGGTTTTTGAAAATCATAAAT
Source organism: Eupithecia inturbata (assembly GCA_963662085.1). Taxonomy (NCBI): domain Eukaryota; kingdom Metazoa; phylum Arthropoda; class Insecta; order Lepidoptera; family Geometridae; genus Eupithecia; species Eupithecia inturbata. The sequence goes on from OY759195.1 coordinate 3,351,038, forward strand.
TTACATATTATTTTGTGAATAAAGCTCTTAATTAAATTAATTCAATACAGCTGCCACACAGCTCAAATATGTGCATTCAAATATGGGCTTAAACTCGGTACCTTAAGATACATTTCACCGTGACAAAATGGCTTCCTACAAGCTTCAAAGGAGTGGCCCGCGAGCTGTCCGTCATGTGATGCCGTCGATATAAAATGCGTCTAAATTTTACGAGTTCAAGCCCGCATTTGAATGCACATTTTTGTGCTATGCGGCAGCGGTGCTTTCCAGGTGTGTGACAATGACAAGCTTAACTTCGTATTGCAGCCTTAGCTATAACATTTTTCCTGTAAAACACATCAACAGACAAGAAGTAGTTAGTTTAAGTATACTCAATAGTAGGTACCTTACTAGACTACTAAGTTAAAATACTTATCTACCTGAGCAACATTTTCCGAAGACAATAAATTGACAAAAATGATAGAGCGATTGAAAATAGGACTAGCAAAGAGCTACAGCATAGAATCTCCTTTTTTAGCTAAAAAAGATTCTAAATTCGGCTGTATGCAGGTTTTTTATGTATGTTTGCCGATTTCTCATTCAATTATGGACCGATTTGGAAAATTCTTTCGCTATTGTATGGAGAATGATTTTAGGGGACCACCTCGGGGGTGGTCCCATAAAATTAAACAAAATTTTATTCCCGAGGGATTGTTGCTTGTCCCAAAAATCTAAACTTTACTTTGTACACTGTGTAAAGTTACTTTGTAAATATTAAGGAATTTAACGTCGGTTTTTATCTTTTTCAAAACCATCTACTTTTTTTGTAATGAACCTGCAATAGTACCTACTTTGTACGACAAGGCGAGAAAGTGACCGATGCCTAGCAAGGGTGTTATTTGAGACAGCGTCGACGACCGCGGCGGCGCGGCGGCGCGGGCGCAGAGCCGAAGGAAGTGCAGTACGCGAGTGATACATACAACACAACTAGCGAGCTGTAAACAAAGCGAGGGACGCGGCGGCGACGTTAGAAATGGATTTCCATACAGTTGTCTCACTCGCTCAACGCGTTAGAAATGGATTTTCATACTGTTTTCTCTCCCGATCAGCACGTTAGAAATGGATTTCCATACAGTTGTCCCACTCGCTCAGTGCGTTAGAAATGGATTTTCATACTGTTTTCTCTCCCGCTCAGCGCGTTAGAAATGGATTTCCACAGAGTTTTCTCTCCCGCATCTTAGTACGACAGATATGAATGACGCACTTTCTGCCTCATGTTTTGAAAATAAATATGCCTCATTCCGAGCAGGTACAGTATAAAGATTTTTATAGGAACCAACTCAAAGTTGCAAAATCCAGTAGCATAAAACCTCCAAACAAAGTTCATTCACGAAACCTTAAAAATCACTGCCCTCCTTGCATTGTAAAGAACCCTGCTGCGTGCTTGCATTTGAACAAAAACACCTGCTTATTCGCTGCTTCCATACGTAATGCAGAACAGATTGCGGCATGAATGGATCGATGGGAAATCTGAGAATGGATATTTGCATTTTTATGACTGCTTTCCAGGTTCATTGGAATATTGGGAGCGAATTGGATAAGTTTATTTTAAGAAATGTGAATTATTTAAACCATGTTGTGCTTTGGGATAGTTATGTAGCTAAGCTTACATTATTTATTGTATTTCTCGGCATCATCTCCTGTAATGAAATCATTGTTAGAATCGGACCAATAGGTATTCATCATCATCTCTACTGGGGTAGTAGACCAAGCCCTAGATGGGCCTTGGTTTGATCTAGTAAATTCCTCCATTTGATTATTTTCTTGCGTTATTCTTGGTTTTGCTTCCAGCCGGTCACTCCAATGGCCTTTAGGTCTTGTTTTGTCCTCTCGAGCCCTCTGAGCTTCGGTGTTCCAGGGGGTTGACTATCAGGTTTTGGACCAATCGGACCAGTATTACCGTTTACAACTTAAATACTTAAACCCATGTGTAATAATGATGAACTTCGCATAAACGACAAATCTGGGACTTCTAATGCAGGTTATAGGTACTTTTACGCTCTAGGGCAAGAATTATAACGATTAAAAGGTTAACAAGCGGTTTATTTAGAAAACAACCAAAAACACAATCTGATCATACAAACAACTGTTATTTTATACGCAAGAAAGAGCACGACAAAATAAATAAACGAAATAGCTTACAGTCTCTGAGTCTCCACAAACCACACCAACACCAGTCCAAGCAACCCAAAATGTAAGTAAAGAAGTTTAATTGGAACCTCAGCCATGGAGTTTAGTTTATAGTAGGTACATACTGAGTACATAATTTGGCGTGTTTTAAAAAACAGTAAACCGACTTCAAATTCCGGTAGATAATATTCATCTTTATGATGATCATCTTCATTCATTCATTATTATTATTATATTGTCTCGGACGAACGAAATCAAAAAAATTTAGTTTACACTGGCGACATCTAGTTATAATTCAAGTCTAATTTAGATGACACATAATGAAACTGTTGACGCCCGTTGCTATGGAAACCAACTGATGTCTGTGCAACTGAGTCGTGATCTCGTAAGAGTAGTATTGTACTGTGGTCGTGATTCTCCAAATATATTTTAACGGGATAAATACTAATCACTCGGGAATAAAATTTTATGGGACCACTTCGGGATCATTCTATAAACAATAGTGAAAGAATCAGTAAAATCGGTGTACCTACCATAGGCTTATCAAGTAAAATACATAGGTACATAAAAAAACATACAGACGAACTGAGAACTTCATCCTTTTTGAAGTAGGTTAAAAACGATAATGATTCATCCAAATGAAACGCTCTTAGGCAAATGAGACTAATAAACGTGCTAAAATATAAAGCCGATTTGTCAATACACACAAACAATAAACACAAACCATGACGATTTTCATGCCTATTGAATATTTGAATTGCGTAGTTATGATAAGGCCACAAACATATTCTCTGTAAATAGGTTTTCGAAAAAGGTAAGTGGTACATGTTATGGACTATTTAATTTTAATTTGGATTGACTAACATGCATGATTTACCAAACCTTGAAATAACTATTTGATACCTATCTATTTTAATTTAAACTCAATTTTGTAATTTTATATAAATTATTTTGCCCTAAAAAGTGCATGTACTATTGATCTAATCTACCATTAAGACCTAAGTTTCTCTGTGATTCGGAGTTTCTCTGAAGGATAAGATTCTTAACGAATACATCCGACAAAGAACCAAAGTTATCGACATAGCTCAAAGAAATAGCAAGCTGAAGTGGCAGTGGGCCGGCCATAATATGGCCGAGATATTATCTCGCGAAGAAAGACAACCGCTGGGGTGAACGTATTCTTGAGTGGAGACCGCGACTCGGCAAACGTGTAGGACGCCCTCCGGCCAGGTGGGATGATGATCTGCGAAAGACTGCAGGCAGATGCTGGATGCGGCAAGCTGAAGACAGGGCGTTATGGCGCATATTAGGGGAGGCCTATGTCCAGCAGGGGACTAAGATAGGTTGATCATGAACATTAAGACCTAAGCTGTATGTGAAAAAATCTAAATAAATTAAAATAAATAAATAGATAAACTTGCCTTTACCGGCGGCTTCGCACGTGATCTCTAGAAAAAAAGCACCCTTATGATTTTTTTATGATACTCATGGATCCCTCTCAAACCCCTTTTGTAGCTGCGTTAAGTAAATAAAACCAAGTGGTAATTACTTAAAAACAGCTCATTCCTACGAACTTTAATAAAACTCTACGGACATTGTAAGAAATACTACGTTGAATATTGCCGCTTGAAAGCTCACTATAAAGAGGATTTAATATAGCGTTATATTTTGGATAGAAAATGAAATATTCTCAACAGTTGTACGCAATTGTAGGGTTCCGTACCCGAAGGGTAAAAACGGAAACCCATTACTAAGCCTCCATACAAAAGCGTGATTATTTTGGCTATTTTTGCACTTCGTCTGTATCTCTTGAACCACAATAGTTAGAAACATGAAACTTTCTACAAATAAGTAACACTTCAACTGTAATTTATAATAACAATAAATACTAAAAATATAATAAAGTTGAAAATTTAAAGGGGTCAAAAGTTGCCTTCCTTCGTGTGCGAGTCGACTCGTACTTGGCGGTTTATTTTTACACTTTTGTTCGGTGAACCCAAGCTGAAACTCGTCTTTTCATTGGTTCTTTCTTTGGCTTCTTTTACGTCTGCACACCCGGTTTCGAGCGTAAGCCACACAATAGATGCATATTGCGATTTTCTGTAAATATAATTCTTTTTCATTCAGCAACCGCCAACCGAAACGGTCATTTAGTCCATATATGAATTTTAAAGTCGCTTCATGCATGCATATTGTTGCCAACTGTGGCTTTTGTGCTTTTGTTATGATTTTTTTTTGAAATTATGGTAATGCGGTCCTTTGGGTAATACAATGACTGAAAAAAGTGTAGACGCATTGAATATGTAAAACAACTGTCCTAGACCCGATTTTCATGCATTGCTTGGTTCACATACTGTATTGAGAAAATATTATTACAAACCATATGAAATGCACTAGAAAAGCCTGACTACAAATGAGTCTGAGAAGAATAACTCGCAACTCAAAATTAAATCAGTAAGTTTCAAGTTTAAGCTTAACTCTCCCGTCTTGTACATCTATACCACTTTCGAATTTACATTACAACTTCATCTCCACGAAGACTAGTCCAAAGAAGTTGCTAAATCTATCCCCGACCCGGCTATGTTGGCAGCACCGCACGCGAAACAGAACAGTGGCTGCGAGTTTCCAACAAACAATAGTTAAGAGGCCTCTACCCACCCAGGGCAGGGTGGCTCATTCATCAAGGGGGAAAGAGGGGAATGCCCTGTAGGCAGTAGTTTGGTTGCGTTTTTAAGCGTAATCGGCTAAGCTAGTTACTGGCAGAATGAGTGGGATTTTCGTTAGTAAAATGTATGTTTTTGGCTAAACGCTAGTCTGCCGTAGATATCACTCAAATGACTTGCTTTTTGTTCATAGTGTTTAGCTATGGACCCTAAATTTTAGCAATTTTGGTCTATTATATCTATTATATTATACCAGCTCGATCCTTACCTACCTATCAGCACTCGTACGTCCACAGCTGAACGTGCCACCTACCCAAACAAGGAGAGTTTTGCCGTAATCACCACGCATGGCAGGCGGATTGGTGATCGCAGTAGAGGTGTTAAAATACACAGAAGAAAGCTGCTGCCGTCCTCTGGTAGATAGGTGCCCTAAGCTTTGCGCTCATTCATTCAATAACGCTACTGCACAGCACAAAAATGTGCATTCAAATATGGCCTATAAGTAGTTATCTTTATTTTAGGTACATTTTTACTTTTGACTAAATGGCTTCCCACAAGCTTCAAACGAGTGGCCCGCGAGCTGTGTGTCATTTGATACCGTCAATATAAAATGCATCTAACTATTACGAGTTAAAGCACAAGTTGTCGGGTCTTAAGGCATCCACGGCCTGATTTGGATGGGTCCGTTCTTACGGCGCCGCCGCGCCGTCGCGACCGTCAGTGGCTATAAATACTGAAATAACCAATAATACCTTAAATCATTCAAAAATCGTAGTAACAAATGAGATCACAATTAAAAATATCATCACACACAATGTTACGTACCGAAGTTTTATCAGTGCAAACAATTTATACAATCTTGTTTACTTTTGTTTAACATGGCCTTCGCAACTGGTGGTTTTAAATAATAGGCTTTTAGGCTGGTTGACCTCGAAATTACGCATAATATCAATTAGACGAGTTGCCTATACAATAAACAATGGTATTATAGATAAAGGTAAAATAATGGTAGGTATTATATTATTGTAACTATTCTAGTTTGCGTGTGTTTTTGTTTGTGTGCGACAGACGGGCAATTTGAAGTGTCCCCAATCCACTCAAAATCGGGATAAATCATCCAGTGGGCTAATTCTGCTAACCAATCGCTTTACTATGACAATAGGATCGTCGCAGAGTTGTCACGTAGATCCTTAGATTAGATTGATAGAATTGTTTCAAACTTGACACTTTTGACGTGCGTTCGGAGGAACGCACATCAAAAGTGTCAAGTTTGACAGTTCGCAGATGGAGATCTGTAGTACTCCATCATTATTTCATCTATGGCAAAATACCAAAACGAAAAGTTTAGCAAAAGTGGTTTTTAGGGTTCCGTACCTCAAAAGTGAAGCGATTATTTGGTTTCTTGTGAAGCGATTAGTTTAGCAGAAGCAGTTTTTAGGGTTCCGTAGGTCAAAAAGACCTTTTTCTCAGGTACGCGCGGAGTTATCAAGTTGTAATTAACATCAAATACTCAAGTCTGTAACACCTTGGAGCTGTGAAAATACCAAATTGTAGCGAGAGCGCAAAAAAATAGCACTTTGCGTCTGATTAAATTTTTTTGCTCGCAAGTACAAGTTTGTACGGTATCCTGGGTGCACTAGTCTCGCTCTTGAAATTTTATTTTATTTCTATGTCCTTCAGTAAATGGTTACAGCAAAGGTTCTAGTAGCCTACGTTTCCGTTACAGCGAACATGAGTTTTCACTTCAATACGTCAAACGCTTAGTTTGACGTCGGTTTGACACCGTAGATATCATCTGCGTAAATATTGATGAAGCTAAGCTCTAGCTCAGTTGACATAGGCTTACGTCACAGGGCTAGGCGACGAGACGCCACGGCTACAGTGCTGTGTATTTAGCCACATCATATCAGTGGTCAGTGGTGTGGTCATCATCTACACTCCAGGAGAGGAGATGATGTGTGCAGCATCTGGCAGTATTCGGTACTTAGGTACGTTTTTTTTTATTTACTTTAGATGTCTTTCGTGTCACTGCGGCCATGATAGGCCTATTCCGATCGCCACTTTTTGTGTTCAGCCTTGAAGCTGCGGCGTTCATAATTTGCCACTAACCCTTGCAGCTGCTAGGAACTGTTGGATTTTCTTCGGGGTGATGTCTCTTAGCCCGTCTGGGCTGTGCGCAGATGCTTGCCCAGATGGATGCTACGTTTTCGCATCAGTGCTCCGCACTCTCTTAGCAGGGCTCCGCGCTTTCTTAGCAGAGTTCCTCTCCTAGGAGAGGCGATTCCTCCGCCTCGCAGAAGCACTTTCCCTGATGAAGTCCCTCGTTAAGGGATAAAACGTTAGTGTTCCATCACAAACTAGGCCGTAGTTAACCCGCTTACATTCATAATGAATTAGTCAAACTTCGAAAATTTTACTATACCAGCTGTTTCAGTTTTCCTGTCATATGAATATGCATGGGACCTATTCATAGATAGAGCGTCTCCGCCATTCAAAAGAACATGTCTGGAGTTGTTTTTAGCGGAAAATATGGAAGGATGTGTTGTTCTCTTGCCAAAATTACGGTCGAGCAATTTGAGAGAATGAAAAAATATGATATACTACACTGATATGCATATTATGATTTACGCTTGAAGATATTGACTATATTTAATATTAGTTTCCGCCCGCGGCTTCTCACACGCTTCTTCCGGGATAAGAATGAAGATAATAAGTTATTCAAAGTCAATCAAGATGTAATTATTGTTCCATGGAAACGTTTGAGTTATTTCTATCCCATGGAAAATGAATTATGAAATAAAAGGCCTATTTGTAAAAACCCGATCCGTTCAGCAGTTTTGGCGTGAAGAAGTAACTTTTAACTAAACCTTTTGCGTTTATAAATGATTAGTTTCTGGCTGCAGCTTCGCACGCGTTCTGTCTATGGAAACGTTATAGGTTATTTCTATTCCATTGGTACTTACATCATGACTGAACATCAGGACTGAATCATCATCATGATGATGGTGATGATGATTCAGTCGTAATGACGTGAAGGGGTAACACACATCCATCCAAACATACGAACATCCAACCTTTCGCGTTTATTATAGGTGTGTATTAGTGTGATTGTGTGTGATGTGAATGTAGTAGGTACCCAAATATACGAGGGTGGGTTAAGTACTCGGCCTAACCAAGAAAATAAACACATACTTAATCAGTTACATTTTTATTTTTCTACATATCAAGTTTAACCATTAAGTCAACTTTTGCCACCTCCCTTTCCAAGCATTTAGACCGTTGAAAAAAAAATGATTCTTCCTTAGAGTCAAAATATGCGTCTTTTTGCTTTGACCTCGTCGTTTGTCGAAAATCTTTGACCTCCCAAGTGCTTTTTTAGGTTAGGGATCAGAAAGAAGTCTGATGGTGCCGGATCTGGTGAATAAGGCGGATGCGTTAACAGTTCAAAGCCACAGTTGTGGATTTCAGCCATTGACGGCACTGACGTTATCCTGATGAAACAGGACTTTTCTTCTGAGCATTCCTAGACGTTTTTCTTTTATTTCCTCTCGTAGACGACGTAGTAAGATGCAGTAGTAATCAGAGTTTATAGTCTGACCGCTTTCAAGATAATCAATCATAATCACATCTTTCGAGTCCCATAATACTGAAGCCATCACTTTATTTGCCGACAAAATCGACTTAGCCTTTTTAGGGGGTGGTAAACCAGGTCTTCTCCACTGTTTTGATTGTTGTTTTGTTTCCGGTGTACAATAATGAACCCATGTTTCGTCCATAGTAACAAAACAAAACAAAATCGTCTGCATCGGCTTCAAATAACTCCAAACAGTCGCGTGATATAGTCAATGTCGTCCTTTTTTGTTCAACTGAAAACCGTCGCAGAACGCACCTCGCAGACACCTTGTGGAAACCTAACTCGTTGTCTAAAATGTATTGAGTTCGTTCATAGGAGATGCCTATAATCTCGGCTATCTCTCTAATTTTTAATCTGCGGACGTCGAAGGCCTTCCAGAGCGGTGTTCATCTTTCACACTCTCTCTACCACGCTTAAATTCTGCTATCCATTTTTTGACGGATGAATATGATAGAAAAGAATCCCCTAATGTACCGACCATTTCATCATTGATTGGCTTTTGATGATAGCCCCTTTTTATGAAGGTACTTAATGACGGCATGCTGCTCGATTAGCTTCATTCGCGGAAATTATGTCCGATTGCTTTGTTAATAAATTTATAAAATCACAACTAAATATCGGACACGTTTCGAACTTCAAACAATTGACTAGTCTGAACTGAACTAAATAATGTGGGTAGATTTGATTTTTAGAATCGAATGGATCTGTGTTAGGCCGAGTACTTTTCTATCCACCCTCATAGAAAAGAATCAATAATTGTATCGCTCTTTACGCCTTTTGACTCTGTGGCCCTTGAATGTTTAAGAGTATTGCTATATTTTTGTCTAATAATCCCCTTCCGCAGCTTAATCCGATTGTTAGGGGATTTTTGGACAAAACGTCTAAAAATTATTTTCGCAGGGGATACTTTAAGGGGATTTCTAGATCAAGCCCTTTGATTTGTGGCAAGATTGTCGCATATAAAATTGTATAAATGCAACAATTCTTTACTAGATGCGCCCCGCGGCGAATAACATGTAAACACACATTTCCCAGGGAAACACTGCATTTTCCGCAAACTAGCCTGTGTTATTCCAGTATATAAGCTATCCTGGTACCAAATTTCATCCAAATCCGTTCAGTCGCACACACCACACATACAAACTTTAGATTTTATGCCTTTATAGTAATATTTGTGTAAATACTTCGATAAGGTACTCCGTGCGGCCCGGGGAGGCGGCAAAACCTCCTTGATCGATGTGTAAATACTTCCATAAGGTATTCCGTGCGGCCCGGGGAGGCGGCAAAACCTCCTTGATCGATGTGTAAATACTTCCATAAGGTATTCCGTGCGGCCCGGGGAGGCGGCAAAACCTCCTTGATCGATGTGGAAATACTTCCATAAGGTATTCCGTGCGGCCCGGGGAGGCGGCAAAACCTCCTTGATCGATGTGTAAATACTTCGATAAGGTACTCCGTGCGGCCCGGGGAGGCGGCAAAACCTCCTTGATCGATGTGTAAATACTTCCATAAGGTATTCCGTGCGGCCCGGGGAGGCGGCAAAACCTCCTTGATCGATGTGTAAATACTTCGATAAGGTACTCCGTGCGGCCCGGGGAGGCGGCAAAACCTCCTTGATCGATGTGGAAATACTTCGATAAGGTATTCCGTGCGGCCCGGGGAGGCGGCAAAACCTCCTTGGTCGATGTGTAAATACTTCGATAAGGTATTCCGTGCGGCCCGGGGAGGCGGCAAAACCTCCTTGATCGATGTGTAAATACTTCGATAAGGTATTCCGTGCGGCCCGGGGAGGCGGCAAAACCTCCTTGATCGATGTGTAAATATAATACTTCCATAAGGTATTCCGTGCGGCCCGGGGAGGCGGCAAAACCTCCTTGATCGATGTGTAAATACTTCCATAAGGTATTCCGTGCGGCCCGGGGAGGCGGCAAAACCTCCTTGGTCGATGTGTAAATACTTCCATAAGGTATTCCGTGCGGCCCGGGGAGGCGGCAAAACCTCCTTGGTCGATGTGTAAATACTAACATTATAAATGCGAAAGTTTAAATGTTTAGATGTATGGATGTTTGGATGGATGTTTATTACTTCTTCACGCCAAAACTACTGAACGGATCAGGCTGATATATTGCACAGATGTAGTTCTTGGTCTGAAATAAAACATAGGCTACGTTTTATCCCATAAATCAGTTACCATGGGATAGAAATAACTTTTAAACGTTTCCATAGAAACAACGCGTGCGAAGCCGCGGGCAGACACCAGTGTTCAATATAGGAACTAATTCCCACTTCGATCAAATTTAACTTCCCATATCGAAACGCTGCTGGATACAGCCAGTCAGTCAGAAATGTATTTGAATTCAACCCGCGTACAAAATCTCCTTGCCTTTGACTCAAATCCCTAGTCTATATCAGCCATAAGCGCATAACTCTTTGATACGCTCACTTCGCATATAGGTAGCGTAACCAGAGTTGGCGCTACCGTCTTTTGTTTTTCGTATACTGTGCCGAACGGAACGTAGGCTTCTAGAATCTATGGTGTCGACAGGATTTATACTTCATCGTATCGTAAAAGTTATTTTCTAAAGGGTGGTGCGATCCTTTTTAGGGTTCCGTACCTGAAGGGTGAAAACGGAAATCTATTACTAAGCCTCCGCTGTCCGTCCGTCCGTCCGTCTGTCAGAGAGCTCTATCAGTTTTGTTCTAGTTTTGTAGTTTTCTTGTAAATAAGCAAAAACTTGATTTTTGCGCTTACGCCGAACCAAAAACGTATACTCTGTCCTGCTCCTATGTACGCGAAATCCTATGCCTATCCTTTTCACTAAATGGCGTCCTCTTAAGTCGGCTCTTACGACACCCACGGACCGAGTTGGAGGTCTCGATTCTTACACTGCGACCGGCACGGCCATCGCCGGCCCCAGCCGGTTGGTGCGACCGTCTTTTGTTTTTCGTATATTGTGCCCACATCAGCCGGCACAGTATACGATCTCGATATACGATGACTACGATGACGTCAAAAATCTTTGTAACGTCACAGTAGTCACTTCTTCGAAAAAACAATAGAATATCGCGCCTTCTTTCCGCTACCCATACACGAATATGATATTGAACCTGCTTTGTCAAGCTCGGCAACGGGATGCGGATGTGAGCTGTAATCCACTTTGGGGATAGGGCAGCCCCCGTGGCGGATTTTACACATCCTGTAATTTGTGCATGGTTATTTGATGCTTCTTAACTAGGCCGCCTTTTTATACTAGATTTACCTTAGTGTATAAGATTTTTTTTTTTTTTTCATGTGCAAATAAGGAATACATTTATGCATGCTAAGAATAAAACTAGGCACGTGCCTAGTTTTATACTACGTAGCATTTTTAAAGTTTCGCGATTTTCTAAACTTACTTAAGATTATTTATCGGGTATTTATCGCGTAACTTTTATTTAAATATCGATAAATAATCCTTATTAGGTACCTACTACATATTACCTAATACTTTTAAGGTACGTAGACGTAGCTACCACGAAACAAACATACCTACCTACAAATAAACATTAAACAATAATAGCTTAGAAGAAAAATGTACGGAACCACCGTAAAATATCGTAATAAAATAAAATTGTGGGCATGGCTAAACAAAAGATCGCCGCGATCGTCTCATTGGCTCACGTAACGTACCTACTACGCCTACGTAACAAGAACGCGCCTATGGGCGCCGGGCTTACCGGTAAAATAACTGACTCTTAAATAAATAATGCTGGACAATTTACAAAAGGCTTAACACATGCTTAAGGTTTGGTCACGCGTGGAAAAAATCGGCTTTTTTCTATTTTCTAGGTTCAAATCTAAATTACACAGCAGATAAGAAGTTTTGCGCATATTGTAAGCCATTTGCAATGAATCTTTGATAAAACAAACTAGAAAACAAGTCAAAAAGTATCAAATGGCAACCACTAACTTTCTACGTACATATAGAGGTATGCCGTTGTTGCTCAAAATCCTAAATCCGATTGGGCTAATTATTCAAAAGCATTTCAAACCAAACTTTCGCGATTGCGAATTAATATCAAAGTAAAAACCTTCTCCAAACCAGACCGGACGAGTCCATACCTAAACTCATCAGATACATTAATTAACCCTCTTGACGAGAATCTAATTTATAATTTTATCCATCTTAACTTTTTAATTTCCGGCGACTTCATATTTTCAAGTTTTTCAAGTTTGTAAGGCTTCGGACAAGTTTCTCAGTATATTCAAAGCGTAAATTACTTTTGTTTTATCTTAGTGCCTATCTTATTGTGGCGGGGGCGGGGCAGGGCTAGGGCGGTAATATTTTTCGCTAAATTGCAGCGCGCCGTAGATTACCAGTAACTAATGAGTTTCCGCCAGCCTAACATCGTTCGTTACAAACCTGTTACCGTTTGGGGGCGGCTGGTTCACTTCTATCACAGCTTCTATCCCGGGTGTTCTGAGTGGTTTCTACGGATAATAAAAGTTATTATTATTATTAGTATTATTTAAGGGGTATTTATCGCGTAAAATAGGCAAATAACCTATTTTTCCCGACGTTTCAACAGGCTTACACACTGTCGTGGCCACGTAATGTCGCCGGGATAAATAGGTAAATAAACCCGATAAATACCCTTCCTTTAAATAATACTAATAAAAATGTGTTCAGATCGCGAAAGTTTAAAAATCCCCTATATATCTAAACATCCCCTATCCCCATAGATATAAAAAACAATTGCTGTTCGTTTGTCTCGCTAAAACTCGAGAACGGCTGGGCCGATTTAGCTGATTTTGGTTTTGAAATGTTTGTCACAGTCCAGGGAAGGTTTAAATCAATTTCCACGCGGGCGAAGCTGCGGGGCACAGCTACTATTTAATATAAATTATCTATCTATCTTGCAAGGTAATGTATTAAGTATGTCAGTTATCTAGTGCCTATCCATAACACAAGCTCTGCTTAGCTTGGGGTTAGATAATGCTGCGTGAAATGTCCAGCATAATTTGGTATTCACAATTTTTGAAGACATTATCATGCATGTTATACGAATCTTTTTTTTAATTTTAGGCGCTGTCCAATCCGATTCTGTTTGAGTTTCTGCTCTATCTTGTTTAAACAACTAGATGAGCAGAAACCCAAGCGGAAACAACGACACTAAAACTGTTTTATATTATACGCCATATAATTAGGTACATAATGTCTATGCGTTGCATTGTCCACACACATTACGACAAGTTGACATAATGGCATGTTGACCAGAAATCATATTAGTTTTGACGTATACATATAAGACACTCCTTACTGATACTGACAATCGTCGCGAAATGCAAGCGGCGCCATTAAGAAAGAAGTTGATGTTGAATATCAGAGGCGCACAGTCATGTCAGTCATGTGCATTCAAAAATAGACTCTAAATGCATTTAAATGTTAACTCGTACCATCAATGCATCTAAAGATGCATTTCATATTGACGGCATCAGATGACAGACAGTTCGCGGGCCACTCGTTTGAAGCTTGTAGGAAGCCATTTGTCACTGTAAAATGTATCTTAAGAGGGGCATTGCGCGCCATTTTGTGAAAAGGATAGGGATAGGATTCCGCGTTTATAGGAGCAGGACTGAGCATACGTTTTTGTAACGGCGTAAGCGCAAAAATCAAGTTTTTACAAGAAAACTAAACCGCTTTTATGGGGAAACTAGTTCAAGAAACCAAATATTTAGTAATAACTAAGAAATAACCTACGAAACAGTGCAATTTCATGTCTTTTTAATCGTATTTTTTTTTCAAGGAACCATTTTTTAAATTATTATTTAATTCGAGTTTTTTCCACGGGGATCCCGTCAGATCTAGGCCTATTTAGACAACCAAACTCGTTAGGTTCGTCCTATTTATAAGCACATTTTTGTGCTGTGTGGTAGCTTTTTTGTACGTCGTCAGCAAACATACATCCACTGCAGAAGATGCCTCAGCTTGGCAGGCGGATTGGTGATCGCAGTGGCACCTCCACTGCTGCTCCACTGCTGTTAATGTGCAGAAGAACGTCTACATAATGCTAGAGCTAAAGCTTGATTTTTAGATAAGGTGAAAACCAAACATTATTTTAGGTAAACTGAATAGATAATAGTAAGTATTAACAGATTTTTTTTTTAAGTATCCTTGAATAAGATTAAACCAATATTATAGGCAATTTCATTAGATTTATGGATAACTGATTTATTTTTGTGCTTTCCATACAAAATTCCGAGAGTCCCACTTAACTAGGTACGTCGTCATTTATACGACAATAGGCCATAGATTATTTAATAGTTGTCTGCGACCGACTCGCATGTACCTACCTACCTACTTATGTACCTATAGTTTAAGTTCTCGAACGAATCGAAATAAAAGACAGACAATAGGAATGTTGTCGGGTAAAGACAGAGATAGATAATAGGTTCTGGAAAACCGTGGAACTGGACAAGGACGGCTGATAGTACGTAGGTTAAATGAAAGTGACAGAGTTATTTTTCTAGAAGTTTCTCGAGCTTTCTAGTAAGGTTTCAAGGCTCCGACCGAGGTATAAAAGCCGTGCTTGTCCGCTGGTTTAGTATGTAATTCTTTACCAACGTACGAGTGAATAGTAACATGTGAACCAATAACCTAATAGCAATCCAGTACTGCAGCAAGGTAATATAAAAGCTCTTCTCACAGAATCATCTTTAAATTCTACGTCGTCTTCACCTTCAACGCAGTTCTCCATTCCAGCAATATCAAGTGTGCCCCGTTCATTCATATAGGCCCTTCTAGTGGGATCGCACACTTAAAATACACAGAAAAAAGCTGCCTTTCCTTTGGCACGTTTCCTTAGTGGGATCCTTCGACATCCACAGATTGCGTTGGAGTGGTCGATTCTGACCGACCGATACTTTCATAATAAACTTTTAATAACTCTTCGTAGTTACTGAAGTATACACTAGCCAAACTGGATGTAGAATGTTTGTAAACAAATCGCCCATACTTAACCAAAAATTCACTCTATTGCCGCGTCTTTTTATACGCAATTTCCATTACTTGTCGATTTGAGATCCTTCCTTCAATAAATATTGGCTACAATTATGTACATCTAAAACTCGGCGCCTAGCAAGTGAGCTTTAGATTTTTATGTCGTGGTTTGTTTACAAACATTCCACATCGATTATGTTATGACTCTATAAACCTAATCGGGAGTTATGACCTTTGGAATCGATAATGCCGAAACGACTCAAGAACGAATCAATTAACCGATTTTTTATAGAGTTAGAGTACCTCAGGCAGAGAAAAATATACAAAACATTAATGTAATTAAAATTGTAATTTGTAATTTTAGTAAAATTGTAATTTGTAATTTTAGTAAAATTGTAATTTTTAAAGAAAATTACAATCAAACAATAGAAACAAATTAGCACTATTATTTACAGTTGAAACAAATGGGCTAATTGCAGACTGTTGCAAACAATATACAGGTAGCTCAACTGCTTCATATCAATACCAATCGGAAGCGTCCCCAAGACTCTGGCTGCATTCTGTATGGCAATGCTGATGCGCTGCGCCATATACTCACCAGCGCTGTCAGGTCACGCGTCGTTTCGACCCGACGCTCTGATGTAATGCAATCTTGTATCAAGATTGAGACTGATAGAAATCGCCCTTTATTCCCACTACAGTGCATTCACAGTTATTTTACCTCTGACAGATGTTTTCTGAGTGTTGGTATAACTGTCGAGTCGTCTTGCAAAGCTTACAGGTATGTAAAAAAGGGTTACCCGTTTTAAACATTTTACCCAATTAAACTGGAAACTAGAATGTTGATCTGTTGTTTATTATTGATTGATATATTATTGGTACTTACATATTATGTTAATCGAATATTAGTACAACTGTACTGATTTTGTATGGAGATAAATATTTTATTAAAAAAATTACTTCCAAAATACCTGATTAAATATTTAAGAAATATCGTATTATGTGTACCATTATCACACAAAGTGTAATACTAAATCGGCATAGTTAGGTAATATTAGCAATACTGTTTTACATTTCGTTTAAGGGAGTCATAGAAGTTATATATGGCAATATAACGCTCAGATTGCCAACCTAACAGCTAGAGGTAAAATAACTGTGAATGCACTATAGTTCTATGCTTGAAGCTTTTGTACACAGACAATTTGTAAAAACTAAAACGAGGCTTTCTTAAAAGAGGCTTTCATTTCATATTTAGTATTAACAACAAGATCTGACTATAAACAAATTATTTTAAGTATGCCAGTCATAATTGTACCTACTTATTAAAATTAAACAATTGACCTAAGTAATAATAATAAATCAATTAATCAATAGTCATCATTTATGTATAATTTTCCCATTAGTTTTTATACACAGATTAAGTTAGAACCACTTTAAAACCACTTAGTAAAATCCTGTAAAATGTTACCGAGCATATAATTCGACGAAATAAGTCTGCTGTTACAAAAATTTAAGTGAAGAGAAAATGAATAACACCTTATTTCTTATTTGATAGTAATATTAGGTCCTTACATATGAAATTGGCGTTTTTCGTACTGGCCACTTTAATCACAAATTTCTCCTCTTTGGTAAGGAATTCCAAATTCAAATTTGTACAGCTATAGACTCATGTATTTGTGCTTCGATGATCGTCATTCATTTGTTTTTTTTCTTCTGTTTTTTTCTGTTTGCGTCACTCATTTTACAAAATGGAAAACTTAAAATATCGCATTATTTACGAGTACGAGTTCCGCCGTGGCACTAGTGCTGCGGAAACAACTCGAAGGGTGAATGATGTGTATGGCGGTCGTGTTGCAAAAGAAAACACAGTTCGTTTTTGGTTCCAACGTTTTCGTTCTGGAAATTTTGACCTGCAGAACAAGCCCCGTGGACGGCCTGAGACTCAAGTTGATAATGAAGAGTTGAAGGCTATTGTGGAAGCGGATCCATCGCAAACCACGTCCGAGTTAGCTGCAGGCTGCGATGTTAGTGATAAAACTGTTTTAATTCACTTGAAGCAAATTGGGAAGATTAAAAAGCTTGAAAGGTGGGTACCTCACGAATTGACTGAAGCAAACCGGCAAACGCGCGTCGACTGCTGCGTTACATTACTAAACCGGCACAATAATGAAGGTATTTTAAACCGAATCATTACCTGTGATGAAAAATGGGTTCTTTACGATAATCGGAAGCGCTCAGCGCAATGGTTGGATCCTGGCCAGCTAGCCAAATCCTGCCCCAAGCGAAAATTAACCCCAAAAAAGTTTCTTGTAAGCGTTTGGTGGACTAGTGCCGGTATTGTTCATTACAGTTTTCTCAAATCTGGCCAGACTATTACGGCTGATGTCTATTGTCAGCAATTGTAAACCATGATGGAAAAGCTAGCGGCTAAACAACCTAGGCTGGTCAATCGCTCCACGCCACTGCTGCTTCACGACAACGCTAGACCACACACTGCGCAACAGACGGCTACTAAATTAGAAGAGCTTCAATTGGAAAGTCTAAGACATCCTCCGTACTCCCCGGACCTTGCTCCAACAGATTACCATTTTTTTCGAAATTTGGATAACTTCTTGCAAGGGAAAAAATTCAACTCCGATGGGGCAGTCCAAATCGCCTTCAAAGATTTTATTGATTCCCGTCCGACTGGTTTTTTTAGTAAAGGGATCAATGAACTACCTATAAGATGGCAAAAGTGCATAGAAAATAATGGTTCACACTTTGATTAATTAAATATATTATATTAATAAATATTCGACTTTTTGTTCCTCCCATACAAAACGCCAATTTCATATGTAAGGACCTAATATATAGTATACAATTTTACTTGTCTAAGTGCTTATTTTGTAAGTCAAAAGAAATAAAGCCATACCTACCTCGTACAATAAAAATAAATCGGTTCTTAAAAACTGCACAATTTTACGGGGAACCGACAGATGGTGGTTTGGAATCGATATAACTTGGTACCTACGTTCGCTTTCGTAGAAAGAAAAGTTGTGGGAAGCAGAGTTTATTTCTGTTGAACGTCAGCTATATTATTACCAATATCATGTTTGAATATGGATAGGAATTTTCTAATATAAACAGTAACAGCGATATAAGAAATCGAATAAGGTCCGATAAATGAAATTTAATACCTAAAATAAACCGCCAAGTGCGAGTAGACTCGCACGCAATGGGTTCCGTACCGTAAAAATAAAGATATTTTTTCAAAGAACATCAAATTTTCACTTGTTCGGAGACCCCTTTTAATTTTCAACTTTATAATATTTTTAGTACTTATTTTTTGTTATTACAGTTAAAGTGTTATCTATAGAAAGTTTCATGGCTCAATAGGTATTGTGGTTCAAGAGATATAGCCTTGACAAACGAAGATTAAGGGGAGCTTTCATACAAAAAACGTGATTTTTTGTATGGAAGCCCCCCTTTAATTTATTTTAATGATATTTATTTTGATTTTATTATTTGCTGTTGCTATAACAGCAAATAATAAAATCAAGGCAAGGGAAAAATACACATTCTCTGAAAATTTCTACTGTCTGCCTCTTACGGTTCATGATATAGAGCCCTGTGACAGACGGACGAACCGGCGGACAGCGGTGGCTTAGTAATAGAGTTCCGTTTTCACCCTTTGGGTACGGAACCCTAAAAACAATGCTGCGTGTTTAACACCTAATTTTTGTCACACAACCTACCATAAGTCTCGAAGTCACAAAAGTCAACTCGAAAGTGATCGTATTTTGTGTTATTAAATGTGGGAGAGGATTGTTTGTTTAATTGAATATATTTATTATAATTTATTCATATTATTGTAATTTGTTTGCTTTTGTGCATGTTATTCAAAAATAATCCGGTTATATGGACTGTGTATGTAAACTGCTATGTCTGAAATAAAAGTGATTTGATTTGAATATAATTTATCTCTTTATCTTGAACTCGTTTATCGACAACTATTTATCGGTAAACGTTTATCGGATTCCAACGTAGGTTATCCAGGGTAAAAGTAACTACGTACCCAAGGGATCAATTAATCTTCATCGTGAGGAGATCCGGTAGGCTTACTCTCAACTGAAGATTGGCTCGAACCGTCACGATATAAGAGCCAGTTTTTTTTAGTATGACTCATCATCTAAATGAGTTTTCTCGGGAATGGCATTATTAAATACATTGTCTTATTTACTTCTATTGTAAAAACTAGTCCTTTCTTTGTTAATAAAAATTTCAGGGTGAATATGCCTTTCAGATAAAGTAATATATAGTATAACAGAATAATTTATATTGGTGTCCAAACTTCAATAGAACACTCCTGATCATTAAATATTTAAACTCTCCGTTACTTAATTAAATTATTCATGCAGACCAAGTTATTTTAATCAAATTCCCGCAAATAACTTAATAAATACTTGAGTTGTTTTGAGCGCTAATCTGTTTACCCTGGCAGCATAGAAACCGTCGTAATCTGCAGGATTCTTTTCTAATCTTCCACGAAGCGGCAGAGCGATGCTTCTTCGAGGATTTTGTATTACTTAGGATAAAAGTGCCTATACATACACTCCTATCCACAATGCGCTATGCCATCCGTCAAAATACCTTACTCGGTTCTAGAATCCAAGATCTTTTATGTCGACAAAGGCATTTATGAATAAAAACATCACGAAAACTGATGACATTATTATTAATAAGAATGAACAGTACCTAATTATGTAAATGACTAATAATTAAAATTAAAATTGCAGTGCCCAACAGGGTGTGTGTACTAACTTTAGCTATAATTAGAACTTAAGCTACCAACTCTTTATTGACAAAGAAAATTACAATTCAATAATAAAAACAAATTAGAACTAGTATTTACAATTGAAACAATTAAGCTAACTGCAGACTGTTGCAAACAATCTACAGGTAGCTCAACTGATTCATATCTATACCAATCGGAAGCGTCCCCAAGACGCTGGCTACATTGCCCCGCTGTATGGCAATGCTGATGCGCTGCGCCAGATGCCCGCCCGCTCTCGGGTCTCAGATAACTATTTAAAAATCCGGAGAGCCTTGGTACCCCACGGACCCAGGGTCTCAATCCCAAAGGGAGCAAATGTGTAGGCTCTGTCGAGACCTGCATACTGTGTGTTTCTCTTTGAGATCCTCGGCCAAATCTGCCGCTGCACCAGCCCTTACGGATGTCCTCGGAAGATGGGAAGGCGCAAGTGTGTCGACGCATGTAGCGTCCCACACAATGGGCCTCCCCAACTCCAACTTATGTACACAATAAATAAATGAAATGAAATAACAATAACAGAAAAAAAACACAAGGTTAAAGCAATGTCATCGCTAAAAACATAAACACAAACTTCCACAAAGCGTAGGTGCGTACACAAGTGCAGTAAAAAAGTTACAAATTCGAGTTTGAAAACGCACGACGACAGACGAATGAAATGAATAAAAGCTTTCAAAATCGTAATTTGTTTTGTACTTTTACGATTTGCTCCGATGATAGGTACCATTGTAATAAAAAAATTTCCACGAATATTTCTTTGGTTTGTCCATTTATGAAAAAGGCGAGCTTAACCCTAAATACGTTTTCTTACAGCAAACCTATGGATATAAAGAGAATTTATGAAACGAGTGTAGATAGATAAACTTAATAAATAAACTTTAATTACAAAAAATATCCAAGATTCTGTAGAACCGAGCATAAGACAAATGTCGCGTTCCGAAAAATTCTTAGTTCAATTAAAAAATATTAATATCCTTCCCACCCAAAATGGCGACAGATATTATCATCGATATATATGTACTACGCACTACACATAACTCAGTGGTATTATAGTAAGACTGGGCGCTTAGCCTATAAGCCTCTACGAGTAAGAATTTCAGTTCCTTGCTCGGTGTCAGTCCAACCAAATTAGAAAATAAGTAGGTAAAGATCGTAAGTTGTTTTAAATTGTTTACTTTTAAACGTGGTTGGGTAACCACGTTTAAAAGTAAACAATTTAAAACAACTTACGAAGGATTATCCTGTAAGCACTCTATATGAGCCTTCGCTGACAGTTGTATAGTGATATACTCACTCGATAACAGCTCCCTAATCCTTTCACAAAACGCCGCCCCACACCTTTTGTCTTCCCTAAGCCTTATTGACAAAGACTCACGTAATAACAGCCTGTGTCTGAAGACCGGAAATTGGCTAAATAGTTGCTCAACTGTCAATGTCAATTAAATACCGCCTTTGCTAGACACGGCTTTACGTTATAGAGCTAGCGAACTTGTTTGTTGAAGAAAAGTAATCACAGGATATATTTTATCTAGTACCTATCTATTAAAAAACTATGTACGTGTAATAACTGTTTTGTAATTGATAGGAACGTGTTTGTTGATGCTAGGGTGGGTTTTTGTTTGATTTTGTATGGACAAAAGTGGCATAGATATGACTATTATACTCGTAATTATAAACACAATTCATGACAGGGTATTGTTTTAAATTTGTTGACACTGTGTGACATCAATGAAAGAAGAAGAAAATAGGAATAGGTTGTATTTCGTGTTGAATATTAGAAAGTTCAGAAATCATAATGAAAGCATTCGCTGTTTTTCAAAATATAGAAATAAAACAAAATGAATGCTGAATAATTTCACTATGTTAGCTGGAGAAACCTAGACCTGGTACAGTTATTAATAACTAATTTATTTTTGAAGTTATTTCATTATTTCCGTGGTTTCGAATGCTTTGTTTCTAAGGATAAGCTAAATATTTTTGACTCAAAGTCTAATTCAATTTAAAGTTATTGTCCCTTAATTTATTTTCAATAATGTTATTTCGACCAAATATTATAAACTTTATTATCTATTATTTTGCAATGTTTTTTTTCAAATGTAACTCCTAGGAAATTTACGTAGTAATTGAAGACGTGGAAGAGTAGGTAAACACCTTAAAAGGTGTTTTATTCTATCTTTTATTACCTTATTTAAACATTTGTATTTGTATTATTTATGTAAATGTTTATACAGGTTATTACTATCCCATGGAAACTGATTTATGGTATAAAAATGTATCATATCGGTCAAAGACTAGACCTACATCTATGCAAAATTTCAATCCGATTCGTTCAGTAGTTTTGGCGTGATGAAGTAACAAATATCCACCCATCATTACAGGTATAGTCTGAATAGTGCACTGAAAAAATATTCTTGAATTTACTAAATTCTCAGTATTTTTTACAAAAGCCAAGCGTTAGTATGGGTCCTGCACACTTTTTTGTTGATTTAACTAAACACAAATAGCTTATATAACTTTTACAAAACTTGTATGGTATTACTAACTCATTAGAATTGTATGTGCCGCAGCCAAACCGAACCCATCTCCTGCGCCTCAAAATAATGATAGACCTAAAAGATGTTTCCAAAGGCATTTTAAAATAAAACAGTTGTCTATTTACCGCTGATCAAATATCCAAACAACGTAATGGTAATCCCGAGGGATTCATTATCCCGGAACATTTCTATCACTTGACAAATGGGCTGTCGCCGCAGGTAAGCGATTTGTACGTTTTGTTGATCTTTGAGGTGAAATAAATTATGCCTTAATTTAGTAGAGTATCGTAGAAATTGTGATGTAATTTTGCGTGTCGGTGTTGTCTTGAGAAACAATTTTTTAGAAAATCTTGATTTATCCACTTTTTTCTATTATGGATATTATGATGCCTGCCTGATTTGCAGGAATGTTGACATAGTTTCTAATTTCATGTTAGGATACCCAGTTCAGCTTATTTTCCTTTATCTTCTGTTACTTTACTTGTTTCTAGAATCCTAAATATATTTTGTAAACTAAGGCATTAAGTACAAAATCAACAAAATATTGGCAGCAGATCTCAAAGTTACAAACAATTTTTTGTTAGAAAGCTTCCATTCGTCTGTCGACAGTTTTCAAACACAAATTCGAATCTTTCGCTGCGCCTAAAGGTGAATAGTATTACATTTATTTTACAACGCATAATATAAATCATCCAAAATATAATAAAAGGTACTTTTTGAAACTATAGGTTCTTGATCTTATTGTACTGAAAACTTGTCTCAGGAAAGTAAATTTAACAGGGCTAAGGCGAACGTAACGGGTTTGGTTGTCAAACTATGCTTAGACCTCAGTACTCACGGTATCCCCGTGGTAAAAAACTTAAGTTACATAAAATTCTACATTATTTCTTTGGTCCCTCCTGGTTTGTTTTATCGGTAAATGACACTGTCGTAAAAAAATACCATTTACATGCAATTACTTACAGCAATTACAGAAAAGCCATTATAGCATGCCTGCATCCATGCAGTAAATCTGTCCGATGCAATGACAAACGTATCGACCAATGATTTGAATCGTTTCCATTAAGATGCCCAGCAGAGCATGAATGCCCTAGATTGCCTTTTGTTCATCGATTACATGAAGTTATTTCATTCCATCCGTTCTTTTCTAGTAGATCGTGGACATTTTAGGTGTTCTCGGATCTAGAATCCAAGATATTTTATGTGAACAAAGGCATTTATTAATGAAAACTTTACAAAAACTACTGATTTTTTTAATTGTCGTTAGACCTTTGTTTGACCGTAATTTCACCAACTCTAGACGATACCTATTCACGCTTGTCTTTAAGATACCCAGGTTGTAATTAGCCGGAAAAACAGCAGCAGGTAGCGTGTTCCAAACCCCATCGGTACGAATGATAGCAATGTCAGAAAACATCAAGGTAATCACTAAGATCATAAACTGCAACAACGCATACTTGCACAAGCGCAGCGAAGATGAATTTGAGTTTGAAAACTGACGTTTGAGTGATTAAATGTTGTTATTTCTCTGTAGATATACTATACTGTATAATTTTAAATGACTTATAAACAAAATATATAATTATTACTTCTAGAATTTAAAGTACTTATTTTTTATAGATAAGAAGACGTGTTATTCTTGTAATTTACGAAATAAATGATTATTGACGACAGACGAATAAAAGCTTTCTAACAAAAAATATTTCATGCGTTACAATTTGTAAAGAAAATTGGAGAAAATTTTCTTACGCTTAAAGTTGTGTATTCCTGTTATATACGTATTCCACTTCGACCCCTTCGGGTTTTTATGCCGTGAAAAACATATTCCACCAAAAGCAACAGCCTGCTCGCCAAGTTTCTCTAGCAGGCTGCTGATGGATTATTTTTTATACGAGTAACTCGTATGAAAAACAAAACTTTCTCACACAACCTGAGAGCAAGATAAAATGCGTTAATAAGACCCATTTCGGCGTAATACCACGAAAATGGCGGACGAAGCCGGGATGATTCCATTTTAATGAAATTTTCGCTATCCGAAGGGAAGTGAAGTTTTCATAATTGAATATTTGATATTGGATTAAAGTTTTAAAGGTTGAAATGAAATTTCGCTCCTGAATTCATAAGCATTTTAGTTGGAAAGTAAGGGATGAAGTAACCGAATTTGTTAATCTTGTCATGGTTTCTAGTTAATTTAGTAATTTATTTAATTATTAATTAACCCACCAATTTCACAAATTTATTATAATTGAATATAAACAATGAAACCTATAAAACTGACATAAAATTGAATTAAAAATTATAATTATATAAAATGTTAAAGTAAAATTAAACATGGTCAAATTGTTAATTATTATTTTATACAAGAGAACAAAAAATTCTAATAATCGGTCATCCATCTCTCACAATAGAGCTGACAAACTGACATTAGATCCTTAATACAGTTACCGATAAAAATCGCTGAGTATTGTATTGTATTGAAAACCTAAGATACTACTTTATGCCCGCGGCTTCTCACACGTTGTTTCTATGGAAACGTTGAAGGTTATATCTAACACATGGGAACTGATTTATGGGACGAAAAATAGCCTATGTGTTGTTCCAGGTCTGGTACTACGTCTATGCAATATTTTATCCCGATCCGTTTAGTAGTTCTGGCGTGAAGAAGTAACATACATCCGTCTATTGGGATGGATGGCCATCCTACATCTATCCAAACTTTCGGTGTATAATATTAGTATGACTAAAAACTGACAATGCATCGTGATTTTTGTCGTTAACTGTACCTACCTCTAAGCACCTATTTTATTGGAAAGTGTGTAGATAGTGAATGCTATTTGTTTTCTATATAACCTAGCGCTCCTAAATTCTATCTGTTTTTGCCCGAAAAACAACTTTCGGGCGAAACAGACAGCATTCACTACTTATAACTTCAATAAACATTCTAATTTACTGAATCGGATCGAACACACAGACACACACGCCCCTCAGACAACACGTCTCGCAGACGAAATAAGGAAAGAAAAAAGGCCTCGTTAGTAAATGCGCAGTTTGTTCAATAAATTGAATTTTCTTAAAGAATGAATCCTTGGGTTATTGCAGGTGAAGAACTTTGAAACACTGGCTTTAGTTAATGAATGAATGAACACTTTATTGTACATACAAAATAAATAAAATATCTTATATCTAAATTTATAAACAAAAAACGTACAATAGGCGGCCTTTTTGCTTAATAATAATTTAGAGATAATTGCTTCGTTGTTAGTTTACTAAAACACGCGGAAATTGGAATGCTTCTGGGAACTGACAATAAAGAATATATTATTATTTAGAACTTTTGTAACGCGATCGTGAACGAATTGTACATTTGGAAATTGAGATGTCGTACAAGCCCTGAGATAGTTTAAAGAGTCGGTTCACTACACCGTTCTATACTAGGATCGATTCCATACACAGAAATCTTAAAACATTTCTGTGATTCCATACCATGATCGTATTAGTAACAATCGGCACCTAAACCGTCACTGGCGTTTGTTTACAAACTTTGGAGTAGGTAGATAGCGATTATTTTGAATTTAGAATAATAACTAAAATGTTCTTTTGTTTTCACTAATCATGCTCAAAAATTGTGTTATTATAGCTTAGCGTAGCGGGACTAAAATTCGAGTTTAAGCCCTAGGGCTAAAAATATTTTTTTCTTACCACAGTTTGAACTGAAGGTTAACTTGCCTTGTTTAAATTAATTGAGAATGTCATCAAGTGCAAATAATATGCAAATGGAACAGAAGTTCAAATAAATAATTAATATAAAAGTCTTGCGGTCGAAATCACCTGAAATATGAAATTAAACTTATGACAAACTCGGTCTTGTAATCTTCCCTCGCTACGCTCGGCAGTATAACAACATCGTATTTAATGGGACGGTTTAGTACCTAGTTAAACAATTTACTATAAAGACATAGGTACGACAAATTCGTGAAGTAGAGAAGTGAAAAACGTGTCCATTCTTTTAGTGAAGGTCAGCTTTGATTGTTTTATTCATCACAATCGAAGTGAAAAGTAGAACTCGAGCCAAAACCACCCATTAACTAGGTCTTGTCATTTTTCTCGTTACGCTTGGCAGAATAACAACCCCGTATTTAATGGGATGGTTTAGTCCCTAGTTAAACAACCTACTATAAAGGCTTAAGACAATTTCGTGTAGTAAGGAAATGAAAACGCATGCATTATTTTACTGAAGTTAAGTTTTAATTATTTTATTTTCTCGCAATCGAAGTGAAAAGTAGTACTTAACTCGGGCCAAAACCACCCATTATAACCGGGTCCTGTCATCCTCCATCATTCATCATTGTCATGTTGGTTGTATATAATGGGATGGTTTAGTCCCTAGTAAACCAATCTCCTATTTCTGTTGGTAATAATAGGACGCCAGTTAGGTATCATCTGCACCCGATCAAAAGGTGACGGAACCTATTCAAATTAAATATTTTACGTCACATTTCTTTTTTATTCCGGGCGTTGCCAAAATGGGATAGAACCTTGCCAAATTAAACTGTTTCACTTATGTTTTCGTTCGAAATGGTTCCATTCCATCCGGAGAGCACGCAGATTATACAAATAGTACCTAGTGTTTGGAAACATTTTAGTTACCAATAAATATTGCTGGACAATCCACACAGCATCATCTAGCCCCAAGCTAAGCAGAGCTTGTGTTATGGGTACCAGATGACTGATATAATTATTACAATATATTACAAAGAAATATTTTTTTATATTCATCATAGTAAACTCCCAGAAAAACCTAAACAAATATTTGCAGACATTTGTCCCAAGGCGAATTAGATCCATCCAATCTAGAATGGGCATTACCCCCCATGAGATAAAAGCCAATGAGGCGCTTATCAGGGGGAGGGGGAGGCCTGTGTTCAGCAGAGGACCAATATAAGCTGTTGAGGATGAGGAGGATTCTAGAATGTGACCTTAGCGAGATCATGAATAACTCCGCGTGTCCTCAGAGATACAAATAACTCTAGTGCCATCAATACCCTCTCATGGAGACCCTCATACCAAATACCATCTCAATAAATATAAATTGACCCGGTAGAGCTATGTTTATTTAATTTGGTTCACTACACTCTCAAAACCAAAGAGTTTCAAGTAAGAAGTCCTTTTGACGACCTCTGGCGCAGTGGGCGAAGGCGGCAATTGCGGCACAGGTGGGTTTGATTCCCTCATCGTGACTAATATTTATACTAGAGGTAGTTCCGCACGTTTTGGGTGTTTGTTTATGTAATAAAGATAAATATACAGTTATTTGTCTATAATCTGGTACATACAGGTTTGACAAGAATAAGTAGGTACATGTAGCTAGGTGGGACACAAATACGAGTACAAGCTAAGAGCAGGTAGCCAATGATGACATTAAAGAAGAAAAAATAGATCTAACACAAAAAACGTTTGCCTTTGCTCGCCTTTGCCATAATCTCTCTAGTTTTAAGTTTTACATGTATTTGTTTTTTATTAGTGCAATAAAGAATTATTAATTATTATGAATTATGAAAAACCTAATGAGAAAAAGGACTAATTATTAGTCACACACAGGTACATTAAATGGAGAAACTAAATAAATCGTATCTACACTACACCAAATCTATGCCACGTACCTAATGTACGAAGCAGTAGCGTGTTTTTAATCTATGTTTGCGGCTAGATTTGTCCAGCATTATTTATTCCCTAAAACGTGAGGTAGGTACAGAATTCTGTTTCGATCTGCTTTTCTGATGATATGGCAAATCCAACAAGTTTTGTATGAAAAGCTGTCTCAATAGACGATTTTACCGTAAAACATGTGCAGCATAATAAATAGGAGCCGTATTGTTGCGATACAGGATTGTATGATACCAGAAATTGCAGAAATAATGAGTTGGTCGGTTATTGAAAAAGATCCCGCTCCGCCATTAAGTATTTTTCTATTTTACAATTTTCTTTATTCTTAATTTCTAGTAGGTGAGTCGACATAAGGCTTTTTGACATGAACCTCTGTTCATGTCAAAAAGCATTTCGTCGACTACGTCGTGTTGTCATCATCATCGTCAATCTATATTAGTCCACTGCTGGGTTAAGGCCTTCCCTAATGAATGAGCGCCATAGCGCCCTGTCATCAGCTGGCCACATCCAGCATCTGCCTGCAGTCTTTCTCAGGTCGTCGTCCCACCTGGCTGGAGAGCGTCCTACACGTGTCGGCAAACGTCCTACTACGTTTGCCGACACGCGGTCTCCACTTAAGAACGCGTTTATTTATTTA
Organism: Eupithecia inturbata; assembly: GCA_963662085.1. Classification (NCBI taxonomy): domain Eukaryota; kingdom Metazoa; phylum Arthropoda; class Insecta; order Lepidoptera; family Geometridae; genus Eupithecia; species Eupithecia inturbata. The sequence goes on from OY759195.1 coordinate 3,380,129, forward strand.
GGAACTAACACGTTCAAAATAAACCAATTACAGTAGTTACTTAAGATCAAAAATTATATTAAAAAAATGAAAATAATTGTACACGTATAAAATATTATCAAATAAATTAATTGAAATTAATAATTAATTAACATTTAATACAATCAATCTTACTGGGTATCTTTTATTTAGCACATGATTACAATAACAGAATAAAACAATTACAACTAGTATATACACTTAATATCTATTTCTTAAAAATCTAAGCCGTCACCAGAAGGCATATTGCCCAGAATGCTGGCAGCATTGCCATACGTTGAATGGCAATGCTAATTCGTTGACCGAAACAGAAGCCAGCATTCCGATCACCTGTCGACTGTATAAGAAGTTTCAATCAATCTTACTTATCTTAATTACTTATCTTACTTAGGGAAACTAAGTAGATACATGAATGAAGTTTACATGGATTTGTCAACCTCAGTGGCGCGGCGGGCGATGGTCCGCCTGCTACGTTCGTTTCCCGCCTCGGGACAAATATTTGTACAATCTGCAGCTACTTGTTCCGGGGTTCTGAGTGTTTTATAGATAACTAGCTGTTGCCCGCAGCTTCGCACGTGCTTTTTAAGTAGCCTATGTCCGTCCCCGGGATACCTCTTACTTCCCTGCCTATCTTTCTGGGCCTGGAAAAAATACATATTAGATTCTTGAAGCAACGCAATAAAGTTTATTTCAGCTTGTTGTGCATTGCGCTCTCTTAAGTCCACATGAATGAAGTTCACAAGAACATGAGCCACATAGTCAATACAACTACTCGGGAACTAATTTTGAGTTCTGTCTGATTAAACTGAAATCAAACTGAAACCAGCCCAACTCCAACCATCCAAACATAAATATGAATATGTTCAAGTAGATGGCAAGTTTCCGAACAATCTTATTGACATCTACGGAATCTTGAGGGTCTGGCCGCACTGCAAGATAGTTGTATGGTAGATAAGAAACGTATTAAAATGGACCCGCCATACTGCAAGCGTCGAGGGTTATTTTCTCGATGGTCCTATAGATAGCCATTCCAAGTAAGTAATGCATTAATTTATGAGAACTATACTTTACTAACACGTGAAAAATAAATTAAAAACATTAAAACTAATGAAGCCATACACAAGCTCTGCTTACTTTGGGGCTAGATGATGCTGTGTGTATTGTCCAGTATTATTTATTATTTATTATTATTATTATTATAATGAAGAAAACTTGTCCAAACGCGCTCAGGCAAAAGAATCTAAGCTATCTATATAAAAAAATATATAAGTCTATATACCATCGAAGCAACCGTCCAAGCTACCACCTTACAGTGCAGTCGTGGCTTGAACTAAGACCTCACGCTGCCGAAGTTGCCACAAACTTGAGGGTTGCAAGACTTGGAAGACTTGCGAGCTCCAAAATCGGAATTCCTTTCTGAAAGTTTTCGCCAACTTGAAGTTGGCCACTCTTGTGAGGTTTTGGTCTCATTGCACATTTGAGCACACGATGATAGTATTAAATTATCTCTGCTCAGAATGTTGAAGAAATAGAAAAACTTAAAGACTGAAACAGAGGCAGAAAACAGAAACTGAAAAAAAAGAATAGAAACAGATTAGAACTAGAAGGTGACTTACAATTCAAACAGTTGAGCAGCTTCAGACGGTTGCAAACAATAGGAAAACGGTTTTAAGACAAAAACGAGGCTCAAGGAGGCGTTCTTTTTAAAAATAAAGTTGTTCTAAAAATGAATAGTTCAAACAACTAAAAAGAGGGGTATTTACCCGTACATTCAGTTTGGTTCGTTTTCCAAAAAAGAAAATCCCTTATTTAGGGGATTTACTTATTTGGAAAACGCCTCATTCATTGACTCATAATCATTGATCACCCGCAACTCGGTTTCACCCACTGCTGGGTTTAGATGTCCAAACTGATGCAGCGTTAACCTTTTTAATATTTTTTATACAATTCCGAACACTAAAATATTTCTGCAGATACAAATCAATTTCTTTAGTTACAGCCGGACCGCAGGCTACTAGGACCTTTGGTTACAGTCAGTTGTTGGAACACAGATGAGCTAACTAAACAGTAAAATTGACAAACAGGTTAGTCATATATATGATCTTACCAAACATCTCATAGAGTCCACAGGTGATCGGAATGCTGGCTTCTATTTCGGTCAACGAATTAGCATTGCCATTCAACGTGGCAATGGTGCCAGCATTCCAGGCATTCTGCCTTCTAGTGACGGCTTAGATTTTTAAGTAACAGATATAAGTGTAAATACTGTAAATACTAGTTGTAATTGTTGTATTCTGTTATTGTAATTTTCTATGTGCTAAATAAATCTCACTGTTCTATAGGGTTATTCTGTGCAAATAGTTTTCTCTTGCCGTCTTGACGCTGACAAGAGATTTGACCATTGATAAATTAATTATAGAGGTGATCAGCGTACGAACAACCGCCTGTTAAATAGTAACAAATAACCTAGGCCCGTAGACAGGGCCCTTATTTGTCCCCGATTGTCTCGACCCCTATTTATCGCCGTAAACTTAAAGTGACCACCCCAAATTCTGTGTAAGTTTCTGCTCACAAGTTACTACTTAAACAGTCACCGGTAGCTTGCCGGTAGCCATGCAAATGGAATAGGATTCTACAAGTTTCTGATTGAATGCAGTACCGATGTCGACGACAAATAAAGAATTAAATCATTGCAGATTTTGGCAGAAGTGTATTATGAGAATGACTTTATATGGGCTGAATACTGAAATCGTAACATATATTCTCCATTCTACTCTGACCTATGTACTTTGGTAATCCATTAAATGTACATATAAGATTTATTCTACCTAATGTAAAACAAGTTAAGGCTGATGTAAACGCCAAAGGAGAAACGTTACAAATTGTTACCAGTACCGTATTCTTAGGAATAACCTTAGATAATAAACTTCAATGGGGCCCCACATATACTCGTAGACAAGCTATCGAAGGGACTTAGTTCTGTAGCGTATGCTATATATAGTAAAAGAAAACCGTCATCTTACAGACGTTGATACTTCTAGACTAGTCTATTTCAGCTATTTTCATGTCCTATGTCATACTGCTGTGGACGCTGCAGATATTAACATCGTATTTGTGCTGCAGAAGAGGGCTGTTCGGTCAATCTATAATATGGGTCCCAGAGGAAGCCTACGTGATAAATTCAAAGAAATAAACATAATGACAGTTCCAATGTCAATATATTTATGAAAACTTGTTGTACACTCATATGAATATCAATCGGTTCCCTAAAAATAGCGACATACTTAATTTAAATACAGAAATAAGAATGAACTCGCTGTGCCCACAACTAGGCTACACAAGAATAATGTATCTTTTAAAGGGCAAGGGCTTCTACAACAAAATACCAGATCACTTTATTTCCTAGTTTTACTTATTTAATTTGAATATTGTGACGTGGGCAAGAGTCCTTGTAAGGTCTAAAGGAAATAATAAATAAATAAATAATGCTGGACAATCCACACAGCATCATCTAGCCCCAAAGTAAGCAGAGCTTGTGTTATGGGTACTAGATGACTGATAAACTTAATACAATATATAACGTAGATAGATATTTTTTATTATATATAGAAAATACCCAGAACACCCGGAACAAATATAATAAAGCGCTTTGAATTTGTATCAATAGATGACGAGTTTAAGCCCATATTTGAATGCGCATTTTTGTGCTGTGCGGTAGTGGCGTTGGATTAATATGCGCAAAGCTTTAAAACATTGCAGATTTTGGCAGATGTGACTTGAAGTTATTTTTGACACATGCACGCCTGAGAAGTTCCCTAATTGTTGAAAGGCGAGTAAATTAAAACTGAATGAAATAGTGTAATATTTCATTAGACTCTTGTTTTTTTTTTAAAAAAGCTGTCGGGATTAGGTAATTAGTAGAAATATGTAGTATATTAAAAGTTTTGCCTCTTAAACCTGCTTTGTTTACTTTATCAAAGAACTTAGAACTGCATTCTATATTCATGTCAAAGCAATTCACAAAAGGAATTTCATATGGGTGTAAAATCGCGGGTCAAAGTGTCAAAGGGCGTTGAATGTGCAGCTAACAAAGCACTGACTGGTTTAATTGACGACACAGCTCTTTGTATGAATCCCCATGCATGTAGCGTCTCAAATTTTATTTTCACTTCTTACATTTTTATTCATACACCTCTATGGTTATGTGTGATGCATGGAATAGAGATCTATCAAAAGGTAACTCCTATTTAAACCTTCGCGATTTGTACCCCTACCCACACTAGCGCCGCCACCTAGTTTATCTTATTATTACGACAAGGATACACAAGTCGCTCATCTTTCCATGGAAACGTGGAAGAGAACTACTACACTGTTTGATGTTGACCATCTAAAACTAAAGATAATATCAATTTATATCGTTATAATCTAAGTTTCTATACTCCCAAAACCTTTTGGTTGCCTGGAAGAAATCGCTTTAAGCGATAAGGCCGCCAGTTCCATTGCTGTTCCCTACATTATATTTAATGAGTACTATCTGTTTTATAAGGTGTTGAATAAAGCATTGTCTATCTATCTATCTATCTAAAACCGTAAAAAAAGTACACATTTGAGAATTACAAGCTTCTAAACTTTTGTATTTCGACACTGATTTTAGCCAAAATTTGGGCGAAAAGAGAAAGAAAAGTCTAAAATAAAGCCAATAAAGTAAGGTTTAGTTACTCAAAAGTATAAAAAAAATATTTTGAAAATCAATAGCTTTTCTATAATAACTTATATATAACCCTTGTGCTTAAAAACCGTTCACATTTTATTACGCGGTCTTTTTAGGAATGAATCATTGTGCATCTCATCCTAGCGCGCCGGTAGCGTACCCTATGTCAGGTGAGGTGAGTTAGCATACATTTAGGCCTCGCCTACCGATGAGTTCGCGCCGTCGCGTCGGTGTCGCCTCAGCATGTGTAACCTTAAACAAAGGAGTTTACTCTTGATGGGCCACCAAACTCTGTTTTCGCATCTCTGTCTAAACTATACAAAATAAAACTATTAAAGAGGCATTAATAGGTATTACAAACTTCCCAATGGATTTTAGAAAATTGTATTCTTTTGTTAAACGTAATAATATGATAAAATACGTAGGTGGCGGCGCTAGTATGGGGTAGAGCCTTAAGTAAAGTTAATTACATCCATTTGATGCAGTAGCATATCATTGTATTGAATGAGTGAGTAAGTTAAGTACATATGGTAGGTGTCGTACGTTAATACATATAAGAAACAATGTATTTCTACCGGTACCTACGGCGTTAAATATTTTTGTATGACAAATAAGCAGTTAAATCAATGGAAAATTAATTGAAATTAAAAAATTATAGTGAAAGAGATGAATGGTGAAAGGTATCTAGATCAATAGTTGTTTTAACTATTCAGATTTCCTACTACTGACGTGTGAAAACTTGAAAATCAATGGTGAAAATTGGGGTATCTGGATCAACAGCTGTTTAGTTTTCAGTTTTCATCGCTGAAAAAAACTGAATATTTAATAGAATTGCTATGAATAGTAGATTTAATAGATTACTGAATGAATAGTATAATCAATAGCATACAACTGGAATAGATCAATGGTGAAATTGGGGTATCTGGATCAGGAGTTCTCAAGTATTCAGTTTTCAGTTTTCAGAAAACTGAAAACTGAAAGCTGAATACTTGAGAACTCTTGATCCAGATACCCCAATTTTACTCTACTATCGCATTACAGCGATCGTGATCATGGGACGACTGGACTGGAACAGTGGAATGTAGGGGAAATATTATCAAAAGGTCCGCGATAAAAACCCGATAAATAATCATTAATCTGTATTTATTCAGAAATGGGTTGTACAGTCCATGAAAAAAAAAGTTATGGCATAAAATGTTTTGATGAAGTATTTCTTTGTAAGACCAAAACCCTTCCTAACCCTTCGAATCAGCTTTAGATGTAGTAAGAGACGACTAAGAGAGCCTACCAGAAGAAGAGCAGAAGCTTCTTTCTGTGTATTAACACCTCTACTGCGATCACCAATCCGCCTGCCGAAACCCCTCGTTTGAGGGAGGCATGCTCAGCTGTAGACGTTAGTGTTGGACAATCCACAATCCACACAGCATCATATGTGATATGGGTACTAGATGACTGATATACTTAATACAATACGTTACATAGATATATATATTTTAGTATACATAGAAAATACCCAGAACACCCGGACCAAATAATTACAGATAGTTCAAACAACTGTTTGTGATGTTTGTCCCAAGGCGGGAATCGAACTTGCAACCTCCTGCGTCGCAGGCGGACCTTCGCCCGCCGCGCCACATCGGTCGTCATGCGATGCAGGGGCTGATGAGTAGTAAGTATTTAAATAAATAACTTATCCATGTTACTCAATTTTGAATAATGAATTCAGAAACAGACAAAATGGTTCGGTTTCACCAAACTGTTTACCGAACCGAGAACGTCAAATCGTATGCTAACTTCATAACTAAACCTCGTTTAAGCTGAAGTTGGTTCAGTAATTGTGAAAATAGGCCTATTTCTGTTATAATAAGTTTAGATATGAAGATCTCGTAGAGTCGAAGTAACTCTTTTGACTCAACATTATCCTAACCTTGGCTATGTACAGATTATGTTAATACCTACCTACCACCTAACCACCACCTTCTAGACCTGAAAATTATGCGAACAATATTACAATTATTACTTCAAACGAATCATAAAAATAAAATAGTCGTCAGTTAGTGTCTTCACTGACACGAAATCCGGTAATCCTACTGTCACTAAAGTACTCGACGGAATAAAGCGGACTTACCGATACCGCTTTGGGTAGCGAATACCGTGTAGGGATTGAACAGGCCTTTACGTACTTTTTTCTAAAATGATTATATTCAGTGTCACTCATGATGAAATGATTCTAATTCTAACGATACCCCATACATCTGAATCTGTTGAGGCATAAAACTTATGTTAGTACTAGCTGTTGCCCGCGGCTTCGCACGCGCTTTTCAAGTAGCCTATGTCCGTCTCCGGCATACCATTTACCTCCCTGCCAAATTTCATTAAAATCCGTTCAGCCGTTTAGGCATGAAAAGGTAATAGACAGACAGATGGACACACAGAGTTACTTTCGAATTTATAATATTATTATGGAGAAAGAGCGAGTTTTCAAGTTGTGTATGTATGTATGTATATACACAACTTGAAAACTCGCTGCCTGCTTCTGTTTTTCTGGCTCACTAAAACCTGGATGGTCTCTTACTTATACACCATCAAGTGAGATTGTGACTTGCCATCAAGTGAGATTGTGCTCATCGTCACTTGCCATCAAGTGAGATTGTGCTCATCGTCACTTGCCATCAAGTGAGATTGTGGTCAAACGAACGGAGGTTATAATCACTAAAATAATAAAAAAAAATATAACTTGTATTTTTGGGCAGTCGTGTGAAAACAGATTTCATACACGAGTGACTTCCTCCTAAGCTTATTTCATAAAACACAAGTTCATAAATTTGGCGCAACCACTTCAACGTGCCTGCGCCAAAAACTCTCCACTCTAAAAGGGCTTTTGTCCCATTTCAGTTTTAGAGCGACTCGTTTAGGTAATTTTACATCCTTGACTAAAGAAGGTGTTTTGACTTAAACGTATCAATTTTAGTAGTTTATTTAGTATTTTTTATTTGTTCGAAACGTTACGACCTCTGTGCCGCTGGGGGCGAGTTATATTCCCGCCTCGGGACAAATGTTTGTACGATCTGCAGATTCAGGGTGTTCTGGGTGTTTTCTATGTACATAAAAAAAAAATCTATGTAGTATAATTTATTAAGCTAAACTACATAGATTTTTATCAGTTATCTAGTATAGTACCCATAACATAAGCTCTGCTTAGCTTGGGGCTAGATAATGCTTCGTGGATTGTCCAGCATTATTAATATTATAATAGACAATGCATAAAATATATCTAATGGCAATAAATTAATACGTACAAAGTATATATAATATATATATATAGTATATATATAGTATATACAACTTCATTACAAACTTTAGCAAAAAATTTTACATCCATTCATACTTCCATACTAATATTATAAGTTCGAAAGTCTGTCTGTCTGTTACCTTTTCACGCCTTAACGGCTGAACGGATCTTAATGAAATTTGGCAGAGTGGTAAGTCGTATCCCGACGTAGACGTATCCGTCGTAGACGACCGATGTGGCGCGGCGGGCGAAGGCCCGCCTGCGACGCAGAAGGTTGCGGGTTCGATTCCCGCCTTGGGACAAATGTTTGTACGATCTGCAAATATTTGTTCCGGGTGTTCTGGGTATTTTCTATATATAATAAAAAATATCTATCTATGTTATGTATTGTATTAAGTTTATCAGTCATCTAGTACCATAACACAAGCTCTGCTTACTTTGGGGCTAGATGATGCTGTGTGGATTGTCCAGCATTATTTATTTATTATTATTATTATCCCGCGGACGAACATAGGCTACTTTAAAAGTGTGTGCGCAGCCGCGGGCAGCAGCTAGTACTTAAATGAGTGTTGATTACTAAATAAAGTTTATTTTGTTTTCAGGTAATGGAGCATGCCACTACGACACGTTTAGGTAATCATTACAGTTTTACGAGCGGGGTGCGTGTCACGTGGGCTCTATCGGTGGCGTGATCATACCACTATTCAACTCGGGTAAAGTAGGGATAATCGGACCTCAATATTTAATACATACTAAATTTTTATTGTGAACATGTTGTGCAGGGGTCTTAACTGATAACCTTTAAACTATCTTTAAGAATAATAGTAATAATAATATCCCTAAATTTACCTAAAAAGAAAAGAAAGTTTTTTTTAATTAACACGTAATTAAGTATGGCGTCAAGAAATTTTAAGCTAAAGTTTGTAATCAAGCTGACCTTTACTTTGTTCCTATTAATTTATTGCCATTAGATATATTTTATGCATTGTCTATTATAATAATCCTGCACAATCCATACAGCATCATCTAGCCCCAAGCTAAGCAGAGCTTATGTTATGGGTACATATTAGATTACTGATAAACTTTTCAGTTTCAAACATGCACCCTGCTAGGGCACTGCAGTTATGTTTCCTGGTGGCTATGCACTTATCCTATTTACCTATTATTACTATTTTATATCATTACATAATCCTACACACTAAAAAACACCTTAAAGAATACAATTTTGTAATCTAGCGATATCAGTGGTACTACATGGAAATACATGCTGTGCCCTATTGCCAAAAACCAAACTTCAAAAAATCAGAATCAAGTATTGATAGGCTTAATATTTAGCATGCCAAAATTTGATTGCGATATTGAAGGTTTGAGTTGATTTCTTTCTCAGTGGGACTCCCAAGTATCCCTGGGGTATCAATCCGGACTTTACCCCACGTAGTTAGGTTACCCAATCGTACCAAAAAAAGGCTTAAAGCTCTCGCTGTAAGGTTATTATATTGTAACCATAATCCGATGGGACGGCGGCAGACCAACACGACCGGGGAGAGGTTAGGCGCAGGACCAACAGATTAACGTGCTTATAATATAGTAAGGAGATAGAGAGTGCACCTGTGTTTGCGCGCACACTTGTGCACCATAATATGGTTTGTGCACCTGGCTAGTCTTCGTTGAAGCTGGCCGACGTGGCTGAATTTCGACTATAAGGCCATCATCACCATTATAACCAATATTTAAAAAACTTTGGTCGGTAGTGTTTTCCTCGAGTTCGTTTAAAATCTCCATCTAGGCGCTCGTTTAATTTTACGTTACATTCGTGTTTATACACCATTTAATGAAGAAAATGCAGCCATTATGCCACTGTTGTCGAGAGCACCCTCCCAAGTTGCTAATGGAACTAGAGCGTCTAAAATTGTATCCTAAATGAAATATTCTACATGCTGGCAGGTTATTTAGCGAAAATGCCTGACCTCCAGCCCGGCGGCAGCACTCATGGCTATTTACACGTTATGTTATGTTGTATTTGCACTCGGCTATTTCGACGGAGTGGTTGAATGTGTGTAGCCTTCAAACATTCAACCAATTCGTCAAAATAGCCTAGTGTAAATGCAACATAATTGACCTAAATGATTTTATGCAACAAATAAATAAATAAATCTTCAAATGGATTAAACAAATCTCTGGTTAGACTGGATTCTTTCTAGAGGTAGTCTGATGTAAATAGAAAAACCACTGAGTCTAGGAATCCTCTTGTAAATAATTTATCGTATTTACCGTAAGAGCTAAATGAGCACAGTCCTCACTCGTTTAACTAAGAGCTCAGAAATAAATAATGTCAAACAGTTTCTTTCTGGAGATACCGAGCAGTATTTTATTCACTTGTTGCTTACCTACGATTTATGGGAGCGTCTCAGATAAAGCGCAGCGCGTATTCAAAATCAGTAGGTACATAAAGCTTTTTTTATAAATTACCACAAAAACGGAAGCTTGTATCTATTCACTAGCGCCACCACCGGCCGTGATGGGAAGACGCCATCTTGGTTATGATGGCGTAGGTTTTTTTCTTTATTTATTAGAAAGGAGTTTTGTTAGCGACTCCCGTAGTGAGGCGTAGGTTTCTAAAATTGAAAATGTGTCAGCTTGCCAACCATTTAATAATTCAACTGCCTTTTAGATTTCATAAGAACAGTCACATGAGACAAATCCACGTCTCAAATACGGATTGTAATGAATGGATGAAGTTGGATGATGGATAGAAGCTTCAAACATTTATTAATATTTGAATAATTTCAATTACTTGACTCAATATTTATGTTCACTTCTCTTTCGAAAATGGAGTTTGTGTTACTTTAAGAAGCGTACGTCTTACCTGTTTAATAAATTTATGTTACCTTGGCAATCCTTACACGAATTTTTTGCTTTCGATGTTTTAGATATCAAACGAATTCACGATCCTTTGGTGAAATAATTCAGGGTCAATTACTAATTGCTTGTCTTAGTTGCTGTGTGCATTAACACATTCATGACTTCTGACTCCTGCATCTGCAGCGCGCCCTTGCGGGTTGCACCACAGAGGCCTGTCAATGAATGCGTTATGCCAAATGTTGACGAGAAACATAGCTTAAATAAAAAATAAAATAAACTTAAATAAACCGCCAAGTGCGAGTACACTCGCACACGAAGGTACCTACTGTACCGTAAAAATCAAGCAACTTTTTCAAAGAACATCAAAATGCATTTGTTCGGAGACCTTTAAATTTTCAACTTTCTTATATTATTAGTATTTGTTGTTATTACAGTTGAATTTTTACTTATTTATAGAAAGTTTCATGTATCGTACGTAGAGGGTTCCGTTTTCACCCTTCGGGTACGGAACCCTTAAAATTTAGCAATTTAGATTAGATTATAGCTATTGATAGTGATATCATGAACCATCCCACGTAGGTATCTAATAGCAATCAATTTAGTTAACTCAACTAAGCCACGACTGAGCTAACAAGACAGAGGTAGCAAGAGAACTGTCTGAAGCAGATAGCTCCACATGTATACTCAAACAGGAGGTACGTGGTGTACATCCTCAAAGCGAAGCTTATTCAAATTGAGCCAACTCCATATCTCTAAAGAGCCGAGTGAACTTTCAAGTGCCCGCCGACAGTATAAAACTAACTGGAACCTGGCCTGTTGCACTCTCGTTTATTAAAAAAAAGTTTATAGTACTAAATTAAAAGAAAATTAAACTTTTAAGTTTGAAAAAGGGCTTTGAAGATTTTGGCCCTAACGTCGGTCAAAATTATGTTTTTTTTTTCAATATCGCTGTGCTCAATAAAAAAAAAGTTATATAATTGGATAGAAGATACTAGAAGAAATAAAAAATATTCGCCAACATAATGTCCTAAAGCGTCAGATATCTGACATATTCACATATGAAGAAAAATATAGTTATTTTCAACAGTGAATATCTCTGAAACCTGACACTTTAGGACATTATTTTATATGACATTTTTATTTGTTTTGGTGTCCTCTATCCAAATATATAACATTTATTGTGCGCGGCGATATTGAAATAAACCGCCAAGTGCGAGTCCGCTCGCACATGAACGGTTCCGTACCGTAAAAATCAAGCAACTTTTTCAAAGAACATTAAATTTTCACTTAATGGAGACCCCTTTAAATTATCAATTTTATTTTATTTTTAGTATTTGTTGTTATTACAGTTGAAGTGTTATTTATAGAAAGTTTCATGTGTCTACCTAATGTAGTTCAAAAGATTACAGCCTTGACAAATTAAGAGCAAAAAGGCAAAAAAACACACATTTTTTTTGTATCAAATCAAACAAAATATACCTTCGTTAAGGGATGAAACGTTTTTCTTCGAACACAAACAAGGTAAGTAGTAACCCGCTTACATTCTAATTGAATTCGTCAATCTACGATAGTTTTTAAAACATGAGAGTTCATTGTGAGTTACTGTAAAAAGATGACTGTTATTTTTAAAAAGATTTTCAAAGCCTCGGGGACAATGACAAGAAAGCGAAGACGAAATGTTTCAACGAAATTAATCAAACTTATTTTATTCTGTCAGAGATTGCAAAAAATAATAAGTCAGAGCGTGTATGCCCGGTGAATTAAAAACACGAAGTGCAGTCATCTAAATTATTTCATTTGAAAAACTTGCGAATAGAGTCAAACGATAAAAACGCTGTTTTATATACCACCACAAAGGTTTTAATTTGAGAGCATTTAAAATTAACCTAGTTTACACAGGCTTTGTGAGTTTTAACCACATTATGTGAAAGTCGAGTGTAACGAATTAATGACTCCTTTGTTTTTAAGGCTCTAGAAGTTTTCTGTTTTAAATCTACACAGAAACGGACAATTACATTTGCTTGTAATGTCTTAACAGCTTTTTACTAAATACATATGAAAGTAAACACGGCGATTATAGCAAAACACTAAATTATAAAAATTTTGTGTCATTTTGTTTTGCGCAAAAAAAATGTAAACCCATGAAATTGTGAATTCTACGCGGGCGAAGCCGCGAACACAGCTAGTAGACAATAAAAAGTCTTTCATTATTTTACTCCCGCGCCATCATAATTATTATCAAACCGTGTTGAATAAAAGCCTTCTCCAAGTTGTGTCACCCATATCAGTCTTGAGCCGATCCCACCGCATTTTTATACCAAAAAATCACCCAAAAAAGCCAAACCCTATCTACCATTCTACCTAGCAATTCATAAATAATAAAAATCAAGGTAAGCCGTTAGCTGCCCTCTTTTAAGGAACCGGGAGGATTAATGGTTCCGCCGTGACAGTTCAACTGGTTTAGAAATGTTAGCTAAGCTGTACGGCTCACGGAACCCAGGCGATCAAGGTTTTATTCCGGCCAATCTCTCTCGTTGCTAACAGGAAAAAGTTTCTATCCATGAATTTTCATAATGGAGCTTACATAATACATAACAATAGCACAATAGTTTCGTTGATCCTGATTTGTGTTCGTGTTGGTGGAGCTTGGGATTACGTTTATCAATTTGAGTCCAGATAAAATATAGGACTACAAAGAGCGTAGTTCATTGCGGTAGAAACCACATAAACGCACCAACCAATTTTAATCAACTGTACAACACGCAGTGATAGAACCATTTCATTGAAACTGTTTGCTACGAAACTTACGTAATCGCCAGTCTGGTTGTATGTGGTACAGCAGGCACACTGATTTATTATGGGGTTTTGTTACGGCAAAGCTGAGGCTAGACGAGCGACACAGCTTACGCGTTGCGACTGTAACAAATTGGAACGTGGGGTAAAATTGGCGCCCACCGTGGTACAGTCTGATAAAGGTATTTTATCTTATCTTGACTGGATCTCGGCCAGATTGATAGTCAGGTTAAGTAGAAACCTTTTCCAGTTGAATGTCAAATTGTATGTGTCGCCTGTAACAGATTAGAATTTAGGGTGAAAATGGCGGTCAGCGTGGTATTTCTGGATGGAGGTATTGTTTTATCTAATAAATTAGAATATCTCCGAGAATTATATGTTACGAATTGGAAGTACGTACCTGCTATCTAAATGCATATCCTAAATTACTACCAACGTATGCGTAAATGCTCGAAATTTATGATTTTGTATTATCAAAAAGAACACTAGCAAACTAGACTCATCTTATATGCGACTGGTATAAAGTAGAACAGAGCGCGTGTAAACTGGCGCCCAACATGGGGCTCTTTGCCAGACATTTTTCTCAGCACAAGTTGTTTGTGCTTCTCGTATGCGCTTTTGACATTTGCAAAATTATTACCAGACATAATACAAAAATCTACTCACCATACAAATGAAAATAATATACCATCACAACCTGCAACGTAGTTGGTTTCCCGTCCAATTTTGTTTGTTTAAATTCTTGGAATATTTATAGCTTGTTTAAAAGTCGCTGAATAACCGCATCGGCTACTTAGGTTTGTCGGAGCTTCCGTTTGATAAATTTCTTCCTTTCTTGCGAGGAAGTGAGGATTCAATAAACCTGGGACGATTTATTTAGGTTCAACGGAAAATCTATTTCCTTTACCTTTATTTGATTCCTTGTTTATTGGGAAGATATCTGTGGTAAGTATAATTTCTTTTTGTGCTGGTATAGAAGATACCAAATCGTGAACAATATTCCTGTCTCTGCTTTTTGTTGGTAGTTAATTCTGGTATGCTCTAACCACTAAGTTAAATGCGGGTTCATATATATGTATGATTTACTAAATTACACATTGCTATTTATGACGTCCTCTTGATATAACTGAACAATAACGAACTTATTTTGATATATTCAGGGCTTACAGTGAATAAGTTTAACATATTTGATTTGTGAGTTGACATCTGATGATGGAAGGTAATTTGACTCACTTACTGCCATCAGTCCCACGTTTGCACTAAACCATTCTCACTCTATTTCCCCAGACCTCTCTTCATCACCCTGACCTTAGGCGTTGAAATAGCCTCCATTTATAACAGAATATCACGCCAATTCTTACATGTTATTGGCATTGATAAATTCCAAAGCCTCGATCTTATTGCTTTTTGTATTTGAGATATCTATCAATAAATTGTGCTTTGGATATGTTTATTTTTATGCCTAAATATATTTGTTGTTTATCGGTTTATATGGGGCCTATGCGGTTCATGATTCTAGGTTCCTAGGCTAGTGATCATGATTATTTCCTGAAATAATTTGAAGAGTAGGTAACTCCATACTACGTTCTATATAGTCGTTTAATTCCAATAATTTACAGACGTATTAAATTCAATCTAGTTATTATGAACTCGTCTTAACAAGGTTTATATTACCAGACCAAACATGCTATTTATTTAATCAGGTTTTGTTAATTCCTTATGGTACTTACATAAATAGATAATGTCACTTCGATACACTCCGTGAAACAATAGCATATGACATTACCCACAAGGATTCAAGCTGTCGCTATTAATTAATATGGGAGCTAGGGGTTTCCCCTTACAAGTTTGAGAATTGCGGTCCACGCTGCCTGTATGCAAATATATTATAATGGTGATACGAGATAGGCACGAGAAAGTATCGGATTGTTTAGAAGGGGCTCGTGCCATCTCTATGTTTTTTTTTTTACTGTGACTTAAACTATTCGCGACTGTACGGATTGAATAACATAAATTGGGGCTGAATGATAGACTTAATGAATGCGATAGTCCTCAACGTTCCGTGACTGACAGACATTACTGAAGCACAGTCTAAACTAGAAAGCCTGTTTCACGTAGTTTAGAGAGGTATCATTCAGGAATAGTTTGCATTTAGAGAGGATATCTAGTTTCCATAATTCAGAATCTATAACGTTTTTTTCAAGAGCCAGAGGTACAAAAAGCTTTTAATAAGTAAGAATTGAAACATCTTAATATTAAATGGTGCTTCAAATAACTTGATATATTAACAATAATTGTTAAGTAGTACTTGCGGAGTATGGAATAGAAATAAATAACGCCATTTATACATAATTACCTACTTGTAGGTAATTACGTAATTTATTTCCATTCCATACTCCTCAAGTACTACTTATTAAAATATGTAGACTGTTGTCATCACAATACTCAAACATGCCATTTGCATGTCATTATCAAAACACGGATATAATATGTAAGTACCTACTGAACACTGAACCATAACTGTGATACTATAAATCAACGATCCTCAACCTACTTCAGGCCCTCGAGTCACAAATCCCACTCCGGGTTTATTGGGAGATCTCGTCCTCATTTTTGCAACGAAATTGTGTCTATTGTTGGCAGCACTGCAGAATTTCCGTAGAGCTAGAAATTGTAAGATTCGTTTCTTTAGTTAAATTACAATAAAGATGACCGAATTTTAATTTGCTGGAATTAGTCATTACTGGCAACTTTCACCCTTACCTGTACAGGTAGCTAAAATTCTCTCATAATGATCAAGACTATTTATTTTCGTTAATGTAATTTTCGGTTTCAGAACTTCTGAGGAAATCGAGTTCTCTGTTTTATAAAACACGTTTTCGTTGTTTTCGTCTTTGTTCGTGCGTGGTGTTATCAAACGGCATAATGCCGCTGTTTAACATGGCAACTCTGTGCGGTCCTCTGTTTGATGTCTGTTCCGGACCAATCCAATAACAAGGTACGAGGAGCTAAAAGCACTCGCTACCACTTGTACAAAGTATACATATCTAGCTAACATAGGTATGCAAAAATATATATTACTCGAGGCACACTACCAGCATAATGATGACTAGAAAAATTATAATATCATGTACATAATATTGCCATGAGATAGACTATTGTGTTAGAATGGATATTATTATGGTGTGGTTGAAAAATGCAATCTCAATAATACCAACCTAGGTACTCAAAACTATGTATTAAATTAACACAATAAAAAGGCCATAAAGTCCCCGAGACGACCATCGTTGGTTTCGATAATAGGAGTCAAATCAAGGAGTCAATGTTTTCTAAACCTCCTTGGTCATTTGTTCATAGTTTCAAATGTTCCAGAAAGGTTGTGAAATTCACATTTCTCTAAACTCAAATAATAGCCAACTCGCAGCCGCAGCTGTCGACACGTTTTCCATTTTCAAATTCGCGTACTGGTGTAAAATATATCCCTGCATTACAGATTCTGATCGCGTTCCCGCCAATAGTACTACATCCGCTTCCTGACCCGTCGCCGTACATATAACCCGGCATCTTCTCAAATATTTCGCAGTGGTAACACTACACTTTCTAAGCCCCAACACTTCAGAACAAAACATTATTACAGAATGTAGCGCTGCTACTAGCTTCGGCTTTCAGCGGCATAATGCTGAGACAGGGACCTTTTTGGCCCCTTAAGCGTAGTGACATTACCTAATCTGTGTCCTATGTAACACATTATAATTATATCTGGTTTTATCTATATTTTGTATATTATGTGTATTTCGGACTGGTATTGATATATGTAGATCAGTGTAGCTACCTGTAGATTGATGCAACAGTCTGCAGTTAGCTTAATTATTTCAATTGTAAATACTAGTTCTAATTTGTTTTTATTAATTGATTGTAATTTTCTTTTTAATAAGGTGTTCCTTGTACATACATATTCTTGTAATGTGTCGCGTTGAATAATGTTTTTCTTTTCTAATTTATTCTAAAAGTCATAAGTTCTTTGAAGTAGCTACTTAGGTCTACACAGATTTATTGGTAGGTAGAAAAATATGCACCTTAAGGTTTAGGTACCTACCAAACTATTTACTTCGCCTGTGACTTCGCGAATCTGATTCTTAAATTGTTTGAAACAAATACGTAGGTACATTTTGAAAATATACAACTAATTTTGAACGCAATTTAGTAAGTGATTGATTACGAGAACATTATTTGCGTCAAGTCAAATATTAATAATTATTTATTGGGACTTGTCAAATCTCTTCGTTAATTATCGATAAACTAATAAATTGCCGCGCTGGTGTTCATAATCCCATTGACATCAGTCGAGATAATATTAATGCAAAACTTGATTCGATAAACAATTTAAATTATTAAAATTCATTTAAGTATCGTTAAATTATTTAACGATAACCGTGAACCAGTTTTAAAATAGTACTTATATTTTGGACTTTATAGACTATAAAGGATTGTATATGTAGTGTTCGCTTGGCGAAACTTAGGTACGTTAATGATTTTTGTAAAGCTTATGTGCATATATCATGGTATGTATAAGTTTTAAGTTTGTGTAAGTATAATAATATTGTATGGATTTTTATGATCTGAATTAAATTAATAATAATAATAATCATTATCACATCCAAAAGGCGGTAGGCACTCGGCGCGCGTCGTCAGGAAGTTCCTCTCTCTGCAACCCTAGTCACCGGCCGCTTGACGTTTGCTGCGCGGCCGATTATTCACCGTTTTTATATATTTTATACTATAGCTTTATAATATTTCATTTTCTATAGTGAAAATGCATTTTATAACGAGATTTTAAATAAATGAAGTGAATAAAAATATAAGTGCTCCGTCTGTGAACACTGTTACAAGGGGCATTGTCATCTTTGAGGGAGGCCCATGTCCAGCCGTACACTGTTTCGGCTGAAATGACAATAATGATGCCATTGAAATGGGTTGTATTCTCATCGCAAATATAACGGAGCTAAAAGAATTTTAATGAAATAGTGAGCGCGCTCAGTAATTAATTGTGGCGTCTATGTTTCGTATCATAAAGATTGTTTCATAAAAGCCACCAGGCGCCGAATTCCTCTTAATTAATTGTTTCACCATAAAAATGCAATGGTGTTCTCTCAGAATTACACATTTTGGCTTTTAACCTTTGGTAAAAGAATTTACAGATGGAAAGGAAGCGTGTCAAAAGTGTCAATGCCATTCTATCAACCTTTCCGTGCAAATGGTCATATTTGCACGCTCTATCTAGATTTTTTTTCATCTATGGACAATTGCGACGATACCATTGTCAAAATAAAGCGATTGGTTGAACAGAATTCGGCCCCAGTCAACAAGAATTGGCACAGCATAAGCCTCGGGGCCGCAAAACGCCGAACTTGGCAAAACTTGTTGTTGCGGCTAATTGTTAGAATGCTTTGTATTCGGATTCTAACCGCAGACACCGAATTATTGTCGAAACCGAACTATTGTTTTGTACAACATTCCTTGAAACTGATTTTGATTTATGCTTACCGCATATGTGTTACTAAGTACTATGGATAACTTGCTCTACCTACTATCTCAGTACTGCCTTTAAACTTTGGAAAGAGTATTTCGTTTGGCATACACAGAAAAGCGCAGATAGTAAAATCGGTAGTGAGTGAGGTGAATAATTATAGAGATAATTAAAATGACGTCCCACTTCTAAAGGCATTACTTTTGTATTTGCTCTCTTCAAAAACCAACTTAGAAGACTTTTTTAAGTATAGTTTTTTATTTAAATCTTCAATACAACGTTCATGAGCTTGGCTAATAAAGTAATAAATTAATTAAACCATGGCAAAACAAAACCGTTTAAAAAACTAAAGACTAACGACAAAATTATGGAAGTTACGTGATGAACGAGGGATTTCGGCCTAATGTGACTTGGAAGGCAAGTGCGTCCGAAACTTGGCAGCGCAGGCCTGTGGCTAATGGCATATTACCTTGCCGTAGATTGAGATAGCTAGATCACTCCATATCACTCCACTTATAAGATGCTTTGGTTGTTGGAAGAGCCACTAATGCAAGGTGTTGAAAGAAATAATGAAATAAGAAAATTGTTACAATCAAATAATAGAAACAAATTAAAACTAGTATTTACAATTGAAACAACTGCAGACTGCCGTATCAATACAAGTCGGAAGCTTCCCCAAGACGCTGCGTTGCCCCGCTGTATGGCAATGCTGATGCGCTGCGCCAGATACTCACCAGCTCTCGGATCACGAAATTTGGCAGGGAGATAGATAACATCCCGGAAAAGTCCGGAAAAATGCAAAGCCGCAGGCAGAAGCTAATTTGCTATAAAGGAGATTTAAACTTTCTGTAGATAATTTGACCTAACCACGTCAAATTGAAACGATCTGAAAAAAAAATACCATACTCTGGCTACAAACCAGACTTACCTAATTTTTTATGTAAAAGTTTTGGAAACCTGTGATCTTATTAAAATCTTAACGATTTGATGGGTTATTTCGGGCACAATCAGCTTAAATAATTAATTAGATAAAGGATAAAAAGATGTAATACATCTAGGTAAGTTTTATAAGCTGAGGTCCAACAGACTACCAAGTTTCCTGTTGATTTCTCCTCGTGGTTGTATTGTGAATCGGTAATAGAATCACAAAGATGCTTGCAAAGAGATTGTTCGTTTGGTTCTATCGCACTTTTCTTTTTCTACGGGAATTAATTCGCGCGAAAGCTTTCTTTACACAATTTGCCTTTTTTGAATTTGGAACACGTGTGTACGTGAGGCAATGTATGAATTCAATTTTGCTTCTTTGAATCACACGAAAGACATATGTACGTAAAAGCAAAGATAAAGAAATAAAGCAGCGCTTTGCCTAAATAATTTCCGGTGGAACAATTACCTTACGGCTTAAATTTATTGTTCCAGCTTTGTTTTCGAACAGTCATTGAAGATGACCGATTTATTGTATATTATCCTAAAAGTAGCGATTTGTTAAGAAACGTAATTATTTTGATATCGACATTGCAGTAAGTAGGAACCTCTGTAGTCATGCGAATGACACCTGCCCAGCAATCCAATTAGTTTTTTTTTATTTCCTTGTTTATCCTTTCTATGACTTGTGTGTGCTCGAAATTAATAAATAAATAATGCTGGACAATTCACACAGCATCATCTAAATGCTTTTGTATTTATTTATACTTATACATCGGAGACTGTTATTAAAACAAGCATCTGCCCACGACTTCGTTCACGTGCCAACATGCCAGGGCAGCTTTAAATTATGTTGCTGGCTGTATGCCGCATGTAGGATGAAAAGCTGTTGACTACGGTGGCCACCTTGGCGGTCTTTAAACTAAACCGCCAAATGCGAGTTGACTCGCACACGAAGGGTTCCGTGCCGTAAAAATCAGGCTACATCAAATTTTCACTTGTTCTTAAACCGCTTTAAATGCTCAACTTTTTTATATTTTTAGTATTTATTGTTACAGTTGAAGTGTTATTTGTTTAACTTGTGAAAGTTTCATGTGTTGTGATTCATGAGATACAGTCTTGACAAACTTAGACCAAAAATAGCCAAGAAAATCACGTTTTTTGTACGAAAGCCGCGTTTAATTTGGATATTTATTTTATTCGCTGTTATAGCGGCAAGAGAAATACATATTTTCTGAAAATTTCAACTGTCTACCTCTTATGGATCATGAGATATAGCCCTGTGACAGACGGACAAAAGGACAGCGGAGGTTTAGAAATAGAGTTTCGTGTTCACCCTTCGGGTAAGGAACCCTAAAAAGCAAACACGTAAAACAACTGTCTTTTAGGTTCAGCATTACTTTTATCCTCTAGTCTACAATGCTTCACACGAGCATTTTCGGATATATTTTCGGCCTATGTGTCTAAAGTTGGTAGAGGAACATAAATACAATACACCTGACCAAAAACCGACCCTGCCGGATACGGGGTCGAAGAATTCCCCGCTTCCGCCCATAGGTGCATTCGTGCACCTTGGCGAAACCTCCATTCACTCATGTAGCATCTGGCAACAGCCCAATCCGAGGTTCGCACCTCGGCAACACGCATAAGGGCCACCACTTGGCCCTTGTGCGTGTTGCCCCAACATAACTTTACCGGCGAGGCGCCCTCTGCGCCCGCCAAAAGTCCGGTAACGCTGTCATGGCCATCTGCGGTCAATAGCATTGTAGTACATTCGAAAAAAAAAAACATAAATGCAAAAGTAGGATGGTAAAGTAGTGAACAGTAACAAAAACTCACCAAATATAACATATCCACTTGCAATTATAACCAAATTAATGCTTCATTTGTCAATAATTATGCAATCACAACAGAATCGATTCAGCACGGGAATAGAGCCATTTCCGGGGAATATGGAAGAATGCCAGTACCCAGCCGGAACTTGGCAAGATTCCTTGTAGGTAAGTGTTAGCTGTTACCAATGACGTAACGCCATTACATCATACTGTAGCTGTGGGCCCTAGTTCTGCGCGCTCCTTAACGAGGTCGGGATATAAATGTTGCCAGCGTGGATAGTAAAAAAAAGTATTTGGGGCTAGTCACCTTCTATGGGTAAAAGGTATGCTATTTATACTAGCGAAGGCGGCTAGGATTCAGGAAAAAATAACGTACTACGAGTATCATTGCCAGGATATTATTTCTATACGATGATGTGGACTTAGGTGGGAAGACCCGAAGAGAGAAAACAGAACTAAGCCTCCGTTGTCCGTCCGGCCGTCTGGTCGTCTGTCACAGGGCTCTATCTCATGAACCGTAAGGGTAGACAGTTAAAATATTAAGAGAATATGTATTTCTCTTGCCGCTATAACAACAAATAATAAAAATAAAATAAATATTTAAATTAAAGGGGGCTTCTTCCATACAATAACGTGATTTTTTTTGGCTTTTTTTACTCTTCGTTTGTCAAGGCTTTATCCCTTGAACCACAATAGGTAGACACTTTAAACTTTTTATAAATAAGTAACACTTCAACTGTAATAACAACAAATATCTACTAAAAATATAATAAAGTTGAAAATTTAAAGGGGTCTCCGAACAAGTGAACATTAAATGTTCTTTGAAAAAGTTGCCTGATTTTTACGGTACGGAATCCTTCGTGTGCGGGTCGACTCGTACTTGGCGGTTTTTTTGACAACCTACTTACCTACTAGGTTAAATCTGTTTATAGCTGCTTGTCTTTCTAAAATAAATAAAAAAGATATGATACCTGCTAAAAGCCACTAAAATCAATCACGACAAAACCTGTTACATTCTATATTACAGCACAGATATACGCCTGTAGAAATATCTCCTTTTCATGTATTTCACACGCTGATTTGCCGCTAATTTGCTGACTGTGCAAAGGCATTACACGATAAATGACGGATAAAGGTCGTTGTATACACAGGGCGCACCGCTCCCGCACAGCACCCGCACGCCTCTGCCTCGAATTGTGTTGACTGCACGCTGTCTACGCGGCGACGGCTAGCAGCAAGCTCGCTGTCCACGCACTCTTGGGAAAAATCCGTATGATCGTACCACTTGCTTTAAGCGGCTACAGCACGCGGGCCACTCTCTTGAGGTTTGCTTGTGCTAAGCTCGCTTAGTAAGCTCTGGCTGCTGTTATATATATACAAAATAAAAATAATGCTAGACAATCCACACAGAATCATCTAGCCCTAATCCCCCCATCATCTAATTGTATCTAAAAATTACGAGTTTCTGCCTATATTTGAATGCTCATTTTTAAGCTGTGCGATAGTGGATGTATGTGCTATGACCCTTACAGGATAAACAGCGGATAAGGTAAATGATCGATTACATGTCAGGCACAGAGCCTTTTTGCTGCTGAAGCATCTTTTAACGCCCCATACATTTAGGATCATACCTTTTTGCAACTATACTTCGGCCGTTCAGAGAATGCGTTCCTGACACGTCGGGATTGAACGGACGACGTAACTTTGTAATGGTGTAACAATTGATGAGCATTAAAACAACATTATTATATCAATAATCAATGATTTTTATAATTTTGTGCCAAACTGAGTGTCAAATAACTTGGTAAACAATATTTTTCTAAATCTATACTGCGCTATTACAAGGTTATGTCAGCGCTTTATATTTGTAGTGCTGTGCTAACAATAACAGGCAATAACAGTATCGTAATCTGTTCTTATACAGTTATACTTTATAAAATAATTCGTTTTGTTTTTCTTTTTAACAATTTGAAAATAATGGACTTTAGACAACTTTTATTAAATATAAAAGTAAAACTACGGAAGATGATGATGAAGACACCACCTCCACAAGCGAATCGGAGTCTGATTAATATTCTGTACGCACATTCAATTCAATGTACTTTATTGCATAGAAATACAGATTGTAACTTTGTAACAAAGAATAAATAAAACAATTTTATTATATTAATATTACCTTTTTTTGGTTTCCACTTAAATTACTAAAATATAAATTTTAAATGATTCCGCCAATTTAAAACGAAAATAATCTTAAAAATAACGCAGTTTCATTTTGGAGGAACGGTAACGAACTCATTGTTATGTTGTGCCCATCACTAGTCGTGACTAACTGATAGGTGTCGAACGCATTCTCTGAACGGCCGAACTATAATGATGTGTTTTTTAAACTGTTGTTTAAACTGTTTTTTTTAATAAGGCTCTGTTCTATGCATGTTGTTTTCGGAGAATACCCATTACATTTAACGACCTCTCTGGCGCAGCGGGCAAAGGTCCGCCTACGACACAGGAGGTTGCGAGGTCGATTCGCGCCGGGACAAATGTTTGTATGATCTGCAGATATTCGTTCCGGGTGTTCTGAGTGTTGTGTAAAATAAAAAAAACATCTATCTATGTTATGTGTTGTTTTCTAGTACCCATAACACAAGCTCTGTTTAGGGGCTAGATGGTTCTGTGTGAATTGTCCAGCATTTTTTTTTCAATCATTTCTACTAAACTGTCGTCCAAACAACGGCACTGTCATTCTACCCATCGAATCATATCATGACATATTGTCGTCGATTGTTATGGTAACATCGTAACTTTGAAAAGAGCATTAAGGTCCCCGCCAACTGCTAACCACGACCACGTGACGCATTTGCAGCAGTGCATTGAAGCTACAAACACATGTGAGAAATTATTTGTTTGGTCATGTTTGTGCAGCTTTTAATATTTTCTGCGTTATGAAATGAAACTAGCAGAAAAGTAATTTTTCGCAAATTGTTAACCATTTTCTATGAATCCGCGATATATCTTATTTACTCGTAGATACCTTAAAAAGCATTTCCAAAAGTACGATTGAATCGAAATTAGTTTTATCATAGGCTCAAAGACAACTTTTTACGATTTGCCGCCTATAACTTTTCCGCTAGTTGTATTCCATTCAAAACCAAAAATAAACTGAATCTCGCGCTAACTTGAAGCGAACCACCTTAACAGCATATCGCGCAAACTATGTACGTTCGGAAGTTACAAAACTTCATAGCCGGGCTGAATTCTAATAATGTCTGCGTTCTGAAAGCTTTTTAATGAGTTCAAGGCTTTTAACTCGTGTGCTATATGGTTTTAATGGAAATTTTAGTTGCAACTTGCAAGAGAATAGAGTTTAGAGTACCATTGAGCTTTTGGTAATGCTTGCTAACTATCGAAACTAGATGGCGCTGCCTAGTTAGGTTTTTTCTCATAAACCAATTGTTATTTTAACGTATCACAATGGTAACAGATACTTAAATTACCTATAGTTATTTTTGGCAACTTAAAAACACTGCTTGATATCTATTAAATATTTTTTTTGTGTCTTTTTGTTTGTGTTGGCTAATCTTTGACGAGATTTTCACTGGCATGTAGCTGATGTGGTAGCCGGTAACATAAATCTACAGCGGTACTAGTCCTCTGATGGTCGCAGGCCTCCTCCTGCTAAGGTAGGTAATTGGCTTTTATAATATGGGGTTCCGCGAAGAATGGTGAACTCTACGCGGGCGAAGTCGCGGACACAACTACATAAATAAGTTGCCCTTAAAAACAAAATACAACTCACTGTCAACCCCAGGAAGCATAAACGTGGCAGTTGAACCATTTTGTTGATAATTTAAACGTCAACTGACCGGTCTACCTGACCCGGACTCACAGACCCTTTTCCCAAATAATCCGTTAACTTTTAACTTCTGACGCAAAACCACATTCGGACAGTAATTTTGTACCTCTTTGTTGAGGTGTTTTGTGTGAATTTCGTTTAAAATTATTTTGTTTGCAAAATAGCTAAGGTTAACTAAACGGGAAAGATTTTTTAACGCATTCACTGCCCAGCCTCAGTTACATGGAGCTCTAGATGGGTTTGTGCCTCACGGGAAATGAAAGTGTTAAAACAATAATACCGCCCTTGTTTAAAGCAATAAAACCCTAAAAACAAAAGAAAATGTGTCCTTTTTCTTTTGTTTTTAGAGTTCCATGCCTAAAGGGAGCTAACAGGACTCTACTACTAATTTTATACTGTTTTCCGTTCTTTGTTGGTGTTATATGAAGTAAACTGTTTGGTTTTTATCTATTTACAGAATATGAAAAGTTTCTTTACTGATTAAATTAAAACTTCAACAATAAAAAGGACGATTTCTCCGCAAATCTCATAACAAGCACATTGTCCGTAAAACTGAAAGTTTTCACCGATTTCAGAGATTAAAATAAATTATATCAGTTGCAAAGTCTGCGAATTCAAGCAAAAAGTTTTTATCCCGTCAAATACGCATCTCTTTCGATTTCATGGGGAATTTCCGTCAAGTTTGTAAAATAACTGTTTTGCTAAGTCGTCGGTCGGTTGCCGGTTGTGTGGGGCACAAGTCGTAAGCTTTTCAAGCTAAAAACAGACTGGTCGCACGTATGCGACGCATTATGAGATCTGGACGCTTGGATTTGTAAGAAAACAGATGGAGTGGAGACACACTTATCGTACGCCACGCCGCGCCATCCGAAGATTCCCACATTGCGTCGCGCTTGTTGCTTGGCGTGGGCCAGTCTGTTTCTAGAGTTTCTCGTTGGTCAAAAGATTATGATGTAACCCCCTGATAAGAGCCAATTACGGCGCTTATTAGGGTAGTTTAGGTCCAGCTGTGGACAGTTAGCGGCTGGTGTTGTTGGTGTTGTGACTATAGAAGTTGCTTGAAGAGAAAGTGAGGAAATATTTTTTCAGCCTTTTAAATGTTAAGTTATTATTTAGGTGTTAAGGTTGTCCGAATGAAGGTGGTTAAGTTTCAAACTCTTTCTACTTAAGGCGCTACTCCGACCCAGAATAGCGCCACCCCCTAGTTTATCTTATTATTACGTTAAACAAAGGAATTTCCTAATATCCATTGGGCAGTTTGTGATATCTATTATAAGTTTTTTTTAATGCCTCTGTAATAGTTTTATTTTGTATAGTTTATACAAAGATGCGAAGTTGCTCTTTTTGGCCACCAAACTCTGTTTTCGCATCTCTGTCTAAACTATACAAAATAAAACTATTACAGAGGCATTAAAAAAAGCTTATGATAGGTATTACAAATTGCCCAATGGATTTTAGAAATTTCTTTTGTTTACCGTAATAATAGGATAAACTAGGTGGCGGCGCTATTCTGGGTCGGGGTAGCGCCTTAACGTAAATTTTAACCTACCTTCTCCTAAAATCAAATTATAATGATTTGACACATGCCATAAATCAATCAGTCATTCGTTTAATTTCTAATTCAGTAACATTCACTTTAGATAAATAATTACTAGCTGACATTACTTGCTTGTATTATAACATCGTAGTTACGAACCGTTTACCCAAGGGATATAGCACATATCACCGCTAATGCACAGTCTTTGTGCTGTGCTGTAGCGGATCATTCAAATCGGAAAGAGCTTAAACTTGTAACATACTCGTACCTACCTACATTTTGCGGGCCGTGCGGTAAGGAACTGTCACTTTAAAAATGTATCTAAAGGTTACAAGTTTAAACCCAGATTTCAGTGATAAGTTAAAGATAAAATTTTAGTTATTTAATTATATATGTATAAAAGAGCCTACACATTTGCTCCCTTTGGGGTCGAGGTCCATGGGGTACCGAGGCTCTCCGGGCTTTTAAAAAGTTATCTGAGCGTCTGGTCAAAGCAACGCGTGACCCGAGAGCGAGCGTGGGTATCTGGCACAGCGCATCAGCATTTCCATACAGCAGGGCAAAGCAGCCAGCGTCTTGGGTACGCTTCATTCTGGTATTGATATGGATCAGTTGAGCTACCTGTAGATTGTTTGCATCAGTCTGCAGTTAGCTTAATTGTTTTAAATTTTAAATACTAGTTCTAATTTGTTTCTATTATTTGATTGTTATTTTCTTTATTAATAAAGGCCAGTTATTTAATTCAATTTAGGTTAAACATACGATTCATTTTGAAATGTACTAATTTTATCAAATTAGAAAAATTCTTATTTTTTAATTATCGTGGAAGTACGAACTTGTACAGACCTATGTATAAGAAAGTGACATGTTATTCTATAAATTTATGAAATAAATCATTATTTATTATTATTACTAGATGTTTGTGCCATCAGAGGGGTGAGTCCATTTGATGTTAGTAAAGAGAGGTAATCGTAACGTCTCCTTTTTTCATACAATTTGGTACAGCGCCTCAATCGTCCGGACAGGGAACTACGCAAATCCCATTCAAAAAGGAGACGTCACGATCACGTCTCGTTAATAACGTCAAATAGACTCGCCCCTCAGGAGTTGGCACATACCTACATCAAGCCTTACTTTTTCAACCTACTTCGATGAATCGTGAAACTATTGAACAGTTTTTCGCAGTTAAAAGATGTCCTTCAACAGCTCTAAACTTAAACCACCAACACACTTTTCTGATTTGAGTCTCAACGGAGCAGACAATTTCGACAATGGGCCAATCTAGTGTCAGTAATTGAATTTATCTAATAAAACGGCGAATGTGGCTAACGTTGGCTCAAAACCTCATGTTTGCTTTGATCAAACTTGGTTTTATCGCGTAGAAAATTAGCGTTTTCTTGTTAACTTTAACTCTAGTGAAATAAGATTTGAGATACGAAGTAAAAAACATTTCAGCGGGTAGGGTAGTTTCAGTACAAAACATAATTTACTACATTACTTTACTACGGTACTGTAGTCTGGGTGCTTATTCTTGAAAACAGTTTCAATCGCGATACCAAAGAGGTGTTAGATAGATATATATAACTCTTTATTGTACCACACAAACACAAAATATAATACAGAACAAAATGCTGAGAAACAAGGAAGTACAAAGGGCGGCCTCATCGCTTTGAGCGATCTATTCCAGGCAACCTTGGGATGGACTGGACTTATGAGAACAATATAGACGGTGGTGTTTGAAAAGCTTAAGGAAATTAAAACAATTACATATACCTACACTACGTACTATAATACCTATCATGTCTTAAACTACCTACTTTATAATAATAAACTTACATACATAGACATAAAAATAACATAAAATATTTATACTGATAAATAATACTGATGAAGCAGTTTTTTGAAGATTGGGAGTGATTTCGCACGTCTGATGTCCAGGGGAAGAGCATTCCATAGACGGATAGCTTGTACAGTGAAGGATTTTTCATAAAAAGTAGTAGAGTGAGCAGGAACTTTTAAGACGAGGGTTTCAGAGGAACGCAAAGTGAGAGTTGGACAGGAATTCAAAGCGCTCCTTGAGATAAGATGGGCTGGGAGGATAGAACAAGATACTGTACAAGAGAGATAGTATATGAGTATTCCTGCAAAAACGGATGGGCAGCCACTTGAGTTTAGCGCGATACTCGGATATGTGGTCATATTTGCGAAGACCAAATATAAACCTGATGCTGAAATTCTGGAGGCGCTCAAGCTTATTTAGCTGGTGTTTTCCAAAATAAAAACCTATTTACCTTCAAACAATAGATGGCGCGGATATTTCGCGGAAGAATAGAGGTTGTCATTAGGATGTCATGTCCAACTAAGCAAGGGTCTATGCCATTTATTTGACAGACTGTAGAGTACTGTGGGCTCTACAGTAATAAGAGGGTAGGATAGGATTCCAGTACCATAATAACAATAACACACTGCTCTGCTTAGCATGGGGCTAGATGATGTTGTGTGAATTGTCCAGCATTATTTATTTATTAATTACAAGTTTCTGCCCACGGCTTCGCACGCGTTGTTTTTATAGAAACTGTTAAAGGGTATTTCTATCCCATGAGAACTGATTTATGGGATAAAACGTAGCCTATTTATAACAGGCCTAAAACTAATATGTATTTGCAAAATTTTCCATAAAACTTTTTAAACTTTCGCGATCTGTTAGCATATTAAAGATTATTTATCGGGTGTTTATTTTTGTTATATTTTCCCCTACGTTTCCGTCGCGTTGCAGCGATCGTGGTCACGGGGCGACTAGATGTTCTAAGAGTTTGTTTAATAAATTTTAGCCAGTTCAGTAGTTTTGATGTGAAGAAGTAGCAAATAACCATACATACATCTTAACATCCAAACTTTCGCATTTATAATTTTAGTATGAAGTGTGATTGACAATGACTTGGAAACTGTTCGAAAATGACGTGGAAACTGTTCTCAAGAATAAGCACACTGAGAAGGCAGAGTTACAAGATATTTTCATAAACATTTTTGGCTCAAATAGTTATGCCTGCCAAGAGCAACTTAATGTCAGACACCGGAACTTCGAGGTTTCTTCGGAGGTTCAGCAAATATTCCGACTTGCTTGAAAATATTTGCGTGACAAGAAATATCTCGTCAAGGAAATAACTTTTTTGTTAAGCTATATTTTCGTGGAAAATCGTTTTGCTATAAGAAAGAAAGAAAATACATTTATTTGGACCTATAATACATCACACGACATATAACAAGACACATTACAATAATAAACAAGTACAAAAAAACACAAGATTATACCTAGATAAAAAAAACAGAACGCAGTGTGTTATATAAAGGGCCAAAAAGGTGCTCAGCATTATGCCGCTACAAGCCGAAGCTAGTAGCGGTGCTGGTATGGCATGGGCTATACAGACCATAAAGTGAGAACTAGTCACCCTACTGCGGTATGCGAGAGCTTCTGCCGTTTGGATGCTTTGAATTAATAAAGAATATCAGGTGTTCACATTGAAAAACACGAAAACCATATAATCCAGTTAACGAAGGATAGAAAGGTCGATTGCAGAAAGTTGGACTTCAGAACTTGGTTTGAACTAGTTAAGAGACAAACATATAAATGTCCCCACTCCTGTGAGGTGAGGCCTAGGTGATCACAAAGAAGATCCCGTTTTTTAGATTATTGCTTACGTCTCGTAAACGGTGCGTCATAGGAAATTTTGTCATACAGCTTAATGAAAGCTGATTAAATTTTCTACAACTTTAGTTCTATACACTTTTTACAATCGTTGTCTAGATATGAATCCCTCGTCTGTCGAATTTGGCGGTCTGTCAAAAGAGGGGCTTTTGAGCACTCACTTATATGCTTGATATGTTGTCTTATTAAAATTAGATAAATTGATGCAAAATTTACTTTCTTTTCTGCTTGCATAAAATCTATCATATTATTTTTGAACTGATTATTATTTTTTTTGAAGTTTATGACACTCCTTACTGACGCTGGCAGAGTCGTAGGGAAAAGCGAGCGGCGCCATAAAGAAAGAAGTTGAAGTTAACTGGACTTATAACGTGCCCTCGTGGGTCGTCGCCTTCGTACTGGCAATCTGTGAATTACAAAATGTGCGTTATTGTAATTTGCATTAGGTTTTCTACAAGATTGAACGCTGCCAGTATTTCTTTTCACTTCCCCTTATGTTCGTTTTTAGCAGGGCGAAGCATCTCGAGGCACTTTCAGTTATATCTTTTACGCAATGAAGTATCTTAGTAACAATTTATTTATTGCTTTTACGGATAAGAGTTGACTAGTCATTCTGCTTGTAAATTAGACAGTTGCGAGAAAAGGAAATTGTTTTAATTGAAAATGGGATTAAAGCGAACCATTTTGTACGAATACCGCGTCACCGCATTCGTACGAAAAGACAATCTATTGATATTCCCAATAAGTTCATGAAATTTAAGGAAAATGGCGTACCTTTTCTTATCATAAGTATATTAGATTCTTTGATCTTACGTTGTTTATTGTAACACTATTTTCGGCCGTCCATGTTCCCTTATTTAGGGGTCATTGATTCAATATCGTTATTTGGTCCCTTCGATAAAATGTCGTGTTTACATAACCGTAAATAATTAGAGATAGTAGATTGGCAAAATTGGGAAATATTTTGAAGGAAACGAGAAAAATATAACCACTACAATGTCCTATTCTCCGATCCCCTGATCCTGTTTATTTATACTGTTTATATAACTAAATAGGTACCTACAACCAAGAGGGCAAAAATCTGAACTATCCACACAGGAACATCTAGCTAGCCCGAAAGTAAGCAGAGCATGTGTTATGGGTACTAGATAATTGTTATACTTAATTATCATACATACATAGATACCTATATATTTTTAACATACACAGGAAACACCCAGTACACCCGCAATAAATGGGTGCAGATATTTGTTCTGCAGATCGTACAAACAAGGCGGGACTCGAACACCCCTCCTTCGTCGCAGGACCACGTCCCGTCGGAGGGAAATAGTCTAAAGGCAGTGAAAAGAAATATATCTATTAAAAGCCTATTCTGTGATCTTTTTATTTTCCTTATCGCATTCACTTTAGTATATTATAAACGGGTTGCATGCCCTCGTTCGTATTAGGCCAGACAAATTCGCTTTAAGGCAGAAGTGCAGTGAAAGGAAAATATTGGTGGCAGGTACCTTTGCCAGCCAATGTAATCACAGAGATTATGTCCCGACTCAATCTGATCCAATGTCTGCCGGGCTATGCAAACAAAGAAATGCCCTATACAGGGATAAATAGAGTTCCATTCTCAATAAGACGGATGCCATCTTTGAGCGTCTTTGATAAAGGTGTTCTATTTTCAGATCCTAATTACTTACGGTTTAGGTTGCCATCAAATAGTTTGTATATTGGAATAAAAATGTGATGTGAAATACAAAAATTACTCTGACATAAAACGATCAAAGTTGATTTATTAGATGAAATCTGTGTGATTCCACGTACGACGGATAAAACATGTTTACTGGCAGTAAAATATTTTGCAAAATTTTTCGTGATATCTAACATTTCTTGTTAATCTTGTCACGCAATTTTGACACCACGCTATTAATTAACTTATTAGGTATTTTCACATTTGAGAAGGGAAACTGTATTTGCCATATACCCATAATTTTTATGGGTATATGGCATAGTTTTATGTAAAAAGTTTATAGTAAGATTTTAACACATATCTCATATCTGCTCTGCTAGTCAATACAAATGTATTTGTGAGTGTATCACTAATACTATTTTCCGCTAATTCATCCGCTTATTATCTTTTGTTTATATTCGTCATCGATTCTCACGTTTTTTCGTCGATTCTGAAAAAAGTGCTATTTTGACATAGGTCTGTCTTGATCTAGGTTTGCAACATCATAATGCAGCCAATGAGCCTCGGAATAATCGGTATGAGTGATACACTCATGAATACATCTGCATTGACCAGCTGCTGTGGTGAACACCAGCCCTAATTTAACGTAGACGAATTTGACAGATACGTAGGTATCTTCTGGTCTTTACACACGTTAGACAAATAACTTGGGCTATGATAAGTAATAGATTTATCGGGGCTTTGTTTTTTCGGCTGAGTGGATGATGGGCTTATTCCTGAAAATCCCCTTGGAAAAACTGATATAGCTACTCAGTTGAAAAAAAGTTGTAAGCAAATAAATTACAAAACCAAAGAAATATGGGAGGAAAATATTTTAAGATATCCTCCAAGCAAATTGCAGAAGTTCGAAACAATTTTTGGTGGTGAGCCCTTTTGAAGCAATATCTTTTGTTAAGTGCGTTTTCTTTTTCTATTTCATACATAACTACATAAGTTCATCTCATACTATACTATATAATAATACATATTAATATTATAAATGCGAAAGTTCGTGTGAACGTTTGTTACCACGTATCTCCGTAACTACTTTACCTATTTAGATGAAATTTGGTATGTATATAGTTTAATGTTAATGTTAATTATTTTGTTATATGTATTAGTGTATTATTTTAGTAAGTAGGTATTATGTGTATTAGTATAAATAGTTTGAATTTATTTATTCTTTCTCACCATTGTTCTGCAAGAAATCGCTTTAAGCGATAAGGCCGCCAGTTCCACTGCTGTTCCCTATAATATTATATGTTTAATTAGTACTATCTGTTTTATAAGGTATTGAATAAAAGTATTATTATGTAGTTTAAGTTCTAGAATTACACATAGATTAGCAATCTAATTTTCAAAAATTACCTCTGAGGGGGTGAAAATGGGTGGTAAAATTTCTATGGAAAATTTTTATTTCTTGGTTCGATTTACTAAACTATAAATAAACTATAAAGTAGGTAAGTAATGTGACACGTATTTTTTATTTTTACAAAACTACCCCTAGGGGGTTGGCAATCAGTTTCCATGCGGGCGAAGCCGCGGGCCGCAGCTAGTTATGAATAAACAAAACATACCTTGGTACTAGTAACACTATCTGTTAATCTAACTCTGTTTTCCCCAGAGCCATGCAATCTGTACGAACCAATATTAACTGAAGCCTTATCTCCCGGGAACCCTGAACGTATAGACTCGACGTTATTGCCTAACTAATATACGGATGAATAATGGTATAGCTCTTCTAATAACGTTGTCGTATCTCTGTCGGAAATATCGACCTATAAGATACCTTTAATTATTAGGTATCTGAAAGTTTTCAAACTCTCAGATACCTCTGATCTGTTAACAAGATAAAGACTAGCTGCTGCCTGCGGCTTCGCACGCTCTTTTCCGGAATATAAAGTAGCCGATGTCCGTCCCCGGGATACCAGCTACGTCCCTGCCAAAATTCATTAAAATCCGTTCAGCCGTTTAGGCGTGAACAGACAGACAGAGCTACTTTCGAATTGATATTATTACTAATATCAATGTATGGATTATTTATCGCGTACCTTTTGTTAGGGCTCCGTACCCGAAGGGTCAAAACGGAACCCTATTACTTAGCCTCCGCTGTCCGTCCGTCCGTCCGTCACGTGCCTCATGAACCGTATGAGGTAGATAGTTGAAATTTCCAGATAATATGTATTTTTTTTGCCGCTATAACAACAAATAACAAAAATAAGTATCAAAATTAAAGGGGACTCTCATACACCAAACGTGATATTTTTTGCTATTTTAGCTCTTAATTTGTCAAGGTTGTATCTCTTGAACTACAATAGGAAGACACATGAAACTTTCTATAATTAAGTAACACTTCAACTGTAATAATAACAAATACTAAAAATAAAATAAAGTTGAAAATATAAAGAAGTCTCCGAACCAGTGAAAATTTGATGTTCTTCGAGAAAGTTGCCTGATTTTTACGGTACGGAACCCTTCCTGTGCGAGATATGTATTAAAATAACCTGTGATAAAATAAACCGCCAAGTGCCAGTCGACTTGGCGGTTTATTTTATTCCCCCTAAGTTTCCATCGCGTTGCAGCGATCGTGGTACTGGGCGACTGACCGTGTTTAACAACTTTTCTGAGTAGGTACGATATTTTGACATTTACTTAAAACAAATTGGGCAAAAATTGTTCAACAAAACTATAAAGAGGGCGCTATGACTTGGGTCTGTCAAATTAAAATAGCATAGACACTGCAGGGTTGCACATAACATGCATGACATCACAATAACAATCTCAATTCTTCCGCGAAATATCTGCGACATCTTTTGAGTTTTAAGGTAAGTAGGTATTTTTTCTCTTTTGGTAAACCCCTTATTAGGAAAGTCAGGTGCATTATAGGACGTAACATAATTTCAAAATATGTAATTTCACACCATGTGTATCGCGGAGTACCTGTCGTTGACAAGTCCCTGTGAAAGGCTTTGTCATCAAATATCCATTCATTTCTTTATCCCAGACACGCTTCTGTCCGCGGCTTAGGATGCGTTTTTTCGGAATAAAAACTAGTCCATAATAATGTTATTTCAGACCCAGAATTAATGTGCAAAATTCCAGCTCGATTCATTCTGTAGTTTTAGCGTCGTGTTCGGTCAAACATCATCACAACGCTGGCACAAACTTTTTAATATAAATAGGACAACTTTTTTTTTTATTTCTGGTTTCTTATGCATCACTATATCATTATTCAGTTTATAGATTTATTTACTGTGTGTACAAAACACGTTGTTATTGTATATAACCGATGCCTACATCGGTTATGTATGAGTTCCTTACTCTTACTAAGTCGAAACTTGTATTAATGATTGGATACGACGTCGATACATTACATATCGTGTTGCTGAGGCCTCAATTAAATCAGATCGAGGCTTAAGCAACAATTCCACGTATTCAAATATCTTGCGCAGCCTTCACGTTAATATCTCCAAAATACAGCCTACGGATGCCATAAAAGATTATCAACTAGATCTATCTATCGAGCCTTTTTCGT
Source organism: Eupithecia inturbata (assembly GCA_963662085.1). Taxonomy (NCBI): domain Eukaryota; kingdom Metazoa; phylum Arthropoda; class Insecta; order Lepidoptera; family Geometridae; genus Eupithecia; species Eupithecia inturbata. The sequence goes on from OY759195.1 coordinate 3,416,439, forward strand.
GACCTTCTAAATGAAGTTTGCTAAACCTTATCGTGGCTTGACCTTTGCGTGATGAATAGTAATCCAACTCATTCAGTGACTGACAGACTTGCCCTATGCAGTATAGTATTATCAAATCTTTGCCTATGCATTATTGAATCTAAGTAAAAGTATACCCTTAACAATTTTGACCGTGCAACATGGCGACGACGACGAAACACAAACTGACAGAAGATCTACTTGAAATTTACCACAAAACATGGTCAGACTGACCTCGTCATGGAATAAGAAGGTTGTATACCAACTCTCCGATAGGGCGCTTCCATATACCACAGGGGTTTAAATTTTTCAAAACGCTTCGTTTGTCCGATTGCGTTTGCTTCACTTCAAATGTAATCGCGCGTGGATTACATTAGCAGACCTTTGCATGTAATTCAGTAATTTAGTGCATTAAAAACATAAATAACATAACATACTACTAATCTAAAGCGTTATTTGCTTGTGAGTAAGGTATGTATTTAAATATATATTATTATATAATATAATACTGGTAATAGCCAAACTGCTCAGTATGCCGTCTCAGTACAGATAGGGAAGTGATTGGAAAATATTAATCCTGTATTTATAAATCATTGTTTATTGCGAGTTATTTCTTTATGCAAACATAATAAAGTAAAGGCTTTTTTGTATGAAACTAAGTATTGTATCTACAAGACTTAGTTTAAGAAAATATAATCACAGAAATATAATCAGAAAATATAATCACATCATATTCACACTAATATAATAACATGCGAAAGTTTGGATGTTATTTATCTCTTTACGATAAATCTAATAATCGAATCCGGATGAAATTTTTCATAGATGTATTTCTAGACATGGATTAGCATATAAGCTAGGTACTTTTTATCCCGGAAAAACGCGTGTTATGCTGCGGAAAGAAGCTAGTACGTAAATAAAACCTGGGCATTTACAGCCTGTCATCATGTCAACGTCCAAAATTTTTGCATGCTCTGAGTCCTTAGTATGGGTTGTGCAAGTATACAAAAACTATTTCCGGTTTCGTTTCCGTCCCATATATTTAGCGCCGTGCAGCGCCCCTACCGGATAGAGAGGAACCACTTTTCGTAGTATGACAGCGATCTAATAGTTTCAAACGAACTCTTCTTCTTTGTTGCATGGCTTTTGCGACTACTTGCCACAATTCTGCCAATTCTATTGTAGTTTTTAAATTATGTTGAGTGATTCGTTGCAATTTAGCAGTACAACTTTGACAGGTAGTAAACGAAATTTCTTTTCGTTTTGGTATTGTGCAAAGCCATTACCCAACCCCCACTAGCCGATACAAATCTAAAACATTTCTGACTTTTGCGACTTGTATTTTATGAAACTATGTATGTCCAAGGAAGTTCAAATAAAGTCTGAGTTCAAAGCAAGCCAATAACGTGTGAAAATAACGTCGAGACCAATTTCAACAGCGTCGTGCACTGTTTGTGCTCTACAAAAATACTGGTTTATTTCTACTGCAACTCGAAAGTACCTACAAAGTTGCCAACTCGTATTTTTGTATGTTATGGACTTAGGCGCAGACTGGCACCGCCGGGGAGAGGTCAGGCCTGCAGTAGTGCACAAGTGTAATTGTGTTAGTGTACGTGACGCGTCAGTTGGTTTTGACGGAAGATCAGCGTTGTGATAACTATGCCCATCGGCTAGTTATAGCAACAAATGCTGAGTAGACGCCATTTTGTAGCATTTAAGTTTTTATGGTGTTTGTGAACGTGCTATGGGTTAAGTTACGATTGAGTTTAAATTGTACGCTACAAATAAATACTTCTTATTCTTATTATTTTAAGTGTGTTAACACTTGTGTACTGCGTCTTGCGCAAATGGCTAGTTTCCGTTAAGACTGACCGACGGGATTGAAATTCAGCTAGACAGATAAACTCTTTGTTGTACGTGTACCACATAAAGACAAAATACAATACAGAAAGAAAAGCTGAGAATCGAAGAAGTACAAAAGGACTTCATCATTATCACCATTTTAGATTGTGGTGTTGATGATGAACTCTCTATGTTCTTGTGAAACCACATCAAAAGGCCTTACAGCTTGTAGCTCTATAATTCATTTGCTTATTAAACCGTAAAACATGAAATGCTATGTTACATTACGTTTTAATGCGGACTGCGCAATCCAGCTTTGGATAGTATAAGCCGGAATTCGGAGCGGGACTTTTTAATACTTGCAATTTTAGTTTTTAATCCTTTTGCGCTGTTGAAAAGATCTTTTCAGAGTCAAATTCAAAGCCTGGATTCAGGATGTCCAGTTCAAGGTTTTTTACTTATTTCTGCCCGGCCGCGGCGTTGCACGCGTTTTCCGGGATAAAAAGACTATATGTTAGGTAGGTACATATGTTTTTCCAAGTCTAAAACTACATGCAAAGTTTCAGCCCGATCTGTTCAGTAGTTTTAGCGTGAAGAGTTACCAAACATCCATCGATCCAAACTTTTGCATTTATAACTAGTTTCTGTCGGAGGCATAATTTGTCATATGGAAATTTTGTACGGTTATTTATATCATATGCAAGGGCCGCGGAAGTGGGGGGCAGGGGGCCAAATGACCCCCTTAAAAACAAACGGGGGGGGTCGATACTTATTTTGTATTAGTTTCTTAACAATTTTCTCAGCCGCCGCAAGCTCTCCAAAATGTTCAGGGTTATTTATTTTTTTATACTCTTAACTTGTTTGTGACTTCTTGAAAGACAGAGTAACAAAAATTTCGGCGGCTCGCGCCGCTCGCCGTTGTTTGTTTTTCGGTATCTTTTTTGTAAGTTTTCCTATGTTTTTTTGTTAAACTCCAAAATTACCTCGGCTCGCTCCGCTCGCCGTTATTTATATTCATAGCTTTTTCACAACCAACGCTGTCTTTAAAATTTTCAGGGCTCACTCCCCGTACAAAAGGAGTACAGCACTAAATAGTTCAAATTTTGGAAAAAAGCTTAAATAAAAGTTTTTTTAAGACTAAAAGTACAATAAATTGAACGCAGGAAGCTGGAGCCGGAAATTAGAGGAAGTTGACTAAAAAGCCCGATATGCAGTACTTCCGCGGTCCCTGATCATATGGGAACTGATTTATGGGATAAATAGTAGTCGATGTGTTAATCCAGGTCCAACCTACTGCCTACCTATGCAACATATCAAGTCAATCCGTTCAGTAGCTTAGGCGTGAAGAAGTGATGCAATCTTTCGCATTTATTATATTAGTGGAATAGTTCTGATTCCTAAAAGAATTTCTAGCTGACTACACACCGCACAGACTCTCTCTGATTAGTTGCTTATTTTATAACTAGATATCGCTAGTAAAATTTGACGGACTCTAAATCGCTCTGACGAGAACACACGACTTTGGGTAAAAGGTTTTCAAAGAGATTGAACCCAGGCTACGAATTGCTACAGTGCAGTGCTACGGCGGCGTGGTTAAATCTTTCTAAACTACGGCGTAGCATGGCGATTGAGCAAACCTTTTGACGTAAGCGAGAAGCTGTGATCGTTTTTATTAAGTTTGGGTTTTATACTCTGGCCGAACTGAAGATAAAATGTTAATAAAAATAGCCCTTATTTATGCTAAATATAACTTTCTTGCTGTTGATTTTTTGCAAATAGCACTACTTGTCGATATGAGCTCATTCGTTCAATGCTTAATGTTGAGATTGTTTTTCTAACTCGACGTCAAAAAGTTATTTTTCTGTTGTGTTGTGTGTTGCTTACAGACATTTCATGAGAATGGCTTAAGTTTTAGTTTGCGCTTTGACTGCGGCTAGCGCGATTTCGACGTGACTTAAGAAAAGTGCTTTGTGTCGCAGTTAAAGTGTTAATTGTCACTGTTGTTCGTGACTTCTACTCTATAGTAGGTTCTTTTCTTACATAAAGGGCGACTTAATGTCGATAGCACTGTAAAAAAAATTAAAAAAATTGCTGGGCAATCCATACGACCTCATCTCCAAAGTAAGCAGACCTTGTGCTATGGGTAATTAGTTACATAAATAGATATTTTTTATTATACATAGAAAACGCCACATTGTCTAGTTATTTTGGATTATAATTATTCACATTGCTATGTAAAAGGAGATTTATTTATACGTTGATATAAATATACATGTTTTGATAACCTGATCGTCCCATTTGATCGCGCGCGGATTTACAGTACGTGAAAACAGCTATTCCTCCTTAGAAAAAATAATTCATTCAAAATTAAATACGTTTAGGATAGAGAGAAACCACTCTCCAAAATGAGCTTCCCAGTGAAGTATGCCCTACTGATGCGCACTTGACTTAGGCCCGTCCGCTTTAGTAATTACCGTTTTCTTCCTAAAAGCCGAGCAGTTAGTAGTTTAACCTTTATTATAAATCAAAAGCTCTATTTTGTTTCTAATATTTGATTGTAATTTTCTTTTTATTAAAGACTTTATTTAACAATGCTACTAAATTATTATTAGTATTATATCACGTGTATTAATCGCGTTTATTTACGATTTTTCCCCCAGGAATAATATTATATAAAAAATAGTTAAATAAACGCGTTAAATACCCCATAAATAATACCAATAACAATGTGTTGAGAACGCGTAAGTTTAATAATTTGGCGTGTTTTAAAAAACGATAAACCGACTTGAAATTCCGGTTTATAGATAATATTCATCTATGTCTTGAACGAACGAAATCACCCCTCCCTTACTTTTCCTGACCGAAGGTCTATGTTCACGTGCAAAAAATTGAGTTTACTTTGGCGACATCTAGTTATTATTCAAATGTAATTTAGTTTGATGATAATGACACATGGATGAAACTGATGACGCCCGTTGCCACGGAAACCATTAGGTGATAATGAAATTATCATATTCTGAAGAATTTGACAAATCTACGTTTTACGGCGCACTTGGCGATTCCTCAAGAATCAAACTTATAGGAGACCACCTCAAAATCAATTTTTATACAACAACGAAAGAATCAACAAAATCTATTAACAATTGGCGCAGATATCACCAAAACTGTTGTAGCTAGTCGAGATTTTCCAAAAATATTATGTCGCTTTTTAAGTTTAACGGGATAAATACTAATCCCTCGGGAATAAAAATTTATTAAATAATAATAAATAAATATTTATGGGACCACCTCGGGATCATTCTCTATACAATAGTGAAAGAATCAGTAAAATCGGTTACCCATAGGCGGAAATATCAAGTAACATACAAACATAAAAAAAATAAAAAAAACATACGGACGAACTGAGAACTTCCTTCTCTTTGAAGTCGGTTAAAAATATTGAATGTTACTTAACATAAATATGAGCGAAAATCTTACAAATAAATACTTACACAGTAACTTATTTGACTAATATGCAGCCTACCAGTTGAAGGTAAAATCGACCCATGTTTAAGCAGCTCAACCGTACGTACCCAAAAATTCATCACATTTCCTTCTAAATATGCCTGAGTGATTCGCAAGATGTTTATAAAAGGTTCAATATACATACCTTCGCACTCGTTAGGTCGGGTTACAGGCTGACCAGGTTAGTTAGGTACTGATTATGGTTGGTTAAAATGGAAAGGTAAAACGGGTCTATTCATACTAAAATATAGAGATTTTTCGGGTGAAAAAATGTCGAAATTGAAGGCGTTATAAAGTTCAAAGGTCTGACAAAACCAATAAGAAAGATGACTAATCGAGATTAAGTTTTATAGCGATATAAACACTAGCCAAACTTGACGTAGAAGGTTTTAAACAAACCACGACACAAATAACTAAAACTTGCTTGGCGTCGAGTTTCTTTATAATTGTAAACAATATTTATTGAAGGAAGGATCTCAAATCGATAATTAATGTTAATTGCGTATAAAAAGACCCGGCAACAGAGTGAATTTTAGGTTTAGTATGGGCGGTTTGTTTACAAACATTCTACATCGGGTTTGGCTAGTTATAGGCTTACAGGCTACGTGGACATAATACAGTCCAAAATATTTATTCCGAGCCTTTAAGGGTGATCGTCAAGAATTGGCGCGAGATTCAAGTTTTTTTGTGGTTATTAATTTTTTCGGCTTTCTTTATGGAATAAAAGTAACGAAAAAGTAATTTGCCGCAAATCGTAAACCATTTTCTATTACCATATGAAAAAACTAACTTCGGTTTACCCGTATTTTAGAGCATGTGGAAAAATAGGAAATTTTGGGATAAAAATCAACATTTTCCCAAATGCTCCCAAAATACAATTAAATCAAAGTTGGCTTGATCATGGGTTCATAGAAAATGTTTTACGATTTGCGGCAAATTACTTTTTCGTGGTTTTATTCCTTGTAGAACGCTAAAATAAATTAACACCACGAAAAAAATTTTAATCTGCGATACAGTATTTTACTTCAGTAGGTCGCATCGCTCCCTATTTTTGTTATTTGCATTATGTTCCTGAATAAAGATTTTTTATATTTATCTTTTTAATAACAAAGAAAAATTTTCTTTGTTTAATAACAAAGAAAATTACAATCAAATAATAAAAACAAATCAGAACTAGTATTTACTATTGAAACAATTAAGCTAACTGCAGACTGGTGCAAACAATCTACAGATAGCTCAACTGATCCATATCAATTATCTTTTAATACCTTACTAACTATAATAAATGTAATTCAATAAAACCAACGCTTTGCTGACTCATTGCATCTATTTTGGTGAGTTTTAGGAGCGGCGGCGAAAGACACTCCTAAAACTCACCGAAACAGAAAAATTCATTATTTTTTAGATCTTTTTAGCGCATTGTCGCTCGCACGCAAGATTGCCATGAAAAACCGACAGTAATCTTCTCCCGCGTCCGCCAAAACGCTCAGGAAAACTTATAAATAAAATTGTGCAATCAACAAATAAATTGTGCAAATGTTCCTATTTAATGGCTCACGTTAAACTCGCGCTAATCTTTATTCATTTAATCTTCGGTGAAAGTGCTCAAACATGTCTGATAAATATTAACAGCACAAACCAGATGCACACAGGTATATCCTCATAACATTTACAGCGGTCAGAATGGATGGAACCATTTCAAACTGAAAAACTCGGTCGGACATTCTGCCTTTGGCTTTTAAAACTCTCTTTACCCTCGACACATTGCGATACGTTTGATATTAGTAAGAGGGTTACTTTGGCAATGTTCTATTCTTTACCATTTTGGTTACGACGTAAAATAGCTGTATTATTTTAACAAAAACTTGTTGATCGGTTTCAGATGGTCAGTTTAGTTGACCGAGGTAGAATACCTGGTAAAATATTTACTATAACAAGGACCATTCTGATAACATGCGGAATATACATTCAAAGTAAAGCTGTACAATATCCGAACCTCTCCACCCGGAAACACCTCGATACCCGGATGCCCGGATACTCGGACGATTTTCTTATTCCTCCGCTCCAGTGAACTTTGTAGATTTAATGAGGATTAGGTTATTTTGTGCCCTATCTGTGAGCTTAGAAACGGGTTACACTATCTATCTATAAAGTATATCAGTCATCTAGTACCCATAACACAAGCTCTGCTTAACTTGGGGAAAATCCACACAGCATCATCTAGATGCTGTGTGGATTTTCCAGCATTATTTAGTTCGTCTCTTCTCTATTGTCTCATTGTTGTACTAAGTATTCTCTTAGTTTATGTTACTTTTGTAGGTTTTCAAAATATTATTTTCTGTATAATTTTTTTTCTCCCTTTTTTTCCATTTTTTTCTATCCACACTCGTTTCATAAATTTTCTTTACTATATCCATAGGTTTGCTGTAAGAAAATTCTTTCAGGGTTAAGCTCGCCTTTGTACTTGTCCATTATTTGTTAACTTTTTTGTATGATTTAACTTGTTATTTATTTGTGTGTGCAATAAAGAATTTAAGAAGTATACGTAAAAAGTCGTATTAGAACTTGCATGCCAGGCCATGATGTAGGTAAAGTCAGGCTGTAGTATATGATAATGATAAAAGTGCGTAGAGTCGGTCCAGTCGCCACAGAACTTACCTCTAAAAATCACGATCGAGTATTCATAGGTTAAAATGTTAACCAAGACCTAGATTTTATTATAATTATTTGAACTGCGGCGGCTACCCAGACATAAAACACGTTGATTATTCAATGTGGTTCTCTAATTCTAAAATGTATGTATGATTTTATTTAGTTCTGTATTTTCATTTTCATTGATTGGCCCTTATAGACTCTATTTATCCGAACATAACCACGCTACCACGGTATAAAAATCCCCTCTGTCTACTAGTGCCTTATTTGTGTGCAGCAATATCACCTCACTGTTTAATAATGTTTTTGCTAGTAGAAACGAAGTCTCCATTCGAATAAATCTAGGATTTTTATCGTCAGATTTTTTAATATTTTTAATATTGTGTTTACTTACACACATTCCTATAATAGTCTTTTTTTTTTTCGTTTTATATTTTTAAAAAAATATTCTGCTCAACTAGTTCGGCAGGTAGGGCAACCCAATTCAAACCACCGTCAGTCCATAGCACCTATTTGTATATTATTTTCAAAATTTATAATCATGTACTAAATTCCTATTTTAACTATAAGTTAAATTAATTTGTTACAGAGTTAAATTTTAAAAATTATTACTGCTTTAAAATTGGTATAATTTAAATACAAATGTTATAACTTTTCTCAATATTCTCTTCTTTGTTCTTTGAAATAAATTCCCCTTCTGCGAAACTGAAAAAATGCTTTCTTGCATTTCCCATAATGCTGATTTAGACGGACATCTATTTGCAACCCTTGTAAGGGACGATCGTTTACGAGAGTTTTAAATGGGGACGACGTTATCACCTCTTACTTTGTTGTTCAAGTAGACTTTTGCTATAAAGTACTACAAAAGTTTATGTGAAAGCCTCTCGAGCAAAGTTATAAAAAATCAATCATTAAACAGACGTGACTTTATCTGCTGGAATTCATTCGGCTAATTTTAAATTGAAAAAGGCAACTTCAGAGGAACTTAGTTTAAAGTGAATAGTAGAACGTTTGTTTATTTGGACCACACCTTTAATTCTGTCAGTAATTCAACGCCAACAAAGTAATTTCTAGATAGCTATAATTTCAGGTGAATGCGCACCTGTCCGCGCCGAAGGAGTTGCGCTGCACAGTGCACACGCCGCAACATCGCGAACCGAAAAAAAATCAGCGCCCAACGATCCGCGTTTCTGTAAAATCATGTAGGTATACATAAAATTATTCGGCGCGTGCGATGCGTGCTGCGATTGCGGTGAAGGCGGTGCGGTTGAGGTCATCCGTATTCATTCAGTCCACTAAAGGATCGGTCTTTGAATTTTTTTCTTCTTCCTCTAATAAAAGGCAACCAACAATAACAGGATCACGTTTTATAGTAATTTACGTACCGTACGTTTAGGTACCTAATCATCTGTATCGATGTTCTCGCTCTCGACTCTCGAGTTCCATAGAACACGTCAGTTCTAAAGAGAAATACTGTTGAAAATTTAAATTTCAATTCGGCGCGTTCGATGCGTGTGGCACGATTGCGTACATTTATTGCGCGAGGCCATCAGGAAATTCGATGAGTGCGGCGAGTGCGGCTCCTTTGGTGTGGACAGGTGCGCGTTTACCTTTAGAACTTTGTTTTTAAGTTCAACCCTACCGCTTAGCTTACACGTAGACGTAAGTAAAAGAAAATATTTAATTTGTTTTTAACTACAATCAAATTGATTTTGAAGATTCATAAGATATCAGACAAAGAATCCTTTTTACGATATATTCGGGTTGGTGTGTGGATTCGCCTCTATTGGCTACAATTTAATTAAATGTTTAGCTTCGCTTTTAAGCTAAAGTTTATTCAGAAGCGCCGCTTGTGCTCGTATTTACTGTCCATCCATAGTAATATTATAAAAGCTAAAGTAGTGACCTTTTCACGCCTAAACGTTCAGCCGTCTTAATGATATTTGTCAGGGAGGTGGTGGTGTCCAGAGGACGAACATATAGGCTACCTTTTTATCCCGGAAAGAAAGTGCGAAGCCGCGTTCAAAATAAAAATATAACAAACTGTCATTTCTCAACATGCTTAGAATCTTCCTTTACCAATCAATCGCAAAACTTTTACCATAATTTTCTTTGTTCCCAGGTGAGACAAAACAGGACAAGATAAAGCATCGTAAAGGTAAACTTTGAAACGTATTGAATCTTTTACTATTCCTATACAATCGCTTTAACTTTTGGAAATCCTATCTGTGTAACTGTTTTAGTTTGTTAAATCTTTTAAAGAAGGGTTACGGCTTTTAAAGCTGCTTGGCAACCTTTCCATCTTGCAACCTTTTTGACACTCATGAGGTTACCGAGATGCTGCAGTGTGTCGAGCATGTTCTCCGAAGCGGGAGTGCCCGACTTCTTCGCTATCGTCCGATCTCGCGTCGCATCGTTCTGGGGTAGGTTGGTCTGCTCCAAAAATAGCATTTTGAAGGCTTTCTCTGACCAGATTTACAAAAATTCTATTTTTATTCACTGGATTTCTCTTCACATGGAGGGGAACAGAAAGTGACGTGCGGTTACTTTATGCGCCGTGTTATTTATTTTTATTGATTTTAATTTTATTCATGTATATTTTTTGAATCTGTGTGATTTTTTTTGTGATATGGGTTTTATGCCTGAAATAAACGAATATTATTATTCTTATTTTATAAAGAGTGATACAAGTAAATGATTGTATAAGTAGGTACCTACTATTTTGTATTTCACCATTTTTAAGTCATTATTTTACATCCACGAAGGATGGAAGGTAGGTACCTATTCTAATTCATTGTTTCCTTTGAAAACTGTCAAATTACGCCTACTCTTCAGTTCAGTATTATTTTATTTTTTTGTAAGCTTGAACCTAGATCTCAGTGCTCACGGGATCCCCGTAGTAAAACTCGAATTAAGTAGGCCATAAACTTCAAAATGTTTTCTTTCGTTCCTTGAATATGAAAACACGATTGAGAAAAAACCATGAAAGTGCACTGTTTCGCACATAATTTGGTCGAGATCTCAGGAACCCTACGGCCTATTGAAATCACTTATGTTTTGATTCGTAGTTTATTAATAATTATTTGGTGCCTTATACCGGTTTCTTCATAAGTTGTGTAGTTTTCTTGTAAATAAGCAAGCCCTTGATTTTTGCGCTCACGCCGCGCCGCCGCCGCCCGTTCCAAAAACGTATGCTCTGTCCCGCTCCTATGAGCTCAAAATCCTATGCATATCCTTTTCACAAAATGGCGCGTATTGCGTCCTCTTAGACATTGTAACGTATTTAGCGTCCTACGTGGGTTGGATAAAATAAGAACACAGACGTAGGAACGTTGACATGAAAATATTTATTAATGAAGGTAGGTCGTAGGTTCTATGGCCCGCCTAACTTTCGCTCAACACTTTCTACGGCACTTCCCTATAGCGGAGGCTTCTAGAAGAACGTAGGGCCGTAGGTCCGGGTCCAGGGTGAGCGCCGGTAGAGGGGTGTGGTTCCAGGAGGATGTCTTTGCCGGGCGCCTCAAAGTCGGTGAAGGGGAGTAAACGTCCACGTCCGCCGAGTGAGGTGATGCGCAATGCCAGCCTTTATAATCCAAAACTTGAACCCTGGAATCAATTTCCTTGTTATAGCAGATGTTGAGCTTTATGTGTTTTTGTCCATGACCACCACGGCGAGAGTCTGAAGGCGACAGCGAAACGAAGCTACTTCTAGGGAAGCCGCATGAGTATAATGTGGTGGTGGCCATGAGAACAAGCAGAGCGGAGTTTACATAGGTAGAAACATTGATGTACACAGAATACTAGCACAAGAAAAGATAGGTAGTATTTGGGTAAGATTCTTATACAAGCCAAGCCGCAGGTAAATCATGTACCTGGGTAGGTATTACAGTAAATAACCAGCGCGATAGCACAGCTAAGCTAGGTTTTGCGAAGAGGAAGTACAGGCATGAAATGAAACCTAGATGATGCAATACACAAATAAGAAATACAATAGGTAAGTAGGTATTTACATCCTAAGAGCGATATTGTGCACACTTACCCAATTTGGGGGGATTACTACTCTTGTAATACAATTGTGATTTATAATTATGGTTTAAGACCACTTCACGATACTTTTAGGTTACCTAGATAGGTAGGTAAATATCTGTACGAGAACGTGTGCTTCTTGAAGTGCAGAGTGAGGAATGAACGCCGGGGCATCGGTCGGCGGCTATTTAAGCGCGCACCAAGACAAAGGAATTTGTGGGACCTGCGTTCGGTCACGTACGCATCGCGCGTTTTGCTCGCGGACCAATAGCGGCGAGGCAAGCACGCCGATGTCCTTATATGGTAATGTTCAGCGTAAGAACTTGTTTTAGAGTTCCTTGGCGTAAAACTAACCACTGAAAACCTTTATGGAAAATAAATGTAACATTTTACGTTACAACATAGCACACCGTAAAGTAAGAATACTGTCTCACATAGACATAAAAACACCTGGACCTACATTATTTCATGTATTTCATGCATTAAACGATACTTTATTTTACTCTTTCGCTCCTGGTGTCGATTAAAAATTTACTTTTCTTTAAGACAAAAATGCTAAATTTGGCACATATCCTTCATAAAACCAAAGCACACAATCTAGTATGTGTCGAGTCACACTTGGCCTGTTTTATCTCCCCGGCTTTGTCTAAACGACTCCGATAGAGGAGGCTCACGGTAATCACTTGGGATAACATTATAACGGGTTCGAGGCCGGTCGGGTGCACTTTATGGCATGTGCTAAGCTCTCGTTATTGATGCTGGACCACTTTCATTATCGTTTGAAAAGCTAAACCACTTTTGACGGTAGATAAAGAGTTCCCGTCGGAACAGTGAAATATACCTACTCATACTCGGTTCTAGAATCATAGGCAAACTTTGTAAACAAAAGAAATACGACAAAAATGACACGTTTTTGGTATGGAAGCCCTCTTTAATTTGGATATTTATTTTATTTTTATGTTTTGCTGTTATAAATAAATAAATAAAATAAATAAAATTTGTTTATTTCAGATAACATCATGATCCATAATTTGTTAGTAGCAAAAATCTCTTAAATTAAATGTTAGTACTCTTAGTGTTACCTACAACAAAGTTAATAAAATTAAATATACAAGTTGAAATTTAAAAACGGCTGGTTATAGCGGCTAGAGAATTACACATTCTCTGAAAATTTTAACTGTCTACCTCTTACGGTTTATGATACAGAGCCCTCTGACAGACGGACGGACGGACAGCGGAGGCTGCCCGCCTCGGCTGCTCTGTTTTCCCCCTTCGGGTACGGAACCATTATAAGAAACTTTCGGTCCGGTGCACGAAAAAACGTAACGTTTATTTAAAGTGTCTAATCAATTGTACTTGATTTGAATCAAAGCGATTGCTACGTTTTATTGATAAGCTCGGTTTCAATACAAGTCGTCGAACTCTTTGCTTCTATCTAGATAAAATATATTTCTGTGCAAGATATAATTTTCACAAACTTAGCCCCCAATACTTTACCTAAAAATCACTTCATGTTGTTGATTTTTTAACAGAATTTAATGTCGATTTTATCCCTTTCCTACAAAAACTTTTTTTAATTTGCCCTTCTTAGTGCTAATTTCAAACTTAACGCCAAAACAAGATATGTATTTTAGTGTTGTGAGTTTTTAAAAACAATATTTATTGAAAATGGCTCGAGTTTAGGTAGGTACAATCCTGATATTAACGATATAGACTACCTACCTACAAGCGAACCGTTGCGACCTCCAAAATTACCAAACAGATTCCAACAATAGTCGAAATAAAGTTCAAGTCCCATTGTGGCAGTAAAATAAAGCCGTTTCCACACCGGCCAAGAACATTACCCTTGACGTCTTGCGAATGTGCCAACTGCACATTATGTACGTATTATGCAGCCTCTGTGTCTAATTGCTTCATGCACGGTTGAGTACTTATTCTGTCTTCAAAGGTTAGGCCTGACTTACAGGGCGCAATGCGCGCCGTTTTGTGATTGGCATACGATTTCGCGTTCACAGAAGCATAGTTCGCATACGTTTTTGGAACGGCGGCGCGGCAAAAACGCAAAAATTCAGTTTTTGCTTATTTACAAGAAAACTACACAACTTATGAAGAAACCGGTTCAAGGAACCAAATAATTAGTAATACGCTTCTCGAACTATGAATCAAAACATAAGTAATTTCAATAAACCGCAAGGTTCCAGAGATCTCGACCAAATTATGTGCGAAACAGTGCACGTTAGTTATTTTTATATTATTATATTATATATTTTTTTCTCTGTCTTGTTTTCACTTTCAAGGAACCAAAGAAAAAATTTGGAATTCTATGTAATCCGAGTTTTTTACCACGAGGATAACGTAACGAACGATAACTGAGATCTAGGTCTAGTTTGACAACCAAACCCGTTAGTAAGGTTCGCTCCTCAAAAAGGACACATGAAATAAAAAGTTTGATAACTATAAGAAATCAAATAATATCCCAAAAATTTTTCGTTTTTGACGGGACTTGAACCTGTATCTTTCTATGAGTAGGGGAACGTGCTAACCAATTACACTACGAGGTCAAGTGACGTAGGACGAAAAACTTAGGGACTTTCGCGCCGTTAGCTCCACCTACAAAGGAAACCTTGAAGATTATCCAATCCTGTTCACAGACTAAAGACAACTATATTATTTTACCCGATTTCGCGGTAATAGATACCTCAGGAGCGCGAGCGCGGACTTCGGTTAGGATTGGGGGTATATATGGAAGAAAATTCGGTAAGATTGGCCTGTTTTTATCGAATTTGTCAACGCCACAGACAAAATCGGTGCTTACCGATCCTTATCGACGTCCCCACACGGCTGGTCTTTAGGTAGTTTGGGCCAGCCTCTTATGTTCTGCGCATCCACCCCATGACATTCATATTTCGTCTTCTTTGGCTGTCAAAACCGATGTCAAACATCAAACATTTTATGTCTTCTTATTCGATAGCTGCAATAATACCCACGTTACCGATAATATGTATGAAATAAAAAAAAAGACTGTCAAAGTAAACCAATCACGACCACAAACGTTTTCACTTTCGGATGCAAACGACAAAAAAATACTCACTACGCAAACTAACATAAGAAAACTCTCTTCGTTCGAACGATGAAAGAAATAAGAACTGCAATGAATATGATTTTACTTTAGCGCGAAACTTAACTTGCTTACGAAACTTGGAAAAATGTCATCAGTACGTCTAGTGAATTTGCAAAATATCAACTTCAACTTCTTTATTTTGGCGCCGCTTGCTTTTCGCTACGACTCTGCCAGTGTCTTGCAAAATATCAAAACGGAATAAGTATCTGAAAACGTGACAGTGTCCTACCACTCACTTGTCAAACTTGGCATTCGTACTGCCAAAATGCAACAAATCACTCAAAATCATTCGATGAAACTATTGGATTGCCATCGTACTACCAAAATTGGTTAATCTTTGTATCCCGTAGGGTCGCTGCAAGGGTCTAAATGTATGGAAGGAAACGTTAGGTAACTTTTATAGAATATTTTTTGTAAAACTCATACCTACGCCTCGGTATTCTCTGGCCGATATTGCTATGGTAGTTGAACTTGGAAACTAGAAAGCACAGCTGTGTAAAACGACTAGCAATTTATTTACCCCTGATCTATAAAATAGAGCGAGGCAATAATCGTGGTTAGAAAACATACACATTTTTAATTTTCCCACAATTTATATCATTTCACAGTTGAGAGTTCAGGCGCGATAAATTCTTCCCTCAGAGCTATTTAGAACTTCCACTTTGAACCTCATCACCTCGTAATAAAGTTCAGCAATTTAACAAAGTTGCTGGTATGTGTGAAAAATATCTTATTCGCTGTGCAGTCTCAGCCGTGTTACTCTTAGGCTGTCTACACACCGAAGCCGCCGGCAAAATCGTTTCCTAATAAGGCCGCTGGCCTTGCCCGGCGGCTTAGGTGTGTAGACAGCTTTACCCAAAGTGGTTCTTCTACTTTATCTGTTATAGGTAGATTAAATAATTTGATTGTTTTGAAAAAACTAAAAACAAACTTCGAATCCCTTAGTTTGAATCTTTTTTTTAAGTTCTGCGGGATAAATAAGAATCCCTCGGATATTTTTTATGGGACCACCTCGGGATCATCCTCAATACAACTGCAAAGGAATCATCCGAATCATTCCATAAATCACGGAGAAATCGATGGACATACAAAACAAAAAGCCAACTTAGAACCTCCTCCTTTTTTCGAAGTCGGTTAAAAACAGTTAATGGTTTTTTTTTCTATGACGCTTTAAAAAATTCTTGTTCTCTTTTAGTACAAAGTTGTATTAAAATTTGTGTAATACTAAAAATTTTTGCACAAGATTGGAAATGTAACTGTGAGAGAGTGTTTGCATGTAGTTGTTACACAGGCCAGTTGTTGAGTGAGCGCTGGGAGAACCTACCATATCTACAGATTTTACTTAGATCTATGACTTATCATAATAAAGCTGTATTGGGTATTTATCGCGAAGTACCTTTTTTGCTTTTTTTGATTTATTTAATTAATTCTTTACCACAACCGCTACCCAAAATGACTTTTAAATTAATATTAAACATAGGTAATTGTAACACCCCTTGTGTTACAATTACCACTACGCTAGTCAGGTCCGGTTCGATTCCCGGCTGAACGGAACTTTATTCAAATCTCCCTCGGGGTTCGCGTGGCTACGCTGAATAAGGAAAACTACTCTGCTATTGACAGAGTAAAATATCGTTATTTTACCACTATTGTGGTATCCATTCGGAATAGCTTAGTTTAACAGCTAGATAGTGAATGAATTCTCTTAACTCTTGAAGAATACTTATGGCTGGTTTCAAAGAAATTTCTGCTTCCGCTTTTGCGTTAAGAGGGCGCATTGCTCGCCATTTTGTGAAAAGGATAGGTATAGGATTTCGCGTACAAAAAAAGCGGGACAGAGCATACGTTTTTGGAACGGCAAGTTTTTGCTTATTTACAAGAAAACTACACAACTTATGAAGAAACTGGTTCAAGGAACCAAATAATTAGTTATAAAATAACCTACGAATCACAACATAAATCATTTCAATAAAACGCAGGGTTCCTGAGGTCTCGACCTAATTATGTGCGAAACAGTGCACTTTCATGATATTTTTTTATCGTAATTTTTTGTCGCAATCTTGTTTTCTCATTCGAGGAACCATACAAAAAATGTTGAATTTTATGTAATTCGAATATTTTT
Organism: Eupithecia inturbata; assembly: GCA_963662085.1. NCBI lineage: Eukaryota > Metazoa > Arthropoda > Insecta > Lepidoptera > Geometridae > Eupithecia > Eupithecia inturbata. The sequence goes on from OY759195.1 coordinate 3,433,724, forward strand.
CATGGGGTTCCCATGAGTACTGAGATCTAGGCCTAGTTTGTCAACCAAACCCTTTACGTTCGTCCCTTAAATGCCTTACTGCCGCCTGAGACCGGGATAACTCATTAATTGCATACAATAGCGAGCCCGCGCGGGCCATATGCGTATATAACTATAAAAGGAATAGACCTTCGTTTGCGATAAGGCCGCCTTTTGTTTGACTACTAATTAGATATTGTCTGTTAGATGATTTTATATGCTTTGATTTTGGTGTTCATCATCATCAATCTATATTAGTCCGCTACTGAACATAGGCCTCTTATAATGAGCGCCATAGCGCCCTGTCTTCAGCTACACAATAAAGTGGAAGTTGGTGTACATAATAAAGTAGGTATCTATCTTCGCTTGACCACAATCTCATCTCTTTATAAGTGATCACGGACGTCAGGTCTAGACGACACCTATTCACTCTGGTTTTGAAGAGACCCAGGTTTTTTAACACAAAAGAGAACGTATCGGATCGTACCTACATATGTCGACTACACATCCAAACAGGAAATATTTTCGAGCGCACGACACCTAAAATCTAGATAGGTAGACACCGGAATCAATGTAAACAGAACTCTGTCTCTTGCGTGAATTCGACGGGTATTTGATACATATTGGAATTTAGTTTGCTGTTTGCCAATATTCAGACTAGATTTCCATGGTACGTGAATATTTGGAGCGCTATAACTGGTCTTCGTCGATCATATAAAATGCACTATACTGACTTTGGAGAATTTCAGCGAAGCATTGTATCGTATTTAATATACCCAACGTGGCTTTGTGCAACCAGTTGGCTACAGTGATCGCTCTAAAATGAGCTTGTATTGAAATCCTAAAGTAAGGAATACGGAGAAATAACGTTTAATTGTTTCGTTGCAAAGGCCACTGACAAATAGCCAGTTGCCGAATGATAAGTTACGGTAATAGATAGGCCAGCATAGATCTAAGTAATATCTGTAGATATGTTACGTTTTCCCAGCGCTTACTCAACAACTGGCCTGTGTTAAAACTACATGCAAATACTCGCTCATAGTTACATTTCCAATCTTGTGCGATAATTATTATAAACAAACACGAGGAAATTGCTGTAGTATTATAGTGAATAAATCACTCTAAAGTACGCGTAACGCAAACGCCGGCCGGTCCGACTATGATTAAGGTGGGTGGACCTGATTTGAGCCTTCCACTTTCAAGGAGCTAGTACCTCATCTCCCCTTTTTTATTTAGGTCGACGTAGGTAAAGTACTTTCCTTAAGGATGTAAGCGGGTTAACTACGAACAAACCTTATTTGTCTTGGAAGAAGTTCTTCCAACACAAATAAGGTTCGTAGTTATCCCGCTTATATCTGTAATGAATTCGTCAAACTACGATAGTTTTTATAGTAAGGTACTTTGTTTGTAAGTCAATGTGTATTTATTAGTGGTTCTGACTCATTTCTGGGACAGCACATGTCTGACTATTTATTTTACCTATTTGACGGCCCTTGTCATGTTCTTCTAAACTTTAGAAGAACATTCCTCGGGGCACTATGAAGAATGGACTAGAATACAGCGATGGAGCGTAGACTTCTTTTAAGATGCAAATTTAAAATTTAAAGGATGGAAAAATCCAAGAGCAAACTCACGTCAAGTTTAAGCACCGCAGTGATTCGAGTTTTTATGGCTTAAAATAAAATAACTGAGAAACAACTCACTCCAATGAAGTTCTGTCTACTGCATCTTAAAAGTAATCTACGCTCCATCGCTGTATTCTAGTCCATTCTTCATAGTGCCCCGAGGAATAAACCAATTTACAAAATGAGGCAATTTGTGCTGGAAATAGCTCTTCAAGGCTCAGGTGAATCAATCTCGTGAACTTTGCCGTGTCAAATTCAACGTATTTATTTTCAGCGCTTGAAGCGATCACCCATTTTAGAAATATTTTGAAGAACGTTGTTTAATTTTTAAAAATCGCATTCTAGAATGCATAATGGGAACGTATACCAGAGTGGACAGTAGGAGCTTGCACAATAGCAGAACGGAAAAAGTTTTATTTACTACTGCTGACAAAATTGTACCACAAATTGTAATTGCAATAAATCACTCAATACCATTCGAAAACCAAATAAATCATAATATGAAAAGTAGTTTCTCTCTTTCCGGTAGGGGCGCTGCATGGCACTAAGTGTATGGAAGGAAACGAAAACTTTTACAGTTTTCGTATACTACGTAAAACTGATACTAATGTCTCAAATAATATCAGATATTGTCACAACACTGTCGCCGTATTTTGTGTACAGATCTCTTTTGTCTTTTGAGCAGATTGTGAAGATGTTGAATTCTGTAATTAAATAGAATGTGCGACAAAATATGGTTTAGAAAACGATTTCGTTACTTCTAGAATCGATACTCGAGTTTATCGAGTTTCTGTGGCGAACAATCGATTTTGCTTCAAAGACCACTTGGGCTTCTAAAATATAATTCCTCAGTCTTTGTAGAGCTTTACTATCCTCGCCTAATTACCACATTAATTTCTACGACCAAGTCTCGCTATTCGGGCTCGCCACGGCGGTAATTAAAGCAACCAAAAACATGACAATTTATGGCAACACTGGTGCGATAAATTAACCGAACGACCTCTGAGCTTACGACCTGTATCAATGATGATATTGTTGCCATGTTTCTGTATAAAATAAAGGAATTATAAATAACCTCCAGTAAATAATTTACCTTTTCTTTTTTATAAATGGTTCTAAAATATTTTTAGAGGTAGAGTTTCGTAAAAATAAAAATATACTTATTACTTATAAGTATATACTTGCAGTAAAACGACGTTCTAAAACCTAATATTGTTAATATTAGCTACTTTTAAAAGTTTACTGAAATATTATTGAATGAATCTACCTACACACAAAAGTCGACGGCCCGCCATCACAGCCTTGCGGGTTTGATGACTGCTACTCTTTGACAAAACACTCTCGACGGCCTGCAATATTCATACATCGAAATGTCGTCAAAAAGTCGCCGCCGGGTAGCAATGTCACCAACATGATTCTGTCGCCGACGAAAAACCCGCCAGGCTGTATCGGCGGTTCGAAGTGTAGTGTATTCTGTAAAAAAAATTCGTGGATTCGGTGTGTAGTGTCCTTAAAATTATATTAATAATGGGAGTATACATCTATGTTTTGGAAAGGTACTCTGAATTTATAACAAAATAAAATCCGACGTGGATTTTTAACGCAACAAAACTGCACGTGAAAAATATTAAAACCGGTGTTATGCAAATCGTGGTCACGTTCATAAATCTCTTTACACGCATGGCAACCCTTTTAACCTTTCACAGTGAACAAAGATTACAGTATATTGTATACCATGTTATATATATATATGTATATATAGAGCACAATTTACAATGAACTTTATGGTGATTTATAATCTGTTGGATGCAGATAAAGTGTTAAATTAAGCACTGAAATGGATAATACGCGGTTAAACGGTGTTTTTAACGGATATTTATCTGCTTTTTTTGTCCAACCTGAGCATAGTGAGCATTTCCTTTTTTAGTCGGACCTTTGTAGTCCAAAATCTGTTTGTACTTACTATCCTTATTATCAGCACACATGGAGTTTTATCATAACCACCACGCTTGGCAGGAGAATTGGTGACCGCAGTAGAGGTGTTTAAAATACACAGAAGGAAGCTTCCAGAAGGTGCTGCAGGAATCGATTGGTACGATAAAAAGTTTCTGAGCCATACCATACGTACCTTTTTTCTGTGCTACGAAGGATAATATTTATATTAATTTTGGAGCAACATTATGCTTGACGGGACCTTCTGGTTCGCTGCGTAGAAACACTTGTTGCTATAAATTAGAACTAGGTAATTTTTATACGTAATGTTCTCATTTATATTATAATTAGTTGCAAGCTGTTCTTCATAATGAACCAATAAATACATTTTCTTTCTAATAGGTAATGAACTTGATAAAATGTCTTCTAAAGTATTTCACATAGAATACCAGTTTTCCCCTTGATTTCAGGGGGAAAACTGGAATAACCCGATTTGACTAGCCCACAACACAACCATGGTCTGTGCTATCACGTAATTGGTTAAACGTACGACATACCACCATCCCACTCGCACTAAGCTGTTTTCCCTCCACCTTCATCATTCGCACCGCTAGGACTAGAACTCGCTGCCTGCTGCTCTTTTTATGGCCAACAACAACCTGAGTCTCTTAAAGACAAGAATGAATAGGTGTCTTCTAGACGTTCGTGATGAACCATCGGCCACATCGTCACTTTCCATCAGGTGAGATTGTAGTAAAAAAAAAAAATTCATTGTTCACTATTAAAAAAATATACCTAGTTAATGTCGCTGTTAGGCTCCTGAATTTCTTAGTTTGTTTATGAAATGGAAGCACTGCTTTATAAAATACTTTCGTAGTTCATAGTGATCAAAGTCGAAGGCAGAACTCAGTCATCGATAATTCACAGCTTCAAACACGATGGTAATTTTGCGGTCAGATGGAGTTACGTTTGTAATAAAATCCGCCATGTTGTTTTCATAAACGCAATCCCTGTCCAGCCTCAGCGGTTCGACCTGCTGCTACTCTTGAAGTTTACCAAGTGTGACATGGGTATAGATGCGAAGCTGGCGTACAAAGTTTTCCACCAGTTGGTGTTCACCTGCTGTTAACGGTGGACACCTATAAAACCCCGGTAAATACTGGGGTTTATAATGCTGCTCTGGTTATCAGCATCAATACATTATCATCCAATCTTAGGATAATAATGTATTGTGAAAGCATCGATCTAAGTAAAAAAGGGAGATTTTACTTCGAACCATGTGTGTAAGGTAATTATTATTGGTAAATTTCGGAACTTATAGGTTAGGAAGCAATTTGTACTGAAAATTAGAATTTGATTTTCCAATTCTTGTCATTTTTTTCTTTTAATCGGTACAGGCGCACGTAATGTGTTATTATTTTAAATTTCAAGTTATTAGCGTCGGTAGCTGCTGAGATATTCAAGAGGGAAAAAACGGCAGACAAACCAGGTTTCGTAACCCATCACAAAATCCTGAAAACGTAATGCGGCGAAAATAGTATGAGGAATTTTATTTTAATTTTTAATATATCGCCACGGCTAATTTATAGAATTTTATTATATTGAATTTATAGAAATATCATAATTAAATACAAATAATCACCCGGTATGCGTAAAAACCCATTCCAGAAAGATTGTCATAAATAAACCACATTTCCTCGTTCCACAGTCGGGTTACTAGGTACCGCTTTTTAATGGTAGCCAAATGGTGGATACCGGTAGATATTAGTGGACACCGGTATCTACCCGCTGCTTTACATCTATAGTCATGGGTCAGTGTGACACGACACCACGGGCCGCATTCTGAACAGAAAAAGATCAAATAATGCAAAATAGTCTCAGCGAGTAACTCAGTGAATTTCATACATTGAATTTCTGCAAGTTTTCGCCACCGCTACTGTACAAGCTCCTGAAAATAAGTGTGTCATGGGCACTCAATGTTTTAAACAAAATGAAACGACCACAGCACATAAAGCATCACACAATACTTTAGAATATTTTATTGTATGTTCAAGCCATATCGGATAACTATGTATTGTTGAATTTATATCCCATCGTAAACAATAACTTGCAATACCTAAAAATCTAGCAAAACCGAAGGATATCTTCGATTATTGCAAGAGTGCATTGTTAAAAAAAAACTGACCGTCTGGTTGAAGCGACGCGTGACCCGAGAGCTGGTACTCTAGTGAGTACCAGCTCTCGGATCACGCGTCGCTCACCCGGGTTCAAAAAAAAAGTGAGTCAGAATAATGGCAAATTTCTTCTCGCCATTATTCTGATTCACTTTTTTTTTTAAGCTCTAGAGCTGGCGGGTATCTGGCGCAGCGCATCAGCATTGCCATACAGCGGGGTAATGCAGCCAGCGTCTTTGGGGACGCTTCCGACTGGTATTGATAAGGATCAGTTGAGCTATCTGTAGATTTTTTGCAACAGTCTGCTGCTAGTTCAATTGCTTCAATTGTAAATACTTAATGTATAATTATAATAATAGTTCTAATTTGTTTCTATAATTGATTGTAATTTTCTTTGTTCAAGTATTTATTTATTGTATGCAAGGATTTGGCAGTCACGATTAAAATTTTTACTTAAAACAAACATTATAACGAGTGCTATTATAAAATAATACATAGAATAAACCACAGAAATCATTATTCAGATTTCAGTGGAATCAACAAACAACAAATTAAAAAGTTTATACATAGTTTACTCTACTAAGGCACTAAGGCACACAACACATTGCTAAAACAGGGTGTTTGTCAAACTAGTGCACAATACTGAAGGAGGTCATTCACCTGCTACCACAGATCAATATTCAGTGAACAAACAAGTCGCAAACAATTCTTTTTTTGCAGATTAATTGTCTTACTAGCAATTCCTTATTAGTGTTTTAAACCATTCCAAACTTGTCGACCACTTCGATGCGCGCCTTCCCTTCTCGCCCCACCTGACAACGACACAATTAATGAGTGGTAGCAGGTGAATTACCTTCTTCAGTATTGTGCACTAATTTGAATAACACCCTATACATTCGTGATTGTATTAATCATACTAGTTTCGCCACTCATTGGTTCGTTTTCTTTTATTTTTATTCTTAATCAAAATACAGTCAATGAGCAGAGAAATAATTTGGCGTGTTTTAAAAAACGATACACCGACTTCAAATTCCGGTTTACTTATTGATAATATTCATCTTCTTCTCGGACGAACGAAATCACCCCTCCCTTACTTTCCCTGACTGAAGGTCTATGTTCACGTGCAAAAAATTTAGTTTACACTGGCGACATCTAGTTATAATTCAAGTCTAACTGAGTTTGATGACACATGGATGAAACTGTTGACGCCCGTTGCCATGGAAACCATTAATTAGGTGATAATGAAATTATCTCATTCTGAAGAATTATTACAAACCTACGTTTTGTCAAAAACAATTTTTATACAACAACGAAAGAATCATCAAAATTTATTAACAATTGGCGCAGAAATCACCAGAGCTGTTGTAGCTAGTCGAGATTCTCCAATAATATTATGTTGCTTTTTAAGTTTAACGGGATAAATACAAATCCCTCGGGAATATTTTTTTTATGGGACCATCTCGGGATCATTATCTATACAATAGTGAAAGAATCAGTAAAATCGGTTACCGATAGGCGCAGATATCAAGTAACATTATCGGTACCAACATTAATTAACGTTTATTTTTATGTATGTAACATAAAAATATAAAAAACATACAGACGAACTGAGAACCTCCTCCTGTTTGAAGTCGGTTAAAAAGTAAGTATGAGTGATACACTCACGAATACATCTGAATAGACCAGTAGTACACATAACGTAAATTAAACTTCACAAAACGTTTTCACAAACTCTTTGTACAATAAGTATTTTATACAAACTCTTTGTACGGTACAGATCGATTTTATATTCTCGTATCTTACACATCGAATGAAGGAACTTTATAACTCTGTAACTCGATAATCATTAAGAGTTGTTCTAAGATTACAGACTTCATTAGAACAAGCTTCGCAAGGTATTTATGGTACAAAATTTATTGTGTGTACTGTGATTCTTTTTGTAATGAATAAATTAAAAAAAAAGCAATCGATAGTAGAACCTATTTTTCGAATACGACCGATGTGGCGGGGCGGGCGAAGGTCCGCCTACGACGGAGGTTTCGGGTTCGATTCCCGCCTCGGGACAAATGTTTGTACGATCTGAAAATATTTGTTCTGGGTGTTTTGGGTATTTTCTATGTATAATAAAAAATAACTATCTATGTAATGTATTGTATTATGTATATCAGTCATCTAGTATCCATAACACAAGCTCTGCATAGCTTGGGGCTAGATGATGCTGTGTAGATTGTCCACCATTTTTTATTTATTTTTTAATAATTATAAAAATAACAGAATATACAAGACTTCGTGTCTTCCACTTCTTCTTCGTGTATAATCCAAAATGCTTGGTATAAATTGCCGTGACTGTAGAAATTCATGAATAAATAGCCGGAGGTTTGCATTTTTCAGCTGAAAAATGACAATGGAGAATCCAATGGTCTCTTTATGGCAGATTTAAGGTTTATTTTATGGAGACGGCTTCCCATCGTGATGTACTTTATGCAGAGCGATCTTATAATGGGAGTATAACTTTTGAATTGCTTGTTGAATCTATAAAATCGAAAGGAGCACTTCGGTTTGTATTTTACGGTATTTTTTTATGTAAATTTGGTTTATCACCGTTATTTTATTCTGAGCTTTGGATATTTCATTCGTTTTCAGATGAACCGGGAACTTTTAAAGTTACTTACCAAATAATCAAACATCATAGTGATGCAAGTTCAGAAAATACTTTACCTGTAGGTATGCTTTGCTTCTTGACTATACAGGGTTAATGGAGTCAAAAACATAGTCTTATGATCCGATAAAATGTCTATGTCCAATATAGTCAGGTGCCACAATCTATGTACAAGCCGCGAGAAAGATCAATCTACCTATTAATAAATGATAAAAATCATCAGATCTTTCTCGCGGCTTGTACATTGATTGTGGTAGATTGATCTTATTTTCATTGTACTAAGTAACTTATTTTAATTAAAGTATGTATGTATGTAGTAACACTTCTATACTTACACATGTGTTTCACTAATTAACAGCCCCTATTAACATTGCGAAAGGCAAATTTATATCAGCAATAGGCACTGTGAAATAAAATAAACATAAATTCAACAGTAAACCTACTCAGCGTAAAACATGGGTTTTACGCTTTATACAGGGTTGTCGTCAGGGTTGCCAGAAAGAGCAGATAAAGTGCGAAACTGGCGGAATAATGTCAGAATATTTTTCGTTTTGAGAAATATCGTTTGTAGGGTTTCGAAGCCTGTCTAATTCTAATTCTCATTCCATGTGGGGGGAACTGAGATCTGCACTGACACCTCGCTCTGCATTGACATCGCTCGCGTCCTAAAACATCGAACGGATAGGGAAAGCGGTTTAACTAAATAAATAAATCACAGCATCTTGCCCCGAAGTAAACAGAGCTTGTGATATGGAAGTCAGATGGCTGATATACTACATGAAACATTAATATAAATAGAAACACCCAAGCCCACAAAACATTTGGAGCGTCAACATATTTGCTTACAAATCTTAATAAATTCGATTGCGAGGGAGGCAGCGCTCCTGGGTTGGTAAAGAACGTCAAGCACACAGATCACCAGGATATTCTTATTTGCCCATAAACTTCCTAACTAGGGCATTACACCCTGGTATAGGCCTAGGTACAGCTCATAAACGGAACTCATATAAACGATACGATCTATAAAAAGGCTATGAAGGTTTGACGGGCCCCAACTTCAATACGTAAATAGCCTATTTTGGGTTGGCTTGGCTGAAACTTTTAATACCCTGATGTGAGGGTGTCTTTTTATTTGTGGCCGAGATTCTATTACCTTAGAGCGCATGGGTGAATCGCTTCAGATTCTTTTTTGTTGCTCTTATAAAATTGAGCACAATGATTTCGATGAAATAAAAAACTTATCTAAGTTCATAATAAATACATACATAATAAATAGGTATAATCATGTTTTATTGATACACTTATTAAATAAGTATATAAATTTTTTGAAACGATAATAACTTCAACCATAAAACTACGGTATAATTTTTTAGCGATACTGATTACCAAATGTAATAATAATAATATACCATATATACCAAAAAATTTACGGTGTTTATGTTCACGGATATTGCATACCGTGAACATAAACACCGTATATTTTCTCTTATAAATAACAAATTAAAATAACTGGAATATTTCGATAAACCTAATAACCGAGGCATTTTATTATTAAAAGTCGACGGTCGTCAAAGCAGAATAATTTTTAACAGAGTGAGGTCTTGTATATCCGTCACAATATGTAGTTTTTTTGGGAGGATATTTTTTTTCTATATAGGAATATAACTAAATTAGTTATATTCCTATATATAAAAAAAATAGCCCCCATATATTACATTAAATGTAATAGTAATTTGCCGCAAATCGTAACCCATTTCTATGAAATCATTTTGTCACAATATTCGAATTAATTGTAATTTGCGTGCATTTGGAAATATTTATTTTTCGTAAAATATCTCTTATAATCCCGAATGCTTCAAAAGGCTTTATATTGGTACTTAGTCTAGTAAGGACAATGTTATTTTACTATTTTAATACATCTCTGTGTTACCACGCCGTCAGGGCGTTTATTAAAAATGTTGGACGAATCGGAAAATTGAATCGTTACTCGTTAGTGCCTAACGAATGCAAGTTGTGAATATTCTGAGAATAAATGACGAGTACTATTTTAATGAAAGGCATAAAGTTAATAATAATAATACAAATTTGCATTCTGTAATGACAAAAGGACACTGAACTTTCTTTTAGCACGTACCTACTCTAAGAAATACTTTACTTTAGATAGGTAATAAAATTAGGCATTTTATTAAGCCCATTCCTGTTTTATTTTGGCAAAGAATTGGCGATACAACAAATTCTAACAAAATAAAAAAAATGGTCTATCCAGTCCTGCTTTACCCGGATCGATGACTGTCCATTCAGCCTTCATCCGGACGATTATTGCCCCGAGCTGAATGCAATCGTAATGAATCGAGATATCAAACGATTCGATTGAATAGTGTGATATCGAGTGATCGATTTGCAACGAAGCGTTTTCATTCAAGTCTTCGTAATTACTAGGATCGGTGGGTGTTCCACTAGAGATTTTACCAGATTTCGTTTTGTAAGGTGCGGCCGTTTGCAGGCGCTTGTATGTAAGTATCTCGTTTATTACCTTTACCTAGTTGAAAATGCCGTTGTGAAATCTCAGTTTTATTTTTTTATACTAGGTATATCTTCTGAAGGGTAAACACTATACTTATACTTATACTTATACGCATGCGAGTAACTCTTAAGCCGAGTACTGACCGGAATGGTACGGGGCGTAATGTACCATTCGCAGCGATTGATGGCGCACTGCACGGTGCTAAAATACATACGTCTCTTTGCTCGTTGCGAGCGCCATCTTTCGACTGCACAAACGGTCATACATTTCGCCCCATAACACCGGACAGTACCTTTACAATCTCTATAACAACAACAAATTGTATTTCCTTAACAAAGCAATCATAAATGGATACCTATCGAATGCAGAATCAATGAAACCCACAGAGTATTTATTGCACAAACAATCATAGACAAAAGCAAGAGAACAACAAAGTCAGCAGAGCGAGAGAAGACCTAGTTCTAAATTCAAAACTATCGACTCGAAAGCATCTGTCACCAACTTTACCCGATAAATTGATCGTATTCGATACTGTTGGACTCTCGGGGAATAGATAATTGAGTTAGCTTTTAGGAGATGTTTTAGTTATGGGGTTTCTAATGACAGTTTGATTTCGGGTTCTCAATACTTTGATGATTAAAATTCCCGTGTTTGAACAGAGTTTATCTTGTTCTTTTTATTTAATACATGAAGATGAAAGTTGTTTGATTGACATTGCATTGTCGATGTGTGTATAATTTGCGTGTGCGTAATTTTCGAGTGTTGGTAACTCTGTATGACGTAACGCTTTTACGTTCATCTTGACGACTTTTTGTGGTGAGATTGCGCCAATTTATTAATAAATGTTTACATGAGGTACTTCATTTCGCTAAACGTGAAAATATTTACCACCGCCATAATGATGTTTTCTTTACTTAATCGTGAATGCGGTATTTTTGCGAGCGTGTTTTGATTGATTTCAATTTTCCTTATTTGTGAGGGCTTTGTGATCGGAGCCAATGAAAATAGAACCTAAAGAAAACAGAATTGCTGCATGAAAACGAAAATATCTCATCAGAGCTTTATTTTTGCAGTGCCCTGCCTACTTTTTATAATAACTTTCTTCTCATGAATGAAAACTTAGCTTATACATATGTATGTACTTATACCTACAAACAAAGATTTCATTCTAACCTATCTAGAATACCAAATCCACAACTGACCCCAGAACAAAATACATCTCCTTTTTTTCATGAGAAACTTTCTACTCAAACAAAACACTAGCGACTAAAAAAAATAAAGGTCAGTCCTACCGCTATTGTTTTGTTGAGTAGTATAGGTACAGTCGTGCAGACGTACTATCAAATAAAAAAAGAGTAAAATTGAATTCCGAACATGTCTAAGTACCCATCTCCATGTTTTCCATCGTAACAATCGTGAGAACTATTGAATTTCCTAGCTAAAATGGCAACCCAGATATTCGCTAATCTAGAGTGCAAACTACAAGCATTCATCTCGCATCCATTGTCCGTGTAACCAGGCCCTCGTTAATGCACCTGCATCCACTAGCTCAGCGATGACAATCGAGAATGCTCAATAACTTCCGAGATTGGAATATTACACTACAGTTGGTAACCCTGTTTATAACCTAACTTGCTATGCTATCTCATATAAACTTATACTAGAATATTTATGGGAAGGGTAAACTGCAGGATATTTAAGAAATAGCACTCTAGTAAATTGGATTTCTATAAAAGATAGAAATTCAAATTTGTAGATTTGTAGTTTTGTATACTTACCATAGAGACTGAGGCTTACGGACAAACCGATTAACGGCTTATGTTAGCTGTAGATTGATTATGTAAACAATGTTTAACATAAATAATTTTTGGCCTGCTGTTTAGGGCGGCCGCCTGTTTGGATTTAGTGTAAACGTCATAATTTAGGTAATTATTTATTGGGTCCTTTTATTCGAACCAAACAAAGTAGAAATACAATTATAAACTAAGTGTATATAAATATATATTATTGCCCTATTTTCCCGAATAAGAAATCTGTAAAGTGGTAAAATCACACGTCCAAAATTAAAACCACGTACCTAACCTCGTAGATTAACCACCATCTGAACGTTAGGGGATCCTATTGAAGGTCATCATAGGGCATAGATATTTCATAGAATCGGTTCGGCCCAGCGCGCTGCGGTAGGAAATAGTCCGCATATTACATTACATCTAGCACCTGCAACACTGGACTCCCGCCAAAAGTAATCCGCTCCATAGATAAATCCCTAGATAGTTCACTCGTTCTTTTTTCAAATCTCTGTGGGTCGTTCGAAAGATTTTATTGCCATAGCTTACTTAAAGGTCTATTACACTACCCAATTTTAAGGAACCCTTACCCTAACTAAGAGTGGTATAATAAGAGTTAGAGCCCTAACTAGGGTGACCGGACAGTCCCGGCAAGCCTTGCTCCCTAATCACCCTTACAATCGATTAGTGTAATAACACTTAGGGCCGTTAGCAGTGTGACCAGATTCAGTATATTAATACTTTTTGAGTATATTTTAGTGAGTATTCCGAGTATCAGTATTTTTGAAGGTTTATTGGCGGAAGTCAGTATTTTTGGGTATACTTAAAAGTTATGTCAATACCATAGCGATCGTCTCTGCGAAAATTGATGTTCAGGGGAATTCCCGGATTTAGTCTATATTTCATTTTGGAGCAAAGATTGGTAAGTTACAGGACATGACAGATGGCCCCCTAGAATTACAAATAGTGTCAAATCATCTAATACGGTTTTTTTATAAATGCAGTTAATTGACGAAGAATATAGAACACTCAAATTTGATCGCGAAGTAAGTAATTTATTACAATCTTCGAGTCCTGGCTCACCCTTTCTTGTGAACAATTTTGGGTGGAAGTTGGGAAAATTTCTAACAGTGATTGATGGTACATTAAAATACAAGAAAATATCTAGTTTCAGTAAATCTCTGTTATGTATACCAGTGTCGAATGCTGCATGCGAGCGCATATTTTCACAGATTAATTTAATAAAAACGGAACAAAGAAACAGATTTATAAACAAAAATGTATCAGCAATTTTAAAAACTAAAAAAGGTGTAAAAAGCTGAAGGAAGGCTGAAGGTGTTAATTTTAATCCTACAAATAGAATGTTAAAATACAATTCTAACATTTATTGTGATGATGAATGAATAAAACATGTTTTGAAAATCAGTATTTTTATTGGTATATTTTCCCTGTACAAGTTGGTATATTTCAGTATTTTTTTGAGAAGCTTCGGTTTTTTTGTAAAATTTAATCTGGTCACACTGGCAGTTAGGAAACTCAGTCGTCGTCGTCGCGCGGCTAGCACGGAGAGCGCTTGCGTAGGAAGTGAGTGTCCGTAATTCGACTCGAGCGACCCGGCCGCCATTTTGATTAGACGCCATGTGTTCAAATAAAGAAAAGGAAGTTTGGTTATCAATCATAGACATGTATAAAGACATGAAGTACCTCTGGAAAAAATACCACAGTGATTACATGAACAATGTTAGTTTATTGTCAGATGACAATAAAGAAGAATAGCGTATCTATAGCATATCAAATGAAAGATTTAAATGAAAATCAGTTGGTAATTTGTCAAAAACTTATATCAGATGCCATATTTTGTGCTAAACTCAGTAAGCTAAATGAAAATTCATACATTGTAAACCCAGCAAACGAATCCAAATTTCATAATTTTAATTCACCTTCGCCAACATCCTCACATTCATCGCCGTCGCCGCATACTTCTTTTTGCCCAAGCTATCATACACAATTAGTTCGGCAACAATTGTCAACCATAGTCAACCGTCGACCACCGTCAACCATCACCTTATCGTCATCCGATACCATCACCGTCTCACCTACAATCACCATAATCATCCTTCACTTTACACATCATCATCAATCACAACCCTCACAACAAGTGCAATTTTCATGAATTTTCACAAATCCTTTCAGAAAAAAATTCATCAAAACGAATTTATTATTACCCAACATAATAGAAGGTTCTGCAGGAAATTATTATTTTTTTATTCATAGCAAAGGTAATGAAATGAATAATTAATACAAACTATTAACACAATTAACAACAGCTTATCACTAGTAATGTAAAAACAATTAATTGTAAGCATTTTATTTTCAAGAATTAAAATGATTACATCACTACTAAAATAAATATTCAAAATAAATGATTCTGTTTTTCTTTCCTTGATGTAGTTTTTTAAGCATTTGTAAATAGCCCGATATGTTTCGGGGATAATTTTGGATAAAAGCGGTTGGGAAATTAAGCAGGTAAGTATATTTTAAATCTTGGTAAGTGTTTCCTGTAGCTAGAAATCTTAAAGTGACAACCAGTCTTTGTCTAGCATGAGTCTGTCTTAAAATGGTGTCTTCTTTTTTATATACAGAGCTACTAAATTTAATATGTATTCTTATCCCTCCTCTCCCGTTCTTAAATAATTTATAAAATCCGCTGGTTCCAGAGCACTGAGTATCCTCATATTGGAGTGCTTTTCTCTTTATTTCAAGTATTGCTTGACCCAGATCCTTCTCCTTCTCTTTTTTTCTTCTATAATATTCATGGATCCAACTACCAAAGCCACGGCAATCCGAATTTTTGAAAATTTTTTAATGGTTTTGATACAACAGGTGCCATGATACGTCTCTATCCGCGAGCGATCAAATTCAGACTGTACACAGAGAGTGAGGGAGCCGGTGTTCAGTGCAGTGTAATAATCAACGCCCTTGCAAGGGGCCAAGCCCTCCCTAACTACCGGGCCCTGAATATCGTGTAGTGTAATAGACCTTTTAGTACGTCTTTACTCTGTGGGCATTTCATTTTAGTTCAATATATCAAGGGCAATTACTTTTTGGAAAAGCGACGTTGATTATGAAAACTCTATACTTTGATTTTATTTGGGATCAAATTTGACACAAAACATTGCATAATAGAACAACGATGATAAATGTTTCCATTTTTCAACACAAGACCGTAAAATGTTATCAAAACAAAATCTCGTCATATCGTGAAATGGAGCGTAAAATTGTTTATATTCGTGGTATGTTAAGAATTTCGTTCCAATACTATTATAAAACATTTTTAACACATGTAAAATGAGTCCTCTGAAGTATTTTGTAGATAGGTAGTGTACCTACTTTCACACATACATTCTACAGGAATAAGGTTCAAAAACATTGCTTGACGCTTTTTGAGCGCAAAACCATTTGGCGGAAAACTATAATATTTTAGTCCGTCAAAACAGACTTATTCTGGTGATCGATTAAATACCATCCATTAGGAACTAATGGCAAATATTATAGAGCACTTTATTTTAAAACGTCCATAAAACCATTCATCACACTTTAATGCACTGCTCTTGCTATAACGTTCCCAAAGCCAATGAAACAATTACCAACTCATAACACAAGTAAATAAGAACCTTATTTGCATAACAGCCCGCAAACATCGCTACAATCACACATCATTCCATCATAACATACTTGAAATGACAGTGACATTTGTGACTCAAGTCGTAAAGCGTGGCTAAAAATCATGTAAAATTCAGTGTCAGTACACGAGCGTCTAATTAACAAGTAGTAAGAAGCAGCCGTGTGGAATAATGAGCATTTTACAGGCAAAGTTTGAGCCTCTTCTCCTTGGAGGTACGTAATTACATAATTCGTTACCGCCGCACCGTATTTCACCCTTGGGACAAAGCGTGTAGCAACCTACTTGTATTATGTTTGGATTCGAACTTTTTCAAATGTTTGAATCTAATCGCGCTTTTAATTTGTTTATGATGAAATGTTGGATGTTGGGGACAGTGTTCGTTGTTCAAAACTTTTAAAAGATTCTATGTTCAAGTTCCGTTGTTTTTGGGACTTCCCACTTATAAAAGCACACTGACACTGACTTGAGTTTTTTAGGTAATTAACACCAGATAACCAAAAATAATTTTATTTCAATTCATTTATTTTTCATCTAATGATTTATGGACGTTTTAGCTTTACAGTAATACTATCATTATGATAACTTTGGATTCCTTAGACTAAACTCTCAGAACCGAATGAGCTCTTCATGTAGTCGTCATTATCTATTTTGGGGAAGTAGGTATGAGTTGATCCCTCGAGGTAAGATGATCCCATACGATTGTGGCCAAATTATTAACGCCATCTAGTAACTTTATTCAGTACATCGTAGCCTAGTAAAATAACTGCCAATCGATTCAATCATACGGAACCCTAAAGTAGGCCAAGTGGGGCAAGATGATCCCTGGAATCATCTTGATACAAGATGAATATTCAGCATTCCGAGTATGCAGCAAGCCAGCCAGATCAATTTCCTACTTAATGTTTGTCTTTAATTGGACTTTAATTTCAATAATTATTTTAAAAGTTTACAGCCATTCTCCCTTAGTGGGATCATCTCGTACTACTTTCCCTTACCTTGATGGTACCATGACATAGGCACCTAATTAATTCAGTAAACAGCCTCATTTATCAAATCGTGAAGCTTTATTAGGCAGGTAGGTTACTTGTAAATGAAAATTGTTTGGTATTATAATTTGGGATATCAAATTTTAGGTAGGTAGGTACTTATTTACAAGGACATATTTTAGTAATCGTATGTTGAACATGTTTATTGTGTTGGGTCTATCCTTACAATGTAACCTGCAGGTTTTTTTTTTCTTCTTTATTATAGGCTTTGTCGCACATAGGTTATACAGACTTTCCGCTACCGAGTCATCGACACGAAATCTAACAAGATTCGCGCGAAATTCAATTATTTTGTAAAGTAAAGTAAAGTGTGATTATATATATATAGCTATTGCTAGTATTTTGGTAATATATTGATATTTAGAAATAAAGCTCTTATACTATTAATTGCTCCAAAATTAGCACTATACCGAAATTTCTTATAACATTAGTACATGTTACCAAATAAAAATAGAAAATGTTTTATTATCTATGAAAAACTACTTTTCTGGTAGTTTAATTCCTTCCAGAAAGCAGAAAATATTAAAAATCGCTGAAATATTTGAATTTCGCGCGAATCTGAGTCAGATTCCGTGTCTATGACTCGGTAGCGGAGAGTCTGAATAGCCCTGCTGTATTCTAACAAATAAAATCATTCAATAGAAATATTGCATGGACGAACGAAATCACTACATTTTAACGCAGGAAATTAAGCATAAGTAGAATGTATTTTGATAGATTTAAAATAAAAAATCGCTCGTGTGGGTAACAAACGTTTTATTGAAAAGCCTTGGTGACGGTCACAGGGCGTAACAATCGACCCCTCCAACTCAACCCGTGCATGTCGTAACTCATCAATAAGAAAAAACCAGGCAGGTAAGGTGACAACAGCTTCCTTCTGTGTATGAACACCTGCGAACATCAATCCTGCCAAGCGGTGATTATGGCAAAACCCATGAGAAAGGCACGTTCAGCAGTGGAGAAGAAAGTGAAAAGCTTGAACTTTGTCGTCACTATGCTGAATTATGCTTGCATACAGCATCTCTAAAACGTGTAGGTATGTAGGTACCTATCTCAGCAACTGCTGCATTGCGTTCTGCATAAGTTTCGCACTATTCCGTAACTGTGGTTTGTGCTCTACATGCATGCAAATACGCGCTGAATGTTTTATTTCTATTGCCTCCCGTAGATAGAAAGCGATATGTTCACGAGTATCTCTATCGTGGGCAGAATACTAAATAAAAAGTATTATTCTGTTCTCATACGATTTTAATAATTATCGAAAACAAAACACAGTACTAGATGTTCTTTGAACAAAATATGGTCAGGGTTTACCCGTCACCAACGTCGTCAACACATCGCTCGTCGTCGTCGTCATCGTCCTAAACACATTGAATAAACAGTTTATTCAGGATGGTATTGTGTTTATCAGTCATCAAGTAGATACCCATGATACAAGCACTGCTTAACTTGGGGCTAGATGATGCTGTGTGGATTGTCCAGCATTATTTATTTATTTCTCTACGTTCAAGAATCCAAAAATAAATAAAATAGGTATATAATTCTGGTCATTTTCACGCAGGATTAATAATTACAGCTTCAAAGTAAGCAGAGTTTGTGTTCTGGGAATCAGATATTGTCTGATAGATATTTTATTGGTTGCTTTTCTGTTCTGAGACAAATTGCCAAATTCTTCGCTAAATAAACTTCTTTATGAATATGTCAGGGTTTCTCAATTCTATGAAAAGCCTATTACGTGGTATAACACTTCTGCCGCTTTTGAATATACCCAATATCAAATATTCCAACGAAAATTACCTTAAAGTTAATTAAGTTCTTTGCTATGTTTTGTAATAGGAAGCCAAATAAGAAGAATTCTGCGGGAATTGGAGCGTAGGTTTCTTATAATTCCTGTTTTATTTTGATCATAATCTTATGAGAAAAATAAGCTTTTGAATGCGAATCGAATATCGAATCAAAATACACCTATACCTAGTTACCTAAAACAATTTTATCAACGCGTGACCCGAGAGCTGGTGACAGTGCATTAGCATCATCAGTTCACTGCTGGACATAGGCCTGCCCTAATGAGCGCCATAGCAGCTCATAGCAGCGCCATAGCTGTTTTCAGCTTGCCGCATCCAGCATCTGCCTGCAGTCTTTCGCAGGTCGTCATCCCACCTGGCTGGAAGTCGTCCCAGACTACGTTTGCTGAGGCGCTGTCTTCACTCAAGAACACGTTTACCCCAGCGTTTGTCGGTTCTTCGCGAGATATGGCCGGCCCACTGTCACTTCAGCTTGCTACTTCTTTGAGCTATGTCGATTTGTTCTTCTACTACAGCATTGCCATACAGCGGGGCAATGCAGCCAGCGTCTTATTATTGGAGTATTTACCTACTGATATGGATCAGTAGGTAAATACTAGTTCTAATTTGTTTCTATTCATTAATTGTAATTTTATATTTGTATCAAAAGGTTAGGCTCATGGTGACCGAGTCCACTCACTTTAAGGACAAGAGGACTCTGTATAATAATCGTGAAACACAATCAATCGCGCAGGTGTAACACATGCAATCATTTTGCTTTGTTAACTGATAAAAACAATATTTATATTTACAACTCCCTGACTAGAATGGTTTTTTTTTTGTTTTTATCTTTATTGACAAAGAAAATTACAATTCCAAAATAAAAACAAATTAGATCATAGTATTTACAATTGAAACAATTAAGCTAACTGCAGACTGTTGCAAACAATCTACAGGTAGCTCAACTGATCCATATCAATACCAGTCGGAAGCGACCCGAATGAATGGTATAGAATATACTAGAATGGTCTGATTTAGATAAGGGCAACTAAATGACTAACTAAAGTACTTGACATTTTTGTTCCGGGCCAATTTATTAGAACTTTAAAATCAATTCAATTAGTCCCTGATTCTGTGCTTACATTATTGTGAACCTACGTTACCACGAATGTGTGCGTTATAACTATGTATATTCCTCTGTTTTAAAAAGTAGGTATTAAATCTGAGTATTTACAATTTATTTCAGACAACTATAAATTTATATATTGAATATACAATATAAAAATTAGTCACTAAACAACCCGCCCCTTACCATTCACGAACGACGAAGCACAAATCAAAAATAAGAAATCAACTGAGTATTGTTCGCAGACAATTGCACGGGTTTTTTCCGGTAAAAAGTAATTTCTTCATGCCAAAAATACCGAACTTATCGGGCGGAAATTTTGCATAGCTGTAGGTCTAGATCTGGATTAACGCATAGGCTAGTGTTTAATCCCATATATCAGTTCCCGTGGGATGGGTATAACTTTTAAACGTTGCCATATAAACAACGCGTGCGAAGCCGCGGGCAGAAACGAGGTCAAAAACACTTCGCGTAAGATTGTGCTTTCTGTAAAAGACAATCGCTGTCAAAAATTTGGCTTCACTGAACAAAGAAATCTAAAATTAAATGCCCATTTCTCTCGCAAATATTAAATTAAAAAGAAGCAAGGTATTCTTTTGCTAATCTAATTTAGCTCAAAGTCATCACGCCCCGTTACCCAACAAAATGGAGGCTCCATTAACGTGAATGTTGCCATTCTAACCGAATCTCCCGAAAATTATGAAGTGATCCGTGAAAATCGGTAAATGCTCCTCAAAAATTTTAATAAATCTACGGCCACGGGCAACTGCGAGATATTCCTGTTTCTCTCTGTAATGCTTTAAGATCGGAATATTTGATTTTGTGAGTTACTTGAAACTCCAAATGTGGTTTCTTCTCGGAATAAAAGGGCATTATTTTATTAAATCGTCAAATTGTCACTTATACACCACCAATTGCAAATTTCCATATCAAATGGGAGCTATTTTTAGGGTTCCGTACCCGAAGAGTGAAAACGGAACCCTCCTCTGTCCGTCCGTCCTTCTGTCACAGGGTTCCATCTCACGAACCGTAAGAGGTAGACAGTTGAAATTTTCAGAGAATGTGTATTTCTCTTGCTTTAACAACAAATAACAAAAATAAAATAAATATTCAAATTAAAGGAGGCTTCTATACAAAAAAACATGTTTTTTGGCTATTTTTGCTCCTTGTTTGTCAAGGCTGTATCTCTTGAACCACACTAAGTAGACCCATGAAACATTCTATAAATAAGTAACACTTCAACAGTGATACAGCCAAATACTAAAAATATATTAAAGTTGAAAATATAAAGAGGTTTCCGAACAAGTGAAAATTTAATGTTCTTTGAAAAAGTTGCATGGCTGTTTTTACGGTACGGAACCCTTCGTGTGCGAGTCGACTCGCACTTGGCGGTTTATTATGAATGGAAATACAAACACTTTTATAATTAACAGCCAGACAGAAACCAAAGTGATCCTATAATAATAATGGTTCCATTTTTCCTTTTGAGGTACGGAACCTTAAAAATTGGTGTAATAATACCATAATAATATATTCTACATACACGTCCCGGTATAAAGCCAGCGCGAAACAACCACATACGTTTAATTAAAATCCTTGCACTTCTCATACTAAGCGTTTTTGAAGGGAAATTAATTAATAACAATATATTGGAAATCTGTTTATTATTCATAGCTTTCATATTTTGCATCCAACATATTTTTCCCTTTTAGAGCTTTTAAATAAACACTCAATTTCCATACTAACAGTTTATGCACGTTAATTTTCTGTCTAAATCAAATAAATGGCAAAATGAACTACGCAGGGAATAAGTAACGCGTTGTTTGGCCAATCAATAAAATTGTTGTGTTAAACTTTGACGTGATATTCCAATTAAGTACAAAAGATAATGGAGAAATAGTCCAGCATTCTGAAATAGAGCTTAGGATAGTGCAGACCCTACGATTCGATATAATAAATATATTCGTATATACTCGTACCTTACAGTATTTTCGAATATACTGTAAGATGCAATCGATCGCTGAGTCATAGAAACTAGGATTTCCAAGTATCTCTTAATGTCAACAGACTCCAAAACCTTCTTAAAATGTGCGCAAAACTTCTTATCTGCTATCTAAATTACTTGTAGAACCTAGATTATTTTTCACGCGTTACCAACCACCTTACCACAGGAGTAAGTAAGCACAGTTTTGTGATAATACTAAGATATATTTATTAATAGTTATAAAACATTTCAAATCATGGTAAATATGCCCCCCAAATAATTAAATATTATAAATTTTATTTTCAAATATTGCATTTAAGTAGCATCTTGATTTATGTATCATAAGATAAAGGAAAATATCTGATTTTTTTTTTTTTGGACTCGCTAGTTCTGATTATTTCTGAATATTATTAACTAGACATCTATCATTGAATTATTACTTTCTAAGGAGGTTTGATAACCTATTGCATAGAGGTCGGTAGTCGGACTATGAGAACTTGGTACCTATACATTTTTGTTTCGATGAATCTAACCAGGTGAACTGGTCATCGTGGTTCGACTTTGTAGTCGGACTACGCTGTCCTAAGGTTTATTAGTTCGCCTGGTAAGATTCTAAAATCTAACTAACTGGTAAAAAAGTTCACGTAATTCGATTGATCGAACCATGCGGTCGAACCACGTGGCCTGAAGCGTTTATTTTAGTGTTAACAACCCTAACAGTTTCAAAGTTTTGTGATATCGTTGCATTTTTTTTTTATTTTTTGTTTTATTTTTTTATTGTTTTACTAAATAATTATTATTATTATAATCTTTTTTTTCCTGTAATTATTAATATATTTTTTTTAATGGTATTTTATTTTTGTAAGGAATGATTAAATGTTAAAGAATAGTCTAGAGGTAATCTGTTGCATTGGGTGCCTGCCCCTGTAAAGATAGAGTACATTTGATGATGAATAAATAAATAAATAATAAATTTTGCGTACATTTCACTGTTTTTGCGCAGGCGTTTACTGCTCTCTCATCTAATAGAATAAAGTAAACTGTAACAAAGTAAGACGGTGTATGTTTGCAGCTAACAGAGTTTGAACATGGCTGTCACGCCCTGCCCCTATTACTGCAGAGTATTTCATTAGTGAGATACGTGGGACGTGTGAGTGTTTTGTTTGGAATTTTAGCATTGCTGATGAAATTTGGTGGAACCTGGTACAACGCACTCTAGGCAAAGGTAGAGGCAAAGTATCAGTAGGCAAACTCGGTAACGCTAAGGGTATTCTAAAATACGTCACAATCTTTTGTTTAGTTTAGATTTTTTAACATACCTACCTAATGAAGATTATTTATCGGATATATATCGCTTAATTTTTATTATAATATCGATAAATAGTCTTTATTGGGTACCTACCACGAAACAAACGTACCTACCTACAGATAAACATTAAACATTGTATGGTAAAATAATAGCTTAGAAGAAAAATGTACGGAACCACCGTAAAATTGACGGCATTGGCTAAAAAAAAGAGATTGAAAGGTCAAGCACCTTACTGGTGAACAGCTGATGTTAGGGTTGTTACATGGGCTAGTTGCGATGAACGTTTCGATGTCATTTTTTCAGTAAAAACCCTTGAAACCCGGAAAGTGCTAGAACAAAAAATGTTCGTGGGAGGGGGTAGACCCCCCTCTCCGCTTAGTACACCAATTACGTGGCACCTTGTATACATATATAGATAGTTTTTATTATACATGAAAATACCCAGACACCCGGAATAAATATTTGCAGATCTTACAAACATTTGTCCCAAGGCGGGAATGGAATCCGTAACCTCCTGCGCCGCAGGCAGAGCTTTGCCCGCCTCGCCACATCGGTCCTCCATGACAACGATGAGGAATGGACGTTTAGATAAGGTTAGATAGCAACAACATTAATACTAGAATGAGACATTTAAATTTCATAGACCTAAAGGAACTAAGCCGATTGTTAGACCTTACAGGACTCTTGGACCCGTCACAAAATTCAAATTACATAAGTAAAACTAGAAAAGTGATCACAAAGTGATCACTTTTTGCTCACTTTAATATTTTTAAGGTAAAACAAAGAACCGAACAAGAAACCTTTACCTTGTTAGGTTGTTAGTTTTCGAGTTGTAGCAAAACTAGTCCCAAGCTTTTTTATCCTCTAGATAATCTGATATTTTGTGCAAGCCTTTTTACAAAGGATATGTTTGACAATTTGTTTGAATTTATTTATTGATAATTTTTCAACTCATTTGGTATTTTGTTGTAGAAGCGTATACATTGGCCTTTAAAAGACATATATGTATGTAGTTAGTATTATGTTCTTGTTTTATAAATGTATTAGATGGCAATACAGTTATAATCTATCTATCTAAATGTACTTATACGTTAGTAGTAAAAGCCTAATTTCCAGATAAAAAAAAAACTAAACTTCGGTCTATGTAGTTAAAATTCAGATAACAGTTTCACAGATTTTAATTCAACGGATATAAACTAACTAGCATATCTATCAAACTAAACATTCCCCTAAAACTAAGCTAAGCATAATTTCTTCGAAAAAAAATCTATCCATGGCACAGCGGAATAGAGAGAGGATTGAGGCGTTCAAAATGTGGTGCTGGAGAAGGATGGGAAGAATAAGCTGGACGGAGAAGGTTAATGAAAAGGTGCTGAAAAGAGTTGAGGGGAAAAGGTTTTTGATAAGTACTATTCAAAACAGAAGAGGGAGAATGATTGGACATCTTATACGACATGACAGCTTCATAAGTACATAGAAGGAAAAGTAGAAGGAAGACGAGGAAGGGAAAGACCAAAAATTAACTATATGAGTAGGAAAAAGCTGCTGTGATGTCGCATAACATATATTTTTTCGAATCTTTTAACTACATTCAAGGCTTAAACACTGTAAAATAATGTATTATAATGTACTGATTATCCCAGATACTTTCTAGCTCGTTTTAATATCACTAAGCACCAACAGCATGTTAGGTTAGCTCACAGCTGGTAAGCTAATCCCGCTAAGCATAACTTAGTAGCTTGAAAAATACAAGACAGCTTTAAAGCGCTTTATTCGCTGTTTTATCGTGTAAGAAACTGTTCTAGTTACGAATAACACTAGTAAGTTAACTTTATAGATCTCTCTTACTTACGATGCGAGGAAAAGCGTATAAAATTGGAATTGGACGAATTGCGGTTTGGATTTACGACTTCCATTTATTTTTTCATTCGATTTCACGAACAGCCGCGTGTAAGTAATTTCGGTCTTTCAAAACACGAATTATTTTTTTCAATTTCAATTAATTTTATTAATATTATTATATTACTTAAGTGAATAAAATGGTTGTGACGTATATATAATATGATAAATTATAAATAAAATGTTTATCTGTTTATCACGTTAAGGGTGATCGTCACGGGTTGGTGCGAGACTAAATTTTTATTGTGGTTTTTAATTTTTTCTGCTTTCTATAAGTTATAAAAGTAACGGAAAAGTAGTTTGCCGCAAATCAAAAAGAATTTTTTATTAACCTATGAAAAAACTATCTTCTGTTCACTGGTATTTTTAGAGCATTTGGGAAAAGAGGTTTTGGGTTAAAAATCAACATTTTCTCAAATGCTCCCAAAATACAATTGAATCAAAGTTGGCTTTATCATGGGTTCATAGAAAATGTTTTAAGATTTGCGGCAAATTACTTTTTCGTGGTTTTATTTCTTGTAGAACGTAGAAATAAAATAAAAACCACGAAAAAATTTTAATCTCGCGCCAACCTGTGTCGATCTACCTTAAGCTTAGGAATTACCGTTCAGCACATGCTGAGCCATTCCTTGTTTCAGCAGAGGATCACTGGTGCAAAATTCGATTTGTACGACCTTTTGTACTAGCCAGCCTATATCTCCATTGTTTTGTTTTGTACTCTTTTGTACCTACATAAACAGTCTCTGCTTGTGTCGAACAAAATAGTTTTCTATTTCATTCACATAAAATCTAAGTAGATAGAAGTAAAAGAGACGGAAAATTACTTGAGAGGCGACAATAGCTTCATTTAAGAAAAGAGTATGCATTATTTATGTCTATGGAGACATGTTTTTCCACTCTACTGAGCAAGAAGTCAGAAAATTTCGGCTTTCTTGAAAATTACCTTCATTTACATCCCAGGAAAGAAATTTTGAAGAAAATAAAGTTAATTCTGTTACAAACTTGGAAAATGATTTTCATATTTTGTAAGGATACCCGGTATCTTATTATTAGTCTCAGTGTACCTCCGTAGGAAATCAAATTTTCCCAAAAGAAATAATACCTTTCCTTTAAAAATAAGTAAAATGCATTCATATTATTTCGATAAATAACTGTCTGCAGTCTGTATATCTCTCTGTATATCAGTAATCTAGTACATGTGATCATAACACAAGCACTGCTCTCTTAACAAAGCAACTTACAATAAAATAATGTATTCTTACTATAACTAATACGTTTGTAAACAAATTAGTTATAGTATATACTATTGAAACAGTTGAGCTAATTGCAGATTGTTGCTAACAATTTAGATGTAGCTGAACTGATCCATATCAATACCAGTCGAAGTTCTGCTTAGTTTGGGGCGAGATGATGTGTGTATCATCCAGCATTATTTAATTTACCAACATTTCTCGTATCACCGCTACGGCGTAGCACCTCATAGCCGTCTACGAAGTGCTACGACGTAGCTTAATTTAGTTTCATATGACTTGCGAGCGATTTAAATTTGTTTTACGAACGGAGTTTACGAGTGAAAATATAAACTTTGAGAGTACCTACCTAGTAAATAAAATTTGCACTAAAAAGACTGTATTTACAAAAAACGGTTAACTAAACTTTTAAATTAAATTATTGTCTTCGATCAAATAATTATGATGCTGGATGTTTTTTTTTTAATGTAGTTGTATACAATTTTATAAAAGTTTTATTGTGCTTACTAGCTAGCGGATTAAGGTCGCATCCAGTTAATAACGATTTGGATCAGTTGAAGAGCGAAGATCAGAAGTAGTTGCTTCTGATCTTCGCTCTTCATTTTCGTTCATGGTAAATTGATTGCCATACAGCGGGGCAATGCAGCCAGCGTCTTGGGGATGCTTCCAACTGGTGTCGATATGGAACAGTTGAGCTACCTGTAGATTGTTTGCAACTGTCTGCAGTTAGCTTAATTGTTTTAATTGTAAATACTAGTTCTAATTTGTTTTTATTATTTGATTTTAATTTTCCTTTTAAATAAAGGCCATCGACGTTAAAAAAAAATTGTCTATAGGTACAAGGTGCCACGTTATTGGCATACTAAGCCGAAAGAGGGTTATTGTGCACCCTATATCCAACTGATCCGCGGTTGATTTTCAGACATACGTTTTTTAAGTTTTATAGTAAAAAACACCTTTACTCATACGCTTACCAAAATCACAACCCTATCACTAACGCAAACATACATACGTATGGCCGGCCATTTTGCAAGAAAAGCGAGAGCCAATGAAAATAATAATAATTACTGGACAATCCACACAGCATCATCTAGCCCCAAGATAAGCAGAGCTTGTGTTATGGGTACTAGATGACTAATATACTTAATACAATACATACATGGCATGGTCAAGTTTCAAATCGTTTATTGTAAGTAAGTGATTTACATAGGTAGTGAACTTAGGTAAACACATTTTTACAATGTCTCTTTTACAGTGGTCAAGAATCTTACGCTACCGCCCGCCGGGCCGTGACAGCCAATGACGGCTAAGTATGGGCGGTAACAATTGAAAGGTCAAAAACCTTGGGTTTTCACTTACACAAAAATGGGCTAGTTGGGATGAAAGTTACAAGGTATTTTTTCCGGTAAAAAACCTTAAAACGCGGAAAGTGCTAGAACAAAAAATGTTTGTGCGAGAGGTGGTGGACCATCCCCTTTCCGCTTAATACACCAATAACGTGGCACCTTGTATAATGCGATTTCGCGCATTTTGACGAAAAGTCATATTAGTGTCGGAATATATAAATTATTCGGTCATTTTAAAGTGGTCACCAACAACTGTGGTTATTTATATCTCGGCTACTTAAATACCCTAAGCTCTTTATAAAGTCGTAATGACTTGCACCTGCTCACAATTAGTGTTTTAATTTACTTCAACTTTGTTAAAACCGTGTTGACACGTTCAGACTCTGTTCGGATAAGGCTCAGACTGAGTGGACTCCTATACGAGTTCACTCGGATAACTGTTGATATTAATGATAGTTCACAGGGATCATTTTCTTAGTCAACTTCGAATAACGTCAGGAGACGCTTGGTTACTATACGCCATTATGTTTTCCTACTCGTCTACGAGTTAACTCGGAAAAGTAGAATGTGGGCCGATTCTACTAAGATCGCACCCCGTCGTCCGAGTGCGCTTGGATAAGGGGTTGCAGTCTATTTGAGTCCGAGTAGGTATCCGAGTTCACTCGGTCCGAGCAGACTCTGATCGTGTCAACGCGGCTTAAAGGTCATTATAAAAGTTGGTAGCATTTTTCTTGGCTTCGTGGCCCATCGTGCCCTACCAATTAAACAGTTGACCGAAATGCATTTCAGCGTGGACGTACTCAAGGACCCAGGCTTTCCTACTAAATAAGAACATTATTGTTATCTGAGCCGAAATACCTACACAGCTGGAGACACGCCTGCCCCATAAATCGCCATAATGACAGGTCCTGCTCAACCAGCCTCATGTCATATAAGGATCAATATTAGTTCAAAAGTTCATCTAAAGTTTCACTTCCGACGGGAAATGAACCCCCTAAAGCCGAAACTTTTCATATCCACTTTCTTGTAGACTATTCTCCTAATGTATGAAATGAAAACTCTAAAAAGCAATTAGAAGATTAAATAAATAATACATACCCACCTAACCTATATAACCTTGATTACCTAGTGGCTAAAACTCGATTTTTCAAAATTTAAACTTGTACCGCAGTTGGAAACAGTTTCAAATTATTTAAAAAAGGAATAATTCAATTAATTATGACCTCACTCACATCACAACATCCTGTCGTTAGTCGCTAAGTTACGCGAGCGACCTAATAACATCTCATTCAATAAATTAAAACCTCATTCATAAACCTCCATTTGCATAGGTATTTATATTTTAGTTTAACATGTACGCATAACATGACAAGCAATAATATTATATTAGGTCCTTACATATGAAATTGGCGTTTTTCGTACTGGCCACTTTAATCACAAATTTCTCCTCTTTGGTAAGGAATTCCAAATTCAAATTTGTACAGCTATAGACTCATGTATTTGTGCTTCGATGATCGTCATTCATTTGTTTTTTTTCTTCTGTTTTTTTCTGTTTGCGTCACTCATTTTACAAAATGGAAAACTTAAAATATCGCATTATTTACGAGTACGAGTTCCGCCGTGGCACTAGTGCTACGGAAACAACTCGAAGGGTGAATGATGTGTATGGCGGTCGTGTTGCAAAAGAAAACACAGTTCGTTTTTGGTTCCAACGTTTTCGTTCTGGAAATTTTGACCTGCAGAACAAGCCCCGTGGACGGCCTGAGACTCAAGTTGATAATGAAGAGTTGAAGGCTATTGTGGAAGCGGATCCATCGCAAACCACGTCCGAGTTAGCTGCAGGCTGCGATGTTAGTGATAAAACTGTTTTAATTCACTTGAAGCAAATTGGGAAGATTAAAAAGCTTGAAAGGTGGGTACCTCACGAATTGACTGAAGCAAACCGGCAAACGCGCGTCGACTGCTGCGTTACATTACTAAACCGGCACAATAATGAAGGTATTTTAAACCGAATCATTACCTGTGATGAAAAATGGGTTCTTTACGATAATCGGAAGCGCTCAGCGCAATGGTTGGATCCTGGCCAGCCAGCCAAATCCTGCCCCAAGCGAAAATTAACCCCAAAAAAGTTACTTGTAAGCGTTTGGTGGACTAGTGCCGGTATTGTTCATTACAGTTTTCTCAAATCTGGCCAGACTATTACGGCTGATGTCTATTGTCAGCAATTGCAAACCATGATGGAAAAGCTAGCGGCTAAACAACCTAGGCTGGTCAATCGCTCCACGCCACTGCTGCTTCACGACAACGCTAGACCACACACTGCGCAACAGACGGCTACTAAATTAGAAGAGCTTCAATTGGAAAGTCTAAGACATCCTCCGTACTCCCCGGACCTTGCTCCAACAGATTACCATTTTTTTCGAAATTTGGATAACTTCTTGCAAGGGAAAAAATTCAACTCCGATGGGGCAGTCCAAATCGCCTTCAAAGATTTTATTGATTCCCGTCCGACTGGTTTTTTTAGTAAAGGGATCAATGAACTACCTATAAGATGGCAAAAGTGCATAGAAAATAATGGTTCATACTTTGATTAATTAAATATATTATATTAAAAAATATTCGACTTTTTGTTCCTCCCATACAAAACGCCAATTTCATATGTAAGGACCTAATATCACAAAAAATATATTTAACTTGAAACGTAACAAAGTACACACAACAAATACTTAATAGAATGATAGTTTAATAAGGTGGTTAGTGACGCTCATAAAAAATATCGTGTAGTTACCATTTCCTAGGTTTTACAAATAATTTAGATAGCAGTTAAGAAGTTTTGCGCACATTGTAAGCCATTTGCTATGAACCTACGCTAAAACAATCTACGAATCAATTGTCGTTTTGGAGTCTATAGACATTTGGATATTTTTTTACTAATATTGTCGATAAATCCCAAAACTACAATTAATTCAAAGTTTGTTTATAGCAAAGATTCATAGCAAATGGCTATCAATGTGCGCAAAACTTCATATGTGCTATCTAAATGACTTGTAGGACCTAGAAAATAGCAAAAACCAATATAATCAATTTTAACATTAAAAACCTAAAAATCCCCCTGCAGATAAAACGTCCCCTTAACCTATCACTTCTCCGTTATCTAAAAGGGATCTCATTTCTCACAATACTGCTAACGAGATAACGTCTGCCCTTTTCTAGCCCGATTTTATGAGCAACGTGACTGTGGACTTTAGTTTCCGACTACGTTGTGCACTAAAAACTGCTAGGACGTAAGATTGCTCTTTAACTTACGACTTTCGATGGCGTAAGACTCGATAATGTTATTTGAATTCTTTATAAAATAGGTTCAAAACAAATTTTACAATTGATTGTTTGCAACAGTCTGCAGCTTGCTCAACTGTTTCAATTGTTATTTAGTTCTATTGAATTAATATTCTTTCATTGTATTTTTCTTCGACAATAAAGTTTTTTTTTTAGAAAGTTCGCCGTCACGCTCGTGTCGGTTGCGCTGAATCGCTTTTCCTCGGTTACAGTCGTCATCAGCTGACACCGGTCATGTTTAATATCTAACAATGAGTTTTCATTTCTATTGTGCGGTCATGAACACACGCCATCTAGTTGGGAAAAAAAATCTTTTACTTAAATGTAAAATGAAATGATTTTTTTTTTACTCTAATAAAAATTACCAATCGTTATTTAATAAATAATAATATGATAAAGGGTGCATGACAGCGCCATACAACAGCATGTCAAAAGCTCCGATATTTTCCTCTCATTTCCCTACTCGTTCTTTTTTATGGTCCTTTGATTCGTCCTGTCACCGCCTCTGTCGCCACGGACGTCTATCAACGATAAAAGTATTTCTTTCTTGCCAAAGTTCTATGAAACGTTTTTCGTAAAGGTAATTATAAAACTTTAGCAAATAATCATGTTAATTTTCAACCGACGAAAAACAAAAGTAGGTTTCTCCGTTATTTTATCTTCGTCAATTATTGCCTGATTTGATGATTTTTTTATGTCCAAAATACTACTATATCCCATAAAACTAAGAAAACAGTATAAATATTCCGAAATTTAAAGTCGGTTTTTGTTATATGTAAAAGAAACTAATTAGGATAATATGATGATTAAAAGATACTTACAAGTTAAGGAAATGTCCTTTGATTAATAGATGGAAGGAAAATACTGGAACCTGATATATTCGTACCTCTTTATTTATTCTTTCTCCGCTCTAAGGAAATGCGAATAGAACGAGCAAATTAAAATGGGATAATTATGTAGATCAGTGAACCCTAGCTTAGAGGTAGGAGGAATGAAAAAAAACATAAAACTTACATAATAGTATACAATACATTTCCTTTAGGCTTTTAAAATAACCTCATGGACAAGTCACATTTTAAACAAAATGTGACTTGTCTTTACTGTTACAATTAAGTGTTAATTAAATATCTTCGCTTAAATTTGCTCAGCGGTGGAAACATCATTGAGTCATGATGAATAGCAGAATCCCCACATAGAATACCTATTAAAACGTGTATCCTACCTCTATATGGGGACGATTCCGCAGCGGTACAAATCGCTTCACTTGTACCGCACTTCAATTCAAATGTAGCAATTTTTTGCATAAAAGAGTCTATACGCACTTTGCTGTTAGCCGGGACGCGGTCAGCCGTCCAGTTGGCTGCAATCAAAAATATGTTTAAGAAAATAGTTTTTATTCGCACTGCGATGCGGCTGCCAACAGCCGGACGGCTGACCGTATGTACCTTTTCACACGTCCCGGTCGCTGGGTACCCGAAGGCGAAGTGTAAGTACGATACGCTTTCACACGTACCGGCATAATTTGCATAAAGATCGCCGCCGGGTACCCGCACCGGTTACCCTTAAACCGGGACGTATGAAAAGGCACTAACGCGGCTTTTCTCCGTCAGAAGTGGGATCAGGACCTGCCAGCGCTCCTGATCCAGACCACGTACTTCGGGTAGCCACACAATGCCCAGCGGGGTCACCATTGCCCATACCACTGACAAATGCGTTTGTAACCACGTACCCGCCCGTGGAACCACCACGGCAGGGTGTATTAACCACAGATAACTCGAGCTCATCATCATCATCATCCGTCGTCGTCGTCGCTTGAGCCTTTTCAGGATTTTTTCAGGAGTTTTTCCAGGGGTTTTTTGTTCAGGAGCTTTTTTTTCAAGAGCTGTTTCCAGGAGCTTTTTTCAGGGGCTTTTTGCAGTAGTTTTTTTTTCAGTAGTTATTTTAGGAGCTTTCTCAGGAGCTTTTTTCAGGAGCTTTTCTCAGGAGTTTTTTTCAGTAGTTTTAATCAAATGGGTTAAAATATTTTTTGTGCTGTCTAAATATTTTCATGTCGTTTACTAAATAAAATGTTAGAGGCTAGTTTTTTCTGTGCTCCATAATGATGATTGATCTTTTACTTACACTCTATATGTATATCTAGCTCCTCAAAAATGTCTAGCGGGCGCAAAAAGCACGCATTTTGGAATCAGTTCATATTAATCCCTCAAGAAAATACTGTTTTGAAGACCACCAGAGTGCGTTGCTGAAAATGTAATCAAGAGCTAGTTGGACTTTTGCAAAGAATGGAAGCTCACTTTCAGAAATGTACTGATATTTCTGTTACTAACACTGATTCGAATCTTGACGAGGCCGATGACTGTTACGAAGTAATTCAAGCTGGGCCTTCGCAATCTTCAGATGCTACTCGATCTAAAAGTATCAGCAGCAGCGTTTCAATTAAGAAATTTACTATCACTACCAGTCAGGACGAGAAGAAGAAAATTGATTTACAGTTATCTCGTTTTATGTTTGCTACTAACACGCCCTTTAACCACGTAGAACACCCGCAGTTTCTGAAATTGATGGAAATCCTACGCCTAGGATATAAGCCTCCGAATCGTAAACAAATTGCTGGTGATCTACTTGATGATGTCTACAATTCAACCCAAGAATACGTAAAAGAACAACAATTAATGAAGTTGAAAATTTAAAGGCGTCTTCGGACAAGTGAAAATTTAATGTTATTAGAAAAAGTTGTCTGAATTTTACGGTACGGAACTCTTCGTGTGTGAGTCGACTCGCACTTGGCGTTTTATTTCCTTTTGATGTACGGAACCCTAGAAAGGACTGGATTTCCTATTTTCAGTAGTTTTAATGGATTTTGTACCACTATAATGTGCTGTTAGCCTAAGAAATAAGCATTGAAAATTATTTTTTGGATCGCGTGTTACTATTTTGACTTTGTTATGATTCATGAATAGAGAGGCTATTGTTTTCATATTTATTATTATTTTGTTTTGTTACTTTTTTTTTTATTATAAAAATACTATTTTGCAAATTATTACTTGTTCAAATATTTATAAAGTAATAGCAAACTTAGTTATTTCAATTTTGAAATTTTTTCCTTTTTTAATTCGTTATATTTGTTTAGTATTGACTACACAGAAACATTTGTGTGACTACACTAACTACCTACATACCTAATTACTTTTTGTCCAAAATATTTTTTTTATTGATTAGAAGGAACCAAATGAATTTCAATATGATACATACTAGGTAACGGTATGATTTCCAGATTGTTCCTATAAAAAACGGCATTTATTATTTTCAGTTACTACTTATTATTAAAAAAAAATTCGACAATGAAATGAAATGAAATAGAAATGAAATGTGAGTTAAATAATTTCGAAGACAGTTTCGAGTGTCATTTTTGTAAGGTTCTAGTAACTAGATAATTTATCTACGGAGGAGGCGGCGGATACCTTGATCGATGGGTTAAGTCTATGATAAAGGAACACAAACAAATAGTACTATTTTAAAATGCTTTACATCATGCAGTCTTTCAATAGGGTCCTAACTCTTTAGACTCCTTAGGTTGGGATTCTGGTAAGGGCTGCGGAACTATTCTTATTTTTAATTTTAATTATTATAATGTGTACCTAATTCATGGACATTTGATAACTACTGAGTAAACAAACTTTTTATTATAATTTATTTATTTATTAGCAAACTCGTTTCCTATGACGGCCGATGTGGCGCGGCGGGCGAAGGTCCGCCTGCGACGCAAGAGTTTGCGGGTTCGATTCCCAACTTGGGAGAAATGTTTGTACGATCTGCAAATATTTGTTCCGGGTGTTCTGGGTAATTTAACATAAGTTTTGGTGGTCGTTATTTTCTCTTATTCTATTCTTGCTAAATCCTTTATGATTTCCCACATTCGTTACAGATTATAAAAACTTACAAGAGCTTGCGGTTACTGGCTATTCGCTCAGAGTGCACGCAGCCATTGTTGTATAATTTATAGTCCTTCTGAGATGACTATCAACATCTTGCAAAAAATATTTATAGCCGTCTCAACAAAAACGGCATCGCATTCGATTGTGTCATTGACCCCATTTCTCCCTTCGACCGTACTTTCGCTAAATCTTTTGTCTGCTTACGTATTCATGACGAGGGTAAAACATATATTCATTAGTATGCATCTAATTAATGATAAGCTACATTTGCACTAATCACATCAGCTATGCATGTCAAGGATGTATTTTGATAAGGGAATTATGATTGGTCCCAATTTTCTACGGCTCTCGTGGATTGTGTACCCATGAGTCAGTAAATAGGTAATAATAGGTACAGACATTTTGAAAGATACAATAGTTTTGTTAGCTACAGTTTTATTTCGATGGAAGTAAATCTGAAATCCCTGTCAATATTGCAGTATGATAATTATAATGCTGTAACACATCGGTTCTGATATTCCAATTGACATTTCGTATACATTTGGAAACACTATGTCTTCTTAGTACAATCATAATAAACTGGAAGTTCTTTTATTTCATTTAGTGGTATCTTCGACTAAAGCTTTAACAAAAGCGATTTCAGATTGTTTAATTTCTCCTGTGGTCACAGTCACAATAGCCAGAAATAATAATACATAGATATTTAGCTGTACTAGAGTGGAGCGACTACCATCTACATCTTCTTATCTTTATATGTATAAAAGAAAGTCGTGTTAGTTACACTATTTATAACTCAAGAACAGCTAAACGGATCTCGGTGAAATTTAGCAGCGAGGTAGATGGTATCCCGGGGCCGGACATAGGCTACCTTTTATTCCGGAAAAAAGCGTACGAAGCCGCGGGCTACAGCTAGTAAATATATAAAAAAAATCGTTGATTTCGTTTTTTATGTATGTGTTACCTATATCCAGAGGAAGTTCTAATGTAAATCCAAACATTTGTTTTATTCTATTACAGTATCTGCTCGCTACCCAGAGCGATAACGGCAAGTTTCGCTTAGATTTCGCACTCGGTTAAGCTTGATCTGCGGTATTCCGTCGACTATTTTAGTGCAGAAGGATTACCGCGTACCCAGTCGGATTCCGCTACCGCTCTGGCCTTTATATCATCTCTAATCAAGCATGAACGTACAGCATAGACACAGAATATAAATAATCCATCGGAGAGCGTTAATCACTCCGAAGCAATCTCCTAAGCTGATCGATTCAAGTCAACGTCAAAGTCAATTGCACGAACCTTGTGTCAGTGACCGAAGTGATGCTAGTGTTAGGGTTGCCGCCAACGCGGTGAGGAGATGTCATAAACTGCCAATAGCATTTATTTATTTATTCAATTAAAACGGTCATACAAATTACCACTTACACTAACTAATTAAAATTAAACAATACAATAAAAATAATAATAAGTGTTCAGCAATAAAATCCAGATTAAATAAAACAATAAAATATGACATATTTAAAATAAAAAGCAACACCAAAAATTAAAATTAAAGTTGTACCTACCTATTAAAAGTACAATCCATGGTGTTATGATCGCGTCACATGACTCATGAACACGTCATGTATTCGGTAAATTTTGTATTTCCAGTAGTAAAGTCTCACCTATTAGTACTACATATGGGATTGTCTCCAGTTTAAGAACTCTAGGTAATATTAGCCACGTTGTTCAATACAATACAAAAATGCTTTATTGTACACCAGAAAAATAACATTACCATGAGACCTTACATCAGACAAGTACAATGAGCGGAAGCGGGGGCGGGGTAAGTCGGCTTCGTCGGTTTGCTTGTTGCTATTGCTAAGTAAGTAAGTAACTTTTTTACTACATACCTGACAGTAGATATTTTAGTTGATGTGTAAAGTGAAAGCAATTAATTAACCACGACGTCAATTCATACTGAATCATGGGAAGATATTATAGATATAAAATATAATGTTATTTCAGGTTAGAGATGATGATTTAGATATTCGTTAGAGAGTGTACGAAATTTAATGTTTTGCTAAGCTATATTGATATTGACATTAATCTAAAATCACATTTATAGGTTTAGATAGACAAAACAAACATGTATTGGGCACATTAAGTGACTTAATAAACGTGCTAGTAATTTCTTTAACTAGTGGTGAAAAAATTTAAGTGAAGAGAAAATCAAATAATTTTTTTCTCTTCTTTGATGATAATTTATAGTTTAAGACTAGTTATTCTAAGAGCTTATTTCATAAGTCTAAAGAAATAAAAGTGACAGATTTCTGATTTCTCGACAGAGGTCGACTGTCGACTTCCGGGCTCCCAGCTCTATTTCTAGCAAATATTTTGTGTGAGATTATATTATTTTTAATTTTACGAATTTTAAGATAACTTACAGGTATGATTTGACAATAAGGTCTTTGCTTTAGAGGGCGCAATGCGCGCCATTTTGTAAAGAGGGTAGGCATAGGATTTCGCGTTCATAGGAGCGGGACAAAGCAAAGCATACGTTTTTGGAACGGCGTAAGCGCAAAAATCAAGTTACTGTTTATTTACTAGAAAACTACGCAACTTGTGAAGAAACTGTTCAATAATTTGTAATAAATAAGTTACTACAAATTAATTAATATGTTATAAATGTGTTTGATTCGTAGGTTATTTATTACTAAGAATCAAAACATAAGTCAATTCAATAGACCGCAGGGCTCCTGCGGATGTGCGAAACAGTGCACTTTTATGTTTTTTTTTGTATTGTATTTTATTTTCTCAATCGTATTTTCACATTCCGAAACCAAAGAAAAAATATTGAATTTTATGTAATTCTACCTATTTATACCACGGGGATCCCTTGAATACTGAGGCCTAGGCCTAGTTTAAAAACCAAACCCGTTATGCCCGCCCTTTAAGATAACATGCATGATATGATAGTGAGGGCTAAGTACAGGCTAATTACTAGTACTAGGGCCGCCGGTCGGATATCTCGTCATGCCAGCCTTAACGACATCATCCGGCGGGCCTTTCTCACCGCTAACGTACCAGCTATTGTAGAACCGAATGGTCTGTTGCGGACGATGGTACGAGGACCGACGGCATGACACTAGTCGCATGGGAGTTGGCGACGCTACATGCGTCGACACACTTGCGCCTTCCCATCTTCCGAGGCCATCCGTGAAGGCTGGTGCGGCGGCAGATTTGGCCGAGGATCTCAAGAGACGTCAATATGCAGGTCTCGACAGAGCCTACACATTTGCACCCTTTGGGGTCTAGACCCTAGGTCCGTGGGGTACCGAGGCTCTCCGGGTTTTTAAAAAGTTATCTGAGAGTCTGGTCGACGCGACGCGTGACCCGAGAGCTGGTGGGCATCTGGCGCAGCGCATCAGTATTGCCATACAGCGGGGCAATGCAGCCACCGTCTTGGGGACGCTTCCGACTGGTATTGATATGAATCAATTGAGCTACCTGTAGATTGATTGCAACAGTCTGCAGTTAGCTT
This sequence comes from Eupithecia inturbata, assembly GCA_963662085.1. NCBI lineage: Eukaryota > Metazoa > Arthropoda > Insecta > Lepidoptera > Geometridae > Eupithecia > Eupithecia inturbata. Next base: position 3,472,663 of record OY759195.1, read on the forward strand.
AATTGTTTCAATTGTAAATAATAGTTCTAATTTGTTTATAATAATGAATTGTAATTTTCTTTGTCAATAAAGTTGTTACCTTAGCTAATTACAATTTTTCACATATATGGAATGCCACATATTAGGCCGTATATTTTTCTAGCGAAACAAAAAGGTCGATAGACCGGACCGAGTTGTCTCTTCAGATTTAAGGATTACGTATACCAAGGGTAGAGCCTTTTACCAAATTACTCCTAATTGGGGCTTACGAATCCGGATTAATGAGGTATTAGCATTTTCGGGTTAAAGAATGTACTGAGAAATATATTTGGTGGTGAGTTTTTTGGATGATTAGGTACATAGGTATTTGATTAAGTAGGTAGGTACATTAAGATCGAACCCCTGTAGATTGTATGCAGCAGTCTGCAGCTAGATCAAATGTACATACTAGTTCTAAATTGTTTCTATTATTTGATTGTAGTTTGCTTTGTACTTTATAAAAAAACTAGGTTGAGTGATATCGATAAATAACTATAGTGCACGTGGTAATTAATGGTCGGTGTACGCAAGATGGTACTGATGGCTTGATCTTGCCAAGCTAAAGAAGTCATGAATAACCGAAAACACGATGCTGTTAGCAGCTTAACACTGTTGGTTACTACTACAGATCACCATATCAGCGATAAGGCCGCCGATTGTGCCACATTATATATAATTAGTATTAAGTTCTTGTTTTATAAGTGTATTGATGGTGCAATAAAGTGATAATCTATCTATCTATCTATCTATCTATCATAGTAAAATAATTAAGTGCCTTCTCGCACGTTCCGGTTTTCGGGTAGCCGGTGTCGGGGTACCCGGCGCAAATTGTATGCAAATTACGCCGGTACGTGTGAAAGCTATCTTACATGCCCATACACTTCGCCGCCGATTACCTAGCACCGGCTACCCGGAAACCAGGACGTATGAAAAGGCACTAATGCTGGACAACACACACAAAACAAGTAGGTACAAACTTTAAAAGCGGTACCATTTTATCAACCCCAATCACTAAGGCGGGCGGATTGGTGACCCTGTGGAGGTGTTAAAAATATACAAAAAAAAGATGGATTCCCTTATTCGGCTCCTTTTCTTTTTTTTTATTCTGAAGGAAATGCGCAGCATATCGTACTGCCACGGGGAGACAGTACGATTATGTGGGACTCCAACACCACTTAAACCCTCAGGGTGTTTCCGCCTATGCCGCTTGTGGTGGGAAGGTAGGCACGCAATTCTTCCATGAACCCACCGCGGCTGCCCAATTTCGGGCCCCTCACTGGGGGGTGTGGACTACCTTCCTTTGCTGTTGCTTGATTTTGCAGCTGTCGTATAAACGTTATCGTAACTTCTGTAATGATCTTTTACGCAAAGTCAAAATGGACTATGACAAAAACGCACTTGAAAAAACGGGAAAAAATAGTAACAAAATCTCGAAACATTAAAAATGTAACATATTCTTCAAAATTGCATGAGTCATCTTCGGGTTTATTGCAAACAAACGCATCACATTTGCAATCTGCTAACTCTGCAAATTCTTTCTTCGTAAATGAAGATAAGTGTTTGGCAGAACGAGCTCAAGGCCACTTACAAATACAAATATGCACAGCTTTCTCCGGCCACAATGTTCTAACATCCTTTGTGATCTAGAGACTGATGAAGCCGAGGTAGAAAGGATAATTATGAGTTTAAAAGACGACTATGCAGCGGGATGGGACAATATCACAACTAAAATACTAAAACAATTATGGCACAATTTAATACCCCCTTTGACACACGTTTTTAACAAATGCTTGTCTACGGGTGTTTACTCTGTATGTTTGAAAAAAGCCATAGTTGTCCCGGTGTACAAATCTGGCAGTAAGGACCAAGTCACAAATTATAGGCCGATTTCTTTACTATCTTCTATATCTAAAATATTAGAAAAAATTATCAATACACGGTTGGTGAATTACTTGGAGGATAAATTGATTTTATCTAAGACTCAAGTTGGACCAAAAATTTCCACTGCCGATGCTGTACGTCACCTAACCAGCTATCTCGTTCTAGAACTCGATAAAGGAAAACACAAAATAGGAATTTTCCTCGACCTTGCTAAAGCTTTTGACACAGTTTCTATACCTATTCTTATGCGCAAGCTAGAACTTCTAGGAATCAGAGACACTCAGTTAAAGCTCTTTACAAGCTACCTGGATCACCGCACTCAATCCGTGAGAATTGGGAGTGTCCTGAGCGATGAACAGGAAAATTCGTCCTTCGGGGTTCCCCAGGGAAGTATATTGGATCCAACCCTATGTTTATTCTACATTAACGATTTGTGTAACTTAAAACTAGACCACGGCATAATTATATCATACGCTAATGACACTACCCTCCTTTTTTAGCTGATTCTGATAAGAAAGTCTTCGAGTTTGCGCAAAATGGACTCAATGTTGTTAACAGATGGCTACAGCACAACCTAGTAACATTAAATGCTGAGAAGGCCAATTATTCTAAGTTTTCGATGCGCAAACAGACAACTATCTCTAACTCTAAAATATACGCACATCATTGCTATAGCTCGAACAACACTCAATGCTTATGTCCCGTAATTAAAAGTATAAATCAAAAAAAATACTTAGGGATTGTACTAGATGATAATATTTATCATTAAAAAGCTACGCCATATTTGCAGATCATAATATAATTCGACATGTTTACTTTGCCCTGTGTCAATCTTTGTTTGTTGAGTTTGAGTTTTGAGTTGAGTTTTAACTTATTGCATTACTACATGGGGTGGAGCGGGAAAAACATTGTTACTAACAGCAGAAAGAGCACAAAGAGCAATACTTAATGTGGCAAATTTTCGTCCTTTCATCTTTCCCACTTATCTTTTATATGAATCCTGTTATGTGTTAAGAGCGTTTACGCCTAGCGCGCGATGTGTATGGGACTGACTAGAAATGATTTGCGCGCAGCGTTTTAAAGTAGTTTTAAAATATTTACAGAAAAATAATAACAACAAATTAATTACAATTTTAAATGTATGATTTTAAAGAAGATACTCTTCTTTATTGGTAAGCTATTGTTATATTAAATTAAATAAGGTATATCGGAGAAAAAATCATTTAAAATTCGTAATAATTCACATATTTTGAATTTGGATTTCTCGTAGTTAGATACCAAAACCAAACATCTTTTTAACTAACTATTTTTCAAAGGATCTTATTGATTGGTTATTATTTTTTGTTCATTAGATATATCAGTATTTTCATTATATTTTGATCTTCGAAACTGAAGCTAAAAGGGAAATTTAGAAAACCTCTAACAAGTTATCTTGATAGAACGCGTACATACTATATTAATTGAAATATTTTCTTAACTAACTATTTGGAAAACTAAATTTCCTAAAATTAATATTAATTATCATATAGTGTAAGATAAGTGGTTCATGTTATTAACGGGTTTGAAAAGTACTGTTTTTGAGCCAAACCATGGAAGGCGTAAACGCTCTTAACAGTCCGGCAGTTATTTATAATGAACACAGTACTAAGACAGCACGCAGCTCTCTCCTACAGCACTGAATTTACTAATAATAAGAGACGGAATACTATTACTATGTTTGCCATCAACCAGCAACTCTAAAATTTTCCTTTGCGAACAAATTTTATCTATTTCTTGGTCTCTTCCTATACAACAGACTAAATTGAAGGTCTAATTTTTACGCGCTTATCTATATTAATTGTAAAAAAAACTATAAAATATTCTCTCGCCATTTATTCAGGTTATTTCCCATGCTTAACATGAAACTAAACTATTACCATGCTGGTTTACTCACAGTTGAATTATGGAAATATTTTTTTTTTGCCGCGTAATAACACTTTTACTAACAAATAACCTCATTTTTCTTCTGACGTTGACGTTAACATATGGTCTATTGTTGACATTGACATAACCTAGGTAGTTTCACTTGTTGTAAGCAGTAGGTAGGCGAAATTGCGACAACCCAGTCGCAGAAGCCATCTGACAAGAAGAAGAAGAAGCAGTAGGTAGGTACCTATGTAATGTAAACTATTACTGATGGTAATAACTCTCGTCTCGGCTCCTGGTGTCACACAAAGTGGGCCAGTCTGAAAACCAGCGCTGTTTTGTACCTATCCTGGCGCAGCATAAAGTTGAGACTGACCCTTTTGGGTTCATAAAGTTAACCTAGTTAGAATAGTGATTAATCTAGTTATACTCAATTTAAGTACCCACAAATTGTTTGTAACATAAACAACATTGTTAAACTAAACGCCTTTATCGTAATAGTAAGTGATTATTTTAAATAATAATTATAAGTAACTATAGATTAGCACTACTGTCGCCTGAAACACATGATCACCTAGTTCAGGCTAAATTGTTATACTTAGCTATATTTATTCGTTTAGTGCACTAATGTATTGTCTACTCACGTTTCTTTGAATACCTTTTATGATTTTTATTTATTTTTATAAATGGAAAAGTTTAGAGGTATGGATTCTTCTTCATTACGTCATAACTACTGAACGGATTGGGCTAAAATTTAGCATAGATGTAGGTTTAGACCTGAAATAAAACAGGCTATTTTTTATCCCATAAATCAGTTTCTTTGGGACAGAAATAACCGCTAAACGTTATGCATAGAAACAACGAGTGCAAAGCTGCGGGCAGAAAATTGTTTCCAATACGTAACGAGCGGAAATTACTAGAAAGATCTAGATCTTGCGAATCAGATTTACCATATCACAATATTTTGTTACAATATACCTCGAAGCCTCAGTTCCAAGCTCAGTTTATTTCGGAGGTCTAAAATTACCTGCGAATTTGTGCGAAATACCTCCAATAATTCTGGGCATCTTTGGTTTCCGATTTCATTCCTGACTCGGGTATAAATTAGAATCAACTAACTTTGACCTGCAATATCTATCGCTGTAATTTATAGCCATGGCTTCGCATTAAGATTTGATAGAATTTTATCGAGTAAATTTTTCGAAAGGGGTTTGAAGATTTTGGTCCTAAAATCGGTGTACATTTTTTTTTTTTTTTCAATTCCGTGCACATAATAATTTTATATATTTGGATAGAAGACATTAAAACAAATAAAAAATGCCGTATAAAATAATGGCCTAAAGCGTCAGGTTTCCGAGATATACACATAATTGAAGAAAAAATATAGTTATATTCATGTTTGAATAGCTTAGAAACCAGCCGCTTTAGGACATTATTTTACAAGCAATTTTTTTTTCTTGTGTTATATCCAATACATTTATTGTGTGCGGCGATTTTGGAAAACAAAATAAAAATGTTAGGGCCACCTTCCACACAAAAATCTTCGAACTCCTTTAATGGTTGGTGCCTAAGTGCCTTTTCACACGTCCCTGTCGCCGGGTAGCCGAAACCGGGTACCCGGCGGCGAATTGTATGCAAATTACGCCGGTACGTGTAAAAGCTATCGTACATACACTTCGCCACCGTCTACCCGGCACTGGCGACCCAAAAACCGTTTTGTTGTAGGGATTGATAATATGCTTGGGCCCGCGGCTTCGCTCGCGTTTTTTAAAATAAAAAGTAGCCTATTGTTACAGGTCTAGTCTAGATCTTTACTTGTGCAAAATTTCAGCTCGATCCTTACAGTAGTTTTTGGCGTTGTCTTCGGTCGAACATCTTCACAACGGCACAAACTTTCGCCTTTAGAATATTAGTAGGACAGGATTAAATCGCCAACTCGCATGCCCAGCGTGGGGATTATGGGCATTATCCCCCGTGAGATAAAAGCCAACAAGGCGCTTATCAGGAGAGGTCTGGGTCCAGCAGTGGACCAATATAGACTGTGGAGGTAAAGATAAAATTACAATAATATATAATATTAGGTCTTATGTTAAATATATCTCTATATTATTATTTAGGATTATTTATATAACTACGCGACGCGTTTAACCACAGTAGGTAATAATAAATTCGTAAAATAAAGAGAACCCAGTGCTTAGACAAACCTGACATAGGCTTTAAGGCATTGCTAACCAATTTTTCTAACGAATTTTTATTGAATAAATGATCTATATATCTATAGTCTGCCGGTTAGGCTTACAGCATTACCTATTACATGCAAAAATTATATATTGATTTAATTAAAAGAATATAAAATTATTACTGATTAAAAATGTTACAAAAAGTTTAATTATGAATTATGTCTAACTTTAAAAGAATCAAAATTTATCATATAAGAAATCGTCAATGGTTGAGGTGGAGGTAGGATTAAATAAAAGCATTTTTTTTTGCTTGTACACAGAGTCATTATTATGTACAGTCACTACAAGTTGCCCTTAAGCTGCCTACCCACTAAACACTGAAGATATCATGTCAGATGACATCTCTAGCAAAGTAAATAGGGTCCAGCAAACAAGCCAATTGCCACACCCTTACCTTCGCCCGTCCAATCCAATTTTAGAGGTAAAACAAATAGCTTCGATAAGTTACGTATTTGTATCCTTAAACACGGTGTTTACGGTTAGCCCAACCAACACGACTTTAAAGAAACTTGCGGAATATTTGTGCAGCCAGCAAGCCTTCTACAAGCCTTCTTAAAGACACTGCAAATCCTATATCGTAACTTTCTAAATGAAAATAATAAATAAAGAACATTAAATCAACAACGGCAAAAAAAACCTGTGAAGTGATCTCTCCATGACCACTTACTGGTAGATACTACTAATAAGTGGTCTCGGAGTTTTCGTCAGTAGAAATGCACCCTGGAAAGATTTTCAGGGTGCATTTTTACTGACGAAAACTGATAAAAATCTGCACTGGCCGATGCACTGCACTGGCCTATGAAAAAGCATTAAAAACTGCGAAAAAGCTGCTGTCAGAAGTTATTACTAGGTTTTTAAAAAGATATCTGAGGACCTGGATCTCTAGGACCTGGTCGAAGCGACGCGTGACCTGAGAGCTGGTGGCTATCTGGCGCAGCGCATCAGCATTGCCATATAGCGAGGCAATGCACCCAGGGTCTTGGGGACGCGTCCGACTGGTATTGATATGGATCAGTTGAGCTACCTGTAAATTGTTTGCAACAGTCTGCAGTTAGCTTAATTGTTTTAATTGTAAATACTAGTTCTAATTTGTTTTTATTATTTGATTCTAGTTTTCTTTGTTATAATGTTTTATTTAATGTGTTGGCTAAACGGTTGGATATTTCCACCCGTGTAGGCAACACTCAATAATGCAAAGGGTGAGTCAGCCGTAATCACAGGTCTGATACCTGCTTCCAAGATCGGATTATCGGCGATATGTCTGTCCCGAAGAATACGTTGATTATTCAAGGTGGGTCTCATACCCTAGCTCGGGATAAATAATAAAGGCACTTATGTCTCCGTGATACTTAGGACACGCTTAAATAAAAAACTCGTAGGTACAAAAAAACGTCATGTGCGAGTCGGACTCGCGCAGCAAGGGTTCCGTGTAATAGTGAGACCTTGTTTCTTGTCAAATATCATGATTCTAAGTCAACGGGAAGCAGATTAAGTACCCTATAGGTTTTGGTCAATGGCGAGAATCAAAAGTAATTTTTTTAGTGAATAAACTACTAGTTTACGGTTTTCGGATTTTTCCCTTTACTTCTGCTATAAGACCTTGCTTCTTGCCAAATTTCATGACCCTATAGGTTTTGTGTGCAAGTTATTCCCTTGGAAATTTCAAAACTTTCTGCCATAAGTCTGTAACTTTTGATAACAATGACTTAGAAGTATAATTTAAATCACGACTCTACGGGGTTACGGACTTGAATATCTGATGTTAATTTCAACTCGATACCTCCACGCGTTCCTGCGAAAACGGGCTTGACAGACGGACTTACGGACAACAAAGTGATCATATAAAGGTTTTTTTTTCCTTTTGAGGTACAGAACCCTAAAAAGAAAAAGAAAAGTGTCACTTTAATATCTACCTACCTCTAAACAGCTAGATCCTATAAGGTAATTATTTAAAGCCAGTTGTTCGTACTCTGCTTTTGTCAACGTCCATTCGGCAAGAGAAAGAACTATATCACAAGAGTTTTTTTTATTAAAACAACCGGCTGTTAAAGCCTTTTCACATTGGCGGTTTGCGATTGCGCAGTTAGCTCGCGGAGGGCTAGCTGTGCACTTCGTCTCGCTATAAAATCGCTCGCAAATCGCCAGTGTAATAAGGCTCTTACGTCATGTCACGAATCAATCTTTATGGACGTGCTTAGAAAATATACTTATTTTAATCCACTTCTATTCCATGAAGCGTTTTACTAGATACCTACGAGTTTAAGATATTTGTTTACGGATTAGGTAGCACATTTTTATATATATAACTAGCTGCAGCCCGCGGCTTCGCACGCTTTTTTCCGGAATAAAAGGTAGTCTATGGCCCCGGGATACCATCTACCTCGCTGCCAAATTTCACCGAGATCCGTTCTGCCGTTCTTGAGTTGAATAGTGTAACTGACACGACTTTAGAAGTAAAAAAAGTAAAAAGTAAAAGTCATTTATTTGCAAAAACACGTGTAAAAAAAAAAGATGACAAATAGTTTTTTTGAGTCAACATGTTTGACCAATATACATTGGTGTGCAAAATAATTGGAGAGTATGGCATGCAGGTCTAAATTTAATTGTACATAACAATAACAGATTTATAAGATTATTAATTTATCATAGCATAAAATTAGATTACACCATTTAGGAATTCGTCAATATTATAGTAGCATTTATCACATAAAAGTTTTTTAAATTTACTCTTAAATAGGTTTACATTTAAGTCTTTGTAGCTCTAAGGTATTTTATTATAGATTACAGATGCCATGCACACTACACTCTTTCTCAACATAGTAGTTTTTGATTCGTGTCTGGCTGATCTATTGTTGTCCCTTCTATTATATCTTTCTTTTATATATATAGAGATATACTCATCTTTTACAAACATAAACGAGTCCAAAATTTAATCCTGTTGTTCAGAACAGATTTCCACTTACATTCCTCGTTATAATCGAATCTTTATTCTTTGCTTTCATTTCTGTATTCTGTCGACTCCATACTGCCTTATCAAGACATATTGTCTGCGCACATCGCTGCCCATTCAGCTAATCAATTCTGATAATAAATCAACGTGACGCATTTACTCCAAGACGGGGGCCAAATTATGCTAACCAATCACTTTATGATGATAATGGTATCGTTGCAGAATCACCAATAAATGAAACAAATCCTAGTTATTGCATTGCAATTTGCACGGAGAGTTCGATAGAACACTTTTGACACGCGTCCGTCCATCTGTCGTTTCATTCATTGAAAGTCATCATCATCATCATCATCACTGTAGAATTGGAAAAAAAAAAAAAAAAAAAAAGAAGGAGTTTATTCATCAAAACTTTAACTAGGTTATAAATGCGACTTAGAAGTACTAACTACTTACTTAATCTTGTAAGTACTTACTTATTGTTAGACACTTTACTACTAAGGATAAACAAAGAAAATTTTTGAAGTAAGATTATTTAAAAAGTCTCTAAGTGATGTGATAATTATGAAAAGGTTAAGGACTCGTCATCGCTGATTTTCAGTCCCACCAGGAAAAAGTCCGCTGTTGCCACAAAGTGTAGGTATTAATGCTATATATAATACAGATTTCGGAGTTGACTTGACCTAACGCTTATTTGCCAGCTGTAAACAGTATATTACGTAAAAAAAAACAAGGAAAAAATATGGTACATACGCATCCTAGATATAGTTTAATTAGGGCCAGAATTACGTGAAAGCTGTAATCTAAGGTTTGGAACTCGTTGCTTCTGTTTTTCCGGCTAGTTACAACCTGGTATCTTCAAGACAAAAGTGAAAAGGTGTCTTCTACACCTTCGTGATAGGACCAACATCGTCGGCCAGATCCTCAGGTAAGATTGTGGTCAAACGAAGGTCTATTACTTATTCGATTGCACGACACAATAGGAAATAACGACTTTTTGTGTCGCACGTTTTCGACTTGTCGGAACGGACGTCGCAAATTTTAGAAAATTGGGAAAAGTATCATCCATTACATGGCTATTGTTTTCACGCTTTTGCAGTTTCCACGCCGCCGCCATAACACTTTCCGAAACAAAGGTATAGCTTGTAGCGGTGCACATGCAGTAAAGCGACTATGTGTAGCCCAACAGATATTGAAACACAGCAGATATTTAAGAGCCATTACTGCTGCCGGATAAATAATAAGTAATCTACTCTACAACACGGTGCTTTATACCTATAGAGTTCGTTTTCAGTAGATAGCGTACAAAAGTTCCTTGCAAAACTGTCAAATAACAGCTTAAAAAAGCTGCCAAGCAGCCTGCCATGGACAAAAGCACCCTAATATAATTTAATTATGTCTTCAGTTCGCTTGCGACACTTATCGGCTGTTACCAAAGCTTATAAATCGACATTGAGCTTTGACATGCAACAGGGAATGTTTTAATAATGTGAGGTGTGTCCTTTTTATAAGGAAAATACCGACGACGAAAAGAACCCCGGAAATCATATTTTTGATGCTTTATTTCCGGAAGTTGACAGGTATCTCAAGGCCTCAAATAAACCGCGTTATCTGACCTGAGTCAGAGAGACAGCCAAAAACTGTACTCAAATAGAGCCTGTGTCAAACGAAAGTCACCTTTCATGCAAATATTCAACAATAAAACATTTTCCAATAGATTGATGTTCTCTAGGTACCTTTCGATTCTAAAGCTGTGCGTCTACCGGAATAGAATCGGTGCGTACGCTGCCTACGTGGCGTCTGTCTTTACGATATGCCTGTCATCGGTATCGGCCGACATGCTGATCCGGTGCATGCTGTACCATAAAAATGAATTTATAACAACAAATCCTTACGCTGCGTACGCTACGATTCTGATGCAGTGAACGCCAGGGCTCCACACAGACGTATAATTTTTATTTATTTTTTAATTGTGTTATCTTTTCATAAAAATCATTGTTCAGCGGTAGAAACTTCAAGTTTTCCGTGGAAATACATTTCACCTGCATGATTCAAATGAATTGGTTGCAAACGTGCAGAAAATGCAAAATTTAAATATTCATGAAACAATTCGAAACTGACGTCGAATCTCGTGAAATGTATTTTAATTCAAACTGACAAAGCCATCGTTTGCGTTGCAAATAAAAATGTATACGCAAAAGTTTTATATACATTTTTAATTAGCATTCATGTAGTGTAGACCATTATTTCCATTTGTATATATGTGAAAATAAGCATCCCAACACGGCTGGTCACCGCGGGTGAGCTTGACTGAAACCCTCCAGCTCACATGAAAACAAGAAGACAGAAAAACATTATATATACATATGTATAGGTACCTAAAAAACAATATAAACTAAGAAACAATTTACAAATGAAACAATTATAACGTAAGTGTGGTGATTATGGCAAAACAAATTAGAACTAGAATTTACAATTGAAACAATTAAGCTAACAGCCGACTGTTGCAAACAATCTACAGGTAGCTCAACTGATGCATATCAATCCAGTATCAACCAGTCGGAAGCGTCCCCAAGACGCTGGCTGCATTGCCCCGCTGTATGGCAATGCTGATGCGCTGCGCCAGATACCCGCCAGCTCTCGGGTCACGCGACGCGTCGACCAGACGCTCAGATAACTTTTTAAAAACCCGGAGAGCCTCCCCACGGACCTAAGGGTCTCGACCTTTTATTATTGAATTGTAATTTTCTTTGTCAATAATGGCAAACACGACTTATGTATATATATTTTAATATTATCATACATAACTAACATAACACACATCTGTGAAGCTCCTGTTACCCGGACTCTTAAGAGTTCGGTGTTCTCAGGAACACAACTCACAAACACATCCTCACACACACTACACACTACACACATGCACTCACACGAATGGTGTCTCCTGTTGCCCAGACTCTTACGAGACTGGTGTCCTCAGGAGACCCATCACTTAATGTTTATTTTGTAATTATTGATTTTATTTAGACATAACGTTGCTTTATATATTTTATGTAAAGAACCCATGGAAGGTGGTCCCCAAGATACAGGTTTATCCTAGTTTGGGGATCAACGATGTAATAATTTTAAGTCTCAAATATTTTTCAATAAACGTTATTATTATTATTATTATTATTATTATGTAAGTACTAGCTGCTGCCCGCGGCCTCGTACGCGCTTTTCATATACCCAATGTCCGTCCCCGGGGTACCATTTACCTCCCTGCCAACTTTCATTGACTTCCGTTCAGCCGTTTAGTCGTGAAAAGGTAACAGACAGACAGAGTTACTTTCGAATTAATAATATTAGTATTGATTCGGAGGAGGCATTTTCAACAGTGGAGTGGAGGTATGAGCGCATGAGCTCTATGTTTTGACCCTGTAGTTTTTAAATTTGACTTGTCCAATGTACTTATTTAATATAGATAGATAGATAGATAATTCTTTATTGTACCACACAAAGACAGAAAACAATACAGAAATAGATGCTAAGAGTAGACGAAGTACAAAGGCGGCCTTATCGCTATGAGCAATCTATTCCAGGCAACCTTTGGATGGACTGGACATGTAAGAACAAAATAGACGGTGGCACTCAAAGAATAAAAGAAAAACAATATTAGTTAAACTACATACTATAATAGGTACCTACAAAAATTATAATAATCTTACATAAACATAAAATTTAGGTTTTCTAACTTTTACAAGGTTAGATAACCTGATGAAGCAGTTTTTTACTATATTTATGTTATATCTACTCAATATTTTTACTTAATATTATATATTTATTTATTTTTTTAATAATCTAAATGTATCCTCTACAATAATTTTAATTTAATATAATTTTTAACCTATTTGTATTTTTAATACTTTAACTAATGTACCTAATTGTTTAACTATTTTAATCGTGTTAATTACTCTATAAATAAATGAGTGCTAAAAGTGAGTGCCAAGGGTTCAAAATATAAAAGTATACCTGCGTAAGTGAGTTATATAGAACGCTTGAAACAGCCATATGCAGAGTTTTGACTAACTCCTCTTCGCTAAGATGATTTATCAATACGATATTGAAACATACTTGCGAAGTTACGATCCTTCGTAAAGTTGCCTGAATTATGTCGAACTTCATAACTTCACTCTTGCAAAACTTAAATTTATGTGTCTGTTTGTAATGTCAAAATAACAGCTTTTACTACCTCAACATCAACAGACTATATTGGTCCACTGCTGGACGCAGGCCTCCCCCTGATAAGCGCCTTATTGGCTTTTATCTCACTGGGGGTAAGGCCCATAATCCTCACGCTGGGCATGCGGGTTGGGGATCGCAGTTCGGTGGTAGAATTGTTCTGCAGGAGGCGCTGCTGCCCGCCCCTCGGTCGATATCCCTTAGTCGCCTCTTACGACACCCGCGGGAAGGTTTGGGGGTACAAATTCTAGCCACATGGCACGGCTGTTTACTAAATGCTTACGAAAGTACAAAAATAAATAAATAATGTTGGACTATTCACACAGCATCCTCTAGCCCCAAGCTAAGCAGAGCTTTTGTTATGGGTACACGGTGCCTATAAACAACAATTTTAAAATGTTTCTCTGTCTGCTTGTTTTAGGTAATCTCCGAAACGGCTGGACCAATTTTGACGGGATTTCACTGGCAGATAGCTGAGGTCATAACGGGTAACTTAGGCTACCTTTAGAAGAATAATTAAAACCCATGAAGTTGTGAATTCGCGGAACCGCGGGATCAGCTATTATTTATTTATTTGTTCTACCAGTGGGTGTTACAATCATACATCCTATGAAAATACACACAAAAAAAAACAAAAAAACAAAAAAAAAATAATAATGCTGGACAATCCACACAGCATCATCTAGCCCCAAAGTAAGCAGAGCTTGTGTCATGGGTACTAGATGACTGATAAACTTAAAAAAAAAAATATTTATTAACAACAAAATTAACAATTAGGCATACATATTAAAAATTTTAAAACTAAAGATATTGTATTGTATTTATTTATTCCATAAAGATACATTGGTACACTTGGAAAAGTTAATTTAGATACATTTATGTTCAAAATATAAAATATAAGAGCTAACTATAATACGTGTGTATGTCTATTGGATTGGCTACGGCCCCACACTAGGCTCATGGCCCGTGTCGTGGGTACCCGTGCACGAATAGTCAGAAGATTAACTGGTTCTAGGGTATCAAAGACAACTTTACCGAGTAAATATTCCTGTAAATAGGTGTGGTATGCAATTTAGAATCGAGAAAGGTACTTATTGAGATAACTAATTGCACAACCAATTATAGGTAAACAGTAGGTTATCAGATGAACAACTAAGACAACAATAAATGTAAACGACGCAGCAATATCACCATCTCCTAGTAGTTAATGTCAATAGCACTAAATTTCTGAATTTTATGTAGTTTTAAGTAGGTACCTGATGCGTAGTATAGAAAATAAATATAGAAATTATGACCTAAATTGTGATCAATTTTAAAGTTTAACAACTGGAAATAAATGAAAAATTATGACTCCAAAATTATCAGCTTAAGTAAGTACATAAATAAATAAGACATATTTGGTACATATATTCATACAACAACATACTCGTATTTTCACCCATTTTGCTACAAGGAACATGGCAATTAATTATTTCTTGCAACATCTTATCGACCACTTAGTGTAATCACCAAGAAACCACCTACAGTCGTTAAGTGCCCTGAACTAGGGGTCCAAATGTTTACCCCTAAGAGCCCCTTGTCCTTATAGTTTTTCCTCCATTACTCTGAAATGTTATCGCTAGAGGGCTCCTTGTGTTACTGACTAATTGACTAAATAACCCAATTTTGGGTAATTGTTTTTTATTTTATTTATTTATTGCCAATATGTACATAGGTTGGTAGCATAAGATCTAATTATAGCTAAAGTTAGTACCTACATACACCCTGTCGGGCTGCATTTTTAATTTTAATTAGAATAGAATAGAATATATTTTTATTTGTTATAAGACTTACACAGAATACGTACTAAAATTAGACTTAATTGTTAGTCGTTTACATAATTAGGTACTTACTTTTCATTCTAATTAATAATAATTTAAATAAATCTCTTAAAAATCAGGCAAATAATCTGTTTAATTAAAATTATACAATTGGTTTGAATAAGGTAGGTACAATTAACAAATGATAAATAAAAAATCTAAATGTTTATTCAAGTAGGCACTAATATCAGTTTTAGTTGTAATAGTAATAATCTAATTTAGTTTTTGTGTGCAAAATTCTTTTATACTATAATAACATTTATTAATTAGAAAAAATTTAGAGTATTTGTAAACAGGTTGTATTTTGTCATGCCTTTTATTTCTTAAGGAAGTTTATTATATATTTTAAATTAAATTTTGTGGAGCGCTTTACTGTGAATACACAGATCAATACCATATTTGTTACAACGTTATAAGTCTACGCATTTAACTTTCCTCTTTTGCCACTTTTGGGTCAAGACGTGTGGTTTTACTATATGTATAATTAGATTTATTACAAAAACAAAAAACCAACTTCGAATTCCTTTAGATATTTACTGTTTTATTAAGTTTTGCGGGACAAATGAGGAATAAAGTTTATATGGGACTACCTCGAGACCATTTTCAATACATAACCAAAATAATCCTCAAAATCGACCCACACACAGAACAAATAAACATACATACTCAGTATGTATGTTTATTTGTTCGGCAGTTACTGCCGAAAATAGAACTTCCTCCTTTTTTTGAAGTTGGTTAATAAATAAAGCATCATATTCACCGGCGGGTGTCTCGCCGTCAGCCAATAAAATCTTTTCCGAGTATCTTAAATCATAAAGATGGTGGTCTCTTATTTTAAACCAAAGAATCGGTTATACTCGGCTTAAATGCGGATGAACCAAACGGAGTTTAATTTTGGCAGAGTCATGGAGAGCCTTGGCGATGTTTCTCTCTCAATTCAATGAGGCCATTTCCAAAAATGAAAAGACCTTATTCAACTTGGACCTCAATAGATGGCAGGGGTCTTACACGGAAGAATACAGGCTGTGGTAGTGGCATGTCAACCTATACAGGGTCTATGCCATTTAATTTCAAACTAAAAGCGCCATCTCATCAGCCTGGTCACTATATCTGGTAACTATTTTTTTACATTATGAAAACGCCTTATTCTCCTTGGCCTAGGCCAATATGATGGACTAAAAAGTTTCTAGAATTCGAACCACAGAAATATATCAAAACAACTGAAACAGAAATAGATAGAAGCAAAGAGCTTGCTGTTTTATATTCAAAGTCAAAGTCAAAAACTCTTTATTTCCATAAATACAATAAATGTACACTTAGAAAAGGTCAAATTCTTAATAATTAAACAGTGACACGGAAATAAAGTGATATTTTTGATTTCAGTCGCTTTGGTACGTAGACTAAAGTAAAGAAGCGACGAAGAAACCTTTAGCCTGTTAGTTAGTTGTTATTTTTCGAGTTGGAACAAATCCCGTTCCTAGCTTTTTTATCCTCTAGAAGTCTAGATAATCTGATATTTATAGTAGGCCTATTTACACAAGAACGTTTTGACAATTTGTTTAAATTTATTTACTGATAATTTTTGCTACTTACTAGGAGTTTTGTTGTATACATTGTCCTTTAAAAGACACATTAATTTTGTGTAGTCTAGTTGCGGGCACGGCGAGTTCATGTTTATTTCTTGTATTCAAGTTATGTACATACACCGCTATTTTTAGAGAACCGATTAATATTTCTATGAGTGTACAATAGGTTGTCATAAATATATATTGACTCTTTATTGAAACCGAGCGTGTAACATTTTGCATAGGTACTTTGACGTCACGAGTGCAATTTAGTGATGTAAAACACCACTAAATTACACAATTTCCTTATTTGGTTGTGTTTAAACAGTTTCTTATTGAACAACAAGGCATTTTGTTTTTATAAACTGACGTCTCACGTGGAATGCGGTCGGGAGCGGACTGAATTTCGCGGCGAGCAAAGAGTCACTCCAGCGCTTCATTTCGGCACGCGAGGTTAATAAACTTTTTGTTTCTATCTAGATAAATTTCTGTGTTTCGAACCGACAATCTTCAGCTTCCATAGCAGAAGCGCAATATAATTTCATGAAAACTGTCCAAGAGGGGTAATCCCATACAAAAATGAGACGTCACGATCACGTCTCGTAACGTAACTAACGTCAAATAGACTCACTCCTCAGGTTATTAAAATACAGTTTCATTTCGTGTAACTTATAATGACGACAACATTTTGCAATAAACCTGAAAATATGAGTTATTCCGAGTAAAGTTTGCACATACATATTTCCAGTTAAACGCCCGTCCAACAAACCTCAAATACAAACAATTTATTAAAATGTTTACTGTAAATTCGGCTTCAGTTTGCGTCCGAACCAACAACGAAATTATGAAATGTTGTTACTTTGCAGTTTTCAAATCCATTTTGCATTACTGTGCCTTTCTCTGGGTTTTTGTTTAGCAGTGCTTTCGTTCTTTTTGATCCATCAACTTTATAAGCTTTTTGATTTATCAGTATTCTAGTAAAAGAAGTGTATTAGGTATTTAAGTCAGAATCGCGTAAGACGGGGCCCATGTCTCTAAACAAAATAATATAATTTGATTGTTTTGAAAAACTAAAAACCAACTACAAATTCACTGTTTTTTAAGTAATGCGGGACAAATACTTATCCCTTGGATTTTTTTTTTATGGGACCACCTCGAGATCATTCTGAGATTCTGAGAAATCGGCGAACATAATGTCCTCGGAAGATGGGAAGGCGCAAGTGTGTCGACGCATGTACGGTCCCCAACTCCCATGGGACTAGTATCATACCTACCGTCGAGCATCTCACCATCGTCACGCAATAGACCATTCGGTTCGAGAATAGCTGGTACGTTAGCGGTGACAAAGGCCTGCCGGATGATGTCGTTAAGGGTGACATGGCGAGATATCCGACCGGCGGCCCTAGTACACGATAATCCGTGATGACCAAGCTGTTCGACAGCAGTACCGCACTGGCATTTCCTCATAAATGCCAGTGCGGTACCGCAACACCTTGCACCCAACCCAAGACATGTTGCGATACGGAAAGTGACGGAATCCAATATAGTGCCAGTGTTATATGAAGGAAGTGCTTGCAACCAATGTCCTGACTCCCATTTAGAAACGGCCGGAGACGGGCACGATCCGCAGAGCTGGAGCACGTTTGTAACAAACAATACCGTGTCAACTCACAAAGAGGCACAGAGAGATACAATTGGTCCCATTGCCGTTGGAACAAAAGAGATTTTGGGGGAGCAGCATCGGGGCAAGCACTAGGTATGACAAGACGTTCGAGCTTCGTCTAAAAATTAAATTTTGAATGTAGAGGTAATTCCAGGTGGAATCAAACGAGATGGCTTTAAAAAAATTAAACCAAAGAACTAGTGCTGTAGACAGAAGAAAGGAACGCGCTGGTAGGGCTACATTTGACATTTTGCGAATACTTAAGCCTCCCAATTTGACAGGCAGGGAGGCCTGCGACCATGCATCCAAATCGATATTCAAAACCGATGATAAAGTATTAATTATTATGTAGTCTAAGCCTTCCAAGAGCTCGCTGTGTTTCCACAGTTGACTACATCACAAAGAACACGTAAATTTAGGTCAAAATAGGTAACAACATCTTATTTTTAATTATCTGCAAAATTAAGGTAAACAATCCTGCAGTAATAAACCTAAAATTAACCGTCTCGTTGTTGATTTTTAAACACAATTTAAAGTTCTTGTAGATTTGAGATCCTTTCTTAAAGATTGTTAACATTATCTTCATCTCCATTCCAAAAATCAGATATTTTGATATAATTTGCAGCTAACCCTAAGCATAGTTCTTAGTAGGCACATAACACGCGCCACGACGACGTAAAGCCACATATCACTAAGGCAAAATATACGTCATCCTATATTTTATTTCCTATACGTTTATAATGTTTTTAGATAAAATCCGTCGCAAGTTCGTGGCTGAAACGGTTCAATGAGAATCAAAGGGTTTTTGTCTCGCCTCGGGAGTAACATTTACATAATCTGACAACATTTTCTGTTTCTCTGGGAATGGGTTTTGTGGTAGTACTACCACTTCTTCTTACGAGGCCGCAATGCGCGCCATTTTGTGAAAAGGATAGGCATAGGATTTCGCGTTTATAGGAGTGGGACAAAGCATACGTTTTTGGAACGGCGTAAGGGCAAAAATCAAGTTATTGTTTATATACAAAAAAGCTATGCAAGCTATGAAAAACTGGTTCACGGAACCAAAGAATTAGTAGTATATAATATACCTAATATACCTCGAATTCGAGAATTCGAGTTTTATACCACGTGGATCGTGAGTACTGAGATCTCGGCCTAGTTTGACGTCCAAACCTGCTAGGTTCGCCTCCTAAGGACTTTTGTTTCAAGTAGTTCTGAGTGTCGTAGTGCCTAAGAATTTACTATTAACTACTAAAAATATTCGATGATGTAGACTTTGTAACGAACATGCTTTTAAGAGTTCTTTAGAGGAAAAAAAAATCTCGCTAAATAACTCGAAGAAACACTAAAGTATCAAACTGAGCAAGAAAATTGCATGAAGATGCTGGATGTGGTAAGCTGATGACATAACGCTATAGACAGGAGATGTTAGTCCAGCAGTGGACAATGGTGGGAATTAGGGTGATGACGATGGATGACCAAACAGTGTTCGCCAATACATTGTCAATTGTCGACAATATAAAATTCGAATTATAGGCACTTATTTATGACACAACAAGCTAAGATGTAGAATTAAGGTGGTCAGTGACGCTCGAACAAAAAACGGAATTTACTATTTTCTAGGTGCAACAAGAAATTTAGATAGCAGATAAAAAGTTTTGCGCACATTGTAAGCCATTTGCTATGAACCCACGCTCTTGTCGCAATCGTCGTTTTAGAGTCTGTTGACTCACTATTTATTATGAGATATTTTTACTAAAATCAACATTATGTCGATAGACTCCAAAACTACAATTGATTCAAAGTTTTTTTAGCAAATATTCACAGCAAATGACTTAAAATGTGCGCAAAACTTCTTATCTGCTATCTAAGTAAAATACTTATAGAACCTATAAAAAAGTAAAACCCAGTTTTTGTTTCAAGCGTCACTAACGACCTTCGACCTTCGTAGAAACATAGGTTATCTCGGCCTTCAGGTCATCACTCGTCAGAGCCACTCGGCACCCGACCCGTACCGCCTCACCTCGTGTGGACGCCCCGTGGCGTTGACGGGTGGTCACCGCGCGGTCACCAGCGAACCTGCGTTAGCGGCGCGTGGTCCACTCGGGACCCATGCGCTGTCAACGCAAGGCGAGCAAGGAGCTATCCAAGAGCCGCACCCGACGTCAACGCGTTGACAGCTTGCGAGCGAGGCGATCCAAAGTTGATGTAGTGAGCGCATATCCATAGAATTGCATATAAAGAATACTAACCGCACGAGGCGAGGCGGTGCGGGTCGGGTGCCGGGTGGCTCCAATGAGTAATGAACTTAATAGGTACACATAGGAACGCGGTCTTAAGGGCGACCAGCGAAGGTTTTACGATTATTTTATTCATGTATTCCTACATAAAAGTATGTATGTATTATCTCATGTAGATGTAGCCGACGGTTCCACATTAAACTGGGTATCTGTAGGAGTCTACACACCAAAGTCACCAACGCCGCCAACACAGCTCGGCGGTTTGGTTTTTTTTTTATACTACCTAGTTGGCAAACAAGCATGCGGTCAGCCTGAAGGAAAGCGGTTACTGCAGCCTAAGGACGCCTGCAACATCAGAGACATTACACGCGCGTTGCAGACCCTTTAAATGTCTTAGAAGACCCTTTTTGAAGAACCCCATATTGTAATCCTGATGTTGGATGTTGGCGGATTCACATCCAGGAGTGATAATTGATCGTTTCGTGTAGGCGCGAGACGATTTTTTTTGTGGATTTTATTTTTTTCTCAAATCTACGAATAAAACTAACAGAAAAGTTAATAAAAATAATAATCTTGTGCCAACACGAAATTATCAACCACACCCCAAAGCCGGGTTGTTAAACATTGTCAATTGACAAGTCGCTGAGTTCCGCGGACATGTTGCCAATAATTGTCGCCGACAATGGTATACTGGACCTACCACCGACATTGTTGCGGACTTGCCGTCGCAGAATTACGCTACACGATACAAAGAAGTAAGTTCATCCATACTAAATTAAAGAAAGAAAGAAAATAGAAAGAAAAAAGAAAGCGACTCTAAATTCTGTCTGTCTGTCTATTACCTTTTCCCTACACCGAACCGAAAACTGGAATCACACTCTAAAACAGAAAATTTCAACAAAAGAATAGTCACAAATTAGAACTAATAACTATTATTCTTTATTGACAAAGAAAATTACAATTTAATAATAAAAACAAACTAGAACTAGTATTTACAATTGAAACAATTAAGCTAACTGCAGACTGTTGCAAACAATCTACAGGTAGCTCAACTGATCCATATCAATACAAGTCTGAAGCGTCCCCAATACGCTGGCTAATAGGTATTTACAACTGAAACAGTTGAGCTAATTGTAGACTGTTGCAAGCAATCTAGAAGCTCAACTACTTTATTGTTAGTGGCCGTTCTTGAAAAAGATGATCAACAGATGTTGTAGATTGTAATAAGAAGCTGTCTTTTCGTAAGACGCTGAAAACAGGCAACGTCTCACGTGAGTCGTTGGGAATAATAACCCCTAACTTAACATAAGTAATTTTAATATCCGACAGAGCTTTACCACTCTGTGCTTACAACACAAAAAGCACTATCATTCAAATTCAAGGAAACCTTCAACAAACTCCAGCCAACTGGGACATTTTGGTAGCCTCTGTTCAGTTTCGTTTGATACTGTTGAAGTATCAAACGGAACTGAACAGCTAAACTGAACTAAACCGCAGCTAAACCAAACTAAACAAGCACTTGGTTTTCACAATTTCGCATAATATTTATACTCTGTTTTAGAAACTTAGATATGTTTTGTAAACAAAGGAATTTTAAAATTAAAAAGATGTTGGTGGAAGATATTTTATGACACTGACGTCTCGACAACTCGCATGACACTGGGCAGCTATTCAAATCATGTGAACAATACAGGGGAACCCAGCTACTGGCATGCGAGTACACAATGCGAGCAGCTGCCTACTGTCAAGTCAGCAGCTCGCAACGTGTAAACCAGCCATAAGAGTACCCGAGTATACGTACCCTAAAGAGTTTTGTTGAAGTCATGCGAAAACAAATAAAGTTATAGTCATATTAACCACTATCCTGGCATGCCTCTACATTAAAGAAGCGGCAGAGCTCGTTAAACAGCATCCAGAACTTTTCAAAAAAAAAAAAGCTAACTTGAGATCTAGAAGACCAAATGAAATTTCCAACAACAAATTGCACACATCAAAATATAAATTAACAATGACACAGAAACAATCGTACTACATGACAATAAAAATATTAAAATAATCTACCAGAGGATCTAAAGAACCTCTCTGGAAATTTATTTATTATGCAACTATAAAAAATGGCTCCTTTATAAATGCTATTATTCTATGAATCAATATTTTAATTACAGGGACTTCGAAGACTTCGAATATATTCATTGATTTATAAAAATTTTTAAATTATTATTTTTTTGACAGTTGTTACCTATTCTTTTAATTAATTTATTTTGTATTTGTAATTTAGAAATAGAAAATGTAATATTTGCATACTATGTTAGGTAGAATATAACTGGACCTATATACATATGTACATAGTTTTAAGACCTACATTGTTACATATATTCTGGCAAATAAACATCTTTTATCTTTATCAGTGAGTGATTCAGATCGACGCGTACCACACTTAAGCCCGTATTTATAGCTTGCTCAGTCATATAGATCTATGTTTGTGTGATGTTTATGCCATAGAAAAGCGTTACTCAAGCATAGATTGACGACTGAGCAAGCTTTCATAATACGGGCCTTAGTATAAGATAATCATTTCATCCGCAAAACTATAATTAGCCATCAAAACCTATCACGTGCTTTTGAACCCACGGTTGATAATTGATTCCACTTATCTCTTTCCCGCAGCTCCATTATAAATGCGTGAGAGGGAGACAGAAGCTAATGTATGTTGGGGGCACGTATTCGCTAAGGTTTCGAGAAACGTGCGATCTCTAAAAGCGATCTACAAGCTGCGGATTTTTTAAAATAAACTTGGCAAAAAACTGAGTTTATTCCTTGCCATACGCTTTATATATATTTTTAGACATTGTGGGACTGTATGGTTCCATCAAGATTTCTGAAAACTAATAGCTTGCATACTAACCACATTGTTGTTGTTGGGTTTGTCAGAAAAGGATGGTCAGATATAGATACGATTCGATACATGGATGATTTGTGGACTGCGGCCCGTCCCATTAAACTATTCATTAAAAATAGCCCCGCTGCTGCTGTGCAATTACGCAATAATTACCCATCCTATAATTGACATTTGAAAGCCCTTTGAATGGCCTTGAAAGCCATTTCGAAGGTCATAGCAATACAATAGCAAATTACGAAGGCCATTCAAAGGGCTTTCAAATGTCAATATAGAATGGGTGGTTTTGCGTAATTGCACAGCTGATCGAGTAGTATGAAGGTGATCCAATAGTTTCATACGAACTAGATTAAATTTTTCGCATGATTTTATTGTCTTGTTGCAGTACGAGCAGTAGGCACCTACGCAGAGAAGTGGAAGGAAATCGTCAAGTGCTCGAAAACTTTTATGTTTTGGTATTTTGCAATCTGATAGACGTTTTGATCTGGTCGACATGACCGCAACCAATAGTAGCTAAGGGTCGAATGTTGTGCTACTGTTAGCCACATCACAGAGTGGCGGGAATCTGCGTATTCGTGAATAAGAACCCTGCTCACTGGTGCGTAATGAGTTGGTAAAGCTCTGGGGCCTGTACGCGGTGGATTCTGGCATTTTGAATATAGTTTCGGGGACGTTTGAAATTTACACAACAATGGAGTTTGAGCTAGTTTATGTGATTAGACTGCTTTAGAATCAACCCCTTTAACTCAGTCCGTGGATGTCGTACGAGTCGACTAAGAGAACCCATCAGATGAAGGGCAGTAGCTTCCTTGTTATTATTCAAAACTCCTACTGCGCTCACGGACCCATCCTTAACTAACCTCCCGAAATGTCTCATACAACACACCGCTCAAAGCTTTTTTTCGAGGTTGTTTATTTTTATGCCTACTAAAGTCATTTACAACAGGATATTTACCATGATTTGAGTTTTGAGTTTTCCAATATTTCAGCTCAGTTTCATGCGCCATGATCAAGGAACAACTGCAGGCTCTGCGAGTGAGTTTTTAGTGGCAGACATGCCGATCTACCCTCAATGTTTGTCTTTTGCTACGAACGTTACCACTACCGTTATATTTACCATATCCCGATGTAAATAACTTCAGTGTTAATAACCATGGATTTACAAGATGTATGCCTATTGTTAACTTCTATCACTTTGATTATGGTCTTCAACCGCAAAAAAAATATATCGTCGTGAGGTTCGACGATATTGAATGGGGCTAAGTACTAGAGTTAAATAGGAATAGATTGCAGAATGATGACGGTTTTCATCCTAATTTTAGACTTTTCGCCTAATGCTTCGATGGGATGAGGATTATACTGTAAAAATCTTTCGTCACTCTTCACTCTGGATTCAAAATAGCGCCCTCGAGATTAAATTACCTACTTTACATGCTTGTAACGAACGGTAACGCCTGAAATTTCATTAAACCTGTCAAAAAACTCGTGACTTGAGACATGCTTAAATCTAAGATACGTTTCTCTTGTGTTACGTTACGTTTGTAACGTAACGTAACATAAGTAGCTCTCATCATCTACACATAATAATGTGTTCGTTTTGCGGCATTTTCGTGCATGGCTTGGAAGGCCAAAACCGACAGTTGTGGTATTACAGTATTGTCAAAAATATGAGATAATTTTAAAGACAGTTTGAACCGTAGAAACAAAATATTACTTCGCAAGTATTAAGTAATCAATTTTAACGTCCGTGCCCGGAAAAGAAAGCTTAAAATTGTAAAAATACTCCCCATTTCCCACGTGAAATATTACAAAATAAACAGTCATATAAATATCAGACCCAGCTGCTCTACGATCGATGCAAAATATAAAATTTAACGGCGGGGCTAGTGCCCGGATTATGGCATGGCACGGCTGATTGTATGAGTATTTTGATTGAATTTTCCGTCGTTAAATGACGATAGAGACACTTCATTTTAATGAACTTTACTGATACAAAAAAAAAACTGTTTAACCTGTAACAAATTTACTTTGTTTCATTAGCTTACATGACTTTTGGAAACGTCAGATATTTCAAATTATTGAAATATCTGACTGATGAATGAATATTTTGTCCAGCATTATTTATTATATTTATTATTTATTTACAAGCACATTATTTAGATCCTCATACCTAGTTGAGAAAAAAAGAGGACTATTTCGAATATTGATTGAAGAAGTCTACAGTGAGGTACATAAGTTTGTACGAGGCCGAGGATTGTAGCGCTGTGAACTGCTAGAACTGCTGGCAGGCTAGCTCGTGGTCTGCAACCAGCTGCGTCCGTTTATGTTTGAGATTGGGTGTATGTAGTTTCCTATTCAAGGGTCTTCAAGGTAGGAGGAGACTGAGAGTATCTTGGAGAAAGCTCAGGCAGGGTTTTCATGCTATTTATATGGAACCTATCACATTTAGAACGATAAAAATAGACTTTGACAGACATTTAGTGACAGTGGTAGATAAAATCTGCTGTGTGGTGCCAGCTTAGAATTTGCATCACCCCAACGCTTCCCGCACCGCAACTCTTGTCGTAAGAGGTGACTAAGGGATATCCATCGGGAGAGGTCAGCAGCGACCCCTGCAGAACAATTCTACCACCGAACTGCGATCCCCAGCCCGCATGCCCAGCGTAGGGATTATGGGCATTACCCCCATGAAACATAAGCCAATAAGACGCTTATCAGGGAGAGGCCTGCGTCCAGCAGTGGACCAATACAGGCTTTTGAGGTTCAGGAGATAAAATTACCTATGTTATTCTATGAAAACATTACTTTAGAATCAAAATAAATATTATCATGTTGGTTAGGCATTCGAATCAGAAAATTGGGTTCTATCGAGACGTATATGAATAAATATACAGAAGAAAATTAAAAAAAAGTCGGTTTTTCCATCGAAATAACAGAAAACATATAACGTAGAAGTATGAAGAGATTCATATTTTCGATTCCAAGTGAGTATTTACATGAATAATTATAGAAAAGTATACAGAACAATGAACAACATTAAAAAACACAGCGAAACACAGTTTATGCTAAGACATAATTTTATGGAGGTTATGGAATCGTTGTGAATAATATTGTTATAAAAAATAAGAACACCATTTCATTTGACAATAAATGCGCCATAACACTAGCGGAAAGCTATAAGTGCTTATTAACTTTTTACTTTTATTTTCTGTAGTGTTAGAGGGTGCCGTGTTTTATGCTTTTGTTTTGTGAAAACAAAGTGAGGTTTTGTTATGTTTTTCCTTGCATTGTATGTCAACAAAGGCGCACATAGCTGTGAAGCTCTATTCTACCATTATTTGACAGAAAAGTGCTTTTTCACTAGCTAAAAATGTATAATAACGGAAAGTAAAGCAAAATACTAGGAGACTGAAAAGAGGGATCATCCCCTTGCGTTGTACCCCCAATTTTTTTGTCACCTTGTTTTGATGATTTTAAGTCCATATTTGAATGCACGTTTTTGTGCTGTGTGGATTAATGAACGCAGAGCTTAATGTGTTTTGGGATTTTAGCGTCATAAAGTAAGAAACACCCATCTGTTTACTAATCTTCTTACTCGTAATATATAAAAGAACAAGCTATTTTCTGGGGACAACGCCCAGCCTAAACCGCTGAAGCTAGAAAGCTGAAATTTGAAAAGCGGGTAACTAGTTACTACACAGCCTCCCGTTAAGAAGGCATTTTTGGAAATTCTCCCCTAGGGGGGTGAAAAGGGGGTTTGAAGTTTTTTTGGTGTTTTTTGTAACTCTTTAACCAGTAGCCCAATTAGCTTGAAACTTACAGAGAGTAATAAAAATACTAAACTATTGAATATGTATTTCAGGATATTTCAAAATTTTCCTGAAAATGGGGTTAATCGGGTTATTAAAGTTGGGATTCGTAATATGGCTCCGTACTGAAATATCTGTAAATTTTTAATGCATAATGCTATTGACTTGAAATTTTCTGTATACATCAAAATAATAATAAACTAAAACACGTATTCAGAAATTAAAAAAAATCCTTTATAAAGGTTAAAATGAGGGTATAAAGGTTAAAAACCTAAATAACTTCATTATTTTGGTTTTTTTAACCAGTTGCCCAATTAGCTTAAAACTTACAGATAATACTAAAAATATGAAACTATTGAACATGCGTTTCACGATTTATATTTTTTTTTCTGTAATTGGTTTAAATCGGGTTATTAAAGTTTGTGATTTCGTAATAAACTATAAAGTAAACAATGATACACGTATTTTTTATTTATATAAAACTACCCCTAGGGGGTGTGCAATCAATTTCCACGCCGACGAAGCCGCGGGGCGCAGCTAGTTATTTGATAAGTGAAGTGAAAACGCTACTTTTGACAGCCGTGTTTTCATCCATGCCTAGAAATATCAATTGCGTAATCCCAAAGAATTTTGCCGCAATCTTTCTTAAATATTTACTTGTGATTCTTGGGCGACTAATTAATAGGAGCGTAATTATACAAAGTAACAAAATGTACCGCTAATGAAACGTAATTTCCTCGCCGGCCATTTTGCATAATTAGACAAAGGTTTAGCTCGCGTAGATTAAGCAAATATTTTAGAACTTTGTCTTATTAGTTATGAAGATAAATTAACCTCGGGATATCCTTTGAGACGGGGAGTTTAGTTACTGATTTATGAAAAAGCACAGTACTTGGTTTGTAGCGTATTCGTTTCTTTATTCTGCCAGCAGCTTTGTGCGCGTTTTTTGTGTACGTGTGAGCCCGAGTGGTGCAGTGCCATGATGGCAGTGGTAGTGGTTAGGGTGATCCGAGTTCGATTCCAGGCAGATAATAATATCGTTTCCAAATAAGTACGAACCTACATCATGATCATCGTCATCATATCTGCCTGTTGACGTGACACTGCTGATCTCTGTAACACATCAGTTTAATTGATGCTGTGCGAACCTCATCTACAGTCTTCCGGCTACCTCGCCGACGAAATCGTTTGACCAGGAAGTCCTAATAATATCACATCCACACTAATATTATATATTCAAAAGTAACTCTGTCTGTATAGCTGTCTGTCTGTTACCTTTTCACGCCTAAACGGCTGAACGCATCTCAATGAAATTACGCTGCCAAATTGTATATTAAATAGGTAAATGGTATCCTGGCGATGGACATAGGCTTCTTAAAGCTGGGGTATGCCCCAACGGTCTTGAGAACACAAAATAATTATCTGTAGGCGTATAGGTAAATAATTTGTTTTATTCGTGAAATGTTCAGTTCGTGTAAAATACTTTGACAAATACTGAGTCAAAAAAAAATACTCAAACTCAATAGCGCTTACAATAAATATCCAAATTTACAATTTAAAAAAATATTCGATATTTGGAGATTTCTTCGAAACGCTGTTGATTTTGAGTATTTTGCGTTCACTCCCATATTTTTCAAAGTATTTTACACAAATTGAACATTTAAAAAAATATATATATTTATACGGCTATAGATAGGTAATTATTTTGTGTTGTCAAGGCCGTTGGGGCATAGATTAGCCTTCAAAAATGCGTGCGAAGCCGCGGGCTGCAGCTAGTGACTATATGATTTTCATTCGTAAAATAAAGAGAACCCAGTGCTTAGACAAACCTAACATAGGCTTTAAGGCATTGCTAACCAATTTTTGTAACGAATTTTTATTGAATAAATGATTTATCTATCTATCGCCAATAGACTTTCGTTTGTCCACAATCTCACCTGATGGTAAGTGACAATGTGCCCGACGATGTGTCACGAAGGTCTAGAAGACACATGATACCTACCTATGATTTTTTTATAAGTATCGAAGTGCAGTCATGTGTAAAGAGAACAGACTAGCGATTCCCTTCCACTTTCCGCGACGCGACAAAGCTCCTTAAATGTCATAAATAACCGTATATGGCCTTAATAACCTGAAAGAGACAGGTGATAATTCATGTGGGAAGCCACAGTGTAGATTATGTAAAGAGTTGAAGGACTCGATACTGTAAGCGTGCTGAAACGCCAGTGGATTTTATTTTACTGGCGACATCTAGTTAGAGATTTTAAAATACTAAATGATTTTTCCACCGCCTCCACAGCGGTCCACTGCTGGACCCAGGCCTCTCCCTGATATCCCCTTATTGGCTTTTATCTCACGGGGGGTAAGGCCCATAATCCCCACGCTAGGCATGGAGGTTGGGGATCGCAGTTCGGTGGTAGATCAAATAATAGTATGTTTTTAACTTTGACTAAAAGTGAAATTTTACAGTAATATGTATCCTAATGAATTCATCTGTTGTAAATAATGTTTTAATCTATCCATAAATCTTTTTATATTTTAATCTAATTGATTGAGTAGGTAAGTAACATGCACCTACAGATCCATAGGAAATGTAGTTTGGTACCTACTAACTTTTAAAGTATTCATTAAAGAGCGAAGTCTCTAACCAGTCTAACATTTAGTAATTTTTTAAAAGATTGACAAACGTTCGAAACCTTCGGCGCGCGAGATACGCTCACACTTGACGGTTCTTGTTTCTGAATTAACTCGATAAAGCAACCTTAACAAAACACCAAATCAAAAAGGCACAAAAATTAATCACCACGTGAAAAATACCCCCAAGAAAAACCAAATACCCCCAAAAAGAAACTATCCCCAGTAGTTCTTGTTGGTATTTCTCATCTGTGGTTCACTTATCAGAAGCCAAAGCGGCCAAAGTCACGAAGGGTAGGATTTAGTTTTCGATGCGGCCTACCCCCAGGGAATTTCAATAAGCATGCATATGAAATTTATCTCTGTTTGGGATATAAAGGGCACCTGCGACACCTGTTTGTGAGTGTGGGCGTTTGCTGTATGTATGAATTATGAGTAGATGTTCATGCAAAATAGAATAGAGTTAAAAATTATTTCGAAACAAGTACAAAAAAAACGATTCATTAATAATAAGAATTTTGAGAATAGGACTTCCAGCTTTAGCTTTTTTCCATTTATTAACTCATGCTATAAGGCCTTATTATTTATGAGCGTAAGATTGCAGGCAGATACTGGATGCGGCAAGCTGAACACAGGGCGCTATGGAGTTCATAAGGGGAGGCCTATGTCCAGCAGTGGACTAAAGATAGGCAGGAGATCATCACTAAAAAAACAAACAATAGAAAAACAGAAAGCACAGAACTTACAAACAGTCATACAAACTTTCGTCTTATTAGAGCTATTACGTTAACGCTATATTTTGCTCGAACAAAAACTGCTCAGCTGGTGTAAAGAGATTCCATTGACAAACGACCGTTTGGCAGCATCTGTATTATTGGCACAAAATACTGCTACGTTTTCTATTGCGTGCCTTATTGAAGCAATATGGCTTTGTATGTAAGAAAAGAACCCATGGAAAAACATTGCAAGAGTAATAGTTAGCTCAAGGCGTAGTCACGTCCTGCTAGAACGACGTAGAAATGAATATAAGAATGCTGCAAAATGAATATAATATGCAGACAAGCAACTTTAGTTGAAGAAACTGGCAACTTTTCAATATGTTTACATTTTTTTTTTTCAACAGCTAGTTGCGAGTTGCCCGTTGCCGCAATAGTTGCTCTGTCTGCATAGTGCCATAAGGCATACGCAATACAAATGCACGCTCGAAGACGTACATTTGTTGTTTCGTAAGCTGCCAGTATTGTTCTTACTGCTTTGCCACTCGTCACACGCATACGTACCGCAAAAAGTGATAATATATGTATATATAGCTCTCGCACGATGAATAGAATATAAATATACTAAAGTAAGTAAAGTAAAGTAAAAAGTATTTATTAGTATTTATTTTTGTGCCACAAAATTATAAGCAAAGTTGGTAAAAACAAATATAGTTACAACATGTTTTATGCAAATATGTCGCATAAAACAACATGTTTTATGCGACACCTAGAGGGCGCAGCAGCAGCAGCTGTGACATGCGCGTAAAACAAGGACAAAGAAGGTACACATATATGTATATTAACAGTGTTCATACGTCCACAGCTGAACATTTCCCAAACGGGGTTATACCATAAGCACCTATCTTGGCAAGCAGATTGGTGATCAGAACACAGTGAATACAGATGGAATCTGACACTTTTCCCCTGGTAGAGTCCCCTTCCATAGTTGGCTTTTATGACATTTACGTGCTACTGGTTGAATAGGAGTTGAAGAATATATTATATATGTACGTACCACGCCGTTACCGCGAAAGCCTCGACTATAGTACAATTCATATAAAGCACATTAGGTACTTGCAAATTATTTTCGGTTTTATTAACGCTGCTTGAACTTCATTGGTTCATCAAAGGTTCCAAGTATTATAGCTCCCTAAAAAGTATAGGTGGTACGTAAAGGTATGTTTGAGAAGTCGCTAAAGCAAAGTTAGGATGATATTTGAGAGAAATATCATCCTAATTTTGTTTCTAAAGTTAATGTCGCATAAAACATATAATTTGCTCGAGCAAATTATATGTTTTATGCGACATTAACTTTAGAAACAAAATTAGGATGATCGTATCTCTCAAGCGAAGGAACATGTATTAATATATGTGTGTCGTACCCGTAAAATGGATGTAATTCCTCTGCAGAAGGACATATTTCAGTTTGATTAAAACAGACAAACAGACGGGAAAGTTGCCTTGCAATGATATTGAAATTTATCTTTCTAACACGTTTGAAGCAAAATTTTCGTTGCATTTTTGAAAAGCAGCTTAAATATGTGTGAGCGCCACTCTTGGGTCTATTTCAGCTTTTTGGTTCAGCCGGATGTTCATACGCTGATCATCTTTATAATAAACTGTCAATTTGGCAGGAGAAAAAACTATTTGATAAGACATTTGATCATTAAGAACTACCGACTGTGATGGTGCAATACTAAGGCAAAGTGTATAGGTAGGCTGCTGCGATCTTTGGTGAAATATCAAAAAAAAAAAATTTGCTGTGTTATTTCAGGCTCTACAAAAAAATTCACTACCGGCAAAGAAAAAAAAAACAGATTTTTTAGTTTGAAGTATTCCAGTTTTTGAAATTGACAATGATCAGCATTTTTGTGCTTGACTGAAACTATTCATAGCAAAACCAACATAGGAACGGAAGAATCGAATACAAATAAAATATGCTACGAGATCCCGTAACAATTGAACCGGAGTTCCTGCGGTGCGAAGCTATTATGTTTCAAAAGTTCAAAGCTTTTATGACGTGGTTGGTAAAATCAGCACCCGAAAAAAAGAGTGGATTTTTTTAAAGCAATCATTTATTAACAAAGAAAATTACAATTAAATATTAGAAACAAATAATTGATAAAGATAATTATGACAATAAATTGTCATAATCCCCACTATGAAGTCCTCACACCTCCACCAGTGGGGATTATGACACTAAAAATAATTTACGTTTATTTCATATTATCTCTCCACACTCGGTGCCTTCTAAAATAAAACGAATAAACTTTTATGTATACAGTAAAATATTTGTCTGCGAGGCCATTTATAGTTTTAAAAAAATTACTTTTCAAATTTTTTAAGATAAAGTTCACTGTATTCATAACTGAAACAGTCTTCTTTGAAGTATTAGCCTGCAGATGAAACTTAATTTAAGATTTAATTATCGCGTCACAAAGTTTCTTAGCTAAATTAACAGTTTGCGAAAGGTTCATTTTACCTTTCAAAATTATGTACCTTCTCCCTTTTTATCACAACTTTGATTCATTAATATTGTGCGAGTGATGTTTAATATTGACGCTTTTTCGAATGAATCAAGCGCTTTTTGTAAACTTTTAATAATGTTAGTATCAAAAGGTTTTTAGATACATTTTATAAGAAAATTTCAAACCCACAACAAAAATAAAAAACCTGGCCAAACGGTGGGTTCCGTACCATCGCACATAATAAAAGTTTACCCCTCGGGATCCAGAACCGTCCTCTTTCCGCTTATTACCCTTACGTTATCATCTTGTATGAATACTTACTTACATTTTGCACACCTCAGTAGGTAGTTTGTAATTAAACATTATTAAAAATTAATTAAAACTTATGTAGGTACGTATAAACGTTCTTGCAAATAAAAATTGATGATTACGGAGTAGGTTACATCTGTTTTTATACTTATTGATTTTTATAATTGAAATTCATAGAAATTTAAAAATTTATTTATTCAGACTTATGTATTCATTTTGTTAGTAACACATAATTAAAATTGAGAATGGTTAGTAAAATTATAAACAAAAAATAAAAATCTATCAATTAGAAAATAATTATTATTATTATTTAGCCATGTCAATTATGACATGGCTGGCACTTAATGTGTTTTTGTCTTCGAATCAAATTTTTTTTCCTGCTATGTACAAAGAAAACACATCGCGAAGGTTTTGTTCCAAACATATTCATTCACTCATTAAATAAAAGTAAAGTAAAATTATAAGTAGCAGTAGCAAAGTAAAATTATAACATATTTTCACTTTGCCAACCATTGCTATGCTACAGACAATGCCTTGCTTGACCTTTCTGCGTCAGATTTCTGACCCTTGCAAATAAATATGTTTTAATGCTCGGATGTGAGTGCTTGTTTGGAAAAAGGTTACATAATAAAAAACGTAAGGGTTGTTTGCACAGTACCTAATATCAACCCTTGAAAACCCTTATTTTTCTTTATATATTATATCCATACTATATTATAAATTCGAAAGTAACTCTGTATGTCTGTCACCTTTTCACGCCCAAACGTCTGAACGGATCTCAATGAAATATGGCAGGGAAGGAAATGTTATCCCGGGGACGGACATAGGCTACTTAAAAAGCGCGTGCGAAGCCGCGGCCAGCAGCTAGTCTTTTATAAATCCCATTAGCTTGTTAGAATGGTACATTAAGTTCAGTAATTCGAATAAAAGTAAACTACTCAGGTCTGAATTCACTAGAAACTGAGTTGTTTAACTAAACTAAGTTTAGCTAGAACACAAAATAACTCTATTCATACTAATATTATAAATTTGAAAGTAACTGTCTGTCTGTCTATCTGTCTGTCTGTCTGTTACCTTTTCACGCCTAAACGGCTGAACGGATCTTAGTGAAATTTGGCAAGAAGGTAGACGTCCCGAGGACAGACATAGGCTACTTTTTATCCCGGAACAAAGCATGCGAAGCCGCGGCCAGTAGAATTCAAATTCAAAGTGCTTTATTTCCTTTAGACCTTACAGGACTCTTGGACACGTCACCAAATTCAAATTACATAAGTAAAACTAGAAAATAAAGTGTACACGTTGATTTTTTCTCACTTCAATATTTTTAAGGTAGAGTAAAGAAGCGAACAAGAAACCTTGGTAAAACTTGTCCCAAGCTTTTTTATCCTCTAGATAATCTGATAGTTTTGTAGTAAGCCTTTTTACAAAGGATATGTTTGACAATTTGTTTGTATTTATTTGTTCATAATTTTTTCAACTCATTTGGTATTTTGTTGTAGAAGCGTATACCTTTAAAAGATACATTAATCTTGTGTAGTCTAGTTGTGGGCACACTGAGTTTATTCTTACTTCTAGTATTTAAATTATGTATGCCGCTATTTTAAGGGAACCGATTTATATTCCAATTAGTGTACAACAAGTTTGCATAAATATATTGACATGGTACTGTCATTGTGTTTATTTCTTTGAATTTTACACGTAGGGTGCTCTGGGACCCATATTACCTATAGATTGCACGAACAACCCTCTTCGGCAGCATAAATACGGTGTTAATATCTGCAGCGTTCCCCCACAGCGGTATGCCATAAGACATAACACTGAGGAAGTCGCTGAAATAGACTAGTCTCAAAGTAATCAACGTCTAACTTACGTTAGACGTTGAGTCAGTCAACGTCTGTAAGATGACAGATTTTTTTACGCTGCAGAAATAATATATAATAGTCTCTTCGATAGCTTGTCTATGTGCGAAGTTTACTATCTAAGGTTATTCCTAAGAATACGGTACTGTTAACAATTTCTAACGTTTCTCCTTTGACGGTTACATTAGCCCTAACTTGTTTTACTTTAGGTAGAATTAATCTAATACATTTCGTTTTGGTTTCATTAAGCAAAAGGTTATTGACACTAAACCCCACTGGTTTAGTGTCAATAACCTTTTGCTTAATAATCTTTTGTGTTACTACTTTTGAGATTGCATTATTCACATCGTCGAAATTTGGGTTTAGTTGCTTCATTTTAAAAATTAATAAAGTATCAGCGAACAATATGATCTCGTGATTATCCTTTACAAGATGAGGCATGTCGTTAATATAAACAAAAAATAGGAAAGGACCGAGGATAGAACCCTGTGGTACACCCATTATAACTATAGACCCCGAAGACCGTTTCCCATTAATGACAACTCTTTCTTTGTATCCTATCACTCAAGTAAGATGTAAGAAGATCCAAAGAGGAATCTCTTATTCCATAGTTATGTACATAGTTCCCTGATTAATTTTTCATGGTGTACGCAATCGAATGCTTTTGACAAGTCGCAAAAATCACATACAGCATCTTGCGACTTCTCCCAAGCATCAAAAATATGCGATACTAACTCAACACCGGCATCAGTAGTTGACCTGCCGCGAGTAAACCCGAATTGCTTACTATGTAGCAGGTCAATGCCATTGAAATGTTTAAGCAATTGATGTAAAATAAGTTTTTCAAAAACTTTGCTGAATGTAGGCAGTACTGATATTGGTCTAAAGTTAGTGGAGTCAGACCTACTACCCGATTTAAACAGTGGTATTATTTTACTACATTTCATTAGATCAGGAAATACGCCATAATCAATAGATTCATTGAATATAAAAGCTAGATCTGGTGCAATAGTATCAATTAATGGTTTAATAGTTTGTTGTTTGTTAGTCTATGCTAGTACTAAGTAGTCTCTTTTTATTTTTATTGTCTTAATGTTTTTTGTCGCCCCAGAGATCTGCAGTTTTATTTACATATATTACAAAGTTTAAAGGCGTTATTAAAAACGCCTTTAAACTTTGTAATATAAATAAATAAATCTCATTTTCATCGACATGGTTGAATTTAAGTTTATTTCGCATTCAGGTAAATTTTCTATATGTAATAATGACTCAGCGATTACTTGAGAAGAGTTTAGACACTTTGCAGTAGAGATTGGAACGTCAGTAAAAAAGTTTTCAAATTGTTGGGCTACTTCAAAGTCATTTTTGATTGAGCAATCGTTAATCTTTCAATTGCAATCATTATCGAGTTACTGACCTTTCCAGTCTCACTATTTATTATTTTTCACGTTGATTTTATTACATATTAGTTAGTATCTACATAAAAAATAAGTATGCTGTTTTTGTTTTCTCATAAATTTAGCCCTTATGACTCCTTTCACGACTTTTAGCTAACTCTCTTGGTTTCCAATTTGGTCATCCCCGCCCATCGCAAAAAGCCACCCCGTATACTACGTACTAAAAAGAGATAAATTATACAACTGATTAAGAGACTGGTTTCTATAGGATCTGTCAAAATGGCTGGTTCAGTTAGCATTACCTACTCTTTCTAATTTAGAGTGAGATAAAATTCTGATACAATAGCCTCGTTTTTGCGTATTTCTTAGAACATACAACCTGTCATCGACTTACCAAAACCCGTTATTGAAAATGGTTTACATGCCCACCTACTAAGTCCATTACATTAAACTCGTCCAGCCATATAAGCATTAAAAAATAATGATCCATTAAAACAAATAGTTCGTAATAGAGTTTTATTAGTCCCCGATAACGTTACAATGGTTATTGCGGTAAATAAGAGTATTCATAGAAAACACCATTACGAGATACATACGTGTATCAACAAAGGGGCGTATTGACAAACAACAGTGTGAGTCAGATTCAGATAGATAAACCAACATATTTTTCATTTGTTTCAGAACCAAGATGGCTGTCTGTATGAGAAGGACTCAACGCGTCCAATGACAAGCATGGGACACTTCCACCGGCCGCCATCATTACAAATAACGTCAGAGGTGAGTTTTTTCTGGGTATTATATTAAATAAACCATGCATGCATCCACGAGCTTCTGCCTTCGGTTTCGCATTAGAATTGAGACCATAATTTCCTAGCTTATAGTAGTCATTATGTTATTCTGTGTCCTTTAAGACTTTTCGATCAAAATTAATTTATTCAATTACGTTCTTTCTTGTACCTTGGTGCGTTCGGTAAGAAAAAGAAAAATAGGGATAGCTTTAAACTAGGCTACATTTAAACCAATCAATAGGCAATCGTAGGTAATAGGTAAGTTTTTAAAAAAATGAGCCACTCATCCCTATCCCTACTGAATCTTATAGGTCTGTATCGGTGGTCTAATCACACATTATCACATTCCAGTGGTCGCACACCCGTGTAAACCCTATGCGTTGATGGGCGGAGCGAGCGGCGGCGGCGGGCGGGCGACGCGCGCTCTCCGCCTACTGCTACTGCTGGTTCTAGCACTGGCAGCGGTCGAGTACCTCTTCGGGGGGATACTGGAAGCATCACCTCTCAAGACCTATCTGTATACGCCGATCTACAACGCTACACAGCCTTCAATAAGGTATGTGTTCTTATAACTCTACGCATACTCAGCCTTCTATACGATAATATCTTATATATTACTACTGCTACTGCTGGTTCTTGAACTGGTCGAGTCCCTGTTCGGATGGTTTCGACTTCTCGAAGACCACGTTCAGTGTTTCAATTAGCGTTCTTTGATCAAGGTAATGTGTGTCACTACACACATTACCTTGCTGCACACTTGCAGCAATACCAGTCGAACTCATAAAGCAACGGCTTTTTCTTTACAGAATCGCGAACAAATCAGTGACCTGGCTCAAACCAGCGAAAGAAAATTTCACTACACCTTACCACGCCAAAAACACCACAACATTCACAAAGTACAACGTAACAATTAACGCAACGGAAAATAAACTAGAAATATTAACGCCGCGGTTGAATAACTCTGGAGAGATGACGATTCAATCGGTCAGAAGCGCGAGTCCTGCATATGACAGAACGCCGCTGTTGATAAAGAAACTCATGACCACGATAAAGAACTTCACAACGACTGCTGAGGTCAGGACTGAAGAGGTCAAGAAGACGGAACCAACGCCGCCGCTGTGTCCTAAGATGCCCCCAGATTTGGGTAAGTTTCTAACACTCTAATTCATGAACCTTTTTATCTTATTAACGGAATAGCTAACAAACATTAAAAATTTTACCAGCGTGATTTCTCTCATGTTGAGTTTTATATGGCGCGTATTGACAAAATACAACGTGAGGTGCGGTGATAGTATCACCGCAATATTATCACGGACCTGTTGTATTTCGGAAAGATTAAAGAAAATAAATCGTCCACTAAGAGCTAAATAAAGAAGAATGTTGTTAAAGACATATTTTCTACCTTTCAGGCCCTGTCCCAGTAAACAAGACTGACTTGGAGCTGGATTTCGTAGAGAAGAAGTATCCAGAAATCCAGTGGGGTGGACGCTATGCCCCGCCGAACTGCACTGCCAGACATAAAGTCGCTATTATTGTGCCATACAGGTATTTCTTTTGATTATTATCTTAACACTTTTCCTTTCATTTTAAGTAACCTACATATTCTATGACAGCAGTGACGTATGTGTTTGTCGAGGAGCACTCTTGTTCACGCACTCATTCATTTAATTTTATATTTTACTCATGGTTTACAATCATCATCATGTTCACGGTCAGGAACCCTGCAGTCTAATTAGTTTATTTTCTATGTTTCTGACTGGTATTAATATGGATCAGTCAGTGGTTTGCAACAATCTGCACTTAGCTTAATTGTTTCAATTGTAAATACTAGTTCTAATTTGTTTTTATTAATTGATAATAATTTTCTTTGTCAATAAAGGCCATTGTCTATTTAATAAAATTAATGAATTGTAATCTTTGTTACAGGGACCGCCAGCAGCATTTAGCTGTATTTCTAAATCACATGCATCCATTTCTTATGAAACAACAAATAGAATATGGGATTTTTGTCATCGAACAAGATGGTGAGTGTCTCACGCTGTGTAAGGATTCAAACATTTCGCGCTGCTTTGTCATGGGCGATAATTACCTAATATGCATGTTTACTTTGTTTTGTGTCTAAAGGTAGACCATTAGATCGGATCGGATCTTTAGACCTTTAGATCTAATCGAAGTAGGGTAGACCCTACTTCGATTTAATTTACTCTATGTATTACATGTTCTATTATATTTTTATATTTAAGTGTTTTTTTCTTTGATTTAATGAATCACTACTTGAACTATTGTACATACAAAACAAAACTATGCATGTTTATTTAATTTCATTTGTTTTACTTTTAAAGTAATTAATTGTGTTTAGTTATTATGTACTTACACCTTTTTTGACATGCAAGTATATTATTTTATACCAATAAATTAATCTGAATCTAAATCTGTAAAGGATTACTCACGCTAGACCATGTCGGGTCCGACCTGAGGGCCGGCCGTAGCACGATCAACTAATATTACATAATAATATATTTTGTATGGACACACTCACGCTATACCGATCGGCAACCGAGTGAAGGCCGAGAAACGGACAACGATCGGAAACAACTTGGTCCCGGCTTGGCCCGTTGCATGATTGCAGTCCCGCCGAGCTGCACCCGAGCAGTTGTTGGCTGTGTAGGGAGGTCGAGGCCCGTCTTTGTAATTACGGGCACGGGACCGGCTCGGTGACCGTGCTACGGCCGACACTCGGCTCGGACCCGTCACGGTCTAGCGTGAGTCGGTAAGGGACCGGCTCGGTGACCGTGCTACGGCCGACACTCGGCTCGGACCCGACACCGTCTAGCGTGAGTGAGTCATCAACAAAACAACAATTAAAACATAACTGATTAATACATTACTTGTTCTCTGTTCAGGTAATAAGGATTTCAATCGCGCCAAACTGATGAACGTCGGCTTCGTAGAAAGTCAACGACTCGAGCGCGGTTGGCAATGTTTCGTGTTCCATGACATAGATCTACTACCACTGGATACCAGGAACCTGTATTCATGTCCTCGGCAGCCAAGGCACATGTCCGCCAGTATCGATGCTTTTAACTTTAGGTGAGTTCTATTTCTACATTATAAAGAATCTAATTCTTGCTTCAAGCTAACGAATGAAATTAAAATAAATCGGTAACATTCATAGCATGAGAACGGCTTTACCAATTTTCATCAAACGTAAGTAAGAATCACCTTTAAACAAGTACCGTGAAGTACGAGTGGAACTCGCGCGCCGAGGGTTTCGAACGTTTGTTAATTATACAAATATGTAGGTACTTACTAAAGGTACCGGTTAGAGACTTCGCTATTTAATGAATACCTAAAAATAGTAAGTACCACATTTCAGATGGAAGGCTCTGCAAACTTTGAAGATTAGGGAATAATGGTAATTTTACGACTTTGTCCAAATATTTCCAAAAGCTTCAGCAAGCTACATACAGCTTACAGAAATTTCAAAAACTGTTTTGAGATGTACAAACTGATACATTTATTTGAATTCCCATTCGGTGAGGTACCCCCTGCCCCCTTTTTTTTTGTAAACGATTTCCCTCCTTTTTGACCATTTTTCATAAATTGTTCCACTTACAGACTTCTCGTTATTTTTCCAGTAAAATATAGATCCATAACTACAAATGCTACATACATTTCATAAGAATCGCTCTGCAACCTTCGGAGATAGGCTTTAAATCTGTAAGGAGCACGAAATGTACTATTATTTTAAATTTCAAATTAATAGCTGCGGTAGTTGCTGAGATAATAAAGAGGGAAAAAAGACAGACAGAGCGAAACCATGGGTTTCGAAACCGATCTCGAAACCCTAAAAATGGTTAATGCGTTTCAGAGTTACGATGCCATCAATGGATTAGTGTGAAATAGGAGTGTATCGTTAACAGAATTTTAATTCCCTTCACGGAACTATCTCATTAGATAGACAACCATAACCGTTAAATAACTATCTATCGTGAAAAATCTTTAAAAACAAGGACGTTGAGAATTTAACGACTGTCGTTAGCTACATCTTACATTCAACACGTGAATGTTAACGTTAGGTTAACGTTAAAAACCGCTAAAAAAGTACTTTGTATAGCGAGCATGGCGTTACGAACAACCAAAAAACTGTGAAAGTACTTTCCTGCATACTTTTTCAGTGTTTAGGCCACCATACGATCCCCGTTGAATTAAATTATATAATAAGCCAGAAAATAAACCCTCACGCCATATCTCCGTATCCAGGGGAGATTTTCCCATCGTATGAAGTGTCTACGTGATCAGCAGAAGGAGCACTAAACACTTCTTGGCTCTACAGAAATTTCAAACTGTCATAACTCTATAACTACTCAAGACAGACCCCCGTTGTTGGGTCTCCAAGAAATCGGAATATGAGCTCTATCACAGAGCAATAAATCCCCTTACCATTCAAAAAACCCCTCACGTCATATCTCCGAATCCAGGGAGATATGCCTATCATGTGGGGTATCTAAGTCATCAGCAGGAAAAGCTCTACTACTTGGCTCCAAGGGAATATCAAACCGTGATAACTATGGAACCACTCGAGACAGACCTACGTTGTTTGTTCTCTAAGACATCAGAAGAATGAGCTCTACCACATGTAGCAATAAATTTACTGCCCTTCTTTGGTAGGTTTCCTTAGTCGACTCTTCGACATCCATGGAGTGAGTTCCACGGATCGATTCTTACGCCGTGACCGCCAAGGCCAACTCATTAATATATACACGCTAAACATATAACATTATTTGAATCGCGCGTTAAAAATACACTTCATCTTGCTTATGCTAATTGTATATGGTTTATTTTCAGGTTGCCATACGAAGATATCTTTGGTGGAGTATCAGCGGTGACACGTGAGCAGTTCAAACGAGTCAATGGCTTCTCCAATAGATACTGGGGCTGGGGCGGCGAAGACGATGACATGTTTTATAGGTGTGCTGATTTTAGATTATTTTCCAATATTCTATCTCACTGTCAATTTCATTAAGATCCGTTCAGACGTCGCAAATCGCAAGAATGTTACAAACAGACAGTTATTTTCGCGTTTGTAATATTTGTATGTACAATATAATTATGCTATTTTTATTTATATTAAAAATGTACATTTTGTCATAATAGATTCTTATAAATTCCGTTAACTAAATAAAATAATATAGATTAACATGCCTACCTTTATTCCAGCAAATTAAAACGTTTGTATTACCTAACTGACATAGAGGGAATACCATTGTCTCATTTAAATTATGTTGTTGTCGTTACAGGCTGAAGAAAGTAAACTACCACGTAGCGAGATATAAGATGTCTATTGCACGGTACGCTATGTTGGACCATAAGAAATCCTTACCCAATCCTAAAAGGTAACTAATCAAGTTATAAGAAGTAAATTGAAGAGGAATGCATTACCCAAAACATTCAATAGGCTTACTTACATGCTTCCTCGTTAACCTGAGGTGTATTTTG
Source organism: Eupithecia inturbata (assembly GCA_963662085.1). Taxonomy (NCBI): domain Eukaryota; kingdom Metazoa; phylum Arthropoda; class Insecta; order Lepidoptera; family Geometridae; genus Eupithecia; species Eupithecia inturbata. The sequence continues at coordinate 3,515,616 of OY759195.1, forward strand.
TAAATACGCAGCCTGCTGAAGCATAGTATAGTGCATTAGCGAATCATCGTAAAGTATACTTCTAACTTGTTCCGGACATGATCTATCCAATTAGCATAAACTTTGGGAGGCCCATACTGAACAGTATCACCAGGTCCGCCTGTGACGCAGGATGTCGCGGGTCCGATTCCTGTCGGGAGACAAATGTTTGTACGATCTGCGGAAATTAGTTCTGGATGTTCTCTATATATGATAAAAATTACTATCGAGTTTAATTTATTAAGTAGGTGTATCAGTTATGTAGTACCCATAACACAAGCTCTGCTTAGCTTGGGGTTGATGATGATGTGTACAGACTTTTTTTAATTTTTTTTACACAAGTAGAATTACAAATATATAAAATGAATCCATAGGCTCTCGAACTAGTTATAAACTGTTTTTCAGGAGCCAGTGGCTTCTCCCATTTTGGAAAAGTACAGGTTGTGTCCATACAAAGAAAAATAAAAAGTTACTCTAACTAAAATCATCATCGTTATCATTATCGGGTACCCACGACACGGGCTATGAGCCTAGTGTGGGGCCGTAGCCAATCAAATAGACATATTATAGTTCGCTCTTTAGTTTTAAAATTTTGTAAATGTATGCCTAATTGTTAATTTTGTTGTTAATAAATAATCTTGTATTTGTATTTGTAAAAATAAAAAACATTTACATTTTCTATGGAGCGCTACTAATTAAATGATTATGTGTGAATTGTCCGGTATTATTTATTTATTTTAAGTATAGGCGGTTAGATGATGACTTCTAATACCCAACAGTGATAGTACAGATCATGGTGATGATGAAATCAAATGTCTCGTTCGATTCTAAATATCAAAATGTTTCATTCCAGGTACCAGCTCCTCTCGCAAACCTCAAAAACCTTCCGAAAGGACGGTATATCCACACTCGAATACGAATTAGTAAAGGTGGTCCAATACCACTTGTACACACACATCCTAGCGAATATAGACGATGTTAGCTGATGGATGTACTTCGCCAAGCTTTTGTTTGGCGACTATAGGTAGCAGTGAGAGTTAAACAGGACGTTTGGCGACGATAGGGAGCAGTGAAAGTGTTAAACAGAACGTTGCCCGAATAGTGTAGCTACAGCCAGGCTTGGTTTTCACAAGGGCTTTGTATTGCATATCTTTTCCAGGTATAAACTCCTCTGGAATGCACTCAAAAGATTTCGGGCAGATGGGCTATCTTCTCTTGAATACAATTTACTTCAAATTATCAGAAACCATTTATACACGCACATTTTAGTTAATATTGACAATGTTTTTCAATGAACTCGTCGAACTCATAAAAGTTTTTAATAACAAAATATAGAAGTCTCAAGTAGATGGCTATGGCCTGAAACCTAAACTAAAGTGTGTTGAATATAGCAACGAACAATTGAAATCACCCATACTAACAAGTGAAAACTAGGAATGGCTTGTTGATAAATAAGATAGTAAGCTAAAGTTACCCCGAAGTTGTTGATCTCTTTTTATAATAACGTGCATATGTATGGCACGTTACTGCCATATGCACATATAATGGTGAAAATGTATTTTGGTGAGGCGTGGTAAAAGGCGTAATAGAGGTAGTTCTCTTATGGAACCTTAGACTTTCGGGGACTTCAAAGTCGGAGTAAGGCCCTGCGACTTGGACTCTAATGGTCCTTCCACATGTTGACAGAGTCAAAGCGAGCATTGTCTTGTACAGGTAGTCGAATCTGTCATCGCAAAGCACCATTTACGATAGCTCGGTGTTGATCTCCTCAGTCTACGATTAATAGATCTCTTCGTGGGTTGATCTGAAATACTGTCTCGAACTCGTTTAAGTACGTATATCATAATCTTAGACATGAGTAGCTCTGATAAACTAAATAATGTCACGTATGAATATCAAGAGTTCAATAAAAATGTCGTATGGATCATGCCTTACCGCGCACTATAGGGCTTTCCCTCCGCGGATGAGTCAATAGATATTACAGCCGTGTGCAGATACATTCATAAGAGTTGTTATAGAAATAAACGGCACAAAACTATCGAGGGCAGAACTCGCAGTGTGATTCCCTACCGCCGTTTCCACAGAGAGCATAGCTTTGATGTTGAATCTTTTTACAATACTGTTGATATTACCAGTAGATTTAGTAATGAATTCGTTATTGCGAACGTCTAATATAAGAGTAAGTAGTGTAAGGGTAGGTGCCTGTCCAATTGTACTGGACAATTAGGCGATAAGAACTCTTATTTACTTTAATAAATAATTTGATGCTTTACATTTTTCTGTATTACAAACAAAAATGTACACTAGAAATTGCATAGTTGATTTCTCAATTATTTTATACTACCTATTTATTTTTCAGCCTGTGTACATCCGTGTGTGCGTGGGTTTATTTAATCATAATTAGTTAAGTCCTTTTACCTACCTACCTTTCTATTTATGATTTGTACTAAAATTTTATATGGCACTAATGTTGTGGATCAGTAATTGAATAGATTACTTATTGTTAATAGTGAAAAAAAACCATACCTACTATCGAAGAAAATTCAATATTTTAACCAAATTATGTTAATTAAATTAATAATTATGGGTGGTGGCTTGAAATCTGTGCAGCATTTTTCTTCGCTCGTAATAAAAAAACATTTTAAGTATTGGTATAAATAAAGTACCTATACCGTAGTTAATGTCAGTAATTTGTAGATAATGTAAATATATTATGGCCATTTATATTACAAAATGACAATATAGATAATATTAAATACGCTAAGAGCGCAATTAAATTAATATAATATCAAGAATTGTAATGCCAAGATAACTATTTGAAGTACTTAGGTAGGTATATTCTTTACTGTTTATTTGTATCGGCCTAAGTAATAATGCTAATACACCTACAGTATGTGTCTTACGGGCGGCGCGGCGTCGAAAGGTGATGATAATGAAAAAAACAATGTGTTTTATCTTAGTTGGGTGAATTGTCAATGATCGGATATGATTGTTTTTATTTTAACAAGTTTATGATCAACCACACTGTATTTTTATATTATTTCTCCAGGTCACAAATCACAACCCAAAAGTATTATATGCTATATTCATTTACATTGTTATATTGTTTTATAAACTTGTTTTTACATTTGCTGTGTCAAATCACAAAATTCTCATTTTTTTTTACCAGAAAAATACTATGAACACGCTGTTACTAAATGTGTGCTCAGATATTCATATAAATATTACATAATAAGTAAAATAGCTTAAGTAGATTTTATATTACAAACAGTACTTAAGTTTAAAAAACCCGTTACCCAGTTGTACATGCTTTTGTAGATAGTTTTTGTTACGTAATATTAGCGGCTTACATTATAAGCTATTTAGATTACTCATAATATAGTGTTTCACAATACTCCTACACCAGAACCGTTATGAAGGTACCCAAGATTATTATTTTCCGTACAAAAAATTTAAAAAAATATTGGGAGGAATGTTGTCCATCAATTTAAAACTCATTTTGCAAGGTATCTTGGGTACTTAGTAACACAAAGTTAAAGGCGGCTGAGAAAAAGTACTATTTATTTTAAATCTAAGTATTTCACGCATCTGCTTTATATGAACTAAATTGTGATAACGTGAGATTATTGAACGCCCCTTTTTGTGTTGTATGGCTTACATTTAGTTTTAAGGGATACAATGTGATACAATTGCGAATAGGAAGAAAAAGTTATTGCCCTTTTTGGTCTTACAATACGTAGTTAAAATTAATTTCTCACTCACTTCTGAATTTGATTTCTTAACTCAGCTTGAACTCAGCATGGCCTGTGACGTCACCCGTAGCGTCTGTACATGGTGTAATTTGTAAATACGCGGCCTAAACAACTGGCGTCAGAAATCATACCTTCCATCCAACCTTTTTTAACCAAGTGTTAATTAACATTTACGTACGTATGTAACAACATAATAGGCCATAGCTTTTCTTGGATTGGCCTAAATTATAAATGTTTGTTTAATTTCTACTAGGACTGTAGGTACTTTTGGAAGTTTAGGTACTCTAAGTATTTGCCTAATTATAAACAAATCATTAACCTACCTGAGGAAGGGTAGCACCTTCCCTCTGTGTATTTTTAACACCTTCACTGCGATCACCAATTCTCCTGCCGTGCGTGGTGATTAAGTATAGTAAACCCCACTGCCTAGTTTGGCACGCTCAGCAATGAGTGATGATACATCATCACATCATTAAAATAAATAATACAATTATTTATTTCTATTTGTCATCATGTCTCATCAAAACAAAGTTCAATTGTAAAAAACAAAATATAATTAAAAATTGTACAACTATCCATCAATTAAATAAAAAAAAAATTACAACGTCAATATTGGGTTAAAATTTGAATTACCTATTTAAATTTAGAAGACCTTACATACTTAGGTGGTTAACTTTCTATGCTGGTTAACAAACCGTAATGATTTACTAACCATCTGTGATAAACCACGAACTATAGAGGTACATACCAACCCTATTCTAAGTTTCCATACTGCTTCTTTTTCTACTTTTCATACATCTTTGTTTACAATAAATATCTAGGGATCTAGAACGGAGTATTGTGGTAAATGTCAGCCAAGGCCAAATCTGATTCTACCCAGCAACAAAGTGATTATTTATTATGCTTACTTAGACTTGGTAGAGTAAGGCCTGTATTATGAAAACTTGCTCAGTCATAGATCTATGCTTAAGTAACGATTTTCTATGGCATAAACGTCACTCAAGCATAGGTCTATGACTGAGTAAGGTATCATACTACGGGTCTTAGAGTAGGTACATTCATAATTATAAGTACAGCAGGGCCCCGATAATCCGAACACTAAAATTGTATACTCTGTTCGGATGTACGGAGCGTTCGGATTATAGTATACGCTCCTGCCCGCGGCTTCGCACGTGCTTTTTAAGTACCCAGCCTATGTCCGTCCTCGGGGTACCATTTACCTCCCTGCCAACTTTCATTGACTTCCATTCAGCCGTTTAGGCGTGAAAAGGTAACAGACAGACAGAGTTACTTTCGAACTTTATAATATTAGTATGGATATATATTTTAAAGGCATTTTTCTGGTTATAACAAGGTTTTTTTAATGAATGAGAATATTTTTTATTACCTATGCATAATTGTTATAAAATTAAAATAAGTAGGTATTTATTAAAACGCTACGCTAAGAGAACGCTATCGAGGCTCTGCTGTACCTACGTTCTTTATAAATAGGTATTTTGAATGATTGTAGAGTCTCAACCAAATCTATTATAAAAACTTTCAAAATTCAGAAATAGATACCTAGTATTTAGTTAAATGTTTTAGGCATTTTGCATAATACATTACCTTATCACGTAGTGGTCAATTCAGATATACATAGGTATTCGTGAGTGTATCAATTACTCTATTTTCGCCGCCTATTGATGGCGTTTGAAGATTTTTATATGCAGGGTGGCCCTAACATTTGTTTTTGTTTTCGAAATCGCCGCACACAATGAAAGTTGTATACATGGATGAGGACACTAAACCATATAAAAAAATGTCTTACCTATAAAATAATGTCCTAAAGCGTCAGGTTTCTGAGATATTCACAGATGAAAATAACTATATATTTTTTCATATGTGAATATCTCAGGAACCTGACGCTTTAGGAAATTATTTACTAATAAAAAAAAATCTACAACATAATGTCCCAAAGCATCAGGTTTCTGAGATATTTACATCAGAACAAAAAGGATAATTATTTTCATCTGTGAATATCTCAGAAACCTGACGCTTTATGAAATTATTTTCAAAAACATTTTATGTTTTTTTAGTGTATTCTATCCAAATATATAAATATTAACGTACGTAGAAATTTAAAAAAAATACAATATGGTGACCGATGTTAGGGCCAAAATCTTCTACCCCCTTTCTATTGTATTTTATTCGTAAACAAAATTCACCTAAGCGGCAAAAATAGCATGAGTGATACACTCTAAAAAAATCTGTATCGACCAATTGGAAAGCTGAAAATATGTATACAATATGCAGTTACCTACTATGGTAACTACTTGCATATTTTATACATATATTTTTTTAAATTCATTTATGTTTATAGAAGTATTTTACGTACCTACCTTACCTATCTATTTTATTTTTATAGATTCTTACATTTCTTCTTACGCTAACTCCTTAGATTTATTTTAAGAACCCATAACCTATGGTCTACGGACCATTTTTACTGTAAATCCGTAGATTTTCTATAATATGTAGGTACCTGTTATAGGTACATATTTACTGTAGGTGGGTAGTATTTTGTACCAAACGTCAATGAATCTATAGGTACCTATGGATACAAAATGTACCTAAGTTAATTATTCTACAAGAACTTGACAAGTCATAATTCCTAGATAATGAGTTAAGTACTTAAAGAATGTAATTAAGAACATAGTTTTCGTTTTATTGTGGAATCGTTTGTAATAAAATTATATTGTTTTATTAATCTCGGTTGTTTTAATATCTACTACCTATACATCCCTTGCCTTTGAATAATCCTCTACGATCATGTCAATAGATTACATATCCACCTTTGTGGATATGTAATCTATGGCGTGATGATATGTAATCTTATCGTGGCCATATCCCAGAATTGATCATGTAACCAACCATTTAAAAATGCTAATATTAATGTGCCAATTGAAGATAAAAATAAAGTGAACCCTGTTATGACACAAAACTACAATTTATTTACAAAGTTTTAAATCTTTTGTTTTTTTTTATACTTGCTTACAAATTACAATTAATTACAAAGAACAATTTTTGGTAGGCACCTACCAACAAAAAGATATTTAAAGTTCGTCCGTTATTTGGATTTTTTATTAAACCTTTGAAGTCATGGAAACCCTACATTACCTAATGATATGGTCAAAAGTTGATTGACATAAAATATGTCAATCAACTTTTGACCACTATATCAGTATAGTCAGTTTTAGCTGGCCATATCATGAAACAAAAAACAACGACGGTTACATTCTGATCAATTCTAAGATATGGCTACGACATAAACAAGGTAGGTACACATAATAGTACATTAAGGTACAAGTGTGTAATGTTGGTGATTACCGCTGAGGCGCCATTGAGACCCGAGCCGTTAAGTGAGGGTCTTAAAAGAGCCGAGGACGGTAATCATTAATACACACGTGTATCATAGGACTCTTTTCAACACACTTGTGAAGAAAATAATACCAAAAATCATTTTATTCAGTAGATAATAGATATATTTCCTTGGGAGTTTTCAGGTAGTAAATCTTTCATAACGTTAAGGGCTTCATACTTCTTCTTCTTCATTCATCTTATATCGGGCGGTGTACAACATAAATCATTTTCTTCATAACAAGTACTTGTAGACATTATAATAAATACCTAACTATAATTTCAACAGTGAAAATGAGTTGTGAAAAATGTTTCGCTATGGCGGAAAAAATTAATCAGTTTTCCTATGGGCGCGTATTGCGATCAGCCACAGACAGGGATGAGGTTTTTTTTTATTTTCCGCGCATAGGGTTTGCGCCTATTCCACCACGTATTTCTGCCACGTACAAAATGGGGAATTTAATTTTCTTTTATTACAGAGAAAACAAAAGTTATATCTGAGTGAAAGTTTTATTTATTAAACACGTACGAGTTAAAATTATCTATTTAAATAAGAAGTTGCATGAAATGAGCAAGCAATAGGAACATTAATTTATTTGTTCTATTGAACACGATCTTTTTTATGAATAAAAACAAAGCACCTCAACCAATAAAATTTAAAAAAAATCTATAACTCACTAGTGAGTTATAGCAATGAAAAAGTCACAGTTTGATTATGGGTGTCATTCTGTGCCTAATTGCGGTGACCATAGAGCCACTTTATGAGCAAGTGTGTTGAAAATGATATTTTTTATTTGCGTAATATTAGCTCCAATGCGTTAAGTGTCATTAGTGGTGTCTTGGTTTAGAAGGATGCCATCGAATTAAATTTCACGCTGTACATAAACGGTGTGGACAGTCCCCCCCCCCCCCCCATGCCTCATTCTTTCAACACTATGAAAGAAATCAAGACATAGATAATTTGATCCATCATAAAGGAATTACGGAATTACCGTGCAATCTAGGATTTGAGTTCCGATGTGTATCGCCTAGAAAGTCTGCGAAAAAATGAGCTTGAATCAACCTCGAAAACTTTTCTTCAAAGGAAAAAAGTAAATGAATTCAATAATATTTTTTATAACTTTGTTATGGACTAGCGTCTTCTCAATGCTGTTTCGCTCGCACGGCTAGGCGGCTATGCAATTACGCAAAATCACCCATCCTATATTGATCTTTGAATGGCCTTCGTAATTTGCTATTGTATGGATATGACCAATATGACCATTGATATGGCTTTCAAGGCCATTCAAAGGGCTTTCAAATGTCTGAGTCAGGATGAGTACCTACCTCATTTTTGTGTAATTAATTGCGCAGCAGATCCCGTTAAGCCCGTACCCAATTGCATTTATGACAATTAATACATACACATTTACGCTTCCGACTGGTATTGATATGGATCAGTTGAGCTACCTGTAGATTGTTTGCAACAGTCTGCAGTTAGCTTAATTGTTTCAATTGTAAATACTAGTTCTAATTTGTTTTTAATAATGAATTGTAATTTATGTAGGCATGACATAATATATATTTAGCAAATTTTCTAAGCCTTGATCCGACTCTACCAGTGGGACCCATGGTACAACTTGATAATTTTCAAGAGATAGTCCTGCTGGTTGAACAACGGGCAAAGAAAATAGCCCTTGGTTCTACCAGTGGACTTTGCGATAGGACTACGGGTGACAAATTAAATTTTTATTATACGTATTTTATACCAAAAGTCAATGAACCTACACCTGCGAGCGGATACAAAATATACCTACAAGCATGGCGTCTCAACCAAAGTTTTTCCGTTTAAAAAAATACAATAGATGGCGTTAGGTGTATCTTTTAGCTATTGATGTTTAAATTATATACAATTATAGAAAATATAGGTACAACAAATATTTTTTTATTTTCATCACTGAAATTAATTTTTTAAAATACATTTTTCACATAAACACAGTTGAAGGAAGAAAGAAACATACGAGAATTTATCACATTGAAACAAACAAAATAACATCTCATTCATTGTGTTAAAAACACCACTTCCTCAGAAACAGGGAAGTTGAAACCAGAACCAGTTAGAACCGCATTATAGGCCGGTTGTTCATCTGAAACCATGTCCGGAGCCCTACTGCTAGCTGTCTGGGAAGCCATGTGGTGCGCCAAGACGTACGCCTCAAATACCACGTTGGCACCGGCGGGCAAGCTATAGTCAGGTCCAACCAACTCCGGTCTGCTGGATAAAATTCTGATGTTGGCCTGCAAGGTAGAATAAGCTTTATGACTTTTGGGTTAGGCATTATTTCGCTGGATGATGATTGGTGGAGGGTGTGCTAGTGGTAGTTAAATAATGGCACGTGTTGATCTACCTATAAAAGTGCGTGACACAGGTTATTATAATAATAATAATGATGGCCTACCACGACCTATGTATGCGTCGACGGCGAACCTTGCTTATTGGATTAGGAAGGAAGCTTTACCTCGGACTACGATATTTTTTATGATGGCTGTTGGCAGTTACAGTAGGTAAGTGGTCGTCAGTGGTAGGTAGGCACATAATTACTACTAACTAGCGGCGTAAGGGGGGGGGCGGCCTTCTCCGGGTACCAAGCTCCGAGGGGTGCCAATAACAACTCACACACACAGCCAGATCATAAACATTTTCGGGGCTCGCTTCGCTGGCTAATATTTATGCTTGCTTGTGGAAAGCCGCACCCACGCTACGCCCTACTGCCTACCTATTAGGTACTAACCTACAAGATAATTCATTATGAAGCATAGAGATGGTGTGAACCAACCTTTCAAGCTCCCCATCTTTATCCCTTTCTCTCCGCTTTATTTTTCGAGTAGGGGTCCTCGCCCGAAACCGGTAATACTTAGGCATTTTTGCACAGATAATTTATTAAAAAAATATAATTAAACTCAAATTAGAATATTACCGAGCATTTCACTAAAAGCATTGCTTTGCAATTAAGGAATCTAAATATACAAATATTTAATGGTGGTGATACCGGTAGTACTTAGGCATTTTTGAGCAGATAATTTATTAAAAAATATAATTCAACTCCAATTAGAATATTACCGAGCATTTCATTAAAAGCATTGCTTTGCAATCAAGGAATTTAAAAATACTTATATAAAATATAATAGTGGTATTTTATTCTCTTGGTTGATGTGACGATTATTGTCAACTATTACAATCTGAGTGTCATTTGTTGGTAAATAGAGAAAGACACTAGAACTCTTTGGTACTTAATTTACCATGTAAATTAAGTACAGTCAAACCAGAAAGAGTAGATAATAAATGAGGGCGAAACTATTGTTTACATGGTATTACCATATACTACGGCAGAACGTTTTGATACTTGATATTTTTTAATGATATTAAAACACATTGCAGTTTTTATTTTTTCACATTTATGCTCATCACATAAAATGCTGGTCCTGGATAAGAATCAAACCCACTATATTATATATACATGCATTATAGAAATCAAAGGATTTGTAGACTAAGAGCGTTTGTCCACTGCGTCAATACCGAGACGATAACCTATTTTATAGATCTAGCGAACTATAAAATAAAATTCGGCGCCGCGCCGCCGTCACCGTCATCTTGTTAGCGTTAAGCTTTCAGATTTTCCTGCAACCGAACGGTAAAGTATCAAAAATAAAGGGTTGCCCTGCAAAATACGATTCAATGGGAAGTTCCAGTGTTTCCGCTAGTGGAAAATTATTCTGGTTAGCCAAACAAATAAAAACTGCAAAATTTCAAGAACTTATTTTACATGTCTGTTTTTTTAATTCTGTTTATGTATTCTATTGTTATGAAAATAAAACTAAATGCATAAATCAGAACCTACCTATATATTTTTTTTGTTTTATCATAGGGTGGTTGAAAATTGTATATTAATATCTCAACAAAACCTTTTGAATGTTTCAATTTTGTAATCATAATCATCATCATCAACCTTTCTTAGTCCACTGCTGGACATAGGCCTCCCCCAATGAGTGCCATAGCGCCCTGTTTTCAGCTTGCCGCATCCAGCATCTGCCTGCAGTCTTTCTGCGCAATTGGATGAGTTTAGACAGCTGGCCCTGTACTTGGACACTCATGGTGGCGGCCTCGTAGAGACATCTCAGCACCATGATATAACGTTAGGCTACTTGGCAACGCTGTAAGGATTCCAGAACAGCCCAGGTTTCGAAGGAGTCGAAGGCCTTCTCATAGTCCACAAAAGCGAGACACAGTGGCTGGTTATACTCTTCAGACTTTTGTATAATCTGCCTTACTGTGTAAATGTAGTCTATGATGCCATATCCTCCTCGGAACCCGGCCTGTTCCGGTAGCTGGAACTCGTCAAGTCTCCTGGTGAGAACAGCTTAAAGACATGGCTCAGGAGTGTTATCTGTAGTTTTTAAGGAGGGTTTTATCTCCCTTCTTAAAAAAGAGCACCACCAAGGTCCCGCTCCACGCCTTAGGAGTTCTCCCACTGTGAAGGACAGTGTTAAAGAGGTTCTGTAGCTCCTGTATTGCAAGGGCTCCTCCGGGTTTCAGAAGCTCTGATGTAATTCCGTCCTCACTGGGGGCTATTCCATTTTTAAGCTGCCTTAGAGCTAACACGATCTCGTCTTGACTGATATCAGGCAGTTCGTCGGTATAGTGGCGTGTCAGGGCGGCTCTGGAATCATGGTCGTCTCGTCGGGAACGAGGGGCATGCGTAGCGTACAAACGGCCAAAAAATCTCGGCGGATATCTCTGGCTTCGACAATACAGTCCTCCCGTCGCGGCGTCGTGCGTTTTATTTATTTAAGTAAAAGTAGGTAAGTATCAAGCAAGCAAAATAAGTAGGTACATATAGTTTTGCAAGGAAAAGCTGAATCTGGCGACCAATTCACTATAGCGGCCACAATAGCCTTTCAGAGCTGGCAGTTTAGAATAAAGTTCCTCGATTTAATTTCTACATTTTCTGGTTTGACTGTATTTACCTACCAACGAGCTTTCAAGAAGCTTTTCAGTTTGCCGCATCGAGAAAAAATTCGACTCTCTGATCGAAGTATGGTGGTTATGGTAAGGGGGCGCTATTTGTAGAAAAATTGTCAGTGTCAATTTATGCTATGTCATTGTCAATGTCAAGTCAATCAAGTACATCTTGAGGCAAAAATTGTGTCAAACCATGATGCAGAGCCAAAGATAAAAGAAGAAGAAGTAGAAAATTTAGGCAAAAAATCATTTTAGAACTACCGCACCTAGGTCGTTATCGCATTTCGTTCAGATTCCTTTTCCAAGGCCATAACTCGTATGTGTTTAAGGTTTATTAAAAATCTGAGTATGAGGAAATATTGCCGTCTAATTAAGCTTTAATGCCACCGAGCACCAAAGAGCTATGTGGCTGTTTAAAGAAGTAGTAGAAAAAAAACATGTTAAAATCTTATTATGCTCCCTTTCCAAACGACCTATCACGAACTTCAATTTTTTTTATTCTACTTTGTTTTCATAAAACTTGAATAAAATTCTTCGTATTACATAAAGAAATTATCAAAGAATATGTTAACGAGGCCGGCTTGTTAAAAAAGCGGTTGTAACATCGCGATAATCAAAGTTTTATTTTTGTCAAAGAAAACATTTCATTTCAATCCGAACTGACGGACATCAACATTTTCATCGAGTTTGGCCCTGTACAGTGGCTTGGCCCTGTCCCGCGCATCCCGCAATGAACCAGTCGTCGTCACACCTCAATGAGGAAGGACGTGTGTCGTTACGAAAAGAATAAAATACAATCTGGTATCGCTGGGAAGACTTTGTCACGGATGCGCGGTCATTACTGTCCAGTGATTTTAAAGGTAAGTATTTTTTTTATAGTTTCTTAGATACCTAATTTTAATCGTTATTATTGTACTGTTCTAGGTTATGCATAAAATATTTCTGGTACACGCGTAATTTGAATAATCTAAGATTAAATGCCAAATACTCATTATTCTCCAATGCATTACCCTCCATTTTTCTAAAAATTTAACTGGATAGTAATGAAAGCGTTTGGAGAGGATTGAAATGGTATCGAAATTATAAGTTTGTATAAGAATTTCGTAGCATTTTTTTATCTTAAAATTAGATCTATGAGTAGGGTTACGAAATTTTATTTCAATTTTGCTTTGTAGAAGTGTTTAATTTGTAAAATCGCAATTAAGTGTTTATTTGTTCCCAATACGAAAAGTTCCTACCTAATTGTTATATTTAATGTTAAAATAATTAGGTTTGCATGCTTATTTACTAATTAGCTACATATTCCTTTGATATTGCTTGTTTAGGGTTTTTATTCAGATATTTATTGTATAAGAATTAGATTTTTGTCTAAAAGTATTAAAATCTTAATATAAAAAAAGTACAAGCGATTTTCTATTCTTTCCAGCCCAAACCGCTGAAGCTAGAAAGCTAAAATTTGAAAAACAGATACCTGTTACTACACAACCTCTCGCTAAGAAGGGATTTATAGAAATTCCACCCCTAAGGGGGTAAAAAGGGGGTTTGAAGGTTTTTGGTGTTTTTGTAACTCTAACCAGTAGACCAATTAGCTTGAAACTTACAGTGAATATGTAAGTTACTAAGAATACAATACTCTTGAACACGTGTTACAGGACTTGGCTTAATTTTCCTGAAAATGGGGTAAATCGGGTTATTAAAGTTTGTGATTCGTAATTTGGCTCCGTACTGAAATGTCTAACTGTTTTATGCATAATGATAATGACCTGACATTTTCTGTATATATCAAAATAATCATAAATTAAAACACATGTTTCAGGAATTTTCAAAAAACCCTTAAAGAAGGGTAAAATGAGGGTTGAAGTTATTGAGGTATTTTTTTTAAACTCTTTAACCAGAAGCCCAATTAGTTTGAAACTTACAGAGAATACTAATAATACAAAACTTTTGAACACGTATTTCAGGATATTTCAAAATTTTCCTAAAAATGGGATACCCTCCACACGTTTTCATTACTTTACAGGCAAATATCATTGGACTCCAAGCATAGTTCATTACTATCCAGGCGATTTTCATTACCTTCTACACGTCCATTCCTTTCCATCGCGGAAGTTTTTGACTTACGAAGGTGCCTTTCATAGATTCATATTCAGGATACGTATCCCGATCTATAAATGCAATCAAATATATAAAAAATCGAAAAAAAAAATCTCTCCAAAAACGGAAATCCGAACGAAACGCGATAACGACCCTCTGATTCACACAAGAGAGAGAACCACTTATGCTTATGGTGTGAGAAGAATAGAGAAAACGAGTAGCTTACTATCTCATCCAGCTCCTATATGATCTAAACAAATATGTTGGACCATCGACGGACTTCGACACAAAGTTGTTATTTTCGACCTAAAATTTGGTTTTCTGTTAATTAAGTGTCTAAGCAGAGCTTGCGATATGATGAGCTCTAGATAACTGATATAAGTACCTACCTACTAATCACATTACATAGAAATATATTATTGACTATAGAAAACAACCGAAACCAACATTCCTGCAGATCGTACAAACATTTGACCCTGAGCGTTTTCTTAATCTTATGTAACTAATGTAATCGATTAATTTAAATCGTAGAAGTTGCTCAATACTAAATATACATGCTTGGTTGTTACAGGGTAGAGAAGAATCAGGTCCTATGCTGACTGCAACTGTGAATACACATAAGAGTACCGAGTGAAACGAAAATGCAATAGCGAAATCTGATTTACTTATTTATTTTTCAACTCTCGTTCAAATTTACTAACTTTTGATTTTAATTAATTAAAATGTTTTGATTTATATATAAGAGTATGTCAACATCATACACTCCCGCTGAGTCTCGAATCCAGGAAGAATAAACCATTTTTACTTTTACTTAGGTAGGTACCTACTTGGAGATTTTATTATTTACTTGATTAATATGAGATTTCCAATTCCAATGGCTGTCAATTTTTATTCCAAGAAAATTTATTTTACTGACGTAGTTGTCTCCATTGTTTGATAATATGTCTAGATTTATTGAAGGTTTTTTATAATTTTTAAATCTTAGAAATTTTGTTTTATTATTATTCACTTTCAGATTTAGGACCCATACGTAATTTATTATATTCGAGCGTTTTATTGATTTTATTTTCAAAATGCTGCACAATTTTTATACCCCAATTAAATGTTAATATACGTAATTAACATTTATTTGGGGTATAAAAATTGTGGCATCGTCTGCGAACATTAACACAATGATGGTTTGATAAATACGGCAAATTATTAATATAAATTAAAAGTGGGCCTAGGAAGCTTTCCTGAGGAACACCAAATGAAATAGATCAAAACTAGAATCAATAAGTTCAATGATTTTAGTTTTCTTATTATATATTTCAATTACAGTTGATTGCTTCATATCGTCTACGTAGGATTTGAATAGAGACAGAGCTACCTACTCCCCTTATACCCGTTTCTTCTAGCTTACCTAAGAGTATATTTATTATGGTCAACACAATCGAACGCTTTGGATAGATCTAAGAACAATGCAACACTGTGTCTTTTTTTATTGGTTTCATCCCATGCCAGTTTAAGAGCTTGAAAAATTGCTAGTGTAGTATTTCTCTTCAAAAACTGTATTGTTTTGGGTTCAGTATATTACATACCTATTCATAAAACAAGAAGTTGAAGTTCTGTGGGGTTATGGATTAAGATTATGTCCGTGTTTTGTCTACATTGGCAGAATTGTGTTTAACCAATCCTGTCAAACCAGGTCTATGCGGCAACCCAGTCGCAGAAGCCATCTGTCATCTGACAAGAAGAACAAGAGTTACAGATATTTATCTGATCGTATTCTGTCTTCGAAGTTTAGGACACTCCGACTCTGACACTGGCAGAGTCGTAACGAAAAACAAGTGGCGTCTTATAAAAAGAAGTTGAACTTGAAGAAGAAGATTTTTCATTACCTAAATTTTTCACAAAAATTCAAAAGTAACAATATTGAAAAGGATTCGTTGTTCATGCAGATAACATTTATAAACGGAAAGGCCCGATTATGGCTTTTCTAGAGGTAATATCATATTGCTGAAGGCTGACGAGAATTGTCATTTCTATTTTGTCTTTCCCTGTTTATTTGTTATTTTAGGGAGAAATTGATGCCTTATCAGTTATCGTAGCTTCCTGGACTTAATAAATATATTTCTTGAACCATCTTACCAATCCATAAATTTACTTTAACTATGTACCTGGAAGTAAATCATCATGTACTGCGATCTCACCCTCCCTTCCTCTGTTTTCACTTTTCAGTGGCGCAAATTCACGTTCTTTGACATCAACAAGAATGTTGACAATGGGAAAATCGCTGAGTGCCTGCAAGTAAGTCTAGTTCATTCAATTTTGTTTCGAAATCCCAGAACTACCGTAATTATTTTGTAATTTCCTCTACATACAGAAATTTATTATGTGAAAGACTAGCATTGTTGTTAAAGTTTTCTAGGCTTTGGTCCGGTCAACTAGAGCCTATTCTGGGCCAATAACTGTGACATGTCCAGGAACTGCCTATACAGTTCCTGCCTTCCATTTTGAAAACCTCCAACCGGGTGGGTGGGAGGTTTTTAAAATGCACAACTAAGCAACTACACCTGTATTTATTTGAAAATACCAATAGTTTACATCTAAGATGGATGGTATGTCGCCATGTATATACAATACAATACAAAAATACTTTATAGTACACCAACAAAAATACAATACAAAAGACATTACATAAGACACAAGTACAATGGGCGGCCTTATCGCTTAGAAGCAATCTCTTCCATGCAACCTTTGGATGGAAAGAATTATGTGAATTTAAGAAAGGCAGGGGGTGTACCAAAGATAATTTTAAATAAATATTGGCAACATTATAAATACCTAAAATCAAGAACAATTACATATAACAAATACCTAACTATACAGGGTTACAGGAAAAATCGTGCTAGATCCGTGAAGGGCGTGGAGTACCCATCATTTCTGACTTATTTCACTATGAAACACCCTACCCTAAACTTAACCCTTTTCGAGATATTCAACTTTTAATTTTTTTATTGAAAATTGCTGAATTTTAGGCTACTAAATTTATTTTTGTTTATTTTGTGTATTTTATTATTATTATTATTGCATTTTTACAAGTGTAATAAGATGTTTTAGGACGTCAATCATTAAAATAGTGCATAAGTTAATTGAATAGACCGTAGTAGACAAGTGAAAGTTAGGAAAAAAAAAAAAATGGTAGAAAGTTTATTTTTCTCTAAGGGATATCTAAAAAAAATATTTTGGCAATTGTTCGGCAGATGTTTTTAAAAATATCTACGTTTCATCAGCTATCTAACGAGGTATGACAATCTAGGGTTTTATTCAATTGCATTGAAGAAAAAATATCTTGTGGACGGATGAGTCCAAATTTGACAAAGATGGCATAACTAACTATCACAACGCCCATTACTGGACCCCAAAAGAACTAAGGAATCCCAATAAGAAAAGAGTGAAGGGGTCCCAACGAAGATTCAGCGTGAATGTGTGGATGGGTATTATCTCCAATCATTTGATTGGACCTTACTTTCTACCGGATAATCTAAATGGGGAAAGCTACGAAAATTTCCTGAGAGCAGACTTGAGTGATTTGCTGGATGATCTGCCATTCAACCTGATCAGGGACATGTGGTTCCAACACGATGGCTGCCCTGCCCATTTCAGGAGAAGTGTCAGAGACTGGCTGGACACAAATTATCCAAACAAACTGATAGGACGAGGTGGGCCGTTGCCATGGCCAGCAAGATGTCCGGACCTAACCCCCATGGATTTTCATGTGTGGGGGTGCATGAAAAGTCTTGTGTACAGCGAGCCGAATCCATTTCGTCTGTGGAAGACTTAAGAGAAAGGATTGTGGATGCAACAAATAAAATGAGGACCACGTTGACCACTGGAGTAGTGAAGACTGGTCTCCGTAGAAGGATGCGACAATGTATCAGAAATAGAGGCGGCCATGTTGAACATGAACTGTAAAATAAGCAAAAGTTTTGTGAAAGCCTTTAATAAATGACATTTCATGCTTAACTATTGTTTTATTTTATTTTTAGGGCTAAGTATACATTTTCTTCTCCACTGTCGCCTATAAATCTAATTTTTTTTCAATGCAATTGAATAAAACCCTAGATTGTCATACCTCGTTAGATAGCTGATGAAACGTAGATTTTTTTAAAAACATCTGCCGAACAATTGCCATAATATTTTTTTTAGATATCCCTTAGAGAAAAATAAACTTTCTAATATTTTTTTTTATTTCTTAACTTTCACTTGTCTACTACGGTCTATTCAATTAACTTATGCACTATTTTAATGATTGACGTCCTAAAGCATCTTATTACACATGTAAAAATGCAATAATAATAATAATAAAATACACAAAATAAACAAAAATAAATTTAGTAGCCTAAAAATCGGCAATTTTCAATAAAAAAATTAAAAGTTGAATATCTTGAAAAGGGTTAAGTTTAGGGTAGGGTGTTTCATAGTGAAATAAGTCAGAAATGATGGGTACTCCACGCCCTTGACGGATCTAGCACGATTATTCCTGTAACCCATAATCTGCTATACCCAAAGGAAAAAATATTGATACAAAATAAATAAATAAACTAGATGTATAGCCACATATATGAAAATTGTGGCTGGATCAGCCCTTACGTGACTCACAGGGCTAAATAAGAGGCTACAATCCCCTTCCCATGAGTTTTTTACAACTTATGAAAAAATAGTAACATAACTCCATGCTGTAATGCCCAATTAACTCTTAGACTCTCATTAGGCCCGATTGGGCTCATCAGTTACGTCATTGTTTTGTGACTGCACATTTTTCCTGTATGGCCTGATCAGGCACGTGACTTTTGACTGTGCCAGACTGTGCATTTCTTTATTATTACAGTGCAATAAATTTTTCTTCATCTCATCTCATTTTTCAAACAAGCGGCAGGGTTAATAATGTGAATTATTAATTTCCAGGACACAAATGTGACTGTAGCTACAAGCGGCAACGGCCATGTTGTCCTCTGCGATACCACGGGCTGGGCTCACCTCATCTCTAGGAGCTGGGAGATCACATCATTCAAAGCATATGAGATGGCAATATCTTTAGCGCAGCAGTTGCCTCATGACCCTTATTTGGTTACTATTGGGGTAAGGAGTGTACAAAAGTTTATATGAACAATCCATGCCGAAAACTGGTTTTGGCTATAAACACAAGTTCTCAGTTGGTTGTCAAAACTCAGATTTTTTTAGCATTGATTATACACACAATTTATGTGATGATGCAACAACACCATTGTCATAGTGAAGTAATTAGCTTAGCAGAGTTGGGCCCAAGGTTGGTTTAACTCTGTTTATCAAAGCAATCGGCAAACAGCTCTGCATAGTTCTCTCCATTTTCCTAATCATATAGTTTTTAATGTCTCATTCAAGGCTGTAATACATGATAACAAAAAAAAAACATTGTTAATTAAATTGGCAACTGATAAGGATCATTGGATTGATTTTTTTATATTAAGTATTATAAAACTAGCGTCTGTTCATGGCTACACTAATGTGTTTCCTAGGATACAACAGCACTCAGGAATATAACCTAGTGAAATTAAAGCAATAAAAAAAACTCCAATAGGAAGTTAAATATAAAAAATATAGTACTCGAGACAAATATGGCTTGTTCGCTTCTTTACTTTACCTAAAAAAAATTTAAGTGAACAAAAATCAAAGTGATCACTTTATTTCCTAGTTTTACTTATGTAATTTGAACTTTGTGACGTGTGTAACAGTCCTGTAAGGTCTAAAGGAAACAAAGCACTTTGACTTTGCAAAAACCTTATGCAAATCCACATCAATTTATGTTGATGCTCAGAATGCGTTCCGACTGAAGCGGAGTTAAGCAGAGCAGTATTGACCAATTAAGACCTGATGTTTATTTCAACATTTTTAACCAATGGTGGATTTGGCTCCGTTTTCCCCCAGTTAGAACCAATTTAAAAGCTGCTGGGCAGTTGGGCTACTTTTGCAACACTGTATGTTTGTATTACAAATACTGGTAATTAGTATTATCTATTAAATGTATTTTTTTTGTGAATAAAATTTAAAATATCGATGATTTCAGGATGACGACGCCGGCGTCAACCCCCTAATAAAAGTTTGGGACTGGGCCCGCAGCGACCGGCACGGCAACCCGACGATGGCTCGCATGTCTCGCGCCGTTCCATCTCACATGAAGCCCACGCCGGCCACGGCGCTCGCTGTGCATGAGAAGGTAATTGAATCCACTGCTGGACAAAGGCGTCTGCTAATGAGGGCCATAGCGTCCTGTCTTCAGCTTTCCGCATCCAGCATCTGCCAGCAGTCTTTCGCACATATTCGGTTGACTATGTGCGAAAGACTGCTGACATTGACGACCGATGAGGCGCGGCGGCCGAAGGTCCGCCTGCGACGCAGGAGGTTGCGGGTTCGATTCCCGCCTTTGAACAAATTTTTGTACGATATGCAAATGTTTGTTCTGGGTGTTCTGGGTATTTTCTGTGTAATTAAAAATATCTATCTATATAATGTATTGTATTAAGTATATCAGTCATCTAGTACCCAAAACACAAGCTCTGCTTAGCTTGGGGCTAGATGATGCTGTGTGGATTGTCCAGCATTATTATATCCATTATCATTTATATTATAACCCACCTGGCCATAAGGCATCCTACACTACATTTGCCGCGAGTCGCGGTCTTCACTCCAGAATACGTTAGACTATAAAAGTAGATGATTGTCGAATGTTAGACGAAATTATGGGGATAGTCATATCAAACGGTTACCGCCATAGCAAAAGGTCCACAGTTCAACGTGCTAACCCCAAACAAAGGGGGTTTTGCCATAATCACTACGCTTGAAAAGCGAATTGGTGATCAGATCACAGTAGAGGAGTTAAAACAAAGTAAGCTGTTGCCTTTCATCTGGTTATTAACTCTTACGACATGCACGTGGTGATTAGGAGGGGTCCATTCTTACGCCGTGAACGCCACCGCTAAGGGGGAAGAACACAATATAAATTAATAATAACTATTATTTTCAGAATCTCCTAGCAGTGGGTTTCCAGGACGGGTCAGTCTCGCTGTTCCGCGGAGATATCGCGAGGCAGCGCAGTACCAAGATGAAGACATTCTCCGATACTGGCACTAGTGCTATCACCGGACTTTACTTCAAGTTAGTGCCTTACCTTCCTACTAATGTTAGAGAGGCGAATGAAAGTATTTATTTATTTCTTTTGTGGAAGAATTCGGAAAGACTTTAGCTAAAATAATGTTTATAAAGCTATATAGGGCTATAGAGCTTAATATACATAACTACAGAGAACTATACTAGACGCCGGATAGGCAATACAGGTCGTTGACCTATCTCCTTCACGACATCAAAAAAGAAGCAAAACTTAAAATTTTGTACATTTTAGGGTTATACAATTCTTTGAAAACGTTTTTGTACTACGCATTAAATTATACCTATGTTATTTTGAATTTATAAACGTTTTCGATATAATTCTTATGTTCATATATGTTTTTAGTCATGTTAATGTAATTGGTTACTCTTAACCATAATATTATTCAATAATTAATTAAAATATTACCGGTTTAAAATTACTCTGGTATTTTAGAACATTAGAATACATGAATTCATTGAAAACGTAAAAAGTCAGAAGCTATTCCCGAATTCGATTTTTTGGGTTGTGTTTGTTGTTGCTTCATAGTACGCTTGTACTACGATATTCTAGCGACAATGATATCGCTTTGGGTTTGTGTTGAAAGCGACGGAATAGCGATAATTTTACTGCATTTTGCGATTTCGTGGAGGAGGTGAACGACCTGTATTCCCATCTTATTTCGCACTTAGGATAATAATAGGCTAGGCGTTCACTGATAGAAACTAGTAAGCTATTTGTGAACAATAACGTAAGAATGTTTTCTGCTGAGATAGGGATGCGACTTTTTTGCGAATAATCACGTAAAAGTCGCCCGTGTGCGGTTCCGCGAACATACCAGATGCGCTGCAGATGCGAGGCAGCCGCATCAGCATCCTGAAAATGTTGTTGTACTGAACGCGAAGAGCGCTGGCTGCGCGGCGGGTGCAGTTCAGCCAGAGGCTGCTCGAGTAGAACGACTGGCAGTACCTTAGCGTCACTTTCACTTCTCTCGAGCAGCGTGCGAACCTACGCGCAATCATGTTCCCCCGTACAACCAGAGCTCTATAATCCAATAAGGCACTTATCAAGGGGAGGCCTGCGTCCAGCTGTGAACCAGATAGGCTGTAGATGATCACGAACAACCGTTGGTATTACCAACGGTTATTTGTGTCTCACTGTAATTGTAATTCGTATTATATTCCACAGAGACGCAGACAAACTATTCATAGTATCCCGTTCGTGCGTGATGCTAGTGTATGTGGGGGCGGAGCGCTGCGTGACTCTAGACTCGATGGGCGCACTTCCCAACTGCTCCGCGCTAACCGGCAAGAACCGACTGACGGTTGCTAATAACGACGTGAGTACATAATTTTTTTTGTTCATGAAAGAGTTTTACGCTGCTTTGAGAGAGTTTCAGCTCTCTATTGGCTGTATCGTTTATTTCTGGCAGAATTTTGGTCACTCATAGCATGGGGTCATACACTTTGTCAGTGTGGTTCAACTTGAGAGTATCTGTAAATCTTAAGACTGACTTTATTGGCATGTCTAGTTTTTCCCAGGCCTTGCTGTCCAGCCGATCATTTTAAGCTATGAAAGCTATATTTTGAAATAAAAATAATGTTGAATTTTTCACAACTCGAACTCGAAATAAGCAGAGCTTGTGTTGGAACTAGATGAATGAAGCTAATACATTTTCTGGTAAATACAATCATACTTTATATGATAAAAGCAAAAGTAATTCCATTTATCTGTCTGCTATCTCTTCACGCATTAGCATTAAAGGGACGAACCTGACAGGTTGGTTGTCAAACTTGGCCTAGATCTCAGTACTCACGGGATCCCTGTGGTAAAAAACTCGAATTACATAAGATTCAACATTTTTCGCTGGTTCTTTGAAAGTGAAAACACGACTAAGAACAAAAATACGATAATAGAATCATGAAAGTGCACTGTTTCGCAAATTATTTGGTCGAGGTCTCAGAAACCCTGCGGTCTATTTTAATGACTTATGTTTTGATTATAGGTTATTATATTACTAATTATTTGGTTCCTTGAACTAGTTTCTTCATAGGTTGCGTAGCTTTTTGTAAATAAACAATAACTTGATTTTTGCGCTTACGCCGTTCCAAAAACGTATGCTTTGTCCTGCTCCTATGAACGCGAAGTCCTTTGCCTCTCCTTTTCACACGCGCGTTGCGCCCTTTTAATGAAATTCGGCAGGGAGGTACACGGTATCTACCTAACTACTTCAACAGTGCGTGCGAAGCCGCAGTCAGGGCGGTTAGTACACAAAAAATCTTGAAAAAGTAAAAAAGGTATACCTCTCCTTATTTGCAGGCTATCTACTGCTACACATCTGAAGGACGGGGTCCCTGCTACGCCTTAGAAGGCGAAAAGGTCCGCCTAAACTGGTTTCGCACCTACCTCGTCATCACCACCAACAAGACTGCCAAGGGAGCCTCAACCAGCAGCCAGACACCAAGATCTCACCACATCACCATATTAGACATACACAACAAATTCATTGTCTTTTCTAAGGTAAAAAAAAACTTTATGTAAGTTGAAAAAAATATCAGTAAATAAATTCAAATAAATTGTCAAAACCTTTCTTCGTGCTAAAAGGCTTACTACAAAATATCAAATTATCTGGAGAGTTTAACAAGCTTTGGGACGGGTTTTGCTAGCAGGCAAAAGTTTCTTAGTTACTTTAGTCTACATATCAAAGCACAGAAATCAAAAATATCACTTCATATTCACGTCGAATTTGATCTTTCCTATGTGTACATTTATTTTATTTTTGTTTTGTTAGGTTTCTCTAGCAACAGTTTGATACAGGTTCTGGCTGACAGACATTGCAGTAATCTGCCCTTTGCACTGGATGACCAGCTTGATTAAAGGTTCCACACACTATTGAAAAGCCACGCGGACACGGTCATAGAAACTGAATACGAATAGAATTGATCAATTCAACACGCATCGCGTTTTGTCGGGTCGCGTGGCGTTTCAATAATGTGTTTCCACCTTTACCCATATGTGCCAAACAAATGTATTAAATCAATCAACGTTTTGGTGTCCTATAATATTTTTAAATTGTGATTTTCTGAAACTGTGTGGCCTTTTGCTTCTCTATTATTTAAATAAATTTAACTAACGAATTTAATTTAAGGACTTTGAAGAAATCGACGCCGTCTTAACCGAATGGGGGTCGTTTTACATCCTAACGAAGAACAAAGAGATGATATATTTGGACGAGAAAGATTTGCAGTCGAAATTGTCGCTGCTTTTCAAGAAGAATTTGTATGATGTGGCTATTAGGATAGCTAGTAATCAGCATTATGATAAGGAGGGGTTGACGGAGATTTATAAACAGTATGGCGATCATTTGTATGGAAAAGTATGTTATATTTATTTTTATTCTAGATTACGGTTAGGAATCATTAAGACGATTCGCTAGGAACCAGGGGGAGAATTCCACTAAATTAATCGCTTCACCACAACAATATTATCGTCTAAGAATTCTACATTTTGGCAAAAAAATCATGAAACGACTACAGCAGCAGCGGTGCAGCAGTGCAGTGCAGTCGTTTCATGATTTTTTTATTGTAATTATTTTTCTTAATCGTATTTTTACATTCAAGGAACCAAAGAAATATTTTGATTTTTATGTAATTCGAATTTTTTACCACGGGGATTCCGTGAATACTGAGATCCTAGTTTGACAACCAAACCCGTTTGGTTCGCACCTTAAAGAATCAGAATCAACAAATTTTTCAAATATAAATTAAATATAAGTAGGAAATAAATTGATAATTGATTCTCATCATCATCTCTAACATTTTTGGCACTAGCGGAAGAAGTAAAAAATCAAAATCTCAGGCGCTTTTGATATAGGCTTTTGATTATGGGTGACCCATAGATTTTCATCATCCGCACTGGAAACATACTCCTACTTAAAGAACTTTTAAAATTATATTGGAATGGTAATTTTGCGGCCACTTTAAGGCTATTTATTTAAGCAAATCATCAGCGTCTGTGCTTATAATATGTTAATTTGAAATTGTTTTCAGGGAGATTTAAAAGGAGCAATTGATCAATACGTAAAAACAATCGGCTGGCTGGAAACCTCGTATGTCATCCGCAAGTACCTGGAATCACGGCATTTAGGTAAGTACTTTAAAAAAGTCCATATCTGTACAGGGTGGGTTTTTTACACGGGCAGTAAGGGCAAGTAATGCCCAAGAGGTTAACCGGTGTAGTCTAACCTTTAATTATCTTCTATTTAAAAAAGAAAGTCGTGTTAGTTATACTATTTATAACTCAAGAACGGCTAACGTAACACCTTATAAAACAGATAGTACTCATTAAATATAATGTAGGGAACAGCAATGGAACTGGCGGCCTTATCGCTTAAAGCGATTTCTTCCAGGCAACCAAAACGATGGTGAGAAAAATAGAGGATGGCGGTGCTTACCGTTAGAATTATTAAACCATTAATTGATACTATTGCACCAGATCTAGCTTTTATATTCAATGAATCTATTGATTGTGGCGTATTTCCTGATCTAATGAAATGTAGTAAAATAATACCATTGTTTTAAGCGGGTAGTAGGTCTGACTCCACTAACTTTAGACCAATATCAGTACTGCCTACATTCAGCAAAGTTTTTGAAAAACTTATTTTCATCAATTGCTTAGACATTTCAATTGCAATGACCTGCTACATAGTAAGCAATTCGGGTTTACTCGCGGTAGGTCAACTACTGATGCCGGTGTTGAGTTAGTATCGCATATTTTTGATGTTTGGGAGAAGTCGCAAGATGCTGTAGATGTTTTTTGCGACTTGTCAAAAGCATTCGATTGCGTACACCATGAAACATTAATCAGGAAACTACATCACTATGGAATAAGAGACACCTCTTTGGATCTTCTTACATCTTACTTGAGTGATAGGATACAAAGAGTTGACATTAATGGGAAACGGTCTTCGGGGTCTGTAGTTACAATGGGTGTGCCACAGGGTTCTATCCTTGGTCCTTTCCTATTTTTAGTTTATATTAACGACCTGCCTCATCTTGTAAAGGATAACCACGAGATCGTATTGTTTGCTGATGATACTTCATTAATTTTTAAAATGAAACGACAAAACACTAATTTCGACGATGTGAATAATGCAATCTCAAAAATAGTCCATTGGTTTAATGTCAATAACCTCTTGCTTAATGAAACCAAAACGAAATGCATTAGATTTATTCTACCTAATGTAAAACAAGTTAAGGCTGATGTAACCGTCAAAGGAGAAACGTTCGAAATTGTTAATAGTACCATATTCTTAGGAATAACCTTAGATAGTAAACTTCAATGGGGCCCACACATGGACAAGCTATCGAAGAGACTTAGTTCTGCAGCGTATGCAGTCAAAAAAATCCGTCACCTTACAGACGTTGATACTTCTAGACTAGTTTATTTCAGCTACTTCCATAGTGTTATGTCTTATGGCATACTGCTATGGGGGAACGCTGCAGATATTAACACCGTATTTGTGCTGCAGAAGAGGGCTGTTCGTGCAATCTATAATATGGGTCCCAGAGAAAGCCTACGTGAAAAATTCAAGGAAATGAACATAATGACAGTATCATGTCAATATATTTATGAAAACCTATTGTACACTCATAGAAATATCAATCGCTTCCCTAAAAATAGCGATGTACATAATTTGATTAGAAATAAACATAAACTCGCTGTGCCCACAACTAGACTACACAAAATCAATGTATCTTTTAAAGGGCAATACGCTTCTACAACAAAACTCCTAGTGAGTTGCAAAAATTATCAGTAAATAAATTCAAACAAATTGTCAAAACCTTCTTGTGTAAAAAGGCATACTATAAAATATCAGATTATCTAGAGGATAAAAAAGCTTGGGACGGGATTTGCTCCAACTCGAAAAATAACAACTAACAGGCTAAAGATTTCTTCGTCGCTTCTTTACTTTAGTCAACATACCGAAGCGACTGAAATCAAAAATATCACTTTATTTCCGTGTCAGTGTTTAATTATTAAGAATTTGACCTTTTCTAAGTGTACATTTATTGTATTTATGGAAATAAAGAGTTTTTGACTTTGACTTTACAACATTAATTCAAACTATTTTTACAAACTAATACACATAATACCTACTTACTAAAATAATACACTAATACATTATAACAAAATAATAATACTTAGTAACTCTAAGGGACATGCTAAATATTCTAGTGTGACGTGACATTTAAAAAGTAATTATAGACTTTCCTTTTGAAAGCGTGATGTGATGTACATAGGCTACCTTTTATTCTGAAAAAAAGCGTGCGAAGCCGCGAACTGCAGCTAGTAAATTATAATTCTAACTTAGTATAGTATCAATACTAGATACTATAAAATAACTTATCTAGTGTACTTAAATAATTTGTTTTGGAAGAGCGAGATTCCCTAACATAGGTATTTTCTGTACGCGCAGTTTGGTTCAAAAACAGTACTTTTCAAACCCGTTAATATCATGAACCACTTATCTTTACACTATATGTTAATTAATCATAATTTTAGGAAATTTCGTTATCCAAATAGTTGTTAAGAAAATATTTCGATTAATATAGTATGTACGCGTTCTATCAAGATAACTTGTTAGAGGTTTTCTTAATTTCCCTTTCAGCATCAGTTTCGAAGCTCAAAATATTATGAAAATACTGATATCTAATTAAAAAAAATAATAACCAATCAATAAGATCCTTGGGAAAATAGTTAGTTAAAAAGATGTTTGGTTTTGCTATGAGAAATTAAAATTCAAAAAATGTGAATTAATACGAATTTTAAATGATTTTTCACCGATATACCTTATTTAATTTAATATTAGGTCCTTACATATGAAATTGGCGTTTTGTATGGGAGGAACAAAAAGTCGAATATTTTTTAATATAATATATTTAATTAATCAAAGTATGAACCATTATTTTCTATGCACTTTTGCCATCTTATAGGTAGTTCATTGATCCCTTTACTAAAAAAACCAGTCGGACGGGAATCAATAAAATCTTTGAAGGCGATTTGGACTGCCCCATCGGAGTTGAATTTTTTCCCTTGCAAGAAGTTATCCAAATTTCGAAAAAAATGGTAATCTGTTGGAGCAAGGTCCGGGGAGTACGGAGGATGTCTTAGACTTTCCAATTGAAGCTCTTCTAATTTAGTAGCCGTCTGTTGCGCAGTGTGTGGTCTAGCGTTGTCGTGAAGCAGCAGTGGCGTGGAGCGATTGACCAGCCTAGGTTGTTTAGCCGCTAGCTTTTCCATCATGGTTTGCAATTGCTGACAATAGACATCAGCCGTAATAGTCTGGCCAGATTTGAGAAAACTGTAATGAACAATACCGGCACTAGTCCACCAAACGCTTACAAGTAACTTTTTTGGGGTTAATTTTCGCTTGGGGCAGGATTTGGCTGGCTGGCCAGGATCCAACCATTGCGCTGAGCGCTTCCGATTATCGTAAAGAACCCATTTTTCATCACAGGTAATGATTCGGTTTAAAATACCTTCATTATTGTGCCGGTTTAGTAATGTAACGCAGCAGTCGACGCGCGTTTGCCGGTTTGCTTCAGTCAATTCGTGAGGTACCCACCTTTCAAGCTTTTTAATCTTCCCAATTTGCTTCAAGTGAATTAAAACAGTTTTATCACTAACATCGCAGCCTGCAGCTAACTCGGACGTGGTTTGCGATGGATCCGCTTCCACAATAGCCTTCAACTCTTCATTATCAACTTGAGTCTCAGACCGTCCACGGGGCTTGTTCTGCAGGTCAAAATTTCCAGAACGAAAACGTTGGAACCAAAAACGAACTGTGTTTTCTTTTGCAACACGACCGCCATACACATCATTCACCCTTCGAGTTGTTTCCGCAGCACTAGTGCCACGGCGGAACTCGTACTCATAAATAATGCGATATTTTAAGTTTTCCATTTTGTAAAATGTTTGACGCAAACAGAAAAAAACAGAAGAAAAAAAACAAATGAATGACGATCATCGAAGCACAAATACATGAGTCTATAGCTGTACAAATTTGAATTTGGAATTCCTTACCAAAGAGGAGAAATTTGTGATTAAAGTGGCCAGTACGAAAAACGCCAATTTCATATGTAAGGACCTAATATAACAATAGCTTACGAATACGTAGAACATCTTCTTTATAATCATACATTTAAAATTTTAATTATTTTCTTGTTATTATTTTTCTGTAAATATTTTAAAACTACTTTAAAACGCTGCGTGTAAATCATTTTAATTTAGTCCCACACACATCGCGCGCTAGGCGTAAACGCTCTTAAGGGAATATCAAAAACTGTTGTTATACTATTAGCACAATAAGCTAAAGAAATAAATATTTTAGTATTTTGTATTGTATTGTAGTTACAGGATAATGGTCTTAGGAGACTATCCACAACTTTTAGAGACATATTTATCCAGATACAAAAATCAAAAATAAAAATGTACCATTGGAAAACTGTAATTTTTCCCAAAAAAAATTTGACGCTATTGATCTGTTTCTTATACTGATAAAAATGTTCTATGGCACCAACTGAAGTTATAGCACCAAAAAAGATAGAAATCGCAAAAAAAAAATACTATCCATTTTACGTTTGCTTCACATCTTGACTGTTATTTCTACAAACATTATTTCCAGAGCCCCTAATCCAATACCTAGAGGAGCTCCACAAAGCGGGGTACGCGACTGAAGACCACACCACTCTACTGCTCACGTGCTATGTGAAGATAGACCAGCACGACCAGCAGGGGAAGCTGAAGGGATTCATCAATTCCAAGAACAAAGCCATTGATTTTGATGTGGATGTCGCTATAAAGGTAAAACTTTATTAATTCTTTACATCTGGTCGCAGAGTCGCTAATGTGGTATTTGGGTAAAACTTAGCGAAACTGTCAGGTCACGGCCGCACTGCGAGCTGGTAGCTTGGATTGTAGATGAGCGAACAAATGTATAAAATGTATCTAATCAAATATCATCCGACGGCGTGACACTAGTCCCATGGGAGTTGGGGAGGCCCATTGTGTGGGACGCTACATGCGTTGACACACTTGCGCCTTCCCAGCTTCCAAGGACATCCGTGAGGGCTGGTGCGGCGGCAGATTTGGCCGAGGATCTCAAGAGACGCACATATGCAAGTCTCGACAGAGCCTACACATTTCCCTAGGTCCGTGGGGTACCGTGGCTCTCCGGGTTTTTAAAAAGTTATCTGAGCATCTGGTCGAAGCGACGCGGGATCCGAGAGCAAGTGGGTATCTGGCGCAGCGCATCAGCATTGCCATACAGCGGGGTAATGCAGCCAGCATCTTGGGGATGCTTAAATCGATATCGACACCGATATTAGTACCTTAAAATATAAAATTTTTGGTTTTCGTATTTTTTCCTCCAATAAAGTTTGATGATCTACATTCATGACAAATTTCAACTTTCTAGGTTATCTAGAAATGGTTTAGTTTTGAGATGAGTCAGTTGTTAAAAATACCACTTTTCGGACCTCAATAACTCAAGAACCTTTATTATTTATTTATAATATTTGGTATTCCTACTCAATTCACAGATCCATGAACTGACTAGACATTCAAAATTGCAAGCCGGTAGGTTTGAAAATCTCTGAGACATAGAAGAGACCAAAAGCGTGCCCAACGGTTCGTGTGAAGACTGCTATTGCGTCGCCCGTTTCTTTCCTAACTTGGCTGACGCTCTAGCGCGCGTCTCAGTTTACTCTGGAACTTAATTTGCATCATATTTTTCCACAGGTGGTCCGCCAAGTAAGCCCAGACGACGCGTTGTCCTTGGCAGCCAACCACAAACGCCACGACTGGTACCTTCAGATCACTATCGACGATAAGAAGGACTTTAGACGCGCGTTAGACTACATCGTGGAGCTGGAGTTTGAAGACGCTGATACGTATATGAGGAAGTATGGACAGCGGTTGATACAACATGAGCCGGAGGCTAGCACTGACTTTCTAAAGCGTAAGTTTTTTAATTTAGAAGTAGGACTAAGGTACACTGGTTATTTCATGAATTTATTGTGCAAGGCAGTTGCAAAATTAGTCAAAGTTATCATAAAAACAAACAAAGCGTCAAACATTGTCGGTGGCATCTGTCGAAATCATTAAACGCAAGGAACGTAAGGCGCTCTCCCAAAGTTCCTCGTGGGCAAACCTATAGGCCTCAGGACACAACAATCCTGCTTGCAGAAACGGGCATGTTAGTAGTATTTTCTCTGAGATAGTTCTGATTTTATACCCGTAAATATTTTTTCCTCCTCAGTGTTATGCACAGACTACAAACCCAGATCCAAACCCCTAGTTGACGAGAGCGCCATCTCTGGAATTTTCAAGGAACCAGATCGTGCGCTACCGGATGACTACATACATTTGTTCCTGAGCCATTCAGAACGACTCATAGATTTTCTGGAGCATATGGCGGCCAGCAATCTGGAATGTTCCAAGCTTGTGTTCGACGCGCTTATAGAGCATTACATACATGTTTGGTAAGTTTATAGACAAACCTTTAGTAGACAAAACTTTGATCATCGCTTTGCTTGGTCAACTATTATAAAAATAAATTCCACATTTTTCAGGGCAAAAGCAGAAGGCGAAGAAAAGAACCTGTATTCAGAGAAGATCCTCAAAGTGCTGCGCGACCCCGAAGCGAACTACGACAAGGACCAAACAATTATCATATGTCAGATGCTGGGCTTCAAGGCAGGGGTGCTCTATCTGTATGAGGAGAACAAATTGTGAGTAAATCATTAGCTTAATAGTCCCCAAGGCCCAACGCATTTAATAGTCTCCAAGGCTAGCGTGAATTAAAAACGTGGGCAAGGTTGCTTTGCTTTCCTCTGTTGCAACGTAATTTTTCAGACTACGACGCCAAGTTATTAAAAAAACAAGTAAAAGAAGTAACCACACGCTAGCTTATTATGAATTCGAAAGTAACTCTGTTTTTCTGTCTGTTACCTCTTCACGGCTGAACGGATCTCAATGAAATTTGGCAGGTAAATGGTATCCCGGGGACGGACATAGGCTACTTAAAAAGCGCGTGCGAATCCGCGGGCAGCAGCTAGTACGCTATATTGCTGCCACGTTTGGGATATCTCGGCCAAGTATCAGCTTTCAGCCCTAGATTCAATACAACGAAGAGCTTTCAGACGTATTGGCGAGGAGTATCTTGCGGAGACTAAGATCCAAAGTCTGGAACACCGCCGCCGCAAGGCAAGCAATGACTTGATCTTTTATAGGATACATTTCGGAGCTCATAGGAACTTCACGACTTGATCCCACCATTTCCCTTCCACTCCAGGACAAGCAGACGTACGGCGCGATACCAACCTTACCTTGTGTAACAGGGTGTTGTTCAAATTTGTGCACAATACTGAAGGAGGTTATTCACCTGCTACCACAGATTAATATTTAGTAAACAAACCAAGCCGCACACAATTATTTGTATTGCTGAATTTTTAAATTAATTACATACATTGCCTTATTATGGCGGCGCGGTCATTAACTGCGGTCACCTTGTCACCATCAGGTGGGGCGAGAAGAGGAGGCGCGCATCAAGAGGTCGCCGGGTTTTGGATGGCTTAAAACACTAATAAGGCTTGTTGTAACCAAATTAAAAAAATCAGAAAAAAAACCCTTTGCTGCTTGGTTTGTTCACTGATTTAAGGCTTGTTGTAACCAAATTAAAAAATTTAGCAAAAAAAAAATGTTTGCTGCTTGGTTTGTTAACTGATTATTAATCTGTGGTAGCAGGTGAATGACCGCCTTCAGTATTGTGCACTAATTTGAACAACACCTTGTATAACATCCACTCGCACTAAGAGGTTCTCCTCCACCTTTGTCATTCGTACCGGTAAGGATTGGAACTCACTGCCTGCCTCTATTTTCCCGGCCAACTACAACCTGAGTCTTCTCAAGACGAGGTGCCAATTGCCTGCCCAATTCCAGTAGTTATCAACTTAGTACACAAAATGAAGTATAAAATGAGAAATACAAAATAGCTATTGCGTCTATTATCCGACCTTTATTATCCACATGTTGTATGTTGTAATATTTTATTTGTAATCATAATCACACATTGTACTATCGCAAGATTGACTCACTAATAGCACTCCCTCACAAACCTCTGTGGTTTTTTAGGTGTTATTATTGTTATGTTTATATTGTAATAATCTTTTAGTAGATAAATAAATTAAAAAAACATGCTCGGCCACATCGTCACTTGCCATCAGGTGAGAATGTGGTCAAAAGAATGTCTACTGGCAATTAACAACAAAACGCTACTTGTGAAAAAAAAAATCGCTATTTATTACAATCGATTTGACAATTTGCATAAGTATACCTAAACACACAGTTTCGCTGCGCCGCCGTACAGTCACAGAGTAGAGGTTCGTGATGGACCAACTGACGGCGTACGTTTACAAAGGTCCAATTTCACCGTTCGCTGCCAAAACTTAGTTTAACAGAACAAAGTTCAGCATAATCGAGTTCTAATGTTGATTTCCAATTTTAGTATATGTACTGCCGAAGCAAGTACTAATGTTGATTTAGATCTTGGTTTTCTTCACACCGATTTCACCAGCTACATTCTGCTCGCGTTTACGAAAACGAAGTTTACATCCGACATTTAATGGATGAATGCCAGTCTGTGCGCTGGTTTTCGTCGTGTTTGACGTTGTGTGATATTGACAGCTCTTGAACTCGGTTTATAGGCTCAAATCCGAAATTCGGGCGTTCAGAAGTTAAACTAAGTTTAGCTCGATCCGGGTCAACTTTACGTCGGTGAAATGCGCTGAACTCGTTTAAAGCGCTAAACTGAGTTTATCTTTTATTGAACGCGTTCAATTGCAACGGTGAAATGGGACCTAAGGATGAATTCACATTCGGGATGGCAGCTACCGGCAGTGGCGCGTCGAGCTTTTTGTCTCATTGTCAAATAATTTTAAACTTTATCTACATACAAGACCAGTATGGCTTAAAAAGCTCGACAAAGTCGAAATTCCTCCCGGTGGAAATTAAGCCGTAGGCACTATATGTGTAAGGATCATTAAAAATTGTATATGTTCCCCCACAGATGGCGCAACCAAGTATCGTTACACATGCGAGAAGACACGGCAGAGGGCGCTGAAAAAGCGCTGGCAGTGTGCCGGGCGCGCGGCACGCTGTGTCCCAGCCTGTGGCTCGACGTGCTGTGGAAGCGACCGCCCAAGAAGTGTCTCTCGGAGCTGCTGCAGGCTATAGGTCAGTTACAGCTACTCTCCAGTACCATCCCACATGTGGGAAACCTTTCCAAGAGAAACCGGCGGCCTTTGCCGCTGTTTGCGACCATTGCGAGGTTGCGCACGGTAGATCTTTGCAAAGACCCTTGTCGAAACATGCCGCAGGTACACCCAAATCTTTGCAAACCCCCTAGTGAAAACGAAACGTATACTTAATTTTTCGCGATTTTTGAGAAAAAAACTACATAACTCGACAAAAAACCACTGAAAACCTCGGATTATTTAAAATTGCGCAACTTTTAAAGTAAAAGTTCATTTATTGCTTGAAAATACAATGTTGTGTAAAGATCTTTCATATATGATAAATTTGAATCATTGTTTTCTGCCTTTAGGCGTGCAATCGTTTTATTACAATTCAATAACATAACATTTCATAAAAATATAAAACAAACGAAGAATAATTAAATAATAAATGTCAATAAACCAAAAGAATATATACAATACAATACAATCATGTCTATAAATATATACTATATAAGTATGTACTATAAGTTAAGCTGGGTCAAGTAATATTTGAATTAACATTTTTATCATTCATAAATTCATTTACAGTGTAATAGGCGGGTTTGTGTACGCAAGTTGTTGATTTTTTTCACTGGTAGCTGTTACATACTATGTTTTATTTAGCTGAAGCTATTAAACCGCGCTGCTTAAGCAGGGGCCGAATTCTGCTAACGCATCGCTTTACTGTGACGATGGTATCGTCGTAGAATCGTCGATGAAAGAAACTCTAGATAGTCCGTGCGGTGCTACTGCACGGAGATATTGATAGAATGGTTTCAACCTTGACACTCTCGACACCCATCCCACCTTCTGTAATTTCTTTAATCAAAAGTAAAAATGACAAAATTTATTTATTATTTATTTATTCATCATCAAATCTATCTTTACAGGCGCAGGCACCCAATGCAATAGATTACCTCACAACAACACACATTTAAACATTCCTTACAAAAGTAAAATACCATTAAAATAATAATAATAATTACATGAAAGAAAAAAAATAATAATCATTTAGTAAAACAATAAAATAAAAATAAAATAAAAATCTGTCAAAGTGATTACAATTTCATAATATTAAAACATAATAAATCTCACCCCTTATTAAAATGTGTAATTCTGGCACGATACCATTGTTGTGGTGAAGTGATTAATTAAGTAGATTAAGGGTCTGGTTACCCTACCTTAATTTAGTTATTCAAAGGTATCTGGTTCTTTTTGTTAAATTTATTTTTTGTTTCAGCTGTCGAGAAGCTGCTATCTCCGATCCTAGTGATCGACTGCCTTGCCACTGCGCCCTCCTTCTATACGCTTGGAGATGTTAGAAAGTAAGAACATTTGATATCAATTAAAATATGAATTCACCAAGATGGAGTCAAGTTTTTTGGAACGATATTGTTTTTCAGGAACGAATGTATTGAAATCAAACAATTATGAATTCATCTAAAAAAGTTCCACGCGTATTGTAATGTTTATGGTTTTTCAAAAATGTATTCAAATAAGTAAAAATGGATTTAACAAAATAGATCCAACTACTTTGGAACATTTAAGTTTTTCAAGAGTACACTCTTGAAAAACTTAAATTATTATTTATTATTATTATATATTAATTTTGTTAATGTATTGAAAAGCACTAAAAATAAATTTAGCAAAATAGATCCAACCACTTTGGATCGTTATTGTTTTTCAGGAGTGTATTGAAAATAAGTAAACAAGATTTAGCAAAATAGATCCATGCACTTTGGATTGTTATTGTTTTTCAGGAGTGTATTGAAAATAAGTAAACAAGATTTAGCAAAATAGATCCATGCACTTTGGATCGTTATTGTTTTTCAGGAGTGTATTGAAAATAAGTAAACAAGATTTAGCAAAATAGATCCATGCACTTTGGATCGTTATTGTTTTTCAGGAGTGTATTGAAAATAAGTAAACAAGATTTAGCAAAATAGATCCATGCACTTTGGATCGTTTCTGTTATAATCATTCTGATTTAGTTTCATAATTGTAACACCAAGCAGTGTTACAATCCCTAAGGTTCATATTATGAAACCTTGCTCAGTCATCGATCTATACTTGAGTAAAGCTTTTCTATGGCATAAACGTCACTCAAGCATAGATCTACGACTGAACAAGCTTTCATAAAACAGGCCTATATCCTCATTAGCCCACTTCTGTCCACGGCTGAATTTGCCTAAACAAGGGAAATATTGGCTTAGCAAAAATATCTATCTATGTAATCTATTGTATTATGTATATCAGTCATCTAGTACCCGTAACACAAGCTCTGCTTAGCTAGAGGCAGAGTATCTTTCTCTAGCTTGGGGCTAGACGATGATGTGCGGATCCAGCGTTATTTATTTAATCACTAACCATCAATCATCATCGTCAATGAACCAGTTAATCTTACCGTTAGAGTATCGTGCACAGGGACCCAGGACATGGGCCATGAGCCTAGTGTGGGGCCGTAGCCAATCAAATAGACATAACCTCTTATTATAGTGAGCTCTTTCGTTTTTGAATTTTTATTAAGTATGCCTAATTGTTAATTTTTGCTGTCAATAATTTTTTTTTTGTTGTACTATGCTATGCAGACGGATTGTTGATCGCAGTGGAGATGTTAAATAATCACAGAAGGAAGATGCTGCCCTTTTTCTGGTTGGGTCCTTTAATTGACATCTGTGGCTGAGTGGGAGAGGTTGATTCTTAAGCAGCGACCGCCGTGGCTAGCCCTATACGTATGTGTATAGTTACGTTGTGTAAAGTTTGTCCCACTGGACAAGGGCCACCACTCGTGTCTTTGTACACTTCTGGATAATACTTACTCGCCTTTTTATGACTCCATATTATTCAGTATTTTAAGCCAAGGTCATTCCACTGCAAGACATAACATACTCCTTTACAAAACTCGTAACAAAAACCTCTTTTTTTTCAGTTATCTTATGGACGTGCTAAAATCCGAGGAAGAAGTAATAACCCGCGAACGCGAACTATGCGATAAATACAAAGCAGAAAGTTCGCTTCAAAAGGAACAAATCGACAAGATTCAGAACTCGCCTATGACCTTCCAAAGTTCGCGCTGCGCCGCCTGCAATAGGCAACTGGAGTTACCTACAGTGCACTTTCTTTGCCAACACTCTTTTCATCAGCAGTGAGTATAATTATGATTTTTACCGACTTTACAACAAAGGAGGAGGTTCTATGTTCGACGTATTTGCATTTCATTATTAACTGAGAAGTCACTCTAAAA
Source organism: Eupithecia inturbata (assembly GCA_963662085.1). Classification (NCBI taxonomy): domain Eukaryota; kingdom Metazoa; phylum Arthropoda; class Insecta; order Lepidoptera; family Geometridae; genus Eupithecia; species Eupithecia inturbata. The sequence continues at coordinate 3,553,618 of OY759195.1, forward strand.
AGGGGCACATAGAATCATTAACTCGCTTATAACCTTTAAAAGTTTAACTTAGGTCACTAAAGAAAATACCAATTCCAGAATCTTGAAAACCTTCGGTTATGTTCCTGAAATAGTAACTAGAGTTGCCTACAGTTAAATCTTTGTCCCAACACTGTTTTCTACAACAGTATTATTTACTGAGAGGTCTCTCTAGCATCACATCTCACATCTGTACCAGATCGAAGTGCGGCTCGCTTCGCTCGACACGCTGTTTAACGACATCACATCTCAGTAGGGCGAGTCAAGCGAACTCACACCCTCGCACAGCGTGGCGAGCCGCAGGAGTGCGGCTGGCTTCGCGCGGTACGCTGAGTGAATTGACATGCTGTGCCAGTGTTGTGGCGCACGAAGCGAGCTAGTTAGTACGCACTATGTTTTACGTACTTCACTGCGGCTGCGGACCTCATACAGCCTGCCTGATATTTTCCTTCATTTTAATGAATCTTTCTGTTCCAGTTGCTTCCAATCGTACGCCGAGTGTGAGTGCGAGTGTCCCGCCTGCGTCACGCCGCGCCGCGCCGAGCCGCCCGCGCACCAGGCCGAGACGTTGCATGCCAGGCTACAGAACCAACATGATCCGTTAGTATACCGAGTATCATACAATACTATACAGAGTATCATCCCCGAGTGCGAATGGCCCGCCTGCATTACGCCGCGCCGAGCCGCCCACGCACCAAGTCGAGACGTTGCATGCCAGGCTACAGAACCAACATGATCCGTTAGTATACCGAGTATCATACAATACTATACAGAGTATCATCCCCGAGTGCGAATGGCCCGCCTGCATTACGCCGCGCCGAGCCGCCCACGCACCAAGTCGAGACGTTGCATGCCAGGCTACAGAACCAACACGATCCGTTAGTATACCGAGTATCATACAATACTATACAGAGTATCATCCCCGAGTGCGAATGGCCCGCCTGCATTACGCAGCGCCGAGCCGCCCACGCACCAAGTCGAGACGTTGCATGCCAGGCTACAGAACCAACATGATCCGTTGGTATACCGAGTATCATACAATACTATACAGAGTATCATCCCCGAGTGCGAATGGCCCGCCTGCATTACGCCGCGCCGAGCCGCCCACGCACCAAGTCGAGACGTTGCATGCCAGGCTACAGAACCAACATGATCCGTTAGTATACCGAGTATCATACAATACTATACAGAGTATCATCCCCGAGTGCGAATGGCCCGCCTGCATTACGCCGCGCCGAGCCGCCCACGCACCAAGTCGAGACGTTGCATGCCAGGCTACAGAACCAACATGATCCGTTGGTATACCGAGTATCATACAATACTATACAGAGTATCATCCCCGAGTGCGAATGGCCCGCCTGCATTACGCAGCGCCGAGCCGCCCACGCACCAAGTCTAGACGTTGCATGCCAGGCTACAGAACTAATATGATCCGTTAGTATACCGAGTATCATTCGGTACTATGATGTGCTCCTATCCGAATTTCGGCCACGGCGCGGCCATACGCAAACGGAAAAGAGAAGGCCTACCTGTCTTTAACATTGGACGCATTATGGAGCGGATGAGCTTTGTAAGCTTAAGCTATCACTTTATATTACAAAGAATTACTTGAATTTATGAGAGGCAGGGGGTGTACCAAAGATAATCTTAAATAAATATTGACAACATTATAAATACCTAACTACCTACACTGCCGGCCAAAAGTTTGAGACCACTGTAAAAATCTTTGTCACCAACAAAATATTTCAAAGTACACATATGATAATGAGCTAATTTGAACACCTGCGTATTCTATTATTATTAAAGAATTTCTAAGAGTCATTATTTATGTTGTTGTTTAAGTTATCATCCTAAAAAGGTCTATTGTTTCAAAACATCAATGAGCGCCGCGCAAGGACCAGGTGGTAGAGTCATTGTAATATTTTTATGATCTGCTCATTACTTATTGTTTTGGGTTTGTTTCGCGTTAACCGATATCAGGGATTATGTTAGCTTCCTAAAACATATTTAGTACCTGAGTTTTTATGGAGTAAATTATTTTCTACCTTATTAGTCTGTGCTCGTCGTTGTTACAGTGAAGACATCTTAAAATGGGAAAAGTTCGCGAAATTAGCAGTGAAACTCGCTCTGCCATAGTTGTTTTATACGGCGAAGGCAAATCTGAACGTGCGATTGCCTCTCAACTTAAGTTGTCGAAGACTTGTGTTCATAACACAATAACCCGATACAAGGAGACTGGCAGTAATCAAGATCGTTCGCGTTCGGGAAGGCCGAGAACTACCACTTCTCGCGAGGATCACTTCATCGTCACTACCAGCAAGCGGAATAGACGCCTAACAGCACCAGAAATCCGCGTAGAAGTGAACAAATCCCGATCAGAACCTGTATCATTGACTACAGTAAAAAGACGTTTGAGAGATGCTAAGTTATTTGGTCGCGTCGCCGTTCGAAAACCACTACTAAGGCCACAAAACAAAAAGAAACGGATGCAGTGGGCCCTTACCCATCGAGACTGGACTGAAGAAGACTTTAAACAAGTTCTTTGGTCAGATGAATCCAAATTTGAAATATTTGGTTCAAAACGACGAATTTTTGTTCGACGTAACGTCGAGGAAAAGATGATGCCAGACTGTGTGGTGCCAACAGTCAAGCATGGTGGTGGTTCCATTATGGTCTGGGGATGCTTCTCGGGCCATGGAACCGGAGATTTGGTACGAGTCGAAGGAATCATGAAAAAGGAGCAATATAAACGAATACTACAGCAAAATGCCATTCCGTCTGGTTCAAGAATAATTGGAGATGGATTTTTTTTCCAACAAGATAATGACCCAAAACATAGTTCAAAATTATGCAGGGGTTATTTAGAACACAAAGAAACAGAAGGGGTTTTAAAAAACATGGTGTGGCCCCCTCAGAGTCCGGATCTCAACCCGATTGAGCTTTTGTGGGAAGAGCTTGATAGAAATGTGCGCAGTTGTTGTCCCACTTCGCAAGAAGACATGTGGAAGGCTTTACAAGAAAGCTGGAACAATATATCACAAGATACAATCGACAAATTGATTGCTCGTATGCCAAGAATAGTGAAAGTAGTAATAAAATGCAAGGGAGGGTTTTTCGACGAAAAATCTGTATAAAATATGAGCGACATTTTTAAAGTAAATGTTTGATTTTTCTTGATTTTTTTGTTTTCTTCATAATGTATGTGTATTAGGAAATAAGTATTTTAATTCATAATTAAACCTCTTGCTTTGTATTTTGAGTTTTATTTCATTTTCCTACTTTGATGTAGGTGGTCTCAAACTTTTGGCCGGCAGTGTATATATATTATATCCATAAATAGTACCAATATTCACTTTTCTAACAAGAAAAACTCCTTGACATGAGCTTTGAAAACTGGTAAGGATACCGCTTTTCTAATGGACTCTGGTAGGTAATGGACTCCCCTACGTTTCCATCGCGTTGCAGCGATCGTGGTCACGGGGCGGATGTACTCGGAGTTACAGCCAAGAATTGACGGCAGTATCCACGACTACCCTCAATTCGTCTTCGGAATCAGGAATGTCCACGTTCACATTACGACGGACTACACTGACTGTTAGCAACGATCTGAATATCTATAATCCGACAAAGTCGCGTTAAAGTTGAATGCGCATCACTACTTAACCGAAAGGATTATAAGCAGCTCGATATGAATAAAAGCATTTGTTAAAACTTTTATAGAGCAGTATTTTTATGCAATAATTATATAACCTCTACGCTGCTCTTGCAGCACCTAACTATACCGGTTGTATAAAATGGTGTAGTAAATTTTTACATTATTTATTTATTTATTAGGTAATTTTTGCTCTGTAAGCTTAAAGAGCAAAAGTGTGTTGTCAAACACTTTTATACAACACTATGTCACCGCTAATACCTTAATAACTCGTTTACACGTTGTTTTAGTGATATAAGCTTAGATTATTGGACTACTTTGTTAGTTGGGCGTAAAAGAACACGAATTTGAAGAAAAATTGTATATAACTTTTTCTAAAAAAGGAATAAAAATTGTTTTTCAAATAATAGTTGAAAAAATTTGATGCCCTTGGGGTCCAGAATCACCCTCTTTCCGCTTAGTACACATGTTACGTGGCACCCTGTATGGTATAATAAAACACCCGAGACATCACGGTCACGTGGCGAATGAGAAGACGAATCTGTTACCAGTAGCGTAAGATCGTAACTCCCCGAGCTCCATAAATTACCTGTACGAATCTGATAAAAGTATGTGGTTTTGGGCTTACCAATTTATTTAACACAATTTTTACTCATGTTTAACTAAAACTGTTTCGACTGATATAACAAACAAAATTGACGATTGACATTTTTATGTATTTTTTTTAATTGACTTTATTTATTTATTTATTTATCTATCTATCAAATGTGCTCTATCTTTACAGGCTTGTTTCCTAACTTCCATTTTTCGTTGAAATAAGTGGCAACTGCACAGTGACGTTACTTTATGTCTCTCGGAATTATAGACCTTGTTATCTTGAACCAAAAATTTTAAATTTTATTTAATCCAATAAATTTTATTGGATTTTCTCGTTACGTCTCCATGTTGTTTTAAAAACATTCCGCCACAGTGACCTGTGTCAGCGGTACAGTCATCCAGGCGCTGTTTTACTAAACTCAATAACATCAGATTCATCCTTTGTTATGTCTCAGCTAGTAACAATACTGTGGCTCGGGTGTACATATACTGTGGGTTGAGAAACACGAATAACTGATAAAATAAGCATTAAAGCTAGTAGAGTATTATTATTATCAATGGTTGGGTTTGGTCTCAGTAGACAAAAACTCGATTTACATAAAGTTCATATTTTTTTCTATGGTTCCTTGAATGTGAAAACAAGATTGATAAAAAATACGATAAAAAAACATCAAAGTGCACTGTTTCGCATATAATTTGGTCGAGATCTCAGGAACCCTGCGGTCAATTGAAATTACTTATGTTTTGATTCATAGGTTATTATTGTTACTAAGTATTTTGTTCCTAGAACCAGTTTCATAATTCATAATTCATTTATTGTTTGTGAATCAGGTAATGTTACAGTCGGTACATAAGACTTATTTTAGATCACTGAATTCTGCCGCTTAGGCGTACAAACATTTCATTACACATGTGAAAACTTACTAACAATCCAATACGTTTTTATTTGACTTAAAAGCATGCAATTTTATAATTTATTTCCAATATTATCACTTCTAATCAATGCTAAATTATGAAATTTAATTTAAAATAAAATAGTTAATTAATTAATGTCAGCTGAAGATGAACATGTCAAAAAATAAAATAAAAATGTATGATAGTCAATTTAAATAAACAATGTCAAACAATAGTACAGTCACTAAATGTCATAATTTGGATAAAAATGTTTTAGTTTAAAAATAAATAAAGTAATGATCATGTCATAACAAGTTCAAGTCATTTAAATATGAAAATTTCAAACAATACGGTCATTTAAAAAATCATTCACTGTATAATAAGCTTTATCAATTAGAAGATTATTAAGTTTTGCACTAAATTGGTTGCAGGACAAATCACGAATAACTTTTGGGATTTTGTTAAAGATTTTTGGTGCCATGTATGGCACCAAACAACAAAGAAACAAACAACAAAGAACAAAGTTGTTGCGTTCAAGTGTGTTTTGTAAACACACTTGAACGCAACAACTTTGTTCTGCATGGCACATTGCGTAGTCTGCCCTCAGAACGGCTTCCAATTGCAAATTCTTGAAACAGGTCTTCATAAGTTTTGTAGTTTTCTTGTAAACCGCGTCTATGGGGCGCACACATAGATAAGCTATCGAAGAGACTTAGTTCTGCAGCATATGCTGTCAAAAAAATCCGTCATCTTACAGACGTGGATACATCTAGACTTGTTTATTTCAGCTACTTCCATAGTATTATGTCTTATGGTATTCTACTGTGGGGGAACGCTGCAGATATTAACACCGTATTTGTGTTGCAGAGGAGGGCTGTTCGTGCTATACCTATACCTCTAGTATGGGTCCCAGAGAATCCCTGCGTGATAAATTCAAAGAAATAAACATAATGACAGTACCATGTCAATATATTTATGAAAACCTATTGTACACTCATAGAAATATCAATCGGTTCCCTAAAAATAGCGATGTACATAATTTGAATACAAGGAATAAACATAAACTCGTTGTGCCCACAACTAGACTACGCAAAATTAATGTATCTTTTAAAGGGCAATGTATACGCTTCTACAACAAAACTCCTAGTGAGTTGCAAAAATTATCAGTAAATAAATTCAAACAAATTGTCAAAACCTTCCTGTGTAAAAAGGCCTACTATAAAATATCAGATTATCTAGAGGATAAAAAAGCGTGGGACGGAATTTGCTCCAACTCGAAAAATAACAACTAACAGGCTAAAGGTTTCTTCGTCGCTTCTTTACTTTAGTCTACGTACCGAAGCGACTGAAATCAAAAATATCACTTTATTTCCGTGTCAGTGTTTAATTATTAAGAATTTGACCTTTTCTAAGTATACATTTATTGTATTTATGGAAATAAAGAGTTTTTGACTTTGACTTTGACTTTATGAACACGAAATCCTTTGCCTATCCTTTTCACAAAATGCCTGTCCCAAATGAGGGTGTTTTATCATAATCACCACGCTTTGCAGGCGGATTGCTAATCGCAGTGGAGGTGTTAAATAATATACAGAAGGAAGCTGCCGCACTTCCTCAGCTAAGGTTCCCTTACTCGGCTCGTAAGAGCAATCTCTCCAATTTGCACCCTCCAGGTTGCCGTAAGGCAACCTGGAGGGTGCAAATTGGAGAGGTCGATTTTTACGTGCCACCGCCACGCCTTGATGAAATCATAAATAATGTAAACATAATTTTTCACCTTTAAAAGTCCGATCCGTCTATGACTATTCAGAGAATAAGATTCACATAAGATTCATTGACATTCTTGAGAACTTAGTTGAGAACCACTGGGCACAACATACTATTAAGGGTACGTTCACACAGCAGTCCGTTTTACAGGCCCGTTTTGTCGTTATACGTTTTTATTCAACGATGGCGGATGTAGTTGTATGAGCCAGTTCACACACATAACAGTATTCCAGATCCATTTATGATTGTGAGTTCGCTCATGCAACTACATCCGCCATCGCCGAATAAAAACGGGCCTGTTAAATGGACTGCTGTGTGAACGTACACTTAGTCTGGAAAAAATACGTATATAAACCTTTACTACCTCCTCCACCTCCACAGCCTATATTGGTCCACTGCTGGACCCAGGCCTCACCCTGTTCAGCGTCTTATTGGCTTTTATCTCACGGGGGGTAATGCCCATAATCTCCCACGCTGGGCATGCGGGTTGGGGATCGCAGTTCGGTGGTAGAATTGTTCTGCAGGGGGCGCTGCTGCCCGCCCCCGGTGGATATCCCTAAGTCGCCTCTTACGACACCCGCGGGAAGAGTTAGGATGGTGCAAATTCTAAGCCGGCACCACGCCGCGTATATACCACCTATGATATTCAAACGTGGATGCAAACTTGTTGAAATGAAGATTATCGTATCGTATAATTAATCTCCTTCGTTACGATAAATTAGTTATCTGATGTCTTGCTATCAATATTGGTTAATGCATGGAGTTATCTGCTGATATAACCAAAATATTAACCTGTTTTGTACTGATAAGATTTAAGACCTGTGAACTGACTCATACGCGGCCAACATCATTACTATACGATTATAATAATAATAATAATTAATCATTTATTTCAGGCAACATTAGTTTAGTACAGGATGTAAAGTACTTAAAAACTACGGCCCATATAAAATATATACCTTAGTCTAACATACATATGATAAACCTATTTACTAGCACGTAGTGTCGGCGACGTGTGACACGCAATATGTGCTGCGACCGGTAATCGTCCGCGAAAACGTCGGAACAGCACATTCTTCGGCCAGAATTCTTCCTTAGTGAAGGTCGAAATATTATCAGGTTGGAATACGCACTACAAATGATTTAAAATCATTATGATGCGACTCCAACCGCTCGACCCTCACCAAGATGTTGGTCTTCACATACTCCACGATCTCTCCACTACCTTCGTGGTGAAGCCTAGACACGAACATGAATGATGAAGAGATCATTAAGATCTTTATTATTAAATAAAATTACAATCAAAGCATAGAAACAAATTAGAACTGGTAGATAGATAGATAATCCTTTATTGCACACTTTACAAACCAATTAGCAAATAAAATAAAAATTACAAAAAATGTGACAATTGGCGGTCTTATCGCTCAAGAGCGATAAGACCGTGGATGGATAGGATCGTTGGATTTAACATGGGGATCTGTGTACATTATGTAGCTAATACAAATTACAAAATTCAAATCACATTACAATTGAAACAATTGAGCTAACTGCAGACTGTTTCAAACAATCTACAGGTCATTCAGCACATCAATATCAATACCAGTCGGAAGCGTCGTCCCCAAGACGCTGCTGGCTGCATTGCTCCGCTGTAGTTTTCTTTGTATGGTAATTATGTGTTATAAATGCTATCTTCGAAACTACGATTCCAATAAAAATAATCTTTCTTATATACTACCTAAAACAGGGTCTCTTTAATTCAGCCTTCATTCACTTACCTGTCAACATCGAGCATGTGCTCGTTGCCTGTCAACAATTAGGATATTCATAAGCGTGCATGTGTCAAAAGCAAAATAAACCAGTGGAAGCAGTTACGCTTTAATTACTATCCCTAAGATCAAATCTTGGGGGCGCTTCCGACTGGTATTGATATGCATCAGTTGAGCTACCTCTAGCTTGTTTGCAACATTTTGCAGTTAGCTCAACTGTTTCAATTATAAATACCTACTAGTTCTTATTTGTTTCTATTAATTGTTTGTAATTTTCAATGATACAATGATACATATTTCAAGTCAATGATACATAAGTCAATGATACATATTTTTGTTTTGAAACTGAAACATAACAATACGATTCACCTCCAAACATACTCGTAACTGTATTACAACGACATAAAATAATACTTATAATTTCTCAGCTCGTCGTAGTCATGTCGTAGTCTAACGTCGCGTCGTCAGTGCAATTCGGACGCTCGGCAAGCGAACATGTGCTAGCTATAATTGAAGGTTAAACAAACTTACCTTATGTGAAGTTTGATCATAATTTTACGAGTCGCTTCATCCGAAGAGTTTTTCTATAAGTACGAACGAGTATATTTGTGACGTGGGGTTCTTGTGTGTATTATGAACTTATCCGTGTTCAAATCTGTTATGATTCCGCCCTTCTCTTGGTGTTTCGCTCATCGGACTGATGAAAGGTGTGGTTTTTGTTTAAATATTTATTTATTTAATAAGGTTTTACTCTGTGCGTGTGTGTAATAAAAATCTAAGCAAACACATAGATGTGAAATCTAGCCAAGTTCGTTCAGATAGTGGCTTTACCGATAAAAGAGCTGAGATCATATAGATAGGTGCCAAGTTTCATAGCAGTTCATAATCATAATTTGTTACGTTCATTCATTATTTAATTGTGTCTTGGCAAGTTTATACCCACTTTTTGTTTTAAAGTTGGACTTTATTTGATACAATTTAACTTTGTGGGCCGGTTTTATTTTTCTTGCCCATTTTTATTGTACGAGAGGGTATCTTATTTTTCATTAATTATTTATTTTTATATATTTTTCAGTTTTCGGTTATTGTTATGCGTCTTTGTGCGAAATTTTAAAATAATAGGTTTATTTTCCAAGATATTCACAAATAATCTCACGAAAATCAATATTGGCACCGATATTGAATACCTCAAAATGTTAATTTTTTAGTTATCGGATTTTTTCCTTCGATAAAGTTTGATCATCTACCTTCATAAATTTAAAAAACAAAAAATTCAAATTTCAACTTCCTTTATGTGGTTTAGGATTTTGTTGAGTTGTTAAAAATTACACTTTTCGGACCTTAATAACTCAAGAACCTTATACAATTTATTTATTAAATTTGGTATTCATGGATCTTACTAAACAAGCAAAATTGCAAGCCAAAAATTGTAGGTTTGATAATGTCTGAGATATAGACGGGACCAAAAGCGTGCCCAATGGTTCGTGTAAAGGTACAGCTATTGCGTCGCAAGGGTCTTTCCGAACTTGGCTGGACGTTCTACCGCGTGTCTCAATATGGTATTGTTTTGTTACCGATTTAAATTTTTAAAGTTTTGCGAGACAAATAGGTGGACAAATAACGATGAGTGGGTCATCGCTCGGGAATAAAAAAAATTATGGGACCATCTCGGGATCATTTTCTATACAACAGCAAAAGAAGAAGAACAAAAATCGGCAAAATTAGTCCATAATCGACGGAGAAATCGACGAACATAAAAAAAAGAATAAAAGGCTTGAAATTAAATCAAAAGAATAGTACCTTCGTGGTCGTGTCTACAGGCCTATCGGATTATGCCAGTGAAGGAATAGAGAGGGCACTGTGATTGCAATTGTGTGCACTTGTACACTGTACGATGTCCTGCGCACTTGGCTAATTAGCTAATCGATGTCGAAAGGAGGACATCGTAGTATAATTAAAAATTAATCAATAGACCATACTGGACATTCTTACACAGCATCGCCTTGCTCGTTTCTAGCCCCAGAGTAAGCACAGCTCAGTAGCATAGCTTGTGTGAAATACAAGACCAGACAATATAGAGAATTTAAAATAATGCTATTTTTTTACCAGAAAGTAAGTGTAAGAATTAGGGTTGTTTTTCGTGTATTGTGTTGTGTGTATGTTTCTGTATGGCATGTACAGAAACATACATACAATACCTAAAGATTATTCTGATCTGATTTGCCATAGACGTCATTTGGGTTAGATTTTAATTGTTAAAGGGGTTTGAAGATTTTTATATGCCCAAACATCAGTTTTTTTTTTGTCAAAATCGATGCGCACTATAAAAGTATATAATTGGATAGAGGATACTAAAACAAATAAAAAAAATCCTCATAAAATAATATCCTAAAGTTCCTGAGATATTCACAGACGAAAACAATTATTTTTTTTTAGTATGTAAATATCTCAAAAACCTGACGCTTTAGGACATGTTATAAGTAGAACTTTTTTTATTTGTTTTAGTGTCTTCTATCCAAATATAACTTTTATTGTGAGAGGTGATTTTGAAAATAAAATTACAAAATGGTTACCGATGTTAGGGTCAAAATCTTCAAACCCCTTTGAACTTAATTCGAATTCAATTATAGTTCAGATTAGAGGATCTGATTGAATTATCCTTCACATCAACACCTGTGCAGTATTGCACCACCAGTATTCAGTATTACCTTGGGGTATTTATAGTGCGATCCGCACTCTCTCGTAACATGGTAACTGAGGTTTTTATGATTCAATTTGAAGATTGTACTTATGCTGCTATCTTTATGGCCTTTTATTTCTGGCTTAAAGACATTTTTGTCTCACTAGCCTCTGCTTGCGGCTTCGGCCACGTGGTATTCCTATTTGGGCCTATACTCGTGAAAACGAAAATAGAAGTTTCTGATTTGTTTTCGTGCAAACGTTATCTTTTGGAAACGACCTAAGATTTGGTTTAGCACTAAAACGAATCATTTTCATTTTCCAAGCCAACATCCAACATCCATCCAATCCAAGCCGTCTGTAAAGACTAGTTAGGCAATGCCTTTGGGCCTGTTTTCCGGCCTCCTGGAATGCAAAACGTTCATGATTCTAGATTCTTTTGCTGCTATGTAGTTTTACTTCTTCAAACCATGGGTAAAAAAAATACCCTTATTTTGGATCAGGTACCAGGTCACAGACAAAAGCTAGTTGAAAACAACGAAAATAAATATTATGATTTGTTTTGTTCTTGTGTAGTATTCTGACAGAGCCATTTGTCGGAAAACCAGAGATGTATGTGAACACAAGCAACACATGCTTCATAATGTGACTTATCTTGTTGATTTTACTTTTACTGTTTCATATACCTACGTATTGTTGTGTATGTAACTGACTAGTCTCATTCTATCCCATTCCAGTTATGCAGTTGTCTCAGAATACTACGGCCGTGGTCTCTTCAACAAGGTGACTCTCGTAACCGAGAGTATCGGTCAGGTGACGCCACCCGCGCTGCCGCCCGCCGCGCCCGCGCCGACCTACGGCCCGGGGGCGGAGGCCAGGATACGGCTCACTGAGGGACAGAGTAAACAAGGTGAGACTGTTCAACATTTACTCTCATAACACAGACAGAGTAAGCAAGGTGAAATTGTTTGATAAAGTAACTTTAATAACCGCCGCCTATGGCCTCCTTTCATTTGCGCTATTCTGTCCAGCCTCGTGCCACCGAAGTCGGGAAAGAATGCCTAATGCATTCTTTCCCGACTTCGGTGGCACATTGACGTTGACTCCGTTGACGATGGCGTTTGACTATCAGGCGATTGGTCTGATTCTTGGTCGTTTTGTGTAAGACTGTATATCTGGGCTACTATTCCGTTATTATTATTTTTAATTGTTTATTTTTCTTCAGTAATGTAATTTTGTGGTGTGGTGTAATTTTTTTTATTCTTGAAAAAATATCACTTATTTAAATAAATGATCTTAACCAAATAAAAAATGTATTATCTTATTTAATTATTAGTAATTATAGTCCATCTTCAGTCTAGCCAAGCTAATTCACAACAGATGATTTTTCTATTACTATGAAACAAAACTTTACTTATCAGTTTTTCTCTGTTTCAGTATACGTGACAAACGCAGCGAAGCAAGTCGCACCCAAAGGCACAACGGTCGTACCAATCCCAGAAGGCAGAATGAGGGTCATTGAGCAAGATCGATACAGCTCCAGCCTAGAAGCGAACATGAACAAACCAGAACCTGTACATTCCAAAATATCCCCTATGCTCCCAAGAAAAGAGACCACACCTATATCTCAAAACATCTCAACGTCAGTAGCCAAGAAAACTGTTAGTATAAAAACTCCAACGAAAGCTCAAAATCCGTTTGAAGAAGCGAACTACGATGAGGCGAAAAACCCGTTTGCAGATGAAGAGACCGATGATCCGAAGAATCCGTTCGGTGATGATGATGATTACGATAAGAACTTGAATCCGTTTTCGTGAGGTTCGGTGATGATGATTATGATAAGAAATTGAATCGTTTTCGTGAGGTTCGGTGATGATGATGATTATGATAAGAAATTGAATCCGTTTTCGTGAGGTTCAGAAGGAAAACTTGTGGCATATATTCTCTGGTCAATACTACATAGATCAACTATAAGTAAAATAGTACTTACTAAGGCGCTTCTCAGAAAGGCGCCTTAGTAAGCCTGGACATAGTTCCAGCTGTGCGCTACCTTAGGCAGTAGATGGTGATCGATGATACTTTCGCCGAGGTTGATTTGGTTAGTCCGTTATTTTTAAGCTTAGTTTACAGTTACTAACGATCGGCGCTGATCGTTAAGAAAGTGTTAAGCTTGTTCACAGAATTGAATAGCGATTGATGTTTAAGTGTTAAAAGACTGTCAGATTTAACACGTTCACAGTTTAGAAATACCCACATGCGTGTCGACCGCATCGTATTTCTGAGAATAAAATAAATGCGTCTTTTCGGAAGATGTTCACACGCAAATCAAATTATCACATACCACTTGAATTGTTATTATTACCACACGAGTTATTTAAGTAAGCTTAAATGTATCATAACATAAAATAAATGCATTAAAGTAATTATATTCGGCTAGTAAAATATCGTAAGAAAAAATATACATAGCTACCCTTTCTATTTGATTATAAATTATTATTATTATAATATAACTGTATTGTAATAAAAACATATTATTTTATACTGCATCGTGTTATGTTATACGTTTGTACACATGTGATAATAAATTATGATGTAAGCAAGGAATGTTTTTTTTTCATAACAAATTGTTAGATAGAATGAATAGGTGACCATCGCGATAAAACAAAGTTTTTTACCAAGGTTCTCCAGGTTTTCAAAATTTATCGAAGCTATCCGAGAGCTGGGGCGAGAGGGGAACGGGCGGCAGGACCTTGTCAAAAAAAATTCAGTATCCTAGCCGCACGGCTAGTGATCACATGTGTTGTCAGCTACGCGCGCTTTTTTATTCATATGTGAATATCTCGGAAACCTGACGCTTTAGACATTGTTAAAGAACGTTTTTGTTATTTGTTTTACTGTCTTCTATCGTAATATATAATTTTCTTGTGATTTTTGCATGGAGGGTGGCCCTAAACTCTGTCACCATTTCATTATTTTTCAAAATCGCGGCGCTAAATAAAACTTATATTTAGATATGAAGAAAAAATATTGTTTTTTTCATCTGTGAATATATCGGAAACCTGACGCTTTAGGACATTATTTTATTTTATTTATATTTATTATATGTCGGCGCGAAGACGTTATTTCAATATGAAAATCTAGTTTTGAGAGTTAATTTAATTTGATTGTTAAACCACATAATCTAATCGTAAAATTGAGTTAGTAAGTAAAAAAGTCGAAGGCTTAGCTTCGCGACGGCGATTTTCGCTCACGTTCGGAACCGTTCGACGCGGGACTAAGCTTTGCTATAAATACGGCCGTCGGTCGAGTTAGAATTCATTCTTACTCGAGAAATCGTTATTTCATAAAACTAAATATGCCATCACATTACAAACACTAAACATCTTCAGCAGACATAAAAAGGCGAACACACTTATTTGTAAAAAGCGAAGTGATTAAGTTTTTTTTTTCGTACAAACTGCCCTAAAAATCCTCTATCTCGGCGGATATCTCTGGCTTCGACAATACGTTCCTCCCGTCATGCGTTTTAATTTTTATCAGGTGGCTCCTGCCAAGCTGCTGAGTGAACACTTGAATACTTTGGACCCTCGGAACGAAACCGAGCGAACCTCTGGTACCTATAATAAATTTTATCTAAATATTGTTTAAACTAAATTTTATAAACATACAATAAATATATCAGACATTAAAACAACTACTAAGTAGGTACTTAGTTAATTATGAAATAGAACTGGGTAGGGTAGGTCTGATAGACAATATGCCTACCTACAGGAGAGTAAGGTCGACGACGGATGTGGTTCGACAACTGGTGAGGCATGCAGTGGAAGCCCTAGAAGAACGACAACAGGTGGCTGTGATACTGTGTGATTTGTCAAAAGCTTTTGACGTTGCCGATCATAAAGTTCTTACCGCAAAGCTCAAACACTACGGTTTTGACGGCCCGTCACTAGCGCTCTTGAATGAGTTCATGGCCGATCGTAGGCAGGTCGTGTCGGGCGCAAGCGGTGGGGAGACTTCAGGTCCTCTGACCGCGTCCATTGGGGTGGCACAGGGCTCGTCGGTTTCGAATATCATGTTCTCTCTCCTCCTCAATGACCTACCGGAGTGCATAGCTGACGCACACATCCTCATGTATGCCGATGATGTTGCGGCGGTGGTCAAAGCACCGAATAGGGAGCAGTTGGAGAGGAGATTGAACATGGTGGCGAACCAGCTCCACGTCTGGTTTAGCGTCAACGGTTTTCTACTCAATGTGAGCAAGACGAGAGACTTTGTTCACTTCAATCTAGCCGGACGCACTAACCAACCTATATCAGTGACCTTGGGAGGTAAAGCCGTAACTCAGGTCAAGAACTCGCCGTTTTTGGGTTTTAGACTGGACGAAGGGCTTACTTGGGAAGTTCACATTGACCAACTGTGCGAGAGGGTGGGTCGAGCGTGCTTTGCCCTGTGGAGGTTGTCAGAGACACTGGAGACAACGATGATGAGGAGCTGCTACTTCGCATCCGTGCACTCGCTTCTTCAGTATGGCGTAGAGCTGTACGGCAGAGCCGCGGACTGGGAGCGAATGTTCAGAATGCAGAAACGGGCAGTACGAGCTATAGTGCGAGTTCCGTGGGATACACCCGCTCGTCCGATTTTCCGCTCCCTAAAGATCATGACGGTTCCTGGGTTAGTCATATTCCATGCCGCCATGTATGCTCGAAATCACCTTGACGAGTACTCCAGGTTCGGCGACGGTCACAGGTACCCTATTCGTCACGCGCACAAGCTAGGGGCTGTCCCGCGGCGTCTCACGAAATCGTCGAAGCTGGTGCATGTAATGGGGCCGGCTGTTTATAACCGTCTCCCACCGGCGATCATCGGCGCTTCCTCAACGCAATCCTTCAAAAGCAAACTTAAGTGCTGGCTTATTGAGAAATGTTACTATAAATTTAATGAACTATTTGACATTTTATAATTTTTTATTTTTATTATGTTATTCAATTATGAATCAATTTAATATTATTCCCACATTTTTTATAAAAACAAATTAATTAATTCTATCAATTTATACAACGTTATTGTTAGTTTAATTAGAATTAAGAACATGACATGTAACATATGTATAAACGTTATCAATAAACAAAACTAAACTAAACTTGGTATTGTAAGTTTATAATTAATCGGGTACAAACCCGGTACAATCATATAAGACCAAAAAAACATGAATATCTGAAAGTCGGTTGCCTGGTTCACACAGCTTATAAAAAGCAGGATGTTGGCAGCCACAGTCTGACAGGGGTTCTGGCTGACAGACATTGCAGTAAACTGCAAAGGCACTGGACTGGATGTCAAGCCTGATCAAACCTTCTGCCAAACAAATTTATTATTTTAATTAACTCTGTTATGTGTACCTTTTTGCTTATCTGCAACTGTGTGACTTAAACTAGGTACTCTAATCTATGGATCTTCGCGTTGTCGGAATCAATGAAAATTTATTTTTATTATTTATTTAATTAAATTTTTTTTACACTACTTCTAATAACTCAATTAATATTTTACATCTCTGTTGCATGTCATTTCTCACAATTTGTACACCGTAATCGGTAAAACATGTTGATACACACCTGTTTGTAAAATCTTGTATCTACACATGTTTATGTAAATAAATGATCTTTAACTGAAGTCTAACATTAAGGTATAATTTTGCTGTATGTATGTAAGGGGTAATTTAATTAAAACAACAATATGGAAATTTTCAAAGCATTTTATTTATGTCCTTTAACACGGTGTATAATATATTTTGATAGTACATTTAGAGCAATGAGTAAGATTACCAATTATTACATTGTTCTTATCTCCATAAATTGAATGAAATACATAAATTATAGTAGGTACATATAATATCTCAAATTCATTCTCGCCAACAATCAACAATCACTATCGAAATCACAAGGATCAAAGGGCCGCAGCCCTCTCTCTCACACCCACGATAATAAAGCGAGAAAAGAAATATCTTACACGCCCTCGAGGCAAATACAACAACGATCAAAATAAGACAAAACAGAGAACGGAACAACAGCTAGTTCTATAAAAATAGCAGTACAGCTTAGTATACTCTATAAAAAAATATAATTCAGCGTCAGCTGTCTTCTCTAATTTAAAATGTTCATTTACGATAATAACAACACAATCGGAAAATAGCAAACGAAAATTCCAAAAATAAACTTATAAAACGTCATAACATCCAACCCGCGACCACGCCCGTGATTTGAAACACTTCAACTACGAAACATTTTGCTATGCAAAATACATTACCCTAAATATTCGAAAATGGAAAATAAATAGAAACTTTGGAATGTAATAAAAATGACTAGAAAAAAGAAAGGTAACAGTTTCAACGCATGTCTTTAGCACGATATCTATCCATTCATGAGACACATATCATACACAATAAAGTTACACAAATATTAATTTCATAGTGGCGAAGGAGCATGGACATAACGATTTAGTCATTACATTATTTGTGAAGACGTGAGTACAGCACATAGTCTACACCTATTTGAATCAACGAAAAATATCTTTAGAACGAGACGTTGCGCTTTACTCACAAAATAGACGACAATATTTGTTATAATTTTGATTCAACTTTAACACACAGCATTACTAAATTTGGGATAATACTTTTTTAATCTTACTTCTAATATTATGCTAATTTATTATCAGGTTATTCTCTAATGGTAGCCGAGTATTGGAATCTAAAGTACCTACATCGTAAGCCGTGAGACAACGAAGTAAAAGGAAGCTTTCAAAGAAGAACATGGAGAATGCTTTAGGATATTTACAACGTCTACTAGAAATTAAAGTATTAACGCATTCAGTGCGCGCATGTTCGCGTGGTGCAAATGAATACACGAGTGCGTAATGGGCGGGCGCTGAATGCGTCAAAGATTTTTTTTGTTAAGAGTTTCCCCGAATACACAAACGCAACTCGGATTAAACCACGGCTCAAGTGACGAATTTTTGACAGATGTTCATTGAAAACTGTCAAAAAATTGCAGCTTATGATGAGCTTAATGTTCTGCGCTCATTAATTTAATACCGCTACCCCACAGCACAAAAACGTGCATTCAAATATGGGCTTAAACTCGTTATCTTTAAATACATTTTACAGTGACAAAATGGCTTCCCACAAGCTTCAACGAGTGGCCCGCGAGCTGTCTGTTGATGATGCCGCCGTCACTATAAAATTCATCTAAATGATACCAGTTAGCCCAAAGTCACATTTTTGTGCTGTGTTGCAGCGGTGCTTTCCAGGTGTGCGACAAGCTTAAATCTGAGTTGTATTTGTGTATTCGGGCGTTAAAGTCATTTGAATTTTCACTTTCAATACTACCAAGTTGATATTACGTCAAAGTGGTAAGAAATAATGATATCCATACAAAACTACACAATTACCTTCTAATCCAAATAAAAGTTCTGTATAAATATTTAGTCTATAGGTATCTAACGGATCGATTAATCATCCGTCAAGTTAAGTCAAGACAACAATTAACTTCTACTGTGTGATTATTAGCATGATGAAACATGAAGCAGTATCCATCACAATGTGGATGACGGAAGTTTTGACTAAAGTCTAATCAGATGCTATTGAAATGGTCCTAGATCTATCCTTGACGACAATAACCCAAACAAATGAGATTTCATGTCAATAACGTTATAATAACCTACTTTATACAATTATTTCAAAAATCTCTAACAATTACAACACAAATCGATAAATAAATCAGAATTATAAATTATTAGCGTAATAAAATGATTTAACCGCATTGTCTACATTAACTACAATATAATAATTTAATGAATTTTTATTTACAACGATTTATTAAAAAAATTGTCAAGAAAGATTACGTGTCACTTACATACGAATGCTGACTCTCTTTATCTCCACCGAAATGGCATTGAGCCTCAAAATACATATTATTTCATCGCTCGGGCCATACGTATATACAAGGTAATTACATAATGTATTCAACACTAAGAAAAACTGGTAATCTCAATGATTTGTCTTCTCTCTGGGAGCTTCTATCGAATGGAGCCTACCATACATCGTTTCCATACATTTGTGCGCAAAACTTACGACAAATAGTACAAATGCGTACAAAACTTGGCATCTTTACCGCATCACTGGTCAGAGGGCAGCGGTATTCTATAGATTAAAAAGTTACACAAAACATGACAGAGGATTTTATAAAATGTAAGCTAAGTCCGAGTAAATACCGAGTAATATTGGACTGTTCTAACTTTTAAGATAACATTTATAAACGTTTTTACCCCTGCCCACTGACTAAGTCCAATTTCACACGAGGTTACTAAGCTTCATTGTCGAAAGCACTGCCCATTGGCAACTCGCACACCAAGTCCACTTTGTATAGATTGCCTTGGTATCAAAACCTGGTCACATCGTGTAAAATTAGTCTTGAATAGTGGCTTACACACTTAAAACTACACGCATGTATATTGAAACAGGCCGATAGTATAGGAAACAAGTTATTGTATTCAAAATTCGCTTCAATAAATATCATTTTACCCCGATTCCGTCCGTGCACCGGTTTGGTCCCAACCTACTAACACTGCTTGAATATTGAGTAAAAACAATATATAGAATATACTATATACATAATAAAATATATACCTATTCAAATATATATTGTTTTAGCATTAAATGCGGGTTATATTATGGTATATTTGAAGATATGCTAAAATAATTGATTCTGACATTGTTTTAATCCATTCTGTGGTCCTATGGTAAGAATTGTTTTTTAAAAGGGTATTTTTTTCTCCTTAGCGGACCACAAATAGTTTCTACCTCACGATTTATCCACTCGAAACAATCTACCAAACCAGCCACAGAGTGTGTTCAGTCGTTATATCGATTCTCGTATCGAATCGGTTACAAAATGCACCGAATCGAGATATGGCACTGGTAGCTTTTGGCACCATTTTTGATAATTGCGATAGTATACAGAGTTAGATTTTAGGTCCGTTTTGGCAAGTTTACAATTCCGTTAAGATATTCTCTCTTCATTCAACATTAGTGCTGACCAAACAGAGAAATGCTTGAGCAAGTTCGGGAGTCTCTAGCAACTTCTAAACATTCTTGCACTTCATCAATTGTTTGAATATTAAACCCATTTTCAAAAACGTGTGTTTCGAGATTTCAGTAAGTTTTTTGCTTATGCTTCCAAAATAATCACTTAGACAAGTCAAATTTTAGACAATAATTTATTATCAAAGTGAGAGTGTGAGTCTTATTATTATTGAATCGCAGGTGGTACAAATTTCCACATTTGACACTTCTTATAAAATCCATTCAGCCCTTTGGATCCAATTTCAATCCAAATCCAAACTCTTAAGCATTTCCCTGTCACCTCTGCCTTTTCATAGACAAACAATTCATCTACCAACTGACAAAACGGTCCCTCATAATTACACCCGACCTGTTTCAATAGCTCAGCGCATGTCGTGGCTTAGTGTGGTAAAGACTGCCATCAGTGACGCACCTAATAAACGAGGATAGACTCCATGGTGAGCTCTCATGCTTGCGTCCCCGGCTTGTCGCCGCGTCGCGCCGACCGGGACCTGTGGGGGGAAACCTTCACGTCTATATTGATTTAGCTCAGAGTGTAGTGGGCTTATGTACTAATGAAATTAATCGGAACTGTAATACATCTTTTAAATCCATCACGGTTATTAACACAACGGGATATTTACCATTATTTGAGTTTTGAGTTTTCCAATATTTTGGCACAGTTTTCATGCGCCATGATCACGGAACAACTCTCTCAAAACTCAAATCATTGTAAATGACTTTAGAATTGTAATAAGTTGCATATCAGTCAGCATGTGCCCATAAAGCTAGAAACAGACTGATCCCCGCTACGCAACGCACGCGCCGCACTAAGAGATCAGGGGGCCTACTTGGAAAACTATAAACCGCCAAGTGCGAGTCACTCGCACACGAAGGGTTTTGTACCGTTAAAATCAGCAACTTTTTCAAAGAACATCAAATTTTCACTTGTTCGGAGACCTTTAAATTTTCAACTTTATTTTTATTATTTATTGTTCTAGCGACAAAATAAATACACATTCTCTGAAAATTTCAACTGTCGACCTCTTACGGTTCATGAGATAGAACCCTGTGCAGACAGACGGACGGACGGACAGTGGAGGCTTAGTAATAGGGTTCCGTTTTCACCCTTCAGGCACGGAACCCTAAAAAACGAAGTTTCTGATTCGTCTTCGTGCAAAACCGACTCTTATGTCACTTACATAAAGATAGAGTTGGACAAAAACTAATCGTATTAAAGATTATTTATCGGGTATTTATCGCGTACCTTTTGTTTTATTTTTCCCTACCTTGGGATAATAAAACAAAATGTACGCGATAAATACCCGTTATCTAATCTTTAATTTGTTAACAGATCCCGAAAGTTTAAGAAACGAAACCGATGTTTCTGATTAGTTTTTAAAACAAACTAATCAGAAACATAGGTTTCGTTTTTACGAGTAAGCTGGCTGGACGCTTGATTTGTATGAAAACAGATGGAAATTATGGAAGGTTTTGAATGTGAATAGTGTAAAAGTTTAGTAAACACAATGCGACCTCACCTGATCTGGCCGGCAAGAAGCGGGTTGATAGCGTACAGCCAGTCGTGGACTTCCTTGTCGCCCAGCGTTTGCAGGAGGTAGCCTCGCTCCTTGCTCACCACACTGGAAATACATTTATATATTAGCCACAATCTTAAGAGGGTGCAATGCGTGCCATGTTGTGAAAAGCATATGATTTCGCGTTCATAGGAGCGGGACAGAGCATACGTTTTTGGTGCGGCGTAAACGCAAAAATCAAGTTTTTGCTGTTGAACTGGTTCAAGGAACCAAATAATTAGCAATAACCTACAAATCAAAACATAAGTCATTTAAATATTTTTAGGATGCTGCTGAGACTCCCTCGTTTTTGTAGCGCCTCAGAGATGTTTGCTCAATATCGATCTGATGGTTTCCTCACCATCATTCGGAAGAAAACAGCATGTCTGATGAGTAGGTCGAAGGGCAGTCACAACAGCATCCTAAAGACCGTGGCGGAGCATTGTCTGTCTCCCATGTGGACACACTTTGCCAAATGTGTCGCTCCAGTCTGTGGTTATGAGGTCTGACTTTTGGTTAGCAGTATGTAATTATGTAATTTAATCTAATTTATTCTAATAATTTGAATTTGTAACCTAATTTAACTAATCTTATTTTTGTTTTATTGACTGCAATTTTGAATGTTATTTGATTTTGTGTATGAGTAATATGGATTTAATTATCTGAAATATTTATTCATTTGAATACATTACAATTTCCATAGGCCGCAGGGTTCCTGAGATCTTGACCAAATTATGTGCGAAACAGTGCACTTTCATGTTTTTTTATTCCATCGTTTTGTCTCAATCGTGTTTTCACATTCAAGGAACCAAAGAAAACCGTTTGAATTTTATGTAATTTGAGTTTTTACCACGGGGATCCCGTGAGTACTGAGATCTTGGCCTAGTTTGACAACCAACCTGCTAGGTTCGCCTCGTAAGGCCTTTAGTTCAGTACCATGGTGAGAAAAAACGAGAGAGAAGGTGCATGATGTAATTGCGCCAATAAATGCAATTATTTTTTAATATTTTTTTTTAAATGTTCTTTTTTCTTTATATTGTACTAGATGCTGCCCACAGCTTCGCACGCTTTTTTCGTGATAGAAAGTAAACAATGTCCCGTCCCGGGATACCTTGATGGTCCCTACCTGCTAAATTTCATTAAGATCCGTTCAGCCGCTTAGGCGTGAAAAGGTAACAGACAGGCAGACAGACATATATACATACATACAAGAGTTACTTATGAATTTATCGCACGCGAACTGACACATACAAAAGTTATCTCTATGTATGTCTCGTATCGTGACGCGATCTTAATTAGTAACAGGGGCCCGTTTTCACCCTTCGTAACAGAACCATAAAAAAGCATTAAGTTGAATTATGAAATAAATTATGTCCACGGGTACCGAGGCTCTCCGGGTTTTTAAAAAGTTATCTGAGCGTCTGGTCGAAGCTACGCGTGACCCGAGAGCTGGTGGGTATCTAACGCAGCGCATCAGCATTGCCATACAGCGGGACATTGCAGCCAGCGTCTTGGGGACGCTTCCGACTGGTATTGGATCAGTTGAGCTACCTGTAGATTCTTTGCACCAGTCTACGTTAGCTTAATTGTTTCAACTGTGAATACTAGTTCTAATTTGTTTCTAGTTTGTTGTGATTGTAATTTTCTCTGTTAATATTTTCTTTTTATTCAGACTCAAGATCCAGAAATGTTACCTGAATGTGTTAGGCATCCGCACCATCTGATCCTGATGCTCGGAATACTCGACGTGTGCGTTGGCGAGGTTGATCAGCGCTCGCTCGATGGGGTCGCGCTCGTCGCGGTACATGAATACATAGGGGCGGCGGACCACCTGTAAACGGAATATAAATGAATACACGTTGTCAATTTATACAATTGAGAGTACACTCGCTGGAGTCTCAGCGCGGGGGCAAATCAGCAATGCAAGGAAGCATGTCACCACGGAAGACCAGCGCTACAGCATGATTCGCTCTGTCATAGCATACGCAGAATGGTAACCATTTTTGTCACGGCTCTATATTTTATTTTTAAATGTTGTAAGTACTGTGTATTTTATTTATTTATTTATTTATTTTAACAATATATAAAAAATATTATGTGACATAATATTTTTTTTTTTACTTTTACTTTACGTGTAATGACAAATCACCCTGCGCACATTAAGAACTGGTCACTTAACTCAGCGGATACAAGCGCATGACCTGAAAGGCATCCAAGGCTGGGTTTAGCAAGCGACTGGCGGTGAGCGCGTACCTACTACTCCTGGTTCACCGAGCACTAAATGCATCCATCAGTGAATATTAGTAAAGTACGTTTTTGGAGGCTAAAGCTTGCTTGCTGCGAGCGAAGTTTTTTGTCAAAGCTGTCAAATATTCGCTTTTGCTATCCACCTTGTCCCAGATCCACGCCGTTTCAGCTCTGTTTCTGGCACTCTGTAGTGTTGGAGGCCAATAACTATTTCGGTTATCTGTGTCACCCTAGTAAGTTGTTTATTTTAGCTTGGGGTTCGATGATACTGTGAGGATTTTCCAGTAATATTTATTTACCGTATCAACGTTGCAACTAGGGCATGCAGAACCGTACCCGGTTCCAGATTTCTGATACCCGGTTCCGGTACGCTGTCATAACCGGGGGAACTGGTTCCCCCGGTCCCAGATTATACGATTATAAGATTTGTTTATGATTAGAATAAATCATAGAGCATTTGAAAGAATAAGTAATTTTCTGAGAGCGGGTGGATCACCGCGGCGTAATGTTTTTCAGAGGCGGTTCAACTCCATTACTCTCGAGGGGCAAACGCCAGAGGCGTGGAACAAGAGTGTGGTACCACCACTTTCCTGTTCTGACTGTTCCATAAGAAAGTTTACAATTAGGACAAACCTCTCCTAAATAACTAATAGGCCCATCTTACTGCTGAACTGCTGTCTATAAACTGTTTTCCACCAATCGTCTCTCTTGAAGGTTTGAGGACTTCCATCCTCGAACAAGCCGGGTTCCGAAAAGGCTTTAGTACCGTAGACCACATCTGCTTCGGCAGATTATACAGAAAACAGAGTCTGGCGTTTGTGGACTACGAGAAATTTTCGATTCAGTCGAAACTTGAGCAGTGCCTCTCCAGCGATACCAAACCCACTACCGGTACCTATATCTAAGTGTTGAAGTGTTTAACATGGCCACAATATCTATCCAGATCTAGAACCTGAACACAAATTAGATCCCATTGCAAAACAAAAGGTGAGACAGGGAGAGTACGCTATATTCCGAAACTAGCTCTCTGCATTAGAGGATAAATTTAAATTCTTGGTCTGGGATGGATATGGAATCAATTTCAATGGCTATTACAACACTCACCATCGGTTTGCCGACGTCATTACATAAATGGCGGAATCGCTAGAAGACCTTAGCAAGATTCTTAGCTACCTCAACACCCGACAGGTAGGTCTTAAAATGATCATGGGTAAAGCATGTCGAAAGACCATGCCCATACGGGTTCATGTTGGAAAAGAAGTTGTTGATCACTATGTCTACCTAGCTAGACCAAATGGTCCAACTAGGTAAATCCGACCACGATAACTGTGTGGATTGTCCAGCATTATTATTATATTTTTATAATAAAGAGATCAATGGACGTGTGAGGGCTGATATGAGCTATCGGAAAACTTAAATCAACTAACTATTTCATTTAGTGCTTCATAAACCCTAACAAAATCTAAAAAATTAAACAGTAGAGGTAGATAAACAAAGTAAAATATTTTTAGATACGTAGTCATACCCGTAGTACCATACGTAGTACCTTATCAACTTATTTTCTTTCCGGACATAAATTTACCTCCATTTTCTATGCGTAAAATTAAACCACTTTTATTTTTTAAAAGAACCGGGGAAACCGGTTTTACTGCTTTCGGAACCGGTTCCACACAACCACGCAAGAACCGGGTATACCCGGGTATTTCAGAACCGGGTAGAACCGGGTGCATGCCCTAGTTGCAACTGTTGAGGTTACCGCGGCACCACCACCGCTGCAGCCTGACATTGATAGTTACAAGCCTGACAATGATAGTTACCAGCCATCGTTTCTTCCAGCCGTGCGTGCCGTGTTGCAACACGTTGAGGTGCCCGCGGCGCGCCACGCAGGCCGAGACGCGCACCTCCTCGCACTCCGCCACGTATAGTGCGCCGCCGCCGGAGCCGCCGCAGCCTCCCCAGCCGGACATTGATTTCTCTAGGAGGGCGCGCTCGGGGGAACATAACCTGGGGGAGCATACACGTGTTAAAAATAACTGATCAATAACAACAATGATTGACGATTCGCAAGATCTTGCTCTACCCAGGATTTATCTCAGGAATGCTTGGGATGAGTCTTGGGCGGGCAACGTGGGCAACAAGGCAAAACACTACAGATTTATACAAAGTAGTGTCCCACTCAAACCATGGTTTTTTAAAATAAAACTCAATAAACGTGCAACAACAGTTATCATAAGGATGCGACTGGGTCATACGTGCACCCCAGCCCATCTAGCCCGGATGAAAATTGTAAGTGACCCTTCTTGTGAGTGCGGTGATGAATTTGGTGACGATAATCATATATTTTTTTTTGTAAAAAATAGATAGATAGATGAGATTTTTTATTAAGTTCACACACAAACAGCACAGAAAAACATAACAAATCAACAAAAACAGTATTTAGTAGAAATACGATCACAGTTCCTTCTTTAATGATCTCGTCTTCCTCCGTATTTCGCTTCCTATTAATATTGCCTCTCTCCTTTCCTCCTTAGACCCCTCTATATATCATTGCATCCTTTATAGTATATTTGATAATTCCCATATTATTCCTATCCTAACTCGTCTGGTCCTTATCCTGTATCGTTTCGTAGTAGGTTTTTAAATAAGTTGTAAATGTTTCCCAAATTTTAGAATTAAAAAAAAAATAACTGATACATATAAAAAACGAAATATGGCCAACACTAAAACTAGTGAGTCCAAAAACAAAAAATTATAAACGAAGCAATGAAATTTCTTACATATTCATTGAACTTGTTAGTTTTCTGGCGATGGTTACTTACATATCTAGAAGATTAAAGGTATTGAAAAATCAGGTTTCAGTATTTACTTTGTGTTTTTAGCGACACATGTCAGAGTAAATTACTTTGGCATGCATCGCTGCAGTAAATACTGAAACCTGATCTTCTGACATTGATGTAAATTCAGATATCGCTTAGACTAAACTAAACTAATTTGACAACACTAAAAATACTGCCATGTATTTAGGATGATAGAATGAAATATGGGCCAGGATTTATGTACCTACTACATAAAACCATGCATAAAAGCGTTGTAAAATCTCTGTTGACTCCAGCGTGCCATTTTGACGTAGAAGCACATTGTAAGTATTATTCCACGTCAAAGAGCTCGTATGCTTTATTTCTAGATATATCAAAGGTTTTTGATTACCAGCCACTCTGAGCCGGTAGTTTACCGGCTGTAGTTTTAAATTATGATAAACTTTAAAATAAGAAACTTCGAAAGTAAAACTGTTTTTCTGATAATATTAAAGTGATTAGAGCAGGGATGGAGCAGATCTCTCCCTTGACTTTATAACTTATGACTAACATCTATAATATTATAAATTCGAAAATAACTTTGTCTGCCTGTTGACCTTTTCACGCCTAAACGGCCGAACGGATCTTAATGAAATTTGGCATGAAGATAGATGGTATCCCGGGCACGGATATAGGCTGATTTTTTTCCCGGAAGAAAGCGTGCAAAGCCGCGGGCAGCAGCTAGTATTAAACTTACTCAAAGCTGCTCGCGCTGTGAATGGATGATAGTAAGCTCGGCGTGGAGATATCAGCGGACACACCCTCGTCGACCGGAGTCGCGGGCGAGACAGCAGTCTCTACCTCCTTGGTGGTGTTCGTGCTGCCTATTCTTCCTGCAAGCAAATACACTATTTAGAACGACGATACAAAAAGAAAGATGTTGAAAACGGAAGGTAATTCTTCTAATAATTCTGAGACTCTTTTGTCTTGATTTCTTAAACGCGAAACAACTAGTTAATTAATTATCTTAAGCATTTTCTAGTTTCTCAAGTATTTAGAAGGGAAGCCTTTACCCCGTTGTCTTCTGATTGGATTAATAAGATTCTCTGAATGCGTATGAGGCAATACCATCGGGGCGTAGACCACTGGCCACCTACGAATCGCTGGATTTACGAAGTGGAATCCTATTTCCGTGAATTTCATTTCTTTTATTTCCACCGTAGGTATTACATATACACTTGATGTCGTTGTTTACTAAATTTAAATAGGACTATTACATTTAAAACACAAGGTATTATTACAAAAGGAAAAAGGAAGCACCATGCGTCTAATGCGACGCTACTAGCGAGGAACAGCTCGGAACCGAGATGCCTGAAGAACACTTTTGTTGGAAGCCATGATCAACATTGAGCCACCCTGTCCCGATAGATGTCGCTACCCCCCATTTTAAGGTGGCGACTAGTACGTACCCTGTATCAGTTTGAGGTACTTGGTGGCGAGCTCCCTCTCGTTCTGCGTCATGTCCCACGGCTCGTACACGCTGTCGTCGCGAGGCCCGCTGGCGATACCCACGCACTCGCCCGCGGCTTTAGCTGCCATGTTGCACACCTCCTGTGGAAGACAACAAGATAAATTTAAGACAGACAAAAAAATTTACGTAGGTAAAATAAACACTCTAGCCCTCTTATTCGCCTGAAACAAAGGATTACCTAGTTCAGGCTAAATTGTTATACTTAGCTATATTTATTCGTTTAGTGCACTAATGTATTGTCTATTTACGAGTTTCTTTGAATAAATTTTATTTATTCTTAATTATATATAATTAGTATTAAGATCTTGTTTTATAAGTGTATTGATGGTGCAATAAAGTTATAATCTATCTATCTATCTTAATTGTCTGTTACCTTTAAGTTGCTCCGTAGTTATTTTTCACTCTGATTTATGTCAATGGATCTGTTTAGTTAGCAGACTATTATGAATAAGGTAGGTATATTCATGAGTATTGATGTCACAGATAAGTTCACAAGATTTTTACATTCATAAGATAACAAAAACACTCATCATCTGACTGAAATTAATCTTTAAAATAAAGGCTATGTTTATTTTATTCGTAGACGCCAGATATGCGACGATTGCAGCTGTCAAAAAGCGGTACGCTATTTAGAACACGGTAGGTAGGTATTGTGTTAAGGAACGCGTAAGTTCCGTCGTAACACTTTGCCATGTGGTGCCGGCTTAGAATTTGCACCACCCCGACCGAACCGCGGGTGTCGTAAGAGGCGATAAATGGATATCCACAGGGAACAGGCAGCAGCGCCCCCTACATAACAGTTATTTCCAACACTGAACTGCGATCCCCGACCCGTGTGCCTAGCGATGGTATTAGGGCATTCTGCACTTACCTTTTCTGTCTTAGTAAAGTCGTTAGGCGCGACGGTATTGTCGTGTCCGTGGCGCAGTCTCTCTCTCAACGCGAGGAAATGCCGCGTGCGACTCACTTGCTCCAGCCGAGTCATCTTCTCTAGCTCCCACTAGAAAATGGAAATAAGGTTAAACATTTTTGATGAACATTTGAAGGTACCGGAAAGAAAATTTCGTTATTATAATCGTGTATTCTTCGAAGAGAGTCCTCTTACGTGCCACTTTTGCCTAGCACACCTCTTAAAGGTATTTTTTTAAGCTCGTGCGATCCTCTTTTGTTTTTCGTATACGGAGTCCATAAAAAAATATTTGTATAACTTTATTAAGTGCCAGATAGCTTGGCAATACAGGAAGGCAATTCTCGCCAACATATCATTCAATAAATATCAAAAGAACTGTCAAATTTGACAGTTTTTATATAGAAGAACTGTTAGATTTGACAGCTTCTTTTGATATTTATCGAGTGATACATTGACGAGCATTGCCATCCAGGTCGTTGACCCCTATCTCCTTCATAATATCACAAAAGGGGCACAACCTAAAATTTTGCATTTTTAGGTTCATAATTTTTTTTGGAAACTTATATTAAGTACTGCGCATTCAAGCTTATTTAATTAGTGCCTCTCTCTTGTGTCACGCCTCTCGTCTAGCACGCCTCTCTGTCACAGGAGATAAGAATGCCTACCTGATGGTCGAATATGAGCGAGTCTCCGCGCGGCCTCCAGCCGTGCAGATTTTCTTCACCTCGTACGTACGTGCCGCTTGTGTCGAGCACGCGCCTCTGTCGCCTTTGTACACCTGGGATTTAAATATCATACGTTTGGTTATAAAATTTTCCTGGTCACATAACAGTCTCCAGCAGGCTTGGCACAAGGCCTTATATAATAGACAAAAAATCCATCGAATCGTCATCAAATGCATAATATAACATAAGTAGTTTCTGCCCGCGGCTTCGCATGCGTTGTTTCTATGAAAACGTATAATAGTTATTTCTTTCCCAGGAGAACTGATTTATGGGATAAAACGTAGCCTATGTTTTATTGCAGGTCTAGAACTACATCAATGCAAAATTTCAGCCAGATCCGTTCAGCAGTATTGGAATGAATAAGTCAAACATCCATCCATCTTAAACAACCAAACCCTCGCATTTATAATATTAGTGTTCATTCCTGACAACTTCAATATTTTTCGCATTAATAAAATTTTTATATTCTAGCCTAGATTAAAGCTTGTCAGGGCTGTCCAGTAGTGTCATATCAAATATCAAAGTGCTTTATTTCCTTAAGACCTTACCGTAGTCTTGGACACGTCAAAAAATTTAAATTACACAAGTAAAACTAGGAAATAAAGTGATCACTTTGATTGTTGGTGACTTCAATCTGTTTAAGGTAAAGTAAAGAAGCGAACAAGAAACCTTTACCTTGTAAGTTTGTTAGTTTTCGAGACATAAGACAGTCCCCTAGTTAAACACAACACGAGTAAATCTCCTGACTACAATATTACATACCTGGCTCAAGAGCGCGGTGCAGGCTGAGTTCGTAAACGCCAGTAAGGTGGTCGGCGCGCGCGGAACGCGAGCCGAAGAGCGCGCGGCGCAGCGAACGGCCCGAGCGAGCCTCGCGACCGACCACCACCACGGATAGGTCCTTGGTTATTATGGCTGGTCGAGCGCAGTTCTCCACCTGAGAAACAAAATAATATTTAGGAGAAATAAAATACCCGGTTGCGTAGAATTTACTTGGGTACTGAAACTTTTTCATAATACACCCCAAAAACATTTCCAAACTTCTTCGGAGTAGAACAAAAAAAAAACAGTTGGATGCACAGTCAACTGAATTTATTGTCCGAGATAAGAGAAATCTACCACATAACATAGGTATCCGTTTATATCTACCCAAACAAAAACCAAGCAGCAACGCATCGTCGTCGCTAAAAAAATTGGAGTGTATATTCACTTTAGCCTTTAACGTTTCAATTAAACACAATTCATTAAAACCTAGATAATCATGGAATATCACGCGTCAGCATTGTTTCCCTAATTAGAAGTCAGCTTGAAAATGTAATATGATTCTTGCTGTTCTTTTTCATAAATTGATCACAAAACCTATCAACCAGTAAAAAGTATAAGAGGCACCATATATCTACCTTCCCTAGTTGTAAGCTTAATTCTGTAATTCTTGTAAACACAATATAACATAGCATTAGTGCTCGGAACGCGCGCGTCTAGAACCGCACTCACCCAGAAGAAGTTCATCCCTGGTTAAGGGATGAAGCGTTGGTGTTCTTCCAACACAAATAAGGTTCGTACTTAACCCGCTTACAGCCGTAATGAACTCGTCAAACTACGATAGTTTTTATAGTAAAACTACCTGCTGCCCGCGGCTTGGCACGCGCTTTTAAAGTAGCCTATGTCCCCGGGATACATTTACCTCCCTGCCAAATTTCGTTGACTTCCGCTCAGCCGTTTACGCGTGAAAAGGTGACAGACATACAGAGTTACTTTACTTATTAAAATGATGCAGACATATGCTTACCTCTAGATAGGCGCTGAGCGTGATGTAAACCACTTCTCCGTTGGCGCTGACCCTGTTCAACATCGGAGAGCCGTGGAGACTGCTGTCCCACGCAGCTTCGAACCTGCCAAACAACATGGAATATCAAATATTTATTTTTTCCATATAAACAAAATACATCGGGTATTATTATTATTCTGGTATTGATATGGATCAGTTGAGGTATCTGTAGATTGTTTGCAAAAGTCTGCAGTTAGTTCAATTGTATCAATTGTACTCGTAGATACTAGTTCTAATTTGTTTCTATTATTTGTTTGTTATTATCGTTGCTAATAAAGGTTTACATATAAACAAAAATTGTGTGCGAAAACTTTAATTAAACTACAAAATAATTATTTTACAGGAATGTTACAGCCCAGAATATTTAAAGCTTCTCCTGTGTATATTTAAAACAATTCGCTGTAATCACTAATCCACCTGCCAAACGTGGTGAATATGGCAAACCCAAGACATTGGGGGAGGCTTACTTTCAGTGAACGTATGTATATGGGCTGGCTAGGAATATGGCTTTAGATTGCCGATGTCAGGAAAACAAACAAAAAATTATTTCCATTTCTCTATATTTTTGTCATGGGATTTTCAAGGAAAAAATGTTAAGATTGACCACTTTGGAAACATCTGTTTTTTCGAGTGCAAGGAAAAGTGTTCGTACTTCTGCCAGTTTGATGATGTTTTCCCATCCCTTTTAGGTCTTTCTAAGGATTTTCATTTCATGAACAATGTAGTGCTCTTATCACTTTTTTATCAGAACACGTCATATTCACCTGAAAACAGCTCTGTCATCCAGCGTAGGCCGTTCTCCCGGGAACAAGCCCAGCGAGAGAGCGCCATCTTCATCGCTGTCAGTTGTGTCCTCGCTGGCCTCGGGCGTGTTGCGGATACGGCCTGCGTACAACATTTAATAGTGAGTTTTATAAGTTTCAGAAGGTAGGAGCTTATAAACAACTACAAAAATTTTTCGACCGGTCTGGTGCGGGACGGGGGAAGGTCTTCCCGCCTTGGGACAATTGTTTGAACGATCTGCGAATATTTGTGCAGAGTGTTCTCGGTATTTTCTGTGTATAATAAAAATTATCTATCTATTAACGTATTGTATTAAAAGTATATCAGTCGTCTAGTACCCATAACACAAGTTCTGCTTAGCTTGGGGCTAGATGATGCTGTGTGGATTGTCCAGCATTATTTAATTAATTTAAACCCAATAGAAACAAAATTAAAAAAAAAAACAAGGATAAGAGTGTAGGGGAAAGTAAATAGTAATAAAATCCTTCTAAAAATAGGGATAAAATCTATTGATTGCGATTAGAGATTCTAAAGGCACTGTCGGCTCTGAATGGGGTCAGTCGTGTTCATGTTAGTAACAAGCAAGCAGAAACCCATTAGGGAGTGAATTTCAAAATTGAGAATGGTTGTATGGATGGACTTAGGACTGATAGACTCAGAAGCAGGGCTAGGCAAGCAAATATTAAAGAAAAAGGTTCTTAGAAATACATTTACGCGCACATCGGTTCACTGCAGGTCTGTGAGCTCGCGCAGGATCGTGATGCGGATGAGTTTGGAAAGAGGGCTCACTACAAGTGAGGTGAGGTTAGTAATATTGGATGGGGGGGCCTCCCTTTTAATGGCAGAGGGACCCATCTTCTTTACCCATCCTGGGTAAAGAAGCAGGGTTGGTGAAGAAAATTAATAAATGAAACGTTTTACCGACGACTAGCTTGCGCACGTCGCCGGTCCACTGCAAGTCTGAAGAGGCTCGTGCAGGATTGTGATGCGGATGAGTTTGGAAAGGGGGGCTCACTACAAGTGAGATGAGGGTAGTAATATTGGATGAGAGGCCCTCCCTATTAAAGACAGGGGGGGTGATGAGGTAAAAAAGCATGGTTAGTGAAGCAAATAATAAAGAAAAAGGTTCACAAACAGACATTTACCGACGACTAGCTCGCGCACGTCGGTCCACTGCAGGTCTGAAGAGGGCTCGTGCAGGATCGTGATGCGGATGCGGCGCTGGATGCCCTGGTGCAGGACGAACAGCCCGCGGCAGGGGAGCTCGTCGCTGTGTTCTACCACCTGGGGAGAAAATTAATTACACATGAGTCAATATCAATAAAATATTAAAGTTTGATGAAGTATAATACATTTTTATAGCAGGTGTATCTGCAGCTACATTGATTAACTTTGACGTCTTTAGTACGAAAAATCCTATCAACACGTAAATTAAAATCGGCAGTTTAGAGTATGATATAGATACATTTTGAAAAGCAGGCGCGATCCCTTTTTGTTTTTCGTATATTTGAGGCCTAGATTTGTGACGTCACGGCTAATACAAATACAATAACTATACTCCAGCCAAATTCAATATGAAATGTTGGTGAAAAAACCACAACAGAAAATCTAAAGCTAGCTGCTAGGCGTAGAGTTTAAGATTTAATTGACAATATTGATTGAAGGAAATATCTCAAATCGTAAGGAATGTCAATTAAGTAGAAAAATATGTCGTATATTTAACAGATTGAATTTTAGGGTACGTATGGGCGGTTTGTTTACAAACATTTCACATCGAATTGGGTTGGAATATAGTGTCAGAAACTTACAGCAGGGACATATTCCCCGCTAGGCGCAAGCTCGCAGATCTCGAACCAGACGAGCAGATCGTGCTTTGAGTGGAGATGCGAGGAGCAACACGGGGGCGCCACGGCGCACGCGCCCCACTTCGGGCTGCGGACGGGGGCTGAGATGGGGATGGACGGGGGCAGCATTCGACGGGGCGGGGTGCGGCCCGCGACTGGGCCGTCTTGTTTTGCATCCTGGGGGTTGAGAGCCATGTTAGTTAACGCCTGATCTTCAGAAGAAAACACATTAAAATAATTATTATTATTCAAATTGGGTGCTAAGTCCTCGTAACATTTTTGTATATTTGTTTTATTTGTCAAAGGCATTCGATTAGTGACCTACACTATGACATATTATTTGACAAACGACATCACTATACACATCTCTTTGGATCCTCTTACTTCTTATTTGATTATTCCAGTGGAGAGATACAATAAGCTGACTTATTGGATAACGTTCTATGAGGTCTGTGGTTGGGTTGGTGTACCGCAGAGTTCCCCATTCGGACCATTCCTATTTTTTGTGTATATTGACGACCTAAAATATTGTACTGGATGCATATGATATGAAACAAAAAATATTAAAACAAAAATGAAATTGGTTTAGTGCCAATAATCTTCTACAAAAACAAAATGTA
Organism: Eupithecia inturbata; assembly: GCA_963662085.1. Taxonomy (NCBI): domain Eukaryota; kingdom Metazoa; phylum Arthropoda; class Insecta; order Lepidoptera; family Geometridae; genus Eupithecia; species Eupithecia inturbata. The sequence goes on from OY759195.1 coordinate 3,588,963, forward strand.
GTATTCGTTTTAATCAATATTAAATATTAATTCTAATCATTATTACATTAAAATAGAAATAATGAAGTCCACTTGTTTCTATCTCGAAAAATAACAACTAACTAACAGTCTAAAGGTTTCTTCGTCGCTTCTTTACTTTAGTCTACATACCGAAGCGACTGAAATCAAAAATATCACTTTATTTCCGTGTCAGTGCTTAATTATTAAGAATTTGACCTTTTCTAAGTGTACATTTATTGTATTTATGGAAAAAATAGTTTTTGACTTTGACTTTGACTCTATACTATTTCTTCTATGTTAGCCCGTGTATGTTTGTTTGAATTTAGTGTAGTTATGCCTTATTTTTATATACTAATCACACATACACATAATACCTTGTGCAGGGGGTGCTGTTGGTAATGTCCGAATACTTCGAAAACGATCGGTTGGGTCTTAATGTACTCCACGAAGGATTTTGTTACGGGCACTGTTATCTGTGAAATGCAAGAAGATTCATTTAGTTATCCATCCAATAGTTCGATACAAATAAGTAATTATAATATATAGTGCTAGAATCTGTAGTTTTACCATGAACCTTGGTTCTACGCTACTAAGGGCTTAAATAGGTTATGAAAATGTATCAAATGTTTGGCAGTTTTTCACTTAGCGTTTGATTGGTCTATTTTCAGCATAGATTTCAGCCATAAGTATGCCTAAGTAACATCATGCGCTAGTTTATTGTCTCTTTGGTTTGGATCTTATCTCATTTTCTTTTTTTTTAATCGGTTAATATAAAATAGAATACTGTCTTACATTTTGCACGTGGTAAAATCCAAGGGGAGTATTCTTTCCTGTGTTCTTGACGGGTTCTGTCGAGAATGCATCTTCATTACGGTGAAGGAAGCTGCAAAAATAATAGTATATATTACAAACTTGTAACTTAATCAAGTAAATTAGAATAAAAGTCAGCGAGCACTGATAAAAACTTACTTATAAATAAATAATGCTGGACAATCCACACAGCATCATCTAGCCCCAAGCTAAGCAGAGCTTATGTTATTGGTTTTAAGATGACTGATATACATAATACAATACATTACATTAAATAGATATTTTTTAGAAAATACCCAGAACACCCGGAAAAAATATATGTAGATCGTAGAATTTGTCCTAAGGCGGAAATCAAACCCGCAACCTCCTGCGTTGCAGGCTGACCTTGGCAAAGGTCAGCCTGCAACGCAGCAGGCCGATGTGGCGGGCACGCCGCGCCACATCGGTCGTCATTTGCATCAGCTTGAGTCATAAAACGTCTCTGCCTTATTTGTGTTATAATTTAATAATAATAATAAATCATTTATTGCCTATAACTTCTTAACCTAAACTAGAATTATACACAAAAAAAATATTTCTAATGATAGGAAAAGGGAGTAGTTCAGCATTGTGCTGCATGCGAGGAACATGCAGCGCTGAATTTAAATCTACTCCCCTCGTGTAGGTCACCGAGGGGTTAGGATAGCATATATGCATGGTATTTACAATCAACGATGATCTTCCGACAGAGCCGTTTGGCTACGTCACAGAATGAGGAACATGTGGTCTGTATGGTTATTTTTTCTAACAGCTAGTAGGCCCGTATTATGAAACTATACTCAGGCATCTATGCTTGAGTAACGTTTTTGCCATAGAAAATCGTTACTCAAACATAGATCGATGACCGAGCAAATTTTTATAATACGGGCCTTACTAACCAGTATCAGATTATAAAGATATTTTCTGGGCTAGATTTTCTTATGGGGTTTTCATTAGTATCATCGGGAAAAAGATGCACGTTTTCACCTGGACAGACTGTGTCCTAAAAACAAACGCTATAACCTTGTAATGCGACTTACTTGAACTGACAGAACACATCAGCGTAATCGGTCGCGACGCTGTGAGCTTGCAACACCGTCACGCGGAATGTAAACTCTTTGCCGAGAGTCAAATGTTCAGGAAGGTCTTCCTCTTTGAGTTCTGAAGCGAGGGAGCTATCGCCACGGCCGCTGTCGGCGTCGCATTCGCCCATGGCTAGTTCTGTAACCAAGACAAGGATAGGTAATTTCTTATACGCCTTTTTAAGTAAGATTTACAAAAGAATAGGTCTTTCTCTGGCAGGTGAGTCCCGCCACGCCAGATGTTAAAATAGATTGTGGCCCGATTTCGCGAAATTTGCCGGTAATTTGATAACAGAAAATAATTATGTATGGTTAAGCTTGTTACATCAAGTGTAAGATCGAGATCTTATATAGAGTTTGTGGGTAATTTTCGTAGTTGAACTAATTACAATCATATATTTCCAAGGATAATTTGTGAGCAGTTACGTTTTAAATTGATTACAAAAGGTTGTGTGTGCCACACTAAAGAAGTGAAAAGAGTTGCCGTTTGTCAGTTACCCGATTCAGCGTAACCGACCCGAGCGTGACGGTAAGGTTTTGTTGACTGTTCAGAAAAATCACGCATAAAGACGATTTCACTTAAAAATTTGGGCGATACAGTACAGCATTTACAATAGCCCATAAAAAAACAAAACTCACCTTCAATTTTAATATTAGAGTCTGTAATCTCAGTGATCCTATCCTCAAGGTTCAATGCGTTGTTCTTCTCTACGCTGCTCATGACGTTGGTGATGGCCTTGGCGCGGCGAGTCACCACTACGTCGTCGTCAAACGATATCTTGGCTGATTGCTTCACGCCCGCTGCGAATTCTGCGTTATCTGAGAGCGGATAAGGTTGGTTTTAGCATTAAACAGAGAATTAAAGTCGATACCATTTTCTATGAGAAGGTATGTTTTAAATGAAAACGTTTTCAATTTTTTAAACGAGAGAAAAGGATTTCTTTGACGTATACTAAATGGTTGCATTGGCTAGCCTACGCGCCGCGACAGTTTGGCGACTGTTTTGTCTCGCTCTTGCTCGAGCGAATATTAAACAAATGCGCGACGAAAAGAATAAAATTACATAGCGGCGCGCAAGCTAGATCTACAGGGCATGACATCATTAAAAAAACTTTCACTAAAATCTACCACCACAATCAATTGCTGGACATATTAGTCCAAAAGAGACCATAACGCGTAGACACTGCTACAAAAAACTGTCCAATTTTTTTACTATGTCTTTTGTCAAAGATCGAGAAAATAAAAACTGCTTACTCTTATCTGCGTCGATAACGGCCTGCACCGCTACGCGTAGATAGCCCTTCACGTCCCCCTTCTCGTTGACTATGGCCACCTTGTGGATGAGTGGCACCGGGTATAGCAGGTTCGAGAGGTATACGAAGCTCCTGCGAAATTAAACCATGAATTAGACATTGATATTTAAGAAAAAAGGCAAGAAAATGGGCAATACATTTTTAAGATACTAGCCGATCATCTTTTTCATGTAGTTTAAAAGTTACAACTACAACTTACATGTGAAAATGGTTTATATCCGGGATTAACGAATGAGAAGCCGCAGACTAGTGGACTTTATGTTTTATTTTATCACTAGCTGCTGGCCGCGGCTTTGCACGCACTTTTTAAGTAGCCTATGTCCGTCCCCGGGATACCATTTACCTCCCTGCCAAATTTCATTGAGATCCGTTCAGCCGTTTAGGCGTGAAAACGTAACCGACAGACAGAGTTAAATTACTATCGAATTTATAATATTAGGATGGATGTACCTATAGACCTTTCGTTTGAACACAATCTCACCGGATGGATGTGGCCTGCTACGATGTATCACGAAGTTCTAGGTATAGATGGTAACACCTAAAATACTTTTTGGTTACCTAATGTAAACACAAATTACAGAAACAATATGTTTGTTGATTGAGTTTGTGAATATTATAACGTTAATTGTTAATTGGATATATTTAATATGTAATTGCCGAAGTATCTTAAGGAAGTTATGTTAAGTGTTGCCAAAACCACGTAATAATTTGTTGTTCTTAGTTTTTAATTAAGGTTATATGTTATTTTATTACTTAATACGTACTATATATTGTTTTTTTCTTGCTCTGTTTATTTAGCAGTAGGTAATTGTGTTATTTAATGGCGGAAATTTCTTTGGTTAATATTATTCTTACGTTTCTAATTTTAAGTACCTATATTAAGTACTGTATATTTCCCAAAAAAACAAAGCACCTATTCACGCTTGTCTCGAAGAGACATCGAGTATAATTACAGCTTTAGAACGAAACTTACCTTCGATACATTTCCGCATCAATTCGAGGCATTGTCTATCCCACTAGGGGGTAAAATTAGGCTGTGGTTGCAAGAGAAACTCACCGTCCAACCAGACGGAACCACGGGAAACGGTCATAGAACGGATCGCCCCCCGTCACAGACTCGATGTTGTGATCAGGCGATGTAGGAGACAGTTCCGCTTCGTTGTGGTACATTTCACGCATCAGCTCCAGGCGCTGTCTGTAATGCAATGTGCGCTTTAACACGAGGGAATAGAATATAGGTGGAAGTTATAGCTTTCGTCTGTAATGTAACAGTTCAGATTCATTTAACGACCGATGTGGCGCGGCGTACGAAGGTCCGCCTGCGACGCAGAAGGTTGCGGGTTCGATTCCCGCCTTGGGACAAATGTTTGTACGATCTGCAAATATTTGTTCCGGGTGTTCTGGGTATTTTCTATATATAATAAAAAAAAAATATCTATCTATGTTATGTATTGTATTAAGTTTATCTATCAGTCATCTAGTACCCATAACACAAGCTCTGCTTACTTTGGGGCTAGATGATGCTGTGTGGATTGTCCAGCATTATTATTATTATTCACTTCATTTATTTTAAATCTCGTTATAAAATACATTTTTTACTATAGAAAATAAAATATTATAAAACTATTCTACAGTAAAAAATATATCAAAACGGTAAATTATTATTATTATTATAGATTCACGCTGTGCGGATACCAGTTTAATGTTAGTATACAAACTGTAAAGTCGGTAAAACATACGTACTTAAATGCTCAAAGGAAAGTTACATTACTGGCAAATGCTCGTCAGTCGGTGAGGCAGTATTGTATGTAACGTAATGCTCAAATCGGATCTTGGATTGTTACATTACAGACGAATGCTCCCGCCGAGGAAGACCGCCATAAGCAGGGTTCTCATGATAACTATAGATATCATATTGTCTAGGGTAGAATAGACAAAGATGACATCAAATGAGTATTATGTTTCAATTAATATTTTCAATTGCTATTATTTACGCTTTCTTAGATAAATCGTTATCTATATATATCATGCTAAGTCTGTAGAAATAAAGGTCACGGTTGCAAAACGTAAGCGAGTTGGGTTGAACAAGGGTGACAAATCTCAGGGGAATTTGAGCTTTACATGGATGGGATTGGTTTTAGAATGCAAGAAGCTGAGGATTTTTTAAAATACACATAGATATTAGGTAAAATTACATTACATCGTCACGTTGAAGCACAAGGAAAGCTAAATATTACTATATTATACTAGGTTTCTAAATGCAAACTAACTAATTGGAGACGAGGCTAAATATAACAAAAAAAGGTGGAAATAAGCTTTTGATTGCTTTTATAGAGTAACATACCTTCAATTGGCCAGCAGAGTAACGGAAAGCGGTTCTAATCTTTACAATGTTTTCCTATTTACAAAGGCCCCATTTTAGTGGCATCATGTACTTTATTACAAACTCACACGGTGTGTTCGGCAGTGCGGTTCCTAGGAACCGACAGGCGACTAGGCAGACTAGTCTAAACATGCACGATTTCTAGTGTAAATTCAATTTACTAGGTAATCGAAACCAACAATCTTTGGTGTCAATTTCATGTTTTGTAATATTAATATTTTAGTATGCGCATAGTTTGTTTTCCAATCAAGTTTTGACCTACATTATTGAAAGATTATTGTTTTTGTGGTTGTAATATGTTCTGTGCGTCATAATAAATAAATAAATAAATTCCGATGTCGTCAAAACTAAACTAAACTAATTTGACAGCACTAAAAATGATGGCATAATTTTTATTTCGATCGCAATGATAGGGATGGCAACAATTTTAGTCCTGTCAATTTAGTTTAGTTTTGGCGACACCCAAATTGACATCAGTATCAAAATAAAACATCCTATAGATATTGCAACTATGCAAGTCGATTAATTTATTGATTGCACATAATAAAGTCAGCCAGAAATCCTTAATCTATTTCACCACCTACACGAAGGTTCAAGAAACAAATGAGTTACATAAAGGCCTCAGTAAAATTTACGGGCCAACACCAAATAACAGGAGGTGAAACAGGCAAGCCTATTTACGTCAGCGAGGCGTGAACAAACCTCGAGGGCAGGAGATTAGCGAGTGACAGCCTCGTCTGTTGCGCACACGCCGAGATACACTGCAAAATGTCCTGTTGGCTTTGGCCTTGAGCCGCTACGACCGCGGGCGGCGGGGCCAGCACTAACGGCGGGGTTTCTTCCTCCTCGGCGTAGGCGGCCTCGTTCATGTTGTATATTTGGCGCATAAGCTCCAGACGGTGGCTATGGACAATATAGTGCCTTGTATCCCTAGCCCTACCTCGTACCCGGCTCCTAGCTTGATACTGCGGTCCCAGACATGTGTTAAAACACTAGTATTCTGTTCTTGGCCAGGAATTATTTGTGGAGCGCTTTAAAACCGTTGCCACTGCTGTTGAATGTTTTAACCATTCAAATTTGGCTTTTTGCAAACCACGCGGTTGATTTGGCCACGTTTGCGTGAGTCTTTGAAGTAAAGTAGCGACTTGTCTGAGACCGACCTTATACATGCGTTACACAATTTGCAAAATATCTTGAGTAGGTACTTAGATTTAAGATTCTAAGCCGTAAATTAGAAATAATTGAATTCTAGCAAGTGTACCTACTAAAAATGTCCTAAGACATGTCCTATTAGGAAAATTTACAGATAAACACTATTCTAAACATACTACAAACTAAAAGAGATTAAATCTAATATTCTATTGTATCGGAACGTGCAATTTTAATACAGTTGGAAAAACCACTATTTTTATTTTTTTAAATCTATATGAATTTCAAAAAACATAAAATTTAAGCGTAAAATGGTAAAAAAAAAAGAAAAAAGCAGCAAATGAAACCAAGCTTAGAACATGACAGATCGCCACTAACATTAATTCTAAACAGAATGGGTACTTACCATATTCCATAAACTTATCTACACAAATTGTATCAGGAAAATCCTTTTTTTCGGGTATATAAAAATATGTTCCAACGAAAAAAAATATAACTTAAAGGGATCAACACTGCATCAGCAAAAGTTCATTTTAAAGTGTCAGTTCATAACATAACAAAATAAAACGACATTGAATACAAACAAAATAAACTAAAGATAATGCAAAAAATTATAAAAATAATTTTAAATAAGTATTGTGTTAAAAAAAACCACGTACGAAACCAAATACACTCATGCCTATCATAGGCATGAGTGTATTTTGTTTCGTACGTGTGAATCGTTGCACTTTCGATGTTCATTTACTTTAGTGCAGACTAATATATTTCGGTTTCCATCCCTTACTTGAATAAATAACAATGTTACCCCCTCCCTATAAAACGTACAATAAATACTTAACAATCACGCCCCTCCCCATGAAAATGAATCTTTGATTCATTCTATTAATTACTAGCTTTATATTGCTTATACACACTTTGGAAAAATTCTAAGAATTTAGCATACCAATACTTCACCAATAAAAAAACCCAGTTTTCCTAAACCACACCTTATCACCTAAAACATAACATCCAATTCCACTTACCGCAGCTTCTCGAGCGTCCAGTAATGCGTAGCGCCATTCTTAGTGTCAGTGACTTCGACAGCGACCACCGTCGGCGCTGATGGTCGGTATTCATCGTCGGCGTCATCCCTTGAATTAATTAAATAATTGTTGCAGTGATTCTACTAGAACAACACGCGTGGTTTTCGGCATTTATACATTTATTTAATTCTTAATATAGGCTATCAGTTTACACCAAAATGCTTACAATCTAGGGTAGGTACAAACTAATTAAAAATAAAGTTCAATCTATAGATCTCAAGAGACGCAAATATGCAGGTCTCGACAGAGCCTACACATTTGCTCCCTTTGGGGTCGAGAGGTACCGAGGCACTCCGGGTTTTTAAAAAGTTATCTGAGCGTCTGGTCGACGCGACGCGTGACCAGAGAGCTGGTGGGTATCTGACGTAGCGCATCAGCATTGCCATACAGCGGGGCAATGCAGCCAGCGTCTTAGGGACGCTTCCGACTGGTATTGATATGGATCAGTTGAGCTACCTGTAGATTGTTTGCAACAGTCTGCAGTTAGCTTTATTGTTTCAATTGTAAATACTAGATCTAATTTGTTTTTATTATTGAATTGTAATTTTCTTTGTCAATAAAGAATATTTTGCGATCTAAGAGACATACTATAAGCGCACTAAAAAAACCACATTTGGGTAGTCGAGCCTAAATATAGTCATCATTATCATCATCAGCCCATATTAGTCCAGTGCTGGACATATGCATAATATAAATAAATCCGTGCGCAATATTAGAGAACAAAAGCTGTAGTTTATACTAGACTTGCTACTGCCCGCGGCTTCGCACGCTCATTTCTGGGATAAAAAGTACCCTATGTTTGACCCTGGGATACCATCTTCCTCCCTGCCGAATTTCATTAAGATCCGTTCAGCCATTTAGGCGTGAAAAGGTAACAGACGGACATACATACTTTCGAACTTATAATATTAGTATGGATTTATAGTCAAAGCATAAGTATTGTTGTCACTAGATCTCTGTTAAAGCAAACATCCTTCCATTTTTCTCAAAAATATACCTTATGCCTATGGTTTCTACTTTCCATTTTCCTGTGACAAATTAATGAATGGATGGCTATCGTGGATTTAGTTGAATTGATCGTTCAGCACACACCTTGGTGCTAATTCAGCCGGGAGCGGCGAGTAAGGCATGTCTGTCAGTAGTGTGAACTGGAATTGGACCTTCTTGCGTAGCTCCACTGATATTGCGTTCGCCTCCTGTTGGATAAAAGGTTGTGTCAAATCAAAACTGTCAGAACAGAGCCTGGAAGAGATCCTTTTGATCCTCGAAGTGGCTATTTTTAACTGACTTTAAAAAAATGATAAAAAACTTAATATTAACTTCATATTTTTGCAAATACTTTGACGGTTCAGCCTCAGCGATGCGATCCGTATGGGCTCCTATGTCTAAACTTCAGTGACAATTATTAAATATTATTTTTATTTATAAAAGACGACTGTGTTACCAGTTTTTGTCAGGACTGAGAACTAAATCTGTTTTTAAGGCGGATACTAAACTAACAATGCTTCTATTAGTTATCCTTACCTTCAGGAAGATGGCGTTTCCCCAGAGATCGTCCCGCAGAGACGTGAACTGGTGGTACTTCCACTTGCGGAACGCCCAGGCAGCCAGGCCCACTTCGCGCGCCGACCAACACTCTGTCTCGAACAGGGGGTTTACTAAAATAACAATATTTTGCGTAAACAAAACTTTTAAGATAAACAAAAAGATGTGAACTGAAGGAATATCGTAGCAGTCTAAACTTGCGCGCAGTTTAACGACTTTTAGCCGCTAAAATGATATTTAGGCGACTCGTAACTCGTAGAGATATCTGCGAGCTAAGGTCAAACATCGCGCTCGCGGTCACCGACGGGGTTTTATGATGTTGTAGTCTTTCTTTCTTTGATACCCTACTGATTTGGTTCATGAAATAAAGAGAGGTTTATTTTAACCTCTCTTTATTTCATTCCCTTGCTGTCATGGCCAAGTATTTGACTTCAAGTTCTACCAACATAAAATACCTCTCCGCGAAGCCGCGAACCATGAGCGTGGATCCAATTCGAATATTCTTCGCGGCTTCGCGGCGAGTTCGCGCCTCTTTCCCGTATTTTATCGGTTATTTGTCCCGCGACAAAGGGTTTGCAAGGCGCGCGAGTGTGGAGGGCCTTAGAAGTTTTGCCGCGATTCGCACCGCGATCCGCGCCGCGATATTGCGCCGTGATTCGCGCGCAAAATTATCGTCTACCCCTAATCTACTTTTCTCAAACCTGGAGCGGGATTACGGTTGACGTTAAGGATCGATAATCACCTATTTTGTCTCCGGTGCAGCTAAAATTCGTTACCGACGAATACTATCGACACCGGAAACAAAATAGGTGCTTATCGATCCTCATCAAGAACCTTAATCGCGCACCTCTTCAAAATTTATTTTTAATTAATTTATTTATTTTTTTATGAAATACCCGTTAAATTACAATATGCTCTGTACCCTTATGACGAATGGCGTCATTTTGAATTCGAAGAAAGTTTTCGAGACTTAGCTTTTATCTCGCTTACACGTACAAAAAAAGAATAAGTCAAGGATAAAATCGAGTTCGTATGAAACTATTAAACCGCTGTCAAACTAAGAAAAATTGTTCCTCTCTATCCGGTAGAAGCGCTGCAAGGCGCCAAATGTAAGAAATAAGTCGAACCGAGCTCTCGAAAACTTTTATTGAATTGAATTGTTTTTTGTATCCGCTGGTACTAAGGGTACTGATGAAGTTAAAAATCTCTAGGCAATAACTCACCAAAGATATCCTCATCGTTGTGGAAATCCTCTGGCGTGTAGGAACTGTACATAGACATCGTAACGCTCTGCTCCTCCACCTGGCGTTGTAGCGCGTCGATACGAGCCTCGTAGTTCTACAACAATAAGGTTTTCATTAGGTTTTGATGCCAATAATTAGATCTTTTTTAGATAAACTAAAAAACGACATCAAATTTTTGAATATTTACTTTTTAAGTGTAGCGGGATAAATAGAATATAAGTTTTATGGGACCAACTTAACATCATTCTCTAATAAGCATTAACGGGCGAACCTAACGAGTTTGGTTGTCAAACTAGGCCTAGATCTCAGTACTCACGGGATCCCCGTGGAAAAAAACACGAATTATATGTAATTTGAGTTTTTATGCAATTCCATTTTTTTTCTATGGTTCCATGAATGTAAAATAACGATTGAAAATAAAAGATACGAAAAAAATGTACAATAAAAAAATCATGAAAGTGCATTGTTTCGCACATAATTTAGTCAAGATCTCAGGAACCCTGCGGTCTATTGAAATTACTTAAGTATTGATTCGTAGGTTAAATACTATAACAAATTATTTGGTTCCTTTAAGCAGTTTCTTCATAAGTTGTATAGGTTTCTTGTAAATAAGCAAAAACTTGATTTCTGCGCTTATGCTTCGTTCCAAAAACGTACGCTCTGTCCCGCTCCTATAAACGCAAAATCGTATGGCTATCCTTTTTACAAAATGGCGCGCATTGGAATTGAATTTGTTGGTTGAAAAGGTACGCGTAACAGACTTAAAACGTAGTACCTAATGTTGGCCGTGGCGGTCTCGACATAAGAATCGACCCCCGACCAACTCATCCCGTGAACGTCGTAAGAGCCAACTAATGGAACCTAACAGAGGAAGGGCAGCAGCTTCCTTCTGTATATTTTTAATACCTCTACTGCGATCAATAATCCGCCAGCTAAGCGTGGTGCTTAGGCTAAAGCCCCTCTTGTTTGGGAAAGGAATGTTCAGCAGTGGACCTATGTTTGCTGATGAGTGATGAGAAACAATAAATAAATAGTTTTCTTAAAATATAGTTTAGTCTATGGTTAGTGCATAATTCTTCTTTTTATTATTATTAATCTGCAAGTACCCCGTGAAGGCAGTAGGCCTTCACCCAACTTGGAGGCCTGGCCAAAGATGCCAAGATGCAAAGATTTGTCTCGGTGTTGTGCGGCTTTGTGCCAATTTGGCCCAGCGATTCTTTTCAGCTCGTCTTCCCATCGTGCCAACCCTCCAAAGAACAGATGTGAAAAAGGAGTATTTTATTAATTACCTTCCGTTGCTCTTCAAACTGTTGATCAGCATGCTCTTTCTCTCTTCTGAATTGTTCTTCCAACGCGAGCAGTCGTTTCTGCATCTCGGCCTTCAGATCGATGCCTTGTTTCTCGAGCAGCTCGCATTGGGCGAAGTCCCAGTCTACGGTTTCTGCTACGTTGGGCACTGTAAATCACGTTATAGGTTATATATTTAATTTATTTGATGAAGGGCAAGCGTTGGCATCAAAGACGAAGTAAAATGGGCCACGCTCTCCCAGAAGAACACGTATTCGCATTTTGCCCAGCAGGTAGCAGGGTAGTGTGGGTTAACAAACCAAAAATCTTATTTACAAGGAATATTGTGATTTACGAAGAGTACTTTTTCCTGTATCGGTTTCGTAGTTTGGAGTTTCACAAGTAAGAGCTTCAAATTATGAAATTATCACAGAAAAATAAATACCTACCTTACCCAAAATCGACATCCTTGAGATTTAAAATCTTGGAATGAATAGACGTTTTACTTGACTTGGAATAATAGGAATCTTGGAATATTAGATGTTTATAATCATTATTATTATTTATTTCAGGCAACGTAAGTAAACTACAGGTGGTAAAACGAATTCTAAGGCCCATATAAATAAATACCTTTTAGACTTAACATACAACATAAAATGTTAAACAAAATTAGGTAGGAGTTTTTATAGACCCGTGGCCAGATTCACTATGGATTTTTGCCATTCTTCTTATTGCTGTGACCGTATATCTACATTCAGTCTGGTCTGGCTTATGAGTCTTTGCAGCTCTTTGTTGATAGGAACCGTATAGATACATTTTTCAAAGCTAGCGCGATTGTCTTTAATTTTTTCATACAATTATCCACGCTGACGTCACAAATACAAGCCTCCATCCAGTATACGAAAAAAATAACAGGATCACGCCAGCTTTTAAAAATTTACCTAATACGTAGGTATATCATCTTCATCAATGGCCACTACATCCAAAAAGGATGCTTATACCCTTCTTGTTTTAAACTCTTGCTCCAATAGACCTACCTTCAGTCTGGTCGGGCTTGTCAGCCTGTCCTTGCAGCTCCTTGTTGACTGGGATCTCCTCACGCGGCTGGCCGGGATGAGTAAAACGGAACACGTGGTTTTTGCCCAGAATCACACGAGAGCCGGTCTTGAGGATCACTGGCTCTTGGACCTGTAATACATGTTTGGAATATTGTTATGGTCCTGTGGGGATTGTGGCAATGTCCCCTAGTAATTGACAACTGTGCCTCTGTGGCGCGGCGGGTGAAGGGCCGCCTGCGACGCAGGAGGTTGCGGATTCGATTCCCATCTCAGGAGAAATGTTTGTGCGATCCGGTAGATTCGATATTTACGATACTCCCGATATAACAAGAAGTAATTAAAATTTATCAATATGATTAACTCATTTGATTAGTGTAACTTTTATAAAAACTGCGGGATTTTGCATATTATTTCATCGATATATTAAGTTTAAAATTTAACTATATTTTTTTTTACAATACTCATTCATTTTCTATTATCGAAAGAGATTGCTCATAGCAATAATAAAGATGCCCTATGTACTCCCGCGATTCTTATCAGTGGTAACTTTCTATATAATTCGTTCTTTCTATCTAATATAACTGTTGCGGCGAGTGCAATCGGTTCAAGATACCAGCTTCTGCACTCAATCGCCAGGCCAAGGGTCAGTGTAGGCAATGCCAAGCTTCGCGGGTTGCGAGCTCAAAGCTTCAACTCGGTGCTCTACACGTGGCACTCGGCAAACCCGGTCTGCGTCTGCTGTCCGGTGACGTAGTCGAGGGGCGTGAAGTAGATGACTTACAAGCAGCTGTTTAACCAGCCACCCAGCGCTGTTGTGGAATTGGACCTAGCTACCGGCGTATACTAGAAGAAATCCCTGAAGATGCAGTGAAAGTCCAACCTTCCAATTATATGTGTTTATTTCCGCACACACGAACACTAAAGCACTACTGAAACTTTCAGGAATTCACACAAGACTTAGAATACTTTTCTTCAGGCTCGGGCCTTGAGAGCAGATCAGAGCTTGTTCACTTTTCCGTATTAGATCTCTTCACATTGACTGCTAAAATAGAACTCTCTGACCGACGGACAAGCTCAGGTTTTTATACCTCCGACGGCCCTTTCAAAACTTACTAGAATATTCGCCTAACATCCTGACCTACCTATCTCTTTCTTTATTCTAGAACATTTTTATTGTCCTTGTCTTTTGTTTCCATTCATTCGAGAAATCAATCTATAAATAGGCAGGTACCTGCGAGTCGGGCGCCGACAACTATTACACAATCTATGCCCCGCAAACACTATTATCTATTCTATAGCTATGTAGAGTTTGTCGCATAATTTCGAGCCTTATTCAGTCCGCACAAAGTTATCGTTCCTACAAACTATGAAGGCTCATCGGTCGCCGACATCCTCCCCCTTGTGTTCTAACACACTCTCTCGTTTCGGCGACTCCTGTATCGTAGATGACTCGTCGAGCTTCATTGACTCGTATCCCGCCGCTCTGTCGCTCATCCTCGGTGAGAAACGTAGTTCTGCCGGCTTTAGGTACGCGAACCTCGTTGAGTCTCTTTCTGTCGACACGACGTTCTGTTCCTCCTCTGCTGTTACCAGGAACTAGGGGTCCCGCCTTGGAGCTTGGGGCTCTAAGGATGCTTATAAATGTTCTCCGCCCGGGATCTCGGCGGCGGCGATCAAAGTTCAGCTTACTACTGCATAAGTCGATGCTCTGGAGACCTTTTCTTCTTGCCCTTTCCAGATTCACATGGGCGGTTGCAGCTGCCTGCTGCACTTCTCCAGTCATTCTGTATCTCGCTGAGCGCGCCTTAAGCCACTCACCTTCTTTTCCATTAGGACACTCTAGTCTCTTTTTCCTCCGATGGCCTTTGTCCAAGTCTCGTTGGATTTCCCATGTGGCGTCGTCCGCAGGATTTTTCTCCGTTATCCAGCGCCACTGTTCGAGCTTTAACGTGTTCGTTCTCTTTGCTCGTCTACGTGCCATGAACAACGTTTGTGAGAGTACCGAATCGAAATTCTTCTTTGTGCACTCTCCCCCTAGTGCTGTGGATATGTGCACGTGCATCTCCCCCTTGGTGGCAGACGAGATGCACCCTGGTACTCCATTTTGCGTGGTGATGTTCTTTGCTCCCTGTGGACACGTCTCGTTCTGGCTGAGTCTACTCTGGATTTTCTTTCTCTTGGGTGCCCGCTTCGTTTCTTTGTTGATGGTATCATTTTCCCTGGATATCCGAAGTGCTTCTATTTCCTTCACGAAGCGTTCATCTTCCCTTTTTCGAGCATCCTTCTCCAAGCGCTCTGCGGTACGTTCTACCACGTCAATCATCGATCGGCAAGGTTTTCTGCCTGGTGAGTCATTGACGAAGCGCTCCTTCTTGATATTACTCATCACTTGGTCGCTGACGTTGACGTGTGCGCATGTGACGTAGCTCACATGAAGAGTTTCCTCGCCATCCGTTCCATGAAGTACCCAACCCAAGTGAGTCAGGGAGGCGGCCGGCTGGCCTCTCTTGCCTTTGCGCGTCGTCCTCGAAACTATCAGCTCCCAATTATCTTGTCCGATGAGTAACTTCGGTGACTCTTCCTCGTACAGCAGCTTATCGACTATCTTCTGCAAGTGTTTGCACTCCTTCAACCTTGCTTTTTCGATCTTCTGAGGCGTTAGTCGTAAGGTATCAATTGTTCGTACCCCACTGATCTGTCGTTTTTGACTTGCATGTAGGCCTTTCAACTTCATATTGATCTTCATAGAGTTGTCGTTCTTGATCACTCTTCCGCCTACAGTCTCAAGGGACAGCGGTTCCTTTGGTCCTCTGAGTCCTACCTTTTCTGCCACCTTTTGGTCTAACAGGGTGACCGTCGAACCTTCATCTAGAAGAGCTAAGATCTGCACTTTTCCTTTAGGACCGTAGATCTCCACGGGCACCATCTTCAAGTACGCTCTCCTTTGGTTCTTCAAGTGACAATTGTTGGCTACTTCTTTTTTCTCTGAACTGCCTTTCGGTTGCTGAGACTTAGGTTCTCTTTCCTCGTGCAAAAGCCGATGATGCCCATTGTGGCACTTCTTACACGATGGCTTGCGACAGGACTCCTTCCTGTGTCTACCTCGAAGACAATTGAAACAGAGTTTCGTCTTCTTAGCGATGTCCCACCTCTCTGACACTGATGCTTCTTGGAACTTCCTGCAATCTTCGATGTGGTGGTTCTTTTCACAATGCGGGCAGGTACGTTGCCCTTGTTCTTCCGCTTCTACAGTAGCGTGCGTGGCTTGGCAGTTTGCCTTCTTGCCAGCGTCTGTAGTCTCCAGCGTCACGTAAGGCCCACATCGATTCGCTTCTCGGTTCAGAAACATAGCCATGAGTGCCAGGTCTGGATCTTCGTAGTCTGCGGCAAAGTCAAACCAGCGATACCGAATGATCATAGGCAATTTCTCAATGATCACTCGTATCATCTCCGGTGAATTTAGATAGAGCGCCTTATTCAATCCTCTTATCGCTGCGACGGTGTTGTTGATCGTACTAGCAAATACACACACGTCTTGAGGATTGTCTGTAGTCTTTGGTAGGCTCTTCAGTTTTTCCAATTCGGCCAAAACCAAGATCTCTGGTCTTCCGAATCTTCGGCGAAGCGATTCCATCACTTCTTTTGGCTGACAGTCTGAATACAGGACGCTCTTCACAGCCTCTTCTGCCGTTCCCTTAATCGCCTTCCGCAGCCGCGCCATGTTCTGGACGTTACTGAATAGCGCCTGCGTATCTTCGTACACTGTCTTGAACGCCAGCCATTTCTCACAACTGCCGTCGAATTCTGGAAGTTCATACATGAATGCCGGCGGCGGAAGTGTTACGCTTGGTCTCTGTACTGAGCTAATTGCCTTCAGGATTGCGATGGCTAGGGCATCCATGCCACTATTCTTTGTCTCTTCCCTGGAGTTGATGTCATTCTTAATCTCTGCACACGGGTCTAGACGTTCATTGAAGTGTTTTCCCGAGGAAAGTTCTTCCCGTAGTCGCTCCTTCGTGGACAGCCCCTCTAGCCCTGAATGCCCTTCGCTGGACACCCTGCTCATCTGAGATTCAACCCAATATCTGACATCATCCTCTCTACCTTCAGGCTCTTCTTCTGCAGAACTTTCAGCTCTCTTCTTCCTCCATTTTCTTCAATTGGAGGATTTCATTCTGAAGTTCAGCTTGAGTGATTTTTTCTTGGTGATAAGCCATTTTTTCTTGACTGATAACCATGCGGAGATCCAACTCACGCAGTGCTCTCTTTCGTTCTGCTCTCGACCTCGACAAGCACTCTGATGAAGCGCGGGCAACATCCCGCTCCTTCAGCGTTGTTCCTTTCGTGTGCGTTGTGGTGGTATCCATACTGCCCCTTGTCATACTTGTGGGACCCGACGACTTACCAGTTGTCGCCGGCTTTCTCGTGGCTTCCGCGCTAGAGAGCTCCTCCTCAAGTAGATAATCTGACGGTTCACTTCTCGTCACAGGCATATTTCCACTGTCCACCAAACACTCACTGCTCTTCTCTGCAGTAACGCACTTTCTCGTATCTTCTAGTACTGGTAGTTACTAACAGCAACCACTTCTTCTCGTCACTAGTATCCAGTGATGCAGATCCGGCTCGAAGGACCAGCTGTTGCGGCGAGTGCAATCGGTTCAAGATACCAGCTTCTGCACTCAATCGCCAGGCCAAGGGTCAGTGTAGGCAATGCCAAGCTTCGCGGGTTGCGAGCTCAAAGCTTCAACTCGGTGCTCTACACGTGGCACTCGGCAAACCCGGTCTGCGTCTGCTGTCCGGTGACGTAGTCGAGGGGCGTGAAGTAGATGACTTACAAGCAGCTGTTTAACCAGCCACCCAGCGCTGTTGTGGAATTGGACCTAGCTACCGGCGTATACTAGAAGAAATCCCTGAAGATGCAGTGAAAGTCCAACCTTCCAATTATATGTGTTTATTTCCGCACACACGAACACTAAAGCACTACTGAAACTTTCAGGAATTCACACAAGACTTAGAATACTTTTCTTCAGGCTCGGGCCTTGAGAGCAGATCAGAGCTTGTTCACTTTTCCGTATTAGATCTCTTCACATTGACTGCTAAAATAGAACTCTCTGACCGACGGACAAGCTCAGGTTTTTATACCTCCGACGGCCCTTTCAAAACTTACTAGAATATTCGCCTAACATCCTGACCTACCTATCTCTTTCTTTATTCTAGAACATTTTTATTGTCCTTGTCTTTTGTTTCCATTCATTCGAGAAATCAATCTATAAATAGGCAGGTACCTGCGAGTCGGGCGCCGACAACTATTACACAATCTATGCCCCGCAAACACTATTATCTATTCTATAGCTATGTAGAGTTTGTCGCATAATTTCGAGCCTTATTCAGTCCGCACAAAGTTATCGTTCCTACAAACTATGAAGGCTCATCGGTCGCCGACAATAACAATGACACACTCAATACACGTATTTGATTTGTTTGCTTTTAAAAATCATAAATTCACTAATAATGACGTAAATAACTTTCGCGACGCTCATAGTCTATAAACATTGCTATCGATATCGATAAAAATATTTGCTTGCCCAACTCGAATGTGATGCTTGACTTTGAGTCGGCCAATCGGAGTGCAGTGGTCGCCGCAGTGATTTGGCGGAATTGTTGTCTAAACAAAATAAATGACATTTCCTCTCTATTGGGTATGTGCTCGATGGGCGCATATCATGGGAGACCTAAGTCCACCAGTAGACTAGTCTAGTCTACTATAGGCTGACCATGTAATGATGTGAATGTTTGGGAATTAAACATCTGAGAGTTTTGGTACAAAATAAGAGTACGCTATCTTGAAAGTACGAGAAGGATGTCTTATGGGGCTAAACTATTCCTTCTCATAAAAAATTAAGGTTCAAATTACCTCGCGTCCGTTCACATAGACCAAAGCGTCTCCATGCGCTATGAGACAGATGACGCCATCTGTGTTCTCGAAGATGCAATGCTCGCTGAGTATGTGCGGTCCTGAGAGTTGGATGTCTTAAGGCCCTAAGCTAAAATATACCTTACGGCTATAAAATAAAGTTTGCTTTACCTCGCGTCCGTTCACATAGACCAAAGCGTCTCCATGCGGTATGAGACAAATCACGCCATCTGTGTTCTCAAAGATGCAATGTTCGCTGAGAATGTGCGATCCTGAGAGTTGGATGTCTTGGGGAACGTTCGCTTCTGATGTGCCGAGACGGGTTACACCTAGGGACAAACAAATAAGTAAGGCTTCTAGATTTACTTGGTTAATCGACTTATTCGAGACAAGACTGTTCTTGAAGAAGAAAACAGGGATGTGTCCAACACATAGTTTTACTCCTACAAATGCAGAAAGAAACTCATCATCATGATTTCGAGAGTATTTTTTCACATTGTGATTGTACGAGCACAGTTATTTGCTAAATTCGTATATTTCTAATATCTTTGTATCCACGGAATACTGATCTTCTCTATTCCGTGTTTGTATCAATCAAACAAGAAATACATTGCAAGTGGAGTGGAGTTATATACAAGACTTCAAGTCAATGCGCATGCCGCGGCCGCCTCTAAATTAGAGAGCACTAGACCTTAGAACCCTGTCATTGTTAATTCATTTATTTTTGTGTTATCTCTAGTTGGTAGTCCTAATAAATAACCTAACCTATCAATTATTTTTAACACAATTTTACACAAATTGTAATTTTTTTTATGGTGTGTGATTACCTTACCACTAACTGGATAAACAACTTACCATCCTTGATATAATAAATCAGGCACTCAGACAGATTGGGATCCTCGTTCAAGTTGACAAGATGCGGCGTTTTCTTCGGCGAGTAAACGCCAACTGTAATGCCCTCTTTCACAGCCACTCCCATTTCAGCGAACACTGCCTCTCTTTGTACGCGGATTTGTTCTGTACGCTTTAGTTTCTCTTCCCAGGTCTCGTTCAGTTCTGTAAAGGGGGTATAGTCTAGCAGTTTTGCACAAGGAACAACTAAAAATATGTGGCTAATTTATTTGCTGGTACCGTAGTATTTTGAGGTACTAAACACAGCACACCAATTGTGGAGAGGAAAAGCTTAAGTACCTATACAAATTCGTGGCTAAATCAATATATGTGGCATTGGACGAAGTCCGCCTGCAACGCAGGATGTTGCGGATTCGATTCCCGCCTTGGAACAAATGTTTGTACGAACTACAAGTATTTGTTCAAAAAAATATATATCTATATAATGTATTGTATTAAGTTTATCAGTCCTCTAGTACCCATAACACAAGCTATGCTTAGCTTGGGGCTAGATGATGCTGTGTGAATTGTCCAGCATTATTTATTTATTTGTCTATTGTGCGTGATCACACGTGGATCGCTGACTATGATTAGTAACCTAAAGATCGATTTGGAAAGTAAAACGTGTTCTATGAAAAGACAAGAGGAATTTGCTACAGACAGTGTTCAATGGTAAAAACATCACAGTTCAATTACGAGGAAAATAACAAAGAAACATCAATCTATGCTACAAAATTAAAGTCCTTAATGGTCTGCAATTTCTCCGAAGCAGGTGCTGGAAAAACTAATAAAACTCGTAATTAAATAAAGCTAAGGCCAGTAATCACCTGCAATAAGTTTCTCCGAAGCCTGCAGCTGATCGACGGCTTCTTCGGCAATAGTCGTGGCTGCTCGGGATAGCTTCGGCGATAGAACTTCTGCTTCGCTCTTCTTACGCACCGGTGATGTTGTCTCTTCCGCTGTTTATATCGAAAACACGTGTTAGAAAGATGTAGTTAGATAATTGTTGTTTTTAGGTACATAACAAGTGAGGACGTCACAAAATGTTCTACTTTTAAGTAGTATTGTTATACGAATAAATATTAAAATCGATTGCAAGATTGTTTTTATAGTGGCCTCTATACAAAAATTATAAATATAAATAGAACGGGACTAATTTATTCGGATAGAAGATTGATAAACGAAGATAAAAAGATAAAAGTAAGGTATCTTGTTTTTATTTCTTAACATAAACTAGAAAAAGGGTTTTTGAAAGTACCAAATTAGGAACCTTTCGATTTGCAAAAGGCCTTAGTGGGACCACAAATGTCATGGAAAATTACCTTTTTAAATTGGATTTTTTCGTACCACGCTTATCCGAATAAAAAAGTCGAATCCTTATCACATTGAAGGATACATAATATAAAGAGAAAATGTTATAGTACGCTATATTCCCCGATATATATTTTATTGGATATAAATCGATACATATTTCGTAATCAAACAACATCGAGATTTTGATTGGGCTAAAGTAAGGGAACATGCAAGGCTTTTCAAGCATAAAGCTTCTCTGTTGTAGCAACACTACAGTATATGTCCTTGAAAGAACCAATGTTGCCACAATATAGACGTTTCTAAATATAAATATTATATTAAGAAATAACCGACGCATTGGAATGATAGTATAAAGTAAGCTTTATGAATAAACGATAATAATCACTCATTCAATTTTCTACAAAGAATGACTGACCTATAGAATTATAACCAATCAACACATACCATATACCAATAATATAAGCGCATATATAAAATTATACGACCCTTTTCCCCATATATACGAAATAATATTCTTATATTGCAGCGTGAAAATGCTATATTAATTTACGCCTACGACGCCACAAGCTTTGGAGGGGTGCAAAATATAATTTGCTCTTTTTCATTATGTCGGGCTGCCAGATTCCGCCAATTTTATGCAAACAGTGAAATTTTGTATCTGGCAACACCGCTTAGAGGTGAAGCGTACAGGTGGGGTGTACATAATTATGCAAAAATGCGTAAGCCTCTTTATATAATTTACTTACTGAATGGCGGGTCTTTCTTTTCATAAAGGACTTTACCATCTGGTCCTAGTGTTCAAAGTTCCATTTGAAAATAGAAGACCAAAATTTTAATATCACGAATTGGTAATTTATTTGATAGTTTTGATAATTTTCTGCAGTCCATAATGATATCGAACTAGGCGAAGTCAAAATAAACCTAGGTATGTCACACAACGCCTAGACATCCTACAATGACATGAAACCTAACTAGCAGTTGACAAAAAGACGGCAGATATAGTAAACACCAGTATTATTGACAAGAACAATCCAAATTAGAGCAATTTGCCGATACTTGTTAGTATTTTATACTCTATCTGCTGTCTAATAACGTCTAACATCGCATCACACGCTGCGCACATATAACTTACCCTCTTCCACATCAATGCCCTCTTGTTTGAGCAACTCGCGTAGTTTGAGAATCTCCTCTTTGAGTTCACGGATGAGTTTGGCATTCGCATCCTCGTTGACGACGGCTTTGCATACAATCTGCTTGGCGCGATCCGCGTATCTGTCACAAGCATTAACATTATGACGAGTATGAATAATTCTGGACCTATGTTAATGCCCTAGGTGACCCCGGCTATCGTCACAACATGAGAAGAAAAGAATCAGGTCTAAAATTATTAGAATGACAAATTCTACTTAGAACAACAAATGTTGATAGAGTCAAAAGCCATTTCAAAGTAAAAATAAAAATACGCTAAGAACAAAGCCTAAGTTTTTTGAATCGGTAAGCTTGACCTTCTTACCTGAGTGTACTGAGAGTTTCATCAAAGTTGATATCGGCTGGAGATATTGCAGCTATCATGGCAGTCTTGGAGTTGCCTCCAAGGTTCTCACGCAACAACCACGTAAGTACCGAATCACGGTACGGAATAAAGTCGGCCTTCTTCGATTTCTTACTTTTTGATGCCTGTGAATTATTGAAAAGATGATTAGAAATGGATCTCAGTGGCACGAGGCAACTTGTCAAGTTTGTTTTGAACTGCAAACTATTTGAAATGTTTTTATGACATCCGTGAGGCAACAAAAGCGATATTCGTCAAATTTGAAAGTCAATGCAAATCTATTATTCATTGTGTTCTGGATCAAAGAATGTATATTCTGAAAAAAGTTTCTGGAAACTGTTGTCTCAATATGATACTATGAAAGTAGTTTCGAAACAAAAAGGATTTAATACTGAGATATAGTAGACTTTTATATCAAAGCGATATTAAAAACATCCACAGACACGATTTACACAATACACAAAGGTGTTTATATAAACTTACCTTAAAATCAAGGTATATGTCATATTTATTACAGCATTATTATTATATGAAAAGCCATAATATATAAATATATAACAGCCACACACTTACCGACTACACAGTCATATCCAAAGTAAAGTGCAAAAGAAAAAAATAGAAAAAGTGAATTAGTCTTCTACATGGTATAATTTGTACAAATTAAAGTTTGCAACATTATGAGAATGAGTAAAGTATAAATTATAATATAGTAATTATATTACCTATGATTATAAATGTTATGTCAAGGACGAAAATGAAGGTTTGTCTTATAAATAAATAACATAAAATGAGAAGAGTTATTAATCGCTCGGTAATCCGTTTTGTAAAGATTTCAATTTATATGATTTTCAAAACAACAAAGACATTTCAGAACAATATTTGGTATTCAAATCAACCATGATTTGTCACTGTCTCAACTATTTTGATAAACTACTTTGTGTATATCGTTGCAAGGTTAAAATGGATGTGTGGAAGAAGACATTTAAATTTCAATAAAAACATTTGATAGATAGACTCAAATCAAGTCGGATTACCCAGCGCACATTCACACAACCCTAGGGGTTCTAAACACAGCCCCTAAAGGTTCAAGACTCAAGTCTCTAGAGTTCTAGACATATCATATAATATGCAATAATTCACAGCCTTACAAATTCCACCGAATGTTCCAGTACTTACAATTTCAGCGAGGGCGGATATGACCTTGCCTAAGGTCGTTAGAGATTTATTGATGTTCGCACCCTCTTTGAGACGGGTCCCTTTGGCTCCGGTGGAGTCAGCTCGCTCGGATCCAGCCAAGTCCACCAGGGATATCTTTGACACCTGTATATAAATTATTTATAGTTGTAGTATTTAGGAATTATTTATATTTGTAGTATTTCATGCAATGTACCGTGCGTGGGGGGGTGTCTCAGCGTAAGAATCGACCCCTCTAACTCAGCCCGTGGATATCGTAAGAGTCAACTAAGCGAACCGTCCACAGAAAGGGCAGCAGTCTCCTTCTGTGTATTTTGAACACCTCTACTGCGGTCAACAAGCGCGGTAGTTATGTAACTACTTGTGGCGCCCGGCCGTGCCTTCGACGTTCGTGCCGGCCGTGCCCGAAGGTGGACAAGATCTTGGAGTATGTGAAGATGAAGACCAACATCTTGGTGAGGGTCGAGCGGTTGGAGTCGCGTCATAATGATTTTAAATCATTTGTGGTCCGTATTCAAACCTGATAATATTTCGACCTTCACTAAGGAAGAATTCTGGGCGAAGAATGTGCTGTTCCGACGTTTTCGCGGACGATTACCGGTCGCAGCACATATTGCGTGTCACACGTCGCCGACACTACGTGCTAGTAAATAGGTTTATCTTATGTATGTTAGACAAAGGTATATATTTTATATGGGCCGTAGTTTTTAAGTACTTTACATCCTGTACTAGGCTAATGTTGCCTGAAATAAATGATTTATTATTATTATTATTATGGCAAAACCTCCCTGTTAGGAGGAGGCACGTTCGGTATACAATGTTACTCTTAGCTATACTTACGGTAATTATCTATCTGGGTATCTAAATATAAATAATAGCTCTTAAGTTTAAATTCTATTTTTTTAATTCATAAGTGTACTTTTGTAATATTTGATTTAAATTAATAGTGTTTGTGTGCCTAAATATACCCTATGTTACTGCATTCTTACCGATACCTACCTACTTTGTTGTCTATGTTTGATTTTGTTTTGTGTACGTCGTTTGTAGACGAAGTACGAAGGCGGTCTTATCGCTATGAGCGATATCTTCCAGGCAACTTTGGCATGGACTTTGAGTTCATGGGTTCATGGGTTTTGAGTTTCGTGAAGGCTATATAGTTCATGCTAGTTTCAAGGCTAGAGCATGTCGAAATCGATTATCTAAATATTTAAACGGGTCATTCAAAAGTAGTTTAGGCTATATTTCAAATTCGATCAATCAATAACGGTTTATAAAACCTCGAAGACTTTACCATGAGTTGCGTTAACGAACGTAACTGATGGCTTGGGATAAAAAAAAACAATTTAAGGGAAATTGTTATTATTTTTTATAACAAGCCATCAGTTACGTTCGTTACCGATAGTTCCTACGAGCATTTTACAGAAAGAGGACTGGCTGTTCGCTTTTACAATTTAGGATTATCTGCATGAAGAACCTGTTCAACCCTCTCTGACTCACAGCGTCTTTTTTTTCAGACTAAAGGTCGATTCACACATATCAGTGAAGTCACAGTTCCGTCAACGTGTTCGCTCAGTTCGGTATCATTGCTACAGTGTTGCGTCGGTGATTCAATTCACACATGTCAGTACTCAGTTCACGGAGCTTCAGTGAAAACGTGTCCATTCTATCAATCGCTCGTCCTCCATCTTGTTTTTGATGCCGCGGCGCGTCCGTGATCCGACAAAAAATATCGTCGTCAGCAAATACATCCGAGATTGCCGGTGTCGGCACTGACACTGAGAGCACTGTGTCGTCACTGACACTGACAAGTGGGGATGCGTTCAAAGAGAATGTATGAAAGAATATTTCGCACTGTGCCGGTACTGTATCGGAACTGTGAGTTCACTGATATGTGTGAATCGACCTTTAACCCACTAATTTTAGTTCCATGGACGGTCACGCGCCACACACGCAAACGCTTAGCGCCAAAATGGCGAAAATCAAACTTCCTCAATCTGTCATCTACAGCGGACTTGTGTTATGGAGCTCAGTGACTTAACCCTTCGTTATTTACTATGTAATGAATGTACATGAATAAAAAAAAAACTAAAATTGTTTTCAGCAGGACTGAAGTAGGTTACTATAATTGTACCTGGTTATAAATGGTTAATATCGATTTCGTATCTTTTATCTTGCAGTGGTGTGAGGCCGCAAACGGTCAATGATAGGATAGATCTATGGGGAGGCCTTTGCCCAGCAGTGAGTGGATCTAATCTTAACAAAAACGAAGGTTATCAACGGAAGGTATTAAGAGTAAAGACGTACCTTTTCAGACATCAAGTTGGTGGTAACATCGTGCCGCTGTTGCGTGAAGAAGATTGTGAAGACAGCATGCGAACGGGACGAGGTCTCGTTCATATTTGTAGCTGCTACCGTCCTATGCAAAACATATCAAGTCTTAATAAGAAAGTACTATAGAATTTAGAAAAAAATTACAACAACATGATACACGCAGTTTTTTGTACCTAGGTAATAATCTCATGAAAAAGGTTGTCGCTGATCTGAACCACTGCCGTGCAGCACAAAAATGTGATTTCAATTATGGGTTTCAACCCGTGATATTAGAAGCATTTAAAAGTGACGGCATCAGGTAAGAGATGCTCGCAGGTCTTGCGCTAAGCCATTTTGTAAAATGTATCTAATAATGTAGTGAAGAACCGACAACCGCTGGGGTAAACGCGTTCTCGAGTGGAGACCGCGACTCGGCAAACGTAGTGTAGGACGCCCTCCAGCCAGGTGGGACGACGACTTGTGGAAGACTGCAGGCAGATGCTGGATGCGGCAAGCTGAAGACAGGGCGCTATGGCGCTCATTAGAGGAGGCCTATGTCCAGCAGTGGACTAAGACAGGTTGATGATGATGATGATGATCTAATAATTACGTGTCTGAGCCCTTGTTTGAATGCTTATTTGTGCTGTTCGGTAGCAATGCTGGATGTATGTGCTATGTCCAAAAGAAAGAAAGAAAGAAGTAATATACCGAATTTGTAACTCCGACATTCGAATGCAATCTGAAGGATCGAATCAAACCTTTATTCATGTGCTGAAGCTAGAAATAGCTTGGAACACAGTGGAATTTCATAAAGCTTTGACATTTGAAAAGGCCTCCGCTATATTGAATTCTATTCAAACAAAGAAAGTAACGGATTTTTTTTAGCGCTTTATTATACAAAAGATGCCATTTCTACATTATTTAAGATACTGTACATTCAAAACAACTATAAATCCTATGATAATATATATTCCATCACCAACACAAATTAATGCCAGAATCTCACTACACTGCGCTGTGCACCTATAAGCTTACCAAAGTTAGAGCCAGTCATAGATGTATGCTTGAGTGAGGTTTATTCCATAGAAAAGCAATACTCAAGCATAGATCGATAACTGAGCAAGCTTTCATAATACGGGCCTCAGTAGGACAACGGAACTGACATCTCGCATGCCCATGCGAGATGTCAGTTCCCCAGACTAGGGTAATGTTATCCTCGTGCCTAACCAGAATTACAATTTTTGGCTCCTGTCCGTTTGAGCAATCGTTTCAGACATAATTTAAAAGTATGCGCTATTCTATGAATGTCCTAACTTAGCTTTGTATCCCTCATCAATCTCTTGATTGATCATCGATAATCTGTTAAGTAGACACGACGAGTTTGCTCAGGGCCCTAATTACACTAAATAAATTGCTTCACCATAACAATGGTCGGATCAGCTCTTAGTATGACACATTTTGTCATTTTACCTTTAGATGAAAGAAACTACAGATGGAGAGACGCGGGTCAAAAGTATCAAAGTTAAAACCATTTTATCAATCTCTTCGTGCAAATAACACCGCCCGCACTGTTTCTTTTATCTATGGACGATTCTGTGACGATACCATTGTCATAGTAATGCGATTGGTTAGCAGAACTTGGCCCCAGGTCTTCGACGGGCGGTCTGAGGGCCATCCAGCCCTCAGACCTCACGGACGTTAATTGTTATTGCTCTTTGATGAATGTCCAATGAGAAATATCCATCATTATAAGCCTACTAGCTGCGGCCCGCGGCTTCGCACGCCTTTTTTGCCGGGATAAAAAGTAGCCTATGGACGTCCCCGGGATACCATCTACCTCCCTGCCAAATTTCAGAAATTTGTTCAGCCGTTTAGGCTTGAAAAGGTAACAGACAGACAAACAGACATAGACGGACAGAGTTACTTTCGAATTTATAATTTTAGTATAGATATGTCCAAACATATACCGCCTAATGAGCTCCATAACGACCTGTCTTCAGCTGCCGCATCCAGCATCTGCCAGCAGTCTTTCGTAAGACATCCCACCAGACCGGAGGGCGCCATACATTTAATGAGTTACGATCTTCACTCAAGAACACGAGTTTACCTCAACGGTCCTTACCTAGCTTTATTCCCCTCGTCGATCAAGTCCTCGATATCCTGATAGGTTGAAACAGCCAGTTTGCTCAGGTCCTCCACATACGGTCCGAGCGCTGGATGCTCTCGAACGCGAAGGTTGCCCTTGTTCTTAGGGTTAAGAAGATCACGGACACGCTCGCAGTAGATCTCCATGTAGGATACTTCTACCTGTATGAATGGATAGGGGCGGTTTAGTTTTTTTTAATTGTAAATGGTAAGGCTTTTGACCACCATCACACTTAAGAAAGTGAAGTTGTGGCCTAAGATGCAGCACGCTTTCACAGAAGTATCTTATTTACCATGGATTTGAAGCCTCCGAGATTGTACTCTACCGGGGAAACAGACGCTGGAAGTTCGTTCCAATCTTTGCCGGTAGGTACTGATAACGAAAGTAGAGCAGAAACGTTTGGTTCGGCACCGTTGTATGTCTACAGGTATATGTGGTATGGACTACGTTCGCTTGTCTAGAGGGATATTGCTAAAGTTTTGATAAAAAAAACAGCAGAGTTTGATTATATAGGAAATTACATTTGTAAGGGAAAAGAGTTTTGCTCTTTTTCCCCCCTCCGGCCCTCCCCCCGGCCCTCTATTAGGGAATCATGTTGAGCAGTGGATCAATATGTGCTGATGAAGAAGAAGAGGGACAAGAACAGAGGTTTCTAGGAACAGGGATTCTTAAGTGTTGAAATTTTCATATTTGAAATGTAAGTCATTTTAAAAATGAGAAATGTACAGCCGTTTTAAATTCATACAGAGTAAAAAATGTCGCAGTGTAGTAGAAGACTACTACTATAGATAGATAGAGATAGAGTAAAGCTACAATTCTCGTGTCAGTTCTTCGCTTAAGAAGTTGTAAGATTGCATAAGACGCCGGTCAACCATACTTACAGAGTATTTCAAATCACTGGAGGTGGTCTGGTTGACCCGCCTGAACAGGTCCAGGCAGATCTGCGGTATGATACCCTCCTCCCCCTTCTCCCCTCGACCCATCATCGTGTACGATTTCCCCGCGCCGGTCTGGCCGTACGCGAATATGCATATGTTGTACCCTGGAACCAAAAACTGCAATATATCATCCTACTAAATGGGAAAGTTTGTGCCGTGTTGTGAAGATGTTTGGCATCAAAGTTACTGAACGGATCGTGCTAAAATTTTGCACACATAAAGATCTGGACCTAGAATAACGTTCAGGCTACTTTTGACACAAAAAAATGCGTGTGAAGCTGCGGGAGAAGTAGCTAGTCTTACATTTTTAAGGTTACACTACGATTTACGTCACGAAACGGCTCTGTTGGAAGATCAGCGTTGGTTGTACTTAAATACAACCAACTCACGCTGAGACAGGGACCGTTTTGTGACTCAAGCAAACTGAAGTTTTTTTTTTTGATATAGTGTGTAAGCCCTTACACTTAGGGCAATTTCTAAGAATTAATATGTGTGTGAATTAAAGTGTGAATAATATAAATTCAATTCTAACGGCGCGCGCTAGAGTCCGAAATAAGACTATTCGACTTTTACGTCACTTGACCTCGTAGCGCAATTGGTTGCGCATTTCAATTCGCAGTCTCGGGATATGCAACATTCCAATGTTGACAATGTTCCAACATTGGAATGGTAGTTATAATGATCAAAAGTGTAGACTGTGATGCGGAGAGTAGAAAATCAACCTTCGTGATGAAGTTTATTTAAGGTACTTGTGAACCTGAATCATTTCAGGAAAGGGGTTTAAGATTTTGGCCATAACATCGGCCACTACTTTGTCTTTCTTTTTTTTTTTCAAAATCCCTGCATACTATGGGATATTTATATTTAGATAGAGGACACTAATACAAATAAAAAATATCCACAACATACTGTCCTACGGCGTCAGGTTCATGACATACATATTTATGAACATAACTTTTGTTCGAATGTTTTTTTTCATATGTAAATATCTGAAAAACCTGACGCTTTAGGACATTACGTTATAATGTCATATATCCAAATATATAACTTTTATTGTGCGCCGCAATTTTCAACAAAAAAAAAGAAAGTGGTGGACGACCTTTTATAAAAAATCATGATCAAATCCCTTTCTTTTGATAGTTGAGCTATTTATCTGTTTTGGAATGGTTATCTAGTAACCTGTTTGTTTATTTCATCTCTGAAATAAATAAATTGATTTGAGAGGCTGAAAGAAGATTACCGTCAAAAGCATGCTGTAACATCTCTTCACCGATGTCTTTGTAGACCATTATTTGTGAAGAGAATTCTGGATCGCTAGGCTGCAAAAAAGAAAAAAAAAAAGAAATTATTATGAATGTAAGCTGAAAGGGTGAAACGTAAGTGTTCTTCGAACAAAAACAAGGTTTGTAGTTAACCCGTTTACATTCATCAATTCATTCAAAGAATTGTGAAAAATAATAAACTTTCTTATTACTTTAGTATTTTAATTAATTTACTTAAAGTCCGACAGTCAGTCGTCAGTCACAGCTCCTAACTAAACAAGCAGCAGCAAATCTTTTTGTAAACCACAATTAGCGCAAGCAAAATCTTATGAAGTCCGTAAAGTAAAATTTTACTTTACTCTCAGTCCAAATATTTTATACAAGGAGACAAATACATATTTCAACGTTTGAGTACTCAATCAAATTTTGCCTTACCGGCTAAATTTCATTAAATTCCATCTGCTAGGACGTATATAATTGAAATAAATTTTAGACACCATCAAATATTTACTGTTTTTAATTTCAAATACAGAATTTAGAGCAGAATCTCCAACTTCTTTGTATCACGGTATCTTTAGTGAGAAGGTATTATACAGGGATGTCCCATATTGAGTGGATAATTCACTCAATATGGAACACACTGTAGAATCAAGTGAGCATCAGTTTAGGGTGAAGTTAAGATGTTAAAAAACTAAAATTAGGAGACAATTAAGATTTAATGAATGACAAATCTAGAGTACATTTACACATTACAAATAAATATTACTCTTTTAAAACATTTAAAACATAATTGAGAGTTAATTAATAAATGAAATCATTAGAATAGGTATACTCTTTATACATTTACTTACACATTACAAATCGAAATTACTATCCATACTTATTACACTGATGACATTTGAAACCGCGTCTTCAAGTCTTCTTGCGTTTTCGTGAGATCTCCAGTTCAGTTACCAGCAATGCTATCTCGGCTAGAGAAGAACAGTTCCATAAAGATAAACTGAACTTCCTTATGGAACTGTTCAAGAGCAAAGAGCCAATGCTTTTTCTCTCTCTTCTTTATTAATGTTGATCATTTATCTTTACCATGACAAAAGCTCTGCTTAGCTAGATGATGCTGTGTGGATTGGCCAGCATTATTTATTTATTAATTGTATAGCATTTAACCATCAAATAAGAATGAATGAATGAAAACTTTAGAGTGTAAGTGTATAAATGTGTGGGCCCTACACATTTATACACTTACACATTACAAATCGAAATTAATATCCTATATAGAGGTATGTATATTAAACTGATGACATTTGAAACCGCGCCTTCAACTCTTCTTGTGTTTACTTGAGATCTTCAGTTCAGTTAGACAATGATATCTCGGCTAGGGAAGAACAGTTCCATAAAGATAAACTGAACTTCCTTATGGAACGGTTCTCCTGGAGCAAAGAGTCAATGCTTTTTCTTTCTTCATGTGTTCCAATACATACAAATGTTAATTAAAGCGGGACTCCTTTTTTTTCAATTTTGTATTTAGTCTGTAAGTCTATTATTTTATATTTTGTTTATCTTTCTTTTGTTCTGTTCTGTGCTGTATCTTTGTTGTGTCAATAAATGTATCTCTATCTCTCTATCTATCTATCTCTATCCTAAACCCGTATGTTTAATTTATGAGTTATTCAAAGAGAACAAATATCTTACTTCTACATACATAGTTCAACAAATCTGTCGCTAATTCCGAAGAAGTGTTTGCGTATGTAGTGAAGTGTTTAACATTGTGTGACTATGAACGAAATACGTTGTCAATGTAAACGAGTAAAAAAAATTAAAACGAGTAAACAATTCTCTTTCGTAAGTTTTACGATGTTGTTTTACACATTAATAACTATTTAGATAAGGAGGTAATTAACAGAAAACTGAATAACAAATCTGTAACGAATTCAGTAGAAGTGAGAATCTATCCAACTATGTCTTTGTTCGACTTTGGGTGACTTAGAACGCAGGATTATCTGCTCAATATTGGAGACCCTGTTTATAAATCAAGTTAGCCTCAGTGGAAGTAATAAATAACTAAAACTTAACTAAGTTTCAGTTTTTAGGGTTTCGGTCAAGGGACGAAACCCTATTAGCACAGATTTTACTACAATACTATTGGTTAATTGTCTACGTATTATACTTTTTAAAAAACATTTGAAACAGCCGAAAAACTGACGAGTCCTCCCTGATATCCGATATGATACCAGTTGGTATTTGTATAAATAATAGACAAAAGTACGAAACGCGCGCGAGTTACACTCGGACTTGACGGATCTTGTTTAACCTTCTATTGATCTTTTATAACATTTAAAACATAATTGAGAGTTAATAAATGAAAACATTAGAATACGTATACACTTTATACATTTACTTACACATTACAATTCGAAATGGCGATCCTATAATTATTATTACACTGATGACATTCGAAACCGCGTCTACAAGTCTTCTCGAGTTTTCTTGAGATCTTCAGTTCAGTTAGACAATGAAATCTCGGCTAGGGAAGAACAGTTCCATAAAGATAAACTGAACTTCCTTATGGAACGGTTCTCCTGGAGCAAAGAGTCAATGCTGCTTCATTCTTCAATTTATTATTTTCGTTCTTCTTCGTGCTAATCCTATCTAATCAGCACAAAGGCCTCTAAGCCTTTCTTCCATGATTTGAAAATTGTAGTTTAATTAAACTTATTGAAATTAATTGAATACATTTCAGTCAAGTGGGCAAAAACATTACCTCCTTGCGCAGTCGTCGGGTAAAGACTAGATAATAGTCATGCCGTAAGCCGTTTATTAAAAGTCCCAGACCATTATACATATATAGTTTTGCCTTGATGACGATCTAGTTAAGAAGCGAAGAAATTGAAGATTGCTTATAAAAACTGTCGTGAGCTCAGTCAGTAAGTTTGCCCTGACTCTTTATCACAAGTTTGAGTGACTAAGAACGAAATACGCTATCACTGTACCCTCATTCAGAACAAATGCTTTTGTTTTCAAGTTCTATGACTGCTATGCTATCAAAGGATTGAATTTTTCATGTAAAACGGCAAATAGAACAATATACTGTGGTCTCGTCTAATCACAGACGTTGATCGAACAGAGATGGAATATTGTGGTTAAATTTCCGTAGAATCCAGCAGACACAATTGCAAATGTGCATCCAATCAGTAGCAATTATAACCAAGTTAGATTGAAAAGGGGAGGTTTATTGCAAATGAATTTGCCAGATGGTGTGGTTTTGGCAATTTCTACCCCTGGACTATAAAATCTTATTAAAATGCAATATAGATATTCTATTATAGTGCAGAAAATACTACCTAAAAAGAAACGTGATTTAAATTAATGTATTCAAAATATTTTTTTGACCTCACTTAGTTTAAGGACACACATAAAAGGGGATAGAGACACCTTTTCCCCTAGAGTGGGAAGAAACAGGATAAATAATAACAATAACGAACTTCAGACTCACATATACCTTAAAAAAAATCTGGCCGCCTTATTCAAAAGGATTGCTTGTCGCCACTTAAACT
This sequence comes from Eupithecia inturbata, assembly GCA_963662085.1. Lineage (NCBI taxonomy): Eukaryota > Metazoa > Arthropoda > Insecta > Lepidoptera > Geometridae > Eupithecia > Eupithecia inturbata. Next base: position 3,623,009 of record OY759195.1, read on the forward strand.
TCTACTACAAAATTTCTTGTCAAATAATTTGATTGTTTTGAATAAACTAAAGACCGACTTACAATTCTTTAATATTTATCACCATCGAAATCGGTCTACAATTGACGGAGATATCGAACTTCCTCTTTTTTTCGAAGTCGCTTATTAAATTGTTTTATTACCATTCCTTAAAGAATAGCGGCACGAGCCTTTTAATGACCCAAGACCTATATGGGAAACAAAATAATAATAACACAGTTTGAGTTGTGATATAGTTGTGTGTAAAGGCGTGATAGAAAATTACGGAAATGCTCTGCGACCGCCATAAGCAAACTCCAAATTCGGCAGCACAGAAACCGTACAACGTGGACTGGATACATAATCGGATAATCTGGTTGTGGTTAAATCCAATATGGCGCGGAACGAGAACACCGAAATCCTGTTTCGAAACATAGGTTGTAAATTATCAGATTTTGAAAAAGCTATATGATATAAAACAGTCCAATTTGAAACGATTTACCTAGGTACGGTACATACTTCAATTAGGCCAAATTGTTAGATTAATTGCTAGAAAGAAGTAAGACCATGTTTTTAACACTAATATGTTGGTAAAAAAAACACAACTATTTACATTATTTACAATCTGCATTAGTTACAATAGTTACAGAATAAATATAAAACAAATAATGCTGGACAATCCACACAGCATCATCTAGCCCCAAAGGAAGCAATAGATAGATAGGTAACTCCTTAACGTACAACGCAAAGACAAATACAATACAGAAATAAATAAAACGAACTAGTCAAATCATCAATTTCAAAAAGATAGAAGGAATAACTTTGTTTAAGTAAATGGTTAATAGAGTATGAACATTTACAGCAACGTTAGAATAACGAAACTACGCCCAACTTCATAACGTAGTCCATTCCTTCATAATTAAGCAAAACCTGTTTGTGTGCGCGTTAAACCGGTATCGAAGAGCCATCCTGTTGATAATGGAAAACCAATAAATAATAATAATAATGTTTATTTGTTTTATAAATTTCTTATTACCTGCCATCATCTAATTCTATCGATCGACCGTATCCATCGAACATTCACCAAAGATCACCTATATCTCGATTTCGACGAAATAATCAAACAGTGGCAAAAACAATTAGATAGGTAGGTACTACAAATAAATTTATCAATATTGTTGCCATAAGTCGTGCAGTGATCTCCTCGACAAATCAATATTTAATATCGGATAAACGATTAGAAACAGCATTAGTAATTAAAGCCAAAAGAGAAAGAATAAAACCTTACTAGAGGTCCAAAGAAATGTAGAAATGTTTGGAATGTAGCCTCGTTTACACTCAAAACCAAGATTACTGATTTCTTTACAAATTGAGGTTGATAATAATTGCAAATAAGTGATGCATAGCTTGCTTTTGACTTCTGCCCTCCGTACTAGTTTAAAACTGTGCTACGGCAGAGTAGGATCAACAAAGTGAATAAACAAAGTGCACTTCCTAGGGTGAGTTGACATTGGTAGAGTAGCTAAAATAAACTGCCAAGTATAGTGGATCATACTTCAGCCAAATCGCATAACACTAAAGTCATTTACAACGGCACATTTACCATGATTTAAGTTTTGAGCTTTGCAATATTTTGGCGCATGAAGACAGTTTGTACATACAGCTAAGAAACTCAAACACTTTCATTGCCAATGACGAAAATGTAGTTCAGCGATTTCTACTAGCTTTGGTCGACCCCTGAGGGTCGCAGAGGCTGAGGATATGATGAAGTCCCAGACAATTTCGACTACGGCGTCTGAGGTACAGGATTTCGGGGCCATTTGCAGGCATTTGTATTAATCTCGAATTCAGATAAAATTTATACTGATGATAGTTAAAATTTATACTGATGATATACTGATAATAGTTACAAGTAAATACTTAAACTTAATCTATAAAGACAAATTATATTTAAGCACGTTAGCATAAATATAAATAATGCTGAACAATCCACACAGCATCATCTAGCCCCAAGCTAAGCAGAGCTTGTGATAAGGGTACTAGATGACTGTTATACTTAATACTGTACAATACATTACAAAAAAAAATTAAAAATAATAATTGTAAGACAATACAAAGTAATACAGATATAAAGTTAGGTACCTACAATAACTATATCTAAATTTACAATAAAACATTCAATCTAACCAGGTAGAGAGTGAGAGAGAGAGAGTGTGTACAGAGTACATAGATAGATATTTTTATTATACAATACAAAATACCCAGAAAACCCGGGACAAATATATAAATTAATAGATCAATGCACTTTCACATACTCAACTTGTTTACAGAAACATGCAAATTACAGAAGCACTACTAATGAATAACTATTTGATGAACAGTGTTATTTGTGAGGTGAGACAGTAAAGTAGTAAAGAGAAAAACTTACATTGTGAGACCAGTATGAGAAGTCAAAATTGAAGCTTTTCGGTGGTTCCTTGCTGCCAGGGGGAGCTTTCGGATTTTGTATCACTGCAACAAAAAGGCCATAGTTATTGACAAGAAAATGTATTCTATCTTCACCACATGTAACAATTGTCACTGGAAATATCAAATGCATCTAGTTCCTTCATATTTATGCTTCCCTTAGTTAAGAAAATTCTTTCTTTCTTTCGAAATCTTGTGCTGGAAAATGGTACTAGGACAGCTCTATTTTATTGGGTTTTATTGGTTTTGTCCCAGTTTGCAATTATTTTGTCCTGATGCCATTTCCTCCATTTTTAAACTTACAGTTTACTAATTTCAGACTTTGTAAACGTAATATGCAGCTTTCGATTTTCACTGAATATGCGTTACCTACGGGCGTAGGTATATGTATTGTCTTAGACAAAAATATAATGATATTATGTTTATTGTAGGTAAGTATGGATTATGTAATACGGAGTCCTTTGTGCGCGAGTCAGACTCGCATACAGTTTATTCATGACTTAAAGCGTAGACAGTTCATTGAAATTACGGTAATTTACAGATCCAGCTAAAAACAGACTTGTAAAGGCACTCAATAATTCAAATCAACGTAGCTGCAGTCGCGACGTATCGACCGATGCTATGTCGTCGGCTCGATTGCATACACTAGCCAGCGGGCCCTTATTCAACATGCCCATGTAAGTAACCTGATGTTACATGTAAGTAAACTGACGTGCTTTCGACTTTTGTACAATTTACAATTATCTTTCTCTCGAAGTCAAATACAAATGTCATTGCATTACAGTAACATAATTAGAATTTAATTTCAATCAGTCTGTCTTTCACGAGCCAAGACGACAAGAAAGTAAGAGGGCAACATGATGAGCCAAAAAAGATGTCCCGCGAAAGCTACGTTTGACTTTATTATTTAAGATATGTGAGGTCCGAGCCAGCTCAAACTAGAGAGTACATTTTGAGCTTGTAGCCCGCAATTGGCATGGAATATAGCGAATACGGTCCCTGCTTTCAGGCGTAGTCTTTGGGATATGTAAGCGCTTTTAAGAGTCTTTGTCTTTAGCTAGACTGTCGAGGGGAGAGAGGTAGAGCCGTATGTTTGTAACTTTTTAGTTTTGAAAGTGGTGGATGAAAGATGTTTGAGTTTTGATTGAATAAGATTATAATTGTTTTAATGTGAAAATCAATTGTTAGCTATATGAAGAGGCAAGGTTGTTGCTAGTTAGGTAGATTGTTTTGTACAAAATACCTGAACCATGACGATATCTATAATTTTTATAATATTGATCTCTAGATTCTAGAGATCAAGATTATAAAAATTATGGATTATTATAGGTATATAATACAAGGTGCCACGTTATTGCTGTACTAAACGAGAAGGGGTGGTCCACCCCCCTCAATCGGATTTTTTTTGTTCTAGCACTTTCTGGGTTTCAAGGTTTTTTACTGAAAAAAGGCCTCGAAACTTTCATCATTTTTAAGTGAGTGTCCACCCTAAGCCAGCTTTTCATCAGTAAGGTTACTGACCTTAAATTGTCACCGCCCATACTTGGTGCCCCACTAGATGTGTGGAGTCTAGCACCAGGCCTAGCGCCCATAAGCGCGGTAGGCGGAATAGGGGCGTTACGTGAGCCAATGAGACGACCTCGCGGCATTATTTCTTTTCGGCCATCTTGTCTTTAGCCATAGCCACAATTTGTATTATTATATCGATATTTTAATAAAAGTTTACGGTGGTTCCGTACATTTTTCTTCTAAGCTATTATTGTTTAATGTTTATCTGTAGGTAGGTGTGTTTGTTTCGTGGTAGGTACGTCTACGTAGGTGCCTAATAAAGATTATTTATCGATATTTTAATTAAAGTTACGCCATAAATACCCGATAAATAATCTTCAGTAACGTTAGAAAATCGCGAAATTTTAAAAAGTGCTATACGTAGCACTTTGTGCCTGTTTTATTTTTAGCAATTGAATGAATGAATAAATGTATTCTATATTTGCACATGAAAAAAAAATAAAAAATTTATAAACTAAGGCAAATCACTAGATTTGCCTTAGTTTATAAATTTTTTATTAAGGTTCCTTTAACTCGACCGCCTTTTTGTACTAACAAAAAGGCGGTCGAGTTAAAGGAACCTTAAAATTTTGTCGGCACAATTGTGTGTTTGCGTTAGTGATAGGGTTTTGGTTAACGTTTGACTTGTGTTTTTTTTTCTATTAAAATTGAAAAGAACGTATTTCTGAAAATCAACCATGCGGATCAGTTGGGTATAGGGTGCACAACAACCCGTTTCCAGCTTGGTACCCCAATAACGTGGCACCTTCTATAATAAAATATGGATTCTAGAGTCTAGGATAACTTTTGGTTGTTTTAATCACAAATCACTTGGACCACTGAACCCTAATACTAAACCAACTTCTCCTGCCTCATAAAGTATAGAATGTCAGAGCACATGTGGCTAGCATATTTGGATACATCTTGAACTTATATTATAACATAACGAAACGAAAATTGAAATATTAAGTGCCACAAAGGTGTCATCTATTCACCCAAGTCTGATCTCTCACCCGTTCCAGCACATCCATAAAACTTTTAATAAAGCTCAACGTGTTTGCAAACAGCAATACGACACGACCTCATCTGGAAAGCTATAAACTCAAACAATATAATTTAAAACAGTTTCTGTTTCGCTACCAGGATTAAATGAGTCACCACTGCACCCCATTGCAGCAAACAGCCTGTCGGCCTTATTCCTGCCCCCGTAAAGTCTAATCCAAACACAACATCTCGGCAGGGTGATATAGACCCTGTTCTTGTGTTGTTACAGTCCACAGCAGAGTGATGTAGACTCTTGTTCCTGTGTTGTTACAGTCCTCAGCAGGGTGATATAGACTCTGTTCCTGGGTAGTTACAGTCTGTTTTACCGTAACATTTGTGTGGGAGGTACACGAGGGAATTCTTTCTCTCGTATTGCAATCAAACTGAGAGCAATGTTATTAAAGTCTACACTGGCATTGTTTTAAAGATATTGGATGGCGGAGTATAATTTGTTATAGACTAGTGTGTTTTGATGATTGAAAGAAGGCGGAAGTAATAAACGAAGCTTTACAATCGTAAAGGGGATAAGAATCCTCATAAGTATACAACCGTTTGCTTTGAGTGCTTGTCATTGTCAAGGTCACTTGTGGTCAATTGAATAAGAGAAGGGTGAATTTAATCTATGTTGTTGACCATGGGGCTTCCAGTCAAAGATCAAAGAAGTGTAAGCTGGATATCAAATTTTTATTTTTATTATTAGGCTTACTCGTGAGTTTTCTATGCAGGTGAAGGCAATGAGATGTCACTTTAATACTTATTTGGGTGGAGATGAGCATTCACAATGAAAACTCGTAGGTCTGTGATGTAAAACCTAATACTGTGCCTTATAATGGGAAAACCATGAAAATTTATCATAAGTATTAGTTAGATAAGCGCTTAAAGACATTTATATTCGTATGGGATACAGCTCAGCAAAACCTTTCAGGTCATTATTTTTCACACAAGATTTCTTTAACCACCATTTTGTAACATCTACCGAGTTTCCTCTTTCCACGGGCGGAAAAACCGTTTTCAGATGAATACAGCAGTTTTCAAGGTTGTATAGACAAAGAACGCTTTGTAAGCGTTGGACGAGACGGCACGTTCAATAGGTTTCCGTTTTTGTTTGAAGATAGATGGAGCTGACAGCCTTTAGATGATGACATTATAGATAGGGCTTATTTATTCGCTTTTATTTTCACGAAAAGGAATTATCAGAATATTAATGGATTGATATTAAGAGAGCAGACGTATTGATTCTGTTCTTGTCTATTTATCTAAGATCTATGTAGGTACGAATAAAATCTTATAAGCATTAATACCGCGATTTAAACTATAATTTGTGGTGTTGTTGAGTGATATTTCGGTAATGCATGCGTCATGACCACATTATTGACAGGATAAATATCCCGTAAATCGAGTACGTTTATAATCATTATAGAGAAATCATTTCTTCTGCATAAATCAGTGAGTAGTTTAAAATAGGTAGGTACCAATTGTTATTTAAACTTATTTTCATTGTTCATGGCCTTTTTACAGCCATTGTTATCTGGTTATCAATACTATTTTTTATTGTATTTATATTTTGTAGCAATTTACTTGACCGAGTGTTCCTTGTGAATTAATGATACATTAGCTGTTGCCCGCGGCCTCGCACGCTTTTCCAGTACCTAGCCTATGTCCGTCCTAGGGATACCCTGCCAAATTTCATTAAGCTCCGTTTAGCCATTTAGGCGTGAAAAGGTAATAGACATACAGACAGAGTTCCTTACGAATTTATAATATTAGTATCAATAAATGACTTGATCGATTGAATGATTGAATTGAGCGTTTGATAATCTTAACAATAAAAGCGCAACGAACCGTGACAAAACCAGCAATCAAAAACTCCACTTTTAAAGCTTGTCCCTTCAGTAAATTCGTGCAAGTAAATAGGCTGACGAACAAAAGGGCCGGGTCTGAATACGTGGCGGAGAGAGCTTTGGGCGTTGATGGGCCGGAAAATACCGGATAGAGTTTTTATTACTGCTCTCGAGGTTATTTACGCGTAGACTGAAGAACTGGGATTTTCAGCATTCGCGCTTTTCGGGGTAATGGCCGTGAGGAAAGTTCTAGAGCTGGTTTGCCGTGATTTCGCTCCAAAATTGTCTTTATAATCTGGAAAGTTACTATCAATATTTAACTGCATTGGTACGTTCAAGAGTGTAAAATAACCAAACTAATAAAGTATACGTACTCAAGCTGAAAGTATTTTTTTATAATAAAACGAATAATTTAATTTTATCCTATAATTTAAGATATAATCTTGGCTCTAAAATATACAACGGGATATTTACCATGATTTGAGTTTTGAGCTCTCCTCAAAACTCAAATCATACTCGTAGTAAATATCCTGTTGTAAATGACTGTAGTGTTAATAACCACGATGGATTTACATGATTTATAATTTTGGATTAAATAGCATATTTAGGAATAATGGCCGAGTTTCATCTCTTAGTTTTATTTAAGTTATGCAATTTAGAGCGAGAAGTATGGCCTAAGATGAGTTATAATATTTTTTACGTATAGTTTGGTTACCAATTATTATGACTTCGATTCCGATTCACTTATGTTTCTGCTGCACAAGGTTTTAGGTCGTTAAAACATTACTATTATCATTTTGTCTGCCTATTCCTATAAAACGTAAAGAAGCAGTCCTCTATTAAATCTTATGATAAGTCCAAAAGACCTCGAAGAGGCAGGCCTTTTGGACTTGGTTCGGCCTTTATTAACCAAGCTTGAAAGGATTATCCAATTTAACCTTCCTTTGCACCTCGGCGATGGTAGTTTAGACCCTCAATGGGTGTTTTGGGCCGAGACCAACCAAGGGAAATCCGGTGATACTCGTAGGTTAAACTAAAGTGATTTGGCGGTTTTTACAGGTTACCTTTAGGAAAAAGCGTATTTGGTTTACAAAATGATGCTTTTGAATTTGAAGAATGTATACAAAGAGTTTATCTTGATATATTTTGTTACATGTATTGGTCTACCAATGCAGAGACCCGAAAAGAAAAGGGTTACAGCGGGAAAGTCTTTATCTTATCAACATTTTTGATAGAAGTCTTAAGTTAGTAAGACGTTTATTTTATTTACTGTCCAATATTCATATTTTCATGTTTTTTTTGCTCCCCAAAACTTCTACTGAATAATAGGTTGGGGAAAAAGTTTCTTCGCATTTCTTAAGAAAATTCAAAACATTTTTTAATATAGTTTATTTACATTTAACTAAAGTATGCAAGTACTATTTTGTTCGATAACTTTTTGCCATCTTGTAGGTAGGGATATGACCCCATTGCTATAGAAATTTTGGGGCTTCTGATCAAAATACCGCGACAAGTGGTTTTGGCATCCTCTCGTGATGTTAACCTGACACTGCCTAAAGAACTCTGAAGAGACCGAAACAGGTGGAAATATGAAGGTCAGGACTATACGGCGGATGCATTAACACCTCGAAGCCAAACTCTCTTAATTTTTGCTGAGTGGCTAAAGATGTGAGATGTCTAGCGTTATCATGATGAAAAACCACACCCCTTCTGTTGATTAATTCTGACCGCATTCTCTCAACTTATTGCTTTAATCTCATCAGTTGTTCGCAGTAGAGTTCAGAATCGATGGTCCTGCCTGGTGGTAACAGCTCATAATAAAGAATGCCCTTTCCATCCCACCACACACACAGCATCACCTTGTTGCGAGTTAACCCGGGTTTCGCCACAGTCTGTGAAGCCTGACCGGCCTTTGACCACGACCTTTTTCGCACGTTCTGGTCGTACGTGATCCACTTTTCATCACCAGTTATTAGCTTCTTCAAAAATGGTTCGGTTTCATTACGTCGTAATAAAGAATCACAAATGAGTACACGGTTCATTAGGTTTCTTTCAGTGAGGTACCCAAATATCGAGCTTTTTTGTGTTCCCAGTTTTTTTCAAATGAGCCAAAACTGTTTTGTGGTCAATTCTCAGTTCTTCAGCTACATCGTAACTACTGATATGCCGATCTTGCTCCACTTTTACAAAAATGCCATCCTTTTTATTCGTAATAGGGCGACCAGAGCGACGTGCATCTTTGACATCAAAATTTCCGGATTGAAAACGCTTAAACCAAATTTGTGCTACTCTCACAGACACTGCACTAGGTCGATAAATATCGCAATTTTTTTCGCAGCTGCGTTGCATTTTTACCTTTATTGGAGTAAAATTTTAAAAGGTATCGAATTTCTTCATTAGATTCACTCATATTGACAGTACGAAAAACAAATAAAAATCACACATTTTCCTAATATGAATATGGAATAATCTTCTTTAAAATTTAAACTTATAATGATACCAAAACCAGCCAGATACAAATAGTATAGCCAAAGAGATTTTATTACAAGTTCATACATAATATAATGCGAAAAGACTTTTTCCCTAACCAATACTTTCGAACCTAGTTATTATCTTTCTGTTTTTTTTTATTTATTTTAATAACCGCTAACGTTAAGTTATCTAATCTTTAATTTATATTGCTCAGTAAATAATTTATTACCGATTTATCACCACACCAGCTACTTACATAACATGCAAACCATATAACAAGAACTCCAGCCAGTTTTCAAGATTACATAATGTAATATTTTTAATAAAACAAGACTGCTGTCCAAAGTTAAAACGAACATGAGACAAACTTTACACGAGAGCCTAAAATCGTGAACCACTTCAAGAGCTTGTCCCAAGAAAACTATAAGACTGAGCTAAATAAAAAAATAGCTCAATAGTTGCTTTATTATCACAAGCTTCAATATGTATTATTGAATATTCGTACACATTCAAAAATAGACGTTTGGTACAGTTTTGCTTGTTTCGTGAGGATCAAATAAAAAACATTTGTAAAAAGGTAAATGATTCATGCAGACCTTGATAACCCAACCTTAATACCCACTGCGCTATAAACTGATACGGCTTGCGTGACTCCACCAAGATTAACATAACTGCTTATAATAAACTGGAGCATTACAGAAATTGATATTGTAATAAGTAAATCATGCTGGACAATTCATACAGCATTATCTAGCCCCAAGCTAAGCAGAGCTTGTCTTATGGTACTAGATAACTGATATACTTAATGCAATGGCAATACATAGATTTTTTATTATACATAGAATACATCCAGAACACCCGGAAAAACAATATCTGCATATCGTACAAACATTGTCCCAAGGGGGGAACCGAAGCCACAACCTCCTGCGTCTCAGGCGGCCCTTCACCCGCCGCACCACAGAGTTCGTCGTGCTTCGATATTGTGCTTAGAAATTATTTGCTTTTCCGTGGGATTATTTTATTTTTGTTTTAGTTTATTTGACAATGCCCGTATACAACATTATTTCCATGTGAATTTAAATTAATTTTATTTCTGATATTTTTTTTTTTTTTTGTTTGTTATGTCATTTTGTACATTAGTTTTAGTTTGACAATGCCTCTATACAGCAGCATACTTTGACATACTTTTTAATTTATTTATTACTAGTTACTGCGCGCGATTTCGGACGCGTTGTTCCTATGGAAATCTTTAACGGTAATTACTATCCCATGGGAGCTATTTTATGGAATAAAAAGTATGTTTGATTCCAGGCTTGGAGTTACATATATGCAAAATTTCATCCCGATCGGTTCTGTCGTTTTGGCGTGAAGAGGTAACAAACATTCATCCAAACATCTACAAACTTTCGCTTTTATAATAGTAGTTTGATTTGATTTATAAAAAAACATTGATAAATAAACAGACGGACATGACTCTTCTAAAATTAATTATAAGTAATTATTTTTTAGAAGTGTCACGTCTGTCCGTTCATTTTTACTTGTACAATACCTTAAGGTGGTTCCTATGTCAAAAGTTTGTGTGTGGTTGTTATAATATAAATTATATAGAACGTAACGACATCAAGTATAACATGTGAAGCTACGGTGGAATAAATAAATACTAAATAATACTGTAGCTCGATTCTGAGGTGACCTCGTATACCGAGGATCACGACATTTATGGAAAACAAGAAGTCGGTCGGATAAATAAATAAAATAAAAAGTTTTTCATACAGACGTTGTCTTTTAATTACACCACAAAAAACACGATGATAAAATAAAATAAAAATTACGTAGGTACATGTCACAATTTATAGTTACGCAGACATTCAACAGAATCCTAACGTACGGATAAGCTCAGCACCGAGATGTCTGTAGTGTCTTGTAGGTGTCAGAGGCCTAGATCCACCTTGGGTTGCTGAGCCATAGGACAGGAGTGAGTCTGACTGATCATTTCAAGATATCTTTCAAATCTTATCAACATCCGCAGCTGGATTTAACCCACTGCTGGGCAGCTGGGTCTATACCCAGCTTCAGCACAAACAGTACAACCTTCGTGAGGCCTATGCCTCCTGAGGTTTGAGCAAGCCACCACAGTGTGCTAGCCAATGGCGCCTCGCGACAAATATCAACCCAAAATAGAACCCTCAAAGCCCATAATGAAAAAATAGAACCCTAAATTAGCGCAGTGTTGGGCAAATGCTTTAATACTGCAACATGCTAAGGCAGGGACCTACCCTTTAACCATTTGATATCAATACATCAATATTTTATGTTAAATGGGTTAGTTGCGATAAAAGTTTCGAGGTCTTTTTTTGAGTAAAACACGTCGAAACCCGGAAAGTGCTAGAACAAAAAATGTTCGTGGGAGGGGATAGACCCCCCCCTCTCCGCTTAGTACACCAATTACGTGGCACCTTGTATAAGTACATACCTACCTAGTTAATAAGATTGATTTAATATAATGTCTACCTAAAAACATGTATTTCGTATATAAAAGTGTTTTTTGGGTGTATAAATTATCTCTCTCCAAATATAATTAGATTTTCGACTAATTTATCGAAATAGTGTCTAATTGGCTACTAATTATTATTAACTATTCTACCAGTAAAATATTGGGTCATTTGAGGAGAGTATTTAATAGCAGGAGTTTATACCTTGATTGATATTAAAACATTGCCTTGTTTTAACTTTGTAAAGGACTTCGTGACCGTTATTCGGGACGTAATCTAATTTATTTCCGTCTGTTGATATTATACAATGTTTCACTTTATAAATTATTCAGCTTTGTTTGGATAAGTTGTATATTTGTTCGAAATTGATTAGATTTCGTAGATATTCTAGAAACTAACCAAACAAAACTCATTATTTATACAGTCAATATAGAACATTCATTAGACTTACTGTCTAATGAATGTACCATACATACGAGTATATAGTATTATACATATATTAAAGTAAGTAGTAAGTGTAATGAATGTTCTTTAATTACTGTATAATTAATGACTGTTGTTTGGTTAATTGATTGTTATATTTGGTAATTTTCATTAAAATTATTGCATAGTATAGTCTAGACTAGAATGAGTTAGTGATGATGAAACCTAATTTAGATACAATGTTTGCCTTTGACGAATATTTTCACAGTTCCAACCTTGATCTAGTAATTATAGAGGCCGAGATCCTGTCTACAATCTGAAATCTTTCAATTAAAACAAAATATAGACAAGCAATAAAATTAACAAAGCAAATTCGTGTAGAATCCTTTTGAAGCGCTAAAATCCAAGAGTATCCATTAACATTCCCGCGCCCATTCCCTTGCTCATTCGCGGACAAGGTTTACAGGGTTTATGGGGTAGCTATGCCAAGTAATGGCCCATCGAGTCGAAAGTTGAATGTAGGCCTTCAGGCTTTCAAGGTTACATTCTATGGAACAATAGAAGCATCGCGAAGATCGCAGCTGTGACTTGTAGCTTTGTTGAGTGGATGTTCGTGTTGGAAGTTGAGTTGGTTCTTTTTTTGTATTTTTTTATTGATAGTTGGTACTGTTGTCGATTACTTAGGCCGATAAGTTAAAAGGAACAAGGTGTATCTTTCAAAAGTTTTGCACCAAATGGAAAAAAACTTTCTGCACTATACAGGGTGTTTGGTGGAGGGTTAGAGAATCTCAGTGGGTGAGTAGGTGGACCTTTTAGTAAAATACAAATTGAAGTAGAAGACCCTAACTGTTTAAAAATTTTTTTTAATCCTGTTTTTTGAATATTTTAAAAAGATTTTTCGAAATTTTACCTCTTAACCCCTACAATTTTTTTTGGACATGTTTTCTGAACTTTTAATTTGGTTTTAGTCCTAAATCTATCCTTCGTCTATTGAAGGCTTTACTTATTTAAAAGAACGAGTAAGTAATTAGTTATGAGCTCTCAAAGTTAAAAAATAAAAAAAAATAGTCAAGATGGTCAACTTTGCATAGTTTAAAAAGAAACTAATTGTGATAGAGGAGTTCAAATGCTTTTAAAAATTTCTCTTATGTTCGCTTATTACAACGGTATACCACATATAGCCGCAAAATCTAGAAACTTGTTAAAAATGAACACTTAAAGGGAAAACGGAGTAAAAATACAAAAGCAAAAATAAACATTTTATTTTTAAATATTTACTAATTTTGTTCAATAACCGCTTCCCTATTTCTAATACACGCGCGACAGTACCAGTTTTATTAAATTTGAAGGACAAAGACGTTTTAACAGTCTGCAAAAATAACTCAACTACTTCCTCAAATTATACACATTGTCTAAATAAAACTCACAGAGTAAATCATTCACGTGTCTCTTTCCAAAGTAAACCAGCCAGATAAAAAGAGAAATGTTTAAAATGTACGCATCAGGCGTCGGCACTAACGAGGCTGCTAGCTCGTTAGGTGGCATAGATATAGAAACGTGTCAGCGAGAATTACAAGCGAAACGAAATTACGCTAGTCGTAGGTATTTTCACAAAGATATCGAAGGCAGACTGGAAATGCTCCTTAAATACCTAATAAGAGTATATTTCAAAAAATAAGTTAGTCCAATTAATAAATAAATAATAAATTACAATTAATTAATTAATAAATAACTAATGCTGGACAATTACACAGCATCATCTAGCCCCAAGCTAAGTAGAGCTTGTATTATGGGTGCTAGGTGCAATACACTTCATAGATAGATATATAATTCGCAATAATCTATACCTACCAATTCTAAAATATATTATAAAATATCTTCAAACTAATTAGGGTCATTATGACTTTCATCAGTATGACTTTGTGCAAACTTGGGTAAAATACCTCTATAAATTGTTATATGTTCAGGAAGCCGTCAACTATAACTTTCTTAAAGTCTATCGTGTGGATGGATGCGATCCCCCTGAGACCGATACGAGTAGCACAGATTGGAGTAGCCATAATTATCTACAGGCTGATGGAAATGTATTACGCCTCCATCCCTGACAAGTTTCGATAAAACGATTCGCTCTATAAACGCTAACGTTTATAAAACGTTAGATGTTTTCGATGGCCACTTGTCTAGAAACCAAAATGGCTGCGCCGTAGACTGTAACTGTGGCCGAACTGCTGAACTGTTAATGGTCCTAATTGGTCCGAACTAGTCCGAAGCTCCATTCGCTTTGGGTCTCGACTCTACGTGATGGCGTTAATAGCTTGCCATGGAGCGAAATAGCGCTGCGAGAAGCAGGCCAAAGGGTATGTGATTAAATTCATAACGACCAAGGTGTTATAGGACTATTACAGGACTGCTGAAACGCGTAGGCTTTTAGGTTGCAAGCGCTTCAAACATGAACTTATGTTAAGGGACTATTAATAGCCTTATATGTTTATAACAATCAATTCTGGTGATTATAGTTATAACTAATTGGATTTAGAAATTGAACATAATTTTTATTTCCCTTGGATTTTCAGTTCTAAAATGACGAAATCAATAAATATAAGTCTGTTGGGAGAAACAATAGACTTAGGAATATGACATTTGACAAGGGTAAGAGGCTAAGCAAGGGCCGTTTTATGAACTTTCAAAGTTTAGTGAACTTCGAAGTTTTTAGTCTGGGAAAGCTGGTTATAAAGAAAATGTTTCTCATTTATTAGTGTTATCTAATATTCTGATTTATTATCTGAACCCAAAAATAGCAGTCTCTATATTTTTAATGGCAATACGCCTAGCACGAAAAGGGTTCCTACTAGCTCCCATTCACTTTTTACAAAAATAATGTTTTTGTTAGGTACTCAATAATTTTGGATGACTTATCAAATTAGCAAAATAGTAATACGTCATCAATCACTATGCATCTTTGTTTCAGGACATAAGGATTAGCAAAGTCATGTAAACAAGCTAAATTTTCCTGACATTTTCACTCGTAAGGTTTCGTTCGCGACCTTCTACCAGTCGTTCACAACACGTACACAACTGCGCAGCGTATAACTTATATGTGCAGTAAAAAAGTCTCATAAGCGGAGAAATTTACATTTATTTCAATTAGACCGGCACGAGAAATGTCTGCTTATTTTTCAGATGTAATGAGAACCTAAGTGGTTTTGCGAAATTGCAGACGGTGAGGCATTCTAGTATTTTTTATGGTTTGAAATGAAC
Source organism: Eupithecia inturbata (assembly GCA_963662085.1). Classification (NCBI taxonomy): domain Eukaryota; kingdom Metazoa; phylum Arthropoda; class Insecta; order Lepidoptera; family Geometridae; genus Eupithecia; species Eupithecia inturbata. The sequence goes on from OY759195.1 coordinate 3,638,550, forward strand.
AAAGCGGGTCGAAATGGACTCAAATATTGTAGTAAGGTTATGACATGAACGAGTCATAGGTATAGGTTGATGTCGCCAAAACTTAACTAATTTGGCAGCATTAAATATGTTACCGTCAGAATAAAGGATGCCATCATTTATAGTGCTGTCTAATTAGTTTAGTTTAGTTTTGGCGACATCTGAATTGACGCATCTTCTCTTCGAAACAGAAGAAAAGATTAAAAAAAAATCAGTTCAAAAGTGTAACTCAAAAGCCTGCCCGTAGCTCCTAATATTTCTTAAATGGGCAAGTCTTTTGATAACCGACGAGTGAAAGAACTTACATTTAGTAATTTCAAGAAAAGTCTAAACAGTCTACACAGATCGTAAATTTCAATAAAATTCCGAGAGAGCTTTTTTAAGGTTTTATTCACCGCTATCTCAGCAAAGGACGAGGACATTACCACAAGGTTTCCTTCGACCAAGCTACAACCTATCTTATTTATACTGTGACATTACCAAGAGTCTAACTTAATCTTCATTACTGAGGTCAGGCTGTAAAGAGCCTAATATAAACGCAAGGTGACTGCTCGGTAGAAAATAAAGTAAATAAAACGGCTATTAGTGTCGCCAGCTACAATGAAAAGAGTGATAGTATGGCAGAGTCTAATTCGTTTTAATTTAGCTTAGAATTCAGCTGGACGTGTCAGAGTAGCACGTAGGGTACATTAAGCTGTATGTAGTATTATTTAGTACGGTCTACCTACAGTGGATCTTGGCCTCCGACACCAGCTATTGTCGAGTTAGTTTACCTACAATAAAGAAAAGTAACTGGACAAGGCTATGTTGTCAATGAACTAAGTTTGAAACTAGATTGTCTGCAACAGTCTGCAGTTAGCTCAAAATTTTCAGTTGTAAATACTCGTTTTAATATTGTTTCTATTGATTCATTGTAATTTCCTTTGTTAATAAAGACTTGTAATATTAATTCGTATCAGTTTAAATATATATATATATAAGAATGTTTCAGGTCTGTAATACTTGGTTACTTTGGCAACATAAACCAGGTTCTATTGCAAATGTAATTTTACGCCAGCCCTACAGACTACAATACCACTCACTTTATTCCGTGCCTGTACACGTCCAGGAATATTCCCCGGAGACTCCGAGGAGCAATCTAAATGCATATTCGAGCATAACTGTACCCAAGTTTCGAATACAACAACAACTTGCAATTCTGATGTAGATTTCTGAATTCAGGTAGCGAAGGTGAACTGAACTTAAATACAAGTAACAATAAAATACAAATGTTTTATTCGTTTAAAGATGACTGTTAAAGATCTATATAAAAAATTTAAGATTATCAAAATCTAAGTTCTACATGTGGCTTCGATCAGGTAGTGATAAAAGTCGCTAGCAGGTCAACTCACCGCTTATTGGCTCCATTTACATAACGAGTAAAAATCAAAGGTAAATAAACCAATGAGCGGTGAAAATAGTATAAGCGAAAACATCTGAACCACCCAGCTCAGGAATAATGATTCAAAGAAAACGAGAAATAACTTTCTATAAATGTGAAGATTGTTTATTAATGATTGGACATTATGCGCCTAAACCAGGATCATAATATAGTAGTTTTATTATGCTTATCTGAACATAAGACCTAACAACCCCACTTTAGTCAGCATACAAAATTGCATCCCTTAACAATAGATTGGAATTCACTCCGTAACGTCTGTCGCTACGTGATGGGACCGCCATTCATAAAAACCTGCATATTGGGAAAATTTACTTTTGAATATTATTGAGATGCGCCGCGCCATGTGACTTTGCCTTTTCTTTTATTTCGTAAGGTTCTTCACCCCGTTTTTAGTCTATTGATGTTCTCTATTCTCCGATAAAAGTCTCATCTGTAAACATTGAGATAGCTATCAGAACTAATAGATTGATAACACAGACATTAGCTTAAACACACGATACCACGCCCACGTTTATCGTGTAAAACGATACCCGATATTATTTTCCAAGCGTATGTGTATATGTGATAACGACACGACAGAAATGATACATTGGAGGTGAAATTGGTTATTGGTTGGCTTTTACATCTTTAAGGCCTGTGTCCAACCTTTCATAATACGGGCCTTAAAGTTAGTTAGAGTAGGAGTAAATTTTGGTAACCAGTATGTCTATTTTTCACCGTTCTCATAAAAATAAACTCCCATTCCGAGGAAGCTTTTCTCCGAGCTGCGTTGAATGTTGCCTTTGGGCTCTCCATAATGGGCTCAACATACAAAATGAAATGGAAAGCAAGGCACTGAATAAAATTGCCGCTTCTTACCTAGGTATGCATTATCTCATGTAAGATGATAAATTACTGGTAGGCATTGCACAATAATTTACGCAATCAGGAGAAATTATTCAACTTCCAGAGTACACTAGGCACGCAGATGTTACTAAGTTACAATTTTCAAGGCTTTTGTTTATTTAGAACATAATACTATTTGTCAGTACTATGGTTATTCTGTAGTGGGTGTAGATAAGATTCAACTTCAACTTATTGATTCTTGCTAAGCTGAGCTATGGACCATTTCTCCACCACGCTGTAGTATCGCTTAACAAACTTATTGATTGGAATGTTTATATTTAATTCATGTTTTAACTGTTTTATTTTTTAGCTCGTGAAGGAGTAATAAAAAATTGTTTTTTTCTTTCATTGGGATTACGCCTCGGCGTTTGGTGCATACTATTCTGTCAAAGTCCGATCCTAGACTAGGTGCTAGTACAGGCTAGTACTAACCTGTTGTGTTCCCACGCATCTCGATGATGCATTTCGACTCCCTCGCAATCTCCCTGGAGTTGAAGGGGCGGACCCTCACCGCCACCTTCACAGACGACATGGCGGCTGCTTCTTTCGCTCGGGGTCGCTACTGCATGGGTGCGGGCACAGTGTGCCTACGACAAAAGAAATAGGTTAAGCTGTGGTAATAACTATACAGAGTTTGGTAGGCTGATTCAGTAGGCCAAGCACAGGGATTGTTGTCTTAGATAGAATAGAGAAAAATTAGGTCATATCGTCATCGAATGCGTAAAATACTTGAAATTCATCCCTTCAACTTCAATAGTTTACGCGACGCCATGAAATTTTTGTCTATTCTGCCCTAGACAACAATCCATATGCTTGGCCTACAGAAAGAATTGCTTGTAGTAAATGTGATTATTGTCAATTAAATTAACTAAAACATATTTTAAAACATCATCATCAGTCCCTATATACGTCCACTGCTTATTTTAAATTTAAAAACAATATATTTCTTTTAATAAATGGTTAAATTACATCAATCTACATTCACACTTACATCAACCTAACAAGATGAAGGTTTCTTGTTCGCTTCTTTACTTTACCTTAAAAAGATTGAATTGAACAAAAAATCAATGTGATCACTTTATTTCCTAGTTTTACTCATGTAATTTTAATTTTATGACGTGTTCAAGAGTCCTGTAAGGTCTAAAGGAAATAAAGCACTTTGATATTTGATGTTTGAATCGTGACGGCAGTTATTGAGTTGTTCCCAACGTATCACGAGAAACGCGCCAATTCCGTCTCACGAAAAGTATTCCCAACGTGTCACGAAAGTCGACAAAGAGCATCGTGATTTACAATTGACATCATCTATTATTCATCTTCTCAAATGTAAGGTGAATACCAGCGAATGCAAGACCATGGGTATGGCTAGTTCAGGACTGGACCATAGCATAAATAAAAAGACCATTACACAGTATTTGGTAGAATAGGGCTGCAAAGAATATACGGATACAGAAAAGGGCTACACTGAGACTTGATATTATTAGACTTGATACTATTAGATATGGATATATCTAATAGTCAAAAGTCCAGTCAATTTCGCATGAACTTAAAAACGTAGAATTAGAAGAGCAATTTTGATCTCACAATCAATTAAATTTTAAATGGCAATAAGTCAAAGAGCGTTAAGGCTGAAATAATAACCTGAAACAACAATTCAACGATGACTTATTCGTACATTCCGGAAACTTTTAACAAAGGTTCTTTTGAAAATTCCTACAAAACGAGTAAAATCCACGTGAAAGGCATGTTCTAAGAGACTACGCGGGACGCCCCCGCGTCACGCGTGGTACCACAGACACTAGCGATTATGCTAAGCCTCTCAAAATAGCTTAAGTCTCTGTGACGTCAGACCGACGGAATATTTCAACGTATAAAAGACGCTTAACATTAACTTCTAAGGCTATCCATGTGCTTTATCAGGTATTTACCTTTGGTGAAGGTTACGAACGAAATCAGTAGAGACGTACTGTTACATGGAATTCAGGATTCTTTAGTATGTTTTGCTATTGAATTTTAGGAAATCTGCAGAAATTATGGAGGAACTTCTTAAAGGTTTTTTATACGTATGATTTTCCTGTTATTAATTTAGTACACAAAATTCAACACTACAAACTACAATCTGCCATGTCCCTACGAGCTAAACAAAGCCATTGCATTGTCCATCTGTTACAGTAAGTAGTACAGTGATATAGTAGGTTTGATAAAGTATACCCGTTTCCGCTTACCGAAAATAACATCGATTTAAAGCTATTTTCTAAAGACGGAGAATATTTTTTCGGAAGACCTTAACGAAAAAAACTTAACAAAGTAAAGACTAATTTCTATTGGCCATAACCGTTAAACGCCATTCTACTACATTACCTTATCAAAGCATCTTACGAGGCTTTACACGACCAGATTTTATCAGCGTCATTTCGCCTGAAACTTGGCAAGTTTCGTCCCTCAAACGGCGGTGTTAAGACCAATAACAATTATGTTAGGGACGCCAATGACTCTCGAATGGCTGTCGACGAAAAGGCCGAAAAGGTGGTTAAAAGAATTACTTTTGGCAGATTTTTTATGTTGGTTATTGCAGTTTTGGAAGTAAAAGTTACTACAGTATGAATAAGTGTTCGTATGTTTTAGATTTTTTGTCTCGAACATAGTTCTTCAAAAGTTGCGAAAATTGTAAGATTGTTTAAAATTTTATGTGTGGATTGTCCAGCATTTTTTATTTATTTATTTACTTTTTAATTTAGCATGCACTGTCCACCTATAACTGGTTGTGCAATTAGCTACTTTAAGCAACCTAAGCTTGTATTTTCTAAAATTGAATTAATGTATCACCCACTGGTAGACCAATATGTGTTTGTTGTGTGCGTAACTGCTACCGTGTTTACAAATTTATCTATTCATACTTATTGCTATTTTTAGAGAACCCGTGTCTAGATAAACCTAATATAGGATTTAAGACACTAATAACCAAAAACATGTAATCTCTTTGGCAATAAATGATATCTATGTATCTAATAAATAAAATAAACTTACGTCACGAAGAACTTTTCAAATGTCCGAAGATCTTTTACTTAGTTTCTTTTGCCGTTCAATAGGATTCAATGTAAAAGCGTTAGTATAAATGAAATTATTTATCTTTAAGGTGAGTATTAATAAATGTCCCTGTGGGGATCTCCCCATAATTTACAGATTAAATGTTTTATATAAGTACATTATTTATTTATTTATTCGGTATATAATATCTACATTACATATTTACACGTTCACACACTGTTCATACTATGTTCATACCCTGTCCATACAATCTCCCGTTCATACTTGCTTAACGTTCGTACTCATACACCCTGTTCATACTCTCTACTCCTACATGTTTACTTCACATTTATTTTCGCTACCCTCAATGATTTTCTACTCGCTATTTTATTGCTTCAATTATATTCATTACACAAAGGTTTGCTACCTGGTTTATTAAATAATAATAGATTCAGATTTAATTGTAATCGATTTACCTATCTATCTCATAACAGCACTAAGCTCTCGATATTCGGCCGCTTACTTAGGCCGACCGGTATTGTACCAGTGCGCGGGAACCCCCCACGCCTCGTACCTCTTTCCGCCTGTCACACGAGCCAGTCGTACGGAATCTGTTGACGGCGCGCACTACCTTGCTATGAATTGTTTTGTTAAAGCTATCGTTTCGCACCGCTCTCGCTATAACTTCTTCCTATCTTTATTCTATCTTCTACTGTGAACTCTGATCTATTCTACTGTGCCTTCCACTCCTTCTATCTATAACTGTAGCCTTCAAATAAACCTGCCTGTGAACTGAATTGTGTGTTGCCTTTATTCAACAACCACCACAACACCGGCCCCGCTACAACTGGTGACCCCTGGATTGGAACAAACCAAGAAGGTACCTAATTATAAATCGCAGAATATCATAGCTAGAGATATAATTTTACATATACCTAAATGAGCGACTCATCGGATTCAGTAAAATCCGCACAGAGTGATAAGGTGACCAAGCGGTGTAGTGCGCGTAAGCAAAGGATGCAGTTACATAGCGACACCGAGGGCAAAATAAATATTAAGATACCCCAGTTTTACCCTGAAGAGCCGGAACTATGGTTCGCGCAAGTCGAGGGACAGTTTGTTGTATCCAACGTCACAGACGACACAACAAAATTTTACTTTGTGACGGGCCATCTGGATCCTCAATACGCAAAAGAGGTGAAAGACATAATAACATCCCCTCCTGCCACTAATAAGTACGAGAAGCTAAGGGAAGAACTGATTAAACGTCTTTCTGCGTCAAGAGAGCGCAAGATACAGCAGCTCCTTATGCATGAAGAGCTAGGGAGCCGGAAACCATCGCAGTTCCTTCGGCATCTGCAAAGCCTTGCTGGAAGTACTGTACCCAACGATTTCATACGTAGCATCTGGTGCAGCCGTCTCCCCAGTAACCTGCAGACCCTCATCGCATCGCAGCCTGCCTCTTCACTAGAAGCCTTTGCAGATCTGGCGGACCGTGTACATGACATCGTCGCACCCGTCGCACACGTAGCTTCGACCTCCCCAGCAGCCGTCCCAGGATCCATGGAGTCGATGGCAAACAACATCGCAGAGTTGAAAGCAGCCTTCAGGAACCTCACCACGCAGCTCAACCAACAGCCGCAGTCAGGAAATCGTTCTCGCACTAACTATCGCCGGCAGAATAACGACCAACGCAGGCGCTCGAGATCGAGATCCCAGTCCAGCTACCGTCGGTTCCCGATCTGCTGGTACCACGACCGGCACGGCAGCAAGGCGAACCACTGCGTCAAGCCCTGCGACTATGAGAAGTCGGGAAACGCCCAAGGCAGTCAGTAATGGCGACAGACGACTGCCCCGCTTCACCTGGTCGCCTCTTCGTTACTGACCGCCGTTCGAAGATACCCTTCCTAGTAGACACCGGAAGCGACGTCTGCGTCTTCCCTCGGTCTGCACTTCAAGAACGTCGAGTCAAGACCGGATACGAGCTGAGAGCCGCCAACGGTAGCGTCATCCACACCTACGGCCTGACCCAGCTCAACTTAGACTTAGGTCTTAGGCGCGATTTCCCGTGGAGCTTCATTGTTGCCGATGTCACTAAAGCCATAATAGGAGTCGATTTTATGAGTCACTATGGCCTTATTGTCGATATTCGCAACAAACGCATAGGACGTATCATCGATAATGTCACTTCTTTATCTACCGAAGCTTATTTTGATAATACTCCTAACTCTAATATTTTTTCTGTAAAGATTCCTTCCGGCGACTCGCGTTTTCACAAGCTTTTGTCAAAGTTTAATGATTTAACCAAACCAGCTGGCACTCCTCACACTCACAAACACACCACCGTACACCACATACGCACCACACCCGGCCCCCCTATCTTTTGTTCCCCTCGCAGGTTAGCGCCTGATAAGCTCAAGTTGGCGAAGCAGGAGTTCGATTTGATGCTGAGCAGCGGTACGGCGCGTCCGTCCGAGAGTCCGTGGTCGTCCCCTTTGCATTTGGCCCCCAAAAAGGACAACGGCTGGCGCCCATGCGGAGACTACAGACTTCTCAACGCTCGGACCATCGCCGACAGGTACCCTATCAGGCACATTCATGACTTTGCCCATAGCATCTCCGGTTGTAAGGTCTTCTCCACCATTGACTTGGTCAAAGCCTACAACCAGATCCCTGTGTACGAGGAAGACATCCCGAAGGCCGCCATAACGACCCCGTTTGGCCTCTTTGAGTTCCCGTACATGAGTTTCGGACTCAGGAATGCGGGACAAACGTTCCAGAGGTTCGTGGACGAGGTAACGCGTGGTCTGAACTTTTGTTACTGCTACCTTGATGACTTCTTGGTCTTTAGCCGATCGGAGGAAGAACATGAAAGTCATCTCAGGCAGTTGTTCGAGCGTATGCAGAAGTACGGCATTGTCGTGAACACCACGAAATGCGTTTTCGGCGTCCCAGAGGTAAACTTTTTAGGTTACAATATCTCTGCCGCTGGAACAAAGCCGCTGGATTCCAAGGTTCAGGCAATCAAGGAGTTCCCTGCGCCGACAACGATCCGGCAATTGAGGCGATTTCTGGGTATGATGAATTTTTACAGGCGTTTCATCCCGAATGCCGCAAAAATTCAAACCCCCCTTAACGCCCTACTTGCTGGCTCGGTAAAGGCCAATGACCCCGTGAATCTGGTGGGTGAATCCCTCGCAGCTTTCGAACTTACCAAAGAGAGCCTCTGCAATGCTGCACTGCTAGCCCACCCTGATTGTCAAGCCGAACTAGCGTTAGTCACTGACGCTAGCGACCTCGCATTGGGAGCGGTACTCCAGCAGCTTAAGGATGAGGAATGGCAACCGCTGGCATTCTTCTCACGGAAACTCAGTCCGTCCCAGCAGAAGTACTCTCCTTATGACCGCGAACTACTCGCCATCTATGAAGGTATCAAGTACTTCCGTCACATGCTGGAAGCAAGAGACTTTACGGTCTACACAGACCACAAGCCTCTTTGCCACGCCTTCAGCGAGCGGAAGAACACTTGTTCGCCGCGACAATATAGGCATCTGGACTTCATCTCGCAATTCACAAGCGACATTCGGCACATATCTGGCAAGGATAATGTCGCTGCCGATACGCTTTCGAGAATTGAAGAGCTTCAAAATCCAGTTGACCTGGAAGTCCTTGCCAAGTCCCAAACCGCTGATGCCGAGCTGTCTTCTTTTCTCTATGACGAACCAACGTCTCTTCGCTTAGAGAAAATTAAAGATCCCGGTAGCAGCGTGGAAATTTACTGTGACACGAGCACTGGTACTCCAAGACCTTTCGTCACCAAACCCCTGCGAAAGCAAGTCTTTGACAGCCTCCACTGCTTGAGTCACCCTGGCGCAAACGCTACTGCAAAACTAATAGCGCAGCGATACGTTTGGCCGGGAGTTAGGAGAGACTGTCGTGATTGGTCGCGAGTGTGCTTGGATTGCCAGCGCTCCAAGATCAACCGTCACGTCTCCGCTCCATTAGGCTCGTTCGACTTGCCGAAAGCTCGATTCGCCTATATTCACATAGACCTCATTGGCCCTATGCCAATCTCCAATGGCTTCCGCTATTGCCTTACTGCCGTAGATCGGTTTACCAGATGGCCTGAGGCCATACCTATCGCGGACATCACGGCAGAAACGGTAGCCAAGGCTCTTCTATTCGGGTGGATTGCCCGATTCGGCTGCCCAACGGACATCGTAACTGACCGTGGGCGACAGTTTGAATCCGAGCTATTCGGATTCCTGGCTAAATTAGCTGGATTTAAGCACCGCAAGACGACTGCATACCATCCTGCCTGCAACGGTCTTGTGGAGAGATTTCACCGCCAACTAAAGGCAGCAATCACTTGCCACGCTGACAGCAATTGGACAGAATCTCTCCCACTAGTCCTACTAGGCATACGTAGCGCAGTCAAGGAGGACCTAAAGTCATCTTCGGCCGAATTGGTGTATGGTGAGCCTTTACGACTCCCTGGTGAGTTCTTTCACAGCGCCATCACCGGCACGACCGACATTACAGACTTCACCGCTAGGCTGCGCACCATTGCAGGTAAATTACAACCCGCTCCTGCGTCTCGCCATACAGTTAGCAAAAGTTTTGTTTTCAAAGACCTCGTTTCCTCGTCGCACGTATTTCTTCGGGAAGAAACGCAACGAGGAGCTTTCCAGCCTGCGTACTCAGGCCCACACGAAGTCCTTCAGCGTGGCGACAAAGTGTTCAAAATTTTGTTCAAGGGCAAGGCGCTGAATGTGCCGATAGACCGCCTAAAGCCGGCTTTCATCTTGTCGAACTCCTCGCATCCCGAGCCTATCTCCAATCCCGAGCCTATCCTGAATCCCGAGCCAATCCCAGTTCCCGACCTTTCCCCAGCCGAGCGCACTACACGTTCCGGTAGAAGAGTCCGGTTCCCGGATTTCTATCGCCCGTAGCGACGGTCTTCGGAAGGGAGTGATGTGGGGATCTCCCCATAATTTACAGATTAAATGTTTTATATAAGTACATTATTTATTTATTTATTCGGTATATAATATCTACATTACATATTTACACGTTCACACACTGTTCATACTATGTTCATACCCTGTCCATACAATCTCCCGTTCATACTTGCTTAACGTTCGTACTCATACACCCTGTTCATACTCTCTACTCCTACATGTTTACTTCACATTTATTTTCGCTACCCTCAATGATTTTCTACTCGCTATTTTATTGCTTCAATTATATTCATTACACAAAGGTTTGCTACCTGGTTTATTAAATAATAATAGATTCAGATTTAATTGTAATCGATTTACCTATCTATCTCATAACAGCACTAAGCTCTCGATATTCGGCCGCTTACTTAGGCCGACCGGTATTGTACCAGTGCGCGGGAACCCCCCACGCCTCGTACCTCTTTCCGCCTGTCACACGAGCCAGTCGTACGGAATCTGTTGACGGCGCGCACTACCTTGCTATGAATTGTTTTGTTAAAGCTATCGTTTCGCACCGCTCTCGCTATAACTTCTTCCTATCTTTATTCTATCTTCTACTGTGAACTCTGATCTATTCTACTGTGCCTTCCACTCCTTCTATCTATAACTGTAGCCTTCAAATAAACCTGCCTGTGAACTGAATTGTGTGTTGCCTTTATTCAACAACCACCACAACACCGGCCCCGCTACAGTCCCAAATATTTCTGGATCTAATGTAGCGGCACAAGAGTTATATAAACAGTAGAAGTCGGGTTGCAGATATTGACGATAAGCTACTCAGCGATAAGGCCGCACATTCTTCTTATGTAATGTTTTTGTTGGTGTATGAACAATAAAATGTTCTTGTATCGTATAAAATGTCTCAAAAACTTCACGTGTGATATCGACCGTTTAGCTGAGATTGCTCTACATAGAAAACCAATCAACTAAAAAGAAACAAGCCCAATTTCCAAGTTCAACCATTATCAAAACCCTAACGACTTTATTCCGATTCACGTAAAGTTTAATTCAGCTCGATTTTGATTGCTTACGGTACATTTTTTGCTAGCAGGTCATACCGTTCGATTGCCGTCACGGTAACGCGCATGTCCGAACTAGGAGGTGAGTGTGCGCAACACAGCCAAAGAATAACTATTTCACAGTTAATACCATAGAATTACTATTACAAAAATACTTTTTATCTTGAATTGGGAACGAATTTGAAACTGTTGAAGCAAGTAGCGTAGGGTGGGTACCACCCTACGCTACTTGCGTACTTTACGTGCTATAATATCTATCGATCATTTAATTCACCAGCATACCTATTAAATTGTAGATTCAAAATATATATTTAATTGAAAAAAGGAGGTTATATGTTCAGCTGTGTGTGTGATTGCCGAATCCTCCGTCAATTGGGTGAGCCTATATTAATGATTCTTTAAGTTTTGCATAGAAAATGGCCCTAGGGTGGACCCGCAACACTTAAAAAACAGTGAAAATATAAAGGAATTCGAAGTCGGTTTTTCGTTTTTGTAAAAACATCAAATTATAACGGATGATGCTACCGGATATGAAAATTAGGTATATTTTCACATCCGGTAGCATCATCCGTTATAATTTGATATTTTTACAAAAACGAAAAACCGACTTCCAAAAGTAAAAAAATACCGTATAATCCAAAAAAATAAATAAATAGGTAGGCAATGTTTGTATTCTATTTGCATATTAATTAAATTCGTCTTCCGAAACAAATTAATTTATAATTGGATTTTGTGTATAATTTGGCTCACTGAAATCAGTAAAAATACGTACATAAAATACATATGTACATCTATACTCGGACACTCCGCAAAGACCGTAATGTTACCCAGAAAAGAAACTGATTTACTTGGTTATAGACATCATGTTGTAACCTATCAAATTTACCGATATTTCTAGAAAAGGACATGGCCATATCAATATAATATGAAGGGAGTCTATTCGTGGTAAACTTTGATAATGTAACTAGCATAATGGCATGAAAATAAACCAAAATATTGATAAAGGAAGGTATTAGTAAGATATTTACCCCATAGGTATATAAAATTCAATAATATGGAAATGTACCATTATGCAATACATTTAAAATACCTACATTTAGAACATATTCGATTGCACAACAAACAAGAACAATAGCCCTTCTAAAATCACTTTCACGACACTGATTATCCCAAAAAGCGTGTTCTGAAACAAACCGATTCGTGCCAAGAAATAAGAAGAGATCACAACACAGTCGCCATCACAAGGCTCGCGAACAAAATGGTGATGTTTTCCTAAAATACGGCTTGCGTGCTGTAATTGGGCACAGCCGACTGCGCACTCGACTACATCGAAAGTGTCGGCCCCACGTCGCTGCATTCCCCAACACTTACGTAACCTCCACTGCAGCCGATCTTCCGAAACCTTCCAGCACCTACAAGCGCGAGATCGAACGGGCGGCCATGAAAAACGTGTCGCAGAGATGACTCACCGCCGCCGGCACTAGCGCCCCCTACAACTTTCTACTCCAGATTCAGGAACACCACGAAAGGCGCTAAGCCACGGACACTGCACTGTTAGGGCTCGGAACTTACCCGGATTTCCGCTGTCGATCGGATTTATCCCTTAGGGTTTGTTTGTGGTGGGAGCTGGGTGCTCTGTCAAGTTGCAGCGGCGGCCGACATGGCGCTAGGGGCCGGGTGCGCGATGCGACTGCGGGCCGGCGGCAGCGACGGCGGGGCGGCGGCGCCGCGCATGCGCCCGCCATCGGCCCCGAGCCTTCGATCTAACTCCTGCCTGCGCACTGCCCCGCGCGCACCCCAGCACCGCAAATAACACAATCCACAGACCTGACCGTTTCAACTGTCCAATAATTCACAGTCGAGAGCGCTTTTAAATCAAATCTTTATATTGCGACACCCACGCACACAGGTTTTAAATATACTTTTGTAGCTCTAAGCTACAAAAGCATAGCCCTTCTAGAAGGGGGGATTTTAACTGGCTATCGCCGATAACGCCGCCCATTAAAGAGCTTTACTTTCCTCCTACGCATACAAAGGCTTTTAAACTGTACTTTATGCCCCGATAAATTAAGGAGACAGCGTTTGTCATAAGCCCCTAAGTATAGGTTCCTCATAAAATATAAGGGCTTCTATTAGAGTGGCAATAACGCTTACTTAATTGGAAATGTAAATGAGACAAAAGGGTCGAACGGATTTAAAAAGAAACTTTTGCTTCGGATTCTCGGCACGTACTCTTTGATTTCAGCTCTAGATAGAAACAGAATGCGAAAGATGAAATTAAAAATACCCGAGAGTTTATAAATAAGTCAGCGAAAGGCGAATGGCGGCATTACTCCAGCTCTGAGAGAGAGTATTAGTCAATCAATCTACTTTGGCGTTGCCCCTTGTTTACTCAAGATTGTAGATCTCTCTGCCGTCTCCCGTATTCCCGTCAGCATCCAGTCGGGTCAAAAGACTAGACACGCTCGCTGCCCAGCCTTACTCCGTCAGGCTGGGCAGCGAGCTATATGCAGTGCTTATCGATTCGAGTTTAGCTCTCCAAGCAGCAAGGCAAACAGAGAAAATTCTAGACTTTCGGCGAAGGATGACAGCACCATTTATAAGAGGGTTTAGGTAGATATGTATGATAGATACTACGTTGATGACTTGTAAGGCCTATTCGACAGATGTGGCAAAAACTACTAACATAAACCATCCTTCTCGTGGGTGTAAAGTTCATTGAACAACATAGTATCGAAATTAATTATCGACTAAATTTCCAACTTTCCCAACCCTAGTTATTAGTCCGACCTTGAAATAGCCAATCACAACACCTTTGTTCCAGTCCCCGCAACCTGCGCCTTCCGCCAATTTTGGTGCGCTAGCATCCGAACAAAAGTCCCATAATGCAGAATCTTTTGGGGGTTATCTGTGCTCCTAACCTTTTTACAAGAAAGATAACAACATTTACATACAATCTTTCAGGCTTTTATGATCCTTTTCTGTACCATATTTGGGTGAAATTCTATTACTGGTAAAATCATACTCTTGATAAAAATCTCAACGAAATCAACGATTTCTATACATTCCTTGATTTTATAATAAGATCGAACATCACAACTTTGCCCATCATATTTGAAAAGCATGTACGTAAAAGATCACAAATTAATTGCGTAGTATTTGTAGGTATTTATTTATTGAACTTGTACAGAAAAACATTTCAATCCAATTACACTAGTCTCACAGGTTACATACAAACCATTTCAGAATGTTGTACAATAAAAATAATGAGAATTTGAACTCAAGATAGATTAGCGTATGATGAAGAATACATATAAAGAAACGACATAAAACGCCATATGACTCAAAGTTTTACTATATTATGCTAATATTATGCATCTGTAAGGAAAACATATAAAAGTATAAAATCATATAAAATATCCTTTGGGCCATAACAATATCAGTTTCCCGAAGTACCAACCCAAGGAATGGTCGCTTATGCATAAGAAAAAGGTACCAGCATTTTTATTCAGAACCCAAACACGATCGATACTATAGAATTTAAAGCACTTTGCATAGATGTTGTAAAATACCAACTGTTGTAGCAAATTGGTGACGTACTCTGGTTCGATAGTACGTAAGTGCTGCCAAGCGAACACCCCTTACACTACGAAGTAGCCATCCATTGTAGGTGTAAAAGCTATAGAATAGATGTTGCAGTGGCGATGTGTAGGTAACCCACTTTATTTAACGACTAAGGTCGCGATTGCTAAGAAACCAATTAGCCTTTGAGTAATGGGCCAACGGACACTTCATATCCATTCCATTTGAGTCCTTAAACTCATATAAATAAAAATCATAAAGTCTTAAAAATATTTACATTTGAAACAATAGAAAATACTGAATCAAACTGCTTACATCAGCGCCTGTAAACGAACACTATCAAAATGTATCGCTCAGACTCTAAACTTTACTTCATGAATATTCAGTTAGGTATTATAATCTTTTTGTATCTATATTTGTCTTTTTTGTTCTACACAGTCAGCGGTTTGTCCAGTTCTATTCGAAAGCCGTTACAGCAAAATGTGGCAATAAAATAAACCGATGGCGACTCCCCTGAGATCCATTTGTAAAGGCGTTATTGATTCTATGAAGAAACTGAATTACAAGCTTCTAACTGCTGTAATATTCCATTGCAAAGCGGTGAATGAAATATGAATGAGAAATTAAGGCTGCGATATTACATGGAGAATTATCCACACAGACACAATTGTGTTGAACTTACAAAAATTTAAGTTTAACGCCCTGTTAGATTTTTGTGAAAGGTACTCTGTTGCACTTAAGAAGATTTTGTCAGGAAAACTTAGTGATTATGAGACATGAAAAAGTTATTTTGTCTTTTAGGTAGGGTTTTTTAGGTTTGCTACTTTTATAATTTTGAAAGAAATTTTTTTTTGCCTCGCACCTCGAATGCGTAGCATAATCTGCAGGTCGTTAAATGTGACGATTCCCAATCAGCTGGGATTGTTGGGTGGGGTCAGCTGCCCACGTCAGTAGAACCCCGGCGAGCCCTACCTACTAATTTGAACCCCAACTGTATGGCGTATCATCATACACGTCACAAGTTTCAAGGTCACACCCTTGAGGCACTTATTCCAGCCCGTTGGGTTCGTATGCCGGTCAAATGTGGTTACGCAGCATAGCTCAAAGTCAAGTTCGTGTCAGGATTGACAAGGGTTATGATTTATGAAGTAACCAGAAGTACCAAAAGAAACTGTAATAATGTTATGGAATATCGATGTCTTTATTCCATTACCACTTCAAGAGTGATCCAATACGTATTAAATGAAAGTCTTGAAAGGTTCATGTCGTCTTGGAGTGTTGACGTATTTCGTCAGCGAACGCATAGGCGGTCTATAGGCGGACGCGCCTATAGATGCATGCGTTCGCGGTTGTTTACCGTTAAATATAAGTTGCCATTGTTTTTTCTTTCGTAGCAAAAACCGCTAGCAGACCAAGGAATCATTTGTACACTACTAAAAATGTTTCCTTGGTGTGCGTGCTAGCGCGCAAATAATACGAGGGCGATAAATATGTCGCGTTTCGAATGTGGCGACAATTGTCATAATACAAAAGTAAGTCTGGTGTGAGGCCTCACTAAATCAGTTTGGCAAAGGAAAACGGCAATTCAAAAACATTCCCCCAGACCAAATGGTCGACTCAGATGTCAGTAAATGAGGTTATCCCGCCGTTCAATCTTAATCAGACATCCTATCAGGCGAACTAAGCCTTCGCATCACGCGAGACCTGCTTATATACTTGGGTTAAGGTATAGGGAATAACTTACTCCAGATGACGAGTTATAACGGATTATCAGGTAACGGCAAAAGTTATACAGATAGAGGCATATCACAAGATGGAATAAAGTTCTCAAATAGACATGTAATAAACTATAGTAGTACTGTTTAAAAAATATCGATGTTTTTTATTACTTTTTAGGTTTATTTGAAATAATAGGCTTTAGCTATAATATGACTTCCTATTTTTGCGTTTTTATACTTATATAAATGACTGTATATATATAATATATTTATCAGTCTTCTAGTACCCAAAACACAAGCTCTGCTTACTTTGGGGCTAGATGATGCTGTGTGGATTGTCCAGCATTATTTATTTATTTATTTATATTTTTTATTTGCATCATATTAGTTCCAATGCGTTACGTGTCATTAGTGGTGTCTTGGTTTAGAAGGATGCCTACGAATTCAATTTCACGCTGTCCAGGATGAATGTGGTAAAATATAGCACAATTCTCAGATAAGCCATAGACTAAAGCCTTTTTTTATCCCAATATCACTCCAGACCTGAAGTCACAGATCATACCCGCATTCCTCGGTCCCTCCGGGCGCAGAATAAATAATAGCACATCGTCGGAATATTGCTATGAAATTGAAGGGAAACGACGCCCTCGCTTCCCTTGGGGAGAACATGAGAAATACATGTACCAGTCTAGGTATGAATTTATTTAGTTGTGTCTTTTTGCCTCAATTTTGTATCTAGGTTCGTTTGTAAAGATTTGCTAGCGTGGCTTAAACTCTATCCGAAAACTTTAACATCGGATAAACTACGGTGTGAATCTAATTTCATTGTAGTGTTTTTTTACTATTTATAGGAAAATTAAAACAACTATTTACAACGGTACAGACTGGAAGTTTAAATTGTACTTTAGAGTAAAACTTTACATCTTTAATCCAAAGGACCGAATAGGAAATTCAATCAGAGAACCGGATGGTTGTTGGGAACTACAAGTTTATTGCAGCTTTTTTTATGCGGCAGGTGAGGGCGCTCTAGGCTAGCAAGTAGAGAAGTTAGCTGGTTGACAACCACCGTTACAATCTAGTATTAGTACGAAAGATGATCTCAGCTAAACAAATCTGTTTTGAACTAGAAAAGAATGACAGAGGTCAAGCTGACTCTTCCAGAAGCTGCGAGAATTCAGCAGCAACGTCACGGGAAGAGGATGACGACTCTAGTAACTATCTCATCAGCACACATACGTTCAGCATAGGAGCTGAACATACCTCCCCAAACAAGGGGGGATTTGCTATAATCACCACAAATGGCAGGCAGATTGCTGATCGCAGTGGAAGTATTAAGAATACACAGAAGGAAGCTGCTGCACTCTCTCTGGTAGGTTCCGTAAACCTCTGGTCTCTTGATCACCACGCAGTACGCTGCATACTGCGTACTGCCCCTTACCGCTGACGCAGACTTCGACGGAACAAAAGACCACTCTAGAAGTTTTTCATACAATTATGTGTCCGGCACCGCATAGCGCATAACGCAGCGTACTGCGCTGTGATCAAGAGAAAACCCTCCTTATTCATAATGGTCCGCTAACTTAAAACTGTTGCTAAGCAGCGTTATTTCTCACTTTGACTTATGTCAATAGAAGAAGACAAAGTGAGAGATAGCAATGTTCTAGGTTAGCAGACTATTAGATGAACAAGGGGGCAAGGTTTTACAACATCGACTCTTACAACATCCACGAGCTGAGTGAGTTGAAAGGGAAGATTCCACCGCGCTGCGACTGGCACGTTTAAAAATAACTTGTAACTAGGTACGTAGGTACTCTAGGGCTAAAAGCAAGAACCCTGGTCAAAGTCAAGTTTTAGGTTCTTTGAAATGTTTCTTGTATTTCTAGGAAGCTGTTTTATGATACAATGTTACATTATAGTAAAGATACCTTTTCGAAACAATCAGCCGTTCTCTAAAACTGCCTACAAATAGGTTCTGAGGGGGTTTTCGAACAGTTAACCAAACTGTCTGAAACTTTTGTACGACCAATTTGTAGTTTGCTAGCCCCACGAGACAGATATTTTTAGTTCAGTTCAGAGGTTTCTGAGGTCTAGAAACTTGAAACTCTAGATTTATTGTGACCAGTATGAAAGATATCCGAACAAAAACAAAATGAGTCTTTCTTTTCATTCCAGACTTGACCGACACTCTGCCGCGAGTGTAAATTGCCTCAGCAAAAGCACAAACGTCCACTGATAAACGTGTCTTCCTCAAGCTTTTGCTGGGAGTGGTCTAAAACATCTGCCATAACTTAGATAAGTCATCTACGTAAGTGCCGTCAAACGAACACTATAAAATGTGTGCAAAATTTCAGCCCTATCCGTTCAGAAGTTTGGGCTGGGCGTGCGTAAGAGTGGGAACTGAAACAGAAGCGGAGTGGCAGCGAAATCTGGGCGTTTTAAGTACAAAACAAGCATGCCTCATCCATCCAAACTTTCGCATTTATAATATTAGTGTAAGTGATTTTTATTTTCAATCCATATTACGCCCTAAGTAACAAGCACCTAAGGTGAAATTTCTAGCAACTAATGTTTTCCATGCAATATCAAGCCTTTACGAATTTTACGATGTACCGAGGTCGCCCGCCGCAAGATGGGTCGATTGCGCAGTAGATCCACAGAACTAGGAAAACAAACTCTTTGAAAGTAAGTAATCATTTTTATCCATGTCGATTTCTCAAAAATGTGAACTATCAAATCATTAGAACTGCTGCACACTGCTGATGAAAATCAGTCATCAAAAATGGTTAAAAAGACCCTCAAAAACAACGGAATCGATTCATCCGTTTCGAAGCGACATGGCAACACACAGATGTCATCTTAAAACACCCCTCTTTTTACAGGGGGTTAAAATGACTGTCTCGACATTTGTTCAAGTTGTACATATGTCTTTCTTTCCCAATAAGTTTTGCTTGAAAATAACTCTTTAGATTTAAGTTCGCCTTTCAGATTTCAGATTTCAATAGCTTAATTTCTTAAGGCTTACAAAATAAGCACTTAGACAAATAATTTTATCTAGTGCAATACAGAATTAAGAATTATATTTAAGTCTTATTTTTTTTTAAAAACTCACTGTTACAGTATGCTACTTACTTACAGTATTACAAAAACAATAGAAACTAGTATTATCTTAATTCGAAACGATCTTAATTAGAACGCGTTTGTTTTGCCAATTACTTCCTAATTAGGTTGTTTAGTCTCGAGGGAGATGCGTCGAGAGAATTCTTTAGTAGACGCAGTAAAATAAACCTCTTTCAGAAGCTTAGAACAATGCTGCCAGATGTTGGCAGGTGGTAATCTAGAGAAAAACGTTAAGGTGACTGAAATAACTGTAGATTTCAGTTAGTACAAATTAAGCAAACTTTTTTATATCTAAGTTTCTCTATTGGTTTGGGCAAGACAATTGCTTCAAGGTACCGCAGCCGTGCGTTGCGCTTTGCCAAGCTGTCTGAGATGTCATCGAGCTTCGCATAGAAACTACTATAAAAAACCTACATACGTATACATACATAGTACTGTAATGCTGTCTCTTAAAACATTAAGACACTGAACATAGAAACAGTTCAAGCTTCTTGTAAATTAATTTGAACAAATACGAAACGAAAAGAAAAACGAACAAACGGCCTTTCACAAATCCGCTGGCAATTGCTGTAGGAAAACGGCAAGTTCTCAATTCCTCTTTAAACGACCTTTTGCTTCAACGAGCAAAGTTATAGCTTCTTCAGCAAAAGAGAAATAAAATTGCCCTCTGATAAAATGCTAGAAGGATTTCCACAGTGCTCGTATTTTACTCGAATTTCAAAACGTTAAACCATGTTGTCGGGCAGTGACATACAGATCCTGGAATAGAGAGTCAAACAGCCAACTCCATTTCAGTTTATTACGCGTCTGCGACAGAAGCGTCAGAATAAACACACGGAACTTAATGGGATTGGATCGTATGTTGAAAGTTAGCTACGAGTAGCTATGTATCTATCCAGCTGTTCAAGTAGACAACATTGGAACATGTACAACCTACTATTGAATTGACCCCTTGATCATCCACTGTTATTGCATACCTCTAGATGCTGGGTTCGCACACATTGTATCATTGGAAAGATTTTATGGTTATTTCTATCTCATGGAACATTATGGGATAAAAAGCGATAGCCTATGTTTTATTCCAGGCCTAGAACTACCCGTACGCATAATTTCAGCCCGATTCGTTCATTTGGCGTGAAAGGTAATCAACATTCAAACATCCAAAGTTTCGCATTTATTATTTGGACGAACAGATTTAAAAAATAAATTATAGCGCTGATTTTTTTTTAAATAAATTTCTATTTTAATAGTAGGTACTCTTCGTTAGCATCCCTGTAAGTAAGAAGCACTATATCTATTTTGAACACAGCCTGGCTATGCATGTATCGGAACTAGATCGAGTCTAGTTCATGAATATTTTATCAACGCGTCAAAGGACTTCTGATGTGTTTGCTTCGTATGATGTGAAAGAGTCAGCGGAAACTAGAAGGCTTGACGCTTTTGTAAGCATATTGAAAATCGAGTGGTATCGAGAATATTGTGATTGAGTTTTTATATCATAAGTCCGAGAAATTAGTTGGAGATTGGAATTTTTGCTAATTCTTTTTCTTGCCCTTATTCCTGGGGCCTTTGCCCGGCAGTGGGAAGACGTAGGTTAATAAAATAAAACACACTAGGTGGGGTCAGCAAGACATGCCATTTTCAACAACTCTCCTCTATCGCTTACACCTTTCTTACACAACATATTCTGTTATGTAAGCATTTTACATTGGAACTACATTAACGACTGATGTGGCGCGGCGGGTAAATGTCCGCCTGCGACGCAGAAGGTGGCGGGTTCGATTCCCATCTTGGGGCAAATGTTTGAACGATATTGCTCCCAACTGAATAGCGATTATATAAATTGCCCAAATACCCCTAATTGATAGGCAGGTAAAGAAAATGGTCCATTTAAGAGATCGTATCCACTTCTCTTAAGAGGGCCAACACCCTAGACTGGAGCATTGCACCTTAGGGCGTTGTACTTAAGGTTATTCGGGCGTAGTTCTTTGAGCTTTGAGCCTTTATCCTTATGAAGCGATTTTTGCTCCCAATGCTTTCGAATAGGTAAGCTTACATTAGGTTGCTGAAATACGTTAGCAATGCTTGACTTTATCCTTTTACTTAATAGAAGCTTGTGAATCCTTAGATGATTATTAACTTTTACAAAGATCTCATCAGCATCTTTGCCTGCGTTTCCACGAAGGATATTTTTGTCGCACTCCATAGTTGTTCAAGTATGTTTTGTCTTGGATAGTTTTTGTTTTTTTATAAAAACAACATTCTCTACCATAGCGAAGACCATACGATTTTATAAACCAATCCATAACATCTTGAATGCGTGTAGTAATACTTTACGATTTTTAATTTAATTTAAGTTTCTTTATTAGGTTTACCAATGGTTTCATAAACAGAGTTCTTACATTTATGTAAATATCTTATAAAAATACCAACATGTGAGAAGAAGACATGAATTATTGATATGATCACAAACCGCTTTACCTAAGCGGTTGTTTGTTTGTGTGTGTGTGTGAGGGTGTTAGGGTGTGTGTGTGTGTGTGAGGGTGTGTTTGTGAGTGTTTGGTGAGTAACACTTGCTTATGAGCAGCGAGCAGCTGATGTTCTGCTGATGCACCTCATCGTGGGGAACTCAGCCAAGATACACATATATGTAGGTAATGATGATGTCCTCCTAGCCAAATCTTTGACCGGCGGCTAGTCGCAACTAAGACTAGCCAGGTGCGCAGGACATGTGCAAACACAGGTGCACTCTCTATTCCCTCACTCTCATAATACGATGGGACGGCAGACTGAAACGACCTGGGAGAAGTCAGGCGCAAAACCAACGGCTTAACAATTTCAATTTGTTTATTTTACTTTAATTAATACGGTAACATACACCACTTACATGACATCACTTACGTTACTTACTACGTCACATCAGGCAGTAAGTAACGTAGGAAATCTCTTAAAAGTTAA
The DNA here is from genome assembly GCA_963662085.1 of Eupithecia inturbata. NCBI lineage: Eukaryota > Metazoa > Arthropoda > Insecta > Lepidoptera > Geometridae > Eupithecia > Eupithecia inturbata. The sequence continues at coordinate 3,661,315 of OY759195.1, forward strand.
AAAAAAGACAAAATAAACATTTTGTAAAACCTACGACGGATACTTTGTAATCGAAAAACAAATAAATAATTTTAGTATTACCCCCGACAAAGAGGAATGGATAAAACAGCAATGATAATTTATATATAATCATATATAGCTAACAATTTTTTTTACAAAGTATCCATCGTAGGTATTGCAATTTTTTTTTTTATATAGGTACATCTCTTTTACCTTTTTTTTCTTTTTACACATCAAGGTTCAGATAGAAACGACCGACGCAAAATCCGTGTGCATATTTACTGGAACCGCTGGGCACGCATTTGGTCCCTCCTGGATCTCAGACATTAATTTAAACTTAGATAATACTCCAATCATGCGTTCCAATAGCGCCAATAAGATATAGCTAAGCTACAGTAAATCTGGCCAACTCCCACGTAGTCTGTAACATGAACAATATCGATCGCAGCGCTCAAGCTTTGACCTTTAGCTTACGCACACATGCACATGTACAAATTAGTAGTTTGTTTGTGTGTATGTAGAGAAACATTCAGAAGCGGATGCAAGTTTGTAATGTCCTAAAGACATTTAGTAAGCATTATGTACCGATATGGTTGAGTATTATTAAGTATGGTGTTCGACAAAAGGAAGCTTCCGAATTTTGAAGCCTACCTTCGCGGTGACTTACGTAAAGTATTGTGTAAACCAACTACTCGAAATCAACTTGCATGCAACCAAGCTTGCCTTTTAATAACGTTTATTCTCCAAAATATTATAGTTTAAATGTGGCGTCATAAATAAATGTTTTTTATTTCTTATTCATTAACATTTAAGATCAAAATTGGGATTGGGATTAAGAAAAGAACAGTTTTTAAGGGTAACCCCCAGATATAAGCCGATCAAACCACCATGCAAGGTGCTACGTAATATGTCTCCGAATATTAATTGCTGGACCCCTCGAGGTTTAGAATCACCCCTCTGTCAACTTAGTGCACATCTAACATGGCACCGTAAACATGTCACAAAACGTATATACCCAAGACCAATTTTGAATTTATTAAGTTATCGTAATTTGACGAATTCATTACGGATGTAAGCGGGTTAACTACGAACCTTATTGTTACAAGAACACCAACGTTCTTATGTGTTGAAAGAACACCAACGTTTCATTCCTTAACGAGTACCTTTATCAGGGTGAGTGCGGTTCACGTCACAAATAAGGTATGAAGTTACCCGTAATTTAGAATTAGAATTAAGAAAAAAAGTAATACTTTCAACACTTAATTTAAATAAGTATTTAAACCCCGTGCCCCGGTTCCCGAGATTCAAACCACTCTAAAATGCCGAACACGGTTCCCTTTTAATATCGCCAGCAGTAGGTATAAACTACAGCGTGAAAAATGCATGCACGGACCACGGAACACGTACATGAGAGAGACGGATGCGAACTACAAAGGTGAATTTATTTTACACATAAAAGTGAAGATAAAATCTATGTTTTGTATCAAGTATATCAGTCATCTAGTACACATAACACAAGCTCTGCTTAGCTTGGGGCTAGATGATGCTGAGTGAATTAGCATTATTATTATTTTTAAGAAGAAAAAATAATAATGTACAACTGTATTATTTCGTTGCCAAAAAAGTATCGTCCTCCTTGTTGAATTCGACAATGGCGTAATATCTCGTGAGAATTTAGAGATCTCAGACCTTTTTAACGGGATTTGTTAACCAGTACAGCCATGGGCCGCTTGCTCGAACTTTCTGTTGGCATTGATTTGTGAACATACCTAGCATAGTTTTTACAAAAGTTTTAAAAGGCAGTCCTTTAAAACCAGCGATATAGTAGGCGACAAGAGATGCTCGGTTTTCGTTGTTAATTCAGCCGAAAGCTAAAACATATGTTACTATTACGTCGTCAGTCTGCTCATTCCTTTGTCTGCAGTGCTATCAATATATGAAGAAATACTTTCAAAGCACTTTAAATATGCAAAAGTACGTAACGAAAGCTTAGATACTGAAATTTATTTAACTAAAGGAAATATCCAATAGTTATTAGCCGATTAGCTTTATCAGTCATAAAGTTGCTAGTATTTTATGGTACTAAAAACACAAAGCGTAGTTTTACAATCATTGCAAAAATCTAAACGGATAGGTCACAGATCAACTTCTTTTGTGTCAAAAGGTTAGTAAGTACATTTATGACAAAGCCAGATTGATAACTGAAAATAAACATTGTCTACTACTGAATTCAGTTCACATTGCATTGTTAGTATACCTATGTCTCTTGTTCGCGCATTTATGAAAGCATCACAATAAGCTCCCTTTGTACTACGCGCAGTCTAAGAGATCTCGTAGCGCATCTACGCAGTTCGTAGCTTGCTACGTAATACTCGTAGCACCTCTACGCCGTTCGTAGCTTACTACGTCATACTCAAACTGTGTTCGGTGGTAACGTGTTAAGGCACAAGAATAATACCTAAATATTATATCTAACCGGTACAATTATAATCTTATTACAATTATACGACAAAAGTCGCCAATACGATTGTAATGCCAATAAATACTGAACACGCCGTTTGTTTTGGCAAACGTTGCAAATGATCTACTTACGTTGCCGACTTTACTACCTACTAAAAATCCTTAAATGTAATTCAAAACACTATTGTAAATATTCTTCACCGGAAAGTTTTATAAAGTTAAGAAGTTGAAGTTAACCCCGAAGTTGATCTGTTTGCCGACAGCTGGACCAATTTAATGAGACAGTGCCTTAATTTTTGTGAACGTAATTATAAATTTTCTGACATTCTTTAATTTTATTGTTTCTTGTTGTATATTATGTGTTCATTTCTGTAATCATATTTAATTAATGTATGTAATTGGTTGTGTACCGTGTTAATTAAATTAAATAAATAAAAATGTTGTTTTTCCAAAGTGATGTTCAACTTTTCTTGCTTTCGTAGGTCTATAAAACCAACTGAAATAATAATAGCGCTGAGTTCTAGAAACAAGTGGGCGTCAGCACCTCGTTATATGGATTACCCGGTGCTGCAGTTCATAGCTATTTCACACAGCTGTTAACCTAGCAGCTATTACTCTTGCAGCTATAACTATTGCAGCCATATTTTTGCAGCAATAATTATTGCAACTTTGTAAGATTTATAATGTTTATAATTCTGAGAATGCTGTTTCCTTTCAGTGTTTATAATTCTGAGAATGCTGTTTCCTTTCATTTTTTTGTAGAGCTCGGCTTCGCTCACGTGGTACATCGATAAAACGCCAAAGCTCTAATAGACAATGCAGTTAGTTCCCTATTAATGAACTAATTTAAATAATTTGAAATAATAGTGGGGTTCTCATCACACACACATGTTTACTGGAACCTTTTTATAATATCTGAACGTAATCGCAAAACCATTTGTTTGAAAAATAATGCTTATAATTTTAAATGATAGATAAAATAAACGTTTCGAACTTATTCAACGAGTAATGTACTTTTAACGCAATGTAAGAGGTATTTAACCGTACTCTACAAGTAGAAAAGGGTGTGACATATGTACCTATGCACAGTTTATACAAATTAGGGCATGTTTAAAGTAATATTACCGCAAAACTTCCCACAACCCCAAAAGGTCAGGTCAAAACTACACTTTGAAAGTATTCTAACACAAACGAATATTTGATTATACGACAATAAAACGTAATGTCCTTGGCTATTAGAACCTGCGTCCTTATTCGCTAACCATACAAGCAACGAACGCGGTGTATTACGTTTTGAACTGTAAAATTACACACACGCTGTCGCATAAAGCCAGAGCGCTGCAGCGACACCCAATGAAGTATTTTAATCTCATTGGCGACACCACAACGGACTTCAACAGAAACCTTTGCATTTTAACTTTAAATTTTGATAGCTAAACACGATCTACACTACGAACTGATACTACAATCAGGGTGCCCTCCTTATAAGGATATGATTCACAGCATGGACATGATAATTTGCTAATGCTATATCAGTTTTGTTCGCTAAAAAGCTTGTTTATAATCGTTTATATAAGCTTTGTCCAAGATTTTTTTTTGCTATTTTTATTGATCGAGGTATTCGAGAAAGAGGCAGCCAATAGCGATCGATGAGACCCTATTACTTTTATTTTATGTACCCATTTTGTATCTGCGTAGTGTCACTCCTGTCAAACCCCGGACAATCGATTATTTCTTCATACAAAAGTCGCGTATTGGCACATACATGCGCAACTGTGTTGCGCTACACATGTAACTGTGTGTGTGACGTCTGTTCATGAAAATATAGTGCAAGTGAGATAGTTGCGAAATAGCTCAGACAATTTTATTTTATTTTCCTCTCACAAATGGTGAAATCAAACCTCAAAACAAAAGAAATTTCGTATGTCCATAACCAAACAAACAATACATCACCATCGACGTCGTCTGTCAAAATTATTAGCCATAACATCTGCGCCCCGTGATAGTCCCGTATCCCGTACGTCCTTTGCATTTGGACCGCAATAAAACTCGCCTAGGGGCCGCGCGGAGTGAGGAAGCTCCGTCAGGTAGGGGGCGAAGAATGTCCATTTTATACATTAGTATTATTATAAATTCTCTGCTCCTGTGTGTTTTAGCTCTTCGAACACGTTATGATAATGCGCGACATGGGTACAAAATCATAGCGAATACGGGGCGTTGAATAAAGAATCGATTGGGGTGAGAATGGCTGCCATTCCAGGTCATTTGTCCCGCAATCGGCGGTCAACAGATTGCTGAGTTACAACTAATTCGTTTTATAGCAAACAGTCGTACAAAATAACAATAAAATAAATCGTTCAAAGGAACAAAATCAATAGCATCGTTTTAATTTTTAACCATGTAGGTTAAAAATTAAAACGATGCCATCTGCAGAAGTTTAAAAACTGTGTCGCAGATGACAACGCCACCCTCCGAAATAAAAGTAAATAGAGTTCCACAAAATAAGAAAATATAGCTACTTTTTTCCCTACATTTATAAAAGATTACAAATTAGTTTTAAAACAATTTAGGTTAAATTGTTGCGTGCAGGGAATTTGAACAATATAAAATTAATTTTATTTTCTACAAAACCCAAGTTAGATTAAAAATGAACGCGCACTAAAGGTTCGTTACATCTAATGCGTTGGTGAAAGCAAGTTCAGAACCGAAATGTATGGGAAGTCTTGAGTGTGTGAGGCCAAGTCCACTTTAAGCCGCTGAGCCATAGCAGTAAGCCTTTAAGATTTCAATGACAATTAATTGTTTTTTTGGTTCTTATTAGTTTCCTTTCAAATTTACCTACAAAAAGATTGTTTGCGTTACTTACGAAATAGCTAAGAAGCCACTAAGGAATAGCTCTAAAGCATTCGTACACGTGGCCTACACAGGTTGCGCAACTGCAGGGTGGTCCAATCTTCGAGATTCAAGCAAAGCAAAGTTTTGGGGGCTTCAATTTACATCGAATGGACTCACATGTCTGTTCTACGTTTTATTCGGTTTAGTAAGAGCTGATTTTGTTCAGGATTTATAAGTCATGGGTGTCTATTCGATGCAGATTAGAACCGAATAACCTACTTCATTTGCTCGCCTAAGAATGGCGCACCTTGTATATTTTGAAGCGGCACGTGTACCTATTGTCACAACGACTCAATGTGCGAACTCCATTCAGAACTCAATTATGTTATAACAATAACACTAATCGGACTAATTATCATGCAACCATAATGAATATTTATTTATTGTATTATAGCGGCTGAAAGCGTTGTGCTTCTGTTTTTAATTATTACCTATAGCGTAAAGCGTTCTTGGAAACCATTACAAAAGTTGGTTTTATTACTATAGCGAAATTATTACTGTGTTACCCAAGCGTTCTAGGAAAGTTTATAAAATTCAACGATACGGCTTCAGAACATAGATTTGAGTGAGAGAAATTTAAATCCATTTCATGATTGATGATTTGTTCATTAATATTTTATTGTTATTTTATGTTATTTTAATTACTAGGTCTGACGAATATTTGTATTTTTTTAATGTCTTGATTATTATGATACTTATTATGTTATATATATAAAATATTAGGATTGGCATGTAGGTATGTACAAAAATTTTATTTTATTAGATTTAATTATTATAAGGTTTAATAATGAATTTTGAATGTTAGTAATAATATATAGTAATAAGGTACACTATTGCATTAGGTTTCCTGTAAAAATAGTTGTACATTGTAGAAATAAATAAATTATAAACATTTTACAATCTTAACAAAAACACAGCAGAGTGCATGGCAGATGAGTGAATGGCAGAGTGGAAAGCACGTTATGAGGAACCCTTCTGCAAGATTTATCAGGCAGAGTCTGGAGCGGGTAGTAAAAATGTAACCAATTGTGTAAGGATTCCGTTGTAGTATTGTATTTTTTTTTTAATCTGCGCGTATCAAATAAAGTTTAAAGAAACAAATACTGCTGGACTATTAACGAAGAACCGGTAGCTTCGTTTTATCTCTCGAAAATAAACAAAATCTTTCTAAATAATTAAAAACTAACACCTAAATGTTAGTAAGAATCAGGCATCGACAGCTTGTATCCGACGAGCACATGTTTTTTAAAACGATTGTGCTCGTAAAAATAGTTTTACTCATTTTGAATATAGTATTATTTTTGTAGTTTAATAATAATCTATTTTCTCGCGCATACGCGTTTCCGTACGGTTCTCTCTTACAAGCGAAATGAAGGCCAAGACAGTAAAGCCTAATGCATTTGCCACATCAGCTGGAATCGGGGACGCTATAAACCTAATTCGACAGCTGTAATGAGCTGGGATTTAAGTGGATAATGGGTGGGAGAACTAGTTTAAGAAACCCTGACTTAATTATGTCAGGGTTTTAATGGTCCTGACTAATTTTATAACTAGGTAAGTTAGTTTTGCTTTAACGACGCAAAACTATAATGTATTTCGATCAACCTTTTTGCAGCTACAGAATAGCTCCTGGTTGTGACTATGACTGAAAATCTTTTTTAACGCAATAATAAATAACCTACTTTTTGGTCTCTCGATATCTCGAGATTCGGAGTAACAATGGTATTCGTCTCAACTACACAAAAACAGAAAAATCTTTAAGAGATAGAGACAATATTAGTTTTTTAAAACGTTGTTTTAAAATTATTTCTCATGTGTTTGTTATTATGGTAATTAAGAATATTCGATTTATTAATTGATGATTAATTGATTTAATGAATCCCTCGTCTTAGAAAAAGTAGTTACACACTACAGCAATAGCTAAATATGTAACTAGATTCATAGACTAATACATTAAAAAGATTTAAAACGCCAGCCAAGCTCAGTGAACAAGTCTAGAACAAGTTCAAAAGACTTTAATCGTGAAATTTCCAACTGAAGCTGAAATAACAAGTTTCCGTGAGTCAGCCTTTATCCTTTCAGCGAGTTGTCTTTCATACTTGTAATGCGAGATTAAATTCCGATTTGAGGAGAATCAGCTTTTCTGATAGAATTAAATGTCGTTCGGAAATGTACATCGTTTTATTTTGAGTCAGCTTTAAACAAATTTTTTGTAGTAAGTGTTTTAATGATTACGGACGTCCCGTTTCAAATTTACACTAGTGGATAAAAAATTTAAGTGAAGAGAAAGTCAATAATACTTTATTTCTGATTTGATAATAATTTATAGTTAACAATTTGATTTTGTTTTTTTTTTTGTTTTTGGTTTGATTTGTATAGTTTTTATTTTTTTTTATTTGAGCCTATTTTAAAAATAAAATAAATCAATAAAAAAAAAGTTTTTGACTTCTGACTTCTGAACCCAAAAACTCCTTCCTCTCCAAACTAAAAAAATATGGATTATTACCTAACATTGCAGGGACGATGATTATTGCAGACTTGCAAGATTTGAATAATATACTTGTTTTATGTCTTGCACCTAGGTTATTCTAATACCTTACTAGTATTTACGACAGTAAGATGCTCTCTAACATTTCTAACCATCACTGCCAATAACGTCCAATAAAATAACACCAAATATTTCACAAGACACCATGCGAAATTAAATTCCTAATTTGTTCAACAAGCCTAAAAGAGTTTTCTTCGAATGCCGATACAGAGAGGATTTTTCGCAAGCTTTTATTAGTGTTAATTTTGAGATAAATAGGCAATTGGATTAGTAGACGCCCGGGGCCTGATCGATCGATCTCTATGCCTAACATGAACAAAATAAACATACCTTAGTATTCGTAAGTACCGAAAAGAAATACGGTTATTGATTACATAATTCTTTATTGACAAAGAAAATTACAATTCGATAATAAAAACAAATTAGAACCAGTATTTACAATTGAAACAATTAAGCTAACTGCTGGCTGTTGCTAACAATCTACAGGTAGCTCAACTGATCCTTATCCATATAATACCAGTCGGAAGCGTCCCCAAGACGCTGGCTGCATTGCCCCGCTGTATGGCAATGCTGATGCGCTGCGCCGTATACCCACCAGCTCTCGGGTCACGCGTCGCTCGACGCTCAGATAACTTTTTAGAAACTTTTTAACTGATTACATTAACTTCTATAGATGAACACTAGCTGTGTGAGTTCGATGAGGGCGAAGCCGCGGAACTCACATTTTCATGCGTTTTATTTTTTTGTGCGGAACACCATTAATTTTGGTTAAATAAAAGTAGCCTACGCTACCCGCTATAACAACAGTAACTGCTATCTGCCAGTACCATCAAAATAATTCTAGGCGTTTTAGAGATTAGCTCAAACGTAGGCTATTCTCTCATAGCTCCGACAAAGAGACAGACAGGTGGATAAACAGATAAACAAAAAATTAAAAATTGAATAAGCGTTTAGTTATAAGCTCCGTGTAAAGTTTCAAATGCATTTAGTAAAAAGCTGTTATTTTGACATTACAAACAAACACCTCAATTTTATTTATTTATATGTATACAAGGTGCCACGGATAGGGTTTACTAAGCCAAAAGGGGGTGATTCTGGGCCCTGAATCAACTTGATTAACGATTTTTTTAATTTCATACTTTGTTGCAAAACATTCAGTTTTTTGTCTTCTTATTCGTGTTTTTGTACACGCACTCTTGCATTATTTAACATTACAAAATATTTCACAAATGTTTCTTGCTTGTTTTATCAGCAAAACCAGTGTTTTTTTAATGATATTATTACAAAAAAAAAATCGTTTGCAATTTCAAAACAGTAATAATAATGTAAGAATATACGTAAAATAACACGAACATGAAGAAAAAAGTCTCAATTTTTTTACAAAAGAAGGAAAAAAAAGCCTGAAGACAAACGTTGACCTATGACGTTGGACTATGTCCAGAATCACCCCTTTTCGGCTTAGTACGCCCTTTCCGTAGCACCCTGTAGATGGACACTGATGATGAAGACATGAACGAGTAAAGATAAACATAAATATGTTTGACTAAGAACGGGAGTAGTGTATCACATAGACACATACTACAGTTTATTATGTGCTAAGCTAGTGTCTGGCAGAGTGATGGATGGCAAACCCTTGTTCAAAGATGGATTAGTGCCTAACACGCTTTTATAAAAGGATTATATTCTGCCGACAAACTGTTGTACAGTTTGGCATAAACTTTTTATTGTAATGTACTTTTAATTTGGAAATAAATAAACAAAAAAAAAAGATATATTGATAGGAACGATCGTTGTGTCCAAAATGTTTTACGAAAATGTAACAATTTTTGCTGTTCCTATTGTTTTTTTTTTTTTTTTTTTTTTCAGTGAAATAGAATCTAGGTTATCGGGTATAATGCAAATGAAAAGCCGACTTAAATTCAAGGTGAGAGTGAATTTCGGCTAGGTGCTGTTAAAAATAACCTTTCTGAGAAAAGATGAGTCATGAACTTATAAATGCACTTCTGTAAAATTTATTTATTTTATTTTTTTTTGTTTATTTGTTTATCAACATCATAACAGGTTTTTTTTAACCCTAAGGCGATGCTAGATCTACGTAGGTACTTAACTTATAAATAAATACAATTATTATACTAATATAAAATACATTTAGTTTCTATCACAAGCCATTTCCATGACTTTCGGCAGGTTTAGATGAAATATATCCACGCTATTTTCAGATAGGATATTAAGTAAAAAGATAGCGAGTGACGTGGGGGGAAACTTTAGTAGGTTGGTCCTACAGTTGGGCACCTCCAGCATAGCGAGGCGGCGGCGTGAATTATACAAATATTACGAATTAAAGCCCACATTGCGCCAACCTTTATACCCTGCGCTTTGGATGATGCTACTAAATCATCTTTCGTAAATTCAAATAGACAATAATAAAAAGCGCTTTGGATGATGCTACTAAATCATCTTTCGTAAACTCAAATAGACAATAATAAAAAAAAAGTTACCAAATGAAAAAAAAATACGTTGCAAACCCAAACTAGCTAAGAAAAATATTATTTCAAAATTGACGATAAAATTACACCTGAGATCCATACTAAAGTGAACCTAAGACTTTCTTAGATGGTAATTCCAGTGATAGATGATATATCTATCACTGGAATTACCCTGAAAGCCCAGCTACACAGGCTTAAACTCCTTAAATTAAAACTTTATTAATTTAAAAAGGTAAACGACCTGTCTACTAAATTTTAATGAACAAATTAAAAGCCCCAGCGGAGCTCTCCACTAAATCAATAGTTGCACGTACAGGTCGTACAGCTTCTATAACTTCTCTTGAGTTGAGAGTTTTATTGGCGAAGCTGAATTGGATAGAGGTGAAACTCTATCTTGATTGAACCACAACTATACGAGTTTGCGATAAGTTTTTAGAGATTATTTATTTCACATTTCAGACATTTGCCTCTCATTTTTACCATAAAAGTAAAAAGAGGGGTGTTATACCCCAACAATGTACGCCTTGACGAATGCTCGCAGGGACGCAGAACGCGCGCGACTAGAACCGCTCTCACCCTGATGATGTTCCTCGTTAGGGACGAAATGCTGGTGTTCTTCCAACACAAACAAGGTTCGTAGTTAACCCGCTTACATACATAATGAATTCGTCAAAGTACGATAGTTTTTATAGTAAACAAAGGGGTGTTATACGTTTGACGTATGTATGCCTATGCCTATGTCTGAATAAACGGGTGAATGGATTTTGTTTTAGTTTCTTTGGGAGTTTTCCAACAAATGTGTTTTAGTTATGTTTTATGGAAATCAGTGCAGCTGTTTTAATGTTATGATACTTAGTTCAAAATAAAGTTGAGTGTGTTGTACACAAGACGTACATACAAGATTTTCTGAAAATATACAACGTTCAGAAATTTTTACTGTTAAGTAATAATAACGAAGAGTTCAGCTTCTACACAATTTCATCTGATGAATGAACATGCAAATACGGTTCAGTTTATACCAAGTGCTCTTGTTTGAGAGGCACTGCAGTCTGCAAAGTACTTTTATGCTTAAAATGAACATTCCCCTTTACCTCCGTAAAGGATACGGAAATATAGTTGATTTTATAATTTACCTTCCCGGAATGAGCGCTTAACGGCTCTTGAAGAAATTAATTTGTTTGTAGTCAAATTTCAACTACCGTATTATTTATGTTTACTCCTAGTTCTTGGTACCCAAGGCAACCTACGAACGAGTAACTAATTTTACGCACAGAGTGATGTTGTATAAGCATTCATGCCTAGTAGCTGCTATTTAAAGTTATTCAGACCAGAACGCTTCCCATTACTTTATACTTTACTATATTGTTATGTGTACTCGTACTCCTCTTTATGATAAGAGCAAATAAGGCGCTTATCATTGAGGCTTATGTCCGGCAATGGACTGGCAAATGCTGTTGATTAGATGTTTAATGTGTGTAATTTTGATATAATCAAAATGTAATAGAATTTTCAATAAATCCTACTTAACTTCCCACACATAAAAGTACCGACAGCGTTGCATTTTGCGTCGCAAAATTGCATTACAATAATAAAGATGGCGACTTCCTTCCTCCATCCGACGCGGCATCGATTGAAGTCGCCGCGACGCCATTGGCCCGCCGCCGTGACGTCACGGTATCGACCAACCGCCTACGACCGCGCATGCGTAGGACCACCGTCTCCAACGCGATTGGCTCAAGCCTTGTTCAAGCGTATTTTGATCATTAATTAAAAGGCATTAGGGGTATTTCAGGGACAACGTACTTGAAGAATACCTTAGGTTTGACGTAGAGCGAGATAATGGACTGTATAACAATGCTATGTATATGACGTAGGGCTGATTAAGAAGCTCTTTCGTCGGCTTCACGATCGCTCATAATCTATCGCGCAAAACCTCAAATCTTGGCAATAAAAGGATGACGTAAGTAAAGTCTGACTTGCCAAATTGGCAAGTCTGACTTTAGGCCGTTCAGTGACTTTATACAGGCTTTAACTTTTAACTTTGGTTATTTTTTTATGATTTTTTTTTTCTGTTGAAACATCGGGAAAAACAGGTAAATAAACCCAATAAATACGCGTTCAATAATACTAATAATAATGAGAGTGTATGTCCAAATATAAGTATGAGAAATTAAACATGCCGTTTTTGTTTTCTCATATAGTAGAGGACTTCTTTAGACGACATTTCTCTAACTTCAATGGTTTCAGATTAGGTCATACACTCCAAAAAGCCACCCTGTTTAGCGTAGAATAAAATAATTTATTTATTAAAACAAAACCAGCAGCATATACACAAATTTAGAATTAAGAAAATTTAAACTATTAAAAGGTTTTCACGAGTAAGAAGAATACATAAAAAGTGTAAACAAGCAAAGTGATGATGACAAAGTACGTAGTAAGTATGACACATATTTTTATCAAGATCGGTATATCTGAACTCTGAACATCCAATTTGCTAGAAGACAAACGCAATATTTACGTTCAAAAACTTAAACTCCAACGTGACTCTAACCGCTTTATTTTCCATAGAATACCTAAGTAAAAAAATGTCACAAAATCCACTCGCTATTCTAAAAAATTATCGACTTACAGTTAAAAGACTGTCGAAAAAAATATCGTTTTCACAAACACCGGGTACAAGTACAATCGACCAAACGTGAAATTATTATTAATTCTCAATGTAAACAGCCATCGATTGGAACCCAAGGGCGCTAGTTGGAGACAAACTGCCAGACACAGGCGATAGGCTTACGTATTCTTGGTTTGGTTATTCACGGTCACGTTTGTTATTTAATACTTTTGCCGATTAAACCATGATAATATAGGTCCTATACAATTTAAAATTTGTTAAAAATGTTAGCTTGTTGTTGTATGCAGGGTGTGGCGTAAAGAGTGGTCAATCCTTTACCTACGGGTAGGGGGCATCATAACTGTCTTTCAATAACATCTAAAACAGTATCGCTCTATTAATGAATTAAAAATAAAAAAAAATATTCATCGTGCCACATACAACATCTATTTCTCTTTTAATTAACAACACCTTTACACACGTAAAAGCGTTACATTATGTAACACCGCACAAAGTATTATATGTATCCATCGTACCTACATTTCACACTCCAGCCAGACAAAAGGTTGACACCAAAACAATGGAAATCCGAGGTATCCTACCGTATCGAGGATGGCATCTGAATAGGAATTCAGACCCGCATCACAATATAGATAGCTAACAGTAAAGACACTCATGAGGGCTTAAGGTTGTCGCGTACATACAACATCATGGCTGCTCAGCTCACACCGCCGCCGCCGCCGCAGGCGCCGTACCGCTAAGTTAGTTCCCGAAAACGCCCGAAATAGAACGAAGCGCTTCAAGCCCCGCCCCGCATCCAACACCGAAGAAGACCCGAGGCAGGCCGTATACACGGGGAAAAAGTATGCTTTGTAGGAATGGTTCAACTAGCCGCTGCACCTAGTGCCTTTACCAAGTACCAGAGAATGCGCGAACCAGGATGATAAGTTTGACTCAGCTCGCGGCTCTCGGAGCATCTGTCGAGCACCGAATCCCTGTCTGACAGACAGTACGTCTACCGGGCTGGGAGGTTGACGACGGATGTGGCGAGGGAGATGGTACGCCGCGTGCTGGAGGCCCGGGAGCGCGGGATGCAGGTAGCGGTGATGTTCTGCGACGTGTCGAAAGCGTTCGACATCGCGGATCATGCGGTCCTTGCAGCGAAGCTCGAGCACTATGGCATAGCTGAAGGGCCGTTTCGGTTGCTGCTACAATCAATGACCGGAAGAACACAAGTCGTGACAGGTAAGAGGGGGCAGCAATATGCCATAAGACTACACTATGGAAGTAGCTGAACTAAACTAATCTAGACCATTACTAAGCAGTAGAATATGGATATGTCGCGAGGACTTCAACGTAATTGTAGTGGTTGTATGGTTGCTTTAATGTTCTAGAGAGAGTGACTACTGTTTCACATCATTATTGTGCCCATATTAATAGAAAGTATAATGAAAGGTTGATCTCGTTGGAACTTTTAATTGCAGGGTTGGTTGCGGTACGAGAATCGATTGAAGCGATAACTTTGCCGTTCGACAAGTACACCAATTCCAATTCAATAAGAGTTTTTAATTGATTAAGGCACGACATGCTTTTATGGATATTATTTATTTTGTCCTCTTTAACCTATCTAAAAAAATAAGGAGATATTGACTAACAATGGATTGAGTTTATGATTTTGCAGCCATTTTAATTAAACACTCAACCATCAACATTGTCAAAATATCTGTCCTCACAAATACCTCTTACCAAATCGATTAACGCAATCACTGCCCAACGAGTGGTGCTATCCACTCGTTGGGCAGTGACTGCGTTCACACAGGTGAAGTTCACCTGTAACGCGCGTTAACACGCTTCAAATTTCGTGTGACGAGCGCTAACGCGCGTTGCGACTGCATCAACGAGCGATCACCTGCGTCCAGATATTTTTTCTCTGTGCGTTGCGCATATGAACGGTTGTTTCCTTTCCTGTAATCACGCAGTTTCGCGCACGCTTTTACTAAAATATAAGTAAGTAGTTTATGGGAACTTCAACGTCGTTCGTCCCATGCCGTCGTTTTGGCGAGAATATTAAACATTCATCAAAACTTTTCCCTTGACAATATTAGATTGATTGTAGTAACGTAGATACATTCTAAAACCCCAATTCTCATTCCAGAAAACTCCAGCACCAAAACCTAGTTTAACTGTACGACGTCTGCTCCAAACACCGGCCGCTCTACATCGTGACTGAACACATGCGGCACGGCTCTCCTACCTGCGGCACACGTCACTCGACGTTATCGGACACGCCGTGCTATTAGATATGTGCATACAGGTAATTATACAGGGTGTACCAACACCTAGTTTAACTGTACGTCTGCTCTAAACACCGGCCGCTCTATCGTGACCGAGTACATGCGGCACGGCTCTCTGTTCAACTACCTACGGCACACGTAACCCGGCACACGTTACAGGTGCCGCCCTGCTTGAGAGTTGTAATGTAATTAATTAAGTACCTATTTAAGTAAGCGAAGATTCTGGGTAAGTAAAGTTACTGGCCTCAATCTCAAGCTACCTTAAAAGTGCACAACTATCTAAAGTTTTTCAATTATGTGTATACCAACTCAACCTCAGAAAATTACGGTGAAAAGGGTTGAAAACTTTGAGGCTGAAATGTTCGAAAACTCTGGAAATTACGATGAAGGCGTAAAAAAGTAGAGCTTTCTAAATAGGTTCGAAAACAAGTAGGAGCTTACTCGTTAAGTGGAGTTTGATATGAAAATCTGGAGAAGGTCGACGCCGCATGTTACTTATTATGATGATGGATGGCCCCTCGCATTACCTATGCATTAACTTCGCTGTCGGGATCCGGATTCAATATATTGAAGATGGATTGTATAATGAAGTGATATTTTGATACATTAATTCCGCTACGAAATATGATTTCTTAAAACAGCTTTTTAGGGTTTCGAAGATTCGGAGGTCGGTTTCGAAACCCTTATGGCATCGCTTTTTCTGTCCTTTTTTCCGTGTTTAATATCTCAGCAACTACAGCAGCAATTTTCCAAAGGGGGCGCTATTTCACCGAGTGGGGTATCAAATTAAAGGTATCGGTTTGTACATCTTAAAACAGTTTTTAAAATTTCTGTAGGTTTCATACTTTTTGAAATATCTCGAAAATTTTACTGTTTTATGTAGGTTAATTTGTAGGTAAATTTTAAGGTATTCCATACATAGCAAAGTCTCTAACCGGTACCTGTAATACATAATTGGGATACTTGACAAACATTCGAAACCCTCGGCGCGCGAGTCACACTCGCACTTGACGGAATTCGTTTAATTTGTTTTTATATTGGAAACTCTGTAGGGGTAATTAGCAGTTTTCTATGTTTCACAAATACACAGGAGTTGGAAAGGGTTTCTCATCACCTCAACTCGAGCTGTTCAGTGAACTTTTTATGTCCTTGTAAACTTTCGCGATTGGTTAACATATTGTAGATTATTTATCGGGTATTTCTCGCGTACCTTTTCGAGTCGCCCCGTGATGTGACCGCGATCGCTGCAACGCGATGGAAACGTAGGAGAAAATAAAACAAAAGGTACGCGATAAATACCCGACAAATAATCTTTAATACTTTTTATATGATTTTGATATTCCCTATCACAACGCACACTTATCAGCATCCTTACTCATTTGCACTCTAGCCTTGACAGCGAAGCGATCCCGGTTCTTTTCAGAGTTGATTTGTGTGGGCAACTTTTAAGCACCACAAATTACATTTCAACGGCTCTGTTTTCCTCGATCGCAAATTAAGAGGACGCAATGCGCGCCATATTGTGAAAAGGATAGGCATAGGATTTCGCGTTCATTGGAACGGACAAAGCATACGTTTTTGGAACGACGTAAGCGCAAAAATCTAGATATTGTTTATTTACAAGAAAACTGCGCAACTTATGAAGAAACTGGTTCAAGGAAACAAATAATTGTGTATAACCTACGAATCAAAACATAAATAACTTCAATAGACCGCAGGTTTTCTGAGATCTCGACCAAATTATGTGTAAGACGATGCACTTTCATGATTTTTTTATCGTAGTGTTTTTTCTCAATCGTGTTTTCACATTCAAGAAATCAAAGAAAACATGTTTATTTTAAGTAACTCGAGTTCTTTGCCACTGAGATCTCGTGAGTACTGAGATCTAGGCCTAGTTGACAACCAAACCCGTAAGGTTCGCCCTGTAAGGGACTATACCGCCGTATGTGTTAATTTCCATCAGCCGTCGATATTACTTGGTAAAGACCACAGAGCACATCAATATCAATTAAATTACATCGAATTCCCTTCGCATATCCTCTTAGGCACACGTGCTCCACCAATCACCCTCAATTCGTCCCGCACGCCGTTCAAACGCATAAACAAACGTGCAGGATCCACCCCTGGGCATACGCGGATAAAACTCGTAAATCGAGTGAAGTACGCACGTAATAGTATCTGGAGGTATTCAGAAGTGAGGTTAAATGACGAGCTAATTTAGCTAAAATTCGGCAATCTCCTACGACAATTTTATTTGAACTATCATCATAACTTTAGAACTTTAGAACACAGTGATTTGTGTTTAAGGTACAAAAGATAAAAATTACATCGAATCGTCATCGAATGCGTAAAATTGTGCGATTCAAGCTCTTAGCTGTCCCCCATTTCATCAAAGAAAACTACGAGTATATCTAAATTGACTCATCCGTTTTGGAGCTACGATGCCACAGATACGCAGATGGACACTTGTAGTTAACCCGCTTACATCCGTAACGGATGTAAGCGGGTTAACAACGAACCTCATTTGTATTGGAAGAACACCAACGGTTAATTTATAAGATACCTCTTTTTAAACACAACCGCAACAAATATGAATACATTGACGTCATCACCGGCCTAAGTCGGCCATTAACCTCTGCCAAGATCATAATGCGCATCTGCAAAACGCTTCCACAACACGCACACGCACAGATGTAGCTGCCAACACCCACAGATGTAGCTGCCTACAATATTTATATCTATTATGGAGAAGTTCGAAGGACCACAACGCAACTACAAGAGAAAAAAATGCAGTGGAAACTAATCCACCCGGGTTATGGATCAGAGTGGACAACTGGTCTATTAGCGGATCTTCAAAGTGGATCAAAGTGGAATGGAGCCTTTTGTTATGGGATGTATACGACTTATTTCTTTTATTTATACTTTGTAACATAGAAAAGGCCCAGATCCGGATCAAATATTTATATATTGACGTCATAACCGGCCAGAGTAGAACATTAATCTCTAGGTCCTTAATGCGCATCTGCAAAACGTTTCCACAACACGCACGTTTGGTACTCGCTTCCTACAATATTTTTCTGGCCAACGTCGAGCTTATTTTGAGCCGGGAAGATTTCATTTAATTTCAAATTAATATGGACCTAAACGCTAACGTGGTGATGGAGACTATTAAAGACTTTTTGTGGCTATGGCTATATTTTGTTCATAATAAAACACGCTTCAAATAGCACTCCTTGAAATATGATTTATGATATGATAATAAACAGCCCGTTAGAGCGAGTCGACTCACACACAAAGGGTTCCGTAGCGTGAAAATCAGGCAACTTTTTCAAAGAACATTAAATATTCACTTGTTCGGAGACCCCTTTACATTTTTAACTTTATTATATTTTAAGTATTTGTTGTTATTACAGTTGAAGTGTTACTTATTTATAGAAAGTTTCGTATGTCTACCGTTGAGCGGATAGTGTGGTTCAAGTGATACACCCAAACAAGGTAAAGGCTTCGCAAAATAACAATAATAATAATAATAAAATAGCAATAATTAAAAACAAAACACTTTTTTAGTATGGAAGCCCCCTTTAATTTGGATATTTAGATGATTTTTATTATTTGCTGTTATAGCGGCAAGAGAAATACACATTCTCTGAAAATTTGAATTATCTATCTTTTACGGTTCATGAGATAGAGCCCTATGACAGACGGACGAACGGACAGCGGAGGCTTAGTAATAGGGTTCCGTTTTCACCCCTCGGGTACGGAACCCTAAAAATGAATAACCTTAATTTGCTAAGTGGTTGCTCGTTCACCAACAAATTTTAGAATACCAACTAGCACAACAACTACTGCTAAATATCAGACAACCCACCCAGGAAGCAATACACAAGACAAGCTATAATACGCAATCTCGAACGAAGGCCCAGAGGCAATCAAAAGAGCAATAAGACGCTGCATTTCTTATCACCTCTCAGCTATTTATTCGACGTTCGAGGATAAAGGAGAACTCTTTAGAAGATATGGTTACTCGTATTTCACCGACTGCTCTAAAAGGCGGATATGTTTTGCGAAGTGTGTGACGTTCATAAAAACAAACTAAAAAAAACCTACTCCTAAATAAAACTTTATGCTCAATTACTAAAGAATTTATGGACGATGAATGTAGTGTTACATTAAATATAAACTTAACTTTGACCTTATTTTAACCTAGGTTTTAGATAATTAACTCTGTGCAATACTTATAGAAATCAAGTTAAATATAGTTGTGATAATTATGTGATTAGCTTATCTACCTCTCAAGATGCAAGGCACCCTAATAGGGCTCCTAATACCTAGCCTATAAAAGCCGCCATACAGAAACACACACAACACAGGTTATACGAATTTATATGAAAGACTACACATACACCGCCCGGCGGCCACTGTTTCTGTGTGTGGCGGCTTTAAGATTTTTTTTAAGACTGCTCTATTGTATCAGGATAGCAAAATAAATACTTGAATACTTTCTGAGGCTAAACTTTAATATAGCTATAACAAATAATGCTGGACAATTCACACAGCATCATCTAGCCCCAAGCTAAGCAGAGCTAATGTTATGGTACTAGGTGACTGATATACTTATTACAATACATTACATATCTATTTATCCATGCATCGTACTACATATATTATACAGGCTAATAGGCCAGCCACTAATATTTTTAGTATCGGCTAGGTATTAACTGATTTGCTAGAACTTCTGTTGCTTCAGTTAAGTATATTTTCTATAGAATTACCACAGCAAACTGTTATTTTAGATAGCATTACGAGCGGCGCCGCATCGTCGGCAACGAACGCCAATCAACATAAAGTGAAGTCCATTATAGGCTTCAGGTCTTACGTAGTACGGCACGCAAAGCTACTGTTGGGAAAATTGGCGAACACAGGGTGTATAAAGGCTGTAGGTACTTCTAGGTATTGATGCAGCCAATTACAAAATGCGCTGAGCGGTGTCAAAGTGGCAGAAACATTTTAAGATAAACGACACTTGACGCTATACGATAAGCTCAAAGGAATAACACTACAATTGAGCGAAATAAATAGCTTGCAACGCTTTGTGGTTTCGGAAACCGCAGACAAAATATCGTCGGTAAGTAACCATCATCGATTGATGTACTTGCCATCGGTTGATGTGACGGCATGTACATCAACTTAGTTTTTCAGCTTTTCGCAACAAATAACCTTGTGCCAAACGTACCAGTTTAGTTTGTGTATGATGTTTTCGATCTGATAATGCTTAGGTGTTACCTTGTTACGTTTAAACTAGATTAGTTATTTTTTATGTCTTAAATGGAACACAATTATTTTGCTAGCGGAGGAGGGCGCTTACTCTGCTACACAGTTTTTAATTTTTGCGGTAGTCAGCTCACAATTGTACATTAAGTTCTGTTCAATAAAGATTTTTTTTTTTTTTTTGTATAAATCATTCCTAGGAGGTGGGGACGGGGATGACCCCTGATATCCTCCAAAGACGTCCTGGTGTACGGACGTTTCACCATGACCGGCAGACAATAAATAAATGGAAATACAACAAACAAAGAATCTATATTACACTGCAAGTCTACAATTCCACATTGATATCCCGTGTCACGCTCTTAAAGGTAGATAATAGGATGTATCAAGGATCAAGTGGGTGTGGGTGGAAACAGGAATAGAACAGAATAATTACCTACTAGATCGAAAGATTTGTTAAACATAGAAGCACTCCAAATATTAGAACCTTCCAACCTTCAAACTTCAGAGTCAATAATAAAGTCCGTAATAAAAGATTCTGTAACGGGTTAAGCCCGTTGCAAAACTTTGCACTCAATTTCGTGCCGGATTTCAACTTTCCACTCTTTCGAACCCTCTCAGTCACAGTAGGTATAGGTCTACTCTTGCCAAGTAACAAATACAATACTACAATTTTGTATTCAAGAAAACTAGAGCCATTTCGTCATTGGTAAAGATAGTTCTTCATTGATAAGCTTTTGCTTTAAGCCCCTAGAAATAGTATACCCAGCTTCATTCTGGTCTTTTCATCCATTGTTGACGTTTTAGGACCTTTATTAACAAAGAAAATTACGAAAAAGTAATAGAAACAAATTAGAACTAGTATTTACAATTGAAACAACTGAGCTAACTGCATACTGTTACAAACAATCTACAGGTAACTCAACTGCTCCATATCAATCCAAGTCGGAAGCGTCCCCAAGACGCTGGCTGCATTACCCCGCGGTATGGCAATGCTGCAATACGTTTTAGGTGAAGCCTCATTTCCTTCAATGGCTGTAAAGCCCTTTTAAGATAAACAAATCCTTAAAAATTCTAGATTTCTGCAATACCGTTGTAAATATAGGTACTAAAACCACGATTTTTTTATAACTAAATTCAAATTAGCAACTCTTAAACCAACGGGTAAAAGGAAAACAGAAACGGCAGCAACAATTTACTTTGATCGCTGAATAAAACAGCGATAAACGTCCTACACGACCTTGGCACATTTCAGGCTGCAGAGCCTCGCTCTCGACTTCCAATGTCACCTTTGCCATTTACTCTAAGTAGATCATCTGCACTATCGATTGCTCGGTGGCCTTTGCATTCTAAAATATTTCAGATGCTTCACTAAAGTTTCTCCCAACCTATTATTTATTAAGGAACTTATACATTTAAACAGCTAAAAAATCTTTTAAATCGATCATGATTATTAAGACTAAAGTCATACACAACGGCATATTTAGCATGATTTAAGTATTGAGCTTTCCAATATTAGGTATTAGAAATTCATGATCATGGCGCATGAAACTGTGCCCAAATATTGGAAAGCTCAATACTCAAATGATTGTATATATCCCATTGTAAATGACTTTGAACGGCTAATTTTGGTAAAGCCGTTGTGCGCAAACAACGCGATAACTGAACGGATCGGGCTAAAATGCATAGATTTTGGTTGCTATAGATTGGTAATAATAATAAGGCTAGTTTTTATGTTTTGTAAAAATTCTAATTCAGAGTGCTTTATTTCCTTTACACCTTTACAGGACTATTGGACACAACATAAGTAAAACTAGGAAATAAAAACTAAAGTGATCACTTTGATTTTTGGTTCACTTCAATCTTTTTAAGGTAAAATAAAGAAGCGAACAAAAAACCTTTACCTTGTTAGGTTGTTAGTTTAGGCAAAACGCGTGCAATGATGCAGACTAAAGTTCGTTTTAATAATGTAATGCTGATGATTTAGACGTGTGATGAAAAGGGTGTTTGACCAAAAATAGAACGTTACAGGCGGACAACAAGTTTAGTGATTTTACCAATAAAACATTATTACATTTCATGTATGTGTGGAAAGTGATTTTACCTTGCGAGGAAATCGAATAACCAAATGGAGAATTATGTACCAAAACCGGCTAAACACTACATAGTTAGGTAGGTACATACTCAAAACAAATGTATTAATTTAATGTTTTATTTATGAACTTTGTAATCTTGTTTTAATGCATGCTTTAAACTTTTTCATATTATATTTGTTAACACGGAACTGCTCTCAAATATTCATAATGTGTACACATACTTAGGGATACTATCTAGATCTTAATATAGTGGCTTTCTATTTTTTTTACTATTTGATTGTGTTCTGTTTTGTGTGCCAAATAAATAAATAAATAAATAAAATAAATAAATATAGTTGTCAATCAAGACAGCTTTTCAATTTGAAATAACAATAGAGATCTAATATAAGAGAAAACAAAATGGATACAGTTTTCGGCTGCCCTGTTTCTAAAATTACTTTATTTCCAGAGTTGAGGTCGGTACGGAAGAATACAAGAAAACGTAAAATGAGGTCAAGAAAACATGAAACTATTTTAGAAATATCGCAAGATGTTTTCTCATTTCAAATATACATATGCGACCAATTCCTTATTCTCAAGAGAGTAGACCAATAACAACTTGAGCCACAGACAGTTTGGGTTTAAATTCGTAGTAAACTTATGTTTTGTACTTTAATCAATACAAACATTAAGCTCGTTTAAAAAAGCCATTAAAAAAATAATGAGTGTTTTTTTTATTTTGTGAACGTCATAATTCATTTAATTTTTCTTTGTGTTTATGAATTTTACTAACATTCTAATCCTATAAATGATGACTAATGTATGTAACTTATTATGATGTAATTTTGTTTTCTTTTAGTTAATGTTATGGGTTTTAATAACCGTGTTAATAAATTATAAAAATAAAAGCTCTGCTCTCGACACGGGTTTCTATAGGTAAAAGTCAAATCAATAAATCATTAGATCGATGCAATAAATGCAAATGTTTGTCACTACGGCTAGGTACCTTTTTACTTCAGCCGAAGTACCTAACATTGCATTATATAATCTGCTTCAGCAATAATATCAACCTCTCGATAAGCATTGATGGTCGTGTCACGGTCATGGCCTTTAGTTTAAGTTTCCGCTTTGTTACAACTAGACTTAGCTTTGTTTTTCGTTGCACCGGATGGTATACAATACTAGACCGGCAACAAAAAAAAAACGGCTTACAAATATAAAATTAAACGAAAATCTTTTTCAGTGCGTAATTAGTTCCTTCTGAAGATCGTAACATCCTTTTGAAGATTGTTCTAGATGAGTGCCAACGCGACGCAATGCGACGCGACGCCCACTTTCTAGAAAGCAAAACAAGAACTTTTTTAGTCTCAATTCGTGATTTGTTAGATTTTCATTGATAAGTATCAAAAAAATCTCAACTTCGTTTCAAATCTAATTTGCGTTTTAGTATTCGGGCGACAGTTAGTTTGCTTTTGCGCTTACATTGAAATTTGTACTTTAATATATAAAATACGTTCTTGTTTTGTTTATCGAAAGTGGGTGTCGCGTCGCATCGCGTCGCGTTTGTCGCTCAGCCGTTGTCCTAGGTGAACGACAAATGCGGCAATGCGACGCGACGCGAAAATATCTAGCAGTCGTTGTATGAATGTGTGGCCTACGTTGTCGCGTTAATCAGTCTGTGACGAGACGCGAAGATGTGCGGACTTGTTTTTTGCGCGACAAAACACGACGATGACTTGAACAACTTGTGTTGGCAACACATAATTTACAGAAAATGCTTGGCAATAAGCTACAATACTTTTTAAAGAAATGTGGATTACTTCTTAGTTTCGCTAAGTATTTAAAATATGAATTTTCCAGTAACAACGCAGTATACTTGCCCATAGTTAAAACAGTAATGAACTAAGATCGCTGCGTTTGTCGCTCATTAGAAAACTACAAAATAGGAACGAACATCGCGTGTAGTATTGGTCGCATAATGTCGCATAGCGTCGCGTCGCGTCGCTATATTTCGCGTCCCATCATCGCTCACTTAGGACAACGGGTCACCTAGGACAAGCGGTAAGCTGTAAATATGGTGCGGTGCCAAGAAGATAACGAAAGATTTCTACTTATCTCTTTCGCTGTCTTGCAAATACCAATCTCCTACTGCACTCGCTTGAGGGCGCTTCTCTATCTCTGTGCAATCAGCAACATACTCGAAGCCCTGTCAGAGACTACTATCCAAATAAGCTCCCAGGAAATTGTATTTTAAGTATCTAGGCGTAGAGTCACTTTAGGATAGACGCAAGCTTTTCTTTGTACTGATTCTGATCTCAGCAGTGCCTTTGACATTGCAAAAGGTAAGAGCTGGTTTTCACCGAACTCGAGCGGAGATTAGGTTAAATTAACCAATAGGAAACAGTAGAAATAGTGATTAATGACAGTCGCCGCCCGATCATTGAATCACGGAAAAACGACGCCATTCAGTTAAATGCCTAAGCCAATCGTTGAACGAACGCCTAAATCAACGTTCAACAATATGGCCGAACGCCACTTAACCATCACGTTGAATGAAATGAATTAAGAGTTCCCAAAAAAGCACGACGTGTATCCGAGATTCTATTGTTTGTTTTTAACCCGTGATAACAAGTGATTAATTAAAAAGTATAAAAACCCGACTCAATCCTCGCTTTTTCACTTTTTTTCGCATAAGGAGAGGGCGCAGGGCTACAAAATGTAACTAAAAACCGTATAGGAGACGAAAATCGCCGACAGACGTTTTCATGCTTGGATGTACTTAAGAGTATCCGGCAACCTCATAGAAACACTCGAAAAACATAACTAAAAAGAGGGGTGTTCTATGTTTAACGTGCATGTCTGTGTGTCTGTCCATAATATGGCATCCTAGCTCCCAAACGGATACACCGATTTTGATTTAAATAAATATAGAAGGTGACTTCGTCAAGTGTGATCTTTTGTTAGAAGAGAACGATACAGCCGTTCTAAAATTATTACGATTCAAAGTAAAAAAGGCGGGGGTTTTCGCATTTTTGTAAAATTGGCTGGTACACATCGTCTCTCCTTTTTCCTTTAGTGGAATAGGTGAAGGAAAGGCGTCAGTCAGTCGCGCCTGTGACGCACGTTTCATCCAGACTGGGTAAGCAGTGTCCTGTGAATTGTGATACTGTTGAGTCATGATTATCTGAACGCATACCGTTTTCTCTGACTTGTCTTAATAATAATCGAATAATAATTATTCGTGGGGTATGACAATGATTCAATAATTATTGTAATAGGTACACATATATCAAAACTTTAAAACAGTGTATGATAACACTGTTTTAAAATTTTGCGGGACAAATACTAATCCCTCGGGAATAAAATGTTTATGGAACCACCTCGGGATCATTCTCTATAAAATGGCGAAATAATTTTCAAAATCGGTCTATAATTGACGGAGAAATCGACGGACATACAAAACATCAACATGTTCTATGTTCGGTTCCTACTTTTTTCGAAGTTGGGAAAATAATTTATATCACATAACTAGAAATAGAAAAACTATTATTCTAAGGTCTATTTTATTCTTTATCCCATACGATTATTTCGTAATAAAGAAAGCGAATGTTACTAAATATTAGTTCCAATTTTCTTACCTCTCAGACTCGCATAGAAATAATATAAAAACTAATTCGTGATGGAAAATGTGTATACCTTCAAGTAATAAGGTGGCTGCAAAGTTCAAACCTACGTCATTCACGAAGCGTAGGCGTCTGGTTGCACGTGAAGCCATTATTAATGTTTGCAACCGTGGGCTTTCATTTGGTTTCAAGTCGACATAAACAGATCACTTAACATATTTTAAAAACCCGGGTACTGACCGGCGTTGGGCGTAATGTAACGTGCCACACAGCGAGCGTTTGTGAAGTTAGTACAGGGCGCCAGTCAGAAAGAAAGCACTCGCAACGATCAACGAAACTGATTTTCGCACACGGGCGTAACGTTTCATGCACGCTGCGAATGGGACATTACGCCCCGTGACACCGGTCCGTACCCGGTTTAATGAAGTAAACATAGGCCTGACACCGAAAGCGCAAGATCGCTGTGAGTGGCACAAATTGTAGCAGGCCTACATCAGTGAGCGGATAGGGCTGCTGATTGTAAAATAAATTAATAAATAGATAATGCTGGACAATCCTCACACCATCATCTAGCCCCAAAGTAAGCAGAGCTTGTGTTATGGGTACTAGATGACCGATAAACTTAATACAATACTTATCATAGATAGATATTATTTATTATATATAGAAAATACCCAGAACACCCGGAACAAATATTTGCAGATTGTACAAACATTTGTCCCAAGGCGGGAATCGAACCCGCAACCTTCTGCGTCGCAGGCGGACCTTAGCCCGCCGCGCCACATCAGTCGTCATTAGAATTGTGTTGTGAATTGTGTTGATTGTGGGTCGTCATTGGATTATATATAGATATATAGATAATACTTTTATTCATCACCTTATAAAACAGATATGATGTTGATGAAACCAAGGCCACATTTTCAGGTTATACTTCGCGACAGCTTGACTCGGCATGCTCTTATTGTCTATCCCATGATACTTCTATGAGATCAGTAGAAAAATCTATAAAAATATTTTCTTTATGTCAGTTGTGTCATAGGGACGTTAATAGACACTACTCAGGTATCAAATAGTTTCACCGAAATGCTGTATTATAGAGGGGGGCCTATTCCCAACGATGGGTTTCAAATAATGATAACATTAGGTAACCTAAGTAAAATAACGAAATCTATTCATATTTATTAACTCAGTCTAGCCCCAGACGCACTTTGCCAAAGCATTACGCAGCGAGACGCCTGATTATAAAGATAGTTATACGTCTGTTAGTAACTTTACACGAAATATTTGTCTGCTGCGTGATCCTATTTGTGCGACGCAAAAACACATGAAATAAATTGGTTTCGTTTTGCGCGACCATTTCAAATTGTAGCCTAAAACTAGACCAATTTATTTCACCAGTGTTTCTGACAACAAAAATGGAGTTTTGTTATCAAAGTAGTTCAAAATTAGATTTATCTTTCAGATTATTTGATTTCATAATAGAAATGGATGCATGGTCTTTAGATTATTTTGTTGATGTTTAGCACCTGACAAAAACGCACACCAGACGGCGAAAATTTGAAGAAGGACAAACAACAAGGACATAGACTGTGGAGGCGGAGGAAAGAACAAGGGCAGGGCGGGTCGCGAATATGACTTGCGTTTTCTTGTTTGACTCATCATCAATTTCGTTCATCGTTTATGACTAAACTGTTCTATTCATACAGGTGTTAACTTAAAACCATACCTCATACTTCATGTTTTGTTGTCATTCTACTCAACTAACGCAGAATGCGCTGAACTCAACATCGACTATTGAGAAACCACTCTTAAAAAATAGTACAGAGACTGACCATGGTACAGTAAAATCTTTATCTTCCACATTCAAACTGTCCTCAACATTCACACACCTTTAACATTCATTCATTCATTCAAGTCTCTTAAAACGCATTCACATCTATTCAAAACTCTTCACAAAGACTTTGCGCAAAGCCACACTTGCCTTCAAATCACAGCAACGAAGCACTCAAGTCTCTAATTAAAACCGTAGCGGTGCGGTGCTACGAACGTCTACGAGCTACGCGTGTAGACCGGCTACGAGCTACGCGTGTAGCGTCTACGAATGCATCACGTGTAGTGTCTACGAACGAACTATGGTGGTGCTACGTTGATAGGGTAATAAGCGGTTTTTCAAAGCAGAGCTGAAATGTGAAGAAATAACAGAGAGCATAACGTGAAAATGGCGACACATGACGGTCACTACATGTGTTCAAAATTCTATTGGTCGTATTTTGAACCATCTCTTCAACTCTCCGGGTTGGTGAAAACGAAGAAGACAATCTTACTTCCAACACAGATTTCAATGGTTGATAGTTATATTGTAGACTAATCTGTTTCAATATGCAAAAACATACTCTTAGATAAATTGTATTGAGCGTTCTCAAAATCCCATAAACTAATAATTATTCAACAACATGAAAATGTCAGCGTTGAATATAATAGGTATTGAAAACTTTACAAATGAACTCATGGTAGTGAAACACTCGAGTAATTTATTAAGTATAGGCAGTTCATTAAACATCAACGTCGATAAGATAATCAATAACATACCCAACAACACACACATATCAATAAGCAAGCCATAAAAGCGCCGAAACTATTATACCGTATATTACGCAATAATAAACCAGACAGATTAGGCCATCAAATCTTCAATATAAACTACAGGGTGTCATCTCCTACATAAACTACAGGAAAGCTGGAAGCTATAGTAAATCAGAGGCAGACTCATAACTCTGCCGGTGACAGAGGCAAATTTATTAGATCTAGCAACTTGGAAAAATAACAACCACCCACGCTGTAGTCATCTACGGTGTAATTGGTGGAGCAAATGAGATTTTCCCCACACGCCTTACTGCGACGTTGGGTGGGGCACGTGATAAAAATAAATAGATAGATAGATAATACTTTTATTCATCACTTTATAAAACAGATAGTACTTAATTTAACATATTATAGGCAACAGCAATGGAACTGGCGGGCTTATCGCTTAAAGCGATTTCAACCAGGCAACCAAAACGATTGTGAGAAAAATAAAGGATGGCGGTGCTTTTTCAAACTATTTATACTAATACACATAATACCTACTTACTAAAATATTACACTAATACATACACCAAAATTATTTTACTTAGGGACATGCTAAGTAATCTATGTGTAACATGACATATAAATAGTAAATATATAATATAAACATAGGCTTTCTTAAGGCGAGGTTATCCTGCAGCAGTAGGCATTTAGCGCTGCCCCGCCCCGCGCGCTAAATACTTCGCGCGAACGCAGCGGTAGTAAACTCGCATGACCCCGCCAGCGATATGGTATAGAAATAAGCAGTAGGATAATTTTATTTGACTTTAGAATGCATTTTTTATGATCAAACTTTTTTAATAGTATTATTAAGGGTATCAAATAAAACAAATTTATTAAATTTAAAATTAAAAATAAATAAATAATGCTGGACAATACACACAGCATCATCTAGCCCCAAAGTAAGCAGAGCTTGTGTTATGGGTACTAGATGACTGATAAACTTAATACAATATATAACATAGATAGATATTTAAATATTATTATTGTTTAATTTAAGTAGTAAGATAATTTTATTTTACTTTAAAAATGCATTTCTTATGATCAAACTTTGTTTATAGTATTATTAAGGGTACTCGAAAATTTTACTATTACCCTGTATACTCCGAAGTTTGCAAACCGATACATCTGAAATGTAGGTACCTTTAATTTGTTGGTATTCATCAAATAGCAAAGTCTCTAACCAGTAACCAGTACATATTGTACATATAAAAAATCATAAAGATGACACTAAATCGATATTTCAAACAGTTCCTCGTTGAAATCATGTCAAAGGTATATCAAAAGATAGGGCTTATTATTTACTAGGGTATTGTAAAAAAAATGTATAATTTAGTTATAATTAATCTCTGTGAAAGAAGACTATCAAAATCTACCCGACCAGGCGCTCGCGCCGCGCGCCGGGCGGCCAGTGCCCATCGAGACGTCTTCGAGGTTGGTCGCACGTCTTTTGTCTCCCAAAAATTCCAACCGCGTTTCACATTGGTGTAGATAAATAAAATGGGACCTCCATTTTGTATCATGGCTTTAACTCATGTTAATTAATTTCTGGCCATATGGACCCCAGACTCAAACCATCTTTGTAATTAATATATCCTAACATTGACGCAGATTTTTGGGGTACACAGGTGCCCCATTACGGTACCTTCAATGGCAACACGAAACCAATTAGAGTTCACGACAAATACGCCTCTAGATAATTAAACTGTCACAGAGACGATTCGTATCCCAGCGGTTGGGGTCAGAGAGACCCCTGTGAGTCGCTTGAGGTTTTAATTAGTTGTTAATAATAAGTAAATAATGCTGGGCATTTTACACAGCATCATCTAGCCTTAAGGCTGGTCTATGCCCCAACGGCCTTGAGAACACAAAATAATTATCTGTAGCCGTATATATAATTTGTTTTATTCGCGAAATGTTCATTTTGTGTAAAATACTTTGACAAATATCTGAGTGAATAAAAATATTCAAACTCAATAGCGTTTAGAAGAAATCCAAATTTAGAACTAAAAAAAATATTCGAGATTCGGATATTTCTTCTAAACGCTGTTGATTTTGAGTATTTTTCCTTACAAACAAAGTATTTATAAGGCTACAGATAATTATTTTGTGTTTTCAAGGCCGTTGGGGCATGCCCCAGCCTTAAGCTGGGTTTTCCTGCGAATGGGTAATGAGTGGGAAACGGTAGGAGGGACGGACTACCATTAAATTAAATAGGTTTACATTTCCACCAACAAAGAGTTTTGTCTATTGATTTCCACCGCAAAAAGAAAATGAGAGAGATAAGTGAGCGAAGCGTCATTTCAGTGCTTTCTGCTCGCTCAGTCCTTTCCGCTCGAATATTTGTTGGCGGAAATACAAGTATGCATTTTAAGTAATCTTGCGAGTTGAACGGCGTCCTTAATGGGTCCGCCCGCTCCGCTAGCGGTGGAAACCAGGCTTTAAAGAATAAAACGCGGTATTTGTAGTATCAAATAGCTTTGCACTTTTTTCTGGATAAAAACGTAACATATAGTATTCAGAAACAATGTAATGTAAATTAATAAATTATTTTTAAATTAGAATGGTCTAATTTTAAAAATAATTTATTAATTCCGAATGGTCGGACCAACTGAAAAATTTTACATCTTCATAATATCATTATAGTAGACTAGCTGCTGCCCGCGGCTTCGCACGCTCTTTTCCAAGATAGAAAGTAGCCAACGTCCGTCTCCGGGTTACCCTCCATCTCCATGAAAAATTTCAATATGATTCGTTCAGCCGTTTAGGAGTGAAAAGGTAACAGACAGACAGAGTTACTTTCGAATTTATAATATTAGGATGGAAATATGTATAACTTATTTCGTTTGACCACGATCACTTAAAGTTTATTTTATTAATGAGTTCAGAAAATAAGAAAGTACCCTTACCTTTCTTGTAGATTGCTCTTCGCTTAAATCAGTGTCATCTAAAACAAAAAATAACATTCATGAAAAACAAGCTAAATATTTGATTTCCTTCTTTCGTAGAGTAAATTCCGACAAAAATACGTCTTATAAAAGCTCCCACAGTTTCCCGCTTCCCATCAAAATACAGGTCACTAAAATAAAACATAACCTACTTAACCATGTTTCTAGGAAATAACGATAGATAGAACACTAAGCTCCTAGTATTAAAACTTTACACTTTAGAGCTAAATTTATAATACACAAGCAACAGCTTGCCGTCAATAAAAGCATCCAGTCCTCCATTAAGTTTTCTACGCTTACAAAATACAAAGTAACATGAATAAAATTCACTTAGCAGAGACTAAAACCGCAAGGCACCTCCCACCCCTCTTTCTAGGCAGTCGGGTAAAAATAGGGTTGCTTGTAGTATTTTTAGTGCACAACGAACTTTTTCCTAATAGAGTTATGTGTTTATTGAAAAGACGATGCTGCTATCAAAATCAACCAATCACAACGTTAAAATTACAGACGAGGTGGTAATCGTTAGGTCACAAAACAAAATAAACTAAAAAACATTACTTGTATGATGCCTGTTATGACTAAAAAACTGCGTTAAACCGAACGCAAATACACAACCTAGCATAGAGCTCTAGATAAATTCGCTTTACTTGAGTAAAGCGCTTGAGTTTGAACTCAAGCCAGTAACCCTACGCCTACACAATAAATAAAGTCTCCAGCACACGTTTTACAACTGTTACCGTTCCGTTCTCTATAAAGCGTAGTATTCCGTTATAAAGCGGCCGTTAGCAGCGCCAATGCTACTTCCGTTATGGGCTACGTGACTTTGACTGTGTACTGAATGCATTGGCAGTAGGTACGAGTACCATGTTATTGCATCCAGTACCTACCCAGTGATAACGTGCAAAATAGGCAAACTAAGTGTTGAATTAGGTTTAATCAACCGAATTCATATAAATTTTATTTCTATTCCCATTCTTAGTTTTACGCTCCCATCTTTGTCATTCTCATATTCAGAAGGTAGCGGCTTCAGCAAATATCACACTAATATTATATGCGATTGTTTGGATGGATGGATGTTTATTACTTCTTCACGCCAAACTATCATCGGATCGGGGTGAAATTTTGCATAGGTGTAGTACGCGATGCTTTTACCACGGAAGTCCAAAAAAGCGACTAAACTGAGGAAGTCTAACCTTAGGGTTGGGCTTCCTCAGTTTAGTCGTATTTTTTTTTAGGCTGAGGCTAACCTCAGCCTAAAAAATACATTACAAATTACTGAACACGCCTTATAACGCTAATGTAGAAACTTGGACCGAAACAGTTTTTGTGCGCCCTAAAAAAGTCTAGACCTGGAAAAACACATGGTAAACTTTTTATCCCATAAATCAGCTCCGATGGGATAGAAGCCGCGGGCAGAAACTAGTTTAACAATGTATTTGTATTTTTTTTTTCTGCAAAGCGGCGGTTAGCAGCGCCTGTGATACGTCCTTTATGGGCTATGTGACTACGTGCTAAGCTGAATGCATCATGATATTGGATAACTACAGCAATTGTACTATGCAAAAGTTGAACTAAGCAAGTGAGATTTTTGTCAATTAATTTCATATGAACTCCATTTTGACTCCGATTGCCATTCTCATTTTGATGTTCATTCTCAGTCATCCATTATATTTCTAGAAAGAAAACATTTCTATGATATTAAAAAAAATATGTTTTCACGACCGCTGCGGCGCAGTGAGCGAAAGTCTGCTCGGTCACAGAAGGGGCTAGATAATTTGTGCTGGAAATATCCAGCATTATCATTTCGTATTTTTACTTATTCACCGATAAGCCGCTAAAGGGCCTACATCCAACACTCAATACAGAAATTTAATGAATAACGAATAAGACCTAAAACGTCTCAGGGAATTGATCGACACCCGACAGCCTCCGACAAGGTCAATCGTAGGCGTTAACATTTAATATGAAAACTTGGCAAGTCTTCAGACTTTCCTAATACACTGGAAGATATAAGGGTACTTTTCCACCAGAGGCGTGTTAAGTAACTGAGCAGCGTAAGGGTAAAATTCCTCCAATAGGGCTTATTAATATTTTATGTATGTATCATTGTTTTATTATCTATGCTTAAGCTTTTTTAAGGCAATGTCAGCACTGCTCTGTTTGGCAAATAAATAATAGAAAAAGACGGAACTTACGCGATCACATAACATTACAAGCAAGATTCCAAACCACGGGTTGTCTGCTCCAGCAGCAGTTGAAATAGAAAGACATGGAGGTTTTTAATGAAAAAAGTACCATCTAATTGTAACGATTGCGGTGTCATTGAAGATATACACCACATATTGATGGAATGTGTCCGGAATGAGTCTCAGTAGAACCTGTTTCGGCAAGTACAGTACATTTCACATCGGCCGTATAAATAGCACTATGGCTGACCCTTTGTCAGGTGAAGCCGAGATGCTACCTCTATATAACCTTGCAGAATTAGGTCTTAGCTCTTAGGTTGTTATTTTGTCTGCTTGTAGGTAAGTACATTTAGTTTTCTTTAGTTAAGTAGTTTTTCCTTTATGTAGAGTGTAGTTATTATAGATAGTTGTTATAATATTAAGTTATTTGTTTGTGTTGATTTTTATGGGACGGTGTGGTCGCTAAGCGACAAAGTCCTTCTTTAAAATAAAAATAAAAAAAGGACATGGAGGAGTTAGAACTTTGTACTAAAACGTACAAAGCAAGTGAAGAGTGGGTATTTTCTTCTATGTCTTCTATCTATGGTGGCGTACAAGGAATGTTTTCGAGAGGTACGTCCCGTCGTCTTACTCGCAATATTTTAATGATGAAACCGTCGAAACAAGGAAAGTATAGGTACCTATACTCTATTATTTAATTATCTGCCAAAAAGAGAAATAATCCCACAGTACTGAACTTAAAACTTAACTTCCTTAATTTTTAACACAATTCAAAGTACTTTGTTCTATTGATTTGCAATCCTATTTTCAATAAATACTCTTGGTATTCTTTTGCACCCTACAGGCTGCACGTACTATTGACCTAAGCTGTATACGTACATGTGAGCAAAAATAAATAAATATCGTTAACAATGATATCTTTGTCTCGACTCCAAGCATGTGAATTTTAGTTTATTTTTTGTTCGGATTTGTTGACATAATTTGCAGATAACTCAAAGCTCGCCCATAGTGGCCTCGCACCCTAATCAAATTATTAACATTCGCGCCGCGCAACGTCTAGGCGTGTAATTTCTCTGACACGTGTTATCAAATTTCCATTACTTAACCTCACCAATATTCTACCTACGTTCTTTCTTAAAACTTCATCGGACGTGCGACTCTGTTTTCGTATTTATTACCGAGAATATTTATCCCAAGCTGAAGTGGGGCTTCATATCTTGCGGTATGGTTGATTTTTGTTTGGCCGAGGTGTCGTTTTGGGAGCTTACGGGGGTCGTGTTATTAGACTTGTCTTTCTTTATTGGAATATACGAGGGGCTGGGTGCCAGCCGCGACCTCTTGCGGTCGACAAGGACCATTCGAGAAGCATCTCAACAGGCAGCGTCTTGATTAATTTTTTTAATGAAACATTTGTCATCCATCACTTTTCGTAATATTTTTGATCAACATTGTGTCAATACAGATGGCACCAAAACGTAACTAAACTAATTTGACAGCACTATAAATGATGCTATCCTTTGTATTTCGATCGTTTTGAAAAGGACGCCTACATTTTTAGTGCTGATAAATGAGTTAAGTTCAGTTTCGACGACATCTAAATTGTCACCAATGAGGATCTTAGGTATTTGACCAATAATAAATAGGAATTTCAGGTCATCTCACTCAGATAAAATATGCATAGGTTGATTAAAAAAGAGACAAGAAAAGAACAAAACCATTATAAACTCAGATAAATTATACTAAACAAAGTCCATCTTGTTGCCAACCCACAGGCTGCCTGTCTAATCTACCGCAAAAACCCGTACACAAAATTCTGGATAAAATATTAATAAATGTAAATAGCTTTATCCCAAGGAGTATTATACTAATTTTAATATTGTTACCGCAACGGGACCGTGTTTTACTTTAAGCTGGGTAATGAGAAGGTCTTGGCCGTTGGCATGGAATAGGTTGCCTTGGAGAAATCGCTCTCAGCGATAAGGCCGCCTATTGTACTGATTATGTGTTAATTGGAGATATAAGGTTTTTATTATGTTATTTTTTAAGTGCAATAAAGTTAATTCATTCCATTCATTCATGGAATAAATAATAACAATAATAATGCTAGATAATCAAATGGAAGGCTGCAGCTAGTGGGTTATTAGAAAAGCAAATGTGACAAACTTTTTAGAATATATGAGTGGGTTGGTGGGCTAAGTAAAAATAAGAATTACAAGGTCCGTAAAGATAGTCTTGAATGTTATGGAAATATTATTCTAGCACCTGCCAGAGGTTTAATTCGCATCAATCGACAGTAACTCTGTCCGTATTTTTGTTTGTCTATTATATTTTGTAGCGCACTAGCGGCTGAACGAATCTTATTGAACTTGACAGGGAGATAGTTTAAATCTCGGCGAAAATGCGAGTGAAGCCGCTGGCATAAACAAGTATCCAAACAATAAATTATCTTTGCTGTTCGACAGTTCGTTGCCAGTTGTTCGGTTTTATATTTTACGAAATAATTTCGTAAAATATAACACCGAACAACTGGCAACGTAAGTAACTGGTAAGTTACACACTTACAATTTCGTAAATTATAACATTTCTCTACACTATTGAAATCATAACATTTTACACTTGTAAGTTTTAAACGAAAACTTGATTGCTTAGCAAACAGGAAGTTATGAAATTCAAAGTTGCAAAACGGAACCACGTTACTCAAAGTTGCAAAATACAGTTTTTGTAACTTTTTCTGTAACTTTTCCGCTCCAAGACGGGTAAGGTAGGTACTAGAGTAACCGGGGCTGTTAAAACGCCGTAAAATTCCGGGACAAGTTTATCCCGTGTACACAAGACAACAATGTTGCTTAATTAAGTTGAAAGTATGTAATTTGCATCAAGTAACTGCTTGCTGAGTGAGACGGTAAAATTATGTTGTTTTGTCTGTACCTACAATGCTGAACTTTTAACATACATATATCGTGAAGAAATAATAAGGATTTCCGCGTGGAAAAAAAACATACAGACGAACTGAGAACCTCCTCCTTTTTGAAGTCGGTTAAAAATTAATAAAATGTGACGTATCATCTCATTCGCCTTATTTACTAGAAAGAAACTAAGCCAAATAATCTGAGTTTTAGTTAGAATGCGATCATAGGATATTATTTAGATTTTTTTTCTGTTGCTTATTTTCTATTTTTTATTTTTGTTACTTATTTTGTACTGGTGAATAGGACGTGGTTGCACCAATGGTTCTTTATGAGACAAGGCGGGGATGGTTCAAATTGCAAGACATTAACTATAAAAATAAACAAAGTGAAAACGTGAAAACCTGTTTTTTTTTTTTTACTATTTCTGTTTCCTTCACAAACCTAGTTTTAAGTTCAAAGGGGAGCTCCCCTTTACTGCTAGACATCGTAAAGTGGAATTGTGGTCGTTTAGCTGTCTACAGCACTTGCAAGTACCTTGAATAATTCTTTTAACACGTCCGCAAGAGTTTTCTATGAATAAAAGAGGATTGTTGGAAAGAAATGCTGAATTGTATGTTTGTGGTATAGGTACATATCTCACAAAGATTGCTGAACATAGCCTCTTCAAACCTGAAAATTCTTCTGAAAAGCTGAACCTGTTCGATCAGTGATGTGATGATTTTTGGCGTTTATTGTGATATACCAGCTAGATTACATTGATGTATTATCAGCCATCTATCGATAAGCCTAGGTAAGAGTAGAACAAAGAGATCGAGCTTGGTCAAAAAAGGTTTGTTTATTCTATGCTTATGCTTTTACCACGGAAGTCCAAAAAAGCGACTAAACTGAGGAAGCCTAACCTTAGGGTTGGGCTTCCTCAGTTTAGTCGTATTTTTTTTAGGCTGAGGCTAACCTCAGCCTAAAAAATACATTACAAATTACTGAACACGCCTTATAACGCTAATGTAGAAACTTAGACCGTAACAGTTTTTGTGGGCCCTAAAAAAGTTCGTGCGGCATTTATTATATTTCGGAATCGGAAAGTTGGCAATGAAGATGTACAGGATCTCGTTCTTGAAAAGCTTTTAGAGGAACTCGTTAATAATATTCTCAGAGTAACTTTTTTAATACATTCTCATCAAAAATGGGACGTGTCAAGTGGTTTCTGCCAAAGTGAAGAACTTTGATCGTTTTGGTCATGAGCTGTTCCTTTGATACCATATTTTGATTATTTTTCATATTGTCATACTTAGTTTATTGCATCCATAATAACATTAACAGCTTGCTGCGATATTAAAGGATGAATAATTTAATAGTTAACTTAACGATTTCGCCCCACCTGCTGGGCTAAGGCCTCCTACAAATATTTCAAGCCGTCCCAGTCTTAGACTGACTCCTGCCAATCTTCATTAATTAAACTAAGCTAACGAATCCTGCGAATCCAATTTCACAAAAAATCTAAATCTGTGCGTCTGTGGCACCATACCTCATGGTACGCATAAGTAAAGTAAAATCGTCCTTCCCCAACGACGATTTTATATACACACTCTTGATGAAGTCACCATTCAAAGAAAAAAGCTAATCAAAATCGATTCATCCGTTTAGGAGGTACGGTGCCACAGACACACAGATACACACGTCAAACTTATGACATCCCTCATTTTAGTCGGGGGTTAAACGTATAGGTAGATAGTACCTATTGCAGCCAATGCAATAGGTACAAATTATTATTTAATGCTAGATGATGATATTTGAATTAAATAAATAAAAATGCTAGATAATTCACGTCTCTAGGCCTACAGTAAGCAGAGCTTGTGTTATCGGTACTATAAAACAACAAATTATATATTTAATATATAGCTCTGCTTAGCTTGGGGGTAGATGATGTTTTGTGGATTGTCCAGCGTTATTTATTTATTTATGTATATACGTAATAAACTACGTACATAGATAGTTATTTTTTACTATACATGAAAAACACCTACTGGGTGTTTTTCATGTACAAATATTAGGTCCTTACATATGAAATTGGCGTTTTGTATGGGAGGAACAAAAAGTCGAATATTTTTTAATATAATATATTTAATTAATCAAAGTATGAACCATTATTTTCTATGCACTTTTGCCATCTTATAGGTAGTTCATTGATCCCTTTACTAAAAAAACCAGTCGGACGGGAATCAATAAAATCTTTGAAGGCGATTTGGACTGCCCCATCGGAGTTGAATTTTTTCCCTTGCAAGAAGTTATACAAATTTCGAAAAAAATGGTAATCTGTTGGAGCAAGGTCCGGGGAGTACGGAGGATGTCTTAGACTTTCCAATTGAAGCTCTTCTAATTTAGTAGCCGTCTGTTGCGCAGTGTGTGGTCTAGCGTTGTCGTGAAGCAGCAGTGGCGTGGAGCGATTGACCAGCCTAGGTTGTTTAGCCGCTAGCTTTTCCATCATGGTTTGCAATTGCTGACAATAGACATCAGCCGTAATAGTCTGGCCAGATTTGAGAAAACTGTAATGAACAATACCGGCACTAGTCCACCAAACGCTTACAAGTAACTTTTTTGGGGTTAATTTTCGCTTGGGGCAGGATTTGGCTGGCTGGCCAGGATCCAACCATTGCGCTGAGCGCTTCCGATTATCGTAAAGAACCCATTTTTCATCACAGGTAATGATTCGGTTTAAAATACCTTCATTATTGTGCCGGTTTAGTAATGTAACGCAGCAGTCGACGCGCGTTTGCCGGTTTGCTTCAGTCAATTCGTGAGGTACCCACCTTTCAAGCTTTTTAATCTTCCCAATTTGCTTCAAGTGAATTAAAACAGTTTTATCACTAACATCGCAGCCTGCAGCTAACTCGGACGTGGTTTGCGATGGATCCGCTTCCACAATAGCCTTCAACTCTTCATTATCAACTTGAGTCTCAGGCCGTCCACGGGGCTTGTTCTGCAGGTCAAAATTTCCAGAACGAAAACGTTGGAACCAAAAACGAACTGTGTTTTCTTTTGCAACACGACCGCCATACACATCATTCACCCTTCGAGTTGTTTCCGCAGCACTAGTGCCACGGCGGAACTCGTACTCGTAAATAATGCGATATTTTAAGTTTTCCATTTTGTAAAATGAGTGACGCAAACAGAAAAAAACAGAAGAAAAAAAACAAATGAATGACGATCATCGAAGCACAAATACATGAGTCTATAGCTGTACAAATTTGAATTTGGAATTCCTTACCAAAGAGGAGAAATTTGTGATTAAAGTGGCCAGTACGAAAAACGCCAATTTCATATGTAAGGACCTAATATCTGCAGATCGTACCAACATTTGAACCGAGGCGGAAATCAAACCCACAACCGCTCTCATCACAGGCGGACATTCGCTCGTTGCGCCTCATTTTATTTATTGCACGCAGCAAACCTTAACCTCAACAGCCTATATTGGTCCAGTGCTGGACGCTGGCTTCCCCCTGATAAGCGCCTTATTGGCTTTTATCTCATGGGGGTAATGCCCGTAATCCTTACGCTGGGCATGCGGGTTGAGGAACGCTTGCAGTAAAGCACACTGCAAACTCACAAACACAACTATCTATAGCTACACGGATATAAAGTAATTGAATGAGTAACCACAAGTGCAATGGGATTGACATTAAATGACGCGTTACTCATCCACATATTATGGGTGATTAATAATGTTTCTACAACAAGCGTGTATGAATGAGCGCGTGTTTTAGATTGGCATGTAAAACATGTCTATGCTATGCTGACCATCTGGTGGATGCCTCACTCATATGGTGATGTTAGTTAATATTGTTTAACAAACAGCATTAAAAGTAAAGTCATAGAGAAAAAAAAACTCCAAATTAAACAAAATTCCAAACCACTAATATCAACCATCTAGTTTAAGAAGTTAAATGTAGAAGAGATTAAATACTAGATCTCAGTACACACGGGATCCACGTAGTTTAGAACTCGAATTACATAAAATTCAACATTTTTACTTTGGTTCCTTGAATGTGAAAACACGACCGAGAATTTTTTTTACGATAAAAATTAAACATGAAAGTGCACTGTTTCCCACATAATTTGGTCGAGATCTCAGGAACTATTGAAATGAATTATGTT
This sequence comes from Eupithecia inturbata, assembly GCA_963662085.1. Lineage (NCBI taxonomy): Eukaryota > Metazoa > Arthropoda > Insecta > Lepidoptera > Geometridae > Eupithecia > Eupithecia inturbata. The sequence continues at coordinate 3,702,392 of OY759195.1, forward strand.
TTTATTCGTAGGTTAATACTAATTATTTGGTTCCTTGAACCAGTCTCTTCATAAGTTGTATAGTTTTCATGTTAATAAGCAAAAACTTTTTTCGCTCTTTCGCCGTTCGAAAAGCATATGCTCTGTCACGCTCCTATGAACGTGAAATCCTATGCCTATCCTATTCACAAAATAGCGCGCATTGGGCCCTCATAAGTGTGTCCCAAGATATTCGAAGAGTTTGGACCTTCTACGGGCAAAGAGCGTCTCGTAAACGAATTACTAACTCCCCGGAAATAATATCGAATGTTCCCTCCGAGACGTCGAAAAATACAGGGTTCGTTCAACTGTCGACGACGTCTACACAGTCATTCATTAGTCATTAGGTACCTACCGTACTACCTATGCGGCTATCTGCGCCCTGTGCAAAGCTTCACAATAATTATTATAAATTTATTAGAGTTAGCAATTCTCCGAAAATAAAATATCGAACGTTGACTAAAGAGAGACGACATGAGCGAAGCAGTGTAAAGCTTGGTAATTCGGTGAATTACCAAAAACCCTGTATCAAATTCAAATTCTAAGTGCTTTATTTCCTGTAGACCTTACAGGACTCTTGGACACGTAACAAAATTCAAATTACATAAATGAAACTAGAAAATAAAGTGATCACTTTGATTTTTGTTCACTTCAATATTTTTAAGGTAAAGTTAAGAAGTATATAAGTATTATACAGGGTGTCTGGCAGCAGATTTGTTTGTGTTTATGTTTTTAAAATTGAATAAAAAGCAACTACGTTGCTAATCGTTTTATTTTATATATTTTTACAAAGAGTGATGCTGCGGATTTTATTTCTTAAATATAATTTCACCTAAATGCTCTCCGTCGAGATGTACGCACTGTTCTAAACGGAGATTCGAGTTTTGCGCTACACGCTGCAGTAAACCCGGATGGATGTCGTTTATTTCACGGCGAAACTTTCCTTCAGGTCTTCAATAGCTTGCGGATTGTTTTGGTAAACTTTACCTTTGAGATATCCCCATAAAAAAAACCTAAGGGGTCTAACCGGGTGACCTAGATGGCCATGGGATGTCTCCAAAGCGACTGATCAGTTTCCCAGGGAAGAGCTTCCCGTAGCAAACACATCGAAGCCCTGGCCGTGTATGGGGTAGCTCCATCTTGCTGAAACCACGTTTATTTTATGCCTAATCTGCGCTCACAGATTAGGCATAAAGTAATCCGCAATCATGCTTCCATAATTCTCGGCATTCACATTAATCGCTTAACCCGAGGATTTTCAAAAAAATGTGCCATTTATTCCAAGTGTGAAGAAACCGCACCAGACCGTCACCCTTGTGCAATTTAATGGTTTTTGATGCTTGGCTCGTGGGTTACGGGTTCTTGGAGACCAATAACGGCAATTTTATCAGCATCATCGTTTCACAGAATTGTTTGCGTCATTTTCCTTGAGTGCTTGGACGATTTGAATTTTTAAAGGATGGAACTTCAAGTCATCTTCAACATTTCATGAACAGTTGCTCTCGGAAGACCCAGTGTGGCTGCTCTTTTCTGTACCGAAAGTCTTTTCTGTACCGGATCTCCACTTAAACTTCTTTCCACACATTCAATGTTTCAGGGGTCCTTGAAGATCGACTAGGCCCCAACCGAGGGATGTTGATAGCCAAAGCACTTGTGCGGAATCATTGCACCCATAAGCGAATTAGATTTACACTCGGTCCATCACTCAACGTCGAATATAGAACCGTGAACAAAATTGTCGACGTGCGATAACGTAAGAATCACAACTCTTAAAAAACGGTTTGCACGATGCTCTGCCGAACACTGTGGTATCGTGACTAACGAATCCGCACGATCCGTGAATCGAATGATACCTCCCAAGTCCCGCACCGTTCATTACTTTTTAAAATATTAAATTTGCCGCCAGACACCCTGTGGAATACTTATACAGGGTTTATGTAGTATTATATTATCGGTGTGATCTCCACGGGCTAGTCACCTGATGTATCCTTATTTTACAACTCATCTGCACACATACATCCAGTGCTGAAAATGTCTTCCTCAAACGAGGGGGTTTGATATAATCACCACGCTTGGCAGGTGGATTGGTGAACACAGTGGAGGTGTTATAAATCAGTATCTGCCCGTGGTCCACCTACGTAGTTCACCTGGCTGTAACAGCGGTAATTTTTTCTTCCCCCTGGTCCACCTGTTTTATGGGCATTTAAACTTTTTACATTACGTTACTTATATACAAACTTTTACACAGAAGAAAGCTGCTGCCTCTGGTAGGTACCATAGTCGACTATTAAATGTAAATTATGGGAAATGTTTATAAATTTAAATAATGAGATGTTGCTATTATATCCTCGCATTGATAATATCTGTTAGCTCGGCGTGATTGCACTTGCAGGTACCTAATCCCAGCAATTTAACATGACACATATCTGCAGATAACAATAACAGGAAAAGAACAAATAACCTTTAGTTCTACAAACAGGACATAATAACCTTAGGACCTCAATTATAGGACATCCCTCCTCAATTATCCCTACCCCTCTTGTACTTGTACCACAGAGTGCATTCACCGGCGCCGCGGCGGGGGAATCGCGTGCGTCGCCAAACCCGATAATCCATCGGTGATATTGTAACCATGGATTTGGATGAGGGTGGTTAGTGGAATTCATAAATGACAAAATGTTTTTTTTTTATGAATAAAAGTGTATAATTTTATTGGTTACGCGCATTGTTCTTTAAATCCTATAGGTAGGTACTATCTCACACATTGCAACAAGGAGTATTGGAAAGAGGAAAGGGCAATAGCGTCCCTCTCCAATTATCTCTGTTTTGTAGCACCATATTTTTCCTGTCATGCTGCATGTCTAGTTTGCATGACACCCTAACTACCCATAAAATTATGTCAGTCGCTATACCAAACATCCTGTATAATCTCACGATTTTCGATGAAAAGTTGAAAAGGACAGAAAGCGGCTATATAAAATCTTTTTTGGTGCAAGGCGAACCTTTAGAATTTTATGAAACGTAATGACGCAAAAATATCAAAGAAAAAACAATAGTTATTTTAATAATTGAATTTATTAGATATGTACCTATACGATTTCGTATTCAGAATAAAAAAATTGAGCAGGTAAGTAGTAGTGGTTAAGTATAGTCAAAAATAAAAAGACAACAGGAGCCATTGAAAAATTAACTACAAAGTCATAGAATCTCTGCCAGATGAGAGCTATTGATTATACATATATATTATTGAAGCTATTATGTTTAATATTCTTTAAAAAACTATAGATCCTAGAAAAAAAAAAACATTTTGAAATGAACTCAAATATACCTTTCTTAATTCCCACACTTGATTTAATTGATTGATTTCAACCCCTTATCTCATAAACCCCTTGACAAATTTCATGCAAATAGGATCGGTTGGACAGTTATGCTTGAAGTGACTGTTTAACCATACAGCAAAAACACCCAAGCTGCCAATGAGATCTTCGTTCTCTTCGCTCACTACGATCAAACAAATATAAATAATGCTGAACAATTCACACAGCATCACTATATGATGGGCTACCATCATATTTAGTTATTAAATTTGTAAAGTTATCTACTGAGTGGATTGACTTTGGGAGACAAGATACCAACAAAATTTAAAAGAAACACTTAAAGATGGTAGCAACTAGGGAAAGCACTATGGTCACCCTAATGCAAAACATGACCTATCTTCATACTTGGCACATTTCTTGCATGTACCTCTTGTAATTATATTCTTGCATAGCGCAATTTGAATTTTGAGGTAGGGTTGGGCTATAAATTACAACCTTCCCCTAAAATTTTATGCAGTTGGTACACATGCAGTTGTGTACCTTAACAATGGATGATTACATTTGTGCCAGTATACCTAGTGCCAAGTTGACACATTCTATCGTTGTATGAATTTTATTTATTCTCCTGATGCAGGGTGTATTGCCAAAAACTTGTAAGTTATTTTATTTTAACAAACTATTGTCCAAAAAAGGAAACAAAAGGGCATTTGAGGAATCATGGCAAAAATCTATTGGCTAAAATACCTACTACAATAATTAGATGAATATAATGTAGGTAAGTTATGCAAATATATTATATGATTGAGTCACTGAATGTGTTTTATATTATTCAACATGGTAAGTACCTATTGTTTTGTAATACCTAGGTAAAATTATCAGCTGATCTCAATATCAAAGTTGTCAGAGACAATAAATACTTAACTTTTTTAATTGCTAGGTAAGCAGGTAGGTACTTGCCTACATATGCCTGCACCTGCAAAGTTTATAGGACCAAGGCTGTGCAGCAGGCTTAAGGTTCTGATAAAGCACCAGGCTATTAGCAATCTGTCTTGCATTACGAAACAACGAAAATCGATAGAGACTGCGTATTCATGCTTTGAAACTCTACTAGATGAGCAAGTGCTTCATATGATAGCACTAGCTCATCGCTACATAAATAAGGAACGAAAAAATCAATAAAACCACTAATGTTGAACACCACCCATATTTACAATCTCATCATAGGAAATCGATAAGAAAAACCCGACTTACCACTTCACAGGTAGCTGGAGATTATCTTGTAGACTCGTCCAACTGTAATAACACTGCTGAATAATTCAGAAAAACTGTGAAAAATAATTGTTTTTACGACCAAATGTTTTATTAAAGCAAACCGACCAACTACGGAACGGAAGGAATTGCGATTGATTTGGTTGACAAACAGACTCGACTTGACTTGACTATGAAATTCGATTTGATTTGACAGATGTCAATGTCAAATTGACAGTTACACAATCCGTTGCAATGTTTAAACCGTGTAGACTGGAACGTAGCGTAGGCTGCTTGATCATAGCCTTAGACCGAGGAATCAATTATGGTATAATTCTCGGACCAAATATGTATAATTTATCTTTAAACGAATCATGAGGTCAGTTTCAATGTTTAAAAATTTATGGTTATTTACGTTGCGTTTCCGTTTTATCCATATCGAATGCCGCGAAATTCAAAAGCTTTGGAGCGTAGGTAGATTTCTCGATGCAGCACAGCATGAGCACAACCAAATTTTAAGCTTTGCGCACATTCATCCCACGTCACTACCGCACAGCACAAAAATGTGCATTCAAATATGGGCTTAAACTCTATCTTTGGATACATTTTAGTGACAAAATGGCATCCCACACGCTTCAAACGAGTGGCCCGCGAGCTGTCTGTCATCTGATGCACTCAATATAAAATGCATATAAATGACTAAATGTTACAGGATAAAGCCCATTTTTGTACTGTGCTAGCCTTTGATCGAAGAAAAGCAAAGATAGTTGCTGACTAGGTAAGTATTCAATAATTTTTAAATCTCCACTAACAGATGGGGTAAGTAACAGCAATAATTTATACAGAAAAAAAATACTTTATTTAAATTATATCACATAATATCTAATTACAATATGCCACGCGTGTTGATAAAAGCCTAAAAAGCTTCCAAATGTAAGGGTATTGTAATAATGCTCTAACGCTACTTTATGTGCTGAGAATTCATTTCTGTGCTTATTCAAATCGTTCGGAAATATCTTTCCAGTTAGCAACGTCGAAAATGGCCTTTACTTAGTCAGCGCGGACGTTTTTGTATTGGAGATAGTATGCGAGCTCAGCTTTTTAGGCTTATATCAACACACGTGGGCCACGCGTGTTGATAAAAGCCTAAAAAGCTTACAAATGTAAGGGTATTGTAATAATGCTCTAACGCTACTTTAAATGCTGAGAATTCATTTCTGTGCTTGTTCAAATCGTTCGGAAATATCTTTCCAGTTAGCAACGTCGAAAATGGCCTTTACGTAGTCAGCGCGGACGTTTTTGTATTGGAGATAGTATGCGTGCTCCCAAACATCGATACCGAAGAGCGGGATCAGACCTGAAATTAAACATAAGGGTTTAATGTACCTTTGACGACCTATGTGGCGCGGTGGGCGAAAGTCCGCCTGCGACGCAGGAGGTTGCGGTTTCGATTCCCGCGCTGGGGACAAAAGTTTGTACGATCTACAAATATTTGTTCCAGGTGTTCTGGATATTTTCTATGTATAATAAAAAAAAACTATCTACCTCGTGTGTTCATAAGTTTTGAGACGAACTTATTTAATTAATTTAAAAAGAAAGTAATTCATGCAACCTTTTTTAAACTTTTAAAATTTTAAATTTCGAATATTTTGAATCAGAAAAAATATACATTTGAATATTTGTTTCATTCTCCGTGAAAATGGCGCCAACAAAAGATTTGCGTGCGACTGTAATTTCACTGTTTCGAGCAGGAAAAAAACCAATGCAAGTTTTTAGTGAAATCCAAAGTTTGGGATGTAGTCGGAACTTTGTGTATTATACCATAAAGAGGTACAAGGAGACCGGCTCTTTAGAAGATCGTGGAAGATGTGGCCGCCCGCGGTCTGTAAGGACGCCCGCCAACATCAAAGTAATCAGAGAGCGAATTCGTCGCAACCCTTGCCGGACTCAAAAGAAATTAGCTCTGCAGACCAACATTTCGCGAATATCGGTGAACAGGATACTTAAATATGATCTTAAACTAAAGGCCTACAGTCGAAGGAAAGTGCATTATTTAAACGAGCGTCTTCGTAAATTGCGACTGGAACGATGTCGGAACCTATTGAAGAGACACGATCCAAAAAATATCTTGTTTACCGATGAAAAGATCTTCACGGTGGAAGAAAAGTTTAACCGGCAGAACAATAAGGTTTACGCCAGAAGTTCAAAGGACGTCCAGCCATCTGTACGCAATTTCCAGCGCACTCATCATCCAGCAAGTGTGATGGTTTGGTGGGGTGTTTCCTACGAGGGGGTCACTTCGCTTCATTTTTGCCAGCAAGGCGTCAAGGTGAAGGCACAAAATTACCAAACCGACATATTGGAAGCGGTGGTTAAACCATTAAATGATACGCTATTCGCTGGAAAATACTGGGTTTTCCAACAGGACTCTGCTCCCTCCCATAAAGCTAAGACTACCCAACGTTGGCTGGAGGCCAATTTGCCAGGCTTCATTCGGAGCGAAGATTGGCCCTCGTCAAGCCCTGACTTGAATCCTTTGGATTATTCTTTATGGACGGAATTGGAGCTGAGGGCATGCAGAAAGTCTCACCCAAACCTGGATTCTCTCAAGCGAGCCCTTATTAAATAATCGAAACGGATTCCCATTGAAAAGATTCGTGCCGCCATAGATGAATGGCGCACGCGTTTGAAGGCCTGCATTGAATGCAAAGGCGGCCATTTTGAATTATTTATTTTTAAATACAGATCTAGATGTCAGTAGTTTTAATTTTAATATCCAATAAATGAATACTCAACTTAGCTCCAAAAATATTTTAGTTTTACTGTGTCTCAAGACCACGAGGTATGTAATGTATTGTATTAAGTTTATCAGTCATCTAGTACCCATAACACAAGCTTGGGGTTAGATGATGCTGTGTGGCAATCCACACACTGCTGGACAATTCCAGCATTATTTATTTATTTATGTAGGTATATTATACCATGGGCACAACACATGGCCACTTCCAATTCAGCGAGAGCATCTACTTTTTTGCGGTTTTGTAAATTTTCATCATCAGCCTATGCTTGTCCAATGATGACCATAGGCCTTCCTTATTAGCGCCATAGCGCCTTGTTTTCAGATTGCCGCATCCAGCATCTGCGCGCTGTCTTTTGCAGGTCGACATCCCACCTGGCCGGAGTGTGTCCTAAATTATGTTTGTCGAGTCGCGTTCTCGGCTCAAGAACACGTTTACCTGACTGCCACTTCGGCTTGCTAATACTTTTTTTTAGTGTACTTAAATGCAACTCAGCATTCACGTAATACAGTGGGACTAGCTGATCTGTCATCACGGCTTTTTGTAGCCTTTTTTTAAAGGTCTATTAATACCATACCAGTGGTAGCCAGAAGAGGGTCTTGGTTCTGGCATGTAGCAATCTGCAGTTTCTTCATCTGCTTGTTGTATCCAAGCCAACCCCAACCAGAGCCCTGCACTGCCACAGAGGCGGTTGAAAGCTGCGTCTTCATATTCTCAATTGAACCAAAGTTGCTGAAACACAAATGAGTTTTTAAAATAATCTTACATTAAAAAATCAGGAAAGAGATAGATAGAGAAGCATTTATTAACGAACACAGACCTAATACAGCACATAACTTATATAGTACATAACTTACAAACAATAAATTAAACATACAATACAAAAATACCTAAATGAGAAAAAAAAACAAATTAAGAAGAGAGTAGGCAGTTAAATTGCTAGGCAGTGTTTTACTCATCCTCAATTATGCCAATAAAAGAAAAAAAAGCCAGCTCAGCTCTGCCTTCTATAAAGTCGTCTACACTATTACAAACAATCTGGAGGTACCTCAATTGATCCCTATCAATACCAATCGGAGGCATCCCTAAGACAACGGAATTAAATAAAAAATAATAGTAGAAAATAAAAAAAACATTGTAAAACACTATCAGCGGTACTACAACAACCAACGTAAACACTGGTCTAACAAACGTTTAGCTAAACAGTGTCTAGAGTTAGACATGCGTTTAACAAGAGTTTAACTCGCGTTACCACAAAACCGTGTTTAGCGCGTGTCTTTTTAGACAACGTTTAACTCAATCAGTTCGGTCACATTGCAAACCATTCGTTCATCCGTTCCATTTTCCGCAAATAATGTACGAAGAAGTCCTTTATTTTAGACATAAAATAATGTTCAATTTTGTTTTATACTTATGATATTTATTTATTTTTTTGATTATTGTTTTATCTGAAATATATGCAAGTATTTTTGATCAAAACCTTTTTTCACCTGAAAAAACAAAACGGATTTTGTGTCACTATCACACAGCTATAACTCAAAGAGTTGTATTATTGTCCCGAAATGTATTGGCGTAGTTTATGTTCTCTTCATCGAATAAGTCCACAAATTCAATGATCATATTCATTTTAACACCAAACACTTCCAACGAATACCAATAATTCTGAATTCTGAGTCACAACTAGCTCTCTAGACACTCGTTAGACAAGCGCTTTCGACTGTTTAGAATTCAAACTATGTCTAAGTCGTGTCTAACTATAAACCGTCGTAAAACGCAGTTTTGTTAAACGCGTAAAACGCTTTTGTTAAACACGCGCTCAACAGATGCCTAACTTTTTTGTAGTACCTACAATTGATATTTATTAAAACTTCTTTGTAGTAATTAATAAGTTAAAATGTAATCGTAGTATATATTTAGTTATTTTATTACCTTGAGTACCTATATCTGGTTATTTATAACATAATCCTAATTAGGTAACGTACAAAACATAAAAACAAAAAAGGCTAATAACCACTCCCATGATTTCTTGCGCCAGGCATGCAATCGCGACGAACGACGCACACCGTTTTTATCTTATATTATATACCTATCCACTTTATTTAATTTTAATTATGTACCTACCTATTGTTGGGTCACTTACTTGTTACCTACGTGCTTGTGATTGTGACATTTGTTGTTAAACGCCGTAGATCTACCGTAACTTTACCTAAGTAATATTAATATTTAGATACCAATGTATACTCATTCTAAGTGGAATTGTTTGTTCTTTTTGAGTATAAGACAAAGATCTTTAAACCGAAGTTTAGAAATTATTGAGGGTTTATCAAAAGATAGTTCTTGCTTCATTACAATATTACCAGAAAATATAATAAGAGTAGGTACCTACAATATAACCAAGCTACAAAATATAGGTACAAGTGTATAGAACAGGACTGATTCTAGACTTCTCTATATAAGTATATTTTCAAACAGGACTAAAAACAACACTAAGATGCATACAGCGATAATAACAAATACTACATTCTAGCAAATTCCACAATCAGTAGGTATACTATTTCTATAGACATTATAGGTACCTACTATTTCTCCACAGACATTTATTGTAAACATGCATCTCACCAATACTTACCTATTGCCTGGATAATGTTATATTGTCAAAAAAGTGCATAACCAAAAACTTTCAAAGAAACAAGTTAACAGAAAACAAAGCCAAGAAAGTGTTAGTCACTAACAGTTATGTAATTTATGAGTAGGGGAAGTTGGCACGAGTTGATCCTTCGTTCTTCCTTGTTGCTTGCTAATTAGTTCAATTTTGAGTTTTCACAGTTATTGCGCCGATCCAACGCTTGGAGGTTATTTAAAGTGACTATGAGTGAAAAATTTAGATCTGGGCAAGACGATCCCCAGGGGGGTGTACAAGATGATCCCAAGCAAGCAACTCGCGCGTGTTCGTCTGTTTGGTTCCGTAGCCGATTATATAAAAATAAATGGTTTTGTTCGCTTTATAAAGTTTTTTGTTGCATGTTTTTTTTTATATTTGTATTATTCTGTTCATACAGAAATAAAATCCTAACTTGTGTATATAAATAAGACTTTTTCAAAATAAACGCTTGCCAATCGATTCAATCAATTACGGAACCCTAAAATAGGCCAAGTGGGGCAAGATTATCCCTGGGATCATCTTACCTATCCCTTAGGGATCATCTTGGACACCCCGGTGAACAAAATAATTGGGTTTTCTTTAAACCTTGCAAGGTTTAAAGAAAACCCATTTATTTTAACAAGATAAATTATTCAGCATCCTGCCTGAGTATGCACCAAGCTAGACAGATAAATTTCGTACTAAATGTTTGTCTTTAAAATAGATTTCAATAATTATTTCGGCAGTACTACTTTCCTCTAAGTCGGACCTGTTGGAATATACAGCGAACCCATGAAGCTGGGAGACGACGTTAAATAAACCGCCAAGTGCAAGTCGACTCGCACATTAAAGGTTCCGTACCGTAAAAACCAGGCAACTTTTTCAAAGAACGTAAAATTTTCACTTGTTTGGAACCCCTTTAAATTTTCAACTTTATTATATTTACCAGTATTAGTTGTTATTGTTATTTTATATTTACCTATAGTATTAGTTGTTGTTGTTATTGTAGTTGAAGTGTTACTTATTTATAATAAGTTTTATGTGTTCTATTGTGGTTCAAGAGATACAGCCTTGACAAACAAAAAGCAAAAATAGCCAAAAAAATCAAGTTTTTTATGGAAGGCCCCTTTAACTTGGATATTTATTTTATTTTTATTATGGCAAGAGAAATAAACATTCTCTGAAAATTTTAACTGTCTACCTCTTACGGTTCATGAAATAGAGCCCTGTGACAGACGGACGGACAGCGGAGGCTTAGTAATAGGGTTCCGTTTTCACTCTTCGTGTATGGAACCCTAAACATGCCATTGAAGGAGCTAAAACATGACTTCATTGCAATTTAAGTTAGTATACTTGTTGCCTTGTGACAGACAGACGGACGGACGGACAGCGGAGGCTTAGTAATAGGGTTGCGTTTTCACCCTTCAGGTACGGAACCCTAAAAATAACAACAGAATGAGAAGCCGCACCCGTGCTGGTGTTAGGAACCGAAGCGTTCATTTTGAACATTAAAAATAAGTGACTTTAAATGAAAAACTTTTAACTTAAAAAAATACCCGTCAATCTGTGGGTACAGACAGGCGCACTAATTTGTATTTGTATTTATTTATTTCGTAACTGATACGATTATTTACAACCAATTACATTATTTTCTTAAGATTAAAACAAAATATCGTGCGCAAATACTTAATAAATTATTTAACAATAACTTCCGGAATTGAGGCAAAATAAATTGATTGAGTAAATAAATTAGATTTTCACATTAATAAGGTAAGAACTACAAAAACAAAATAATATAAACAAAACAAGCATGCATCCTTTCATTCTACACTCTCGCAAAACTTCAGGCATACACATTAGACTCTTCCATTCATCTGCGAATCTATCACAGTCTGGGTTCTGGTCAAAGAGTATGTTGAGTCCGGCGAGGGTGAGAGGCAGTGGAGAGTTGGCCCGAGCGGCGGTAGAAGGGCACAAAGAAAAGTCTGTGGCTTCTGTTGCGAACGTAATTATCGAGCAGGTAGAGACGAAATAGAAGGTTGTGCTGATCAGGAGCATCGATCATACCACGGAGCACCTCGCACATTGTTATTTGATCATAAGCCAGTCTGGTTTGCAAAGAGTTATATGCAGCAAATCAGCAAATTTTTATTCAAAAAGCATCATAAATGGAGCAGGTTAGAGATTTAAACAAACATATGGGGAGGTTTGGCGCGGAGCTCCTAGTAAAAAGAACCAAATCTAGACATGATGGTTGCAATGAGACACAACTGGATTTTCGAAACCACTAACAACTCAGGTCTAGTCTAAAAAACAGACGCAATGGTTAGGGGGCAAAATTGTTGGGGATGATACGGTTTATACGCATCGTTTAACAGCGTCATTATCCAGAATGGGGACGCCCCAAGTTACCCAGTTAGGTTTCTAATTTTGCTCACCGCAATTGCGATGAGCAAACTGAAGACACATAAGAGGTCTTCTAGGACACATTAAAGGTTGGCGAGCAAAAAAAAATGTGCAACGGAACGCGACTGGAAGTAGGTAGGTTAGCTGCTTCACATCGAAATTTAATTGAAGCTGAGATTCTCACCGGATGTGAATCACGCCAAAGTGTCTTTATATCGCGTACCTATGACACTAATCCCCAACAATTTCCCGTTCCAATTTATGCGTAGGTACGCAATTCTCTGTAGCCGTGTGCTTTGCTATGACTATTATTAAATCGCAGGGACAGACCCTAAAGGCAGTTCGTGTTGACTTAAGGTCTCAATGTTTTTCGCACGGCCAACTACTTAAAGAATTAAATAATTTATTTATAGCCACACACATGTTATATTAAAATAAGGGAAATACAAAAATACCTCTATAGGTACGTAATAAACAAAAACATAGGCCTTCGGATTTAAATTTACTCAAGGCACCCTTGGAGAAACTTCGTTGGGTACATGAATGTATTATTATTTTAAATTTCAAGTTAATAGCTGCGGTAGTTGCCGAGATATTCAAGAGGGAAAATGGACAGACAGAGCGTCACCATAAGGGTTTCGTAAGAAATCACGAAACCTTAATCACCATTTAGAACCATTTGAGCCATGGTTGTCTAAGACGAAGCCTCACTTTAACTACTAATTTTGTACGAATTATTTTGGTTTTTGAGGAGTAAACCCAAAATTAAACAGGTATTAACGGCTAGTTTAAGTAATAAATAAGTCAACTGCTTTTATTTTATCTTATTACAGTACCTAATGTGAAAACAATCTAACAAAACATGTCCTATCTGTGACTACAGTCATTTAAAGTTCACGATAATTTTCAAAGGTTTAAGATAACCCTTATTGGACGCCATTTGAAATAAATGTAAGATTTTTTTTTGTTCAACCCTTATTGGAAACATGTCCATTGCTCCATCTTTTGAGGTATAATTTACGAAATTAGGGCCTACAAACCAAAATTTCAATTTGTAGGCTGACAAATTAAATAACATTTTCATTTGAAATCACTAATTTTTGATGTTCAAAACGACTGCCGCGGTTCCTAACAACATAAATTATTACATAAAAGAAATATTATAGAAAGAGAGGATAGAGTGAAATGGAAAAGATTAATTTAGCAAGCTGACACCACCATTGGGATGCGAGCTAGGAAGATAGAGGGAGTCAAACATGCATAGCTGGTAAGAGAGCCAAAATCACAGGCATGCAATATGTAGATCATTTACTTTTGAATCGCTTTGGAGAGGGCATCCGAAGGTTGACTACCACTGGGTGAGAGGTTTTGCCAGAAGATAGAGTGGTTGATGTGACCACCTCCGTTGAATTTGAGGGCAGGAGCCAAATTGATTATTGTCTGGATATCACCTGAAGTTAATCATACAATTCTTATTTAAAAAAGTAGATATAAAATTACATTTGTGTAAGTATGTTATTAACAATAGTGATGATGGACAATTCACACAACATTATCTAGCCCCAAGCTATGCAGAGCTTGTATTATGTTATGGGTGCTAAGATAACTGATATACTTAATTCAATACAACTACATCAATATATATTTTTTATTATACATAGAAAACCCGGAACAAATATATGCAGATTGTACAAACATTTGAACCGAGGCGGGAATCGAACCCGCAACCTGCTGCGTTGCAGGCGGACCTTCGCCCACCGCGCCACAGAGGTTGTCAAATTAAGAAACAAATATTTTGTATTCTTAATTAATATTCTATAAACATGTAATTACTAACTTCAACCTACAAATACTTTCTTTAACTACCTACAATAACCTAAAGTAATACTGGATGATTCCATAAAATAAATAATAAAAACCAGTCAATTGCTTCCTTCAAAGACCGGGATGGCTCGGAACCAGTAGGGGAGAGATTCTGCCATAAAATAGTATGGTTGATATGGCCGCCTCCGTTGAACTTGACAGCACTGAGCAGAGATACTAAAGTGCTCGTGTCTGCTGCTGCCAACGACAAATTTATGGTCAAAAATTAGACTTTAAATCCATCATCTTCAATCTTGTAATCTACTAGCTGCTGATGCGGCCCTCCTCCAAATTATGCAGATTATTTCTGTCATGGGCTGATCGCATCAAGGTCTTGTTGACAATCCGCATAGTTTAAATAACCATTCAAGCACTATAGTTTAGAGAATTATAAATAAAATCATCCTGAGAGATACATCCACACTAGGTGCCTAGTTCCAGTTTGCAGTCCACTCACTTAAGTATGTCCAATACACCTTTTTTTTTTTAAAGTTACAATATTCTAAGCAACTTTATCCAAGTGGGAGCAACCTGGCCTAATCTAAAGTTAAATGAACTCAACCTTTAGTCTGAGCGTCAACCAATTTCTGCTCGACTACGTTCAGGTTATTGACATAAGTCGCGTGATGCTTGCTGTAGTGGAGTCCCATAATGTCCCGGCTTATAACCGGCTCCAGGTCCTTGACGTCGTAAGGCAGTTCCGGTAGTGTGTACTTGTGGCGAGTGCTTGCTATGCGCCTGGAAGAGAAACCTCTGTTCTATCAAAAAATATAAGGCTTCTTGAAATGAAAAGCGGTAATTATTTATTGTGCGACCAACTTACAGCACAGCTCCAATTTTACGCGTAGCTAACATATTGTATGGGTGTGTAAGGAATATTAAATAATATCAAATAAAGCCGGTGCCTATGGCTTTTTTAACAAAAAATTACGCAATAAATACGAATTATTTTACTTTGAATTGAAACAAATTCTCTTCTTCTTCTTTTCTTTCGGATCTCGGACGGATCTCTGTTCTGTGTGTGGTAAGTACAGTCAACACCAAAAAGCGACGAGCAAGGACAAGACTATTTAAGCAGCAGGTAAACACCTCTAGGTATACACCCGTAGCCACCGCTGGATACCTTAAGGCTACCAGTAAAATCCCAAGGCCCCCAAGGGAGCAAATGTATAGGCTCTGTCGAGACCTGCGTATACCCTTATATTTCATCTGTTCGGCGGTGGCTGTACCATGGTTATAAAAAAATATTGATATATTCAGACATTGACACATGATTTCAAACGCCAAAAAACAATACAGCTGATCTTTATCAGCATCCGTTTTAATCGTGAACGGAGGAAATCACCCTTTTACACTTCTCTCCAACCAATGTAGACAAGAGAAAGACCGAAAAAACTCTGTCCCTTGTTTGATGCCGACCAATAATAACTAAGATATTCGGTACGTCATGCGAGACGTCACGTAGGCCCTCGGGCTTATGTGTGTGTCAAAGTGATGTCAAACAAAACTTGTTTTGTATTTTAGTTTCGTTGTGACTTGTGCTTCGCTTGATGCGTAGTGGACGTTCGGTGCCGAAAAAAGTACTCACTCATCCGTGTGTTGCAATTTGTTTAGTTTCAAACGAGTGCAAGCGGCATTGTGCGTAATAATTTGCCGCTGAA
Source organism: Eupithecia inturbata (assembly GCA_963662085.1). Classification (NCBI taxonomy): domain Eukaryota; kingdom Metazoa; phylum Arthropoda; class Insecta; order Lepidoptera; family Geometridae; genus Eupithecia; species Eupithecia inturbata. The sequence continues at coordinate 3,718,344 of OY759195.1, forward strand.
TAACATTCTAACAATATAGAAATAAAACGCTTTTTGTGCACATATTGGCAGTTCATGTGTTTTCGTCGCAAATCAGTGTCAGTCTCGTGTGATCTTACAAAATAAGTGGTGGTGCATTTTGTTTAATTATAGACAGTCGCAATAGCAGACATGTAATTATCGCTGCGGCGCTAAAATGTCTCAAAGGGATACAGCTATACACTTGGTGGCCGGTGGGTAAGTACCTACTCGGGAAGTCAAATTGTTATCTATCACTATCAGTTTTTAAAAATTTAAATAGAATGTAATCTTGTGTGGAACTTGGCACATGTGTTGAAGACTGTTTATGCCAGCGGTCGCTGTGCACACGCGTGACATAGTTAGTATCAGCACCAGCGCTGATCATTCGGATCAACATTGATAGCAAGTTTCATGATGTTTCAAGATATCCACCATGAAATCAGTATGTATCAGACTACTTAAATATGTTTATAAAGGTCATAGTCCATTCCCAAAATATTCTAATGTCAACAAGAGATTTTTGTTGATACTGTAATAATATTTGTAATACACAGGCAGCTCTTATGCTGATACATGTAGGCAAATCTTAAAGTCCTTGTCAGTGCAATTTAAATATTTGTCCAGACAATATTTTAAAGAGTTCAATGGGGCACTGGTCACATATTCCTTTCACCTTCTTTCTAAGTTTTTTATAGAAATTCCTGTAATCCAACAAATCAATGATCAAAGCAGTGCTTTAACTGCAAAAATCTTATATAAACATTTTATATATAAACCAGTTATTAACTCTTCTGTGGATGTACAGCTAATTATTATAGAGTGGACTCCGCAAGTCAGCACCAAATTATATGGGTTATGGAGGGATAGAGCTTTTATATGACCTAAATGTTATGGCCTTAGAATAAATAGACTACTTTTAAGGAATATTTGTCTGTAGATTTAAGTATATGTGCATATATAGATAGGTGCAAACTGCTGTTAAATGATGCAGACTGGAGTTGTAACTTAACTCTTAGTCTCGCGTTAGGCCCAATGGGGCTCATGCGTTACATCATTGTTTAGTTTTTCCTTTATTACAACAACCATAGACTCACATATGGCCTGATTAAGTACATGACTTTTGACTGTGCCAGACTGTGCTTTTCTATATTATTTCAGTACAATAAATTTTTCTTAATCTCATCTCATTTTTTAAACAAGCGGTAGGGTTAAATTGAACAATCAACTGTAAAAAAAAAAACTATGAATAATGTTAACTATTGCACAAAATAAAATGAGGTACCCATACCCATGATACCCATTAATGGTGTTAAAACCTTACCTTTGTAAATTAGTAAAATAAATAAAAAACCGTTATTTTCTAAATTCGTTATAACAAACACTTAACTATTCTAGAGCTTTGAACCGCACTGGCATACCTACTTCACTTGTATCTAGATCTGGTCAAGGAAGATATATTTAGAATACATGTTACAGATTGCTTTTAGTGCAGTGGTCAAAGCCTCTTCCAGCTCTTTCCATCTTCCTTAATCTCTAGCAGATTAATCTTATACTCCACGTATCTCCTGGTAATATATACAAAGAACTAAATCTTTCAGCGTTGCCGGCACAGCTGGCGCAGTAGTGACATGTCCACTGGAGGTAGTCAAGACTCGGCTGCAATCCTCACAAGGAGTTGGTGTACCTCCACCTCCTCCACCCTCTGATAACACCGCTAATACGAGACAAGTGTGCTCCAAAATCCCCAAGCATCAGGTAAGAGGAAGAGCATAATCTCTTTTAGTTGTTAGCAGAGCAGGAAGTGGAAACTCACATTAAAAAGATTGATAGAAATTAAAAAAAGTACTTTATTGCACATTTACTTGTTTATGAAGTGAGTACTCCAGCCAGGTGGGATGATGACCTGCAAAAGACTGCAGGCAGATGCTGGATGCGCAAGCTGAAGACAGGGCGCTATGGCGCTCAGCAGTGGACTAACATAGGTTGATAATGATGTCTTCTTTTTTTTCGTAAGCGGTTAAAAATTAAACAAATTAAAAGTTTTGAAATTACGACTCATATAATCATGAGTAAATAAGTATGCCGGTTTTTAAAAAAATCGATGTTACTAAAATATTTATTAAACATCAATATTACCGCTATACCTACTGAAATCAGTTAAACACAATAAAAAGATACTAATGTAAGAATAAATATACTTTAGTATTTTTACAAACAGAAAAAAGTATCAAGACGTGTTAGTTGCCACGTTGGTATATTACAAGAAAACGCCGATATTGCTACACCCTATTGGACTACATTATTACTACACAAACACAAACAGTTTAGTAAACATTACACTTGAAACTCGTTCTGCTTGCTCTCAATGGGTTATGGCTGAAAATCAGTGGTTTTGCTTCTTGAGCAAAATATTCCACTGAGCCATTGCCTTTTTGACGTACTGCAGCACACACAGAAATTTTACTAAGATTTTAATTATGTTATTATTTGTTTTTATTACTTAGTCAACTGTATTTTTATTATTGTTTTTTTTTACTACCATCCTGTTTAATTGCTGTTGTCTGATATGTATGTGTGTGTCTGAAGTCATAAATAAAAATCTTTACCTATCTATCTATATATCTTAGTCCAATAGATTACCGCTGAGAATGCGTTGCTGCGTCTGTGTGCCCTGTGTTTCAATACCTAAAATTGAAGCGCGTTTTTTCGTAAATTTAAAGCCTTTTAACAGTTGATTAACTTGCTTTCCATTCACTCCTTGTAATTCAAGACGGAAAATATTACTCCTATTCTTACACCATTTTCGGTACTATTTCAAACAACGGAACACCATATTGCCTTATATTATTGTCCACATTTCATCAGAACAACGAATGATGAACACCGTCCCTCAGAAATGTGGCGTCCCACCATGTCTCGTCATGTCTCGGCACTAAATAAATAATAACGGGGACACTGTCAATGGGGACAACAAAAATACATTTAAATTATTTTTATTAAGTTTCGCTGTCCCCATTAACAGGTAAACCGTCAATGGGGACAACAGGAATAAATGTTTATTATTTTTATTGAGTTCCGTTGTCCCCATCGAATGGGGACAACGGGAATACACCGAAAACATCCAGAACACCCGGAACATATTTCTGCAGATCGTACAAACATTTGTCTCGAGGCGGGAATCGAACCCGCAACCTCCTGCGTTGTTGACCTTCGCCCGCCGCGCCACAGAGGTCGTCACTGATTTGGTTTACATTTGGCACCTGCTACAAACAGCCGAACATAGAACCTCCTCCTTTTTTCGAAGTCGATTAATAAATAAGCAAAGGAAGGGTGAATTAATAATAGATAAAACAAGTCTAGAAGTAATAATAAACCGCCGAGTGCGAGTCGAATCGCACACGAAGGGTCTCGTACCGTAAAAATCAGGCAACTTTTTCAAAGAACATCTCACTTGTTCGGAGACCTCTTTTAATTTTACCTTTATTATATTTTTAGTATATGTTGTTATAACTTAAAACAGTTAGTGTCATTTATAGAAAGTTTCTTGTTTTCTTTTCTGGCTCTTTATGCTCTTAGTTTGTGGTTCAAGAGATTGTTGAACGTGCATTGACAAAATAAGAGCAAAAAGAGACAGAAAAGAACATGTTTTTTTTTATGGAAGCCGCCTTTAATTTAGATATTTATTTTATTTATATTATTTGCTGTTATAGCGGCAATAGAAATACACATAAAAAATTCAACTGTGCGGTACATGAGATAGAGCCCTCTTGACAGAAGGACGGACGGACAGCGAAGGCTTAGTAAAAGGGTCCCGTTTATACGCTTCGGGTACAGAACCCTAAAAACTGGGTAACCTTGCATTGACTACGTTATGCAACATAGTAGGTACCTAAGTAGTATGTACAAATGTACTACCGTAAATCTGTGATGATTACGGAGATCTACTCTAGCCTTGCACAAATAGTAGTACATAATGATGCAGTCATGACTTTATGCTTTTAGTTATGTCCCTTACAGTTCTAGGCCACACACCACATAATTTACTAGATGACTAACATTCCTTATGCAGTTTTTTCATTTTGCTAGGCACTGGTACCCATTCGCAATGGCCTCTGTCCCTTCAGGAACGAAGCGAATAGATTAATAGTGAATCGTAAAGCCGCGTTGATGCGATCAGAGTCTGCTCTCTGACTCGGATACCTACTCGGACGCAACTCGTATTGTGGCAAGTCATTATTAATCCGTCCCAGCGCACTCGGACGACTACGTCTTAAAATGACTCGGACCGCGTTCTACTTTTCCGAGCTTTAAAGACGCGTTGACACGATCAAAGCCTGCTCGGACAAACCTCGGACCGAGTGGCTGCAGGATTACTTTACAAACCACCACGCTTTGCACGCGATTTTCCTAACTAAAAAGTAGCCTTCTCTAGGTTCCACCATACTTGTTTAGTTAAGAAACGAATATGATCAAAGTTGTTATTTAAGGCTGGTGTATGTCCTAACGGCCTTGAGAAAATAAAATAATTATCTGTAGCCGTATACCTATATAATTGAAATACTCAAACTCAATATAGCCTTTAGAAGAAACATCCAAATGTCAATAAAAAAATCTTAAATATTTTGAAATTTCTTCTAAACGCTGACTGACAGAAGCTGAGTGACAGAAAAAAAATTTGAGGTTTTTTTTCTGTCACTCAAATATTTGTCAAAGTATTTTACACAAATTGAACGTTTTAGTACACCCATTACGTGGCACCCAATCAATAATAAAAACTTATAGACAGGTACGGTGCGTCTCCCCGTCCACAATTCCTGTTCGCTGCGGCTGCTTGTTCCAATTCACTAGCAGGATACAAACTATCTACTTGCTTTTCATTAAGATCCGTTTAGCCGTGATTCGAGATAAGGTAACAGACGCATAAACGAAGTAACTTTATATTTGCTCATCAGTATGAAAGTATAAAGTAATTTCCTATGCTCTGAATAAAACTTAAAATAAAGGAATCGCTTCATGTTAATTGGTTATACAATTTAAGGGCAATGATAGTGTTACATTATGTCGTAAACGTAATGCACAGACATACTAAGATATTATTCAATCAAGATTCGTGATAACCTCAATACCAAACTAGTAAATAACGAGAGCTATAAATAAAACAACTTATCTGTAATTGTAAAGGAAAAGTTTGTAGGTTTGTAAGAAAGACGAGAACGAACAACGACGATATCGAGAAGGTATCCTTGATTAGCAGTCTATTGAGTTTTTCTCTATTTCGACAGTAGTAAGCGCCATGGTCACGGAATAATTGCAGTATATAATATAATAATAATAGTTTGTGAACTAGCTGATCTTCTTTTTCTCCGAAATTACTGGTCCAATTTGTAACAGCTACAAAATCCCAGGCTATGTTTTACCGAAGCCGCGGGCAGCTAGCCCGCTGTATAACAGAACGGTTAGAAAAGAGAAATGCCACAATCAGGGTTAACAAAACATGCTGCTCCACTATTGACGATTTCGTCGATTTTCTTACATAATTAAAGAGACATGCAATGCAACGTCTGTATACTGTACATATTTAAATATGTAAAATCGAAGTGAAATTAAGCTGCAATCTGACATTGGCTGTTATCCAATTGTAGATAAATTATGCGACGTTGTGAATGATAATAATATTAATGATATGATTTATTGTATTGTTACAAATACTCTGTAATCTAACAACCCCGAGAATATAGGCCATGAAAGTATTTAGGTGGCACGTCTATTGAAAATGTTTCACGCGCTATTTTGGTAATAAGATCATCTTTCTGTTAGCACATTATACGCTTCGCAATTCTGCCTGTACAATATCGGGAAAAACGTACGTTACTGTCTGTGTAATTTTGAGCTTCAACTCTACATATTTCTGATGTAGATATATGTAGAAACTGGTAGAGCTAATGTTGACTTGGTTAGTTGTACAGTTTGGGCCTATACCTCCCACTTTCCTATGGGCCCAGTACACATTACATAATCCTGCATTATTAATCAGCGGGTTTTGAAGAAAGTTACAAAGAATACGGATTAAATTAGCGTAATGCGCATCAGGTCCTAATAAATAAACACAACATAATATATTTTGAATGTACAAAACATACAGCTACACTTTCTATACAGGTAAAATTCAATACCAACGCAAAGACAATATCGAAAACGTAAACAGAAAAGCCAAGTATGTATGCCAAGGATCGGTAGAAATAGTAGAATGCACTGAGTATTCTCGTTTCCATTGTAACCCATCTATCGTCAATGCTGGCATCTTCGTTTAGTTTATCCTTGCTCGCTACGAAAATAGGATGTACCTACTGAGCATTGTGGATCTACATACATTACCACAGTGTGTAGACTAAGTAGTGTCATTCAACTCCGGTTGTTTTGATTATTCAGATGTCTTGCATCTTCTGACTCAGTTTTGTTAACCTTATTGCCTTTATTGTCTGCTGACAACCTATAAACAACTTTTGTACCTGGATTTACAAAGTTTTAATATCTGCATTGAAAATCAAATTTTCATTGACATTCATGAGAGCGAGCGCATTCATCCTAATAATGCTTGAAATACTTTAAATTTACAGAGAAACTAAAAAAATGTGACCTAAAATAAATTCTATCAGGAATCAGGGACCTGTCCTATCTAATCTGATTAGATTAGTAGGATAAGTCACTGATTCCTCAACAACATTAATTTCAAGAATTTTTGAGATAATTACGATTGCAATTATCTCAAACATTCTTAAAATACTTGTGTAAGTCTGAAAACAAACTGCTTTGATCAGAAAGCACAACCCTAATTTAATTGAACGCCAACTGCGCATCGAATTTTCAAAGACCTATAACTGAAAACCCACGTATAATCGATATAGCGCTTAAATTTGCTGTAACCAAGTTCTCTATATCTTTACATAACATAGAGCTTGGTACTGCTGTGCCAGTACTGCGTAGGTACTACAGCTTATTGATAGAGTACTATCGCCCTTGTGCAATGTCATTCTCTATCAAAGTTGATAGAGATTCAAGGCTTGGCTGGGCTATATGTAGACTCAAGCAAGTTATGGGTGCAAACTGGCTTTTGCTTCTATTAATAAAACTGCACCTTGTTTACGGTGTGAATTTTACTCTAATGCGGTTTTTAACTATGGATAATCAATGTTCTGCTCCGGTTTCCTTACCCAATTGCAGACTCAAATTCAAACGTATTGATTAAAAGTTACCAGAAGGGCACGAAAAGTTTAATGTCACGCAACTAATCTGCGGTGTTTGCCATTAGAAAAACTCGCGAAACATCTTAAGAGGGCGCATCATGCGCCATTTTATAAAACGGATAGGCATAGGATTTCGCGTTTATAGGAGCGGGACAGCATACGTTTTTGGAGCGGCGTAAGCGCAAAACTCAAGCATTTGCTTATAGTCAAAAGTTGTGTAGTTACGTTGTAAGAAAACTACACAACTTATGAAGAAACTGTTTCAAGGAACCAAATAATTAGTAATGCCTACGAATCAAAACATAAATCATTTCAATAGACCGTAGCGTTCCTGAGATCTCGACCAAATTATGTGCGAAACAGTGCACTTTCTTGATATTTTTTATCGTAATATTTTTTCGCAATCGTTTTTCACATTCAAGAAAGCAAAGAAAATAATTAATTTTGTGTAATTTGTGTTTTTTACCACGGCATCCCGTGAGTACTGATATCTCGGCCTAGTTTGACAACCAAACCGGCTAGGTTCGCCGCTTAATTTAATTTACTACGGTACTTCCCAATTTTAATCATCAGAAAATATACTTATTACTCTCTTTAATACCAGACCTCAGCAGGCTCACTATCTCTACTAAATAATCAATTTACTAGCTATAGAGATTGCAAGATGGACGCGGATTTAAAATTGAGCGCCGCGTCTGGTAAACTAGCTTCAGCAGTTACTATTCCATAATCTACACTTGTTTACATTGTATCATCGTCTTCTAAAATAGATTCTTATCCAGTGAGTCGGATCAAATTATTTACAGACATAATTTTGTCGGATATGTTGCTATGTCGCCGCAATAAAATGCTTTTACAACAACGTAAGTTGTAGGTTATCTATGTGTCATGTGTCACTCACTCACTTGGATTTTCGATATCGCATACTGCCTTATGCCCTTATCACATTCTGAAATCACTCATTACATTAGGTACATTTAGGTCATGGCTCAGCTACACCGGTTTCCAGGCAGACAATAATCTTCGTCAGTATTTTATCATACATAGAAATTATTTTCTTTTGTGTCTTGTACGTTTACAGTAAAAACATTCCACCTTCTGACTTCTCTCTAAAAATTTAGAAAAAAGTCAGAAAGTGGAATGTTTTGTTTAAAGAGTCTATCTAGATTTTTGTTAAAAAGTATGATGGATGACACCACATTTGCACCTCTGAGGCACTGGTAGGTCTTGCTTATCATCCATTCCCTGCTATCTCTCTTTCTTTATCTTTAAACAAGGCCAGACGGAACGAGACGCATTCTTATGGACCAAATCTATCAGTCTTCAATCACTGCCGATAAAATGATTCCTACGGCTTCGTGTTTGATTAACGTTGTGATTTTCCGCAGTGTTGGTGTCTTTGCCCTTGATTATTCACCTATGTTACAGTACAGTGTGGTTAAGTGATTATTCACCTAGTTACAGGTTTATTGAAGAGGGATCCGTCGTCATTGAGAGGGCACACAACATTTAGTGTTGCTATCTGACTGATTATGCCAGTATGTGTTTAGATGTGATTACTTTTTATACTGCGTCGTAGGTACACATTGGACTTTAGTTTTTGGACGAGAAAATTTAGTCGAGTCCTGCTAAATCACTCATTATACTTACAAACTATTAAAAATTACTCATTAAAACTCCAGGTATCTCAATTAAACCATCGCTAATAAAATAACCGTTTACCGTAATTACCTTTGTTGGTACTTAACTGATCTGTAAATTATTTGTTTCTTCTCTGTTGTTCAAGTAGTTTCTTAATTTAAACTTACTTTTGTTGGAGAATAACTTGCGTCTGTACGTACAGATTGTGTAAGAGTTTGGTATCAGGAATGTGCAAAATTTACAGCAAAGTTGATGAAATTTGCTCGAACGAAAGGTCAAAAACTTGGGACTGGAAACAAACCTTCAAAACATTTATCAACACGGCTTTATAGAAATAGCATCGTAACTTTTGGAACCAATTTCACGTGGTCGGTTATCTGGGTAGTTAGACTATTAGATAAACTTATCATTTATTTAAGATACGTTTGTTTTTGTTATATTTACGTACGTAGGTGCCATGCGCACATTTCGTGCAGTGTGTAGATAATCGCGAATGTCTGAATTATTATTCGAAGCAATTCGACAGTATTATCTGCCCGCAGGTTTGGTCGCGAGACGTTTGACTAAGCTTTATTATGGCAATATTTATTTATTAATATAAAAAAAACATAGTCACACTAACATTATAAATGTGAATATTCGGATGTTTAGATGTTCACGCCAAAACTACTGAACGAATCAGGCTAAAATCTATTTACATATAGGTAGTTCTATAGGTGCGTCCAGCCAGAGAAGTAACATGTTATATGTATATACCAATGTTATACAGTGTGAGTTTTTATAAAGTGCACATATGAAACTGAGTGAAACTACACCCAATTTCATAGACGGAAAAAACTATATATATTTTTATTTTTTTTTTGTTGTTCAGCCGGTGAATGATTCGGCAGAGCGAGAGCGACTGACTAGACTAAATGCAAGGCCCTTTTGTCTTATTCTGGGCCCCCGGCCTGTATCACTTCCTTGCACATTAATCCGCGCAAAAAAAAATGTACCTGAGTTAGATAGAGAACAAGTAAAGTAAAAAAGAATGCGTTCGAAGTGCCTACTTTTAACAGCTGCTCACAACAAATGTTCCGTGTTTGATAGAGACTTCTTAATTTTATTGGTCGAAAGGTGCAACACAGAATACCTTAAATAATAAAAGTTAAGGGTAAATCAGGTATTATTTTGAGAATTATGACAATTATCTAGAAAAACAGTGTAAAAAAATCAGATTATATACGGAAAAAACTATATATATTTTTATTTTTTTTTGTTGTTCAGCCGGTGAATGATTCGGCAGAGCGAGAGCGACTGACTAGACTAAATGCAAGGCCCTTTTGTCTTATTCTGGGCCCCCGGCCTGTATCACTTCCTTGCACATTAATCCGCGCAAAAAAAAATGTACCTGAGTTAGATAGAGAACAAGTAAAGTAAAAAAGAATGCGTTCGAAGTGCCTACTTTTAACAGCTGCTCACAACAAATGTTCCGTGTTGGATAGAGACTTCTTAATTTTATTGGTCGAAAGGTGCAACACAGAATACCTTAAATAATAAAAGTTAAGGGTAAATCAGGTATTATTTTTAGAATTATGACAATTATCTAGAAAAACAGTGTAAAAAAATCAGATTATATGTAAACTACTCACGTACTCATTCATATTTTTTAGTGAAGAAATTTTTTTTTTTTGTTAATTTGTATTTCTTAGCCATTGCCTGTTATTATCAAGCATTAATGTTTTTATGTTAACACGATACCCTACTTGGTTTAGAAATAATAACGTTTTCTCTGCAAAGGGTCAACAACAAGTAGTAAAAAAAAATGTCTAAAATAAAAATCCTTCGTTAAAGTTGGTTGTAGTTTTACCCAATTTCATATGTGCACTTTATAAAAACTCACACTGAAGGTATAACATATCATCCATACTGATTTTGTTGTTGATATAAATCGTCCACACTGATAAAACATGTTAAATAACCATGTTTTGTCAATCAATCTGGGCACCTTAAAGTCTAGATTTACATAAAGGCTACTTTTTATACCGAAAGAACGCGTGCGGGCCGAAGTTAGTTTCTTAATATGGGAGTGTTAATATATAAGATAATTGAAGCATAAAGGACGAAGTAACATTACTTAATCTGTGGTAGGTACAGAAATAGAGACACTTTGTGTTTCCTTCGTTAAATTGCATAACACTTACTGTAGTGCTTATTTTATAATCTAACTACAGAGTCAACAATGTGAAATCTGAATAACTTGTTTGTAGGTATAATTATGATCTATTAATAACTTCTGTTTATGCGAATGTCATTGAATTAAATAAGTATTTTACATTTGGTCCTTCAATTCGGATAATTAATATATATTAAATGATTTTATTATGATCTGTTTCCAATAGAATAAAACGCCAACTGCGAGTCGACTCGCTCACGAAGGGTTTCGTATTATAAAAATCAGGCAACTTTTTCAAAGAACATCAAGTTTTCACTTGTCGGAGACCCCTTGAAATTTTCATCTTTATTATATTTTTAGTATTTGTTGTTGTAACAGTTGAAATGTTACTTATATATGTATATATAGAAAGTATCATGTGTCTACCTATTGTGGTTCAAGAGACACAGCCTTAACAAACGAAGAGCAAAAATAGCAAAAAAATAACGTTTATTATATGGAAGCCCCATTTAATTTGAATATTTATTTAATTTTTATTATTTGTTGTTATAGCGGCAAGAGAAATACACATTCTCTAAAAATGTAAACTGTCTACCTCTTACGGTTCATGAGATAGAGCCCTGTGACAGACGGACGGACAGCGGAGGCTTAGTAATAGGGTTCCGTTTTCACCCTTCGTGTACGGAACCCTAAAAATGCCATTGAAGGAGCTAAAAACATGACTTCATTGCAATTTAAGTTAGTATACTTGTTGCCAATTTATTTTGGCTTGACTCGCCGTAATTCGTTTTTATTTATTACAAGTGGCGACGATCTTTGTCAGCACTACTGAAGTCTGAGAGTTTGCATCGAATAACCTATATGATTTGTTTGTTAATTTTCCAAGTAAACGTGTTCTTATTTACACTGGGTATTCCATTATTTTTCAAAACCGACGACATTGTAGCGGAGTCGATGACCTAACTATTTATTGGATTTTGTTTCATAAATACGCTCATTAAATACACGCAATACGCTTTGACGCTCATTGGAGGGAGGCCTATGTCCAGCAGTGGACTAAGATAGGTTGATGATGATGATGTTTCATAAATAAATTAGGATGAGTAAGGCTCATGGAGGATGAGGGGTGTGACTCTGGAGAGGATTATGATCTTTTTACGTTGGTAGTTTAATGTTTGAACGTTTATATTTCATTACGGTACCAGCCTTCATTTTAAACATACATACATTTAATAAAAATAATAGTTCGGATGGTAGCAGGGAGTCGATGGATGGAGACGGTTCAGGACCGCTATTTATGGCGTCGTAGGGGGGCCTATGTTTAGCAGTAGACGTTTACGGTTTGGTTTGAGATATTTATTTCTCTTAAGAATTTACAAATTCACATATAGAGAAACTATAACCACAATAATGAAAGTAAGCCTTTCAGCTTTCTAAATATAGGTACATAGTTAAAATAGGGTATTAGGTACAATGCAAATATCAATTAATACCTATTTTGATTGCTACGTTTGTGGGTTGATATGATGATTCCATTTTATTTTTGAAGTTTGCGTAAACAAAATTTAACTATTAGATGTAAAACCTGCCCTTTTTGATTACAGGAAGCAAAATGGGGCTACCGACGCACGATGGGCGCAATGTTCGCTTACAGCAAGCAAGCGGACCGCATGCTGATGTCGTACAACTGCCAAGTGCAGTGCGCGCGCGCCGGGCACGCTCGCGCCAACTCAAGGATGAGCCTCATACAGTGCATTAGGTAAACACTCTTCATCAGCCTTACCTCATCAGCTGACTCATCAGTCCACTGCTCAACGTGCCTTTTTGGGGCCACAAGGGGGGTTTTGCCATAATCACCCCGTGTTGGAGGGATAAAAAATACACAGAAGGGAGCTACTGCACTTCTTCTGGTAGGTTGCCTTAGTCGGCTCTTACGACATCGACGGGCTGAGTTGAAGACGTCTATTCTTACACCGCCACGGCTATGATTTCAACCCATTTGAACTTAAATGCGCCAACCGTTACGATCTTTTGCTAGTCGCGTGCAGTGAAAGAGACAAGAAAAAGCTATTAATTCTTAGTCATTATTTTGGTCTATGCAAAGTGCAAGTAGTGCAACACAACGATGAGCCTCATATAGATAAATTTTTAAAAGCTGGCGCGACCGTCTTTCTTTTTTTCGTACAATTATCCACGCTGACGTCACAAATCCAGGTCTCCGTCTCTCTCGTATATGAAAAATAAAAGGGGATAGTGCCAGCTTTTAAAAAATACCTATACAATTAATGGTAAAGTCTTTAACATCTGTTCAGCACATTTGCACCCGATGTTGTATATGCCTCATTTTTTCCAGTCCCTCATAAGTCGTGTCCAGTGCCATAAATGTCATCAAACTATCGTGCGTGTCGGTCTGGCACTTGGTCGTGTTGGGACCATTCAGTATCGACTTTCCACCACGACTTGTTCGACTGAATGAGAACGTACATCCTAAACCGCTGTATCTAGCTAGCGACTTGATATTTGGAGCAATAAAATGCGTCCCAGTTAGAAATAAAACGATAGGTTAATTTTAGGTGAAATGATACTCTGCCGCCGGATCTGGAATTGTTTTTAACCGACTTCGATAAAAGGAGGAGTTTCTATGTCCAGCTGTTTGTTGATTTCTCCGTCAGTTATGGACTGATTTTGAAAATTCATTCGCTATCGTATGGAGAATGATCCCAAGATGGTCCCATAAATCCCATAAGGTCCTTTATTCCTAAGGGATTAGTATTTGTCCCGTTAAACAAAAAATAGTGTAAAATTGAGGGATTCGTGGATTCCAAGTCTGTTTTTAGCTTTTTCAAAACTAATTATAATCAAATTATTCATTTAATAATATGGCCAGCTTAGATTAGTTATCACAAGATAAATGTCATCAAATGCCAGTAGAGTAGGTAGCACAATGAAACTCAACTGAGCCGTTTTAAATGCACTTTTGTCTCTTGTTTTGTTCAGCACTACCGTGTCTTAACAGCTGTTATTTAATGCTGGCGTTCTGGCTTCTAGCCATGTCGCTGTAATAATAATATGAAAGTGCCAGTCCACTGATAAAACCCCTTTTTGTCTGGTTTTGGTAAACAAGAAAGATAACATAAAGACAGAGTTACTTTCGAATTATTATTTTTTAATTTATTATCTTTATTAACAAAGAAAATTACAATTCAATAATTAAAACAAATTAGAACTAGTATTTACAATTGAAACAATTAAGCTAACTGCAGACTGTTGCAAACAATCTACAGGCAGCTCAACTGATCCATATCAATACTAGTCGGAAGCGTCCCCAAGACGCTGGCTGCATTGCCATTGCCCCGCTGTAATTGATAATATAAGTATGGATTTAAAATTATCTATATTATTAGTAGAGAAAATATGTATCATGTAAATTATACACTACATTGCAAAACTAAGTATCACACTTTTAAAATTGCAATAACTTTTTAAGTACCTACACAAGATATACTTTCGAAATAAAAAGGACTGGAAAAAGAGTTTGAGAAATTTGTATATAAAAATTATTTATTATTATTTTGTTTATAGAAGAATGGGAGAATATTCCCCAAAATCGGTTCCGAAGCCTCGTGGTTCAGTCACGCGCCGAACCAGCTCGAAGCTTAGCTGTAATCGGTTCCGAAGCCTCGTGGTTCAGTCACGCGCCAAACCAGCTCGAAGCTTAGCTGTAATCAGAGCCCGAAGAGGCAATACCACTTATTTGAAATTAAATAACATGTAAAACATACTTATAAAATGTTAATTCCGTTTTTGGACACTAAGCTAATATAGTTTCAAAGAGAGCTGATAAAATTTGCTATTTATATTTTAAATCTCTAATTTCTACATTTTAGAAAAAAGTTAAATTTTAAAATAAATAAATAATGCTGGACAATCCACACAGCATCATCTAGCCCCAAAGTAAGCAGAAAGGGTGATACTTAGTTTTGCAGGCCAGTGTAGATACAATTCTTTATTACATAATCAAACATTGTACCGGCTGTAACCGGTCCGGTTATCAGCTGGGTGGTAATGATAGCGAAATGTCCAGATCACGAGAAACACATTCATGTGGGTTGCTGTTTTACTCAAATCATTGGGCATAATATAGATTATAGATTTTTCTGCCATTCTTGTTTATGAGACATTTGGAGTACAAATTTTCAGCCGCAATTACCGATGTTCTGATTTCTACCTCAGTTTATACACGAATAAATGTTTATTATTATAAAATATTGATATTGCAGAACAATCCACACAGCATCATCTAGCTAGGCCCAAAGTAAGCAGAGCTTGTCTTATGGATACTAACTAGATAACTGATATACTTAATATATAGATAGATATTTTATATTATATTTAGAAAACCCCCGGAACAAATATCCGCAAGTCGTACAAATATTGTCCCTAGGCGGGAATCGTACCTACAACCTCCTGCGTCGCAGTAGGACGTTCGCCCGCTGCGTCATTGAGGTAGTCCAGAGGGGTGAGTCTACTTGACTTAGACGTGATCGTGACGTCTCCTTTTCCATACAATTTCGTACTGCGCTGCAGCGCCTCTATCGTGCGGACAGAACTACGCAAACCCCATAGAAAAAGGAGACGTCACGATCACGTCTCGATACTATCGACATCCAGACTCAGGGCTCTGGAGAACTGTACGGAGTCAGTGGATGCTGGTTCCAGACCGCCAGGTGTGGATAAAGAAAGACGGGTGCTACCAGCTGGCTAGATAGTTATATACCCACGCGATTCCAGAATACCTTTGTAAATTTTACGAACCTGAATGTTTTTGAAGTCTGAAAACAAAAACAATTTTTGTATAGATGATTTGCCGATAAGAGCACATTATTATCGGAATACCATCAGTATGGTATTCCGATAATAATGTCGGTCGACGATAATGGTAGATAACTCATTCAAAGATACATAGTATTATCTTCATGGAAGCCCTCCTGTGGACCGCTGATATTAAATGGGCGATTTCTATGATGCGTTGGTATTATGGTAAATTACAGATAATGGTTAAAACAAACAGTAACTCCCTTAGTAACTGTATTAATGACTAGTGTCTGCCCGCGGCTTTTTACGCGGTTTTTCGATGTAATAAGTCACACTAATATTATAATGGCTCATGGCTCGTGTCAAGGAATTTATCCTTTCAGAAAAATGAATTATGTTATAAAGTAACATTATAAAGTAACTTACTATTTATTTATTTATTATGTATCTAAGTAGTATATTTTTGTACGTTTATAAATTTAATTAGGTACCTATTGATTATAGCCTCCATGGTATGGTACGACAAGGCCCTTCAGTCAACCGCAATCAACAAACTAAATAGCCTACAAAGGACTGCATGCCTTATGGCCACGGGAGCCATGTCCACCTCCCCTGGACTGGCACTAAATGCACTGCTGGGTCTGCCTCCGCTCCATATGTACATACATAAGGAGGCAAAGACCAGCATGTATAGGGCCTGTACTCAGGGCGGTAGGAACTGGCTCTCCCAGAAACTGAGATCTCTGCAAGACTCTACTCTGGAATCACCAATTTTGGGCATGACAACTGATGTCAGGCTCCCACGACATGTGTTTGAAAAACACTACACAGTGGAACTTCCTTGCAGAGAAGACTGGCAAAACAGCCAGGTGCTCTGCAAGAACGGGTGCCTAAATTGGTACACGGATGGTTCCAAAATGGGACTGGATGTAGGCTGTGGAGTGTATGGAGAGCGACCTAGGTTTGGCAAAAGTACAAACCTAGGTAATTACGCCTCTATCTTCCAAGCAGAAGTATTCGCCATCTTAGAATGTGCCGATATAAATCTGGAAAAGCGCTACTCCAACCAAACGATCTTTATCAACTCTGACAGCCAGGCGGCTCTCCTAGCACTGGACTCGAAGGTCATTACATCTAGATTAGTCGAGGACTGTATGTCACGTCTAAACGCGCTCGGCTTGAATAACAGAGTCGTCCTAAGATGGGTACCGGGACACGCAGGAATCAACGGCAATGAGTGTGCCGACGAACTTGCTCGTTCCGGGGCCAAGGGGACTCAGCTGGGCCCCGAGCCGTTCTGTGGCATACCTAAAAGCCTGGCTAACAGAACCCTCTTGGATTCCTGCTTCGAGGAAGCTTCCAAGCTTTGGAAGAATTCCTTGGGCATGAGTCACTCTAAGTCATTAATAAAAGCCTTCGATAAACGGTTCACCAACCGAATCCTAGCGCTAAGCAGAAGCAACCTTCGCATCATGACAAGAGCCCTAACTGGACACTGTCGCCTTAACAAGCACATGTTCAAACTGGGTCTAAGCGACACACATTCCTGCAGATTTTGCGAAGAGGCGGAGGAAACGCCTCTCCACCTGCTAGGAGAGTGCGGAGCACTGATGCAAAAACGTAGCATCCATCTGGGCAAGCACCTGCACAGCCCAGACGAGCTACGAGCCATCACCCCGAAGAAAATCCTGCAGTTCCTAGCAGCTGCAAGGGTTAGTGGCGAACTAGAACGTCGCAGCTTCAGGGCTGAACACTTGAGTGGCGATCACAATAGGCCTTTCATGGCCGCAGTGACACGAAAGCCACCTAAAGCAAATAAAAAAAATAAAAAATAATAATATTGATTATATTTATCTATACATTGTTTTTAGGTATTTATAACGTTATGTTAACATTTATTTTAGATCATATTTGGTACACCCCCCGCCTCTCTTAAATTCACAATTCTTTCCATCCAAATGTTGCCTAGAAGAGATCGCTTCTAAGCGATAAAGCCGCCCATTGTACTTATCTTATATAATGTCTCTTTGTAATGTTGTCTTTTTTGTGTACAATAAAGAGTTTTGGTATTGTATTGTATTGTATCATTGCGGAACTTTGAATGGATATATTTATGTTTGTTGCTTCTTCACGCCAAAACTACTGAACGAGTCTGGCTGAAATTTTGTATAGATGCAGGTCTTGATCTGGAATAAACACAGGCGTTTTATCCCATCAGTCAGCATGGGAATGAAATAACCTTTAAACGTTTCCATAGAAACAACGCGTGCTATGCTGTGAGCAGAAACCAGTAACTAGCCTAGTATGTTATTCCAAATCTTTAACTACGTCTAGCACCCCGCTCCGTTCGATAGTTTTGGCATCGTTTTCGCCCAAAGTTTCAAAATGACACAATTTTACATCTTTACATACTTTTGCGTTTATAATACATATGTATGTATATTTTGTTCTTGCGTAGGACTGTTCTGAGTTTAGTTCTTTTTTATATCTCGCTGTGTTTATGACTGCACTCTAACAAAATTTGTATTTTAACAAAAAAAATTAAGTCATATTAATAGATACTGACCCCCGAAAACTCAAACGCAACTCAGATTTAAGCACGTCTCAAGTAATCAAATCAAAAAAGAACAGTCAAAAATTCGCGACTTGAGACGTGCTCAAACGTAAGTTGCGTTTGAGTATTCGGGCGTTAGTTTGTATAATCGGTCTAAGTATGATGTCTTATAAGATAGTACTATCTTTCCATTATCTAAAACTACGCCTTAACCGGTTTTAAAATTAAATTAACCCGAGGTCTAATCTTGACCTTTATTGGATTACTCGCATGTTTGTTCAGAAAATGTGAGATAGATATTTACGTCACAACTTGTGATAAATGTTGAAGGGGTTAAAGGGCAGTCAAATGATATAATACCTAACAAACTCCACCTGTTGATAAAATGTACAATCATGCTCAATATAGCGTGAACACATTGGTCTGATTTTGGTCTATGACATGTACGCGCAGTAGGTACCGTTTTTCCACTACCTATGTTAGGCACGCAGGGATAGGCACCCAACCTATGTTCCACTCTGGTCTGATTTTGGTCCATGACATGTACGCACAGTAGGTACCGTTTTTCCACTACCTATGTTAGGCACGCAGGGATAGGCACCCAACCTATGTTCCACTCTGGTCTGATTTTGGTCCATGACATGTACGCACAGTAGGTACCGTTTTTCCACTACCTATGTTAGGCACGCAGGGATAGGCACCCAACCTATGTTCCACTCTGGTCTGATTTTGGTCCATGACATGTACGCACAGTAGGTACCGTTTTTCCACTACCTATGTTAGGCACGCAGGGATAGGCACCCATCCTATGTTCCACTCTGCCCAGACTGTGCTGGAGATAATATAAAAAGGAAATTCGCCGTGGGCCATGAAAGTGTTAATACGCCTAAACTTTTCCTGTCGTCTCATAAAAGGTGTGAGATATTCTACATTGTCCGCAAAATACAATCTGCAAATAAAATTAGTAGGGAGGAGTAAAGTTTTTCCTAGAGCGCCCCCGTTGAGGTGCATTCTTACATAACACTCCTAATAAGAATCAGCGCCCGGTGTGTGTTTTGTACTCCGACGTCGCCATTTTAGTCATGATTGCCAGAGGTGCCTTTGGGTATATGTAAATTGTAGACATTTTCTTTGCTCGCAGAAACTGTACTGAAATTAGGATCTGACTAATACAATCGACTGTTAATACTTTGATACCATGGATACCAAAGAAACATTAATGACACCAATATATATTTACGTCAAATTGATAAATGAAGTTCGATTGACGCCGGTCTTAAACCGACTTCAAACAGGAGGAGGTTCTCAGTTCGTCTGTATGTTTATTTTTTTTGTTATGTTACTTGATATCTCCGCCTATGGGTAACCGATTTTACTGATTTTTTCACTATTTTATAGAGAATGATCACATAAAATGGTGGTTACATAAAATGTTTATTCCCGAGGCATTAGTATTTATCCCGTTAAACTTAAAAAGCAACATAATATTTTTGGAGAATCACGACTAGTTTAAACAGTTTTGGTGTTAGATTTTGATGATTCTTTCGTTGATGTATAAAATTGATTTTGAGGTGGTCTCCTATAAGTTTGTTCTCGAGGAATCGCTATGTGCGCCGTAAAACGTAGATTTGTAAAATTCTTCAGAATATGATAATTTCATTATCACCTAATGGTTTCCGTGGCAACGGGCGTCAACAGTTTCATCCATGTGTCATCAAACTAAATTAGACTTAAACAATAACTAGATGTCGCCAAAGTAAACTCAATTTTATGCACGTGAACATAGACCTTCGGTCAGGAAAAGTAAGGAAGGGGTGATTTTGTTCGTCCGAGACATAGATGAATATTATCTATAAACCGGAATTTGAAGTCGGTGTATCCTTTTTTAAAACACGCCAAATTATTGACCTGAACTGACCTACCTGCTGATACGAACTTCTTAAACTTGTAGAGATAAACCTATTAAGGATTGTATTGCTTCAGTCGTTGACAATGTCTGTAGCTATATTTAACCAGTTTTGCATTGCTTCCGCTCTCAGTTTTGAGACAAACTTGTTGGTTTGGTTGTCAAGCCATTCGAGAATACTTGATGCAAAATGATCCCACTCTTCATTCTCAATCTCATAAACACTACTTCCTTTAAGTAGCAGTTGTCATCAACACACTCTTAACCGATAAATGACTCTTATATTGATGGAATTTCTTTGAAATCGGAAGAATGCGGCTGCCCATCTCTGGGAGAGATCGTATTCACCTTTCCTACCCATCCATCCATCAGTGGGATGAGCCTCGTGAATGGTGATCCGAGAGCGTTGTCCCTACGCTCAAACCTTGCGTAACTCGCATAGCTTAAACATATAAAACAGATCAGTAACAAATATTAGAAGAGTTTGTAGAACAGTAGGAATAAAAAGTAGGAACAAACAGCACAAGACAAAAACTAAATAAGGCCTACCCAGCAGTGGGAGCTAGAATGATAATGATGATGATAACAAACATTTGTCCTCCGGCCGGAATCGATCCCCAATCGCTTTCGCTCACTCTACGTCGTTTAATTAAAATGTTTGGTTTCAGGCATATCGTGAGAAACGAAGGAGCCAAAGCCCTGTTCAAAGGGCTAGGTCCGAACATAGTGGGCGTAGCTCCCTCCCGTGCTATCTACTTCTGCACCTATTCGCAGGCGAAGGCGATCCTCAACCAGAACATAGCGCCAGACACGCCGGTCGTGCACCTGTCGGCTGCCAGTGCCGCAGGTAACGAAGCATCCATGCAGATCTTTATATGATACTTTCCACTGCCGCTTATTACACATTCCTCAGTTCGCACGTTCAAATCGCACGCTTGGCAGGGGTATTGGTGATAGCAGTTGAGGTGTTAAAAATACACAGAAGGAAGCAGCTGCCCTTCCTCTGGTAGGTTCCCCCATAGTCGGCTCTTACGACACCCACGGGTTGAGTTGGAAATTCTTACGCCGCCGCCACCCCGCCACGGCACGGATACTTACCATTCAGTTTAGTGCATAGTCATCGGATCTGTCATCTTTACTTTTAATAAAACTGTTATTGGTCCATTTCTGTACATTGAACATATTATTAATTTTTTTTTTTGGACGGCACTATTGTTGTCGTTACTGAAGCCAAAATTAACCATTATTCAACTGAAACCACTTTGCAAAGCTTGCAATACCCTTAAAATTATGGTTTGGAGTTATACAAAAAACTGATTCGAAAATGAGAATACCGATATCCAAAGATATAATAAATCCGTTATTTCAGACAACTTAGAACAGTTATAGATCATGAATAACTTATTCTACGGTCCATAGATTTATACCTTAAAACATAAATATAAAAAGAGAGAATTAATGTTTGCGGAGGTCAAGTCCAGTTCTCATTTCCATATCACAGAATACATTTATAAGTTCAGCGTCACGCCCTCATGTAGATACTAGATATTAAGTATTCTGTGGCCACACACCCAAACTTGTATTTGAAACCATAGATCTAAGTAAAATTCTGTAGATATGGTACGTTCTCCCAGCGCTAACTCAACAAATGGCCTGTATTGTGTTACAACTAAACACAAAGACACGATATTTTCAATCCTTTACCTAATGAACAACAAAGATGGAAAGAAGTACCTAGACCGAAGAAAACAATACGCACGCGAAACACGAACGCCGGCGCGCGGCGTCCCGCCCCCGTCCGACTATGACTGAGGTGGGTTTGCGCACTTCACTTTCGAGAACCTAGTACCCACCCAATCTCCCGAATTTTACTTAGATCGATGTTTTAAACGCAATAAATACCTATGCAACAAGACAAGACGCTTGGACCGGTATTGATCAGCATATTGATAATAACAAACCGAAGATAAAAACGACCTGCGACGGAATTTAAACTTTGGGTTGAAGCGGAGAGTTTTTATTTTTTCTTACATTGAAAGTTAGGTTTATTTTATGATGTTGTTTTGAGTTTGAACGCTAAATTAGGCGCAGAAGTTATGTTATGCCCTTAAGATTTTTATATTATCATTTGATCTGAATTAAACAATTAGTGTAAGTGATTGTTTATATGACCGTTCTAATTGATTGAACATTTTTAATTTAAAATCTTCTAATGGTTACGTAGCTTTAAATCAGCATAACAAGCAGTATGTTGTTAGTCTCTCTACTCGTACTTAGGAAGAGCACAGAGAGGTAGCAGTTTAGTTTAAAGTTCAATCTCTAGCCACCAACAGTTGGGTAGTCTACCAACATTTGTGGCTGGACCATAAAACATCATCTAGCTAGCCTTTACCCCGATAAAATGAAATATTTCCTTGGCCAAGTATCACCCCAATCCAGTTGATTCCTTACAAATATAGGATGGGACAATATTAGCTGCTTACCTTGGGGCTAGATGACACTTTGTGGATTGTCCAGCATGCTGGACAATTCACACAGCATCATAGGACCACGAATATTAGCTGCTTACCTTGGGGCTAGATGATACTTTGTGGATTGTCCAGCGTTATTATAAATAAATAATGATTCACACAAGATCATCTAGCTAGCCCCAATCTAAGAAGAGCTTGTGTTATGGGTACCAGATAGATAACTGATATACTTAATACATTATACTACAAAGATAGATATTTTTTACTATACATAGAGAACACCCTGAACAAATATTTGTAGATCGTACAAACATTTGTCCCGAGGAGGGAATCGAACCCGCAAACTCCTGCGTCGCAGGATGACCTTCGCCCGCTGCGCCACAGAGGTCGTCAAATTAACATGTTACAATTATTTTAAGGGTTCGTATCCTGTACAATGACTAATCCAATATGGTTCGTGAAGACCCGTCTACAACTGGATGGACAGAATGTGACCGCCATGCAGTGCATCAAGAGGATATACCACAAAACGGTAAGTAACTATGAAATCAAATAATATCCCAAAAAATGTGCGTCTTCGACGGGACTTGATCCCGCATCCTTCCCCCAGTACGGGAATGCGCTAACAGTTACGCCACGAGGTCAAGTGACGTAGGAGTCGAAAACCTTGGGGACTTTCTTCGGACTCTAGCGCCAGTTAGTTTATTTGATTTCTTAGAAATTACCCTCAGTGTGAGGTCTCATGCACAATAACAACAACCTTAGTAAGTACTTACATATGTTAAATTTCCAGTATGCACATCCTAGATTGACCCTAGTTCAGAATCAGATATCAGTTTTATTTATTTTAACATTTCTTTACATATCATAACATCGGCAAGTCAAAATAACAATAATTGATTAAAGATACCAGCAGTCTAGTTGTCCACTGCTGGACATAGGTCTCCGTCCCCTTGTGTGCGCGACGGCGGCGCGCCTGTCTTCAGCTTGCCGTATCCGGCAACTGCCTGCAGTAATTCCTAGCCATAGTAGTCCAGTTATTTGGTAGTTTGACCTGGAATGTTTTTTCGGGAGTAGAATGAGAAATCTATAAAATCACCCATTTTCAAAACTCCCGGAAAACATTGCAGGTACCTAACCAATGTTTTACGAACCTAACCTGCTGGACTGTAGGGCCATGAAAGGTACTTGTAGGTACAATTCGTAAATTGATGAAGTTAAAGGTATAAATTTGAAATATTTAACGCATTATTAATTCTTTATTGCACAAAAAACATACAAACAAAACATTAAACAACTATATACATATATATAGCATGTAATCTAAGTTTAGCAACCGTAATCGTAATTATTTAATAATTTTTTACTGTATTGTTTCAATAACCTGTATGTTAGTAAGTAAGTAGAAATTACAGTTATATAGCATGTTATCTAATTTTAGCAACCGTAATAGTAATTATTTTATACCTTTTTTTTACTGTATTGATTCAATAACCCATTATAGATTAATAACTCAACCTACTTGATATATATTTATATTATAGCAGCACGTACATATGTTTATGTTGCAATCAAGTTTTATTCTAGTTTTTTGTTACTTTATAATTGTAAGTGATTGTGATGTATTTTGTACGATAAATAAATAAAATTAAACTACATAGAAAGGTAATGGCAAAGGCGAGCTTAACACTAAAAAAAGTACTTATCTATCGTTGACTACTCTATTGGTTTACCAGCTGTCCATTAACATCAATTTATGATGATACATTAATCTACCTACTACTTATCTACATTATTCATTGTTTGCTGTCCAATTCGTTAAAGACTATTATTATAA
Source organism: Eupithecia inturbata (assembly GCA_963662085.1). Lineage (NCBI taxonomy): Eukaryota > Metazoa > Arthropoda > Insecta > Lepidoptera > Geometridae > Eupithecia > Eupithecia inturbata. The sequence continues at coordinate 3,742,967 of OY759195.1, forward strand.
AAGTTAAGTACCTAATCCAAGCTCATGCAATCACAATTCTGGATAAAAGCTTGTTGATGTTTAGCTGATATGGTAAGTTAATCGTTGTTTAGTTAGTTTTATCGAGATCCTTTTTTGTTGCGCTCTGTCCATGATAGATCTCGCTCTGTAGATGATGGTTATGGTGTTTTCTTTGTCAAAAATTAGTGTGTGATTTTTGTAATATAAATTGTATAGAGTGTAACGACATCAAGTATAACATGTGTAGGGGAGACCGGGGATGGTTTACTATTTTTTTTAAATATAGTACATATTATTATTTTTGTGCTTTAATATTTATAGACAAGAAAACTAGTATATTTATCGATAGGAAAACTAATAAACTAATAAAAAAATATAATAACTAGTTCTTATTTTAATGTAATGGTGAAAATATTATACATTTTACAGAACACTAACTCTCAGTCAATCTGCCCCTGATCCGGGGTAGGTAGACCATATGCCAGGGGTAAGTTGACCTAACTAATATTAAGCGTCAAATCATGAGAAGAGACAAATAATTAGACGTTTTTTATTGTTGTTGAACTCTTTATTCAAACAAAACAACAATTTGAATTATTTACTGACATTTTTTAACGACTTTTACAAAATCTTCTCTTATTGTTGTTGGAACTTTTATGTTCATCATTTTTAATTTAACTTTTCTTATTATAGGTATTAAATAAAAAACAGTAATATCAATCAGGTATAGACATTTCTTTATAAATTGGCAACAAAATTACCAAAATCGACTCTAACCTGTAATCAAAAGTTTATTTAAAAAAATATATACATAACTTTACTCATGATTTTAATTAAATGCACAGCTTCTTACAACTTCTTCAATAAAAAATATACTTACTTAACCCTCAAAATTTACAGGTTGACTAATTATTCAACCAGCCCCGAAAGAAATTGGTCTACCAGCCCCAGACGCCACTTATTACTTTTGAACGCGGCGAACCTTAACACCGCCACCGATTTAATAAACAAGATATTATCAAATATGTGGAATATGCATCTTTGACACGCTTGGGCTAACCGACAAATTCGTCACATAAAACCTTGTGTGCATCAGATCAAAATCTATACATAGTGGAAATATTACTTATGTTATACACAAAAATGAACAACTTGTCACTGCTTGAAAACTACGCGAGACCGCGATGCGGCGGTTTGGACGTCTGAGCGGGCCGCGAAGTGTAATATTTGGCTGTGATTGCTTAACGTTAACTCAAACTGATCACGATTTATCAGCAGTTAGTCTGATTTATCAACAGTTAGTCTACCTACCCCTATGGTCAACCATACCCAGTCTCCCCTACCTACGGTGGAATAAATAAATACAAATAGAAGAAGTAAGACCTGCAAGGGGTATGTATACTTATATGACCATTTTATTCTGTATATTGCATGTTATGTGAATTTTTTTGTTGGGAGTCCATAAAAAATACATAAACTTATCAGCTGGATAATGCTGTGTGAATTGTCCAGCACTATTTATTTATTTTATCAGCTTTGATTATATTTAGCGTGATTTTAACTATAGAGAGCGCAAATCTTTATGAGCTGACGGATGTATGTGCGAGTGGCTGCGCAGTAGTTTGTTTTTAGGTGCCAGAGGACGTTGCGTTGCCGTTCGAATGTTCAATCGAGTCGAGTGCCATTTCCTATATGAAAATATAAAAAAATATATATGAAAATTTCATATTTTTGTTAAGTGCTGTTAGAGTTACATTTATTATTATGCACTCAACTGTACCATGGGCAGTTTCGCATTTGAGGCTATGTTCACAGAGCTTATAAAGATTTGCGCGAACTTTTGATGAACCAAGAAAATTACTCTGATTTTACGTGATATAACCATAGCCTATAACATGGCAAAACATCGCAGAGCATTGCCCGTGCCAGTGCCAGTAATTTCACCAGCAACCATTTCCATAAACAGGGACACAGGAATGTTGCTTCGCGGGAGGGAAAAAAAGAAAGAATAGATTATAACGAGTGTTATGGGTTACCTACCCATAACACTCGTAGTTATGGGTAGGTAACCCAACTAGATAACTGATATAGTACAATAAATTACGTAGATCGACATTTTTTTATTACTTATACAAAGAAACACCCGGAACAAATATCCGCAGATCGTTCAAACACATTTATCCCGAGGCGGGAATCGATCCCGCAACCTCCTGCCTCGCAGGTGGACCTTCGCCGGCTGCGCCACATAGGTCGGCCAATATTCTGGGCAGTAAGATAGAAAATTATTTCTTGCACTCTACGTTTTACGATCTCTACCAGCCAACCATGAGTTAAATCCTTCTTAACTCATACCTACCATCTCTTCCAGGGTATCCGAGGCTTCTACAAAGGCATCACAGCTTCCTACATGGGCATAAGCGAGACCGTGGTCCACTTCGTGTTATACGAAGGCGTAAAGGCGCGGCTCATAGCGGCGCGGAGCGTGGACGGCGTGCCGAATGACACGCGGTCGCCGAGAGACTTCGTGGAGTTCATGGGCGCCGGGGCGTTTTCTAAGACCGTGGCGTCTTGTATTGCTTACCCACATGGTGAGTCTAAAGTCTCTTCATCAGCCCCTAGAAGTCTACTGCAGGACATGGAAATATACTAGGGTCTCCAATAAAGAGCGCAATGGTGGATTTGTCAGATCTCCGTATTGGTGTTAACACTTTCATTGTCCACGCACATGTCCGTCTTCAAGTACTCCGGGTTGCGGCGCGCCCTTTCGGGTCGTAGCGCTCAGGCAGTGAATGTTTTTAGGCGTTCACTGCCCAGCCTCTGAGGCTCGCCCCTTCTTCGGGTGGAGTTTTTTCGCTTTCTTTCTATTCATATTTTCTAATTCCAAATGAGTTGAAAAAAATATCAATAAATAAATTCATACAAATTGTCAAACATATCCTTTGTAAAAAGGCTTACTACAAAATATCGAATTATGTAGAGGATAAAAAATCTTAGGACGAGTTTTGCTCCCAACTCGAAAACTAACAACCTAACAAGGTAAAGGTTTCTTGTTCGCTTCTTTACTTTACCTTAAAAGATTGAAATGAACAAAAAATCAAAGTCATCGCTTTCCTAGTTTTACCTTTGTAATTTGAATTTTGTGACGTCCAACCTTGAAGGTCTGTAAGGTCTAAAGGAAATAAAGCGCTTTGATATTTGATATAGCGAGCAGTACTATTGTTCTTCAACTCTACATAACAACGACTAACAAAATCCTTATGTCGTTTGAGTAATATTAAACTTCATGGAATCTCTTCCCTCTGTCCCTACTACCCGGTCTAGGGCATTCGTAGACCAGTCTGAGAGTTTTAAGTAACGCAAGTATTATTTGGCAGAAGTAGCAAGGACGCGCTTGCGGGAAGAAGGCAACAAATACCGCAAGTTCTGGCAAACGTTGCACACTGTGTTGTTGGAGGAAGGATACCGCGGCGTCTACAGGTAAGTGACTACGTACCATCATCACCTGTAACGTAGGTCCAGACTGAAAGCCAGCGTAGTTACCGTCCTCGGGCGGTAGCGGCATTAAGCTGAGGCTGGACTTGTTTAGCCGCGCACTAGGTAAATACCAATTTCTTTCATCAGACTCTACACATAGAGTTATTTCATTCACTTAGTTTTAAAGCATTTGTTTTAATAAGTCTGTTTATTTTATGACAAGCTTGAGCGGCTTCAAAACTTCTGCATACGCTTCATCTTCGGTCTGCGAAGGTATGACCACATCACAGAGTACCGCAAAAAGCTTAAATGGTTACCCATCTGACTTCGCCGGGACGCACACTTCCTCTCACTCCTATATTCTATTCTTTTCGCCCCAAATACACCCCGTTACCTTAAGGAACGATTTGAATACCTCTATCAAACCCATAGCCGCTTCCTCCGCTCAACACACACTCTTCAACTGAAAACTCTCCGCCCCTTCCATTCTTATAGCTCATCCTTCACCGTACATGCCATAGAGCTGTGGAATGCCCTACCCACTTCTATTAGACATGCTAAGTCTCTCCCTGTATTCAAAAATATGGTCTTTGAACATTTCCTCACCTCAACATCTAATTGTTAAGTAATTTTATATATTTATGTTAAGTATATAAGTATATACTTAGATATTTAAATATCTAAGTATATTCATTTCTTTCTACTACATTATTTCTGTTTACACGCCACCGTCTATACTTTTTCAATCACTTCTTGTCCATCCTTATTATTTGGTGTGCAATAAAGAATATTTATTTTGCATTGTATAAAGGCAAAGGTTTGTGACGTTGCGAAAATGTTTGTCTGAAGACAACGCCAATACTGAATAAAAAAAGGGACCTGGAATTACATAAAGGCTACGTTTAGGTTGTATTCCCAAAAATGCGAACGCAGCCACGGGCAGTAGCTAGTATTCAATAACATTTAGGGCACGGAATAGAGAATTATTTTCCGTGATTTGGGGTGTGTTGCCAATGCGGTGCGAGGAATCGACACATTTGTTGAAATAAACATCGGCAACCCACTGGTTTTTGTTTATTAGATTCCCTTGCACTTTGCGTCAGCGTGACCTACCTCGGACTGAGTTGGATTGGAATTCATCTCAGGCCAGACGGAAGGCTATAGCCTATAGTCCGCGGAAACTATATTGGTTTTACATTTGTTTCAGGGGCCTGGGAACGCAGCTAGTCCGTCAAATCCCGAACACAGCGATAATGATGTCGACCTACGAAGCAGTTGTTTACCTTCTAACCACTCACTTCAACAACAACTTCTATGAAAACACCTAAAACTGTTGACCTTCCCTGCCCGAGCTTCAAAGTCATTACTTAGGCGTAGCGCCGTAGCGTCCCTGGAGGACGAAGATAAATCTTATACCTACAGAGTTAAAGTTCAATTTGAAGTAGAAATTACCGAAGAAAGTAACACGTCAGTTTATCTTTACTGAGATAAAAGATACGAGGTAGATCTACTGTGGGTTACACAATCTCAGCTTTTTTATTTCTTAGTACATCCCTCGAAAGTTATATTCGCCTAATTAGTAAAACCAAATTGCTGGTACCAAATGTCTATTTGACTGATTTTAAAGTGAGTTATAATGTGCAGCACATTTTATTTAGAAATACGAGTATGTTGTCAAATTCCTTTAAACTTGTTTTCATTATGTACACCTACATAGTTTAATCAAATTGTAAGTTTTGAAGATTTTTTCTGCAAAGTTAGAAAGTTTTTTATATTTGGGTATTTTTGGTTACCTAAAATGCAATCTTTTTGGACAAAAATCTGTACAGCCATTCTTGTAAACACGTAGTCATAGATCTAGTCTTAGTAACAGTTTAGCCTACATAATTACCAACAGATTTTTGCATTGATTGATTTTTGCTTATTTGAGCAATTTAGTGCCAAACTCGTCAAAATCAAGTTTTTTGATCCTTACTGCAAAATATCTTAAAAATGCTTTCCGACACGCTTGTAGAAAAATCAAGCTTATTTTAAGTTAAGATTCTTCTGCGAAATATATTACTTGTGTTAATTTTATAAAGTTTAAATAGATTTAATATTTGTGTCTAGCACAAAGCTTTTTGTATTATGAAAAGAATTCAGATAAATAAAAAGCAACTAGGCTTTTATTATACGAAAATCATTGATTTCTGAAATCCAAATGTCCAGAAGCACACCTAGCAAGAGTGAGCTGTGATATTTAATAAATAAGGTTCAAAATTTATTGCAGTCGGTCCATCCACCATAAACTCTCCATATTTTAATACCAATGATTTCCAGTTTATGCCCACTTGTATTGATTTATTCCATCCATTCCAATAAACTTCTTTGTTACCCCTCAAACTAAAATGCCAGACTTTACATAATGTTCAGTCTGGAAAAACAAAATGTTTTTCAAAACTGAGTACAAAATGTAAAGTCGTCATCCAGTGTAAGAATGTGCTTTTCAATTACTGGAGTACTAATTAACACTGCATCAAGTGGGAATAGGTTTTGTTTTTTATAATTTTAAACTAGCAATATTATTTCCTTATACATAGTTGCTTGTCTTTTTCGTAACAATGGAGTATTTTTAATAAGCATAATATTTGTTTCCAGAGCCTGATTGTTATAATAATTTTAAAGGACACTATTTGGACTTATGTCGGACTGAGTATAAAATACTATTTGTTAAAGGAATAAAATGATAAAAAAATTACAAACCTTTTTTATTTATCACAATTAAATAATACACCCATAAATAAAATAAATTAATGAATAGAAAAAAAGACTTAAGTAGTCAGAAAGGGCTTCACTAAAGATCTAATAGAGAAGTTTGATATTAGCACCCACATGTGTGTGGATATAGAATTAGGTGTATTGCTAGGATATCTCAGCATTGTAGTAAACGGAAACAGGTTTCCTTTTAGAGCCACAATGGGTTCTCGTCTGAAGTAAAAAACTGACAGAAGCATCACCACCCCAACAACTACTTGACAGACTATCTGTATTGTACTTTTGACCGCTAAAGTCTTGCCTAAGCGGGACTGGGAGTCATCTTTCAACTGGTACTCAAGCTTGTTTATTTTACGCTGTATCTTAGAATAAGCAGCAAACTCATCTTTCATGGAAAATTCTTTCTGTTCAGCTTTGAGTTTCAGCATCTCAGTCCATATTGATCTTTCTGCATTTGATGGCCGTGCAAAACATGAGATTACCTGGAAAAAAGTGAAGATTATTTCGTATACTTCAAAAAATCTTTGATTCAAAGCTGAAATATTGTGAAGAAGAGTGATTGACCCAGACACTATGCCAAAATGAGAGAGCTGATATTTTGCTTGCATAGATGTAGTTCTAGATCTGGAATAATATTTTTATCTCGGAACGTGTGCAAAGATGCGGAAGCTAGTAAAGTTATTAATCAAATATTACAGTTTTATAGTGTCTGAAGTCACACTTGATCTCAGAATAACTTTAAGTATAGTACTAAACTTGATGGAGCTGCTATATATCAAGTAGGTACAGAACTTACTGGTTTCACCAGGATAGGTATGAAGGCACTGATAGTACATAAAATTAAGAAGTACACCAGCAGGATTCCATTTATAACCTCCAACATCTTGTGATGATGAGTTTTATTATAATACTTAGTGGTTCTATGCTCAATGATTTTGGTGTAAGATAAATGCGTTTCCTTCCAATCCGCCGTAGTAAAAATGTAAATCAAAACTTTGGACCCTGAGAAAAATAATTAATTTTGACTCAACACAGCTGTGTTGTTTAGAAATAAAAATTGACAAATCAAAGAACTAAACTGACTATACATGTCAGTGTCATAAATAGGTATGGAACCTCGGACCAATAAAACTATTCAACCGCTGTTAACCCCTGGGTCCTTTTAAAAAAAATGTCTCCTTAACTACAAAAAATAGTTCTACTCTATCCGGTAGAAACAATGCAAGGTGCCAAATGCGTACTAAGGGTACTGGTAGGACCACAGAAATCTTATTATTCCGATTTCTGTGGGTTGGACAGTCGCCCGTGGTATGATTATTGGTCCGAGTATGGAACCTTCGATCAGAGAGCTTATTGGAATGGAATGAATGGATGGTCGCTTTATGATCTTTTTTGAATAACCTCATACACGTTATATGTGAGCTTGAACAACATTTTTCATCGATGTCGAGGTCATTTTGTAAGCCAATAAATAAAATTTTGCTTAATCAATGCACGAAACAGCGTTAATACATCTTTATAATACATAATAATTATATTAGGTAGCTGAATTTACGCCACAGAACAATATTACCTACTCTAACGAGATTTACGCAGCTTTACCATCGAGATAGAATTCTATAGAGTCCCAATTTTTAACTGACAGCACTCAAAAAATGTCCGAGCGCTGCTGTTCTACATACCTATTAATTTGTTATTATATAGTTCACAATGATATTTACGCGAATTAAGACGTTATCTTGGTTGCATAATGTTCAATGTCGCTTGTACGCAATGTCATAATAATGCACCGAAGACATACCGAAAATGACCGAAGGCCATACGTACGAACAGGGAACAGGGCGAATGGAGACGCTATTTGTACTAAATATTTGTGAAACGTGAGTTTGTGAGTTTATAATGTACCTACCTAGGAGGACTCCGTAACTAAACATCTGCTTTCAAAAATTATTTCACCAATATTTAGAATGGACATCTAGGTTTCAGGATGGACATAGGCTATAATTATGTTATTTAACCAGGAGGAGCCGGGGCGGGTCAGCTAGTCACAATTATATGCAGATAGCTTATACCCTGGATTAACACTTATGCTACCTCTTTTTATCCCGGAAAATACGGGTGAACCCGCGGGGCGCAAATAATTTAAAATAAAACAAAATTAATATGTATTACGTACGAGAGTTTTATTAGGTATTATTTTTAACCTACTGACGGGTTTTGCTCCAACTCGAAAAAAAAAAACTAACAGGTTAAGGGTTTCTTCGTCGCCTCTTTAGTTTAATCTTTATACCGAAGCGCCAGAAATCAAAAATGTCACTTTATTTCCGGGTCAGTGTATGTAATGTATGAATTTGACTTTTTCTAAGTGTACATTTATTGTAAATATTTATGGGAATAAAGAGTTTTTGATTTTTGATTCTGACGAATAACTTAATTAGTTACCTTAAAACAATGTTAATTTATTGAAATGTTGCCTTTTACATTTATTTTTGTTTTTTCTGTACATTTCTTTGCAATGTAATGAAATCTAATGTTTATGTACCGTTCAATGAATGCTGTCATTAAAATGGTTCTATGGTTTGAAAATTCAAATGCATGTTCAATTAGTTAGATCTTCCATAAATTTTTTACCTATGAATGACTTCAGAACTGCAGATATATTTTTTGTGGATTCAACATAAGTTCACAACGTTGACAATGTCTTAGACTAGTGTAGTGGAAAAGTGATTGGAGCAAACAACCGACCATTTACATGGCTTGTAGTGTAAATAATTTCAGGCTTTTGGTATTATGAGTGTCCATTCAGAGCACCTTACGGGGTTTCGAGGAAAACTAAAAACAAAGCATATAAAATATTGTAATTTACACTTTAAAATAATAAAACGCTATCGACTCATCTATTTTTGTTCGGAAAAACTAAAAATAAAGCATTTAACAACATGGTAATAATTATTATGTATAATTAGTTTAAAATATGTAAAAATATTTAGTATCTATCCACTCCATAGTTTTGCCGTTCAAACACAATGTGCTCGTCACAAGGTCACGCGAGGCTTTGTGTCTCTTTTACTCTTACGTATTTGTTTATCGTGTGAAAGTTTAACGTGTGAAAAAGATACGCGTACAAGGCGCCAAATTCAAGCTGGTAGCTTTTTATTTTGCTAAGAAAATTAAAAATTATTGAAATTAAAATGGAAATACGCACTGTGGATATATAAATTTGTTATGTTATGATACTTACCTAAAATTCGAAACACCATCCTTTTTTCGCACGTATCTGCTGTCATTTGGGCATGAAATGAAATCACCGAACACTTTGTCATCGCGGACGTTGTATGAGGACTGCGGTCGCCTTACAACTAAACAAAAACTCTGAACAGAGCGTAGCGTGTTCAGAGTTTTGGCGCGGACATTTTATTTCTGTGTTTCGGACTCTAAGGATTCTAACTCAATGAGCTTTACCCACATGGTCGATTTGATAGTCAATTCATACGAAACGTTGAGCTTCAAACTTTATTGAAGATTATCTGAAGTGTCACAAGACAATTATATACGGATATGTACGCCTACACCACAATGTCAAATTGTCAATTTGCTCAAGTCATAGAAAAAGAAGGAAGCATAGAATCCGGTACGGCTCAAGTACATTTTTTGTATGGCATCAGCATGAGCATCAGCATCACTTCAACTGCAACTTCTTTATTTTGGCGCCGCTCGCTTTTCGCTACGACTTTGCCAGTGTTAGTAAGGAGTGTCATAAACTTCAAAAATATCAGACATTTTTTTCTCGATGTCATCAATCAATCAGCTGTTTGCTTTTGTTTAAAGCGGCGCCAAAATAAGAAGTTGAAGTTGCTTTTGTTTATATCAGAATTTTGAGGTTAGCTAAAATGCAGTAAGCATTGAAGTGTTGTAGGAAAACCACAATTTAATTTATTTGCAAAATTTTGTAAATTATACAGAATGGACAACGTTGTTTTTTTAGAAACGTACACCACGTCGTCTTCATACAACGACACGAATACTATACACCTACCAATCGAGTCTTTCATCACATATTGCATTTACAAACATTGTTCACCTAAAGCTGTCTCTTTACGCTTTGTTTCCGTGGACGAAAGTGATAAAAGCAATGGAACGAGTGTTGTACTTGAAGATACGCTTCACTTTATGACGGTTGATGAGGTCCCGTGGCAAGTAGCGGCTTGCGTTTACCCAGTTGTGCTCTTCAAAGACACCATCATATCCGGACATTGCGCCGTAGCCAGGCACATCTGTGTACACAGATCGAGTCTTCCTAACGCTAAAGAACACGAGGAAGGCCTACTAGGCTTCAGGAAAAGCTGTCTGCAAGCACCAAACACTGTTTCAATCTGGACCAAATTCTGTGAAGTGGATATAATAAAAACAGTAAAATGCATTTTGAATTCCGAGTCAATTGAAGAGCTGCCAGTGAATTTGGTGAGATTTGAAAACCATCTGAAAAAACCTGTCAAAGTCCACAATGTTTACAAAATAATTCGGGATATGAACAAGGAACAGTTTAAGTTATCAACTGAAACTAAATCTGACACTTCTACAGAGCCAAAACCTGATGACAAAACAAGAGAAGCCAAGAACAGAAAATGGAAGTCAAAATGTAAAAAGCAGCGAGAGGTAGATTGCTCAGTTAAACTTGAAGACTTGAACATCAGTCATGAGTTTGCTGAGGGCCCGTTCATAACATTAGCTGATCTGATACTTCTGCCAACCTTCCACATCATCGTCAAATCCTTTGGCAGCACATTTCAGACTCTACTACCAATAACATTCAAATGGTATACAAATATAATGCAGATGTTAGAAAATAATACTTTAACCAGTTTAGTAAATAAATTCCCAGGCAAACCTATATCAGTACAAAATGCAACTTTACCAGCTACAGATGACGTCAGCTTGTACAAAAGTGACCCAAAAAGACACAATCCCAGGAAAAGATTATTTACTAAAGAAGATGACATAGAAAATGCACTGAGCTCTTTAACAGAAGGAATGGAAATGGATGTAACTAAAACTGAAATACAAACTACAATAAATTGGGATGACATCCCTGATGGAGCAAAACCTTCTGGAGGCTATTTACCTGACAAAAGAGTAGTCAGAAAAACACAACAGCTGGAAAACTTGGCTTTAGTTGTAACAAACATAGCTAAAGATGGAGACTTGATAGTGGATTTCTGTAGTGGCAGTGGTCACCTAGGCATCCTTGTTGCTATGTTGCTTCCCGCGTGTACAGTTATACTGCTAGAGAACAAAGAACAATCACTTCTTAGAGCTCGAGAAAGGGTACACAAAATTGGAGTGAAGAACATACTCTTCTATCAATGCAATTTAGACTTTTTCATTGGAGAGTTTGATATAGGAATCGCATTGCATGCTTGTGGTGTTGCAAGTGATTTAGTACTTGATAAGTGCTTGCAAGCAAATGCTAAGTTCGTTATTTGTCCATGTTGCTATGGATCGCTCCATACTACTGATAATTTGGTGTATCCGAGAAGCAGAAAGTTTGGAAGTTTGTCCGTAGATAAGTATATGTGTATTGGGCATGCTGCAGACCAAACTCATGAGGACCATCCTCTCACTGAGAGGGGAATGCGATGCATGGCAGCCATAGATTCCGATCGCGCTAGACTTGCACAAGAATATGATTATGAAGTAACTTTGTCTAAACTTAACTTTCTATCATGTACACCTAAGAATAATCTACTTATAGGAGTTCCATCATGAATAAAATAAATATTTCTAACAGATCTTTTATTTTAACAAGATTTATATCTTAAAATACATCTTTGTACACAAAAAGTATATATGAAAATGATGCTTATGAACATACCTAAAATATAACATTTAAACAATTTATAAAAACATGCTTTACTCTCATTTCCCTGCATTTCCTATTATGCTAAATCAGTAAATAAAAGTACCAATAACAACAATTTACCTAAAATCTATTTAACTTTCGCATAAACAATGGCAGTGCGCGTTGGGATGTAGACCTGAAACAAACAAACAAAACCGATAAAATATAGAATCAGTTCAATTAGGTACATTCGTTTAGTTTGACGACAGTTCCTAACTATATCATGAAGAGCTCAGCTCTCACATGCAAGCAGGCCTTACTACGCCATAGCGGTTTAATACATTCTAATCTCAACAGATCAAAATTCTTATTGATAGTTAGTTAATGAAGTAGCCATAGTAAATTTGATTGAATTACCAGATTCGGATCGGACGCAGTGCGTAACTGCTCCAACAGGAAGGGTAGGTCCTATACCAACCTACTATGTAGGTACATAGTAGAAAGGTATAGGACCTACCCTTAGTACTAATAATAAGGTTATTAATAGTACGTACTATTTATCGGGTATTTGTTGCGTGCTTAATATGTTTAGATCGCGTACATATGATTAAAAATAGGTAGTACCTGTATGGAATCCATCCTGTTACCCCACGGGATGCTCAGCGTTACGTGTTCGTCGCCGTCGGGCTCCACGCGACCGAAGCCTCCGTACCGCTTGCTGTCTGAGCAAAGTACAGCCTGGGAGAAGACAAGGATTTTATTTTAATAGTTAACTATGGTTTGTTAAGTCTTGCTTGCCCTATGCCCGGTTTCCACGAAATCGGGGAGTACAGGAGAGGAGAAATGTACAACAGATCCGCTGTGCGAACGGTATTCAGTATTCAATATTTTATTGCTTTTAAAAATATTACCTACATACAGAGTTTTGTAAGTGTAGATAGGTAGGTACATGTATCCTGTTGGATCATCATCATCAATCTATATTAGACATAGGCCTCCCCTAATGAGCGCCATAGCGTCCTTCCCAGTCTTTCGCAGGTCGCCGTCCCACCTGGCGGAGGGCGTCCTACACTACGTTTGCGGAGTCGCGGTCTCCACTCAAGAACACGTTTACCCCAGCGGTTGTCGGTTCTTCGCGAGATATGGCCAGCCCACTGCCATTTCAGCTAACTAATTCTTTGAGCTATGTCGATAACTTTGGTTCTCTGTCGGATGTATCCGTTACGAATCCTATCCTTCAGAGAAACTCCGAGCATAGCTCTTTTCATAGCTCGCTGAGCGACCTTCAACTGGTGGAGCAGCCCTACCGTGAGTGTCCACGTCTCAGCTCCGTAGGTCATGACGGGTAGGACGCACTGATTAAAAACTTTCGTTTTCAAGCATTGCGGTATGGATGACGAGAAGACTCGACGTAGTTTCCCGAACGCTGCCCGGCCTAGCTGAATCCTCCTCTTGGCATCCTTCTCGAAGTTGTTTTTACCCAACTGCATAATCTGCCCAAGGTAAGTATACTCGGAAACAGTTTCGAGAAGGTGGCCATGTACCTGTCCTGTCGGATAGGGTATGTCAACTGATCTTAATCTAGGAATTAAGATAAAATAAATACATAATTAAGTATTTTGTATTTTATACAAGAATGCACATTATAACCATAAAACAAACCATCATAAAATAACATAAATAAAACTACCTTGTAAGTCCCCTGGACGTTGACTCCGACTCTGTAGTCCGTGAAGCTCTGATACGCGTTAAAGTTGAACACGAACAGAAGACCGGCGCGCTCGAACGAGACCACCTTATCGCCTTCGTGCTTACAGGACACATACGCCTGCAATCAATTAAATAAAAAAAATGTCATATGTGTAAAATAACACATTATAAATTGTATTAGACATAGTTATTTATAATATATTATATGATGTTTGTGTTCTTAAAATAAATAAATAATGCTGGACTATCCTCACTGTTCGGTCGTACACCAGGTATAGTAAATAAGCTGGATATAACAGAAAAACCAAGAGATGATTTTTTTACGATAAACTGTAGTTACTAATTAAACAATATGTGAGACGCGTTAGTCGATTGACAGGTACCTAATCGCGAACTGAATATAATAGATAAGGTATTGCTAAAATTGATGGCTAGTGTAAATGCGAAGGTTAATATTATTTAGGGCAATGCACAATGTACGTGCTCGTACACCACTACCTACCACCTATCTCTAAAGTAAGCAGAGCTATCCTTGTACACTGCTGGACGGCGGCCTCCCCGAAAGAGCGCCATAACGTAGCACCCTGTGATCAGCTTGCCGCATCCAGCATAAATAAAGCCCCAAGCTAAGCAGAGCTTGTGTTATGGGTACTAGATGACTGATATATGTACTTAATACAATACATACATAGATAGATTTTTTTATACATAGAAAATATCCAGAACACCCGGAACAAATATTTGCAACTCGTCGCGCCAGAGAGGTCGTCAGCGCAGCATCTGCCAGCAGTCTTTCGCAGATATCCTATGCCTATCCTTTTCACAAAATGGCGCATTGCGCCCTCTTAAGGTAAATCAAACATGTTAACATTCCACTAACCGGTCCAGAAGACAGCCAGCCATACTTCTCCTCCAAGTCGTTCATATCCTTGTCGAAGTAGTTCAGGAACTTGTACTTGAGCATCGGATCGTCCACCAAGTTGAACTGTCGGCGTGCGTAGTGGTACGATGAGTTGTTGCCGGCGCGAGGGAAGTCCAGCCATTCGGGGTGGCCGAATTCGTTGCCTGGAGTGAGACATTATTGACTTTAGTATGGAGTTTGAACTTAAGGAACTCACGGTTCTCATCTTTTTTGGGGTTCCGTAATCAACAAGGAACCCATATAATTTCGTCATTTTCGTCTGCCTGTCCACGGCTTAGCTCAGCGACTAGACTAGAAAGCTGTAATTTGGCATGGGAACCTACATATTATTTACGCCACCAAAATGGTACCTAAAATAAAATCTGGTTTTTTACGGGGAGGTATCCCCTCCACGTGAACTGTAAAGTATGGCACATGAAACGCTTTGTCAGTGTGGTGGAGAGCAAAGCGAGCCGCACTGTGTGTAGTAACATGCTATATTGCCCGTGTGGCGAGCGTAGCGAACCTCGTTGTGTATAGGTACCTAAGTATTGCACGATGTGCTATTGTGGCGAGCCAAGCGAGCTGCGCTGTGTGTATTGACATGATGTGATGTGTCAATGTGGCGAGCGGAGGGAGCCCCGTTTTGTGCTGTTTTCTAGCAAGCACAAAGCGTTTGACGTAGGTACCAACTCTACTGTTGTTTGTACGTTTCTTTGTAGGTCTAAAAAGATTATTCAGCTTATACAAAACGCATGTGTACGTTATTTTTGTTTTCCTATTCCCCGACGCGCTCACATTTCCCCCTACATTAATGCGAAGGGATGCTCAATATGTCGTCCCGCAGAACACTTAAATTTGCTACTCTACTCTTCGGCGTTATTAAACATAAACAGCCGAGCTACTTGTTGGAAAAGCTTGACTTATCAAGCCGCCATATTCATTTCGCCCTTCGCCTAATTTGTCCGAGACATAGAACGGCTGCATTTTGTGGCATTTTCAGATACTCAGCTACGAAATGCAGAAACTACCTGCCACCACCAATAAAAATATCTTAATCTATTAATTCTTTCAAAAAATCATAAAAAAAAGCACTTCAAGAATCTCAACAACATATTTCCATCCAAACAGGTCGTTCTAAGCCTCAATAGTTTTATTTAGCAGTTCAGCGTTATTAATAAAATAGAATATAGGCCAGCGCGTGTACATGTTTGTATGTAACGTACCTATAAAGTTAAGATAGGCCTCCCCGCCCAGCGCGTGAGTAATGAGCCGGATCATGCAGTGGAGCGCCATGCCGCGCTCCACCACGCAGCTGGGCTCGCTCAGTGTTGACATGTGGGTGTACATGGCCGCGTCCATCAGCCAGAACGCTATAGTCTTGTCGCCTACTAGTGCCTGGAACAAGAGATATATTATGAACTCAAATTTGTAAGCCTCCGACGACAATTTCATTTTGAACCATTAAGACATTTTAACAGTTCAACAGATTCTCCTGACGATTCGCGCAGAGTCCAGGAGTACCGTTTTTGAATCTGACCCTTGATCCAACTATCGGGACGACGATCGCTGGATCAACATCCCACATGCTGACAACCTCGTTGGCCAAGTCAAGATATTTGCTAAGATTTTCTCAGCTTTAACGAGGTTAACATCATGTGGTATGGTGACATCAGCGAGCACCGCCCTCCGTTCTAACCGATCTATCAGTACAATATCAGGCTTAGTAGCAAGAATAGTCCTGTCTGTAATGATAGATCGGTCCCAATAGAGCGTGGCACGGCCATTTTCGAGAACTGAAGCCGGTGTGTACTTATGGTACGGAACTTCAGGGCCAGTAAGGCCATATCGGAGAGCAAGTTGCTGGTGTATAATTTTGGCTACTTGGTTGTGTCTTTGCAAGTACTGAGAGTTAGCAAGGTGCGAACAACCCGAAAGTATATGACGGAGGGTCTCCCCAGGAATATGACACGCTCGACAAATATCGATCGTGCCATCGTATTATACTTTCGGTAATTGTTCGCCTTTACCACCTCATCCATAATTGCACACACAAAACCTTCAGTTTCCTCAAAGAGGTCACCGAAGCGTAGCCAGTTTACGGAGTTTAGGATCTCCTAAACTCCCTAATGAACGTCCCAAATGCAGATATCTTGTGTTACGCTGATGACACTGCAATAATCTTTGATGGTCCTTCGTGGCCCGTTGTTTATTCACGTGTGGAGGAAAGAGCTGCATGGGAGATTCTGCAAGGTCTTCACAGGACAGGTCCTGTGAAGACCTGATCTACATCAGGATGTAGAGATCTACATCCTGATGTAGATCAGGTTCAGGATCAGGGAGTTTAGGAGATCCTAAACTCCGTAAACTGGCTACGCTTCGGTGACCTCTTTGAGGAAACTGAAGGTTTTGTGTGTGCAATTATGGATGAGGTGGTAAAGGCGAACAATTACCGAAAGTATAATACGATGGCACGATCGATATTTGTCGAGCGTGTCATATTCCTGGGGAGACCCTCCGTCATATACTTTCGGGTTGTTCGCACCTTGCTAACTCTCAGTACTTGCAAAGACACAACCAAGTAGCCAAAATTATACACCAGCAACTTGCTCTCCGATATGGCCTTACTGGCCCTGAAGTTCCGTACCATAAGTACACACCGGCTTCAGTTCTCGAAAATGGCCGTGCCACGCTCTATTGGGACCGATCTATCATTACAGACAGGACTATTCTTGCTACTAAGCCTGATATTGTAATGATAGATCGGTTAGAACGGAGGGCGGTGCTCGCTGATGTGCACACGTGAATAAACAACGGGCCACGAAGGACCATCAAAGATTATTGCAGTGTCATCAGCGTAACACAAGATATCTGCATTTGGGATGGGAACGTCCCAAATGCAGATATCTTGTGTTACGCTGATGACACTGCAATAATCTTTGATGGTCCTTCGTGGCCCGTTGTTTATTCACGTGTGGAGCGTGGTGTGGAACTCATAGGTCAATGGCTTCAGGAAAACCTCCTTACCCTAAATACTAAAAAAACCTCGTTCCTGAGCTTCCACAAAAGTGCGGTGTCAGCTCCAGATCCAAGCGCAATAATTCAAGTACATGAAAATAAATGCTTACGCTTGAACCCCTGCACCTGTGAAACTCTTACCCGTACACAAGACCTAAAATATTTGGGAGTTCATATCGACCAAAAACTCACATTCAAATCTCACATTAGTTTCCTGACAACCCGTATTAGAAAGGTTATAGGTATCATGAAAAACCTTCGATATGTAGCATGCTTCGACACCCTTAAGTTGGTATATTTCGCTCTTTGTCAATCGCTTATAACATATTGTATTTCCTGCTGGGGTAGTGCAGCTAAATCATTCATCATCCAAGCAGAGAGAGCGCAGCGCTCTGTTTTAAAAGTGATGCTCCGTAAACCATTCAGATATCCTACCTCGGCTCTCTATAAAGAAGCTGGTGTACTTACTGTTCGCCAACTCTATGTACTAAAAACTGCTCTTTCAGTATATAAATCCCATAGTTCCTCCCCTGATACTGAGTTCGTGTCCAATCGTAGAGTTTATAGATTGATTACCCCCTCTACTAAAACAAATTTTGCACAACGCACAGGCAGTTTTATGAAGGTTCGAGTATATAATAATGTAGCTAAAAACTGTAACATCAAGGATAAAAGTATTGCTGAAGCAAAGTATATCATACAAAAGTGGCTTGCTGCCTTGTCATATGACAAGACAGAGGAACTCCTTAAAGCTTTATCCTAGATGTAGGTACTCAATGGTTTTATTTTATTTTATTTCTTTCATCTCTTTTTTACGTAAATTCTTTACTTTATATTTAATGTTTGCACTGTAAATTTATTCACGTTTATGTTTGTTTTATAAATAAAATTAGTTTGTGTGGGTATTTACCTCTACCTCTAAACTTACATCACATAATTCATCCTTAGGTATTTTATATTCAGTTATATCCGTAACCTGAACAATACTAAACTTTGAATTGTCGTACATGTATAGGCTCCCTCGATACAGGCCTAGCCTAGTGAGGGTGCCATCAGAAATTACATAACATTGTAGATATGTACGTCTCGGCAATAACACAATGTATTACACTAAATTTCAAATACAAGTACTTAGAAATACCTCATCACCATGTAAGTGCTAATTATAAGTTAAGTGTATTTTTACTTATTAGTTTTGCTGTAATAAATGATTTTTTATCTTTTTTATCTTTATCCTCTCCTTTATAGCCTTCCTGTCCTGAATTCTCGTCACCGTAGGTTTGCGCCAGTTCTCATTAGCTAAGGAGAGTGGAGCAAAGCTCTTATCAACTGCAACCACACACGATGTATCTGGTATTCGGCTTGATGGAAATGATTTCTGAGATTGCATACCTACCTCACGGTTGTGCAGGGTCTTGGCGTTTAAAAAGCCTCGACCACCACATTTCCGCGGGATATACAATCTCGTTACCGAAGCTCGGGAGTGTCGCATGCGATGAGTAGTTAAAAGTTGACGAACCTTACAGTCCAAGGCGCCTAGTTCAATCTGAGTCCATCTTAGTATGCCAAAGGTGCATTAGTAGTGACATAACCCAACCGTTGAAGGCACGCACCTTATTGCCTGACAAAAGGCTATTTAGCAATTTTATGAGGCGACAAAAGAAGCGCTCCTTCACCGACTGCTTTATGTCCCCATCCATTATACCCAACGCGTCTGGCATACCAAGATATTTGTAAGTTTTACCCTCTGAGAGATATTTGAGGGACATTATCTCTGAAAGTTGTATATTATTAGAATTCACAACTTTCCCCCGTTGTATTTGTATGACCGCACACTTATCAACGCCGAACTCCATGTTAATAGCACTACTGAATATCTGTGTGATATTCAGAAGCGCCATTAACTGTTTTATTCGGCGCGAATAGTTTGAGGTCATCCATATACAATAAGTGAGAAATTACCTCACCATCTCTCCGAAGGCGATAGCCTATTCCTGAATCTTTCAGTAGAGTACTGAGTGGATTCAGAGCTAAGCAAAACCACAAGGGACTCAGACTGTCGCCCTGTCCTTCGTCAAGAACAGTGGTCCACTGCCTCATACATGATCTCAAGAATGATCTTAGAATAGTATCTACTTTATACAACTCTAAGACCATCAGACCAAACTTTTCTGAACATTTATTTTTCTAAACATCCCCATCTAAACAAACCTGGTCATGGCTCTCAGCGTACGCTACGGTGCCTTCCATCCACCGCCGATTGGTCAGCGTATGCACGATGTGGCCCAACTTCCAATCTTCATCCTTTTCTTCCTTTAGTAGTTTGATCCACATATCCGGTATGGACATAGCGAGGCGGTAGTCGAACCCGCTGCCACCTTCGTCAACTGGACGGCAGGAGCCTGGCATGCCGGATACGTCCTGAAGAGAAAAAGAAGACATTTATCAAGGTGATTTTATTTTTTTTAAAAGCTAAGTATCATTGATTTCGCTTTGAATCTCGGGAACATGGTAATTTTCATTTCATTCAAAATTTCATTTTTAGACAAAGCCTGAACGGCTTGGCGTTGTTCTTGTCCCAACGAAAATGGGACGGGCCTGTGTGTGAGTTGACACGGAATTGTTTGTTATAAACGTGCTCCAGCTCTGCGGATCGTGCCCGTCTCCTGGCCGTTTCTAAATGGGAGTCAGGACATTGGCACACATTGGCACAACACTGGCACTTTAATGGATCCCAAAACAATAAAAGTATTTAGGTACTTTCTATTTTTTATTTTTGTAAATAAAGATAAAGTGGAAAAAAATCCTAAATACCGACTAAAATTCCACTGTTTTTTTTTTAGCATTGCGGGACAAAAACGAATCCCTCGGAAATATTTTTTTATGAGACCATCTCGGGATAATTCGGGGAAAAACGTGATAAAGATAAAAACATAATGAAGACATAAATTTAGCTCAACCTCACCAACAGTGACCGCTCTAGAATACAGTTTGTGGGTGATCTCGTTGGCCAGCATGAGATAGACTAAGGCATCCGTGTTCCCATTAAGTCCAAACTACCCAAGAGTTCTAACTACCCAATATTAAGCTTTGTACCTCAGCGATGGTGACCGCTCTAGAGTCCAGTTTGTGTGTGATCTCGTTAGCCAACATGAGATAGACTAAGGCCTCGGTGTCCACATTGAGGCCAAAGTATTCGTCGTAGTGTCCAGAGAAGCCTTGGCCCATTCCATGGCTGTGGTACAGCATTGAGGTTACACCGTCAAATCTGCAGGTAGAGTAAAGAGCTGTGCTTAACGTGCGCAGTATACTTAAATAATTACAGCCGATGTTAGAAAAATAAACTTTCAACAAAACAATTAAAAGGATGGTACCTTACATATCTCAAGTATAGTATTATACAACCTGTGTCTCAAGCCAGCTCTGCTTACTTTGGTTTTAGGCTTAGTGAAATGTGTTGGTTATTTATTTAACTAGGCTGACCCGGCAAACTTCGTTCCTCCTTAGAATCAGAGATGGCGTTGCATACAAAAAATATATGAGAAAACTAATTTTCTTCATGTATTATTTTTTGTGAATTATTCATAGTTATTCTACTATTCGGGACGACAAATCCAACAAATCAAAGATCAAAAAATCTGTGCAGCTGTTCTTGAGTTATAAATGGTGTAACTAGCACGACTTTGTTATATATAAGATTATTTTATTATCTACCTGAATCCATCAAAGCGATATTCCTCTTGATACCATCGCAGGTTCGACAACAGGAATCTGAGAACTTCAATTCTGTAAACAAAATAACAACGGTTAACATTCAAATTCTTGAAATCTAGGAAGTACCCAACCCCAACTGATTTCCCGTCGAACTCGTTCAGTCCATATGATAGGTACTCACTCTGAGTAGTTAAACAGCCTGCTGTCCCAGAGCGAGTGCGTGCCTCTAACTCCGTCGTGGAAGTACCCAGCTGATGTCCCGTCGAACTCGTTCAAACCATCTAGAGTGTTCTTAGAGGCGTGAGAGTGCACCACGTCTAAAAGCACAAACAGGCCGAGCTCGTGCGCTCGGTCGATCAATTGTTTTAGTTCGCAAGGGGTGCCGAAGCGACTGGAAAAGAAAAAATAGTTTAGTTTATACATCATTTTAAGGCACTTTATACACCCCCAAATACTCAAACGCAACTCAGA
This sequence comes from Eupithecia inturbata, assembly GCA_963662085.1. Taxonomy (NCBI): domain Eukaryota; kingdom Metazoa; phylum Arthropoda; class Insecta; order Lepidoptera; family Geometridae; genus Eupithecia; species Eupithecia inturbata. Next base: position 3,764,848 of record OY759195.1, read on the forward strand.
TTAGAGCACGTCTCATGTGACGAATTCTCGACAAATTTTCATTGAAAACTGTAAAAAAATCACGACTTGTGAGTTCTGATTGTGACCATAGATCTAAGTAAAATTTGGTAGATATTCCTAACGCTAACTTCCAATCTTTTGCAATATAACTACCTAATGAATGAACAACAAAGATGGAAAGACGTACAAGAGAGACGATTAATTGCCGACGTTGTATTCCTTTGCAAAATTGCACAAGTAGAAATACTCTCCACAGCTTCTTGAACACATTAAAATTAAAGTCCCCAATAGACCCACTAGACATTCCATTCATCTAGACATTCCGTTCAGTTTCACGAATTATAGCAAAACTCCTTTTTCAGTAGAGCAGTAGCTTCATTTTACGTTTTGGTCGATATCCCCGACCTCGATTTATTCGACTCAAAATCTCAAAGTGTTAACAAACTCCTGAAAAAGCGCTGGTTTGATGTTTTAGCATCTTAACACAGTTTTATTGTTACCAGTGAATATTATTTGTAAGTATATCTTTTTTTGTATAATATTTTAAGTTTTAAGGTTCGTCCCTTATACAATTTCTTGTTAATTATTGTTAGTATGTTTATAAGTTTTGTTAATTGTTAATTACTCTTAGTTTGCATCATTGCACCTAGTTGTTAACAAGTCAGAACTGTTTTGCCATTTCTCCTCCGCATGCAAGCAGTCTTTTAGCTTCTACATGCGTGGACACATAAATGGTTATGAGTTATTATGTAATGTTATTTATAAAGTGTGTACAACTGTTTGTTCTCCGGGTCAAAACAATAAAACAAACCGAAGTGCGACCGAGACAACAATATGCACGCGAAACACGAACGCCGCGCCGCCGCCGGTGCGGTGGCGCTGGTCCGTCTATGACTGAGGTGGGTGGACCTAATTGCACCTAATTTGAGCCTTTCACTTTCGAGAAGCTAGTACCCAATCTCCCGAATTTTACTTAGATCGATGCTTGTGACGAGCTTAAATTTGAGTTAAGTTGGAGAATTCGGGGGCAAATTAAAATTTATAATAAATTTATATTTTTAATTAATTTAATTGGACTCAGATACTGCGAGTAGCCAACATGTGTGCGAAGCCGCGGGCTGTAGCTATGATGTTGATAAACTCTGCATAAAATGAAATTAAATCGAAGTTACACAATAGAGTTTGTGTTCAACCGACCAATTTCTTAATTATCTTTCTGAACATTTTCACAGCGCCATCTAGTTCTAAACTTGCAAGCTTATGATATGATAAATGAATTTTAATGTTTACCTGCTAGCTGCGAAGAAGCTGGTGACTTGATAACCGAACGACGCGTAGTAAGCATGCTCCATTATGGCCATCAGCTGAATTGTGTTGTACCCTGAATCAAAAAGACATCAAAAAGGCTTACAAACAACATCTGTAAGGATTTTGTACCATATAAATAAATTATTATTATTGCCCTGATCATCATACGCGCTGGCCAACGGCATTTCCTCATAACTTCCTATAAAGCCACTTAAGCACCGTAAAGCCCATAAAATGTACCCAAACATCTGACCTTATAAACATCTGAAATTCTGAAAAGGGCAACGATGCGTTCATTTGACCTGACATTGGGAGTCCAAGAGCGTTAATTCATTTTTCGTAAGCTGCCGGTATTTTTTGCCGCTCATTTATATAGGAGATGACTAGCTCTCGTACGAGGACTTAAATATTCGATTATTAAATCGTAAAATATACTATTCATATTTTATATTATGTATGTACTAGCTAGAGCCCGCGGCTTCGCACGCTCTTTTCCAGGATAAAACGTAGCCGATGTCCGTCCCCGGGATACCGTCTACATCCCTGCCAAACTTCATTGAGATATATCAATCCGTTTAGGCGTGAAAATGTAACAGACAAATACAAATAATTACTTTCGCTTCTATAATATTAAGCACTAGCTGCAGCCCGCGGCTTCTCACGCGCTTTTTAAGTAGCATGCCCGTCCCCAAGATACTATTTACCTCCCTGCCAAATTTCATTGAGATCCGTTCAGCCATTTAGGCGTGAAAAGGTAATAGATAGATAGACAAGACAGAGTTCTTTTCGAATTTATTATTATTAGTATGGATGGATTAAGCATGGATGTACCTTGATTCTTAATCCTAGGCAGCACATTGTCCTTAAATTCGGTGTAAGTCCCGACCTTGCCTTCCGGTGTGGCAATGCCGACGTGGCATTCGTAGATGCGCAGCGATGAAGGGCGGTTCACTTTAGGGTGTTTGAATTGATAAGGCTGGAACACAGACATAATATCACATCACATTCCTCCTTTTCAGGCTCATCAACCTAACTAAACTAATATTATAAAAAGGTATTTTCTTTTTTGGTTTGTTTGTATAAGAGTAATCTCCTAAATTTCAAGTCTAATTTTGAAAATTATTTAATTTAATTAGTTATAATAGTACTAACTGCTATACGAAATTTAAAATCGACGTAGAATGTGTGTAAACAAACCACGACACATATAACTAAAACTCACTTGCTTTGCGTCGAGTTTCAGATATATGTAAGCAATATTTATTGAAGGGAGGGTCTCAAATCGACAAGTAATGTAAATTGCGGATAAAAAGACTGCAACAGAATGAATTATAGGTTAAGTATGGGCGGTTTGTTCACAAATATTCTACATCGACTTTAGGTACTAGTACCTACGTTATCCCTGACTGCCATGTCAAAGGCAACGTTTTATACGGGTACCACATGAGCATTGAGTAGTTCATAAATTCGTACTCAATTAATAATTTGATTGTTATGAAAAAATAAAAACCAGAATCTTTTAATTTTACACTGTTTACAAGTTTTGCGGGATAAATACTAATACATCGGGAATAAAATATGAAAAAAAATTATGGGACCACTTCCTCGGGATTATTCTCTATACAATAGCGAAATCATTTTCACAATCGGTCCATTATTGACGGAGAAATCGACGAACATAGAAAAAACATACCTACATACAGTCGAATATAGAACCTCCTTATTTTTTCGAAATCCGTTAATTACAAAAGCTAGCTTATTTAAGCTCAAAGCAAACTCGTGTGATAAGAATGTAGGTACCTACTACCTGTGATTAAATCCTTACAAGCACTTAAACGGGATTTTAGGAGGATAGAACGAAATAAGGTCTTTGGGTTTTCATTCTGCATCGAATGGACCTGCCTGATAGTTCGAGGTAAGTTCGACGATTTTTCGCTTTAGAAGTTAGTTCTGATTCTGTTCATGTTTTTAAAAGGGAACATGTTATCGTCGTATGTTTTTATTTTAAAGGTAGATTAGCACGACGAATGCACGAGACAGTTCAGATAACGCATATTTTGGCACGAATAATGACGTGATATACAGCTTCTCTTATCTAAGTGAGTGTTCCTACCTATACTAAAATATTTTCCATCTAATAATACCTGTCGATAACGTTACGTATTTTATCAATTTAAATTATGGCATTTGGATTAGGTATACCTACTATAGGTACCTCTCTGTTTATTAGCTTTTATTTTCAATAGAAAATATTAAACCGCCAAGTGCGATTCAACTTGCACAGGAAGGGTTCCGTGTCGTAAAAAAACACGCAACATTTTCAAAGAACATTAAATTTTCAACTTTATTTTATTTTTTTGTATTTGTTGTTATTATTATTACAGTTGAAGTGTATTTATAGAAAGTAATTTGACATTTGAAAGCTCTTTGAAAGGCCTTGAACATCGATCTAAGTAAGAAAGGGGAGATAAGGTACTAGCTTCTCGAAAGTGGAAGGCTCAAATTAGGTGCAATTAGGTCCACCCACCTCAGTCGTCGTGGGACTGGCGTTTGTGTTACGCGTGCTTGCTACGACGTACTTTAGTATAATTTATTGACTAAAAGACTACAGCAATGCCCTCGTGTTTGTTTATTGTTATTATTGCACAATATTGGAAATGTAACTGTGAGCTAGTGTTTGCGTGTAATTGTAACACATGCCAGATGTTAAGTGAGCGCTGGGAGAACCTACCATATCTAGATATTTTTCTTATATCTATGGCGTTGTAGGCCATTTCAATGGTCATATGCATACAAATTACGCAAATTACGAAGGCCATTTAAAGGGCTTTCAAATGTCAATATACGAGTATGATGGGTGGTTTTGCGTAATTGCACAGCTGATCGGGTTTGTATATACTGCTGGTAGGTGAACCCTTCATTGTGGTATCAAATAATGGACAGCCTGTCAGGGAACTACAGATGATCAAGATCATTCACTTTATGCGGGACTCGAAATTTGCGCAACCTATGACGTTGTTTTAGGATACTTAGGAGCCAAGATCTTTCTAGACTTACCTGATCGGGTTTATATATGAACTGCTGGAATGTGAACCCCTCATGTGGCTTCACATAATTGGCCCAAGGGGACAGCCTATAGAGATGATCGTTCACAATCAGCTGGACTCGGGACTCGTGCTTCACAGGACACGATCCATCGGGATTGGCCGGGATGTGGAGCTCCCATTTGCCATATTCTAGCTTGTTGAAGGGATGGCTTTTGGGGTTCCAGCCATCTGTAATAAATAATAAGAGAAATAACTCTACGATGGTCGGTAAAGCTGGACATTTTACGCAACATAAACTAGTTGCCCTGGCATGATTTACGACTCCTTAGTTGCAAAGCACCTTAATCCGGGTACTGACCGGCTTTACGGGGCGTAATGTTCCATTCGCAAAGAGCATGAAACGTCAAAAATCCGGCTCGTTGCGAGCGCTTTATTTCCCCGAACTGACAGCACGAACGCTTGCTGTGTGATAGGGTTGTACCTACAGTTCCACATAATTTACAACTAAAGGCAGTTAGGAGTCTGGTTGATCTGGATTCTCTAGATATCTATCTGTTTAATGATTGGACTAATAGTTGATATTGATAGAGTGAGCGAAGCGAGCATTGGCAAGACTAGCAAATCGGCCGATTCCGAGGTATAAGTGCTGAAGGACAACTCGGTATGGCTCAGAAAATATTTGTCCGAGGATAAATCGAACGGATGATCCGATTATCACGAAATTTTCAATGGTGACACAAATTAATTGATGATTGTGGTAGAGGTGCAAAATGTAGCAATTTGTCAGACTTACTGAAATCTCCCTGGAGATGTAGCGAGTGCGCTCCGGGCGCCCACTCGCGCCACGTCACGGATCCGTTGTCGTGGAACTGTGCTCCGAAGTACTTGTACCCTTTAGTGAAACCATCCACTCCGCCTTCCCAGTTTGAAATCCGTTCGTATAGGTCTTTATAGCATGCATATCTGAGTAAATAAAAATGAATTAAGTACTTACTTCAAAATACAATTGTATTTTTTATATTTTTGTATTTTGAATTAAGTACTTACTTACTTATGTACTACCTACCTACCTAATAAAAAATAGGGTGAGTGAAAACGTATACGATGGATGAGCTCCATGTTATGTTAGATAGTGAACATTTGATGACATTTGGTGACGGTTCAGTTGGAACGTATCTTCCAATAATGAAGGTTAGGTGAGTACGTGGGTAGATAGAAAAACTATACCCCGCCTTTGGAAGATGGATAAAAAAAATACAATTCAAGAATAGATACAATTTTTTTTTTAATGGCAATGGCCTTAGTGAACAATGAAAATTACAATCAAATAATAAACACAAAAGTGTACAAGTTAGAACAATTGAAACAAATAAGCTAACTGCAGACTGTTGCAAACAATCTACAGGTAGCTCAATTGATCCATATCAATACCAGTCGGAAGCGTCCCCAAGACGCTGCTGTCTGCATTGCCCCACTGTATGGCAATGCTGATGCGCTGCGTCAGATACCCACCAGCTCTCGGGTCACGCGTAGCTTCAACCAGACGCTCTTTTCAACTTTTAAAAACCCGGAGAGCCTCGGTACCCCACGGACCTAGGGTCTCGACCCCAAAGGGAGCAAGTGTGTAATAGAAACAAAATAAAACTAGTATTTACAATTGAAACAGTTGAGCTAACTGCAGACTGCTGCAAACAATCTAGAGGTAGCTGAACTAATCCATATGAATACCAATCACCGGAAACCGAAAGCGTCCCAAAGTTCCGGTTTCTTAGTTAAGTATGTTTCACGGAGGTATATTTGCATTCATGCATTAAATATCTACTAAATAGTATATTATTAGCTAGTAGTAGTACTATTATTAGCTACCTATTTTAAATTGGCAGGTACTTACCTACTTACTAAGTGAGTATACCTACCGACCAAAAGGTACCTAGGCTTAAATTGAGCAGGTAGGTATTTACCTTAGGTACATAAAAGAATTTCCCTATACTTGCCTTAGTTTTTATTTATTCTACATAATATAAACAAACATATATGCCAGGTACACATGGACGATTTTTCTTTGTCCTATTAGAACTGGACACTTCAGTCGTGTGTATCTACAAAGTTTTAATTTTTTTTTATGCAAATCGACCTTTAGTTTGACATTGAGATTGTTTGTTGATAACAAAAGCGCTTCAAGCGCTGCAAGATTATTATAAAAACACTACGCGAGGCGGTCCTATTTTTATTTTCATAATCAAAACCAAGCTATTATTTTTGAGAACCAGAGATCAGAAAGAAGAAGAGAAGTTTATGGCACCAACTTCCTATACCTATTTATGAAAATGTATCTTCGAAGTAAAGTTTAATTACAAAATGATTTACGTCTTTGCTGTCAAGCGCTGAATGGCTAAATTGCCACTGATTAGTAAACAACACTGTCTAACCTCAACTACGATTAATTTCACTATTTCCACTAAAAACCCTTCTTTTCTTACACCAAAACAACTGCAAAATTTATTAGCACTCACCTGCGTCTTATTTCACGCTCATAGGGCTTCAAATACTCGTCCCTTTCGAGTAATTTCGGCAGATCCGGCACGGGAACTTCCATCGGGTCCATGGCAGAATAGTTTCCGCCCATTATTTTATATATCTACACCGCGAGCTGTCAAACCGGAACGAAGTGCGCAGGCGCAAAGCGACCGCGGGAAACCGTATCTTGTTTTAAAATGATAAGCTAGGTTTTAATTCGATATTCAAACCACGATTACTAGACTTTGAGATAAATAGGTCGTAGGTCTCGCTCTCGTCTGAAATATTCTCCTCAAACCGATATAACTTATTGCCATAAAATAGGTAGGTACCTACATAATCTACCTACCTGCTTTTCGCGATCTTTATTGCGTCTTTGTTTGAGTTCATTAGCGTGTCTTATCTGAGGGTAGGACCTATGCAGCAGGTATGCTATTTTTGACATGCTGAAGATTGGACTGTGCAAACTATGCTGCGCAGGCAAGACGAACCGTTTGTCCGGTCATTCAAGCCGCTTTACAGTCCGACATAATTGTCTTTATAGGTTTGCTCCTGTTTGCACACTCCACTCCACGATCTTACTTGCACTGTGGCCACCATAATATTAAGGTGTTCAGTCTTTTTGTACAGTTATGACTGCACAAGCGCAGGCAAGACGGAGCGTGTGGCCACTGTGGCCAGGCTGTTAAATAGGCCGCCGCCGATAGTTTTTTTTTCAAAATCGCGGCGCACAATGTATTATGTACATATTATTTGGATAGAGGACACATAAAAATAAAAAAAATCATATAACTTATTGTCTTAAAGCGTCAGGATTCCGAGATATTCACAAATGAAAAAAAATGTTTAGCAATAGTAGTTACCTTTATTCATCTGTGAATATCTCAGAAACCTGACGCTTTAGGACATTAGGCCATTTTTTATTTGTTTAAAACATTCGACGCCAGTGACCCACGTCGTGGGCTCAACTCTGGCACATTCGCGGAGCGCGGTGCCGAGGCGGGCTCATTTTTTAACCAGTTTTTTCTTTCCCAATACGCCATAGTTTAATTTTAACTTCTTCTTCCATGCCAAGGACCCACGTCGTCGGCGTTCATCTTTCAGAAGTAGCAAACATTTAAATGAGGGTGGGTTATTCATTGTATTGTAAGTTATTTTCTTCTGTTATGCCAAATCCACAACGTCAAAGTATAAAAAATCGCTGTCATCATCAGTCTGAAATAAAATGGTTATCATTTATTTGGTAACAATATAAAATTTATTATGCTACCTACACAATATGTGAAAACTTAAATGTAAACAATATGTAAAAAACATTATTTAGGACTAAAATATTGTAATAAAACTTTTGCGATCTGATTAAAGATTGTTTGTACGAGGTAAATAATCTTTAATAAAATGTTGTACCTTGACGAGCACCTAAATGGAAAAAAAATCTATAAAGGTATACATAAATTGCTTAATAATATAGGGACTAGTTCTGCCTGCGGCTTCTCCCACATGGTGCCCGGATAAAAAGTAGCCTAATGAGTTATTCCAGTTTGCAAAATTTTCAAAAGGGTGAATACTTAAAAATGTTGCATACCAATGTTTCTCCTGAGAGTGTCTTATTGTTGAGAAAGAATTTATGTCACAACCACATACTTTAAGCCGCAAACCCATATTAGGCTGTTTTTTAGATAGAGGAACAATAAGATAATAATAAAAAACCAACAAAAAGTAATTATGAGACTTGGCATCTGTCAGGGGTCTATCGATGCACATTACTGTATCTCCATCTCCACAGCCTATAATGATCCACTGCTGGACCCAGGCGGCCTCCCCCTGATAAGCATCCCAACCCCGGTGGATATCCCTTAGTCGCCTCTTACGACACCTGCGGGAAGAATTGGGGAGGTGTAAATTCTAAGCCGGCACCACACAGCACTACTGTATACCTAATAATAATTTATCAAGTAATTAACTACAAAATGTAGAATATTTTTACCAGAACAAAATATTTAAAAGACATGTTTATATAGGTACCTATTTATTGTCTTAACCTAGCTCTTACAACTCTACTACATCATAAATAACAATATAATTTTACAAGCCAAATTGTTAGAATATATCTGAGCCAGTTCTCTTTGCCCGAGCCACAGCTTCTTTTGGTTGTAGTTTCTCTTCATCGGATGGTTCAAGTGATATTCCTTCCTCATCTAACTTCCCTTGCTTGTAGTCCAACACTATCTTCTTACTGTACACAGCGTCGAATAGGTGTTGAGGCGTGAACTCGCTCTGTATTACATCAGCGGCCTTGTAAGACACATATGGCTTCAGCTTGAAATCAGTCAGGTCTGGCACAATTATATCAGGTATCATTTCAGGTACTTTATGGAACTTGCCATCGAGACTGTAACCTACGTCACGAACGCCTCTTTTGTCGACTTCTAACTCTCTATTCTCAGTCAACTGCTGCTTTTTGTGGATCAAGGAGCCCCTCTTGTTAGCAATGACAAATTTGCGAAAATTCCTCTTTCCCTCTCTAGGTGCGGATACAGAAATGTTCCGCCTAGCAACGTTGTTCAATAAAACGGGAATTCGGGACATTTTAGAAAGATTTGGATTGTGTTGTTTTTTTTTTACCAAATGAATTTGAGGTTAGATTGTTTTCGAATAATCTGACATTTACTGTCATATTATCAGTGTCACTGCCAGTCCAAGTTAGGGCCAATAGGGTTGCCAGCATAGCCTATCACCTACGGCAGGAATAGGGAATGTTCGATTCGAATTCGAAGCCACCTTTGACCACATGTTCGATGCCCGCGCCGCGCATCTCACGTCGTCTTAGTTTCGAATAGAAAGGGTGGTTCATTTATGAGTATGAGTTAAAAGGCAAGTTTTTGTAGGAATAGATTTATTTTAATAATTCATCTGCAACTCTGTAAATTTGTCATTTACAGAATAAACTTCGAAATAAACTCTTGAAAATCAAACAATTGCCCAAGAAGGTTTGTTGTATATATAACATTTTGAATAAATACACAGCATGAATGTCTGTAGTCTGTGTTCCGTTTTACAAAACGGTAGTACACATTCGTTTTGTTTCAGCTACGTTAGAAAAGTACCTATTATCTTACATGTCTCTTCTATCCTCTCCGATCTTACCAGATCTTTTAGACAACTTGAATTTGGTTACTTTAAGTAGGTAGGTACCAAATTCAAGTTGTCAATAATTAAGGTAAAATCAAAATTGAAATGAATTCATACTAGCCCATTTAATAGTTTTGTGCTCTTTCTCTGTACAATATTGGACACCTCTTTTCCTCAACTTTATTGGCACTTTTGATTATGATAGCACTATATCTATGTAGGTACCTACCTAATTCCTATGTTAGGATCGGTAAATTTTTAAAAGCAGGCGCGGTGATTTTTGTTTTTTCATACAATTATCCACGCTGACGACGACGCGGACGTCACAAATCCAGGCGTCCAGTATACGAAAACCAAAAAGGCATAGCGCCGCCTTTTTGAAATTTATGATTATTATTCAATTGTGATCAAGCTTTATTTATTTATAAAAAATTGAGACCGTAAATGCCGCAACATAAAACAAAGAACAGCTTAAAACTATAGAGCACCCAATGATAAGAATATAACTTCACAGAGGTAACTAAAGCAGAAAAAGCGGCAAAGGAACTAGATAGGTAGTAGGTACATCGAAGTCGGTGAACGGAAAAAACATAGAAGCATTCCTTGCGCTTGAATATTATAACCCAAAAGCAAAGAATGCTGTGCTAGGCGGGGCGCTTGTAAACCAGCGCAGCGGCATAGCGTGTGTTGGTTCCCTGGGCGGTTTTCTGGGCTAAACGACAATTTAATCTAAAATGCCGAGGGAATAAAGTCGACTTTGAACTGAGCGTTAACAAATTGTTAGCCAATCAACGAAGGATATTTGACATGAAAGTTTGTTTGCAATTTTGTGCCAAGTTGCGCGCATGTTTTCCTTGAAGGAAGGCTTTCATGTTTTTTCCGTACACTGATCGAAGTACTTAAATCGGAAGGTCCTTGCAAAATACATAAAAGCAGCCATAAAACAAAACAAACAAGACAATTTGTGAATGGTCTAGCATTATTAATTTATTATTTATTTTGTTTGTGGAGTACTGAACTCTGTTTGGTACTTCTAACGAAGATGCAGCTAACCTTATTAAAACAGAAACTTCATAAAGCTTTATACATAAACTATTGAGGCATCCTGCACCATATTTTTTTTATCATTATTGCCACTGGTTTTAATACATCGCTACACCACACCATGCTATTCACATAATTATTTAAAATCTTATAACAATTAGTCCTTCAAGTTTATATATATGAATTCCTAATCATTTCATTTAATATTTGAAGGACATTTACAAGCTATTCTCATATATTTTGGAATTCAAATTTATACACTAACTATAGTAAACTTATTTATATAACAAACAAGAATCACATCACTTTGAACTGATTTATAAATATGAATTTATCATTAGCTCGTTGTTTGAACGAAATACACCAAGAAACTTGTAGAACATATTACGGCATTTTGTAAAGTGACTAGCAGCTTTGCACTCGTTTTTCGGTATTGAAATTAACCTTTAAGTATGTTGTTCCAGGTCCAGATTGTTATGTGAGCAATTTCAGCTCAGTCCACAGATACAGAAGCTTTCACGTTGACCAAACATCTTCACAACAACGGCACAAACTTTCGCCTTTTTAATATTAATAGGACGTTTGTGTAATGTTTTAGAGAATAAATTTACACACTTCGGTACTTCCTATCACAGATAAACATCTTATAGCGGCAGTACACACTCGCCGAGACAGGCCGAGCACGAGTGTACATGGAGAACTTGTCTGGCCTTGGGGTCTATAGGCTCTTGTCTTGACTCGGTAGATCAAGCGAGACGAGTGTGTAGAGTCCTTAATATTGGTTGGTTAACATTGGCTTCTTTGCGTGGCTATTGCGATGATTTTGAATGATTCGTTTTTATTCACATTTAAGCAGTACAACTTTAACAGGTCAGCGGTAGTAAACGAAAACTTTTTTCAATTTGGCATTATGGTATTATGCAAATACATACATAGGTACCAGCCACTCAGCACATGGCGCCTCTCGTTACAAAAACGACCGCCCGAAACGCTCTAGGAGATGTCTCGCCGAGTGTGTACCGCCAGCATTAAATAACCTTTAGAACGTAATATCTTGGCCTACCCGCATCCTTACCTAAGTCTTACCCTAAACATAAACAACTAGAGTCATGTATTGGTCGGTCTATCATCCTGGTTCTCATGGTGATTTTGATCCAAGTCTTTTTGATCTAAGTCTTTTTGATCCAAGTCTTCCATGGGGTCGTTTGAGGAGTAAGTGAGATCACTAAGTTCATCGATCTGTTTTTGTTTCTTCCGTACATTCCAATGCAGACATTCAGCTAACGAGTCGAACCAATCCGAGATCTGGTCTTGGGCACATATTGAGGGCACCGGGTACACTGATGTTGTCACATAGAGACTGGAAAAGAAATCAACCGATTAATGGAAATGTCAGATGTTTTAACGTGACGGATCCTAATCGCAATTAGTTTTAAAGTAAATTTGTGCTAGTACAAAATAGATTAGTAATGAATAAATAAATAAATCTTAAATATTGAATGTAAGCGGCTAACTACGAATCTAGCTTGTGTTGGAAGAACACCAACGTTTCCACCGCCGCCCCCCGCGGCTCGTGCACAACGAGCTCTCATGCGCAGTGTTCGCAAGGACGCGGAACGCGCGCGTCTATAACTGCACTCACCTTGCAGAAGTCCCTCGTTAAGGGATGAAACGTTGGCGTTCTTCCAACACAAACAAGGTTTGTAGTCAACTTGCTTACATTCATAATTAATTTAACAAACTACATTTTTTTATAGTTAAATAGATTAGTACTGATTGGAATAGAAAAGTAAATTGTGGTATTCACAGGAAATACATTCATTAACAAACAAGCAGTGCAACCTGTGATAAACATAAGCATACGCAAGTAGATTTAAATTAGAATAGCAACCAAACACTACTTACCAACTCACACAAAGAAAACAAATGATACAAGTTAAACAATGAGTGATGAAGTGTCATTTTCAATAGTCGTTAATTTAACCACCACCGAAGGCCCCGAGGTGCGACCAATGCCCTACGCGAGGTCTTAAGTTCGCCGTTCGCCCCGAACGGGCCCTATTCTGCTAAACGAATTATAACTTCACTGTTATAATGATATCGTCTCAGAATGACACATTTTGGCATTTTATCTTAGATGAAAGAAACTACAGATGAAAAGACGCGTGTCAAAAGTGCAAATGTTGAAAACATTCTATAAATTTCTCCGAGCAATTAGCACCGCACGCACTAGTTTCTTTTGTCTATGGACGATTCTGTGACGATCTGTGACGGTATTGTCACAGCAAAGAGATTGGTTAGCAGAAATGGGCCACAGCACAGACCTCGTGATATACCATAGGTGTTAATCTCATTAGTGGTTTAGTAGTCTTGCATACCCAATGTTGCCATAAAAAAGGACAATGATAATGAGCGCTGAAGGCAACGAAATCTAATACCCTCGCGTTTCGCGATTTTGGGTGTGATCTCTAATGTTCCAAGCTCCCCCCCATCTAAGACTATCTTATCGAAGTGAAAGTGGTGACCTGGCTGTACTGATGTTAGCAAACAGGTAGGTACGAAAGCCGGATCAATACAGATTTATTTAGTCATAGGTTCACCCTATTGCTTATAATTCCTTAGTAGAAGTAGAATGCTCGTATCAAAAAGAGAAAGTGCTTCAAAAGTGCTGTCAAAAGCCTGATGTTAGCAAATAAGGGACAAAAGCCGGACAGATCTACGGAATTTGTCCTTAATTACCTACCTCTAAAGGTATGTAACCCTAATAATAATCCCCTATTCCCTTATGTTAGTTTACCTATCGCCTGGTCTAAGAGTTATCTGTGAGCGTCCATCGAAGGAAACACTGGCGGGGCAGCGCGCGCCTAAGCTAGGCGTTATCTGAAACAAGCTTCGCGTTTCAATTCAATGACATTTGACTTTGGGTTCATATTTGCTAGGTTCTCCAAAAAACTTCTATTGTTCTGGTCAGCCTAGCTTTGATAATCATACACATTTTTGAATAGAATATTTCAGTAGACCCTTGACCTTTGAATGGTAGGAACATCTGACGTCGAAGAAATGCTATGAGTGACTCAAAATTAGATTTTTGTTATTGTCTTTGAAGGAATATTTCTGTTTAACTTTGTTCACTGCTTTTTCTATGAATGTTATGGGTCCGTTCCACTTTGTTAAGTAGCAAGTGTGAGTGACAAATGTAAGCGTACATAACGCTTACATTTGTCACTCACACTTGCTTAGTAAAATCAGAGTGTAAAAGGAAGTGATTAGTGAAATCAGTTTGTAAACGGACGAATTTTACTAATCACTGATGATTACTTACACTTGATACTTAACAAAGTGTAACTGACCCCGTAAGTAAATATTAGGTAACTACATATGTAATTTATAGTACACATTACATGACATTCATTGTTGATATTATTCATTCTTCGTCATCAAATCAAAACTTTCCCATGATTTATCTGTTCTATTATCATAACGATGAGATACCCAAACTTCTACTTCTATAAGACGTCGAATACAAGCTAATTATCATTAGTCTGTTAGTAAATTAGCATGTGACAAAGTACAAAAAGCGTCGCGTGCGCATTCAAGATGGCTGCCAAGATGGCGGACATGGCGGTAGTTTACCAGTCTCCGTGTTGCAGCGCCTGTCTGTTTCTGCCGTCGAATGAGACCCACATGGCGTTTCGAGCTTCGGGCGATAGCGCGATCTAGAATTTCGATGTTTTCAATAATTTTGCTTGTGGTTCTTCAGATTTTTATTTAAGACAGCCATACTTCTGAGACTTTTTCCTTCTTAATTTATGTCAAACGCCGTTTAAATATTAAAACAGAGAGCGAGAGTTTCTGTCGTGTCGTGGATCGTGATGAAAATGCTGATGGAAATTAGCTTGACGTCTTTTTTAATTTGGAGTAGATTCTAGATACAATTTTTTTATTTTACACTTAAACAGTAACATAATTAGGTTCTATCTACAGGCTTCAATAATAGACCCTAACTCAAAGTCGACGACCGATGTGGCGCGGCGAGCGAAGGTCCGCCTGCGACGCAGGAGGTTACGGATTCGATTCCCGCCATGGGACAAATGTTTGTACGATCTGCAAAGATTTGTTTCGGGTGTTCTGGGTATTTTCTATCTATAATAATAAATATCTATCTATGTAATTGTATTATGTATATCAGTCATCTAGTACCATAACACAAGCTCTGCTTAGCTTGGGGCTATATAAGGTTGTGTGCACAGCATTATAAAAAAAAACTTTAATTTACCTTTAACTCTACCCCTGCTGGCACGACTATAGGCCTGAAGGACAGAGAGTGAGGGCAGATAGGAGTCACCATTATTGCTGGGACTGATGGATGGATCATACTAGCACCCGCCGCGACCGCGTATGCTGTGCTTCCCGTTGGAGTTGATACTATTAGACCTGGAACGGAGAAAGAAGTCGAGTAAAAAAATTTGGAATGTTATTTGATTTCTTAGAAATTACCCTGAGTGTGAGGATTTACGCACTATAATAACAAACATATTAGTATTGAGCAACGCGACACCTCACGTCAAACGAACTAAATGTAACTTAGTATTTTATATATGATTTTTTGATTACCTTGTTATCTTCAGCTTTTATTAAATTGTTTAGAATCTTAAGTTTAAAATGGTTTCCATAGGTTGGGACAGCTTAACTTAGGAGCAATATATTTATAATGTATAGTCTTTGTTTTCTAATTTCAATGTAAATTTTAAGCTTTATACTTAAATTTTCAGTAAATTTTATTTATAGTGATAGTCAATTTGTTTTAAATTATACAAAAAGTAATTCCATTATTGGCCGTATGTTTTGCGAATAAGCTTGTAAATTTTTAGTTCTTAAGGACTGTGGATTTTGTTTCATAAATAAATAAATACCTTTAGTCTTTAAACGGGATTGGATAAACTTGAAACAATGTTTCACAGAAAACAGGTTGTTTGTGTAACTTAGGCTTAATTTCTGGACTCACCATCCCCCTGAACCGACGTGATATGCTTCCCATCTAGGAACAGGTCTATATTCGACAGGTACGGCGAAGGGCCCCGGTCCACGACCACCTCGTTTAGCACCAGTATCGTGGTGGGTTTCTTCTTGTTGTCGTCGCTTGACTTTCGGAGCACCACACATTGGAGACGCGAGCGCAGGGTAAGGGCCGCATGTCCTGGAATATGATTGTTATTATAAACAGGTGTTCTGGGTGTTTTCTATGTATGATAAAAAATACTTAAATATGTATTGTATTAAGTATATCAGTTATCTAGTACTGTTAACGCCGCGAACAAATCGACGTGAATACAGCCGCAAGACATAGCTGCAACTTCATGTCAATCATGTCTTCGGCAGAGCGCGCCGCGGCATGGCCACACTTTTATGTTTCCCTTCAAACCATTCAGACAAAAATACAGCCTCCGCGCACGGCACAGGTCATTTCAGTTTTATATACTATTATTAAGCAATATTGTAAAAGTCCAAGTACCATAACACAAGCTCTGCTTAGCTGCTCCGAAGTATAGAATTCGTAACGAATATATCCGACAGAAAACCAAGGGTATCAACATAGCTCTAAGATTTAGCAAGCTGAAGTGGCAGTAGGCCGACCATAACTCGCTAAGAACCGACAACAGGGTGGGGTAAGAGTTCTTGAGACCGCGACTAGGCAAATGTAGTGTTGGACGCCCTCCAGCCAGGGGCCGAATTCTGCTAACCAATCGCTTTACAATGGTATCGCCGCAAAATCGTCCATAGATGAAATAAACTCTAGATATTGCGTGCGGTGTTATTTGCACGGAGGTATTGTTAGAATGGTTTCAACCTTGACACGCTTCCCTCCATCTGTAGTTTCTTTTAGCAAAGGTAAAATACCAAAATGTGTCATTCTTAGACGATACCATAATTATGGTGAAGCGATTAATTTAATGGAATTCGGCCCCAGGTGGGATGTCATAAAGTACTTTGTGGTCCGAAACTATAATCCATTAATAATATTATAAATTCAAAAGTAACTCTTGTCTGTCGGTCTGTTCCCTTTTCACGCCCAAACAGCTAAACGGATCTTATTGAAATTTGGCAGGGAGGTAAATGGTATACCAGGGACAGATATAGGGTACTTAAAAAGCGCGTGCGAAGCCGCGGGCAGCAGCTAGTCACGCACATACAAACTCAGACAAACTTACCTTCTAAAACAGTCATCACTTGGTCCTGAAAATTGTTGAACTCGAACGGTGTGAGGAATCCTAATGAGCCTAAGTGGAATGCCATTATCGGAGGAACTGATTGCTGAAATACAATGAAAATGCTGTTAGTCATACAAGTGTCATACTAGTGAGAACATATGTGAACGCTACGACAACATAATACACGGGCTACGCTGGTCTGGAGGCGGGCAAGTGTGTTGCAGGCTATGAAAGTAAGTGTTAACACTTACTTTAGCTGATAGTACGTTATTGTATAACACCGCCCAAAAGGCGACACGTGCTTTAAGGCGCTACCCCGACCCAGAACAGCGCCGCCACCTAGTTTATCTTATTATTACGTTAAACAAAGGAATTTTCCAATATCCATTGGGCAGTTTGTGATATCTATTATAAGCTTTTTTTTAATGCCTCTGTATTAGTTTTATTTTGTATAGTTTATGCAAAGATGCGAAGTTGCTCTTGGTGGCCACCAAACTCTGTTTTCGCACCTCTGTTTAAACTATACAAAATAAAACTACTACCGAGGCATTAAAAAAAAGCTTATGATAGGTATCACACACTGCCCAATGGATTTTAAAAATTTCTTTTGTTTTACGTAATAATAAGATAAAATAGGTGGCGGCGCTATTGTGGATCGGGGTAGCGCCTTAATGCCCGTATCATGAAAGAGAGTCACCAATCCAATTCCAATCTCCCAAAGTCAAAGTCAAAGTCTGCCAATTCTTTAATAATATTGTCTGGGGCTTCGATCCCGTGGTAAATGGGATAATATACGTTACTAAAAGATTTATAGATGTAATAATAAACCGCCAAGTGCGAGTTGACTCGCACGCGAAGGGTTTCGTACCGTAAAAATCAGGCCACTTTTTCAAAAAACATCAAATTTCGGAGACCCCTTTAAATTTTCATTTTTATTTTATTTTTAGTATTTCTAATTATTACAGTTGAAGTGTTACTTAATTATAGAAAGTTTCATGTGTCTACCTATTGTAGTTCAAGAGATACAGGCTTGACAACTTAAGAGCAAAAATAGCTACAAAAAATCACGTTTGTTGTATGGGAGCCTCGTTTAATTTTGATATTTTTTTTTTTATTATTTGTTGATATAGCGGCAAAAGAAATACACATTATCTGAAAGTTTCAACTGTCTACCTCTTACGGTTCATGAGATATAGCCACGTGACAGACGGACAGATGGACGGACGGGCGGACGGTCAGCGAAGGCCAATAGGGTTCCGTTTTGACCCTTCGGGTACGGAACCCTAAAAATGATGCCGTCTTTTTTATTTCAATGGTAATGAATGAAGCAAAAAACAATGAAGCATATTGTCTTATTCAGAAAATATTTTGCGGGTGAAAATACTACGGAAACAAAGCATTGGGAATGGAGTAAATAAATATTAGTCTGTATTAACATCTGGCATCAGAATAATTTGCATAACATATTTTTTCTTACAGAAAAGCTCCGATATTTTCTAACACTTCTTATTTGCATGAAAATCAAAATACTTGTGCAAATAATAGGATTATGTATGAAATTGTATGTTTCGGGGCCTTACTGTGTAAATAAAGTAAATAGTAGTTTTTTTTCTGATATCGTACGTCTAGCGCTACTCGGTTCTAGAATCCAAGATATTTGATGTCAACAAAGGCAAAGCGATAAATAACATAAAATAAGTTAACCACTAAAAACAAGAATAAATGCTTCAACCACGCACTTTGCACATGCGCAGCGAAAATACTGCAAATTATTCGTGTTCGAGAACGGATGAGAGATGTATAAAACGATGAATGAAAGATGTCAACCAAAAATTTACGAACTCTGTGGCGCAGCGAGCGAAGGTTCGCTAGCGCTGCAGGAGATTGCGTGTTCGATTCCCGCCTTGGAACAAATATTTGTAAGATCTGCAGATATTTGTTCCGGATGTTTTCTATGTATAATAAAAATATATATATCTATGTAATATAATGTTTTAAGTATTTATATCAGTCATCTAGTAGGTACCCATAACACAAGCTCTGCTTAGCTTGTCCAGCATTATTATTTTAATCGTTTCTAACTTCACCGATTTGCTCCAATGATAAAATATGTCGTAAAATATTTTCCACTAATATTTCTTTGGATTCGTTTTACAAAAAATATGTTGGATTCCAGAATCGAGTTTAGTTGAAGCACAGGTTTTATAATACTATATTAGGTTACTGTAATTAATGATAATTGATGTTCGTTTAGCCACTAATAAGATATTCTCTCGGACTCCTCTTTTTACATGCTATCTATCCTTTTCACACGTACCTGAAAGAGCGAGCTAGCATGCAGCAGCGTTCCATCCCCTCCCAGACATATTATAAAATCTATCTTGTCCGTCAGATCGTCAGTGCCAGCCCGAAACGTCATGAGTTTCTCTCTGACAGATGTGTAGTCGCCATATTCTTTAAGGAGCGTGTCTTCTAGTACTGCCGCTTCGACGAACACCACCATGCTTTTGTCCTGGAAAATTATAATAATTGATAAGTACTAGTTGCGCTTTTTATACTGCTGTAAATATTACAGACCAATTCAGACATATTCGTTAGTGTATCCACACATACTATTTTCGCCATTTTGTTATAGAACTTTACATAGAAAACAATAAAACAATTTGAAAAAAGTAAATACCAACTTCATATTCTTTAATATTTACACTGTTGTGACGGTGAAGACACATAAAAAAAATGCATACATTCAGCCGAACATAGAACCTCCCCCTTTTTTGAAGTCGGTTAATAAAATTAACTTATGAGCGGCAAAAATAGTATCTATGCGTGATACACACGCGAATACGTCTGTATCGGCTCTGAACCAGCTTCTTGCTAAGATCACTCCGCAAAAAAGGAAAGCAAAAACAGGAATTCGGTGCAACACTTTTTAGTACCAAGCCAAGACTATTTTCTCCGGTCCGCTAAGCTATTTCCCGCTCATTACACTTTCACAATGGAAGGCTGGCATTGACCGCTTCGAATTTTCATCGTTTTAATAGCAGTATTTTAGATTGCTGTTGGAAACGGTTTTTTTAATACCTACGTCTTTTTCAATTGTTATTTGCATCGCTTGCTTTTATATCTATAGATAATAGACATTATTATACCTAGATATAGTGACCAAGGATATGCAAGTTATTCACTACTTGGACTATTTGCTAAAATGCATGTGTTGTGTTTAAGTCGTGTACCTAAATAAAGAATTAGATTTAAAATGTGTGTGTGTAATAATTTCAATCACGATCTTTATCTAAACGACTCATATTGAATACTTTCCGAACTTGCTTCTGGCAGGTTCTATCTTATGAAATCTGGAACCGATTGGATCATTCCGATTTTAGCTGACGCTCTATCGCGCGTCTAGGTAAATTTATTATATGAACATGTAAATGGTCAGAATCTTAATTCATTTCCAAGATGCAAAGCAACAGATGGAGGGATTCAAACACCGGATGCAAGCCGTCTAATCAGCACTCAAGCACATCAATTAATACGTTCCTACGTTCCTAGACATGACGTTTACTCAACTTTCACCAGATCTAGAGCGATGCTGTAATTTATGTTCACTTTCTGTAGCAATTAGCGAAACGCTTTAGAATTTCAGTATAAAATTAAAAGAAACGGACACTTGCTATATACATGAAACGATTAAGAGTTCTGATGTTTCTGTAACTATAAAAGTACTAGCTGCCGCCCGCGGCTTCGCACGCGACACTGCTCCATCCATATTATGTGGCAGCGACATATGGACGGAGCAGTATCGATGATTAGGTACTGCAATCGTCGAACGCGAAATTAATGGTGTATTTGTATTCAGTGGATTACAGCAATCAAAAATATCACTTTATTTCCATATCTATTTAAATTTTAAGAAGTTGACCTTTTCTTAGTGTACGGACAGTGATTGTATTGACGGATATAAAGAGTTTTAATTCTTGATTCTTCTTGGTTCTTGATGTGTTTAAGGCTGAATAAAGACAGGTGATGATAATAATGTACGGTATTATATAAAAACAGGTTTCATTTGCACAATAGAACTTACATGAACCAGCCAATGTACCAGCTGCACGAAGGGTGCCAGAATGGTCGCATCGTGAACCTTCTTGATGACCAGCACCGTGAGCGGTGGCTTGTACCACGTCAGCCGTTGCGATGCTGGGTCTTGGATTTGCCTGGAACCATTAAATGGGACATTAAAGTTATGGCAGTTTAAACTCCTTCGTTGAAACTGGTCACTTGTTTTAACTTCTTGGTTGACACTTGAGTCTCTTAGCTCGCTTAGGGAATAAACTAACCAAGTGCGTGGCTTAAGAGACTTTGCCATTTCAAACATAATTCAAATTGGATTTGTTCCATTGAAATTAATAGAAGGCCTGTGACGAGTAACGGGTCGACTGACAGACAGACAGACAGACGGCGAAGCCTCGCGGCCTCGGTTATAGGGCTACGGAACACTATAATATAATTCTAAAAAGCTGTTGGGCGTGGTGATAGTCTTCTGCAGTTTACTACAATCGAACCTTTGCATCATTTAGGAAGTTAATCTACCTACATGTTTTTTTTACATCTATTATTAAGAGTGTCAAAGATTACCTACCATATTGAATCAAATAAGAATTCCCAAATAGTGGTGTAGGACGGAAGCGAATGTCATTGCAAAATATTGCATTCTCTGACGCAATTAAAGACAATGCGTCGTTCCTTCTTCGGTTTCACTTACGTATTTACTTGTTTTTAAATGGCGTTCAAAACAAATAAAGAAGAAGTATAATAGTAGTTAAGCTCGAGTAGAACAGAAGTTAAATATTACGACATTATTATAAAGAAGATTCAAACAAAAACTCGAGTCTGGGATTCAAACCACAAATTAAAAGAGCCATGTCATGCTGCTATAGTATTTTAAATTGGCCTTTTCAACTCTGTAAATACAAAGTACTTAAACGGAAGTCAGATTGGTTGAGTCATGTATTTAACTGGTCAGTAATTGGCGGTCGCGGTTTTTGTGGTTACATCGTAAATTGCACGGTGAGAAAGGCGACATCCTCTCATTTACATTCAGTTATAAAATATGGACAAGAAAGGTTTAACGAAAACTACTGCACAAGTAGTGGCCAAGAAATAGAAATATTACTAATAAATAACAATAAGTTAAGTTAAGTTATACTTGGTGTAATTTTATTAATGTGAAGTGTATTTTGTATCTAATTTTATATTTCCTTGTACTTATCGCTTTGGCGCTGCACTGTAATGACAATGTAAATATGTAACTGAAAATAAATAAATACTTGTGTTAGAAATTTTAAACCGATAGGAGAAAAACACTACTTTATCCGAATTTAACATCAGCTTTTACAGGTAGGGGCGTCCATTATTCACGTGTCGTATTTTCGCAACAATTTTAACCCCCCCTCCCCCATGACGATAATACGCGGTGAAGTTTTAGATTAGACTATACCCTTCTCAATAGGGCTGTCCGAATCTTGAATCGAATTGCATCTTTCTGTTGAAAACTTTCCATCAATGAGGAGATAAATATACATACTGTCTGCCCGCTGCTTCGCACGCGCTTTTCCAGGGTCAAAACTAGCCTATCGTCTTTCGGCCTTAAAACAATCCGTTAAGCCGTTTTGGCATGAAATGGTAACAGGCAGACATACAGAATTACTATCGAATTCATAATATTAGTATGAAACTTACATAACCATTGCTGAGTTTTTCATAATCCTCCCGCATGGTCCGAACTGTTGGATGGGCGAAGGTGCGTTCAGGGATCTGGTTCTTCTGTAACCAAAATACATTATATTTAGATAGGAACTTACAACAAATCCAACCTAACTGTGATGATACACCATTGTTACTAGAGTCACATTTTATTAATGTATGTAAATATTTTGAGAGGAATAAGGGAGATGTTCTTATAAAATATAATCGAACGGTTTTTAGACAGAATTTTTCATACTATCTGCTACTGCTAATCCTCCGATTATCTTTCAGACTGTTGTTATCATCATCATCAGCCTATATTAGTCAAATGATGGACATAGGCCTCCCCTTAAACGCCATGGCGCCCTGTCTTCAGCTTGCCGCATCAGCATCTGCCTGCAGTCTTTGGCAGGCATATTCTCCGAAATATAATCTGAAGATTCGAGTTGTGAAGAAATACTCCAACAGCAACAATGGTACTTAAACATTGTTATGTTGGTGTTTTTCTACAAGACTGGAATTTTCATCGAGCAATTAATAATCTTCGCCACCGCGCGGCCGCGCTGGCCCAAAAGTCTCAATGCAGGGCAAAGGCCTCCCTTGATGAAATTATTAGGCACGTATTCGAAATTTACCTGAATTAACTATGCTCACTGAAAGTCCATTTGACACGACACAAGTGGTCAACAAATCCAACCTAACTGTGATGATACACCATTGTTACTAGAGTCACATTTTATTAATGTATGTAAATATTTTGATTTACAAACAACAGGCTGCTTCTTTACATAATAAATCGTATTATACGTTACTTTAAATTTATAATGAACTAGTAACGTAAATTTCACATCAATATGGAAAGATGTGACGTAAATAACTACAGCGGGATCACAAATTTACAATTCTATGTAAAAGTAGCTTATATAAAGGTTAGGATTGAATATGGTCTTGCTGGACATGCATAAAAAAGCAGTGGCGGTCATTTTAAATCCCAGTCTATAATGCGACCTATATGTTTATTGATATAAAAATAAATCTGGAGGTCTACTTTGAAAAACGAGCAAAGTTGACGGAAGACGTCGGATCGCACAAAACGAAGGACGGCCGATCCGTTCTTTCGATGACCTTACTATGAAATCATTCTGACATTTATTTCTTAGACAGCCGACACGAAAGGTGTCAGTACGCGCCCGAAGCAACTTGGAGGTAAGGTTGTTCGTTTCATGTGATCGACGTTATCCGTCAACTTCGTTAGTTTTTCAAAGTACAGCTCCTGGTTTATATTTGAAAATACATCGAATGAATACATCAAATAAAGAGCAGACTAACCTTGTTGTAATATTAAAGATGTTAAATCATTTACAAAAGAAGTTTAATGAGCCACATTAACCTTGCATAGAACACAAGCACAACAAAAAAACCACGGCATTCATCAAATCCTATTTAATAATAAGCTAAAATAGGTGCTTATTTTTTTTTTAAATAATGCAAAGAAGACGAACGTCTAAAACAATAACTAAAATGTCTAAGTAGGTAACATAATCACTATAATTGAGCCTCAATGTCACAATGATGCTGTAAGGCTAAATAATTTGGTTATAGGTAAACAATATTATAGGTGCCATTTTATTTTCAATTTATTTACATATTTTACATAAATTATCACGGACATGAGCCAATTACGATTATATTAACATTAACACAATAAGATGATTGAAATCAGTCCTAGAAACAAAATATATGAAAGTTTTGTCCTTAAATATATCCTGTTTATGTTAATATTGTTATAAATTTAGAGAGAACCCACATATAAATAGCTATTATTATTGTTTGTATGGTCAATAAAAATCTAGATTTTACTTAATGGCTTGTTGTTGCTGTATGTAATGTTTAGCATATTAATTTTTTTATTTTAGCAAAAAAACAAACACTTACGATACACTTGAAACGTTATGCTTTGCTGACTGCTTAGTTTTTATGATTTTTATATATATCAATACAAAATAATAAACTAAAAAAGAACCAACTTTATGCCAATGCCAAAACAAATAAACTATATAAAATCTAATAATCCGATCGATAGGGCCAATAGAATACAGATAAAGCTTAATATGCAAGCAATAGTGATAAGAAAAATTTGGAAAACAATGATTTTTGATGTTATGTATGATGCAACATTCAACGATAAGATATTTAGCCCGAGATAACCACCAAGCCAAACTTTACCGTATATGCGTATTCCATATAACAAAGAAACGTGTTTTTAACTTATGTAAACTCTGCAAATACCTATGGGAGTGCAATGCATTCTTAACCAAGTAAGTAGCACTTATGTAAGTTTTTATTATCACACTACGCTTATGTTATCATTCCTTTCTGACCCATGTTGTTATTAAACTTTTTAACTATCATTGTTATTAACACTTAAATAACAACGGGATATTTACTATGATTGGTGTTGTTCTTGGTGTGTTCTTCTTCCACTAGTGGATACATTTTTTTATTGAAGTGAAAATCAATATGGTATATTACCATATTACTTACTTGCATAGTTTACATAGTTCAGCGTAGTTAAAACAAATTTATAAATATGACTACTGATTGATGTGATGTTTATTTTTTCGTTTTAAGCACTTTCTGCCTGAGAGACAGGTTTACCTAGTTCAAGCACATGTATTAATTTATACCTTTATTAGATATTATTGACTCTTTTGTAATCCATTTAGCCCTGAGTTGTTTTGAATAAATGATTATTATTATTATTTGATTATAATCACTGTATATAGAGCTGTTACATACAATTTGACTGATCTAACTGCTTATTTTGTAAGCCTAAAGGAAACTGTATAAGTATTTTTTTGTAATGGTAAATAAATATATTTTGTATTTTTTGTATTGTGACATGGGAACCGTTTCCTGACAGGACACTTACTTTTCACGCGCTACTAATTGACTTAAGACTGAAATTATTTTCGAACAATAAAAATATAAATAATCATTTATTTGATGTACGTCATGATTTCCATATTAGACAGTTTAAATTGCGTGAAACTAAGGCAATGCAACCTTTTCTGGAACGGTTCTTACGTGAAATGAACGATAGGTGTCCTTTTGAAGAACAAAGAACGAAACAGTCATACCTTCTGTCAAAGTATTCCTCTCGAGCCCTATTCAGCTCCGTTTTCCCAGTGTCATGAGAATACTGTCTTCGCAGAGCGTTTTTATACAGCGACATGTTTTTGTTTATTCACAATACACGCACAAAAACAAATCCACATAGCACGATCGACAAATTACAGTTTCCATTGATTATTTTGATGGTGAGTTAACAAGAGTAGCTATATGAATAACCGATGTAAGAAGAATTTCGGAAATAAAATAGCGGGGTACGGAACGCGCGCGCGCAGCTTTTAGACCAAGTATAGACTGGCGACGCTGTAGTACTGTAGTAGGTAGGAGGAAGGCTCTTCTGAATGTCAGATTTGACCTTGATGCGTTCGCCGAGCGATTATCACGAGCCGACTATTCACGAACGGTAGTGTAATGTTTAGCACTAGCTTGTGCTCCCGGGTTTGCACGAATTCACACTTTCATTAAGGGCCTGCGCACACCGCGTTTTTTTAAACACGCCGACGACGCGAGTTTTAGGAACGCGTGTCAACAGCGCGTTATTCATTCCACATAGTGCTCACATTTCACATAGACTCGAGTGTGTAACGCGTAACGTGTTTATCGATACAACGCGCGTGGACGGCGCGTTTAAATAACGCTATGTGCACAGGCTCGTACATGTAAACTTATGTGGGTCCTTGCTGACGTGATCATGTTTAAGTTCAGACGTAACAAACAAAGTCACTTACGCATTTATTCTATGAAAGCTTCGCGTGAATTTATACTGGCTTAACTGTAGCCTACGCCTTTCTCCACGATACAGAAGATAAAATTAAAAATACAGTCTATTTGCCTGCAAAATTTTATAAAGTTCCCTTCAGCTGATTTGGCGTGAATAGGTAACGGACCGACAGAGACACAACCGCATTTATTCTAATTTCCAGATGACGCAAACAGTTACACCAAGCACGAAGTGAGATACTAGTTGCCCAAAACGAACCTTCGTGAGAAAATATTATTTTGTCCCAGTCGCGGTCTTTGTTTTCTTGTGCCCAGGATATTCTTTTTTCAACGTGCTTTTTCGAAAGGAACGGTTTCTTGAATGTATTTCGGTATTTTAACTTAATCTCCATTAAAAGTCTTCTAATTGTAGCTAGATATACATTTAGTCTTTTCTACTTCCGTTTTTCTTGTGCAGATCGTTAAGATAGACGTGGAATTTTCAGAAATAGGTTAGTTATCCGCTTATCCTCGGCGTACGACGTCTTTTTTGTTTTACCATGTTTTGGTAGGTCATCGACGTGTTTTGTTTCTAAATATCGGTTCTCTACTTGATCACTAACGCCTTTGACTTATTTATAAAGGTACGTTGCAGCCTGGGCGTGTGACATTCTTGGTCCTTTGGGATGCGAACAAAGTAACACTGCCTTATAGCGGGAAGCATACGCGGCACTCATCTCGGGAAATATGCACTCTGTGCGAAGTGAACACGAAAACTGGATAGTTTTTATGCTCGTTTGTTTTGTTTTACAAAAAAGTTCCGAACACATTTTTAACGGTGGTCACGTTCTTGTGCGTAAAAAATTCTTCTTCTTCTTCTCGTCAAAACACACTGAAAGTTAATTACATCGGATAATTTTTATAAAACGTAAACGAAACAAATTACCAAATATTTTTTTAAATAAAAGTTTAATGTGTGATTTTATTGTGAGAGTGAATTGTAAATTTTAATTAGAATAAAGTAAATTACATAGCCTATAATGTAAGACTTACATAAAACTAAAAAAACAACATTTTTATTTGATCCAATTAGAGTTAGGAAATTATCAACAGAATCCCGAACTAGTTCGAATGCTATATAATTTATATACTATATAATTTAATTTTTCCATTATACGCATGTAAATAGGCTGACCATTTTAATAAACAGGAAGAATAAAACTGTGGAATAATGCGACTGCCAAACTAAAGTATACACTTCGTCACCTGATGAATACGTGATAATACCACATTATCACAAGCATTGATATACGTGAACACGTGCTCTTACATAATCATACAGGAAAACTATGAACGGGCACTTGCCTAACCACTTAGTTCGAAAGGAATCTACTCGAAAGTTTACCTTTGTATTAGGGACGAGTAAGCCAAGTACAGTCCAAAACCCAGTGATTTATTTCCTCTAGCCGTTACAGGACTCTTGGACACGTCATAAAAACAGTCAAAAGTAAAACAAAAACAGTAGCTATTGAATATTTGGAGTTCCCGAAGTATTACTGAGTAAGATTCAGCTGAGTCCTCACCAACACTTGCGAAGAGCGACCGTAAACCAGACCATCCTATCCTTACACATATCACAATTCTCAGGCAGGTGGATAAACCTTACACGCTCGTAGCACATCTAAAGAAAAGCCGTTTTACTGTCACGATCGTGTACTTTCTCAGGTGAGCAACCTCAGAACAACAAGCAATGACAACGTGATAATTTGTCTGTCATATTTTACAGATAGACGTTTTGATGTATGAGTGCTGAGTTATATAAAATAATAATAAATAAGTTGATGATGCAGTTATTGCTATATGAGAACGTTCTTACTACCCTCGACAAATCGCTGTACCGTCTAGACTTATCTTGTCATTATAAAGCCTGTAGAACAGATAAGTAGGCGGAATGGCTTATGAATCAGCATTGTTACTTGGTGCCACGCGGTGTGACATTGACCAATCCGTGATTGACCGAGCTCACGAAAACATGACCCGCTTGTTTAACATCGGATGTTGATCTACGAGTACCTGTGTTTATTTTATTGACTCTTTACTTACAATCAGGTTAAGAGCTTGATTTTGCGTTGGGTTTGCGCTTTCTCAGAAGGAACATATTCAATCTGTGTGTCTACCATGAGTTGTCACAGTTAGATCGCCTGACGTTACTACAGTAGTTACGTAAATATTAGTACCGCGCATTTATTACCTATCTGCTAGAGGCGCTGTTCAAGTTTTCATACATTTTTCATACATCTACAGTCGCTAGCGAGTATAGATTGTTAATACTCATGGTAGACACACTGGACTCTTTGTATTTCTTTCAGTATTTAGTAATTACATGCTCGTACTTGGTTTGCTGAGGATTGCAGTTTTTTTCGTGTTATGCATATAACCTAGTTAATACGTACGTACATAATATACAGCGTGGCATTTTGAGATGGGAGTGGATAGCCAAATCCGAAACCATGTACCTCGTGTGTTCATAAGTTTTGAGACGAACTTATTTAATTAATTTAAAAAGAAAGTAATTCATGCAACCTTTTTTAAACTTTTAAAATTTTAAATTTCGAATGTTTTGAATCAGAAAAAATATACATTTGAATATTTGTTTCATTCTCCGTGAAAATGGCGCCAACAAAAGATTTGCGTGCGACTGTAATTTCACTGTTTCAAGCAGGAAAAAAACCAATGCAAGTTTTTAGTGAAATCCAAAGTTTGGGATGTAGTCGGAACTTTGTGTATTATACCATAAAGAGGTTCGCGAATATCGGTGAACAGGATACTTAAATATGATCTTAAACTAAAGGCCTACAGTCGAAGGAAAGTGCATTATTTAAACGAGCGTCTTCGTAAATTGCGACTGGAACGATGTCGGAACTTATTGAAGAGACACGATCCAAAAAATATCCTCTTTACCGATGAAAAGATCTTCACGGTGGAAGAAAAGTTTAACCAGCAGAACAATAAGGTTTACGCCAGAAGTTCAAAGGACGTCCAGCCATCTGTACGCAATGTCCAGCGCACTCATCATCCAGCAAGTGTGATGGTTTGGTGGGGTGTTTCCTACGAGGGGGTCACTTCGCTTCATTTTTGCCAGCAAGGCGTCAAGGTGAAGGCACAAAATTACCAAACCGACATATTGGAAGCGGTGGTTAAACCATTAAATGATACGCTATTCGCTGGAAAATACTGGGTTTTCCAACAGGACTCTGCTCCCTCCCATAAAGCTAAGACTACCCAACGTTGGCTGGAGGCCAATTTGCCAGGCTTCATTCGGAGCGAAGATTGGCCCTCGTCAAGCCCTGACTTGAATCCTTTGGATTATTCTTTATGGGCGGAATTGGAGCTGAGGGCATGCAGAAAGTCTCACCCAAACCTGGATTCTCTCAAGCGAGCCCTTATTAAAGAATCGAAACGGATTCCCATTGAAAAGATTCGTGCCGCCATAGATGAATGGCGCACGCGTTTGAAGGCCTGCACTGAATGCAAAGGCGGCCATTTTAAATGATTTATTTTTAAATACAGATCTAGATGTCAGTAGTTTTAATTTTAATATCCAATAAATGAATACTCAACATAGCTCCAAAAATATTTTAGTTGTACTGTGTCTCAAGACTTATGAACACACGAGGTAAACGGAAACCGGATCGTCCTTTCGCAAGATGGGTTGTCGTCAAAAGGGTGATACCGGGCTAGAATGATGATGATGAATACATATCTTACAATAGATAAAGCATTTAACCGAACCATCTAAAGAAGTAAGGTGATGTTCTGCGTGGGCTGATGCAAGGGTTTTAAATGGCAAGATATTGATAAGAAAACCTGTCGTAGGTACTATAGGATACATCTTTTTATTAGCCACATAATAATATGACCCTTATTTCCATGCTGATTATTGGCATAGTTAAGAGTTGTCACAGAGATCTGGTTTCAGATACCTGATTGACATCCGTTGACCATTCAGCTATGCAATTACTGCGAAGATGCTATGGAGTAGTTCTGTTAATGTTTTATCCAGGCCAAAAGTATTTACTTGAATAATGGTATTTTTATTATTCGGAGTCTTCAATCAAGTCAAGTGTGAATAAACTCTTTCTGGGAAAGCGTGCATCATCATAAGCCACAATTAAGTTGCCATAAATTGGCGTGTTTTAAAAAAGATAAACCGACTTCAAATTCCGGTTTATAGATAATATTCCTATGTCTCGGATGAACGAAATCACCCCTACTTTACTTTCCCTGATCGAACGTCTATGTTCACGTGCAAAAAAATTAGTTTACACTGACGACATCTAGTTATAATTCAAGTCTAATTTAGTTTGATGACACATGGATGAAACTGTTGAGGCCCGTTGCCATGGAAACCATTAATTAGGTGATAAATTGATAATTAAATTATCATATTCTGGAGATTTTTTACAAACCTACGTTTTACTTCGCACAAAGCAATTTCTCGAGAATCAATTTTTATACAACAACATTAAGCAACAGAATTGGCGCAGATATCACCAAAGCTGTTGTAGCTAGTCGTGATTCTCCAAAAATATTATGTTGCTTTTTAAGTTTAACGGGATAAATACTAATCCCTCGGGAATAAAACTTTTATGGGACCACCTCGGGATCATTCTCTATACAATAGTGAAAGAATCAGTTAAATCGGTTACCCATAGGCGGAGATATCAAGTAACAAACATACATCAAAATATAAAAATAAAAAAGCATACAGACGGACTGAGAACCTCCTCCTTTTTGAAGTCGGTTAAAAAGAGTAACCAACAGCTTCACCATCCATTACCAATTACAAATTTTGTAACATTCACTAAACATAACCGATTCTCATGGATCAGTTGAGCTACCTGAAGGTTGTTTGCAATTTGCTAAGATACGACAATAACGCTGCTAATCCATTTAGCAGGTGTGGTCAAATAGCTCCGACACTTTCTCCTCTGTCAATATATTCATACCATTTGCCGTGGCCTACCAGCCTAATCGGAACCTTATTATATCATCACACCATTTGACAGTCATATCCATCGTGATATTAGCATTGTTAGATGACCACACTAGCATTGACCGACATAGGTACGTCAGAGATTTCATCAGAAACCGATGAGGATGGCCTCCGGTGAGGGTGGAAAGTTAGACAAGTTCACAAGGTAATTGCGAAGCGCTGACCATAACAACTAACTTTCAATATGAAACAGGAAATTGGTACCTTTCGACTTTGGATACAACGGAAACTGAGTTCCAATCAAATTGGAAACATGAAGAGTTGTGAAGATTACGTCACACAAATTCAGTTCGAAAGTCTTTGCACATTAAGAAATTACATTAATTAATACAATAGGTGTCACAATAGACCAGCATCTGACATACGACCATTACATTAAATCAATAACAGGTATAGTACGCAAGCTAATTACCGTAATTAAACAAATAGACCATGCAGCACAGGACAATCAACTAATAACCACGTATTTTGCGCTTTGCCAGTCCCTAGTGTTATATTGCATTAGGTCGTGGGGAGGCGCCGCGAAGACGCATCCCCTGCTATTCTGTGAAAGAGCACAGAGGGTTGTGTCGAAGGTGACTTTTTCCAAGCCATACAGATACCCAACAACCCAACTATACAGTGAAGTCCAAATCCTCTCGGTAAGGAAAATATTCATCCTCCAACTCATTCTTCAACAACATAAAAAACACCTGCACACTATGAAGTTTTAAGCAGGAGACGAAAAAATAAAATGTTTCTTTACGAAATTTTGCAAAACATCATTTGCTCACCATCACTCTCAGTTTTTGATCTCTATAACGAACTGAGTTAAGTAGTAACTCTACAAAAGAAAACTCAACTAGAATGCAAACTTTCAATCACAAGCTATTTACAAAACATAAACTACTCTCAGGTAGAGCACTTGTTTGATTGGGCTATATTAATTTATACATATATTCACTTTTATTTTTCTTGTACATATCTTTGTAATTAGTTAGGATTAAGGTTTATTTCGAAATAGTTTATACAATGTGTAATGGATGTATATTTTTTCTCATGTTTCACTGATGTGACTAAATTACTATTATAGAGGTACATACCTACATATTTTTTGTGAACCTATAAGAAGCCAGAGGATTGAGCCCTCGTGTCTAAATACAAGTAAGCATAACTTAGTTAGAGCGAGGTGTCATTATCTTTGTCAATGAAAGGATTACAAGTAGATATGTACGTAATGAAAGACGCAAATAGCCTAACTACACTTATGATGAAATAGATTGTAAGTTCCTACTTTGTAAACCCAAGAAATCTGTGTAAACTTTTTATTATTATTATTATTATTCATAGTAACATTGGTTTATTGTGGTGCCACCACAGAAATCTGAATATTAGTCAGGTTTCTGTGGGTGCCACCATTTACCTTTTCACGAAGCCACGCCGACTCGCTAACTGAGGCGAAAACCGTAATGTAATCCCATCTCGATAGTTTCAAAAATACTAACCAAGCTAAGAAAAGAGAGCTAGCGATAGCTCTCATCATGATTATTGTAATCAAAGAATAGTATTAAACTAATTAACACCCTTGAAGATATAATCAATTTCTTTATTCGCAATAACGTAGCTGAATAACGTTTTGATGAATTAGTGAAATATGTTGAGTACAAAGTAAAGTAAGAAAAAATGTACCTATTCTAAGGTACATTTTAGCTTATAGAGCGAGTCAGGAGATCGCAAGTTTTCGGTATGGAACCAGAGAATACAGGCCTAAAAGTAATAACAGCCGATGTGATTGACCAGAGCGAGAACAATAGTCGATTCCATCAACATCCAAGATCGATACACACTGTTGACAACCAACAAGTCAACACGACAGAGTTCATGAATGGAAGCAGCGAATAGCTGACCAATGTAAATATCAATGTGTAAGACTACGAATGTTGCACGAAATGATAGTAAGATGAAACAAACAAAACAATAAATGATTCTCTGGGCATTTTTACACAGCATCATATGGTTCCTAATGTAAACACAGCAGAAATTTTACAAATAACAAACAAATTTTACAAAACACAAAATACAAAATTTTACATAAACTTTACGACAGATTGAAATATATCCTGCTATCAGAATGATCGGCCGGGTTCCATGTCAAATTGTAGTGTTAAGGGGCGAACCTAACGGGTTTGGGTGTCAAACTAGGACTAGATCTCGGAACTCACGGGATCCCCGTGTTAAAAAACTCAAATTACATAAAATTCCAATTTTTTTCTTTGGTTCCTTCCAAGAACGCAAAATCCTATGCCTATCCTTTTCACAAAATGGCGCGCAACGCGCGCTCTTAAGAAGTAAAACTAATTTTAGGTAGTTGCAGCTGAAATGATAACGGCCCACTTATCGCTTTCACTTACGATCACGTGCTTATGGTAAGTGTATCTAGCTACGTGAACTTTTGGATAAGGGCGCGTCTTGCGTGAGTCAAAAGAAATTAACTCCGCGAACGCGATGATATCGCGGTAAATAAGGCGCAATAAGGTGATTATATA
Source organism: Eupithecia inturbata (assembly GCA_963662085.1). Classification (NCBI taxonomy): domain Eukaryota; kingdom Metazoa; phylum Arthropoda; class Insecta; order Lepidoptera; family Geometridae; genus Eupithecia; species Eupithecia inturbata. Next base: position 3,799,262 of record OY759195.1, read on the forward strand.
GGAGAAGCCTAAGTTCAGCAATGGGCTGGTATATGCCGGTGTTATTAATATCGTCGTTAGGATAATTCTACTGAATTAATTGGCATGATGAGTCTGTCCAAATTCTGCCTTAGTATCGTGATAAAGGCAGTTCTGATGAAGGGCGGTGGTTAGCCTTAGCCTTGCCTTGTACAGACATTTTAGCCTATCCAATTATTGACCAACATTAAACCTCTTTACTTGATTTATTTTATGCTATTGACTATTTCTCTTTTCCACATACGCATACTAACTTTGCTATTAAATTTACTGCGGTCTCATTGTGGAACATTATTGTTGTCTCCATATTTATTGACAAATTTTCTAAGTTTCTACTAATACACAGCAGAGAATAATTATAAGTTTACGTTTCCTTTCAAATAATGCGAAACGTTAATGTAGAATGTAAAAATTACGAACAATTACATTATGGCGCAACAACTTTCCAGCTGTATAGGAGACTCACGGCAATTTATAAGGAAATTTGGATCAGTAGTTAACGCTTCTCCAATACAGGGTTATTGGTAATTCACTGACACTGCGCGAACTGGTTCTGCCCATCATCACGAACTCGTTCGTAAAGACACCAGGTCTTAATCATTTAAATTCTATAGAGTTTTTGTCGACTAGATTAAATATTTTTCTGTTAGGGTAAAAAGTACCTAATGGGCGTGAAATAAAGGTAAATGAGTACAGTAAGTTAGTACTTTCTAGTGACCTTGCGACCCAACTAAAACCATATTTTACCATGACAACCAAAAGGACAAACAAAGCAATTTCTAGAAAAAGTACCAATCAATGACCAGACAAAGGTTCTTCAACATGGTGTACATTGACGTTCAACAATACCAAGTTGAAGATCACTGTCCCCTGTTATGTTGAAGTCAATTTTTATTTATACCGAAAATATTTTTAATTATTTCACGGTAAAATGAAGATTGAATGAAGCTGTTTTGGCTTAGTCTAAAAATCCCCTTAATTAATCCCCTGCGAAGGGGATTAAGAAACAAAAATGTAATACTATCAAACAAATTCTTATTTAATTTGAAGACTTGAAACCGTCATGGGCTGAATTCATAACAATGGTATCGTCTCAGAATGACACATTTTACCTTTGATGTAAGAAAGTACAGATGGTGCTTTCATACATCAAAGGTAAAACGACTCTTATGACACGCGTCCCGCGTGTCAAAAGAGTCAAGGTCCAAACCACGCACGCACTATCAAGTTTCTTTCATCTATGGATAATTCTGCGACGATACCGTTGTTATAGTAACGCGATTGGTTAGCATAGCAGTATTCGGCCCCAGGGGGTTACCTTACCTATCTAAGAATGACACTGTACATTCAATTGAATAAATGAAATATGTAGCTTTAGACACGACCATCATGACACATGACGTCTTTGCGAATGAGCACGACCTAAACTACAAAGTATACTTTCAAGCCTTGGGTTTTCCTGTACCAATACTGAATAAACCATCGTATCTATTCAAGGACAACACCTTGCCCATAAATAAGCCTGCGGATGTCTTTGCACAGTATTACCCAAGTACGAAAGTGTTATGTTATTACATCATACAAACAAATCAGCTGAATGAGGAGGAACGTCTGGATTGAACACGATCGTTTTTCACAGAAAATCACAGAAAACATGTTAAATATTACAATGCTGTTGTTGTTGTTCCAGTGGTATCAATGTAAAACTACTAGTAGTTATGGTGTGAATATTAATAAACCTACCTACTCACATAATAATAATGAGAATTAAATTAAATTAAAAATGTCTTGTCTGTTTAAAATATAAATATTCCAAAAACAATGAGTTAGTAACCATTTATTGAGTCTAATTTTAAATAATCTCATTGGCAAGTCCTTAAATTCCATTGGTAACATATTATATTAAATATATTAATTGCCATGCAAAAAAAATATTTGGCGGAATGCGTAGAATGTTGATTTGGCATAAATGTATTCGGTATGGAGTATATAATCAGAACGTAGGTAACATATTTTATTACGGTAATATTTTCTGTGAAAGACACTTTCGTTTCTTTTTTACGCAGTACAGTTGAAAACTATTGCAGATTTGTAAAAATATATTACGTGATAGAATAATAACGTGTATATGTTTACATAAGAATCCTTACGCGTGTCAATTGAGTCTTGTTATCATCCATACTAGTAGTAATACTATACTCAAAAATACTCAAAATCTAAATGTAATTACGCACTTGCTGGTGTACTTTGTACTTTTAAATGACATTAACAAAGTTGTTTTTAGAAAACCAGCAGAAGACCTATGCAAAAGGTAGTATCAACTTATACTTAACAAGACGATGCTGTGAATTGTCCAGCACTATTTATTTATTCTCCATAAAAAAATAATTGTTTTTTTAATTGGATTTCTAATTCAACAATGCAGTTTTAATATCATTCAGTTTTTACGAGCATCTTGAGTTATGTAGTAATTAATTGGTAGCACGTTCACGTAATGTACGCAGTCATTCGTTATATTACAGATTACAGCGCATTCTTAGGAAGTCAGGAAAGATCAGAAAAGTAGCTAAATGCGCTTGAGTCAGGCATGGAATACAGCATAATTATTAGTTAGCTACTAGAGAAGCTGTATGAAAGTAAAGATAGGAAGGAACTAGAACCATCCATACCAATATTATAAATTCTAAATAACTCTGTCTGTCTGTTACCTTTGGTTCATTTAAAAAAAATTTGCATGGAGATAAATGGTCCAGTCTTATGTTTATTTCAGACTAGCTGCTGCCCGCGGCTTCGCACGCTATTTTCCAGGATAAAAAGTAGCCTATGTCCGTGCCGTGAAAAGGTGACAGACAGATAGACAGAGTTACTTTCGATTTTATAACATTAGTATGGATACCGATACCGCGTACGCTGCGTCCGATTCCGATCCAGTGGACGCGTAACATAATGAAGCTATGTCTAAACAACACGAACAAAATAGAGAATGAGGGAAGGTTGCCAACATCGTAACTGGATTGTGCAACTTCCATTCACGCAAGGATGCCATTGACAGAGGCACTACACAACGAATACGGCTAGCTTTGGATTTTAGGCGATGATTTTATGAAACTAATAATAACCGTCCAACTTTTGCCACCAACCCGCCCCATTTTCTCGGCCATATGTTCAAACGTCTTTAGATATTTGTTCCGGATGCTCTATGTTTCTGTTTTTTTTTTTTTAGAAAATCTATAAACCTTCTTTGAATTTCTTTAGATTTACACTGTTTTTTTAGATTTGCGGAACAAATAGTGATCCCTCCGGAGAAAATTGTTATAGGGACTATACCGGGATCTCTATACAAAACCAAAATAACCACCAAAATCGGTCGACAATTAGACGGAAAATCAGTGAACATTTATAAAAAGGGGTGAATAATTTCCAAAAATTTCTGTACGTTTTATACTTTTTCAAGTATTTTGAATAAAGACAAAATTATACTAATATCTTCAATACCTACTCCGAAGTTTTCAAATCGATACATCTGAAATGTACCTCTAATTTTTTGGTATTCATTGAATAGCAAAGTCTCTAACCAGTATCTAGTACATATTGGTATACTTGACAACAGTTCGAAACCCTCGGCGCGCGAATCACACTCGCACTTGACGGATATTGTTTATTATTATAGTGCGTAAACTCTCACACTTATTTGATTTCTCATATCCATAGCGTTTTATATGTCGAACAAAGATCCAAATACTCAATGGTCTAACCTCTTTTCATGTGCGTATTGGGTTTGTTTCGAGTATAAGTCCAATCATCAATGATTTGACTAATCAGTTAAATCATCACATCACAACCTAACCTCAGCAGCATAGCACTCATTCGTCCACAGTTGAAGTTGAACGTCTACACAAGGTTTGGCGTAATCACCACGCTTGGCAGGCGTATTAATGACCGCAGTGGAGGTGTTAAAAATACACAGAAGGAAACTGCTGCCTTTCTACTGGAGAGGTCGAATCTTATGCGACGACCACCACAATAATCAATTGCTAAATTGGTCAACTAATGCGTCCGAGAAACCGGCTGTTGAATGGCTAGAATTTCAAAGATTACAAAAAAAAATATTGCTGGATACTTTTGCATCGTCATCACAGATTTTGATAAGAGTTATCAGCGCAATGTTATCTACATACTCTATTATCATTAGGTGTCACATATGTATAGTGATAGTGCTTTTTGCAAGTATTTTGTTTAGCTTAGAGACAAACTTATGCTACTTTAATACTTACCGTAGAAGTAAGAATCTCACCCGATCCAATACAATTATTTATTTATAACGCCAAGTTACAAGTCAAAATAAAAAAAGATATTAAGGTAAGCAATACAGTATTCATTATTGACCTTAAATAAAAGTATCTGATATAAATAATAAATTAATTGCATAATAAATTCATTTATAATCAAATCTCAACCTACAAATTAATTTCACATCTACAGCCTTTACCAGGCCACTGCTGGATATAGGCCTCCCCTGATAAGCGCCTTATTGACTCTTATCATTATGGTATAATTAATGCCATAATCCCCACGCTGGGCATGTGGGTTGGGGATCGCAGTTCGTTGGTAAATCTGTTCTGCCGGGTCGCTGCAGCCCGCCCCCCGTGGATATCCCTTAGTCGCCTCATCAGATTTCATTTGCTTTACTTCATCATTGGCCTGTTAACATCTACGAGAGATGATCATCTCAGGCATCAGTTTAGTTGAGAATCAGTCGCACATGGTCACCACGGAAGACCTACGCTACGGCATGATTCGCTCTGTCATTAGCACACGCTGAGTGGTAACCATTTTGGTCACGTCTCCTATATTTAATTTTTAAATGTTGTGTATTACAGATAGATACATAGATATATCATTTATTTAATAAAGATTCGTTACAAAAATTGGTTAGCAATGCCTTAAAGCCTATGTTAGGTTTGTCTAAGCACTGGGTTCTCTTTATTTTACGAATTTATTATAACCTACTGTGGTTTAACGCGTCGCGTAGTTATATAAATAATAGGCAACGCTATGGCGCCGCTAAACAAGAAGTTGAATTTGAACTTTACTCATTCACCTCGTCGGATTTTGTGTAGCGCACTCCTTCGATATTTTTGTAGTATTTTGTAGCGAGTTTTGAACCAAGACAAAATTATATTTAATGTGCCAAAATAAAAAAGAATGGCTTTACTTTTTTACTTTCGTGTGTGGCTTGAATATACCTATTCGGAAGCGACAGCCTCGATCGCATTTTGTACCGATACAAAACCCCATTTGCCTAATTAAAACTTGATATTATATCATAACATTTTAGGTCGCTAAAATAAAACTTAACAAATCTAGTGTGTTCGTGATAGCCAGCTATGAAAATTAACTCTAATTGTAGAACTCTAGTTGTCTATTTCTAGAAATAAGACAACAAAAATAGGTCTATGAGTATACTATTTTCTGAGTAAAGTCAATGCTGTTGCTGTGCTAGCTGCATAGGTCTTGGCATCATTTGCGGCGTTCTACAACAAGTAAGAACACAATAGCTGAATCGTAATGTTCCAATAAAATAAACCTACATTACTAGTTTCTGTGCGCGGCTTCGCACGCGGTGTTTCTAAGATAAAAAGTAGCATAGAAATAAAGTTGTTCCAAGTCAACAAAGATCTAATTATTGCTCCATGGAAACATTTTTAGGTTATTTCTGTCTATGCTATGGGAACTGATTTATGGGTTTAAATGTAGCCTATGTGTTATTCTAGGTCTAGACCTACATCTATGCAAAATTTAGCAAGATCCGTTCAGTAGTTTCGCCGTAAAGTAATAATCATACATCCATCCATCCAAAGTAACGCATTCATAATATTAGTGTGATTGATACCTGAATGTGTGTAGCAGGTGTCATTTGTGTCAAAGTAAATGGAAAATATATGCAAGAAACGTGCGAGAATGTTGGTTTCGTATTCGTGAATCCGAATTTTAAACTTGTTTCTAGAATGTATTAGGTCATATAGGTCTGGATTCAGATATCATATCATGAGACCCAATTTTAAACCTCAGATTACAGAGTATTTTTACCCGACTAACAACGGAAAAGGATTATGTTATCTGAGTTTCAAACGCAACCACCTAAGTTTAAGTCCAGTCATGTGTGATCATGATTTGTAGGTAAATATTTTTGTGGCATGGATTCGTGTTCGGTTTCTGATTAGGCGAAGTCATTCTTTCGTCCAATAAATTGAGGCCTCATAGGCATCATGATTTACCAGTTCAATCGAAGGGCCGAGTGAATCACATCGAATGAAACTAATAATGCTCAATAATTATACGATTTCTAATGGTCAAAGGTACTCAAGGATAGTACAAGACTATAAAAATATACCAGTAGGCAAGCAAGTAGCTCCGAAGGTAACATGGACGCATCAAAGCACATCTGGGTCGACGGAGATATGCTAAGACCTGGTGGAAGCCATAGTTCGGCATCCTTACTGTGACCCACATGACCAGTGGCTTAGCACCGAACTGAGCGGAAGGGGTGCGTGAAAATGGGATCAAGAGCAATGTGTGCAAAGTCTAAGGGCGTTTTGTGTTCTGAGTTGCAAGCAGTTTTGCTGCAGTTTTTAGCGCAGTGGGATAAGCTAAGTAGGTCATCGAGGAAAGTAGAACAGACTTTGACGTGAGAATATGTAAAGCTGTAGCTGAAGGCCAAAATTATAGAGATTTTTAGAACTGTGTTTATCCTTTAGAAACATTAAAGAGCTCATCGTACAGTCAGGTAACTCCTGGCTTGTAAGGAGATATATTTTCGTTACTTTATCGGACATAGGTAGGTATATCTTTGCTAGAATTCAAAACATAATACATATATACATAAAATATATAAAGTTTGGAGTAGGTATGTTTCGTTTTACGTACCTAGGTTTAATAACGATTTCAATTCCTCTCTTCTATCTTCATTTTAAACGAGTGAAACTGTCAAAGATCAAAGATTAACTGAACACTGCAAATCACATCTAACAGAACAGCTCATTCACGTGACAGAAATCGCTGGCTATAATTTTAACTGCCCACTGCCCAGTTATTGCTTAGGAATCAAATCGATTAAATACGAATTAGGTACTGCCTTTAGCTTAAGGCGCTCCATCACCGCGAGCATTCGCCTGTAATGTAACAATTTAAGATTCTATTATGAGCATTACGTTCAAAACTGCCTCCCTGACTGACGAGCATTCGCTGTTAAACTGTAAAGCCGGGTAGGTACTGACCGGTGTTACGGGGCGTAATGTACCGTTCGCAGCGAGCATGAGACGTTACGTCATGTGCTAAAATTTGTCTCGTTGTTCGTTGCGAGCGCCTTCTTTCCCCGTACTGAGTGCACGCACGAACGCTCGCTGTATAACATGGTTACATAACGCCCGTCGCTCGTCACGCCGGTCAGTACTTACCTTAACATAACAGCTTCCGCACTGTAATGATACGGTCGTTGATGTAAATGCTCGAATCTTAATGTTACATTACAGGCGAATGCTCGCGGTGAAGGGGCGCCTTTAGACAAGAACAGGTCTTGCTAGGTCTGAATCTAATGTCTTCAGACTAGGACGATAACGGTATCTTTAGCATAATCAGATAATGAACAATGTTATAGACTGCGCAGGAATTAATGGCATGCTAATGTGCTGCTCATTTGACAATTATGGCTGGTTTCGCCTTTCTAATGGTGATTTGAGTGGGGTGATGATATTCCTGGGAATAAAATATGTAGTTTATCCATACTTACATATATTATAAATTCGAGAGTAACTCTGTCTGTCTGTTACCTTCTCACGCCTAAACGGCTGAACGGATCTCAATGAAATTTGGTAGGGAGGTAAATGGTATCCCGGGACCGTTCCCGGGACATAGGCTACTTAAACAGAGCGTGCGAAGCAGCTAGTAACTTATTCAATTCAATTCAAAAATTATTTATTGTACACAAAAAAGACAACATTACAAAGAGACGTTATATAAGATAAGTACAATGGGCGGCCTTATCCCCTACCTATTACCTATAGTCATCTAATACCCGTAGCACAATCTGTGCTTACTTTTGGGCTGAAATTATACTGTGAAATGTACAGCATTGTTTATCTATTTTGTTTTTAAGGGACTCGTTATTTCAGCTGTTTATTTTAGGTAATACCTAGGTTTTCTTTTTATGGACTCATTAGGTTCTGTCCGCGGCTTCGCACGCCCTTTTCCGAGATCAAGGTAGCCTATGTGATACTGTCTCCCTCCCTGCCAATTTAATTAATAGGGCGCAATGCGCGTCGCTTTGTGAAAAGGATAGGCATAGGATTTCGCGTTCATAGGAGCGGGACAGAGAATACGTTTTTGGAACGGCGCACAGTGGATCGAAAAAGCCCTTCCTATAGACATAGAACTTTTTTTTTCTAAACATGCTTTTTCTTATTGGAAACCAAGACAGAATCTTATTAGAAGCCCAAACTATATCATATTTTATGAACCTAGGTGATAATGACGCAGAAAAGATTTTTTGAACTTTAATTTGTATGGAGAAAAACATGAAAATCGATATTTTTCGGCTCTCGTGCGAGTGCCCGTTATTTCCTCCGGCATAAATAATGTTCCTATTTTTTACTATCTTTTGACATATAGCACATATGGGGCACTCGATGGACTTCAGGTAAAAAAAAAAAAATATATTTTTAAATTTTCTTTTGGCATTTTATTCATTATACAAGGTACATTACGACCTATAAATAATATTTCAACTCACCTAATTATTGTTACAATTTTAATGTAATATTTCACCTATCATAATAATGAAAATATATGAAATTTTTATATTTAGTTAAAGTAAAAGCATAATTATCAAACAGTCATTATTTTTAAAAAGAAAAGAATAATAATTACAAACTACAAAGGCGATTAAACAATTCACACGAAATAAATATTACTATTTTTTTAGACACAAGGCAAATTTTTCTATATTACAAGTTATCATACACAATAATTATTTAAAAAACACGTATTATGTACCTACATATAAGTTACAAAGTTTCTGTAAAACAATTAGAACATATTAAAAGACACATCCATATCAGCATCTGTGTCAGAATCTGTGTCTTCTGGATCAATGAATTAATGTGCTCTGACTTGAGGCACCATCAAATCCCCATTTCGATATTAATATCATTGATTGGTTTGTAATCTCGTCAGGTAAACTTTTTATTATTCTTTTAACAGTTATGTCAAGGAGTGCTTGAAGAGCTACTTTGGCCATTGTATCTGTAACAGTGATTGCGTCTTTCGGAGGAAAGCAATCCATCATGGCTTGCTGCACTTTGTAATATGATGGATACAAATTTGTAATGCCTTCTTGAATGGCAGATTCTCTCAACGTTATATACTGCCACTTTGATAGTTTAAGTGACTGTAATAAGCCGAGCGCTTTGGTAGGGGTGAAAACACATTTATTTTTTTCATTTGCTTGTTCCACGATTTTTTCCGCCTCTTTTGGATTCTTTAGAATATGATCTATGGCTGCTGCCAAAATATCTTTACCCTCATTTTTCATATTAGCAATTAAAGCAAAGGCCAATTCTGAACTTTCTTGGCCTTTATAATTATAATTTTCAATCCTTCGTACCTTTGTTTTGTTCCAAATTCTGTGAAAGGTTTGCGCGGACTGGGAGCCGTTTTCGTTGATGTTCCAACAGTTGATGTACTCGGAGAGAGTAAAAACAATTCGCCAGCTTCACTTGTTTCTTGAATTGCAGTATTTAGCTGTTGTGGTCGTATATTTTCACGTACACAAGTTGGCCACTCGATATTCTGCTCCAACCAATCTGTATAGTGTTTTTTGAAAGTTTCTGTGTTACATTTTGCAGATTTCCATCTTTTTATCACAGACTGACTAAACCTTCGACAGAATTCTTGGAGAGTGTCTGTATCTTCTTCAGATAAACTCAAATTCAACTGAAATTTAACACTTTCTAACAGTTTTAAATAGTTTCCAAGCTTGCCAGACTGTTTTAGAATCACAAATAGATCCAGATTGGTCACCACACTATGCTTTTCCATTTTTAACTCGAAATTTCACAGATCTTTTACGTAGTAAGTTTTAATATAACTAAAAAAATATTCAGAACCCTCCATATTTATACTTACTTCATACCGGCTAACGACTACTAGAAAAAACTAGATAATGACAAATTGTTAATTAGGTAAGTACCTACTTAAATAACATCCATTTTTAATAACAAAGCAAAGGGGCTTAAGGAATTCTTAGAATAATAATACAATCATAAGTGACGGGTAAGCAGGTAGTTCAAGATAAGTAGGTAAACCTCTGCAGTAAATTTTGTAACAATGATAAGGTCGAGTACCTAACTTAATGGCCCCTTGTAAATTTAACAAAAAAATATACAATAGGTATCGTCTTTAACGGCTAAATATCATAAAACCACCATATAATATGGAATTATCAGGTAAAATTATAAAGTATGGCTGGTGAAATATTGCATTAAAACTGTAACAATAATTAGGTGAGTTGAAATATTATTTTTAGGTCGTAATGTACCTTGTATAATGAATAAAATGCAAAATGAAAATTTAAAAATATATTTAATTTTTTTTCACCTGAAGTCCATCGAGTGCCCCATATGTGCTATATGTCAAAAGATAGTAAAAAATAGGAACATTATTTATGCCGGAGGAAATAACGGGCACTCGCACGAGAGCCGAAAAATATCGATTTTCATGTTTTTCTCCATACAAATTAAAGTTCAAAAAATCTTTTCTGCGTCATTATCACCTAGGTTCATAAAATATGATATAGTTTGGGCTTCTAATAAGATTCTGTCTTGGTTTCCAATAAGAAAAATCATGTTTAGAAAAAAAAGTTCTATGTCTATAGGAAGGGCTTTTTCGATCCACTGTGCGGCGTAAGCGCAAAAAACAATTTTTTGCTCATGTAAATAAGAAAACTATACAACCTATGAAGAAGCTGGTTCAAGGAACCAAATAATTAGTAATAAAATAACCTACGAATCAAAACATAGGTAATTTTAATAAACCGCAGGGTTTCTGAGATCACGGCGAAGTTATGTGCGAAACAGTGCACTTTCATGTTTTTTTTGGTCGTATTTTTTGTCTCAATCATGTTTTCACTTTCAACGAACCAAAGAAAAAAATTGGAAGTTTATGTAATTCGAGTTTTTACCAGAGGGTCCCGTGAGTACTGAGATAGGCCTAGTTCGAGAACCAAACCCGTTAGGTTCGCCCCTTAAGATCCGTTCCGCTGCCGTTTCAGCGTGAAAAGATAACAGACTCAGAGTCAAAAATACTTATAATATCACTAGCTGCTGCTCGTGGCTTCGCACGCGTTTTTTGAGTACCTCATGTCCGTCCCCGGGATACCATTTACCTCCCTGCCAAATTTCATTGAGATCCGTTCAGCCGTTTAGGCGTGAAATGGTAACAGACGGACAGACAGAGTTACATTCGAATTTATAATATTCTAGGGAAGTATGGATGCATCATCCTCAGGGGTTGGGTTGGGTTGGTTGGTAATTCAACAATGATTTGTAAACGAAATATTAAATGAGTTGAAAAAATTAACAATAAATAAATTCAAACAAATTATCAAATATATCCTTTGTAAAAAGGCTTACAATAAAATACCAAATTATCTAGAGGATAAAAAAGCTTGGGACAAGTTTTGCTCCAACTCGAAAACTAACAACCTAACAAGGTAAAAGTCTTGTTCGCTTCTTTACTTTAACTTAAAAAGATTGAAGTGAACCAAAAATCAAGCACTTTGATTTTGAATTATGGCAAATCTCCCTTGTTTGGGCATTTTCAGATGTGTTGCTGATGAGCATGGGTTAGATTTCGAGCTTTGGCAAGGGTTAAAAGTGAGCTTGATGACCGATGTGGCGCGGCGGACGAAGGTCCGCCTGCGACGCAGGAGGTTGCGGGTTCGTAGTATCGTATCCTAACCTAACCCAACCCACATTCCCACCGGGGGGCCGTTAGGAAAGCGGGTTGGGACAATACCCCCGTGACATAAAAGCCAACTAGGCGCTTATCAGGGGGAGGCCTTGGTCCAGCATTGGACCGATATAGGCTGGGGAGGAAGGTCTTATCATATGAAACCCTTGGTGCGCGAGTCCAACTCGCACTTGACGTTTTATTATTTAGGTATATACTTATACGGTTAAGCCGTGGCAGCAACCGTGACCATCGACAAAACCCTTATCATCACTAGCGTCTAGCTAGCAGACGAAACAATTAAATATCATTTCAGAAACATTGATTTAATAACATACGCGAGGTATTTGTTCAACTTAATTTTGTTAGGACGAATTTATGGATTTGCTGACCGTTGGTTAATAAAACATAGGCCTATTATTGGCGTTTGGGAGAGGCTCTTGTCCAGCAGTAGACGTATTTGGGATGATATAAAACATTTATTCATAAAGGAACGGTTTTTGGAAACTGTTAGAAAAAGAGTTAGTAACAAAATGTGATACAGTGGTATCACTTACGGCCATGTACCGGACCTTCGTCTTCTGTGGGCCCTGGGCTGGTCTGGCAGTGCGTGCAGCAAGGCCTGCGGGATCAGACTCTTTGAGAGCCTCCTTCTCGTCAGCCGGTAGTCAGGCCTCTCCGCCGCCGCCTTGCACCGAAGGATCGACAGTTCGCTCTCCGAACCACACCACAGTTTATCCATCGACAACATTATTTAGTAAATTTTTTCCTTACACCTATGTCGCAACGCAACAGACGATCTAAGTTCACAATTTTGCAAGAATTATTCAGTTAGACGCGGAAAGTTGCAAAATATCGGAATGTGCGAGCATATTATTGCCAAATTCGGCAAAGTTGGTTTAAACTGAATTATTTAAGTACGGAAATGCGATCGTGTGTCTTCTTTAAGGAGCGAGTAGGCACGTGAGTGCTCGCGGGTGGCGAATGGACGACTGAGTCTGAGTTGAGTTGGTTGAGTGAGTGAGTACTGCGGGCGGATCGAGTGGCCACGATTGAATCTAGGTCCCGTGTCCCGCCGCGCGCCGGCGGCCGAGCCACGAGCTTGCCGAATGCTCCGAAATATAACGCGACCGCTCCTTACCAACACAACAGTGACTAACTAACTACTAACTAAAGTACACTAACCAAAGGTTCGAGAAGTATTTAAACGAAGTTGGATAAACGACCAAAAACTAGGCTGTATTAAATCGAGTTAGTCTCCTCTAAAGTGCTACTAAATATGAATCGGAAATCATTGAGAATAGAAATTAGGGTCAAGGTATTAATTTCATAGAAAATTCTAGACATATAACTTAGTCTGTACTATAAAGTGCATTTTCATCATTAGTAATCATTATTTAATAAATAAAAAATTAAAATAAAAATCTTTTATTTCGGACAACACAAATGATCCATAATTTGTTAGTAAATTTATACCTACAAGCACTTATAAATAGGGTTAGTTATTTAACATAATATACTAGGTTTTAAATACTAAAACTATTCTAAACATTTAGTAGATCACTCTTGGGGGAGGCATTTCGGCAGTGGACGGATGTTTGGTGATGTTGAGGAGGGAAAATAACTACTATTTAGACATCATGGCGCATGCAACTGCACCAAATTTAGAGAAAACTTAAAACAAAAGCACTCATGGTAAATATTCTGTTATAAAGATTTTTAGTGCTTCCATTCAAGTATTTTTCGGTCACCTAGCTAAGTTATTTAATAACAAATGGTAGTGCCCTATTTATCCTGTTGTACAAAAATTGAGGAGAAAAGGTTTTTGATGAACACCATTCAAAAAAGAAGAGATACCTTGTAACGATTCCGTTCGCGCTGCTTTAAATTGAACTTTCGCGCCGCGCACCGCGTCCTCCGCGATAAGTTGGCAACAGTGCGTCTATGCGCTGCGGGCTTGTCTTTGACTGAGTCAGAGGTGACCTTTCCTTGACTTGCGGACTACAAATTTTCAACACCTTTAATTGTTAATTGCTTAAATATTAAAGAATTCAAAGTTAAATTGTTATAAATAGTGAACCCCATATCGGGGTTCCATCCTGCGGGTTATCCCTACACAACCGAAGCCGCCATTCTCCGGCGATTGCTCAACGGTACCACCGGGAAGAGCCGTAACGGTACCACCGGGAAGAACCTTAACGGTACCACGGAACATTAACCGCTGCACTTCTCTTGCCGCCGGCCTTCTCATCTGGATCCACTTGTCGCCCTACCGCGTCGGACCTCTCTCCAGCTAAGGCCAGTGGCATTCATTCCAAGAACCTAACGTATTTCGGAGACAACGAACGCAGACCCACTGCTAAATTCCTTTAATATATATTGTAAGCATTTTCTTCGTGTTTTCTTTGGGCCAAGCCACTCTCCAGCGTAGGCAGGTCACTAGAAAACCACAAGTGTTTCACTGGCGCCCAATACAGGTAACTTTGTCTCCGAATTACGTTACTTTCTGCATTTTTTTGGTTTCTTTGGTGTTGGCTATAAAAATCTTAGTCCTAAGTTTGATTTATGCTATGTCTTACCTATATGTGGTAGTTTTATTAGTCAAGCTGTTTTAATTTTTAATAATAATAAGTGTTTTGTTTTAGTTGAATATCACATTTAGGTCCGACTATTTAAATATTAAGTTCTTGCTTACAATCATTGTAGTTTTGAAACTTTACTGCAACACACACTCAATATGGCGTTTTCCATTAAGTTTTTATCCCTACAAAAGCCTGAATTAGAGTATGAAGTTGAGCTGCGCGGAGGCAATAGTGGATCTGTCCAGGAATTACGTAAACAGATTATCCAACTTGCACAAGATTCGCCATCAGAGGACATTCTTGAGTCCTACCTCGAACCTGATAAGGATTTAATGGGAATCCATGACGTTCAAGTAAAAGCGCAAGGCAACTTAACTACACTTAAGCAAAAATTTGATAAAAATCTTTTTTCACGAACGGAAACGTTACTCCACCACCTTTACCATAGGATTAATAGATTAAGTAGCATCGAATCGATTGCCGGTGGGTATCAGTCATGCCGTTCCACTTTTGAAACCCTCTACAAGGAATTATCTGCACTAAAGCCACTTAATCCCCAACCTAGACCTACAAACCTGAGTGCGACCTCTGAACAAATCGCACCTGTTCTTTCCGTGACATGTGAGCGAAATACTGCTGCGGACATTAGTAAACTAAAATTTACGGGTAAAACTTGTGTGCGCTCTTTCATCTTAAGGGTAGAAGAATTTGTTCTATCTAGGGGTATTTCTTATGAGAAAATTTTATCCTTGGGCTACGAGATTTTCACTAATGATGCTTTACATTGGTATCGCTGCAATAGAAGTAGGGCCCAGACGTGGGAAGAATTGTGTAAGCTTTTAATTGAAGACTTCAGCAGCAGTGACTATGACTACAGGCTTGCTGCTGAAATTCGAACTCGAACTCAAGGTGAGACGGAAAACATAACCATTTATCTTTCCATAATGCATGGCATGTTCTCCCGGTTGAGTAAACCTCTATCCGAGGATGAAAAATTAGAGATTTTGCTCCACAACATCAGGCCATGTTATGCCAGTACACTGTCCGCCTTTCCGGATATTAGGACTATCGAGACTCTCAAATCAGTATGTCGCAGTTTCGAAAACGTACAAGCGCGGTTTGCCCATTTTCACGAACCACCAAAGGCGTCTGCAAGCACTATCGCTCCGGAGTTCGCATATATGGGTAAAAGCGAATCAATTACAAACACTAAAAACTCAGGTGTCTCCTCCATACAGAAAGAGGAAACAGTAGCAGCTTTAGCGTCCAAATCAGGCGTATCTAAATACTGTCCAAGGTGCAGAACTACTGATCACTCTTTAAGGTATTGCAAAAAGGAACGCTTTCTAATTTGTTTTAGATGCGGAAAGAAAGGTTTTCGTATTGCAGATTGCCCCGATTGCAACAAAAAAAGTTCCACTGAACCTGATAAAGAGGATCAAAAAAACTAATTGGGCAGGATTGTAGGGTACAGCATAAAAATGTTGATCCTTCCGAATGGAAGAATTGGCTAAAATTCATCTCTTCTTTCTCTACTTACAATGCTGTCTCTTCAATCCGGGCTAACTCTGTAGTTGATAGATCTCGACCTTACGTTGCAGTTAATCTGAACAACAAGCAATTGATTGGTCTCCTCGACTCCGGCTCTTCTACCACTATCTTAGGTAACGGAAGTCACGAGTATCTGTTAGACTCCGGGTTCAAACTAGAACCGGTAGAAAATATTAACTTCATTGCTGCAGGTGGCAATAAACTTAAGTCTATTGGAGTTCTAAATCTTTCTGTTGGTTTTCAAGACCAAACTCACATTCTAAAGTTTTTTGTGGTACCTGGTATCAAGCACTCACTTATATTAGGTATGGACTTTTGGAGGACTTTCGGTCTTTTCCCTAAGTACCTAGATCGTATCGCATATTATAAAGACTCTGATACTGTCCTTGCTGTCACTGATGTAGTTCCTAGTGAAATCCATAATCTCTGTTCGTACGAGCATCTATCGGTTGAAGAAAAGGCTGTAGCCGATCAGATGATGTCTCACTTCCATGACATCTCTTATGAGAAACAAGGCCTAGGTCGCACTCATTTAATCACGCACGTCATCGACACAGGTGACACCCCTCCTATTCGACAACGTTACTACAGAATGTCACCAGAAAAACAGCGTATCTTAGTCGAGCAGCTGGATGAGATGCTTAAAGAAGACGTCGTCGAGCCATGCGAAAGCCCTTGGTCGTCTCCGGTCATTCTTACACCGAAAAAGAACGGCGAGTTACGGTTTTGTTTAGATAGCCGTAAACTCAACTCTATCACTAAAAAAGACGCGTATAGTCTTCCTTACATATCAGAGATACTGGACAATCTGCGTGATGCTAAATATCTTTCTAGCATAGATTTGTCTAAAAGTTTTTGGCAGATCTTAATTCAAGAAAATGATAGGAAAAAAACTGCTTTTTATATTCCTTCTCGGGGAACCTTCCAATTCAAATCTATGCCGTTTGGCCTAACTAATGCTCCCGCTACTCAACAGAGGCTAGTAGATGCCTTATTTTACGGGCCTGAATTTGAGCATAGAGTATTTGTCTTTGTCGATGATGTCATCGTTGTTTCAAACAGTTTCGAACAACACATGTCCTTGCTTAAACATGTCTTGCAAAAACTGAAGATGGCTAATCTAACGATCAACTCTAAGAAAAGTCAATTTTTTAGAAAGCAATTAAAGTATTTGGGGTATATTGTTGACTCTAGTGGGCTGCAACCAGACCCTGAAAAGGTTGAATCAATTCTGAACTACCCAGCTCCAACGAATCGTAAAGAGGTCAGAAGATTTCTGGGAACAGCCTCTTGGTATCGTAGGTTTATCCCAAACTTTAGTTCTTTGGCTTCCCCTTTGAATAAACTCACTTCTCAAAAGAAAGATTCACCTCCATTTGATTGGTCCCCTGAAGCAGATGACGCTTTCAAAAAACTAAAATTTCATCTCGTATCTGCTCCCATTTTATCATGTCCAGATTACTCCAAGCCCTTTGAAGTACACACCGATGCGAGTGACTATGGCATTGGAGCCGTACTCACTCAAACGTTGGATGGAACGGAAAGAGTCATCGCTTATATGAGTAAGTCACTGTCACAGCAGGAGCGTAATTACAGCGCAACGGAACGTGAAGCACTCGCCGTCCTTTCCGCTATTGAGCATTGGCGTTGCTATCTCGAAAATGGTCAGACATTTACTGTATTCACAGACCATGCTTCTCTGAAGTGGTTCCTCAATCTAAATAACCCGACTGGAAGGTTAGCTAGATGGGGCGTACGCCTATCAGCCTATAACTTCGACATCAAACATAGAAAAGGTTCCGAAAATGTTGTTCCCGATAGTCTGTCTCGTGCGGTTCCTGTTGCTGCCATTGACTCCACTACACCTTCTTCTATAACAACCAACGACCCTTGGTATTTAAATATACTTGATGGTTGTCGAAAATCTCCCACGTCATTTTTGAACTATCGTTTGGAAAACGGTAGGTTATTTAGGTACATGAAGTCCTTGAATCCTCTAACTAGGGAATTCGAATGGAAAGAGGTAATACCAATGGAAGCACGTCAAGATGTCATTTATAAAAATCATTCGGAACCAACATCAGGCCATTTTGGCATCTTTAAGACTCATAAACGTGTAAGTTTAAAATACTTTTGGCCAAACATGCATAAAGATGTGGTAAATTTTGTATCTAATTGCGATAGTTGCCTGTCTCATAAACACTCAACACAGCCCACGCTTGGAACAATGGGTCGGCCTAAAGAATGTGATCGCCCATTCCAGATGTTAAGTATGGATTTGGTAGGGCCCTTGCCTGTCTCTAGGAAGCAAAATACGTTCTTGTTAGTAGTTACTTGTTGTTTCTCCAAATACTGTATGCTTTTTCCTATACGGCGAGCAACTGCGGAGATCATTGCTCGAATTCTAGAAGAACAAATATTCTTGGTGCACGGTATTCCGAGCACACTACTTATGGACAATGGTAGGCAATTTACTAGCAATACTATGCGGAATTTACTAGCTAACTACAAAATACCTAACATTCACTATACACCACTATACACCCCGCAGGTGAACACCGTCGAACGTTACAACAAAACTATTGTGACTTCTATCTCTACTTTTATTGAGAACGACCATCGATCTTGGGATATCAACGTTCCAAAAATTCAATTCGCTTTAAACAGCGCTGTTAACGAAGTCACAGGCTTTACTCCCGCATTTCTTGTTTTCGGGCGTGAATTAGTTAGTTGTGGATCTCACTACCTTGATTCTGACTTAGGTAACGATATAGTATTTTCACCACGCGACTCTTACGCTGAAAACTTGGGGACTCTCCAGAAAATATTTGATAAAGTACAACTATCCCTCATAAAGTCTCACTCCCGGAACAGTACTCATTATAACCTTCGACGTAAGAAAGTTGAATTTGAGGTAGGTGACATAGTATGGAAGCGAACATTCTATCTCAGCGACAGGGATAAAAGGTTCTCAAAGAAATTAGCCCCAAAATTCATTAAGTGTCGCATTAAAGCAAAGAAGTCCAAACTGGTGTATGAACTTGAGGATATGTCCGGACACAATTTAGGGTCATGGCATGTCAAGGATTTTAAACTGACCTAGTGTTCTTAGCTTTGGATTTTACTCAGGAAAAATCCTAACCTAAAAAGGGGGGTATGTAACGATTCCGTTCGCGCTGCTTTAAATTGAACTTTCGCGCCGCGCACCGCGTCCTCCGCGATAAGTTGGCAACAGTGCGTCTATGCGCTGCGGGCTTGTCTTTGACTGAGTCAGAGGTGACCTTTCCTTGACTTGCGGACTACAAATTTTCAACACCTTTAATTGTTAATTGCTTAAATATTAAAGAATTCAAAGTTAAATTGTTATAAATAGTGAACCCCATATCGGGGTTCCATCCTGCGGGTTATCCCTACACAACCGAAGCCGCCATTCTCCGGCGATTGCTCAACGGTACCACCGGGAAGAGCCGTAACGGTACCACCGGGAAGAACCTTAACGGTACCACGGAACATTAACCGCTGCACTTCTCTTGCCGCCGGCCTTCTCATCTGGATCCACTTGTCGCCCTACCGCGTCGGACCTCTCTCCAGCTAAGGCCAGTGGCATTCATTCCAAGAACCTAACGTATTTCGGAGACAACGAACGCAGACCCACTGCTAAATTCCTTTAATATATATTGTAAGCATTTTCTTCGTGTTTTCTTTGGGCCAAGCCACTCTCCAGCGTAGGCAGGTCACTAGAAAACCACAAGTGTTTCAACCTATAGAATGATTGGACATCATAGACTACATGGCACCTTCATATGTAACATCCTAGAAGGAAAAGTAGAAGCAAGACGAGGAAGGGGAAGACCAAGAATTAGCTATATGAGTCAGATCAAGGAGAAAGTCGCTGTTACGTCAAAAGAAGTAAAAGACATTGCATTGGAGAGAGAAAAGTGGAGGAAAGCTAGGCTCTTTAATTTATAATATTAATTAATCCTGTATGAATTTCTGCATTATTTATATTTAAATAGAGATGCGTGGACAATGCGCGGTAGCGCGCGTGGCAGCTATCTATGTGTTTATTTATAATCAAACGACCTGTGTTCACTTTGACCTCTGATAAATGTTGTGTTTCTATACCTACATTACTTTGTTCACAAATAACTAACACCATCTAACACTTACTTCCTTTTACCTACCTGCTGAAGTACATACCTAGGTTTGTGTAGTGTACTGCTTTAAATCTAAAATAAATTATACATGGATTGTAATAAATAAAACAATAGTGTGTAGGAATGAACTAACATAATGACAGTATACCATGTCAATATATTTATGAAAACTTGTTGTACACTCATAGGAATATCAATCGGTTGCCTAAAAATAGTGACATAGGTACATAATTTAAATACTAATAATAGAATAAATTTGCTGTGCCCACAACTAGGCTTCTCAAGATTAATGTATCTTTTAAAGGGGAATGTATACGCTTCTACAACAAAATACCAAATGAGTTGAAAAAATTATCAATATATAAATTCAAACAAATTGTCAAATATATCCATTGTAAAAAGGCTTAAATATCAGATTATCTAGAAAGATAAAAAAGCTTGGGACAATTTTGCTTCAACTCGAAAACTAACAACCTAACAAGGTAAAGGTTTCTTGTTCGCTTCTTTACTTTACCTTAAAAAGATTGATGTGAACAAAAATAAAAGTGATCACTTTATTTCCTAGTTTTACTTATGTAATTTGAATTTTGTGACATGTGTAAGGTCTAATGGAAAAATGGTGACCGATGTTAGGGCCAAAATCTTTAAATCCCTTTAGCAGGAAACAAGATCTTATTAAAACATAAGTAAAGGGACAAACCCGAAAACAGTAAATTTGTAATTATAAAACATATGTTTTTTCTTCAAATTCATTCAATTACTTTTTGAATTGGGGAATTTGTGAGCACTGTTGGTCTGAGTTGATATTTTTGCCCACAATTATAAGTTTGTAAGGAACCTTTGGTCACTTACAGCACATCATAGAGACAAGCTAGCTAAATGTCAACGGGCAATAGAGAGGAGTATGCTGGGTATAAAACTAAAGGACAAAATCAGAAATGCAGAAATCAGAGTAAAAACTAAAGTCACCGACATACTCACTCGCATAGACCGCCAGAAATGGGGCTGGACTGGACACATGCTGCGCAATGGGATGAATAAATGGAGCAAGCAAATCACAATATGGTACCCAAGAGACGGCAATCGAAGCCAGGGCCGTCCAAAGACAAGATGGGAAGACGACATAACACTTACACTTGGGCCATATTGGACAAGAGTCGCAGAAGACAGACCTCAATGGAGGCAGTTGGAGGAGGCCTATGCTGAAAGGCACACCAAACTAAGAGACATTTTGTAACTATAAGAATTTTTGCAGGATATGTTAGTTTTGGAAATAAAAGGCTATATTATTTTTTATTTTTATTATTTAAGGAACCTTTGGTGTGAGAGTCTGACTCGCACTTGACGTTTTATTTTTTGTAATATAAGCAGCATTGCTGTTTATAAACTGGCCAAATGTAGGTAGTTTGGCCTTTGGGATACTTACTTTGATAGCTCATTCCATTCATAACATAATACATAATCAGAATCAATGCAGCATAACTTTCTAATAATTAATTCATATAGGTAATCAAACCACACTAATATTATACGTATATGCTAAAGTTTGGATGTTTGTACACCAAAATTACTGAACAGATTGGTCTGTAATTTTGACTAGATGTATTTTACTTCTAGACCTGGATTAACATACTATAGGCAATTTTTATCAAGAAAAAACGAGTGAAAAGCCGCAGACAGACAATAAAAAAAAATATTTTTTTAAACATAGCATAGTACCTGTACAGGTACATAGAAGTACGCTGTTGATTAATTCTAGCATCAATCAGTGAATAAGGCTTATTTTTATGGGTTCTTTATAAGGTTTTTGAAAATTGGTAAAGTTTGTTTGGTACACAGTTATTTATCTTATGCTATCACATTTATTATGCTCCCCATACGTGACTGTGAATTGATTCATTTCAAAAGTCGGGAGAATAAGGTTAGGTTCACTGAACTCAATAATTAGTTACAGTCAAGACAGACAGATGTCACCTTCTGAATTAAAAATGTAGGACAAGACACAGAATAACTATACAGTGTGGATTTTTTGGATGGGGCAGGAAATAAATAAAATATAATGCTGGACAATCCACAATCATCTAGCCCTTATAGTAAGGTGACGTACCTTAACCAGTGTCGCTACAGGAAAATGGTCTTAGGATACTATCCATAATTTTTAGAAAAAATATCATCCTTATCCACAGATTTGAAAAAAAATTACAGTTAGCAAGAAAATGTACCTTTTACACAAAATCTTTGTTTGTTGCCAATTGATCCTGTTTCTTATGGTATAAAAAACTTCGATTAGCAAAAACAAAAAATGAAGGTTTTAAAATAATAATCAAAATTTCAAGTTTTTGTGTAAAATGCCAATTTTCTTGCTAACAATTATTTTTTTGAAAATCTGTGCATGGGGACAAAAATTTCTACATAAGATATGGATGGTCTCCTAATACCATTTTCCTGTAGCTACACCAGTTAAGGTCCCTTATTGCCCTGTCCCTAAAATACACCCTGTATATTATAGTACTGTCAAGTCCAGGGTCATTGTTCTTTATTTGACATTCCATTTCTTGTTACCAAGCAACCTACTGATTGGACTGATTGTGATTATTTTTGATTTATGAAAAGCAATGATTTTGGAAATTGCAATATGGGTAAGTACTTAGGGCAATGTAATAGTAGGTACCCACCTAAAGTTGGTCACAAATAATAAAACCTACACTTGAATGAAACCCTTCCTAAATGTTGTACTTGTAGGAGACCTACTAAGTTATGAGTACCTACTTCATGATGAAGAAACCCAGTAGGTAGGTACTTATACGAAACGGTGTTGATATTGGTCTTTGAAACCATTGCAGGTTGAACATTCTGACCATAGATTATAAGTAAAATCTGTAGATATTGTACATTCTCCCAGTGCTTACTCAACTCAACATCTGGCCTGTGTTACAATTACACCCAAATACTCGCTCAGTTACATTTCCAATCTTGTGCAATAAAATAAAATTATAATGAACAACAAAGATGGAAAGACGTACCTAGACTGACGTGCGACCGAGAAAACAATACGCACGCGAAACACGAACGCCAGCGGCGCCTGACTATGACTGAGGTGGGTGGACCTAATTGCACCTAATTTGAGCCTTCCACTTTCGAGACGCTGATACCTCATCTCCCCTTTTTTACTACAGCGATGAATCTGAGTGCGTGCAATGCCGATATCTAGATTAGTAAGATATAGGTACTTATTAGAACAAAACATACCCCTCTTCATCAGCAATCGCCTCTTTGCTGCTACACGAAACTTTAGTTTTACTTCTCTTTTCTTCCATCTTCAAATATGCACAAATTCCACTTTTGTAAACATACAACTAATAATTTAATTTATACTCGTACAAAAACCTATAAGATTTTCGTAGAAATAGGGTAAATTCGATCGGGCCGAGCCCTATTCTCATTTGGAGGTTATGTCAGGAAAAACAACACAACAATGAACTGTCAATTTCAAGTAAGTAGATCATTTTTTTTTTGTCAGATGGCTTCTGCGACTGGGTTGTCGCAATTTCGCCAATGTCCGTCTCATGAATGACAGCATCAGAAGCATATGAAGTAGATCATTTTGAACGATTAATTTGTATGACAGTGACTTATAAACTATTTTGTCCTACTGGGGCGCGGTAGGTATCGCGATCGCGGATCGCGCCAAATGTGAGCCCGCCAAAGAGGTTGTTTTGTGGTTCGCATAGCGAAGCGAACCACAAACACAAAAGGTGTTTGTGGTGTGGTCTGTCTGTTGTGTGAAACAAATCACGGTAATGTTGTATTAATAAAATTATTATAACATTACAGTGACCAAATTGTACCTGGATAAAGATAGGCTTCCTTTTTTACATAAATCTATGGGCTTCTTAGGTATTGAACCTATCCTACTAACAAACCAGTTTTTAAATAATTAAGTCGTAGAATAATAAAGAGAATACTATAAGTAGTAGGTAGGTAGAATCTGGCTGGGGAAATATTCGTGTGATTCTCCACGGGGGAACCCTATTTTATTAACTTTTTCATAGAAACTGCCAACCCACAGTTATAGTACCTACCTACAGCTCGTACCTTACCTGAATGTATTCAGTCGATCAGCTACTTTCGTCAGCATGGTTTTCCGTAAGGGCCCCGGGGAACCACCAGGAGAACTTTCTCTCGACTCTGCGGCTAAGGCCCTTGCCACTGCTAGGTCGTGCTCGTTCATGTCTGAAAACATTTTTACCACTTTATTTATGTTTTTCTGGCTAAAAAACGTATCATGCAAACTGCAACTAGGTAAATGCTGAAAAACAACAAGGAGCGCCACCTATTGATGTCAAGTAAGTGAGTAACTACGTGTGCGGGATTTTCATCTAGAGAAATGAAAACCCGTTCAAGTGCCTCAAAGACGGGGACGGGACGGTGATGTACGTACCTAATATAAGTAGGTCGTTGAAGGGGGTTTAATCCATCTAGGAAGTAGTATGCCTATAGGTACCTACTATCTATACCTGTAATAATCCATCGGTGGATTAGAGTGGAACTTGAAGTCGAAACTAATCCATCTGTGGATCAGAGTGTACAAAAAAGTGGAAACTGATCCATTAGTGGAGCTGCAAAATGGGTCAGAGTGGAATAGGGCTAATAATTAGGGAAGCGAGCGGAGCGGGGAAGCGGTCTCTAGTCTCTATAAATTTTCACGTCATTTTAATGAAATCATTCATAAAAGCTGTCTTTTACCTATACATATTACTTATCTATTTTCTTGAATAGGTACCTAGCTAAAACTACTTAAATACAGGGTCAGTCCGTAGTGTAGATGCATACAGCGCCTGAAGCAAATCTTAATAATTTTCCAAAGTTTCCACACAAATAAGTACCATCCTCCGGCAAACGTTCAGTGGTAACCTACCTAGGTATATAAAATTGGGACCCCTGTGGTCAAGGCAAACTTCATATTGATACAACTGTGGTGGACTGTATTTACTTTCTTCCAAATAAAACTCCGTTTTCTGTATTTTTCCTTTATTTCACTCTTATTACCACCGTGTGTTCGCTTAGATCTGAACTTAACTAAGCTTCGAAAAGGCTCGTCTTTTATACCCAATTTTGTCCTTCAAAACCTACGAGAAAATTCGCCTAACATCCTGACCTACCTATCTCTTTCTTTTTTCTAGAACATTTTTATTGTCCTTGTCTTTTGTTTCCATTCATTCGAGAAATCAATCTATAAATAGGCAGGTACCTGCGAGTCGGGCGCTGACAACTATTACACAATCTATGCCCTATAAACACTATTATCTATTCTGTATCTATGTAGAGTTTGTCGCATAATTTCGAGCCTTATTCAGTCCGCACAAAGTCATCGTTCCTACAAACTATGAAGGCTCGTCGTGTCCAGGACAACAACCATTAGCCAGACGTTCATTAAAAGTAACGAGGTTAATACATAAAGTACGTTTTCTTGTTATAAAACAAAGGATAATAGAGCACCAGTCAATAACATCTTATTTAGTAGGTAGGTACAGACAGCAACTGGTAACCCTCTAGCTAGCGGTAGAAGTGTAAAAGTTAAAGTGGTAACCAAGTGATGCTGATATCCGTACCTACTTTCAATTAATCGCTTCTGTTAACATAAATTCTAATCGATTCCCTTTTTGCTGTCACTTAAACTCTAGATAGCTAGCCCTGCATCTGCTGATGAGATCCTGAAGTCGTTTTTAGGGTAGGTACCGTACCAGAATTCATTAGGAAACCTGACGGCTCCATGTATTCTTCGGAGTAAGAGGCAGTCGATGCAATTAATTCACATTTTGTAAACGCTGCAGAATTGTGCGGCGCTCCTCGCGCGGACTTCAATGCAGCCAAGCACGCATTGAGTGATGCATGCCCACAGGTGGATTGCTCGATAAGATTCCGACCTTTCACACCCGCAGAGGTTCGGAGGATAATGTCTCAAGGGGTGGCGCACAAGCCCACTAAGGACATTTATGAGCTGTCGATGTCTCTATTGTACGCCGCAGCAGCACCATTATCTTTTATTCTCGCAGAGCTCTTTAACGCATGCATCAGGGAAGGGCGATACCCTCAAGCGTTGAAAAATGTTCGAGTATCGCCACTTTACAAAGGCAAAGGCAGAAGAGAAGAGGTAAACAGTTACCGTCCCGTCTCGATTATTCCAGGAATAGCCAAAGTCTTTGAGCACGGTCTCAGTGCAAGACTCACGGAATTCCTGGGGAAGACAAATTCCTTGTCCGATAGGCAGTATGCTTATCGGGCGGGAAGGTCGACTACAGACGTGGCGCGGGAGCTGGTGCGGCGCGTGGTGGAGGCCCGAGAGAATCGGCAGCACGTGGCGGTCGTCATGTGCGACCTGTCGAAGGCCTTCGACGTCGCTGATCATGATGTTCTCGCGGTAAAACTGAGACACTATGGATTTAGCGGTCCGTCACTGGCTCTTCTAACGGACTTTATGGCTGGTAGGTGTCAGGTGGTCACGGGGGCTGGAGGAAAGGTGACTTCAAAAGCACTTAAGACTTCAGTAGGTGTCGCGCAGGGTTCTTCTCTCTCAAACATCATGTTCTCTCTGCTCCTCAATGATCTGCCGGGGTGCTTAAATACAGCAGAAGTACTAATGTACGCGGATGACGTTGCCGCCATAGTCAAGGCGTCTACAGTTGACTAATTGGAGGGGAGATTGAGCATGGTAGCGGAGAAACTAAACAGTTGGTTCACAATGAATGGCTTCCTACTGAATGTCACTAAGACTTACTTTATGGTGTTTAACTTGGCCGGGCGCGCACAGAGGTCCTTGAGCGTGAGCTTGGGAGGCAGGCGTATCAACCAGGTCAAGTCAGCTACTTTCCTAGGTTTCCAGCTCGATGAGGGTCTGACGTGGGAGCTCCATATCGACAAGCTATGTGATAGGCTAGGTAGGGCGTGCTTCGCGCTTTGGCGGTTGTCCTCTACTCTGGACCAGAACATGACGAGGAGCTGCTACTTCGCTTCTGTGCATTCGCTCCTTCAGTACGGTGTTGAGCTTTGGGGCAAAGCCGCTGATTGGGAGCGAGCGTTCAGAATGCAGAAGAGAGCTGTTAGAGCGATAGTCCGCGTTCCGTGGGACACTCCTGCCCGCCCGTTTTTTATAAAACTAAGGATCCTAACAGTTCCCTGCCTGGTCATCTTGCAAGCAGCCATGTACGCCCGTAACCACCTTAGCGAGTACGCTAAATTCGGTGACGGTCACACCTACATCACGAGGAATAGTCAGAAACTGAGGGCCGTGCAGCGGCGCCTTACTAAAACCTCCAAGTTGATTCACGTGATGGGCCCGGCGGTCTACAATCGCCTCCCAACAACGATAACGACTGCTAAGTCGACACAATCCTTTAAACATAAATTAAAGAACTGGCTGATCGAAGAATCCTTCTACAGGATTGACGAATTCGTGCAATAAAATAGGATGTTGTTAACTAGATTAGGTAATATTATTCCCATGACATAATTATTATTGATCAATTTATAATGTTAATTGATTTATTTATTTATAATTTTAATTGATTTATTTTTCAATTGAATTGATTTATTATTTTTATTGAAATGTATTTTGAAATATTATAATTGAATGTACCTAATGTGAATGTACTTACCATCGATATACTTAAGTATATTTTAAGGTGTTTGTTGTACTATTTGACGTGTAATGATATATTTTACCAATAAATGAACCATTGAACCATTGAAGGGTGAAAACGGAACTCTATTACTAAGCCTCCGCTGTCCGTCCGTCCGTCCGTCTGTTACAGGGCTCTATCTCATAAACCATAGATGTACAGTTGAAATTTTCAAAGAATATGTCTTTGTTTTGCCGCTATAACAACAAATAATATAAAAATCCAATTTAAAGGGGGCTTTCATACAAAAAACGTGATTTTTTTGCTATTATTGCTCTTCGTTTGTCAAGGCTGTATCTCTTGAACCAAAATAGAAACTTTCTACAATTAAGTAACACTTCAACTGTAAAAATATAATTAAGAAGAAAATTTAAAAGGGTCTCCGAACAAGTGAAAATTTGATGTTTCTTGAAAAAGTTGTCTGATT
The DNA here is from genome assembly GCA_963662085.1 of Eupithecia inturbata. Taxonomy (NCBI): domain Eukaryota; kingdom Metazoa; phylum Arthropoda; class Insecta; order Lepidoptera; family Geometridae; genus Eupithecia; species Eupithecia inturbata. The sequence goes on from OY759195.1 coordinate 3,827,682, forward strand.
TTTACGGTACGGAACCCTTCGTGTGCGAGTCTACTCGCACTTGGCGGTTTATTTGAAAGCGCAAACTTGGCATGGCCAAGTTGAACTAGCATAGGCATCAGCTTATCATCATCAGATCATGATGATGATGAAACGTCTCTCGGGTAGCAAGCCTACTGACAAACTTAAGGCATTCACTGCCTAGCCTCTGCGTGTTGGGTGCTTGGTGATGGGCATTGTGTGTTAGACAAAACTATCTAGTGGTAGTAAACACACACACATATACCTCGTGTGTCATAAGTCTTGAGACACAGTAAAACTAAAATATTTTTGGAGCTAAGTTGAGTATTCATTTATTGGATATTAAAATTAAAACTACTGACATCTAGATCTGTATTTAAAAATAAATCATTCAAAATGGCCGCCTTTGCATTCAATGCAGGCCGACAAACGCGTGCGCCATTCATCTATGGCGGCACGAATCATTTCAATGGGAATCCGTTTCGATTCTTTAATAAGGGCTCGCTTGAGAGAATCCAGGTTTGGGTGAGACTTTCTGCATGCCCTCAGCTCCAATTCCGTCCATAAAGAATAATCCAAAGGATTCAAGTCAGGGCTTGACGAGGGCCAATCTTCGCTCCGAATGAAGCCTGGCAAATTGGCCTCCAGCCAACGTTGGGTAGTCTTAGCTTTATGGGAGGGAGCAGAGTCCTGTTGGAAAACCCAGTATTTTCCAGCGAATAGCGTATCATTTAATGGTTTAACCACCGCTTCCAATATGTCGGTTTGGTAATTTTGTGCCTTCACCTTGACGCCTTGCTGGCAAAAATGAAGCGAAGTGACCCCCTCGTAGGAAACACCCCACCAAACCATCACACTTGCTGGATGATGAGTGCGCTGGACATTGCGTTCTGATGGCTGGACGTCCTTTGAACTTCTGGCGTAAACCTTATTGTTCTGCCGGTTAAACTTTTCTTCCACCGTGAAGATCTTTTCATCGTTAAACAGGATATTTTTTGGATCGTGTCTCTTCAATAGGTTCCGACATCGTTCCAGTCGCAATTTACGAAGACGCTCGTTTAAATAATGCACTTTCCTTCGACTGTAGGCCTTTAGTTTAAGATCATATTTAAGTATCCTGTTCACCGATATTCGCGAAATGTTGGTCTGCAGAGCTAATTTCTTTAGAGTCCGGCAAGGGTTGCGACGAATTCGCTCTCTGATTACTTTGATGTTGGCGGGCGTCCTTACAGACCGCGGGCGGCCACATCTTCCACGGTCTTCTAAAGAGCCGGTCTCCTTGTACCTCTTTATGGTATAATACACAAAGTTCCGACTACATCCCAAACTTTGGATTTCACTAAAAACTTGCATTGGTTTTTTTCCTGCTTGAAACAGTGAAATTACAGTCGCACGCAAATCTTTTGTTGGCGCCATTTTCACGGAGAATGAAACAAATATTCAAATGTATATTTTTTCTGATTCAAAACATTCGAAATTTAAAATTTTAAAAGTTTAAAAAAGGTTGCATGAATTACTTTCTTTTTAAATTAATTAAATAAGTTCGTCTCAAAACTTATGAACACACGAGGTAGGTAGTGCCCTAGCGCTGCATGCCTGAATTTACTTAGCTATATTTATTCGTTTAGTGCACATATGTGGTCTATTTACAAGGTTATTTCAATACATTTTATTTAATACTAGCTCCTTCCCGCGGCTTCGCTCTCGTAGTTTCGGTATAATAAGTAGCCTATTATCTAAGTTCGACTATATTCTAAATGTACTTTAAATTTCATCTTGATCTGTTCAGTAGTTTTAACAAAATAAAATTCACAAACTTTCGGGATTGTAATATTGAATGATTGAATGAGTGAACGAATACTTTAGTGCATTTAAAAGTTTACAAAATAAAAAACACCTTATACCTACATAAATAATAATATGGAAAGTCTTTATGCAATATCTTGAAAGAAAATTATATCCTAACTCTAACTGGTATTTAAATTCTAGAGATCTGTTTATTTGGAATATACAACTTTTTTTAATATAATAATCTAATTGCCTAGAAAACTTAAGAAATAAATATAAATTCAACCTACTTATTCCCCAAATAAATAATACTAAGTTTTACAAAAGTATACCTAATAAATCTGCTTACCTACCTATTTAATACCATACCATTAGAAATAAAGCAACTTAATATGTTCAAAACTAGATTATGAAAATGGCTTATTAATAGCACGCACAATTAAAGATAAGTTTATATTAAAGATGTTTATGTAGGTCTTCAAATTTTATAATAATATGTATGTCCTTTTATATTCTGCACGCAAATAATAATTTAAAATTACACAATATTCAAATTTATAATTTTTCAATTACAAATATTAAATGAATTAATAATAACTATAATGTTACAATATATAAATAAATGTCAATTTGATCGAAGATGTCAATGAATATATTCGAAGTCCTCAAGTCCCTGTAGTTAAAATATTGATTCATGTAATAATAGTATTGATTTAAAACCCATTGTTTTTGTTGTACCTACCTCTACATTAAATAAGTTTCCAGATAGGAATCCTATAACATAAATAATTTTTGAGATCCCGACTAGGTTTCTACCTGCCTAGGATAGATTGGATAAAATTGTTGTTACCAAATAATGATTTTAAGATCTTTCCTATGGATGTTTTACACAAAAGGGCAATGTATATGTATACGCTTTTACAACAAAATTCGTAGTGAGTTGCAAAAATTATCAGTAAATAAATTCAAACAAATTGTCAAAACCTTCTTGTGTAAAAAGGCCTATTATAAAATATCAGATTATCTGGAGAATAAAAGCGTGGGACGGGATTTGCTCCAACTCGAAAAATAACAACTAACAAACAGGCTAAAGGTTTCTTCGTCGCTTCTTTACTTTAGTCTACATACCGAAGCGACTGAAATCAAAAATATCACTTTATTTCCTTGTCAGTGTTTAATTATTAAGAATTTGACCTTTTCTAAGTATACATTTATTGGGTGTAATTATGGAAATAAAGAGTTTTTGTCTTTGACTTTCAATTATTTTAGGACCTAGGTATGAAGGTACATCCTGTATCGCAATAACTATAGGTACTTAAATCTTAAAACTAGTTCTTATGTTAATAGGTTGTTGCAGGTATAATCTGTCCTATTGGACAGAATGAAAACAAAACATAAATAAAACAGAAATACATATACATATAGCTAATAGTACGTATCACGTGTTTGTTATTACGAACACGAGATACACCTACTATTAGCTATTTTAGGCAAGCTAGTGTTTGTGTTTGCGATGATATCATTCCCCGATATCTATTAGTTATGTAGGTACATGAGCTAGGCTCTATTGTTTCGTTACGGCCAAACTATTCTTGGTATTTCTGGCCTAGTTTAATAGATTTAATACAAATAAATAGGACTGAGGGTAATATTAGCTTATTATTTATGATGAGTAATAATTAGGTCTTCTACTGTAGGTAAGTTAATTAGGTAGATATCTAACTATTTACACTTGACTTAGCAGTCAGAACTCAGAACGAGCAAATAGTAAGTGTTAAGCTATCTCGTTAAATCATCTGGTATGTATAAAGGTTGTTTTTAAGTTTAAAGGTTGTTTTTAAGTTGTTATTAGCAATTAAAACTGGCTGTTAAGAAAATTTTCACCTAAGTACTTTGGTATTCTTTCATAAACAAGCCATAATACTTATATTTCAAAGCTTGTCCGCTTATATACTAAACGGGTTTTCTACCTTCATTGACTTTTTATACTCACTGTTGGCAATGTAAACAAACGTATTTTCTGTCTGTAACCATGTAAGCCTTGAATAAATTAAATTAAGAAACATTAAAAACTCACTTGTAAACCAGTTCCAATTCAAGACACGTTCACTTTTAGTTATTTTTATAATTGACGAGCAAAAATTTAGAGTTTGTTGGGACGTGTGCGACTCTACGATATTTGTATGACAATGGTAGATAGTCACTCGGGGTCGGCGGGTCGCAGGCTGTGTGTGCCACAGCCTTTGGTAGAGCCGCTGGCGTTGTTTTATATGTCGTGTTTGGTCCAGAGAGAACGAACATGACGTTCAAATAAGTTTGCACAGAGTACAGTGTATGATGATGACAGAGTCTAGTCACAAACAAATAAAGAAATTACCAGTAAGACCCAAAAGCTTTTCTTGAGTTTAGAAGAAAGACTGCTACTACAATTTTTCTGAAGTACCTTGGTAAGTAGTGTGCGTAGAGTCTGTTATTTTAAAAGCTACGAACTTATCCGAGAATGTGTAGAGCCAATGCGATAATTTATAGTTAGACGACTACCGTCTCTAGCTGTTCCCACTGTTAAAATTGCCTTGCCAATCTATCGTCACGACAAAAAAGTGTCGTGGACGACAGGGCGACAGTTAATCGTGTCGTCCTTTAAATACCTCCATATAAATATACAAGCCACGTTTCTTTATACTGCACTAGTATCTGTCGTCACGACATTATGGGATGGGAACATTGGGAACGCGCCTTGAGACGCTGGTTCCATGTTCTAGGACAGCTTTACTAATCTAATGTGTCTAAGTTCCACCGACTACAAAATTTAGAGCTGCACTAGTATGCATAATGAATGTAGGTTTGAGTCAAAGATTAAATAAATAAAGCTGGACAATCCACAACATCATCTAGTCCCAAAGCTAAGCAGAGCTTGTGTTATGCGTACTTGATATGATAACTGATATACTTAATACAATACATTATGGGTATTTTTATTATACATAGAAATACCCAGAGCACCCGGAACAAATATTTGCAGATCGTACTAACCTCCTGCGTCGCAGGCGGACCTTCGCCCGCCGCGCCACTTCGGTCGTCACATGACATTGTAGCAGCCTAAGTTAATATAATTGCTCGTAAAATACCATAAACCTTACTCTCTAATTTTCCTTGCCATTTGGCATTCTGAAACCTAATACTTCATGGTAAATATCCCGTTGTAAATGACTTTAGTGTTATTAACCGACATATTCGCTGTGTTGTATAGGCCGACTTACATATACATATGTATGTTTTTAAATGCAATATGATAACATCTTAAACTATTTGTTTATTTAGTATTTCGTTTATGTAGTATTAATAGTTTAAATTTTAGAATTAATAATTGTATTGACTCGATATTTGTTTGTTTGTTTGTTTGTTTTTTAAAGTTCTTTATTTACAGAAAAGTTTTACATGCGCAGATTAAATAAACACTGTTTAGAATCTAACTAAGTACAAGACCAATTAATAATTAACTCAACAGGCTAAGGACGCCTTTAAAAGTTTTTTGATAAAATTTCTATTTATACTACTAACACTTAATAAATCATTAACTAATAAAATTATAGAAAAAAATTTAGCCAGAACTTGCATACTAGTAGGTACGTAGTATGAGCACTTTGTGTAGCGCGCATTTTTATAGATAAAAATTGACTCGATATTGACATTAAGATTGGTAACTATTTGTATTCATTGCTATGTATTGTATAATATTTGACTTACTATGTTTTTATTTGTTATTTTTGTGTGAGTTCCTGACTTTTGGACGTTTTGGTTTTAACTGTTAGTCCACTTGTAAAATAATATAAATAGATAAATAAAATGGACTTAAAGATTTATCTAATAACTAAGTATGTATGTAAGAACCTACTAAGTAGGTACAGTTTTAATGATTACTAACTCTACATCCTCTTCTAGGCCTACCTTATCACTAATCTTTCACTAAAAGGGCGTTGCACCAGGTGTTTTTCCCGCACTGTGATCACTCTGTACCGTCAATGAAGTAAGTCACGGTCACCCATGGTGCCATTCACTCGTTCTCGAGAGCAGCCATTGATTAATGGACAAGGCGATCGTTAAACTTTCTCGCCAATACCGAATATCTTCTGAAATATCACATTGACTCTGGACTCCTTATGAGACGTCTGTGTAGGACCTCTTTCGGGCAAAATAATGTTTCAATTTAGGGTTCCTTACTCGAAGAGTGAAAACGCAACACTATTACTAAGCCTCCGCTGTCCGTCCGTCGGTCTGTCACAGGGCTCTATCGTATGAGGTAAATTTTCAGTGTGTATTTCTCTTGCCGCTACAACAATAAATAATAAAAATAAAATAAATATTCAAATTAAAGGGGGCTTCCATACAAAAAACTTGATATTTTGGCTATTTTTGCTCTTCGTTTGTCAAGGCTGTATCTCTTGAACCACAATAAGTAGACACATAAAACTTTCGGTTGGTGTGTGTAGAGTTAGCGGACCAGGGGGCAAATTCTCGCCAATTTATCACACGATAAATATCAAAAGAACTGTCAAATTTAACAGATCTTTCATATAAAAACTGTCAAATTTGACACTTCTTTTCATAATTATCGAGTGTTATATTAGCGAGAATTTGCCCCCAGATGGTCAATTGAAATATATTAGTGTGTGTATCACGCATACTATTTTTGCTGCTCGTTGGCTGCATTTTGATGAAAATCGGTCGAGTCAGACAAAAATAATAATAATATGGTGTTTTATTAAAAGTACCAAGTATATTTATTAAAAAGCTGGTATGTTGACATTACAAACATACATTTTAATTTTATTTATTTAAATAATCGTCGAAATATCCGTTAACTAGCACGCGATGCTGGCAAAAGTTTCCTCAAAAACCAAATGAGGAATAAAATTGTCTTAAAAAACAAAAAATATACAATCGAGATTTTAATTAATTCTTTGTGCCGAAAATAATGTGCAAATTTCCAAAACACGTCATCATTATTTTTCCAACTTGTTTTTAAGTTAAAATTACTACCTTACTCTTTAAAACAGGTCTTACGCTGTCGCCGCATCAGGCATCAGGGCCGCACCGCTACCGCACAGCATTGAAATATGAGCTTTAACACTCACTGCACTCTTCACGAACGTGTTCGTGATGAATGATGATAAGCAGAACCTGCTGTAGGTACACGCAGTGTCAGTGAATTGCCAATAACCCTGTACCTACTCTAGTTCGGCCACAATTTTACTACTGTATAATAAAGTGACTCTATTTAAAATGACCCTGTTTTAAACTATCTATAAAATTAAATAACTTCTAATCATAGATCAGAATCATAACTGCCTATCGTTATTGTTACATGTCACCTTCGCTGTTATCTTTAGATAATCTGTTTCATGCTAATCATACATAGGTAGGTAAATACTTGAATGTAAGGTGACCTCCAGACAAAACTGTATTGCTGTACCATGGAGTTTATAATTAGGAAGTAGCTTAAGAGGGCTCCATGCACGCATTATGTGAAAAGGATAGGCATAGGATTGCACGTTCTTAAGAGCGGGACAAAGCATACGCTTAGAATTTGTAAAGCGTCAAACTTAAAAACTTAAATCTTGAAACGCGCGCGGCGGCGTAAGCAAGCAAAAATCAAGTTATTGTTTATTTACAAGAAAACTACGCAACTAATTAGTAATAATTACCAAATAAATTAGTAATAACCACAGAAATCTGAATAATAAAGTACTAGAAAGGGCGTGCCCGCGTGACCTTGTCGCCGTACAGGTGACTAATAATGAGTAACGAGCCACTAGCGCGCGAGTAAATTTTTAGTAATATTCGAGAGGCGGCGAACGTGAAAGTACCAATAAAAATGGTGTGTAGCAAGCAGCATATCGAATAGCGAAAACTCTTCCACAACTTGCAATTATATCAATATGAGTATTACATTTCAGCGGCAAGTATTTTTATTTTATATTATTGTTGTTTATTAATAAAATAAACGGTGACAAATTATTCACTATGAGAATGATAGTTTTTTAGTTTTTTCGTCATGTTGCATACTATTGTATTACTTCTTCATTATCCAGAGCGATACAAGCGCACGCACGATCTTGACCAGATTATGTGCGAAACAGTGCACTTTCATGATTGTATTTTATGATCATTTTTTTTCTCTATTGTGTTTTCACATTTAAGGAACCAAAGAAAGGTTGTATTTTAAAGATTAAAAAGCTGGCGCGCTCCCCTTTTGTTTTTCGTATACTGGAGCCCTGGATTTGTGACAGATACGGTATTTCTCTGCGAACTTCGGGAATAAAAAGTTGCCTTTAGTATTAAGGCCAACTTGTTTTTAAATTTTGTTTTATGATTCCTTACGACAAATAAACAAAATACAATAAAAATAATACCAATTTTGTTTTATAAATCTACCGTTTATTTATAAAATACATGCATAGACACTAGTTTTGTCATATCTAGCTAAAACAGATCTCTTGCTGGATCAATATCTCAGTTACCTTACTTAATTGACATTATAACAAAAATATTTCACTGTTAAAATATGTACATTCAATGTCCAATGACTCGTCTCTCTAATCTTTCTATTCTCCTAAGTACCTACTTTTCATTGTATTTTTTTACCTGTGTAAAATACTACTAAATACTACATCAAGCCCTGAAGCCTAAATATAGCAAAAACCTAATTAATTGCTAAACAAATCCCGGCTTAAAAATATCATTGCTTAAAACTTAAAAAATATTAGTAAAGAATTGATTTATAACTAAACATGATTTTATAAACTAGAAATTATAAAAAAAATAAAAGGTAGATTATTTTTTAGACTTATGCTATACTGAAAACTAAACTGCTACCTTAAAAATTATTAAACGATTACTAACATACGAAATCCTTTCACATCATTGGTTCCGTAAATCCCTTAACTTCAAAAAAACTCTTTATCTATCACTACCATTACTGTTAATAACTCCGTTATTTCAAAAAATAAAGCTAAATTAAAAAAGATTATTTGAAGATTTGCGCCAAAAGAACCAAGTGATTGAAGGAACAAAATTAAAGAACAAAATAATGTTTTACAAATAATGGTCTACTGAAATTGACCTGACATTGGATAGGAAAAATCCCCACAGTCTTAAATTACTGGAAGTGCACTATGCATCACAATTTTTATCCGACACTCAAAACTACATAAATACAAACATACTAATAATAAACACGGAATACTTGCAATAGAAATCTTTTTAAACCTGCCATAAAAGTATTTTTATCTTCACTTGCCAAACAGGCTGTTATTCACAGTTATACGGAAAAGCGAAATAAACTAGTATTTATGTCGTCTAGCTATACAAAGTGATTGCTATTGAAAGTGTCATGCTGCCGCGCTTAGATCATTTTTGTCAAATGCATAACAGCATGGTATTTTCAACCCCAATCTTTTTCTATACAACTTATAACAACTGTTGTATTTTCACAAGTAATTACCATGTTGACATGACATGTAAGTATTCATTGAGCTTAGAATTTGTAAAGCGTCAAACTTAAAAACTAAAATTCGCAAAAACGATACATGAACACATGATCTCGATCGCTAGACAGCAACATCTAGGTCGTAACATTTTAACTGGGCCGTTATGGAGTTAGCCGAAAACAGCGCAAAAATACCTTTCTCATTTCAATCTATTGAAAAAGAGACGGCATGTATGCAGCTAACTTCACATCGGTATTCATTCGTTTGGACTATAAACTCCTGGGTTCTTCACTACCTAGGAAGGGACCTGGTCAGCCGGCCACACATGTATTTAGATAAATACAAGCGTATACCGTGCCACAGATGTATTTAGGGTAAATACATGTGTGGCTGTAATGGAGCGGTGATTACCAAGGGCCTGTGAGGCCGAATGGTGACGTCTAAAGTTGTGCGTCGGTTGTGGTCTGCCAGAGGTTCGATGGAAGGGTGTCATAATGGGAGGGGACCGTTACCAGTGCGTCGCTGGCTGTACGGCTTATTGAACAGTTCTGAAACAAATAAAGCTGATTGTTAGAAAACGTACAGCAATTTGGGATAAGATAGACTAGGAAGGCTGGTAAAAGTAGTAGCAATTGGTAATTGAATAAAATACCAATTGCCAAAGCAAAAATTTATGTTGGAATAATTACATAGGCATAATAATTAGTTCAAAAACAAAAGATCACAAAAAAATCAAATCAGAAGAATAGAAAAAATAAATGAGATGTCACATCATAAAAATTACAAAATTAAAACACAAATTATTATTACCTAAACCTAACACAGAAATAAATTAAAACACAAATTAAGTAAAAATAATATGAATATACCTAAAATAAATTGGCGTCTTGGGGACGCTACCGACTGGTATCGTTATGGATAATTTGAGCTACCTGTGGATTGTTTGCACCAGTCTACAGTTAGCATATTTGTTTCAATTGTAAATACTAGTTCTAATTTGTTTTTATTATTTGGTTGTAATTTTCTTTGATTATAAAGATTTACCTAACATTGATTTTCTAAAGATAAAAATTGAATTGAATAATTTTGAATATGATTTTTGCAGTTTACAGAACTTGAATTGAGTTTAGTTAGCTATTCTAGGCATTAGATACTTTATGATAATTTATTACTAGTGTAGTGTTGGAGTTTTGTAATTTTATTGTAAACGCGTCAGATTTTTCCGGAATTTCCGGTTCAGGTATTTACAAACTAAACTAAATAATATCTAAAATACTATGAGATCGCATGGAGACAAAATAAAAGGCAATACTTACAACAGGTTGCTTGCGGTGTGTATCCACACAGGCTACATCCATTTTGATCATCTCAACCTTGTACTTGTATCCGTAGGACGTCAGCTTGACGATCGTGTGGAGAGGGAAGTTCATATATGGCAGTTCGTCTGGAAAAAGAGAAAATTCAATAAGTAATCTACTTTTAAAGAGTTTTTACGTGTCACAGAATATTGCCTAAAGTGAGTAATTACTAGGTACTTTTCGGGTATGTTTTTGTAGGCAGTGTAACATTGTCGAAATTAATTTGAGGCAGACACACATAACGTCAAAAAACTGTACCAATATACGCAGCGTAGCGCTGTCTACACGTCCTAGCAAGATCTACGTATCGTAGCATTAAATATGAAACACGTAGCAAGTCTTGACTGCGTAGCTCAGCGTTTACGCAACACGCAACGTAGCGCTTTTACACTGCCTGGCACTTCTACGCACTTAAGAAGCGAGTCTACTCGATGTAGCGGTCCCTCACTGCGTAGCAAAGCCTACGCGACGCCGTAGCAAGTCTACACTGCGTAGCACTTCTACACTGCGTAGCACTTCTACACTGCGTAGCGAGTCTATACTCTGTAGCAAACCAATTTCTTCGAACGTGAATTCTGGTTTATAGAAAAAACAACATTGTATGACCATTGTCTATTCTTTACGCACCAAGCTCGCCACAAGATCAATAACAACCGTGGGAGTCGCGGCGTAACTATCGTACGTAACATAATAATAACATAACTACGTAACATCTAAGTTCGTGGATGTCGTAAGAGCCGACTGAGGTAACCTTCCAGAAGGGTACCAACTTTTCTGTGTATTTTGACATCTCCACTGCAATCACCAATCCGATTGCTGCCAGGTGTGGTAATGATAGCGAAACCATCTTGTTTAGGAAAGGCATGTCCAGTGGACGTATGTGTGATGAGCTGGTGACCAATAATTGTACCTCTTTACTCACCAAGCTTAGCATGAAGGAAGTACCCCAGCACGCATCTCAGCACCGCCTGGTGCCCCACAACCACCACGTTGTGCTCATCCTCCAACGCTGAGAGGACAGGCCTCAGTCGAGTCATGATGTCTATGTACGACTCGCCCCACGGGTAGCGGTAGCGGAGCTTGTCCTGGTCTCGCCACGCGAACTCCTGGGGGAAGCGCTCTTGCATCTCCTCGTAGGTCAGGCCTTCGCAGATACCCTGGAAGAAAGGAACGCGGTGGTTAATATTTGGATTTAGTACCTATATAAATAATGCTGGACAATTCACACAGCATCATCTAGCCCTAAGCCAAGCAGAGCTTGTGTCGTAGATACTAGATGACTGATAAACTTAATACAATACATTATACATAGAAGACACCAAGAACAAAAATAAATAGTGTAAAACAGGATCTATATCGGTCCTTCATATATACTCGAATAGACATAATGGTTAAATTTTAGGACATTTTGCTCGTCACGTTTGAGAAAAATTTGGCCATAATGGGCTACACACTATAGTCGGCGACACAGTCAGGTGGGTTTGTGCGCCATTTTAGTGTATGAATATTGTAGGCAGGCGACAGTGTTTTGTCAACTTGTTGTCTGCCGAGTTTGTTGTGTATACAGAGTGTTTTTTTTTAACTGGAACAGTACGGGAGCATCCATAACCAGAGGTAATACAGGTGCAGCTTCTTTTAAAACATCAGCTCCTTTTTGGAGAATGTTTTTCTCCAAAAAGTAAAAATTTATTTTTATATTTTTTTTCCAATTTGATTCATTTTAAGGCGATACTCATGCTTGACTCAGGCTTGTGTGTGACTCGCGCGCCGAGGGTTTCGAACGGTTGTCAAGTATACCAATATGTACTAGTTTTTGAGTTTTTTAAAAATATTTCAAAGTTACAAACTTTACCTACAGGAATTTCAAAAACTGTTGTGAGATGTACTTATATTTGATACACCACTCGGTGAGGTTCTCCCCCCCCCCCCCCTTTTGAGCATTTTTCAAAAAGTAGTCTACTTACAGACTTCTCTATATTTTTCCTGTAAAATATAGATGCATATCTACAAACGCTACATACACTTCAGATGGATCGTGCTGCAAACTTACGAGATGGGGGGAAATGGGTATTTCTTCGAACTCGGTGAAGTCGTAAATAAAATATAGATCCATATTTACAAACGCTACATGCATTTCAGATGGATCGTGCTGCAAACTAAGGAGATAGGGGGTATATTTTCAATTAAATTTCAAAAACTGTTTTAAAATGTAGTACAAATTGATACCTTTCATTTGATACCCTACTTGACATGTTAGGTCTCTTTTAAAATTTCGACATCACAATTTGTACTGAAAATTTTCATTCTTTTTCATTTTTTTTTCTTCTAATCTGTACAGTACAGGCGCACGAAATAATGTATTCTTATTTTAAATTTCACGTTATTTGCTGCTGTAGTTGCAGAGATATTAAAGACGGAAACAAGGACAGAAAAAGCGATGCCATAAGGGTTTCGAAACCGATCTCCGATCTTCGAAACCCTAAAAACACTACACTCCATTACATATATTAATCGGGGATTACATTTCTCCGATTTACCTATCCCAATTTTACTTATTTACTTTCATAGATTACTCTTTACTTTTATAAGAGAATGTGTTAGTTAGCAGAATGCTAGAAAATCGTAAAACAAAATCCTATGGTTTATTGAGCGAATTATGTTTTCACTTAGTCAACTGTATTTTTATTATTGTTTCTTTTTACTAGCATCCTGTATAATTGCTACAGTCTGATTTGCATGTGTGTGTCTGAAATCGTGAATAAAAAACGTTATCTATCTATCTATAACTTTATAATTGGCTTGTTTTAAACACACATAATTTGTCAACTTTACGATAAGATAGGCGTATGTGTGTTTCCTTTTGGGTACATAGGACCAAGGTCTATTCGATGTACATAGGTATGCAAAGAGTTGCGCGTGGTTGGGTTTTTTACATTTGTACATACTAACATTTATGCTAGTTAATAGGTAACATTTGTAGGTAACATTTGTGCTAGTTAATAGGTTTATCTTATGTATGTTAGACTAAGGTATATATTTTATATGGGCCGTAGTTTTTAAGTACTTTACATCCTGTACTGGACTAATGTTGCCTGAAATAAATGATTTATTATTATTATTATACTTTTAATATAGCCGGTAGCCATTTTAATGCAAAGGTAGTCAGTCAGTAAAATGTGGACATGTCCGTTCTTATTATTTTTTCCAGGCTGTCACTAATTATTTTCCCTCGTTTCAGACGTAGGTCCTTGACTTAAATAAAAAATTATTTACGAACACATTGATGTAGGTATATGTTATGATAAGAATCTCTAAAAGTGTGTCACTAGCACATAGATGTATGTACCTAGGTCTGTTGCAAGATTTCAATGGTACGCTTAATTTTGTTGACTCTTCTTATCAGTTTGATAATCGTAGGTAACGTTCACACAACACAAGGCAATATCGATTGCTATATCAATACTAATAATATAAATTCGAAATAAGCTCTGTCTATCTGTTACCTGTCCAAGCCTAAACGACTGAACAAATCATAATTAAATTTGGCATGGAGACAGATGGTATCGCGGAAACGGACATGGGCCACTTACTATCTCGGAAAAGAGCGTGCGTACCCGCGGGCAACAGCTAGTGACATAATAATTGCCTCATCGAATTTCTTTAATAAATGATTGATTACCTACAGCAGAAACTCTTTAATTACAAATAAAATTCTTGCTAGATAAAACTATTTAATAAATGCTTTTCCAACTTTTATTTATTGTAAATATTTTTTTAACGATTATAAAAACACGTTACGAGTAGTTTACCGAATGGTATGTTGCGTGACGAAGGTAAGAGGCCCGACGGCATGACTAGTCCCATGGGAGTTGGGGAGGCCCAATGTGTGGGACGCTACATGCGTCGACACACTTGCGTCTTCCCACCTTCCGAGGACATCCGTGAGGGCTGGTGCGGCGGCAGATTTGGCCGAGGATCTCATGAGACGCAAATATGCAGGTCTCGACTGAGCCTACAAACTTGTTCCCTTTGGGGTCGAGACCCTAGGTCCGTGGGGTACCGAGGCTCTCCGGGTTTTTAAAAAGTTATCTGAGCGTCTGGTCGACGCTACGCGTGACCCGAGAGCTGGCGGGTATCTGGCGCAGCGCATCAGCATTGCCATACAGCGGGGCAATGCAGCCAGCGTCTTGGGGACGCTTCCGACTGGTATTGATATGGATCAGTTGAGCTACCTGTAGATTGTTTGCAACAGTCTGCAGTTAGCTTAATTGTTTCAATTGTAAAACTAGTTCTAATTTGTTTTTATTATTGAGTTGTAATTTTCTTTGTCAATAAAGAAATTAAAAAAAAAAAAAAAATTGTAATATATCAATTTACATATTATCATCAGTTTTCTAATTCATATACCTACATAATCTAATTAATATACTTGTAATAACAAAAGCTTGTCAAGAACACGAAAACACTTTTAACACATTGTTTGATTAGTTTATCAATCACAGGTCAGAGCACTTCAATGAAACAGAAAATCACGAAGTATATTTCCACTGCGTCTGCCTATAAATTGTTCGAAATTGTTCTAATTATATTAATGTCAATACGCATGAGTAAGTAACTATGTAACTAGGTATCCACAGTTGACATTGAAAATGCCCTCCGGTCAGGTGGGTTGACGATCTGCGAAAGACTGCAGGCAGATGCTGATGCGGCAAGCTGAAAGCAGGGCGCTATGGCGCTCTTTGTGGGAGGCCTATCTCCAGCAGTGGACTAAGATAGGTTGATGACGATGATTAAAAATGTGTAAAAAATTAAAATACCAATTTGCTATGCATTCATAGTTGTGTCATGGTCTAGTATCAGCTGATTGTTGTGGATATATATGAATCCTAGATGTTTTAAGTTCCTATTGTATAGGTTGTCTGGTAAAAACCATAATAATAAATCATAATATATCAATTCAGTTGAGCTACCTGTAGATTGTTTGCAACAGTCTGCAGTTAGCTTAATTGTTTCAGTTGTAAATACTAGACCTAATTTGTTTTTATTATTAAATTGTAATTTTCTTTGTCAATAAAGATATAGGTATATCAATTATTTCAGACAACTTAGAACAAGCTTAGAATAAGCTTAGGTACTCAGTGTAGCTATACCTAATGTACAGATACCGATTGAAAGACTGAATGACAGCAGTAACTTCAACAAAACCGCAAAGTGTGAATGTACATTTTACATCGTGCCCAATGTAGCTCTCGCTTTATTGTCGCATATTAAAGTAGCCTTTTTGCTTTATACAGGGTGTAATCGTTAAGTGTGCACAGGCGATTATTCCGTAACTATTGCAGATATCAAAAAACTTTAAACTGATATCGAAAGTACTTTACCTAATGAGTAAAATGACATTAATAACTTTTTAAAAATAAAACGAGAAATATCCAAAAAAAATACATTAATCACTCCCATACATTTAGTATGAGATAGTAGAAAGGTTTTAGTTTCCTTATTTTAAGTGGAATAGTACCTACTCATTTTACCCTTGTCATTTTATAATTATGTACGGTATGAAGGTATTAATGAATTTCAAGTAGATAGACGTGTAGATTAATTATCTTACCACTTCAAATTTATAATAAACCTTGTTTCAATATTGTATTGATTTGAACTAGCTGAAAAGCAACATACTAAATAAAAACAAAAAGAAAGATACTCTTTGGTGTTCGTTCTAAATTCAAATTCTTTATCGCGGGTTCTCGTTCCCGCCAATTTATTGTATTTTTCAATTTGCGTTAATAATCGTGATTGTTGCATTTATTGATTGAAAAATGGCATATTCCAATACAGAAAAGAGGGACATGTTAAAAATGTACTACAAACATGATTGTAACAATAGGGCGGCCATTATCGCCTACAGAAGAGAGTACCCAGATAGAGAAGTTCCTTCTGGTACGTATTTACGTAAGTTGGATAACAATTTGATAAATTATGGATCTTTTAACAGAAAAAAAGGTTCGAGAACAAGAGCTCCGGAATTTGATAATGACTTAGATAACAATATTATTAACTACGTAGTAGATAATCCACAAGAATCAACGCGTTCAGTGGCCCGATCATTTCCAGTGTCCCACAATTATGTACACAAGTTATTAAAAAAACACAACTTCAAAGCATTTAAGATAAAACCTACTCAAACGCTGCACAATGATGATCCCGCTCGTCGGCTGGTCTATTGCAATTGGCTAGTCAATAATTATGTCAATGTAAGGTCAATTTTATGGACCGATGAAAGTAATGTTTCAAACTGCGGCATTTACAATAGAAAAAACTCGCATTATTGGTCAATTGACAATCCTCGCTTAACTACTGAAGTTAGAGCTCAGGTGCGATTCTCAATTAATGTGTGGTGTGGTATTCTTGGAGATCGGATCATTGGGCCATATTTTTACAGTGGAACCTTAAATGGACAGAGATATTTCTCCTTTGTACAAAACGATATGCCAAGTCTCTTAGAACCAATTCCAGACGATGAAAGAAGGTCGATAATTTTTCAACAAGATGGAGCACCTGCACATAATACAAATGTTGTAATGAATTTCTTACGAAACAATTATAATGGCTTAATAGCCAATAATAGTGCAACCCCTTGGCCTGCCAGATCCCCGGATCTCACGCCTTGTGATTTCTTCCTATGGGGATTTGTCAAAGACCACGTGTACGCTGAGAGAGTACACAGCCTAGAAGAGTTACAGAATCGTGTACGTCGTGCAATTGCTTTAATTACTCCGCAAATGTTAAGGAAAGTTCATTTAGAAACTGTAAATAGAGCTCGTCATTGTATTGCACAAGGAGGACGTCACTTCGAACATATGCTTTGAACAAAAAATTTTGTACTTACTAAGAAATAAAATGTATGGGAGTGATTAATGTAATTTTTTTGGATATTTCTCGTTTTATTTTTAAAAAGTTATTAATGTCATTTTACTCAGTAGGTAAAGTACTTTCGATATCAGTTTAAAGTTTTTTGATATCTGCAATAGTTACGGAATAATCGCCTGTGCACACTTAACGATTACACCCTGTATACAAGTAACAAAAAGACATCAACATCTTCAGCACTTGAAGATATTGTTATTCTTTTTGCTTGTAGCTGAATAATATTATTTCTTTCATAAACAAATGCTTTACTGACTATTAAAGTTGCCTTTAAGTGCTGAAGATGTTGATATCTTTTTGTTTGAAGGGCTGAATAACATTATTTCTTTCAGAAACAAATGCTTTACTGACTGACTATACTCGTGTAGAAAGCAAAAAGGCTACTTTAATATGCGACAATAAAGCGAGAGCTACCTCGGACACGCGCGAAGATATCTCTGCATTAACCCAGCTAACCAGATAAGATTCAACCGAGGTATAAAAGTACTAACAGCATCAATCTCGTTCAACTCCCTGACAGCTCGCTTGGGCGCTCTGATCTCTGCGGATAAAGGGTTCTCTGCTCGCCAACGTGTGATCTGACAGAGCTTTGCCATGCGCTGTCGCCATCTAAACGGCCGAAGATGTCGTTTCAAGAGAGTTTAAAAGAACTTACAGCATCAAGCTCGTTCAACGCCCTCACAGCTCTCTTAGGCGCCATGATCTCTGCCGCGGTCTGCTTGGTCCTCCTCAGCTCTGAGGTCCACACTGTGAAGGGTTCTCGGTTGGCTAGAGAGTTGATGTGGTCTGCCAGGGCTTTGCCGTAGAGTTGTCCTCGGGGAGAGAGGGAAGCGTCGCCGCCGATGCGTCCGAGGACGTTGTATTCGCTTTCACCGTGCTAAGGACGAAACATATTGGTAAACTATATATGAAAGAGTAACAGAGATCCAGCCATTAGGAGCTGTCCACCAACGGAATATTAGATGATTGCAGCTCCTTTAGCTGATTTTAAAATCAAAACATTCAGGGAATTGGCTGTTTAGTCCTTACTACATTATAAACGATCGGACAGGTATCCTTGATCTTACGGTTAACGTAAAAATAAACTAATTTCTGCCCGCAGGTTCACATCCAAGTTTCTATGGAAACGTTTGAAGGTTATTTCTATCCCATGGTTCATAACTGATTTAAGGGATAAAAAGGACAGCCGATAGTGTTATTGCAGATCTAGACCTACATCTATTCAAAGTTTTAGCCCGATCCGTTTAGTAGTTTGGCGTGAAGATGCTACAAAATGATGTCCTTCCATCGATCTATCCAAATTATTTGAAGGCAAAAAAGTACCTACTGTACTAGCCTACTACCTACAGTAGACTGTACGTATCTAGTTTATTTATACGTTAACCGTAAGATCGGGGAGGAACGTTTTACATGTAGTAAGGACTAAACAGCCCTGAATGTTTTGATTCTAAAATTAATCTAAATTATTACTCTTAATAGCTAGGTTCTATTAAGAGTAATAATTAAATAATAGACTTCGATTCGACCCTGCCGTGAAAATCAGTGTTTTGGTTTGAAGCATGTGGTTTGTGAAATTACAGGCACTCGAGGAACTGGTAGACCACAAATTTTATGGACGTAAGCAATGCTACAATACTATAGAGAAAACCACAGTTAACACTTCTCAGTAATGAGTCTGAGCCATTTAGTCTGGCGGTATCCTCATAGTCATTCATAACCACAATTTCCCATTCGAAATACCCACAAAAATAGCAACGTTTGAATCGACTCTGTTTGTAAAGCAATTTTCCAACCTTAAAGTTATTCTCGGAAAACATTTGCTCTGAAGCCATTTTCTTCGATTTACGAGCGCAAGCTTGTCTTTAAATATTCAAATGTGCCAAAGCAATTTCGAGTTTTCGAGAAAAATGCCAAAATAAACTTAATAGTGCCTGCCTATTTGTTCCTAAATTTACTTATTATTTACGATGCTCCCAACTTTGGGAATTTCCATATCATTAACAGCAGTTGGACAGCATCATGCATGACACTTTAATCAATATTTTTAATAAAACTTTGGATGACAGAGCGTGGCACCTGGCCTCTCTTCCTATTAGGATGGGAGGTTTTTATCTTCAGTACATGGTACTAAAGATCTTGTTCATAGCATTTTGCTTAAATGTCAAAATTTTGAAATGACAAGTAAAACATTAAAAAAATAATTATTATGTGCCTCCAAATAGCAATGAAATATTTTAAAGAAGAAATGTATAGAGTCATTACGAGAAATTTAAGCACCTACACATTATTTTATCTAATAGGCAGCTAAAGATGGTTGCCTACTTATCTTCATCTGTTCCTACACCAATAAAGTCTGAGACCATTTTCGCCATGGCTAAAATGTTAAAGATGTTTGCATGAATGTCAAGATTAAATTTTAGCAACTACACATTATTTTAGCTAATAGGTAGCTAAAGATGTTTGCCTACTTATGTTCATCTGTTCCTACACAATTAAAGTTTAAGACCAGTTTCGCCAAGCTTAGCGACCAAAATTTTAAAGATGTTTGCATTGGTCGTAGGTACATGAAACAAACGGAAGGCATACCCACGGCATACCATTAGATTTAGGACTGAAACACATTCCCTGACGCAGTTGCATTTGGCACTAAAATTGTATAGTTCGTAGTAAAATAAACAAAGTGACTCTACCATACTAATCTGTTTATCTAATCTTTTAGCCTTACTCATAATTCGTAGAATTGAACTAAGTACCTACGCATTTATTATGATTGTCAGTTTCCGTATTAAACTTTTCCTCATTATCCATTTTCTAATATCAACGTGTCTATAACTCTATCAGTTCCTACACAAGTAAAGTCCGGTAACGTATTTAACCATTTGAACGGAAAATTTATTTATTCCTACCTTAGTAGATAACTTGAATTCTTAGTGAAAAACTATAAGAAGCCCCCTTTAGACTTCCAAACTAGGATGTGCTCACAGAAATATATCTAGATGAAGCAAAGAGTTTGCCGATTTGTATTGAAACCGAGCGTGTAACATTTTATATAGGTACTTTGTAATTTAGTGATGAAAAACGCCACTATATTACACAATTTCCTTTTTTGGTGGTGTTTGAACAGTTAATTATTGAACAACAAGGCATTTTGTATTTATAACCTGACGTCTCACGCGGAAAGCGGTCGAGAGCGTACTGAATTCGCGGCGAGCAAAGAGGCTCTCCAGCCCCTCTTTTCGGCACGCGAGGTTAATAAACTTTTTGCTTCTATCTAGATATATTTCTGTGGATGTGGACAAGACCACCAATTTTTGTCATCCTTCTGCTTTAGGCTTAAGGTTTTGAATACAGAATTATCAATCTATAGATCCTGCTGTTTTACATAATATGGCCCTATCTACATAACTAAATCCTTCGGTTGATAAAGTACTCGGTTACGTAACCGAGAGATCGCATCAACGATGTTGTTTCTATAATACCTACAAACCGAATGCATTTTGTTATTCTAGACACCCACGTTCACGTGTTGTTGAATCCGGAACTAGCTTGGAGAAAACAAGTTTCGTGCAATGCAGATAACAACTTTCTGCAGATAACATAGTCTGATATCAGCCGGGCACCTATACCTTCCTACTTGCGACTACGACGTATTTTTTAAACAAACTCTAAAAGATTTGTCTGGAAGCTATTCTTGTCAACAAACTGGTTGAAAAAAAAACAGCTTTAAAACCAGCTTCTGATATAGCGCCAATAATTTTATTGTATTGAAATTGACGTTTGTTATGAGATTTGGCAAGGTTAGTAACTATATTTATTGATGCAATATGTTCGAGTGGGTAAAGTCAATCAGTATTGTATTGTTCTAAAAGTGAATCGAATCATCAAATTATTTACACGATACTATGTTACCTACAACAACGCAAAAGTTGCTACAGAAACAATCAGGGCTTTCTATTTTTATCAAGGAGTACCAGAGGGGCGAGTGTATTTGACGTTAGTAACGAGAAGTGATCGCGACGTCTCCTTTTTCCATACAATTGGGTACAGCGGCTCTATCGTGCGGACAGGGAACTACGCAAATCACATAGAAACGGGAGACGTCACGATCACGTCTCAATACTAACGTCAAACAGACTCACCCCTGTACCAATAGTTTGAAGTTTGAAACACGCACCCCTAGTTGCTTATCATCTAAGTACAAAGACATTTCCCGAGACTTATCGACGACATGTAAAATCGAGACCACAACAAGACGATCAAACAAGACTTACCCGAGTGAAATACAGAGTCTGCGGCATCCCCCTCATTCCGGACAAGTATCCAAGAATCCCGGACTCCTTCTGTCCAGCGACCTTATGGGCCGTGACCGTCTCCCCCATATTTTCCACCCTCACGAAGCTGATACTCTCCAGTGCTGAATCAATCGGCTCATACTGTCTCATGTAATGTTCCAACTTCTTGCGTAGATCGTCAACGGCTTCTTCCTCGCTCATGGTTTTGTAGTCAGCGGAGTAACGGAGGATCTCGATGATGTTCTTTTCGAGGAGCTCTTGGTCTTCGCAGACGCATTCTATGAAGAGGATACGGAAACCCATGTCTGAGACGCAGTACTCGCTAAGCTCTCGGCGCTGCTCGCGGGTAATGTTAGTTCCGTCGAAGATCTGGAGAAGGAAAACTTATTTTTAGAAATCGATTTCAATACGTGCCTACGAAGATAAGGATTTTGTCTTTGGCTTTTCTAATAATATGTCATTCCTTATTCCTAATGTCATTCATTCCTCTATACACGAGCCAAACTCGATGTAGAATGTTTCTAAACAAACCATACTTAACCTAAAATACACTGTGTTGTCGCGTCTTTTATAAGGAATTTACATTACTTGTTGATTTGTGATCCTTCCTTCAATAAATATTACTTACAAATTATATCAGAAACTCGAAGCAAAGCGAGTGGATTATAGTTTAATTTTTGAGTCGTGGTTTGTTTACAAACATTCCACATCGTGTTTGGCTAGTGTATAGAGGTACATTATTATTAGATGTCTACCTACTAATGATGAAGTGAGCTAAGAATGCTTGCAAAATCGAATAAGCTGGAAGCTTGTAGGTGAGTAAGTAGGTAGGTACTTAGACTAACAATAGCAAACTTATTTTCTCGCTATCAGCAAAATGAGTCACATGAACTATCGCATTTTGATGCGTTCTTTATGAATGCCGAAGCTTTAGATAAATGCAGTATGACTTGTTTGTATTAGATTAGGAGATAAGCCTGTTGTTGACACCATTGACATTTTGTAAACAAACGAAACGTGTGTGAGTAACTGAGTACATCTACAATCATGGAAAATCGGGCAGCGATATTTGTTATCACTGTTTACGCATGGGACCTTCAAGCCGGATAAGACGCCATATTGATCCGATTTGAAAGACCAAAACAACTTGAACATCTATAGAGATTTGTGAAAAGGAAGTAGAATTAGTTGCTATATCGATCCGATTCGAAGAACCAAAATAATCTGCCTTCTCAGAGATTTCCAAATCATTGGACCCACAAGTAGGATAAGCCACCATATTTATCCGGTTCGAAGGCCCATATCCACTCAAGCTATTTGTCTAAATAATATGGATATAGACTTACAGCACAGGCATTTCCCTCCTTGAGCCACAACACGGCGTCCTGCACGGCCTCGCTGGCGCTTTGCCTTCGGATGGCCGAACCCTGCTGGTTGTCAGCGCGAAAGATGTCATGGCTGCCATATAGGGCCATATGACGGCGGCGGTACTCGCTGCAGTCGAACACTGAAGCAAATTAATTGGTTAGATCTACGTAAATGAGATCGTAAACGCTCTGTAAACATTGTTCTCGCGATATTGAATTGCAAAGAAAGTCAAGTTTTTATATTTTATATATATGTATGCTAGTTTTATTTTAAGGTATATATTGGACTATGGAAAGTAGAATAAGTTTAATAAGATCTGTAACTTTTCTATAGTCTGAAATAAATGAATTCTTGTAATTATTAGAGAATCTTTGTTGTTTTAAAACTTCTTAAACGCTTTCTTGTTTCGTTATGATGACGGTGGCTATTCGCACAAAATAATTCAAAACCAATAAACAACCGAAGGTGTTGATTATCTCAGTATATAAAAGGCAGGGAATAATCATCACTTGTTTACAAACATACAATTTCTGGATAAAGTAGAGCTCCGCTACTTCCAAGAATTGTTTTGTAAGTAGACACATATCAAAATGTAGTTTTATCTTAAGTTTTTAGAAATTCTTCAGAAGTAAAGTAAATACCGTATTTTATATTTTTGTTTAACTATTATACAATGCTCTCACAATCAAAATCTTTCTGAATCGCAATAAAATAAACTTTAGACTGTTTATGACAAAGATAAGAACGACCCATCAGATAATACCTGCCTAGTTTTTAGGCTTGGCAAAGATAAGATAGTAATCAAGAATGACGGTTTTATCAGTCAATATAAATAGACCTTGAATCACATATAGAGAAGTAATATTGCATAGAAATAGACGAGCTCAATACTAAAACCTTCATTTGGGTCAGGGTTAGCGTGGATACAATGTAAATGGAAGTACAATATTATTAGCAATAGAAGGTTTCTTGTGTGTGTTGTTTATTTGCGTGACTAGAGTAACCTTGTACCTACGTCTATTTTCATAGATATCTAGGTAACGCATGCTCTTCGTCAAATATGTTGATCATCAGCATTTCAGTCACATACAGCCACAGTTGGATACAGGCCGCCTTTAATTTTGGCCAAGCACAAAAATTTGCATTTAAATATGGGCTTAAACTCGCTATTTTGAAATACATTTTACAGTGACAAAATGGCTTCCCACAAGCTTCAAAAGAGTGCCTGAGAGTTGTCTGTCATCTGATGCCGTCATGAAAAGCATCTAAGTTACTAGTTAAGAGCGTTTACGCCTTCCATGCGCAGTTTAGTTTAAAAACAGTACTTTTCAAACCCGTTAATATCATGAACCACTTATCTTACACTATATGTTAATTAATAATAATTTTAGGAAATTTCGTTGTCCAAATAGTTGTTAAGAAAATATTTCTATTAATATAGTATGTACGCGTTCTATCAAGATAACTTGTTAGAGGTTTTCTTAATTTCTCTTTCGACATCAGTTTCGAAGCTCAAAATATTATGAAAATACTGATATAACTAATTAACAAAAAATAATTACCAATCAATAAGATCTTTGGGAAGATAGTTACTTAAAAAGATGTTTGGTTTTTGTATCTTACTATGAGAAATTAAAATTTATAAAATGTGAATTAATACAAATTTTTAATGATTTTTTCACCGTTATACCTTATTTAATTTAATATAACAATAGCTTATCAATAAAGTAGAGGATCTTCTTTAAAAAACACTTTATTGACAAAGAAAATTACAATTCAATAATAAAAACAAATTAGAACTAGTATTTACAATTGAAACAATTAAGCTAACTGCAGACTGTTGCAAACAATCTACAGGTAGCTCAACTGATCCATATCAATACCAGTCGGAAGCGTCCCCAAGACGCTGGCTGCATTGCTCCGCTGTATGGCAATGCTGATGCGCTGCGCCAGATATCCGCCAGCTCTCGGGTCACGCGTCGCGTCGACCAGACGCTCAGATAACTTTTTAAAAAATATGTAGGCTCTGTCGAGACCTGCATATTTGCGTCTCTTGAGATCCTCGGCCAAATCTGCCGCCGCACCAGCCCTTACGGATGTCCTCGGAAGATGGGATGGCGCAAGTGTGTCGACGCATGTAGCGTCCCACACAATGGGCCTCCCCAACTCGCATGGGACTAGTGTCATGCCGTCAGGCCTCTTACCATCGTCACGCAACAGACCATTCGGTTCGAGAATAGCTGGTACGCTAGCAGTGACAAAGGCCCGCCGGATGACGTCGTTAAGGCTGGCATGACGAGATATCCGACCGGCGGCCCTAGTACACGATAATCCGTGATGACCAAGCTGTTCGACAGCAGTACCGCACTGGCATTGATGAGGCGCGCAACACATTGCACCCAACCGAAGACATGTTGCGATACGGAAAGTTACAGGATCCAATAAAGTGCCAGTGTTAAATGAAGGAAATGCTTGCAACCAATGTCCTGACTCCCATTTAGAAACGGCCAGGAGACGGGCACGATCCTCAGAGCTGGAGCACGTTTGTAACAAACTATTCCGTGTCAACTCACACAGAGGCCCGTCCCATTGCCGTTGAGACAAGAGATTTGGGGGAGCAGCATTAGGGCAAGCATTATGCCAAGCCGTTCGAGCTTCGTCTAAAAATGAAATTTTGAATGAAATTCTAGGTGGGACCAAAAAGATGACTTTAAAATTTTTTCAACTAAAGAACTAGTGCTGTAGACGGAAGACAGGAACGCTGGAAGGGCTACACTTGAAATTTTGCGTATACCTAAGCCTCCCAATTTGACAGGCAGGGAGGCCTGCGACCATGCCTTGTCATCTAAATCGACATTCAAAACCGATGATAGAGTATTCTTTATTATGTTGTCTAAGCCTTCCAAGAGCTCACTGTGTTTCCACAGTTGACTACATCTCAAAGAATACGTAAATTTAGGTACAAAAAGACAAAACCGAATTATTGTAAAAGCCATATGGCTATTAATTTTGAGCAGTCTGTCCGAAGTTTTGTTGAAATTTTGAATTTTCTCGTCTACAAAGGACTGAAAAGTATCATCAAGAATTGGTGAACCAAGGAGGCGAAGTGAACATTTATCAACGACTGTTATGTTGGGGGCTAAACTATTGAATTTTCCAATGATATTGTTTTTGTCTACACAAGAGTCCGAAATAAAAAGCACGCACTTAAAAATCATAAAAAAAAATTAAAAAAAAAAACACTTAAAAATCATCTCTTTAAAATCATACATTTAAAATTTTAATTATTTTGGTGTTATTATTTTTCTGAAAATATTTTAAAACTACTTTAAAACGCTGCGCGCGAATCATTTCAAGTCAATCCGCCTTGACATCGCACGCTAGGCGTAAACACTCTTAAAGCCCTTATTTGAATGTACATTTTTGTGCTGTGCGGTAGCGGTGCGCTCCTGATCTGCGACAACCTTTAGTAGGCCCAGCAGCTTTTACAATATCTTCAACTTTCTGGATGCTACAATGTCTAATGCTGTTGCATAATAACCTGTTCTATATCCACTTCCGATTCTAAGCAGTTTGACTTTAAGATTTATAGTTATTGTGATTACTGATTACCTTTAGTGCTCTCCCCATTCCAGTTGAGATGCCTGGAGAGGCGGTGTGCCAACTGACTCTTGCCCCTAGCTGGTAGACCCACCAGGGCGATTAGCAGTGGCGCGAACTGGCTGATGCGACGGGAACGCATTGTTCCTGAAACGAACGCTGTTGTTAGAAATGTCTATGTAGCCAAGTCCACTGCTGCAAATTCAACCAACTAATTCTCCTTAGGTACATTATTGGCACCGTATAGAAAGAACTTCTTTACAATGATATGAGATGTTACCATGTTACTTCCCTACAAATTTTTCTGATAAAGGTACTGGGATTAGAGGCACACCATCCTTATTTATGTTAATTTCTAGTACCTGCAATAAAGTGTTCATTCATTAATCCAGAGAAGATTTTGCTAGAAGAGGCCTGTATCTCTTTTCTACAATAATGACAATTTCATGATTTTATAAATGAATACATGAACACAAAGATTATTGACACAAATCGCTATTGTTTATAGTACTTTTTTTCTTGAGATTTCTTGTCATAACTACTGTTAGCTTTCTGTTAACGAAGAACATATAGGGGCAAGCGGGACATTTTTTTTCCGTTTTCTTATGGCTTTCGAACCCGTACAACCGGTCTACCCGGGAGCTTGTTTCGAATAACCTATCGTACGATTGCTGTGACGATGTCTTATGTATGGTCCACACTAAGCCTATTTACGTAGGCGATAACAAGATTTGAAATTATTGACTTGTTGGAACAAAACAACGATAAAAATGTACTTTAACCCCGAAATAAGAAGTTTTTATGAATTTCGAAATCTAGCTCGTTGTTTTTCTAATATCTCTAAATTTAATTTTATCTATTTAATATCTTATTATAAATTTAGTTATATATAAACTAGCTGCTGCCCGCGGTTTCGCACGCGCTTTTTAAGTAGCCTACGTCCGTCCTCGGGATACCATTTACCTCCCACCCTGCCAAATTTCATTGAGATCTGTTCAGCCGTTTAGACTTGAAAAGGTAAAAGATAGACAGATAGACAGACATGAGTTACTTTTGAATTTATAATATTAGTATGAATTATCTATTTAAATTTAATATAATTTTATGAATTAAAAATACCCTACCCACTAATTTAGCGGATGTACACAAACAAAATAGGTTAAATAGCGAAAATTTAACTAAAATGCGTTTATGCATTTTGCATTAATTGCATGTCTATGCATTTTAATTGGCACTCATACTAACTTACCTATACCTACCTATTTGATCGTACGAAATGCTTATCTAGCTTTTTTAGTGCCTCGTAGCTAGTTAATTATTTACATGTTTACTTAAGATCAATCTTGTTTTTTCCGGTGAAAGGTACTAAACTTTTGATAAAAACTGTTGTTTTCTTTGATCTGCTAAAGAACTCATCCTGTAAAGCCTGGTAGAAATCGCTTTTAAGCGATAAGGCCGGCCATTGCAGATAGGTACTCCTGTGTTTTATTTAAATGTTTATGCTGTATTTTATTTGTGGTGTTAAGAGTTTGGTGTTGCTAGGTATGTGTAATTCCATCGTATATTTTACTCTAGCTGTTGCCCGCGGCATCGCGCCCTCTTTTCCGGGATAAAACGTAGCCTATGTCCGTCCCCGGGATACCACCTATTTTCCTGTCTAAATTAATTTATCAGCCATTTAGGCGTGAAAATGGCGATTAACTGAATTGATTAATTATTTTTAGGAGAAGGTGGTAATGTGGTCCCTGCAGGTATTTTGGTCCCTTTTAATATTTCCTTTAATGAATAAGCTCCATCTCGTAGAAAGTAGCTGAAAAGGTAGATAACGTGACTAAAATTTGTACCCAAAACCGCCGCTAGAGCCTTTTATATTTTTTGTTATTCAAGCAAGTTGGAACGAGAACCGGCGCGCGGCGAAAGGTTTTACGAGCGCTTTGTTAATACCTAAATACACACTAGCCAAAATCGATGTAGAATGTTTGTAAACAAACCACGACACAAATAACTAAAACTCACTTGCTTGACGTCGAGTTTCAGACATAATTGTAAGCAATATTTATTGAAGGAAGGATCTCAAATCGACAAGTACCTAATGTAAATTGCGTTTATTATGTTTAAGTATGGAAGGCTTGTTTACATTCCACATCTAGTTTGACTAGTTTATAATAATCTTGTGAACAATACAGCCGGTCGAGTTGGTCGATTCTAAGACAAATGGCCAGGATAAATCCCGACGCAATGTTTTGTGAATATTGCCTTAGAGTCGTGCCCCTCAATCGAGATTTATCGAGAAACCAGTACGTTCCCAGTTGTATTTGTAAAAGCAAAATTATTACTATCGCTCGTGTTGACCTCACCAGTCTGTCCGAGTGAACGAGATAAACTAAAAGGCTGCTATTGGTCGCCAATAATTGACAACAAGACATTAAGTACCACCACAGTATATAAATATAAATAGGTAAGTATTAGGGTGGTACATGTTTATATGGAAAAAAAATATTGCATAGGCATTCGGCCACCCCCCTTGTTTTGTAACACATATTACTGTGATCAAGTAGTGGAAATTTCAGCCTCCTATGTTGATTAGAGGAGGGTGCTCAACGTCTGTGAAATATCGAAGTTAAGAATCAGTTAAAATATTAAGTTATTTCAAATTATAATTTTATATATATTATATTTTGTTCCAAAACTAGTTATTGACTAGATAAAACCACATACGAAGCCACTTTGAAAAGTATTTATAAAATTTTCAGTCTCTTTTTGATCATTTATGAATAGGCTTTGTAAAATTTATTTCGATTAATCAGTTGGAAATGTTTTTCTTCATCCTTGTAGGTATCTTAATAAAATATCAAAATGTTTTATTTATTTATTAAAAAAAAATTCCAACCACATACCTACATAACAATAATTTACAACAAACTTAAAATTAGGTCGTTTCCTGATAAGCATGTTACTGACAGGTAAACACGCCATTTGTAGGAATATAAACTTTAACACCTGTTTCTGCACTTTTAACTACATAATGTTAGTCATTTAGGGCACTTCTTCCTTTAACATTTTCGTCGAAAATGTTAGAAGCCAGCTTCAAAAGCAGTCATTGATGTCTAGATTAGAGTTATTTGAAACCAAAGAGTCTATTTGCAACGTATGAAGTCGTAGAAGTATATAAATGACAGTCAATTAAATAAAATATACTCTGATAAAAACAACTCTACAGGTAGAACCAAAGGTAAATAACACAGGTTAACAGTCGAACAATAGGCATAAAATGGACAAACAGAAAACCATTAGTGCAACTGACGCGGTTATCTCATGAAATAAGCTAATGGATTATAATTATCGACAGGTAGATTAGATAGTATAGATACGTAAGCCTACTTCCTCAACAGAAAAATATAATCTCTTTTTTGTTACTTAAAAACGCGTATGACTGACTGTAGAGCCTCTTGTTGTTACTGACAACAATATTGAAACATTTGAAAGGGGTAAGTACGAACATAAAAGAATGACGATTATATGTATTGATTCATATACAAATCCCTTGAATAAATACCACTTCCCAGATTTAAAACCAAACATGTGCATAATTCAAACAAAAGCGATCCACGGGCAAAACGAAGTAGTAGTATAAAATATGCATTGACGTCATACCTACCACAAGCCATTTAGAATCGACCAATAAAACCGAAGTTCGATCGCACGCCTCTTTGAATACGTTTTGTTGTTAGCAAACAGTCGATTTCGAAATAAGATATCTACTGTTTTTGCATTGATGCCGAATAATCATAAAATTTGCTAAATATATTGCGTTTCAATTAATAAAACACGTTTTATTTTCTAAAACTGGCACGATAACTAATTGAAGTTCACGTTTTAGTTATTCGGCAAGCCTTTTGGAACAAGTCATCTACCTATTCCTTCTTTTTTTATCCGATAGAACCTTGATTGATTAAGTTTTTTTATGAAAACACTTCACATTCATAGCTGGAAGAGGTTATCAATCATTTTATTAAATGAACAATTTAAACATGAAAATAATTAAGTTTCGGAAATCTGCAGATCAGGAAATATAACACCAACACAAGAAGTGAACGTATGAAATGAACAAGAACTAATAAACAACATTATATTGACAAACAAATTGATTTAATAATTAAAATGTGTACCTTTGTTAGCTTTTATAAGTATTGCTTATACGAGAGACATATATATACAAGAGATTGCTAAAGAAACTAAATATCGTGCGTAACTAATACACAAGGCCAGTTCAACGGCATAGCATACCAATACCAAATCTATTTCAAACACAACGGATATATGACTCTATCTATCAAGAATAAAGCTCAAAAATGGTTGTAAACTATGTTTTGGCCGGTCGTACTATAGTTCTTGCCAGAGAATTGGACTTTAGACTCGTCACGCTCAAGGGAACTATATATCTTCGTTGATATCGACACAACGACAGGTCCATGGATTGTAGAGACGACCGTATCTTCTAACTGTTGTTGTTTTTGAAGGTGTGTCTCATTGAGACTAGTTAGTTTTGTAACATCACAAAATCCTTGACTAGGTTACTGTTGATAACAAATGGTAATATATTACTTTACTGCTTGATTGTTGTAAATTGTATGAATAAACATTCGCTATCAACATTGTTAGTATCATATTATTACCATTTCTGTTTTATATAAATTGAAGCAGCAAATAGTCTAGAAGATGTCTCTACTATAAAACTTGAAAATGCTGACCTACTTATTCTAAGGTTTCCAAAATATTACCTTTATAAGTTTTAGCACTTAGGTAGGCATAAAGTCCTTTTTTCAAGAAAAGGTGGTCTGGTCGAAAGTGGCCTCCTCAAGAGATTTCCAGGTGTCTCTATATTTAGCTGTGTTCATCCATGTTTCACTTGAATAAATTGATATATCTATAACTCTAAACGTATTTATTAGCGACTTTTCGCCGGGGTGTCGTAACCTCGTTTTAACATTAACGTAACAATCGTTGAATGTTTGTAAAACGCTTTTTGTAAACACAACACAGATGCCTCAACTTTCTTTTTCGTACTAGTTTGTCTTATGCAATTTATATCTTTTAAACAGTTACAGAACATTTTTCTCCGACATTTGAAATGATCCAAGAAATCATTACGTACCTAACCATTTTGTTGTTGTACATTTACTTTTGTCCTGTTGGAATGACGACGTCTTTGGATCAATAGTCAACTGACGTGAGCGCTTCTCTTAACTTCATAAACTCTGATTTTTCTTGAATTTGTTCTCCTACCCAATCTAACACTGACACTGTCCCTTCCCTATTCAAGTGAAGGGCGCGGCACCTAAAGAATTTTAGAATATGATCTCACGCAGAAAAGATTCTACCAACGGGGGAAGGTTATTTTGTTAACCTTAATCAAACCAAATCGATGTACATTGTTGATAATATGATTGTTGTCATATTAGAATGGTACCCTATCTCGTGGAGTATTCCTAGACGGGTCACGTTGTCATGCGCATGCGACCCGAATGGGGACAAGCAAGACATGTCTACCTACAATCCACTAGGATGAATACTGAAACAGTTTCGACTCGCTATTAATAGCAAGATGAAATCATAAGTGCATATAATGTAAAGCAAACTTCTAGATATGCGTGTAAATAGAAAACAGCCACACAAGAAGAAGAGGGCATAGATGTATCTAACACGACTCTAGGTAAGCACCTTCAGGAATTAAACGAAATGCAAGACTTAATAAGTAATTAAGCAAAAACTGCTGTTAAATTAAGAAGTAATAAAATATTTTCAATAAACAAATTGTAATTGTTGTTGAATAATACTAGCTAGGCACACACACAGCAAATCAAAGGTACATTAGAAATATTTTATAAACATTAAAGTTATTTTGTGAATAATAGAATAATAAATTGAGCAAATTCTTACGAATACGATCGTGCGTGACTAAGTTTGATCAAAGGAAGACGTATAATTATTTGATACAAGGAAAGCATTATACACAAAAAAAATCCTACTACATAGGTCCTGACAAACGCCTTGACTGAATTCATCTATTCGTATACACTGCAGTGCATTAATGCATAACGTGCACTCTGGCTAACTAGGTACTGAGTTCCTATTGATTTCTAATCGTCATTATTTGCGATTGATTAGTTCAACTTTTCCATGCATCTGACCTTATATTTGATCCCGTATTTTGCATTATATATGAGCTAGATAGAGAAAATGTAAACAGTTTATTTATAAACTTCTGTGAAAGCATTAGTTAGTGTTGCGTAAGTTCTAAGAAAACTAGTTTATGGTGGCAGAAATTAACTAGCTAACCATTTATTGAATGGTCGTCGCGTCAAGAAGTTGATGCTACAATATCAGTCAACCTACCTAATGTCAACACACCCACTTAGGTTGCAAAACTTGAGCTGACGTGCTCGAAAAACAAACTTATCTTTTGAGCTTATGTTTTTGTCAATATTTGATTCTGAAATCAAAACATTGTTTATCTTTAAAGCAAACAGTGAAGCAAATTTCAAATGCTTAGTGACAGCTCGGTGCCATTAATTTTCTGCCAAAACATAAAAGACGATGGTAACATAAACCTTTACGACTGATGGTTTTAAAATAACTTTTAATGAATTTACATATTGATGCTTCCATAACAAGTTAAACGTCATTGGATGAAAACTTCTATATTATAATAATTAATAACACATTCACAAATAAGTAGATAAATGTCAATGGCTAATATAATTTACGAACATATTTATAAGAAGCTAACCAGAACAAACAACAACAATGTCATCATCGCTGTTAGGTCAGGTTACACAACTGCTAACGCGATCCATCGTTGTCTTTGTAAAGTGTCAACAATTCTGAGGCCTGAATTGGCCCAACTAGATAGGCCCTTTTGAGGTATAATAGGCATTTTACTTTACTTCTACGTTGGGGGCTTAATTATTTGATAAGTTATCATTATCAGCTTTCTATTGTTCAAAACATCTTACAATCTGTTTGTTATCGGTGTTTTTGAATAAAATTAAATAAATAATGATGATAGAGCAATCAAATTTCTTGTAAGTGGTACATACCACTTACAAGAAATTTGATTGCTCTATCCTATCTAGTATCGTATCTAGGTTCTTATTCTTTTTACATTGTTCTGTTAGATATTCGGATTTTCATAAATTTATCTAGTGGCCTCAATTTGTAGGCGTGGCTCTACGTCATCACTATGCTATTGATGTGTAGTTTAACCTTCGCTTGCTTTGTCTGCGGTGGTTAGTATAGTTATATAATGTGGAAACTGAATAAGACCTTCTCGTTCGACTTACAGATTACAGCTCCGTAATCTGTGGTTTAACTACAACTCTGTGGCTCCGGCCTTTGTTGGTTTATGACGATTTTTAGATTTATCAGCAAATAGGTACACTGATGAAGGGATTTATCATTCTTGGTAAGTATGTTTTTCAATCATCTATGTTGATTAGGTTTCAAGTATAAAATAACAATTATCTACTGAAAGGTTGAAGGTTTTTGTAAGCAACAAATGAATAATAATATGTATGTTGTTCCATGATCATGTCGCATGAAACTGTGCCGAAATATTGGAAAACTCGTGGGAAATATCCCGCTGTGACATGACTTTAGTGTTAATAACCATGATGGATTTAAAAGATTTAACAAATGAATAAGTTCACTACCAGGTTTTCAAGAATTTGGAGATGAATGTTGAGCTTAACTCAAACGCAATCGTAGAAAAGACAATTGTTTACTTTACGTTCGGCCAAGAAATGAGAACACTGGACGTTTCTTAAAATTTTACTTTTGTCAAGGATTCTTGGAAAGTCTAACAATTAGGTGTACCTACTCAAAGACTTAGAATTTTTCTACTACGGTTCCTAAGCCTATGGGTGTACTTATCTGTTACGTATTTATCTCCTAGGACTGCGAAATGTGTGCAAATGGTCACCATTTCACCTGGTACGAACTCTGAACGAAGAGTTTATGCTTGAATATTATGTGTTTTTCGACATATGCTATTTCTAAACATACAGCTACTTCAAACAAGAAGATACAACGATGATGCCACTGACGTTTTACGTTAAGTAGTCTATGGATGATGCGTCCAAAGGTCGATATTACGTGATGCTACGTGGGTCATCGTACGTCGGTCACCTCGTCACTGATAAAGAGTTTCGCATATCACTGTAATTTTGCCTACCCGTGCATAAAACTAGCTTACTTTAGCCATACGGTTTACACTACAGTAATTATTTATGACTGCTAGCTGAGTAGCAGCAAAGCTGTTGACGATTGATTTTTGTCGAATTATATACCGAGTCATTAGTTCTGAAGAAATGTCACGTATTTCAGATACCTACCTCACTTTATTTGATAAACAAGTGAAATGTACTTTATTTTTGGTAGAACCACGTATATAAATTGCCTACCATAACTGTAATCCAAAAGATCACTTAATGAAAGGTACAAAACAAAGGACTCAGTAACAGGCATTCTTGCTATTTTAGTAGCAAGTACAAAGTCCAGCGTTTATTTTCACTCAAGGCAATTGACCGACGCGCTCGAAGCAATTGAAGTTCCTGTCCTGGGTCATTTAAACCACTTCTAGAAATAACAAAATACGCGCAAAATACTTAAGGCTGACTTTATAGTCTATTATACTATCTGTTTGTTGGTGTTAAGACTTTTCATAATGATTTCGGGTAACCGTCAGGTTCTTTTGAATAGACGTAATGGTTTGGCTAATGGTTTCTAATTTGACTGCCAAAACAAAACATCATCAAGGCAATTAACATGGTCATCATAATTCAGTATTTTATAACCTCGGTATTGTACCTATTGATGATTTGTAAAATGTTGAATTATTTTCTAAATTCTTTGATTAGAATAATGATTTCAAGTTATGGGAAAACCAAGTGGGTGTTAGTTAGGGCGGATCCTTGAACTACCCTCACCCGAAACATTACACACTATTAATTTATATATATCTATGTATATTTTACTCATAAGAGTTCCTTCTTTGGATAAATATCTGCATTGAGTGTAATTTCCGATAATTACAATTGTTATTTATGCAACTCATGATTTTAGGGAAATCCCGTTTTTACCACAATATCGAAAACTCTTCTGATATCTAAGCATTCACGTTCTATGCTCGTGGGAAAATTGGTATTTGCAAAACACCTGACCAATAGAGACTCGTTAGCACAAGGCATTGGCTAATTGCCACCATGATGTCAACCTCGTGAGTGAGGATACGGAGAACTCGCAGTTTCTTTAGGCTAGCTCATGCTAGATGCCAAAGAAAAGTCTACATTTGAATTAGATCTAGACACCGGTGTAACGATAAAAAACTTATTCAACTCATCCATCTTAATGATTTTCATAAATATTCTTAAATTATATAGAGCTTCAAGAATGTTTTAGGATCCTAAACACAAAAACGCACTTACGTAAATAAGTACGTAATTATATATTTTGTTAAGTTAGGTAGGTACTATTACCAAACTGCACCAGAGGTGAATATTAAGGATTGCAATAAAATAACACGAAGTGTACGTATAGAAACACACATTGCAATTATTAAGAATCATTGCTTATTTGTACTGACCTTAATGATTACAATGGGCAGGCCATATCAGGAAGTTAATTCTATGAAGAGAATGACCAAATTCCAAAAGCTATGGCTTTTCTAGTAAAAACGACAGCAGTAACTAGGCATTTGTTAAGAATAAGAATTAAAGGAGTCGCGAGTGTGTGTTAATAACAATTCAGCTCAATGTGAAACTTAGTCCCTAATAGTTGTCAAAAGTCGTGTTTGAGCAATAATTCCTCGCATGTAAGTATTGCTTGCAGCATGCGCGTTCAGTTGAGTGCATAATATAGGAATGAATACACTGTTTCATGGACAGTAAGTAATGTACAAGACAGTGAAGATATCAGAGAAGCTAAGGTTATTGATAAGGACTCACCAGCTGGCAAGGCTCCATGTAGCGCTTTCTCTTTGTCCTCCATCATTGTGTGTGCGGTGCTTGATCCAGGTGCCATAACTATTCTTCTCAAAGACGGTCTCCTTGTCAAAGCTACGACGTGTTTTGATCGAAGCTGCTGAGGCGTTCGTTTCCTACGCGTGCGTACTCTATGAAGGCTGGATGCCGACTGGCCGACGACTCCGGCGCTTATCACTGAACGAACCTTATCAGTCCCGTGGCAATGATTGCCGAACAACCATATAATGGATGCATAGATTTTGCAGTATAAACACCAGAAATATATATACCAATCGCCCTTGATGCTTACTAACGCCATCAGCGACCTGAAACAATCACAAAAGCGACAATTAGCAGCTTTCTAGTTGAAAACTGCAACCTATTGCGGTAACGTATGCCAAAGATTGTGCAACTACATATTCGCTGGTTGATTACGTAGCCGCTGCAAACATATAGCTTAGCTCAAATAAAATTGATAGGTAGTATACGTCCTGCATAACTGCAGGAGCTGCATAATTCATCTAGTTTTTTGTTATTGTTTACCGTTAGGAATGCGTAATTTTACGTATGGCAGACCATCTTACTCTATTTGAACAAACTGAAGCAGATCAAACTTTTCGTTTTAATCTGAGTGTCTGGAGGGCAATTAAATTACGTATAAAGTCCTGATTAAAACGCATATGGCCGGCAAATGATGCCAAAAACGCGATTTGCTAATATTGTATTTCTGGCAATCTTCTAAAGGAAAAACACAGCCCATTTTGATGTGACCTCCTTTATTAACATTACTGATTTATTCACGAGTATGATAACATATTCGATGAAGGTAAAGTTTTTCGAGAGAATTACGAATTCACGGGTAACCAAACCGATAATGATGATACTATGAACTTGTTATCTGGCCAAATTTGGTTTAAGCCGGTTGAAACCGTTAAAAACGACGCTAAATATTGAAATTCTAAGCTAAGATTTCTCATTGAATTACTAAGCAAATTTTTCACTATGGATATCTAAACTGGTAATCCTTGGTAATCCATTCTTATTTTATATTTTTGATTTGCTAGAAAATGACGGTTAAAAAACATTAAAAATGTAGAGTAGGTACTTATTTATTTGTATCTAAATTAAGTACTTTGTTTGTTGTTTTGTGTCGTCTGTTGTTCTGCTTTATATTCTAACGTTATTTTGTTTGTCTTTGTCTTAGGTTCTGTGTTTCTGATTCTGATTCTGTTGTATTTAAATACTTGTGAATTCTTGGATACAATGCGGATGCTTTTGCATTGTTGCGCGAATTGTCTGCATTGCATATTTTATTATAATAGAAAAGTTTCTGCGGTGAAACGGTGCATGAACTTACAAGGCTGACGAGAATACTTAACAATATTCCTTTGTTATTTCTATACGAAGGAGTCTGTTTAAGTGTTGTAGGTTTGTTTTGAGTTAAGATTGTAATTGTCTTATATTTATGTTCCAGACTATTTGTTTTATGGTTTTATTGTCTGCTGTCTTAAAGTTCATAATCTCATTGTCACATCTTTGAAATGCACGACTGCGTACCTACCTACTTAGGAGTTCAATAATGCATTGTTAAGACCAGAAATGCGTGTCAAGAATCACACGATCATTTTTATGTCGTTATTATCTCTAGCTTCTTACATTTTAATTACCTCGTCGTCTTTAAGTATTATAATTTTCAATCACTGAGTAATTATTACTATAAAATAATGACTCAATGTTTTCAATTGACGGTTTTGGGTTGACATTTTTTAGCATTATTGGCACTGAAACTTGTCTTAGAAACTTACCGAGCGTCGTCGCTTGAATTTAATTTCAAACCGGTTATACCTAGGTAGGACTGATCTTTTAAAAATTATTATTAAAATGCTCGTTGGATGTGGTTGGGAACAAATGTATGAAAGTTTTATTTTCCGAGAACAATGGGTTTGGATGTAATGGGAATACTAAGCCCTTTAGACTATGATATACAGCTTGGAAATTTGCTCATGCATTAATAATAGGAACTACCTACTTGCCCTACAGCCAAATTCTTGAATAAGCTTAAAAACTGACTCGCATAGAAGACGTTTTATACCAACGACGAATTTTTAAATTTTCAATATTGTTCTTTAATTTTATCATGATTTAATTTTTTTATGTGAAAACAAATTGTGACGCATTTTGACAAATTATAAATAAAATGTTTATATGTTTATCCTGCAGCATGTGTGACGAATCAACCTACATTTAAAGTTACGTAGGTATCTATAGGAAATTAAGTATCCTTTGGTTTTTGCGTTACAGCCAGTAGCTACCTTGCTTGTTGGTTCATTCCATACACAACTAGAATTTTCTGTGTGAGTACATAAAAATATTTTACGCTTACCTGCCACCTCAACTAAATTTTTCCTTCGCAGTAATGGTCGGATGATGTGTGCCGTATAAAATGGACTAAATCGTGGCGCATAGCCGTGCGCCCGTGGATGGCGATGAACGTTTCAATACACATTCGCAATAAGTCCCAGTAAACGTCAAATGTCAACTTTTCGGTCAAAAACTCTCCTACGAGGAAAACGCACTTTATATTTAGTAGTCTTGAAACTTGGTTCGGGTCTTTACTTCACTCCGGATCTAAGTTTATTCATTTTCACTTGGGTAATATCCCACGCTGTGTTGTCTAGACGGCACGGCTGAGATATTATTATTATTCGGTTGTGTTTACGGCAGCGTACGATCCAATACAATAGCAAGGCAACGTGGACTGTGGTGGACTGTGGGCTTGCGCGTTGGCGTTATGTTGAGTTGAGGGGAAAGCGTCGTTGGAGGGAGCTGTGATGTGACGACACAAATCCGTTCGGGTGACATCGATTGTCGGTCGGAAAGCTTCGGCTCACTTCGAGAGGTGGGCGTTTTTGGGCTAAACTGCCGCGAATCACCCGACCCGATCCTGAAATTTATTGTCAGATGTGTTTTGTTTCAATTATTTTAACAACTTAACGCCTAACAGGTACAAACACAAATTGTTAATACTTTACATCTCTATGTATTTATTCTATCCATGGAAGCTGATCTATGGGATAGAAATTTGCCTATGTTATCAAAATTTCATCCAGGTAGTTTTGGCGTGAGGAACAACGAAGAGCCATCCATCCATCCCAATTTTCACATTTATAATATTAGTGTGATGAGTTCGCAAATAAATTACTTTAAACTTTTGATATATTTCAGCAGAAATAATTTTCATTGGTTTCGTTATCTAAATGTAACGTGAATCTACTTTGTATTTGATGTCGACAGGTAGGTAGGTAGGTATTCTAAAATTCTACTCAGATTTAGCACAATGATCTTAGAACAGGTACCTAATCGAAGTTGGTATACCATAATATCATATCTTGGTTATGTTAATATCGGAGTAATTAATATAAATGGTCTAAGACTAGGAAAACAAAATACCTACCTTTTACATTATGTGATGATTAACTGCAGGTGTTTTGCTAACTACTGGACAAGCCAAGATGACACAAAGAATCTTATTTAATGATTTAAACATATATCTTATTATCATGTTTTTTAATCCTTTGCAAGACAAGCTCTAACTCTTTAATTGCCAACGACGACGACGCATTGTAGTTCTGTGAGTCCTATACTAGCTGATGCGCGGGCCTTGCAGAGGCTGGGCAGTGAATGCGTTAACAAACAAATACCCAGAAAATTTACAACCTACACTACCTACCTAAATAATTATAAAATACATTCCATGATTCGTAGCCAGGTCGGGCCAAACAATGGGTACCTGTAGTCAGTGTCCCGCGAATTCCGTGACCGAATTTTTCAGAATCAGTACCCGCATTCCAATCTCCTTTACACGATGACCGAAAATCTACACTTGGTCGCCGTAATCACAAATAACGTGTACCTACCTATATTAGTAAATTTTTTAAATTTTTATTTATGCTAGTTTTAACTTTTAAGGTATACATTACTATGGACCGTAGAATAAGTTAAAAAAAATCTGTAACTTTTCTATAGTCTGCAAAAATTAATTGTTGTAAAATACTACATTATAAAATCTTTTAAAAAATTATAAGAAATTGTTAGGTGCTTTTAAACTGTAGAGGCACAAGGGGCGCGTTTATGTCTTTTACTAGGGAATGCGTCCCCTTAGCTGTTGCCGTAGTACGAAGCTCTACGAATAGGCTACAGGCGTAGCTGGCGTAGCGGACCTAGCGTTAGGGATTGTTCTTTTCACTAAAGGTAAACTAAAGCATATTTTTAAATTACCAGACACACCGAACATTATAGAATACTTCAACACATTAGGTCTAGGAAGGTGTCCTAGGTCCTACCTAGGTGACTTGCTAGGTAGTATAACTCCTCTCCTCGCGTCTATATCACAAGTCTTGAACTTAGTTAGAGCGAGGTGTCGAAACTAAGAAGTGAAATAGGTCTATAATACGCATAAATTTGTTTTGTTTATAAGACCTTAATCTGAATAAAAACTATTATTATTCACTTCATTTATTTTATATCTCGTTATAAAATACATTTTTTACTATAGAAAATAAAATATTATAAAACTATTCTACAGTAAAAAATATATCAAAACGGTGAATCACCGGCCGCGAAGCTAGCCTTAAGCGGCCGGTGACTAGGGCTGCAGAGAGAGGAACTTCCTGACGATGCGCGCCGAGTCCAGGAGTACCGCCTTTTGAATCTGACCCTTGATCCAACTTCCTAGCGAGAGTCTCTTGAGATGTTGATCGAGGCTCTTCGCTATTACGCCGTTAACTGAAACGACTATCGGGACGACGGTCGCTGAATCAACATCCCACATGCTGGCAACCTCGTTGGCCAAGTCAAGATATTTGCTAAGTTTATCTTTCTCAGCTTTAACGAGGTTAACATATATGGTTACATATATGGTATGGTGACATCAGCGAGCACCGCCCTCCGTTCTAACCGATCTATCAGTACAATATCAGGCTTATTCGCAAGAATAGTCCTGTCTGTAATGATATTATTATTATTATTACAACTAAGAACAACTTTTAGGTACAACAGGACACGCAAAACTTTTAAAAAATTATATAGAACACAACAATGGAGGTTGTTCTAAGTAAGTACCTAGTACCTACCTATATTATCGGAGGCCAAAATCAACTTCTGTTGTTTGCGCTACAGCATTAGGCCTATGCCCAGCAGTGGACTAATATTGATTGGAATGGTTTCCAAATCTAGGGAAACCAAACGGGTTTGGTTGTCAAACTAGGCCTAGATCTCAGTACTCACGGGATCCCCGTGGTAAAAACTTGAATTAAATAAAATTCAAAAAAAACATTCTTAACCTTAAAAATTCGTAACTTTAAAGTGAAAACACGACTAAGAAATAAATATAATACTTACGATAAAAAGATCATGAAAGTGCACTGTTACGCACATAATTGACTAACGTTATTTTATTTAATTATTGTAATTTTATAAACACTGGCCCTTTTACAGTCAACTCTTATAATTTTAATTTTATTGTACCTACATAAAGGAGTATGTCTGGTTTTTCTTTCTGCGTACCCTATGGTGCTTCATTTATCCATTCGTAATAATAACTTGTGTTTTAAATGTAATTGTCCTATTTAAATTTAGTACCTAAACAACGACATCAAGTGTATATAATAATACCTACTACGGTGGAAATAAATAAATTGAAATGAAATAATTTGGCCGAGATCTCAGGAACCCTGCGGTCTATTGAAATGACTTCGAGATGTTTTGATTCGGCATTAGTTACTAATTATTTGGTTTCATGAACCAGTTTCTTCATTGGTTGTGTAGTTTTTTGTAAATAAGCAAAAATTTGATTTTTGCGCTAACGCCGTTCCAAAAACATATGCTCTGTACCGCTCCTATGAAACTATGAACGCGTAATCCTATGCCTATCTTTTTTACAAAATGGCGCGCATTGCGCTCTCTTATGATTCTGAAGGCGGTGTCCCCTTGCAGGCGGCCAGTCAACCTTCGAAACTTGACAGGTGTCAAGTTTCGAAGGTTGATTGTTAAAACTTTTTGTACAACTAGCTTCTAGATAAGTAGCAAAACCGGCGCTTCTAGACAGCATTCGGCGGATGGAAAATAAAATAATAAAATGTATTTATTTCAAGCAATTTAAGAGCTCATAACATTAGGATTACAAAGAAAAACTAAAAACTAACAGGATTGCTGGGAAGGTGGCGTTCACAGCAGTGCCTGGTGTACGGGCAGTCCAGCCTTTCAGCTATCATTGCCAGCATGGTGTTGGAGCTGGCCCGCAACCTGCGTACCAGAGAGGCGGCGCGCTTGCGCATGGTGGTATGGAAACAGTCAACCCGCGCCGCCGCAAACATCCCTGATGCGCTACAGTAGCGGGGCAACCCCAACACCGCCCTGAGCGCATTGTTGTACTGGACGCGGATGGCGCTGTACGTCGCGAGCGTATACTTCGCCCACAGGCTGCACGTGTACAAAGAGGTGCAGTACGCTCTAAAGAGCGTTAACCTCACCTTCTCTGAGCCACGCGCAAACCTCCTGGCAACCATATTCGCCCGCACCGACAGCGCCCTCCGCTCCCGTTCGATGTCATCATTGTCTTTGAGGTCGGTTGTGACTATGTGACCTAAGTACTTAAAAGAGTACACCCTCTCTAAATCGACACCGTTCAGTCGAACGGGTGGGACGTTTTCCAGCCTCTTTCTTCCGGCCTCAAAGACCATGAACTGACTCTTTTTTGAGTTATACACCAGTCCGTGACCACAGGCGTATTCCTCACAGATTCTCATAAGCTCCCTCAACCCGCAGATCGAGGCGCTCAGCAGTACCATATCGTCGGCATAATTTATGCAAACATCATCAATATGACATCCGATACGGCGACTGCTGAGCGTCCCAATCAACGCGTCTAAGTAGAGGTTGAACAGCGTGGGTGAGGTCAACCCGCCCTGTCTTACTCCACATTCCAGCCGATATGGTTCCGACATTGCTCCCCCCATCGTACGCTGTTGATCTGGTTCCCATACCAATATTTAAAGATTTTACCTAACTCAGGTGGTAAGTTGATGCTATCTAGCTTATTCCACAGTATGTCATAAGCTACCAGATCAAAAGCCTTGAACAAATCAAGGAAGCAGGCGTATACCGGCGTCCCACGATCTATGTAGTATCTGACGGTATGCTTAAGACACAGTATTGCACTCTCAGTAGACAGCTTAGGTCGAAATCCAAACTGATTGTCGTGCAGATTGAGGTACTGATCTAACTGTGTATTAAGCATACCGTCAAACACCTTAGCAATGATGGTAGCCAACGATATGGGTCGGTAATTCGTCTTGTCCCCTAGTTCTCCAGTCTTATCTTTCACCACTGGCACTACGATCGTTTTCATCATATCTGCAGGCAAATATGAGTGGCTCACACAGAGCGAGTAGAACATAGCTAGCACCCCATTGATATGGGTACCTGCATGCTGGAGGTGCTCCACGCTGATACCATCGTGACCCGGGGATTTACCTTTGGAGAGCGATTTTATAGTTTGGGCTACCTTCTTTGCTGTGAATCTATATTTGAGCTCCTCCTTTGGCTCCTCCTCAGCATTGAGCACTTCCGCATGCTTACTCAGTGGTGACTTTATTGTAAAGTATTCCTTGAAGATGTTCGCAATACAATCAGGATCACTCACACCGTCCACACTCAGCGGTCGACTCGGCCTCACATTCTCCTTGTTGGTGCTCCGCCAGAAGTCGCGAAAATTTCCACTAGTGTGCTTCCTGGCCAAGTCATCCATTTTGATTTGATCCTGATTGCCCTGCAACCACCTCA
This sequence comes from Eupithecia inturbata, assembly GCA_963662085.1. Classification (NCBI taxonomy): domain Eukaryota; kingdom Metazoa; phylum Arthropoda; class Insecta; order Lepidoptera; family Geometridae; genus Eupithecia; species Eupithecia inturbata. The sequence continues at coordinate 3,872,369 of OY759195.1, forward strand.
TGCGCGATTTAAACACCTTCCTTCTTTCACTCATTTCCTCGTATACTTCACCAGTCTTCGGCCTACCACATAGAGTCCACTCCATAAAACTCGCCCTAGCTTCCTCATGCGCCTCCTTCACATGCTTGTTCCATCCCATCTTGTGAAGCCTTTGTTTGCCTTTCTTACCGGTGTTTCCCTTACTGTACCTGGCTCCGTCCTGAAGAGCGGTCACAATGTCAGAATACATCATATCAAGAATACATCTGTGGTCACATTCATTACATAAACGATCAGCACATTTAGCAAGCGCTGATGGAAACATAATATTTCTAAGCCTCGATTGACATTTCTTTTCATACAATGCAATTTCATCGTTTGTTCTGTTTCCCAAAGGACACTTTTATCGGTAACGATTATATCGGGCAAGCTCGGGGTCAAAAAAAAAAAAAAAGAAAAGATGAAGTATTTATACCTATATCCAGATGAGAACCACCTACATGTACGAGCAGGAGGGAAATAGGTACCTCCGGGGTGGACGTACCCTGTCCGATAGTTTTTAACCGACTTCGAAAAAAGGAGGAGGTTCTATGTTCGGCTGTATGCATGTTTTTTTAGGCATGTCCGTCTATTTCTCCGTCAATTTTGTAAATTCTTTCACTATTTTATGAAGAAAGATCCCAAGGAGGTGGTCCCATAAAAAATGTATTACTGAGGGATTAGTATTTGTCCTGAAAAACTCAAAAACAGTGTAAAATTATGGCATACGAAGTCGGTATATAGTTTTTTTTAAAACTGTCAAATTATTATTTTAATTTTCGTTAGAGTACACACACAGAACAACACTAACATACAACATCTGAGCTGCGTTTGTTTATTCGGATGTTAAAAAAGCACGTCTCAAGAGACAAGAGAATTTTCGATAGTTATTGAAGTAAGTGCGTTTGTGTATTCGGGCGTAACTAAACTAAACCTTAGTGCACGGTGGTCCCTTTAAGCCTATTACTAATACTAGGCAGTGATGATGGTGATGATGATGATGACATACAGTTATCTACTTCAGTAAGTCCTCTTCCCCCTCATCAGCACATCTCCGGCCATTGCTGAACTTGCCTCCCCAAACAAGGAGGATATAATCACCACGCAGGAGGGTTGGTAAGTAATCGCAGTAAAGGTTTTAAAAATGAATAGAGGAAAGCTGCCATTCCTCTGGTAGGTTCCATAAGCCGGCTTATAAGACAACGGGCCATGGGCGTCGTCAATGACGTCGCTCATAGGGTGGCAGGTGTTAAACTGAGAGATAAAAAAAAACAATCAATTCGTTCCTGCTGTCTATGTTTAAGGGGTCCAGGGATCGACCGCCGCCGCGCCGGCCGCCGCCGCCACCGTAGGCCACTTTGCCATATTCGCAAAAAAAATACGAAAATCTAACGAAAAATATCGCGGCTTGCTCCGCTCGCAGACAGCATTTTTTCCTTCTGGCTGTGGTCCGGGTCCGTTAACACACACTTTGTTTTGTTTTTGTGACAATTGTTCCTTTTTCCCGTAGTCCCGAGCTTGACCCATTTAAGATCACCTACCATTAATTACTTACACCAAAACTAGCAGAACACATTCATTTTTCGCGGCTTTTCACGGATTCTAACGCCGCGACCATTACGGCCTACAACTTTCATGGCCCACGCACGACGCACGTGAATATCTCCGGGTCCTGCAGGCCGCCGGGCGTGCCCCTGCGGGTCACACTGCCGATGCTGGGCAGTGAATGCGACATACTAAGGTACCTCCTACCTACTACCTGCTACATAAATTTATAATCTATGTCGGTATTAATAATAATCTAGTTATAGGTAGGTACCTAGGTACTTATAAACCAGTGCACGTCGTCGCACCGGTGTCACCGGCCGGACAACTTAAAAGTCATGTCAGTCCATGGAAAATGAGAAAAAAATCAAGGTCAAGCTTATTATTAGAGCACCAAAGACCAAACTCGAACATCATGCAAAAAGCTTAATCTCCTTTCTAATCCGGTGGACATTCAGACATAACTATTAGTCTTGGCTTTACTCGGATAAGATGTGGTCTGGTCTAGGTTAGGTACTTTATTGCGTTTTAAGTTTTTATCACTTGATACCTACTACAGTCTTCAGTGTCAATCGGCGCGGCGGCGGCGTTTTTATCGTCCCGCGCTTCTAAGAGTTAATTAAAGTCTTCTAGAAAACTTCAGGAAAAAAGAAAGACCTGCTAAAAGTGTGTTTAATATAAGTTTTTTAACATTTTAATTTAAGTAATGAGATTAACAGGTAGGTAGGTAGGTACCATTTACAACTTCGCAAAGAAAAAATCATTATGTGGTAGATGTCACTGCGAAAAGTGTCCAGTTTTAGTCCTTGGTAACGCATTATTATAGCAGAGTTTATTACAGTGATAAACTAAATACCTACCTACATACTTTTTGCATTTATTAGCGAGATCATTCTCAGCCAAGTGCGTGATAACTTAGTTTAGTCTTATGCCGATAGAACGTCACACGTCTGAATCAAGTTGGCAACGATTTAAGTTTTATTGTTTACATTGTGATAAGTTGCAAACTGTGATATGAAGCTGGGTTACGTACTGATTGTGGGTAAGTGCCTATGATATGTTCAAGAATTTTCTTCAAATAGAGCTTGTTAAGATAACGAACCTATCTTAGATACCTAGGTAGTACTTAGGTAGGGTAAGTTCTTATGGGTTCTTAATATTTCCAAATGCTAACTAAATCTAAGCTTGAATAATTGATTCGAAAATCGAACTTACACTTGAGCTTGATGTTGCCATCCAGACTCTGTCCTGCCATGCGTGTCGCCTCTTGGCTTTTTCGTCTAAAGAGGTTCCCCTGAGGACAGCTTTGAACTTCATTCAGTCTTACTCTCATGTTGATCGGGTTAAATAACGGAATGAACGAAAGCATCGTATATTGGAACGTTCTTTTTGGGTGACATTTTTGTGACAGCTGCTGACATTTGATTATAGTTCAACCAAATTCAGAAAATCCTATTTTCGCAAGACACAAACTTCGTTCTTTTTCATTTAGCAGACTTGTTGTTGTTATTTGTATTGTATTGTGTTGTATTGGGCATTTGGGCAAAGAGAGTAAACCACTTCGCGTTGTTTCCCATAATTTCCCCTTGTAGGTACTTTCTTTAGAAGAAATGTATTTTGAATGAAAAGTTATGGTTTCGTACGAAAGGTATCGTAAATAGCCATAGGTAATAAATTATATGAACAGACCCTACCTAAAAAAACCTTGATTCTTTGATCAAGGTATTTGTGCTTAGAATGTGCCTTTGTTGTGTATTCTAAAAACGTTTCGCTTTGTGTATGTATGTTTATTCGTGCTACTCAATGAATTACTATTGAATGCCCTCGTCATTCATTTATAATTGTTGAATATTTTGTTTTCAGCACTAATTATGAGTGAAGACAGCAAAGCTTTGCATTTAGAATCATGGATGAGTGAGCTGCCTGCCCAGTTGAAAGATATTCCGCTGATTTATCTTGCTATTCCAGGTTTGTGACATGTATTTTTTTTGTATCTTGCCTGTCTGTCTTCTGCCTCTCCAGACTTTCCCTAGGTACCTACCTACGTATTTATGTATAGGGCGTAGCTTAACCCTATTTCAGCCTATGATTTCATCAACAGAAAACTCGGTTTTAATATTATGTAAATTGCTTGGAACTTTACCTCCTGTAATCAGCAGTTATGTTATTAATATGTTGAATGCCCTTGATGCACATCTCCATGTTCGAGTCCATTCTGGTTGCATCGCAAAGGCAGTGAATAGGATAATAGGTTTCACTAACAAACATGACCTGAACTGATGACCTTAGTAACTAGATACTGAAAGTTGGCCTAAGTATGTACATATTTAAGCCTGAACATTCAACACTATAAAATATTAAGTTTTGAGACTATTTGTATGGAAAGGTGTCCCAAAGGACGGGGTCACTATATGGCCCGAGATCATAATAATAATTCTGGGCATTTCAACCCAGCATCAACTTGCTCCAAAATAAAAGCTTGTGTTATGGGTAGGTACTGGAGAACTGATATAAGTGCATAATACATACACACATTAAAAAAGAAAATACCCGTAACCAATTTCTCCAGATCGTACAAAAATAAATCCTGAGGCGGGAATAGAACCCGCAACCTAGTGCGTCGCAGGCGGACCTTCGCCCGCTGCGCCACAGTGTTAGTCAAATTGCTATGTGAGTTTCTCTATCTCAAATGAATAAATAGAAACCCTTTCTCATGGGACAACTTTGTTGGCCCTTTCACAATGTACCAAATAATCTTAAAACCTTGCAGGAAGCCATGACTCCATGACCTATGGCATTACCAGGTCCAGTGCGATTGCACCTGATGCTGAGCCAATAGTCAAACGTCTGTACCCTCTATTCCGAGGTACGATATTACGATGGACCATAACCCAGGCCTTAGACACGTGGCACCAACTACTTATTGGCATTAGGTATTAACCAATACACTTAAACTGATTTAAAATGCACAAATTTTTTATACTTTTAATTGGGATCACTCACGCACAGTACAACATCTCTATACATCTCTATTTGATAATTTTATGGATTTTGTACAAAATCTGTATTCACAATCTGACCTGTGTAGTTTCACTGACTTGTACTAGGTTTCATTTATGTGTACTTTTCTGTCAATGTATTAGGTACGTTACATACCCTATGCTGCTTATTATTCTGTTTTCTGTTTAACTAGCTGCACCCCTCAGGGTTACCTTCGTTGAATTTTATTGGGAGGTTTATATGTTTATTCAGGCAATTTTAAATTTTTCACTTGCTAAGAACCTTTCACAGACTACAAGGAATATTTAAAAAAAAAGTCCTTAGGTGGTCCAGCCATTCCCGAGTTTTGCGCTTAGCATATGTAGCAAGTATATTATCAATTTTTCTTAACTATTTTTAGGTATTTTGATTTGAGACTAGCTACAAGGAATGGAGAAAGCAATTTCTACTTTACACATGGAGTTTATGCAGAAGAAATCTCAAAGGGCTTGGAAGAAGTCAAGAGGTTTGTGGACACGCATCCTGGAGAGGTTTGTTTCTTTGTTAAATATCCACCTATCAGGCTGTTGTATTTTGAACCAATTCAGATTTCAATCGTCAATTCCGCTAGACATCCCATCAATTGGTATGCATCGCACATTAATGCTAGTACAAAAATACCTTTTCTACTTACAGGTCGTCATCCTAGACTGCCAGCATTTCTACGGATTCACGCCGGAAGATCATCAGAGGCTCATAAGGTATATGCTCAACTTGTATGGACCCAAGTTGGTAGCACGGAGACCAGACCCTCAGACATATACACTCAATTCATTAAGCAGGCTGAATCAGCAGGTAATGTTGTTCCTTTTCTTTATGACCTGGATAGAAGATAAAGTTGGTTACAAATTACGTACATCATTCATAGATAGAGCAAATTCTAAACTAATTGCAATCATTTGATCTTAAAAAATCTATACTTCTTATTTTAAATTAAACACAACTCCAAGAAACTTACAATTAAATAATAGAAACAAATTAGAACTAGTATTTACAAAGCAGTTGCAGAATGTTGCAAAAAATCTACAGGTTTTTTGCTTGTGTGAATTGCCCATCTCACTATCTGAGTAAATAATATTTAAATTACTTACATGTAAGTACCTACTTACGTAATGTGGCATTTAATTCGCTCCTGTACCCTTTCAATGTGTTCACTACATAATAATTACAACCATTTTCATATTGTATTATGTATACTCCTGAACCTCCAATGTATTACCAAGTTTTTGAATAACTCTCTGTCTTGAACTAAAACTTACTCATATAGCTCAGTCAAGTGTTTCTTGCCTTCCAATAAGTCACCATTTTAGTCTGTCCTGTGCAGTTTCATACTAAACCCTTGTATTCAAAAACTCATTAAACATTTCAGGTGATAGTGGTATACCGCAACCAGTCAGTATTTGCAACCGGCGAGTTCTGGACGCCTCAGATGCTGCCGTCGCCTTGGCCACAGAAGGACAAGATATCCGGATTGATCTCGTATCTGAAGAATATCCGACGGCAGCCGGGTAGCGGCTTCGTGCACCAGGCTGTGCTGACGCCGACCCCAGCGTTTATTGTGCTAAGGTACGCTTTTTTTGACATGTTGATGGCACAAAATCTGTAGGCTTAATATCAATCAATACCAATATTATAAATTCGAAAGTAACTCTGTCTATCTATCTGTCTGTCTGTTTCCTTTTCACGCCTAAACGGCTGAACGGATCATAGTGAAATTTGGCAGGGAGGTAGATGGTATCCCGGGGACGGACATAGGCTACTTTATATACCGGAAAAAGTGTGCAAAGCCGCAGCTAGTGTATGTATAGTCAACAGCAGTGGGTGATATCCCACTGCATCTGCAGTGGGATATCACCTACTGCTGGAAAAAAAACTGTCAAATTCAATGTTTCGTTCTTAAGTTTTGTCCATTAGAATAAAGGTGCCCGCCGCTAAAGCCCTCACTTCAAACTTCGTGCCGTAGTTTCGAGGTTCGGTACTCTAGTACCGATTTGCCGAAGCGATGCACACAATCGTCTTTTTTTTATATTTCGGAGAATTAAAATAGACCTCCAGATGCAGTGCGTAACCGCTCATAACAACAAACTTGACCGATTTAATCAAAGTTTATTGTCAGACATGCGACGCCGTTAAGCATGTAGCCTGTAGGTAGATAAACAAAGGCATTTTTTGCTAAATCAATAACACGACCTCGACTTGCTCAGTCATGTGAGCGCATATATACACTCACATAACTCCTTGTAAAGGTTGTTATGCTGGAAATAAATCGAATCATTATAATTTAAGCAATATCTAACATTTCAAGCAACATCGCTGCTATATAAGGCTGTTGTGATACTCAATACTCAAATATTAATTGTTTTCATCACATTGGCTTAATTGGTAGGTAGTAATTATCACAATATTAAGTTAATAGCGAGAAACGTAAAGTCCGACCAGAAAGAGTAGAAAATAAATGACGGCGACGCTATTGTTTACATGGTATCACCATATATGTACTACGGTAGAACATTTTGATAGTTGGTATTTTTTAATATATTTTTAAAAAACATTGCAGTTACATAAATATTAGGTCCTTACATATGAAATTGGCGTTTTGTATGGGAGGAACAAAAAGTCGAATATTTTTTAATATAATATATTTAATTAATCAAAGTATGAACCATTATTTTCTATGCACTTTTGCCATCTTATAGGTAGTTCATTGATCCCTTTACTAAAAAAACCAGTCGGACGGGAATCAATAAAATCTTTGAAGGCGATTTGGACTGCCCCATCGGAGTTGAATTTTTTCCCTTGCAAGAAGTTATCCAAATTTCGAAAAAAATGGTAATCTGTTGGAGCAAGGTCCGGGGAGTACGGAGGATGTCTTAGACTTTCCAATTGAAGCTCTTCTAATTTAGTAGCCGTCTGTTGCGCAGTGTGTGGTCTAGCGTTGTCGTGAAGCAGCAGTGGCGTGGAGCGATTGACCAGCCTAGGTTGTTTAGCCGCTAGCTTTTCCATCATGGTTTGCAATTGCTGACAATAGACATCAGCCGTAATAGTCTGGCCAGATTTGAGAAAACTGTAATGAACAATACCGGCACTAGTCCACCAAACGCTTACAAGTAACTTTTTTGGGGTTAATTTTCGCTTGGGGCAGGATTTGGCTGGCTGGCCAGGATCCAACCATTGCGCTGAGCGCTTCCGATTATCGTAAAGAACCCATTTTTCATCACAGGTAATGATTCGGTTTAAAATACCTTCATTATTGTGCCGGTTTAGTAATGTAACGCAGCAGTCGACGCGCGTTTGCCGGTTTGCTTCAGTCAATTCGTGAGGTACCCACCTTTCAAGCTTTTTAATCTTCCCAATTTGCTTCAAGTGAATTAAAACAGTTTTATCACTAACATCGCAGCCTGCAGCTAACTCGGACGTGGTTTGCGATGGATCCGCTTCCACAATAGCCTTCAACTCTTCATTATCAACTTGAGTCTCAGGCCGTCCACGGGGCTTGTTCTGCAGGTCAAAATTTCCAGAACGAAAACGTTGGAACCAAAAACGAACTGTGTTTTCTTTTGCAACACGACCGCCATACACATCATTCACCCTTCGAGTTGTTTCCGCAGCACTAGTGCCACGGCGGAACTCGTACTCGTAAATAATGCGATATTTTAAGTTTTCCATTTTGTAAAATGAGTGACGCAAACAGAAAAAAACAGAAGAAAAAAAACAAATGAATGACGATCATCGAAGCACAAATACATGAGTCTATAGCTGTACAAATTTGAATTTGGAATTCCTTACCAAAGAGGAGAAATTTGTGATTAAAGTGGCCAGTACGAAAAACGCCAATTTCATATGTAAGGACCTAATATTTGTCCTAGATAAGAATCAAACAATCAAGGAACTTCTTTCCTAACTGAATAAAAATGATGAATTTTTTGTCTGATAGCACTAATATCAAAATCAACCAGCACTTTCTTAGGTCGACCTGTTCTGTGCTTCACGGGAGTACCAAATTTTCCGTATTTTTTTGTGCTTTTATCAACAATCCGCCTAACAATGCTTTCAGATTTTCGTGCAACCAAACTTAAGTAAAGTATCAAAAATAAAGGGTTGCACTACAAAATACGATTCAATGGGAAATTCCCGCTAGCGGAAAATTATTCTGGTTAGTCCAACAAATAAAAACTGCAAGATTTCAAGAAATTACTTTTACACTTTTTTTTTATATTCTGTATAAGTATTCTATTGTTATTACATACATAAATCAGTACCTACCTATATAATTCTTTTTCGTTTTATCATTGGGTGGTTGAAAATTGTGTATTATTATTATATCTTAACAAAACCTTTTGAATGCTTTAATTTTGTAATATAAGCATGATTTTTAAATATAAGTAAAAATAGGTAAGGATCTAAGCTAAAAACATGCATATAATTTTGCAATGAAAAGCTGAATCTGGCGACAAATTCACCATAGCGGCCACACTGGCCTTTCATAAAGAGTTGCCAGTTTACATAAATTTTAGTTCCTCAATAATTAATTTCTACTCTTTCTGGTCGCACTGTACCTCGTAATCAAACTACAAAAGCTTTTTTCGATGAGAGACGCTTGCCAATTTGAGCAAATTTTTTGATTTAAATTCATTCAGAAGATCAAAACATAAAAAAGTGTCAAAAAGTGTGACCCTAGCAGACAAGTATCTCTTAGTTTGACCGCCTAATAAATATTTTTTTATGTCATGTAGCATATCATTGTAAAAGGGCAATAACTGAAGAACTTTTTAAAAGAGAACTAAATACAATACGACATATAGTTTTTTTTTTTTTTTTTCAAATGAATTTAGAGTATGTCACGATTTTTAACTTTTACACAGATCTTTGACATTAATGCTCGTAACTTTTTTTAAGAAAGTGTATTGTATCAACTAATAATTTATTTAGAATAAGTATACATTGAATAATACATCACAAGTAACATTGTGGCATTACAACCACAAACTATAAAGATATGACGATTAAAGTAGAGATTTTGGGTGATTTAAACAAAACATATTTCAGCAACCGTGACACTTAGGACATTGAATCTACATCAAAAATGTTGCTCATGACCCAAATTATGTCGGTCGCTATACAAAACACGCTGTATAATACATACTCTTTGTCGTTAGTTGAACTGGCGTTGCCGGTATGATTGTTATGTCGTTCATTTGTAGAGTTCAGACGATTTTTTTTTAAACGAAACGAAAGAAAGTGTTTCGCACTCGCATGCTTCGGGAGCCCTTTGATTCCGGCCAAAATGCCGTCAAGCGGCTGAGACATGAACACCCTGAGGCGAGACGAGTGGACCAAGTACAAACTCGTGCTCGGCCTGACTCGGAGTTACTCGTATTTTGATAGGATAGATAGATAAAGCAAAAGTTTTTGATAAAAGTTTTCGTTCGACTTTTACACGTCAAAGCAGCTGATCTTCCGATTTTTGACAAAAAATACTGCATTTTTACAGTAGTATTATCACAATTTTCAGATGGATATCAAACCTGCGAGAGAAATGTGCCGTACCAGTGAAAGACCAAGTGCTACCCGCACTAGCAGAGTTCTCCCCCGGACCACCAATACCCGGGAGTTCAACCGCAGGTATATCCTCCCCGGTTAACGTGGTTATCGCAGACTTTGTGGAAATGGATGATGCAGTGTTTCCTAAAACTATAATACAGCTCAACATGAAGTTGCTCAGGAATACGGATATAGTGTACCATAACTATGGATGAGAATCATGTCTGTTGGGGTATGATGTGGTTGCTGCGTATTTTAGTTGCGGAATGAAGTATAGCACTTACGTAAATGCCTGGAGGTTTATTTCTCTCATAGTTGAATCCTTCCTAGTTTACTACTAATGCAACCACATTTGCGATTCTAGTTAGTTCTTCGCTAGCAGTAGACTTGTTATTTGGAATAATTTCATAAGTACCTGAAGGCCTATTTTAATTCTCCAAAATACGTATCGATTGTTTTGTTTCGTTTTTTTTGTACTAATTGGTACTCTAATTCCGTGTATTAGAATACACCAATTAGCCGAAACGAAACACGATTTTCTGGTTGGAGAATTAAAATAGCGACCTCTGTTTTTATTTGTAATTCTATAATTCTATTCCATGTAAGTACAAAACTATGACAGGCTTAAGAATGCACGCAAATCTCTTTAGTAATTTAAAAGACAGCACAGTTTACTATTTGTAAAATGTGCATTTGCCAGCTTAATCTCTAGATTAAGTGATCCTGTGATATTTTTAGTTGATGTTTTTATACAGCGCTTTAAATGCAATTATAATGTATGTGCCTTATCGAACGTTGTAATACTCATAGAATTATTTTATACGCATACATTTAGTTTTTTAACAAAAATAAAATTTATTAAAAAATCAAGTTTTCTTCATTGTTTTTCACTATGAAATCAGGACTTAAAATTAGTAGCAGTAAATTTTCCAAAAACTTTTTCACAGAACTCATCCAATTGTATTCTATCGCACAAATCTCTGAACGACCAATTCTTATTTTCCTTGTTAGTATCTGTATTATTTAATTTTGAAAAAAGTTTGTCGGACAGTTCATCAGATATTTCAATGATCCTGCAGATTTTATCCAAACGCTCTAGGTCCTCCATTGAATTCGTCAGATCACTAATGTTTATGACTTGTGACTTTCGTTGGCTGACCTCAAACGAGCCGTTTGAGTCGGAACCACTGGCACTATCAAGTTTATCATACAAATCGCGTTTCCTTTCATTCCTGTTGCTTACTGTAGTGTTTGTGAAGAGGCTGTCACAAGCTGATGTAGTCTCGGACGCCGACGCATGAAATGCATTCTTCATTTCAGTGCTAGATACCGGTTCCTCCAATTTACGCTTGACATTCGTAAAATGTTTACTTTGTTTGAATGATAAATCTATATTCTCGTCAGAATACTTATTAATTATGGATGAAATATTTATCGGTATCATATTTCGTTTCTTAAGTTCTTCATCATTTAATTTCACATGTTTGTCAACGCATTGTTCATGTTTTTCGTTATTCTCTTTCCGATCTGTTGTCTGATCTTTGTCATCGTCATTACTGTCTAAATCTTCTAATTTTGATGTATTATGTAAGTTTTCCTGTATGGTTTTCTTGCTTATTTCAAATCTATTACTCCCTCTGAAATTGTTTTTGCTACAGTCATATAAATAGTGTACTCGGCGATTTTTAGCTAATCTTTCTACCAATGATGTTATTGTATTGTTAACATCATCAACATCTTTCAGGGGATACCGATTACGTTCTTCTTGAATGGCTAGTTGAGCAGCAGTTTGTTTCACTAAATTATCTTTTTCTTTTCTATATTTATTTATGAGAATAGATCGCGCTTTATGGTCCGCGATTAATCTTCTTGACGTTTGTAACAGAGGTTTTTCTTTTTCTTTCAATCCAGGAAGTAAAGCCAAAGCTTTGCCGTCACCGCAAATTTCAACTGGTTCGTTTTTAACTTTAAGGCATTCGGTGTCAGGTAAAAAGAATTTATCTTTTATTCTAAACTGGTCAGATTTTTTCGTCAGTTCATTTTTAAACGAATCACTAAAGGTCACATGGTTGTTTTGCGATTTCTTCAGTAATTCTTCAGGCGTATAACCCATGTTCAATTCTCTTTTGAAATATTCTATCCGACTTACATGTTTTGCAACATCCGTGGCCGGTGTGGAAAACGAGCGTTTGTTTTGTGTTTCCATCGGCTTATTAAGGTCAACGTCCATCCACGGTGGAATATCATGTCTTACATAACACATAGGAAAGGAATGGGAAGAGCTGTTGAGCAAGGATCTCTGTACAAGCTGGTTACATGGAGCTTTTTCATCTGAGCCTAACTCAAATGGTAGTTTATAGACGGAACATGCCCCAGTGTCGCAGCATGATACTGACATCTCTTTCCTATAAGAAAGAGATGTCTCAGTTTGTTGAACCACGTCCTGTTTTAGCAAAAACTTAGGATTCACGAACGTTAATTTACTCGAGAGCATGCAATACTGGCTTTCGGAGAAAAATATAGAGTCTGCGACTCTACACGCGTAGGAGTATTCGTTTTCGTACCAACAGATGATTTTGAAGAAATCAGGTTTTAGCTGAATAGTCGAGTCTGCGTCCAGTATGCAAGAGTGAGTTTCTCCTATGAAATCTGAGGAAACTGTTGGATCGCTTGATATTTTAACGATATACTTCAAGTTGCTTTCGCCTGCCGTTTCAACGCACTTAACAATACCTGCCACGGTTGTGTTGGTGCTCAACCTGAGAATTCAACATGAGAAGTTATACTAAGTAGACAGCTGTCTACTTATCACAAGACTTGTCGGCTATCACAAGATTCTAGTTAAATTTTCACTTAATAATTAAAATTTCGGAAAAAAAAATTAAACCTTAACAAAATTCTTAAAAATAGTCGAGAGAGATTCAGGGTTTAAAAAGCCGCAAAGCCCCCAGTTACCCCCAGTTACCATATGGCACACGGTCTGCCGAACACCCTGTAGTATCAAGTTTTTTGTCATCTCTCTGATTCTAAAACAAACAAGAATGAAACTACATCATCCCTGAGGGCTATAGGCTAATTTTTTTCTGAACACAACTTCGCTTAACTCACTGTCCAGTCTCTGCGGTGCGACCCGCAGGAGCACTCCGTCGCAATTTCGTGAGGTGGAAGAAGTCATTGTGCGTCAGGGAATATTAAAGTGTCATCGTACCCTGTACCTATACCACAAGAGCGAAGACGCTGACTAAAGCTAGATACATTTTTGAATAAATACAAATCAAAAACACTCACCGTACAGTGAGATCCAGCACGGAAACGTTAACAATGGGGACCCTGAACGCCATTCCGGTCAGTTTGTCCTTCATGTTTGGGATGATTTTGCCGAGCGCCTTGCACGCACCGGTTGTTGCTGGGATTATGTTCTGATTGATGCTTCTATGGTCTCGCCAATGCTAGAAGAAACAAACAGGGTGATAAGAGACAGCTATGGTAAGAGGAACGTGGCTAGTTCTCGTACCAAGATCCATCTGGATTCCACCTAGTGTCGGATCTAGGAGGGTCTAGCAGGGGCGCTTGCCCCGGGCGCACCGGGGTACAGAGGGTGCCAAAATCAGTTTTGGGAAAAAAATAAACAGCCTCAGTAGGTTTTTGATCACACCTTAAATTGATTTCTGTTGCTACATGCGCCTACTATACTCGAGCCATTCTCAAGATATATATTGTTTTTATACAACCCACAACACAAAAATCCAAAATTCTCGTTTAGTGTCGAGTTAGAAATATAATTGTACGCACTGAACATTGTAGGGAAGAGCTAAAACCGACAAGTAGTACAAATTCTATAAAAAAATTAACTACAAGATAATTATTATGGATAATATGTTACCAAACATTGTATCTTGAGTTTAGCCGGAGTAGCCGGGGGCTCGAGCAATGGAGTTTGGCTACCTACTGATTTGAGCACGAAAAAGCGCGGAAAACTTAAAAATATGAGTCTGGCTACAGGGAAAATAATAGAATTACCAATTCAACAACATATTTTGTCTAAAGGCGCGAAAAAACAATGCTAGAACATACAATAAATGTTTGCGGCTCTTGCCGCCGCCGCTTTAACTGCTGTACGATTATTTTCATTTGTCATAAAAACTACAGAAATCTTACCCCTACTTTTTCCCAGAGTTTCAATAATGTGAGCGATTTACTCGCCACACAAAAGTCTCGAAACGTAGGGGGCGCCATTTCCAGTTTCTGCCCTCCTTGGGAAAATTGTAGATCCGGCACTTCCACCGCGGAGTGGAATCAATAAATCAGAAACTAGCGGCAGACAGTGTGTCAAACAGTTTATTGTAATAACAGTGTGTACCTACTATGTAACAAAATGTGCTTGGTCGATTCTTCGCCGCTCGTCGGTGAACGCACCTTACGGGGGTCATGTTCGAAGTTTCCAACTAAGTGCAGCTAAAATATTGTAAAAAAAATTTGTTTGGATGCTTGTTACCTCGTCACGCCGAAACTGCTGAACGGATCGAGCTGAAATTTGCGTAGATGTACCTAGCTCAAGATTTGGAATATGAAGGCTACTAGTATAATCAGCCGCTGTGTCTGTCTCGCTTTTGTCGAGAAGGAAGCCAAGAGAATGATCAGCTAGATCCTTGGTTGGGCAGCCTTTGGGAAACTACGTCGAGTCTTCTCGTCATCTATACCACAATGCTTGAAAACGAAAGTTTTCCAGTGCGTCCTACCCATTGTGACCTACGGAGCTGAGACGCGAACACTCACGGTAGTAGGGCTGGCCCACCAGTTCAAAGTCGCTCAGCGAGCTATGGAATAAGCAAGAGCTATGCTCGGATTTTCACTGAAGGATAGGATTCGTAACGAATAGTACATCCGACAGAGAACCAAAGTTATCGACATAGCTCAAAGAATTAGCAAGCTGAAGTGGCAGTGGGCCGGCCATATCTCGCGAAAAACCGACAACCGCTGAGGTAAACGTGTTCTCGAGTGGAGACCCCGGCTCTGCAAACGTAGTATAGGACGACCCCCGGTTAGGTGGGATGACGATCTGCGAAAGACTACAGGCAGATGCTGGATGTGGCAAACAGAAGACAGGGCGCTATGGCGCTTATTAGGGGAGGCCTATGTCCAGCAGTGGACTAAGATAGGTTGATGATGAAACCATATAAAGTAAACCTAGGCCTATCCCCAGCAATGCGTCTTTCAGTTTAGTTGTACCTATCTGTTTAACCCTTACCAACTTACCTTTCCCTTCAAGCACAGTCCGTCCAGTGGTTTCAGAGAGGGCGTCATAGCATGGATGCTGGTGATGAATCCCTCAGACACCCCAAAGTTGTCTTCCAAGATCTTGATGATGGGAGCCAGACAGTACAGTGTGCTAGACGCGCAAGAGATCACTTTTTGTTCTGGAATATTTGTATTGTGGTAAAAAAAAGTTCGTCCAGTAAAATGTTGCATGCGTCTTCACCGCTTACTAAGAACATAAAGGGATAGCCCCTTTATGTTGGATTCCATTTTAAGAATGTATACCGTTAAAATTGAGGAATGCCAGTCCTCCTCAGGTATGTGTTAGGTATGTATACATTTTTAAAAGCTGGCGCGTTTTTCTTTTGTTTTTTCATATAATTATCCGCGCTGACGACGTCATAAATCCAGGCCTCCAGTATACGAAAAACAAAAGGGGATCGAGCCAGCTTTTAAAAATGTAAGTATCTATATATTTCTTTGATTCTATCGATACATCCTAGGCTCTTTCGATCGATCGAAGAAAATAAATGCGTGGACGGAGTATAATTAAGAAACGCCCATTACGTCTTTGGAGATAAACGCTAAAAAAGTCGTTCGGTCCTGGCACTAACCAATGGGGAGTTGGTGATCATTGACACCGATGATGATCATCGGTACATCAACGCTTGGTGATGTTATTATAACTCTTTTAACGCTCCCGCTGGCAAGGTGACCCTTAAAAAAATACTTACAATAAATAATTAGGTTCCTTGGAACTATCTTATAAGTATGCACTGGATATAGCATACAGCCAGCCTCAGATAACACTGTGCCTACCTATTATGGTAACCAGAGCTATTTGGTTAAGATAAGACCTCTATTGCGCAGTTGGTAAAGAAAAGGACCTGTTACTTTTGGGGTTGGTGGCGGGTTCGAATCCCTTCATGAAGATCTGCTAATATTTGATTTACTAGACAATCTTTGAGACTATCTGATTTGTTCTTAAAACACGGTTATCAGCAATCTTATTCGTGAGTGTATCACTCATACTATTTTCACCAATTATTGGCTGCATTTTGGTTAGAGTAAACGTGCCTAACTCGTACAAGCTCAAATGCCATGGCTATTGTGAATTTGTGACGAAACTGAAGTAGGTATCTAAACCAAATTTTAAGTAGGTAATCAAAACTTTATTTAAGCAACAATTGACTAAATAAAATTAAACAAAAACAAAAGACATCTGCTCAAAAACACAAAATTTTAAAAACATGATATAAGTACGATTTAGGAACAATAATCCTAAATCGTACCACGCTTATCCTAAATCGTACTCTTGTTTTATTTGTACGTTTAATATTTACATTCAGAACACAAATATGTTACTGTGTTGCGATCAGCCGCCGAACACAGAACATGCGTCCAGAATTCACAGTTACACAACAACACACACACATACATATACACACAACATATACATAGATACAAAATTGATAAAACATTGTATCATGCTTTCTTTTCGCGTTTTATGGCATACTTTAGAAAATTAACTGTCATCAGTCATCAATCATCATCAGCCTGCTTCTTCTTCTTCACATTCATTGAAGTGTTTTTCTTTTCAATGTTAGTTTTCTTAGACTCCAATTTTGCTTTTTTAAACGGCACTGGTTTATTCTTTTCATCTAAGCCTAAAGTTTCATCAAATGTTCTTTTTGTCCCTTTTCGTACCTGTACGATTTAGCTCATACCCTGGTTTACGAATTAGGCGCACACGCGAGTTCATGTTTGAATTTCCCGCATATTTAGATGGCGCTCTTTATGGCAAGTTTTTAACGTAAAATCAATTGGCAATCATAGTTTTACTCAAAAATATCATTCGCTCACACATAATCAGTAAACCAAGAATATACTACTGAAAAGTGATCTCAAAAATTTATTTTTAAATTTTTCACGTGAAATTCGTTTGACAGCGCACCACTTGTTTTCAAACAAATCGGCCGACTAAAAGCTTACACTTTTTACCACTAGGGGCGCTCAAAAGTAAGAGTTCTTGAAACACCAACACGGTACGATTTAGGAACTACTACGATTTAGGCACGTTTACCTTACTAATAAAAACATGAAAATGAACCAATGAGCGCAGAAAATAGGAAAAAATACACTAATTACACCGGAATCGGCCTACTGATGGAAAAGCCAGCTTAATAAACTTATGTTGAAATGTAGGTACTTACGGAAGCTTTTTCTTGGTTGGTGAACATTCCTGAGGCCTCGATGACGTATTGGACTTTAGTAATTTGCCAAGGGATATTTGAAGGTAATTTTTCATGGAACACTTTTATTGAATGATCTATGAAGGGAATCGAAATACAAAATGTTTAGTTAGTAAGTCGGTAGGTACCTATTTCGAACTCTTGCGCTTGACCTGTTTGAGCTACCATGAACATTGAAAGTAGTAATACATTATGAGCCCATTGGGCATATATTATTCTAACTAGCTTAGCAGAGAGTGCGTTAAACCAAAGACATTTTGTTAATGTGGTTATACATTTAATGTCCTAGCGTTAAGAGGGAGGGGGGGGGGGGGGGCAATGAGCGCCCTTTTGTGGATACGCATAGGATTTCGAGTTCATAGGAGATGGACAGAGCATACGTTTTTGAAACGGCTCGGGGCGCGGCGGGCGGCACGGCGTAAGCGCAAAAATCAAGTTTTAGCTTGATAATAACTTTCTACAAGAAAACTACACAACTTAAGAAGCTGGAACCAAATAACTAGTAATAACCAACGAATCAAAACATAAATCATTTCAATAGACCTTAGGGTTCCTGAGATCTCGACCAAATTATGTGCCAAATAGTGCACTTACGAGTATATGATATATTTTTAGCGTATTTTTTTCATACATAATCGTTTATTATATATCGTGTATTCAAGGAACCAAAGAACATTTGTAAAATGTATTTTGTATAATGTAAATCTCTCATTGGCCGTAAGTTAGGTTATTAAGGTTAGAACTGTTTAGATATAAGGGCTGTTGATTTTGTTAAACAATAAAAATAAATAAATAAAATAAACTTTTAGAATTTTATTTCATTCGAGTTTTTTACCACGGGGTATCCCGTGAGTACTTCTACCTACTACTTGGTATGATTTTTCCGTGATTTTTCCTCGAGGTTTCGTAACAAATAAATATAAATAAATTATCGCACAATAGATAAAGGTACCTACTCACTACGTCGGCAGGTAGGTGTAGTAGTCAAAAATAAAGAATGGGACTGATAACAACAGCGGGACAGCATGCCTGTCACTCTCAATCCCATTCTTTATCTAAACTAAACGACAACCTACCTATTGTCTGTAGGTACCTACATATTACCTTACCATCAACAATGATTGTATCGGTAGTGTTTGAAACATTCCCATGCAATTTCCCGTGAGTGGAATCGTATCTTAACAAGTAGTTGATATATTCGACGTTGATAGCGGGGTCGTTTATCGCTGATAACTAGAAATAAAAGAAAAAATTATAATTTCCGCGACGAGGGAATGGAATTTCATAATAGCATTTCATTTCATAATTTCATCTAGATTTATAAGTAAAAAATAACATTTCCGCGACTAGGGAATGGAATACCAGCAGGTATGTAGATTTGAGATATGGGCGGACGATTTTGCAAACGTCCTAGGGCGAATGTGGGTTTAGCTGGTCCAGGCGCCGCAAAGCTTATTGGGCACAAATAGGTATTTAGGATTTATACCTAGTACCTATTGGTTATTTTCTATATTTTGTCCAGCATTATTTATTTATCTGTGGCCGAGTGAATTCGGACTGCGGGTGATGGTATGATAAGACAAGGAAGGAGCCACAGGAGGTAGCTTGCCAGTAGAAAACCTGAGATTACATATTACACCTGAAATCTAAGTAGAGAACATGTCAAAGTATTTTTTACCTCTAGATTAGAATTTTGAAGGCAAACCCTTGCCACAACTCTGCCTATGCGACCGAACCCATTGATTCCCACCTTGATAGCCATTTCAATGGAGAAATGGATTGAAATCATAAAAATTTTGTTATAATTTTCACAACAGCCAGGCCATTTTGAATTTCGCGGGCATCAAGATTAAACTGACATGATGACCATGATGCCAAAGCATCCAAAGATAAAAGAAGAAGAAGAAGTTTCGATCATTATGGGAAGAGGGTGATTTCCTTCGTCTGAGCGCGACAGCCATAATTGTTTCAAAAACCGGTGTTTGGTCAAAACCAAATATTAACCAACCACTCTATTATCCATAGACAAGCAATGGTCAAAGAAAAAGTGTTCGACAAGTTTCGCAATAGGTAGGTAAGTAAAGTAAAGTTTCATTCCAGCATTAGGTAGGTAGTACTTCAGTACAAGTACTACAAGATTAAGATGATTATTTTATCAAAATTCAAAAATCTCAGATATACAGAGCAGAAAATATTTGTTTCAGTAACATAAAGCGTAATAATTATTTTTTGGTTTCTCATATACCTATAGATGAGGTGCCTACCTAATAAACAAAAAATGTTTGACCACATTTTTTTTTTACTATGTGTAGGTACCTACTTCTTTTTTATGTTGTATGTACTTTTCTATAATATTAGTCTAATGTTTGTTCCTTAACTTTTTCATTTTTTATACTTATGTAGGTACCTAAATTATTAAAACGGACTATATTTTTAAGTTTACACTGTACCTAATATTAACGACTATCATTTGGGGGTGAGCAAGACTTCCTACCGTAATACAGTTTTAACTAGTATGGAGGACAGTCACTCGACCACGGGTAACAACAAATTCAAAAACGTATAGGTATATTTTATAATTAATTAATTGTAACCCTTAACTTTTAATAGTGCCATTTTATTTTTGAAATAAACGTTTACTTTACTTTACTTTACAAAATGTTATTTTAATAATGTTTTACATTACAGATGGGCATGTCCAACACAAAATCAAACTAATGCATTAGTTTGATTTTGTGTTGGACATGCCCATCTGTGTATTACAGATACCTACTCTTTGGATAATCGATACTCTAGAATTGTCTATGATTTTAACACTCCATTTTGCTTCCTTGTCCTTCAGCTGACATTTCATAACTCCATCTTGTGGAGAAGATACGTGCAGTGGAAGATCTATTGAATTAATTATCACCGGTAAGTTATTTTGTATTTTATTGCTTATTGTTAGAAGCTAGAACAATATCGTCCATGTACAATATTGCGGTGTATTATTTTAATAAGAAAGGTCCTAAGATATTTAATGATGAGTAACACCATGATTACCTCACAACACTTGCACTTAATTTCATAATTTTTAAGATTAGTCTCAGTTCTAATTCCATTTATGTAGACTAGTAGGTTACATAATAAAACGACTATTGTGATAGAATGTTGTTTAGTTAGGCAGTTCTTTTTTGTTTTGCTTTTGTTAAAACTTGACCTTTATATGACCTCCACGCGCCGGTCCTATTAGTCGTCCAATGTGTCCATCCCAAAACCGGCACCACGACAATATCTTTGAGATATGCTCATAAGTAACTTGCGATAAGGTACATTGAGTACGCTGATTGTATTTTGTTTCACTTTGACAATGGGTCTTACGCGAGCCAAGTAACTACCTAGTATTTATGATTCAATTAAAAACTCTAGCTCTAAAAATAAACTACAGTAGGTACTTAGCCTTGATACGTACTACTAAATGATAAATCATAAAAAAACTAGGCAGATTGGATGCAATTCGCGAATCAAACAGAAAAGTTAATGATATTGCTCTTACTGGCTCTATTCCCAAATAATTAAAGTTAATCAAGGCAAAAGTATGTGCTTCATTTGACCTTTATTGATCTTCCATTTTCTCGATTAAACGTACAATAATGAACCAAATAAAAAAACAATCCTGTGAACTCGTTTAAATTAAAGAATGCTATTTATTATTTATCAATAGTTTTATCTTCCAAATGTTTACTTATTTTTTATTTTATACATACAAACTATGATACGACTATGAAGTACATACCTACCTAACTCATTATTATTTTATCTTTGCAGTAAACATGTCGAAAATCGGAATCAATGGATTTGGCCGCATTGGGCGCCTTGTGCTCCGTGCTTCCGTCGAGAAGGGAGCGTCAGTCGTTGCCATCAACGACCCCTTCATCGGTCTGGACTACATGGTCTACCTCTTCAAATACGACTCAACTCACGGACGCTTCAAGGGCACTGTTGAGGCTCAGGATGGTAACCTTGTCGTAAACGGAAACAAGATTGCCGTCTTCTCCGAGCGAGACCCGAAGGCCATCCCATGGGGCAAAGCTGGCGCTGAATACGTCGTAGAGTCTACTGGCGTGTTCACCACTATCGCTGCCGCTTCCGCTCACTTGGAGGGCGGTGCCAAGAAGGTCATCATCTCGGCCCCCAGTGCTGATGCTCCCATGTTCGTCTGTGGCGTTAACCTTGACGCGTACGACCCCTCGTTCAAGGTCATCTCCAACGCTTCCTGCACCACCAACTGCCTGGCTCCCCTTGCCAAGGTTATCAACGACAACTTTGAAATCATTGAAGGTTTGATGACCACCGTACACGCTACCACCGCTACCCAGAAGACCGTCGACGGACCTTCCGGCAAGCTGTGGCGTGATGGCCGTGGTGCTCAGCAGAATATCATTCCCGCCTCCACCGGTGCCGCCAAGGCTGTCGGCAAAGTCATTCCCGCTCTTAATGGAAAGCTTACTGGTATGGCTTTCCGTGTTCCAGTATCCAACGTTTCCGTTGTCGACCTTACAGTCCGCCTTGGGAAGGCTGCGTCCTACGATGCCATCAAACAGAAGGTCAAGGAGGCAGCTGAAGGCCCCTTTAAGGGAATCCTTGCTTACACTGAAGACCAGGTTGTATCTTCAGACTTCATCGGTGACACCAACTCCTCCATCTTCGACGCTGCCGCTGGTATTTCTCTAAATGACAACTTTGTCAAGCTTATCAGCTGGTACGACAACGAGTATGGCTATTCCAGCCGAGTCATCGATCTCATTAAGTACATCCAGACAAAGGATTAAATAACTAGATTTTAAGTAAACTACCATTTTATTTGGATTACTATAATACTTTGTCGAGATTATCGGCCCTTTTTATTTTTAAGATATAGACGTGTTACCTAAATTATTTTACGTACCTGCTACTATGACAGTAGTTCTAGTAGGGATGTTAAAAAAAACAGTTGATTGCTTGTAGCAATATAAAAAAGCGTGTATGAAAATCGTTGTAATAAAATATTTAACTGAAAATTAAACTTTCATTTAGTCCAAGCAAAACAACAATACTATCTAATACGTACGTAGGTACCTACCTACCATAATTTCTAAATATACCTAGTTCTTTCTATGAACTTTGCAGTTCTTTGTATCAATGATACAAACGAACCATGCTGCGGTGACGTCCCATAGAATGTGAAAATACATTGTTGTTATAATCCTGCTGTATGTACAACGAAGCCCTTTAGTAATTTTCACATAGGATTTTCAAAATGATAGGTTTTCTTAGGAAAGTTTTTACCAAAATCTAACAAGCGTTCCAAATCACCCAAACGATGCATAGAGGGTATAAGCGCTAAGGCTTATACCGAATTGAAGTGAATCAGATGTTTACTCCATCCCTCAAAACAGGGAAATTAACTAGTCCATCCAGTATACATTTGCGGGTGGCATCGCCGCCGCCGCCCCGCCGCGCGCCTCGCGCCGTCGCGTCGTTGGGATAAAAGGCCACGTTTACGAAGAAAAATTTCTAAAAAAACTTTTACTAAAATAAAATTACAAATTTAGGTAGGTAGGTACATTTTCTTTTTTAATTTTTGGTCCATTCCATCATTGTCCATTCTTTGATTATTAGCAAGATTAATGTTTGTATTTTATGTTATGCTATAATAACAATGGTATGTTACAAACAAATTGATCTAATTCTAGTTAAGTTAAAGAAATTAATACGGTATCTAGGTACCTAATTAAATAATTGCAAACAAAATTTAAGTAATTTTAATACCTACCTATTTTATTAATTACCTAATAAAATTACAAACTATATTAACATAAGTAGTACCTACATATTTGCATTTCTGTATATATTTGCTATAATAAGTAGGTAGGTACACTATAAATACCTACAACATTACAGATGCTTAGAGCTTAGCTTAATTTAGTGCGCTAAACTTGCTATTCTGATTTAGGGTAAATAAACCCCGAAATCAGAATTGGATACAAAACAAGAAAATATACACAACAGACACGTGGGTCAGAAACAGGCGCACCTTTTTATATAGCTACAATACAATGCCGAACGAAGAAGCTCTCTTTTCTCCGATTTTATCTCTTGATTGGAACTTTGGAACGTAGTTATTGTTTTTATTTTAATTTCATTGAATGACCTGTATCTTTCCATCAAATTCATCAGTTTGCAATTTGCAATTGCAATAAGTTTGTTTCTAGAAGTCACTGTACTTACGCAGAAAAACCGGTAATTAGGCACTGGCAATCCAATGAATTTTACTAATGGCCACACTCGCTTGCATTCAACTTCTTTGTAGGTAGTTATAGTAAGAGGTACCTACCTACAGAGTACTTATTTGACACACTCGCTTGCATCTGTTTTGTCGTATAATGTCATGTCAGAATACTGTCATTTATGACTTTCATTACTTTGCTAGTGGTTTGCTTCGTGTAAATTTTGTAATTTTTATCCAATTATTTCAGAGAATAATGGTTTTTTCGAATGGATAATGTTAATTTTAGCTGTGTTTTTCACGATAAGCTAGAATAATTGTGTAGAAGCCCACGCAATCTAATAATTAAAATGGAGGATCTCTACTTGACAGAAACTGAAACGAGATATTTCGGTGATTTGTTTTTATGTTGCGACGAAGAGTCCAATGGGAAAATACCGATTTTGAAAGCAACAGAATTATTCAGATCCTCTAATACATCTAATGACGTCCTAAAACAGGTATAATTTTGTACACTTTATGTGTACAAAATTAAGAAGTGCTAACAAGATAAGTGTTTCTACTGATGAGTAATGATAATAATTAAACGTTTCAGATCATGGACATAAGCGTAGCCCCAAACAACTGCGCTTCTCTAAATCACTTGAATAGGAAACAATTTTACTGTGCGCTAAAATTGATAGCTGCACATCAATCAAACATGGCTGTAAAACCTGAGCTGATATCCACTTGCCTGGACCTTCCTCTGCCTAGGTTTACTTGGACAATTAATTCCGAAGCTAGTGCTGATCTCATACAGCTTTCAAATTCTCCTAGGGAGCAGCATAATGTGAAACGTGAAAGGAATTTTGTTGGGAGCATTGGAGCTTACGAGCCTATGCGGTTGTCAGCATCCAACCTCTCTGATAGCGACGCTGCTCCTACCCTGTCACTCGATGCTAATGAAGGGCTTAGTACAGATTCTGAAAAGGAATCTGAAACAATGTCACAAAGATCCAGTTCGAGAGGGGTAAGATAGTTGACTTTGTTGTAGTTATCTTTTTCTATCAATCTTACATTGTCAACTCGGTCATTATTGGCCAAAGATGATTCAAATTATTGAGAGCCTATTACGCTTTTTACATTATGTTTGAAATGTTGAAGAGTCCTGTAAGGTCAAACCTAAAGGAAATAAAGTAGTTCCAAGACAGACTGGATACATAAAAACAAAGTGTATGATTTCTGGAAAGTATGTTGGATGAGTTTTATTGTTGACACAAGATAATGTTAAGTGGCTCATGTTTCAGTGTACTTGTGTTATCTGTTAACCAACTAATAGATGCAAATATTATCTAGGTACTCTAGATAACTTGCCAAATAATGTTAACAAAGTTGAAAAAATGAATAAAGCAGAAGTGAACTGATAAGCGCCTTTATTTGAAACTAGAGTCGACTCATGTAATACCTGGATTAAACATAGCAGACAACAAAACATAGCACAGAGAGATAATATAGCTACAATCTATTAAATATTTTTTAGAATTAGACAGTAGTTCCGGATCAAAACAAGTTTATAATAATTTACACGCATTTTTTCTTAATAAAAAGTAGCCTATATTTTATTCCAGGTCTAGAACTTAATGTGTGCAAAATTTCAGTTTAATCAATTCAGTAGTTTTGGTGTTGTTTTTGCACAAACATCTTCACAACTGCATAAACTTTCACCTATATACATATATTTGTAGAATTAGTTTAGATATGTATTGAAGTACCTGTAGGTTTATTGCGTACCTGTTATTCTTTGTCTACTTGTCTATAAACTGTGTAGGTAAAGTAAGATCAAAACTAATCTAAAAAAAACATCTTAATATCATCTTGTATTTGCCTCAAACTTACCTTTCCTAATTCACAGAGAAGAGGCAAGAGTGGGTCACCATGGAGCATAGCAAGTGAAAGTCCCACCCCGACAAACTCTGTGGCTGAACGTGTCCATCCAGTCTGGGAACACAGTGCCACAGGCCGGGGGGTGTGGCCCGCTAATACTGGGGAGGAGCATACACAGTTGCTAGGTAAGTCACCAGTAACCAGTTAAGAGTGCGTAGACATAAAGCACAGCCAGTGAAAGCCCCACACCAACCAACTCGGTGGCTGAAAGCCTCCATCCAGTCA
Organism: Eupithecia inturbata; assembly: GCA_963662085.1. Classification (NCBI taxonomy): domain Eukaryota; kingdom Metazoa; phylum Arthropoda; class Insecta; order Lepidoptera; family Geometridae; genus Eupithecia; species Eupithecia inturbata. Next base: position 3,898,415 of record OY759195.1, read on the forward strand.
GGGAACACTTCTATGGGCCAGGGGGTGTGGCTAGCTAATACTGGCGAGGAGCATACACAGTTGCTAAGTGAGTTCCCCCGTCCTCCCGTCCTCTACATAAGCCTCATCCAAAACAGGGTGGATAGGATAATAAGCCATAGGTGATTTGAAGGTATTAATGAGGTATGCTGCTGTCCCCTATAAGTTTATGTCTTTGCATCTCAGTCAGTGTCCATTTCAGAATGAAATTAGAAACTTTTTTTCACAATAGTTTTTTTTTGTCAGCATACTTCGCTGACAAAAAAAAACTATTACTCTCACTGCTAGGCAAAAGCCTCCTAAAAATACTTCCACTCGGTACGGTCCCGCGCGATCTCCCTTACATCTATTAGGAAGGGGTTAAGGTTGTTCCACCAACGCTTTCATGGCCAAGCCAACAAATGGACGACCCAGGGTGACAATACGTCATGTTGTAGTTGTTAGCTTGTTGCTTTTTGTGGATTTTTTTAAGTAGCTTCAGAACCTTATTCTCTTACATATTCATTAAGATAGCTGTAAATTTCCTGAACATTTCATAAATAAATAAAAAAAACTATCAGTTAGAATCTTATTCTACCCTATCATTTCCTAATGAGTTATCATTTCCTCCAGGTACAGAAGAAGAATCCTCCGATCGGCATTCATCAGAAGAGGAGGGCGACGGCGATGCCACCGCTATTTGGCTCATTAGCGAAGCACAGGCGAAGCACTACGCGGCGCAGTTCGCACAACTACGGCCCGACGGCGGCTTGCTCCCGGGACATACAGCTAGGTAATGATTATACTTTACTAATAGATGTGGGTCTTGGCTCGTATTAGCGTCATTTGGCTCATCAGTGAAGCACAGGCGAGGCACTACGGGGCGCAGTTCGCACGACTACGGCCCGACGGCGGCTTGCTCCCGGGACATACAGCTAGGTAATGATTATACTTTACTAATAGATGTGGGTCTTGGCTCGTATTAGCGTCATTTGGCTCATCAGTGAAGCACAGGCGAGGCACTACGGGGCGCAGTTCGCACGACTACGGCCCGACGGCGGCTTGCTCCCGGGACATACAGCTAGGTGATGATTATACTTTACTAATAGATGTGAGACTTGGCTCGTATTTGCGTCATTTGTCTCATCAGCGAAGCACAGGCGAAGCACTACGCGGCGCAGTTCGCACGACTACGGCCCGACGGCGGCTTGCTCCCGGGACATACAGCTAGGTAATGATTATACTTTACTAATAGATGTGGGTCTTGGCTCGTATTAGCGTCATTTGGCTCATCAGTGAAGCACAGGCGAGGCACTACGGGGCGCAGTTCGCACGACTACGGCCCGACGGCGGCTTGCTCCCGGGACATACAGCTAGGTGATGATTATACTTTACTAATAGATGTGAGACTTGGCTCGTATTTGCGTCATTTGTCTCATCAGCGAAGCACAGGCGAGGCACTACGCGGCGCAGTTCGCACGACTACGGCCCGACGGCGGCTTGCTCCCGGGACATACAGCTAGGTGATTGATGATTATACTACTACTAGATGCCTCGTTTTAGCTCATATTCATCATCAACTCATCATCATATTAACGATTTTAGGCTCATCAGCAAGACACTCTTTCTAAAATTGACAATGGTTTAATGTGTTGTACGTATAATAATAATTATGAGTTATCTAATCTAACTAAAATGTTTATTTCCAGATTGTTCTTCGAAAAGTCCCGCCTATCAGTATCGGATCTCCGCAAAATATGGCAGCTTTCCGACATCAACAAGGACGGTCTCCTAACCCTCGAGGAGTTCAGCATAGCCATGCATCTCATCGTGCTGCGCCGGAACAACATCCCGGTACCCGAAACACTTTCTCCTTGTCTAATACCTAAGGTCGACTCTCGGTTCTCACAACGCGCGGTCACTACCGACCTAGTAGATTTAGGGGCAGATATGTTCGGTTCGGGTACCTCCGCCGATTTCAACTTCGCGCCTAAAGATAGTGATCCGTACGAGGCGAAAAAGGACGAACGGAAAGCGTCCTTGTCTCCTCCGAAACCCGAAGCGCAGACGAATAATCGCGAGTGGACGAAGTTCGTCGACTCACCCACGTCTAGCATATCAAGCCCGGGACCGAAACCTGTCAACTTTGATTTCCAACGCGGCGCTGTGGAGCGTGATCCAAAAATATTTCACCCGGTTGCTCTACGAGTGACTCCGGATGCGAATTCTTTACCCGTAGAGGAGCAAAGAGTCGCGACGTCCCCACGTAGAGACGACATATCTCACGCGTTCGAGCTAGCGAGTCCGAAGCGTCTACACTCGCAACCGCCGCCCGATCCGCCACCGAACGGTCAGGAGATCAAGGCCATCTCTCGTCCGCAGCCGAGGAAACCGATCAAAAGTGTAGGAGTCCTCCCCCCACCGCCGACTAGGGACTCAGTCCCTCACGACGATGGCCCACAGTCGCTTCAACTGGCGCCGCGTAAGGAGCCGCCTCCTCCGCCACCGCCAAGACCGCTGCGCAACCACGCGCGATCAAGCTCGCTTGACCTAACACGTCTGAAAGGTCCTCCTAACCCCGCGCCGACTATAGCACCAATCCCCCCTCCTAGAACCTCGCCAGGTAACAACGCTGCTGGGGAGTACGAATCGGAAGGCTTCGGGTACAATCGGGAGGATCAACGAGCTCGCGGCGCGTTTGAGGTGGTCGTTCGTAGGGCGCCGGAGCCGGCCGGTGACGTCAGAGCTCTAATGGAGCAAAATGCGGTGCTTCATCGTGTGTGTCGCGCCCTTTGTGCGGAGTTGGCGGATGTGCAGAGGGAAAGAGAGGGGTTAAGAGTTCGGCTGAGTGATGACCGCGATCAGCCCTAGTCATCTGATGTTACCGTGTGTGTTTGCTTGATAAATACCTCTATTGATACCTCTAGTTTGTTAATAACATCAAAGAAACACGGTAACTGATTTACAAATTAGTGTAATTAGTCTTGCGTACCATATTTCGTTGAGTACGACTACAGTGGTTTTTATCAAGTTGATACATTGACGACTGCTAACGTTTTTTTGCTACGGCTCTATAATAATAATCTCCTATTCAAGCAGTTATTTTTCCTGTTAGCTACCCCAGTGATAATTAAATAATTAGTAAAACAAGACTAAAAGAAACTGGAAAACTGCATAGCTTTTGAATTTTTTTTTGGACTTATGAACAAAAATTTAAAAAGATAGCTTACTTTACATTTGTTTTTGGCTCATTTTAAACATCTATCTATAATTTAAGAGGCTAAACTAAATCTTCCTTACCTTACTCATTTAAGTGTCCCTAAAGTCACGAACTTATTATAAAGTACTACCAACTTTACATTATGGATAATGTGTATTAAATTTAAAAAAAAATATTTAAAAACACGAAATTAATACATAAATAAGAATGTAGTATTAACATAGTATAACTAAATATTTTTCGATGTTTATGTGAAAATATTTGCAAATATTCGTGCACCCTATGTATAATTCTGCCAAATTACTCCATTTTCATATCAAGATAGAAAAAAATTCAAAGATTGCGAAAGATTTATTTAGAGGCAAAATTGTGTATTGAATTTATGTTTCATGATATTTCTTTGTACTTCAATAATTATCATAATCAATGGATTCTTTAATATTTATGTGGTTGTGCTTTGTTTGTAATTATATACCGACTGAATGATTCATACTAACTCTGTTTAAATATCATCTAAATCAAATGTGTATATTTAAATTTATGTCATCCCATTCTCACTCCCCCATCCTTTACAAAATTTACATCAATAGTTGTGTAAAAAAATAATCAAATTATTATAATTCATGATTTGAACACAAATTTTCATCATAAAAGCAAACCTTTAGAGAATACAGGTATTCTTTGGATCAAGATTGCGTTTGTGTATTTTCCCATTTATAAAATCATAATTTAGCTTTATTCATTAGTTAAACAAAATATACGGTTTTAGATAAAACTAATAACGTCCCAAAAACCTATATCCAATCGCATTTAGTTGTATAGAAAGCTTGTAAGAATATGTAAACATTATTTTGTTGTTATAATGTATAAGGCACTATTAAATGTTGCTTGAATAGCATTCCTTATTTTAATGTAATTTGCTTTATATTTTAAACGAAAATCTCTATAGGGCCTTTTCCATCTACAAACAATTTTTGCGAAACATTGTGACCGTAGTTCTTTAAGGTCGACTATGAATTTCAATGATGGTGGAAGAAATCCTAAAATAAAGATATATTTATTTATTTAATTGTGAATGTTGTATAAAACTAGAATAAATATTAAAAGAGTGTAAACGTGAAGTTAAGAACTTGTGAGAAAGACATTATAAGAGTAGAATGGAGGAGTATATACATTGTTATCTGTAAGTATCTTAGGTTAGGTGAAGTCACATATACATTTTATGTTTTGTATGCCGCGCGTACTATCCTGCGATATATGATATTACAAAAGTAATTAGCTATTTTCTATATTGTGATAAGTTTATATGTAATTGTATTTATCTTTTGTTTAACGGTAGGTACATACCCTATCCCTAAGAATACATACATATAATTAAACCTCGATCGAGCAGCCCAGCGTCTGTATATAATTTTTTTTCGCGTTTTCTGCATTATGTCTCTGATTATACATTTTCGGTCCAATTTTTGTACTACCTATAATTAGTGTTCACCATTTCTACTTCTACCTAATTATGTTTCATAAACTTTATACAGTAATGCTTAAATATTGTAGTAAATTATGTACAATAAACATATTATAAAAGCTATTTGAATTTCAATAAAATTAGATAAATCCATACTAATATTATAAAAGCGAAAGTAATTCTCTCTGGCCGTCTGTAACCTTTTAAGGGTGATCGTCACGGGTTAGCGCGAGATTACCATTTTTTTTTTTTATAGATTACATGTTTTTGGTTAGTAGTGTCTTAAATCCCATGTTAGGTTTATCTAGACACTATGGTTCTCTAAAAAATAAGTATAAATTTGTACACACGGTAGGCAGTTACGCACACAACAATCACAGCGTTGTCACCGTCCGTCCTGTCCGAGTGTAGCTGTAAGGCGCGGTGCGGATTAATCTCTATCGACTATCTTTATTCCGGTAAAAAGCGACAGAAGCTAGAATCCTATTTATATAAAACATGGCTAGTCATGAAAACATCGCTGCGCTTATTTTTGTAAGGACTTACCCAACCTATCTTATCAACGGCATAATAAATAGCGCCGCGCTATCTGAAAATCGATTTGGAGTAGGTAAGATCAATCGAAACGCGGGATTAGTACAAACTCGAACGCAGCGCGTCGCGTCCACCCTCCGCGCTCCGTGATAAGAGCGATAAGCTCACAAGGGCCGCTGACTCCACAACGAGGCTCGTTTCTCCCTCGCTGTGGCGCATACCTGCGGCCTTTTTTGTTTTGTACCCGCGTCCCCCCTACCCACCCGCGCCAAGCAAACCGTCTCGAGACGTGCTCGCGAACGCACGCGCCGTACTGCGCTCGCGCGATCTACTCCCGCGACTTGCAATGAGATCTTTCATGTGACTGTTATTGTGAAGTTACGGATATTATAATGCAGTGCTTCGTACTCGCTCTGACCGTGACCCTCGTGACCGGAGCCGCCGCTGAGGCCTCCGTGCGGACATGTGAACCCATCAAAGTGGCAATGTGCAAGAACATCGGATACAACCAGACCGGGATGCCGAATCTCGCGCGGCACACTCTGCAAGCAGACGCGGATGTGACCCTCCAGACCTTTAGTCCTCTGGTCCAGTACGGGTGTTCTTCCCAGCTGCATCTGTTTCTGTGCTCCGTGTACGTTCCGATGTGTACGGACAAAGTGGCGCTTCCCATCGGCCCGTGCCGAGGACTCTGCGAGAGTGTGTACTCGCGCTGCTTCCCCGTCCTTCGCGGATTCGGGTTCCAGTGGCCTCCTGAACTAGACTGTTCGCTATTCCCTGCTGAGAACAATCACGAGCACATGTGTATGGAAGGACCGGGCGAGCGCGCGCCGCCGGTCGGGACCGTACCCTTGGATGCGACGGGTAACGGACGATGTCGGAGGCTGATAAAGCCGAACAGTTGGGTGTGGGTGCGTGGCTCAGGGCACTGCGCTCAGTTCTGCGATGCGGAGGTGCTGTGGGAGGCCGGTGAACGGAAAGCCGCTGAGGTGTGGCTTGCGACGTGGGCCGCGCTGAGCTTTGCTTGCACGCTGGCCGCTGTGGGGGCGCAGCTGGCATGTGGTGACCGAGGCGGCGCCGGAGAGCGAGCGCTGGTGCTGGTGGCCCTGTGCCGGTGCGCGGCGGCGGCGGGCTGGGGCGTGCGCGCCGCTGCCGGCCGAGCCGCCGCCGGTTGCGCTAAAGACTCCACCTCGCCAACTAGGATGCTGCTGGCCCACGATGGACTCGCCAACCCGAATTGCGCTGTCGTCTTCCTCCTTCTCTACTACTTCGGTCTCGCCGCTTCAGTTTGGTGAGTCTTTTTTCTACTCTGTTCAATCATATCCTTGTATTTTGCCCATGTGTATTTCACAGCATAGTTTCATCTACCTGGATAATCTTGCAAATACTGCCAACGAGACAATGTTTTTCCAAACAATGACATCAGAAAAAAAACCGCAACAATCGCCACCTCCGTACATTATGCTCCACCTTATTGTTAATACCGCAGAGTATTCTTTACCTGCGATCTTTGTTGTGATTTATGAGTTTTAACTCGTCGCCAGTCAATTAAATTTTGTCACTTCTTTTATTGTTATCGGCGGAAACGTTGACAATAACGCCGGTAAAACTAAATTCCTTAGAATCTTCAACTCCGCTGCATTCACTTCAAAAGTCTCAGCGACGCATTTGTTAGACCCATTTACAAATGCTTTCTCAATCTCCTTTGTTAAACAACATCGAACATTAATGATTGTTCGTAGTCAGTCCACTGGAGCTAAGACAATACTGTTCGTGCTTGAATAAGCTTAAATTCCCGGCTACTTGTCAGAAGCTCCTGTCGAGTCAGATTGTTCTACCGCTAGCTATAACTCATGGCTTGAATTTTACGGACATCCCATTGTTCTGGCTTGAGTTCGTTATAACTATGTGTTGGAACTTCCTTCAAATGTAATTTAAGACGTAACTGTTTCTTGGAAATTGCATGCTTTTGAGACGGAAATCATCCGTCATCGTTTATTTTGAACCATTCTCTAGTATTGTGCAAGACTTTGGTACATTATTTACTACAACCTAAAACTTGGAGAAGTTTAACCAATTTAAACATGATTAACTAATTTCTGTCGTCCTTTTAGAACTCCACGTAGGTTTTGCCTCATTAAACATATCCGAGATCCAAAATTAAAGATATCCAAAAGAGTTTCACCAATATTTTATCCGCCTCTATTAGAACAAGACTATAAATCACACTTGTTCTTCGAAAACTATTTTAAAACGCTATAGGAACATCGACCGTAAAGTAAAACGAATTGGGAAATAAAATAAACGAGGTCCAATAAATCATGTCCTGTGTAGATGGTGGAGGAACTGGTAGGCTGTAAAATGGTGCATCAAGGATACGGAGATGAGAAACTACGAGTATAACTTCTTGAGGCTGAAGTTTTATAGGTTAGGTTTACCTTTCTCTATTAGGAATAAGTGGTAATTTGTACACCAACAGTTTTCTATAAAGCTATGGAACTAAGCGAAATTAATGAAAACATGGAAGTTGAAAGCTACAGGCTATGAAAAGCCAAGATATTTTGCAATCTGGCTTTTTTATTTTATAGTCTTAGCGTGTTCGCTTTTGTCGCAATTTTGCTCACAAATTCTGCGCTTTATCAGCATGATTCTAAATTTTTCAGCTTTAAGTATAATCCAGTGTGTTTTGTTGTGATAAGCAAATTCCAATATTAATGTTGCAATCACAAATATGCATCAATGCTATAAAAAATGGCACATAAAATCTAGTATATTAAAAGTTATGATCTCAAGCTATCAAAAGAATACAATACGACGAGTATAAATAAACAAATAAAGCTTGGCAATCCACACAGCATCATCTAGCCCCAAGTTAAGCAGAGCTGGTACTAGATGACTGATATACTTAATGCAATACAATATATTACATAGATAGATATTTTTTATTATACATAGAAAATACCTAGAACACCCGGAACAAATATTTGCAGATAGTACAGTCATTTGTCCCAAGGCGGGAATCGAACCCGCAACCTCCTGCGTTGCAGGCGGACCTTAATTCGCCCACCGCGCCTCATCGGTCGTCATATATAGTATAAAGCTGAGCTGCTACAGATAAATCTATAAGACACTAAATTAAGAACAGAATATTGCATTTTTCTATACATTTACTACTTCAGTTTGAAATGTCATAAATAAGTTTCGAACCTTTGCTATTAATTTTGTTTTAAGTGACACTTTTACTGTCTACGAAATGGCTTACGATTATGACACATCAAAAAAATACTTTCATAATTTAATGCAGCTGTAAATTTTACGCATTGACATGGTTATTGGCCTCTGAAATCATCTAGAGCCTAGAGGAATTTGAACGTTTTCTTAAAGATATAAAGGCTCAAATCCACTGGCTCATTAAATGTGCTCCAACCACACGTTGCAGCGTTTTGTTGATCGGAGCAATGAAAACCCGGGCCTGTTAGATGAACACACATGGCGATGTTAGAAGTTTCAGAAGCTCTTGTGTCAATGGAATAAAGGTCATTTGGGTTGAAATACGAGATGCAATAAAAAGTAGCAAGTCTCACATTTCTGATGTTGCAATTCACTTATTGGGATCTCGGGGAGACTTTGTTTTTGTGCGTTACTTAGAATCGCGTTACTGGTCCTTGGAGAAGTTATTGACTGAATTTTTTGTAGGTAATTTTTAAAAAATTGCTCCAGAGCTAAAAAGTGGTGCTGTTATGATGGTACTTGAACTTACGAGAATTCCAAGCTATATATTACATTTGCTTGGCAATGAAATAAAGATAAGGGAATGGAATCTTTTAGTTAGACAATAAATAAATCGCCAAGTGCGAGTCGACTCGTACACGAAGGGTTCCGTACGGTAAAAATCAGGCAACTCTTTCAAAGAACATCAAATTTTCACAAAAAAAAATTAATTTTAAATTTTCACCTTATTTTTAGTATTTGTTATTATTTCTGTTGAAGTGTTACTTAATTATAGAAAGTTTCATGTGTCTCTACCACATGTGTAGTTCAAGAGATACAGCCTTGACAAATGAAGAGCAAAAATAGCAAAAAAAAACACGTTTGTTGTACGGGAGCCCCCTTTAATTTTGATATTTATTTTATTTATGTTATTTGTTGCAAGAGAAATACACATTATCTAAAAATGTCAATGTCAATGTAAAATGTCTACCTCTTACGGTTCATGAATCATGAGGTATAGCCACGGACGGATAGCAGAGGCTTAGTAATAGGTTTCCGTTTTCAACCTTTCGGGTACGGAACCCTAAAAAACCTAAAACATACCTTTAGCTTCTATTTCGTTAAAGGAGCTTAATAAAAGAGCGTGCCTTTGCTCACTAATATGTTCAATTACTTTAGGTATGCGTATTTCATTGTGAGGGTAACTTGCTGGTCCTATTCAAAAAGCTAAAAAAGCATCATAGCTTACAATATAACCGCAAAAGCCATCTTCCAACATGGCATATGAATAATACATCCACTGTTGTCTGTATTTCTGTCGCGCGTAATTTCCTCTGAATTCGTACGATAATCCTTGGCATTCCTCAAATAGGCCGCCATTCCCGCCAGCATTTCTTTGAAACCTGATCTCTAATGAAGACATTTTTGAAATCATAACACCTTTGAAAGCGAAGCATCATTCTTCTGATTGTTTAAGCTTGGGGAGTGAAATTCCTCTATCCGTAGTTGGTAAGTCATGGATGTTAGCTTCTGGCCTTGTTACTGCTTGTGTTTCCTCGGGAATTACTGGCGGTTTATTACTGTTTTTTTCGTAGGTTTTATTTCTTAGTTGTACTTTCCTCTTGTGGTAAAAAGCATCTTTGTGTAATTCTTTATTGTACACAATAATACATAAGCATGAACTTATTTAATAGGATATGTACATAGGCGAGCTTAACCCTGAAAAGAGTTTTCTTCCAGGAAACCTTAGATTTATAGGAGAGGCGATGGAACAGGTAGAGGAAGTGTACAAAAACAATATTTTAATTCTTAATTCTTTATTGCACTAATAAAACAAATACATGTAAAACTTAAAACTAGAGAGGTTATGGCAAAGTTATGGCTTTGGCTTATTAAGTTAGGATTTATAATCGTATAGCAATATTCCAGCTAACGAAAATCCACACCATTAACCTACCTACCTACTGATTTAATTTTAAAGTGGTATTGTCCCTAAAAGCATGCTTACGTTACGAGGGTATACTGTACCTACTGCCCGAAGCCCCCAATGGACTGGTCTAAGAGTAGGTACGTTACGTACTAAAGACATGTTTATTCCCTATTCCGTAAACACTGAACCCCATGATAATAAATATAATTGTGTGCCTGCTGCCTCGCTTCGTTAGTTTATTTCTGAAGCTCCAAATTATACAAGGTTTCGTATAAAACAACCTAAACAAAACCAATTTAACTTTAGCTTGCCAGCCCTAACCATGTACCATCTTTAGCAATTAAACTTTAAAATAACATGGAAACATAAAAGGGAACGGTCTACTGTAGTGGTCAACTCCGACTGTCACGTTCTTGCCAAAATATTGGAAGAAGACTTATTTCCTTGTTGTATAATGCGATCGAGAAATGTTCAATCAAATGACACCTATTCCCCTTATTTATATACTATATCTATCTGTCTTCTTTAGTTGTTTTCGTCATAAATCTTAGATCATCTTATTGATCTCTCCATACTAATATTATAAATTCGAAAGTAACTCTGTCTGTCTGTTACCTTTTCACGGCTGAACGGATCTCAATGAAATTTGGCAGGGAGGTAAATAATATCCCGGGGACCGACATAGGCTACTTGGAAACACGTGAGAAGCCGCAAGCAGCAGCTAGTTGATAATATATTTGATTCTAAAATAATAAGTGCTCTGAGTACATAGTAATTCCTACCTTACCTACTAGTTATATCTTTCTTTGAAATAATGACCGTTGTACTCTGAAATTACACATTGTTTTATTGTGATAGTACCTACAATACAATACAAATATTCTTTATTGCACACCAAATAATAAAAAAAATAAACAGAAAAAAAAAAGTTAATGTACAATGGGCGGCCTTATCGCTAAGAGCGATCTCTTCCAGGCAACCTTGAAGACGATACAAGTTTGCCTAAAAGATGGGGCTACAAGATCCTGTATGAAATGAAGGGTCCATACCATGGACCAAACTCGATGTAACATTGCAACATTTTTGGGATATTATTTGATTTCTTATAAATTAACCCAGTGTGAGGCTTACGTACTATAATAATAAAAACCTTCGATGTTTGTACAAACCACGACACAAATAACTAAAACTGCTTGGCGTCCAGTTTCAGATATAATTAAATGAACAATAATAACATTATTATTTTAGTAAGCAATAAAATTATTGAAGAAAGGATCAAAGTAATGAAAATTCCGTATATAAAGACGCTCGTTTTACAAACATTGTACATACGATTTGGCTGGAATATAGTTTCAGGCCTTTTATTTGTACGAATTTATTGGAGAGTGGACTTAATCTTTCGTGGTTCGTTTATTCCAATAATCCTTTGTTTCAGTAATAAACTTTACGATACAATCCAGTATCAGGTGCTTAATTAATTTTTGCAAAGATTTGCCGGAATTTTATGAAGGTGATTTGATTATCCTTTATATGGTTCTCAGTCTTGGTTTATTGCTGTCTATATACGTAAAAAGAGATACGTCATCGGAATCATAATTTTATGACTTGATCTCGTTATGATTATGAATATGAATGTTTGTTTGTATCTTTCAATCTTATAATTTTAATTTGGTTCCCATAGTTAGTGATTGCAAGCTTTGCTTAGTTTATTTATCATCTTCACGTTTATTAATTGTTGTTCTGTTTCATTGTTTCCCCTAGGTTTTGATAACCTAGTACGTTATTCATGCTAAACCCATGACTTAGCCATAAATAATTTGCCTACATTTATCTGGTTGTGTCAAATCTAGTGCATATTAGATATTATTATAATTATGTACTATTAAGTACTGTCGATTCGGACACCATTAAAAAAAAGCTGCATTGTACAGTCAGTTAAAAAAAAGGTTTTTACCGAGGCGCGGCGGGACATAACACGACACATTACATTAATAGGTAGGTACAAGAAACACATAAGATTATAAATAAAAGATAAAAAAACAGATACAATTATACAGTGCGTTACATAATAAGGGGCCAAAAAGGTCCCTGTCTCAACATTATGCCGCTACAAGCCGAAGTTAGTAGCGGCGGCGCTGATACAAAACATTTACCTATGTAATATATATTATTGTATTAAGTATATCAGTATCCCATAACACAAGCTCTACTTAGTTTGGGGCTAGCTAGATGATCCTATGTGGATTATCCAGCATTATTTATTTATTTAATCTTAATAATATAAGATATCCAGGGTGGATTTTTGAGACGGGACTGTACCTAAAGGCAGGTACCTCAACCGTTAAGATGCAGGAAAACGATCCTAGGAGAACATCCATAGCTTTTTGAGATAATCTGAACTGCTGAATATCGTTAAAAGTTTTTTTACTTACCTACTTTATTTGTGCCAGCCTTCTTTGCAGCGGATCTACCCAGAACAAAAAGTTTGGGAAATGAAGAAGTCCGACTCTCTTACCGAAATGTATTGAAAAAGTTTTTCGCGATTTCGGTTCATTTCTAGTACTCAAACCTCAGTCGGTCCAGTAGAGACTTTTGATCCTTATAAAAAACAGGATCGATTGGCACCTAAAAAATAAGTTTTGTGTAAAATTACCACTTTCTTGCTGACTGTAAATTTTTTACAAAATCTGTGAATGCCGTTTAGAATATGTATCTCAAAAAGTTATGGATGGTCTTCTAGGAACGTTTTCCTGTAAATATAACGGTCATGGTACCTGGCGTTACTGTCCCCTCTCAAAAATCCACCCTGTTTAGATATTATCTGGGCATCTAATCGAATAATGTCTAGCTCAGTAGGGCAAGCACGGGGATTGTTCTCTAGGGTAGAATAGAGAAAAATTACGTCCCTTTGTCACCGAATGCTTAAATTATTTGAAATTCATTACTTCAACTTCATTAATGCACGCAGTGTCCGAAGATGCGATGTCATTAATGTCTATTCTACCATATTAGAACAATCCTGTTCTTGGCCTACTAGTACCTTTAACATCTTCACTTTGTTAAATCTTTAATTGGGTATTAAATAATCTTAGGAACCCTAAAATAAACAGCCGAATACAAACCTCGATTTATGATAGACATTATTAATTTCTAAGAAAGGCAAGAATTAGTTACGGACTCGTTATGATAATTTAGAGTAGATTTATTGACTTGCCGGCTCTTTGATATTTGAGGTTGTTGGTTTGGTAGATCTCTTGCAGAGATATTAAGTTTTGCATATAAAATCAAAAATACCTACCTTGTTGAAACTTTTTTTGTGAACGAAGAAACTACAATTTCCCCCCGCGTATTTAACATCTAAGTCTATTTTGTTTATAAAGGTTTTAAGTTAAATTGAAACTAATAATGTTTAAAATTATTGTAAAGAAATACTATTTCTTTATGCGGTAATTACGACGAAATTATATTCTAGGACGACCGTATCAAACAAAATCGATACTAATCCGAACCTTTGCCTTGCTATGGAAGTTTTCATGCGCAAACGCAACATAAAACGATTTGTACCAAAATGTCCTGCTGAGTGGTACCCAGACGTTACGTTTCTCACATTTTGCTCGGGTTTAGAATCCAGCCACAGTCGGTACCTATCGAAGAATAGAATCCAGGTCTAGGTGTAGTACACCTAGACCGACGGATTCTAAACCAAGGTTCCTACCAATAATAAATATCCTATCCCGCCAGATAGCATATTAAATCGTAGGATTCGTAAAAACTTGAACTGCATCTTAGCATCTTGTCCTGTTGTGTCGTTCTTTCTCTATAAGTTCCTTTCGTTTAGTCCTTCATGTGGGACTAGAGAATACAATCCCGAGCATGTTTTTCAATCCCGGGCTTACGGGATTTTTGAAGCCTTTTCCCGGGATCCCGGGCCTATCCCGGGATTAGACTATGTGGTTTCTAATTGAGCTAAAATTTAAAAAAACGAGTAATAAAAAAAAATGTCTTTAATGTCTTTGCACAACACAAATCAGAACAATAATAAGAAAAGAAAAAACACAAACCAAAAAATACAATACTTTTGCAAGAAATTAAAAAACAGCACAAAATAACTATTTAGAATTTCGAAAATATAGTCGCAGAAATATCAAAGCATCCAATGTTTGACTTCCGAGCCTGCTTCGTAGTTTATTGCCAACATAAGCAGCAGCTGAAAACGCTCGTTCAGGTTCTACGCTGGTTGGAGGAATAGACAATAGATACTTATATGCTGTTTCTAAGTGATATCCACGAACTCCTCCATTTTCGAACAGGCTCATTTCACGTCTAATACTATTTGCCAACCCCAATTCATTTTGTACTTGTACTTCAGGATCTGGGGATTTCATACTCTTGTTAATTTCCAGCTGTAACTTTTCCTTTAATGTCAATTGGGGTTGAAAGGTTTCTGACCTTAGCTCATCATCTGTTTGTGATCCTGACCTTGCTTCTTCTTCCGTGTTATCTCGACTATTAAGTCTTTTTACAATACTCTTTATTTGCTTCCTCACTAAAGCCTGTGTCGGAACTGGAAATAAGTCGTGCCATTCCAAATCCGATAATAACTGATTTTCATCATCCATTCGTGGATTTTGTAAATAATTTAACACGCCAGTTAAATCATCACTTCGTCGTTGCTTTATACGTTCCACTAAGGATGTTTTAATTTTTTTGGCAAGTTCTGAGTTTTTGCTAGACAGTTGTTTTATAAGAAATTTCAGAGCGGCATCAGCTGTGCATAAATTAGCATCTCGCCGACAGATTGCTTCTACTGTCAATTTAATTGGGGTCAGCACATCAACAATTTTATTTACCAATTCAAAATCAACATCTTCTAAACGAATTGGATGATTGAGATCTATAAGAGCTTTTTGAATGCATGCTTTTAAAAGATAAAATCGCTCCAGCATTGTTAAAAGACTATTCCACCTGGTTTTACAGTCCAAAAGAAGTGACAGCTCTTTTCCATGTTCAATTTTCACATATTTTTGAAGTACTGTTTCATTTTTCAACGGAGATCTTTTGAAATACACTACAACTTTGCGGATTTTCTTTATCAGCTCATTAATATTTTCATATTGTGTTAACTCTGGTACGTGTTCTGGCGCAAGATCATTTTGTGACATTACGATTAAACCTGATTCTGTACAGTCTAAGTCTTCTAAATGGTGTTCATCATCGCTGTCGTCCATATAATCAACATTCACAGCTGGTTCATTTATACTATCATCTGAGGTAGGGCTATCTTGCAAATTATTATGTTTTTCATAAAGCACATCACAGACCGCCAAATTGATACCATGTGCGAGACACAGTTGTTGTTCAGTGCAAACAAGCCGCCCCACCTTTATCATAACATTCGGTCCATCGGTTACAATAGCCACGATGTCAGTTTCTAGGGAAATGTCAAATTTACTTAGACGCTCTTGCAATATACGAAGACAATTTTCAGCTGTCATACTTCCGTAAATAGGAACAAGTCCTAAGTTCCAAAATTTTTTATATGAATGAACGTTGACCGCCATGTATCGTTTATTGGAAGTTGAAGTCCACTCGTCGAAAGAAAGACTAAATCTTTCACCTGCACTTTTCAAATGTTGTAATTCTGCAGTTACTTGCTTTCTGATTTTTTCACTGTAATTCATAACACGTTTTCGAACAGTGACGGCTGACTTTGGTAAATCCGTGTATTTTGCTAAGAGCAATTTTCTCAAATCATCTGAGGTTATGAATACACTGAATGGAAATCCATCTAATGCAATCATTCTTGCCAAGATATCATCCAGGCTATCGTCGGCACTTTTAGTAAAATAATCATCTAACTTTCGCTTGGCTGGCGGCGGTGCTGTGTTCAGATTTTCAGAATCTTGACTTGTTGAAGCTGATATAACCTTGATATTATGTTTTGATAACAAATGTGTATGTAATCCCTTAGTTGATCCACCCAAAGTCTTGAGGATGGCTGGGCATCGCTTACATTTAGCACTATTCCCGTCCTTCGCAACTAAATAATAACTCCACACTGACGTCGTATCACTGTCTTTTTTATGTTTAACAAAGTCTCCCGCCATTTGAAATACTTAATTTCAGATAATTGACTTTTAAATTTTAATGGCGTAGCCTACGTAACCCGTCACTGACAGAACAATAAATGAAAAAAATAAAACCTGATTTGCATATTTATACTTTCGTACAGGGAATCCCCGACGGGAAATACCCGCAACAATATTATGATATGAGATGATCGGGTGATTCCCCTGTTGGTCCGTTGGGGAATTACCTTAAGAGTATTGTATTAAAGTATTCCGAGTGGGGAAGTCCCTTCTAAGTTCTACGACAAACATATTATTAGGACTGTACCTGTGTAGTAAATAGTGGGTACCTACGTATTGTACGAGTTGCTTTTTGTCGTAATGTATTAAAATAATCTAGGCAAGGTTATTTTCAAGACGCAACGGACTACGGAATACAAACTAGACTTGTTTGTGGCAATCCCGAAAATCCCGAGATTAGCCAAGTACAGTCCCGGGATTTTCGAGGCCAGAAAACGGTCGGGATCCCGGGATCCCGAGATTTGGGATCCCGGGATTGTATTCTCTATGTGGGACCCACGCACAGTAGGGTACCTAGGTAAATACAATTCCGTTCTTATATTTTTTTTTCATTTAGGTAATTTTGTATACTTAGTATGTTTCATTTATTGTTTGTAAGTTATGCACTATTTCTGTTCTGTGATGTATCAGGGTTGTGTTTGTTATTAAATGATTCTCTATTTTTTTATTAACAAACTCGTCGACACCAAGTTATGTAGGTTCATTCAAACAGTAACGTCATCGGTGGAAACACATTTAATTGTTTACGATGAACGTGTGCCCATGTCTAAACTAGACCTATTATCGTAATAACAAAACTGAGTGCGGTCGATCGTAAGATCTCAGGGCTGTTACAGGTCAGGAGGTCAATTCTGCGTTTCACTCGATATTTTATCGAGTGATATGCAGTATCACGGGAGATATAATCAGGTGAAAAATATCGAGCCTTCCTTAATATTATAGTGAGTCCCGCCAAAAACTGCATTCTCATGCGTCTTGTCGAAGAAGAGCCGTCGATAAATAACGAATTGCAGATTTCGAAAATACGCATGTTTGCTACGAAGCAGTCACTCGATATTTCGACAGTTCTTGCCATATGTATCGAGTAGGTATATTGCCAGAATTGCCCTTCAGTTCGTGAAGTAGTTTAAAACAGATGAGCAATGATCTTGAATGTTTAGTACGAGGAATATATTAGGAAACATCTACCTAAACGGATATCAGAGAGATATAGTCTTATAGATATATATATTATAATATATAATATAATTAACTTTGATTAAATTATATTATTATAAAGAGACTAGCAAACCCGGCGAACTCCGTTTCGCCACCAGTTTGTAGTACATGCTATGTATCAGAGATGACGCTGTATGTGAAAAAAGATTTTCCCGCTTTTCTTTTTAAATTTTTCCTGAATTTTCTTTGATATAAACCTCACGGAGCCCGAGACCTTTCCAACGAATGCAAAACCGTCGAAATCGGTTCGTGCGTTCTGGAGTTATAGCGTCAGGAAGGAAAACCCGACTTATTTTTATATAGTAGATATAGTCGTGCGAATAAGTTTTACGGACTCAGTTCGAGACTGGTAGAAACTCCAAAGGAAATCAAAATCCCTTAAAACTTTCATGTCAGGAAATTCAAGTCAACTCTTTCTCAACTTTACCAGAGATAGATCTAGGTTTATATAATATTATGCTGTTCCTATATCAGCATAATCTGCTTGCCAGCTCAGCTGTTCTTGTATACAATCATAAGACTCGCTGCAACGATTCCTTTGTAAGCGAGTCTTATGATTTTATACAAGACTTGTGTAGAGGTAGAGTTAGATTAGTAGAACATTCACTGTGAAAGTACTTACCTTGTACTTACTTACCTTACATCCAAATCCAAACCAATGCCTATAAAAGTCCCTATACTAGTTATAATGGCATCTAAGCTCGTGGCAAGTGTGGCAACCCTATTTCACAAACGAAATCATAGTTCCCCGTTGTGGTCGCGGCGTAATGAGAATCGTCAAATTGGTTTTTGTACCTGCGACCTGGCCAGTTACATAATGTAACGTTTATAGCTCCGACGTTCCGTTATAACCTGCTGAGGAACTCACTATTTATAACTGATTTCAAAAAAAAGGAGCGAAAAAGTCTGTATTTGTTCCGCAAAAGTAAAAAAAACAGCGTAAATACTAAGGAATTTGAAGTCGGTTTTTAGTCAACAACACAAACAAATAATTATATTTCCTTTAAAAAGCTGGCTGAATCTTTAACATTCTAGGCTAAAAAAAGGTCCTTTCTATTTGAATTTGCCCTTTAGTTGTCAGAAAAACCCATTAAAATGAACTCGTTCGTTACTTATGCCAACTCTAAGCTAAACAACATAAAATGTTTGTTCCACCCATCGACCTGATACCCAATAGACGCCTATACCTACTTATTTGCTATGCAAACAAGTCTGTCAACCAACTGAGGTGTGCGGGTGCGGTGCGGGGAAATGAGTGCTTAATCGTCCGTTCAAGGTTACGACAAATCATAAACATTATTAGGGATGGGGTACGTACTTAGTTTCTATGAAAACAATAATCGATACTTTGTAACAAGGTACATTTACTAATAATAATATTATAAATGCGAAAGTTTGCATGTTTAGATGGATGGATGGATGGATGGATACCTCTGGATGTTTTTTACCTTTTTTTCTCTGAACGGATCGGGCTGAAATTTTGCATACAGGTAATTCTAATCCTGGAATCAAGCTTGAAACAACCTCTTCCTGTTCCTTTAATCTCTAACATTAACATTGTATTATATTATTTATATCCTAACATTTAGGTAGGTACTTTACATTTAGATTTCATACCATGGTATCAATGTAACGTTAAATATTATTTTAATCGATATTTACAGAATTCAGTATACTTAATTAGTCAGGACTAATTATTTATTACAGGTAATTTATTAAACCCATACCGATATTCTGATCACGACCCGGCCCGCAATTGCACATCACTACTTGCACGCGCCTTATCACAGAAAAAGGAAAGCAAATATAAAATTAGTTATCAAGGAAAGGGATGCACAGTTGGTGACGTCGACCGGCCAACCAAATTAAGTTAAACTCCGTCAAAACTAAAATGATGAGCAAATTTTATTCTAAAGAAAGAAATCAGCTTACCTGCGAAATATTATTCCATCTGTTTTAAAATATGAGGTCTTGCTCTCTTTGTCACACCATTTTATGCAACAAGGAGCCATTGCACCAAGTAAATATATTATGTAGTAAGCGAGCGCAGAGATATTCCCGGGTCACTGATCTGGTCGTTACTGGCCGAACGTTAGAGGGCGATTTATATAAGATCTATTTGCCTAATGTGTTACCTGAAAGCGTTCGCCCTATATTAGGCGTCTATTGGATATCAGGTCGATGATTCAACTGAACCGTGGATACTGGATACCCCTTCTATTTCAATTTGCCCTTTAGTTGCCAGTTTAAAGCCTTTAAAATCTTGTTTAAGAAGTCATTTGCGTTTGTAAGTCGAGTCTTCATAACTCTTAGTTAACCAACGTAAATGTTTGTTTCACCAAACCGGGAATTCCGCCGGCAATGAATAATTTCATCTGATTGCATTTTCTCGGAGTAATGACAAATAATTGGCTCCATAATCTTCTAGTTACGCTCCGTCCGGTCAATAGCGAGGTGTATAATCTTTTGTTCGGTCATAATTTCTTGTTTATTTAAAATTTCCTTGCGCTGTTGGCGATGTAATCATACGCCTGAATCGAACCGGCGGCGGCGGCATCCTCGTTGTTAGGGCTGACTACCTTGTATTCTTATGGAGTTATCGATGGAACAAAGGAGTTTGGATATAGATTTGGAAATAAGCACATTGCTGTAATGCGCTTAGCTTTATTTGTTGTAAATAAAGGCGTTTTAATGTGGTCATGATTAAAAAGCTATCTGAACTTACTGTGGAATCGATAAGAAAAAGCCCCTCTCTAGCGACTAAATATCTGACAGATGATATTTTTGCGACTGAAAATTTTTTAAGAAATATATCGACAGTACCCAACCATTCTTTAGACATGGACAACACTTCGTTCGAAGATTCGATCCCACTGCGCGCCCGCGCCGTAATTGGGATGCTAATCAGATGCTGAGCTGTCTCCGTCCCTCTCTGATGCACAGGAGATGGCGAGCTCACTCGCTCGCACGCCAGCAGAACTGCATGGAGGCGGCGGCTCTTCAATCATCTGGCAATAAGCAAGAGCGACGCTTCCCTGGGGCTTTGCCGCCTGATATGTAATCACTGTACTTCGCGCTGGCAGAATAATTTATATTTTTAACATCCAACCCGGTACCCAAACGATTTCAAGAAAATACTACAGGGTTTAACATTACTATTTGCTTTTACAACGAGTCATCAACGTATCTTTTAACTCGACCGTCAACGCTTTCGCAATAGTTTGTAATTTTACCGGGCAATAAAAGTATTCTAGGATCGTAAAGACGCATAGTTTAGAAGTCACTTGTTTGTGAGCTATAAATATTACTCTTGACGACGGACATCGGAGGCCATCTTGGAAAAGAAGCGAGAATGTAACTGTACGAAATTTGAATTTAGAGCTTCAGGGGAACGTAACTTTTTAATTGGGTTTATGAAATATAGCCAGTGCAGGGCAATCCATGCGGTGAACAAAGCCGTGTTTACTCTGGTGAGTACAAAGGAGCCGAGCGGCGAGGATCCTACATGTATCGCGGAGAATGATCGGCGGCGCAGGCGCAGCCTGATCGTATCGATCGAACCTCATTATTGGAACACGCTTTGTTGGACACAAATAGTATCGATACTTGGAAATAAGCGTTTAAAAAACAAGACGGTATTGGTGCGGTGTTTACTATTGGAGTATTGGTTCATAATTGTTGGTATTAAATGCGTTACTACCTCATGCTCCGGTGGCCTCGTGTTCGAATGAGGGTAATGATAGCACCATCGCGTTGTTGCTTTGTAAGTTGACTTTTTGTATAGAACACACACGTAGCAAGTCGGGTTTTTTGCGTTTTTATCTATCCATCGATAGTCATATTGCAATTATGGTGGCCGCCACACCGCCATTGATTAAGATAAGCGGTGTAATGCTGTTAATTCTCTTAACTCGTGGATTATGTATCCGCTTATAATTTTTATTACTTCCAGATTAAAAAATTATAAGCGTTTTTATAACGAGATTTATAACTACATAATTAAAGAATTAAATAACCTACTTCCCGATAAATTCTTACCCTTAATTGTTCAAAAGAAACACGCTTGTTTTTTTGGAAATTTTCAGATATAACCCCTTCAACACAAGGACTTGGTTGTTTTTCCATTTCTCCCTGTCCATTGCTCGTTAGCCTCGATGCACGCAGCAGATACCACGGTCCTGGCTCGAAGGCTGCTGCAAACGTGATGATAATCTCACCCATTGTTCCACGACACGACGCTGGGTTTTAATAAGAAAAATGTGGTCTAAACCAGCTTTTCTTATTCCTGTAGCATTCATATTTGATTGATGTTTGCTCTATCAACGTTCCGATCGATTGACTTCTCGACTTGCAGCTGCCACTGCTGCCTGCTGATTACAAGGATTCCTTTACTTCTTAGGAACGATAGAATATGGAATTACAATTGAAAGGATATCTTATTTTACGATCTAGTAAAATAAGATATCCTTTCAATCCTTATAATAATCTGTATAAACTGAGTTTCGTTAATATTGTTAACAATACACACGTTTTGCTGCTAAATACAGCGTTTCAGTCACTGGTGTGGCGAATGAGTGAAGGCAGGACGTTCATATTTGCTGCGAGTCGATGGGTGGTCGGCCCCGGCACCAAAACCGTCTTGTTTGTTAGTTTTCGATGATGGATAGCCGTGTAATTAAGGATAATCATCTGCAGTCGAGAAACGACCTTCTTCCCTTGACTCATGACAGGAATTTTAAAATTGTTCGTAATTCCTAGCTCGGTAATAAGCAAGCGATTTTTGTTTTATTGTAAAACACTTGATCGGATCGTGTTGAAATCAAAAAGGTATTCTATTTTAAGATGCAGGTGTGAATTGGTGTTATTATCGACTCAAACCCGTGAATGTCTGGAAGGTAGTGTAAAGGAGATAAAAGTGTCTGGTGGGTAGTGTACCTAAAGAGGAATTAAATATTCAAGATTATAGTCAACGGAACGGATTAGCGTCTTGATTTTCTCATCAGGTGCAATACTAATTTGCCTTTGCAAACAGCCACAAATGGTAAATTGATATTCTCTGAATGACATCGTTCTTGAACTCGTGGATTTAATTTCACCATGTGGTAGATGTTAGTACAAATTAATGTGCTTATTTATTTCTTCTCTCGTTCATTGTACCAAGAATATTTGCATCCTTTGGGTCACCGGGTTATCATTTTATCCGATTTATGCAAAAATCTCCGGCACAATGGATGCCAGGCCTTAAACAAGGTGCGGCAAGGCGCAAGCGTTTGCTTCTCAATTAAAGGCTATCTCATTTCCATATTTATCGAGCTCGTTCAGAAACACCTTAAAATAAGAATTGGTGTCCTTTTTCATTCCCGTTAGGTCAGGATCATCTGATCTGCTTTTATGCGATAAGTTTCGGAGAAAGAGATTTTAAACGGAAAGGACGGAGTAAGAACTTGGATGGTCGTTCAACATTTGTAGGGTCATTTATTTAATGTTTAGCAAAATATTTATTAAAGGCTTCGCAAGGTAACTAGAGCTACTTAGGTAGGCACCACTAAAAGTATACTGATCTACTGAAAACCGATCTGATAAACTTAGTAAGCTGGCAACCCTGCTCTCACAAATACTAGAGGTAACACATAAAACCTCTTTATAACCAGACTCCATACACCCGATAACCAGAGTCGAACACATCTTGCCAGTATTATATTCTAAATTCGAAAACTGGAAATATTACGACGCGAACAAAATAAACGAGCACCCACCCATTGTCTGGAGCAGGTATGCTTTTTTGCCGACCTTACCCTGCGCGGTTAGAAAAAACGCCGAAATTTATTAGTACCGGGTGTTTTCAACAGTAGTTTGGGGGACATTGCGGACTTTTACGAAGAAAGTCAACTTTTTTGGCGAGGCTTGCGAAAACAATGTAGGAATTTGCAAATGTTGGGACTAAGATGAGACGATATAAATTGATTTATGATTGACAATAAAGCGAAGCATAAAATTTACGAAAATTCGGAAGGGTATAGGTAATTTATTTTTACGTTATTTATTATCGATCAGGCAATCAAAAAAAAAAAAAATGGGGTGAAATGTTGGTGTTCTTCCAACACAAATAAGGTTCGTAGCTAACCCGCTTACATCCGTAATTATTTTATCAAAGTTTTTATAGTAAAATAAAATATGTGCTAGCTTAACAAAATGTCTGATTTTACGGAACTATATTTTCATTATGCTAAATTATAAGAAAAATATTGTCTCTACTTTAACTACCAAAGTACCGATTATATTAATTTCACGGCGTTTCAAAAAGTAGGAATACCTAAAGCCGACTTCCGTTTAATAACATGCAAGCATGCAGGTTCGAGTCCTAAACAAACACCATTCCATTAAAGATGGACAGGCCTAGCCGTGTTTTTATTGATTTATTGATCGTATGGAGAAATCTCTTATAACCACAGACAATAGCAGATCCAACGTTCTGAGTATCCTCTCCATCAAAAGAACCATAGACAACTGAAGACCGAATATAATTAAAATCAACTCAAAACTGATACAGGTACGGATGATTATCGCATTGAAAGAAATACCAAAGAGCTGAGCCTATTGGTGTTAGAATATCTTCGATGCAAGGCAATTTGAATCCAATTGCAATAGAAAAAGAGTTATATATTACGTAAAGCCCGTTTCTAGTTTGGTTGAACCACAAGCGGGATGTTTTGGAGTTGCATTGGACAAGGAAATGTTTGGACACGTTTATGATCGAATAAATAAATCTGGCTTTATTTATAGGAATTCTGTTTCCATATTGTAAAGTTTGAAGAATTTATTCGAGGCATGATGGTTGTTTCAATTAAGCAGGTTTCTGGTTTTTATAAAAGAAACTGAGTAAATTAGGTATTATATTTAGGTACCTACCTAAATTCATTATATTTAGGTACCTACCTAAACTACAATATCTGGTAAGTACTTCTACATACTAACAGGTGATTAGCATAGGATCTAAAATCGAATTTTCCCAACCATTTTAGTTTTTAACATCTATCCTTCATTACAAAACAAGACCTATTCGTCCATTTTCATACAAGAAGATATAAAATCTAAAAAAATATCAACAAGCGACTCTATACTATCCCTGTTCTACAACACGCTAAGCAGATGCACATGTTCAGTTCAAGGATACCTGTCTATCCTTCTATCTCCCTCTCACACACAGATGCTCCCAATTAGATAAGAGGGATGCATGACAAACTAATTATTTTATTTCCTCGTAACCATATTGCTGGATGCTGGCCGTAGATTATTGATATGGTTTTTGTTTTTGGTTTTGTAACTTGTACTGGGAGTACAAGTTACAAAACCTAGTAGTTGGAAGGACAATTTCATAGGTAGGTAATAAAACGAGCCTGCCCTCGACTTTTTTGAAAACCTTTTTGTTCCGAATGTCCTAAATTACTAGGTTCTAGAATTCAAGATATTTTATGTCAACAAAGTCTCTTTGATTTGGTAATCTTTTTATTTACAAAAAATATCTAGGATTCTACTCTAACAGGCAGAAATCGTATAGATAAATAATACGACTGAAAATGACATCGGGTCAGCTTAAACTAGGGGTTGGAGGGTAGATTGGAATTAGAATTCGTCAATTCTGTGTTATTCTGTTTGATGGTCATCCAAACTGTCGCCTTGAAACCTAGCAGGTGTGTAGGTAGAGAAAATTCGTGTAAGAAAATAATTTTTAACGGCGACGTTTTCCAACAGCTAAAATAATAACGTAATAACTTCTTTATTGTTGCGCTCTTTCCAACTCAGAAAAAAATCCAAAACTTTCTGCTACGTAAGATTACCATCAATAGTGTCATTAACGACTCAAAAAAATCATCGATTATTAATTAATCGATTTGACATACTTCATCGTCGATTTATAGCCGTGGCCAAGATTGACAAACATGTTTCACACATAATTTAAAACATGAACTAGTACCCAGTACCCATTATTCTCGATTCACTTAATTCAATTTCTTACTTCGTTAAAAGAATGCATTATCGATGAAATAATAACGAGAAATCGAACGATGTGTTATCTCGAGTCATGCACACAACCTGTTTCTGATGTGACAACCTCTTTTGTATTCAGTATTTGCGACTGAAGAAGCTGATTTGAAAGTATGGCCTGATGAGAACCCCTAAATGTAGAGTTCTGACGTTTTGATATTTTTATCTCCATCGTCTCAGAAAAATATTGTATTGCCGTAGGTATTAACCTAACTACTCTTATCATCACCAATAAAAAACATAACCCTCCTTGTGCAGCCAGGTAAATATAAATAATTTCATGTGAAATAGATTCAGAATGTTGAGGTGTCAATGTCACTGTTGTTATAGAGTGAATATGCAGGGATCATGACACCATGACAGGGATCCATTCCGGCGACGCTATGAGAAAAACATTGTGAATTAGGTATATTTATTTATTAAATATTTTCTTTTACGGTGGATTTTTTCGACGGTACTATCTAGAGATTTTTTTCCAAGTTGGTGAGTGTGTCGCCGCCGGATTGTAGAATGGCTAGGCCGAATACGAGCGCTGATTTCTTAGGAATACCTAATATTTTCATTCGACGAGATGGCTAAGTGGGCTTGGTGGGATGGCTGAGTGAGTGGATACAATTGGCAAAGGCAATTTATTGAATTGTGCCGTTTTGTAATCGGCCAAGCCATTTTACAAACGGGCTGATTCTACGATCCGGCAGCGTCAGGTATATTGTTAAGTTATTTGCCTACAAAAGTTTTTTGTCTTCCAAGTTTTATACCTCCACAGATAATATACTAATTCCAAACTCTCAAAAAATATAACACATGGATAACGTCCACTTGCATGCTACATACATTACCTACACAGTACACACACAACACAAGGTACCGAGTACAAAAGCTCGAAGTTTTTATCCATAAGAAAGGGTCGATTGTATGTAAAACCAGTGACCGTAAGCGATCATAAACCGCATTTAACAAGGTGATTTGCATCGCCGGCCCTCTCGCTATTAAACTTACACGGCTGTTTTATAGCTGATGTTTAACGGAGGCTAGCAGGGGTCTAGAAAGATTGAGATAAAGATAAGATACAGATGAATATCTGGTACTTGCCTTAGTATTTTCTGATTAGTTTGGTGCAGAAATAGACTTCTGATAAGATACTTAGCAATATAAATCGTTTATGAAAAACAAATATATCAATATTGATATTTTAGTTTCATATTTTTGTGATGTAAATGGAATCCATACTAATATTATAAATTTGAAAGAAACTCTGTCTGTCTGTTACCTTTTCTCGCCTAAACGACTGAACGGATCTCAATGAAATTTGACAGGAAGGAAAATGGTATCTCAGGGACGGACATAGGCTACTTAAAATGCGCGTGCGAAGCCGCGGGCAGCAGCTATATGTCTTTAATCCATGTTACGATTCTGATGTGATATCTCAAGTCCGTTAATAGTAATTTCTCGTACGAAACGATCCTGTGGACGCTGGCCTTAACTTCTTCATTCACGTTCATTACGAACCTATAGACACTCGCCTTTATACGCTACGGTCATTTCATAAAACACGTAAAACCCTTCATAGGTAACTTCAAAGTGCCTATAAAACTATACCGTCAATTAGTTTCGATTGTTACTTTAGTAGTAAAGACGAGGAGATTAAATTAGATATCCATATAACGAATGGAGTACCCTTCAAGAAGTCTAAGCCATCTTTCCGCCTGTGAATTTTACACCTCCATTTTGTGGTTATGTTACCGCCATTAGGAATTAGCTGTCTTGTTTTATAATTTTAGTACAAAGGAGCTATTTTCAGAGCTTAATGCTGGAATTGGCTACTATTATTTAGTAGTACTATCTTCCATTATTTTGTGCATAAGTTCATTAAAAACCTCTAAAATTTTTGTTTATGTACTATTGAGTGTATATACGTTCTACCAGCGCCCTACTCAACAACAGGCCGTTACAACTACACGCAAACACTCGCTCACAGTTACATTTCCCATCTTGTGCAATAGTTATAATGAACCAACACGAGGGCATTGCTGTAGTACCTAGTCTTTTAGTCAATAAATCACACCAAAGTACCTACGTCCTCGTAGCAAGCACGCATAACATGAACGCCGCGCGCCGCCCCGGTTTGACTATGACTGAGGTGGGTGGACCTAATTGCACCTAATTTGAGCCTTCCACTTTCGAGAAGCTAGTAGGTACATACTTGTTACTTGTTTCTGGACTGGTTTCCGCAACTAGGCCACAGGTGGGCCCTTTTTGCGTGTCGGGTGGGGAGCTGCTAATCTAACCACCCGATGTCCTCCAGGAAAGCTAGCAGCTCGCTGACGCCGGTGCATGCCTCCCTAGGCGTCCTCTTTGTCCCGAGGTATTGGTAGTCGTTGAGAAGCTACGCTATCGCACTCTACAAGCACATGCGCGGCCGTCTCCTCTGCGTTCATCTCTCTCCCTCTGCATAGGGGGCTGTTCGTGATACCCAGATTAAATAGATGTTTGTTAAGCATGCAATGTCCTGTGACTATACCGAGAATTAGCCGGAGTTTGTCACGTTTTAGATTCAGGAGTTTTCTGGAGAAGCTTGGGTTTAAAGCCGGGAAGGCTTCCTTCGACTGTCTACAATCCGGAATACTTGCCCAGTATTCTTGGTGTTGTTTGACTGTACGTTGTCGGATCCATGCGCGGACTTGACTGAATGGTAAGGAAATTATTGTTTCGGGCCCTGCGGGTTGCCGCTCTGAACGTCTCCTCGCCTGTGCATCAGCTTCGTTATTTCCTCTAGATCCGCTGTGTTCTTTTATCCATTGTAGAGTGACTCTATTGGACTTACTTCTTCCAGCAGGTGGTGGCACTGTATGGTAAGTCCCAAATTGTGTTCTGTCTTGTTCAGGGCCTGTAGTACTGCCGCATTGTCCGAGAGGATCCTGATGTTTTGTTCAATTACCTGTCTTCGTAGCACTGCGGTCGCAGCCTGGATTATACCCACACATTCCGCCTGGAAGATGGAGTTGTGGGCGCCAAGTTGTTTTGTGGAAGTTGAGATCTTCCGAGAACGTTTCCGCCCCGGTACCTGTTTTCATTTTAGAGCCATCTGTGTATATTCTTACTTCGTGTACGTTTGAGCTGTCACTTGGCTCTCCGTGCATTTGTATAGTGAAGCTTCTTGAGTGTAGGTGTTTTTTGGGTACTCTATCAAAAACCAAAAGATTCATGGGATTGCTCCTTACTCCTTGCGTAGTCTTCTATAATAGTGGTGTATTGTGTTGTGCTCTAGTGTCATCATGATCCCATAAACTTAAATTCCAGAGTCTGTAAGCAGCTGCGGCTGCCTCTTGTTGCACGTGTAAGTGCAATGGCAATATGCCAATCAGGGCTTCGAGTGCTGCAGTGGGGGCAGTTCTCATACACCCTGTCGTCGCTACGCAGGCTATTCTCTCTAACTTATACGGTTTGTTTATGGTAGTGCTTTGGTTCGTTCTCGGCCACCACACTAAGGAACCGTATGTCAGCGAGGGTCTGATTACAGTGTTGTAGAGCCATAGGGTTATCTTTGGGCTGAAACCAAGTTCTACCTATCATTAGACGGCGCTAGTAGGTACCATACCTATTACGGAATCAAATGAAAGCGTTGTAATTTTTCTCTTAGAAGTAGTAAGAAGGTACCTTTGCTTTTTGTAAAACTTTTTGACCCGGCAAATTTCGTTCCTTCTTTGTAATCATCAGAGATAACGTTGCATACGAAAAATATATAAAAGAAAAAAAAGTCTGTAATATCTAATTTTGTTCATATTTATTTTTGGGAATTTTTCATGTTTTTAATTACTATTCGGGACGGAGACAAATCCAACAAATCAAAGATCTTTATAATCGGTCCAGCCGTTCTTAAGTTATATTATGAAATGGTGTACATACTAACTTACACCACTTTATTTTATATACATATTAAAATGTTAGTTTGAATAATATTCAAATGTTGTAGCAGTATTTGTAGTCGCTAATCATTTTACGAATCGTCACAACAGTTTTTCAATGTTCACAAAGTTCCACAAATCTTTCCATCTCTCTATAGCTAAAAACGAAAGGAGAGAAACGTGCCAGTCTCTCCCACAAGTGATAAACTATTGCGATAATGATCTGAGCGTGTTGGCGGTACTTTTGATCTCTATTTTGCATCTCGGCGAGGCGGCGCCGTCAAAGGCATTCGCGGGCCACCAATTTTTGATAGACGAAGCGCTAAGATGATGGTTGGTTCCGCTACCACATCGAAGAAATAGTTGTACAAATAACTACGGAGGGCTATATTTATTAGTTACTAGCTGCTGCCCGCGGCTTGGCACGCGCTTGTTAAGTAGCCCATGTCCGTCCTCGGGATACCATTAAAATTTACCTCCCTGCTAAATTTCATTGAGATCAGATCAGCCGTTAAGGCGTGAAAAGATAACAAAGTTACTTTCGAATTTTTAAAATTAGTATAAGTATGGTATGGTATGATACAAATAAGTGCATGGGTACTGTACATTATTGGAATTTGATTATTAATTGTGTAAAAGGTTTTTCAAGGTGTACCTAATCTACCTACGCTTTTCGCTAGCTTTAATTTGATAAAGGTACCTACTTATTTTCGAAATATACATTTATTTTAAAAATAAAGAATTTTTCGTTTCTTTTTCGTTTTTTTGTTATCTTTATCTTGAACCAACAGGACAGTCAAATAAGCTTAGTTAAAAAAAAAAATATTATAAAGTACCTAATTCTAACATAATTTTATGATAGCAAACAAATCTCCACACAAAAGACATCAACGCGCTCGCATTTCATGTAATCATGAAATGCGATAAAAAATGCGGTATACTAGTGTACCTAAGCTTAACATTTTAAAATCTTTTATATATAATTTAAATCGTGTCTCTACGGTTAATCTCTGATAAAGTAAAGCCCTCTTAAAACAAACGCAGCGGTGTCCATATTTAATTTAGCTTTGCTGACAGACAGACAGATGGGTTATCATCTTATATGATTAATCCGTTTGTTTTGAATGTTATATGTAGATTTAATTTATGATAGGTATTAAACTGTACCTATAAAACGTTGATGGGATATCTGAACGTTTAAAAATTAAGTTTCCTGTTTTCCTTCTTAAGATTATTTGTTTTTTTTTTTTCATAATCCAATGGGATGGCAGGCCGACACGGCCGGGGAGAGGTCAGGCGCAGGACTAACGGCTTAACGCGCTTTCCGAGCACGGGTGTCATACCGCCAACTTTTTAACTCCGGGCTGTTACTGTGAATTGTTCTTGCAAGTACAACACAAAAACATTTTAGTCCGACTCAGGATTTGAACCCGCTAGAGCTAGACCAACGAGGCAGTCAGATGATGTACGCGTACGCCTGCACTAGCTACGTACCCTTTAAGTGTACTCTATTACGTTTGCCTATAAACACTCTTTAGAATGACAAGGTACTAAAATAGGCTTATTCAAGTTTTCCCCCTTGGCAAATCCCCCTTAAGGGGGAAATCTGGAAACTTCATTTTTAAACGTCCAGAATTCCCCTCTGCAATTTTTATTATAACCATTTTTCCCTCCTGAGAAAATTTGTTCAAGGGGTTAAACGGAAACTTAATTTTAAAAAGTCCAGAATTATATTCTTACGCTTGGGTTTACTTAAGCTTTGAAGTTGATGTCTTTTGTATGGAGATTTTATAGCCACCAAACAAAAAATACTTATTTTGGTTCTTATGTGAGAACTTGAAACATTTTCTTCCATTAAACCATACAAAATGGTTTATAGTAAACTTTAAACGCTTCGACAATGTTTTATTTAGTCACAAAAAAAATTTAATTAGTAAGGTTTAAGCTTTATACGCTTTAATAATATTTTTTTTATATTATCCCTACCAATAGAAAGCAAAGCTCCAACAACACTAACCAAGCTAAAACTCATAATTTTTATTACGACTTTACATTACCAATCTCCAGATACCATCAAATAAAATACGCTAGTAACATTCTTTATATTTATAGCTCCGATTAGCTCTCTACAACGTTAAACCAATTCAAATAAATTTCAAAAAAGGCATTTACGAGAAAACCCCGTAGAGCGGCAACCTCCAATCTAATTTAAACTCTCCTCTTTGACTGAAAGGTTTATTTCGGAAAAACGACAAAAAGCTGCGCCTGAGTCATTCTCGTTAGGCAGTCGACCCCCGTCTCGGCGGCGGTATACTAACAATCAGCATTTAATCGTGGGAAATCACGCCCTGAGCAAACAAACATAGAATGCATAATTCAGTGCGTGATTGCGGCGTTTAAGTCTTTCTCAAACTGGTAGCCGGTCTTGTTAGTAAGCTTATTGTTGGGCGCGTGGTTGTTTGTCTCGCTCTGTCGTGGGCGGAGGTGCTATGTGCCTCTCAGTAGACTTGTTACGGCAAGGTTGCTCGTTAAAAGCTCTTAACGAGAGGCGAAGGGAAAGCACGAGCCTTTCTGTGTTTGTCAAACTTTTTAATCTTTTTTTTGATCGGTCTTAAAAATTAGAAGTTATAGCCGATCTCAATTTTATTCGATCAGGCAAACCTTTTATGTTAGCAGATTGCGATAAGTATTCCGATATTGGCATCAACTCTTTATAAAATTACAACTTTAAATTGCTTAAACATTAGACTTATGTACATATGTCTGAAGGTAACAAACGTAAACGCTTTTCATGGCGTAATCCCCATCAATCAGACACTTAAAGAGAATACATTTGATAAAATAAAAGCTTGTTGATACTTTGCAATAAAAAGTTTGATTACCGCCGACGGAGGCTGGCACGGCAAATGTTCCGCGCGTGTCCCGTTCACACCTGCGACTTGCGTAATAGCGCTATCTCATTTTCACACTAAGCGTGTCTCGTTTTGTAGGGCGACCATTCCTTCAGCTCTTTTTCAGGACAAACCTAATAGGCACCTATTTACTACACCGTTGAATTGGTTTGACTTATTTGTTTTGTTGCCAAAAAATGCAATAATAACATAAAATTTCTAGTTGAAACAAACATGGAAAGGGCTGGTGAGATTATATTATATTTAATTTATTGGTTTGATTGATTGATCATCTTTGTTGTATTGTTTTAAAGAGAAAGGAAAAACGCTTCATGCTTTACCGAAAAAAACATCAATTTATTATTGTACGATAAAAAAGAACATTTTTATTCATATTTACTGTGAAAACACCGATCGAAACATTCAATTACCATTTTGGTTGGAAGCTTATTTCATTTGACAATAAACCTACGTTTATACATATAAATATGGCTTACTTATCTCTCATGAGCATACCTTATGGGCACTCGTTTACTTGTTTATTATGGCAGAGGCAATGCTCCCGCGCCGGAGAAAAATAATAAAAAACACACTGTTCAGAAGAAAAAGCCTCGCTCGATTGCCTCGTTACTGCCCCATCGATACTTGCTGCGCCTGGGATGGTATTTCTATTGATTTTATACCGGATAGCCCTGAAGAAAGAAACGAAGACCACAAATAACTTAGCCATGGCTATATTTTGTTACATCGCCATACTTTAAAGGAACTTTGCTTGTTTTGAATGTTTTGTTTAAGGTTTTTCATCTATTTCGTAGGTATTTCTTCAATAATAATAAAATACTTATATACTAGCCAAACTCGATGTAGAATGTTTGTATACAAACCGCTCATACTTAACCTAAAATTCACTCTGTTGCCGCGTCCTTTTATACGCAATTTACATTACTTGTCGATTTGAGATCCTTCCTTCAATATTGCTTAGAATTATATCTGAAACTCGACGTCAAGCTAGTGAGTTGAAAACCAGCGCAGTATTGGGCAAATGCCTAATACTGCAAAATGCTGAGTTAGGGACCCCTTTTTACCCTTCCTTTTAATGTACACTTATTTTTTTGTTATGTTATTGTGTTTTTTGGGTAAATAAAATGTATTTTATCTTTTTTTTAAGTTATTTGTGTCGTGGTTTGTTTACACCTTAGAGCATTTTTAATGCTCTAAGGTTTACACACATTCTACAATGAGTTTGACTAGTGTATAGTCTAGGGTTTGTTGCCGCTGATGTTAAGAAGTTTTATGTCAATTTAATTGTTAAGTTCCTTAATTCCTTTGTTTCGTCTACCAAAACAATATGTTGGTTTTTTGCCCGTCTATAGAAAATACGCGTACCTTGAAACTAGAAAACTACATTGTACCTATTTCATTCCACACTACAAGTCGTTTACCATCTAAAATGCAGTTTTTATTTGCTCTACTATGCATTCAAGTCATTTAATGGCATTCATGCTATAATACAAGGTAATTAACCGTCTTACTTCACAACAGACAGGTGAAACGCTTGTTTATAAGATCACATGGTGAAGGGACAGAAATAAGATAGATAGATAGATAAGACTGACTGAGTGACTGTTTCACACTTTGTTTAGTATAAATATGACTTTGTAGGTGGAATACATGAAATTTCTTAGATCTACCTATTTGGATTTAGAATTCTAGATATTTTATGTCAACAAAGACATTTATGAATAAAAAATTAACAAAAACTAATAACAATAGCAGATAACAACAAGGTAACAGGAACGTAATCACTCAAAACCAAAACACAAACTTCAACAACACATAGTTGCACACGCTCAGCGAAAAATGTACAAATTCGAGCTAGAAAAGGAACGAGCTACTAATGAATTGATCAATGAAAGCTTTCATAACCAAAAACTGTTTCGAACTTCTGCTATTGCCTCCAATGATACCAGTGTTATAAAATGTTTACCACCAATATTTCATTGGTTTTGTAACGCCTTTGTTTACAAAAAAATATCTAGGATTCTAGACCCGAGTATAGTAGATACTTTTCTGATAGGTACCAATGGTACTGTCAAAGACACAAGTTTCTGTATTCTGTGGTCGTTAACCTCTCATCATCATCTACCGCCCAATTTAACCCAGCTGGTTTATGAAAAAACTTTTCAGTAACTAATATTCTTTTGACTTTAAAAAACGTACCTCGAATAAACAAAAAGGTAATATAAAAAAATATAAAATGACAGTAGTTCAGCGGTGTTTGTCCCTACCTACCAACTTCGTAGGTTGACGCCGAATCGTAAGCGATTCGATTATGTTTAGTAAATCCCACGTAGAGATCTGCTTTAAAATAGTAATCTTTATAAACTTACCAACGAGCCGCGCTCGAATAACTTCGAAATCACCTTTCGATCTACAATAAAAGGTTCTAACTTATAATACCCGATACGATTTCGATTGAACGATGCAAGTTCGCCTGATAAAGTGGTGGGTACTCGTATTTCAAATTTTAATCATAACTAGGGACTTTACTCAGTTTTGGCAAGGATAAGGCAGACATCAGACTAGACTTCTTTGTTAGATCATGTTTTGTAAACCGCCTAGCCATTCTACAACCGGGCTGATTCTACGATCAGGCGGCGGCGACTTACGTAAAGTAAAGAAGTAACTATTTCTTTACTTTACGTAAGTCGCCGCCGCAGGCAGTTACCAAATATTAAACCAACCGCCAAGTGCGACTTGACACGCACACGAAGGGTTCCGTACCGTAAAAATCAAGCAACTTTTCAAAGAACATCAAATTTTCCAATTTTATTTAGTTTTTTTTCTCTTGTTCAAAGACCTCCTTTAAATTTTCAACTTTATTATACTTTTAGTATTTGTTGTTATTATAGTTGAAGTGTTACTTATATATACAGAAAGTTTCATGTGTCTACCTATTGTGCAGGTTCAAGAGATACAGCCTTGACAAACGAGGAGCAAAAATAGCCAAAAAAATACGTTTTTGGTATGGTATTTATTTTGCAATTTTTTTTATTACTTTTTTGTTATAGCGGCAAGAGAAATACACATTATCTGAAAATTTCAACTATCTGCCTCTTACCGTTCACGAGATAGAGCCCTGTGACAGACGGACGAACGGACGGACGGACAGCGGAGGCTTAGTAATCGCTATTCCGTTTTCACCCTTCGGGTACGGAACCCTAAAAAGTAATCAAAACAAACATTGGAGAAACAAGGCTGTTTTTGCTTCTCTCCAATATTGCCGTATAGCCCCAATAAAGCCCAATACGTCGTATCGGGTCCTGTAAAGCAAGCTCTAAAAGCAGCTCAGTCATCTCTCGAGAACCGCCTTCATTCACGTCGGAACTCTAAAAGCGAATAATGCGTCAAACCTTGTTACAGCAGACATATTTTCGAGTTATTTTAAAACGTGTCACTCAAACGCTCGTTATATTAAAAACCACTGAGTGGTTGGGAAATCTTTGAAGTCAAAGAGTTATGGACTGTTTGTTTTGTTGCTTCAGATTGGAGAGAATAGATTTATTAGAATAAAATATATTTTCTACCATGAAACCTTGATTTTATACCTACGTATAATAAGTAGGTAGGTATTCAATATTTTAGATGGTATGAAAAATATAGCAGAAGACAACATTATTTTTCAATATTAAAGTGAAGTTGAAATATCTTCATTCCACTTCGATCATTATGAAAATGATTATGATGGCTAGAATGTTTCAAGGTTTTTCTCAAAATCCATCACGGCCTAATGTTACAAGCTAACAAGCCGTTTATAGGCGCCAATAGAGGTTTAATAGCGGAAATCCTGCCGTCAACATGTTTTGGCAAAGATATCAAAGGAATCATTAAAAAAACGTTACTAGCTTTCTATGTTTTCTACATCAAAATATACGTAAACTCGAGAACCAAAAACAGTCCATAAACATCGTAAATTCGTAAATGTCACCAACTCCACTACTTTGATACCAGAATTAATTTTTGTATTTGGAACAATTTAATTGATAAATGGTTCAGACCATAGAGATAGCTAGTCAAATCCACCTCAAACTCTATGTTGCAGCAGCAGCAAGGAGTTTTGAACATCAAAAAGGTTTTCTCGCATATCTATTTCATTTTAGTTTTCTTTGAAAGCAGGGAAACTTAGGTAAATGCCCTAGCGGCGAATACCTTGATCGATGCCTAAAAGGGAAAAAGAATGTACCTACGTACATATTGCCTCCGGCTTTCGCAAACTATACCTTCACCCTATCGAGCAGTAGAGAACTTCAATTATCGAGTTATCTACTTCGATCGACTATCGGCATTTAGATCGCTCCGAGATATAATTACTGACGATTGATGCTGTGAAATCTAGTAAGACTTGTTCTGACTAAGTCTGGATTTATACGGAAAATTAGAATGGGTGTATTGAGATACTTTCATGTCCGGAATCGCATAGGAAAAATCATGATTTGGCTAAACGTAGGTCGTAGGAACTATCGTCAAAAACGTAATGCTGACTTTTTTTTTCTCGTTGGTCCTACTAGTCTGGTAGGACCAATAGTACTTCTTAACTGACTTCAAAAAAGGAGGAGGTTCTATATTCGGCTGTTTGTATGTATTTTACCCGGGTCGGCACGGAGACAGTATATTTACTTTTGTTGTAGGTATATGTTCGTCGATTTCTCCGTCAATTATGGACCGATTTTGATAATTTTTTCACAACTGTATAGTAAACTAGCTGCTGCCTGCGACTTCGCAAGCGTTTTTCAAGTAGCCTATGTACGGACATAGGCTACTTGAAAAACGCTTGCGACCTGGGCCGTCCCAGGATACCGTTTACCTCCCTGCCAAAGTTCATTAAGATCCTTTCAGTCGTTTAGGCGTTAAAGGTAACAGACAGACAGACAGAGTTTCTTTGGAATTTATAATATTAGTATGGATGATTCTGAGAACGTACCATAATTTTTTTATTCCCGAGGGATTAGTAAGTATTTGTCCAGAAAACTGTTATATAGTGTAAATATTAAGGAGATTGAAGTCGGTTTTTAGTTTTTCAAAACTATTAAATTATTATTTGAATTAATATTTTTTTTTACTTTAATATTTAAATTAACCTCTACTCATACCGAGTACTTTATAAATAATAAATGCAGTCGCATCTCGTCGGTTTGCTCGACTATGTAAATCCAATCCATCCTATTTACAATAAAAGGCCTTCTAATGAGGTAACATCGCTTCGAGTAAGGGAGGTCTCCACTCAGAAACACACGGGAACAAAGAGGTAGGTTCAACGGGAAAGCGGAGGTACAGTCGGGAATGTAAATAGGTAGTTTGTATGCGCAAGGCGTTTCGTTAAGCGTACCTCCGGGCTATTATGTAAATAGAGAATGTTACAAAGGCTTTCGGTTAACGTAAAAAATAAATCGACGTTAAAAAGGAACGCAAATTGGGCTCCTGATTGAAAAAAAACTACTGAAACTGTTTATACACATTCTGTGTATAAACAGTTTCACTTATGCTGCCTAGTTTATTTAGTTTGAGTAATATTGGTATAATTAAGTACTAACAGTTGGCAATATTACGTTGAGGTGTAGTTTTTAATAATCTGATTGATAATTTATGCTAAGCAGATTTATCTTTACGAGACGTTATAAAACACGCATAATTATTTACACTAATTGGTTTGAAGCCACTTAATTTCAACATTATAATTTTATTTTTTTCCTTTCGTTTCAACCTCTTTTCCGAAGGAGGAAAGTTAATAGTCCCTCAGCAGCTTTTACCGACTTGGCGCTAGCTTCAAATGAATTATTTTCTTTCATAATCATCAATCATACTCGATCTAGACAGGCTGATCGATTACAAACACTTGACCAGTATATGAAGACCTCTGAGATATAAGTTTCCTTGGTATATCTTGATTAAAGGGAGGTTTTTTGTAACTGGTAGAGTCAGTTGACTGATGCATGTCCAAGCTTGACTACTTGCACACGGTTGCTGCAAAAGGGTTAACGATTGGGTTCAGAGAAGTAGTGGTAAGTACCATCGACAGAGATTAACTATACACTAGCCGAACTCGATGTCGAATGTTGGTAAACAAACCGCTCATACTTAATCTAAAATTCACTCTGTTGCCTCGCCTATTTATACGCAATTTACATTACTTGTCGATTTGAGATCCTTCCTTCAATAAATATTGCTTACAATTATGTCTGTAACTCGACGCCAAGCAAGTGAGTTTTAGCTATTTGTGTCGTAATTTTTTTTTAAACATTCTACATCGAGTTTAGCTAGTGTACCTATAGGTCGATTTCTTACTTCGCATAACATGGAATCTAGATGATTCTATGTCAGAAGCAAGCAAGAATAAAAAATATTGCTAGGTAATCATTTAATCGTGGATAGGTAACGACATTTTCTTGCTGGTGCTGACAGTGTTTTTGATCTGCTCTCGTTCATCAATTGACATAGTAGGTACTACCAAACCTACCTACATTGGCTGGTTAAATTTGAACCAAAATTGCAAAACATTTTTTTTTTTGGCAATCGATATGAGGAAACATTGTTTATCAAAAAGAAAACGAATAAACAGATCGACTTGACACTTTGCATTATGAAAATCTAGATTTGGAATAACATAAACTTAAGCTATTATTAATCTCTGGAAAACGCATGCGAAACCACGGGCTAAAGTAAGTAAGAAATAAACGAAAAGGACGTATAAATAGTATTAATTATGAGCTATGTCGACACCGATGTAAGCCACAGCTGTCCCAATACATTCGGACAGGGAACGTGCACTAATATCATCGCTGCCGTTGAGGCGTCAGAAATAGTGCATCCTGTTACTGCATCTCTGAGGTTAATAGCTGGCTTGAAGCAGCTAGGCCAATCAGTACGCAGTTTATTCTCATCAAACTCTTTTCACTAATTACAGGCATGCGAAATATATTTTTTATTTTTTAGTTGTTGAAATATAATAAAGTACCTACTGTTTTTTTATAGCATGTCGCGATTTAATTTTTTAAAGATATATTTTCAGATTTATTTAACATTTTTTATGAAAAAATAAAATGTAATGAATATAAAATTAAATGTTTAGTTACAAAACCAACAGTATTAGTTTTAAACAAGACGTGTAGGTAATTTATTTAGCACATAGATTACAATAACAGAATAAAACAATTACAACTAGTATATACACTTAATATCTATTTCTTAAAAATCTAAGCCGTCACCAGAAGGTTCTGCCTTCTGGTTGACTGCCCAGAATGCTGGCAGCATTGCCACGTTGAATGGCAATGCTAATTCGTTGACCGAAATAGAAGCCATCATTCCTGTCGACTCTATAAGAAGTTTACTAAGATCTTTATAAGAAGACTTAAGATACTAGATAAATCAGTCAGAATTACAAAATATTCACTCAATCTTTCATCTCTCTTTAACATCCAGCAATAGTCAGCCATCATACTTGTGTCCCATGTTCCTTGATATCTGTTTTTCATACCTTAATATCTTGGTGAAATCACTCCCCTTACACTTCACTTACTGCACCAAGATTCTCAGGAAAGAAGTCAGTCAATATGGGAATGCAGAAAATGTAACGTTATAGTACTCTTAATACAACCCAGTTTATTGAAATTATTATGCATGATATTGGCTATATTTACATAATCAGGGCCTTTTCTGTTCACTTTTTTACGACATATTTAAATGACTTACAAACGAGCACTTCAGTTTTATTCAGTTTTTTAAAGTCAGTAGTCAAGTTGAAAGAAATATTTTTCTCAGAAACCTTGCGTAATAGACTAGTTTAAATAATTTTCTTAGCTAAATACTTAATACCTACCGAAATTATCATTAATTTTTTTAGGGGAAAACATCCAGACCTTTGTTATTGCCTTCCTCCTAGCCGAATCTTCGGCCTGGGTAGCCAGTCACAACGGAGACTAGCCATGTGGGCAGGACATATTATAGTGCACACTAGTGCACTCTCTATTCTTTCAAAGAGCCACCGGCGCTTTCCTATCAGGGGGAGGCCTGTGTCTATGTGTGAGGTTAATAAGATAGTGGTGGTCCACTGCATGGTCAGAATTAATAGTTTGTTCCATGAATAGCAAACAAACAAATACACAATTAATTCTGCTTTGATATTTTCTGCAATAAGTGGATCAAAATGCCCTGCCTCTGCAAAACGTTCGCTCCTCACAAAAGTGGAGAAACCCTTATTCTAGTAAATCTTTGGCAGTATCGTATCGATAGGTTAGTCTAACATTAGCCCTATTCCACTTTGTCTGATCCACTGGATCAATCTTGTTGCACTCTAATCCACCGATGGATTAGATTCGACATCGTGTTCCACACTAATCCACCAATGGATTAAATTCAAAGTTTATATATGTATGTTCCACCAAAAACCGGGTAAACAGTTCCCTGTAAATGACCTTAACTAACATCCCAAAGATCCAATTAAATTGATAGCCAGTAGCGTGAACCAGCCGTGAACAACCTCAGCTGACTCAGGAGCGAGACGCGCAGGAATCGGTCGGCAATCGATTTTACGAGCGCCAGAAATAGCGCAGCCCTTCGACGCAACATGCATCATCCACCTTGTTCCTTGACTTTTATATCCTTGCACAAAACATCGTTCATGTGATTTTTTTTATTTTTAGCTGTTCTGAAGTAATTTGTTATTATTTATTGAATAAGCTTATTTTTTTGATCGTCCTTTAATTAAGTAAATAACAATTAATTTATTGTAATTTTTTATCCTCAGACTACTTACATAAATGTAAAATAATTACTAAATATCTTTATCCTGCTACAAAAGATAATATACCTACATTTCCTTTTGCACCATTCCTGTTGGGTTCACCTTTAGTAATTTACTCAGCTGACTGTATTTATAAAAAACACAAATTATGCGTTGCGCGCGCCTCGAGAAGTCCCCTGCTTGGCTAGTAAAATCTAACACCAAAAGTTATAACAACAGGGTATGTAAAACCCGGAGAAACCACATATACAATAAAACACATCCCGGCTAGTTTCAAATGGGAACGTTCACCTAATAACGCCGTGGGTGTAGGTTTTATACGAGGTGGCTTAACGAGGAGTATGCTGATGGTGTTGGGTTTCTATCGCAGGTTAAACGCCTATTTAAAATATAGTTTACAGACTAGATAGGTACATGTAAGGAAGACCCTGTTCATGTTCAGACTTCAAACTTACGCGGTATTCGCTACCCAGAGCGATTTATTATTATGTTTATTTAGTTAAAACGTTTATCAAAACCAATTACATTATAAGTTAGGTACATAGGTACCTACAATAGTCCAAAGAATGTCGGTAACATTATTATACAATAAGCGCGATAAATAATTAAATAACAACGATAGCGGTAAACGCTTGGATTTCTTTCTTTGCTTGTTTTGGGGGGTCGCGATATCCCGCCGTGTATAATACACTAGCCAAACTCGATGTAGAATGTTTGAAAACAAATTACGACACAAATACCTAAAACTCACTTGCTTGGCGTCTAGTTTCAGATATAACTGTAAGCAATATTTATTGAAGGAAGGATCTCAAATCGACGATTAATATAAATTGCATATAAAAAAATGCGGCAACAGAGTGAATTTTAGGTTAAGTATGAGCGGTTGGTTTACAAACATTCTACATCGAGTTTGGCTAGTATAGTCAACAGTAGGATTACCGTATTACTTATTCGCTCACTCGGCTTTTTCTACCGCTCTGGGTAGCTAATACCGCGTAGATCAGAACAGGCCCTAAGCATGCCATGTTGCCTATTATTTTTGGTGCGTGGTTGGGTTGGGAAATTGTATCATAATAGAATAGGCTACCCTGTCATTTCATTGTCAACTTTGCATACGTTCGAAGTAGGTTCCTAGGTACACTACTACATTTTATTACGTCGGGTTTGGTGTACGGCATTAAGCTTCAGCACACGCTCAACTGAAGTTCCAGAATAAATAAGTACCAAATCCGGTGTGTAAAAATAAATACCCTCAGATAATTAGCTGAATTTGTCTCGTTCAATGTTCCGCGGCAATTTGGTGACAGTAGGGGATGGTGCATGAATCCTCCTGCTTTGATAAAAATCCGGATTTAGTTTTGGAATTTGCAACATTTGTTTCTTAATTTAAAAATCTACCAAAGAGGTTTCATGCTTTGCTTTTGATCTTATTTTAAAACTTTTCGACATTTTCACCTCTTCCAATATACCTCTAAGTTTAGAGTTAGATTTATTTTTTGTGTGCTATGGTAATTTGACTGTTTTGAAAAAACAAAAACCGACTTCAAATTCCTTATTATTAAAAATAATAATAACACTGTTTTAAAAATTTTGTGGGATTAGTACTTAAATTTTGTGGGATTAGTACTTAAATTTTGTGGGATTAGTACTTAAATTTTGTGGGATTAGTACTTAAATTTTGTGGGATTAGTACTTATCCCTCGGGAATAAATTTTTTATGGGACCACCTCGGAATCATTTTCAAATGTTTAGCGATTCAATAGCGAAATAATTTTCAAACCGGACTATAATTGACGGAGATTTCTTTTTGCCATGTATGGCAAAAAAATTAAAAAAAAAAACATACATAGAACCTCCGCCTTTTTGAAGTCGGTTAAAAAGCGCGTAACTACCCAAAAAGCGCAACCTATCTATGTATAGGTAGATTTCACCTAGGTACAAATTAACTAGAGTTTATAAATAATGGCTTATTTATTAGTTATATATTTCCATGACTAACCTAACCTAACCAATTTGTGCATAATAATATGTTCAAACCATTCCGCCAGTAAATCATCTAACTTCAGTGGTTAGGTTACGACTGTCAAGTTGACGTTTATGAGGGCGGACATTTTGAGTGGTCGCAACTTGTGTGGTCGCAACGCTGCCACTGATGACGAAAATATGCGTATCGCTCTTTTTGTAAGCTGGTAGTCTCTACCTTTGTCTGATCAGCTGATCACACTAATTTGTAAATGCGAAAGTTTGCTTATTTGTTACCTCTTCAAGCCAAAACTACTAAACGGATCGGGCTAAAATTCTGCATACAACTAGTCCTTGACCTGGAATAAAATATAAGCTACTTTTTATCCCGTAAAAACGTGTGCGAAGCTGCGGGCGGCAGCTAGTGGGTATTTTATACAAAATTATGTTCTACTCTAACTGCCTCTAACTCCTCTCATATTTTTTAACAATAGCCAAGAGTCGTTTGTTTTTTCTGTTGAAATACGTCAGAATGAGAAAAACTGCTTAATACAAATAATATAAACGCTTAATTGCTTTGCTCTTAAAAATTTAAAGTTCATACCTACCTATTTTAATAAATAGGATGATTCTTGTGTCGAGAACTTTTTTCTCATTAGATCCACTTTGGAAGGTGTGGATCTATCAAGAACTTTATTTCTCAGTAGATTAATGATAAATTAAGGGGGTTATTTATTAGCAATCTTAACAAAATTACCATTACCGAATTATGAATAATTCGGTAAGTACGTAATTATAATTATGTATATTTATTATTGTGTATGTACCTATATCTACTTATATTATATACTTATATTATATTTATATTAATGGTAACACACGAATTCTTAATTGTACTACTTATTATTTTTTCTCTTGTTTTTCTGTAAATTTTGTTATCTAGCACTACCTACAAAATTGTTGTCCACACTACCCAAAGGTTAGCAAGTAGAGAATGCTATCTAGCATTATGTTCGCCTATGTACAACTTTTGTGTAATAAAGTGTATTTATTCTATCTATTTATTACCAAAGC
Source organism: Eupithecia inturbata (assembly GCA_963662085.1). Taxonomy (NCBI): domain Eukaryota; kingdom Metazoa; phylum Arthropoda; class Insecta; order Lepidoptera; family Geometridae; genus Eupithecia; species Eupithecia inturbata. Next base: position 3,942,813 of record OY759195.1, read on the forward strand.
GTTAGGGCTAGTACCTACCAACCGAGAAAACATTACCTATCGTTTTGCGGTATACTGTATAATTATATTTTCCATAGCATGACATAAAGTCGCGTCACCTACACTTGTGCACCGTGTTTAAACATTTTTTCACCGCAAAGAACCCTTATTATCACAATGCAAATCATACAAACATTAAAATGTCAGCCAACAGTGCCTTGCCGACAGTGTACCTACTCTACTGTTAACTCGCCACTTTCCGATCTCTACAAATAGTCCCTGTTTGCACAAGTGTAGGGACAAGCCACTGGCACCCGCGACCAGCGTCACTCCACCCACGTCTCACTACAACATTCTTTATTTCAACATGACCAGAGAAGGCCTAAGTTAGTTGGTATCGGTCGAAAACAAGGCGACACCTTTCTTAGCGATGGATTTACCTGTCCGTATTTTAACGAGCTATAATTTACTCGAGTTCAACAGGTTTATAGAGGTCGGTTGAATTTAACAGAGGTTGGATAAGGCTACACGCATGAAAAATAAAAGCTTTCAAATATTGAGTTGATAATGATAATACTTAGGTTTTTATTCTTGATGATTTTTGCGTAGCGGTAAAAGCTGCAGTTACTTATGATTGATAGATATATTATTTTTATTGCACCATCAATACATAAAGCATTTAAACAAGAACTTAATAATAACTATATCGAGTGTGGCACAATCGGCGGCATCATCGCTAACAGCTATGTTATGTTAATTACATGTCACCCACTGCTGGGTTTCCATGAATTCTTGCCAGCCTCCTGTGTCCTTTTTTCCGGTAGGAAATGCTGTATGCATTACTTCTAGCCTAAGGAGGGCTAGAGGGGTATGTTGGGCTCTCCACTAAGCTACAAGTTGCATACCATTTTACAATCCATCGATACTTCCTCTCTCACCTTAGTACCAGAGCGTCGTCGAACCACTCGTTACCAGACAATTCGTTCGACGGCACACTAGCACTTGACAGGGTTGCGGGTTCCCGTATACATATACTGTCAACCCTGTTAGCGATCACTGATCATCCGCCTTGGACGGATCCTTCTTGTATTCCCTTGAAGAGGCGAGGCATGTCCCGGAGTACCTACTGTCCTAGGTATATGTGACCGGCGACTTTGACTATGCGACATAATATAATGTTTTTGTTATTGTAGTAGTGTAAGCCCTCACAGTCGGGGTAGGTAATTTCTAAGAAATTACTCCGAGTGGCATTACCTTTGAGCAACGCGACACCTCTTGTCAAACTGGCTTTAGTCTTTGAGCAGGTATGGATAAACTTCACTCTGTAAATTAGTAAAAAACAATAATATTCGGTTGTAAAGTTTTGTGTATAAATTTGTATAATATCTTTGCTGCTTTAATCATTGTGATTTATGCTTTTCATGTTGTGTTGTCCTATTAAAATTAGATAAATCAATTTAATACAAAATTAAAAAATGTTTTTGCTTTCATTATACATAACACATTATTTTTGAACCGATCATATTATTTTTAAAGTTTATGATACTCCTTACTGCTGACACTGGCAGAGTCGTAGCGAAAAGCAAGCGGCGCCAAAAATAAAGAAGTTGAAGTTGGATAAACTTCAATATTTCCGCTGTAGGTGAAGCTAACGGCGGCGCTAGAGTCCGAAGGAAGTCCCAAAGTTTTTCGACTCCTACGTCACTTGACCTTGGCAATTATTGACTGCGCATCCCGTACAGAGGGAGGGTTTCGGGTTCAAGCCCCGTCGAATTCGAAAAATAGTTTTTAGGATATTATTAAATTTCTTATGCGACTTATACTAACTAACTAACTATACTAATTAAATTAACTATATATACCTACCCAACGAGTGCTTTCGGTAGGTGCAATAAGCATAAATAATTATATTTTACAGTAGTATATTTAACAGTGCCCGGTTGACTGTAAAAACTGAAGGGTCCGGTTATAAAACAAAGATTTATCGATCAGGTCGTTAAGGATATGAACAAAAAGTTATATGATCGAAGCAAGTTACCGGCGCAGGCGGCATTGGATTGCTCTTCTTGATTACAACCACTTTTTGTGTCATTGGGTTTTATTTTATTTAAATAAATATGAAGTGTTTGGATTGGACTAGTAGCGCAGGCCGACTTCTTACCATGCTTTACAAGGCTGGATAGAGAATGCTTCGAGCGCGCCCAGAATTAAGTACAGAGAGAGCAGCTTGATTTATTTATTTATCATAACATCATAAAAGGTTTTTTTTACCCTAAGGCGATGCTAGATTTACGTAGGTTTAACTTATAAATAAATACAATTATTTTACTAATCTAAAATACATTTTGCTTCTATCACGAGCTGTGCCATTTCCATGACTTACGGCATGTTTCGATTAAATGTCCACGCTATTTTCGGATAGGATATTGGGTAAAAAGATAGTGAGTGACATGGGGGCAAACTTTAGTAGGTTGGTCCTACAGTTGGGCACCTCCAGCATAGCGGGGCGGCGGCGTTACTTGGCTAGCTAGGGTTACCAGTTGATGATGCTGTCTTTACCTACATACTTATAAATAAAATTTATAAATCTTTTAAAACTATCATGGTTATCAACACAAAAGTCATTAACAAACCTCAAATCATGGTAAATATCCCGTTGTAAATGGCTTTACAATAGAAACAATATTTAGCCCGTGTTGTTTCGTCGAACTGAAATAAAATATTTCTTCTTTACAACCTGTTTGTAGGTAACCGACCTACCTATCTGCAAAGAAATATAGTCGACTATCAAATATCCTTAATAAGAGCTTATGTATTTGTATGAAACGTCATGTAGTCATTTCCGAAAATGGAATAATTTCGAAGGAAAGTGTATAACGTTTCATCGCAAAAAATAAAAAAGATTACGTCATACCAACAAACTTAATGGATTGCGAAACCATAAAATAAACGATAATTATTCAAACCGATCGCTACCTCTACTTTATCGTGTCTTTAATTAATTTAACAAGATAAGATTAGTGTCAAAGTTAAAAAAACTTGAGATGTGGTGTTGCCATTTACAATAAATGTTAAAATAAATGTTTACCTTGTTTCACCTGCCTGGGGGTTTCAACATAATTAAATAAATGGCCACTGTCTATAACTGGCGGTTTATTGTGTTACAATAGTTAAACGAAGGGGGAAATGATAGTTCCAAATAAAAGGGAAGAACGAAACGTTTTGATCCCTTCCGTTACCTGCTAACTTTGCCTTCAGTATTCATTATTTTATAGCAAAACAAAAATATTACCTGTATATAGTTTTGTAAGTATGTACCTGCCCAATCCGATAGGTAGGTTATTGCAACAGATCTTATCTACGGCTTATTATGACAAAGCCTTATTAAATATTTTGTAAATATAATTAAATATTCTTATTTAATACAAGAATACTTACAAAGATCTTATGAAATCTGAGTTCGTTGGCTAGAGGATCAATATACTTTGTGAGACCTACAAAATTCTCCAAATTTCCTCTTTTTCCTGCCCTCATCCAACTCTACGCACGGCACAACATAACAACATACCTACACACAAAATTAAAATATTTATCTCCTCTATCTATCAGTCGTCAGCAGTCAGCACCGTAGTTCACTTTCTTCACACCTTTCATTTCATACTCATGTCCACTCTCAGACAATACATTTTTTCTTTGGTTTCCAGACTCTCTATTTTTAATCAACTCCAAAATAGAAGAATGTTCTATGATAGGCTGTATGTATTTTTTTTATGTAGGAACCTATGGTCGCCAATTTATCCGTCAATTGCGAGCCGATTGTAATGATTCTTTTACCATTGGATTGAGAATGATCCCGAGATGGTCCGATAAAATTCCCATATTATGTGTCCCGCAAATCTTAAACAATTTGATTCAGTTTTCAGTTTTTTTTACAAATTTATTATTTTACTAACTGATGCACGCAGTTTCGCACGCTCTTTTCCGAGATAGAAAGTAGCCTATGTCAGTCCCCGGGATACCATCTACCATGCCAAATTTCACTATGATCCGTTCAGCCGTTCATGCGAGCAAAGGTAACAGACAGACAGACAGACAGAGTTACTTTCGAATTTATAATATTAGTATACATTTTCTAGACTTAATTTTTTTGAAATTCTTGCCAAGGAGTTTCGTATTTGAAAACTTGATTTCAAATACGAAACTCCTTGCTAAAGTCACTTTTTCCTTTTCCAGGTGGGTAGTGGTAGCTGGTGCATGGCGGGCCAGCGTCCTCCGACCAGTGACCGCGGCGGTCAGCGGTCGCGATAGCAGACACTCCTCGTTGCTGCAGCTTTGTGCGTGGGGTGTGCCAGCCGCCTTGGCCGCAGCTGTGCTGGTCACAAGGGATGTGGATGCTGATGAGCTTACAGGTAAGAGACTTTTTTAGTCATCTGTATTGGTCTGGTCAGATTATTATAGTACCTGCCTATGGGCATACGAGTAGGTATCTAGGTACTGTCGACGATATAAATCGCTAAACAAGGACAAACTTAGTACTGGGTTTAATATATAAGAATTAAGGTAGGCACAAAGCATTTTCAAAATGTACAATGCTTAGCAACTTTAGCCTTTGACTGTCCAAGCTGAAAGATAATAAAGCTTATATAATAAAGCTTGAAAGATAATAAAGCAAGAAAGAAAAGTAAAGCTTGCACATAAGTGCAAATTTTATTTTTCTGAGATGAAGCAAATAGGGATTTAACTGGCATCCCTTTGAAACACTCAAATAACTGAGAATGAAGGTGATAAAGGAAGCTAGGTAATTATAAGTACATAGGTACGTCAGCATCAAAATATCTTCAACGAAAAGCAAGACAACCAACGACACCCGATTCGGTCAATCGTTGACCAACACAATATTCATAAAGAAACTTTTTATCGAATAGAAACACGGCCCCTACTTACACTAACGACGTTCGGTCCCATAATCCATAACGAGGGGTTCTTATAACACCTATCCCCTCTTTGTAGTGGCACCGACGTACCTACCTACATGGACGAGTTATGGGCAGCTGATAAAACTTGTCCTAGCTGGCGAGGGTAAAGCTAAGAACACACTAGAGCCGATAGACGCAACGTGTCACCTTCAATTATGTGTAAGCCAGTTTCAGAGAGATGTCGCAAAAACAAGTGACGCTCTAACCTTCTGTCAAAGTATGAAATATGTTTCTGATTTTTTATGTCAAAAGTCGATGGTACAAGAGCTGGTTAGATAAATAGGTTATATTAAGTCCAGCCGACTGACTTCAGATTCAGCATAGAAGAGATGTAAGAGGGTGAAGGAGCAATGACACTTGTCCGGGTAAGTGTGTCTCTAGCTTAACACTTGAATTCAATTTCTTTTGAGCTCTATATAGGGTTAAACCACTCCTTATAAGTAGATTTGAAGAATATAGCTGTTTGTGTTAATTGACATCTTTGTCTTTGCTAGACCCCTAGACTCAGCGCTGTAGCTAGTGCGACCGTATGTATTTAGTGAAAAAAAAACATTCTGGTTACTGCCTGCAGCTTCGCGCGCGTTGATTCTATGGAAACGTTTAAAAGGTTACGTATATCCCATCGGAACTGATTTATGAGATAAAAAGGGCCTATGTTTTATTCCAGGCCTAGAACTACCTGTACGCAAAATTTCAGCCCGACCCGTTTAGTTGTGGCGTTAAGAGGTACAGTCAGCGTCAAATTGATATGAGCATCTAGAGTAGTCAAAATGATCTGAAAAACATAAAAGCAATAGGTACGCAGTTCGAATCATCATTATTGTTGTAAGCAACCAAGGTGTTCAAAATATCTTACTCATTGTTTCATATTTATTTTATTTTGTTTCATTTTATTTTTCATATTTTTTTACATTTTTGAATAATAATACGTCGTTTTTGGAAATTGAATTCTATTTTTTTTATAGGTAATTGAATAGTTTCAATGTACATTGGATCATTTTTGATTAATATAACCACATACCTAATACCAGTTAAGTTCAAACTACGAACAAATTCAACACATCTTCCGAATTGAACTCTTCAAACTAAAAGGAAGTCGCATAACAGCAAAAGTTTGTACTTACATCTCAAAAGCATTCTCAAATTCAAGCCACGTTCCTTCATCAATCAATACCCATTTAGAACGTTCTAACACACATCCGTATATCAGAAGCATTCAGGATATCAGGACACAATAGCAAAATGGCGATTCATATTTTAATAGTTCTTTTTGTTTGATTAGCGGCATTTTCAAAGCGATTAAAATCTGGTAGGTAAGGAGCTTGCATTCAAGCGATAATGGCATTCGGTTTGTATGGAATTGTATGGCGGTGCCGGCTTGTTGTTTGACGGCTCTTGTACATGGCAACTTGACTTAAACAGAGACTATGTAATGTAGAAGAACATATATCGGAAGGTACAATACAAGCTTAGTCCAAGATATGTATTAAAAACTTCTTCCGCTTCGGAAACTTTAGACTCGAATTTCACAACAAAAAATTAAGAATAGTTTATATGAAATCAAATAATATCTCAAAAATTTTTCGACTTCGGGTAGACTCCCGTACTGAGAGAAGGATGCGGTTTCAAGTCCCGTCGAAGTTGAAAAATTTTTGGGATATTATTTGATTTCTTATAAATTACCCCGACTGTGAGGGCTTACGCACTATAATAAAAAAAACTAAAAATAGTTTATTTACAAGGTAGGTACTTCATAAAATAACACAGGAGGAAGCTTTAAAAAGACCGACACAGAGCGACAGATCAAAGTTTTCGCCGCTGCTACATTTTGTCTAACGTTAAATTCATTTAAACAATCGCTAACTTCAAAGTCGTTATTCTTATCACACCAAAACAAAGACTAAACAGTAGCGGAGTTTGTTTAACAATATCATTATCTCTTTCCACATTTAAATAAGTAATGTAGTAATTACTTGCCCATTACCGCGCGGTTGAAACAAGAGCTCTACGTATCAGACTTATCATTTGTCGTCTTAAGAGGGCGCAATGCGCGCAATGTTGTGAAAAGGATAGGCATTACGTTTTTTTTTTTTTTTTTTTTTAAATAATGCTGGACAATACGCACATCATCATCTAGCCCCAAAGTAAGCAGAGCTTGTGTTATGGGTACTAGATGACTGATAAACTTAATACAATATATAACATAGATAGATATTTTTTATTATATATAGAAAATACCCAGAACACCCGGAACAAATATTTGCAGATCGAACAAACATTTGTCCCAAGGCGGGAATCGAACCCGCAACCTTCTGCGTCGCAGGCGGACCTTCGCCCGCCGCGCCACATCGGTCGTCAAAACCGATTTGGAACGGCGTAAGCGCAAAAATCAAGTTATTGTTTATTTACAAGAAAACTACGCAACTTATGAAGAAACTGGTTCAAGGAACCAAAAAATTAGTAATAATAATAACCTACAAATCAAAATCTATGTAATTTCAAAAGACCGCAGGGTTCCTGAGATCTCGACCAAACTATATGCGAAACAGAGCACTTTCATGGTTTTTTTATCGTTTTTTTTTCTCAATCTTGTATTCACATTCAAGGAACCAAAGATTTTTTTTTGTATTTTGTATAATTCAAGTTTTTTATCACGGGGATCCCGTGACTACTGAGATCTAGGCCTTGTTTGACAACCAGACCCGTTAGGTTCGCCCCTTAAGGAAATCAATTTCAATGGACTCTACATTTAAAGAACGCCGCCCTAGAGCTCCTTAGATTACTTAGTCGGCTACACTTTTCTAATCGTATTCATATTATGTATATGTAAATCCTATGTACTTTTTGTAACCTAAGTAATTGTGTTTGCATGCTATCTTCTTTGATAGGGTTTATAAAGGTATCCACGTAGATTTTCGGCGGTGCGGAAGTAAATTTTGGCCGCTACGTCAACTCTAAGAGTTCTGTAAGTTCCTTCCTACATATTTACGTTGTCTGGTGTTAAATGTGTTATTAATGCCCACCGAAAACGCTGCTGAACCTCCTAGACCACCTGGCTACAACATACTTCTTCCTTATTCACTAACCGACACCAGCGACAAAAATCATTTACGACACTATCAATATATAATATCATCGTTATTAAAAAACTCGGATTCGTCAAAACATGGGAATACATAGCCCTCCCTAGCTGCAGCTATTCCTCGGAACCATTAATGCAAACGAGATAGCTTCGCATCGACTCGATTCTGGTATAGCTAGGTACAACTCGGTATTTGCAGTTACTCACCGTATTTGGTTTGTAAATACGGTACATACCTTACAACTCAGGTTTCCCAGGAAGGCAGCACTAGTGTTTATAGCGACGACGCCGCGTCGTAATGCCTATTTCTAAGGATGGGGTGCAGTCACACTGTCTCGGGGATTTAAACTAATAATAATATTTGGTTATTTCCTCTTTACACAATAGGTTTACTTAAAATTCAGTTATTATAAGCACAGAGATCTATATTTAAACCTGTATTGTGAGAGGCTGGAGAAGTACGTACAGACTGATTAAATGTTTGTTTGTGGGTGTGTGTGTGAGGGTGTGTGAGAGGGTGAGGGTGTGTGTGTATATATATATATATATGTGTATGTATTCAGTGTAGTGAAAATGTGTGTGGTATGTGCGCATGTTTGGTAGGGTACTCCTGAGGACACCGGTCTCCAGGAGTTACCCATGTGTGTGTATGTGTGTTTGTGTGTGGTGAGTGTATGATTGTGAATCTAAGTAGGTATGTTCATCATGCAGACCCCCATCCTCCAAGATAGAAATTACCTATCCTATTGGTCAAACCGACTAATTTTTGGCAAATACTTTGCTCAAAACTAACTAGAGGCTTCTTTTCACTTTAAAAAAATTGACTTATTTTAGGTTTAAAGTTTAAGAATGTATGTAATGTTAGGTTAAGATTATGGAAGGTTATGAAAGGGTGGTTAGGAAATTTTCAGTCTCTAGGTAGTTCAGTGTTTTCAACCATTCTGCTACTTCCGTTTTACACTTAATTCTAGGTAGGGGAAAGATGTTGAGAATGGCGTTAACCTTGTTGTAGATGTAGGGTCCCAAGAAGCAGCTGAATTTATGAGATCGGCTGGTGTGATAGCTCTGAGCGGCGCACCCCTTACCTTTCCTACGCTTCTTTTTAACTAACTCCTGATTGTACTCGAGTTGAGAGTGTTTCATAAGGATGATTTAACTATAATGAAATCAGCATTTTCATGTAAAATCAATCATGATTTACATGAAAATGCTGATTATTAGTTTGGCTTCTGATGAGTTTTGAACCCACATCCCAGCCTGTCACTTATGTGCCGGCCGACTCTCCCTGATGTAGGACTATGGCTGAACAAATTATATAACTTATATTTCTCTTTGACTTCATTATGATTTGTGGGACTCCACTTCACTCGAAAAAACAAAAGCTTATGAGCTCATTAATATAAAATGCGAAGCTGTGATTGCCACACGACCGTTTCTCAGGCATATTGCAGTTTCAATCATGCCCGAGTACTTTATTGTGCTTTTATTTTTATTATTTCATTCTCCATTATGGCGGCCGAAACAAATGCTCGGCCATTATCGAGCCGTTAAATACGACACCTTTCCTCTCACGCTCGTATTTCAAATTTAAATCGGTCCTTTTATATCTTATTTTAATACAAAGCTTTTCACTCGCCGTGTGTTTGTGTAGGTGTTCGCATTGAGTGGAATCGGAATGTTATTCAGCACTGCTCGAAAAATAATCTTATCCGCCGCAGGAGAGTTCAACAGTCTAATGTTTTGTTTCTTTTGTTGCAGGCACTTGTTACGTCGGTAACCAGTCTAGTAAATCCTTGCTGGCGCTAGTTATCGTGCCGGAAGGGATTTGTTTGCTGCTCGGATGCGTGTTTCTCTCTTCTGGACTTCGAGCGGTGCTGAGAAGACCAGCGGCGGTGCCTGCACCGTCTGTACTCCTCAGCTCTCCGCAACAGAGGACAGAGCAAAGCGTGCTTCGATTAGGGGCTTTCACAGCTCTATACGCAGTCCCATCTGCGTGCATTCTCGCCACGTGGGTTTACGAGTACGCGTGGCGAGATGATTGGCTGGCTGCTCCCGTGCCGTCACTAGAGCCGTCAACGCACCCGCATCCCGCCTTCTGGGTTTTCCTCTTCCGGATATTCGCGTGTCAAATTCTGGGGGTAATGGTAGCGGTATGGATAGCGACGCCGAGGCTGAAAGCCGTGTGGAGACGGATGACGGGGCCGCGAAAACCGACGACTGTTAAGTGTCCGTCAGGGCCGCCTCCGACGCCGCTGACGTTGCACTGCTATGCGTCGCACGCACACAGCTTGCCGAGAAGTACGCTACATTCGCAGAAGTACGCAACATATAGGCCACCACAGCAGCAGCACTCGTACAGAAAACCTCGGCATTACCACTATTCTGCGGGGGAAACTATCCTCTGACAGAATTGAAGGTGAAAATTCTGTTAAAAGACTGATTAAAATGTATATATTTACATAATGTAGTTTGCAAAGGTTGTAGTGTAGTGATTTAGTGAAGCTTCTGTTGGACTTATTATTTTGTGCCATTAGTTAAGCTTTGTATGTGTGTGTAGACTAGTATTTATGTCTACTGTGTAGGCTTGAATTTAGTAATTAAGATAATTTAAATTTTACTAATAAATGTAGTTAGGTAGCTCCAATAACTTTTAAGAATTGTTGAACAAAACGACGAACTCACATAAATCCAAGTTTTGATATGATAATGAAGTACCTATACACACATTTATCAGATTTAGCCTTGGGATTTAGCGCGTAAGCACGCACTCAAGGGACACATTTGTCGTAGTGTACAAATGTGTCCTTGGTGTGCGTGCTTGTGCGCTGATATGCGACGCGTTTCAAATGTGGCGCCGCTACAATTGTCGTAATACAAGTGTATGTCTAGTGTGCGGCCCCACTTAGAAACCAGATAATAATAACTGTAATCAAGTAGGTAACCTAACCTAGCAAAAACTGGCAAAGAATCTTATTTGTCACCGCCCAGAAATAGTTAATAAGCTACCTACTGGGCCCTGGACCCCTTTGCATTAAAGCCCACCAACTTGCCAATAATCTTTTAAGTGTACATAACTGAAGTTTCAATTTTTAAATCATAGATATAAGTTAAATCTGTAGATATGGTACGTACGTTCTCCCAGCGCTTACTCAACATCTGGCCTGTGTTACAGCTACACCCTCTACACTCTCTCACAGTTACATTTCCAATCATATGGAATAATTATAATGATCAACAAATATGGAAAGGCGTACCTAAACCGAAGTGCGACCAAGACAACAATACGCGCGCGAAACGCGAACGCCGGCGGGGCGCGCCTCCGCGCCGCCGCCGCCTGTCCGACTATGACTGACTGTGGGTGGACCTAATTGCACCTAATTTGAGCCTTCCACTTTCGAGAGGCTGGTACCTCATCTCCCCTTTTTTACTTAGATCAATGTTTTAAATATACGATTTCAAATATATCTGACCCAGTAGGTAAGATGGAACGCAATGTAAATAGCAAGCATAGGAGGTACCATCTACTTACTAAGTATGATTTACGTAGGTCCCCACCTCGGTACCTATCTACCTACCTACCTACCTAGCTACCTACTTAAAATTTAAGTGCCTACATAAATAAGTTTAAGTTAGGTAAGCTGTTGTAATATACAAAAATATATATAGGAATATGACTATGTAACTAAATTGAAAGTGAAGGACAAAATGTTGCTGAAAATCGATCATCTATAAAACGCGTATAGGTTCGCGCCAGCGATTTTTGTCACAGACTGTACTTTTATGTGCCTATCATATAAAAAGAAATTAAATTAATTGCTAAATAAAAAGTTGTTTATCTTTCCTTGCACCATACAAAAATACTTTTTTAAGAGCTCCGTAGTCAACAAGAAACTCATAAACTCTCGCCATGTTATAAACTAAGTAAGAGATATTTTTCTACTACACACAAAACAAACTAAGGCCCGTCTGATTATGAAAGCTAGCTCAGTCATCGATCTATGCTCGATTAACGCTTTTATATGTCACTCAAGCCTAGATCTATGACTGAGCAAGCGTTCATAATACAGGCCCTAGATTACGCATGTCTTACTTCCTATAGGTATCTACCCAATTTATTTTATTCATTACCTATCTCGACTTTAACTTCACCACCAGTCCATTGTCACAAAATAACTATAGGTAGGTACAGTACCTACCTACCTACTATCCATTGTTCAGTGTAACTTGTAGAACTGCTTCTGGGTACTGTTAAAATGTTATTAGCAACATATGCTTTATCAAACTAATATTATAGGTGCAAAAGTTTGGAGTTTGTTACCTCTTTACGCCATAGCGACTGAACCGATATGTAGATCTAAGCCTGGAGTTAACTTTCTACTTTTTATCCTAAAAAACAGTTCCCATGGGCTCCCAATTCCAGAAATAATCTTTAAACATTTCCATAGAAACAACGCGTGCGAAGCCGCGGGCAGAAAGTAGTTTTAATATATCGCATTTAAGTATGTACTGCCCAGCCTCGGCGGGCAGTACATAAACCCCTGCAACACTTTCATGGCCCACGAATGACGCACATGTGCAGTACGTACCATGTGCAGGTCGTGCAGGCGCCTGCAGGACCTGCAGTGCAGATGGACATGTGCATCGTGGTCATGAAAATGTTAGGTAATGGCATTTATCCAAGTATTGAACCATACCACAGAATAATTAAAAAGTAGGTAGGTAAACCGTAACGTAACCATGCTGTATCTAGGAACCAAACAAATGACAGTTTCCTACCTAACTAATATGCATATGCATGCATCTTTTGGTAGCTGATGAAACAATAAAGATATAAAGGAGCATTGCCAGTTTAATTGATCAACAATGATCATTATTTTTTATTCCTTGTAGAACGCAGCAAACAATTTAATTTTACCCCAAAAAAATTTAATGTCGCGCTAACACGTAATTAACCTTATGGACAACAAAATGGGACTAAAATTTTCTAGCTCTATGGTCAAAATCCTTCGGGAGGGTGATTTCCTTCGTCCAAGGTCAATCTTCAATACAAACAAGAATGACAAATAGACTCGCGCGGTTCCATGTACACTATTCATCTTCATCCGCAATCCGCATCCTCCCGCTAACTTCACTTCACTTCACTCAATTTTTTTTTAGGTATCGAGCCTTGTTTGTTTGTTGCTTTCTTGCTTTGTTGAAAATTGCCGAAAAATACAATAACTCTTAGTTTTCGAGTTTATCTTTCTGAAGAAATGTCTTCATTTACTCATCTTAATCGTTTGAGTAATTTAGTGATAGGAAGCTACAAAACAGTTCTTTATGGAAGGTAAGAGGTTATGACGCCTTACATTGTTTATTTTATTTGCTATTTCCGTACGTTTTTCACGTTTCAATTTCATTGTAAATACCTAATGGTGGTGGTATATAAAATGAAAACCGAACCAGCAGCAATATGAATACATAAATCTTGTTTTTCTCAGTTGGTAATAAAATTATTATTCAATATCACAAATGTTTCAGGTCAAACTTTTTTGGTGCCATACAGTCCTGCAACTACACAAAGAAATCAGCAGAATCTAAACTCGGACTAGACAAGCCGAAACGACCGTTGACTCCTTTCTTCAAATTCATGTCTCAAATGAGGCCAGCCTTACTGGCTAAGAGTCCAGGTATTAGTTCTAAGGAAGCTATTGTTTGGACCTCAAAGCACTGGCAAGAATTGGATATAGAGGTAGGTAACTGAACTTTAAACTATTCACAAATGCCTTAACTAGCTGTATTGACACTGTATTGCATTTTGGACCTACTAGGAAGGTTGTTAACACAAAAGCTGCCCTAAAAGTGACTTAGTATTTACAATAGGCTACACCTATTATTTATATTATTATATTTATTAAATTTTTCAGACAAAATCACAAATGAAAAAAGAATATGCAAAAGATCTGGAGGACTACAAAAAAATTAAAGCAATGTATGAAGGCTCACTCACTGAACAACAGAAGGAAGACATTAAGAGAGTGAAGGAGGAAATGTTAGCAGCAAAGGAAAAGAGAAAGATTAAAAATGTATGTTCTTTGAATTTGAAACTTAAATGCTTAGTTTAGTTTAATTTTTTTTTCTTTGTTTACAATATAATGCATGGTCTATTTTATTACAGGAGTACAAAGAACTAGGGAAACCAAAAAAACCTATGTCCTCTTACTTCCTCTTCATAAAATCTAGAAGAGATAGCTTTGGAGGCAAGAATCTAAAAGAGTTTCAGCAAGAGGTCAAGGCAGAGTGGGTGAAGTTAGCTCCTACTGAGAAAGCCAAGCTTGAAAAGCAGGCACAAGAATTGATGACTAAGTATTTGTAAGTGTCATGCTTATTTTGAAAATTAACTCTAGATTTATTATGTAAGCTGTCACATTGTCTATTTTTACTTGCCACCAAGTATCAAAGATAAAGAATAAAGAGTCAGTCAGAATAAAGAATAAAGCTGCCAAATGCTAGCCATTGCTCTATTTAAGTTTTCAGTTGGGTAGTGAAAAGTAAGGTATGAAATACTATTCCTTTTTTGTTACAGAAAAGACATGAAAGCATGGGAACTAAAGATGGTCTCCATCGGACGTTCAGATCTTGTTCGATCTGGAATAGTGCGAGAAAAGAAACCAAAAAGCTCTGTAAAATCACAATAGGAATTCGGGTGCTCTGACAAATCGACTGACTTAAAATTAGAACATAATGACGCTGTACATAGTATTGTTAAGAGTAGTTATAGTCCAGGAAAGACTAAACCAATGGAGATTCCAGATACTGAGATAAATGGAGTTATGGAAACAAATGAAACATGCATGCATGGAGATGTTAAAAGCAAAGAGTCAGTTATCTGTCAGAGTACGGGAGAACAAGGCCATAGAGATGCCACAAAACCTAGACAAAGTAAGGATCTATTGAGTAGTATTAAAAGTTTTTTTAGGCGTTAATTACTCCTCCATTTTCTATAGGTACCCCTACCTCATTCTGCAAATATTGTTTGATGCATTTTGATTTGTAGATCTTTAGTTTTATTATAAGTATTTTAAGTAAACATTTTGTTGATTTTGTTTTATGATTTAAACCCCTATTTTGACTGAACCTCATAAAATTCATATTGGTCTCATGCATGTATGTTAACTGGGCCCATTTCATTGTATTTGTACATAGGAAGGTACAACTGTAATATTTTTAGGTAGATATACTATGAGAACCATATTAATTTCATAATGATCTGCTAACTTAAAACTGTTGCTAAGCAGCATTATTTCTCACTCTGACTTGTGTCAATGAAGAATACAGAGTGAGAGATAGCAATGCTCAAGTTTGCAGACTATTATGAATAAGGGGGCCTTTGCATCCTAGCCTTGGGTGTTTATTAGCTATATAATCAGATTTATTTTTTTCATTTCAGCGAGCACACAAGTGATAAAAAACAATTAAAATCCATTTTCAATTCAAGTTCCAAAATATAAATACTTTATTACAGAAACTGGTATTTAAATAATTAACCATTTATATGCCTACTTTTAATGGTTATTGAATTTATTTACAACTAATGACATGCTGTTGTATGTTAGGATATCATCAAAAATATGGTTAAATGTGGGTGCAATTTATAGATAGAAAGTGTTTAATAATAGTTTAGATATTTCATACCTTTTTCATTGGTATTGATAACCAGAAGACATAATAATAGTAAATTAAATGTAATTTTTAGCATTGATAGTGAAACTGTGTTCCTGTGACTTAGATCTCATAGGATCATCACTATATCAGTTTGAAGCAAACTGCTGTGTATCGGCTAGTTATTTTTTAATAAAGGTACAAAAAGTTTGAAGATTCATAATTTAATTCAAATGACAATGCTCTGGCCATCATGCTGAGCTTCAGCCTGTGAAAACTGCTTACATAGCTAAAGCACTATAATACAAAAACTAGTCATCCAAGGCCAATATTGCTTCTATTATATTGTCATCACAGTAAATGAGGTCCTCAATTTTACAATAGTTTATTTTACAATTATGAGCAATCTAATTTTAAAATTTCCCTGAATAGCTAAGAAATAAATACATTTAAATGCAGTTTAAATAGGATGAATATCATGATAAAAAGTTGAAAAATAATAATTTACAAACAACTAACACCAACTCCCTAAACTGTACAAAAATAATAAATTGATAATATTTAACTAAAAATGGCATAATGTCAAAACAGACACTCCTCAGAACTTTTAAAACTATGTAAAGCACAAGTAAACTGCATACACAATTTTACACTTACACCACAAATTTCAGTTTCATGGAATTTCATTCAAATTGAAATAATCATTATGAATTGCTGTTGAGTTCAAACAGTAAATTTTGAGTGCAGGTCAAAATTACCCAGCTATTAGCATTGCTGTTGGTGTAATGCCCACCAATCAGACATATTCAACTATGTAAATAGAACATCCTGCAGGGTAACCAACAGCGATTGTATGCAAATCATAGTAAACAAGTACACGAAAATGTCACAGGTGACAATACTTAAAGTGTGAGTTAGAAACACAATCTTCCGCACTCTTGATTGAGTCATGCCATTGAGTAGAAGTAGAACATTGGCAATGGTGGAATTATTCTGTTGTGGTAACCATACCAATTTTGTAACAATGTAAATAATAACAGGCAAGAAAATGTAACCTTTTGTGTCAAATGTAATCAATGACATTCCATTCAATATTTGAATGAACAGGGACAGGAGAACCAGATCATATTTGTGGTTAATTATTCTTTCCCAAAGAGGCGCTGTAGGTTTCGATATCGTAGGTTCGGATGGAGGAGTTATAGGCACTAATGGAGGGAATCCACTAGTCAGTTCCCCATCACCTGAACCCGATGCGTCAATGTCGTAATTCGTCAGCGTCGACGGTATATATTGAGTGGTTTCTGGCTGGACGTGAAACACGCCATTCGGTAAAGGTGTTTTAAACGAACTGCTACTGGTACTAGTGACAGGTATCTCGTGCTCTGGCTCGCAGATAGGCCTGATAGACCCGACGCTGCTACTAGGTGATACTGAAAGAAAAAAACACTTGTAAACAAATTGTTTATCGTTCCGAATGAATATACTTTGAGATCATTATAAGAATCTTACTTTTAGGAGACTCCTCAGGTTTTCCTGAAATCAACTGGAGTCTGTTACCCGAATTTTCCAATATTTTCCTACGACGAGCTTCACGACGTGCTGCTGCGGCATCAGCCATTTTTGACAAAATAACTATGAAGACATTTGACATTGAAAACCAATATGACGTTGGTGTCACGTCACTGTCACTGAAAATGCTGCCAAATAATAGCCCGGCTAGCTAAGCCCTCCATCTTCCCTGGGCAGTCAAATTTGTGTAGTTTACAAAAAGACGGAACACCGTACAGTGGCCACACGTTTATGTAAGCTTGTGCAAACCTTCTTTAACTTTAATACCTTTAGGTTGCAAACAACCAATCATTATACAATATTGCCGAACTGAAGCGTGGCTTGAATGACCAGCTACATCTCCGTCTAACCGTCTTGCCTGCGCAGTCCAATCTTTAGTACTTCAACGATTGCACACGCACGCTCCTAAAAACTGATTTGTGCGTAGACTGCGCGGCTTGTGCAACGTTGACATGCTGAATGAAGATTACAGGCAAGACGGGGCATGTGGCTAGATTATAACGTAGGAGAGACTAGGCTGCTACGATTTTTGCTGCCAACTATAATGGCCCGGCTTAATGATGTTAATCAGCGAAAAAACACCGGTGTATACCAAAAGTCTCCACCAAAAGACTGTGGAACGAGAAAAGGTGGATTTGATAATCGTTCTGGAATGGGTTTTTACGCATCATACTACTTGTATTTTTGATATTTTTATGTAATTTAACAATGTCAATAAAATAAAATTTATTAAATTAGCCGTGGCGAAATGAAATAAAATTCCTCATACTATTTTCGACGCTTATTTTACGCAGGTAAGAGCGTGCGTGCGGCAAGACGGTGTGCCAAATAACGTGACAATAGAGGACATTCTTAGATCTTTATGGTCTGACTCAATAATAGATCTTTTATCGGAGAGCGAAATATCATGTCGGACAGACAGTACGCGTATAGAGCCGGACGTGGCACGACAGACCTGATGAGGGAAGTGGTGCTGACCACGCGTGAAGGCCGTCAATGCGTGGCGCTACTATGCTGTGACCTGTCGCGCAAGTTAGATAGATAGTCAGATAGTCAGAGAGTCATTTTATTGGTAAAATCATGTTTACAAGTCAAATGTAATTGAAATTGGTACCTTCTAACAAATTAAATAATAATTTTAAATACTAAAATAATAATTAATTGTTATTGTACCTAATATAAAAATAAAATAAAACTATGTCCATAGTAAAATAATAATGAATAGGTACAATAAGTAACTTAATAATTTAAATAACAAATTTAAGTCACATATCACAATTTTTGGTCAAGAAAATCCTCGACCTTATAGTACGCCCTCTAGATAAGCCATACCTTTAGTTTGTGTTTGAATGAATAGAAGCTGGGTGCGGTGATAACATGCTCCGGTAGTCGGTTGTAGACAGCAGGTCCCAGCACGTGAGTGAGCCTATCCGATTTCGCCAACCTGTGCTACTACTACAACTAGATACTGCCAACCATCATCTCATCTCCGACAACCTAAATTTCTACGGAATGAGAGGTCCGGCTCTACCCCTGTTAAGGTCTTTTATGTCGAACCGCTCTCAGACCATGGTAGGTGAGTATGGGCGATTGAAGTCAGCAGAGTGAATGAACACCATGGGTGTGCCGCAGGGCTCATGCCTTTCAAACACGTTGTTCAGCCTTCTGCTGAACGATCTTCCTAAAGCCGTCGGCAAGGCGCAGGCATATATGTACGCCGATGACATAGCCGTCATTGTGACCAGAAGTAAGGCTGTACATCGTTGTGCAGAGTCTTGAGCGGTGGTTCCGGTCGTACGGTCTAGCTCTAAACAGAGATAAAACGTGTTTTATGACATTCCGCCTAAATGGCACCCCCAGATCACAGTTTACAGTGACTGCCGGAAACACCGCCCTACAGATGGTTGAATCCATAAAGTTGCTGGGATTTCAAATCGACAGCGGTTTCACCTGGGTTCTCCCATATAGAAGAGCTCTGCTCGAGACTAGGCTGCACATGCTTCGCACTGCGCCGCCTTGCCGTCACGACTGCCACCCGCAGCGTGGTGCTGGCGTGCAACCACGCGACGGTGCACAGCACTATCACGTACGGTGTGGAGCTTTGGGTGCGTGCTGCTGACGTTGACCGAGTCTTCGTCATGCAAAAGCGCCATCGTCGATGTGTCAGACGACGTGTCATGTCGCGAGTATTTTATAGAACTAAGAGTAATGACGTTCGCCTGCGAACTAATCTGTCAGGTGGCGACGTTCACCCACAAAAACATCGATAGCTTTAAACTTAGAGGCTTAAACACCTCTCGGGCTCTCCGCAGCAATAAGCTAGCCCACCTCTCTTAGTCGCACCCACCCATAAGCTGTGCAAATCGGAGAGGGCCGTTTACGTCATGGGTCCCTCTGTATATAACGGGCTGCCGAACACAATCCGAGAAGAGGCAACCTCCACGACGACGGCCTACAGATCGAGGCTACACAAGTGGCTCCTCGAAAACTCGTTCTACTCTCTAAAAGAGTTTTATGAACTGCCAATTCTTTAACAATAGTAATGCTTATAGTTAAATCCATAATTGTGTATCAATAATTAATGTTTTTATTTTGAATTTCTTGTAATTATAATGTAAAATGTAAATAATGTATTTATGAAATATGTCTCTACATTGGTACCTACTTGACTTCTAACTTGGTGTTGTGAATAAAGATACTGTATTGTATTGTATTCACCTATCTCCATCACAAAATCATAAAAGGGCACATCTTACAATTTTGAATTTTTTAGGGTTATACAAGTCTTTGGAAACTTATTATTAATATGCATAAAATTATAGACCTATGTTATTTTGAATTTATAAACGCTTTCGATAATTAAATTCTTATTTTACACACAATTCATATATTTTTTTAACCATGTCAATGTAATTTGGTAGGTACTCTTAACCATAATATTATTCAATAATTAACTAAAACATCACCGGTTTAAGTTTACTCAGGTACCTATTTTAGAACATTAGAATACGTGAATTCATTGAAAACTTAACAAGTGAGTAGGTAGATAATTCCCGATTTCGAACTTTTTTGGGTTGTGTTGTATATTTATTGCCTTCTAGTACGCTTGTACTACGATACTCTAGCGACACCGGTATCGCTTTAGGTTTGTATGGAAAGCGACAGAATAGCGATAATTTTACTTCTACTGTGGAGGAGGAGGTGACCGACCTGTATTGCCACCTTATTTGGCACATAATATAGCTCTGAACGTGCGTGTAGTCGGCGGCGGAAGCGTAACTTGTGCAATCGTTGCAACGAGTTGACATTCTGAAGACGACTGCGCAGGCAATACGGAGCGTGTGGACACTTAAACTAAATAATAACTATAAATAGTGGGCTATGGCCTATGCCTTTAACCAACCACCCCCTTTTTATCAAATTTTCCGTTCAAACATCAGTCTGTTCAGTTATAAACATAACATCACATCACTCATCAATTACATCAAAAATAAAAAGAAGTTGAATAAAACCAAATAAACCACAGACATCATAGAGCGGGTCTTGGGAATTGTAGATCCATTTTTGATCAAATTGTAACTTTTTCAACTCAATACCCCTCATATATCAAAAATAATATATAAATTTCGGAATATTAAAAAACAATTTTTAATATTGCAAAGTTTAGCTGGATTCAGTTTATATTTTATTTTATAAATAAATTAGATAAGTAACGAACCGGAAGTTTGTTTGTTACCTGTCGAAAAGACGAAACGCGACCAACGCCAAAAGATTTTTGTTTGGCGCCTTCACAGGGTTGCTGCCGGTTGATTTTAACAATATTTCAGGCGAATAATATTGAATCAAGTAAAGTGTTTTGGCGACAGAATGGGAGATAAAGGCGACGGAGGTAACGTTCCGCGTTGTGATGTGCTTTTACGCGAAATTGACTAAGCGGTCCCGTCTGACAGCATCAAGCTTTGATTTTGTGGTTATCGAATGTTTTTGAACTCTTGTATTTTATAGAAACGTTTGACGACGCAGTTGAAGAGCGAGTGATTAACGAGGAGTATAAAATATGGAAGAAGAACACTCCATTTCTGTACGACCTGGTGATGACCCATGCCTTGGAGTGGCCATCTCTGACCGCGCAGTGGCTGCCCGACGTCACCCGGCCCGATGGAAAGGACTACTCAGTACACCGGTAACACATAATTTTTCTGGCGTAGCAACATACTATTATTACAAGACACTTGCCATTGTTCATCATAATCCAAGTATTGAGACACCTTGTGAGAACCTTGAGGAAATTTGGGTGCTGAGATTCTCAGTCTGAGATGATATACTTTACTTTGTCATCCAATCGAACTTTTGCATCATTGTAAACAAATAAAATTCAAGTTCAGTGACCTGACATGTCCTGATGTCCTGAAAAAACCCAAAAACGTATTCTCTGCAAAGTTTGAATCTACACTACAGTACATTAAAGTACATGCAAAAAACATGATTATTCTATTAGCAACATCCTGTGCCTTATCTCAATCACTCTTTCCTGCTTCTTCTCAAAGAAGAAGTAATGTGTAGAAATAAGGTCATTCTGCCTGTACATTGCAGGTATTTTATTTGTTTTTTTTCCAGTTTGATATTGGGCACTCACACATCTGATGAACAGAACCATTTGCTGATTGCAAGTGTCCAGCTTCCCAACGAGGATGCTCAGTTTGATGCTAGTCATTATGACAATGACAAAGGAGGTAATTTTAATTTATTATACTTGTTTATCACCTTGAGTACACATGATACTATCAGACAGACTCCCTTGTGTAACTGCACTGTGCCCTTACGGGTTGCAGTACAGAGGTTGGGCAGTGAATGCCTAATAGAGCTACTAAATGGTACAATAATTATATTTAATTTCTTATGGAAATTTTATAAACAATAAGCTGTAAAAATCATGCCGTACGCCACTTTTGATCATTAGTATGATGGCTCGCAACTTTTAGGTATTAAACCTAATGATTCATGCAAAATTTCAGAATTTGGTGGATTTGGATCTGTTTCTGGCAAGATAGACATTGAGATCAAAATCAACCATGAAGGAGAAGTTAACCGAGCAAGATATATGCCTCAAAACCCTTGCGTCATCGCCACAAAGACTCCCTCGTCTGATGTACTTGTCTTTGATTACACTAAGCACCCCTCCAAGCCTGAACCATCTGGTGAATGCCATCCTGACCTTAGGTAAGATTGTTTGTGGTTATTATTTTGTAAACATGTTTTCTTCTTCAAAATATCACACAATTATCCAGTAAATTTGATGAATTAAACCAGGATTATT
This sequence comes from Eupithecia inturbata, assembly GCA_963662085.1. Lineage (NCBI taxonomy): Eukaryota > Metazoa > Arthropoda > Insecta > Lepidoptera > Geometridae > Eupithecia > Eupithecia inturbata. Next base: position 3,965,377 of record OY759195.1, read on the forward strand.
TCAAACTGGTCATGCAAGATAAAAATCCTTTTTTAAACACCAACAAAAATAAACAACAGAGAACAACACACCGGATATTGGTAGTTAAAAAAATGTATAAGATGATTTATTATCTTCATTATAGATTGCGGGGACATCAGAAAGAAGGCTATGGTCTATCATGGAACCCAAACCTCAATGGTTACCTTCTATCTGCCAGGTATGTCTTCAATTTAAATATTTCCAGGAATTCCAAGGTTCTCTTCTGTTTAACTACTTACTTAACTAGTAAGATTTCATTCAAAAGAGATCCACTGCAGAAATACATGGGTGCTGGATTGAATATTTCCCTTATGACACACAGATCCACTGCTGAAAACCACCACGCTAATCACCACGCTTGGCAGGTGGATTGGTGATTGCAATGTTGTTGTTAAAGATGCCAGATGGAAAATATCCACATCTACAGAAAAGCTGAAATGAAGCTGTTTATTGCCAAAAGTCCTGCTCTGGTACTTCAAGGAGGCTGGCTAATTAGGGCCTGGTTAGGCAGGGGGACCATGCACAATACACTCCCATGCAAGATGTCAGTGCAGATCCCAGTTCAGGGGAACTGGTAGATACCAGTTGCGAGACATCTCGCACTTGGAATTAGAATTAGCAGGTGTTAAAAATACACAGAAGGAAGCTGCTGTCCCGTAGTTGGCTCATATGACATCCACGGGCCAAGTTGGAGGGGCGGATTCTTAAGGCTCTACCCTGACTCACACTAACAGTATCACCACCTTTTTGTATAGTTTAGACAGAGATATGAAAACAGTAGCCTTAAGCCGCTATCACCACTGCCAAGATCTTCTTTTCATTTAACCAAAATGTATCAACAGCGATGACCACACAATTTGTCTGTGGGACATAAACGCAACGCCCAAAGAAGGGCGCGTCATCGAAGCCAAATCCGTATTTACTGGCCACACGGCCGTAGTCGAAGATGTAGCTTGGCATTTACTTCACGAGTCCCTATTTGGATCGGTTGCTGACGACCAGAAGTTGATGATTTGGGACACCAGGTCTGTGTATGTTGAAAATCTTTTTATACGTTATAGATTGTAAGGTAGTTAGTTAATAACGTGGGGCTAATTCTGCTAACTAATCGTTTTACTATGACAATGGTATTGTCTCAAAATTAAATATTTTGTTATTTTACTATTGATGAAAGAAACTATAGAGGAGGGATGCATATCAAAAGTGTCAAGGTTGAAACCAATCTAATCTATCTATATCTTCGTGCAAATAACTCCGCACGATTTCCGATTCTGCGACGGTACCACTTTCATAGTAAAGCGATAGGTTAGCTGAATTCGGCCACTGGTGGTGGTTGGAATTTTTGAATAAATTTTCTACTAACAAAACTCACTAATGCATCCTTATCTAATTCCCGCCTTCAAGAGTAAAACTGAGTTTTGATGTATGGATTCAGCTAACTTATAATCTATCTATCAGTGTTTCTATTATAACAGTTTCAAAGCAAAAGCTTGTGTAAACTTCAAAAATCGCCATTGAGATAATCTGTTTCACTCAATGTGAAAGGCTGACATAAAAAATCTAAGTCACTATCAAATCAATCAAGTTCATTTCGAGCTAATTCTGTAGCATGTTTGTAGATTCATTCTTAAGCACACTCCTTTTTATTTACACAAAATGTTGTTTTTGATTGTTCTAGAAAGCTTCAAGCTGAAACAGCACTTACATAATTAATGTTTCAGGTGTAACAACACATCAAAACCATCTCACACTGTAGACGCGCACACTGCCGAAGTAAACTGCCTAAGTTTCAACCCCTATTCAGAGTTTATTCTCGCCACTGGCAGTGCTGATAAAACGGTAAGCTTTAACTAATAAGGTGATATGATAACAAAAACCTACGAGTATAATGTTTCCCATATTTGGGCAAAGGTCTCCACTACTCCCTTCCACACTTTTCGGTCGTCAAAGAGACTGACCGTGACGACATCGATATCTTCCATCCACTAGTGGGAGCTATATATACAGAGTGATTTTTTTAAATGAGACAGTATGGGGAAATCCGAATCTAAAGGAGATAGAGGAAAAGTGTCTAAGGAGACATTAGGTGTTTTTTTATGTAAACAAATTTGGCTCGTTCAAATTTGTGGTCAAGCGTGAGTTGTTCTTAAAAAATTATAAAGTTGGTCAATTTTTTTTTTGACGCGGATCGACTCTGTTTCATGTAAGGATTATTTCATTGTTTGGAAAGAAAAAAATCTGAACAGCAGAAGTTGGTCAAATTTACTGAAAACTAATCTTCATACAGTTGGTTTATTACTTGAGTAAATGTTCGATGTGGCCGCCGTCTTGTCTTATGCAGGTACGAGCACGCTTCAAGACACTTCTAGTTGCATTTAACAGAGACTTATGGTGAATTGTGTTTAAAGTGTTGTAAACAGCATCTTTTAATTCTTGTACGGAGTTGTATCGGGATACATAAATTCGACCCTTAAGGTAACCCCATAAGAAAAAATCTAATGGCGTTAAGTCGGGCGATCGTGGGGGCCACTTTATCGGCCCATATGTACCCATCCAACGGTTTGGAAACTGCTCGTCCAAACATAGTTTACTTGCCCTACTGTTGTGGGCTGGTGCACCATCTTGTTGGTAGATTATCTTACCAAAGTTCCTTAAGCTAATAGTCTCATCCACTAAATCTGCAGCCATGTTCAATATTTCCTGATATTTTTCACTATTTAGCGTTCCTTGGTAAATTTTGATAGCAAAAATTCTGTTATGTAATATCGCACACCAACAATTAAAAGAAAATCGGATTTGGTTGTGGGTTTCTGTAGTTCTTAGCGGATTTATTTTTGACCAGTAATGGTTATTTCTCCTGTTGTACATGCCATTGTCCCGCAGCTCCGCACGCGCTTTTTAAGTAGCCTATGTCCCCGGGTTATGTGGCCCGGGATACCATTGACCTTCCTGCCAAATTTAATTAACATAAATCAATCAACATGCGGCGGCAGATTTGGCCGAGGATCTCAAGAGACGCAAATATGCAGGTCTCGACAGAGCCTACATATTTGCTCCCTTTGGGGTCGAGATCCTAGGTCCGTGGGGTGCCGAGGCTCTCCGGGTTTTTAAAAAGTTATCTGAGCGTCTGGTCGACGCGACGCGTGAACCGAGAGCTGGCGGATATCTGGCGCAGCGCATCAGCATTGCCATACAGCGGGGCAATGCAGCCAGCGTCTTGGGGACGCTTCCATATCAATACATAGCAATAGCTTAATTGTTTCAATTGTAAAAACTAGTTCTAATTTGTTTTTATTATTGAATTGTATTTTTTTTGTCAATAAAGAGTAAAAAAAAAAGAAGAATAAATAACATCCGTTCACTCGTTTAGGCGTGAAAAGGTAACAGACAGAGTTACTATCGAATTCATAATATTAGTATGGATTGTGCAAAATGTGCGCAGCTATCTGTATGAGGCTGGTATTCTTGGTACCAACTAAAAGCATTAATTCCGACTATCACATGGTGTTTATTCAACACGGTACAAGCAAGTAATCCTCATCCGAGACTTACCACATATTTAATATTGTTTTTGTTATATAAACTAAGCTGGTCTAAGCTAGACGTCCGTAACGCCAACAAAAAGGTTTTTGGCTGAAAAACAGTGCTGAGCGGCAACCGCTCAGCACATGCTGAGCCAACACCTATTTCGACACAGGGTCATGGAGGTAAAACTCGTTCCTAACGCCCACCATTTGTGTAATTTAGTAAATCTTCATTAGGGTGTCTCGTTTTTCCAAAAGTTTAATATTCACTTGACTTTGGTTTTCCCCAAAGTCTCACAGCTACAAAAGATATATACCTACGCCAAGTTTCATGAAGATTGAAGGATATTTTTAGGGGTTGCACATGTTGGCCACTTTTACCTCATACTAGTGAAATATGTAATACATAATGTTTTGTATTAGCATTTGTATTTTTACGATTTTCATATATGTTTTTCTCATTCTTTACAAGTAAATAACTTAAATTGAATATGGGAACTAAAAGGGGTGTTTGGTTATTAGAAAAAGTGCCCAATGGCGATTAGGAGCTCGTCTCCTTCAAAAGAACAAGTTCTTTTAGTGTTACTTATTATCACAAGGACAACAACTTATTCGGATACAGCTAATTCTACCAGTGCTAAGCTACAGGAAGACGGCAAATATTCCAGTTAGGACGGAAGAGAATTTCCGATGTACTATAAAAAAGTTGTACAAAGACTATCAAAATCTAAGCAAGAAGAAGCCGAGAAATACAGACAAAGCTAATATGAAACGACAAAAATTGTAAATATACGATATTTACAATTTTTATGACTTATACAATTTTTCTTTGATTTTTCAAAAGGGATCATTCTGTGCAACCTCTAAATGTAATTCAATCTTCTTGAAATTAACATAACTTACTGAAACCCCCTAAACTTCATGTTCTTTATTTAGTTTTGTATGCTCTCTATGTACTTACCTATGTGTGTGTCGAAATAAATGCTATTCTATTCATCAGTACGTACAAGCGTCCACTGCTAAACATGGCTCCTCCAAACAAGGTAGGGTTTTCTATAACCACCACGCTTGGCGATCGCATTGAGGTGTTAAAATACACATTACACCTAACGAGTACAGTGGCGAGTCAGTAAATGAGCTCTCGGCCGAGAGAGTCGCCGAACCGAGTGGATGTTCACACGTATTTACTCTAGTGGCGATTCAGTTCAGTTTTGATCACGCTTCGTCTGCAATGGATCGCAAAAAAAAGGAATTTAAACGAGTTTTCAACCGGCTGTTACCAGACATTATTAACGAATTGTGGGATTTATTAGAAGATGAAAACCGAAGAATTTGGACCAGAACATGGATGTTAAGGCGAACTGCCCTTGGAGCCACAAACACACTTTTTAATGAATTGCAGTCAGAAGATCCCAAAGAATTCAAGGCACTTTTGAGAATGACTGTAGAACGTTTTGAGACATTACTGGAGAACATAACACCAAATATACAAAGACAAGATACAATTCTGAGAGAAGCAATACCAGCAAAGGTTAAACTGCAAGTAACGTTAAGTTATTTAGCAGCTGGGATAAGCTATATCGATAGCTTATCCCAGCTGCTAAATAACTTATGCAAATATCGATTTGCAAGCATTTTATAGAGTGGCTGAGTGACAAGCGAGTGCGTGTTCATGCTTGCCGAGCGGGATGTCGAGTCGCTGCGGGGGCAGAAGAATGAAGTGGGGAGGTGGGTACTCGGCCTAGTGAACAGATTGGGATTCTAGTGACTCTCTCGCCTCTCTGCTCGGCCGAGCGCTCGGCCGAGCACTCGTTAAAGTGTTTATACCAACCGAGCACTCGGCCGAGGACACTGACTCGCCACTGTACTCGTTAGGTGTAATCAACGCATTAGCGGCTCTTACGTCATCGACGGCTGAGTTGGAGTCGTTTCTCATACCGCGACCGCTACGGTCAATTTCCTCACCTGCTTGTATAATCAGCTGATTGTTTTAATTTTAGGTAGCGCTATGGGACCTGCGTAATCTGAAATTGAAGCTGCACTCGTTCGAATCACACAAAGACGAGATCTTCCAGGTGCAATGGTCGCCGCACAACGAGACGATCCTAGCTAGCAGCGGAACTGATAGAAGGTAATTTATTTAATTGCTTTTGGTATGTTTTATGTATAATAAAAAATATATCTAAGTTATGTATTGTATTCATTATATCATCAGTCATCTAGCACCCATAACCCCAAGCTCTGCTTAGCTTGGGGCTAGATGATGCTGTGTGGATTTTCCAGCATTATTTATTTATTTTTGAGCTTTAGGTGGTGGAACTGCGATCTGCATCGACATTTCGCGTGGGAATGTATTGTATGAAAACGGATTTTGGTTAGACATTTATTGATAAAAACTTGATAGTCGCTTTTAGTTTACACCAAAATGCTTATCATTGCGGGTAAAAAATACACACGCGTTCTACGCGCGATTCTATGGTCTCGGTATATTTAATACAAATAATTTATTTGCTTGAACTTAACTCTTAACTAAACGAAATGCGCCGCATCTTAAAAACATTCATATCATTTCTTACTTTATCTTCAAACATAAGGGAAAAACAGGGTATGTATGTAAATTGAGCTTACATAGACAAAAGTTACTCTTAGAATAAATTCGAAGCGTAGAAGCGCCAGGAAGGCAATTCTCTCCAAATTCTATAAATATCAAAATAACTGTCAAATTTGACAGATCTTTCATATAAAAACTAAATTTGACAGTGCTTTTGATATTTATCGAGTGATATATTGGCGATAATTGGCTTCCAGGATGGTTACTTTACTGTTGTTCTATACCAGTTGCGTCACCGAACGAACGGAACAAATTACGACTTTCAGTTATCATTTGAAAAGATTACTTATTAAGTACGAAACAAAACGCGAAATTACGTACATGTCCCGACACCATCTACACTTTTACTATCATGTCATGTTGTCCATCCAAAGGTGCCCTGGAAGAGATCGCTCAGCGATATGGCCGCCCACCGTACAACGTTATCTGAATTAGTCTTTTCCTGTTCTGTATTTCGGTTTATTAGTGTACAATAAAGAGTATTTGTATTGTACAGACAGCATCATGCATCAACTGGTAACGGTAGAAGTGTAAACGTTAAAGACCAAATGATGCTGCTCTCCATACATGGTCTAGTTTGTGTAGACCTCTTGTTCACGCGTCTCATAGTGTACCGCTCTTGTTCTTTGTGGGAAAGTTTATGAAATATTCACTCTAGAGTACACTACAACTAATATACTCTACTTCTACTTATTCCAGACTGCATGTTTGGGACTTGTCCAAGATCGGCGAGGAGCAAACGGCAGAGGACGCGGAGGACGGCCCCCCGGAGCTGCTGTTTATCCACGGAGGCCACACGGCCAAGATCTCAGACTTCTCGTGGAACCCCAACGAACCCTGGGTCATCTGCTCCGTTTCAGAGGATAATATTATGCAGGTGTGTAAAAGTGGTAGTCATTGTTCTTGCAGACACTTTACAGAATTAAATTATTATTCTTATTCCTTATGTGTTATAATATCCTGCCAGCGAATAACACTATAGGATTTTCTATAGTGTCCTACGGCGGCAGGGCAAACGCCTCTCCTTTAAATTTCCACTTATCTAAAGTCTGCCAGTTGTCATCATCAGCCCATACTAGACCACCGCTGGACATAGGCCTCCCCTAATAAGCGCCATGGCGTTATGTCTTCAGCTTGCCGCCAGCCAGTTGAGGTCACTCTTTGTTGTTGACCTCCAGTTCGTCTTTCTATCTCGCGGTATCGCCTGGGCTTTGCACGCGATCCTCGCCCCTTTGATTAAAAAATCGTACCATATACTAAAATATAAAATAGAGATAAAATAGACCGATGTGGTGTGGCGGGCGCCTGCGACGCAGGAAGCTTCGGGTTCGATTCCCGCCTTGGGACAAATGTTTGTACGATCTGCAAATATTTGTTACGGGGGTTCTGGATATTTTCTATGTGCAATAGAAATATCTATCTATGTAATTTATTGTATTAAGTTTATCAGTCTTCTAGTACTCATAACACAAGTTAGATGATGCTGTGTGGATGTCCATAATTATTTATTTATTATTATAACGTAATTTTTGGATTACCCGAAATATTATAATCGTCGAACGACAATGGTATCGTCGCAGAATCGTCACGCAGGATTCATAGATGAAAGAAACTCTAGATAGTGCGTGCGGTGGTGTTTGCACGTACAGATTGATATGGTTAATGAAATGATGATTATTTCAACCTGGACACTTTTAACGCGCGTCTCTCCGTCTGTAGTTTCTTTCATCTAAATTAGAATACCGAAATGTGTAATTCTGAGACGTTACCATTGTCATAGTTAAACGATTAGTTTAGTTAGCAGAATAGGGCCTCAAACGTTGCCGCGTTGTTCCGCTTTCTTGGTCGCAATCATTAATTTTTTTTTCTTATTTTCAGGTGTGGCAAATGGCGGAGAACATTTACAACGACGAGGAACCGGAAACGCCGGCATCCGAGCTAGAATCGGGAGTAAACGTGAACCACGGGTAGACAGTATCAAGACATGCCAAACCCACTGAATTCGCATGGACGCCCGAGCACACAACTTGTTTGTATGCTTCTGTCATCTAATAATTGTTTACTTTTATCATCGTTGGAAAGAAGGGCTCAAATGAATATAGCGTGTTATTTTTTCTCAGTTTTTTTTCTTCGGTTACTGTAATTATATCACCTACTTAAGTCGTAGGTACTCTAAATTGTACTCTAAATTCTCGCCCTGATTATTATCCTTTTGGTGTTAAAAGTATTAATTATAAGCATAATATTCCAAGCAGAAGTCAAACTTCTGTTTTTGCAGCATACCGACAAATATGAAGGTGTTCACTGTCTTTTCCCGGCATGAATGTATCCATAGGTTGTAAGCTAAAATTTAAGTAAGTTGAAATAAATTAATTACAATATCTAACTAAAGAAATTTAAAAATAGCTGGGTAGGACTGCTTCAATAGTAACTCCAATTGCCTTTTGATAATTTGTATCTTTGGATACAAACATTTGCAAAAATAAACCTGTTTGGGTTTTCTTATAAAATTCTAATATTCACATTGGAAATGAAAAAAAAGTTAAAGGTCTGCAGCAAAATTAAATTAATGCGATGTAGACTTGGGGAAACAATTGAAAATGCAAATGAAAGTCAGGATCGTCACGCAACACTGCAAGGAAAAATCAAATTTTCAATTCCAGCTCACACCTACAAAATTAACATGTAGCCTATTTGTCTACTACACTGTGGTAGAATAGACCTAACAAAACAGTAAACTTTGAACTGATCTCCATTGAATGACTAACCTAATGCTGTTCTTGGACTACATTATAATTCTAGAAGATGAATGTTCAGTACATTATTATAAGTTAGGTAGTATCTTAGTACATGTTCAGCCTGGGATAAGGCAGTAGGGATCTAAATTTATTAATATGCACAAGAATCTCAAGGCATGTAAAATCATATTTTTGTAAAATTTGTGCATATAAAATAAGATGTTTTGTTAAACCGCCAATGAACTACCGTTAAATTTCCATTAATTATTTATTTTTCCTGCTAAAATCATCCATGTTAGAACTTCTTCATAGTAATCCCAGTTTAGTAGTCTTCAAAAAATAACGAGGCTGTTTCCAGAAGGCCAAAAGGTTTATAATTTTCTTTTTATTGTTGATTCTACACCTAAGCATCGTTTTATCGTAGATAAAATCGATAGGAAAGAGTCTATTTTCGGAGTTTACAATTATTTGTATAGTTGTTAACAAAATTGTTGTCTCTTAGGATTGATGAAGAATATTGTGAAAGAAGTTCTTTCAGATGAAGCGACTGAGCGAGCGAGGGTATTTATGATGCTAATTGTGTAATGGAATTATTTTAAGATCCCGCTAATTAAATAAACATACGTAAACTATGAACTTTTTTATTGAGAAAACCTGTTCAATCCTGCTAACTGCAACAAACTTGTAGAAATAGTTCTACAGAGCGCCTGTAATGGTAAAATTAGAGAAACCATTTGTATTTTTGGTCAAATTATTTATGGTACCGCATCGTAACCTGTCCGAAACGGCGGCGGCGTCACATAAGCAGGCAAAAGTAAAAATAAATATTTCGCTGAGGACAGGATTCGAACCTGCGCGGGTAGAACCCATTGGATTTCAAGTCCAACTCCTTAACCACTCGGACACCTCAGCTGTTGAAGTGAGCCTCGAAATTACTCATTGTACTATCTGTGACACACAGAATAACTAACAGTTCTTGGGGTCACATTTTGAAAATGTTTTATTGGCTACTTGTAGATACAGCCTTAAAGGCTAGACTGTGTCGCGGACCCGACACGGTCTAGCGTGAGTCATCCTTTAGTTGTTTACACAAGTGGTCGATATCTATTGTCATGATGTAAAAAAACATACCTACTCGATTGAGACGTGGCGCGGAGCACGGAGACCTCGCCTTGAAAATTTCTTCAAACCTAAAAGACTGCGCTCTTCCCAGTCAGCTTCTACGAATGGCCACTTAGGGGCCTTCATTGAGTCAATAGATTGACAAGCTGTTTGTGTTAAAAGGAAAAAATATTCCTCTTGGCCAAAACAGTAGTTGGCCACGAGGAAACACATTCATTATCTGACTCAGGACACAGGCCTCTAATGAGCGCCATAAATAACGCCGTCTCCAGTTTGCCGCATCAACCACCTGCCTGCAGTCTTTCGCAGAATTATTATCCCACCTGACTGGGGGCGTCCAATACTACATTTGTTGAGTCGCGTTCTTCACTCAAGAACACGTTTACCCCAGCGGCTGTCGATTCTCCGTGAGATATGGCCGGCATACTCACACTTTAACTTGCTAATGGCCGCAGTTGTCGCTTTTGATATGGCTCCAAAGGGCAAAAGGGGTTATGCTTCACAGGAAAAACACCAAAATAATTCCGCAAAGAATTTATTTTATAAGAACAATGTCAAGCGATTATGATTAAGTACCAAGTTTAGTACATTAATGGTATTATGCTACAATATTTACAGTGTTTTTCTAATAAATACAATTTCTTTAGCGAGTCTAGTAAGTAATTTTCTACACACCATCTTGTAAAGCCATTTAGTTCATACAGATTGTTGTAAGCAAAGTTGATATTTTTTTGGCATTTTCGGCATAAAATGAACTACAAAAAGATGCACTCTTGCGTTTCGTATTATGACGGAACATTAGAAAAACACTGTGTATTTTTATAAGAATGCTGCGGGTTGCAGACCGAAAGTTAAGCTAACTTAGTTTAGCTAACCTCGCAAAGCAGACATCATTTTTCATTCCACATAGCTTAGTTTGCAGTAAGAAAAGCCGCGTCAGCTAGGCGAACTAAGATTTTAACTAAGTTAGCTTAGCGTTCGGCCTGCAACTCACATAAAAATATGTAGCTTCTAACAGCGCGTGAAGACGATTATTATTGTACTTATTAATACTTTAACTACCAGTTTATTAGAGCAAAGTTAATTTTTTATTGCACTATTCGAGGAATAGGTAAGTTTGATCATCCCATGCACAAGTTATGATTTAAAACTAAACAAAACCACATTAACGTTAAGCGCAATTTAGTCAGTTTTTATCATAATTTGACACAGGTTGAAAAGATAGATTTTGTTAAATATAAAGCTGAGTACTGACTGGTGTTACAGGACGTAATGTACCCTTCGCAGCGAGCGTGATACGTTACGCCGTGTGCTAATTCCGTCTCGTTCGTTGCGAGCGCCTCTGTCCCCGTGCTGAGAGCACCAACGCTCGCTGTGTAACAGGTTACATTACGCCCCGTAACGCGGGTACCCACCTTTAGAGAGTACCTGAGTTAAGTAATATAATGAGTATGGTTAATACAATATAAAAGAATAGCCAATTTAATACATTAAAATCAGTCAAACCTGCAACTATATCATATTTGCTAGTATATTAATGAGCGGTGGTCATAGGTGTCTACTACATGTTGCAAATAACTCTTATTTTCAGGGTAATTATTTCTTCGAACGAGATGCTTCGTATAATTAAGATTTAACATCACTTGTTTCCAGCATGTAGTAGGCACCTGGCCACCGCTAATAATGGTAACTTGGAATAAAGATAAAATAAGACGTTTCATCCGACAGTGACATGTAGCCATAATGCGCAACATTCTTAAATATAAGTCTAATATTATGCAATAACAACAAATTATTATAATTATAACACAAATCACAGCTAAGCATATAAATAAAATTTCCAATATCAAACCTAACCTTTTTCAATGCAGTCCAGTCACTGGGTAGGTGCTGACTTACAAAAGGTCAAGGAAATTTCTCATTTGGCAGAGTGTTACAATTTGGTGTCTTAAAATTAATATTCCGAATTTGTGACCTTGAGCGACAGCCGCTCGCGCTGCCATGTAAACAACGCATACAAACTTTTGTAGTGAAAGCCTAATAACTGGACTAATAAGCCCCAACAGTCCTTGCAACAAATTATAACTGGCTGCGTAAACAAAAGCAATCCAATCACAATACAATTCATAAATGTATGCATACAATACAATTTTGGTATAAAAACAAAATACAATTTGGTACAAAATAAGGGATGCACCCTGATAGATAACACAATAAAATTAAAATAACTTAAAAAAGTATATAATTGTATTAAAAATTGATTTTAACTAGATTGGTGAATATTAAATACATTGCAATTCTTATTTAAAATCGAATTTGCATATTACAAACAAAATTTCTTAAATAATAAAAACTATTTTGTTTGTAAAATGCGTGAGAACATTCTGGACTACCCTAAATATACATTAATATCACACGGCCTATACAATGGCCATATACTATTATACACATATTTTATGAAACAATATAATTTGTTGCTTGATATATTTGGTAAAATTATGATTGCTTTACGAATTTCAACAAAGAGCAGCCTTATTTACAAATACTAAATAGTGTAAATAAAATAATAAATATCCCTCACGTAAACCACTGATCTTCAAACTTCATAAATTATTTTTTTTCAATCAATCTGAATTTAAAAACAAAACCATTAAAATTAGCTTTTAAAACAAAAAAGCTAAACAAGGTCGGCAACTTCAAAACTTTCTTTTTCCGTACAAAATCTACCAAGCCACTCCACACAAGCTTATTCTATTAAACTTAACATTCCCTGATAAAATTATCTAGTTATTGAGTCAAATCATGAATTAACTCAAAATAATTATATAAATCATGCTGGACAATCCACACAGAATCGTCTAGCCCCAAGCTAAGCAGAGCTTGTGATGTGGGTACTAGATCACTGGTATGCTTATAAATTACATAGTTTTTTTTATTATACACAGAAAATACACAGAACACCCAGAACAAATATTTGCAGATCGTACAAACATTTGTCCCAAAGCGGGAATTGAATCCGCAACCTCCTGCGTCGCAGGCGGACCTTCGCCCGCCCCGCCACATCGCTCTTCAATTATCTGACTCAATAACATAATTATTTATTTCGAGTAAATCAAGTTTTAGAATAATGCGCCTTCACACAACAATAGCCAGAGCTCAATTACTAAATATTTAATAAATACGTACAATACATACGAAAAATATATTATTTCATATCATTATTCAATTTCATTAATCAATGTCTTAGATATGAGTAATATTGGTAATACATTTTAGATATTGAATATATTCTAAAGAATTATTCCTAAATCTAAACGTCTTAATTATTTAACAATTAATTCAATGAAAACTAAATAATGAACAAAACAATGCGACAGAGTAATGTGACCTAAATAATTATTGAACATTTTAATAGCTGCTAAATAGGAAATGTTTACATCACAATATCAACAGATTAGGTACAGTCGGCTGCACTAAAATTATAATATAAACTTTGGCAACTTTCCGCTTTATAGTTGACTAATAATAGCGCGGCCACACGCACGTTCTTACCTGCGAAAACTGGTTTGTGTAGGCAGGCTCCCAGGTAAGACGTAGCGCGTGGCCGGGCTATTACTTGACGATCGTGTTCAGTCGGTCAGCGCTCCATAAACAAGGTACTGTAACCACCAAGAATGCTCACCGGTGCGACCAAAGTGCGACCACGAACTAAGACAAGGAAAAAGTGTTAGAATGTGACATTTAATCCATCAATGCCAGAACTGAAATGACATTTTGAGAGTCTCATAGCTATTGCGTCATACAGATCTGATTTTGTCTTTTGCAATTCCATTCCACCCCTTTTGAAATCGACTGCCCCAGAGATTATATCCTGCCTGTGAGATTTTCATGTGTCCCGAATATACGTAAGAATTAGAAGCATTTATTATTATTAATCGATGTGCTGTGATCTTCGATAAAAGTAAAAAAAGGGAGATGAGGCACTAGTTTCTAGGCAGGCTTAAATTAGGTCCAATTAGGTTCCCCCACCTCAGTCATAGTCGGACTGGCGGCGTTCGTGGCACGATAGGACTTCCACGAGTCTTTCCCCAAAAAGAACTGACGCGTTGTCATTTACTTTTAGCCTGTATTCAAAGACACATATAAACATGAGATTCGAAATCTTACGGTGACACGTGCCCACCCTCCCGCTCGCTATCGGTGGTCGGTCACTTCGTTCTGTGGCGACTTCGTGGTCGCATAGTAGGGCAAACAGAGAAATCGCCCTGTCTCTTTCACTCGCTACGACATAGCTGTGACAGAGAGATTTAACTATTTGGTCTAAGGTCAAGTAGGCTTTCTAGGTGGCAATAAGCTAACATAATCTTTTACCTAAAACATAATCGTGCTTCAATTATCACAAATGTAAATTTAAACAAGTAACAGAATAAGTTTCTTTACGAGGACTTTAAGGCCCGTATTATGAAAGCTTGCTCAGTCATCGATCTATGCTTGAGTAACGCTTTTCTATGACATAAACGACTCAAGCAGAGATCTATGACTGAGCAAGATTTCATAATACGGGCCTAAGTATCATTTATATACCTAAAATTTGAGTATTTTCATTTGATCAATTGATTATTATTAAGATGATTATAACAAGAATAATACTCTTAGAACTTGCTACCTTACCGAAAACTAACAATTTATTCTAAAGTTAAGCTACTGTGACCTAGTATTGTCTATTCCTACGATAGAAGCGTAAACGCACAGTTTTTTACTTGCGCGCAAGAGAAATTCAACCATAGACTATAGACTACCCCAATATACTGGGCATCAGTAACTGTCTTGTGTAACATAAGAACGTCAAGTTCACTTTTCTTACTCGTATTTTATTTATGGAAGATTGGTATCTAAACGACCAGCGCGATTTTCAAGAATTTTTTATACCGTGTGAAAAAACGAACGCTATACGCTCACGGTCAATAAAGGTAATTAATAAATTTAACAGTCGATAATCAACAATCCGATTGATTTCGACAGTATGGACTGATTTTCCACCAAAACGCAGAGGAGATGAGTAAAATCTACTAATAAGATCTCGCATAAATGTCGTAATGGACATGAGAATTTAGACACCATGCTTTGTTAATTACAGATATAAGCGGGTTAACTACGTATCTTATTTGTGTTGGAAGAACACCAACGTTTCATCCCTTAAGGTTATCTTTCATCCCTTAACGAGGGACGTCTTCACCATGCTTTTTCACCTATATTATTTCTGTGATAATGCTGTCCATTCAAATGGCACTAAATTAATTCGACATCACTAAAAATGTTGCAGTCTCCTTTTTATAGATCGAATTTCTTTGTACAAATTTAAATGAATAGTTTGTAATTTGACATCTGCGTTCCGTTTTGATGGAAACCAACAAACCTAAAGCGGGGTACTGACTTACGCGGCGTAATGTAACATTCGCAGTGAACATGATACGTTACAGAATGTCCGTCTCGATGCTCATTGCGAGCTTTCTTTCCCCATACTGACTAGCTGTGTAACATGTTACATTACGCCCCATAACACCGCCCAGTACCCACATTAACAATGTTGAAGTACTTCCTCACTGTTGTGCCGGTAACATATGCGCCCACGCAGCTTCGTACTTGCTGTTAGCCGTGCTGCAAGCGGACTTAGCGCCTTCTACTACGCTCAGCGGGAATGGCTCGCACTGTAAAGGAAATAAGGTTTAAAATTAAATGACTTTCAAAGTCCTATTGAATTTTATTCGTCGTGTTAAGATAAAGTTCAGCGTAATTAGTAGAAGCGGTTATTGCCGCTGAACGCCAGGTGCTCCATATAGTAAGAGGAGAGATGATTGTGTATAGGTACTGCATATTGAAGAATGGGACTGCGAATAATGCCCTCTCTCATGATGGGACATCATCCAGATCGTATTCGTACTGAGCAGGACAGCATGAGGGATGACCTCATTCCCATTCTATAACTACGACATGTATTTAGAAAACACAAAAAAACCCGAATGCTAAGCCGAAACTTATTTGGACATTAACAACAACTACTGCCGGCAGGCAGTTCTTTATTGGATTTTTGATATCTTAAATACAACTTTTTCGAGATTTGTTACAGCTAGTTGCTAATGTGTGTATGAGTTTATATACCGTAAGTGCACAAAAAGCCTGTTCAACGGCTGCAATGAACCGCTCCAACTCGTTACTGCTCGCCATCACTAGCGCCAGCCCCGCACCTCGCTCGCGAGCCTCGCACACACTCCATTCCTGCAGAAAAATTTACATTAAGCTTTATTTAAAGCAAAGTATATATTTAAATTTAATTATATATTTTATGTCGCAAATGCGAAACTAAATTGATACAAACAAATTATATGTTACTAAGTAAGTTATTAGTCTTATTTAGTTTTAAGGTTGGTTTTGGCAAGGATATCACTTACACACTTTTAAACAAGTCCCTTCATTTAAGTCATTAAATGCGCTCTCCTTACATGACCACTAATTTATTAAGTGCCATGTCTTGACTTTTAAAAATATTCTCTTGCCTCCATCACTTTCTTTAGAACTTACCAAACAACACCAGTTTTCATCTGTGTCCGGGATTTTGAAAGCTGTCAGATTCTTAACAGACCCGCACGCCAAGATCTCTATGTCGGTTCTCATCTCCTCGACGTATTCTGTAGAAGAGAAATAGATGAAAATTTACTACATTTTCATGCGTAAGATCAACAGTTTATAGAGAGAAGCAGATGGTACGATGAACTGGAAATCATCGATATCCGTTGATATAACTGGCTCTGGATATTCACGTATGGAGAAAAAAGGGGAAGGCTTTGCCCGACAGTCGGACCTTTCTTATTTTATGGTAATATGTTTTAAGTTCAACAGTATAATATCTCGAAAAGTCGTCGTTCGACTTAAACAGGACCTAATGTCTTTAAGTGTACCTTTGAGTAACGCGTCCGACCCTCGATCTTACAGATAAGCCGCGGCGCCCGCTACAAAAGATATGTCCAGTGTGTCTAGGAGACTGATTACCTCTGTGGGGGTCACGTGGATCTTATATGCAAAACATCAGCTCAAACAGGACTTTATGTTGACCACTGTAGGTATATAATACCTTTCAGTAAGGCGATCGACCCTCGATCCTTCAGATAAGCCGCGGCGGCCGGTACAAAAGATATGTCCAGTGTCTCTAGGAGACTGATGACGTCAGTGGGGGTCACAAGGGTCGTATAACAGGAACCTTAGTTCAAACTATGCAAACAGGACCTTATGTTGATGACTGTAGGTGTATAATACCTTTCAGTAAGGCATCTGACCCTCGATCCTTCAGATAAGCTGCGGCGCCCGCTACAAAAGACATGTCCAATGTGTCTCGCAGACTGATGACCTCCGTGGGGGTCACGAGGACTGTACAGCCGGACGGGGGTCCACCGGCGCGCGGGTCGGATTTGGCCCCGTCCTTTTCCTCAAGAGCCTGAAACAAGAGATTAATTAAAATTTATTTTTCGTTTATTAAGGCACTAACAGTTTACGGTAGATCAAGTAATTTTAACAATTTATATTCTATTTTAAGTTATAATATAAGTCTATCTTAGGCACCTAGCATGGGCACTAGGATGGGGCATGGTCTTTGGAGAAAATGGGTTTATAATGGTTGCATTCAGTTCTCAGTATGTCAATTAACTTCACTCCGTTGCAACTTATGTGGGTAACCGGCAGTGTCTTGAAAGGCGATAACCAGCAGGGCTAAGATGCGCGCCACGAAACAGGTCGCGCGCGTGACGACTATTTTTGTCGTAGTCAGTTGGTTTCTCATTTACTCTAACATGGGCAAAAGATATAATACTCGTTGTCGAGTAGTCCTCCTCGCGTAGAGACAGCCACCTAGACGAACACCCGTTTAGTTCATTCAATTCATCAATTGTCTATGGTTTTTGTGAACTGCACGGAAGAAATAAACCAACCTTCTTCGTTTTCACCTTATTGGTAGTTTGAACATTTTCACTGTTAGGGTGGTGGTAAACAGTCGAAAAAAAAAATTTAATCGTTCAGTTTAGTACCGTTCCTAAGCTTCACCTTCAGTAAGTACCTACAATAAGTAGGTATCTACTGGTAATTAGGAATGAGACGACGATCCAATGGAACGATAATATATAATACACGGGTTATGTTCCGGGGCCGTATTCGTACCTGTGCCGCATGTAACAACAACGACTGTAGCCAGGAGGAAGCAGCAGGCTCGTCCGGCGCAGCCAACAACAGTCTGGATCCGTCGCAGAGCGCTATCTCGAAGCAATGCGGGCGTCGACTCCAGTCAACATGGCGACGGACGCCAACGACCAGGCGTAGAGAGATGTTGTTAGGGAGGGGAGTTCCATCAGGGGAGTGTGGGCCCCAGTGGAGGACGCCAGCTCTGAAATAACGGTATTTTTAAGTGTTTTGCCATCAGAATGTGGGTTTGGTATTGAGGGATGTGGGGTTTAATACATTATTTTATTAACAAAGATAATTACAATCCAATAATAGAAACAAATTAGAACTAGTACAATTATAAATGAAAATGAAATGAAATGAAATAATTTATTCAAATGAAATTTATTGAATTGAGCTAACTGCTGACTGTTGCAAACAATCACACAGGTTGCTCAACTGATCCATAATAATATAAGTCGGAAGCGTGGATGCATTGCCCCGCTTTATGGCAATGCTGATGCGCTGCGCCAGATACTCACCAGCTCGGGTCACGCTTCGACCAGACTAAACAATCAGATATTTTTTGTATTTCTGGATTTTTTGATAGATCATAAAAGCTAGGCTTTTTATCTCGGAAAAACGCGATGCCGCTTGCTGAGGCATTTCATTTCATTTATTAATTCGCAAACAATATAAGGCAAGTGGCAGGCAAGTGGTTGATAAGACAAAGTATAACCAAGCGTTTCCTGAAGTTGGAAAGGCCTTTGTCTACATAGCCTGTATATTTTCACGTGTCAGTCAAGGGTGCTTTTCAAAGCTAACTGGCGGAATACATCAAACACCGCCAACAGGGCCGCTTAGCTATGAAAATTAATTAGGAATGAATTATAGCGAGCCTTTTAAGTGTTTTTGTAGCGAACTATGGCAATAAACGCTGAAAATTAGCATAGATGTAGTTCTTCTTGACCTACCTCAGCAGAAAGTAGCAAGGCTCGAACCGGCGTCCCTTATCAGTCTTGCACATGAGATACCCTTCTAATGGAGGGGCGAAGGCACCCGGCGCTTCGATCAACCGGTCGCCAGCGTCGCCGGAGCAGGCTCGTCCGTAGAACAGGATCTGTGGTACCTACAAAAAAACTTTTGTTCATAAGAATGTATACAGGGTGACTTTTTAAGATGAAAGTCATGGGCTCAATTTATGAGAATACAAAAACTGGACTTCTGTATTATTTTAGAAGGATTGAGATTTTTTGACTATTACAGTTGGCTTTAAAAAAAAACGTAAAAATGTTAACAACATGTCTGGGGCCGAATTCTGCTAACCAATCGCTTTACTATAACAACGGTGTCGTCGCAGAATCGTCCATAGACGAAAAACTCTAGGTCGATAGTGCGTGTGGAGATTGGAGTAGATGGATTTGGCCATCCACTCTCATCACGAAAAGCCACCCTGTATATCCTAAAAATTAACAACTTAGGCACAGAGTGGATTTCCCTAAGTGTGGGTTACATTTATTTGCAGCCTATACTGACTGGTCCACTGATAGATGCAGGCCTTCCCCTAATAAGCGCCCTATTGGCTTTTATCATATGGGGTAATGCCAATAATCCCCACGCTGGGCATGCAAAATTGTTCTGTAGGAGGCGCTGCTACCCGCCCCCCGGTGGATAGTCGCCTCTTACGACTGCCGCAGGAAGAGTTGGGGTGGTGCAAATTATAAGCCGGCACCACACGACAAAGTGTGTAACCCACACTTGGTAGTGTGGTGCCGGCTAGCACTATAAAAACATATAAGGTTTATCATTATCATTACATTCTCATCATATTATATCATTATTATCAGCGGCAAAGTTTATCTAATTCAGGCCTATTCAAAACTTATATATAATACAAAGTCTTGTCATGATTTTTTACACTGACTTGGTTAAGGTTCTCAATTGAAATGTTTTGTTTGATTGTTGGTCACTTAATATATAATAACTAGTAAAGATAATATTAATTATTATTTCATAATTGAACTTTAGAATTGAAAAATCCCATAACATTCATTTATGAGGCTATTCGCTTAAGCTTCTGTATATTAATTTCATCATTATTTAAGAAACTATAATTCACAAAGGAACAACTTTATACTCCATAACATAATTATAAACAACAACCGCAAAATAATGCGATTACTCAATCGTTACAGCACAAGGAAAGAAACACTATGTTTGGTGTTGGAAACCCAAGTGCGTATAAAGTAAACGTAACTTATGTATCCTATATCTACCTACGCTTTGTATTTTACCTCATTGTAATTCATTAATTCATCATTCAGAATCACATGGGAACTTATGAATTGAAAAATATTATTGTAGACGTAATTAATTGTTTGTTATTGTTTGTAAGTATACTCTGTCGACATGCTCTATCGTTTATTTTCTTTGAATGAAAGAAAGTATACAATATTTGCTCGAAAAATATCGAAGATATCATTAGTCCCAGTATTATTCGAGTCGACAGATTAGCATCAATATTTTTAAAAAGTCACAGAGTCTATGAAATATTGCATTCTTTCATTCAGTCAAAGAAAATAAATACGTGGACGGAGTATAGTAGAGTAAAATTTGACTAGGTTTCACACTAACAGGGGCAATGTAAGTGTGACCCATATTCACATTTTGGCCTACAGAATTGAACAGTTCCGTTATGTGTGGCAAGGTGCTCATAAGGTGTTAAATAAATCAGTTCATATACCTAAAAACATTAATAATAAGCAAATAATAGCATGCTTTGTTTAAATACAATTTACAGGCACCACGGCAGATCAGCGCTATGTCATGTTTTACTATGCATAGATCCACAATAATCCACATGCAGTGGCTATCGCGGCGTAAGAATCGACCCGTTCAACTCAGCGCGTGGTTGTCGTAAGAGTCGACTAGGCAGTTGAGTCGAGCGCCGCCGAGCGACGACTCGCCCGTTACAAGAGGGCATACGATGCTGCCCGCTACTCCGAGGACTGAAGGGTCCTGTCGAGGGTCTGTTCGGGCTGGTGCGTGGTCTGATCGTTCTTAGTTAAGATAGAGATCCCGTATGAAACAGGTAGCTCAAACAGTGTATATTTTATAACAAAGTCCCTTTTTTGTAACTTGTTATTGTGTTTAGTTGTAAACTGTAACCTAAGGCTGCAGTCTCATAAATTTTGTTATTTTTTGTCTGTGGTTTGCCACCCGTGGTGACATGCGCCAAAAGTTTTGTCAGAAAACCAGCGTTACTCTACTTTCTGTGGAGCAACATTATGCTGAGACGGGACCTTTTGGTTCGCTACGTAGAGACACTTGTTTCTATTAATTAGAACTAAGTTATTTTTATTTGTAATCTCATCATTTATATTGTAATAGTTACAAGCTGTTCTTCATAGTGAACTAATAAATAAATTTTATTTCTTTCTTCTTTCTAAAGTTTCTATAAAGACTACACCAATCTAGAAATAATCTATCTTTACTAATTTCTTACCCGTCTCTCAAGCCTCTGCCTGGCGACCTGCGCAGCCAGCTCGCGACAAGACAGCGGGATCATCGCGGGAGGCCGCAGGATCCTTAGGGGCGAGGTCCGAGCGCTCCATTCCAGTGACGAGGCGAGTCGAGCGCCGAGCGACGACTCGCCCGTCACAAGAGAGCATGCGATATTGCCCGCTACGTCGACGATTTGGATGTACTGAGCTTCTGGACCAACCTGGGATAATAATAAATAAATAATGCTGGGCGGGCGGACTTACTGTCAGGCAAGGACAACTTAGACCCAAAATGTCTGGAGAAGTATTGTGTATATTGGAGGTTAAGATTTACTTCGGGTCGCTGACCCACTCATTATAATAAGATAATTGAATACCTACCTACTTGAAAATGTTGAATGTCATTATTATAATCAGTAAAATTGAATTCATTAGCGTAAGAATAATAAAAACTCGTAATAACAATAACATAGTTCACTGACTACAAACTAATCATCAGGTGTATCAATGAACTCTTAATTTCCAATATATAATCTTAATGTGAGTTAAGGGCAGTCATTATCATTAAATTATTTTCAAAACACTATTAATGTGAATGATATTTGATCGCATTGAACTTACACACTAGCCAAACTCGATGTAGAATGTTTGTAAACAAACCACGACACAAACACCTACAACTCTAAACTTGCTTTCTTCTCTCCTTACTTGTCGACAAGTAATGCAAATTCCGTATAAAAAGACGCAGCAACAGAGTTAATTTTAGGTTAAGTATGGGCGGTTTGTTTACAAACATTCTACATCGAGTTTGGCTAGTGTTATAATGAACGATACTTCATCAACTCAACATAAGCCATTTAGTACCCACTCGCCGCTGGCGAGATAATAATAATAATAATAATGTTGGACAATCCACACAGCATCGTCTAGCTCCAAGCTAGATGCCCCTCTTCCTTTAGGTATGCAGCCATTCGCCAGTCTTAACATAATAATCTATACTCAAACCATTCTCAGGGTACGATGTTTGTAAACAAATCACACCACAAAAATAGTTTTTTTTTTAATCATTTATTTAGGGTTTGCTCAATTATTTGAACAGAAAATTCTCTTTGTGGCGTCGAGTTATTAACAGAGTTATGCGTTGAAGGAAAGAGCCCAAATCGACAAGTAGACAAAAAATCAACTGATTTTAGGTGATTTTTAGGTTAGCTATGGCGAAACTCAAGATTCTAAACATTACCTATG
The DNA here is from genome assembly GCA_963662085.1 of Eupithecia inturbata. Taxonomy (NCBI): domain Eukaryota; kingdom Metazoa; phylum Arthropoda; class Insecta; order Lepidoptera; family Geometridae; genus Eupithecia; species Eupithecia inturbata. Next base: position 3,988,346 of record OY759195.1, read on the forward strand.
TTTAGAATATTGAGTTTGGCCGGAGCTTAGACCAAACTTATCGACAGCTCAAAGAATTAGCAAGCTGAAGTGGAAGTGGGCCACCCATATCTCGCGAAGAACCGACAACCGCTGGGGTAAACGTGTTTTTGAGAGGAGACCGCGACTCGCCAAACGTTACCCTCCTCTCAAGAACACGTTTACCCCAGCGGTACAGGATACACTCCGGCAGGTGGGATGACAACCTGCGATAGACTGCAGGCAGGTGCTAGATGCGGCAAGCTGAAGACAGGGCGCTATGGCGCTCATTAGGGGAGGCCTTTGTCCAGCAGTGAACTAATATAAGTTGATGATGATGATGATAGACTAGGGATAAATCAGAACCTGCACTGGGCAGTGTGGGACCAATCAAATACACTTACCGCTATAGCATCCAGTTCATTATGCGGCAGACGACACATCATCTCATAATCCGTGCCTCCTTGATTAATACTCGCTACGTAAAGCGCATAGTCAGTGATGAAGACTAGCAGAGGCGTCCATGTACCGTCTTCCATTGCGTATGGAGACTGGACTTTCATCATCTATGGACAAGGAGATTGGAGACAATTAAATTTCAGAGGGCGCAATGCGCGCCATTTTCTGAAAAGGATAGCCATAGGATTTCGCGTTCTTTTAGGAGCGGGACATAGCATACGTTATTGGAACGGGCGACGTAAGCGCAAAAATCAAGTTTTTGCTTTTTTACAAGAAAACTACACAACTTATGAAGAAACTGGTTCAAGAAACCAAGTAATTACCTACGAATCAAAACATAAATCGTTTCAATACACCGCAGGGTTCCTGAGATATCGACCAAATTATGCGCGAAACAGTCGCGAAAATACTCACGATTCTTTTTTATACTTTTTTCCTCAATCGTGTTGTCACATTCAAGGAACCAAAGAAAAAAAAACGTTGTATTTTATGAAGTTCGAGTTTTTTACCAGGGGTATCTCGTGAGTACTAAGATCTAGGCCTAGAACCAAACCCGTTAAGTTCGCCTTTTAAGAGTGGACCCCTCCCAACTTATCCTAAGACTCATCCTAAGAGTCAACGAAGGGAACCCCTTCCAGAGGAAGGGCTGAGGGAGCTTCCTTCTGAGTATTTTTAACACTTCAACTTGATCTCAACTGTCATCACCAATCCGCCGGCCTAGGCTCATACTCCTGGCCAAACTGAGCGTCATTGGATTTGCGCCGGATCTCCTTAGGTTACTCGCTGACTATCTGCGTGATCGCCAGCAGTATGTCAGATACGGAATATATGAATCTGCACCATATCACACCCGGTCTGGTATAAGTCAGGGCTCTATCTTAGGACCTTTGCTTTTTATTTTAATGATAAATGATCTACCAACTATTGTAGAGCACGCGGAGTGCCTATTATACGCGGATGATCTTAAGCTCTACACTGTCATACACTCTGTGGCAGACTGTGCAGTGCTTCAAGGTGATGTCAACGCGGTCTGTCGATGGAGCATAGATAACAAGATGGAGTTTAATCCCTCCAAATGCTCCGTGGTGAGTTTCGGTCGAAAGAAAAATCCGGTATCCTTCGATTATACTATCCGTGGTAACGTGATTCCTAGAGCTACGCTAATTAAGGATTTGGGAGTAACTTTTGACCGTAAGCTCACTTTTCACGACCACATCACCACAGTCGCCAAGCAGTCTTATCAGAGACTTGGCTTTGTCCTGAGAAATGCCCGGGACTTTCGCAGTGACAGTGTGGTGCGGCTGTTGTTCGGGGCTCTTGTACGGAGCAAGCTGGAGTCAAGCTGTTGCGTATGGAACCCCCATGAAAGTACGTATGCTCTGTCACTGGAGAAGGTTCAGAAGGCGTTTCTAAGGTTTTTGTACAAGCGACTTTTTGGGTACTACCCATTTATGTACCCAACCAAGTTTCTCCAGGGATGTCTTGGGTACAACTCCCTACAAACCAGGAGAGCGTATGATCAGGCGGCAACTATGTGCAAGATACTCCGCGGTTTGATCGACGCCCCAGATCTGCACAACCTTCTCTTTCGTCTTAACCTACCTGATAACTACCTTCGCCACAGAAACATTAGGCTTTTTTCAGAGCCTTTCTGCAGAACCGTGGCTCGCGCCAACTCTCCACTGCCTCGCACTCTCGCCGCCCTCAACAGACTTCTTGAACAGAACCCGGACTGTGATATATTTGCGGACGAATGGATGGATATTATGTTGGTGTGCCTGAGGTTTTGCGAGAGTGAATGAATGATAAAGTAATATTTTGAGTTTTTATAGAATTTTATTGTCTGGAGTCTTTATATTTATAAATGATCAATCATTATCATTTTTGCTTATTGTGTAATTTTATGTATAAATTTTTATGTTTCTGTTGTTCTAATATATAGGTATTGTAATTAACTAGTGTAATTGGTTGTAATGTAATCGTGCTAGTTAATAATTAAATAAAATAAATAAATAAATAAATAAACTAGCGCTAGCGTGGTGATTATGGCGAAACCCCCCTTGTTGGGGGAGGGGCACGATATTTATTTATCAAATGTACATGTACTCTATATTTACAGGTCAACTGTGCGATTACTGTGCAAAACCACCCATCCTATATTGACATTTGAAAGCCTTTTGAATGGCCTTCGTAATTTGCTATTGTATTGACATGACCATTGAAATGGCTTTTAAGGCCATTCAAAGGACTTTCGAATGTTAATTATAGGATGGGCAATTTTTGCGTATTGCACAGCTGTACCAGTTACGCAGTGGAGATATGTGTGCTAAGAATACAGGAATGGAAAGAGGAAAAGACGGCTTTTGCCCTGCAATGGCACAATTAGAAAGTTTTATGACGATAAAAGTTAAAGTTGGGGAATAAACAGGGTAAAAGAGCTGGATTGCCTTATGTATATGACTTATAGATAGATGCAATGGACAGATCTATTGGAGGCAGAAAGATCTATTTTGTGTAGGCATATAGACAATTTCATGAAGATGACCGTCGATCTTTAGTAATGTTTCGTAGAGGCTCTACAAAAATAAATAATTCCGACATTAAATAGGTCAATTTGGTTCCATTTATCAGAGTCCCATGCGTAAAATGCATACTTAAATTGCGTTGTCTCGTTTTCACTGTATAGAAAAGTAGACGAGTGTGAAATCAAAGACGTATTATAAGCCTGGTTTTCCCCTCATTTACTTTATGGTCTAAATTACGAAACGTTTTTTACGCTAACATACACATGACTTATTATTACCACTTATGGAGGGTTGAATGATGAGTCATATGAGTCATACTTTTACATTTCCCCTCGGTCACAACTGTAATATGTGAATATTTAGGCTCGATCCAATTCACTTTCTAACGAAAACTTCCTAATAGATTGCTAGTATAATTGTAGTAAAATAATGAGGTATTTTTCAAACAGTGTTCACTTCGCTAACTTCGGCAAGAAGCTTTGTCTAACGCAAGCTTTAAGTCACCTTCACTGACTTGGGCAAGACCCAAAAAATAGAACAATGAAACTTTACTTGGCTAAAGAGCTATAAAATAGTATTTTACAGCTAGCCTGAAAACGTAAACTGGTAGAAATGTTTTAATAAACTTTCAAGAATAAACGAATTTATAAACGAAAGGATGTTTAAATAATTTTGAATAGAAAGTTTCAATGCCTACTGGTGAGTAAGGCTAGACATGACATGATTTAGGTTCAACCATTATCTAGCTCTGTCAGAGCTAGAGCTCATAAAGATAGCAAAGGTCTAATGGTCACCTATGTTTACGCAAGTTACTTACCCTGTTCAAGGTCTCATTGGGGTAGGAGAATATCTGTAGACGCAGCTTTTCATTGCACTCAATAGCGACGTTATCTTCGAAGCTGTCAAAGTATGAAGGCTCGTCTGCTGTCAGCAACCTCACTGAAAGCCTTTTGTTCTCAATCATCTCTTTGTCAATGAGACGCGACATTCGCTGAGCGGAAATATGGAATGTATCGGACACGTCTTTGAAAGGGAAAATGATGCTCGGGAAATGCTTTTCTAGCCTCAATTTCATTTGATAGAACTTATTGTTCTTGATTTTGAGTTCAAGGTCTTTACGTTGACACACGTTCTTCAGGTACCTGTTTAGTAGTGCCGACTTGTTTGATTGGAGCTTTTGATTGGCTGGGCTATCGAAAAACTCGTCGTTGAAATCTTCGGCGCCTTTGAGCGTCGAGTTGTCAGTGTTGGAGGCAACGTCGCTGTTCACTTGCAATGTTTCTTCCACCACCTTTTGGACGGTAGAGGCGGACTTCCGACTGTATCGGTTCGCGTTTTGTTTCTTTGGTGAAGACAGATGTTTAGACACTCCATTCTTCTGTTCCGTTTCATCTAGAATGTTCCTGTTAAAATGACGTTTGGGAGTGGAAGTTTTGCTTGATGTTTCAGGATCAGTCAGAGATTTTATATCAGTTTTGCTGGTGCTTGTGGGTAAAGAATTAAGGTCGCTTTTGGTCATGCTTGTAGCCAAAGTTAAGAGATCATTTTTGCTTGTACTGGTATCCATTTCAGTGACCGGGGTTGATTCAGGGATCGGAACAAATGTTTCTTTGGGTGCATCAAAAGCTGTTTGGAATGTATCATGGACATAGCTGTATGAGACACCTTTATGTTCATAAACAGTGCTTTCACAGTTCACTACATATTTGCTAAGGGGTGGTAGGTCTCCCTTGTTAGCTGACTTCTTGTCCAAAGAGGCTTTCATGTTCAGAGTCAGTTTATGTCTTGGAGATCCTTGTTTTGATGTTCCAATCACAGTATTTTTAGCAGGGCTTACATCTTTGTTAAGTTTTACAATGTCTAGTTGTTGCCCGTTTAGATTAATCTCAACAAAATCATCCTCATCTTCAATTTGGAACCCTGAGTCAAGGCTTTTAGATATATTTCTGTTATGATCCTGCACATCACAAGGCAATGCTTCAACAACATTGTTTAACTCTAAGCTGTTTTCTGTGAGTCCTTTTTCAGGTGCAAAATTAAAGTTAAAGTTCTTGTAGAAGTTTTTGAGGGAGTCAATGATGTTGTTGGTGTCAAGTAGATTCAAAACTTTGCTATTCCCTTTGTTCTCTTCCACAATATTTGTAGTGATGTAGCGTTTTTTCTTCAAGACAGATTTTACTTCATTCATTTTGCTAGGACTCTGTGTGACTTCTAGAGGTGCCTTTGCTCTTTCATGATTCTGGTCAATATCTGCTTCAGAGAAGTAAGTTTTTCTCATGAATGCTACATGACTGTTGTTATCAAAGGCATCACAAGAGTTAGATTTTTGTGCCTTATCATTTTTTCTCCGTAATAATGTTGTTTCAGTTTTATTTGAATGTGATGAAGAGGAGTCACTGGATGAGGTTTCTGAGTCACAGCTGAAATTAGAATCTGAGCTGTTAGAATCACATCCATAGAGTTTTCTTGTCTCTTGTGAATCATTATTAATGTCTTGGTCATTCTCTAGCTCATTGTCTTGCCTTGAATATTCAAATATACCAGTTCTATCATTCTTTGGGTCACCGTAAGTCAGGATGTCAGACATGGTCTGCTGAGCAACATCTGCTGCATACTTCGGAGTCCTGTCACCTGATGCGCACCATGAAAATCTTTCGGTCACTCCATTATTATTTTGCCTAAACTTATCACAGTAAGAACCATCAGGCACATAAGAAATGAAACCTCTTTCTATGTGGATGTTATCGGTCTTTGTATTATTTAGAATATCTTCATGGAATGATACTCTTTTCTTTTGTGAACTAGGTCCACTTTGTGACTTTTTTCTGCATCTCCTCCTGTACACAATATCCTCAGACAGAGATTTCTTTGGTTCATTAGTTCTCAGTGCAGGCTTTCTTATTTCTTCTACCACTTTCTCACTTTCTAAAGCTTTTAACACTACATCTGGCAAGTTTTCATACACTGGTTTAGTATGTGTCTCGATTAGGAGTTCTGGGATGATTTCTTCGAGTGTCCCGATGTTCTCGTTGTCGATGTCACTGCGTGTCATTACGCTGCTGGTGCTACTTCGAATCATGTCTTGGGAACACGAAGGCGGCGCGTCATAAACACTGTCACAAGTTAATTCTTCAGCGCCTATAAGACTGTGCGACATCAGAGCCTGACTCGTAGCCTCTGAAGCTTCACTATCCAAGCACAAAACACCAGAATCACCAGGCGTATCGGCCAAGCTGCTCGTTGTGCTAGATACCAAATGAGAGTTGCCTTGAAGACTTAGCTCCGTTGGCTTCCCAGCGCTTTGCTCCAGTTTATCCATATTAAAGTGTTGCAATGTATCTTCACCACCAGTTTGTATCGCTGTTGCAACTAGACTGTCGTCGGTTCTATGACGACGTTTAAATTTATCGATCTCGTAGCCTTTTATTTCTGGAGCCTTGTCGACGGACATTGTCAATGTGTATGTACACTTATTTGGTTATTTTATGTGGATTACAGAGTAATATTAACGTACAATTCTATTTTAATACACTCGTCATAGTAGTTTTTATTTGTAAAAATCATGTAAAATACGAGACAAACACACAGCAGCCATACTTGGCATTTTTGACATTTGTTGTTGTTTTTTTTTTTTATGTCGAGTTGACACATATAAAGTGATGTATTTTTACCATACCCTGAGTAGAACCGGTAATTTCCAAAAGCAACGTCAACAGCTCCATGTTCATACCTTGGCAACATTTTAGTCTATCAAATTGACAGCCTAAAATGCGTCAGTCTGTCAATGTCAGTCGATAGTTGTTTGGTTTGTTTCAAATTGTGCGATTTGGAGGTTATGTTGTGTTATTTGTGAATTTGTAACGAAAAATTTCTGCGAAATTTATGTAAAACACAAGCAGTTTAGTTTTTACAATGTCGAAGACATTATTAGCTGTGCTCTGGCTGAGCACAGTTTTGTTAGAATGTGATAGTGCTAAAATTAACACCCCAAGGGTGCTACTCCCTTGGTTCGACGATTTGTACGTGACTTTCACATTTGAGATTCACGAGGGAGGCTGTTACACATGGTTTGTAGACCTATGCTTACAGTAACACCTTTAAATTATCAAAGATTCGCTAATAATTCGAAATATTGTAGGAGTTTGTCTCGAGATGACATCATCGACTTGGAGCCTATTTACGAAGATACTTGGGGCCACTGCTCGCGAGCTGCGCTTGTCTCTGTCTCTAAATCATGCAAGCCGCCGGGTTCCGTCATCATTTTGGCCGAAGAAGTCAATACCGGCGAGGTAAGCGTATCTTTATGAAAGTGGCGCCATTTCTTGAGCTGGAAGATGAAGGCCGGAAAGTAATGTCGAAACTATCAATAGAATCACTTATTGTTGATTCTATTGGACGTCCTGATTGAATATGCTGATGCAGTAAGTAGAAAGATCAACATTATGTAAATTTTATGAGACCAAAACAAATTAAACTTTTTAGATTCTTCGGGGAGATGTTAACATTGACAAAATAAAAGTATTGAAGGTGATGAGTACAACATGGAAACTGTACTTGGAAGAAGCACCAGAAGCCTTTGAAGTAGTGGCCTATGATGAACAAGGTAAATTATTTTTAGTATTTTATAATAATTTACAGCCAGCCCATAAAGCTAAAATGCATGGATGAACTTTACCCTGGTCAGTACATATTGCTTAAGAGTTTTTCATGCTTCTTTCATGTTCAAGAGGTCTTCAATCTCCTTCTAAACCAAATTGCACTTATTTTCAGGCAACAAATTCTCAACACTTGAGGGCATTCAGTTCACTTGGTATATTGAGAACCTTGGCAATGCAGAAGATGATTTGCTGGTTGCGTAAGTTGCATAAAGCTCTTGTACCTTGTAGTGCTTGCATGTTTGCTTTTAATACCTTAAGTTACGAAAAGAGTTTATGACCATAATACTAATCTATTTTAAAATAAAAATCCAAGTCCAAACAAATCTTTAATATGTTTGGCACTCCAACCTGATCTTTCCAAATGTGGAGTTTGTACCATGATTTGGGGTATTTATAAAGTCCACACAAATGAAATCGTGGGTTTTTTATAGTTTTGGCAGAGATGCAAACTTTGTTTTTGTATTAAAAATAGCGATTATGATAAGTATCACAAACTGCCCAATGGATTTTTGAAAAATCCTGTGCCAGGAACATTTAGCTGTTTTTCGCGTTTAGAAACTAGTGGTCAAAAAATTTATTTAAGTAGGTGCATTGTCAGTATGAAACTTGTCATGTTTTTTTTGTGTCAGGCTGGTTCGTTGGCGCGACACTGACTACGAAGCACCCAAAGGTGTTGCAGAGTTGGAATCTCAAGGCTACCGCGCCTACTCAGCTCTACTCTACGGCCAGGCACTAGGAGAATCACAAGTGACAGTGTGTCTAAGTGATACAAGTATTTGTACGAAGTTCAACTTGCATGTGGTGGCCAGTGTTGTTCTTACACCGGCAACTGCTATGATTGCTCCTGGGGATACGTTGAAATACAGGTAATTATGCAACAAAGTAAAATATAATAATTTTCCCTGTTTACGATGTTTGGACAACTAAAGTATAAACTTTACTAAGTTTCTGTTAAGTTTATTTTGTTCTGTTACATATAATGTATTTTTTGTTGGATTAAGCACTATTGTTATTTAGAATTACGGGAGTGACATGCCATGTTCGGCAAAACCCTCATGCACCAAATAAACAATTAAAAAAAAAGTTATATACTTTAGTGATCAGTATTTTTTTTTTGCTTCTCTTCAAAATACTTTTGCTATTGTTTCTTTCTGTTCTGTTCATTAAAAAAAACTCTGCTTGACTTGATACAGATTGTTTTACTTAAAAATGATTGTCTAATACAAGTAACTTGCGCCTAAAAGCGTCATAGCGGGCATAAGTTCTTTGACGAAACAAAAAATACGTGTGTGAATGCGCTTATAGCATTGCGCGCTCTTTGATAAAGCACGAGTTGTGTGAAAGAAACAGATGCCCTTCTTCATTATTATCATCATATAGATATTCCACAAAAACTTACTTCACAATTTTATTTCAGAGTCGTGCGAGCGCGCGCTGGCCGCCTCACAATCCAAGACATATCAGAAACGCTCTACCGCCTCGGCACCCCAAAAGACGACTTCATCCACCTAGAAGATTCCATCAGCACAGTTCGCGCGCTCGATACTGGAGTCACCACCATCCAACTCATGTCTGGCAACACTGAAGTAGCCACGGCAAGCTTACACGTAGCCGCACCTCATAGCATCAAAGTGACCTTACGACCACAGAGTCTGCTTATCAAAGGAGATGTGTTTTTAATACACTGTATTGTCTTAGACAAAGATGGTCATGCGCTAACAGCGGGTAATGAGTTGTTGATTAAGTTAGCTGTGGAAGGGCCAGCGAATGTTGACTTGATTAAATCCACGGTTAACGGGACGTTGACTGATGCGGTTGCAGCGAATTCAGGAGCTTTTACTGTGACGGCAAGGCTTCATTCGATTGCTGGGAAACTTTTGTCTAGCACGGTATGTTACCCCACTAATTGTTTCTGTATTAAATGCTTTTATTTTCTAAACAACTGGGCAGAAGAGTTTGCGCGCAATCAAAAAATTATATCATTATTTGTTTTTTAGGTGGAAGGGCAAGTATCAGCAATGGTTATTGATCCACTTAAAATTGTGCCACCTGAGTTGTTTGTGGCTTGGACAGAACATACACAGTGAGTATTTATATTCAATTATTTCGACTGTGTTCTTAACTATACACTAACCAAACCGGTTTGGAATGATTGTGAACAATACTTAACCTAAAATTCACTCTGTCGCCGCGTCTTTTTATACGCAATTTACATTACTTGTCGATTTTAGATCTTTCCTTCAATAAATATTGCTTACAATTATATCTGAAATTCGACGCCAAGCGAGATGATTTTGAGTTGTGTGATAATTTTATTTATACTGTGATTTAAGTGACTATACCATGCTGATTTTTCTAATGTAATCTCTTTTCCACAGATTGATCCCTCTTAAGCACATAGGCGGTGGCAACGAAGAGGTAGTTTGGTCGGAGAGCGAGCCGCCAGTAGGTTCTCTCTCGCTCGCACCCACGGGCGTGGTCAAGGTCAGCGGGGATGGTTACATCGATGTGAGGGTTCACTTGAAGAAGTACCCTCATGTGAAAGCTACGGGCAGGTATGTAGATACATACATACATTTCGATTCAGCCAGGTTTATTTTTTATTGAAGAAACAATAATCAACCATCAAGCCTACTCGTTTAAATTCAATGTTTGATTGAGATAAGGTTGTTTTTCAATTATTCACCGATTTCATTAAGTTTAATTTCGTTATAACTTAACGAAATCGGTTACAACTTCTTAAAACGCATTTTTTCTGGGTAATGAGTGAAACGGAGCCGTCACGCTCAGGTCGGTTACGCTGAATCGGATTTAATCGGCACCAGTCGGCCAGTTTTCGCTCCTCTTTATTTACTAAATGATTGCCATCTTGCAATTTGTTGACGAATTTGGCAATATTTTTTATTTGTAAGCTTTTTTACCCCTTTCTTTTTTCCTCACAGAGTATGGTCAGCCCCACACGAGATGATACAAGTTTCAACATCCGGCATCGCTCGCGTCGGTCGTCCCCATCAACTACACGTAGTACTGACAGCCTCGTACCCGAATACCGGCGAACTGTATAACTTCCACAGGTACTGTTTAAAAAATAAATTAAATATCCCTGTCCTTCTCATTTCAGTCTATTGGAAAGGGATGGACAGGGCACATAGTTCACTGAAGCTGTTGTTGGAGCATTTAGATCATTAGGCTATTGAGTGGCTATGGCTAGGGATTCAATACTGGAAAGGGCAGCGTGAATAGACCTTCCATGCATGGGGGTGGGCAGCACTGACTCTTATGTGCTATTCGTGTGAGGCCTAGGTTTTTCAGTTGAGATGATGATGATAAAAAGAGATCAAATAAGACCAATAAGCTCTAATTAGTTTAGGGCTAGAGGAAGCTGTGTGAATTGTTCAGCATTTTTTATTTGTTTAATTTTACAGATGTGATTGTGGCTCTTTTGCTGTGACGTTGTTAGAAGGTCCAGAGCCATTTAATGCAACTGCTGCAACTTGGATCGAACCAGCTGGTAAGTATTTAATGGTTTCTTATAAAAGTAAAATTTACAAACATTTCATTTATAGAGATTATAATCTTGTTTTTATAGAACAATTTCGGAGTTTGAACAAACTTTTAAAAACGTCTCACGCAAAAGCAAGGTGCTTATTTTGCCGCCTAAATTGGGCTGTCTTTTATCGTAGCTCCCAATCAGACTCGCAGGTTAAACGTGGTTATAACACATTTATACGGCGAGTCCATTTCCGGTTGCTAGTCTCTATCGCTCCTCAGTAAGCACCTTTTAGTAGACGTTCTCAAAGTGAGAATAAAATTCTCTTATAGCCTGCGGGATACAAAAAGGTCGATGCTTTTCATCGACCTTTTTGTAGGCTAAAATAGGCTGAGCAGGCGTCAGGAATCTGGTAAGTTTCTTTGATAGTCAGGGTTTCTTGTAATTTTTTTTGATTCCCTTATTCAGATGGTGCCTGCTGCGTACTAGAAGTTGTGTACACAACCCGCGGAGTCTCCACAATCCGAGTGTCTCGCGGCAGAGCGGGCGATACCGCACGCGTGGCGGTCCGCGCCGCGCCCGCGCTGCTGTGGCCCAGACATGCGGCCGCGTTGGTCGGTGCGACCTTGCCCGTATGTATACTGACATAGAGCTCAATATTGAACTAACTGTAGACTGTTCTGTGACCCGTGTGTATAGTGACATAGAGTTAAATATTGAACAAGTTGTTACCTGGGCGTGTGGGCGTTGGAGATATTAAGAGGGTGTGAAGTGCGGTCATACAGACGGAATGAACAAACGAAGCTATGCGTGATAGTCGATACAGGCATTTTAATGTGTACGTACGTCTTCAGGAGATTACGTCTCCTGTAACATCGTCATCGTCGTCTTGTAACATCTGCTTCTCTTAATTATAGTATCTTGTTCACAGGTTCTAGCAGAAGGCGAGGCCCTCACATCTCAAACCAGCGACGCTCGTATAGCGGAGCTGATCTCACGCGAGGGACACCCGCCGTATCGCTACCTTGACGTTCAACTGTTTACGATGAAATGCACGAGGGTAAGTAACGCCTTGGACCTTAGTAAGTCTCTGGTTTTACCGATGAGTATAATTTTTTTTTAATCAACCCATTTGATCCTATTGCTGGGTCTACCCTAAATCGTACTCAGTACGATCACGCACTGTCTCTCTTATTAAATATCACGACTTATCTCATTACCTATCGCGTCATACCTATATCGAGAGCACGTCTGTCTTCATTTAAATCTCTGAAACTTTGAATACATAATTTTAAAGTACAATTTTGTTTACAGAAAGGCGACGCCCGCCTAGACTTAACCTCGCACTCTGAAGAGGAGCCAGAATCAGTGATATTGGAGGCTGCGTGCGCGCCGCACGTCTCTCGTGTGCGTCTAGAGCCGCCTGATACTCCCGGGAACTGCACGCTTGGACCCAAGTAAGGACTGCTTACCTTATAAAATAAAATCGGGTAGGATCTGTATCAAAGCCGCAGTGGAGTACGTGCAACGGCTCGGCTCGCTTTGCTCGCCACGCTGTGTGACTTATGCGTTCGCTTACCACGTTGTGAGGGTTTGCGGTTCGCTTCGCTCGTTGCACTGGGAGGGCATGTCATTATTTTACAGTTTTTGGAGCGAGCCTCCGAAAATAGTGTTTCCAAAGAAAAAAAAAGACTCAGAACTATACGATGCAGATTGGACCCTGGAAGATCCCTACTTTGTTTAATCCTCTAATAATAGAATACTCTGTATAGCCAGTTGTTATAATTTTTTATAATTTTTTCACAGAATCTGGCTTCGCCCCGGTCAAGAAGTATCGATCAAGACAACACTACTAGACGCGATCGGTAGAGAATTGTTGGACGAACGTGGCCCAAAAGTCAAGTGGGATATTGAACCTTACCACCCTGGTATAACATACAAAGCTACCGACAGATTATTCGTAGAAATGAATCAAGAATATGCGCCAGTGCCTGTACCAAATAAGTATTATCAGGTATGTGATAGATTTTGTTGGAGAAAATTGGACCTTAAATAAATTAAACAGTTCTTATTTTCGCTTAATGCGACTGATTTTGTTTATGACCTTTTAAGAAACACATAATGCCAGTTGTAGTAACTAGTATTGTTGAATAATTCACCTTAACGCTATAGTTATAAGATTCATAATTGTTTCAGACTGTAACTACAGATGAGAAAGCAGTAGGCTGGAGTGGCTTACTGAAAGCTAGCATCCCTGAGGCGACAGCTAACATTCAAGCTAAAGTGGTTGCTCCATTGAGATGTGATCCACTCAAGGTAAGAACTAATGTATACGTTTAAACTTACAGTTTAAGTTACCTTGGGGTTTGTTTTTATTTCCGGCGAGAGAGATTCTGCAACCTTTAATAAAAAGTAAAGTTTTAAGAATTTTGTAAATTCATACACTAATAGGCATGGGGATGGTACAGAGAGGAGATGTTGTAATTAGATTTCCATGAACAACGCGTGACAATTTGCGGGGTGAGGGGGTGTTAGATCCCGCCCACTTTTTATTTTCCATCTACCGGTCAATAGCAAAACTGCTAGATTCATTCTGTGTCGATGGTACTACGTAGTTTAACTACCTCACACTAGATGTCACTAAATGCAGGGTGTAACAGGGACGTACGCAGAATTTTCGTACCAGGAAGTAAACAAGTAATACTCGCCTAAATCAAAAGTTCCATATCGCCTTTTTTTGTCACTATGAAGCCTATATGATGATGTATGCATGATGAAGGACGGATATAACTTTTGTGATCCACTGGTGTTTAAGATTTTCTTTGGATGGAAATCTAGAACATACATAATTTATAATTTAATTAATGGATGGGCTTCACCTACTTTAAATTACCAAAACAACAACTGTTATAAATGTTATAATAGTTGTCTCACGGAGTGAAAGTACTTTCAATAATGTAGATAGAATATTTAATTTAAATGAGGCTGTATTTTATTTCCTGCGTGTTTCATGTTTTTTTTAAGTTACTTTCCATTGATGAATCATAGCCGTGGGACAATCGTCCTGCCTTTTTGTTAAATTCATGTTGTTGCCCCGTTGACAATGCTGTGCACAGGACGAACGCTGGCAGTAGTACACTGACTAAGGCCACGCCTACTGTGATGACGTCAGGACCTAGTTGAGAATCACAGTGCACAGTTGCTTAGGCCGCCTCCTCTCTGTACCTGCTCCATGCTAATAGGTCTGCATTGAATGGTATAGAGACGTGAGCTAACAGAAGCTTCTATTGTGAAAATATCAAAGTTGTTTAAAAACTATTCACTGTTGAGGCAGAAAGTATTTGCCTGTTAGATAACCTCCTTTTGAGTGAAATTTTACCCACAACCATATCCTTAAAAAAGCTTTAAATTAAGCAATGATGCTTTACCCAGGACAGGTATAACCCGCATACTTAAAGAACGGGATTGGAAGTTACATCATCGCTCATGCTGTCCCGCTCAGATTGAATTCAAACCGACCGGGATAGCATGAGATATGACGTCATTCTCAATTCCATACTTTCGGTACAATTCACACAGCATCATCTAGCCCCAAGCTAAGCAGAGCTTGGGTTATCGGTACTGATATTTATTTATTTATTTGAAACACCAAAAAAATTACATTATGGAATATAAACTTTGGTTATATGTATTTCATAATGTACTAAGGAGCTACCCCGACTCACACTAGCGCCGCCACCTATTTCATCTTATTATTACGTTATATAGACGAATATTCAAAAATCCATTGGGCTGTTAGGTAAACCTATCATAAGCTTTTTTTTAATGCCTCTGTAATAGTTCTGTTTTGTATAGTTTAGACAGAGATGTGAAAACCGAGTTTGGTGGCCACCAAGAGCAAATTTACATCTCTGCCTAAACTGTACAAAATAAAACTATTACAGAAGCATTAAAAAAATGCTTATTATAGATAACAAAAACAGCCCAATGGATTTTTGAAAATTCCTTTATTTAACGTAATAATAAGATAAAATAGGTGGCGGCGCTAGGGTGGGTCGGGGTAACGCCTTAATTCAATACACTACAGGATGAAATTTAATTCGATGGCATCCTTCCAAGACAACCAAGACACCACTAATGACACCTAAAGAATTGGAGGTAATATTACGCAAATAAAAAGTATCATTTATATGTAGGAAGTATGGAAAACGCAAAAAATAGGAAGTCATATTATAGCTTAAAACTATTATTTCAAATAAACAAAAAAACATTTTTGGTGTTTTTAGTGGTGCCTTGGTTTAGAAGGATGCCATCGAATTAAATTTCACGCTCTATATGTAGATATTTTTTTTTATTATACAATGAAACATAATACCAATTACCAATATAACGTTAAAATAATAAATTCACCATGGTTTTAATCTATCCTTATTACAACAGGCGAACTTAGCCTGGGAAGGCGAAACCTTAACCAACATCGTATCTGTAACGGGCGGCAGCGGCCGCTACGCAGTCGACGGACCCAAAGGGACGTCCGCCATGGTCGAGGGCGAAGCCCTATCTCTGTCGGTCCCCGGACCGGGTGGTTACGATCTTGTGGTCTCTGATCTGTGTGTCCATGGGGAGAAGCAGCATGTTGAGGTGAGCTTTATGTACTAATGATATTCTATTGTTGTTTAGCCGTGTCTTTCGTCAGTTTTTTCCCTGTTTTGCCACTAAAGTGGGACATAGTTTCTTCTTCCATACACTTCTTTAGGGGCTATCCCATAAATTACGTCACACGACCCCCGTCCTTTTTACAGCTGGTCACATTTGTGAGACTCCACCCAAATCATCTTAAAAGTTTACTTGCCGAAGTCTTATTCAGTTTATTTATAAACAGTAAAACACATTGCGTAAGGCATCAAATAGTATTATTAGGAGTCTGAACTCCCACCCCATCCCATGATCGAATGGGGTAGTCCATTGCAGAGCAAAAGCCTCTCTTTCGAGAAATATAAATCCTAAATTCCTTCAAAATAGCATCAAACTAAACACTTACCTTTCCAACAGGTCTACATAGAAGAAGTCCTAAGCGTAGAAGTGCTAACATCTCGCGCTGTTGGCGTCAACGCTTGCGTACCAATCACAGCTCTTGTAAAGGGAGTTTCACATCGCTACCTCAGCACCAGCGGCGCGACTGATTGGCGGACGAGCGGTGACGTCACAATCAACGGTGACTTCACTGTCAGCGGGGGGAAACTGTGCGGGGTTCGGGAGGGGAGTGGGAGGGTGCGAGCGTCGTTGGCGGGTATTTGGAGTCCGGAAATAGAGGTAAGACTAATAACGTGTAAGTCTATGTAACATTTTTCTAATGGGGCTTTTCCCAGGGCGGGTGACGAAAATTTCTAGAAAGGGTCAACGATAACTAGAAGCATGTAGAATTTTGAAAATAAATAATAGCTGTCAACACTTTTTGTAATTACATTTGAATTTCTCGTAGCAGATCGACTTCGAGAAAAATTTATGATCAGTATTTTTCTAATATAAGTATAATTATTTCCCAGGTCCTGGTGTTCCCACCTCTACAAATAATCCCGAGTGTTGCCCGCTTGCCGCCCGGTGCGAGGCTACAACTGAGGCACGTCGGCGGGCCGCCGCCTCATCTCGCCTCGCTGCATTACTCCTCGGCCACTGCACTCAACTATGTCGAGGTACAGTTCAAACAGTGTGAAAATATATTTGAGAGTATACTTATCTGTGGGAACTTATAATTGGCCATCAGCAAGCATGTACCGGACTATCCTGACATGTTCTAGATTTTTTGTCTGTATTTTTTAAACCTACCTGTAAGTTTTCCCAGAATTCTTTAAATAAATAAATATATAAAAAAGGGTAGGCAGAAATGCAGCCGCAATAGAGTACGTGAAGCGTCTTGTGAAAGCAGCTCGCTTCGCTCGCCGCACTAACACAGCATTCACACAGTGCATAATCGTAGCCTGTTAAACCTGACCACTCCTGTAGGCCTAGCACGGGGATTTCTGTCTAGGGTAGAATAGAGAAAAATGAAATCGCATCGTCATACATTGCGTAAATAATTGAAGTTGAAGAAATGAATTTCAAATATTTTACTTGCTTATATCGAATTTGCACCCAACCTTCACATTATTTCAAAGGCTATAAAAATGATTACTGACTTGCAATTTTATAAACAGGTATCACCATCTGGTTCTGTACATGGAGTATCCATGGGCAAAGCGCGCGTGAAACTCGTCGCAGTTGACATTGAAAACGTTGAGATGGCCAGTGCAGAATCTGAAGTCGAGGTAAATTTATACTAACATACTCTTAAAAAAAATCCTGTCTATCTGACTATTAAAGGAATATTCCTGACTGTCGATGTGTTGATTCACTTCTAAACATTTGGTTATAGGTAGTTTCAAAATACAGAATGGAGTAAAAAGCTATCTTATTAAATTCCACCCAAATCTAATATCTATAATTTTGCATTGGCTACTTACTCCTATGAGATCAGCGACCCTAAGTGTGTCTTGCCCTCCGTTAAGAGAAGTTGCCATTTTTCCTTAGCTCACCCAATTGTGCATAGCAATAAACTATGCCAAAATCAGATGTGTACAAAAAAGTGCAAAAATCGTAGTAGACGGTTGAAATGGATATCAGAACTGTTTTCAAGAGTTAACAACCTGGTTTTAATTCAGCTATACATCAGCTTATTTCTTCAATAGAAGCCTAACATTTCGTACAATCTGAGATATCCGAGATTATCTGTGTTTTCTTTCAGGTCATCCCAATATCAAACCTACGCGTACGGTCAGCAACACAAACCTTACTAGTGGGGTCTCCTAGTCCCGTGTGGATAGAAGCGGGCGGACTGAGTGCGATGTCTCTGGCTGCGTTACATCCTCTGCCGAGGGTCACTTTTACCCTGAGAGAGCCCTCCATAGCTAGGCTTTATACTTCGCATGCTGACGGTATGTAAATTACTTTACTAGTGGGGTCTCCTAGACCCGTGTGGCTCCTAGCAGTGGGCGGTCACTTAACGCGTTCACTGCCTAGCTTTAGCAATGCGACTGGGAGGGACGCGTCGCAAAGCGCGTCGGTGTCAGTCAACGTTTAAATACCAAGAAAGAAGTTGAAGTACAGACCGTAGTTTACCTGAAAAATCCATTTGTGTTTTACAACAAAGACCTTTGTATCAGCAAGTTAGTAATTATTCTAAGTTGATGGAATTCAATGAATTGAGGCTGGCTAAGGAACGTGGCAAACTGCGGCAGACGGGTAAAATCTGGCAAATGTTGCATTTAAAACAATGTTCATTCAACGTTACTTTGACTTTGAACTGAGGGTGATGTTCATAGTTCATAGTTCATTTATTCATAACATTCATAGGTTACAGGTCACATAGGTATTCACTAATCATATAGTAGGTATGTATAAACTACATAAATGATTAAATTAATAAAACAGTTAAAATAAAATTACAATAAAATTAAATATCAATAATAAAATCATCAGTTAGGTACATTTTAAAATCATAAATTCGTTAAAATCATAAATTGATTGGGTTATCAGCCACTTTTTAATCTTATTTTAATAGACTGTGTGGACGGCGCGCTGGTGACAGAAGTTGGGATACGGTTATAAACAGCCGTCCCCATCACGTGCTGCAACTTGGACGTTTTCTCCAGTCGTCGTGAAAGAGCTCTCAGCCGGTGCGCGTGCCTCGTGTTGTATCTATGACCATCCCCGCACCTTGCATATTTGTCCAAGTTTTCACGCACATACAGTGCGGACTGGTATATGACAAGGGCGGGCACGGTCAAGATCCCTAGGGACTCAAAATACGGCCGCGCAGACTCGTCCTGAGGTATCCTCACTATCGCTCTTATTGCGCGCTTTTGGAGTCTAAAGGCACGCTCCCAATCTGATGCACGCCCCCAAAGCTCCACACCATACTGTAGGAGCGAATGCACGTTGGCAAAGTAGATACTCCTCACCATAGACCTGTCTAGTGTAGCCGAGAGGCGCCATAGAGCAAAACATGACCGGCCTATCTTTCTACATAGTTTGTCTATGTGCTCCTCCCACGTGAGACTCTTGTCCAAGGTGAAACCTAGAAAAGTAGTCGTATGGACTTGATTGATTACTTCGCCTCCCAGGCTCACAGCCACCGGCATACAATTGTGTCCTGCAAGGTTGAAATGCATGAAGTTGGTTTTTGTGATATTCAGAATGAGACCATTCTGATGAAACCACTTCTGCAATTCACCTGCAACGCTATTTAATTTTTGCTGCAAAGCATCCTGATTTGAAGCTTCCACGATGGCCGCGACATCATCCGCATACATAACTATGTGTGCATCGTTAATGCACTCAGGTAGGTCGTTCATCAAGAGGGAGAAAAGTATGTTTGACATCGAGGACCCCTGCGCAACACCACAATAGTGGTTGACATGGGGCTCGATTTGACCTTCCCTCCTCTACCAGTGACGATTTGTGTGCGGCCAGTCATGGAGCTGAGCAGCAGTCGCAGAGCCGGACCATCGACGCCATAATGTGCGAGTTTCGCCGCTAGGACGGCATGATCCACGACGTCGAAGGCTTTCGACAAGTCGCAGAACATGACCGCCACCTGCAGCCTACGCTCTTTGGCCTGCATCACGCGGCAGACGACCTCTCTCGCGACATCTGTCGTGGATCTCCCTGCTCGATAGGCGTATTGCCGGTCGGACAGGGACTCCGTGCTGGACAGATGTGCCGTTAGCCTGCTGCTCAGCCCGCGCTCAAAGATCTTGGCGATAGCTGGGATTATGGACACAGGCCGGTAGCTGTTCACGTCCTCCTTAGATCCCTTTCATTTGTATAGTGGAGATACCCTAACGTTTTTTAAAACCTGCGGATATTCACCACCGACTAGAGATCTATTAAAAAGTACCGCAAGGATAGAGCACATTGGGATAGCGGCCATAACCAGCAAGGATACGGATATATCATAAATATCCTTCGTTGGTTTATTTGCCACCCCTGATGTAAGTATCTTGAAAATTTCACACGGAGTAAAACGTTCAAACCTCAATGAGCGGTCCACTGGCGCGCGGCACCCCGCCAACGCGCGCACCGCTGCCGGCACGTCGGCAGCGGGCGCGCCGCACGTCAGCGGCGCGCTTACAAAATGCATGTTCACCGCGTCCACAGCGGCGACTTCGCTCACGAATTCGGATCCATCGGGTCTTTTCAACCTTTCCATAAAGTCAGTGTTGATCCCCCGTTTCTGTCCGGTTTCAATTTTAACTAAGTCCCACATAGTTTTAGTCAAATTAGTAGAATTATTAATAATATCACAGTAAAAACGGCTTCTCTCAGATTTTAAAATCCTATCGTACCTAGTTTGATATTCGTCAATTTTTGCAGATAGTATTTCATTGTCAGGGAATTTAAATTTAATATATTTCATGTCACGTAATAAATTATCCAAATTGATTATTTCATTCGATACCCACGATATATTTTTCTTCAAAACTGAACGTTTTAAAGGAAAACAAATGTCAAACTTACTATTTAAAATAGTAATGATTAAGTTGGCTAAACCATTAGCAGTTAACACCGATATTTGAGTGATTTCCACCCAGTCCACACTCTCCAGCGATGCAACAAAGTTACAATAGTTAGCCCGCGTGAACGACCTAACTAGCGAAGGTGGAGGTGGATCGCACGGTCCGTATTCTAGCTCGACGCGCACGGCGTAGTGGTCGCTCAGACCAGTTTTAACTGGAGTCGCGCACACAGTACCCGTGCACGCGCGCTCACAGTCCACGTAGACGTGGTCCAAACACGTACTCGTCGAAACTGCAACACGGGTGGGGAAGTCGACTATATTACAACAGTTCCTAGTATGCACAATATCAGAAAGTTTTTTCTGATCACTATTCAATGGGCATAGGAGATGTTCTTAATAGATAAACTGGCTCTCGATGTCCGTCCTGCAGAATCCACTGGCAAATATTAAATTATCCTTGTCACAAACCACCACTCGAATTCTGTCAAGAATTATTAGAAACTTCTGTAAAAGTTTAACAATTTATTCTTTCAAGCGTAAAGTCAAAGTGAGTCTATCTTTATGACTCTGTGGTATTTTATGTATTTATTATATTAGGTCCTTACATATGAAATTGGCGTTTTTCGTACTGGCCACTTTAATCACAAATTTCTCCTCTTTGGTAAGGAATTCCAAATTCAAATTTGTACAGCTATAGACTCATGTATTTGTGCTTCGATGATCGTCATTCATTTGTTTTGTTTTCTTCTGTTTTTTTCTGTTTGCGTCACTCATTTTACAAAATGGAAAACTTAAAATATCGCATTATTTACGAGTACGAGTTCCGCCGTGGCACTAGTGCTGCGGAAACAACTCGAAGGGTGAATGATGTGTATGGCGGTCGTGTTGCAAAAGAAAACACAGTTCGTTTTTGGTTCCAACGTTTTCGTTCTGGAAATTTTGACCTGCAGAACAAGCCCCGTGGACGGCCTGAGACTCAAGTTGATAATGAAGAGTTGAAGGCTATTGTGGAAGCGGATCCATCGCAAACCACGTCCGAGTTAGCTGCAGGCTGCGATGTTAGTGATAAAACTGTTTTAATTCACTTGAAGAAAATTGGGAAGATTAAAAAGCTTGAAAGGTGGGTACCTCACGAATTGACTGAAGCAAACCGGCAAACGCGCGTCGACTGCTGCGTTACATTACTAAACCGGCACAATAATGAAGGTATTTTAAACCGAATCATTACCTGTGATGAAAAATGGGTTCTTTACGATAATCGGAAGCGCTCAGCGCAATGGTTGGATCCTGCCCAGCCAGCCAAATCCTGCCCCAAGCGAAAATTAACCCCAAAAAAGTTACTTGTAAGCGTTTGGTGGACTAGTGCCGGTATTGTTCATTACAGTTTTCTCAAATCTGGCCAGACTATTACGGCTGATGTCTATTGTCAGCAATTGCAAACCATTATGGAAAAGCTAGCGGCTAAACAACCTAGGCTGGTCAATCGCTCCACGCCACTGCTGCTTCACGACAACGCTAGACCACACACTGCGCAACAGACGGCTACTAAATTAGAAGAGCTTCAATTGGAAAGTCTAAGACATCCTCCGTACTCCCCGGACCTTGCTCCAACAGATTACCATTTTTTTCGAAATTTGGATAACTTCTTGCAAGGGAAAAAATTCAACTCCGATGGGGCAGTCCAAATCGCCTTCAAAGATTTTATTGATTCCCGTCCGACTGGTTTTTTTAGTAAAGGGATCAATGAACTACATATAAGATGGCAAAAGTGCATAGAAAATAATGGTTCATACTTTGATTAATTAAATATATTATATTAAAAAATATTCGACTTTTTGTTCCTCCCATACAAAACGCCAATTTCATATGTAAGGACCTAATATTATACATGTGTATGTAATTATTGTATGATATTAGGAACATAGGTACTGTATTTTATATAATGAAATAGGTATAATAGACATAGTGTAGTAATAATATGTAGTAGTCTATTAGTTATGTAGTTAAGGATTAAACCACCATCTTTTTCTCTATGAAAGTTATGCACACGTAGATACCCACATAACCTTGTCTCTCTCTCTCTCCCAATAAGGTTTGCTGGAAGAGAACTCTTTTTAGGGTTAAGCTCACCTTTACCATTCCTTCTCTAGTTTTATGATTTTATTGTTTCGAAGATCAGAGATCGGTTTCGAAACCCTTATGGTCTCGCTTTTTCGTTCTTTTTTCCGTCATTAATGTCCCAGCAACTACAGCAGCAAATAACATGAAACTTAAATTATTAATGCATTTCGTGCGCCTGTACAGATAAAAAGAAAAAAAAAATTAAAATTGTACACAATTTGTACTAATTGTGATGTCGAAATGTTAAAAGAGACCTACAATGTCAAGTGGGGTATCAAATAAAAGGTATTAATTTGTACATTTCAAAACAGTTTTTGAAAATTCTGTAGGTTTATTACTTTTTGAAATATTTTGAAAAAAGTCGAAAAATTCTTATTTCCTATCTCCGAAGTTTGAAGTGATTCATCTTTAATGTATGTAGCGTTTGTAGATATGGATCTATATTTTACAGGAAAAATATAGTAAAAATTGGTTTACTTAATAAGTCTGTAAGTAAACCAATTTTTGAAAAATGGTCAAAATGGGGTGGGGGATAACTTTCAAAAGGGGGGCTACCTCAGCGAGTAGGGTTTCAGTTTGTACATCTCAAAACACTTTATGAAATTCCTGTTGGTTAGGGGGGCTACCTCAGCGAGTAGGGTTTCAGTTTGTACATCTCAAAACACTTTATGAAATTCCTGTTGGTTACATACTTTTCGAAATATTTTGAAAAAACTCGTTAATTTTACTATTACCCTCTGTACTCCGAAGTTTGCAAACCGATACGTCATCTGAAATGTCAACCTTTAACTTTTAGGTGTTCATCAAATAGCAAAGTCTCTTACCAGTACCTGTAGTACATATTGGTATACTTGACAACCGTTCAAAACCCTCGGCGCGCGAGTCACACTCGCTCTTGACGAATCTTGTTTTATGTATGTTTTATTTAGAAAGAATTAAGAATTTATTTTTCACCAGATATGCTGGAGCGGTCCATTGCTGAAGGTTTGTCGGTCCGGGTGGTTCCGTTGAGGCCTGGAGTCATCACCATCGACGTTAGAGTGCGGAACATGGGACAAGTAAGTGTAATTCAAACATACTATTCTTTCAATACGCTCTTAACAGATGTCATGAACGAACAACCCAGAAATGTGCTTAGAGAAAGTAGAGAATACTTTTACTCATCCATGAGACATGTTCCTAAAAGTAAAGTAAAAATTTATTACATAAAATAAAATGGCAGTATTTAAAGTTAAGGGTTACAATAACACTAAGTTATTTAAGTTTTTGTATTTATAACAAGATTTTGTCAAGGTGTTGTTATCCGTGGTCGAATGACTTCCCTCCATACTAGTTAATACTGTGTTACGGTAGAAAATCTTGCTCTCCCTCTCAAACATCTACACTAACTCTGGTAGAATTATGAGCTTCAAGATAGTGATCTTTCTATTAGACAAACTAAGCGTCGTCGCTGCGGCGGAATATGCTCAGCCCAACATCGGTTGGGCTGATTTTGTGTTGTAAAATCGAAAGTTTTGTTATTTTATCGAAAATAGCAAAACTTTCGATTTTACAACACAAAATCAATTGAGCTTCCAACATTCACGATCATAACTTAGAACGTTCTCGAAAAAGAAGGGGCTCGATTTTCAATTGGTAATTGGGTGTGATAAGTAATGGTCTATACTTCGGCCGTTCAGAGAATGCGTTCCTGACACGTCGCGATTGAACTTTGTAATGGCGTTGCAGTTACGATAAAAATATTTTTGCGGGTTGTAATCTTAAAAATAACGCGGCTTCATTTTGGAGGAACGGTAACGAACTCAGTGTTATGTTGTGCCCATCACTAGTCGTGACTAACTGATAGGTGTCGAACGCATTCTCTGAACGGCAGAACTTTAATGGTTGAAATTTTGAAATAAATTTTATTGAGCCAAAGAATACAACTTGTAACTATTTAAATGCTTAGCAGTGAAATCAAGGAACCAAATAATGGGAATAACGGGCTTGACACACATTCGCAATTGTTTAATATATATTCTTCACTCACCAGGTTGCAGAAACGCGTTCCTGGGACAGCACCATTGAAATCCTTGGCATATCCGACATCAAAACAGCAATCGAAGGTCAAAGCAAATCCCTACACTCCGGTGATCGGATATCCCTAGTCATCGGCTCCACGATACGTCTAAAGTCCTTACCTAGAGGCCATTGGAAGGCGTTTGAAGATGGCGCCTTCGAGGTGACAGCGAGCGGGGAGTTGAAGGCGAAGAGAACCGGCTATGGAGTGGTGGTGGCGCATCATACTGATGAGAGGAATAACATCTACAGGGAAACTGTTAGTATTGTTACACTATTGAGTTATTAAGTTATTATAGTATATTAAGGGTATTTTTAAACCAGTTAAATGAAACCATATTTTTTTTTTAAATCTCATGGTTATTAATAATAAAGTCATTTACAACGGGATATTTACCATGATTTCAGTATTGAGTTTTCTAATATTTCGCCAGTTTAAAGCGCCATGATAACGGAATAACTGAAGGCACTGCGAGTGAGTTTTTATTGGCAGACATACCGATCTACCTTAATTTTTTGTCTTTTGCTACGAACGTTACCCCTACCACCGGTTTCATTATAGAACGCAACTCGATCACGTCACACAACACTGACGGTATCAGAACGTGGCCCAATTGGTACATCACTTCTTCGGTTTATGCACATTCTCACCAAAGGAAAAAGGAAAAACATGGTGAACATCCCGTTGTAAATGACTATACCATATTTTTTGACGTGAGTTTACAAACACTTTACAAATTGTACGGTAAGTTTGGCTACGCTGTGAAATGAGGGAGAGATTTTCTGGATTCTGGACTCGGTGTTTATATATCAAAACATCTTCCGTCTTTGTACCCATTATAAAGTAAGCTAATATGCTACCTTGAAAATAATCACGTGTCTTGATCCGTCTGAATAAAATGTGGCCTGGTATGAGAAGAGCGCTACTTTACTCAACTAAACGAAGCTGCTTGAAGATTTTACGAGCGGATCAGCTGGTTTAGACGATTGCTACCATGTGCGTTGATTTTTATTAAGATTTTTTGCATGTTTAGATATAACAATAAAAAAACAACAGTTCAGTGACGTGGCAATAACAACATCGTAATTTCCAGGCTATCCACGTCGAAGTAGACACCCCTCACTATTGCACCGCAGAACCAAGTAAAGACGGAGATTCTTCAGCACTACGCGTCGTGATGCGTAACGCACAAGGAAGGGAGCTGTTAGCACCGCAAGGGAACGTCACTGTGTCTCCTCTACCCGCTGACAGGTACACTGCCGGCCAAAAGTTTGAGACCACTGTAAAAATCTTTGTCACCAACAAAATATTTCAAAGTACACATATGATAATGAGCTAATTTGAACACCTGCGTATTATATTATTATTAAAGAATTTCTAAGAGTCATTTTATTTATGTTGTTGTTTAAGTTATCATCCTAAAAAGGTCTATTGTTTCAAAACATCAATGAGCGCCGCGCAAGGACCAGGTGGTAGAGTCATTGTAATATTTTTATGATCTGCTCATTACTTATTGTTTTGGGTTTGTTTCGCGTTAACCGATATCAGGGATTATGTTAGCTTCCTAAAACATATTTAGTACCTGAGTTTTTATGGAGTAAATTATTTTCTACCTTATTAGTCTGAGCTCGTCGTTGTTACAGTGAAGACATCTTAAAATGGGAAAAGTTCGCGAAATTAGCAGTGAAACTCGCTCTGCCATAGTTGTTTTATACGGCGAAGGCAAATCTGAACGTGCGATTGCCTCTCAACTTAAGTTGTCGAAGACTTGTGTTCATAACACAATAACCCGATACAAGGAGACTGGCAGTAATCAAGATCGTTCGCGTTCGGGAAGGCCGAGAACTACCACTTCTCGCGAGGATCACTTCATCGTCACTACCAGCAAGCGGAATAGACGCCTAACAGCACCAGAAATCCGCGTAGAAGTGAACAAATCCCGATCAGAACCTGTATCATTGACTACAGTAAAAAGACGTTTGAGAGATGCTAAGTTATTTGGTCGCGTCGCCGTTCGAAAATCACTACTAAGGCCACAAAACAAAAAGAAACGGATGCAGTGGGCCCTTACCCATCGAGACTGGACTGAAGAAGACTTTAAATAAGTTCTTTGGTCAGATGAATCCAAGTTTGAAATATTTGGTTCAAAACGACGAATTTTTGTTCGACGTAACGTCGAGGAAAAGATGATGCCAGACTGTGTGGTGCCAACAGTCAAGCATGGTGGTGGTTCCATTATGGTCTGGGGATGCTTCTCGGGCCATGGAACCGGAGATTTGGTACGAGTCGAAGGAATCATGAAAAAGGAGCAATATAAACGAATACTACAGCAAAATGCCATTCCGTCTGGTTCAAGAATAATTGGAGATGGATTTTTTTTCCAACAAGATAATGACCCAAAACATAGTTCAAAATTATGCAGGGGTTATTTAGAACACAAAGAAACAGAAGGGGTTTTAAAAAACATGGTGTGGCCCCCTCAGAGTCCGGATCTCAACCCGATTGAGCTTTTGTGGGAAGAGCTTGATAGAAATGTGCGCAGTTGTTGTCCCACTTCGCAAGAAGACATGTGGAAGGCTTTACAAGAAAGCTGGAACAATATATCACAAGATACAATCGACAAATTGATTGCTCGTATGCCAAGAATAGTGAAAGTAGTAATAAAATGCAAGGGAGGGTTTTTCGACGAAAAATCTGTATAAAATATGAGCGACATTTTTAAAGTAAATGGTTGATTTTTCTTGATTTTTTTGTTTTCTTCATAATGTATGTGTATTAGGAAATAAGTATTTTAATTCATAATTAAACCTTTTGCTTTGTATTTTGAGTTTTATTTCATTTTCCTACTTTGATGTAGGTGGTCTCAAACTTTTGGCCGGCAGTGTATGTATGAACATATACGAGCTGTTGCTCGAAGCCAGCTTATCACAACGCGCGCAAGCTATGCTTACGGCGAGCGGATGGCCAGTTATAGATATATAGATAATGCTTTATTCATCACCTTATAAAACAGATAGTACTCTTTAAATATAATGTAGGGAACAGCAATGGAACTGGCGGTTTTATCGCTTAAAGCGATTTCTTCCAGGCAACCAAAACGATGATGGTGAGAAAAATAGAGGATGGCGGTGCTTACAACATTAATTCAAACTATAAGTGTTAGTTATCTGGTCCCTCGGCTTATAAATGAATTACCTACTGAACTTCTTGAAACTATAACGCGTAAAACATCAATTATAAACTTAAAGCGTACCTATTATCGAACCTACATAAGTATCAATACCGTTTTCACCCCATATATTCGAAAAGAGGCAAAGGGTTTCTGGATAAGTGCGAAAAAAGTGGTTAATTTCAGCGCACTTAATAACAGTGACAAAATGACTTTTGAATTTGGAACACTAAAAGTTTGAACGCATTTCGCTTCAATAAAGTCCTGGCCGGTAATAAAAAAGACGACCGCTGTGGCGCGGTGGGCGAAGGTCTGCCTGCGACGCAGGAGGTTGCGGGTTCGATTCCCGCCTCGGAACAAATGTTTGTACGATCTGCAGATATTTGTTCCGAGTGTTCTCGATGTTTCAATGTATAATAAAAAATATCTATCTGTGTAGTGTATTTGTATTAAGTATATCAATTATCTAGTACCCATAACACAAGTTCTGCTTAGCTTGGTTATGTACATAAATATAAATACTCGTCACTACTAAAAGCATCTCATATTTATTTTTCTCATAGTTTAGGATGAAAAGCAGAGTGTGCCTCACGGGACAAAAATTATTTAATCTCAAACAACGTACTTTGAATCTAGAATGCTTCGCTTCGCCCTGGATACAAAAAATAGCTCTCGCCTTAAATACATTATTTTGTTGCCTTGTGACACAATCTACTATTCTGAAGCAATTCCGACGACCGATGTGCCGCGGCGGGCGAAGGTCCACCTGCGACGCAGAAGGTTGCGGGTTCGATTCCCGCCTTGGAACAAATGTTTGTACGATCTGCAAATATTTGTTCCGGGTGTTCTGGGTATTTTCTATATATAATAAAAAATATCTATCTATGTTATGTATTGTATTAAGTTTATCAGTCATCTAGTACCCATAACACAAGCTCTGCTTACTTTGGGGCTAGATGATGCTGTGTGGATTGTCCAGCATTATTTATTTATTTAATTGCCTACCCAATTCCAGTAGGTATCAACTAGGTACACAAAATGAAGTATAAAATGTGAAATACAATTCGCCCATATATCTGTAAAGCATGTTAAAAATAGCTATTGCATCTGGTAGCCGGCCTATAAAACCTACATGTTGTCTATTGCAATATTTTACTGTAGGTAATTATTATACACAATGTAGTATCGCAAGATTGACTCATTAATAGCACTCTCTTACAAACCTCTGTTATTATTATTTTTATATTGTAATAATCTTTTAGTGGATAAATAAATAAAAAAAAAACCAGCCAAGTGCAAGTCTGACTTGCGCACAAATGGCTCAGTAGCACATGGTTTTCAGGTTGTGTCCATAGTAAGTTTATTATATCAAAATGTCCTGTATTATTGATTTAGTTTGTTCATTGATCCACAGTATACAAGGCTCAGAACTGGTTATAACGGGTTTGGATTCAACGGGTGCGTTCTTAACCTTCCACGCGTCAGCCAGCGGCGTCACCGTGAAAGATGAAGTTTGGGTCACTGGGACCGATTCGAAGAGCGATCGTGTTGTTGGTAAGTTATGGCAGATTGACTAAATTAAGTGTTAATGAGAGACTTACACAAGAAATAATGCTAATTTAGTTTTGGTGTCGCAATACGGGTTGGCAAAGTAACGGCATAATTGAAAGCCAGCAAAACTGGACTGGCAAAAGCGAAAGTAGGCTTAAACCCGGTGATCCCAGGCTTTATCAACTAATTAAAGCGTGAATTGCGCAAGTTTCCGTCACTGTGCCTCACTGTACAGTCCACAAAACTTTTCATCCACTTAGGTCGAAATTCACCGTATGCGCCAAAACTTATGTTCAGCTTGATCGAGTTCAAATTCGTAATATTCCTATTGTGTGACATGACAGCTCTTGAACTCGGTTTAGTGCTTGAACCGGATCAACTAATATCGGTAAATTGCGCTGAACTCGTTCAAAGCGCTAAACTGAGTTTATCGTATATTTTATTAACGGTGAAATTAGACCTTATTCAGTAACTTTTTGCTGTTTTTGAAGCAAGTATCGAAAAGTGATCTAACAATTTTGAAAGATTTTTCTTTTAAAATCGACATTTTTTTTAGCAACCGGCGGCTGGGGAGTTTGCCTCGACGGTATCGGCTGGCGGGCACCTACAGACATCTCAATATTCACGGGCAGCGGTGTCTCGCTAGCTTTACTGACCCGGGATCTTTCTGCCAAACACACGCTGAAGCAAGACCGGGCAGTCAACACACGAACTATTCTACAGTTCTCAATAGATAAGGTAACTAAATAATTTGATTGATAAAGTCTAGTTTCTGCCTTCTGCCCTCGGTTTCTATTCACGGGCAGCGGCAGCGTGTCGCTGAAGCAAGATAGGGCGGTCAACACACGAACTGTTAGTGGATACAACTGTCAGTGGATAAGGTAATGAAAGTATTATTAAAAACTAGCTTATGCCCGCGGCTTCACACGCATATTTCCTGGATAAAATGTAGCAAGTCCTTCCTTAGGATACATCATCTAGGTCTCTAGGGACCAAATTTCATGAAAACTAACAGAAGACTGATGAAACTGACAGGAACAATTTTCGCATATAGTATGGAAGTATTTAATGCAGGCAGATGCAGGATGCGGCAAGCTTTAGACAAGACGCTATGGCGCTCATTAGAGGAGGCCTATGTCCAGCAGTGGACTAATATAGGCTGGTAATGATGATGGTAGAAGTATTATTGATAGCACTCAGGGACACAGCTGTTAAATTAGCTATATGATAAAAATCGCTGATTTGATAGCTAGCTAATCCCAAGCTAGCTATCAAATCAGCGATTTGACTATACTAGCTGACGTGAAACTTTCCGCGCACTTTTTAAATTTTTCTTTCACAAGAATCTGACAATTAACAAACACAACAAAAAAATGATCAGCTCACGCGTGATGTGACCGTGACCAAGGGATTCATGTATAATAATGTAATCTACCTCTATGTTCATCCATATTCTTATTCACTGCTTATCCTCTACAGATTGAGTTCCTAAGCGGCGACTGGCCATCTTCCCTCGTACCACTATCCATTGCTGCATCCAACCTGAACGGTGGCCCTTTGCTTTGCACCGAGGAACAAAGATACGCAATGGAAGGCGTAGAGATCAATCTACCCTTCATATGCAGGACGAAAGCACCGCATACGGCTGAACCTGTGCTGGATATTATCAATAGTAAGTTATAAAAAACCAGATCTTCCCGGAATTGTCCCGGGTACCTGTGTATGGCCTACTGATGACAGTAGGCCATACACAGGTACCCGGGACAATTTAATGTCTGTCTTCTATTCATTTTATTTTTTAATTTCGATTACTATTTCCATTTATTCTTTATTATAATAAAAAAAAACTGCTGCAAACACATAGGGTAGTCTCCATCGTCATACGTTGCGTAAATTATTGAAGTTGAAGGAGTTAAATTTGAATATTTTACGCATTCGATGACAATGTGACGTAATTTGTCTATATTCTACCTCTTTCTATATCACTCGTACGTCCACGGCTGAACATGATGCTTCCTCCAATCCTGTGGAAAGTTTGTGTTAAAAATACACTGAAGGAAACTGCTGCCCTTCGTCCGTGTGTGTTTTTTTTTTTTTGCAAATTTTTTTTCCTTAGTCGGCTCTTACGACATCCACGGGCTGAGCTGGAACTGATTCTTACGCCGTACCGTGGCCATCACAGTAAAAACCTGGTCGTCTTATGGTTGTGGAATGTAAGCTGTTGGTGGAATGTGACACTAAAGTCTTTTATAACTGTGGATCGAGCAAGCAAGTCATCGTGAATTCGGTGATCATAGTGAATTGGTTGCTGCGCCCGACCGAAAGTCATTACTGTGCACATAGATGTATTGAATTCCATCTTATATAAATAAATACCTACTAAGATTGATTGATTTATTTATACATCAAATGTACATTTACTCTATTTTTACAGGCGTAGGTACACAATGCAATAGAGTACCTAGTCTTTACACATTGTTTAACATAAAAATTCCTTACAAAAAATCAACATACCATTAAAAATTAAAACATAGTTCCTAAGCTATGTCACAGATAATATATCTTCATCTACTTTCTAGATCAAATCGGCTGCAAGATAATCCCAGCCACACCTATCACCGAATCCTCAGAAGTGGAGCTTTGCGCGGAATGGGGCGCATTCCGTTCTTGCAGTAAAGTGTCGCTACTGCCGCCTATCCACGTGTCTCAGACTAAGGTATTCAGACATCTAAGCCCAATACCTTCTTGACTCTTCTTCTTGATTAGTTTTCTTATAGATATATAGATAATACATTATTGTACCACACATTGACAAAACAATACAGAAATAGATGCTAAGAGTAGACGAAGTACAAAGGCGGCCTTATCGCTATGAGCAATCTCTTCCAGGCAACCTTGGGATGGACTTATGTCGTTTAATAAATCAAAATGGGTAGAAATTCCTCACCTATCTGTGAACAAACTTGTACATAATAATAATTTAACCATCAGTAGTCCTCTATGAATGAATGAATGAATGATTGAACACTTTATTGTACTTAAAAAAATAACATAATAAAACCTTATATCTACATTACAAATACTCACACAAATACTAAAATCAACAAATACTCAGTACAATAGGCGGCCTTATCGCTGAGAGCGATTTCTCCCAGGCAACCTAGGGATGGAGAAAAAGATATAAGTATACATATAGTTGGTAGAGCACAAACATTATAAGAAAATTATTCTTAAAATACATACTACATACAATATAATACAATACAAAACTAACTTAGGAGCTAACCTAGAAGTATACCTATAAATATCTCAATACAAAAGGTTCTACAGAAATATATTACCACAAAATCTGATCACCGCTGGAGCTACAACCACATCTGGAGCTACAGAAGGAGGAGAAAAAGAAGGAAGATTTCAGGTAGCTGAAGATAGGAAATAGGACTTCATGGTGATCTCTATCTTTGATTAGTATTATTTTAAGTCGCTTTATTGGATTTTTTTAAGTAGCCATCTGTATTTACGACAACGGTCAAGTGACGTAGGAGACGAAAAACTTTGGGACTTCCATCGGACTATAGTGCCGTTAGCTCCACCTACAGGGGAAACATTGAAGTTTATCCAATCCTGTTCAAAGACTAAAGTTACGTTTAATTCGTTTGACGAGAGGTGTCGCGTTGCTCATTTCTATTTATGGTTTTTATTATTATAGTGCGTAAGCCTCACACCTGGGTTAATTTATAAGAAATCCAATAATATCCCAAATTTATTTTTTCCTGAATTTGCTAAAAATAAAAGACTACCACTGCCAGATCTAGGTCTCGCTCAAAGGTCAATGATAGTTATGGCTTGGCAGGAGATTTGACGATCGCAGTACGGCGATGAATTTCTTCTCCAGTGGATATCCCTTAGTAGCCTCTTACGATGCCTGCGGGAAGAATTTGGATGGTGTAAATTGTAAGCCTTTGCGACACCACACGGCGAACTTAAAACCTTCTGGAAGTTATGTCCAAATTCGTCTTAGAGTCGTTAGTGCTTGTTTTTTTTGTTTCTTTTCCTGTATAAATTTTGTGCACACGTAGATACCCACATAACCTTGTCTCAATAAGGTTTGTGTTGTTTTGGAGCACAGTCGCTCGAACTCGCGAATCAAAGCGTCTTCAGTCTGTCGGATCCTAGCCTGAAGGTCTATTTTGTTTCTCCAAAATACGCAATCGATTGTTTCGTTGTGAAAATTGGTACTCTAATTCGGTGTATTAGAGTCAAATTAGAGTACCAATAGTGGCCGAAAGGAAACACTAAATTTCGTGTTGGAGAATGGCCGGTATCCGGCACAGGGGGCCTCCCCTGTGCCTGATAGCGGCCCGAAAGTTTTGTGAAAACTTTCAACTGCGCTACCATCCTCCTATACAATGCCTACTAGGCTTGTACCTACTCGTTTTGAAATGATTGACATGTATGTTTTCTGGAAGAAATTG
This sequence comes from Eupithecia inturbata, assembly GCA_963662085.1. Taxonomy (NCBI): domain Eukaryota; kingdom Metazoa; phylum Arthropoda; class Insecta; order Lepidoptera; family Geometridae; genus Eupithecia; species Eupithecia inturbata. Next base: position 4,022,406 of record OY759195.1, read on the forward strand.
GTTTAAGCAATTCCCGCCTATTGTACGTTTTTTTTTGTTCAGGAATATTGAGATATATGATCTTTTATTTATTTCGTATGTACAATAAAGTGCTCATTCATTCATTCGTTCAATGACATCTGAATCATTTCGACGCTTCGCTTCGTCTCAACTTTGCGTCAACCCATCACCACCATTACATCATTCCTATCTGTTGCTATTCAACTCGATTGTTATTAACAATAGTATTATTACTCAGGTATCAGTGCTGAGTCCACCGGCGGTGTTCACTGTGAGCGGCCACCCGCGAGCCCTGAAGCTAACGAAGCTTGTGCCGTCCCCAGGGCTAAAGATAGAAGTTACTACAGTTCCGGGTGAGTTTACATGTGCTATCAATCAACAAAAATCACTAAGCATTGTCAAATTTCCAATCTCTTCTTATGTCACGGGGCGTATTCCAGTTTGTGAAAATAGGTTAATGCGTCATCGTCTGTGTATAGAACGCTTGTGCATATGTACGTATAAATACATAAGATCACCGTACCAAATCTAATCGTTGTCGTAGTTTTTAGCTATTTTTAATAATTTATTTTGGCTTATTACCCAGAGCCGAGTATTTTTTTTCGTACCTTTCACTATAAATGATGCAAGATGGCAATCAGTTAAAAATATTATGTTGACGACTTCAATCTATTTCCAGGTGAAATCACAGCTACAGTGACAAACGAAGACCTCACCTGCGGCCTAGGATGGATCACCGTGGTCTCCAAGCTAACGGCGCAAGATATCCGTGTGGAAGTGGAGAGAGACTGCGACGCTTCCTGCGGCACGTTGCTAGGCGCGCTGTTGGCTTTGGTGCGCCCGTATCTATCTGTCGTGGTGACGCTAGGGGCGGTGGCTTTGGCTTATTTGTACAGTAAGTATTATATCTGAGTAATATCAGGTTATTATACAAGTACACTGTTGGATGGGACCCCCCAGGATGAGCGCTAAAGCGCCCTGTCTTCAGGTTGCCGCATCCAGCATCCGCTAGCAGTCTTTCGGAGCTCGTCATCCTACCTGTAGGGCAAGCACGGGGATTGTTGTCTAAGGTAGAATAGACAAAAATTACGTCACTTTGCCATTGAATGCGTAAAATATTTGAAATTCATTCCTTCGACTTCAATAATGTACTCAATGTATGACGACGCGATGTCATTATTGTCTATTCTACCCTAGATAACAATCCCCGTGCTTGGCCTACTGGTCACAGGGCGTCCTACACTAGGTATTGCCGAGTTGCGGTCCCCAATCAAGAACACGTTTGTCCCCTACGGTTGTCGGTTTACCGGGAAATATGGTCCACCCACCACCACTTCAGCTTCTCTATTTCCTTACTTACTATTTGGTGCATGTTTAAACTACAAATTGACAAGATACCACTTGCACACCCTCAACTAAGTTTATTTTTTTGTTTCAGTTCAACAACGTCTAGAAAAGAAAGCACAGATCCGTCTACCAGTGGAGCCCGTACAGACTGACCCATCACTCCACCACTCGCAGGAATCCCCAACATTGAACCGGACTAGGACCTGGTCTCGCAGTCCATACGCGTCCCGCGGTCCCAGCGTCCCGGTCTACGGGGATGCTAGTGTGTTGCCTGACAATAGCTTCTCGCCTTCTAGTCGGACGCATTCTAGGTTCCTCTGATAATTTGAGTTTGTATTCAGTGTGTTAATGTTCAAAATAGGTCAAAAAAATCAGTCATTCGAGATTCAAAAATAATTTCTTACATTGAATTGGACTAGGACCTGGTCTGGCAGTCCGTACGCGTCCCGCGGTTCCAGCGTCCCGGTCTGCGGGGACGTCAGTGTGCTGCCTGACAATAGCTTCTCGCCATCTAGTCGGACGCATTCTAGGTTCCTATTGTTGAGGTTTGTGTTTAGGCATGTGACCTTCGAAATGGTCTTCGATCAAAGGTCTGTGTTCACAAAAAGATAATCGAACAATCAGGCAGCTTCGTCGGTTAAATTTGATGTTTGATGTATGAAAACTTGTGTCAATAACGTCAAAACAACTGTTTAAAATTTAACTATCTGTTGGTGAACTCTAGTCTAAGTGAATGGGTCAAAAGAATCAGTCACATACTCGGTTCCTATGACAAATGACATATTCCTATGGTAAAAAGTGGCTTCAAATATAATATTAAAACTGCCAATGACGCTGTTTCTTTGCGAACGCGCAAAGAAATCTTTCTAAATCTTAGAAACGAAAAAACGAAACGGTTGATATGTGTCCGTGATGGTGGCGTACACATAATCGAATTCACGTTTGTTGTTATGTTTAATATATAAAGCATAATTAGAGCAAACTTAAAATTAATAGTGCCTCTTTGGTTTAAGAAATAATGACCATTCTTAGTATATACGCTAGCATAACGATTAAGCTAGCGTACACATGACCGTACTCGAAAACGGCTTATACTATAGTAACGAAGTTTACACACTAATTTAGAGCATAAAAAACGCCGGAGCTATTCAAAATTTTATAATAATTGCTCTTATAGGAACAGAGATATTAAACATGACTTCTGAATAACATTGCGAGCAGGCGTTATGCCAGCGTACCCATTGAACAACGTAATAGATCAGAAAACGAGCTTTTCTGATTATAAATGATAATTATATGTATATTTAGAGCGTGAAATACTGCCACTGCCACTAGTTATACTTTATGAAAAATCGTAGTGAAACAATATAAAAAGTCGATGTGAAGTTTTAGGAACAAATGCATTGTGGTACAGTCGCGCACAAAAAATAACTTATTAGTGAAATTATACACCGAACAATTTAGTTAGGTAGTAAGGATAATTAGTTTTGTTACTTTATGTGTTTGTGTTTTCTTGAGTATTTTTACCCATATTTAGCTACTTATAAAGCTGGCGTAATAGGGTCATGTGTACACACTAAGAATGGTCATTATTTCTTAAACCAAAGAGGTGCTATTTATTTTAGGTTTGCTCTATTTATGCTTTATATATTAGGCATAACAACAAACGTGAATTCGATTATGTGTACGGTACTATCCGGACACGTTGATATTAATGTTCGAATAAGCTCACAGAATTAGTCGCATACTCTTGAGTTGTTGTGATAAATTGAATCTTATGTTGACTGCGGTTATGCTCAAATTACCTCACAATTTAGTATTTTACCCTCGAGTGGGGACGTACTCAAGGTTCGTATCGTATAATTTTTTTTTATTGTCTGCGGGAATGTTTTTTGAACATACCTCGGTTTACGCTCGCTTCGATGTTTTGTTGTGTTGTGAGTACTTGTGAGTATGAGAATCAGTTGTATTGAGACAATTATTATGTTCTTCTAATAGTTAATCAGACTGTCAAATTGTAATTTTTTATCTGTTTAAACAAGTTTTCAAACAAAAGACACATTAGGTGTTTTGAAGCGCGCTTTCAAAATGCCGCGTGGCCAGGGCCACGAGCGTTCTGATTCAGTAGAATAGAAGCGCGCTTTTGGGAGTGTACGAATGTATCGGACCTGGCGGTTTTTAAAACGCGCGTTACCAAAGCGCGCGCTTCAAATCGCCTTACGTGTACATAGTCTAGAGGATTCATTGGTAGGACGACAAGCATCGTTCAGATGTAGGTACACGTTGTCTTAGTTATTAAGTGAATAGCAACTGACTTTCGGAATAGGAGGCGACCACCAGAGTAATAAAATAATGTTTGTGATAAAAACTGTTTATTTGTAAGTATTATCATCGTGCAGTTACATCAGTTTATAAAGGTGCGTTCAGCTTATATAAGCAAACACTACATAGTTATTAAAAATATATTTAACATTTATTTATTTATTTATTTTTATTTAATTAGAACGGTCATACCACTTACACTAACTAATGTTTTATGATGTGGACGTGTTTTAATTTAACATGTTTAATAATGTATGTAACATGTTACATAATCTGGACGCACCTTGATAACTGTTATAATAATGTTGGATTGTGACTTCAATAAAGTTTAACCTGTATTAAACTTTCTTTAAAAAACTGTTCTTTTTAAAGCAACAGCTAAGTGTCTTTTCTTTTCTTTAGTTGAAATAAGTCGGAATGTGAAAGAAATCTTCTTAGCCATTGTTTAAATATAACAGAATTTTATATGGTCTTCGGTTAGATAATTTTTTTTGGTTGTTTTTATTTAAGTTATGTAGGTAGTGACAATAATGTAAATGCTATTTTTATATAAAGTAGGCATTAAAGTGACATTTACTTACATTGTATTAAAACTAATGCGTAGGAAAGTAATATGTGTATTAATGTGTAAGGTTTTGCTGTAAGCGGACACATGTTTTTATTAAAAATCTAAGTCATTATTTCAATTTTTGTCCGTTATTTATGTAAGTAATATAAGTGTTGACTGAGCTTAATAAAAGTATGTGTTTGCAATAACACCTGTTACTTGGTTTAAGGTTACAAAAAGTTGAATAAAATATTTTTGTAATTCATATTTTCTTATTATTTTTAATAATAATATCTGCTGCCAAATGAACACAGAGAGGGCACAGAGTGAAACAAAACAGTATAGCAGTAGTGTAGGTTCTAACATTTATGGCTAGACAACACTTACTGGTTATTTGGTTCGTACTGGCGCAGGATATTTTTTTGTGGTTTTAAATTTTATCTGAGTTCTACATCGAGATAGAACTCTGTCACAATCTGTAACCGACAGCCACAGACAGAAATAATTTCCCGCTTTAGTCTATGGTGTCGGGCGGGACTTAAAGTCCTATCGAATTTTTATCCTGTTTTCCTTAGGAACGGAAAAAACTTGCATTCCTTTCGCTAGAAAATTACCCAAAAGAAAAGTGTGCTGTTGGTAGTAGGCGGTGCCAACAAACTGAGCTGCGAATTTAGTAATGTCAATGGCTGCGAACGAGTTTAGCTCGCAATGAGACTGGAGGGCTTTGTAGATAATGACGCGACCTACCTACACATTAAACATTAATTTAATCTCAAATGTCTAGGGTTATTTTATTACCTAGAATAGTCGAATTTGGTCTGTGTGCCCCGAGTTTTACAAATTGTTGGCTAATTTAATCAGCGAAGGATATTGACCTGTAAGTTTGTTTGCAATTTTGTACCAAGTTTTCCTTGAAGAAATGCTTCCATGTTTTTCAGTTCACTGGTTCTAGAATGTTTGTTTTTGTTCAAAACTAAGTATCCAGTAATGAACCGATCATAGACAAAAATTGCTTCCGAGGGAGGAGGTGTCAAATTTAGACTGAAATGTTGCATGGTGTTTTGATGCTCCACATGTTTCGGGATTTTGTACAAAAAATAGACCTAAGTAAAAATACCCAATAAGTTAGTTTAGACTAAAATCCATCATAGCCAATAAATCTTCGTTGGCCGTTTTTGGGATATTTGGATTAAAAGTGAGATCTCCTCCTCTGTTTTTTATATTTGTATTAATGTGTTCAAACTGTGTGTCGCATTTTAATTTTATAGTTTTCGTATTAGAGCTTTGGCTACAGCTTTGATTCGAGCTGTTGCTTCCAAACTGAATAGGTAGCTGTAACTCTATATTTGATTCTAAATTAATTTTTTCTATTGTTGATAACAGGCAGTTAATTTCACTCGAGTCAGCACAACGCTGTTCATACTCGTCAATCGGGTTCTTAGTATCATACTTGTAAATATTTTCACCCAGATTTTGTAATATTTTAGGGTCGAGTGAAGCAGGCAAACTGAAAGTTCCATCTTTTTTTTGCAAACCTAACCGAAGGAGTACGGATATTTTGGTATGATACTCTGAAAACCAGAGTATAAGGGTATTGCTGAGGCATTTATAATCGTCATCTGTGAATTTTTGAAGTAGTGCCTCGAATCGTAAAATAGTCTTTTCGATTGAATTTTGTTGGAAATAATGTGGCATCAATGTGGCAACACCTTGCAAATGTCGGCGAGTAATGTCGAAAATGTTTTGATTTGTTGCGACGGATAATTGCCATTTGAATATCATGGTCATCAGATCCCAGAGTTTGCCCATGGAATAGTCGTCCAGTTTCATTATAGAAGTGGTTGAGATATCTTGTAACAGCTGCCTGATAACCCCGTGCTGTGCCACCGGCTGAGGTAAAAATAGCTCATCCAGGAGCTTCTGGTGAAGGAGAACGGTCACCAGGTCTGTAAGTACTGCATAAAATAAACGATATCACTAAAACTCTTACTTACATAATCACACTTTGCTCATATTCTTTATGAAAGTACTAAAGTGGACTAACCTCTTTCAGATTTATCAGCTGAGATATTTTGAGCCTTCAATCGCTGATCTATAACGAAGACCATCTCACACCCTAGGTTCAACACTATAAACGACGTTGCAAAGTGCGACATCTTATCTGACTTATAAACACTGAAGAAAATCAATAGCCAGCCTTCAAGATGAGTATTGATTCCTTGTATGAAGGAATGATAAGCAAACTCACAAATCAGAATGAGATTCTTGCTATATCCAGACACTTACTTACACTGAAGACTAATGAAGAAAGGGTACTTTTTGTTTATGATTTAATAAATGAGAAAAAGGCTTTTCCCAAGATTCGAGATGTTCACAAGTCTCAGAATGTGTCTGTTTACTACCGTAACCATGGTAATGACTGCTTCAGTAATTCTGAGGACTACAAGGCATGGCAATACTATAACCTGGCATTACTTCATGCCCCAATAGATTCTGAGCACTATGCTTTAGCTTTGTCCAATAGATCAGCTGCATTTTTGTCCATGGAAAAGCACAAAGAATGTTTAAAAGATATTGAGAAGTTATTTTCTATTAAATGTCCTGGTAAACTGAAAGGAAAACTTTTGAAAAGGCAAAAGTTGTGCAATGAAGCTTTGGATGAAGATTTCACTGTTCCTCTCCCTGCTAGCTGTCAGGAAATGAAGGATGATTATTTATCTATGAAGGAAGCAAAAAACCCAAGGTTCATCTGTGCCAGTTCTAAGTTGGAGGTAGTTTTCAGTGAAATAATGGGCCGACATGTTATTGCCAAAGAAGACATAAAAGTAGGAGAAGTATTGGCTCAAGAAGACCCATACTTAGTGCTTCTACAAAAGTCACAGTTCTTGTTTAGCTGCAGCTATTGCCTGTCCAGGGATTTGAACCTCTTTCCATGTGACAAATGTTGCTTTGTATTGTATTGCAGTGAAACATGCAAGGAAAAAGCTTTGAAAGAATACCATGAAATTGAATGCCCCCTGATACCAATGTTGATTCGTATGGAGTTTACAAAATTGGAACTCTTGGCTCTAAGAACTGCGATCAGGGCAAGAACAGACCATTCAGATTGGAACTCTCTATTCAAGACAATCAAAGAAGCTGAAGCAAACGCTGATACTGAGTACAGGGGTCATGTTAAAATGGATGCCAAATGGATATTTGATTCTAAATACTACCCATCGATACACACACTAGCAACTAACATTAAGAAGCGGAGTGTATCTGATATATTCCAGAAGTCAGTCACTGCTGCTGTGCTTCTAAAGTTATTGATGGATAAAACAGAATTTTTGAAATGTGAGGATGACGAAGAGCGTGAAAATATTAAGAAATGTGTAGCAGGCACATTGCTACTCCATGTGATGACTAGTCCTACAAATATGCACGGAATAAGCTCTAACTTAGAGACTAAAGATGGAAGCCATGTGGATGAGATTAGCTTAGCCAGCGGTTCTTATGCTTTCCACAGTTTGCTGAACCATTCCTGTGCTCCAAATGTAGTGAGATTTGTTTCTCTAGGTACTAGCACAATGAATTTGTTTGCTTTGAGGCCTATCAAGAAAGGACAGCAGATTTTTGATAACTATGGGTAAGACTATACATGATTTAAACATTTTGTTATGGAGAGGGCGCCAATTATACTTCATTGTGCCGTCATCTTTTTACAATTCTTATTACCTACGCTTTTCTACCGTAAAATCCTTTTGTAATTAATAAAATAAACAAATAAGGGCTTTATTCATTGTGGTAATTTTAAGGAATGCTTACTGTAAATTGTACATTGATAAACCAACACACAACATTTGAAATGGTTGTGAAAGCTGCACGGTTTACCTGCAGAATACATTTCCGGTGATAAAATAGGTTATACACGTAGAAGATAATGTAAGCCAATAACATTGATAAATGCCTTGTAACAACATCTAAGCCTGTAGGACATTGCTGGGAGATCTAACAAGATCGTGATGAGTCAAGCATTTCTTGGGTGGTTAATCTTTACCTTTTTTATTTTCAAGTACTTAAGTATCTATTAAACTTATTACTTGTTTTAGGAACCACCATGCCCTCGAAGACTGCAATAGCCGTAGAGCAGGCTTAAGATTCCAGTACAAATTCCACTGCTGCTGTGAAGCCTGCACTGACAACTGGCCTATGTATGTCTCTCTCTCTTCATGTCATAATATCTCACTTAGAATAAAGAGTGACAACCTATTAAGCCCAGATACAATAGAAAAGCTACAAAAAGGTGACAAAAGATTGGCCTGTGAGCTGTATATGCCTTTATGTGACCTAGCGGAGGCTTTAGAACCGTATGCTCCATGTAAAGAGTTGGCTGATTGTCAGGAGACAATAAAACAATGTTTGGTACTTATGGAGGGGACTGTGCCTTATGGGTACAGCAAAGTGGTCGAGTGGAAGGCTTTTCCGCCGCAAGTTTAGTATGACTCTCTAAAACACTTAAAAACCAAAGAAAAAAATCTTGCTTGATGATATAAAATCTCAGTAACCTACTTTTAATAATGTTTGTACTAATTCTTAATATTTTTATACATGGCTCTGAAGCCTAAAAACTATGAAAGAGGTATTTATAATTCTAATTCATATTTTATATCGTAAGAAATAAATGTTACATATTATTTAGAATATCTTTATTACATTATACATGTTCAAATAAACATATATTTTTTTAAATTAGCTACTATCTATAAACTATATTAATCTCGTTTGTATTATAGATACCCACTGTGGAATTCTTATTATACTTGAATAAATAAATTACTTAATACACATAGTATTTAAATTGAAATATGATTAATATCCATTTAGAAGTATTAGCAGGATCAAAATGCACTATTACAAATATAATATTATAATAAACACCAATACAACAATACAAATAGTAGAAAAAGACAATTACATTTATTACCTATTAAATTAATAATATACAGCTTGTATAAAAGTATAAGAGCTATCTCGCTAGATTCAGTAGTGGTGCTTTAATTAATTGGATCCATATGATATTCAGTAACTATGTTATTATCGTTATTATACACAATCAGATCTACACTTAGATTAAAATGCTAATCTCCAGTTTAGCGTGATACAAGTATTTTTTATAAACTACCTGCCTTAATACTGTTGCAGTACCTACTTCACACATTGTTTGTCTAACATGGTAATTATTCTAATTAAAGATATGTCTCTAACGCTTTATAAGACAAAATACCCAAAATACAAAATATTCCTAAATTTTTACTACTTACTATTTTAATTGAAGAACTAATACTGTTAGTGTGGTATTGAACATGAAGTTCTTTTACTTTTTCAGTGTTCAGTAAAGTTAATCTTCCTGTATCTCCTTGTGTTAAGAGACCAATTCGACTCAAATAATATATCACAGCATCTACTTCATTATACGATAGTATATCTTTAGGAAGATTTTCAAAATTGGCAAAGCCATCACCGCCTTCCGCCAAAAACAGGCACATAATCACTCTGTACTCGTTACCTTCTAGTATATCACTTAGTTCGCCTCTGTTTGAATGAAGAGCTTTGGCTGATACAACTCGCGCACCGGGGGGCTTTGTTAAATCATATACTACCCTCAATCCTGAAAACTGCAGAAACTGCCCTGGACTATCTGTGAGCTTCCAGTTCTGCACGGAATGTTCTAGACTCTCCAACAAAATGCTACCGTTCATGGTTACTACAGTCAGCGTGTCTGTAAAAGGCAGGACCGTAACCCAATCTCCTCTTGTCATCTCGTACGGTTTCTGAGGACGATCTATTGAAGTCCTTATTCTCCCTCCTTGAACTATTGCGATGTTGACGTCTCGGTATCGGTCGAAATGTTCCTTCGTATAGTTCACTATAGAATCTGCTATGACAACACCCATGTTGCACTCTCTTATGCGACAGTACTCTCCGTGTAGAGCCACCGAAGAATTTCCCACCACGACGTTGTTAATTCGATCTATCTCAGAGCTGTATTTTTTTACTATCTTTAACAGTTCAGGATCTCCGGGCATTTGTTGGTCTAAGAGAATTGGATTTCCTTCACAATGGACAATCTCTCCGTATCGGTCGAAAATAACATTGAGGCTCCCTAAATATTTAGTGTAAGCATAAGCTTGTACAACCCTAACTATTCTACCGGATGGTTGTCTCACCTCTACAGGATATGGTCCTTCGACCCTTTCTGGTTTCTCATTTGTACTTGGGCTGTTCCACAAAAACGTATTCGAATGCCCTCCTATAACCAAGTCAAGATCTTCAACATCTCTGGCGATTACTAGATCTTTTGTGAACCCGGAATGACCTAGGGCAATAAATATCTTGACATTTTGCCTTTTCAGATTTTCAACTTCTCTTCTTATTGCTATGACCTCGTCTTCATACTCGACGTCATTTTTTGGTGCTAGGAACTTAGTCTCTGCTGTTAAGTAGCCAATGATACCTATTTTGACACCTACCCTTTCTAATATAATTGACTTTCGTAAGTTAGTTTCCTGGTTCAATGCAGGTACTTTGTCTAAGATGAGGTTGGCTGCTAGCACGGGCGATGAGACGTTTCTGATGAATGGGATCAGTCCTTCTACTTGATTGTCGAATTCGTGGTTCCCGAGGGACTGAAATAGGTAATTAACATTATATGTAGTATGTTTCGTGTCAGGCACAGTGTCGTGTGATTGACACCTATCTCTACTGCCTTACAAGGGTAGGTATGTTAGGCTCAAATCTTTTATCTTATCGTTTTTTAAAACTTAGGTAACTCTTCGATATTTGGACTGACTTAAATATTACATTAATTAAACATTGTCCTAATTATACTTTAAGTAAATAATAAATAAAAAATGCTGGACAATCCACACAACATTATCTAGCCAAGCAGAGCTTGTGTTATGGGTAGGTACTAGATGACTGATAAACTTAATACAATACATTACATAGATAGATATTTTTATTATACATAGAACATACACAGAACACTAAATATATGTATATAAGATATATGTATACATACAAAGTACTAAAAAAAATACAACATTTTCGGTGATAACTATGTTCGGGCATGTTGAATTTTCGGTAAAAAGTAGCGATTCGCTGAGGTTGCCTTTATTTCTTTGAGTAACCTCAGCGAAATTATTATTATAAACTATATTAATAATTATTTAAAAAAAGCGGCTGGGTTCGTTACTTAAAGCCGCGTCGACGATACCTACTGCAATAGCGCTGATCTACTATTTGTACCTAATAGTGCGTAACAACAACGTTGACAACTTTACAGGAGATAAAAAAAACTTTCTAATTTTAGTATTTAGATGTGTCTTATTTAAATAATAGGGGTTTTAGAGTACCACGCCATCAACCAGTTGTAGAAAACTTGCGTTTTTTTTAGTAGTTTAGGTTGTACGCGGTTTTTTTATCAATATCCGGTCTCAAGTTGTTATAAAAGGCTAAATTTATAATAGATTCTATACGCGTCATTGAAACTATGATAAACAATTACAAAACAATTATTTATTCATATGAAACACAAACGCAAGGCACTTCTCAATCACAAAAATATGGAAAATAAACAGTTTTTTATTCTCAAAATAGATTAAACGAATTACAACACCGAAAACACTACTTTTGCCTAACACAAAACCGCGGAATTAAAACCCTGCATTCAAATCGATTTTATCCATAAAATATGATAGAAATATACAATCCATGATTGAAAATAGCAAGCCTATACATAAATTAGCAGACTACACATCACTTACCGGTACTTTCTATGCAGAAATAACCACTCTTTAACAATAATTTTCACGGAGCGCAAAGTAATCATAACAATTTGTTTACGTTTTGATTAATTACGTTACGCGGTATTCACTTCCAAACTGCAACCGCGGCAAACGCATCGCGCTATTGCAGCGAAGCGTCAAAGAGCTTCTCATTGGTTTATTCAAAGTGGTGTGCTCACCAACTTGCACCAATGACAGACTAGAACAGCGCGGCACGTAAATTTGAATTTAGCTATTTTTTGCAGTTCAGCGCTATTGCAGTATCGTCGACGCTTACTTATCACGGGTTTTTGATTTGTCGCGGGTTGCTTACCGCGCTCGGTAAGCAACCCGCGACAAATCAATTCCTGCAGACAGTAGGGGAAAGAAGGCTTTCGCAACAAGCAACGAGACGGGTTTTTGATGTTTTATGCTCGCTACGAATGGTATATTACACCCAGTAACACCGGTGTGTCCGTCAAGTTAGCAGCCTCGCCATGGAATTTGGTGGTTTCAACAATGCCAAGCTTGACGTCAAGTTCACAGCTACAGTGACGACAAGTATCTGCTAAAGTACTGGAGCACTATTTATTTTGTTCAGGGCACCTGGAGGGTATTTATGCACATATTATGCATGGGCATACCTAATCCCCGGTCTATTTATGCATTGGCATAGTCGAAACCACCAAATTCCATGGCGGGGCTGCTAACTTGACGGACACTCAGAAACTTCGATTTCGTTTTTACGGTACGGGCCCTGGACAATTCACACAGCATCATCTAACCCCAAACTAAATAGAGCTTGAGATTATCTCTATTATTAAATTTTATTATGGTCTCTGGTGTGTGGTAGGTACCTAAAAATAGTTTAATGGCCGGACTCCACCAAAGCGGAGACGAGACGAGAGGAGAGGAGATGTGTTTCAAACAACCAATAGTACGTAGTTTTTGACACATTTCTTCTCCGCTCAGCTTCAGTGAATACCATCGAGCGGAGATGTATCATACACTTGAGAGCAAAAAAATCGCACATTCATGATTTTTTGACATAACTAAAAAAAAAACAAAAAATATTATGTTTCTGTGATGCAGATTCATAGTCTATTTTAATACCTATCCAGTGGTATCTGATTTGTCTTTCAATCATTACATAAAAATGCTTTTGTGGATCAATAACAAAAATGCATGTTTAGTAAAAAATTCTTTATTCAAGTATTGGTGTCAAAGTTATGAAATTAAAAGATAAAATTAATTGAAAGTTTGTTATTAATACCGAGTGTTCCCTCCCCTAGCCTGAATCACTGACTCCATCCGTGTTTTCATTGATGTTACTAGACTTTTGATAAAGTCTTGAGGAATAGCCTCCCATTCCTCTGCGATCGCCTGTTGCAGCTCCTGTAGAGTCGATGGAGGAGCATCTCGGCCTCGAACTCTTCTTTTCAGCTCGTCCCATAGATGTTCGATGGGATTGAGGTCTGGGCTTCGAGCTGGCCACTCCATAACGGTCACATCCACCTCTTGAAGGTACTCGATCACTATGCCAGCAGTATGCGGTCTTGCATTATCTTGCATAAACAGAAAGTTTTCGCCGATAAACCCAGCAAAAGGTACGACGTGGCTCTCCAGTACTTCCTCAATGTATCGTATGGAAGTCAATCCTCTTGATTGGCGACCAGTATTCGGTCCGGTGATGAAGGCAAGCTCGGTTTTTGCTTCCATAGACATGCCTCCCCAAAACATGATTGATCCACCGCCATAGGCGACACGTTCTGTTATGCAGCATTGGGCAAATCGTTCTCCCGATCTTCTATACACCTTCCCCCATCCGTCGTTGCCATGCAAGCACATCCTGCACTCATCAGAGAACAGGACTGCACTCCACTGCTCTTCGGTCCAATTCAAATGGTCTCGAGCGAACTGAAGGCGGGCTTCTCGGTGGGCTGGGGTCAATTTCGGCCCGTTTGCTGGCCTGTGTGCAGTCAGGCCACCTTCTCTCAATCGTCTTCTGACTGTCCACCGGCTAACTTCTACTTCACGAACTTCTTGAAGTCGTTGGCCCAGTTGAACTGCGTTCAAACGACGATTTCTTAAAGATGTCGTTATAAGAAAGCGGTTATCACGCTCTGTTGTAGCACGGGGACGGCCCGATCCTTGTCGCCGTTGGTAGCCACCAGTCTCTTGATACCTCTGGTATACACGCCGAACGGTAAATCGGCTCAAACTCAATTGTCGAGCCACTTGACTTTGCTTAAGCCCCGATTCAACAAGGGCAACCACTTGAGCGGCTACTTCTGGTGTAGTATCCATTTTCGTGTTCCGTTTGAAGCCAATATCAATAGAGAACCTTTCACACTGTACGTTGGTATGCAAATGATGACCATTCCCTCAATATGCACTCTTTTATACCTGCGATAAATCCCGCCGCCGGCCTTACCTGGATCGAGCGACATAAGGGGGTCTATTGTTTTGTTGCTAATGAGTTGTTTTTAAAGGTAAATGTCAACCCTTTATCAGTTCTGCGAATGCCTAGATTATGCACTTTAATTTAATTTGATTTTAATTTGCTGTAAGCTCCAAATAAAAAAAAAATTTAACTTTTAAGTAAAAATGTGCGGATGTGCGATTTTATTGCTCTCAAGTGTATTTGTATGGCGCGAAGAGAGAGCTGTGCCTCGCAAGCTGGCGAAGCACAGTGGATCGAAAAAGCCCTTCCTATAGACATAGAACTTTTTTTTCTAAACATGCTTTTTTTTATTGGAAACCAAGACAGAATCTTATTAGAAGCCCAAACTACACTTGAGAGCAAAAAAATCGCACATTCGTGATTTTTTGACATAACTAAAAAAAAAAACAAAAATATTATGTTTCTGTAATGCAGATTCATAGTCTATTTTAATACCTATCCAGTGGTATCTGATTTGTCTTTCAATCATTACATAAAAATGCTTTTGTGGATCAATAACAAAAATGCATGTTTAGTAAAAAATTCTTTATTCAAGTATTGGTGTCAAAGTTATGAAATTAAAAGATAAAATTAATTTAAAGTTTGTTATTAATACCGAGTGTTCCCTCCCCTAGCCTGAATCACTGACTCCATCCGTGTTTTCATTGATGTTACTAGACTTTTGATAAAGTCTTGAGGAATAGCCTCCCATTCCTCTGCGATCGCCTGTTGCAGCTCCTGTAGAGTCGATGGAGGAGCATCTCGGCCTCGAACTCTTCTTTTCAGCTCGTCCCATAGATGTTCGATGGGATTGAGGTCTGGGCTTCGAGCTGGCCACTCCATAACGGTCACATCCACCTCTTGAAGATACTCGATCACTATGCCAGCAGTATGCGGTCTTGCATTATCTTGCATAAACAGAAAGTTTTCGCCGATAAACCCAGCAAAAGGTACGACGTGGCTCTCGAGTACTTCCTCAATGTATCGTATGGAAGTCAATCCTCTTGATTGGCGACCAGTATTCGGTCCGGTGATGAAGGCAAGCTCGGTTTTTGCTTCCATAGACATGCCTCCTCAAAACATGATTGATCCACCGCCATAGGCGACACGTTCTGTTATGCAGCATTGGGCAAATCGTTCTCCCGATCTTCTATACACCTTCCCCCGTCCGTCGTTGCCATGCAAGCACATCCTGCACTCATCAGAGAACAGGACTGCACTCCACTGCTCTTCGGTCCAATTCAAATGGTCTCGAGCGAACTGAAGGCGGGCTTCTCGGTGGGCTGGGGTCAATTTCGGCCCGTTTGCTGGCCTGTGTGCAGTCAGGCCACCTTCTCTCAATCGTCTTCTGACTGTCCACCGGCTAACTTCTACTTCACGAACTTCTTGAAGTCGTTGGCCCAGTTGAACTGCGTTCAAACGACGATTTCTTAAAGATGTCGTTATAAGAAAGCGGTTATCACGCTCTGTTGTAGCACGGGGACGGCCCGATCCTTGTCGCCGTTGGTAGCCACCAGTCTCTTGATACCTCTGGTATATACGCCGAACGGTAAATCGGCTCAAACTCAATTGTCGAGCCACTTGACTTTGCTTAAGCCTCGATTCAACAAGGGCAACCACTTGAGCGGCTACTTCTGGTGTAGTATCCATTTTCGTGTTCCGTTTGAAGCCAATATCAATAGAGAACCTTTCACACTGTACGTTGGTATGCAAATGATGACCATTCCCTCAATATGCACTCTTTTATACCTGCGATAAATCCCGCCGCCGGCCTTACCTGGATCGAGCGACATAAGGGGGTCTATTGTTTTGTTGCTAATGAGTTGTTTTTAAAGGTAAATGTCAACCCTTTATCAGTTCTGCGAATGCCTAGATTATGCACTTTAATTTAATTTGATTTTAATTTGCTGTAAGCTCCAAATAAAAAAAAAATTGAACTTTTAAGTAAAAATGTGCGAATGTGCGATTTTATTGCTCTCAAGTGTATATCATATTTTATGAACCTAGGTGATAATGACGCAGATAAGATTTTTTGAACTTTAATTTGTATGGAGAAAAACATGAAAATCGATATTTTTCGGCTCTCGTGCGAGTGCCCGTTATTTCCTCCGGCATAAATAATGTTCCTATTTTTTACTATCTTTTGACATATAGCACATATGGGGCACTCGATGGACTTCAGGTGAAAAAAAATAAAATATATTTTTAAATTTTCATTTTGCATTTTATTCATTATACAAGGTACATTACGACCTATAAATAATATTTCAACTCACCTAATTATTGTTACAATTTTAATGTAATATTTCACCTATCATAATAATGAAAATATATAAAATTTTTATATTTAGTTAAAGTAAAAGCATAGTTATCAAATACAGTCATTATTTTTAAAAAGAAAAGAATAATAATTACAAACTACAAAGGCGATTAAACAATTCACACGAAATAAATATTACTATTTTTTTAGACACAAGGCAAATTTTTCTATATTACAAGTTATCATACACAAAAATTATTTAAAAAACACGTATTATGTACCTACATATAAGTTACAAAGTTTCTGTAAAACAATTAGAACATATTAAAAGACACATCCATATCAGCATCTGTGTCAGAATCTGTGTCTTCTGGATCAATGAATTAATGTGCTCTGACTTGAGGCACCATCAAATCCCCATTTCGATATTAATATCATTGATTGGTTTGTAATCTCGTCAGGTAAACTTTTTATTATTCTTTTAACAGTTATGTCAAGGAGTGCTTGAAGAGCTACTTTGGCCATTGTATCTGTAACAGTGATTGCGTCTTTCGGAGGAAAGCAATCCATCTTGGCTTGCTGCACTTTGTAATATGATTGATACAAATTTGTAATGCCTTCTTGAATGGCAGATTCTCTCAACGTTATATACTGCCACTTTGATAGTTTAAGTGACTGTAATAAGCCGAGCGCTTTGGTAGGGGTGAAAACACATTTTTCATATTAGCAATTAAAGCAAAGGCCAATTCTGAACTTTCTCGGCCTTTATAATTATAATTTTCAATCCTTCGTACCTTTTGTTTTGTTCCAAGTTCTGTGAAAGGTTTGCGCGGACTGAGAGCCGTTTTCGTTGATGTTCCAACAGTTGATGTACTCGGAGAGGGTAAAAACAATTCGGCAGCATCACTTGTTTCTTGAATTGCAGTATTTAGCTGTTGTGGTCGTATATTTTCACGTACACAAGTTGGCCACTCGATATTCTGCTCCAACCAATCTGTATAGTGTTTTTTGAAAGTTTCTGTGTTACATTTTGCAGATTTCCATCTTTTTATCACAGACTGACTAAACCTTCGACAGAATTCTTGGAGAGTGTCTGTATCTTCTTCAGATAAACTCAAATTCAACTGAAATTTAACACTTTCTAACAGTTTTAAATAGTTTCCAAGCTTGCCAGACTGTTTTAGAATCACAAATAGATCCAGATTGGTCACCACACTATGCTTTTCCATTTTTAACTCGAAATTTCACAGATGTTTTACGTAGTAAGTTTTAATATAACTAAAAAAATATTCAGAACCCTCCATATTTATACTTACTTCATACCGGCTAACGACTACTAGAAAAAACTAGACAATGACAAATTGTTAATTAGGTAAGTACCTACTTAAATAACATCCATTTTTAATAACAAAGCAAAGGGGCTTAAGGAATTCTTAGAATAATAATACAATCATAAGTGACGGGTTAGCAGGTAGTTCAAGATAAGTAGGTAAACCTCTGCAGTAAATTTTGTAACAATGATAAGGTCGAGTACCCCTTGTAAATTAAAAAAAAAAATATACAATAGGTATCGTCTTTAACGGCTAAATATCATAAAACCACCATATAATATGGAATTATCAGGTAAAATTATAAAGTATGGCTGGTGAAATATTGCATTAAAACTGTAACAATAATTAGGTGAGTTGAAATATTATTTTTAGGTCGTAATGTACCTTGTATAATGAATAAAATGCAAAATGAAAATTTAAAAATATATATAATTTTTTTTCACCTGAAGTCCATCGAGTGCCCCATATGTGCTATATGTCAAAAGATAGTAAAAAATAGGAACATTATTTATGCCGGAGGAAATAACGGGCACTCGCACGAGAGCCGAAAAATATCGATTTTCATGTTTTTCTCCATACAAATTAAAGTTCAAAAAATCTTTTCTGCGTCATTATCACCTAGGTTCATAAAATATGATATAGTTTGGGCTTCTAATAAGATTCTGTCTTGGTTTCCAATAAGAAAAATCATGTTTAGAAAAAAAAGTTCTATGTCTATAGGAAGGGCTTTTTCGATCCAATGTGCGACGTCACGCAGCGGAGACAGAGATACGAGAAGAGATGTGAGTGGCGCCGCTCTCAACAAACATCCAACGCTCGCCGCACGCAGCTTGTTCCGCTCTAGCCAGTAAGCCACACATCTCCGCTCCAGTCTAGCCAGTAAGCATCTCCGCACAGCTTCGGTGGATACACCCTAGCTGAAAAACGTCTCTTCTCGTCTCCGCTTCGGACCTCACTGCACGGCCTAAGTCTGAAGTCTTCTTTTAGTCCCAGACTCTTAATATAGTTGATTTGACTGTACGACCGCCCAAAGGTTGTAGGTACCTAGTTAATTGTAACTTCTGTAAGAAATCTGTACTACCTACCTACTAGGGCTACGACTATTTTGAATTTATTTCGCATATATTGTCTGATGGATGATTGTTTTAAAAATACTCATTGATAGGAAGGAAGGAATTGATTGAAACAACCTTATGTATGCCCACGTTTTAATAATCGATTCCAGAAGACAAAAAAAACTTAATACCTAGATAACATTCACAAAAACATGTTAACTATTTTAATAGTCATCATAAACTAAGTCGACAATAAGTTAGGTAAATTACTAGAACCCGGCGCAATCCTGTTTTATTTTTCTTATAGAAGAGCTAACTTAAATAATAAAAATGTTTTTCACCCCTTCATCAGCTGATTGAACTGTCGTCGGTTGCTCTATTAGTAAACATTCTACATTCTTGAAAGACAGAGTATAGGTACTTTCGTTACGACATCTTTTTCTTGTGTTCGATCGGTACATTCATTCTAATGAAAACGGACATTTCGTACGATGTTGAGCTGCCTTTCACTTTGGAATGTTAATAGTATATTTTTCATTCTATTTGACACTGAAGTTTTAGTTTAGGTCAGTTCTTAGAATGGTTTACATGTAAGAATGTATTAAAAAGTCACAAAATTCGTCTGAAAACGGCCCTTTCGTAAGTTAGCGAGGGTAGCTAGCAACACGTTGAACTTTGCGGGCGTACATCGCAACTGCAGATGAGAAGAACTAGAGCAGGCCTTCAGTATCGACAGATTTGTGACGTCAGCGTGGTTAATTGTATGAAAAAATAACACACAATCGCGCTAGCTTTAAAAAAATACCAATATTTTCTTTAACTACTGATTATTATTATGAAGATATTTGATGCTCTCTGCCATTTACTGATTAGTGACATTATAAGAACAGAAATTGAATCAATGCTTATTATAATATTCAGATTTTAAATCCTGAATAACCTACATTATCAATCATCATCATCCTATAATAGTCCACTGCTGGACATAGACCTCCTCTAATGAATGCCTTACAGGTTTTCGGTAGGTTTCTACCTTTATACTACGTTATGTGGTTAGCTAAAATAAAAATACTTAAACAAAAACATGTGGTTGGTCTCCGCGATACAGACTTTGCCTAGTGCCAAGGCCGTTGGTAAATTGTAACCTGGATTCTCTGTACATCAATAAATATTTTCTTTTTCATGTAGTAACTTTAACAAAAACCTACATACCTACTTATCTACTTAGTCACTTACATGACCTCAAGTCTCTTACTGGCGATAGGTAACTAGGTATAAATTAATTAAATTAATTACAATATAGTAAATTAAGCTATTACCCAGTCGTAATACAAAAAAAATAGGAACAATAGATTTGTAGTTGAACTTACTACTACAGACAAATGCTTTGATCTTGGCTGCTATTTTCTACGTATTTTCTTCCGTAATCAAAATATCTTCGTTGTGCGAAGGCGAAAGGTGTTGCTATTCATTTTTTATTTAAAATTAATCAATGTAATGAAATGACACTAAAAATTACCGATGTGTTATGTACATGTATGACTCTATTTTGCTAGCACTATGTAGAGACGACAGATTAAACAAGTACAGTTAGATAAAAATTGCTAAATTTAGCAGTAAAAGCAAAAGTGGCACAGGTATTAATATAACAGTAGACGAACTACTTATATCCTGATTAAAAAATGTTATCCTTCCTTCGACCTGAGTGAAGACAGGACTGTGGTGCCTTATATAATTTTCTGTACTTTCTAGTTCACTGTAACCTAGCGGTTCAGATTCTAAGCCTACGAGCGTGGAGTATCCATCCCCGCCATTCGCTAAAAAGGTCGGCATTATAACTTTGTAAAAGCTCTTCTCATTAACTTCTGTGAATGAAGGAACGGAGCACTTCCAACATCTGGCTTTGGCACTCACTACACGAAACCCTATCGGCATCTTCATGCTGTAAACAACTTTTAAACCAGAAAACTGAAGAAACTTCACTTTGAAATCTGTATTATAACCGGCTGCTGAAACTTCGAGAGCTTGTAAAAGAACAGAACCGTTCATAGTTACAGCTGTTAAATTTCCTTCGAAGGGCATCACAGACAGTAGGTCTCCTTTTGTTATATGGATGGGCCTTGTTGGATGTGTAACAGATGTTCTTATAGATCCGGCTTGTATGATCGCTATGGGTGCATCCGTCCAGTGTTCGCCTCTGTATTCTGAAGCATAGCGTTCGACCATAGCGTCTGTGATCAGATTACCAAGATTGCACTCCTCTTTTGAACAAGCCTCTGCATTCAGAACTATCGATGTGTTACCGACGATGACCTCAGTGGTTGACAAAAGAGAATCATTAAATTTGTTTAACAGTCTCAACACCTGAGGATCCTGGGGTATAGACTTATCGAGTAGGATAGGGAGACCGTCCGCTCCCATAATTTCACCATCGTTGTCGAAAGTCAAGTGAAGTTTTCCTAAATATTTAGTGTAAGCGTATGCTTGAACAACAGGTACTCTTCTCCCGGAAGTCTGCGTAACGTAGGTTGGATAAGGACCTTCTGCATATTCAGTGTCTGGAGTTGTACCATTCCAGAGGAAGGTGTTTGTGTGACCTCCGATAACTAAATCAAGACCTTCGACATCCCTAGCTATCTCTTGATCTCTCATATATCCAGAATGTCCTAATGCAATGATGATTTTGATTCCTTGGTCTTGCAGTTTCTTTACTTCCTCTCTTAACGCTTCTACTTCGTCTATGTATTCGACATCGTTGGGTTTTGCTACCACTTTTGTGGTTGGCGTAAGATACCCTACTATACCGACTTTATGTCCGTCAATGTCTATTGTAATTGACTTCTTGAGATTTGCCTCTCTGGCTAGTTCTGGGACCTTTGTTAAGATAAGATTCGCGCATAAAACTGGACTACTAAGGTTTTCTATGAGAGGTGTGAGGCCACTGATGCCGTCGTCGAACTCGTGGTTGCCGAGAGACTGAAACAATCACATTTGTTGTCGTTTTAACATGATGATGAACTAAATTCAACAGCAGCAAATAATCGGGTCAATTTTATTTCGTGTAAATTCATCCGATAGGTCATCAGAGTTCAAATGAAAAAGGTAGACGGAAAATATCAGTGATATCTACTCTGGTATTGATTTATCGCTTCTCTCTCCATTTTACGTCGGTAGCGCTAGCTGCGTATTTACCAATAAAAGGTTTCAGGTACCTACGTACATAATGTAACATTACCTCCTGTAATTTAAATAAGCATCTGCTTGTTTTGAATTAAATTAAATAAGCAGCTGAATGTGTCACTTTCACAATAGGATTCCCAACATACATGCATCGTGCTCTGAATGCCACTTAATATTTTCAGCCCGGCAATGGTAGACGACGGATTAGGATAATCAAAACACTTTTACAAAGCTTCACCGGAATATACTCGTCAAATAGGGCTCAAATTATCGTGCCTCAACATCAATGCGACTAGGTAGGTAGGCAACAAGACGTGACCTACCTAAACTTGGTTCTAGAATCCAAGATAATTAATTAAATTTCTAAATAGTTCACATTGATGTTTTTGTCAATTTTTTGACATGATTTTGGATAGTAATAAGTACCTAGGTAAGATAGGGCAGGTAATGGACGTACCAACCAATCTCACCCATGATAAACGCCGCCGGTAAACGTAATCCATCACAATACAAACATAAAATCATGCTTCATGCACGTCAAAATAAAAGCGGCTCTACATGTTGCCTTTGTAGAGTTTGTACTAGCACTTTGTTGGTACTACGGTCTATAAAATACACGCACTAATGGATGGTTTTATAGGATTACCGACTCACAAATGCCCACAACGGCATGGGTACAGTAGGTACGTATGTACGTACCTAACGTACACTACAGCTTTGGAGCAGCAAACTTCGTACACGCAATTTGAAATAGGAAATAAATAAAATTTTATACATTGGGTATGTGTATCTAAGCACTCCATTTATTCTGGAAATGTGATGTGAAGAAGAATAAAGCACAGTTTTTGTTTGGTTTAAATCCTATGACTATTTTATTTGTTCGACGTTATCTAAAATCACATTTAATATAGGCACCTAGTACCGATCTCCTATGTATATCTATCTTATAAACCGAGGAAGGAATGTAACAAGGAATATTATACTTATTCTACACTTACGTTAGTATTGCACTGTAATAAAAAGAAAATCACTAATAAATTCATAAAATGTACAATAGAAATAAATAGTACTATGTGAAAACCTCATTCTCTACATAAATATTATGGAAGAGATAGCAATCAGCGCTGCCAATGACGAAAGACCTAAATGACACGCAGCGTTCACTATTAATTTATCAGCGTTCTTAATTACCACTCGACCTTCTAGTCCTGCGTAGATGGGACTATGCCCTTTCATGTATTCCACCACAGATTCCAACTCATCATAGCTCAGAAAAATTGCTGGCAACTCCTCAAACACAGAATACCCATCCCCACCCATTGATAAGAACGCAGGCATCAGTACATTGTACTCCTCGCTTCTATTCAAATTTGTAAAAGTAGGGGTCTCGCACACCCCGCAACGGACAGTCACTTTCACCACTCTAGACCCACTTGGCATTTTGAAGTCGTACTCTACATTCAATCCAGACAACTGTAGAAACTGCCCTTTTGCTCGTATGGGATAATATTCTTTAACTGAGTGCTCGAACATTTTCCAAATATCTTCACCGCTTATAGATAGTCGCACCATGTTTCCATCGAAGGGCATTACAGTCAGGAGATCACCCCTTGTAACGTTGGCGAATTGATCTAAATGAGCGATAGAAGCTCTTACACCACCACCTTGAATAATGGCAATGGGGGCATCAGTCCAGCCCTTTCCTATGTATGTGGTAGCGTATTTAAACACCATTGCGTCAGTAATAAAATTTCCCATATTACATTCTCTAAGACGACAAGACTGTCCGTCCAGTTTAACGGAGGTTGTTCCTACGACCGCCTCTGATATTTTCATGACTTCGCCCCTGTAAAGATTAACGATGTTCAACAATTCGGGATCTTGTGATACTGAATTGTCCAACAGTATGGGGTTTCCATCGTAACTGACTATTTCGCCATTTGCATCAAATACTAGATGTAGTTTTCCTAGATATTTGGTGTAGGCATAAGCTTGTACGGCGGGTACCAGCCTGCCGGAATTTTGTTTAACGAGCGTGGGGTACGGTCCGTCGGGCTGCTCTGCATCAGGAGTGGTGCCGTTCCATAAGAAAGTGTTCGTATGCCCGCCAATAACTAAATCTATGTCATCAACTTCACGAGCTATTTGCAAATCCTTAGTGAATCCTGAATGACCTAAAGCTATAAGAATGTTAACACCCTTCTGCTTAAGCTTAGCCGCTTCTTTTCTTATGGCTACGGTTTCTTCTATGTAATCAACGTTGTTTCTGATAGCCAAGAACTTCGTGTCCGGTGTAAGGTATCCGATGACGCCTACTTTTGTGCCATTTACATCAAAAACTACGGAGTTCATAAGATTCGTTTCGGCTTGTAGTTCCGGCTCCTTGTTAAGAACGAGGTTTGCTGCGAGAACGGGGCATTGGAGGTTCTCGATAAAAGGTGTAAGCCCTGATACACCATTATCGAGCTCGTGGTTCCCGAGTGACTGAAACAAACGATAAGAAAATATAAATCATGATTAGATTCTTAGACTCATTATCATGCGAGAAGGTCATGCACTAGGGATAAGCCAGAAATTATTTGATGCAAACCAAGGAAATGTAATAATGATTGATAATGTTTAAGATAAGCACCTAATCACCCTTTGCAACATAGGGGTACCTATAACAGAGAAATTGGGAAGCCACAAGGTTTTACTTTGGATTCAGCCAAGTAGGTAGTCTTCTAATAGATTTAAATAAAAACAATATTTCTAATCCTTTGAAGTTTATAGAATATTTTATTCAATTTATCTTTTGAATCATCGGCTATCGGTAGTAAATTCTGAATTTTAACAAAATCACATCACACTTATATTATAAAGTAGTATCGTAGCCCGCGTCTTCTAATTTGAATTTTGTGACGTGTCTAAGAGTCCTGTAAGGTCTAAAGGAAATAAAGAAAGGAAAAATTTCAGCCTGATCCGTTTAGTAGTTTTGGCGTGAAGAAGTAACAAACATCCATCCAAATATCCAAAAACATTTATATAATACTAGTATCTGCCCGCAGCTTCACACGCTTTGTTTTTATGGAAACGTTTTAAGGTCATTTCTATCCCATGGATACTAATTTGTGGGATAAAAAGCCTATGCCTAAGCCTATGTTTTATTCCAGGCCTAGAACTACCTGTATGCAAAATTTCAGCCCGATCCGTTCAGTTGTTTTGGCGTGAAAAAATAACATACATACATCCATCCAAACATCCATACATCTAAACATCCAAACTTTCGCATTTATTATATTAGTGTGATGTGATTAGTCTGATGCGTATGGATATTTAAATGTTTGTTACCTCTTCACGCCAAAACTACTGATAAATCGGGATGTAACATTGAATAGAGGTAGGTTTAGACCTTTTGGATTTACAGGCTACTGTTTAACACTTTCATGGCCCAAAACGCACATGGCACATGGACGTACGGCGCGCGCCCCTCCGGGTCGCATCGACGAGCCTGTGCAAAAGCTTGCGAAGCCACGGGTAGAACTAGTATGTTACATATGTGAAAAATAAGACCCGATAACCAGAAAGGTCAAAAGTATGGACAGATTGGATAATAGGAATGTCTCTAACAGTAAGAGCCATTACTACTATTGGGTTTACTACATGAAGCTAGATCTAGTAGGTGGGTGCGTTATAAATATGGGAGGCGTGTGACAATGAGATTGGATATAATTTTGTTGATTTACATGCGTAGGGGAGATGTAGGCAATTGGAATCACTCGATTAAACAATAAACAAAAATGAACGCGAGCGCGCGATGACAATGAATTCAGTTGCTAGATTTGTCATGAAAACGTGCAGCGTAAATTTCGAATAGATCGCGGTATGCGTTCATCAGTTAAAGACGATGGAAGATTTGCGCCCTCCTAATAAAACTTTTCGAGTGCGTAAATGTTTCTTTTCTAGGCTTGTGATAGGTGATGGTCATAGCATTTTTAATTGCGATTTGAAACCTCATTTGCTATTTAAAGGTTTAACTTTTTAGATAATATGTTTTTACGTACATTTTGCCGTAGGCAATCGTGATCAGGCTGAGATAGTGACCCCTCGATAGCTTTTCTATGCGATTTGTATGTTTTTAGTAGTTTGTTTTAGATGCCAGCGATTATGCATATTGTACTTGGGCGAGACTCTGTACAATTGTGTACGTGATATGTTTTTTTTTATGATTCAAGTTCCTAAACTTACCTTTAGTACTTAAGTAAACTTGATCTAAAGTCATAGTAAAGTTAATTATAGAGTGAAAAATAAATAGTTCTTTTATAATTCTGCTTCTATTTGAATTACCGCTTAAGTGATTCCCATTACCTACATCTCCTCTAATAATTTAATTATCTACTGATAAAAACAGCAATCACCCATTCAAATATCAGAACAAAAACTGTACGATTTTTCTTTGCACGTGTTAAATGAAGCTCAGCATATTTACAGTTTCTAAATTCTAATGTTCTTATTTTAAGAGCATTTCGATGAGCCATGTAAAACCAGCTAAATGCTAAAAGCACCGTTAGATAAACATTACAAAAAAATATCACTGGAAACAGTCAGTTCTAGGCAGTTGACTGAGGCGGCATACATGCGAAATACTTACATAATTATTTCTAGTTTACTCCTTGACTCGCTGGCACAGTATTCCTGAGGTACCGGTTTGGTAATAAAATTCTAAATTGACACACCTTAGTGGATATTAATCCAGCTAGTCATTAGACTAGCTGACTAAACATTGTATACTTACTCTAGATTCAGTTTCTCTAGAAATAATTTACTGCAGCTATCTCGTAAAATTAAAACAATGCATTTTTATTAGTTAGATATATAATTGAATAAGAACAATCCGTTTGTGATAAAATTATTCAACCATAGTAATTAGACAGAAATTGAAGGGGAAGAAAAGCAACAATAAACATCGTTGGAGTTATACTGGTGGCAGAGCCATTTCCAGTTTCTTCCAACTCCTCGTCCTCTCCACTTCCACCGTTCTCTTGACTCCCACCGTTTTCTTCTTGACTTTCGACATCGTCGACACCTTCGAAGTTCGTCAAAACCACTCTTCCAGACACTTCTGGGTACACAGGACTACGCATAGCAATATACTCTGCAGTGCTAGTCACCACATCGTATGATAGAGTTTCCTTTGTGAGCTCGTTAAGCATGTCGTATCCATAAGCCCCATCAGCCATGGAAGCAGGCATAATCACCTTGTAGTTTCTCGAGTTCTCTAAAATATAAAACTCAGGAACCCAACAGCTTGAGCAACGGATAAAAGCGCTGATCATTCTAGATCCCGGATCCCTAGATAAGTCGTATACCATGCGGATTCCAGACACTTGTAGCAACTGTCCTGTAGGATTTTTAGTACTGTAATTTGCTAGCGAATATTCTAGAACCTGATTTAGTACAGATCCGGTCATTGTAACGGCTACAAGATTGTTATCTTCACGTATCACGCTAAATAAGTCTCCCCAAGATAAATCAGCTGGACGATTAGGTAGAGCAATAGAACCAGCAATGTCACCGCTGGGAATAACAGCAATGGATGCGTCAGTCCACGGTGAATCTCCTGAAAATCTGTTGGCTTGGTAGTATGTTATAGAGTCGGTTATTAGATTACCCAAGTTACATTCTGCAGTCTTGCAAGAAGAACCATCTAAAACAACGGCGGTTTTTCCTATTACCGTTACATTCCACGTCGACATAACACTGACTTCGTTCTTTAAAATTTCCATAGCATCTATGTCTTGTTTTATATTGGAGTTAAGCAGAATAGGTTCAGAATTGATGTTAAAGATGTCACCTTTGCTATTGAATTGCACTAGAATTTTCCCAAGATATTTGTGGTACGCACAAGATGGAATAACCGGAACTATGCGTCCGGATTCTTGGGTCACATCAAACGCTTTAGGGCACTCAGTGTCGACAGATCGAAGCATGAAATCGAGTTTGTTATCTTGCCCAGCGATAACTAAAGTCAAACCGTCTACTTCTCTGGCAACTTCAATGTCTTTTTCAAGATTAGAGTGTCCTACGGCTATTATAATGCTAACATTCTGAGATTGTAGTTCGGCAACTTCAGCTCTTAGTGCTGTAACTTCACTGATGTATTCTATTTCGGCAGTGTTTAGATTTTTATTATCAAGGGCTAGGTAACCGACAATGCCAACTTTGGTGCCGTTGATGTCAATGATGAGGCTCCTCTGAATTATTTCCTGTTGTATTTTGGGGATGACATTGCTGCTTATTATGTTAGTGTAAATATTTTTGAGAAATGGTGAGACGTCGCCGGATGCGTACTGAAAGTCGTTGCTGCCGATGGACTGAAAAAGAAAAAGATATTAATTAAGATATTAAAAAGAACTTGCTTGTATTTACATATTTGGTTAGTTACGTTACGAAGAAATTGTTAGTGGTTGAGTGGCAACTGGTTGTGATTTGTTAACCAAAAGCCGGGTAGCTTAAGTTAGATAGTAGTTTTTTTAAGATTAGGTTAATTCATGAAATAAGTAATTATTGGGTAGCAAGGGTAGTATGGGGGAGGCCTTTGTCCAGCAGTGGACGTTTGTGGGCGGATATGTAGTAAGAAGACAAATATAATTCTCAATTTCTATTTAAACTATTCCAAACTCAGCAGTGAACTCGATAGCGCAGCGAGAACATTTCCAAAGTCATTAATTTCACTATGACATATTTAATCTTTTTAACGGACTTCAAAAAAGGAAGTTCTATATTTGACTGTATGTTGGTTTTTTATGTTCACTGATTTCTACGTCAATTATATATATATATAGAGGTATATGTATTTGATTCTTTCGCTATTGTATAGAGAATGACCTCGAGATGGACCATAAAGTTTTATTCCTAAAGGATTACTGTTTACTACCTCTATAATATAGTAATCTATAAAAACTATGAAAATATTAAGGTCGGGTTTTTTAAACAATCCCTTGTATTGAACCAAGAAATGCTGCCTAAAATTGCTGTCAATTGGAGTTTGCTCTCTACTGTTGAACTTGGAATCGTTAATAGCTGATTTTATCTTCCTTGTGTTAATACAACCTCCACCGAAAAGCATGATTTTGATAATGATGTGAATTAAATCCAAACCAAAGCATTGTGTAAGTTTTTTAGTTCGCGACTTTTGTGAATGTTAGTTTCGTTGTGTTTAGTTAGTTTTCCGCATTGTTAAACATGTTAGGAGTTAGTAATTTTGCTTGTTAGAATAATAACTCAAATGTTTGAAACTTACTCATTTTATGTTTTTCTATTTTAGCATGGATGTAGGTAACTTCAGTCGTTTTTAAATTGCTACGTCTGTCTCCGTTATCTGAAGTTGTACTTGCAAACGCTAAGCGTTATCCGACTTTTCCGTTTGTCAGTCCTGAATCCAAGAAAACCTGATAAAACCACTTTGAATAGCCTGAAAAATGACGCTCAGGTTCAGGTTCATAATGGATGTACTGACACTAGAGCCGCTCCAATTTGTCTCGTATCGATTTTCTGTCGTCATTGTTCATCATTCCACCAGCACATACCTACATGTAGGTATGTCATTTTGTTCAGTGCGCCGAAAAACGCAATGCGTAGGCCGTGGACAGGCCCGGTCGCGAACCGATAGGATTTTGTGATTGGGCAAATGAAACTTTTTGTTTGTTTTAGGTAATTGGAGTATAGTTTTAGGTTTCGGGTTGTTAGTATCGGTTTTCATCAAAGGGCATGAAACGGTAAAGGCTTTTATGCATGTAAGTACTGCTTATGTTTTTGAGCAAATATATCTACATGATCCATACACCTATTTCGATTTCTTCAAGGTTCAAGACCACGGCTTTGGTAGGTGCCTACTTCGGTGTGCTATTTAATGTTATTATTCAAGGACTCCTTGAAACATTTACATCATGGTATTTTAGGCATTTTCCCTGAATGGGACCCTGCTACGATGTGGTAATTGAGTTCGTTATTGTTGATGGCAAAATTCCAATGGACATTCGAATTTTCTGATGGATTTCCTATTTTGCAACAGAAATACTATTTTGCGCAGAAACGAAATGAATACGTTTAATTTACGTGTGGTTTAAAAAGGTATTGCACGTTAAACTAGTTTTTGATAGGCTTTGGTTCGAATTCCGATGCGGAATATTGAATTTCAAATATTACAAAAAATGATGTAAAATTTGAAATGTCAAAACAATAATAATAATGTAAGAATAAACGTTAAAAAAACACGTGTACAATGTGTATTCTTTCCGTGGCAACCTGTATAATGGTCGGCACCGTATACGAAGTTTCTGATATCTTGTATGCCCCAACGGCCTTGAAAACACAAAATAATGAATGATCTGTAGCCGTCTAAATTAACATTTTACGAATAATTATGTTTTATTCGTGAAATGTTCAATTTATTTACATTACTTTGGAAAAATATTTGAGTGAAAGAAAAATACTGAAAATCAACAGCGTTTAGAAGAAATATCCGAATTTCGAATATATTTTTTATTCGAAATTTGCATACACCAGCCTTATGCATTCCTATCCTAGTGCAAGGCCAAGGAAGTTGATTAGCCATAACCAAATACATAGTAATCTACGTCCACAACTATGTTTGGCCATAGCATATACGGTTCACGGTTTAAGAAACTTTATTCTCATACGAATTTTAAAAATTCACTTAATATGTGAGATGTTTGAGACAACAACGATGGCATAACTTAAGAACCATGATTTTAAAGGAGATAATTTTCAAAGTTAGGAAATTAATATTTTTCTAACCATAGGTTTTAGAAGGAAACTTCCTTAGAGTAGAATATTACCCTGGTCACTATTTATTGAAATATATCAATATGTTTTGTGTACGATGTTCTAAGAGTTCGGCCTACCTACTCAATGAGGATGATTATAATTCTACTCTAGAATACTCTACTAGGAATCTCCCTAGAGTATTCTAGAGTAGACTAGCTAGATAATTCTAACCATATACCATAAGAAGACAGTATCAACATCAATACAATTTATTACAAAAGACAATACAATAAGCATCACATAAATACGTCTACCTACCTACTGGAAAACAAAAACTGGTCCAGACGCTCACAATAATCTAAGTAGTTATATTAATATCCTATCATGATAAGATCTAGGTGCTTATCAGGAGGAGGCCTGTGCCCAGCAGTGGTTCGTTATGGGCTGTAGATGTAGGTATGTATTTATTAAATGCATCATATTATTATGGTACATACATTTGTCAGGACTTATTGACTATATTAATACACACAATATGTACTCATTTAGGATGCTGCAATGTGAAACGGCCAGAAACATTATATAATACTAATTTAATAAATTGTTATGAAAGGTAAGTTTGTCAAATAAAATGAATGCCAGATTTCAATTACAAGTTACCAAAAGTATCCTTAAAAAATAATTTAGTTGGTAGTAGCATTTTTCCAAGAGCATCTCTATTAATCTAATTACAAAAATATTATTATTTCCTTGGCTTTTAATCTTGTCTAGAATTTTATTATTTATTTTTACCGCCATTGAGTGTGGACTAGATTGATGTATTTTTTATTTTGATGCAGGTATCATGTATATTGCCTTATTATGCCCTATAGTGCATACAAGCCTTACTAAAAGTACCTACCTACCAAAGCACGACGCGCAAGGTGGCAAACAAGACTTTCTCTGATAACGAACAAAACATCTGCGATAACAATGATAATAATGTGGATAAAACACCGTTTACATTATTTACTTTAGCTATCAAAGAATTTATTAGCATATGCATTAGCTTGTAGGAAATTACGTTACATTCAACGAAAAATATTATGTAGAAATGGCTCAATTATAAAGGTAGAATCCCATGTTTACTTAGGTTAGAAATATCCTAAAAGTAGTACCTAAGTGTTGCTTGCTTTAAGTTTTGGGGTAATTTAGTCGTCAGACAATTTACTCAATACGGATGTGTCGCCTTTATTTTCATTTATTTAACACTCATTATTAGTGTTTCACTTTACAAATAGCTAAATAATTTAGATACGCAGTCATCTAGAGTCCTTGTTATAAAGGCCAAAACATGGTTTTGAGTTTAAATACGTATCTAAAATACCTACCTATCATAGGTAACCTTAGAGTAGGTAGTTTCTCAGTAAAACTTGAGTCCATAAATTTATTACAACTCACAGGGGCGTTTAAAATATCGCTTATCAGTAGCGGATAATACGGCAGTAAGATTAGTGAGCACGCAACGATGACGTACTATAAGTGTACGTGTTTACCTACTTACGAAATTATCGATTTAAATTCTAGCAGCAGGGAAAAGGAAAATAAACCTTATAGCTGGAGATTAAAGCAATCAATGTAATGGTAGAGCCATTGTAGTGATCAGAGTCAGTGGGATTATTTAGCTAGGCACTATTCTGATGTGATTTGAACTGTGTACTATGTTGTTGGTATCTACCTCTACCTTGGTCAATTAACTCTATCTTGGTCCGTATTCTACTGACTTAAAACTTATCATGTAGGGAACTATGCTTGTTATCATCAGGTTAACAAATATGGATTAAATGATGGCGTCAGAGACTTAGTTGGTTTCTATACCTACTCTGTCTACTTAATTCAAAGTTACTAAGCTCTACGACAGATAATATAATACACTCTACTTATTGACTATTTTCCAAAAATAAAATATAAAAATCGCGACTAGAATAAACAAATCTAGCAATCGCTTCACAAAACAACCTCAACACGGCACGATCACAACAAAAACAGCGAGGACGATACGGTAAAAAACAGAACAAAAACTAGAATGTCTACTTACAACGGCATCGGGTTGCAAGGCGTTGAGGAACTCTGCAGCGATCTTCCACTTGTATATTGTGAACCAGGCTGTACCGGTGTAGGTGTCACCAGCGTTTAGGTAGAGGACAGGGGGGCCTTGCCCGGTCTGTGCGTTGTGGCGGGCCTCTTTCACGCTGGAAAACAAAATAATATAGATTACAACACCAGACTATACCAATCCACTGCTGGAATTAGGCCCGCATTCACTGCCATGTGTCTGCGGTGCGTCTAGCAGGGGCGCGCCGCAGCTGCAGTTGGTGGATGTCGTGCATTGCGTCGGTGGCAATGAAAGTGTTAATAGGCGCTTTATTCGTTTTTATTAGGTGTTAATGCCATAACATAACCCCCACGCTGCGCTGGGCCAGTATAGAGATTACTTAAGTTATTTACAAACTTCTGAAACATCCCGTATAAACCACAATAAAAAAAATATTTGTACATTTACAAAATAACCGGCTGTAAGACTTAGTCACTAGGATACTTATTTTAATTTACTTAACGAATTATCTAAACAATTCTTTTTTAATACAAACTTGATAATCAATTTCGAATCAGAGATTCTTGCATGCAATTTTTTATAGAGGTATATTAATTCAATAGCAAATAAAATAGCAAAACTTCTTATAACTTTCAGCACGTAACATTAACATGAAATGGAAATTGCTCGCATTCATTTTCTGAAAGTCGATACATAGGTACGGATTTGAGCGTTTCCTTTACCGGACTTCACCTGATATCAGACTTTATCACCGAGGAGCCATCAGTCCCTACTTTATAGGCCGGTATGAAACATTCGGAATACACGAGGGCTTTGGATTTGTCAATATATCCACAAAGGTAGGAACGTGCCTACATTGGTTTGCGATTTTTTAACCAAACAGCGGATAGAAAAGGGATTTTTTATCACGATTCCAATAGTTTTTAGGCTAGGTACACACAAGTTAGGTATATCGGTATGGGTTACTGGTAAAGCAGAGGACATACAGATTTTTGTAATGTTTATCTAACAAGATAAGCAGCCGTATGTTTTGGTTTTATCAAACATGGTAAAACTAAAAAGATCTCGGATTAGGAGATTTCCGAAAGATTGCTGACCCGTATGGACAAATATATTTTTTCTTTAATTATCCAACGCCAAAGCAATTTCGATTTTTTTTTAGTGAGAACGGTTAACAAGCGTGGCGAAGCGTAGCCTGGGCGAGTTTTCGGTGAATAGCTGATGCGGTACGGTAGCGAAAACTGCAGTGGGTGCATTAGTAACATAGGGAAGTAAATTTATTTTAATATATTTGGTCAGCTGGAAAAATGAGCCAAAAACTATTTGGATAGCAAATTATGTTTTAGTCGGCTATAAAATATAAACAAATACTTGGTCGGCAACTCAATTATTTTTGATCAGTATATAAATAAATAAATTTATTTATTTATATTAGCTAAATTAATTTTTTGGTCAGCAGAATTAATTATTTGGGGTTGAATAAGTCGATTAACAGAACAATTATGTCAGTCAGTTCTATGAATGAGTACATACTGACAGACGTTGCCATGTCAAAAATCCTAGTACCCGATTGTAGCGCCACCTAAGACCCACTCAAACACACACAATAAATGTTATGAAATTTGGTCCATCCGTTAAGTAGGATTTTAGTGCACCATACCAGTACACACGTAGGTACAAAATATATCTTGGGATAAATTAATTAGGTACCTACACCTAGGTAGGTTTATAAAGTTTAGCAAATCGAAATTAATTTTAAAATCCGAATCACGATTTGCTGCTGCTTTACTAATACATTTCTACAGAAATATTTAATAGGCTGTGCAATGTCACATTACTTACTGACAAATTTAGTAATTTTTGCCGATTACTAGATGCAGCTCAATTCACTTTTTCTACTGGCAAAATCCACTTTTCAGCTGACCAAAACCTCTTTAATTTGCTGACCGTTTAAATGATACCCTTAACATAATATTTCATTGAGCGAAAATCCGCGTGCCCGTTTAAAGCTGTCAAAAATCCGCACGCGCTTTCTATCGAAAATGCAGCCGATTTGGTATAATCTAGAGGCTGACTTTGAAACACAAAGTACCTACAAAGTTTCGGATGACGGATCGCTCAAAACTTAACTTACAACCAAGTTGCTTCGGATGCGCCATCAAACTGACACATTTCCTTTCGGATCTAGAAATGAATGTGAAAATCATTTGCAAATAGGTACTAGGTCATCCAAAGAACGGATCGGTCGTTGAATCCACATCTTCGTAGTTTGAAAACGCGTGATCCGACATCCGAAACTTTGTATATCGATTCTCAAACTACGAGTAGGCCTACTGGTTCGGATGTGGGCAAGCTGCATCAGGACAGATTGCGGTCAAGCTCAATTACCATCAAGAACTGGGACTCGTGGATATTTTTAGGTCTAATCTTCCAATTTGAAATCGCGATTCAATTGTTATTGTGAATAGATCTGGAGGGCAGTTCTGACAATATATCTACTCGATAAATATGGCAAGAACTGTCAAAATATCGAGTAATTGCTTCGAAGCAAACATGCCTAATCTCAAAATCTGCAATTCGATATTTATCGAGGGCTTTTCTTCGATAAGTTGCTTTGGACGGGACTCGATATTTGTGTATCATGTATTTATCACATGATATTTTATCCCGTGAACTCGATAAACATCGAGTGATACGCAGAATGGGCGTCCTAGTATGATTTGAG
This sequence comes from Eupithecia inturbata, assembly GCA_963662085.1. Lineage (NCBI taxonomy): Eukaryota > Metazoa > Arthropoda > Insecta > Lepidoptera > Geometridae > Eupithecia > Eupithecia inturbata. The sequence goes on from OY759195.1 coordinate 4,058,288, forward strand.
TATAAAGCTTTAAGTGCTCGTCCTGTCAGTAGGCCTAGCATGGGCATTGTTGTCTGAGGTAGAATAGAGAAAAATGACGTCACTTTGTCATCGAATGCGTAAATTATTTGAAATTCATTCCTACAACTTCAATAATGTACGCAATGTATGACGACGCGATGTCATTATTGTCTATTCTACCCTAGAGAACAGTCCCCGTGCTCATCCCATCAGCTACTTTAATAGGGAACAAAAACGTAAAACGATAAACGACGAGTGTTAAAATCAAATCGCTCTACATCTATTACTCATACCACAAGCTCTGCTTAGCTTGAGGCTAGATGATGCTGTGTGGATTGTCCAGCATTATTTATTTACTAGCTGTTGCCTGCGGCTTCACAAGCTCTTTTGCGAGATAGAAAGTAGCCTATGTACGGACATAGGCTACTTTCTATCTCGCAAAAGAGCAGAAATTTGGCAGGAGATAAATGGTATCCCGGGGACGGCCCCGGGATACCATATTTAATTAAGATCCGATCATCCGTTTAGGCGTGAAAAGGAAGACAGAGAGTCAGAGTTACTTACGAATTTATAATATTAGTCTGTACATGGATTTATTTACATGAATTATTATTTCCTATGTTCGGATAGTAGGAAAGTAAAATGATACAGGCAAATGGGTCTTGTTTTGCATGATCCACGTAGTGACGATCGGTAGGCAATTTATCTACGACTTCAATCGAGGTGAGATGCTTTGCTTTCCTGAAACTTAGGTATCTACCTAATAAAGAAAATAAAGTGTACAAGGCGTCTCAAAATATGTATACTTACCTATGTATTAGCCATGAACGGGTGATTCTAGATTTCAAAAAAGTTATGAGTCGCGTAGATAAACATTGGAATTGTACCTCTAAATGAGAGGCTGTTCCGCTTAGATCATTATTTGGTCAAATATGATCTAAGCGGGATGGAACAACATGAGGCTTTTATTTAATTCCCAATCTTTCTACGCGACTTATAACTTGATATTCGATTTTTTTTATTTGGCTACTCGATTTTTGAATCATCTTTCAGTAATACGTACACTTCATATTTTGCAGCACCCTAGGACTGCATCAAGAAGACCAAATAAGTTGATATTTCGGCTTAGTAGGTGTTGCGTAGCACCCTGTATAATGTATATTATTATTTTCTCTTTGGCCACCGATGTGGCGGCGTGGCGGGTGAAGGGTCCGCTTGCGACGCAGAGGTTGCGGGTTCGATTCCCGCTTTGTGACAAATGTTTGTACGATCAGCAAATATTTGTTCCGGGTGTTCTGGGTATTTTCTATGTATTAATAAAAAATATCTATCTATGTAATGTATTCTCTATCTAGTACCCATAACACAAGCTCTGCTTAACTTAGTGCTGGATCATGCTGAGTGGATTGTCCAGCATTAATTATTATTTTAATATACACTTCATTTAATTAAAAGCTCGTTATAAAATACATTTTTTACTATAGAAAATAAAATATTATACAACTATTCTACAGTAAAAAATATATTAAAACGGTGAATCATCGTCTGCGAAGCTAGCCTCAAGCGGCTGGTGACTAGGGCTGCAGAGAGAGGAACTTCCTGACGATGCGCGCCGAGTCCAGGAGTACCGTCTTTTTGATCTGACCCTTGATTTAACTTCCTAGCGAGAGTCTCCTATTTTATTTATTTTTATATTATCTTTACTTCATCCAATTTCAAACCAATACTCACACATGAGCAACTCTAGGAAAACCACCGTAACACTGGCCAGCTTCTCTATCAGCTAGAGTGCAGGCTCCACTAAGTCGCGAGGTCTGCTCGAACCTCGCGTGCATGTCATTGTTGTGGAGGATGAGCAGCTCAAAGTGGCCCTGCTCGGGTGGCTTGACGAATGCGCCTGCGCATAGCGCTATGGTGGACAGCAGGATTGATACTGTCAGACGGTGCTGAAAAGATTTATAATTTTTTAAAGAAAGAAAGAAAATAAATTTATTTGGACCTATAATACACACATTACAATAATAGAAAGGTACAAGAAACACATAAGATAGTAGATAAAAAACTAAAAAAAATACATACATTTATACAGTGTGTTACATAATGGGCCAAAAAGGTCTCAGCATCATGATGCTAACATTAATAGTTCCTCTTGACTTCACACAGCCTTTTTACCAGTCCACTGTTGGCCATAGGCCTCCACTGATATTATACCATCACTGATATACTCGTATATTTGAGGGTGTTCCCCGCGCTGGGCATGCGGTTTGGGGGTCGCAGTTCAGTGGTGGATCAGTTCTGCAGGGAGCACTGCTATCCGCCCCCCGGTGGATATCCCTTACTTGCCTCGTACGAAACCCGCGGGAAGAGTTGGGGTGTTGCAAATTCTAAGCCGGCACCACATGGCCTTTTCACTTAGCCCTTCGATCAACAATACAACTGTTGATCGAAGACTTAGCCACACTTTTTTACTAGTATCTCTGTATTTTGTCCACAGACCATACAATGCCAATTTTTTACAGAGACCAGTAAACACGGTCTGGTAGCTTAGTCACCTTGCCAGCAGAAATAGTATGCTAAATTCGATAATTAGTTACACACTTGGTTTAATTCAAAGTCGATTCCGTTGTAAATTCCCCAATTAACCACAGATACCATTAAAAGTAACTGTTATATCTACGTTAATAAACTCTAAAATCTGTACCCTCGAATTTCTAGCAATTAAATTAGTAATTGCATTGTAAAATTTTACAGCACTAGTCAAGTCATTACCTATCGCAATAATCTTCTTATACTCGTTTTTTGTTCTAACTAGCTACGTCAGGTTTTTTTTACTTCACATTCACATCGCACTTCTCACTAATATCGTAAACTAGCTGCTGCTCGCTGCTTCGCAAGCTCTCATCGAGATAGAGAGTAGCCTATGTCCGTCCCCGGGATACCTTAATCTCCATGCTAAATTTAATTACGATCCGTTCAGCCGTTTAGGCGTGAAAAGGTAACAAACAGACAGATGTATACAGATAGATAGATAGAGTTACTTTCGAATTTATATTATTATAATATAGTATGGATTAGGAATGTATGGATGGTCTTACTTTACACACCGAAAATATTCAACAGATTGAGCTGAAATTTGTGCAACTCTTGCATAAGTGTAGCTATGAGCCTGGAATCAAACATATGCTACTTTTGATCCCATGAACCAGTTTCCATGTGATAAAAATAATTGTACGTTTCCATAGAAAAAACGCGTGCGAAGCCGCGGGCAGTAACTGGTCCTTCATACATTATTAATTAGTTTAAAAAACATATGAATTTTGTGAATAATAATTGTCTTTCTGGATATACCTAAAGACTCGTAATTCTGATTTGAACATTAGGCGCTGTTGGTACACTCCGCTCCAATTTCCAAAAATATTTCGTGATTGATTGATGATCTTAGCCGCGTGGGATATTGTTACCGAGATGATGAAAATCAGAGCAAAATACATGAAGTCATTTGTGTTTCAGCTCATGCAAGTGATTGCACAATCACGTTGACAAATTCTTGTAACTGCTGCAATTGGTTACACTGCACAGTAGTTCCGAGGGTTACCTCTCCTTTTTATAATCAAACTTATGAACTTTACCACTACTAAGTATTAATATTACCGGTACCAAGCTATAAAATTATTTTATATAAATGAGTAACTAGCTCCTATCGCTATCCTAGCTGGCTTCGCGCGCGTTTTAACATATTAAAGTAGCATAAATGTTAATTCAGATCTAAATCTTTATATGGAACCTCATCTATGCCATCTATGAGGCAGCGGCACATCATCCGGAACCATGTGTCCTGCAGTCATCGAGCACATACCCCTGCAGTGCTACGATGTCCGCCGAGCAGCACAGCCGACTTACATATGTCAACAATTAGATCTGTTGGAACCCTTGCAATTAAAACTGGCAAGCTTAGTTTGATTTACTGTTAAGCCTCAAAATAAGCTGACTTATTTTGGGCCTAGATAATGCGGTGCATTATCATCATTATGCAGAGCTCAATCCAACCAATAGTTGTCTGGCGTTGTGATACCCAACTTCAGATCATCACAAACTTTCGCCTTTATAATCAGTAGGATAGGGTAAAAGATTACCTTGCAGAGTTTTTGTAAATGCATGAATTAACATAACTCGTTTGTCAAGGCCACACCACTTAAACAACGATGGGTCGGATAGGCAGGTATTTTAAGTATGATTCTAATTATCTGCAATTATACGATCGAATCAAATAGTCGGTTGGGTTTTTTAAGCGGTTACTGATTACTGATACACAGAATTCCATTTACTTTTATCCCACGGGTTAAACGTTGTCCCTTTTACGATCTAAAACTTATTAAAATAGAAAAAAGCCTAATACTACATTTCGGTGAGAAATACCAAAATATAAACAAACAGGGCAGGTATTTGATGTTGACAATAATAAAATCATGACATTCTCTAAAGATCCAAATGGATATAATCTCTTTGAGAATATTTAATGTAGGTAGGTAATTTATAAAGAAGGTTTAGATGAAATCGCTCATAAGTATTTCATTTATAGATGCATGAAGTTGAATGACTTTCGTTGTTTTAATAATAACGTTCGAGCCAGTAAGTATCAGGATATACATGATACGTCATTAATGATAATATTTATGCTAGCGAAATTATTAAATTACCTTTATCATCATTATCAGCATATGCTAGTCCACAGCTGATATATATATAGATAGATAGATAGATAGATAGATAATTCTTTATTGTACCACACAAAGAAAGAAAACAATACAAAAATAGATGCTAAGAGTAGACACAGTACAAAGGCGGCCTTATCGCTATGAGCGATCTCTTCCAGGCAACCTTGGGATGGACTGGACATGTAAGGACAAAATAGACGGTGGCACTCAAAGAATAAAAGAAAAACAATAGTAGTTAAACTACATACTATAATAGGTACCTACAAACATTATAATAAACTTACTTAAACATAAAATTTAGGTTTTCTAACTTTTACAAGGATAGATAATGCTGATGAAGCAGTTTTTTAAAGAAAGGGATATATATACCCATAGAAGAAGAAGGCTGTGTCAGCAGCGTGTTTTTACTCTCTGTCTAGACCTAAGATCAAGCAGCCTACGTTCCGGTCTAGACCTCCTCTCATGGATGCCTAGCTCCCTGGCTGAAGACGGGGACTTCAGCTGGCAGAAAAATGACAAGCCTCACATACATACTCGTAGGTTGCCCTCAACAAAGAGGACAAGTCAGACTTGACTAGACTTCTTTGTTACTGGCAATTTGCGAATGGTCTTAAGCTTGTCGCATCCAGCATCTGCCAGTGTTTGTTTTATACCTAGGTGATTGCTTTGTTGGTCAAGTTGCGTGCTCCCTGGTTGAAATTGGGTCGGGCCAAAACTGTTATTAGGATTTTGCTAGCAAGAAAAATTCATAGTCCCGGAGCCCGGAGTCAGGAAGTTGGCAGTGTTACATCCCCGTAGGTACCTCGGAAAACTAACAATGATAGCTAATTGTACTTATATGATTCAGTGGTTCTCAAATTATAGTTCAGAGACCAACAATCATTTAATTAACAATCTACCTACTCAATTAACAAACTTACCTAAGCGATCAAAGCACAATGGGTATTATATTGCTTTATTTAGACCAACTTGATTCACGGCTATTAATTAATTCCTCGTTCATTGAACTGCGAAATTCTCCAACAACCAGCTCTCAGATCTACCTGGGATTCTTGGAAACTAATTATGTAATGTACGCGTACTCGAATGAGAGAAAGACAAGCTTTAAACCAGATCGGACGCCACTTGGCAGGATTGCGACCCGGGGCGGGGGCGCGGGCGGCGCAGATGGACCATGTGCGACTTGGGCCATGAAAGTGCTAAATAACAGCAGTCTCGAACCGGTACCTTTAGTACATATTGGTATACTTGACAATCGTTCGACCCTCGGCGGGCGAGTACACTCGCACTTGACGGATCTTGTTTTTTATAATTTTTGCAAAACTTTTCCAGATTGATTGAACGTAAAGGGATCTCCGAAACTACTGACCTAATTTCAAAAACGAAGTTAAAAAATAATAAGTTGCTACGTTATCCCTGAGTACGTACTCTAGGCTTGAGCGATTCTTATCAACTTGAGCGCGGCCACGGGAACACGCCGCGCCGCCGCCGGCAGGTATTTTATATTTTTTGTTGGAGTTTGATTCGCGCGCATAATGAAACTCAATCGCAATGTCGAATGTTTAAATGTCGTATTTTCTATTTTTTGTTGGAAGTAGATTCGTTTGAAGCTTTCTCAGAAAAGAGCCCTTTGTTGTTGTTTGTTGTTTCGAAACAAGGGTGGATTTCCTCGAGCTCTACTGTCCATGTTTTTAGCCTAGGTTTTAACAGAATCCAAACACATTTTTTTATTGTTTTTAGTCGATTACTTACGAATAGATATACATTTTACAACACAAATGTGGGTACAAAATTCAGGCGGCCTTACAGATCAGCACTCGTCCATTTACTGCTGAACTGAACGTGCCTCCTTAAAACAGAAGGGGTTTTGCCGTAATCACCACGCTTGGCGCCTGCCAATCCGCCTAGTTTGGCCCCTGCCAATCTGCCTGGATTGGCGATCGCAGTAGACGTGCTAAAGATACACAGTAGAAAGCTACTGTCCTTTCTCTGATAGTCTTTTCCCTTAGTCGACTAAGGCCAGTATAACCAATGCTTGCTCAGACATCGATCTATGCTTGTGTAACGATTTTCTATGGCACAAACGTCTCTCAAGCATAGATTTATGATTGAGCAAGCTTTCATAATACGGGCCCTCTTACGACATCCAGGGGTGAGTTGGAGGGGTCAATTCTTACGCCACCGCCACGGCTAATCGGTCTAGATGTTACCTACTACTGTAATCTTACGGCTGGTGTATAGCCCAATGGCCTTGAGAACACAAAACAATTATTTGTAGCCGTATAAATCAATTGTTTTATTCGTCAAATGCTCGATTTGAGCAAAATACTTTGAAATAATATTTGTGTAAAAGAAAAATACTCAAAATCAACAGCGTTAGAAAATATACCCAAATTTCGAATTATAATTTTCTCATGGCCCAACGGCCATACATACATTAAATGGTGAGGGTCCCCTATTCTCGATCTACGAAGCGTACTTTATACTTGAATACCCTATTATGACGAAACGACGACGAAGCGACGTATAAGTAAGTATAAGGAGGTTATTAGATTCACATAGGTAACATGCTTTAGGTACCTACTCGATAATAGGGTAGGACAACAACAAGCGTTTTGAATGGAATCGCAAAGTAAAACCCGTCGAATGCCCGTGAAGCATCATTGTCGTTGTCATATCCAAATACATTTTCAGCGAGCTGGCAGCATTGGATACCTAGACACTATGTAGGTACTTTGTACGAACGTACTTTACATTTTCGTGCTGATGCTGACGCTGACTGGGTTTTTGTGTCGACTATTTTACCGCGGGCTTTGCGTTGAATTTCAATAGTGATGTTAATTTAGGGTTGTGCCTACTCTACATAATTTTATTGTAGGTATCTTTAAGTTGTTTGGAAAGTGAGTCAGTTTATTTTCTAAGTATCTGTTTAAATATTTGGCTTGGGGGCCGTTGTTATATTGTGACAATATGATTTTAAAGTTAGTGTAACAAACTTCTTTAATTGATAAAGTAGTTTCTAGTATTTACCGATTCAATTTAAAATAGATTCTATCTTTTTCTTAAAATCTTACTTCTATCAGTTCCATATTTGCGAGTCCTTGCTTATTGTTTAATATTTAGGAATCATAGTTTACATAGATAAATTACCATGAAAATTATTAATGTTACATAGCTACCAAAGATCTAAGTAAAATCTGTAGATATGGTACGTTCTCCCCAGCGCTTACTCAACGACTGGCCTGTGTTCCAACTACCTACACGCAAACACTCGCTGGTCAAACTATAACTGAGGTGGGTGGGCCTAATTGCACCTAATTTGAGCCTTCCTCTTTCAAGAGGCTAGTACCCAATCTCCCGAATTTTACTTAAATCTATGCTAAAAAGATATGTAAATCACAAAAACTCATCAAATGGTAGACATCCCTAGGCTGTTATACTCGGTATATACTACCATCATATAACTATAAAAGCTTTTATAGTAAGTACGCAGGTATTCATAGAGTATTCAAATATGGAGGCAGAATAATATTTTTAATTAACATGGAAAGCCTTTGTGAATCGAGTGCAAAATAATCAATAAACTGTTACAGCTGAATTAATTAACATCGTCCATGTTTTGCTTTTACTGGTTTATTAAAAGATACAGGTGATGTTATAATTATTTTTGTAACAACTAAAGCAAATAACAGACCAAAACTGTGACTAATGGAGGTCAAGCAACACACTTCGTGTTCTTATCTGAGCCGAGAGTACGAAAAATGTGGTAAAAAGTAAAGAGTTACCCTCTTCACTTTTAAGCGTATGTATAAAGTATACAAATCTGCCTGAATAATTCAACAGCTTATGTATATAAACCTTCATGCATAGTTTTCGCGTGGCTAAGGGTCATTCATTATTAATCACGTGATGTTTTAACACCATGGAGTTCAAAAAGTTGCTAAAAACCTCACCACGTATCAACGTGGTGAGGTTTTAGACTACCCCCCACCCCCTATCCGAAATCACGTCTATTTTTTTGAAAATACAAGAAAGTATCAAAAAAATTCAGAATATTGTCTCTAAACTTAGATCTATGCTCTAAATACAGGTATTATTTAATTTGATTCGGGTAAGTTAAACATCGTGATTAAAATGTCAGTGTGTCGGTTTAGATCTCGCGCGATCAATGAAAAACTTAAAACGCGTGATATTTCACTACACCTTCTACTACCCCTCCTCGCCCTCGTGATAATTCGTGATTTTATCTGTATTCTCAATGCAGATTATCAAATGATTTTTACTTAGGTATTTATCAGAATAGATTCTCCTCATTACACAGTATACCTACCTACCTGCTCTTATTTGATTTTGAAATTCTTTTATCTTCTCATTTTCATTTCATAACTATTTTTATGATATTTGTCACAAGCAGTAAAAATTTCATGAAGAAGGGCTTATTTACAAAAATAACTATATTTGCAATTACATATTAATTTGCAGTTTTTTACTCTTATTGGTTTTAGATTGATTTTTTCCATGATTACATCATCATGCAATAAAGACATATTTTTAAAGTCATAGAACAATACTATAAACCTTGAGGTGTTTAACCCTAGATTTGCTCAGCTTGGTTTTCCATCTAATAAAAATATCAATAAGGTAAGGTGAGATCTCTGTCTAATCTGCTTTAATGTTCATGTTACGATTCTGACTTCTTGTATTGAATTTTAATTCACACAGTTGACGATTTCGTGGCTTTAGAAATAAATTGTGTGTGTCCACCTTTATGCCTATTTCATGAAATTATTTTCTTTTTGGTAGTTCGACTGACAAACAAAATATAGTCGTCTTGTCAATAAAATGTCCTAATGCTTTACCGATAATACTTCATTCTGCCATTCAGTCGCACTTAATTGTCAATAATTAGGGGACTTCATAAAATCGTGCATATACCGAACAGAAAATAAATTTGTGGACGGGGTATAACTTAGGAAACACTAGCCTTTAATGTTTTGGTTGGGGGCATTACCTTGATCGATACGTTTTATCTTTAATATCAAAGGAAATTACAATTATTAAAGAATAGAAACAAATTAGAACAACTATTTATAGTTGAGTTCGATCCATATCAATGCCAAAAGTAAAAATATTTTTTTATAAATATGTATAAAAGTTATAAAATACTTTATTGACAAAGAAAATTACAATCAAATAATAAAAACAAATTAGAACTAGTATTAACAATTGAAAGAATTAAGCTAACTGCAGACTGTTAAGAGTTATTGAAAAGAGAAAACAAAAATAATGTAGGAATGTAGAGCATCGCCAGGGACAGACGTTTATTTTATTGTTTGGCAGAATTTGTCTATTAGCTTTTTGTTTATCTGAAAAAATCCCTACTTTATTTTTAACCGACATTGATTTAAAGATTGGAAACTGAAGATCTTGTTTGATCTTTGTTATTCAACAGATCGAGTAAATCTGATTTAAAGATATAAAATAAATAAATAAATAAATAACATATATAAAAATAAAATACAAAATACCTTTAGTAGGTATTTCAAAAAGTTTTTTGACTCTTTCAAGGCAGGTAGATTTCTTCTTCTTCTTCTTCTTGTCAGATGGCTTCTGCGACTGGATTGTCGCAATTTCGCCATTTAATGCAACTAAATCGGTAGGTCAATCCATCGGCCAATATCTACTTATTCGCATACAGAGCGGGGCAATGCAGCCAGCGTTTTGGGATTAGTATTGGTATGGATCAGCTACCTGTAGATTGTTTGCAACAGTCTGCAGTTAGTTCAATTGTTTCAATTGTAAATACTAGTTTTAATTTTAGTAGAAAATTCTTTATTGCACACTTTATGAAACAATTAAGAAATAAAATAAAAATTACTTACAAAAAATATGACTATTGCGGTCTTATCGGTCAAGAGCGATCTCTACCGGACATAGGCTTTTTATCCCGGAAAAAAGCGTGCGAAGCAGCGGGCTCGTAATGTATAATTTACTTACCTGTAGTTATTATTAATTAGGTGTTTATTTGTTTTTATATTTATTAAAGGTTTAATTAATGTACCTATACATATGTAAATACCTTACTTATTTTCCAGTTTTGGCTGAATATCAAATAATAATAATAATGTTGTTAATACTGGTGTCTGTAATCTTCACGTTTCCGAATGAACCTCTGAAATTAACCGAAACAATTTGAAAACTTATCGCTTACATCAATTACTAGTTCTAATTTGTGTCTATTATTTTATTGTGATTTTCCTTGTATCTTATATGCCTTATGATAATAAACATTATAATTTTAGTAGTTATTAATTAATTTTATATTTTTAATATAATTTTGTGAACTTCCATGGCTTGGCAAAATATACGTAGGTGCCAAATATTACATACATAATTATATCTAGAACAATACCACTAATTATTTGGTTCCTTGAACCAGTTCCAAAAACGTATGCTCTGTCCCGCTCCTATGAACGCGAAATCCTATGCCTATCCTTTTCCTATGCTCCTATGCCTTTTCACAAAATGGCGCGTAATGCGCCCTCTTAAGCCATATTCATATTTATTTATTTCATACCTTATTAAAAGCTGTTTATCTACCAATGTTGTGTTCCAAATCTGATAACAGTTAACAATTGTATAATCCTTACTCTATAGAGATAGGTACCTACCTCATCCAATCAGCCTAAGGTATTAACTAATAATTTTGCGTGTTTAAATAAACTATAAATCGCCTTCAAATTCCGGTAAATAGGATTCATCTATATTCACGTGCAAAAAATTGGGCTTACACTTCGATAGCGCGATCTAATTTTCCTAATGGCGACATCTAGTTATAGTTCAAGTCTAATTTAGTTTGATGAAACATAGATGAAACTGTTGACGCCTGTTGCCATGGAAACCATTAGATGATAGTGAAATTCTGTGCCTCATGTTATATACGATACAAGTGAAAAATCAACGCTTTACAGGAGAGCAAAAACAAGACCAACTTTAAAAAATTCTACTTCGTTACACTTAAGTACCTTCTTTTGTAGATAAACAGATTCACTTTCTCTGTGCATTTAAATTTTTATGTTAAATATAATTATAGTTTTAAAATAGTTGCACTAAAAACCTGTAAGTTGTACCTTTTTGATTTCTAGCATGTGTTAAAAATACGTGGTAAATGATACAAGTACAGTTAAATTATGTTGCACCTAGAAGTTGTCTTAGTATAAACTGATATACAAGAATTAAAAAATCTAATAACTCATAGAATATGTTCCTAACACAATGTTGCTCAAACACACACATCACAAATGATAAAAATACTACCCCAAAGACTCGATTATTTTCTATTGAACTGACCACGAAGCACGAAAACCAGTGTGTGGAGCAATTACTTAAAGGGGTTACAACTTGACATATGTATATCTATATTCACGATTTTTTTGCTAACATCCTGGTAGTTATATCACTTTGCACCAAATTATCTCCGAAACTATAGCAGATAGAAGAACGTGAGTTAGACCTTTAATTTATGTGTAAAAATCACAAAAAGGGTACAACTCGATTTATATTACCCATCATAAGGAGGCACAGAATTATATGTGATGATGTTTTCGTTTTACGGCGCACATAGCAATCTTACGACAATCAAACTTATCGGGGACCATCTAAAAATCAGTTTTTATACCACAACGAAAGAATCATCAAAATCTATTAACAATTGGCGCAGATATCACCAAAATTGTTGTAGCTAGTCGTGATTATTAATAAACAATAGGTTGTAAAAAACTTGCGTTTCTAAATCAGATACAGATGAACAAAATGTGATCTAGCCTACTATGCTATTACCTTTCAAACGTGTGTTCCAAATCTGGTAAGACAACAAAATGTGCTGGTTATCTAAAAAACTTGTGTTTCAAATCTGATAAAGATAAACAAAATGTGCTGCCGGCCAAGCATGGGGATGGTTCTCTAGGGTAGAATAGAGAAAAATTACGTCACTTCGTCATCGAATGCGTAAATTATTTGAAATGAATGCCTTCAACTTCAATATTGTACGCAATGTATGACGATGTGTTGTCATTATTGTCTATTCTACCCTAGATAACAATCCCCGTGCTTGGCCTTCTGGTGACCCGTCTAGCCTGCAAGCATGTAAGTCGCCTGTAAGCTGTTGCCCAAACTTGTGTTCTAAATTCGATAAATGACAAAAAATGTGCTGATCATCTAAAAAACTGTGTTTCAAATCTCACAAAATGCAACCCATCTAGCCTACCTAAGCTGATGATAATCTAACAAACTTTTGTTCCAAATCTGATTAAGGTCACAAAGGTGCGGGCAAAGAGATAATTTCTATAATATCTCTCCGACTAGCTATTACCTAACCTATCTAAGGTACCTAACTTAGGAACGTTTTTGACCCTATCTCTTCACATCAATTAAGAAGGGATCGATCGGTGGATCAGTGTGGACAAAAAAGTGGAAACTGATTCATCGGTAGATCAGAGTGGATCTTAAAATCGAAACTAATCCATCGGTGGATCAGAGTGGACAAAAAAGTGGAAACTGATCCATTAGTGGATCTGCAAAGTCGATCAGAGTGTAACAGGCAGGTCTTTCAATATGTAAGCCATAGAATATGAGCCAAGGATCATTATAGCCATGTCAAGCTCAGTTGACACGACAACGACCAATGAACGAGTGTCACTTGCAGTACAGTAGGTACCTATCTACTGTACTGCAAGCGACACTCGTTCATGCCTAATTGAGCATTAGGGTTGCCATCTTACCGGATAAACTGTTAGGTAAGTAATTATTTGAGAGCCTAACAGTTATCATATCACACTGGCTTTTTGCGAGCGATTTCAAGGCGAGTGCACAGCGAGCTTGCTGCGATTGCTAAAAAGCGTAAAAAGGACGGCAGTACTTTTAGTGCTGTCAAGCTAGTTTAGATTAGTGTTGGCGACATCTGAATTGACAGTAGGTGGCGATTCAGATGTCGCAAAAACTAAACTAATTTGATAGGGCTAAAACGTTGCTGTCCCTTTCATAACGATTGAAATAAAAAGGACGGCAGTATGTTTAGTGCTGTCAAACTACCTCTACTTACTCGTAGTTTAGATTAGAGTTGCTAATCGCGGCGAGGTCGCTGCGTGCCCGCGGCCCGTCGCGCGTCGTCGTCGCAGCGGCGTGCTCGCTGCGCACTCGCCTGACTGAATCGCTTGCAAATCGCCAGTGTGTGATAAGGCTCTGAGAGTGCGATGCGCAATTTATTAATAGAAGGTCCTATGTTAGAACTTTCTTACTTATATTATATATGAATACTAGCTGCTGCCCGCGCCTTCGCACGCACTTTTCAAGTTACCTAAGTCCATCTCCGGGACAACCTTTACCTCCCTGCCAAATTTCTTTAAGATCCATTTAGGCGGGAAAAGGTGTTTTTCCCGCCCGACAGACCTGTAATTTTCGAATTTTTATATTTAGTATGGATTAAGGGATTGAGGGAGTAGAGAGTGCATCTGTATATTTGCACACACTTGTACACAACAATATGTACTGCGAACATGGCTAATCCCCGTTGAGACTGGGCGCCGCCGAGGCCGAAAATTCAGCTAGGAGGCCATCACATTATAAAGGCTTAAGTTGTGTAGATGTGCGCAAAACTACTTATTGGATCGGTCTAACATTTTAGATTTATGTAGTTCCTTTTTTTATTAATATGAGGGAAATGCGCTCGCATATCGTACTGCCACTGGGAGACAGTACGATTGTGTGACAAGGCGGAAACCCTTAGGATGAAGTTCTGAATCTAGACTAACAACAGCTGGTTTAATATAATCATCTAACTTTTTTAAATAGGCAAAATCGCGAGCGAAATCACCGTAGGTACAGGTAAAGCGGCTCTACGCTCTACCTGTACCTACTAACCTTGGTTATGGGTAAATTACTGACAGCCATTGAAAGGTTATGTTATTTATAGTCACAAACGCTCATGTAAGAACCTATTATTCGTTCATAAATCATAAAATATCCACCTCTCATACAAAAAAAATCGTTTGGGACGGACGGAACCCTAGAAAATAATAACCGACCCATTAAAGCACCTATTGTATAAGGTAGCTATTACATAGCATTTGGCCTTTCGTCTGTCCAGACATTTTAGCTGGTTTGATCCTCGGTTCTAGAATCCTAGATATTATTTGTAAACAAAGGGGTTACAAACTAAAGAAAAATTGGTGAAAAAATACAGGGTTATTGGTAATTCACTGACACTGCGTGAATTGCAGGTTCTATCCCAACACGAACACGTTAGGTCTTTCGCTGCGCGTGTGCAAATACCGCTGTGTTAAAGTTTTAGTGGTAACCTTGCCTGTGTGCCTGTTATTGTTATTACTTTATGATAAGTTTTAGCAAAATAAATAAATAATGCTGGACAATCCACACAGCATCATATAGCCCAAAACTGATAAGGCTAGTCCTATGTACAACTAGCTGCTGCCCGCGGCTTCGCGCGCTCTTTTCAGAGATAATAAGTAGCCTATGTCCGTCCCTGGGATACCACCTATTTCCCTGTCAAAATTCATTAAGATCCGTCCAGCCGTTTAGGCGTTAATAGGTAACAGACAGACAGACAGAGTTACTTTCGCCTTTATAATGCATAGCAGTATGGATTATTTATTATGTGTTTCTCATTTCCATGATCTCGGACCCGGTGGGCGTTGCGACCTGCAACACAGTATTTTACTTCTGCAGGTCGCATCGCTTCCTATTTATGTTATTTGCACGATAATTATGTTCCTAAATAAATACTTTTTAAGGGTTTAATATCTCAGCAACTACATCAGCAAATAACTTGAAATTTAAAATAATAATGCAGTTTGTGCGCATGTACAGATTAACAGAAAAACAAAAATGAAATGAAATTCTTTAGTACAAATCGTTGTCGAAATTTTAAAAGACACCTACAAGGTCAAGTGGGGTATCAAATAAAAGTTGTCAGTTTGTAAATTTCAAAACAGTTTTTGAAATTTCTGTAAGTTTCATACTTTTAGAAATATTTTTAAAAATGTCGAAAAATTAGTAATTCTCCCCTATCTCCGAAGTTTGCAGAGGGATCCATCAAAAATGTATATAGCTTTTGTAGATATGGATTTATATTTTACGGGAAAAATATAGAGAAGTATGTAAGTCGAGATTTTTTGAAAGGGGCGTCCATTTCAAAAAATCTACCTCACTGAATTGGGTATCAAACGCGAAAGGCGATTTATACATCTCAAAACTGTTTCTGAAAATTCTGTTACATACTTGTCGAAAAAAAAATTGGCTTTTTCAGTGTATACTGTAAAAAGTCGATTTTTTTCCATTATATACTTCGAAGTTTGCAAACTGATCTATTTGAAATCCTACATTTTAGCCTTATTTTTTTACCTTAAATGTTTAGGTATTCATTAAATAGGAAAGTCTCTAACCGGTACCTATAAGTAGTACATATTGGTATACTTGACCAATATAGATCACCCACTTGACCTTGTAGGACTCTTTTATAACTGAAAAAAATTAATTCTTTTATAAAATTTAAATTTTCATTACAATTGATCACCAATTGTAATGAAAATTTAAATTTTCAGCTCTTTGATTTTTTTTTCTAATCTGTACAGGCGCACGAAATGTATTATTATTTTTATTTAAAGTTATTTGCTGTAGTTGCTGAGATATTGAAGACGGAAAAAAGGACAGAAAAAGCGCGACCATAAGGGTTTCGAAACCAATCTCCGATCTTCGAAACCCTAAAAATTATGTAAATTCTTTTATATTTCAGAACAATAATAATAATGTAAGAATTCATGTAAAAAAAATTTAAAAAATGAAGAAAAAAGCTCTCTGAGTGTAAAAAATAAGTTAAAATATGTGCGAAATTCAAAAAATCGTAGAACAAAACGTTTACTCCCTCGATGTCCAGAATCACCCCCTATCCTTTTTAGTACACCCTTTCCGCGGCACCCTGTATAGGTAGACTCATGTCTCTGTCTCTCACACGGCACTTCTCATGGGCCCTGACTGAAAACCAGCGCAGTATGGACCTTTCCAGGTGTGTGGCAACACACCTGGAAAGCACCGCTGCAGCGTAACACAAAAATATGTATGCGAATATGGACTTTAACTGGTAACATTTAGATGAATTTCATATTAACGGCATCAGATGTTTATTTATTTATTTATTTTTACAATTAGGTTAGCCTACAGCGAGTACACCATAACATTCAAGGTAGGTACATAATTTTTAAATTAGTGATGCTAAGTGCACCAACCTCTTACAGGCCGACGCAGCATGCATAAGACTAACTATAAACATTTTAATACAAAGCAAGGAGATTGTCGATAACAATAGGAATCAAACAATGTTTGTCTCTGAATAACCGAAGATATTTGTCTTTCGTTTCAAAGTATTTTTAATATCAGGATCGGTTCTTTTCATAAGATTTCGATAAATTAGGTATCATTTTTCAGTGCTTGTCATGCTTCTGAGGGGTAGAGGAAAAAAGCGGACGATAATTGCATTGTTTAAAAAAAACTAAAAACAGACTTCGAATCCCTTAGTTTTAAATTGTTTTTTTGAGATTTGCCGAATAAATACTAATCCCTCGAGAATCAAATTTTTATCGGAACACCTCGAGATCATTCTCTATACAACTGCAAAATAATCATCCAAATAACGTCCATAAATGACGGAGAAATCGACGGACATACATAAACAACATACATACAGCCGAACATAGAACCTCTTCCTTTTTTGGAAGTTGGTTAAATATGAATTTTAATGAGATCTACCAAGATAACACTGGAATAGGTTGCTCAATTAATAATCTATTATAATAAGCCGTGCAATATTATGTCGATTTTATAAATGGGAAATTGGAAAACTCAAGCTCTCAGTTCACCGATATTTTCACTGGATCTCCCAATTTTTTAAGCTTGAGTGAAAAACATGAAAATTAAATGAAAATGTTTATTTCTGTACATAGGTAAGTTACAATAACGTGGGTTGGGGTCCCCTTTTATGCAAAATATGCTTGTGTTAGTGTACGCCGCTCTTCCTTATCGTGTTCGTTCGTTAGTTACAGAAATTATTTAAAAGATATACAAAAATTCTAACCTAACCAAACCGAAACGAACCTAGAAAAAAAAAAAAACCTAACCTTGAATATAGAGGGGGCACTAGGTAAAAATAACCATGGTTTTCACTTACAAAGAGATGGTGTTGTTTATATCTGTTTAAAAAACCGTACCTTTTCTTCTTGGCAAACGGCTCTACATCGAATCGGCCACTCACCAATTGATGGCGATTGAGAAACAGCAATTAGCTCATTTCAATTGATCTACCAAACCAAACCAAACGAAACGATCTAGTGTTATTATTAATATACCATCCAATGTCGGATTTAGTTTTGTAGTTTTTCACTAGACTACATTAAATATAATTTAAAATTGATCTTATCATTGTAAACACTAGTTATAATTTGTCTCGTTACTAACGTCAAATATCCTCAGGTGTGTAACGGTACACCATCAATGGAAGACAACGTAACAATGAGTTTCCTAGAAGGACTGCCGCAGGGATGGTTATGTATGACGTGTCAGTCGCAACGCAATTAACAAATGAAAGGGCAAATCAAAAGCACCCGTGAGAGCATAAAGCCGCTGACCCATGTTGTGCACGGCCACGCGGCGCATTTTAGCTGCGTAGGATCGTGTGTTTGACAACGTGGGTCTACGGTTCCACTGCAGTACGCACTATACATGAAAATCAACCCACGACTATGTAGTATGTGTTGTACAAATGCAGCGAAGCACAGTTTTGACGTCCCACTTCCCGCAGTCAAGCTCCACGCAGCTACCCGTGCATAGCGTTGAGCTGCGTGGGTGCCATATTCGAGCAAGCCACGCGTGTAGCAATGACGTCATAATTCCACATTAATTAATTCCACGAAAGACCAGCGCTATGGCACGATCTGCTAGAGCAGATCGTGATAGATAGACGTATGGTAGACCATAGCACATGCTGAGTGGAGTCCGATTTTGTCAGATTACTAATTAATGTATGGTTTATTTTTATATGTATATTTTTCTCTGTATGTTCTGGCAAAATAAATATCTTTTACTTTACTTTATTTTACAAATTTCGTATTCGTGCGTAGCGTGTACGTGGGTTACATTACCACATACATTTTCTTGCAAAGCGAAGCTAGACACGCGCGTAGCGTCTCCGTGCGCAGCGGTGGGACAGCGGCTTAAAAGTACCTGTCGAAATGTTTCCTTACCAGGAAGTAAGATCAAAGAAACTCGTAGATAAACAATAAATGTGCAGATGTCATGTTATTAACGTAAAATTGTGTCTTACCCGGGCTCAAGTTAAAGCTGTAACTTTACGACCTTTTATACAACATGAACACAATAAACAATATTGGAACGAAAGAAGGTAGAAACATCGTAATATTTACCTTCATAATAATCCATACTGTCCAAACTAATATAAAGACTTATTATTATTAATAAGTCTGTACCTTATCTGTGAAGCTCCTGTTACCCGGACTCTTAAGAGTTCGGTGTTTTCAGGAGCACAACTCACAAACACACTACACATAAAACACACGCACACACTCATGGGGTCTCCTGTTGGCCAGACTCTTACGAGACTGGTGTTGAGGACACCAGACACATAATGTTTATTTTCTAATTATTGTTTTATTTAGATATAGTTTAACTTTAGCTTGATATGTTTTATGTAAAGAACCCATGGAAGGTGGTCCCCAAGATACAGGTGTATCCTAGTTTGGGGATCAACGATGTAATAATTGTAAGTCTTAAATCTTTTTCAATAAACGTTATTATTATTTATTATTATTATTTATCAGTGATATGATAAGGTTATCATAACGCTTAAACGGCTGAATTTGGCAGAGAGGTAGACGGTGTCATAGTCTCAAAAAAACGCGAGCGAAGCCGCGAGCGAAAACAAGTTTTTACATAAAGTAATGGCTGGTCTATACCCCAACGGCCTTGAGAACACAAAATAATTATCAGTAGCCGTATAAATAATTTGTTTTATCGTGAAATGTTCAATTTGTGTAAAATACTTTGTCAAATATTTGAGTGAAAGAAAAGTACTCAAACTCAATAGCGTTTAGAAGAAATATCCGAATTGAGTATTTTTCTTTCACACAAATATTTATCAAAGTATTTTACACAAATTGAACATTTCACGAATATAACAAATTATTTATACACCTACAGATAATTATTTGATGTTCTCAAGGCCGTTGGGCCAGCATGGTGCAGGTGTTTAACGGCACCACCATCAATGGAAGCCAACGTGACTAGGAGATTCCTAGAAGGACCGCGCGCGGGACCGGTATGGTCTGAGTCTGACAGACCGACGACGACGCGCGACGTAACGAACACGTGCTGGTTATGAAAGTACACCTGAGCGGTGTTATAAGTGGATAGGGTCTTGGGACATAGTCGCAAAAGTTTTGTTATAGCGGTAAATTTTGGTCTAGCACCGAAACTGGATGAGTCGCTAACATTTTTTAGAATCTTTTGAATCAAACGTGGCGGTAACTGTGGTAGAGTGACGTTAGCCTCGCAACGTTATTTTCTTTTCCGATTTTTTGGAATTTCTGGGTTTTACAAGCAATTAAGCTAGCACCTGAGGTAGTTTAAGTGAGCCATTTGTTGTGAACCTATGCTAAAACAAACTTCGAATTGACGACCGATGTGGCGCGGCGGGTGAAGGTGGTTGCGGGCTCGATACCCGCCTTGGGACAAATGCTAGTACGATCTACAAATATCTGTTCCGGGTGTTCTGGGTATTATCTATGTGTAATAAAAAAAAAACGATAAATGTATTATCTGTAAGTATATCAGGGATCTAGTACCCAAAACACAAGTTCTGCTTAGCTTTTAGCTAGGTGATGTTGTGTGGATTGTCCAGCATTATTTATTATTCATGTCAATGGACTCCTAAACCACCGTTGATTGGAAGTTTGTTTAAGCTAGCAAATGGCATACAATGGTCGCAAAACTATTTTTATTACGTACCACCTACATAGGGTTGGTTCTTAGAAAATGCTTGGAAAAGTTCGCGGCCACGACGCGAAGTAAGGTTTGACTACAAAACAGCGTAAAAAGAGACATTATATCTTTTGCTAAAATAAAAACGTTATCTTAATCGTTGGATAATGTTTATCAATACACGACAAATAATAATCAAGTGCCTTTTATTGGCGAGATTAATTTATTTGATACTTGAAGATAAGTACTATCTACTTCTTTACCTAGTAAGTAGGTACCTACCTACATAGGTACTTGTTTCTCCATGTGGTCATTTTAGATTTTTGGATCTATCAAAGCTTTGATTCAAATGTTACAATGCTCTTAAAAATCAGAGTTCACAGACAAAAAGCAATATATACTCGTATTTGCGGCTTGGTTTGGTCACTGATTATTAACCTGTGGTAGCAGGTGAATGACCTCCATCAGTACCTTTTGTGCACTAATTTGAAAAAAAACCCTGTTTAGACTAGTTTATATTAAATCAATTTGCATAATTTTATTTAGTCAATTTGTTTACACAGAGATCTACAAAAACCTGAAGATACGAAAAAAAACTTATACCTGTGTGCATTGGGCAAACAAAATCTTAAAGATGCTCCCCAATCATATACAGTGCCAAAATTTTATTTCTTATGTCCGTGGACATACCTAAATGTTGACTGTCCTTTGTAACTATGTTTATATTTTAACCTCTAGATCAAATCTTTAGATTTCTATTGCTTCCTCGTTCACTAATAAATTCATAATTTTGTCTTAATTAAAAACATGAAAGTTATTATTAGTTATATTTATCAGAAAGAAGGTTAATATTATTTATGAAGGTCACTGTAGCTTTAGGTCCCTTATAAGAATTATTTTTTTGGTTGATTTGAAGTTTCTATGAATGAAGAATGAAGTTTTTTTTTATAAAGAATGTGTAATAATTAGCACGTAACAACAACGCTTAGTGGTAGGTTCTACATAATATAATTGTTTTGCTCTAGGTGCAAAGGTAAAATTAATAGAAGCAATAAAACTATTCCACTTTAAGAAAATTATAGGTAAATCTGCAAAGCCATAATTTGTACATAATAATGGCTTCAAATCCACAATTTTCCAAAGTCAGCAAAAAAAATAATAATTTTAAACCTGTCGCAAAATGCAGCACGTGCTGACACCGCGGGCAAACATTACCATCGTTCTATTATTTCACGACAATAACCTTCACATAAAAGGAATCACGACACAAAACACATTAAATTAATCACTGAAACTCACCATGGTTGCGAGCACGCAGATTTCCACGAGGTGAGAGTTTTTGGCACGGGCTAGCACGTGCGCCAAGGAAGGCGGCTGGTCCGCGACTGAGCAAATGTCACTCCTGCAGCAGTTACAGTGCGCGCGCGCATCTTTCGGTGATATTCTGATAACGTGCCCTTGGAAATCAAGGAGGTTTAATTAGAATAGACTCCATTCATTCTGACACAAATACCTACGTCGCTATAAATTGTGTTGGGTTGGTGACAGTGATTGTATTTTCGTTTTCAGTATTCTGAAATTCAGAAAACACGATGTACCACGCGTATCCACCACTGGCACAGCATTGTACTAGAAACACATATTTTTATATCTATTGTTTATAGAGAAGGGAGAAATCGTTCTTTCAGAAGATCAGATTTAGGTACCTTGTCCCGAGTAAGCATAGGTTCAGGCATACGCAGAACTACAAAACCTGATTTACTCAACGATCACGCTCTTCATTAATAACAATAATAATAATGATTCACCGTTTTGGTATATTTTTTACTGTAGAATAGTTTTATAATATTTTATTTTCTATAATAAAAAATGTATTTTATAACGAGATTTAAAATAAATGATGTGATAATTATAATAATATTTGTTTATTTCCTCTTTACACAATAATGCCAAGACACAAAAAAGCGATACAGATTTAGGTGAAGTTAAACTAGAATATTATAAATAAACAGTTTTTACTCACCTTATGCATCCTTTACTCGTAGTACCGTGTTAACGTGAATTTAGTGCGAAGAATGCCCCGCATCGTGTCGTGCAAATAGGTACCTACCTACTAAACCTAAATCTGTCAACCAAAAAAAGTAGGTAACCAGTTTCTTCTCACTAGTCAACACACAAGAATAAGTCACTAGTCAACACACATTAATAAGTCACTAGTCAACACACAAGAATAAGTCACTAGTCAACACACAAGAATAAGTCACTAGTCAACACACGACTCTTTAGTTGCTTAAAATTAAGATAGATTTACTCGAATAGAACTCTACCTCAATAAACGTGCTAGAACATTGTACAAAGAGTAGGTAGATGGAGCTGTAACCGCTCCTTGAGCTATCGAGTTAAAGATGCGAAAATGTAATTTTCCTCGAGGCTTGCTTCCAGGCTTCGCTGATTTCCGGTCTTGAATTTGCGTGGAAAAGAAATGTGGGTGAATATGGTTTCAACTTTTTCCCGAGCGGTTGAAATTGGCTTACGTGTTTTAAGACTCGTCCTTCATATCTGATGAGACCCTCCTAGCAGAAATTCGGCTACGGGGCGGCCAGTCTCAACGAAGACTAGCCAGGTACTTAGGACATAATATTATAGTGCACAAGTGTGCACGCAAACACAGGTGCACTCTCTATTCCTTCACTCTCATAATCCGATGGGACGGCAGACCGACATGACCGGGGAGAGGTTAGGCGGAAGACCAATAGCTTAACGTGCTGAGATACAAGTTCGGATCGATTGACATGAAACTGAGGAGTTTTTTTTATGAATTTTAAAGATATTCTACCAAATGATCACAGGATTAGAGTGGTACAGCGCTAAAAATTTAAAGGTAGAGCTGGTAGAGCCATTTCTTTTTCGTATTTCTTTGATTGTAAGTTTCTTTATTAATAACTATTTTCTGCCGGCAACTTATAAGACCATTTCTATAAAAAAAAATCCTATGTTTTATTTCAGACCTAGAACTACCTGAATGCAAAATTTCATCTCGATCCGTTCAGTAGTTTTGGCGGGAAGAAGTAACAAACATCCATCCGAACATCCAAACTTTAGCATTTATAATATTATCAGAGTAGATAGATTAGTAGATAGATCTGTTTATTATATTAATACATCAAAACGTTTAGTTTCACATAAAACGTTTTCAACGTGTAGGAGAGCTTCCGTCGCCGGCGAATAAATTTCGCAATAGTGTCCACAGTATATCTAACAATGCCGGATTATTTTCGTCTTGTCAATCTCCAGACGAACGGGTGAACGATCGGCGGCAGAAAGGCAAAAAAGCTACTCGCCTGGGCCAAGCCAGGGCCGGACCCTAGGTACTTATCTCGTTTCTGGACATAGAAGTACAAAAAAGTGACGTGTTAGGGCGCTCTAAAATAACTGGGAGATCGAACGGAGATTTGATTATAATAATTGACTCTACTGAACGGTGCCATAAAAAATACAGTGTTATTTTTGGATTTTAGTGAGTTCTATCACCGGATAAGCCAAGTACTTTTTCAAAATTGTGTAAATTTAGTTTAACTTATTTAAATACACTAAACGTATAAGTTATGGTTGTACCTACTGTAACTTGGTCAGCGAATAAAGGCTTTACTATTATATAATATTAGGCTAGATGATGCTGTGTGGATTGTCCAGCATTATTTATTTATTTAAACATTGATATAAGAAGCCATATAGATATATGAGTACCTTCCTAAACACGATGAAACAATTTTCGATGTAATTTCAAATTCACATAACATACATAAACTAGGACTGGCTAAATATTTATTTAGAGAAATAATGCAATGTTTCCTTTTAGATAAACTTCCTATCTTCAATATTTCTGTTACTTGCCCTCCATGTTTCATGCTCGTGGAACGCCCTGTATTGCATAGTAGCCTTTATGTTACTCCAGATTTGAACCTACATCTAAACAACATTTCAGCACGACACGTTCAGTAGTTTTGGATCGAAGAAGTAGCAAACATCCAACCATTCAAACATTCGCATTTTTAATATTAGTGTGCTGAATAAATAAATAGCCACCTCTGTGTAATCCTAAGTACGCACCTGACAATCAGGTGACAATAAATTCTGTGATCGCGGTTTCAGCAGGTCGGTGATCTTTGAGGTAACTAGTAGGTAAGCACGTAGCAATAGTTTAAATTAAAAGCTTTATTAGCATCATCATCATTATCCGCATCTGAATCTCACCCACTGCTGGGCAAGTACGTGCGATCCACCACTTAGAAGTTCTGAGTGGTGGATGATTCTGGATCCGGATCAGATCTGGTTTTAACCAGTTTGAAGTTTGAACAAATTCATCATTGATATCACACAGTTAAATAATAATACCAAAAAAAAACAGCTTCAAAGGGACTTCAACCCCCAACCTTTCCTCAGTACGGGAACGAGCTACCAATTGCGCTACGAGGTCATGTAACCGACGATGCACGCGTTGAAAATCTTTGACACTTCGTACGGATTCTAGCGCCGCCGTTAGTTTTAGGGATAATCTGATTAAAAAAATATCGGAAAAACGCCTTTAGGTTCCCTAATATTTGTGTTTTTTAAGTTTTTCGGGACAAATACTAATCCCTCGGGAATAATTTTTGTGAGGGACCACCTCGGGATCATTCTCCATACAATAACAAATAAAGAATTTTCCAAATCGGTATAATAATTGACGAGAGATCGACAAACATACGTAAAAAAAATACAGCCGAACATAGATCCTCCTCCTTTCTTGAAGGTCGGTTAAAAATAAGATATTACCCTGAGTGCGAGCGCTTACGCACTAAGTATACTAATATAATACTAATAACTGAGTAAAAAAATTACGTACTTACTCACCGAGTTACAATTGTTTTGATTCTTGTAGCTGACATTGCCTATATTTTCCGACCAATATTTCTAGCTATAAACAGATTATGTACCTACCAATTTTAATATTATTTAAATAAATTGCTGTGCCCTTACAGGGTACATGTACTTACCACCTAAGCTAAAACAATGTGTTAATGTATATGTATGCAAAATAAATCTAAATTTAGTAACAAAAGCCTTAGATATTAACAATGTACACGCCCACTGTTGGGCATGAGCTTTCTTGAAAACTCGCAGCGGCTGGTGACGTTACGTTACGCGCGTGTAACGTAACGTCTTTGATGTTACAGGCTTCGGGCTTACCCAAAGTTTCCCGTATATTAAATGTTGATGATGTCTAGCTATTAGCTAGACTGCCTAGCCGAATTTCGGCGACGCGACGACGAACGGGGCGGCCGGTCTCAAAGAAGACTAGTCAGGTGCGCAGGACAATTTTATAGTGCACAAGTGTGGGAGCAAACACAGGTGCACTGTCTATTCCCTCGGATTATACTATATGGCTGCCGGTTGGAAACGGTTATAATTATAAACCTACTGTGGATCATGGAAAGGTGGGTAATGATGATCGTTTCGGAATGGGTTTTACGCATATTGGGTATGTTGTTTCTGCCCACGGCTTCGCACGCGTTTGGTTATTTCTATTCCATGGGAACAGATTTATAGGATAAAAAGTAGCCTATGTTTGGTTTGGATAATAATATTATACTGATTATTCTAACCCAGATGTTCTAATTATTGGCTTGTCACGGACCACAGCGCACGTGTTCAAAAGCCCTGTAAGGTCTAAAGGAAATAAATCATCCGTTTTCACCCTTCGGGTACGGAACCCTAAAAAGGATTTATTTTATTTTCTAGGTTATACAATTAATTTTAATTTAGCAATACGAAGTTTTGCGCACTGTCACGGTAACCTAGTCACGTGGAATCGAATTGAAAAAACTTTGCTAAGTCACTGAGCAAAGTTTGCTCATGGATTAAAGTCATACAAGCTACTCGAGGTGTCGCGTGCGCGAAGCCATGGGCAAATACATACCTAGTTTAGATACCTTATTTTAGCTAGCTAGTTTCTATTTATACGCTGGAGGACGGTGCCGTCTATTTCCTATTTCCCTGGTGAGATGAAGAGACTTTACGATTTTATGGCCTCATTCTAGGCTTGGTTGCCAACTGGGCCGTAATTATTTTCTAAGTACATACTAAATACGTAGGTAGGTACTGAATATGTGACCCCTTATGAAAACACATTAGCAATCTAAACGCGTAGGTGTTTGAAAACGCTCAGGCGCTGTTGCCGTTACAGGCTATAAATCTACAATAGCCTGATGCCGGTTGACGATAGAATCGAGACATGGGAGCCACGTCTAATTTTTGTATGGGATTTGCGTAGTTCCCTGTCCGCACGATAGAGGCGCTGCTGTACCAAATGCTATGGAAAATCGAACGCCGCGCCGCCGCCGCGCCGCGCCGCCGCGATCACCTGTCGATACGCGTTTTGATTGCTTATGCGTTTCTATCAGGTGACAGATTTTCGGTATCTACGTCGAACAATCAAGCCTAGAATGGGCTTCGGGCTCTGTTCGTTGTTTTACAGTAGATGGTTTTGGATATGAGCATAAATTAAATAGGTACGTAGTAGGTAGATCAGATCAGAAACCTAAGTTTGAGGAACCCAAAGATAGTTGTAAGTCATAGGATCTTTGGAGGAACCTAATTAAGTTTAGAAAAATATATAATTACGGGTTCATATATAACCTGTCCGAGCAGGTCAACTTCTGTTCTACGATTTTTTATATTGCGATTTATTTTGAAATTTATGTAATTTGTTCTGCATATTCGTGTTCTTTCGCTGTTAACTCTCTTATCTTTACATTATTAATAATGTTATCAAATTTAAAAGACATCAGATTCACACATAATTTCTTGACAAAACAAGCAAAAACATTATAAATAGTAATAAAAATAAAACCCCTCGGGGTCCAGAATCACCCCATGCAGCTTAGTTACGTGGCACCCTGTACAACAGCGAACTAGTGCGGGCCGTGCGTAGGTACGCGAATGAACTTGGAAATTCATCTAATAAAGTGATTGTTTCGACACAAAATTCAGACTATATGGCTGATACACCCCTTTTTTGAAAGTTCTGAGTGAGTTCAAGGCTACAACCCCTATTTTTAAACGAATTCCTCGAGGTGCCCGCGTCTCTGTCACTTCCGCTCTCTAAGGAGCCATAAGGTAAGCTGTTTCACAAAAACACCAAGCGTGCTTGGAAGCACTTACTAGTTTTTCCTTACAGCGTACTGCATATAAAGAAAGATTTGGCCAACAAATCATCAGTCACGGTTCAGATTAAACAAAATTGTGTTACTAAAAATCATCACAGATGAATTTCGAAAAATAGGTTCGGAGTAAAAATTTTCAAAGTGCGAGCTTTTTATTTCGGACTCTTGTGTAGACAAAAACAATATCATTGGAAAATTCAATAGTTTAGCCCCCAACATTACAGTTGTAGATAAATGTTCACGTCGCCTCCTTGGTTCACCAATTCTTGATGAGTTTTTTAGTCCTTTGTCGATGAGAAAATTCATAATTTCAACAAAACTTCGGACAGACTGCTCGAAATTAATAGCCATATGGCTTTTAAAATAATTTGGTTTTGTCTTTTTATACCTATATGTACGTATTCTTTGATATGTAGTCAACTGTGGAAACACATCGAGCTCTGGAGGATTAGACAACATAATAAAGAATACTATATCATCGGTTTTGAATGTCGATTTAGATGACAAGGCATGGTCGCAGGCCTCCCTGCCTGTCAAATTGGGAGGCTTAGGTATACGCAAAATTTCAAGTGTAGCCCTTCCAGCGTTCCTGTCTTCCGTCTACAGCAATAGTACATTAATTGAAAAAAATTGAAGGTGTCCTTGTTTGGTCCCACCTGGAATTTCATTCAAAATTTCATTTTTAGAAAAGCTCGAATGGCTTGGCATACTTCTTGCCCCAATGCTGCTCCCCCAATATCTCTTTTGTCGCAACGGCAATGGCCTCTGTGTGAGTTGACACGGAATTGTTTGTTACAAACGTGCTCCAGCTCTGCGGATCGTGCCCGTCTCCTGGCCGCTTCTAAATGGGAGTCAGGACATTGGTTGCAAGAATTTCCTTCATTTAACACTGGCACTTTATTGGATCCCGTAACTTTCTGTATCGCAACATGTCTTCGGTTGGGTGCAATGTGTTGCGCGTCTCCAGTGCGGTACTGCTGTCGAACAGCTTGGTCACCACGGATTATCGTGTACTAGGGCCGCCGGTCGGATGTCTCATCATGCCAGCCTTAACGACATCATCCGGCGGGCCTTTGTCACCGCTAACGTATCAGCTATTCTCGAACCGAAGAATGGTAGATAGATAATTCTTTATTGTACCACACAAAGACAGAAAACAATACAGAAATAGATGCTAAGAGTAGACGAAGTATAAAGGCGGCTTTATCGCTATGAGCGATCTATTCCAGGCAACCTTGGGATGGACTGGACATGTAAGAACAAAATAGACGGTGGCACTCGAAGAATAAAAGAATAACAATAGTAGTTAAACTACTATAATAGGTACCTACAAACATTATAATAAATTTACTTAAACATATAATGAATGATAAGTTAGTCGAATGGTATGTTGTGTGACGATGGTAAGAGGCCCGACGGTATGACTAGTCCCATGGGAGTTGGGTAGGCCCATTGTGTGGGACGCTACATGCGTCGACACACTTGCGCCTTCCCATCTTCCGAGGACATCCGTGAGGGCTGGTGCGGCGGCAGATTTGGCCGAGGATCTCAAGAGACGCAAATATGCAGGTCTCGACAGAGCCTACACATTTGCTCCCTTTGAGGTCGAGACCCTAGGTCCGTGAGGTACTGAAGCTATCCGGGTTTTTAAAAAGTTATCTGAGCGTCTGGTCGATGCGATGCGTGACCCAAGATCTGGTGCGTATCTAGCGCAGCGCATCAGCATTGCCATACAGCGGGGCAATGCAGCCAGCGCCTTGGGGACGCTTCCGACTGGTATTGATATGGATTAGTTGAGCTACCTGTACATAGATTGCTTGCAACAGTCTGCAGTTAGTTTAATTGTTTTAATTGTAAATACTAGTTCTAATTTGTTTTTATTATTGAATTGTAATTTTCTTTGTTATCTAATAAAGAAGACTTAGGTTACGTTAGTATTTTTATAATATTCTCTGCATAGATGTAGAATAATCAATGTATATAAACAATTTAAGCTTATTGGTAATTAATGACATAACCAGTGACAGAATCAGTTTCGATAACATCGCCTGCTGTTATGGACACGGTGTGTCTACCATGAGTTTTAACAATCTATACTCGCTAGCGACTGCAGTTAAAAAATGTATGAAAACTTGAACAGCGCCTCTAGCGGATAGTTGGGTACTAAAATGCGCGGTACTAATATTTACGTAACTACTGTAGTAACGTCAGGCGATCTAACTGTGACAACTCATGGTAGACACATTGATGTGGTGTGTGAGTTATACGTAGCGGTAGCGGAGCCGATCCATAATCGTCCTGTAGCCATCGCGTAGCTGTTCCGTTGCGGTTTTGTATCGGTGTCGTAACGATCGCGTAGCCGTTACGTAACCGTCTAGCGGTTTCGTAGCGCTGCCTTAGCGGTCGCGGGTCCTTCTCCCATTACGATACACCCAGGTGACTCTAGTATCTTGCGAGTATCGGAGACTAGTCGCCCCCACGGAGTATCTCACATACATTTTGTATCAGTGCTCGCACGCTACGCTACCGCTATCGCACGCGTCCGCGACTGGTCGCGCGCGACCCGCCGCTGCACCCCGTGCTGGTCGCCCGCGCGTCGCGTCTCCTACGCATCTCGAATAGCAGGTTGTAACAAAGTAACAAGATGCAAATAATTTTCCTTAGTAATTCGATAAAAAGCTAGGATTTTTTTATCATCTCGTGCTGCAACAAAGGCTCTGCAACTTATGTTCTTCTCAAAGTAGGGATGAATCCATTACTTTCTTTTTATGCGATGACGTCATCTTCTGCTCTATAAACCAAATAAACTGCAAGCGGTTCTTTTTTACTGGAATCGTTCGACATAACGTCCGTTCATTAAAAAAGCGCAAAACAAATTATGCGTTTTGTGTTGAACAGGTACCACAAACATTGTATATTTTATAACAAATAGTTCCTTTTTTGTATTTTGTTATTGTGTTTAGTTGTAAGCTGTAATCTAAGGCTGTAAAGTCTCATAAATTTTCTTATTTTTTGTCTGTGGTCTGCCACCCATGTTGAAACGCACCAAAGGTGCGAGGTGCACCTGTCAGAAAACCAGCGATACTTTAGTTTCTGTGGAGCAACATCATGCTGAGACGGGACCTTTTGGTTCGCTGCGTAGGAACACCTGTTGCTATTAATTAGAACTATATTTTTTTTATTTTAGTGCAGATGTATACATTTTCTTTCTTTCTTCTTTTTGTTGTTTTTCAGTAGCGAAGTGTGCGAACGTCGAGTTGCCAACAAGTATTCAGATAAAATATTCAGCAACTTGAGTCAACTTGAGTTCTGTAGCCGTAACATTTTGTTCGTAGATTTTTCTTAGCGGTTTTGTAGCGGTGTCGTAGCTGTCGCGTAGCGGTTTCGTAGCGGTGTTTAGCGATCGCCTAGCGTCTAGCAGTGGTTTCGTTCCGGTCGCGCAGCGGCTTAGGAGGCGTTGCGTAGACGGCTGCTTTTGTGGAGTCATTGGTAGTAATTGTTGCCACCAAAACCTATAGTTGTTGCCGTCCCTTTTTATTGATCGTAAAAAAGGGACGGCTATATTTTTAGGCTAGTTTACTCAGATTATATAACGGAAACTAACGGATTAGTTTAATCCGTTAGTTTCCGTTATAAATTAAAAAATTAAATATAAATTTTTTCAATAAGTACCATTTTCTAATTACCATGTTTTCTTTCCCCGTCCGTCGCGTTTCCGTTTTATACAGAATATCAACATGCTCATTTTTAGGAAATATTATGGAGAATCTAGATATACAGGGTGGTTTATTGAGAAGGGCAGTGATGGCCAACTCTGAAACCACGAGAGTTCAATTGACTCCAACCATTTTGAGCAACTTATTAGTTAGGTAAAATTGAGATACTAAAAGTAAAATGTAAAAATTTGCTATTTCCTTTCATTTTTAGTAAAACATTTATTTGCAAAGATTGATCCTTATCAGCAACAGAATCGATTAGTTTAATAATACAGGGTGTAATTTTATTCAAAAATCACTCGGGTCCTTTTCCGTCAAAAGTAAAAGATTTTTGAAAAAAATAAATATGCAGTTATTGTTTTCTTATAAATCGAGGGCATGACTCCTTTCACGACTTTTTCCTAACTCTCGTGGTTTCAGAGTTGGCCATCACCGCCCTTCTCAAAAAACCACCCTGTATATAGATGTTACTAGGTATTCCTACAAAATAATCGAGAAATCTGCGAAAATTACTACAAGCGCAGGCGCATGCGGCATGCGGCATGCGGCATGCGCATGCTGCATGCGCATGCTGCATGCGCCAGACGTAGCGAGGTGCCGCGCGCGAATCCCGCCAGCAGCAAGGAATTCATTTCCATTTCACTTGATTATAGTTTCCGTGGGATATTGAATTAATTTTATTTTATTATTTTAATAAACCACGAGAAAAACTCTCGTTTTAATACTTCACTTGTGCATGGTAATTTCGCAGTGATTGTTGTTAGATTGTGTCAAGGCAGTTTCTGCACTCAGTCACTGCTCAAAGAATATCCTCTATAAAATGTTATTAGCCTCGATTTCAAGTAATTGCCTAATGGTTTCTGGTATAGAGGTTATTCTTAAGTGTAGAGAGTAAGTTCTTAGAGTAAGAGTAATTAAAAAAAAAAAATAACAATCTATTCTTTTATCACCAGTTTCAAGGCTGGGGTTGTTGAGTATAACAGTGTGAATACACCAGGTTAATTGTTTTATTAATAACAATATAAACAACACAGTATATAATATTTACAATACCGTCAGTCGTTACTTCATAATCTTTATTACAAGGCTTAACTTTATTACATACTAAAAGACTAGTCCTTAGTTTACAGATAAACTCAACGCGTAAATATGTACTTATTTAAATTATTTATTAATTGACATTTTACCTACGTAAGTAAGAGTCACGGGTAAGTTGGAAAATATATCGAAAGATTAAATATAATTTGCTTGTTTTGAAAAAACTAAAAACTTAATTTTACACTGTTTTCAGTTTCGCTGGATAAATTCCCTTGGGAACAAAATTTCCACCTCCTCGGGATCATTCTCTATACAATAAAGAAATAATTTTCAAGAGAAATCGACGAACATAAGTACTTATATAAATAAACCGCCAAGTGCGATTCGAGTCGCACACGAAGGGCTCGGTACGTAAGTAGTATTTGTTGTTATTACAGTTGAAGTGTTACTTATTTGAAGAAAATTTCGGGTGCCTACATACATATTGTAGTTCAAGAAATAAAGCCTTGATAAATTAAGAGCAAAAGTAGCCAAAAAAACACCACATCTTTAATTTTGATATTAATTTTATTTTTATTATTTGTTCTTATAGCGGCAAGATAAATACACATTCTCTGAAAATTTCAACTGTCTACCTCTAACGGTTCATGACATAGAGCTGTGACAGACGGACGGACGACGGGCAGACGGACAGCGGAGGCTTAGTAATAGGGATCCATTTTCACCCCCGAAGGGTGAAAACGGAACCCTAAAAACAGATACAGCCGAACATAGAACCTCCTCCTTTTTTCGAAGTTAGTTAATAAAAGATATCGAGCTGGGACCCTATTCTATGAAATGGTATGGTATCGTTGCAGAATTGCCTCTTAGACATGTTTTGGTATTAGAATACCAAAACATGTCTGTAATTTTTTTCATTTATGGTAGACCTTATATGAAAAAAATTACAGATGGAATCACATCAAAAGTGTCGCTAGAACCATTATAATAATTTCTCCGAGCAAATAGCAATGCACGCACTATCTGGAGGCCAATTCTGCGTATCACTTGATATTTTATCGAGTGATACGCAGTATCAAGGGATAAAATATCATGTGATAAATATCATAAATATATCTAGTCCCGCCAAAAACTGCATTCTCGTGCGACTTAGTGAGCAACTTATCGAAGAAAAGCCCTCGATAAATATCGAATTACAGATTTTGAGAATACGCATGTTTGTTACGAAGCAATCACTCGATATGTTGGCAGTACTAGCTATATTTATCGAGTAGATATATTGCCAGAACCTGGAGTTTCTTTCATCTAAGGATTCTACCTA
Organism: Eupithecia inturbata; assembly: GCA_963662085.1. Taxonomy (NCBI): domain Eukaryota; kingdom Metazoa; phylum Arthropoda; class Insecta; order Lepidoptera; family Geometridae; genus Eupithecia; species Eupithecia inturbata. Next base: position 4,092,345 of record OY759195.1, read on the forward strand.
CTTAGTGATTCTGCGACGATATAGTCATAGTGAAGCGATAGGCTAGCAGAATTAGACCCCGATTGATTGCTCTGTCTATTTTTGACTGTATAGAGTCTCTATCAAGCCTATGTGGCATTATTTTTTTGCTAGAAAACGACGACCTCTGTGGCGTGTGGTTGAAAAAGAACGGACGCGAACAATTAAAGCATGATCTACAAATATTATGTTTTTTCCCTTGTCATTCACATGTTGTTTTAAGATAAGAGCTTAATAACAAAATACCCTCTGCTCGCTTCATAATACTAGATACACAATTAAACAATAAAGATTATCTAGTTATCTAGCTAAGCAATCCAGCTATCCAGCAATCTAGTTCAATTTACTATTAGTTTGATGATAGATGGCGCTATACAAAATGCCTAGCACTTTATTAGACAAAGATGGACTATGATTAAAGCCTAATCTTTGACAGTTCGTGGGTTGCCACTTATAGTGAAATAATTGACGAAATACATAGTATAACGTAGAGACGAGAAACACATCACATTTTGTTTATGGTTACTAACTAGACCACACAAAATAAATATTAAATTCAGGCGTAACTTTATGGAAATTATTTGCAAAATATAAGGGTGAAAAATAATTAGTAACAATTCTGCGTGAAACCTTTTGCGCGGAATTGTTAATTACCTATTTAACATACAAATCATCGTAAATATAAATACCTTTATAAACATACTAGCGTGTGCTCGTGACTCCTAATGCACCTTTCGAACAAAACTAACGTACTATAGCAATCGGTTTAGATTTAGTATTATATGTACCAACGCTCAATTTCATCTGTTCAGTAGTTTAGGAGATCTAGGTAACCAACATTTCCCGTCTTCACATCTTCACAAAATTCCACCTCTATCAAATACTTAAGTAGGATGCTGCTGCATAGAGATCTCAGCTCTCTATAAGAACCTCATGGACCTTCCCCGAGTTGCTGACCGTAGAGTAGAGATGGAAGAACAGATAGAGAAGCAGTGCCACGCAGATTATGAAGAACACGATGCAGAAACAGACCACGCACTCTGAGAGGTAGATCTTTAGCCTTTCGGCACGGGTCATCGTGGGGCCGGGTATTTCTATGCTTGAGTACTCCCACATGGTTCATGCTCTATGATTTTTCTGAAAACAAATAAATTGATTAAACAACAAATAATTGATAAAGTAGGTGTAGCTTGTACCTAATCGTTTTTAAGGTTTCGAAGATCGGAGATTATTTTCGAAACTCTTACGGCATCGCTTTTTCTGTCCTTTTTTCCGTCTTTAATATCTCAGCAACTACATCAGCAAATAACGTGAAATTTAAAATAATAATACATATCGTGCGCCTATACAGATTAAAGAAAAAAAAATATGAAAAATAGAGACCTACAATGTCAAGTGGGGTATCAAATAAAAGGTATCTATTTGTACATTTCAAAACTGTTTTTGAAATATTTTCAAAAAACTTGAAAAAATACCCATTACCCCCTCCCCCCTCTATCTCCGAAGTCTGCATAGCGATCCATCTGAAATGTATACGTTTAGATATGGATCTATATTTTACAGGAAAAATATAGAGAAGTCTGTAAGTAGACCACATTTTGAAAAATACCCCCCCCCCACAACGAGTGGGGTATCAAATGAAAGGTCGGTTTGTACATCTCAAAAAAGTATTTGAAATTCCTGTAGGTTACATACTTTTTGAAATATTTTGAAAAAACTCGAATATTTTACTATTACCCTCTGTACCTTCTCCGAAGTTTGTAAACCATCACCATCTGAAATGTAGGTACCTACCTTTAATTTTTTGGTATTCATCAAATAGCAAAATCTTTAACCATTACTATTGGTGTACTTGACAACGGTTCGAAAACCTCGCGCCTCGGCGCGCGAGTCACACTCGCTTTTTGACGGATCTTGTTTAGGAACGGATCCCGTCTAAAGCCACTGCTCCACCGCAGCGCACGCTGTGCACGGCCACGTTACGCATGCGTTCGTTTGGTAGGTCTACGTTTCCACTGCAGCATACACTTTACGCGCTACAGTTTTACAAAGTCGTGGGTTAATTATAAAACGCGACTACCGCGTGCATAGCGTTGACAGCGTTAAGCTGCGTGGGTGCCATATTCAAGCAAGCCACGCGTGTAGCAATGACGTCATTAATCTCGTATTCATGCGTAGCGTGTTTGTAGGTTGCAGTGGACGTTATGAAATACATTTTCTTTGAAAGCGAAGCTAGACACACTTGCGTAACCTCTCCGCTCGCAGCGGTGGGGCAGCGGCTTAATGTCCACTAATCAGATTGAAGAAAAGAGAAAGAAATGTCACGGTGCGTCGCGTTGGTCAGACTCGTCTGACTATTTTAAAATCAATCAGAGAGCAAATTCATTTTCGACCGGCACGTGTTCTTCGAAAAGACAATCGGACAGTTAAATTACATCCTATTAGCCCGTCTGTAGGGTTCGGGAGGGGGCGGGTTGACGACCGACGTGGACCGACGGGCGAAGGTCCGCCTGCGGCAAGAAAAACAAAATAATTGTACCTTTGATTCAAAATGATTGTCCAATGCCTTCTTTGCTTATTTGTGAGAAAGTTTCCAATTCTAAACACAAGAACTCAAATAATATCGCAAAAATTCGATTTTTAGGGAAGGATGCGGGTTCAAGACCCGTCAAGTCAAAAATTTTTGGGTTATTATTTGTGATCTTATAAATTACCCCGAGTGTGAGGGTTTACGCACTATAATAATAAAAACCTTATTTTTCATACAGGTTGGTTTACTTATTATATTTTTTTATTTATTTTTACTATTTAGTCAATTAGTTTAGGTATTACTATTCCTGCTATTGCATACAAGCAAATTATGAACTTAGGTGGTTAGAATAAAGGGCAGGAACTTGTGCTTGTGATTTGTGTTTAGTGGCTTATTCAATTGCTAATCCTATTGTTGGTACTGTACATTGATTTAAACAGATGTCCACCCTCGTGGTTTTTTCTGTCCATTGCATGCGCTTGTACGGATTAAAAGAGAAAAAAATTAAAACAAATATATAAATTAAACTGAATTTTTTTGAACTAATTGTGATTGAAATATTTTTTCCTGTTCTGGCAACCCCGGACTGACGTTTAGTATAAAAAACAACGTTTTGTCTTTGTCAGAGTTAGTTGAGGACAAATAAGTGCGGTCGTAAATGCGATTTTTTTTTCTATTTACGTGAGTAGCGTAACGTGATAACTAGTGTAAGATGTTATCTAAATATGTAAGTTACGTGACTCACATGTAAGAGAATATAGATGTTTGAAGTGTTCTAACATTGAAAAGACTCGTACACATTAGAGTTCGTTACTGACATGTTTGTTACTCATTTTTGTTATTACCAGGGGGCCTACTCGGAAAACAAAAATCGAAGTTTCTGATCCGTTATCTTATCAAGCAAAACCTACTCTTATGTCATCTACATAAGATAGCGTTTGCGGAAAACCTAATCAGAAACTTCGATTTTCGTTTTTACGAGTAGGCCATCTGGATATATATTTATTATACGACACTTTTTATTCTGTATATAGGGATCCCTAAAGTCCTCGCTGACCAATTAGCAGGCGGCGGCGGCGGGGCGGCGACGGCCGCTAGTTCTAACATGATGTTATGTTGTGAGCACTCACCTTTATGTTACATGTGAGGAAAACTTTCACATAGGTAATGAGTAACGTTACATATGAATTCCATGTGAGTTATGGTTCAATTATTTTAAATACAACTCATGCAGGAGGTTGCGGGTTCGATTCCCCCCTTGGGACAAATGTTTATATGATCTGCAAATATTTGTTCCGGTGTTATGGGTAATTTTCTATGTATAATAAATAAAAAATATATATCTATGTTCTAATGTATTGTATTAAGTATATCAGTCACCTAGTACCCTTAACAAAAGCTCTGCTTAGCTTGGGGCTAGATGATGCTGTCTGGATTGTCCAGCATTATTTATTTATGTATTTATTATTATTTATTACATTATATCAGACCGACCGTTTTACCGGAACATAAAAAATATACAATTATTTACCTTTATTAACAAAAAAAATTACAATCAAATAAAAGAAAGGAATTTGAACTAGTATTTACAATTGAAACAATTGAGCTACCTGCAGACTGTTGCAAACAATTTACAGGTAGCTCAACTGATCCATATCAATACCAGTCGGAAGCGTCCTCAAGACGCTGGCTGCATTGTCCTACTGTATGGCAATGCTGATGCGCTGCGCCAGATACTCACCAGCTCTCGGGTTACGCGTCGCTTAATTTTTTTAAAACCTCGGTATTCAAATTCAAATTTCAAATTCAATGTGGTTTATTTCCTTGCAGTTTCAGTTCAGTTCAGTTTATTAATTCACAAACACGTAAAATTGTGTCGGAATATTTACAAACAATAAATTAATTCAAAATCAGAAAAATCATATAAGTAATCAAATCATAAAAGTAGTAAAAATGTATCAAATGTCACACCATAAGAATTAATAAAAATAATAATACATTATCACCAAACACACAGAAATAAATTATTAAAAAAGAAATAAATTAATGTGAACATGCCTTAAACCTAACCTTGTTAGGTTGTTAGTTTTCGAGTTGGAGCAAAACTTGTCCCAAGCTTTTTTATCCATTAGAAGATAATCTGATATTTTGTAGTAGGTAAGCCTTTATACAAAGGATATGTTTGAAATTTTGACCAAGTAGGCAACCTTACGGTCCTAAGGTCTCGACTCCAAGGGGAGCAAATGTGTAGAGTCTGTCGAGACTTGCATATTTGCGATGAAATATCTATATATAAAAGAAAGTCGTGTTAGTTACACTATTTATAACTCAAGAACGGCTGAACGGATCTCGGTAAAATTTGGCAGCGAGGTAGATGGTATCCTGGAGCCGGACATAGGCTACCTTTTATTCCGGAAAAAAGCGTGCGAAGCCGCGGGCTGCAGCTAGTATGGAATAAAAGTTTTATCGGGCCGCTCTAATGTGAACAGCGCTGTTGAAATACATGCCAATAATGCATCCGACACCTGTGTCGTTTCGTTCCGGTAAACTGTCATGTCGGTCCGACCTAAAGTGAACCCGCCCTAATTGACGTTTGTCACAGAAGTTTTCATACGTTATACCTACATCAAAATTAACCAACGAAGCCGCTAATAATAGCCCGGTCTTTCAAAGAACACTTTGTACACAATGCTTATTAAAGGACCAGTCCCTCAAGGCACTCTATCATCAAAACCTGTGGTATACATCACAGTTATCATGACACATTAAATGAAGTTCGTCGTAAGAAAAGGAATAAACTGCCAAGTGCGAGTCGACTCGCACATGAAGGGTTCCGTACTGTAAGAATCGGACAACTTTTTCAATGAACATCAAATTTACACTTGTTCGGACACCCCTTTAAATTTTATAATATTTTTAGTATTTGTTGTTATTACAATTGAAGTGTTACTTATTTGTAGAAAGTTTAATGTGTCTACCTATTGTGGTTCAAGAGATACAGCCATACAAAGAGCAAAAATTGCAAAAAAAACAAAGTTTTTTGTATGGCAGCCCCCTTTAATTTGGATATTTATTTTATTTCTATAATTTGTGGTTATAGCGGCAAGAGGACGACACATTCTCTAAAAATTTCAACTGTCTACCTCTTACGGTTCATGAGATACTCGTAGGTAGAGCCCTGTGACTGTGATAGACGGACGGACGGACAGCGGAGTCTTAGTAATAGGGTTCCGTTTTCACCCTTCGGTTACAGAACCCTAAAAACCACCATGACACTCTATCGATGATGGATGACACTACATGGAAGTGTTTATAACTTCGTATTCAATACACTCAATACAGCGTGAGGCCATTGTTGATTTTGTAAACATTCAGTGAAAGAATCTGAACAAATTGCGTGGTCTCTACTTCAAACGAATTAAGTACTTGGATTCTTTAATCAGGGGGAACCGGCGTCCAGCAGTGGACTAATATGTTTCATTTCATATATTTCCACTGTAGGCAGATATTCTATATACTCTTGATGTCGTTGATTATTAAATTTAAGGACTAATTACATTTAAAACACAAGTTATTATTACAAACGGAAAAAGGAAGCACCATATGGGATTGTACGCAGAAAAAAAACAGACAGACTGTGGTTCCTATATTGTACAATAAAATAGTTGACTGTAAAAAGAGTTAAGAGTTGTTAAGAGTTGGCTGTAAAAGGGCCTAGTTTTTATAAAATTACAATAAATAATGAAAATAATGTCAGAATCCATAAAAGCTGCGGCATATACACATGTACAAGATATCCGTCCCTACGCGCACTTAGTGCCGTTTTCACATATTGAGCCGGGTGGTATTTGTTGATCCAATGCTAGTTCATCATACATATGTATGTGTCTCTGATTGGAGCCACATGTGTTACCATGAGTAATAATAATTATGGTGCTTTTATACAAGTCCACTTTTTTTGCGTTTTAGCACTAGTTGATCCAATTCATATGAGTCAATCAGAGCGCGCCATTTGTGACGGCTTTTGTCATTGGTATTGCTGTACAAGTCGAGAAGTCAAGTCGCTTGTGAGAGAGATGGGTAGATGAAATAAACAAATCAGCTAGCATGGACTGGCTAAACAAAGCACAAGAAAAGAAAACCTGGAGTAAAATGGTGGAGGCCTTCACTCGATGAGAGGTCCTTGATAATTTTGTTATAAATCTAATTTAAAAAATATTATGATAATGTAATACAAATTAACATTCATATTTAATCTATAATAATTAACTTTGTATATTTTTTATTTTATTAAGGAAATAAAAAGGCTTTATTATTATTATAAGCGCCACATTGAACTCACTTTTGTACCCAGTTTGAGATAATTTATGGACCCAATAAGTATTGTTGAGTACATATAAAAAATTTGGCCGTTACGGGACCACTTTGTGTGGAATATCAGATGAAAAAAAAATTGGAGTATACGGTTTTTAAACAGATATGTCTGGCAACGTTGCCGAGAAAAAAGCGACGTTGCCACTCCAGTCGAAAAAGATTAAACCAGAGCCAAGTTATTCCGCCCGAACGAGTCATTATGCATTGGCTTACTGCTGGATCAACTAAATGTTGAGGATGGTGTTTATGTATAATACAAGGTGCCACGTTATTAATGTACCAAGCCGAAACTGGGTTGTTGTGCACCCTATACCGAACTGATCCGCATGGTTGATTTTCAGAAATACATTGTTTTAAATTTTCATAGTAATAAATAACTTTACGCATACACTTAGAAAAATGACAACCCTATCACTAATGCAAAACCGACAAAATTTTAGGGTTCCTTTTTTATGTGCAAATAAAGAAAACATTCATTCACGCTAAAATATAACAAGGCACGTACATAGCACTTTTTTAAAATTTGTCGATTTTTTAACGTACCTACCTAATGAAGATTATTTATCGCGTAACTTTTATTAAAATATCGATAAATAGTCTTTATTAGGTACCTACGTAGATGTACCTACCTCGAAACAAACGTACCTACCTACAGATAAACATTAAACATTGTAAGTTAAAATAATAGCTTAGAAGAAAAAAGTACGGAACCACCGTAAAATTGACGGCATTGGCTAAACAAAAGCGATTGAAAGGTCAAGCACCTTACTGATGAACAGCTGATGTTTCGAGGTCTTTTTTACAGTAAAAAACCTTGAAACCCGGAAAGTGCTAGAACAAAAAATGTTCGTGGGAGGGGTAGGTACCCTCTCTCCGCTTAGTACACTTATTACGTGGCACCTTGTATATATTTTGTTGAGGTTGAGGAAGAGGAGGGTCTCAAATAAGTAGCCCCTATATCAGTTATCTAGTAGGCTTTGCTTAGATTGGGGCTAGATGATGCTGTGTGTATTGTCCAGCATTATTTATTTATTACTAGATAACCCCGTGAACGTTGTATCACCTATTATTATTTTTCCCTTTTTTTAAGCTACGCGTGGTAGCTAAACCCCGAGAGCAGGTGGGTGTCTGGCGCAGCCCATCAGTATTGCCATACAGGCGGGGCAATGAAGCCAGCGTCTTGGGGACGCTTCCGACTGGTATTGATATGGATCAGTTGAGCTACCTGTAGATTGCTTGTAACAGTCTGCAGTTAGCTTAATTGTATCAATTGTAATTGTAATTTTCTGTTTTATTAAACCACCTATCAGAGCAAAAAAAATATCGGTCAAGTCGTCACCAAGATTCAGCAAGACTAACGAACAGCAATCGATTTTATATAATTAACCTATAGAAGAAGAGTTACTCTACATAGAGTTACACTACTACACTACAGTAATCAAACAAAACGAAAAACATATATTTAAATCAGTCAAGCCGTTTTCAAGACTTAGCGTGACTAATGAACAGCAATTGACTTTTATAGAAGAAGATTTAAACACTACAGTACTATATCATAGTTAAGGCTGATAAATTAAGAAAACTACCAACACTATAAAGTTAACAAAGCAGGTTAAATTATAGAAAAGATAACTTACGTCGTAACTGTGGTAAATAATAACTGCCAGTGCTAAAACACCTGTCTGCCAGCAAATCCATTATTCTACTTATGCTAAAAATTTCCACATCTTATCACTTTGTTTGCACAGCTCATGTGTTGTTTAGACATTAGAGCATCACATCACGGTATCATTGTCATGCGGTTTTCCTCACTTGTTATTCAATTAACGTTGCGCGTGCGACTGTACCGCACCTCATTTTGTAAACGTTTGACGGCGAAGCCTGTGTATAGGTAAGTTGTTGAATGCTGGCGCGATCGTCTTGTGTTTTTCGTAAAAACTGTACGCTTGGTGCCAGTGTGTATAGTTTGATTACGAAAATGATTTTGAGAGCTCGATAGACATTAGCTTCTCGCTTACACGTACAAAAATAGATTGAGACAAATACATTGAGTGAAAATAGCCTCTGTGAAATCGAGTAGGTGGTCATCTCATCCACGCAATCCACTTCGGATGAGTTGACCCCTTGAATAATTTTAATATTATTTTCGTGCGTTAACTCATCCGATTCCTATTTTGTTTCAAAGCAGGTACCAATTCGGTACAGTCGCTTATAAAAGTACTATGATCTCTCAAAACCATGCGATATCTAAAATCGAGTTTGTATGAAACAAAGCATATGTGCTCACGGCATATGTACGTAGATGCGGGAAGCACAGGACAGAAAAGGCTGGCAAAAGTGAAAGGAGGATTAATCACAGCAGTGGGTGATACCTACCAGGCTAGAATAATGATGGTGATGAAAGAAAGATTTTAGTAGCCTACGAGCATGAAACTATTCAACCGCTGTCAAACTACGAACATTAGTACCTCTCTATCCGGTAGAGGCGCTGAATGGCGCTAAATGTATGGATATGATATGAGACGAAAACTTTTTGGCATCGTAAACTTATGCACAACTGGTACGACGGATCTGGATGCCATTCATTACGAAATTTCGTATCGTTTTGTTTGATTGGTGCTCTAATTGAACGAAAACGGAAATTTCGTGCGATGTTTAGTGTTTTTTGATTTTGGAATGATAAAAGCATATTTTTCATTCTATTTGCAACTGAAACGGTATTAGAATGGTTTATATGTAAAAATGTATTAAAAATCACAGTCATAAATTCGTTCGAAAACGGCTCTTTTGTAATTAAGCGAGTTGCGGCGGTACTTCACAACAGCGGATGAAAAAAACTAGAGTAGGCTTCCGGTATGTCGATACCGGAAGCCTACTCTAGTTTTTTCAGATATGTGACGTCAGTGTGGTTAATTGGCTGAAAAAACAAAAGACAATCGCGTCAGCTCTCAGTAACTTACACAGCCAAGAATAAAAGTTGAATGTAACGTTGTAAGGACGTTCGATGATGTATCCTTTATTGCTCTGTGATAAGAGCTATTGTTCTGCGGAGAGATAATTGTGTACCGATTTGGTTGTAAGGTGCGATGTTATGTTCTATTCTAAATATATTCTGACTGATATCATGTTATTTGCATTGATATCTATACTAATATTATAAATTCGAATGTAAATCTGTCAGTTTGTCTGTCTATCTGTCGGTCTGTTACCTTTTCACGCTTAAGCGGCTGAACGGAACTCAATGATGAATTTGGTAGGGAGGTAAATGGTATCCCGGGGACGGACATAGGCAACTTTAAAAGCGCGTGCGAAGCTGCGGGCAGCAGCTAGTGGTTTTATAATTTATGTAAGTAGGTGATGATGAGTATGAAGTAGATGCATTGCACGCCATTTTGTGTTTTAAAGCGCTAAGGTCCAGTTTCCCCGTTGCAATTAAACGTGTTCATTATAAGATAAGCTCCGTTTAGCGCTTTAAACGAGTTTAGCGCATTTTACCGACATAAAGTCGATCTGGTTCAAGCTCTAAACCGTTAATCAATAAAATTGCAACTTACTTCAGTTGTACATATGCTAAAAATAAATTGTAGTGTTCGTTATTTTATTAGCCTTGAAAATGTATTTAAAATGGACACAATTTCTGCATGGTCAATTACACACGCATTTGACACGATGGTTTCGCACCTAAACCGGGTTCTAGAATTTCAGATATTTTTTGTGAACAAAGTCAAAAATATAGAAAATATTTTATGACATTGGAGTTATATAGATAGATAGATAGATAGAACATTTATTTGCAACTGCAACACACAATACAAAGGTATATAAAACACAACAAAAAGGTAGGTACAACAGAACATAAAAAAGACTTTAAAAAAATAGTGGGTACATATACTTATACCTACATAAATAAGTACAGATTCTCAGTGATGTGAGTACGTGTGTGCTGCAGCCTGACAAAAAGGTAATAACTCAGCGCATAGCTTTGCTCGAAGAGCAAACACTGATTTGATTGAGTTGATCGGAGCAAGCCTTGAAAATATTTAAAATGGACACAATTTCTGCATGGTCATTATGCAATAATGCAGAACCTTTAACAGATTTTCCAGCGCAGCGGTGAACAGAGAAATCACGTACATGGAGAAATCTGTCTCATCCCTCACTCATCCCTTGGTTTTGAAATCAGGGTCTGTAGTCGGACAGACTACATAGTTGCGTTTTCATACAAATACTTCAGCATTTTAATGTGTCGGTAGTACAGCCCTAGTCTCGATCGAATGGCAAGGCAAGGCTTTGTCGTAGTCTACAAACGCTAGTGATATGAGCAGGTAAGCTGTATAACCTGCGTTAACGAATGTATGTATGTGGTCTACAGTAATAAAGGCCAGAACAGCCTTAAACTTCTGTTCCATTCTTGTGGCGTTTTTCCCTCGCGGAAGACCCACTACCGATCAGGATCTCAAAAAAAGAACTGTCTTCTCCGCTGCTTTTTTGTTCTCAATCTGTTTGAAAGCCATATTTATTTCGCATACGACGTCCGAGATATAATCTTTGTAATGTCGGATCAGTCTAGCTCTTGGGTATTTTGCTGGACCAGGGACGGGTTTGCTCTCCAACTCCTAACTCCTCTCACCCTCTGCTTTTCTCAAAAGCTAAGGATTTGACGATATGACCCTGCCATCGTTAGCCTTCTGTTTTGTGTCGGGTTTGACCGATTAACAAATCTCTTGTGAACTTTGGAAACTTTGTTCCGCTCAAAAGCCTCTTTATTACGATGTAAGTACCTATATTTAATGATTTACATTTAAAAAAGCAGAATCAAAGAACTTCCGCATAATATTGAGTTTGTCGCGCCGGTATAAAAGATATTGCGATGGCTTTTTGAGCCACCGATATCCCAACGCACTTGCTGAAGACTGCAGGTGTGACTGTGATGTCGTAGAACTGACGGCCACATTTCAGCAATCTGAACCATAAAAACAATAATTTTGAATTATTCCCATCTGTCTCCCTGCACCGTCCGCTCCCTGGACAGTTGGAAAAAAATATCGATCTGTCCCACCTTTTGCAACGGTGACACAGATTGAACAATTTCAAAAAAATAAAGTTCGATTTTCCCACCGTTGCAAAAAGGGAGACAGATTGAACTTTTTATTCTCCAACTACCTCTAGGGGGACACAACATTGAGACTGTCCCCCTCGGGGGTGGGAATAATTAATATTTTTTTTGCACGCAACCATAAACCGCGATTGTCTTCAAATCATTCGGAAACATTCAAATCATCACCTAACTTCATAACATGACACAAGCACAAGGGTAGCAAAAATGGACCCTCGTGCTTTAAGTTTAGAGTTCAAACCTCGTACAGAGTATTACGAGTTTGTTGCAGTTATGAAACTTTGTATTAGAACGAACGAGGATGCTGCGTTATTGAATGGTAGCCAACTTCATTCCGTATAAGTTACGAACTTTTTGCAGTACCTAAATGGATGTTAGTAAGAGGAATTGATTGACAGAATAGCTATAAAAAAACAAGATCCGTCAAGTGCGAGTGTGACTCGCGCGCCGAGGGTTTCGAACGGTTGTCAAGTATACCAATATGTACTATAGGTACTGGTTAGAGACTTGATGAATACCAAAAAATTAAAGGAAACTTTTCAGATGTATCGGTTTGCAAGCTTCGGATTACAGAGGGTAAGAGGGTAATAGTAAAATTTTTGAGTTTTTTCAAAATATTTCAAAAAGTATTAAACCTACAGAAATTTCAAAAACTGTTTTGAGATATAAAAACCGATACCTTTCATTTGATACTCCACAAGGTGAGGTAGCCCTCCTTTTTGAAAATTATCTGCCCCCTAATTGACCATTTTTCAAAAAGTGGTCTACTTAGGTACATACTTCTTTATATTATTCCTGTAAAATATAGATCCATATCTACAAACGCTACATTCAGATGGATCGCTCTGCAAACTTCGGAGATAGGGGGGGGGGGGGGGGAGGGAGAATGGGTAATTTTTCAACTTTTTAAAAATGTTTCCATAAGAATGAAACCTACAGAAATTTCAAGAACTATTTTGAGATGTTCATACCGATACCTTTCATTTGATATCCTACTCGCTGAGGTAGCTCCACCTTGTGCAAATTATCCCCCCCCCCCTTTTGACCATTTTTCAAAAAGTGGTCTATTTACAGACTTCCCTATATTTTCCTTTAAAATATAGATCCATATCTACAAACGCTACATACATTTCAGATGGATCATAATATTAAAGACCGAAAAAAGGACAGAAAAGTCGAGACCTAAGGGTTTTGTAACCGATCTCCGATCTTCGAAACCCTAAAACAGAGTTTGAGAAAGTGAAGCGACGCGACGTTATGTTAATATGTTGCTTTATGTTATATAACATCCTTGGGTATTGTTTTTGTTAAACAAATTTGTGATCTCTTCATTCGTAAAAGCCTTTGTTGAAATAAATTATCGCGGATTCTAGAACTGATTATAAGAATGTTAGTACGTTGTTTGTGTTACTAGCTGTTGCCCGCGCGCTTTTAACTAGCTTAAGTAGCCTATGTTCGTTCCCAGGATACCATTTGCCTCTTTGTCAAATTTCATTAAGATCCGTTCAGCCGTTTATTCGTAACAAAGGTAACAGAGAAGGTAATTTTCAAGAAAAGATAACAGACAGACGGACAGAGTTACTTTTAATTACTTTTAATTTTTATTAGGACTGTCATATTACTATGGATTATCACCTACAGGCGTTTTTGATTCTATTGATTCTGAACATCACAGAACCCTCCTCCTTATCAGCACAATAAAGTAACATTACTATCGGTCTCGTGGATATAATTCATCAAAACCTGCCGAAAGTCATTGAAATGGCACAGCTTGTGATAGAAACAAAAAGTATTTTAAATTAGTTTATTACTTACTTTATTGACAAAGAAAATTGCAATCAAATAATAAAAAACAAATAGAATTTGTATTTAAAATTGAAACAATTAAGCTAACTGCAGACTGGTGCAAACAATCTACAGGTAGGTGAACTGATCCATATCATACCGGAACGGAAGCGTCCCCAAGACGCTGGCTGCATTGCCCCGCTGTATGGCAATGCTGCCAGTTGTTATTATGTTTAATACTTGTATTTACTTATATTTATAAGTTAAGTACCTACGTAGATCTAGCATCGCCTTAGGGTTAAAAAAAAGAAACCTGTTTTATATTACAAATAAATAAATAAATAGACACTACCCAATCTGTGACACTACGTCCAGTGCTGAACAAGTTTCCTCCCAAACAAGGGGGGTTAACCATAATCACTAAGCTTGGCAGGGGGATTGGTGAGCGCAGTGAACAGAACCTGACTTACGTAAAATAATGTCACATTTCTGTGATTGAACTGGTTGGACATGGAAATAAATCAAATTATTTAGGTACTAATTATTTTTATGATGGGCAATCCACACAGCATCACCTGGCCCCAAGCTAAGCAGAGCTTGTGTTATGGGTACTAGATGACTGAAAAACTTATTACAATACATTACATAGATAGATATTTTTTATTGTACATAGAAAATATCTAGAACACCCGGACAAAACACACCTACAAACAAGGCGGGAAACGAACCCGCAACCTCCTGCGTCGCAGGCGGACCTTCGTCCGCCGCGCCACATCGGTCGAATTAAACCAATTGCTCTCTTTATGTCCAGTAGGGTGTCCTTTAATTATTTTTTGAATTTATATAACGCAAGACCTTTCAAAAGTAGCGTAATTACTCATAGATTACAATAATAATTAAAAATACATAATTAAATTATGTCTTTAGGGCTCTACAAAGTTTTTAAAAAAAAAAATTTTACCGTGATTCTTCACTCTTCATAATTTCGAGTTCTAAAGAAAATATAAAAAAAAAAACATTTATATTTTAGTGTACTACATAAACAATGCTTTGATTTGCATACAACGACAAACCAACGTTACCAGTGACTTCGAATTTCTAAGATTTCTAGCTGCAAATTCCTTCAAATTTCAACATTTTTCTTCACTTGTCTTGCGAGTGTTTTCATCGTAGCCAAAGTAATTTTTACGATACTTCTTACGATAGAGTACTTCTAAAAATAAACTCATACATCGACAGGACACCTGTATGTCAGCCCATCGTGAAGTTGACTGGTACTGAATGAATGCATTTTAATTAAGTCTGGAATATATGTGAGTATGGAATCAGCGCTGCATTTTCCTTGCATGCACAATGCTGAATCTAAAAAAAAAAATAAAAAAAATGTTCCTAATCACAGGCAAAGGGCCTTTTTGCCTGTGATTAGGAACTTTTTTTGTGTATAATTCAAGTTTAGGTTAAGAAGTTATAGGAAATAAAATGATTTATTATTATTATTTAAAAATGTTTGGATGACGATTCTAAGTACAAGTTTAATTCTACCTTAGATAAGGCCTTATCTTGACTGTCCACGGTAAGCTTCAGTGTGATAAAAGACCTTATAATTAGAAAGACTGACCTACTTTTTTTAATATAATAACCCTCGGTTCGTGGAGAAACGAGGCTTTCCGTGTAGTCAAAACCTTGTAGAGCGTTCGGTCGAAGCGACGCGTGACCTGAGAGCTGGCGAGTATCTGGCTTTGGATCAGTTGCGCTACATCATTGTTTGCAACTTACAGTCAGCAGTAAGCTCGACTGCTTCAATTGTAAATACTATATTCAATTATAAGTGCCTGGAAGAGATCGCTTCGAAGCTATGAGGCCGCTCATTTTACTTATGTCTTAAGACAGAATAACTACATAGATAATACTAACGTAGTCTTCTTTTAATGTACTTTTGTTGGTGTACAAAGCATTCTTGTATTGCTCTAGTTGTAATTTGTATTTTTCCATTAGCGATAAGTACTCGGCACTGAGTGGATAGATGGGATGTTTGTAGGTACTTCTTCACGCCACAACTACTCAACGGATCGCGCTTAAATCTAAACCTGGAATAAAAAAGCTACTTTTTATCCCACTAATCAGTTCCCATTAAACGTTTCCATATAGACAACTTGCGCGAAGCCTCGGGCTGAAACTCGTTTAAAATAAACCTAGTTTGCAGCAGTTTCAAAATATCTAGTCTACCGAGTGTGACACTTATAGCTTGACGTTAAACGCTTTTACGTAACGGGATGAGGAGCCGGGGCTTACGGGAAAATCAAGTAAATGCCCAGTAATTAAACCCGGCAAATTCTGGCATAACTCGGAAAATGCAGGGATTTCCGCGAAAACTGGAGTTTTTGTTTAAACTTTCGAAGCGACGACAGATTGCAAGTGTTGCAAGTTACTGTTGTTACGTTTTGGATGAATTGAATATGCCTCGGGATCGTATTGGGACGGAACATTGTCAAAGTAATTACTTAATGTCACATTTTTCATATAACCTGCATACTTAGAATGGGATTGGTTAAAATTTCGACATCACAATTTGTACTGATTTTTATTTTTTCTTTAAATCTGTACATATAATTGCTGCTGTACTTAGTTGCTGAGATATTAAAGACTGAAAAAAGGACTGAAAAAGCGAGACCATAAGGGTTTCGAAACCAATCTCGAAACCTCAAAACCATGAAAGGGCATGACACATAATTTGGTCGAGACCTCAGGAACCCGGCTGAATTTTCAATAAATTCAGCAGGGTTCCTGAGGTGAGTTGTGTTGAGGTGAGGGTGAGTTATGTTTTGATTCGTAGGTTTTTACTAATTATTTGATTCCCATAAGCCATTTTTTTTATTAGTTGCGTTGTTTTCTTCTAAATAAACAAAATCTTGATTTTAGCGCTTACGCCTTTCCAAAAACGTATGCTCCTAAGAACGCGAAACGTTCGAGAATCCTATGCCTGTCCTTTTCACAAAATCGCGCGCAATGTGCCCTCATAAGCTAAAGTTAAGCTTCTCAATGTCTTTGATGCCCAATGAGCTAGCAAACCTGTGCTCGAAACCTTTATGATTCAGCCTGAAAACACTGAAATCGCTGCAAAACCTTTTTACAAAAGATCAAAAGAGAGTGATACCTGTTCACCGATGCCTGTTCTATGTATATCGATCTGGTTCCGCGAAAAACTGCTGGTTATTATTTGGAGCTTCGAAATTCATGGAATGTAAGGGCACAATAGAGATTCTGTTAAACAGTAGGCACACTTTGTCTGTCTGTCTGTCACCTTTTTACGCCTAAACGGCTGAACGGTATCGGAACGGACGGGCTGAATGAAATTTGGCAGGGAGATACATGGTATCCCAAAAATGCCCGCGGCTGAACACAGGCCTCGCCCAAACAAAGATTAGGATAAAAATTGGTTATGAGTCAGTACCTTTATGACTGACTAATGTTTGCTATCTCTTTTTCTTTGAAGTCTTATCAATACACATTCAATCTAATTATATGAAAAAATCCACGCCGTTTACAATTCTAGGTACGTTAAAACTCGGGTAGGTATCAGTTTACTGATGAATGCGACTACCGTCACAAATATTTTTGATTATTCTTTTTCTTTGTTTTGATTATTGTGTGTTGTGTTCAATTTGATTAATGTTAATGTAAATTTGTGTAATGTTTTCTGTAGAATAATGTGACAATTTGATTATTATGTACCAATTTTATTTTATGTAAGCTATACCTACTATGTCTGAAATAAAAAAAAATATTATAATTATTACAACACTGGAAAGGTTGAACGGCAAAACCTTAAAATGTATTTTATTAAATAGTCTTTTTAATAATTCAATTTATTTATTAAGACAATTTACAAGTCGGCTTAAAAACTATGGGTTAGTATTTAAAATTCATGAATGATTTGGTCCTTTCTACTAATTTATACATCAGACAGTCAAATTTTGCAACTATCGCGGTTAGGATGCTGTTTTTTGCACGCTCGCTGAAGAAATCTTTAAGTTGTCACGGTTCACATAACTGTGTGGTAGAGTTAATATTGTCACATTCAAGACTCCGTTTCACTCGCAAGATTAAACTGCATACTTGTATTTCCACCAACAAATAGTCGACCGGAAAGGACTGATCGATCAGAGAATGTTGAAATGAACTCGCTCAGTTCAGTTACAGTGGAAATCAAGAGACTCTTTGTTATTTTACTATAAAAACTTTCATAGTTTGACGAATTCATTATGAATGTAAGCGGGTAACTATGAACTTAGTTTGTATTGGAAGAACACCAACATACGAAGGATGAAACGTTTAGTGTTCTTCAAACACAAACTTAGTTCGTTTATTTATTAATTTTAGGAAAACTTCCGGCTAAACACGAACAAACATTAAGTAGGTATAACGTAATATAACGTTAATATAAAAAAAAAACTCAGAACGGGTACCTATAAGAATACCCATGCATGTAGCAAAAAGACGATATCAACAAAACGCCAAGATCGTAAAATACCTTTGTATTCAAGTCGTCGTTAACGTAAAATGCCCTAGTTTTAGCACTTTTTTGTGATCTATCAAAGGCTTGACTGCGTAAATCACGAAATGCTTCTAAACAAGCTTAGTCATTATGTTGTAAGAGACTGGTTGTACCTACCCTGAGTACTCGAGCTAATTAGATCCGACATTTCAACAAGACAGCAATCTGTAGACGTAAATGGTGTATTGTTGACTGCCGTGGATTTCACTGTAGGTGTGCCACAAGGCTCGATCCTTAGACCATTTTTTTTTAGTATATATTATATTAATGACCTTTCTTTCCTAGCTCATAAATTTGTTGACATTATGTTATTCGCGGATGACACTTCCTAACATTTTAAAATTAATCGATCCAATTCTGACATTTTAATCATTAATAAATCCTTATCTACTATTCAAAATTGGTTCAACATAAATAATCTTATTCTTAATTCTATTAAAACAAAATGTATTAAATTTTTCCCTTACTAAAAACATTAATGTTTCAATACCAATAAAAACTAATGAATATAAAATTGACTTAATTAAAAACAACATTTTTAGGAATAAAAATTGATTCAAAATGAAAATGGTGTGACAATATAAACGAATTAGCTGGCAAACTAAGCTCTGCAGCATTCGCTGTCCGTAAAATTAGAGAATTAACAACATAAAAACAGCTAGAATGGTTTATTATAGTTATTTTCACTCACGTATGTCATATGGATTGCTTTTATGGGGGAATGCTGCGGATGCACAAAGAATCTTCAATATGCAAAAAAGAACAGTCAGAACTATTTATAGAATTGGATCTAAAGAGAGCCTGCGAAACGTATTTGGTAAATAAATAATAGTTAATATTATGACTATGCCATCGCTATTCATTTATCTTAAGGTATTATATTTGAGGAAACATAATTATAAAACATTATTCCAAAAATTGTGATAATCATTATTATGAGACGCGAGGAAAGCTTAAGTTGGTGTTACCTCAGACGAGACTAGCGAAAGTTAGCAAATCCTTTGTCGTGAATAGTGCTAGATTTTATAATGATTGTATTGCCAGCCAATGTTACATTACAAATTAAAATCTTGCCAAAAAAAATCTTTATCAAATTACCAATCTTGGCGATAAGGCCTTTAGGACCGCCATTAAAAAGCACCTCACCGAAAGTGCCTACTATGGCATAAAGGATTATCTCTCAGATCACAAGTTTTGGAACGACATTGCATGAGTCAGCAATACTTTTTTTTTCTCTTTATACTATGTACGTATATGCGACGTATTCACTGCGTGCGTGCCCGCTTCGCCTCGAATACACTCGCTAACCGCTTGCATGATAAGGCCCTAAGCTAAAAATTATTATTATTATATTATTGTTTTATCTTTTTTTAAGTTAATAATGTGGCTAATGTATAGTTTACTATAGTTTCCAAGAAAGCTGATAAAACGTTTTTTATTTTATATATCAACTTCTACAGTTTAGAAGAAATTTAAATTTTAAAAGTGTGATACTTAGTTATACAGGCCAGTGTAGGTACGGCCTACGGCTGGTAGGTATTTACCATGTCCTTGGGTTTACATCAAGATGTACCTGTCACGTTATGTTTCAATTGTCAAATAAATAAGTTATTGGTAACTGGTTGCTGCCCGCGGCTTAGCACGCTCTTTTCCGGGATAAAAGTAGGTATATGTCCGACCCCGGGACTACCTCCCTGCCAAATTTCATTGAGATCGTTTAGGCGTGAAAAGGTGACAGACAGACAGAGTTACTTTCGAATTTATAATATTACTAGCTACTGCCCGCGACTTCGCGTGCTTTTCTCCGGGATATAAAGTAGCCTATGTCCATCCCCGGGGTACCATCTACGTCCCTGCTAAATTTCACTATAATCCGTTCAGCCGTTTAGGCGTGAAAAGGTAACAGACTGACAGACAGATAGACAAACAGAGTTACTTTTGAATTTGTAATATTAATATGGATATGGATTAGTCAGTCAAGATAATGACTGACTGACTGATGATAGACTTGTAGTCCTACTGATTGTAAACTGCTATTGTGCCATTCTAGTAATCTACGGATTAATTGGGAGTGATATGTACTGTGGAAACAATTTCTGTGCACTGTGCACTGCAATATAAAATGAGAGATTCTCTCTGAATCCAAACTACAATAACTGTGATATTTAGTAAAAGCCAGTAAGTACCTTTCCTATTTATACTCTCTCTACATCTCTAGTCTCTAAGGACTATATTGGCCCACTGTTGGATGCTGGCCTCCCCTGATAAACTAAGTGCCATATTAGTTTTTATATTACGGTGGGTAATGCCCATAATCCCCACGCTGGGCATGAGGGTCGGGCATCGCAGTTCGGTGGTAAAATGGCTCTGCAGGAGGCGCTGTTGCCCGCCTTCCCGGTTGACATCTCTTAGTCGCCTCTTACGACACCCGCGGGAAGAGTTGGATTGGTGCAAATTCTAAGCCGGAGCTACACGGCCTAATATTATCATATACGGTCAAATATTTGTACTCAAAGGGTACAGATGGAGACGCAACCTTTCTATCAGGTAGTACAAGAATTTATTTAACACGCTATTGAAACGCCACGCGACCCGACCGAACGCGATGCGTGTTGAGCTGAATGAATATGGTTACATACCATAGTATAGAGGTATAATATGTAATCGTATCAATTTTCTATGACCATTCACATTGTAAACACCCGACGTCGCGTCGGGTGCTGTTACGTGCTGTTACTATGGTTGTTTTCTGTTATTGTTATCAGTGTTTTCATACTATTACTTAAAAATTTTTGATTACCTACATTCTAAAAGAAGTATACATTAAACTAGCATCTACACGCGGCTTCGCACGCGTTTTTAGGGACAAAAAGTAGCATATTTGTTATTCCAGGTCCAGATCTTTATGTGTGCATAATTTCAGCGCTATTCGTTTTAGGTTTGGCGTTGTTTTCGGCCAAACATCTTTATAAACTTTGGCCTGTTTAATATCAACACATAATAACTTTAGAGTTGGCAAGACAGCCAGCGTCTTGGGGACGCTTCCGACTAATATTGTTATGGATCAGTTGAGCTACCTGTAGATTGTTTGCAACAGCCTGCAGTTGGCTTAATTGTTTCAATTGTAAATACTAGTTATAATTTGATTGTAATTTTCTTTGTTAATAAAGGCCATTGCCCTTTTAATAAAAAAACTTTATTAGTAGAATATACCCTTTCCCGTTATCATAAGTAGGTATACGAAAGCGCCGCCATTATCGGATACCCGAATGGATACTATTCGGGCCGTAAACAGCCCAGCTTGCTTGAGAACTAGAAATAGCATCTAGGACATAATCAGCTGTCTCCCTCTATAGTAGTATTGATTAGAGGTCCCGTGCCCTAGACGGTATTTTACATGAATGGAGCTTGAAGGAATATCGCTTAAAGCTGTGCTGGAGTAGTATTTGATTTAGTTAGACTTTTGAACGCTAGTGTTGAAATATTTTTTTTTGTATCGTCATTCAGTTTGGCCAGTGTTCTACAACTCGTTCAAACAATACTCTATTTATTCTTTAAAAAAAAATTAAAATAGTAGTTCTATATTTCAGTCCAAACAGGACGTTCTAAGCCTCAGTTTTATAATGTAGTCCAGAATTATGAATATCTCTCCTGAAATAGTAATTATAATAGTAATAATTGTTTTATAGTATTAAGCATTAAGTAAGTATTGATGAAATATTGAGTAATTAAGTATTAAGTATAACACTAGGGACGTTGTACCTACAGTTTCATATACTGTTCGAGTTAAGTACCATTCAAAAATTCAAAATTAATGCCATAGTAAAATAAATCTAACCAGTTCAGTAATCTAATTTTTAAGATTTAAAGTCGACCTTCATGTGGCCTTAGTGGGCCTGATACGCGCTATAAGGCAAGATTTCGATTTCACGTTGATTGTACTTCAGCAGTTCGCTACGAAATGGCAATAATTAGCATAAAAATTTGCATCGCTTAACAATAGATTGGACACTACGTAACGGCTCGCTACGTGATGGGAACCAACTGACAACTTTGCCACAGTACACTCGCAGCTCCAGTATGGCGCCGAGCTGTGGTCGCGCGCTGCCGACTGGGAGCGTGCGTTCCGCATGCAAAAAAGGGCCATACGAGCGATGGTACGGATACGCAGCGATGTCTCGGCCAGGCCGAACTTTAAGAGCCTAGGCATCCTTACACTGCCCTGCATAGCCATCTCGCAGGTAGCGCTGTATGTGAGGAGCAACCTCGGCTCCTACGCAACGCACGGCGACTTCGCATACCGCACTCGTAACCAGCACAGATTGGTGTCACTGGTGCGGTCCCTGACTAAGTCGTCGAAGCTAACTCATGTTATGGGTTCCGCAAGTGTACAGCAGGTTACCAGACTCGATTAAGGGGGTTACAGGCGATGCTATTTTTAAACGTCGCCTAAAAAGTTGGCTTATCGAACAAACATTTTATAGTTATGATGAGTTCATAAGCTTAAAATGATAGTTTTTATTATATTTTTCTAATGAATGTTGTTATTTATTTATCGTTTTCTGTTTCTTTGGGAAATTATGTACTTTGTATGTTAAGTAGATACAATTGTAGATTTTTATATCATGCTAAGATTTAAGTATCTGACATGTAACATTTTGTTATGAATAAAAAACTATGAACTATGAACTGAACAATTTTATTCCTTCATTACTACTTTTTATTTATTATTAATTTTTTAATGGTGTCTCTGTCCACTTTGTTTTCGTTTTATTTTGTAGCTGCTGCCCGTGGCTTTGCTCGCTATTTTCCGATATAGAAAGTAGCCCAGGGATACTATCAGTCGTTTAGGAGTAAAAAGGTAACAGACAGAGTTACTTTCACATATATAATATTAGTGTGATGGATTTAGGCATGTGTATGACGTAGTCACCTCAGGCACCACGGTCACTGCGGAAGACCAGCGCTATGGCATGAGAGTTCTGTCATACACACGCGCACACGCTAAGTGGACACCATTTTTGTCACGTTACCTTTAATTTATATAAAAATGTTGTGTATTATTTGTATTATAAGTATTTTCCGTGGGGTACCGAGGCTCTCCGGGTTTTTAAAAAGTTTTCTGAGCGTTCCGTGCGAAGCGACGCGTGACTCGAGAGCTGGCGGGTATCTGGCGCAGCGCATCAGCATTGCCGTACAGCGGGGCAATGCAGCCAGCGTCTTGGGGACGCTTCCTACTGGTATTGATATGGATCAGTTGAGCTACCTGTAGATTGTTTGCAACAGTCTGCAGTTAGCTTAATTGTTTCAATTGTAAATACTAGTTCTAATTTGTTTTTATTATTGAATTGTAATTTTTTTTGTCAATAAAGATTTAATTTATTTTATGTTACAAACTAAATATTATTTTCTTTTTACTTTTACTTTACAATTGGCTAAGAGAATTGACGGAAGCCTGTTGGTAGATAGTCAAGGCATTCTCAAGGTGTACAGGTGTTTATAATCTAGCTAATTAAGTATCACTATAGTATAGACTGGGCTCACAATATGTATGGAGGAAGGAGGAGGACGACATTGCTACTATACACACATTTACAAACATTCTACATCGTGTTTGGCTGGTGTATAGGTATATTTTACTCTGTTGCATATTTCTTATTTTTTCGTGATGGGAATTTCAAACAGAATTTGTTGAGTGAATAAAGAGGAACCTGTATTCGAAACAATCAGTAGGTGCCGTGTGGTGCCGTCTTAGAATTTGCACCATCTATGTATCATCACCATCCACCATCACAACTCTACCCGCAGGGGTCGTAAGAAGCTACTAAGGGTTATCCAAAATTCCGGGGCGGGCAGCAGCGCTTCCAGCGGAACAATTATGCTACCACCGAACTACGACCCGATAAAAGCCAATAAGGCGCTTATCAGGGGGAGGGCTGCGTCCAGCAGTGGACCAATATAGACTGATTGGGGTAAGGTGAGGTAAGGAGTAGGTCGATAATCACCGTCAGTCGACGATAGTGATGAGTTAAACTCAGTTTAACTAGTAGGTATATTTCCCTGTTCCTTAAAACGGTAATTAATGAGCTACTTAACACATTCACTACCCAACCATTGCAGTACGACCTGCATGGGCGCGCCACTTAGCTCCAACTACGGAATCTACATGTCTATTTGCGTCATGGGCACTCAATGTGTTAATAAGGTTTACTTTTGCTGATGTGTAGCGCAGCGCATCAGCATTGCCATACAGCGGGGCAATGCAGCCAGCGTCTTGGGGACGCTTCCGACCGGTATTGATATGGATCAGTTGAGCTCAATTGTATCAATTGTAAATACTAGTTCTAATTGGTTTCTATTCTTTAATCAACATAAATCCGATGAACGGTTTATGTTAGCTGTAGCATAAGTATGTAAATAATGTTTTATATAAAAAAAAAAATTAAAATTGTAATTTTCTTTGAATTATATTACTTATTTGAACATATTCTTCACCATCATTTTGCTCTACCAAAAAGATAATCCCCCTCAATATTTAAACTTGTATATTAATTTCATAATTTTATTGTTTAAATTAAAAGATAATCTATTTACCTACAAGGTTAGTCAGGAACGTAACAAAGATGCAACAATATGAATGCAAGTTTTCCCCTATTACTGAGTTGGAAGCTTCAACTCAAATATCATATTGACTCTCAACATAATAATTATGAAATGGAACGCTCTGTGCATGGAAATGTATTTTACATCCTGTTTTCTGATATTCTGCATGTATTTCAATATTCCGACGTCTGTTCCTGGCGGTTTAAGGATTCGTATGTGAAATGGATGCAATTACGGTGGTTCGTTACGTTCACGCGAGAAATATTTTTTATGTTATTTGTGTTTTTCGCGTTCTGCATATAAGTCGGTATAATCATCTTCATCATCATACGTCCACTGCTAAACAGTCCCCCCACCAAAAAATTAAAAATACACAAATGGAAGCTGCTGCCCTTCGATTGATCTCATAGTCGGTTCTTACCACATCCACGGGCTGAGTTGAGTTCTAATTAAAATCAACATAATCTCGTTAGACTGACGTTAATTGCGGCATGGGGACACCCCGGGCACTCGACCATTTTTCCGTATAAAAGCCACGGCTCGGCACATACATGTGCAACTGTGTTGCGCTACACGTGCCGTGTGGCGTCCAGGGTCACTTCATGAACATATTATATATTTATTTATTTATATTGTGCGAGTGGGATAGTTAAATAAATAAATAATGTTGGACAGTCGGCACAGCATCATCTAGTTCCAAGATAAGCAGAGCTTGTGTTTTGGGTAGTAGATGACTGATATACTTAATACAATACATTACAAAGATTGATATTGTTTGTTGTAAATACATACCAGAACACCCGGTTAAAACACCCGGAAAAAATGTTTGCAGATCGTACAAACATTTGTCCAAAGGCGGAATCGAACCCGCAACCTCCTGCGTCGCAGGCGGACCTTCGCCCGCCGCGCCACATCGGTCGCCATAGTTGCAAAATAACTCAGACATTTTATTCTTTATTTTCCTCTCACAAAACGTAAAATCCAACCTCAAAACAAAATAAATTTCGTCTCGGTCAGGTTAAGAGTGCCCATTCTATACCTACGCTAGTATTATTATCATTATAATTATAAATATAAGCTATTATTACCTACTTTTAGAACACAGAAAACACAAAACACCAGAAAATATTAATTTCCCGCGTGAACGTGAAGAACCACGATATAGTTAATAACCTACCTACATTATTGTGATGCTGGTGACAACAATAATCATAGGAAATCAAATAATATCCCAAAATTTTTTCCACTTCGACGGGACTTGAACCCGCGTCTTTCCCTCAGTACGAGAACGTGCTAACCAACTACACAACGAGGTCAAGCGACGTAGTGGCTTACGCACTATAATAATAAAGACCTTAACAATAATCTTATGTATTTAGTATTGAACCACTTTATTATTGTATCCAATAATACAGAGATTAGGTGAATTAAAAGAGTCCAGCAATAATTAATTCATGTTAGATTAGCTTTGCCTTGCTGTGGGTCGACTGACACAGGCTTATAAGAAAAAGCTCACCTTTGTAGTTGTTTGTTATATCCATTGTTCATTAAGTCGGTATCTATCTATGTTTTTATCATATTGTGAAATCATATTGTTCTTGCTTAAAGTTTCTGTGTTAACTATAGAATCTAATAGTGTAGTAAGTGGGCCTTAGCTAAAGGAACCATTTGAGGATGTGCGCCGAGGCTGCGGAAGTGATTGCACAATCAGCGCTTCCCTCCACTGCCACTACGACCCACAGGGGCACACTGCTTTTTCGAGCCTAACATGGACATTGTGCGTCACGGGTACTGAAAATGTTACCTATCAGCTACGCGCGTCAGTTCTCTCTCAGGGGAATTTGTAACTAGATCAAGCTGTGATCAGTTTTATGTTTAGCGAAGGCATGGGTTGACACTCGTGGTTGCCTGACGTAAACCGGCTCTGCGCCTGTGGGTTTTAAATTAGCAAACTCGAATGGACTTCGTTGGAATATCGTAGGCTGCGAAACCTGACCAATCGTTGATAGTCCTGCAGGCAGTGTTGTTTTGTTGGCTTTTATCACTAAGGGATAATGCTATAGTCATACCATTTAATAAAAAAAACATCATTTATAAAAATATTTCAGAAAATTTAATATTTTTAACCTTTGTAGGGTTTTGTTTGGTTTTTGCAGATAGATTATATAGACAGTCTCTTGGACGGTCTATAAATAAACTATCTACCAACAAACCGTTTTGAAGGTCATAAATTTTAAATTAGTTCTCATTATTTTCTGTGTTAAGTAGTCGTTTGAATTCTAAGCGTGTGTTGGAAATGTTTGATTTGTAAGTTTGTTGACCCGATTTCTATTAAAGAAAAATCAATAGAACCGTTTTTAGCGACTAGGGGTCGTATGACACGGTCTACCTCGTGTTACGCACATAAAATTATTATTAGCTATCGTCATGGAATAGAAAGCAATCACTACAACACATTGTAGTTTAGGGGCAACGAAACAGCCACATGTCAGGGTGAACCATCGAATAGGCCAGACGCCTGCCATATGCACCCCTCAAAACCACGCTCCTATTCAAACTACGACCCTATTCATGAACAAATCAGGTTCAAATTGGATTGAAACTGAGTCCGGTTGTTTAATTGTGGTCCTGAATGAAGTTGGGTCTTAACTCGCATTTGGTCGACAGTTCGGGAGAGGTCGGAAGCTCGTGCGTTGTTTCTTTGTTTTTTTCTCTGGAATTAAAAGGTGTAGTTTGGACTTGCGCAAGATATAGGCCAAGGGGCAAGGTGCTACCTGTTTTTTGTTCGTGCCCTTTGTGTGCCCTTCGAGGAATCGGACAAGTGAGAAGTGAGTCATTCATGGTTTGTTTGAATGGAAGCGTGTTGTGTCGGAGAGCGGTGCTTGTTTTAGATAGGCGATTGAAAAATGTGCTGATTTCTGGGGAGTTTTTCATTTTTGTCTCGTATATACATAGATTAACTGTAGTCAAAAACTGGGAAGCTTTTCTCCAATTAATGGTACCACTTTCGTATATTTTTGTAAGTAAAGTTTCATTTTATAATGTTTAGTTTCAACGTCAACAAAAACCACTGAAATTATTGCCTTTAAAAAGTTTTAACGATTTTATTAAATAAGGTCCATCGTGGTTTTGATTGTCTTCTAAAGATTTCAATGAATATCAGTACCGTAATATTGTGCTAGACCATTTTTTCCAGATGTTATCCAATCATTAAGACTGGCGAACCAATTGGTCACATCCGCGTACACATCGTAGATTATGAACTCTACCGTAATTTTTACAAATAATACTAGGTACAGAAATAACACTAAATGTAAAAGTTTGGATTGATAGATTGATGAATGGATGTAAGTTTGATAATTCTTCACACCAAAACTACTGCACGTATCGAGTTAAAATTTTGCACAGATGTAGTTCTAGACTAATTAATACTCTGGAATAACAAATTGGCTGCTACTTTTTATCCTATAAATCAGTTTCCAAGGGATAGAAATAACCTAAACATCAAAGAAACAACGCAAAGCCGCGAGCGGACACTAGTTTGAATCAAGTAATAGAAACAAATTAGAACTAGTATTTACAATTGACACAATTAAGGCAACTGCAGACTGTTGCAAACAATCTACAGGTAGCTCAACTGATCCATATCAATACCAGTCACCAAGGCGCTCTAAAGCGCGCTGGCTGCATTGCCCCGCTTGCCCTGCTGCAGCTGTAGGCAATGCTAGTTTGATTATATTTGCCTCAAAAGTTAACGAGAAAACGGACGTCGGACGGCGCGGCGGCGGCGCCGCGGCGTCGCGCGTCGTCGCAGACCCAGACTGAGATTGCGGGACGAACTTTATTTATTCGTTTACGGAAGGATGGTCCTCCGTACAAGATCGTGGAAGGGGTGGAAGGGGGAAGAATGCCCCTACCCCGCTTTGGGCGACAGAGCCTGAAATTAATAGTTTCAATAACCCAAAATAGCCCGCTATTTTAAGGTATTAGGTTTGATGGTATCTAGTGAAAAAATAACACATGAAACTTCCTACCTATTGAAGAGTAGTTCTACATTTGCCCTGAACCCCAACTGTATCAACTATTGTGTATCTACTACATCGACTAATAACCAAAAATCTCCTTTCCAGAATGGTCCCAGAGACCACTAAAATCAAAGAAGCCAGGCAGGTCTCCCAAACCGCCCAGGAGGTGTACAAAGCTCTACTTCACATGATGCTGAGCAAAAACAACGTCCCAGAGAGCCAGTTGATGGAAATCGATAGAGTGCTCAAGGAGTATGCTTATAAAGGAGCCGGTTTGAGATACAAGTGTACTCAGAACCTTTAGTTAAGGGGCAAAGGATATTAATTTGTTTGTTATATTAAGTAAATTACAATCAAATAGTAGAAACAAATTAGAACTAGTATTTACAATTGAAACAATTAAGCTAACTGCAGACTAAGTTAAGTTAATTTTCATCGAAAAGAAAGGGACTTTTTCTTGTTTCACAGCGAAAACTTAAGTGGTGTCAAATTAGTTAAGTCATTGTCAAATTAATTACCGAATTTCACAGAACTGATAATGAGTCCCTTTCTTTTCGATCGAAATTGTATATTTCCATTGAAAAGAAAGTACCTACATAACAATATTTTTCTTGTCTCATAGTGACATTTTTAGTGCTGTCAAATGAGTGTTTAGTTAGTATTATTTATTTGCCAAAAAAATCGACACCATTGTCATCGAACAAAGACAAAATGAAATAATACTCAAACCACCATTTTTTAAAAGGTCGAGAGAAAAAAGCCTGGGCCAAAGTTTCAAGCCAAAGATTTGTATTTTATTTAATTGAATCATTAGCAATTTTTACTAGTCGTACGTAAATAAACGTAATTATTTATATTCTAAAGATTTACGCATTTACTTCCCCCTTTTTCTTTTCCCTTAAGTCTGAACCCTGGCATGTGTATAATAGACAATATTCTATATTTCCTGTTCCGGAGTCCATAGACAATAACTGGAACCGACGACCGAGACGAGAAGATTTATCTGCTATAGGTAAGTACCTACTTATCTTAATCTTTCTTTTGCATATTATATGATTTTGCCTTAATACAATATCATAATTAAAGCTTAGAATGATAGTAGACACAAGACACAAACCAGGCGAAGTGAAAAGAGGTGACAAATGCCCATAGATCTAAGTAAAATCTGTAGATATAGTACGTTCCCCCAGCGTTTACTCAACAACTGTAGGCCAAGCATGGGGATTGTTTTCTAGGGTAGAATAGACAATAACGACATCGCATCGTCATACATTGCGTACATGATTGAAGTTGAACGAATGAATTTAAAATACGCATTCGATGACAAAGTGACGTTATTTGTCTATTCTACCCTAGACAATTCCAGTGCTTGCCCTAGTGTTATTAGTACACTCAAACACTCGCTCACATTTATATTTGTAATCTTGTGCAATAATTATAATGAAGAAACACGAGGGCATTGCTGCAGTATTTTAATCAATAAATCACACTAAAGTACATACGTCGTAGCAAGCACGCGTAACACGAAGGCCGCCGCCGCCGATCAGACTATAGCTGAGGTGGGTGGACATAATTGCACCTAATTTGAGCCTGTCACTTTCGAGAAGCTAGTACCTCATCTCCCCTATTTTACTTATGTCGATGCAAACACGTAAATGTATCTCTTTTTCCTATTTGTATACGTGCACTTGTGGGCCTAAAAGCAGTGAAATTAGTTTTAATAAAACTATGCTTTTCAACTCTCACATACATTTTTGGCTTTAAAATAAGAAAAATGTTGAATTTCAATATATAACAGGAAATCAATATGTGAGGAATAATTTAATTTAACTTAAGACACTTTTGACCCTTTGCAATGACAGCAGCGTGTTTTCCTCAATGCGTTTTACATTGTAAATATTGTAATGAAGCAAAATCATAAAATAAATAGGAATACCTGCTTAGCTTTCCAAATAGGTGAAAGTACCACGACTTTTTCCCCGTCTTTAGAAGCTTTTAAGTTTCGTCGTAACCCATGTTGTTAAACCGAGTTACTTACGGTTAAACCGAGTTACTACGCAAGTTCGCACGTTACGAAAGATGAAATTTCAGTTGTCATATTCCGAACTTATCTGAGTTTATTCGTTTAACACCCCTTCACCCTATTAAAGTGATTCCATTTGGAGTTCGCAATCATATAAGTAAAAGCGGTTTTCAATTTGCGAGCAAGCTATAAAGATTTAACCAATCACTTAATGATACTTGGATTTCGCAGTACAATAAGATTACAATATTGTACCCAGTGAACGGAAAAAATATGGAAGCCTTCCTTTTTTCCGTTCACTGATTGTATCTATTCAAGTAGGTATAGGTACTTGAACACAATACCTGATATACATACTTGTTTATGAAAGACTGTAGACAGATATCCTATCCTACTAACGATAAATGCGAAAGTTCGTGTGAATGTTTGTTACCACGTATCTCCGTAACTACTTACCCTATTTCGATAAATTTGGTATGGAGATAGTTAGAGTTCTAGAATATCACATAGACTAATCTAATTTTCAAAAATTAACCTCTGAGGGGGTTAAAATGGGTGGTAAAGTTTCTATGGAAAATTATTATTGTATTTCGCGGCATAATTTTTTTATTCCGACTTCTGATCAGATGTTATGTGGGTCTAATTTCTAAGAACTCATTGTACGGATCTCCTTGGTAAAAAAATTCACACTTATTTCGATGTTCCAAATTCAATCTCATTATTACCTTGGGAGTAATGTTCATTATTCCCAACTCATTACTCGAGTTTGAATTTGGAACATCAAAATATTAATGGAAATCTTGACCAAGGAGATCTCATTCGATTTGATTGAATTTGGTAAAACCTTTACCTTTTTCAGCTAACAGGGCTATAATCACTTGCTTTCTTTTAGAGATAAATGAGTCCGTTTTACGAGCATAAATAGAGTGTGAAACATAAATTCATTACAAATGTATCTATCTAAGGGTTTAGTAAGTACCTAGTCAGTTCTTTTCCATTATTTGGTTTCGTCCCACTGCTGGGCAAGTTTTTGGATTTATTAATATTAAATTTAACAACACCCAGTGTAATATTTTACTCAGCAACGGCTCCAAAGTAAACAGAGCTTGTGTTATGGACAAAGACAGATAGGATCATTATACATACTTAAATATCCCACCAGACCGGGAAGACCTGCCGATCATACAAACAGTTGCCCCGGGAATCGAACCCAATACCTCGTGCGACGTATGTATGTGGACCTTCACCACTGACTTCTAGTAGACAAGTACGCTGGACTTCACATTATCGATGACAGATCATTCTGTCCTCATGGACAGAATGATCTGTCATCTGAGTCTGATTGAGCGTTTGCGTGAGCGGGGCGCGGCGACCGTACTTGTTTAATGGAGGACAAGAACTGGATAAGCGCAGGATGGATAAAATGGCGACAGGTCACAGGCACTTTATGCGATCGGCAAATGCCCCTTAAGCTGAAACGGAAAATTTACAAGACCGTGATTAGACCGGTCGTACGTACTGTATGGATCTGAATGTTGGGCAACGAAAGGGAAGGATGAACGAACTGTGCATGCAGCGGATATGCGAATGTTGAGATGGATGTATGGAGTGACAAGGATGGATAAGATAAGGAAAGAGTACATCAGAGGAAGTTTGAAAGTGGCGCCAGTGACGGAAAAAATGAAGAGTGTTTCTCTTAATTTATTTTGGTTAGCGTGGTATGGGCATGTTTTGCGGAGGGAAGAATCTAATGTGACGAGAAGAGTGTTAGGTTTGAAGGGGAGAGGACGACCAAGGAAAAGATGGATGGATTGTGTTAAAGTGGACATGGCAAAGAAAGGTGAAAGTACTGAGATGACGGCTGACAGAGGAGAGTGGAAGAAAACTACATGTTGTGCCGGCCCCACCTAGCGTGGGACAAGGACCGGAGGATGATGGATGACTTGTATAATGGAGGTCAGTGAACTTCACCCACTGCACCACTGAGTACGTCAAGACTGAAATCAGTTCATTTCAGTCATCGATCAAGGTTGTCATTGATGATCGACGAGTTTAGTTCTTGTTTATGCTTGTGTGTACTAGGCAGGGGGTCTCGGCGCAAGAATATCGACGCCTCCTACTCTGCTCGTGGATGTCGTAAGACGTATTCTTTGACAGCATCACCAAATTACACCAGTTGATGCTCTCATTTTTTTATTGTACTTTTTGGTCTACAGTAGTGAGACATTTTGGAATGTATGTAATTCTGTAAATCAAGTTTGAATAAATATAAAATAACAGACGAGTAAGGGAACCTAGGCTAAGCACGGGGATTGCTCTCTAGGGTAGAATAGACAATAATAACATCGCATCCTTAAACATTGCGTACATTATTCAAATTGAACGAATGAATTAAAAATAATTTACGCATTCGATGACAAAGTGACGTAACTTTTTTCTATTCCACCCTAGACAACAATCCCCGTGCTTGCTCTACAGAAGTTCAGCTTTCTTCTGAGTACTTTTAACACCTGCAATTACCATCCGCCTGCCACGCGTGGTGATTATGGCAAAAACACTTTTATCCGGGGGAGGTGCAGCAGTCGATGTTACTGATGAGGTGAGGTGCCTACCTACATACATAGATAGATAGATAGATAGATTATCACTTTATTGCACCATCAATACACTTATAAAACAAGAACTTAATACTAATTATATATAATGTGGCACAATCGGCGGCCTTATCGCTAACA
Organism: Eupithecia inturbata; assembly: GCA_963662085.1. Lineage (NCBI taxonomy): Eukaryota > Metazoa > Arthropoda > Insecta > Lepidoptera > Geometridae > Eupithecia > Eupithecia inturbata. Next base: position 4,126,109 of record OY759195.1, read on the forward strand.
GCGATCTCTTCCAGGCAACCTTAGTAAGTATATAATACATACCTAGTAAGTAGCAGATTTGTGGCAACACACAGGTATGTAGTAGGTGCGATAGGTATGGTAGGTAAAACCTTTAGTAAAACATTGGATGAGGGCGAATTCTAGGGAGAACTTAGTTCAAATTTTAGTACCTACCTAAACTAAAATTTATGACGCTTTTGACATTTAAGCCTTGGTCTCATGATCACTATTCACTACGCAGTATGCTGCGCTATGCGCTGTGCGGTGCTGGACACAGCATTGTATGAGAAACGTCTTGAGTGGTCTTTTGTTCCGTAGAAGTCTGCGTCAGCGGTAAGGGGCAGTACGCAGTATGCAGCGTACTGCGTGGTGATCAAGAAACCAAAGCTTTAAATGTAAAATTATAATTTAGGTAGGTAGGTACTTAAATTTCAACTAGATTCTCCCTAGAATAAATTCGCCATCATTCAATGATTTCTTTAAGTAGTTTTTCCCTTTTTATATTGACAAAAACAGAAGGAAGAATTGACGTCGAATTAATACCAATAAGGAACTTGTTCAATATTTTAACTCTATGTTAGCTGACTACTGATATTAGTTTAAATAAATAAATAAATAATATATTTTATTTCAGAATATAATAGTCCATAGGTGTACGACACAATACAAATCAAAATACAATTAAAAGAAGCAATAATAATTTAAAATACACACGACAATAGAAGTAGAAAACAAAAATAATAATAATAAAGAACAAAATAATTATTATAGAAAAACTGTGTCAGGTGATCTGAGGATAATCAATGAAGGAAATATTTTCATGCATTGATCACCCTCAGCACAAAGTACCTCCATAGTGGAGATGATAGTCCCTCTGCCATAGTCCTCAGGATGCTGTTGCGTCTTACCGGGTAAGGTAGTTTTAAGAATATATCCTTTTTATTTTATCCTGCTTGATCTCATTTCTCGGTTTCTCTAGTCATTGGTAAATCTTATTGCAAACTAGTTCGCTGCGAAGCTAGAACAGCGTGTGTATCGGTGGCACACAATGTGTTAAATATATTCTTCTGAAATCAAAATAGGCAACCGTCTAGCTGTATTCTGCTAATAGTGTTTCTCTTCACGAGAAGTGTTAAATTCGTTGCTTAAAGTTGTCCCCACTAATTCGACATTCTAGTTTTGATGGCCAGATTAAGTCTGGTCTGTTTATTTCAAGCACTGCTTTTCGGCGCGCCTGTCATAAAGGAACCGTCAACATGTTCGCGGCGCGGCAGACATATCTGTTCGAACGGATTTTATACTCTCGTTCGTACAAAGTTTAAAGTCTGCTACATCTGTCTGTAAAACCAACAATTTGATAGGTACTTACTACTACACAGGTAGAAAATAAAAATGTTAAAAAAGTTTTTCGGTAAGTAATAAAAATGTAACAAGCCAAAGCGTTTGCGATATGACTACTGAGGACTTGTTTGATTTGCCATACACTTATGCAGCCAAAGAATTAGGTAATGGAAGAACGATATCGCAAAAATAACAAGGTGGACCTGGAAAAGACAAGCCGTAGAGATTGACAGAAGAATCTGGAGATCTACAAAGCATTCACAAATCAGGCATGAACATTGATATTACAATAACAGAACAAAATAATTACAACTAATATTTACACTTATATATATTTCTTGTGCCCAGAATGGCAATGTGGCAATGCTGCCAGCATTGCCACGTTGGATGGCAATGCTAATTCGTTGACCGAAATAGAAGCCAGCATTCCTATCACCTGTAGACTCTATGAGAAGTTTGGTAAGATCTTTATAAATGGTGTGTGTCCCGGACCCCAAGGACCAAGGGTTTCAACCTCATTACCCATCACAGAACAATAAGCTTCATTATGATTAGTCCGTTCGATAGGTGGCTATGGACGTCAGCCTTTAGGTACAATGTCAGGGCACTTAACGGTTATTTCGGCCTGGGCTAAATGTCATAGACCAGACATGATCATTTGGGTATATTCGTGTTAACCTTCTTTTGGTCATATACTAGAATGGAATAGGTGAAATAGGTAGAAGTCATTTGAGATTTGGCTGATTTTACAGAATGCCTCGTAATGGGTGTACTAAGCCAAAAGGGGGGATTCTGGAAACCAAGAGGGTCAACTTTTCTACAATATTTTGAATTAGACTTTTCTTCATATTCGTGAAGGACAGCAGAAGGAAGGGTAAGGTTTGTAGATATCTTCAATGTCGATGTAAACTTCCTAATAAATACTACTACACCTTGCTAGGCCTTGTCAACCTTGTCAAATTTAGATTTTCAACTCTAAATTTGACAAAGTCAAAGTCAAAAACTCTATTTCCATAAATACAATAAATGTACACTTAGAAAAGGTCAAATTCTTAATAATTAAACACTGACACGGAAAAAAAGTGATATTTTTGATTTCAGTCGCTTCGGTTTGTAGACTAAAGTAAAGAAGCGACGAAGAAACCTGTTAGTTGCCTGTTAGTTGTTATTTTTCGAGTTGGAGCAAATCCCGTCCCAAGCTTTTTTATCCTCTAGATAATCTGATATTTTATGGTAGGCCTTTTTACACAAGAAGGTTTTGACAATTTGTTTGAATTTATTTACTGATAATTTTTGCAACTCACTAGGAGTTTTTTTGTAGAAGCGTATACACAAGGTTGACAAGGCCCGGGAAGGTGTAGTATTTTTAGCTAAATGCAAAACTACTGCTATAAATTGGTTAAACCACTTACCTATGCAGAGACTGATAATCTACTAATCACGCTGTCCTAATCGGTAACTTTGTCTCGTCTGTCTAGGTATATCTTACCTTATAACAACCCGCATAAAATAATCTATTAAACAAATGTTCACACAAAAACACACACACACCACATCCTAACACACTAAATGCGCACATACACATCCCCAAAAACGCACGATAGAATCAGTAATTTAGTTTAATAAATAAAATATGAAGTCATTGATAATGTTCTTCATATTTTACCTTAAATAAGTAAGTACCTTCCTACCTAGTTTGTAAACCTCTGTTTACTTTTAGTTTGTAAACTCCTATTTCCGCGGAGTGAAGGGATTGGTGATCTGTAGTTATAACAGGTTTAAATATAAAAACTTATTTCAGGCACAAGTCTCTCACAACATAGGTCATGAATACATGCCCCTACTGGTTGACTTACTTTTTATGTTACGCAACTTGTGTTACTTTTTATCTTGTTTAAATGTAAGGTTTGGTTGTCAAACTAAGCCGAGATCTCAGTACTCACAGGATCCGCGTGGTAAAAAACTCAAATATACATAAAATACAAAAATTTTTCTTTGGCCATGTATGTGAAAACACGTTATCGAAAAGAAAATCATGAAAGTGCGTACATAATATGGTCGAGGTCTCAGGAACCCTACGGTCTATTGAAATGATTTACGTTTTGATTCGTACTAATTATTTGGTTTCTACAATCAGTTTCTTCATAAGTTGTTTAGTTCCTTTGTAAAAAAGCAAAACTTAAATTCTTGCGCTTACGCCATCCAAAAAACGTACGCTCTGTCCCGCTCCTATGAACGCGAAATCCTATGCCTATCCTTTTCACAAATGGCGCGGATTGAGCCCTCTTAACCAATTACTATAATTAATACCTAACTTAATATTCACATATTATTCACTTTTAGTTAAGACCTTTGTGAGAGACAAATAAACGTTCTATTTATTTATTATTTTATACATACTTAACGTTCACTACGTCACGAAACAGTTCAGTATCGTTTAAATTTTAGTACGTAACTTTTCAAACTTACGCGATTTGTGTAGAGGAAAATAAACAAAATGTACGCGATAAATATACTTACTCTTGCATTTCGACTTAGTACACACACTACGTGGCACGCTGTTTTGGTGAGGAGTTCATATTTTATGGCCTAAATATGTACTTACCTAATTATTTTAACGTAGGTGCCATAGTAAACTTTTTTTCTTAGTAAAAACCAGACAAGTGCGAGTCTGACTCACGTAGCTACTAATTAATTTCCATTTAACTGAAAAAATAGAAGGCGGGCACAATAAAGTCATAAGGCTGTCTGGGAAAATATATTTTATTTTTGAGGCACGATACTCTACAGGTTGTATCTAAAGATAATGAGTTTAGACCCATCTTTGAATGCTCGTGTTCACGCATTCAAAGATGTCTAAACTTGTGTCGTAAGGACAGCTTTCAAAAGCCAAAGCTTGTCCAACGAATAAAACCTAATTTTGTTGTTTGAAAACTAAATATTGCTTTTAGTTTTAGTAGAGTAACGGTGAGTGTACGAGTGACGGGTATCCTACCTTCTAAGTATTTGAAAAGGTATTTTTTTCTTCGAAATTTAGAATTTTTTATTCAGTTTACGGTTAAGCCTGCTTATCAAATTAAAACAAAAAACAAACAAACCTAAATAGAAAGAAGAAATAATAAGTAGAATTAATAAGTATTTTGATATCGATAATGGTTTCGTTTTTGTCATTTGGCACACGAAACCAAAAAAGTACACTGAGAAAGATTTTTCTACGATAAGATTTCAACATGACATGTGACTTCCACTTTTTCTCGAGAAACTTATGAATGTTTCCATATTTATGTCTACTGATGTAGAGTCTTCGTCCAACTGTAGACTTGAACGAATTCTAGGATCAACTGTAAAATAGTTTAGCATCGGAAAAGCTGCTACGCAAAAGTGATTCCTACGAATGTAAGAGCCAACGAACAACGAAACAATGCCAGGCAAAGTTCGCTTTAGGCTCTACAGGTTTATTATATCTCGGTTTAATGATTCTTATCACAAGCAAGTATTTTAGAAATTTCAACCAAGTACGACTAGAATTGCAAGTCTACGGTGTCTACCTAATTATAAAATATTTTCTAAGTAAACATTCCTGCCAATCTTACTACAAAAGGATTATGAAATAAACAATACATTATTATCTCACATTTAATTAAATATGTTGATTACATCAAACAGTTTTCTCATAACATACGTTTCTTTGACTAGATAGTGACTAGAGCACGGCCGAAACGTCATTTTCGAGTTGGAAAGTTCTAAATGTTCACAAGAATACTAACACATAAACTCAGTTGGGCATAGGAAGGTTCACAGTTTCACATGGGGTCACATTGATCACAGGAAAATGAAATGGCCAGCATCCAAGATGCTCAAGCGTAGGGTCGGACGCATTGCTCCGGCCCAAGCAACCTTCAGGCAATCCCCAGGTCCTTCATAGCCTTCAGAAAACGGCTGCGAAGGTTCACGTACACCGCGTTTCGGTGCGACATACCAGTCTGACGCAGGAAGCGCAGAGTCTCCTGCGCGCACAGCAAGAAGCCAAGCTGCTCCGGATCCAAACACTCAGGCACCGCGTCGAGCAGCAACGGATCCTCGATGTACTCATCTTCTTCGTCACCACCAGTCATGGACGCATCACTGTCAGACACATCATTAGAGCAGAACTTCCCGAAGAGACGGTGGATCGCCTCGTGCTTAGCTTTGTCGGAGTCGGAGCCGGTGTTTCTCGGCTCGCTGCGGGAGCGCCGACGCCGCGGTCGCTTCTCCGGCACCTCCGGTTCTTCATCGGAAGACTCCGAAGCCCTGCGCTTGGTGCTCATCTTATCACTGCTACCCCCAACTGACTGCATCGAGGAACAAACAGCGAGTGGTCTGTGTACAGGGAATTCAAGGGATCAGCGATTACGTAGAGCGGGATGGGTTGCTGTTACCGGCTCGCGAGAGAGGGAGAGGGGACACCCAGCTGGGGTATGCAGCTGCGAGTAATTGCGGGGAGTTTCGCTTTGTTTGATAAACTTTATTCGGGGGAATAAAACGGCGGGTTCGCGCGGGGGCGGAGCGTCCCGGCCGGCAGCTGGCTCGCATCTGCCGTCAGGTGCTCCGCTGCACAGGCTCGAAGGTGCCGGGCCGAGCGACAAGTCGCCAAACATAAACAAACCTTTGACTTTGTTTGTTTACGATTTGTAACTTTGAAAGTAAGTAGAGTTCCGAAAGAATTAATTTTCTCCGTTACTACAATCTTGACAGATTGTAGGAAATTTTCAAATACAAATGATGCAAAATAATCCTTCAGATTATAGTGTTGAACTATGATTGTTTCAAACATTAATTAGAACTTGTTAAGATGTTGATTATTTTTTGGTAATCATTATAAAACCTAAATGTATGAGTACTTACCTAAACTTTACACATAAATTACTGCTGATGAATATCAGATAATCAGATTCCAAAGCCTAGAGCACGATAATTGCATCGAAAAATAGCAAGCTGAACATTTTGCAGAGAGTTCACCGCTATGTATTACATAGCTGCTATGTAAAATGGAAAAATCAATACTGGCTTATGTACTGAAGTCCCGGGGATTGAACTGCCGGTCCTATTTAACCCAACCACTTTACTATGACTGCCTAGAACTACCTATCTATGAACTGTTATAGGCAATCGAGGTAAATACACACTAAGATAAAGTTAGGACTTATCTATATTAATTCTCAAGTAAACCAAAGCTTATGATTTCACTAAAACATGTAAGAATCATAGAAATAACCGTAATAGATTTTATCAAATAATTATTAAGATTACTACGTACTACGTACGTGTTTTGTTAAATTATATTAAGTAATATTTAATTATATTGTCTCGTCTAGTAATTATTTAGTTCTAGTATGTTTAAGTTAGAAAAATTATAAGCATTATGTATAAATAAACCCGCTATGTTACCTATTACTAAGAATATTTCTTTGAAAATAGCAATGTAAAGGTTAAAGATTTGACTGAGATTATGCCCAACGTCTCACGTGAGACGTTGGGCATAATCTGCCCCCGAGCACACGCATTATTTCCTTTGTAAAATCCGCTACCGCTTTTCACCGAACTTTCTTATTAACTAACTTATTCATAACGTCTCACACGAAGTTATTCCCAGCGTCTCACATGAGCACCTATTTCCAATGTCCGACCAAACTTTCCTCTGAAACACTGTAAAAAATCCGGTTATAATTATATCATACCTACTAGTGCACCGCTGGACATAGGCCTGGCCTGATAAAGTTGTCTAAAACAAAACCTTAGGCTAGATTTATGAACGCTAGAACTTTGCCCAGCAGTGAGACAGTCTTAAAATATATAATATATCCCACCCCCCTAGAACATGAGCGGGTTAACAACAAACCTTGCTTGTGTACAAAATGGATGCATAAAAATATATAAAACCATTGATGATGACGACGACACAATCCTAAGTTCTATGCACAAAGAGTATCAAGCTAGCCAGCTAGCTAGCGAGGTATAATCAAGAAGCTTGATTTTAACGAAAAAGAACTTTAAAAAGAAGGTTTCATTTTAACTAAATATTACTCGCAAACAGAGTTTTCATTCATCCTGAAGTTCACAGAAGATGTATTAGTCTGTGTAAAGCAGTTACACCCGTCAGACGCAAGACATCCAGTCCTTACGTACCTATAAGGTTAGCGTGACGTCCTTTACACACTATCCAATCTGTAAGCCAGTGTGGCTAGTATGAGTTTTCACAAAACAGAAACAAAAATTCAAGAACGTGTTAGTTTATAGCGGTGACTTGTCAAAGTAAACAAGATCCGTCAAGTGCGAGTGTGACTCGCGCGTCGAGGGTTTCGAACGGTTGCCAAGTATACCAATGTGTACTATAGGTACTGGTTAGAGACTTTGCTATTTGATGTATACCAAAAAGTTAAAGTTAATTTCAGTTGTATCGGTTTGCAAACTTCGGAGTACAGAGGGTAATAGTAAAATTTTCGAGTTATTTCAAAATATTTAAGAAAATATGTTGCCTACAGCAATTTTAAAAACTGTTTTGACATGTTCAAACCGATACCTTTCATTTGATATCCCCCTTGCTGAGGTAGCCCCCCTTTTGCAAATTATCCCCCCCCTTTTGACCCTTTTTCAAAAAGTGGTCTATTTACAGACTTCTCTATATTTTTCCTGGAAAATATAGATCCATATCTACAAACGCTACGTACATTTCGGATGGATCGCTCTGTAAACTTCGGAGATAGGGGGGAGAATGAGTATTTTTCGACTTTTATCAACATACTTCTAAGTACGAAACCTACAGAACTTTCAATAAATGTTTTGAAATGTACAATTTGATACCTTTCACTTGATACCCCACTTGACATTGTAGGTTTCTTTTAAAGCTCATATGGGTATCGTGACCCTCAATTACCGATTACCCTTACTCAAATTTGCAGTTCAAATTTAAACCAATCGGCGTCTATTCCGTAACGATTACTTTCGCCTTTGTGTCGTTATAACTGCCAGGTAAAATTAACGCGTGATAGCAATCGATAGTGAATCATCTTACCGAATGAGCAAATCAACGTCTGTAAAGTAAAATAGTTATGTACAGTAACAAATACTTTATTCTGTTAGCCTGTCTGCAAACTATCACGTTATTTCCACGCCTATTTTAATTTTATTAATTTTACCTTTTCTTTGTGTCTAGTGTATTTACGGAAATAAATATTTTTTGGATTTATGTTGATAATAAACAAATTTCTCTGAAATCTGTTATTTTTTGATGTCTGCTTTGTTTAAAAACTCTAAAAGTATTATACATACATTCATGTTGTATGAAACAGTTTCTCAACAGACAGTTTTTAGCTTTGCGCACTATTATCCAACGCACAGCACATAAATGTGCATTCAAATATGGGTCTAAGCTCGTTATCTTTAGATACATTTTACAGTGACAAAATGGCTTTCCACAAGCTTCAAATGCCCGCGAGCTGTCTGTCGTCTGATGCCGTCAATATGAAATGCATCTAAATGTTACGAGTTAAACCCCATATTTGAATGCACATTTTTGTGCGGTGTGGTAGCGGTGCTGTTGAAATTTAAGCGGGAATCGGATCCGCAATGTATTGACTTTCTGAACGTTGTTGATCCCATACCTTCCTACTTTGATGTTGACTCTACCACGTGGGCGAAGCCGCAAGCAAAAGCTATTCTGTAATGTTACCACATTCTTCTTCATAGGGCGAAGCCCTATCTATCTATCTAGTTAGATAGGTCCATAATGTGCTGAGACACAGAATAAATAAATAAAATAAATGTAATGCTGGACAAACCAATCCAGACAGCATCATCTAGCCCCACAGTAAGCAGAACTTGTGTTATGAGATTGTATTAGAATAGTGTAACGGACCCCTTAGGATCGAGCCAGGGATGGTCGTCTAACGTATCCGACAAGATTGCAACCGACATCCCAGTAACTATGCTAGTTATTTCTTAGAAACACCTCCTACAGACTAACACGGTAAATCCAACCCTACATTTACCACCCTAAAGCTCATTTTAACCCAACCTATTCGCATTAAATTAATTTTCCGAGTGGAAATTTTCGAGATATACATATTTGCAGGGTTTCCTTTTTATCGCTGGGTGCCTTTGGAAAAGAAGTCTGATGAAAGTCTTGCTACGAGTTTTTATAACTTTGAAAGAATATTTTTAGAATATCACGGGGCTGGTAATGAAAGAATCATTATGTTAGAAGGGTCACGTTGAATAAAACGTGAAAAGTGTAGAAACATTCAGGCAAGTTTTGTAACTTTTAGAGTAACACAATAATTTATAAATTTTATTTTCCTCCACCTTCATCAATCGCACCGCTATTGTTTGGAACACGTTCAAGACAATTTATTTATTTATTCAAGCATGACTTACAGAATTACAATATATTCCAAAACGTCAAACATTATTACAAAATCTAACATAGAATATTATTACACATAACATAAAAACATTAGTTAAAATTTAAAATTAAATAATCAGTAATTATCTGTCATACAAATATCTACTTAGTAATAGACAGATTATAATAGCAGGTCAATTGTAAAATCAAAAATATGCACATTTCAAAGAGTTAAATTAACAAATTCTACTCTAATACTTAGTCAAGGCAAGAGTGAATAGGTGTTTTCTAGACCTTCGTGATACACAGTCTATTTCCATCAAGGGAGATTGTGGTCAAACGATAGTCTATTGACTGTATAAAAAATCATGAAATAAATAACAAATAAAATGCTGGACATTTCACATAGCATCACCCAGTTTCTTATTATTTGTTTGGCAATAAGGCAAATATTACTGGTACGATAACTGTTCTCTCTGCGGTACTTCCAATGTCAGCGTGGATGAGCGTGGATGGTGTAAACTTTAGAAAATAAGGGAGCACTTCTGTTTTCAGACGAGGAGCACCTTGTGAGCCCTCGCGCCTCTCCTCATTCGTGGTACCACGATTAGGAAAAGTGAACGAGGACCTCTTTTGAGGAAGTATATAGACACAATTGTGTCAGCACATACTGATGACTCACCTCTAGTGCCTAGTTATGTTACGGGTGAAGCAGGAAAATCTGGACTTTGCAAAAATTTTGTGACTCACATAAACAAAACGTTTACAAGAAACAGGAATACATACTATGTATGTGTCTGACCCTAGAGTGATAGAGTGCACTAAACGACGATGAGCGATCGTCCGTCCTGTTGAATGGTTACTTTAAATCCACGTGCTTAGAGTCTATTTTTCATTTCAACGATGGGATGCAGATTGTATACGGCCACACTGAAACCGCGCTGACTATACTGTTTACCTTGAGGCCATCAAAAAATTCGCGACGTAACGTCTCGCTATGTAACGGAAACAATTCCCCCAAAGCAGAGCTTGTGTTATGGGTACTAGTTAACTAATAAACTAAATACAATTATATGCATAGATAGATGCATGGAACAACATTACACAAACATACTCGTATTTTGAATTACACGTCTGTAATAAAAGACCCAGAACAAATATCTGCAGATCATACGTCTGCGTCGCAGGCGGTCCTACGCCCGCCGCGCCACATCATCGTCCGCCTCATTGTTGGGCGAAGGTCCGCCTGCAACGCAGGAAGTTGCGGGGGTTCCCGCCTTGGGACAAATGTTAGTACGATCTGCAAATATTTGTACAGGGTGTTCTGGGTACATTCTATATAAAATAAAAAAATATCTATAATAATTCATTTATTGTTTGTGAACCAGATAATTTTACAGTCGGTACAAAAGACTTATTTTAGATCGCTGAATTCTGCCGCTTAGGCGTACAAACATTTCATTATACATGTGAAAACTGACTAACAATCAGAACGTTTTTATTTGACTTAAAAGCATGCAATTTTATAATTTATTTCCAATATTATCCCTTCTAATCAATGCCAAATTATGAAATTTAATTTAAAATAAAATAGTTAATTAATTAACGTCAGCTGGAGATGAACATGTCAAAAAATAAAATAAAAATGTATGATAGTCAATTTAAATAAACAATGTCAAACAATAGTACAGTCACTAAATTTCATAATATGTACATATCTAATGTATTAAGTACATCAGTCATCTAGTACCTAGTACCCATAAGCCCATAACACAAGCTCTGCTTAGCTTGGGGCTAGATGGTGCTGTGTGGATTGTCCAGCATTATTTATTTATTTAATTGTAAAAACTTTGTGTGCACTCAAAGGCGTGCTGCAGGAATTCCACATGAATGTAGGCAGCTCAAAGGTACAGTCACAAACGCTACCAGCATCACATCGCTGCGTTTGTGAATACCGATCCTGAATGTTCTCAGAATTGTTCAGAGGACACACAGACTTACACACTAATATTGTAAATGCTATAGTTTGAATTGATGGATGATTGTTAATTCTTCACGCCACAAATACTGAACGGATCTAGCTAAAATTTTGCATAGTAGGTCTAGACCTGGAATACAACAAAGGCTTACTTATGAATTTAAGCGGGTTAACTACGAACCTAGTTTGTGGTGGAAGAAGACCAACGTTTCATCTCACACGAATTGCCTACGACGCACATGGACGTGTTCGAGCACTAGTAGCTGCAGCGCGCCGCGCCGCGGCCTTTCGGATCGCACCGAAGAGGCCAATAGAGGCAAGCATTTTTTATAAAACCCTACTATAAAACCACGGGCGGAAACTAGTAGCCAATATCAGAAGAAAGCCTCGGATTGAAGCTGCGCCCGATGCAGCGCAGAAACTATTTAGAGCGCTTCTGCGAATCCTTCGATCTAGGAATTGAAAATTGCTTATTTTGCCGAAGCACCCCAAGGCACAGAATGTGGCATGTTTTAAGGTTTCTATTCGAAGGAATACCAATGTATGATCGTGTTTCCTTGTAATAATCTAGCCCTGTAAATAAACTCTTTAGCGATAAACTAATCGCCCTACACCTTATTCCATGTCATAAATAAATTTAGTCTAAAGTCAGGTACGAAGCCGCGGGAAAGAGTTGCCTTTAATTTATCTATGAGCAAGGTAACGGAAACGTCGCTTATTTACATTGGGCTAAGAACCTTTTCCACATCATCAGCAACGAGTTGGAAAAGGCTTTATTATTTATTGTATGTTATTTTAATGTTGGATGAACAATTTATTATTGGATTAATTTTATTTTGATTTTTTGTATTGTTTTGTGTTAGAATTATTTTTTATTATAACTAATATTTTAAAATTAGGAATTTAATTAATTATATGAAAATATGACCAATGTTGACGATTTGTATAGATATTATTATGATTCTGATTCTATAGATACACTATCGCATTAGGCATTTGTGTCCCTGATAAGATAGCTGTACAATATTTAGAATAAATAAATAAATAATCATTAGTCTCTTTGCCAAAGTTGACCTTGGTCTCTGGTAATTTCCAGCATTTAATTCCATTCTTGACCTTTACCTTCTGTCCAGTTATTCAAATTGCCTTTAGGTCTTGTTCAATGCCATCGAGCTATCTGAGCTTCGGTCTTCTAGGGGTTTTTGGCCATCAGGTTGCCATGCAGAAGTCGCTTTGTCGTCTTCATTCTTTATAACTTTTATAAGTGACTGACATCGAAGACACTTACTTTTATAAACTTAAGCACTTGGTACATGTTGTTAAGCTTTTGGTTATCTTATTAAATATTATTTATCGGGTATTTATCGCGTACCTTGTGTTTTTATTTCCTCTATCCCTCTACCCCTTTTTTCAGTCGCCCCTGACGACGATCGTTGTAACGCGTTGGAAACGTAAGAGAAATGAAAACACAACGTACGCGATAACGCGATAAATACCCAATAAATAATATTTCATATTTATCGATGTATTTATGTTAACAAATAGCGAAAGTTTAGAAAGTTTTATGGACATCTATTTAGCCTATTTCACACTTTTAATAAAAAGAGGTTTTTTTAAGAGTTTAATTTTCCAACTGTAGAACGTCAAGTGTCGTCACCTCGTTACGCAGTAGCTTTACGTTCTATTAAAACGTTAGCACTAGCTAATCGCGTCAAAATTGTGTGATGAAACAAGCCCTTAAACCCTAGGCTGCTCCAGTTGAAGGTAGGCTTAAATCACATTACCTACCCTATTCATCGCTACCGTAGTCGTCGAAGCTTCCTAAGCTTTGAGACGCTTCCGAGAAACATCAAAGGTAGTCCAGTTACGGTAATAGGTACCCACCTAGTTCTAGTCTGTAGTAGTAGTCTAGGTGTAGCTATATCGAACTGTAATCAAACGCTTCCGTCCAAGATTGGAGCGCAGTCAGCGTGGAACGTCGTGGAGTTGCGAATTTCCGTCTTAAAGTTATGGGGCTGAGTTGATTGGTAGTTATGTGTCTCTCAGAGCTCTTAAATTGTCTACAGACAAAAATTATACAGAAAAAATACTTTTCAGCCCTAGAGCTTAAACTTGAATTGTAGTTTCGCTAAGCTACGCTGTAATGAATGACATAGATACTTTTTGAGTAAGAGTTTTATTAGTGCTTTTGTCCACACACGGTTTTTCGCAGTGTGTAGGCACAGTCATCAGACTCATCAGTGTTGAATGGATACCTGTGGAAGCTTGTTGATGTACGGCTCGGCAAAAAACCGTGTGTGGACAAGAGGCCGGGAAACTTCTAAGAATTTAAATAATATCCGAAAAATTAACTCCCTAGACGGGACATGAACCCGCAACCTTCCTCTCAGTACGGTAACGCGCTATAGACACAGTTATTCTGTGCTAAATAAGTTCTGTGGTAACAAATTAAGATATTTTACAATATTTAAGAAAATCCTTGAAGTCACCTTTCATAAAAATTAAATCTAAATCGGACCGAGAGTTACAATGGGGCAGACTTACACAAAGACAAACAGACACATTCACATAAAACACCCAATCTTTGGCATTGGGGTTTAAAAGTAGGCAGGTCAAATAGCTTATCCACATTTCATTCGTCTACGTTCTGTCTCTTGGACGAGATGGGATAGCTTCTTTGTTGCGGAAGTAACTAACCAGAGAGGTAGGTATATAGAACGAAGCCTGGACGTTGATAACGTTCCAATCTCATAATGCTATCGACATCTGGTCCAACAACAAGATGCTCTACCAAACTCTAAAACACTAGACCGAAGTATTGAGTATCTAGAAAGAATGTACCTAGATAATTATAGGATCGAAATATAAGCGGACTTCGGTATAGTAATATATAGTGTTACATTTACATGCCAGTTGTGTAATTTACATGAGAAATGTTTTATTTACGTGTTAGTTTTTTATTTGCATGCTACCGAATTGTTTTATTGACTTGCACCACCAGAAAACTAACAAAGATGATCGGCGAACTATTTGTTTCGTAAGCTTTTGGGACCTTATAATCTTCACTAAAACCTGGTTGTAGCAGCTTCCATCTAGCGGGGAAACTCCGTAGCATTTGCTACGCCTCGTGGCGTTCTAACTTACTCATAGGATCCTAAACGTGGTTTTTCAGTTTGCATAGCAGTTAACCAGCTTACCGGTAGATGGCGCTAGGTTACTTTTTGAAAACAGTTTTGTGCAATTAAACTTTAAATGGTGGCTTTGCATGGACTTTTCTCATGTTTTGTCTAATCAAATTTATTTTGCAACAGCAAAATGGTTATATGATTTTATTTTCGTTTACAACTGAAGATACAAAAACATACATTTCTAGTAGTAGGATGTTTTTCCTTTGTTAGTCCTCCTACAGTGAAAGTTTTGTTTTTGTAACTACGCTCAACTTCACTCTGGGTATAAAAATACTGTTTTGTATGCTTTGAACCGCCGCGCCGCCGCTACATCAAAGATAGCAAATATAAAGTTTTTTCCAATAAACCACACTAGGTATTTGCCGATCTCTGAATCTCCGCAACTCACTCTACACAGGTAAAAAGAAAACAAAATCTGTTATCACGTTTTATTTGTAGGTAACTACCTATCTTGTTAATACCTATAACAGTTACAACGGGACATACCTACACGGTCATTTCCAATCAGTTTTTGCGTATTGCTCTCTTTGTTCGCATCACAATAGATTCACAAGTAATAATTTTACAACATAACTGTCTACATAATTGGGTTCATTTTTCCATTCTCCTTTGTTCCATCAGGATCATTTCCAGAATTTTCTTCACATCCCATCATTGGAATGGCGATGTTCTATTTTTAAATCAAAATCGACCCAATCACATTCTGTTCCAATTTTAAAACCTGTTCCTGTTAATGAAGGGGTTCGGCCTTTGTGGGTAGGTCTGTGGATTCCTTCTGTAGTCTTCGTACTGCCTCCAGTTCAAGTACCAAAAAGGTTGGTTATCTTTGGGCAAGGCGTTGAAGCGGTTTGCTAGGTTTCCGTCCCCTCGGAGTTCTATCGGCTGGGGCACGTCTTCTCCGAATCTGTTGGACAGGAGGTCATTTCCTGCATTTTGTGGGTATCCTATCGCACTGAGTCCAGCGTAGAACGGCCTTTGAGCTTGAACTATGCAGATAAAAGCGAGAGCCAGTAATAATATGTTCGTTGTCGCCATTTTGTCTGTAAAAGAAAAAAAAAGTTATAAACTTTTTGGTTCGAGGTGGCCAGTGTTGAACCAGTTTTAGATTTGTCTTGCTGTTTGTTTTGTTTTTCCGTAAAAGAGAAAAAAATTGTTATGTTTAAGTCCAAACTTGTCCTTGGAAACTGTTACAGCTTTATTGCGAGTAAAGTGTTTGTTTTTCTTTTGGTTTGTGCCAATCAAATATTGAAACAAGACAATAAACGGTAGCGTAGGTATGTCATTAATAAGTACCTACTTGCTTTGTTCATTACGAAAGCAATCATATCTCCATTTAGAACAATTTTTCAATAATAACTATTTATGATAAATTTGACGGCCAAATGACGCCAATTAACGCCAGTTTGGATGGATGGATACTTAAATGTATATTGTTACTTCTTCACGCCAAAACTACTGAACGAATCAGGCTGAAATTTTGCATAGATGTCATTTTAAGAATAAAATTACTTTTTATACCATACATCAGTTCCTATGAGATATAAATAACTTTTAAACGTTTCCATAGAAACACGCATGCGAAACCGCGGGCAAAAACTAGTTATTTTATTATGATAAAATTATATTCGTCCGTGTGGTTAAAGAGCGAGCTAGCTGCTCTACCAAATACTTATTTTCTAATAAGTAAGTAGGTACTTTTTTATAATGTATAAGTATTGTATGTATTTAAGGACAAGAAGACAGACGGGAAACTGCACAGGACAGGAAAAAATGGCAACACTTCCTGTCGCTGAGCCATAGGAGTAAGTATGTATTTTAAATCTTGTACATGATATTCTTTTGCAACTGTGTTTTTTTTTTTCAAATAATAATTGGCTGCGATCGAAGGTAGGTACTTACTTATAGATTCATTAATACCAATTTCTGGGTTTGCGGTTATCTATCACAGTAATCTTTTTCCTTAACGCAAATACATTTATCAAGATCAAAATTGCACGAGAATATTATAATTTACTTCGTTTATTTCCCTTTCCGGAAAATATTCTCTATATTTTATTAGAAGTGCTTTAATGACTCTGACATTGAAAAAGTATTCGCTATTTTGCAAATATTTTCCTTAACTTAACAAATGACAGAAAATTATTAACGAGAAAAAATATGATAATATACCTTATTATTAGAAGTGTCCGCAAAAAGAAAAAAAAATAACCACTTATTTTGAAAAACAGTCTGTACTGAACGACAACGCAATGGTGACTGGGCTTATAATGATCACCCACTGAGTTTAAATATCGAATCATGCGCGTCTGTATCAGCGCCAGTTTGAAAAAAGAACGCTTTAAGTATAGACAAGCTTTACTGTTTATTTTCATAAAATAGGCCAGTTTTTACTAGAGGATACTGGAGTAGAGTAATTAATGAGGTTCGTTTATTTATTCGGTATATATGGCCATTTTTTAATTTTTTTTTTATGTTGAGTAAATTAAGAACCAATTACTTATGTAAATTGTAGGCACAACAAGCAAAATTGGGCTATACCTTTAGAAATAACCAGTAATTCGTTTTACAAATTACTATTGACAAAAAGTTTACTGAGAATCGCAATCAGCAGATTGAATATTTACATTTTGATTCAATAACAGAGTTGGTTCTAAATTCACGATTATGCACTTTATGAAATTTTCATAAATAATAGGTTAAAATATTCATATTAAAATGTAAAACCATTCTAAAATATTCTTAGGCCGGCGTAAAAACCCCATTCAATACCAACTACTCCTCTTTCGAACGTGACGTCACGGCTGAGTCTCGAAGTCGCCAGTATAAGAAGACCTCTTATCTCGATCTTCACTTCCGTTGCTATCCATAAACTTTGTACTAAAGAGGGGGGAAGGATAGGTCTGTTGAATTTGGCATTTGAGATTCTTCATTGATGCCATGGGTATTATGAGTAAGCAATTGTTAGATTGGGTTTTTGTTTTGCAAATCACTGGTTACACACCCCCAACATTACGTGTCTGGTATTTATATTTTTTATTTGTAAACTATGCTCACCTATTTCTGTTGTGGTTAGTTGTCTCCCTGATTTGACGTAAGCGGTCTAAAGAGGGTTGAGGTTGAGGCCTGTAAGCTGGGTGTAAAGATTTTTCAACGCTCTACATTGTCACTTCATTTTATTTAATTACACCTACAGGGTTACTGGTAAGTCACTGACACTGGGTGAATTAACACTTTCGTAAAGTCGCCAGGGATTCCTAAAAATTTTATGTAAATAACCTCCCATACAAAATGTACCAACACGTTTATCCAGAACCAAATGAATTACTAAAGACCGATCTCCCACTACCACGCACTTTAATTTCAGGGCAGACCCGTTTTTATGTTTAGATTCAAATAAAGGCTTCCACTGAACGATTATTGAATGGAAGGGGACCTACTACTACCAACAAAGTTTAAGAATTTGATTAAGACCTGTCGTCTTCACAAACGTGTTCGTGATGATAGGCAGAACCTGCAGTTCCGGCAGTGTCGCCAATAACTCTGTAGTTGACTTGACAGAATATTATTCCAAAACGTCAAACACTAATTTACCTACGTGTTTTTTATTTTTAGTTAGAGTAACTTTAAATTTTTCTTTTTATGGACACAATCTATACTTTTCCAAAATGGGAGAAGCCACTGGCTCCTGAAACACAGTTTATAACTAGTTCAGGAGCCTATGGACTCATTTTAAATATTTGTAATTCTACTTGTGTCAAATAAATGCTTTTATTTTTTTACTTTCAATTTAACTCCTTTAAAAGATCCAATTTAACTTATTCTACGTTCCATAGTAATATATACCTTAAAACTAACATACATAAATATAAAACTTAATAAATAACACGACACTTTGCTACTACATACTTATTTAATTAATAAGTAGATAAGTATGTTATGTTAATCACAATTTTATTCAAGGTATCCCTTGCACATGATAATAATAACGATAACTTCACAGTTATTGCCTACACTACTTATTTTCAATTAATTTCTAGCGATGCACGTTAATATAATCTCTACTGAGCCGTTGCTAGTTGTTTGTTAGTTCTCTTTAGTTATTTTTTAATGTAGATATTACTGTTTGGTAAACGTTATAGGTAGGGTTGCCATAACTTCTAGGAACCAATATGGAACGTTGTCCGATGCCCATAACTCATAAAGAACACATTAAACGCCGACACGCAGCTTTTCAACTACACGATACTTAGTAGGTATAACACGCATGTGTACGTAGTGAGAGACAAACTATGTGTGTTCTAAGAGATACCCTTTGGTCTTAACCGTATCAAAAGTATAAAAGAAATTAATTAAAAGATCTAAATTATTGAACCAAAGTTTGTATTCGAAATGTTCCATGTGGACAATTTTTAACTCAAATTACTTAGGTATTTATTTTTTCGCCCAGTCATATTTTAAGTTGATTTGTTCTTTTTTTATATAGGTAAGCATAGAATTGGGCGCATGTCATTTTAAAATTGTAATGACAAATTAATATGGATTCAGTGGTCTCTACCGAATCCTGTTCCGTTCGCCCGTTCATTGAGCCGTCATCATCATCATTGAAAATATTCTTTCAACATTTGCATTGTGGGCAGGAATTGCAAATACATATTCACACAGTTTTAATTGGCATGACTTAAGCTCCAAATGCTTATATCTCCAGAAACATTCAGCCACTTTTCTTCCATGCTCAGTATTTTTATTGTGATATTATTTTTGTTTAAATAATCTTTTAAGTAAACAAACTGGTTAAAGCGTCTCAGTCTGTCCAATATCTATTTGTTTTGTATGTTACGGGCGCCCGCGCCACTCACGTGTATATCCGTATTTTGTCGAAATACGGGACAAATACGGGAAATGTAGTAATACGGGACGGGATGATCAAATACGGTGACTGTCCCGTATATACAAGTCAAAGTAAAAGTCAAAGTCAAAAACTCTTTATTTCCATAAATACAATAAATGTACACTAAGAAAAGGTGAAATTCTTAATAATTAAACAGTGACACGGAAATAAAGTGATATTTTTGATTTTAGTCGCTTCGGTATGTTGACTAAAGTAAAGAAGCGACGAAGAAACCTTTAGCCTGTTAGTTGTTATTTTTCGAGCAAATCCCGTCCCAAGTTTTTTATCCTCTAGATAATCTGATATTTTATAGGATACCTGCGACACAGGCGCGTCAGCAGAAGCCATCTGACAAGAAGAAGAAGAAGGCGCGTCAGGCTACTGTATACTTTGCCTGACATATGTGGAAATAAATAAATTTTGGTATTTGTGTGTATAGTATTGGTTACTTCAACTTAATAAGTAAATACTGAACATTTTAACATAGTATCAATCGCGCTTCTGTGACGACACCATAGTGAAACGATTGGTTAGCAAATTTGGGCAGCTGGCCCCAAAGTAAGCAGAGCTTGTGGTATGCGTACGGTACGACTCGGAACAGATACATACCTACCTGCAGATGCAGATCATACAAAACATTGAAAACATTTATTTTATGTGAATGTGTTAATATACAATTTATTTTAAATTTAGTTGTAGGTCAGTACAACCTACTTTTTCGAGCGTGTAAACATATTAGCATATTACGTGTGTTTGGTGTTGCCAGAGTACATGCAGTAACGAATTACTGTATAATTCAATTATCATGAAGCATAAAATCATTCATAATGACAATAAATTAAAATCAATCCACACGGGATACATCATTCCATAAGAGAATCGAACACACAACCTCCTTTGTCGCAGGCTATCCTTTGCCTTCTGCGTCACTGAGTCAATTCGCTAATGTATTTCGTTTAAACCGGACATGACAAAAGAATTACATAGTTATTCAATACATACATATGTCTTGGTTAGTGTCTAGAACACCTACTGCCTCAGATCGCCATAATTGTCGGAAATTAACGAATAAAATATCCTGTTTACTCGTTTTGAAAATGACATGAACTTTGCTCACAAAGCCTTATATAAAACCACATAAAACTTTTACAGGGTGATTGATTGTCAGTGAATTACGAACAACCCTGCATAAAATGGGATTTTTTCCTCGTAGTTCCTATTATTTGGCATACAATAAAGTATACGCCAAATAATAGAAACTACGAGGAAAAACCCATTGATTGTGGTACCATATATAATATTTAGTTATGTTTGTGTAATTCAAAAGTAATTGTTGGTCATTTGCAAATTTTATGCCTAAATGATGAATCATTACCAATATTACCTAAATGTTTATATTAGGTAATTTTGATTTTAGTTTGAAACAACGACAGAATAGGCATTTTATCACGGGCGTATAATAGGTACGCATAGGCGTAGGCACCTTTAAGAAAAACAAGTAAAATATGAATGTCGTTAAATATTTTAATTAAAGTGTGTTGTTTTACAACCCTTCCTGTTTTGATATCGACGATCAGTCAATAAGAGATTAATGTTGCCAAAACAAAATCTGAAGAACAGCAAGTCAGCAAGTGCAGGTCTATGTGCGTGTGCATAATCAAAGGTAAACCAAAGCTAAGCGTACGCTTAAACTTAATATTTATTTTATTGGTATAGGACTTTAGAGTACAGAAAATCTTAACGATAATAATCGCATTCACTGCCCAGCTTCGGCGGCAAGGCGCAAGACGAGCTGCGCATGGACTTTGTGAGTCTTGGGCCATGAAAGTGTTAATCATTTTATTGGCATAAGTACTTTCTAATCCTTATCATTTGGTAGATGATGCTGTGTGAATTGCCCAGCATTATTATTATTATTTTCTGGCTTATTTATGAAAGCAGTTGAATAAAAGTTTGGACTTCGATGTCCTGAATAATTTTTCGGCTTAAGTAGGTACCATCTAATCCTTATCATTTGGTGGATGATTATAGCTTGACGATGCTGTTTGAATTGTGCAGCATTATTGTATTTTAAATGTAATTCTCATGGGTCTATGTACTCGAAATAAACAATTTTTTTTTATTTATTATTATTATTTTCTTGCTTACATTAGCATCAAAGATTAAAGTGGTTGAATGCAGCTTTGGACTTCGATGTCCTGAATCATTTTTTGGTAGATGATGGTGTGTGAATTATCCAGCATTATTATTGTTATTTTCTGGCTTATGTATGAAAGTCGTTGAATAAAAGTTTGGATTTCGATGTCCTGAATAATTTTTCGGCTAAGTGCCTTCTGATAATAATATCATTTATCATGATGCTGTGTGGATAGTGCAGCATTATTATTATTATTTTCTGGCTTATATTTTAGGTAGGTAGTAAGTACCTTCTTTTATTGTATGGCAACCTATTACTGGTGTTGAATTGCCACTATTACATTAGCTATCTGCAACAATTAAGTATGCAACGCCGGAGTGACAGGTTCGATTCGATTACCGCCTCACGGGACAAATATTTGTACGATCTGCAGATATTTGTTTGGGAGTTCTGGGTGTTTTCTATTTACAATAAAAACATATATCTATATATGTTATGTATTATGTATCTATATCAGTTATCTAGTACATATTATAGTACTTACCCATAACACAAGCTCTGCTTTTTGAGACTTTGGGGGCTAGATGCGTGTGTGTGGATTGTTCATCATTATTTATTATTATAAGCGAGCCGCAATGAGACTACGTGGAATAACACGGCGAGCGAAGCGAGCTGTGCTGTTCTCTCCCCACGCCTCCAGCCCCCCGGAACCACCTCTCCCAAAAAATCTGATATGGGTATCGTTTTCTATAATTATGTTTACCTACTTAGTCTATATTACGACGAAAAACTGCATAGAAACGAGAGTTACCTAAGTTCTATTGAAAGCAAACCACTTTAAGCTTCTCCACTTAGTTTCAAACACGATTTTTTTAAACCTTTAATTAAAAACCGAGGAAGTTTACCTCGTCAAGTTTAAATATAAGTGAAAAGAGTATTTTAGATGGCAAGATTTAAAATGTTTACCCTTAATAAACCTAAGTAAGGGCTCTTGTACACACACGTTTTTTTCGCCGTACAAATCTTCGGGTAATTCGCCGTGTGTAGGCACAGACGCCAGTGTTTTATGGATCACTATAGAAGCTTGTTGACATACCGATTTTTTCGCCGTAAAAATCTAAGGTTAATTCGCCGTATTAAAGCATGGCGTCGCCGTCAAGATGCTTCCATAGTGATCCACACAACACTAGAAATAGGAATAGAAGTAGAAATTCTTTATTTAAGCCATACTTATAAACACTGGCGAATGTGCCTTCACAAGGCGAATTAACAGTAGAATTTAACGGCGAAAAAACCCCGTGTGAAGAAAGGCCCTAACACCGCAAAGTAATCAAATTACAGCTTGGAAATCCCAAGTTTTACCAACAACAATTCAATTATGTAGAAGTAGGTATTGATTCTACTATTGGTAGGTATTTAGCTCACAATTGATTTATCTTTGCAGACCTTATGACCCCGGGGAACATTTGATATTCTACTTAAGAGGAAGTAAATAAGATAACAGGGCGTTAACAGGATAAATAAAACAAATAAATAGCAAAACAAAGGAATAATTTGATTAACACTTACATTTAAATTATTACCAGCCACTCATGAATTCCCCTTGAAGGAATGTAATGCCTAAAAAATATAGAGAGAGCCGCGAGCTGTTGAGATCTGGGCGCAGCGCATCAGTATTGCCATACCGGCGCGGGGCAATGCAGCCAGCGTCTTGGGGACGCTTCCGATTAGTTTTGATGTAGATAGGTAGCTTAACTATAGATTTTTTGCAACAGTCTGCAGTTAGCTCATCTGTTACAATTTTAAATACTATCTCTCGTTTGTTTCTATTCTTTAATTGTAATTTTCTTTGTTATTAATCATCGATTCTTTGATCGATGATTAATAAATTTATTTACTACACTATTGATAGTGTAGTAAATATCTTAATTCAAATTAGGAAACTTTTCTAAACTTTTCAGCCTTATCGTCGGGAAGCGACTTCTTCCAGCTATCTTTATCTGTAGGTTGGTACTTGGTACTTCGGGTTTCCCTGATTTCAGTAGGGAAATCCCGAACGGAGCAATTTCGTCTCGATTGAAAATATCTTCCTAGAATGAACTCAAAGTATAAATAAATACTATAAATGTACACTTAGAAGAGGTAAAATTCTTAATAATTAAACACTGACACGGAAATAAAGTGATATTTTTGATTTCAATCGCTTCGGTAGGTATGTAGACTAAAGTAAAGAAGCGACGAAGAAACCTTTAGCCTGTTAGTTAGTTGTTATTTTTCGAGTTAGAGCAAATCCCGTCCCAAGCTTTTTTATCCTCTAGATAATGTGATATTTTATAGTAGGCCTTTTTACACAAGAAGGGTTGACAATTTGTTTCTATTTGTTTACTTATAAATTTTGCAACTCACTAAGAGTTTTGTGAATGAAGGCCTATTATAAAAATAGCGTTACTTTACCAATTTAGTAGGTTTATATTATCTGAAGAATTTGGTTCGTATTATATTGTTTGTAGCTGCATAAACATTTTAATGCCCGTACTACTTATTGACGATTTCAATGGCCCAGCGGGCGAAGATTCTTCTGTGACGGTTACGGGTTCGATGCGGGACAAATGTTTGCATGATCTCTGTTAAGTTAACTCGCAGCTCTATAGTTTTCTTATTTCGTAAACTTATATCGAACCCACACATATAAATATGTAACTATAGGTGAAAATTATCGCCTCTTTCATGCGGTCTTGCTTAGATCCACAGAAATCGAAATAACCAGATCATATATAATGAAAGATGATCTAAGCGGGACAGCATGAGTTCATTATTGTCATTCATAACCACAATCTTTATTTACGCGACTTATAGATAAACATACCTACTTTATGATCCCTCCGTAACTATTGGACAGATTCGCAACTGGACAGATTCTCAGCTAGACAGATTAGCAACTGGACAGAACGTGTACAGCCCATGACATAATTAATATCATGTTGTTAATTTATTTGCCTCCTATTTAGACGCAAGGGCTGACTCTTCGTGCTTCAATTTGAGCAATCAATAACGATAGCCTGTTGTAAATATCCCTTTGTCTAAATTACCAACATAAATTTAATACACGTGCTTCAATTTGAGCAATCAATAACGATAGCCTGTTGTAAGTATCCCTTTGTCTAAATTACCTACATAAATTTAATACATTATATTTACAGGAAGTCCCACAACTATGCTACATGAAGGGAAACTACTAAAAATATTTTAGATGGGAAATTCCATTTAAAAAGACTAAATTGAAGTCACATTTCTGTAAGATCTGCAACATTAAAGTGCTTTCCCTTCTTATGGCTTAGCCGTTAGACGTCTTAATGAACATCACCATGCCCCAGCGTCCTAAACTATGGAACATGGAACCAAACAACAATACTGGATATCTGGATGTTATTGCCACTTTGATAACGGAAAGCCTCTCGAATATTGCATGCGGCAGTCATACCCGTGTCATACAGGGTTTCGTTGCGATACATTTGTTTTTTAAATTAATTTGTGTTAATTTTTCTTAGTAACTAATTTTATTTTAAAATCTAAAATAAAATTAGTAATTATGAAAAATGTATTGTAAAAAGTAAAAATCTCGAGTTTTTTGGTAAATTTTATATCTTAGCTTGCAACATTTTTTCATCACTTGTATATTTGGGTAAAATCTAGTTCGGAACTTTAATGTACCTACTGTATTTTACTCTGTTTTGTAAACGAATAAATAAATAAAAATAAATAGATACCAACGCACTAGTTTTTTATACTGATTAGACCTACTTTTGACCCCAATCTCACCTGATGGTATGACATGACGTGGCCGACGATGTATCACAGAGGTCTAAAAGACACACTCACTCTTCACTCTCTCTCCACTCACACACACTTTTCTCTTCGCTCTTGTCGTGAAGAGACCTAGGTTGTAGCTAAAGAGGAAAAACAGAAGCAGGCAGCGAGTTTTGAACCTTAGCAGTACGAATGATGAAGGTAGAGGACTGGAATTTCTTAGGGGTCTTCCATTAATCACGTGAGGTTTTTTAGGAATTTTTTGATCCCCTGCCCCTCCCCCTGGTGATACGTAGTTTTCGTCTACCCCCTTACCCGAAATCACGTGTTTTTTTACCTATAATCTTATTTAATTCTGGAAAATTAAGCACCTTGGAAAAATGTCTGTCCTGCTCGGATTAGAAATTGCGAGTCCAACGAAAAAATAAATAGGTACACGTGATATCACATTACACCCCTCCTTGTGATATTTCGTGATTTTTCCCGAACCCCACGTTATAATTTTCGTATGTTGTTATCCGGCATTCTTTATAACCTCAAAACAACAAATTGCCTGAAGCGATTTTCATGAATTGTGTAGGTAACAAAACACGTCTGAATTTCGGAGGTGTTCTTAGCTACGTTTTATTGTCCTTTTCATCCTCATTTTGTGAAAAAGGTCGAAAGCACAAAAAGGTAAAAAGCGGAACTCGAGTCGGGTTTTTTCATAGATTTCAGTTGATTACCTGTCAATGGTAAAATCACAGGGGCACAATCAGTGGCGTAGACCTAGTAACTTGTAAGTTAGGTAATGTTTTGTCACGTTTTAAGTATTAGGGAATGCAGGTGTTTTAATATCCTATCCAGAGAGGCAGATTTGGATATTTTCAAAAAACCTCCTACTTAACTTAAACCTACCGATTAGTATATGTATAATGTAAGTGGTAGATTTTTTTGTAGCTCATGGATTCTTCTCTAAATTTTTATATCCTTAATTCACTAACTTAAATTCATTAGGTTATAATTTATTAGTCGTCCCGTAACTTTGTTTATGTAAAAACTTTCAGTTGCTTTTTGTGAATTTTTTAATTAGCTATCAGAACCATATTCTCTGACATATTTATTAAGCTAGTTGTACATTTACTGAATATTTTATAAATAAATAAATGTTTTGTGGTTAATTTTCTTGCTTACAAAAGGGGTCGGCTACCTCTACTGATCGCTAATCAGCCAGTAATTGACTTAATTATTTCCACGCATTTCAAATTATGGCCACAGTGGAATAAGAAAAAAAAAACTCATGCGACTACTTTCTTCTTACGCCCGTATTATGAAAGCTTGCTCAGTCGTAGATCTAAGCTTGAGTGACATTTATTCCATAGAAAAGCGTTACTCAAGCATACATCGATGACTTAGCAAGCTATCCTTTCATATTTTTTTTTTTATGTTATTTTGTACATTATTCTTAGGCATTTGACAATTCTTGGGAATTTGACAATGCCCTTGTACAGCAGCATACTTCATACCTTTTAAGTCATTTATTATTCATTATAGTCTGACCAATTTTATTTAATTTACTTTGTGGAATAGTCCTTAACTGTCTGTTTTTTATTTTCTATGAACAACCCTTATGGTTTTTCCTTTGCTAAAAATTTGTGCGAGATTGTTATAATATAAATTATTTAAAAAGTGTAACGACATCAAGTGTAACATGTGTACCTACGGTGGAATAAATAAATACAAATACAAATATCATAATACGGGCCTTTGACATTTATTCCATAGAAAAGCGTTGCTCAAGCATAAATCGATGACTGAGCAGGTTTTCATAGTACGGGCCTTAGACTGCTTCGTTCGGGATTTTATATCAGCTCGATGATCAAAAATAACTTTGCTCTTGAAGCGAGGAACATTTCGTTACAGGACCCTTGAAAAGTAACGATGATCTTCTCGCGGACGAGTTGTCCACTTCACTTTTGGGTAGGGATACAACTCGTCCGAATCAAAAACCAAGAGTTATTAGATTCGGACGAGTTGTACCCCAAGTCAAAATTGAAGTGGACAACTCACCCGCGGACGAGTTTTTTCGCGGACGAGATGCACCCTAACCAGGATTCTCGCAGCGAAATATCGCTTCACAAGCCACCAAGGACACAAACATACATCACGAATGTCACTTATTTCCCACATAGTCCGAGCATGTCCGGATGCCAGCTTAAAAGCTATGTTTGCCTCAAGTTCGGTTTATGATCGGATAGGCTAAGCTGAGAGGCAATTGATGTTCCGAACTTTGCCGAACTTTGGGGTCGGCTTTAATAACACATTTTCATCCGCAGAGATCTTGATTGGTTATTTAGTTTCTTATTACTTTTATTTCGACACCTTTTTACGACATTTTGCGATACGGAAAGTTACGGGATCCTATAAAGTGTAAGTGTTAAATGAAGGAAATGCTTGCAACCAATGTCCTGACCCCCATTTAGAAACGGCCAGGAGACGGGCACGATCCGCAGAGCTGGAGCACGTTTTTGTAACAAACAACTCCGTCTCAACTCACACAGAGGCTCGTCCTATTGCCGTTGGGACAAAAGAGATTTAGAGGGAGCAGCATTGGTGCAAGCACTATGCCAAGCCGTTAGAGCTTCGTCTTAAAATTAAATTTTGAATGAAATTCCAGGTCCAAACAACATGACTTTAAATTTCTTTCAACTAAAGAACTAGTGCTGTAGGCGGAAGACAGGAACGCTGGAAGGGCTACACTTGGAATTTTGCGTATTCCTAAGCCTGCCAATTTGACAGGCAGGGACGCCTGCGACCATGCCTTGTCATATAAATCGACATTGAAAACCGGTGATAGAGTATTCTTTACTATGTTGTCTAAGCCTTCCAAGAGCTCGCTGTGTTTCCACAGTTGACTACATCTCAAAGAATACGTAAATTTGATACAAAAATACAAAACCGAATTATTGTAAAAGCCATATGGATATTAATTTTGAGCAGTCTGTCCAAAGTTTTGTTGAAATTTTGAATTTTCTCATCTACAAAGGACTGAAAAGACTCATCAAGAATTGGTGAACCAAGGAGGCGAAGTGAACATTTTCAACAACTGTTATGTTGGAGACCAAACTATTGAATTTTTCAATTATAGAGGTATTGTTTTTGTCTACACAAGAGTCCGAAATAAAAAACTCGCACTTTGAAAAATTTGTTTTAAAACGTATTTTTAGAAATTAATCTGTGATGATTTTTAGTTCATCAAAATCTGTGTTTACCTCTCCACCTAATGTTCCGTCATCCAAATACCAAACATTGAGCTTGGATTGAAGACGTTGAATTATCGGTTGGGTGGCAAGGCTAAATATGACCGGACTAAGAGGGTCGCCCTGCTGCTGTCATCCAATAGCGGACAAAATTACTTTGTTCCTGTAAAATTATTTTGACGGTGAACCGTATTATTGCCAGAGAAAAGGGTAAATTTCTGGAATTTTGTGTTTAATTTATTTTAGCAAGGCACCCTGTCTATGGAATTGAAGGCGTTTTTGACGTCTACCTTCAGAATTACCTCTGCATAATTTTAGTCTCAGAATATAATTAATGATTAAACGAACTTACCTGTACGTGAAGTTCTATCATAATTACATGAAAACTTCGTCCGAAGGGATAATAGAAATACAATGTAGTTACGCCTCTAGTGTAAGCCAGTTGCACTAAATTTGAGATCAAAGCAAAAAATTAATCAACATTGTTTCAGCCGGCCCTACGCAACTCATTTAGTTTAGAGTTCTACTATATAAAATATTTCACACAAAATATAATGGGTCATGATGACTATCAATACACAGGGAGGGCTTATCCCTTCGGACGAAGTTTTCATATAATTATGATAGAACTTCACGTACAGGTAAGTTCGTTTAATCATTAATTATATTAAATTCGTCCTCGGGATAATAGAAATACAATGTAGATTTTTAGAGATAGAGATATATTTTATAGTGAAATATTTTCTCAATTTGTATAAAAAACTAAACATAACATAAACACGTTATCTTCTGTTCAATTAAGAATCAACAAATATTTAGATACTTATGTAATAAGCTTATTACAAGGGCAATCCACTGGCAACTGCCCTAGCAAAGGAATCGTCATCATTTACAGTAACTTGACTTGTAGCAGTTCTATTATAGAATCGAAAAAATGTCTCCGAAGAACCGCTCCATCCGGCGGTCTTTCTAATCTGATCCAAACTAATCCCTAAATTATGGGCTGCAGACGTGGAAGCATGTCTAG
This sequence comes from Eupithecia inturbata, assembly GCA_963662085.1. Taxonomy (NCBI): domain Eukaryota; kingdom Metazoa; phylum Arthropoda; class Insecta; order Lepidoptera; family Geometridae; genus Eupithecia; species Eupithecia inturbata. The sequence goes on from OY759195.1 coordinate 4,156,094, forward strand.
TACTATGAGCAGTAAAAATATTCACATCAATTCCGCTGTCATGTAAGGTGTCCTTAATCCATCGACTCAAGGTTTGTGAGCCCACCGCTTTATGTGGTTTTCTGGGGCTAATAAAAAGAGAGTTAACATTTTTGCGCAGAAAAGATGTTTTCTCTAACTGTTAATAATATTTTTCCCGGATATATTTCTGGTTTTTCTTCAAAAAACGGCAATACTAAAATTGGCTGAAGCCCACCAAAACGTGTAGTTTTTAAGAAATCTAGAGAGATTGTGGTGTATCATTTGAAAGGTAATTTTGTTAGCTATCAAGCTCTTTTGATATCATACCAATAATTATTCACCTTGTGTGAATAATTATTGGTATGGAACGTAAACACAAAAAACATGAAATTTTCAAACAAAACACCAAATTGTTTGGAAGTCCTGAAATCCTATAAAAATCCTATAAATGAAAATTGGTCATCAGTCCAAAGTTTTACTTTACTGGAAACAGTTAAACTAAAGAGAAATATAAACCACAGCCACAGAAGCAACTCAAATCGTCAGCCTAATTCAACAAGGGTTGTCTCAGCGTAATATCGCTCGACAGCTTCACCTAAGCCAGTCCTGTGTCTCCAAGGAGAACAAGAGATTTAGAAAGACTGGGAACTTAGTCCGGAGACCAGGATCTGGACGACGGCGGTGCACGACGTCAATAGATGATCGATTTAGTGACACCACTACTCCGAAATCGATACCTGGATGGCTGTGATCAAGTGAACAGTCAGACGAAGATTCAAAGAAGCGAACTTGACTCCAAAAAGGCCAGCCACGGGACCCAAATTGGCTGCAGCCCACCGACAAGCCCAGCTTCAGTTTGTTCCCGATCACTTAGATTGGGATATGGAGCAATGGAGTCGAGTCCTGTTCTCTGACGAAACCAGAATATGCCTATATGGTAGCGACCGTTGACGTAGAGCCTATAGGAGACCAGGAAAGCGATTCGCACAATGCTCTTTTGCGGAAACAGTGGCATACGGGGGTGGGTCGTCTATGATGTGGGCGGGGATTTCTATTTGCAAAAACGGAGCTTATTTTCTCACCTGGTGGCGGTCAAGAAGGCGGGCTAACCGCAGAAAGATACATCAACGACATTCTTTTAGGCCATGTGCTCCCATACACCGGGAAATTTGGCAAAGATTTCCTGCTACTGCACGATAATGCCCGCTTCCACACCGCTGCAGTGTCTAGACAGTAACTAGAAGATGTCGGCATTTCCACAACAAAATTATCTTTCAAATGATTTACCACAATGTTGTATGTACATACATACAGTTCACCGCATAGAAATTGTAAAAAATTGTCTTGAACAACCCGCCATGAAGCGATTCCAGTTTAAAACGCGCAAGTGTACATGCAGAATGTAGAAACTCTCCAAGCTCGATGTTCATTGCTTTAAAATTTTCACGTAACTACCTAAATAAATAAATAAAAAGTACGGGCCGCAGCAACAAACAACACTTTATTCAGTTATTCTGCATGTTATGTGATTTTTCTGTTGGGAGTCCTTATGGCGCTACACCGACCCACAGTACGCCGCACCGCCACCATATTATATCTTATACCACATATTATATCTTATTAATACGTTAAACAAAGGATTTTTAAAAATCCATTGGGCAGTTTGTATAGTGAAGATAACCATTGAAAGTTAGAAATGAGAAATGATAATAATGCTCACACTTACGATAGAGCACATCAAACGCATCCTTCTCCAAGGTTTATTTGAGTTCTGCCAATTTATTCACAGGAAACTGAGCCATGTTTCAGCTCTGCCTAGTAATCCATTACTAGATTCCCATTATCGCTATTCCTGCTAGAGAAGCTAATAAAAGTGTTTACAAATGGGAGATATACGGGCTGCTGTTTCGAGTGTTCGTTTAATTCGAAGTTCGGTTCGGTGAGTGTGTGAGGCATTGTCTTACTTATGCTGGTATGGCGAGCACTGCAAAAAGGTTCTTTGAGTTGTTAAATGAAATGCAAATGTTCAAGAAAAAATGCCACTTGCCCTATAATTTTGGATGGAACTCGTTAGATCCATGATGGATCTATTTAGATGTTTTGTATTTTTCATTAGATGCTAATTCTTTTGACTGGACTATAATTCACCCAAAGTGCCCAGAGTAATATTAGTGCGACTTGCAGAACGAACATAGTATTTTAACGAATAGTCAACTCGTACCTGCTAAAATGAAATTTTTGTGTCAGTTGGCGAACTACTCATCATTTTATTCAGTTTCTCATCTTTTTCTCTTAAAAGAAGAATAAAAAAATAAACGATAATCGCGATTGTGAGATTAATAAAAACAAAGTCTCGGAAATTAACATGTTTTCATAATCCATTATAATAGTTATAAACGCGAAAGTAATTCTGTCTGCTTTTTACTTTTTACGACCAAACGTATGAACGGATTTCATAACGCGAAAGTAATTCTGACTGCTTTTTACTTTTTACGACCAAACGTATGAACGGATTTCATAACACGAAAGTAATTCTGACTGCTTTCTACCTTTTACGACCAAACGTATGAACGGATTTCATAACGCGAAAGTAATTCTGACTGCTTTTTACTTTTTACGACCAAACGTATGAACGGATTTCATAACGCGAAAGTAATTCTGACTGCTTTCTACGACCAAACGGAAGAACGGATTTCATAACGCGAAAGTAATTCTTACTGCTTTTTACTTTTTACGACCAAACTTATGAACGGATTTCATAACGCGAAAGTAATTCTGACTGCTTTTTACTTTTTACGACCAAACATATGAACGGATTTCATAACGCGAAAGTAATTCTGACTGCTTTTTACTTTTTACGACCAAACGTATGAACGGATTTCATAACGCGAAAGTAATTCTGACTGCTTTTTACTTTTTACGACCAAACGTATGAACGGATTGCATAACGCGAAAGTAATTCTGACTGCTTTCTACAACCAAACGGAAGAACGAATTTCATAACGCGAAAGTAATTCTGACTGCTTTCTACGACCAAACGGAAGAACGGGTTTACAAAAATAACCCATTCCACACCAAATGCTATTTAGTATGGTATGGAGATTTTTTTATTCTGAATTGACCTTCATAAGATTGTAATTGTATAATTTGTATCCTTGGAATATATACAAATCATACAGAGTACCTTTTATCCAGGAAAAACACGTGAAAAGTAGCAAACAGAAGCTTGTTTAAAATAAAACAATTGAGACTCGAAGTAATAGCTTACGTCACCGATACGTCACTATCAATCTCTTAATAAAACGAGGTTACCGATATTTTGTAAACAAAGCAATTTTGGTCCGTCATGTGCCAAGTTTTAATTACATTAATTATAATTTTGCATACGTGAAAGGACAATAATGACTTTCGGGCTAAAGCGCGGAATAAATTTTGTTTTATGTTAGTAACCCAACTTGTATAATTAGATTTTTTTGACGACATCTGTGGTCCGAGATCGGCCTCTGACTAAGGTTGCGGGTTGAATCTGAGGATCTGCAAATATTTTTTCCGAGTCTGGTTGATTTTTCTTTGCGTCTGTAGAAGTTTTACACAACAACTTTGCATATATCTTGTATACCGTAGGGACCTGTAGGGAACGGAATGTCACTGACTGGCATATAAAAAGAGTTTGCATAAGAAAACCATAACATTAAGGTTGATCGGTGTCGGTCACGCGGAAAATTATGATTTTTTCCGTTTTTTTTTTGTATTTTCTGTGATTAACAAGTTATACAGCTAGCTAAAAAATAGTTTTGCGACCCAATAGTCACAAACCATTTGCTATGAACCCATGCTAAAACAAAATTCGAATCAATTGTCGTTTTGGAGTGTATTGTGACATTATGTTGATTTTAGTAACAAAGCTTTTTTCTGCTTGCTAAAACTACCGCTATAATTACCGGTAACCTACCTACCTACTTTGTTACTACTGTTTGCGGTTACCCCTCGTTATAAATCTACTGGGACCTTTTCCACTAAGCTTAAAAGCTTTGTGTGGGAAGATAGCCGCGGTAACATATTTTGCCAAATTACAGTTTACAAGGCCTACCGAAATTAATTTCAAATAACCCATTTCGTAATTAACCGTTTTGTACGATTTTCCATCTAATTGGAACGTGGAAAGTGACTGCTACAAAATCGTTTTGATTTCGTGGTTTCTATTCTTTAATATATTTTCAGAACATTTGTGAGCTTATTTTGTAGGTAAGTAGGTATTTCTATTAAAAATGTTATCTGAGCGTCTGGTCGAAGCGACGCGTGACACGAGAGCTGGTAATTATCTGGCGCAGCGCATCAGCATTGCGCTGTATGCATCAGCATGGATACAGCGGGGCAATGCAGCCAGCGTCTTGAGGACGCTTCCGACTGGTATTGATATGGATCAGTTGAGCCACCTGAAGATTGTTTGCATCAGTCTGCAGTAAGCTCTATTGTTTCAATTGTAAATACTACTTCTAATTTGTTTCTACTATTTTGTTGTAATTTTCTATTTCTAATTTTAGTATATCTATCAGTAAAATAATTTCTTTTGATGATCATTTTATTAACCGACTCCGAAAAAAGGAGGAGGTTTTACGTTCAGCTATATGTTTTTGTAATGTACATGTATTCGTCGATTTCTCCGTCAATTATGGACCGATGTTGAAAATTCTTTCGGTATTGTATAGAGAATCTTTCCGAGGTGGTCCCAAAAAACTTATTGCCCAGGGATTTAAAAACATTGTAAAATAATGGGAGTCGAAGTACATAGGTTTGTAGCTTCTTTAAAACAATAAAATTTTATGTATTATCTAGAGTCCAATGGCCGTGTGGTGCCAGGGCTTAGAATTTGCACAACCTTATCTCTTCCCGCTGGTGTCGTAATAGGCATCTAAGGCATATCCTTCACGTCCTTTGTGTCATCTACACGTCGGTCGTCGCCGTAATAACACCTCGTGTGTACCTGTATTAGTTAGGTTTTTTAATAAATATATTTATGCTAGTTTTAAGTTATATATTACGATGGACCGTAGAATAAGTTAAATACGATCTGTAACTTTTCTATGGTCTGAAATAAATGAATTATTAATATTATTATTATATTCACCGGGGAGCGGGTAGCAGCGCCTCCTGCAGAGCAGATCCACTACCGAACTGCGCTCCCCGACCCGCATGTCCATCGTGGGGATTATGGCATTACCCCCTAATGATAAGAGTGAATAAAGTACTACTTATAAGGTGATACCTTTGTCCATCAGTGGACTAGGACTAACTATAAGCGAACTGTAGGCTGTTGATGATGTGATATTATGAAGAGTAGCACTAGTCATCAGTGTTTGAAAGTATGGCTGTTTGTTGCTTTGCTTTACGCCATAACGACTGAACGGATCAGGCTGAAATTTTTTATAGATGTAGGCCTAGACCTGGAATAAAACACAGGCTACTTTTTATCCCATAAATCAGTTAGTTAGTACCCATAAATATAATAGCATAATATAGTAGCTCTTTTCCATAGAAACAGCGCGTGCGAAGCCGCGGGCAGAATCTAGTTAAAGCATACATACGAATAATTTAAATATACATTATATATATTTTCGTTATTAAAATGCGTAAGCCCTCGCACTCAGGGTAATTTCAAATAACATCCCAAAAGAATTTCGGCTTCGACAGGACTTTATGTGTGTTTACTGTTCAGGTAGTGGTTGGTATGTGTATTTACATGAAGGTATTGATCGTAAAACGATAAAATTCGATTTTGTTTGAAACAGGTTTAAATAACATGTGATTTCCTTCCAGGAATTCCTGTGTTCAGATAATATTTTGTTTCTGTGGGATTTTGATTACATTAATTATATTTTACCATAATTATGTTAGGTAGACCAACATACCTTTTTTTAACGAGTTCTTCACTAAACATTATATTATTTGAACATTCACATGTGTTTAACGAAAGTGTTAGAGTTGGTCCAGAAATATTTATTTGTATTGGTAAATCTTTATTAAAAAAAGACAATTACAATCAAATAATATAAACAAATTAGAACTAGTATTTACAATTGAAACAATTGAGCTAACTGCAGGCTGCTGCTAATAATCTACAGGTAGCTCAACTGATCCATGCCTATCAATACCAGTCGGAAGCGTCCCCAAGACGCTGGCAGCATTGCCCCGCTGTATGGCAATGCTGATGCGATGCGCCAGATACCCGCCAGCTCTTGGGTCACGCGTCTCTTCGACCTGACAGACGCTTTGTATTGGTTGTGAAATACCTACTTGCTTGTACACAAAGAATGTTATTTTCTTTTAAGTTAATTCGGGTTTATGCGTTTACAATGCTATAAAGCCAAAAGTTTGTGAAATGTGAATTTTATTTTATTACATAGGATATCTAAAAGTACTGAACAGGGCAAGATGAAATTTGGCGTACATAGGCTACTAATTATACCGAAATACGCGTGCGAAGCCACGGGCCGAAGTTAGTTATTAAATAAAATGATAAAATAAATAAATGAAATCTCGTTAAAGCAGTAACATGACATAAATATATTCGTAAAACACTTTTGCAAACAAAACATTGAATGTCAAATCTTTGACCTACCTGGAAATTGTAATTTTTTCATTGTATATCTACATAATATTATTTTAAAGTTTTTAAGCTAAAATTATGTAAGTATGTATATAAATAAGTAAATTTTTTTGATATTTACAAATTAATAATGGCTGTCACATTTAATAAAATTCTTTTTTACAATGAATATTTGGTCTTTTACCTACTTTTTACACACTGTACATGAAAGTTGCTAGTAAAGATAAATCTGCGTTAGAATTCTGTAACAAAATCTTTTAATTATATCATTGCGATCACGTATGTATGTTTTACTTAGATTTTAGTGTAAATATTATGTTTATGACCTATTTACGCGATAAAAAATGTAATTTAATATTATTAATATTTACAGCCACATTCTTTGGTATTAGATTCGTTATCTTATAATTTTTATTTCACAAGGCTTCATAATAAGGTCTTAGTCCAACGAGTACACGAAATTAAAACGCACCCAAATGACCACACCCCTTGAAATTCAACTCGCCTTTGCTATATTCAGACTCAATCAAAATTCGTCCTTCGCAACATCTACCTCTTCACACAAGTTTCGTCCTCTTCCGTTACCAATTCAGCCGTGTCACGAAGGGTAAGAATCGTGACACCATCCGCACTGTTCAGAGATATGTTGTGCTTCTTCTTAGAACTTCCGTAGTCGTAGTTTGAGATCACCACACTTTCTGTTCCTTGCCTGTAATATTGATAGAACAATTACTGTTTAAATAAATATTAATGGGGGACTGAAGACATGTGAGAACACCGAGCGTAGCAGCTTCTCATGGTGAGAAAATTGAAGTAGATTCATTTTTTAACCGACTTCAAATAAGAGGAGGGTCTCAGTTCGTCTGTATGTTTTTTTTTGTTTGTTTATGTATGTTACTTGATATCTCTGCCTATGGGTAATCGATTTTACTGATTCTTTCACTATTGTATAGAGAATTATCCCGAGGTGGTCCCATAAAATGTTATTCCCGAGAGATTCGTATTTATCCTGTTAAACTTGTTAAACTTAAAAAGCAATAAAATATCTTTGGAGAATCACGACTAGCTACAACAGTTTTGGTGATATCTGCGCCAATTGTTAATAGATTTTGATGATTCTTTTGTTGTTGTATCAACATTGGTACATCATTTTATGTTTTATTCTCGAGGAATTGCTATGTGCGCTATAAAACGTAGATATGTAAAAATTAATCACAATTATGATCATTTTACTATCACTTAGGTTTCCATGGCAACGGGCGTCAACAGTTTCATCCATGTGTCATCAAACTAAATTAGACTTGAATTATAACTAGATGTCGCCAGTGTGAACTCAATTTTTTCCACGTGATCATAGACCTTCGGTCAGGGAAAGTAAGGGAGGGGTGGTTTCGTTCGTCCGAGACATAGATGAATAACAACTACAAACCGGAATTTGAAGTCGGTTTATCGGTTTTTAAAACACGCCAAATTATATTAGATCAAATAGAACGCGTCGGCTTAAATAACCATCACGCGAATAGGTATCATAAATGCGAAAGCTTGGATGATTGTTACCTCTTTACATCAAATAACTGGATGGGTCGGCTTTCATTTTGTACAGATGTTGGTAGTTTTAAACCTGGATTAACAAAGGCGTTTTTCTGGGAGCTAGTTTCAAATAGTCTTTATAATTATACATCACAAAGGAGGTAGAAATACGTACGTATGTAATCTACAGCTTTTACAACACTACTGAAATTGATGTGTTGAAGAGCCTTGTGGGTAACAAGCCTAACAAATGAAATGTAGATCGCGAACCTCACACTCGACAGTGAAATTAACAGGATTCCGGTTAATCCGGGAAAATTATTTTGAAGGCTTTAAAATTTAATTGAATTCCCCGAAAAATAATAACAGATGCAAAATATTTTAGACGACCTCTGCGCAGCAAGCGAAGGTCCGCCTGCGACGCAGAAGGTAGATAGCTACTGGATACTTATACACTAGCCAAACTAACTAGATGTGGAATGTTTTTAATCCAACAGCCCATGTTTAACCTTTAATTCACTCTGTTGCCGCTTCCTTTTGCATTTTACATTACTTGTCAATTTGAGATCCTTCCTTCAATAAATATTGCTAACAATAATATCTGAAACTCAATTACATTGAGTTTTAGTATTTGTGTCGTGGTTTGTTTACAAACATTATACATAGAGTTTGGCTAGTGTATATATCGACATTTGTTATGATCACTCCGAGGTTACGAGTGCTATTCTCGCCTCGGGGCAATTATGAGTTCTGGCCGGAGGGCATCCTACACTACGTTTCCAATTGCCTAACTTACTACTGGCTAGAAAAGCCTGTAGTGATTAAGCCTTATTAGTATTTTTATCTAGTACCTACCTACAATGTGGTATAGTGGTAGGTAACAGCTCACTTTGTATACATACGACGCGACGCGTTAATAACCGGACACTGACGCAGTAAGCCGCGCGTTCATATCGCTGCTAGCGCGAACGGTATCTAAATGTAGAAATATAAGGCCTCCGGAAAAATCTCAGAACTTTCAGATTTGTTGGATGAAGATATTGAAAATATTTATTGCATGCCTACCTATCTTCTGAATCACAACCTTCCTTCAAGGGTAAATAGGATCATTGTATTATCTAACAAAGAACAGGAAATTGTTTCGACTCCAAAATATTTCACGGAAAATGTTTAACTCAGTTTTACAAAAATCGCTGTTTGCTCCCCTTTGTTGTAAAAGGAAACTCTTTTCTGTAAAATTACGGGAAAAGGTTTTTGAATCGGGGTTTTTTCCCTTTTTTGTATCTATGGATGTTCACAATGAACTTATTAGTAGGTTATTTGATAATTCTGTAAGCTCATTAGAAAAAAATATGTTTTTCAACACGAAGGCGAAAATTAGCACAAAATCTAAGTACAAAAATATTACCAAATACCTTTGTTTAGTTCAACTCGACTTAGGTAGCTACTTAATACTGGGTCTTTCGCCATATGTACCATCATACCCACTGCAAATTATTTTTCTGCAGTGTTAAAACGTTAAAAATAATGTGCCTTAAAAATCCTACTCAAAATATTTTTTTTTTATTTACGCAGTTTTTTCGGTTTTACGGACAAATACCCAATAATCCCTCAGGAATATACATAATTTTTATGAACCATTTCGGGTTCTTTAATAATGTAGCGACCTCTAGCAATCATGAACACACAATCATGTACAAAGCATGCAATAGAGGCGCTCTAAAAAAGAAACATCGGAACTGAAGCTACCTACCTAAGTGCTTCAAGAAGGTCCGATAGATGTCGTTAACAAAAATTCTGGAGTGGACATATGTAAAAAAAAAAACATATAGCTGAACAAAAAACAAAACTTTTCCCGCAGTGGCGGGAAAAGTTTTGTTTTTTGTTCAGCTATGTTTTTTGTTGTAAAGTTTACTTTTGAAAACCGTAACCAGATTAAGAACAAAATAAAAACGATCTATCCGGCTGCGCCAGTCACACTCACCTAGTGGTGCATCGATGCCGATGAGTAGTCCTGAAAGATGTCTCACATATAGCTGTCCTAGACAGTCTTGAGCTGCATGTTGGGTGCAACACGCTGCGTTGGCAGCAGAGGTAGCGGTTGAAATGCTGTCTGAAGACCCCGCTGACGCAGTACAGTGCGACTGGGTTCACGCAGGAGTTGAGGAAACTGCGGACAATTGATTTGTTTGTAATCTTTACCATCACACTAATACTTCTTCATCCCACTACCGAACACCCCATGCAAGGATGGGTCTACCTCTACATATATAGATAGATAGATTGATAGAGAGATATATTTATTTCTACAAAGTTGTTACAATTTAGTTTATAGCGCCGACCGCAAAGGCCAGACTAATAAAAAAAAAATCATAAATTTGGAAGAATGTTAGAGCTACATCCTTCCAAAATCCCGAGTGGAATGGATTGTAATATTTCTTTTATCATGGAAATTGCGTGTGTTGCCAAGCTAGTAATGAATAAATTAATTAATACGTAATTTAGTCATTTATTTCATTATTACTTAGTACGGCACAATTACCAATCACACCAATTATTTATAATTATATACAAACAGCGAAACATAATAAAACTTACATAAAATAATACCAGTTCTTGTTCGTGGTTTCTATTGTAATTTTCTTTGTTTATATCTAGTAACTAGCTTCTGGCAGTTTTTTGGAATAATACGCTATACATAGTAAAATTGAATTCGATTGCATCCTTCTAAACCAAGACACCACTGATGACACCTAATGCATTGGGGCTAATATTATGCAAATAAAAATTATTTATAATTTATTCTCGACCTTCGACCGCGTAGAGTGCAACCTATCAAAATAAATAATTAAATAATAAAAAAATACAGTTAAAATAAAAAAAAACCTGAGTGAAATTGTTAAAGTTATCATTGAAGCAGTAGTATGTTATGTAAGGAATGAATAATCCAATATCAAAGAGTCGATCCCATCCACCATGTTCTGAAAAATTTATTCATCGACCCTGGTAGTACCGACCCCGTCGATTAACGGGGTGGATGGCGCAGATCATGTATCATCTACCCCAGTGTCTTTTTAAAGGGGCGGATAGCACAGATTGAGGCTCATAGGCACTGGTGTTACAAGCGGGGAGAATAGAGTATTACTGTATTGACAAAAACTAACAACTTAAAAAAAAAGCATGAAACGCGAAAATGTCATATCCATACTAATATTATAAATTCGATAGTAACTCTGTCTGTCTGTCTGTCTGTTACCTTTTCACGCCTAAACGGCTAAACGGATCTCAGTGAAATTTGACAGGAAGGTAGATGGTATCCCGGGACGGACATATGCAATTTTTTATCCCGGGAAAATGCGTGCTGCTGCCCGCAGCAGCTAGTTACCTATAAAGATATATACAGATAAAAGAGTATTATTTTATATACAAAAAAAACATGATCTAAGACACTTCTAGCAAGCCACAAGAGACGCAAATATGCAGGTCTCGACAGAGCCTACACATTTGCTCAGTTTGGGGTCGAGACCCTAGGTCCTTGGGGTACCGAGGCTCTCGGAGTTTTTAAAAAGTTATCTGAGCGTCTGGTCGACGCGACGCGTGACCCTGCGGGTAAATGGCGCAGCGCATCAGCATTGCCATACAGCGAGGCAATGCAGCCAGCGTCTTGGGGACGCTTCCGACTGGTATTGATATAGATCAGTTGAGCTACCTGTAGATTGTTTGCAACAGTCTGCAGTTAGCTTAATTGTTTCAATTGTAAATACTAGTTATAATTTGTTTTTATTATTGAATTGCAATTTTCTACGTAAAAAAAAAATATTAAGAAATATAAAAAAGCAACATGCTTCCTGTATTAATAACATGAAGTTGTTGCAACAACTTCATGTTATCAACAATCTTATCACTTATGGTAGGTACGTAATTTAGTAATTAACGTATGCTAATACAGCTTAATACCTATCTACATACCATGGTTTGCTTACAAATGGGAATACCTAGCTCTCCAGGCCATAGCACTACTTCAGCCCTCATCAAGATTACCGACGACATAAGAGATGGTATTTGGAACGGATCAGCAACCATTCTTTCCCTTCTAGATTTCAGTAGTGCTTTTAATAACGTTGATTTTGACATTCTATTAGGTATCCTTCGCTCTCTTAACTTCTCTCCAACTGTAATTCACTGGTTTCGTAGTTACCTGTTTGGTCGCCGGCAACGCATTACTGTTGACGATAACGTTTCCTCCTGAACTGAGTGCCGGTGTACCTCAGGGCGGCGTTCTATCACCTCTCCTCTTCGCTATTTTCATTAATTCTATCTCAAAGGAACTCTCTTCTTCTTACCACCTTTATGCAGATGATTTACAAATATATACCCAGGCTCCAGTAGATCGACTAGGGGAAGCCATCTGTAGGATCAATGACGATTTAAATATTATCCTTGATTGGAGCAATAAGCATGGGTTGAAAGTGAACCCCTCGAAAACCCAGGTAATCGTAATCGGTAGCTCGCGAATGGTGTCTAGGATTGATTGGGTTCACCTTCCGCAAGTTTTTTTTGACAATGTACAAATTGTAATCAGTAAAACTGTTAAAAACTTAGGGAATCTCTTAGATAACCAACTGTCCTGGGGACCTCAGTTAGCAGAAGTTAGCCGAAAGACCTTCGCATCGGCGGCTTCGCTCAGACGCTTGCGAAACTTTTTACCAACATCCACCAAAATTGCACTTGCACAGTCACTTTTGCTTCCTATCCTCGACTACGCCGACACCAGCTATCCAGATCTAACCCATGCACAGCTTGACAAGCTTGAGCGGCTTCAAAACTTCTGCATACGCTTCATCTTCGGTCTGCGAAAGTATGACCACATCACAGAGTACCGCAAAAAGCTTAAATGGTTGCCCATCCGTCTTCGCCGGGACGCACACTTCCTTTCACTCCTATATTCTATCCTTTTCGTCCCAAATACACCCCGTTACCTCAAGGAACGATTTGAATACCTCCATAAAACCCATAGCCGCTTCCTCCGCTCAACACACACTCTTCAACTGAAAACTCTCCGCCCCTTCCATTCTTATAGCTCATCCTTCACCGCACATGCCATAGAGCTGTGGAATGCCCTACCCACTTCTATTAGACATGCTAAGTCTCTCCCTGTATTCAAAAATATGGTCTATGAACATTTCCTCACCTTAACATCTAATTGTTAAGTAATTTTGTATGTTTACTATGTTTATTTTATGTTATGTAATATATACTAGTATATCTATGTTTAAGTATATAATTATGTCTAAGTATAATATTCATTGCTGCCACCGTCTATACTTTTTCAGTCAATTCTTGTCCATCCTAAGGTTGCCTGGAAGAGATCGCTCTTAGCGATAAGGCCGCCCATTGTACATTATCTTAATTTGTTTTTGTGTTCTATGTTTCTTTTTTTTTATTATGTGGTGTGCAATAAAGAATATTTGTATTGTATTGTATTGTATTGTAGAATCAAGACGAGACGCTAGCATGAGTTTGAATAATACCTACCAAAACGGAAAATGTTTTCAAGAACGGGACAGTTTACTACCGCTTACTTATTATCAGAGAGATACAACAGAAAAAGCTATTGGATCACCGTCATACTGGGTGCTGCAAGGTGCTTAATGTATGGGATTAAACATAACTTTTTTCGTAAACTGTGCAAAAGTTATACTAAGACTACAGTTCTGTATAATAGTATCTCATTGAGTAATCAGGTGCACTTAAAATCCTGATAGAGCCGAGGCGGGGGAATAAGCCTTTACTAGTGAAAACTTAGACCAAGGAGTCAATCTTTTTCAAATCAAATCAAATCAAATCAAAAACTCTTTTTTTCCATAAATACAATAAATGTACACATAGAAAAGGTTAAATTCTAAAAAAAAAAAATACTGCACGGAAATACAGTGATATTTTTAATTTCAGTCGCTTCGGTATGTAGACTAAAGTAAAGAAGCGACGAAGAAACCTTTAGCCTATTAGTTGTAGTTTTCGAGTTGGAGCAAATCACGTCCCAAGCATTTTTATCAATTTCTCTAGATAATCTGATATTTTATAGAAAGCCTTTTTGCACGGGAAGATTTTGACTTCTAAAGGTTTTCTTATTCAAAGTACCAATGTAAGGATATTAAACTAAATACTTCTGAACTTTGAATAATTTTTGTACTGTTCTGTTCAGTTATTTAATAATAAGAAAAATTTCTTACATTTCAAACACACATCAGAATAACATATTTGTGGGTACGTAATAGTTTTTCTTGGTAGTCTCACCAATTAAAATATATAAATAATAAATCATAAAATATAAAAAAAAATTAAATATTTAATTTGATTTTTTTTAATGTTTTAACAATACTATATATATAAATATTTTATTTTATTTTTATTACTGTATTTTTTTTATTTTTTTTTTTTAAATTTATTTGAGGGCTTTATCGCTAGCGATAACATCGCCCGTAGAAAAATTTGATTTATGTTGTATACATACAAAAAATATAAAACAAAATTAAAGTTATTGCTTAACTAAACCTAACTCTAATAACTTAATCAGAAACACAATATCTTCACAAGAAGGGTCGGACAATAGGCTGTTCACATATCCTATATCCATCGCGCGATTTTCAATAAAGCAGGTCGATCTGAAAGTTGCATTCCAAATATTATATTATGTGTTGTAACTGTACTTTGTAAGCCTTTTTCTGGTTATAAACGATACCTTCGACTGCTTTATAAATAGAAAATGGACCATAAATCAATGGAATATAATATTTTCTCATTGTTCTCCGGGTGTAGGCGAGCTGACCTAATCCACTAGTCGGCTTAGGAGCTTATCGGATTGTTTTTGAAATGAAAGCTGGCAAGATTTTTTTGCTTCATAAATCTTTGTTTCGTTTAAGCCCAGAGTCGCTCGCTATCCAAAACAATCATACTAACCTATAACACATACATAATCGAGCATATGTTTTTGGAATGGCGTAAGCGCAATAATCCAGTTTTTTTGCTTATTTACAAGAAAACTACACAACTTATGAAGAAACTAGTTCAAGGAACCAGATAATTAGTAACCTACGAATCAAAACATAAGTAATTTAAATAGATGGCAGGGTTCCTGAGATCTCAACCAAATTATGTGCGAAACAGTGCACTTTCATGATTTTTTGTTATCGTAATTTTTTTTCTCAATTGTGTTTTCACATTCAAGAAACCAAAGAAAAAATGTAGACTTTTATGTAATTAGAGTTTTCAGCACGGGGAGCCCGTGAGTACTGAGATCTAGGCCTAGTCAGACATCCAAACCCTTTGAGTTCGCTCCTTTAAAAAAAATCTATGGAACTAAAATAAGTGTATTGACTTGAAATATGTTGTTGTATAAGTTCCATAGAAGACGAAATCAATCAAAAGAAGTATCTTTTGATTGATTTCGTCTTCTCGAAGGTAAAATCTACTTCCAGGAAACATTATGGAAATTTATGGTGTGATTTAGATTTGAGTACTTCTTGGAAACATTGCTGAGTTAAAGTAGATTTTGGTTAAGCATTGTTTAACGAAGCGGTTTAAATAATTAATTGACAGTAAACTGTCAATAAATAATACTTATTAAACTAAAGTTTTAATTACCAATTTAAATTTAATTTAATGTTTTTTCCCTTATTTGTTTTAATATCATCTGTCACAAATGCAACGGCCTACAAAATAACTGAGTTTTAATTGTTTAGACGTTAATAAAAAAATGTTTATTGCGAAACGTTATAAGTACCTGCCGTTACATGCAGGGATTTTTTTATAATCATCATCATCATCATCTCAGCCGCAAGACGTCCAATGCTGGACATAGGCCTCCCTTGTAGATAATTGAAAAAAACGCCACTTTTTTTTCAAATTTCGGATTTCAATAACTTTATTTCTTTAGGTTTACAATTATCGCTTCAATGCTGTGCGCATCGGTTTCCTGCAAGTTTATTAGTGGTCTTAAATTAGATATATTGTTTTTCTTTATTATTGAACTATCTTCTGCTCACAGCTTCGCACGCTTAATTGATAAGTCTATAGTTATTTTTTATACATAATATCAATATGTAAATATAGATATTAATAATATATTAATTAGCAAAAGGTCCGGAAGTACCTACCTACCATTAAATAAATAATAAATAATGCTGGACAATCCACACAGCATCATCTAGCCCCAAGCTAAGCAGAGCTTCTGTTATTGGTACTACATGACTGATATACATAATACAATACATTACATAGATATATATTTTTACGTTGACTGTACTTCTGCAGTTCGCTACTAAACGGGAATAATTAGCATAAAAATTTTCATCGCTTAACAATAGATTGGAATTCACTACGTAACGTCTAGCTATGTAAAGGGACCATTCCTAGAAAATACCCAGATCACCCGGAACAAATATTTGCAGATCGTACTAACATTTATCCTAAGGCGGAAATCGAAACCGCAACCTCCTGCGTCGCAGACGGACCTTCGCCCACCGCGCCACATCGTTCGTCAAATAGAAGTAAGTTTTATTTGGGATCGTACAAACTGGTTAACGATTTGTGCCAAATTACTTTTTTTATGCCTTGTAGAATATAAAAAAAAAACAAAACAAAGTATTAAATCGAGCGTGCAACGTGAATCGAGCGGCCTTCATAACGTAGATTGCTAACGACTTTCATCCTAACTTTCAGCAATACGTTGTTTTGCAGAAAGTTTATTTTAATGTTCAAACTTTGCTAGCCATTATAAAAATCTGTAATTAGCTTTTTGCAACCTAGTAGCGGCAGTACGAGTAAGTAAAATGCGAGAAGTACATATATAGAATAAAGTTATTGTTAGCTTGTAATGTAACAATAGACTATCTAACTTGCGATTAAAACACATTTAGTACTTCAAACTAGGAAAAAAGAAAAATTATACCTACTTTACTAACTTTCGCCGCGATTTTACAAATCCTCTTACTTTACGTGGTTCTCATTTATTTGTTTTTATTCAACTACAGCATATTTACATGCTAATTTGTAGGAAATTTCATAGAGAATCTAGATATTTATAGATATTACTAGGTATTCCTACAAAAAGATCAAGAAAATGCGGAAGCTGCAAGCAAGCTGCAAGCGCGCGGCAACCAAGCGTACGCGGTTAGCCACCTTAAATAAAAACGTCGCGCGAGCGCCGCCGAAGGAGAGGTTTAACTGGGTAGCAATTTTCGAGAAAAATCAACATAAAGCCTACTTTTTATCTGCTTTCAAATAAAGTTGTACCTACCTACTCTTTTTGAAATATTTGACATGTAGATATTAATAAGCTTCATGAGTGCTCCAGAATGACCACCAACAGAGAGAGATGGCGATAAGTCATGAGACGAGCGATATCAGCCCGTACCACAAAATACTCGTTCGTCATGACGACCACGACCGTCTGCCAAGAACGCTACGAATGAGAAGAAGAAAAAGGAGATATTCTTTTAACGATCATTCTATCATTGATATGAACGTATCTTTATTAACAAAGAAAATTACAATCAAATAATAAAAGCAAATAAGAATTAGTATTATTTATAATTGAAACAATTGAGCTAACTGCAGACTGCTCAACTGTTTCATAACAATACCAGTCGGAAGCGTCCCCAAGACGCTGGCTGCATTGCTCCGCTGTATGGCAACGCTGATGCGCTGCGCCAGATACTCAGCAGCTCTCGGGCGGAACGTGTCGCTTCGACACAGATATTTTTTTAAAAACCTGGAGAGCCTCGGTAACCAACGGCTAGGTCTCGACTCTAAGGGGAGCAAATGTATTACATGTGATCTGAATTTGCCGAGGATATCCATAATGGCTGGTGCAGCAGCAGATTAGGCCGAGGATCTCAAGAGACGCCAATACGTATATTTATAAGATATTTATATTTGTTTTGCTACTTACTACGTCATAAAGTGTTAATTCATTTATTCAATCATTCATTTATGCTGGTCTCGACAGAGTCATTCGCATTTGCTTGCTGCACTTGGAGTCGAGACCCCAGGTCCGAGGGGTACCGAGGCTCGCCAGGTTTTCAAAAGTTATCATAGCGTCTGGTCGAAGTAGCACGTGACCCGAATCTGGCGTATTCAAATGTTTCCTGAAAATCGTACCATCGCTATTTGTTTCAAATATTCAAGCATGATGTGTAACAGAGCAGAGATAAACGACAGAGAATAAACATTGTTACGACTCACCCTTTTCATTATCGGTCTGAATTCCCTATTTTATTTGTTGTATTCCGTGTTGCCAGGACAATTTTGTAACAATAACAAAATGTGCTGTAGAGTTTAATGTTTTCTAGCTTCGATCAGATATAATTGATCGAAGTTTTCTAGTATTTGAAAACATACCTAATGCTTGTGTAAGCAATGCTGTCTAAGGTTTTATTTAGATTGGTTATAAGTAAAGTGCAAGTATCTGAAGGTTTTTCCAAATACACAATGGGCGATAAAGCCCATTGTGTATTTGGAAAAACCTTCAGACAGTGTAAATTTCAAGACGATTTAAACTCAAACTCAAAAATTATCTATTGCTCTTTTCGATTGCTCTAAGGCCCGTATTATGAAAGCTTACTCAGTCATCGATCTCTGCTTGAGTAACGCTTTTCTATGGCATAACCGACTCAAGCAGAGATCTATGACTGAGCAAGATTTTAATAGACGGGCCTAAGATAGAAAAGTGTTCTATTTTAGAATGTGTTTTTTTGGCGTGGCTAGGTTTTACGTCTAGGCGCATAACCTTATCTTTCTATTTAAAAGGCGACAAAACTTAAGGTAGTTACCGTACGAGTACCGGTACGGGACGTAGCGTGCCTGATTCAATAAAGGTAGCAGTTAGTCAGCTAGCCAGCACGGATTGTTCATTTGATTTGAACAGGCGCTTAGACGTTTGTTAGCTACTAAACGATTGAGTGATTCTTTTTGTCTTCGTGTATTACACAATAAAAAAACAGTATTTTTTTGACAAGAAACGTGCGAGTAGGACTTCTACAGCAATTGATCGTGAATTAGCCATGGATTTTGACCTAAAGAATTGTTAGTAGGTACTTAGGTACCGGTACCTAATAGGTATTTTACTTGTTTTTAGGGTTCCGTACCCGAAGGGTGAAAATGGAACCCTATTACTTACCTTACTTCTATCTGCTTTCATTCAAAAAACATGTTTTTTTTGGCTATTTTAGCTTAGTATGTCAAGGCTGTATCTCTTGAACCAGAATATGTATCTACCATACATGAAACTTTCTATAAATAAGTAATACTTCAATTGCAATAACCTCAAATACTAAAAATATAATCAAGTTGAAAATTGAAATGGGTCTCCCAACAAGTTGGAAAATAACCGCGAGAACTCTCTGCGCGAGGCGTTCACTGCACTCGTAACTAAGTTCAGAAGTGTGTGTAATAATTATCTAATTAACACTGTGGATTTTGTTCAACCAATAAATAAATAAATAAAATAAACATTTTATTTCGTTCGCACAATTACGTTCGAAGATACTGAATTTATACGTTATTAGAATTAGACGTAAGTTTTAATTTCACTTTTATACTGAGAAAGGCGGTTAAACCGGATAAAACATAATTTTAATTACGGAGTGACTTGGTAAAGGTAAGATGTTGACTGTCTAACTGAGGCGGCAAAGATGAACTATACAAGGTGCCACGTAATTGGTGTACTAAGCGGAGAGGGGGGATCTAAAAATACGCACCTATTATTTAAAAACCTTCGAATCAAAATATTAGTCATTTCAATAGACCCCTAGTAGGGTTCCTGGATTTTATGTAATTATAGTTTTTTTATCACGGCGATCCAGTGAGTACTAAGATCTAGGCGGCCTAGTTTGACAACCAATCCCGTTAGGTTTGCCCCATAGCGTTTTTTTTTTAATGTATGTTAAGGGGGTTTAAGTTTAACCGATAGTATGCTATAGATTTTTTGCTATTTATTTTGTTTAACGGTGCTTACCTCAAACAAAATCCCAATATCCTCAACGCATGCGTCCAGTCATTGTAGTCCAGCTCCGAAGTTGGAGACAGGTGGAACCAGATCTCGAACGTGTGGTATGGCAAGAAGCAGATGAAGAATACTGGAACAAAACACATCACCATTAGCATCAGGGAATACGGGGCTACACCATACGGGTGTAAACTGGTTGTAACACTATTCTGCTAAACTAATTGCTTCACTGTGACAATGTTATCGTCAGAGACTGATGCATTTTGGTTGTTGTTGAAAGGAACTGCAAAGGTTGAAACCATTATCTATCTCTCCGTGAAATGCAAATAACCACCGCACGCCCTGTCTAGGATTTTTTTATTGTAGGGCTTAACCATAACTTCCATTTATGATGTTTTTCTGGACGGACTGGACTGGACTAGTTTCATAAAGTTACTTACAAGATTTGTCAAGACAATGAAATCGTGTATTTTGTTTGAGACTTATGTTTTTTTAACATAGGTAGGTAGGTGTTTGTTTTTTTACGTATAATAAAATACCTTCCTATCTAGTACATAATGTATTAGCTTAATTATTTTTATTTTTTATTATGAATGTTGATTTAGTAAGTCACTAAATTTTTTCATTATAGTTTAATTTTCATATTAAATATTATTAGAAATAAGAAAACTACCTACCTATTAAGCCAATGTGATGACAACAATAAATATATTGAGTTCTAGCTGCTGCCCGCTGCTACAAACTCTCTTTTCCGGTATAAAAAGTAGCCTATGTCCGCCCCCGGGATACCATGTACCTTCCTGACAAATTTCATTAGGATCCTTTCAGCCGTTTTGGCATGAAAAGGTAACAGACAGACACACTGATAGATAGACTGAGTTACTTTCCAAATTATAGTATTAGTATGGAAGTATGGATAACTATTTATTTATTTATTTATTTTATTTAATTAGAACGGTCATACCACTTACACTAACTAATTAAAAATCAAACAATACAATAAAAATACAAATTATAAATTTAACATAAGAAGCAGTAATAAAATCTGGGTTAAATAAATCAATATCAACAACAAATTTCAATTAAAAATCAATAGAAGTCAACAACAAAATTTCTAAATTCTAAAAGTAATATGCACAATAAATAACGTCAAATTATAAATCTATAAATTATTTATAACTAGCTTAAATTTACTAAGTTAATGTCATAACACAATTATCATCCGTCAATCTCACAAAATCTCATGCATTCACTAATAAAGTCTTTCCATTCATCATCAAATATGTCAACATGTGGATATGTAGCTACTAGCTTGTTGAGAGAGTTCAGAGTGCGAGGCAGCGGGGAGCTGGCACGCGCGACGGTTCGGCACGAGGGTGTGGCTAAAAGTCGGTGGCTCCTGCCCCGAATGTAGTTATTCGGGACGTAGAGCTGAAGCAGCTCATTGTGCAAGCCAATTGCGTCAATGGCGCAGCGTGCAATCTTGCAGAAGGTAATCATTTGATCATATGTCCTACGCGTACTAAGGGAGTTGTACCCGAGGCAACCCAGCAAAAATTTCGTAGGGTACATATATGGGTAGTATCCGAACGTTATCCTGTAGAGGTACCTTAGGAAAGCCTTTTGAACCTTCTCTAATGGGAGAGCATAAGTTACCTCGTGCGGATTCCAAACGCAAGAGCTGGACTCTAGCTTGCTTCGGACCAGAGTGCTGTACAAAAGTCGTACGACTTGGTCGCTCTTGAAGTCTCGAGCATTCCTTAGCACAAAGCCCAGCCTTTTGTACGATTCCTTGGCAACGGCAGTCATATGGTCGTGGAAATTAAGCTGACGATCGAATGCGACTCCCAAGTCCTTTACGACTATGGATCGGGCAAGTAATTCACCGTGGATTCGGTAGTCATTGTGAATTGGGTGTCGCATTCGACCGAAAGTCATCACTGAGCACTTGGCAGGATTGAATTCCATTTTGTTTTGCACGCACCAACGACATACAGCCTCTATATCCTGCTGTAGAGCCAAGCAATCGACCTCTGAATCCACAGCAGTGTACAATTTTAGGTCGTCCGCATAGAGAAGACACTCCACATGCTGCAGGACTGTTGGTAGATCGTTGATCATTATTAAAAATAACAATGGACCCAAAATAGAGCCTTGGCTGACCCCGGACCGCGTATGATATGGCGACGACTCGTAGATACCAAGCCTGACATACTGTTGGCGATCGCGCATATAGTTTGCAAGTAGCTGGAGCAGGGCAGGAGTAATTCCTATAGTGCTTAACTTCGCCAGCAGTATGTCATTATTCACCCTATCAAAGGCTTTCCGGAAGTCAAAGTAGAGCACGTCCACTTGGCGTCTTCTATCCAGCTGCACAGAGATGAACTCACCAGAGTCAACAAGTTGGTATTGACCGATCGCTTACCTCTGAAGCCATGCTGTGCATTGCATAGAAGTTTCTCAACCTGCTGGTAAATGGCCTTGTGGAGTATATTTTCAAATACCTTAGCAGGGGAGGACAAGATAGCAATGGGTCTGTATTCCTCAACTTGTAGCCTATTAGAAGACTTAGGTATAGGTGTCACCCTCGATACCTTCCACTGTGGTGGATATGAACCTGAGCTTAACGCTAGGTTAAAAATATGGCGTAATGGACTAACGAAGTTCTTCCAGACCCTCTTTAGCACTGCAGAAGGAATACCATCCGGACCAGTGGAACTGTTTGGTTTCAGTTTCTTAATACCAAAGACAACATCTTTAGATGTGAACTGAAATATGTTAATAAAGTTGCTATTTTTACATTCACCTAGTTCCTGAACGTCCCCTGTACTGAGTGATGGTATATCCGGTAAGAAAACGCTTCCAAAAAACTCAGCAAAGGCTTCCGCAGCAGCTACACCGGAACGAGGTTCGCCCTTATAAATTAAAAACTATGGATTGAGATGTCCATTACAATCTAGAAATTCGCTTAGAAATCGCCTCCGTGTCAGTAGTACTACCATAGATGAAGTCCATGGTACTACTAAGAAGTACAACGGGTAGTACAAATGACACACCTTTGTATCTCTAGTACTACCAGTAGTACAAGTGACTTTATGCTCAGAACGAAGGAGAATAAGACTAGACAAAAAATGTGCCAAATCCTTCATACAATTATGAAACCAATTTGCGGAGACCGTGAAAACAACAAGAAAACTGAAATGGCGTCGCTTTGTTATTAAACAACCAGTTTATTGTTGTTTCAATTACTTTGGGCGTTATTGAGGCTCAATGATTTTGATGGGGACTTCAATTCCATTGTTCAAAGAAACAGTGTAATTCATAAGATAGTCAAAAAAGCTTTCACATTTGCAAAGTAATATAAAGTTTATAAGCATCAAAGCTTTTGATTGTAAATTTTGGCCTATATTTCTCTATCTTTTCAATAGGTTTAGAAGCACAAAGATCCAATTCAATATCTGAAGAATGGGTATTTTATTTATAAAGAAAATTAGAGCTAAATTGCTTAGAATTATGTAGTATGTAGAGATCGCATCGCTTCCTTTTTTTATTATTGCACCTAGTATTATGTTTTTTTTTATTATAGCACGAAGAAAAATTGGAGCTAACTTGGATTGGAGCTGCAGACTGAGATCAAGAGCTGTCAAGTGCGAGTGAGGCTCGCGTACTATAGGTACCGGTTGAAGACTGCTATTTATTGAATACCTAATAATTAGGTACCTGTGTACCTATATTTCAGATGTATCGGTTTGCAAACTTCAGAGTATAGAGGGGTAATAGTTAATATTCGAGTTTTTTCAAAATATTTCAAAAAGTATTAAACCTATAGAAATTTCAAAAACTGTTTTGAGATGATATTCTGTATTGATAGTGGCGCCCGCCCCTCTCTACAGCGTTTGAAATAAATTACTTTTTCTCAAATTTTTAAAAGCATTTTCTTTTATAATAAAACGTTTTCTTCAAAAAAATATTAAAATTTAATGTGGAGCAAGTTTTAAGGGTTTCGAGGATCGGAGATTAGTTTCGAAACCATAGGTTCCCTTTGAAAAATTATTCCACCTTTTTTACCATTTTTCAAAAAGTGTTATACTTCTTTTATTATTTTTCCTGTAAAATATAGATCCATATCTACAAATGATACATACATTTCAGATGGGGTGTTCTGCAAACAAAAATGTTTTATTGTACACCAAAGAGACAACATTACAAAGAGACATTACATAAGATACGTACAACGGGCGGCCTTATCGTTTTGAAGCGATCTCTATCAGGCAACCTTTTGCAGAATGTTGCAAACAATCTAGAGGTAGCTAAACAAATTCATATCAACATCAAACGAAAGTACTCCTAAGTTTTTGTTTTAGAGAAACCATAAGGCTTGCACATTTTCATTTCGCATAGTTGGCATTTCCCAGCGACAGAAAAAATCTGTCCCCTGATCTCAGGAACCCTGCGGGTTTCTGAGATTTCGACCAAATTATGTGTGAGACAGTGCACTTCCATGTTTTATTTTCGCAATCGTGTTTTCATATTGAATGAATCAAACATTTTTTTTTTAATTTTATGTAATTTGAGTTTTGTACCACGGGAGCTATGAGATCTCGGCCTAGTTTGACAACCAAACCTGCTAGGTTCGCCTCTTAAATGTAAATAAATCCTCAAGACCGCCTTTAAATTCAAGTTTCGGAAATAATCTAGTAAAGTTAAATTTGACTCAAAACTACTTAAAATTTGGCTCAAGTTTACACCAGCCAGTCGCTATTGAAATTTATACAAAACGGTTAGGACTTTACAGGAAAGCCATTAACTTATATTTGAACAATATTAGTTTAATAATAAGCTGCTTTACGACTTTGTTGCGAATTTCATTGAGCTGATCCCAGGTGGGTGTTAAATTTTATGCTTCGAATTCAGATTCCGTTTTTTAGTCTACAATATACTTACTTCTAGGTTTTTGTCGCGATTCCTTGTTGTGGTAGCTGTCAATATAGCTTTAGAAATTTTCTTGAAAACTTCAATCACCATTAGGTACAATCAGGACAAGAAATTAATAGAAAATCAAGCTGCGAATTTGAGAAATCTTTAGGAAATATTTCAGACTATGTTGTTGAGTTTTATCATCATCATCATCTACCTGTATTAGTTCACTGCTGGACACAGGCTTCCCTTATTGAGCGCCATAGTGGTTGGTCAACCAGTTTAAAGTGTATTGCAGGGCACACTTTGAACTGGTTGACCAATCCTATAGTACAGGTGTTTTTATGTCTATGTGAGTCAATGTGTTCCTACCTTTACGATGTGCAATATCTGTGTACAAATAATAACAATTTAATTAATTAAGCTTACAAGAAAATAAAATAGAACTGAACTAATAGAACTGAGACTGATTGAGAGTAGAATTCTAAGCGTAGCGAGTGATTCAAAGTACGTCGCTCGACGTTATATAATTTTTGTACCGTGTGGCACACTCTAGTTTTTATCCTAAACTATGAGAAAAATTTATCATACGAGAAAAATAAAAAGAGATGCGAAATAAGTAGTGACGAATATTTATATTTAGGTACATAACCAAATTACACAGTTACAATATAAATTATTTAAAATGTGTAACGACATCAAGTGTAACATGTGTACCTACGGTGGAATAAATAAATACAATAAATACAAAAAAAATACAAATTTATTTCTGGTGTTAATATTTCACTTTCATTGCTAGAACTCATTTTTTATTCAATTTGCGTGAATCAAACTAAAATTGTCTGTAGTATTTTGATAAAAAGTAATATCAAAACGAGTAAAAAGTTCCCGCGTTTTTTTTTTATTTGGATAGCCAATGCCGCGTCGGCACGCGCGTTTTTTTATTACCGGCCAGGACTTTATTGAAGCGAATTGCGTCCAAACTTTTTAATTAAATACTGTTCCAAATTCAATAGTCATTTCGTCACTATTATTAAGTGCGCACTTATCGAGGAAACCTTTGCCTCTTTTCGAATAGATAGGATGAAAAACCTATAGTCCTCGCGCTAACTAGAGCTAGTCACCAAACCTCGAAAATGGGATGCATGAAAAACAAAATGTAGCATTCGTACGGGAATCAGTTTTTCCAAAAAGGTAGTAGCTACCAGTATTTTTTACCCTCGCCGTTTGCATAACTAGCGCAACGCTTATAGATTTATATCTGCTACTTATATTTACGTGACTTTATATCACTTACCACTTACAAATACCAGCACCATACAAGCGACAGACTTCCTCGCCTTCGCTTGCGCCTCCCCCTGCCCTCCTTGCAAGGCGCCCGGCATTTCTCTCGTACTGGCCATGAGCCGCTGTGCCATGAGTGCGTAGAATATCGTGATGACAACCAGTGGAATGGCGTAGTACACCACCGCTTTGAATATTGTCATGCATCTGAGAGAGGAAATCGCCATGTTACTTTTTTTACATCTTGTGTATCTTACATGTTATTTATTCATCTTATCTTATTCTTTAACACTGAGACGAATATTTTCGGGTTTATTTCACTCGAACTGGGAGTAAAATTATGCAGAACGAGTTGTTTGCCCGTGGCTTCGCACCCGTGGAACTTTAAGTACCATACACAAAATCGAATTCATCCCTTCTTCAATTTATGTAGGAAGGTAAATTAAAAAACCTTTGTTATCGAGCCTACACAATACACTAACCTGACTAAATGTAAAGCTTTAGATAGTAGTTGTTTGCACAGTTTTTGCGATTCTGTGTCAGTGAGTTGTATTTCACGTTTATAAATGCATACCTAGGTATTTATGATGACAGTACAATCGTTTTTGCAACATAATATTGTTAAACATCGAAACTTAACATTAATTTCGATTCCTCTGATTATGATGTGACCGAAGACAGTTTGATCCCACGACTATAGGAAGTTAAATTCAA
This sequence comes from Eupithecia inturbata, assembly GCA_963662085.1. Classification (NCBI taxonomy): domain Eukaryota; kingdom Metazoa; phylum Arthropoda; class Insecta; order Lepidoptera; family Geometridae; genus Eupithecia; species Eupithecia inturbata. Next base: position 4,183,153 of record OY759195.1, read on the forward strand.
TCAAAGTGTAAATTTCGGACAGTAACCTTATATATTGCATCAAAGGGGATCGGCAATATTGGTCCCTTCATTCGAATTCGGTTTTGATTAAATTATTTCAGAGTCAGGTATAATAGAATCCAAAGGAATATCATGGTTCCCTAATATAATTGATTGGCATTAAAAAATATGAAATCAAGATCGCTATAAATGATCTTTCGCATTTCACGGTACCTACAAATAAAATAGCTCCAAGTATTTCTTATAAGTTTCCCTATTTCTTTCAGCGAATAACTGTTTCAGAAACGTCTTATTTATAAAACACCTGAACATCCATCATAAATCCGTCCAAATAATTTATGATGTAGTAGTTTCAAGATATAATTTATATACCGGACGCCCCAATTAGTCATCAAACAAAGCTGCAAACAAAATCTAAATCGTCTTCGTCTTCTATTTTTATCTATGTTTGCCAAATACTTTTTGTTCGTGCAATCGCCGGGCAAAACCAATAAATAAAAAGATTTATCATATAAAGTGCCAGCAGTCCAAATTAGGGAACAACACAGAACATGCCACATAGCTGATGAATGTGCCCGAATCAATCAGTACACATCTGGCAATCAATCACAAAAGGGCTCGGTAGGGCTGTAGCGCTATGCATCTATGGATTTCGTTTTAGTTTTAAAATCTTTGAATAATTCAATCGACACCTACTATGTACTAGATTATTTTTTTTGTTCTCATGTTTAAACTAGCTAAGTTATTTTGTACATAAGCCTTAAGATGGAACCTAATTATTTAGCTAGCGGAGGAGGGCGTTGACTCTGCTACACATTTTTTAACTTTTACGGTAGTCAGCCCACAATTGTACCTATTGCATACATTATGTTCTGTCCTTAATAAATATTTTTGTATTTTTGTATTTGAATTTGATTTTATTTTTTTTGGTGTTAGATTTAATAAATGGTAATGATTATTCTCAAGATTCTGTTACATATCGATAAATACTATGTACTTTATCTCGTTAGTGCTTTATTACATACATAATAGCTTAAACCCGTGGCTTTGCAAGCGTTTTTAGTAACCTTTAATGTATTCTGGATCCAGATCTTTATACAATTTAAAAATTTTGCAAACTACCTACATAATTTCACTTTTGGTATGTTCTCAGCTAAACATCTTAACAACAGCAAAATTTAGCCTTTATAATATACTAGCTGGTGCCCGTGGCTTCACTTGCTTTTTCCCGGGGAAAAAGTAGCCTGTGTACGGACATAGGCTACTTTTTTTTGGGGGACTGGCCAGGTGTGCCGTTTACGTGCCAAATTTCATTGAGATCCGTTCAGCCGTTTAGTCGTGAAAAAGTAACAGACAGACAGACAGAGTTACTTTCGAATTTATAATATTAGTATGGAAGTACTTAGTATAGAATAGGATTAGATTATTATTTATTATTTAAGATTTATTTCAGTGCACTGAAATAAATCTTGGAAAAATGTTTCAAATTCTAAAATTGTAATTATATAAATAACATGATTCGAACCAAAAATGAATTGAACTAGCAGGGAAAGCCACTGCTGCCATTCCCAATTTTTAGACAAAAACATCAAAATTTGATTTTTCCATGTCGGCTCTGTGGTCTCCCGTCAACCCTATCCCTAGATTTGCAGAACACCAGAGCCATCTCCGCCGTCCCCGGGACACCATTTACCACCTTGCCAAATTTGATTGGCTGAACGGATCTCAAGGTGTGAAAAGGTAACATACAGACAGAAAGACAGTGTAGTTTCGAATTTATAATATTAGTATAAATTAGTTTAGACGGATTACAAATTTTATAGTAGACCAGCTTCTGCCTACAGCTTCGCACGCACTTTGCCGGGATAAAACGTAGCCTATATCCGTCCCTGGGATACCGTCTACCTCCCTGCCAAATTTCATTGAGGTCCGTCCAGCCGCTTAGGAGTGAAAAGATTACTGACAGATAGACAGACAGCTATACATACAGATAAACAGACAGATAGACAGACATCTTGACAGACATCTTGACAGACATCTTGACAGACATCTTGACAGACCGCTAGACAGACGGATAGACACATATACAGAAAGATAGATAGACAGACAGATAGACAGACAGATAGACAGACAGCTAGACAGACAGAGTTACTTTCGAATTCATAATATTAGTATGGATGACTTGTTTTCCATACTTAGGATATTCCTTCCAATCCGGGGGATAAGGCGTACAGTACACGAAGGTGACGTTGTGCTTGAGATGCATGGTCACTGTGCTGGTGAAGAGAGCGGCTGGGGTCGCAAACAGTAGCGCTGCACCCCAGATGAACGTGGCGCAGGCTAGTGGTAGCTTGCGTAGCTGTAAAATGAAATTTAATAACAGTTAAAAATAAGGAAAATAAACAGAATGCGTTGAGGTCATAACATAACTCATTGTTATTATTGCAGCGGAAAGACGTCCACAGGCTATAAATAGGAAAACAGAATATGGAATTTATTCGTAATTTACCATTATAACATGTCATTCAATTAAATATAAACAAATAAAAACATAAATTATAATAACGGCAAACTAAAAAAAATCGTTGATATCATATAATAGCTGGATTGCTGGACAATCCACACAGCATCATCTAGCCCCACCAGAGCTTGTGTTATGGTTACTAAGACTGATATACTCAACTTGCGCTTGTGTCTTGGGGACGCTTCCGGCAGTACACTTCTTAGTAGGTCTGACCCCACTAACTTTAAACCAATATCAGTACTGCCTACATTCAGCAAGTTTTTGAAAAACTTAATTTACATCAATTGCTTAGACATTTCTATGGCAAAGACCTGCTACATTGTAAGCAATGCGGGTTTACTCGCGGCAGGTCAACTACTGATGCCGGTGTTGAGTTAGTATTGCATATTTTTGATGCTTGGGAGAAGTCGCAAGATGCTGTAGGTGTTTTTTGCGACTTGTCAAAAGCATTCGATTGCGTACACCATGAAAAATTAATCAGGAAACTACATCACTATGGAATATGAGACACCTCTTTGGATCTTCTTACATCATACTTGAGTGATAGGATACAAAGAGTTGACATTAATGGGAAACGGTCTTCGGGGTCTGTGGTTACAATGGGTGTACCACAGGGTTCTATCCTCGGTCCTTTCCTATTTTTAGTTTATATTAACGACCTGCCTCATCTTGTAAATGATAATCACGAGATATTATTATTTGCTGATGATACTTCATTAATTTTTAAAATGAAACGACAAAACACTAATTTAGACGATGTGAAATGCAATCTCAAAAGTAGTCCATTGGTTTAGTGTCAATAACCTTTTGCTTAATGAAACCAAAACGAAATGTATTAGATTTATTCAACCTTATGTAATAATAATAATAATAAATATTTTTATTCTGTAATAATAGATACAATATTTTTTACCATAGCTGAAAACACCTTTTAAGTATAATGATATACTTGTATTAGGTGTTTTCGCTCTTCCACGTCTTCTATTATGTAAATTTCAGTGGCGTTACATTTGTTTAATAATAAATATCAAAAGTAATATAGTTTGGTCGCAATACCATTATTGAAAATAAATGAAGGGTAGGACAATAATTAACAATTAACAAGGTTGCTCAAACAAAACATTTTAACGTATGGTCCAAGTCAAGAAAATTTTGCTTATTAAATTTTGTAAATCATATAATAATAAAATGTTGCAAATTGTATTTAACATATTCAAAGCAAATATGTAAATGGTAAAATTAAAAAATAAATTAAACTTGAAATATATTTCTTAGCTGATGTAACCGTCAAAGGAGAAACGTTAGAAATTGTTAGCAGTACCATATTCTTAGGAATAACCTTGGATAGTAAACTTCAATGGGGCCCACACATAGACAAGCTATCGAAGAGTTCTGCAGCGTATGCAGTCAAAAAAATCCGTTATCTTACAGACGTTGATACTTCTAGACTAGTTTATTTCAGCTACTTCCATAGTGTTATGTCTTATGGCATACTGCTGTGGGAGAACGCTGCAGATATTGACACAGTATTTGTGCTGCAGAAGAGGGCTGTTCGTGCAATCTATAATATGGTTCCAGAGAAAGCCTACGTGAAAAATTCAAGGAAATAAACATAATGACAGTACCATGTCAATATATGTATGAAAACTTGTTGTACATTCATAGGAATATCAATCTGATCCCTAAAAATAGCAACATACATAATTTAAATACAATGCAAAAATTATCAGTAAATAAATTCAAACAAATTGTCAAAACCTTCTTGTGTAAAAAGGCCTACTATAAAATATCAGATTATCTAGAGGATAAAAAAGCTTGGGACGGGATTTGCTCCAACTCGAAAAATAACAACTAACAGGCTAAAGGTTTCTTCGTCGCTTCTTTACTTTAGTCAACATACCGAAGCGACTGAAATAAAAAATATCACTTTATTTCCGTGTCAGTGTTTAATTATTAAGAATTTGACCTTTTCTAAGTGTACATTTATTGAATTTATGGAAATAAAGAGTTTTTAACTTTGACTGGTATTGATATGAATCAGTTGAGCTACCTGTAGATTGTTTGCAACAGTCTGCAATTAGCTTAATTGTTTCAATTGTAAATAATAGCTCTAATTTGTGTATTATTTATTTATTTTTTATATTTTATTATTTAATTGTAATTTTCTTTGTTAATAAAGGTCATTGGCATTGTTAAACAAAAAAAAAAAACTTACACATATACATATATTTATTAATATAATACTAATTCACTGAGCCACTTTCTTAGATTTTTTCTTAAAAATAGTTGTGGAAGCTGCATCACGGATCCAGTCGGGCAGCCGATTGTAAACCGAAGGACCCATTATACAAACGGACCTCTCTGATTTCTGTTGCTTATATGAGTAACAACCACCACTACCGCCTGGTCACACCTGAGGGTGTGACCAGGCTGTAGTGGTGGTTGTTACTACGCAGGGCGTGAGCGGTATTGATACCGCGGCGCTGTAACAAGTCCACGTTGTTGTAGGTGAACAGAGCTACTTGGTAGATAAGTTCACCAGTGAGTATGAGTATGTTGTACTCCTTGAAAAGCTCTTGGAAAGCCCTGCGTGAGACGTCGTCGCTCGGTTAGGTTAGGTTAGTCACTCCCTAAAAGACCGCTATAATAACCGGTTCTCTGAAACCCGCGTCCAGCGTTTTCCCACGACCTTCACTAGTCGTTATACCTTGTAGAGATATCATAAAGAATGAAATAAATAAATTGTAACAAAAAGGCCCGACTCCGCATGATACTGGCTGTAGTTCTTATGTAAGATCTGTATATGTACATGTGGTGATCGCGAAGGTGACTTTTACAATGGCCCTGCTTTCAGCTTAATGCTGGGTGAACATGAACAGTAAAAAGTTAGATTTAGATAAGTAAATAGAATGAGGAAAATGGACACCTAATTCGTTAAATTAAAATGATAAGACCTTATTAACAAAGAATATTACAAAAAACAAATTAGAACTAGTATTTACAATTGAAACAATTGAGCTAACTGCAGACTGTTGCAAGCAATCTACAGGTATATGATCTCTATGATATGAAACTTTTAAGAGATTAGTGGCTCGGTGGAGTAATCACACACACATACACATGCATTGCAGTAAGTATCTATCTACCTATCTTTGTACCTATCTACCTATTTAGTTGAAGTTTTATTATTTGTAAGTATTTATCTAACATAAACCTAATGATTTACTTAATATGTGTAAATCTTTTTTGGCTTAATTTTAAGATTATATTTATTACCATATATTTATAAGCTACGCTGTTGATTTACCAATAAACAAAATATAAAATATAAAACGATCCATCAATATCAGTCGGAAGAGTCCCTAAGATAATTCTTAGGACAAATTTTGGAACAATTTTAAGGCCAAAAAATCTGCAAAACCATATATTATCATAACTTATCTTTATTGATAACAGTCTTTATCGACTAGAAAATTATAAATTTTTGTGTTCCAAGCATGTTGATCCCGATTATGATAAAAACTCGAAGCTATGAAATTAAATCAAACTGATTTTCACAGCAAACTTCATCAATTAATTTAAATTCGGACGGGCGTGCTCGCCCCATTTCTGTCAAAACTTATTTGGGCATACGTTAAAGGGAATTGAACGTTTTCTATTTAATGCTTCAATCCAGATTTACCCATGCTCCTCTTTGGGATAGCTAGCTACTTTTTAGAGAACTGCCAGACCAAAAAGAAGGTACGCTACTTAATTATAAAGCCCAAATTACTTTATTATTGGACAAATCTTGGAGTTTAAACGCGGTTATGGGAGTGCACATAATATGGCCCAAAACATACAGCCGAATTGTAAACCTGCTCCTTTCTTTTAAGTCGGTTAAAATACTAATTAACAAAGCAATTATTATTGTTCTAACTAGATTTAGTTCTAACGAGGGAGGTCAATAATAACCCTCCCTGTCGTCGTTTAGAAACAAAGTTGGAATGATTATTTTCCTGTCTTTATTTTCTAATTGTGGAGATTTATGTGGAAACATTCCCGCAAGGGTTCAACGAAGGTGTATGAGGGATTAACCCGTATAATTTAAATTTATTGTTTGTGTGCGAAACTAAATCTGAACAAATACTCTACAAATTCAACTTCAACTTCTTGTTTTATGGCACCGCTTGCTTTTCACTACGACTATGCCAGTGTCTAAGTCGGAGTTTCATAAACTTCGAAGACAGAATATGATCCATTTTATAAACTTAAAAATTTATCATAAGGATCGTCCTACTTCAGGTTGTCAGACACACGCCATCGAGGGCGGGACATAAGTCTAAAATATTAGCCAAGTTTGGAAAAATGCACGGTAAAATGTGTATTTTCCTACATGGAGCTTGACATCCCTGTAAAGCTAAAGGTTGTCGCACATCAGGGGTACGCACCGCTACCGTGCAGCACAAAAATGTGCATTCAAATAAGGACTTTAACTCTTAACATTAAGCATTTCATATTGACGGCATCAAATGACAGGCAGCTCGCGAGCCACTGCACTACCTTACTCTACCTGGTTCTGACTGAAAACCAGCGCTCTTCCACAAAATTACCCTAGGTTTTTGTGTTAGAGCAGCAAGCTGAGTCAGGACCTGTTAGACCTATACACACGCGCTCGTCTGCTTGCTGTGAACTACTTAGTAACAACCCAATGCTTGTGTTCGTATACTACTTAACTAATGTTCACCGGTGTTTTTGTCTGTCTGTCTACTTGTTATCTAGTACTAAGTAGTATTTTATTTCTGCACCTAAGGTTGTTTGTGTATAGTGTCTAATAAATAATTTTCTTTCTTTCTTTATTTTAGTAGGTTGAAGTTTGTGGGAAGCCGTTTGCTCACTGTAATATCCATCTATAGATAACGAGTTTAAGCGCATATTTGAAATGCACATTTTTGTGCTGTGCGGTAGCGGTGGTGGATTAATGTGCTCAGGCCTTAAAACCTCGCTATTGTGGTGTGGTGTGATATAGCACGTCAGATATAGTATTCATACATTTAGTATGTTTGAGACATTGTTACAACGACAAGATTGCTATAAAAACATTTTTAAGCATCTTTTATGTGTCAAATATAACACATTATATAGATTTTGATATTTTTGTAAGGCGTTCGCAATTTTTATTATTAGGAGGTGGCGTTTCTGTTACTCACTAAAGCTCATAAGCCGGTCAGAAAAAACTTTATGTCTTTGATTTATGGTGTAAATGATGACGCTGCTCGCATCAATTCCCGTATGATTGTACGTCGTAGACAAAGCTTTTCCTGACCGATTCTGAATTCCGCGACGGTAATAAAATTGAATCTATCTAACGAATCCGAGCCGCAAGTATCGATATTCGATAAGTACCGATGTTTGATAGGATTGGCCTGCAAAATTTTCGAAGTTTTTGTTACTTTTTAGGGTGGTCATAAACAAGTTAAGAAGAGCATGAAAAAATAAATAAATAATAAAATAAAAACAGCGAGTGGAGCGAGCCTGAAAATTTTAAGGACTTGACTTGGTGGTAGAGTTTTCGGTGACAGCGAAAATGGTTGAGAAAAGAATACAAAATAAATATCGACTACTGGAGAAAAAAATGAGTTTTCGTTGTCACGGAGCTTGGCACCCGGGGCGAACCGCCTTACGCCACTAGTGTTTCGATATAATATTGAAAAATTTCGATACCTAAATTGCTAATCCTATCGAATAATCCGTAAACTAGCAGCCCGGTAAATTTTCGCTCACCTGTAGCTTACGAAACGGATTCACGATGGCGCAGTACCTCTCCGCTGACAAAGCTGTCAGCGTGAACACTGAGACGCCTATGCTGACATCCTTGCCGGTTTCTGATATCCTGCAGATCAGTGACCCCCAAGGCCATGATTCCAGGGTGTAGATGGTGGAGACGAAAGGCACGCAGATCAGAATGACTAGGAGATCAGCCAGTGCTAGGGAGAAGATGTATCTGAGAACAAAATAAATAATCTTTGCAATTTTCTCTTTTCTGATTATGACCATCTTACATACTACGCTACTTACTCGTTACTTTAGGTATATTTGAGAACGTAAATGACAATAGTTTCAATGACAAAGCAGAATAAAATCGCGATTCTCTGACGCTTAAATCCAGTGAAGTAGAAGCAGCGTCGGAGTAAAGATATGAAACTTTTAGAGGCTTCTATGTTCTCACTGGTATATCGTAAAGTAATGTAACAAAAGCTCGCTGAAGATATTTTAATCCCCTTGGGTCTGAAGTTGAGCTTTTCTCCTAAGAGAAAGAGATGAGAAAAAAGTAAATGTAATGCTTAAGTTGAAAGAATGGGAAAAAAGTATTTCTTTGGCTTATTTGCGGAGAAACATTTCCATTGAGCCAAGGTCAAAGTTGATAAAGTTTGAAAGTATATTTTTGCCATCAACATTTAATTTTATTACACGGACAGAATCAACTCCACTTTGTTGCTTCTCACAGTACCAATTACTACACAGGGTTACTGGTAATTGACTGACATTGCGTGAACTGCAGGTTGTGCTCATTATCTTGAACACGTTCGTGAAGACTCAGGTCTCAGGACTCTGGCCTCAGGTCTAAATTCTTAAAAAAATATTGGTAGCGTAGCTGGTACCCATTCAATAACCGTTCATTCGAGGGTTCTTTAGCTAAACATAAAAACGGTTTTGTCCTTAATTAACAGTAGGTGTGGGAGTGGGAGATTGGTCTTTAATAATAAATTGGGTTCCGGACGAACGTGTTTTATATTATGTATGGGAAGAGATTTACATAAAAGTTAAGGAACTTGCAGTTTGCGCAGTATTAGTGAATAACCAATAACCCTGTATATACAGGGTTACTCAGAATAACTATTCTGTGACAGTACGAATTATACGTCCTCAGTCTAACAAGTTTAGACGTCCTTACGATCTTGAGCGAACTCATAAGCAAAACTCTGTTTGTATTTGCTCGTAAAAGCTCTCGAAATGAGTCTGCCAGCACACAATACCTACAATCAAAAACCCCAACTTCTAAATGAACGAAAGTTTGCATCCCATGGGCCATTTTGAGGGTCAGTTATAATAATTATGTATTACAATTTAATTAAGTTATACGCTGTTATCCCACTATTCCCACTAGATGTAATGTTTTTACCGTAGGTACAGTCAGCAACACGAATTAATTTCAAAAAGTTATGCAGGTACCATCGAGGTAGAATCTCGATGGCAAGTACCTATTTTGCATTGTAATTACACTACTATTATACACGCCGAAGTTTGGATGTTTAGATGTATGGATGGATGGGAGTTTGTCGTGAAGAAGTATCTTCACGCCATAACGACTGAACCGATCGGGCTGAAATTTTGCATAGATTTGTCTAAACCTGGAATCGAAATATTATGTAGGCTTCTTTACATAAGCTACTTTTTATCACGTGAAATAGAAATAACCATAAAACGTGTCCATAGAAATGATGTGTGCGAAGCCGCGGGCAGAACCTAGTGTAACATAAAACAGAGTAGTTAGAAAGTCGTGAATACCATATTATATGGTCAGTCAAATAAGGAGATAATTTTTTATTGCCATAAATATTTTTTGAACATCGTTTTTATTTCTGTGTAAGTATCGTGTTTTTGGCAACAAATTATACGACTTTTTTACGACTTACTTTACTTTAAATACCGTTCAGCCAATAGTCAACTTGTGTTCAGCGAGTTACATTGCTGACTGTACATAACAGAGTTATAAATAATTAAAGTTCACTATGGTTATATTGGTTTAACTTTAGGTTTATCTTGAGCTACTTGGATTGTGGGCATTCCCTCCATAAGATAAAAGCCAATAAGGTGCTTATCAGGGGGAGGCCTGCGTCCAGCAGTGGGCCAATATAGGCTGTTGAGGATGATCAACTTGTCTAGGGATTTTTCCCAACGCTCTTTGATCAGTAAAATCATGCATATTAATATTTATATAAATAATTCATTATAAAGCCTTCGTTTGCCTTTGGGTCTGGAGGGCCCTTACTCGACCAATTAGCTCGGTTAAAACTGTGCTGGTTCACGTTGAGAGGTTCAAATAAGAAGTTAGTTGGCTTTCAGGCAAAAAAACCTAACCCTTTTTAAACTTATGCGATAAGTACAGATTATTTTAAATATTCACGGTCAAAAATAGGTAAATAAACGCGATGAACATTACACTAATATTATAAACGCGAAATTAGGATGTTTGGACGTATGGATGTTTGTAACCACATCACGCCAAAACTACTGAACGGATCAAGCTGAAATTGTGCATAAAGATTAGTTCTAGGTGTGGAATAAAACATAGGCTACGTTTTATCCCAAATATCAGTTCCCATGGGATAGAAATAAACTTTAAACGTTTCCATAGACAACGCGTGCGAAGCCGCGGGCAGAAACTAGTTTATAAATAAATAAAATTATAAAAATTGTAATTAAATTATAAAACGCTGAGATAGGGACCCATTTTACCCTATGTTTAATATAAATTGTTAGTTCTAAGGATTATTCTTACTTCATATTATTACTATATTACTGTATGCACTTTTTCTTGTATAAGTTCTGTTGTTTCTTTGGGTAAAATAAATGTATTATATTCTATTCTATAATAAAACCTAACCCGTTCTTTGAAAAGGTGGACCTTCTCTGTCGTTCTTTGGTTCCACGAAAGTCACATTGTAAAGACAAATTATGATTGTGACCACTTGTGTCCTGTCTCCCTATAGCAGGTCAAGTCAAAGTCAAAGTCAAAGTCGAAAACTCTTTATTTCCATAAATACAATAAATGTACACTTAGAAAAGGTCAAATTCTTAATAATTAAACACTGACACGGAAATAAAGTGATATTTTTGATTTGAGTCGCTTCGGTTTGTAGACTAAAGTAAAGAAGCGACGAAGAAACCTTTAGCCTGTTAGTTAGTTGTTATTTTTTGAGTTGGAGCAAATCCCGTCCCAAGCTTTTTTATCCTGTAGATAATCTGATATTTTATAGTAGGCTTCTTTACACAAGAAGGTTTTGACGTACACATGTACACGTACGTATGTAACATACGAAAAACGCCTTAAATAAAATAACAACAAGTTCGTACAGTAGCCGCGACTAATAAGTCACAACCCATGGTCACAAATTCAAAATATTAATTTGTTTTGAAGGAAATTCTATTGGGGATTAGTGAACTAAGTAACCCAGAGTTTTCCATCAACACGGGGAGATCGACAAAAGTTACTTACAATTTTAGTAAATGAGGACGTTAGTCCGGGGACGGACATAGGGTACTTAAGGCTGGCCTATGCCCCAACGGCCTTGAGAAAACAAAATAGTTATCTGTGGCCGTATAAATAATTTGTTTTATGCGTGAAACATACCATTTGTGTAAAATATATTGAAATATATTCGAGTGAAAGAAAAATCCTCAAATTTAATAGCGTTTAAAAGATATATCGTAATATAGAATTTTTAAAAAATATTCGAAATTCGGATATATCTTTTAAACGCTTCGCTGTTGATTTTGAGTATTTTTCTTTCACTCAAATATTTGTCAAAGTATTTTACACAAATGGTACGTTTCACGAAAAAAAAAAATTATTTATACGGCCACAGATAATTATTTTGAGTTCTCAAGGTTGTTGGGGCATATGCCAGCCTTAAAAGCGCGCAGTAAGGCGCTGGCAGCAGTTACCATAAAATAACTTACGTATTAGGAGCATTCCTCATGCCCCTATGCCTGACATACACGATCACCAAGGTCCCATTTCCCAGGACTCCGACGATGAAGATAATAGCGAAGAGAACTGGCACCAAATATGTCTCCAATCTTTCTCCATACGGAGTATAGTCTGTACTGTTGTCGTCGAGGAGGACGCTGGATAAGTCATCGGGTCCGATAGTAGTGTAGTTCAGGTCGAGCATTGTCTGTAACAAATACATTATCTATAAGAAATCAAATGATTAGTATAGAATAATAGCTTCTGCCAGCGGCTGTACACGCGTTGTTTCTATGGAAATGTTTAAAAGTTATTTCTATTCCATGGCAACTGATTTATATGGGAGAAAACGTAGCCTATGTTTTATTCCAAGCCTAGAACTAGGTCATCATCATCATCAACCTATCTTAGTCCACTGCTGGACATAGGCCTCCCCCAATGAGCGCCATAGCGCTCTGTCTTCAGCTTGCGGCTTCCAGCATTTGCCTGCAGTCTTTCGCAGATAGTCATCCCACCTGGCCGGAGGGCGTCCTACACTACGTCTGCCGAGTCGCGGTCTCCACTCGAGAACACGTTTACCCCAGCGGTTGTCGGTTCTTCGCGAGATATGGCCAGCCCACTGCCACTTCATACTTGCTAATTCTCTGAGCTATGTCGATAGCTTTGGTTCTCTGAGAACTAGGTACATCTATGCAAAATTTCAGCCTGATCCGATCAGTTGTTTTGGCGTGAAGAAGTAACATACATACATACATCTGAACATACAAACTTACGCATTTATAATATTAGTGTGATAAACAAATTAAAAAGTATTTGCAATTGATACAGTTGTGCAAATAAATTGTATATATTATATATGTAAAAGTTTGAAAACAGAAACAGGGATAACTATTATCAGAATAGCAACCCTTGAGTCACGCACTGCTGGGGTTTCGTCATAAAATAAGTATTAAAGAATATAGAGGGGCAATGGCCTTTATTAACAAAGAAAATTACACAATTTTCTTTGTTAATAATTTGTAATTAAGTTACACAAAACTATTCTAACACAAAACAAAAATTTGAATTGAATAATAACGAAATAAAATTAATCCAATAATAAATCATTCATCAAACATTAAAATCACATACACATAATAATAAAGCCTTTGCAGAAGTTACTAAATCCATCAATCTAATCTTTCTTATTTATAACTAGTGTAATGTGAGGTGGTATCAACTACCCCATCATTCAAGCAACCACCTCATAATTCAACCACCTCATAATTCAACCACCTCATAATTCAACCACCTCATAATTCAATCACCTTATAATTCTAGTTCACAGATAAGGGGATACTGCAGCCTCTATGCATAATGCATCTCGGCTATTGTAATGTCGTTGCCAACTCTGAATATTTTACATATTTAACTAAAACCGCTTTAAACTTGTAGATGTGATACTGCAAACAACTAATTAATTATACTTACACCACAGAATAACCATACACCCCGAATCTCTACCTCACACTTGCGCTTAACAGTGTGTGCCTATTTTTAATTTAGTTTTGAAATTAAATTAAATATTTATTTATTTTAACTCAATTTTACAGAATTACGTAACTACCTCTATAATAGTAACGAAGAAAACAGGTTTTAAAAGAAGAAAACAAAAGACTAACTAAGTACTTATTGGAAAATAATAAGAAACTAATATGGCTGTAAAACAAATCATCGTACACTTATAGACAACTAGCTGCTGCCCGCGGCTTCGCACTTTTTTTTCCGGGATAAAAAGTAGCCATTGTCCGTCCTCGGGATACCATCTACCTTCCTGCCGAATTTCACAGAGATCCGTTCAGCCGTTTAGGCGTGAAAAGGTATCAGACAGAAAACATACAGAGTTACTTTCGAATTTAAATTATTAGTATGAATGGATAATGCAATTCGGGCTACTTCTTTGCGTTTAGTTTCTCCATCCCGCACACCGTTGGTTGCCAGTGTGGTGAGACTGTAGACGTAAAAGTAAAAGAGCTGACATATGATTCTGGTTCCTTGGGAGATAGGTCGGTCTTTAGTTTGGGAAGCCACGTGTGTAAAATAGCGCCTTCACATTTTGCAAATACCCGGTAGTGCCGACTCCTCGGCAACATCAGCGGAGTCCGTCAAACGTCAAAAATACGTTAATCTTGAGCAAGGTTACATAGTCAAATATTTCCACCTTAACAGATCAAATAGTCAAATTTTGACTGTATGAGCCTTCATGGTGCAAATATTTGGTCCTTGGGGTCCAGGGGCACATGCCATTTAATAAAGACGTTTTCAAACCTCTCATAGTTTACATACAGCTGATCGGATATTGAAGAAAAAGTATTTTATCTTATCCACATGGCAATGTTAATTTGTTACTCATGAATAAAAAACAATAAAAAGAGCTTTTATCACCCATGTTCGATATCTACATTTTTATCTATTTGCTTGTCAAATATTACTCTGTGCTAAGTGTGCAAGAATTATATTTCATCAATTGCGAATTATATTTTATCAATTGCATTGTTAGCGAGAAAAGCCATTAGCAACCGAAGCTAGAAAAAAAACGTACCTACTTAAACGGTTTTTCACGCGTTTCGGTTCCGTCGTTCTCATTCTCCAAACTGTTAAAGTATCTGGAGTTTCACATCTTATTTTATTTCGGTTACAGACGGGCTAGTTCAACTTTAAATCGAATGTGGCAGAGGCGTCTGCCTCTGCCTCCTCCTCGGAATTTGAACGGATTGAAGATTTGCCTTGCAACTTTTCATATCTTTAAGGAAATGGTGAAGTGAAATGAATTTACTTCATTGAAAGTTCTGGAGAAAGCTTAGTTGCTTCCGTAACCTTTCGGAAGCAAGGTATAATTACGCTCAGGATATCCAAAGTTTAGGCTCTAGTACCTAGTACCGAAACTAGAAAGAAAGAAAGAAAGAAAGAAAGAAAGAAAAAAAAATAGAAAACGGTCTTCAGAATATAAATTGCTACTATTATACCTCGAAACACTTCGAGGTAGAATCCATCTCGATGTCGAAACACGATAAAACGTAAAAACTACTAAGTGAATTATTTGGGTTATTTATTCTTACTTTTATAATCATTCCCCCTAAAGAGGAAACAAATTCAATTTTGTTTAAATGTTGTGTGTACATAAATCCGTTTATTGACATGAATATAAGCCTCATATCGGCTGACGACAGGCTATTGTGTCTGTTGTCGACATGTTTGCTGTGCAGGCTTTGTTATAGACACATTGGCGGTTAACCGCCGGTTTTAGATTTAAATGACAGTAGTGAGTAGGAAATTGAAAATGTCTGATTTCTTATGTGTAAATTCGTAACTTGTCAAGGAATTGGATCTGTAAATCTAATCAATCCCTCCAATTTCCCATGGTCCTGCCAACCTTGCGGTTATACGGATCGAAACTGTGAGGAAATGAGTCATCTGGTGACTCAAGACTCAACAAATCCCACGCACTTTCTCCTGAACACTCCCCTTTCTGGGGCATGCCACAACACATCACAGAATTTAAATCTTTCTATCTTTGGTTGCATATATTTTTTTTAAGGTATGTTTGCGGATTTCTCCGCATACATACCTGACCGATTTTGATGATTATTGTGTTGTTGTAACAGGTGCAGAGGATGATTCCGAGATTTCTCCGTAAATAAAATATTCCCAAGGGGTAAGTATTTGTGACGCAAAAATTGAAAAACAGTGGAAATTTATGGAATTTGAAATCGGTTTTTGTTTTTCAATACAATCAAATAATTTTTTTAAGTATAGAGGCTGATATAGGTTGGCTTAATTAGACAAATGTTAAGACATCAAATTGTTTAAAACCCACTATTTAACAGATTTAGTTCCCTCTTTGTTCTTGTGCATTTGAATAAAGTTATAAAAAAATATATGTTATGCTCCTACTCTAGTTCAGCAAAATAGCTGTCTGAAACTGGCAGCCACATAGCGGGGCGTTTGTCAATTTGACGTAGCAATGAGACAGCCTGTCGTGACGTCATGCTGTGTACTGACGTATTTTTTCTATTTTTGTATACTGGAAAAGTTTTTGTTTGGAGTTTGTACCGGATGTGCCACGGGAATGTAGTTCATAATAAAGAGAGCTGGTGGGTATCTGGCGTAGCGCATCAGCATTGATATGGTTAGGTTGAGCTACCTGTAGATTGTTTGCAACAGTCTGCAGTTAGCTTAATTGTTTCAATTGTAAATACTAGTTCTAATTTGTTTTTATTATTGAGTTGTAATTATTCTTTATAACAAAGTTATTCTTTATAATAATGAATCAGAAATATTTGCAGGTGGTTACGCAATTACTTACGCAGTAAACGTTGGAATGTAGGAAAAATTAGGCCGCATTCAAAAACAGAGTCTATGGGTCTCACTCACTACACACAATACGATATAAATTATAATAATTACTACTATGGTTCTTAACACTGTCGTTTGGAAGTCATTATTCACAGTTTCCTAAAAATAGAGATATACATAGGTACCTAATATAGGTAAATAAAATAAATAAACATAAACTCAAAAACTAACAACCTAACAAAGTAAAGGCTTCTTGTTCAGTGGTTTACTTTATTTTAAAAATTATTGGATGTGAACAATGAAAAGAAAATACATTTTTTGAAAAAAATCATGAAAATGCTCCGTAATCGAAAAAGAAAGATATCATTTAAGTAAAAAGAAACTCCTACTAAGAGGTAGGAGCTACAACAGCTACAACAGTTTTGGTGATATCATATTTAATAAAAGTATAATTGTTACTAGATTTTGGTAATTCTTTCATTGTAGTATAAAAAATGATTTTGAGGTGGTCTCTTATATGTTTGATTCTCGAGGAATAGCTATGTGCGCTGTAAAACGAAGGTTTGTAAAAATTCTTCAGAATGTGATAATTTCATTATCACCTAATTAATGGTTTCCAAGGCAACGGGCGTCAACAGTTTCATCCATGTGTCATCAAACTAAATTGGACTTGAATTATAACTAAATATCGCCAGTGTAAACTCAATTTTTTGCATGTGAACATAGACCTCCGGTCAGGGAAAGTAAGGGAAGGGTAGTTTAGTTCGTCCGAGACATAGATGAATATTATCTAGGTACCGGAAATTGAAGTCGGTTTATAGTTTTTTAAAACACGCCAAATTATAGCATCACATCGTTTTATATTTAATAGCTAGAGCAGTGCAATTGATAGATAATATCTTTATTATACCATCAAAAACTTATAAAATAACTAAAGTAAATAACAATTGTACAACAATCACTGTTGAAATGTTGTCTACAATAACCACTCAAAATATGAATGTAAATTAAACTTTTAATATTACTAAGTCCTCAACAGAGATAGGGTAAAAAACTAATTTGTTATTGACCCGAGAGCTGGCGGGTATCTGGCGCAGCGCATCAGCTTTGCCATACAGCGGGGCAATGCAGCCAGCGTCTTGAGGACGCTTCCGACTGGTATTGATACGGATCAGTTGAGCTACCTGTAGATTGTTTGCAACAGTCTGCAGTTAGCCTAATTGTTTCAATTGTAAATAGTAGTTCTAATTTGCTTTTATTAATGAATTGTAATTTTCTTAGTCAATGAAGTTATTATTTGTCCTTAAGTAAATTATAATTAAAATAAAATTGTAAAATAATTTATAAAAAAAATGGCGACAATATAATGTACAAACCTATGTATTCTTATAATAAATTAAACTACATGCATATATAAATTTAATCATGAATTTTCCCCAACCCACGTATTTTGTGGTGGGTTTTACCATTAGCATGCATGGGCATACTTTATGGATAAATTTTGTTTTAAAACCCAGTATTTATTGATGATATTGCAATATTTCACTAAAACCGGCAAAATGCGGTTCAAGAAACTTTTTTAATCGCCGAATCATAAACAACGAGAAAAATTTACAAGTTTAAAAATCGTTTGACATCATATTTATTTGCTCGTAATTGGATTCATACTCCCACACAAACAAAAACTTACGATTAAAACTAAAGTTAATTTATTTCCGAAAGACGATGCTGATATGGAAAGAGAACGCAGGCCACTGCCAGTCAGGGCAAATATACCAGGGCAGATTCGCACGATGTGCAGATGCTGTGAAAATTATCCTGTTCAAAGCAAACTGTACATTACAGCGAGCCTATGGTATGGGTGAGGTAGGTATACCCACAAGACGTACAATACTCTGCGTATCCATTATAATAACGCAAATGCGTTATTGTAACCTAAATAGGTTGCTGCTGCGGCTACCGCGTTTCTGAAACGCGTCGGGTATGTTCGCTGGGGCTCGCACCGACTCCTTTGATGCCACCTAGCGCCCAAAGACTTCCTCACTGCTCAGCAGAACCCGCGGAAGCACCAACAGCATCCTTAATGCTATGATTTTCCACTGATATATCACCTCATTCATAGGACCAAATGTCTGCTCAATATTAGTACTAACCCTTCAAGCTTTAAACCTGCTAACAAAATTAATTTGTCTGAATAAAACACACACTTAATTTAAACTTCTCAGCTCGTAAAAAGCCTACCTACTGTAGTTGTCTTGTCACCTCATACATACACATCCTCTCAAAGCAAATCGGGATTGTGCATGGATCTAGCATTAGTGTACTCTGAGCTTTCAAAATCTGAATTTGAATTACTAACCGGAAACACGTACCCAGACGCATTACCGGCGCTTACGATTCTATTCTTCTTTGGCGATCCATTATTGTTAGCTTTAGATAAAGGAACTTCATACAAGTCATCTTTAGCAGGGGGCAAGTTACATAACTCATTCTGATTTTGTATAGGTGGGAAGTCATATAAATCATCGTGTGTCCTGGGTGATGGAGGAAAGTCATATAAGTCACTTTGCCTATAAGGTGTTAACTTATTTGAGAGGTTGTCACATAAATTAGCTTGAAGTCTCGGTGGTGGAGGGCTGTCATACAATTCGTCCTGGTCATTACCCTTATCGGAATCAAAATTTTTACATGTTTGTTTTTTTTTTACTGCCCCTTCATCAGTTCCTGTTTCATTGTTTTGAACTACCACTTTTCTTGAGTCATCCTGTGAATTTTCCTCATGAATGAGCACTGAACTGATGTTATCAAGTTGTTTAGCCTCAATATTCTGAGCACCACCATCTGGTTTGATTTCACATTTTCTTAATTTGAACTTGTTTCCTTTGCAAAATTTTGCTTTCATTTCTTCATTTAGCAAACAACCTATGGAGTTAGCTTCAAACTTTGGAAGTTTCATGACCGGTGGCGTTGTGTCAACATCTAATTCTGTCGTTGATGCACTATTTTGAAGAGCTTTAGTTTTTTCTTCTTCCTGTTCTTTTTTAGCATCGCTTACAATTTTATCTAGATCTGATAAACTTGTGGATTTTTGCGCAGTTTTGTCTAACACATCTTTTAATAACAAATTCATTTGTTCTTTATTTAACGGTGGAAAAATGGATTGACTGATTTGGTGAGGGATTCGAGCGACATTCTTTGCCGGTTTAATTTTTATTTCGTTCGTTTTGTGAGCATAAACATGGTCTATGTCAGAACCATCATCATCGTCGTTGTCACTACATAAATCTTCTCTGATTTCATTAGACTTAAGCTGAGCCCTTTCATCAGTCAAGCTGTATCTGTTATTTTTGGATGATGGTCCCGATTCATATCTTTCGTATTTGCTGAGAGATACATGTCTTTCAATCCCTAGAACCGTGTGGTCACTACCTTTTGCATATTTATGTTTACACAGCAGTACTGCTAAAATCACTGTTGAGAGAAGCAGGGTGGGCGTGATGAGTCCGAGAAGAACGCCAGCGTAAGTGGGCAGCACTATTACACCAGGACAGCTGCAAGTGCAGATCAATGCCGAGGAATCTGCAATGAGTAGATTGGTATAAGCGTAAGTACAGTTTAATTATATTGACACAGTGGTTAACAACCCAATTTTAAAGATTTAACAAGCAATGAAACTAATAATTTTCATAACAGTGTAGAAAGGATTGATAATTTAATGATACACGCAAGTTCCCTGTTGCTCAACTCAATTGCTCAAATTCAGCAGTGGGACCGTTTCTTATGTATTCTTATGTACTCACAGCATAACTGCAACACAAAAATTAAAACTACACAAACAAACATTTTGAATTATTACATGACTATTTGCGTAAATATCTTAGTGAATACTGAAAAATATAGTATTTTGTCCTGTGACAATTGATCCTACCTATTGTATAACAGGGAAAATTATAAATCTAATTGAATTTGGACTTTATTACCATAAGAGTGTTATTTAAAGTACTTAATTTGAGGATAAATGTGTAACTAAATCCATCGTAAATGATAACTACCTTTGTCCTTATTGTTGTCAGATATGTTCAATATATTTAGAATTGGTTATTAATCCAACGAATAGTTCGTTTTAAAAACCACGTAGGGCGCACTGAAAGCGAAACGAAGAATTTTTTGAAACCGGTCGGAAGCGTCCCCAAGACTCCCGCGTCGGCTGTACTGCCCCGCTGTGTGGCATAGCTGATGCGCTGCCCCGGAATGGAAATGGCCTTTTATACTTCATAGTTTTTGGTTAGGTACAGTTATAGTTTTGCCCCTATAATTTCGCCAAGTGAGTCTGTCCATCCGCGGCTTAGCTCAGAGACTATTATTAATAGAAAGCTGTAATTTGGCAAGGGTACACTTTATCACGCCGACAGTATTGGAATGAAATTTTGTTTTTTTTTGGGTTACCTCTCCTGTACCTAAAGTACGGATTAATATTTTTACTCTCATATATCCCATGGTGTGAGGTAACGTTGGATAGCTCCAACGTTACCTCATCTGCGACAACCTTTAAAGTACAATCGATTGCCCGTCTGCGTTTGACGATGGTAGTACGCGTAGTGGCGTAACTAAAGGAAATTAAGCTGTCAGCACACTACCAGTATCACTGCCGTCGATGTTAATTAGGTAATTTCCTATTGGCCAAGCTGACTAGCCTCTGATGCATATAAAATTTTGATGAGGTAGGTCCTAAGTTTCATGGATACATTTTTAATTAGCATTATACAGTACAAGCATCTGCCAGCCCCGCTGCAATTGCGTTTTTTGCAAAAGTAACATAATAAGACATGTTGATATTTATCCCTTTTAACCTGCGGAGCAAATAAACCTAATTATTTATTTATTTTTAAGGAAGGCTTACAGCTTCGGCCTTCGCGGCTAAATGACAGTGTGAATATTAAATACGCTATGCATTCATATGTACAGTTTAGAAAAGAAAAAGCTTAGTTAAACAGTCTTCAATATAATATTAACGTAAGGAGATTCTAGTGAGAGTACTACTTTTGAATCATACATAATTCGAAAGATTGGTTTCCGGTATTTCAAATGACACTGACAGTCTTGAGATAGGCAGTCTAAATAACTGTTTACGAACTTACGCGAGTCAACGTTTTCCGTCGTGGCCAGATCTGACCTTACGCGAATCGCCAGGTAAAGAAAATAACAATTAAGAAATAGAATGAAATTAGAACTAGTATTTATGATTCCAACAGCTGAACTAGCAGACTGGTGCAAACTATCTAGAGGTTGCTCAATTGATCCATATCAATACCAATCGGAATCATCCCCAATACGCTGGCAGGATTGCCCCGCTGTATGACAATGCTGATGCGCTACGCCAGATACTCATCAGCTCTTGGGTCACGCGTCGCTTTGACCAGACGCTATCTTATTCAGTATTATTTCAGGTCTAGAACTTTATGCGTGCAAAATTTCAGCCCGTTTTTTTTTGGTAACGGACGAGTTAGGTACAATTTTTGGGTACCTACACCTAAGTAGGAAAAAGACCGTTTAATACAATTGACTTAATATGCGAAAATTACGTCTGGAAATGAAAATAGTCTGCGTGTCTTAAACGACAAGTTCAGTCAGTCTAGAATAATAAAAAAAACTTGTTTTTGTACAAAAAGGGTGAAAACGGGACCCCATTTATAAGCCTCCGCTGTCTGTCTGTCTGTCAGCAGGCTGTATAAGGTTTGAAATTTACACACTGTCACTTGCCACTATAACAAAAAAATAATTAAAATAAAATATATACTAAAATAAAAGGGGGCTCCCATGCAAAAAAACGTTATTTTTGCGGCTATTTTTGTTCTCCTTTTTTCAAGGCTGTCTCTTGAACCGTTGAAATTTTGACATCCTGTTTTGACAACTACAAAAATTTTGAAATGTTTTGTTGCGTTTGTTGTTGTGTTTAATGCCGCTATAACAGCAAATACTCGTATAAAAATTAAATAAATTTAATAATTAAGGGGACCAACAACCACGTTCATACCACGTGCACGTTGAGTCCGATCACCGAAGTTAAGCGACGACGGGCGCGGTCAATACTTGGATGGGTGACCGCGTCATGTTGACTTCTTGCTTTTTGTCCAATCCATCAAAAAAGTCTGTTTATAGGGTTTCGAAGATCGGAGATCGGTTTCAAAACCCTTACGGCATCGCTTTTTCTGTCCTTTTTTCCGTCTTTATTATCTCAGCAACTACAGCAGCAAATAACGTGAAATTTAAAATAATAATACATTTCGTGCGCTTGTACAAATTAAAAGAAAAAAAAAAATTAAAAAAAATGAAAATGAAAATTTCAGTACAAATTGTGATGTCGAAATTTTAAAAGAGACCTACAATAACAAGTGGGGTATCAAATGAAAGGTATCAATATGTACAATTCAAAACAATTTTTGAAATTTCTGTAGGTTTCATACTTTTTGAAATATTTAGAAAAAACTAGAAAAATTCCCCATTCCCCCGCCCTATTTCCGAAGTTTGCAGCGCTATTCATCTAAAATGTATGTAGTGTTTGTAGAATATATGGATCTATATTTTACAGGAAAAATATAGAGAAGTCTGTAAGTAGTCCATTCATTGAAAAATGCTCAATAAGGGGGGGGGGATAATTTTCAAAAGGGGGGCTACCTCACTGAGTGGGGTATCAAATGAAAGGTATCGGTTTGTGCATCTCAAAACAGTTTTTGAAATTTCTGTAGGTTTCATACTATATATATATATAATTTCTTTTTGAAATATTTTGAAAAAGTCGAATAAATACCCACCCCCCTATCGCCGAAGTTTGCAGAGCGATTCACCTGAAATGTATGAAGCGTTTGTAGATATCTATATTTTACAGCAAAAATATAGAGAAGTCTGTAAGTAGACAACTTTTTGAAATATTCTAAAAGGGGGTGATAATTTTCTAAAGTGGGGTCTACCTCACCGAGTGGGATATCAAATGAAAGGTATCGGTTTAATACTTTTTGAAATATAGAAAAAAACTCGAAGATTTTACTGTAACCTGTATACTGCAAACTTCGGAGTAACCTGTATATTCCGAAGTTTGCAAACAGATACATTTGAAATGTAATAATTTTAATACCGTTAATTTTTTGGTATTCATCAAATAGCTCTAACTAGTCTAGTTTCTAATTAGTACCTATAGTACATATTGGTATGGTACCTAAGTAGGTACCACTCGCACTTGAGGGATCTAGTTTGGATTTCTTTTGCAAATTGTTTTGTGAACCCTCCGTGTGCGAGACAACTCGCATTTGACCGGTTTTATTATCTACATTTTCGTTGTGACACACGAAAGGGGTGTTGGGTATTTTTCCGTGTGAACATAAATAAATAAATATCTTTAAAGGTCCCAAAATAATCATTTGTATACAAACTTTTGCATTAATACTTTATTAAAAAAAGTTATTACTAAGACAAAAGGGACCTAATCTCTTCGTTTTATTATCGGTATATTAACATCGACTATTCGTTGGGTTTTATGCCTCCTATTTATCACGTAGTAAAGCCGATTACTTACACTGTCTGATCCTCATACAGTGTCTTCCAGCCACCCAATAATGCTTATCTTGGGGCTAGATGATGCTGTGTGGATTGTCCAGCATTATTATTATAATAATATCGTCTATTCATCTATCTTATCTCAAAATAGATAATAACTTAGACTATGGGACTAGTTAGACGAAAAATTCACACTAGATCCTATAGGGACAGTAAAAGGGACTAGCGAGAATAATCTGTAAAACATGAAATTAATTGGTAAATATTTACTAAAAAAAATAGATTCATTCGTTACTTTGCGGAAATCCATTGCAAAATACTAAGATTAGAAATTGTGTGTGCTTTAAGTCTGGGTGATTTGGCAATTTTATGTTGCGTTAGTCTGGTTTTTACCGTCTTTGATTGCATGGCATACCAATTTGTAGGAGGGCAGGCGGTGCACGCAAATTACATATACATCATGGATCAGATCATGGATCTAATGAGAAATAAAATTCTCGATAGATCCATCATGGATCTAACGAGAATCATCCTTTTGTTGGATCTTCTCAGAGAAGATTTTGGAAAGGAAAGGAATTGTTGTCCACTTAATATTTTTCATCCTAATATTTTATCTATTTTACTACAGAAACTATTGTATTATGACGAATTCATTATGTGTTGCGACTGGAATCGCACTCACCCTGAAGAAATCCTCGGAAAGAAAATTTAGTGTTCTTCCAACACAAACAAGGTTCGTAGTTAACACACATCGGTTCGTAGTCACATTCTTAATATATAACTATAAAAACCCTAACTCAGTCCACGTTTTTTCAAGCTTTTCGCATAATGAAAGAGCAAAGGCCTACAAAATCTGGCTTACAACCATGTTCGACGTCCGAGGCGTTCAGAAGAGTATTTTAAAATCTCATTCACCATAAAATAAAAATATATATTTAAAAAAAATCTATTTGTCTAGTCGAAGCGATGCTTGACCCGAGAGCTGGTTAGTATCTGGCGCAGCGCATCAGCCATCGCAGCGCATTGCTATACAGCGGGGCAATACAGCCAGCGTCTTGGGGACGCTACCGACTGGTATTGATATGGATCAGTTGAGCTACCTGTGGATGGTTTGCAACAGTCTGCAAACCATCAAAATCAATAAAAAAAAAATGCTCAATTGTTTCAATTATAAATACAAAATCGAATTAGTTTTTATTATTTGATTGTATTTTCTTTGTTAATACAGGTTGTTAACTGATTTTTAATAATTTATCAAAATCGCTTCAGCCGTTTGGAAACTTCGAGGCAATAAGGAGTGTTACATACCACATAAAAACACTAGAAAAACATTACCCGTCCCTGCGTATCATAATTTTTTTTGGTAGATTCAAAGATAAAAACTTATTTTCCAATAATAACAAAGAACGACAGAAAATCCTATTAAAGATACATTTTCACTTTTATAAAACCGCACAAACCCGTTAGAACTCAGCATTTTCTGTTTACTTATTTACACATGGAATTTTAAATTATGTTGTGGTACATTTAAAATGTGGGGGACATTTAAAATTCCAGAATTGTGGAGATTGCGCCACAAACGCAAATACTAAACTTTTTCCCCTGGCTAAAGCTGTTTTACCGTCAAAATATTTTCTTACGTTAAAAGAAAAATATTATCTTCTCTATTCTTATGTGTTTGTGGTCGAGACTCTGATTCTAGAACGTCTCCCGTGTAGATTGCATAACGAACGAAAACATCCGACAGGGAACCAAAGTTATCGACGTAACTCAAAGAATTAGCAAGCTGAAGTGGCAGTGGGCCGGACATATCTCGCGAAGAACCGACAACCGCTGGGGTAAACGCGTTCTCCAGTGGAGACCGCGATTCCGCAAACTGGGTGGGACGACAACCTGCGAAAGACTGACGTGAATTTTAATGTTTTATTTAAAGGACATTTTAAGCGCGTACAAACAAATGGACTGAAAAAAAGCGTCCAATTTTATTTGACTGTTTGTTAAATGACTTTTACTTGCGAACATGTTATAAGTTGTGTTTTTGAACTTTATTTTGAGATTGTGTTCTGGGGAATACTCTGACAATATGCCAATTGGTCAATTCAGAGTGGTTTTCGTGAATGTAAAACTCACACTATTTCGCCACCTATGGGTTTATTATGTTTTTTTTTATTCGTTTATTATTTTAATTCATTAACTTCTACAGTTTAGCAAAAATTAAAAAATTTTAAAGTGTGATTCTTAGTTTTGCAGGCCAGTGTATTTTCGCCAACTATGGGTTCATTTTGATTTATTTATATTCGTTATCGAAATGCAACTACGAATCTACTCTCAAATCTAACAAATATACTATAAGTGATACATTCACGAGCACATATTTTACCAGCTGTTATGTATTCTGAAGGGAGAATCTATTTGTAACTAGCGAGACGTGATCGTGACGTCTCCTGTTTTTCCATACAATTTGGTACAGTGCACCTCTATCGTGCGGACAGGGAACTAATCCCCAAACATAAAGGAGACGTCACGATCACGTCTCGTTACTAACGTCAAATAGACTCGCCCCTCTGATCATAATCGTTACATCGAAATTTTATCCACTACTACTATTATTATTACTGCCACTGCTCTAAATTTTCAAAGAGCTGCAGGTAGGTTGTTTTTTTAAGGTTCCGTGCCCGAATAGGTGCTAATTTTTACTTTTATTAATCCCCAAACACAAAATTACATAAATTTTCTTCTTCCAAGCTAATTTTCAGCTTATATCATCCAATGTTCTGACACAATGTAAAACGGTCAAAAAAATTATAAGAACAGGTGCTCCTTTCATTAAAGCTCGGTAACTTGAAGTTTCATACTGATCTCAGGTTTTCATTAAAAAATTTCTCACGTTCAGTTTTCTTTGTGAAACTTTCTCTACGAAGGTATTATTGCGTGAACAACAAATTTTTAATAATATAAGGCAAAATTACATTTTTCCTTCATTCGCATTAATAAAGTAAAGTAAAGTAAAGTAAACGTTTATTTCAAAAATAAAATGGCACTATTAAAAATTAAGGGTTACAATTAATTAATTATAAAATATACCTATACGTTTTTGAATTTTAAATCCAATAGTTATTAACGCTCAAGCTTTTTAGAACGGGATATTTACCATGATTTGAGTTTTGAGATTGAAAAGCTCATAACTTGACCATTCATAATGTTTTTGTTATTATGGTAAGCCCCAGCACTCGAGGTAATTTTTAAGAAATCAAATAAAGTATAGACTTCGACGGAACTTCAACCCGCATCCTTTTCTCAGTACTTGACCTCGTGGCGCGATTGGTTAGCGGATTCCCGTACTAAGGGAAGGATGTGGGTTCTAGTCCCGTCGAAGTCGATTTTTTCTGGGATATTATATCATTACTTACCATTCAAAAGTTTTAAATCGTTACATAGGCAGACCCCATGATCATACATGTAACTGATTATAAATGTATAAAAGTCAATAAAACTTCACTTCTTCTGATAATGGACTAAAAGAGTAAGCGAAGTGAATCAACTTCCTAATAGTATTTAGTTTAAAAATTTTGTTTTGCCTAAGGAAATAAACGTTAATCTGATTATGAATTAGCAACGCTCGTAGCAGAGGAAGTGCTACGCTCGTAGCAGAAGCATTGCTACACTCGTAGCAGAAGCATTGCTACACTCGTAGCAGAAGCATTGCTACACTCGTAGCAGAAGCATTGCTACATTCGTAGCAGAAGAAGTGCTACGCTCGTAGCAGAAACAATGCTACCACTCGTAGCAGAAGGAGTGCTACTAGGTAACACTCGTAGCAGAATAAGTGCTACGCTCGTAGCCCGTAGCAGAAGAAGTGCTGCGCTTGTAGCTGAAGAACTGCTTCGCTCGTAGCAGAAACAGTGCTACGCATAACTACGATTCATTTTTCTACACGCGTAGCACGTACTCGTATATGGAGCAAATAAACAACGAAAAATGGTTAGGTTTCTTATTTTTTGAACCATAAATTAACCACGTTATTAATCTCCAGTCTGGTTTCCTTGATAAAGGATCAGCCTTGTGAGTTATTATATTTTACCCCGCTGAAGTCAGCAAAGTTACTTAAACTATTCAGTATTCTAAAAGCTCCATCTTACCAACCTCGAAGTAAATAGAACTTGCAAACCATACAGCAATATTTGCGCAAGCTAAATAGTTACACACTAACCTAAATTGCATGTCAATACAAACACAAGTTTGTGTTGTCCTTGTCGCTGTATGTGTTCTAGTCGACATTAGCACAGAATACTACATTAGTGGCAAGCGGCAAACGACAAGCGACAATAAAGTAAAAGTCCACATTGGTGTGTCACAGCGCCTTTGAAAGTAAAGTAAACGTATACATTCACTTTACAGACAGCGCACACTAAAGTTGCGCGTCCGCTGTATCGGAATCGGAGCGTACGCAACGTACGAGAAGTGTATATTTACCATATGCCGATAGGTTGCGTCTACTGCTTTCGGATTTTGCATCGGCAATATAGGTATTTTCAAAGCAATCGAGTTAGCGGCAGAAATACCGGTCTCTGGTATCGGTATCGGCAGTTATGCCGATCTAGTACAGGCTGTACGATAGAAATCAATACAAAGCAACAAATCCACACGCACCGTAGGCTCCGCTACCGATTTAGTGGACGCGTTACTCGAGCGACATGCGAATGCGACAGCTCGACGACTTGACACAACGGCAGGCAGCGGATTAATTTTATCCTCCACCTCCACCTCCACAGCCTAAATTGGTCCACTGTTGGACCCAGGCCGTTGGGGGCCTGTTAACCGCCTTATTGGCTTTTATCTCATGGGGCGTAATACTCGTAATCCCCACGCTGGGCATGCGGGTTGGGGATCGCAGTTCGGTGGTAGAATTATTCTGAAAAGGACGCTGCTGTCCGGCCCCGGTGAATATCCAAAAAAAGTCTAAGTGTTGCAATGTTAGTATATACATTTAATCCGATCAGCTTGTATACAGAGAAGCGCGCGTTTAGATGTATACGGTATGGATGAATCGGACCAGATGGTTTTTAAAAGGTGCTTTATCAAAGCGCGTTTCAAAACGAGCAATGTGTACTCGCTCTTAGCGTCAAGTTGCAGAATTGGCGACAGTTTTAGAATATTTAGGAAACCGACAGGCAATAAATTCGAGAAAATAACTCTTGTCGGTCTGAAATACTTGTAATACCTTAAACACCTGAACGGATCCTTGTAACTTTTGTCAAGGAGATAGATTATACTACAGAAGGACATAATTATTTGATCCCTGAAAAATACGTAAACCCGCGGGCAGAAGTTAGTTTTCTACATTATTATAGTACACACTTGTGCACTATAATAATGTCCTGCGCATTTGCGCATCAACGCAACGGTTAGTCTCCGCTGAAACTGGCCGCCATAACCGAAATTCGGCTTGAAAGACATCATCATCTCTTTTTTTTTTTAAACATTCGTACCTACTGCTTAAATTGACAATGATCGCCGTCATCGAATCTACTATAAAGGTTCTAAATCTACTGATTTAATTATAGTAGATACTTCGATGCTTCTAAATCGTTTTACCTACTCGTGATAGTCTACAGAAAGATTATCAACAAAACAACCATAGGAGACAAAACCGGCGTGCCTTTTTGGAGCCTCATTTGAATTTTTATGCACCTCTTTGTCGAGACCAGTCTCGAAATAACCAAAGCAATTTCAGAAAATGTTCATGTGATCATTTTTGCGATTATTTAATTCTTGATAAAACGAACAAGATGGAGTTGATGCAGTTATAAATAAATAATGCTGGACAATTCACACATCATCATCTGCTGCTGATAAGGTTATTTAATATAACATAATAAGTAATACATAATAAGTAATAAGGATAAAAACAAGTATGTTTAAATGCAATAATATTACACAGTTTTCTTTATTTTCCGTAGAAAACGTCCAGCACATCCGGGTCGGGGATCACCTGCTACGCAGGCGGACCTTCGCCCGCTGTACCACATAGGTCCTTATAGGTTTTGTCATCTTTTAACAAATAGGTAAAAGACAAAGCTCATTTGTAAAGCACTGCCACCGTAAAGCTCCTGCACGCCTCCGCCTCTTATTATGGAACGGAAGAAGTCCACGCGGCGATAGTTAGCAGCAAACTCTTTGTCGACGTACGGTTAGCAAAGAGCCGTAAGATCGTACAACTTTCTTAACTTGCCAACCAGCGAGTGGCTAGGTTGCGGTAAGCTTGCTTAAGCTTGTCGTACACATGGAAAGCACCGCTGCAGCACAGCACCAATTTGTACTTTCAAATATGGGATTTAACTCGTAACATTTAGACGAATTTTACATATATTTATTTATTTTAACACTTATACTAAGGTACAAAGGGTGGGCTTTATGCCGAGGCATTTTCTACCTGCCGACCAAAAACGGTTTTACAGAGGTTTGGCGTGCTAATATTAATTTAAAAAATATAGATGCCTATAAACACCTACTAAAGAATAAATATGTAACAAGAAACAATACAAAAAAAAAACATTTTATGACATAAAAATAAACGAACTATTGATATAACCTCTTAAGAAAAAGCCTGCGCACAATTTGCTTAAAAGCATCTCGTATATTGACTGCATCAGATGACATACAGCTCGTAGACCACTTTAGATATAAATATTTATCACTGTAATATGTATCTAAAATTAACGAGTTTAAGCCCATATTCGAATGCACGTTTTTATGAAGTGTGGTAGCTGTATTGGATTTATGAGCGCAGAGATTTACCAAGCGAGTCACTGTAGTTTTATTGTATCTAAAATATTGAATGTAGTAGGTTCATATTATCTGCTTAGCTTGGGGCTAGATGCTGTGTGGATTGTCCAGCATTATTTATTTATTTATATTTGAATGTGCGGGAGCGATGCAGGCCAGGTATGTTAACAATTCACAAAATATTGGTCTGGCTCTAAATAGAGCTTGTAGTTTGAAATTTTGTTAGTGTTAACGGTTTTGTACCTGACAATTGTACAAGTTTTTTGCCAACTAACCTACGTAGATATGTAGTAGATATAAATAAAACTTTGATGAATTGTCAGAGCTAACAATACTATGGAACAAAGGCTCAGGTTTCGTTTCAATAGTTCTACCGTGGAACTAAAGGGATAAAAAAGTGTTAACAGTTTTATGACGTCACAGTCCTATAGAACTAATGGAAGTTACTGATTCATTTGATTGAAACGTAGGCTGCTTTAATTAGAGATATCAGTTTGAACAATTGTCATGTTAGTGACCATGTTCGTGACTAAAAGTTTTGTTGACAATCTAACTTTATGCTACAATTGGGTACAACTATGTAGTATTTACAAATAAAACAGTTGAGCTAACTGTGTACACAATTATACTTTTAACTACTACTACGTCGTTATTATGTAGGTAATTTCATAGATCTAAGTAAAATCTGTAGATATGTACGGTCTCTCACCGCTTACTGTGCAATGTATACGCTTCTACAACAAAATACCAAGTGAGTTGAAAAAATTATCAATAAATAAATTCAAACAAATTGTCAAACATATCCTTTGTAAAAAGCTTACCATAAAATATCAGATTATCTAGAGGATAAAAAAGCTTGGGACAAGTTTTGCTTCAACTTGAAAACTAACAACCTATCTAGGTAAAGGTTTCTTGTTCGCTTCTTTGCTTTACCTTAAAAATATTGAAGTGAGCAAAAATCAAAGTCATCACTATATTTTCTAGTTTTAATTATGTAATTTGAATTTTGTAACGGGTCCAAGAGTCCTGTAAGGTCTAAAGGAAATAAAGCACTTTGAATTTTGGATTTTTTGATTTTACTCAACAACTGGTCTGTGTTACAACTACACGCAAACGCTTACAGATAAATTTCTAATCTCGTGCAATAATTATAATGAACGAACGCGAGGGCATTGCTGTAGTCTTTTAGTAAATAAATCACACTCAAGTCGCAGCAACCACGCGTAACACGAACGCTGGTCCAACTATGACTGAGGTGGGTGGACCTAATTGGACCTAATTTGAGCCTTCCACTTTCGAGACGCTAGTACCTCATCTCACTTTTTTACTTAAATTGATGGGTAATTTACTATTATTATTCATTGACTATAAGTAGAACGCGTGCGATTAAAAGGGGATGGAACCATTTCGAGCTGAAACAAAAGCGGTCAGACATTTAGTGTTACAAGGTTCCATACCATGTTGATCTGCGTTGCATGAGATTAATGGCCATGATTAATCAAAGTATTTAACGCCATCTTACTGTATCTAGTTTGAAATGAATTAATTGGTTGTTTTTTACAAAAAATAATATGTGACTTGAAATTTCTGAATATTTACCTATATTGTTTTTGAAATTTAACGGAACGAATAATTGTATACGCTTCTACAACAAAACTCCTAGTGAGTTGGAAAACTTATCAGTAAATAAATTCAAACAAATTGTCAAATTCTTCTTGTGTAAAAAAGCCTACTATAAAATATCAGATTATCTAGAGGATAAAAAAGCTTGGGACGGGATTTGCTCCAACTCGAAAAATAACAACTAACTAACAGGCTAAAGGTTTCTTCGTCGCTTCTTTACTTTAGTCTACATACCGAAGCGACTGAAATCAGAAATATCACTTTATTTCCTTGTCAGTGTTATACTATTAAGAATTTCACCTTTTATAAGTGTACATTTATTGTATTTATGGAAATAAAGAGTTTTTGACTTTCACTTTGACATGAAAATCGCTTACAATTACTCGCTAGATCGCTTTTAATTACTATTCAAAATCAAAGTCAAAGTCCAAGACTTTGACTTTGTATAGTAATCCATCGGGAGTAAAACTTTAGTGGGATTTTTACCTTAAGAGCGATCTCTATACAAAATCGAATCATCAAATTCGGATAACAAATGTCGAAGATATCGAGTGATATGTGTATGTTAAACATACAGCCAAATTAAGAACCTCCTTGTTATGTTTTTCGTCGGTCAAAAAGTGACGTAAAATATATACTTTGAGAAGGTTCTGTCTGTATACAAAACAGGATAATAACTATCTACTCCATATCTAAACCCTGTTAACAATGCGGTTAGCGGCATATGCTTTGAAACTGGTCAACACGGTTCATTACTTAGCATTCCCAAAGTTACAGTTAAGAACAAAGCTCTGTTGTCTTCGTGATAAGATTGTTTTTACCAAAACAATCTTATATAATCTTATATTTATATAGATATTAATATAAGTAGGTGTATAAAGTTATATGTATTGATAACAAACCTAGGCTAGTTCCGGATACTGCGGACTCAATATCTTATTGTGATCATTTGATTGAGTCAGAATTAAACAATTTAATTTGATACTTAAGAGCGTTTACGCCTTCCATGCGCAGTTTGGCTCAAAAACAGTACTTTTCAAACCCGTTAATAACATGAACCACTTATTACACTATATGTTAATTAATATTAATTTTAGGAAATTTTGTTGTTCAAATAAGTAGTTAAGAAAATATTTCAATTAATATAGTATGTACGCGTTCTATCAAGATAACTTGTTAGAGGTTTTCTAAATTTCCCTTTTCGCCTCAGCTTCGAAAATCAAAATATTATGAAAATACTGATATATCTAATGAACAAAAAATAATAATCAATCAATAAGATCCTTGGAAAAATAGTTAGTTAAAAAGATGTTTGGTTTTGGTATCTAACTACGAGAAACTCAAATTCAAAAAATGTGAATTATTACGAATTTTAAATGATTTTTTCACCGATATACCTTATTTAATTTAATATAACAATAGCTTACCAATAAAGAAGAGCATCTTCTTTAAAATCATACATTTAAAATTGTAATTAATTTGTTGTTATTATTTTTCTGTAAATATTTTAAAACTACTTTAAAACGCTGCGCGCAAATAATTTCAAGTCAGTCCCATACACATCGCGCGCTAGGCGTAAACGCTCTTAAGGGGGCGCATTGTGCGCCGTTTTGCGAAAAGAATAGGCATAGGATTTCGCGTTCATAGGAGCGGGACAGAGCATACGTTTTTGGAACAGCGTAAGCGCAAAAATCAAGTTTTTGCTTAAGAAAATACGCAACTTATGAAGAAACTGGTTCAAGGAACCAAATAATTAGTAATAACCTACGATTCAAAATATAAATCATTTCATTAGGCCGCGGGGTTCCTTCGATCTCGACCAAATTATGTGCGAAACAGTGCACTTTCAGGTATTTTTTATCGTAATTTTGTTATCGCAATCGTGTTTTCACATTCAAGGAACTAAAGAAAAACAATTTTATGTAATTTGAGTTTTTTACCACGGAGAACCCGTGAGGACTGAGATCTAGGCCCAGTTTGACAACCAAACCTGTTAGGTTTGCCCTTTTAGCTAAAATTCACTCTGTTGCCGCGTCTTTTTATACGCAATTTACTACCAGTCGATCCTTCCTTCGATAAATATTGTTTACAATTATATCTGAAACTCGACGCCAAGCAAGTGAGTTTTAGTTATTTGTGTCGTGGTTTATTTACACACATTTTACATTGAGTTTGGCTACTGTATAGTCTCGATCAAGCAAAGCAGGTGAAGATTAAATCTAACTAAATAACCTTTGATTTAATTAGGAAAATTTTGGCATTATGGCGCAGAGATTACCTATATTTCGAAACGGAAGCAACAAAATTACGAAAACACTAATATTTGGCTTAATTTCCTATTTTATCCTATTTGCCATTACTTACTTCTATCTGATACTTTTTTTATTTCAATAATCCCATACATTCACAGAAAGTTACATTTTCAATCGGAAACAATAAAATTACACAAACATTTGGCAATTTTTTCCATTTCATCTCTCTGAGATCTAAAGTAATAATTCCTTTCCCAATATCCTTCCGAGAGGTATTGCTACTGCTTGGTTTTGATTGAAAATTACATTTTCAATCGGAAACAATAAAATTACACGAAAATTTGGCAAAATTTTCCATTTCATCTCTCTGCCATTTAAAGTAATCATTCCTTTCCCAATACCCTTCCGTGAGGTATTGCTACTGCACGGTTTTGATTGAAAATTCGTTCTTAGTGGTCGTTATTTATTAACGTGACGTCGTCGGAGCAGATAGATAGGTCATGATAACTAATACTCGTAGTTAGTCTTTTATTCATAAAATGTTTTTTGTTTTGTTTCTTGTTTCATATTTATGCTTTAGTAGGTATTAAGGTAAATATAATATCTATAATATTATATTTACCTTAATACCTACTAAAGCATTAATATGAAACAAGAAACATCTATATTTTAAATTTAATATTAGCACGCTAACTCCTGTAAATAACTTATTTTTTGGTCAGCAGGTAGAAAATGCCTCGGCATTAACCTCACCCTTGCTGTGCACCTTGCAACAAAGTTTTTATATATATAAATAAATAAAATAACTTGATGATAACATATAATAACGATATCCTTACCAGTTTTCAAAGCTCGCGTCAAGGAGTTTTAGCTGTTAGAAAAGTGAATTTTGGTACTATCTATTCATGTATCTATGTAGTATATTTTTGTTATTAATATACGGACCTATATACATATATATATAAATTTCTTATATTTAATTCTTTTTGTTTTAGGTATTTATGTTGTTGTCAATATTTATTTAAGATTATCTTTGGTACACTACACCCCCTGCCTTTCTTAAATTCACATTAAATCCATCCAAAGGTTGCCTGGAAGAGATCGCTTCTAAGCGATTAGGCTGCCCATTGCACTTGTGTCTTATGTAATGTCTTTTGGATTATTATAGTGCGTAAGCCTCACACTGGGTAAATTTACAAGAAATCAAATAATATCCCAAAAATTTTTCAACTTCGACGGGACTTGAACCCGCGTCTTTCCCTCAGTACGGGAATGATGCGGAGTTTCTTGTAAAACCCAGTGTGAGGCTTACGTACTATAATAATAAAAACATAATTCTTATTATTATTTATTAAATCACCTCTGATACCAAAATAATCAAAAACGCGTTTGTTCGGAACCCAATGAATTACTAAAGACCGATCTCCCACTCCACTTTCACAGCATTCAGAGCAGAACCTTTTTTAAGTTTAGTTTAACATAAAGGTTCTCTAAAGAACTATTTAAAGAATGGCCCCTCCATTACACCGTACCTATTACTAATACCAATTACATTAAAGAAGACCTGGCATCTTCACAAACGTGTTCGTGCTGCTGGGAAGTACCTGCAGTTCACGCAGTGAATTACCAATTACCCTGTTTAGTTCTTTAAATCTATCTGGTCAGCGACTACAAAACTTTCCAGTCTGCTACAACTGATCTAATCCACATGTGAGCGTAATTTATCTGGATTGGATTTCCTTTGGGAAGCTCTATGAGTATTCAATTCTCTTTAGTTTGAACAGAAACCTTACAAAACATTAGATAGACAGATAGATAATACTTTATTGCACACTTAACTTAGAAATAATTTACAAAAGAATAATTATGGAATTTTTAAAAAAGGAACAGCATGTTTGCTGTTGTATTATGTTCTAAATTTAAATCCAAATGCCTGTTTTTGTTTATTACTTACTGTATTTCCCTTATTATATATCATGGGGCAAAAAAAAAAAAAAAGAATACTAAATTAACTATACCCAATTCCATTTACCTACTGTTATTGTAATATACATATATATTTTATTCATTATTTTTTCTGTAATCTTAATCACTTAATCACACACTGTACCTACTATCGCAAGATTGACTCATTAATAGCACTCCTGTACAAACCTCTGTGGTTTTTAGGTGTTATTATTAGTTTTGTATTGTAATAATCTTTTAGAAGATAAATAAATTAAATAAAAAAAAAACTAAACCTAAAATCCAATCTATTGCCGTGTATTTGTTACGCTATTGACATTCCTTTCGATTTGAGGTCTATCCTTTAATAAATACTGCTAACAATTAAATCTGAAACTCGACGCCAAACACGTCAGTTTTAGATTTTCTGCTGTGGTTTGTTTGCAAAAATTTCACATCAAATTTGCATAAAGTATAGGCGTGCGCATGTTCTGTTGTTACGAGTACTTTTGAAATTTCAAAAATTCGAAAACATTTGATGATGCTTTGTAGAGGTTACAAGTGAGAGTGACAAGTAGATACCTACCTATTTATTTATATAAGCAATAAAAAGCACCGCTTGGACAAAAGTATGTATGATATATCTACCTACTTATGTAAGAACAATATAACTTGGCAGGTAATTAATTAACTTAGCTCTAGACAAACAAGATCCTTCAAGTGCGAGTTCTCGCGCGCCGAGGGTTTCGAACGTTTGTCAGGGTTGTCAATATGTACTATTGATATAACATATACAAGGTGGCACATTTAGATCGGTCAGTATGGGAAAGTCTGAAACTATAAATAAGACATACGAAGGTCTCTTCTTAGTAACCATGTCATAGATTTTAGTAACAAGAAAAACTGCATTCATACATTTTAAAAAAAACTTGTGCTCAGCTCGGGAATCGAACCCGGACGTTTTGAAAAATAAAACTTAAACTATTTAATTTAATTAATAAAGAGAGAGGTTTATATTTGATTCAATCTTTCATGCAAGTCATAAAAAATAAATTAAAAAACAATGACAAAGTACCTAAGTCTCGTGCTCTCTAATTGATAGACCGCCGTCAATAAATTTATAAGAGAGCACTTTGATGTCTGATGAGTCTTTTCTCATAAATGCAGAATCTTAGATAAAACTAGCGACTCAACAATTTTACTCAATAAGATCGTTCTCGGTTTTATTGAACTGTATAATTCTCCGGCCATTGTTCTAGCCGGCTGAGAGCTTCAATAGAAGTAAGCCATTGATCAGAAGTATCAACAAAATGGCTATTAATTTCTGCTCGGAATGGAATTAGGCTTAGGTATCACTTCGAAAAGCGATAAACGTTATTCGTTAGGGCAAATTCGTAATCGATGTCGTTTGGTTTCCTACATAATAATATTAAGTAAACGGATCTACTCTTCTATCATAGTCAGTGTCGATCGCAGTTACCCGACTTGGAATTTCAAATAGAACTTTATTTGTATTTCACCACCTAGAAAAATGTTGCAGTGCCCTAGCAGGGTGCATGGTTTGATATATGCTCCCTTCTGCTGTTTTTCCGGGTAATAAGAACCCGGGTCTCCTCAAAACAAGAGTGAACAGGTGTCTTCGAGACCGCCGTGTCCTTCCGAGTATGTACCTATCGCGATGAAGAATTTTGAAATAATTTCCCTGCTTCTATGCTTGGAAATGTGTTTACTTTATTTTATCTTGCAACTTCCAGGAAAACACATCCTAGATTTTAAGTAGGTACTGGCTGTATTATACAGCTTAATATGAGGTAGGCTTATTAAATAAATAAATAATAAATAATGCTGGACAATCCACACAGCATCATCTAGCCCCAAGCTAAGCTGAGCTTGTGTTATGGGTACTAGATGACTGATAAACTTAATACAATACATAACATAGATAGATATTTTTTATTGTATATAGAAAATACCCAGAACACCCGGAACAAATATTTGCAGATCGTACAAACATTTGTCCCAAGGCGGTATTATTAGTTTCCATGGATAAAAACCTAAGTCCATAAAAAAATATATTTATCTTTGATATTTTTTTTATTTTTTTTTTAATTGATTAAATTTAAACTACGAAACGTTCTGGCCGCGGTTTCTCTCGCGTTTTTCTGAAATGGAAATACACTTTAATGGTTTCAGATCTAAAAGAAGGTACACCGATTCAAAATTTTAGCCCTATTTGTTCAGTAGTTTTGAGGGTATCTTCGCCAAATCGTAATCAGTTGATTCACAAAGTATATCACGCTGAATGTAAAAATATTTCAGGTTTTAATGAAAACAACCGTAACTCGAAGAAACTAAGAAAATAACAACAAAATATGACGATGATATGATTTGACAGTTTCCAAAGTACTCTCAGAATCAATGAAATGAGTATTTATAGTTATTAAAGAAAAAATCTGAGTAACTATATAATACTACAGCGACTGTAGTTTGGGCTTCATTTTCTTAGGATTTGGAACTATGAGTTACAAATTTGACAGATGTCATAGTAACATGCTATTAAAGAAAATAACAACAAAATATGACGATGATATGATTTGACCGTTTCCAAAGTAGTCTCAGAATCAATGAAATTAGTATTTATAGTTATTAAAGAAAAAATCTGAGTAACTATACTATAGCGACTGTAGTTTGGGCTTCATTTTCTTAGGGTTACAAATTTGACAGATGTCATAGTAACATGCTATTAAAGAAAATAACAACAAAATATGACGATGATATGATTTGACAGTTTCCAAAGTAGTCTCAGAATCAATGAAATGAGTATTTATAGTTATTAAAGAAAAAATCTGAGTAACTATACTACATTGACTGTAGTTTGGGCTTCATTTTCTTAGGATTTGGAACTATGAGTTACAAATTTGACAGATGTCATAGTAACATGCTATTACTACTGTAGTTACGGCACTCACCGACATTTAGCTTCATGAAGTTACTACAGTTTGTGATAGATTTTGTGATTTTTGAATTAAAAATGTTTAATAAATCACCTTTTGTCTTGGTAATGTTGCCTATTGCCTAATAAGAAGATGAACGACGCGCGACGCGAACAATAAAGTTTCCACGTAAGATGCGTGTTCTAGTTGGAAGTCCACTTCAAACTATAGTGACACCAAGTTTGTAAAACTTTATAGATATTATAGAGGTACTTATTAAAGATTATCCAAAAGAAGCTTTTGAGATTTTCTGTGATTTATTGCAAAATGTTAACCGATGTGGCGCGGCAGGCGAAGGTCCGCCTTCGACGCAGGAGGTTGCGGGTTCGATTCCTACCCCGGGACAAATGTTTGTACGATCTGCAAATAATTGTTCCGGGAGTTCCGGGTATTTTCTATGTATTATAAAAAAATATCTATATAAGTAATGTATTGTATTAAGTATATCAGTTATCTACCTATAGTACCCATAACTGTAGATATTATGTATACGCCGATGACGTGCAACTCTACATCTCGTTTAGGTCAGCAGACGCAAGGACTGCTTATTCATAAACTTAATGAGGACCTAGCTAAGATTGCAGATTGGCCAGGCCAGAATAGTTTGGTACTCAATCCATTAAAAACGAAATACTTAGCTATTGGTACCAAACGCAAACTAAATACCTTTAAACCGCCGTTAGACATTTCTCTGATGGGGGAGCCTATTGAGCGAGTTTATGAAGCGCGTAACTTAGTCCTCTCGTTTGATTCGAACTTAAGGTTCTAGCGTCACATTACTGAATCCGTCAAATATTGTTTTAATAAACTTAAAGTACTATATAATATCAGACTTTATTTAAGTGAAGAACAACGTGTTCATGTCGTCGAATCCCTGATACTATTTAGACTTAATTACGTAGATACTGTAGCGGGACCTCGACTGCTGGGACGTACACAGCGCCTGCTTCAGAGAGTACAAAACATGTGTGCTCGCTTTTGTTTCAAAATTCCTCCCCGGACTCACGTTACCCTTTCTGAACAAAAAATCTACCCCGAATATGAAAGCACGTTAGAAGCTCCACCTCGCTTGCTTAATTTTTGTCGTGATTAAGTACCGTACTCCTAAATACTTATTTAAAGACTAAACTGGATGTGCAAAACTAGATCTTTGCGCAAATGCTCGAAACAGCTGTCGACACATAGTCATCACTCGGCAGCGTTTAGAGGCAGCTTCCGGTACGCTGCACCAAAATGCTGGAATAATATTCCACTGCCCATACGGGATCTTCAGTGTTTTCAAAATTTTAGGGCTTAACTAAAAGCGTATATTTTAGAACACCAGAAAAACACTGAAGATCAAAATAACATCTCTATTTTATAGTACAAAAGCCTCTTTCACAGATGCCCTCTTACTCTTGACTCTTGGACGTTTTGGTTTTAACTGAAAGTTCACTTGTAAAATAAAATAAATAAATAAAAATCCCGCTAACATATTTAGATCAGATTTATTTGTACGCCTAGCTCGTAGTCTTTTTTACTTTGCTGGACCCTACTGGATTAATTGCCTTGCTGCTCATATAAATTAATATAAATATTTACTATTTTTTATTGTATTTTTTAAACTTTTGCGTACATGTTTTTGTGTGTGTATTTTTATGTAAAGTAGGTAGTAAAAAGAAACTTATTTCCAATAAATAAATCAAATTGTGTTAGTGTACGTGACGCGTCAGTTGGTTTCGACGGAAGAACAGCGTTGCGATAACTATGCCTACCGGCTAGTTATCGCAACAAATGCTGAGTCGGACGCCATTTTGTACGCCAATTCGCCATTTTGTGTTTGTGTACGTACTGTAAGTTAAGTTACGCTTGTGTTTCAATTTTAATGCTACAAATAAAGACCCTTAGGACTTAAGACTTATTCTTATTCTTACAAGCTCTGCTAAGCTTAGGGCTAGATGATGATGTGAAGATTGTCCAGAATTATTTATTTATTTAACTATTAATAACTTATCTGCTGTAGCAGAGAACTAAGTTGTAACTCAGTTGGGAGTAAGTAAATAAAATGACCCTGAGGGCGGAAGATAAAGGACATTCTTTGAAAAGGTTCTAGCGAGTCACATCTCAAATATTTACTTAGACCCTCATAAATAAAGAGAAGATGGCCGTATAGGTGTAATAGAACAAGGGTGATTGTGTGAGTGTTACCATGAGTTAGGCTTTCGGGCATTATTTTATTTAAGAATAAGTATTGCAATTATTCCGGAAAAAATAGTAACGTATTAACCGTTATCAGTATTAGAAATTTTATACCCGTATGTACTGATATTCTCTGGTTGTGCTCACCATAACGCGCCGCGCCAACGAAGTTAAAATACCGCCATTGAACGGTTTTACTTTTTGAACATTAATTCTTACCAGCTTTGGCACACCTTATAGCTTCAGGATACAAGATCTTTCATGTCGACATTTATTTATTGTTTGTTCTTGAAATATATGTTTATCTTAATAATCACGAGATCATTTTGGTTTATTGTGATTTACTTTAACTTAGATGGTTGTACTTTCTAAACATAGGCAGGTAAATATATATTTTTTTACTTTTGGTAAGGGGCTCGAGAGCCTATCTCAAGCCTAGAACAGCAAGCGTAGATGGATGACTGACCAAGCTTTCATAATACGGGCCTTAGTTTCCTTGTGTCATCATCCACATATTATCATGGATGATTATGATGATGATACGCTGGCACGTCCACAGCTGGACTAGGCCTTCCTCAAACTACGCCACAAATAGCAGTTCTGAAACACCTCTATCCATCGACTTCCTGCGATCCCTACAATGTCTTCGGACCATCAGATGGTCGCTCAACACTCCCTTTCGCGTTAGTTTTCCATGAATGTTTCACGATTTCCAATAGGAAATCGTGAAACATTCATGGAAAACTACTGATTTATATTTCTAGTAGTAATAACTACTAGAAATATAAATCAGTAGCAATCATAACCAATCCCCCACTAGAGCAAAAAGAGGTCGACTTGAGCGAAACTTCCAAGAAATTCTAGTTAAAACTTCAATTAGTTTCCGATCTCCTGTTGCCTTAGATGACTTTCGAGAACTTCATAGTTCTTATTAATTTGCTTAGTAACGTTATTGGTTTCACCGTGTTTGCATTAATTTGTATATTTATTAGGTAGGTATATTATTACAGAGACACGTTAGCAGCAACAAGTAGATGCAACAACCCCATTTTCCACATGTTAGCTGAGCCATTCGTTTCATTTGTTATGTTTAATTTGACAGCATAACATGGTAGCCAGGTCAACAGTATGGTTTCGTTCCAGCTAAGCCCAGAGTAAGCGCTAAGCGCGGTGGTAGGGCGGGTCTACCTTAAACACTGTCGGCTGCATAAAATGTCCATCCACACACTGAAACTCCTGTTT
This sequence comes from Eupithecia inturbata, assembly GCA_963662085.1. Lineage (NCBI taxonomy): Eukaryota > Metazoa > Arthropoda > Insecta > Lepidoptera > Geometridae > Eupithecia > Eupithecia inturbata. The sequence goes on from OY759195.1 coordinate 4,226,314, forward strand.
CAACTCTATAAAATAGGAAGAAACTCGCTTGTGTCCGCTGTTGACAGGTCAGAATGAGAAAAAACACTACTTATCCATTAGATAAAGTTTAATAAAATCTCGTCCCGTAGTTTTAGCGTATCTCAAATTTGTTTTGACATGACCTTGACATCTATTACCCAGAATGACGGACTAGAGGAAGATAGGAGGCCTAGGCTCGGGATCCGATAGGATTCCACACCTGGGTATTCTAGATAGATGGTTATAAACACTGAATATATTTTAAAACCATCCAATTACCTTTCTGAATGTGATATTTGTCATAGGCTGTGTTTTTGGTGGGCAGTGGGCTTCCTCTGAGTGAAGTCCGTTCCACATTGGTAACTACTCAAAAGATACGTTCAAAACATCTATTGTATCTGTGAAAGGTCATAATTGTTGACAAAACACTGTCGGCTGCATACAATGTCCACCCTGCACTGAAACTCCTTTCTCAACTCTATACAATAGGAAAAACTCGCTTGCGTCCTCTGTTGACAGGTCAGAATGAGAAAAAACACTACTTTATTTATATTTATATCCATTATTATTAAGTTTAATAAAATCTCCCCGTCGTAATTTTAGGTTGTTTTCGCGTATCTCATTTATGTTTTCAAATGGAAACATAGACCATGTTTCTCGTATTTCTGCGGGTTCAGTTTTAACTCTAACTGTAAGAGCTGCTTTGAATGCAGTTTGCAATTCGCGAGAGACCCGTATGTCAAACGCACTGCTCCATAAGCCGACGTTCTATTAGGTACGTGACTGAAATGAAACCTGGCTTTCTGCAGGTTTTAGATGAACTTTCCTATAGTTGTAGATAAAATGGGACGCAACTGGACTTGGAACGTTGTTTTAAATTACTGACAGAGCAAATTGCTTATATAGAATATACAATGTGGCAGTACCATAGATATATGTATGTAAACTCTGTAGATATGTTACGTTCTCCTACCGCTTACTCAACAACTGGCCTGCGTTACAACTACACGTAAATATTCTCTCACAGTTACATTTCCATTCTTGTACAATAATTATAATGAACAAACACTAGGGCATTGCTGTAGTTGTTCAGTAAATAAATCACAATAAAGTACGTAGTAGGAAGCACGCGTAACACGAACGCCGCCGGTCCGACTAAGACTGAGGTGGGTGGACCTAATTGCACCAAATTTGAGCCTTCCGCTTTTGAGAGGCTAATATCTCATCTCCCCCTTTTTACTTATATCGATGGGCAGTAGGTACAGACGCTTTTTTTGACATGATCTTGACATCTATTACCCAGAATGACGGACTAAAGGAAGACAGCCTAGGCTTGGGATCCGATAGGATTCCACTCCTGGGTATTCTGGATAGATGGTTAAAACACTGAATATATTTTAAAACCATCCAATTTTCTCTCTGAATCTGTTTTTGGTGGGCAGTGGGTTTCCGCTGTGCGAAATAGCCCGTTCCACCTTGGTAACTACTCAAAAGATACGTTCAAAACATCAATTATTGTATCTGTGAAAGGTCATAATAGCTTACGCTGGCTACTGAATCCGCACCATTATGAAAGAAATATGTGAATATTTTAAATCCCTCGTGACACATATGTCACAAAAGAAACGTTAAGAATGTCATACTAACACAACTTTTCACTTCACCTGCGACACTGCGAGGAAACTTAAGGATTTAGTTTTACTAGGGATTGAACCGCCCCATTAAACGATGAGAATGTTATACGAGGTCTAGACCTCCCTAGGTGGTTACTGGGTCGTTTTGGCCCGAGTTAAACATTCTACTTTTCACGTCGATTGCGAGAACATATAACAATCAAAACTTCCTTCAGAAAATAATGCACACGTTTTAGAAATATGAATAAACTCGCTGTGCCCACAACTAGGCTACACAATATTAATGTATTATATAAAGGGCAATGTATAAGCTTCGACAACAAAATACCAAATGAGTTGAAAAAATTATCAACAAATAAATTCAAACAAATTGTCAAACATATCTTTTGTAAAAAGGCTTACTACAAAATATCCTATAATCTAGAGGACAAAAAAGCTTGGGACAAGTTTTGATCCAAGTCGAAAACTAACAAGGTAAAGGTTTCTTGTTCGCTTCTTTGCTTTACCTTAAAAATATTGAAGTGAGCAAAAATCAAAGTGATCACTTTATTTTCTAGTTTAACATAATGTAATTTGAATTTTGTGACGTGTCCAAGAGTCCTATAAGTTCTAAAGGAAATAAAGCACTTTGAATTTAATTGAATTGAATTCACCACTGTAGAGTGGTACACGAATTTGTCGTAAGTTTTTAATATAATTTCATGTGATTTCAACCGCAACAGATTGATATAAAATGTTTTCTTTGCCCTTCTGTTCCATTTGTATATTATTGTCCTTATTTTCGCTTGATGATATTTGCGATTAATTTCATTAACTAAGCCACGATCACCTTTAATTCAATTAATTAACCTAAAACATTTTTAATTTCATTGCTATGCGTAACGCAAAGTACGCATTCTACAATGAAGGAATAATCACCCTTCTTCAACTTCTTGTCTGAAATAAACATCCAACAATCAATAAGAAGGCGCTCTTAGTTCCATTTTCAAAATAAATTCAAATAAAATGTATGCTTTATTTTGATGCGACACCAAAAAAGTCGAGTCTTTATTGTAAGAGGACGAATGTCTTGTCCTGGCTGATGATTTCAGACAAAAGTTAAAAGAATAATAAATTTTTTGCCCTAGGGCGTCATGTCGAATTTTACTCCCGCCAAGCTACGCTTTAATGACACACTTTCTGAGCAAGAGAAGTGAAAACATAAGTCCAAAAATCAATAGAGCGACGACTCAGCAGATACTGCTGCGTCGACGCTACACCGACAGCACACATGTTAATAAGATTAAGTATATAAACTGAAACTTTTTTAAATAAATCAATTGGAATGAAGCATTGAGTCGAGTATTACTCCTCCCCCCTTTACGAAGACCCTACGGAGCCTGAAGTACCAGCACTCGCTGATGAGCTGGCAAGAAGTTGCAGCACCCGCTGATGTGCTGACCATAAGTACCAGTACCCGCTGATGAGCAGACCTGAAGTACTAGCACCCGCTAATGAGCTGACCAGAAGTACCAGCATCCACTGGAGGAGCCGCCCATACGTCCCAGCATCCCGCTGACGAACAGATCAGAAGTTCCCAGCATCCGCTGGAGGAGCCGCCCAGAGGTCCCAACGTCCCGCTGATGAGCTGAACAGACGTCTCCAGCACCCGCTGGATGTTCATGTTTCCAGCTTCCTCACACTGTGGCCAAGACACCCTTAACCATTAGTATCTGATCGGTCCTGTGAGTCTGCTTGACCGGCAGTGAGAAAATCATTCCCTGTGTACATTGCTCGCCGTACACGCCCTTGTTTCCTTCCCACCTTCGGTCTGTAACCTCTTACCTTATTTCTGGAGATATACCTCCAGAAATGCAAAACGCAATCAAAATAAATAAATTCAAGTCTCTCTTGAAAACATTCTTAATAAAAAACTGTTTTTATTCTCTGCAACAGTTTTTAGATTTCTAGTTTTTTAAAAAAAAAAAAATTTCTAAGTATGTAGTTACCTAAGGTTTAAGTACTTACTATTATTAGATCTCATTAATAATAAGGATAGTTATTTAATATAAAATGTAAACTAAACATTTTGATTTAAGCTTTTATATTTTATGCCTAGAATATATAGAATAAGTACGTACCTATTAACCACCTAGCATAATATTGCCGTGCCCTAGCAGGGAGCCTGTTTGAAACCACCTTCTTGTTATTTTATAAGATCCCTTGTACATGTTTGCAATAAAAAATTGACTATTGACTATTAACCTTGGTCTCCTGTTAACAGATATCCTGTTTTATCATTATATTCATTTAGTACATTTTAATGGTCAGAGATATAAATTGTAGGGACACATAAATTAATAGGGTTGTAAGATCACACACATAGTTCCGTAAGTAGGGGTTAGGTGGGGGTTAGGTACGGAGGGGGACGCCCTAAATACTCCAGGACATGCCTCGCCCTTTCAAGGGCCAACAAGAAGGATCAAGACGGATGATCACCGACAGGGTGCAAGACGGATGATCACCGACAGGGTAGCGGTCGAATCCAACCGGAAACCCGCAACCGTGTCAAGTGCCAGTGTGCCGTCAAACGAATCGTCTGGTGACGAGTGGTTTGACGACGCTCTGGCACTAAGGTGAGAGAGGAAGTATCGATGGGTTTTTAGTTGGTATGTCACTAACTACTAACACTGTTAGTAGCTTAGTGCCCAACATACCCCTCTAGCCCTTCTCGAGGTAACGCGTAAACAGCATTTTCCAATCGAAAAAAAAAAAAAAGGTGTTGGGCTTTAGAGTTAGGCTACGTAGATTAGTTAGTAGTGAGTAGGAAAGCTTTGTGCTTGTGTACAACCGTGTGTATCTACATTCAAAGTGTGGGACGTAGGGTAAAGTACCAAGCACTGGGTTCTCCTACAGTAGGAGTTTAGTGTCTGTACCACCGCCCGATCATCACACACGCATGCGTTAACCAGAAACGTACGTAGGGTTAAGTGTAGACTATCAGGTGGTTGTACAATCCTTTTTCCGCCATTATTTTTTTTTACTTTATATGTAGCTTTATACAGGGTCAGTTCCCGTTTCGGTTTTTATGTTGTTGGTATCACATTTTTATGCTTTTCATATTTTGATACTTAGGTCATAATCACAAGAAGTTAACAGAACTATAAATCTAATTATAAATACCTAACTATACTTATCTAAAATCTCAAAAAATCTCACATGTGTACGTGTGGTTTCTCTGATATATTTTGCTACTTTATTTTTAGTTTTTTTTAGGCTAAGAAGTAGATGTGAATAAGTATTGAAAATAATGTGTTAAAAGAGTTGCAAACACAAGTCTTACAAAAACAATTAGGAGCACCGTATGCTAAACAAGCTGTAGTCGTAAATTCAGAAAAAAAAACAGTAACTCTAATAAATACAACTGTGTAGAATGATGTAAGGAGTAAAAACAATAAATACCTACTTACCTAACCATCGGATACAGTCAACGACAAAAATTCCTGACCAGGTTAAGGTCAACGAAAAGTTTGCACACAAGTGCAGCGCATCTGAAATGAATTTATATTTGTTTTCATATTTAAAAAAATATAGCTTTACTCACCTTTCAATTAAATATTTTTACTTTGTCTATGTAATCTAAAAAACATCTCAATTGGGTAGAGATTTGTGAATAAATGATTATTTTCTTCTTGTCTAGTTTTAAATGTTCAAATGAACATTTACCTATACGAACGGATATTTTCTATGAAATTGTTGAAGTTCATAATTTCTCGTCAACATCTTTATGATAATATCAAAAATAAACTAAAGTACAGGGGGCCTCTAGGAAAATGAAAACCGAACCTTCGGTTTTGTTTTCCGAGTAGGACCCCAGAACTTGTGTTCCATTCCACTATACCATTTTACAAAATTCTTAGACATCTAGGTAGGAACTTCATTACGTATGAAAATAAATGAAATACTTACGAGTTAAGAATATATTCGAATTTATTGCATAACAAACAATACTCATATATCTGTCAGCGAATCCCGATTGAAATACGTTTCTTTTATACCAGTGCAGATCAAGAGCCAAATGTCTTCAATAAAACATAGCTGTTTGTTTTAGTGACGTAGACTTCGTTTTCATAGGTCGTAGACTGGATTGCAGCATTAAAATCGTTTTACTATGCATTATCTTTATTTGAGTAACTCTACAGTTAATTTGTTTCGTATAGCCTCTCAGCCGGCGGGGCACGCGCGGGCTACCCCGCAATATCTGACGCTTGCAGCATTCACTACCGCCCATAAGTGCATTCGTGCACCTAGGCGAAACCTCCATTCCCTCTTGTAGCATCTGGCAACAGCCCAAGCCGAGGCTCGCACCTAAGTGGTGGCCCTTGTGCGTGTTGCCCCAACATAACTTTACCGGCGAGGCGCCCTCTGCGCCCGCCAAAAGTCCGGTTACGCTGTCATGGCCATCTGCGGTGAACAGCATTATAGTCCTTTCGAAAAACAAAGAAAGGAAGAGGTTTGGTAAAATATTGGTGAATGTTTGTGATTTTTTTTTAAATATAAGGTGGTATATTTTAAAAATTAAACAATTTTGATGTAAAGTTTGTCTTTTATTTTAGTACGTTAAGGCGTTTATGAAGTAAATGTATAGGTAGTCAATAATCGCTACAAAGGCTAACTCATGATGAAGGGTCCCGAAACAGCCTTCGTCGGAGTAAGTATGATGACTGCACGTGATGATGGTGGATGGCATAATGATATTATATCCCTCATCATTGCAGATTTGTCTCTTCCATAAAGAAGTCCCTTTTACCTCCAATTTTGCTAAAAAAACTCAACATTATTAACCGGCAATTTAAACCTATGATAAACCTGGCAACAGTATTCTTCATAAATACACCTTCAGAAAACAAAACACTTTAACGAAGATTTTTTTAACATGATAGCACTCTAATATTATGAATGCGAAAGTGCGGGGTGCCTAGACGCTTATTGAATCTTCATGCCGAAATAACTGAACGGATTCAGCTGAAATTTTGCATAGGTGTAGTTCTAGACTGGGATTAATGGGCTTTTTATTCCCGGGAAAACGCGTGCGAAACCGCGGGCTGAAGCTGTTTATAAAGTTGGTAGAAAAATAATGCAATTTTTCGAAAAATGGAATTCCACTTACTCAAAGTTTTATCAGTCCTTTATTTTGATAACAAAGCTCTTTAAATGTTTTATGTATGAATTCGTTTGATGCGTACGTCTTTATACTTATCTACTGAATCAATTATCTAATGGCTATTGAATATTCAATAAATTTTTGTTATTCCCTCTAAAAGTCTCTTTCAAAATGTCATATCATTGTTTTTAGATTTTTCATACAAGGTTCCATAATTTAATATATGTACATTACTTATCTATTTAGTCTTTAGTTATGGATCTCTCTCTAAAGGTAAGTTTGAAGCTTTACCTTAGAAATATTTGTTAGCAAGCTTGGAAACTTCCTTAAGTATTATGTACTCTTAAAAGCAAAGCTAATAGAAGCTACGCAATACCTAGATCTCTAATGGACTAAGAGCCAGCGACCGCCAGACCTTCGTTATTTTAAAGAAACTGAGAGTTTGTTTGCGTATGCCCCCCCACACAAGTAGGAACGATCACAGATTATGAAGTTTGGATCATCTTGGCTTTGGAAGATATCGGCTAGCAAAGTTGCTGAATTTGCACCTAAATCCATAATCCCTAATAATATTAGAAATTCGAAAGTAACTCTGTCTGTCTGTTACCTTTTCACGCCTTAACGGCTGAACGGATCTCAATGAAATTTGCCAAGGAGGTAAATGGTATCCCGGGGACGGACATAGGCTACTTAAACAGCGCTTGCGAAGCCACGGGCAGCAACTAGTTCGTTATATAGTATAGTAGTATAAAGTCTATATTAAACTTAATTGGAAAAATGCTTGAATGTTTGAATGACATATTTGTTTGTAGGTTAAATTATGCAGCCCCTGTAAAGTCAGTAAGTAGAATCCTATGTACCTATTGCACGACCTTGTTCTTACACCTATTGATAGCAAAAATAAAAAACATTTTTGACTCTATTCAACTAAATTAAATGCTTCACCATATAAATGGTATCGTCTCAGAATTACACATGTTGGCATTTTGCCTTTGATGAAAGAAACTACAGATGGAGAGAGGACACGACGTGTCAAAAGTGTCAAAATTAAGTTTAAATGTTTATTTTAAGAATGAACAACATCATGATATAGCTAAAATACAATGGAACACTGGAAAGCGCATACGTTTAAAACTGTGATGCACCTCCCAGAGCCCAATCTCAAGATAATGTTAAAGCGATTCACCAAATATTTTATTCGATTACACCAAACAGTTTGAAACCATTTTATTAGTCTCTCCATGCAAATAGCACCGCACACACTATCTAGAGTTTCTATCATCTATGGAAGATTCTGTGACGATACCATTGTCATAATTAGGCGATTGGTTAGCGGAATTTGACCCCAGAGAAGTGGTATTTTGTACAGCAATCTATCGCAAAAAATAGTTACTACGACATGGTCATGTCGAGTTTTGAACGTGCTTCGGTAACTAAGCGGTTAGATGCAGCGCAGACAGAGTAATGGCTTATTGTCCCGTGTATGGTTCGCATATTACGCAGATAGAGTTGCCCGCTAAGCGGATAATGTGGATTGTGGCCACATTATTAATTCAAAAAACAAACTCGAGGCCTGTGCTCGAGACGTCTAACTCAACTAGAAAAGGACTGATTTTATCAATCATGGTAATGTAACTGAGTAATAATTAATTAATTAATAATTTGGCATGTTTTAAAAAACAATAAACCGACTTTAAATTCCGGTTTATAGATAATATTCATCTATCGAACGAAATCACCCCTCCCTTACTTTCCCTGACCGAAGGTCTATGTTCACGTGCAAAAAAATTACTTTACACTGGCGACAACTAGTTATAATTCAAGTCTAATTTAGTTTGACAACACATGGATGAAGCTGTTGACGTCCATTGCCATGGAAACCATTATTTAGGTGATAATGAAATTATCATATTCTGAAGAATTATTACAAACCTACGTTTTACGGCGCAATTCCTCGAGAATCAAACTTATAGGAGACGACCTGAAAATCAATTTTTATACAACAACGAAAGAACCATTAAATCTATTAACAATTGGGGCAGATATCACCAAAACTGTTGTTATAATCGTGATTCTCCAAAAATATTATGTTGCTTTTTAACGGGATAAGTTTAACGGGATAAATACTAATCCTCGGGAATAAATTTTTATAAGACCACCTCGGGATTTTTTCTATACAATAGTGAAAGATCTAGTAAAATCGGTTACCCATAGGCGGAGATATCAAGAAACATACATACATAAAAAAAAACAAAACAACTGAGAAACTCCTCCTGTTTGAAGTCGGTTAATAAATGGCATTGATTTATTTAGCACATTATATTACAAAATTTCGTTAATTACAATAACAGAATACAACTATTACAACTACTATTTACACATATAATATATATATCTTACAAATCATAGTTAGAGTGCTTAATAAATCAACTTGCACTCTGCCTTCTGGTGACGACCAGAAGGCAGCATTGCTGCGTTGAATGGCAATTCTAATTCGTTGACCGTAATAGAAGCCAGCATTCCGATCACCTGCGGACTCTATGAGAAGTTTGGTTAATAAAATATAATTAAGGAATTATTATTCATTAATTTTTTCATAATTTGGTACCCCACAGTTATCTGGCCACAACTAAAAGTAAAAGATAGATTCAACAAAATACTATAGTAATTAGCGTCATGCATCCTAAAATTAGATAAGATCTTGACGCTTGATAATAATTTTGATAAGTCAGGAAGACTTTTATTACATAGAATTTGGGATAGGCATAGAATTGTCCAAAAATAAATCCATTGTTTTAATCCATCCATTGTTCAAAGTATAGGCGGCCCTATTGTTTCCGGGTCCTTACTCCTTACTGAGGGTCGTGATCTCTCATCATCACGTCATCTCTAATTAAGGTTTCCTTCGTCAGTCCCGAAACGTGAATAGCATCAAGAAGTTGAAAGACAAACATAACTAAATTATTCATAATAATACAAACTTTATCTTACTACTTGTACAAAACTTTGAAGGGTTTGGTCAAAATAATCACGGGCAATTTGTAAAATTTACAGTTCAAACGTTGTTTTTCACACGCCTATACAGATATTTTTATTTGACAGCAGGAAGTCTTCTTCTTCTTCATAAAAAAATCATATGTCCACTGCTGAACATGCCTCCCCTAAAAGCGACAAGTTCTATTAAATAATTATTATTTGCAGAGATTGCTATTACATATTTGCTTCATCTCTAACTTCATACTAGCAAAAACCACGCTTAACGTTCGAGTATAAATGCAAAAAAGAGTAGGTACCACCTACCTCCATCTGACGAAAGACTTAAGACAATCTCTAACATCGAAAGCACCGAAAAAAATATTTTCTGATTGACGTTTTCAACGCTATTAGATTTCCCTGTCTGAAACACCTTAATGATTAAGATTAAAAAATATCTGGTCACGTATTTAATTCACTTTGGCCCAAAGAAAGAATTTAATTTCTTGAGAAAGACTAAACAAAGTAATTATTATTGGTTTAATAGAAGAATCTACGAGAATACTTATATAAAACTGTATCAGGTCCATTTCTGTACACTGAAGACATTTTGATAATTTTTTTCGGAGTGCACTATATTATTGATACTGAAGCCAAAACTGTATTATTTTTATCATTTTTGTCTGTATGTTTGTCTGTATCTTGGCCGCGCATCTCGCTGAAACTACTGAATGAATTGTAATGAAACTTGATACGATTTGAGTTCATACTACGAGTAAGGCGAGAGATCCTTTTTATCTCGGAATTCAGTACGGTTCCCCTGGGAGAGGGGATGAAAGTGAAGTTATTTGGCCATGCATCACGCCGAAATTATGTACATAATGAATTCAAATGAAACTTGGAACGATTTGAGTTCGTACTACGAGAAAGGACAAATAATACTTTTTATCTCGGAATTCAGTACGGTTCCCCTGAAAGATGGGATGAAAGTAAAATTCTTTGTCCGCGCATCACGCCGAAACTACTAAATAATTGCACTATTTCAGTTCATACTACGAAGAAGGACATATAAAATCGTGTATCCCATAATTCAGTGCGGGTCCCCTGGGAGAGGGGATGAAATTCAAATTCTTTGGCCGCGCATCACGCCAAAACTACTAATTGATTTAATATGAAACTTGGCATGGTTTGAGAGACTACGAGAAATACTTTTTGTCCCGTAATTCAGTAGTTACGCTTCCCTTTTAAGAGAAGATGAAAGTCAAAATGCCTAGTTGTAATTCATTAACGCATTGTCCGATTTCATTCATTCTTTTTTTGTTGGAACAGTGTTGCAAGATCTAATTTGACTAATAATAAGTAGAGAGTCTAGCTCACAGAACCCTCTTGGATTCCTGAGACGAGAAATCGTCTAAGCTCTGGAAGAATTCCTCGGGCATGAGTCACTCAAAGTCATTGATAAAAACCTTCGATAAACGGTACACCAACCGAATCCTAGCGCGAATAAGAAGCAACCTTCGCATCATGACAAGAGCCCTAACTGGACACTGTCGCCTTAACAAACACATGTTCAAACTGGGGCTAAGCAACACACAATCCTTCATATTCTACGAGGAGGAGCGGAGGAAACGCCTCTCCATCTGCTAGGAGAGTGTGGAGCACTGATGCCGAAGCATAGCATTACCCAGGCAAGCACCTGCACAGCCAAGACGAGCTAAGAGACTTCACGCCGAAGAAAATCCTATAGTTCCTAGCATCTGCAAGGGTTAGTGGCGAAATATGAACGCCGCAGATTCAAGAATAAACACATAAAGTGGCGATCACAAAAGGCCTATCATGGCCACAGTGACAAGAAAGCCACCTAAAGCAAAAAAATAAAATATATAATAATAGGCATACTTATCTGCGACCCAATACCTATTTCAGGTAAAGTAAAATGTACAAATTGTCCATGCGATCTTCATGAACCTCATTCTTAGTGGTTCCGTTAAGCTGGTCCAGTTGACTGTACGACCGACAAATTTCTTTTTCCCGTTAACTGTATATACCAACTGAAGTTTTTTAATACAGTTATTTATTTTACTTTAGTTTACAATTAATTGTCCTTACCCTACCTACTATCAAAAAAACAATTGCTGGTCCAGTGATGGACGAGGAGCCCAATTCTGCTATACAATTGCTTTACTATGACAATGGTATCGATAGAATCGTCACGTTTCTTTACATTTATGAAACTTCAGAAAGTGCGCGCGGTGCTCTGTGAGATAAATTATTATTGCGATAAGGCTAGGCCGCCCATTGTATTTGTGTCTTATGTAATGTATTTTGTATTGCATTTGTGTTGGTGTACAATAAAGTATTTTTTTATTGTATTGTATAAATGAATAGTTTCAAACTTGACACTTAGACGCGGGTCCCTCCGTCTGTATTCATCATCATTTCTTTTATCTAAGGTGGAATACCAAAACGTGTCATTCTGTGATGATACCACTGTCATAGTCAAGCGATTCGTTTAGCGGAATAGGGCCCCAGCTTAACGGAACTGCGAAACGGATCATATTTTGTTGTGTAGGCGTGTTCGCATTTTATGACACTTCTTAAACTGACACAGGCCGAGTCGTAGCAAAAAGTCGTGTACATAAAGAATGGGATTATAGATGACAGCATGCTATCCCGCGTAGACCCTACACGATTTATACACAATGAAGGTTCCTAAATACAGGTTTAATGAGATTATATTAAAAGTGTAACGAGTGCCATTCCGCACATTGAAGTTTTTTTTGTGTACAACGTTTCTTTATACGAAGAGAAACTGTAGTCAAATGTAAATTCCTAATTAGTCGGCAGGTATGGCTATCGCAACCAAGTCGCAGGTACAGCTAGTGCTACCTCCTCGAAGATTTCCTTTTCTTATTGCGTTGAGAATCGGTTCTGGTCTTTGAACGTGTTTCATAAAATTTTTATGGCTTCGAATTACCTAGGTGGAAATAACTACTTTGCTCATTTTCTACCAACAAAGATAATACTTACCTTACTAGTTTTTACGAATTAATGTCATTACATTTCGGTAGGGTTTCCTTTGAGGTCAAAGGTTTGAGGGAAAACGTAGGTACGTTTGAGGACATTTGAGGTAGAAACAAATGAAATAGATTTCCTTTGTCTATCTGTAATTGATAGATCTTTTTACCCTGTATTGACGGAAATGTGTTTGAAAGATTAGACTCTGAAAACAGCGTACAATCATTTACCATATTTTCACCAGCTTCTTTTTCGACACACTTCGTTCGAAGCCAGAATGAAACTACTTAAATAATGGGGGACAATACACAAAGCATCATCCAGCCGTTAAGCAAGCAGAGCTTTTGTGCTGTGAGTACTAGATAACTGATAATAACTCAATAGAATAAGATATATTTTTTATAAGTACCTACGAAAACATTCAGACCCGGAATGAATTTGTGCAGATCGGACTAACATTTGTCCCGTGGTGGAAATCGCAGCTCCTGCCTGACAGGCGGACCTTTGCCCGCTGGGCCAATGCCGTTGTCGAGGAATTTATATTGCAGTTTCCTCGACTATTGTCACACTAATATTATGATGCGAAAATTGGATGAAACTATGAAACGGATCGAGTTGAAATTTTGCATTCATGTAGTTCTAGACCTGGAGTAACATGTACAATTTTTTTATTCATCCAGGAAAAACGCGTGTGAAGCCGTGGGCTGAAGCTAGTTAATAATATGAAATGTTCTCTAATAACATCAAACCGGAAGGCCGTCAATCTTGCACATGATCGGCGCATCTCCGTTTTCCCAGTCCTGTCCAATCCGTGATTAATGCACTCTGCAATAACTCACTCCAAATAAATCAACAGGAATAGATTAGTAGCGCTTTAGGACGACTTCCACTCATTATATAATAGATCTTTCGTGCAATACATCTAGTATTATTTAATGCGGGTATTTATCGCGTTTATGCACATATTTTTCCGACGTTTCAACAAGTTTACACACTGTTGTGGTCACAGGATGACGCAAAATAACTAAATAAAAAATAGGTAAATAAACGCGATAAATACCCGTTATAAATAAATAAATAAATAAAAAATAATGCTGGATAATCCACACAGCATCATCTAGCCCCAAAGTAAGCAGAGCTTGTGTTATGGGTACTAGATGACTGATAAACTTAATACAATATATAACATAGATAGATATTTTTTATTATATATAGAAAATACCCAGAACACCCGGAACAAATATTTGCAGATCGTACAAACATTTGTCCCAAGGCGGGAATCGAACCCGCAACCTTCTGCGTCGCAGGCGGACCTTCGCCCGCCGCGCCACATCGGTCGTTATATATTACTAATAGTAATACATCTAGTGTTATTAGATGATTTGTGGAACTTTTGTCCACAAATCGCCTGGCATCCCCTTTCTGAGCCGGCGGCGGGGGAAAATGGCAGGGGATTATTGGAAGACGCAAAGAATTGACCATGAAAATTCAAGGGATTATCCCTTGAATTTTCATGGTTTCATGGACGCAAAGAATTGACCATGAAAATTCAAGGGATTATCCCTTGAATTTTCATGGTCAATTCTTTGCGTCTTCTGTAGATAATTATAATCACAAACAAAAACACAATAACGGTCAATCATTCATTTTGACAAGGTTATATCCCAATTTACCAAATAAATAAATAAAATAAATAAATAAATAAATTTGACAACGCGCGGATCGTATGAGAAACTAGCTGCCCTCCGCTTACCCGCGTTGATAAACTTAATTTTATTATTCAATCACCACACGGGAATACTGCACTTTCGGGATCAAAGTAGCCTATGTTTTAATCCAGGGAAGGCTATCCTAGTACCAAATTTCATCCACATTTGTTTAACCGTTTGAGTGTGAAATTGTAACCATGCATACACATACACGTACATACATACAAACTTGCGCCTTATAATATTAGATAGAAGTTGTAAAATATTTACGTTCCGTCTCACTCTGATGGCGCCCGGATTATACCAGCGCGCATCGTAGCGATTTGTGTATCATTGGATTCTGTGTTTATTCGGAAAACATGTGGGTGCGAGACTGGATATGTGTTTTTGACAGCTTTCCATGTAATGTCACCTGTCGCACTCGCACGCGCGATATTTCCTTCCGCTCACACCTGCCACCGAAAATGCAGCTTAATTTTAAATACCTCTACTACTTGCGGTTTCTAACGCCTTGTTTATATGGAAACGTTTAAAGTTACTCCTATCACATGGAACCTGATATATGATAAAAAGTAGCCTGGTCTAGACCTGCATCTATGCAAAATTTCAACCCGATCCGTTCAGTAGTTTTGGCGTGAAGAAGTAACAAACATAGATCCAACCATCCATGTAAACTTTCGCATATAAATATTAGGTCCTTACATATGAAATTGGCGTTTTTCGTACTGGCCACTTTAATCACAAATTTCTCCTCTTTGGTAAGGAATTCCAAATTCAAATTTGTACAGCTATAGACTCATGTATTTGTGCTTCGATGATCGTCATTCATTTGTTTTTTTTCTTCTGTTTTTTTCTGTTTGCGTCACTCATTTTACAAAATGGAAAACTTAAAATATCGCATTATTTACGAGTACGAGTTCCGCCGTGGCACTAGTGCTGCGGAAACAACTCGAAGGGTGGATGATGTGTATGGCGGTCGTGTTGCAAAAGAAAACACAGTTCGTTTTTGGTTCCAACGTTTTCGTTCTGGAAATTTTGACCTGCAGAACAAGCCCCGTGGACGGCCTGAGACTCAAGTTGATAATGAAGAGTTGAAGGCTATTGTGGAAGCGGATCCATCGCAAACCACGTCCGAGTTAGCTGCAGGCTGCGATGTTAGTGATAAAACTGTTTTAATTCACTTGAAGCAAATTGGGAAGATTAAAAAGCTTGAAAGGTGGGTACCTCACGAATTGACTGAAGCAAACCGGCAAACGCGCGTCGACTGCTGCGTTACATTACTAAACCGGCACAATAATGAAGGTATTTTAAACCGAATCATTACCTGTGATGAAAAATGGGTTCTTTACGATAATCGGAAGCGCTCAGCGCAATGGTTGGATCCTGGCCAGCCAGCCAAATCCTGCCCCAAGCGAAAATTAACCCCAAAAAAGTTACTTGTAAGCGTTTGGTGGACTAGTGCCGGTATTGTTCATTACAGTTTTCTCAAATCTGGCCAGACTATTACGGCTGATGTCTATTGTCAGCAATTGCAAACCATGATGGAAAAGCTAGCGGCTAAACAACCTAGGCTGGTCAATCGCTCCACGCCACTGCTGCTTCACGACAACGCTAGACCACACACTGCGCAACAGACGGCTACTAAATTAGAAGACCTTCAATTGGAAAGTCTAAGACATCCTCCGTACTCCCCGGACCTTGCTCCAACAGATTACCATTTTTTTCGAAATTTGGATAACTTCTTGCAAGGGAAAAAATTCAACTCCGATGGGGCAGTCCAAATCGCCTTCAAAGATTTTATTGATTCCCGTCCGACTGGTTTTTTTAGTAAAGGGATCAATGAACTACCTATAAGATGGTAAAAGTGCATAGAAAATAATGGTTCATACTTTGATTAATTAAATATATTATATTAAAAAATATTCGACTTTTTGTTCCTCCCATACAAAACGCCAATTTCATATGTAAGGACCTAATATTAGTGCAAGGAATTAAAGACAGGCAGGGAGAGCTTTTCCTTTCTGTGAGACTATAGTTCGTGTGGGAAATCAATAGTAACTTAAAATAAAACAGAGATATTCCATCGCTCTATAAATCATACTGAAACCGCGACTCGTTAGGTCCGTAGGGTCGTAGGGTTAGGTTCGGAGCTAAAAGGGATTTAGTGTGTAGTAAAAAGTTGTTAAAATCTATTTTATGCTACGCCGGCCCGTCGTAGCATCGTAGTACGTGCTACAAACACCTACGTTAAAGGAAGGAATCGTTATGAGGAAGGAACAGTGCAGAGTAGGGAGAGGTGAGATATATTAAAGGAAAGAGATAAATCTCATACACAATGGTGAATCCGGAACTCTGCAACTAGATCTTAGAATTTTTGCAATTTTTTTGCGCAAATGGCCGCTCGCGCATACGTCCACTCGCGTATATGTCTTCTCGCGCAAATGTCCATCGCGCAAGTGTCGCTCGCGCAAATGTCCGGGGGCCAAATTCCGCAAACCAATCGCTTTACTATGACAATGGTATCGATGCAGAATCGTCCATAGATGAAAGAAATTCTAGACGTGTGGTGCTATTAACACGGAGATATTGATATAATAGTTTCAACCTTGAAACTTTTGATACGCGGGCCGCGTGTCCAGTAGTTTCATCAAAGGTGCCAAAATGTGTTATTCTAAACCGATACCATAGTTATAGTAAAGCGATTAATTTAGTGGAATTAGGGCCCTGATTTGTCTTCTTTCTTTCAGTGGTCTTAGCTTGCACAATTGGACGCTAATACTCGAACCGGAACCAATAGACAATGATAGTTTTGAGATAAAAGCATTTGTAAAAAAGTTTGTGTATATTATTGTACAACGTACAGAGCTCTACCTATATCGATATTATTTTGGAAAAAAGCATTACCATAACAGGTTTTTTTTTAATAACAAATTTTTATGTGGAACCTACCCACACTCATGTGTGTGTGGGTTGGTTCTTTGTGCACTTATTAAACACTTTTATATCATAGTAGTTAAAATAGAAAAATGCTTTTATTTCTTTCATGAATTTTATGTAAATCGAAAAAGTACCCTAATTTTTATAATTCAAACACAAATATACTTACATAAATACAAATAAATACTACTAAAGCTATATTTTTTGTAGTTTACAAAAATTTTTACACTAATCTTCCTCAATTTCGAAATCAGGGTGACCTGGAAAACCTTCCAGATCGTCTGCTATGACATCATTAATCGTTACTCATTACCAACAAGTCTGACGTAGAAGTCGTGCCTTAGGGAATCAGGTGTAACATGCTTTTGAGGTCGATTAACTTAGCTTCAGGGACAGGTCTTCCGTTTGGTCAAAGTGGCTCCATCATATTTTCCATTAGACTTTCAGGACTTCCACGAGTCCTATTTCTTATATCTACTACTTTCATTTAAATCAGAGTTCGGGAGGGAGCTATGTCCAGATTCGAGGAATCTCATTATAGATATTATTTACTCTATAATCAAATTAATTGATTTGGCCTATTATAATGTTAATGAATATCTGATGGATAAATTATAAATTACTAAATTAATTGATTATTAATTAATTTAGTAATTTAAAAAAATATATAAATTAAATTCAGTAATTTAATTTTTTATTATTGACATTGTATTTATTCATATAGAGGTACATTTATCGTGACTTTGCATGCTGTAAAGCTGATCATGGTTGTGCTCATTCTATTTTAACCTAACATCCCTGTAACTCTTGTTTCGCAAAATATATAATTTTTTTATTTTTTTTTTTATTTTATAGTTAGTAGGTACAGGCAGCGTTTTTTCGAGATCAAAAGTAATCGTTTCAACAGAAGGACCCATCTTTAGCAAGCTTAAAATTTGATTTAATTTGCTTTTGATGAGATTCGAACGTTGATGGCCTAATCGCTTCTTCTCAATTTCAGTTCTTTAAGACTAACAACTGTGAAAAATGTGAATGATGTGAAATGTGTGGGTTAGTATTTTTGACGACAATACGTTTTGTTCAGTCAAAATTGCCAGATCACTATGATCTTTACAGAGTTGCTATAAGGTGTATTTTGAAAGCTTTCAGTGTGTCTCAATTTTGACATGAGTGTGGGTTGGTTCCGGTTCGAGTATTAGCGTCCAATTAGTTACTGGTAACTAATAATTACTAGTAATTATTTATAACTTTAAGTAGCTTCGTTTACCCAATCCTGAGGTATTGTTATTGCCTTGTTTAAAACATTCGATGAAAGCTTTTATGGTAGGGTTCAAGTCACATCGAAACATGCGTAACCTTCGGAATCGAAAATCGATTTTGGCAACGCACATGATGCTGAGTGATTGGTTTTTATTGATACTAACAGTTCACTCGGCATCTGGTTATAGAGGTAATATACTAAAGCTATATTGTATAGTGTAGATATATTCAGATACCTGAATACATAGATATGTATATCGGTTTAAAAACTATTTGCGAGATGCACAAGACAAAGGCTTCTGGCTTTTGCATTTATTTTTTTTATAAAGGTATCTTTCGTTTTTTAAAAAGCGACCTATAGCGACCTGTGTGGATATATTTAATGAGTAAACTCAGTTAGCCGTGGCGATCACGGCGTAAGAATCGACCCATTCAAGTCAGGCCGTGGATGTGGTAAGAGCCGACTTAGGTCCAATTTCACCGTTGCAATTGATCGCGTTCAATATAAGATAAACTCAGTTAAATACTTTAAACGAGTTCAGCGCATTTTACCGATTGTTGATCTGGTTCAAGTGCTAAACCGAGTTCAAGAGCTGTCATGTCACAAAATAGGTATTACGAATTTGAACTCGATCAAGCTGAACTTAGTTTTGTTGATCTTTGTTTTGACAGCAAGCGGTGAATTTGGACCTAAGAGAACCAGAGAAAGGCAGCAGCCTTCTGTCTAAAGGAAGCTTCCCTCTGTGAATTATAACACCTTCACTGCGGTCACCAATCCTTCTGCCAAGCGTGGTGATGAAGGCAAAAGCCCTCTTGTTTGAGGGAGGCACGTTCAGCAGTTTGTGTAAGTAGTCCTAATGAGTATCTTTAAGAAGTTTTCTTGTAAATGCCGTCACCCCCTGTTAATTTTTAATGAACTTAAGCCGTACTAATTTCAGCGTATAATTTTACGATGATAAAATAAAGTCGATGATAAAATTAGCATAAAACTCATAAAATATTTGATGTATTTAGTATTACGTACCTTCATTAGTATGGGTAGCATATCCTGGAGCACAAATATTTATGTTACGCAATAATTTTGTATTCAGTCAGAGTTTCTCGCGATTTTTGCGCTGAAATACTCAGCACTAATTGTTTTCATAAATCCAGGCACAGGATATCCCTTACAGTTATTTACAAAGAAGCTTTTGGAAGCACCAGGCTTTTATTTTATTTAGATATAGTTGGAACACTCCAGAGTTTTGGCAGAACTGTGGATTGTGTTATAAACGCGCGAAAATCTTTCAGCAATGAGATCCGATTTCAAGGGGCGTTTTAGTAGATCTGCAGCACATTATTTTTTATCGTTATCGTATAAAAAACTAGTTTATTGTTAATCAAAGGTCATGGGTTAAGGTCTTAAAATAGGTTAGAAGACTTTCAAGGTTAGGCTTGACTTTTATGGTTTTAATATTATAAATAATTGAATTTTATTCTGAACGAAAGAAAAAATTATATGAGGTAGTGCTACCTCAGAATACACTTAAAATTCCAAGAGATAAGTACCTAAATGGAGGAAAATTTACTCCGGATCTGGATAAAACGTAGCCAAGCACTTAGTAGATTTTAGAGTTTTTAGAATCAGACAGAAGGTAGACGAGTATACCAAATAAACAAAACCCGCTATTATAGTGACCAAAAAAATCTGTTAGACTTGACCAAGTGTTCCCTGTGCTAAATGATAAATTGAATTGAACTTTTAGCAGCCCTTCGTCTTTATTATCTTATAGTTCTACAAACAGCACCTCGCTGTTTGTAGAAAAAGCCAAACAATTTGAGCTAATTATAGAAACATTTGATGTTGCAGCTGAAATGATTGATAGAGCACAGGTTGTAATCCTTTGCAACATCTTCTGATGATGTGGCCAAGTCCAGACATTTGTAAGTAGGTATGAAATCTGACATTCGTTTCGGCTCAACATGGGAACATACACATTTGCCAGCTACCTAGATACGTATCTACAGAATCGCATCGAGTGCTCTCCCCTCTATGGTTGTCGGGTGGAAAAAATGACTCTGGTAGAGTATTTGAAATGTTTTATGGAACATTTCCTGTTTCGTCTCATATTAAAATTTAAAGTTCTTTATTTCCTTTAGAACTTACAGGACTCTTCGATACGTCACAAAATTTAATTACATAAGTAAAATTAGGAAATAAAGTGATCACTTTGATTTTTTGTTCACTTTAATCTTTTTAGGGTAAAATAAAGTAGCGAACAAGAAACCTTTACCTTGTTAGGTTGTTAGTTTCTAGTTGGAGCAAAACTTGTCCCAAGCTTTTATTTATCCTCTAGATAATCAGATATTTTGTAGTAAGCCTTTTTACGAAGGATTGACAATTTGTTTGAATTTATTTATTGATAGTTTTTTAACTCATATGGTGTGGTGATAGTGACCACTTCCTGTTTCATCTCAACACAGATCGAATTACTCCTAATACCTCCATTCCAAAAAAAATTAACACCGAAAGAAAAAACTCAGATGTGGGAGGCACGAACTGGATTGAACGCTATTGTTTTAAGTAGAAAACGTGTTTAGACAGAGTGAAAACAATTTATTTGCTTGTTTTATTAACTGTTTCCCCGTACCGATTCCAATAGGCATTACTTTTAAATTGGCGTTCATGGGTACGGCTACCCTTAATACATTTCATTCAATTTCAACCTTTATAAACAAGGATCAAAAGGGAATCGGTCTTGAATCGGTTTTCACCAATTTGAACGTACAAGAAGTCGTTATTAGGAATGTAAGTTTTCGTTTCATAAAGTTCAATAAGTACTACGTAATATGAGAACGCATGATTCATTACCAGGCCTATGTTTAAACTAGCTGTGCCCCGCGGTGTTACTCGCGGTGAAAAAGTTCACGGAAACACTGCACTTTTCTGGGATAAAAGTAGAAGATGAAGTAAAAGTAAAGTATGCGCCTATGTGTAAATCAGGATATAAGCTATCCTGGCACCAAAATTTTATTCATTTCCGTTCAGCCGATTTAATTTGAAGGACACTGCAGCCCGGCGGCGGTTTGGTGCGACAATTCCGTGTATGAATATTGTAGGCAGCCGAGAGTGGTTTCTATTGGTATCCGCGATACAGGCTTTGTCTAGTGCGGTAAATTGTAAATTGTAACTATATATTAGGTCTTTACATATGAAATTGGCGTTTTGTATGGGAGGAACAAAAAGTCGAATATTTTTTAATATAATATATTTAATTAATCAAAGTATGAACCATTATTTTCTATGCACTTTTGCCATCTTATAGGTAGTTCATTGATCCCTTTACTAAAAAAACCAGTCGGACGGGAATCAATAAAATCTTTAAAGGCGATTTGGACTGCCCCATCGGAGTTGAATTTTTTCCCTTGCAAGAAGTTATCCAAATTTCGAAAAAAATGGTAATCTGTTGGAGCAAGGTCCGGGGAGTACGGAGGATGTCTTAGACTTTCCAATTGAAGCTCTTCTAATTTAGTAGCCGTCTGTTGCGCAGTGTGTGGTCTAGCGTTGTCGTGAAGCAGCAGTGGCGTGGAGCGATTGACCAGCCTAGGTTGTTTAGCCGCTAGCTTTTCCATCATGGTTTGCAATTGCTGACAATAGACATCAGCCGTAATAGTCTGGCCAGATTTGAGAAAACTGTAATGAACAATACCGGCACTAGTCCACCAAACGCTTACAAGTAACTTTTTTGGGGTTAAATTTCGCTTGGGGCAGGATTTGGCTGGCTGGCCAGGATCCAACCATTGCGCTGAGCGCTTCCGATTATCGTAAAGAACCCATTTTTCATCACAGGTAATGATTCGGTTTAAAATACCTTCATTATTGTGCCGGTTTAGTAATGTAACGCAGCAGTCGACGCGCGTTTGCTGGTTTGCTTCAGTCAATTCGTGAGGTACCCACCTTCAAGCTTTTTAATCTTCCCAATTTGCTTCAAGTGAATTAAAACAGTTTTATCACTAACATCGCAGCCTGCAGCTAACTCGGACGTGGTTTGCGATGGATCCGCTTCCACAATAGCCTTCAACTCTTCATTATCAACTTGAGTCTCAGGCCGTCCACGGGGCTTGTTCTGCAGGTCAAAATTTCCAGAACGAAAACGTTGGAACCAAAAACGAACTGTGTTTTCTTTTGCAACACGACCGCCATACACATCATCCACCCTTCGAGTTGTTTCCGCAGCACTAGTGCCACGGCGGAACTCGTACTCGTAAATAATGCGATATTTTAAGTTTTCCATTTTGTAAAATGAGTGACGCAAACAGAAAAAAACAGAAGAAAAAAAACAAATGAATGACGATCATCGAAGCACAAATACATGAGTCTATAGCTGTACAAATTTGAATTTGGAATTCCTTACCAAAGAGGAGAAATTTGTGATTAAAGTGGCCAGTACGAAAAACGCCAATTTCATATGTAAGGACCTAATATTAATTATAATTGGATTGTATATATTAATTATAACAATAATATTAATAATGCTAGACAATATAGAGCACCTATAAAAAAAATTTACCACTCTCGCTCGAAAACGGTTACTTTGCTGCTCAAAAAAAGTGAGCAAAATCGGGTTTTGCTCAAATATCGAATAAAGGATACTAACTTGTTGAAAAAGGTTATTTGAATTCAGGATGCTGTTCTATATTTCGATGGTGTAATATGTTATAGATACTCTATGGTCGGCGCCGAAAAAAATAATAAACTACGCGATCTGCACCAGGGGAGGTAGACTTTCTCACTGAAGGCATCACCTTTTTTATGTGTACCTGACAACTTGGCTTATGAAGATCATTCTCCTAGGCAGACAGCGCCATCTTTAAATAATCTACCAAACAACAAATTCGGAATTTATATGGGACTTGCACTTCTGCGAGCTGCACTTATTTTAGCTTATCGTTGGGAAGGAGGCTACACCTTCACAGAAACGCATAATTTCGTTAGTTCGTGGTTTGAAAGAGGTTTACAGCATTTGCAGTTTGCACCCTCCATGGCTGTTGACCAAAATGTGTTCCTGACATTCGACCTCTTTTATAAATTACAAATTATTTTCTCGCTAGTCAAGGTGAAAAGTTGTATGTTGAACTCGAGAGCAAATGTTTTTTGTTTCGTGCCTTTTAAATCCTGCTGCTCCGCTAGCTCGGGATTTAATATCAGCACATGCACCAAATAACTTGTTGAACAAATAACTAGTGTTTGTCTACTTGTTGACTTTGGTGTGTAGCCTCCATGACATCTGGATCAATCATATACAAGACCCCCGCAGCCAAAACGACAAAGTAAAACTGACAAATCAGATTGAGTTGAAGAAGATTTACGGTGATTATGCAAGAAACACAAAAAACCGGAATTAGATTAATGAAATATTTATTTACCAAAGCATTTCAGCAATCAAAATAATGGTAGAGAAGAAAATAAAACTGAACAGCTGTTCAATTCTCGACCATCGTCGAAGTCATTTATAATTGTTAACGAAAGGATGCTCCTACTATTTTAGTGCTTACTAAAACATGAATGAGCTTTAATCATGTAGCTATTATGAAACAAACGGGTTATAAGATAATTGCTATCTAATTATTATTATTTAACGAGTACTTATCGCGTATATTTACCTATTTTTCCTGACGTTTCAAGAGGTTTACACACTGTCGTGATCACAGGTGACTCATTCCGTAAATAAGCGCGATAAATACCCGTTAAATAATACTATTAATAATTTGTTCAGTATCGCGTAAGTTTAAAAATAATAATTGCTATCTCTAGGGCCCATAGTAGCCCTTTATTATTGAAATAAAATGAATTTTATAAGTTGAAATTTTTTCAAGTATCCGTGATTTATTAGTTGATATTTTTGCACTTTATTTATCCGTGAATAAAATATTATATATACTTTAAAATGTGTTCTGATCGCGTAAGTTCAAAAACTTGATTTTTCAGCTAATTTGCAATTTTTGGTTGGCGTGGCATCGTGCATGAATATGACAGATTAAAAGGTTTGGTTTTGGAAAGAAGGTCTTTGTTCAGCAGTGGGACACAACAGACTGAATTTATTTTATCCTATATCTCAATTTGAGAAAGATTCAAAAACGTTCGTTATAACAAATTCATTCAAGATATTTCCGTCAAGATATCCAAGATGTTCCTATGATCTGGCCTTTAGATCAACAGCTTACTCCCACGTTATTTGCTAAGTACTAAATACTAGGAAGGTACCTGGAACTAATACCTAAGTAAAGGTACTACACGCCCTATTCCAATCTGGTCCACTCTACAGATCCACTAATGGATCAGTTTCTACTTTTTTGTCCACTCTGATCCACCGATAGATTAGTTCTGACTTCAAGTTTCACTCTGATCCACCGATGGATCAGTTTTGACTGCAAGTTACACTCTGATCTACTGAACTAGGAAGGTAACGAAACAATCATGAATGCATTGTGGCCGTAAACGCTATCGTGATTATGTACAGTAACGTTCGCCGATCGGTTAACCCCCTGTTAAGTTTGAAGTGTGTTTCTCAAGAAGCGTCCAAAACATGTTAAAAAACTTAATAAAACATTTATTATAATTTGGACGTGTTTTTATTTAACATTTTAATACGTGGACGTGTTATACAGGATGATCGGCAGACCGTGTGCTGCCATATGATAACTAGGGATAGGTGGAACCAAGTGCAATAGCTTGGCGGCTTTTTATTGCACTGAAAAACAACTAAAAATAAAAAAAAATACTATATTTGCATTATATTAACGTCGCTAATATTAACCCAAATCACAATTTGGGTTAATATTAGCTATGGGCATGCAAAGTGTAGAAAAGTGAATATTAAAAAACTGAGATTTCAACTTAGGATTCAATTCTCCGGGTTATTTACTGTATCAGGAATACTCTCTTATGTGTGAACTCTTTATTACAACTGCGTACGACATTGCCGAAAAAACATATAAATACGATAAACCACTCCTCTAAAATAGACTACTGATAGTATTAGACAAATAGATAGATAGATAATTCTTTATTCACAGAAACTTAAATATAAAACAGTATGGTACAGAAGATAACAGAATTGGCGGCCTTATCGCTTAAAGCGATTTCTTCCAGGCAACCAAAGCTTAAAAGAGACTACAAAGGATGGCGGAGCTAATTACAAATATAAAACTAATACAAACTCTAACAAACTAAAATAATCCTAATACACATATACCTACCAGAATAGAAATATAAACTAATAAATAACAACAAATACAATAATGACTCTAAGAGACATACTAATTACTTATTTAAATAATATGCAATGCGTAAACTTTTTTTATGTCAATAGGTAGATCGTTCCATAGTTTGACGGCTTGGGCAGTAGAAGAATCGCTATTAATGGAAGTTATCTGAACTGGAGCCACCAAAAACAACGTTTCCGAAGATAAATGTTATATATATTCCAAATAAATGTTGTATATATTCTATTCGACAATTTATAATTTTTGTCTCTAGTTGTACACATACCTTTGTACTCCTGTTCGTGGTCTAAATAATAAATAATGTTCTTTACAAGGAATTTGCATTGTATTGTTCCTGCTACGTTTTAGACACGACAGGCTTTTGTTGTCGCTGGATTATTTAGGCCAAGGAGTGAAATGTACCTAGATTTCTTACGCTCGTTTTCAACAATAGCGGAAACTTTGGTAATAGATAGATAGAGAGACAATGCTTTATTCATCACCTTATAAAACAGATAGTACTCATTAAACATAATGTAGGGAACAGCAATGGAACTGGCGGCATTATCGCTTAAAGCGATTATTAATGTTATTAATATTCACTTCATTTATTTTGAATCTGGTTATAAAATATATTTATATTATATATTTATTATTTATTTATTTATATATATTTTTTTATTATTATTTACTTCATTTATTTTAAATCTCGTTATAAAATACATTTTTACTATAGAAAATAATATATTATAAAACTATTCTACAGTAAAAAATATATCAAATCGGTGATATATGTATATTATCTATATATATATATTATATATATATATATATTATATCATATTATTATTAAGGTAATTAATATTAATAACCTATCTAAGATACATACAAAATGTAAAGTTACATGGGTATATAGATAACACTCTATTGTTCACAAAATCAGAAATAATTGCTAAGAATTGCATTAGATGTACAAATCGCCTTTTCACTATGAGCGATCTCTTCTAGGCAACCTCACATAAATAGATGTAAATATAGATAATTATTTTAGTTTCTAAACCTTTAAAGCAGTTGGTTCATAATTGAGATTAATCCTAGGCGATAAGGCCGCCAACTCCATAGATAGAAGTTTAAGGAGTTTATGGTTATCGCCTGCAGCGGTTTCTTCCACACAACTAATAAAGGAAGTTAACCAATAAAACCTCGAACAAGTATTTTCATGTCGTAATCTGACCCGTTTAATTACAAATAGGAAAAAAGAGGAAAATGAAGTGAAAGAATCAATTAACACTTTTTTCCTATTTGTTAGGTGTTACGTTAAAAATTTAACGTATCTAAATTCTCTTTTTTTGTGAACCTAACTACAAAAAACAAAGGTTATTTACTGGTTCTAATTCTTGTGACCTTGCTATTGGTTCTTTTAGCACTTCTCTGCCACGTACAATCAACGTGGAAACCAGACTTCATATATATAATTCCTATATATATTTCTTCTTTTGTAAATTGTTTGCAACAGTCTGCAGTTAGCTTAATTGTTTCAATTGTAAATTGTTTGCAACAGTCTGCAGTTAGCTTAATTGTTTCAATTGTAAATACTAGTTCTAATTTGTTTTTATTATTGAATTGTAATTTTCTTTGTCAATAAAGATAATTCTCAGGATAATTCCACACTTTCGTTTTTGTCATGAAGAGTCTAATTGGCGAATTAAAACCGAAGGCTGTATTTCTTACTCGTTATCTTATGGCATAAGATCTAAAGTTTGATTATCTGTTTTGTCTGTGTCTGAGGATGATTTATCTATCAATAAATGCATGGAATTCACACACCTTTTTGGATTTGAATTCCATAAACAAGTAGCCTTACCTACCTACTTTTAGTTCCATGGCAACTCTATGGTTTCTAATCGCTTAGTAGGCCTAGCACGGGCATTGTTGTCTAGGGTAGAATAGAGAAAAATT
Source organism: Eupithecia inturbata (assembly GCA_963662085.1). Lineage (NCBI taxonomy): Eukaryota > Metazoa > Arthropoda > Insecta > Lepidoptera > Geometridae > Eupithecia > Eupithecia inturbata. Next base: position 4,254,192 of record OY759195.1, read on the forward strand.
ACGTCACTTTGTCATAGAATGCGTAAATTATTTGAAATTCATTCCTTCAAGTTCAATAATGTACACAATGTATGACGATGCGATGTCATTATTGTCTATTCTACCCTAGAGAACAATCCTTGTGCTTATTCTACCCTAGACAACAATGCCCTAGCACGGGCATTGTTGTCTAGGGTAGAATAGAGAAAAATTACGTCACTTTGTCATAGAATGCGTAAATTATTTGAAATTCATTACTTCAAGTTCAATAATGTACACAATGTATGACGATGCGATGTCATTATTGTCTATTCTACCCTAGAGAACAATCCTTGTGCTTATTCTACCCTAGACAACAATGCCCTAGCACGGGCATTGTTGTCTAGGATAGAATAGAGAAAAATTACGTCACTTTGTCATAGAATGCGTAAATTATTTGAAATTCATTCCTTCAAGTTCAATAATGTACACAATGTATGACGATGCGATGTCATTATTGTCTATTCTACCCTAGAGAACAATCCTTGTGCTTATTCTACCCTAGACAACAATGCCCTAGCACGGGCATTGTTGTCTAGGGTAGAATAGAGAAAAATTACGTCACTTTGTCATAGAATGCGTAAATTATTTGAAATTCATTCCTTCAAGTTCAATAATGTACACAATGTATGACGATGCGATGTCATTATTGTCTATTCTACCCTAGAGAACAATCCTTGTGCTTATTCTACCCTAGACAACAATGCCCTAGCACGGGCATTGTTGTCTAGGGTAGAATAGAGAAAAATTACGTCACTTTGTCATAGAATGCGTAAATTATTTGAAATTCATTCCTTCAAGTTCAATAATGTACACAATGTATGACGATGCGATGTCATTATTGTCTATTCTACCCTAGAGAACAATCCTTGTGCTTATTCTACCCTAGACAACAATGCCCTAGCACGGGCATTGTTGTCTAGGGTAGAATAGAGAAAAATTACGTCACTTTGTCATAGAATGCGTAAATTATTTGAAATTCATTCCTTCAAGTTCAATAATGTACACAATGTATGACGATGCGATGTCATTATTGTCTATTCTACCCTAGAGAACAATCCTTGTGCTTATTCTACCCTAGACAACAATGCCCTAGCACGGGCATTGTTGTCTAGGGTAGAATAGAGAAAAATTACGTCACTTTGTCATAGAATGCGTAAATTATTTAAAATTCATTACTTCAAGTTCAATAATGTACACAATGTATGACGATGCGATGTCATTATTGTCTATTCTACCCTAGAGAACAATCCCTGTGCTTGGCCTACTGATATAGTTAAAAAAATATAAAATTCGAATATAATATCTGAAGCAGTATAAACTGAAAAGGTTTTCATTATCTGGCAACATTGTCGTTGGTACCACATGGTAACTTGTACCACCACCCTGTTCCTGCCAATGCCAATGTCTTGGAAATTATATTACGTGGCTAGAATTGCTCTATTCCGTAGCCGATAAACGCTAACTCATGGCAAATTACTATAAAATATAGGTTTACTTGGTCTTTGTCATAAATGAAGGGGGATGCCAAAGTAATTAGTTGTAAATCCCTTAAAATAATTGCTTATATAATATGAATGTATGAGTAAGTAGGTATTAGCAAATAGCGGCATAAATATTCAAAATAAGAATATATCCCACTAAATGTACACAGCATACAAGTACCTACCTAAATCGAGTTTTTTATTATATTATATTAATGACCTGTAAAGCAAAAATCATCAAATAAAAGTCAAAGTAAATTAGGGACTTACGGTATCATGTCAATTACGCCGCATTAAAATTTTCCAAGCTGCCGCGTCTCCAGCGACCATCATAAATCACGTAAAGCCAACAAACTTTCAGGACTCCAACCAAAATAGCGTTTCAACAACTTTGCGAATGGTCAATCAAACTTTTTATCGATATAGTCAAACAGAACTAGCACATCACTATTTTCAAATAAAAAGAAAAATTTGAACTTCGATTTCGAATACCATGATTCGGAGTTTGAAAAAGTATCGAATGTTATTCAAAGTCGGCGACGACAGCGCGTTCGCCGCGACTACGCGGTGGAATCTCGCGTTATAGACTGGGACTTGTGCTTAAAACTCTGGACGCGACGGGAGAAACGCTAGCGCGCATGGTTCGAACGAATATCTCTAGAAAAAGGCCACAGTAGCTTTCAGCGGCTATAGTTTATAGTTCCTAGTTTTTAATTAAAAAAAAAATGTTACATGTCAGGGCATTAATTATCTTAGCATGATATATACTCGTAATTCTAAAATTTTGCCTTCTTATACACAACATAAAAAGTACATTCTTTTCCACAGAAAACAGAAAAAGATGAATAAATAACAACATTCAATAGAATTAATAAAAAACATATTTTTGAACTTATGAAATAGCTATAAAACGTTTGCTCGATAAGCCAACTTTTAAGGCGACGTTTAAAAATGCCATTGTGTGGTATTAGCCAGGTAAGAGCTTTTTGCTCTAGGTTTTAAAATCCGTGATAAAACTGCACAATCACTGAACTCTCGTACACCGGTACGAGAGTTCAGTGATTGTGCAGTGCATACCCACCGGGGTATTATCAATGTTCTTTCTTGAATATTGCTAATGAGGTTTTGTTTGGCTCCAGTCTGTGATTATGATGTCTGACTGAATGTTAGCAGTATGTAATTAATATAATCTAATTTATTAAGATAATTTGAATTTGTAACCTAATTTAACTATTGTTTATTTTTTTGACTGTAATTTGTAAATTTTTAATGTTATTTGATTTTGTGTGTAATATGGATTTAATTATCTGAAATAAATGAATACAATACAATACAATTATTTTTCAGAGAAAAAGAACTTAAGGAAATGGATTAATTTAATGAATAAGTACCTAATTATGACGCGTCTGTTTCGAGAATTAACGCCGATAAAGAAAGATCATTCTGTGTTGGTAAACATTTTGGAAAACGATGCCTATCATCATGACCTCATCGTAACTGCAGGGACATAGGGCCATTCTAAACCAGACAGGTTACTCTGCCGATTTAGGACAGCATTTTTATTATACATAGATACTTTTACTATTATAGGCTGATTTCTGACAGCGGAATCGGAAGAACTGATTTTTGACAGCTTATAAGGAAATTACGTGCGACGAGCAATCGTTTCCAGACTTGATGACCGCAGAGGCGCAGGGGGCGATGGTTCGCCTGCGACGCAGGAGGTTGCGGGTTCTATTCCCGCCGCTGGACGAATGTTTGTATGATCTGCAGATATTTGTTCCCGATCTGGGTGTTATCTATGTAGGTATACCTAATAAAAAATATATTTCTATTGTTTTAAGCAAACCGTTATCTAGTACCTGTACCTACAAGCTTCGCTTACTTTGAGGCCAGATGATGATGTGTAGATTGTCCGGAATTATTTATAAAAAAACATAAATTCCGTTTCGCTCCCGCTGCTAATACAAACGCTCCTTATGTTTATTGCATACGTTTCTTTTGTTAATAGTCAATTATCTGCAAAATGGTAAACAAAGTAGTCTCTAAAAAAAAAACAACAAGCAAATGAGAGATATGTATGTATGTATGTAATTATATACATGTATAAGTATTTAGCTACTTTTGTAATATAATGATTAAAATTTTGTAATTTGTATTAGCTACATAATAATGCACACAGATCCCCACGTCCAAATCCAACGATCCTATGCATCCATGGTTGTCTGGTAGAGATCGCTCTTGAGCGATAAGACCGCCAATTGTCACATTTTTGTAATTTTTATTTTATTTGTTAGTTGTTCATAAAGTGTTCATAAAAGAAACCTAAAAAACCTAAATTTTATGTTTAAGTAAGTTTATTATAATGTTTGTAGGTACCTATTATAGTATGTAGTTTAACTAATATTGTTTTTCTTTTATTCTTTGAATGCCACCGTCTCTTGCATGTCCAGTCCATCCCAAGGTTGCCTGGAAGAGATCGCACATAGCGATAATATATACATATATACAGGCCGCCTTTGTATTCTTAGCATCTATTTCTGTATTGTTTTCTGTCTTTGTGTGGTAGAATAAAGATTTATCTATCTATCTAAAGAACTTTCCATCTAACTATCTTCTAACTTCTTATGCCAATGTTTGAACATTCGTGCCAATATCCAATGAAACCGTATTGTTCCTAGTTTGCGTTGTTTAACGGCTTAGCTTAAGATATTCGTAACATAGTTTATGTTGCGCGTATGTTGATTTAGCTCCCATGAAGTTTTCAAAGGATTTAGAAAGTTAGGCCACCGCTTGACTTACCCTTTCCCTTTAGAAATTCAGTGGGATTAAGAAATATCATACCTAGAGTGCGTATGTATTTTATCAAAGTGACTAGCCTGAATATAATGAAGTGAATGATGATTTTGATTTTCGAAGTTTTGTACAAATGGGATCAAAAAAAGTAAATAATAAAGTAAATAAAAATAAAAAGTTTCATTATTCAGACATATTACGTTGTATACATAAATAAAAATTACAAAAATAAAATACAATAAAAGAAAGCAAAAGACCTTAAACTATATTTATATTTGTTTATACTTACCTATTATTATTTGCAGCAGTCATTCAACAGACTCCCACCCAACCCATGAAGTCTAAAGAAAAAAAAATGCCTTTTTTAGAAACCTACCTATCTATTATTATTACCAGGAGTTTTAATTCTTAGTAATAACCTTTACATTATTGTAATTTTGTTTCTTATAAATAACTTGCGGTTTACTTGAAACATAAGAAAAAACAAGTGGGCACTTCGACAGTTCGGTTTGATGCTACTCCTCATTAGCCAAGTAACTAGGGTTCCGTAAAAACATGAGGAAACGAAACCCATAAACTGTCGTCGACTTATTCTTTTGTCTATAGTTATCGGCATAACTACTGTGTCGGCACACAGACACCTCGCCTCCTTAACTGTTATAAGATTCAGGAGACATTTTGAAGACAACTACTGGGTCAACGGGCCGCTGTTGCGGTCGCAGCGTAAGAATCGACCCCTCTAATTCAGGCCCTGGCTATCGTAAGAGACTAAAGGAACCTACCAGAGAAAGGGCAGCAGCTTCCTTCTGTGTATTTTTAACACCTCTATTGCGATTCTCCTTATGCCAAGCGTGGTAATTATCGCAAAACCCCCCTTGTTTCGGGGAGGCACGTTCAGCTGTGGACGTATAAGTGCTGTTACTTGTTTCTGACTGTTCGTTCGTTTCGAACTGGTTTCCGCAACTAGGCCACAGGTGGGCCCTTTTTGCGTGTAGGGTGGGGGGCATCTAATCTAACCACCCGATGTCCAACAGCAGGAAAGCTAGCAGCTAGCTGACGCCGCCGGTGCATGCCTCCCTAGGTGTCCTCGGTGTTCCGAGGTAGTGTAGTCGTTGAGACGCTACGCTATCACACTCTACAAGCACATGCGCGGCCGTCTCCTCTGCGTTCATGCACCCTCTGCATTGGGGGCTGTCCGTGATACCCAGTTTAAATAGATGTTTTTTAAGCATGCAATGTCCTGTGACAATACCGACGATTCGCCGGAGTTTGTCACGTTTTAGATTGAGGAGTTTTCGGGAAAATCTCGGGTTTAAAGCTGGGAAGGCCTCCTTCGACTGCCTACAATCCGGAATACTTCCCAGCAGTTGTGTTGTTTGACTGTACGCTGACGGATCCATGAGCGAACTTGACTGAATGGTAGGGGAATTATTCGATCTGGCCCTGCTAGTTGCCACTCTGAATCTCTCCTCGCCAGTGCAACAGCTTCGGCATTTCCTCTGGATCAGCTGTGTCCTTTTATCCATTGTAGAGTGACTCTATTGGACTTACTAACTTGTTCTAGCAGGTAGTGGCACTGTATGGTAAGACCCGAGTTGTGTTCTCTCTTGTTCAGGGCCTGTAGTTCTGCCGCACTGTCCGAAAGGCTAGATGTTTTGGTCAGTTACCTTTCTTCGTAGCACTGCGGTCGCAGCCTGGATTATACCCACACATTCCACCTGGAAGATGGAGTTGTGGGCGCCGCGCAGTGCTGTTGTTTTGTGGATGTTCAGATCTTCCGAGAACGTTCGCGCCCCGGTACCTGTTTTCCTTTTAGAGCCATTTGTATATATTCTTACGAGTTCTTACGAGTATAATTAAGACAGCACAAGTTAGGAATGACAAGTGATAAATGGTGTAGAAAAATCACTAGTGTGACAAACGAGAAAAAAATCCATCACATACTGGTGTGACTACGAGTCGGCACTGTAATAAGGCTGCTCCGGTTCTGCAGCGCGTCAGGTTTGTTTGCCGAGGCGTGCGTGGACTGTTTCTACACCACCATGCGCAAGCGGGGAGCATCTGTGGTGCGCAGGGTGCGGGTCAGCTCCAACAGCATTCTGAGCGTGTTCGCTAATAGTTTTGACTGCATCTATGTGTACATACCTATCACTCTTCAAGAATGCACGCTTGTACTAATAATGATAATTTAAAATACAACACTGCCCACTAATTATTTTAAATATTCTTTTTCTTTGTTTGTGTTATTGTGTTGTTGTGTTCAATTTGATTAATGTTATAAATGTTTTTTGTAGAATAATGTGACTATTGATTATTATGTACCAATATTATTTATGTAAGCTAAGGACCCATGTCTGAAATAAAAATTTAATTATTATTATTATTATTAACGCATGTTTAACAAAAACACTTTTAATAATCAAACAAAAAAAATTACGGAAAAAAATATAAAGCTATAATAAAAAATAATAAAAATAAAGATCCAAATTAAATTATCCATACAAAAAAAGTGTTTTTTTGGCAATTTTTGCACTTCGTTTGTCAAGGCTGTATCTCTTGAAGCACATTAGGTAGATACATTAAACTTTCTATAAATAAGTAACACTTCAATTATAATAACAACAAATACTAACAATATAATACAATTTTAAATTTAAAACGGTCTCCCAACAAGTGAAATTTCGATGTTCTTTGAAAAAGTGGTTTGTCTTTTACGGTACGGAACCCTTCGTGTGCGAGTCGACTCGCACTTGGCGGCATGATGTCCCAGTAGTTTTTTGCACAGAACTACTGGGACAAACACATAATAAGCGGAAATAGGCTGACGAGAACCATGGCTAACACGCTCTTAGCTGATTTTATTAATCCATTACCAAAAACAAACCTTAACTTTTACCAATACCAGAAGATTATTGCTCTAGGTCCATAACTTCCAATTATGTGGATAAGAAAATTTGTTTTGATCTGAATAACATCGAACCTCTTTTTATCTGTAACCTACTTTAGGAAAACCGTAAAGGGGTACCGAAATAAAAGAAGCAATAACAGGCAGGTTTTTATGAAAATTTCCGGTTTTTACGGTAATGTCCGAGGGATCCTGTTTGTAGGTAAGTACCTACTATTATGGCTTACCTTTGGGTTACACAAAACTAGTTTAGTGTAAGCTAGGTGGGTGGCGTACCTAATACTGTTATTAGTTTTTTTTGTTTATGAAGGTAAGCTACAAGTAATTTTCCTTTTTTGTTCGAGAAAAGAATCTTGCATTATTAGAGTTTCGAAGATCGGATATCGGTCTCGAAACCCTTATGTCTCGCTTTTTCTGTCCTATTTTTCTGTCTTTGCTTTTTCTGTCTTTAATATCTTAGCAACTACAGCAAAAAAAAACTTGAAATTTCAAATAATAATACATTTCGTGCGCCTGTACAACAAAAAAAAAAAAAAATTAAAATTAAATTGATAATATATGTAATTTTCAGTACAAATTATGATGTCGAAATTTTAAAAGAGACCTACAAGGTCAAATGGGATATCAAATAAAAGGTATTGATGTGTACAAAACAAAACAGTGTGTCAAAACAGTTTTTGAAATTTCAATAAGTTTGAAATATTTTGAAAAAAATAAACGTTATCCATCCATTTGGAGATAGGGATCTCCAAAGTTTGCAGAGCGATCCATCTGAAATGTATGTAGCGCTTGTAGATATGGATCTATATTTTACAGTAAAAATATAGAGAAATCATCTTAAGTGAACACTTTTCGATAAAAGTTCGAAAAGAAGGGGAGTTTTTTTCGATTGGGTTCTTCCTAATGAGGAACTTTATAAATGAATGTTTTTCTAATGAGGAGGATGGGTACTTATCCCAGTCAATGGACAGGGTTATCAAATGAAAGGTATCGGTTTGTAAATCTTAAAACAGTTTTTGCAATTGTGGGTTACATACTTTTTGAAATATACTGAAAAATGACGAAAATTTTACCATTACCCTATAAACTCCAAAGTTTCCAAACCGAACCATCTGAAACGTAGGTACCTTCAATTAGGTATAGATAGATAGATAGATAGATAGATGGATGGATGGATGGATGGATGGATGGATGGATGGATGGATGGTTGGATGGATGGATGGATGGATGGATGGATAGATGGATGGATGGATGGATGGATAGATCACACACAGATCTACGAGCCAACGCAAGAGTGAGTCAATCCTTACGTATTATTACTCGTTTGCAGCTGAGTTGGTGTGTGCGTTTGTAGCAACGTTTGTTGTAACAAACGCACACACCAACTCAGCTCGCACACTAACGCAATTCCTGCTGCGCACGCCTGCCGCTGCCGCCGCCGCTGCCCCGCGCCGCCTCCGCTCGGCTACCACGCTTACTACCTGCGGGAACGCACACACCGCTACAGGTCACGCATACGCTTGCCACTGCACTGCACTGCACCGCGCGCGCGCGCACCGGTTCACCGCCTGGCGCTTATGACTGCCTGGTACTTTACGCGCTGCGCTACAACAAGTAGTTAAGTAGGTACATTTTGGACACTTTCGGACGGCGCTTTAGACACGACAACGCTTACTCTACGCCTGAGTAAACAGTAACCTACGATGCCACGGATAGAACGTTCTCCGCCGGCGGCGACTTCAACGAACATGGAAGAAGTTTTGCCACAAGAGCTGAATTATGACTCCGCACCGGATCTAACTACGGTTGGTAAAACCGGAAAAGAGCGAGCAAACTTTGTTTCTAATTTAATAAGCAAAAGAAGGAGAGAAATTGGAACAGATGAGTTAAAGAATTCGATTGACGATATAAGAGAACTTCTCACTAACTCTATGACGCAACAGGATTTCAAGCTTTCCGCTTTGATGTCTACCGTCAAAGAAATTAAACAGCAAAATGCAGATATACAAAAAACTGTTCATTTTTTGTCTGAAGAGCATATAATTTAAAAAAGAAGTTCATGGTAATGGATAACGAGAGAAAGGACCAAGTTCTGTACATAAAATCTTCCGATAAATTGGAAAATATGGAACGTTCGTCCCGCTCTACAGGGCTTGATTTCCGTAACTTTGCGCAAAAAACAGGCGAGAGTAAAACTGACCTCATTTCGCTAGTAGTTAAAGTTAGCGAAAAGCTCCAGACGCCGATCCAGATACATGAGATCAAGGATGTATTCCGGACGAAATCAAAAACCGAAAACAAAACGATTATTGTAGAGTTGACGTCGGTAATCAAAAAAGAAGCCATTCAAGACTCTCTAAAAAAGTTTAAGCGGGATAGAAATGGGCAACTGGAGTCCTCATCCCTCGAGGTACAGGGTCCGTCGACCAGAGTGTTTATATCAGAAACGCTTACTTCTAAAACTAAGAGGTTGTTTGCATGGGCTCGAGATTTTGCCAAAACCAACTCTTACAAATACTGCTGGACATCACATGGCTACGTGTTCATTCGCAAAAGTGACGGGCAGCCTGCGATCCGAATTACCAGCGAAGACGATTTAGCACGATTGAAAACTAGCATATGACTGCTTCATAAATATTTTTTTTCATACATTTGCTTTAAATTGTTTAGTGTTTGTATAGATTCTGCTAGTTTTATATTTTTTGTTTTTATTTTGCCTAATTTAGATTTTTTACAATACCATAAACCACAGAGTACACGAAAACAACAAGCACAACTGAAACACAAAATATTATAATTACACAGCACATTATTATTACTATTCACTATGCTATCTAAGTTATCTAACCAACTAATCTGTACGGAACCTATTCTATATTTGGAAACTTTTTCAAAAAATTATTACGGTAATATAAACGCCTTATTTGAATCACTGATCTTTTTTATCGCTCAATATGGATAATACACCAAACGGGCTAATATCGCAAGAGCTAGATGATCTTGCAATGACGTAAGCTTTCACATGTAACCCAGAAGATTGTACACCCTACTTAAATAATAAAGAAATTAGTAATGTTCTTATGACACTAAATATTAGAAGTATTTATAAAAACATAGACGAATTTCAAATTTTGTTACATAGATGTAAGCTAAAACCCCGTTTCATTATTCTGACAGAATGCTGGTTACAAAGCCATATTCAACCCCCCACGTTATATGATTACAATTTATATTCAACTAATAATCTGCGGAATCAAAACGATGGAGTTGTAGTATATGTGAGAGATTGTATAGATTGTTCATGTGAGGAACCACCATTTCGGGACGGCACCTGTCTCTTAATCAAATACAAAGATTCTGCTATCATTTCTATATACCGATCCCCATCAATTAGGAATATAACTAATTTTCTTACCTCGTTAGAAGATATAATAAATAAACTAACTACCTATAAACATATTTACATTGTAGGCGACATTAACATCAATATACGGCCAAGAAACACTGATCTTAATAGCTCTTCTTATCTTGATCTGCTCTATGGTTTAGGTTTTTTACCAGCACACACATTATGTACTAGAGAAAACAAATGCTTAGACCATATATTTTCGTGTTGTGGCGCACCGGACAACGGGGGAGCCGCTGCCAAAGGAGGGGATGCTACGCTGGTGCATACAAGCGCGTAAGCGTCTCCTTGTTCGGTGGTTGCGAGCGCTGGCAGAGCCCACCGCTGGCAGAGACACCATCGACGCGGTGCGACCGGTTCTCGAGCGGTGGGTGAAGAGGGGGCATGGTGTCCTCTCCTTCCTTAACCTAACCTAACCTAACCTTACGCAGATCCTTTCTGGGCACGGGTGCTTTGGAAGGTATCTCTGGAGGGTGGCGGGGGCGGAACCCACGCCAGAATGCCATCACTGTGAGTGTGCCGAAGACACCTCGCGCCACACGTTGGTGGAGTGCCCGGCGTGGGCGACGGAGAGGGCGACTTTAGTCGCAGTGGTAGGGGCGGACTTGTCACTACCGACCATTGTGCAGTCCATGGTCGACAGCGAGAGGGCGTGGGATGCCATCTCCGCCTTCTCGGAGGCGGTGATGACTGCCAAAGAAGAGGCGGAGCGTATCCGAGAGCGTGACCCGGAGGCACGCCTCGGGAGGCGTGCTAACAGGTGGCGGACGGCGGTTGCCGGGCGCCGGGCGGCGGACAACCGGCGCCTTCCGCCCTGAGACTGCCCTTCGTGCGCGAGGCATAGGTAAGGCCTCGGGCTCGAAAAGAGTGAGGGGGCTGGCGCAAGTGTATGCGCGAGCGTGGCCCCAAGTGTGCCTCGTTAGATGGTGCCCGCGGTGAAGCGGTGGAGATGGAAGGTGCTGTAGTGACGGGTGTCAACCGTCGTTACGGTCACATATTGAGGGCGGGTTGAAGGGTAGGATTTGGGGGCTAATTAAAAGCACCCGAACACAGAGAGATCTTCGGGCGCGAGGCCTCGGGGAAAGGCCTCTGCCGCTCGAAGAGGAGAGGGGTTGCTGCCGTACCAGTGACACGGCACGGCGGCCGCCATGAGGAGGGATAGATGTGATGACGTATGAGTGGGCCATGAAGCCATAAGGTTTTGTGATAGTGAAAGGTGACGGATAGTGCGAGACACGTGGGACGCAACCTGCGGTACTCGTGCACAGGTGTGGGACACGTGGGGTAGGGTTGCGCGCTTGCTTTAGCTGAGTGTGCGTGGCACTGTACCTGCGTGATTAGAATAAATGAGAACCGTATGTTAGACAAGTTTGAGTGAGAGTGGGAGTATTTGTGCGTGTGTATGCGAGACCCATACCTGGTAGTATGGGGCAGAAATGCCCATCCGGGCACAGAGTTCGACATTCGCGGCTTCAACTGTGTATGTCCTGTCTGTGCCCCAATCGGGGGGAGGAAAGGTGACGGATGAATGGGGTCGGCGAGTGTGTGGAATGGTGGGCTCGCCGGCTATGTATGGGAGGAAGAGGGGACGCCAGTCGGGCCGCGGTAGGTTTATATGTTCCCGTGGTTCGGCGAAAATGGCGAAAAAAGGGTCACCGGAGAGGTTTTAGTGGGTATTACGTCCTTATCAGGACGTCTAGTCCCACATAATTCTGGTCCCCCCAGACCAGTCTATTCGTAAAAGAATTTCCTCGGCCGAGAAAAAAAAAAAAAAAGACCATATATTTGTTAAATCCGATTGTATTGGTACTTGCTTGGTTATAAACACATTTATTACAGATCATACGGTGGTCTTGCTTGGAATGAATAATATGCCTAAACATAAACCAGAGCGAGGATTAATAAAGAGGATTAATTATGAGAAAGCTATTGAACACATATATTGACTTAAACTCTATTTTAAATAATTCTGATCCTAACCAAGCAGCAGAATTCTTAACAAATTCTATAATGGATTCTATTCGTATTAATACTAAAATACTTTCTGTATCTCGTAACCAACGTATACTAAAGCCATGGATTACTATTGGCCTACTACGTTGCATTCGTAATAGGGACCAAATGCACTTTAAACTAAGGAAATGTCCTAACAATGCTGTTCTTAAAATAACATATACAAGGTACCGGAATTATTGTGGATCAATCTTAAAGAAGTTAAAAAAATGCATATGAAAAAGCGGAACTAGAAAAAGCCAGTAATAATACTAAACTTATGTGGCAAAAGATTAAAGACATAACTAACACTAAAAATATACAAACCTCTCCTTCCGAATTAATAATGAATATATCCGACCCAACTAAATCGCTGGACAACTTAAATAAATTATTTTCATCCGTTGGTAAAAATCTCGCCCAAGCTATCGAGAACTTACATGGGCAATCTACTGCGCAATTACCTTCTTCCACTCTTAACTCCCTTGTACTGTTAGAAGCCACAGAAAAAGAAATTGACTGTATAATTACAAACCTCAAGAACAGTAGTGCCTGTGGCTGGGACGAAATACCAACTACATTTGTTAAAAAGGCTCGACATATCATAGTACCCTATGTAGTACCTAGCAAAAATCTATAATCTCTGTCTAAATGAAGGTGTCTTTCCAGATGTTTTTAAAAAATCACTTATCCGTCCTATTCATAAGAACGGGTACAGAAAAGATGTCAATAACTATCGTCCTATCTCTGTCCTGCCTGTCCTCTCAAAAATTTTAGAAAAAATATTAAATAACCGACTCGTAAACTTCCTGGAAAAAAAACATATTATTTCATCTTATCAATTTGGCTTCAGAAAAGGTAAGAGCACAGAAGATGCTGTAAATTATTTAATAAATACAGTGACAAAACAAATCGATAGTAAGGGAAAGGTTATTGGAGTCTTTCTTGACCTGAAGAAAGCATTCGACACTGTGTCGGTTCCAATTCTGCTGAAAAAGATGGAAAGGTATGGTATACGTGGTATACCGCTAGAGATGTTTAAAAGCTATTTGAGTCATAGGTTTAGTCAACGAGTAAAAATAATGAACCATATTAGTAATGATTCCCTAGTAGTAGTAGTAGATAGTGTTTTTCGGTGTTCCTCAAGGTAGCGTCCTTGGCCCAAGTCTCTTTTTGATTTACATCAATGACTTATGTAACATGGCCCTAGCAAATGGATCTGTCGTAAGTTTTGCTGATGACACAGTCCTAGTATTTCACGGAAAAACCTGGTCTGAGGCGCACTTTTTCGCTGAAAGAGGCATTGAAAGTGTGTCAAGGTGGTTCAATTCTAACTTACTAACACTAAATATTGATAAAACTAAATATATGACTTTCACCATTAATAAATCAACTAAACCACCAGAATCCTTTAAACTACTTCTGCATAATTGTGATCGTGCTTCGTCTTTAACACAGTGCAACAGCTTAGAAATTAAAAAAACTAAAGAAATAAAATACTTGGGAGTTATCGTTGACGACCTCTGCAAATGGGACTTACATGTTGGGTTGCTGGCAGGTAGAGTACGTAAGTTAGCATGGATTTTCAAAAAGCTAAGACATATAGCGGATACTCGTCTTATAACTATTGTTTACAAAGCTCTATGCCAGTCTATAACCCAATATTGCATCTCTGTTTGGGGCGGAACACATAAAACCACCCTTATGCCGTTAGAAAGAGCACAAAGAAGTGTTTTAAAGGTCATGTCATTCATGCCTTATAGATACCCGACTAGACTACTATATTTTGAATGTAAACTACTTACCGTTAGACAATTATACATACTATAAGTAATATTAAAAAAACACAAAATAACACCTTACGACAATAATTTACCCCCTAAAAGGAGAAGCTATCAAGTTTGCTCTAATACTCAACCCCGTACAGAGTATATAAAACAGCAGTTCACATACATGTCGAATTATTTATATAATAAAATTAATAAACAGTTGAGTATACACGAAATCACCTACTCTGAATGTAAATTTAAAACGACTAAATGGCTCTTAACTCTAGATTATGATCAAACTGAAGATTTTTTACTTTTTGTGAGATGATTTTATGGTATCTCTATTTTAATTTAATTATACACACAGTATGTATTATAAAATATATATTACCTACACTGTTAATATATATATATTAATATTATCATACATAACTAAACATAACACACATCTGTGAAGCTCCTGTTACCCGGACTCTTAAGAGTTCGGTGTTCTCAGGAGCACAACTCACAAACACACCCTCACACACACACTACACACTATACACATGCACTCACACGAATGGTGTCTCCTGTTGCCCAGACTCTTACGAGACTGGTGTCCTCAGGAGATCCATCACTTAATGTTTATTTTGTAATTATTGATTTTATTTAGACATAACGTTGCTTAATATATTTTATGTAAAGAACCCATGGAAGGTGGTCCCCAAGATACAGGTTTATCCTAGTTTGGGGATCAACGATGTACTGTCAATTTAATACACACAGTATGTATTATAAAATATATATTACCTACACTGTTAATATATATATATTAATATTATCATACATAACTAAACATAACACACATCTGTGAAGCTCCTGTTACCCGGACTCTTAAGAGTTCGGTGTTCTCAGGAGCACAACTCACAAACACACCCTCACACACACACTACACACTATACACATGCACTCACACGAATGGTGTCTCCTGTTGCCCAGACTCTTACGAGACTGGTGTCCTCAGGAGATCCATCACTTAATGTTTATTTTGTAATTATTGATTTTATTTAGACATAACGTTGCTTAATATATTTTATGTAAAGAACCCATGGAAGGTGGTCCCCAAGATACAGGTTTATCCTAGTTTGGGGATCAACGATGTACTGTCAATTTAATAATATATAAATTTTGTTCAATTTTGTGTGTAATTTTAAGTCTCAAATATTTTTCAATAAACGTTATTATTATTATTATAGATAGATGATAGATAGATGGATGGATGGATGGATGGATGGATGGATGGGTGGATGGGTGGATGGATGGATGGATGGATGGATGGATGGATGGATGGATGGATGGATGGATGGATGGATGGATGGATGGCTGGATGGATGGATGGATGGATGGATGGATGGATGGATGGATGGATGGATGGATGGATGGATGGTTGGATGGCTGGATGGATGGATGGATGGATGGATGGATGGATGGATGGATAGATAGATAGATGGATAGACAGATAGACAGATAGATAGATAGATAGATAGATAGATAGATGGATGGATGGATAGATAGATAGATAGACAGATAGACAGATAGATAGATAGATAGATAGATAGATAGATGGATAGATAGATAGATGGATGGATGGATAGATAGATAGATAGACAGATAGACAGATAGAAAGATAGATAGATAGATAGATGGATAGATGGATGGATAGATAGATAGATAGATGGATGGATAGATGGATAGATGGATGGATAGATAGATAGATAGATGGATAGATAGATAGATAAGGTTCTTATTTACGACTTCAGACACACACATACATATCAGACTACAGCAATTATACAGAATGGTATATAAATAACTTGCGAAAATTTCATTATTCTGAATACCTACCCACACATGAAATTGGAGAAGTGTCAGTCGTTCACTAATCACCACCTACGAGTCTTATCAATAACGTGGGCGTACTGGCCTTTTGATTTTGCCTTTAGAATTAGGCATTGAAGCGGATATAATAACATGTTACATTTCCACCAAGTTGTGCTTCGTGGCAGCATTTTTCCCTGTTCCAAGTTTGCTGGCTTAGGCTCGATTTGAATAAGAAAAAAAAACTAATAGTTATTTAATTTAATTTTTTTTATCATACTTTTTTGACAAAGAAAATTACAATTCAATAATAAAAACAAATTAGGTCTAGTATTTACAATTGAAACAATTAAGCTAACTGCAGACTGTTGGAAACAATCTACAGGTAGCTCAACTGGTCCATATCAAAACCAGTCAGAAGCGTCCCCAAGACGCTGGCTGCATTGCCCCGCTGTATGGCAATGCTGATGCGCTGCGCCAGATACCCACCAGCTCTCGGGTCACGCGTCGCGTCGATAGTCGCTCAGATAACTTTTTAAAAACCCGGAGAGCCTCGGTACCCCACGGACCCAGGGTCTCGACCCCAAAGGGAGCAAATGTGTAGGCTCTGTCGAGACCTGCATATTTGCGTCTCTTGAGATCCAAATCTGCCGCCGCACCAGCCCTAACGGATGTTCTCGGAAGATGGGAAGGCGCAAGTGTTTTTAACTCAATTTATGGACTAGTTACTAAATCTAAAATTTAAAACTATTACACAAAAACAATAGAAGGAAAAATGTGGTATAAAAATAGTGTAAAAACCCACCTCAGCATGTGTAGCGTCAGGCCACTAAAGATTTTGTAAGTAACGAATCTTAAAACACGTGTGTATGCACATGCGTATGATTCAAAGCGTAAAAGTATTAAATGTTGTCTTTTCTTATCTTTTATGAAAGAAATGATTGATCAAACAAGCCCAAATTCGATAGGGTTACGTCGTTTTTTACAAAGTTACCATTGCCATTGGCCACCTTCTGACTCCATCATCAGATTAAGTCACTATCATCGATTTACATTCTACAGCTTTTCAGCTCAATCGGAAAACGGAAAGTGTTCCAAATTTAACTTGTGTAAGTGTTCCAGATTTGATTTCACCGATGAACGGAATGTTTTGGGACATACATAAAGACTTACTAAATATGGGACATTATTGGACTAGCATTATTAAGTACTTTCGCAATCCTTCCCACGCACTTTATTCACCTCTCCAGTCTGCTCTGTGACGTAAATGGACGAATGTGTTTAGGTAAAATAAAAATATGAATAAAATAATTGTTTGAAATTTCACACAGCACGCTCTCATCATTAGCATATCAGCCCACAGACGTTCACTGCTGGACATGGGCTTCCTCCATACTACGCCATAAATAGGGGTTCAGAAACGACTCCATATGCACGCTCCAGCTAGCCTCAAAGTAAGCGAAGCTTGTATCCCAAACATTCTTCTCCAGCACATGTGGTGCTGTACAACTTCAGACCGTCTATTTAATTTTACCAAAATCGATTCTTAGATAAATTGCAGTCACGAGGCATTCCGAAACTCTACGTTGTAGAATGGAAAAAAATACCCATTTATTTATGGTTGTATCCACAGATAGCACAGCGGTAAACCAACCAAGCTTTGCGATGATTTTTGCCTTTATCTCTTCCATGTGGACCCATAATCTAATCCAACTAATGATTATGGGCCGTATTGAATCGGCTAATGCGCTTATCAGTCTCTCCCTAATGAATATACGAGTGCTGGCTTACTCCGTGCGGATATGCTCACTGTTTGCTCAGAGAAATGATATCGAGGGCATCGTTCCATAGGACGTATCGACCTTTAGCTACTTTTCAGGTGCAGCAAAAAACTGAATGCATCGTTGAAGACGTAAATTTTGCTTTTTTCCCGCACTCTCGCCGATCGATGTGTTGAAGCTATTTTTAGATGAACTAAATGTCGTTTGTAGTGGGTATGATAAGTAACGGAGATTTCGTAACTAAACTGTTAGGTCTCTTTAATAATGAATATAAACGTGGCTAGGCCGGCATCGAGCCCTGTGGGTTATGTTGCACTATTTATTTAGATTGTGCAGTGCAATGGAACATAGTACAAAGCTTGATATCCAAGAAAATTACGAAAAAATTCGGGTATCGAGCTTTAATGTGTTCTTAAAAAAAAGATATGTGTATTTTAAGATTAGTAAGACACCAATCGAATGTACTAACAGAGTTGACATACTCAATGTTCCTCTGTAGCTCTTTAAAATATAGGACTAAAATAAATAAATAAAATGCCACTCAATTACTGAGGTCGGCGCCTCGGCAGTCGTCTTCTTGAACATTTTTATGGTTCCGAAGATCGGAGATCGGTTTCGAACCCTTAACGCATCGCTTTTTCTGTCCTTTTTTCCGTCTTTAGTATATCAGCTACTACAGCAGCAAATAACGTGAAATTTAAATAATAATACATTTCGTGCGCCTATACAGATTAAAAGAAAAAAAAACATTAAAATTAAAAGTTTTAGTACAAATTGTGATGTCGAAATTTCAAGAGACCTTCAATGTCAAGTGGGGTGTCAAATGAAAGGTATCGGTTTTTACATCTCAAAATAGTTTTTGAAATATCTGTACGTTTCATACTTTTTGAATTATTTTGAAAAACTCGAAATTTTTACCGATACATCTGAAATTATGAACCCTTTAATTTTTTGGTATTCATCAAACAGCAGTCTCTAACCAGTACCTATAGAACATATTGGTATCCATGACAACCGTTCGAAGCCCTCGGCGCGCGAGTCACACTCGCACTTGACGGATCTTGTTTTGTCTAGGTCCTCAATATTTCTTCTGCTTTCTTGGCCAGTCCATATTGCCGTACGTTGCGCAATCAAGAAATGTTTCTATCCAACTTTTTACTCAGTTTTTCCCCAACATGATCCTTTACTCGTATGTTTAAAACTGTTATGAAACAGAAAATAATGGAATCGACACCGACATGCTTCTATTAAGGTGCATCTTTCAACTTTTTTCTGATATTGTTTTAACTGAAATCTGACTAGACGAATCAACACTGCCTCTTCTCCTTGTATGGCATAACTTATAAGAACTACCATAGTTCCGCTACTTATTAACCTATGTAAATAAAGTTATTCAATTCAAGTATACAACCACTCAAAACCAGTGCTGGTAGCCCGACAGCAGTCGTATTATTCACACCCTCTTTAACACATTCACGTATTATTCTATGACTTCATTATACGTAAGTTTACCAAAACATCTTGATTGTCTTCTTGTTTAAAATTATTTAACGTGTTTAAAATAAACTGACTTCATATTCTTGATTAGTGTTCATTTTAGCAAAAAATTGGGTTTGGTAGTGGTTTCCCGGGTCACTTAGATAGCGCGATCTCATTTTTCTAGTGGTTCAGGAACCCCGAATAAGAAAATTCGAGGGTCTTATTTAGTTTGATACGTCAGATCAGTGGTTTGATGGCACAAGATGACACGTCTAAGAAAGAAATTCAGCGCACTGTTTTCGCCCGTTGCCATGAAAACAAACCATGGTATCTAAACCAGTGATTCTGAAATTATCATGTGGTGATGTTTAACATATGTTTCAAAATTAAATAAGGACAAGACAGAAAATAATTTTTGCCTCAAAGCGTAGACTCCAGATAGTGTCGAATAAAATGCCTATGGCAACGGGTCAGAAGTTTTTAATAAACTCCCAACAAATGAATTTATGAAATTATATTAAAATGAGGGCCTCTTTTTTTTTGTCACGTCAGGACGCACATTGTACAAGAATACAAGAATTACTTAAAAATTACTACATCCATTTAGAGCTTAATGTAAAGTCATAATGTTAGACAAAAATGCCCCTTTACAGCATCACTAATTTATATTAAATTGTATAATGTCTCTGATTAAATTAGAGGAACATGAATATTAATAAAAAAATATATATAGTAATACAAAAGTGAAAGAATCAGCATAATCGGTTAACCATATCAAGTAACTAAAAAACATACAGCCGATAGAGAACCTCCTTTTTGAAGTCGGTTAAAAAACATTACATAACACTGTTCGTTAGTAAACGCATTATTTGGAGTTGCTGTCGATTCGGACAAAATTTATTGGGACACAGTGTCCCAACTGACACTTTTGATTTTAATATTATTTTTTACTGTCGATTCGGACACCATCAAATTATTGAAGCTGTTGAGTACAGTCATGTAAAAAACTTTAAGCAAAATATAATATATAAAAAAAATAATATATAAAGCTAATCAACTAGCTTTGCGAGCGTGTGGTGACTTACATTAATGTTAAAAAACAACAAGTCTCATTCATAGCGTATATTTGGTATAAATCAACATCTAGTATACTTAGGTATCTTTATATGATCCTACAATAATCACAGTATTTTCACAGCATTTGGCACAAATTTAACCTATTAAACAATTTAAAATCTACGAAATAAAAAAAACATTTAAAATGTGTTAACTAAAGATTTTCTTATATCTTAAAACATTTTTTTATTTTTCCTTACGTATTAAAAAAGTCATTATTTTAGGAATGTACAAAAATCACAGAAAATTTGTAGTTAACTGAGAAAAATATCCCGACTACATTTACTGATTTGGCGTTATTTATTATTATTAAAAATAGTACCTAATTATCCTAAGCGCGTATACGATTAAGTATTGAAATCACAGACAATCATTAGTACAATCATAGACTTAAAATTACGACTAATTATTTATTAGGATTCATCATCACCAAGGCCTATTATTTACTGAAAAAAACGATAAAGCTCTTTAACAAAATAAAACATACTTAACCTACAACGATCACAGTATTTTACACAGCATTTGGTACAATATTTTACCTAATAAACACTTTAAAATCAACGAAATAAAAAAAAAAACATTAAAAAATGTTACTTATACATTTTCTTATACTTTTTTCTTTCTTCGCTTCTATTACATAACAAGGCGTTCTATGCACACTTCAATATTTACATATTTGTCCTTGCTCAAATGCAGTCATAGTAATATTGAGGTGTTCATTGAAATCAATTGTTGGTTTTGATTTTTTGTGTATGTTAGAGCCACTCAGATATAAAACCTGTTGACATTTGTCTTCTTTTTCTACAAAAAGTTAAAAATTAGGCAATGTTCATTAAATTTTATAAGTTTTCCATTTTTGGGACATTGGGACGTAATATACAGCCAGGCATCGTATATTACTTCTCTTGGCAAAAGAGCTATAACAAAACACCTTTTTATGTGTTTCTTTTCCAATTTAAATTTACTTTTTTTTTAATACCCAATTGATTAGCTTTTCGTCATAGACTGCGTAAAATGGAAATAACAACCTTTAATATTTGCATTGGAGATTACTCGTTTCAGAGCCTAAATGGCACTTTGCTCAAAGTCCAGCACAAAGGTCTGCGGATAAAACTCTGGAATTTGGCTTTTAATGAAGTTAAACAAAGTCACGTTAATAGTTGTAGTTTTTGCTGTGCTGGCAGTAGTGCATATAAAACTGGAATTACATTGGAATGAGTGGCACTTCTCCCCAAATCCACATGCAGAGTGAAACAGTCGTAGTTGCTGAAACAGTCTTAAACAAAATTTAAAAGTTCCATCGCACATGACTGTTAGATTAGTTTTTTTAAATAGTTCCTTGCAATATTTTCCAGCGAAAACCAAGATCCTAGTCGTGTAGTGACTTTATTCAGCTATTACAAAACTTTGAAATCTTAAGGGGATTTTGGTGTTGGTAATGGTATTAAAAGATACCTTTTTCATATCTAGTGAATTATTTCTTCTTCGATACAATATTATTATTATCGAAAATAAACTTAGTTTTTTCAAAACAAGACAAAGTGTGACCTTGCTATGCTTCGATCAAATAATTGATCGAAGTTGCTATGCATCTATTTCGTCATCTTGCTGTGCCAGTGCGCCGCCGCGGCGCCTCGGTAAAAACCATTTTTTTAACTGACTGTACAATGCAGCTATATTGAATAGTGTCCGAATCGACAGTAACAAAAATATTAAAATCAAAAGTGTCAATTGGGACACTGTGTCCCAATATATTTTGTCCGAATCGACAGCAAGTCATTATTTGGATTACTCTGAGAAGGGTCTTAAGGGCAAGACTTAAAAAGTTAGGCAAAAAAAAAAAAAAACATTTTTCTATGAGATTTTTCAACGGGGTAGCATCAGTTTGGTCAGTTAGTTTATGTTAGCAATGTCTCGTTATGTTTGAAGTTTAAATGAATCGAAAATTAAATGAAAAGCAAGTGTCTGTTTCCTGTAACGAGAAATTGATGCAGCTTTCGATCAAACATTTATCTAACAAACAAAAATATCTAATCTTATCGTGTTCGAAAAATTACGATAGTACTTTGGCTATCATTTCATTAGTAGTGGCTCAACCGTGAAATTCGTTGAAGGCTTGAGCTATTTGTAGTAGTTTGTTATCTGAGCTATTATCTCGTAGGCAGCGCAAAATCACATATTTCCGCCAGTTTCAAATATCTATTAACTGATTGCCGACAATCTCATCATTTCTGTCATAACGTCGTTGAAACCCAGAGGCAAATTCCACCTCAGAATATGATTTCATTTCAAAATTAGACACCCATATATGCGTAGGTATTAGAAGTTGGCCTTGTTCAGCTATTAATGTTTTTGTGTTACGTGATAACATATGCTAAGGACGAACGCTATTCTGCTAAATTACAATTAATTTAGCAGAATAGGGCTCGTCCTTAACATGAAGCGATATTCACTACGACAATAGTATCGTCACAGAATTACATATTTTAGAATTCTATTATAGATGAAAGACCGATGGAGGGACGCGCGTCAAATGTTGAATTGAAATCATTTTAATGAGCTCTCGAAAGCGATCTGGAGTTTCTTTCATCTAAGGATTCTCTTAAAGAAGATCTGACAATTCTCCGTCGACACCATTGTCACAGTAAAGCGATTGGTTAGCATAATTGGGTCCCAGTTAACTACTGTAGCCTCTACAATTCCATCAGTTACTTTGCTTCAGTTCAGTAATCAGTTGCTTACCCCATAGCTCAAAAATTCGATGCCAATGTCTCGTAACACAAAAGCTGCAACAAATATCGAGCGAAAAACGAAAATACTTGACCGTTTGACTAAAGCTTTCGGCAAAGACAGGGACTTCACTCGCCATAGCCTCTCGACTTAAAATTAATGACTGCTTAAGAGCGGGCCTTTTAAGTTTTGGAGAGTCAGCAGCTATTGAAGAGTTCTGGGTTTCGATGAAATATGACCCACATTGCATTTTAGTCTAAAATTGTTGTGCTGTTAAAAGATTTGGTATAATTTAATAATATTTGTATGATTTGGCTATTAAACTTTTTCGGTAACTTTTAAGCTGCTGCCCGCGGCTTTGCACGCTAATTTCCTGGATTAAAAGTAGCCTATGGCCATCCCTGGGATACCGTCTACCTCTCTGGCAAATTTCATTAAAACCTGATTAGCCGTTTAGACATGAAAAGGCAATAGGTAGACATAGATAGATTATCACTTTATTGCACCATCAATACACTTATAAAACAAGAACTTAATACTAATACAGACATACAGACAGAGTTACTTTCTATTTTTAATATTAGTATGGATAATATGGATTAACTGATAATTGATTTACCTGCAAGAACCTTTAAAAAAGGTTCGACTGTATTTACTTGGAGCTGAAAATGGCGAAGAATTAACTCTAAAATTAACTTTACTTTCGTAACAGCTTGGCCTAGATCACATTACTCACGGGATACATGGGGAACTCTAATTACATAAGATTCTACATTTTTACTTTGGTTCCGTGAATGTGAAAAGACGATTGAGAAAAAAATTACAATAAAAAGAAATCATGAATGCACTGTTTCGCACATAAATTTAGTCTAGATCTCGGGAACTTTGCGGTCTATTGAAATGACTTATGTTTTGATACGTAGAATTAAAAAAAATCATGAAAGTGCACTGTTTCGCACATAAACTTAGTCGAGATCTCGGGAACCCTGTTGTTATTGAAATGATTTATTTTTTGATACGTAGACTATTACTAATTACTTGGTTCCTTGAACCAGTTTCTTCATATGTTGTGTAGTTTTCTTGTAATTAAGCAAAAACTTGATCTGCCTTTCCAAAAACGTATGCTCTGTACGCTCCTGTGAACGCGAAATCCTATGCCTATCCTTTTCACAAAATGGCGTGCATTGTGCCCTCTTAAAGGAGAATATAGAGTATTAGAGAATTTAGAGTTGTACTTTGTTTGGATGCCGTTCTTTTACACGTACGTGTGGGGCTTCAAGATTTTGGCCCAAACACATTTTTTTTATTGCCTTTCTCAATAAAATTATAAACCTATTTGGACAGAATACACTAATACACAATACAAATAAATAAACTGCCAAGTGCGAGTCGACTCGCACACGAAGGGTTCCGTACCTTAAAAATCAGGCATCTTTTTCAAAGAACACAAAATTTCACTTGTTTGGAGACCCCTTTAAATTTTAAATTTAATTATATTTTTAGTAATTTTTGTTATAACAGTTTAAATGTTACTTATTTATAGAAAGTTTAATGTACCTACCTATTGTAGTTCAAAAGATACAGCCCTGACAAATTAGTAGCAAAAAAAAATAACTTTTTTTGTATGGGAGCCCCTTTACTTTTGATATTTTTTATATATTTATTATTTGTTGCTCTAGCAAGAGAAATACATATTCTCTAAAAATTTCAACAATCCACCTTTTACAGTGCATGAGATAGAGCCCTGTGAGTGTGACAGACGAACGGACGGACTGACAGCGGGGGCATAGTAATAGGGTTCCGTTTTCACCCTTCGGGTACGGAACCCTAAAAAGGCATTATAAAATAATATCCTAGAGCGTCAGGTTTCCGAAATATTCACAGATGAAAATAACTATTTCTTCATATTATGTGAATATCTCAGAAACCTGACGCTTTAGGAAATTATGTTATAAGACATGTTTTATTTGTTTTATTGTCCTCTATCCACATATATATCTATATTTATGATTTTTGCATGGAGGGTGGCCCTACTAACATCGCTCACCATTTTTTTTTTTCTAAAACGCGGCCGACTAAAAATTTGTTATTGTATATATTGATTTTAAGGACTTACGCTATTTTATGTGGGCATTTGTTTTTTGCCTGAGGTTGCGGGTTCGATTCCCGCCTTGGGAGAAACGTTTGTAAAATCTGCAAATATTTGTACAAGGTATTTAATTTTTCTATGTAAAATAAAAAATATCTATCTACGTAACGTACCTATGGTTTTAAGTTTGTCAGTCATCTAGTACCCATAACACTTAGCTCTGCTTAGCTTGGGGCTAGATGCTGCTGTGTGGATTGTCCAGCATTATTTATTTTTACTTTTTTATACAGCCACTTAGTCTATTTACTAACTACCTACCAATCATATAAAAAAAAATGTAAATCCTTTGACATTTCAACAATAATAATAATGTACAACAATAATAAATAATACACGTAAAAGAACACGAATATTAAAAAAAGTATACTTAATTAAAAAAAAATATAACAAAAGTTGAATCCAGTAACCCAGAACCCCTTTCAGCTTAGTACACATGTTTCTTGGCACCCTGTATAAATGACGGCTTTGCGGTTAAGTACCCGCCCAGAGCGCAAAGATTACACTTGTTTACGAGCAAAACATCCAACCAAACGCAAACAAAACTTTGTTGATTTTAAAAGCTTTTAAAGGTGTCCCTTTTTCGTTTCGTCGTCTGTCATTCAAATCCTTTTCGACCCTTTCATCCAAACGTCGCTCGTCTGTGTCTATAATTTTGTGATTGCATCGGAAAGCTTTTGCACTGTCCGTGTGTTTTAATTAATGGAAAGGCGTCCTATTCCTACCCTTTAGTTAGAGTTCGAAGGACAAAATTGCTCCCCAAATTAACAGACAGACAGAGATTTGAATAATCTCTGTCTGTCTGTTACCTTTTCACGCCTAAACGGCTGAACGGATCTTAATGAAATTTGTTATGGAGATAGATGATATCCCATGGACGGACTAGGCGCGTGCGAAGCCGTGGACAGCAGCTAGTTTATCTTTACATTTGTAAGTATATAAATTTTAAGTGACTTTATTTCTGTAGTAAGGAATTTAATTTATTTTGTGCTTTCCTAATTTTAATTTTTAATAAAAGATATCCAAAAATTAATTGTGGTGTCTTGATTTAAATTTTTACGTTTTCATTATAATAATTTTTCACAATTTAATTTTTACTCGCTCATGTGTTTACTTCACCTTTAATTATATTGACACTTGACACGAACTTTATTTGCTATTTTTGGTGAACACTTTGTTAGGGATAAATATATAAATAATAAAACGTGTAGTCCCTAAATTCACATCGAAAATTACTTTAGGAAGGTCCTTGAACTTCTACATCAAACCAAATTTGTTTAGGATTCTACATTAGTGGCAGCAAAACTACTTGCTTCCACTTATGACGTTTGAGATATCATAAATTCGCTGTCGTAGCTATCTTCGGTGCGCTATCTTCGATTTAGGTTGATGGTTCAAAGAAACAAAAGACGTCTCGTTGTTGATTTATTTTTGTTGTTGCCATTTGCTTATACCCCAAATAAGGAGTGCACTAACTACACCAGCACGACACGACACGAAACAGATGTGCGATGCACGATTGATCGACAACATTGTAGTGCAATTCACAATTATTGTGCGACAAGCAGAAAGCCGATAAAAGTATCCGTCTATTGCGAAAAAGTTTAACAGATATTTACTCATTTGTCGTGTTAAACGATTCCAGTCCAATAAACGGTTTTTATTAGCTACCCATAAGAACCTTGTTTAATAAACGTTAATTTTCATCACTCTGCGATGAAAATCGCTTTGGTCGCGAGTGCCATTAATTAATAAGGCCGCATCTTACGTGAGCGAAATTGACGCGATCGCGAAAAGAGGGGCCTTTAAATTTTCGAATTCCAAATTCAATAAAGTAGGTGTTGCCGCTTCGCGATCACGTCAATATCGCTCACGTAGACCGCAGTGTAAGCTGGTCTTTCGCCGCTAGTGATTACATTTACCCCGAAGTTTGTAGTGGCGTGATTAAAGTTTATTCCTGATAGGGCCGATGTTCAACTATTTGAGAGGAATCTAGTTCTTTCTTCCCACTAACAGGGATAAGTAAATAGCTTTTTGCGAAAGCTTTTGCTTTGGTGCTCTGGCGCTCGCTTTTTTGAGTAAAAAGGTGTCTCCTAATATGGTTTCTTAGTAAATTATAGCACAAAAGCGTTTTCTTTATACGTTAAGTAGGTATCTAAAAATAATCACATGGCTTTAAAATACCAGCAGGTCATCTTACAATTATGTACATCTTCTTCTGTCGTCTGTGTTGAGACGACCTCTGTGGCGCAGTGGGCGAAGGTCCGCCTGCAACGCCGGAAGTTGCGGTTTCGATTCCCGTCTCGGGACAAATGTTTTTACGATCTTCAGATCCGTTCCGGGTTCTGGTTTAATGCTCTAAGGTTCCGGGTGTTTTGAGTGGTTACTATGTATATATAAAAAATAAGTATAATTATATATGTTATGTATTATATATATCAGTTTTCAAGTGCCCTTAACACAAGCTTACCTAACTTTGAAGCTAGATAACTCGGTGGGAATTGTCCAGCATTTTTTTTTTATTATTCAGTAGTACCTACCCGCTTTATGCCTGTGACCTTTTCCCATATGTTGCCTTTTAGAACCATCAATCGCACTTGGCGGTTTATTTTACTTACCTAGTAAGTAAAATAAACCGCCAAGTGCGAGTCGACTCGCACACGAAGGGCTCCGTACCGTAAAAGCAGGCAATTTTTTCAAAGAACATAAAATGTTCACTTGTTAGCGCTAGGAGAACGTTCCATATCTACAGATTTTACTTAGATCTATGTTTGAAACACTACTAAAAATTGTTGTCATTATATTTTTTAAACGTGCTCACAACATTATTGTGCAAGTCTTAACCTAATTCCAAGCTGTGTTATTTCCCAATAAAATAAAACTAGATAGCTGACTTCTGCGTGCCAACCTGTTATGTAAGACTTCACTCCAGATTGTAGTGACATCCACCAGCTAAGCAAGACCTGCTTTCACTTGACACCAATATGACAGAAACGTGTCCTATGAAAATGGATGTATCATTATCAGCACCCACTTAAAGAAGGCCTCTTGTACCCTGCTAGTCGTTGGAATGAAGAGGTCTAAAGATACTGGGCAAATTAATTTTAGCTGTAAAGTTTACAACGCACCGTAAGGCGTAAAACATTGAATAGATAACAAGGAATAGGATAAGGGATGGGAAAACCTGCAATTCTAAAGTTTTAATGTTTCGAGGCTTGAAAGGTATGGATTTATTATCCTCACACATGATGTCCTGTTTTTGATTGGATTTTTAACTAGTGCATAACATTACAATAATTAATATTACATTTTATTGGACACAATTTAAAACGTACACAAATGGTAGCTTTAATGCCGATCACATTTTCTGCCTGCTAACTACTTACCACTTCTTTTTGTTGTTGCTGACCAACAACAAAAAGAAGCGGTCAAACTAAAGTGGGTGATGATTAGACGTGCGAGTAAATTCGCGAACATATGGCTCGACGACGTTTTTCGCTGGTGTGCCACACTAAGTACGCGTACTTTATAACCGCCGAGTAAGTTCGTTGGCGATCCGACAAGTTTGAAATTTTGCTCGTAACCCACCTCAACATAAAATACAAAGCTTCTTCTGTCGACGACATCGCAATACAGAGTGAGTAAGCTTCACGTGTGTCACCGACGTCGAGCGGAGTAAGTTCGCGTTCTTAAAAACCGCGTAGGTACTTCAAGTTCGTACGTCTATCACCCACTTTAGAGATACTTGTCTGCTAGGGTCATGTCATGATAGATTTTTTTTTATGTTTTGTTGTTCTGAAGGAATTTAAATCACAAAATTGCTCAAATTGGCCGTCTAGTCACTTTATGCATGCACAACTAGATTTGTTTGATGTGAGATTACAGGTGATTTCAATAAAAATCTAAAAAAAATCAATCTCAGCGACCTCGACAGTTGGGACATTGATTCTACCTGAGAAATGTAGCCCATGACCCCCGCAACTCCTCAAAAAATAAAGTTAGTCGCAATACCAAACACCCCGCGTAGTTTGAAATTTTGGACCCTATGTCATTTAGGATCACGGACTTAAATTATAAACAAACAAATATCACGAAGCCTATCCTATCAAAAAGCTTAGCTTTAGGCTCAAAATTTTCTCGGAAATCGTAAGCTCCAACTTAAAGTGGTATAAGGACAGAACCTCGATGATTGTTGCGAAAAAGTTTAACAGATATTTACTCATTTGTCGTGTTAAACGATTCCAGTCCAATAAACGGTTTTTATTAGCTACCCATAAGAACCTTGTTTAATAAACGTTAATTTTCATCACTCTGCGATGAAAATCGCTTTGGTCGCGAGTGCCATTAATTAATAAGGCCGCATCTTACGTGAGCGAAATTGACGCGATCGCGAAAAGAGGGGCCTTTAAATTTTCGAATTCCAAATTCAATAAAGTAGGTGTTGCCGCTTCGCGATCACGTCAATATCGCTCACGTAGACCGCAGTGTAAGCTGGTCTTTCGCCGCTAGTGATTACATTTACCCCGAAGTTTGTAGTGGCGTTGAGGTGTAGTATGTAACGTAAGTAACTATGTCATAAGCTAGATAAGATATATTCATTAGTAATAAATCAATTGTAGTCAGATGCAGTCGTTTTAATTACAACTCCATAAGCCATACTTCCCCTCATGGCGACCCTGCCATAAAAGGCGCGCGCGATGATCGGGTTTCCGCGCGGCGAATGCGAGTGCGATGATTTTGGATAATATTAATATCAAGAACGTTTAAAAAAAATAAAACCTTAACGCGCGAAAGTTAATAAAATAAAACAAAATGTGTCGGTCTAACGTTGAGAAGGAGACAGTATTCCTCAATCAAAATGCAGCTGGATCTAATAATGGACATTTAGAAGACATTAAGAACCACTTGTCTATGATGACCATAATGATGGCCGCCGTGTGCTCGTTTCTTCTGGTCGCTGCCGTGTACATCCTTTACAAACAATACAAAAAGTGCCACCAGCGTTGGACCCAGCAGGAGTTTCAAAGAACAAACAGGGGCTCCGTCTCGCACCGTCGTCGACAGCAACAGCAGATATATCCAGAAATGAAAATAGAAGAAAGTAAAATGTAAAACAAATGAAAAGTGATCAAAAGTGCAGTGTGCACATGCAGTGAGAGTGCTATTATTATTATATATATTTTTTACGACCATAATAAGTGCGTTTTACATAAATAGGAAAAGTGCGGATAAGTGAACTTTAATAAGAAAGTCTGAAATCCATAATTATGACATTTTACAATAACAACGAGAAAATTAAAACATTCTTTTACGAACAGTAAGAATAAGTACTTTAAAAACAGTGTTGTTAACCTATCTTAAAACTCCTATCATTATGAATTCGTGCCCTTATATGGAGAGTGCCGAGAGTTCCGAGAACATAGAAGTGCCCTACTACCGTAATGTACTCGAAGCTAAAATGGTATGTAATTTTAAAACTTATTAATATTATGTATTAAACTAAATGGAAAAAGAATTATTAGGTTGTCTTTATAAACTAGTAGAAATAAAGAAATATTTAATTAAGAAAGGAAAATCAAGATATAAAGGTAATGTAATTAAAAATAAATTGGAAGAAACAGAAAGTTTTTATGAGAAATGTAAAACATTGATTGAATTATTGAATAAAAGAGGAGTAAGTGAAAGTTCTGTTGAAACGTTTGAAAAGTGTATAAAATTGATTGAAGAAAATTACTCTAAAATAAAAGGACTTTGTAAAGAAACTACAGATAGTAGTTCTGAATGTAGCGATAGTGATTGTGAATTTCGTGAAGCTAGTGCATTTACTAATTCAACCATGGAATTCGATCTAAAAACGGCGTGTAGCTTGATCCCTGTAATGAACAATAATGGAAGTAACATCAAAGGTATCATTGACTCTGTGGAAATGTATTCAGAAATGCTATCAGAGGCAGGAACACAGTTACTAATAAAATTCGTAGTGAAAAGTAGATTGTCAGAGAATGCAAAATTGCGAGTGTCTAGGGAATATTCAGCCATAAGCGATCTTATCACAGACTTGCGGAAAAACTTATTGCCTAAACAGTCATTTGCGGCTATACAATCTAGATTATTATCAGCAAAACAAGGCTGGCGCACAATCGACCAGTACGCGACAGAGATCGAGAAGTTATTTACTAATCTCACAGTTTCGCAAGCAGATGGTAATGCTAATAACTATGCCGTTCTGCAACCATTAAACGAGAAATTAGCCATTAAACGATTTTCAGAAGGGTTACGCGACAGCAGGCTTAACACGATTATAGCGGCGCGTAACTACGAGAACTTGAAGGATGCCATTCAAGGAGCCAAAGATGAAGAGTTGTCAGCTGAGTCTACTTCAAAAGGTGACCAAAACCTCATGCATTTTTCGAGAGGAAGAGGTAAGTCGCATTTCTATAACAATTTCAGGAATGGTCAGAGAAATTACCGTGGATACTCGAACTCGAACGTGAACTCGAACTACAGAGGTAATTATTTCAGCCGAGGGAATTACCATAACAACAGAGGTAATTTTTCCTATTCTCGTGGCCTACCCCGACCCCAAAATTATGCTCGTCGTAATAATAGAGGTTCATATTATGGGTATAATAATCAGCGTAGACGAGGTTACCAAGGTCCGAATGAGAACCGATCGAGTTATGAGACGCGTGGTAGAGGAAACAACCATCGTGTGTTATGTACGGAGCAACCGAACAATAATGATTCGGTAAATACGGAACAAAAAGCTGAAGGAAATAACATGCAGTTTTTTCGATTTTAAGCATAACATCTTAGCATTTTACGGTAAAGCTAAATTTATATCGTTTTACATTGGCAATAGAAAGTATTTTTGGTTATTAGATACAGGAGCATCATTATCTGTAATAAAGAGTGACTCATTACCTAGTGAGAGTACCATAATAGGAGAGGAGACATCTGTAAATGGCATAGCAGGTCAAATAACATCAACCGGTTTTGTTCATCTTAGTTTGATGCATCTAGAAGATAAACATCGTGTCGAATTTGATATCAAGCTTCATATTTTCGATAACATACCGTTAAAGGCAGATGGAATATTAGGCTTAGACTTTTTGTGTCGCTATGCATCAAATATCAATTTCAAGACAAACATCATAACACTTTCTAAATATGGTATGGAATATTCTTTGAAATTGTTTGACACTATCAATTACTCGAACGAAGTGTTACACATTCCAGCACGAAGTGAATCTATTCATTATTTACTTTTAAACACTGATATGGAAGATGATTGCATTGTTCAAAACCAACAATTAACGGAAAATATTTTTCTAGCAGGAAGTATAGGCAAGGTACGGAACAACAGATTACCTGTAAAAATTTTGAACACAAGTGAACATGACGTTACATTACCAATGTTTCAACCTGAATTATTTTCATTAAAAGACTATGATTTATGTAATTTTAAACAAACTTCGAATGGTTTAGGAAGAGCGAAAACGTTACTTCAAACATTAAAGTTAGATCATCTTAACGAAGAAGAACAGAAATCAATTCAAGCATTATGTGCTAAATATTCTGATGTTTTCTTTTTGCCAGGTGACAAGTTGTCGACAACAAACGTTTATGAACAGTCAATAACTTTAAAACCAAATATTGGTCCAGTGTACGTTAAACAGTATCGATTGCCACATGCTTTGAAAAATGAAGTAAATAACCAGGTAAAAAAACTGTTAAAAAGCGATATAATAGAAGAAGCAAAATGCGAGTGGTCTAGTCCGATATTACTGGTACCCAAGAAAAACACAAATAATAACAAGAAATGGCGATTAGTAGTTGATTATCGGAAACTAAATGATTGTATCGTTGATGATAAGTTCCCATTACCTAACATAACAGAGATTCTAGACTCGTTGTCAGGTTCAGTCTATTTTACGCATTTAGACCTTAATCAAGGATATTATCAAGTTCGATTAGATAAGCAAAGCAGAGAGTACACAGCTTTTACTACTAACACGGGACAATACCAAATGACAAGATTACCAATGGGATTGAAAACAAGCCCAAGTGCCTTTAGTAGAGTAATGTCAGTGGCAATGTCAGGCTTAACTTTTGATAAATGTTTTATTTATCTAGATGATTTAGTAGTTTTCGGTAGAAATTTAGATATACATAACAAAAACTTAACTGACGTACTAATCCGACTAAGAAAAGTCAATTTAAAATTAAATCCAGAAAAATGTAACTTTTTGAAAAAAGAAATTTTATATTTGGGTCACATAGTATCGAAAAACGGAGTTTTACCTGATCCAGCTAAAGTTGAAGTATTGCATAATTACCCGATACCAAGTAATACAGATGAGGTAAAGAGATTTGTAGCATTTTGCAACTACTATAGAAAATTCATTAAAAACTTTGCAGACATAACTTACCCACTTAATAAACTAACAAGAAAATATGAAACATTCGTTTGGACACCTCAATGTCAGAATGCATTCGAAAAATTGAAAAGTGCCTTAAGTACTCCACCTGTTTTAGAATTTCCAGATTTTTCTGAAGATAATGAATTTATAATACAAACAGATGCATCAGGTACCGCTGTTGGTGCAGTGTTGTGCAATAAAAATATGAAACCAGTCGCGTATGCTAGCAGACCACTTAATAAGGGAGAATTGAATTATCCAACTATTCAAAAAGAATTAGTAGCTATTGTCTGGGCTGTTAAATATTTTAGACCTTACGTTTATGGAAAAACATTCACCATAATGACGGATCACAGACCTTTAATTTATTTATTTTCGATGAAAGATCCATCTAGTAGACTTCTTAAATTTCGACTAGCTCTAGAAGAGTATAATTTTAAAATAATATATGTGAAAGGAAAAGAGAATAGTGTCGCAGATGCCCTTTCTAGGATTAATTTAACATCTGATACGTTAAAACAGATGAATGAGGAAATAATTTCTGTAATGACAAGAGCACAGACAAGAAAAATAAATCAGGATTCGAATAAAGCTATTTTTAGTAAAGAAAACGACAAGTGGCCTGATCAACCACAAGTTGTAGATATTCTAAAAATGCCTAGTGATTCTGTGGAATTGACCTTTATTGAAAAAGACGAATTAAACAATTTAAGAAAAAAAAATGGGATAGATAAAGAAAATGAAAGTCTAATTTATAGTAAGAAAAAAAGAACATTGTATATTAATCTTGATTTTAGAGCACAATTTACGCGAGACGAATTTGTGACTAAATTAGGAGAATTTTGCAAAGAGATAAAAATAAATGAACTATGCATAGTAAAAATTAAGAAATATGAAAGTTTTATAGAAGACTTATTAAAAGAAATAAAAGAAAGAAAGGACTGGAAAGGGCCAAGAGTGTATGTATTAAAAGGAGTAAGAAGAATAGAAAACGAAGATGAAAAGAATTATATTTTACATGATTTTCATTTGCTTCCCACTGCAGGTCATGCTGGTGTGCGTAGAATGACAAACAACATAAAAAGACGATTTTACTGGCCAGGTTTAGACAGAGACGTTAAAGAATTTGTGAGTAAATGCATTAAATGCCAAAAAATGAAGCATTGTAAGTATGTCAAGGCGCCAATGGAGATAACTACAACACCTTCTTTTGCTTTTGAGAATATCTATTTGGATATCGTTGGTCCATTAGATAAAGATATTGAAGATAATCGTTATATCTTAACATTGCAATGTGGTTTAAGCAAGTTTGTAGAAGCATATCCATTAAATAATAAGGAAACAGTAAGTATAGCTAATGCTTTAGTTAATAATTTTATTTTAAGGTTTGGTACACCGAAAGTCATCATAACAGATCGCGGAACAGAGTTCGTATCTTCAGTGATGGAGCAGGTATGTAAACTACTTGAAATAGAAAAACTAACATCCACTTCGTACCACCATCAAACGATAGGTGCATTAGAAAATTCACATAAAAATCTGGGTGCATTTTTACGAATAATGTGCAATGGACAAAAAGATACATGGAGTCATTGGTTACCATTCTGGTGTTATAATTTCAATAACACAGTTCATACAGAGACTAAATACACACCTTTCGAATTAGTTTTTGGTAGAACTAGTATAATACCATGTAGAGTAAGTGATTATATTAAACCTTTGTATAACCCCGAAGATTATCCATTAACTTTAAAATACAGGTTACAAGTAGCACACCGAGATGCTCGTAACAACTTACTTTTAAGCAAACATAATCGAAAGAATACTTATGATAAAAATGTAAACATTGTAACGTATGTTACAGGACAACTATTATTAACTAAGAATGAGACAGCAACTAAATTAGATACATTATGGGAAGGCCCATTTGTGGTCATAGAAGATTTAGGAGTTAATGTTAAAATAAGTAAAAATAATAAAGATTATATAATCCATAAAAATAGAACTAAACCTTTAGTAACATAAAAAAAAAAATGTATGTAAACATATTTTTTTTTCTATTCACCCCCGAGGTGAGGTGTAGTATGTAACGTAAGTAACTATGTCATAAGCTAGATAAGATATATTCATTAGTAATAAATCAATTGTAGTCAGATGCAGTCGTTTTAATTACAACTCCATAAGCCATACTTCCCCTCAGCGTGATTAAAGTTTATTCCTGATAGGGCCGATGTTCAACTATTTGAGAGGAATCTAGTTCTTTCTTCCCACTAACAGGGATAAGTAAATAGCTTTTTGCGAAAGCTTTTGCTTTGGTGCTCTGGCGCTCGCTTTTTTGAGTAAAAAGGTGTCTCCTAATATGGTTTCTTAGTAAATTATAGCACAAAAGCGTTTTCTTTATACGTTAAGTAGGTATCTAAAAATAATCACATGGCTTTAAAATACCAGCAGGTCATCTTACAATTATGTACATCTTCTTCTGTCGTCTGTGTTGAGACGACCTCTGTGGCGCAGTGGGCGAAGGTCCGCCTGCAACGCCGGAAGTTGCGGTTTCGATTCCCGTCTCGGGACAAATGTTTTTACGATCTTCAGATCCGTTCCGGGTTCTGGTTTAATGCTCTAAGGTTCCGGGTGTTTTGAGTGGTTACTATGTATATATAAAAAATAAGTATAATTATATATGTTATGTATTATATATATCAGTTTTCAAGTGCCCTTAACACAAGCTTACCTAACTTTGAAGCTAGATAACTCGGTGGGAATTGTCCAGCATTTTTTTTTTATTATTCAGTAGTACCTACCCGCTTTATGCCTGTGACCTTTTCCCATATGTTGCCTTTTAGAACCATCAATCGCACTTGGCGGTTTATTTTACTTACCTAGTAAGTAAAATAAACCGCCAAGTGCGAGTCGACTCGCACACGAAGGGCTCCGTACCGTAAAAGCAGGCAATTTTTTCAAAGAACATAAAATGTTCACTTGTTAGCGCTAGGAGAACGTTCCATATCTACAGATTTTACTTAGATCTATGTTTGAAACACTACTAAAAATTGTTGTCATTATATTTTTTAAACGTGCTCACAACATTATTGTGCAAGTCTTAACCTAATTCCAAGCTGTGTTATTTCCCAATAAAATAAAACTAGATAGCTGACTTCTGCGTGCCAACCTGTTATGTAAGACTTCACTCCAGATTGTAGTGACATCCACCAGCTAAGCAAGACCTGCTTTCACTTGACACCAATATGACAGAAACGTGTCCTATGAAAATGGATGTATCATTATCAGCACCCACTTAAAGAAGGCCTCTTGTACCCTGCTAGTCGTTGGAATGAAGAGGTCTAAAGATACTGGGCAAATTAATTTTAGCTGTAAAGTTTACAACGCACCGTAAGGCGTAAAACATTGAATAGATAACAAGGAATAGGATAAGGGATGGGAAAACCTGCAATTCTAAAGTTTTAATGTTTCGAGGCTTGAAAGGTATGGATTTATTATCCTCACACATGATGTCCTGTTTTTGATTGGATTTTTAACTAGTGCATAACATTACAATAATTAATATTACATTTTATTGGACACAATTTAAAACGTACACAAATGGTAGCTTTAATGCCGATCACATTTTCTGCCTGCTAACTACTTACCACTTCTTTTTGTTGTTGCTGACCAACAACAAAAAGAAGCGGTCAAACTAAAGTGGGTGATGATTAGACGTGCGAGTAAATTCGCGAACATATGGCTCGACGACGTTTTTCGCTGGTGTGCCACACTAAGTACGCGTACTTTATAACCGCCGAGTAAGTTCGTTGGCGATCCGACAAGTTTGAAATTTTGCTCGTAACCCACCTCAACATAAAATACAAAGCTTCTTCTGTCGACGACATCGCAATACAGAGTGAGTAAGCTTCACGTGTGTCACCGACGTCGAGCGGAGTAAGTTCGCGTTCTTAAAAACCGCGTAGGTACTTCAAGTTCGTACGTCTATCACCCACTTTAGAGATACTTGTCTGCTAGGGTCATGTCATGATAGATTTTTTTTTATGTTTTGTTGTTCTGAAGGAATTTAAATCACAAAATTGCTCAAATTGGCCGTCTACTCACTTTATGCATGCACAACTAGATTTGTTTGATGTGAGATTACAGGTGATTTCAATAAAAATCTAAAAAAAATCAATCTCAGCGACCTCGACAGTTGGGACATTGATTCTACCTGAGAAATGTAGCCCATGACCCCCGCAACTCCTCAAAAAATAAAGTTAGTCGCAATACCAAACACCCCGCGTAGTTTGAAATTTTGGACCCTATGTCATTTAGGATCACGGACTTAAATTATAAACAAACAAATATCACGAAGCCTATCCTATCAAAAAGCTTAGCTTTAGGCTCAAAATTTTCTCGGAAATCGTAAGCTCCAACTTAAAGTGGTATAAGGACAGAACCTCGATGATTGTTGCGAAAAAGTTTAACAGATATTTACTCATTTGTCGTGTTAAACGATTCCAGTCCAATAAACGGTTTTTATTAGCTACCCATAAGAACCTTGTTTAATAAACGTTAATTTTCATCACTCTGCGATGAAAATCGCTTTGGTCGCGAGTGCCATTAATTAATAAGGCCGCATCTTACGTGAGCGAAATTGACGCGATCGCGAAAAGAGGGGCCTTTAAATTTTCGAATTCCAAATTCAATAAAGTAGGTGTTGCCGCTTCGCGATCACGTCAATATCGCTCACGTAGACCGCAGTGTAAGCTCGTCTTTCGCCGCTAGTGATTACATTTACCCCGAAGTTTGTAGTGGCGTGATCAAAGTTTATTCCTGATAGGGCCGATGTTCAACTATTTTAGAAGGAATCTAGTTCTTTCTTCCCACTAACAGGGATAAGTAAATAGCTTTTTGCGAAAGCTTTTGCTTTGGTGCTCTGGCGCTCGCTTTTTTGAGTAAAAAGGTGTCCTATTATGTTTTCTCAGTAAATTTCAGCACAAAAGCGTTTTCTTTATACGTTAAGTAGGTATCTAAAAATAATCACATGGCTTTATAATACCAGCAGGTCATTACATATATATACATTTATACCAACATTTTGGGGCAATACGCACTTAGGTCTGCCCCATTAGGTTTTGCCGTATTGGACCCTTAAATGAGTCTGGTCTTTAATCAGTTTTGGTGTAGATACAAAATCAGCTTTTCAATAAAATTATACTTAATCGTTTTTAATAACTACTGCTAGATTTATTCCTAGATTATTTTATACCATACCTTTATGCAACTCATACGTCCACTGCGGAATGTGCCTCTGCCAAACAATGAGGGTTCGCCATGATCACCACACTTCGCAGGCGGATTGCTGATCGCAGTGGAGGTATTAAAATACACAGAAGGAAGCTTCCCTTCCTCTGCTAGGTAGCCTTAGTCGCCTCTTACGACATCCATGGGCTGAGTTGGAAGGGTCGATTCTTACGCCGCGACCGCCATGATCTATTTCGTCATTAACGTCATTTACAACGGGATATTTAACCATGATTTGAGTTTTGAGCTTTCCAATATTTTGGCACAGTTTTATGCGCCATGATCACGGAATGACTGAAGGCACTGGGAGTGAGTTTTTATTGGCGTATATACCGATCTACCTTTCATAATCATGGTAAATATCCCGTTGTAAATGACTTTAGTGTTAAAAACCGTGATGGGTTTAAAATATTTATGTTTCATTTTGACTCCAAAATATCGTTGGGCGTTTTTGCCACATTGTGTCTCTTTTCTCCAAGTTTTCTAAATAAATAAAGTACTTCGTCGCTCTCACTATATTGAATATACTCGCCTGAGGCTTAACCTTACCACCTTTGAACAACACAAACGAATAAACAAATCCGACGGGAAAACGCTTGTCTTCAATTGTTTGAAAACATTTTATTTCACTGAAGTTTGAAAACTTTTGTGAAACCTTTGTTAGTCCTTATAGAGTAGTTACCGAAGTTTTATTAAAAATAAATGCATACTTAGACATATAGCTATATGTAGATAGATATGTATATAAAAAATCATGCTTATATGAATAAATAATGCTGGACAATCTACACAGCATCATCTAGCCCCAAATTAAGCAGAGTTTGTGTTATGTGTACTAGATAACTGGTACGCTTATACACAGAAAGTACCTAGTTATCCTTTTCTGTGGTCTTATCCATACAAACCTAGCTTTAAACCACAGCACGTAGTTAAGAGTAAAAAGCAGTTTTCCAGATTTTTAACTCATTACCTGCAGCAAATCAACCACAAACAGTCATGTCTATCTCTTACTTACTCTGCTCATTTTTGCTCTTCACAACTTCGGTATCGGTCCCCATTCTACCCATTGGAAACCAAGGTTTGTCCGCATACAAATTGAGTTCTTTTTCTATTGTTTCATTTCAGCTTCATATTGGTTTGAAAAAAAATGTATATGAAAGTTTCGCGAGTGATCTCTTCGGCTCAGGGCGATCGTAAAATGAATTCGTTCTTTATTTTTTACAAATTGCTTCGCCCGGGTGTCCCTAATTTATATTATGAGTATTGAGGGCTTGGGTCGGCCGGGCCGGGACCTGATCTCGAAGGAATTTTCCATCTTTTTTAGTGTACAACAAATAGAAGCTACTTTCTCAGATGTATTACCTCAAGGCGATTTTACAAGAGAGCTCGAAATTCCATAGCCTCTAATTTCTATAATATGGGTATTATAGAAATTAGAGGCTATGAATATTAATTATTATATCCTACACAGAAAATTAATAGGTTCTAGGCTTTCTAGTCTAAACGTAGCAAACTGCTAATTTTCTATTTCGAAATTAATCTTGTTTTACTCGGTTACAATCTATTCATAAAAACCCTCCTTTAGGATTCATATGTCTACATTTTCGGTAGGTACTAGCTTGATTCGTGCGGTATTTTTACAGGTTTTTCGGGCGTCAAACTGGCTGATCCAACTTTTCTGGTGAACTTCTGTGCCAGCACCCGGGATCGTATCTTTAGTAAATCGGTACAGTACCTTCTCTACTTTAATGGATGAAAAAATGGCGTGAAATAGACCGTTTTGTGAAAATCTATGTATGATCATGCAGATATTTGCGTAGGTGTAGATGTTTCAAAAGAAATCCCACTAATCAACGCTCAACAATAGAAAAATACATTTATTTAAGTAGTATCCCACTTTGGTAACAAACTAGTTGCGTTATTATTTAATTTTGTACTACAAGTTTAAGTAATACGTAAACAGTCGAGCTATCTACAGACAGCAGCAAAAAAGTAATTTTTTAGGGGTAGGTTGAAAACGGAACCCTATTACTAAGCCTCCGCTGTCTGTCCGTACGTCCGTCCGTCTGTCACGCGGCTATATCTCATGAACAGTAAGAGGTAGACAGTTGAAATTTTCAGACAAAGTGTATTTCTCTTGCCGCTATAATAACAAATAATAAAAATAAAATAAATATAAAAATTAAAGGAAGCCCCCTTTAATACAATACATGTGATTTTTTTTTTGCTATTTTTGCTGTTATTTTGTTAAGGCTGTAACTCTTGAACTGCAATAGGTAGACACATAAAACTTTCTATAATTAAGTAACACTTTAACTGTAATAATAACAACTAAAAATAAAATAAAGTTAAAAATTAAAACAGCTGGAGAGCTGTTAGCCAACAACCACTGCTAACTAGCTGTTGACCAAACAAGTGAAAAACTGATGTTCTTTGAAAAAGTTGCCTGATTTTTACGGTACGGAACCCTTCGTGTGAGAGTCGACTCGCACTTGGAGGTTTATTGAAATAAAATATGATGTTTTTTTATGACGTGTATCTATCGCGTAAACTTTTGAGCGTTCATCTTTATAATAAGTTACATTGGCAAGCGTTTTTAGCATTTTGTAAAAAATGCTTCTTAATCATGTAGGTAGGTAGGTAGTTTTTTTTAACTGGTACCGTACGGGGGCACCCATAAACCGGAGGTGATACAGGTGCAGTTACTATTGAAACGGCCTTCTTGGAGAAAAAAATCTTGGCATTGAAAAATTTTTGGTCAAGCGTGAGT
Organism: Eupithecia inturbata; assembly: GCA_963662085.1. Classification (NCBI taxonomy): domain Eukaryota; kingdom Metazoa; phylum Arthropoda; class Insecta; order Lepidoptera; family Geometridae; genus Eupithecia; species Eupithecia inturbata. The sequence goes on from OY759195.1 coordinate 4,296,153, forward strand.
AGCGCCTAGTGTTGACTTAGTCCTTTGTTAGGATAATTTTATTGTTTCTTAGTTATAAGTGTGCAATAAAGTATGTTATATCTATCTATTGTAATAAAAAAAAAAAAGCAGCGGAAGTTAGTCAAATTTAATAAAATGTATTCTCATACAACCAACAAAGCGAAATTCCTCCAACAAACATCATAGCAGATTCTTTTTGCACATTAAACAAGATCCGTCAAGTGCGAGTGTGACTCGCGCGCCGGGGGTTTCATCTGTACAGGCCCACGAAATGTATTATTGTTATAAATTTTACGTTATTTGCTGCTGTATGAGGTATTATAGACGGAAAAAAGGACAGAAGAAGCGATGCCATAAGGGTTTCGAAACCGATGTCCAATCTTCGAAACCCAAAAGTGCTTCAGTGATCAAGAAGTTTAGAAGCTCTATGCTCTCACGAGCTATATTCAAAAACATTTCGTATCCGAACAATTTTGAATTTAGAACATGGTTCTTGCATCGGTCGGACTTGTTTTGTCAGTCATTTCATCATCCTAATTGTCCTAACATGGCATTATCATGGCATTGTCAAATACGCAGAAAGAGAACTAATTGAAGCATGCTTTCTCAACCGACGAAGCTCAGTTAATGCGTTGAAGCGGAATCAGGAACGCTACCCAGACCGCAATGTAGGTACCAAACCGCTAGAGTTGAGTAGATTTGATTAATGTCATCTACCAACAGGATGGTGCACCTCTTTATAATAGTACAGAAAGTAAACGGGTTTTAGATGAGCATTTTCCTGACCGTTGGAGGGCACTTAAGGTCTAATTAAATGCCACCACGTTTACCCGACATGACGCCACCGATGGACTTTTTTGTAGGGCTACCTAAAGGGTCGTATTTACAAAGCTCGGTACAATACCGCTCAAGAATTAAAAGACGCAGTCTATTTTCACCGCAACGAGATTCACCACCCGTGGTTGTCTGAGGACACTAAAAGTGTTTTGAAACGTGCCCGTACCTGCATACAGCAACATGAGGGCCATATCGAATATACTAAGAAATTGTATGTGAAAACATTTCATTAAATTTGACTAACTTCCGCTGCTCAAATTTTTTCATGTGATAAATTAAAATGATCTACAAGGGACTGAGTCGATTGGCACCAAAAATTTTTTTACCAATTTGATTTATTTTAAGGAGCTACTCTCACTTGACTAATTGTTTTTTAATGCCAAAATGATTTTTTTCAAAATGGCACCTATGGGTGCCCCCGTACTGTCCCAGTAAAAAAAAAACCTTTTATACCTATTTATTAGTGACAAAGAAAATTACAATTCAATAATAAAAACAGATTAGAACTAGTATTTACAATTACGCTAATTGCAGACTGTTGCAAACAATCTACAGGTAGCTCAACTGATCCATATCAATACCAGTCGGAAGCGACCCCAAGACGCTGGCTGCATTGCCCATTGCTAATGCGTTGCGCCAGATACCCGCCAGCTCTCGGGTCACGCGTCGAGTCGACCAGACGCTCAGATAACTTTTTAAAAACCCGGAGAGCCTCGGTGCCCAACGGACCAATGGTCTCGACCCCAAAGGCAGCAAATGTGTAGGCTCTGTCGAGACTTGCATATATTGTAATACCTAATATATTATATTTTTAATTAAATTCGATAAAATTAAATTAAAACAAATTAAATTAAATCAAATATAATTAAATTAAGCAATCAAATCAAATATTAAATCAGATTAAATTTGTCTTCTTACAGATTCATTGCCTCTTCTGCAAAGGCTTCCACTACTCATGCTGGCACACGACGACACCTGCGCCAACAACACCGACCACGACTGCTACGACGACAAAGATCTCGCCGACAGTAAAGTCGACAACGCCGAACATTGTGGATGCGACATCGTTAAAAACCACAACCTCGACAGATATTCAAGAATGAACAAAGTACTTTAGGTATCTACTCATACCTACTTCTACGTTAGTAACCGCAAGAGGAACTTAAAAAATATTGGCTATGCTCGACAGGGGATTTTGTCCGCCACCAAAGCATCCCCCATTTCGTGTTTTCTGAAAAAAACGTCCTATATGTCCCCCGTTGGAGGACAACGGGAACAAAAATATAGGTAATTGGATTTACCTATATTTTTCACTCCGTAAGGGCCCTAACTGAAAACCAGCGCAGTATTGGGCAAATGCCTAATACTGCAAAATGCTGAGTTAGGGACCCCTTTTTACCCTTCCTTATAATGTACACTTTTTTTGTTATGTTATTGTGTTTTTTGGGTAAATAAAATGTATTTTTTATCTTTGATTATTCCTTATGTCCACCACCTAGGTCCCCCCACTGGGTACCAGATGTACGGTAATGTAACTTCACTGGGAAACGGCTGTTATTAGGTAGCCCACATGTTATGTAACTGCTCTTCATCGTTCATCCTTTTATGTCAAGTAAAGTCCTTTAAAACAAGAAATATTTTTCGACATTTTTGTAATAAAATAGAAATAATTATTTAAAATAAATAATATAAAAAAATATGTTTGATACATTTATTTTGTTTTGAAAATAAAATATAATTTTTACTTTACGTACATACGTATGTGAAGGGTATCTATGTAGATACCCTAGCGACTTCACATCTTGCAGGGACATCGGTAAGGGGGACATCGCAGCAACATCAGCGGAGTCCCTCAAACGGCGAAACTACGCTAATCTTGACGGATGTTACCTATTTGAGCCGTTTGGGGTTGAAACCCTAGGTCCTTGGGGACCTTGAGCACACGCCATTTATAAAGATCTTAACAAACTTCTTATAGAGTTGACAGGTGATCGGAATGCTGGCTTCTATTTCGGTCAACGAATTAGCATTGCCGTTCAACGTGGCAATGCTGCCAGCATTCTGGGAACTCTGCCATCTGGTGACGGCTTAGATTGTTTAAAAATAGATATAAGTGTATATACTAGTTGTAATTGATTTATAATAATCTTCCAAGCTATTCCCCGTAGGTTGGAAGGTTAATAAATGTTGGGCAAATTATTTTCCCTGATGAAAACCATGGTGATAAATATAAATTTTGCTGCCTTATAAATAACAATCCGCTTGGAAATTTATATTTATGGAGCTCTATTGCTATATCATCAGCATTACGTGGAGGATGAAGCTGGCGCCATAAGTCATAGGGTCATAGCCCATAGGGTAAAGTAGAATATCCTTCCTAACTCTTGTAACTACCTACTGGTTCACTGCTGGACGCAGGCCTCCCCTGATAAACGCCTTATTGGCTTTTATCATGTGGGCGGTAATACTCATAATCCCCACGCTGGGTTGGGGATCTCAGTTCGAGGGAAAAAAATATCGGCTGAAGCCCGCCTCTTGGTTGATATCCCATAGTCGCGAAATTTATTAATAGATAGTTTTATATTTTTCTTTTGGTTGTCGACAGTAGTTATACTCCGTCGCGTCGTCGCCGCGTTTATTGTCTTTGAATGAAATAAGGAAATATTTTCATACTTAGACTCTGTTTCTTATTAAAAATAGTAATGCGAATCGAATATATTTCAACTCGAAAATACTGGGACTAACGAGAGATTCGATATTTATCGATCTGACAGATAGATAGATAGATAGATTATCACTTTATTGCAATATTTCATTGACAGATTACGTGTCAATGAAATATTGCATTATTTTATTCGGTCAAAGAAAATAAACGCGTGGACGTAGTTATAGGTATTCTTTGCTGTGGTTAGAACTTGGTGTTACTGATTAAGTACTAGACGGTCTAAGGTTGAGCAGAAAGTATTCTTTAATCCCAGGTCTATAGGTTTAGATTCCCAGGTCTATTCTGGGATGTGGACGTTGACTGCCGAGGAGAAAATTCATAATTCTGAGGCAATAAATGTTTGTTTTTTCGTTATTTCCCACGAGCGTTATGTTTTTCGGGTGATGATTCTGTGTGGGTATCTGATACTTTGAAGCATCCAAGCGGCCGAAGCAATTTTAATTAATGAATTAATAAAGTACCTACTCGTCTGAACTAAAAAGTATACGGTTATTATCTACATTTGCGAAAAAAGTGAGATAACGAAGAAGCGTCGAGTTCTTTTATAGTTTTGAACCTCTTTTTCTTAAATTCTCAATTTTCTATTCATTTCAAAGTTTGTCTGGAAGAATTCACTTCTACGCAATAAGGTCGCCCATTGTACTTTGGTGTTTTACGTTAATGTCTGTTTTTAGTTTAGTTTTGTGGTGTACAATAAAGAGTTATGTATTGTACTTATTTATTTTATAAAAAATTCAACCAGGTACGTATTGTTAAGATATTCTTTGGCCAAACTATATGGAAATTACTGCAAAACCCTACAACATATGTACTTGAGTACCTCTGTTGTTTTGTTTCGTTGAATAATGAATTCGCTGACACAGTTTTCAAATGTGGTAAATAGACAATGAAAAACTGTGTTCACGTTGTCTCTTTACAAATTATTGTTGAGTCACGGTAACCATTTTATTATTGTTGTTATACATTTTGCAAAGTGTTGAAAAGTTTTGTGCAATGTATGGATTGCAAGGGCTGGGCTCATGAAGGCTGTATGTACAGGCTACAATTCAGAGGAGCTGGATGATTTTACATGCAGAGGATGTACTCGTATTGCTGAAAGATAGTTTCGAGTATCGTACGTAATATATAGTTTTATATTTAATATACCCAGGTGTGTGCTGTGTGGTGCCGACATAGAATTTGCACCACCCCATCTCTTCCCGCGGGTGTCATAAGAGGCGACTTAGGGATATCCACCGAGGGCGGGCACCAGCGCCCCCGCCTAACAATTCTACCACCGAACTGCGATACCCAACCTAGGCATGCCCAGCGTGGGGATTATTGGCATCACCCCTCGTGAGATAAAAGCCAATAAGGCGCTTATCAGGAGGAGGCCTGGGTCCAGCAGTGGACCAATATAGGCTGTGGAGGTGGAGGTTTACGCCTCCACACCCCGTGTGTTGTGGCATAACCGTAAATAGTAGAAGTTTGCTATTTTTCTGTTTTTTTTGTCTTTGTATAAGTATAATATGTGTACGTAATTGTGTATGTACCTAGATATATATAGTAATTAAAAATGTTGATTTAATACATTTGTGTTTAAAAATGAACGTTCTACTGGCCTAAATCCGCTATACGGCCTTGCGCCGCACTCCCCTAAGTATGTTGTTATTATTTTTGAGTAGTAATTGTTTGTTTTTAAGTAGTACCATATTAGATGCACACAGATCTTACCAGTTTATGTCCCTTAGTCGCCTCTTACGACACCCACGGGAAGAGTTGGGGTGGTGCAAATTCTAAGTCGGCACCACACGATAATTGACTTTGGTTTGTAACTCCTACTAATTATTATTTATGTAAAGTTTGTACGTTTGGACGAAGAAAGTAAACTCCCGACTATCTAGTTAGATTAAGATAATTCTTTCACTAGACTCGCATCCTAATTATATTAGGGCTTCGTTTTATCCAGGCGCCACAAGCGAGGCCAGGGGCAGATGCTATTTGGATTTATTAAAGAGTTGTGTGATAAAAAGCTAGTTTTTTAAGGAACTGTTTATTTAAAATCTAGCAAATACATATATTTCAATCCATGCGCGACTTATGCGATTTTCCATGATGTCTACCGATTGGAGTTGTAGTTTCCTGAAAAACATGGCGACATTTATTGAATCAATCTCATTTTCAAGGGATAGATGATGTTGTGTGGAATTAAGCATTATTATTATTCACCATAGGCATTAACATTTTCTAGGTCCAAAAAACAATGAAACATGTACAGACACGTGCTCTAGGATAGGTTCTGATTTTTTCGCGTTACCTTACTAATTATGTAGTAGGATCAAACATATGTCTATATCTGTAAATGCAAGATAAACCTTTAAAAAATATATAAATTATATATAGGGGTTTGAAGATTTTGGTCCTAAACACCAACCAACCATAACCAAAACCACAACCATTTTTTTTTAATCCTCGGTCACTATAAAAGTTATATAATATTTGGACAGAAGACACTAAAACAAATAAAAAATGTTCAATAACATAATGCCTTAAAGCGTTAGGTTTTTGAGATATTCACATATGAAGAAAAAATTTAGTTATTTTCATCTCCGAATATCTCAGAAACCTGACGCTCTAGTACATTATTTAATATATAAAAATTGTTTTTGTGTCCTCTATCGATATATATAAAAATTATTGTGCGCGGCTATTTAAAAAAAAACATGTTAGGGGCCACCCTGCATACAAAACTCCCACCCAGTTCAGACAGTAGGTATTGTTAAGTAAAATAGAAACCTATTTTCGATTTAAATATTTAAATTCGTTCAAAATAGAGACTCCTCAACCCTCCTATGGCAAGGAACCCTAAAACTATGTACTTTAGTGTAATCTCCGATTCCCTAGCCTGTCCTGGCATTTGTCATGTTTTAGTTAAAGAGCGGTGATCGGGTCCTGCATAATCAATCACCTGATCATTTCCAGCAGTTGGTGTTGGTGGCTCGGTGAATTCCGGAGGCACTTCGAAGTTGCGGATGACCTCAGGTTGGGGCCAGTCACTCGCTTCAGAAGATTTCATGGCTTTGTGCTTCTTGTGGTTGGCTGTAAAGTAATACAGGTACTGTATAACAGTATTTATATTTTTTATATACAATATAAAAATACTTTATTGTACACCAACATGTGTATGTGTATGTGTGTGTGTGTGTGTGTAACTATGTAAACTTGAAGGTCGTACTGTAAAGCATAAGGACACCCCTAAAAACAGCATTAAAATAGCTGGAAAATGCTCAAAAGTTAGGTATCGTGTGTGATAAACTGATAATAGTAAAGTAAAGTAAAGTAATCATTTATTGCTTGAAATAATGTGAATATAGTTGACAGTTGTTATATGTCGTTTCAAGAACCAATGTATTTCTATACATTGGTATTTTTCCGGGGCCAAGGGGACTCAGCTGGGCCCCGAGCCGTTCTGTGGCATACCTAAAAGCCTGGCTAACAGAACCCTCTTGGATTCCTGCTTCGAGGAAGCTTCCAAGCTTTGGAGGAATTCCTTGGGCATGAGTCACTCTAAGTCATTAATAAAAGCCTTCGATAAACGGTTCACGAACCGAATCCTAGCGCTAAGCAGAAGCAACCTTCGCATCATGACAAGAGCCCTAACTGGACACTGTCGCCTTAACAAGCATATATGTTCAAACTGGGTCTAAACGACACACAATCCTGCAGATTCTGCGAAGAGGCGGAGGAAACGCCTCTCCACCTGCTAGGAGAGTGCGGAGCACTGATGCAAAAACGTAGCATCCATCTGGGCAAGCACCTGCACAGCCCAGACGAGCTACGAGCCATCACCCCGAAGAAAATCCTGCAGTTCCTAGCAGCTGCAAGGGTTAGTGGCGAACTACGAACGTCGCAGCTTCAGGGCTGAACACTCGAGTGGCGATCACAATAGGCCTATCATGGCCGCAGTGACACGAAAGCCACCTAAAGCAAATAAGGCGCTACCCCGACCCAGTTAGCGCCGGCGCCGCCTAGTTTATCTTATTATTACGATAAACAAAAGAAATTTCTAAAACCCATTGGGCAGTTTGTGATAATCTATCATAAGCTTTTTTTTAATGCCTCTGTATTAGTGTTATTTTGTATAGTTTAGACAGAGATGCAAAAACAGAGTTTGGTGGCCAAAAAGAGCAACTTCGCATCTTTGCATAAACTATACAAAATAAAACTATTACAGAGGCATTAAAAAAAAGCTTATAATAGATATCACAAACTGCCCAATGGATATTAGAAAATTCCTTTGTTTAACGTAATAATAAGATAAACTAGGTGGTGGCGCTGTTCTGGGTCGAGGTAGCGCCTTAAGCATTAGTTTTCGTTTCCTTATAAGTATACATTTGGCGCCTTGCAGAGCCTCTAACGGATAGAGAGGAACTACTTTTCGTAGTTGACAGCGATTTAATAGTTTTATACAGATTTAGAATCTAGCATACTTAAGTTCATTTACCTATAAATAAATAAAGTTGTAGTTATAGTATGACATAAAAATAACTAAAAACACACTATTTTATGAATACCTAGATTATAACAATATATATAAAAATAAAACAAATAACAATTTAAGTTTATTACGCACGCTGATGTTGGCAAGTACCTACTTAAAAGCTGTCGTAAAACAGGTTATTTATTGGGGATCGTGGAATATCGAGTTTCTATCTTTAGATTATAAGAAGTGATGCAAATGCAATGTACTGTAAATTTATGTATAAGACGAGTGTGAGCACCAACACAAACCTATTGTGGTTTAATGGTGCAACATTGATAAACACGGTTATATTTTTTTGGCTTGATTTGTATTGTGGTTTATGAGAAATAAATAATTTTCATTCATTTCATTCATCACTATACTAGTGTGCACGCTGCAACTTTACTGGAAACTTGGACTCATCCGCGCGCTGAGAGGTCAGCTAATTGTGCGATCAGTCCAGTGTAGGCATTGTATGGCGGATAGCGCGCTCTTTGTTTGGACGACACGTGCGCTCTGTTGCGCGTTCGGTTTATTTATGGACTAGTTGGCCGACTGATCCAGCCGTTCTTTCTTAGTGGTACCGCTTGCATAAAAAAACAAATACGGATTATTCAATTAATGTTTCAGAATAAGATACACATAAATAAAAATGGTAGGTAAGTAGCCTATAGTGTAAAAGGGAGATAGGAATTCTAGAAATAATAAGAGACAACATTTATTATTTTATTAATCAATCACAGTCTTTCATTAAGACGCCATCTAGCATCTGTTGCATTTTCAATCCCATTATCTGCTTAATATATCATTCCGTAATATAATAATATCTAGTTTATAATTATAACTTAAAACAAAAAAAAATACTTGACTGCGAAGATGCTTTTTCGTTGATATACCAACCGTTCTATTGCGGCGTAATCGACGCGTGCTCCCACTTTCATGTCTAGCCGGTGACTGAACAATCAATGACAAAGACCAATTTATGTGTATTGTGGCTATAAACCTTTTTTGCATGTGATTGTAACTGCGGTGGAGGGGCGTGCATTTAAAAAATAGTTTATCTCTACTTACCTAACTAGTGCATAGTTTAAATTAACATAAACACAAATTTACTTTTACCTTTGTTGAACCTTCGAAGCGTGTGGATCAATTGATTAGTTGTAGCTGTATTTATATACAGAATAAATCACATCATGATAATTTAAGAAAAGCTAAGGTAATAAGATAATCTCTAGCAGAGACATCCTCAAGTTGCAATGATAAAGGGTATTCACCCTTAACTGCATACAACTGTTTTAAATAAAAAACAACTTCGTGATTTAGTATGTTGATGGTGATGTTTATGATCACGATCAGGCCACATTATGGTTTCTCTTGTTTAGTTCACATCATTATCAATTCCTCTTGTCTGTCTTGGCTGGTTAACGCAGAAGAAAAAATGAGTTAGATAACAATTGTAAATAAGTGATGCTTCTACCCCCGTAGGTACGAGTTCATCTTTGTAACTTGTTCTAGAATCCAAATGTCACTGTCAGCCAGGCGGTTATCAGTAAATGTCAACACGCGGAGCTTTGTTCCGTAGATCAGCTGTGTGCCCTAAGTTTTTCTGTGCGTTGCGTATTATATAGTTATTCTGTGGCGTTGCTTTGCTAGGGGAGAGTGACTTGAATTAAAATGTCACAGAATAACTATTATAGTAAGTACTAACACAATGTTTGATTTGAACCCAATAAATTACTTGACTTGAACCGAGCAAAGCGATATTAAAAATTGTGGATAATACTACCATAAAATTAAAAATAGTCCATTAAGCAAGCCGAAGAAAAATATAAAACTGAAAACACACGTAAAGAGCGCCAGACGACACGTCCGCACCGCACTAGAGACTGATAAGACTGACATTATCAGCACTGTGAACTCGCCTTATGTCCGTTATCTGTGACCAATCACACGCGCTTCTTTCATTCCCTAATAGCTGCTGCCCGCGGCTTCGCACGCTCTTTTCCGGGATAAAAAAAAATAAGTTTTTATATTTTATGTATGTTTGTTTTAAGGTATCTATGGACCGTAGAATAAGTTAATTAAGATCTATAACAGTTCCAAGTTGTTTGAAATAAATGATTTATTTTTATTATTATATAACGTAGCCTATGTCCGTCCCCGGCATACCGTTTCACTCCCTACCAAGTTTCATTAAGAACCGTTCAGCCGTTTAGGCGTGAAAACGTAACAGACAGACAGACACACAGAGCTACTTTCGAATTTATAATTAGTATGAATTAGCTCGACTCGGCGAATGAACTATAGGCTAACAATACGCACGGTTCATCAAGGCCCTTGATTCAAGGGTCGTATTCTAGGACTAAGATGGTTAAGATGGAGAAATAAACTGACACGATCTTTTGTTCTCTCTAAGGCCGAGAACGAGGTCAAACGAGCATATATTTTGTTTTTTGAGTTATGTAGTTTTATGATCCTAGAGCTAAATAATGATATTTACCTGTAGCTTTTCTAATATACTAGCAAATAAATCCTAACAAGATTTTTTGCGTGGCTTATTATTATTAAAGTGTAAATCGAATTAAGATTTTTTTTAAATACTTGAGAGTTCTTTACTGTATTTATTATCTTTCAATGTGTCAAATATTGCAATCACCGCTTATTATAACTTTTATACTTTTTTTTAATAGACACCCCAATTTCCTTAAAAATACTTTAGTGCAACTATTGGGTGTCCTAATAGATTAGAGTAAAACATGTAAAAATTTTGATTCCAGTACGTACATTCAAAACAATATTTACAAGATAAATCTCTACAGTTTAGTAAGGCCCGATCGGGCTCGTTTTTAGCCCTATTCCACTTTTCAGATCCACTAATTGATCAGTTTCTACTTTTTTGCTCACTCTGATCCCCCGGAGGATTAGTTTCGACTTCATGTTCCACTCTGATTTACCGATGGATCGTTTTTAGGATTTCGAAGATCGAACATCGGTTTCGAAACCCTTATGGTCTCGCTTTTCCTGTCCTTTTTTTCCGTTTTTAGTATATCAGCACCTACAGCAGCAAATTAATTGAAATATAAAATAATAAAACATTTCATGAGAAAAAAAAAATGAAAAAAATTACAGATGAAATTGAAAATTTTTAGTACCTACAAATTGTGATGTCGAATTTTTAAAAGATACCTACAAGGTCAAGTCTGGTATCAAATGAAAGGTATCAGCTTGTACATTTCAAATCAGTTTTTGAAATTTCTGTAGGTTTCATACTTTTAGAAATATTTTGGAAAAAGTCCTCAATTACCCTAACCCTGTTATCTCCGAAGTTTACAGGTCGATCCATTTAATGCGTATGGGGCATTTGTAGATATAAATCTATATTTTACTGGAAAAATATAGAGAAGTCTATATTATATCCTCTCGGGTGGCGGCGCTCGCGCGACGTTTTTAAATACGAAATATTGTGACTATCATATCGTTTATTACTATTTGTGATATCAAATGAAAGGTATCGGTTTGTACACCTCAAAACGGTTTTTTAAATTCCTGGATGTTATTTACTTTTCGGGTAAATTAAAAACAACTCGTAAATATTAATATTATGCTCTAGGTATACTCAGAACTCCGAAGTTTACAAACCGATACATCTGAAATGTATAATTTAATTTTTATAACCTTTAATTTTTAGCTGTCAATCGTTCACTTTTTGGTACGAGTTTGCGAGCACGTCACAAGTGACAGTACCAGTGCTAAAAACTGACATTTCATACATTTTCATCCGCAAGCGGAAAGGTGTCATGAGTTTTAAATTTAATATTTATTGTCCTAAGTAAACTTGAACATACCTATCCATGCATCCATACATAAAATTACAAATTCGAAAGTAACTCTATCTGTCTGCCTGTTTGTTACCTATTCACTCATAAATAAACGGCTGAACGGATCTCAATCAAATTTGGCAGGGAGGTGAATGGTATCCCGGAGACGGACATAGGGTACTTAAAAAGCGCGTGCGAAGCTGCGGGCAGCAGCTAGTATTATATATCTTATGAATAACGCAAACGTAAAATTATAGCTTAACATTATGCCTATTATTATAAAACTGTTATCTTATGAATAAAGCCTAGAAACGGCAAATTAATATGAATATTCATCAAGTTTAACATTCACGTCGAGTTTGGGGTGCTGCAAATGTTCACGTCCTAAACTGTAATCACATTCCTATCATTTGACGGTGCCCGACGTGCTCTTAAGGGGAATATCATTGATAATATATATTGATACAGTGCTCGACTGTAACTGAAGTATCTATGAGCGCGTTTGAATGCCTACTCTCAAGCTAATCTCAAGGCAGTTTGTACCTCTAAACAACTCGCAACACAATAATCCAAATTTGTCTTTTAGGCGTCGAGTTTAAAAATATTTTTTAGCAAGTTGCATCGTTGGGAAGAGCTCAAATCGACAAGTTTTTGGTTTTTGACCAAATTTGCACTAATTTCTGTCAAAAGTACAAAAACAAGAGAGTGATTAGTGTGGAACAATGTTTTAAAATATTGTATCTTAAGTTTGGCTGGTCTATTGAAGCGCGCATTTGGGAGTTTACAGATACCAACCAATGATCTACCAATGCTTGAATGGACCAATGATTTTTAAAACGCGCGTTACCAAGGCGCGGCAATTCTGAGCTTTGCAAACTACCGTTACTACCGTACGTATGACAAAAAATAAAAAAATTATAAATAATGCTAGACAAGCTAAGCAGAACTTGTGTTATGGGTACTTGATAACTGATATACTTAATGCAATATATACATAGACAGATAATTTTATTGTACATAGAATATACCCAGAACACCCGGAACAAATATTTATAGATCGTACAAACATTTGTCTCAAAGCGGGAATCGAGCCCGCGACCTCCTGCGTCGCAGGCGGACCTTCGCCCGCTGCGCCACATCGGGCGTCTATTTTCGATCTATTTTGACAGAGATTTGATAGACGAGTCTAGTATTATAAAACCTGTAGTCGAGTCAAAGCCATGACTCGTCTCACCTAACTAAACAATGTAGGGTGCGCATTCGGTGCTGAATTTGGGCAATAGGAATTCAAAGGAATGTTTGCCTATCAAGCGTTACAGCTGCCCACAGTGTAGCCGTTATTTTAAGCCACTTGCTACGTAATTTGCAAAGTTTCACTAAATCCATTCAGTATTTTCTGTGTTGAGTGAGTGGTAAAAAACAAGTTCAAACTTTCACATACTTTCTTGCTAAAAACTAGACCCACTTTTTAATATAATGTTTCATGCTAAATTTATTTTTATGCTAACTATACTCAACATTTCTTGAAGCGCGGTGGAATCATTGTATGAACATTAAAATTATGAGTACAATGAGTTTTGGAGCGGAGTAAAACTACCCCTCCACAAAAGATGCAACTTAAATTCTGTCTTGCTCTATATTTTTCGCAGAGCACACTCTCAAACCACTTCACACTTCCGGCGTTTAAGCTAGTTCAGGTATTAGGGCTATTTAGAGCCAGTCTCACAGGCAACGAGTGGCTCTACGTGCCACATCAATTACCGCCTACTGTACGTCTCAAAGCCTCTGTCGAATGTGCTGCCTACACACATCTTTATGTAGGTACAGTTAACAACAGAGTCAATGAAAAAGATAACTTTACAGAAGTATTTTTAGGTTACATTGCTGTGTATTGGTACCAAGAGTACCAAGTTTGTTAGCTAAAAGTGGTGCAGTGCAGGCGTAAGTTGTCTTGAAAATTGTGAGTTGTATTTTGTCGGCAACTGTAGGTACCTAGCCCACTTGTGTGATGTTACGAACAAAAAGTAATTAAACTTTAGAGGAAGTTGAGAAGCCTGATGAGTTTTGAATACGTATACGCAATAAGGGAGTAAGGTATGAGTATTTTAGACACGTAGATGTTGCTTTTGTGCTATCTAATAGATAGATTATTTTATTTCTTTTGATTATTTTATTTATTTTCAATAATGGTGTTGCGATTTGCGACCAAATAATATTACTTTGATATCTATTATTTAACAAATGTAACGACTCGGAAATTTGCGTAATAGAAGACGTGGAAGAGCGAAAACGCCTTACACAAGTATATCATTATACTTAAAAGGTGTTTTCAACTATGGTAAAACTATTTGTATCTTTTATTACCGAATAAACATTTGTATTGTATTTGTATTGTATTGTATTATAATACATTTATTTAAATTGTCAAGTACCTACTATTTACTTATTAGGTAAGACTTATGTACCTTATCTAGACCTGTAACTATGTTGCCAATCTGAATCTGAATCTAATGTGCCTCTCGAATACAGACAGATTTATTTTGACGTGAATTTGATGAACATCTAATCGGTCTGGCAAGGGATTTCATGTAATAAATTAAATTAAGACAAAATAATAAATAAATTATGCTGGACAATTCACACAGCATCATCATCTTAGTTTGTGTTATGGGTAGACAACTTATACATATATATAATACATCATACTACATAGATAAATATTTTTTTTTTTTATTATACATAGAAACACCCTGAGCACCCTCGAAAAAATAACTGCAGATTGTAAAAACATTTGACGAATCGAATCCGCCGAAAATTTTATGTACTTTGGAAATGTCATAGAAATAAGGCACTGATTTTACTAGTATAATATTATAAAATCTGTGACTATAGTAACTTCCTAATAAGGCGTTTTCAAAAAAGAAAATAAACTTATTTGTATACTCAACAGGCAGGGATATTTCGAGGAAGAATCGAGGTTTTCATATCATATACATAGATGGACCCAAACTCTACATCTTTCAGTCTGGTCGAACTATTCTTGACATTTATTACGACATTAATATTCAAGAACAATACGGTACTTAAGTAAGGTAGCAAGTATACTGATCTAAGTAGGGCATTTTTCACTGCGCTCGTCATGGTTGGTAGGCCATTTCATTCACAAACAACACTCAAGCGACGACACTTTACTATGCAAACGCACTGCGTCGATTACAGATCTGTGTTTGGTCCCTTTCTGTTGCTAAGTTTACTTTATTGTTTGGCAGATTTGCGGATGACTTAATATACTTCACCAATTCACCAGTGTGTTCAATTCAATATTCACACCCAAGTCGATCATGGTCTCAGAAAAACTTAACTTTAGTGAGTGGGCAACAGTGGGTATACATAAGAGTAGACAAAAGTTGTATGAACTGTATAGTGAAAAACAATACAATTTTAGCCAGGAGTTCAAAGTAAAAGTAAAAAATTACTCAAAAATGTTTAGAAAAGTTTGTCATATAGTAAAATCAAATTATATTAGCTCAAAAATAAGAAATAGTGAAAATGTAATAAAGTCAACTTGGAAAATAATAAATAGTGAGACTGGAAAAGTCAGCACCTACATTAATGATTACAATTTAAAGATTAATGATTGCTCAATCAAAAATGATGTTAAAGTAGCCCAAGCATTTGAAAACTTTTTTACTGACATTCCAATCTCTACTACAAAGTGTCTAAACTCTTCTCAAGTAATCGCCGAGTCATTACTTATAGGAAACGTACCTAAATGCAAAAATACTTTTAATTTTAATCATGTTGATGAAAGAGATATTAAAAAACCTTTAAACTATTAAATATAAAGAAAACTGCAGATCTCTGGGGAATTTCCGTTAGAATTATTAAACCATTGATTGATATCATTGCACCAGATCTAGCTTTTATATTTAATGAGTCTATTGATTATGGCGTTTTTCCTGATCTAATGAAATGTAGTAAAATAATCCCACTGTTTAAATCGGGTAGTAGGTCTGACCCCACTAACTTTAGACTAATATCAGTACTGCCTACATTCAGCAAAGTTTTTGAAAAACTTATTTTACATCAATTGCTTAGGCATTTCAATGGAAATGACCTGCTACATAGTAAGCAATTCGGGTTTACTCGCGGTAGGTCAACTACTGACGCCGGTGTAGAGTTAGTAACGCATATTTTTGATGCTTGGGAGAAGTCGCAAGATGCATTAGGCATTTTTTGCGACTTGTCAAAAGCATTCGATTGCGTACACCATGAAACATTAATCAGGAAACTAAATCACTATGGAATAAGGAACAGCTCTTTGGGTCTTCTTACATCTTATTTGAGTAATAGGATACAAAGAGTTGACATTAATGAGAAACGGTCTTCGGGGTCTGTAGTTACAATGGGTGTACCGCAGGGATCTATCCTCGGCCCTTTCCTATTTTTAATTTATATTAACGTCCTGCCTCATCTTGTTAAGAATAATCACGAGATTGTATTGTTTGCTGATGACACTTCATTAATTTTTAAAATGAAATGACAAGACACGAATTTCGATGATGTGAATAATGCAATCTCAAAAGTAGTCCATTGGTTTAATGTCAATAATCTTTTGCTTAACGAAACCAAAACGAAATGTATTAGATTTATTCTACCTAATGTTAAACAAGTTCAGGCTGATGTAAATGTAAAAGGAGAAACGTTAAAAATTGTAGAAAGTACCGTTTTCTTAGGAATCACCTTAGATAATAAACTTCAATGGGGCGCACACATAGATAAGCTATCGAAGAGACTTAGTTCTGCAGCATATGCTGTCAAAAAAATCCGTCATCTTACAGACGTGGATACATCTAGACTTGTTTATTTCAGCTACTTCCATAGTATTATGTCTTATGGTATTCTACTGTGGGGGAACGCTGCAGATATTAACACCGTATTTGTGTTGCAGAAGAGGGCTGTTCGTGCTATCTATAGTATGGGTCCCAGAGAATCCCTGCGTGATAAATTCAAAGAAATAAACATAACGACAGTACCATGTCAATATATTTATGAAAACCTATTGTACACTCATAGAAATATCAATCGGTTCCCTAAAAATAGCGATGTACATAATTTGAATACAAGGAATAAACATAAACTCGCTGTGCCCACAACTAGACTACACAAAATTAATGTATCTTTTAAAGGGCAATGTATACGCTTCTACAACAAAACTCCTAGTGAGTTGCAAAAATTATCAGTAAATAAATTCAAACAAATTGTCAAAACCTTCCTGTGTAAAAAGGCCTACTATAAAATATCAGATTATCTAGAGGATAAAAAAGCGTGGGACGGAATTTGCTCCAACTCGAAAAATAACAACTAACAGGCTAAAGGTTTCTTCGTCGCTTCTTTACTTTAGTCTACGTACCGAAGCGACTGAAATCAAAAATATCACTTTATTTCCGTGTCAGTGTTTAATTATTAAGAATTTGACCTTTTCTAAGTATACATTTATTGTATTTATGGAAATAAAGAGTTTTTGACTTTTGACTTAACCTATAAAAACCAGCAAACATAATAAAACAATTTTGTTTTCATAGAAACTGAATATCAATAAAAAAAAATCTCAAAGCAGAACAGAACAAACCAAACATCTGTGATATAGGTACTAGTCAAAGGTGACATAGCTACACTTTGTGTTGATTAAAATAGCCGTCTAGCTACTTTACGTAAGGGTCGTCCCAAATGAACGCATAGCGTTACAAATCACTCATATGTATTGTTTATGAACCGGATTTACGGGCCGCGGCCCTACGCTTTCGTGTACACTGTGAGACTTCGTAGTAGTTCTTGATTAAATACGGCTGTAAGAAAAAGCCTTACTCATTCACCACGATACTCGCTTTTGGAGGTGGTGCTCAAGAGTGTAAATTCAAAAGGGCATGAACTTGCGCCCTTCGCCCCAACTGCACATAAACTAAACGTCGTTTTGTGTCTACGTCGTAAAATTAAGTGAATTTATGCATGAGCTTTTATAGTAAAACCACATGGATTTAAATACAACTTCGGAAAATAAGTCCGAACGCAACTTGCGGTTTGACCGCGACCTCTCCCAGACAACCTTGGTATGGGTAGTAAAACGTTAAATAAATAAATAGGGGGATCTCGGTCTCTATAGTCACGAACTCAAGTGCTATCGCGATGCTGCTTTTTTTGTTTAGTTAAGTTTATTTATCCGAAAACAATTTACATCGCGTATGAATTTAAGGTACTTACAAAATCAAATCAATAGCATGCCCATCCAATTCATCTTTGTTGCTAACATGACAATTACTTTCGTGTGATAAACTCGTCAATTGTGTAAAACACCCCTTCAGCAACAGTTTTCTAAAATTATTCTTGAAAATATGTGAATTATCAATATTTATTGACAAAGAAAATTACAATTCAATAATAAAAACAAATTAGAACTAGTATTTACAATTGAAACAATTACGCTAACTGCAGACTGTTGCAATCAATCTACAGGTAGCTCAACTGATCCATATCAATACCAGTCGGAAGCGTCCCCAAGACGATGGCTGCATTGCCCCGCGCTGTATGGATATTATAATATTATAAATTGCTTTCATTGCAGTGGAAAGAACATAATAATTTTACTGCATGATACCATGCTTTGCTACATTAATCCTCGGATATACCCGAGCTCTAGGTCTTTTCTTCGTGTCATGGGTCTTTTTTCTCTTCTCTGGAGTTTCAGAGTATTTGAGAGGGTTTCGTACAATGTCCATCAGGACAACTAATATAATGTATAAGCTAGGCAGGGTGACAATTTATTGCTTACTAAAATTATCTTTACATGATTCCCACGGAGGAAGCGCACCTATAAGGATACAGGAAAACATAACAAAAAGCGAAAAACAATCCAGGAACTTAGGAAAGTTCCGTGATTGTTTTTTGATCTTGTCTGTTTATAGCTTTGAATTACCATACGGTAATTCATGCAATAGCACCATTTATTATAAACACGTATTATTGTAAATTGACGTATCCAAATGTGCCTTTTGCTCATACGGCGAATTTATGAGTATGATTGATTATCACCTGGTGAATTCAGATGCATTTGTGAGTGAATCACGCATTGTATTTTCATCACTCATAGGCTGCATTTTCATCACAAAAAAAATTAACCAATGTGTGGCGAAAATAGCGTTTGTTGCCCATGGTCAAGAATATCGCTTAATATCTGTGTCAGTGTTTAATTTTAATAATATGACCTTTCCTACGTGTACATTTATTGTATTTATGGAAATAAAAAGAAATAAATATAATATAATGTATATGTATATGTATAATTTGTTTTTATTATTTGATTGTAATTTTCATTGTTAATAAAGCAAATAAAGAGTTCTTGATTCTTTCGGTCCTACCCCAAATTCCTAATGATCGAACCATCGGCAATTTTTTTTGCCCGTAGTTCTAGCATTAGAACTAGGTTTTTATAGAAAATTATCAAATTGGCATTAGTAAAGTACGGCCAAGGGAAATAACTTTCCCATAGTAAGACTATGGGAAAATTATTTCTCTCAGTTTTCTTGCTTGACTTAACTGCTGATGGCAACATTTCCTATGACAGCACTTTACTATGAGTGATACACTTACAAATACTCGCTGTTGTCACAGATGCAAAGGCCTTTTATTATCAGATAGACAAAAATAAAATAAGAGAATGTAAGTAATATTTCTTACCGGACTCCACAGAAAAGGCCAACAAGACTACAATGGCAATAATAGCGATCTTCATTGTGGCTGACTACGTCTATTGTTTCCTATGCCCTCGTTCTGCTTATATACTTTACTATTCGACTATTGTAATACTGTTGCTTTGCATGAATTCTTATCGGGTTTGACCATTGCGTCTAAGTCAATTGGTTTTAGGGGTTATGCGCGACGTCTCACGTGAGACGTTCCTGTTCCCAACAACGTCTCACGCACGGTAATGTTATAATACAGTATTGTGACAGCCGCTCGGTACGTCAGCACGCGGTAGGGCTGCCCGCCTGCAGTATTTTAATTTCATCTGCCTAGGTTGGTACTTGAGTTTCTTTCTAAATTAGTGATTGTAAATATTACATCTTAGCTTGGGGCTAGATAATGCTGTGTGTGTGTCCAAAATTATTTATTTATTTATATTTATTTATCATGGTTAACAGAGTTTTTATCTTTTTTGGATAACGTCTCATTCCTGATTCATACGACAATGTTACTCTAAGGTTTGCTGGAAGAAAACTTTTTTTCAGGGTTAAGCTCGCCTTTGTACATATCCTATTATATGTATAAGTATAAGTTCCTGCTATGTAGGTACAGTCTATTCATAGTTGCATTGTGTTCAATAAAGAATTACAGAAAGTTCCACTACCCAGGCACGAGGATGGTAAATATCCAAACAGACAAACCTTCTGTTTCCATAAAGAGGTGCCTCCAACAGTTATTAAAACAAATTTTCTGTCATTTTCCACAATCGGTAAAAGGCTAATGGCAAGCGATTTAGTCATTATTTTTCATAGATTACAGAAAAAGTTTGCTAATGGTTCAAAGGGAAGGGTTGATATACCTAAATGTTCAATAAAAAGTGTAATTTTGAAAAACCTAACAACCGATTTCAAATACCTTCATTAATATTTTTTTAATTTTGCGGGACAAATGCTAATTCACTCGTAAACAAAATTGGTTAATGGGATTGGTTACTGGTATTGATATGGATCAGTTGAGCTACCTGTAGATTGTTTGCAACAGTCTGCAGTTAGCTTAATTGTTTCAATTGTAAATACTAGTTATAATTTGATTGTAATTTTCTTGGTTAATAAAGGCCGTTGTAAGTTAATGGGACCATCTCGGAATCATGCTCTTTAAGTAAACTGGTAATAGAATCATTAAAATCGGTCCATATTGACGGAAAATGGGCGAACATACATAAAAAAAACATACATACCTACAGTCGAACATCCTCCTTTTTTAAATCGGTTAAAACTGGACAATGTTGGAATGTACCTACTAAAGTAATTTATTCGGCATAGCTTTACAACATCTCTTCGTATCACAATACGATTACTAATTAAATAAATAAATAAATTTTATATTGTCAAAACACCTATGGGCCAGAAACAAAAAAAAAATTCAGTTGTCGTTATAAGGATCTAGCCTTTATTAACAAAGAACATTACAGTAAAATAATAGAAACAAATTAGAAATAGTATTTACAATTGAAACAATTAAGCTAACTACAGACATTTGCAAACAGGTAGCCCAACTGATCCATATCATTAATTAATTATGTATATTTAGACACAACAGAACCTCTGCTTAGTGTAAGGCCAGATGAAGCTGTGTAAAAATGTGTTTTTAATTACTTCTTCATCCACACAGCCGGCAGGCTGAATGATCATAGCAGAAAATGTGCTAAAATACACAGAAAGAAGCTGCTACCCTTCTTCTGGTAGGTTTCTTTAGTCGGCTCTTACGACATCCACGGTCCACGGTCCAGTTAAAGAAGTCGATTCTCACGGTTCTCGTAATTTTCCTAGATCTAAGAAAATATGTCTAGCGCCTAGCAGCAAAAAGTATTTGTCCATTATCGAATTCTATTATTTAGTTCGAGTGACCACTTCAAGCAAGATTCGTGTCCCATTATCCGAAAACTAACTATAGTCAAACACTTCATGGTAATGGCCTGCAAATTCCGGGGATTGCTGTTGATTCTACAGATTGTCGTAGTTGTCAGATCAATTACTTAGGTACGGGCTGGCTGGCTGGTCGAACTATTAATTTCGCTGCTGATTTGATGATGGGATTGGGATTTGCAATGGATGATTGGTCTAACGAAGTGGCAATTAGAGATGTGGGAACATTATGGACACATTATTTATTTATTTATTCATCTTCAAATGTACTCTATCTTTACAGGCGCAGGCACCCAATGCAATAGATACCTCTAGACTATGACTAAACATTCTTACAAAAATAAACTGAAAATAAAATACCATTAAGTTCAGTTCACCTTGGGGGAAGTTCAATCAGTGGGGGGGGGGGGGGGGGGGTGAGAAACATTCGTAGAGACCTACACATAATCTACTTACGTAATTTTAATTTTAAATGCCGTGTCACTCTCCGCAATTTTAGAATTTTCTGATAATTTACATTTGAAGATGTTTTTTGTATAATAGGTACGTATACTTGTGCCGCTTTCATACATTTTCGATTGTAACTGCGTGTAAATCTCTTTCGAATCAATCTTCATAAACCGTTCCTTTGGCACCTGAATAGGTTAATCTCCGTCGTTTGATCATTTGCCGAAATCGAGGGGATTTGAGCAAAAAGGTATCTCTAACCAACCATTTAATCAATCTCTTAAGGTAACAGAACATTAAATTTATCTGGTAGTTACCCGAATCTATCTTGAACAGAAGAGGGATTATACTGTACAGTATGATCCCTTTTCTGTTCAAGATAGAGTGTCACCGTAGTGACACTGCGTAAACTGCAGGTTTTGCCCAAGCACGTTCGTGAAGACGTCTTCATTCTTTAATTTGGTATTGGTAAAAGTAACAGGTACTTCCCTCAATATAATAATCGTTCTTTAAAGATAAGAATAGATGATAAGAAGAGATGTATTTGAAACTATACACAAAAACGCCTAGGGCTGATACGAAACAAATGGAAAGATGCGTTCAACCCTTCCTAGTTTGATAAGATTCTTGTCTGTGATTGGCTGAATGCAGGTAGTCGTATTCGCACAATCCGACAAGTTGACCTTCAACTGCACATTACCCGAGCGCAATGCATTTGCGCATTTGTGGTTGCGTCGTTGTTTTCGTAAATCTAATGTCGAAACACTTTTTTACGTGTCTATACAAACCATAAAATGTATCAATGGGATCAGTTGCCCGATTCAAAATAGCATAAGGTCATCTGATCCCGCGGGATGAGTTCGAGCGGCCTCAGTTGACTAAAGACCCGATTTAACAGTGGATGTGGAAGTGGGAGATCGGTCTTTGGTAATTCATTGGGCTCCATACAAACGTATTTTTTCAATTAGAAACAAAGGTGATTAACCAAAAAATAAGAATTAAGACCTGGCGTCTTCACGAACGTGTTCGTGATGATGGGCAGAACCTGCTGTTCACGCAGTGTCAGGGAATTACCAATAACCCTGTACAAATCCTTGCCTTGCAGCCAATGCTGGAAAGGAGCCGGTGTAAGTACTATAATTTGTTCCATCTATTGTTCAAAACCATCGTTATTCCAAAACTGGCATTTGGGTTGATGTGCCAGGATAGTAAGTTGTAATCATATTAGCCTACTTCTACTTAGCGAAAGACCAACGAGGCAGTCAGTTTTACTGCAGATAAAGACGGGTTTAAATCCCGGGCCAGGCCAAAAAGTCTTGCTACAGGGATTTTGCCGTTGGTCCTGTGACCTCTCCCCGGGCGTGTCAGTTCGCCCGTCCTGTTGGATTAAGAGAATAAGGGAACAGAGGGTGCATATGTACGCATAAACTTTTGCAGTAGGTTTAAAATTTCCTGCGCACACGACTAGTCTCCGTTGAGATTTAGCCGAAATTCGTCTAGTGAAGTACCTGAGGAACGTATTTTATTTTGATACCATGAAATTCGATGATGGCCGCAGTAGTTTTTATTTACTAAAAACTACTGCGGCCATCATCGAATTTCATGGTGAATACACTGTGTAGCAGACACCATCGCCCTCCTCACAGATAGGGTGTTCCAATAGCATCATCATCATTCCTACCTACTTCACAGAAAAACATAAATGTCTTCCAGAAATAAAATTAACAAAGGGGCGACAACAATACAGAAAACAAAGGACGTCCACATTGTAACAGTAATTACAGAATCAGCAACATTTTATAGCCATTGTAAAACGTGAGTATTTGTTTTACGAGATCTTCTCTGCAGGTAGGTTCGTTATGAGACGGATCCAGTAGGATTATGGGTAACCGTAATATAATAACCATTCAATCAGTTTATGTAGGTAAATTACACAAGAAAATGTAGTACGCATTTTCTTGTGTAATTTACTGAGGTTTACCTCAGTCAGCAACTTCGGAGATGTTATGTCGTACCTTTTGTATGAGACTCCATAGCAAGGTGGCAACACAGCCCGGTGGGTTGGTGTGGTATTTGGTGAATTAGTATTGTAGGCAGCCGACATTACCTACCTACTTTGTGAACTTGTCGGTGGCCCGCTGATTTTGGTGTGTCGTTATATTAATGCTAATCATCAGTAGACGCTGATGCTGATATTCGCAACAAGTCTGGTTTAGACTCCATATAAGGTAGGGATGAGTCGTAGGGCACGTTCTTAGGGTGCATTTTTTACAGTGTGAGCTTTATATTTTATCAGATTTTCCAGAAGAAACCATCTATTCTTGAAAATCTGAAAAACTATCGAAAAGTTTCAAGAAGATGCTTCATCATGCTTTCGTTTTCTGCATTCACGCTCCAGTACCGTTTCCGCTCTTTATGCCCACCGCAAAAAAGGGGCGTTGCATTGCAAATAAGCCTTGGTCTCTAGATAACTACGCAGTAGGTACGCTGCGTTATGCGCTATGTGGTGCCGGACACATAATACCTAGTATGAAAAACGTTTAGAGTGGTATTCTGTTTAGTCGAAGTCTGCGTCAGCGGTAAGGTCAGCAGTACGCAGTGTACTGCGTAGTGACTATTTTTGAAAAAATGATGCCTAGACGATAGATAAGTACTCACTTCAAGACATACATAATCGTCTCTAAATTGCATAAAAAAAAACTCGTCTGGAGCCATTTTATTACTAACGAATAAACTACATAGAGTCCAAGGTCCAAGTCTACTTAGTAGTCCAAGAACATAGTCTGGACTTGTTCGGACTTTGATTGATGAATTGTGAATTGAGGTGGTGGCTCAGAGTGGTAATTACACACGCAAGGCTGGTGCCCTGAAAACAATGTAGGTATACACCTGTGTTATAAATAAAATCGCAGAAAAGTAATCATGATAAATTATGTCCCAAATAAGCGGATTGTCGTTTCCTTACCGTAGAAACTGTTCTAGGCAATAATTATTATATTTATTACATATTCATGTATGAATATGTTGGTGTTCCTTAACACATCACAGTAATATTATAAACTACTAATACTTCTTCATGCCTAAATCAGTGAACCACCAATTTTAGTCCATTCGTTTCACTAATTTTGTGCAATACTTTTTATCGCATAAATCAGTTTCCCTGGGATGGAACTAATCTTAAAAAGTTTCCGTAGAAACAACGCGTGCGAAGCCGCAGGCAGAAACTAGTAAATAGATAAAAGGAAAAGCTTAATATCATCAGCTTGTGCCTAATTTACTTTTATTCCCTCCTCTTGAGTTGGAGTTACTTTATATGTAAGGTTGGTAATAATGTTTAGCCAAATCCAAATAAAACGAAGTAGGTATTTCCTATATCCTCGGAAACCCATCAAAGTCTTGGAGTGGTCTCCGTTCGTGCGTGCCAGTTTTTTTCCAAATAAGTTTAGTTATTGTTACACCCACACTTTCAAAGCTCGTCTTTTGTTTTAATTATCTAGCTAGTGTTATCTATCATCAAGAATACACGAACTGTTTTAAGAACAGGTTATTTCTAAGACATGTGTTTTCCAAAGTGTACTTACGTCTACCGTGACGTCGTATGATTAAATCATATGACGTAACGGTTACCATGGGACTGAACTGTAAAAGCTGTCGTAAATAACTGAAGGATTACGGAACAAGCCGTGATTCCTCTAATTCAGCGAAATGCCTATTAGCTTTACGATACCGGGAAATTATTTTATTTATAGGCGGCCCTTACGATGTGGGCCTTAGGATTATAATTAGGTACGAGAAGGGTCTTAGCTAAATTTGAGAAAGTCCCTCAGTCACTTCTAAATTATAAGGGGACATTCAGTAGGAATTGCCTGGTCGTTGAGAAAAGGCAAATGAGGCAAATTTGATAGCACGAGAACAACATAGCTGCTAACTAACATTAATGACATCCTGCAAATCAAATTATGATATCAACAATATTTTCAGGGCAGACTAGGAATGTAATGTGGGGCGAACGTGGAAGAAATCCAAAAATACCTATATCTGAAAAAGTTCTGCTAGCACAAAATAAAACAAATGAATTACTATTGCAAGCGATTTACTTTTATTATTTTGGTCGAAGCAGTCGAAAGCATTTATTATTAACACCAGACATGGAGCAAACATTTCTTAGAATATGTCCAGTCATGCACATCTAGCATGTTGTCCACTTTCCAGTCTCCAAACGTCTGCTCATGACGTACAGCACCCATACAATATTCAATGAAGAAGTCTCCATAATACAGTGCAACTACGTGACGTAAACGAAACTTATACAAGCACGAGACACCTACGCTGTTCCAAGTAATCAAACTTAAGCGCTCGTTCACACAGTGGTTATAGCAGGTCAATTTACATGTATTTATGGGTGTGTCACTCTTACTGGTTTTTTCCGCACATAATAGGCTGAAAAAAAAAATATGAATCAATAAAAAATAATAAATGCCGAAAATTAGTAGTGATACCTACACTCACAAATACATACATCTGAATCGACCATTTTTAACAGAATCATAGACAAGAGCTCCAGCTATTTCTAAATCTCTTAAGGAGTTAGAGCTAGACACATACTTAAGTTTTTTTTTTATGACATATATAAATTATTCTTTATTGACAAAGAAAATTACAATTCAATAATAAAAACAAATTAGAACTAGTATTTACAATTGAAACAATTAAGCTAACTGCAGACTGTTGCAAACAATCCACAGGTAGCTCAACTGATCCATATCAATACCAGTCGGAAGCGTCCCCAAGACGCTGGCTGCATTGTCCCGCTGTAATTTAAAAATAAATTAATAAAGGTACTAAAGGGAAAATAAAGCGCCATTTGATTTTATTCACTTTTATATTTTATAAACTAGATAATGGCATGTGTTCTTCGAAAAGATAATCGCTCTATTGATATAAATTGATGTTTTGGATAGAAGTATCCATACACATAACGTACAAAGTTAACCAACGCAGCTGATAATTGTTCGATTTATCTTTCGAAGAACACTACCTTGAGGAAGTGTAACATAACAAGCATTAGTCGATACAGGAGGATATTTTTACACCGCATGTTCTACCTATTCAGTTTTTACTGACCGCTATGTGTGTTTACTGTATCCAGAATTCTGTAGTGTGTGCTGTGAGCTCGCTTCCACAACAACTTACCTACGCCATCAACAAATTAGACAAGAAAGTGTGTAAAACTTACCGCTGTGTGAACCTGTCCTAAGGTCATGTTTTACTGAAGGCAACATCCTAGGGTTATTTATTAATGTACTGGCCATGTAATCTAATTCTGTCCAGTTGATAAGGGTTATGTCCAATCTCCGTACATTTATTTACTAAACCGTAGCACTTGTGGCAGCTACAGTAATGTCATCTGTTATGATGATGACACGTTTAGCAAAAACTGTTACTAACTAGCTTTTGCCCAAGCCAAAAGCCCTCGCACAGGCTTTTCCGGGATAAAAAGTACCCAATATGATATTCCAGGTGTTGCGGACGGTAACCGGGTTGACCTGGTTCGCCCTGGGACAGTATCCCAACTTGAGTTCGACGTGCGTTCCTTTCCTCTTCCGTAGCTGGTAGACGCACGCCGCCACGCACCTCTGAATACGTATGATGCTGCGGTACAAAGACCCGATCTTCCTTCCTATGGGGACCTCGACTTCCGAAGAAATGAAACGCAGGATAATCTTCTTGAAATCTTAGGTTTCGGCTGTTCCTAGGTTTCCCTACTAGTACTTGCTGTCTTCCTATTATCATGCTTTCACTAATTTTTGCCTCTTCGGTGGCTGAGCTGCGACTGACTGCCTTAAAAAATGCGCTTATATTTATATGGCCGTGTTTTACCGGCGAGATGCCTGTGCGTTTTTGACCTATTTCTCCTAACATTTTCACATGCACCGAAACCTTAAAACCTTTATTTCATTACCATTTTCTTAAAAAACACTTACAAATTTATGTTTTTACATAGTAGAGATATACCTTATTTATATAAATACAATTATAGTATCTAAACATTTTCAAATAATAAAAAAATCCTAGACTACTTACAAAAATTCAGTTCGGAACTAATTAGTTTTAAAGAAGTATCTTTAAAACTAATTAACCTATTTACATAATTCAAACTGAAAACTCAATTGTAAATCTAAACCTTTCAATTAACACTTTTTTATTATCAAATATCCACAAACAAAAAAGTACAATTTCAAGTTACGTAAAAATGAATCTTTTTAAACTTAAGCAAATTGTCACATGCTCGGTGATTCTACGATAATTAGAGACAAGAAATAAATCAATCTAGTAAAATTCTAACTAGAACTTATCAACATAATTCTTACATTAGGGTTTCGTCGCCGACAAATTATCTACCTGGTAGATAATTTTTCTGCAAAATTTCAGTCATCCGTTCAGTAGTTTGGGCGTGAAGAGGTTTGGTTTGGGTATCCAAACATCGAAATATCCGTCCAAAATTGCACATTTATAATTTAAGTGTTATGAGAGCCTAAGGTACCAGCCATCCGGCTGTTGGCGGTTGGTCGGCAGCCGCATCGCAGTGCGAAAATAAACTATTTTCTCGTACATTTTGGATTGCGGCCAACCGGACGGAACTGCACATTTTTGTTCCAGATTTGTGTGATGTTTGTGTCTGTATTTTTATTCCTTATAGGTTCCTTATAGGTTACTGCCTGTGAAGATTGCAGAAATAATTATTAGTCAAGACACCCCATGCATGGTGGCCAGATTTAGTCCATATGCGATAATCGCAAAAGTCTTTGGGCAAGAAGATACTTCGAACTCTAGGTACTTAGCTCTCTCCCTTTTTTTGTCCTCAGTATTATTTAGTTATTGTATTTGCAGCGTCTCTAGTACCAATTTCATAATAGGTCATCTTATGCAACATGGTATGTAAATATTCAACTCTCACTTAAACCGAAGCAGAAAAACCTGCGACACTTGTTAGTCCAGTCTTGGATTACACCACAGAAGATATTAGCAGACTGACTTCTTTAACTTTGTAGCAATGTGGTAAATTTGTAAGCAATCCCGTCTTAAGCATTGGTCTCTTGATCACTACACAGTACGCTGCATTATGCGCTATGCGATGCCGGACACAACAATCGTATGAAAAACGTCTAGAGTGGTCTTTTGTTCCGTCGAAGTCGGCGTCAGCTAAAGGGGCAGTACGCAGTACGCAGCGTACTGCGTGGTGATCAAGAGACCAAAGCCGATATTTGTTTGAAACTGGTTTCTATGCTTCCCATATTTTTTTTTGTTTTTTTGTGCTTATTCAAAAACATGTGCGCTATTGTATGCTTCCTAATGGGCACATAATACGTCCAATGCTGAACATGCCTTGCTTTTGTCATGCCTTAATCACCACGCTTGGCAGGCAGATTGGTGATCGCAGTGGGAGTGTTAAATACACAGAAGGAAGCTGCTCTCATTCTTCTAGCAGGTTCCCCTTAGTCGACTCTTAGGACCCAGGGGCTGAATTGGAGGGGTCGGTTCGTAAGCCACGAAGGCCACGGCCACGTACGCGTATTTCCTATTTATTTTGAGTAATGTAAAATGTCAGTGCGCCAGCCAAAACTACTAAATGGATTGCAGTAGTTTGGACGTGCTGAAGTAACAAACTACCATGTATTTATCATCTCTTTCACATTTTGTTGATGCTTGCACAACGACGTCCATAGGAGTTTATAGGCAGCGGTAACCGCTTCCCATCAGGTGGACCTCAAGCCTGCCACTTTTGTCGTATAAAAATACAATTTTTATTGAAAAGTCATAATATTTGTAAATACCATAGATAATATTATTTACTTCAGATTTCCTAATAAAAAACAAGTGTAGGTTGTAAAAGTACGTGTTCTTCGTAATCCTCTTGTTATTGTGAGCCTCAAATAAACCCACACAACTGACATTTCAAGATCGGATTTTCTGTAACCCAACATAATGTTAAATGTTATGGATGGAAGCTGATAACAAACAACTGCACCTCATTGTGTAAGTACCAAAATTAATTTTATCACATGAATGTCTTTGAATTTACCCACAGTTTTATAGGAATCGTACTTGGTGTACCTACTTCATTAGCACTCTTAGAATTACTTACTATAGAATACTTGATGTCACAATTTGATTGTTTTGATAAATCTAATAAACGACTTGGCTTAGCCCGAACTGTGGAATCTCACCGCGCGGGATTTTCCGCAGAATTGTGTAACTTATGGAAATTGTATGAAGGTACCGGCACTTGCGGAAAAAATCCGCGTAAGTTACGATGTACGCGGATTATATCCACGATAAAAATCCGCGCGGTGAAATTCCCCTGAACAGTTTTTAAGTTTTGCAGGATAAATACTAATCCCTCGGGAATAAAATTTATGGGCCACCTCGGGATCATCCTCTATCTATACAACTGCAAAACAACCATCCAAATCGGTCCTTAAGTAACAGAGAAATCGACGAACATACATAAAAAAATATACATACAGCTGAACATAGAAATTCCATTTTTCGAAGTCGGTTAAAAACAAGCAAATTCTGTGTCTAAATTATGTAAGTATTTATATGGATATGTTACCCATGAAGTTCTTTATACGATGCACTGCCAAGTCATGTGATGCCATACCCATTCCCCTGAAAGTTCTCAAAGCGGCTAGTATGGATTTGCACAGTACAAAAAAGGAAAAAGATTTCGTTTGACTAGTCAAAGCTACCGGCTGCTATAATCCAAAATGCAACTAATCACTCAAAATCATTCCAAAACTATAATTGAGTTTATATGAGCTATTGGATCGCTGTCATATTACGAAAAGTAGTTCCTCTATAACCATTACGCTCTGCTGCAAGACGCTAAATGTATGTAGGAAACGATAACTTTTATAGTTTTTGAAAAGCTGATACTAAGGTCTCTGTTTGCTATAATCTATACCCACATAGCTTATAGAATTGGCAAGCTGCAGTGGTAGTGGGCCGGCCACATCTCGCGACGAACCGATAACCGCTGGGGTAAACGTGTTCGTGAGTGGAGACCGCTACTCGGCAAACGTAGTGTAAGGCTCCCTTCAGCCAGGTGGGATGACAATCTGCGAAAGACTGCAGGCAGGTGCTGCGGCAAGCTGAAGACAGGGCGTTATGGCGCTCATTAGGGGAGGCCTATGTCCAGCAGTGGACTAATATTTGATGATGATGATGTAGGTACCCAACCCATGTTTGGAATCACATATGGGAACCCACCCAGTTGACTTGGTACTTTATTAACAAAGAAAATAACAATCAAATAATAGAAACAAATTAGAACTAGTATTTATAATTGAAACAATTGAGCCAACTGCAGACCGTTGCAAACAATCTACAGGTAACTCAACTAATCCATATCACATCAGTCGGAAGCGTCCCCAAGACGCTGGCTGCATGGCCCCGCTGTATGGCAACGCTGACGCTGCGCCAGATACGTTGACTTGGTTGGACTTTGTATTCGATACATACAATACAATACAAAAATGCTTTATTGTACACCATAAAAATAACATTACAAGGAGACATTACATAAGACAAGTACAATGGGCGGCCATATCGCTTAAAAGCGATCTCTTCTAGGCAACCTTTGGAAGGAAAGAATTTTTTGAATTTAAGAAAGGCAGTGTACCAAAAATAATGTAAAATGGATATTAACATACCATTGTACCTACCTAAATATAAATAATAAAAAACATTATCTAACACAACATACATTGGTCTACATTTTATTTTACAAAAGCTCTTGCTCTACAACTTTGTCGGTAGGTATAGCGTGTAGACTGGTATTGCCAGTATTTGGCACTTGGCGAACAATTTATGATACTTTCGTTGTATGTTTCAATGTTTTCACTTTTCCATTACAAAATGCTACGACAATGCATCGTAAATCACGGGGTAAACGAGACTTTCTACTGATGTAGGTATTCTGCGCTCTATTTTATTGGTTCTTACTCAAATGAATAGGGTATTGTGAAAGTGAACATTGATGACCTCTCTTTGACATTTGAATAAATAATTGTATAAATTGTAACAAAAACACAGTAAACTGAGAGCTAACATTTTTTAGTTAAACTGATTTTTCGACAGTTCTACTGACAAATAAATTTGTCCGACCCGAAGGGATCGAGTTTAAGATTATGAATTGTATGAAATCGTATGAAATCTTGCACACGTATGGTAGTATATAAACACTTACCGGTGACGGCAACGGTTAGGCGGCTGCCGGCGCTAACGCACAATCGCAGTCTAAAAATGCCCTTCCGCGCCAAATCAGGACATATCCTCAAAATAATTTGATTCAATTCAATTATTTTATTGCAGTCAGCTCGAATATTCATGCCTTCAGTTTAAACAGTTTTTACAACGGCGTACCGCACTTTTTGTTACAAAACTCACAAATACCGGTTGGTTCCGGTTTCTCCGTGGTCGTAGTAGTGGTAGTAGTTGTGGTTATATCGCAGTGGTAGAACCGAGGGTGGTGACGATGGTAGTGGGGTGGTTCGTCATACACGTAGGAACGATCGTGCTCGTAGGGGTGGTAAGGGATATAGGTGTCGTCATAGTCCTCGTCGTCCCAGTAAGGTGGTCCTGAAGAGAGATTGAACATGGATAAAACTTTATAAATTTTCGCGATTTGTTTGATTGAGGAAATAATCATTAATTAGGTAATTAATGATTATTTCCTCAATCGTCTATCTTGGTCCACTGCTAGAAGCAGGCCTCCCCTGATAAGCGCCTTATTGGCTTTTATCTGATGGGGAGTAAACACTGGGCAGTTCGCAGTGCGGTGGTAGCAGGTTGGGGATCGCAGTTCGATGGTAGAATTGTTCTACAGGGGGCGCTGCTGCCCGCCCGCGGTGGATATCCCTTAGTCGCCTCTTACGACGCGGGAAGAGTTGGGGTGGTGCAAATTCTAGCCACGCACCACACAACAATGATTAATTATCGGGTATTTATAGCGTACCTTGGATGTAAGGGAAATAATAACAAAAGGTACGAATAAATACCTACCTACCCAATAAATATAATCATTCATTATTTGAACATGAATGTTTGTGTTTCGTATCGGTGTCAAATTCTAACTCCTCTTGGCACCGGCGGCTAAAAGAGCCCATCGACATAGTAGAAAAAAATGTAAGGAAAAGTTTATTTCAAAAGTAAAATGACACTATTTAAAGTTAAGTGTTACAGTTCTCTCACTCTCTAGCACCCACATACTACGTACTATACACACACAAACACAACACATCCCCCGGGCGACTCTTGTTTCCCGGTCTCTTAAGAGATCGGTGACCTCAGGAGCACCATCACACTTACACTCACACACACACCCTCACACACTTCTTACACACCATATATATTTATACAAACAGAGACTGGCTGTCGAAGAATATAAAACCCAAACAACTAAATTAGCTTGTAATTTTTGGTTGATTTCTTTGATTACTTTTAGGTTTCATAATTTTTTTTTCATTCTTAGTTATCTTTATTTTTCTATAATAACAATAATATGTAAAATAGGTAGCTCGCCAACCTATTTTTAGTAATTTCACGTTTTTGGAACTCTTTCCACTTTAATTTCGGGGGAGGCCGTTGTCATCTGCGACACAGTTTTTAAAACTTCTGCAGATCGGATCGTTTCCATTTTATAACCATGTATCCATTGTTTTTGTTCCATAATAAACAATTTATTTACAAAAAAGAAAATATTATAGTAAGTTATGTATGTAAATTTTTGTATTTATAACATGATTCTATCTAGGTGTTCTATCTACCCGTGGCGAGTGGCTGTCCTCCGTATACATCCATAGTCCTTATTAATGAAGCTGCTAGGTAATGAATATGCATGCAACGAAGGCTTTTCTCTATAATTGATACTCGATAGCAACAACGTTACTAATGGATGAATGGAATCAAAAATAGTAAAAAAGGTCTTTCTATTGTTTGTACACTATAAATGTCCAGCGCACATGGATAGTCTCATTTGAGACTGGCCGCTGTGGCCGAAATTTGGCAAGGAGGCTAGCATCATCACTCAATACGGGACCATAAATAGCAACCATTTAAAACCAAAATCTTTCTCACTTTTGAATGCAAATGACACCATTAAAACATGCACTACTACAATGGACAGTCATACACACAGTCTGTGTGACGTCACATAATATTAATGAGACACGAGAATATTTCAGTATAAAAATAAGTATACAAACAAATTAACATCCAACACCAACTATACTTCAGTTTTATTGTATTTGGTGTTACATAAGCTTGTATTTTTATACATTTTTCTATAGATATTTGCATGAAAACAAGGAAAACACACAGACAACACGTCCGCGCGACAAATCAAGCAAGAAAGTTCCTGAAAGAAACATAAATTTATACCTAATACACCATTGAGATAAAATAAGCAAGAAGCCGAGAAAATAAAAAGCGTTTGTTAATAGATCGACAACAGTCTTATAAAAAAGATGAAAACATCTATTCTTGTAGACTTACCCGCATTTCTCTTCTCTCGTTTGGAACAGTACAAAGGGCACACTTTTACGCAAAAATAAATCGCCTTCGCCTCTGAAATAAATATTTGAATACAGTTAATATTATATATTACCGTCGTAATAGTTTTCCTGAAATTGAAACTATAAGGTAGAGCTTTTATTTTCACCGAAAAATAAATCTAATATGTAAGAAATATACAACTATAGATGAACCATATACCAATAACAATAGGTAATGATGCATAGTACAATTATATTAAATTCAAAACGTGAGAAATATTGCCTGAGTTAAATTAAAATTAAAAACCAATTTTCAGCGCCCGTGAATGGGCAAATGCTGTTTGTAATGTCGTCTTAAATGTTGTTTATTTGGCCTGAGGTCTCCTAATGAATTAGGTATTATGTCGTTGATTTTTATACTTAAATAGTTTCTACAATATCTTTCTAAAAGTACTACATACTTTTTTAAAGTAAGTAAATAAATAAAAAACTCAGACAAAACTTTTATCTTGGAAATTTTCCGTTACTTTCAAACTGTTCACTCACAAATGGTTCACTCACCCAATAAAAAGAAAGTTCCACCGAGTTCAAAGCAAAATCCGATTAAGAAAAACAAAAAATGCAACTTCATTTTCCCCACTTTATCAGCAAAGTGATCCTTGAAATAAATGAATAGAATATATTTTACTTTAACTCGACTGATTACTAAAACGGAGTTGCAAGCCTTTCACTGCCATGTAAAGACAACTTTTGCAGAAAATCTTCCGCGATCTTTATAACTTGGATACCGAATGGCTTATTACGTGTGCCAGTAGCGATGCGTCTATGGGGAAGGATGATACAAACTTGTAGGAAGATTTCACGAATGTAAGCGGGGTTACCTACTGACTTAGTTTGTGTTGGAATAACACCATCTTTTTATACCTTAACGCGCTCGTTAAGGGATATAAATGAAAATAAAAAGTAAATTAAAGAAGAATTTAAGAAACTTAACAACAATGCTACCAATACAATTAGTGCACTTTACTCTTAAGGGGCGAACCTAACTGGTTTGGTTGTCATACTAGGCCTAGATCTCGGTACTTACGGGATCCCCGTTGTAAGAAACTCGAATTACATAAAATTTAATAAAATTTCTTTGGTTCCTTGAATGTGAAAACAAGATTGAGAAAAAAACATTACGATAAAAAGAAAGAAAAAGTGCACTGTTTCGCACATAATTTGGTCGAGATCTCAAGAACCCCTGTGGTCTATTGAAATGACTTATGTTTTGATTCGTTATTACTAATTACATGGTTCCTAGATAAGTTGTTTCTTCATGAGTTGCGTAGTTTTCTTGAATATAAGCAAACACTTGATAAGCGCAGGTATATACGCCGTTCCAAAAAGGTATGTTATTTCCCGCTCCCATGAGCGTGAAATCCTATGCCTATCCTTTTCACAAAATGGCGCGGATTGCGCCCTCTTAAGTCTACTCTAAGTTTTTAGAGGAAAAGCGTTTTAAATGGCAATATCAATATTTTCTTTACATAGAAAGGTAAACGATTTCCAAGAAGATGGATTGTGATTTCAACGAATTGTGTTTTTGTTTTTAAATTGGGTGTCATTTTTGGCATTGGCTGTAATTTTTGTTGTTTAGTGTAATTTTAGACATTTGGTGTCATTTTTGATAAGTTTCGTAAATTATGACATTTGGTGTCTTTTTTTGATAAATTTCCGTAGTTTTTGACAGTTGCTCTCATTTTTGACATTCGGTGTCATTTTCGAAATTTCTGTCCAGTTATAAAAAAAAACTGTCAACTTACTTATCTTTGCTTGAATTTTTTCAGAAAGAGTTTTTTTACGGCTTTTGAGGAGGTTTAGAGCTATATGGCTATGGCTCCTGCTAATGTCAGTTATCAAATTTGTGAAAGCATTTGTGAACGAATAGGTTTAAAATTTATAAAAGTTGAGTTCAAAAATAGAAAGAAGATAATTTAATCTCAATCTAGTTCATTATTTACAAAAGCAACCATAAACAACCAAATTAAAGCTATACATATAAAAAGTTGGTACTTAAATAAATTATCATTCTTAACATGAAGAAGTTAAATACTTACATGATGTATGAAGTTACAATTATTTATAATTAATTACAGAAATAAATCTACAAAGTTTAGATACCAAAGGACGGAACTATGTCGTTCCGCTAGTTCACATGTCATTTTCACAGTTCAATCAAATTTAATTGAACCGATAATCCCATTGCATGCATAGTATTATTGCCAGAACAAGTTGGTTAATAATTTGCTAAAATAATCTACGTGAGTCATCAATAAATGATTTACAAAGAATACACAGTCAAATGAGCAGAAGAATTTTGAGAAGTTATGACCGGTAGGTACCTATAAAAAGGAGGAAGAGGTAAAAATTTGTTAGTTTGTATGTTTGTTTGTCGTGGGTAATCCCCGGAACTATTAGACTGTTTCCAAAAATTATTTCACTGGTAGGTAGGTAGATCATCCCATCCCTGAGTAATATAGGCTATATAGGTTTTATCCAAGTACGTGAGCGAAGCCGCGGGCAGCAGCTTGGTATCTATATAATTATAAATTAGGTATGTTATATTGGTACCTACTAAGTACAATGTACATACGAGTAAGTTTGAACCTATAGATTTTATTGTAAGTACCTATAAATAAAAATTCTAGCCTGTCTCTTGGATTGGAATTTTGCACTTGACTTGTGTCTTGTTGTGTTGTGTGTGTGTGTGTGTGTGCCCGTTTTCGGTTTGATGCCCGCCATTCCATCCAATGCAATGAATTGGTGGACATGTTGAATATTCTAAGCTCGGATTGGACCGGCATAGTTCCAGGAGAGGACATAGTTCTTGAAACTATTTCAATCCGGAACTACCCATCTCTACAGTGCACGCGACCAATAAACACAATTAGGATTGCGACGGAGAACCATCCCACCGTGTCTGTGCAGCCTTTCTTAGAGTGCACACAAAGTCCCCGGGCTCGCCTTTCCAAGGGATAAAGAGGCCTTCAAATTCCACAAACCAGAATCCATAAGGATCCCATTATCCCTCTGTTTGCTAAGGTTGAAGGAGTGGTAGATGTTTTAACGCAAAATTCACATTATGTGGCTGATAGGTACATCCCTTTTTTGGAGTGTTCTGTGTGAGTACAAAGCTACAACCCCTATTTTTAAACATATTCCTCGAAGTGCCCGCATTCCTGTCGCTTCCGATCTCTCAGGGGCCATCAGGAATGCTGTATCAAAAAACATCAAGCGAGCTTGGGAGCATTTACTAGTTTTCCCTTACAGTGCTGCATGTAAAGAAAAATTTGGCCAACAAAGCATTAATTACGGTTAGGATTAAACAATATTGTATTGGGTACACTGCACGCGAAGGGCAGCCTATTTCAATTGTTGATCAGGACACATTACAAAATTCAAAATCCAATAAACCATTGATTGAGTCTACTATCACTCTGTAGATAGTAGACTGGTTGGACCCATCATATTAATGATTGACATGATGGGATATTCATTTTGCCGTATTTTTTCGTTTCTGCCGTATGAACCTTAAGATTCTGAATAGTATTTAGATTTTTGGACTCCTGCATGGTTTGATTTGGTTCTTACTTAATTTAAGGGGACAAATACTAGCCCCTCGGGAATAAAATTTGTATGGGACTAACTCGGGATCATTTTCCATACAATTACAAAATAATTTTCCAAATCAGTCCATAAATGACGGAGAAATAACATCCATACATACAACCGAACATAGAACTTGGAAGTCGGTTGAAAATTTATCAATTATTGATTTTATTTATTTCTCTCACATTAATACGCTCATACTAAAATCTGCCTTCATTGACTGCTAAAAGAACTCTTTCACAAAGATCCCAAATATTGGATTAACCAAACCTATTTATTTTTAACAAACGCCTATTCATACCTCACGCAAAAGGGTTGGACCAGGTTTGACAAAGGTTCTGTTATCTCAATAATGCTTCCTTCCCACAGTTTTGCACACGACTATAACATGACTCAAGCAGTTCCTCGAGTTATCTATACTCGGTTCTAGAATCCAAGATATTTTTTGCAAACAAAGTAGTTACAATACCAAAGAAATATTTGTGGAATATACGACATTTTTTCATTAGTAATTTCATTGGTCTCTCGTCCGTTTTCGAAACTGGTCAAATGCATGTCAATCGCGAACTAAGTCGCGGGTACAGCTAGTTTAATATAATAATATAAATTCGAAAAAAAACTCTGTCTGTTACCTTTTCACGCCTATACCACGGTAATGATATCTATACCTATATATACGGCTGAACGGATCTCAGTGAAATTTGGCAGATGGTATCCCGGGGACGGACAAAGGCTACTTTTTATCCCGATGAAAACGTGCGAAGCCGCGGGCAGCAGCTAGTTAGTAATTAACTTAATAAATACTTGTGAATAGTTATATTACATACATACATTCTAGAGGTCAATTCAGATGAATGATTCACTCATACTAATTTCTTCGCATATTGGTCCATTTTTAAGGTTCCGTACCGGAAGTTTTTAAAGTTGGTAGTAGTTTCTTTTCTGTTTCTCTCATAACTCTTGTGCTACAGCCTCGTTCAATGATATTCGCTCAAGTGTAATATGGTAGAAAATAGCTGTTTTACGTCCACGATAGGTACACAGGGGAAAACTTTCTCTTTGAAAAAGTGGATTAGGCTTCCTTTCGTCGTTGATTTTAAGGGTTTGACTGAGCCTCTGGTGTTTGAACCTCGTTTAAATGATACTTTTATTTTACGAGTTAGGAACACGATTTTCTAAACTAGATTTTAGGTGTTTATGGACAAGTTTATCTTATACTAGCTGTGCCCGCGTCAAATTTGCCATTTCATGGTGTTTTAATTTTTTTGCGCGGTACCTTTTCGAAAATAAAGGAAACCTGACTGGGCCTTAATTAAGTACCTGCTGAAAGATCAGCTATCTGCCGAAGAAAGACCCGAAAAAGTTTGTGTTTTGTTTTATCTAGGTACCTACCGTGGATGTATTCATTATGCATTTAGTAAAAGTTGTAATTTTGACTTGAAATACACTTAAATTGTATTTGTTTGTATCGTAGACTGAGAATTAACTATTCTCAGTCTACGGTTTGTATAGATTACTTCATTATTTGACCACCAATAGATAAGAGTTCACAGGACACAGCGTATGTACTAGGAAGGTACTGCATAGGTTATATTATACTTTATTTCCATTTAGAGCAAACTTTTACCCAAGAGACGATAATAACCCCAAACAAGAAATGAGTTAAGCAAGACAAAGCTGAATTTATTGTTCTTTTGTTTAAGAAATCGAATCGATCCTATCCACTTATGAACCATTTAATATCCTATGAAACGCCCGGAACCGGAAGCAATCTTTGTAAGATTGCCTCCGATTCCGGGCGTTTTGTTGTCGGTATTTCGAATTGACAGGGTTATTCTGAATGATTTCGTTTGACTTAAATTAAACTAATGTTGATTTATTATTTATATAAATTAAACTGATATGAATTTCAGCCACGGCGGCCAGTCTCAACAAAGACTTGACATACAGAACACATTATATTACACAAGTGTGTGCAAAAACACAGGTGCACTCTCTATACCCTTCAATCTCATACCGATGGGACGGCCGACCGATACGACCGGGTCGTGTCGGCCTACCTCTTGGTCAGGCTAATTTGTTGACATAATTTGAAGTCAACTTTGAGCTACACCATAATGTACGTCTATTAATCTATTCTCTCGACTGAATAGCTCATAAATAAAAAAAGAAGCAGGAAAAGAAGCAGTTATACAAAAAAATAACAACTGGACAATATTTTTAAGACGAATGTACTTAAATAATAATATGATGTGTGATGTGTACCTGAGCACTTAGCACATGTACGTTAGTTTCCCTAGATTAAGATTATGGTTATATCGCTCGCTGTGAACAGTGAATAAATGCACTTCACGATATTCGGACGTTTCCATTACGTAGAAACTAAAACCTATGTAGGCATAACCTACACGAGTTTAAAACCATTACTAGTTACTGTGTATTAAACAGTGAATGAGCTACTTAATGACACCTGTAAAGGAACGTAGTAGGAATATTACAATTTTATGACAATTATTTAATTAGAACTTAAGATTTTAATATTGCTATGCGTGACATACATAAGTGGGTATATCAT
This sequence comes from Eupithecia inturbata, assembly GCA_963662085.1. Lineage (NCBI taxonomy): Eukaryota > Metazoa > Arthropoda > Insecta > Lepidoptera > Geometridae > Eupithecia > Eupithecia inturbata. The sequence goes on from OY759195.1 coordinate 4,336,929, forward strand.
CGCTTATTATGAATCACCCTTCTGACATTAACCGCCGTATTCAAGAACAATACTATGAGGTCTCAATTCTTCGTCAACTCGCACCAGTTGGGACAAGAATCATGGAGCGAGTTAGTGAATCACTCGAGGTCTCACAGTGCTCACGAACGCATAGGGTCGGTAAATTGATAACTCTTGCACGGGAAAATTGTCATTAATTTGTATTTGGTTTGCTTCCGTAGATAAGACAGTATTGTTCTTGAATACGGGTGTTAATGTAAAACATTTATTTTTATAACTAAGGACTCCTACTCGAATGTTGCCACGCCCTTAAAGGGTTTATTTATTTCACAAAAAAATAACACCTTGTAATGGACAGAATGCACTAAATAAATAAATAAAAAGACTGCAAAATCTAGAGCATAATTACGAGTAGGTATGTAGTTTTACTCGGTTTACTTGACGAGAAATGTAAATTGACTGAAAATAACTTCAAGGGGGATAGGATGGAGGGCTAAATAGTTGGGTTTCCACCGCGGGAAAGGTAATGAGCAAGAAATGAGAGATGAGTGAGCGGAGCTAATTTCCAAGCTTTCTGCTCGCTTAGTCCTTCCCGCTCGGATATGTGTTGGTGGAATAACTAATACCTATGCTATTGTTTACTGTTGCGAGTTAAAATAGTCCGCTCCCCTCGCGGTGAAAATCCGGCTTAAGGCTGGTGTATGGCCCAACGGCCTAAAGAACACAAAAAAAAACACAGAAAAATACTCAAACTCAAAGCGTTAAGAGAAAATATCCAAATTTCGAATAAAAAAAATTATTCGAAATTTTGATATTTCTTCTAAACGCTGTTGATTTTGGGTATTTTTCTTTCACGCAAATATTTGTCAAAGTATTTTACACAAATTGAACATTTCACGAAAATAAGTTATTTATACGGCTACAGGTAAGTACCTAATTATTTTGTGCCGTTGGGCAATACACCAGCCTTAAACCAGGCTGTAAATGACCCGTACACGAGAAATAGTTATTAGAGAATACGCCTTCAGAATTAATGGGAAGGAACTCGGAATTTCAGTATTTAATTCGATTGACGTCACGGCAATTTAGATCTTAAATTAAGGAACCAACAATTATTGAATTTCGTTATCGAGTTATTTTCGGTTCGAAGGTGCATTTTGAGATTTCTAAGTCAAATTAAAGACAATTGTTAATTTGTCCGTTAATTGTCCTTTTTGCTGCTGTAACACTCAGCCCAGTCCACTTTTTGAAAATATTTTTGTGTAATTGTTTTTGTCGTAATATAAGTTAACTATTTTTCAAAATGTATTTTTATATCTGTTTTGTAGGTATTTATTGTGTGAGGTGTTCGAGCAGCAAATAAATGATTGTCTATGTAGACATAGACAATCATTTATTTATTTATTTATTTTTTTTTTATTTTTTTTTTTTTTTTACATAGATGTCTAATTTACAGTTAAAAGTATTTTTATTTCATTCATTTTATTTCTATTTCTAGTAATTTTTATTAACCTTTTGGTGGCTTTGTTATGCCTCGTTCACACTAGACTAGTAATTTAGTCGAGTAGCGAGTGAATTTGCATTCCAAACAGCAAAAAATTATTCCAATAGTTTAGGAACTAACTTTTAATATATAATCACTCATTACAAACACAATACTTACAGGATTAAATAAAATTTTGAACCTTAAAAACCTAAAGAGATTTATCTTGGTACCCACATTCCTCATATCATTTAGGTCTATTTTCAGTTGTCCTGGCCTGTACCTAACTACTGTAAATTACTATAGCAAATAAATTACTCGCCACTTGACTAAATGCCTTAAAGATTAAAGTTTGCAGAAGCTGTAAATGGAACAAAACTGCATTGAAAATTATTAAAACTGCTTCTTCTGCCAACTACATCAACATTAACACGAAACAACTTGCCAACTTCACACTGGATCGTACACTCGGCATCAGAAATAACTTGGGTAAATTATGTTATTGAAACTGGTTAGTTTTACCTAATATACAATAAGTAAAATAGGTCGTAGTTAAAGGATAGGAAACTACACAATTTTGCGTCGAAATTCTTGCTATTTTCTATTAAGATAATCATAAAAGTAGTAAAGTAGGTGTAATCATAAAAGATAATAATAATTAAATCCTTAAAGATAGATGTTGAGGTTGGATGTGTATGGGAATCTTTTTTGGATGTGATGGGAATAAGCCAATGAAATGCTGGTATAGGTATTTCACAGAGCAACAATTTTATACAAATTCGTGAAAAGATTGAATAGATAATAGTAGGTGCGAGTATAAGATAGAATTAATAAGTTATTTATAGCTGTAGTTACAAGTGATACAAAAAAATACATAATATTAGTGTAGTAGAGAGTCCTAAGGGTTAAAAAAGGAACAGCATGTTTGCTGTTGTATTATGTTCTTAATTTAAATCCATAGGCCTATGTTTTTGTTTATTACGTACCTGTTTTTTCTTTTGTATTTTACTTATTTTTTACCTCTATATAACATGTGTGTGTGTGGCTATGAATAAATTCTTTATTCTTTTTTCTTTTAATACATAATAGTTTATTTAGGATATGGTACATAATTATATAAGATGCAAATGAAGGATGAGACAGCAAATTAAAAACTGTGGAGCTGCCGAATCGCCCGCCTCCTTGGCACAACATAAATAAATTATAAGAATGTATACATATTACTTAATCTAGTTATATAAAAAAAAATCAAAATATAATAAAATTAAAATTAGTAGTAGGTATGCATATAGATAGGTACGTAATAATAATTAAACAACTCTTAGAAAGTGTTGTGAATACGTATATGGATAGAGACCCATATACGTCTTTCTTCTGTATGAACTACTCTCTTAAGAGAAGAGAGTAGTTCATATATTATTTGTTTCACATCGTATCAACAGCCTCTACCAGTTCACTGCTTGATACTACTGGCTTCCCTCTGATAAGCGATTCTAGTAATTGTTTCTAGAAGCTCCCAGGGTCCGTACGTTAGTTGGTACTTACCTCTAGAGTCCTTAGTTGCGCTCGTGTTTCAATAAGCGCCCGTGGCGTAAGACATTGCTTTTCCCTTGGTTAATAATCGACTATTCTTTCTTTCTTTATGTAGGGTAGACTGACACAGTTTTTATATATGTACCTGTACAAGTTTCTCAGAAAGTCGTAATGGTAGAACTTATGGTATTCTACTGTGGGGGAACGCTGCAGATATTAAAACCGTATTTGTGTTGCAGAAGAGGGCTGTTCGTGCTATCTATAGTATGGGTCCCAGAGAATCCCTGCGTGATAAATTCAAAGAAATAAACATAATGACAGTACCATGTCAATATATTTATGAAAACCTATTGTACACTCATAGAAATATCAATCGGTTCCCTAAAAATAGCGATGTACATAATTTGAATACAAGGAATAAACATAAACTCGCTGTGCCCACAACTAGACTACACAAAATTAATGTATCTTTTAAAGGGCAATGTATACGCTTCTACAACAAAACTCCTAGTGAGTTGCAAAAATTATCAGTAAATAAATTCAAACAAATTGTCAAAACCTTCCTGTGTAAAAAGGCCTACTATAAAATATCAGATTATCTAGAGGATAAAAAAGCGTGGGACGGAATTTGCTCCAACTCGAAAAATAACAACTAACAGGCTAAAGGTTTCTTCGTCGCTTCTTTACTTAGTCTACGTACCGAAGCGACTGAAATCAAAAATATCACTTTATTTCCGTGTCAGTGTTTAATTATTAAGAATTTGACCTTTTCTAAGTATACATTTATTGTATTTATGGAAATAAAGAGTTTTTAACTTTGACTTTGACTTAACAAGAGTATTTATTTTCCTCCAAGACTGTACTTCACTCTATTCTTTGTTATTCTTTGTAGGTTCTTTAAAAAGTATTTGGCATCCAGCAATAACATTAAGAGCTTAGTAAACAACATTTCATAAACTGCAACTTTAAAGTGCCCCGGTAATGTAAAATGATCCAGTTCTGAACTTGTAACTAAAATTGGAATCCTCAAACATTTTTGCAAACGGACTTAGGACTCGCCCTGAAGATGTCCCCCGTTAAGAGATGAAACGTTGGTGTTCTTCCAACACAAACAAGGCTCGCTCACATTCATAAAGAATTCGAAAAAGTACGTGGAATTTCAAAGGTGAATCCGGAACTTTGTTACACGTCGTACCTAGTCGTTTGGACGTTTCTAATTCGAATCTGTTGGCCCTAGGCCATAGCCTAGGGTACGTATTTGTATTTGTATCGATCGACAAACGTCAATTTGGGAAAAACGTCTTATTAAAAAACAATCCTTACTTACGTAGCTACTAGCTGAATTGTTCTGCTCAAATCAACTCGTTTAGTGAATTCAAAGAACGGTTAGGGTAATGTATGGATAGTCGCCTCAGTAGTGTAAGCGGTTCGCTGCCAAAAAACCTTCTGATAATCACAATCACAATATTTGTATAATCTTTATTGACAAAGAAAAATACAATTAAAAAATAAAAACAAATTAGAACTAGTATTTACAATTGAAACAATTAAGCTAACTGCAGACTGTTGCAAAAATCTACAGGTAGCTCAACTGATCCATATCAATACTAGTCGGAAGCGTCCCCAAGACGCTGGCTGCATTGCCATATTTGTATTAAATTCTGGGCTACATATTTAGCGTATCAAAACATGATCGCGATTTTAAGGTGATTTTATTTTTTGCAGTTAGGCACCTATTTCTCCTGGGGTGTCAATCCGGACAGTTAACTTATGGTAAACCTAAAATTCCCTTGTCTCTACATTCCCTATGGCTTTATATTTTGTGCACTTTATGGTAATGCGCGTTATTATATTATATAACATTTTAAATAAATAATCGTTTTAGGTAAAATTGGTCAGTTGACCATTCAAGCACTAAGGCAGCGATATAGTATGGGTATGGCACCCTGTATCCTTGACTAGGTATCACCTCCACCTCCACAGCCTATATTGGTCCACTGCTGGACCCAGGCCTCCGCCTATGATAAGCGCCTTATTGGTTTTTATCTCACGGGCCCATAATTCCCCATAATTCCCATAATTCCCACGCTGAGCATGCGGGTTGGGGATTGCAGTTCGGTGGTAGAATTGTTCTGCAGGGGGCGCTGCTGCCCACCCCGGTGGGTATCCCTTAGTCGCCTCTTACGACACCTGCGGGAAGAGTTGGGGTGGTGCAAATTCTAAGCCGGCACCACTCAGCAACGACTAGGTACGTCTCTGTCTTAACTGCTTTTCCAGATTACGCTTTATTGTTGAGCATGAAAAGGAACTTAACTGTCGTTTAAGATGCACGTTACAACGTTCCGTTTAAGCTCTGCTTTAGGATTATAGCGATTTTCGACGGTGCTATTAAGTTCCAAAGATAAAGCTTTCTTTTTCTATTATCTACGAAGGATAGACACGTAGTGATACGTAGGATAAACACATTTATTGATATGATAACAAGAGGATCCTACGAAGATCGCAACTGATGATAAGTATCCATGATGGATCTCAAGGAAAGACTAGGTGTCTTTCTTCGTTGGACTACAATATCAACTGATGATAAGTATCCATGATGGATCTCAAGGAAAGACTAGGTGTCTTTCTTCGTTGGACCACAATATCAACTGATAATAAGTATCCATGATGGATCTCAAGGAAAGACTAGGTGTCTTTCTTCGTTGGACCACAATATCAACTGATGATAAGTATCCATGATGGATCTCAAGGAAAGACTAGGTGTCTTTCTTCGTTGGACCACAATATCAACTGATGATAAGTATCCATGATGGATCTCAAGGAAAGACTAGGTGTCTTTCTTCGTTGGACCACAATATCAACTGATGATAAGTATCCATGATGGATCTCAATGAAAGACTAGGCGTCTTTCTTCGTTGGACCACAATATCAACTGGTGATAAGTATCCATGATGGATCTCAAGGAAAGACTAGGTGTCTTTCTTCGTTGGACCACAATATCAACTGATGATAAGTATCCATGATGGATCTCAAGGAAAGACTAGGTGTCTTTCTTCGTTGGACCACAATATCAACTGTCATAAGTATCCAAGATGGATCTCAAGGAAAGACTAGGTGTCTTTCTTCGTTGGACCACAATATCAACTGATGATAAGTATCCATGATGGATCTCAAGGAAAGACTAGGTGTCTTTCTTCGTTGGACCACAATATCAACTGATGATTAGTATCCATGATGGATCTCAAGGAAAGACTAGGTGTCTTTCTTCGTTGGACCACGATATCAACTGATGATAAGTATCCATAATGGATATCAAGGAAAGACTAGGTGTCTTTCTTCGTTGGACTACAATATCAACTGATGATAAGTATCCATGATGGATCTCAAGGAAAGACTAGGTGTCTTTCTTCGTTGGACCACAATATCAACAGATAATAAGTATCCACGATGGATCTCAAGGAAAGACTAGGTGTCTTTCTTCGTTGGACCACAATATCAACTGATAATAAGTATCCACGATGGATCTCAAGGAAAGACTAGGTGTCTTTCTTCGTTGGAACACAATATCAACTGATAATAAGTATCCACGATGGATCTCAAGGAAAGACTAGGTGTCTTTCTTCGTTGGACCACAATATCAACTGATAATAAGTATCCACAATGGATCTCAAGGAAAGACTAGGTGTCTTTCTTCGTTGGACCACAATATCAACTAATGATATGTAACGATGATGGACCTCAACGAAGACTAACGCCCGAATAATCAAACGCAACTCAGGTTTAAGCGCGTCTCAAGTGACGAATTTTTGGCAGATTTTCATTGAGGGTTTTCAAAGTAATTTGGCGTGTTTGAAATAACGATAAACCGACTTAAAATTCCGGCTTATAGATAATATTCATATAAGTCTCTGACGAACGAAATCACCCTTCCCTTACTTTCCCTGACCGAAGGTTAGGGAAAGTAAGGGAGGGATATTTGATCACTATGATCACGTGCAAAAAATTTAGTTTACACTGGCAACATCTAGTTATACGAGTAATTCAAGTCTAATTACTTTGACGACACATGGATGAAACTGTTAACGCCCGTTGCCATGAAAACCATTAATTAGGTGATAATTAAATTATCATATTCTGAAGAATTTTTACAAACCTACGTTTTATGGCTCACATAGCAATTCAATTATAGCATAGCAAATATAATTGTTAAGCATTAATTGCATAGCAATTATAGAGAATCAAACTTATAGGGGACCACCTAAAAATTATTTTTTATACAACAACGAAACAATCATAAAAATCTATAAAAAATTGGCGCAGATATCACCAAAACTTGTAGCTAGTCGTGATTCTCCAAAAATATTATGTTGCTTTTTAAGTTTAACGGGATAAATACTAATCTTTCGGGAATAAAACTATTATGAGACCATCATTCATCGGTTACCTATAGGCGGAGATATCAAGTAAAATACTTACATCCAAAAAAAACATGCAGACGAACTGAGAACCTCCTCCTGTTTGAAGTCGGTTAAAAAAGCGTGCTCAAATCTGAGTTGCGGTTGAGTATTCGGGGGTAGATGTCTTTCTTTGAGATCCATTATCGTTACTTATTCTCAGGTGAGATTGTGGTCTAAATAAGGTCTTTATTAATTACTACCGCTAAAAATCGCAAAATATTAATCACATGCACGAGTTACACAAGAAAAGTTCAATAATAATTTTTCTTCTCTTTATGGCAGCTTCACCCATCCTCATTAGTTGTTTCAGAACTGCTAGACGTACCTCATTTAGTTCCTCTCCATTATTTGCACGTTACACTCCCATTACCCGCTTGAATAAGCAAAATAAATAAAGGATCAGGAAATTTCTTGCTAACGAACGAAATGAGATTACAAACTAATTTTCTCTGTGCACCAAAGTTTATGCGCTTACTTACCAGAAAAATGAGTTTATGAACGCGATTTTTAATGAGTAATGAGAAAAGCACATTAAATAAATAATAAGAAAAAATAATTTATTCAAAATTAGTTTAGTTAGACTAAAAGGATAACAAAGAAGTGCATATAGCCAGCACACATCTCCCCTCCAGTCTAGCCAGCACACATCTCTGCTCCAGTCTATCCAGTACCTACGCATCTTCGCACAGCTTCGGTGTGGAGACTCCGTAGCTGAAAAACGTCTCTTTACGTCTCCGCATCAGATATCTCCACACATCTCCGCTATGGTGGATTCTGGGCCACAGCTCTGTAAAACACAAAACAGCATCAAACAAGCAGAACAATCCAGATCAACCAGTTTCACTCAAAGGCATTTCATAAATAAATTCGCCAATGCGTCTCAAAGTAGATTTAGCAGTTATTGATGCAATAGTTAACAAAACGAGAAACTTTTGCTAAGTTAATCGTTGATCGGTTTTGGTAGAGAATGGAGAGTTTCGGTTTATAGCATTTAGGGACTGCCTATCTAATTTTTGTAATGTTTTTGTAACAATTTTTTGAGTCAAATTTATCGCAGCATGCGACGGTACATCTCGAAAGTCAAATTTGAATAAAATTGTCCAGCATCACTAATGCTAACCGAGCTGAACGATTGAAGCAGTTGAGCTAACTGCAGACAGGGCAAACAATTTAGAAGCAGCTCAACTGATCCATATCAATACCAATCCGAAGCGTCCTCAAGACGCTGGCTGCGTTGCCCCTCTGTAATAACTTATCATAACTTTTCTACTCTTAGTGACATTAATCTGAAGATGAAGCGACTGGATCCTTCATGAAGTAATCTAGACTTATAAATGATATTATATTGGGTACTTAGCTGCATTGTGAGAAGGAGTCAGAACATTCTTAAGGGGCGAACCAACGTTTGGTTGTCAAACTAGGCCAAGATCTCAGTATTCTCACGGGATCCCCGTGGTATAAAACTCGAATTACATAAAATTATTTTTTTTTCTTTGATTCCTTGAATGTGAAAACACGATTAAGAAAAAAGTACTCCTACAAAAAAAAACATGGAAGTGCACTGTTTCACACCTAATTTTGGTAGGGATCTCGGGAACCCTGCGGTCTATTGAAATTACTTATGCTTTGGTTCGTAGGTTATTACTAATAATATGGTTCCATGAACCAGTTTCGTAGTTTCGTAAGTTTTGTAGTTTTCTTGTAAATAAGCAAAAAATTGTTCGCTTATTTACTTTACCTTAAAAATATTGTTTATATACATACAATAAAAAATATCTATACGTAATATATTGTATTAAGTATAACAGTCATCTAGTAACCATAACACAAGCTCTGCTTAGCTTGGGGCTAGATGATGCTGTGTAGGGGATTGTCCAGCATTATTTATTTATTTTATTATTTATTGAAGTGAACTAAAAAATAAAAATAACTTTATTTCCTAGTTTTATTTATGTAATTTGTATTTTGTGACGTGTCCAAGAGTCCTGTAAGGTCTAAAAGAAATAAAGCACTTTGATATTTGATATAGGTCTACCAGCACGAGGGGGGAGGAAGGGAAACTAAATACTGCCCGTGGATGTCAAAAGCCGACTAAGAGAACCTACAAGAAGAAGGGTGTGTATTTCAAACGTGGTGATTATGGCAAAACCGCTTTTATTCGGACATGCATGTCCAGACGTGGACGTATGTGTGCTATTGAGGGGAAAGATGTCCTTCCTTATGAATTCTTATGTGTAATTAAATACTTTCTTGTTCTACATATCTACACTAATATCACAGTATGATAAAGTCCGAATTGTCGCGCCAAGAAGGATACTACGTGCCCCACTTCTAAAAAACCCGGCATCTGATAATTGTAGTTTAGTTTTCATATGCTCATTATGAAGCCAGGAAAATAAGCTAAATATTTAGCATCAATACTTGATTATTGATTATCAGTTCAAAGATCTTTATTTCTCTTTTACAGCAAACATGTTACTCGTAATGAGAAACTTAAGCTAGGTATTCATTTATGTTATTTTTCGTCTTAAGTTTAGTCTAGTTGTGTTACATCCTCAGATATATCTTTGTAATTTGCTTTAAAACAGGCCAAACGATCCAGCTTTAAAAAAATATATTAAAAAAAACATTTATTTCAGCGCATTATTGTGCACTGTTGACACATGAACATTTTCATAAAAATACAAAGTAAGAATTAATATTATGTTCTCCAGCCGTTCGAGCTTCGTCTAAAAATGAAATTTTGAATGAAATTCCAGGTGGGACCAAACAAGATGACTTTAAAATTTTTTATGAGGTTATTTTTTTATGTGTTTATTTATGTTTTTTATGTTTTTGTGTTTATTATGTTCTACAGCCGTTCGAGCTTCGACTAAAAACGAAATTTTTAATGAAATTCCAGGTGGGACCAAACAAGATGACTTTAAAATTTTTTCACTTGAAATTTTGCGTATACCTAAGCCTCCCAATTTGACAGGCAGGGAGGCCTGCGACCATGCCTTGTCATCTAAATCGACATTCAAAACCGATGATAGAGTATTCTTTATTATGTTGTCTAAGCCTTCCAAGAGCTCAGTGTTTCCACAGTTGACTACATCTCAAAGAATACGTAAATTTAGGTACAAAAAGACAAAACCGAATTATTGTAAAAGCCATATGGCTATTAATTTTGAGCAGTCTGTCCGAAGTTTTGTTGAAATTTTTAATTTTCTCGTCTACAAAGGACTGAAAAGACTCATCAAGAATTGGTGAACCAAGGAGGCGAAGTAAACATTTATCAACAACTGTTATGTTGGGGGCTAAACTATATAATTTTCCAATGAAATTGTTTTTGTCTATACAAGAGTCCGAAATAAAAAGCTCGCATTTTGAAAAAATTAATTCCAAACCTATTTTTCGAAATTCATTTGTGATGATTTTTAGATCATCAAAAACTGTGTTTACCTCTCCACCTAAAGTTCCGTCATCCAAATACCAAACATTGAGCTTGGATTCTTGGATTGGAGACGTTGAATTATCGGTTGGATGGCAAGGCTAAATATGGCCAGACCAAGAGGGTCGCCCTGCTGACATCCAACAGCGGACAAAATGACTTTGTTCTTATATATTAGGTCCTTACATATGAAATTGGCGTTTTTCGTACTGGCCACTTTAATCACAAATTTCTCCTCTTTGGTAAGGAATTCCAAATTCAAATTTGTACAGCTATAGACTCATGTATTTGTGCTTCGATGATCGTCATTCATTTGTTTTTTTTCTTCTGTTTTTTTCTGTTTGCGTCACTCATTTTACAAAATGGAAAACTTAAAATATCGCATTATTTACGAGTACGAGTTCCGCCGTGGCACTAGTGCTGCGGAAACAACTCGAAGGGTGAATGATGTGTATGGCGGTCGTGTTGCAAAAGAAAACACAGTTCGTTTTTGGTTCCAACGTTTTCGTTCTGGAAATTTTGACCTGCAGAACAAGCCCCGTGGACGGCCTGAGACTCAAGTTGATAATGAAGAGTTGAAGGCTATTGTGGAAGCGGATCCATCGCAAACCACGTCCGAGTTATGTGCAGGCTGCGATGTTAGTGATAAAACTGTTTTAATTCACTTGGAGCAAATTGGGAAGATTAAAACGCTTGAAAGGTGGGTACCTCACGAATTGACTGAAGCAAACCGGCAAACGCGCGTCGACTGCTGCGTTACATTACTAAACCGGCACAATAATGAAGGTATTTTAAACCGAATCATTACCTGTGATGAAAAATGGGTTCTTTACGATAATCGGAAGCGCTCAGCGCAATGGTTGGATCCTGGCCAGCCAGCCAAATCCTGCCCCAAGCGAAAATTAACCCCAAAAAAGTTACTTGTAAGCGTTTGGTGGACTAGTGCCGGTATTGTTCATTACAGTTTTCTCAAGTCTGGCCAGACTATTACGGCTGATGTCTATTGTCAGCAATTGCAAACCATGATGGAAAAGCTAGCGGCTAAACAACCTAGGCTGGTCAATCGCTCCACGCCACTGCTGCTTCACGACAACGCTAGACCACACACTGCGCAACAGACGGCTACTAAATTAGAAGAGCTTCAATTGGAAAGTCTAAGACATCCTCCGTACTCCCCGGACCTTGCTCCAACAGATTACCATTTTTTTCGAAATTTGGATAACTTCTTGCAAGGGAAAAAATTCAACTCCGATGGGGCAGTCCAAATCGCCTTCAAAGATTTTATTGATTCCCGTCCGACTGGTTTTTTTAGTAAAGGGATCAATGAACTACCTATAAGATGGCAAAAGTGCATAGAAAATAATGGTTCATACTTTGATTAATTAAATATATTATATTAAAAAATATTCGACTTTTTGTTCCTCCCATACAAAACGCCAATTTCATATGTAAGGACCTAATATTAATTTTAACGGCGAACCGTAACATTGCCAGAGAAAAGGCTAAATTTCTGGAATTTTGTCTTTAATTTGTTTTAGCAATTAATTTGTTTTAGCGCCCCTGTCTACGGAATTGAAGGCGTTTTTGACGTCTACCTTCAGAATTACCTCCCCATAATTTTGGTCTAAAAATGTACGAAGGGAATGTACTGCGGCCTCACATCCGCCTCGCGAACCAAAGCCTAGCTGAATTGGTCGGAAATAGTCGCCTAAATAGTTGGCTTCTTTCCGACAGCAGACTTTAGCCGCAAGGCGGCGGTATGTAGTGCCCACGGCTATGGGTCTTATACCTCCATCCTTCTTTTTTAGGGCGCAAAGGTTCGCACCGTATAGGAGTTCTGTGATCTCGCTGTTAACTCGGCCTGACAACATCAGATTGATTAGAACAGTCAAGTCCTCCAGAAGGACTTCACCTGCATGGCCAGACCCGACAGACAGAAGATCTTTTAGATGCTGTGGAGTCACAGCATCCAGGCCGCCGGCAGAGCCACTCTGAAAAGACATGACAGCTGTAAGCACGTCCTGGCTGGTCGTGTTTACAGCGACATCACTCTCTTCCGGTGGATCGGGGAGTTGTGTATTGGCCCCTGCTGGTGGATGCTTACTCTCAAGAGATATGAGAATAGCATCGTCATTTGGCGCCATCGTGTCGTTTGAGAACATTATGCGTGAGGCACTTTTGATATCACCATCAATGAGTTTACTCTCTACAAGTCTGTAGATAGTAGACTCAGCCAATGGCTTATTAAAATTTGAATTTTGTGGTGTGGCCTGATCAACAATGGAAATAGGCTGCCCTTCGCGTGCAGTGTACCTAACACAATTTTGTTTAATCTTAACCGTGACTGATGATTTGTTGCCCAAATCTTTCTTTATATGCAGTACGCTGTAAGGAAAAACTAGTAAGTGCTCCCAAGCTCGCTTGGTGTTTTTTGAAACAGCATTCCTAATGGCTCCTGAGAGAGCGGAAGCGACAGAGATGCGGGCACCTCGAGGAATACGTTTAAAAATAGGGGTTGTTCCTTTGTACTCACTCAGAACTTTCCAAAAAAGGGGTGTATCAGCCGTATAGTCTGAATTTTGTGTCAAAACATCTACCGCTCCTGCAACCGGAGCAGACAGCGGGATAATAGGATCCTTATGGATTCTTGTTTGATGAATTTTGAGGCCTCTCTGTCCCTTAAAAAAGCGAGCCCGGGGACATTGTGTGCACTCTAAGAGCGGCGGCACAGACACGATGGGATGGTTTTCCGTCACATTCCTTATTGCATTAATCGGTTGCGTGCATTGTATCATCACAATAAATGTAACTTATAAAATGTAAACAAAATTCTTACAAATCTAAATAAACTAACGGGATGACAGCGGCTGGCGCACGCGTGGTAGCCCGGGCTCCACGGCAAACGCCCTCCTTACTGTAGAGAGAAAAATAACAAAGAATAATCTTCTGTCAAAACCAACGTAAACAAACTACAAAGAGAGAATCCACCTTTCAATTTATGTTGCGCTGAGGTTGTCCCCGGCCTGGAAAACAATACCTGATGCGGCCTAGGTGGTGGACCGCCGGCCCTAGAGCTCCAAGGCTCCCGAAAAGCCGTAAAAAAAATCTTTCTGAAAAAATACAAGCATAGATAAGTTAGTAAGTTGACAGTTTTCTGTTCTCTTATACAATTTTAAAATTCATAATACATACAATTCAAAAAGGCAAAATAGACAATTAAAATTCATAAAAACATATAAAACTAAGTACCTATTTTAAAATTTAAAATTACTAATATTATTTACATACAATTCCAAAAATTAATTAATATAAATAAAAATAACGAATGTAGCCTAGTTCACACAGCGTCATTGCCTGTCACGTGAAGTTGCGACAAGCGCCACAAAATAGGGCAGTCGGCTTTACTCGCTAAAACCTTCAGCAGGCCATTCTCGCTAGATTGGACGCGGCGCAGCAACGATGCAGATCACATCCGCATGATGGCATGGAACCCGATTGTCTGAGCGTCAGCAAACATGCCCGATGCGCTGCAGAATTTGGGCAGCCGCACCAGCGCGCCATAAAGGCGTTGTTGTATTGGACGCGTAGGGCGTTGACTGCCTTGTCTGCCTTAATGTCTTCAGGTAGCCAGTTAGTTACTAGGCCCCTTCAAAAGTAGGTACTCCGTTTTGTACCCTGTTGAATTCTAATCGTAGGCAAAACAAGATGGTCACCTCTTCGTCTACTGTATTTACTGTGTAGTTGGCTGATTATGATTTTCAGAAGTTCGTTTTTTTTGGTAGTTGGCACGTATCAACGAAGTGAGGCAACTATCTCTACTACAGGTACCCTATCTATATTAAGAAGTAATTATTTTCAAAAGAATAAAGGTCGATTCACACATATCAGTGAACTCACAGTTCCGACACAGTACCGGCACAGTGCGAAATATTCTTTCATACATTCTCTATGAAAGCATCCCCACTTGTCAGTGTCAGTGACGACACAGTGCTCTCAGTGTCAGTGCCGACACCGGCAATCTCGGATGTATTTGCTGACGACGATATTTTTTGTCGGATCACGGACGCCGCGGCATCAAAAACAAGATGGAGGACGAGCGATTGATAGAATGGACACGTTTTCACTGAAGCTCCGTGAACTGAGTACTGACATGTGTGAATTGAATCACTGACGCAACACTGTAGCAATGATACCGAACTGAGCGAACACGTTGACGGAACTGTGATTTCACTGATATGTGTGAAGCGACCTTTAGGATAAGAATACGAATGTTTTTATTTCAAAATTTACAATGTAGCCTTAAAGTTAATTATAGCTAATTATACCACTAAATAATTTACTTTAAAGATACATAAGTTAGTACAAACAAATTATAAAGGTATACATACATATGGGCGAAAAAACTTAGTACTTCAAGGCAACTAACTGACTGAAATAGGTTATGCTGTATCTAGGTTGCACGTAAGTTAAGCCGCGAGCAAAAGTTAGCTGTGAAATATGTGAAAAGTAAGCACTTTATACAGTTTCAGAAGAAAATCCTTTCGGAATAAGAAAAGCAAACATATTGTCGTATTGACAAATTAAATTACTAGGGTATTTCCTTACTTGATTTAATCATGGATATCCTGAGATATATTTTATTTCCCAAATATCGGAAATCATATTTGCAAAGGATATGAAATTTTAGGTAGATTACATTTTAAAGAGGAGATAATCGTATGACCCAACGATAGCTGGAAAGTATCTGGCGCAGCGCATCAGCATTGCTATACAGCGGAGCAGTGCAGCCAGGCGATTGGTGATATGGTTCAGTTGAGCTACCACTAGATTGTTTGCAAATCTAGTATTAATTTTAAGAATAGAATATAAGGCATTTGGCCGAAGATGGACCTTGGTTATATGACGACCCATGTGGCGTGGCGGGCAAAAGTCCGTCTGCTACGCAGCAGGTTGCGGGTTTGATTCCCGTCTTTGGGACAAATGTTTGTATAATCTGCAAATGTTTGCTCCGGGTTTTCTGGGTATTTTCTATGTATAATAAAAAATAGCGTTAACTCCGTGAGACGGCGGTTGAGCTCTGACTTTTTCTCAGAATCCGGCGAGGATGATGAGGATGACTCGATCTTGGCATGCGAGTAATTTAGTGCGGATGGTCGATCAACATTTTTGTTGCATTTTTGTTGCTATTATAGTTAGTTTTTCTTTTGTTGTTCTCTCATTATTATATTATTTCTTTGTGTGTACTAAGTTGATTGTAATTTTGTAGGTGATCTGTTCACTTTGCTTGTTCACACTTTTTTATGTATCTACTATTCTTCTTACTCGTGAAAACCTTTTAATAGCCTTCTGTTTTTATTTTCCTAATTCTAAGCTTTTGTATGTGCTGCTGGTTTTCCTTTAAATAATAAATAAAATAAATAAAAAATAAATATCTATCTATGTAATGTATTGTATTATGTTTATCAGTCATTTAGTACCTACCCATAACACAAGCTCTGCTTAGCTTGGGGCTAGATGATGCTGTATTGTCCAGCATATTTACTTATTATATCTCAAAAATTTTAAGGAGTCAGGGGTTGCTTTTCAGATAAAAATACTTGGCGCATTTTCATTTTCATGACCAATGTTATGACTATGTAACGAAATTGTTAATAAATAAATGATGTATTTAGTGTTACTAGTTTAATCCTGTAGCAGTTTTTTATCTGTGACTATCTAGTAATTTATTGTCCAACCGTGTAACAATTACATCCCAGGTTATGTTCGAATTAATATTTAGACTACCGGGAATTAACTTGCCTGTTCCAACATTTTTCACCTAATAATAAGCGAGCAAGAGTATGTACATACCTACACTTGGATTTAGAATTCAAGATATTTTATGTCAACAAAGACTTTTATGAATAAAAACTTAACAAAAACTAATAACAATAGCAGATAACAACAAGGTAACAGGAACGTAATCACTCAAAACCAAAACACAAACTTCCCCAACACATAATTTCACACGCCCAGCGAAAAATGTACAAATTCGAGCTAGACAAGGAACGAGCTACTAATGAAATGATAAATGAAAGGTTTCATAACCAAAAACTGTCTCGAATTTCTGCTATTGCCTCCGATGATACCAGTTTTATAAAATATTTATCACCAATATTTCTTTGGTTTTGTAACGCCTTTGTTTACAAAAAATATCTAGGATTCTAGAACCGAGTATAGTACAATATTCTATGTATCTACCTACATACCCAGGAAGATGTATCCATACTAATAATATACATTCGAAAGTAACTCTGCCTGTCTGTCTATCTGTCTGTCTGTTACCTTTTCACGCCAAAACTGCTGAATGGATCTCAATGAGATTTGGTAGGGAGGTAAATGGATTCCCGGGGACTGACATAGGCTTCTTAAAAAGCGCATGCGAAGCCGCGGGCAGCAGCTAGTTCTAATTATAAATCTGAGGGTCGAATTGTAATTTAGCTAATATGTAGCTACTTTTTAGATGTAGAACTTATTTTATTTTTCTTATTTTTGTATTTTTAACTAACAATGTCTAGGTAAACCTAAATTTGGATATCAGACATTAGATGCTAACTAGAAATTTTAAAATATTGACAATAAACAGTATACAGGGTGTTTGGCAATACGTTTGTCATAAATCATAATTATGTCACGTTACATATTATGGAAACAGGGGTTAGGTGAAACCAAGTGCAATAGTTTGTCGGCTTTCATAACCCTAAAAAGACTGTCGACTATTTTTTTTAGAAAAAAAAAATTTTTGTTTTTTTCCGAAATATTAATTATTGCTGTAATTTTATTTGTGCTTACAGTTTTTTAAAATTAAATTTGGCTTATTAGCCAAAATTTTATTATTTACTAATAAAATCAATATTTACGTGAGATCTAGCGGCTATGGGCATGCAAAGTGTTGTAAGGTGAAAATTTTAAGCTGAGAGTTCAACTTTGGATACAATTTAAAAAAAAAACGAAGTGTGACTCTGATCTTCTAATTTACTGAAAACTTCCGGTAAACGTGTAAGTAAGTATGTTATTCCAGGTGTAAAACTAAATGTATGCAAACTTACACCACGATTCGTTCAGCAATTTGACTTGAAGAGTTTAGACAAACATCTACACTTTCGCTATTATAATACCTACTTATTTTATTATTGTAACTAGATTTAATTTATTGCATCTCGTATTCATGACGTGGCGCTAACCCTTTTCTCTAAAATAACAATGATAACCTTTAGATTTTGAAACGAGATCAACCCAATATCATATTTTGATTAAGTATGAACTCTCAAACACTCAATTAATTTTAGGTTCTCCCTTTCATCGGCCCTAAGCACACATTCATTTTCTTATAAGGCTGGCTTTCCACCAGGCGCGACGTTAATAGCGATCTAGTTCGATGATCTATTGAATGATCAATGAGCCGCGGCAAGCGAAGGTCCGCCTGCGACGCAGGAGGTTGCGGGTTTGATTCCCCACTTCTGCAACTACTCTCAAATCATTCATTCAAACTATTGGATCGCTGTCATAGTAGTAAAAAAAGTAGTTTCTCTCAGTATCCGGTAGGTGCGCTGCAAGGCGAACACTTTTAAATTTTTCATAAACTTTGCTGCAGAATCCGCATATTACATACCTTTCACTTTGCTAGCGATTCGTGATCTTCGTATCAAACGACGAAGGCAAAAGGAGGAAGATAGAGAGATCAGGGTCCTTTTACAGCTCAGAGATCAGTTCACGGCTCACCAGGTCATATTACACTGTTAGAGACGATGAATGAGAAAGGTGAAAAAAGTGGAAAGGTGCAGGATACTTCAAAAATACTGGATAGAAACAAAAAAGAAAGTGGGTAAGGACTGCCCGGAAGTAGGTGAATGATACTGAACTATTTTTTATTTGCGTATCGCTTTCCACCAAATAAAGAGATAAATCGATCGGTGTGGCTCAAGTGATTTGTGAAAGGCTTATGCTAACAGATCAATGAGATCTTTGATCCGATATTGAAATTACTCTACGTAGCTCCAAGGCAAATATAATATAACAAGATGGGACCTGGGGCCCTTTGCGTGTAAGCCTGTGTACAGAAATGGTTCTAGATAAGTAGGGTAAGCCCTTCATAAATCATTAGCGATAATAAAATAAATAGGTTTTTCCATCTATTATACTAGGTATTCGGCAGACCGTGTGCCATATGGTAATTCGGGGTAGGCGGAACCAAGTGGCGGCTTTTTAACCTAAGCCGAAGTAAAGAAGTACGAAGTAGTATGAAGTTGAGGGTTAAAAAGCATCAACTTCACTTCACTTAGACTTGCGGTCTATTTTTATGATTTTTTTCGATATTTTTCCGAAATTTTAACTATTTAGTATTGTAACTTCCGGACACCCTGTAGATTCACAGTGTTAGTATTGTTTTATATAGAGGTAACATCAAAGTGTTTTCATTATTTACACTACAGAATGCCTTGAATAACTACTTTTTTTCGATGTTAAAATAAAGTGTACCTAAATACGTAAGCATGCAAATCAAAGGAAACCGTTCTTTCGAGGTTACGTGAACTCTAAATTGTGACGTGTATCTTTGTATTTTTATTGTATCCTTGATTTTTTGTAATGTTTAGTGTAACTACTAAATGTGTAATTTATAGACAACATCTGAATTAACAAACTTTTTATTTTATTTTTTTTTATCCTTGGTACTATTTATTTTTCGCTTCTTTACCTTAAAAAGATTAAAGTTAACAAAAAATCAAAGTAATCACTATATTTCCTAGTTTTACATAATGTAATTTGAATTTTGTTACGTGTCCAAGAGTCCTGTAAGGTGTAGAGGAAATAAAGCATTTTGATATTTTATAACCACTTTGGGACGCTGAACCAAAGGAGTAGGTACCTATATAGTAAGGTATAATCGCCGCGCATTCGAAATGGGATGCAACCATTTTAAAGTAAAACAAAATGAAACGAAAATGGTCGGATACTTTGACTTAGTTCCAATCCATTTCGACACCACCGCGCGGATTGTATGAGAAATGTGTCGTAAAATATTTACTTTGATAAGGTCCTATTTTGACCGCGGGATTTCGGCTTTCTTGTGAAACTCGTAGATGCAAATTAAAACTTATTTAATACCATAATAAATAAATAATTTCATTTATCCGTCGTATTTCTGTATCTTTATGAAGAGAATGAATCCCGTTATCAAGAAAGACCTGTGATAGCGAGTGAAGGAAGATATTGTACCAATATTATATAGGCGAAAGTGATAAACAATCTGCCTAATAAGGGTGTGACAATTCCTAGGATCGCTTTCCTGATGGCAACAGCAATCTCGGGCCCCCCAAGACCGTAAAAACCTCATTAGAGCAAGGCGGCCCAGCGCCACACAATAATGGGTACTGGTAAAAGGGTTTTTGCAGTCATCAGTGACGGGAGCTGCAAAGTATTATACAAATAAAAAGATTGATCGTTTATTACGAATGTAAGCGGGTTAACTACGAACCTTGTTTGTGTTGGAAGAATACCAACATTTCATCCCGTAACGAGGGACTTCTACAAGTGAGTGCGGTTCAATTGGCGCGGTTCCACGACCCTGCATGCACGACTATAAGTTCTATGGTTATTTTTCTCTTGCGTTGGGAGCCCTGTAACTCAGCAAATAACTAATCTAGAAAACTAAAAAATCTTGAGTCTTAAATAGCAAAATGTTTCATATGCTCTCTTAATTTACAAACTCTGTCAGCAGGCAGCTGGGCAGATCTTATAGCTCGTAGAACCTGGTAGCAGTGGCCGCAATAGATCTTCAAAGCATCTAGCTCAACTAGATAAACCAGAATCGTTAAAAAATATATTTTTAATTATTTTTGAATTATTTTTGATTTTAATTTTGTGTAACTTTATTGACAAAGAAAATTACAATTCAATAATAACAAGAAATTAGAACTAGTATTTACAATTGAAACAATTAAGCTAACTGCAGACTGTTGCAAAAAATCTACAGGTAGCTCAACTGATCCATCTCAATACCAGTCGCAAGCGTCCCCATGACGCTGGCTGCATTGCCCCGCTGTATGGCAATGCTAATGCGCTGCGCCAGATACCCGCCCGCTCTCGGGTCACGCGTCGCGTCGACCAGACGCTCAGATAACTTTTTGAAAACCCGGAGGGCCTTGGTACCCCACGGACCCAGGGTCTCGACCCCAACATTTTGTGTTAAATTTTAATTCTGAGTTTAATTTTAATTTTGTAATTTAACTCTAATATAGACACTTTAATTAATTTTTGCAATAAAATTTATTGGTTTTCTGAAATAAACGCATTGAATAATTTACTTAGTTTTAGTTTATAGATTACAATAACAGAATAAAACAATTACAACTAGTATAACTTAATATCTATTTCTTAAAAATCTAAGCCATCGCCAGAAGGCAGAGTGCCCAGAATGCTGGCAGCATTGCCACGTTGAATGGCAATGCTAATTCGTTGACCGAAATAGAAGCCAGCATTCCGATCACCTGTCGACTCTACGAGAAGTTTGGTAATATCTTTATAAATGGCGTGAGCTCCAGGTCCCCAAGGACCAAGGGTTTCAACCCCAAACGGCTCAAATAGGTAACCTCGGTCAAGATTAGCGTATTTTCGCCGTTTGAGGGACTCCGCTGATGTTGCTGCGGAGCCGGCCCTTACCGATGTCCCTGCAAGAAGTGAAGGCGCTAAGGTATCTACAGATAACAGTCGAATTGAATTGAATTACATTTAAAAAAGAGTTTCGTAGACCGAAGATAATTAGTAGTAACCTCTGTTGAGCAGAACTTCATACATTACAGGATTTCAACATCAGGATGGTCAACATCTGTAAGAAGGCCTTTAAAACGTTAGGATTTGTACTCCGTCAGACGAATAGCTTCAAAAACCTGCAAACATTAAAATCGCTCTATGATGCTTTGGTAAGAAGCCATTTGGAATTCAATTCAGCGATATGGGCACCGCATGAGACCTAGTACAACTAAATGAATAAGAAAATAAGTTCACGAGATTTTTATACCTGAAGGTCTACGGTATATACCCCTTCTACCCCTTGTTGTGTTAAGAGGGATGATCGCCCATCCAGGTATTTTGGAGGAAATGCGGCTGAATGTGCCCGCGGACTTTGTGCACAGACGAAGGCGTCCCGCCCTATTGGCAGTAACAAAAGGGCGAACCAACCTGCTACATAAAGCACCTCTGACTCGCAGCATTCGCACGCTTAATCTGATAGCCAAGAGAATTGATCTTTTTTACTATTCCCGGAGCGAATTCCAAAAGACTTTGATTTTTATTTTATGTTATCACAGTTCGAGTTTAGTATTATGATTTTTATTCTTATTTAGAAATTATTGATATTATTATTAATTAATGTTAATTTATTGTGTATTATGTGGTTGTATTTATTAATCCGATTTTCTGTTATGTAAATTTAAGTAATGCTAACTTTAGGATTAATATTTTGATAGTGTAGTTTATAAGTTTGTACTTTGACATATCTGCAACATTTATGACATGTTATTGTACATTTTGTTTTGTTAGCTAACTTGTTTGTGTTGTAAAATTTTCTAATGTAATTATATCGTATATTCTTACACAGTTAATTAATATTAACTGTGTAAGACTATACGATTATATGTACAAAGGTACTCTATTGCATTTGATGTGTCCATAAGGATAGATGTACATGTTTATAAAAAAATAAAAAAAACATTTAAAGTTTTGGGTACGTCCTCGATTTTGCTCACGGCTTCATAGCATGATAGCATTCGAATAGCATACTTATACTTATCTATGTAGGTACCTCCATGTAATTAAGTATGGACAATATAGGGACTTAGGTCTACGAGCGGTCTATGAGACGTGTCGTCCCGGACACCTATAGACCTACATCACTGACGAATTAAAAGTAACTCTAGTACATGGTGCGTAACGATGGTTTCGTATCATAATTGAAGACGTATTTCAGGAGATAGGTTTTTTTTTCGTGGTAAAAGCCTACCTTCCTATTAACCCGCCCTTTATTTTTCTTATCATCTTTAACTATGATTGTGGTTTTTGTCCGGCTGTCTCAGCTACTTACTACACTGATTAGATTCAGATTCAGATTTATTTATTGCTTATATAAATAAGCATTAATGTATATACATTAAGACATTGTTTTAGCTTAGGTGGTAGTTAGCTTAGGGGTAAGTACATGTACCCTGTAAGGGCGCAGCAATTTATTTAAACATTATTAAAATAGAAAGGTACATAATCTATTTATAGCTAGAAACATAGTAGTCGGAAAATATAGGCAAAGTCAGCTACAAGAATCAAAAAAAATTGTAATAATAACTCGGCAAGTACGTCAATTCTTTACCCAGGCAGCCAACAAGATAGATATTAGGTCCTTACATATGAAATTGGCGTTTTTCGTACTGGCCACTTTAATCACAAATTTCTCCTCTTTGGTAAGGAATTCCAAATTCAAATTTGTACAGCTATAGACTCATGTATTTGTGCTTCGATGATCGTCATTCATTTGTTTTTTTTCTTCTGTTTTTTTCTATTTGCGTCACTCATTTTACAAAATGGAAAACTTAAAATATCGCATTATTTACGAGTACGAGTTCCGCCGTGGCACTAGTGCTGCGGAAACAACTCGAAGGGTGAATGATGTGTATGGCGGTCGTGTTGCAAAAGAAAACACAGTTCGTTTTTGGTTCCAACGTTTTCGTTCTGGAAATTTTGACCTGCAGAACAAGCCCCGTGGACGGCCTGAGACTCAAGTTGATAATGAAGAGTTGAAGGCTATTGTGGAAGCGGATCCATCGCAAACCACGTCCGAGTTAGCTGCAGGCTGCGATGTTAGTGATAAAACTGTTTTAATTCACTTGAAGCAAATTGGGAAGATTAAAAAGCTTGAAAGGTGGGTACCTCACGAATTGACTGAAGCAAACCGGCAAACGCGCGTCGACTGCTGCGTTACATTACTAAACCGGCACAATAATGAAGGTATTTTAAACCGAATCATTACCTGTGATGAAAAATGGGTTCTTTACGATAATCGGAAGCGCTCAGCGCAATGGTTGGATCCTGGCCAGCCAGCCAAATCCTGCCCCAAGCGAAAATTAACCCCAAAAAAGTTACTTGTAAGCGTTTGGTGGACTAGTGCCGGTATTGTTCATTACAGTTTTCTCAAATCTGGCCAGACTATTACGGCTGATGTCTATTGTCAGCAATTGCAAACCATGATGGAAAAGCTAGCGGCTAAACAACCTAGGCTGGTCAATCGCTCCACGCCACTGCTGCTTCACGACAACGCTAGACCACACACTGCGCAACAGACGGCTACTAAATTAGAAGAGCTTCAATTGGAAAGTCTAAGACATCCTCCGTACTCCCCGGACCTTGCTCCAACAGATTACCATTTTTTTCGAAATTTGGATAACTTCTTGCAAGGGAAAAAATTCAACTCCGATGGGGCAGTCCAAATCGCCTTCAAAGATTTTATTGATTCCCGTCCGACTGGTTTTTTTAGTAAAGGGATCAATGAACTACCTATAAGATGGCAAAAGTGCATAGAAAATAATGGTTCATACTTTGATTAATTAAATATATTATATTAAAAAATATTCGACTTTTTGTTCCTCCCATACAAAACGCCAATTTCATATGTAAGGACCTAATATTTTAGAGAACTATCATTTAAAAATTCGTCAACGTAGTAACAACATTTAGAAATAAGGTATCTTTGAGTTTACTTCGAAAACCCGAATCTACTTTATGATCTTTTATGGAGCTGGGTGTTTTATTATAAATATTTACTAATCGTAATTACCTTTGCTAAATTGCGTAAGGGTAGTCGTAGGTTGAATTAGTTTGTCTTTATTTGGTCTATTGTAGTTAGCAAAATGTTCAGATTTAGATTTAAAAAAATATCGATATTTTTTAACGAATAAGGTCATTACATTATGTATATACAGGGCAAGGTTAATATTTTTAGAATTTTAAAGTGCGGCCTAAAGCTTTGTCTTTTTTTTATATTAGCAAATTTTCTTATCAGTTTTTTTTTGTTTAATAAATATATCGTTGAAGTCAACACTATTTCCCCACAGTACAATTGAATAATTAAACCAAGAATAGGCATCGGCATAATATGCTGATAGTGCGGTTTGATAATCAGTATTACATTTTAAAATACTAAGGGCGTAGTTACACCTAGCAAGTTTATTAGCGTGTAAATATAACTCTTCCAATTTAAATGGGTATCTAACATAACGCCTAATAATTTAAATTCGTTGCATTGTTCGATGTCTAAAATTCTAGTCAAATTACCTAGGTCCAAGGGGGATCTTTGTCTGGTTCTGAATTGCATAAGTTTTGTCTTTTTTAGGTTAATTTCCAAGTTATTATCATTAAGCCATTGCTTGGTACTATTAAAAGTTTTTGTTATTAAATATAAGTCAATATTTTGGTTACTTTTGAACAGCAGGAAAACGTCATCTGCGCTCATAAATTGATTTTTTTCCTTCTTTCTTTCTTATGTCATTTGAGTTGCGTTTGAGTATCCGGGGGTAAGGCTAGCAGCAACAAATTTCTCCATGGCAGTACATATGTTTTTCTACTCAAACCAACATTGAACCACAAAGTGCCGAAACCCTTGCCCACCCATGTGCCCATTAAGTACTAATTTCACGCAATAACACATTGTCTCAACATTAATGAGATTACGCAGCGGTCGGAATTACCCCATTTATATTCTCTTGCAAGCGCCTATCTGTTTCTGTCACGGAGTTAAATAGTAAGTACGAATGTGGAATTAAACTAGGACAATTTATGTCCTAGTTTAATTTCTGTTAGATCTAAATCTATGCCCTGTATAATACTTTATTGACAAAGAAAATTACAATCAAATAATAAAAACAAATTAGAACTAGTATTTACAATTGAAATAATTAATCTAACTGCAGACTGTTGCAAACAATGAGAAAAACTGGGTGAATGAAAAAATAAACAATAAATTTGGTGTGTAGGCTCCATATTGTTAGCCGGTTTTCTTCTGTTAATTTATGTCAGGATGAGAAAAAAACACCCTCTATTCATCGTACCTATGTAAAAAGTTGACGGCTTTTTATTATGGAGGTAAATATCGTGAACCATCACCATATGTGTTGCTTCACGATATTTACCTCCTTTATGTATAACTTCATTGGTAGAACCACTCTACTCTACTTAGCGCTGCAAACACACTTAGCGTATGAATTTGACTCAAAATATACAATTAATGTATGAAAGCCCGAAGCAGTTGCTTCTACCTCAGTTGATAATGTTACTTTGCTCTACGTCAAAATTTTCGTAGTCATGATTTCTTCGATACAGACTTAGCCTAGCGAAGAAATCAACAGACAAATACAATACTAAGTATTAATAGCCGTCTGCAAATGACATAATTAGTTGCTCTTCTCTTTATTTATTATGTGTTAATTGTGACTCCTCATCTTCATACAGAAATACAGAATTTATTTATAAAGCCGATTTACATGTCAATATAGTTATAAACAGTTATATAAGTATACAAAGCGTATACAAATTCTTAAATAATTCGAGTTACACACAGAAATAATACAGAAATTCCAATTAAATAAACATTAATCAATTATTAAAAAGACGATGGTTGGATGGTACCTATCTTGTTTTATGCTTAGTTAAGAATGTGCACCTATTGTCCTACCTACCTAAACTTCGTTTTTGCTTCGTTTTATTTTGTTGTAATAAATACTTTTTTACTTTATATAATTTTATTATGAGTTACTGTTATCCTTAACTGATATTAAAATTAGGTAGTTAATATACATATAGGTACATATTGATGTAATCACTTCCATGTGAGGTTAAAGTAACTACCTAGAAATATGCGCATAATGTATTAAGTAATATTATACCAACTAAGAGCAGGCCAGGTGAGGTGACGATCTGCGAAAGACTGCAGGCAGATGCTGGATGCAGCAAGCTGAAGACAGGGCGTTATGGCGCTCATGAGGAGAGACATATCCAGCAGTTGACTATCTTAGCTGATGATGATGATGATGACGATGAATTAGGACATGCCTGAAGCATCTCGGTAGCAAAATACCTCTTCATGCAAAGGGGTTTTGCCATAATAACCTTGGTTGGCAGGCGGATTGGTGATCGCATTGAAGGTGTTAAAAGTTTCTTTAGTCGGTTCTCATCTTCGGGCTGAGCTTAACATTTTGATAGGTATGATATTTCGATTGTTTTGAAAAAAACTAGAAACCGACATCCGAATCCCTTTTAAACAGTTTTTTTTAAGTTTTGGGTGATAAAAACGAATCTCTCCGAAATATATTTTATATGGGACCACCTCAGGATCATCTTCTATACAACTGCAAAGGAATCATCCAAATCCATACACGACACAGAAATCGACTGACATACGTAAAAATAAACATACATTCAGCCGAACATAGAGCCTCCTCCTTTATTCGAAACCGGTTAAAAAACTGCAGTGTCCCGTGTTAGGTAAGCACCATATTTTGTTTCCTGTCTTGTTTATTACCTAGACTTGTTTGGGAAAGCGTGGAAAGTATTTTTAAAAACAATTAAAATAATTAAATTGAAGTTGAATTTAATATTTTAATGATTATACAATGGTGACTTAATTATGACTGAGGCTTTTAGACCGGAGTTCTCGCATCACAGGACGTTGATAAGAATGTCTAGACGCTTACCTCAGCGAAATTGCTCGTGAGAAAGCGTGTGGGCGTATATTATCTAACAGGCAATGTCCGATCTTATGGGACGCTGAATACAGACCCTGATGCCATAACTCCTCCCTCCTGTAGTTCGAGATTATCCTCGGGATTATCTCGAATTTGCCTCGTTTTACAAAATAATTGCTTAACTCTATGCTTAAATGCTAACAATAAGAGGCAAAAAGTTAATATAAAGCAGAACGTTAAGTTTCCTACACTAACACTTTTATAATCTAGAGCACTATGGTTATTTTCATTATCACTATAAATTTCACTTCCACCTTTCTGCAATAAGTAATTCAAGAACTGAATGTCGGCAAGATCGATTCCGTTGAGATTGACGGGTTTTCTCTGGGTGTCCGATGAACTGGACATTATTCTAGGTAAGTTTATTACGGGAATCTTTGTAAAGATTATATCCTTTCCATGCGTGAGATGTCTTTTTAAATTCAAATTCTTCATCTTCACTTGACAATTATCGTCTAATGTCATGAGATAAGTTCCACAGATGTTTTCCTGAGATATCTCGTTCTCGCAATACTTGGTGAGTAACGTATCAGTTTTGGTGTAAATTATCCATCGATTAGGCTGTATGGAAAAAGCCTTGATTTCGTTGATGGTAACGGGAACCGGGTGACAACTCGAGATGTTGATAGAGAATGTCATGAGCTCCGTGATACATTCGTCTTCGGCTAGTGGCGGTTCATCGCTCTCAAAGCACAGGAAACGAGCTTCGTCGATTTCTCGGCATGACTGGGAGAGCGGCTTCGTTTTCAACCCTTTCGTAAGGATATAAGGATATTTGGGTAGGATAAAGACTGTCTGGTGACTTACTCTATCGTTAACGGGCAAAGGCGTCAATTTAAAATAGTTAAATACTTCATTTCTTATCAAAGGTATTTGCATAATTAATTTTATCTGATTTTGTTTGATATACGCTTTCATCTCTATACACTGCTCTATTTTTACAATATTTTCATGTAATACTGGAAACACTAATTTATTGGTTTTTTCGATTTCTTTTAACAATACAAATAGTTCATTAGTATCTAAAATAGATGGATGTAATATTTTATTTCTAGCAAAAGTTATAGCCGTTTCAATTTCATTCAATCGCATGTAGAGAGTTTGGAAGTTATGCAAAAAGACGTTGTAAATGTGTATAATTTTGTTACCAACTTGGGTTAATTTTGAATTATTTAAACCACGATTAAAATCTTGGATACTACCTTCAATTTGAATGAAATTGCTTTTGGTAGAGTTGGCTATTTTTGTAAGTTTACCCACCATTTCGGCGACAATTGTCATTTTCTTATTAACTGCGTCTTGTTTAGATTTTACTTCATGAATTAACCTTTCATACAATACAGCGTCGTCATTATCCAGATTACCTGTAATCGTCTTGATAAGAGTACCAAGAGGATTTATGAGACCGCGCTTAGATCTTACCGATGGAATCAATTGCTCGTACTTTTCTAAAGTTATATTCATGTTAAAATCTGTTTCTAATTCTACTTCAGTAAAATCATAATCAAATGTTTTATTATCGTAACAGCTTTGAATTTGTCGCTTTAGTCTTACGTAACTATCGATGTTTAGTTCTAATTGCTCATGAATGTGCTTTAGATCTAGGATTTTTATAACGGTCCACGTATCATGGCTAACAACAGCTTGACCTTGCTTTACAGGTAACAGCCCCGGGTTCTTGTCAATCGGCTGCAGATGAAGGCCCTGGCTGCGGATCACTAGGACCGCCAGAAGGACCAACCTGTGGAGGACGTCTTATATCTTTAATAGGAACTTTAGTATTCCGATTATGAGTTGTTACAGGTACAATATTCCGTTGAATGGCTCCGATGACTTGAGCTTTCTGATAACGAGGTTTATCTTTACTGCGCCTAGTATTCACTCCTTTGATAAATACCGTATCACCTATGTCTATGTCAAAATCCTTTTCTCCCCCACGTTTCACGATTGCCGCTGATTTTTTATCAATAATTTTATCAGTAAGATATTCATACAAAAATTTTGTTCGTTTAGCGTGTTCTTTAACCAATTGTTGCGTAAACTGTTTACTGAAATTCACATAAAATGCGCTGTTAGATTCGGTGTGCCCAAAAACTACTTCAAACGGTGTAAGACCGGTGGTAGAGTGGATAGAATGGTTATATGACATTATAGCATAAGCCATCACAGATGCGGCGTCAGTGATCTTCTGTTCGTACTTTGCTATACGGTAAATCTCTATAAGGGTTGAATGAAATCTCTCAACTATCCCCATAGAGTTGGGATTATGGGGAGTACCGATATGCAGGTTGATCTTATAAAATGACATCATTTCTTTCATGAGCGTATTATTAAACTCGGTTCCTGGATCCGAACTTATTCTACAAGGTGTTCCATATAAAGAGAAGTATTTTATGAGTGCTCTTATAGCTTCAGGGGTCGATTTAGTGCTGATTTCAAAAGCTTGACCAAGTTTGCTGAAGGCATCTACTATTGTCAGGTAATGCTTTCCGTCAATCGAAAATGTGTCTATAAATAATTCCTGAAAAGGTTTAACTTGAGTCTGTGATAGTTGTAATTCTGGTTTTAAGGGTTTGCGATCGTATTTCATTTTTTTACAAAGTTCGCATGCATTGATGATGCTGGCTACTGTTTGGTCCATGTTTTTCCAGTAAAAGGTACGTCTTAGATGTACTAACGTCTCTTTTATTCCCCTATGGCTGTTTTTACCCTCGTGATATTTAAGCACAATGTTTCGTTGTTCCTCTTCGCTATCTACATAAACTACTCTCTTAGTACAATCATAAAATTTAACCGTGCCCTTTTGAAAGAGCGACAGGGTGACTTCTGAAAACTGTTTGCGATGTAATGTATCTTCGAAATAAAAGAAATATTTTATTTTGGGTCGAATATAGCTTTTCAGAAATCTTTTTACCAGTTCCGAGTTATTTGTTGGTAAGTGAACTTCCAACACCTTTTGATTTGGCCTAGATATGTCTTTAACCGATAACTCATCTCTGTTCCAGGTATGAACCAGAATCTGGTTCGGTTTCGTATCAATGGCCTCTTGGAGGATAAGAATACCATCAGTATCTAAATCACGCGCCGAATGTATCGTGCCTATGCTTTCAGCACGACCTTCAGAGGCAGTGGCAGTGCTACTACCTAAAGATGGAATCGAATAAGGAGACCGCCTATCGCCAGCTGTTACTGACTTATTGCTTTTCTCCGATCCAGATGATATTGTTATCGGGGATGGTGTTCTTTGACGAGGGGTGGAGGCTCGAGAATCGTCCTTGTGATCTTTACTTAACCGAGCGATTTCTTCAGTTAAATCATTTATGTGCCGCTGAAGTTTTTGCTCTTTACTGTCAAGATTTACCTTCATCGAAACATCATCATTTTCTCCTAGCACGTTTAGCCTAATTCGAGATAAAGCGTCTGCGTTTAAATTTAGCCTGCCTTCTTTATGTTGAATATCATAATCAAATTCCGATAATCTTAATTTCCATCTTGTTAATTTACTATTGGGCTCTTTTAAAGATTTAAGCCAAGTTAAGGGTCTATGATCCGTGAAAATCACGAATTTTCGCCCATACAAATAGGGGCGAAAATGTTTCACAGCCCATATTATTGCTAGAAGTTCCTTTTCGATGGTACTGTATCTCGTTTCGGCGTCATTCAAAGTCCTACTTGCGTAAGCTATCGGCTTATCATTTCCCTTAGGTCCTTGCGATAGGACAGCTCCTACTGCAAAGTTGGAAGCATCCGTCGTAAGGACGAATGGCTTAGAAAAGTCGGGGAATTGTAAGAGCGGCGCGTTTGTTAAAAGCTCTTTACACTTTTCAAATGCGTCGATATATTCTTTTTTTGTGTAATCAATTTTATTCCGTTTTTTTAAACATTTCGTAAGTGGCTGTGTCAATTTAGCAAAATCTTTTATGAATTTACGATAATATCCTACTAGACCAAGAAAACTTTTAATTTCTGTTGCTGTTTTTGGTAAGGGAAATTTCATGACCGCTTTAATTTTGTCGTCATTAGGTAAAAGGCCGTCCTTGGTGATAGTGTGACCTAAATAAAGGACCTCCTTCCTAAGAAACTCGCATTTGTCGAGGGTTACTTTTAAATTAGTTTCCCTGAGTCGTTCGAATATTTTTCGAAGCTTGTCTACATGTTCTTGTAGGCTAGATGAATATACTATGATGTCATCAAGGTATACTAAGCAGTGAATACCTTGAAGACCTCGCAATATATTATCCATCGCACGTTGAAACGTCGCTGGAGCTGTTTTTAAACCAAACGGGAGCCTTTTAAATTCATAGTGACCCGTCTGGGTTGAAAAAGCCGTTTTTGATCTATCCGCCTCATTGACTTCTATTTGATGATACCCACTAGCAAGATCTAAGGTGCTAAAATATTGGGCTTTACCTATCTTATCTAGAAGATCAGTGATATTGGGTAGTGGATACTTATCATCGACTGTGATCTCATTTAGACGACGATAATCGATTACCATTCTATATTTTCTTTCTCCAGATGCGTCTAATTTTTTTGGAACCAGGTGAACTGGGGCACTCCATGGAGAATGAGAGTCTACAATTACGTTATCTGCCAATAGTTTTTCTACCTGTTTATGAATTTCCTCATTTAGAATAGGTGGGTGTCGATATGGTCGAATATAAATCGGGTCTTCGTTGGTTGTCCTGATGTTATGTTTCACTTGATTTGTGAAGGACAAAGGTATTTTGTCACTATAAAATATGTCGCGGTATTCGTTGCATAATTTAAAAATGTTTTCGCGTTCCTCCTTATTCATGTGATCTAATCGTAACTTTTTTAAATTCTCTTTCAAAATATCATCAATAATGCAGTCATCTTTCATAAAATTTATCTCACACTCTTGATTTTCGAATACCGTGACTTCAAAAGGTTCCTTGAACTGAAGTTTGTAGGTGTTATCTGTTACATTTTGAATAACCGATTCAGCAAAATAGTTTTCACACCTAACAAGGGCGCTAGGCATGCGAACGCCTTCCTGAAGTTGAAGGAATTCCATGATAGCGTCACCGGTTTTCAGGGTCGTGGGAATTTTAACCCTAGTCTCAGTCCGTGGCGGTACATCAATCTCATAAGGTGGATTATAGACGATTGGAATTGCCGCATTGTGCGTTACTAACATTTGGTTGCACATATCGATGTTAGCTCCTAACTTTTTCAGAAGGTCAGATCCTATCAAGCCGTCGTATCGTCCGTCAACATCATAAACGTAGAATTTATGAGGAAGCGTGCTCCTAAAGGTCTTCAGTAGTGGTATGTATATGATCTCATTGTGCACGCTTTGAGCATGAGTGCTTACCACTGTGAACGGTTCGTAGTATCTGAAGTCATTGAAAAATTCATAAGCTTTGGCAGGGCTTATAAAAGACCTACTACTTCCGGTGTCAATTAAAAACTTTGCGCCTATTTCCGGTATGTCAATGTGAGGCAATTTCAATATACTGTTACAATAGTTTAGATTTATCATTTCCCCGTATCCTTCGAGGCAATTTTCTGAAAATTTTCAGGTTCCTGCGTGTCCGAACTGATGTTGTCCATATTAACCTTATCCGTGTTGACGTTTTCCGGATTGAAGGAATTATTTCCTTCGAGCTCAATGTAATTGCAATCACCTACAGGATACTCTACATAGCCATACATATCATTCATACTCGTGTCATAACCGTAATCACTATCAAATCCATTGCCATCCATAAAATACAGATCGTTTGCAATCATGTTTTGTCGAATCGGAGCCGTACGCATTGATACATCTGTATCTTGGAGCCTAGGAGCTTGAACCTGTTGTTGGGGCACACCAAATTTATTTTGGTTTTGAGGTTGGTTTTGTGAAGGGATACCGAATTTGTATGCTCCATATTGGAACGGCGCACGTTGTGGAACAGCCTGAAAGCCTGAGCCGAAATTACGTTGCTGTAAGTTCTGAGGTATCCCGAAACGAAAACCTTGAGTAGGCGGTGCAAATCGCATTTGTGGAACAAAGTTAGGTCTAAACCCACCTTGATTTTGAGGAATGCCGAATCTAAAGTTGTTTTGGGGAATGCCAAATCTGAAATTATTTTGTGGAATGCCGAATTTAAAACCTTGGCCTTGAACCGCTGGAGTTGGTTGAGCAGGCATGGGTTTTGGTGTGTTTTGTGAATTTTGTGCGCTTGGTTGTGCAGCTGTTTGTTTTAGTAATTTAGTTTTTGCATCATACTGAAATTTGAAATTTACCTCTTCCGTTACAATACTCAAAGCATTTTCCAAATTGGAGCAACCTTTTAACCTCACAATACGAATCATCTCCTCCGGTAAGTTGAACAGAAACGTGTTAAGAGCCATATTGTTATACACGATCATTTTTGCAGCTTTGATTCCTTCATCGGTAAGTCTATTCACTTTCGCAAACAAAGAACTACGCACATTCTGAATTCTATGACAAAACTGTATGTACGTTTCCCCAATCTTGATTTTTAACTGTTCGAGTTCTATCGCTATGCACTCTTCTGATCGAGGATCACCGAAATGTTGCGTAAGTAGCTCCTTTAGTACATCATATGACTTAATATTCGGATGGTCGCTAAGTAGAGTCGCAGCTCTACCAGTAAGTCTACTCGATACGGCATGAAACAAGTACAAAACTTGATCCTGGTTTCCCTCAATAGAGGCGCCTTCAACTACATAATCGCATTTCGAAAGGAAAAGATTCAAGTGGTTTTCCTCTCCATCATATCTTGGAATAAGCGACAAGGTGTCTTTCGGTATTGCCTTGACAGTCGACATTTTACCAATACTAATTTAATCTATTAATTACTATACTAAGCAGTAACCTACTTGTCAGTTTTAGAGGTATTTAATTTTTTCGATACAAAAATCAAATAAATTTAATTTCTTAAAATACACTGATTCACCAATTTTTGTGCAAATCAATAAGCCTATTTTAGGGCTAAATACTAGTACTTACAACTACACAAATTAATCGCGAGAATAACGGAATGCCGATTTCTAGTGCAAACAAAATCAGATAAACGCAATTAATAAGCCCGACGATTTGAGTTCGGGGAAAAAGGGTGGAAAAGACACAGGAGTATAATACAGGAAGTGAAAAGGTTTACTCACAAGCTGCTCGATCCCATGTCCTCCAGGAGCCGAATCAGAGTCACAATCACACGCGATCACCGGGAGTCGAATTTATTTGGTTCTTGGTTTCCACGGCCGCGTAGAGACGGTTCCGGAATTTCGCGTCTTCGCTAGACCAATTTTGGGGTTTTCGCGATTACGGATTCACGGGAAATGCGTGGAAAATCCAATAGGCTGCGCCAGACTTGTTTGGGAAAGCGTGGAAAGTATTTTTAAAAACAATTAAAATAATTAAATTGAAGTTGAATTTAATATTTTAATGATTATACAATGGTGACTTAATTATGACTGAGGCTTTTAGACCGGAGTTCTCGCATCACAGGACGTTGATAAGAATGTCTAGACGCTTACCTCAGCGAAATTGCTCGTGAGAAAGCGTGTGGGCGTATATTATCTAACAGGCAATGTCCGATCTTATGGGACGCTGAATACAGACCCTGATGCCATAACTACCTATAATATAACGTGTGTACAAATTATTGTTTTCTCAATGTTGTGCTATTGTATTCTCTTCTATTCTGTGGAACTTTCAAATCAAATCAAATTCAATTATTTTGCAAAACATGGGTCACAAGAACACAGGACTGTATTAGAAGTACTTAACAACTTTTTTCACGCGTAGCAGTTTTTCAGTAAAATTTTTTTCTCATCTTCATCTTCTTTATGTAAGAAATAATCTTTTCCCAAAGCTTAAATAAAATACTGACCTTTCAAAGGTTTTACGGTCTATAAATAGAGGAAAAGGGACATTACATTCCTTTGAAATCTTTATTTACAGTAGTATTTCGCCAAAAACTCTTGAAGATAATCCTGAAGATATTGGCAATTTAATGGTTCTTGGTTCCGTAAAACTTGACTTCAGTTATTTTATTAGATACTTTGCTTTTAAAAGACGTGTCGTGTTTTTTCCGAAATCCAGACGAATGAAAACCTTTCGTGTTATACCTATCTACATTCTTTAACTTATCACACTAGCGTTTTGCGAGCGATTTCAAAGCGAGTCAAGAGCGCAGCGAGCACGCCGCAATTAGCAATCACAGCGAGCTGTGCAATCGCAATGAAATCGCTCGCAAATCTTCATTTTGATAAGGCTCTTAGGTTTTAATGATTATACGGAATTGAATAAGGCATAAAAACAAAGATAAGGTACCTTTACAGCAGATTATTGGTACGCTGATCGCTATAATTTTACCTAATCAATGATCAGCGACGCGTCCACTGGCAAGTTACTTCGGCAACTCCTTGCAGCAACTTCTTGAAGTCAATGGACGACTGTTTCTCCTGATTGCGATTATTCTACCTCTATTTGCATACACGTGGTACTTGTAGCAAGATCGGTCAGTCGCTAGAACTGCAGAAGTCCACTTTCGCGAAGGTTTTTAATCTCAGAAATATTTACATAGAATATGTTTTTTTTTAATTCTCCATAATTACGCCGAAAGGGATGTTAGGGGTTGTGATTCAGGATTAAAAGGGGTTGTACGTACATAGGCGGTAGGTATCATACCTACCTACATAAAGACCTATCTTCTACATGTAGATATTTGTCTCTCTACAGAAGGTTAATACAAAAAAAAATATGGTTTTGAAAATACTAAAAGTCGACTTCGAATAAGTAGTATATAATATTTTAAGTTTCAAATACTAATCCCTCGGGATCATTATCTATACAATAGCGAAATAATTTTCAAAGACGTTCCATAATCGACGAACATACTTAAAAAAACATACTCACATAAAGCCTTTCTATCTCTGAAATAAGGCTGTAGTAATAGAAGTCGCAATAACAATGCGATAGCGATCCATACAGAATTGACCTGAAATCGAAAACATACCGTGCCGCACTCGAAAACGAGTAACGTAACTAGTAGAATGTGTTGAATGTTGAAATCAATCAATCAATCATTTCTTTGCAAGAATACATAATTAATATAGAGGTACAATGTCTGGTCTTATAACTATTTTAGTAACTGTATTCAGCCGGCGTGCAAATATTGTGCTAGTCATATTATAATTAAAAGTACTACCAGTCATTTATTGTTACAAATCAAATTCTAAATATTTGTTTACATTATAGTAACATTTTTCAAGCAACCATCCACTTAACTATTTGTCAAAGATATTTCCATTAAGTTCCTTTAAGTCTTCGGGTAATTTATTGTGAATTGTAATGTACATAATTATAAACATTTCTTTTACATATATACATATATCTTTATGACATTGTGGTTTGACGACTAAATTGTTCAATTTGATCCGTTTTTGCCGAGTAATAACACGGGAGAAGTGATAACACGGGTGTGGTGGTAATGAAATAGGTTAGGTGTGATTTCAAAAATAGACAAATTTCCCTAATATATTTGCTGGCGAGAGGTAGGATCTTGAAGTTTGAAGTACCTAGGTCTGAATCTGAAAATGACATCAAGCACAAGCAAAGAGGAATAGTAAAATAATGTCAATGCGAATTTGGAACTCGAAACTCAACGAGCAACTTCCGTACGTTTCGTGTTCCGTAAGTTATCTGGGACCACAGCGAAATGAGATTCTCATATTTTTCACAATTTCCGTGGAATCACTTTTCAATTTACCAGATTTGTCAGCTATGTCGTGGGTGCCACATAGGAATTCCAAGAAAACACGAACCTTATGTTCTTCTCTTGCTCTGATTTAGAGGTGTTTTTGGAAACTTTTACAATGGAACAAAGAGGTTACATACGGGTTTTGTTTTTAAAGTTTAAAAAATCGAATCCTGATAAATGGAACCAATTTTTCATGAAAAGACGGATGGAATGCATTTATCTCGTTATTATTCTTGTTACCGCAAACTTGTCGAGTATAATATTATTTTCAGGACTAGTTTAAGCATGCATGGTCTTAAATTCCTTAGTATCGGTTAGAGTTTAGTGAAATATTTTGCAGACCATGTTGCCACCAAGAATTTCAGCGGAAAACAATTTGTATACCTACTTCTTATGTAAATTTTGTTTCAAAATGAGCATTTATTATGAGTCGAGTAGATAGAATGGCACTCAAAATGACAGCGGGACAGCAATATATTGGACGGCTAAAACTGCGCGTTAAACACGCGAGATGCGGGACGCGAAGCGGGAGCGGTAACAACGCGAAACTTTTCCTTTAAATTTTCCCACGTCGCGGTCGCGTAGATGTGCAACGTGTCCAAGGCGCCGTTGCAGCGTCCGCCGCTGGGCTGACACTCCCGATTCGCGTCCCGTGTCCTGTCTGTTTGATGCGCAGGTTTGGCCGAAGCTTACAATTGATTTAAGCGGGAGAGCAACAGCATGCTATCCCACAATCTTCTTCAATCCCATTACCGAAACGACTTTAGACGGTAGTTATTTTTGGGACCCACCTACTTGGTGACAACATATTAAGCTCCCCTGACTAGCATTTTGGTTTTAGATATTTCGTTTATATTTTGAAAATGTTGATCTATTCTCATATAAAAATACTCTCTTCGGTAACAGACTACTTTTTTAAAACCCGTCCGATACAGTCGAGTAAAAACCCAGCGTAAAATATTCTAAGTATGTCTTCGACTTGCAAATACCGGTTGCATTAAATAAAATTTAAAGGCGACCACCAACTGCTGCGCAAAAGATGTAGATAATGACCAAAAAGATCAAAAAGATGAAAATTTTATTCAATAAGATTATTTTTGTCCAAGGCGACAAAGGACCTTGTGACAAGGTCCTTTCTTTTGAATAAGACCATAGAAATGTTTTTTTAAACTGGTAAATACACCGTAAAATTGACATGGTAAGTTGACAAGGTTAGAATGATTTGGTCATTAGAGTCTTTTGTTTAATTAAATATTACAACTACTCGTAAAAACATGGTGTGGTAGCTAAGCGTGCTAAATCGCATTGACCTTACAAACATGACACGTATGTTCTTAAAGACTGTTTGTGGCTGTTTTTGCTTAAATGTTATTAAAAAGCATTCTGCAAACCCATTCACTTATTGTATCCTTATGTTCATTGATTTGTATTGTTGTGTGAACATACTGACGTTCGTTTATTTCTTTCAGAAGTGATTCATCGAACTATGGTGCGTCATCACACGTCACGTTCGTGCGCTCACAGTTGGTGGCGGCCTTAACTTTTATTTAGCATTCCCTGATTTGAAATATGGCTTATCATAATTGAAATTGGCTTAATAAATACCTACCAAGGTGCCTCAGTTTCTCGATTGGATTGTGTGTGCAGTGGCTGAAATGAACTTGTCCATTGCAATTTTCTTGATATGTGAGTATGAATTGATAAGAAAATACGATAGTTTGTCCAGCACTTCTAGAGTTTGTTGAAATGAATAAAAAATATTAAAGAGAAGAGAATGAAGTGGCACTTTTTTTCTATTTTGTGTAATAATATTCGGTACAAATTTGACCAAAATTGATTAGGAAGGTTAAGGACGAAGAAGTTACTGATTCTGCTTCTTTATAGCATGAAATTAATCAAAAACGATTAAGTATTTTAAACGTAGGTATCTAACTGCTTATTGGCATAAGGATAGGCGGGCATTAAGCAGAAACTATTGGAAATTCTTAAACGTAATTGAAGAAAATGTGGAAGCGATTCTCTGTAAATTTTGGTGATCAAAAAAAAAATTACATTTTGTACAAATTGGGCTCCTGGATAGGTACTTAGTGTGGGCCTGCCTACTTTAGGCATACTGAAAAATTCGCGGGGCTTATTTGTAATCCACCAGTTTATTGCATAAAATATTACCAAATATAATAAATATATTATATATACCTAGTCGTATTGAAATTTTTAAACCATCATGTAAACATACATAATATTCTAAAAGCGAAAGTAATTCTGTTTGTCTGTTACCTTTTCACGCCTGAACGGCTGAATGGATCTTAATTAAATTTAGCAGGGAGGTAAAGGGCATCCCAGGGACGTATATAGGCAACTTGAATATCGCGTGCGAAGCCACGGACATAAGCTGGTAATACAAATAATACTGCGTGGCAAACTAAGCAGAGCTTGTGTTATTATGTGTCAGGGTAATGGGTATTGCAATATATTTAAACACATCCAGACCTGAACAAATAACTGCAAATCGTACAAAAATTGCGTGAATTGAACCCGTCTCCTCTATCGACGTTCGCCCACTACGCCACTGAGGTCGTCAAATAGTTAACCAATTTGAAAATAATTTCAGCACTATCCATGGTATATTCAAAAGAGTGCGCAGTAACCTGCCCGGAGAGCCACGAGCCAGTGATTTGCGGCCTTGACGTGAAGACAAAAATTTACAAGTTGTTCCCCAATGTTTGCGCACTGGCTGCGTACACGGACTGTTACAAAGTTGGTAAATATTGCAAGGTCCAAGCTGTTAAGATGATCATCAGCAATTATCAGCTCACTGTTGAAAATGGGTGTCTCCTTCATACCCAAACGACTTCGATACAAAAATTATATGGTATTGAAACTATACATAATTATTTTTAACCGATAAAAGAGGTCTTTACGATCGATTTAAGTAAAAAAGGTGAGATCAGGTACCAGCCTCTCGAAAGTGGAAGGCTCAAATTATGTGCAATTAGGTTCAACAACCTCAGTCATAGTCGGACCGGCGCGGCGCCACCGCCGGCGTTCGTATTTCGTATGCGTATTGTTGTCTTGCTCGCACTTCGATCTAGGTAAGTCTTTCCATCTATGTTGTTCATTATAATTATTGCACAAGATTGGAAATATAACAGTAAGCGAGTGTTTGGGTGTAGTTGTAACACAGGCCAGAGGTTGAGTAAGCGCTGGGAGAACGTACCATATCTACAGATTTTACTTATATCTATGGGCTTTACCATTAGGTTTAGTATACTTGGCTCTGCGGGAAAAAGGCCTAAAAGTATCTCTTTTCTCCTTCCACGCCTCGCGATTCAAGACTAAGAAACAATAACAGTCTCAAATTTACTCCTAAAAAAAAAAAAAAAAAAAAATATTAGGAAAAAAAATATTCTGTAATAATTCCGCGTAAAACCTTCTCTGGATTCAACAAAATGCAATTCGCTTGCCACAAATTGCCATGCCATATTTAATATCTTTATTTGCTAATATTTTGTAATAGTTTTCCGCAAAGTAACGCCTGAATCTATTGCTTATGCCATAATGGTGCAGTAACATGATGGCGGAGTTAGATTTGACAGCCTGAAAGCCTCAGCGAGTCAAGGCTCGCCAAGTCGCCATGACTCAGCCAACGTTGGCCAACATGGTGACTAAATCATACCAAGTTGAAGTTAGAATTTGCAGCACCCTAACGTCCCCAACACCGTCCGCTGGTGTCGGAAGTGACGATATAGGGACATCCTATCCTATCCTATACAGAACAGTTTTACTACCGAACCACGATCTCTAACTCGTATGCCCAGCGTGGGAACTATAAATAGGCACTTTAATTCTAAGTGGGGGAACTGAGATCTGCACGGACATCTCGCATGGGAATGTATTGTGCATTATCCCCCTGCCTAAACAGCCCTAACCAGCCCAGCTCCTTGAAGTACCGGAGCAGGACTTTTGGTGAATGACAGCTTTGCTTCAGCTTTTCCGTGGGTGTGGATGGGGTTAATGCCTCAATGAGACTCTTCAGCCCCGTCTTGAGTCTGTCCGTCCTCTGTGGCCGTGCAGTGTACCACAACGTGTCCCACAATCTCTTCTTCTTGGAAACATTCACGAAGCAACGACACAACTATATGATAAAAGCTAATAAGGCGTTTATCAGGGCCTGCGCAGGGAGGCCTGCGTCCAGCCGTGGACCAGTTTAGGCTATAGAATCATTCGGTTCAAGTACTCGATGTTCGTTAGCTTAAACCTTGGTTTAACTCAGTTCATTAGTAACAGAAAAGGCCCCCATTATTTCCCTGGCAAAGTGAGTGTTTCCACAAGAGACTTGGCCCAGATTCCCGATGGCGCACGGCGACGCGATGCAAGCCCGCCCATTACCCTAATGCCCTTTTTTGACAAACTACAGAATGCGCACAATTTTTACAGCAGTTGTGTAGTCTAACTTCCAATTGTACGAGTAGTTGGTCTGGCACGATTAACGTAGACAACGATTTTGACAAGTAGCGAAAATGCACCGTTGCGTAAAATATACTTATGAGAAATATTCCTTGAAGCTTAAACGATATTTTACTTTATTCTTGCCGCGTCTAAACCATGTCTTTGGATAGTGTTCATGTTAGAAGGACAGCACACTTTTTTACATAGATATCTACTAAATTATACATATACATA
This sequence comes from Eupithecia inturbata, assembly GCA_963662085.1. Lineage (NCBI taxonomy): Eukaryota > Metazoa > Arthropoda > Insecta > Lepidoptera > Geometridae > Eupithecia > Eupithecia inturbata. The sequence continues at coordinate 4,379,078 of OY759195.1, forward strand.
TATCTTATATATAATTATATATTGCATTATATATGCATCAGCATTGCCATACAGCGGGGCAATGCAGCCAGCGTCTTGGGGACGCTTCCGACTGGTATTGATATGGATCAGTTGAGCTACCTGTAGATTGTTTGCAACAGTCTGCAGTTAGCTTAATTGTTTCAATTGTAAATACTAGTTATAATTTGTTGTTTTATAACCCTTATTATACATATATGTATAACATAGCCTCCTGATGCAAGCGTCGAGAGGGTAGTTAGTTACTAACGTACATTATTACTCGACGACCGATGTGGCGCGGCGGGTGAAGGTCCGCCTGCGACGCAGAAGGTTACGGGTTCGATTCCCGCCCTGGGACAAATGTTTGTAAGATCTGCAAACTTTTGTTTCGGGTATTCTAGGTATAATAAAAAAATATATATCTATGTTATATATTGTATTAAGTTTATCAGTCATCTAGTACCCATAACACAAGCTCTGCTTAGCTTGGGGCTAGGTGATGCTGTGTGGATTGTCCAGCATTATTTATTTATTATCACCCTTTCGTCGCTTGCTAGGGAGTGGGTTAAAAGGAATACTTGCCGATTACAAGAAAAATATAACGTCTGCAAATGTGCATTTATGCTGTACCTACACAGCACAAAAATCACGAGGCACAAGGGGAGGAAGTGAAACAAAATACTGGCTGTATTTTGTTTCACTTCCTCTCCTCGTGCTGCATACCTATATTAAATATCAAAGTGCTTTATTCCCTTTAGACCTTACAGGACTCTTGGACACGTAACAAAATTCAAATTACATAATGTAAAACTAGTTATCACTTTAGTGATAACGTTGGTTTTTTGTAGACCTAAATTTTCTTAAGGTAAAGTAAAGAAGCGAACAAGAAACCTTTACCTTGTTATTTCGTTAGTTTTCGAGTTGGAGCAAAATTCGACCCAACCTTTTTATCCTCCAGATAATCTGATATTTTATAAGCCTTTTGACAGTTTGTTTGGATTTTATTTATTGAAAATTTTTTCAACTCGGAGTATTGTAGTAAAAGTGTAAAATTTGCCGCTTAAAAATACATTAACCAATAAAAAAATTATTAAATTAACTATTAATTATCTTAACTAATTTTAAGAGGCGACTAGCTCTCGTATTAGTCACTCTGATTGCCTCAAACATTTGCCTCAAACATTCGAATATATTTCAGGCAATCAACGGAACGTAGGTTACGTTTCGTAGATTGCCTGAAATAATTGAAAAGTATTCAAAGGGGGCCTATCCGACCGCGCGCCTTTTGACCGCTACTGCGTACGGTGAACGATTCGAAAATCCTCTGGCTAAAAGTTTTTCAGTGTTCTACAAATTGGGCTGTCTGATATTATTGTCAAGTTTATGTAGCTGGCAACAAAGGGACTTTGAAATTTAAATACTTTAGAGACTCTCTTTGTTCAGATAAAAAAGATAGGACCAATAGATTCTGATTACAGGCACAAAGCAAGAGGCAGAAAATATGTAAACCAACCACAAATAAAAAAATAAAATGATGTGATGTGATGAATACAATCAAAGAATAGCCTTCACATTTGCTCCCTTTGGGGTCGAGACCCTAGATCCGTGGGGCACCGAGGCTCTCCGGGTTTTTAAAAAGTTATCTGAGCGTCTGGTCGACGCGACGCGTGACCTCGGGCCACGCTGGTGGGTATCTGGCGCAGCTCATCATCAGCATTGCCATACAGCGGGGCAATGCAGCCAGCGTCTTGGGGACGCTGCCGACTGGTATTGATATGGACCAGTTGAGCTACCTGTAAAGTAGTCAGTCTGCAGTTAGCTTAATTGTTTAAATTGTAAATACAAGTTCTAATTTGTATTTATTATTTGATTGTAATTTTCTTTGTTAATAAAGACCATTGCCGTTTAAACAAAGAGTTTAAACAAGTGTTATTATTATACAGGGTGGAATAAACATCAAATTAAAAATATTAAAAATAGTCCATCGTTTTTTTTTATTTGATGTTGATAATTCAACTTTGTGGCGCTCAAATGTATTAAATTCTTCACTTTCGATCAAAAATTTTGTAACTTAATTGTAATAATCTGCTTTACTGTTATAAAGCAGATTATTTAATGCAAGAAAGTTCAATTCATAGGGGTCATATTACAAAACCAAAAACCGTAAAATTATACAAAAAAAAAAAATTGACGTTTCCGCCCGAAAATTCTCAAACAAAACGTAAAAAAATAACTCGAAAACTACGAAAAATCGGGACACATTCATATTTTCGGGTACCCCCGGGAGTGAGGCATTAATTTTTTTTGATGACGTCTTGGTTTGGTCCACCCTGTATTATTTGATATTTTTTAAAACCTTCGATACCTAAGTACATTGTATATTAAGTTTTGCGGTAGGTACAAATATCTATAGATAACATAGTAAACCTGCAAATAAAAATTTCATCTCGGAATCATTGTCTATACAAAACCAAAAGAATCATCAAAATCGGCCCATGATTGACGGAGATTTCGATGAACAAACATAAAAAAACATACATACCTACAGCCGAACATAGACCCTCCTTTTTTCAAAGCCAGTTAGAAATAATGAATAAAACAGTAAAAATACGTCTTCTCGCGTAATTTTTTTAACCTTCCTTATATCTTGACACGTGGCCTATGAAAACAATTTCCGGAAGGAATTATAATCAAAGTATCTCTCAAACATTGAGAAACAAGCTTGTTTAAATTTTGCTCGCAAAAGCACTTTATATGCAATCATAGAACGGATTAGTTAAATAAAATATTGCGATAAGTTTCTAGAAAAAAATATATTGGTAGATACTGGTAAAAAAACAAAGTGCGGTCTTCGTGCAAGAACTAGTACGTTATACCATTTTACATGTAAAGGTTTAAGCATAAATAAAGGTTGTTTTTTATTGACGGGCAGTAAGCGGTACTTTAACCGGTGTAACAGGGAAATGGTCTGAGGAGACTATCCATATATTTGAGAAGTTGTCATCCCCATTTTCAAATTTAAAAATATGTTTTTACAAAAAAACGGGAATTTCGTAACGAAAAATCGGGAACCAATACCAAATTTTTGATGCCAATCGATCCTGTTGCTTTATAGCTCGGTACTGATCAAAAACTTCTAACTGACCAACTGAGGTTAAACACTATTAAAAAGTCAGAAATCGCAATGGCTCAAATCGTGCTGATCGCACCCTGTCCACGTGTGCGATCAGCACGATTTGAGCCATTGCGATTTAATGTTAATGTTTTATGTTGTCACTGTAAAATGTATCTAAAGATTAAGACTCCTTTATGCTTAGCTTATAACTAGCTAACTATATTATATTTGAATACTCATTTTTGTGCTGTGCGGTAGAGTGGGATATGTGTGGGCATAATGCAATCCTTAGACGTTACGAAGGTAGGTAGGTTCAACTTCAGAAAACTAGATTTTATATAGGTATAAATTTTCCACACGATCTAGTCTAATTCAAAATTTTACGACTTTAATCTTGTTTATAGGATACTTGGTAAAGTACACTACAAAATATCTTACCCTGAATCTCTTGAGACTTATAAAAATGGACTCGGGATAATGGATAATTCTGTTTTGTAGAGACGAAATTGCGACCAAATAAATTATCTATCAAATCCTCGGGCAAAAGTCTCGCTCGCCTGTCAATAGATTATCACATGCGTCAGATTTTTGGACAATTTATCGTGCCTTATTAACATAAACATTGAAAAGTTGGTTCTGCAAAAAATAATAATTATGCCTTGAAATATCAACATGAACAGTCAACGTCAGATTGACACCATAATGTAATCACGCCTCTGTAATTACCAATGTACTTTTAATTACATACATCTACGTACTTACCATGTCCCTAGCACTCAGAGAGTTTGTTGCGAAGAGGGAGAAAATTACTACGTTCTAGTTAGTAACACATCATTACGTGACTCCCTCTATTCCTAGCGATAAAATCAGTTGCTTATTCGAAGATCGCAGATATTTTTGCACGCAATTGCGTTATAATTGGCCACAGGCATAGCAAAGGTCACGCGCTCGCTCTAAGCGCATTACTGTGTTGCTAATCGATTGTAGGCTACCTGAATTTCACAGCTTTCATTTGTTTTCCAGAATTTGTGCAAACTCCGCTCATGTACTGCATCATAAACACAGTATCTGCAAGGAGGATGTACGGGGAGTCCTGCCCGCTCTTCTGTCCGAACCACTATCGGCCTGTTTGTGGAGCCAATAAGCACAAGATGTACATTTACAGAACATTTACCAACGGATGTTATTTGGACATGCTCAACTGCAGGGGTGATGAAGATTCAGCAAGTAAGAAATCGCGAAAACTCAATTTAATTTACAGGCAACTTTTTATCCCTAAAACGTGCCAAGCCGTTGGCAGAAGCTAGTAATAGTATAGCTTTATTGTAGTTACAATAAAGCTGTGCGCACCATTTGCGCTACCGCACAGCACAATAATGTGCATTCAAAGATATAGTATTTTACAGTAATAAAATGGGTTCCCGCAAACTTTAATCGAGTGGCCCGCGAGTCTGTCATCGGATGCCGTCAATATGAATACATCTAAATTTTATGAGTTAAAACCCATATTCTAATGCACATTTTTGTGCTGTGCTGCAGCGGTGCTTTCCAGGTGAACTTATAAGTACAATAAACAATCAAAAATGTACTTGTCTAATTGAAAAATTTACTTGATGACGTACAACGGGCAGTCAGATTGTGAGACAAATTAAAAAGGATAAACGATTAGGGATGATGATGAGGGTTATAAGAAAGAAGACCTTTGAAGAAAACCTTTTCTTTGGAAAGATACGAAATGCCGAGCATAGCCGAGTTTGGTGTCTCGATGTTATCGAGTAGTTCAATTTTCTTCTGATATTTGCATGTCCTAGGTATGTCCGGACGGTTCACATTCAGGGAACCAAAGAAAAGATGTTAAATTTTATGTATTTCGAGTTTTTACCACGGGGATCCCGTGAGTAGGTACTGAGATCTAGGACTAGTTTGGCAACCAAACCTGATGAAAACTAGATTTACATACAATTCAACATTTTTTCCTTGGGTCCTTGAATGTGAAAACACGATTGAGGAAAAAATACGATAAAAAAAATCAAGAAAGTGCACTGTTTCGCACATAATTTGGTCGAGATCTCAGGAACCCTGCGGTCTATTGAAATTAGTTATGTTTTTATTCGTAGGTTATTACTAATCATTTGGTTCCTTGAACCAGTTTCTTCACTTATGTTGTGTAGTTTTCTTGTAAATAAGCAAAAACTAGATTTTCTCGCTTACGCCGTTCCGAAAACTTGCTCTGTTCCAATCATATTAACGCGAAATCCTATGCCTATCCTTTTCACAAAATGACGCGCATTACGCCCTCTTAAATGGAACGTCTCGATGACGACGTCTCGATACTATCGAACCCTATCGAACCGTACCATATCCGGTATCAATTAAACTATTTTGGTTTTTACAGAGTACGTTGAAGTACCACTGGAATTCTGTCCTAACCACGCCATGAAGAACATCTGGAAAGAACAAGTCGTCGCCTCTAATCTGCATGATTACATGGAATATTAAATGATGATATTTATATATATTTTATACCTAAACTAACCATATTACCTGAAGAAAAATACATGGTGAATAGTACCTACCCCTTACGTACTAGGGAATGGTGATTAGATACTTTCGCACTACACCGTGTAGTACCGCCAAAATTTAACACTTAGTTAAATCTGTAAATTAAATTGAATTTCCCTAAACCAGTCACGTAAGTTTATTCCACTCAGTAGCCGCACTAGTTAGCAGGCACCGACCGCAAATTAACGCAAAATGTTTAAGTTGAGTCCATGAAACGGAAACAGGTGAGTTGGGTTGGGTGGACTAAACAAACCTGCTCTTGCTAACAATTACGGTGATTTTCAATTTATCCGATTGTTTTCAGGCACGTCAATAAATTCATAACTAGTTCAATCGAGATTTAGGTGTATAGAGATTTAGACTTATAGGCTACTTGGATATAATAGAGGGAGTAACGAGCAAACACACCAATTTTATTCACGAAAACACAGTGTTTAATATGATACCCACTGAAGTGCAGTAATTAAATGTCAAATTCATCCGAAACCTCGTCGTATTGGTAATTAAAATCCAAGGGTTAATTACTCGATTTTAATAACCATCAACATCATGTCCCCTAAAAGTTTCATTGATATAGTTCAACTCAGGGCACAAAGGTTCATGTCGTAAAAAGATTCAATTGGAATGCAAAAAATACTGCCCCAAGTACGGTTTCGGTCACGGAAGAGATTTAGTGAATCTGGTTGACTATACCTAAACATAATTAACAGTCTTCTTTGTATACTGCTTTCATAAAAGTAAAAGAAAAAAGAAAAAGGCTAAATAAACTATACTAACTTAGAATAGATGTTAGATTTTACTACTTTAGATATATAACTATGTAGATTCAAAATTAACTTTTTCTTTATGTTTCTTTGTTACATTAATTATGTCATCTGTAACGTTTGATATAGAAGAGCGAGATCCTCTAACACAAGTTTTATATACTTAAATGAGGGTCTCAACTATCGAATATCTTAACTTGTTACAAATATATATGATTATTATTAATGATCACGTCGCGTTTTTTCCCAGTTGTTGTGCCTAGGTCTCGACGTAATAATCGAAAACTACAAGCGTTCCCAAAACAACAACAACAAATACAAATTCAATTTCGTGGGTCTATGCAAGGAAACTACTTTTGTTTGTTATGTCATACTTTTACACTAAGACAGCTTTGTTCATACTTTTCCTTGGTTACCTGAAGAAATTCCCTGAAAAGTGCAATTGTTTTAAATTACAAATCTTTTGATTACAGTTCCAATTGTTCGCAGCCTGGATTCCACAGACTTCTATATACTAACACTTCGTTTAAGATTTGCTGTCTGTCTGTTGCATGATATACTCGTGCCAGTAACTTTGTTTTAATTCAACGACCGCATCATTGGCAACCGTGGTAGGTACAACTGACCGCCACCATAGTTCGCACCGGTCTAGCAGCTGGTTGTTCGTAAGCTGCTTGGAAGAACGTAATAACCCTCCTTTTTTCTTAATGTAAAAAAATTGTTCGACCAGACTGAAAAGATTGCAGTTTTAGTTTGACATTAAATAGCACAGAACCTGTACACTCTACCACAGCTTGTATTATTCCGCGAAAGATCCATGACATCTATTGAGGTCTGAGATAAATAGTTTTTTTTTTACTTTATCTGTGAACGCCTCAGTATAGAGTTACACTATGTTGGCTGAAATGCTGAAGCAGGGTAAAACCGCGTGTAAAAGCTACTATTTCAATAAATGCAGGTATTGTTCAGTGAAATTGCTCCGGAACCTGGATGTAATTACAAAAGAATACCCTGGATGCGATCCAAGCTTGAAACCAATCTCTTTTGTTTGCTTTTGCGACAGAGAGTCGCCTCAGATTCAAAACAAGGAGTATTTTTTTCTTAATACTACGTATTTAATTATTCTGTGTTATTAGTTATGTACCTTCTTTCAAAATCTGATTTGTGTAAGGCAAAACAAAAAACATTGGTATTTTGGTATTTTCTTAGCTATAACTCAATAGGGTGCGAAGCTACCACGTACGGGTGCGTGAGTTATATATAGCCCTGCTGTCAACCGTTAGTAGGTTTGTTACCTGCCTGAAATGTCACTGAAATAAAATGGTGAAACCAAACAAACGACAAACAATACGAAAAGGTAAAAGTTCCATTACCAATGACGCTCATGAAAGTAGTCTGGTCCCTTGTTGGTGCGCTCGACGACGCCCATTGGCCACACGTTTCGAGGTAGAGTGTGGTCCACGACAACAACGATGTCTCCTTCTCGAAGCGGTCGTCTGTTGCTTGTAGGCTTGCCGCGAGGTACCAATGTAGGAAGGTACTCACTCAGCAAGCGCTTGGCTTATTCTCCATGTTCGCCGATCTGTCTCGCTGCACGGACCAGTGGTAGGTAGACAGTTGGATGACCCCAGCAAGGAATGGTTTGGATTCAGCGCCGCTATTCCATTCGCTGCAGTTGACCTTCATCTCGCAGTGCTGGTGCCCATTCCGCGTAGACAGTTCGCAGTTCGCGTGCAAATGCTGTGTTCGGTTTCGGCGTGTACTCCTTCTTGCTAGTCGGTGGTGAAAACTGAACCACAGGGCTTGTCCAGTGTTTTTCTGGCCAGCGTCGGTTTGTACAGGTAGCCTCAGTTCCCGATGTTGCTCAACACGCAGACTAGGTTCTGAAGCTTGACGGCGAATTTATTTATTCATTCACAAACCAGATAACAATATAATATAAACTTATAGTACTTTTACAATTTTGATCTAGATTGAAATCAATTATGTGAATGAGTTTAGTTCTATTGCATGCAGATGATTCCAGAGTCTTCATGATAATTTCTAGATCGCTTGCGGTGTACAGGAGTGAAGCAACTAGTTCTCAGCCGGTGTCAGCCTGTATATTCTCGTTGTGTCTTTGAAGGCAGCTTTGAAGGGTAACCACTCGTCGGTGATCCGCAAAAGGCGTGCAGGTCTGGGCACTTCATCCTCGGTCTTGCTAGCTTCTCTATTGCGTCAGCTAATGCATCGATGTTAACAGAACTCTTAGTCTTGACCGGCGTAGTCGACATGTTCCTGACGTTGAATCGGATGTTCTTCTCAGTTCTTGGAATAGTGTCACTTTTCTCCCCTTCAGTTGTTGTCTACAGCCACTGCTCAACTCTCTTGCTGTGTTCCGGTAGGTCATCTTCATTAATACTCCTTTCCTCGTCTTCCAATGCTGCTAGCTCGGCAGCCAGTCTCTTCTTGACGAGGTCCACTTTTATTTGGAGTTCTTTACGCTTAAGTTCAGCCAGTTTCTCCTCCGCCTCCAGTTCCGCCGTCCGTGCCGTGAGTGATATGTTCCTATTCGATCGTAGAGAGTGCACAGTACGGGCGGGAGATCGTTCACTCCTATGGCGTTCCATGCGTGTTCCGGCGCGGGCGAGGTCGGGTGCGGACGTTATGGATGGGTCGTGACCGGGACGTGTGGCTACAAAGATGCGTAGAAGGTGACGCAGGTGGTTCTATAAACAGTCTTCGTCATCGTTCGTGTGCGATGGCTTTCAGTTCGGCGGCTTGCCGTACAGCCTCTTCCTGTAGAACTTTCTCGTGTCGTTCGGACACGTCTACTTAGCTTCTGGTTACAACAATACTGCGCGAGCGCTTGATTTTTCGTTCTTCAATCCGGTGAGCGCAGGATCTCTTCACTTCGATCCTACTCGAAGGACCAAAAATTGTGGTGGACTGTATGTACTTTCTTTCAGGAATTTTCCAATTATACTCCTTTTTCTGTATTTCAGCTTTATTTCTTTCTTCTTATACTTATTACTGCTACTGGAACCATTGTACGCAGCACACGTCCGTGATTACTATTCTACCCCTAGGCTAAAAAGTCAAAAAGTCAAGAATCAAAAACTCTTTATTTCCATAAATACAATAAATGTACACTTAGAAAAGGTCAAATTCTTAATAAATAAACACTGACACTGAAATAAAGTGATTTCAGTCGCTTCGGTATGTAGACTAAAGTAAAAAAGCGACGAAGAAACCTTTAGCCTGTTAGTTAGTTGTTATTTTTCGAGTTGGAGCAAATCCCGTCCCAAGCTTTTTTATCCTCTAGATAATCTGATATTTTGTAGTAGGCCTTTTTACACAAGAAGGTCTTGACAATTTGTTTGAATTTAATAAAATTTATTTTTCAATGTAGTCTCCTAGAATCTCAATACACTTATTTGTTCGGGAAAGTAACTTTTCAATTCCCTCTAAAAATATTTTTCTTCCTGGTCTGAAAAATGTTCATTTATTGCTGCCTTCAACTCTTCATCGTCAGAAAAATGCTTTCTACGAAGGACTTTTTTAAGATTAGGGAGTAGAAAGTAATCACTAGGGGCTATGTCCGGGCTGTAGGGTGGATGATTGATTTCTTCAAATCCGCACTCCCGCACAGCAGCCTTGGCAATACGCGCCTTGTGAACCGGCGCGTTGTCGTGAAGCAGCAAGACACCTGCAGTCAATTTTCCACGTCTTTTTTCTTTTATTGCCTCCTTTAAATTACGCAGGGTGTTTGCGTAAGATGCACCAGTAATACTTTGACCTTTTTTTGTGTACGAATTTGACGTTTTCTTCAGTAGAGGCAGTAACCGGCCCACCGGCACGGGGATCGTCTTCAATGCTCTCTCTACCCCGTTTGAATTCACTTGACCACTTCTGAATTGTAGATAATGAAGGCGCAGAATCTTGGTAAACAGCCACCATTTCTTCGTGAATTAATTTTTGAGCTTTTCCTTGTTTTGTGAGGAATTTTATCACAGCGCGATGCTCGATTTTTTTCATCATTGTCGAATCAGTCATCGTAGTTGTCTTTTCGCAATGATATCTTGAATACTAATGGTGACAATTAAATGAAATTATGTATTTATTTTAGTATTTATTTATTTTAGTTAGTTGTTATTTTTCGAGTTGGAGCAAATCCCGTCCCAAGCTTTTTTATCCTCTAGATAATCTGATATTTTATAGTAGGCCTTTTTACACAAGAAGGTCTTGACAATTTGTTTGAATTTAATAAAATTTATTTTTCAATGTAGTCTCCTAGAATCTCAATACACTTATTTGTTCGGGAAAGTAACTTTTCAATTCCCTCTAAAAATATTTTTCTTCCTGGTCTGAAAAATGTTCATTTATTGCTGCCTTCAACTCTTCATCGTCAGAAAAATGCTTTCCACGAAGGACTTTTTTAAGATTAGGGAGTAGAAAGTAATCACTAGGGGCTATGTCCGGGCTGTAGGGTGGATGATTGATTTCTTCAAATCCGCACTCCCGCACAGCAGCCTTGGCAATACGCGCCTTGTGAACCGGCGCGTTGTCGTGAAGCAGCAAGACACCTGCAGTCAATTTTCCACGTCTTTTTTCTTTTATTGCCTCCTTTAATTGCTATTGCTAATGTACCAGCTATTCTCGAACCGAATGGTCTGTTGCGTGACGATGGTAAGAGGCCTGACGGCATGACACTAGTCCCATGGCAGTTGGGGAGGCCCATTGTGTGGGACGCTACATGCGTCGACACACTTGCGCCTTCCCATCTTCCGAGGACATCCGTAAGGGCTGGTGCGGCGGCAGATTTGGCCGAGGATCTCAAGAGACGCAAATATGCAGGTCTCGACAGAGCCTACATATTTGCTCCCTTTGGGGTCGAGACCCTAGGTCCGTGGGGTACCGAGGCTCTCCGGGTTTTTAAAAAGTTATCTGAGCGTCTGGTCGACGCGACGCGTGACCCGAGAGCTGGCGGATATCTGGCGCAGCGCATCAGCATTGCCATACAGCGGGGCAATGCAGCCAGCGTCTTGGGGACGCTTCCGACTGGTATTGATATGGATCAGTTGAGCTACCTGTAGATTGTTTGCAACAGTCTGCAGTTAGCTTAATTGTTTCAATTGTAAATACTAGTTATAATTTGATTGTAATTTTCTTTGTTAATAAAGGCCATTGCCAAATGTATTTATACCCTCAAAGAGTGTCATTAACTAATGAGATAATTTACCTACCCTCATCATTAGTATATCACTTCGATACCGAGAATACATTGAACGCCCTGGTATTTACTGATAATTTTTGCAACTCACTAGGAGTTTTGTTATACCGTGCCGACGACGGCCCTTTTTGTTCAAAATTTTAGCCTAATTTTAACTATGTCCTACGGGGTTTTTTACCTTCAACTCTTTATTGATTTACTTTAGATATAAATATTCAGTCTTAAATTAAAGGTAATCTTATAAGCTATCTAACAAAACCTAAACTTGACTCCTAGGTCTTGTAATTACAAAGATATTTGCCTAAATGTTCCTAAAATCACCTAGATTTCACTGAATTATATCAAAGCTTATCAATAAATTCGTACTAAAACCCGTATAAACAATTACGGCTCGTGTCCAGGACAATCAACTTTCTCTTAAAATATAAGAACGCACTAGGTATCCTTATAAGCTCTAAACGTATTCAGAACGCTATTCGATAGCTATAACTATAACCTAAAGTTCCTTGTAGTAGCTTTAATATTCGATAGGTATAAATGTAAGTTCGTTCTTTAATAACTAGATTGTCTTCTAAGTCACAGTGAACTAAACTACAGTCAAACTGCAGTTAAACATAACCTACAAAATATGCTCTACCATCTGAGCTTTAGTAACGGACAAAGCTGCATACAAGCACAAAGCTCTTGATAACCAAAGCTTTGAATCTGAAGGGAATGTTCATATTTCACGGATAGATTTAGAGTGCCATCAAGATTTCTGTGAACTGCATAGTAGCTCGCACTCCAGTTAAAGACTCTTTAACTAAGTCAAGCTAAGTCTAGCTAAGTCCATAAAAAATGATAATAGTGGGTTTTATATATTAGGGGACAAATACCGAATGGGGTTGTTCCTGCTTGTGTTAGATTAAGTTGTTTTATTTTCTACCATTGTTTTTTTCTTTTGTTTTTTACTAAGTAGGTACATTACAACTTTTGTTTTTCTTATATGCGCACTGTATTTATGTTATGTTGTAAGCGGGTTAACTACGAACCTTATTTGTGTTGAAAGAACGTAGAGTATTTTATGTTCTTTGAGGAAATAAATATTTTTTAAACCGAGATACTCAAGGGCAAAAAGGGCTAAAAAGGTAATTTTCCGATTTATTATTTTTTGATCGGGTACACCGTGCAAGCGGCTGGGTTGCGGTAAGCTCGCTTATTGCACGCGCTGGCTGCTATTTTGGTGCTGTTACTGTAAAATGTATCTAAAAATTACAATTTGAATGCTCATTTTTGTGATGTGCGGTAGCGATGTTGGGTCAGGTCAGCTAAATGTAGAGCCTCCCATTTCAACTATTTACATGATAAATAGTTGAAATTCTATTGGTAGCTTTAGCACATTTCCTGTGTTCATGGTTCAGTTCCTCTTCGCTTTGGAGGAACGAAAACAAAAGACGACGCGATCGTGTTTCCTTTTATTTCGAAAGGTGCATTGTTGTTGCCAAGAAAGGCGGAAATGGGGAGAAAGCCTTTGGGATCTTGGGATGATACAGGCTAAAATCTGTACTGATCATCACAGTCATCTGCAGGCTAGCTTAACAAACACACTACAAAGTAATATCTTAATTAACAAAGAAAGTTCAGTTCAGTTATTCGCAAACAAACACATTTGTGTCGGAATATTTACATTAAAAAAATATATAAAATAAAATAATCACATACTTAAATCAAAATACAAGAAGGTAAATAAATAAGATGTCAACACAAAGTAAATTGATACATTAACAATGATAATTAATTTAATCAAAAGACCAATTAGTTGTATTATTAATTTTACCAAACTGTTTTACACAGTTTGGTAAAATTAATAATACAACATACCTAACATTGATTCAAATTATATGTATCTTTTATTGCCTGGGCTAGATGTATTTGATTTTTATCGTTATAATAACCGTCAATAGATTAAAACTCTTTTCCAGTAAGAAATGCTTCTAATGGTTTCCAAACTTAACTGGTATAATATAGTTTTAGAGACAACTGGCGGCAGTCCATTGTAAAATATAACTGCCTGATATTGAATACAGTGCTTCACTACGTTCAGTCTTGAAAGAAAGCCAATTGTAATGTATTTTCTCCTAGTTTTTTCCCTATTTAACCTGTCTTCCATACTTTCATATCTATCGAGATTTTTTACGTGTTGAGTAATTACAATCAAATAAAACAAACAAATTAGAACTTCATTTACAATTGAAAAAATTTAGCAAACTGCAGACTGTTGCAAACAATCAGAAGGTACAACTTACATACTACTAAGTATATACAGGACTAGCTTTTGCCCACGGCTTCGCGTGCACTATTCCGGTATAGAAAGAAGCCTAATGTAGTTCTAGACCTGGATAAACATATTACAATCCCGATCGGTTTAGTAGTTTTTCATGACAAGGTAACAAAAATCTTAATACCCATCTGTCTTCTTATTTCGCATTTATAATACTGGCTTTCGACCGCGGCTTCGCACGCGTTTTTTCCGGGATAAAAATAGCCGTAGCCTACAGGTATGTTAATCCAGTCCTTGAACTACATCTATGCAAAGTTTCAGCGCGATCCGATCAGTAGTCTTGTCGTGAAGGCGTAACAAATATACAAACCTCTAAATATCTAAACAATACAATACAAAAATACTTTATTGTACACCAACAAAAATACAATACAATAGGCATTACATATGACACAAGTACAATGGACGGCCTTATCGCTTAGAAGCGATCTCTTCCAGGCAACCTTTGGATGGAAACTGTTAGTTTCTAAACTTTTTTTTGTAATTAAACTTTCGCTTTTACAAGGCGCTACTCCGATCCACAATAGCGCCGCCACCTATTTTATCTTATTATTACGTTAAACAACGAAATTTTCAAAAATTCATTGGGCAGTTTGTGATACCTATCATAAGCTTTTTTTAATGCCTCTGTAATAGTTTTATTTTGATAAGTTAAGACAGAGATGCGAAAAAGAGTTTGGTGGCCACCAAGAGCAACTTCGCATATCTGCCTATACAATATAAAACTATTACAGAACCTATAAAAAAAGCTTATGATAGGCTAACTGTCCAATGGATTTTTGAAAATTACTTAATTTTTTTTAACGTACATATTAAGACAAAATAGGTGGCGGCGCTAGTATGAGTCGGGGTAACGCCTTAATATCATGCTTTATTTATGCCACTCTCTAAGTTTCACCAACCGTAATATTATCCTATCATAATTATATTATCTAGTAGGTGTCTTATTATTGTAAATAAAATACGTCACGTTTCCTCCCCCATACATAGCCGGCGAGCCCACTATTCCACACACTCGCCGACCCCATACATCCGTCACGTTTCCTCCCCCATACATAGCCGGCGAGCCCACCATTCCACACACTCGCCGACCTTATTCATCCGTCACGTTTCCTCCCCCATACATAGCCGGCGAGCCCACCATTCCACACTCGCCGACCCCATTCATCCCGTCACGTTTCCTCCCCCATACATAGCCGGCGAGCCCACCATTCCACACACTCGCCGACCCTATTCATCCGTCACGTTTCCTCCCCCGCCTCTTACGAACCTAACCACTTGTTTTTGTTTCGACCTCCTTGATGTTTTTTTAATCAAATAGGATCAATAGATGTTTTGATCCCCAATTAAGCCAATTAATTGGTAATGCAGTCTCTACCAATATTCAAGAATATGGTACGTAAAGGAACGCTATTTGTCCTGATGTCATTGACCACACCTTTGTTTCCCTTTATAAAATTAAAAATATGTATTTTTGTATTTATTTATGTATGTTTATGTAAATAGGTATAATGCATTTTGGTATTTTTGTAATTTAAGAATGTACGTTTCGATAAATGATCTGAATTTTGCGTTTAGCTACATAAAAATGCACACTGATCTCCATATTAAATCCAACGATCCTATTCATCCATGGTTGTCTGGTATAGATCGCTCTAGAGCTATAAGACCGCTAATTGTCATATTCATTGTATTTTTTTTTGGTATTTGTTTCGTGAAGTGTAACAATAAATAAATTTATATCTATCTATCTAAGCCTTGTTCTCTTGGTCACTACGCAGTAGGTACGCTGCGTTATGCGCTACGTGGTGCCGGACACATAATAATCGTATGAAAAACGTCTAGAGTGGTATTTTATTCTGTCGAAGTCCGTCAGCGGTAAGACGCAGTACGCAGTACGCAGCGTAATGCGTGGTGATCAACAGACCAAAGCTTTAGGCAGGTTGGTATATTTAGAAATTATGAACTCTGGGTAGCAGTGGCGTAGCGTAGTGGGGGTGGCAGGGGCGGCCCGCCCCGGGCGGCACTTTTGAGGGGGCGGCAAAATTTCATAATAAATAAGAAAAATATTTGAACTATTTCATATTTTTATCGTTAATTAATATTTTGTAGCGACTGCGGGCAACATTGTCTATACTGACTTGCGGGTATTACCCGTATTTTATTTTGTGCTTGTGCTTTAAAATGTTCTGTTTGCAAAACCATTTTCAAGAGAATATTTATTAATAAATAGTGTAATTCGATGATTTATGTATCATTGAACGTTTAATTGTTTAATTTTCTTTTGTGGTTTAATTTATCGAGAATTCATAAAATAGTCTGAGTATTTTCCAGTTTGCAACATTTGAATTTCATGAAAAGACTTAGGAACGTATTATGAAAGCTTGCTCAGTCATAGATCTATGCTTGAGTAACGTTTATGCCATAGAAAAGTGTTACACAAGCATAGATTGTTGACTGAGCAAATATTCATAACACGGGGCCTTAAAGTGTCATCTATAGTCCAACACCGTGTTACAGAATGCCACTTACCGTCTCAAGGCTCTCGCAAATCTAATTTGAACGTGCTCGATCACCTGAACGAGTCTACATATCGATACAGTTGCCTATTTGTAGAGACGAGAGAGCGGCTACATTAGAAGAGATTACAGATTACCTAAAGATCAAGAGGAATCAAATAATATCCTTAAAAATTTTCGCCTTCGACGGGACTTGAACCTGCGTCCTTCCCTTAGTACGGGAATGCGCTAACCAATTACACCACGAGGTCAATTAACGTAGGAGTCGAAAAAATTTAGGACTTGCTTCGGACTCTAGCGCGAATTTTTGGGATAGTAGGTATTTGATTTCTTAGGAATTACCCTGAGGGTGTGAGGGTTACGCACTATAATAACAAATAACCTTCAAATATCCGATGTTATATTGTTAAGAATGAATGATGAAAGACAATCTTTTATTTGGTTCATATCACAAGAAAAGACAGAATAAAATAAAAACCATAATAATAATTAACTCTAACATACTCAAAGTGTCTCCACCATGTGAACCAAAATAAGGTCCTGCCTCATAATTGTTGCTCCAAAAAAAGTCGAGCAACGCTGATTTTCGTGCAGAGTTTTGAATGCAGCGTGTCTACACGGCTGGCAGACCAAAAATTAAACAGACCATTATAGAATGGAGGGGGTACCTAACCTACTATACTACCAATACAGGCGTAAGAATTAAATAAATAAATAACAGAATGTTTATTTATTCAAACAACTTGGTCTATTTTGTCAAGGAACATAAAGCTAGAGGGGTTAGTACTTAATATTAAACAAGGATTTTGTCTTTGAATAAGGATATAGATCAGAGGACAATCATACTTGGTAGATATAGCATTTAGGATGCTGTTGCTGCTTCCGCTGGTTCTACTGAGCATGAGGCTGTCTTTTTGCGCCAGATGGCATCAAATGAGTCGGTGCGAGCCGCAGCGAAAACACCTGAGGCGCTGCGCTGCAGAATCGCGGCAGCAGCAGCAGCAACTTAAATGCGTTATTGTATTGGATAAGCAGAGCATTGTACCTGCGCCTTTTGAGTATAGCTGACTCAAAGACTCGCTGTGTACAAAGATGTACAGTACCTATGCTTTGAACAAGATTATTTTCACAGCGGTTAAGACCAAGTTAGCTAATGTAATTCTATAATTTTAATAAAGTCCTGTCCATATATTATTGTTATTCTGTTTTCATAATGTAATATTTATATTACATTAAGAAAATTAGTACTTTTCATTTATAAATCACCCACCCGACATATTGTACGTAGTTGCACTATTGCAACTACCAATGCGGCACTTGAGAAGATGCAGGGTGACAGCAAAAATAAGATATTTTTGGCAAAGGATGCGATCTAGATACCGGGTCACTGGCATGTATGGGCTTTTTGCCAGTTTGTCTTATACGCCCCATTAATCCTGTCTCATTGATTATTATTTGTATGAGGCAAATATAAATCCACTTAGGTACCTATTCATTATTTGTCTCCATAGAGAAAGAAAAGAAAGAAATTTATTTATTAGAAACTTCACACAAACAAGCTCTGAAGAAACAAATAAAAGACTACTAAGGTCCATATTATGCAAGCTTGCTCAGTCATAGATCTATGCTTGAGTGACGTTTATGCCATAGAAAAGCGTTACTCAAGCATAGTAGATCGACGACTGAGCAAGCTAGGTAAACGGGTACTAGATAACACGTAGATAGACAAAAACACAGGTGAACATTAGTGCTTTGATTTGATTTAATTTAACTTGTATATATTAATTTAATTAACTTTGTTATAGGTAGGTACACTAAGAATACTACCATTTAATAGATTTCTGCTACTGACAAATTATGGATCATGTTATCTGAAATAAAATGATTTTATTTTTATTTATTTATTAGTTCAGTATACTAGCACAAGTAGGCAATAACTGCTAAGTGTCTGCGCAACTACGATGGCTTGTCATGTGGGTCGTGGGCACTGGAAGTGTTAGTGTAATTAACATGACCACAGTGTACCGGAACCTGGTCGATGATTGTAGGATAAAATAAAAAAAAAGAAAATAGGAAACGTGGTAATTCATTATTAAAACTAATTTTAAGGTATAAATTTAAGGTTACCTTTATTTAAGGATACCTTTACCTAATTAATGGCTTAATGGAGAGAATAGGTCTATGCCCAGCATTGGGTGCTCACGGGCTGAGTAGATAGAAACCTTTAAATAAGCTACAGTCCAGAGTTTACTCTAGCTAGCTTAAATAATAGAAGATTTTAGAGATACGTTTAGTGGAAAAAAAACCTTATTAATGGTTATTTTAAGTATCCTTTTTTCTTTTTTGTTTCTAGCCGGATCAATGGACTCGTCAATGTCCGAAAGAAAAGTTGAATCATGATCAAAGGGTTTCTTTTCAAAAGCCAAACCTTTACAACACTCGCTCACTGGGAAGAAGTCACCAAAACATCACAAACATTCTTCTGAGTCGTGATTCTTGATCAAACTTTCTGAATGGTAAGTGCTGAAACGAAAAATTCTTTCACAAAAGGTTATCCGTTCGGCTCAGACAATAGAGACTATTCTATTATATCTAGGTACGTCATCATTAATTCTTATATATTATAAATGCGAAAGTTCGTGTGAATGTTTGTTACCACGTATCTCCGTAACTACTTCACATATTTTTATGAAATTTGGTATGTAGATAGTTTAAATTCTAGAATAACACATAACCTAATCATATTTTCAAAAATTAACCTCTGAGGGGATTAAAAAGGGTGATAAAGTTTCTATGGAAAATTATTATTCCTTGGTCCGATTCACTCAAAACTAGATAATGATACACGTATTTTTTTAACAAATCTTCCCCTAGGGGGTATGCAATCATTTCCCACACGGGCGAAGCCGCGGGGCGCAGATAGATAATAAATAAATCCTCCGCTTTTTGGAGCTTTATATTGAATATTGGCGGCTATTGTGGTTAGTATACTGCAGTATCTTGGGAGGTGGCAACGCGAACAAAGTTATAATTATAAAAATATAAAATTCCAGATTAAAAGCCAAGAAAATAATAAAATTATTGAAATTAGTTTAAAAGAGATGCTCTTGGTAAAATGTTACTACGATTCAAATGATTTTATTAGTGATATTTTTGTTGACTTGTAATCTTCTTGTAATTGAAATCATGCATTCATTTTATTTGACATCTACTTACCTTTCATACCATTTTATTAAATTAGTATTATATAATACACTCCTAAAGTATTTGGCCGTCTCCCATTGCAAAATCCTAAATGGGTACATATTCTGTGTATTCCATATTACCGTCAATAAGTCCTGACAAATGACAATGTATTTACCATATGTTGCAACGAATATGCATGAATGCATGAGTTTCGCGTTGTTGCAATGGACCTACGACATTGTAGTGGCCTCAGGGAGTTGATGGATGAAGGCGCCTCAGGAGCGCTATTTGTGGCGTCGTATGGGGAGGCCTATGTCTAGCAGGTCCATTGCTCAGCCGTGGATATGTGGGGTCATTAATCTTGGAGGTAGATGAGAACTAGTAATCTCCTGCGGTATGCGAAAGGTAAGTGCGGGGGAAAAATGATGGCAGATTTGTAAAATCGGTCAGAAGGTATTTTTTCACTTCCTCTTCTATAATGCTCCTCGCCTACCTTACGCATGAGATGACTAGATCTCGCGAGAAGACCATAGCATTGGTTTTTAAGGTTATTAAAATATATCATAGAAAATAATCTACCTAAATGTTCATGAACAATTTAATACAATTTTATAACTATGACCTCATTTTCAAGATAACTATTTATAGGCAGACTTGCTAATTTTAAATATATTTTGTGTAAGTCGATCTTTTGTTAGATTATTATACTACCTTGAAATATACCTAGCCAGCATAATTAGATTATCGAACAACAAAAAAAAGGAAAACCTAGTCTTTAGCATTTTATGTAAATAATTTTTCTTTTTCCATTAACCCTTTGTTGGAAGAATGGAATAATATATTGTTGCCCTTTAAAAGGCTCCTTCGAAAAACCACAAACCTTTATCAGTGAAAATTGTTTAGTAAAAGATAATTTCTTAAAAAGTTTAGCGGAACAACAGGCTTTTTAGCGTGAGGCTTTTGCCTTTTTACCAGCTTACAAATATTTTTAAAATACCATTAGGTATTTTATACTATAGACCGTCAGTATGTCAGTCTGTCAGTATGTCAGTCAGTCAGTCGGTCAATCTGTCAGTATGTCAGTCTGTCAGTCTGTCAGACCGTCAGTCTGTCAGTCTGTCAGACCGTCAGTCTGTCAGTCTGTCAGACCGTCAGTCTGTCAGTCTGTCAGACCGTCAGTCTGTCAGTCTGTCACTCAAACAGATGCGTACAACTTTTATGTACCCTAATGTTTTTATCCATTCAGCATTTTGCCTATAAATTTTAATCATGACACCATTGAAATAGCTATAACCCCATTCTTTGCATTACATTTTAGCTATGATTAGAAACATCTACCTAATTTTAGGAGGCATCTTATTAGGTCATGATTAAAATTTATAACTAAGTTGAGTTGTTTTAGATCTGTCATCCTAATTTTAAACCTGCCAGTCTAATTTATGAAACTTAAAATAGCTTTCGTCTATTTGACATTCCTAAATCCAAATTTTAGCTTATTTTAGCTAATTCTAAAACAACAGAAGTAGTTTATTAACTAGTATATAGCAGTAGTAGTTTATTAAATATGTAGGCTAAGGATTCAATCTTCTTTCTGTATATGCACACGAACCCACTATGACAAACTTGTCTCTCTCTCCCAATAAGGTTTGCTGGAAGAGAACTCTTTTTAGGGTTAAGCTCGCCTTTGCCATAACGTCTCTAGTTTTAAGTTTTACATGTATTTGTTTTATTAGTGCAATAAAGAATTATGAATTATGAATCAGAATCGACACCATTGAAGAATGAATCAGCACCGGGAACATTTTCGCGCTATAATTTTTTACGATTTCGAGTGTCGCCTGAAACCGGACGAAGCGTACGATAGACTTCAAATCACATTCATGGATGAAGGTCCTCTCAAGGCAACCGTGTATCGTTGGTATAATGCATTCAAGCGCGGTCGACTAACTTTGGGGGATGATGAAAGAAGTGTTCGCCCTTTGACGGCTATCACGGAAAAAAGGTGCTAGCAGTGAAAAATTTAATCCCAAACAATAAGCGAGATAAGTATCAGGAGATTCAGCACTTACTTCAGATTGGATCGTGAAGCCATCACGAGATTCTACACATGTATCTTTGCGTGAGGAGGATAGTTTCACGCTGGGTGCCGCACAACCTCACCGATGCTTAAAAACAGAGCCGGGTGGAATGGTGCCGTGATATGATAAACAAAATTTGAAGCAGGCTCGTCTCCGCGTGTTTACGACATCATTACATGTGATGTCCGAATCCGAAAACGAAGCGCCGCCGGTTTGGGTGTTTCAAAACGAATCAACGCCTACCAAAGTGAACCGATCTAGAAGTGGGGGAAAGGTTTTGATCGCGAGCTTCTTCAATTTGACTGGCTATTTGGTAGCAATTCCTTTACGGAACAAAAGAAGCATCAACGCCGAATGTTATACTACCAAATGTTTGGCGAAAGTTTTCTCTGTTGTGACCAACAAGCGACCAAACACAGGGCTCCGCGGGCTACTGCTCCACCACGACAACGCGCCCGCGCACACCGCACTCAAAACGAGGGACTGACTTCCTGGACAGCACGCCGGTCAAACTCCTGGGTCACCCTCCTCACAGCCCTGACCTCACCGTGTAACTTCTTTTTAAATTAATGTATCTTTTAAAGGGCAATGTATACGCTTCTACAACAAATCGCCTAGTGAGTTGCAAAAATTATAAGTAAATAAATTCAAACAAATTGTCAAAACCTTCTTGTGTAAAAAGACCTACTATAAAATATCAGATTATCTAGAATTCTAGAGAATAAAAAAGCTTGGGACGGGATTTGCCCCAACTCGAAAAATAACAACTAACTAACAGGCTAAAGGTTTCTTCGTTGCTTCTTTACTTTAGTCTACATACCGAAACAACTGAAATCAAAAATATCACTTTATATCCATGTCAGTGTTTAATTAATAAGAATTTGACCTTTTCTAAGTGTACATTTATTGTATATATGGAAATAAAAAGTTTTTGACTTTGACTTTGACTTTATTTCCGAAAGTAAAAGAGAAAATAAAATAATACTAAAAGAGGGAATAAAAGAGTAAGGAAGATGCGCTGTCAGCGCATCTTCCGGCGTGTCAGCAAAATTTAAAATGGTAAGTAAAAGTACCTTCCAACTCAAGTATAGAATGTAAGACTTGGTTTTGGAAAAATAATACTCAAATGAGAGAAAATCTCCATATGTGAGTGACAGAAATTAAAAGTAGGTAGGTACCTATTTTATACTTAATCATATCACATCGGATAATGTAATGGTTTTTTTATTAAAAAAAGAGAGGTCTTAGATACTTTTAGCCTGTTAATTTTTTTAAACTAGCTTCTACCCGTGGCTTTACGCGGTATTTATGAAGTAGCATAGTAAAGATGTTTTTGAGGGCTAAAAAAATTTTCACTACTTTACAAAATTTCTGCCTTATCCTTTCAGCAGTGTTGGCCTGAAGAGTTTACCTACAAACATTCAAACTTATCGCATTTCTATTAATTATTATTAGAGTACTAGGTGATGCAATTATTCAACACTCATTGGTCTCGAACCCCAACCTCTAAAATAAATTCGCAAACGTAACTTGACGTTTGCGAATTTATTTTAGAGGTTCTTGAAAAATATCAGAAAACGTCAGAATGAACGATATTTCAAGTCTCAGCTCATATTATTTCCATTGAATCCCGAAGGTATTATTCCATTCTAGGATAAAAAGTCATGTTCTCAGAACTTTCTTGATCGAACGAAGCGGTGAGAAGCGGTGCCTTTCTGTTAGATTTGTAATTCTATTATACGAACAACGGTCTGAATTTTTTTTCTTAGTATTGGTTTGGTATTTTCAAAAAGTCATGAAAAATCTGATGCCTTTTTGTTGTAGCTATTGTGACATGAAGCGTAAGTGTTTTATAAATATTTATAACGGAAGATCTGAGTGGGTTTTGTCATGCAGGTCTCGACAGAGCCTACACATTTGCTCCCTTTGGGGTCGAGACCCTTGGTCCGTGGGGTACCGAGGCTCTCCGGGTTTTTAAAAAGTTATCTGCTATCGACGCGACGCGTGACCCGAGAGCTGGTGGGTATCTGGCGCAGCGCATCAACATTTCCATACAGCGGGGCAATGCAGCCAGCGTCTTGGGGACGCATCTGACTGGAATTGATATGGATCAGCTGATCCACCTGTAGATTGTTTGTTTAAATAACATTTTATACAAAAGAATATCAAAACTTACACACACAGTGAATTTTCCATACCCATTCACAGTTTTTCAAAAACACAAGGTTCACAAGGTTTTCGAAGCAGCAATGATTTCCTACAAAAAGTATGGGAAAGGTTTTTTGCGATTTATGACTTTTGTAGTAAGTACTCCAACCTTAGTTGGTCTGATAAAAGTTGTTGATGAGTATAAAGAACAGGATCGATTGGCATCAAAAAAAGTTTTTGTGTAAACTGCCCATTTATTGCTAACTGTACATTTTGTTGAATATCTGAGAATGGGGATGAACATTTCTCCCTCCCTGTTTCCCTTGTGCCTTATACACGGTTATTTTTCTTTTGATTTTTTTTTATTTGATTTTTTTTGTTGGTTTTCTACGGTGAATAAATAAGTATGAGTTACGAAGAATAGGGAGGTTTGAAATAGAATTTTCTAGTCCAGCTCGTAAGGTTCGAGAAGCAGCATTCCCTTTCTGAGCTAGTTACCTCAATTGGGTATCTAAATAAATTCAAAAATGTTAAGGCACTTCTGCTTATTATAAGGCTAGATCTTTTAGGTCAAAATTTTCATAAATTATTGTTCACTGCCAATGTTGGCCTGGATAGAATGTAGTTTCAGATTCATATATTTACCATAACGTAACATTACATATCAGGCAAGTCAAGTTTTACAGATACGTAGAATCAGTCCCTTAATATAAGGTTATTGCTCTAGGTACCCCATTTGTAGTAACCTGGTTTACAATATTATTTTTAGAGCCTACGTGCTCATGATGTGGTAATAAAATTAGCTATGATTCTCTTACTATGCAAACCCATTGTACTTTTAGTGTCCTAGGCACCTTGTTTGAGGCATAAGCCCTTTCATGGAAAAACCGATTTTATGAGCATTTTCATGTATCTTATACCTACGGTCTTGATGTGGTTAGTATAGCCTGGTAATAGCTTTAAAGTCAAATCTATAGGATTCCTTGGTATGTGTTCTTAGAAAAGAAAAAAAAAAGTTTTTTAACACACGTTTTTGGCAGAAGTTTTCATATCTACATCTTACGTTTAAGTATGGACTTCATGAGGAATTACCTCCCGCGAACACTTAGGTTGTGGAATCTCCCTGCTCAGGGAAAACCCCGGGTTTTCCCTCAGGACTACAACGTCTTAGAAGGTCGGAGAACCTTCTAAGACATCATCTTAGAAGGTTCTCCAAAAAGAACCTTCTAAGATGATGTCTAGGAAGATCCTAAGGGTATTAAGGTAGGTAATGTCCCTGATGTTACAGTCTCCATAAACTGCGGTAACCAATTTCAATCAGGTGGGCCGCATGCCTGTTTGCGCCTTGGTGGTAGGCAATGAAGTAGTAATAGAGGTAGAACAGTAACAATCATACCACAGGAGTATGAAAAAAGACATTAAAATTAACCGACAAAGGAGTTAATCGTGCATCTTTCAGGTAACAGGCACTCTAAGTAGGAACCTACCATAAATAAAAAAATCGGTAGATATGGTACGTTCTCCCAGCAGCGCTTACTTAACAAATGGCCTGTGTTGTGTTACAACTAAGCACAAAGACCCGCTATTCCCAATCTTTTGCAATATACCTATTGAACATAGATGGAAGACGTATCTAGACCGACATGCGACCGAGACAACAATACGCACGCGAAACACGAACGCCGCTGGTGGCGCGGCGGTGGTGTCATAGTCAGCCTGTACAATATAATAATAACGAAAAAAAACTATATTTTTTCTTCATAATGTGAATATCTCAGAAACCTGACGCTTTACAATGATAATTATATTAATCTGAGGTACATAGATACAATAACAGAAAAAAATACAAAAATAAAGGCAGATACGTTTTACCAAGATCTGCGCGGCAAGACAAACTCAAGCTAATTAGCTTGAGTGAAGTCAGTCCGTCCTGCGTCAGGCCGCGACGCGCGACGACGACGCGGACACGTACGTATTTTATTTTACTCAAAAATTACTGCCGCGGCCGCTTTGCCGCTCACACGAACGAGACAAGGTAGTGCGTTGCTTTCATGAGTGACAGACAGAACGAGTTAATGGCGTGCAGAGTTGTCGGTTCGAACGACTCTAGAGGAGGTTGGGGTGCCATGATAGGGCTGATCTATTACTCGAATATACTGTTGAGTAGGACGTAATTTCAAAATAAGCTTGTATGAGGGCCTCATGCTAGATTATCCAGCATTATTTATTTATTGTTTAGTTTGTACCTATAATATCTTTGATCGATTGTGTTTGAAGAGGGTTTTTGAGGTTTGTGGTTAGATGACTAGCAATGTAGGCAGGTTAGATAGGTACCTAGGTATGTCTAGATCTTTTAACTAGGTAGTTAGGTATTTAGATATACCTAATGTAGTTTTAATGTTTTGCATTAGATACCTACCGTACCGTTCAGTAATTTTGGCGAGAGGAAGTAACAAGCAAACATATGTACATCCATCTATCCATCCAAACTTTCGCATTTATAAGTAATATTAGTAGGTATTAAAGTAAAGTAATAATATTTTTATTTTATTTAATGAGCGT
This sequence comes from Eupithecia inturbata, assembly GCA_963662085.1. Taxonomy (NCBI): domain Eukaryota; kingdom Metazoa; phylum Arthropoda; class Insecta; order Lepidoptera; family Geometridae; genus Eupithecia; species Eupithecia inturbata. The sequence continues at coordinate 4,405,544 of OY759195.1, forward strand.
GTTTACAAAAAATATACCTAAATTAGGTACGAATAATACTTGCTATAAATTATAAATAAACTTTTTTTCAAAATTGACTGTTTATTTTCTTTGTAGTGCTGTACCCGATTTCCCTAGTTCACCCTAGCTGCTAGCCGACGTGACGTCATAGACTGTCATTGGCCGTCAGCCCGCTGGCGAAAATATAGCCATGTTTTTATTTCTTTCTAATGAGTATGACGTCTCTATTGGTAAAACCTTATTGACGATTTAGGACTTTATTTTATGCGGCATTTTTTATTTGTTATATTATCCGCTCTCCAAATATGTATCACCTATAACTTTTATTGTGCGCGGCGATAAAAGGCCACCCACCATACAAAAATCTTCAAACCCCTTTAAATATAAATTTGTCCATAGTGTATGAGTAGGTTAGTAAGTACTTACTTATTTAATTTTGTGGGTTCGTGCACAAAAGGATTTATTGTACTATACTTATAAATCTGTAAGGATTTCATCCCAACTGTCAAGCCCAGTTCTTGTTATTATTTATTAGGATAATTCAAATTAATAAAGCCCTAACCCAATGAAGCCGGAAACAAAAATTAAAACGATTTCATATTATTATTTGAAGCTGATGCCGTTACACAAAATATATTGTAAATATTCTACGCCAAAATAGCATCTTTTATTACGTAAACCAGTCAAATGTCACCATCGCAAAGCGGCGATTTAGGCAGAGCCACAGCCACTCTCCGGCCATTATGAAAAGAAGTTGAAGGATTGAAAAATATATTTTCAGTATATATATTGGAAACAACCTAAATAGAATGTAAAATAAAATGATTGTACATATGGTAAACGCATACTTATTATTAAACATTGTATTACTTGAGACTGGTGTTCATACTGATTTTTCTAATAATATGCTACTAACTGAACCGACCAAGAAGAGAGGATCTTCTTAGCCGGTTACTCTTGGCGAAGTGGTCGTGGCTATGATGGGCTATGATGTGTCCTGATAAACGGTTTGGCAATGCGCCCCGCCATCGTTCTCTGTTAGTTGCGTTGTGGGAGCAGTCAGTCATGGTGGAATGTGCCAGAGTCCGACCATCTAGTTAGAAAGCGAAATACCTCTTGCCCTCCATTCCGCCTTGAACCGTGAGACCCTTTTAAGAACTTAAAAGAACGCTAGGATAAGAACCATTTTGTTTTCTATTGTAGCTAGGGAGTGTGTTTTTAACCGACTTCAAACAGGAGGAGGTTCTCAGTTCTTCTGTATGTTTTATATTTTTTTATTTTTATGTATGTATGTTACTTAATATCTCCGCCTATGGGTAACCGATTTTACTAATTCTTTCAAATGATCCCGAATGATCCCGAAGTGGTGCCATAAAGATTTTATTTCCGAGGGATTAGTACTATTTAACCCGTAAAAAAGCAACAGAATATTTTTTTAGAATCATGAATCAATCATGGTTTATAGATTTCACCAAAACTGTTGTAGCTAACAACAGTTTTGGTGAAATCTATAAACCGGAATTTGAAGTCAGTTTATCGTTTTTTAAAACACGCCAAATTATTATTTTTTTATAATCTCCACGCTTGGCAGGGCGGATTGAAGATCGCAGAGAAGGTGTTAAAATGCACAGAAGGAAGCTGCGTTCCCTTGGTCAGCTCATATAAACTCCACGGGTCGTTTCCTACGCGGCAATCGCCACGTTGGAGACATGCCATCAGCTGGGAAAAGAGGAGAGGTATTGTACATCTGTATTTTTTGTAATCAGTAGCTAGTTAATTACTTAACTCATTTTACAAAGACATCGGTCAAAAACCCGTTTAATCTTCTCATAGTTTATGCCATAGCTTTGATCATACGAACCCTAAGTAATTTCTCATTGCCCGTTTCCAGAATGTGTTACATGATTGATTGAACGCAGCGATCATTCGTTTCACGTATCACTGGTTTTATGACGTGATTGGCGCGAAATATACCTACGTATTACCATAAATAAAATGGTATAACCAACCCGAAATTATGAGATCATGCGATGCAGGAGGTTGCGGGTACGATCTGCAGAGACCTACCTATTTGTTCCGGGTGATCTGGGGGTTTTATATGGAAGATATTAAAATATATATATCTATGTAAGTATTTTATATGTTACTTATTTTATGTATTTAAGTATATTATTATTATATTATTTATTATCTAGTACCTACCTTACATAACAAAAGCTCTGCTTAGCTTGGGGCTAGATGATGCTGTCAGAATAACAATACAGGTTCAACGTGTCAGGTTGAGAAAAACAAGTGATTAAATATATACAGAATTAATTTATTAACTATTGAGAGAGCGCCAGGAGGGTTTTACAAGTTGAACGACGGAACCCTGCCAATCCAAGAAAGCCGGCTTCTAGCAGCAATATATTTACTACGATTAAGTAAATAGTTTTAAGTGTTCTAATGATTATGTAATTTAGGCTATTCTAAATGATCCAGACAATAAGACTTCCTAAACAGTTCCGTAGTTAGGTAGGTGTCCGTAAATAGCAGGGCGTTTCCACAGGCTACAACAAACAAAACAATGTTAACCACTTACTTGGCAAAATCCATAGACGGGCACAGTCGCTCGTAACACTATTGTAAACACTCACCCCTACAGGAACCTATTACTCTGGGATCATTAAGCAAGCGTTTCTTAGGTTAAAAAGTAGTCTATATTAGTAGAATAACTTCTAGGTCCTGATCTTTATACGTGCCAAATTTCAGCTCGATATATGTAGTAGTTTTGGTGAAGTGTTCGGCCAAACATCTTCACAACAACCAACGGCAAAAACTTTCGCCTTTGCAATATTTGTAGGATAATATCTGCAGCTCAACGCACAGAGGCTGGACACTGACTGTCTTTATTTTATTTTATTTTAATAATTATACAAAATCCACAGCTCTCTCAAATAAAAGTAACTAAACCTAAAAATATAACTTACAGCCAATAACAGGATTTACATTTTATAAACTAAAAAAATTAAAGACGACAGTCACCAATATTGTCAGTATGACATTAAAGAAAAACATATGGTTGGCAGGTAGAAAATGCCTCGGCATTAAGCCCACCCTTTGTACCTTAGTGCAATAAATTATATGGAACACTGTCTTTATATGGAACACTGGACAAGAGATTGTGCTCTCTGGAACAGTGATGCACCAGGGTTGTGTTCGTTATTAAATGTTTATCTATCTCTATCTATCTCTAAAAGTAATAAAAACAGGAAACATAACAAAAAAAACAGTATACTTATGTATCTCAAGACACGGGATAATTATCTACTAATTTACTTTTTATATGACACACAAAATATACATAAGTTACGTTACAAAATACAAAAACCTTAGTAATATTAATCCTCAACGCTCATGCCCAGAGTGGGGATTATGGATTATGTGATATGGTGGATGTGGCGGATGCTGCGGCGGTGGCTGTGGATGTTTCAGCCCGTTCATCACTATCCATACATGCTGCACAAAGTATTGCTGAATTCTGGGAACATCTGGGCCCACCACACAATGCGACGTCTTCAAGTGCTGTTTGTCAATATTATTACAGTGCTGTCATAATCCTGTTAAAATAGTTCTAAAATCATGGCATTACCGCCTAATGAGAAGAGGCACCGCTCTTCTCATTAGGCGGTAATGTGTGGTTTTTTTTACACTTTAAAAAATGAAGAAAAAAATTAAGTGAAGAGAAAATACATGTTTATTCCATAATTTATTTGATAATAATTTATGGTTTACAATTTCACTTGTCTAAGAGCTTGTTTTGTAAGCTTGAAAAAATAAAGGTTATGGTTTCTGATGAGCCAATGAATTTGTACAAAACCAAACAAAAAAGTTTTCGAGAACGTGATAGTTTACTACCGCTCACTTGTCAAAGTTGTCAGAGTCGTACTACAAGAAAATAATTTATTTGTATACAAACACACAAAATATAATAAAACGACATACCTAGGTACCTAGTTACGATACGATAGTTACGTTAGAACGTAATAGTTTACTACCAAGGGTGGGCTTAATGCCAAGGCAAAGTTGTCAAAGTTGTACTGCAAGTTTTTTTTTATTAGTACCTACACAAACTCACACAAAATAATAAAACAAGATACCTAGTTTCAATAGTTACGTCAGAACGTGATAGTTTACTACCGCTGACTTATCAAATTTTGCAAAGTCGTACTTCCAAAATTCACAAATCACTCATATTCTTTCGAAAACTATCGAGTAGTATGAAACTATTGGATCGCCGCGCGCCGCGCGCCGTAACACTTGCTTCGAAAAGTAGTTCCTCTTAGTATCCGTTAAGGGCGCTGCAAGGCGCTAAATGTACGGAAAGAAACGAAACTTTTGTATTCTTCGTAACCTATGTAAAACGTATTATTAAATCTGTGGAAAAACTAAGGTCTCTGACTGCTGAAATTTAGCATCAAGTTTATAATATTTTTAAATTTAATAAGATTAAAGACAACTTTAATTTCAGCTAGGTACCTACAGCGCGTCAGTATTGCCATACAGCGGGGCAATGCAGCCAGCGTCTTGGGGACGCTTTCCACTGGTATTGATATGGATCAGTTTATTAATTGTTAATACTAGATATAATTTGTTTTTATTATTTGATTGTAATTTTGTTTGTTAATTACAATCAAATAATAAAAACAAATTATATCAGCTTTATCAGCTTTATTTTCTATGCCGGAAATATGCGTGCAAAACCGCGGCCTATTTATGATCTAGCGATGACCGATGTGGCGCGGCGGGCGAAGGTCCGCCTGCGACGCAGGAGGTTGCAGGTTCGATTCCCGCCTTGGGATAAATGTATGTACGATCTGCAAATATTTGTTCCGGGTGTTCTGAAGCAAGACAAGGAAGCTAAGATAATGAGTTAAGAGCAATTTTAAGTTTTTTTGGCGATTAACAAAATAGTATCACAACAAAAAAAGAAGAGAAAAAGAGAGAAAAAAGAAGAAAAAGGAGAAGAAAGAGAAGGAAAGTGAAGGAAGAGGAGGGGTAGAGGCGCCTCGGAGCTTGGTACCCGGGGCGGACCCTGCCCCCACAATTTCTTTAGGCTTACAATCATTGCCCTATTAGGTACGTTAATATCCCTGGATAAAAATACAATTACAAATCCAATTTCGTTTATAAAAGCTACGAATTTGTTGAAACCCCAAAAACATTATCCCTCGTTTATTTTACGAAACATGTTCACCACCAGACCTGCCACAAATACTAAATTCCCGATACTGAGAGTGACATTAATGCCCTGATTTTTCCCACATCATGCCTTAATGGTTCCATAATGTCATTTGATACGGGTTCTGGGCATGTCCCGGAACTGGGACCCTTTTAGACGTCTCGCCTTCACACTATGATTTCACGCAACATTGTTTTTAGTCAACCTTTATTTCAAAACAAATTAAGCTTTCAGATCCAAGGTTGCTTGTTATCCACAGATTTATATATATAGTACTGGGGCATCGATCACTGGTATTCGCCGCCTCCCCCGTAGATAAGTAGAACCTTCTTCATCATCAACCTATTTTAGTCCACTGCTGGACAAAGGCCTCCCCTAATGAGCGCCATAGCGCCCTGTTTTCAGCTTGCCGCATCCAGCATCTGCCATCAGTCTTTCACAGATCGTCATCTATCTTGGTCGGAGGGCGTCCTACACTACGTTTGCCGAGTCGCGGTCTCCATTCGAGAACACGTTTACCCCAGCGGTTGTCGGTTCTTCGCGAGATATGGCTGGCCCACTGCCACTTCAGCTTGCTAATTCTTTGAGCTATGTCGATAACTTATTCGTTACGAATCCTATCCTTCAGAGAAACTCCGAGCATAGCTTTTTCCATAGCTCGCTGAGCGACGTTAAACTGGTGGACCAGCCCTACCATGAGTGTCCATGTCTCAGCTCCGTAGGTCATAACGGGTAGGTCGCACTGGTTAGAAGCTTTCGTTTTCTAGCATTGCGGTATGGATGACGAGAAGACTCGACGAAGTTTACCAAACGCTGCCCAGCCTAAACCCTTCTCTTGGCCTTCTTCTCGAAATTGTTTTTACCTAACTGCAGGATCTACCCGAGGTGAGTGTCCTTGTAAACAATTTCGAGAAGGTGTCCATGTACGACGACCGGTCCTGGATCAATGTGGCCATGGATAATGACTTTGGTTTTATGGAAATTAATGCCAAGACCGATGCATCGCGAGGCTAGACCATCCAGCATCCGGTTCATCTCCTCAAGCGACTCCGCCATTAAGACTATGTCATCAGCGAATCGAAGGTGCCAGATGTAATTGCCGTTTATGTTAATGCCCTTACCTTTCCAGTCCAGCGTCTTAAAAATATTTTCCAACGCGCTCATGAACTGCTTCGGGATATAACGTCCCCCTGTCTCAATCCTCTGCGCAATTGGATAGGATAACGATAGCGTACTTGGCAACGCTGTAAGAATTCCAGAACAGCCCAGATTTCATTGGGCCGGTTATACTCTTCGGAGTTGTGTATAATCTGCCCTACTGTGTGAATGTGGTCGTGGGTGCCATATCCTCCTCGGACCCCGGCCTGTTCCGGTGGCTGGAACTTGTCGAGCCTCCTGGCGAGACGATTCGTGACCACTCGTGAGAACAGCTTATAGACGTGGCTGCTGAGGAGTGTGATGGGTATATAGTTTTTAAGGAGGGTTTTATCTCCCTTCTATTAAGTAAAAACTAACTACTTCTATTAAGTAAAGTATATTTATTAAAATATACTTTTTTTTTTTAAATAAAAACTCTTTATTTACAAAGAAAATTATAATTCAATAATAAAAACAAATTAGGACTAGTATTTACAATTGAAACAATTAAGCTAACTGCAGACTGTTGCAAACAATCTACAGGTAGCTCAACTGATCCATATCAATACCAGTCGGAAGCGTCCCATATATAAATATACTTAATGCAGTAAGAAAATAAAAAAAAATGTTATTTTCAAGACATAAATTGCAGGTTAATAATATAAAGCGGGTCCTAGTAGACGATTGATAATTGCAAATAGAAATCAATTTTTACAAAGTTGTTTTTTTCTTTGAGAAATATTAAAAAAAAATCTATGGCAGTTATGTTGCAGATGTACGTAAAAATATCTACGTTTCTTCACATCCAACAAGCTATAACAATGTAGAGTATTGTCAGAATTCATAGAAGCTCATGATAACTTTTTTCGTATTCGTGTTTTGCACACTCTTAAACTAAGCATCCAGATGACCTCTTGATGAATCCAGACGAATTCTTGATTATAACTCCTTACAAATATGTGGAAACGGAAAAAAACTTGTTATAACAAGAAAACCACTTTTTTCTACGAAATAATTCTTGAGGAAACTAAATGCTTGGCCCGACTATAAAGTAGAGCTATAAAAACTAAACTGCACTTTTTATTTTACCTGCATTCTGACTCATTGGGGAAACACCTGATTAATGCAAAGAAACCAAAGATAACACCCGCATAGCCATGATTGTGTCAAAAATCTCAAAGTCACCTATTTAAACCTGGTAATCTAGTAATTTAATTTTTTTAATACATTTTCCTGTTACATTACCTACCGAGGACACGGCCTCTGTGGAGCGGCGACGAAGGCCCGCTTGCGACGCAGGAGTTTGCGGGTCCGAGCCCAGCCGGACAAATATTTGTACCTCCTCCTCCTCCTCCACCCCCACAGCCTATATTGGTCCACTGCTGGACCTAGGCCTCCCACTGCGATAAGCGTCTTAATGGCTTTTATCTCACGGGGGGTCATGCCCATAGTCCCCACAAAGGGTATGCGGGTTGGAGATCGCAGTTCGTTGGTAGAATTGTTCTACAGGGGGCGCTGCTGCCCACCCCCGGTGGATATCCCTTAGTCGCCTCTTACGACGTGGGAAGAGTTGGGGTGGTGCAAATTCTAAGCTGGCACCACACAGCAATGATTGTACGATCTGCAGATATTTGTTCCGGCGTTCTAGAAGTTTTCTATAATACATTTTTAAAGCCAGCATCTGGATAAGTCGTCACCACCCACGTCATAGGTTAATTGCAGCTAAGGGCGTTAATATACATGACACTGGAATTATTTAAGAAAATGGTTTTCCTTTTCCACATTCGACTTTTGTGAGGTCAATGATTGTAGATGGTACGAGATCCCGCTACTCGTTCCATATATACACTAGCTAAACTCGATGTAGAAAGTTTGTAAACAAACCACGACACAAATAACTAAAACTCACTTGCTTGGCGTCGAGTTACAGATAGGTATAATTGTAAGCAATATTTATTGAAGGAAGGATCTCAAATCAGCAAGTAATGTAAATTGCGTATGAAAAGTCGCGACAACAGAGCGAATCTTAGGGTAAGTATGGGCGGTTTGTTTACAAACATTCTACATCCAGTTTGGCTAGTGTATACGCAATCATACTCTGATAAGTACTCAGAGCTCTGAGTATATAAAGTTTTAATAGGGCACAAGATGAATGATACTAATAGAAGGGCATACATTTTTTTAGAACGTCCATATCCATAATAATATTATAAATTCGAAAGTTACTCTGTTACTCTGTCTGTCTGTTACGTTTTCACGCCATAACGGCTGAACAGAACACAGGTTACTTAAAAAGTGCGTGCGATACCGCGGGCAGCAACTATAGTTATTTTATAAAGGAAATACGTTCTTTAAGAAACATCACTGTATTGAAGTGTAGTCTAATGCCTGTATTGTATTCAATTACCTATTTATAGTGTATATTACCTATATAGAGTGGAGACCGCGACTCGGCAAACGTGGTGTAGGACCCCCTCCGGTCAGATGGGACGACGATCTGCGATAGACAGCAGGCAGATGCTGGTTGGGGCAAGTGAAGACAGGGCGCTATGGTGCTCTTTAGCGGAGGCCTATTTCCAGCGGTGGACTTATATGGGTTGATAATGATGAAGACCTTTTTATAGCGAAATACTTAGATGACTTTTATCACGTTTAAGTGTTTTTAGTGTAAATATTAATGATAGGGCAAAAAGACACAAAGAAGTTGCTCTGAAATGAATTAGCACACATGTTCAAGGGGAACTCAAATAGACCTATCAGATAAGTGATTATTTATAAATTTATTTACCTACCAACTGATAAAGCAAGAAAATATCTCTTCGGGAATAATAATCCACTTTCTACCTTAGTCAGTTTAGCTAAGATTAATAGAATATTAAATGAACTGGGAAAGTTCAGGAAATGATTAAAATTCGCTGTCAGAACGACGAACATTTTAGAGACACGACAAGAAAACGAAATCCCTTTGATAAGTTTTGGGAAACACTGCCTGGATAGATTATTTAATTCCCCAAAATCATTTATTTGATGTTCTTAGTTTTATCTCACTTCCTACACACACAAACACAAAGCTCCGAACAGATCACAAAGATCTGAACCTGGATTATGCTACTTTTAATCCCAAAAACACGCGCAAAGCCACGGGCCGAATGCAAAATAAAAAAGTGCGAAATTTTGTATGTTTGGATAATGCGCTTATTACCTCCTCACGCAAACACTTCTAAGCAGACCGGGTTGAGTTTGTATAGATATAATGTAATTAGTAGACCAGGAATAACCCTATACCTACCTGGGCCAGTTTTTACTAGAAATGTAGTTAATAATACAAGTCGGTCTTTTTTATCTGCCAAAACTGGAGCAATGCTGGCAAATAACATGACAAAATAATTTTTAGGCAAGATAATTTTCACTAAGCGGATTCTAAGTAAAATTTACAGTGAAAACCTACATTAAGTCTCTAAAACTTGGTTTAATAATGAACTGGGATTTTTTGCGTGAAGTAAACGAATTTTATTTATTTATTTATTCAAGTTTGATTAATAGGTACCTATACCTACTAACTATTATTAAGAAAGAAAATTACAATCAAATAATAGAAACAAATTAGAACTAGTATTTAACATAGAAACAATAGGTATTAATGGAAACAGATAGGTAATAATTCAGTTTAGCGATGAGTCCCTTCATAAATCATTTGACCGCAAGAGGTCGTGGATGGAATATATCACCGAAGGTCTGCAAACATTCGTGGTTTAGCCCTTTGTTCCAAGATTTGACAATAAGGATATAACCTTATATCTCTGGAGCTGATGTAGCATTTTCTACGATATTTGCAACACTGACAGACACTTACAAAAATCTCTAAATCGTCGGCAATATTTGAGAAATTAAAATGGTTTAATGATGGTACAAGAATAGAGTCTGGTTCTCAAAATTAAAATATTGTAGCTTATTTTTTTATTATAAATTGTAGATTTCGTTAAATGATATTGATGATTTTTTTTTTAGTCTACTATAGTTTCCATTACTTTCTTTTGGTTTTCAATTTGTCAAATTACATATAAATCTTGGTGCTATTATGAGTTATGTATAATGTAGGTATAGCCTAAACAGAAGCTACATGTGCTGACATTCTACTGACGAGAATTTATGCTGACACTGATGACGTAAGAACCTAAGCTCTACATCTTGAGCTACATGAGTCAGGCATGCAAATGTGAGCATCGCTGACGTCGAGCGTACCCTGGAACTGTCTGTCGTGAGGAGCGCCGTGCAGAGCTATGAATTGTACAGACATATTCCATACATTTCGTTACTTTGGGGCCAGCCACAAAATGAAACATTTTATTTATTTATTTAAGATACTGGCAAGTCATAAAATAACGATTTGAATTTGGCAAAAGATCACAATGATAATGTCAGCGTTTATAAAACAAACACTAGGTACCTTCGTGGATGTATAGGCCATTGATGATGATGATGATGATGACCAAGGTTGCGCACAAAAAGGATCAGTTTCCACTTTATCTCCTAATTTTATTGTTTTTATAGAAAGCTTGCACCGTTAACATTTGTGGCGAGTCATCGAATTCAGTCCTTTGACAGCTTGTACTAACCTAGAATAACCATAGATTTGCCGTTATGGGATGGATAAGTAGAATTAAAAATTAGCTTTTATTATGATTGAGATGAGTTGATAAACAGAGTTAAGCTAATTCTAGTCAATCTTTGTGTTTATGAAGTCATCAATCCTTTGCAACCAAATTATAACTAATAGAAAAGTATTTATTTTGTGAAGGATCTAGATGAACCCAAACCATTGCACAATTGGAACAATTAAGCAAACTGCAGACTGTTGCACAATAGTTTACCCGTTGCCAAGTCAGGTGTTCCAGAATCAGGTACTTTTTTCTCTCTGGCCAAGCTAATGCGAATCTAATGTCTTCTCTAGACGTTCCTAACTCTACAACAAATGCATCGAGCTCATCCTTTAGGGCTTACACAATGCAGTAACGCAAAATACTATAAAATCACTGCATTTTTTTAGTTGCGGTACATTCATACTGTGATAACTGAATAGCATTGGCGTGTTCAAGTGATAACGCTAGGTAAGCCTTCATACTTGTTTATGCTTTTCATAGTGTTATTTTAAGATTTCCCGCTTGTTCAAATAGGGGCTTGTGCAGAAGAAAAATGTGACGCGTTGACGCTTTTATTGTCTGGCGACTATAGTGTGTGTCTGTTAAAACATTTTTTTACTATTTTGGGCATAGAAAGAAACTCTACTCTTTTTTTATGCTTTTTATTCGTGTATTATTTTATTGTAGACTTACTTTGTGTATCTTTTGACAATTTCGTTTTGTACCCTTAACAGTTTTTTGATCTAATAGAACCACAGGTTTTTTGTTTCATCGAATAACATACGGGATAACTTTTTCAGTGGCTCATCTTGTAGGTATCTATAGGATTATTTTAATCCATACCACCATGTTACCACGAAATTTTAATAGATATGGCACATTCATTAAGATTGATTGAAGAGGTGTGTAAGAGGCAATATTAGCCTCCGGAGATTATTCGGAGATTTTATTGAATAACCGGAGGTTCTCCGGTTATTCTCCGGCTAGTCAAATACGTATAATCAATATAGTTTAAGAGAAAAAAAATGCTTTAAAAAAAATTAATTAACTTTATTTAAAAAAAACCGTATAGAAAATGCCTAATAGAAAAAGAAATCAACATTGTAGGATGCTCTTCATCTCGGTATACTGTAAAATCGATTAGACATCGATTGAATCGATTATTAACGGGATCCCTCCCTAACTAGCTATCAATCACGTGTTCATTCTATTATATCCCATTCACTCACTTGGCAGTTGGGATGGTCTACTCGTTCGACGCGTACCTACTAAGTACCTTTTTTCCGTCGAATAAATGAATATGTGAAATCATTTACACACACATTTAATTTAAACTTATACGAATCTTGATCGTACCTAGTGATTGCATGCAGGCACTCACTTCAATTACCTCTACTATCATTGACATACTAATTATTATTATTTACCTACTTATTTAGCTTTATAATTACTCAATCAATAATTTCTCTTATTTTTTTATATTATTATAGTAATATTTTATTCTTGTTTACAAATGGGGATGTTCCTACTACATTTACAAGTACTAGTAAATACGAGTAAGTAAGTACATACTCCATGCTTTTCATTCGATACCAAGTACTTATGGCAACGAATCATTCTTGCGATAACTTTTTGGTACCTATTGCAAAATTTACAAAGAAAGTACTTAGTATTAAATCTAATCTAATGTGACCAATAAAATATTTTTGAACTCAAGGCCGGGGAAAGCATATTGTTCTGATTGTCAGCAAAATACTAACCTAGAACAAGTGCTTTTCTTAAGTAGCCTGAATAGAGTAGAGCTCAATGCGGGTGATGATGGTCTGTCGTGTAGGTGGAAATAGAAGCAAACTTTCGTATTTATAGTATAAGTGAGAATAATGATATGAGATTATTATTATAATTATTCTTTTAGGGTGAATACCCTGAATCGATACTACTCTAATGAAGTTTAGAGTTGTATCGAACAAAGATAATTACATCCCTAACCGCGACTGTTTAATTCGTCCAGAAATTTTTACCAACCAAATATCCGGTAGTTAAGGGAAACACTGATTAGGCTCCGGTACTCACTCTAACCGGTGGTTTTCCGGTTTTTCGAGACCCGGTGCACACCACTCATTGATTAATGAGTAAGTAATTAATGAGGCTCACAGTGAACTCTCGTAACCTAAATATTTTACAAAGTCAAAGTCAAAAACTCTTTATTTCCATAAATACAATAAATGTACACTTAGAAAAGGTAAAATTCTTAATAATTAAACACTGACACGGAAATAAAGTGATATTTTTAATTTCAGTCGCTTCGGTATGTAGACTAAAGTAAAGAAGCGACGAAGAAACCTTTAGTCTGTTAGTTAGTTGTTATTTTTCGAGTTGGAACAAATATATGGGGAGTTAGTTATTAGTAATTGTAACAAACTAAATACATAATTGTCAACTTTATGTTAAGTTACTGTATCTTAGCTACAGATAAATATTTTAATATTCTTATTCAATGTGTCATAGAAAATTTGCATAAACTACATAATTATAGATAGATAGATAGATAGATAGATTATCACTTTATTGCACCATCAATACACTTAAATTATAGCTGATAAAATTCTCTTGAACTTTGGTTCTATATATTTTTACCCCAAACCCCATCGTAGTCTAGATATGCGTCCCTCGTCTGTCGAATCAGGATAATGCTGACACGAAAGCTTACCAGCTACTTCTGCTACATCACCGTCGTCTTAATATTTCTCCCGTTGTAGCTGGATCTTTGGATTAGGCAGGAACCAACAGGTTTCTTTCAGCCCGTGTCCACCGCGTCTGTCCCCATAGTTCAGGGGAGAGATCATATCCAAGCCAAGCCTGGACCTGGTGGTAAGTAGGGAAACAGTGCTTTATCGCTGCTCCCTCAGTTGGTGGAAGTGAAGAAATATCTGGTTTGACGTTAGATACCGAAACGCTGGTAGCGATAGTTACCGATTTTCGGATCTCATATCTAGACAACGATTGGGAATATGTAAAAAGTGTATAGAACCAAAGTTGTAGAAAATTTTATCAGATTTCATTATCTTGCATCACAAAATTTCCTATGACGCATCGCTTACGAGATGTAAGCAAAAAACTGAAATACGGGACCTTCTTGCCCCCACTAGGACTCAGGTTATGGACTAATAATAACTAATAGTATGTTTGTCTCCTAACCAGTCCAAACAAAGTTCCGAAGTCAAACTTTCTGCTTTTGACCTTTCCATCCACAATATTTTGTTATCTGGGTTGGTAATTGTACCTTTTGTATTTACTGTGCACGTTTACAAGTTGCTCTCATGGGTTTCCCAGCATACAAGTAGTTTATATCCAGTTTTATCATACCTGTCCTGTTAAACCACTATAAAGAGTCCTATCCCTTCCAAACAGTCAGAATAACTGTTTCAGATGCCTGCGAAAGCGAACGCTTTCAAACGAAGATCTCGATTCAGTGTATAAGTGTATTCGTGTTTGTGTCAACCAGGTACCTATGATTTCAATATTATTATTTACTGCCAAGCAAGGCTGTCTCGAATTAACTTTGTGAAGGTCATATTTTATTTTTCCTTTTTTATTTTTTCATAACAAATGAACGTTGAATATCGCATTCGGACTAACAAGATAATCGATAATTTTTTATTACGAAAAAATAAAAAAATATTCTGTCTTATTAGCCTTGTACTATAAAACTATCATATCCGTTCAAGGTTGTCTGGTAGAGATCTTTCTTGAGGGGTAAGATCGCCAATTGTCACTAGGTACCTAGTTATTTTGTTGTAAATTGTTTATCTGATTTAAGGGTCTCTATTTATGTGTGTGATAATTATGTTATATCAATCTTAGAACTAAGGCAAAAACTGTTTCTATTAGGGTCAAATACAACCAAAATGCTTTCATTTCACACTGAATGTCAATAAGAAATTATGAAATATTTTAAACCATAACAAACCTTTTTGTTTTTATAGTGATTTATTAAGTATAATACTAGGAAAAACAACCGTGTGGCGCTATTGGCGCTGTTGGTAGCCCGTTCGTGTACTGAGCGGAAGAATGCGGGTTCAAGTCCCTTATATACTCCAACCGAATTCGATGTGAAATTCTTGTAAACAAACCGCCCATACTTAACCTAAAATTCAATTTGTTGCCGTGTAGGCATCGAGATAAAATCTTACTATCTCGATGCGTGTAGGTATTATTTTACGTAATTGACATTCCCTGCTGATTGGAGATATATCCTTCAATAAATATTGCTAACAATTAAATCTGCAACTCTACGCCAAGCACGTGAGTTTTAGATACTCTGTTGTGGTTTGTTTACAAACATTTCACGTTGAATTTGGCTGAAGAACTTATACATATACATTTTGGGATATTATTCAAATTCTTAAAACATCTCTTTCCTCATTCCAGTAACCATGGTATCAGCTGCATTGTTCTTCATCCTGGCTGTGACGCCCTGCCTCAGCCAGCGACCCTCGTTCGCGGGGATCCGCCCTATCGGATACCCAGTCATCGCTCAAGACACCTCGGGATTGATTGACAAGTAAGAATAAATCCAATCAAGTGCAAGTCGACTCGCACATGGAGGGTTCCGTACTATCGAACAAAACTGTTTAGATTTTTTTTGTTATAATCTAAAGAAGCAAAAAGCCAACATGGCTCGGTCACCCATCCAACTGACGACGACGTCGTCGCTTAATTTCGGTGATCAGTACTCAACGTGGTATGGACCACGTTGCCCCCTTAATTATTAAATTTATTTTATTTTTGTTATTTGTTATTATAGTGGCAATAGTAAAACAAACCTTGTCAAGTACAACTGTCTACCTATTACGGTTCAAGAGATAGGTACAGTTTTGGCAAACGTAGGGCAAAAATAAGTTGTTTTTATATCAGAGCACCCTTTAATTTTAATATTTATTTAATTTCTATTATTTATTGTTATAGCGGCAAGAGAAATACACAATCTGTAAAAATGATAACTGTCTACCTTTTACGGTTCATGAAATACAGCCAGCTGACAGACAGACAGACAGCGGGGGCTTAGTAATAGGGTCCTGTTTTCATCCTTCGGGTACGGAACCCTAAAACTCGTAAACAAACCTTTTAAAATATTATTCTTAGGATATGAGACAGAATACACATGATCCCAGACAGGCCAAGCACAGGGATTGTTGTTTAAGGTAGATAAAATAGACAATACTTGTAATTTAATTGTTTTGAAAAACCTCAAAAACGAATTCAAATTACTTAATACTGTATATTAAGGAAGGTACCACGTAACATGTGTGCGAAAAGGGGTGATTCTGGACCCCGAGTGGATCAACTCATGTGAATAACTGAATAACGTTTTGTTGAACTTTGAATATTTTTGTTTATTTTGTTGCGCTTCAATGCAATAATTTTGTAATTCACTGAATTAAAACCTTTTATCCGCTCGGGGCGCTGCGTGGTTCTTTTTAACTAAAGAGTTACTGAAGCTCATTTTCATACTATCCGTACTCCGTACCAATCTGTACCATACATAACAAATGTGATTTTTTTTTTTTTTTTAATAAATTTTTATTTAGTAACGAATTACATGGTTCTAGGAGCTATTGGAATTCGGTGATGCCCGCGGTAGTTTTTAATAAAACTGTGTCGCAGACACCATCGCCCTCGTGTATGAATGTTTATTAGCAATCAACACCATAAAAGTGAGAATACGCTTTAAAAACTACATAGGAAGAGGCCTATGTCCAGCAGTTTAGGGACTATAATGATATCTGAACTATAATTAGGGTTCTGAAACCGTCTTGCAGCGTGAACGCTTCGATAGCGCCTTTTAATTTTTCTAGTAGCGACATCTAGTTATCATTTAGGGAACTAACACGAAGACGAGCTCTACATTTTTGCCTATTTAATTTTTCTATGTTAGTTATTTATTTCTTCACTAACGTCTAATATTGTATCTTGACATTGATATAAAATTATGAATGTTTTTGTATGGCTTAAATTCTCTTGAGACACATGGACACAGCTCACAAACAATTAACTATAAGTTGGCTCTACAATATTGTGTTTTTTTTTTATTCGTTGTGTTTTTTGTTCGTCAACGAACTATTGTGTCTTAGGGAAGAGTTTCTTAAGATTTCGATATTCTGTTGGTAGTTCTACATAAATAAATTCTCGGTTTGAATACAGTAAGTTTTGTATAAATTCGAAAGTTTGAATGTTTGGATGTACATATGTAGGTATGTTTGTTACATCTTCACGCCAAAACTACTGAACGGATCGGGCTGACATTATGCACACAGGTACTTTTAATCCTGGAATGATAACTGATTTATGGGATAAACCATAAATCAGTTATCATGGGATAGAAATCACCTTTAAAAGATTTGTTGAAACAACACGTGCGAAACCACGGGCATAAACTAGTCTTCTATAAATTAAATGTAAAGCTGTTTTTCGGTATAACCAACATTATTTGAAAAAGGCTAGGAAGATTTTTTTTAATGTTTGCACAACTCAATAATAAGCATTCAAACATGGGCTTAAACTCATAATCTTTCTATAGATTTTATAGCGACAAAATGGCTACCGCAAGCTTCAAACGAGTGGCCCGTGAGCTGTCTGAGAACTGATGCCGTCATTATAAAATGCATCTTAATATAACGAGTAAAAGCCCACACTTGAATAAAATTTTTTTTGCTGTGCTGCAGTGGTTCGATCAAGATCTGGAAAACCATTAAGCCTCTCCCAGACAGATGCAGCCTGCGATGGCGGCCAGTACTATTTGCGTTGTACTTATTTGTGTAATTGCAAATTGTACTGGGTGGAATCGCAGGTCGCGTCTGTCTGGAAGAGGCTTTACAATGTAAATGTGTCTATAGGCAACCGCAGCGTCCGTGTGTGAGAGGCTTTATTCGTTGTCATTCTAAATTCAAAATCATCACAATAATACTTTGGTTACTTTATCCAAAAGTTCAAAAGACGGTCAACAAAGATAAAACTGGTTTAAAAATCTGATCTTTGTGATTACTTTAGCAATAATCTTTTATCGGGATATTGAGGAGGACTCAAGTACCTACTGTCGGAAAATACGTTACCTACATAACGATTTAGTTGATAAGTTACCTTTACAACCAGCTTATTGATATGATGCGGCATGCTGACGTGCTCAAGTGAGCCAAAAATACCACATTCTGATTGTTGTTTTGATTTAAACATAACAATATTAATAAATTGTTTATTGTTTATTGACATAAAAGCTAGTGTAACAGACAATAATGTGTCCATAGGCTCCTGAACTAGTTAAAAACTGTGTTTCAGGAGCCAGTGGCTTCTCCAACTAATACAAACAGATAATTATGTCAAAGCAACATAACTAATAATAACTAATTTTAATTGTAGGTAGATACAGACGAAATAAGTTAAAAAGAAAAACATATAGAGCTATATATAGGTTCATTGTATAAGTCGATATACAATGTAACTATATGTTTACTGTTTAGGTACATATTTAACATATTTCAAAAAAGGAGGAGGTTCTATGCTAGGCTCGCTGTATGTATGCTTTTTTTATGTTCGTCAGTTTCTCGGACCGATTTTGTATAGAGAATGATCCCGAGATGGTGCTATAAAAATTGTAAGCCCGAGAGATTAGTATTTGTACCACAAAACTTAAAAAACAATCTAAATATAAAGGAATATGAAGTCGGTTTATAGTTTTTTTAAACAATCAAATTATTATTTCTGTAGATTCGGATCTGATGACCCCTTGCCCCCACAACTTAACGGCGACATACAAGAAGCAAACCGACTGGACAGGCTACCGATCGCCCAGCAGCCGATCTGGTGGATCAACAGGAAGCAGTACGAGGAAGCGCTGAAGAACCCCCAGACTTACCCGCTGAGGCCTAGCATATTTAATGAAAATACTAACAATAGGGTTTAATGCAGTTAGAATAAAATAATGCTGGACAAAAAAATTAAAAAATTTATACATATAAATAACCTAAAACCCATAAGAATGTTGTAATAAAAGTAAATTAAATTAACATTAAAATCAATTATTTCAGACTACAGGTCCATACATATGTAGGTGAATATTATTATGCTGTCAAAAAAGAGGAAAGAGGCACAAGCCAGATAGTCTTGCTATGACAAGACTCTCCAAAGTCTTTGACTGCTTTTGTCAATCAATCAATCAATCATTTATTTGCAAGAATACATAATTATTTTACAATGTCAGGTCTTATAACTATATTAGTAACTGTATTCAGCCTGCATGCAGGCGTGCAAATATTGTGCGAGTCATATTACTATTAAAAGTACTAGTCATTTATGTTACAAATCATATTCTAAATATTAGTTTACATTATAGAAACATGTTCCAAGCAACCATCCAATTAACTTTTTCCTAAATATATTTCCATTAAATTTCTTTAAGTCTTCTGGTAATTTATTGTAAATAGTAATGCACATATTATAAACATTTCTTGTATATATATCTTTACGACATTGGGGTTTGTAGGCTAAATTGTTAAATTTGATCCGATTTTGCCGAGTAATCACATCTTTACGCTTCTTAAAATAGATTGGGTGTGATTTCACAAATAGACAAATGTCCCTTATATACATACAGGCGAGAGGTAGGATCTTACAATTCTTGAAGAGAGGCCTGCAACTATCAATGAACCAAGACCTATTTATTACTCTGAGGCATCTCTTTTGAATTTTAAATACCATGGTACCATGGTTTGCTTAGATACCATGGTATATCAAACGTCACCTAAAACGATTTTGGTCAAAAGCTGAATTACAGGTGTCAATTCAGATGTTGGCAAAACAAAACTAAACTAATTTGTCAGCTCTTACGTTGCCATCACTTCTTCCTCCTCCTCCTTGCGTCGATATCCTCAGTGCTGAGGTTCGGGACCTTTATGGTACTCGACCTTGGAATGCACGATGTGTCTCCATCGCGGTCGGTCTTCCGCAGCGCGGATAGGATCTCTTTCTTAACAATCGAAACAAAGAGGATGGCGTAATTTTTAGTCCTATTAACATAGTTTACTTTAGTTTTGGCGACATCTGAAATCTGTATTGACACCATTGACAGCAATGCTAACAGAATATAGCGGCAACAGGGCTTTATCTAACTTCTGCTAGTCTTCTCTTGTGCTCCTTGCATGCGATTTGAGTGGTGTCGTCAACCAATTTTAGCAATTTCTTTAAGATTATTAATGGCCTTAAAAAACTAATTGTTTTTGGATAATGTTTAAGGCTTAGTTTGTTGAAAGGTTTCTGAATCGCAAACACAAACAATAAGAAATTTTGTGCCAGCAGTTGCGATTGTACAAAAATAAAAGGATTTTTTTTTAGATTTTAGTAAATAAATTAAAGTTTTATAATTCATTATAAAACTACTATGTAAAATTGTATTTCTTTATAATTATGTAATTTAAAATTTTATGATATAAGCCGGCAAATGTATCATCAACACCGATATAACTGATGCAAAGAAAGGCTCAAAAGTCCGGTTCAATTAAGCAACCAGACTACAGAGTCGTCGAGCAACTCAGAAGTGCGGTCAACTGTATTATAACCGGACTACTGAGACTACACCCTCATAACTTAGGTATTTTTGAGAATCTGTATTAATTTTTAAAATTTGGCATGCTTATATTTATTATCTGTTTGGCATTTAAATTGAAGAAAATTGTAGAGAAATTGTAATTGTTGTGTGAATTGTAGAGAATTAGCAAGCTGAAGTGGCAGTGGGCTGGCCATATCTCGCGAAGAACCAACAAACGCTGGGGTAAACGTGTGCTCGAGTGGAGACCGCGACTCGGCAAACGTAGTGTAGGACGCCCTCCGGCCTGGTGGGATGACGATCTGCGAAAGACTGCAGGCAGATGCTGGATGCGGCAAGCTGAAGACAGGGCGCTATTGCGCTCATTGGGGCAGGCCTATGTATGTCTAGCAAGCCTGTAGCCTGTATGCTACTTGCGCTATTTTTAACATTTTAACGCTCGGACAGCCGAGCGTTCAAATGACAATAGTTGAAATGGAAACGCAAGATGTCGAATGTGATCTCTTGTGGAACAGACGACGGTTTGAGGGTGCCCATTGTGAATCTATGTGGGGACGGCGGATACCTTGATCGATGATAGATTACAGTCAACATTTTATTTTCTACCAGAGACTAAAAAATACAAGCGCGAGTTGTAATAAAGGTTTATCATATCTGCCGTTTGCAATTTGTTTCAGCACTTTGATAAGGTAAAAAATGTAATTAAGGTAAATACTTAATTGTGGGTTTATTTTTATACGTCGGTTATTATTGTGGAAATTTCCGTGAAAGGCGTTTTGTTTTCTCTTATCAATTTTATTTATTTGAACAAGAGCTGTGTGTGTGGTGAGTAAGGTTCAAAAACGTATTGCAACTTTAAAAAAAGTATTAATAAAATTCTTACGAAAAATATAAACAGGGTGCCACGTAACATGTCGTCTACTACCCAGACGGGATAAATTTTTGTGTTACGATTTTTTTAATTTCGAATATTTTTTATTATTTTTTTCTATTATAGAGATTTTGTCTTATGTGTATTCTTACATTATTATTACCAATTGTTTTGTAATTTGGTGGTGCGAGGTAAGGTGCGAGGGAAATCGGATTTTAACAGTGAAAACGTATGGCACTTTCACAATTAAACGTTATTTTCAGAAAATGAACACCCTAATATTATTTTTCTGCATTGCACCGTGTTTTTGCCAAAGAGGATCCTACGCAGGACTCAAGCCAATCGGGTATCCAGATGTTAAAAGAAAAACAACACAACCAGACCGATACGATGAAGTACCAATACTTAATGGCCAACCTGGAATACCGATACATGCAGATGGAAATACAATTCTTGGAGTACCAAAAGAAGACGCTGGTAAATCATTTCCAGAGATCAACAAAGCCCACTATGAGGAACTGTACAAGAAACCAGTGGTATATGAGACAAGACCT
The DNA here is from genome assembly GCA_963662085.1 of Eupithecia inturbata. Lineage (NCBI taxonomy): Eukaryota > Metazoa > Arthropoda > Insecta > Lepidoptera > Geometridae > Eupithecia > Eupithecia inturbata. Next base: position 4,427,565 of record OY759195.1, read on the forward strand.
GGCGTTTTTAATCATCGACTATAATGTTTTTGAGATAGGTATATTTTGTGTCTAAAATTGGTTATTGGTTAATATTCTATATCACTATTAATAATTTTTAACTGTTTCTGTCCCAATGCTGGGCCAAAGCCAACGAATTCTCTATCAATAAAATAAATGAATGAATCACTTATTAATGAAAATGACACGCATACGAACTATTACAAAATAAATCTGATGTTGTGTTGTTATTCAGGGATTAAAGTAAAAAAAAATTTAATTCCCTTGCACAGATTCTCTTACCATGTCGTTTACCGGAGTGTTTAAAAACAAAGCCAGTGTGTGAAAAAAATTACTCGATGCAACTTTTTTTTAATAGGAGCGTTCCCAACGTGTTACACTTATGTTACAGTGTTACACGATGGGATAAAAATCCCAACGAGTCACACTGTGACCGGATCTGGTGTGACTCGTTGGGAACCCATCGTGCAAAAAGTATTATTTTCCTAATAATACAATAGAATACAAATACTCTTTATGTATTGCACACCAAATAAAACAGAAACACAGAACAGGAAAAGACAAATACAGATTACGTTGCACAATGGGCGGCCTTATCGCTATGAGCGATCTCTTCCAGACACCCTTTCTATTTTATTTTACTAATGTAACTTACTCGTAGGTAACTTAATTATATTATTAAGAGCCACTACGCACTATCACGTAGAAATCGATTTAACATCACGAGTGTAACTTTGCGGTAAACCCGCTCAAAATGTCTGAGTTGCGGCTTACAGTGCGTTTTAACCGCTAGTGCGTACAGCCTCTACTGAATAAAAGAAACAACAATATGACGCATAGTATTCATTTATTCCCTCTATAGGCATATGGCTAGTTTGGGGCCGGAGACCTTTTTGGAGTAAGTAGATACCCTAATAACAATAAAATGATAAGCCGCTTCTTGCCCGCGGCTTCGAGCCCAAATAAGAAGTACATACCATTGAGTTTTCCTGAGCTATTTAGTTACATATTTTCAACACAATCTGTTTCAATGTGTTCTGTGATCCTATGGTGTTCAATGAAATGAGTTGGTAGAGGTTTCAAAAGCCTTATTTTAACCATTTTAGCCGCTGTTTTTAGCCTTTTCGCTGCCTAGCCTCTGCAGTGCGACTGAAGGGGCGCAAAGGGCAACATAGTTATCAACCTAGATACATATGTATATGCGTCCTAGGCAATGCAAGTGTTAGTTTAAGAAATACTTAAAAAAAGAAGGAATAGCTATTCAGAAAACCAGAATTATTATTTGTAGAAAGCAGTCTTAAAACATCTAGATCTCTGTACATGACCTATATTTTCTTATCTAAAATTAATTTCATCCAATCTCATATTTTCCTTTTATAATAATTATTGGAAGGTAAACTTATGGTTACAGAACGTCATTTATATAAATAGGCCAGTTGGTAAAAGACACCTTTAAAGGAAACCTTCTGATAAATAATCGAAAGCCGATAACGGTAACACGCGCCGGATAAGCTTTGTAATTGCAATTAATTTAGCCAGATAGCCAAACGGCACAATAATCGTTTTGGAACACTTACCCCAAAGTAACTGAATATTTAATACATAACATTATACGACTCGGAGCAAATATCGGCAGGTATTTGACAAATATTTGTCCCGAGGCGGAAATCGAACTCTCAACCTCGTACGTCGCATGCAGACATTTACTCGCTGCACCACAGATGTCGTCATGTTAAGGAAGACATGCTGTAAGTACATGACGATGGTGATGTGAAGACGTTGTGACTTTTTTTTATTGGGTGTGTAAATAAAATACATACGTAGGTACTTAGAAACATAAATAACAACCTGTGTTATAAGACTGGTGCCGCCTGTTTTTGAAAAATCTGTAGCATTGGTCACCAATGTACTAATTCCGCTGGAGGTAAATCAAATAAATATAAATAAAAGAAAAGTACTCAAAGTAAATAGTACCTACGCCTTTGTGACGTTAAAAAGCGGCAGTTAAAACTGTAGTGCGTACGGGTTCGCAGAGCTGAGAGAAACTTTCTTCCAACTCTCCCCTAACTTACATGTACAAGTTACGTAATCTGCATAAAGCTTTAGCCAAAATTTTGCGTTTAGAACGCAATCAAGATGATACTGTAATTAAACTTGTATCTCTACATAATAAATCTTTTAAATCCATCACGATTATTAACACTAAAGTGTAGTATTAACACTAAAGTGTAGCGGTAACATTTTTTGTCTTTTGCTACGAACGTAGCAAAAGACAAAAAATGAGGGTAGATCGGTATGTCTGCCAATAAAAACTCACTCGCAGTGCCTGCAGTTATTCCGTGATCATGGCACATGAAACTATGCCGAAGTACTGGAAAGCTTGTGTTATGATATGATTGATGTACTTAATACTACAAATAACAGTATAGATGTGATGGTCCTGTTAAATGTTGACCGTGTCATGGAGAGCCTTAATTCGCTTAGGGCCAGACTCCACCAAAGTGAAGACAGACAAGCGGAAAACAGATGTGTTTTAAACAACCATTAGAACGCCCTTATTCACACATCTCGTCTTTGCTCAGCTTCAGTGGATACCACCGAGTGAAGATAAATCATGCTTGTATGCGAAGAAAACAAAGAAAGATCGAAGCGGAGATGTGAGGTGTGCCTCGCAAGCTGATGACGTCACGCAGCGGCGACGAGAAGAGATGTGAGCGGCGTTTAGTGAGCGGCGCCGCTAGTGCATTCATCTCATTCTCGTCGCACGCAGCTCAGTTCCGTCCGCTCTAACCAGCACACATCTCCGCTCCAGTCTAGCCAGCACACATCTCCGCTCCAGTCTAGCCAGCACACATCTCCGCTCCAGTCTAGCCAGCACACATCTCCGCTCCAGTCTAGCCAGCACACATCTCCGCTCCAGTCTAGCCAGCACACATCTCCGCTCCAGTCTAACCAGCACACATCTCCGCTCCAGTCTAGCCAGCACACATCTCCGCTCCAGTCTAGCCAGCACACATCTCCGCTCCAGTCTAGCCAGCACACATCTCCGCTCCAGTCTAGCCAGCACACATCTCCGCTCCAGTCTAGCCAGCACACATCTCCGCTCCAGTCTAGCCGGTGCGCATCTCCGCATAGCTTCTATGTGGCAAGGAAAAAGGTTGTATTATTCATCTCCTGTCATTTCTATTGAAACAGGAGATCTAAGCATAAATTAGCATCGAACAAGATGGCTATTACTCACTGTACAAGACATTATCCACAAGTGTACTGACTGCGTCCATCCAGGGCACCTGATACTTGAGTAAAGACAAGGGCATCAATATTAGCTTAGATATCTATTGCTAGCACTACAGCCCTTAGTGATATCCATCTTCACCTAGTTCAGCTTATGGAACGGTATCTTTTTGTTCAGTAAGTCAACTTTGTGTAGTCAACACCAAAGCCGGCGGGCCACCGACAAGTTGACAAATGACTGTCAGCTGCCTAGAATATTCATACACTGAAATGTCGCACCAACACGCCAGGCTGGGCCGTAGTGTATTAATTTGGCAAGATCCCGCCAGGTGGTGTTCTCTGGAAGATATTCGGATGGTCAGCATATTCGTCTGTTAACTTAGACGTACGTATACCTTTAATGTATAAGTGTAAAACTATAATATTGGAACTCGCTCGCTGCCTGCTTCTATTTTTCAGCCCAACAATAACCTTTGTCTCTTCAAGACGAGAGTGAATAGGTGTCTACTAGACCTTCGTGGTACATCTTCGGCCACTTCTGTCTATTCAGGATGACGCTGTCAACTGAAATGTTAACTACCGTTCGATTGGCTTGCTGACATTTCGGACACTGTATCTTCGGACACTTCGTCCGAAATGTCACATTTTAATTTTAATATTTTCTTTACTGATTTTTCGGACATCAATAATAAACGCTGTTTTGTACAGTCAGACGAATCCAATGATACTTTAAACATATAAATCAGCTTAGCCGTTTGGATGATACGAGTTAATAGATAATATTACAAACCCACATAGGTACATACATAAATACGCATCTTGGCAGTTAGGTAAAAAAATAAGACGAAAGATTTGCTCAGGTACAGTAACGAGCAAGAGATAGCTCTCTCTCGCTCGTTACTGTACCTGAGCTTAAACTAGATCTCAATGAAAAGTCACCCTCTCTATCTCTTTTATTTGTTTGGGGCTCTTATGTTCTATTCAGAAAAGCAGTACCTTACCTGAAATGCAGCTTTACTACTACATAAATTGCATTTTTTATAGATAGATGTTATTGACTCTATAAACAGCAATTAACAGGAAAAACTTTCTGTTAGGATGTATGGAACCTTCGATACTATATTTTTTTTCGGCCAACACATGCCTACTTATTATACCCAGGCCGAAAAACAAAAGGAATCAAATTAATTCTGACAATTCTTCCGACTCGGCCCGTACAAATACGAGATTTCATAAGTACCTTACCTAATTCAATTAATGACGACCGATGTGGCGCGGCGGGCGAAGGTCCGCCTGCGACGCAGAAGGTTGCGGGTTCGATTCCCGCCTTGGGACAAATGTTTGTACGATCTGCAAATATTTGTTCCGGGTGTTCTGGGTATTTTCTATATATAATAAAAAATATCTATCTATGTTATATATTGTATTAAGTTTATCAGTCATCTAGTACCCATAACACAAGCTCTGCTTACTTTGGGGCTAGATGATGCTGTGTGGATTGTCCAGCATTATTTATTTATTTATTTATATATTTATTTAAATTCTAAAATTTAATTAATCCTGCATCCTTGGCAAGTCCGGTTCTAAAGGAGTAAGGAGAGTTCTTCCTCGAAGGAATAGAAACTAAAAGCATTGTTTGACGAATTCATTATGAATCTGAGTGTCTTAACTTTTTTTAATTTTATTTGTTTTACATTGTTTACATAATTAGTCTACAGCTAACATAAGCCACTATAACTATAAACCTTGTTACAATAAGGTTCGTAGTTAAGCTGCTCACATTATTCATGAAAACTGGATTGCTTTAGTAACTCTTCTGTATGTAATGAATACTGTGGCACTGACAAGACAACAGAATGGCTACGCACGCATCGTGGCCTCATTGCAGAGGGGAAGTAGCTCGTGACGTCGAATAAATCGTGTTTAATTGTGGCTGCAGCCAATAGCGCTCTAGAAAATAAGATGTGTTTACAGAATTGTGGCCCAAATTTCCAAATACAGGTATGGAGGGCACATCTATCTTCGGCCAAATTTGGGACAAACTTTGCGAATACAAGAAAGGCAAAAGTTTTGAAGGAGTGTAGGAGTGTGTACTTATCTATTGACTAGGCACAGGGATTGTTGTCTAGGGTAGAATAGACAAAAATTACGGGTCATCTTCGAATTCGTAAAATATTTGAAAATTATTACTTATAGGGGATGTCTTCAGGGAGGTCCCAAGAGACTTTAGATTCGGACGAGTTGTACCCTACTCAAAAGTGGATAACTCGCCAGCGGAAGGGATATACCCTAACCCGTCTTCCTAGCCAAGGTGCGCAGGACATATTATAGTGCACAAGTGTGCACGCAAACACAAGTGCACTCTCTATTCCCTCACTCTTAAAACCCGATGCGTGCTCGGGGGTCACCTTTCTGACTTTGGGCTGCTACTGTGCAATGCCTATCTACTAATAGTAACGTAATATAACGAAACTTTTAGAAGAGGTTTGTGAACATTTTGTCATATTTGTTTGTTAATATCTCCAAAACTACTGAACAGATCAAGATTAAATTTGGCGTACCTATATGTTGAACACAATATCTTATTTTGATCCGGGAATAGGACGCACGAAGCTGTGGGTAGAAGCTAGTTGTATAATAAACATATTCACTAGTCCGTCTGCAGCATCACGTCGTCGTCAGAGGCGGCTAGGCTGGGCAGTGAATGCGTTAACATCGTAAGTTTTCGTTAGCAGACGTTTATTTAACACCGTGAATGTGGACAGGATACATATTGAAAACCTGGGGACGCGTAAATATTAATCTAACTTATAAGTAATCAATATTTATGGGCATGGGACCTTTGTACGGGAAAAGTAATTAAAGGTTACCCTTGTAATAAATTGTAGGTAAATTGGGATTTTATTCCATCTATTAGAAAAAGGGCGACTTGGTTCGCCTTTAAGTGCACCCAAAGGTGGTGTTTTCTATAAGAAACTTTTAGCGGGCAATAATGAGTTTTAATCCTCTTTATAAGTGCGCCGCAATTATATTTGCCGCGCACTTTTTGAATTTGGAACATCTTAGTGTTCAGCGCCAAAGAAATCGACCGCAAATATTGTTTGAATAAAGACTGGCTGGTACGACGGCCCATGATAGTCGCGCCGCCCCGGCTGAATAAAAAATAATCAAATTAAAAACGCGCGAACCGAGCCCGCGTTTTTGTAAATTTTCGCGGATTGTTAGAAATTCATGGTTTTGTTTTAAAAATGAGTTCTTCAAGTGACAGTGAAAGTATAGAATTAACTCCTGAAAGTATTAGAACTGACGCAAGAAATGTGATGGATAATCTATTACCTGAAAAATTCCGGGAGAAATATATGAAAGCCTATGGTAATTTTATTGAATAGAGAAATGCAAGAGGCGGCAAGAACTTTTCAGAATCTGTGTTTTTGGCCTACTTCCAGTACTTATCCAAAACTAAACAACCTTCTGGTACTCTTTGGAGTACCTACCTACTCAAAGCTAAAATCAACAGTCAGTTCTAATAACGACGTAAAACTGGACACATATTCGAAATTAATAGCATATCTGAAGAGGATGTCTGATGGATTTGAACCTAAAAAATCCAAAGTGTTCTCAGTCAAAAACGTGGAAACTTTCCACATCCGACATCCGACAAAGTCTTTCTTGCCGTAAAAATAAGTAACTACGTATATGGTGGATTAGTAAAGCATGACCATAGTGTTTTGAAATGCGCATTTTGTAACCTGTACTTCGATAGATACTTGTCTTATTCACATTCGGTTTAATTACAGGTGGCTTTAATTTTCGGAGTACATGGAGCTTGTCGTGGCAATGGACTTTAAAAATAGCTGTTGATGTCAATAATCACTCGGATGATTTACTGTTAGTAAAACTGACAGACACATCCTTCTTAGTAATCCTCGGATTCTTCGTAATCTGAGGAGAATACAAAACTATTGTACAGAAATACCTGGACCTGCGTCTTGCTGATATAAAGACCAATCGGTTTTTCATCCACTACATGAATACTATCATTGCACTAGCTTTAGATACCTACTCAAACATAGTGTAAATTGAATTCTATCTACACCTAACTTATTTTATGTAAACCTCTATGGTTTACATAAAATAAGCGATATGTATGTTATCCTAAAGTCAACCTTATCTTGCTTTAAATAAGACCAAAGGCTAGTTTCGTATTTTCGCGCCACCTGTATGTTCGTTTTGTTTGGCTAGAAATAACCAACTATCTCGTTTACTCGCGTGAGAATCCTAGTGTTTGAAAGGGTTACCAACGGTATTGGGCAGTTAGTGAAGATTGTTCGTGTCGTTTGGTTAGAAATAACCATGGATGGAGTAAAGTTCGTGCGTATATTTGGTTAGAAATAACCACCAAGTTTTCGAAGTTTGCTAAGATAGCCGTAATGTACGATAGCTCGCCAGGTATTCCCTAGCGGTACGCGGACATTGTAATAACGCTAATTATTTTCCGACATTGCTAACGCTAGCTTAGTCAGTATACCGTGCTCATCTCTTTCCGACAATGCTAACGCTAGCTTAGTCAGTTATTGTATACCGTGCTCATCTCTTTCCGACATTGCTAACGCTAACTTAGTTAGTTATTGTATACCGTGCTCATCTCTTTCCGACAATGCTAACGCTAGCTTAGTTAGTTATTGTATACCGTACTCATCACTAGTAACTAACAATGCATACTAACAATAGGCAGAACTGGTCGCTCACAGTTCGTTATACTGGACCACACAGTAACTGCTAATGTCCTACACAAATTACCCGCTATAGTTGCCTACACTACTTTTACTGTTCTCCCATAGTTACTACTACTTCACAGTAGTAGTAACTATGGGACATTAATGACAGCTGTGGGATCACTCCCACAGCTGTCATTAATGTGGACCCAAGGTATGTATTGTCTAAGCACATGCTTAATGCATGTTTAATGTTTCATCACAGTAATAGGTACTATCATAGTTAAGTTAAACGTACTATTAGAAAAACTTACTGTTCTCTTAACTGTTTTTTTTTACTGTCTTACAAACAGTAAGAATAGTCGACCTGAAAACAGTTCCAGATACACAGTAGAATCTATTAATACGACTCAATTGTTTTTTTTTTCAGTTAATTTTACTTGTAAGGACAATAGGCTTTATTTTTACTGGCCACACACACTGGTGACAATAAAACAATTACCAAGATTCTTCCTTTAAAAATAGGTTAGAATGCGTTAACGCTTAGGTAACATATTTCATTCTTCATCAACATATTTGGTTTGATAAGTATGGTGATAATCTTCTAAATGATTTTTACAAAAGCAAAAAAATAAATTAAATTCCCGTTTTTGGCAGATGTTTTATGCGCTACGTCAAAGATTATAGATTCAGGCGTTAGGTACTTTTCGGAAATCCATCGCAAAATATTAGGATAAGAATATTTAGTCAAAATTTTGCGCAAAACCTTCTTTGATGAGATTTAACAAAATGCAATTCACGTGGACCGCCCTTCCTCACACAAATTGGCATGAACAAGGTAAATAACAAACTTACGCAATATAACAATCTTAATGTTTTACGTTAATGATATATCTGTTGATCATCCGATTAAGAAAAGAACACCACCAAAACTAAAACCCTATATGAACCAACCGTCTTTTATCGGTCAAAATCGGCACAATCATCGACGTAGTGTACAAAAACATCTGTATAAAATGATAATTTAATTATCTAATTTCGTAAATATGATTTACAGAATTGTCAGGTTGACTGAAAATAAGCGATTCTAAGCTACAATTTGCAGCTGTTGAAACTAAACAAACAGACTTAATTTTGTATTTATTATGAGTAGGACTTATAAACTACATATCTTTGGCAAATATCTTTAACTAGTACGTCTGTCAACGAATCCGTTTTCCCTCTGCGCGTAAGTCTGGGGCTTGGCTCGGTTCTCTTGCAGCGATTGCGAGTTGATCAGCCAGAAGGGCCTCTGGTCTACCGGCAACTTCAGCAGGCGTCTCACTAGTTCCGCATCTCCCATGGCTTCGAGGGGCAGTCTTATTGTTGTTGTGGGGGTGTCGTCTTCGCCGAATCTGAAAGGTAAATAAATGGTGTGATTCTCCATAACCAGAAAGGCACTTTATAAGAAAAACAAAAACAGAGAAAGAAGATCAACTGTTTAGTTTCTCTTTATTTTTTATATTTTTTCTCGCTCATCCCATCGTATTGCAAAGCTCGTTGAAAATATTGTGGATATGGGAAAACCGTTTTCCGATTCAGAAATATTGAGCTTTACGGTACAATTAAAAAAAATATATTCGACCTTTGGATATTTCTTCTTAACGCTTGATTTTGAGTATTTTTCTTTCAGTGAAATATTTGTCAAAGTATTTTACACTAATTGAAGATTTCACAAATTATATAAACGGCTACAGATAATTATTTTGTGTTCTCAGGGCCGTTGGGCCACACACCAGCCTTGAAATGATTTAACAGGTAAATAAGTTAGTATAAGATACGTATTGAACCGTGCTGGATGTATGTGCACTAATAAAACTGTCAAAGCTTTCCCACTCCTTTCCCACCGAAAACTGGTCCTAGATAGTAAATGTAAGTAAAGCTTTACACGCAACTTAAAATGCAGAAGAACTAAGTGTAGGTGGGTTCGTTTTTAAAATCTAGCGCGATTGTTATTTTCGTACAATTATTCACGCTGATGTCACAAATGCATTCCACAAGTATACGAAAAACAATATGGATATCGCGCCAGCTTTTAAGAATTGACCTATAAACTACTTTCATAAGTAATAAATTACCTGTTAGACAAAGGATCATCTGTGGGAGGCAGCAGCGAGGGATATCCAATCGGATCCTTTCCAGCAAAGGGTGATCTCTGGGCTGAGCAGCTGAAGATGAGAATTGAGAGAACTGCTAGGACCGCTGCCTTCATTGTGGGGCTGGAATGTTAGAATTGTAGAGTATTATTATAAAGGACGACCTTGTGGCACAGCGGCGAAGGTCGACACAGGAGATTGCGGGTTCGATTCCCGCCTCGGGACAAATGTTTGTACGATCTGCAAATATTAGTTCCGGCTGCATAAGGTGTTTTTTGTATAAAATAAAAAAACCGTTGAATTCAAAACCGTAATTAGTAGATACAATAATTATAAACTTTGTCCGTAATTTTTTTGCGTCTCAAACTGACCTTCATGTCATCAATTTATTTATTTTTGTAGTGAATCAAGACCTTATTTAATCTCATGAACTCATTACCGTTAGGTTAAAGTGTATCGACAAAGATAAGGTTGAAAACAAAACAGTTTCTTAGTAAGTACAGTCAGCCGCGAAAATATTTTCACATATATTTACACTGCCAAGTTTTCGATTTGACTAAATAATAAGTAGTAATTGTTATTATTTATATACCGCATTCTGACACTGGCTGACAATGACTACTTTGTACGAAAAATATGTGCGGCGACTTTTATTTGAAAAGTTACGAGTAAAATAAAAGTGGAAACTTGTGATTGTACACTGTAGTCAGATATGTGATATTTCAATCTTTTAATGAATCTTGAAAGTATTAAATTTATAAAACACAAAATGTGTTTTATAAATTCAGCTGTCTTGATTTAATGTAGATAAGTATCCATACTTAATTAAAACGAGAAATATCCCATATTTATTTCTATACGAAAATGACTACAGAAACTAAAATTGTATACAATATAATACGGTACCTTCTTATTTTTTTCCGATTACGCACCAGTCACCACAATAACAAAACAAACTAAAATTTTATTTTTATTTATTTACCGCAGACAATCAGTAACAACTTTATTTATAATTAATTATAATTTGTTATTTAAAAGCGTCGTTTTCCTTTAACCGATGTACACAAACTATCTTGATTTCACACACGCATATTTATTTAAAACTAGTTATTAAACAAGAACATATGGCTAAGTGCGAGTAGTTTAACTTTCAGGGTTCCGTCGAGTTTAGAAGATACGTCGATGTCCGTCTTCAAGAAATCCGTACTAATAAATTATTTTATATAGCGAAAGTAATTCTGACCTAGGCACGCCCAAATAGCTGAATTAATGTAATTAAATTTGACAGGGAGGTAGACGGTATCCCGTGGACAGACCTAGGCTACTTTTATTCCTACATACCCGTGTGCAAAGCCGCGGTCAGAAGCTAGTTCCTTAAAATTTATCTCTACATAAATGTATGGTGACTTTACCACTAGAGTGACGTGAGGCGTTTGGGGGGAGGGGGCTCACCCAATCTCACGTGGAGAAGAGTCGGCAAATATCACGTTTTTATCCCCACGAATATTTGCAGTTCCTACTGAAGGTTGTTCGTTTTGTGGCACGAGATTCACATTTGTAATAGAAAATCATTTACGATTTTAATAATATTAATAACTTTTATTAATATTAATAGCAAAAAGCAAAGAATAAAACTAACGGAAAAGCCGTTAGTTTTGTTCTTTGTAGAACAAATTTAAAACCACAAACAAAAAAAAAGCAGAAGAAATTTAAAAACACATACAAATTAAAATCTCGCTCCAGGCTGGAGCGAGATTTAAATTTTTAATTTTTTTTTTTATTTGTTCGTTTCATTCGTGCGAATGAAACGAACAATCTTAAAATTATGTTTTAGACTACGTTATCAGAAGTCTTCAATGCAATGCAATCAAGCACAGATTAACTTATTTTCAATAAAATACACGATTCGAAAAATCTCACGTGAGATCAAGGGATCAATCTCACGACAACACACCAAGGGGACAGGGGTGTCGAAAAATCTTCATTATTGGCTCACGTAATTTATGTATGCTCCAAACTACGAGGAAATAGGTACCATTACCATGTAGGTACCAAACAGTCAGCAGTTAGCATAATTGTTTCAATTGTAAATACTAGTTCTAATTGGTTTTTAATATATGATTGTAATTTTCTTTGTTAATAAAGGCCTTTATTTATTTAAAAAAATATCGGGATCTAAACATAATATTTGGATCCACCGTAATTATTAACAAGGACCCGTGAAGAGTGTGTGATGTAAAGAAATACCTAAGAATTATTTCAAAAAGACTTTTTAATATTCGAAGAAAAGCAAACCATTAATGATGCACGAGTAAAGCCGCTGTGTAAGATGGAACGCAATTGACTTGTAACAACCAAAGTCGAGGGTTTCATTATATTAATTCTAAGTTACGGACCCCTAATAACCGGGACTATTAAGTGACGTAGATTGCATCTTGAATCGGTTACCTACCATTGAGTGTAAAGTACCTACCCACTGGGTTTTTACTACCTACGTATAATTTCGGAAAAGACCTTTTATCAGTCGGTACCATGAAGTCTGATTAATGAGCTGACGTGCTTTGCATGGCTTTACCTGCATACTATCTCCCTGATTAGAATATTAAGATTTGCGGGAAGTCCCAAGCATTTCTCATATTAGATAATTATCATAGATTTTAGATGTGTGAAATTTTTATTAATTTGTGTGCCCGGAGCTACATAATTATGTAATCAATAAACTTAAGTGTAGTTAAGTAAGTTTAAGCAAGTATCACAAGTAACTGAAGCTTTGTTCTGAGTATAGAAATATAAGTAAAATCTGTAGATATGGTACGTTCTCACAGCGCTTACTCAACATCTGGCCTGTGTTACAACTACACCCAAACACTCGCTCATAATTAAATTTCCTTCTTGTCCGATAATTATAATGAACAACAAAGACGGAAAGACTTACGTTCTAGACTGAAGTGCGACCGAGACAACAGTACGCACGCGAAACGCGAACGCCGTCGGCGCAGCGGCGCGGCGACGCTGCGCCGTCGCACGATCGTAAAATTATCGTCTCAAAAATCATTTTGACAAAAGTTAGATTTCTACATTTTTCTCAATGAATATATGAAGTAGGATAATCGAACTATCATACACCACACAAAATATGCTATAATAACATATTTTAATAGCGATAACTTGATCTTGAATGTAAGGAAGTAGATTGATTGATGTAGAAAAATTCCGCTCCGGTCCGACTACGACTGAGGTGGGTGGACCTAATTGCACCTAATTTGAGCCTTCCACTTTTCAGAGGCTGGTACCTCATATTATTAGATTACTTTAATCGATGGTTCTGAGATTTCGGATTAATTACCTAAACTTGTTCTGAACCTTAGTCATTTTACTCCCTATGCGAATTAAAAATTAAAGTTTCGATTTATGACGCTTTAAGTCATTATTTCTTTTTGCCTCTTTCCCCTACCAATAGCGAATTTTCTCTATAGGTGGACAAAACTCTATAGGTGTACCGAAGTAAGTTATAATGTGAAACCCCAACCTTCCCACAGGTGTTGTAAGAGGCGACTTAGGGATATCCATCGGATGCGGGCAGCAGCGCCCCCTGCAGAACAATTCTACCAACGAACTGCGATCCCCAACCCGCATGCCCAGCGTGGGGATTATGAGCATTACCCTCCATGTGATAAGGTGCTTAATAGCAGCAGTGGACCTATATAGGCTGTTGAGACTGAGGTCGAGGAAGTTATAATACTCTTCCATAGCCAAATCCTTCTTCTTAGCCGCTACACTCTTCAGGCTGGTCGCAGTTGTCATATCGCGGGTGGTGACACGCCACACAATCCGCACTCCTCTCGCACGGCTGCTTTCCTGGTATATTCATGTAGGGGACCGTTTAGTGCAGCTTTGATTTGGTCCGTCCAGCGCATTGGATATGTCGCGAGCTCTCGTACCGTCAACTTTCCCTTGTACCACAAGCCGTTCCACAGACGCGTCGCCTCGGCGCAAAACATGTCCGCTGAAAGTAAGAATAGGTAAATAGCAAGATTAGATCATCTATAAGTAAACTTGTTTAGTAAAGGTTAACCCATTTGATGATGATCAATGTATAGAGAGTATGCGCATCGCGGAAGCGGAAGGAAATAAGTACATTACAAGTTAGAACTTATCTCTATTTGATGTTGACAAGAAACACCTTTAAACGGATTCCAAACGGATAGCCGATTTGGATGCAGTATTGTTTCTAAAGACTTCATTGAAATGGTTCTAGCCATAGATAGCCATTTGTAGAAAATTTGCCGTAACTTCAAAATAAAATATGGTCGCGGTTTTTCGATATTTGTGAAATTTGCTAGTGACATATCCATAAGACTGATTAATTACAAAAGCACTCTAAATCTAACCAAATTTAAAATTAGAAGACGCAAAAACACAATGTCCTTGAAAATTACAACTCATCGCGTAATAATTTTCAGCAGACACAGTAGGACCATTTGTAATGCGATAACTAATTAGTAAAGTTAGTTCAGGTGAGGTTCCAAACTAGTTGCAAGTAATTAGGGTTGTCATTGCTTTGTACTCTGTGGTCCAAGTTTTGTCTAACACTGGCCCTTGTATCAGGAGCAGAGTGGTTTAAACTGTCTTATAATAGACCTTACTTCTACAACTTCGTCCACTAGTAGACTAAAAATGGAAGTGAATAGAAAATCAATTAATACTTCTGCCCGCGGCTTCGTACGCGCTTTTCTAGTAGCCTGTGTTCGTCCCCGGGATATTGTTTACCTCCCTGCCAGATTTCATCAAGATCCGTTCATCCGTTAAGGCCGGAAAAGGTAACAAACAGACAGATAAAGTTACCTTCGCTTTTATAATATTTATTAGTATGTATTTGATAAAAATTTATAGTACTTACATGTAGTAAAATTTGACTTGTCTAAGAGAATTTGAAGCCTACAGAAAAAAAAAATATTATTTCTAATATCTGGAGATCTAGAAGTCAACTGAAGTGCTTTCACACAACTGTGTGTGTGTGAAAGCACTGTAGGTCTAAATGACTAACTATATTTATATTTTATTATGGTCTAGTAATCAGATATTAAATTAATGTTAAATATTCTAGCGTATAATTACAATCTAGCCATAGAATTGGCTAATGTGTAATTTAGTTTTAACTTATTTTTATAACAATATATTATTAAGAACGTGGCTATTGGCACTTTTCTTATTGTCTCTTTCACTTATACTTAAGGTGAAGACACTTTGTTCATGTGTTCTTTAAGATAGCACTTTTGCACATACACTATAATTATCACTACACTAAATCAAAAAAATATATTAGTCGGAAAAGCAAAGAACAAAGCTCACTTACCTACTGGCAAAAAAACGAGCCCGATCAAGCCTTACAAATGCTAAACTTTTTTAAGGCTTGATCGGGCTCGTTTTATTGCCTATGGTAGATTCGCGTAGAATTCCTTTGAATCGCGTTAGGCCTGATCTGCTCACTTCGTTTTCAGTCAGTTAGACTGTGCGTAGGCACAGTCTCCAAACTGTCAGTGTCATTTGAAAGAGCGGAATCAATCTTTCGAATTTTGTGTACAAATCTCTAAATTCGAGTGAAACTTTGTGGTAAATCGTTTACTTTTCGGTGACGATTTTTCGAGCAAGGAACAAGCACGTGACAGTATCAGCGCAAAAAACTGACATTTCGTACATTTTTGTTAGCGAGCCGACAAAAAAGAAAGAACCAGTGAGCATTTAATGTTAGTTTTTTTATAATTTGAGATAGCTAAATCTCAATGTCTAGGTGATCAATGATCATGTATTAATCATTAATTAATATACTTACTCACTTCCTCCTATGTCCAGCACACATACATCCACTGCTGAACGAGCCCCCCTCACCACAACAAGGGGGGGTTTGCCATAAACACTAGGTTTGGCAAGCAGATTCGCAATTATTGACTTCTATTGAGAAAAAAAAATATAAAATGTAGGAAATTCTGTCATAATAACGAATTCCAAAGCTAGGGTTTCAAACGACATCCACTCACCTGCGGAGATAAAACTTTTAATAGGCACCTCCATAGATCTAAGTAAAATCTGTAGATACGGTACGTTTTCCCAGCGCTTACTTTACAACTGGCCTGTGTTACAACTACACGCAAACACTAGCTCACAGTTGCATTTCTAATCTTGTGCAATAATTATAATGAACAAAAACGAAGGCATAGCTGTAGTCTTTTAGACAATAAATCACACTAAAGTACGTCGTAGCAAGCACGCGTAACACGAACGCCGCAGCCGTCCGACTATGACTGAGGTAGGTGGACCTAATTTGAGCCTTCCACTTTCGTGATGCTAGTACCTCATCTTCCCTTTTTTACTCAGATCGATGGGCACCTCTATCTGAGCACAGGGTATCACTCTGCGCAACGAGCTTTATTTGATTAATGAATGTTGCAATTATGTGCTTAAAGCTGCTTGCAGGAGTTACCCAACTAGCATTACCTATTTGTTATATTGTTATCTACTCGACGTGGTGTTATGTAAATATTTAAATAATGCTGGAACATTCACACAGCATCATCGAACCTCAAGCTAAGCAGAGCTCGTGTTATGGGTACTAGATAACAAATATACTTACTAGACTGGTTTGACTTTCAATTATAGACTTTCAATATATTAGGCCTAGATCTCAGTACTCGCGGGATCGCTGTGGCACAGATTTTAGAATACTACTAGCTGCTGCCCGCGGCTTCGCAAGTGCTTTTTAAGTAGCCTATGTCCGTCCCCGGAATAGCTTTTACTTTCCTGCCAAATTTAATTGAGATCCGTTCAGCCGTTTAGGCGTGAAAAGGTAACAAACAGACAGTTAAACAGACAGAGTTACTTTCGAATTAGACGGCTACAGATAATAGGTAAAATTTATTTTTATTTAGCACATAGATTACAATAACAGAATAAAACAATTATAACTAGTATATACACTTATATCTATTTCTTAAAAATCTAAGTCGTCACCAGAAGGCAGAGTGCCCAGAATGCTGGCAGCATTGCCACGTTGAATGGCAATGCTAATTCGTTGACCGAAATAGAAGCCAGCATTCCGATCACCTGTCAACTCTATAAGAAGTTTGGTAAGATCTTTATAAATGGCGTCTGCTCAAGGTCCCCAAGGACCAAGGGTTTCAACCCCATACGGCTCAAATAGGTAACATCTGTCAAGATTAGCGTATTTTCGCCGTTTGATGGACTCCGCTGATGTTGCTGCGGAGCCGGCCCTTACCGATGTCCCTGCAAGATGTGAAGGCGCTACGGTATCTACACACGTGGCATCCCAAACTAAAGTCCGACCCCTTCCTCCAGGAAATCAGAGTCATACCGTCAGGTCTATTACCATCATCAAATCATAAGGCCACGTGATTCGAGGGTAGCTGCCACACTGACGCTGGTAAAAGCCCGACGGATGATGTCATTAATAGAACTATGACGGGGCACACGTCCTGCACTAGAGACACATGCCAGTGGATGGTGACCAAACTTATCAACGGTTTCACCACACTGACAACGGAGTGCAACTAGGCAAGGAGAACCTAAACGCAAAGAGGTGGCCACCCGAAATGAGTTATTATCTAAAAGGGTACCTAGATTTTTGGAAGGGAGAACATGTAACCAAAGTCCTGATTCCCACTCGGAAACGCGAAGCGAGTAGAGTAGAGAAGCGAGTAGACGAGCACGTTCTGATGAGCTGGTTGACGTATTAATAATATCTTTCCGTACTAGCTCACATAGTGGCTCATCCCACAGTCTCTGAGAAGAAAGGACTTTGGGCAGATTCTGGTTAGGACAGGCTATTTTCCATGAGTCTAAAGCTTCATTGACACATGTAATTTCAAAATTTTGACATTTAGCCAAAATGCTATGAACAAGATCTTTAGTACCATGTACTGAAGACAAAAATGCTGGGAGTGAAACACTAGAAATTTTGCGGACACCTAGACCTCCCATCCTAATAGGAAGAGTGGCCGGGTGCCACACTCTGTCATCCAAAGGTATATTAAAAATTTTGATTAAATAGGGATATTTACGGGATACGAGTATATACCATGAATTGAGTATTGTATTGAGCTTTCAAAAATTTCAGTACGGTTTAATGCGCCATGGTCACGGAATATCTAAAGGCACTGCGAATGAGTTTTTATTGGCAGACATACCGATCTACCCTCATTTTTTGTCTTTTGCTACGAACGTTACCTCTACCACTCATGGTAAATATCCCGTTGTAAATGAATTTAATATTAACAACCATGATGGTATAACACAAAAAAAAAAGAGAGTTTCACAACTTAACGTCATGGCTAGAAAAACAACCCTACTACTTACAGTAAACACGTACTCACCCGTTCCTCACCAATCACCATTCCTTCACGAAAGCTATTTAAATCAGCCCAAACTCCACATTTTTAAAGGCAGTAGCGATCTTGATAACCTGCTATTGGACCTCATGAATAACAAAATTCGCCCTTGAATCGTTTATATCGTTTTGGTTATATAGAATGTGACTATACACCCAAGGTTAGATCCGAATCTTGGAAACAGGGGGTGATAATAGGGCAGAAGTAAAATTAACTAGTGAATAATAATTATGCTTTTAAAAGGCCAATTACTTTACATGGATTATTTATGATGCCATGATTAATATATATGTATATTCCGTCGTAGAATCCAGGATGTTTTATGTCAACAAATACATTTATAATTAACTACTTAACAATAACAGAAAACGACAACAAATTCGCCAAAAACTAAAACACCAGATTCAGCAATATTATAAAATTGCACATAATGCAGCGACAAATTTTTAAATTCGATAACGATTGTGAGTCGAATAACTTGACGAACGAAATCTTTTGAATCTACAAAATTGTTTCGAGCTTCTGAGATTTGGTTCGATGATACCATTGTCGTGAAATATTTTATTTACCTCTGATATTTCATTGGTTAACTCCTTTGTTTAAAAAAAACATATAGGTTTCTAGAACCGAGTATATATGTACCTACTTGTTTTGTTCACACTGATTGTTCAAAGCGTCATATTTGTTCCGCAGCTGAATTTTACTGCTGGTAGTGGCCTCCCAAAAATTGCGCCATCTACCACGCTCCACGAATTTAACACTTCATAATACATATTTTTATATTGTACCTACCTAACTGCTACCCAAAGTGTAGATCGCTTTTTTTCGTACCGATCAAGGTTTAATATTTTAACATAGCAACCAAATACAAATGTTCACGGGAGCTGCATATTATTTTTCACATACCTGAGCTTATTATGATGCGTCTTCAAGCATCATACATAGTAAGCTCTTAATGGTGGCTTACCTAAATATATGTGAGTTGAAGCGATTAGAAAATATCACTTTAACTACTACCTAAGCATTTTATCAATAGGTACATATTGATAAAATGCTTACTAATTATCATACAATATAAATATTTCAGCTAACTGCAGACCCTTGCGAAGAATCAAGAGGAGAGAGCTACACGCTGATCCACAGGAACCAAAGAAAATAATTTTTATGTTTTGATATTGTACCAAGAACCAATTTTAGGCATGTAATTAGAAATAATAACTATCATAATCACTAGGTACCTGAGCCAAAATTATCCTTTCAATTTTTGGAAATGTTCTTGGCGATGACATTCTACGAAAATGTTACCAATGTTATCCAAAAATGAAAATATATAATTTTCAGCACGACCTTAACCTGTCAAAGGTTTTCCAAGGTCCAGTGAGTTATACATAACCAAGCAATAAGAATGCTAGTAAAAACAGGGTGTTTGGTGGAAATATGTAGAGATTAGAGGACCAATGTGATTTGCCACAATAATGAAACGTGCCATGGTTTGTAAGTAAAATCAAATGTGCCTTAAGGCACCTAAAAGTTCTAATGCACATCTGGTATATTATTCCACCAAACGAAATAAAATCTCCCTTTATCAGAAAAAAAAATCCCTAATAAATACAATACGTGTAGCAATATAAAATGTATACCTACACGGTGTGTACGTGCCTGAGAAACTGCAGTTGCGCAGGGGTCGTTTGGATTATAGAGGCGTTTGGATTAGCTGGGGTTCGGACTATCTAGGCTTTGCTGTTTGTGGTTTAAAATGAACAAATTGGTATCCTTGATCAGCTCCTCAAATCTCTACATTGTTCCACCAAACACCCTGTATAACACAGCTGGTAAGAATGAGGGTATTTGTTAGTTATGATTATGATTAAATGATTTGCAAGTTTCAAATGTACCAAACTGCCAGAGAAGTTGGAGGGCTGCCAAATTAGAAATAAGATGCTGTATAAGTTGATTAATAAATGCATAAGTTTGGATGTTTTAAGCTATATTTATGGCTTGATTTTTGACAAACTGATTGGGATAATACTGTCCTAGTAGATTGAATAAAAGCAAGTAAATTCATTCATGCATAGGGAAATAACCAGACCCAAAATAAATATTTTAACTTATACAAAGATATTGTACTGTGGTGGGGTGGGATTCGAACCTGCCATCTTCTAGTCTCATGCAGATTTTAACCTACTGCACCAAATAAGTCGTTAGGTACTGACATTTATATTCATAAAAAAATGTTCAAATAAAATGAGAAGCCAAGAATTTTTTATGTTGTTTTTGAAACAATAATATACCTCACAGAGACAAAAGCTTACATTTTACCCGACTAGGAACGGATAAGGATAATTAATTTTCTCCAAGATATACGTTAAAGGATGAGATTGTTGACCTGGTAGACTATCTACTATTTTCTTAGGATTACATATTAATTCATCTCTTTAATGGAAACTAATTGATCCTCTCGCTGGCAGACATAAGTAGTTTAAGTTTAGCTGCCTATGCAGTTCGCTAGATAATACTTTTAATTTATCGCCAATATTAGCATCAACCTTATTATTAAACTACCTGCAAATATAAGTATCTCTATAACCATTTATTTCACTGCAGTCCCAATAACCTTCGTGACTGGAACCCATAAAATTGTTCAGTATTGAAACTACGCCCTTTTCAAAGTTACTGAGGCGATAACCACGTGGTAAATGTATGCAAATGTAGGAAAATCGATGTTGTAATATAGTTGCTTGTAAGAATGCCTGTTAGTTTTACAACGGATACAAAATTTACAAGAACTGGTTTAATAGATAATCATGATTTCTTCTGAGCGCGCGACTTCATTACGTAGGATTCTGCACTTGATGTTTTGTAGTTAACCATAAAGTTTACATAGACCGGTATACAGTATAATATAAAAATAGAAGTAGATTTAAAGTAGCCAAATATTTAACCAGGCCTAGACATTATACTTTTTAAACAAATAAATTATATTATAAATTTTTAAACCCGATTCGACCATCTGGCCGATTCTGCCCAGCTGATCGGATGTATTCGTGAGTACATCACTAATACCTACTTTTTTTGCTGCTCATTTGCTGCATTTTGATGACTAATAAAAATAAAAGTATAGAAACCAATGAGTGAGCAGCAAAAATAGTATGAGTGATACACACATCTGAATGGACCGCAGAGTTTAGGCGTAAAAAGCTAACAAACATCCCAAGTTTCGCATGTTAGTTAAATAGATAATATTTTTATTCATCATCTCATAAAACAGATAGTACTTAATTAAACATTTTATAAGGAACAGCAGTGGAACTGGCTAATATTAGTGTGACTTAAGTATTTTTAACAGTTTTTTATGCGTTCTATGCTTATGCTAACAGCTTTATCGCACTGGCGATTTGCCTGCGATTTCAAAGCGATGCGATTGCGCAGCGAACACGCCGCGACGCGTAGCGGCGGCATGATAAAGCCCTTAACGTTCTGCCCATATTTGTTATTCATAATAATTGTTATAAAATAGCATTTTTTTCTTATAGTCAAAAACTAAATTTAACCCTCCATCTTGTGCAGTCGGGTAATTAGATACGAAAAATAATATTTCGTTGGTACCTAAGTACCTTAACCTCATGGGGGAAATATTCCAAATTGAACCGAGATACAGAAATGGGATATTTCAATTCAATATCTCCATAATTCCCTAGCGTAGCCAAGGAATTATTATTGGCAACAAAATTTAACTGAAGATTTTTCAGATGTTCAGTGGAGCGACTATCTCATTGGAGCCAATTTCCTTCAGCACTTCTACGCTGAATTAGTTTTATAGTTTTCCGTTCAAATTGGATATTTTACAACCCGTATATAATTTATTTACACAGAATAGCTGGTCATCTTTGTAAGGAATGTCAAGAGAGTAAATGGTGTGAACTTTGTAAGTACAAAAGCTCAGTTTTTAATAGCACCAAGTGGGAGCTTATGTATTACGAAAAACGCAAACTTTAAAAAAAATATGTACAAGGACGATCTACACATTTAATTTAAATCTAGACATCCCATTTCGTGCAAAAAATCAAATAAAACCCATTATTAAAAATCAATAACAAAAAAGTCATACTAACGTTACTTACATGTCAAAATCAATATGAAAGTCGCAATGACCCACATAGGGGGTGATGGGGGAGATGAGGCTAAGGTGGATTACAGAAATACAAAAACAACCAGTGGTTGAATGCAATGACTGCCTTTGCTTTAGTCACGCGATCCTAGCGTCGCAAGCTTACTGCCAACTATTTGGTGGGTTATGAATATTTTAGAAGTGCCCTTTTTTTTGCATCAGATGGAATCATGTTTTTTAACCGCCTTCGGATAAAGAAGGAAGTTCTAGGTATATTTGCCTTAATAGTGGGCCGATTTTGGTGAATCTTTCGGTTTGGTACGGTATAATAGATCGCTAAGTGCGAGTCGACTAGCTCACGAAGGGTTCCGTACCGTAACAATCAGGCAACTTTTTCAATGAACATCAAATTTTCTCTTGTTTGGGGACCCCTTTAAATTTCACTTTGTTATATTTTTAGTATTTGTGATTATTACAGTTGAAGTTTTACTTATACATATATAGAACATTTCAGTGTCTACCTATTGTGGTTCAAGAGATAAAGGTTTGAAAACGATGAGCAAAAATAGTCAAAAAAGCACGTTTTTTGTATGGAAGCCCCATTTAATTTGTATATTTATTTCATTTTTATTATTTGCTGTTATAGCGGCCAGAGAAATACATATGCTCTGAAAATATCAAATGTCTATCTCATCACTCTTCATGAGATAGAGCCTACGATAGACGGACTTACGAACGGACGAACAACGGAGATTAGTAATAGGGTCCCGTTTTTTCACCCTTCGGGTACGGAACTTTAAAATTCAAGGACATAAGCATCTACTTCTATTTAACAGAAATGAAAAAAATATTTAATTCCATATTCAGAAACTTTCTATAAGTATAATTGTAGTTACGAAAAACTTTTAAAATTAACTTGGACATTCCAAAAGTTCTGCAAGAAAACTTTCTTATCCACACCAAGATTCCTACTTCTAAAACCCAAATCCTAATTTATCCTTAATCCCTCATTTTATTTCGTACTAGGTTAGGAATGTACATTATTTCTTGCCGTCACAGATTAAAAACTCAAGGGATTGCAATGAATTTATAGAAATGAAACAAAGGCAGCTCCCACAGGGGCAATAAGTTTCTAGAATATAATTCTCATGAAAAGTCTGCAGCGATAATGCTTCGCAATTTATCGCAATTTATTGGGAATTCAGGTATTTTATTCAAAAAAAAACTAAGAAAAGCTGGAGAAGAGAGACACTTGATTTGGCATTTTATCAATTTTGAAAATTATTACGAATTTGATCGCGTTCTACTGTGATTTTAGTGAGAGACAAGCAATTTATTTTAAGCCATTGAATCTCTCGTTTTCTCAATAATTCAAAGAAAACACTGATATATGTCTAAAATAATGGGTATTTTAAACTGATTAATATTCATCGCCGAACTACTAAATATAATAAAATTGCAGTATCTAGCTAGACATAATTTATTTTGTATTTAATTTTAAGCTTCAGCTAGTACTATATAGTTATTCTGTGCAATTTGTGCAATTCGGCACTGAAATTATAATAGGCCACTTCTGAAACAATCGAATGCAACAATAGCAATTCCTTGGTCGCTATAACGACGGACAGCCCCACTGTTTACGAGCCGAAGTCTGCTCGAGAAACAGTAACGCACCACCTTCCAAACCAAACGGCCACCAAGCAGGCTCTATACCAACAAAAATAAAAAAATAAAAACATGAACCAAAAAGTTTAAATTACAAACCGTCGCTTGACGATGTCACATTCTAATTCCAAATTCAAAACCGTGAAAAATGATTCGGACAATATTGTTGCTTTTAAATCTGTCGATAGTTTTGGCGGCGCGGGAACCGAAGCAAATCACCTTAGCCAATCAAGGGGCTGTTTCTGGGATGTACATAACAAGATTTCGGACTAAAAGGATAGCGGCTTATTTGGGTATACCGTACGCGCAACCACCGATTGATTTTCGAAGGTTCATGCCACCGGAATACACCGATCTACCAAACTGGGAGGGGGTAAGGAACGCCACGCTATACGCCCCGGATTGTATGCAAAGCGACCCCAAAAAGGAGGATGTACACAGTACGCTAACCAAGCACGATGAGTTGTTCATGAAGTTGCAAGATTCCCAAATGGAGGAGCCGAGAAAGAACGAGTTTTCTGAGGACTGTCTTTATTTGAACGTTTACGTTCCCGATGGTGAGTGACGTGACATATCCACCTCGTATCTTATTTAGTTGAGAAAGCTAATGGCATAGACCGGCGCGGATTTCGAACCCTGAAACTTACGCAAACTAAACATTATAACCGTGGAGACAAGGTTCATAGTCACTTGTTACAAATCAATGTCAATGGCTATAATACCCGTAGCTATCTCCATCCGTTATTAAAGCATTCCAAGACTTTACTGTGTTGTATTGACTTCGCAGGAGATTTCCATTTGTTCAAACTTTATTTGGATTTTCTAAATGTAAGTAGTATTACCAAAATGAACGGCTGTTGGATTTTTAAGTTTTTAATGCCAGTTGACGTTATAATAATTTCACCCCATTTATAAAATCTGGGACATGTTAACTTTCCCAACCTTTTACCAAATTATATTTCTGGCTACATTTATAATTTATGGAATGAATAAGAGGGTATCTGTAATATGTCGTCTTTATTATATATTGTATTATATTATTGTGTTATGTATTGTGGGTCCAAATAAATTTATTTTCTTTCTTCTTTTCTTCTTCTATACAAATCTAGCTACACTGCGGAATTAGTACTTTATGGGCTTTAGAGTAAAAGCCAAATAAGTCAGCAAAAAGGCCAAGGGCCTGAGAGCAAACGACTCGAATAATCCGACAAAAAACCAGTCATGAAAGACTCAGGCCCACCCTCTGGAATCTTTGACAAATGATTCGTTTCATCTATCAAGTCACACCTTAGTTCACATCACTAGCTATTTGTGAGGACAATTCTTTTGTACTATCTTTATTTGATGTTTTGTTTTTGTTAATATTACAAGATTTGCATGAATTTCGCTATAATTGGAAGTAAACAGTATTCACTTACTTTCAAATTTATTATATTAGTAGGGATTTATATAAAAGAAGATAACTGAACATTAATCGCTTTGCTGTAGATATCAGGGCCAGTGGGCCCTGGTATAACTTCCCAAGCCCAGTGGGGCTCGGGAAGTTATACAGTAGGGATAAATTAACTACAACAGCTTCTAGAATATACTTCTATGAATATTATAAATGATTCGAAACTAATGGCATTGAATTTGTGTTTTTAGATGTAGGTACATAACTCACGTCATAAATATGCCTTCAGGTAAAATATCAAGATTTCTAATTTTTGGTGGGGGTTATGATCTTTTTAGGGGGATTACTATATTATTGACCCCTAATAACAGCCAATAAATCGCATAGTCCCTCAAGGGAGGCCTAAGTGAAGCAGTAGACTATTTAGACTGGTGTTATTGTTATGAATAATTATTTTAATTTAAATATGTTGAGTCTATTCTTTCGACTTATGATAATCTTTTTCGGCCTCACTACAACACTACCCAGTTAATATATGACGTCATTCATCTTACCTTCTTATTTGATACTTGTACGTGGCTGGTTGACAAAGGCTATTTCACACTTCCCTTCTGAGATGCTTCAGCTTATATAGATAGATGATACCCAGTTTTATTATTTTATATTCTACCTAAATATATTTTATATAATTAATATGCTTATATTTGAAAATATGGTTCATAACCCTGTTCATTATTGTAATGAATTTTCAAATTATAAGTATATAATTATGTTGATTACATTTTGAATCTTATATCAATACGTTCTCAAATCAGTGCAAGTCAGCAAGACCGGGTTTTCTTAGAGCATCAACGCCGCCTCGTGGCGATGACAGCGTATGAAATAAGCTGGCCTAAAGAATATCTTTAAAAATTTCAGAAAAAATAAATTAAGAAGACTTCTATCATCGAAGTGTAGTTTATACATTATAATATAAAGATAAGTGTGTTAAAATTGACGTTTCCTATTTTAATATTTTATTTATCAGTTCAAGTCAGCAAGACCGGTTTTTCGTAGAGCATCAACGCCGCCTCGTGGCGATGACAGCGTATGAAATAAGCTGGCCGAATATCTTTCAAAATTTCAGAAAAAATTAATTAAGAAGACTTCTATCATCGAAGTGTAGTTTATACATTATAATATAAATATAAGTGTGTTAAAATTGACGATTCCTATTTTAATATTTTAGTACTCTAAATCACTTATTTATTACTTATATTGTAGTAGGTAAGTACACTACAATACCTACCTACACTACCTACGAGATCCAAAACGCGATCCGAAGTTTGAAAACCGTTATGAAGGTCGAAAAAACAGGCATGGGTAAACTGGCAGTTTTACTGTCCCCATTTCAAAAGTCAATGTCAAAAGCAAAACCCAACTGTGAAAATTGAAGCGTGGAAAATATGGCACTCAGGAAACGGCATAAGAAGTCCTTCATTAACCCAGTTTTGGCAATTCACGATGTTACCCCTCGATCTGATAAGAAAGTCATTTCGGCCACGGTAGGTACATAAGCTCTGATTACACTTTACGAGTCCTATGGCGGTGAGACAGTACATTTTATTTTGATATTTTTTCATTACAAAAACAATTATTATTACAATAGTATACCTTTAATTTCTCGGTACTTACATTCGTTTTGACTTCTATCTATTATATCTATCTATCAAGAAGAGTCAGCCGACTCTTCTTGATGCCGAGTAGCCACTCGGCTTAGTAAATTAAATCCTGGTTTTATGAATTCTCTTCTCACTCTGGAGGGTAATTTCAAATAGGTTTGGAACCTCTGCGCCGTTTTATCTATCTATTTTCATATTATGATGCACTTTTCTTACAAGAATGTCAAAAAACTAACGATATACATAACCGAAAGCTTGAATAGTTCAAAAACACTCCGCTCTGATTGAAAGCTCCAAGCACTGGTCGAAGCGTTTATAAGCACTGTACTGGGGAGGTCCCCAGTACGAAAAAGAAACTTCGATTTTCCTTTCCCGAGTAGGCACTCGGGAAAGGAAAATCGAAATTTCTTTTTCGTTTTCGTGCAAAACCAACTCTTATGTCGCTTGCATAAGATTAGAATCAGAAACTTCGATTTCATTTTTTCGAGTACAGGCCCTGGCCAGTCTGG
Source organism: Eupithecia inturbata (assembly GCA_963662085.1). Classification (NCBI taxonomy): domain Eukaryota; kingdom Metazoa; phylum Arthropoda; class Insecta; order Lepidoptera; family Geometridae; genus Eupithecia; species Eupithecia inturbata. Next base: position 4,455,387 of record OY759195.1, read on the forward strand.
CCACAGTGCTCGCAACGTGTAATCAACCATAGCATAACCTACAAGCGAATGTTGCCAATAGGATAAAATAAAATGCGTTTCAATTCGTCGATAAAAATTAAATACTTAGTCTACCTTCTATGTATGTCAATTAAAAATTATGATAAAATGTAGGTACAAGTGCCTATTGAATTTTTGAGACAGTTGTCTCATAAATCGGCGGCTCTCACTGTGCTCGACCCATTTGTTACCCTGTTATTACTCTCTGTCTTTCATAATAAGAATAAGACAAGCTTCAACGCACGACTAAAAATAAACTGGAAAATTTAACTTATACACTGACTGATAAAACTTGTTGAGGAACGTTCAAAAACATTTTAGGAAGAGTAGTTACCCAAATCGGCACTGGAATTTTATACTAAATACTGACCATTTGTCAAACTGCAGTCCATTACCACAACGGCGAAAAATGGGCACTTTTTAGGAAAAATACAGGGTTAGATGTTATTCACCGCCGTCGTTTATAAGGGTCTTGGGCCCGCAGACGCGTGACGAATCTAATTGTAAGCTTTTTATCTGGCTTCACAGACTTTAGGGCTAGTTTACAGTACAAACTGCTATATAAAACCGCTGCTCCAAAGCCGCTAAAGCTGAAATCCGGATAGACAGTCGTTCTTAGTGGTATTACGTGCCCTACTGCCAAAAATCGTAACTTCTGAAAATCACAATCAAGACGTATTGATTAGTTCAAAATTTAGCTTATTTTCAAGGCTACATTAACCTGTCAAAACTTAGGGTTCTGTTTTGCGGCTGTGGTGCACGAATTCCTCCTGGGGCATCAGTCCAGACATTACTATATACATACCTTCAATACGAAACAAGCTTACTTTATTAACCACAAATGCTTTATTAGATCGTAGCTGCCCTGGTAAGTTTGAAGGCAATTCATATTTATTCTGAAGCAATAGAAAAGTCGTAAAACAAAAGTACACAAACTCGTAAAAATCACATTCAAATTACTTTCTAGTCTCTAAGAAAATAATTCTGAATTGAATAACTTATTTTCCTAAATGTTTTCATGAATATTTACACAAAAAGTAAAATTAGGGGTTTAATGGCCGTTAAGGCTTTTTTTAGGAAATTATTCTATTTAACTTGCAAATCAAATACAGCGTCTGTGAAAAATGTTAATTCAACGTCACGTGACAGCCCTAACAATGTTATAATTTGCATTTTCGATACCTTTATGGTTCTATTTTTAAGGGTTCCATAGCTACTTACTTAATTTGCCAGACACCCTGTAGTTCAGTGTCATATCAACAAAGAGCACAGGAGAGCTTAGAAGAGTTTGAAATAAATACTGGCCATTTTAACAGTTCAATAAAAAGTAAAATTATTTTACATAGCACTGCAAAAAAGGCTAGTATTTTTTGTAAGCGGCCAGCACTTTTTCAGTTCATGCGCGAGATCATAAAGTTAGCATGTTAGTTTTATTTGAACTTTATCAAAACACTAACCAACTAATTACTAATTATTCGACTTATTCGTCAACTCGCGGGCGTGAAGCCCGCGTCTAGACCACCTCTAATTACTGCCTCAATTAAAACACTCAGTCACGAAATAAATCTAACTTTGAGCGCCCAAATAAACGAACACTAAACAAACATGGAAATGTTTCAGTATTTTTCAACACGGAGGTTTTATTTACTGTCTCACTTGTGTGACAATAAATAAACAATAAATCAATGAATGAGACATATTTAGGGATTTATTTAAGTAGATTTTCCGTTTCCGGTTGGGTGCGCTTGGTCGAGGTCTAAATAAATAAATAATGCTGGACAATCCACACAGCATCATCTAGCCCCAAGCTAAGCACACTGATATACTTAATACAATACATTACAGAGATATTTTTTAATATACATAGAAAATATCCAGAACACCCGGAACAAATATTTGCAGATTGTACAAAGATTTGCCCCAAGGCGGGAATCGAACCCGCAACCTCCTGCGTCGCAGGCGGACCTTCGCCCTCCGCGCCACATCGGTCGTCGGAATAGGTACATATTTTATTGAAATTTAAAATTCATAAAATTGAAATAATAGTACTAAAAATAAAGTTTGTCATTATTTATTCATTCTGGAGAGGAAGGTTGGTTCAAGAATCTAAAAAATAAAATGCCAAGTGCGAGCCGACTCGCACACGAATGGTGCCGTACCTTAAAATTAGGTAACTTTTCAAAGACCCCTTCAAAATTTTCAACCTTATTATATTTTTAGTTCTTGTTGTAAGATAAACACTTCAACTGAAATAGAGGTATCTATTTCAGTTGAAGTGCTTATCTTGTGTAGTGTGTATCTTATTTATAAAAAGTTTAATGTGTCTACCTATTGTGGTTCAAGAGATACAGCCTAAACAAACGATGAGCAAAAATAGCCAAAAAATACACGTTTTTTTTATGGAGGCCCCCCTTAAATTGTATATTTATTTTATTATGTGTTGGCGGCAAGAGAAATACACATTTTCTGAAAATATCAACTGTCTACATCATACGGTTCATGAGGTAGAGTCTAGGAGACGGACGGACGGACGGACAGCGAAGGCTTACTAATAGGGTCCGTTTTCACCCTTCGGGTACCCTAAAACCAATGTATTCAAAAAAGGCATCAACATAGGGAACTTAATTAGATATACGCATTTTTTCATCTTGCCTAATAATTTTAGTTTCATTACATACGAAAATTAGCTCCGTATTTCAATTTTCGTAGCTACGTCGTCAAAGGAAATGAATTAATTAACTCAAGATAGTGCTGTAGCTTACCTACAAGAGCCGCAAAGCATGGAAATTATTAAAAGAGTGACTATAACGGGCTGCTGCGTGAACGTGTGTAAGGAGACCGTTTCTTGCCAAATTTAATTTGGCAAGAAATTGTCGAATATAAGGTCAACAGAAAGTACAGGAAGGCAATTCTCGCCAATTTATCACTCGATAATTATCAAAAGAACTGTGAAATTTGACAGTTCTTTTGATAATTATCGAGTCCCTCAAAGTGTTATAGGTTTTGATTCGCAATTCAAAAGTAGCATACCTAAATGGCAGCTTGATTTTTACAGCGGAAAAGAAAATCCAACAGAAAAAACAGAACAAGCCAACAAGGTTGCTTGTTTATTGCGTTTTATCTGAGATGCGTTTTGCGAAATTTCATTAGTTTTCCGTCTATTTTGTTGAAGATTGAAAATGATCTGCGATATTTTCCCGGCTTTTAATTTCCCACGACACTAATGAGTAATTACCATTTCCCCGGGGGAAATGAGAGAAATATGCACCAAGAATTAACGACTTCGTTATACTTGATTACTAATGATTTTTAGATTTAACATCAGAGTTTTTTTATACCAGTCTTGGATCTATAGAAGTTTTTGCTAAGAGTTTTTGAAACGAAACTTTTTTCATAGTTCATACTGGCCTACTCTAAAACGTGTGTAGAAAAGAAGGTTGCAAACGAAAAGCTTTTATTTGTTAAGTACATAAGTAGGTTTTAGTAGTTTTATAGGTATGTATATACGAACTTTTAAGTGAAATTACATAAGTTACTTATCTATTACTTTGTTTAATCTTTGAGGCAAGCTTCGGTTTTCTTCAAAATCTCTGTTTTGTTCAAGTTCACCTTATTTCAAACGGCTACTTGGCAAAGAAAGAAATTCAATTGTAAGCTGCGACCTATACATTTCTAGAATACGTGATGAGTATTATATTTTATTCTCTGGACTCTACTGATTGGTTGACAATGTTAATGAGACCTTTTCCAAAAAAGTTAAACCCAATTAACCTTATTAATGTGCTCTGCGCACATTAATCCAACACTAGTGGTATTGGGTTTGTCACTATTGTCAATTTTCAGCCCATATTTGAATGTACATTTCTGTGCTGTACAATAGCGGTGCGGCCCAGGTCAGCGACAACCTTAACTTAATAGATAGCCCATCTTTTGCGGAAGAATAGAGGTTGTCATTGGGGTCATCCCAATGGGAGCCACGAATATTTTCTAAAGTTACTTGTAAAGAGAAGCTTTGGCCCTGGATGGAGCGACAACACGGGCTCTAAATGACCATAAATAATTAGTTTTATTAGTTAATAATCGTTAGAACTGGATAATAAAGCTATAATAAATTATTATTTCCTCTACGAAAGAATTTTCTTATATCTAAGAGATTCGCAAAAGGCAAGGCCGGGCGTCTAACACACTTAAGGACAACAGTGGATGATCCTATTACTTATGCAATTAAGAAAGTCCGTTTTATTATCCCTCGCGGAACCCTAATAAGGATAAACGTGCGTTCTGTTTATTTTTAACCTCATCAGCTTACGTCCACTGCTGAACATCCTCGAACAAACCCACTGTATAATATATCTAATCAATAAAATTATATAATATACATTATATAAATAATTATATGTCGGTTTGCCATAATCGATATAAATCGATTATGGCAAACCGCCATAATCACCACGCTTGGAATGCGGATTATGGTGATCGCATTGGATGTGTTTAAAATACTGAGAAGGAAGTTGTGCCCTTTCTCTTAGACGGCTTGTACGATAAAACGACCAATTGTCAAACATAATTATCCTTTGTAAAAAGGCTTACTACAAATGCGTTCCATAGCTGGACAGCCCGGGTGGTAAACGAGTTGTAGTAGAATGAAGTAGAGTGGCCAGGTGTTAGGAGCGGAGAAAATACCAAATGAGTTGAAAAAAATATCAATAAATAAATTCAAACAAATTGTCAAACATATCCTTTGTAAAAAGGCTTACTACAAAATATCAGATTATCTAGAGGATAAAAAAGCTTGGGACAAGTTTTGCTCCAACTCGAATACTAACAACCTAACAAGGTAAAGGTTTCTTGTTCGCTTCTTTACTTTACCATAAAAAGATTGAAGTAAACAAAAAATCAGTGACCACTTTATTTTCTAGTTATATGTAATTTGAATTTTGTGACGTGTCCAAGAGTCCTTTAAGGTCTAAAGGAAATAAAACACATTGAATTTGAATTTGATATCTACTACGCCACGTACGGGTTGTTTATTTAGTAACGGCACATAATATTTAATCTGTGATCTTTGGGTGCCCTGTTGTCCTAAGAACACAAATGGCTTAGAAAAATTTATATTAAACTCCTCGAACAGGATTGACTGCCTGTTTTAAAAACACTGCAAGATATGCTTTCATGATTTTTCCTTGACTTTTTTGACATTATATTGGTGTGGAGTGTGGTGAATGTAGAGTAGAAATGGGGCCAAAATTTGTTCACTTTAAGTCATATTTTTCAGTTGTAGGTGTATATTTTCTTTCTTATAAATTAATGAAATAAAAAAAAATTTAAAATGTTCGAGAAATGTTTATAATTATATTTTTATTACTTCAAGGAAACCCCAGGAATTATAATTAAAGTTGTACGCATGCATTTAATATCAAGGTTATTGATCGAATCAATGGATTGTCAGCCCATCTGTCTGCTCACACGTTATAAGTAATTTACGAAGCTTCCTTGGAATGATTGAATTGTAAATTGTACCCCTACCTTCCTTTTGAGAACATAGGGCTGTTATTTAATTGGTAATATTGACTACATGACGACCTTCTTGGTGCAGTAGACAAATAACTGAGGTGGTGCGGGTTTGATATCCGATTAGAGACAAAATGTGTCTCTAAATACCAAAGAAACTCTTCGTAAATACGGCAATGCCTTTAGATTTAAATTTTCCGCGTATAATTTATAATTTTTGTAAGCATGGTACAATACAAATTACTCATCGACGTACATTAGATTTCCCATGTCATTTATTTCACTGGAAAAGTGATACTCAACTTTATTCTGGAATCTAACAACGTTTGAATTATGTTATGACTAAGAACAATAAAGATTTAATACCAGTAACCTTTGAACACCTACCAATGATTCATACAGTCGCCACTAAGCCTAGTCGCCATCTGTAATTTGTAGCCATTTCAAAAACTTCGAACGTTCAAGAACTTTGAATGAAAATTTAAAGCTCCTTGACTTGTAGCCGAGAACATTTCCTAAGTTTCAACTCTATTTAAATGTAAATTAGGTAGTTAAGTTGGTTTTAAGAAAAGTAAGAATTGAATGAAAGCCCAAGGGTCCATTAGATAAAGACTTATTAATTGTTAGGACTGCATTCACATAATCGAATTGTTATTTGCTACATTTTGACAACACTTTTAGACAAGATATTAAGACATTTCCGTGATATTATGCCTTTTGTCCGACATACCTAGCTGCCGGATTACGCAAAAACCACCCATTCTATAAATTAACCTTTGAAAGCCCTTCGTAGTTTGCAATTATATGGCGAATGACATTGGAATTGCTTTCAAATGTCAATTATAGCATGGGTGTTTTTTGCGTAATTGCACAACAGCTCTCCAGTAGAACGCATTCATCTCAATCACAACATTTCCACCTACTCAAACTTACCATACAACCAATTTTATCTATGTACATAATGTAATGTATTAAGTATATCAGTAATCTAGTACCTACACATAACACAAGCTTTGCTTACTTTGGGGCTAAATGACGCTGTGTGGCTTGTTCAGCAATATTTGATTATTTATTTATTTAATGTGTTACTTCAGTGTTATTGAATAACTTAAATGTTTTCCCTGTAGATGGAGCAAACGGCGCTTGAGTCCGTACACAGCTTTTTAAGTTTGTTGAGTTAGCATGCACACAAATTAATGACCGAGACTCACCTAGTTCCTTGTAGGTTTAACAAGCTCAGCCACGTCATTTAGGTCACATTATGGTCATTAGGATAGCAATAAAAGTGTTTATGGTTATTGTTGAACTAATTTAAAGGTTTAGTATGCGGAAAACGGGAGCTTTTCTTAGAACGCTGCAATTTATCTAGGTCAGTTTTTAAGGGCTAATTACTGGGATTGGGATTTCCTACTCAATAAAGATAAGGATAAAGAAGTCTCCGACAGTTTCCAATAAACGGCGAAGCAATAATTAAATTATCACATCATAGTAATATTATAAATGCGACAGTTTGGATGTATGGATGAATGTATGGATGGATGTTTGTTACCTCTTCTTTCACGCCAAAACTACTAAACGGATCGGGCTGAAATTTTGCATAGAGGTAATTGTCACTACTTTTTATCCCAAAAATCAGTTCCCAAGGGATATAAACATTTCCATAGAAACAATGCGTGCGAAGCCACGGGCAAGAACTAGTTAATTAAAGAATTTTCTCATGTGGAAATAAAGTTGTTCGTTTCCTGTTGCCGCGAGATTCAAATTCTTTTGTGGTTTAATTACCATAAAAACATTATTTGGTTTATTTGGTTTTATCATGAATCTCGCGATTTCTTTACAATTTGCAAATTACTTTACTGCTAGTTTTGCCCCTCGTAGAACGCAGAATATTTTCGAAACTACTAAAAATTTGAATCACGCGCCAAAGCGAATTTTTTAATGAAATTTATTTTCACGTTGGGATAATATTAATGAAGCGAAAGTTAATCTTTCTTTCGTACAATAGTCAAGGAAATGAGAAAAACTTGCGGCTACGTCAGCTCTTCAATCGACTATCAGAAAAAGAATTGTAATAAGAAACTTGTTATGCCCACCCAACAAGATCATTGATAAAACCTACGATCAAGGTTCAAAATCTCTGGACTGGTCGCTTGGGCTGTGGAAAGTGTTAGTAGAATTTAGTGAGCTTTAAGAAAAAGGCGCGGGAAAATGTTTCACTGAAAACTGTCTAAAATCTGCTACCAGTTGATGTACTAACTGTAGGATTAAAAGCCTGTTTAGACCTAAGCGATATTCGCTACCCTGATAGGTATCGAAAGCCGAGAGGTATGCGGAACGTACAAAAGCTCAGCGGGATGACGCGCGAAATCGAACGAATTTTTTGCTACCGCTTCTGGGTAGCGAATACAGCTAAGGTCTGAATAGCCCTATAAAAAGTAGAGTGACTATGTGAGTCGTCACTCTAGACTCAAGTGATTGTCATTAAAGAATACCTAAAGGACTTGCTATTTATCATATTACCCTGAAGCATCGTAGGAACCAATACACATATAGGTTTCAAAGTCAAAATAACAGCGATCCGAAATCTAAGTTCACAACAAAATGCAATTGCCAGTTGAACAGTGGGTATACCTTGCAGTTTGCACCCAAGTTCTTCAAATACCAAGCGGCCATTTACTGCATACAACAGGCGATTTATTTCGCCCGAATCACACCAATTTCGACGTCAACTATTCGGGTCAAGAATTAGATTAAGGTTAGGTCAGCCATGTCAAACTGAAACTATTGCCACGGCACGGAATTCCTGCATTAAGCCAGAATGCCTTTATTTGCACTTTCCACTTAGCTTTGCATGGCTCGAGCTTTACATGGATCATGCTTAGCTTTAGCTATGTTAATAATATTATCGTGACAGAGTGAAGTGACATGGATAAGTTTATCCGGTTTTATTGGCAGAATTTATGTATCTAGCCGGGAGGTAGGTACGTTAGGAATTATTATTTAACATATTAGTCCTATACCTCTATGTCGTAGTGACTCACCGATTAGCGAGTCAGCGATCCGTTCCCGAGTTAACTTAGAAGTTAAGCTAGTCGCACACCACTGCAGCACAGCACAAAAATGTGCATTACAATATGAGCTTTAACTCGTAAAATTTATCTGATTTTTTATTGACGGCATCAGATGACACATTTTTCCCTCGCGGACCAGTCGTTTGAAGCTTGTGGGAAGCCATTTTGTCAATGTATCTAAAGATAACGAGTTTAAGTGCATATTTAAATGCACGTTGTTATGCTGTGTGGTAGCGGTATTGGGTTAATGAGCGCAGAGCGGTCTTACAGAAACGTAATTGTTTTTTTAACATAGGTGTTTAATTATCCTCAAATAAATAATGCTGGACAATCCACACAGCATCATCTAGCCCCAAGCTAAGCAGAGCTTGTGTTATGGGTACTAGATGACTGATAAACGTAATACAATACATAACATAGATAGATATTTTTATTATATATAGAAAATACCCAGAACACCCGGAACAAATATTTGTAGATCGTACAAACATTTTTCCCCAAGGCGGGAATCGAACCCGCAACCTTCTGCGTCGCAGGCGGACCTTCGCCCGCCGCGCCACATCGGTCGTCAAAGTTAGTAATATTCCTAGTGTATAGTTACTAATCTTAGTTAATATTCTTTAATTTATGAGCAGATTTGGAAAGTAGCATTGCAGGTAGAAAAGTAAAGGAAAACTCAAGGGAAAATTGTGTTAAAATGTTCAGAAACCATTGCTCTGCGGTACGGAAAAACTAATGATACGGATGAAAAAATTGATCTTTATAAGTTTACGTGATATTATTCCCTGAAAAACGACTTCCCAAATCCCCCGGAACAGGAAATACACTAAGGAAAAGCTATGTAGTACGAGTATGAGTCCTTAGTATGGGTTATGCATTAGTTTATGATAACGAAAAAGTTTTCGTTTCCTTCCATACATTTATTGGCGCCTTGCAGCGCCTCTGCCGGATAGAGACGAACTAGGTACTTTTCGTACCACTTGACAGCGATTCAATAGTTTGATTATAGTTTTTGAATGGTTTTGAGTATTGAGAGATTATAATATAGATTATTATATAAGACAGAGGCTATTTTTACGGAATATATTTGTCTCATTAATTTTTGTATGATAATGACAAACAAACAAACAAAATTATTTATTGACAACAAAAATTAAAAATTAGGCATACATGTTAAAAAAATTAAAACTAGACTACGGCGGCCCTACACTAGGCTCATGGCCCGTGTCGTGGGTACCCGTGCACGAATACAAAGAAAAGATAAAGATAAGAAATACATTTATTTTACCCAAATAAAACACAAGAACATAAACAAGAAAAATGTGCATACAGTAATATGAAGTAAAACTAATATTTAACTAACAATTTATATTATACATAATATGCAGTGTTCAACTATAGTTCGGCAGGTAGGGCAACCCAATTCAAACCACTGTCAGTCCATAGCACCTATTTGTATATTATTTTCAAAATTTATAATCTACATTTAAGTACTAAATTCCTATTTTAACTATAAATTTTTAACTATAGGTTAAATTAATTTATTACAGAGATAAATACAAAAAATTATTACTGCTATAAAATTGGATTTTGTTTTGTACAAACTTTATAGCTTTTCTTTATAAGTGAACTATGTTCTTTATTCCTTGAAATAAATAAATAAAATAAATAGGGGTAAATGGGTAATTTTGCAGTACAAGACTATCTAGCTCACCATAAGTTTTTCGTAGGTACTTACGAGTATTAAGCATCCTTGATTCCGGATCGTATTTTGCACAAGATAAGGTCAACGGCAATCCGTGTAGCATTAGGAAACACAAACTTCAGAAAGTCGAGACGAGAAGTAAGCCTACTCAACCAGAGAGTAAACACGGTCGTTTTGCTGAAATATAGACTCTCATTTAGAGTTCGTGAAAAACAAACTCGATGTATTTACAAAAGCAACTTGAAAGGCAGGTACTTTTCGGGAAATTAATTTTCCTACTTCGAAAAAAGTAGGTTCTGTGTTCGGCGTATGTAGTATGTTTTTTGTATTTATGTTTGCCAATTTCTTCGTCAATTGTGGGCCGATTTTGATGATTATTTTGCTTTGTCTAAAGAATGATCCCGAGATGGTCCCATAACAATTTTATTGTCGAGGGATTAGTATCTTGCCAAACTTAAAAAAACCGTGTAAAATAAGGAATATGAAGTCGTTTTAGTTTTGTCAAACAATCATATTATTACTTTTTATATCTACCTTAGTGTAGGACGCTTTCCAGCCAGGTGGGACGACGACCTGCGAAAGACTGCAGGCAGATGCTGGATGCGGCAAGATGAAGACAGGGCGCTATGGCGCTCTTTAGGGAAGGCCTATGTCTTGCAGTGGACTAATATAGTAGGTTGATGATGATGTCAACCGTTGAAAAAGATTAAAGATTAAAAGATTAGAGATGTTTATTTGCCAGAACATATGTAACAATGTAGGTCTTAAAACTATATAGGTCCAGTTATATTCTACCTAACATAGGCAAGAAAATATTAATTTTTCCATTACTCCATATTAAATTTTCTATTTCTAAATTACAAATACAAAATAAATAAATTAAAAGAATAGGTAACAAATGCCAAAAAAAAATATTATAAGTCAATGAATACATTCGAAGTCTTCTAAGTCCCTGTAATTAAAATATTAAAATATCTAAAGATTAAACGTTTCGATAAGTATTTTCAGAAACAGAAACGTTTCTTGTCCTCCTTTATTTTATCATCAATATAGTAATTTGAATATAATCTACAGGGTTTTATTGCGTTTATTTTATTATTATTAATAAGTGTTTTTTTTCTTTTTTAGATTTCAAAGTGGAAGGCTATCCGGTGCTAGTTTGGTTTCACGGAGGTGGCTTTGTAAGAGGCAGTCCTAATAGTGTCAATCCATTTCAATTGGTTTTGAAGCAAAAGGTAGGTACATAAATATCTTAGTAGGTATTCATTAATTATGTAGGCTCCGGTATCAGCCGCCTCAATTTTCCATCCTTGCCACCGAGACCGAAGATCAGCAGAATGCGCTGAATCAGATGAGCAAAACATATTCACATTAATTATACATTTAATTAAATGCAGAAAATTCTAAGAACTTTTACCGGTCAGTGCAAAAACTTTTAAAACAAAAGTTACTTTATTTTTTTTGTAAGTGCTCTTTAGTGAAATTGCCATGGATGGTTCTTTAAAATATTACTACAGAAATGAATCCATTGTAGTGCACCTACAAAAGTTTCTCAGTATTTTTTCGTATAGCATTGTACAATTTCAGGTTCTATTCGTCTCAGTGGCCTACAGACTGAATATCTTCGGCTTCTTCTCAACCCTCGATAATGAAGCAGCTGGGAACTTTGGTCTAATGGACCAGGTTGCTTCCCTCTACTGGGTCAAGAATAACATAGCTAGTTTCGGAGGCGACCCCGACAATGTCTGCATATTCGGTCATGATGCTGGAGCAGTCAGTGTTGGCCTTCACCTGGTCTCCGCCTACTCAGCTGGACTCTTCCAGAAAGCTATATCCATGAGTGGAAATGTCTTATCCCCAGACACAGTGAATATAGCCAGGAAAGAGCTAATAACGGTCGACAAAGTCGCAAGCGCCTTCAGCTGCTTCAGAAAACCCACTTACCAGCTACTAGATTGCTTGAGAAGAGTACCCAACCAGGCGTTACTAGACATCGGCGAACCCTTAGCTGAATGGAAACCCATTGTCGACACCGGTTTCAGTAACATTTCCGGACCGTTCTTACCTGATCTTCCAAGCAAACTGCTGAGAGACGATACGTTTAGCCCAGTTCCATTACTCACTGGCTACACAAACATGGAAGACGCTCTGTTACTCGATAAGGGAGGTGATTCTGGGGTCAGTCAAAAAGAGTTTGACATAATGCGCGAAGAAATCATCCTTTCCGATATAACGATTGACAACAGTTCTTGTTTCACGAACCAGCATCACATCCAAGATGCTGTTGCATTTTTCTACAAACCAATACCCCCAACCACGAATGAGACGGTATTGCGGAAGCTATTTCTCGATTTCTATACCGACAAAGTGCACGGAGCAACTACGTATCAGCTAGCGAAGTACATCAGCAAACAAGCCCCGGTCTACCTCTACAGATTTGATTTAAAGCCGTTCTCTGATGTGGCGAACGAAGGGATCCCCGATTGGATAGCGGTCCCGCATAATTTCGATTTAATTTTCACTTTCGGCATGCCCTATTTGCCTTTACCCGAAGACTTAGGTAAATGGGATTACAGAGATAAAAGCATCTCGGAGATCGTAATGAAAATGTGGACCAATTTCGCGTGGTACTCGAATCCGACGAATTCTGGTGTGATTATAGAATGGAACCCGTTTGAGATTGAAAAGCCAGGATTTTTCATTATCGATCGCCAGAACTTTACAATGAGCACTCCTGAGACTATAAATTACAAGGCTTTCGAGTTTTGGACCGATTTCTACCCGAAAGTTGTGGAAATTGGCACTAAGTGCTGCAAAGAGAAGGAGGAAGATTCCGGTGCGAATTCCATTATCACTAAAGGGGTCATGCAAACGAGTAGTTTGGCAACTTTGTCTTTAGTTCTGCTCATGCGCTAGGTGGTCGGTTTTTACCGGGTCACTTTAATGTTATTTTTGTATAGTCTATTCAGAGGTTGTTTTATTTGTTAATAAAAATATTTCTTCCGGAAGGTTTATAATAAAGTTCTGTAAATCTGAAAAATATTTTCATTAGTAAACTAGTGGTCTTGAATTCGATTAGTCGACTAATGAAGTACTCGTAATTCAAAGCACCACATAAAAAATATTCTGGTCTTTTACTTTTTTGGGGTAATATTTACTGAATTACCTACGCAAAATACTTAAACGCAACTCGAATTTAAGCAAGTCTCAAGTGTTCTCAAGTGTCAGTGAATTTCTGACAGATATTGAAAATGAAAATGTCAAAACATCGCGACTTATGAACTTATGACGTGCATTAAATCTAAGGTGTGTTTGTATATTTGAAGGTCAGACTTAGGTACACATTGTAAAAACCTAGGCACCAACAACTTCTACATTACAATTCTTTGAATAATTTTGTAGGGCAAGAAGTTATGAACGGTCACACTCACGACCTTTCTTCGAACGTCGTCGTCGTCACCAGCGATCAGTCACGAAGGCAGCCCACGACCAAACCACCTACCCTATAACCAGTAAATTACCAAAGCGATAAGAAACATGCGACTTCAGAAAGAATTGATTTTTTCATGGAAACTTGAAAGTTTTGAATTCTGGCATTGCATGCTCAGTTTTTACCTTTTCTTTAAACATTTTTCATATATAATTCCTGGGTTTTCCGTTACACATTTAGGTACCTATGTAATTTCAGCTTTATTAAAAGAAAGTAGGTAAGTACGTACTTATCTAACAATATATTTGATAAGTAAGTAACTTACCTCACCAATTTTTTTTTGGTTCACGTAGCACGTAAAAATTAGATATCGTCTGACTTTTATTCCTATGTACTTAAATTTCTAATTGTTTAGGTACAGTCAGCGAAAATATGTATAAACTGCCAATTTTTCAATTTGTCTGAATAGTAAGTGTTAATTTATATACCGCATTCTGACAAGTACGACTTTCTACGAAAAATGTGTGCGTGGACTTTTAATTGAAAAGTTCCGAGTAAAATAAAAGAGAAAACTTTATTATATCCTTGATAAATGCTTAGTAGGTATTGGAAAATCCATATCGAATAATGCCATATCATTTACCTATTCAATCAATTACAATATTTACAATCCTCTAGTTGGCGGCCATCATAAACATAGGTAGGTAGGTATATCTAGTGAGCTAGATTATCAATGCCTACACGTATTTTCCCAAATATACATCATACATACATCTTATCTACCTCAGGTAGATAAATATCTGTCTATATAGGTAGATATTCTAACTCTTAGAGGCAGGTATAAAAACAGAGAAAAATATAGGTAGTAAAAAGAAAGGTAGTAAGTAGGTAGATCATAGGATCTACCTACTGCTTGTGTTTTTCATCTTGTGTATAGGCTAAAAGCTCGTAGATTTTTTCTTCTTCGTTTTCGGCAACAACGACCAAAGTTTTGATTAATATTTTATGAACCCGAGAAATGACATTTAGAAATGACTGCATTTTATACCTAGTCGACCTAGGTAACCTAGGTAAGTACAATCATTTTGTAAAAGAGCCAGAAACATACTAATTAATTAGCATAAGAGATTTGATACTTAACTATGCCATATCCACTGCCAATAATTTAAGTAGTTTATATAAGTAGCGGTTTTCAAATGCGCCGTATGTAGGTAGGTAACCTACGGCGTATTTGAAAACCATCAAATTGCAAACTGGCTACCAGCTAAGATGATAATAATGATACTGAGCAATATGTCAACAAAACCCAAAATGACGAAAATATTGCATTAAAATTCCAAAACCGGTGCGTTTTTGATACCCCGCTAAGGTGCATGTTTGTATATGTTTATTTCAAAGTTTTCCTTATTCGATTATGTTTTTATTTGCAAAACGGCGGTATTAAACCAGTTGGTGATGTACCGTTGTAGGTGACGGTTGTGTGGTCCAGTTAAGTTAATGGATTCCGTCAAGACGGTAAGTTGGATTTGATTTTAAATACCAACATATAAAGTTTTATACAAAAGTGAAAGTGATTGTGGTTGTGATATACATGGAATTTATATATATAGACCGCTAGACATAATTTAGAAATGGGTAATTTTTTAATTTATTGAACCTTTCTGACCTTTCTTTTTTTTTTATTTTAAACAAATATTAAGGGACTTTGTCGCTAAGCGCTCTATTAGGATATCAAACTTACGTATAAATTATACCTACTTATACAACAATTTACTTAATAACAAGATGGACAAAAACTTGGTGAATAGCAGATAAAGTAACAAAAAAAAATTAAAAAATTAACTTCTTAATTTAAAACAACGTTCTGCCAGATCATACAGCTGTGCTGCTTTGTCCGACAGAGGCGACGCCAATATAGCGTTGCAATGTCCGACATTGAGCACCTTGGAGGAACCAAACAATTTAGTAAAAATTAAATTTGAAAAGATATGGGTAACAAACGCCAACGCCCCCTTTATACAATTATTTTATTCAAACTTCCTTAATTTTATCACTAAACCTTTACATAATTATGTAGGTAGGCTATCAAATATTTATAATTTCTTAGTTTTTATTGAATATTGTACCTATAACTTCAGCCATTTTCAAAGTACAATGCTTGTAAACAACTCACAACCCAAAAATTCAAACATCTTGTTATGCCGACGAGTTTGAAAAATTATTGCCAGCATTGTAGGAAAAAGTTAAAATTGACAAATAGTGCAAATTCTGTCAAAAAATCATCAAAAAGCTAACAAATGTTAACAAATATTGAATCTTGAGTTTGGCCGGGGTATGAGTAGTAATTTATTTGAATTAAGAATTATTTAATCGTTCGGTAATAGAACAACTGGGTGCACTTAATTTATAATTAAGTTACAATGTAGTTTTGTATCATAAACTGGTAGACATAAACCATTCTAAAAATGCACGCCCCTCCACAAAACGTGATAATTTTAACGTGTGAGAGGAAATACTTATTGCATCTCTTAGTGGTACCTCTTGCATAAAAAAAATTTACCTCTTGCATACATTAATGTATCAATAAATAAATGAATATATATAAATGAATAAGTGAATATATGTATACATAAACATAAATAAAAAATAGTAGGTAAGTAGCCTATAATTTTTTAAGGGAGATAGGAATACTAGAAATAATAAGAGATGAGAGATTACAAAGTAAATCAATAACATAATAAGTACCTAATAATTAATCACAGTCCTTCATTGAGACGCCATCTAGCATCAGTTGCATTTTCAATCCCATTTTCTGCTTCATATTTCATTCGGTGATACACCTAGTTTGTAATTTAAAACAAAAAACAATACTTGGCTGCGAAGATGCTTTTTCGTTGACATACCAACCGTTCTTTTGCGGCGTAATCGACACGTGCTCCCACTTTCGTGTCTAGCCGGCGAATGAACAACCAGTGACAAACTTGACAAAGACCAATTTATGTGTATTGTGGTGTCTATAAACCTTATAAACCTTTTTTGCATGCGAGTGTAACCGCGGTGGAAGGGCGTGCATTTTTAGAATGGTTTAATTATTAATTAACTAGGAATTGAATTGTAATTTTCTTTGTCAATAAAGATATAGGTAATTTAAAATCTAGGTACATATCGAAAGAACATGATAGTGTTGGCAACTTACCTTGGCTCATTTTATTGATGTGGTAAATTTTTCGCAAAAACATGTTCATTAATTTCAGATGAAGTTATCAGCATTCCTATTGGTGGCTTCAGCTGCGTATGCGCATGGCCAGCGACCTTTCTTCGCTGGCAGCAGACCCATAGGATACCCTGTAATGGCTTCCACCACGGATGGTCTTGGAGACCGGTAAGTGCCAATATAGTTATGTAGGTTCTGGTTTCTACCCATTGCTGGGTGCAGAATAGACCGCTAATTGAAATAATATCCCAAAAATTTAAGTCAGAAGTTTCCCTAAGACTAAGTTAAGTAAGTAAGTTAAGCACTATAAAAACAAAAAAAAAACTCAGAAATGCTGGTCAATTCAGATGTATTCGTGAGTGTTGGTATCATATAAACAATTCAGGAGTATGTATTCGTGGCTGTATCATTTAAAAACAATTCAGTTATATTCGTGAGTGTATCATATAAACAATTCAGCTGTATTCGTGAGTGTATCATATAAACAATTTAGCTGTATTCGTGAGTGTATCATATAAACAATTCAGTTATATTCGTGAGTGTATCATATAAAAATTTTTTGCCGCTCATTGGTACATTTTCTTTTGGTATTTATTCGTTAAAAAAGCAACCAATGAGCGGCGAAAATGGTTGAGTGATACACCACTGATACACTCACGAATAGGTAGGTACATATATCTGAATTGACCTGCCGTGAAGAGTGCTGTAGTAAGATTCAGATTCAAGATTCAGATTCTTTTTAATAACGCTTGCTTTAAGTACATGTCATAAATGTAAAAAAAAAATTGCTCATCACAAATAATAAATTTTAAAATAAAATAATATCACTATCACTAATCAAACAAACATCCTTAAGGGTATATGGATGTTTGTTAGTTTTCACGCCAAAACTTTTGAACGGATCGGGCTAACATTCTGCATTAAAACATATGACACCTACGTTTTTTCCCATAAATCAGTTTCCATGGGATCGAAGTCGCGGGCATTAGAAAATAATAAATACCTAAGTATAAATGTTACACCGTAAAATCAGAATTCGGGTGGTAAGGATATGACGCCTAATGGATAGCCTATAAATAGCACTTAAGAAAAATAATAAATATGAGGATAAGTAAGTACTTACCTAAGTGCCTATAGTCACCTTCAAAGGACTCATCCTTATTGGATAATAAAATAAATAGGTAGGTAATATTATTCTGAACATTTTCACACGACATGGAGGATGTTGTGTGAAAATGTCCAGTATAATCTCCACAGCCTATATTGGTTCACTACTGTACGCAGGCCTCCCCCTGATAAGCGCCTTATTGGCTTTTATCTCACGGGAGGTAATGCCCATAATCCCCACGCTGGGCGTGCGGGTTGGGGATCGCAGTTCGGTAGTAGAATTGTTCTGCACACAACATCATCTTAGCTCAAAAGTAAGCTGTTTATTACATCACTGCTGGACATAGGCCTCCCCTAATGAACGGCATAGCTCCCTGTCTTCAGCTTGCCGCATCCAGCATATATCTGCAGTCTTTCGCAGATCGCCATCCCACCTGGCCGATACGCATATGGGTAATATGACTAACCCGTAATTTCCGGAATTACCAATATGTAATTCGGAATTACAAGGAATTTATTAACAAAGCAAATTACAATCAAGTAGAAACAAATTAGAATTAGTATTTACAATTGAAACAGTTAAGCTAACTGCATACTGTTTTAAACAATCTACAGGTAGGTCAACTGATCCATATCAATACCAGTCGGAAGGGTCCACAAGACGCTGGCTGCATTGCCCCGATGTATGGCAATACTGATGGTACTGCATAGGTAATAAGTAAAACATACAAATTTGCCACATAGGAACCTCGTCTACCCAGATTTAAAAGCAAGTCCCATTAATAACTAATAAAGTGTGAGTCATTAACCTAAGGGGTAGAACATAAAATATCGGAAGGAATATTTCAAGAATAAAAACGTCAAGGATTAAGAAATTGATATTCAGTTGCGGGCGCGACATAGTTACTGGAAACACTGAGATTGTAGGTACATATAAAATACTGGAGCTCAGAGACTGGCAATAATCACTCTGAATTGCGCAGAATTTACCTTGTCTATAGCCTAAACAGGTTTCTTGATTGTACCTTCTTTCTATCAACTTATTTGTTGACATAAATTCTCCTTAATCTGACCTTTATTATTTACCTAATAGGTAGATTGAACATCTGCCTTACCTACTTATGTAGAATAGAAGTAGGTAACTTCTCAAACTAATTTGAATCTCCCGGAATAAACACCAAAATCGCAAAATAACCTAATAAGATTATTTATATAACAAGATTATTTAAACAAACTAAAAACTACCTTAATTTTAGACTTATTAAAGTTTAGCGGGATAAATACTAATCCTTCGGGAGTAACATTTTTATGTGACCATCTCAGGATCATCCTCTACATAATAGCAAAAGGATCATCAAAATCATTCCACTATTGGCGGAGAAATTGGCGTACATATGTACTTTAAAATAATATATACCTACATACAACCGAACTGTTCGGCTGCTACTTACTACCTATGTATGAAAATACAAAAATACGTACCTACTCACACAATGTATGTACTATTTTACAGAGAAACTCCTCCTTTTTTCGAAATCGGTTAAAAAGAGAATACATATTTACGATATTTTGTATTTTTCAGCTTTGGCGAAGTAAACGGCACCACCCAACAGCTGCCCTTAGAAGCAAACGGTAACCAAGACTTAGTCGACCGTCTCAGCAAGCTGCCCATAGACAAGCAGCCCTTCTGGTTCATAAACTGGCAAGCTTTGGAGGCCCATAGAAAGAACCCCCAGACCTACCCCCAAAAACCGAACACTTTCATAGATCCGCAGCTTAATAATGTTAATAACGTCAATGCAGCGAATTCGAGCTCTAATAGGGGAGTTAGTTCCGTTGGGATTACAAATTTGGGAGGTAGTAGGAACCCCAATCTAAGCAATACAGGAATTTCTAGTTTCGGACTTAGTGGAAACCCCATTATTGCAAGCAGTGGAAAACCCTTTTTCAGTGGAGGCGGAAGCCAAAGTTTCGGAAATAGTGGGATCCCAAATATTGGTGGCAGTGAAAACCAAAACTTAGGAAATAATGGAAATCCCAATCTTGGAGGAAATGGTAACCAAAACTTTGGAAATAATGGGAACCCTAATCTCGGTGGGGGCGGAAACCAAAATTTCGAAAATAGTGGGATCCCAAATCGTGGTGGCAATCAAAACTTTGGAAATAATCAAAACACAAATCTTGGAGGAGGCAGCAACCAAAATTTAGAAAATGCAATTATGGCTGCTTTTGGTAATGCAAATCCTAATCTAGGAGGTAATGGAAACCCCAACCGTGGCAACACTGGCGCTTCAAACTTTGCAGTTCCAGCTACTTCCAATACTGGGAACTTTGATCTCACAGACAGATTCTACAACCCATCAAACCTGAACTCTGGTAATCCCAATTTTGGAGTTCCTGGAAACTCCAACTTCGGAAATAGTGGAGGTTCAGACGGCGTTGTTGGAAACCCGAACCGAGGAACAAATGGAAATTCTAATCTAGGCACCTTGAATACAGAAAACTCTTTTGGAAATCCAAACGTCAGAGTCCCAGCAAATTCAAATGTTGGAAATACTGGGAACTCGAATACAGGGACAGTTGGTAACTCAAATAGTGGTGCAAATTCAGGCAACATCTTTGGAAATGCTAATCAAGCCAATAGAAATTCAGAACCTAACTCTGGTTCAGCCACAATAGCAGATAGGTTTAATGGGGGTATAGAACTAAATAATTTTCCTGTTGAATACGAAAATGTTCGAACCAATTTGAATTCCGGGACTGTCAACTCTTAAGCTTGGTGACTTAAAGACCAATAAGAATTACCAACTGTCTCATTGGAGGTAAATTTTAATGTTGGTAGGGTTAATTTTATATCTTATTAATAATGACTCAAGTTATCAAGCATTTTTTGATACAATTAAAACATAATTTTATATTATTAAAACATTTATTGACTTTTAAATAATTTAACTTAATTACTAAGCGTATTCTTAAGTTTATAAATAATATTAAAAATATGTAGCAAAATGCAATAATTGTTCGAAGGATAAAAAATAACTTATCGATGTTTCGAAAATTAGGTGAGTTCTAGAAATTGAAGAATATTATTGATAAATAATACATTTTCATAATCGGATAATTGTTTAGGTAGTGTAGGCAACAGACCACTGGGTGCCAATTCAACTAATGCTATCATATTTATGGTTTAATCTTATAAAATCAGTTGCATCCTTTTCATAACGTAATAGAGTGAAAGAGAGCAGAGACTTAAGTAGCAATATGCTATTCGATTGGTATAGTAAGTACCTATTTAGGTAATTTTATTGCTAGTCCTAAAGGACTTGCAATAAAATTATTACTTCCTATTTATAAATAAATAGGAAGTAATAACAGATTCATGTTATAAAAAGGCACTAATTATAAATATCAGGCCCTAATTCAAAGTTTAAGTATTAAATATTCTGTAATCATGTACAAAAAATACAAAACTATTACACACTTAGGCACTTGATTTTGAGCCTAGCTAACACAGCCATAAGTGACAAAATCACTTACTACTAAACTACACAGTAGGCACTACATTACCTATTAAGCTTTCCCAAAAATATCATCAAAATTCTAATAATATCCTAATGTTATGTATTCTCAGGCTAAATAATGGTCTTAAAACAGAAAATTGTATTGAATTGCAGTAAAAAACATTGAAATTACAATTTAAAACAATTGCAAGAATAATTAGGGTTTGCTAAATCCATTGATCGCTATAGAGTCAAGATATTCAAAATGCATTAATAAAACCATAATCTACGATTAAAAAACAAAACTCCTAACATGAATGTATCTTCAACAAAGTAGCTCATATCAGTCCAAATAAAAATCGTACAATACCAATATTTGGTAAAATCTACAAAACAACTTATTACCAACATCAGTCATGTCTAATGCACATGAGCAAAACCGCATATGGTACAAAAATCACAAAACACATTCACTCAAATCAAATAACTTTGGTGTAAACCATAGCAGCGAAGTAACAAAGCTGAGCCAAACTATGATACATAATCTGCCCATAAGATTTACATAAAAAACAAGTTACGTACAAACACAACAGGAAAATTTGGAGCAAATGAACTTTCAAAGTTTTTTCACTACCGCGCTATCAAGATGTATAAAACCAATGTCAGTTGGTATAAATGTGTATTGGAGAATGTCCCCGCTGATTTTGTTACTGACGGAAGCCGCATAATTTTGTTGTGGCAAGATTTCTGCGTCGTTTCATTTTGCTCGAGTTCTCTGAAGGTCGGGTAGTTCTGGATTTGAACCGGCTGAAAAAAAAAAAGTTTCAGTTTCATTAATTTATTTCTCATAGGCACATTACATTGCACTTAAGAAAGTCTTACAAATAAATCATACATAGTAACAAAGGAGAAAATTTAAAAAATTATATAACAAAGTATTGGAGACTCATGCAATGTCGTTCCAAAAATTATGATCTGAGAGATAATCCTCTATGCCTTAGTACCCAAGTTGCACATGACAGCTGCACAATGGCTTGATTATAGAATTTCTTGACTACTCAAGGCTGTTTTAGTTCCCTGCATAAGGTTGTGTAGTTAGCTACACAGCCCTTATAATTCTAATTTGGGCCCCAAATTACCCAGCCTTGAGCATTACAGTGGCTGGTTAACGACAATATAATCATTGAAGCAGCTGTACAAGGCCTGTACAATGGCTTATACAACAGTCATTGCACCAAAGATGCAGCTGCTTTAATTCTCTTCAACAGCTTTAATATGTTTTGAGGCTTGGTAACAGCTTATAATAAAGTTTAAATAACCAAAAAATAATATTTTTTTATTTCTTTGTGTATTATGTGACAGACGACATTATAGTTTGTTTGATATTTAATGTAATACCTATATTGTTATTAGCTTTCACGTTAGTTATGCGTATTCTTGTATGTAAATTGATTTGCGAGTACCATTTTACTGTAAATGTATATATGTAGGTAAATACATAAAATATTTCACGCGCCATCAGAATAATATCGCTTTATAGAAAATATTTCTCAAGATAAATGGTGTACGAATACTTAATAGATTTATCACTCAAATTATTGCTTTCTAACATAATGTATTCTATTAGGAAATAAGTGAAAAGTATATTGTTTGAGTTAAAAGCTATCAAATATCCTGAAATCTATACGAAATCATTTGGATATATTGATAAGAAATTGTTTCTGTAATGCTAAAATGGCGTCCACTTGTTATCCAGCACAAATTCTCCATAAATTCTTTTGAAAAGTTATTTACTGTACAGTGCTGTTACCAAAGTATATTTACCAGCTTATAGCATTATGCTGGCTGGACAAAGGATTTAAATTATATTTCTTACTATGTAGTGGTATAAAGAAAGAGCATACAACAGCTTTTCAGGGATAAAGAAATCTCGACAGAAAACCATTTCATTAGTATTTCATTTGACGTAATTTAAACAACAGTAATCTAGATTTACTCTTAAATAACGCCGAAAGCTGTAAAACAGCTATCAGCTACACTTTATTGGCATTCGGATGGAGTAGGTGTACTCCATCCGAATGCCAAATGCAAGTCCCATTTTTGTGCTGTGCGGCACCGCTACCGCACAGCACAAAAATGTGCATTCAAATATGGGCTTTAACATTTAGATGCATTTTATATTGACGGCATCAGATGACAAACAGCTCACGGGCCAATCGTTTGAAGCTTGAAGGAAGCCATTTTGTCACTGTAAAATATATCTAAAGATAACAACGTTGAAGCCCATATTTGAATGCAAATTGTTATGCTGTGCGGTAGCAGTATTGGATTTATGTGATAAAAAACAAACACATCTAGCCTAGACAACAAAATTATAATTTAATTTAATCAATGTGCGGTATGTTGTATTATTTTTATTTTTACAGTGTGCACCTAATTTGTGTTCTGGTTTCGTTTATTATCTGTATTAATGTATTTTTTATTTTTGTTGTGACATCTTGTTTATTTTTGCTTTTCGTTGTTTGATTTAAGTGATTATTTGATTTTATATCAATTTGTACATATTCCGACACAAATCTATTTGTTTACTAAACTGAAACTGTAGTAAGCTTAGCATAAGCTTTCATAATGTTCATCCTAGACAGCAATTCGTCTAGGGTAGAAC
Organism: Eupithecia inturbata; assembly: GCA_963662085.1. NCBI lineage: Eukaryota > Metazoa > Arthropoda > Insecta > Lepidoptera > Geometridae > Eupithecia > Eupithecia inturbata. The sequence goes on from OY759195.1 coordinate 4,479,629, forward strand.
AGACAAAAATGACATCGAATGCGTAAAATGTTTGAATTTCGCCACCTTCAATTATTTACGCATTATAGAGGTATATTCCGCCGTTCATGCTAGAAAGGCAGCTTCTCTGATGATCTGTAACACCTACTAGTTCGATTCGGATGGAAAACTAGTAGTTAATTTAATTTCTACGTGCTACTTACAGCTCCCCAGCTGTCATCCCGTTTCTTGCAGAAGGTCATATGCAGTCCGTGGTACAGAGACTTCTGTATCTGCTTCGTTAACAGAGGCTCGTGCCACGGCATTTCGTTCAGATGCGCCATGAACGATTTGTTGCGGAACTCTGATGGCTCCCAGATAACTAGCTCTTCTGTGGAAATTAAAGTAAGGTTTATTTTAGTAGTTTCATAGATAATTCATATGATATCTAATAATAAAAATTAAGTCTGCTTATTTCCTCTTTCACAATAGGTTTCATAAAGTACGAGTAAAGGTGCTCGTGCGTGAAAAAAAATTGAGAGTTTACTATTTTCTACTAGTCATTCAGATAGCAGATAAGTTTTGCGCACTTTGTAAGCCATTTATTATGGATCTTTGCTAAAACAAACTTTGAATCAATTGTAAGCAGTTTTGAGGTCTATCGACATAATATAATGTTGTTCCTACTAATAAATCTCTTAATGTCAACAGATTTAGTTTGTTTTAGCGTGGGCTCTTATATAGGAAATGGCTTACAATGTGCGCAACTACATAGGTAACTGAAACAGAAATCATAAAATAACAGTTTTATTTTTTATTTTTTATTGCATAAAGGTTTTAGAAAATCCTGTATAAAGTAACCTGTGAAACATGCGTTGTGAAAGGTTGGAGCCTAGTTAATTTATTAGAAAACCTGTAATTGTTAAGTTACATGTGAAACCTGCATTGTGAGATAGATAGATAGATAAAAAAAATATTTGGTACTACAGACACACATGCAATAAAAACACAATTTAAAACATAAGCACAATAGGTTTAAATAATCAAATCAAAGTTTGTGTGTGCAGCACGACAAATAGGCCCTGGTTCAGTGACATTTTTTGCTTAAAAGCAAAACCACTGATTTTCAGCAGTTTTTTTAAGATTTAACTTAAAATTATTTAATATAATATATAAATAAGTACAGGGAGGCTGGAGCCTACTAAAGGTTTTAGAAAAACCAGTATTAAGTAACATGAAACCTGCATTGTGAGAGGCTGGAGCCTACTAAAAGTCGCTGAGCAACTTTGAACTGGTGGACCAACTCTACCGTGAGTGTCTCAGCTCCGTAGGTCATGACGGGTAGGAACACAGTGGAGTAAAAAATACAAAGAAGGAAGGTGCTGCTCTTCCTCGGGTAGATTCTCTTAGTCGGCTCTTACGACATCCACAGAGTTGGAGGGGTTGATTCTTACGCTGCTTGAACAGCAGTTCATACTTACTCATCAAACCAACGCCTTGGTCGTCGCCTTGCAGGATTGGCTCCGATGCAGATCGTTTTGAAATACCGCCCTGTGATGATGGTAGATTTTCGAAGTTTCTGTAATACAACAAGTGACTTAGTAATGTTATAAATAACAAATATTTTATTTCAGGCTTTTTTCCTAATGAAAATACCCGAGGATAGTTTAAATATGACAGTGAAATAAATATGATCAACTCTATGATTCTGTACAGTAGCTTTTTGGTAGTAACTTATATTAGAGATTGGTAGGTAACTGAATATAGGTGTTAACAAAATTGTTTTAACCCTGTTAAATAAATAATAATAAATAAATAATGCTGGACAATACACACAGCATCATCTAGACCCAACCTAAGCAGAGTATACGACTGATATTTTAATACAATATATTACAGAGATAGATATTTTCTATTATACCTCGTGTGTTCATAAGTCTTGAGACACAGTAAAACAAAAATATTTTTGGAGCTAAGTTGAGTATTCATTTATTGGATATTAAAATTAAAACTACTGACATCTAGATCTGTATTTAAAAATAAATCATTAAAAATGGCCGCCTTTGCATTCAATGCAGGCCTTCAAACGCGTGCGCCATTCATCTATGGCGGCACGAATCTTTTCAATGGGAATCCGTTTCGATTATTTAATAAGGGCTCGCTTGAGAGAATCCAGGTTTGGGTGAGACTTTCTGCATGCCCTCAGCTCCAATTCCGTCCATAAAGAATAATCGAAAGGATTCAAGTCAGGGCTTGACGAGGGCCAATCTTCGCTCCGAATGAAGCCTGGCAAATTGGCCTCCAGCCAACGTTGGGTAGTCTTAGCTTTATGGGAAGGGAGCAGAGTCCTGTTGGAAAACCCAGTATTTTCCAGCGAATAGCGTATCATTTATTGGTTTAACCACCGCTTCCAATATGTCGGTTTGGTAATTTTGTGCCTTCACCTTGACGCCTTGCTGGCAAAAATGAAGCGAAGTGACCCCCTCGTAGGAAACACCCCACCAAACCATCACACTTGCTGGATGATGAGTGCGCTGGACATTGCGTACAGATGGCTGGACGTCCTTTGAACTTCTGGCGTAAACCTTATTGTTCTGCCGGTTAAACTTTTCTTCCACCGTGAAGATCTTTTCATCGGTAAACAGGATATTTTTTGGATCGTGTCTCCTCAATAGGTTCCGACATCGTTCCAGTCGCAATTTACGAAGACGCTCGTTTAAATAATGCACTTTCCTTCGACTGTAGGCCTTTAGTTTAAGATCATATTTAAGTATCCTGTTCGCCGATATTCGCGAAATGTTGGTCTGCAGAGCTAATTTCTTTTAAGTCCGGCAAGAGTTGCGACGAATTCGCTCTCTGATTACTTTGATGTTGGCGGGCGTCCTTACAGACCGCGGGCGGCCACATCTTCCACGGTCTTCTAAAGAGCCGGTCTCCTTGTACCTCTTTATGGTATAATACACAAAGTTCCGACTACATCCCAAACTTTGGATTTCACTAAAAACTTGCATTGGTTTTTTTCCTGCTTGAAACAGTGAAATTACAGTCGCACGCAAATCTTTTGTTGGCCCAATTTTCACGGAGAATGAAACAAATATTCAAATGTATATTTTTTCTGATTCAAAACATTCGAAATTTAAAATTTTAAAAGTTTAAAAAAGGTTGCATGAATTACTTTCTTTTTAAATTAATTAAATAAGTTCGTCTCAAAACTTATGAACACACGAGGTACATAGAAAATACCCACAACACCCGAAACAAATATTCGCAGATCGTACTATCATTTGTCCCAAGACAGGAATCGAACCCGCAACTTCCTGCGCTGCAGGCGGAACTTCGTCCGCCGCGCCACATCGGTCGTCAATTAATATTATTAATTAAAGTTTATCGTTTCGTGTTGTACGTTTTTTTTTTTGGACGGAACGAGGAGGGCACGTGACAATTATTAAACATCGTTACATACAAAAGGATACCTAGTAGTAAAATATACGCGACGGGAGCGTGGACGAGACGGGGCTTATTCTTTTGTATGTAAAAATTGCCCGTTCCGTCCGGGACACGTTACGTATGCAGTGACCTTAACTTACCCTGAAGATAGAAAGATGTTCTCGACTTGCATAAAGTTTAGGCCATAGAACTCCCTGATGCCGAAGGTCTCGAAAAATTCCTTCACGGGCGTCATGGAATAGCAGCCGGCGAGTTGTGTCCGAGGGTAGTATAGGACGAAGGAAAGGCACATTTCCTGGAATTGTACAAGTTTAGTAAGTGTCGGTTTACGTTATAATAATTATTGGAAAGTAAATGTACTTATCTAATAATACTATAAATGCGAAACTTCGTGTGAATGTTTGTTACCACGTACCTTCGATGTAATCTGGTATGTTTAGATTTTAAGTTGTAAAATAACAAGGATTATCTAATTTTAAAAAATTTACTCCTTAGTGGGTTAAAAAGGGCGGTAAAGTTTCTATAGAAAATTATTATTCTTTTGTTTGATTCACTCAAAACTCAGTACTATACAGTAAATAGTGATACACGTATTTTTTTTATTTTTACAAAAGTACCTCTAGGGCTTCCATCAATTTTGATCGAAGCTCTAGGGGGCAATCAGTTTCCAGGCGAAGTCGCGGTGTGCAGCTGGTATGTAAATTAATATAATATCTGAGGTAAGTGCCTGATCGGAAAGCTCTTTAAACCACTCAAAATTCACTCAAATATAATAAGTACTCGCTGAATATTTAAATTTAACTATTTTAGAAGTTTGGAGTGCCTAAATAATTGTTTCGGAATACTTGTAGAAGTGTGGGCGCCTATTTAATGTGATCAAATTCCAGACCAAATTTTATTACCAAGTAACACTTTTTAATCGCTACTCAAGAAGTCGGGCTGGTTATGGCCTAGTTAGGCAAAGGGATATTGCACAATTCACTCCTATGCGAGATGTCTCAGGGTTCGCAGTTCGCTCAATTAGAATTGAAACGATTTCAGACAGGTTGGTACTCTCTACAAAGCAAGTTTCTATAGCTTACCTGGGCATCAGAATAGCCGCCCAGAATAAGTTTATCCCGTGAAGTAGTGTCATAAGTACATTCTGTGAGCAAAGTATCTCCTTTATAAAACTTTCTTCCGCCTGGAACTACTCTGGATTGTTGATAACGGACATCGTAGGAGTTTTCCTGAAAAATATTATGAATTTAAAAAAAACGCCATCTATGAAAAGATTATCGAACTGTTTTGTGACACTGACATCTATGTGGCGAGGCTTGGAATTAATACGCTGAGTCCAGCACTAAAGGTGGTGATAACAGCGGTTGGTTTTATGAACCCTATTGTAATAGCTGAATCCGCTAGATGACGCTATAAAGAAATCACATGAATTTTACCTCAGAAATTCTTGGTAATTCCTTGTTTCCTCTAACGTGTTTGAGTGAAATCTTTCTCGCTGTTCCATGAGCGTGTAAGAGGACAGAGACGATGTTGATACCGTCTTCTGGAATAGTCTGGAATAAATAAAGGCATTTGATTAGTTAGACTTAGACACATGAAGAGAAAAAATTTGGTTAGACAGTTGAGCTACCAGCTAATTTGAAGCTTATTGAAATTTGTCTGATATCTATATATTTATTTCACATCAGCGCAACACTACTATACCAATGACCGATATTGTATTGTATTCATTTATTTCAGATAATTAAATTAACCATATTATACATATATATATACATAAAATCAAATACCGATTGACACAAATTGGTGTAGGCCAATAAGTACACCCATCCATGGTAACCCACGGAAAAGAGCTGATATTGATGATGTACAAAACAAGCTATGTATGAACAAAATTTAACAAAAGAGATTTTACTACCACCTAGAGAATACAATCCCGGGATCCCAAATCTCGGGATCCCGGGATCCCGACCGTTTTCTGGCCTCGAAAATCCCGGGACTGTACTTGGCTAATCTCGGGATTTTCGGGATTGCCACAAACAAGTCTAGTTTGTATTCCGTAGTCCGTTGCGTCTTGAAAATAACCTTGCCTAGATTATTTTAATACATTACGACAAAAAGCAACTCGTACAATACGTAGGTACCCACTATTTACTACACAGGTACAGTCCTAATAATATGTTTGTCGTAGAACTTAGAAGGGACTTCCCCACTCGGAATACTTTAATACAATACTCTTAAGGTAATTCCCCAACGGACCAACAGGGGAATCACCCGATCATCTCATATCATAATATTGTTGCGGGTATTTCCCGTCGGGGATTCCCTGTACGAAAGTATAAATATGCAAATCAGGTTTTATTTTTTTCATTTATTGTTCTGTCAGTGACGGGTTACGTAGGCTACGCCATTAAAATTTAAAAGTCAATTATCTGAAATTAAGTATTTCAAATGGCGGGAGACTTTGTTAAACATAAAAAAGACAGTGATACGACGTCAGTGTGGAGTTATTATTTAGTTGCGAAGGACGGGAATAGTGCTAAATGTAAGCGATGCCCAGCCATCCTCAAGACTTTGGGTGGATCAACTAAGGGATTACATACACATTTGTTATCAAAACATAATATCAAGGTTATATCAGCTTCAACAAGTCAAGATTCTGAAAATCTGAACACAGCACCGCCGCCAGCCAAGCGAAAGTTAGATGATTATTTTACTAAAAGTGCCGACGATAGCCTGGATGATATCTTGGCAAGAATGATTGCATTAGATGGATTTCCATTCAGTGTATTCATAACCTCAGATGATTTGAGAAAATTGCTCTTAGCAAAATACACGGATTTACCAAAGTCAGCCGTCACTGTTCGAAAACGTGTTATGAATTACAGTGAAAAAATCAGAAAGCCAGTAACTGCAGAATTACAACATTTGAAAAGTGCAGGTGAAAGATTTAGTCTTTCTTTCGACGAGTGGACTTCAACTTCCAATAAACGATACATGGCGGTCAACGTTCATTCATATAAAAAATTTTGGAACTTAGGACTTGTTCCTATTTACGGAAGTATGACAGCTGAAAATTGTCTTCGTATATTGCAAGAGCGTCTAAGTAAATTTGACATTTCCCTAGAAACTGACATCGTGGCTATTGTAACCGATGGACCGAATGTTATGATAAAGGTGGGGCGGCTTGTTTGCACTGAACAACAACTGTGTCTCGCACATGGTATCAATTTGGCGGTCTGTGATGTGCTTTATGAAAAACATAATAATTTGCAAGATAGCCCTACCTCAGATGATAGTATAAATGAACCAGCTGTGAATGTTGATTATATGGACGACAGCGATGATGAACACCATTTAGAAGACTTAGACTGTACAGAATCAGGTTTAATCGTAATGTCACAAAATGATCTTGCGCCAGAACACGTACCAGAGTTAACACAATATGAAAATATTAATGAGCTGATAAAGAAAATCCGCAAAGTTGTAGTGTATTTCAAAAGATCTCCGTTGAAAAATGAAACAGTACTTCAAAAATATGTGAAAATTGAACATGGAAAAGAGCTGTCACTTCTTTTGGACTGTAAAACCAGGTGGAATAGTCTTTTAACAATGCTGGAGCGATTTTATCTTTTAAAAGCATGCATTCAAAAAGCTCTTATAGATCTCAATCATCCAATTCGTTTAGAAGATGTTGATTTTGAATTGGTAAATAAAATTGTTGATGTGCTGACCCCAATTAAATTGACAGTAGAAGCAATCTGTCGGCGAGATGCTAATTTATGCACAGCTGATGCCGCTCTGAAATTTCTTATAAAACAACTGTCTAGCAAAAACTCAGCACTTGCCAAAAAAATTAAAACATTCTTAGTGGAACGTATAAAGCAACGACGAAGTGATGATTTAACTGGCGTGTTAAATTATTTACAAAATCCACGAATGGATGATGAAAATCAGTTATTATCGGATTTGGAATGGCACGACTTATTTCCAGTTCCGACACAGGCTTTAGTGAGGAAGCAAATAAAGAGTATTGTAAAAAGACTTAATAGTCGAGATAACACGGAAGAAGAAGCAAGGTCAGGATCACAAACAGATGATGAGCTAAGGTCAGAAACCTCCCAACCCCAATTGACATTAAAGGAAAAGTTACAGCTGCAAATTAACAAGAGTATGAAATCCCCAGATCCTGAAGTACAAGTACAAAATGAATTGGGGTTGGCAAATAGTATTAGACGTGAAATGAGCCTGTTCGAAAATGGAGGAGTTCGTGGATATCACTTAGAAACAGCATATAAGTATCTATTGTCTATTCCTCCAACCAGCGTAGAACCTGAACGAGCGTTTTCAGCTGCTGCTTATGTTGGCAATAAACTACGAAGCAGGCTCGGAAGTCAAACATTGGATGCTTTGATATTTCTGCGACTATATTTTCGAAATTCTAAATAGTTATTTTGTGCTGTTTTTTAATTTCTTGCAAAAGTATTGTATTTTTTGGTTTGTGTTTTTTCTTTTCTTATTATTGTTCTGATTTGTGTTGTGCAAAGACATTAAAGACATTTTTTTTTATTACTCGTTTTTTTAAATTTTAGCTCAATTAGAAACCACATAGTCTAATCCCGGGATAGGCCCGGGATCCCGGGAAAAGGCTTCAAAAATCCCGTAAGCCCGGGATTGAAAAACATGCTCGGGATTGTATTCTCTACTACCACCTCTTTGTGTGTCACCCAATACTTCCATGTTATTTTTTTGATTGTTTTATATTTTCTATATTTGTGTCGAATGTCTCCCAATACCTCGATGTTCATTTATGTTTCATAATTTTTATACTTATGTCGAAATCTAAGAATGTTCATAGTGAACAAAACACGCTGCTGTCACAACGGAGGGATAGTGTCTTTAAACAATTTTCTTGATTTTGTAGCCTTTAACGAATCTATATGTGAGTTGACAGCATAAAACTTCAGTGCTTTCACGCACACAAGCGTGCACGTATACGAATAGGAAATTGAGACCAAGTCGCAATTTTTTGGCGACACCTCGTTTGTGTCTACTATCATTCTAAGCCTATGAGTATGGTAATCTCTTCTATAAATAAAATACTCACGCCTTCAGTACACTCAGAGCTACAGATGCCAACAGTCTTGTACTGTGTCTGGGCGGGCGGGATGACGTGTAGGGCAGATATGCCTATACCAGCGACCATGAGAGCCGCGTCGTGCATTCGTAGGGAAGGTGTGTAGTGCAGCCTTATTCCCGAACTGTCTAGGACTGAAAAATAGTTAAGAAAATATATAAAAAATTTTTGCAAACACTCACGGGAGTCCCATATTAAAAAACTCGTATTACGTACAACTCAATTCATTCATTATGTTTTTTAATGTGAAAACACGATTGTGAACAAATTACGATAAAAATCACGATAATTCACTGTTTTGCACATAATTTGGTCGAGATCTCAGGAACCCTTCGGACTATTGAAATAACTCATTTGATTCGTAGGTTATTGTTATTACTAATTATTTGATTCCTTGAACTAGTTTCTTCATAAATTGTGTAGTTTTCTTGTAAATAAGCAAAAACCTAATTTTTGCGCTTACGCCGCTTTTCCAAAAACGTATGCTCTGTCCCGTTCCTATGAATGCACAATCCTATGCCTATCCTTTTCACATTTTGTATCACTGCGGCCATGATGGCCTTGTGATCGCCACTTTATGCACTGAAGTTGTGGCGTTCATAATTCGTCACTAAGCCTTGCAGCTGATAGGAACAGTAGGATTTTCTTCGGGGTATTTTCACCCCGAAGAAAATATGTTAGGTATGGGGATATAAAATAATGAAGACTGAAAGTCTAATTTATGCGTTCTAGGTCTAACGACATCCTGTGTGTTGTGGGCAAGTCTTCGTGAGACTGAGACGCAGAAGATACGGGTTCGATTCCCTTCGCGGAAGAAATGTTTTAAAAATATTTGTACTTCGATTATTTTGTTTCAACCGAATTGTAGATTTAACAATGCAAGTCTAAATAAAGATAATTCAATGATATAATTTAAAGTTTACAAGATTAACTCCATATTTCACCAACAAAAGTCACCATAAACAAAATCAAAGTACCAGGGCAACATAACCAGCAAGGAAATTACAAACTCCTACTAATTTCACTTCCAAGATCTAAAGAAACTTGCCAAGCCAAACTCACCCTTATGCAGCAACTTGTTATCGTAATGAACTTCAAGCATGTAGTATGTAACACCTCCTTTCTCGCCTAGAGGAATGCCGACGTTTTCAGGCAGGAACTCACCTGGAAGCAAGTTAAGGAAATTAGAACTTTGTGCTAATTGTTTTAAAGGCCTTAGGTTGTTGGGAAGTTAGTATGATTAACTTTGAGGACGAATGTAGGTTCTTATTACTGACTTAGGAAAGTGGAAATAATAGAGTGAAGTGAGATCTGGCAAAGATTTACGCCTATTGGTTGAGTAGGTACTGTAGGTACTGCTATGGTAGGTATAAATAATTAATTTATACAGAAAAACAAAAACCCTGACCATTTACCTACAATTTTCTTGGCCATTGACAATTCCTCCATACAACCGCTATTTTAGTTGAGGTCATTGTCTATTTAATTCTACAGGGTGCCACGTAACACGTGTACTAAGAGGAAGGGTGTAAGACGCCATCCGGCCAGATGGGATGACAACCTGCGAAGGTTGCTGGCAGATGCTGGTTGCGGCTGAAGATGCACTATGGCGCTTATTAGGGGAGGCCTTATGCTGATGATGAAAGATGGTGATTACTTACTCTTAGATCCCATAGCCCAAGCAGCAATGGGGGTGGCACATGAGGACCAACTACTCGGCCTGTTGGGTCCGTAGTACCCGTCGCCTTCTGCCCACCGGTCCCACAGACCCTGAGTAAAAAAATTCTCAATTAATGACTTGATATAAATCATCGGCCTTGTGGCATATGAGTTATATATGATATTAATGGCACATATACTTTCTCTTTGCAAAAACACTTAATTCAAAAGTACCTATGTAGGTTCATTTAGGTTGTCTAAAGTAAAACGAAGAGCCTACCTTCTAAGTAGGTGATAGGGTGCCTGATAACGTGATAACTCTTTTAGACCTCTCTCACTTTCATTTAAACCTTCAACTGGTTGGTTGGTGACAAGTTTCAAATAAAAAATATCGTAGAGGTAAAATATAATATCGTTGAACCTCTCAGGTTACTCCCGGAGTCACCCCCTTTCGGCCTACACATATTTTGAGACACCATAATAATATACCGCAGATGATAATTCTTATGAATAAAAAATCAATTACCGTGAATAACTTCCGTCTGGGAAACCGTGCTCAATCTAAGTCCACATCTTCACTTTCTTAAGTAAAATAGTGGTCAAATGCTTCACACTTTTCAAATTAATAAATAAAACTTTATTGACAAAGAAAATTACAATTCAATAATAAATACAAATTAGAACTAGTATTTACAATTGAAACAATTAAGCTAATTGCAGACTGTTGCAGACAATCTACAGGTAGCTCAACTGATCCATATCAATACCAGTCGGAAGCGTTCCTAAGACGCTGGCTACATTGCCATAAATAAAATGTATACATCTATGCAAAATTTCAGGTAGATCCAATCAGAAGTTTTAGCGTTGTCTTCAGCCACACATCTTCAAACCTATAATATTATCAGGATATTAAACAGTTTGCCGCCGCTGTTGCCCATAGAACCGCCTGGCCATTGGTCGTGGCGGTCCCGACGTAAGAATCGATCCTCCAACTCAGACCGTTGATGTCGTAAGACAAAGGGAACCTACCAAGTGAAGGCAGCAGGTTCGTTCAGCAGTGGACGGATGTGTGCTGATAGCTTTCAACCATTACATAGCGTTTGTAACCCCGAATGGACCTTAGATACTCAAAAACAAAGTCCAATTTCCAACATACCGGATCATCCATTTGCATCTCACACTCATATAACACCATGTGATGCACAGGCGTCTCCGAGTCATCAGTCACTGGCACCCCGTCTTTGATGGGATGACTGTCGATGATGGGCTCGTAACCAACTATGTGCTGCTTTGATGGCAACTCTGGGGTCTTGAAGATTTTGCACCAGAAGAGTGTTGCCATTATGTGAGGGATTGTTAGCTGGAAAGAAAGGGAGCAGGTAAGATAGATGTTCTGTATTTCACATCAATATGTTCATTTATAGCTTAACTGATTATGACCCAAAGCCGACAGTGCTCTGAATCACGGAATTCATGACACATCACGTGGTCTCTTAACTTTCTATGATTATATTTTTATCTTAAAATATCTTAAAGAATACCAGTAGAAGAAGATTGTCTGTATTTCAATTAATTAATGTTTATGGTGGTATTTCGGATAAAGTTTCCAAAAAAAGGAAACAAAAATGCAGAAAAATAAATTAAATTATGGTGGTAGAGTCTAGTGACAATTATGTAAAAATAATAGACATAAGAAATGGTGTCTACATAGCATTTTGGTGTTACGGTTTTGTGAGGTGATGTTTCGCTCTTCGACGGAGCATGGTACGGCTAGTCGTCCAAGGTACGAGTACGTAAGGTATGACTCAATATCATAAAGATATATATAAATGAAATGTGTATAATAATATGTGCATCACTATTTACAGTAAATTACCAGAAGACTCAAAGGAACTTATAGAAAAATCTTTAGGAAAAAGTTGAAAATGTAATATAATTATTGTTATATAATTTAAAAGAATATTTAGAAATTTTATTTGTAATTTAAATGACTAGTAGTAGTAGTAGAGACTAGTCTCACAATATTTGCACGCCTGCATGCAGGCTGAATATAGTTAGTACTAAAATAGTTATAAGACCTGACATTGTATAGGTAATAATTATGTATTCTTGTAATTATATGATTGGTTGATTGGTATGTTTGAGATTGCAATGCTACTTACATTAGTCAACCTAACATCCCACTGATTGAGAGGGATGGAGTCAGGCTTAGACACCGGCTGCAGAAGTCTCAACGGTCGAGAACCACTCTTCACGTGCTTCGGAAGCTCTCCATCCGATCCTGGGGGGCCGAGTGCCCAGAGGATCTGGGTTGTGTCTTTCTGTGGGCAAAAGCAGAATATTAGAGTAGAATACCAGACAGTTAAAACTTATCACCTGTACCCTCTTACTTATAAGGTAATAATAATTAGGCGTATTTGAAAAAACGATAAACCGACTTCAAATTCCGGTACATAGATAGTTAATATTCAGCTATGTCTCGGACAAACGAAATCACCCCGCCCTTACTTTCCCTGACCGAAGGTCTATGTTCACGTGCAAAAAATTGAGTTTACACTGGCAAAATCTAGTTATAATTCAAGTCTAATTTAGTTTGATGACACATGGATGAAACTGTTGACGCCCGTTGCCATGGAAACCGTTAATTAGGTGATAATGAAATTATCATATTCTGAAGAATTTTTACAAACCTACTTTTTGCGTCACACATAGCAATTCCTCAAGAATCAAACTTATACCTCAAAATATTTTTTTATACAACAACGAAAGAATCATCAAAATCTATTAATAATTGGCGCAGATATCACCAAAACTGTTGTAGCTAGTCTTGATTCTCCAAAAATATCATGTCGCTTTTTAAGTTTAACGGGATAAATACTCTCTCGGGATAAAATTTTTATGGGACCACCTCGGGATTATTCTCTATACAATAGAGAAAGACACAGTAAAATCGGTTACCCATAGGCGGAGATATCAAGTAACATAGATACATAAAAAAAACATAGGTACAGAGGAACTGAGAACCTCCTCCTTTTTGAAGTCGATTAAAAAGAGATAGCATGTGAGGTTGGTGAGGGTGAGGCGAGCGCGTCATCATAAAGTTTTGTATGCATGTTGTAACAGAGAGCTCATAGATTTTTGTATCGAATTTTCATAATGTTCAAAAAGTATTTTCCTTTCGTCCATCACCTGCGCCTAAAACGCATTTTCTTATTGTACAACTTGAGTCTTTTCCTTTCGTCCACCACCTGCGCCTAAAAGTTTTCATTGGATCATATAAGCCTAGCTTAGATACAGCACTCAGGGAAAATGAAGAACGCTGGTTCCGGAGAAACCCATTAAAAAAAATCAACAATTAGGTATTGTAAGATGGAGTTGCTAAGGTACACTGTATACACCGGGGGGCGGGCAGCAGCGCCCCCTGCAGAAGCGTGTACCTATTATAAATAAAGCAAATCTTCTGAAACATTGTCCTTTGGGGAAGGCCTAAAGGCCAGCAGTATTTCGCCTGAGATGACAACGTATGTATGCTTACTGTCGGGGCTGTCGTGCCGCAAGAATCGACCCTCGGCCCGTGGATGTCGTAAAAGGCGACTTAGGGAATCTTTCAGAGGATGATCAGCAGCTTCAGCCTTAAATATACCTTTACTGCGATCCCCAACCCGCATGACCAGCGTGGGAATTATGGCATAAACCCCTGATGATTAGAAGCAATAAGGCGATCAGGTATGAGTGGAGGCCTAAGTCCAGCAGTGGACTAATAAAGGCTGTTGATGTGTGTGTTCACTGATGTGTTATAATTGCTTACCCCAATAACAAAGTCCTGTTTATCGCAAGTATCCAGAGGTCTCCTGAACTCCACGCAGGTGTGAGTTTTGTTCTGGTACGCGGATATCAGCTCATAGTCTTGCACGTCGTCTGCTATAACTTTGTCATCGAACTCTGATCCGTGGCAGTCCTGGAACAGGCAACAGATTAGAATGATTTGCTGTGATTTCGACATGAGAATTAGATCTGAGGAACATATATGTAGGTGACAAAGAGATCTCACTTCAATGTTGACGACCATTGAAAGTACAAACAAAGCAACTTTTTTCCAGTTTTTAAAAGAAATACCGAACACAGCAAGCAATTTTTACATAAAAAATTGGTCAAAACTTATAAAACAAAAAACTGGCTAAAATCCGTTCCCACTGTTTATCGAAAACTACTTTCAGCTAGGTCCTAACCTAACTACAAAGTTGCTAGTCATAAATGGGTGGTCCGTAACAATGCAATTTCAAACATTCAGGAGATATATACTTTCAAAGCTTTGGGCTTACTTAGGAGGAATAGAGCAGCCGTTATAATATTATGAATCCCCAAGAAAAACGATTAAGGAAAACCCTCGCCGATTTAACAACATTTATAGATCGAGCACCAAATAAAAGTTAACCTTCAATACATCTAACCTTTTCCGCGAACCTTTTACTTACACCCAAAGAAATATATTTTAATATTTCGAAGGAATTCCGCTCCAAAAGACTCAATAACTAAGGGTGACTTTCGCGTGGGCAGAGAGATTAAAGAGAGCAGATGATGAGACACCAAAAATAGAACAGATGTCTTGAGGTGTCTATAAAGATAAATAATAATTGGGTTTTTTGTGACTTTTTTTTATTAACCGGCAGATGTCGCTCAGCACGTGCCTACCTTCTGTTGGTGCACCTGGTGTTGTAAGAGATAGGGGGGGTTTGTGCATAAATGTCAATGATATCCTTTTTGGTACATGTGTTGGAGGGTTAAACGTTGCAATTACATATTTTTTAGTCTTGAGTGTTCAGGGTTGTGTGCTCTGTCATTTAATAATTATACACTAGCCATACTCAATGTAGAAGGTTTGTAAACCAACCACGACACAAATAACTAAAACTCACTAGCTTGGCGTGAGTTTCAGATATAATTGGAAGCAATATTTATTGAACGAAAGAAAGGATCTCAAATCGACAAGTAATGTAAATTGCGTATAACAAGACGAGGCAACAGAGTGAAAAGAAACAAAGTTTATATAGCTAGTGTATAGCTTAAAATGGCCTAAATTTTATTCCAAATTTAGAAATAGACTGTTCACTAGCTTTGACGTTGTCTTCGCCTAACGGCAAAATGTTTCACCTTCAATTCAAAATTCCTCACTCAACATTTTAGTAGGATGACAAAGATCCACAATAATCTGAACTGCACCCTTACACGTGCAACTAAAAAAGTAATCTTCGATTATTTTCTGTGTCTAACTTTTGTGTACAAAGAGCACATAAATTATAGAGAGAACCGATTCAAATCGCATATAAATGCATCTTTTTACTGCAAGACGTCCTTTCTTCAAATAAATCCGATTGCTATCTCCCCGGCACATCTACACGAAACGATTGTAGTAGTCCTCGCAAAACCAGCTTTAGGATTTATTGGAAGGTTCAGGTCGAGGAATTTGATTTCTCACGGTAGATCATGTGGATCCTCAGTTCTTGTTGGGTTTTATGGTGAATTTATTAGACACATCCAGTCCTGTATGTCGGAACTTGGAACATAATTGCTATCCCCTAGAAAATACGTTTTTGAATGGCTTTTCCCCTTTTTCAGACTTTGAAAAAAAGGAGGAGGTTCTTTGTGCGCCTGTCTGTATGTTTTGTATGTATGTTTATCGATATCTCCGCGTCAATTATTATGTGATATTTTTTTCGTTATTCCCGAGTGATTATTATTTATCCCGCAAAACGCGATCTGTTAACATTATTTATCGGGTATTTATAGCGTACCTTTTGTTTTATTTTCCCCTACGTTTCCATCGCGTTGCAGAACATGGTCACGGAGCGACTGTTGATGTTCTCGGAGTTACAGCCAAGAATTGACGGCAGTATCCACGACTACCCTCAATTCCTCTTCAGATTCAGGAATGTAGATTTGTTATCGGGGTTAGTAAATTTTTTCGTTTATTGCGGTTTTCTACTAAAGCGCAGCGAAGATGTAGGAGGGGTGAGCCTATTTGACGTTAGTAACGAAACGTTCGTTAAGTTTCGATTTTCCATACAATTTGGTACAGCAGCTCCTCTATCATGCGGACAGGGAACGCAAATGCCATACTAAAAGGAGACGTCACGATCAAGTCTCGTAACCAACGTCAAATAGACTCACCGCTCCGATCTAAGCGGTATTTGCTACCCAGAGCGTAAGCGGTAAGTAAGTTTCTCTTGGATTTCGCTTAAGTTTCGCGCGGTTTGCGGTATTCCGCATTAGTGACAGTAGGATTAGATAGCGCATGCCCACTCGGATTTCGCTGCCGCTCTGGCTAGTGGATACCGCGTAGAAAGAGTAAACAGGCCTTTGCGATGAAAGAGCGAAATTCCAGATTTTGCCGTCGTGTGTGTGTTTCGATTAGATGCTAATTAAGATGGAAACGGTATGTGACCAAGTGAGTTCCGGAACCACTTGCGTGGAGTCTTCACTAATAGATATAATTTCTCAGATCATCAAAAGTACACTTATGCAACAAACTGTTTCATTGTGAGATTCAAGTTCAAGCGGATACATTAACATTCTTGTAGTTCACATTCACACAAAAGAATAAGTTTTGAGAATTGCAGTTTGCCCATGAGAATCATACAACAATAGATGATCGTGAATGTACGTCAATCACGTTCTAATTTCTTAGTAGGATATTGACCCTTATGTTGTTGTAATAGGACACTATCTGTGATGTCATTGTATTTGCAAGAAATGCAGTTTTTTGGCGGTAAGTTTTGCGCAAACGATTTAATGCCGGTTTCGATTTAATCTTTGTGGGAAGGACAAAAGTGCGAGCTGTTGAGGAATTTTCGGAATCTTCACAATGCTTTTGGATTCTTCAGGTTTTCTTATAATAATATGCAGAAGAGTGAAATATGGCAGATATTTATTTTATTTAGATTAGGGTGCATTTGTGGTTTGCATCTTAAGGGTTTTTTGACAGCTTTTTCTTGAATGCAGAGCTGCTGACATTTGTATAATAAACCGCCAAGTGCGAGTCAACTCGCACACGAAGGGTTCCGTACCGTAAAAATCAGACAACTTTTTCAAAGAACATCAAATTTTCAACTTTTGGGAGAACCCTTTAAATTTCCAGCTTTATTATATTTTTATTATTTGTTGTTATTACAGTTGAAGTGTTACTTATTTATAGAAAGTTTCATGTGTCTGTCTACCTATTGTGGTTCAAGAGATGCCCTGAAAAACAAAGAGAAAAAATGCCAAAAAATCACGTTTTTTGTGTAGATGGCCCTTTAATTTGGATATTTATTATATACTTTTATTATTTGTTGTTATAGCGGCAAGAGAAATAAATATTCTCTGAAAATTTAATCTGTATACCTCTTACGGTTCATGCCCTGTGCCTGTGGCAGACGGACGGACGATCAGAGGAGGCTTAGTAATAGGGTTCCGTTTTCACCCTTCGGGTATGGAACCCTAAAATGGAGGCACATGTTGAAAACTAAAACACAGGAAGCAAACAATAGTTTGAGTTGTTATCATTGGCCAACAAATACTAAAAATATTATAAAGATGAAAATTTGAAGGGGTCACCGGACAAGTGAAAATATGATGTTTGAAAAAGTTGCTTGATTTTTACGGTACGGCGCCCTTCGCGTGCGGGTCGTCTCGCACTTGGCGGTTTATTACAAACATTAATTCCACGCACGTATATAAACTGACGCAGGTGTCTGTCTGTCAGCCCGCATGCACCTTGCACCGCATGTATTAAGTATTACTGCCTTAAGTAACGACTGCGATGCAAAACATTGTATTTATCGAGTTTTATTGTTATTATTTATGCTGGCAATGTGCGGGCCATTGCCTGCAACCTGCATTGTTCAATTATATGATTCGAATCGTAATTAATACGAAAAGACAAATGAATTTTCAAAATTCGTTCGTCACGATGCATTATGCGAGGTTTCATACAATTTCATACAGCGAATTTCTTTAGCTTCCTTTGAGAGTTTGGTGAAGCTTGTTGTCTTTTTAACGCAGTCACTGCCCAGTCTCTGCGGTGCAACCCGAAGGGGCGAGACGCAGGTTCACCAAGCGCGAGACGTCCATGTACGTGGTTTATAAGTGTTAAAATAGATTTGTTGGTAACTGCAGTTTCTGACTGTTTTCTATTTACAAGTTAATAAAATTAGCATTTTCTAGTAAAAATTATGAAAATATTGTCTTTCAATAACTATAAAAGAAAATGGCGCAAAGAAAGTATTCACAGCAAAGCTTTCTAAAAAGTGTAATTCTACTTTGAAGACACATTCGCAGAACCAGTAAGTTCCAGAATTCCATTCTAAGTTCGCCGTATGCATATTATTTACTATCAGGTGCAAAGCAGATGCTTGGAAAAATGTTAGCTACGCTAAAAGGAACGGGGAATGCTCAAGTTGTTTAAAGAGCATCGGTATAAATAGTTGAACTTTTATAAAGGTAAAGTATTTCTAGTTGGTCACGCAAGAAACCACTATATTTGTCTCGTAAATGGTGGGTGCCATACCTACAGTACCACTTAAAATAATAATAATAAATAAATAATGCTGGACAATTCCCACAGCATTATCAAGCCCCGTAAAGTATTATAAAATCTGTGCCTAAGCGGATCTTGTGATATGGGCACTAGATAACTGATGTTCTTAATACAATACACAACATATTATAACATCCAGAACACCCGGAGCGGAATGTCTGCAGATCTGATGAATGAAAATCTCATCACCATCATCATCAACATATCTAGTCCTCTGCTGGAAAAAGGCCTCCCCCAATGAGCGCCATAGCGCCCTGTCTTCAGCTTGCCGCATCCAGCATCTCCTGCAGTCTTTCGCAGATCGTCATCCCACCTAGCCGGAGGGCGTCCTACACTACGTTTGCCGAGTCGCGGTCTCCACTCGAGAACACGTTTACCCCAGCGGTTGTCGGTTCTTCGCGAGATATGGCCAGCCCATTGCCACTTCAGCTTGCTAATTCTCTGAGCTATGATGAATGAAAATCTCGGCGGTACTTTATTCTAAAGGGTTTATGTTTTAGTTCATACCATGGTAGTTGTTACATGGTACCACTATTTTACTAAAATACTCGACCAAGCGATATTCCCAGAATATTACATTACACCTTCCAAAATGTCAATTTCGTCTTACTTCTCTTCATTTTCTAATCACAAACCTTAACTTAGACGGCTGGTACTTTAAAATGTGATGTAAATTTTAAACGTAGTGATGTTCCAAACTTAACACCACTAGAATATAAAATTTTTGACAACACATTGTGAATTCAATTACATGGAAGTACTGCATAATTCAGGAAAATCTTTTGTAGGTACCTACTGGGGGTTTTGTAGCCATACTAATAATATGTAATGGATGCATGTAATGTAATTAGACTTGTTATCTAGCTTACTTTAATTAGAGCACGTCTTTGTTTTTTTTTTCTACCATGTGTGGTTGGCAGGTAGATAATGCCATCGGAATTAAGCCCACCTTTTTTATACTTTTCTATAAAGTGTGCAATAAAGTATTTAAATAAATACTAACAAGAAAACTAAAATGTTGTTTTCATTTGTTATTATTATTATTTAAGTATTTATTTACTAAGACAAAACCATTGAAAGTGCTGGAGGAATTAACTCACTATAAATGTTACACGTAGCCTTATATATAATTGTGTCGGTAGCAAAAGTAAAGAACTCTACCTCGGTCAAATCAATGTAAAAAAACAAACCCAATTGAAATATTACGAGCAGTCTGGTTATGACCAAGAGGTCAAGAAGGTTAGTCCAATCTTCACAAATCTCAGAGAAATCAGTCTTAATGAATACAACCCGAAATGACACACCAGAAGTTCAAAACCAAGGTTAAAAACTGGCTAAAATAACTTAATTGACTTGACTCTGCCGACAGTTAAATTATTAATTCCAGACGTATCCTTTATAAGGTGTTAAAGAAGCCTGTAACTGACTTCATTTTAAAAGCTGTTTGTGAAGGAATTTAAAGTTCCTAACCCAGCGGAACGTGATTTGGTGACGAATGTCCAAATTGTTCTGGACACCCCTAGGTCATCTTATTCTATTCAAATTGAATGTGATGTTTTAATTTGTATATTTTCGGGTACAAAGCAGAAAAGATTTAACTTACATTACATGTAGGTACATTTGATGAATAAATAAATAATCTTTTTACCTAAGTATAGTGTTATCTATCTTCGGTGAATCAAAGACCCGCGCACGCAATTTACTTAAATCCAAAAAAGCAATCGATTTTCGATCGGAAGGTCGGTCGCTGGTTTATAAATAAAAGACAATTTTAATTTAAAATAACATTCAATTTGTAAGCAAAGTTTGGTGTTACAAAAAAGATGTTCATCCAATCAGGTGCGGAGAGCGGATGTTTCCTGTCGTAAACTTTTGTTTGTTTTGCTAATCAAAATACTTCCAAACTCCTTTAAATCACCTTCCGACCTTTTCAGTATCGATATCGACAATACCGAAGTTTTCCAATCACCATTTATAAGACACATTTTTATCCCAACTTTCTAGGACCAAAAGGTCGTAAAACAAAAAGGTGCCCTTTTCCTTTAAGTACGGTGTACGGGCTATAAATTACCGAAACTATGACGAATGGTTTCGAAGGAATTTTTGTGAAATTGCCTTGATATTAGAATATGTAGCAAATTACCGAGGATATATTTTATCTTAAATGGATGTGTGTTAGAATTTTGAAGTACTTACCTTTGAGTTTACCTTTTAGGGCAATTTTGAAAAGAAATAGACCAGAGAGTAATAAAACTAGAAGGGAACAACCATGTTATTTTTATGGGCAATCGTGATTGATTATTATCGATTGACTTGCTGCCATCGGTAGATGAAAACAAAAAGTATCATCATTAATTTTTTAACACGACTTTTCAAGTAGGCAATTCTACTTTTACGAGTGAGTTATAAAATTCTGATTATAAACTTAGTTCAAAAGTCGAGACCTTGTACAAAGAATACTTTCAAAGGGGCGACGATAATACTTTTACTGGCAGTGGCGTATGCCCTTAAATGTGTGAAGAAAGCCTCTATTACCGTAAACGGCGCTGTTACCCACCCTTCAGGAAGCATCCTATACTAAAGATAGAGCATGATATTAAATCCAGTGAGTCACGTGTACGTGACTGTACTGCATTTATAAACTGCTGGTAATCTCCGATGCGTGTGACAAAGGTGCTATAATAAAGTACAGTCGCGCAGAACACGGAATTCCCGAAACGATACACGAGTTTTTACTTTTGATGAATACTAATCCTTTTCTTTGATGACAGAAGTGATGAGTCATCTGTTTTCGCTCGGAATGGCAATGAGCGTTTATTGACTTTTGAAAGCTATTCGAATGTGTTCTAAGGCTGTTTTACATGGATCCAGTGCTTTCGTCCAGTGTCTGCGATCGAGCGCGTCCGTTCAGTGATTTGTCAATTCAGTCGTTAGCTGGCTGTAGCGCTGGATGCATAGAAATAAGGCTTAATCGGATCTATGCGGACAGAATGCATGATGCGAAGATTAATTTGAGCAGTAAACAGATCTGGGAACATTTGAATATGTCGTTTGAACGTGCTCGACGATAATCAGTAATCAACCAGCAAGGGCCGGACTGATGTTGAATTGACTCGTTGGAAATTGGATATTTTGACACAGCCATGTGTGCTTGATCGAGCTGCCAATAACGGTGGCGTATTTATTTTTCGAGGTTTATTAATTGGCACAAGCTTATTCATCATCGCACACATCGGAAGTTTAATTGCCAGGGACAATTATTATGTGAATGATGTAATGATGCAGTTTATATTAAAACTAGCTTCTTTCCGCGACTACACACGCCTTATTTCCGGGATAAAAAGTAGCCTATGTGCTATTCCAGGTCTAGAATTAAATCTACGCAATATTTCAGCTCGTTCCTTATTTACGTTTTAAATAAGCAACATACATCCATCCATCTATCCAAACTTTCACAATTATAAAATATTTCGTGTGAAATGTGACATTCCGTATGTCAGTTTAAATTAAAATATAGTAGGAATACCTAACTCGAGTACCTAACTCGACTACCGTGCGGACAGGGAACTACGCATATCCCATACCAAAAAGAAACGTCACGATCACGTCTCGTTTCTAACGTCAAATAGACTCGCCCCTCCGTATTATACTACATATTATATTTTGACGCACATGCGGCTAGGTTACCCTAACTAAGAGATCTGAAGCTGTACTACGCACTGTTGGAAATTAGCCTCTTAAACTGCTGTTAAAGCATAAAATAAAGCTCATTTTCATTTGCATTCCACTTCCCCGCTCACCAGTGCCTGTAAATCACTAAGCAGGGATTCAGGAGTGCCTGCTCATTTGTTAGGTTACCCCACGGGGTTGTAAGGCTTTATCCTGGCTTAGGTTTTACGATTTTTAAGCCCATAACATTACTTTGAAGATTACGGACTGAAGTTGATATTTTAAAAAACCGAAACATTTAGATAGATAGATAGACAATGCTTTATTCATCACCTTATAAAACAGATAGTACTCATTAAATATAATGTAGGGCACAGCAATGGAACTGGCGGCCTTATCGCTTAAAGCGATTTCTTCCAGGCAACCAAAACGATGGTGAGAAAAATAGAGGATGGCGGTGCTTACAACATTAATTCAATCTATTTTTACAAACTAATATACATAATACCTACTTACTAAAATAATACACTAATACATGTAACAAAATAATAATACTTAGTAACTCTAAGGGACATGCTAAATATTCTAGTGTGACGTGACATTTAAAAAGAAATTATAGACTTTCCTTTTAAAAGCGTGATGTGATGTGGCCTTTATAATATCCACTGGCAAATCGTTCCAAAGTCTGACAGCTTGAGCAGTGAAAGAGTTGCTGTAAAAAGACATTTGTGTGCAAGATAGTGTTTAGGTGTGTTTTGTATCATCGTAACCAGTCAGAATCATCAGCGAGACTTGGCATGATCACCCCTAGGCCTTTTTCACATGCACTGCATGGTCGCCGAGTCGCCGTGCCGTGAAAATGTATTTATCTATTAATTCAAGCTTGTCTTACAGAATAACGTACATTCCAAAACGTCAAGCATTATTATAAAATCTAAAGTAGGTACGTAAGATAATTAACATTAGTTATGATTTGAAATTAAATAATAAGTAAGTATCTGTAAAACAAATATCTTCTTAGTCATAGATAGATTATAATAGCAGGTCAATTGTAATGTCAAAAATATAGACTTTTAAAAACATACAAAAAAATTCTACTTTAATACTTAGTCAATACAAGCAACTACAAATTAAAGTTAACAATAACAGGTCAAAATGTACTATTAAACAATGAGAGATTCAACTGGTCTAATTTCGCGATGCTGTCATAGAATACGTCGGCAGCGTCAGCTGAGGAGATAAACTCGTTTGGAAGGGTATGTACTCTAGGGGTAAAGTAGTATAGCATGAGCTAAATACTCAGCTTTTACATGCCACGGCACCGTGTAGTGACCGTGTGTCGCCCGTCCTATACATTTCTACTTTACACGGCACGGGACCGTGCCGGACCTTATGTATGTGAAAAGGGCCTTAGCGATGTGTAGAATAGAAAAGACAAAAATGACGCCAAATGCTTGAATGTTTGAATTTTTTAAATTGTTTTGACAGTTTTATCTTTACATGCTAGGCAAGTATAGCTTGGTAGGTACATAAAGGACTGCTGTACATGCTACCGGAGCTGGGTTCAATAAAACTAAAGCGAAAAAGTTTGGGAGCCAAACACGCGTCCATTAAAATCGAAGTCCTAGCTCACACTCAAATCTAACCAGTTGTTGAAACTAGGCTATTTACGAGTGTCTCGCGAACAATGCCGCAACGCAAATTCAGTACCTAAAACGTGTTCATTAAATTCAAAAACAGAACTAACACTGCAAATACGAAAGCTGTACAATTAGATACAAAGCTAAGACTGTTATATAGAACAAAAGACCTTATTGCAATGCAGAAACAAGCGCATTTAGAATTTATTCGCATGCACGCACAAGAACACAGGGTTCTTGTTTGCTATTTCAAGGCATGTGTGTCCTTTGCCCTGCTAGATGTCTAACTAGAGGTCAAATTTACTTTAGTACAAGACATGCATGGCCTAATAAATTATGTAGTAGCTTCAGTAGAATTTGCATGCGCCTTTTTAACCCACTTCGAAAAAAAGGACGAGGTTCTATGTTGGGCTGTATGTATGTTTTTAGGGTTCCGTACCCGAAGAGTGAAAACGGAACCCTATTACTAAGCCTCCGCTGTCCGTCCGTCCGTCCGTCTGTCACGGGGCTCTGTCTTATGAACCTGAAGAGTAGATAGTTGAAAATTTCAGATAATGTATTTCTCTTGCCGCTATAATAACAAATAATAAAAATAAAATAAATATCCAAGTTAAAGGCTTCCATACAAAAAACGTGATTTTTTTGGCTTTTTCTGTTCCTCGTTTGTCAAGGCTGACACATGAAACTTTCTAAAAATAAGTTACACTTCAACTGTAACTGCGACAAATACTAAAAATATAATAAAGTTGAAAATTTAAAGGGGTCATTTGATGATCTTTGAAAAAGTTGCCTGATTTTTATTTTCTCCGTTATTTATGAACCGATTTGGATGATTCTTTTGCAGTTGTTTAAAGGATGATCCCAGGGTGGTCACAAATTTGATTCCCACGAGACTAGAAAAACACACACATCAGTTAAAAACTAAGGGATTCGAAGTCAGTTTTTAGTTTTTTTGAAAACAATCAAATTATATGTTTTTGCCTTCTCAGAAAATAAACTCGCATGTTAAAGTTTTAAGCAGCGAAATAGGAAATTTGAAGTAGGCAAAGTACTTATATACGTAAATACCTAAATTTTGCGTGTGAACAATTTTAAATTACTAGTTCTAATTTGTTTTTATTATTTGGTTGTAATTTTCTTTGTCAATAAAGTATGTACCTGGTACATACGAAATTCATTTTAAATTTCATTCATTCACAAAACCCTTTAATAATAACAACCCAACGCAGTAATTTCCGTTATTTTGGTCAAATTGTAGACCAAAATTAGGGATGGACTAAATTTGTTACAATCTGTCTCGGATATGCTTAACAATCGTTCAGCTAAGAAATTCTACGTATATTTGCATACAAATGATACTAAGTCTTATTCTACGCCCTGGCAGTTGCAAATGGAATTTAGGAGTCACTATGTTGTTGATAAATGTAGAAGCGGTGAGTGGAGACAACTTAAACGTTTAATTTGGAGAAAACATCTGGGGAGTTCTGCGTAAGGTTTCATACTCAGCGCTAATTAAAACTTTTGCTTTAGTGTCGAAAGTGGGACAAAATCAATCGGAACAAGAGTGAATATATCTTCTAGATCTTCACTTACCACAGGGTGAGATTCTGGTCAAACGATGGTTTATTAAATTAAAAAAAAAACAGTGACAAAGTAACAATCTATTTCGAAAATTGTTGGACAAAAGATCTCGGGATTGCCCGTTTCGGATTCTCCGGACCATGTGTTCATGAAACTCCGCAAACATTAGACACAGTGTCATTGTGGCTATCTTTGGAGGAGGCCTTTTTCTAGCAGTGCAAGCCTAAGTCTTTTTTCTAATTAAGATGGAAATGATGTTGCCAAAACTGGTCGTTGTAGAGTAGGGAAGAGAAGAGGCCCAATTATGGTGTAAGTACGAGTATATTATTTTGTCACCAAACAAAATCAAAATAAATTGTCTTCGCAATGTTTTCAAATTCGCACGGGATTTCAAAAAGACCCGAGTAATTTAAGAAAAAGTCGAAAATAATAAAGTACTTACTTACGTTTTCATATCGATACCTACAGTGGCTAAAAGTGCTAGATAGATCGATCTAATATCAGGTTCATATTCTGAACTCTGCGCCCTACTTTGTATCGCATTAATTAAGTTTCAAAGCTGTTTGAACTAGGATTTAAAACAAAACTTTGTATCAAATTGACCTTTAATCTAGGGATGAGAGTGATTGATATTGGGTTTAGTGGGCGTTGGGATTGTTTCTATTGTTTATAATATACTAGCTCGTTCATATGGCTTCGTTTGCATAGTACATGGATTAAACGTGAAAAATCTAATATTTTGTTTACTAATCTGATTCTCTATAGTGTTTTTTTTTTATCGGACATTTAGTTATTTGCCTGCTCAGTAACTGGCACTTTCTGCCAACTCCCGTAAAAGAGCTTCGATTTTCTTTTGCCGCAATTAAAAAACTCGCTGCGTTCGCCGATTACTGATGTTTGTCCTCTAAAATTCTCAATTTATTTCTTCTAGCCTCCGCAAAAAAATTTATATTTCTTTTAATAATGTGGTTTTCTTTTAGTTTTTTTTTTAACGGCATTTAGTTCCGGTGATTACCCACACACTAACTTAGCCCAGTGTTGGGATTATAGCAATTACCCTGATGAAAAGAGCCAATAATGCGCTTATCAGGGGAGGCCTTTGTCCAGCAGTGAACTGGTAAAAGCTGTTGATAATTACTTACAAGTATTGGACACTAATTTTGAGTTGTGTTGTTTGGACAAGACAATTTGAACCTTTTGTCCGTAAGTTTGCTCTTTAGCGCCAAGCGCTCAAAATTTATAATGATAATTTGATAAAAGGATAAACCGACTGTAAACACGTACACAGTTTTCACGGACAAACCGAATCACGGTTTAAGTAAGTATTGTACCTAAAACATTAAAAAAAACATCAAAATCGGTCCATTATACATGACTTTTTTGAAATCGGTTAAAAACGGGATCATTTTTTCGTGCACTACATCCCTACAAAAGAACAAGCGTTGCCGAATTGCAGATCATACGAAGCGGTTCGAATCGGACTCCCAACAGCCAGAATACAAAAAACAATCTTGGAATTAACTAAACAAGCACAAACAAACAAGAACAATAAGCCGCTTACGAATTATAATTACTCAAGAAACTCAAAACAATTTAATAAAGACACAAATTAGGAATTAGGCAGTTGAAGGAAATGAAACCGGCAATCTTAAACGCAAAACACAAATAGGTGGTTCCGTAAGGATTTGTAACCGAATAAGCTCTTTAAAATGAGCGAGATTGTATACCCATTGTTATTTGAAGTGTGGTTGCGTACAATGACATAAAAATGAAATATATTAAAGTAGGTGTTTCTTACTTCTTAGAACGTATTTTGTATGGGAGAGTAGAGTAGAGTCCTTCTCTCTTAATATATTCTTTCATATTATTTTGAAGAAACCTTATTATGGAGTTCTCACACTAAGTGATGCTGGAACTCTATAGTTCTATACTATAGAGTTCCAGCATCACTTAGTGTGAGAAAATATATAAGGTAAAATTCACACAAAATACTAACATAACGGCAGCAATAAAAACGTAACTTGAGATTTGTCGTTGAAAGTCAAGCTCACAACTTTTTCTGACAAAACATATCTTAGTAACAGAGATACGTACATATTTCCTTCCGGTAGCGCCTTCGATCAATTATTGATCGAAGGGTAGCGCATACTAATTTCAAAGATACCAAAAGTCGATTTCGAAAAAGCAAGTTACGTTTCAATACACGCCTTGTTTTGCATAGAGCCCAAACGCATTTAGCCCCTAATCACGTTTCAATACTGATCAAATTAGCTCTCGTAACTCGTTGAATTGGACCACAAACATACCACAGTTCGTCACGCTCTTTGCGCCGGACGTTGACTTGCCTATCCTAAACCGCAATGTCTATTGTTTCAACATGGTAAATACTTTTATGTCTTCTTACTGCGGTCGCCACATTACATTGTGAGCAAATCGCGCCCGTATATCGAAACTACAGAAAAAATTGTCAGTTTTCAATAGAAGCCGATTGAAAATACGGGTCTAGAGTAGAACTATCGACCCTGAATTTTTGTTCATACACATAACATAACGAAAGAGCTCATATATTAGTATCAGTAGTAAGTAGGTTTCTTATTCACAGTCGTAGATGAGTATGACGCAGACGTCATACTCATACATCCAGTCCGATAATGTTTGTTCATAATATTAGCTTAGCAGAATATGGCTGGTAAAATTTTATAAGGGACACAAACGAGCTAAAATTATACAGACCACCCAATTAGTGAGCAAAACAACAGCAGCTGTTTATAATGAAAACTCACCAAAATTCGAGCGTTGCCATTTCTGTCTTCCACCCAAGCGACCACCAGATCAGCGCCTCTCATATTCCCGGCTGTATTGAATCCCAAACCAACGTAACCAAGCGTTCTCGCTTCAACCCTGAAGGTTATACTCGAATCTGAGTTCACCCATCGCAGTACAACTTCGCCGTCAGCGTCGAGCCTTTCTGAATGAGCCCAGTTCAAGCCTGACTCGTACGACATTGAATCGAATACTTCTCGTTTTTGCCTTCTGTATTGGTCTATGATTTTTGTGGTCATGGCGCTTTTTCTTTCCACTTGTAGCAGTCTCATCGCAGCTGCATTCTGTGTAGGGTTCGCTGGCAGCTCATTTGGCAGGATATGTTGTTTTTTTGGCAGTTTCGCATCGCAGAGCAAGATAGCGCTCAGCGCTAACACCACGGGTAAATGCATCTTGGTTCAATTGTTCATCACTTGTCTGTAACAAAAATAAAAGGACTTTAGTACTGGCGTCAAAGAGAATAAATGGAAACAAAAAGAAATCCTGGTTCCATTTCTTTCAGACTGCACTCGAAATGAATGGGAAACTTGCTCTCTGAAAGTTTGCTAATTTGAGGAGCGCACGGGACGACGCGAAGGCAATGAATGCGGTAACAAAAAGAGAGGATGCAGTCAAACAGGTAGTATTTCCGGCATTATATCCACCGGCATCGTAAAAACTGGACTATAACGAGATCAGGCTCGTTCTATAGGCATTGATTGGAGGCATGCGGTTACTTCCACAATGAAAGTGCCCGGGTGGAAGTTATTAGGGGATATCTTGTCATAGATACTTCCTTGAATGCTATTTTCGATAGTGGTGTATTGATTACGATAATAAATACGCTGTGAATAAAAGGGTCTGTACGATGTTATGAACGAAAGTATTTCTAACTATTCTCGTTGCTTAGCTCCAACATTATTAATATTATTATGCGCCAAAATAAAATCATTATTTCGGCGCCAGCGAATGAGTCAGTGCTCTCATAATGCGGATCTATTAATAAATAGCCTTACTTGGTATTACTAACACTAATTCATAAATTTCAACAAATATTTTCTACAGTTACCTTGGAAATAATTTATTCATAATCGTTTTAATAGACGGAGCGATTGTTCTCACGTCGGCAAAAAATATACGTGAGAAATTCAAGATGAGTGAAAAAATCGGAAACGCCATCTGGTCCTTTGAGGTGGATCGTGTAATATTTACGAGGGATTCTGTGAATAAATCATACGGAGAACGATGTTTACTTTACTACACTCAAGACTGGAGTGAGATCAAATGAAAGGAGTGAAATATTTACAAATAACGTCTTTGTAAAGGTGTGATGTGGGAGTAAATGTTTGTCAAGGAAGAGTACCGGCGAATTCACATATTCCCAAGAGTATGTTATTGTTTATGTAGTTGTAGGGGTTTGTCATGGAATTTATTTATGTACAACAAACTCAAGGTTTTAAGCCTGATGACATGATAATATTAATGCATTGGTAACATAGTGCAGAGATTTGCATAACACGTTTACTTATTTGTATAATCATGACCAATATGAATAATGCTCTGTTTGGCAGAATAGTGGACTTTTTCGGTTTCAAAAAGTGTTTGAACCCGAAATGTTCTTTATGAATGTTCTTTTCTTTCTACCAAACAGAACGGAAAAGGCAACAAGTAAAAACAATGCGGTAACGCGAAACAAGATCATTATCCACTTATTGAGAGGAAGTTGAAACCGAGACAGTCGTTATAGGCAAATGGAGTGATCGACAAAAAAGGCACTTTACTGAATAGAATTGACACCGTTTTGGATGTAACTATCTATAACCTGTTTACCTACTAAAGAAGGTCTTTGAATATATTTTTTCTTTGGGGAATTTATGAACAGCATTTCAACGTTAAATACGAGAGGTGACTCATCATCCAGACGGTGACTGGAACAGGCCTGTCCCCATGGCAGAAAAATACGCCCCCAACGTGGTTCGGAAAATTCCCACATTGTAACCCAAAACCCAGACGCAGCATACTTCGGCCAGTCAAGTCACAGGTGGGCAAAAAACAACCAATCCGCGAACAGATAAGAATCCTTTATTAACCCTGAGAACCTTGAAGTTCTCATAACCGGTACAAAAAGTGCATTGTATTATTACATCTTAGATCCGCAATACAGCTTATAAATCTGCGCCACCGTGTGATAAAGTGAATCATGTCTAGAGGTTTAATCCATACTGTATAATGCAGCTATTGAATCTTTTACTTCTGCCCACGCAAGATTCACTAATTCATTGTAAAACTAAAGCCTATTCCGAGTTGAACGAGAGAGACGAAGAAATCAATCAAATCAAATCAGAATAATTTCGTGTAAATTCGAATTATTCAGCGCACTCGGTTCTTGGGATAGATATTCGTTCAGCTTTATTCCAGTCTCTTTAGCTTTAGTATCTGTAGCCTGGTTGACCTCGAGAGGCATCG
Organism: Eupithecia inturbata; assembly: GCA_963662085.1. Lineage (NCBI taxonomy): Eukaryota > Metazoa > Arthropoda > Insecta > Lepidoptera > Geometridae > Eupithecia > Eupithecia inturbata. The sequence continues at coordinate 4,510,563 of OY759195.1, forward strand.
CTTAAGTTAATACCGTCAAATACCTCCCCTAAACTTGTGGAATCGTAGTTTACCTCAGCTGCCCAGAATGATATGATAGTACCCCTAATTCTAGTTTAATTAATGAAAACTGGGGCATAACTTTTCCTCAACATTTTGCCACAGCTTTAGATAAAGTTACTAGTTTTGAAAAGCTGGCCTGCGAGCTCTGTGAGGCAGAATGTTCCAGGCATTAAACTACTCCGATTTCCTCAGAGACTGAGATTTTCTGCCTAGATTATGTAGAGATTCCTTTGCGTGGGCCTAGTAGCCAGAAAATTACAAAAGTCCTTACAAAATAAATCACCAGTAAGCTTTGGCTACATGATTGTAAGCTCGGGTTGCCCTAGGGTTCAGGGAAACAAATCTTCATAGACAGGATCAATTTCTGGACGCGGAAAATGACTTCAAGGTTAAGTATTATTAACCTTGAAAAAGAAAGCCAATTCTATGCTCAAGCATAGAATTGGCTTTACAATTTTTTTCGTTACATTGTACAAAAGAAGTTTGTGTAAATGTATGCAAAATTCAAACCGGGTACATGATATCACTAGTTGCGTGAGAGTCGAGAGCGACACCATCTTTGGCCAATCCCAAATACGGTATCATGAAGGTTATCCTCTAGTTCCATATTGTACCAGGATTAGGATCTAAAGTTACCACTGCTGTATCTAGGAACCACAATATAACCGCTAAGCGGATTTACATCCGAAACATTGTCGCTAATTGGGTTTGTGATATTGCTTCCGGTAATATGCACGAGTAAATTAACTAATTATCATATTAATTGCTTATAGCATACACTCGTTCATTGAATGAAAACAGGATAATTCTATTCAAATTAAATAGAGCAAATAGATCCACTGAGATGGCAAATGTCAAATTGCTGTCTTTAGGTCCCTTGATTTTGCCATACAGTTTCGCAGTTTCTGACTGAGTTTTTTTACAAAAGCCTTTGTCTTGAGACTGCAATAATTCAGATCATCATCTTGACAGTCGGTTAAGCTCATAAAGTATCAATCAAGATCAACTAAAAGATATTGCGACAAAAATAAGAAAGCATAAGATCAGCACAAGAACAACGCATTCAAACCACGTTCGAAAAGGTTTCTGCGAAAACAATAACTTGCCTTGTAAGAAGTTACCGCTATTAATCTTGCTGCATTGGTTACTGCACTTTATGGATCGCTGGTGGTATTAATGAGTTCTTTTGTATGAGAAAGTATTATCCGCGAATAGTATTCAATTCACCAGCCAAGCTTGGTGTTTATGGCAACACCTCCCAGTTTGGTAGAGGCATAAAACTGCCAGGGAATTAAAATCATAGAGTTGGTGGATATCACACTGAGTTTCGTCAGACTCAGCAGGATTTAAGTCGAGATTACTTTGACTCTATCTCTAACCTGTGCTGTGTCGTTTTTGACTTATGTAGAGAAGAAAAGTAACGCGAAGTGTATATAACATACAGTAAGAAGGTTACTGTTTTATTGATCTTGAACAATTCGCTTTTACTGAGATGTTTCTAAGAACTCAAGTTGTTTTCGATTTACTGTATTATCGTTTATTGAACGGACCTCAGTGGGCCATACCGCCATTCATACCGCAAGACCCCATGGTCTTGAAGATATTTTTCTTGCCTCTGCAATATGAGAGCCAGTAAATCTTTTCAAATATAGATGGGAAATCTGTATCATCATATTTGTGATCAAACCCATTGTTAGTTGCTTTGTTCTCAAGGTTAATTGTTAACAGATTATACAGGTTACAATAAGTAATTAAATCACACTAATTCGTCAGTTCACAGCGGCTTAGGTAGGTAATTGTTTTTATCATTAATTAATATCAACAGGTAATCAATTGTTACAAAATAAAATGGACATACTCGTAGTTGCAGATTTCTCTTTGTTTGATTTGATTCTGCACAAAATAGAGCAAAACCTTGCTGAGCATGACCAAAGATCTTTACTTTCGAGCGGTCTACTTAACGATAATTTTTTTTTTTGGAATATTATTTTATTATTTTCTAATGATTGAGAACGAGTCAAGTATAAAATATTTAAAAGAAAATCGTTTAAATCTTTTGCCCTTAGGTATATTTACAGCAAAATTAATAACAGAAGTCGGAACGTCGGAAAGATGGAGATAACGTAAAAAGCAGACAGATGTGTTGTGTACGCGTGTCGAAACATGTATATATGTAATGTCGTGTAGCCTTTTCCCCCGATTGAGGAAAATTATATTCGGGAGAAGGATTTAGAATCACCTTCAAAAACATAATTCTTTTGATGGTTTCATCATCATCATTATCATGCCACAAACTTCCACAGCTAGACATAGGTCTCTTCCACATATAGCGGTCCTGAGCCGCATACATCCATAGACTCCCTGGATGGTATAGTCTTGATTTAAACTCGTTTTTTGCAAAATGCTCAGAAACACTAACACGCACTTAACGCAAATTATAAATCTTTCTACGGGATCCCCTTCATCCGATTCAGGAAGTTCGTGGGTTCTTTTAGTTTATATTACCAACAAATAGAGCTAACAATCGGTACTAGTCGAAAAACAAACGATCTTCCTGTTTGGTAGAGCGTTGATATTTGATATTCCAGACACCGCGCAAGAGAAAATCAAGAAACTTTCTGATGAGAGGAAGTCAATACATTATCGTGTGTGTACCTCTATATTAGTGCTAGATCGGATATCAATACCTTCATTTTACTGTACAAGATCTATAATTTGTTAAAACGAAGGAAATCGGCCGATATAAAAACAGTTCAGTGCTTTCATACAATGGAAATTTTATAGTTCGCAAAATCTGCTGAGACTGAGACGGGAGGTTCGTTCTCTTCTATGATTTTTTTCAACAAATTGAATACAGAAGAGAACTCAGTTTAATTTTTATGTTTTGTGTGAGTATTGCTAACTTATTTATAGCAAGCAACAAATATTAATCAATGAAGTTCTCACGGATCTATTATAAAGAGCCAATTTTTAATTCGACCTGCAAATTTAACACAAACAATTGATTTACGATTCACCATGGTCGTTCAGGTAATAAACTTCTATTTGAAAAGACAGGATTTCATTTGTTTCGGTTTGAATTTAGCCGAAGATAATTAAAAGAATCGATTTTCAATTTGTTCATTTGTTTATTGAGGTACTGCGGGTTCTGTAAAGTAGCAGTTGAAAGGGGTAAACAAGGATTTACAGGCATGGCGTGACCGTGGCAACGTAAATATCGACCCCTAAATCTGTCCGTGGATGTCGAAAGAGCCGATGAATGGGATTTATTGCATGCTTCCTGATGTTTTGTGTAAGTACATCATCATATCCTGTTATCGGGTTATTAGTGTTAATAACCATGCTGCCACTTGACATCATGTAGGTCGGAAGACTGATTATGAGGCTAGCATAGCACACACCATATCAGTCTCAAGAAGTCCACTACAGCCTGCAGGATATGGGCCTCCACCAAAGAGTTAGGAGTTATTTTTCTGCCATCCCATCTGATTATCAGAGTAGAAGGGATAGAGTGTGCATCTGTGTTTGCGCACATACTTGTGCACTATAGTATGTCCTGTGCACATGGTTAGGAGGACATCATCAAAAAGTTTGGGGGAAGCAAGCAGGATTATGTAAAAGAGGCAAAATTCCAGCAGTGGGTGTGAACGGTCTGAGATGATGTTAACATGTCAGGCAATATTTTTTGGCATAACACCAATTCAAAAGCACGAAATCTAATAAATTAAACCTATCAGGACTCTCACGGTATCTGAAACGCATAGACCAAGACACGGACATACCTAGAGGTTTTATGATGCGATTACTAGAAACCAAAGCAAGCAATTTATTGTACTCTGTATCAAGAATACAAATGAAAGACGATCGATTCAGAGAAGCTAATTTGTAGGTGGCACGATGTTCCTGATTTACAGGCAGCGACGCAGATACATTATTAGAATTGGGTGCGAAATGCGAACTATATGAGTGGCACGAGAAAGTGTAATCTTAGGATTTCTAGGTAGATTTAGTAGATAGACTCGGTAACTTTACGCGACACAATTAACGCTTTTGGCCTCAGCATAAAAGTGTGCTACAAGTGGGCTAGATAGAATACACCTTTAGAACGTTAGTGCACTAACTGCGTCTGAAGTCTCGCTCGTTTTGAATAGTGTAGAAAGAGATTCCCTCTATTTCAACGCAGAATGACAGCTTTTAGCCATTTAGCTCTCTGACTCTGACGGAGAAGTACAAGCTGAAATGATATTTTTTTATGCGTTGAATCTAGAATCTGAAATATATTTGTCACGTCCCAGAAAGATAGGCCAGAAAGAGTAATGTATTTTGAACATCAGGTAAATCTCAGTTGGGGGATTTATTTATACTCTTACTCTCTTACTCGTACTCTCGTGGTGGTCAGATAATTATGGGATAATCAAGAACAATAACGAATTTCGGACAAAGTGTCCGAAGAAATAGTGTCCGAAATGTCGGCAAGCCGATTTAGTTGATAGCATCTTAAAAATAATAATAAAAAAATATTGCTGGACAATCCACACAGCATCATAGATGAAGCTCTACTTAGCTTGGGGGCTAGAGCCCCCAAGCTAAGTAGAGCTTCTGTTATGGGTAGGTTCGTACTAGATGACTTATATACTTAATATAATACATTACATACATAGATATTGTTTATTATACATAGAAAATACCCAGAACACCCGGAACAAATATTTGCAGGTCGTACAAACATTTGTCCCAAGGCGGGAATCGAACCCGCAACCTCCTACGTCGCAGGCGGACCTTCGCCCGCCGCGCCACATCGGTTGTCAAATACTAAGTAACTTTTTTTTCCCCTGGCAATGGCCTTTATTTACAAAGAATTATATTTAAATAATAGAAATAAATTAGAACTAGTATTTACAATTGAAACAATAAAGCTAACTGCAGACTGTTGCAAACTATCTACAGGTAGCTCAACTGAGTAACTTAAGTAAATTAAGTTAACTTTCAAGTTCCATGTTATGAAATCTAACCGAGGAAGTATTCCATTCCAGACAAATTAGTAATAACGCTGTTAGTTTTTACTGCTGATTAGAATAATGATAGGACTTGCTATTGTTATAGGACAAGTTGTTTGTATAGAGTTGCTTTTGTCAGCTGTTTCTTAAACATAATGATGACAGGCTCTGACTGAATGTAAAGGGTAAACATTCAAGAATGACGATGATGATGTCTAGCCGAGTTTCGACCACGGTGACCAATCTCAACGGAGATTAGCCAGGTGCGCGGGACATATTATAGTGCACCAGTGTTTGCGCAAAAACAGGAGCACTCTCTATTCCCTATCACTCTCATAATCCGATGGGACGGCAGACTGACACGAGCGTGGAGAGATCAGGCGCAGGACCATCTTATTTTTAACTTGCTTTCCGTGCTTTCCTCGGAAAGGGCACGAGGGTTTAACACCACCAACTTCCTGGCTACTAGGAAGGTACTGTGAATTTATCAAGAATATTATCTTAGGGTAGTAAGTATGCTCCATCTGGCTCAGTAGGTATCTTTGTCCAGATGAATTCAATCAAAGTCGTTTGATTGAGTCGTGAAGTTCCGGCTAAGAATTTGCACCACTCCAACTTTTCCCGCGGGTGTCGACTAAGATTCGACTAAGGGATATTCTCCGGAGGACGGGCACCAGCGCAAGTGTAAGCCCAGCGCTGGGATAATGGTATTTCCTCCTTATAATAAGATCCATTAAGGCGCTTATCAGTTCCAGCAGTGGTACTAACATAGGCAATAGATGTCTAACAAAGTCAGCATGGAAAAAACAAAAATACTTGAAACCACCCGAGAATCTTCAACGCAAAGAGAATTCGATAGTTGGAAAATCTGAAAAATAAATACATTTAAATCCGAACTTCCGATCCAGCACGTTCCTAATTCGAATGTCACGGATCCGGCCGAGTGGCTCCGAACGGCACGAGAGGGAGCAACGCCCCCGCACCTGCCATCACGTTCTGGCATACCAGCCACCACTGATCTTCATTCTGCAACTTTGATCCTTACAAGAAAGTCTTGAAGATCCACTTTCCTACGGAGATCTGGTAGGCAACACATTGCAGAAACCTGCAATTATTTGACCTATTGAAGTATTAAAGGGCATTAATTGCAGCCAACGTTATCTTCCATTTGAGGAAAGCTTATTCAAACCGGAATGCTTGCTATTTCTTAATGTTCTATCGGAGATCAAAGGTCAATAGTGCGATTCTGATTGGGACATAAATACTAGTGCATAATATTCATATTTATCATATTGTGATTTTATCCATGCAAGTATTGTTCTTAGGTTTATGTAGTCTGTGATGCATAAAACCCCTGTCAGGGCGCTACAACTATTTTGGGTTCGCTCTTATTAGATTAACTTTGATACTTCATATTTATAGAATTAATTAATGTAAGAAAGTGGTTTAATCCTTAAATCATGACATTACGTCATGATTTAAGGATTAAACCACTTTCTTTTCTGTCTGAATGTTGTGCACACGTAGATACCCACATAACCTTGTCTCTCTCTCTCCTAATAAGGTTTGCTGGAAGAGAACTCTTTTTAGGGTTAAGCTCGCCTTTGCCGTTCCTTCTCTAGTTTTATGTTTTTTTATGAATGTTTTATTTAGTGCAATAAAGAATTAAGAATGATTAATATCATTCAACATATAATTTTATTTTTATTATATGTATTGGTAATACTGAAGGAGGCCATTCACCTGCTACCACAGATTAATATTCAGTGAATGACCAAGCCGCATAAATGCCTTTGTGAATTTTAGCGTTGATAATATGTTTCGCAAATTCACACAACAATAAAACCATTACATTTTGTGTCTTAGTAACAATTCGACGGGACCGATACAATGAATGTCTCATAAAGTCTTAAAATAAACGAGCATATTTTATTGCAAACACTCGACTCATTTATGTTATTCGAAGGTATGCTAATTGGCTGTGAACCACGGAATATTTTAATCGGTATTGTCGTGGATACCCAACGCGGTAGCGAGTTAGCGGCTAGAAACGCAACGGTCAAAATAGCAAAGGATAAATATATTTAAAAAAAAAACCTATAAAACGATTTTAAATAACACTGTTGCGGGACAAAATAGGTACTTTTCCCTCCGGAATAACATTTTTATATGACCACCCCCGAGTTTATCATTCTTTTTATAAAATAGTTTTCAAAATCGGTCCATAATTGACGGAGTAATCGATAAACATACATAAAATAAACCGCCAAGTGCGAGTCTACTCGCACACGAGGGGTTCCGTACCGTACAAATCTGGCAATTTTTCAAAGGATATCAAAAGTTCACTTGTTCAGGGACCCCTTTAAATTATCAACTTTAATATATTCTAGTATTTGTTATTATTACAGTTGAAGTGTTACTTATTAATAGAAAGTTTCACGTGTCTACCTACTAGTTCAAGAGATCATACAGCTTTGACAAAAGAAGAGCAAAAAATTAGCAAAAACAGCCACGTTTTTGGATGGGAGCCTAATTAACGATTTAATTTGGATATTTATTTTATTTTTAGCATTTGCCCTTACGGTTCATGAGAGAGAGCCCTGCGACAGACGACGGACGGACGGACGACGCGACGGAGGGACAGTTCCGTTTTCACCCTTCGGTTACGGCACCCTAAAAGCATACCCACATAAATCTTTTAAATCCATCATGTTTTGTATGTGAGTTTTCCAATATTGGAGTTGTTCCGTGATCATGGCGCATGAAACTGTGCCGAAATATTGGAAAACTCAAAACTCAAGTCCTAGTAAATAAATATCCCATTGTAAATCACTTTAGGATAGTGTTTGGCTGCATGTTGGTAACATGCAGCCAAACACTATCCTCCACTAAACTCCTTTTTTTGAAGTCGATTAAAAAGCAGAGCTTTTCAAGCATAATGGCTGTGCAAGTCAAATAGACAATGAAAGGAAGATTTTAATTTCCTATATCAGTGATTGTCCGAAGCATGATGAAAATTGGCAGATGTTTGTAGGCACAATCGGCGCCACGTTTCAACTATGTACTAGCCAAACTCGATGTAGAATGTTTGTTAACAAACCGCCCATACTTAACCTCAAAATACACTCTGTTGCCGCGTCTACGCAATTTACATTACCTGTCGATTTGAGATCCTTCTTTTAATTAATATTGCTTACAATTAATTATATCTGAAACTCGACGCCATGCAAGTAACTTTTAGTTATTTGTGTCGTGATTTGTTTACAAACCTTCTACATCGAGTTTGCTTAGTGTATAGATAGCACCACTACAAAAGGAAAATAAGATGATAAGCTTGATGATTCATCAAATTCGGAATAGGTACGCCGCCACAAATCCATTAAAGCATGTCCATAAAAACATTCGCACTAGCCCAAGACTGTTTCGAAAGACGCCGCGGACCGTAAACATTCCAGCAGAGCATGAACCGACTGGAACAAGGCATGTCTTGCCCCTGCTTAAGAAATATAGACTTTATTAAAGTTAAATAAGTTTCAGTTCTTACTTACTTGAGTCTAAATCCAAAAAAGAAATAAGAACTAATTACAGAGTTGGAAATAGCTGACCTGTAGAAAATGAAAATAAAATAGGAAAGCTAAGGGGGTTCACTATGGTCGGAATAAAAAGAATGAGAGAACGTTCTATTTTAAAATTTTTGAATATTAATTGGTTGACCATACAGACGATTGCGGTGCAATACTGAATTACATTCAAAATTAGAACAAGCATTGTTCACTCACCCTACCGATTGCCACTGACCCTACTGATCCAAACAAAGTCTCGCTCGGGAGATAAATAATAAGATAGAATAGAATCTCCGCTAAATACAGAATTATTCACATCTGTCTCCCTGCTCTGTCCCCCTCTTAGCAACGGTTGTGGGACAGATGAAACTTTTATAATCAAAAAGGTTATATCTGTCCCCCTTTTAGTCAGGAGGGTGCAGATCGAACAATTTCAAAAAAGAACAGTTCGATAATTTGTCCCTCTTTATGCAACGTTGGAACAGATTAAACTTTTTTTATACATATTACTAAAGATCAGTAATCAATCCTGAATCTGTCTAGACTTGTTTATTATTAAACGCAGGTTCGAACTTAATCCCGATTCTTATTTCCATCTCAATAAATGCTTAAAATAGTCTAAAATCGAGCAAGAAGTTATCCCAAAGTCAATTTAATTAAGTTTCTTAAAATTTCAAATCTGACGCCAATCCTACTCTAGCCAGTGTTGCCGTTTTAGCCACTTTGTGGCTAGATCTAGCGGGTTTTCAACGGTTTTAGCCAAAAGATATTCAATTTTAGCCACCAAAAAAAATCTAGCTACTTTTGGTATTTTTAGATAAATACTGTAGTAATGTGTGTATTAACACTTAATTCCATAATTATGATTAGAAACCAATTAAAAATTATGAAAAAAAATTGCAACAACTATGTTTTGCCGCCTGAAGTTTTAAACAAAATCACAAAAACGGTCAAACCAATCAAACAAATCGAAACACCATCTACATCATCATCACCCATTGACGAAGAGATTTCAGAGTTACCAGATGACATTATAGACCTACAAACAGATTTTTAATTTTTTGCAAAACAATTTACGGTAGGTAGTACCAACTTTTGATGTTATAAGTAGGTAAGAGATTTAAAATTTATTGTAACCAGTTTTTAATACATTTTCTGTAATTTATTTGATACTGTTTTAATTAGGCCACTTATCCCTATCCCTGTATAATAAATAATAATAATATAATATTAACAATAGTAATAAAATATTAAAGTAGGCAAAGAATACTATGATAGTTAGCCACTTCTAGCCATATTTCGAAAGCGATTTATTTACAAAACTGGCCACTTTTTTATTTTATGTAGCCACTAAAAAGACTGTCCTGACGGCAGCACTGCCTCTAGCTATTCAAGCGCAAATTCAGCAAAATCGAGTGTTAGATATAGTTTATGGGTGTGTTTTCAAGAGCACCCCAACAAAATAGAATCAATCTGTAATCAATCCTTAATCTGTCCAGCGAGCGTTGTCGTTCATCCAAACAGAAAGCGCTGTACAGTTCAACCGAAGCGTTTGCGTGCAGCTGCACCCCTACCGTTAAATGCTTGGTTCCGTAGCAGCATTAACAGTATTACTTTGCGAGTTGCGGTACACAGTTACACAAAGCGTAACCTCTGGACGATCAATACAATACCCACACACAACACTAACTGTTTGCTTAACAGAGTTCTCTTTAGGTTGAAGTTGGGACTGATTCTATTATTATAGATTAGGAAGACAATCTGGTTCGAATAGTACACTAATTTTGAGTCCCACCCAATGCTCCTTTTTCAAGTTCGTACAATGTGAGTCCTTGGACAAAATCATAGCAAACTTAAGGTGAGATCGAAAATGATCTCATGGAAATCATCAACGGCAAATAACCAGCCAGTCGGTAGGTACTCGGTTTTTGGAGCTCATGGGTTGAGGAGACTTCTTGTTGCTTTTTAGTTTGTTTTGATGAAATGCATAAAACCATGCGAAATTATCAGTGTCCAGAAACTATAAAGCTTCCCTTGCACAAATATTTCCTGATTCCACGACGACGCGGCGACGGTTGCCTACCTATGTAGACCTAGAGAATGGCACTAGAAGTTCTGAAGCAAAAGCAAGACCGTACCGTAATTAATCGGACCATGGCCTTGTTTCCGACGGTTTGCTCCGGTAAATCGTTTAGCACCGAGATTGCTGGGGTAATCAGCAGGTGATACAGAATGTACAACAGATGTGGTCGCTCCGGATTTCCAATCAGTGAAACTAACGCGATTCATAGCGAGAATCGGTTTGGTCGCGCGTGCACTGTGTTTTTAAATAACGCTTGGTTTTGGGCGAGAAACTGATTGATATCTAGAACAAACCTGATCAAAAAGGCGTTATAAAGTCAATTTGCGTTCCTATGAAAGCTTCTTGTTAAAATATTTGTTACTCCTTTACACCAAGCTTTCGATAACTACGGCTCGAGCTTAAATTGTGCATATATCAAAATTAAATGTATATATTTTTTTTATATAAGTAAGCCGCAGCTGAAAATGTCTACCCGAATTGTTCGCAGATAGGTGTCAACTCCAAATTCCAGTTGAAACACCATAATTGTTTATGATGATCGTCTAGCGGTGATTTTTTTGCGTTTAGCTTGAGATATTCATCTATTGCCCGCTTCTTTTCTTTTTTGTTCTCGTAGATAATGCGAATGCATTCGATCGTTCAACCCAAGGTAATGAAATGTCTAACCGTTTTTATTTCACATCAGGAGATCCGCTGTTCGGTCGGTTGTTGTCTCGTTCCTTTTACTTTGATCTCTCTCACATTTGACAAAAGAATTTAAAGATTGAAAATAGGTATTAAGATGGACTGCCGACTATCTGCTTTAATGTCCTGGTCTGACATGAAAATGCCATAGAAAATTGCACTACCAACGGGACTTGAGCCCGCAGCCCTTTCTTTAACCAGCAGTAGTCTAACCCGGCTCTCTAAGGGTCTGCTGTATACATAACCATTTGCACCGGGATTATGTCACATCATCGGATATGCTAGAAATTTTTGATGAGCTGGTATTATCAGTAAATTTGCCTCAACTGAACAACACTGAGCATTTTCACTTCCATATAAAGATAAAAGGTATAAGAGATTTTTTGCAGCAGATACAAGTCAAAGTGAAGACTATACGCAACGAAGAAATCCATGAGATTTTCATTCGAGTAATAAAGCGATTTTTGCGTGTGAATCGATAGATTAAGCTGTAAACAATGATCCGAACATTAACAAGAATATCTCGTGTATTTTTACCAAAACACCGAGAAACAATCGAATCGGTTTCGTGTTATTTTCTTTAAGCCTCGTATTTCAACTTCAATAACAAGTTAACATGAGTTCGGTACAAAAGTTTAAAAGAGATATGAAATATTAGACAGCAATAACTTAATTTGTAGACCCTAAACCTAAGTTGCCAAAACTGATTAATTTTTCAAACAAAATCACAACCGGACTGTGATTTTGAAGGACCCAAAATAAATTAAAACAAAAATTATACACAATCAAAAAGGATGACCGAAAGATACTGAAATCGTGTCTTAAAACCGTTGCACAAGTTCAAATTTCCAATAGCGAGAAGTTTAAACCGTTGAAGCACATTGTAGGGGAAATGATCCATTCATTGTTACTCGAGTACAACTTTGTAGTTTGCCGCAAAGGATTTTAGTTCGTAAAGCCGGCAGAAAAAGAACACAAATTCCGATTTTGGTTAACATTTTTGTTAAGACCTTTGGGAATTTATAAAAGGAACGGACGTTGAAAAAAGGGGCACGGCGGCGGCGGGAACACACCTGTCAGTGTTGCCATTGCCAGTTTGATGTGAATGGTGGTTCGTTACAATGAATTGGATTTGAGAAAGTTCTTTGGGAACGTTCTCTTCTGCATTCAAATGGGAGATGCGAACGTTGACCACAAAACTTTGAGCAAACTTGGACCGCCCGGCGCCGCCGCCGCTCTTTCTTTAGAAATCAATATCTATAGATAGGTCAGTCAGACGCGTGGGAATGCCAAAGTGCGCTGATACCTTATTATCTAACTTTAATGAGATAACTAGGATCATCATTAGGTATTTTATGTATGTATTGTCTTGCCTATAGCCATGATAATCTTGCCAACTAATTACTGCAACCAGACAAATCAATCATTGGCTAACTCACTCATTGCCGTATTTTGACACAGAGCGTCATGGTATCTGTAAATCTGTATGCATTGACAGATAAAACAATGATTTGTTTATATTGTGTTTTGTCTTGTTCTTCATTTTAGCTTTGTTTTTGTATGCGGCCCTAAGTCGTGTTTAAAACTTTTCATAATTATTTATACTGTTAAAATCGCTATTTATGCGAACGAGCACATTAAGATTTCATGTAAGTAAATATAATACTGGCAGGTTGATTGACCTTATATCGAATATCAACAAAAACTTGCATCATAAATAACCTAACGAGTCCAGTGATGAATCAGTCAACAAGACCGACCATCCTTCCGCCTACGTGAATTCCTAAGGAAAACCTATTATTTATTCTTTGGCTTCAAATGTTTCTTCAGAAGCCCTCTGTCCCTTTGTTGGCGAAACATTTATTATTCAACTTGCTTCTTCAAATTCTATGTCAAAATATTCGTGGAAACTTTTCACGAAGCATCACATACATTATGTTAATGGCTACTTGATGTGCTTGATTCAATTTGGGCGATATAATACTTTTCTACATAATGTTATGTATCTATAGGAAAATTAATTTACCCTCGTTTGCCTTTTTAGGGTTCCTCTGAGGTGGTCCCAAGGAACCTTTATTTCGTTTTATAGATAAACTTGAGCTCGTGAACCCAGAAACTTTATTGAACTAAAATAGTCAAACACAAAGCTCTAACGATATCCCAACTCCAAGAAACATTGATACACTAAAAAGATTTAAAATTACACACACACGCCTGTTGAATCAATAAAGCCTTTTGAAACAAAGGAGACGTTCAACCTACGCTCGTCCCGTGTTTTGAAATCATTAACGGATTCAAATATTTTAGAAGAGAGTACGTAGGAAATACGAAAATACTTATATATATAGAAAGTCTGTTGTGTTTAATTTAAAAGGAAATTGAAAACCACTTCAAGACACAAAAGATTCGTGAAGATCTGATCTCCTATTAACCAACAATAGATAACCGTCAAATAAGATATTTCTAATTCCCCCAATAAAAAGACTGATTACACATTTCAAGACAAGCACTGAGCACAAAAAACTAAACTATATGAATCAGTATTTTTATCTGTCAGTGGAAGCCAGTTTGAAGCCGTCATTATACGAAATCTCAGTAATCATTCATCATCAGAGGTTCAAACCGAAGCACCTGAGGTAGTTACAAGATGAACAAATTATTTAAATTGGGACGCTACTAATAATACGATGATGGTTATTGATTTGGAATCAAATTGTTGGTGGTATAACTAAGTCTGGAATTATTAAGAGGTTTCATGATTAATGGTTATAAAAGTAAAAACGATATACATAATAGAGACTCATTGGAATTAATCTAATATTTGTAATAACAAGAATAGGTTGAATGAAGTAGAAAGTACGAGACGCCTATGGTAGTTTAAATCAAAAACAGAAGCAGAAAAGATAAATTATAGGTACCCCGATAATGATGAGGCCGACGAAATTTTAAAGGTGCACTTTTATTTAGCTTACTTAAGTCTAATTTGCATTTCCAATTGAACAATTATGGAAATTGCAAACTCATAATATTTCCGCTCTGAGTAATTTTCGACACGCAAAAGAGATCTTGTAATAAAAATTGAGCAGACTGTAGCAGTTCAAAACCCGCTTCCCTGACATAAGAAAGGATATCCGCTGAGAAGTCAATAAGGGGTCATTATGCGTATGTAGACCGTACAGCTACCGACTTCAATAATCACAATACAACGGAACTTTAAAGAAGCCAAACCAACCTTTTACGTCCAAAGTTCTATCCACATCTTTACAATAAAACGAAACATAAATGATTATTATCTGACATTCAGACTTTGGTATTTTACTATTCAAATCTCTATAGTTTTGATAAACAAGGCGCAATAAGTTTCTCATCACCAACACCAATTCGTCTCGACAATTTTCTGACTCTCCAAACAAATAAAAAATAATAAGCGAAGTTAATTATTTCCACTTTAAACGCTGGATATGAATCAGAGGTATTGAAGGTAGCTCATAAAGATACGAAACCTGTTAATAAGCAGCTTCCTCCGAAAAGATTAAAAACTTGCACGAAAGAAGTAATTGGACCGAACAATTTGGAAGTCGGTAATTTATGAAACAAGATTTGAATTTGTTACATGAGCATTAAAAGACCATGTTTGATTTGAAAGCGTATTTGGAATGTCTCATTAAATTTATGTTATGTGAGCATTTGATTGGAAAACTCTAGGTAACAGTGACATTCAAATTGAAAACTGGGATATTTAATGGACCTAGACACAAGGAAATATGTGAAATGGTGTTAAAGTCTTAACTTTTTGTGATTTAAAATCGGCAAATGTTTTGGAAAAAAAATAACATAAATAAAAGCTGTATTCCAGGAAAGATTTATAAGTTACAATATTGTACAGGAAGTTCTTAAAAACTAACTACTATATCCTGCAATTGGCAGTCTTATCCCATGCAGAGATTTCTACCAGACGACCATAATACAAGGGACCTTAAATCAAAGGCTAATGGACCTAGACACAAGGAAATATGTGAAATGGTGTTAAAGTCTTAACTTTTTGTGATTTAAAATCGGCAAATGTTTTGGAAAAAAAAATAACATAAATAAAAGCTGTATTCCAGGAAAGATTTATATGTTACAGTATTGTACAGGAAGTTCTTAAAAACTAACTACTATATCCTGCAATTGGCGGTCTTATCCTATGCAGAGATTTCTACCAGACGACCATAATACAAGGGACCTTAAATCAAAGGCTAATGGACCTAGACACGAGGAAATATGTGAAATGGTGTTAAAGTTTTTCTTTTTGTGATTTAAAATCGGCAAATGTTTTGGAAAAAAAAATAACATAAATAAAAGCTGTATTCCAGGAAAGATTTATATGTTACAGTATTGTACAGGAAGTTCTTAAAAACTAACTACTATATCCTGCAATTGGCGGTCTTATCCCATGCAGAGATTTCTACCAGACGACCATAATACAAGGGACCTTAAATCAAAGGCTACCTATGAGCTAGCTAGTTGTAGCTAGCTGTGTGTAATAGTTGGGCTATTATTAGGTACTTAACTATAACTGTGTTATGCCTTGTCTTGTCCCTTGACAAATTTGTCCTTAACAACACATTGAAATTTTGTATAAACTTATACACATTTACATGCCAAGCAAATTTTCGATTCTGGAAACCGTGTAGAGTACGAATGTGAATGTACATACATACATTGTAGTGTACAGTATCTTAAAGGCAGCTGTATTCAAATCGAACGCATCTGAGAAAGCAATCTCTAGGAAGGTATTTTTGAATACAGAAGAGCATGTCCATCAGTCTTAAAACTGCAATCCAATTCAGAGCCATGTGGAAATCTCTGTACTTACATCTACAATTCAGAGTTCATGAACATTATAATACACACACGCTTCCCGTCTCAAACAACAATTTCCTCTCACATGCCAACGGTTAATTCAACTAATTATAACAATACATATAGTTTTGTTAAGCCGACATACGACTAACAAATGTGGATCTGTCATACACGTATAGACCGGTCACGACAAGTCTTAGATGTAATGAGTCATACAAACTCATACAATTTCGTCGTGTACTCAGATTTATTACTTGTTAATTTATGGAGAGCTTTATCTGCTTTACAATGTAGGTAGGTATGTTCTGTGGTTTATCTAGTGTTGAGTTTATAGAGATGAACGTGAACATAACACTTGAAAAGCTTTTTGTATGATTGTTCAGTGGCTGGATAAAAAAAGAAAATAATCATGCTTTCAGTTTGGCTCTACCAACCAAATCTTAAGCTTATCTCGGCTCGAACTTCCTATACTCATCTTCAGTTCAGTGTGTATAATAATGTGATCGAAATTTTATGCTGGCCTGACCATCAATCAATCCGAAATTGAATTATTTTGCCATCATTAGTCGATTGGGTATCCATTATACTTAGTGTGGTAATCAAATTTCAGGAACTGTGGCCAAAAAGCCAATATCTATTTCTCTTAATTACTGGATATTGACACAATCTGGTAATGATGATCAAGTTCTGGTAATGCTTAATGCAGATATAAATTCTGATATATTTCCCGCAAAGCTAAGCGCTTTCAAATAAGACAATTTCATAGCAACAACAGTATTCAAGCAGTCGTAAATATTAAACGGTAGGTGACCTTCATTTCGCACTTGAGGGAATGGACCCTCCGTCTCGTTTGAAAGCTCTTTTGAGCACAAATCTAGCCCTTTTTTATGAATGACCTTGTCTCGAGTTCAATTACTAGCATTATACTTCAGAAGAAATGCTTATAAAATAATTATCTCATAGGTCAGATACCTGTGGAACATAAGCACCATCGTATTTGATAAATATGAAGACAGAATGAATCTATTTATTTTTGGGTTAGTCTCAGCCGTCTCTGTCTCTAAAATTATGTCAAAAGCATTTGAAATGATTTTACTGATATCAAAATGCATTCGCATATGCACTCGTAATGGCTTCAGAACCCTTTATACCCACACATAGATACTAGCATTTCATATGTCAACGGCTTCGCACACGTTGTTTCAATGGAAACGTTAAGATTATTTATATCCCATGGGAACTATTTTATGCAATAAAAAGTATAGTAGTTATAGTATTAAGTAGCCTATGTTTGATTCCAGGCTTAGAGCTACATTTACGCAAATTTTCAGCTCGATCAGTTCAGTCGTTATGGCATGAAGAGATAACAAACATCCAAGCAAACATCTTAACATCCAAACTTTCACGTTTTTAATATTAGTGTAATTGTGTGCCCCTGGTATAACCCCAGCTTGTAAAAGACAATTAATTTCCAATTCCAACGAATTTAATTTATTTCCAAAAAGCTAAATGCCCGACTTCCGAAATTTAAATTGAGTTAATTGCTTCAAATTATCACGATTTCAACAAGTGCCCGAAACCCCAGAAACCTCATGGCCTTTTACGGATTACATTGATGAAGTGTCGAAAAATGGTTGGAGAGGTTCATTCATAAGTTTACAAAACGTAAAAACTGAGGTATAGCTTCAACCTTGTTATCATTAGCACCTTAAAATCTCACGATACATGTATGGGAGACGGTTGTTTGACGAGAATCTTTTTAACCAAAACCGAAAAAAGCAGGAGGTTCTATCTAGTGGCATTTTTTTTAAATGTATGTTCGTCGATTTCTGTGTACCTGGGGGGCTATTGGGACAAATGCTTGTACGATCTGCAAATATTTGTTCCGGGTGTTCAGGGTATTTTCTATATATAATAAAAAAATATTATCTGTGTAATACCTACATTGTATTAAGTATACAGTTACTAGTAGGTACTGATATTATCAGTCATCTAGTTCTAGTACCCATAACACAAGCTCTGCTTAGCTTGGGGCTAGATGATGATGCTGTGAGGATTGTCCAGCATCATTTATTTTTATTTATTTTTTCGTCAATTACGGGCCGATTTAGAAAATTTACTATTTTATAAAGAATGATCCCGATGAGGTCTCATATTTTTTTTATTTCCGAAGGATTACTATTTATCCCGCAAAACTTAATACAAAAAACTACATAGGATTGACATTCCTCATCGAATGTGGTCCCAGTCTAACGTGACTAGCGTCAGAGACAATCTGTCAAAGATACCGACTGTCGGCGGCGAAACCATAATGTTGTTGTTGTTGTTGCTGTTTATGTTGATAGATTAATTTATTGTTATCTGAAGACGTCAATTTGCTTTAGTTTTACGTAACTTGAAATTGTACTTTTTTGTTTGTTATATCTTATAATAAAAATAGTGTTACTTGAAAGGTTTAGGTTTAAAACTAAGTTTTCAGTTTAAATTATGTAAATCGGTTAAAGGTTTTACAGATATTTTAGGATTTGTATAAGGAAAAATGTTCCGAACTGAGTTTTCGTAAGTTTTTGTTGTAGGAACTTTTTTATTACTTGAAAACGTTTAGATGTTATGATTGTAGAATAATAAGGCATATTTTATTTATATAAAAACATAAATTTGTATAAAAATTCAAAAATTCTATAAAATAATAACAAAGAAATAAAGGTTTCGGCTCAAATGAAAATGTTAGGAGAATTAGGACCAAAAACGCACAGGCGTCTTGCCGGTAATACACTGCCATATAAATATAAGCGCATTTTTGAGTCGCAGCTCAGCCACCGAATAGACAAGAAGTAGTGAAAGCAAGACAGCAAGTAGTCGTAGGGAAACCTAGGAACAGCCGAAACCTGAAAATTCAAGATTTATCCTGCGTTTCATTTCTTCGAAGTCGAGGTCCCCCACAGGAAGGAAGATCAGGTCATCGTACTACAGCTTCATACGCATTCAGAGGTGCGTGGCGGCGCGGCGTGCGTCTACCAGCTACAGAAGGGGAAAGGAACGCACGTGGAACCCAAGTTGGGATACTGTCCCAGGGCGAACCAGGTTCATCCAGGTTACCGTCCGCAACACCTAACTAAACTATGTATGTATGACAAAGAAATCAAAAGCAATCACATAATTCCGGATCTAGGAAGCTTGTAATAAATTAAAGAACCAGGCAGAATAGATATGGCAGGATGGCAGGCATAGATCTAAGTAAAATTCGGTAGATATGGTACGTATGTTCTCCCAGCGCTAACTCAACAAATGGCCGGTGTTGTTTTACAACAAAACGCAAAGATACGCTATTTCCAATCTTATGCAATATACCTACCTAAAGAACAACAGATGGAAAGACGTACCTACCTAGACCGAAGTGCGACCGAGACAACAATACGCACGCGAATCAGGAACGTCGGCGGCGCCGCGCCGCCGCCGCCCGCCGCCGCCGCTCCGGTCCGACTATGACTGAGGTGGGTGTACTTAATTGCACCTAATTTGAGCCTTCTACTTTTGAGAAGCTAGTACCCAATCTCCCGAATTTTACTTAGATCGGTCGGCAGAAGGCATCTTTACACAGTAGAGCACAATTCTATTACCAAACGAGTTGGTGATTCACAACAATTTATGCAACGAGCTACAACATGGTTATAGAGAGCCCCGGGTCGAGGTCGAGGCTAAAGTCAACGCCATGCGGTACTTTACATAACTGTGGCGTCTGTGGCCATGATTGCTGGTTTTCATAGTATATTTTGGAGAGTTTCTGATGGCGTTGTTGGCCTGGTTGAAACGTACCTAGTTGCTTTTATTGCTATAATTGCGAGGAGGTGGCAAAAATTTTAGGATGCGACGAGCGACCAACTTTTGTGGACACTAGGCCATTACGAAGTAACTTTATCCTTATCCAGGCTACATGACACAAAATACGCAAGCAAGCTCCTGGTGTCTGTCAGCAGGTAAATTCTGATGTATTTGTGAGTGTATTCATCTCATTATTTTGCTAATTATTATCGCTAATTAGATGAATACAAAACAAAAAAATTAACAGTTGAGCGGCGAAACTAGTACCTATGATAAATCTAATTCTAAATCGACCATCGATAGTCTAATTATAATTACCTAGATACATACTATTTATTACTAGATCTGCCCGTGTCAAAAACCACAAATCATGGACACCTTACAGCAGGAAGTCACTGTTTAGCTTATCATCGTCGCGCGTCCGTGACTTTACCTGGCTTTTAACAGCTTCGCTAACTTAATTAAAGGGTTTTAATGAGGAGATAAACTTCGGAGCGTTTGAAGGGTCTGGGTTGGGAGTAGACCCTAAAAGTTTTTGATAGCTGTGAAATTAATAAGAATGACTTTTGAAAGTACTAATGCTAAGTTTTGAAATAGGTACCCTTGGAAAATAGCTCGGTTCAATTGGTTTTGCAGTTATTGGTTTTCAATTGGAATTGTTTGTCGCATAACATCAGGAAAGCGGTCGGTTCTCTAAGAAATATGCGTAGAAAGTGTCAATCGTCCGTCACGCACCTAGTACCTAGTTGATGATAACAACGACGACCAATGACGACGACGACGACGCTTCGATTTAGGCTCCACCATCCCCATGAGGTACAAAATTAGGTGACGGTTGGTAATAATCCCTTTTACGGAAGCCGCTGCCCCTTTTCTGACAAATTATATATTTTACAAATTATAATATTTATGGGAGATCTTTAAGAAGGCGCAATGCACGCCATTTTGTAAAAAGGATAGGCATATGATTTTTTTTAAGACGCGCCGCGCCACCGCGGCGCCACGCCCCGCCGCCGCACAGTGGATCGAAAAAGCCCTTCCTATAGACATAGAACTTTTTTTTTCTAAACATGCTTTTTCTTATTGGAAACCAAGACAGAATCTTATTAGAAGCCCAAACTATATCATATTTTATGAACCTAGGTGATAATGACGCAGAAAAGATTTTTTGAACTTTAATTTGTATGGAGAAAAACATGAAAATCGATATTTTTCGGCTCTCGTGCGAGTGCCCGTTATTTCCTCCGGCATAAATAATGTTCCTATTTTTTACTATCTTTTGACATATAGCACATATGGGGCACTCGATGGACTTCAGGTGAAAAAAAATAAAATATATTTTTAAATTTTCTTTTTGCATTTTATTCATTATACAAGGTACATTACGACCTATAAATAATATTTCAACTCACCTAATTATTGTTACAATTTTAATGTAATATTTCACCTATCATAATAATGAAAATATATAAAATTTTTATATTTAGTTAAAGTAAAAGCATAATTATCAAATACAGTCATTATTTTTAAAAAGAAAAGAATAATAATTACAAACTACAAAGGCGATTAAACAATTCACACGAAATAAATATTACTATTTTTTTAGACACAAGGCAAATTTTTCTATATTACAAGTTATCATACACAATAATTATTTAAAAAACACGTATTATGTACCTACATATAAGTTACAAAGTTTCTGTAAAACAATTAGAACATATTAAAAGACACATCCATATCAGCATCTGTGTCTTCTGGATCAATTAATTAATGTGCTCTGACTTGAGGCACCATCAAATCCCCATTTCGATATTAATATCATTGATTGGTTTGTAATCTCGTCAGGTAAACTTTTTATTATTCTTTTAACAGTTATGTCATGGAGTGCTTGAAGAACTACTTTGGCCATTGTATCTGTAACAGTGATTGCGTCTTTCGGAGGAAAGCAATCCATCTTGACTTGCTGCACTTTGTAATATGATGGATACAAATTTGTAATGCCTTCTTGAATGGCAGATACTCTCAACGTTATATACTGCCACTTTGATAGTTTAAGTGACTGTAATAAGCCGAGCGCTTTGGTAGGGGTGAAAACACATTTATTTTTTTCAGTTGCTTGTTCCACGATTTTTTCCGCCTCTTTTGGATTCTTTAGAATATGATCTATGGCTGCTGCCAAAATATCTTTACCCTCATTTTTCATATTAGCAATTAAAGCAAAGGCCAATTCTGAACTTTCTCGGCCTTTATAATTATAATTTTCAATCCTTCGTACCTTTTGTTTTGTTCCAAGTTCTGTGAAAGGTTTGCGCGGACTGGGAGCCGTTTTCGTTGATGTTCCAACAGTTGATGTACTCGGAGAGGGTAAAAACAATTCGCCAGCTTCACTTGTTTCTTGAATTGCAGTATTTAGCTGTTGTGGTCGTATATTTTCACGTACACAAGTTGGCCACTCGATATTCTGCTCCAACCAATCTGTATAGTTGAAAGTTTCTGTGTTACATTTTGCAGATTTCCATCTTTTTATCACAGACTGACTAAACCTTCGACAGAATTCTTGGAGAGTGTCTGTATCTTCTTCAGATAAACTCAAATTCAACTGAAATTTAACACTTTCTAACAGTTCTAAATAGTTTCCAAGCTTGCCAGACTGTTTTAGAATCACAAATAGATCCAGATTGGTCACCACACTATGTTTTTCCATTTTTAACTCGAAATTTCACAGATGTTTTACGTAGTAAGTTTTAATATAACTAAAAAAATATTCAGAACCCTCCATATTTATACTTACTTCATACCGGCTAACGACTACTAGAAAAAACTAGACAATGACAAATTGTTAATTAGGTAAGTACCTACTTAAATAACATCCATTTTTAATAACAAAGCAAAGGGACTTAAGGAATTCTTAGAATAATAATACAATCATAAGTGACGGGTTAGCAGGTAGTTCAAGATAAGTAGGTAAACCTCTGGATCTCGGACCCTTCTGACCCACAATTTTTGACCCGCTTAATAAAAGTCCCCTTATGACCCACTTTCAAGTACCCATTTGACCCACTGTGGGTCAAAACATTTTTTATTATTAAATTAAATAATTATTTCGTACCTTTCTGACCCATTTGTGCAAAACAAAGAAAACTCATAGACAGTACAGTTATAACAAAAAATATTTGGCATTGAAATTATTTTTATTTATATGTATAAGGAATGTGACGTGTACTTGAGATATTATAGATAGTATTTTCGCATTTTTATAATGGTTTGATAAGGTTCAATACGTAGAAGTTTACAACTAACCTAGAAACATACCTAGCGAAAGACTAAGTACCTGCTATCTGCACCCTGCGACTGGTTTCTAGCAATGGCCCTGTTTGCTTGCAATGGCACATTTTTTTACCTGGAACTGATAGCAATACCAGGTAAAAAAAGTTCTAATAAGCATCTATTGTTATACTGATACAATAACCAAATAACAATAATTATATAATTAAAAAATTAAGGACTTTTTCGCAGATGTGTGGTAAAGCCATTTTATCAATTATACACCATATTTGGCGATATTTTCTCCGATGAAAATTCAAAGAATGTCGTGCCATTGATTTACGCATTGCTACCAGATAAAAAACAAGACACATATGAAAAACTATTTTCTGTGATAAAATTGCAATTGCCAATATGGTGTCCTTCTAAAACGACTACAGACTATGAAAAGGCTGCAATGAATGCAATCAAAGCGATTTTCCCAAATGTTACTATTGGAGGATGGTATTTTCATTTTAGTCAGGCCTTGTGTAAAAAGGCGAAAAAGTTAAATGTGTTTAAAGAGCCAAGCCACAAAAGACACATTGCGTTATGTGCTGCCCTCTCTTTAGTGCCATTAGAAGAAGTCGACAACGGATGGTTGTATATAATGGAAGATTGTCCTACAGAAAATAAAAATATATGTGATTTTAATGATTATTTCATTAACACGTGGTTAAAAGATGAAAATTTAAGAAGCAGATGGAATTTTTGTGGTCTGTTGCATAGAACCACTAATAATGTAGAGGGGTGGCATTCAAAAATAAATAAATATTTAAACGGCAAGACAAAGCCAAACATATTAAAATTTAAAAAAAATTTAGATGAAGAAGCGTCTTTAACACCAATAAAGATGGCTAAATTTGAAAACGTAGCCTTCTCGAAAAATCGTAGAAACAGTAACATTGAAAAAGATAGGAGAATTAATTTTATTTCAGAACAATTTCATAATAAAGACATTACTCTTGGTCATTGTCTGGAAAAATTGTTAACGTATGTGTTTAATAAGTAATAAATATTATATTTTACAATCCTTATCTAGTTTGATTTTACCAACAAAACCATACCCTTTCGACAAAGCACTATGTCAATTCTCTACTTTACATTATCTCTCGAGCGCGGGGTCCGCTTTAACATTTATTTACATTAGGCTTTTTATTTCAACGGGCCACCTGCATGACATCTACCATCCTTGGGAAATTTATCATGATGATAGTGCGATGTATCCATATGTCCCATAGGTATGAATTTCCCGTGGACATCTAGGGGAAGAAGATGGAGTAGCCCTATTAACCGGAAACCACACGGCAGGTCTTATTACAAATACCAACAATAACAGTATATACATTTTATATATTTATAGGTCGTAATGTACCTTGTATAATGAATAAAATGCAAAAAGAAAATTTAAAAATATATTTTATTTTTTTTCACCTGAAGTCCATCGAGTGCCCCATATGTGCTATATGTCAAAAGATAGTAAAAAATAGGAACATTATTTATGCCGGAGGAAATAACGGGCACTCGCACGAGAGCCGAAAAATATCGATTTTCATGTTTTTCTCCATACAAATTAAAGTTCAAAAAATCTTTTCTGCGTCATTATCACCTAGGTTCATAAAATATGATATAGTTTGGGCTTCTAATAAGATTCTGTCTTGGTTTCCAATAAGAAAAATCATGTTTAAAAAAAAAAGTTCTATGTCTATAGGAAGGGCTTTTTCGATCCACTGTGCGCCGTTCCAAAATCTTGATTTTCGTTTATTTACAAGAAAACAACACAACTTATGAAGTACCTAACTGGTTCAAGGAACCAAATAATTGATAATAAATAACCTACCAATCAAAACATAAGTCATTTCAATAGACCGCAGGGTTCTTGAGATCTCGACCAAACTATGTGCGAAACAGTGCACAATCTTTATCTTCATGTTTATTTTTTCGTATTTTTTTTTCGTCGTGTTTTCACATTCAAGGAACCAAAAAAAATATGTTGAATTTATGTAAGTAATTCTAGTTTTTACCACGGGGATGCCGTGAGTACCTACGTACTGAGATCCAGGCCTAGTTTGACAGCCAAACCCGTTAGATTCGCCCCTTATGAGAGGCTTATGTCCAGCTGTTGTCATCGTTCGGCTGTTAATGATGATGATGATATTTTACTCAAAAGCAAATAAAAAGAAAGTGCAATGCGCCTTTTATTTTAAATCATACAGATCAGTAGATAAGGTATAGTCATAAAATGCACCCGCATACATAGGAATTGGATTCTCTGTGTGCCTAATTGTCTGTAAGTGACTCTGAATCTGTGCGTATTATAAAAACTTGCTCAGTCACCGATCTATGATTGAGTAACGACTTTCTATGGCAAAAGCGTTACTCAAGCTTATAATATCGAGTATAGTTTCATAATACCACGTCCTAAGATTGTAATTAGTTCATTAACCCGTGCGAAAATAGAATCAGCTGATCGCATGAGTTCTATGGGCTAGGCTACCACTACTAACTATTTACTACTAGCTAATTAAGACGATACCTATACCTGTTTTTTTATTTATATTAAACATTATTTACATACTTATCTACAGCTAACATAAACCGTTGATCGGTTTGTTCGTCAGCCTCAGTCTCTATGGTACGAGTAAGTATATTAACTAATGAATACAACAACTCGTACACTTATCATAGGCTAATTAATACAATATGCACCCACCGCAGCGCAGGTCAGAATCTGATAGAGGTACCAACTATTTTTATCTAATAGTTGTGGATGGCATCTGGAAGCCAAGAAAGACAAGCGGGTCTACCTACAAGCCTACCTACCTAATGTATCTATTAGATAGATCAGTAGATCTACTGATCTGGAAGGACCACCTATCTATGTAGGTGTCTATACCTACCTAGATAGGGGTTCCTACAATCTTATGTTCGTGGACAAGGCACATTTGAACAGCAAAAACAAAAATGTTTTGAAAAACTAAAACCAAGTTCAAATTCCTTAATGTACACAGTTGTTTAAGTTTTATGCAAGACATCCTCGGAAATAAAGTTTTTATGGGACCGTCTCGGGATCATTCTCTAGGTACCTATACCTATACCCCTTCATTATATCAATAAATAATATTTTTTATTATCAATATCGGTCCATAATTGATGGAGAAATCGACGAACATTACCTTAAAACAAAAATAAAATAAACATACAAACCTACTGCCGAACTCCTCTATTTTTTAAGTCGGTTCAAATGTACCTGAATTCAGTAATAAAAAATGCTACTTATGCTACGTAACACGCACTATCGTAGAAAGATCGCACGCTTCGCACGCTTTCGTCAATACGGTACTTACCTACCTTATGCTACGTAACACGCACTATCGTAGAAAGATCGCACGCTTCGCACGCTTTCGTCAATACGGTACTTACCTACCTTATGCTACGTAACGTGTATAAGACGCTATTTTTTTTTTATAGTTAGCATAGGTATTTGCCGTTGTCTAAGTATTAGGTAGGTACCTATCTACTTACGGCTGTCTAGGTTCTTACTTTATGACTAGCTGCTGACCGCGGCTTCGCACGCTTTTTTCCGGGTTATAAAGTAGCCTATATCCGTCCCCGGGGTACAATTATTCACATTTTCTCCCTTTGGGGTCGAGACTCTAGGTCCGTGGGGTATCGAGGCTCTCCGGGTTTTTAAAAATTTATCTGAGTTTCTGGTCGACGCGACGCGTGACCCGAGAGCTGGCGGATATCTGGCGCAGCGCATCAGCATTGCCATACAGCGGGGCAATGCAGCCAGGGTCTTGGGGCGCTTCCGACTGGTATTGATATGGATCAGTTGAGCTACCTGTAGATTGTTGGCAACAGTCTGCAGTTAGCTTAATTGTTTCAATTGTAAATAGGTACTAGTTCTAATTTGTTTTTATTATTGAATTGTAATTTTCTTTGTCAATTACTCTAATATTAATATGGATGGCTTTCAACGTTCAAGTTACATATATGTACCTACCTTTAAGGTTTACTTAAATGGATATTAGTGACCCACATTGTGCGTGACTAGGACTTAGGTTACCTATAGCAAGGCGCAGACTAAAAGGATTAGATTTCATTTATGGGGTAACCGACCCCATAGAAAATCCATTTCATTCCATTTATCGGAAAAACTTGGTATAAAACTTAGTTTAGTTTTTCATTTGCATGTTTGAAGTCGTTTTAGTCCAAAGTCGAAGTTAACGACCCGGAAAATGTGATGTTGGAGAGAACCAGTCTTGGTTTTCTTTTTCGCGGTTTTATAGGTAATTACCTAGTAGGTAGGTTGGGTAGGTAGGTACTAGGTAGGTACTACCAATGTAATGTACCTTACCTACCTAGGTACCTCACCTATCTACCAGTTATTTTGACACCTAGGTCCGATCTCGGACCCTTCTGACCCACAATTTTTGACCCGCTTAATAAAAGTCCCCTTATGACCCACTTTCAAGTACCCATTTGACCCACTGTGGGTCAAAACATTTTTTATTATTAAATTAAATAATTATTTCGTACCTTTCTGACCCATTTGTGCAAAACAAACAAAACTCATAGACAGTACAGTTATAACAAAAAATATTTGGCATTGAAATTATTTTTATTTATATGTATAAGGAATGTGACGTGTACTTGAGATATTATAGATAGTATTTTCGCATTTTTATAATGGTTTGATAAGGTTCAATACGTAGAAGTTTACAACTAACCTAGAAACATACCTAGCGAAAGACTAAGTACCTGCTATCTGCACCCTGCGACTGGTTTCTAGCAATGGCCCTGTTTGCTTGCAATGGCACATTTTTTTACCTGGAACTGATAGCAATACCAGGTAAAAAAAGTTCTAATAAGCATCTATTGTTATACTGATACAATAACCAAATAACAATAATTATATAATTAAAAAATTAAGGACTTTTTCGCAGATGGCACTTTTAGATGTGTGGTAAAGCCATTTTATCAATTATACACCATATTTGGCGATATTTTCTCCGATGAAAATTCAAAGAATGTCGTGCCATTGATTTACGCATTGCTACCAGATAAAAAACAAGACACATATGAAAAACTATTTTCTGTGATAAAATTGCAATTGCCAAATTGGTGTCCTTCTAAAATGACTACAGACTATGAAAAGGCTGCAATGAATGCAATCAAAGCGATTTTCCCAAATGTTACTATTGGAGGATGCTATTTTCATTTTAGTCAGGCCTTGTGTAAAAAGGCGAAAAAGTTAAATGTGTTTAAAGAGCCAAGCCACAAAAGACACATTGCATTATGTGCTGCCCTCTCTTTAGTGCCATTAGAAGAAGTCGACAACGGATGGTTGTATATAATGGAAGATTGTCCTACAGAAAATAAAAATATATGTGATTTTAATGATTATTTCATTAACACGTGGTTAAAAGATGAAAATTTAAGAAGCAGATGGAATTTTTGTGGTCTGTTGCATAGAACCACTAATAATGTAGAGGGGTGGCATTCAAAAATAAATAAATATTTAAACGGCAAGACAAAGCCAAACATATTAAAATTTTTAAAAATTTTAGATGAAGAAGCGACTTTAACACCAATAAAGATGGCTAAATTTGATAACGTAGCCTTCTCGAAAAATCGTAGAAACAGTGACATTGAAAAAGATAGGAGAATTAATTTTATTTCAGAACAATTTCACAATAAAGACATTACTCTTGGTCATTGTCTGGAAAAATTGTTAACGTATGTGTTTAATAAGTAATAAATATTATATTTTACAATCCTTATCTAGTTTGATTTTACCAACAAAACCATACCCTTTCGACAAAGCACTATGTCAATTCTCTACTTTACATTATCTCTCGAGCGCGGGGTCCGCTTTAACATTTATTTACATTAGGCTTTTTATTTCAACGGGCCACCTGCATGACATCTACCATCCTTGGGAAATTTATCATGATGATAGTGCGATGTATCCATATGTCCCATAGGTATGAATTTCCCGTGGACATCTAGGGGAAGAAGATGGAGTAGCCCTATTAACCGGAAACCACACGGCAGGTCTTATTACAAATACCAACAATAACAGTATATACATTTTATATATTTGTTATATAATAATTTATTTTATTTTTGTATAAGTTAAAATATAATTTGGTTCTATTTTATTGACGATCCAATCCAAGACAAACCAATTTTGCCATTGACTGTACCTGTTAGAAAACCGGGTCAAACGGGACATGAAAAAACGAAGCGGGTCAAACGGGTACTTTTTTAAAGATAGGGTCAAAACATGCGGGTCAGAAGGGTCTGAGATCTTTCGGACGAAGGCAGGTAAGGTACAGTCAGCCACGAAAGTCGCTTATCATTCATTTTTTTAATTTTTAAAACTCAAATTGGTATGTATAACTGCGGAACTTGTAGGTCTTTTTTTTTATTAAATTTTGAAATTGTACCTATGCTAAAATTTATAATGCCACCATTGTATTCATACTAACATTATATACCTATTCGAAAATACCTAACTCTGTCTGTCTATCTATCTGTCTGTTACATTTTAACGTCTAAATGGCTGAGCCTGAGAAGCCGCGGGCAGCAGCTAGTCATAAATATGAGCAAACCTTAATACCTACCTACCTATACCTAGTAATTTACGCATTCGATTCGATATTATTCGATAATTAGGCTTTAAAAATCTCCAACTGTAGGTAGGTATAGGACTTTCGGTACTGACTGTAAGGTAGGTTAAGGTAGTAGGTACCTAGGTACCTAAGACAATAGGTACCTGTAAATACCTAGGTACTTACCTCTAAAGGATATGTTTAGATATTTATAAAGTGCCTAGGTATGACTAAGTAAAAAGATAACAAGTTATCCAATTTTTATGGAAAATCTTGCAAGAAATTAGTCAGAAAACGTGACGAATACCAAATATGTAGGTAGGTACCTACCTAGGTACCCGTTAAAGGTAATTACTGTTAGAAAAATAACTAGTTTGTACCTAGGTAGTACCTAATCATAATAAGGGTCTTATGCTACGAGGTAGTACTAAAAGCTATCGTACCTTACCTACTTCTACTGAAAATTAACAAAAGGTTAACGACCTGTGGAGGAAAGTATAGGTAGAAAATACTCCACATACCTATTATAGGTAGGTAGGTAGGTTTGGTTTTACCCACCTTTAGTTTGGGCAGCTAGCTGTTATAGGTAGTTACCTATTACCCTAGGTCCTATTATTCGTCTAGACTTGCACACAGATTCAGACACGGTAGCTTTAGCAAGCATTAGCATGGTCAGATGTGCAATGTGCTGTCTGCAAGCTTATTTTGTGCTAGGTAGGTAGGTATAAAGGTGTTACAGATGCATACATAGTCTGCTCTCAAGCCTAATAAGTACAATACTTATACTTAAAATAAGTACCTATCAGTAAAAATTTGCCGGTGCCGATCTTGGATAAAATCATCAGCCGGCATGCAAGCGGCAGATTGCAAAATACAACGAAAAATAAAAGAAACTCACTCAAAATCTGCACAGAACTGCGTCCACTTTCAAAAACAAAAGAAGTCAGAAAATGTCCAATTGTTTTCCGACCACAATCTAAATCAGTTCAGTTTTCACTTGTTTTTGTTTATTTTCGTTCGAATTTTGAAACTCGTGACGCTCACGCATGCGCATGACAACACTACCTTCTACGACGGCGCGCGTGGACTAACTGAATGAATGGATAATGGAGCGAAACGAACGACCAAGTTGAGAACGAACAAAATGAAAGAAAACAGAACGAATGAGATAGCAGCCAGCCGGGGCGCCGCCGCGCCGCCGCGCCGGGCAGAGCGGCTTCGGCGCGCCGTTCATGCTTTAAAAAAAAGATAGCGAATAGGGACAATAGGCTAGAGGAGTGAAACAGGTAATAATTATCAACTTACTACTACTACTAGGTACTAATCCGTATTAATACCTAATCATAATTTTAAAAACTACTTCATGGGAGAAGGTGTCGTTCCATGGTAAAGTAGCAGAATATTTTGAAATGGCTATGTAACTATATTTTAAATATATTATAAGACAAATATACATTGCTTTATAATATTATTTATTGTTTGATTAATGGTACCTAGATAATTTAAATAAGGATTATTAGATTAATGAAAGATAGGATAGGTAGGTAGCATTGGATACGAGGATAGCTGCACAATCGTTGTTCTTATACCTACCTAGTAGGTACCTACCTACCGTACCTAGGTACCACCTACCCACTGTAGGTACCTACCTATGAAATCTAATTAGGAATAAATTTAGTTAAAATTGATTCACAAGTTTATCATTTAATTTTTTACAAGTTACGATTCAAGTTATTTATAACAGAGATTCATAATTTGTTTACATGAAGTAGGTAGTTATTATAAAAATTACTTATTAGTTTTTCATACATAACAGGTGACCTAGTCTTGAATAAGATATGTTTTTGAGAAACGTAAAAAAAAAAGTTAGTTATGTAAATATACATTATGTTCATATAAATTACCCCGCGTGTAAAGGCTTAGGTATGCACTATACCTAGTAATTAAAAAAACCTTAAAGGTAAATTTGTGTGAATTATAATTTATACCTTAGTTTTTATTTATGCCACTTATAAACCTTACTCAAGTTTATCCACTCCAGTAGGTAGGTAGTTGGGATTGGTACCTACCTAGGTATAGTAAAACCTAATAGGTAGGCATTACCTAGTTAAGTTCCTTAGATAGGTAGACCAGGTACCTACCTGCTGTAAATTGATAGTTAGATATACACTTTACTGTATTCCTACCTAGTACAAAATAATAGGTTCGTTGGGTAAAATAACCTAGGTAGGTACCTACTAAGAATTTATGCCCTCTAAATTTGTGCCGCTTGTCGCTTCTGAAAATCAATTCCAATTTGGAACAGATTATTTTTATAAACTCATCTCCGCCAATAACGAAAACAAAATACCTACTCAAGCACGTCCCTTTGACAGCGTACAAAGCGATGGCAATTCGAGAACTAGCACACCCACACAAATAATTTATTTTCGTCCATATCCCAGCATAACCCCTTGCCCATTTATTTTTATTTTGAACCTTACGCCCCCAACCTTACAGTAAATTTTGTCTCTATTAAGCATGACCACAGAATAACTAAAAATACCAAGCTACTGCAAAGGTGTGAGGGTGAGTTCTTTTATTTTTTAAACAGGATATCCTGGCAAGGGCGCGCGGCCGTTTCCGAGCAAACTGTTCATTACGGAGTGACTGCTCTATAAAAAAAACCCAGCACGTGTACTAAGACAAGTGGGGTTGAACAAACAGCTGGAAGTTTCATAAAAAACTCAAAGACCGCTGTTTGAGCCCGTATAAAGTTCAAATTCTAAAATATTTAGTTCAAGTAATTTTGCTCCGAACTTTTTTACAATTACTAAGTAGGTGGTAATTTGCCTCATGACAGGATGTTCGTTAATTTTATCATCTTGTCGATAGAAGTCATTCTCTATGATTAAGCTGTCTTTTAAAAAGGCCAGGTTTTTAAGCTTTTTGTGCAGGTAGGTACTAAAATACATGTAATACCATCATAAATAAATTTATAAAATACTAAACTTTTTTTTTGTAAAGGAAAATTACAATTGAATAATAAAAACAAATTAGAACTAGTACTTACAATTGAAATAATTAAGCTAATTGCAGACTGTTGCAAACAATCTACAGGTAACTCAACTGAGCCATACTTTTACCTATACTTACCTATCCTGACCTGAGTAAGTCAGTAACACAGAGGCAAATCAGTATCTTACGTACGTATTATTAATTAAAATATATATTAACTCCTCGTCCTCCTTCTCCTTTAATAAAAGACTAATAGAAAGTATTTTGTTTTCGTCTAGCATTATTGAATAGAATGCAAAGAACAGTAGAGTGTTGAGAAAAACTAACGACGAGCGCATTAGAAAAAATGTTAGTTACTCAAAGCGTAAACAAAGGGATCTTCACTACGCCCACTTGAGATAGCGCCACAAAAAAAGGCAACCCTTGGGTTTTGGATTTCTTTAGACGCAATTATTAGAACAGTAATGCGATTTATGGGTGTTTGCTTGCTTGTGTGCTACTGAATATTCATAAGATTGAGTTTCATCTATCGGAACTCATTATCGCGTCCATTTGCTATCGAGCTGAGGTAATGAAATTAATTTATCGGATTTAGTTGAATCGGTCTGACCCCGGACTTTATGCCTTTTTTATTTTGTTTTGATCTACTAGCAGTTGGTAGTATTATTTGTGAAGTCACTGTTTTTATGTTATTATATCAAGCTTATAAGGCTAGCTAACATGATATTTATATTTATTTAATTATTTGTTATTCTGAAGATGTTGCACAGTCACCAACCGATTCTTTGGTCAACATACGAGTAGAATAGCTTTCGTCTATTTCACATTCCTAAATCCTAATTTTACCTAATTTTAGCTAATTCTAAAACAACAGAATCGACACCATTATGTAATATGAACTTAGCCAAGGCAGTAAGGTTAGCTAAATAACTGCGCCTTTGTTCTAGACTTTCATAAATTAGCATATAAAGTTATGATTATGTGTGTGACTAGAATAAAGCAATTAATTAGAGATAATTAGATCGTGCTTTTAGATAATATATAAAATATAAATCTTTGCAATATGTAGGTAGGTATACATATTAACGCAGATGTAATAACGTCTTTCTTCGGAATTTGGGATTGAAATATTTTTTGATTTGTCGTTTCATCATGCTTTATAAGATTAGAAGTATTTTTTTATAGTATTTTTCTTAGGCCTGAGGGCATGGTGGGCTCGCCGGCTATGTATGGGAGGAAGAGGGGACGCCAGTCGGGCCGCGGTAGGTTTATATGTTCCCGTGGTTCGGCGAAAATGGCGAGAGAAGGGTCAGCGGAGAGGTTTTAGTGGGTATTATATTACGTCCTTATCAGGACGTCGAGTCCCACATAATTCTGGTCCCCCCCAGACCAGTCTATTAGTAAACGAATTTCCTCGGCCGAGAAAAAAAAAAAAAAAAAAAAAAAAAAGGCCTGAGGGCATCTGCATTGTTAATGTAGGTAAATTCCTTGCTAATAGTTAATTCTTAAAAGGTCTACGTCACTCCTTCATAAAATGTCATCAACTCAACAGGGCAAAATAGAACATTGCCAGTTAACAATTAAGTGCCATGCAATTACTTTACTAATCTTACAGTAGAAGGCTACGAATAAATTAAATAGTAATAATTAAATAGTAGGTAGAAGGTGCTTCAAAGCTAAAGACAGAACGTAAAGTGAATTCTACCTGGCCATTACGTCTTCAGCACCCTCGCTTCATTCATGAGATTCCATTGTCGTGGACAAGGTCGTCTTGCTGTGAATTCTATGGAAATCTAACGCTTTTGAAAGAACTTTTGTGATTGAGTTGAATTTTTAAAAGCATTTGTGTTATTCTATTGTTATTCCTGGATAGCAGAATTTTGCCAAACTGTAATGTACTGCCTCGCCTTTCATTTATAGGTAGTCGTTATTTATATAATAGTGTATTTTATTTTATTAAGTAGGTACTTACCTACCTACTACTTAAGCACAAACTCTGCATAGCACAGATGGCACTGGCCATTTTATTATTCCAAATTAATATTCATAGAATAAACTACATTACATTTCGTTAAATCTAATATTTAGATTGGGTCGATACCTAGGTATCTACCCAATCTAAATATTAGATTTAATTAGATCTCAAAGTATAAACGTCAAGTAGGTAGGTATTTTATTTACCTAAGTCTGTGACCTGAGTGACCTTAAGCTGCAATACAAGATTAAAATACAAACAAACTTAGAAACAAAATATATTTTACGACAAACAATCCTCAACAACCCCTAAGTCACAACAATGCACATCCAATCCCCTATAAAATGAGGATTTCGATAACAATTCTAAGCTCGACAACTGAAACAGTTATTTATGTCCCTCGAAGAGCATTATTTTAGTTGCATTGCTGCAGTTTTGCGGTGCAGCTATTTTTCTCCCGTGGCGTAAATTTATAGTGGCCAGTTTAAAATGTGGGGAGTACCTGTAAAAGTGTTAACAGTCATTGTCTATTAGCGGAAATACATTTATTTAACGACACCGAAGAATGGGCACATTAAATTGTTTGTAAAAATAACAATAGGCAAAATACTCAACTACTCACTTCAAATGACAAAGTTGGTCTAGTAACTACATTTTTAAGTGTTTGTTTCATGTACGTTCCTAATAATTACATATAATAAAATAGCAACTAACTAACAAAATTATTTATATATAACACCAACTACGTGACCCGAATCGAAATTGAAAAAAAAAAACAAAAAAGCTCTTTGGCATGTGTTTGTATATATATATATATATTAGGTAGTATAGATAAACACTTTCAAAGCCGCGAGCAGAAGTTAGTTTAAAGTTTTAGGTAATATAATGATTAGTTTAATTCCATCTTTGTGGCCATGAGTGATGTGATGATGAATAAGTCTATGAAAATGTGCAAAAACTACTGTTGTCTCGATGCACATGCCAAAGAGCTTTTTTGTTTTTTTTTGTTCAATTTCGATTCGGGTAGTTTAGTTGGTGTTATATTTAAATAATTTTGTTAGTTGCTATTTTATGATAATATGTAATTATTAGGAAGGTACATAAAACAAACACTTAAAAATGTTAGTTATTATACCAACTTTGTCATTTGAAGTGAGTAGTTGAGTATTTGTCTATTGTTATTTTTAATACATATGTGTATATACTTGTTGTATTTGTTTTATTCTGTTATTGTAATTAAAATCATAATTGTAATTTACCATAAGTTATAGTATGTATCAACAATTTTAACTATTTCGTTGAAAATATAAAAAAAATATAATTATATATACCTATACTAATATATAATCTCTTTGTCCTGACTCATAGACAAGCCACAGCCAAAACCACTTATCGGAGAGATTTGAAATTTGTAGGATGTGTACCTAGGTCTTGGTACGAAAGAGAGAATTACGAAAGGAGTTTTGAAAATTCACACTAGAGGTACACTACAAACGAAAACGCCCTGTATCTCAGCAACTAGCGGTTGCTGAGATACAGATACATGAGGGCAATGTAACAAATACAATATATTTAATGAGGCGACAGAATAGTTAGTAGAGAGTAGATAGATAGATAGATTATCACTTTATTGCACCATCAATACACTTATAAAACAAGAACTTAATACTAATTATATATAATGTGGCACAATCGGCGGCCTTATCGCTAACAGCGATCTCTTCCAGGCAACCTTTGGATGGATAGGATCAGTACGTTTTGAATCTGACGGTGGCGTAATTGATGAGAATCAAACATAATAGAAGTACTTTAGACAGAGGTCAGAAAAAAAAAAAGACAAGAAAACAAGAGTGTTTACATAATAAAATAAAAATAATTACATCAGGAAGACTTATCAAGAGTGGACAGATAGTGTTGATGAACCATACTTTTGAAGATGGGAAGGGATTTAGCTTGTCGGATTGAAACAGGAAGGGCGTTCCAGAGTCTGGCGGCCTGCAAAGTAAAGGAATCACCATAGAACTGGGATGTGTGCGATGGAATTTTTAAAAGAAGGGTATCAGAGGAGCGAAGTGATCGTGAATGGGACAGATGGAGGAACTCAAAACGATCTTTAAGATAAGATGGTGTTGATGAATAGAAAAGAACAGAATAAAGGAGATTAAGAATATGAGCATTCCGGCGAAGACGTATGGGTAGCCACTTAAGCCTGTTACGGTACTCAGAGATATGGTCAAACTTACGCAGGCCAAATATAAATCTAATGGAGTAGTTCTGAAGACGCTCAAGCTTGTTGAGTTGGTCTTCAGACAGATCGGGATAACTGGCGTCTGCGTAGTCTAGGAGCGGGAGCAATAAGGATTGTGCAAGCGCAATTTTGGTACAAGTAGGTACGAGTAGGTTTTATAATGCAGAGAGCAGTGAGGCTGAAAGCAAAAACAGAACAAAACGTTTGTTTATGATTGTGAAAATTATCAAAAGTTTGAAATTATGAAATCAAATCGATGTCACGAGTGACAGCTAGACCGCTTTAAAAATAACTCTACATTTATGCAATATTTCAGCCCGATACGTTCAGTACCTACCTACCTAGTTTTGGCGTGGTAGGTACCGAACGAACATCATAAGTTTTGCATTCATAATATTACTGTGAATGTGTAATCATTTATTTATCTGATAAGCTGTTTAGGCGTGAAAAGGTAACACACAGACAGACAGAATAACTTTCGCTTTTATAATATTACTAGTACTTTTAATACCTATGAAGTAAATTAAGTCGCGGGCAGATAGGTAAGTCGTACGTATCCATACTTCGTTACCTTAACCTAGCCCAGCCAATGAGGTTTTACATATAATAATATCATTGGGGAAGGCCTCCTTCGACTGCCTACAATCCGGAATGCTTGCCCAGTAGTTTTGGTGTAGTTTAACCGTACGTTGACGGATCCATGAGCGGACTTGACTGAATGGTAGGGGAATTATTGGTTCGGGCCCTGCCGTTTGCCACTCTGAACCTCTGCTCGCCAATGCATCAGCTTCGTCATTTCCTCTGGATCCGCTGTGTCCTTTTCTCAGTTTATATATAATTATCATTGAGCCCATCCCATTTCGGCAGAGGAACACACACAGCGCGCTCGCGCAAAAAGTCATGTAGGTACCTATACACCTGCTAAATACGATGTGAAATTATTGTAAAAAAAAAAACATCCATACGTATCCTAAAATTCACTCTAATGTCGTTTATTTTTATACCTACGAGATTTACATTGTTTGTCGATTGATAAACAATGTACCTACACCTTTAGCCCCTTTAACCTGTACCTACATGTATTTCAATCATTAAACGATTAGGTATGTACTTTAAAGTTTTTTTTTTTTAGTAAATATTGCTAACGTAAGTAGTATATTTTTCTGAAACCGTATGCCAAGCAAGTTTTTTTTGTGTGATTGAGCTTGGCTGGAGTATAGTTAGGTATGAAGTTGTAACTAGTTTTTTTTTTTATATAGAACACCGCCTACATAATTAAGACCTACTAAATTATGTAGGTAGTGCTTAGCTAATTGAAAGTTGAAGAAGAAAGGCTTGTATTTTACTAAAACTTGGAACAACTTTTTCGCATGTTCCATAGGTCCTTCCAGATTTAATAGGTCCTTTGAAGTTTTAATAGGTTTGTACTTTCAGGTTTTGCTTGCAGAAGCCAAAAGAAGTAATTTTAGGCTCTACAACCATATTGCTTCTTTTCTAAAATTGCTTTGATTGGTTTACCAGGCGCCCAAGCTGCCATTTTGTAGGTATTGCTTTTCATATCCGTAAGGCACTTAAAAGTGGATAGAGAGCTTTTACCTTTTACAAACCTACCTGCCAGCGTAGTACCTATCCTATAATCAATTTTCAAAAAGTTTTCCGCCAATTTCAACTTCGAAGTGTCTCGAGGCTTCTCGAAAAACTTTTATGTTGATTGTGGTGTAAAAACTCGAGAAATTTTCACGGATCAGTAGGTATATTTCTATACCTACCTACGTACGTACATAGTCAGTCGTACGTAAGTAGGTAAGTAGGTAAACGCTTTGTTGAGAATATTATCTTTTACTTTAGGACTTAGGTAGGTACCACCTAGGTACGTTTGCTTCTTTTCCCTTCGGACAGCACTCGTGAAGTGTACCTAATAAAGTATGTATTTAAGAGGATTTCACGAGAGCAAGCTAAGGAGATACATTAAGCTTGATAAACTTACTATATTTTTCCTAGTGTGTAAAATTTATGTGCTTACTTACATTTTACAACAAGGAAAACATATAAAACTTAGCTCAATCATAAGACTTATTTAAATTGGACCTACCTACTACCTACCAAATTATATGTTATTTTGTGTATGTGGTTTTTACTTACTAGGTATAAGCGGTTAATCTCACATATTTTTATAAGTTATTGTACTTAACTACCTATAGATGTAAGAACTCTGGTTATAAAACCATTGGTAAACCTAATAAAGAAAATTATGAAAATTAAAACTAAGAAGGTCGAAAAATGCAAAAACTTGTTTTCTTTATTTTCAAGAACTTACTATTTACGCTTGGTTTTGGGCAGCCGAGCTTTGCCCGCGGTGGTAGTGCCAAGTTGAGTAAACGGTCGCCACCGCTGCACCGGGAACCCTTTTCTCGAACCATCTCGCTCGAGACACTTTTCCTATCAATGTTGTTCGATTATTACAAATGAAACCCAGGGTCTGTCGGTTAACCGACTCCTAAAATTACTAGTTTCTTATCAATTTAGTTTAGGAAATATCTATCCTCAAATTATAGCTATTTGTCATCAAAGTCATCACTCACTATCTGACTGGCTGGATAATCCTGTAGGTAGGTATCTCTGCTGGCTGACTGTCTGACAGATCATAATAAGCTTGAGCGTCTCCAAAATTTTTGCATTCGGTTCATATTTGGTTTAAGCAAATATGACCATGTCTCTCTTTTTCGCAGCATGTTCAAGTGGCTCCCTATCCGACTTCGCCGGGACATGCATGTTCTTTCTCTTCTCTGTTCTATTCTCTTTAATCCCTTTTTCCTGCGTACCTTAAAGAAAGGTTTGAGTTTCTTCATTCTTCTAACTCCCATTATCTTAGGTCATCAGATAACCTACTACTCAAGTTTCCCAATCATTCCCAAACCTTCTATGGCAACTCTTTTAGCGTTCAGGCTGTACGGCTTTGGAACAAACTGCCTGTCGATATCAGACTTGCGCCTTTAATCAACTCCTTCAAATTTAAACTGAAGTCCTATTTCCTAACTTCAGCTACATGAAACCTTCCTTTATTTTCTCCTTCTGTAGCTCCAGATGTGGTTGTAGCTCCAGAGGTGATCAGATTTTATGGTAGGTACCTAATATATTTCT
The DNA here is from genome assembly GCA_963662085.1 of Eupithecia inturbata. NCBI lineage: Eukaryota > Metazoa > Arthropoda > Insecta > Lepidoptera > Geometridae > Eupithecia > Eupithecia inturbata. Next base: position 4,550,883 of record OY759195.1, read on the forward strand.
GTAGAACCTTTTGTATTGAGATATTTATAGGTATACTTCTAGGTTAGCTCCTAAGTTAGTTTTGTATTGTATTATATTGTATGTAGTATGTATTTTAAGAATAATTTTCTTCTACTGTTTGTGCTCTACCAACTCTTATTTATACTTATATCTTTTTCTCCATCCCTAGGTTGCCTGGGAGAAATCGCTCTCAGCGGTAAGGCTGCTTATTGTACTGAGTATGTGTTAAATGTAGATATAAGGTTTTTATTATGTTATTTTTTAAGTGCAATAAAGTGTTCATTCATTCATTCATTCAATAGGTATATACTTTTAGAAAGCTTACAAACTTGAAATTCGGAATATACCTAGGTAGAATTAATCTCTATTTATATTGTGTTTTAGAGAACATTCTAAAATCATGATTTTCAGAGCTTGTCGAAGGTAATAAAATGGCTAACTTGGCTCTGCTTGTGATCTCAATAATTTTCAAAAAAGTATTACGAGACGAGACTTGGAATATTTTTTTTTTGTTCGGATATTATTATCCATGTAGTACCAGTGTTTCTGACGATATTTTTCTAGATAGGTAGGTACTTACCTAAGTAAGTGGGTGCAATACTTACCTGCTGGAAGAGACTTTAGATTCGGACGTGATGTCCCCTACTCAAAAGTGAAGTGGACAACTCGCCGGGGACGAGTTTTTTCACGGACGAGATTTACCCTTACCCGTTCAAATTAAACCTAACCAATCCAGTACGACTACTTTCGAGTGAAATTGGATTGCTCAATCCGATTCCTCGTATTTGATAACCATTTGATTGTTCACCAATTAGTGAAGGGCACTTAACCTAGTAAACGGAAATCAGGAATAGGCACGTTTTGGACATAACTCGTGCCAGAATAATCTGCTTGCGGTGCTAGTGGAAAACGAAAGCTCTGAATTGCTTGGAAAAATTGTTAGTTCCGATTTCAGCCACAAGGAGAGATGATGTATTTGCGTAGGTACCTAGCCTACCATGCAAATTCCGTCACCATCATAATTTTTTGCAGAACACTGCATAGGTATTTATAGGTAGTCTGTATTATATTGGATAAGTTTTTCAGAAAATTTGGCCTGGTTGTTTCAGTTGTTTCGCAGCGCGACGCTCTATCTAGACATAAAAATAATCAAAGGTTCTATCTACCGATAAAAACCGCCAAGTGCGAGTCGACTCTGACGCGAAGGGCTCCGTACCGTAAAAATCAGGCAACTTTCAAAGCACATGAAATTTTCACTTGTTTGGAGACCCCTTTAAACATTCAACTGTTTAAAGGGCTCTTACATATATTTTTATTTACATTATATTTTTAGTATTTGTTGTTATTAGAGTTGAAGTGTTACTTATATAAAGAAAGTTTCATGTGTCTACCTATTGCGGTTCAAGAGATACAGCCTTGACATACAAAGAGCAAAAATAGCCAATGTAATCACGTGTTTTTGTATGGAAGTCCCCTTTAATTTAGATATTTTTATTATTTGCTGTTGTAGCAGCAAGAGAAATACACATTTTCAGAAAATTTCAACTAGGTATCTACCTCTTACGGTTCATGAGATAGAACTCTCTGACACACGGACAGGCGGACGGACGGACAGCGGAGGCTTAGTACTTAGTAGGGTTCCGTTTTCATCCTTCGGGTACGGAACCCTACAAACGACAGTTCAAATTCATTCATTCGTGAATTGGCAAAGTTTGGAAAAGCACTTCACCTAGGGTTTTCCATCGCCATTATTGTAACCGAAAAGAATTGCACTAGTACCAAAGCTCATAGGTATCTACACCGCAAAACTTAGCCAAGAAAAACATTACAAATCGATGCTACGCGGCGCCAGTACTTACCTACGTCAGTCCAGTCAGCCACTCCGGATGTAGCTCCCAAAATAATATAAAAACTCACCTCTATCACCACCAATTTACCAATCCCTTTGATCTAAATTAACCTTTGCAAATTTCACGGCACACCAATTAATTTGCTATTTTTATTTTTTAAGGCGACTTACCGAGCGTGTGGGTCGCATCGACTTTACCAACTATTTGATCGTCTGTGTCCGGTATGGCCTGGGAGCGTTGTCATAGCAACAGAGGGCGCTGTCGGCGCGCGCCGCATCCAGCCAGCAGACGCCACCCCGCTTCGGTAGAGGCCGCGTGTCGAATAACACCGTCCTTACGTTTTTGACGTAACGATAACCATGCTTTGACTGCATCGGGCTAGTGCATTGTGTGTGTGTGTGTAATGGTGACGGACATAGAGACTTGAAAGCTTCCAGGGAGGATCCGATCATGCCGTTCGAGCTACGATCAGGTGAGCAAGCCATTTCAGCCGCATAACGTTGGACATAAGGATCTGTTTCGCCTGAAGCTGGAAACGAAAACGACAGTGAAAAAGGGTTTTCTTAGGATTTCATTATGAAGTGTGGGTGGTTAATATTCTACGTGGTTGTTTTACTTATGTGAAGTTATTGAGCAGATCCGAAGTTTTATTAAGTTAAGGGTTACGTAAATTGTCGAGTTTGTTTGTTTTTGCGAAATTGGGTTACAGTTACGGGCATGCGGGGCGTTGAGAATGAAAACAGTTTGACACTTCAACGTCTTCTTTTCATAAAGTTTTACACTTTCCTTAGTTTTGTTTTCCATGAACAACAGCAATGAAGTGTTAAAGTTACCATATTGATAGGAACCATATTACTGAGTTTCAATCTTTGATCACTGAAAAGGTTCTTTGTTCAGTGTTAATCGAACTCTACCAGAATTTAGAGTGCCGTTCTCTGATTTCTTTGGGAAACTACCATTAGGCTCAATATATAAATATATATCTTCTATATATATAAAAGAAAGTCGTATTAGTTACACTATTTATAACTCAAGAACGGCTGAAAGGATCTCGGTGAAATTTGGCAGCGAGGTAGATGGTATCCCGGGGCCTGACATAGGCTAGCTTTTATTCCGGAATAAAGCGTGCGAAGCCGCGGGCAGCAGCTAGTCTTAAATTAAACTTGAGATAATATTTATCCGTCTTTGGAAGGGTTTTGATTTGGTTTTTCCTTGATAGAACTCAAATAGCAGATCCAAGACTTCCATTGACCCATCTGAGGATTCATTCAAGCGTTTCAAATAGGCTCCCATCTATAGCACAACTTCTTTGAAGATTTGAATGTATTGAAGCTGTTTTGAATGTGCACAAAGAAGGGCGCTTACTATCTGGATCCCCTGGGCCTGGAAGTAGGTTAAGCCTGGACTAAGTAGTTACCTATTGACTTGCACCAGATGAAAAAGCTTTCTTGGATTGAAGCTTAGAAATTAGCTTCAAGATTTTGGTAGTCATAAGTTGTTTATAACCTATGGTAGAGATGTGGTAGTGATAAGTTGTTTATAACCTATGGTAGAGATGTGGTAGTGATCAAGTTATTTCTGTAAGAGTGGTTTAAATCCATACCTTAATATTATAAATTCGAAAGTAACTCTGTCTGTCTGTCTATCTGTCTGTTTGTCTGTTACCTTTTGAGACCTAAACGGCTGAACGGATGTTAACAAAATTCGGTAGAGAGGTGAACAATATCCAGGAGACGGACATAGTCTACTTGAAAAGCGTGTGCAAAGCCGCAGGAAGAAGCTAGTGTTTTATTATTATCTAAAGCTCTTTCAAGGAATCCTTATCAGCACGTTACCTTCTGCTGAACATGCCTGCCCTAAAAGAGGGGGTTTTGGGAGGGGGGTATATTCACCACGCTTGGCAGGTCAGTTGGTGATCATAGTGGAGGAACAGAAGAACTGTAGTGGTGGAGATGGAATCTGCCTTCTCTAGAAAGGGCAGTTTGCTTCCCCTCCATTATAGTATCCTATAGTTAGCCTACTCTAGTAGGCTTTTATTTATAGGAATAATGCGAACGTATGTTTTGATAAGAATTGTATGTTTTCGTAGCAAAGTACGTCGTACAGGTTGCCGTTTTACCCAATGGAGGTCGAGATATTTAATGGAAGGAAATAATTATTTCCAATGACTCCTAAATCGCCATCATCATCATCAACACCAGCATGCTAGTCCACTGCCGGATATAATAATGTTTCCCCTAAGCGTCACAGCGTCCTGCCTTCAGATTACCGCAACTAGCTTACTGCCAGCAGTATTTCGCAGGTTATCTACAAATGTATCTAATCTGTCAATCTTACACCTGGCCTGAAGTACGGGTGTTTTATAGGTAAGTTTCAAGTGTGTGCGAGGCATTATATCGACAGGGAGATGCTCCAAGCAAAATAAACATTTACGTCTAGCCACACAGTCGCCATGGCGGAATAAAATACGTCTCAAATGTGTTATGGAACGTAAATTACAATAAATGTAAATAAATATTGCTGGACAATTCACAGAGCTAGTCCCAAGCTAAGCAGAGCTCGTGTTATGTTAGTTTTAACCTCTCATAAAGTTTAGTAAATACTGCAGACACCCATTTACAGCTTTTAGAAAATATACAAGTCGTATTGGAGAAACCCACGTGATAAGTCGTCCGCCACATCGTCTCTTACAAAATAATAATAATATTTTATTCTCTGTTGTACAAAATGTATTATTTTAACGAGATTTAATGTGAATAATAATAATATTAATAATGCTGGACAACTACATTCTCATATATGGTGAGACTAGCTGCGCACCGCGGCTTCGCCCGCGTGGTAATTGATTGCACACCCCTTATGGGTAGTTTTGTAAATAAAAATTACGTGTTTCATTATAAATGAGTATTATAATAGCCCGATTTACCCCATTTTTAGGTAAATTATGCAAAATTCTGATACACGTGTTCAGTAGTTTTGTATTCTTAGTATTCACAGTAAGTTTTAAGCTAACTGGGCCACTGGTTAAAGAGTTACAAAAACCAAAAAAACCTCAGCCCCTTTTTTCCAAAAACCCTTCTTAGCGGGAGGTTGTGTAGTAACAGATGCCTGCTTTTCAAATTTCAGCTTTCTAGCTTTAGCGGTTAGGGTTGGGCGTTGTCCCCAGAAAATCGATTATGGTCAAACGAAGGTCTTTTTACAAGAAAAAAAATTATCCAAGCTCACCTCATTATCACCATAGATAGCCTCAAGTAATAATTTGATTGTTTTGTAATAACTAAAACCGACTTCATATCCCTTAATTTTACACAGTTTTAATTTTGCGGGATAAATAGTAATCCCGCGGGAATCAAAATTTTATGAGACCACCTTGGGATCATTCTCTATATAAAAGCGATAGAATTTCTAAAATCGGTCCATAATTGACAGAAAAAAACATATATACAGCCGAACATAGCAAGAATGAATCAAACAAAATAAATTTATTTGCACCCAGAAACACAAATACTCGTAACTGAGTACATTACAAAAATAGATACCAAAAAAAACCAATAAAAGTATATAAAAGTACCTACTTACTATAAATAAAAACAGAAACAAACAAGCTTAATGTTACATGGGCTTAACATAGAACCTCCTCCTTTTTTCGAAGTCGGTTAAAAATAAATAAACATAATGACATTAAAGATACCACCATGTCAACATATTTATGAAAACCTAATTGTACACTCATAAAAATATCAAACGGTTCCCTAAAAATAGCGGTGTACAAAATTTTAATACTAGAAATAAACATAAGCTCGCTGTGCAAATAGACTACACAAAATTAATATTAGGTCCTTACATATGAAATTGGCGTTTTGTATGGGAGGAACAAAAAGTCGAATATTTTTTAATATAATATATTTAATTAATCAAAGTATGAATCATTATTTTCTATGCACTTTTGCCATCTTATAGGTAGTTCATTGATCCCTTTACTAAAAAAACCAGTCGGACGGAATCAATAAAATCTTTGAAGGCGATTTGGACTGCCCCATCGGAGTTGAATTTTTTCCCATGCAAGAAGTTATCCAAATTTCGAAAAAAATGGTAATCTGTTGGAGCAAGGTCCGGGGAGTACGGAAGATGTCTTAGACTTTCCAATTGAAGCTCTTCTAATTTAGTAGCCGTCTGTTGCGCAGTGTGTGGTCTAGCGTTGTCGTGAAGCAGCAGTGGCGTGGAGCGATTGACCAGCCTAGGTTGTTTAGCCGCTAGCTTTTCCATCATGGTTTGCAATTGCTGACAATAGACATCAGCCGTAATAGTCTGGCCAGATTTGAGAAAACTGTAATGAACAATACCGGCACTAGTCCACCAAACGCTTACAAGTAACTTTTTTGGGGTTAATTTTCGCTTGGGGCAGGATTTGGCTGGCTGGCCAGGATCCAACCATTGCGCTGAGCGCTTCCGATTATCGTAAAGAACCCATTTTTCATCACAGGTAATGATTCGGTTTAAAATACCTTCATTATTGTGCCGGTTTAGTAATGTAACGCAGCAGTCGACGCGCGTTTGCCGGTTTGCTTCAGTCAATTCGTGAGGTACCCACCTTTCAAGCTTTTTAATCTTCCCAATTTGCTTCAAGTGAATTAAAACAGTTTTATCACTAACATCGCAGCCTGCAGCTAACTCGGACGTGGTTTGCGATGGATCCGCTTCCACAATAGCCTTCAACTCTTCATTATCAACTTGAGTCTCAGGCCGTCCACGGGGCTTGTTCTGCAGGTCAAAATTTCCAGAACGAAAACGTTGGAACCAAAAACGAACTGTGTTTTCTTTTGCAACACGACCGCCATACACATCATTCACCCTTCGAGTTGTTTCCGCAGCACTAGTGCCACGGCGAAACTCGTACTCGTAAATAATGCGATATTTTAAGTTTTCCATTTTGTAAAATGAGTGACGCAAACAGAAAAAAACAGAAGAAAAAAAACAAATGAATGACGATCATCGAAGCACAAATACATGAGTCTATAGCTGTACAAATTTGAATTTGGAATTCCTTACCAAAGAGGAGAAATTTGTGATTAAAGTGGCCAGTACGATAAACGCCAATTTCATATGTAAGGACCTAATATATCTTTTAAAGGGCAATTACGCTTCTACAACAAAACACCTAGTGAGTTTCAAAAATTATTAGTAAATAAATTCAAACAAATTTTCAAAACCTACCTATGCAAAAAGGCTTACTATAAAATATCAGATTATCTAGAGGATAAAAAAGCTTGGGACGGGATTTGCTGCCAGCTCGAAAAATAACAACTAACAGGCTAAAGGTTTCTTCGTCGCTTCTTTACTTTTAGTAGGCATGTAGGACGAGTTGATGAATTACTCTACATACCGAAGCGACTGAAATCAAAAATATCACTATATTTCCATGTCAGCGTTCTTATTTTTTTATGGGGCCGCTTATTTTTGCTACGACTGCCAGTGTCTTAGTCGGAGTGTCATAAACTTCAAAGACAAATACGATCAGTTTTAGGAAATTAAATTTTTATGCTTTTCATGTTGTGTTGTCCTATTAACATTTGATAAATTATTTTGATGCAAAATTGAAATTTTTCTCTGCTTTCACTATCTTACCAATCACATTATTTTTGAACCGATCTTATTATTTTTGAAGTTTAAGTCACTCCTTATTCCACTGGCAGAGTCCTAGCGAAAAGCAAGCGGCGCCAAAAATAAAGAAGTTGAAGTTAAAATTTTAAATTTTATTTATTAAGAATTACACCTTTTTTATATACATATACATTTATTGTATTTAAGGAAATAAAGAGTTTTTGACCTTGAGTTTGACTTTGACTTTGGAAGGTGACTTCATCATCTGTTAGGTAGCAAAAAGTTTACATTCTTACTGCTTGCTTTATTTATCCAAGTAAGTAGGTACCTACATTTTTTTTTAAAGACACGTAAAACTAAGTTTGATTGAAATGGGTTTTCTCCGTTATAGTCCAAATCTGAAAATTCTTCTACCTTACGTAGACTACATAAATGGGAACTACCCAACCCTAACGTAGGTATCCTCCTAGCCTAATGCACAAACACACCTGTGTTTGCGCACTAGGCTAGGCACTAAGTATCTACTCCCTCACTCTCATAATCCGTTGGGAGTGTAGGTATCACGTAAAAGCCTCTTTAAACTCGCGCGCGAATCACGGCGTGACGTCGCGTCGCGTCAAAACTCCTCACTCGCGCGCGATCAACGCGTGTCGCAGTTCGAATCACGGCAAAACTCCACACCGCGAACCACGCGCGCCTTGCAAACCCTGTTTTAACCGACTTCAAAAAGGCCTCCTCCTTTTTGAATTCGGCTAAAAAAGGGTTTGCAAGGTTAGGTTCTCAGTTCGTCTGTATGTTTTTTTTATTTTTTATTATTATGTATGTATGTTACTTGATATCTCTGCGTATGGGTAACCGAATTTACTGATTCTTTCACTATTGTATAGAAAATGATCCCGAGGTGATCATTTTCGGGATCATTTTCTGATTTACAGATTCTTTCACTATTGTATAGAAAATGATCCCGAAAATGATCACCTCGGGATCATTTTCTATACAATAGTGAAAGAATCAGTAAAATCGGTTACCCATACGCGGGATCAGTATTCATGCCGTTAAACTTAAAAAGCAACATAATATTTTTGGAGAATCACGACTAGCTACAACAGTTTTGGTGCTGTCTGTGGCAATTTTTAATAGATTTTGATGATTCTTTCGTTGTTGTATAAAAAAATATTTTGAGGTATAAGTTTGATTCTTGAGGAATTGCTATGGGTGACGCAAAACGTATGTTTGTAAAAATTGTTCAGAATATGATAGGTAATTTAATTATCACCTAATTAATGGTTTCCATGGCAACGGGCGTCAACAGTTTCATCCATGTGTCATCAAACTAAATTAGACTTGAATTATAACTAGAGGTAGATGTCGTCAGTGTAAACTAAATTTTTTGCACGTGAACAACCTTCGGTCAGGGAAAGTAAGGTAGGGGTGTTTTCGTTCGTCCGAGACATAAGAATATTATCTATGAACCGGAATTTGAAGTAGGTTTATCGTTTCTTAAAACACGCCAAATTATTAGCGGTACAAAACACTGACAAACTACGGGAACGAGTCGCGAACGCGACGCGAAGCCGTGAGGAATATGCGAATGGGATCTACACTCTTGGTTCGGGGCTTCACGCGTGATTCGCGCGCGGGCGTGGAGAGGCGTAAAGCCACTTGCTTCTATCCACTAACTGTCTACTGTGGCTAAGTTAGTTTTATATTGTATTATAATGTGTGTAGTATGTATTTTAAGAATAATTTTCTTGTACTGTTTGTGCTCTACCAACTCTTATTTATATTTATATCTTTTTCTCCATCCCTAGGTTGCCTGGGTGAAATCGCTCTCAGCGATAAGGCCGCCTATTGTACTGATTATGTGTTAAATGTAGATATAAAGTTTTTATTATGTTATTTTTAAGTGCAATAAAGTGTTAATTCATTCATTCATTTATTCTACTGCCTCTAGGAATAGCCCTTAGATTAAAGCTAACTGGATCGAGTGTGTACTTACAAGTTAAATGAAGTTCGGGCAATTTGGCCAACCATTACCCTTCATGTTGAGGGCCAAGGTAAATACATGGCGACAAGTTACTGCCCGGGTTTGTTCCCAGAGGTATTTGTACCTACCGTTAGGGCTTCTGAAAGTTAGGTAGACGTATCTACATTTGCCATAGTATACTTAAAGTGGTACGTATAGTGGTAGTGGTAGCTTTGATCCTATTTATGTATCACTTCTACTCTACGGTTAGGTTCCTGTAAATAAATAAATAAAATATTATATAAATTGCCTTTTATTTCTCGAAATACTAAAGTAAATTATCTATCATTATTTAATTAACAACATGCATAAAAAATTTAATTGTATTAAACAATGTTTTACTTATATTTACAGTGGGCTTAAAATAATTTAAATTTAATCTATATAATTAATTATAATTTTTTTAACATTTTTATTCTATATAGATAAAGATTTCTTAGGTTCCTATACTTGCCTCAATACGTCGGAATTATTTTCCTGGACTTATACAGGGTTATTGGTAATTCACTGACACTACGTGAACCTGCAGGTATCTACCCATTGCACAGCTGATTATTATAAAATCTGTGCCTGAAAGTAATAATAACCAACAGCCACACTTTTCACTGCCATCACCAACCCGTCTGCGAAGCGTGGTGATTATTTCCCTCATTTGGCATCGGTCGTGCATCCCACGTTCAGCTGTGGACGTACCTATGTATGCTGATCAGGTATTAACATTTTATTGTTTCAGGAAAGGCTACAAAAGGTTTAGTTACATAACTAGATTAGGTATACATAATATAATCTTAAAGTTAATAATGAAGCGCACGACGCCATTCACAGATTGCTGTATTAGCTAGTTTCTAAAAGTTCCGCTAATGTTTATAAAACAGAACAAACGTTGAAATATTTAGATGTTAGACAGTAAGTAATAATAGGTATTTACCTATGAAATTGCCGTTCTAGTTTAGCCAAAAGTTTGGTCGACAATGACGAATTAAAGACAATTGTGGAAGCTGATGATACGGGTGAATTAGCCGCAGCTTTCGACGTTAGCATCAAAACAATATTATTTATTTATTTTATTGATTTATTTTGCCTTGTACTGCTCAACAGGCACACAAACGAAGGAATTTTGAAACCCATTGTTACCTGCGACGAAAAATGGATTCTGTTTGACAACCGCAAGCGCTCAGCAAGTTGGTTGGATCCTGGTTCAGCACCTAAACAATGCCCTAAACGAAAACTTACCCCTAGAAAAGTGATGATTAGGTACTGTTTGGTGGTCTAGCACCGGTGTGATTCACCACAGCTTCATTCTTACCAGACGGGATGAGCATTACTGTAGATGTGTACTGTGAAGAACTGGAGACAATTATTTAGAAACTAGCACGTCTCCAACCATCTTTGGTCAATTGCTGGTCCCTACTGCTCCTGCACAACAACGCGCGACCTCATACTGCACAACAGATGGTCTCCAAGTTACAAGAGCTGGGGTTGGAGGCTCTCCGTCATCCGCCGTACTCACCAGACCTTGCGCCTACAGAGTTCTACTTTTTCCGGAATTTGGATAACTTTTTGGCAGGAAAAAAATCAATACCCAAGAGGCAATGAAAGATAACCTTAAAAAATATGTTGCGTCCCGTCCAGCTGATTTCTTCAAGAAAGGCATCAATAAACTGCTATTGCGTTGGCAAAGATGCATCGCTTGCATGATTACTTAGATTAACAGAAATAAAAATATTTAAAACAAATTCGTTATCTTATTTTATAAAAAATGCCAATTTCATAGGTAACGTAACCTAATATAAATTGTTTATATTAAATATAGTGTCAATGAAGAGTAACAGAGATCTTCACGATATGTACATATTCGAGATTCTATTGGTTTTTACACCTTTCCACTTCCACTCCTCTCCGCATTATTTATTGAATACTTTAATGGAGTCACTGATTTGGGTTCAACAAATACCTACACATAAACCTATTCTGCTAAACTGGTATCGGCACAAGTTTACACATTTTGGCATTTATAGGGACGCGCGTCGTAAGTGCCATGGTTGAATCCATTCTATTTATTTATTCATCAATTACGTTAATTGATGAATAAATAAAGTTATGAAAACCTGTTGTACACTCATAGAAATATCAATCAGTTCCCTAAAAATAGCGATGTACATAATTTGAATACAAGAAATAAACATAAACTCGCTGTGCCCACAACTAGACTACACAAAATTAATGTATCTTTTAAAGGGCAATGTATACGCTTCTACAACAAAACTCCTAGTGAGTTGCAAAAATTATCAGTAAAAAAATTCAAACAAATTGTCAAACCTTCCTGTGTAAAAAGGCCTACTATAAAATATCAGATTATCTAGAGGATAAAAAAGCGTGGGACGGAATTAGCTGCAACTCGAAAAATAACAACTAACTAACAGGCTAAAGGTTTCTTCGTCGCTTCTTTACTTTAGTCTACATACCGAAGCGACAGAAATCAAAAATATCACTTTATTTCCGTGTCAGTGAATATTATTAAGAATTTGACTTTTTCTAAGCATACATTTATTGTATTTATGGAAATAAAGAGTTTTTGACTTTGACTTTGTTAATTATGAGAAAACTAAATTACATCATAAATTTCATACAATAGTCATCAGATAAAGGATTAGAATGTCAGTAAAATTCATAAACGTAGAAAAATTAAATTAATTATGACGTCCACAAAATAAAAAACACTCAATAATTTAGTCCACCTATCAGCGAACAAGTCAACATCGGGGCTGTCTGTCATATTCACGCACTATCTATCGAGTTTTTTTTGATCAAAGGATTCTACGTGACGATTCTACGACGATACCTTTGCCTTATATGCGATTGATTAGCAGAACTGGGCCTCGGAAACCGTTGCAGTTAACAAAGAGGATCCGTGGCGAGAACTTTGTGAAAATGGAAATTAATAAGGTACCAACCTACCTAGGAGCTACCAGTCGCACGTCATGAGCACTTGCCATTTTACTGTTTTCCCCTATGTAAGAAACACATCTTAGATAGGCGAAAACAGTAAAATGGCAAGTGACCCACGGTTACCACCATTAATAGTAGTCTACTCCGACATTTTCCATGTATAAAGATAAATTGCCTAGTGAACTAGCATATCCCAAAGCTGGTTTATATCTCCTAATATCAGATAGAGCTTCGAATAACCCGTTTGACCCACTTTCATAACAGTAATAGAATCTATGGAATATTAAACGTACTCAGAGTCAGTCTGGTAGAGTAGAGATATCGGATGCTGGATAATCTCACACATATTATAAAATGCAGAAGTTTCAATGGATGGACGTATGTTTGATACTTCTACACGTCAAAACACTGAACGGATCGGGCTGAAATTTTGCATAGATGGGGGTTTAGACCTGGAATAGCATACGGGTATCATTTTGTCCATAAATCAGTTTCCATCGAACAGAAATAACCTAAAAATTTGCCATTCGATTCGATCTTTGTTGACTTGGAATAATGTTTCTACCTATAAGCTACTTTTTATTCCGAAAATAATGCGTACGAATCCGCAGGCAAAAATTAGTAGGATATATTGAAACTGAGCTAGTTCTTTTCTTTTTTTTTTTACATCTTGATTGACAAAGAAAATTACAATTCAATAATAAAAGCAAATTAGAACTAGTATTTACAATTGAAACAATTAAGCTAACTGCAGACTGTTGCAAACAATCTACAGGTAGCTCAACTGATCCATATCAATACCAGTCGGAAGCGTCCCCAAGACGCTGGCTGCATTGCTCCGCTGTATGGCAATGCTGATGCGCTGCGCCAGATATCCGCCAGCTCTCGGGTCACGCGTCGCGTCGACCAGACGCTCAGATAACTTTTTAAAAACCCGGAGAGCCTCGGTACCCCACGGACCTAGGGTCTCGACCCCAAAGGGAGCAATTATGTAGGCTCTGTCGAGACCTGCATATTTGCGTCTCTTGAGATATGGATGGCTAGTTCTTGTGTGTTTGTTTCATTGAACTGAAATTAGGTTTGTCGAATTCCATGAACATTGTTTGCTGTTAATAACGTTACGTTATCATTCCTGTGACACAACGGTTAATTAATTTCATATATGGCCATCATTATGTAAGTACCTACACGACTGTTTATTATCCACTAGTTTCCAGCCGCGGCTTCGCACGCGTTGTTTTGAAATTTTGGTAGATTATTTCTTTTACATAGGAAAAACATAGGCTTTTTTTTGTTGTTGCCAAATTTGAGGCTAATCCGTTCAGTGGTTTTGGCGTGAAGAAGTCATATAGTTACATACTACATACGAGTACATCCACCTAAACATTCGCATTTAAAGAACTTTAGTGTGTTGTCCCGATAATTCATCTCGTCCCTATTTTTGACTACAATTTTATTCTAACGTTGGCTTGCTTCACGGCTCTTTATCCTGTTATTTTACTTCAAAATACGTTATTTCTTGCTAACGAACAGTATGACGGGACGAGACTTCTAAGGTCCAATTTCCCCGTTGAAATTAATCGCGTTCACGTTGTAATTGAACGCGTTCTATAAAAGATAAAATCAGTTTAGCGCTTTTTAGTATTTAGTAATTATTTATTTATAACTACCTCTATAACGTTTATACTTAACCAATTACACTAGTTACTTATGAATAAAACTATACAAAAAATAAACGATAAGTACATTGTAATAAGCTCACTTCACACATTAATTTAACTTTAAATATAAACACAATCACACACAATAGTTTCAAGAAATAAAAGGTTTCTTATATAGATAACTTAGAAAATAAAACACGCAAGCACCCATCTTTCATTCATCAATCTCGCAAATTCTAATCAATCGCGTCAGTTTCATGGAACGAGTTCAGCGGATTTTACCGACATTAAGTTAATCCAGTTTAAGAACTGTCATGTCACACACACAAGAGGTATTACGAATTTAAAATCGATCAAGCTGAACTTAGTTTTGTTGATCTTTGGCAGCAAAAGCTGAACTTGAACATAAATGGTCTAAGCTTCAAGTACCTACATAGTTTTGTACTTACAGAAAAATCTTTAAAATATAAGTGAAAAGTAGGTAATCAGCTTAATTTGGCCCTGAAAATTTCCATGTCAAGTAGCGCGTATAATAATTCCGAAGGATTTTCTCGATTGAGGGGGAAAATAAATGAACAATACGTTTTCTTTTATCGGATTTCATCGAAAAAAGTTCCCGTGGGAGCTTTGATCGACGACGTTGACAAGAGTAGGTACATCCCTGATGGAATTTACATTTCCAAAATGAATATTACATTAAACCTACCTATATTTTATTTGGCTACAAGTACCTACACCTTACACCCAACACCTTACAGCTACACTCGGACAGGACGGACGGTGACACCGCTGTGTTTGTTGTGTGCGTAACTGCCTACCGTGTGTACAAATTTATACTTATTTTTTAGAGAACCATAGTGTCTAGATAAACCTAACATAGGATTACTAACCAAAAACATGTAATGTCTTACAATAAACTATATCTATCTATCTATCTATCTTAGGGCTAAGCAAGGGCTACTCAAGTACAGAAACATCGAGCTAGACTTGTTTGAAAATCGGCTGAAATTCAAACTAATAATAGAAGTTCTACGGACTAAAATTGACCTGAAGCTGCCTTTGTATAGGCCTTGTAGACTTTTATTTGCCTGTGTTAAAGAGTGACGTCATACATAACAGATGTACCTTCCTCTAAAAGTATGACGTATTAACGGTGAACACAAAGATTTCAAAGACTACATTTTCGATAGCAGGAGCAGATTTTTTGAAATTTATAAAAGATTTTTTATGGAGTCTTCACACCAAAAGTCGTCTGACCGCCGGCCGATAAGATGACAATGTCAACTGCCTACAATAATCGTAGACTAAAATCTCGAGCGTAGCGAAAAAATCCTAGGTCTATGGTCGCACCAGCTTTTTTTTATTCAATCTCAATCTCACCTGATAGAAAGTGACGATGTGCAAAGAGAATAAAACCACTTCGTTAACGTGGACGACGATGTATCATGCAGCTCGCCGCTGCCGGGCTAAGTTTGGTGCCAGTGTGACTTTGGTGTGGGGCTCCATTGCGTGCTGCTCGCCTTTCAAAAACTGTCAAAAATGCCCTTGTTCTTTTTATATATCGTTCTTTGATGGCGTGCGGATGATATCACCCGCGCGTGATCAGAATGGGACTGTGAAATAAAACAAATATGAGGTCTATTAGACATACACAATCATTTATTTGCCTACACATAAACACACAATATAAATATGCCTGAGTCCAGCTGTGGACTGTAATCCGTGTGGGTCGATGATTCCTTAATATTTATTTATTTATTTATTTATTTAATATGGTATACAGGTATTACGTAGGTACTTGCTAAAGACCGTTTCCGTGGCCTAACTAATTTTATTGAGGGTTATAGCAATAACTTAATTGAATCGCCTTTACAAAATTGAATAAGCAAATTCCAATCAATTTCCAACGCAGTTTTTGCGTCGATAAATTTAACCACAATAATTTTTGCTTCTTTGTTTTCCTTCTTGAGCTGACTCAAGCCTAGCCCTACTAGCTGCTGCCCGCGGCTTCGCACGTGCTTTTCAAGTAGCCTATGTCCGTCCCCAAATTTGCCAAATTTCAATAAGATCCGGTCAGCCGTTTAAGTGTGAAATGGTAACAGACAGACAGACAGAGTTACCTTCTTATTTTTAATATAATCTTCTCTTTGCTTATTTTACACTGCAAAATTTTTATGTTTAGGTACCTACTTAACAATAAGATTATTGGTAGGAAACTAAAATTTTGCTTGTGAGGCTATTGATTGAAGAGGTCACAGAATAACGATACACGTGAAAATAAAACGTCAAGTGCGAGTCAGACTCGCGCACCTAAAACATTTATTTTATTTTTTTGCGACAATGTAATACGACACATAATTCTGTGTAGGGACTATGGGACGTAGGGCGAAGGTTCAATGTGTTATCTTGATTCAATGAACGCTGATTTACGCCTTGAAAGGTTTCAAAGTTGAATCTGATGTAAAAATTTCCATAAGCCGGTTTTAGGTTTGTGGTATAATTTAGGATCTTAAAGTCAAATGTAATGTGAAAAATTGCTAAGTAGGTATTGCAAATTGCTTTACCAATTTACCTTAACACTCACACTATGACCTTCTAGACTCAGAGCCTGCGACCGCCAGACCTTCGTTATATTAATAAAAGCTGAGACTTTGTCTGCGTATGCCCCCTCCCCCAAAACACATGGGGTTTGCATTTGAGGCATCTCAGTTCTCATTTCGGCCCGCAGGATTTTGGATCATGCGGGCTGAAAGTGAAAGAAAGATGTTACAGCAGAGAATAACAGCAAAGTAGTGTGTTTGTTTTCGTTGTATCACTCTTTTTTCTTTGGAAACTTGTACAAATTCTGGTGAAAACTAAAGAAACACCGCATAGAGTACTTGTTAGACTGTACTTGTTACACCTAAATGCATTCCTATGTTAGAGCATAAAACATTCTGCTCCACACTAACCGCTGCTTGTGACAGGCAAGGCCACAAAGGTCGATGGTTCCAAAGAACTTACAGAATGAAAATGGGAACATTTAGTGATTGGTTGAGCTGAGAATATAAACGCGTTGAGTCTGCGATGCTTATAATTTTTACAGATTTCTGAATCCGATAACCGATTAAAAAAATCTTTGTCTATTTTGACTACGAGTTTTCTATGGATGTAGATGGAAACATAATTATAGGTATTCGTAAATTGGAAATACCTAGTGGGTATTTCAAGCACCTGGAAGCTTGGTAAATCGAACCGGAATCGTCCTGTTAGACAGCTAACCGCCTCAGAAGTCAAGAAATAAGACTCCAGACTTCGCTATTTCCCTCATCATCATATCATCCCACAAACGTCGACTGCTGGACCTAGGCCCCCCATACGATGTGTGTTACAGAGGAGCTGCTGAATAAGCTGGAGGGATTACAAGATCTCTGCATCCGCTTCATTTCTGGGGTGCGGAAGTAAGATCATGTATCCGTCTTCAGCACTCAACTGAAGTGGATTAAAATCAGAAAGCGTCGTGATTTGCACACATTATGCTTGTTATTTAAAACTATTTCTGACCCACTGCCTCTAAGTTATCTATCCGAATTATTTTCCACATTTTCCACACGCACTGTACGGCACTCAAAACTACTGCAGATTGGAACGCCGGATCACTGTACAGTGGGCTACCATAAAACCTTTGCCGTCCAGGCCACTCGCTTATGGAACAGTCTTCCAATGGAATATCGCGAGGTACCCTCAGTACGAGTAAATGTCTGTAGATCTAGAGTCTATAATCATTTATATCTTTCTCAGGAATAATTCAGTACGTTATATATTTAATTATTTATGTACCTATGTATACTTATGTATAATATACATATAGTATATACATATTTATGTGTGTATTCTATTTTATCATACTTATGTATTTATATGTAAATGTTAATGTCAGGATTTATTCATTGTATTTTTCTGTTTCATGTAATTTTTTTTATCTAGCACTACCTACTAAATTGTTGTCAACACTATCCGAAGGTTAGCAGGTAGAAAATGCTATCTAGCATTATGTTCGCCTATAATAATAAATAAATAATGAATAAATAATGCTGGACAATCCACACAGCATCATCTAGCCCCAAGCAAAGCAGAGCTTGTACTAAGATACTAAGATGACTGATAAACTTATTACAATAGCTACATTAAATAGATAGATATTTTTTTTGTTATATATAGAAATGTATGTATAATATGTATGTATGTATTGAGATGCTCTAACACTAAAGATAGTTTAACTCTGTACAACTTTTGTGCAATAAAGTATTTTCTATCTAACTATCTATACGACGCCACAAATAGCAATCCTGAGCCACCTCAATCAATCTACTCCCTGCGACCGCTAATTAATTCGTGCCTTACCCATGTATGTATATAGATATACGAGCCCCTGATGAAAAACGAAGTAGAGTCAGAATATAATAGGAATGGGTGGTCAGCAACATCATCATCACCGCATATTCGTCCACAGCTGCACATAGGCCTCCTCTTTCATAAGCTATGGCGCTCTTGCGCCATAGCGCCCTGTCTTCAGCTTGCCGCATCCAGCATCCAACAAAAGAAGTTAATAAGAATGGGTAAAGTATTTAAACTCACTCTACTACGGAAGAATACCTACGTGGCTACGCGTAGGTATAAAAACTCTTTGGTCAACCTTTTTGACCAATTTTTAATACCTTGACAAATTTTAATACCTACCTACAATATACATCGAGGGCAGCCCTAGGTTTTTGGGGCGTTGGTTAACCGCGTTGGTTAACCAACGCCCTCAAAATTACAACGTCCAAAGAGCTTAAAAAATTCCAAGAGACCCTTGAAAATAGCATCTACAGAGGGTTCCAAGAACGTCGTCCGCCCGTTGCTATGTTATTTTATTTCATTCTACTTTAATTTGGGGAAATTTCCAGAAATTCCAGGGAGAAAGAGTACCTACCGCCGCGTACCTTATTTTGTGAAGAAAATGTGCATGTTAAATAAGGTTTGTAATATTTTGTTGTGTTAAATTATAATCTCGTGGCTACCCATAATTATTTTATAACTAGTTTCTGCCCGCGGCTTCGCAAGCAGGTTTTCTATGAAAACGTTTAAAGGTTATTTCTACCCCATGGGAACTGATTTATGGGATTAAAAGTAGCCTATGTTTGAACGCTCAATCTGTTCAGTAGTTTTGGCGTGAAGAAATAACAAACATAAGTCCATCCAAGTTTTCGCATTTATAATATTAGTGTGATTAAGTGTTTATGCCAATTTGCGGGAAACACATTGACATAGGCATCGTGTGGGTGAGACGTGAGGTTTGATGGATTATGAAACGATATTTTCCTATTTATATAAGATACTATCCACTGCCCGCGGCTTCGCACGTGATTTTCCGGAATAAAAAGTAGCATAATGTTCGTCTCCGAGATACAATTTACTTCCCTGTCAAATTTCATTAAGATCAGTTCAGCCGTTTAGGCATGAAAAGGTATCAGAAAATCATACATAATTACTTTCGCTTTTATAGTACGAGTTATAGAAGTACGGATTATTATTATTATTGTGAACTAGCTGACCAACGTCTGTAAACGTTGGTTGTCCTGTCTTAACTATGAATATTGAATTCGAATTAGTATTAAATTCGTTAAATTTTCTTAAATTTTCTAATTTTTCGCGCATTTTTCTTAATATTATCTTTCTTAAGAACTTTCTCCTGAAAATATCAAAGACAAGAAAAAAATAATTTGCGAAATCGGACCAGCCGTTCACACGTGATGCCGTGACCAAAGGAAATTGGGATTAATTTGTAGGGTTCAGTACCCGAAGGGTGAAAATGGAACCCTATTACTAAGCCTCCGCTATCCGTCTGTCTGAAAACTCAAGTTTATTATATTTTTAGTATTTATATATACTTATGATAATATATATACATATATACGGGTCTCCCAAGAAACCTTTGTTAAAAAAGTAAAAATTTGATGTTCATTAAATAAGGTGCTTGTTTTTTACTGTACGGAGCCCTTCGTGTGCGAGTCAACTCGCACTTGGTGGTTATTATATATACATATATATATATGCGTTTACATATATATATAGATGTAAACGCGTTTACCTACTCCTCATTGATACCAGCAAACAATCAATCGCTGACCGTTTCCGAAGCAAATGTAAGTCCATTGGCTTATTTCCACAGAGAAGCCCTAAATCATGGCCACGGCCGCTTCGGTAAATGGGTGAGCAGTTAATGGCCCAACAAAGGATATAAAATACAGCTGCTGGACAACAGCTGGGTTTGTCAGGTGTTTATCAACGAAGAATAGATATAAGATATAAGGAAAGTCTGTAGATATGGTACATTCTCCCAGCGCTTACTGAACTGGTCTGTTTTACAACTACACGCAAACACTCGCTGATAATAGATAAATAAATAAATAATGCTATACAGTAACATTTCCAATCTTGTGCAATTATAATGAACAAACACGAGGAGATTGCGTTAGTCTTTTAATCAATAAATCACACTAAAGTATGTCGTAGCAAGCACAAGAGTCACGAACGCCGGTCCGACTATGACTGAGGTAAGGAAACCTAATTGGACCTAATTTGAGCCTGTCACTTTCGAGAAGCTAGTGCCTCATCTCCCCTTTTTTATTTTTATCGAAGGTACGAAGATATCGTTTTTAGCGCTTTCATAGTGGCACTGTATTTTCTGTTTACTATGTATAGTTTTAAATTATCGTGCTAGCTAAGTGAGCCGTGGCAGTCGCGGCGTAAGAATTGACCCCTCCAATTAATTGCCTGCAACTTACCCCTTGAATGGCGTAAGAGTCAACTAAGGGCAGCTTCTTTCTTTGCTACTGCGATACTACTACCCAGCCACCTGCCAAACGTGGAGATTAGGGTGTGTCCATTAATTACGTAATGGTTTTAGGGGTAGTTTAGGGGGTCGTGCCAAATTTCACGTAATTTTTTTTTACGAATTTTAGCAGTTTCTACTAAAAGTTGTTCATTTCGTGTTGGCACGAGATTCAAATTTGTAAAAGAAACTCATTTACGATTTGTGGGATTACTTTTCCGTAGTTTTTTATTCCTTATGTATTTTTTTATTTTTCTAATGCATTCTCATCAGAAAATACACGTTTTGAAAACTCTCAGTGGGTCGAGCAAAATTTCACATTTCACCAAGGAGCGAGGGGGGTCGAAAAATCGCCGAACTCACCTCACGTAATTTATAAACGCCCCTTGTATTTGCGAACCCACCCTTGTATTTGGGGAGGCATGTTCAGAAGAGGACGTATTGTTGCTCTATTCCACTCTGATCCACTTTGCAGATCCACTAATGGATCAGTTTCCACTTTTTTGTCCACTCTGATTCATAGCCCGGGTGGATCACTTTCTACTGCTTGAATCTATTCCACTCTGATGTTGACTGATGAGAAGCGTGATTGCTTAACGCTTGTAAATATAAACGGGACTGATTCTTATTTAAATAATTCGTTAATTGTTATTTATTTATGATGCTAATTAGGTAAATATGTTAAAATAACAAGGATCTAGTTAAATGAATATATTGTAATGCTGGACAATACACACATCATGATCTAGCCCCAAGCTTAAGCCCAAGAAAACGCAAAATTTAAAATTTTGGCCTTTATTGATTTCGTGAAGGAGAATGTGAAAGACCTGTATGATTTTTTTATTTTATTTTAATTTATTTTAGTTAGGATTGATCCAAAGAAATTCATACTAAAACATATATAGTAAATTCGAAAGTTATTCGGTATCTCTGCATGATACCTTTTTACGCCTCAACGGCTAAAAGGATCATAATGAAATTTGGCAAGGATATATGTAGATGATATCCCTGGGAAATACATAGGCTACTTTTTATCCCGGAAATACGCGCGCGCAGCCCCGGGCTGAAGCTAGTACCGAATATAAACTTCCACAGCTGTTCCCTCCCGTCTGTTGCATATATACAAGAGGATAAGATTCCCTCGAGCCTGCGATATCGTTACCCTGATGTATTAGGTCCTTACATATGAAATTGGCGTTTTGTATGGGAGGAACAAAAAGTCGAATATTTTTTAATATAATATATTTAATTAATCAAAGTATGAACCATTATTTTCTATGCACTTTTGCCATCTTATAGGTAGTTCATTGATCCCTTTACTAAAAAAACCAGTCGGACGGGAATCAATAAAATCTTTGAAGGCGATTTGGACTGCCCCATCGGAGTTGAATTTTTTCCCTTGCAAGAAGTTATCCAAATTTCGAAAAAAATGGTAATCTGTTGGAGCAAGGTCCGGGGAGTACGGAGGATGTCTTAGACTTTCCAATTGAAGCTCTTCTAATTTAGTAGCCGTCTGTTGCGCAGTGTGTGGTCTAGCGTTGTCGTGAAGCAGCAGTGGCGTGGAGCGATTGACCAGCCTAGGTTGTTTAGCCGCTAGCTTTTCCATAATGGTTTGCAATTGCTGACAATAGACATCAGCCGTAATATTCTGGCCAGATTTGAGAAAACTGTAATGAACAATACCGGCACTAGTCCACCAAACGCTTACAAGTAACTTTTTTGGGGTTAATTTTCGCTTGGGGCAGGATTTGGCTGGCTGGGCAGGATCCAACCATTGCGCTGAGCGCTTCCGATTATCGTAAAGAACCCATTTTTCATCACAGGTAATGATTCGGTTTAAAATACCTTCATTATTGTGCCGGTTTAGTAATGTAACGCAGCAGTCGACGCGCGTTTGCCGGTTTGCTTCAGTCAATTCGTGAGGTACCCACCTTTCAAGCTTTTTAATCTTCCCAATTTGCTTCAAGTGAATTAAAACAGTTTTATCACTAACATCGCAGCCTGCAGCTAACTCGGACGTGGTTTGCGATGGATCCGCTTCCACAATAGCCTTCAACTCTTCATTATCAACTTGAGTCTCAGGCCGTCCACGGGGCTTGTTCTGCAGGTCAAAATTTCCAGAACGAAAACGTTGGAACCAAAAACGAACTGTGTTTTCTTTTGCAACACGACCGCCATACACATCATTCACCCTTCGAGTTGTTTCCGCAGCACTAGTGCCACGGCGGAACTCGTACTCGTAAATAATGCGATATTTTAAGTTTTCTATTTTGTAAAATGAGTGACGCAAACAGAAAAAAACAGAAGAAAAAAAACAAATGAATGACGATCATCGAAGCACAAATACATGAGTCTATAGCTGTACAAATTTGAATTTGGAATTCCTTACCAAAGAGGAGAAATTTGTGATTAAAGTGGCCAGTACGAAAAACGCCAATTTCATATGTAAGGACCTAATATTTATAGCTAACTAGAGTAAAATAATGTCCGTGCGTTATTAAATTGCGGTCTCAGCAAGATGTTTTTATGGCATTACTCTATTATGTATCGGTTTCTACAAGCTTTTACTCAAACATAGCATGTAATCTGCTGATTATATCGACAACCTTCGAGTAAACTCGACCATTTGGGCCTACCCGAGCAGGCGGATAGTAATATTATGTCCGCTCTATGCGGTCCGTAATGTATTTCAAATTCTATTTTGTTTGATAATAGTTAGGTGCATAAAGGTTTTTTGCATACTGAGCACTACAAACTTCACTGGCTGGTTAGAATAAAAAATAAAACTCGGGTAACTGACAAAAGAGCATCGCGGTGAAAATGAACTCTTCAAGCGACGAATCCTCCAATTCAATGACTCTTAAATTACTCTCATTGTTTGAGTAAAGCACTATACAAGCCTCGGTCCGCAATGCCCTGCTGGCCACGATAAGCTGGCCTCAAGCCAAGCTTGCGATGGTCTCGGCGTTCAAGCTTGGTTATCATTGTAGTCCTTGCTGTCCGCGCTATGAAGGCCTCGACCTTCGGTCTCGGTCTTCATTTTAGTTTGGCCATCAAGGGCTGCAATGCTGACCGCGCCGTCATGACCTGGACCTGCGCTACGCTTCGCTTTCAGCCATCTTCAGCCGCAGCCAGCAACCCATCCATTAAAGACCTTTGACGTAATGTACTATTATTTAACGTACGTGTGGGACAAGTCTTGCAACTGAAGTTTAAACCAGTTATTCTCAACCGATTGAGCTGAAATTTGGCATACTTATGTAAGTTTGGTGACAATCCCTTGTTATGGTACCATCGAGCTGGTATGATGACGGAGACATAAGGTGGCCATAGAAACTCCTAAGCGAAACGACGTAACCCCATCGAGTTTGGGTTTGTTGGATTTGTCTTCCCAATCGCTTTGGTCCTAAATTAATGTTTTAAAAAGTTATTTATAAATTTATTTGTATCGTAGAGATAGCTGTATTCGTTTTTATCGTCTGTATGCAGTCTCCATACATTTGAGTAGTAGGTATTTTTTTTATATTTTCACATTTCTATTATCCTTTCGTAATACCACGTTGTAAACATTAGATAGATAGATAGATACTTACATCACCTTATAAAACAGTTAGAACTCATTAAACATAATATAGGGAATAGCAATGGAACTGGCGGCCTTATCACTTAAAGCGATTTCTTCCAGGCAACCAAAACATAGTCATTTCAATAGTAATAAAATATTATGTACTAACTAAGGATTAATTGACTCCTACGGGATTTTTACAATAGTCCACGCCAGTGCTCCACGTGCTCTTTAAGAGGGCACATTGCGCGCCATTTTGTTAAAAGGAGAGGCATAAGATTTTGCATTCATAGGAGCGGGACAGAGCGTAGGTACGTTTTTGGAAAAGTTATCGTTTATTTACAAGAAAACTACACAACTAATTATGAAACTGGCTTTGAGGAACCAAATAATTAGCAAAAATCTGCGAATCAAAAAATAAGTCATTTCAATAGACCGCAGGGTCCCTAAGATCTCGACCAAATTTTGTGTGAATTAGTGCATTTTGATGATTTTCTCAAACATGTTTTTACATTAAAGGAGCCTAAGAAATTATATTTTTTTATTGAATTTTGTGTAATTCGAGTGTTATTCACAGGGATACCATGAGTACTGAGATCTAGGCCCAATTTAAAAACCAAATCCACTATCCCCCCCTTGTTCCCCTTTAACACTTTGGGTGCCCACGACGCACATGCTCCAGTACCTATGAGTTCGCCGAGCGTCGAAAAATTCCCTCTTATTCTAATTCTAAGTGGGGGATCTGAGATCTGCACGGAAATCTCGCTTGGAGAAACAGGCCCTAACCAGCCTAACTCCTTGAAGTACCGGAGCAGGACTTTGGTGACTGACAGCTTAGTTTCAGCTTTTCCGTGGGTGTGGATGGGGTTGATGCATCAATGAGACTCTTCAGCCCCGTCTTGTGTCTGGCCTCCTCTGAGGCAGTTTACCACAACGTATTCCACAGTCTCTTTTTCTTGGAAACAGCCACGACATATGCTGCTGTCTGTTGCTCCGTCTTAAAAAGATGATGGTTCAGTTCGCAGTGACCTGTGATGATACCCACCATCGTTCTTAGGTCCTCGCGGCTCATCTTGAGCATCGTGTTGGTTTTCCTATCTTTGGAGGGGAAAATAAATTTAACATGCTTACAGTCTGTTCGACGCTCCCATAGTTTTTGGTGTTCTTTTTCTGAGTTAAGTTTTAGTCACAGAACACAGTATACTTTATAACTATGATTTTATACTAGAACTACATACAATGGAAAAAAAAGTTTTACGAGTGTTACCTTAATAATGTGAGAATTTCGTACGCACCTCGTACCTTCACACGAAGATTAAATTTCTCTGCTTGCTGAAAATGGACACATAGCCTCCAATTTCGTGTCCGTCTGTTACATTACGACTTACGACAAGAATCTTGATATGTCGCTCAACACGTCATGTACGTGGTTGGTGTACTGAAGATTATTTTATTTCACGGAGTACCTAAATCGAGCTCTAGATTCCAAGATATAATGGCAACATATTTTTATCAATATTTACGAATAAAAACTTTACTAAAACTGTTAAATACAGGAAACAACAAGATAACAGCAAAACAAACTTCCACAACGCATAATTGCACGAGAGCGAATAAATTTTTTTCAAAGTTCTTTAAAATTTTAAAATTAAAATGGAATCGGATGATTGACAAACTAAATAATTAATAAAAGCTTTCAAAATCAAAAATTGTTTAGAGCCTACACATTTGCTCCCTTTGGGGGTCGAGACCCCTAGGTCCGTGGGGTACCGAGGCTCTCCGGGTTTTTAACAAGTTATCTGAGCAAGGTCAAAGCGACGCGTGACCCGACAGCTGGTGGGTATCTGGAGTAGCGGATCAGCATTGCCATACAGCGGGGCAATGCAGCCAGTGTCTTGGGGATGTTTCCGATTGGTATTGATATGGATCAGATGAGCTACATGTAGATTGTTTGCAACAGTCTGCAGTTAGCTTATTAGTTTCAATTGTAAATACTAGTTATATTTTTTTTATTATTTGGTTGTAATTTTCTTTGTTAATAAAGGTCATTGCTATATTACTAATAAAACTGTTTCGAGCTTAGATATAGCGAGGAATAGATATTAGTTGGGATCAGTAAAGATTAATGTTTGGTATGGCCATTTAAATGGATATTTGCCATGATTTTCGGTGTTTTGAGTTATCCGATATTTCGGCATGTGACTTATGTGCTTTTGCCTGCTTTTAGTGTTGTTCATATTTATTAAAGTTCAACAGTTTTATGGCCTTTTTGTTAAATGCTCGTAAAATGTAAAATATAACATAGAAACATAAAATGCTCGTTATGAAATTAAAGAAAAAAAACTTTTTTGTCTAATTAAATATTGATACTTGAACCATAATGATCAAATTACCAGTCAAAAGCAGCTACAGAGGAAAAAATTATGAAACCTTATTATAAAAGACGATGCTCATAATTAACTTATTTAAATGAGTTTGAGGCTTCTCAAGGTATTTCCTCGGGAAATGTTTAAGTATTTTCTTTTCTAGGAAATTATTTATAACTTACCCGAACTTCTTTCAATATGTTTACATTGAGTTAACTCTTACATACCCTGATACTTAATTAACTTCTGTAACCTAGAGCCATAAGAATAGGTTGTCCCCTTAAGTCTACCTGTACAGCTATGGTTCTAGCGGTAGCTATGGGCGAAAATCATTCCCGGTGAATAGTCACAGGGAAGGCAGGGCTATAAATAAATAAAATAAATAGAGCTGGAAAATCCCCACAGCATCTTTTAGCCCCAACAAGACCTTGTGTTAGGGGTAGTAGATGACTGATAAACTTGATACAATAAATTACATAGATAGATATTTTTTATTAGGTATACATAGCAAAAGCCCAGAGCACCCGGAACAAATATTTGCATTTGTCCCAAGGTGGAAATCGAACCCCTTCCTGGATCGCAGGCGGACCTTCGCCCGCCGGTTATATTACGCAAAGTTTTCTTACTTTGGGGCTAGATGATGCTGTGTCGATGGTCCAGCATTATTTAATAGGTACATTGTATAATAAATAAATAATGCTGGACAATCCACACAGCATCATCTAGCCCCAAGCTAAGCAGAGCTTGTGTTATGGGAAATACCCAGAACACCCGGAACATTGCATATCGGATTTTTGCATATCGTACAAACATTGGTTCCGAGGCGGGAATCAAACCCTCAACCTTCTGCGTCGCAGGGGGACCATCGCCCGCCGCGCCACATCGGGCGTCTGCTAATTACAATTGTTGTAATGCTTACTAAAATTTTACAACTATTTTCTCGTGGTATCGAAAACTTCACAGCTTAAACGTTTCGCAAAATCCAATTATTTTCCATCAGAATTTTATCCAACAATCTGACAATGAACGTAGGTAAACACAAAAGTATTTTAGCCGGTCCCTGAAATTTTGTTAGGAGCTGTCAAAAGTTTCCTAGCCTAAGCCCTGGTTTAATTTACCACAAAATGCGTTCATTTACAAAATAATTACAAAAAGATTCCATCGGTATCGACGTATGGAAATTAACTAAAGATTGATGGTGGTTCTGCTAACGCAGCCAAGAGATCAACGATTATTTTATGAGAGTGAGGGAATAGAGAGTGCACCTGTGTTTGCGCACACACTTGTGTACTATAATATGTCCATGATATGATATGACGTTATGTTAGAATAAACACCATTATCAACCAGCCTTGTATTTTCAAGATAACACGGGTTGCATAGAATTTCAGTTATTTCATGCAAATGAGCTGTTACAGAGCTCTAATAATAAAATTGGAAGCTCGTATATAATCTAAATTCATTTCAGAAAATTCGAATTTTCTTGCCAGTCAAAAAGCTTTTTAGAATTTTAAGAGAAGTGGTAAGAAAAAACGAGAAATGGAAACCACAACATCAGTTGCGAATATAATTAGCTAAGAAGAAAGAGATAATATAGAGAAACTCAACACAAATGGCCGATTCTGCAAGATCTTACGAAGAAATATTTAATGAGCGTGCGAGATATCTATAGTATCCGAAGTGTGTGTGTGTGAAGAGAACAATAAATGATTTATTTATTTGTTCTCAATTATTTTTTGTCCATCGATATGAGAAAATAACGTGTTATGTCCATCTTTCAGTACCTATATATAACGGAGAAGTAACTTTGTTTAGCTCACATGCGGGCCCGCTCGTAATAGGCAAGTTGGGTGATGTCCGTTGAAAATAGAGTTCTGAAACACAGACAGGGCCTCTGGCTATACGAATCGCGAGACCGTTTCTACATCGTTTCTATGACTTTTTAGTACTCTCTGCTATGGTGATTGAACAAGAACTGCACCAGTACTTTGTGAACTGCACTTAGCTGATTTTCCATCTTATCTGTCATCTCGTAGAAAACGTCAAACAATAGACGTTGGCGTTCCACATAGAAAATAAGTCCATTGAAAGCTAAATAAGGAGGATTCACAGGGCCCTTTGACGCATTTACTGCGAGTGGCAATGAGAGTGCTAAATCATCAATTTACTTTCGACATATAGACACTAGCTGCTGCCTGCGGCTTCGCACGCGCTTTTAAGTGGGCTATATCCGTCCCCGGGATACCAATAAAGTCCCTGCCAAATTTAATTGAGATCCAAACAGCCGTTTATATGTGAAAAGGTAAAAGACAAACAGACGGACAGAGTTACTTTCGAATTTATAATATTAGTATGGATTGACCCAGAACTTCCGAACCTCTACATTCCTACGCCACTGGCATACTTTTTCCTTCTCAGTACATTATGCATTCTCGTCGGTTCCCTGACCTGGCTGTTCTCCAAAACATTCTCTCAATAAAATGAAGTCTGCCAACTTTCCCCTGTCCATTTTACATACTTTACCCCATTCATGCTTGTTTGAAAATAGAATGTCGTTCTTCACATACCCGAGAAAACCATAAAAAAAAACTGTTTCGTAGTCGTTTAAAACCATCGAGGTATGTGTTCGATGTTTGAAAAATTTGAATGATAACTTATAAAGAAAATATGAGTAGGGAACTTATCACACTGGCGATTTGCGAGCGAGTTCAAAGCGAGGTGATGGAAATCGCTTTGGACTCGCTTGTAAATCGCCAGTGTGATCGCTATCACCCTGGCTCTAAGTTTTTTTTTTTATTATAAGATTACAGCTTGTTCCTATGCTTTGTATGCCTACTCGCTACCCTAACGCTTGGAAATAAAGATTAACCTAAAAATGGTCAGATTAAAATAAAAATCTTCTGAAAACTCGAGAAATTAGTGCTGCTTGCATCGAAGAAACTTTAGAGCAAGCAGAAGTATGCCCAAAGCACAAAAAAAAATGTTAAAATCATTAATTCCTTCTTATATAAATGGACCTTGCTAAATTAAAACAACGCTTCACAACACTTTGATAGTCACTTTTACAGCATTTC
Source organism: Eupithecia inturbata (assembly GCA_963662085.1). Taxonomy (NCBI): domain Eukaryota; kingdom Metazoa; phylum Arthropoda; class Insecta; order Lepidoptera; family Geometridae; genus Eupithecia; species Eupithecia inturbata. The sequence continues at coordinate 4,580,831 of OY759195.1, forward strand.
TCATTCAGCATAACGAATGAATAACTTCATTTCAGGTCGTTAACTTTTATCGGTGCAAATGAAAGCTTTCTGCTAACGTAGTTGAAACTCACTTTTATTTTAAGTAGGTTAACTGCGCAACAATAGGTTCTAAGGTGGTTGTCTAAGGTCTAAATAAGGAGCAAATATTACAAGGAATTGTTTACGTACCTACCTATTTCTGTGGCTACAAATGTTCGTATAGTTATTGTTAAGTCGTATACTAGTTATTGATTATGATTGTGTTTTAATAGAAATAGGGATGATGACGATGACGATGGTAATTCATTTTATGTTTTATTCTCTTCAATGTATTTTATGATACCATTTTATTTTATCCACATTAAAAAGAAATAACATTGAGATCCATGAATCATAATTCTTTATTATTGTTTCAGGTAAAAGCTGAATTTGCTAAACAAATATGAGAACAATGGCAGAGCCAGAAAAAATAAAATTGGTAAAAAAAAGAGAAATAACTAGTAGTACAGTGACGTTCATAGTTATAACCCCTCTGACAGCTCCCGAGTTACGTAATTAAATTAGTTTTGGGTTTTTAACCGACTTCAAATAGGAGGAAGTTCTCAGTTCGTCTGTATGTTTTTTTTTATGTACGCGTATGTTACTTGATATCTCCACCTACGATAAACCGATTATACTGATGTTTTCACTATTGTATAGAGAATGACCCCGTGGTGGTTCCATAGTCTTATTCCCAAGGGATTAGTATTTATCCCGTTAAACTTAAAAAGCAACATAATGTTTTTGGAGAATCACGACCAGCCACAACAGTTTTGGTGATATATCTGCGTTAATTGGTAATAGATTTTGATGATTCTTTCGCTGTTGTATCAAAATTGATTTTAAGGTCCCTATAAGTTTGATTCTCGAGGAATTGCTATGTGCGCTATAAAACATAGGTTTGTAAAAATTCATCACAATATGATCATTTTACTATAACCTAATGGTTTCCATAGCAACGGGCGTCAACAGTTTCATCCATGTGTCATCAAACTAAATTAAATTTGAATTATAACTAGATGTCGCCAGTGTAAACTTAATTTTTTGTACGTGAACCTTCCGTGAAGGGAGGGGTAATTTCGTTAGTCCGACACATAGATAAATAACAAATAATAATACTAAAATTTATTCAAACAGCGTAAATAGACAATACATTAGTGCACTAAACGAATAAGTATAGCTAAGTATAACAATTTAGCCTGAACAAGGTCCTGTGTTTCAGGCGACAGTAGTGCTAATCTATATCTACTTATAATTATTCAATAAAATAATCACTTACTATTAGTAGAGATGAATATTATCTACCGAAATTTGAAGTCGGTTTTTAAAACACGCCAGATTATTTAGTATTACATGTGGTGTTTTTATATGCATAGAACAGCTTGATATATTTATTTTGCCGAAAGATTTATTTTTTATCAGGGGATTTAACGATGAAATTTTTCTTAACGATGAACGTCACTATAGGCACGTTATACTTTCCTAATAGTTTCGTATAATACGTAACTTAAGTTCAACCTACATATATCCCTTAACACATCTGGGTATAGAAAAGTACTGCTCGTGTACTATCTCTTGGGTTTTACGACGCAGAATAGAAAAGGTTTTATCTCGGAGACGTAATCTTGATGCTACATCAGAAACGGTGACGATTTGACAAATGGTCCCAAGACGGCACGAGCTCTGAATATTGATCTCGAATATCAACGAAACTTACCAAATTTTATTCTTTTGTCTTTTGGACGCACGAATCTGTTCTGATTTCTTGATCGACAATATTGATTCTTGAGCTTGGAATGCCAAAGCGAGAATAGGAACTAGGGAAATACGTCCAAAGGTGACATCGCTGGAGATCGTTTTGTGCTTCATTATGATTGTAATCTTAAAAATCTCTTTGAGCGTATTTGAGCATGCTAATAGAGGTAGTGTTGACGAATGGTTCCCATCACGTAGCGAGACGTTACGTAGTGAATTCCAATATATTGTTATGCTAAGCTAATTTTTATACTAATTATTCCTGTTTCGTAGCGAACTGCTGAAGTACAGTTAACGTGAAAACGAAAACTTGCCTTATAGCGTGTATCAGGCCTACCAAGGCCAGGCGACTAGCACTAAGCAATGTGGCCGATCTTGTACTTATGTACATTTGTTATCTTATTTACCAGCCAAACTACACTCTTGTACAGCCCTGGCCTAAGCATTTTCAGGTACTTATTTCGTTCTGGTTTCGAGTTTGATCACAACGAAGAAAAAATACGGATCCATTGAAAACTAATGAAAAGCGAAAACCGTGATGGAAATGCGAATTTCTTTGAGCCAGTTGGGATTTGAGGAAATTGGTATAGTAAAGTGAAAATCGAGGTGGAACGGTGTTGGCTTAGGTAACGACACTTTATAAACTTCAGTGTTATTCTTGACCTAGTTTTTCCAAACTTCATTTTGAACATCACCGCTTCATTAAAAAAACGTTTCTTAATTGGAGATATTGCTTTTTTCGTAAAACGTTATAAAGAACCAAACATCAAAGTAAAGTAATGTATTTTTTTGTTTTATTATTGTGTAATTTGATTACTATGCCTGTTAACGAATGGCAATGGCCTTTATTAACAAAGAATATGAGCAATATTTTTTGATAGGTTATGTTAGGTTTTCCTCTGTCTTCTCTCCTATGATTTTCATGTATCTCTACATACTTTACTATTTAATATTGAAATTTTACAATTTCACATATAACAAACACACATATATCATACATCGTTACACACAACACCCCCCCCCACATACACACACATTAACCCTCCCCCCCAAACACACCCTTACACACACACACAAATGGTTGCCTTCTGTTGCCCGGACTCTTAAGAGACCGGTGTCCTCAGTAGCACCAATCTCAATCACACGCACACACCCTCACACACCCTCTCACACACACACATACACACACCCTTACACACACCCTTACACACTCATACACGCACACCTATAGTGCGCGCTCACTTTCCAAATAGCTAAAACAAATAAATATCAACTTTATTTTTTGTTAATAATAAGCTCTATAATTTAAGTAGCCTTATATGTATAATAACTACTAGCTTAACTAAAAGTACGTTCCAAATTCTATTGTTTGCGGCAGAGTTTTCCCTACCACAGGTAAAATACTTTACTTAAAAGGGGTTCTCAAGCACTAAGTTTCTGAATAAATATTTTGTATTTGTATTTGTATTTTAATATTCCTATGGACTTTTGCAGTCAGAAATCAAGATTTTAATTTAATTTAAAGAGAAAATAGGTGGTTGATCTAATTTGTACACACAATTTACCGGAATAACGTTATTTACAATTTACCGGAATAATGTCAAGTAGACGATGATACAAGAATGGCCGTTTGCGTTAGGATATATTTTAGGTGTCAAAAATGTGATCAGCGAGTTGTTAAACAATACAAATAGGTACGTCAAACACAAATATCACCCCCTCAGCTGGCACATGCAGCACGCGCATGCGCCACGCAGCATTTTTCACCAATTTCTTGATTTTTTTGTAGGAATACCTAGTAATATCTATATTTATTTTGATTCCCCATAAAATTTCCTACAAATAAGCATGTAAATATTCTGTAGTTGTATAAAAATATTTAAATGAGAACCACGTAAAGTAAGAGGATTGGTAAAATCGTGGGGAAAGTTTGTAAAATAAGGTATAAATTAAAAATTTTAAAATTTTGATCGATAGCTTGTGTATTATTTGAAAGTTAGATAGTCTATTGTTACGTTAGAAACAAGAAACGGCACGTTCCTAAACAATTGGTTTACACAAGGAGCTCATATAAACTTATCGAGAATTCCGACGTGGAAAAGTGGAAAACCATCCGGTGTCAAGTAGCTGTGACGACGAATGCCGAACTCAAGTGACTTGGTTTTTATGTTTACACTTAGCTTTGGCGGTCGACTACTGCTAATAAATACATCAACAGTGTACCCTTGTTCATTTCAGAGAACGAAACAAAGAGACCGAGAGCATTGAATCCGGCGTCCCGCGGCGCATTTAATTAATTTGCACACTACAACGAAAATATTTTGATTTTCGACCTAAATCTTTCTATTTTCACATAGTACGTAACATTTACTATAAAATACATACATAAAACAATGTACTTGCTATCCAAGATCAATAAGAAATAAAGGTTTTCATTGCTTTCTCCTTAGTCTAAGGAACTCGATCGCTGCCAGTCGGCAGCGATCGAGTTTCGGTCGCCAGATTGACCAAGTTCTGGTTGCTTGCCAGACAAAGGTTTTATACTAAACTTTTTTTGGGTTTTTGGCTTGGTATGGCCTCTAGGTTGTTTTTAATCTATGGTATCGGTTTCCTACCGATTGCACCGATCGTTTGGATGGTATTTGACGTTATTCCAGTACAAAAAAATCGAGCCGCTTGCTAGTTAACGTCAAATAACAATCGACCCGTAAATGGTTGCTTGCCCGCTGAGCGGTTCTGAAAAATCGCCACAAATGGCAACCCTTCTTCAACCTGTCGTCCAACAATCCCTAACCGGTATTATTTTATAACCAGAAACTGAAGAAACTTCGTAACTTGTTGTTTTTGTTTACATTATCAATGTTAAGTTTGAAGGGCCTTCTGCAGAATTCTTGATATCAAAAGGTGAGAGTGACTAATTGTTTTGTTGTTGCTGTTGATACAAATTTGAAATGATACCTATCTACGGACAACGGACGTTCATCAATTTACGCGAGATTTGATTAATTACAGTCTTCCATTTGTGGGATTGTTCTTTTGTTGCTCGACTACGATGGAGGGTAATGATTTAGGGGTGTACTGGCTTCTGCCTGCGGCTACGCTTATTTAACAAACGTAGTAGGTTAGATATGTGAGTTCGGCGGTTAAAAGAAACCAATCAATACCATGTTAAATTGCGCGAATAATGCGAAGCGACGGGCAACCTCCCCTTAGCACGATAAGAGTAATCGCGCACAACTGTTTACAAGAGAATAATTGCAAATGCCCAGATCTATCTACAGTTCCTACAATCAAATATTTAAGAGCACACATAGATTGTAATTTAAATTTGAAATTTAACGTAAAATCATTATCAGGAAGAGTCAGAAAATTTATATATGTTTTTAAAACTCTTCGTAACATTTGTGATAAACGGCAATTATTATCTACGTATCTTGCCCTAGGACAGTCGGTAATCACATACTGCATAAATTCATGGGGTGGGTGTCCTAAATCCACACTTATCATGTTGGAACGAGCCCAAAGATCATTACTTAAAGTCACCTTTTCGAAACCCTACCGTTTTCCAACAAGGGAACTATACAAAGATACAGGTATCCTCACAGTTAGACAGAGTTTTATATTGGGAATTACATTGAGACAACATAGAAAATTGAATGAAGCCGACCCGATAAAATGCAGACAAGATAGAGTATTCTCTATACCTGCACGCAAACCTAATTTCGCACGTCGTTTTGAAACTTTTCTTGGCCCTTTTCTTTACAAAATACACTTAGCAAACATGAAAATCTAAAAATTCAATCTAATTTTAATTGCAAGAAAACTGTCACTATAATTCACAGAACAACTGCTTTCAATATTGAAATAAGTTTTAAATGTTATTCGTTTTTACTATTTTATGTCTAATTGTTCAGTCTACTTGGTATCTCATTCTAATCTTATTATAATTATATATCTTTCTAATCTAAATATACTAATGTAGCAAAACCTTAAACAATACCTACCCAAGAACCAATATTTTTACTAAGTAGTCATGACAATGATAATGAACTTTTGGTTGTTAATCAAAATAAATTTTTAATATCTTTAATATTTTGTGTACTTACACACATTCTTATAAATAGCTTTTAATTTTTCTTTTATATTTTTCAAAAAATATTCAGTTTAAGTTTACCTTTCTTTAAAATTCTTAAACAAACTAAATTAAGTCAAAACTTGAACTATGAATGACGAGGAGCGAGGAGGAGCACACTACCTGCTGAGATACAGTGCTCAACTATAGTTCGGCAGGTAGGGCAACCTAATTCAAACCACTGTCAGTCCATAGCACCTATTTGTATATTATTTTAAAAATTTATAATCTACATTATGTACTAAATTCCTATTTTAACTATAAGTTTTTAACTTATAGTTAAAAACTATCTTAAAATAGGAATATAAAATTTATAAAATATAAAATTGAACTCTATTACAGAGTTAAATTTTACAAACTATTACTGCTATAAAGTTGGTATAATTTAAGTACAAATGTTATAACTTTTCTCTTTATGTGAACTATGTTCTTTTGTTCTTTGAAATAGATATCTATCTAAATATCTAAGTTAAATAGGGCAAGATGTGTAGACTTAAGTGGTTTGTCCTGTAAAGTTGTTTGAATAAATAAATCTATAAATCTATGATAATTTTTAAAAAGGGTGAAAACGGTGAACCAACATTGAAAAAACCAAATAATAAATTATTTTATCGTATCATTGCTATTAAAAGATAATAATAATGAGTAATATAACACTTTAGTCTATTCTATAACAATACACGAATAAAAATGCTTACCTTTCTAATATTTAGTAACACCAAAATATAAGCAAACCAGATCATAATTAAATAAAGTCTAGTTGTTATAATGTTTAGTATTTAAATAATATTATTACATAATATTTTGTTAAACAATATTTAGTTATAGATAATAATTAGTTTTAATTTATTTTAGGTACCTACCAGAGGTTAGTATAAATATTGTTTAACTTAGATTAATTTGTTTTATCTCATTATAGGTGAACTATGTGTTTGTATGAGAATAAAGTTACTTAAACCCAAAAAAAAAAATATATGCAGTCGGTCTCATGCTTTTTCTTCGGAATTACACTACTATTACGAATGCGAAAGCTGGAAAAACGATTTTTACTCAATGTCATGGAAAATACGTGTGAAACCGCGGAAGTAAGTAAGTAATTACTAAATAGAAAATCTAAGTAATTACTAAATAGAAAGTCTTCTGACTGATTTTATTTGTATCTTAAACTTGAGTGAGACGCAAAATAAAATGGTATAAGACCGATTTGTACGGCAAAAAACGCAAGAACTCTTGTGAGACGCAATCAAACGAGTTTCTATCCTATTCTAATAAAATAAAGGTTCAGATTGACCCAGCAAAAAGTATTAGAAAGCCAAGGCGGGTTCTCATCACGAGCGACAGAGAAAAATCCTCTACCACAAATACCTATACGGTACGGAAAATAAAATGTGAAAGCAAATTGAAATGGGTGTGCTTACTGGAAGCTTACATCTGAAAGTCTGAAGAAATATATACAAGTACATATAAATAAAAACTATCTAGTGTAACTACCTACCTATAATTTTGAAGCTTTTATTACCTCTATAAATTTTTCGAGTAAATACCTAATTATCCCTGTTTCGAGGTTTTGTCTAATAGACTATGGCAAAAAAAACGCTGATGTTCTCTTTTTTTAGAAACTCGAAGTTACCTACATTTAATTATCTATTCATGTACCCCAACCATCAAAATCTACCTATCAAAAGAACTTTTTTGCCAAAATTGAACCAATTACGTAATGAGTTAAAAAAAATTAAAACATTACACATTTTAAAAATCTTAGGCGCTTACCAGGGTCCGTATTCTGTTAACCAATCGCTTTAATATGACAATAGTAACGTCACAGAATCGTCCATAGATGGAATAAACTCTAGATATTGCGTGCGGTGCTAATTTCACGGAGAAATTGTTGGATTGGTTTCAACCTTGACACTTTTCACACGCGTCCCTCCATCTGTAGTTTCTTTAATCAAAGGACAAAGGTCAAAATGTGTAATTTTTAGACGATAACCTAGCAAAGAGTTCTTATCTATTTATCTATGTTATGTATTGTATTAAGTTTATCAGTCATCTAGTACCCATAACACAAGCTCTGCTTACTTTGGGGCTAGATGGTGCTGTGTGGATTGTCTAGCATTATTTATTTATTTTATTTATCTCTACGGATGATTATTCAAGAAAATTGGAATAATCTTAACGATGGAAACCGCAGTACGTATCTACAAATATTTATTTGAAAAACTTGTATGATAAATTCCATGACATAATTACTTCACCGTGTTTTCCTTAACAAGAAACGAGAAAGAGGAGAGTGGTGTAAACATGTACCCAATATCCATTTTTTATATTGTTAGACCGTAGTTATCCTCTTGAAAAGTATTAAGTAACTATAAATATGGGTTTACACAAGAAAATGATGTAATTAACAGGATGACCACGCCGGATTCAATGCACAACAGCCACTTAGATAAAATAGTTGATTAAATTTTTGCCTGTGATATTCTAACGCAACCTGCACAACCTAAGACGAAATTGGTCTTTTGAAACTTCTACATTATCAATTTATTTGAACGTGGTCAACACTCTTTCTGTCCATTGTTTTTATGCTAACGTTTTTTATTTAAGTACCGAAGTATGTTTATATCTATTTTGGTAGATATTAATGACTTTAGATCGACGAAACAACGAATCCCTCCGATTGTACCTAAACAAAGATAACACAACCCAAACGTTCCGAAAAGCGCAACCCTTGTCTAGTAAGAGGGTTGATCAGATAACGAATAAGTTAAACAAAAACTAAGGGAAAATTGTCTGTAATGTGGTCCAATCCAACCCACCAGCAATATTTCGACCCACAACATAATAAGCGAATTAATTTTCGCGCATTTATTACACGGCCCACTTTTCCTGTTATACCCTAAATTATTACGTAAATAAATGACTGTTTGGGGTAATGTATGTATTTACATTACACTACGCTGGGTAATATTAACGGGATGTGTTATATTATGACTTCATATACCTACTTTATGAGAAACATTAAACAATAAGTACACAATTCTAATGAAATGAGACCAGTAGGTAGGTAGTTAATTTTGGTACTACGTGGTAATAAATGAATACCTATTATTTCGAAAACTTCTCACCTATTAACCATCTTTTCGTTTTGCCGTAGTTGACTAAAAACAGTTTAGCTAGGTACAAAATAAATAAAGAAATAATGAACCATTCACACATCATCATCTAACTTCAAGCAACAAACAAACATTTGTTCTGAGTAAGGAATCGAACCTGCAAACTCCTGCAGACCTTTGCCTGCTGCGACCCAAAGGTCGTCGTCGAAATGTTTAACACTTACCTAGCACTTCCACTTTGAGAACATTCAATACATACTGAAAGGTTTTCTCACAAAGAAACATTAGGGCGGGGTGCACATTGTCACAGGGCCTATAGAGGCCCTTCTATGTAATAGAAAACAAAAAAAAATGATTGTGGTTGCGAGTAGAGATTGCATAATCCGGCTAATTCTCTTATCCGGATAATAAAGTTTATATCGTTCACATATCCGGATAATCCGGATACTTCGAATAACTGTACAATTTTAATAAAATATTTTTAACTGGCGTTTGCCTGTGGTTCTCACGCAATTTCGCGAGATTAAACGTAGGGTTTTTGTTATCCCAGGTCTAGAACTACATTTATGCTAAATTTCAGCCTACTTTGATTAGTGCTTTTGGCGTGATTAGGTAACGAACATCCATTTATTATCTATTTGTGCAAACTTTCTTATCAGACTAATACTATAAATGTCGCAGTTTGGACGTCCCCGCTTCACACCAAAACTACAGAATAGATCGGGTCGAAATTTTGCATAAATGATTAGTATCCAGAAGGCACGGAGGAGTGCCCAGAATGCTGGCAGCATTGTCACGTTGAATGGCAATGCTAATTCGTTGACTGAAATAAAGCCAGCATTCCGATCACCTGTTGTTGACTCTGAAAAGTTTTGTAAGATATTTATAAATTGCATGTGCCCCTGGACCCCAAGGACCAAGGGTTTCCACGGTTCAAACAGGTATACTTGGTCAAAATTAGCGTATTTTAGACGTTTGAGGGACTTCGCTGATGTTAGCCAGCCCTTACTGCGTCCCTGCAAAATGTGAACGCGCTAGGGTATCACACTCGTGGCATCGCAAATTAAAGGCCGACTTACCTTCCCCCTGGAACCCTGGTTTCCTAACCAGGGTCATACATTACATATATGTAATTGTTTTACCATCATCTCGCATAAGGCCACGTGGTTCGAGGGTATTCTAATTATCCGGACAAAGCGGATAATTCAGATTTCGGATAATTCGGATTGCAATCTCCAGTTGCGAGGTGTTTGACAATTCAGGTAGCCAATCTGCTTTAAAATGACTTTGTAGTTCTATCTGACCTGCGCGTCAGCACTTACATAAACTGGTACCAAGTTGTTACCATTTTCAGATCCACCGGTTGATAACTACTTATCTAATAAGAAATCAAATAATATCCCAAAAATTTTGTTTTTATAGTGCCCACACCTAGAAAAATTACTGAGTGGAAGGTTTCGGGTTCAAGTCCCGCCTAGGTTGTAAACTTTTTAGATATATCTCTCAGATAAATTAGCTAGGTACTCTGAGTCTTATCTTCAACGTGAACGACCCCTTACTGCATCTATCGCAGGTCGATAGGCAATTAGCCGTTGCCATGGCAACCAGGTTGTACTGGCATGACAGCTCGTTAGAGATGCCCAGAGTTAGGGGCTAACCGTGGGTTAACCGCTTTTCCAACTAGTTGTTAACCCTGTTTATTTTAATACTGTTTTGGTAGAAATATCCGGCCAGGCTCTGATCAGGTTTACAGTTTTAAGTCTAAATAACTAGGTATTTGAAAGATAGGTTCTAAGTAGGTACCAGCGACCTTGAAAGAGATAGGCTGGATACAGTCTGCAGACGTGATTATTAACGATCAAATCGCTTCACGATGCTGTGTTGCCAGTTGATGAGCTCTAAAAACTCCGATTGACACATTTCACCACTCTAATCAGGCCCTAGACGGAGTTCTATCTTAGTTGGTGGTATTCGACATATCGTGAAGAAAACCAGCACCAATTGACACATCTGACCACGCATTATTACCCTAAACGGAGTTCTAAGTTGGCTGGTATCCGATCATTCCCCATTCTAATTCAGGCAACGATCACTCACGCGCCGCCAGGGTGGCCGGCGACCCGGAAATTATGACGTCATTAATTTCACAGCCTCCTAGTTCTGCGAAAAAACAAAGAGAATGTAGGTCAATATCCCTGTGATCGTATGGCAACCCTTTGAGAGACAAGTGCAGTCGTTGTGTTTGAAAGAATGACGCACAAGTTTATGAGGGTTGGTACTTTGGTGAGGTTCGGTGCGAACGTTTCTCCCCGGTATTTTTGTATAAATTTGTGGCTAAGGAAAATTGTCTAATATAATCCCGGTAGGTTATTCAAACGCTTTTTTAGATTTGCTTGGCTGCCAAGAGAAGTTTTTCAACAAATAATTAATAAAAAATGCCTTGTGTAATGTTTTATTCATTCGAAAATTAGATAGTTTGCGGTCTTTATTGGTAGAGTTTGATCCCTTTGAGGTCTACTTTGAAAAACGAACGAAGGACGCCCGATCGGTTATTTCGATAACTATGAAAATTATTCTAACATTTATTTCTTTCCGAATACATTTAGTTCCGAAACGAAAAGTGTGTGTTGGTGACGCGCCCGAAGCAACTTAGTTGTTCGTTTCGTGCGATCCGACGTCATCCGTCAACTTAGCTCGTATTTCAAAGAAGAGCTCCTGGTCATGAAAAATCAGTAATTCTGACCGGTACACCACCACGGTGGTAATTGCTGATATTTCAGCACAACAATAGTTTCAAACAATTATGTTTTGTACTAGTTACTAAAATCTTTGCTCCATATAAATTATTATCTTAGGTAGGTATTGAAAACAAACACAGAGTAGTGATTCATATTTTATAGTTTCAGTTTCAAACAGAAATTACTTTCAAATGTCTAACCCTGTGCGGGTGTTGTAAGTGGGAAGTGTGAAGTTAGCCACATTCACAAAGGCACAACTTGCAATGAGGTTAACTGCATTTGACTGATACACTATGTCACAGAGTAAGTTTTCAGAACCTGCTTTGTACAACCAGTTCAAAGCGGAAGAAAGTTTTTGTTCACACGGTTTTTAGTTTTCAGCTATTCCACCAAACAAAATGGTAAAATTGTGTCAAAACTAATCAATACGATTGCTCAAACTCGATTTTTTAATTATCTGCAAAACAGATAAACAATCCCGCAGTACATAACCTAAAATTATCTTTCTTGTGATATTTAAACACAATTCAAATTACTTGTCGATTTGAGACCCTTTCTTCGACAAATATTGTTAACAATTATCTCGACTCCAAGCATGAACATTTGAAGTTGTTGACATAGTTTGCGGATAGCTCTAAGCCATATCTATAATATTTTTGGTTGAGATGGCATAAAGATAGATATTTATTGACACAACCCTTAAATAAAAAAAAAAAAGCGCAGAGCATAAAATAGTTACCCTGAATACCTAAATAGGCATACTAGTACCTACTTGATAGAAATGCAGATTAAACTAGACTAAGAACAGTCTTAACGTATGTTAGCTCTAGGCTCTAGAAAGACACCATAGGGCACTCGTTGAAATCGTTGTAAACAGCTAAAGTACTACCGCACTAATAAAACATTTAACTTCTTAGAACCTTGAATAAACTTTGTCGAAAATTGAAACAAATCTATCTCAAAGTTATATTTTCAAATAAACGGCAACAATGATTTCTTATTCATTGGTTTCTTATTATGTACCAGGGGAAACGTCTAGTTTCCGCTGAAGATGGAAATGAAATGATTTTATCTTTTAATTTATTTCTAAGAAGATAGCTTTCAAGATTCTACCTCTTCTCGAGCACCTACTTTATGTATTTAACGCCACTGAATAGGTTTAAAGAAACTACTTACGATGGTCAAGAAATGAAAATTTATTTTATGAAAACTGGGAATTGAAATATTGAAAATGGCATAAACGGCTTTCAAATAGCAAAATAAATAAACTGTCAAACCTCTAAGCAGAAGTAAAAAGACAATTAAAATATACTTACTCAAACAATTTATAGTACCACAAATCAAACGTCAAGCTGACGTTGACAGATCTAGTTTCTCTGAAGAGTGAAGACGAATGCCGGGCAAAAAGGGGATAGGCAATTCAATTTAATCTTTGAGGCAGAAATGTTTTAGTTTGATGGATTGTATTGTATACACGAGCGTGGTAATAAATTACAGAATTCATATTTTATATACCACCTACTTTACTAAAGACCTGGTGGTGATGCTCGCACTAGGTTTAATCCAGAACTATGTTGAATTATTGTATGTTCGACAGCAGTTATTAATAGAATAGCACATAGCTAAGCCTACAGCATTCATATCTAAACTTGCGGTTTTGCCTGCAACACGATCTAATTTCTTGATGCTGCCCGCTTATGTCGCTAAAATATTTTCTCATTAAGTTTAGTTGAGGGATAAGAGGTGAAAAATTAGGCGTTTTAAATAAAAACTATGACGAGATATGCCCTATTCTATTAAAATACTCACGCTCGACTCACCGCACAAACTGATTTGCCGTGAGACTTACTTTCTCGTTGGTAGATCTGTTGTCAGTAGGTGGCCATTTTATGCCACAACACATGGACAATATCTTATTCAACCATATTCAATTCGTAGTATCAATAGCCTACAGTCACTCAATTACATGGCAAAACCAAGTCACATGAAACATCTGCAATAGGTTATGCCAACATGATGTACTAAATAGGGCAGGATGAACATAAGTGCCGGCAAACAAACACTACATAAGCCATCCTTTTTGGATCTAGAGGCCATAGAAACGACCAGATATATTTTTGAAAAGTATGTTATTTAATTACATTTTTAAACAGCTTGTGAAAACACAAGTAGCTGAGGTCAGCCAGAGATCTTTGTGGAAAAACTCATCTGCAGAGATACTTAAAATGCTGGCTTATTTCTGTCATACAGCAACTGAAGAAAAAAGTTCGACTAAAGCAAATACTCGTTGAAAACTGAAAGAAAATATACACTCCGTTATTTTTCTACGCAGAACTCATTTGAGACGAAAAATAAATAAGAATGAGAAGCTCAAAGTGATGAAAATTTAATTTTTCCTTATATACGAAGACAATTTTTTTTAATAATAGTCTGAATTATTCCAGAATAACGGTTTCAGATTGTATTATTGTAGGAGATTATTATTTTTTTGGAATTTTATTAGACGACTTAATTCAATCGATCGATCATGTTAATTTACCCTAGCGACACGTTACCCGTCTAGAGCCGGAGTGTAATCTGGCGCAGCGCATCAGCATTGCCATACAGCGGGGCAATGCAGCCAGCAGCGTCTTGGGGACGCTTCCGATTGTATTGATATGGATCAGTTGGGCTACCGGTAGATTGTTTGCAACAGTCTGCAGTTTGTTTCTATTATTTCATCGTAATTTTCGTTGTTAATAAAGGTATTAAAATTTGTTAATTAGTGTAATGCGAAAGTTTTGATGATTGTTTCGATATTTGATCTTGTTACCCCTTTACGCCAAAACAACTTAACGGATCGGGCTGACATTTTGCAAACATGAAGTAAGAGACCAGTAATAGCTGTATAATGTTAAATGAGCTACTAATGTAAAAGTAAACAAGATCCGACAGGAGCGAACTCGCGCGCGCGCCAAGGGTTTCCAACGTTTGTCAAGTATACCAATATGTAGTATAGGTACCGATTAGAGATTTTACTATTTAATTAATCCTATAAATTCAAGGAAAAAATTCAGATGGATCGGTTTGCAAACTTCGGAGTTTATAAGAGGTAATGGTAAAATTTTCGACTTTATTCAAAATATTTCGAAAAGCATGTAACCTACAGGAATTTCAAAAACTGCTTTGAGATGTAGAAACCTATACATTTTATTTGATACCCCACTCGGTGTAGTACCCTTTTGAAAATTATTCCTCCCCCCTCCCATTTTGACCATTTTTGAAAAAGAGTTCTACCTATAGACATCTCTATATTTTTCCTGTAAAATATAGATCCATATCTACAAATGCTACACAAATATTAGATGAAACGCTCTGCAAACTTCGGAGATGAGGGGGAATGGGTAATTTTTCGACTTTTTTCAAAACATTTCAAAAATCCTAAAACCTACAGAAGTTTCAAAAACTGATTTAAGATATAGAAACCGATAGCTTTTATTTGATACGCAATCAGGTGAGGTAGCCTACCCTTAAAAAAAATCCCCCCCTTTTTGACCATTTTTCAAAAATTATTTTACTTACAGACTTCTCTATAATTTTCCTGTAATAAATATATCCACCCATATGCTACATACATTTCGGTTCATACACAACGGTTTCGAAACCCTAAAAACATTAAACACATTTAAGGATAACAATGGAACCCTACCGCAGCATTCGGCTGTGCCTAATGCTACGCTGCTGGTTTTCAGGTACCTAGGTTATTTATAACATATAAGGTGGCTTATACCTTATATCCCGGAAAAATAAGAAGAACTGTGGGCAGCAGCTAGTGTTTTTTATTCTATTATACTTAGACCCCTTGCTTTATTTCCAAAGTAGATCCAATCCTATCGAGATTTCTGACTTCCTAACGCGAATAACTCTAGAACTTCAAATCTTTTAAAGGTTGTAAAATTGTCACATTGTTCAAAAACCATTTGTCATGATTGACGAACCATTTTGTCGTTGTTTCCTATTCACCCGCCTTTCATAGGTATTCGACCGTTATGACTCTTTGTGTAGAGCTCCAGTTTATATTGGTTGGTTACTGAGTTCGAGTACTTACTTCAATCAAAGTTATCTACCTTAATACGATTACTGTTGCTGAATTAATTTCATTTTTTATAAGATTAAGTGTGTTATTTCCATAAAATCGCCCTATTACACTCTGATAATAAACTGAGCTAATCTATTAATTGATTAAATTCCACTTTTTTCACTCTTATGCACTAATGAATTAGATTCGACATTATGAATCGAACCAAGTACCTGTTAGTGCAATCATGATTCGATCACAATTCTCGTCGATTTGGAAATATCTCTGATATTATGGTATGTTCTTGTTATGTTGTGATTTTAAAGGTAACAACAACACGTTTAATTTTTACTATGGATAAACGCCTTAGAGAAAAGTTAGTCTATTCAAAGGTTATGTTTCTTGTCAACAATTTACCTGATGGCAGTAATCGTGGCCAACAAAATGCGATGGCAATTGCCAGTCACTGCTGCCTATTAAAACACTATATTATTAAGTATACTAACAAACCAGATATTTGGTCCCTGTGAAATAACTCAGTTACCAGAAGCTGACACTGACGCTGTCACTTCCAGTGGACACACTGGACAGTGGACACACTGGACAGTGGACACGTCATGTCGATGTGTAGAGTCTGTGAAATAAACAAGCGTAATACCGAGATAGATACTGATCGTTGTTTTTCTTATTCCGGAGGTAAAACTGGTTATCTTTTGTTTTTGCAGATAATTTGCACACCTGTGGTTCTCCTCTATTGCGCGCGGTTTGCCGCTTTTTAGACCGATATAAGATTTGTTCAACGTTAGTACGATTCGTTCAAATACAATTTTTACGTATTTCGTAAAACAACAACATTCGACTCACAACGTTTCGTCCAACACGCAATTCGCACAACACGCATGGCATTTAACATGCATTTCGTTCAATGTGTTTTTCGTTTTTTTTGATAAGCAAGCATTAATTAAATGATCGTGAAATCAGAAATAGAAATAAAACACAATGTAGAGTCGTTTCATAGTGGTTTTCCAAGCTCGTCTATTTAAGGGCTTAGCTTTTTGTGTAGTGCAGGATCCTTTCCCGGCCACGTCACTGTTCGAAAGGTTTCCGGACCCTTGAATACCTTTGTCAGTTGTCTATCAGGTTGTATGGCGTTTGCATGGTTTTTGTTGGTTTTCTGCGTAGCAAATGTGGCAGAGATGAAATAAGAACTATTGCGACCACGTGTTTTTCCTGGAAAAAGAGTAGATTTTGTGGGGAAGTTCCCAGGATACATCCTCGCTAACTTTGTGAAAAAGACGAAAGTTCTCTTTTCTATTTATGACATTTGTTTGGATTCCTAGTATATTTTGTAGAATAAAATTTTTAAAGTGTTGTTAAAATTAATAATTACACTTACTGTCCATGCTGTTCGGATCAAACTTCAAACGAATATTATTATCGTTTTTTTTTTGCTTTCGAAAAATATAAATACTTTTAAATCAGCGATTTAACTGGCTTTAACATTTCTAGACTTGAATCTCTTATTAAAAAGTGTTAATCCAGGTAAGCGCCTATGTGCTACCCCATTTAAAGCATTCTGAGTGCGCCCGCCTGACTCGACCCAGTTTCCGGAATATCTGGATGCCGGGCGAGTGCGGTTTCACGCCCTCTTGCCCATGCACTGAAGAGAGCATGCGAAACGAATCATCGAATTTGTTGTGAAGAAGTTGCCAGGGCTTCTGAAAGAAGGCTATTTTTAAACGATTTAGAAAAATGAAGGAAGTTCAATGTTAGGTTGGAAGTATATTTTTTGTTGTTGTTTGCCCATTCAATGTTCCTTTGCCGATGGTTTAGCAGATTTAGATTAAAATAAATGAAGTAGACGGTGCGTAAATTATTTTTTTTGTACATTTGAAGAATGTGTAAGAATGTGTTTTGAATTTTTGAACATAACGTTAATTTTTGCTGGGTCAATAATCGCAGAGCGGTAGTGTTTTTTGCAACAATTTAGCAAAGCCATTTCTCAATATTGTCAGTTTCAGAATGCTGGTATAATCCTCCCTAAAGACCTATAAATTTTTATCAGGGAAGAGAGGGGCATGTCGTTGCTAGTTCCAGTAAAAAATGCCTGACTAAAATCCTTATACTAATCCAAAACCAATAATTGTGTTCAGGGACAAAAACATCCAATTCAGGTTATACGAACACCACGCATAAACGACCAGTTTTTGGGTCTTAATGCGGATAGGGCAGTAAAAGTAAAAAAAAGAATCATTAGTGTTTACTCCTTTATAATTGTGTTATTTTTAAAGAAGTATTCACACTGCTGCAGAGGACAAAGTTACTCGTCCCACTGAACTCGTGACCCATTTGCTGACCGCTGTGGAAGCATCGCGTAATTGCCGCTGCACATTTCATGACAATGCTCTCTAGTAGCGTGCTCTTTTGGATAGAAGATTTTTAAAAGACCTCAGAAACCGTGTTATTTTAGAAACAAACAAGCTAATTTTATTGGATGGATTAATGGATGTTACATTCGTTTTTGCTGGCATTAAGCCAGTCAGTTAATCGCAGACCGAAATTGTTATTTGCAATAATTTAGGAAAAATTGCTCTTTAAATGGGAGAGAGTTTTTACCACCTCAAAAAAAGAGGTTCTTTAGGTAACAAGCTAAGTTTTAAACATTTTAAAAACCCGACGATTTTACTTGGACGTTCTGGCTGATAAATCAGGATATGAATGGCTTCACCGAATATCATCAAACACAGCTCTCAAACGCTCCTAAAAATATACTACCGTCTAGTACCGTTGTACTTGACAACCAACTCGCAGTTAGCTTTGGTTTTACTAAAATCACTTCTCAGAACTGAAGGGTCGTACCCTATACCTTCCTTCAGTTCTAAGCCCCGAGTCAGGTTGACGATAGAATCGAGACGTGATCGTGACGTCTCATTTTCCGCACGACAGAGGTGCTGTACCGAATCCTATCGAAAAATGAGACGTCACGATCACGTCTCGATACTATCGGACTCACCCCTCTGGTTAGATATATACAGCTAAGTATTTTGTGCTAAAATATCATCTAAATTATCTTTTACTACTTAGTTTCACTTCTGAAACTTAAAGTGAACAATTTAGAAATAGGACATCTAGTTAAAACTTTACTGGCTGGCGATGGAGTTTAATAATTTATGTCCATTTGTACAGTGAGGGTAAATACCAATATTCCCCTTCTTTGAGCTTCTAAGCTGGGATGCTTTAGTTGTAGAAAAATTTTCAAAGCTTTTAAGGAATATTCTACAGAATTTGTAATCAGCGATAATGCCTTACTTTATACGGATGATACCTATTCACTGAACAAAAAAATTACTTTCTGCCTAAAAAAAGTTTCACAGGCCCTGACTTATTGTATAGGTATCTACGCTTTTTTACACCAAACACTCAAGACTGAATTTGAAGTGATTTTTTTGTACCGATACAATAAGAAACCACTTTCCTTTAAATCCCCTTGGAAATCCCACGCAATGTGCTCTGGAGCTATGAAAATAGTTGGGTAATAAAAATCGACTGCAAAATGACGATGGCCATTGGCGGCGTTATTGTCGTCTTTTGTTTCTCAACTTTATAGAGGTGAATCACGGGCGAATGGAATTGTATAAATGGGTAAATCTCGAACATAATATAAGCACTTTTGTCTCCGAATGTACTTTTTACGCAACATTTGCAAGGTTCGGATGGTTTTACTATAGATATTTAGTGCACATTCAAAAGTTGTGAATAATTATTTCAATGTTGGTAATGAGATTTTTTTATAGCAATAGCCTTTATTAACAAAGAAAATTACAATCAAATAATAAAAACAAATTAGAACTGGTATTTACAATTGAACAATTAAGCTAACTGCAGACTGTTGCAAACAATTTGCAACAGTCAAAAATCAATATAATTATATCAATATAATTATATCAATCTTATCTGTGCGGTTTTACCGCATAGTTAGCTCACAAAAAATACAACTTTTATTTTATATTATTGGAAGTAATAATCATCATCATCTTAAGCCTATACTAGTCCACTGCTGGACACAGGCCTCCTCTAATGAGTGCCATAGCACACTGTCTTCGGCTTGCCGCATCCAGCATCTGCCTGCTGTCTTTCGCAGATCGTTATCTTAGTTTCTCGTCGTTCCTTTCCGGCATTTACGCCGACATTTTGAGGAACTCATGAAGCAATCGGCCTCCGTCTGCAGGTTTTAACAGTTTTGTTTTGAGGTTGTGTGGCAGGCGTCCTCAGTCTCCTCCATAGCCCAATTACCCAGTCTATCCACTCATCACAATAACCGGGTTTTCCATACTTTTAATTTCACTTTGCTATTTTACCTCGTGGAAATCTGATGCACATGAAGATGAAACCCGCTGTGTAGCTCTCGTCTTAAGAATAATTCTCAAAAACGACTTCTGTGCTGTTAGGTTCTGCCCCACGCATGCCTCCTAAAGGACCGAGGCATGGCGATGTGTCGCGAGATCATGTAAAAGGTCATAAATAATAATCCGCCACCATCTATCGACTCCCTACGACCACTATAATGATGAAAAAAATAATACATACACGTGAAAATAATAATACACAAAATACTGCATAAAAGCAAACTGTTTTACCGGGTATTGATAAGATCTGTTCTCGCTAGAAGCTGGAGAGGTACCTACTATGAATGCAAAAGTTTGAATGTGCTGCTTAAACTTATGAGCGTAGCTGAACTTTGCATAGATAGTTCAAGATCTGAAATTCTGGAATAAAGTAAGGGATACTTACGAACGACTTTTACTTGGCAAAAGTCTAGAAGAGAAGTTTCTCTCCTAGACTTATCCCAAGTAAAAGTAACCCTTACGTTGTTCCAGAATTCTATCCAGCAATATCCAGCAATATCCAGCTTCTGGCAAGATAGTACCAGCAGATAGCTGGTAGTTACCGTATACCTACAGATATACTATGTTACATGCTAACCTAGAGATGAACAGAAAAAATACAGAAAAGCAGGAGCTTTTGACAGATTATAATACAGGTTCGAGGCAGACACGACTGTGTCGTCGGTCTAGCGGTTGCGTGATCAACCGCTGATAATGAGGTCCCAGGTTCAAATCCCGGTTCAGGCCAAATATGATTATTGGGGTTTCTCTAGCAATTAAAACACACAGTAGTAGCCCGGAGTTAGGAAGTTGGCGGTGTTACACCCCCGTGCCTCGGAAAGTACGTTAAACCGTTGGACTGCGCCTGAACTTACCCTGGTCGTGTCGGTCTGCCATACCTAGAAAATAGTTTCATCATTAAACGATTGTAGTTTTTGAAATTATATTACTTAAACATGTGTCATGACTAGGTACTACTAACATAAAATTATTATTAATGTTGACTAACATAATTATGGACCTAAATAGATTTTTGTGTTGTCTGAAATAAACGAATTTTATTTATTTATTTATTACTAACAAATCTGGCTACATCCTCTATCTATACTATACGAACCGCCTAGCTGGCCGGTGGTCAGAATCTAGACAGCCTCGCTCCAACCGGGTACCACGAGTTTATCATCTTGGTCTTTAAAGATAGAATAATATGATATAACAGGTAGGCACCTCCATAGATAAGCTGAATCCGGGTCAATTTGCCGCGCCCAATGTTGTAACACAGCTATGTACATCACGCATTGTTAGCCTGCTCGGTTTCGGACACTGTCCGTCAATATATACCTTACCTGTGTAAATAGAGATAGTAACCAGTGACTAATGGATAGATGTGGCGTTTTTTTTGTTTGTATAACAATTTGTTTTTTTTTTTTAATTTTTTATTTAAGAACTGGCGGTTTCTTTGGATTAGGATATTTTTTTTGTAAAGTTTATTACATTTATAATGGGTAGCGTGCGGCGTAAGAATCGACACCTAACATAGCCCATGGATATCGTAAGAGTCAACTAAGGAACAGCAGCAGCTTCCTTCTATGTATATCGAAGTCTTTCACTGCGATCACCCATCCGCCCCGGCCAGATGTAGTAGAAATTGACACAGCACCAATAATAGTTGCGAAGAAATGTGTGCAACTACTATTACTGGTGGATACCAAATAACCTTCTAGTTTTGCCATTATACACTTCAGATAAACATATCTACACATTAATTCACGAAGAACCTTGAAATAAAAGCAAAACTACGAACTAGTAATCAATATGTATGTATGTATTTAGCAGCGACCGATATCGGGTTGACCTAGATTAAATCCAACAGAGCTATTTATCTAGGAACGTTTGTTTAGGCCTCATCCGAGAGGTATACCGAAATGTTACGATTTAAAGGAAAAAAGACCCCATGCCGTTGACTTTTCTTTAGTACTAAGGACTGCTACTTGATATTTTATTTGAGCCAAAGTTATTATAAGTGAAGCTTAGCAAAGCTTTATCTCGGAAATAGTGTAATTCCATGTTAAATCAGCTTTTAATATTTTGTTTACCGTTTTAAATTTAGAGCAAACCTGACATTACTTTTAGTGTTTTGGGTTATGTCCATACTCATTTGATTTGACGATGGCTCAAAATTACTGGTTTTCACTATGTTGAAAACTGTACAAGCATTTGTTGGTACTTCTCCGCCCAGTCTATTCTATAAAGACTAACCAGAAACAAAGACCAACCTGTCAGAACGAACCGACTTAGACAATAAAAAAATATCTAAGGTATGAAGGTGGCTGTTAGCTTCGTAAAAAATATAATATTGGCCCTTTCTTTATCTACGTTTATTGCCATAAAAATATAAATGACACCAAAAATAAACTAGTAGGTACGTAACTAGTTATTTTCCTTCATAAACTATGTAGTATCAGTTCGCATTTCTGCTATAGACTTAGACAATTAAAAAAGGTGTGAAGCTCTAAGGCTGACAGATTCGTAAAATTTGTATAATTGGCCTTTAATTTATCTACGTTTCTTAAACGTGCCACAAAAGTTAAAGTCCGTAAGAACCCAAAGTCTCATAATTCTAAGCGATTCACAGTTAAGCTTATCAGATTTAAATCATTTCTCTTAAAGAATCTCGGAATAAAAGTACTTTTTTTCCGACTTATCCGGCTAAAGGATAAAATGTGATACCTTCACAAAGAAGTAACGATATCCGATCAGGAAAATATTATTATTTTCGAGCCCGACCTCAACTATTTTCACAATATTTTCCACAGCCTTGATCTCATTCCGTGTTAAATTAAAACAAGAGGAACGTGAATTTTTAACCCCTAATTTGGGGAGCTCGGTACGGTAGTTTTGAAAAGAGAAACGTGAATCTCTTAGGAAATTACCTTCATACCATAATGTTGCCTTTTAGCGTACAACTAATTCACAATTACTTCTAATGTAGAGCTACTCTTAGTGCTGTGAATTATCACAGTGATTTTAACAATGAAATATCAGTTATTTAATTGTCGGGAGCATCCGACGAACACGTTCAAACAAGGTTTAAACCCCTTATTTTTTATCCTGGTCAGTGACTGTCTACCATTCCAGACATTTGAACTTTAAAATAAAGTATCTATTTTATTTTAGAATGAAAAAGTTAGTTACCTACTGAGATTTGAATTGCAAATGTAATTTCACATTGAGAGACAATGTATTTTTTGATGAAAATCGTTGGGAACAGATATTAAATCAAATAAGTTGGTATTATTTTACTTTCTTCTAAAGAATATTAGAAAATGTTACCACCTTTTCGTACCAATATTTTCGTACACCAAAACTCAGTTTCTTTTAAAAATTAAAGAGCCTTTCTGTTTTCGTTTTGATGGTTGCTTCGACAAAGTTTCAGTAATACAAACTTCAGATCTTTTTTTTTTCAAAGTTTCCAAAATAAATATCATGTTATAAGAAATCAAATAATATCCCAAAAATTTCGACTTGACCTCGTGGTGTAATTGGTTAGTGCATTCCCGTATTAAGGATGAGTGTTCAAGTCCCGTCGAATTCGAAAAATTTTGGGATATTATTTGATTTTTTAGATATTACCCGGAGTGGCTTACGCACACGTTATACGCACACGTTACAATAACTCAAAACATAAATATCACGTTTTTAAATAAGAATATGTTTCAGTATCCTATTAGAAACTGGATGTTGTGTGAAATAATTACATGGTTGCACAGTTACTGGCTTTAAGTAGTTATTCAAGAGAGAGTAAGAACCCTCTAAACGTAGCTGTAACTTCCAACTGACGAAATAAAACAAAAAACGGAGCTATTTCTTGTGTTAACAAATTGATTACTACGGAATGTTTGTAACTTGGGTGTTCGGTCCTTGTCTAAAGGTTTTGGCTATTGATGACTTTATTTTTATAAATTTTACGCTTAAAAAATTAACTGAGCGTCTGGTCGAAGCGACGCGTGACCCGAGAGCTGGTGAGTATCTGGCGCAGCGCATTAGCATTGCCATACAGCGGGGCAATGCAGCCAGCGTCTTGGGGACGCTTCCGACTGGTATTGATATGGATCAGTTGAGCTACCTGTAGATTGTTTGCAACATATGCGGTTAACTCAATTGTAAATACTAGTTCTAATTTGTTTCTAATGAAATGAGAAAAATGGTTTGATTTGATTATTTGATTGTAATTTAACTTCTATTCACATGCAAAATGGGCGGTTCATTCTCCAATATTGGGTAATTTTATTAAGTGTAACAATGTCAGGTGTCGAATTGAAACGTTCGGTCTATTAAATTTGAGACCTTAAATAAATAAATAATAAATTACTGTTACTATATTGACGCGTTCTCCAAAAACCAAAAAAATCCTATTTACCTTAGAACTCAATAGGGAATTTTATGGGATCAAACTAAAAGTGCCTTCTTTTCTTTATTATTTCATTATTTCACATTTAGAAAACGCCCTACATAACAAGAAAAAATATAACACCACAACAATATTTTAAACACAAAACAGTTGTCTGTTTTTTTTACACCGAAAACATTTGGCATTATTTTCAAACCTTGTGATTCGCTATCGCTTTCAACTCACGTTCCCACAATAAGCAAGGAATAGCCCAGGCAGCCCCGACGTGAGATTACTTTCAGATTCTTCCTCTTGAGGTTTACGACAAAACTCAAAAACTTCTGCTGCACAAGAAAATTAAAGGAAGCTTGTGAAGAGAATGATACTGTTTTTATATCATTTTATGTATAATGTCAACTTTGAAACACATTTTACCTATCTCAGCCACGTTAGAGCATGGTATCGCAGAAATCTAATTCCTTTATTTGCCCTTTATTGTTTTATTTATCATCATTAACCTATCTTAGTTCACTGCTGGACATAGGCCTCCCCCAATGAGTGCCATAGCGCCCTGTCTTCAGCTTGCCGCATCCAGCATCTGCCTGCAGTCTTTCGCATACCGTCATCCCACCTGGCCGGAGGGCGCCCTACACTACGTTTGCCGAGTCGTGGTCTCCACTCGAGGACACGTTTACCCCAGCGGTTGTCAGTTCTTCGCGAGATATGGCCAACCCACTGCC
Organism: Eupithecia inturbata; assembly: GCA_963662085.1. Classification (NCBI taxonomy): domain Eukaryota; kingdom Metazoa; phylum Arthropoda; class Insecta; order Lepidoptera; family Geometridae; genus Eupithecia; species Eupithecia inturbata. The sequence continues at coordinate 4,606,180 of OY759195.1, forward strand.
ACTTCAGCTTGCTAATTCTCTGAGCTATGTCGATAACTTTTTTTCTCTGTCGGCTGTATTCGTTACGAATCCTATCCTTCAGAGGAACTCCGAGCATAGCCCTTGCATTGTTTTATTGCCTATTAGTATCGTTAGGTAAGTGCTATTGAATTAAAATGCAGTCACACAGTTGCCATGGCCGAAATCGGATAAAACCGTTAGGAAGATATCGCCATCCTAGAAATTGGAGAAGCTACCTAACATACAACATTGCACGGTAAAATATATTGCACATGGATTTTGATTGCATTATAAACAGAGTGCCACAAAATGGTTGATCCGAAACCTGAAATAGGGTGATTCAGGTTGTCAACTTTACTTTTTATAGTTTCTTAACAGAATAACAAAGAAGCTGTTTTTTACAGGCTGTGGCCGCACTCCAAAAGATTTGTTATTGTTTATAACTTGTTCTCTAAGGATTCAAAGAAAATTAGGCCAAAGTTGTTAACGCAAGTTGCTGTAACCATTATTGGATTTTGTCGCGGTTTTTTTGACGTAGGCTTACTTGAATAACGTACCGAATTAGGACTCAGGGATAATCCTCAACAGCCCATATTGGTCCACTGCTGGACGCAGGCCTCCCCCTGATAAGCACCTTTTGGCTTTTATCTCATAGGGCATGCATAGGGCATGCCCATAATCCCCACGTTGGGGATCGCAGTTCGGTGGTAAAATTGTTTTGCAGGGGGCGCTGCTGCCCGCCTCCGGTAGATCATCCCTTAGTCGCCTCTTACGACGCCCGCGGGAAGAGTTGGGGTGGTTCGAATTCTAAGGCGGCACCACACAGCGCTCTCAATATGTGTTTCCAATAAGTAGATTGACTTATAAGTGAAATAGTTTTAAGAATCACACTAGTTGGTTGATTATAATTGTTGCGGGTGTTACCAATATACATAGGCTGTGAAGGTGAAGGATTTATGGGTAATAAATCCTTCACCTTCACAGCCTATATTGGTCCACTGCTGGACGCAAGCATCCCCCTGACAAGCGCCTTATTGGCTTTTATCTCACGGGGGTAATGCCCATAATCTCCACGCTGGGCATGCGGGATGGGGATCTCAGTTCGGTTGTAGAATTGTTCTGCAGTGGGAGCTGCTGCCCACCCCCAGTGGATCCCTTAGTCGCCTCTTACGAAACCCGCGGGAAGAGTTGGGGTGGTGCAAAGCGACCACACGGCACCACACAGCAGCCCATAATATCAAACAAATTTAGAAACCTAATAATTGTCATCATCATTACGTAGAACTTTATAAACAGTAACTTTTGTATGAAAAGGTCCACTGTTATCATCTTGACCTACATTTTGGAATATTTTTAATTAAAAAAAAATTAAATCTTTTATTTCAGATAACATGATCCATAACTTGATAGTAGCAGAAATCTTTTATAAAATATTAGTATTCTTAGTTTACCTACCAACAACAAAGTTAATTAAATTAAACCTACAATTTAAATAAATCAAATCCATTAAATTAAATTACATAGAATTAAATTAAAGCAAATTACATAATATTAAAATGAATCAAATTACATATAGATAATCAAATATAATTAAATTAAAGCATAAAAGCAATATTAATCAGAATAATAAATCAGGTTAAACAAATTAAATTGAATACATAGTCATAGAACTTTTCGCACAAAGTGCTGCCATATCGGCGAGGAAATTCTGCCGGCTATAGTTTGTAGGATGCTGTTGGGGCTATCCCGCACTCTGCGCATCAGGGATGCCGTCTTTTCCCGGAAGATGGCAGGCAACCCATCCGTCACATACTCAGCAAACATCCCTGATGCACTGTAGAAACGAGGCAGTTCCAACATCATCCTAAAGATATTATTATATTGTACACGCAGGGTCTCCAGCGGTCGTTTGGTGTCGAAACTTTGACAGTAAGCATTAAACAGCGTTAGTTTTACTTCTTCTGTACACCGGGAAAACCTACGTATCAGCATATTACCTCTTACCGCTAGAGCCCTTCGCTCTCTTTCTATGTCAGCATTGTCCCTAATTGTTAATGTAGGAAAGATTTGCTTAAAAAGATTACCCTGCTCCCACATTCATAATGGGATTCTCCAAGATTCATATCTTAGACGGAAAATACATTCGCACTCCGCTTTCATCATACAAGCGTAAATATGCAAGAGACTTGCTTAAATTATGAGTTGGGGTTTCGTTGATTCAATTCGTGTAAGCCTTATTTTGGGTGGTTGTGTGTAAAACAGCGTATGCGTTTATTTGATTTCCTAAAAGCCTATTTTCCATGTTGGTTTTACCTCGAAGGTCCAATTTCACCGTTCGCTGTCAAAACTTAATTCAACAGAACTAAGTTCAGCGTTGAAAGTTTTTAACCAGTGCGTCCTACCCGTTATGACTTACGGAGCTGAGACTGTCTACGTCTCACGGTAGGGCTGGTCCAACAGTTTAAAGTCGCTGAGCGAGATATGGAAAGAGCTATGCTCGGAGTTTTTCTGAAGGATAGTATTCGTAACGAATACATCCGACAGAGAACCAAACTTATCGACATAGCTCAAAGAATTAGCAGGCTGAAGTGGCAGTGGGCCGGCCATATCTTGAGAAGAACCGAGATCCGCTGGGGTAAACGTGTTCACAAGTGGAGACCGCGACTCGGCAAACGTAGTGTAGGACGCCCTCCAGCCAGGTGAGATGACGATCTGCGAAAGACAGCACGCAGATGCTGGAAGCTGAAGACAGGGCGCTATGGCGCTCATTAGGGGAATCCTATGTCCAGCAGTGGACTAAGATAGGTTGATGATGACGATGAAGTTTAGCTTCATCGAGTTCAAATGTTGATTTTGATCTCGGTTTACTTCACACCGTATTCACCCTACATTAAGATCGCGTTTACGCAAACGAATTTTACATTCGACATTGAACGGATGAATGCCAGCCTGTCCGCTGTTTTTCGTCGTGTTTGACATTGGTGACATGACATCTCTTGAACTTGGTTTATAGGCTAAACGCTTAAAATCGGGCGTTCAGAAGTTGAACTAATATCAGTTTGATCCGTATCAACTATATGTCGGTAAAATGCGCTGAACTCGATTAAAGCGGTAAAGTTTATCTTATATTGATCGCGTATGATAGCAACGGTGAAATCGGACTTAAATCTGTTTTTTAGCTTCATCGTTCAGTTGTACACTATCACAATTCCCATATTCCGAGGACATCCGTGAGGGCTGGTGCGGCGGCAGATTTGACCGAGGATCTCAAGAGACGCAAATATGCAGGTCTCGACAGAGCTTACACATTTGCTCCCTTAAGGGTCGAGACCCTAGGTCCGTGGGATACCGACGCTCTCCGGGTTTTTAACAAGTTATCTGAGCGTCTTGTCGACGCGACGCGTGACTCAAGAGCCGGTGGGTATCTGGCGCACCGCATCAGCAGTGCCATACAGCGGCGCAATGCTGCCAGCGTCTTGGGGACACTTCCAACTAGTATTGATATGGATCAGTTGAGCTACCTGTAGATCGTTTGCAACAGTCGGCAGTTAGCTTAATTGTTTCTATTGTAAATACTAGTTATAATTGGTTTTTATTATTGAATTGTAATTTGCTTTGTCAATAAAGGTTATAAATGAGACTTATAAGTACTTACTACTAAATCTTATAAGTTCCTACTTTTTGTTAGACACTAAGACTACTAAGGATAGATAGCTACTAAACAAAGAACATGAAATTTAAAAACACCACTCTGATAATATCATCTTTCAATGGCACTTCAAACACGAAAGTGCATTTAAACTGCTCAATAACCTTTAATTAAAAATCTAAACGTAGATAAAGTAGTATGTAGATTCTACATCTCTTATCGTTTTCCTCATAATGAGCGGTTGCCGAGTTTGTCGTTATGTTATGCATAATTTTAATTTTATCGCTAAGAATGACTTTACTTACAGGTTTTGACAAAATAAACACTTTATACTATACCAAGGTGTCAACAAAGGACTGAATCAGGGCAAAAGCCTGACCAAGGACTGCCGAGACTTAGTAATTGAATAAAACTGAGAATCCTTCGAACTCAGCAAATTGGATGGTGGCTAGAATTGTTTTAATCTAATCTAAAGCTTGAACTTTTAACCTAGCGACAAATTTTATTTTTTTAGTAGAACAATGAGATATAGATAATGATAATATACCTCTAAGATAGCTTTCTATATATAGTTTGAGTAATTTGGTGTGTTTGGTGTGTTAATTTGGTGTGTCTATGTCTCGGACGAAAGAAGTGATTTATTTCGTCCCTACTTACCCTGACCAAAGACAAGTGCAAAAATAATAATAATAATAATAGTTTATACTTTGATAGCGCGATCTAATTTCCTTAGTAGCGACATCTAGTTACAATTCAGGTCTAATTTAGTTTGATGACACATGGATGAAACTGTTGACGCCCGTTGCCATGGAAACCAGTAGGTGATGGTGAGAATATCATTATTGTGATGATGTTTTACAAACCTACGTTTTACAGCGCACATAGCAGTCTCCCAATCATCGTTAAAAATCTGTCGTTAACTGTTTAAACACACTTGTTATACTCTAGGCATTTGGTTGATTTCTACTAATTTTGCAGTAATTCAATACAGTTTCCGACGCTCACAATCTGATAACTAACAAACTTGTGCTCATCGCGTTCTTGTGACTTTTAGGGTTCTGTATCCAAAGGGTGAAAATGGAACACTATTTACTAAGCCTCCGCTGTCCGTCCGTTTGTCTGTCACACAGGGCTCTATCTCATAGTCATGAACCACAATAGACACATGAAACTTAATATAAATAAGTAACCCTTAAACTGTCATAATTTATCAAAAAATACTAAAAATATAATAAAGTGGAAAATTCAAAGGGGTCTCCGAACAAGTGAAAACATGATGTTCTTGTAAAAAGTTCCCTAATTTATACAGTACGGAACCCTTCGTGTGCGAGTCGACTTTGGATGGGCTTATCACACAATTTCGAGTATAAGTACTATCCCTCATTACAATTTATTCGTTTCCACTGTACCACTATACCCGCGGTTACTACATGTATGTTTCACCTGCTAGGAGAGTGTGGAGCACTGATGCCAAAACGTAGCATCCACCTGGGCAAGCACTTGCACATCCCAGACGAGCTACGAGCCATCACCCCGAAGAAAATCCTACAGTTCCTAGCAGCTGCAAGAGTTAGGGGCGAACTATGAACGCCGCAGCGTCAGGGCTCTCTAACACTCGAGTGGCGATCACAACAGGCCTATCATGGCCGTAGTGACACGAAAGCCACCAAAAGCAATTAAAAATATAAAACTACATGTACATTGTTCCATTCCTATAGCTCATCATTTACCGTACATGCCATAGAGCTGTGGAATGCCCTACCCACTTCTATTGGACATGCTAAGTCTCTCCCTATATTCAAAAATATGGTCTATGAACATTTCCTCACCTCAACATCTAATTGCTAAGTAATTTTGTATGTTTACTATATTTATTTTATGTTATGTAATGGTATATCTATGTTTAAGTATATAAGTAGTTATATTAGTAGTTATATAATTATGTGTAAGTATAGTATTGCTTCCTACTACCTAAACATTGTTTCTGTTTACACGCCACCGTCTATACTTTTTCAGTCACTTCTTGTCCATCCTAAGGTTGCCTGGAAGAGATCGCTCTTAGCGATAAGGCCGCCCATTGTACATTATCTTTTTTGTTCTTGTGTTCTGTGTTTTTTTTTGTTATTATTTGGTGTGCAATAAAGAATATTTGTATTGTACTGTATTGTATTATATCTTTTAGTTCGGTCTTTGTTTTCGCATCTAAAGTGATACTTGTGATTTCCGACAATAATTATGGCTTTATTTGTATACTCGTTAAAATGTTAACTGTAGTGTTCATTTTGTCTAATGCGAGCGTAACAAGCCGCATGCTCTTACTTCCTGTCAAATAACGTCATTAAAGCTATAGCATCATAAAACACTTTTTTGCAAACTAAATGTTTCCCTCACAAACCGGTTTGTCCAGCCACTAGCGCCGCCACCAACCCGCCACCCGCGGTTGGCAATGCAGGTGATGTGCTTATTAGCACAGAAAGCAAATTTGGTAAATTTCTCATAATAATAATGCCAAATGAAACTGTTGCACTGTTTACTTCATGGAATGATATTGTAAAACCTAATTTTCTTTATCAAATCTTTGCCAGCTTAGCAGCGTTCTTAGCTCTAAGTCACTACTCATAAATTTATTCAAAAAGACATACGTTGCAACCGTTGGCGTAGGTATTTTTTTTTTGTTATTTGAAATATGACACGAATTGGGAGTAATTTCGTGTCTTATTTCAAATAACGAAAAAAATACCTATAACTCTCACTTGACTATGACTAAACTCGGTTGCGAGATATTTTATGTCAGAAATGAATGAAATCTTAACAAAAACTGATAAAAAACAACAAGATAACTTAAAAAAAAAACACTAACTTCAACAACGATAGCATACGCGCAGCAAAAAAAGTTAACATTAGAGTTCGATGACTTTGTAACCCCTTTGTTTACAAAAAATAACTAGGATTCTTAAATGGAGTAGGTATATATAATAGATATATATAGGTTTATAACAACGTTCGCATTCGCGGCTGTATTGGAAAATTGTATTGTTCGAATATCCAATAACAGGTAAAAATGTTTATTTTATGAGAAGTAATTCAATATGAATGCTGGTCCCATGTGTGTCCTAACTCATTACATCGGCTGAATCCATTAGGTACCATTGAAATGCTTGTAATGGCTCGGATGGGGTTAATGGATTTTTTAAATGGTTGTTGTATAGCTCTCTAGGGCCTGAGGCTTTATACCTGTTAGGCAATAGGGGGGAATTTATTTAGCACATAGAACATAACAATAACAGAATAAAACATTTACTAACAATTACTTAACTAGTATTACACTTAAATCTTTTCTTGAAAATCTAAGCTGTCACCGGTAGGCAGAGTGCCCAGAATGCTGGCAGCATTGCCACGTTGAATGGCAATGCTAATTCGTTGACCGGAATTAGAAGCCAGCATTCCGATCACATGTGGACTCTATGAGAAGTTTGGTAAGATCTTTATAAATTGTGTGTGCCCTAGGACACACACAATTTATAATTAAACTATGCAAATATATATATATATATATATAACACTGCTGGACTATATAATAAATGGGATGTTTGCATCAAATTATACAATAAAATATTCACAGCAAAAAAAAAGCCTGTGTGGACAAAGGCCTATCTACCTACCGTTTGCATGTATTGTATATATATTCAAGCATCAAAGTTCCGAATCCAACTAACTAAAATTTGATAAACGAGCATTTTATTTCAAAATTCACGGTAAAAGGTACAGCTTGGGTTTTTTATCACAGAAATTACATCAGCCGACTTTTACAACGTTGTCAGCAAAATAAAATTGAAACTCAGAGCTCTGACGCGTCATATAACGGAATTGAGTTTAGGCAATGCATCGTGGTAATACACTTGTTAACTCGGGTTCTACATCCTTCAGCACTGATTTGAAAATACGAAAGCTTGGGAAAATCTAGTAAATTGTTTTACTAGAATTTTCATACAAATGTGCTGCACATTTGAATGAAAATTTCCATTCTTTGTCTTGAACTTGAAAATATTGTGATCAGACATTAGTTAGACCCACACTCTTACGAAGGTGTCACGCCATAGCATCAACTACCGTAATGTCATAAGCAGATTTTTTTTAGTTAATGACAAATTTTAAAGAATAAATCTCATGTACGGCGATCAAATATTCGATTAACTATCGTCGAGAAGGCATTTGACCCACCCACAACCACCGACGAGAAAGCGACTATCGACAAATTTCTCGCTCAAGAAACGTAAAATAAACGAAGATACCTTGTCAATAAAACAAATAAAAAATGTATAGTTGATCACTGTTCACACTGCCCCGGCGAGAACTCTCTCTCCACTGAGTTTGTCGCACAAAAAGAACTATCAAAGATATTCGCCAAGCGATGCTCGTTGGCGAAGGCGTTCAGAGCACTTGCCAAGATAATGAATGCATAATGTATCGACCATCCTGGCCGAGTGGTGCAAGTAATCGCCCGTCGGACTCGCACACTCGCTTATAGCCCAGCGACAAAAGTATCGGAATTACAGACTCGCTTCTCACTGCTCTAGCTCGCCAACTCATATCTAGTTTCTAGTTCATCTTCTCGTTCATCATCGACGAATAAGGAACGTGTGACTAACCGCCTTGCTTTCGCTCTCGCTGACCAGTAAAGTTATATTTTTCCAAGCAAAAGCCAACCATATACCCATTGATATTCCGGACTCAATCCCAATGTTCATCAATTTGATAGCCCGTCTGAAGCTACCCTGTAATAATTACATTCAAGAGAATACGTATCTTTACGACCCCCTTAAAGTGGTATTAACCTGTGAATTTATTTGCACTTAAACTCTCTTTATATCTTACGAGCACCCACTATTATTGCCAGCAAGCATGAACCGTAAGAGATAGACAGCTGAAATTTTCAGAGAATGTGTTATTTCTCTATATATACATGCTAATATAAATAAAACAACAGCAATATAAATAAAATAAATATCAAAATTAAAGGGGGCTCCCATACAACAAACGTATTTTTTTGGCTATTTTTGATCTTCATTTGTCAAGGCTGTATCTCTTGAACTACAATAGGTAGGCACATAAAACATTCTATGAGTCAGTAAAACTTCAGTTGTAATAACAACAAATACTAAAAATTAAATTTTAAAGGTCGAACAAGTGAAAATTTGATGTTCTTTGAAAAAGTGCCTGATTTTTACGGTACGGAACCCTTCGTGTGCGAGTCAACTCGCACTTGGCGGTTTATCTAAGTTTTGTGGGATAAATACTAATCCCTCCAAAAACTATCCCTCGGCAAACTTATATGGGACCACCTCGGGTTCATTCTCTATACAGCAAAAAATCATCAAAATCAGTCTACAATTGACTGCTTTTTTCAACAGACATCCACCTAAAACTTCGCATCGTCCCCTTCGTATACATAGAAGCATATATTATAAGAAGTTTCGTTCCGCGTACAGACGAGTCGAAAACTTTGACAATCTGAACTAACATTGTAGGCGGGAAGAAGATAGACCACTTTGTATGATTTAGTACGGCTATAAATTGCGCTGAATAGCAAGGAGCATGAAATACATAAACCTGGGTTTGGTCGGAATATACCTAGAGCATGTTTCCGCTTTTAATATTATTGATGAGAGGAAAATGTGTACAACTTTATAATATACCTATATACATACTCATAATGAATCTGCTCGTCTTTTACATTATTTTCGTTTACGTGTTCCTAATATTCATTCGCCAAGAATATTTCACATATAATATATAAATAATGCTGGACTATTCACACAGCAATCTAACCCTAAGCTAAGCTGAGCTTGTGTTATGGATACTAGATGGCTGATTATGTAATATAATACAATACATTACATAGCAGTTTTCTATTATACATAAATAACACCCAGAATACCCGGAACGACCTGCAGATAGTAGAAACATTTGTCCCGAGGCGGGAATCGAACCCGCAATCTCCTGCGTCGCAGGTGGACCTTCGCTCACCGCGCCATAGAGGTCGTCATAATATATTTGAAGATAGAACATATTGGTGGCCAGTATGGATGTTACCCATGTCTGTGCCCATGTTAAAACATAGGTTCAACGGTCAAACGGAGACATACCTTAGTCCGTCCGAAGCCTAATGTTCACCCCTTTATGTCCAAAACATATAAGCTCAAATAATAAAAACTAATAGAAATAACAACGACCAATTTCTCAGAATTGTGACACATTGGTCTCAACGTATCACAATTCTGGGACCAAGACCCGTGTAATACAAAAAGTAAAGTTGTTATTTACTACAAGTTTATGACAACGGCTTTAACTTTTTTTTTTTTTTTAATAATTTTTATTCTTGACACTATTAAATGAAAAACGCGTTTCGCTTCAAGGATTTCTAAAGCCAATCAAGTTATATACTTAACATATTGTTGATTTTAATTTGATACACGTTGTGAATTACAAAGATTTATGAAGAAACTAAGCTTCGAATTAGGCAGCATATTCATAGTATATCTTGTGTTTATATTTCTCCCTCCTTTTCCATCGCTTATAATACAAACTAAACTTCGTAACACACAGATCGGCTGTATTCTTCGATATGTGTATTATGAAAAACAATGTTATAATGAAACCTAATTTTTAGTCTCATTCATGGTCCAAGAAAACAAGGTCTGGCACTTAGAGGGTGACACATACTACGCCACCGTCCAGTTGCCAATTATTTCAAAAATACATAAAGAAAGTTGGGAAACAAAAAAATCAATAAAAAAAATACATAAAAAATTACAATCGTCAATTTTGTTTGAATTGATCACTGATCTACAGTCAAAACAGTTTCATTTAAACACGAGTAATTGCAATAAATAATTGGTTAGTACAAAACCATAAATAGTTTTATCAGATTCGTACAGGTAATTTATGAAGCGGGGAGTTACGATCTTACGCTACTGGTAACACCAGAAAACAGATTCTTCTTCTCATTCGCCGATGGCGTCGATGACGAAAGCTTGTGTCACCCACGTGACCATGATGTCTCGGAATGCTATACCTTGTATTATTATATCATTGTCTCTTTATCCCCTCGCTTGCCAGTACCGCCATTTATTCTCGAGACCCAATTTGGGCTTCTTGCCTGGGGAGGAGTTATTATAATAGCATAGACACGTAATACCTAACCATCAACTTATTCGAAGCATTACATTGTTTTATTGAGATATTTCCCTAAGGTTTATTACATCATGAAACTCCGTGCATATGAGCTCTCTCAATAAACTTGTTATTGTCCCATTTGCAGCTCTATTATCCTTGTATTCAAAGTTATAATGAGTTGTTGCTCAATTTGCATTGTTTGTAACCAAAACCATTACTTAAAATTATAAGTTATGTGGGTATGTTGGAGTGGGTATAATAAATGTAAGGATATATTAATGCGTCTGAAACTCGCTAAAAATGCGTACAAATTAGCATAAAAAATTCGAATTGAGCGTACGGCCCGCGCGGGCTACGCTATTGTCTACAATTGATGAGTCATCCTGGCCGACTGGTTTCTCCACGTCCATTATTTTTTTAATCAAACGCGCCTAGAGATTAGAGAAACGAGAAACCGAATGGATTTTGACGATGCGACGTGAGTCTATACAAAAAAACATGCGATTCCATTAGCCTCTTCGTACGATTCCATTATTCCCCAGAGAAGATACTATCGTAGGTTGCTTCGTCGTGAATTGGTTACGATGTAGCATTTTCTACTGCGTAATGGCAATATTGCGCTGTAGAAAATGCTGCCAGTGCGGGATTTAGGTAGCTTTGAGGTATTAAACCATATTATGTGCTAAGCAGTGGGTGATAGCTTTACAGTCACCAGTGTCTAAATTACAGAGAAAACCACTTCCAGCTAGAATTAACGTGAATTTAAACACGGTTTGTCTAGTTTAAAGGCATCTGTTTACTAAAGCCAAGCTACATCCTAGAACAGAGTTTATCGTCAACGTATGTACAACGTAACTGGCTGACGTACACTCCTCGAGTAGGTACTGAAATATTTTACGACGAGACTTGGCATAACATGCATGTTTTTGATTTGATTTATTTTGCTAAATACCACTCTGCTTCAGTGCACACTTGCCTTCAATTGAATCAACTAATTTACTTGCAATACTAGTTGAACTGCTATGTAAGCTATGGACGCAAGCGAAGTGGATAATTTAATATTGTTTGCTTCAATTTGTGTTGTTGCTTTGTTTTGTTGTTTGGATTCATATCTACCTCTATTGTTGTTGATCTACATAACAACGGTAGATCTGTCAGTTATTTCTAGATAAAATATAAAATGCCAGGGAAGAGTACCCTAGGAATTCCCAAAATAATTTGTCAGTGCCCTTAAGTAGGTACTTGAGGAAAACCTGGGTCCTACTTTCAAATCCGTTTCCTTCGCCTTTCAATCGGTGTTTTTGTACACGTATTTATGAATTCATTGGTTTCGTGGTGCATTCAGTCACAGAGCTCCGTAGAATAACGTCGTACCAATCGCAGTGTTGCCGAATAATCCTTTTTAGGGGTTTGTACCCGAAGGGAACGGAACCCTATTACTAAGGCTCCGCTGTCTCTCCGTCCGTCCGTCCGTCTGTCACAGGGCTCTATTTCATGAACCGTAAGAAGTAGGCAGTTTAAATTTTCAGAGAATGTGTGTTTCTCTTGCTGCTATAACAGCAAATAATAAAAATAAAAATCCCAATTAAAGGAACTTCCATACAAAAACGTGATTTTTTGGCTATTTTTGCTCTTCTCTTGTCAAGGCTGTATCTCTTGAATCACAATAGGACACATGAAGTTTTCTATAAATAAGTAACAATTCAACTGTAATGAAAACAAATACTAAATATATAATAAAGCTGATAAGTTAAAGTGTCTTCGAACAAGTGAAATCTTGATGTTCTTTGAAATTATTCCTGACTTTTACGTCCTTCGTCTGCGAGTCGACTCGCACCTGGCGGTTTATTCAAAGATTCATGTTTACTGTCCTAAAACTGCCAATTGTAAATTAATTAGTCCAAAATAAGATTTTAGATATTATAATAATACTTGAGTTCGTCTTATCTACGGTACGACGTAGTTCAAAGTAGTGTTGAAAAATGTACTAACTTTCAAAGTTCTACTAAATATGAGTGCTAATTCTTATTATACAGCAAAGTGTTTACATCCTAAGTATGCCATTGCAATACATTGCAATTTACTGCGAGCCAATTCTCGAAATCGAAGTGTAGTCTGAAAAACTTATTGCTCCAACCCTCCCAATTGGTTACGTCCGCACTTGCCAAGTGAAGAAAAATAACATCTTTTACTCTGCCGTTGGTTGTTAGTCACCCTAATAAGTTAGGCTCAAGTGCGTGCGGTTTTGTGGATAAGTGGCTTTAGTTTTTACGGGCATTTGTTTTATTTGAAATGATACCATTTGTTTTTTTTCTCTGATTTTGCTTTTTTGGCGCTGTCTTTGTGTAAGTTAAGACAAAAATGTTTCCTTTCGGCGCAGTGGGTATATTATAATGTGGTACTTTATGTACGTTGAATTGAGTACACATGCCGCATTTAGTTTTGAGGTCTTAGATTATACTTGTAAATTAAATGAAAATATAGTACTTTCTAGTTTTGTAATTAAAATAAATTTAAATAACACTTACGAGTGTGTACTTAATACTTAATTTAAGTGACTTAGGTACTAGTAAGTACTTAATTATAATCTTAAGTTTCAAATTAGATCACTAACACATTTTTTTTAAATAATTATTCACAGGAACTTGCATCTCTCACATTAATAAATTAAAGGAATTCTCTAAACTATTCCCGCTCCAAATGAAACTGGGAAATCGTTTATAGCTTTTGCTGACGTCACCACACTACAAAGGGAATGTGTTAGTTGAAATGACAGGCACACACTGTTTCAGCAGCAGCACTATGACTATTTTGACGTGCTAGATTCTGAGGAGAATATTATTTAGAGAGTTTTGCTAGGTTCAAATAAAAACAAAACCGAGGAAAAAATTGACCGTAAATAATATGTTTTTATTTTACTAACATATGGTCGCGGCTTCGCTGACGTGGTATCCAGATAAAAAAAATAATGTAAAGAGTACTCAGGAATAGTATTTCGAAATCTAGGACAGAAGTATTTCCAGATATTACCCATCACCAGCATTAGCTTTGATAAATGATGTGGTAAGTATATAAACAATGAATAATGAATAAATCATATTTAAGCCACCAAGCCAAATTTTCGGCCACGGGGCGGCCAGTCTTTACGAATACTGTCATGTGCGCAAGATAATGTACAAATTTGACTTCTCTAAGAGCTTATTTTGTAAGCCTTAAAAAAGATGATGAGAAATAAAAGTGATTGATTTGGATTTCTATCTTAATATAGTGTAAAAGTGTTGCGGAAAAAAATGGATCTTGTATCTATGTAGTTTATAATCACTCTACCTAAAACCTTCTCGCAAGAGTTTCGAGTGTGACTGATGGCGTCAGTCACACTCGATTTCTTCGAATACTTTTATATTTATCACTTTATTAAGTTACCATTTCCATTGTCTTTGGATCCTTCACATTGATCGCCCCCATATCAATGTTCCCAGATATAATAAAACGGTTCTGCTGCGAAAACATATTATTTATCTCCGTATTGGCTTTTCCATAAAATATTGCCTGATATATATGTATATAAACTGAATAATGAAGTAGTAAAATGTTTTGTTTTCGACGTATTTATAAAATTAAAATGAACAATTATATTGCAACTGATGGAAATGCTAAAATTAATTCTTCTCGTTTATGAAATTTTGCTATGGATGGAGTTGAAAACAAATTATTTTTAAATTTTAATGTAAATATTTCAAAAACTATGCTAAATGATCACAAAAGTTTGATTCTAAAAATATTTTTAACTGAAACTTAATTAAACCAAACTCTAACCAACTCTATGACGACCCAAGTGGCGCGGCGGGCCTAGGTCGGCCTACGACGCAGGAGGTTGCGGTTTCGATTCCCGCCTTGGGACAAATGTTTGTACGATCTGCAAAGATTTGTTCCGGGTGTTCTGGGTATTTTCTATGTGTGATAAAAAATATCTATGTACGTATGTATTGTATTAACTTTATCAGTCATCTAGTACCCATAACACAAGCACTGCTTAGCTTGGGGCTAGATGATGCTGTGTGTGGATTTTCCAGCATTATTTATTTATTTTATTTATCTATGAGCAGGATTTCATGCTATAGTTCCAAAGAAAAAACACTGGTAGTGACGGTTCTTAAGCTCCAATGATCAAACATTTCTCCACCAAGCGCAGTAATATCTATAGATATATATCTGTAGTGTGTAGTAGTTAGTACAGACGATTAAAACAGCGCTTAGTACTAACCAATTATGACAATCGCTAACTATAATCATAAAAAAAATTAATCCCTATTTCTCTTGGTCACGGCATCACGCAACGGCCGGACCGATTTCGCTAATTATTTTTTGTTGAGTTTGATAATGTCAGTAAAACCTACTGACACGAAACTGATATGAAAGAAAAAGTTAAGAATTAGGAACTTAGTACATATTATTATACATAGAGTCAGTGTTGGGTGCAGAATATTCTATTGGTATTGTTGTATAGTTCTCAATTATCAGACAGGCTCGGCTTATTTGGGTCTGGTCTAAATAAATATAAATAAATAAATCATTTATTTCAGGCAACATTAGTCTAGTACAGGATGTAAAATACTTAAAACTACTACCATACAAAATATAAAGCTTTGTCTAAACATACATAATATAAACCTATTTACTAGCACGTAGTGTCGGCGACGTGTGACACGCAATATATGCTGCGACCGGTAATCGTCCGCGAAAACGTCGGAACAGCACATTCTTCGGCCAAAATTCTTTCTTAGGTGGTCGAAATATTATCAGTTGGGATACGCACCACAAATGATTTAAAAACATTATGACGCGACTCCGACTGCTTGACCCTCACCAAGATGTTGGTCTTCATCTTCACATTCTCCACCTTCGTGGTATGGTGAAGCCTGGACACGTAGAGCAACGTGGAACGCACGGCCGGGCGCAACAAGTAGTTAGGTGCGGTCAAAGCGACGCCACGCTGGTTTCGGCTGCTGGGCTTCCTTTTCCTCCGCACTACTTCAATAAACCCTTCAGAATCATACGGATTTCTCTCACAAGTAGCCGGAACGCGTGCAGTGGCGCGAACAGATTTGCAACGCTGCGTCTTTTTCCCCTTTTTCGATGTAGCTGTCGACGCCTAGCGGCGGCAGGGGCACAGCGTATATATTAAAGTTATATCTAAACCATACAACTTTAATATACTAATAATTCTATAACACATTCAATAGCTATTTCAACCAGAAGGTACTTTATTGCCCACCGGCGTGGATGAACGCCATTCGAAGTTCTAAGGTATTTGCTACGAAACATATAATTTTATTTTATATAACCTCAAACATATCTTACAAAATAGCCAGTGTCACTCTGGGTAATCTAAAAATTCAAAAAATATCTCAACTAAACTCACTTACTATATGAACAGTGTTATGTTTTCATGACACCTAATTTTTAGGCAGTCGTGTGAAAATAAAGTGAGTGTTTCGTTCCGAATGAAAATGTATCCACTCAAAAAAAAAACGACACGTAGTATCGCAGACGATTTATGGCAATATATTGAATTATCTGTCACAAATATCTACACAATAAACTTTACTATAAACACATACTCACATTTACTCTGTGGTTTATTCGTATTCACCTTACGAGCGGAACGTGACGTGAAACGAGCTTCAGAATAAGAAGTTTAACATTAATTTACCATGAAAACGCTCGAAGGAAGTTATAACAAGTTGCGTTGATACAGTAAATTGTATTTCATAAATTATTAATCAGATGTTATTGGAGAGTAAAGGAAAGCTGCAAAGTAATTTCGGATACAAGTTATTTAAGACAATGTGTTTTTGGTTCGACTTATTGTATTCTGATTACGGTAATGATACTTGAATACGGAAAGTTACGGGATCCAATAAAGTGCCAGTGTTAAATGAAGGAAATGCTTGCCCAAATGAAAGAAAATGTTTGGAAAAGCAAAAAAGAAAATACTTGGAAATGACTCCCATTTAGAAACGGCCAGGAGACGGGCACGATCCGCAGAGCTGGAGCACGTTTGTAACAAACTATTCCGTGTCAATTCACACAGAGGCCCGTCTCATTGCCGTTGAGAAAAAAACAGAGATTTTGGGCAGCATTAGGGCAAGCATTATGCCAAGCCGTTCGAGCTTGGTCTAAAAATGAAATTTTGAATGAAATTCCAGGTGGGACCAAACAAGATGACTTTAAAATTTTTTCAACTAAAGAACTATAGCTGTAGACGGAAGGCAGGAACGCTGGAAGGGCTACACTTGAAATTTTGCGTATACCTAAGCCTCCCAATTTGACAGGCAGGTAGGCCTGCGACCATGCCTTGTCATCTAAATCGACATTCAAAACCGATGATAGAGTATTCTTTATTATTTTGTCTAAGCCTTCCAAGAGCTCACTGTGTTTCCACAGTTGACTACGTCTCAAAGAATACGTAAATTTAGGTACAAAAAGACAAAACCGAATTATTGTAACGGCTATTAATTTTGAGCAGTCTGTCCGAAGTTTTGTTGAAATTTTGAATTTTCTCGTCTACAAAGGACTGAAAAGACTCATTAAGAATTGGTGAACCAAGGAGGCGAAGTGAACATTTATCAACAACTGTTATGTTGGGGGCTAAACTATTGAATTTTCCAAAGATATTGTTTTTGTCTACACAAGAGTCCGAAATAAACAGCTCGCACTTTGAAAAATTTAATCCCAAACCTATTTTTCGAAATTCATCTGTGATGATTTTTAAATCATCAAAAACTGTGTTTACCTCCCCACCTAAAGTTCCGTCATCCAAATACCAAACATTGAGCTTGGATTGGAGACGTTGAATTATCGAAAAGTTATTAAGGTCAGTATTTTGCTTAACACATTGACTGCCATTAACGGACACGCTGTTCTTGGATACTGTAGCCGAAAGCTTAGCGGAGAAAACATAAAAAATAAAAAAGTTGTAGATATAATTGCAGATTATGCAAACAATGTTTCCCGCAGCGGGTCAAATGCGCATAAATCAGCGTCTCACATAGTGTCACTAATTCGGTCTGAACATGCCCTGATTTTTTTTTACATAATTTTTTTTTCTATTGTTAAAGAACCCTAACTTTCTCGTAGCCCGTAGAGTGCCTACGGCGTAGACGATGGTCGTAGCAGTACTACGCCGTAGACAAAAACAAAAATACTCCTTTGTTTTCTTTGTGGCTTTGTACTGGCAAAGTTTTTTATAAAAATGTCAGTGGAATGTTTCTATGTGATTACTACAAAATACACAGGGTGTTTTTTTTGAGGCATTCCTCGTAGCGCACCCAGATGAAGCGCACCCAAATGAAGCGCACCAAAGTACTTCCACATAGCGCACCCGTTTTGGTGCGCTTCATTCAGTAGGTATAAATGTTAAGTTTTTATTCCTCGTTGCGCACCAATAACAATGTAGGGTCTAGTGATGGGTTGTTTGCATTTAATTAGTAACCTATAGGGGCATTTTCACTAAAAAGTACACCCCTACATTAATTAGGGAGTTTTTATACACTTGTGTTGTGTTGTGATTGAGGTTTTTGTAATATTTTTACATGCATTAGGGTTTCGAAGATCGGAGATCGGTTTAGAAACCCTTATGGTCTCGCTTTTTCTGTCCATCTTTAATATCTCAGCAACTTCAGCAGCAAATAACGTGTAGTTTATAT
Source organism: Eupithecia inturbata (assembly GCA_963662085.1). Taxonomy (NCBI): domain Eukaryota; kingdom Metazoa; phylum Arthropoda; class Insecta; order Lepidoptera; family Geometridae; genus Eupithecia; species Eupithecia inturbata. Next base: position 4,624,714 of record OY759195.1, read on the forward strand.
TTTAAATAATACATTTCGTGCGCCTGTACAGATTAAAACAAAAATAAATAAAAATAAATGAAAAGTGAATATTAAAATTTTCAGTAGTACACATTGTGAAGTCGAAATTGTAAAAGAGACCTACAATGTCAATTGGGGTATCAAATGAAGATATTAGTTTGTAAATTTCAAAACAGTTTTTGAATTTTCTGTAGGTTTCATACTTTTTGAAATATATTATGAAAAAAGAAAAGTAATAAGGATATAAATATTGGTGCGCTTCATCTGGGTGCGATTCATCTAGGTGCGCTACGAGGAATGCCTCGTTTTTTTCATTCATTGAATATCACACGAATTGGGGCAATGGGGGTTAAAAACTGTTTCGAATGCTGCTCTGCAGTTTTCTTCGGCTTAGATGTTCATGATTTCTGAACATTTTTCAAGCGATTTCTGAACCTTTACAAGTGTCTTTGGGGCAAGACTAAAGTTTGGGTGGTGGTTTCTTGCGGTCCCCATTAGTTTCATGTTTGTAACGATGATTTCTTTCGGGACATACAGTTGAATATACAAATAATATGGCTTATTTAATTGTGCACACTGCGCAGTCAACTGTACCATGAAATAACATTTCCTCAGTCGAATCTGAAACATAATTTGATTGTTTTGAAAAAACTAAAAACCGCATTCTAATTCCTCAAAATGTACACAGCTTTTTAAGTTTTGTGAGACAAATACTAATACCTCGGGAATAAAATATTTTTTTAACCCACCTAGGGATCATAATCAATAAAATAGCGAAATAGTTATCAAAATCGGTCCATTGACGGAGAAAGCGCCGAAAATACATAAAAAAAGTTAAGAAAAACGAACATAGAAACTCCTCCTTTTTTATAAGTCAGTTAAAATGGACAGAATATTCTTCCCTCAAACTATATTTTCCCTCAAAAACTCTAAACAAATCACCTGTGAAACTCGGGTATGTGTCCCGGGAATCTTTTTACTATCTGTAAGCATTACGTATTGGTATGCCGAAAACGGCTCCGGTGCGGAGTCAGCTAAATACATTATGTAAACGAGGCTACTCCTCTGGCCTGGCAGAGTGTGTTGGATACTAGTAGTGCAGTTAGTTTGAACTCACTGTTGACTCCATGCATCACATAACTAATCTAAACGAGTAAGCAAACCATTTTAAAAGCGCCGTGGGAGCTGAAGGTTGGGGCGGCTGGTATGGGTTTGCACAGTTACAAATCAAAAACCGGTTTCATTTACTATAGCTGAGGTTTAAAGTGCTACGAATAAAATGTAACGAATCACTCAAAATCATTCGATAACTACGATTGGCAGAATTGTGGCAAAAGACACGAAAAAAAGATGTAGAGAGTTCGTATGAAACTATTAGATTGCTGTCATATAAAAAGATGTAGAGAGTTCGTATGAAACTATTAGATTGCTGTCATATAAAAAGTAGTTTCTGTATATCTGATACAGAACGCTTCAAGAGGGGCGCTTCAAGGCGCGCCTAATGTATGGGACGAAACGAAAAATTTTCGTAGCTATGCACACCCCACACCCCATACTTTAGTATGGGATGTGCATAGCTCCTCAGGATTCTGAAAAAGTTGACCTTTTTTTTACATTCACTCTTTACAAAATGCACCGCCCCTGTTACAAATTATTTCTGACAATAATACTCACCAGAAGCACCAGATGCGTCTGATCTCATAGTAAAAAATGTGACACGCTTCGGGCGATATTTGAGCGGGCCAACCAGTTATCGTTCAAGTTCACTAAATGGCGCAAGACTTATTATGATGAATGTTTTGATTGAATAGCATACAATTTAATTATATTGTACACAAGGGTTTTTCCTAGAGTGCAGTAATTTTTATAATGAAATTCTATATATAATATATAAACAATATAGAATTTAATTATAAAAATTACTGCACTCTAGGAAAAATCCTTGTGAGGTTTGTAAACTAACAAAGCATGTTAGTTTACAAACCTCATTATCTAAACGATACTCCTAACGCCATCTATTGTAATTTTTTGAATAACTTTTCTATGGATTGACCCCATGCCATTAGTAATTTTCTTTATCCATGAACTTGACCCTTAACCCTAATTTGTTTCCGTGTGTTAGGATGGTTTAAAAATGTAACGTCAGTTTGCATAAGCTGGTTGGGTGGTGTATCCTTCTGATTGTAAGGATGTAAAATATATTTGTTGAGTCTATAACCACACTTCATTGTTGTAAAAGCTATTCCAAATTCATCACTACTTTTAGCTGCATGGAAAATTCCAAAGCTCGAATACTATTATGCTTACCTACATTTTCCCAACTCGCCAACGATCATAAATTTCGATTTAATTTTGCCAACATTCGTTGCAAATTTTGTTCACAAAGTAGTCGATACTGTGTTCGTAACGCTCATGCAAACAAATTAATTGTTAAATATTATCAGCATTAGCTGCGCATTCGCATTATTTTGTGCTTATTATGTAGATAATCTTATAGTATCAAGAATAAAGATATTGATATTATAGAATAAACAGAAATTTTATAAATCGATACACAAAAGCTACTTATTTTATCACAGAATGCAATAATCTATTTGCCGAATACCTATCATTAAGATTCGTTCAGCCGGTTTGACAAGTAAAGCTTACAGACATACTGAGAGACAGACAGACTGTTATTTTTTATTCAACGTTTAGTTCACTAATTTAAATGAGTTCCAAACATGAAGCACTGAACAAAGTCGTCCATACTATGTATGTTCATGACGCTAATGCTAACAAACTGTATATTGGCTGCGTTTTCGGGTAGCCGCGCATTTTACGGAGGTTTGTGCTTATTTCGCGGATACAGAGCAATTCTATAGCATATCGTTAAATGCAGTTAGTATGTAAGATTGTTTGTTTTATTTTAAGCTGTGGCTTAATATCCTCAGATGCGGACATATTTACTCAGCAAACTATTAAGAACTAGCATTTGTGTATGGCTTCGTTCCTGGCGAACCTTGATAACATAAGCCTAGTTGGTCTTTGGCAAGCTCTCTCGTAATGTGGATGTACCTATCCCTTTGGTTGTAAACTTGTATTATGGACAGGTATACACATGTATTAAATTGCAATCCATATTAATATAATATAAACCGCGGGCAGACGCTAGTTAGGTTCAACCGTTTTATCAACGTTCGATCGTTTATAATTTGGCGTGTTTTAAAAAACGATAAACCGACTTCAAATTCCGGTTTATAGATAATACTCATCTATGTCTCGGACGAACGAAATCACCCCTCCCTTACTTTTCCTGACCGAAGGTCTATGTTCACGTGCAAAAAATTTAGTTTACTTTGGCTACATCTAGTTATTATTCAAGTCTAATTTAGTTTGATGACACATGGCTAGAAAACGTCACATTCATAGTTCTGTTCAAAATTCTACTCCTTCACAAATGTGGAAATTTCTCAAATCTATTGGACTTGGTGGTGACTCAAATAATTCACACATCCCTTTTGACTTCAACACTATCAATCAAAACTTCTCTAAATCTCCCCTTTGTCTAGATAATAGTGTTCGAACCTCTACTATTAACGCCATTACCCTGCAAGCTCTCCCACCATGCCTCCCCTTTACTTTCGAAGCAATTGCTGAGGACGACATTAAAAAGATTCTCAATTCCATATCTATGAAAGCTGTTGGCACTGATGGTATTTACATTCAGATGCTCCAACTGCTCTCCCTTGAACTTTGTCCTGCATTATCCCACATCATAAATCATTCTCTCGAGACTGGTTATTTTCCTAGTATGTGGAAATCTGCTAATGTCATACCTTTGCCTAAAGTCTGCAATCCCTTCTCTATTTCTCAACTAAGACCTATCTCGATTCTCCCTGTCCTTTCTAAAATCCTTGAGAATGTAGTACAAAAGCAACTTTCTCTGTTCCTTAATCGTAATAACCTGTTGAGTCCTTACCAATCTGGCTTTCGTCCTGGTCACAGCACTGTGGGTGCTCTGACTAAAATATCCGATGACATACGCTTGGCCATTTCCAATAGGCAGGTTACTGCACTTGTGTTGTTGGATTTTAGCAGTGCTTTCAACTCTGTCGATCACGATATCCTTCTTGCAGTTCTCTCTTCCCTTAATGTCTCTCCCTCGGCAGTTGCTTGGTTTCGTTCTTATCTCTCAGGTCGCTCGCAGCGCGTGCGCCTTGATGATTCATACTCGGATTGGTGTAACATTTCTGCGGGTGTACCACAAGGCGGTGTCCTTTCTCCTCTCCTCTTCTCAATATTCATTAACTCCGTTACTAAAGTCATTTCTTCTAGCTACCACCTCTACGCAGACGACCTGCAAATTTACCATCATTTTAAAGTGGGTGACATCTCTGAAGGTGTTGATAGCATTAACTTGGATCTATGTAAAATAAACTCATGGGCGAAGGCCTATGGTCTTCTGATCAATCCTTCAAAATCACAAGCTATGATCTGTGGTAGTCATTTTATGTTGAAATCCTTAGCTCTTTCTCCCGTTCCGTCTATCACTTTGGCCGATAACATTATTCCACTCTCTGTAAAGGCTAAAAATTTGGGCGTCATTTTTGAAAGTAATTTATCTTGGGCAAGCCACGTAAACAGCATCAGTAAAAAGGTTAATTACACATTTCATTCTCTTCGACGGCTTCAAAACTTCCTACCATTTGAGACTAAAATTATCCTTGCCCAAAGTCTTCTACTTCCTCTCCTCGATTACGCGGATGTTTGTTTCTTGGACGCGACAGAGGAACTTTGGAATAAGCTCGAGCGCCTTCAGAATTTGGGCATCCGTTTCATATACGGATTGCGTAAATTCGACCATGTGTCTGCTTTTCGATCCAAACTTAATTGGCTACCCATACGCCGGCGGCGCGATCTCCACATTCTGTCTTACCTCTACTTCATTCTCTTTAGCCCCATTTCTCCAACATACCTCCGCGAACGATTTGAATTCCTTGTTCCCCGCGGTGTGCCGTGTAGGACGTCAATATCACTCCGTCTTTCCAGTAGGTCTGGAGGTTCTTTCGCCGCTCAAGCTGCTAGATTGTGGAACTCTATCCCCCATGACATTCGAGCCAGTCCGTCGCTAAACGTATTTAAAGCTAGGGTAAAAGAGCACTTCCTACTATCATAAATATTATCTATCTATAGTATATTATTATAAAAGGTATTTATTAGGTTTATTTAGTGATTATTATTTTAATTTAAGTATGTTTATTATATGTATTGTAAATAGCTACCTACTGTTACTTTAATTGTCAGTTTATCATGTTCAATTAATTGTTTTTGTACACTTCCTCTACCTGTTCCATCGCCTCTCCTATAACTCTAAGGTTTACTGGAAGAAAACTCTTTTAAGGGTTAAGCTCGCCTATGTACATATCCTATTAAATTAAATCATGCTTATGTATTATTGTGCACAATAAAGAATTATAGAATTATAGAATGGTTGAAACTGTTAACGCCCGTTGCCACGGAAACCATTAGTTGATAATGAAATTATCATATTCTGAAGGATTTTACAAATTTACGTTTTACGGCGCACATAGCGATTCTTCGAGAATCAAGCTTATAGGAGACCACCTCAAAATCAATTTTTAACGAAAAAATCATCAAAATCTATTGATAATTGACGCAGATATCACCAAAACTGTTGTAGCTAGTCGTTATTCTCCAAAAATATTATGTTGCTTTTTAAGTTTAACGGAATAAATACTAATCCCTCCAGAATTAAAATTTTATGGGACCACCTCGGGATCATTCTCTAAACAATAATGAAAGAATCAGTAAAATCGGTTACCCATAGGCGGAGATATCAAGTAACATACATACATAAGAAAATAAATATAAAAAAAACATACAGACGAACTGAGAACTGGCAAATAGGAGGACTGTTTGAAGTTGTTAAAAATAAGTGATTTCTAGGTTGTTTATGAATAGGGGTAAACATTGGGTTTTGATCACAGTTGATCTTGTTTATTATCCTTGGATTGTGCAATGAGTGCTTGTATTGCACAATCCAAGCTTGCTTGCTTGAATTGTTGTGGCTGCTGCTTAATTCGAAGGAAGTATTGGTATTGGTTTTTTGTGGTAATACCAGTACATACGCCTTACATAAGCCACCTAAGCCTTACCTAAGCCTTACATAAGCCGTACCTTAACAGTTACGGAATTAACCCTATCGTTTAGGCTTTTTTAGTTAAATTTTCTTGTTTTGTTCAATAGAGTCCTCGTTAGGTAGGTAATAGTAGAACTATGTGGTATTAGCTTCTGGCCGCGGCTTCGCACGTGTTTTCCGGGGATAAAAAGTAACCTTTCTTTTATTCTAGGTTTAGAACTACACACTTTATGCGAGTAAATTAAACTAAACTAGTTTAAGCATGACACTTGCAAAACACTTGGTGCTCAGATTCAGGACAACACAACGGTTTTGTCCTGAATCTGAGCACCAAGTGTTTTGCAAGTGTCATGCTTAAACGAGCTCTGAAAATCGGTGTGTGTAGACTTATTCCACCTCCACCTCCACAGCCTATAAATGTCTACTGCTGGACCCAGGCCTCCCCCTGATAAGCGCCTTGTTGGTTTTAATCTCACGGGGGGTAATACCCTTAATCCCCACGCTGGGCATGCGGGTTGGGGATCGCAGTTCGGTGGTAGAATTGTTCTGCAGGGGGCGCTGCTGCCCACCCGGTGGATATCCCTTAGTCGCCTCTTACGACACCCGCGGGAAGAGTTGGGGTGGTGCAAATTCTAAGCCAGCAGCACACAGCAAGACTCGAGGCTTATTCAATGACATTTAATTGAGGATTCTGTAATCTCAGCTAATATATCTGAGAATCAAACAAAGGCTACTTTTTATCCCATAAAACAGTTTCCATGGGATAGGAATAACCTTTTCACACTCTATGCTTGGAAAACGCAATTATACGTCATGTTTATCTTACCGAAAGCAACTGATTATAGCCCTGTTAGCAGAAAAAGTGAAGGAAACCAAATTCAAACAAATCGAACGAGATACATATGCACATAATAAGCAAATGTGATGACAACAATAAATATATTGAGTATTGAGATCTCTTAGTTCGAGTCTCCTTAGTCAATATTTCCATACAAATTTTGAGGTTCCAAATTCAAACTCATCATTCCCTTGGAAATACTGAACTTTACGACCTGGGGAATAATGAGATTGAATTTGGAACATCAAACAATGTGTGATTTTTTTTACGAAGAAGATCCGTACAATGAGATCTTTTTAGAAATTCGAACTAGCCTCTGTTTAGAAGGCGGAAAAAAAAACGAGTGCCGAGAAACTTTTAATTTACTCGCAGAAAGTGTGAAAGTGAAGTATTTACCTCTTGCATAAAGCTGTCTTCCTCTTGGGTGTGATTAAATCCCTCCCCCACTCAGGATTCTAATAACTCCCTGTCTTCGGTCGTCAGTTATTCTAGAATCCTGAGTTTCGCTCGGGATTCAATGACGCTCATGACGTAAGACACTACTTTGTGCCCTCGGTGCATAATCTACTATTAAATGTTTTCATAAAAACAACGCGTGCAAAACCGCGGCTAGAAACTAGTTTAATATATTAGTGTACCTTCTTAATACTCGTAACTTCATAGAATATTACTTTCTGGGCCATGGGACATCCAAATGGAAATTTACCCAATTTGTATGTATAAATAAACTTATTTATAGACGTGTTCTATCTAGACTCGACTTATCACTAATTTAAATTGGCTTATTTTCTATTTATCGGAATTTATGCGCATAGATTGCACAAAAATTCACAACATATTTTTGTATAAAACGGTGTAATTTGCTTCGTTTGTCATAGTATTGTACTAATCAGTCAACATGAAGGGTTTCTTGGTAAGTTTTTATTTAATATATTTAGTTTATAATCAAATAAGTTACCATCTTCTTGGATTCTTCTTACATGTACCTACGGTAAAAATATAATATCCTAGATAAATAAAATGATTGTTGTTGATGATGTCCTCCGAATTTTCTATCACGGCACGGGACGGGCAGTCCCAACGGAGACTAGCCATGTGCTCTGGACATATTATAGTGCACAAGTGTATACGCAAACACAGGTGCACTCTCTATTCCCTCGCTCTCATAATTCTGTATTCTTACCTACCTAGGGTACATATAGCGTTAGTCGTGCCTAGCGCTAATGGTTTGAAGGTCTGGATGCTATATTATTATGCCAGTTAATACAACTTAGCATCGGGTTACAGATAATAGTTTCCCCTAAGAAGAATTGCTCTGCGTTCGTCTCTGGCGTATTGGTGAAGTAAGACACAGAAAGTACGAGTTCGGTTACGCCGCTATGTCTGGAAAAAAAATGTTATGCCGGCTTCTGACCGATGTTACAAGGCGTAATGTACCATCCTCAACGAGCATGAACCGTCAAAAATCCTTTATCGACAAAAACACATAACGTGAACGTTATCGCGACGCACGGAATCTCAACAAATGTTAATTCTCTATGAATAAAATTATTTTGTATATTTCCGATGAAAAAATCAGATATCAAAAATGACAGCTATTGTCAAAAATTACGGAAAAATGGCAGTTTGTCACGTTAAAATAGGCCCCGTAACGCCGCCGGTCAGTACCCGGTTTTACATTTCCAACCAAGATTAGTCAAACATACACATAGCTAGCTATGTGTATGTTTGACTAATCTTGGTTGGAAGAAGGTGAGCAGAAGAAGGGTATGTGGCTTATAAGTAGACGAACCGATTCAATTTAGTTTTTTTTTTTTATTTTAAGTGGTTATTTCATCGAGTGTAAACGTCAATTTTTCATGAAAATCGTTTCAGCCATTCTGATACCATGGTTCTAAGTAAAATTATATAAGGTTATTTTTTTTAATAATCGCTGGTATTTTTAGATCGTATGCATCGCTCTCGCTGTCATGCTGGCATGTGACGCCGCCTGCACTAGCGGCAAAGGCAAAGGCAACAACGGCAGTGGTGGCGACGGCAGTGGTAGCAACGGCAGTGGTGGCGACGGCAGTGGTAGCGACGGCAGTGGTAGCGACGGCAGTGGTAGCGACGGCAAAGACAACAATGGCGAAGGCAGCGACGGAAACAACTCCGATGGCAGTAACAGTAAGTAATTTTAGATTGTTTTTAGATTTTCTCTCTCGAAACAAATGTTTTTATGATCTGCAAATATTTATTTTAGTCTGGGAGGTTTCAATGTATATGTAATAAATAAATAAATAATGCTGAACAATCCACACAGCATCATCTAGCCCCAAGCTTAGCAGAGCTTGTGGTTAGGGTATCAGATAACTGATATACATAAAACAATACATTAAACACATAGTTATTTTTAATTATACATAGAAAACACCCTGAACCCCTGCAGATCATACAAACATTTGTCCTGGATGGGCTGGATTCGAACCCGCAACTCCCTGCATCGCAGTCGGACCTTTGTCCGCTGCGCCTCAGAGGTCGTCAAATCACAAAGTTAAAAGGCCGTTTAATAGCTACACACCGAACCTAACGATATACCTAGGCGGGTTGGTGCGACGTTTCACTGAATTTAGTGTATGATTCAGTTCAGTATCAAATCTTGCATTTATTTATGAACATAATAAATGCAAGATTATAGAAGAATAGTGCAGATTTAACCTCAGTACTTTTAAACATAACTAGTCAGCTGTTTTTAAAGCCATACTTGGTTTGTTTAAAAACTTGTACAAATTGCATTAATTGCATTCGATTTATATCGAATGCAATTAATTACCCGCCTTTAATTAAGCGCCTAATTAAACATACATATTTTATAAAATTCAGCAATAGCTACCAGTATTAGCTACCAGTACTAGCTAGTACTTATTATACATTATTGCGTATTTTTCAGAGATAGCGTCAGGTGGAGCGGCAGCCGCGGGTAAAGAACCCGCAACTTTATCCGTATCCGGGTTTGACTCTAATGGAAACCCTGTCAATTATTCCGGAGCCTCAGCTGAGCAAGGCGCCGCGGCCTCGGGATCCGGTAGTCAAGTCATTAACAATTGACACGGATTTTACGACAAGATAAACAAATAACAGATACATTTAATTTATAATTTGTCAAAATATACGTCACAATTAGTTGTTTTATCATAAAAAGTAAATGATAAGAATAAAAGTTACATATTATTCGGATTTTAAAAATTCGTCGTAGTATGTGTATAAAATGTATGATGTGATTTGTTAATAAAGCTGTTTATTCTATGTTGGTTTGATCATGTTCCCACTTCCACCCTAGGTAATCTTTTAACGACGATATTGACATTGATAGCTTAAAAATTGCCTCGCGATAGTTCGAGGAAATCAAATCATATCAAAAACTATTTATTTCCATAAATACAATATACGTACACTCAGATATTTTGGCGTGTTTTAAATAACGATAAACCGACTTCAAATTCCGGTTTATAGATAATATACATCTATGTTTCGGACGAACGAAATCACCCCTCCCTTACTTTCCCTGACCGAAGTTCTATGAAAAAATTGAGTTTACACTGACGACATCTAGTTATTATTCAAGTCTAATTTAGTTTGATGACACATGGCTGAAACTGTTGACGCCCGTTGCCACGGAAAACATTAGGTGATAATGAAATTATCATATTCTGAAGAATTTTTAGTAATCTACGTTTTACGGGGAACATAGCGATACTTCGAGAATCAAACTTATGGGAGACCACCTCAAAATCAATTATTATACAACAACGAAAGAAACAACAAAATCTATTAACAATTGGCGCAGATATCACCAAAACTGTTGTAGCTTGTCGTGATTCTTCAAAAATATTATGTTGCTTTTTAAGTTTAACGGGATAAATACTAATCCGTCGGGAATACAAATTTTATGGGACCACCTCGGGATTATTTTCTATATAATAGTGACAGAATCAGTAAATTCGGTTACCTATAGGCAGAGATATCTAGTAACATACAAACATAAAAATAAAAAAAACATACAGATGAACTGAGAACCACTGTTTGAAGTCGGTTAATAAAATGGCTGCTAGCGAATTTACAGCTATTTGAAGGCGCACTGCATTGACAGTTCACTTGAATCGAAAAGCTCAGATGCGTCTGCTTAGTTGTTTAAATGAAATTTAATCGCTAATTAATAATTGCTTGAAACAAAGTCAAGTAAATTATGTCTATCAACCGGCAGCCCGCGAAACCGCGGCAGAAGCTTTCACTCAAAAACACACTCCGTAGCGTAGGTCTAAAGTTCCTCTAGCCACACTCGAACGTTTATAAAATGGCTGCTTCGAAACGTGCACTGTATTGACAGGTCACTTGACTCGGAAGGCACGGATGCTGTGTCGATGCTCTCAATTGATACACTGCGTTGTTGTTTTGGTCGTTGTTTTTGACGCTAAATGTTTCGTTTGCTAGTTTTCGTTTTGCAGACTATTTTTACCGGTTTATGACCGTGTTCCATCAAATCGACTCCTATTTGGACAATAATATGCCTAATACTTTATGTTTTGTTAGATTGACTTTTCTATGCATAAGTCAATGTAGTCAACAATCCAAGTAAAATAACTTTTCATGACGGATGTAAGCGGGTTAACTACGAACCTTATTTGTGTTGAAAGAACACCAACATTTCATCCCTTAACCAGGGACTTCTTCAGGGTGAGTGTGGTTCGCGACGCGTCTGTAACGCTGCCGTGCGCTTACTACGGGCCAGAGCCCGTAACGCGCGAGTCGTACGCGCCGGGGGCGGGGGTGGTGGGGGACACGCTGCTTGTCGATGCTGGAGAGTAGGAGAGTCATCATCTCGCGCGTTAAAGTAACTTTTGGTAAAAAAATAATGATTTTACTTGTATATTGTATCTTTATTTAGTAAAATGAGCACGTTACTTTACTTTTATATCTTTAATCTGTTTATTGTCGACTAACTTTATTTTATTTTTTACAGGTAAATACAGCTCTTAAGACGACCGAAATTAAAGTAGAAAAATCGAAGTAGAGGTAAGGCATCGCTTATACACGAATGCTAGTTATGGAAACTATACTTTGACCATACAATATACTGATACAGATATTTAGACCTTAGGCTAAGTTCACATGTATCGCGCGTCAACGCACGATCAAAAAAGAAAGTTCAGATGACGAGCGCTAACGCGCGTTGCGAGAGCTAAGCACGTCTATACGCGCGAAATCGAACGTCAAGATTCTGCCATCTGATGATAGCCTAAAGGGCCTAGTTTAAAGGCCTGGTAGTGGCCCAGCTTTATAAATCCTTTGCTGGAACATAGCTGCATCAGCTAGCTATGATTGCTTTTGTATCTCTGCCTGATCAATCTTGAGGTTTCGAATGGACTTGCACTCGACTCAAGTGATTTTTCTTCGCGAGGCGTCGATATTTGTAGTTTGAAAATGGCGCTATCGAGTTATTGTGGTGTGGCAGGCAATCTATTTTTGTTCCGGTTGTATCTATAGTTTCTGGGTTTTTATGTAGTATATCTACATAAAAACCCAAGTTGCTTAGTTATAGGAGGAAGTAAGTAGTCATTTCATACTCAAACTTAAGGTAAGTAATTACGATCTAACATCTTATCATTTATTTAATAATTTTAGTAGTTCCAGTAACTGTAGGTGTTTCGTGCTTTACATGATAATGTATCCAAATAATGAAAAGGAAAGACAATGTCACAGGAACTTATAAAAATTATTCAAGAAACATTTGTTTCAACTGATTTGTTTCAATTCTCATAAACGTTTCTTAACTAAATCACAATAAAAACGAAAATTATGTTAAAACTTCCAAAATTATCACGCTAAGCGGAAAAGTTTTAATGTCGTTTTTCAAATTGCTGAAAAGATGAACGAATCAAGACAACTAAATATCTTGAAAAAAACTTAACTTCGCTGTAAAATGATAAAGCATGTTGGGTTTTAACAAAAGGTCGAGTTCGAGTGCTTTCAAATGGAACGCAGTCACGTCTATTACGTTGATTTATGCGTTCACTGAGTCGGAATCGGAGCGTACGCAGAGTACCGAGGCGTCGGCATTTACAATATGCCAATAGGGTGCGGCTACTGCTTTCAGATGTTTTATCGGCAATGTAGGTATTCTCAAAGCGCTCGAGTTTGCGGATGACGTCATCGGCAGAAATACCGGGCCCTGGCATCGGTATCGGCAGATATGCCGATCCAGTACACGCTGTACTATAGAAATCAATACAAAGCAACAAATCCTTACGCTCCGTACGCTCCGATTCCGATCCAGTAGATAACTTTAGTACTATAACTTTATACTACTATATAGCTTTATACTATATATAAGCATAACTTTAGTACTACTATAAAATCATCACGCGTTTAAATTTATAAGCACAAAGATTATCGTTTGTAGAAAATCCATCGATATAGTTCTTTTTATGAAAGGTGGAATGAAATTTATGAAATCGGAAGTGTGGCATTATTTACCAATAACGTTTAAACCAGTTTATTTTACACAAAATACAAAACACGACTGCTTTTCTTACTAAAATATTACTGTCAGTGTCACTTGGGATGGTGTAAGAACTATAATTATTCCCTATGCACAAATCGCATCAGGCATTTAAAAGTTATGGTGGAATAAATAAACTCACGTGTCCCACGTTAATGTTTTCAGTATTCATAATGAAAACATTGTACCAAGGTACTCCTTTTTCGGGCAATTGTCTATTTTTTATTGGCTTGTGGGCAATCCTGTAAAAGAAACCCAAATGAATTACACAATGAATCTATGACACTGCATTTTATAACCATACGATCAGAATAAGATGGAACTATTCCAAACTGAAGCATAAGCGATAAGAAATTATCTTTGAAAGGATTCCGACCCATTATGTCAAAGCGCAGATTGTAAGAGAAATGTGGCGTAAAATATTTGTGTAAACAAGATCTCATCGTGCGGATTGTAACGATTCGTACAAAGAGACAGTTAAAAACCTCCAAAGGTAAATAGTAATTGCATCAACGGGAAGGAAGTGGTTTTTCTCTCCTCCCCTTCTCCCCCCAGTTCCCTCCAAACTAAAGGGATACAATCTGTAGAACAAGTTAAGTGAGGCGAGATTTTCTCAGAAAATCCGATAGTAATTAAGATAGTAATTTGCCTTTGAAGGTTCAAAACCTTTTGTCCTTGACTAAAGATTAGATTGATTAGAATTTTAATTAGTATTTAATATTCGAATATATTTATTTTTCTCTTACAATATAAGCTTAATAGAATACATTAGCACAAGAAGTATAAATAAAAATATTAAAGCTAACATTGTGTGAGACTGGTTCCTGTTTAACGTTCACAAGAATCTGGATTATGGGTCACCAGTTCCACTCTGTGCGATTAAATATATAAAAAACAACTGGATTAGGTAAGTCATAGTGTTTTTTTTTTTTAACTGAGACAGTATGGGGGCACCCATAACCAGAGGAGATACAGATGCAGTTTCTTTCGAAACATCAGCTCCTTTTTGGATAAAAACATTTTGGCATTAAAACTTTTTTTGACAAGCGTGGGTCGCGCCTTAAAATGAACCAAATTGATAAAAAAATGTTTTGATTCTAATCGACTCAGTCTCTTATAAGGATCATTTCATTGTATTGGACGAAAAACATCTGAGCAGCGGAAATCAGTCAAATTTAATATAATGTAGGTATTCTCATACAGCAGGACAAATCAAAATTCCTCATCTACCATGGAACATTAAATAGTGAAAAGTATCAAGAGATATAGAATCTGGCTGTGGAAGAAGTAGATAATACCATTCCATTAAACGATTTGAGTAATGTCGTCTACCAACAGGCTGGTGCACCTCCTCACAATAGTACAGCAAATAAACGGTTTTTAGATGAGTATTTTCCTGACCATTAGATGGGCACATAATGGTTTAATTAAATGGCCATCACGTTCACCCGACATGACGCCGATGGACTATTTTTATTGGGCTACCTAAAGAGTCGGATTTACGAAACTCGGACAATACCGTTCTAGAATTAAAAGACTCAGTCCATTTTTACCTCAACAATATTCACCACCCATGGTTTTCTAAGGCCACTAAAAGTGTCGAAACGTGCCCGTACCTGCATACAGCAACATGAGAGCCATATCGAACATCTATTGCGATAGTTCTAGTACAGTTTTTGAACCAAATTACTAAGAAATTGTATGTGAAAACATTTTATTAAATTCGACTAACTTCCGCTGCTCAGATGTTTTTTATCCGATACAATAAAAAGATCCTTTTTACGGGACTGAGTCGATTGAAATAAAAAAAAGTAATAGTTTCATTCATTATATGGCGCTACTCACGCTTGATTAACAATTTTTTTATGCATAAATATTTTTCTTTAAAAAGGAGCTGAAATTTCAAAAGAAATTGCACCTGAATCTCCTCTGGTTATGGGTCCCCCCATACTGTCTCAGTTAAAAAAAAACACTGTATACAAAGAACTTTAAAAAAAAATTACACCTGTACGTCTGGCATAGAGTGGGTGAATGTTTGTGTTATATTATGTTATGTTACACACAGCATTATCTAGCGCCAAGCTAAGCAGAGCTTCTGTTATATGGGTACTAGATAACTTATGTACTTAATACAATACACTACATAGATAGATATTTTTGATTGTACATCAGAACACCTAGAAAAAATATATGCAGATCGTATAAATATTTGTAACGAGTCGGGAATCAAACTCGCGGGCAGACGTCGCAAGCGGACCTTCGCATACCGCGTCACAGAGGTCGTCAAAGTAATATTTCAGAGAAATATTTCAGATAAAATAATTAAACGCGATAAACAGTGCCAATATATATATATTTTAAACAAATCACAAACAAGGTCTTATTTTAAATAAGTTTTTCTCTGTCTTTGTCGTTACAGATCTGAATTTAATTTTAAATAAATTAGTTGCTCAGCTGATCAAAGCCTGTTAGTTATGAATTGTTATTGTTTAGTCTAGAATCTAGATCTCAGTAAATTCATTGAAAAATTCAGCAATTTCAAGTAATAATTAAGCCTCTTATTTATCGCACGAGAAGTTTCAATTAAACGTCGACTGGATTTAAATAAAGCTGCTTGGGACTCAGCTTAATTTTAAATTTTGATTCGTTTATCCCGTTTCGTTGATTGGTTTATAGTTTATGAAACACCGAAGCTTCATCACTGAAATTAAAGGCTGTAAGTTAAAAAACAGCCATGAAAATCATTGCTGAACTAGTAATCAAAATAACTTGCGTTTCCTTTAATCAAAATAATTGATCAAAAATTTACCAGGAGGGTGCTATGTCTTTAGGCCTGTCAAATTAAAATGTGATATACTCATAGGCCGTGCATTTTTGGACATGACATCCCAATGACCTCTATTCAACTAAACCAGAAGATTCGGTAAATTTTAGCCATCAAATTGAGATGGAACTAGTGTACAAAACAAAAACTGTCTGACATTTACTTTGACAAGATTCCATCTCGTTTTGACAACACGCGATTTGTTTGATAAATGTGACCTAAAATATTATAAAAATATTAAGCTTAGTGCGTGCGGACTATACACCGATGTCTCACAACTTTAAAAAATGTTAGAGTTAGAATTCTACATAGGTATGTCATTTTGCGTGGTCGGCACAGGAACCAGATTATCATCATCATTAGTGTAGTCTGCTTCTAGCCTTAACTTATTTAACTCATTAAGTACCCATAACTCAAGCTCTGCTTAGTTTGGGGCTATATATGCTGTGTGTATTGTCCAGCATATTTATTTATTTATTGTAAGTTTGTATCAAAATTCAAAGCTTATAATTAATTATGATACAGAATTATGATACAGTTCCGCGTAATTTCAAGGAGGTTGGCTTCTAGCGTAGATACGCCAACTGCTGTCAAACTTTTAATGATGAGGGTCGAAGGGGTGGTTTATACAGGATGCAAATTATGTTGATTAATTCTAGAAAGACTTTTTTTTTCTCTGCAGGTTAATAATTACCTTTTTGTGATTTCCTTGAATAAAACAGGGAAGGTTGCGGGTCCAGGTCCCGTCGAAGTCGAAAAATGTTTGGAACATTATTAAACTTTGAATAAAACAGTATGGATAACAAGGTAAATCTTTAAAGGTAAATCGTTCACTTTTTCAGTGACGAGTTTGCGAGCACGCGCACGTAACAAACGACAGTCCCTACCAGCGCAAAAAAACGGACATTTCGTACATTTTCGTCCGCGAGCTGAGAGGCTCATAAATACTCATAATACTGCAAAACTCATTTTATTACGCTTGAGTTTTCTCATTATAATATTTAAAGTTCCACAAGTTTCATTTTGAACTGCTTGAAACATTTTTAGCACGGATTGAAAATGTAAAGCCGTCACAGGTCACATCTGAAAATCTGTGTCACCCAAAAATTCGGCAATCTACCTACAAACTGAGTATTTAACTAAATCTAGAAAATAAAAGTATATTTCAAACGGCGAGGTGGATGGTTTCGACTACCTCTAAAATTACTTAGAACTGTTATAAAACCGCAAAACGATGTTGAAAATAACCATAAATAGCGTAAATTATTTTTCTTTCAGAAAACGTGAATATTTTTCCGTTACGTACGTCCACTAAAACTACTAGGAATTACTTTAAATTACTAGGGATTATAGGAGCACTAGAATAAAACAGTGGCTAACATTTCACAAAAAAATTACGCGTAAACTAACTTTAGTATAATTCTACGAAGTGACCCTAGAAATTAAGAGACCTATATAAACTTTTACGTACAGCGCGTCCCCGCGGCTTCATTCCACTGCCCATTGTTGAAACATGAAAGGGTTAGGTACCTCGGAATACATGAATACGTAATTATTCAAACTCCAGTTTCGGCCCAGGCAACATTTCTTGCATTTCAAATGAATGGGTGGATGATGTTCATTCACTCGTTCAGTCGTTCAATGTGAATATTTCAGAATAGACTATTATTTTCAGTCGTGCTCGTTACTGGTTGTAAAATATTATGCTTTATTTATAATTCTGCGTAGCTGTATTTTTACTGTGGTTTCGAAGTATTTTATGTATTTTATTTTGTACCTGTAATTTTTACAATATTTACTTATTGATTTATTTATTATTAAAGTTGTAAATAGATGGTCTTATTGAACCATGTGTAGGATAGGAATGTAGGAATCGGGGATAGCTCTTCCCGGGATACTGATAAAAAAGTCGAGTTTATAATACAAAAGCTATATTGTATAAAACTACGACCATTATAGTGTTAATGTTAATTAGTGCGATTGAAAAGGATGCTGCTGATGCACCCGGTCCGCGCTCGCGGCACGAGTAACCTACTTAAGTCAAACTGCTGATGATGCTAAATACCTACGTGATCGATGTATCGAACACCATGCATAAAACTTTTTAACATAACTAATGATTATTTATAACGTAGGTACATTTTTTTTTATTTCCCCTACAAGGTACGCGATAAATACCCGATAAATTATCATATAACCAATGCAACATTTTATGTACTTACGCATAAGGTAAGTAAATATATTTTTAACAATTTTTGGTTCGCCCCTCTGTTGTAGGCAGGTAATGCTGTCAATGCATTAATTTTTATACTGACATTCTGGTATATTTTGTATCTTTGGCCTACAAATACTATTGGAAAATTGGCATTTATTTTAGACTAAAGTCTATTATTTAATTATTAACAGGAACGGCGAAATCACCATTTACACTATTTAATTATAATTGCAAACAAACAGTGACATTAACATTTTTATTTAATATAATTAAAATTTTTAATTCAATTTCATAATTGTTAATTATTATTTTACAAGAGATAAAAATTTATAATAATCGGTCATCCATCCCTCTCACAATTAGAGCAGACAAACTGACTTTAGATCCTACCATTCGTCCGCTAATATATCACAGTCTGGGCATGCCTTAGATTACTTCTTAACCCAAGAACATCGTTTGATTACAAACTATACGGTCTAAGTCGGAACATGAAAAAAAGTCTGTAAGGTAGCCATATCATGTTTCCATATTCCATAGGTCGTACCTAGCATGGAAACCAATTTATTATTTAAACTATTCCTACATATTCTAAGCCCTTATGCTATCGAACCCTTTGCAAGGGAGATTTTCAGACAAAGGGATTGATTTTAAAGTGTCTTATGAATATATCAAGCAACAAAGTGGTGGGGATTATTTTTTACATAAAGGTTCTTTACGATACCTAGAAAAGGTTTTATAGTAAGGTAAGAACCTAGAAAGGGTTTCAAAGTAACAACAGCTCCTAGAATTAAATGTTATTGGTTTTCTCAGACGAATTCTCAAGTAGTAGGTTTGTTTACCACAATAGGTAACAAAGTAGAGGAGAATTGATGTATGTATTGTAGAGATAACTAAAAAATATAATAAATATTGGATGGATTGGATGTGTCATAATCATCTTCAGCCTACACAGGACCACAGCTGGCAGGCCGCTCCCTGATAAGCACCTTATTGGCTTATATCATTTTGGGGACCGATGTGTACTATTTATTATGAAAATTGCAAAAATAGTTATGAAACACAAAATTCTCTACATTTTCCGACACAAATAGTTCAATATATCTGAAATAAATAATTAATAAGTCCTAATATTCTTAAAGTGCTATTATTTCCCGTATATAGATAAACTCGTATAAATAGTTTGCATCGCAAATCTCGTATTATATGAACAAGATTATTTATGCCTAGTATGTTCTTTAAGAATGCCTTTTGGTTTCTTAAGATTATATGGAGCGGGAATCTTTAGTAGACAGTAGTTAACTGCTTTCGAATAAACTCTCAGATAAAAGAGGATTTTCTAATTTAGTGTTTACTATAATATTTTTTCAATCTATATTTTGAATACAAATACAATCAAAGGTAAGGCCCAAAAACATCTTGAGCAAGTATGATTGTTAGAGGCAGATTCTAAGTAAAATTGGTAATTTGTGTCATTGTGGGCATTTGATTACTCATTTACGTTTAAATATTTTATTAATATAATAATTATGAACCAATAAAACCTTTACCTGTTGAGCTGATTGTCTCACACAACTTTTTAAAACTTAAAAATTTACGAACTGCGTGGATCTTTTAAAAAGAGCACAAGCTCGCCCCGAGCTTCAGTCATTAAAAGGGGATAAAACTCATTATAACTAAGAATCTCAAACAATACGGGTGTATTTTTATACAACCATGAAATGAAAACGGAAATGGCAGCACTCGAATGAGAATAAATTATGGACTCCGCGCGGATGGGTCTCAGTAAAGCAGCAAGAAAAACCTGCTTGATTTTTTTGTCTTTGAAAAAAAATACCAGTCAATCTAACCCATTAAACAAACTCTACTTTACTCACAAGCTATAAATTACCCTCATCTTTTGTACATAAAAGTATCAACAGATACATACATATGTACTAAAACCGAGCTAATAATTCTCTGCAACAAGAAACCGATTCGAGATCATCATTCTTAAATCCGCCTCCATTCGATGCCATCTAAAAGAGCTTTAATGCAGTCTATACAACGAATTCGGCAACGACGTTGACACATCCCGCTGGTTGATGTCGGCTACATTATTTTAGAATATTATGTTGTTAATGTTGTCATGTCAAAACAATGTCAGTGGCATGTCCGTGATTTTCCGCGACCTGTCCAAAAGTTGCTGATGTCGTGCCGCCGACAATATTAACCAACACGGCACAACTGTTTCGGTGTGTTGATAGGAGTCAAGAAATCAAAGCCGACGGGCTGTGTGTCCCCTAGATATGAAGGCGCAAAAATGTCGCCGATCAACAATATTCAACCCGCCCGGCTGTGTCGGTGGCTTTGGCGACTTAGGTCTGTGGACTCCAGAAGGCTTGGTCAGATGAACGCATCTTCGCGGATTCCCTTTCCTCTCGCCCTTGCCAAAACTGAACCTCTTGCATAAATGAAATTGGTATCCTTTGTCACGCTGTTGATCATTTCACGGCCCCATTGTCTAAGGATCTTCATAAATCTCTTTGTCATCATTATTATGAGGAAAATTAATATTATAATATTTTATCCAAGGAAGGGAAACTTTTTAAAAGGCATCAACTTAATTCGTTAGTTACGCAAACACTGAAATAAATTTATAATATCACTCATACGTAATTTTTCGAAACGGGAATTTTCGCTTCCTCTTGTCTTGTAGCATCTGATTGTTGCCAGATGTCCAAGCCGAGGTTCACACCAAAGTAGCCCTTGTAAGTGTTGCCCCAACCTTACTTTACCGGTGAAGCGCCTTCTGCACTTGGCATAGCCCGAGCCAGTCAACAGCATTTTTGTTCACGTCAGCACTCTTCGATTGCAATCGAGTGGTGGTCTTTTTAGGGTTAAGCTCGCCTTTGCCATAACCTCTCTAGTTTTAAGTTTTAGATGTATTTGTTTTATTAGTGCAATAAAGAATTATGGATTGTAAATGTGTGACAGTGTTATCATAGAAACTTGTGATTTCTCGTCATCCCATTACCACAATCGCTTTAAGTCAGTCGAAACAAAATATCCTATGTCTACGGTCGAAACGCTATCAATAAAAACCAAAAGGTTTAATCAAATACTCCTTATTAACTTGCTATTACAATTATTAGCAAACTGTGGTAATTTAGTTTTATATAAATAAATAAATAAATAATAAATAAATAATGCTGGACAATCCACACATATAATAAAGACAGTGAGTAAGATTTTTGTATGTACTCATTAAGTGAACAGTTCTTTTGAGTAATATAAACTGCCTTTAATTGGATTAAGAATGACGTCATCTCTCATGCTGTCCTACTCAGTTCGATCCAATCCGATCTTAGCAATCCTATTATTCAAATACGCAGGTCTTTTGTGTCAAATGTTAGTAGTCCGATCGACTGAATTACACATAATAACACACACCTTGGCAGCTCCTGTTGCCCGGACTCTTAGGAGACCGGTGTCCTTAGGAGCACCACATACACACTCACGCACACACCCTCACCCTCACCTTACATACCACACACATTTTTCAAACAGAGACTGGCTGACTAAGAATCTATAAAGTTTGTAATTTTTGGTTGATTTCTTGGTTTAATTTTATTTTTAGGGTTCCGTACCCGAAGGATGAAAACGGAACCCTATTACTAAGCCTCCGCTGTCCTTCCGTCCGTCCGTTCGACTGCCACAGGGACGGCACTGGATCTCATGAACCGTAAGAGGTAGACAGTAGAATTTTCAGATAATGTGTATTTCTCTTGCAACTATAACAATAAATAATAAAAATAAAAACAAAATCAAAATTAAAGGGGGCTTCTATACGAAAACGTGATTTTTTGGCTATTTTTGTTCTTCATTTGTCAAGGCTGTATCTCTTGAACCACAATATGTATAAACCACTTGAACCAGAAAAGATACATGAAACTTTCTATACAGGTCAACAATAACTACAAAAAAAAACTAAAAGTAAAATATAATATATAATTATTAAAGGGGTCCCTAAACAAGTGAAAATTTGATGTTCTTAGAAAAATAGCCTGATTTTTACGGTACGGAACCCTTCGTGTGCGAGTCAAGTCGCACTTGGCGGTTTATTTAACTTTTATGTTATTTTTATTATTCCGTATTATTAATAAGTATGTAAAATAAGTAGCTAGTATTCATTGTCTTTGTTCCATAGTAAACGATTTATTTTTATTAATTAGTATCTGGACTTCGTATACAACACCAATTCAAAGCTACTTTCCAAGCAACCATCGAAACCGTCATCTCATTTCCACTTGAAACTAACAAAGCTAACGTAAGCAAACTAAAAGGTTATGCCGTAAGCAAATTCCGTGTCTTAGGGCCCATTGTAACAGTGCCAGGCAGAATCAACCTGCCGTGTTAAACTAAGCTCAGATCACACGTATCCGTTTTCACTTCGTTGCTAACAATTCAGATTTGGTCTCAAAACGACAGATCCTCAAATCACAGAAATTGTACAGGTGCACTCATCATTGTTTAGAATAAGTCTTACTTATCCTTTCCTGGTTCCTTTTAAGAGACTAGTGATACTACTAACAACAACAAGGAAAACGACAAGGTAACAAGGGCGGTTTGCCATAATTACCACGCTTGACAATTAGTGACGTCAGTAGAAGTGTAAAAATACGGGGCGTTCCCACGCTGGAAACGATCACGGCAAACAAATAGTGCCTTAACTTTTTATTTACGTTTGTAAGCATAATATATAGATTTTCAATATTAAATACTTACTAATGTGATTCGTATGCACGGAAGGCCCTTTCTCTGGTAGATTCTATATATTCGACTCTTACGACATGTACCTACGGGCTTAGTTGGAGGAATCAGATTGCCACGCAAAATCTTTGCTTAATTACTTAAAAATTCAAATTCATATTTGTGACATGTGTAGGTTTAAAGCTATAAATGCGTAAAAAATTAATAGTTTTCATACAGTGTAAGGTTACCTGGTGTAAGTTGCTCCTGGTTAAAGCCGCCCATTGTGCGTTCGGCACTAGGGACGTTTTTTCCTATATTAGTAGGCTTACAATAGAGATTAATATTGGAAGAATGAACAAATTATAGCCTGAAAAAAGGGCATTGTCTTAATGCTATTTTTTCGGGCTATGTGACTGTGTATGTGAAGGACAACTTTTCACCGTGAAGCGATGCTTAAATTGCGACGCGGCGAAAATTTGCGAAGTTTCACCGCACAAAACCGTATGCATGTATGTAGTTGTCACCTCTAACCTAGTTTCAGATTCTTGATTCCTTGATGTGTACTGTGTTGCACGACTGTGCTATCTGGTGCAGCTTGACTGCTGTGTTTACTTAGTTGTTTTACTTGGAGACTGCTTATCTGAATGTTATTCTGGTTGGAAAACTTGATAGGTAAATAAATAGGCTACTAAATAATGCAAGACAGTATCATACTCACAGTATCTTATCTATATATTTATAAAAGAAAGTCGTGTTAGTCACACTATTTATAACTCAAGAACGGCTGAACGTATCTCGGTGAAATTTGGCAGCGAGGTAGATGGTATCCCGGGGCCGGAAATAGGCTACCTTTTATTGCGGAATAAAACGTGCGAAGCCGCGGGCAGCAGCTAGTATACAATAATTTTAATTTTATTTGTGTGTATGATTTGTTATCAATCTCATATGTAACTACTATACTATCATATGTAATTGCTTAATTAAAATCGTGTTTAGGTACAAGATGGCCGATGTGGCGCGCCGGGCGAATATCCGCCTGCGACGCAGAAGGTTGCAGGTTCAATTCCCGCTTTGGAACAAATGTTTATACTATCTTTATTGCATGATAAATAAATATACACTAAATACGAATCATCCATCATACAATAGTAGGTATAGCCCCAAAGCGAGCAGAGCTTGAGTTATGGGTAGGTACTAAATATCTGTGAAAGGTTGTCTGAGCATTTTATATGTAGGTAACATACAAAATGCTAAGACAAGACACAAACACGAAACAAGTAACTGCCGATAAAAAAACACTTGTCCCTATGGGAGAATCGAACACGCAACATTCAGCGGCTTAGACGGACAATCGCCCACTGCGCCGTATAGGTAGCCAAAATGGTCTGATGTTATACATTGATGATAGGCCAGAAGACTATAGATGAATCTCACAGAGGACCGATTGAGCTGGTGTGTAAAAGTATCACCCAGGTGTCAATTGGCTTAGATGATGATGATGCAATTAAAATATTCTTTGAAAAGGATTTGCTATAAAAAAGTGCTTTTTATTATCCGCACAGAAACTAATAAGCCATTTCCAATGCAACCAAACAAAAACCGCATATTACTGGATCGTCAAAAATATCTCCAATAATATCTCTACATGATTAATTATAAGCACGTTGTATTTCATAAAACGTAACAAAGCATAATAGGGTTAATGGGTGCTACGTGACAGGAACGTGATTTCACTTTACGTGCCTTAATATTTTACGCTTCATTCTACGTTACAAAATGTCATGACACAATACCTACAATTTCTTGACGTAACGACTTATAAGCAGAAATCGATATTTAAAAAACCTCTAAAACAAAAACATCACAACTGTTGCAGCGTCAAAAACACGGAAAGCAAAAAATGCACAACAATTTTTCGCGAAATCCTTTTGAAGTCAATCTGAAATATTCAATAGTTTGCAACCGTATAGTTCCATTTGAAAGTTCAAAGCTCAGGCGCTAGGCGCATCAGCCTATTGTCTGTCATCGTATCGTATCGCAACATTCGCAACGTTGAACGGAACGTTAGTCGCTCGCCGACCGCGACACGGAACTACCGCTTCCACCTAAGGACTTCTCATTTCAAATTTGAAAACCATTCTCAAAGATCATGGATTCTGAATTTGAAAAGCGCGCGTAAAAGTGTGACTCATTTGTTTTTTGTAAATTTTAAATCGGAACTTGTTTTTGACAATCGAACGATTTGATATAATGTCGTGAATTTGAGTTTTGTAGTGATAATAGTGAGTTGCTGAGTTGAGATTATCTTTCTAAAAAAACCTACAAGTGATCAACAAGTGATTCCCAAACTTCGGGATTATTAAGGAAACCCTTATTCTATTTTGAAAGGGTATCTCCTGAGGGACAGTAACGAAGATTCCTCGGAAATTCCTAAAATACTTCCAAAGCAAAATTCTACTGTTTTTGTTAACTTTAATAATTAAAGTACCTAAAAATGTTTCTTACGAGTTCGAAGCTGTAGTAAAAGGTGAGTAAACGGTAACTTTAAGGTAAAGCTAAGTATAACACTTGTTGAGGAAAAGCCATCTTTCCGTTTAAATTTACGATTTTCGCTACCCAAGTCTCAAGCCTAGCTTTATGCAAATCGAGGGATCTTTATCAAGTCCATAGTAGGGAGTTTTTGATATTTTTTTTATTTTCGGGTACTCTGGCATTTGTATCGCAAAGGATTTATTATATTATGTGCGGTTTACTTAGTACTTTCAAGGGTTTTCTAGGTTTTTGCACAACTGCCCAAAATAGTACCTAGTTTATTGTTTTTAGGGTTCATTTATATATAGTATGCGTGTTTATTTATTCAACCTAAACTTTTAAATTAGTGAACAGATTTGGAGGGTATCGTTAGAATCCTATATCATCCGGAGTGAGACTGGCTATAATTATTTATTTATAGCAAGACAGCCATTAATTTATGCGAACTGTAAAAATATTACCCGGCGAAAATCACTGTTGAAAATAGCTCAGCAAATTATGTACAAAATTACCCTTTATATGTGTTTTAGGTTGAGTTTATCTGCTCTTATTTTGTAGTATTTGCTGCAATAGATATTTTCCCTTTTACTTATACTTATATAATATTATTTTATAATTCACTTTAGACGTATAAATTATACGTATTGAAAGCAATAAACGACACAAGAGTTCAGTTAATTTAAACTGAACGGTTAACGTTCAATGTTCTGTAAGCCCGATGTAAACCTGCCTTAACCCTTGGCGTTTCACCCAGTAAGGATTAATGGACGACATATTAATTCCGCAAAATACCTCGGCGTGTTTCAAACTAAAGGGTTGCGAATGGGTAAGTGGGTCGAATTGCCACTTGCTGATTGTCATTAAATGATTTTAATGATGCGATTGTGGTTTTTTTTGTATTCTGATTTACGAGCTAATTCCTAAAGAGGAGTCTTTTAACGAAATATTTTTTAATATTGATAGAAGTTCCAAAACTTCTCAAAACACTCTAACTACGCTAAAAAAAAACTAAATACGCTATAAACACGACCGCTGAAACTTTCGTTAAAATGTTAAATGTTAATGTAATGTGCTGTAAGTTTTTTTTGAACTGTGTGAGATTTATCACAGAGAACATAAATTAATGGGTGACGTTGTAATTCAGCAAAAATACCTGCCTCGGCGTGTTTTAAACTAAAGAGTTACGAATGGGTAAAGTGGGTTGAATTGTCACTAGCTCATTGTCATTTGATATTTTTAAACTTACGCGATCTGAAAACATTTTTATTAGTATTATCCGGAAAAAATAGATAAATAAACGCGATAAATACCCGTTAAATAATACTTATAACATTGTCATTTGATCATAGAGCAAATATACGAGCTTAATGCAATAAAGGATCTAATTCAGAAAGAAGAGTCGTTTGACGAAATATTTTATAATTTTGATGTTAAAAGTTCTACGTTAACCTCAACTTCGCTTAAAAATCGACCTCAGAAAATAACGTAAAAATGTGCTAATTTAATAATTAAATAAATAATACTGGACCATCCACACACCATCATCTAACCCTAAAGTAAGCAGAGCTTGTGGCTTAGGTACTTGATAACTGAACCATTTCATACGTCATTGCTATATTTTTGTACCATAACACATTTTTGTACATAGAAAAACATCCAGAACACCTGGATCACAAATATGAAGACAAACATTTGACCCGAGGTGGGAATCGAACACCTTGCATCGACGCGACGGCTCGCGCGCTCTAGAGGTCGTCAAACATAAGAGGGCACGTCATCTTTATTTTGACGACCGATTACAACGTATTTACAACGTCACAGGGTTAAAAACTAAATTAAATATTTATTTCAATTAGTTTTCAACTGTGTGACATTTCACTCATTCATAATTAATGGGCGACGTAATAATTCCGCAAAATACCTGCTTCGGTGTGAAGCTAAAGGGTTGTGGGACGAATGGGTAAAGTGGGTCAAATGGTTATAGAAACAGAATTGTCTCTAGCTCATTAGTTTTTGATGGTAGAGACAATTAATATTATTCTTCCTCCATTAGTGGACAAAGATTGAAGTGAAGACAAAAATTAATAACACCTTATTTCTTACTAAATTATGATAATAATTTATGGTATGAAATTTGATTTGTCTAAGTGCTAAGTTCTTTATTGACAAAGAAAATTACAATTCAATAATAAAAACAAATTAGAACTAGTATATACAATTGAAACAATTAAGCTAACTGCAGACTGTTGCAAACAATCTACAGGTAGCTCAACTGATCCATATCAATACCAGTCGGAAGCGTCCCCAAGACGCTGGCTGCATTGCCCCGCTGTATGGCAATGCTGATGCGCTGCGCCAGATATCCGCCAGCTCTCGGGTCACGCGTCGCGTCGACCAGACGCTCAGATAACTTTTTAAGTGCTTAATTTGTAAGCCTAAAGAAATAAATTTATTGAAATCTGAAATCGATTGTTATTTAATTTACTAGTAATTTTTTATCGAGCAGTGGTATAGAACTTTGACTGCCACCAGCGCACTTAGCTTTCTCCGCCAGCTTATTTCTCAGCGACGCGACGACGACGACGCACTGAAGTTTGGCAGTGAACGCGATAAGAGTTGAGACACATTTAATAGATTTACTTTGTAAGAAAGGAGTAAAATTTCATTCAAAACCTCCGTATTTAAGAATTTCTCTAGATCTCGACCAAAATAAGAGACGTTTGTAAAAATAGTAATATTTAAATCTCAAACGCTGTGAACAACAATCGCTAAACACCCAAATTGAGAACCTCCTATAATTTTTGAAGTTGGTTAAAAGTTGACAACGACCAATCGTGTTGACAAGTCGTTTACTTTGCAAAGTGAGAGAAGTTATTTTATAAAAATATAAATGAAAATATAATTGGTAGTTTTATTCTACTAATTAATTTGTCTATTAGATCTAGATAAATAGGTATAAGGTATAAGAGAAATCTACATCCGCAGCCCACTGAGGGATGCAGGCTTCCCTTTTATAAGCGCTTGTGTATTGTTTTGTATGTGTCGCACGCTGGACATGGGGGTTGGGGATCGAAGATCGGTGGTAAACATTTCCAGTAGATGCTGCTGCCCGCCCCTCGTTGCTTATTAAATATCAATCTACCTTTTATTTTGTCCTTACCTACATGATCTATTGCAAGGCATTCAGGTCCACGTCCTGTAAGCCTGCCTGGACGTTTGGCCGGGCACGATCAATGGCCAACATTATAATTCCGCACAACGCTTGCGTTCGGTATCGGGTTTTATAGCATCGCTGCATCGATACAAGTGTAGTGGTATTGATAGGTTAACCTTGTTCTGAAATATTAGATAATGTAGTAGTTAGGTACAAGGTCACGGATTTAGATAAACTAAGAATCTTTAAAATTGAAGTCGAGTCGTCGAGTCTTTTCGTCATCCATACTGAAATGCTTGAAAACGAAAGTTTTCAACCAGTACGTCCTACCCGTTATGACCTACGGAGCTGAGACGTGAACACTGACGGTAGGGCTAGTCCACCAGTTCAAAGTCGCTCAGCGAGCTATGGAAAGAGCTATGTTCGGAGTTTCTCTGAAGGATAGGATTCGTAACGAATACATCCGACAGAGAACCAAAGTTATCGACATAGCTCAGAGAATTAGCAAGCTGTGGCAGTGGGCTGGCCATATCTCGCGAAGAACCGACAACCGCTGGGGTAAACGTGTTCTCGAGTGGAGACTGCGACTCGGCAAACGTAGTGAGGACGCCCTCCGGCCAGGTGGGATGAAGATCTGCGAAAGACTTCAGGCAGATGCTGGATGCTGCAAGCTGAAGACAGGGCGATATGGCGCTCATTGTGGAAGGTCTATGTCCAGCAGTGGACTAAGATAGGTTGGTGATGATGATGATGAATCTTTAAAAATCTTTCCAAAAGATTGAAACGTTCCTGTATATGACTCTTCTTACAATTCGCCATATATTTTCAGACCTGGTTTTTTTCTAATGGACTAAGAGTGCTGTTTATCACATATAACCGTGATAGTGTTACCAGACTAATACGCGTTACAGGTAGCATGCCCCAATAAGGGACGGACTTCAGCTGTGCCAGAGCGGGGGAAGCGGCAGAGTCTCGCCCAGGTGCAGAACTGTGCCTGAAGGCAGAAGCGGGGAGCCATCGACCCCGCCCGGTGGAGTCGGTTTTGAAGTGTGCAGTTTTGTTATAATTCCACATTATGCCTGCGTTCGTTATCGGCATTTATAGCATCGGAAGCACGAAACAGCTGTACGGGTATAGATAGGTTGACCTGGACAATGGGTTTCAGTCAGTTTCTTCATTAGTTTCTTTCATTTATTTCTCATAGGCACATTACATTGCACTTAAGAAAGTCTTACAAATAAATGAAAATATTAGATATACATAGGTGCATAGTATCAAAAGAGAGAAAAAAAAAATAATTTATCAAAGTATTGCTGACTCATGCAATGTCGTCCCAAAAATTATGATCTGAGAGATAATCCTTTATGCCAACTATGGCATAAAGGATTATCTCTCAGATCAAAAAGCACCTAACCGAGAGAGCCTACTAAGGCTCTCTCGGTTAGGTGCTTTTTGATGGTGGTCTTAAAGGGTTTACTTTGTGCCATGTCTGATAAGTGATAACAGATACTAGATCATGATGGGTTAGTAAAAAGATGAGCCTCTAAAATATTCCTGAATGTTTAAACACTTGCAGTTCCCATGACGCTTATGTGCAGGCTCGTCGTCTTGTAGGTGCAGCGTGCCCCTGCTTGCAACTAAGAGGTTGGGTAGTGAATACCAAAAATTTACATATAATTACTTTACGCAAATGTGTAGGCTCTGTCTAGACCTGCATATTTACGTCTCTTGAGATCCTCAGCCAAATCTGCCGCCGCACCAGCCCTTACGGATGTAAAATAAAATAGTTGTTTCTCCAGGACTGAAGTTCTATGCAGGACGGAGTCAAACTCAAGCAATATCAATATTTCACCGTATTTTTTTTTGTTTTAGATTTTATGCGAGTATAGAGGTATAGCATTGGGCTGGCCTATATTTTTTTTAATATGTTGATTATAGTTAATCAACAGCGCAGCTTAAAAATATATGGTAATACTTAGGATCTTATAATTAAGCCAAAAAATATTTACACCTATGACCACTTTAAAAAGACCTACGAGAAAAACAACTGTATAATGATATAATCTAGCTCTTTCTGGAATCTAAAACTCAAAAAATCGGTATCACGTAGATTCCTTTGATCATTAATTATATTTGACAGCTTCATGCGACGCAATATCTTCTTTTACATGTTGTAGAATGTTCAGAACAAGGTAATAAAAATAGAGTTTAAGTAGATTTCTTGACTCAATATATATTTAAACAACAAATTTAATAACATATACTACTATGGTAGAAGATAATTTATTAATTACGAAATCTTCCTAGAACCTACGAAATCTCTTTTACGGGTGTACAATTATGTCTACCTGAAATGCGACCACAAACCGAAAATCGGTTCCCTAAAAATAGCGATGTACATAATTTGAATACAAGAAATAAACATAAACTCGCTGCGTCCACAACTAGACTACACAAAATTAATGTATCTTTTAAAGGGCAATTGTATACGCTTCTACAACAAAACTCCTAGTGAGTTGCAAAAATTATCAGTAAATAAATTCAAACAAATTGTCAAAACCTTCTTGTGTAAAAAGGCCTACTATAAAATATCAGATTATCTAAAGGATAAAAAAACTTGGAACATGATTTGCTCCAACTTGAAAAATAACAACTAACAGGCTAAAGGTTTCTTCGTCGCTTCTTTACTTTAGTCTACATACCGAAACGACTGAAATCAAAAATATCACTTTATTTCCGTGTCAGTGTTTCATTTTTAAGAATTTCACCTTTTCTAAGTGTACATTTATTGTATTTATGGAAATAAGAGTTTTTGACTTTGACTTTGACTTTGAGAATGCGAGGACGGATGTCCTCGAACTGACCTTCACAGTAGGCCTATTATTCAATGTTCAGTGTTCGCTACCGCATGATGAATGGCAGATACCCACTCGGGCACAAAATACCACGCAGGTGTATCAGAATTGAATGTCTACATTGAACAATAGCTTTATGTCCCCGTAATACAGTTCTGTTTTGTAATAAATTTCAAATACCTGTGATTCAAAACAAATGCAATAAATTGTTTGTGGTGTAGCTTTTGGTTATAAGCCTCATTCATTATCTCAAGCCAAGTAGCAATGCTGTGTGTTGGAATAGAACGTGCACATGGCTAGTCTCCGTTGAATATCTGATAGCAACTCTGTCTGTCTGTTACCTTTTCACGAATTAACGGCTGAACAGCTCTCAATGAAATTTGGCAGGGAGGTAACTGGTGTCCAGGATACGGTTGTAGGCTACTTAAAAAGCTCGTGCAAATCCGCGGGATGCAGCTAAGTCAGTTATATTACAAACATATGAGTTTCACTCGCTCGAAGGAAAGCCAATGAGTGCTATGGAAAAATCTATGCTCGGAGTTTCTCTCAAGGACAGGATTCGTAAAATGTAACGATTACTTATGACAGATAACCAAAGTTATCGATATTAGCTCGCCTCTAAGAATTAGCAAGCTGAAGTGGCAGTAAGCCGATATTGAGTAATAACTAATAAGTTTACTGGAAATAGGTCCATCAGAAATGGTAAAGTGACTAGGTACTTAAATAGTTAAAAAAATACTTGTAAAACAAATAACTTCATCACTCTCCCAATCGCATAGTATATCAAAGTATCTACCAACGTTTTAATGGGTTCCGTGCCCGAAGGGTGAAAACGGAACCCTATTACTAAGGCTCCGTAGTTCGTCCGTCCGTCCGTCCGTCTGTCACTGACACACAGAGTTATATCTCATGAATCGTAAGAGATGAGACTTGAAATTTTTAGAGAATGTGTATATTACTCTTGCCGCTATAACAAAGAAAAAATAAATAAAATAAATATCAAAATTAAAGGGGGCTCCCATACAAAAACGTGATATTTTTGGCTATTTTTGCTCTACATTTGTCAAGGCACAATAGGTAGACACAGGATATTTCATTAAATTTCTATAAACACATCAAATGTAATAACATAACAAAAAATACTAAAAATTTCATAAAGTTAAAAATTTAAAGGCCAAACAAGTGAAAATTTTATGTTCTTTGAAAAATTTGCTTGATTTTTACGTTACGGAACCTTTTGTGTGCGAGTCGACTCGCACTTGGCGGTTTATTATCTTATTGCAACTGACTTAAAAAAGTTCGACGTGAAAACCGGCTTTAAAAAAATCTATTGAAAATCAAACGATCCTATTGGCGGATATCACGCTTCGTATCTCCGAACATCCGGTAGAAAAGCAGCTTAAGCTAGATTTATATAATAACTGAACTGTGAAATTAAAATAGGAAAGCTGGAAAACCCTTTATTGGCAACTTGGAGAAATTGCATTGCTTTTGAAGCTAGCTTACGCTGGATCTGATAAGATTTTGCAGGGAGAAGTTACTGATCAGCAATTATTACTGAAAGTGGATCGAATATACTGAAACAATTTGCATATTTAATCAGTCGAATCGCTGGCTTTCAAACAATATACCATATCCAGATTTACAAAATCACTTTCTGTACATGTAACTTTTTATTATTCTTTGTCGGAAAGTTTGATAAAAGCATCAAAACATTGTCTTCCACAATTCATGACTCTTTCGTAGAAATTATTTTTCCAGCTACGTTCTTTTTATCCAATTTATGTAAGTAATGAGCTTTTAGAGCAATTGAAAATATCATTCCAAACAAGACCTTGTAATTATTTTTTAAAGGCCGGTAACAAATCTAACGAAAATCCAATTTTCATAGGGACCAGCTATATACGTTGCCTTTTCGACCCATACTTGACCCCCATTATCTATATTATACAGTATATAGGGTGCCCCAAAAACAAAATCAGACTCTGAAATTACAATCTCAAATTACGGTCTCCAACTCATTATTTATTATGGATACCATTAGTATTCCATTTGGACCAACTCTCGGGCGGGGTGGATGTTTGTACACTTTTGTATAATAAAAATAATCTTTGTTGAGTTTCATATTCGTAAAAAAAAAAAAAAATTTCGTTCCTTATTTATATCAGTGAAAAGGTATAAGTAGTAAACTGACAAACCATCGACTCCCAAATTTAAAAGTCTTGTTTTTACGACGTAAAATTAAACCAGACCCCAACTTTCGGGACGATTAAAATTATATCTATGTATCTACTTACGCTGCATACCACATGTAAATTTCTCACAAATAATCTTCAACTACTATCCATCATTTGCTGTCGTAACCTTTCTACAGATGTAAGTTTTGTTCAGGTATCGATGTACATGTACAAGTAAGTCCTTTTTACCCGACTACGCAAGGAGGTCTATGTTTTTGATACGAAACAATCAGATTCTATCAGTCGAATAATAATCGACAAACTTCTTGTCCTCTGGCGAACTACGTGACAAAGTTGCGCAGAACGCAATTCATAGGCCAAATTCGTGGGCCTTCTGGACAGCCGCGTCGATTATTCACTGTGAGTTTTTGTTTCAAACAATGAAACAGCAAGATAGATCTATACGGAGCTGTACCTATCTCTTTCGCCTCGTTGTCAGCGGCATATGCGTGTCTTGCTTGCACTAACTTTCCACTCCCTCTGCCCGTCACCGGGCAAGTTGTTTGGCACCAACTATACAATGCGCATAGACCTACGGTCGCATGGTTCCGAATAAAACGGAATTGGTTAACCAAAGTCGAGGCTCTTTTCGGTTAGTCTTACAACTCCCGTTAAAAAATAATGTCTTTCTTTCATAATGAAATCCTGAATAATTGAATTCTGTGGAATGTACTTTTTTGTGACGAGCTAAAGTAGATAGATAAAATGAGAACTTTTATATTTTATTCAAAAAGGTTGGCCATCGTGAAACCTGTTAAAAAGCTTTTTACTTTGGTTATAGTAAGAAATAATGGCAACACTGAATAAACCGCCAAGTGCGACTTGACTTGCACAGGAAGGGTCCCCCCTTCGTGTGTACCGTAAAAATCAACAACTTTTTCAAAGAACATCAAATTTTCACTTGTTCAGAGACCACCTTAACTTTTCAACTTTATTAAATTTTTAGTAGGTATTTGTTGCTATTACAGTCTAAGTGTTACTTATTTAAAGAAAGTTTCATGTATCTTCGTCTACCTATTGTGGTTAGCTATTTTAAACCTACTACCTATTGTGGTTAAATAGCCAAAAAACACAAGTTTTTTTGTATGGAAGCCCCCTTTAATTTAGATATTTATTTTATTTTTGGCATAGTGGCAAGAGAAATACACATTAGCTGAAGATTTCAAGTGTCTACCTCTTACGGTTCATGAGTTAAAGCCCTGTGACAGACGAACGGACGGACGTACACACGGACGGACGAACGGACAGCGAAGGCTTAGTAATAGGGCTCTGTTTTCACCCTTCGGGTACGGAACCCTAAACAAGGCGAAAACAGTTTCTTCGCTTTTTTGTTTGGTTAAAAACGGTGCTGCTTTGGGCTTTCTTTGAAAGACAGCATTGCTTGAGGTGGTTATTTTATAGATTTTGGTAAAAGTAGTAAAAATCCATAGAAAATTGGATGGATTGTGTCAAAGCTGACATGAGTGAATAAAAAAAGAGTGAGTGTTGCGACGTTGGCTGAAAGAAGAGTGTTCATGGAAAGACCATGCTAATCTTACCACACTATAAACATTTTTTTTTTGCTTTAAATATGTAAAGAAATAAATAAATAATGCTGGACAATCCACACAGCATGATTTAGCCCCAAGGTAAGCAGAGCTTGTGTTAATGGTACTAGATAAGATAACTGATATATATTATATAATAATACAATACATTACATAGATAGATACTTTTTTATTATTCATAGTTAACCCTGAAGAAATATCTGCACAGCGTTTGTTCGAGGCGGGAATCGAACCCGCAACCTCCTGCGTCGCTGGTGTCACGGAAGAATAAAATCTACCTATTACTCTACTGGGTTTGTTACCGGGGATCATCCCGGGGATAGACGTTATCAAAGATTTCGTTCGAAGTAATGGCCATAATTACAATTTCATCCATCTAAACTAGGTACGTTTACCGGGAACGAGGGTCCACAGGAATAGATTGGTATAAAGGAAATTGCGTTGGCCGTAGGATATGCGCTGTTGTGTTTTCTACTTTATTTTAAATTACATATTTGCTATTAAATAAAGCTGAGCAAAGTCTATATTATCTAAAAATAAGAAGCAAACTATTGCGTATTTATATGCTTCAGTGTACGAATATTATTAATTCTCATTCAAAGTCAAAGTCAAAAACTCTTTATTTCCATAAATACAATAAATGTACACTTAGAAAAGGTCAAATTCTTAATAATTAAACACTGACACGGAAATAAAGTGATATTTTTGATTTCAGTCGCTTCGGTATGTTGACTAAAGTAAAGAAGCGACGAAGAAACCTTTAGCCTGTTAGTTGTTATTTTTCGAGTTGGAGCAAATCCCGTCCCAAGCTTTTTTATCCTCTAGATAATCTGATATTTTGTAGGGCCTTTTTACACAAGAAGGTTTTGACAATTTGTTTGAATTTATTTACTGATAATTTTTGCAACTCACTAGGAGTTTTGTTGTAGAAGCGTATACATTGCCCTTTAAAAGATACATTGATTTTGTGTAGTCTAGTTGTGGGCACAGCTAGTTTATGTTTATTTCTTGTATTCAAATTATGTACATCGCTATTTTTGGGAAGCGATTGATATTTCTATGAGTGTACAATAGGTTTTCATAAATATATTGACATGGTACTGTCATTATGTTTATTGCCTTGAATTTTTCACGCAGGCTTTCTCTGGGACCCATATTATATATTGCACGAACAGCCCTCTTCTGCAGCACATATACATACCCTTACACACTTTGTTCTAGAGCGAGGTCCATTGATAGCTAAAGAAAGAAATTAACGCTCGATTAATTTTTATCATGTCTTCATATTTTATTTAAATGTCCCTTTGATACAATATATGTATCTATTTGTGGTCGCAAATAAATTATATGTGTAGGTACGTCTTTGTCCAATATCATTTCATTACGATCTGTTTAGCCGATAAGTCGTGAAAAGTTAACAGATCAATGGACAGCAAGTTTTGAGAGTTTCTTTCGCATTTAGAATCCTACCAATATTATAAAAGTGAGAGATTGTGAAGTTGTGTGATTGGACCTGGAATAACATTAAAGGCTACATTTTTTATCCTCTCCACACTCGCGTGCAGATAACGCGCAAATCCGCGAACTACCCGCGAACCATCAGTGTGGATCGCATTCGCATTTTCATCGCGGTTTTTCTTTGCGTTCGCGTAGTTTGTCAGTTTTTTGGACCCCGACAAAAGGTTCGTAAGGCCCGCGTGATTCGCGCGCGAGTGTGGAGATGCTTTTTTCCCTAAAACGAGCGCGAAGCCACGCGAAGGATCTAGTCGAATAATGAATGTTAGGTATTTATTGTGATAGGATCTTTGGACAACAAGTACCTAACCTACAGCAGAGAATACCTACAGTCGATTCCCGATAAACTTTCCAAACTTTTGTAACGGTTCCATTATGCTCTACTCTAAACCCAAGCCTTTGAACAAACTTTATAATTAAATCGATTCGAATTAGGAAACTGAAATTACCTGTTTTATAGTGCTCCAGTTTCCGAATTGTTATTTGGAGTAAATAAGGTTAATTACGGCGGAATTTGAGGCAACTCGTGTAACTTTACAACGAAAGAGGTAGAATATTTTTAAGACATAATTGACATGGAATTGTTATTGTGTTATATACTAACTACTTATTCAATATACAACTAAAAAAATGGCTCCTCAATAAATGCTATTATTCTATGAATCAATATTTTAATTACAGGGACTTAGAAGACTTCGAATATATTCATTGATTTATGATATTTTTTTAATTATTATTTTATTTGGCATTTGTTAGCTATTCATTTAATTAATTTATTTTGTTTTTTTTATTTAGAAATAGAAAATTTAATATGGAGGAATGGAAAAATTAATATTTGCATGCCTATGTTAGGTAGAATTTAACTGGACCTATATAGTTTTAAGACCTACATTGCTACATATATTCTGGCAAATAAACATCTTTAATGTTTAATCTTTAACAAACTGCTTTTTGATTTGAATTGATTTTGATGTTTCTCATTTAGGTACATGAAAATTTATCTTGACTTGTACAGAGGTTTTGGAGATCTGCACTGTTTAGCATCGTCTCTCCGATAATTCTTAATAAGCTCTTTTTATGTTCTGATGTCTGATGCTTTTATCCTTTTTTTTGTGTTTTACCCTTGTATTGTGCGTTGCAGTTGTAAATACATAATTTTTTTATCTATCTATTTGTAATAACCATATTCAAACAGAACAGTATTTTTGAAACAATTGAGCTAACTGTAGACTGTTGCAAAAAATCTACAACTGATCCATATGTATGTTTATCTATGTATGTCCGCTGTATGGCAATGCTGATGCGCTGCGCCAGATACTCACCAGCTCTCGGGACACCAGCACGCGTCCCTTCGACCAGACGATCAGATAATTTTTTAAAACCCGGAGAGCCTCGGTACCCCACGGACCTAGGGTCTCAGTAGGGGAGGGGAAGGGGAGCAGTATACTAATACTAATATTTGTAAGATAGATACAATGATGATACAAAAAAACTCATCTTATCTCTTACGTGAGACATCATCTTTATGTCTCACGTAAGAACCAGTAACTTATTGCCGGATACAAGAGGCGAAAAATGGGGAAACGTGAAAAAAAGTACTGGCAGCTTAGAAAAATAAACTCTTCGCACATATGTAACTTTCGTAAGCTGAGAAACTTACTAGCACTTTGTCCACTTCCTTTCTTCAGTTTACTCATTACCTATGTAGGTTAAATAGCCCTTGTAGCTTGTAGCCCAGGAAAAAAAACGACAACAAACTTGAGGTCTTCGAGCGTGCACTTATTTTTCGAGAGTTTCAATAGCTGCCAGGATGTTCTTCCTCCCCACTCTTGCCTGCCTTTTATGTATAATATAATAGAAGGTGGTACCTTGTGCTAATAATAAGTGAATTTTGTACTCAAGTTTGAGTTGACTTCGACTGACAGGCAGTTTAACCACGAACGGGATCAAGTGGAATTGATACCCCAGCCGCTCAGAACCCATTAATCCTAATCAGACAAATATCACTTTGTCCCATTCAAACTTGGAATCGGAGGTCACAGTAATTGCCACTTCTGGGGTTATTGGCTGAAGACTTGGATTGGCTTAGCCAACCCAAGTTTTCAAAATAAATATGACTGTTTACAGTTAGCAGCATCAAAGTTTTGAAGTGAAAACTACTTTAGGCTCGTTTTCTGTTAGTGAACAGTGAACGGAAATGAACTGTAAAGCTACAGCTGCATTGCAGGATAGGTAGGCGGCTGGGTTAGCTGGTTGGCAGGTCTCCTGACAGACGTCAGACAGCTAGACGCTTGCAGTGTCGCTGGTCCCGTGCATTTCCATGAGTTTGTTCTCTCATCTACCATCATGATAACATCTGATTTGACGACCAATGTGGCGCGGCGGGCGAAGGTCCGCCTGCGACGCAGAAGGTTGCGGGTTCGATTCCCGCCTGGGGCAAATGTTCGTACGATCTGCAAATATTTGTTCCGGGTGTTCTGGGTATTTTCTATATATAATAAAAAAAATATCTATCTATGTTATGTATTGTATTAAGTTTATCAGTCATTTAGTACCCAAAACACAAGCTCTGCTTACTTTGGGGTTAGATGATGCTGTGTGGATTGTCCAGCATTATTTATTATTTATTGTTATTTATTTATTATCTGCAGTGTGGCCGTGTTTACAGCTACCTTATAAGCATCAATGTTTTTGAACTGGAAACTTCTGAAGGCGCACTTTATGAAATTTATGTTAACAGTCACGTTTGAGTTGGTTACGGTAAATTGCGTTTACTTATCAGCGTGATGACATCAGCTGTGACCAGTTATTGTAAAAGTCTAACAAGGAAGGATGATCTTGTAAGTTCATTTCTGTGTTATTAGCGCAAATGATGAGAAGTCTAGCATTATTTATTTATTAAAAAAAGTAACACACTCTGTTTACGGCCAAAATGAAATCTCAACATTTGCGCTAATATTTGCACGGTTTATGGAATAAATAAAATGCTTTACCTCAAAGGAAAATTCAATCTCATATCTCAATAGACATTATAATCGTTCAAGTTCAGTGAATCACAAAGATATTAACAACCAACGTATTTAGATTTGACATATTGGAAACTTAAATCTTACCTCGAATACGTTTCGAGATAAAATTGATACGTTTGGATATACATTTCAAAAGGCTTTAAATTATTATCGATATTTCATATTCGACAGCTTGCCGTTGGATATTCTGTATAAAATATAAAGGTCACAGACAATGTAATATTAAAAAAAACAAGGCAAAAAAACCCCTGCGTATTTTTTTTAATTCGTCAGAGGATAAAACATCCGTACCGTAGATTTAAATTAAATCTTTTAGTTACATATTTCCTATGCGTCCTATCCAAATAATTTAAAACCGCATCCCTGAATTTTGGCGCGGACATAAAATATATCAACATCCTCATCTGCACATAAATTATTACTATTTTTTTTATTTAATATCACGAAGGGCCCGTGTGAACGGGGACTTGCTCAGGAAATTAGTTCTTGCCCTCGGAATTGCGAGCAAAAGGAAAAACTAAAATTAAAAAAATGTTTATTAGCAGCAGCAAATACACACAAAGGTTAACTTAGACTATAAATACTACATCTAAAGTAACAAAGAAATGAAACTTAACCTAAAGTACATTTTGTAGTTTTCTGAGTTAATTTTATAGGCAATTTTACAACCAGACTGGAAACTAATTGAGTAACTTTAACTGTTATGCTCGGATTACTTAGTTTAGTTTAGAGTTTAGAAATAATTAACAAGTAGTACAAAAATTTATAATTTACAACTTTTACATCTTTGCTGTCTTATCATCTGTCGACAACAGGAGTTGGCAGTCTTCTTCTCGACCGCCGCGCGCCGTCTTCATTTAGTTTAGAGCATATACCAGTATTGTAGTATTATAGTATTTTTCCCGAATGCCAGCTTTAATGATTCAGGGTGGGAGGGTAATTGCTACTTATTTCCTCGAACGAGATGCTTCGTATAAGTAATTAAGATTGAACTTCACTTGGTAAGTTCGTTTAATCATCAAATATACTTGCACTTCGTTCTCGAAATAAGTATAGAAATTAAAAATTATTTGCAACATAAAAATACTTTTGGATTTTTTCTTATTCAGAATCCAAAGAGAGAGAGATAACGAATGAGCGGCGCAAATAGAATGCGTGATACACTCACGAATACGAATCGACCAGCTTGCTTTTTTAATTTAGATTTTTTTTTATGAATTCGCAATGTTGATATCAAAACAAGATCGTTATTAAAGCAGATAGGTAGAAGGTGGTAGCTTTCGATTCATGTCCAATCGGAACGTAACTAGATTATGACGAAATAGTGCCATATGCAAATCACTGTAGATGTTTACGATGACAAATTTAATCCCAGAGCATTCCTATTGTTGTATTGGAATTTAATTTTGCTGCTGAATAATCGATACGAATTAATTGTTGATCGCTACGATTTGAAATGTGATGAATTTCGTATCTGCTGTAGTGATTGACATCCTTTCGTAATAATTAAAGATTAAATTTTAATCGGAATCTTATATTTTGTGCATATGTGAAAATGTTCGTTTATTTTCTCCAAAACGACTTAACGATCGCTGCAGCGCGATTATGTCCTAGCCAAATCTTCGGCCACGGCGGCCGGTCGCAACGGAGACTAGTCAGGTGCGCAGGACATATTATAGTGCACAAACACAGGTGCACTCTCTATTCCCTTACTCTTATAATCCGATGGGACGGCACACCGAAACAACCGGAGAGGGGTCATGCGAAGGACAGCTTATCGTGCTTTCCGAGTCACGGGGGTGTAACACCGCCAATTACCTGACTCCGTGCTGTTACTGTGGCAAAGCGATGGAAACATAAGGGAAATAAAATCACAAGGTGGCGCGATAAATACCCGATAAATAATCGTTAAAATGATAACGAATCGCAAATGTTTAAAAAAGCTTCAAGACTGAACAGATCAAGATATATATTTGGCGTACTGGTTTTCAGACACAAGTAAAATAGAAAATTAATAAAAGCCCATCGATATTATGTACTACGACTTATAACTCAGTGTAAAAGCCTAAATAAAATGTTGTTGCTGAAGTGGATTTTTATTTTCTCAATAATAATGGTGTCAAAAACAATGTCGATGGGTCAAATGAAATTGTAGCCATGTTGTAACACAAAACGTGTTTGAGAAAACAAAACTAAGCTTTGCTCGTTTTGTGTCCAATTGAGTTTCCTTGTAGCAAGTACTTTATGAGTGTTTTTACAGAACATATTTTCGATTTATAGATCGCTTTATAAGTCGAAGGGCGTTCACTTTAATTGCGTTCCATTTTATCGGAGCTATTTTATTGCATTTCCTCAATCAAATACCAATAAATTCTTTCAGTGCGGTTTTACTACGACAATAAGAAGAAAAGCCGTTATTTCATTTTGTTTTGCTTGAATTGATGTTAAGGGCTTGCTCCTTCGACATTACCTTCTTGTTGTAAATAAAAGTTGTATAAATAATACCCAACTTTTAACTGTCCTTATCTGACTTAGTAGGTAGGTACCTATTTTTAACATGCTATAAAAATAGTAAACCTTATCAGAAAGCCGATAGC
Source organism: Eupithecia inturbata (assembly GCA_963662085.1). NCBI lineage: Eukaryota > Metazoa > Arthropoda > Insecta > Lepidoptera > Geometridae > Eupithecia > Eupithecia inturbata. The sequence goes on from OY759195.1 coordinate 4,667,468, forward strand.
AGATAGGTACAGAGCGGTTACGCACTGCAACCGTTTCGAATCCGTGAATCTAAACATTGACGGAACGTTGACTGACCGTCAATTTTCCGTACTGAATTGGAGATTCACGGATTCGGAAGGGATGCAGTACTTAACTTCTCTTACCGCTCTAATCATGTTGAAATAAACTCAATATTGTTTTTGTTTTATTGATTGAAATTGTTATTTTGAACGAATTTCTACTGATATGAATGGGTGTTTTTTAAATACTGGCCGCCGGCAGCAACCGGAAGCAAAAGTTTAGGAAGCCGTGCCGTTGCTGCTAAATGCAACACAAAAGAAAAGTATAAGTAAAAATTAGAAATTATATTTTCACTCCACAAATTATTAGGTCCTTACATATGAAATTGGCGTTTTTCGTACTGGCCACTTTAATCACAAATTTCTCCTCTTTGGTAAGGAATTCCAAATTCAAATTTGTACAGCTATAGACTCATGTATTTGTGCTTCGATGATCGTCATTCATTTGTTTTTTTTCTTCTGTTTTTTTCTGTTTGCGTCACTCATTTTACAAAATGGAAAACTTAAAATATCGCATTATTTACGAGTACGAGTTCCGCCGTGGCACTAGTGCTGCGGAAACAACTCGAAGGGTGAATGATGTGTATGGCGGTCGTGTTGCAAAAGAAAACACAGTTCGTTTTTGGTTCCAACGTTTTCGTTCTGGAAATTTTGACCTGCAGAACAAGCCCCGTGGACGGCCTGAGACTCAAGTTGATAATGAAGAGTTGAAGGCTATTGTGGAAGCGGATCCATCGCAAACCACGTCCGAGTTAGCTGCAGGCTGCGATGTTAGTGATAAAACTGTTTTAATTCACTTGAAGCAAATTGGGAAGATTAAAAAGCTTGAAAGGTGGGTACCTCACGAATTGACTGAAGCAAACCGGCAAACGCGCGTCGACTGCTGCGTTACATTACTAAACCGGCACAATAATGAAGGTATTTTAAACCGAATCATTACCTGTGATGAAAAATGGGTTCTTTACGATAATCGGAAGCGCTCAGCGCAATGGTTGGATCCTGGCCAGCCAGCCAAATCCTGCCCCAAGCGAAAATTAACCCCAAAAAAGTTACTTGTAAGCGTTTGGTGGACTAGTGCCGGTATTGTTCATTACAGTTTTCTCAAATCTGGCCAGACTATTACGGCTGATGTCTATTGTCAGCAATTGCAAACCATGATGGAAAAGCTAGCGGCTAAACAACCTAGGCTGGTCAATCGCTCCACGCCACTGCTGCTTCACGACAACGCTAGACCACACACTGCGCAACAGACGGCTACTAAATTAGAAGAGCTTCAATTGGAAAGTCTAAGACATCCTCCGTACTCCCCGGACCTTGCTCCAACAGATTACCATTTTTTTCGAAATTTGGATAACTTCTTGCAAGGGAAAAAATTCAACTCCGATGGGGCAGTCCAAATCGCCTTCAAAGATTTTATTGATTCCCGTCCGACTGGTTTTTTTAGTAAAGGGATCAATGAACTACCTATAAGATGGCAAAAGTGCATAGAAAATAATGGTTCATACTTTGATTAATTAAATATATAATATTAAAAAATGTTCGACTTTTTGTTCCTCCCATACAAAACGCCAATTTCATATGTAAGGACCTAATATTAATATTTCCATCACTTTTGTCTCCAAAGTCTGTTATGGCGTATAATGATGTTTTTGTTTTGTATTACAAGATGGATGATAGCAATATCTTAGCTTATTTTTACCAAATTGTAATAGAGTAATATTTTCCGGTCTGTGTATCGGTATATTTTTTTGCCACTCTTTTGTGTTCCATACACAGAAATCTAAATTATTATGTAGATTTCTGTGGTTCCATGGGTACCAAAGTTAGATTCCAAGGTTAGGCGCCTTAAATTATTCATCCAAAAGTTCGCCGAGTTCATCGTAAAAGTCGTTGTTTTGTTTGATTTGACCGCCAGTTCAATCCGAAGAAAGTCAAAGTTCGCAATGAATTGGGGAAAAATATATAAGAAAAATCCATATTTTTTATGGATTTTACAGTCTTACATCTGAATACTATTTCCGATAAAAGGACGGCGAAAAACTGCCTTAGTCAAATTTTAGTAAGTAAGTTCTCGGAATAAACATATTGGTGCCGTTTCTGCTTTCGAACTTAACATTCCTTGCTTAGAGGTATATGATTCTGCTTATTGCTATTCAGTTTCATAACGGTCAGACAAACCGCTGGAGGAATTTCTAGAACTTTGAGCTTTACTTAGTACCTGTAATCTACACGAATATAAACTTACAACCCGACCGATCCACCCGGTTCATCAGTAAGATATATTTTTTACAACTTTATATTTTACTAGCTGAGTCGCCCGCGACTTCATTAGCGTGCATGGACATTAAAAATATTCCAATTTATATTTGTTTCCATGCAAACTGTCATCGCCATAGTTTTAATAACCCACACACATTATGTCACACTCATAGAAAGCTAATTTCCAAAAAAAAAAAAAAACTAAAAGTGCCTACATCCTAAAAGGAAACCCCATGCAAATTCTCAGCCTCGTAGTAGTTCCAGAGATTTCTAGATGAGTCAGTCAGTTATATCTCATTTTAAAATATAGAATAATGAACATACCAACCTTGTACACTGCGTTCAAGCTAGAGAACCGTGAAAGTAATATTAAGTTTTTAATGTGAATGCACCAGTAGGTACCCGTCAGATGAGACCACCGAGTAATGCTGTTTATATCGTACCTTGAACTTAGCTCAAATTAACGCTGGTGTTTGTTAAGTTATTCTCTTAGACAAATTTTACATAAAGTTACTTGTTAGTTATTCTAATGTAAATGTATTATGACTTTGCTTTTCGTCAATGGCCTTTATTAACAAAGAAAATTACAATCAAATTATAACTAGTATTTACAATTGAAACAATTAAGCTAACTGCAGACTGTTGCAAACAATCTACACTAGTCCCATGGGAGTTGGGGAGGCCCATTGTGTGGGACGCTACATGCGTCGACACACTTGCGCCTTCCCATCTTCCGAGGACATCCGTAAGGGCTGGTGCGGCGGCAGATTTGGCCGAGGATCTCAAGAGACACAAATATGCAGGTCTCGACAGAGCCTACATATTTGCTCCCTTTGGGGTCGAGACCCTAGGTCCGTGGGGTACCGAGGCTCTCCGGGTTTTTAAAAAGTTATCTGAGCGTCTGGTCGACGCGACGCGTGACCCGAGAGCTGGCGGATATCTGGCGCAGCGCATCAGCATTGCCATACAGCGGGGCAATGCAGCCAGCGTCTTGGGGACGCTTCCGACTGGTATTGATATGGATCAGTTGACTTTGCTTCATTAAAGTTTGCTAAAGGTTCGTTGCTCTCTATGTGCCGTAGTAGATTTAGATTTGAGATTGGTGCCTGAACTGACTCATTATTAAATCAAATAATATCCCAAAAATTTGTGAGGGCTTACGCACTATATTAACAAAAGTCTTACTCAATATAATTTTCAGATATTTACTACTTGTTTTGATAATCAAGTTAATCGAGGATATTATCAAGATTGACAAATATGAAAGCTAAATTAACTTTTTAATTAAATCAAAGTATTTAAATTCAAAAAGTCAGAAATCAATACCGTGCAAAAAATGTTGAGTCTTATTGTGTATATCTTGTAAGTAAAGTGTGTGCCTAGAAAGTGTATGTTCGTATATTATTTATGTATGTATAATTTTTAGGGTTCCGTACCCGAAGGGTGAAAACGGAACCCTATTACTAAGCCTCCGCTGTCCGTCCGTCCGTCTGTCACAGGGCTCTATCTCATGAACCGTAAGAGGTAGAAAGTTGAAATTTTCAGAATGTGTATTTTTCTTGCCGCTGTAACAACAGATACTAAAAAAAATATCCAAATTAAAGAGGGTTTTTTTTTTACTATTTTGTGCTTTTCGTTTGTCAAGCTGGTATCTCTTGAACCACAATACATGAAACTTTCTATAAATAAGTATTGTTTTAACCGTTTTATCAACTTTTTGTATGTTGATTTGTGTTCAGTTTAAATAATTCTAGTAATGTGTGAGTTATTATGAACTAAGTATATATTGTCCAAAATAATATAATATTTTATTCGTTCAATGTGAAACTTTTTTAATTTAACCAACCAAAATTTTTTTCTCAAGAGCATAACCCGTTCGAATACCACGTCTACGTGAGGAAATGAAAAATCGCAAACCGTTCCAAAGTACGAGGTTCTTTATTAAACGCGGGAAGCAACAACCTAGTATTGACAGCCGGTTATTTTAATATTTTTTACACTATACGATTGACAGTATGCACAATTTTACAAGCATCAGTGGCGATAAGTGGCTAGCTTCACGCTGAATGAATGCCACTACTTTTAGTAACATTCCGTGCGTAGATAAATAAATCACACAGATCTAAATCGATCAGCTGGTTTGATACGGCCCCATAACTTGCGCGCGAGTGGATTTACTATCACTAGGGAGAGCCAAAATATAGGCCAGTTTGTCATTGGGATAGCAAACACCTTAACGTAGTAAATTTGACCCAAGGAGACCTAAAAATGCCTTCGACGTGACACATCGCTGCCTTCCCATCGACTGTTCTGGAATGGTATTGATGTGAGTTGAGTTGTAGAATTCCATTTGACCGCAGTGCCCGCAATGGGCTTTAAAAATGTATAGATCGGTTTGCACTGAATTGGAGTTTACAAGTTTTAAGAAAGGGTTTTCTGTGACTATGTTTTGGTCACGTCTGCCCTGTTTTTGAGAAGAAGATCTAAGTGTGTATTGTTTTTAGTACTTTTTTCGAGGTTATTCCGAAATGAAATGATAGGAATTGTCATAAGTAGTTATTGTTGTGACGATTTAAGAAAAATCCGTGTTGGACGAAACGCGTTTTGGACGAATCGCGTTGTAGACTAACTGCTAACAAATTATCTGTGTTTCCTGTCAATAACTTTACTTTTTCTCCCTGAGTTTCTTCAATATAAAAGTGAATAAACGTCTTCTATATAAAAACTGATATAAAATGTGTATTTATCCTATAAAAAAATCTGCTAAAACTACAGCTTGGCATTAACCAGCTCTATAAACCACAAGCATCGGATTAGCGTTCATAATTAAATATCAATTACTTCATCCGTTAAAATCACTAACCTTCTTTATAACCATTTTATCAATTCGCCATTTTAGCAATTCGTCCAACGTCGTATCGTCGCTTACAAAAGTACTTACCCCAAAACCCCTCTTGACAGATTGTTTTTTTCGCCGAGCGAACGACCGACTCACATCTTAATATCCCTCGGTAAATTCCTTTCTTTGCGACGATCTGCGATATCGTTTCACTGGTGATGCGATTTTTCACTGTATGCCTGTTTATTTTATGTGATGTTTTATTTTGTTCTCGACTGTAGCGTACAAAGTAAGGGATATTGTATTGTCTGTACATAGATGTAAGGCTTGTATTTTAGTACTTCAGTGACATTGTTCATTTTGATGGTTTTAGAGAATGTTTTTTTTTTGCTGCTTTTTCTGATGGGTTTTACAGTGATCCTTTTAAGCTTGGTTATTGAGATCTCAAGGAAAAGAAGACGGGCCCAGCTTTTTTTATGCATGAAGGCTTCATATAAATAAAATATCGAAAGTGGTTATAAGCATTTAATTTGTCTTGTAACGTAACTAAAAAAAACCTACGCAATCTGAAAATTTAAATGATTACTTACAAGGAATTTTGCTTCTCAAATTAATCGCCTGAATAACTTAGCTTTACGTAAATTATGTAAGGTTCACAGGATTTTTCCATTCCAAAGACTAGCCTTGACTAGCAATAGCGTACATGCATCGCTTGACTGGATTCAATTAAATTAGGCCAAACAAAGCTTTGAGTAAAGATTACGGAGTTTCTTATTATCATGAGAAAGTGGCGATCACTCGCCTTTATTGTTTACTAGCTTTTGAACGCGGCTTTGAGCGCGTTTTTCCGCGAAATCTATGTAAATTTGTACTTTTGGCATTGTTTACGCACAATCAAACTATCTTTACAAAAAAATAAAATTAATTAAGACTTTTGTACCAAGACATAAAAAAAATACAAAAAACTTACGACACAATAGTTTCTTTGAGTCTATAGAAACGTTTTAAGGTTATTTCTATCAATGGGAACTATTTTATGGGATAAAAAGTAGCCTATGGTTGATTCCAAGCTTAAAGCTGCATCTAAGCAAAAATTTAAAATGAAGCGCGATCGGTCCAGTCGTTATGGCGTGAAAAGGCAACAAATATCCAACCAAACATCTAAACATCCAAACATCCAAACTTTCGCATTTGTAATTTTAGTGTGACCAGCTTCTGTACGCGGCTTTGCACGTGTTTTTTGCTGCATGCAAATTGTACAGTTGGCGTTTTTTGCGCACAATTTCGCCTTTTAAAGAAGCATTAAAGTAACATTGCGTATATGGTATTTTGTCTATACGATGGTATTGGGTAGGGGTGCATTCAGTGCTTGCAACCTACACCGGGGCACCTGCCCCTGTCCTCCTCCTCAATATGAACCTCTTCAATAAATAATAAAAATATTATTTGTATTTGTGCTTTATTTGTGTACTAATTTTTTGTAACTGTGCTATTATAGCACAGTTACAAAAAATTATATAATATGGACCAAGGTCTGAAATAAATGATTTTTATTTACTTTATTTATCCAACTCCAAGTATATTTTAAAATTGAGAACTCAATTAATCTGTTTCCAATTTTGTGTAAATTTTTACGCTATAACAGTTTCCCGAGCTGACCGAAAAAAAGTGTCGATGACTATGCGAAATCTGCAATAAAACGACGTAACCTCATCATGCTGACGGGCTCATTAGATTTGTCTAGACAAGGACGCTCGTCGTATGATAATAAAAGTTTGCTTAAAAAAAGAATCAGTGTTTTTCTTCTGAGCCACCGAAGTTCAAGAAAGGACAAACCAAGAGCGAAGGCATTTTCATTAACATTATTAATTTTATAGAAGATTAACAAGTCATGTGTGCTGTTATAACAAAACCGTTACGTAGCTTTACTGCAAAATTAAATTTTAGGGCCTTGCAAATAAATAATGAATTCTGGAACAGAGCATTATGAAGGTGGTTTTTATTGGCTTATAGGTTTTGACACATGACAGGACATGAGGCTTGGGTTGACGGAGGTTACGAATTATCAAAGTTGCGAGATTAATAGTAAATGAAACTGTAGCCATGTAGCTGCCCCTAGGATAATGTTGAGTTTTTGTTTGAATATGGTCGTGAGCGACCACGACATTTTTGCTGAAATTCGGCTGGAATGAGAAACTTTTTTAGAAACGATTTTTATGATGAAGAAAGGAAGGTGACGTAGCAATTTTTTTCACCATCACGTCGAAAATGGGTCGAGCTGATGACAATATACAATTACGGAAACGTGGTCGAACTGTAAGTTAATGAAATTAGATAACTTATCCAACAAAGTTCTATCTATATAATAACTATCGTGTTTTGACGAATTCATTATGCATGTAATGTAATGTAATGTGAAGAAGTCCCTCGTTAAGGAATGCAACTTTGGTGTTCTTCCAACTTAAACCACGTTCGTAGTTAACCCGCTGACATCTATCTATTTATATATAAAAATGTAGCCCTATTTCCCTTGGTCATGGCATCATTCGCGGCTGGACCGATTTCGCTAACTCTTTTTTTGTTTTGTTTGTTATTGTCAAGAAAAAGTACTTATGAAAGAAAAAAATAGAAGTTGCCCGGAAAATTGGAAAATTTAAAAAAGCTTAATATTGGTCTTTACCTATGAAATTGCCGTTTTGTATGGAATAAGCGAGAGTCCTTATTTTTTTAAACTGTTTTATTTCTATTATTCAAAGTAATCACCCATGCAATCGACGCATCTTTGCCAACGCATTGGCATTTTATTGATGCACTTCTTGTAAAAATCTGCTGGACAAGAAGCAACAAACTCTTCAAAGGCATTTTGTACTGCCTCTCGGGAATTGAATTTTTTACCCACTACAGTAGGTGCAAGGTCTGGTGAGTATGGCGGATGAGGGACAGCTTGCAACCCCAGCTCTTGCGGCTTGGAGATTGTCTGTTGTGCAGTATGGGGTCGTGCGTTGTCGTGAAGGAGCAGTGGGGACGTCCGATTGTCAAAGCTGGTTGCCGATGTTCAAGCTTCTCCATCATTGTCTCCAGTTCTTCACAGTACACATCTACAGTAATGCTCATGTCATTTTGTAAAAAGCTGTGTTGAATCACACCCACACTAGACCATCAATCAGTGACCATCACCTTTTTTGGGGCCGTTTTTGGTTTAGGGCATTGCTTTGGTGCTAGACCAGGATCTAACCAACTTGCTGAGAGCTTTCGATTGTCAAACAGAATCCATTTTTCATCGCACGTAACAATTCGGTTCAAAATTCCTTCATTTCTTTGCCTATTGAGCAGCGCGAGGCAGGTCTCGACGCGTACGTTGCGCTGGCGATCGTTAAGTTCGTGGGGCACCCATCTATCAAGTTTTTTTACCTTGCCTATTTGTCGCAAATGGATCAAAATTGTTTTGATGCTAACATCAAAAGCGATGTTACGTGCCGTTTGAGTTGCGTTGTTGCCACGACGAAACTCGTATTTCATAATTAGACGAATTTTTAAAGTATCTATTATGACGAAAAATTCAAATGTAATGAAAATACAACGCTAATCAATAAACAAAAGACTGAGTTTGTAAAAAGAATGTCATGTTTTTAAAACAAAATTAATTTGAATTTAGAATACAAAGCCATTCCAAACTTTTTTTTTCTATTTGAAATGACCAGTACTGAAGAACGGCAATTTCATAGGTAAAGACCTATTATTTATACATAAGTCATGACAACGTCTGTCGGGTCAGCTAGTTCATAATGAAAGCTCTATCATTCCTTTGAATTAATGTGGTGTGTGTGTGTGTGGTGACTTTTTTTCAATATCCAATGTCTAGGATTATATACCTAAATGAAGTTACTTATTAAATATATTCTAGTTTCGTACCCCACGAGCCAACAGTTCAATGTGAATGTCCCACATTCATGAGTGGAACGCGCGTCTAGAACCGGATTTGAAATCTTTTGTTCTAAGTCCAACAATGGGCATCCTTCCCTTTCTCTTTGGCTCTCTATATTACGCTGTTAGTTCTCACCCACGACTTTATTATTTTTTGTTTTAATTTATTCAAAAAGTATAGGCAAGATCACTATGACTCCAAAATCCCCGTACATCAAAATTACTTTAAATTAAATGTACCTAGACATTTCTAGAAAGTAGGTACTTTCTAGAAATGTCTAGGTACATTACTACATTACTACGGTACTAGGTACAGACCTCTGTAATCGCTTTCTATTTATATTGCGAGTTATTTTATTATTCTTACTTCTCATATCAACAATAATACAACCAATTAATCATATACACTTATTTCAACTCTGTTGCGGACATACCTGTAAAGCAGTCGTTTTGGGCTCATTCAGGGATGCCTTAGCAACAGCTGATTGTTCCTAATTTATCAACATACATTTTTTCTTTTTCATTTTTGACCCGCGATTTCGACTATAAAGTGGGCTGACAGTGATACTGTTATAAGAAATTCAACCAACTAAGACAGTATTTAGGCAAAACCAATAATTGGGAAAAGGGATTTATAGGGTGCTCGTCTACCATTTTTTAGCTGTAATTATTTTGCCATGCAATAAAAATAAATTCCATTTTAACGAATTCGTCTTTTAACTTTCAGAAGATGAGTTTGACTTTGCCAATAAACCAGACGACATAATGTCTAAAGTTACTGAAAGTTTGCAAAAAGCTAATAACTCACATTGGATGAAACAATTCAAATAACTTATGAATATTATATCAATAAACTTTATTCTGGTCTTGGATTGATACTGTCTGACTGCAAAGGTGTGGTGCAAATAGTTAGAAATCCTTGCAATATTTATGCTTTATCTCGATTTCAAAGCAGTTTTTAATAACTGTACGAATCAAACAGACGGAATCCCCCCAAGGGAAGTGACGATCAAAATTACTTACTGGTTTAACAAAAGCCACAGCCCTTAATTAATACAAGTATCTAACTAGGAAAAACTTTATTATTAGTATTATTTAACGGGTATTAATCGCGTTTATTTACCTATTGCATGTATCGCCCGAGTGTGCACAAGGACACGACAAATAATCCTGCCTCCACTTTGCAGAGGCGGTAGCTCTAGTACTCCAGTCATTCCGTGACCACGACAGTGTGTAAACGTCGGGCAAAATAGGTAAATAAATGCGATAAATACCTGTTCAATAACACTAGGTAATGTGTTCAAATCGCGTAAGTTTAATAATATTTAGGCAAAACTTACATATTACTTACAGATAGGAATCGACTACTTTTATATTTCACCGAACTTTAAATTTATTACTTAGACCCGTCAGACCTACGTTATATTATACGTTTTCATAGCAATAGCATGGCTAGCGTCGTCGTTGGCGAGTATTTATATACAAGTTGTTCAAAGTTCCAAACGTCAGGAGTAAGTTTTGCACTTTATTGTATACAGCTGACGCTTGGATTTTCGTATCGAAAATTTTACCGTTGGATAATTATATGGTCCACACCATCGAGAAGGGAATTTTACCGACTATTGGTTGAATTATTTCTCCTCTCCGAATTAGATCCTTGTCTGAAAAATATACTTTAAACTCAGTAAGGGTCGGTTTTCACATAGGCAACGTGGAGGTTTTTTAAAATTGTCAAATATATGGTGACATCATTTTATTGTTTTGAAAAATAAAAACCATCTTTAATTTCCTCAAATTACATTGTTTTTTAAGTTTTACGGGACAAATACTTATCCTTTGGGAATAATTTTTTTATGGGACTATTTCTAAATCATTTTCTAAACAATTGTTGAAAAATCATTAAAATCGACATACAATTGACGCAGATATCGGCATTCAAAAAAAACATACGTACAGCTGAACGTAAAATTCCTCATCGTTTCGAAATCGGTTAAATAAAAAAGCGTCACTTGGCCAAAAAATCTTGAATTAATCAAGATTTTATAAGTTCTTTTTATATATACAACGTCTTTTTTACATCGTAGCAAAGCCTACGGCAGACTTGCCAAAGGCCTCGCTACGTCATGTCTACCTCTCGTAGCAAGGCCTACGGCGTAGACTTGGCGTAGGCCTTGCTACGTCATCTCTACCTCTCGTAGCTAGGCCTACGGCGTAGACTTGCCGTAGGCCTTGCTACGTCGTGACTCTTTCTCGTAGCAGGGCCTACGGCGTAGACCAGCAGTACGCTTTGCTACGAACCATCTGTCGTAGCCCGTGGTCGTAGCAGAATGTTTGTGATATTTTAACGGTTTATTATATTTGACAACGTGGCCTCGGGATCTATGTACGTTATCTTTGTCGTATTAAACTAGCTAAACTGGCTAGACTGCACTTAATATTCCCAAAAATGGCTTTAGATATAACGAAGCGGGGAGAGAAGACTAGAAAAGACCCCACCATCAGATAAGAATAATACATCCGTACTTTCTGAAATTAGCTTTTATATCAGGTTCTATCCGCATCTTTAAAAAGGTATTAAAATAATCAAACTTCAGAGAAATTAATTTGAGTGTCCATTTCTACAGAATCGTGCAATAATCAACTAATTATCGGCAATAACAGGGGGAGCCCTAATGAAGAAATGAACGTTGTATAATATAGTTAATTTTAATCTTAGTAGGTTCGTTGCCATGCAGAAGTTTTGTGGGATACTTAAATGAGTAATATTACATCCTATATTTACGCAAAATATTAACATTACGTTTGATGAAACATAATGTTAATATTTTAGACTTTCTCTTTAATATTTGAGTTTTTTTTTATTGCAATGGTGAAGCGTTTGACTTTTAAATGAGATAGTCATTTAAGCAAGTGAAGATGTGGCCTAGGCTGGAGCACGCTGGCCAGAACAAGAGTTTTAATACTACAGTAGGTACCAATGGTAATCTATGGGGCCCCATAGAGCGATTCTATGATTCCAGTCTCTCACTGAAGCATAACCATACACACGACGGTTCTCCCCGTCCATTGCCCGTGGTCCACCTCCCCTTGTAAAGTGCACTCTGAAAATATACATACCGCTACAATTGGGCAATGATTGTATAGAGAAGAGACCTTACTTAGAAGTGCTACAAAATAGGTAAAATATTATTAGGTTCAGAAGGGATATTGAAATAAAAAAAAGAATGAGTTTTAACAAACTGAAAAAGATTTACTTCCAAAACAATTGAAAAACCTCTAAAATTAAAACAACATACAAACAGCCGTTAATTTGATACCCACAAGGCAAAAACACAATAAAATCACCACAAAATATAACTAGGAACGGACTTACTGCAAATCGCACCGACCACCAACAACCAGAACCTTACTGTTCGAAAAATGGAGCGCAAAATGACGAGAATTCGCTGCGCGCTTGCTATTTATTTATGCAGGTTGTGGGCGGCCACTGCGAAATTACAATACAACTAAATTGTCTTCAGCTGATAATATATATTTACAAAAAAAAAACGCTAACTTCTTTATTGCCTTTGAAATAGTTAAGACACGAATCTTATTTATCCGCTTGTTTTCCTCCCTACGTGCTAAATCCCACAGCTAATTACAAGTTCCGGACACACGCTTATTTTTAGATTCAGATTCTGTAGCTATTTGCCGACGCGAGAATTGGAACATCATTTGCCGAACATTCGGGCTAATTTTGTCCAATTGGGCCAATTTGGTGACATGTGACGAATAGTTGTGGCTGTTTTTTGATGAAAATGTACTTGCATACAATGCGTACAAAAATTAGGTCTCACCCTGACCGTTTAGGCACTGGTACCGGGGCTGTTGAGAAAAATAGTTTTGTCTTACTCGTTGCGATGTGAGTTAATAAGAAGAAACTGAACCAGAGTTAACTAAAAGTATACCACGTGGCCAAAGCTAGGCTTCATTTAAACCTACTGAATTTTAAAGGGGGTTCCTTTACCCTTTTCAAGCAATGGAAAAGCCCATCTCTAGTCTAATAATACCTTTAGCACCTGGAACTTTCTATAAAGTGTAATTTATTTCTTATATAAAGTGTAATTTATTTCTTCAAAATTACCTTTTGTTGAGCTCAGCATAAAATCGTTGGAACGTCTTTTCATACGTACACAGTGTTTTGAGAATGGCTTGTACATTTAATAAACCTTTCATAACGTCTTGTATAATTTAATCTGAAAAAATGTAGACTTACACAAATATCAACAACAAAATGGAATAATTGTTTTTCCCAGGACAAATGTAGTATACGTCACTGTCACTATCCAGGATACAATATCTCCTTGCAAATTTCATTATAATTCGTTTATCCGGTTTGTCGTGAAAATGCCAGACCGACATAACTTCGTTCGCATTTATTCAACATACTCGTTTCTGCCTGCGGCTTCGCACGCGTTGTTTCTATCGAATAGTTATAAAGTTGTTTATATTCTATGGGAACGGATTTATAAGATAAAATAAGGCCTAGGTAGGTGTGTTAGGTCTAGACCTACATTTTGCATACAGCAATTGGGCCAATTTGGTGACATGTGACGAATAGTTGTGGCTGTTTTTTGATGAAAATGTACTTGCATACAATGCGTACAAAAATTAGGTCTCACCCTGACCGTTTAGGCACTGGTACCGGGGCTGTTGAGAAAAATAGTTTTGTCTTACTCGTTGCGATGTGAGTTAATAAGAAGAAACTGAACCAGAGTTAACTAAAAGTATACCACGTGGCCAAAGCTAGGCTTCATTTAAACCTACTGAATTTTAAAGGGGGTTCCTTTACCCTTTTCAAGCAATGGAAAAGCCCATCTCTAGTCTAATAATACCTTTAGCACCTGGAACTTTCTATAAAGTGTAATTTGGGATTATTTTCAGTAGTCCTGGAACTCTAATAAGATTTTTTTGCTAATAACGTCAACGCAATTAATTATATATATCTATCTATTATCTATGTAAAAACACATTTATTTTCACCAAAAATCCGTGAAGTGCTATTCTGCGAAAAAGCTCACGCTGATTAAAAAGTTTCATCCATTGTTGAGCACAAAGCGTGATGGATGGTGCTCTCAGTTCATGGGTGGAATGGTACGGTTTTAGGTATCGGTTTAACTAGTTTGGCAACTTATCTGGCCTTACCAGTGAGCCTATTGTGAGCTTTATAGTGCTCGATACTTGATGGAATTTGTATACAATCAGAAATCAACCTGTTGAATTAAACATTTAAATTTGAATGATATTCGGTTATATAAATTGTAAATTGTCTCTTAAGAATCTGACATGGAAACTGGCAGGTTTGTGGCAACACAGACACAGCGAGCCATAAATAAGAAGTTGAATGTACGATAAAATAGAAAACGTGCCACTCACACAAAATGTCCAATATTACAATTGTTTTGTAGATAACATCCCATCTACTAACTAACTTACGCTTTGAAGGGGTTTTCTACAAAATTCCTACCTGCACATGTTCGAGTTATTAATCTCCTTTATTACAATCATATATCAGGAAACTTCTCTTGTCTATGGAACTTCGTTGAAATAGATTCCACTTAGGTGAATGGAAAAGTTTCTATAGGTAGAATTAGTTATTGGATTGCATGTAGAACCACTTGAAAGGGGAATGGAAATAAATCTTTCATTATCATCATCAGCCTAGTTCGCTACTACTGCTGGACATAGGGCTCCCCTAATGAGCGCCACAGCACCCTGTCTGCAGCTTGCCGCATCCAGCATCTGCCTGCAGTCTTTTGCAGGTCGTCATCCCACTTAGCCGGAGTAAATCTTTGTCACGCGTCGAATCACTTGCTCAAGTTAAAGTTAAAAACAGTCGACGAGGGTTGGTAAAAACCCCATATATGCGTAATTAACTCATGTCTCTCTGTATGTTTCCTTTGCACAACCAAGCGGCTGAACGGATCTTAATGAAAATTGGCAAGGGAATGTACATTTGCTAGATTTAATCCCGGAAAAAGCGAGCAAAGACTTTTACAGAAGCACCCGCTTCTGGGTACCTAATAAGTACCCAGTATACGTTTTTAGTCCCTAATCACGTGGTTTTTCATCCACACACTGTCTTGTAAAACCAGAAGGTAGGTATTCTGATTCTGATCTATTTCAATGATCCCAACCGTTCAGTTCACTATGCCCACCTTAAACACAAAATTATACATACGCCTAAAAGATGAAGAGTCTCAAAACGTTAAATTGGATTTATTTCTTCAAAATTACCTTTTGTTGAGCTCAGCATAAAATCGTTGGAACGTCTTTTCATACGTACACAGTGTTTTGAGAATGGCTTGTACATTTAATAAACCTTTCATAACGTCTTGTATAATTTAATCTGAAAAAATGTAGACTTACACAAATATCAACAACAAAATGGAATAATTGTTTTTCCCAGGACAAATGTAGTATACGTCACTGTCACTATCCAGGATACAATATCTCCTTGCAAATTTCATTATAATTCGTTTATCCGGTTTGTCGTG
Organism: Eupithecia inturbata; assembly: GCA_963662085.1. NCBI lineage: Eukaryota > Metazoa > Arthropoda > Insecta > Lepidoptera > Geometridae > Eupithecia > Eupithecia inturbata. The sequence goes on from OY759195.1 coordinate 4,683,089, forward strand.
AAAATGCCAGACCGACATAACTTCGTTCGCATTTATTCAACATACTCGTTTCTGCCTGCGGCTTCGCACGCGTTGTTTCTATCGAATAGTTATAAAGTTGTTTATATTCTATGGGAACGGATTTATAAGATAAAATAAGGCCTAGGTAGGTGTGTTAGGTCTAGACCTACATCAATAACCTAAACCTTTACTAAAATTTACTTTTATTTTAGCCCGATCCTTCTAATAGTTTGGCGTGAAGAAGTAACAAACATACGTCCATCCGAACTTTCGCATTTAAGGCTAACGTCCACCGGGCAGCATCAGGTGCTCCGCACTAACCGCATTAAACGCATTTTAGTACTTTTTGTATTATTTGCCCCAGAACTCGCACGCCCGCTCTGTCCGCCTTTCCTCCTCAACCGCTCTCCACGCCGCCGGATCGCCATTCTCATTCGTACAAAATTCGTCCGCTTGCTATGAAAATTCGCATGTCAATGTTGAAAACTAGTTTCCTAATGGCGGTCGCTTCGGCAATCCGGTTGCTGCGGTTACACTGTACCCTCCACCCACCCGACATTTCACTTTAAAAATCCGTCTGATGCGGTCAGTTCGGAGCGTCCGATGCCGGCCTGTCGACGCTAGCTTTTATAATATAAGTGTAAAGTCTGTGGTGAAGTGTGAAGAATCAAAATAGGTTTAAGCTTAGAATTCACTAGAGACAAAATGATCAACGCTACTGCGTCACTAAGCCTCGGTTTCACGCGTCATGCTGAAGAAAATATTGCCCCCAAGTGAATCACAGGCTTTATGTTCAAAAAAAAGCATGATTAGTAAGGTTAGGTTACGAGTAACTTTAACACACAAGAAGAGGATCCAGCTAGGCTGGGCAGCGCTTGGAAAACTACGTCGAGTCTTCTCGTCATCCATACCGCAATGCTTGAAAACGAAAGTTTTCAAGCATTCATTCCACCAGTTCAAGGTCGCTCAGCGAGCTATGGAAAGTGCTATGCTCGGAGTTTCTCTGAAGGATAGAATTCGTAACGAATACTTCTCACAGAGAACCAAAGTTATCGACATAGCTCAAAGAATTAGCAAGCTGAAGTGGCAGCCTGCCGGCCATATCTCGCGAAGAACCAACAACCTCTGGGGTAAACGTGTTGTTGAGTGGAGACCGCTACTCGGCAAATGTAGTGTAGGACGGCCTCCAGCCAGGAGGGACGACGACCTGCGAAATACTGCAGGCAGATGCTGGATTCGGCAAGCTGAAGACAGGGCGCTATGGCACTCATTAGGGGAGGCCTATGTATGTCCAGCAGTGGACTAATATACGTTTATGATGATGATAATAATGAATTTTAACACCGTTCTCTGGATATCTATACTATATCCAGAGAACGGTGTTAAGAAATTTATAGTATAAGTACTATAAATTTCTAAAGTAATTATGTATCTCTGTCTGTCTGTCTGTCTGTCTGTTACCTTTTCACTACGAAACGGCTAACAATAAAATTTATAATAAAATGGACTTATTTTTACCTCGGAAAAATACCTACGTGCAAAGCCGCGGGAATAAGCTACCTAGTTTTATTAAAGTTTAATCATATGTTATGGTTTAATGTCAATTAACCTTTTCAATATCAATTGTTGTTCGTAGACTCCATTCTAAGTATGGTTTCCGAAATATCTTACTGACGTTAGTACCAGAGGGGCCTATTTTAATTCTCCAACACGAAATGGCGTGTTTTGTTTCAGCAAATTGGTGTACTCTAATACTCCGAATTAGAGTACCAATTAGCAAAAAAACGAAACAATCGATTGCGTGTTTTAGAGAGTTAAAATAGGCCTTCAGTACTTATCTAGAAGTTTTGTACAATAAGCCCTCTTATTGTTCAAAACTTCTAGATAAGTACTGTACGTATTGTCAATTGTGCTTATTTTAGTACCTACACGTTATACCTACCCCAATTATGGTAGCTATTTAGAATTCACCAAAGCATTCAGAGTGTTTGTGAGCGTTCAAATGGGGTTATATTTTATAAATTGGATTCGGAAACGTACAATTCGATTTAAAGATAAGGTAAAATGGATTCGTCCAAGTGTTCAAATCATGATTTAAAATAACAGCCAGCAGAGGGCGAAAGTTAACGCACCAAGTGAAAATACCCGACTAAAGAATAACAACAAATTTTTGTTTAAAAATATCTAAGCTCTTAACATTATTAATTAACTCGGCAAAATGTAAATTAGCAGTATACATATTTTGCAATTAAATTACTGGGGTAAAGCTGTTTGTCATTAAAAGCAGATGTTTTTATCGTTATGCTTTTCATAAAATATTATGAAGTTGTGTGTAACCACAGTTGAAAGTGTCGTAAAATTTCATTTTAGCATGAGCTATAATAATAAAATCATCATTAAAATGTGAACGGCTTTAGTCAATTAAACTCGGAATCAAGATAAAATATTATTCTACAAAATTTACATGCAGATTTTTTTCCATCCAGACATTTTGTTTACAAAGACGATTTGTAATAAGAATTGAAAATAGTATGCACATTTTCAATTACATTAATACCTAAACCATAGTATATATATTTTTATTTATTTCATTCATCACCTATGTTATTTTAAATGTAACGATAAAATATACATATGACTTTTACAATCCAGATCAATATTGTTCGACCTAAACCATCTTTCGAACTTAAGAATAAAATAAAAGATAATAGAGTTTAGTTTATGAATAAAAAAACAGAAGTCATGAACGTTTTATAACACTACAAATACAATTGCAAGGAAAACATTTGCTGCCAAGGGAACTACTAAAACAGGCTGACTAGTTGAGGAAAATTCCAGAGAAATATATCTTCGTCTTAAGGGTTTATTGCATTAAAATTTATTCCAGGAAATGAGTTCGCTCATTCTTTTTTCAGGATATTTTTGTGGTCTGAATATATTTTTATATTTTTATAATAATGTGAATAAGTGGAATAAATATTAATAATAATAAGGAAGGAAGTTCCACTCTCTACAGCCCTAGTCACCGCTGGAGGCTAGCTTCGCGGCCGATGATTCACCGTTTTGATATATTTTTAACTGTAGAATAGTTTTATATTATTTTATTTTCTATAGTAAAAAAAAATATTTTATAACGAGATTATAAATAAATGATGTCAATAATAATAATAGTAACTTTTTTAAGCAAAAAGGTCAAAGCAAAAAAGTGTTTCTATTCTAGAATATTGAGCTGAAAATCGAGTTGATCTCAAACAAAACAAGAAACGACTATAGATAAATAATAACTACCAAGATCAAGATCTACAAGATTTTGACAAGGCCAACGAGAGGCCAACCGTAATTCATGTTGACGGAACTAAGAACCGATTCCACACACTAAACTAATTTAAACCGAAAAAAAAAGCTTTCAAAGCTGAGTTGCTGAAAATGGGCTTTACTGGCACTCTCGTGAATAGAACTGCAAGCTGGTAACACCAAGCCAACATACCTAAGCAAAGCCAACAATAGTGCAATGAATGGCTTAGCGCCGTCCTCGTTGGTCACATGTGTCATAGATTACGTTGAACCTACTGTACTGATAATGTATACTGTTAAGTACCTACCGAGTTGTAAAGATATTGTTATGTTTCCAGAGATAGGGTATTATTGGTGTAATAAGTCCTGCTAGTGGGCCGTAGGTTTGGTAAATGGGACCTGGAGCGGATTTTCGACAGTATTTTTGTTTTTGGACAGTGTAATTTGCAAGTTTGTTTGTCCTATTTGGGGCCTTATTTCTGCTTAATTAATCGCTTCGCTATGACAATGGTATCGTCGGAAAATCGACACCTTAAACATGTTTTGGTATTCTATTTTTAATAAAAGAAACTACAGATCGAGCGACGCACGTCAAAAGTATTGTAAAGGTTGAAACCAAATATAAACCATTTTATCAATCTCTCAGTGAAAATAGCATTATCTGGAGTTTCTTTCATCTACGGATTCCACATGGCGATTCTACGTCGATACTATTGTCATAATAAAGCGATTGGTTAGCTGAATTGAGTCCATGGTCGCCACCGTAGGCCGCGTCCATCTGGGAGATGCCATAAAATTACGTTTTATATAAAAGCCACGCGGGCAGAGGCACGTGTAGCAGTATAATATTCCTTAAAATTGGAAATAGACCTAATGTTCCAGTACAATTGCCACAATAGATATAATATATATTTAGCCTACGGAGGCAGAGTGGCATTTCGGAATTCTGTTCGGGTATCGTTTTGGCGGTCTGCCATGACTGCTGGTGGACGAAATTAGGTAGAAAGGTTTTTCCCCATTGTATTACATACAATGGGGCTCCTATGAATGTGTTTTTGACATATTCATCACGCAATCCAGGCAGTTTGGAAATCGCTTGGTGATCACATTGATTTTATGCCACTCAATTTTGTAATTACTTCTAATGCAGCCCAGGAATTAAAACAATTTGAAAGGTTCAGTTTATTCTTTGATTGCATAAGTAGATACTTACGAATTGTAATATAACTGTATATAAAAACTGTAGTAGGTAGTTCAACGAATGTTATGACCTATACTTATTCACTAGTGTGGCGAAATAATCCGATATAGCTAGCGCAAGCAGAGCTGCATTTGTTTTGTTCAGCAAGCCGTTTCGGCCAAAAGGCGACACACTTTCGGTTTGAATGCGTCTGACCGGTGTCTAAGTATTATGCGGTATCACGTCCAGATGCAGTGCAATATTGTTACCATTGCGAGAGGATTCCTCTTCAGATTTGCGACTTGTATTTTTCAATTTCCTATGCCACCCGTTTTATGTAGATCTGAATTGAAGTTGGCTTACACAATGAAAACAGGCATCAACCAATCATTATAATCGTTTTTTTCGTAATTACTTTTGTGAAACGCTGAACGTGAAATCTTATCTTTTCTTACAATACTTACAATATTAGAAAGATGTAATTTAAGTAACTTTTTGGTAGGTATTTTTTAATTTATCTAAGTATTTACTTACAACGTGGGCAAAACCATGGCTAGTGAAGGTAGGTAGGTGTTTTTTTCATGTTTGTAACTTGTAAGGTAAGCCTTTTACAGTATCTTTTCTTGTTTCAGGTAAACGTGCAATTCAGCTCTAAGCTGCAAGAAGTGATAAACACGGTAAAGTACGGTCTCAAGTTAGTCTCGGCTTCAGTATGTTATCTACTGAGAGTATTATGGACTAGTTCGTTGCTAGACTCCTTGCTAGAAATAGAAAAAACCCGTTCTTTACCGTGGTACCATATAACTGTAATATTAAGGGTACTTTGGCAATTACTGTTTGGGGTCATATTTATTCATCATTACCTACCTTAATATTTCGTCTTAGTTAATCTCCTATGAGACTAGTCTCCTATGAGACTGGCTGCCTTGGCCGAAATTCGGCTGTGAGCGCATCATCTTCATAATTACTACTTTTTTTCCCATAACCACAGCAAATATTATGTTTTGCAGTGGTACAATATCATCAGCCAACAAATTGCAGCACCTACATAAGAAAAACAACGAATGAGAAATAGTCTTTTATTATCTACTTTAAAGGAAGATTGCCCAAAAGTTCCGAACGCCATGGATAAGTAGAAACTTTTCTATGATGACCCTTTTATAACTTTATATTGCCTTTCTATACAAACCAGTCCTTTTTGTACAATATTTTACGGGAAACCTAGAGAAATAAGTTTACTTCACATCTCTACAAGATAAGTGGTTCTTATAAACTTTCATAAAGAATAACTTCGCTGTAAAGCGACGACGTAACTTAGTTTAGACTTTTCATATTTATGAATTATTTTCTTTTTATTTATAATTAACTTTGCAGTAGCGTAGTGTATTTTATAGACGTAGTGAAATATCATAAATCTAAAACATTTATTTTAAAAAGACATGGTTGTAACAGGATGTGGCACAAATGTTTGGAGGCCTTGGAGGAATAGTTTTTTATTTTATTTTGTAATTATTAGGATGTTACCTAATTCTCAACAGATAATTACTTAAGTTTTATCAACGTTTCGTTAAATCTTCTACCTTTCGGTAGATATGGTGTACCCAAAACCGTTCGCAGATTCGCTAGTCCGAACATCGAAACATGTCCCTTAATTCAGTGGTTTTTTATTTAAGTCGGAAAACAGCCGCGTTCGTTAGTCTTTCTTGTGTGCCAGCAATGAAAAAGAACGCTGGCTCTGCTCAGATATAGCGCTGCAAAGGCTTAGCCCGGGGATGTGAGGCAGCTCCTTTGATGATGTTTTGAAGAGTCTGGCGTAGGATTATGCACATGCTGGGTAATACGTTTTTAAGAATGGGTATTGCAAAGTAAAATTTATTAACAGATAAAAGCACTGCTTAAAAATAGAAACTATTTGGACCGAGTATTTATAATTGAAACAGTTGATATAACTGTGGACTTTTGCAAACAATCTTGAGGTAGCTCAACTGATCTATATCAATACCAATCAGAAGTGTCTTTAAGACGCTGGTTGCATTGTCCCGCTGTATGGCAATGCTGATGTGCTGCGCCAGATACACACCAACTCTCGGGTCACGAGTCGTTTCGACCAGCGTTTTGATAAGGTTGATAGGAGTTTTGTGTCTAAATTTCTTTATCATAAAGTCACTGACCCACAGTGACGAGCCACGGGTCCTTGCAACGTATTAAAGTAACGAAATAGAAAAATTGCCAAATGGGAATTAGCCTAATTTCCTTTCAGAAAAACCAATAACACTAATAATGATTAAGTTTGTATGCATGTAAGTTTGTTACTACTTCACGCCCAAACGGCTTAACGGGTTCGGAAGAAATTTGGTACCAGGATAGCTCATATCCTTCTTTTGATACCGGAACAATGCTGTGTTTCCGTGTGATGATCAAATAATTACATACTATGTTTGTTACTTAATAACGCGGCCAACAAGTGTTGGTTACTCCGGTTAAAATTGAGTTTTCAAACTATCTCGGTAACTTTTTACAACTCTTTGTTGTTCTTATAAACTTGTTTTAGTTACACACAGTTTCCTTTGAGTTAATAATGGTTGGCTTGTTCAGCCACATTTTATAGCTGGAACAAGTGGAGTAACCATTACAAGCCCGGGTATCAACTTTCATAAAGAATTATTGCTACAATAATTATGTGTCGTGTCTTTGACTACGACTATAAGTTGGATGTAATGGATGTTGTAAGCGTAAAACAAAATAAGACTGGTTTGACCAGTCTTATTTTGTCCGTCCGTCCGTCTGTCACAGGGCTCTATACCCTGAACCCTAAAAGGTAGACAATTGAAATTTTCAGAGAATGTGCATTTCTCTTGCCGCTACAACAGCAAATAATAGAAATTAAATAAATATCCTAATTATATATTATAATAAAAAACGTAATTATTTGGGTATAATAAAAAATATCTATCTATTGTATTAAGTATATCCACTTTCTAGTACCCGTAGCACAAGCTCTTCTAACTTTGGGGCTAGATGATGCTGTGTGGATTGTCCATTGTCCAGCATTATTCATTTTATTATTGTGACTTTAAATAGCAAAGCCTTTCTTCAACAAACCAGAATTATTGATATATTTATTTAATTTTATTATAGCACATACATTTGTCAGGACTTATTGACTACATTAAGGAATACACACAACCTTTTAGGGTGTTGCAATGGGAGACGGCCAGTTACTTTCCCTAAATAATTTAAATTGGACGTTATCGAGATCGCCGGTCCTATCTTTCCGAATAACTTTGGTCCTAAGAAAGTTTGCTTACACAACTCCAGCTGACTTAATACATTTCTGGCTGAACATTTATGGTGTGGTTTTGGATTGGTTACAATAGTAACCATACACCGCAACGAATATGAAACAATTACGGTGGTATTGTTTGGGCACGTTTGGGAGAGATTTGATGTGATGTGGGTTTGGGTAATTCGGCCCCTGTTATGAAAGCTTTCTCAGTCATCGATCTAGCTATCTAACACTTTTGTATGGCATAAGCGTTACTCGAGCATAGATCGATGACTGAGCAAGCTTCCATAATACCGGCCTTAGCAGAATATATAACAAACCTACTCTCTGATGTTCAAGTCAAACAAGTTATACATCAGAGAACACTTATAAAAATTTAATTAAAAAGTTTTCTTCTGTAGAAGTGCCTCTACGACTTTCATGAAATATAACTTAAAACTTTAAAAGTGACATAGGTATTTATTTAATTTTGATTTTCTAGTTGACATTATAAAATTTTTAGTTGACATTTTAATATTCAAGTGGACATTGTATCCAAATAATAATACCATTTGCATTAATGCTTTCATTGTTTATGTTAATTATTTTTCATAAGAGCTTTTATTATGCTATTATTTTTGTGTTTCCTATTTGAATTGTATTTAAAATTGAGTTGATTTTCAAATTCGTTTATTGTGTACTCAGTAGTTTTAGATTTAAGTTTTCCACAAGTGTTCCGCACACAATGTATTTTGTTTATAATGGAAATAACTAAATTCAAATTGAAATAAAGTAGCTGAGTAATCGAATGTAATGATTATTCCAATACATAATGTAAAGACATGAGATAAAGGATCTATACGATACCGGAATGCTCATTGGTTGAGCTGCGGTTTATTTACTAGCGAGTTCGGTTTATTACCTTCATTATCATCATATTAGCCAATGTACTTCCACTGCTGAACCTCCGCCATGTGACGCTACAAATAGCGGTCCTGAGCCGCCTCCATCCATCGACTCCCTGCAACCGCTGCTACAATGTCCGACCATCTATTTGATGGACCGACGTCCATCGAATAGATCGTTTAACACCTACCACCACACATAAATAATTTATGTCTTTAAAGAAAATAAAAACGATTTACTAAAACTTTCACGTTCAACCGTTTAGTTTAAACCGTTCGAGTTCAATGATTCTGCAACGTTTCATTTGAAGATTGCAAATAAAGTTAAGCTCATTTTATATTTCAGAGAGAACACATGTAACCCCTTCAAGTTCGTGCGACCAAACTGAGACAATAAAATTAGAACAAGTTGTAAGAGACAACGGGAAGTAACTAAATGTCCGTATCGAAGACACCGAAAACCTCTAAAAATACTTCGAATCTCGATAACGTGTAATCCAGTTCTGAATCCATTCTATATTTCTTAATTTCAAAAATTTTCGGGGATTACGGAACTTTTTTATTGTCTATTGCATTTTAAAATACAAACCTAGTGGATTCGTAGATTCTATTAACATTTGGGTCTAACATCTCGCAAGCGAATCTCATTTTTAAGTGACGCGAAATCCAGTTCGTTCTGTGTCTTGGTTTCAAAAATGATTCTGGGTCCACGGAGTTTGTTTATAAAAATATTAATGTCTATTGCATTGTTAAATGCAAACCTAGTGAATTCGTGGATTCTATTAACATTTGGAACAAACTACATCCATCATCCATCATAGATTACATCTTGAATTGAACCAAACGGCTTGCATTTTCGCTGATAGCTTTGTGTACGATCTGACTCGCAAACTCTGATGACTTAGCTATTAGGCAAAGTATGCAGACATCAATTATTATTTATTGAGTTGTCAGCTTTTAGCTTAGACCACAGTTGGTTGAGCTCACATTCAATCTCTTGAAACAATGTGTGCTATACTCACACACTGAAAAGTTCAACAATTTCTACTTGCATGTGAAACCCCCAGTGTTATATGAATTAACAAATTAAATAGAGCTACAGACGTCACGTATTTAATTACTTTAACAAAGCTCGTATAAATAATCTACGTATTTTCTGAGCGTCCTGAGTCACGGCGCATATAACAAGCGCATAATGAAGATTCCTAAGTTTCTAAACTACAACGCTTTTAAATAACCTAACTTTCGGCCACACGTTTTTAAAGATACATTTTAATTCAAGTGGAAAGTGGTCTGACCAATAAGTACCGTATTTCACATCTATATCAGTTATTAAGTTAGCAGCTGCATCAGTCGCGATGCAATGGTCCAGCCAGCGGCAAGCGCCATTCATGTCACTTACATAGGTATATGGATTTAGCCTTTTCAGTAGATTTGAAAAACATAGACCCACCATGGCTGCCACCTTCCGAAACACACGTATAATAATGCGGCCGCAACTGTCGTTCCCGTATAGGCCTACGTAAGTGTCGACATCAACCATCGACATCAATCATCCTTTGTGGATGTAGAAGCCATTGATGATGATGTCTTCAGTGCGCGCCCTCTCGCACACTAGACAAGTCTAACAAACATTGTCAATTGGGGCTAGATGATTCTTGTGTGGATTGTCCAGCATTATTTATTAATTTTTCATTTATTTGTTTCGTGCGCTGCAGATTTTGCATGCGGGATGCGTCTTCGCCCAGGACACGCACATCCAGTATACATCCACCCAGTAAAAACCTTTACAGGAAGAAATCGCTTCTAAGCGATAAAGCCGCCCATTTTGCTTTCATATTTTATGTTAATGTGAAGAGTTACCTATATAATGTTTTGTATTGTAATCCGGCCGATAAGATACACAACCTGAGAGTATTAGGGAATAATATGTCAGGAACCTACGTCTAAGTAGGTACCTACATAGCTCATTGTCAGCCACAATAGCCTTCTGGATGACAGATTACGACAAGGGTTACCACAGATGGATTCCGAGTGATTGATGCATGCTGTTGGACGTTACACGATGACAATAGGCTTAGGTGGCAATAGAGCGTGCATGTTTTTCAATTCAGTTGATATACGATTAGATTACGTAACTGAGAGAAATTGCTTTCTGCGATAGGACCTAATGTCCTGTACTGTTATCAAGTTATCATATAAATAAATGTATAAATAAACATAATATGTGTACTGTTGGTGTATAGGTAATTAAAAAAATAAATCATATAGTTATTTTGTTATTTGTTAATACGATTGCTGCTATGTGGTGCCGGCTTAGAATTTGCACCACCCCAACTCTTCCCGCGGGTGTCGTATGAGGCGACTAAGGGATAACCACGGGGGGCGGGCAACAGCCCCCTGCAGAACAATTATACCTTCGAACTGCGATCCCCAACCCGCATGCCCAGCGTGGGGATTATGGGCATCACCCTCCATAAGATAAAAGCCAATAAGGCGCTTATCAGGGGGAAGCCTGCGTCCAGCAATGGACCAATATAGGCTGTTGAAGGAGGGTTAATACGACTATTCATAATGATCTACTTTCGTATTCGAAATCTGCTTATCGTCAAATTCGAAACTAAACCGATGAAACAACACAACAATCATAGGGCTCCAGTTATTGTTAATGATTAGCTCCCATGTCAAGATATGGAAACGTTTTTGGGAGGGAATTAAATCTGCTAATCAAAGAAGTTGTTTCACAGGTGTGGAGAAAACTGGAATAAGCCGATGTGAGACCATCAGTGTAGCCTCATAAGCTATATTTTCTAGAAACGACAGTGCTGAAAATTCAGCGAAACAAGAGTATTGACTTAATCAAATACAAGGAAATGAGGGCATACATAACTAGCTTCGTTTCTACCACAACGTATTGTAACAACAATAACAACAGAAATAAAGGAGTACGCTACCATAAAAACTCGATTGCTTATCAAATAAAATTTTAAAAGCTATCGATGTATACTATAGCAGAGAATATATAATACTAATTTATAGAATGGACACTCCTCGCTCTCCATGTGACCGAGCTTCCTGACCCTGCCGGGCCCTAGTCGAGTTCGGTTTGCGTTCCAAATGCACGGGATGTACCTACGGTGGACTCACGGGACGGGTATGGCGTTAACGATTTTGACAGACGACGCCGATCGTGTTCAATGTTTTTGTTTGTTTGATCATGGACATATGAAAATTCTTTTATTTTGAGGTTTGATTTCACCTTTTGTGAGAGGAAAATAATAAATAAAATGTCTGAGTTATTTTGCAAATATCTCACTCACACAATATGTTCATCAAGTGACCCTGGGCGCTGCACGGCACGTTTAGCGCAACCCAGTTACGCGCATGTATGTGCTGAGACGCGGATTTTATATGGATAAATGGTCAACTGTCCGCGGTGTGACTATAGTTTAATTTATTTATTGCATTCATGATAGCTTAGATTATAAAAGTTTGGTTTAATATGATTTATAAAAGTACTGCAAAATAAAGCAGAAAAGCTATTGCATGAAGTGAAAATACGTACGTGGTTATTAACCGGCACAAAAACCTGCAGTCCCTAAACCATGTGTGAAAGCTAACGCTGCATAAATCAACAAGATTAGATTAAAAACGTTGAAAATTTGTAAAAATATTTTAGTAGCGTCATACCTTTTTCCAGATAACATTTCACTGTGGGTGGTTGCAATAATTACCTACACAACATGAACATGCGGATTGCTTATTGTATACAAAAATTAATAAATAAATAAATATGTTAAGCCATTGTAAATTAAAAACCGCAACCTCGTTTATTATTTTGTGGTCCATTTCAACTCCGACGGATGAAGTGTTTCGTCGAAGGCCATAGTTTAAAACACAGTTAGCAAGATCAAGTCTATTCCAGACTAAAATCTAGGGAAGCTACCATTATTACTTTGGATTTAATTGCCCATTGAAGGGATAATTTCTATAAAAACATTGAATATAATTTTAGAGTAAATTTTTATATAGCAAGCACGCTGGAACGGTCAATCTCGTGTCCTTAGATAAAAAGATAAAAAATATTATTTCGTCTTATGTAACACAACAACATTAAATTTAAGTACAGATTTAGTGTAAATATTATTAGTAGGTACATGATGTGTGTAAAAGACATTTAAAGGCGTCAACTATGACTCCCTCCTTTCCCTCATAACCTTGATCGCAGATTATGCCAATCTTTTGTCTTATACCGGAAATAGATATCAATGCCTTTGGAGTTTCAGCAGTTTGCCTAATGAACTACAGGCCTTCTAAAATATTCAGTAACTAATGAATGACTAAGCCAGCTGGTATCCTAAACACTGTGTAGCTTTCTAAAAGCTCCAAAAATTATGTCTAACATTCCTCGGACAAACAAACAGACATGCTTTCGAGCTTCTGCAAATTCGATGTTAATTAAAACAAGTATTGATATGGACCAGATGAGCTACCTGTAGATTGTTTGCAACAACGAGTATTTTAATTACGCTTGCAAATAAGGAAAGTTTTAATTAGGTGTCGTTTCTAGTCATTCAATATTTAAGTAGTGTTTTTAGTAAAAGTAAGTTCTTAAACCACTGGAATACGGGAAACTCACATGTTTTTATAAATATTTACATAATGGGAATCCGGTGCTGATTATTATTCATGATATACAATCCGATTAATTTTTGATACAAATAGTGAACAGATTCCGTTGAGTGTGCCATAAGCTGCAAGGAAAATACCAGGCCCATTTCGTTTTACAATAAGAAATCCTCCGGATTTTATATGTAAGTTTTTTTTATAGATAGTTTGTAGTCAAGTATCGATTCTTAACATTTTGACGAAATACGAAACCATAAACTAACCCTGGCCGGAAAATCAGAACCCAGTTGCCTATATGAAAAAGAATACCATTGTAATTTCTTAACCTCTTGAAAATAATGTCTTCAACATGGTAGCCAGGCCAGCTTATGTCAATGGAAACAGCGTGGGTGCAAACAACGATGATCAAGCCCCATTAACCTTACTATTATTATATCCACCTACATGTGTGTTTCTAGCTATACCTACAGCGTGGGCTTGCGACGACAAGGGATACTCTCCCACTTTACAATATTAGCAGCGAAGTCAATAAAAATTCGATCATGCACATTAAACAGCTCTCCCGTCCCACAAACGTTCATATATGAGTTAAGAGCGAGGGAGTTTCGAATCGCTATGCTATTACCGAAGTTTGTAACTAATTAGCACTTGGTTCGGGTGACACTTTGATGCTGGCGGCGGTTATTGCGAAATGAAGCATTATAAAAGTAGTTTTGTTCTGGTAGGCCGAGGATGACTTATAATTATTGCATTGCGCGGGCGTTTTAACGAATGAGGGAGCTAAGCCTTGAGGCTCTCGAGACCTACAGTGCAAGTTGTTCACAAGGTAAACCGATGGCCTGGTAAAGGTCGCGGGAAAACGGCGGGTAGCGCAGGACCGGTCATTGTGGAGAACTTTACGGGAGGCCTATATCCAGCAGTGGACGTTGTTCCGTTGAGATGATGATCATGATGTTCTGTTTTCCATTAATGGCGGTATTTCTTCTAAATTTCGTTAAAGCAAAATTAAATGACAACAGGCACTTTTAAAAATGTATGAAACGTACTCGCAAAAGAAGATGGATAAAAGCTTTAGGTAGATCTAGGTAGCTTCCTGAAAATCACTTATATTTTTTTTTTTTGTAATCTTCTTGATATTAAAGATTTATCTATTACTTTAAATATGTTAGAACTTAGGTTAACAAACACAAAAGTCGGAAAACCTCTTGTACAAAAGTCACCCCTATACTGCCCCTTCCGATGTTAACTTTTTTTTGAATTGGAACATTACAAAGTATATGGTTCTCGATTCAAACTCGGTAAAAGAAAAGTTAACTCTTGAAAGACCTTTTTTCTTTTGTTAAAATACACGAAATAATATGACGATGGATGTGATAAAACAATATTTCAAATCAATACAAAACAGTAGAACAGAACGACTGTTTATTTACACCAATAAATTTACTCTTAATTTTGGACAATTTTGTAAGGATAACGATAGGGTTTAAACCTACTCATAAAACTTTTCTTTCAAAATGTACAATATTTTCTAATTTTATTTTCGAACGCACCCTACTCTAGCACATCCCTAACTAAGTTTGAAACTTTGTTAACGCTTTGTTAATTATTTTATAAATAAAATAAAAAAAACGCGTGTGAAAACTTTTTAGACACGTAGCTCGTCTATGAACAAACAAAATGAGAATTCGAGTAAGATAGTAGGTATGGGTATTATTTATCACTTATGTATGTATTGTTTTTTTATGAAAATCAAAAAATGTGGGTGTAAACAAAATCTTAAACCTCAGCAACATCTTTAAATTCCTAAAGCTGAAGAGGGTAGGGAAAATTAGATCTTTGGACCATCAAATAAAGCTGGCTATTGTGGGATGTTTAGGTGTGAAACAGGGTTCATAATGTCGGTGCCGAATGTGCCGATTTTCAGATTTGCGTCCTTTAAACCGATAAGAAGTAAAAATGGATTATTGCCGTTGCCATCGTAACATCACCTTCAAGATAAGAACTGACCAGTAAGCTCACTGCTAACAAAAACATGAAAAACCAGCTTAGAGTAGCTGGTTTTTCATGACGTAGGAACGGATCGGGGCAGGGTGTTGCTATCCTTGTCAGAGCTAACTTAGAGCACAGCCAAATCCCTCCTCCTAACATCCATAACCTTGAAGCTGTTGGCGTGACCTTTAACCTACCCGACGGAATCATGACGATTTTCTCGATTTACCAGTCGCCTAACTTACCTTTTCTTAGCAGTGGCATGAGTGTCCTAATGGCGGCTGGTAGTCACCTACTCGTCATGGGTGATTTGAATGCCAAACATACCTACTGGTCTCCTGGCCCCATGAAGACCTACGGTAGGACATTATATGAATATATGAATTAATGCTACATGACAAATTCATAATACATGCTCCGGACGAACCTACCTTGGTGCACTATCGACCGGAATTTAACCCATTTACCCTTGATCTTCTACTCAGAAAAAATATTCCATCAATTGATGATATTAGGACAATCCATTCGCTTTCTTCGAATCACTTGCCAGTCTTAGTCCAAATTTCAACTAAAATTTTCCTAAATTAATTATTAAACTTAACTACGCTAAAGCGAACTGGAATGGCTATCGGTCTATTTTGAACGATGATATATTTCTTTCGGATAGTGTTTACAAAATGAAGGACGAAATTGACTCTGCTATCTCGCATCTCCAGGGACAAATGATAACAGCTAGAGATTCGAGTATATCGACTACTACTCTTAAGCCTTGGAACTGCACAATGCCTAGGTGTATTAAAAGAAATATCAAAACTAAAAACCGTCTGTGCGGATACGCTGCCAAAGAATCAGATACTACCATCCGTAAAATGCTATATCAGGAAGTCAAGCAAATCCAACGTGATGTCGATTGCGCAATAAAATCATATAATGACGACCAGAGGGCATCCAAGCTTAAACGAGTCGATAATCCCAGTAATGACATCAGGTGGTTATACTTCCAAACATGGAAGCTTAAAATTAATGCCTCTAAAACAGAAGCCATAATGTTTTCAGGAAAGCGATAATTTCCCAATAGAACTCTTAAAGTCAATGGTCATATGACCATTGACGCTGATGCTATAATAATATTATTCCCTGGAGCATCAGCGTCAAATATCTGGGCACCATCCTGGACAGAAAACTTAATCGGACTGAAAACACCCTTAGATTGAGGCTTATTAGCACAAAAGCTTTCAATTCCCTAAACCCTATATAGAATATACGCTCCACATTAAGTAGTAGAATTAAATTAAATATTTATCGCACCTTAGTCCGCCCCTGTATCACTTTTGCTTGCCCAGTGTGGAGTAGCACGTGTCATTCTAATCTAAAAACTTACAAGTGGTACAAAACAAAGCTCTCAAATATGCTTACAACACGCCCTTTCGTACTAACCTCCATAATTTACACATCAATATTGGTTATTCCATCCCTATTTGAATTTATTTGCAAACTCTCTAAAAAGTTTTACATAAACAGTAATCCTCGCAGTTATAATAAACACATAAAAATATTGCTAAAACTCGCAAGAAAAATTAAACTTTCATCTACACATACAACCGATACAAATTACCCCATGACCTTTTCCTTGAGTGCGATGAATAGCCGGGTACAGTTTAACCCACAGTCACCTACGTACCACTGCAAGATGCGCACACGACTTGGACCCGTTCCTTACCTAGAAATAGGGTCGGTAGTCGAGTGCTCTGCGCACGCGCCTGCTGCGCGAACCTCTTACAATACTGTAGAGATAAGAACCGGCCGAGCTCATTTGTATTAGAGATTTATATTGTTCGAGTTCCTGGTTGCGTATTTCTCATAATTAGTCCGTAAACATTTGACAAAAGTAATGCACCTACCCTCTATTATACAATTTATTCTTAGACGTATTAGTTATATAGTATTAAGTATCTGTATTCTATCATTTTTATTGTTTAAAGTTATAGGCTATTAAGTGTATTATTATTATCCAAAAATATACCTACATAATTTTTTTTTTGTTAGTGGCTATTGCTGAATTTTATAAGTTCATGTTCATCAGGCTTTAGATCGTATGCAATTAATGCAATCTTCACTAGTTTTTAAATAAGCCAAGTATGGCTTAAAAAACTGCTCACAAGGTATGTGGACTAGTGTTGATTTAATCGTACTTGTAGTACTAGGATTAAATCAACACTAGTCCTCTGTAATCTTATATTTTATTATGTTAGTAGAGAAATTTTGAAACTGAAAAACTGAACTAAAAACAAAAAGTAAGTTACTTAAAATATATTTATACCGGAAGAAATTTCAAAAAATAGATGAGGGCACTGCACAGCACACCGGTTGAAAGGATAGAGTAATAATAATAATAATGCTGGACAATCCACAAAGCATCATCTAGCCCCAAGCTAAGCTGAGCTTGTGTTATGGGTACTAGAACTAGATGACTGATAAACATAATACAATACATAACATAGATAGATACTTTTTATTATATATAGAAAATACCCAGAACACCCGGAACAAATATTTGCAGATCGTACAAACATTTGTCCCAAGGCGGGAATCGAACCCGCAACCTTCTGCGTCGGAGGCGGACCTTCGCCCGCCGCGCCACATCGGTCGTCAGGAGTCTTGAAAGAATCGCAGAAAGACTCCGCTAGCAAACGTGAACACGTTTTCGTCTTATATGTGACCCACGTGTAAATTTGTCCAACCTAAATGTATATCAAAAGCAATAATATAGAATGATCCGTTGAGTGGACCCTTGTCAGAGAGGATCGAATATAATCTCTCGGACATCATGAATATGGTTTTTATTGTGTTCTTGATTGAAAATGATTGTGACAGTTGCTTTTACTTATACGAATTCAATGGGATAGGTTATTTAGTTTTCCTTTATCACATAAATATTTTTGTAGCTAATATTTTTATTTCAAGGAGAAATCCAAAAAAAACTGAATGTACATGAATTATATTACATGTTACTATAATAATTTCACTTACCAATGTTTTAGCTGAGAAATAAACAGTTAATCAATAAAGAAATAAAATGATTAAGTTGGAAACAAAGCCGACAAACTGTTGTACAGTTTTGTAGGCAGAAACTTTTTATAGCAATGTACTTTTAATTTGGAAAAAAATAATAAACTAAATAAATAAATAAATTCTCGCACTACTTAGGTAATATTAACATAGTAAGAAGTAAGTAAAGTAGTCTATGGACCGCCAAGGCGCAATTATCAAGACCATCCCAAGATATGCATACTAAGATGTGTTCTCTGATCAAACGGGGAATGTTTAATAGCGGAACAAATCATATCTGATAAGATTGTTTTAAATCAAATTGCACGTGTAAGTAATTTAAAAAAAAAGGTTTAATACTAGTGTATTTAACCGGTCTATTACTAGACACGTAGATTTTTTAAAATCATATTTATTGTTAAAGACTTTTATTTTGAAAAGTATGTCAGTCCTATCATAACCAAAACTTATTATTATCAAGCAAAAGAAAACAAATACTTAACAATATTAAGCAAGTAATCAATCAAGTTGTAGGTAGAATTCTAGACATAAAAGAACATAATGGAAATATCTTCAGGAAAAACTTAAGTGGATGGTTAATGATTTTTTTTCTTTATTGTAAACAAATATTTAAACATTTTAATTGGAACCTAAATTACTACTTCTTAATACTATATGATTCGCACAATATTTGCACGCCTGCGTGACTATTTGCTAAAATAGTTATAAGACCTGACATTGGATAATAATGATGTATGTATTCTTGCAAATAAATAATAAATGTTTTATTTATTTATCTAAAATTGCCCAATCAGCCACTTTTTGTATGCAGTTGATGAGCCATCCTTATATTGTAAGCTAACATATCTTTCGAGTATGTATGAGTATCTTTCGAATTCGAGTATTGATACGATCAATCAATAAGCTAAGCTAGGGTAAAACGTTAAGGGATGCTAGCTAGCTGAGGGTGATAAAAACTCCGAAGAGATTAAATAAACGAACCCGTTGTGTGATGCAATCATCACTCAATAGTAGTAAACTCAGTGTTCAATAACACTGAGATTACTTTCCCAGTAGTCGATAATTGCGGTCAATGCAAGCTAAGCTAAAGTTAAAACGTACCTACTGTTTGTACTTATGCGATAGCTTGTACAAGTATATTAGAAAACTGAATCTACAACTAAAATAAATTACGTTGGTACCTAGAAGATTTCCTTTATATTTTCACATTTAACGGCCAACAAATGTCGGCTGCCGCTAGCTAGAAAACTACGATTTTATATCCGTTTCAGAAAACCAATAACCGCATTTAGGTCACGTATTTCGTCCACTGGGGACTTTCCCGACATACTTTTATCAAGAAATACGTATCCTAACATACTTTATACGAAGCGAGCGAAACGCCTGCGCCTGCAAAGGTGAATATATGACTCTTTAATAGGGCGCATTGCGTTGCGCGCCATCTTGGGAAAAGGAAGGACATAGGATTTCGCGTTCATAGGAGCGGGCGGGAGCGGTATACGTTTTTGGAATTTATAGACACCCAAAAATTACTTTGCCAAAACGAACAAGTTATTGCACTCTTACCCTCGACGACCGATGTGGCGCGGCGAGCGAACGTTTGCCTGCGACGCATGAGGTTGCGGGTTCGATTCCCGCCTTCGGAAATTTTTGAACGATCTGCAAATATTTGTTCCGGGTGTTCTGGGTAATTTCTATGTATAAAAAAAAAATATTTATGTAATGTATTGAATTGTATTAAGTCTATCAATCATCTAGTACCCATAACACAAGCTCTGCTTAGCTTGGGGCTAGATGATGCTGTGTGGATTGTCAAGCATTATTTATTTATTTCTTAGTTCCAAAACATTCAGCATTTATTAACCAAACACCGCTTGAAGTTTGTAACATGCATGTGCCCGCTACCGCACAGCATATAAACGACACAGCATAAAATGCCAAACGGCACGCAAGCGTTAGCGATGTTGCCGTTACCTACTCGTTATGTTTACGCCTTGCTAACCGCAAGCTTCAATGTGCATTTGTCCTTAAAGCCCATTCTCATGGTCAAAACAAAAGAAACTCAATAATATTCTACTATCTATTGGTGAATCTCTATCCTCAATCAGTCAGTTAGGAACAGGAACTTGACGCTGCTGCTGCATTCCCTTATACCTAGTTCCCATAAAATTCCATACTCACAGAGGAATGGAAGTAATTTTATCCACGATGTAGAATTAGTCCCTTGCGTAGCTATTTTCCGCTCGTGTGAACGTAGCATAATGAAACGATGAAGCCATAAATCTCCCTCTATAAGTACTTTATACAGGCTGTCCCATTCTTAGAGGTTTTATTTTATGGATTTATTTTATGAAGTGCAGGGTGTGAAAATCTTACGGTCCAGAGAATACAAGTTTTTTCAAAAACGGTTTTTTTCTACTCGAACAGTCATAAGTACTAACAGATATTTTGTCCTAGATTTTTTCCCCATTTTCAATGGAAAGAATTAGAAAATAGTCTGAAATTATAGACAAAATCAGCTTTGCATTAAACCCGAAAAAAACTGTGTTCTTGAGTGGAGGCCATGTCTCGGCAAAACTTGTGTAGAACGCTCCGCCCAGGTGGGAAGATGACCTGCAAAAGGCTACAGGCAGATGCTGGATGCGGCAAGCTGAAGACAGGGCGCTATGGCGCTCATTAGTGGAGGCCTATGCCCAGCAGTGGACTAACATCGGCTGATGATGATGAATCTAAAAAGAGAATGGTCTAGACATCAGCTGACCTAAGCAGAGTAGATACATTTATCGATGAGCCTTTGATAAATGTATTCAAAACTTTTGCTTTATCGTTTGTGTCTGTCTTGTTTAAAAGGCCTAAATAACTCGTTAGATTATTTGCGCATAGGGCATCATCTTTCACAACTAAAATTGTTCCTACATAACTAATCTTCCAAATAAAATGCAAATTGTATGCTCATGCCAGTCAATAAAGAAAGTATTTTGTAGAGGTTAAAATTTAATTTCCTAAAAGCAGAACTCGAAAACATTCAGCGTTTATTTTTCTCGTTAGCAAAGTTCACTCCCCGGCCAATTGGCACCTGTTTAGGGTGCTTCAGCTGGTAAAGGTGCTGCTACTTGACACAAAGTTATAATAATTTGTGAAACTATATTCTTTTGGCAGTCATCGAAATGGAAAATGTTTATTGATTGTAATCTTGGCTAAGATGAGCATCATGTATGATGTAGCGGTTGCTGATATGATAACAAAACTTATATGGATTTTACTTATTGGCCAGTCATGGCAAGCCTTACTACCAATCCTACCCTGGTGATAGGCCGGGGCGAAACCCTATCACCAAAATCCTAAGGCACAGATTGTCAATTCTGTCATCACAAAAAACTAATTTTATTATGACTTGACCGCAACGCAACAGCAACGCCGCCGACACAACCAGGCGGGTTCATAAAGGCAACATTAGTTATTCTATGGAATCATCTCAGCGACAGTGCCCGTCGCCATGTCCGCGACAAATATCGGTGGCTTGTCCGCGACATTTCGCGACTTGTCAAAAGTTGCTGATACCTTGCCACCGACCATGTTTACCTTCCTAGCGACACAACCTGGCGGTTTTGGTGTGTCGACGCATAAATTTGCAACCGCCAACATGTCGCCGACAACCCGCCAACATTAAACCCGCCTGGCTGTGTCGGAGGCATTGTTGACTTTAGTGTGTAGAATCCTTTACATTTTTATCGTGAATCTGAGTGCGGTGAATCAAGTTTAGTATAGGATATCCTTGTTCACGTACCTTCTCTTGTACGACGTATCACGATGTCATAGAATTTAATTGACTGTGAAAGTGGCGCTAGCTTCCAATTAACAGCTCCTAAACCTGAAATTTCAGTTCGGGACGGAACCAATTTCTTTGAGCTAGATGTTGACAGAATCGATTTGTTCCGAGAAAGATTGAGCTGTGCGCTTGTATAAATTGGAGTTTTATAAAAAGGAGGAAAATTTAAACAAAAGAGGTTCTTTTGGTATTGGCATCGAGGAAACAGCGACAGCTGGTTGTTGTGATGCTATGGCCACACTGCGAGGCGAAGATTCGCGTTCGCGTTGTGGCAATAAAACTTCGTGTTCGATTTATGACGAAGTGTTTGGCCACATTGGAAAAAAACTTCGCAACATCGCAATAATCTAGAACAGTGCGATAATTCATTTTCACGGAAAAAATGCAAGAGGCGGTTGCGCTCACATGTACACAAATAATTGTTTTTTGCATCTATATTATTTGAACATAATAAATAAATACTGCTCGGCACCTCGCTGTCAAAAAAGCGCGCAACCGCAGGAACTTTGACGTGATAGACCGCAACAATTTACCGACAGCGCTGCAGCAGCGCAAAGGGTATTCGTTTCGCGATGGTGATTCGCAATAGGACTAATTGCTTGGCCAGACTTGTCGCGACAGCGCCAATCTTCGCGTTATCGCGATAGTGTGGCCGTAGCATAAAAACTAAGCATCATAATGATTATTATAGATGAAAACGACGTAACACTTCTCGCAAAACAAAACAAGTTTATTTTTATAGTAAACTGTTAGTACAATTTTCTGTTCAAAATATTATAAGATTCAGTTAGTTAAACCAATTGGAAGTATATATAAAGAACATTACAAAAACCAAAGAAATACCTTACAATATTTGATCAAGTTACAAATAAAATGCAAAATGTTTTCAGCGAAATTTAAAAAGTGGATTCAAAACTTGATATGCATATATTTATGCAATCATAAAAGCCAAATAGATCGTGTTTATTTTCGTGTTGTATGTATTGATGCTAGATCTAGTAAAATAAATGGAAATATGCTGTGTATGTATCAGAAACTGGTGTTGATTTTTGTAATTTTGGACCTTTTGTTTGTTGACACACATCCACAGAACTATTCTGCTATTTAAAATTATGGTAGGTATTATTACACTAAGCTACCTTTATATGTTTAATTCTACACAGACCAAGCATTTTCATATGTAACTACGTCAACCATTAGATTTATTTCACTTCCGAAAGATTTATTTCACCTGTCACGAGTGACGAAATCCGTAACTACGCATGGATCCCTGTGTGTTCGTTTGCACAAGACAAATGGTTGTATGTGTGTTCGATTCTGCTGATAATTTGAGGGTGGATTTACAGTCAAGCCTTCGCCTACGAATCGGTTTGCGCGCCGATGAGTGGAGACGTTCTTTTCTCTCGGTTATTAACTGTGTTAATAACCGAGAGACAAAAAAAAAAAAAAAAACAAAAAAAAAAATCAAATTCGTTTGTCAAATTTCTATCAATAAACTGTGAACTTCTGATAGCGCCCTTGAGTGTTGCCATAAAGGAGATACCTGATGTCCCGATTATTGATGTCATCGGTCGTGTAGCCTGCAGTAGCCAGTACCTACAGGTAGGTGGTGAATACTTCCTCAAGATCAGCAGAATAGTTGTACCTATTTTCACCATTCTCATAGTATTTGCTTTTTTAATTTCTCCAAATACATGAATAATATACCGCCTGCAAAATATCTAAAGATTTTTAAATATCCTTAACAGACAAGTTCTTTACATGCAAATGTCACCGGCACCTCCAATTTCCACACTGGTAGTCAAATGAGTCGCGAAAATTGGATTCATTACCTACTTTATTCTGTGCGTGTCACTTTGCGTTTCGTCATTTCATAGTATCTATAGAGGTATTTGTCTAAGAGTTGCAAATCACGGCAAATGGTACCTAAAACTAATTTACATAATATTGCATATAATATGCAAAACAATGCATCCTCTTTTTACATTATTAGTCGTTTGTATTCACATAATTTTGAAAAAGACAAAACACTGCTACTATTTCTTCCATGAACATACGTCAAAATGAGAACACTGTTGATTAGCCATTGCATAAAGTTGATAATACCTATGTAAATTAGTAAAGGGCAAAGTTACTATTTCGATAATGACGTAGATATCTTTAAAGCAAACTTGGTGATAATTTCGTTTTGTTTCCTAACAAATTGTGCTTACGTTTATTCGTGTATAATTTGATTAAGGAAGGCGTTAGCCACGCGTCCTTATATTCAGAACAAAAATATATTTCTTTAAGTAGTACACGAATATTTATTTTTTTGTAATTAAAGAATAGAAACAAACCAGATTAGTATTTACAATTAAAACAGTTGAGCTAACTGTAGACTATTGTAAACTCTCCAGCAACGTCAAAAATCAATTTAAGGCAAAAGTTATTTTCGAATAATGGTAGCAATAGCGATTTGCGCAAAATAACCAGCTGTAACTCAAATAATTTAACAATATTGATATCATGGTGTTTGTGGCCGCTGAAGTGCTTTCCATGTACACGAAATTACGATATTCCAAAATGTTACTGTTACTCGTATTTATGCGGTTGTACCCAGTATTAATATTTTCATATTACGTGTTCATCCATGAATATTTAGGAATATCTTGACTTTTACCCACTTTTCAGATTTTAATCTTTATTTTCACAAACTTTTGTTAGATATTTCATTATGCTTTGCATAATAAGTAGGTGCTTATTTAGCTTGTAGAGAAAATATCTATTATGTTTATAAGATTTAATCTTTTGCGTTTTGCGAATGCCAACAAGAACCCCAGCATTATTAGAAAATATTATAGGCCGAGAGCTTAGTAAGCTCTTCTGGTCTTTCGAATTGAATAGGTAATGAAAAAAAAACGTGTTTTTTTTACTTTACTACCTACCTTAATTTTAAAATTTAAACCTTTTCTTTTAATAAGATAACTCTTAGGATTTCAGCATTTATAGCAGGTACGTGTAATTCATGAAATGTATGGCGTTGGGCAGATGAAACATTAACCAAAAGTCGCGTACAATCTTTGTTCTCTCTAAAAACCCTGTTATTTAAATGAAAAATCTATTTAAAATTCAAATTTCTGGCATGAAACCGAAACAATTATAATGAAAATTAGGCAAGTTACAAGCGTTTCTCTTCTGAAACTCGACTCCTAAGGCACCAATTTGAATACCGTCCAGGTTTCTTTAGATATTTAAGAAAGTCGTGGAAATAATAAAAGCGCGGAAAATAACATTAATCGGTGCTTTTGTTTCCTCAAGACTCCAGATCCTGGTAACTAGGTCAGCAGCTTGGCTAACAACTTTACCGAATCGCAAAGAGACCGTCTCTTTAAAAAATAAATGTGTGTTGGTCATAAGTTTACATAGATGTTTAGCGCGTTCACTGCCAAGCTTCAACGATGCGACCCGGAGGGGCGCGTCGCTGTGCAAGGAGCTACATCACGGTGGCAGTCTAAGTGTTACGGAAATCTTTATCTATGCATATATTTTTTATCTTTATCTATGTACCTAGAATTGCAAAATATGTTTATGCCAAACCAAATTACCCAATTTACCAAATATAACCAAATATATGTAAGTTGTGCCAAACCAAATACCTTTAGTTAAATAGGTATAGTTAGCTTTATCAAAATTGAACCCTGACCGGGTTATCAGACCATATTGTTTAAAAGTACTTCACTTAATAGAGCTTCAATTAAAATGAGGTTAAGAATCTAGTTGACGTACGTGTTTTTGATTTAAAAGTAAAGACACATACACTGCCGGCCAAAAGTCCAAAAAAAGTCCAAAAGGCCAAAAGACCACTGTAAAAATCTTTGTCACCAACAAAATATTTCAAAGTACACATATGATAATGAGCTAATTTGAACACCTGCGTATTCTATTATTATTAAAGAATTTCTAAGAGTCATTATTTATGTTGTTGTTTAAGTTATCATCCTAAAAAGGTCTATTGTTTCAAAACATCAATGAGCGCCGCGCAAGGACCAGGTGGTAGAGTCATTGTAATATTTTTATGATCTGCTCATTACTTATTGTTTTGGGTTTGTTTTGCGTTAACCGATATCAGGGATTATGTTAGCTTCCTAAAACATATTTAGTACCTGAGTTTTTATGGAGTAAATTATTTTCTACCTTATTAGTCTGAGCTCGTCGTTGTTACAGTGAAGACATCTTAAAATGGGAAAAGTTCGCGAAATTATCAGTGAAACTCGCTCTGCCATAGTGTAGGTACTAAACGGGAAGTCGTCAATCGAATGTGAAATTTAATTTATACCAACGACTCGCGTTCAATCATCCTATTCAAACTTTAATTTGGCTTTAGTGACTGAGTTTGTACTTGTTTGCATGATTAAGTTTAACTTGGTATGATATATATATTATGCTCGGCTTGATCCGAAGACTCTAGATGCTATGATGTAGTGATTTTAATAAGTATACGTAGTATGCGCCCAGCGTTTACCATTTATTTGCACTGTTTGGAATTATTTAATTTTCCCACACTAATCGTATTTATTTTTTATTTAAAAACATGTTGTGGGTAGGCGCTCCCGTCTCGCCTACAGCCTGTCGTCTCCTTATCATTCGCGATATAGCACTTAGCCATTTTACACTAAAACTTTTTAACCATCTAGTAATCTTATCTAATTCTTTCTCAACAAAATGCCAAACTTAAATCCACGATTCTAAATATAAAATACCAGATTCATTTAACCTAAAAAACTTAAACTCCTTGATAAAGAAGTTCATCGTGGAAGAAGTCGAGACCGTGTTGTGAAAAGACGTCGAGTGCTTTCCAGTTCCAGCTCACCATGTGCGTCGGTGCGATGTCATTACGAATAATCACAGGAACGAATGTCGCAACCAAATGGTTAGTACCTACCTATCTATTGGCTTTTGTCGTAAAAATCATGAGATTTCTTCTAACCTACTCATTGAATATTGAAACGGTATTGTGGGCAGCTACTTGGGCTGCTTCGTGCCTTCACGTTCGTGTTGTGAGTAGCTCATGGAGGCTATTTCTTCACTATCACCCCTTACCTTAATATTGAAACGGTATTGTAGGCTGCTACTAGGGATGCCTCGTGCCACCATTATTGTGTTGTGAGTAGCTCATGCAGGCTATTTCTTTACTATCACCCAACATAAAATTCACAAACTTTCGACTTCATAATATTAGTAGGATTTATCTACTGGCCTGATAATGGCGCATGCGAATTCGCGGTCAGGACCTACAAAAAACTAATACAAACTTTAAAATAAAAATCTATATGCACGTGAAACAAATGATGGCAGTTACCAATTTAATTTTACAGTGAATATGTTCGTTAGTTTTCATAAGGAACACGTATCACCTTCTACCTAACTGTTAATTCTACTTACCTGCTACATATCTACAACAATTTAGTTGGAAAATCTATGTTCACATTCAGCTCTATTTCGCACCTTATGGAAGGTCTACGCAAGCAGTTATTTGAAAAGGATCCTTGTTTTTGGCAGATAGGAGGCTGTAACAGTTTCTTAGCTAATCCTCTATCTGAGGAGGCTGGGAAACTGTACAAGCTTTATCAACAGGCAATTAAAGAACGCGATTAATGTTTTGTTCCATTTTTCACTATTGTACCTACTTAGCTTAATTGTTTCACTTATTGTTTTTTCTTGTGTGTCCTTTTATTGTAATTTGTGTACTTTTCAAGGGTGGCATGTTCAAATAATTGAACAAACCCTAAATAAATGATTTAAAAAAAAAAAAAATGGTGTGCTAAGGGTTACATTAGCTAGGGGTTTGGTACCGTAATCTATCGTGAGACGGGTGAACATTTTTCGTTTGAATTATTGGATAGTGACTCAGCATAACATTATTTTAGCTTGACTCTAATATTTATAAGCAAATTTATGGGCAAGTCAAAAATAAAGAGTACGTTTTAAATTAAATACATTACTGACGAGGTCAGTAATAATTGGGTTGCTAGCCGCAATGATGATGGCTAAAAGCGCAGCATAGCGCAATTCCAGGCCATCACACCGGTCAGCAATGCAGCCCTTGATGGACAAGATGAAATGAAGGCCGAGACCGAAGGTCGAGGCTATTATAGCGCGGACTTATAGCGCGGCTTATATAGTGCATTTCTCAAACAATTTAAACATGAAAATAAATACAACAAAATAATCAATTATTTCAGATCGATTAATAGTCCCTAAAAACAAGCACAAACAATACATAAAACCAGCTTAGTTCATAAATTATGGTAAAAATTTGCACCTGAAACAAAACTCGACATTTTGCAGCCAGCAATTTCCATTGCTGGCCGCAAAACACGACAGTAATGAAAATTGCTGGCGCCTGTTCGAGAGAGTTCGAAAGATAGACTTTTATCAAAGCAGTTTATCAAAATAATCACCAGATTACGTACTTTGTTTGAGTAAAAATGTAAACTATACATATGTCTGCTTACTGAAGCCTCAATTCCTGCCGTATTTTTTCTTATTTTATTAATGGCGTTACGAAAACGTCGTTTCAGTTTGTTCATCAGTACAAAGAGTTTAAAAGGTAATGTCAAATTAGTTTTTATTGTTTTTGTACAATATGACGACACTCGAACAGTGTGAAAATCGCAGCAAATGCTGAGTCCCCAATATTTCCGCTATAATACACATGCCGGACGCCAATTGTGCTCATTTCATCTGAGGCATTTAGGTTTGCGGTTCGTTTGGCATTTACAGGTGGTCAGAAGCACATCTTTGGGATTAAAATAAGCTCGTATGTTAAAATGCATTTCGCTTGTGTTATTAAAGTTGTTTTAGTCGTAGGATACTTTTGTTTAGACCATTTTGAGTTTGTACTAGGTAATATTTTGTTATGTGAACACTTTGGTAAGTGATAGTTTAGGTGGTTGAGAGAAATAGTAAGATATTTTCTCCTCTGGGCTGACCCATCTGGTCCACATGCAATCTTTGGAACGTATTTCTGTTCGATGGTTCTATCGATGCTTTCTTTGTAGTGCAATTTGTACGACCGCCATACGTTGTTAAGTTATTTTATTACGCTATAGTATAAACTTAATAGGTAGGTATTTTATAGCCGTGGCGTTCGCGGGTAATAAGAATCGACCCCTTGTAACCGACCTTTTCCACTCTGATCCAATTTTTGTCTACTGTGATCCACCGCTGCATTAGTTCCGACTTCAAGTTCCACTGATCCACCGATGGATTAACCCAGCTCAAGAATGTTGTAGGAGTCGACTTAAGTGTACCAACCAGGATGGACGGCAGCTTCCTTCTGTGTATTTTTAACACCTCTACGGCGATCACACATCTGCCTGCCAAGTGTGGTGATTATAGATAAACCGCCAAGTGCGAGTCGACTCGCACACGAAGGGTTCCTTACCGTAAAAATTAGGCAATTTTTTCAAAGAACATAAATTTTTCACTTGTTTCCCTTTCAATTTTTAACTTTATTATATTTGCTGTATTAGCTGACAGTTGAAGTGTTACTTATTTATAGAAAGTTTCATGTGCCTACCTATTGCTTTTTAAGAGATACAGCCTTGAAAAATTAAGGGCAAAAAAGGCAAAAATATCACGTTTTTTGTTTGGGAGTCCCCTTTAATTTTGATATTTATTTTAATTTTAATATTTGTTATTTTAGCGGCAAGAGAAATAACATTCTCTGAAAATTTCAACTGTCTCCCTTTTACGGTTCATGAGATAGCAATGACAGACGGACGGACGGACGGACGGACAGACAGTAGAGGCTTAGTAATAGGTTTCTGTTTTCACCCCCCTTTTTAGGGTTCCGTACGCGAACGTACGGATCCCTAAAAAGGGGGGTTTCTGTGTAGGGAGGCAAGTACAGCAGTGGAAGTATGAGTACCTTATATACTCGCAAAAACCCATTATTCTATAACAATTCTATAAAACTTCTGCTGTCTACACACGGTGATATCGCGGCAAACATTTACTTACTCATGTAGGATGTCTCTTAATATTTCTTACCTTATACCGTAGAAAGAGGCAACATTGCATACTTATGAAGTTATGAACAAACTATGCCCGCTATGAACGATGTTATTTTCATCTAAAACAAAGACACTAAGCGCCATTGATGTGCATTTATAGGAAATCTCTCTCTCTTCTACAAGGGGAATTTTTTAGCCTTTGGAAGTACGACTACGTTATAATTAAATTCATTGAATATGTTATGGGTTTATGTAAAAGCGAGGAAAAAACTCACCTTCATGTTTTTGCACGGCTATTTAGGATACTATTTATATTATATAATAGGTACATATAATTGTACTAACTAGGTAACTAATTGATTGGCCTAATTTTTGATAAAAAACTTAATTGTATTTAGCACAATATCTTATTTGGTCAATTTAAAAGAAACTTAAAGTTTTAAACCAAACTATTTGCTAAATCTTTAAGTGAGCGTAGAAATGAGAGTTGCTACGCTGTAGCAAACTATAGTTTTTAAATTGCATCTACGACGTTTGCTACGCTTATGCTACGCCATAGCACGCTACGATCTTTGAATTGCATCTATAAATTGTTTCGAATGCAGAAACAAATCTGTCGATAGACTGTTATAGCTAAAAATATTTTTTTTAATTATTCAGATATAAAAAATATCTGAATTTATCTTGTGTTATGCAGCTGGGCAAAAACCACCCCCCCCCCCTTTTCTCTTCAGATAGAGACTTCAAATAGAGACAGAGAAATGTCGACGCTTTACGCTCAATGTTCAACAATTTCATGTCCAATAACTAAATATTGTAGCGAACTAAATCACACTTGCAGTGGTAGGACTAAAGTCTTACTCAAATTCAATAAGTTACGCGTAAGGTTGTCACATCTTGCTCTCCTCGTAATATCCGGAATGAAGTCAGTTTCCGGTGTGAATCAAAATGCCTCTACCTATCGTTTAACTTCTTAAGATTGGATATTAACCTAGTTTTGAATAGGTATACCTTTATCTTTGCCTAACATTCAAAATTTTGCGTGCAGTTACATAGTAGTACTTTCGGTAGTAAGCATACGATACGATTGTGATTTTGATAATCTTCAGTGCGTAGTCGATAGAATGGTGTAGTCTCGGTAGTTCAGTTACAATTAAGTGGACCGGACTTCTGAGTCGCTCGATGCCTCAGTAGTTAGGTTGCCTAATTGAACAGGACTTTTTAACCTTTTTTTGCAACAGTAATGAAAGTGTAATTTGATTTTGATTACCTCCGCGAAACCTAATATTTGTTTGCGAACTTTAGTTAAGTTAGATTAATCGATGTTTGTTACATTTTAACCCTAAAACCATTCAACTGGTCTGATGGTTGCCAAAGTGTAATTCTAGATCGACCTACAACCTATTATTATACAACTCGTAGACAATTTTTTATCTAATATCCATGCATCAAAATGCTCAGTATGCCAGTTAATAGAACGTAAAAATTACACCGAATTGCGTAATTATTTAACTAATTTTCGACCAAATTTCCCCTACGCGTATTGATATTTACGGTATATCAATAAGCGTGAGGGAGGAGTGCGATTTGTTTATAAAATCGTATTGAAACGAAAAACAATTGCACCGCAGAATAGAAATCGAAAATTACATCGTCAATCAAAAATACGTTTATCGCTCAACGCCGCGCAAACTGAACTGTGAAATTGTGAAAATGGAAAAGTACATTGCATATTGCCTGCTAGGTTATTCTGCCTCTATTCCGGTCGGAACAATCTTTACGTTTGACGAGAGAGCTTGTATACTTTTGAACATGCATGTAGGCTTACGGAAAAACCGATATACCTCCGCCTTAGGTTATGCTTATCTTATGTTTCCTCTGTATCTCTCAATGGAACACAACCGAAGAGAGTGTATGTTTTCAAGTACCTGCACAGAATCCTTGTCAGATGAGGAAGATGTTGAACGTGAGCGAAGGGTTCTCCCAACTAGGGCAACCATGGTAACACAGCGATGTCACTGTTGTTCAGTTCCTGTTAAAATAATGTACTACACTTTATATATTATGTACTACTTCATGTAGCTTGTGGACTAACTAAACCAACAGGTCCCTTCGTGTACAATTCAATAACGCTTTCCGGGCGTCGTTGCGGCTACCGCGCTGTTGCAGTGCGGGCGTGGACAGCTTCCCAGCTGTGATACGAGCTCGCTGCGTCGCCACGCTGCGTCGCCTGCGTGCCAGCCGCAACAGCCTCCTGGCAGCGATGACTGAAGACCTGAACGGCCGATTCCTGCGGCATTGGGTAGGCAACCTGGAACTGAGAGCACCTTGCCCCTGTCAAAGTATTTTTACACTGTTCATATTCCTAATTATTCTAAACTGTATATATGTATGTAGTAAAAATAATTATGTAAAAATTATGTGCAAAATGTTAATTTTGTAACTGTGTTTTTTTAACATATTTCAGACAGTGCATTGTGGTCCACACAACGCACTGTCTGAAATATGTTATGTTATTTTATTTTATATATTTTTTAAATAATTTAGTTCTTCTCAGTCGTTACAGTCTAGACAGAGTGGTCGTGGTCTATCATGGGTGGTGGAACGCCTCACGATCCAGCGTCATTCTTCTCGCCCCGCTGCGTTCCTGGTGTAGGGGACCGTTCAGTGCAGCTTTGTTTGTTCCGTCCAGCGAATAGGCGATCTGACGCGAGCTCTTGTGCCGTCAGCTTTCCCTTAAACCACAGGCGTTCCACAGAAGAGAAAATATTAACGTTCTTTTTGTGCAACACAAATAAAAAAAAACAAAAAAGAAGTGAAATGAAAGAGTCGTACCTAAATTAAGTATTTTTTTCGTAATTGCTACGTTACCAGTACTGTCCACCATATGACTGCTCCATTCACAAGTGACATTTATCGATCACATATTATTCATTCCCTGAATGGGAACGTTCCATTTCCTTATATTATACGAAGCTGTTTCAAAGAGGAAGTTAAGTCAAATTATCGGGACTAACGAGAGCTTCGATATTTATCGAGCTGATGATAGATTACGTGTTTAATATGTTTATGCAATATAGCATTCTTTCAAAGAAAATAAACCCTTGGTAGGTAGGTAATTTTATTAATAAGTCATGTGAACGAAATGATATGCAGCGGCACGTGTAGAAGCCGATATGCCTATGGCAAAGGTTCGATGTAAAAATCGAGGCCCGGATTCAATTTTAAGGATTCTAAAAGTTGAAAGCGGTATGAGATTTTGGTATTTAATTTTTGCTTGACGAGCATGAAAAGTACAGTAAGGTCGGTCGCGTTTCTGAGTAATGATTTAGTTGGATCATTTATTCACTAGGGGGTATAAATAAGCTCATGTACGAAGTACAATTTAGTGTTTATTAACAGGGAAGATTAACGATTAATTAAGCAACATTATTGTACATTATTATTACATTACAACATTATTGACTACACTATTGTATTAGGTCATATCCTGTAAAAATAGATGTAAGTGTTTTCAATAAATACAAATACAAACATTGGTCATACTTTTTTATTTTTTTATTAATTTTTTTACCAACTTAAGAAGCGAAGCAGTCTAGAACGAGCGAGTGGCTCTAATGTAGACTTCTGAGGTAGCGATGAATTTAAAAGGCACGAAACGAAAAATATTTGCGCTCGAGTTCAACATACAACTTTTCACCACGACTAGCAAGAAAATATTTTGTAATTTATAAAAGAGGTCGAATATCAGAAACTCATTTTGGTCCACAACCATCAAGGTTAAAAATCCTATAAGCCGCTTTCAAACCATGAACAGACGCATTTTTTTTATATGCAGGTTGAACGCTTACTATCCTCCTTCCCTTCGATAAGCTTAAATGAGTACAGAGGTGCAACTCCTACACAAATTCCATACCTGTTGTTTGGGAAATTATTTAAAGATAGACATATCATTTATTTGCCACCACAATACACACAATATAAATTAACAATTTTGAAATAAAAATTAGATACTTATTAATATTAATTACACATTTTATTATAGAAACCATGCGTTGAAAAAAAACTAATTAACATTATGTAAAAAATAAGTAACTTGATGACCAATGTGTGCTGCAGTAGTAAATGGACCTAGGCTCAGCATAAAGCCGACTGTTGTGAACAGAAGGCGCTGTTAATCTGCCTAGACCAGAACAAGAACAATCACAGGAGTGATGTGCGTTTGTAATATTTACTAATAAGAAATTAATAATTATATAAATAACAAAAACAATAACTACAAAATTATAATCTAACATTTAAAAGGGGCATCGGAATCAGGCAATCGAGAACTGTGTTGATCCAAAAAAACACACCTTAGCCGTTTCCTAAAAGTGTATTTGGATTTTACCAGCCAAAGGGGAGGTGGAATGCTATTCCAGCACTTGGTTGCTAGGTACCTAAAACTTCCACGAAACCCAGCTGTTTTGTTATAAATTGTTATAAATTTATTAAATTTCTGTTTGGCCTAGTGCTATGTTTAGTACGTAACTGATCAGGTTTGGAGAACAAGTATATAGGGGTCCCAACACCATGTCAAACCACCATGAACCAGTGTGGCCATATGCAAAGCCCGTCGCGAGGCCATGTTTAGCGTTGAGGAAGTGTTTAGGTATGGCGTGATGTGTGTTTGCGGCAGGATATGATAGCAGAACCTACAGTATGCTGAATAAGGCGGCTAGTTTTGTGTGTAAGACGCGGACCGTATACTAAATCCCCATAGATAAGTTTCGATAGTATAAGAGTTTCACTGACTTTTACACGAACCTCTTCTTTAAGATAATATCTGATTTAGTAGAGTAACTTAAGACTGAAGAAACAATTTTGTGCTAAATTCAAAATGTGGCGCTCAAATCAAAGTGCAATGCTATTCTAAAATTTCTGGCTTCGCTTACCTGCTCTATGCTATAACCTAATATATTGAAATCTAGGTTTATATTGGCAACATTATTTACCTGATTTTTTGTGCCCAGAATATAAACATTGATTTATTAGGGTTAAGTACAAGAGCATTATTTTGAGACCATATAGCTATACAACCTAAATCCTAATTGACTTTCTTTATTTAAACGGTCACATCATTCGGGGTCATGGGTATTATATTCTAGAACTCAACACTCACAGTTACACTCACACTCAACTGTGAGTGTTGAGTTCTAGAATATAAACTAATCTAATTTTAAAAAACCAGAGGTGAACCTCTGAGGTGGTTAAAAAGGGTGGTAAAGTTTCTATGGAAAATTATTATTCCTTGGTTTGATTCACTCAAAACTCGGTATAAATAATCTACTTATTTTTTTTTATAAAACTTCCCTTATGGGTGTGCAATCAATTTCCACGCAGGTTAAGCCGCGGGGCTAGCATCTAGTAAAAAAATGAATCAGTGTGATTAGGCACTAAGACTTAAGAAGGAGGCATAACTTTTGCATAACATTGGGAGTGTACTAGGACAACTACACCTACCAACAGCTGTAACGTGATTCTTATCTTCCGCATGAATCCTTAATGTTTACCTGAATCTTATTAATAAATCAGTTGCGATACTTGCGATCTATCAGCGCAGTTATCATTTCCCCGGTATTTCTAACAGCTCATCTTCATAATATTACTTATTACAGTAAAGCAAGTATCATTGTTAGGGTTTCGAAACGATCGGTATCGAAACCCCTATGGTCTCGCTTTTTCAGTCCTTTTTTCCGTCTTTATTATCTCAGCAATTACAGCTGCAATTACCTTGAAATTTAATATGATTATGTGCGCTTGTACAGATATAAAGAAAAAAAAATTAAATAAAAATTAAAATATTCAATACAAATTATGATGTCAAATTTTTAAAGAGATCAAGATCAAGTGGGGTATCAAATGAAAGTTATCGGTTTGTGAATCTCAACACAGTTTTTTGAAATTTCAGTATGTGTCAAACTTTTCGAAATATTTCGAAAAAAGTCAAAAAATACCCATTCCCATTCATGCGTGTCAATAATTTTAAATATTTTCATGTCATCAGCAAAGGGAAGTAGGTAACTGTTAACAAAACAAGTAGAAATATCATTAATGAATATAAGAAAAAGCAGGGGCCTAAGAAGCGATCCTTGGCGGATCCCACTAGGAATAAGAACCCAGTTGGATACATAGTTATTGACAACAACAGAGATTTATTGTAGATGTACGACGAAAACTGTCGGTGCAGATTCCCTCTAATACCCATCATAAGTAATTTAGACAAAATAAGTGTATGGTCAATCCTATCAAAGGCCTTGCTGTAATCGGTGAAAATTACGTCAACCTGGTGCCCGTATACTTGACAAACACCCCGCGAGTCACGTTCGCACTTGACGGATCATGTTTTATAAGTTGGCATTGCGTATCAGTAGTGAGTATGTAAAGCTATCAAAATTAAAAAAAAACTTACTTAATTGAACGTTGATGAGTTCACATTTAATGAACGACGAACGTTCTATTCTTTTAGATTATTATTTTATTTTTGGACACCTTGTACTTTAAAATACATTTCCTCTAAGTCTAAGTTTATTATGTATTATTTGTCAGTCTTATAACAAATAAATATATATTCTATTCTATTCTATTCGAACCTTCTAACTTCGGCTCAGGGCTAAAGGCCTTGGAACCTATTCAACTATTTTTTAATAATCGGTAGAATATTTTGCTTCAATAATTCAACAAAGGTTAGGTAGCAGGTACAAATACCTAAGAATTTGTAATGAACCAGCAGCTGGAAATAACTCCAAAAAGGTTAGGATATCGACATCATAACAAATCTTGATCGAGAATAAAATAAGGTTAGTACCTACATAAAATCATTTTTGACTTTTTTTTGTAAAGTTTTACTTGTATAGAATTACACACTTCACTGTATATCCTATTATTATCGTGTTTTAAAAAAGTTTGTGCCATAGTGCAGATGTTTGGTCAAAGACATCGCCAAAACTACGCAATGGATCGGGCTGAAATTTTGCACACATGATAGATAACTCTTTATTGTACGCTTTGAACGATCTCTTCTATGCAATCTTGGATAAGGATCTAGACCTGGAATAAGATACCTATAGGCAGCTTTTTATCCCGAAAAAAAGCGCGGGAAGTTGAGGGCAGAAGCTAGTGATGTATGAATATATAGGTAAATCTCGAAATTTCATACCTATAGCCTCATACAAAATTTGTCCCGTGCCTCGATTCGACGCCCTTCTGAAATAAATCAAAATCACCTAGAGTCATGCTTTTAACACATCACAAACAACCCGGACCCCGTGTACATTTATGTTCATATCAGCACCGGATAGGTACCATGACTTCATCATATATATGTACATAGGTTGCTCCTAAACTGGAATTTAGATATAGCCGCAAATCCTCTACATTCCAAGCGGTCCTAATCCGTTCGCAGAAACCTATGTCAGTTCCATTCCGATTATATTTGGGTCATGTAGATTAACAGTGTGTCCTCAGCCCCCGATTTCATTTGACGATAGTATGTAGACGACGGCTGACGAGACCCTACACAATCTGGTCGAAACGTTGAGGGACGAGGGCGTTAAGTTTTGCAAGAAGCAACGTAATGGCAAGAAGTCCAAACTCTCGGATGAGACTCTTGGGCTGATGACAAAAAGACAGGAAACTACCCAAGCGACTTCGTAAGAGATGTCAGACCTGAACAAGCGAATTGCGAAGATGATACGGCGTGACCTTTGGAGCTCCAATACACGCCTCATTGAAGAGGCGATAGAGCAAAACCGAGGGTCCCTTTGGACCCTCGGTGAATACTTTTATTCACTCAGCAGCTTGGCAGGAGCCACCTGACGAAAATTAAAACGCACGACGGGAGGACCGTACTGTCGAAGCCTGAGTTTTCCGCTGAGATAGAGGATTGTTATGGCCGTTTGTACGCTGCGCATGACCCTCGTTCCCGACGAGACGACCACGATTCCAGAGCCACACCTGACACGCCACTATACCGACGAACTGCCTGATATCAGTTTGAGATCATGTTAGCTCTGAGGCAGCTTAAAAATGGAAAAGCCCCCGGTGAGGACGGAATTACACCAGAGCTTCTGAAAACCGGGGAAGCCCCTGTAATACAGGAGATACAGAACCTCTTTAACACCGTCCTTCACAGTGGGAGAACTCCTAAGGCGTGGAGCGGGAGTTTGGTGGTGCTCTTTTTTAAGAAGGGAGATAAAACCCTCTTTGAAAACTACAGACCCATCACACACCTGAGCCACGTCTATAAGCTGTTCTCGCGAGTGATCACGAATCGTCTCGCCAGGAGACTTGACGAGTTCCGGCCACCGGAACAGGCCAGGTTCCGAGGAGGATATGGCACCATAGACCACTTTCATACAGTAAGGCAGATTATACAGAAGTCCGAAGAGTATAACCAGCCCCTGTGTCTCGCTTTTGTGGATTATGAGGAGGCCTTCGACTCTGTTGAAACCTGGGCTGTTCTGGAATCCTTACAGCGTGGCCAAGTAGACTATCGTTATATCGAGGTGCTGAGATGTCTCTACGAGGCCGCCACCATGAGTGTCCAAGTACAGGGCCAGCAGTCTAAACCCATCCAATTGCGCAGAGAGTGAGAATGAGACAGTAAGACGTCATATCCCCGAAACTGTTCACGATCGCGTTGGAAGATAATTTTAAGACGCTCGACTGGGAAAGGAAGGGCATTCACATAAACGGCGATTACATATCGCACCTACGATTCGCTGATGACATAGTCTTAATGGCGGAGTCGCTAGAGGAGCTGAACCAGATGCTGGATGGCCTAGCCACAGCCTCGCGATCTTGGTCTTGGCATGAATTTGGATAAAACCAAAGTCTTGATCAATGGCCACATTGATCCAGGACCAGTCGTCGTACATGGCCACCTTCTCGAAATTGTTTCCGATTACACTTACCTCGGGCAGATTCTGCAGTTAGGTAAGAACAATTTTGAGAAGGAGGCCAAGAGGAGGATTCATCTAGACTGGGCAGCGTTCGGGAAACTACGTCGAGTATTCTCGTCATAAATACCGCAATGCTTGAAAACCAAAGTTTCCAACCAGTGCGTCCTACCCGTTATAACCTAAGGAGCTAAAACGTAGACACTCACGGTAGGGCTAGTCCACCGGTTCAAAGTCGCTCAGCGATCTATGGAAAGAGCTATGCTCGGAGTTTCTCTGAAGGATAGGATTCGTAACGAATACACCCGACAGAGAACCAAAGTTATCGACAGCTATCGAAGTGTCAGTGGGCTGGCCATATCTCGCGAAGAACCGACAACCGCTGGGGTTAATGTGTTCTCGAGTGGAGATTGCGACTCGGCAAACGTAGTGTAGGACGCCGTCCGGCCAGGTGGGATGACGATCTGCGAAAGACTGCAGGCAGATGCTGGATGCAGCAATCTGAAGACAAGGCGCTATGGCACTCATTGGGGGAGGCCTATGTCCACCAGTGGACTAAGATAGGTTGATGATGATGATGATGATGTAGACGTCATCGTGATGTCTCCTTTTTCTATGGGACTTGGTACAGGGACTCTATCATGCGGACAGGGAACTACGCAAATCCCATACAACAAGGAGACGTCACGATCACGTCTTAATACTAATGTCAACCCGACCCAGGGCTCTTTGGCATATTAAGCTTCTACACGATAAAATATGCTTATATATATATATACATATATATACTCACAACGGCCGAGGGTCGCATTTGTTTGCATTTCTATTGAACCTATGGCGCTCCATAATAGCTTACTTTATGTAGTACGTCCACAGCTGCACGAACGTGCCTCAACCAATGGGGGAAGGGGATTTGAGAGCCATAATTACCACGCATAGCAGGCGGATTAGTGATGGCAGTGGTAGTGTGAAAAATTCACAGAAGGAAGCTGCTGGCTTTCGTCAGGTGGGTTCCCATAATCGACTATTATGACATCCGCGCACTGAGTTGGATAGGTCAATTTGTACGCCGCGACCGTCTTACATTTAGTAGTTCTAAAGCCCTAGATTTAGTAGTATTAAATCAAATAGTTATCGTGTATCGAATACTTTAATCTGTTATCAAACAACATTTTAAACTTATCTGAATTTCGAAAACTTCATAACTCTTACAGGTTTGAAAGAAAAATCTAGGTAAATTACTGATCGCTCGTTATTTGTTTTTGTACACTGGGGGCCTATTTCAATTCGAAATCTAGTTTCGTTTGATCGGTAGGTAAGTACCTAATCGAACAAAATCTAAAATTTCGTACGAAATTGAGCTGAAAATACTGCTGTGACAAACATTTATAATAACCCAAATGTTTCCGTTTAGCACCTGTCCTTGGCAAGAGTTGTCCAAAGTTCTAACTCACATCACAAGCATGAAGGATATAAATCCTTCATGCTTACGTCATAATTCTCCAATCCCTAATGGATGGTGTAATGAAGCCTCTGGTGAGCTTAGTCGCAAATTGCTAAGTCACCGCTGCGCTGTTCGCTAACAGCTTATTTCTCTAGGTATAAGCTAGTTCAATCTGATATGTAAATAAATAAAGCTAGAGACTGGAAACTACAGATAACAGACTATCTGACCGGTGAGGTCTTCGATCAATTGATATAATTGATCGAAGGGTGAGGTAGATACGTTTCTGGGAACTAGGTAAGAAGGTGAGGTTATAAATAATTTAGATAGTTAACCTACTCGTGTAGTTTCGTATCCGTGCCATTTTATGTGGGCAGGTAATTTCCGGCAGTTTGGCTGGTGGGCAGTGGAAGCGGACTATGAGGCTCAAGTCACTTTTTTATTTATTTTCATCTCATTTATTCGAAAAGAGGCCTAGGGTTCCTCGATAAGTGCAAACAAAGTGGGTCATTCCAGCGCACTTAATAACAGCGACGAAATGACTTTTGAATTTGGAACACTATTGAAAGTTTGAACGTTATTCGCTTCAATAAAGTCCTGGCCGGTAATAAACAAAGCGCGCGTGCCGACGCGGCATTGGCTATCCAAATATAAAAAAGAATACGCGGGAAGTTCTTATTCGTTTTGTTATTACTTTTTATCAACATAATTATTACAGAAAACTTTAATTTCATTCACACAAATTGAATAAAAGATGAGTTCTAGCAGTGAAAGTGAAATATTAACAACAGAAATAAATTTGTAATTTGGTTATGTACCTAAATATAAATATTCATCACTACTAAAAGCGTATCGTATTTATTTTTCTCGTATGATAAATTTTTCTTATAGTTTAGGATTAAAAGCAGAGTGTACCATACAGTACCAAAATTATTTGATCTCGAGCGACGTACTTTAAATCCCCGCTTAGGATTCGAAAATCTCTCTTACTCTAAATACATTATTTTGTTCCCTTGCGACACAATCTACTATTATTTTTATTATTATTTATATAAAGTTTAAAATTTGACACCAGTTTGTCACTGAAATTTGCTGCCGGCCGTGCCATCCCGCTGGTGTGAAATGAGGCTAATACCTACTACAGCTTTCAAATGAAATATTTTCGACGTTGGTCATGGACTACCACTGAAAAAAAGCACACGTACCTACTTACTAGCCAAACTTGATGTAGAATGTTTGTAAACAAACCACCCATAC
Organism: Eupithecia inturbata; assembly: GCA_963662085.1. Taxonomy (NCBI): domain Eukaryota; kingdom Metazoa; phylum Arthropoda; class Insecta; order Lepidoptera; family Geometridae; genus Eupithecia; species Eupithecia inturbata. The sequence goes on from OY759195.1 coordinate 4,724,889, forward strand.
CTAACCTAAAATTCATTCTGTTCCCGCGTCTTTTCAATACTCAATACTCAATCATTTATTGCATTCTATGGTGTACAGAGGTGTTTATAATCTAATCAAGTACTATATACCCTGCTGGACACACAATATGTATGGAGAGAGGAAGACGAGTTACTCGTTTGTATTTCTTATTTTTCGTTTAAATATTCGTCAATTGTATAATATGCTTTTGTGATTAATAAAATCTTTAATGGTTTTATAAAAAAATTGTCGTTTTTCTCATTTTTCAATGCGTCAGGTAGTTTGTTATATGTATAATTTAATCGTCATTACATAGGGGCTCGATGAGTGAAGTTTAAGTTTGGAATCTGTTCCTATGAGTTTGTTTTTAAATCGTAAGGAGCGAGAGGTGTAGGTTTCTTCCCGAGTTTTATAAAATTCTTTATGTTTTCTAACGAATTTACACATTTCAAGTGTATATAATAATATGCAGGGCAAGGTTAGTATCTTAAAATTTTGGATGTAAGTTTTACAGCTGTCTGTTTGATCTATGTATATTTGCTAAGATAATATGTTTAAGTTTTTTTTTTTTGCTGCGTAAAAATCATTTTTGCGTTAATACTGTTCCCCCATAGGATGACGGAGTAATAAGTGGCTATGGGCACCGGCGTAATAGATTGCAAGGGAACTTTCCAAGTCTGTTGTTTTCTTAACTTCGCAGAGGGCGTAGGTATTTCAAGCTGGATAATTTTGATAATTTTTTTGGGTATGTGGTACCCAGTTTAGATGGGTGTCTATTATTAGGCCTAGCAAGCTAAATTCATTTACAGTTTGTAGAGGTATATTTTTATAAGTGTAGTTGATTTTTAATGCGGATTTCTGGTAGGGGTGAAATGTCATTATTTTAGCCTTTAAGAAGTTTATTTCTAGGTTATGCTCGTTCATCCAGTCCAGTCCAGTTTTATACGCAATTTACGTTACTAACATAGATATACTTCTTTCAATAAAGAAATAAATATAAAATTTATATTTATTTATTTAATTTTATTAAGCTGGACAATACACACAGCATCATCTAGCCCCAAGCTAAGCAGAGCTTGTGTTATGGGTACTAGAGGACTGATATAACGAAAATACCCAGAAAACAATAAAGTTACATCTGAAACTCGACGCTAAGCAAGCGAGTTAGTTATTTGTGTCATGGTTTGTGTATAAACCTCGAGCTTGGCTGGTGTATAGGAACTTCCCTCACGCTTATGCTATTCTTGCAGTTAACTAAACAAAAAAATGTTAGTAAGACAGCATTTTTATGGTGATGAGAGGGAATAGAGAGTGGACTTGTGTTTGCACACACACTTTTGTGCTCTATAATATGTTCTGCGCACATAGCTAGTCTCCGTTGAGACACGCCGCCGTGGCTGAAAATTTGGCTAGGAGGACATTCATCATTATTATTGTGCTATAGATTCGTCCTAGCCTATCCCCAGGGCCGGTAGTAAGGCGAATCTGCAGTGGACCAAGGTTTTATTGAAAACTGTCACAATAATTTGCCATGTTTTAAAAAACGATAAACCGTCTTCAAATTCTGGTTTATATATAATATTGATCTATGTTTCGGAAGAACGATATCACCCCTCCCTTACTTTTCCTGACCGAAGGTCTATTTTCACGAACAAAAAATCTTTGGTGACATCTAGTTATTATTCAAATCTAATTTAGTTTGATGACACATGGATGAAACTGTTGACAGCCGTTGCCACGGAAACCATTAAGTGATAATTAAACTATCACATTCTGAAGAATTTACAAATCTACGTTTTACGGCGCACATAGCGATTCCTCGAGAATCAAACTTATAGGAGACTACCTCAAAATAAATTTTTATACAACAGCGAAAGAATCATTAAAATCTATTAACAATTGGCGCAGATATCACCAAAACTGTTGTAGCTAGTCGTGATTCTTAAAAAATATTACATTGCTTTTTAAGTTTAACGGGATAAATACTAATCCCTCGGAAATAAAAATTTTATGGGACCACCTCGGGATCATTTTCTATACAATAGTGAAAGAATCAGTAAAATCGGTAACCCATAGGCGGAGATATCATCTAACATATGTACATACAAAAAAAAAACAAGCAGGCGAACTGAGAACCTCCTCCTGTTTAAAGTCGGTTAAAAATTAGAAAGTATCAATTCGCTCTTTTCCCTTTTCCACACGCTATGTGCAAGATTTTAAATAAAACTTCAAAGACCCACTTCGGCCACCCACCGAAAGTTCACTTATAGATTGCTCTTGTTACGTATCGGTGACTATAAAACAATACCTACCTACCTATTGAATGAAAATTATATTTATTGTTCAGAGCGATTCAATAAACCACCATTCATCGGATTCAATGAGTCGAATTTGACTACTTGAACAATAGGTATAAAAGCGTTTCAACACACATTTTTGACCTAAATTTAGTTAATAGGTGTGACTAAAATTTCCATTCACATAATGCGAGCATGATGAACGCTTATAGAATTTCAATTCATGTCCTCTCAGCTGGCTGAACGCCCGCGCGGGCACACCCTCTCAGCTGGCACGTGCAGCATGCGCATGCAGCATTTTTCGCCGATTTCTTGATTTTTTGTAAGAATCTAGAAATTTTATCTATAAATGTTTGGATTTTCCATAAAATTTCCGACAAATAAGCATGTAAATATTCTGTAGTTGTATAAAAATACTGAAATGAGAACCACGTGAGGATTGGTTAAATCGTGGGGAAAGTTTGTAAAATAAGATATTTATAAAAAGAAATTACAATTTTGATGGATAGCTTGTGTATTATTTGAAAGTTAGATAGTCTATTTTTACATTAGAAACAAGAAACGACACGTTTCCAAACAATGTGTTTACACAAGGAGCTCATAAAATCTTATCGAGAATTCCGACGCGGCGCAAATACCATCACGGGTGTCAAGTGACTGTGATGACTGATGACGAATGCCGAACTTGGTTTTTATGTTTACACTTAGCTTTGGTGGTCAACTACTCGTAATAAATACATCAACAGTGTACCTTTGTTCATGTTCATTTCAGAGCACGAAACAAAGAGACCGAGAGCATGAAAAGAAATTTGAATCCGGCGCCCGCCGCGGTTTTCATTAATTTGCTTCTACAGCGAAAATATTTTGTTTTTCGACGTAAATCTTTCTATTTTCACATAGTACGTAACATTTACTATAGAATACACACATAAAACAATGTACTTGCCATCCAAGATCAATAAGAAATAAAGGTTTTTATTGCTTTCACCTTAGCCTGGCAGCGATCGAGTTTCGGTCGCCGGATCGACCGAGTTTTGGTCGCTTGCCAGACAAAGGTTTTATTCTAAACATTTTTTGATTTTTGGCTTGGTATGGCCTCTAGGTTGTTTTAAATCTATGATTACTCAACCATTTGGTTGATATTTGACGTTATTTTGGAGCAAAAAAATCGACCGGCAAGCGACCATTTACGGGTTGCTTGCCAGTCGACGGTCAGATGGGCTTGACAAATGATTCAAGAATAAATCAATAAATAAACTTTAATAATATTTTACCTAGGCTTTACCAAATACAAATTGCTTGCCATAACTTATCCATATTAAATTTGATAAGGACCTGCAAAATAATCATATTAGTAGCGTGAAGGTATTCACGCGATGCAAATAATAAATTCATCCTCGTCCCTAGGATGTTACAAACAAAAATGTAACCTTCGACACTTTTAGATCGGTCTATATTTTTGCTTGTTTTTTTATTTTCGTATGATACCTATACATCTTCAATTGTTTTTGTTGTTTTTGCTTCACATAAATCACCGAGACGCAGGTGGTCACGCGTCTCGCTTTGCACGTACTTAATTCTCATGAAGTTCAGAAAAGATAAATACCTAATAATATTATTAAAGTATATCTCGAAGGGATAAGATATCTCGAAAATGTTGTCGAAAAAAATTTACTTTTACTCTGCTTAGCTTGGGGCTAAATGATGCTGTGTGGATTGTCCGTCCAGCATTATTATGATTATTATTATTTATCCTTTGCTTTGCTATCTATTCTTTTAAATCAGGTGTTCTGGATTTTTTCTTTGTATAATAAAAATAATATCTATCTGTGTATTAAGTATATCAGTCATCTTATACCCATACCACAAGCTTTGCTTAGCTTGGGTCTAGATGAATGTGTGGATTGTCCTGCATTATCTATTTATTTATAAATCTAATCAGCCCGCTGGTCGCAACTGCTGGACGTAGTCTTCTCATTCCTCCTTCCATATACCTAGCAACAACCAAAAATATATAAAAAAATTCAAGAAAGTCTCAAAACTGCCCAATTCCTTGTGTTTCGCTACAGCATTACAAAGCTGGGTGGATAAATTCGGCAATCGTGCTCATTGGTGTGCGCGGCACGGGAAAACAGTTTCACGAATTTATTTGAATCACGTCGCATTATTCTTTTTCAGTTGTTAATTTGATGTGTCACTGATTCTTTCTGAATTTGTTGTTTATTGTTTGAATAACATATGTATGTATGTAATTATCTCTTCAATTACTGGGATGTGGAACAAGACGCAAACTTCGCTAACACGGCAAATACAAACAGATAATTCTTAACATATTGTATACCTACGTTCTAAAACATTTTAAATTTTGCGCGGAAAGTAAGGTTTAATTATGTACTATTGTACAGACAAGCGTGTGATAATGATAAGGGATGAATGAGGTACTCTGTGAATTGACGGCAATTTCCACGACTATCCTGAATACGACTGTGGTGCTTTGTAATATTACAGTCAGTGTATTCGTTCCTGAATACGAAAAACTTACCTAAAAAGCTAGATCCTCCAAAATAGGATCTTATTTTTGGCGTAGTAATTCCTCAAACGCGAGTTTGAAAACTTGAAATCGGACAACCTGATTATAAACGTCGTCAAAGTATTCTTGAAAGTCGAAGCATTTTTAATTATATTTGTTTTTCGCAGGTGGCGGCCCTGGTGGCGTTGGCGGATCAGGCGTATCGGTTTCAACTCAGGTAAGCTTAGAATAAAGTAAAATTTTTACTAGCATTATTTACACAATTTGATATCCGTGTAAAAGATTTTCGGTTAAAATTTCTAGCGTAGGTATGTTTGGTCTTGAACTGCTATTTATTATAACATAATCTTTTGTATTAATTTAAATATGAAAATAAAAATAAAAATATTTCTTACTTACAATCTGAACATTTAAAAACATAAAAAATACTACGGAACCATTTTCTCTCGAAAGTTTTAAATTCTTGGTTTAGATTCTTTCTTAAAGAGACCGGAAGTACCCGTACTTTCCTCCAATTATTATAACTTAGTTTGAGAAATTAAGCCGTCACGTTTTCAGACTTTGGGACTTTTTGCAACTTCATACTTTGTGATCAAGAAAATTAATAAAAGTTTTTTGCTGAGTGACGAAACTTCAAAATTTTAACGGCTTCCTACGGTCACAGTTGAATATTTGTTTGGTGAACAAAAAAATCGTATAATGAACAGAACGAAATTAAAGGAATCACAAATAATATTTCAAAATATTATTTTGGTCCCTTATAATAATAATAATAATAATAATAGTTATTTATTTCAGATAATAATAAATCCATATAATGGTTAGTAACAATTGTCTTAATAATTATGTTAGTTTGTCATAGGAGTGCAAGTCATTTTAAAAACACAGCAATGCTGTGTTTGTATAGCGGCCCATCTAGCTTGTCCGCTATCATCATCAGGATGCTGTTAGTAGACCGGCGGACCCTGCTCACCAGTGAGGCCGTTTTTTTGCGCATGCAGGCAGCGAAGCCATCCACGCGCGCCTCGGCGAACATGCCGGATGCGCTGCAGAACCGCCGGAGCCCTAACAGCATCCTGAAGGCATTGTTATATTGGACGCGAAGAGTGTTGACGGCTTTCTGAGTGCAACTGAACCACAGGCTGCTCGTGTAGAATGACTGACAAAATGACTTGAAAAGACTTATTTTGACGTCATCAGAACATCGAGCAAACCTGCGGGCCAGCATATTCGCTCTCACCGTCAAAGCTCTTCGCTCCCTCTCTAGGTCCTCTTCATCCCTTAAATTATCAACTATCATATGTCCTAAGTATTTAAATTTATTTACCCTACTTACTAAAATTCCATTTAACATAACGGGAGGTACATATTCAATCTTTTTACCACTAGGACTAAACATCATAAATTCACATTTTTTGACATTATACTGCAATCCATGATTCGCAGCATATGTCTCACAGTAGGCCATAAGGGTTCTCAAAGCTCCAATAGATGGCGCCAGCAGTACCATGTCGTCAGCATAACTGAGATTGTTGACTGAGACTCCGTCAATAGTGCATCCGACCGGCAAGCAGCTGAGGCCACCTATTAGGCTATCAACAAACAAATTAAACAACTTTGCTGAAGTTACCCCTCCCTGCCGCACACCGCACTCTAGCCCATATGCATCAGACAGGACTCCAGCCCATTTAACAACGTTACTTTGATTTTCGTACCAATATTCAAAAACAGAACAAAGCTCTCTGGGCATCGACGTATCACGTAACTTCCTCCACAGTATGTCGTATCGGACAGTGTCAAATGCACGTGACAAGTCGAGGAAGCACGCGTAGACCGGCGTCTGTCTGTCAACATAGTACCTAACTGTATGTTTAAAACTAAGTATAGCACTTTCGGTCGATAGACCCTTCTTAAACCCAAACTGCCCGTCGTGCAGATGTAGGTGCTTTTCCAGGTGGCTATCCAACAGCCGGTCAAATACTTTCGCTATTATGGTCGCTAATGATATCGGTCTATAGTTGGTCTTATTCGCTACGTCCGCAGTTCTGTTTTTCACTATTGGTACAACAATAGTTTTCATGCATTCAGCAGGTACATAGGCATGACTAATGCATAACGAATAAAACATCGCCAGAGTGTTGGGTAAGTGTACTCCCGCGTGGCGCAGATGCTCGATGCTAAGACCGTCATGTCCCGGAGATTTACCTGTAGTCATGGACTGGATGACTTTTTTAACTTCGCTAGCTGTAACTCTGGTCAAGATATTATCGGTACAAGGACAGATCTTATCATCGGCAGCGCTCCGCCTCACATCTGGTTCCAATAAAGGTACATTAAAATGTTCTCTAAACAAGTTAGCGATACTCTTTGGGTCAGATACACCATCAACATTAGCGGGAAAACTCGGTTTTACATCAAGTTTTTTTATATTTTTCCAAAATTTTGAAAACTGTTTGTCCTTTTTAAGATTAGCAATAATGTCCATTTTTATTTTATCCTGATTATTCTGACACCATTTTAGCCTAGATTTAAATTTTCTACGAGTATTACACATGTCTTCATAAATAGGACCACTACTCGGTTTACCATATGAAAACCACAAGTCGAATTTCATACGGGCATCCCTGTGCGCTGAACTAACATGTTTATTCCACCCAATTACACGGTTTTTATTCTTGAAATGTCTTATTTTAGACGTCAAAATCGCCCCCTCCCTCAATATTTTTATAATGTCATTATATAATTTTACAATTTTCCTTATGATACAATCTACTAAGATTGTATCATAAGGGACCAAAATAATATTTTTACAGCAAGGGCGGTTCTTTGATCCAGAGCGAAGGAGGTATTCTAGAGTAGAATCCCGAGCGTAGCGAGGGATTCTTTAGTAGAATCCTGAACGTAGCGAGGGATTCAAATTACCTACGTCGCCCCAGCCAAAAATTTATTTTGCGCTCGTGTGATACACTCTACTTTTCATCAACCTCTATGAAAAAATAAAAGGCACCTCGTATTTTATTGTAATATTATTATTTAATAAAACATAGCGTAACAACTAAATTGGAATTAAATAAAGATAAAAGATAAAGATAAAATACATTTTATTTACCCAAAAAACATAATAGCATAACAAAAGTAAAGTACATTAAAAGGAAGGGTAAAAAGGTGTCCCTAACTCAGCATTTTGCAGTATTAGGCATTTGCCCAATACTGCGCTGGTTTTCAGTTAGGGCCCTTACGGAGTGACGGCACAGTAGGTAATTAACATTATTACATTAACGATATATAAATAAATACAACGAAGATGGTACAAAACATGATTTACGGAACATTGAACAGAATATAATACAATAAAAAGATTACAGATACACTTAGGAAAAACAAGCTATAATTACACTCAGATTTATGCTCACTACACCAACTGACTTGTTTTCGTCGCGACACTGACAAGTGTGCAAACAATGATCTCATGAGCGCAGCGTAATGCGAACATGATGCAGAGCCAAAAATAAAAGAAGAAGAAGAATCCGTTGGCTTTCAACCAAAGAGAAAAAAGTAGGTACTAACATAAATGTCAAAAATGCTGACATCGTTCAGCGCGCCAATATTAATCGAAAAGAAATCCAGTAATTTTTAACAATTTTTAAAAGTAACTATTTGAGAACGATTAAAACATTGAGTGACAAATTATGGAATCCAAGGAAATACAACAGGACGTATTAACTACCTACAGTGTAGGTACCTCACTTTTATACCTGTAGGAGTTTCTGTTCAGTAATTAGGAGTTTCTTGAGTTGATTTCTAAAGGTGTATAATGATTTTGCAGCCCTTGCCAGAGGCGGGAGATCATTCCATCATTTGGAAGCAGAATATTTGAAGGATCCTCTAAAAGCCATAGTCCTGTGCTTCGGCATGCAGAAAACCCAAGAGCATGCTCTGCTAGGATATCTTGACTTGTCCCTTGCCCAAACTAGCTTGTCAGTGAGGTATGTAGGACACTGTCTGTTTATGACCCCAAAAATAAGCACTGCCAGATGTAGCCTTCTTCGAGCTGACATTTTTAAGATATTAGATGAGTTTAAGAAGGGAGTACCGTGGGTCCGTGGTGGGATGTGGAAACAATAGCGAGCACATGCATTCTGGACCCGCTGTATCAAGTTCTGTGATCTTTTCAAAAGACATGGTCCATAGACCACATCGCAATAGTTCAGCTTTGATAGCACTAGGGACTCACATAAATGTATTCGGACTGCTTCATTGAGGTATGGACGAATTTTATACAGAAGCTTTAAACGGTAGAAACAATTCCTCACACACTTTGCAACTTGACTTTCAAAGAGTAGATTGGAGTCCATGAGAACTCCAAGATTTTTTGCTTGTGTTACTTGCTCTACAGTAACATTTTCAATTTCAATCTTTATGGGTGTCCTTTGTAGTGACAGGATCTTTTTTCTTGTACCTAACAACATAAACTTAACAACAAAACTAAAAAACGATTTCTTTGGATTTATGACAAGAGCGTTAAGCTTAGACAAATTTGTTATTTGTGCTAGATCAAAATTTATTTTATTTACTGCAGCTGAGATATCCTGGGGTTTAAAAGAGAAGCGCAGCTGAATATCATCAGCATAAAGAGATATAGATAGATAAGAGTGTGTAAACGAATTAACTATGTCGGCACAATACAGTGTGAAAAGAATTGGACCAAGTACTGAACCCTGTGGCACTCCTCGTAGCACAGGCCTAGGACTGGATTTCAGAGCACTACCATCAGCTGTAGTCAGCTCAACAAACTGCTGCCTGCCACTCAGGTAGCTGTGGAACCATCTAACGCTACGAGGGTCAAACCCATAGTAATGATCATGACAGCTTTGACAAAAGAAGAGGGATATTTATACAATCAAATGCGCGTGAATAGTCAAGAAGAATGAATATGCTAACCATGCCCTGATCCTGTGCACCAAGCAATCCATCTACCACATCCAATAGAGCAGTGGCCGTGCTGTGACCCTTACGGAACCCCGACTGTGCAAGCGGTAACATTTTATTTTCCTCAAGGTATTTGGTGAGTTGTAAAGAGACAATTTTTTCCATGACTTTGGATAGACAGGGTAGCAAACTTATTGGTCTGAGATCCTGGTTTGTGGAAGGGTTATTGTTTTTAGGAATAGGTCTAACTTTTGCTGTTTTCCAGTAGTCAGGAAAAACACCACTCTCAATGGAACAGTTTACAATAGATGTTATAGTTTCTAGTGAGTCAGGCGAGGTCATAAGAATCATCTCGAGCGATATTTCATCCACACCAAGAGCATTTGACTTGAGCTTACGTAGTATGCCCAATACTGTGTCTTTACTGGCTACCTGCAGGGAAAAAACTGATGTGCTAAATGTATTATATTCAAAGTAAGTCATCTGCGAGATAGTATGTTCTTCACCAGGGACATTGAGGAAGTGTGAGTTGATCATATCTGGATTACTTAGATGCAGAGGTAATTCTGAATTGGATTTGTTAGTCTTAAGGACATTATTCTTTAGGCTTTTCCATAATTTCCTGGAGTCCTTTATATTATTGTTTATGTTTTCAGTGAAGTAAGCCTTTTTCTCACTTTCAATAGCTTCTATAACGAGTTTCTTCATGAATTTATAGCTGGTTTGATGTACAGTAGTTGGCTGTCTACGATACTTGCTATGATAACTATCGCGTATGCGTATCATTGTTTTTACAGTGTCTGTGATCCAGGAGTGGGGGGGGGGCTCTTTAAAAGTAGTGGTTTTAAGTGGTGCATGCAGATCAAACAAAGTGTGCAATAACATAGAAAAGGTAATAACTAATTTATTGACATCTGATATTCCCCTAAAAGGGCTCCAGTTAATACTGTTTAAGTCGTTTTTATAAAGCTCAGGAATAATACTTTTAAATGGTCTGTAGGTAATAGTTCTGGATACTGGTTTGTCTTTTTTATATTCACCTCGATCAAGATCATTGCATGGTGACCAAGATCGGGTTTGTATTTGACTATGGTTTTACGCACCTTGGCATCAGTACATGCAATGTCAATAAGGGTAGCACTGTGTTCTGTGAAGTGAGTAGGCTCTTTAACAACCTGATTTAGGTTGAGACTATGCATGAATGAATTAAGTAATTTTGTTTTCCATTCCACATGACTCAGAATATCAATGTTAAAATCGCCTACAAGAATAAGGTTGTCATAATTAGTATATGAGGTGATAGATTCTGTTAGAGCTTCAAAGAAGGGGTTCAGGTTTTGCTTGGGTGGTTTATAGGCTGTACCAATAATGGCAGTCTTCCCGTTGACTTTGACACTGATCCACATCTGTTCAACATCTCGGGCTGGTGTGCAGAAGCGTACATAGATGCCCTTCCTGATATAGAAACCAACGCCTCCTCCACGTCCCCCCTTGATATGTGGGGGTCTAGGAATGTGGCGGAAGCGGTAACCTGATACCCTAGGTGCTTTATCTTCTTCATTCTGCCCCAACCATGTCTCATTTATGGCAATAATGTCAGGCTGCAGTTCCTCCATGGCTACTATGAACTCTTCATGCCCAGTATTCAAGGACCCTGCGTTGAGTAGCCCAACTTTTAGATATTTAGTATCAATCATAATGAATATTTCTGGTTGTTTTAACTTTCATGGAGCCATAGAGTCTGCCCAAGTAGTTGGTTGTATGATTACATAAGTTAAGCTGGGTGAAATTATTTTTATACATTTTATACTTAGATATTACACTGATATTACGAATTGTGTACATACTTAATACTAAGAAGGAGCACATGTTCATTTGTGATTCTTCAAAACCACTTGCAATTATTGTTATACTACTGTTGTGACAAATCCCTATAATTATTGGCTTTAGTAATAAGTAGTTAAATTTAACCGGGGAAAATAAAGCAACTATAACTAATGTAACTACTACAAAATTTACTATACTATTAATTGACAAATATATGCAGTTGAGATTCACAGTGATGTTATAATTTATTTTACAGAGCAGAATCAGATACCTAAATGCCATTATAAATGCAGAGTATAAAGGTAAGATAGTTACTACAACAATAATTATATTTAGAAGATTAGGATTGAGATTTGAAATAATGCCGTTGTTTGGATGGTACAGCTTTAAGAGATGCACTAATATCACCTTATGTGCACAGCTTATAGGCAAGACGAAAGATACATGAAAGTTAGTATTTCCTAGCGTCTTAGAGGTTACATTTACTAACAGAGATATATTATACTTGCAGGATGGAGGGTCAAACTGGCGCCGTTCCAAAAACCCGGCCTAAGTCAGTCTGTGTGCGGATCTGGAAGGCCTGTTTGCCGTCCGCGACCGCGAGGGCAAGCTCATATTCAGAGATCTCTGCCGTGGTGTTTTGATCCACAACTATGTCATCTGCGCTAGATGAACCCAGCAAGGGATCTTCCTGTGGGACGCCCAGTCCGTGACCCACTCCGTCGACGCTCTGCGGACGCACGGGGACGTCTGGGTTAACCTGCGCAACACGCACCGGTGTCGCCGGGTCTCTTTAGGCCCTTTAGGCGTCCTTGCCTGACATTCTCCGCATCGCCAGTCCTCCGGCACCTGGCTTCCCACTGGAACTCTGACGCATTCATAGTGCGAACTGGATGAGCATAGGGGACATGTAACGCCTCCTTTTAAAAATTTCCCGCAGGCTGCACACTTGAGAACCATTTTCGATACAAGCGCGTACCAAGTAATTATTACGATTAGTTCCGCTACTTCTTACTAGATGGCGCTCGCAGTAGTAAATTATCTAGCTTATAACAATCTAGATTGAGTAGTTCACTTAGGCACAAAGACGGTGCAGCGCACACTTGCTTTTATAGGGTCACTGATATGTTTGTAAGTGTTTATCGACTTACGCGCAGAAAGTTTGAGATGTTTAGTAGGTCCAAAAATAATTAGGGTACTTAGCTATTTACTGAGAAATGTTTTTGTCAATAAAAGCCAAATCACTGATTTAATTGGTATTATGTTATATCTCACTAGTTGCACAACACTCTTAAGTAAGATATTATGACATGCCACTGGTAAAAAGACTGTAAAAACTTTTTATCGCGCTATAAACGTAGGACAAGTTGCCCACTGGTCAGCAGCCGTGACGTCACTCCAAATAGTATCTAATAATAAAACAACTAAAAACTTATATTTACATTTGAGACATTTTCACAATTATGAAAATTAAAGTATTGTTACAGTTTTATTAGGAATAGAGATTGTTGTAGATTTTATATTCTGCGTGTTTGAAATAATGTCCGAATCTGGCTCATTTTGAGGAAAATGTGACGGTGAATCTCGTTGTTTGGAGTACCAGCCAGTCTTTATTCAAACAATATTTGCGTTCGATTTCTTTGGCGCTGAACACTAAGATGTTCCAAATTTTTTGAATTTGGTGCGCGGCAAAGATAATAATAATAATAATTGCGGCGCACATAAAATGAGGATTAAAAACTCATTACTGCCCGCTAAAAGTTTCATAAAGAAAACACCATCTTTGGGTGCACTTAAAGGCGAACCAAGTCGTCCTTTTCGAATATAGTGGATGAAAATTATCTTAGAATATCAATTTTATAGGTCAAATGAATGAATGAATGAAAATATTTTTATTTATCTTAAAAGTACTGTACACAATTAGCTATAATACTATGTTATTTTATACTACCTAAGTTACAAAATAAATTTACCTTGCGTAGCAGTGTTTAAGGGAAATATGGCCTTCACTCAGCATTGTGCTGGGTGCACACTGGTGTGTCCACACGGTGGACAGTTTGGACACCACCCAGCGCTGGTTTTCAGACGTAGTATTTAATAGGTAATATGATGTAGCACTTACAGTGGATAGTAAATTGTATCTACATAAAATGCTAGTTTAAAGTCATTTACAACTGGATATTTAACATAATTGGAGTTTAGAGCTTACAAATATTTCGGCAAAGTTGCAAGCTTAAAACTCATAATCATGGTAAATATCTTGTTGTAAATGACTTTAGTGTTGTGTTGGTGGTTTTAAAACTTTTGTTGTTGCCTTTAGCGGGTTTCGACAAGGAAACTTTATTTTGGTCATGACTGTCGCAGGTATTTAATGTGTTGCACGTTGAAATTTTTTCTGAGTTGAGCACAGAAATAGAGATTCCACCTCTATTCACTCCAGGTTTCACCTCATTGAAACTTTTTTTCATAGTTTCGATATACTTAGAGTGATACTTAGAGTTAGTGTCGTCTCCAGCTTCTGGTATTAAATTTAAAAAAAATAACGCTGGACAATCTACAATCCGAATCATCCAATCCTTATACAAAGCTGAGCTTGTGTTTCATGGGCACTAAATAACTGATATACTTGATACATTATGTACATATATAGATAAAAAACACTTTATTATACCACATAAATACAGGAAAAAATTACAAATATCTCCATAATGTACAAACATTTATTTTGTTCCAAGGCGGTAATCGAACCCGCAACCTCCTGCGACGCAGGCGGACGTCGTCGTTGTATTTACCTGTCAGCAACAAAGTACTATAAAAAGTTAGGCTGTGGCTTGGCGGCGTGACACATGGTCAGTAAAAATGCTGGCACTAACCTATAAAAGCATTATTAAGTACCATCTGCCTAACGGTAGCCAGGCATGTAACCAATTAAATACAGCGATTTGATGGCTTATACCTATTTTTATTGATACTAAATTTTTTTATCTTATCTTATCTTGTGCTGCGCAGTGCGACTGTTTTAAGGACGAGGGACGCTAAAATTATAATTTACAGAAATAATATAAGTAACAAGTTAGATAAAAACATTATGTTTCTGTGGTGTAAATTTGGCTTACATATAAAAATGTACATTATAAGAATATACGTAGAAACTTATGTCGTAAAAATAATAAATTAGTATCTTAGACAAAGAAGTCAAAGTCAAAGTCAAAACTCTTTATTTCCATAAATACAATAAATGTACACTTAGAAAAGGTCAAATTCTTAATAATTAAGAGATCAATACATCTCAGATGTGACTGAGCCTAATTCTTTTGTTTTGCCGAAAGTACTCGTAGAAAATATTCAACGTAGAAGAAAACAAATGAAGCTTCTAATAATCAAGCAAGAGCTTTTCATTCAAAGTTTCTCGACGTAGGGAAATTGAGTTTCTCGCTACATACTCATAATTCGTTTTAGTAACTTGGGTTTTCATGTTCTGCTGTGCTATAGCTTCATGAATAACGTCGTGTTTTCACGAATAGGTACATAACTAATTTTAATTGAAAAGAAATTTGAAACAGGTTTCTCAACGAAATGTTTCATGGCCACTCTGAAATTAGTAAGAACTAGATAACTTGCTTCTGCCAGCGGCTTCGCACGCGTTATAACGGAATAAAATTTAGCCTTTATGTAATTCTAGATCTAGATCTGTATGCGTACAAAACTACAGCTCGATCTATTCAGTAGCTTAGTAGACAAGTGCTTTACATATTTTGAGAGTAGTGAGATTGCGACTGATAGAAGTACAAGAAGAAAATATTTTGTGTCGACCCCTAAGTCGACCCGTAAGAGGTAACAGGGAAAGAAAATGGTGACGATGATCGCTGTTATAGGTTTCCAGCCATTTTGGTGCAGTGGGTACTTAATGGCCTCACCCTCACCCTTATCAGAACATATACGTCCACTGCGGAACCTGAACGGATAAACTTCGCGTAGAAAAGTGGTGAATCAGTTTCTCACAGTGAACCATGATCTACCGAAAAGAAAAATGCTCGCAAATTTTCTTAATCAACTGATGCCATCACACTAAGTCACTAATATTATAAAGGCGAAAGTTTAGATAGATGGACGTAAGTTTCTGTACGCCAAAACTACTAAACAAATCGGGCTAAAATTTTGTGTACATCTAGACCTGGAGTGACACAGGTTTAATCTCATAAACCAGTTCCCATAAGATAAAAATGACTTTTAAATAATGAGATTTGTGTTGACTGGGAATAACGCAATAGACTTATTTTATCCAGTAACAATTCGCGCAAAGCCGCTGGCAGCAACTAGTCCTGTATAATCTTTAAAGTGAAAGACTGTTTGTGTATCGAAAGAGACTGGTGTTTGCACTGACCCTCAAGCTCTCTCATAAAGTGCCTCGAGCACTCGAGCACTTTTGTTTATGCGCAGATGCGCATAAACAAAAGGATATTGAGGTACGCGCTAGAGCGTCCAGCCAAGTTCGGAAACGGGCGAGGTACTAGCAGTGAGTATCTTTACTCGAACCATTGGGCACGCTTTTGGTTCCACCTGTATCTCAGACATTATCACACCTACAGGCTTGCTATTTTGCATTTGTCTAGTAAGATTCATGAAAAGAGTAGGAATACCAAATTTATTAAATAAATATTATGTGGTTCTTTTTTCATTAATTTTTGTCTTGACAAGTCCAACATTAAAAAAATGCGGTGGATATAAACTTGGCAAGACGCAAATTAAATAATGAAAGAACGTTACAAATAAAGATTGTGAACTGCTATGAAACTTGGCACCTATCCATATGATCTCAACTTTTATCTATGAAGCTACTATCTGAACGAACTTGGCTAGTTTTCACATTTATGTTTTTGATTTTATATCCTTTTAGCAACGTAAATACGTATGAAGAATACAGTATCCGATGAGAGTGTCTTTAGGATAGCCACTTGCTGTGCCTTTGCCATGATAGGTATTTTAAAAACTGTATTCGCTAGTGACTGAAAAAACAATGAAATCTTTTTTTTCTTAGCTCATAAATTTTGTTTTTATTTCAGCTCATGTCATGGATGAGAGGGTCTGCCTTCCATACTTTCAATCGTTTTGCTTTTGAAAAATTTAGTTGTGTACTTACTACTATAAAGGTTGGCTTTTATTTGTAACCGAATTCAAAAAAGGAGGATCTATGATCGGCTATGTATGTTTTTAGGGTTTCGAGATCGGTTTCGAAACCCTTATGGTCTCGCTTTGTGTTTCCTTTTTTCCATTTTTAATATCTCAGCAACTACCGCAGCTATTAACTTGAAATTTAAAATAATACATTTAAATAGATTCGTGCACCTTTTACTCTCCGAGGGTTGCAGAGCGATCCATCTAAAATATAATTTCAAAAGGGGAGGCTACCTCTTCGAGAAGGGTATCAAATGAAAGATACCGGTTCGTACAACTCAAAACAGTTTTTGAAATTTCTGGACGTTTCATACTTTTTGTAATATTTTTAAAACATTAAAATTAACCGAATCTACATTTTAGATGGATAGCCAGCCGTCCATCTAAAATGTAGTTTGGCACCTACTTAATATTTTTAGGTTTAAATAGCGAAGTCTCTAACCGGTACCCTTAGACTACAGGTAACGGTTAGAGACTTCGCTATTTAAACATATTTGTATAATTGGCAAATGTTCGAAATCCTCGGCGCGAGATTAGACTCACACTTGACTGTTCTTGTTTTATGTATGTTCGTCGATTTCTCTTTCTATCAATTATGGACTTGTATTATGAAATTATGGATTTAGAAAATTATTACGCTAGAAAATGATCGCAAGGTAATCCCATACAAAAATATCCGAGAGATTAGTATTTGTACCACAAAACTTATAAATCAGTGTAAATATTAAGGAATTTGAAGTAGTGTAGATGACGCAAACAGGGTAAACTTATTATGCGATCAGAAAAATTCTGCCCCCGCTTCGCAAAGGCGGAAGTTCCAGTAATCCAATCATCCCGTGACCACCACAGAGTGTAAACCTGTTGAAACGCCGGGAAAAATAGGTATATTTATATATATATAACATTATAATTATAATTTAGTTAACGCGATAAATACCCGTGAATATTTATGACAATGGTAGTAGGTAATCAATCAATCAAATAAATAATCAATTTAATCAATCTAAGCTTTTGTTTACATGTCTACTCAATATACATAATTATTTGTTAAGTGCACATAATGTTACGTCTCAAGCCAGTTCATATTTTCTTAGATTTTTGTGTTCTTTTATTGTTATTGCTTGTTATGTGTTTTGTTTACCTAATAAAATAAATAAATAAAATAAGTAGGAAGTTACACGTTTTTACTATGAATACCCAAGTGGCGAAGAAACTTCATCCACAAGCAAATGGAACCAATTAAAGGTATTACGAAAAGCACTCTGGTCGTCCTAAGAGAGCGCAGCGTGTATGTATGTACTCGTAAGTGGCAAGTTAGTTGACAACTTAACAACTTAACGACACGCGTTAAGCGACGACGACGTGGCTTAGGTAGTTTATGTTGTACAAGGTGTCACAAATATGGTGAAAAACAACGAAAGTTGTTGATTCCGAGGAAGTCGTATTACGATCTACGTTTTTTAAATTTCTTTTAGTTTTTTTCCAAACCTGTCTTTTTTGGATTCGTGTTAGTTGTTCAAAGAAAGCCCGACTTAATGCAGGGGCGTTCCCCCTGCTTTAAGCTTCTTCAATAACCAAGACCTGTCGAATTTGAATTCAAGTATTTTTTTTTCTTGTTTGTATAACTTTATGGACAAAGAAAATTACAATTCAATAATAAAAACAAATTAGAACTAGTATTTACAATTGAAACAATTAAGCTCACTGGAGACTGTTGCAAACAATCTACAGGTAGCTCAAATGATCCATATCAATACCAGTCGGAAGCATCCCCAAGACGCTGGCTCCATTGCCCCGCTGCATGGCAATGCTGATGCGCTGCGCCAGGTACCCACTAACTCTCACGCGTCGCGTTGGCCAGACGCTCAGATAACTTTATTATAATTAATATTTTGCCCTTATTTCGCCACCACCCTGTATTAAGTTAATGTCGCACACTGACGCCCGTGACAACAGCATTTATATAAACTGATAAACTATTTATTTTCTGTTATGTTTTTCTGTGGAACCAGAGCGACAACGCTCTCTCATCAACTTAAAGTAATGTAGAAACACTAATCAATTATGACGAAGTAAAATAAGTTATTAGTAAATTTAGTGAGTAGTAAAATATATTTTTTTAACTTGTACAAAACAAAATATTTTATCACCTATTGGTTATAATTATTAGGTCCTTACATATGAAATTGGCGTTTTTCGTACTGGCCACTTTAATCACAAATTTCTCCTCTTTGGTAAGGAATTCCAAATTCAAATTTGTACAGCTATAGACTCATGTAATTGTGCTTCGATGATCGTCATTCATTTGTTTTTTTTCTTCTGTTTTTTTCTGTTTGCGTCACTCATTTTACAAAATGGAAAACTTAAAATATCGCATTATTTACGAGTACGAGTTCCGCCGTGGCACTAGTGCTGCGGAAACAACTCGAAGGGTGAATGATGTGTATGGCGGTCGTGTTGCAAAAGAAAACACAGTTCGTTTTTGGTTCCAACGTTTTCGTTCTGGAAATTTTGACCTGCAGAACAAGCCCCGTGGACGGCCTGAGACTCAAGTTGATAATGAAGAGTTGAAGGCTATTGTGGAAGCGGATCCATCGCAAACCACGTCCGAGTTAGCTGCAGGCTGCGATGTTAGTGATAAAACTGTTTTAATTCACTTGAAGCAAATTGGGAAGATTAAAAAGCTTGAAAGGTGGGTACCTCACGAATTGACTGAAGCAAACCGGCAAACGCGCGTCGACTGCTGCGTTACATTACTAAACCGGCACAATAATGAAGGTATTTTAAACCGAATCATTACCTGTGATGAAAAATGGGTTCTTTACGATAATCGGAAGCGCTCAGCGCAATGGTTGGATCCTGCCCAGCCAGCCAAATCCTGCCCCAAGCGAAAATTAACCCCAAAAAAGTTACTTGTAAGCGTTTGGTGGACTAGTGCCGGTATTGTTCATTACAGTTTTCTCAAATCTGGCCAGACTATTACGGCTGATGTCTATTGTCAGCAATTGCAAACCATGATGGAAAAGCTAGCGGCTAAACAACCTAGGCTGGTCAATCGCTCCACGCCACTGCTGCTTCACGACAACGCTAGACCACACACTGCGCAACAGACGGCTACTAAATTAGAAGAGCTTCAATTGGAAAGTCTAAGACATCCTCCGTACTCCCCGGACCTTGCTCCAACAGATTACCATTTTTTTCGAAATTTGGATAACTTCTTGCAAGGGAAAAAATTCAACTCCGATGGGGCAGTCCAAATCGCCTTCAAAGATTTTATTGATTCCCGTCCGACTGGTTTTTTTAGTAAAGGGATCAATGAACTACCTATAAGATGGCAAAAGTGCATAGAAAATAATGGTTCATACTTTGATTAATTAAATATATTATATTAAAAAATATTCGACTTTTTGTTCCTCCCATACAAAACGCCAATTTCATATGTAAGGACCTACAGAGTGCCACGTAACATGTGCACTAAGCTGAAAGGGGGTGATTCTGGACCCTGAGGGGATCAATTGGTGAATAACTACGTAATATTTAGATTTTAATTTTTTTTCTTCCTTTTCGTGTTTTTTTTACTACGCACTCTTGAATTATTTAACATTATGAAATATTTCACAAATTATTTTTGCTTGTTTTCTCAGTAAAACCAGTGTTTTGTCATGACTTTATTACAAAAATTAATGCAAATCCTACTCATAGCTATCAATAATATAAGTTGTTAGGAGAGACCATTAAGGTTGGCGATCATACGTTCAACACCACTGCCGCACAATACAAAAATGGACTTCAACCTCTACAGTCCGGGGAGACCTTTAAAAGAAATCAAGAATAAAAATAAAGTGTGAGCAAATGCATAAACCTACTATTTATGAGAATGAAACCATAAAAACAAACGAACGTCTCAATATAACAAATCACAGACCAAATATTCACGAAAGGAGTAACCCAAATCCCAAAATATCATCAACCCCCTCTGAGATAATATTTCACTTAAAACAATGACCCAATTTCAACAGTCACTGTACCTTTATCTCGTCATAACAGAACTCGTATAAAATTCCAACTTACCTAATGAAATTCCTTTTGCGATATAAAAAACCGGGAGATGAAATCACATTTAGTGTAACGTGGAAGCACCAAAGATGGGATCCTATTAGTAATACCTACTCTAAATATACCTTAAGCATAGAAAAACTTATTTAAGAAGAACTTTCTGTTAACCCATTGACCCCCTTAGCTAGAGATCAAAACTATATATTTTTGTTCGATTCCCGCCTTGGGACTAATGTTGTCTGCAAATATTTGTTCCGAGTGTTCTGGGTATTTTCTATGTATAATAAAAAATGTCTATCTATGTAGTATATTATATTAAGTATATTATTCATCTAGTAAGCTCTGCTTAGCTTGGGGCTAGATGATGTTGTATGGATTGTAGCACTATATTATTATTATATATCAGGGCAGGTCTATGCAAGTCATCCTCCTAACAAACTGACTCAGATGAATGCATGTCAGTGACGGAAAGATAGATAAAGCTTTTATTCATCACCTTATAAAACAGATTGTTCTAAATTAAACATTTAAAGAGAACAGCAATGGAATTGGTGCTGGCAGCCTGATTGCTTTATTGCGATTAAAGAATGAACATACCATCATTTGTTTATGTTTATTTCTGTTGCAAATCGTTGCAGCCTTTCTCATGACTGTCATATTGGTATCAGATCCGTACTAGGATTTCAAAGAGAAGACGTATTTTTATATTTGTTTTTATTTATTTAAATAAAGTTGTTACAATTTACAGTTCATAGCGTCTTAAATCCTAAGTAAGGTTTATCTAGGTTCTCTTAATAATAAATAATTATAATTTATAAGCGAGCATCGGAGAGTGGTGCGCTAGGCAGTCACGCAGGCAAGTACAGTGACGTCACAGTCCGCTGCATGGCTCGGCAACCGCACACAGGCGACTCACCAATCACGTGCCACGTAATAAGGGGTTGTAATTTTTTTATTTTATAATCAGCTTGTTTACGGGAGTAGGAACTGTTGTACTCTTTTGAGAAGCACTATACTCGTTTCTAGAATCTAATATATTTTTCATAAACAAAGACATTTTATGCATGAAAACTATACAAGGACTGATAACAATATCAGAAAACAATAAGGTAAAGCAAGGTAACAAATAAAAACCAAAACAAAAACTTAAATAACACAAAATTGCACACGCGCAGCGTAAAAGGTGCTGAGTTCATAATCGAATAGGATAATAGTGAATGAAAGTTCCAACTTTCGAACATCGGAGATTTGCTCCAATCAATCAATCAATCATTTATTTGCAAGAATACATAATTATTTTACAATGTCAGGTCTTATAACTATATTAGTAACTGTATTCAGCCTGCATGCAGGCGTGCAAATATTGTGTGAGTCATATTAATATTAAAAGTACTAGTCATTTATGTTACAAATCATATTCTAAATTTCAATGATACCAGTGTCTTAAAATATTTTCCACCAACATAATATACAAAAAAGAAAAAAAGAAAATTATTTTTTAGACGCTACACACAAGCATACTTCGGTAAAGAAATAAAATACTACTTAGTACTAGATAACAAGTAGACAGACAGACAGACAAAAACACAGGTGAACATTTAGTTAAGTAGTGTACGAACACAAGCATTGGGTTGGTATTAAGTAGTTCACTCAGCAAACTGACGAGCGCCTGTGTAGGTCTAACAGATTCTGACTGACTTAGCTTGTTGCTCTAACAAATAATTGTCTATGGTTACAAAACCAACTAGGTTCTTACCTATTTTTAGAAAAAAAGTATAGGTAAGGTAGTGTTTTTAATTAGTTTATAAACATGATGTAAATTTAGTGACGAGTATTTTTTTATACGTTGTTTTAAAGAAGCACCTGATTGGATCTCCTGTTTGGTGCGTCAAAAGTAACTAAATAGAGCCGACCTTTTCGTAACCGGAAACAGGGAGCCCTAATTGCACGGTTTGTGGTTTCTTTACAGTATTTATAGTGGGAAGCAATACCATTCCTTGTGAAGATGTCCAATAAAATTGCTGGTTAAAATCAAGGTAAAAATAAAGGTATTTTATGGACCAAGCCTTCCTGCTACTTCGATGAATCAAGAGGAATGGAAGGAAGAAAGAGAAAACTGCCTTTGTCCAGCATTGGGACACACAGAAACGAATAAAAATTTTTAAAAAATAGTAAAAGATCAGGCTGTCGCCACTAAATCAATTTAAATCATAAGCCAGTAATATCTGATTCAAATGTCAGCTTTTATTCCAAAAATGGGAAAGCATAGTTTACTTTTACTGATAATCACTGTTCAATAATTGTTCTATATTAGTCTAATAATTGACACGGAATTGTTTGTTATAAACGTGCTCCAGCTCTGCGGATCGTGCCCGTCTCCTGGCCGTTTTTAAATGGGAATCAGGACACTGGCACTTTATTGGATCCTGTAACTTTCCGTATCGCAACATGTCTTCGGATGTGTTCAATGTGTTGCGCGCCTCATCAATGCCAGTGCGGTACTGCTGTCGAACAGCTTGGTCATCACGTATTATCGTGTACTAGGGTCGCCGCCGGTCGGATATCTCGTCATGCCAGCCTTAACGACATCATCCGGCGGGCCTTTATCACCGCTAACGTACCAGCTATTCTCAAACCAAACGGTCTGTTGCGTGACGGTGGTAAGAGGCCCGGCGGCATGACACTAGTCCCATGAGAGTTGGGGAGGCCCATAGTGTGGGAAGCTACATAGGTCGACACACTTGCGCTTTCCCATCTTCTAAGGACATCCGTGATCCGTGGCTGGTGCGGCGGCAGATTTGGCCGCAGATCTCAAGAGACGCAAATATGCAGGTCTACACATTTGCTCCGTTGGGATCGAGACCCTAGGTCCGTGGAGTACCGAGGCTCTCCGGGTTTTTAAAAAAATATCTGAGCGACTGGCCGACGCGACGCGTGACCCGAGAGCTGGTGGGTATCTGGCGCAGCGCACCAGAATTGCCATACAGCGGGGCAATGCAGCCAGCGTCTTGGGGACGCTTCCGACTGGTATTGATATGGACCAGTTGAGCTACCTGTAGATTGTTTGCAACAGTCTGCAGTAAGCTTAATTGTTTCAATTGTAAATACTAGTTCTAATTTGTTTTTATTATTGAATTGTAATTTTCTTTGTCAATAAAAAATTGCCTAGTAATAGAGTCTAGTAATACAGTTTTTGAATATTACTCCCAAAATAAGATGTCAAGATACGCTCAATTCGAATCCATCTCTACCCCTATTTTTATAACTTACTTACATTTTCAATAGGTTCAAGCAATCTCTCAACTTTTCCTTCCGCCGTTGTATGTTATCTTAGATCTTCAATTCCGTTTTCAGAGGTTTCTGTTGCCAGCGGATTTTCTAGCTTATTTAATTAGTAACATGGTGATAGTGCATCTCGAGATCTTCGCTTAGCTCTGAAAGCATTAAATTCATAGACTTAGCTATTCTGAATGCACTTAACAACTTATTTGTTTAAGAGGACGCATTGCGCGCCATTTTTTGAAAAGGATAGACAAAGGATTTCGCGTTTATAGGAGCGGGACAGAGCATACGTTTTTGGAACGTAAGCGCAAGAATCAAGTTTTTGCTTATTTACAAAAAAAACTACACAATTTTTGAAGAAACTGGTTCAAGCAACCAAGTAATTAGTAATAACCTACGAATCAAAATATAAATAATTTCAATAGACGACTAATATAAAGCTAATAGAAAGCTTTTATTATACCCTTTTTATACACGCTTTTATATACGCGCAATGGAAAGCTTTTATTGTACCCCTTTCTAAAATTCCTAATTCTTTAGCTGTAACACACTTTAGACCCATCTCCATCCTCCCCATTTTATCCAAAATCCTAGAGCATGCGGTTCATAAGCAATTATCACTCTTCCCGCACCAAAACGAGCTTTTAAGTCCCTACCAGTCTGGCTTTCGACCCGGCCACAGCACAGTGAGCGCACTCATTAAAGTCTCGGACGACATTCACTGGGCCATCGACAACCAACTCCATCCAACCTATCCTTGTACTGCTGGATTTCAGCAGTGCATTCAACACCGTCGATTATGACATTCTTCTCTCTGTTCTTTCCTCTCTCAACGTCTCACCCTCAGCAATCTCCTGAAATCTCTTGAGAGAATTCAGGAGATTGCTGAGGGTGGTGGGTGAGGAGTCCTGGTTCAATTCATATCTCTCGGACCGGTCGCTGTGTGTCCGCTTTAACGAGTCCTACTCGGATTGGTGTGACATAACTGCGGGCGTCCCGCAGGGAGGTGTTCTTTCACCACTCCTCTTCTCCAGCTTCATTAACGCTATCACTCTTGTCATGTCCTCTAAGTATCACCTGTATGCTGACGACCTGCAAATATATTAATATTTCAAGGCCGACGAAATATCCTTTGGTGTTGATCAGATTAACTCTGACCTGAAAAATATTCACGCATGGGCAAGGACCTTTGGCCATCTGGTCAACCCATCGAAGTGTCAAGCTCTAATCTGCGGCAGCCCTTTCATGCTGAACAAAGTTCGACAATCACCAATTCCCCCTCTATTCTACAGTGACTGTCCTATCAGCTACTCTGCTTGTGCCCAAAATTTGGGTGTTATCTTTAACCCGTTGTTATCCTGGTAAAACCACTTCAACGGAATCAGCCAGAGAGTTCACTATTCGTTTAATTCTCTCAAGAGATTTCAGAATTTTCTTCCACTGCAAACCAAAATCACTTTAGCTCAATCACTCCTTCTTCCCATATTAGATTATGCTGACTCTTGTTTCCTTGACGCCACGGAGGAAATTCTCAACAAATTAGAACGTCATCAATATCTGTGCATTTGGCTTTTTTTCGGTTTGCGTAAATATGATCACGTCTCAATGTTCAGAGCTCAGTTAAAATGGCTTCCAATTCGTCGCCGGCGTGATCTGCACGTTCTCTCGCCTCTTTATAACATTCTGAACAATCCGCTTTCTCCTTTTTAACTTCGTGAGCGTTTTGAGTTCCTTTACCCTCGTGATAGACCCTGCAGAACATCTTTGTCTCTTATTCTTATATTCCCTGCTCACTCGTCCAGCCTTTACGGTGGCTCCTTTACCGTCGACTCTGTTAGGTTTTGGAATTCTCTCCCACACGATATTCGTGCTAGTCCGTCACTCTTCACCTTCAAGCGTAAAGTCAAAGAGCATTACCTATCTTTATGACTCTGTTGTATTTTATGTACATATTATATTATTACATATGTATATAATTATTCTATGATATTAGGAACATTAGGTGTTGTATTTTATATATTGAAATAGATATCATAGACATAGTGTAGTAATAATATGTAGTAGTATATTAATTATGTAGTTAAGTAGTTAAGGATTAAACCACATTCTTTTTCTGTATGAATGTTGTGCACACGTAGATACCCACTTAACCTTGTCTCTCTCTCTCTCTCTCATTAAGGTTTGCTGGAAGAGAACTCTTTTTAGGGTTAAGCTCGCCTTTGCCATTCCTTCTCTAGTTTTATGTTTTTTAATGTATGTTTTATTTAGTGTAATAAAGAATTAGACCGCAGGGTGCCTGAGATCTCGACCAAATGATGTGCTGTGCGAAACAGTGCATTTTCATGATGTTTTTTATCGTTTATTTTTTCGCATTCGTGTTTTCACATTCAAGGAACCAAAGAAAAAAATGTTGAATTTTATGTTATTCGAGTGTTTTACCACGGGTATCCCGTGAGTACTAAGATCTAGTCCTAGTATGACAATCAAACCAGTTAGGTCCGCCCCATAACTGGATTTCTTAAAGTATTTTTTTTATCGGTCCAACTGTCAGAATGTCAAATTCATTATCAAGTTAAACCTCATATTACAGTTCACTTATCACCAACATTATCCAACCTAAATACTAAAGGTCAAATTTAAAACGGTCGACCTAAGAGTAACTACCTAAACATTGTCCAAATGTCCATAGACAATACGCAGATCGGAAAGTAGTGGGTGTTGAACAAAGGTTGTGTTGCGGCAGGTGCAATCGGTTCAAGATACCAACTTCTACACTCAATCGCCAGGCCAAGGATCAGTGCAGGCAATGCTAAGCTTCGCGATGTGCGAGCACAAGCTTCAACTTAGTACTCTACACGTGGCACTCTGCAAACCCGGTCTGCGTCTGCTGTCCGGTGACGTGGTCGAGGGGCGTGAAGTAGATGACTTACAAGCAGCTGTTTAACCAGCCACCCAGCTCTGTAGTGGAACCAAGCTTAGCCTGCGTATGCTAGAAGGAATCAACGCAGTAAAAGTCCGACCTTCCAATGATATGCGTTTATTTCTGCACACACAAACGCTAAGCACTAAAGCACTTAGTCTATCGGCCTTATTCTTACAGCACTTAACACAAGTTACAAACACTAAACACTTATATGCACTGAAACACTGCTGAAACTTTCAGGAATATAAAGAATATTAGGAACACTTTTCCTCAGGCTTGGGCCTTGAGAGTAGGTCAGAACTTGTTTACTTTTCCGTATTAGATCACTTCAGATTATTTGATTGTAATTTTCTTTCTTAATACAGAACTTGAGATTGACTGCTATAATAGAACTGACTGGCCGATAACAAGCTGAGCTTTTCATACCTCCGTAGGCCCCTTCAAAACTTACCTACTAGAAAATTCTCCTAATTTCTAGAGAACTAGTTCTGTCTCACTCATTAATCCTACTGTCAGCCGTCCTTATCTAGCATTTCTACGCTTTTCCGGGAGCTATAACTACCTATCTCTTTCTTTAGTTGAGAACGTTTTTGTTGTCCTTGTTTTTCTTTTCGATTCGTTCTAGAACTTTAACATACATAAATATCTGTTCTAGATTCTAGAACATTCCACAAGGTTCAAAATTCTTCCATGGATTTATAGAATGTTATACAGATTTCCATAACGTTTCATAGGTTTCAATAAGTTTCTAGAAAGTTCTCAAATGTTCTCGATTATTTCAGAATATTCTATGAGCAAGCTTTCTACGCGTTTCTTCACGTCTCTCGAAAGCTCTAGAATGTTCGACTGAGAATGCATGGTACAAATCTTAAAACTAGCATATATTAACCGAATTAATCTACACCTAAGTATATCAGTCGCCGACAGGTTGAGAGAAAATTATTAGTTTTCCACGAATCCCAGGAATTTCCAGGCTCAAAATAAATGAGATAAATACTCTTTATAAAACTGAGATTTTGCAACAGCAAAGCTTTTATCTTTTTCCAAAGCGCAGCGAAAACACTGTATAAGTACAACTGTATAAGTACCTACTTAGTTTGAAAACTTCGAATCAGTTGAAACTCTATTCGTAATTTAAAATAAAGCGAAGATTGAAACTGAAGCTTGCAAATCGCGTAAGGAAATTACTAGGTAGTTTAAACTTGCAAGCTGAATTGCATTTTATTTATTTATTTCTAAAAAGTAGGTATAATTATTTTTACAGGGGCTCCTAATGCACTAGTGTATCTAATCTTATTTATATACCTACATAATATTATCATTAAAAAATCATCAAACCTTATAAAAAATTTATCGAATTACAAAACATAATAATTAATTTATAAATAAACTGCCAAGTGCGAGTCGACTCGCACACGAAGGGTTCCGTAGAGATCAGGCAACTTTTTCAAAGAACATCAAATTTTAACTTGTTCGGAGACCCCATTAAAATTTCAAGTAAATTTTTAGTATTTGTTGTTGAAGTGTTACTTATTTATAGATAGTTTATTGTGTGTACCTATTGTGGTTCAAGAGATACAGCCTTGACAAAACTGGAGCAAAAAACGCAAAAAAAAAAAACACTTTTTTTGTATGTAAGCCCCCTTTAATTTGGATGTTTATTTAATTTTTATTATTTGTTTTAGGGGCAAGAGAAATACACTCTACCTTCTCTGAAAACTGTCTACCTCTTACGGTTCATGAGATAGAGCCCTGGCCCTGGCTTAGTAATAGGGTTCCATTTTCACCCTTCAGTTACGAAAACAATAAATAATTAATCGTCTCACCTTGTATGTATTTAAAAAACGTAAAATAAAAAATCACATAATAATATACAAATTTCATCAATACATGATTCAAATAATTACACAATGTCAAACCTTATTAGAATAGCATAGAATAAATCCTATGAAATATTATTAGTTTTGTTGAGTGATAGTGCAGTTTTTTTTTAGAATCGCTAATTTTTTATTGAACCTTATCTGTTGATTATTATAGTAATGGATTTGAAACATAACTACTTGGTAACAACACATCCAATGATAAATGAGTTTTTAAAGAAGTTGGCAACACTGTAACTGGTATATTTACATAAAATATTCACGTTCCCCTATTCCACCTCATTAGTCCTTTCGTTTCTTGTACATTGGTTACGAACGACTTTTCATTTCTTCTTTTTAGAGATATCTAGAAATGATTACGCATCTAATAAATTTGAAAATGGAAATACCGGATTTTAGAACAGTTTTTGGAAGACTTTGTTTTTAGGTTTCTGAAACGTTGCCTACAAATATTTGAAGACGTTTGTTAGCAAACTCAACAAATATTTGTCAAAATTTACAACAAAAACAAAACAATCAACGGCTAAACACCCTCCATTAATCAACACTGAGCTAATAACTGGCCTCTTTGTGATAAATATCCATTTTAAGCTAAATAAAGAGGTGTGATTTGACAAAGGCTTTCTTGTCTAATTTACCGTTGTTTAGCGCTCCCAAAATTTTCACGGTAGGATATTTTAGAAGATTAACGCGACAGGTTATTAATGTAGTACTTAGTGCACGGACACTATATTCATGGTGCGGAAATTGGAAAGTGCGAAGAGGTTATTTAGCATAAAAATGTGTTTTGCCGCTTGCCACTACTGCCCCGCTAGCTCTGTCGACTGCTTCGTTGGTCTAGCGGTCGCGTTCAACAGCTGATAATGAGATCCACAGTAAGAGTCCGGAGTCAGGAAGTTGGCGGTGTTATACCCCCGTGCCTCGGAAAGCACGTAAAGCCGTTGCGCGTTGCTCTTGCGCCTGACCTCTCCCCGGTCGTTTTGATCTGCCATCCCATCAGATTATAAAAGTGAGTGCACCTGTGTTCGCGCACACCCTTGGGCACTATTATAATGTCCTGCGCTCTTGGCTAGTCTCCGTTGAGACAGACCGCCGTGGTTCGAAGATTCGGCTCACGGCTTCGGAGGTTCATCTATCGACCCATCTATAAAATAGGTACCTAACTAAAAACTGTCACCCTGTAGAAAGGGAATCGAATAATGTGAATAAAAATATTTGACCTTAAAACTACTATACACAATTAGCCTTAAGACAATATTAATTATTACTACCTAAGTTCCAAAATAAATGTATTATGTGCATAGCAGTGTTTACGGCAAATATGGCCTCTACTCAGCATTGTGCTGAGTGCTCAATGGTGTGTCCAGCGCTGATTTTCAGTGAAGACCAGAGGGAAATTTATAAAATTGTACTGCTTTGCACCTAATTTGGCGAGTTCTCAGGAACCCTGTGGTTTATTGAAATGACTCATGTTTTGATTTGTAGATTATTTATTACTAGTTATTTGGTTCCATGAACCAGTTTCCTCATAAGTTGTGTAGTTTTCTTGTACATAAGCAAAAACTTGATTTTTGCGCTTTCGCTGTTCCAAAAACGTATGCTCCGATCAGTCCCACTCCTATGGACGCGAAATCCAATGCCTATACTTTCACAAAATAGCGTGCATGGCGCCTTCTAAGCTTTTCATGAAGTGGTTGTTAAAGGTAGGTATACCTAGTTGCCAACCTTAAAATATTTTCTGAAAATCTTGTGAAATTCATCATTTTTACATTATTTTAGTAAGTAAGAAGGTACTTACTTGAAGATACCGTCCTAGCCGAATTCCGGCAATGGCGGCCAATCTCAACGTAGACCAGCTGGGTGTGCAGGACATAAATTATAGTGTACAAGTGTGCGTAAACACAAGTGCACTCTCTATTCCCTCACTCTCATAATCCGATGAGACGGCAGACTGACACGTCGGTATGTACTTATTTAGGTTATAAGTACATTTAGGTATAGCCTTTTCATATGTGATTATACCTATACTCAAGAACAACAGGTCAATAAAGGCACCTAGTATACAAATTATATGAAAATTTATGTCTAGAAACTGAACGTGAAGCCAGCGAGACATCTGGCCGTTATTCTAATTAAATGGCACTGCAGCTAAAACATAAAAAGCCTTAGGATGCTTTCAGTTTAACAATGCTGGCTAAGGCATCAGGTAGATGGGTGAATTCGCAAGACCTACGCTTTTATACAAAAACTAACTTATGCATGCGGCTTCGCACGCGTATTGCAATAATAAAAAGTAGCCTAGGGTTATTCCAAGTCTAGAACTACATTTATGCAAAATTATAGCCTGATCCGGTCAGTTGTTATGGCGTGAAGAGGTAACGAACATCCAAACATAGATATAATTAAATTTTCTTATTTATTATCTAATTTAAGTGACGTAATTATTTGACGGTAATTT
The DNA here is from genome assembly GCA_963662085.1 of Eupithecia inturbata. NCBI lineage: Eukaryota > Metazoa > Arthropoda > Insecta > Lepidoptera > Geometridae > Eupithecia > Eupithecia inturbata. Next base: position 4,756,246 of record OY759195.1, read on the forward strand.
CTATGTAATATTATGTGATTAAATATTTTGATCTTCAGTAACAAACTATAGATAGGTTCTTGTAGGTGAGAGCTTTTATGTAGACACTAAAAACTTGAAACTCGTAGGACATAAAACTTGTAGTAAAGTTACGATGCAAGCAAGGAGGTTTTTATACTCAGAAGTCAGTTCTATTCGACCTTCTTTTATTTTCCGTGCATTCTACTTTTATTGTCTTCACTTTTTGAATGCGTTCGAATTTTAAACGTTCTTTTGTTTTTGCTTATTCTTGGTAAGTTGGAACGCCACTGTGTCATAATTTGGCAAAAATGTATAACTGTGCTGTAAAATTGTTAGCATACGCTTAACATAAATAAACGGCTTGTTCATTAACAAAATTACCGTCTCTATTTATACAGTAAATGTGACTACAAAACAGCTGAAACTCAGGTACGTTAAAATACACAAATATTTCGAATTGCGAATGTTTGGATGATGCCTTGTAAGCATGTTTTCCACGGCATAATCAATTATTATTATATTTGACCAATAAAATACACCTGGTGCCTGGAGATTAGGTACCTACTCATTACAAGCACACTTGATATAGGTATATACATATACACCAAGAAAGCAGCGGGTTGTTTACTCAATGGGCATAGTGTATACAATTTTGGTTGTTGATAATGTCTCCTAGCCGAATTTTGGCTACGGCGGCGGCGGCCAGTCTCAACGGAAACTAGCCATGACCAATATGACCATGGTCCAAGAAAATTATGTTCCGGATCCTGTTATGTTAAATAAATAAATAAATAAAAATTAATGATTCCACCCTGTAAGCTGACTCTGTCGAGAAGCCTCTCCGTTCCAGCAACCACTAACGAGCTAGAAGTCATTTAGTGGTGGCTCATTAATTGCTTTTCATTATGACCTATTTAAGCTGTCCTTGTAGCTGGTAGCGTTTCATTGGGAAGTATGTTATGAAGTGAGACTATTCCTATGTTTTATATCTAAAAAAAAATGTATGAGGTAGAGCCCTGTGTATGAGGTAGAGCCCTGTGACAAACGGACGGACGAACGAACGGACAGCGGAGGCTTAGTAATAGGATTCCGTTTTCAGCCTTCGGTTACGGAACCCTTGAAAAGGATAATTTTCTCCCACATAATGTTAAATAAATTTTAATACAATTCAACGGTGTAACCTCGTCATCTTGAGTCATGTGTATTTGAACTAGCTTGGCCGAATTGTGTAGGTATGTAATTCAGAAGTTTAATGTATACCCCACCACCTACCACCTACCTACCATAATTTTGTGCCAGTGCCACTGCTGCCTGCTAACAAATTCACTTGACATTCGCAAACAAAACTAATCAAAATATGCGAATGAATTCAACACCAGTTCCAACACGCGTGTAAATTTGACTCCAAGTTTTTGTTGTAGGGACACTCGTAATATTACATCACCTGTGTATTTACCTATGGATCTAGGCTAATAGAAAACAATTTTACATAATCAGGCATTTCTTGCGTTTATTATTATTTAATTTTTCTGACAAATCAACAAGTATTTAACACTATAACGCTTATGTGCACGCCTACTGAAGAATGCCCTATGCCTAGATACAACTAAATGTTTACATTATCTGTCGTGTAACCCTAAAATACTTATAGAGGTATACATATCTTTATAACTAGGTATTCGCTTTCAAACTAGTAACTAACAAATCCCTCCACGAACTCACCTCTTAAGAAGCCAATATAAAGTCTTTGTTCCTACACGGCATATTAAAGGAGAGCACCTCTCAGTAAAACCCTCAAAGCAACTGCTATCACGAAACTTTGCCTGCAATTAAGTCTGCAGCGTTCAATAGGATGCAAATGGACAAACTTGGGCCTTGCAATCATTGTGGAACTTTCGATGCCTAGCTAATACTTTGGTTGAAGACTGGAGATAATACTAAAAAGATAGAGACGATGGCAGCTCGTGTAAAGTAGGACCAAAACTCAGTAGAACATTATGATGTCGAGCATTGTTTAGGAACACGCTTCATAATAATAATTGCTTTGTCGCCCCATCCCAACAGTTTTAAGTTTAGCCTAATCATTTTTTCTTTTTCTTGCCTCTATTGCCAGTACATTCGTCTTATGAACATCGTTTCTGACTAGTAGAGGTTTCACGCAGAAGAAGAAATAAAATATACCAAAAGGTCTCGAATAGAAAAAGGATCCAGGACATTTTAAAGGTTCTGTTAGATTAAAACTGTAATTTGGATTTAGGTTCGTTTCCAAGTTTCTTTTCTATGATATGAAACTAATCGAACCATTTTATTAGAGCTGTGGATAAAAAGATCTCATAATCGACTTTGACAAATGAAATAAAGCTCACTTTACGCTGGTTCCTACGTTTTGCTTTCCCGTCGGTTAGGGTAATATCATTTCGGTAATGGTGTTTGTTTTGCTTTCGTTTTATTGGGCATTTGGTATGTTCATAAAACTGTTTTTTTTTGGTAAAGAAATAGAGAGAATACCGATTTAGTGGCAGCTAAATAGGTTACAGTCTTCTAGTTCACAAACACCAATAATTTTTCATAATCAAGCCCATTGATCTAAATGTTTTTCGCGATTTCGAGTCTCAATAGTTTCGTAGAGTTCAATTGAGATCAAGTTTTCTTTATAAATATCCTTTTTACACTAGCTTTAAAAGGTCTACTTTTTCTCGGTATTCATCATATTAACTTTTGCCTTGTTGAAGACCTTTAAACTTACCTTTTCTTTCTTTTACAGGCTGATATAGCCAATTCTGCCAAAGGCTACGAGTCAGAGGATGAGAACGCGGGAAGAAAGTGGCAGAGGGCCGACGAACGGCCAGCAGGGAAGACCACCATGTACTCCAAACAGGTTTGTGACTGAAATAAAATATTATCTTATCAACCCGCTGGATCTCACTAATGGGCAAAAGCCTCCCTTCTCATTACTAAATTGTACGAACAAAGTACCTACCTAAGTGTTAAGCTCACCAGAATTATTCGTCTGTAGGCATATCTTTTGTGTCACATTTTACGCTGGTTCCTACGTTTTGTACAAACTACCAAGAGCCGCACTTAATTTTGTACTTGCGCGATTTTTTTTTAGCCTCTCCTCGTGGCTATTGGACCATGAAATTTAACTTTTAAAGTCTCGCTTGAATACCTTACTCGTATTACAACTTAATTCAGGAAATCCGAAGTCAATTTGTAGAATTCGTAAATCTCATGTTCAGGAGTTTCGAGAGCAATACTGCATCAGCAACAAGCAACTGGATCTGCTGGAATTGGAGAAATCCAAGAAGGACAGATTCCTGGGATGCCTCTCCCAGTACCACATCGAGAGTCCATGTTCACGAACCAACCGGTATGACACCCATCATTATTTGCCACTTAAACTGTTTCATCACGGTATTTAACAGAATCCTAAAATAGACATTGTTTACGCTTGGCAGCGAAAACTGGAATACTTTATTAGCTTTCGTCTACTGCTGTTCATCGAAAAAGCAGCCAAAAATTTTGAATATAATCCATGCCAGCCGTCCCATTACGCTCTTCTCGATTTAATTTAGCACCGGTCGTATTGATAAATTGTCTTACAAGAAATATTTTCCTTCCTTTAATTATCTAACGGGTCCAATAATTTAATATTAGTACATACGTTATTTTAAGATACCATCTGGTAAATAATTCTACTGAAGATGAGTCGATGATTGATATCGTTGTAAATAACATAACAGAAGATTACTTGCCAATCCATCAAATGTGCCGTGAATTGCAAATTGCTAGACGCGATCGTTCATTAGCAATTGGAATAAACGAGAATTCCATCAGTTCATTTCAGTTGCCATTAGAATTCTGTTCAGTAATGAAATTTAATTGAAATACAGGTATTGCAATTATGTTGAACGTGACTAGTGTTTATATTGTAAAGCGTGGCTTAGTACCTATTAGTAGTCGCGCGAGAATTAGTCACATCATGCGCGGTATGAGAGTAGCGAGAGAAAAATGCGTGAAAAAATATATTTATTTTTTTGTCTAAAAACACATTTTAAATTCATGTTAATAAACAAGAGTATAATTACAATCTAGACATAGAATTGGCTAATGGGTAATTTAACTTATTTTTAAAATAACATAAATAATACGTGTCCATTGGCACTTTTTTTATTACCTACTATATATACTTTATACCTACTTGAAGTTTGAACTTAAGGAAGACACTTGGTTTATGTGTTCTTTATGATATCACTTAAGTCCTTAAGTGATATCATAAAGAACACATAATATAGTTACATACTATAATTATCACTACACTAACAACTACAATAAATATACCTACTGATAACTTGTACGTTTTCATGTGTGCAGTTAAGTTGTGTAAACAATTTTCAACTTCTCCCCTCTTTCCCTTGCTTACATTTGACGCAAAGCTGTTGCGCAATGCAAGTATTCTGAAAATATAGCTTATATATATATCCTGAGATAGCCTTAATAAGTACTGCATGAATATTCTCATTGATTGTTGGAAGGTGATGCTGATTGCCCTATTATTATTGAAGGTAATGGAGAAGTTTAGTATTGACCAAGCGAGCGAAGCGTCTCTGCTTCAGGTCTGACAAAATTTGCTTACCTTTGTCAGTCTGTTAGTGCTCCTCTACAGGTCGTATTTTGCAACCGATCTGGACGAAACCTGGTGTACAGTTTATACGACTTTATAGATATTTTTGTCTAGGGGTTTTTCTCAATAAAGGGTCCAAAAGGGGGCAACTGCAATCTTATCAGAGCCAATTTCGATGTTTCTTTTTTATTTAAAAAGTCGTAGTGACTACGTTGGTTTCATAAAATTTTGGTGAAGATCTGATGAAGATCTTTGGTGCGGTGAATGGAATATCTCCTCAAAGTGAGTTTGTGCTCGCGAGGTCTTCTGTTCGCCAAATTACTTGTAGTAGCTTTAGCTAGCTTATGCAATACTATAAAAGAAGGAAATATGTTATTTGGTAGTCGTAGGTCTACCTATCTCTCATTCTATCTATCCAACTGAAGAATATAATATCGGTAAGCCTTTCTTTAGCGTTGTAATATTATTTTCTTCTAAGCGATAATTCGGAGAAACGTGCTACAGACAAGAGGGTTTCAATAAAATTTCCAAGAAAATAAAGTCAGAGAAAGGTAAATCTTCTAAGGATTATTTCAACGGCTACTTAAAAGTTCAGTAAACAGGTATTTTGTTCTTCGCATCAAAACTGTTTCTACGAAAGTCAAACTCTACCATTTCTATGAAAGTTTTACAAAAGTTGGTGTACCGTAACTAATACAGTCATGTGAAAAGAAAGTATTCCCAAAAGTGGAATTTCCTGCTATTTCTCTCTCATACATAAGATATGGGAGAAGTTAGACTAATAACGTATATGTCAAAAAACAAAATTACTTCTGGGTGAAACAGCCACTTTGGGAGTTATCTCGTGTTGGTTATGGCATGGCGTTTTGTAAAAATAATATTTTTTTTCGGTGTGTACAGTTACATATATAAAAACAAGTCCTTGTATTAAGGCCTCTGGGTGCAGATCTTTGTGATGATAAGTACCTACATTAAAACCACAATGGTCCTGCTTTAGCATACTATATAAACTTTAGGTGCGGTACGTACGTACCGTAAGAAATGCCAGCAAAAATCACCAACCGAACAAAGATTTTCGCAAAGTCACAACAGAAGGTAGAATCTCATTTTCCTCAAAAAAAGGGTCGTTTGTTTGTGAGTAAAAAAGTCACATCCGCAACGCTCTGATTTGTTCTTACATCACCCGAGCCCTCTGACCAAAAACTAACAGGCAGATTTGAGGCCCTTCTAATACGGTAAAATACACTGTTGGAAGTTTCTTCCTGCATGGAAATTGTGAAGGTTTCTTTCACTGACAAAGTTTTCGTCAGTTTGCATATACCGACTGACCTTTTTTGTTAAGCCTGTAATTACATGCTTCATAAAAAAAATACTATACCTACGAAACGAAAGAATGCTCACAGCTCTAAGCTGTGGGCTTTCTTTATTTTTAACATTTAGGGACAATTTGCACGTACCACAACCACACCACATTGTCGCTAGAAAAGGGTTTAAGCAATGGTTACGTGTAAAACTACAAAATGTCGATGTGGTTGTATTGACGCTAGTCGTTGCGACGTGGCGGCGGCGGCTAGTGCGCGGTGTGGCTGGTGGTAGCGTTGTGGCCGGTGCCGACCACATGGTTGAATTTGACGGCAAACTGTGGTCCGTGTGAATTAAATTATTCATTTCCATACAAATCTGCACCCGACCACGTGTTGTCGTTGTCGTGTGGCTGTAGTTGTGGTTGTGGTACGTGTAAATTGTGCCTTAGATAAGCTGAGGTTTATCAGACGCAAGAAGTGAGACATCTTTCTTTAAACAGAAACAGTTTTGATGCAAATAACAATACCTGTTTCGTGAACTTTTACGAGGTCGTTTAAAAAATGATTCGGAGGAGAATAATCCTCTATCTTTCTTTCACATTATATTCTTAAAAATATTGTTACCCCCCAAATGGTTTTACAAAAAAAAACATTGAAGTGAGCCGAGGCGCGTCAGACGCAAGAAATGAATAGGTTTTCTTCTTTTTACTGGCCATTATTATTCCACAAAACAATCTGTCGAATAAGACTACAATCACAGAAAATACCTTATAAGAAGGCGGCTTATACAATGGTAGTTGACATAAACGAGGTGTAGCCCAAAAAAGCGATAGCTACTTCTCATATTTTTATTCGTATGCGTGCGCTAAAGCTATTCGTATGTGTGCGTGCGTGAAAGCACTGAAGTTATATGCTTGTCAACTCATACATAGATTTGTTTTTTATTATTATCGTTATGCTTTTAGATCAAGAAAATTGTTAAATGACAATATGCCCTCTACTGTGATAGCGGCGTGTTTTTCCTCTATGGTTTTCCTTTCTCTATTTGGGATGACCAAATAGACCGTGTAAAGACCGTCTGCCTAAGTAGATTTTCAGCAATGAATGTGATCCTTTTAGACCTTACCTCCGTGGCAAAGGTAACCAATTGGGCGTTTTATTATTCTTCACCCCGTAATCGAGTCGAGAGTTGAGTGCTAAGTGAATTGAACATGTTTTAATTTGTCTTTATTTTCGTTTTTTTTTGTTCAAGATATTTGTACAGAAAAGAAAGAGGGAAGATTATTATATGTAACTCGGTTACAATAATTGATGCAGTAAATCTCTCAATGACACCAAACTTATATACTTAGGTACATAAAATACATAATCACAATGATCTCTGTTGACTTGTAATAACGTACCTTGAAGCTACCTTATTTTCCGGAAACAATGGGTGTGAAGCCACGGGCAGAAACTAGTCTTACATAGTTTACCATGTTGCAATAACTTTTTTTTCAGAGCATCATTTTTATCCGTGTGTGTCCGTCGTCGGGTACCGTCCGACGAGAATCTCAACTCCGATTATGCACCAATACAGCGGTATCCAAGGTAATTTTAACCTTTTAAATTTGTTGACTTTATTTCGCTATTGAGGCGAGGCGCGCAGGTCTGTTGATTTTGCCGCACTTTCCCAATATTAGACATTAGGCCTCATAATACGAGTACCTATACTGGGTTATTGGTAATTAAACCGGATCCTTTTAGGGGATCCTTTTTTTTTGAGATCTTCGCATATTTGTATTTTCATTAACGTCTGCACTACTACTAACGTACACGTACGTACCGTATGAATCGTAATAACATTATTGTCTACTTTATTCTACAGTAAAGGTTACGAGTAAATAATGTATCTATGGTTATCGGGAACAGGTAGATAGCTTCACAAGTGAATGTGTATGTATATGCAGATACCTTTATGATGACAATGTGAAGAAACATAGCCACATTACCAATATTTTGTTAAAAGCTACCAACACATATGTATAAAACTTATCTTCTTTGACAAGGTATCGCTCAATTTTAGCCGATCCATCTTGCATCCGGATTATAGAGATCCATCTTGTGGGTTGATGATTAATTGGTTTTCATTGCCGAAACTCTGCGGGGATTTCTTACTTACTAGGTAAGTAAGTTTGATTTTTGTGGCCGATATGTCCGGGCGGGGGCGGACATACAAGTAGATTCATGATTGTTCCATTTCCTTGGGTACCCTACGAGTGTTGACCTTGGATACGTGTGTTCAGTATTAGTAAGCAACTAATCTCGAATTTTAATTCTATATTTAAAAAAAGTTTAATTTTGTGGTAACGGTGTTATGCGAGCTTGGCTAACCACATGGTGGGCCTTGTCTCGCTTAGGGAGTTTACAAAACACTGTCCTCAGTCCTCTGCCTACAATATTCATGCACTGAAATGTCGCATCAACCCGCCGGGTTGTGTCGCCAGCTTTGGTGATTGTACTGTAAAACCTGTCATCCCAGACGTCGTTTTTGATGATTCAGCCAACATTTAACATCACCATTTAGATAACCTCTTTACAATAAGAAACCCCTTGAGTCTTGAGAAGGACTGTGTATGTTTTCCTAGCGCGCCCTGTATTCGTCCCCAGGTTCGGCCAGCCATCGCCAGCACCGCCCGAGCTATGCGCACACGACGCCGATCTGGAGTGTTCATACTTCCGCCGGCGGCCGCGTTCGGTGTGCAGCCAACCTGACCCCAAACGGTACACGTGGATGTCAGAGGATGAAGACTTCACACGGATGGAGTGGCCACAGTGAGTTACATTTCTGACTTTATAATCAAATGTTGTTGTTCTTAACTGAAATATTGTATACAAGGTACCACGTTATTGGTGTACTAAGCCGAATGGGGGTTGTTGTGCACCCTAGTATACCCAACTGATCCGCACGGTTGATTTTCAGAAAAACGTTGTTTAAAGTTTTCATAGTAAAAACAAACCTTTACTCATACGCTTAGAAAAATCACAACCCTATCACTAACGCAAACACATGTAAGGCCGACCATTTTGCAGACATAATTTTAGGGTTCCTTTAAATAGGCCGCCTTTTTGTACTAGATTAACCTAACTTTATAAGATTTATTTATTTTTCATGTGCAAATAAATAATTCATGCTAAAAACAAAACTAGCCACGTACGTAGCACTTTTTAAAATTTCGTGATTTTCTAACATACCTACCTAATAAAGGTTATTTATCGGGTATTTATCGCGTAATTTTTATTAAAATATCGATAAATGATATTTATTAGGTACCTACGTAGACGTACTTACCACGAAACAAACATCCAGATAAACATTAAGCAATAATAGCTTAGACGAAAATTGTACGCCACGACCGTAAAATTGTCGGCATGGCTATAGAAAAGATGGCCACTGACAATTGAAAGGTCATGAACCTTACTGATGAACAGCTGACTTAGAGTTAGTCACAAACATAAACATGAACTACATAGTTGGAATTAAAGTTTCTAGGTCTTTTTTTCAGTAAAAAGCCTTGAAACCCGGAAAGCGCTACAAAAAATGTTCGTGGGAGGGGGGTGGACCACCCCCTTTCTGCTTAGTACACCAATAACGTGGCACCTTCCTTATATACATTTTAATGTTGATTTTTATCTCGGATAAAATATAATGCTGAGTCGAGGGTTGTGTCATTACGAGTAGGGATTTAAATGCGAAAGTATTAATGTTTGGATTGTTTCGACATACATATTACAAACCAATCAATCAAAAAAGCTATTTTTGGGTGACTCACCAACTGCATACAATAGCGGCATACGGCGCGGGCCGTACGTCAAACAAGTAATAAAAATAATACACATTACAGTAATAGCTTTAAAAAAACAAGTTTTGACACATTTCTGGCTACAAATTTTTAATGGAAAGGTTTTAAAAAGAAATATGTATGTTGCTTCATTACCATAAACGGTAAATAGCGGATACGCCAGTTCAGTCAGTATTGAGGTTTTTTAACCAACTCTCAAGTTTTAATTTGTTCGTAAACAATTCAGTTTGTCTAATTTTATGAAAGAACATCAATTTCAATGTGATCCTAACGAGTTTTTAGTAAAATATTCCACGGGAAAATCCATAATTAAATACAGGGTGTACTGATACCAATTTCAATAATTCTGCCTTGTCAGTCCATCTGAAAGCTGCTTGATCTTAAATTTACACCATAGAAAAAAACCCAGATCCAGATTTATTTCCTAATAAACTCATATTTCGATTCAAACGTTAGAAAATGTATTTCGGCTGTCGTAAGAAGTCTTGTACCACCTTGTACAGAAAGCTCTTATTTTGGGCGAAGGTAAATGACGATAAAGTACATGGAAGCACCTTTAAAATTTACATTAAAGCACAGAGAGCTTCGTTATTCCAAGTTTTCTCGCATAATTGATTCTGAGCGGAAAACTCTAGATAAAAATACAGCCCTTAATATGTCAAGGGCGTGAAATGGATTTCGTTTTCCAGAAACTTGAGAGAATAAAGCTGGGGAATTATTTCGCAAGTGGTTTGGGAGCCAATTAGTTTAAATTTCAATGGAATTTCCTCAAACTTATATTGCATAGATGATTAATTTGTGCTTCTAAATATAGCTTGGAGCATTTCTATATAAATGCGATGAATAGAAATATTTTCGAAATCGAAAGTCAAGAAAAAAATCACCTCTACTTATAAGATCAGAGGCGCTTCTTTACTTTAGTCAACATACCGAAGCGACTGAAATCAAAAATATCACTTTATTTCCGTGTCAGTGTTTAATTATTAAGAATTTGACCTTTTCTAAGTGTACATTTATTGTATTTATGGAAATAAAGAGTTTTTGACTTTGACTTTGATCGTTGTGAAATAAAAATAACCTGGATCCAATTTCACCAAGAAGGGAATTATAAGTTTGATGTATAAACGTAGTAATTGTACAACTGTTTCTGTGATTTCCTGCGCTGCTTTTCTGATTTTAGTGTACAATGAAGAGTATTTGTATTGTAGTAAACTAAACCTTACTCCCTTGCCACTCGATCAAAAGTCAGAACAAACTGTGCTATCGATGCTTATTCTGAAGTGGTGGTTTTCAATTTCAGATCGGTAATAGAAGATAGCGCGGGCTGGCCGCAGACTTACAATGTGGACCAAATCGCGTCCGTCAGCCGAGGAGGCTCGTTACCTAGACCACCTTCTATAATACCGTAAGTATTCTTTAACAATTAAGACTTAAAATTTAACACTAAAGGCAAAAAGGTAGTAACAAAAAGGTAGGTAGCAAAAGACAAAGGATGAAGGTAAATCGGTAAATCTGCCAATAAAAAATCACTCGCAATGACTTCAGTTATTGCGTAATCATGGGGCATGCGACTGTGCCGAAACATAAGAAGACTCAAAATAACAGGTCTGCTAGCCTTACAGGTTTTAAAATCTGCAAATAAGATAAATTAAGTTGGTTAGTGTTTTCTGAAAGATTATCGGACGATAAGCTGTTTGGTCGGTTAACTTTCACGTATTCGTAGTGTTTTCTTTTTGTCGAAAACTTCCATTGTAATAAAATCTTCTGATATTATTTGTTAGAAAAACACCACCTTTATAAAATACGTATGCAGAATTAAGTAGAAAAGTGCTGAGTTAAATAAAAATACTATAGGCCTTTCCAAATTAAGGAGCAAAAACTCTATAACTGTAGCGGGAGTTGTTTTGAGTTGCGTTATATGACTTTAAGGTAGAGAGTGACGTTATTTAAATTATATGTCTATGTCTATTTAAAAAAAGTTTTATGTAATTTCTGCTTTTACAAGTTAATAAGCTAGCAGTTGTTTTGGAGTCTATTGATATTAAAAGGTTTATTACTAAAATCAACATTATGTCGATAGACTCCAAAACTACAATTTGGTTCGTAGTTTGTGTTAGCAAAGTTTCATAGCAAAAGGCTTACAATGTGAGCAAGACCCCTAATCTGTTACCTATCTAAATTACTTGTAGAACGTAGAAAATAGTAAAAATCAGTTTTTTTTTTACTGGTGACTTACCGCCTTAATGAGGTTGCCATAAAGATATACAGAAATTCTTAAAATGTTTGGTGCTGTCATTTTCGCTCTGCGTAGGCATATATAAAACGTAGGACTATAAAAAAATCCTTGGAAAATAAGGAGTACATGGCTTTTCGTGCCCGTAATTTTCGAAATTGTAGTTTGGTTAATTTTTATTTCGAGTTACCCGGTCACAATTTTGTTTTTCAAGTATTGGTTAACAGGAGAGTCGAGTTGTCTTTTGTTGCTTTGAGACACCGAATGCTGTGTCAAACAACAAATTTTAGTTTTCTCATAAATACCTGTCATATCATAACATAACCCACCGGGTTGTACGTGATAAAAATATTTGTCGCAGATTTTATTCCGTTTTCATTTGTTTGAGTGCACAAACTGTCAATTATCTCGCGTGTACATATTTTCAGAATACAGGTGCCATTTTTATACTTTTATTTATTACTACAATAGGTATGTAAAAATTGCAATGGCATTTGTTTTGCGAGCATCTGTCGTTCATTATCATTACAGCAAGCCGTAAAAATGAGCAAAGCACTCTGCTTCGATTTCCTGATTTTCCTCGCATTTGCACCCCCTCGTAATGAAAGAGGGCGTTTGATGCCTCTTTTATTCACAAGTGCGGAGGCATTTGATGAGAATCACGTGAAGTATTCACAGGGTAAAGGGATTTCTCACATCTTGGAAGAGGAAAAATGTTTTATGTATGAACTGCTCAATGGTTGATGAACATGCTTTCCAAGTGGCAAACAATTCATCTTTCAATCCAAAGGATGTGCCAGTTTTCTTATTTTGTAGCCTCCTTCTCTTTCGCGTATTGGAATTCAATTCGGCGTAATTATTTTACAATTTTTACTATCTGCCTTCAATAGTTTCAGACTTCGATATAACTTTTATGTTCGTAAAACATTTTCAGTCAGGAAAATTCAATTGTAATATTTTCGTCCAAACATCAACTACGAGAATCGATATACGCTGTATCATTTTAAAACGATACTGTAGACAGATCTGTGCTCCGAATCCCATTTGACGTTAGTAACAAGACGTGAGCGTGACGTCTCCTTTTTCCATACAATTTGGTACAGCGCCTGTATCGTGCGGACATAGAACTACGCTCTCGATTGCTTTACATTACTAACGTAAGGAGATGTAAAAATGCCTGAGAAAATGACAGATTTTGACATAAATTGCGAGTCCGAATGATGCTTACGTGACATACGTAAAAATGTACGTAAATTATTAAAATGGTATAAAACTGTATAAAGGTATAAATAATGTATCAAAATTCAAAATTCAAAGTGCTTTGTTTCCTTTAGAAACTCAGGACTTATTACAGGGCTCTTTGACACGTCACAAAATTCAAATTACAAGTAAAACTAGAAAAAAAAATGAGCACTTTGATTTTTGCTCACTTCAATATTTTTAAGGTAAAGCAAAAAAGCGAACAACAGACCTTTACCTTGTAGGGTTGTTAGTTTTCGTTTTTATCCTCTAGATAATCTGATATTTTGTAATAAGCCTTTTTACTAAGGATATTTTTGACAATTTGTTTGAATTTATTTATTGATAATTTTTTCAACTCATATGGTATTTTGTTGTAGAACCGCACCCTGCAGCACTGCCCTTTAAAAGATACATTAATCTTTTGTAGCCTAGTTATGGGCACAGCGAGTTTATTCTTATTTCTAGTATTATGTATGTCGCTATTTTTAGGGAACCGATTGATATTCTTATGAGTGTACACTAAGTATTCATAAATATATTGACATGGTACTGTCATTATGTTTATTTCTTTGAATTTTTTAAGTAGGCTTTCTCTTATGAAAATGCTTATCATATTTTTAGTAGCAAGAATTGGGGTAAAACAATTTTTTCTCTATGGTAAATCACAAAATAAAGGCATCTACCATATTAAAAATAAGAAAATAAATTGTAACACTTGATTTGAAATGAAGATTTGAGATAATCTATTATTTTTATAATTTTTATAATATTATGAAGCTGCTAGTTTTCTAAGAATTAACCTTAGTATTTTGGAGTTTGTTGAGTATCAATGAAATAATTCGCAGATGGTACAATCTTACATAGTGTATCCTCCACACATGATCCTAGCCTACCTAAATTACAGTAGACTATATTATTGCTTAGATTTTTTTTTGTTAGAGAAAACAGAAGAAGAAATTTTTTTGAAGTTTTTAGAATTCTTACCCTATCACAGGTGCATAAAGAAATAACCACACTACCTGTGACCAATGTTTAGTGATAAAGCGATTTGTAGGTAGGTATCTTAGTTTGGTCGGAGTGTTATAAAGTGATAAATAATACGTAGGCGCCTTATATGGCGTAAATTATATTTTTGCAGAATCGCGACTCTAACGCCATCTCTTAGTAATGTAGTTGCATTACTAAGAGATGGCGTTAGAGTACAACTACCATAATAGACCATGAAATTCTTTATATTACCAAAACATGGCGCTACAATCGCTTTTTTGTTTTGTTATTTTAACATGTAGGAATACAATATAATAACAAAGAATTTATGAGAAACTCATTTTTTTTACTAATTAATGTGCAAATAAAAATAATAATCTTGTCTTTGAGTAGTCTGGATGAGCTGCGTTCCAGATAAGAACCATTTTTACATCCCTGCTCGACAGCTACTCGACACGTTCACGATAGCTACCGGACTACCAACAGTCGAGACGTGATCGAGACGTCCATGTCTCGATCACGCCTTGTGCCTCTGAACTGCTCGAACAAACCGTGCACGCTGTTTATCAATAAAATTCATTTGTTTTTATTATTCTAATTCAAAAGAGGAAAAAATAAAACACTGTACCTAATCTAGCTGTGATGATTCCTTGTTAAGACTTAACGTCTCTCCCAGACAGACGCAGCCTCTGGCAGCGGGCGGCCAGTACAATTTGCGTTGTATTCGCTTGCAAATTGTACAGGCTGCGTCTTTCCGGGAGAGGCTTAAAGTTTAAAGATGACATACACCAATAAACATTCACGATAAATTGTTTCTCATCTCCCAGAATCGAGGCCTTACTTCCTTGCTTCTGCGTACAGACAGGTTGGAGAAATTGGACGGAAATTACTAAATCAATGCCGAGTCGTGCGATGCCATAAATTGCAAGTTATCAAGATATTTCCTTGCAGGCTCGCTTGTGATTCACAGTCCTGTTATTTTCATATTCATTCATATTTTAGGAAACGGAAGGCAGAGGTAGTTGAATAAATTTCTTCTATTATTTTTTAATAAAATAACACAAGCGGAATACTTTTTAAATGACAGTGTGGCATTGTTAGATGGTAGCAAGGCTATCTATCTATCTACTCTACTGTAAAATATTCCATACTAATAATCATCTTAATGTAAAAGTAATTTATGGGTACATTTATTTTTGGCAATCACATGTTATTACTATATAATTTTTAATATGATATATTATTCGATCCTTCTTGCTTCTGGTACCTTTATTAATATACATATATATGATTCCCTCGATGGCCGGAATTAAGTCCAGTTTAATTATAATAGTAAAATCTCATAGCTCTTCCACATGTTGAACGCATCATGTCGAGCCTTGACACTTGTCGCGCTATGGTTTGTACGGGCTGTAAAATCAAACTAAACTTATTGTGGCATTTGTGATAGATAACTGTGCTTTCTTGTGGATGGAGCATACAATTATCTTCCCTATGCAAAAGTATGACAGCACTTTGGCAATAACCTAACGTTCATATGCATAGGTAGTCGAGGGCAAGTGCAATTAGTGGTCCAGAGATTGCACTATAACCCGGGCAGGTACATAAATCTCAATTTAATGAATGTTCTAGCAATTTGTGCCTCGGTGTGGTCTGTTGTGTATGTGTGTGAGCTTATACGGTGGCATGCTTAGCTACCTCGTTGTTTGGGATTTTTTCGGTACCTACTCATATTTTGGAAACGTTTCGAGTACCTATCTTTTTATGAAGACTAAAGGAAATTAAATCTCATAATTAAAATACTGAAAATACCTACGTCATGCCGATTTGAAGGCAATCTTTATTCTAAATTTACGGGCGCGGATGTAGTTCGATTATAATATTGCCGAGCAATCACTTAATTTCTATGAACAACGGGGTTGTTGTTACAGTAACTAGAGTATAGACTAAACAAAGTAATGAGAGGAGTCCCTACATAACTACCTAGTTATTTGGTTGTTAGCCTGTCGAATCCCACTGCAGTAACTTTTTGATGAATAACGTGAGGGAATTCAGCAAATCATATTTTGTGCTTTAGGTACTTCTGCCATTAAAGTTTTTCCAACTTTATTGAGTGTGATTCTACTATTGTCTCATAGGATGTTCAAGTTTGAGTGACACGGTAGGTCGGACTGTGACCAAAAAACATGACCCGAACTCACAATTAATCTTTGAAATACGACATGTGTTCTAGATTGAAAAAGATAGCGTAACATCGGAAGATAACATTTTTTAATAAAAGAGAATTAAAATGATGACCACGACCACTTTGATAAGAAGCTGAAGGTGGTTTACAAACTTGGAAAGGCTTATCAACCATCATTTCACCTGTCGTCATCACTGTCCACAATTCTACTAAACTACCCATAGAGTTAGTACCCATTAAACTGTTTTTATGGGCTCGCCGCTCAAAGCCCTTGTAACCACATCGTATGTAACGGTCCTTGTAATTATTGACCCACTATAGTGTTCTTATGTTTGTCCGCTGGACAGGGTTTATGCTCTGAAGTTATTTGATGAATTGCAGAAAGTTTATGGCAACGTTTAATAAAGATGGTACCAGAATTGACTATTTAATTGAGCCTATTTTAATTCTCTAATATACGAAATTGCGTGTTTCGTTTTTTTTTTTGCGCTAATTGGTACTCTAATCCGGAGTATTAAAATATCAACATTGGCCGAAACGAAACACGCAATTGCGTACCTATTGCTTTAAAATAGCCTTCCAGGAGCATGGCGTCAAAAAAGCAATACATGACCTTCACGACGTACCTCATCAGCACTAATACGCTGTGAACGTGCCTCCCCCGATCAAGGGGGATCGCAGTAGAGGTGTTAAAATACACAGAAGGAAGCTGCTGCTTCTCTTTAGGTTTCCTTTAGTCGCCCTTTACGACATGCACGGGCTGAGTTGGAGGGGTTGATTCTAAGGCCGCGTACCTAGTTCACGACATACCAGCATACAAATTCAAGGTTCTATTGATTGCATAGCATTCTCTTCACTTTGATGGTATCCGGGCTTTATTTATTTTAGTATAAATATCTACTTATGTTGTTTCCCAATATTACGTATTTAAATAAATTCTCTTCAAATATTATGAATTTTGATCTGATTAGCCTTACCAAATTTTGAGAAAGAAAGTTAAATTTTTTACATATTCTTTCAACAACGAGATACAAAACAGAAAAAGCTTGTGCCTATCTCAGCTTTTCTTTTGCACACCGTCCCTAAGTGTTTTTGTCTTGCAGGCTTACGAGCACTCTGCATTTAATTGCTCAGTGTATTATTTTACTTTACTTTTTATCGCGTTTATCCATTTTCTACAAAGAGCCTATCACTTAAAATTTTGTAGATTACACGTGTATTTAATTACAAGCTAACTGTGACGTTTTCATACACGTTCACGATGCCATTATCATGGAGCGCATAATATTGCCTTTGCCAATAAATACTATTTCTAAACACTTTCAAGAATGTAGCTACTACTCTGCCATAGATTTATGGTAGCTTGTTTTAACCCGATTTGCATATTTTTTCTCTTTGAAACGCAATTTGATTGAGGGAGTTCGTAGCTATGTTTGATGTCAATAATTACAGCCCATAAAACAATAGTACATTGTTCACCGAGGTGAGAACGTGACTGATTCCTATCGAGTGTGTCATTTGAGGCCCGAGGCGCAGCCGAGGGCTTTAAAGCACACAGGGTAGGAATCGCACTTTGAAGAAGCCGATATCATATGGCGGACTCGGAAAAAAACTTTTTGTATTTCAACCTATAATGAAAATAACACCATAGCAAAAGGCCGAATTTTCAGATTATTTTTAAAAATAGCATGTTAGAAATGGTTTTCTATACATTATTACCTCTCGGCAAAAGCGGGAGAAATTAAATTCCATAGAGTTTTTCGACCCGCATTCTAGTACGCCTGCAATGGCGTACTTTCTAGCTCATGTTTGGAAAAGGCATAAGTCACTTTTCGGGCAGGTGTATACTACACCTGCCCGGAAAGAAAATATACTAACGTTGCAGCTTTTCTAATGTTACGGTGGTATTCATCTATGTGCCCGAATTTCAAAGTTTTTAAGAATAAAAGCACTTGGACGTGTTTATTTCGTAAATATATTAACATCAAGATCATTTTTTTTGTACCTACATTACTTCTAAAACACAGTATAGATTCAAATATTATTGAAGAAATGATTATTTTCGTTAAAATTATTTTTACTTTACTATAATTTAACCCCTAGAATACTGGAGACGCACATTTTCTACTTTTAACATCTGTGGCACAGCGACACGATGCGATGTGCTCCTTCTTTCCGGTTGGCATAATCAGGAAGGATGATAGACCATCACAATGTTACTATCATGCCACTCTGATAGTAAAATTGTGGTGGTCTCATTGAAACGTATTCTAGAACATTTCTTGTTAAACATATATGTATTTCCAGTAACAGTGACTAGCAATTCCGACAGCAATCCTTCCTGAACCCCGGTAATAAAAGCGTTTTGCAAAAGGCCTCGCATATTATAGCCCTAAGCCAGTTTTATGTGTTCCAGTTGTCCTGCCCACACACCCATACCGCCACCGCCTCCGCCACCCCCCCTCACGATACCGCCGCCGCACAGGTAAATGGAGAATCTTTACAGTTTGCTGAGCAAACCTTCTTGAGAGTAATGCGTCTTGACTTTTTGCTCAATTTAAAGTTGGAGAATGAATGCTGATATAATTTTGAACAACAGGATCACCTAAACAGGATAACTGTAACAGGATAACCGGATAACAGGATATTCGGATACATTCACATCGACAACACCTCCATAACATTATCTCAAATTAACAACACGTTTGAGTCGATTGTAAATTACGCATACCTATGCGTTGGGACACTGCAATTTTTTGCGCTTTCGAGGAAAATGCTCCAAATATTTTGCGTTACCATAATCGCTGATACAATTGGTTGTTTATTTGTCAATGTAAAATATCAAAAGCTTTTTGAATAATAAAAGTCCTGTTAAATAAATTTGCTATAATGCTAGGTATTCCAGAGCGAAGCACGTGTCATTTGCCCGCTCACACACAACGACGACTTTCGACGACTCTAAGATGCCTGCTGCGCTTAGCGGCAGCCGCTACAAGAGAGACTGTAACGACGAGAGACTTATCGATGTACGAGTTGTTAAGGTACGTAGCATACATTTAAATATAAGTAAAAAAATATGAAGGGTCTAATTTTGAGTCCAAAAGCAGTAAGTCATGAATAAGAACCCTTTTACAAAAGTATAAGACAAAACTGCATGTAGAAAATATGTAGTAACATCTTCCAGTCCAATTAGAGCAGTATATATATCGATTCGTCTAGCGATTACGTTATTTATTAATTCCACATAACGAGCTATGTGGTATAGTCCAACAATGGACAGTTATTATTATATTTTTTTTAGCCCTGGTCTGGTCATCCCACTGCTGTGAAAAGGCCTCCCCACTCCCCCAGAGCTGTTAATCAATATAAATAATGCTTACAAAATGATAAATTTGTATATTCTTTTTATATTACAGCCCGAACCAAAACCCTACTCAACGCTGCCAATAATGTACCAGCCGTTTCCGCCATACTCTCAGTTCGTTCCTCAAGGGGCGCCAACGCCTATCCACTACCAGCCCCACATTTCAATGCCACTTCACCCAGCCAACATGGTTCAACCTGTGAGGACACCGCAGGTTGAACAGCCCAAAGTTGTATTATTAGGTAAGATAAAAAAATAATGCTGGACAATCCATAGCATCATCAAGCCCTAAGCTAAGCAGAGGTCGTGTTATGGGTAACTAGATAACTTATATACTTAATACATTATACATTATCCTACATAGATAGATATCTATTTTTTTATACACAGAAAACAACCATTAAACCTAACAGATACAGCTGTAATGTAGCTCTCTATTAACGAAATAAGTTGCAGGAAGAGTTGTTTTAGAGTTTGTCTCATTAAGATAATAGTGTACAAAAATAATAAAAAAAATAATGCAGAAACAATTTTTAGATTCTTTAAAAAAAGGGGTGATGAGAACGCAAGCAACGCAGACAGAAGCATGTCTAGGAAGAAAACCGTTGCCGCCAAACTACTTGTCACTAAGTCCAAGGACTATAAAGAGGGTAAGTCAAAAACATCAAAATAGATTAACTAATACGAGAAAATATTGTATAAGAATCTGTTATCTTTTTTCAGGTAAAAGCGGTAGCCGAACAAGGAGTTCAAACAAATGGAATTCCTGTAGGACCTAGAAGATTAACAAAATCGTTCTCAGAAGTAGGAGGAGATCGATTGGCTGGTCGTGATAGCCCAATCGATACTGCGGTTGAAACGTAAGTGTGTCCTATCCAAATTTTTGGTTAGTTCCAAGGAGACGGAATCAAAACCATTCTAAAATTATGGACACATGTGTTCGATTTACCTTTGTTTTGTTTTTACAGTTTTATTGGAGGTGATCATGACAAATTACATCGAACACAATCAGAGGAACCGCCGAGGTCGCCACGTTCACCCACTGCCACCACAATGCCTGCATCACCACTAACCAGAGGTGACTCTGATGACGTCACATCGTGCTCAGTCAAATCAGTCGCTTCCTCCAAAGTAGACGACTCAGAACTTAGCGCTTTACAACGACAAGCACAAGAATACTTTCAACAAAATTTTCAGTTCATTCACGAAAGTGACAGAGATGATACGGTAGACGACGATATAGAAACAATTGAAAAAAGCATGGCGTTGAATAGAAGAAATCTAGAATACCTACAGCAAGAAATAGCCAAGCAAGCGAAAGGTGAGAAATGTCTGCGATCTATTCTAACAAAGAGCACAAGCGACACCTCTCAGAAAACTATCAATTCACATCCACTTTCTAAAACATCGACATTCCAATCTGAACCTTCGACTGAAACATCTGCAACGACTACTGAAGATAGTGAAAAAAATGAGAGGGAAATTATTATTGACTTTGAACCGAGGCCAGATGATGAAGCCGTCTCGTTCACAACGCTACGAAGGAAAAATAAAAGGATTCTACAGAAAACACTTTCCGAGGGAGAAATTCTGCTAGATATGTAAGTTTATTTATACAATATTTTATATGATAATTTTTAAAATAAAGTGAAAAACTAAATTTTTTATCCATTACAGAAGAAAAACCGAGATAAACAACGGAGACGGCGTCAAGGATGCCCCATTGGTTATGTCGACGAGCCAAGAAAACATGACTAGAGAGGATAGAGAAAAAGAGGCAATGTATAAGCAGTACATTGCTCAAAACTATAGTGACACACCTATCAAAGATGAAGGAATTTTTGGATATGAACCTGATGGTTCTTTTAGGTAAGAAATTAAAACGAAATACGTTTGTAAATCATAAGTCGCTGCACATAGCAATATTCACTACCATAAAAAACTGCAAACACAGCACTCGGTCTATCTTCTTGACACAATTTCAACATAAGTTTTAAGATTCTGCTGCAATTTCATTTTGATCAATTTTTATTTCTCGATGCTTGCCATCATTGCATCAGCCATTTATTTTTCTCCATAGTTCTTCAGATGGGAATCCACCATATGGAGACTTTCACGAAAAGTATATTAGTTACAAGCATGAAACATTTAGAAAAAGAAGCGTAAGTTTTGAAGAAAAACCTGAAATAATAAATGCTCAGGATGATGAAATTCCTAAGATAAGGTATGGATCTTTCACCAAAAAGCTTATAACTATTGGCCAGATATTTTGATTAGTTCAAATATAAATACAAATAAGATGCTGCTCTCTGCTTGTTAATAACTGCTATCCCATATTATTTCTGATTGTTAAAGTACTTTACTATTTGGGCTCTGATAATATCCCTTGTTGTAGTTATAGTTACTCATTGTATTTAATATATTTACCCTTGATTGGAAATCTTCTGCAAATGTGGCTTTGTTTATTGTATAAAAACTACAAAATACCTAATTTTGTCTATTGATCTCAGTGTCCCACTCCCGTTTAAAACTCTAATCCACCTGTATATGTAATAATTAATAGTGTGAGTCAAAATGCATGTTGGATGTTTGTAACTGGGTATTAAGTTTAATTTATTTGAACTTCAAAATTATTCATTATTCAAAATTATTATTTTCAGCACTGCCAAATCCAGTCCTGGATCACCAGAAAAGAGTGAAGTTGACGTGGACCAAAAAACTAAGCGACTTGTTGTTTTAAACAGTATAACCACTATGCTCGCACCCTTAGAAAAAAACTCAGTATGTGCTTCAAATGAGTCTTTGACTGTTGATCATAGCAGGTTTGTACCATTTTCATTTATAGTTTGAGCCATAATTTCATGATAAAGAATCTAGAAAAATTAATTATTTGCAGAGATCACTCAGACATGTGGAACGAATCACAAACGACTGTCTTACAAATTGATTCAGGAACAGAAAATGGAACGGTTATAAGTTCCTCGGATTTGAGTTCATTAGCCGCATCGCCTGGTGCACTTGCATTACTAACTCCTACGTCAAGGAGAAAACAACTGTTGTTATTGCAGCATCAACAACGATCTTCACTTGACACTGATGCTTTGGATGAGGAATTTGATGCGTCACAGGTATGTTTACCACTTTCTAAAAGAACATTAATTAGAAATATCTCATAGATACTCATAGAGATAATTTTGTTTTACAGTGTCAATCACCAACTTCACCCAGAAATAAACTAGATACATCAAGTTCAAATTCTGTACAAAGAGCATCGCTGTCACCACCAGCGGTGGTCCCAAGTGTAGTTCTACCACCAATTACGAAACAACCGACATCAAAAGTAATATCACCCATAGGCCTGAAGAAAATAAACACAACACCCGCAATAGCAATTACACACCCCAGTTTAGATTTAGCAGATGTCCCATTCAAGAGGACACCAAGTTTTATAAACAAGAAACGAGAAAGAGCACTGAGTCCTTCTAGACGTAGAGATTTACAAAACAAAATGCCTGTGCCAAAGGAACCAAATTGTACTATTCCGAGTCAAATTTTAGAATCACCGGTGGAAGCACCATTAGCTAAAGCGGCAAGCAGTGAAACTAGCTTAGCTAGAGCTGATTCTGGAAAATTAAATACAACAGACGTATCGGAAAGTACAACGACCACTGAAGATTATGTAACTGCCAATTCTGATAGTTCTAAAAGGAGTAGTAAAAATCAAAATCAATGTAAGTTTTGGTTGATACGATTAAGCTAAACTTAGTCTAACATTATCTAACATTTTGTAATTTATTCTAGATCCAGAAAACAATAGAGCCCAAGATGGTTCGTCATTTGAAAGTGCTTCAAGTATGTACTCTTCAACAAGATGTGATAATATTGCAGAAGATCTCATAGTGCCAAGTTTTTCACCTCCCTTAGAGATAAATGATGACTTTATTGTCCCTAATTTATCATCACCACCATTGCCATTACCCGAAAGATTGCCTCATAAACTGAGCGTTGAGAAAATTGAAATAAAAGCAGAAATCACACCACATCACCAGCATGTTAGGAGAGATAGAGAAAAGACTGAAATTAAAACTAAAGAAGAAACTACAAAGGTAGCCAAAGTAAGTGATTCAACTTTTTAATAAAATATGTATGAAACTTATCTAAATGCCTAATTACTGTATTTTACAATAGACAATGCGAAGCACAATGAGTGGAAAAAGCAGCTCTAGTGGAAGTTACAGTCTTGGTGGTTCAAATCCAAATGTAACAGAAGATTTTGATAACAAGGACAAGACCGGGACCGGGAAATCAAAAGAGGTTACGCTTGAAAAACCTGAACTCAAAGAAGCCAAGTCTCCAAGTCCTGGGAAAGATGTAAAACAGCTTGTACCAAAAATGATTGTAAGGCCAAGTTTGAATATAAAAAACAGAGCTTTTTTTCAAAACATTGATATATCAAACGATTTCACTTTTTCAGGGTTCCTTATCTGATGATGAAAGAAGCGCACATTATTCATCATCAGGGTACTATGAAAGTCCCGTTGAAGACGACGACGATGGAGGTTTGAGTAAGATATTGAAACGTTTTTAGAACGTTGTTATCTAATGTAGATACGATCACGTTTTCTAATTATTAAATTGATCTGTTCCAGCTTACAAACATTCTCAAAAGTACAGATCAACAACAAGGCCAAAAACATGGCTTAGTGAAGAAAAAAAGCGAAAAAAGAAAGCATTTACTTTAGAATTTTCAAAGTCATACGATGACTCGGTTTCAACTTCACAAGACGACTTCGGTAGCAAAAAATCAAAAGACCCAGATAGCCTTAGCCAAAAATCTGAACGCTCTGCCTTAAAGCCATCAAGTATGAAGTCACCAGAAGAAAAGACAGGAGAAGCACCTAGGAAAAAGAAAACTCACTTTGCGGAAAAAACTAAAAGTGTGCAGTCCTCTCCTAGAGAAATAGTTGACATTGAAAAATCCATTAAAGAGAAACAAGCAAAAGACAAAGACGGAGAAACAAAGAGGTCACAAGAAAGAGAACGCTACGTGAAAAGAACTAAGTTGAAAGCCAAAAGTCCAACACAGAGTAGGACCGTAGATAGTAACTATGCCTATAACAGACCACAACATTATGATCGAAGGGAAACCATGGGATCGGGAGTAAAACTACATTTAAACATACCCACATCTGATGATTCTAGTGAACAATATAGAAAAGAAGGTAACTTAGGCCATAAAAAACTAGATTACAGTTTTACATTTTACATTATGATTTAACCATTTTATAAAAGGGAGTTTTGTTTTTTCAGGTACAAGCAATGGAAATATCTCTCCTAGAAAGCATAGAAGATTACGTGATAGTCCTCGCAGAAAAACATCGAACAACAACGCTAAATCTCCAACTTCCAATAACCATTCAGCGTACAGGTAGAAAATTATCACAATTCAAATTGTGTGAGAGTGTGTGTAATTTCAAAAACGATCAAGTAATCAGTAATTGTTTTCTTAGGCCAAGAAGAAAAAGCGGGTCAAATGAGAGCATATCACTGCCAGGAAGCCTTCCAAGACGAAAGCAATCAATACCAACTTTACCCTGTATGGGTTCATTAGAAGCTGAAGATGTAGAAACTACTAGAACTCTAACAAGTGCTGGGTCAAGGTTGACGCCTCTGCGATACGTTCGAAGTCCTAGTACGTCACCAAGGCATCAAAGAAAGAATGATAAAGGTACCTTATCATGATGATCTTTTTGTTGAATCAATGGTCAACAAAAAGATCATCACAAGCTCTGCTTACTTTGGGGCTAGATGATGCTGTGTGGATTGTCCAGCATTATTTATTATTATTATTATTATTAATGGTGACAATAGATTTACCATAGAATGGCCAGAACGCTTCCTTCCACAAATATTATTCGTAAAAGTACTTTGTTTGTAAAATCATGCTTCTCTCTTCCAATTTAATTGATAAACAGTGGAAATTAGACATTCTTAATACTTGTGAATAAGTTTGTAAGTAGGTTTGTTCAAAGTCAAAGTCAAAAACTCTTTATTTCCATAAATACACTTAGAAAAGGTCAAATTCTTAATAATTAAACACTGACACGGAAATAAAGTGATTTTTTCAAATCATCTTCAACTATATTTTCAGACAAATTTGCAAAAACGCAATCAGCAGAGTCCCTCCGCTCAGTCTCCCCTGGCTCAGACTCGGTGTTCTACTCAGAACAGACCGAGCATAGTTTGCACAGCATGGAATGTGAGGCGAAGGCGCATTGCTTGCATTGTGGCAAGGAGGTGCATATCGTGACGGCGGCCAATGAGCAAGACAGTGTTGCGTCTAGGACTTCTCATACTGACGTTAGTACTTTATACTTGAATCCATACATAATGTTAGCTCTACAGTCATGGAGGGTCTTGACACACTTAAAAGCTTGTACAGGCTGTCAAATCAAACAAACAAAACAATATTTGGATGGACCAGAAGAAAAAGTTTAACATGATTGGCGACCACGCTGGCTTAATTTTCAAACTTCATATCTCCATTTTGTAAAATTTTACAGGAGAAACTAAAACCTGTTTTATTAATTAACTTACAATAAAAACTGTTTGACAAACAGTATTTTTTATATTCAACTAATATTAATGATTATAATGTTTCTTGTAACTATGGTTTATAAGGATAAACTAAGTTATTAAAGCAATGTAAGGATTTTTAGGAGTGAAATAAAAATGTGGTCCACGTAGAAAACTAACAAAGAGAACTTTGTGAGAATGGGGTAAGACAACGGGAACACATCAACTGTACGAAGCAATGGTCTAGTTATCCTTATGCCATAAATAATTAATGGCATAAGGATAACTATATAAATGATAGTGATAACTAGCTATTGATAAATTATTTATCAACAGCTTACAGAATTTCACTTTCAGGAGTCCTATGCAGATTGCATAACACCAGACATAGTCCCTGCACCAGCAGGTTTTGCCGACTCTCCTTGTTCATCAACGTACAAAAAATCTACCAGTGGGGTTAGACTTTACAAGAAATTGGAGAAACGATACCGCTCCGAGGACAAATCTAGGCATTATAGACATCGGTCTGATGTGCGAGCTAAGGTAAAGAAAGAACTTATAAAAATAAAATGCTTAGAGCGAATATTTTGTGCAAAACATTGAAAATTGTGGTTCAATAAATGGTGTGTAATAGTGTTCATGCAAGATAACATAAAAAGAACGTCCTTCACCTACCATTGAGAACCAGAGGGCTCATAAGATTCTACTTGATAATTTCATCTCATTAAAGTTTGTGTTAGAAAATCCAACAATGAGATAAAAAGCATTTAATTAAACGGCATTAAATATAGATTACCTTTGTTGTGAGCTCGATTCCCGCCTCGAAACAAATGTTTGTACGATCTGCAGATCAGGTGTTCAGGGTGTTTTCTATGTATGATAAAAAATATTTTTTTACACTTTATAAAAAAATACCTTCCTACTTGTTACAGTCTGAAGAGAGAGGCAAAGAAGAGTATGCATCCAGCGAAAAGCCTCAAGATATTCGCATAGCTAAATCCGCGGGTAACAGTTTAGATAAACTCGCTGGTTCTAGTGTAGATCCAGATGGTAAGTATTCATTTAAAAATCCTATCTACACTAACCTTTTTCTAGGCATCATTGTAGAGAGAAAATTAAAAGCGCAACTTTCTCTTTTATAAATTATGTCATATATTCATAATTATATAAAATCTATTATTGCGTTTGATTTGTAATACATATAGCTGTACCTAATAGACTTGTACCTATTTGAACTTTTCATTGACATACTAAATTTCTACTTTTACGTTATAAACTTACCTTACCTATCATGTATTGTACTGTAACTAACGCGACCATTCTTAGACCATATAAAAAGTGTCAACCATTTTAGTGAGAACTAACGCCGCAACGAGAATGAAGCTTTGCTTCTAACTTTGCATAAGGCGCTAATTCCAAAACTGTCTTGTCCTCCCCTAAAAGTGTGCTTACATAATTAAGTTTTTGATGACTGAGTAAGCTTTCATAATACGGGCCTATCACTCTTATGCACATTGAGGCATTTAATGGGTCACTACTACACACACACTACACTATTTTCGGTTCTAATTCACAGAGCAAGAAGACTACTCCGGTAGTTCAGAAGGTGAACGACCTCGAGAAGAAAAGGGCATCTACGCAGCTCCTTGGTGGTGTGGCAATTGGATCCTACTGTCGGCTGACGATGACCATTGGGCCAGATTTCCACCAGGTATTTTCTAAAACTCTTCAAAATTGGAGGCCATTAATGTCCTAGATTGATGAGAATAGCATGAACTAATGCAAGCGTATGCCGAGCAGTGATTGAAAATAATCTGATTATGATAACTATGAATGCTCTGCTTCTTTCAAAAGTTTTGAAATAATACCAAAAAATACTATGCCTAAAGAATTAATGTTGAGTCTGTTTTTGAAACCAAATCTATACACCAAGAAGTATAGTAGATACTAGTAAACGACAAAGAAAGAAGCGTGCATAAATCAAGTAACAATATTTATCCACAGACATATTAGAACAAACACATACAAGCACCGACGACCCCACGGAATCCGAATCGGAGTTCAACAAGCGATACGTGGCACTCACTCACAGACTGGTGCACAGACGGGCGTGCATCGAGCTGAACAGGCGACAGGCTGACAATAGCTTTGGTAAGTTACATTAGAATGAATAAATAATGTCCAGAACATGAAGAAACAAACTAAGACGACTCCACGAAGTTTGAATCCTACTCCCGATTCAGGGGGCCTGTTTTAAAAATCCAACACGAATTTGCGAGTTTCGATTTGGCCAATTGATGTACTCTAATACACCAACTTAGAATATCAATTTGCAAAAATAAACGCAACGAAAGAAACGATTGCGTATTTTGGAGGATTAAAATACCTCCAGATTTCACATAATTTTTGCTTGCGATACTGGTGCAACGGGCGTGCATTACGCTGAACATGTAACAGGCTAATAGCTGATAGCTTTGGTAAGAGACATAGATTCATTCATACAATGCTAAAACAAAGAAAATGTAAGAAAAAAATACCAGAAAAACATAAACTTTTGATAAGGTACGTAGGTTTTGATTTGATGTTGCATGTTTTTGTACAATATACAAAAAACATCTATTTATGACAATGGAATAAAAAGAGAGTTCAAAATCCTACGACTGTACTAAACTTCATAAGGATTGTGGATAGAATCTTACTAAAGTTGAAAGAAATGCAACGTTAACCTTAATAAAGTACGTAGTAGTCTAAAGTAATAATCTAGAAAGTCTTATTTGAAAACCTAACCTATCGTATTGATCGTAACCAATCTAACGTTATTACAGACAATTTTAAAAAACTATTTTTACGGTCCTCTGCGATTTGTGTACAAGTACAACACGTTTTGCGTCACGAAAGCGATGCGGTGACTAACCGATTAGGTTCCCACATCAGATTTAGCAGCTAAAATGTTGGTTTCTGTTATTTTGTTAAATAACACTACTTTTTTTGATATCATGCTGGTTATTGATTATTTTTAACCAGCGTCGATCAAAGTATAATTAAAGGCAATTCCTGTTTCAAATGCTTATAAATTTCGATGTTTTATCATAAAAGTTGCTAATTAAACCTTTTTTAGTTTAACTAATCTGATCACCTTTAGCCGATTACGTCAATTAAACGATACAAACTGGTTCACTTGTGACGTAAAGACTATTTCGAGTACTCCTTCTATTTTAATAGCATCACCTATTATTTTGGAAGCGTCCTCAGAATTCTTCAGCTTATCCACTAGCACGAGTATTTTTTCTTCCGCTGATGTAATTATTTCAATGATTCACGAAGTCGGAAACCATGCTAGAATTGGATGACCTTGAAAAGTGGTCGAAAATTGAGGGCAACTCACTCAGCCGCGAAAATGAACAACTGAATTAAGAACAGCCACAAAAGTTTAGATTGTGAACTTGTCTGACCTTGAAAAGTTATTTCAGGGGCCGACCCTTCGGAATTCAGATAGCTCCTTATTATAGCTAAAGATGATAATCGAAAGTGACTTACATAAAATAAAAGTCTGAAATGCGTGCTCTATATTTAATGTTACGCACAGTTTTAACGTCAGAGTTCAGTTGTTGACGAAACGCTACTCTGGTTAGAGGTATTTTTACTCTGGCGGAGGTTCGGAATCAAACGTATTGCGAGTATTGATTCAGTAATAAAGTACATTTGATGTAAGTTCACGAGTTTTGACGACGTGACCCGGTTGATGTGTTGGTTTTGTAGGGTTTTTGTGTCAGAAATAACGTAAAACTCAAGATTGTTCTCATGAAGGACAAAACTTTTGATATGATGGGGCATTCATGTGAGTAAACTACTTAACACTTTTAGTTTTTAAATGAAAGATTATGAATTAAAAATTAATTGATATTTTAGTCAAAGAACTATTGATGAACCCCAAGGGAAGTGTGAGAGACAAACTGGAGGAAATTTTCAAATTGATGCTGGTCCTTTGGTGCCGGCAGTGTGAAGTGAATAGACTTGTGGCTTCGGAACCTTGCGGTAATTGTGTTCACTTTACTAGTTTTGCAGTGAAATATTGTTTATTCCAAGGGTAACTGCACTTTAATGACCCGTAAAGTGAACATGCTTTTATGAAGACCTTATTAATATTTCATTATTAACAAACACAGATTTATTTATGTTTCTTTTGAAACACACCTAACTTTTTCTTATGTATGTAGAGCACATGGGCTATGCTTCCACACCATGACCTTGTATCACAATAAATCGTTTCTGTGTGTAGCATGCCGAATTATAATGGTAATAGCTTTACAATTTATCTCCACAATTACTAACACCTTTGTACATTTAAGCCGAGTATAATATTTGGCGCGATTCCTAATTTGCAACAGTTACCTAACGCTGATAACAAATCCCGAGAGGGTTATTGATCATTACCAGTATGAATGAACGATTGCAACAAATCTTGGACTACCGCTAAATGAAAAAAGTCTGTTATGGTGCAAATATTATTATTAATGGTACAGATATACCACAGGTTTTGAGTGGTATGTAGGTACCAAAAATCCATGTCAGGGTCACGTTTTTCTTTGAGTTTATTGCCGTCTCTAGGCCAACATCATTGTACTATATAAATAAGAAAATATATGTTGGGTCAGGTTCTGGCAAAGGTTTGAGAATATGTTTTTTCAATATTGTTCCAAATATTCGTTAGAAACACGGTACAAGTAACTAACTTTAGCTATGTAAATAGAGAACATACGATTATAGGATGTGTTTCAATTACAAAGAAGTTCCAACTTAAACAGTGAAACAGTGATGGTCTAAAGAATGTCAAACGAAATATAAATATGTATATTAAATCATAATTATAATAATATTCCTTCGTTCATTCCAGAAAGCGACAAGACTGTGGTGGTACGGCGTGGTAACGAAGAGTTTGGATTCCGGATCCATGGTAGTAAGCCAGTAGTGGTATCAGCGATCGAACCCGACACCCCGGCCGAGACGTCTGGTCTTGAAGTTGGTGATATTGTTATAGCAGTCAATGGTAAGACCACATACCTATATCCAGACACCCCACTAGAGTTCATCAAACTTAATAGATAACACTAATCAAACCCATTTGGAATGTAAATCAACAAGACCAAAACGAGCTTTGTAGTAGTGGTCAAAATCACTGTCCATTTAATACATGCCTATTTCAAAATGTAGTAAAATATTTTCTCTCTCCAAAAAGATACAGACTATACATACATTTTTGGTCAATCTAAGCAAAATAAAAGTGAAAAAATTGAATTTATTTACTTTACAGGAATCAATGTCTTGGACAAAACCCATTCTGAGGTTGTGAAGATAGCTCACTCAGGATCACAAATTTTGGAATTGGATGTAAGTTTGTATTTGAATTAGTATAGTATTTTGTTTTTATATTCTGGATCTTCGCACACTATTTTCTAGTCCCAAAGATAGAGTTTGAGATCGGACCAGAAACCGGCCGACTGGTTATATTTACAGACATAAACACATTTAAAAATCCTATAAAATGGCTTGATTCATGGCTCATTTTTAGATTTAGGTTACGAAGTATTAACCCAATTGAGTAAGTAGCTTTTGGAATTTAAACACATATGTGATATGATTTTTATTGATGATATTAGGGGTTTTGGTTTAGCCATAAAATAGTAGCAGCAACTAACATCGAAGATAGCTTTATGAAATCTTTGTATTTAAAATCAAAAGAAACATCAACTTGAAGGATAACTCAAACTTTCGGGGCTTATTATTTTTCATATTTAATGAAAGTATAATTACATCCTGACACTTCTTTTGTAAAAACGTGATAGGCAGCTGTAAGCAAAACTTACTTTACCTTTGCGTGTACAGTACCATTCCAAAGCTCAATAACTTTAATTCATCCAATTGTAGTTCAGGTAGGTATTTATTTAGGTTTTAAGAACTTGATTCTCATACAAACACAGGGTTTACTTATAATAAATTATATTAACATAATAATAACCTATAATAAATTATAACTAAATATTGTTTAACTAAATTTTATATAATAATATTATCTATATATAAGACATTATTACAACTAGTAGGTAGGTAGGTACTTAGTTAATTTATGAAACAAGTATGCTTATATCTTGGTGTTGCTAAATATTAGAAAATATTTATAAATATTTTTTATTCGTGTTTTGTTACAGAGTTGTTTTGTTACATGTTGTTTAAGCTTATTTTTAAAGGCATTATAGTTAACACATTCTTTAATGTTGTTTGGCAAATTGTTAAATAATGTAGCTCCCTCTGCTAATATTGTTTTTTTTCATAATTAGTACGTGATTTAGCTACTTTTAATTTTATTTCATTTCTGAGATTGTATTTATTTTCTTTTAGATCTAACTGAATGTTTGATTGAATAGAGTCACGAGTATTTTTTTTTTAATTAACAAATAACGCTTGTATTATAAATGTAAAGATTATATATGTTGAAAATATTAGTTTTATTGTATAATTCTTTAGTGGGCGTAAGATAGTCATAATGGTATAATACTTTTATTACTCTGTTTGGGTTCTTTGAAGGGGTGTTAAATTTGTAGCAGTAGCCGGTCCCCAAATTTCTACCAAATACTCGATTGAAAATGCGATTTAGCAAGAGAGTTATTTTATTAATAATGTTACGCACTGTTTTTGGTATACATTTTGAAACTTTGTATAGTACTCCTAGTAAGGATTTTAGTTTTGCTTTTACGTGTTCATTATGGTTTTTCTATATCAACTTGCCATCGATCCACAAACCTAAATATTTTTATTTATGAGATTACTGAATTATATCATTATTTATTACCAATGGAGGAAAAGACGGTATTTGTTTATTTTTAGCAGTAATTTCATTATTTATGTTTTCATTTTTGTTTTGTAGGTTTTTACCTTTGTTCAGTGCCCGCTTGTGTAATACTATAGTTATTCTGTGGTCAACCGTAATTCTTGATTGCTTGACCCAGGTTGCCCGAACTTGTGAAGTGGTGGCGTCACTAGCCCACGAAGGTGGCCCGGCCGCTTTATACTCCGGGTACCTATGGCGAGCAGCGCCACTGAAGCCTCATCATCCACCTAGATGGACCAGGCGGTGGTTTGTGTTGAAGAGGGACAACTGCCTGTATTATTACAAAACGGATTCGGTGAGTTATCTCTTTAAGTTATGTGATGAGGAGAAAGGAAACTTTTGGTTTTTCCTTGAACAATATGTCAGCATAACGACGTGTTTCTAGAAACTGGTTCTAAAGTCGGTAAAGGGATAGATAGACAGGCGTCTTAGACCATTTAAATTAGTGGTTGGCATTCTTGATGCTACTGTAGCGCACAAAAATAGTGTGATTGGAATCGAACTTGCATGGGGCTTTATGAAGATTATTGAAATCAAATTTTTGCTCGAATCCATTGCATTTTAAAACAACCGACTGCAAAAATTTCTGAGATTGCGTAAGTTGAGACAGAGATTATAAACGTTTTACTATTATGCACATGTCAGAGACCTACCGAAGTCAAGACACCAAAGCAAGAGAAAATTTTATTTTGGAACAATACGAGTATATCTTAAACTTATTTTAGAATAGAAGTCGCTGGTCAGTTGAGCTCATTTGCGATGACCCATAGTCGACACCTAAACGCTATCTCCTTAACAGATTTCAAAATAGCAAAAACACTTTTCACATCCATTTAGTAAAAACCTAAATAGCCGTCTAATAATTTTCACCACTCAATCCCTTTGAAACCAACTTGCGAAATTCTTTACTAAAATTTTATCCCTTAACTTTGTATCTTACATCTTGGTAATAAAGCTACAACTTCCAGAGCATTCACCCAGTCGGTGCGCTAATGTTAGTGAACTATCAACTAACTGAAGAGGATGTAGGGAGACCGCACGGTTTCCGACTACAGCGCGGCGGCGGTACGAGGTTGCAACTCGCTGCGGATACTGCGGAGGCTGCCGCTAGATGGCGCGCGGTGCTAGCGCATGCTATTGATGCTACCAACCAGGTAAACGTTTTGCTTATTCTGATAATTATTCCCTACTGATAGGTCCCTACTGTTTAAGGCTCCGAATACATAGGTGCACTAATGTTATTGAACTATCAAATAACTGAGGAAGATGTGGGAAGACCGCATGGGTTCCAACTCGCAGCGGATGCAACTTGCAGCGGATACTGCAGAGGCTGCCGCTAGATGGCGCACGGTATATGCTTTGTCAAACTATTGTGAAGTCTTCTTCAGATGCTACACACAAATTAGAACGCCCTCTTGCGCATCGGGATGGAGGAGGGCGTTTATGTCAACAATCGCACAGCTTTAGGGCTATTGCAGATTCTATCCTGTAGTCCGTAATTTGTTTTTAATAAATAAATAAGTGGGTAGGTAGGTAATAAAAGGTTTCCCTACAAATCTATAGGAAGCTGCCAAGGTTAGGTGACATCTTTCCCAAACGCCTACCTTACTAGAAAGTTTCGCTGTTGATAGATCTTTTAAAACCAATCAAAGTTTTGTCCGAAATCTCCTATGAAACATATTGTCACTAAAATCAGACAAATTAAACGTGTTCTAAAGTATTTATGACCAGCGAAAGCAACCGCAGCAACAATTTATTTTCCATAGAAAGTTTAACACATCTCCGGCAACTGACCGGGCAGTATTGTTATTGTTACCCTTACCTTTGTTACCTCTGCCATTACCCATACAATGCCTGATTTGATGACTTAATGAACATGTTTAAAAGCACCTACCTATAGTAACTACCTATGCATGCACTAAAATTATAAAATTACGTGTATGCATCGATATACGTAAAAAGGGTAGATAAGGTACTGGCTTCTCGAAAGTGGAATGCTCAAATTAGGTCCACCCACCTCAGTCATAGTCGGACCGGGGCGGCAGCGGCACGGCGGCGTTTGTGTTACTTTTGCTTGCTACGACGTACTCGTAGTACAGTGTGATATATTGAATAAAAGACTACAGTAATGCCCTGGTGTTTGTTTATTAAATTTTTGCACAAAAATTGGAAATGTAACTGTGAGCGAGTAAACACTCGCTCACAGTTACATTTCCAATTTAGTGAGTGTAGTTGTAAAACAGGCCAGATTTTGAGTAAACGCTGGTAGAACGTACCATACCTACAGATTGTCCTTAGATCGATGAATGTATGCAGGTTATTTAGCAACCTTCAGGGATGTTCCAACATCCCTATCAACACAACAATCAGAACAATCACACCTATACAATCAGAATCAGTTTTCCCCAAAGCTTTTATGATTGGTCATTCAGAGACCTCGATGGATTAATTACTATGTAATCATTTTGCAGATATTTAGATTTAGATTAATTTGGATAATGTTTCGTAGTTTGGTTTGTGTTCTGGTTTGAAAGGTACTGTTTGTGTTTTTCAATTTCGACTTCTTTCCGTAATCGACAGACAATATAGTAATTTCCGTTTCGCATCCACCACCATCACAAATCGAATCACATAAAATTGTAATTCTCCCGAACATACTATTCTTCGAAATAAGTGGTTCAAGCAAAATTATTCAAAAAGCTAAAATGTAGGTACTTTAAATCCAGGCGATATGTTATGTTATCAATATCTCTTAAAAAGTGTTTTATTTATTTTTTTACATTAATTTTTTCTTACTTTCAGCGAGATGGCTGGCTAGAAGTGACAATGAGAAACATGAAGCTACCCCCATCATCCATCCCCAGACCGGACTGTTTCGGCTACCTGATGAAGCTCGGCTCCAAGTGGAAGTCCTGGGCCAAACGATACTGTGTGCTGAAGGACGCGTGCCTTTACTTCTACAATGATGGGAACAGCAAGAATGCTTTTGGTAAGAACTCTACGAAGAGTATAAACAATTCAGAACTATTATGGTCCTATACCACTAGAGATATTCAATGTTTACAAGCACGTCAATTTATAAGTCTGACTCACTATCTATCGCATCGTTAGATCTGTTTTGTAAATGTCTAATGATTTAATGCGTTGATCAAAATTGTATGTTTGCACTTAGAATATAATGAAAAATCTGGCATAGCTATTTTGCCAAAAAATCTTCAAATTTATTTTCTAACTTAACTCAATCATCTACTGTTTCTCACCCAACTTACTGCTGGATAAGCTACTTTCCGTGTATGCCATACTAAAGGTACCTATTCACGAGATTATTCTTAACTTTCCAGGCATGGCATGTCTCCACGGCTACAGAATACAGACCTGTGCTCCTGGTGGCAAGAAATATGCCTTCGAGGTGATGCCAACGGAGCCCAAACAACGCCACTTCTATTTCCACACGGAGTCTGAGATGGACAAGAAACGGTGAGTCCAATAAACAAGTGTCTGATTAAAATATCCTCCGATAACCGGAGAAGATCTCTCCTCTGTTTCTATTTATGTAGCCAACCACTACTGAATATTTTCGAATCAGTAAAAGCCATTGACAGCAAAATTTACTTAATAAGTAGATATATAAACTGCCCTCGCCATTTCCTCGTGACCATCATGGCAGATAATCTACTTTGTGACACAATTGGGTGGCTGCTTTAGTCCATCCAAGACCTTTTCTTTGGTTATCAGCAAATTCACTTTGGTTTTAAAATATTTAGTAAAATTACTCATTACCAAACAATTCAAGGCACTTCACACATTACCTACTTTTTTACCACATTCCTTTTTTTTGCGTAAATGTATGATCAAGATCATGCTAAAATATAAATAAGGTAGAATAACCAACATCGACAAGTAAAATTCCCCTGTTGTTATCATGCTTTTCATTGTTGATTTGTTTTTTTCTAGGTGGATGGCTGCTCTAGAGTTCTCCATAGACCGATGGATGAAAGCCGGTTGACAACGACAGATCAACAGAATAGACTCTTTCAACTTCGTTTAATTTAGTTTCAATAAATTGTATTCCTGTTCCATTTTTTTTTCTTGCCCGCTCTTCTTTTTTTTTTTGTCCTACTTGTCGTCTTCAAATGTTTATTATGAATTTAGTTTAGTCTAGCCTATCCACCGATTTATAAACAAAATTAAGCCGCGGCTTAACTCTGTATTCTAGACCTTTCTGTCATCTTTAAAATAATATAATATGGAGACAGCGGCATGGCTAAGCTGAGGGTCCATTATTTCAATCTTTGATTTCTAAGATTTACATATGTTTATATACTTATTTGAAAAATGTGATTGTGACAACGTTTAATTCCCGTCCTAGAGTTGTACCGTGGAGTCATTTATCCAGCCAATCCAATAAAAAAGTGCCATTATATAAATATCTACTCAGAAAGCCGATATTGTTTGTTTTGTAAAGTTTATTTGAATTTGATTCAACACAGTTTATATTAAAGAAATATATCATTGCAACGGTGCATCGAACATGGGGAAGGCGCATGCATAGCTTTAAATAAAAAGTTATTCCTTGAATTATATCAAATCAATGATAATTAAAAACGTCTTATAATGACTGATGATGATGAGACTAAAACGAATGTAATAAATTAAACGAATAAAGAAATTGACGATTGACTTTGTCTAGTGTACAAATAACATTTAGAAATACAGAAACGGATATACGAGACTCAGTAGTATAACAACGACTAACACCAAACCTATTAAAATGACTTAAAAATATTATTAAAGTTTGCTATAATAATAAAAATATTATTCCTATTCTAGTCAATAAAATGTTAACTTCATAGATGTGAAACGTAGATTACGAAGTAGATATCATTGATGTGCCAAAATAGATAGAACGATGCTAAGCTAAGCGATAGTTAGACTTTTTTGACTTTGGAAAAGCACAATTGATGTAGATAGTTTGGTCATTTACTCCGTAACCCTATATTAATGTATTTAACATAGTAAATGTAATTTAAATGTCAGTGTTGTGAATTTTAGAAATCATGGTTTAAGTGGTTTGTTTTTCGCATGTACTTGCGGGACTTCATGTTATACCTTACTTTGTATGTGATCAATAGTTTTAACATGGGTTACAGAAACATCTTTTAGACATAAAGTTACTGAATATATAAAATCATATAAATTAGTTAGTGACTTAGATTCGGTGAATAAAGAAAAAATATTAGGTAAGGTAAGTAAATTTTTTCCCCTTAGAAAGTGGTCCATACTAGGTGACTTAAAATAGTGCATTAAACTGATATTAATTATTATATAAATTAAAATCCATAACAGTATGTAAATAAATAATCATGTGAGGCTCAATACATTATTTAAATAATAAATAAAAGACTTGATTATAATCAATGGATTAAATGCTTATAGAGTAGTTTGTATAGTGAATGTTTAAAAATCACAAGATGTATTTATATTATGTATTTGTGTTAATGATGGTAAATTTATAAATGCACGTTATTAAAGTATTCATAGATTTATGAAAAAAATATTATTTAAACTATAATGTAATGTGTGTTCAGTAAATAAATGTGAAGTTTAGGATTCAAACTCAAGTCTTATAATTGTTTGACAGTTAACATTGTGTCCAAATGAATAATAATACATATTATATTTGTACATTTAAATCACAAAACAAGCTGATATGTTATATTTCTAGTTTAATTATTGTTCAAATTATCATTATTTTAATTGAGTTCCAATCTTTTAGAATAGGTTTTAAAATTTTAATACATAATTGTGACTATAAACTAAAATAGTTTTCGTTGGAATAAAGTAACTAATAAAAATATTTGTGTTTCTTTTACAATGGTCAAAAATGATAACACAATCTTGGTAAAGTATTAATTTGGAGTCATATTCAACAAATAAACAAACTAAAAAACACATTTAATGCCTGAGAAGCGCCACGAAATAAATCAAAGGAAAAGGGTCATAAAAAACTTTTTACAATTAGCATGGACAGGCGAAATTCACGATACTCGACAAAATCCGAGGGCGGTGTTAATTTACACGACTTATAAGCTACTAACACGAAAAATAAACAATACGATATCCTTCCATTTTTTATCGCTCCCAAAGTAAAAACTGTTTAGAGGCTTCGGCGCGGGTGCGGGTGTCCGCGGGGGTCGGGGGGTTTCGGGAGCGCTACTGCCTCTGACTCGGCTCACCAGTCGGTAGTACGCGCGCTCTACTCCCACCAGTCGCGCGCCATCTGCGCACACGCAGCCTTCGCGTCACCTCTACTAATCATAAACATTAGTGTACAGTGC
Source organism: Eupithecia inturbata (assembly GCA_963662085.1). Classification (NCBI taxonomy): domain Eukaryota; kingdom Metazoa; phylum Arthropoda; class Insecta; order Lepidoptera; family Geometridae; genus Eupithecia; species Eupithecia inturbata. Next base: position 4,795,827 of record OY759195.1, read on the forward strand.
TCTACTACTCTGCCAGTGACATTCCCTACCACCGGATTACAGTGAAATAAACTATCAGTGTGCAAAATACGTGAAATAGGTACCAATTATGACGTTTACTTTGTGACATTTCGTGCCTATTAACTGTTTATGGCCTATACAGCTATTGCAGTGTGCTCTTCCATTAATCTTCTATTCACCTGTCTCGGAGACACCTACTGCGGTTGGACTGTGAAATATGACAAAAACTGCAATGATCGGGTATTGTTCACCACTCAGCCACAGTTGGTGAACTTTGCGGAGCCTACCTGTCCACGGGAGCGAGCGTTGGATGCGTCCAACGACCGATCGGGCAACTAGTCGTCGTGTGAGGTAGGTTACATTTTTTCGTAATTTAATATAACGGATGTGGAATAAATTGGGTAGGCAGGGTGCGCTTTTGCTACCTGTTTTATTAACCATGTGATGCGTGAGAGCTACGTACACTTGTTTATTGTTCTACAGCAGATGTCGACCGAAAAACAATTCTGGGAAATAACGGAGCTGCGGTTAATTCTATTGTTCATTTGCTCAGTTTTGTTAGTAAAATGCTTCCTGCCACTGTGTTTCGCGGTAATTATTTTAACAGTAGTTGTATTGTTGGATAGATTTACGATGAGGTTTTAGACAAAAGTTAAAATTTAGAGGCACGAGTCCCTTTGATTGGTTTACCACCAATTATGAATAGCGATACCGTAACAGAAGACGACCACAACGCAGTTCATAAACCTAGTAGTCTTTGCTAATGCAACAAGCCAAACCAATGAACACGGTAATGCTAAATCAGTCAAAACTAGTTCGGATAATGAACAAGGTTTCTAGAAAATGAAAAATGCATGTAGAGAACCAAACTGAAACAGGTGACACAATGAAAAACTAAAACAAAGGCATATTATTATGTAGGTATATAGATTTGATGCGTAAATGTAATACGGTAGAAATGGCTGGAGTTGAACAAATAGTAGTTAATCTTTACCATCAAGGATAAGACAAAATCTAATCTAATCTCGCAAGTGATGCTTATCACCTTGACTAAAGCGAATGCCGCGGTGGTACATTCAATCAATAAATTTTATTGTTTCCAGTGAAAGAAACCGTTAGCTTCACCTATCTGTTGATAATTTCAATGGCTTGAACGATTCTTGGTATTGCTTCCACCGATAAAAGAGAAAATGCTGAACACACTTTATGCTCACCTGTCAACTAAGCAGGTATGTGAGCTCTTTCAGAGCTTGCATTGTGTAGGTAAGCTATTAGCGGTTAGACCATATGAGAAAATAATCAATGACCCTGGGAGGTCTCTTATGAATATAATAACAGACTTCACTCCTTTCCGTACTAAGAGAAGTCTGTTGTCTCTAATTTTTTTTCTTGGATTACAGAGGGTTTGGTTATAGGTAGGTAGGTAGGTACCCATAACAAGATTTGTCCGTTCTTTGGTTTCCTTGTTCAACTATCTCTAAGTTCCTTGCCATGGTAAAGAAGGAAGGTCTAGTGCATAAATATGCGCATTTGATAAGTATCCAGTTCGCCCAGAAGCAATTTCCATAATGTATTAATGTCATAGTATTCTATTACCAACGGTTGCAGTGTTGTTTATTGCAATCTATTCAGCAATACAATACTATACAATACTATAATGTTAAGTAGTATTATATAATGCGTTTGTAATTTCAAAATGTTCTGGGATGGGTACGTTGGTTTCGATTTTATATTTCCATCTAACTAAAACAACGAAAAATATATATTTCGAGGGTTTACTGCAAAAACCGACTAAGTGACAATTTTACTAAAAATGAGTTAATGACACAGTGATACTTAATGTTTGGTGCTCTTTCGACTGGTAGAACCAGCTAAGCGCTGCGACAAGTCAAACAGAAGTTATTCAATGGTAAAACCGACTAAATGAAGCAAATGGGCCCTATCTTATATTTTATCTATTATTTTATCTATTATTTTAATCTCTAAAATTGCTTAAATACCTTTACTATATCAATGTTCGTATATAAAAGCTCAGCCGCAAAAACAAAGCTACAAAGCTTTTCTGATGACGGCTTTCCCATAATCGACTTACAAATAATTATGAATTATTCAATGTAATGATCTAACCTGCTTGAATAATATCCAGATCGCTGTGAAATATTCAGTGTGAGTTAGCGATCAAGTGAAGATGTTAGCGTTAGCGTTCTTGCCAGCTAGACAGACATCTCGATCCATATGATTAAAATAAATTTACGTAATATTAATTATTGATAAGGTGCTTTGATTATCAGTATCTATGTGAGCTTTGGTATACTCAAAACAAAAATAAAACAATTATATATCTTAGTTACTTGAACAATAGACATCTTAAACTTTATACCTCATTATAATACCGTTCCTAATTACTACACTATAATATTCACTCACTACATTACTCTCTATATTACTGTTGACAATACGTTTCGTGCCAAGCAAGAAAACAAAAAATGCCAATAAATCCACTCCTTGCACTACAGTATTAATTAAGTATGCAAGTATTTTACTAACTAAAGAAGGTAATTTTAGTTTCTCTCAACACATGTTAATTTAATTTAATATTACATCTGTAATTCTAAACGAAGGAGAATGCTTTAAAATATTCCTTTAAAAGCTTTATGTTATTGAAATGACCGGTATTACATCCCAGTATCCATTACTTACTGCAGTACCTGTATACATATTCATATCACAAAATTCTTGAACCGAAAGAGAGATAAAAGTAGTCATACAGCTTCGGAGCAAGTAAGATGGTAGAAACTCGATCAAGAACGGCCTAAGTGCGAGGAAGATAAACGATACAAATCCGTGAGTGGGAATGAGAAGGAAGGAAAATCGGAAGGCTTTTACGGTAGAACGGGCTACGTGCAGTGAAATGTGGACCCAGCGATTGCCTTCTTTTTCAATCTCGCTTGAATAAATTGATTTAAAGATTAATCTTTCGTAAGTTGATGTTACTAACGCCTAGATGGTTATTTATAATTTTAGAAAAATATCCGATTGGGACTATCAAATTTATGTTTACAAATATGTAGTTATAGGGACATAGTTATTATAGGGAGAACTTTTATGATAACCTATTAAATTTCAAGTATAAGAAATAGAGCTGCTTCATACCTAGGTATACATATATGATAAATATTACAGCAGTGTATACAATATTTTTTTACACCGGAAACACATGAAAAACAGAGCTATATACCGTGCATTCCGAAAGACTATGGCAATAAAACGAAGTGTCAGTTTTACTGTCCTAAAGCATGATGCTCATAAGATGGGAATAGTAAAGTCCAATCGTAAATCTCAGAATAGCAGCCTTTAGATATACAAGCCGTTCTGTAAAAGCTGCCGTTGAAACAGACCTATTTATCGTAAATTGATCACTGATTGACAGTGTAATTAGATGCCTTATGTATGAGTCAAGCTTATTTCGAGAAAAGAGATACAAAAGCCAAAATGAAAAGAGATACAAAAGCCAAAATGTCTGTATCAATAATAACTTGTTGTTACTCTGGTAGCTAATACATATACCTAACCTACCAAATTAACAATCAGTGCAAAATTCAGTTGGTACGTACTACTTTGGAAGTGAAGAATTATAAGCAGTTGACAAAGACAAACATTTAGGTATAGCTATCAGTTACCTCAATAAAATTTCATATGACCCAGTAAATATATACATTTAACTAAATGTGCTCTGATCAGAAACCCAAAAAATCCAGATATAATTAATTCATAATCGGTTACATTATGTGAAATTGATTGGTATATTAATCAATTTCACATATAAATTGATTAGTATATTAATCCATGAACAATACCTAATTTTGACCAAAAAATTAAACTAGAATGTATTGGGAAAATGCTAAAAGCAGGTGTAGTTGTTCATGGAGATCAATGTAATATATCAAGTAAAGACACTAATGTCCAGTTTGCATCGAAATCCGGTCGCGATTTACATTTACTGATACCACCAGAAGCTGAGAGCCGATACGATCGTACATAAACTGTTGAATGATGCATGAGGCATTTAACAAAATATAAAAAGGTAAATAGATCAGCTATAATGAATTTAAAGTGGACGATATTTTCTATCGAACATGCTAAGATAAATCCTATGTAAATGAGAAATTAAATACACGTTTGATTTCAATATTCTCGACAGTTATCGTGAGAATCAATTTTGTGTTCGGAGACAATATGGAGCTACTTCATTAAGCATGATTCTCAATCCATAAATTTAAATGTTTAGCAACTCACATGCTAGACACACAACGGATCACATTAGAACGGTTGTCAAAGATAAGATCTAGAGAAAGGCATGAAGATAAATAAACTGCGATTAGTCTAATGGTATTGCAAACACGAGCAGAAATACTGTATAACCGTAGATTATTTTCTGATGTAGGTATACCTACGCTTGTTAACCAATTAGTAAATTGCTGTTTTATTTTCAGGTGTACATGTGGACGTGATGTCGGAAAACGGCGGAACAGTTGCACCTCGGGCGTCAACACCTCGACCTGTGCTAGATCAACCAGTCAATACCCCATTACGGTCTAGGCATGACCAATTTCTCGCAAGCTCCGCTGAACGATCTCAGCAGCGACCGTCTTCAAACGGCAGAATATCAAGTGGGAACTTTGATTCCCCACCACTGCCATATCATAGACAGATAACAACAGGTTCTCTACTTGCCTCAAATCATAGAGAATCATCGGCGTTTGTCCCCGTCGTACCTCAACGATCAATGCATCCTGTCATGTATCCCAACGAAATGCACCCTGCTTTGATACCATCGGAAATAATTGAAAGAGAGAGAATGATGGAAAGGGACAGGTCAGAGCCGGCTAAAGGTTCACCAGACAGAGCGCCAGGAAACTTTCCCAAACGAAACTCTTTCGATTTGATGGCAATGATGGTAGAGAAGAGAAAAGAGGTGGCATTGAGAGAAGCAGCTGCGGCGATGCTGTTACCTCACCACCGAACATCATCTATTGAAATGATGTCAGATGGATCATCGCAGCCTGCAATGTACGGGCCTCCTGGGGCTTTCCTTGGGGCACCTGGGCCGTCACCCACTGCAGCTGGTACCTTCACCTTTCCTGGAGCTGGATTGTTTCCTCCCGGAGCAGGACCTCATCAAATGCATCCGCATCTAGACAGGCGGTTGTTGCGTGCGCCAGGAAGAGCCTCAAGACCCAAGAAGCAGTTTATATGCAAGTTCTGTAACCGACAGTTCACGAAGTCCTACAATCTGCTGATCCACGAGAGGACTCACACGGACGAGCGGCCCTACTCCTGTGATATTTGCGGAAAGGCATTTAGACGACAGGATCATTTGCGTGACCATAGGTAAGTTTATTTGTTTTTCTTAGGAAACGCCGACGTACGCTTTTCTTTGCCAATTACGCTGATGGAGTTGAGGGAATCAAATTTACAATTCACCGTAAGAAATCGTATAAAACATGTCCACGCCGAGTCTAACTAATCGTCAGAATTAAATTCCTTTGGCTGCCTAAACGTATTTGGTTCAGTTGGAACCAAATACGTTATTTCCAACTAAGTTGCATATTCATGCAACTTAGTTGGAATGATAATAATGCGGTCGTAAAAAAAAAGTGCATTTCCTTCATTTCACTTATACAAATATGATTGGTCTTATCAGACGTTTTAATTTTCTACAACGCTGATTATAGTCTTTTAAGTTGATTTATATGCAAACGGCAGCCGGTGTAAGTCAAGGTGCAGATGCAAACCCAACTGTGGCTGCATCCGGCCACTACTCGGAATTGTAATATTTATAAAGCTTCTCGATTACAGCTTCGTGGAAATAAGTCTACTTATAGTAATTAAACACATCGTCGTCGTATTTTCAAGATATAAACTAATCTGCTTGAAGCAAATCATTGAAGAACAAACCTACCATAAAGTTCCTACTTACGATTTGAAAAGTTAAGCATATAATTTTTAACCAAAACTTTTCGATCTTCAATAGTCTAAACCGCACAAAATTGGAAAACGTTTTTAGGATATGAACGGATTAAATGTTACTTATTAATCTCTAAAAATATAGCCACTTATGAGAGTCGGGTTAGGATCTAAATCTGATATTTATTGATCTAATAAAACTGGTCGTACTTTGTATAGTCGTTTCATAAAATACAGATAAAAATAGAAGGCTTAAATACAAGATCAGGTACTTATGGAAAAATATGTAGGTAGTTAACTTGTGAGATCAAATGATACACATAAGTTTATCCTTACTTTACCTATTACATACCTATTTAACTTTGTAATTTTGGAATATTTTATTTCGTATTGTATACAGAGTGTACGTACAGTAAGTAAATGAAAATAAATCTTTATTGACAAAGAAAATTACAATTCAATAATAAAAACAAATTAGAACTAGTATTTACAATTGAAACAATTAAACTAACTGCAGACTGTTGCAAACAATCTACAGGTAGCTCAACTGATCCATATCAATACCAGTCGGAAGCGTCCCCAAGACGCTGGCTGCATAGCCCCGTTGTATGGCAATGCTGATGCGCTGCGCCAGATATCCGCCAGCTCACGGGTCACGCGTCGCGTCGACCAGACGCTCAGATAACTTTTTAAAAACCCGGAGAGCCTCGGTACCCCACGGACCTAGGGTCTCGACCCCAAAGGGAGAAAACATGTAGGCTCTGTCGAGACATGCATATTTACGTGTTTTGAGATCCTCGGCCAAATCTGCCGCCGCACCAGCCCTTACGGATGTCTAATGAAAATTAGAAACTGCAAAATATGGTATTATTTACATAATTGGGTACTGAAATAATGATTTCAGTAGCTATTTCCAGCAGCAGTTGCAGTATGTGCATCATCGTAGTCTGGTTTTATTTTTAAGTAATTAGTAAGTAGGTTTTAAAAATAATATTTTAATCATTAGCTCTTTGGAATCAATCAACCTTTATATATACAAAGATTCAAGGAAGTTCATTAGGCACACTTTAAGAGCGATCAAAGTTGATAATAGAGATTCTACAGATCATAAAGACCAACTCATGGACATCGTCTTACATTAAGACTTTTTTACTTTGGGACCGTAATTAGTTTAAATTCTGATGACTCACGCAATTCTATTGATGGTAACGCAGTAATAGAACTAGGATTGAGTATAGTCAACAAAATAAACAAATCTAGTCTATTCAATTACATCCTGTATTTTTTCTTACAATAAAATCCTGTTTGTAAACTATAGTAAACTACCTGCTGGTTAGTATGTAGTAAACTACATACTTACCAGCAGGTAGTATACTAGGTTGACGTTTATTTTTCGCTTTAAGCATGACAACTTCGATGCGATGTCAAATAAAATTATCTTTTATTCTGGGCTCTGTTATAATGGGTAGACAATAATCCTACATAGTTTTAAAGCAATATGTTTTAGATTTGGAATGTTAAAAAAATTCTGAACGCTGCTGTTTTTATTGCTGACGCTACTCCAACTTCGAAGGCAATTTAACACCATTGGTCCAAAGCTCTTCGTTATTATTCTAGTGTATTATCTATAAAAAGTTTACTACGAAGAGCAACAAAAAGTTCACATTCAACATCGCTTATTAAACTTGCATCTTGTACCAATAATATTTTGTAAATCTGTGTTTTTATGACGAATAAAAGCATTACGTCATTGCTATTGCCAAGTTGTTTTTCTCTGCTAGAATTAAGTATCTGTTGGTATGACTGCATTACTCTAATTGGCATGTTCCATACTGAACTGCATAATATCATGTTATTAAATTCCCACTCCGTTATTATGATGACCCACGAAAATAGCAGTTTTGACCCTCTGAAGGACATAACGAAAACAAATGGTTATTGCGCGATTCTGAGAAAAATCTACGCAAAAACTAAATTACCCCCTTCATCATTTTAGGTAAGAGTAAAAATACACGGATGTTAAACACCTAACGATGAATATTTAAAACACCAACTGGCCTTATGTAAACATTTATTTTAATGGCTACAGCTTATCCGAGTCGATCGACGAAATCGAAGCGTGCTCAGAATTTTATAGTCCCAAAATTTTGATGAAAATTAATTTAGCAAATAACGAGGTAAGCAAGATGCCTGCTGATTGCGATGGCATGTTTGTGCAATTACGCAAATAAGCGAAGTGCTTTTATAATTCATAGCAAAATAAAATTATCGATGACTTTTTGCAAAGAACACTGGCTTTTTAATTCGTAAATGCTTTTAGGAAAATTGAGCAAATCTGTGTTGCCAAGGAAATACGGAATACATTATGTATTCAAATTTGGTGATTTTAACCAATAATAATGACAATTCAACGATATGTATAGCTAAGAATCCCATTGAAAACTTAGACGAGATACGTATTAAAACTTCGTAGCTCTCTCGTCTTAGCCTAAGTTTTATTAAACGTTCAGAGATTTCCAGTTTTTATGAGAATACAATTAACCAAGAACGCCTTTAATGAAAAGCCTACAAACATACAACCATTAATAAAACATAAACGCTTTCCACCAGAAATTATTAAATGGGCAAACGTGCTCGCTATAAAAATGGCTGTTACATAGCATACCACAGGTTCAAGTTCCTTAGTGAAGTGTAAAAAGCTATCTACGCTCATTAATCCTTCGCAAGACGGTCTATTTCTTATGAAAAACTGGTTTTATCTCTTGAGAAACGCTCACCAATAGCCAGACTAGATCTCACAAACGTTACACTTTGTAAACTGTTGCCAAAGTTCCAACAAGAGTTATTTTACAATGAATATTTTATCTTGAGGCACATATGCAATTATGATTCGTCGAAGACCACATATAATGGGGACCGGGGCCTCCACGCTCGTTCCGATCGCTCAAGGGGCCACGGCAAAAAGGGATATCAAATTAATACTGAATCCATAATAAATCAAAGGAAGGCAGGTGGACTCGGCCAAGAACAAGAGTTTCGCCTACGGTCTTTTAGAAATTATAATTTTGTAGAGCGGGCCAATCTTAACATCGTATCGAGGTTTATCTCGGTCGAAAACACTCAAATTGGTGGCTGGAATCTGCGATATCCGAATAATTCCTAAAATGCCGATTCCTCTCGAGGCAGTAATAAATTGTCACGCGATATTTAAATTCTTAACCAGGTGAATTTTCGTGTAACACTTATTTGACCTTTTTTGCATCAAATCAGAAGAAAGGTTCCAGAACGAAATTTTAATATTATAGGAATTCAAACGACAGAAAAAAAAAATTGGAGTAATTGATGAAAGAGACGTCAGTTTTTGTTAAATACCACCCAAGAGAACATACAAACGCGAGAATACAAATTACAAAAGAATATTTTCAAAACATTATAGCTATAACATTATACCCGGTTACTTTTAAATTGTACTTGAAGCTTGAAATAGTCGTGACCAAAGCTCTAGAATAATTAGCTTGATACAAGTGCGCGCGAACCACTCGTCGATTTCACAGTATCTCATTGGCTTTTGAAAGTTCTCTCCATGAACGTTACGCAACTTTTTTCGTTTCGTTTTAACATTAAGGACGGACTACAATCGCATCCTGCACCTGTACAAAATAAACTATATTGTTTATTTGTACTGATATAAGTACAAATAAACAATATAAGTCAAAATGCTGCCGTTGGGTATCCGATGTCCAAAAATCTGGTTACAAAATCTGCGGTCTGTGTATTATTGGCGATTTATTAACATTCTTGTGCTTTTTGTAAAAACCAGCATTAATTTATTTAATGCCAAACATGTTCATGCAATCACTGGTTTCTTTAATATCATTTTTATCTGGCAAGCTTTGTTTAAATACGTTCTATGGAATGAAGTCAAGACCTACCTACGTGTCTATTAAATTATTAGGTAGTTCACTTTTGAATCTGAAATTTCATGCATAACTAATTCTAAACGGTAACAGAATGCTGCCTAAGATTATTCAGACTATTAGAATGGATCGACAGGTAAATGTATTCTTGAAATCGTTTGCGTGTTATGTTCCAAAACGTTTTTTGTCGCTATATCCAAGCAATAATTAAGTGTAGCATTCGCGTGATTCGGTTTCACGGGTTTTTTGCTTATTTTCCTTATTATTTTATTTTTTGCATAAAATATGCATATAAATTAATATCATATGTAGGTATGTAAACTCTTTAAATACAATCTGGAGTAAATAAAATTCCAGATCATATACACAATGTTCCAAATGTTCAGGAATTTAGTTGAAATCAATTTTATTGAAGAGGTGTGACAGGTTTCTAATAACAATCTCTCTCTACCATATAATTTTTAATTTCATGCGCCTGTGCGCTGCGCCGTGTATTTCCTCGAATGTTCAAGGCTTAGCCAGAAATTAAACTGTACATTTTTAGCATCCATGTGAATTCGTTGTAAATACACATTATAATTTTCCGTAACGTCTTGGGGCCAAGCGTGTTATTCAAATTGAAGTTCATTGTGCTAATCCGCCATGGAATGCTTTAATCCGATAAGTGAGAAATTTATATTTTTATTCCTTTTTTATATTCCTTATTTTATCGCGTATTTTAAACTGGTAACGGGTTTCTTACCTATTGCATTTTATATTTAACACTATCAGTTAATATTTATCATTTTATCGATGTCCATTTAATAAAATTCAACTTTGAGCGTGGGTAAACAATAGACGCTTTATCTTAACCGTCCAACCATAACTTCAATCCTTAGCTGTGGACCATCTATGCAAATCTCGTCTCTAATCCTACACGTTACAGTGCATTAGAGAATCACGGAATCGTACAAGTGCGTGGGTTGACAAGACGTATGCTTATCGTCCATTTAGCATTTCTTTGCTACTTAATCCAGTTTTTAAAAGCTATAAAGCTTAAAGTAACAGTTTGTATCGCTTGTTTTGGTATTATACTTACTACTGCTGATTGTACAACATATACCTATTTACGAAATAGGATATTAAGTACTGAAGTAATTTTTCTTATATGTATGTTAAAACTATGTATTTGATAATGTCGATTTAAATATAATTATCAACGAACATAAGCACTAACGTTCTTTAGTCGATCTAGATTGAGTTCTTCATAATGTTCTTACAATATTTTCAAAATTCTCACTCTCACGCCAAAAGAATCTTGGCAGAGCATTTGCTTGAAGCCACCAACGATCACAGCTTCAAGATCGCTTGAATGCCAGAGTGGTCTTAACGACAGCTCGAGCAAACAGTGACCGGTCGTTGTCCAAATAGTGCCTTAGCTCTCGAGGCATGAACTATGCGGCAAGATTTTTGTTTACCATCGTATAGTTGGCTTAAATAATAATATTCTAATGTCTTGGAACTCTAAGAATATATTTACTATTGAAATAGTATTTAAGTGGAGGCAGAAAATTTAATCATTAATAACAATATATATACCTACTCAATACTTTGTTTGTTTAAAGATCATGATAGATAAAAAATATAATTTATGCTTTACCAAGCAAACATTACTACAGCTCAATTTTAACGTCCAAAAACAGTCCCTCTTAAAAAGAACTTTCATTAAAATAAGCTTGTAGAATATCCAAGTGCATTGTCATTGGGAGATAGAAGAAAGGCATCTCGGACTACGTGCCACCATTAATCATATGACGACGCTCACACAAACCGACGAGGCTCACAAGCAACCAGGTAGATCCATAATCTTAGATTTGAAGAATTTCTTGGTACCTATATAACATATCATATCACTGTTTGTAGACTGAAAAGTTAAGCTTATATAATAATTTCTAGATGATTTTAAAAAACTAGAAGATTTTTAAATATAACATTATGCTATTTCCTATAAAATTCATAGGTTATGCCTGCCATAGCTCATTGTTCCAACAGGTAAATAATTCGTTTATTGTCAGAAAAACATAGTGCATAGGTCATTAAGGTAATTGATATACGTTTATTCGTTTCCATAACAAAGTACGTACCTATAGACTACATGTAGCTTCATATCATACATAATACTTATAATATCAATTTTATGTTCATAAATAACTTAATAAAAATATCAAAGAAACCATTTACAAAACTCCCGTTAATTTTTCTTAAAGCTATAAAAATATGAACAGAAATCAAGATAAAAGATATTCGGTTGTGACACAGGTATGTAGAAATGAGTAAAGTTGATGTTATCGCTGCAACCCACAGGGTTCGAACTAGTCGTCCTTGGTGGTTGAACCTTACTACTCCCTTGCGATGGGGTATTGTATCCTTCAATCTAGAAAGTTTTTTTCTTTTGGATTTGAAGCTAGTTTTTAGTAAAAGTTCTTTCTTCGTTAGGTCCCAAGCTGTTTTCAGTATTCTCAAACTGTTTAGGACAAATTCTTTTGAAATTTCCTTTGAATCTTGTGATCACTTTCTGATCGTTAGATGTCCTCATTTTCTATTGCTGTATAGTAATTGCCATATAGTCACAAATCTATGTTGATTCTAATTCCATTGACCATTTTTTTCCACCCAATTTAAATTTGAATTAGTGGCTTTCCGAACATTTGTTAGTGACAGGTAGCATAACAAACTCAACATTGAAAAGTCCAAAGAAGCCCAAAGCTTCAGAAAATAACCTTCGTAATCCTGTTAACAAAACCTCTCGGATGGATTCACTCAAAAAACTTACGACTTAAAATGTATACTTAGTTTGAAGCCGAAATAATCACGTTATTTATTACCGGCTTGGTGAGCCCGTCTTTAATCTCCTCTAAGCACGTACAGCCTGATTTTATAGAAGATTAAAACTATTGATTGAGTTTCGAAAGGTTTCCAATAGTAATAAAAGATACCTACTAAAACTAGATTTTGTATTAATGAATCCAATTAAAATGCTTCAAAAAAATTGATCTTTTGACTGATTTATTGTTTTGTCTGCAACTGATTCTTGATACGAATGTTCTCTAGAATGTCGCAGTTTGATAATAATTAGACAAACTTTTATCATTTACTACAGAAGCCATTACATTTTACTGTTTTACGGTAGTAATAAATATAACACGACTTAGGTAATAAATTCTAACAATTGAATTCCCAGTACTGATTGTTATCTAGGATGTCCTCAGGTTTCTATATTGTATCTCTAAACAAATAAATATCTTACAGTTTTTTTTCTTTAAATGGTATATTATTTGGCTGTGTCCTATTAATCAGTTTTTGTACAAACGCCTTCATTTTCAGTTTAGGTAAATAGGTACCTACCAACAATTTGTATCTTGTTGAATGTTTGACATAGATACCACAAGAAGTTTGTACCAATTTTTATGGTATATCTCAAATTTGTTTCAACTTTTAACAGTGAAAAAAAAAAGTGTAGAAATTAATACAACTTCACATTAAACATCTTCCCACCGACCACCAATAAAATAATCTCACCAAACGATTACTGACTATTACTCTCAATTACACCAAACACTAAAACTGGATTTACGATGCAACCAAAATTAACACTCTACTTCAACCTAATTGCCACCCCACCGATAATAAATCATATGATGTTGGATCGACAACAAAATTGTAACAAGGATACTTCAAATTGGATTTGTACGTAGACTATCAATATAGTTTGATTAATGTTCTTAGTTCCCAGGAACAAGGAGCCATGAATCAAACCTGTGTCGTGAGACTGATTGGTTGAACTACTTGATCAACCTGTATGCGTGTATGTATTATTAGTTCTTGTAAAATCTTATTAGGACTTCCAATACTCCAGATCCCTGGTGTTTATATGTATTTAGATGGTATAAGCATCTGCGACGTGTAATATATGCTTGCTAATTAATTGCATCTATTTTTGTCCATAAAACAAAATACATAAACACAAGGTGGATTAGAATTTGGATATCTATGGTTAGATATAACTTTCCCAGTATATTTGTTGGGATAGGATTTATAGACTGAGGATTTATTAATCAGAAACTTATTAAAATGATCAAAGTTAAGCGATTGCCTCGAAGCCTTCGAGATAAATACTTTGTTTTGTTGCTTTTAAGCCAATCAAAATGTACAAGATCGAGTTCCCAAACATTATATGAACCGTGAAAAATTGTGTTTTGGGACTATTCAAGCGCGTTCATAAACGTGGATATTTGATTCTGAATCAGATCAAATTACAGATTTTTTCTCAAGCTTGATGGCGCCATTTTTTTAACAGACGTAGTTGTTATTAGTAAAATGATACAAAAAGTCTTATTACATGGTTTGAGGCTACAAAAACCACATTTGGCAAAAAGTGTAATTGAAGATGATATTCGTGACGCGCGTATACTTAATTACATTTTATTCGATTTCGTCTGTAGGATATTTTTAGACGTTTTATTTGTGAGCTTTCAAGAGTAACGAAAACCTTTAGCATAGGGGTCCTTTCATCGATAATTACGAGTCCTTATCCAGGGCTTCTAACAGTAACTTTGACAATAAACATCGTCGTTAGTAGCAGATGATTTCTCTATGATCTAAATATAATTAACTAATATAATGGTGTGATGTGCATGTCTGTTTCTACTTTAAAAAATGTTTGATTACTCATTATTCACTTATTAACTGTTGTTAATAAGTGAATAAAAAGTAATCAAGCATGTTTAACACTAAACGAGTTTATTTCACGTACAAAAAAATATTCTTATATCAAAATGTTTTTTAAAACTTTTTTTACCCTATAGTGGCCACTTAGAGTTTATAGGTACTTAGAATAAAAACAAAAGCAACTACGTCACTTTATGTAATTTTTTTTATAGTTTCCAGTTAGCATTTTTTACGTCAATATACGCGACTTGAGAGCTTTCCAGTTTGCGGGGGTTAGTCTCTTTCAAAGCTTTTAAAAAAAGTTATAAAGCGTTAAAGACAAAATAGTCCTTCATAATTTATCAAAGTTTTAAGCTCTACAGTTAAAGCGATGCACCTGACATCGGCAGTAAGTACAGTACATGAATGTTTGCGTCAGTCAGAGGTGAAATTGTGTGTGAAGCGGCAGTGGCGAGACGTCGCTCCCATTACGTCGCTTGGACGATGCGCCCGCGCCGCCAAACCGGCTGTGGCCGCTGTGGGGTATGTAGGTCTGATGCTAGTGGAATGTGTCTTTTTAATGCATTCACTGCCTGGCTTCAGCAGTCGGATCTGCAAAGGCCCGCCACTTTCTACATTCTACATGCTCTCTAAATTGCACATGAGTGACATGGGTTCATAATGTATTAAACAAATATTGCTTGTATCTAGGTGTGCCAAATCGTTTTTACAAGATGATGTTAATGTAAACTGTTCTGGGTTATTTCGCTAAATTTCTTATAGAACTGATAATAAAGCCTTATAAGTTTCACAATACTATCAATGATCGTAAAAACACCCCTTGTAAATCTATCATCACAATAAATAAAAGCTGATGGTCAAATGAGTAATTACGTAAATAAATAAATAATGCTGCACAATTTGCATAGCATCATCTAGCTCCGAGATAGACAGAGTATTGCCAAAATACATAGGCTAAATCTTAATACAGAATAGAGTAACCCTCTCTAGATGTCAAAAGAACTGCCTCGCAGCTACATACCACATCGCGGCACGGTCCAACCTCGCCTCGCTCCATTAGTATTTTCCATTTATTTTTTGTCCACGTACCTGTCCGACTTTTGGGGATTTGACTTTTTATAACGTTAGCCGCACGTTGGCCGCGCGACGAATACTAAATTTCTTTGGTGCACACGGGAAATAAATGATGCTGCGTGAAGCTATGCGACTTAACTTTATTATTTTTCGATAAATTTTTTGTACTGGAATCTTGTCAAGTTTATTTTGGTTCTCGCAAACTCTTGCTCTCATTTTAAGGCGTTCTGAAGAACTACTACTTTTCAATTATGCTCCTCTTAGTTCTAATTCTATCATCTTTACTTTTCAATTGAACTAAGCCGATAACCTTGCAGGTCCGTTTTCGAAAGCACCTGCTCTCTTAATAACATTTTTCTATTTATTTGTTTAATGACCCCAATAGATCATTATTTCTCTACTTTCGATATTCGTGGCTCAATAATATCGATTCCCGTTAAAGGCAATCATTATTTATTGAAATATAAGTTCGTCTGTTTTCTTACGTCACGGCATCTTGGTTTACATCCATCGTTTTGTATCCTGTCTCTCTATGAAATTTAAAGGCGCAGGAGTGCCTTTATCCGAGCTCATCAATTGCAGGCGTGATCTTTAACTTTTTGTTCTCGAATTTTGAAATATCGAATTCGATATTTTCCGATAATATAAAACGAATGCGATAATAATCAAGGTTTATGTTTATTCATATTTAGTCCGCCTAGTTTATCATTTTAACACAATCACAAGTAAAGTCACGTAGGGAAATAGCACAAGGAAAATAAGAAAAGATGTAAGAGCAAGTTTCTGAAGATAAATAGCAACAACAGTTCACCCTTTTTCTGCATAGATGGCGCACTCAGCTTGTTGATGCGCCGTCAAATTCAAAAAGAACAAAATGTTAACTTTTATTATTTTTGTTTGTGTTAACTTCACTCATGTCAGGCTTTGACACGGCAACTTAGCTAGTAATTAACTTGTAAATGTCTCTGAGTATTGGCAGCACGCAAGTAGCTAAAATATTGACATTATGTAGATTAACTCAAGTGCTCTCCACGTTTTTGCTATGACTGGCGCAAATTTGCATTCTCATTAATTTTTGCTGTGAGAAAATGATATGCAGCTGAACATTTAGTGTAGGTATTTATTTTACTTCGGTTAAGTACTTCGCCATTTTTTCCTGTCCTGTGCAGTTTCCCGTAATTTTTCCTGTTTTGTATATTTTGTTAACATTCTAATAATATAAATATACCTACGTTAACATCTGAGAAGTCTCTTAACACACTTCGTTACATTTTTCTGTTATACAAGTAAGTAAATTCCTCATACCACCAGCGACAAAGAAAAATTGCGTTGGCGTCTTACAGTGTTGGTAGCATAACAATAAACTGAGCTAAAGGATACCAGCTTAGTTGGTTGTAAAGAGATAACAGTGCGTGGGCCCAGACAAGCCAAGAGTAGTCACTTAAGTGCGGCTTTTAAACGTTCAAATGCTTTCTGGAAATAATTTAAAAATTTAACTGAGATCTTACGAAACGAGTTATTTCAGACGTAAAACGCAATTTTGAACATAGTTTATTTGAAATACTTAGTTATTGAGTAGGTATTACGACAAATGGTTTTGCATCGTTACCTTGAATAGAACTTGAAACCTTTTACTCTTACATGCCGTCATAAACTACGACGAAATTAAACAACTAAATCATTCTAAATTCAAATTAAAAGTATATTTCAAATATATTTTTCCCTTTTATGAAACATTCACTTTTTCCGAACATAGTACCTACAATGTCAACAAAATTGCGCTATCCCAATGCTAAAGTGTGATAATAACACTCCCCCATAGTCAGTAACGCTTTAGTCAGTAACCGCTTCTACATCAGCTCACCGCATCTTGAATAAATTTAACCCTCTTAACGTATTTGAGTAATTTGACCGCATCCATAATTTTGATAAATACACAAGTATCTAAAGAACTATGGATCTAATCAAGTTTCAAAGTCGTTACATCAAAATAATACGTATTCGTTGTTTATTTTCATATGATTTAGGGTGATAGTTCCGATGTAAACATGCGCTTTTAGCCAAACAACTTTCAATACCTACTAACGAAATAGCAGTAATAAAATTATTTTTGGACGTATCTCCGTGAAAACGAACATATTGAATAACAAACTCTGCTACCTCATTATACAAATCGCGAGATTATGTAAATACAAGCTATTTGTAAGCAGTTTTGATTTACTTATACTTGAACGGCATGCAGCCGTTTCTATATAAATTTGTGTATTCGCTGTCGCTACCGTTCGCGTTAGTGTGGGGTTTGCAAATACATAATTAAGCTCGAATACATTAAGTTACGGCAAATGCTACCGTCGTATTTTATTGTGTTCCGTATTAAGTACTTCTTAATCATTATCTTTTTATGTTTACTTGATGTTGTTTCCTTTTATCCTATTATTTTTTATTTTATTGCTTAAATGCGTTTATCGAGTCAAATGTTAAACATTATTTAGTTGTCTTTATTTACTATTTCTGCCAATAAGTTTCTAAAGTTGGCAATGATAAAAGTAATTCAGTTAATGAGTAAGCTATTGATCTTCTGATAGGAGGCTTCGATGGTGGATGGGGGAGGGGCAATGACCTGCGGCATTGCAGGCGCGTTCGGAAGACTTGATTTACTTAGGAACTAGAAACCTGATAAAATACTACCGAGCACATTATACCTCATATGACACGTCTTTAATACGACTTCTAAAATAAATATTTTTTTATAAATATTTAAGATTAAAATTTGTTAGGTAGATAATTTGTTTGTTAGAAGATCTCAGTCTTAGTGTATGTTATTTAGAACTACCTAACGACTAGACTAGGTACTTCCAAATAACCTTAAAAACCATTCCCATGTACAAAGGTACCGATATATAACGTTAATTATTAGAGAGTTTAATTATTAAACTCTCTATTAATTAACATTGTATATTAGAATTTATGTTCAGTGGTACCTTTAGCAATATAGCTAAAGCAACAAAAAAGTTGAATAAAATGTTGAATGTCAAACTTGAGTACTTTAGTACTGAGAAACTAATATAAAAATTAATTTAGAGCTCCAAAATGCAATACTCCTATATGAAGTAGAGATATGAGTGTGTTGGTCAACTCTATTTACTTGTACCCTATAAATGTTATGAAATAAGAGAAAAAATACGGAGGGAAATTGATTTGATTCACCACCAGTGGGGGGCCTACTCGGGAAAGGAAAATCCAAGATTCTTTTTCGTTTTCGTGCAAAACCAACTCTTATGTCGCTTGCATAAGATTAGCTTTTGCACGAAAACGAATCAGAAAATTCGGTTTTGTTTTTACGAGTACGGGCCCTGGACTGTACGTCGTAGAGTTAAAAAATGTTCTAGATGGCAACAGATGAATATTTTGTAAACTTTTTAACAAAGTAGTAATGGATGTATAAGCAAGTTTCTGCCCGCGGGTTCGCACGCGTTGTTTTCGGGATAAAAATTAGCCTGTACGTTATTCAACAAAGATCTATAAGTCATTATTTTATATATTGTATACCATAAATCAGTTCCCATACACCTGGAATAAGGTTGACACCTACATCTATGAAAAAATTCAGTCCGATGCGTTCAGTAGCCGACGAGCCACAAACATACATCCCTACCCATAAACTTTCGCATGAATAATATTTGTGAAAGTGTGGTTCAAAAATGTTTCAAATTATGTTCTTTCATTCATAAATAATTAATTCCATTTGGTCAACATTATATTTTTTGGGAAGTAAACAAAATTTCTTATTTTCAAAAATTTTCTGATTATATGGGTAAGGACCAAATTTTTTGCATTTTGTGCGAGGGAACGATGTCACATTACTTTGAAATCATAACATAAAAAAAATTTGGTAACTTAGGTGAGTTTTAAGACTTGATTACTAAAGTTTAACTTATTGTGCACCCTGTGCCTAATTCAAATAAAGATTTCTTTCACTAGATTTCTGTAAAATTCATTTTAGGAAAATCAAGATACTGAATCCATTTTCGATTTTCATACAAAATGTGAATGTCACATCTCCGACTCCTCTAGGTTATTGCAATTTTATTCTAAAAATAATAACTTACTCACGGACTTTCTGTTTTATTTATAGTCACCAATATATTAGGTCCTTACATATGAAATTGGCGTTTTGTATGGGAGGAACAAAAAGTCGAATATTTTTTAATATAATATATTTAATTAATCAAAGTATGAACCATTATTTTCTATGCACTTTTGCCATCTTATAGGTAGTTCATTGATCCCTTTACTAAAAAAACCAGTCGGACGGGAATCAATAAAATCTTTGAAGGTGATTTGGACTGCCCCATCGGAGTTGAATTTTTTCCCTTGCAAGAAGTTATCCAAATTTCGAAAAAAATGGTAATCTGTTGGAGCAAGGTCCGGGGAGTACGGAGGATGTCTTAGACTTTCCAATTGAAGCTCTTCTAATTTAGTAGCCGTCTGTTGCGCAGTGTGTGGTCTAGCGTTGTCGTGAAGCAGCAGTGGCGTGGAGCGATTGACCAGCCTAGGTTGTTTAGCCGCTAGCTTTTCCATCATGGTTTGCAATTGCTGACAATAGACATCAGCCGTAATAGTCTGGCCAGATTTGAGAAAACTGTAATGAACAATACCGGCACTAGTCCACCAAACGCTTACAAGTAACTTTTTTGGGGTTAATTTTCGCTTGGGGCAGGATTTGGCTGGCTGGCCAGGATCCAACCATTGCGCTGAGCGCTTCCGATTATCGTAAAGAACCCATTTTTCATCACAGGTAATGATTCGGTTTAAAATACCTTCATTATTGTGCCGGTTTAGTAATGTAACGCAGCAGTCGACGCGCTTTTGCCGGTTTGCTTCAGTCAATTCGTGAGGTACCCACCTTTCAAGCTTTTTAATCTTCCCAATTTGCTTCAAGTGAATTAAAACAGTTTTATCACTAACATCGCAGCCTGCAGCTAACTCGGACGTGGTTTGCGATGGATCCGCTTCCACAATAGCCTTCAACTCTTCATTATCAACTTGAGTCTCAGGCCGTCCACGGGGCTTGTTCTGCAGGTCAAAATTTCCAGAACGAAAACGTTGGAACCAAAAACGAACTGTGTTTTCTTTTGCAACACGACCGCCATACACATCATTCACCCTTCGAGTTGTTTCCGCAGCACTAGTGCCACGGCGGAACTCGTACTCGTAAATAATGCGATATTTTAAGTTTTCCATTTTGTAAAATGAGTGACGCAAACAGAAAAAAACAGAAGAAAAAAAACAAATGAATGACGATCATCGAAGCACAAATACATGAGTCTATAGCTGTACAAATTTGAATTTGGAATTCCTTACCAAAGAGGAGAAATTTGTGATTAAAGTGGCCAGTACGAAAAACGCCAATTTCATATGTAAGGACCTAATATAATCTTTACGTTTTTATTATTAGGATCTCGTTAAACATTATAGTTTATTAATAATAATAATCATAATGAGTGTCACAAATTTCGTTCCGTTGTGCGATTCAGTTGTGCGACAGCATAACTCGAGAACTTGGCAATATTGATAACAAATAATGCTTTATTGCAATGGCAACACCGTCATCTGACTTGTGACTAAATTCAGGCCAAAACGCCATGTTGTTTTTCACTCAGTTGAAAAAACGTGTTTGAAGTGCACGCGTACCATTAAAAATCCGGATTTTCTGTAAGACTTTTAAAGTGTTTTGTGTTAACTTTTGCTACTTTGCATTATTGATTCTATGAGCTTATTTTGTCTACTATTGAACAACTCTGATGAGTATTCTTATAGGTGTTTATTCTTTGCAGTGAGAATCGTTTATTGCTGGGTCGTGGAGATTTTTACTCCTGTGTGCGACGAACGAAACGAAATTGTGCGACGTGTCACAACGGAACATTGTAAAGATAGGTACACAATATTACTTCATGTAGGTCTTCATTATCATTTAGGTAGTACAATATGTATTATCTGTGATATTAAAATTAATAAATAGTGGTATATATATAATTTTTTTCAATATATAATATTATCAAAATGCATATATTACACTAATGTCCGCTGTTTTTTTTTACCCACAACATCCCAATCTATAAAGTAATAGGTAAGTAATAGAATAATTAAACTAAGGAAAATCATAACTTAGGGTTTTAAGTATGTACCTAATTTATTTTTCCAAGGTTGAGAAAAATATGAATCTATTTAATTATGCTAAACATTGTGATCATTTTTAGACCCATGTACACTAACCTTAACAAATTACGTTGTGCAACATTTGCTCCGTTGTGACACTTTCAGCTGTGATTTC
Organism: Eupithecia inturbata; assembly: GCA_963662085.1. NCBI lineage: Eukaryota > Metazoa > Arthropoda > Insecta > Lepidoptera > Geometridae > Eupithecia > Eupithecia inturbata. The sequence continues at coordinate 4,817,826 of OY759195.1, forward strand.
CGTTGTGCAACGATGCAAAAAATTTGGTCCTTACCCAATTAGGTCCTTACATATGAAATTGGCGTTTTTCGTACTGGCCACTTTAATCACAAATTTCTCCTCTTTGGTAAGGAATTCCAAATTCAAATTTGTACAGCTATAGACTCATGTATTTGTGCTTCGATGATCGTCATTCATTTGTTTTTTTTCTTCTGTTTTTTTCTGTTTGCGTCACTCATTTTACAAAATGGAAAACTTAAAATATCGCATTATTTACGAGTACGAGTTCCGCCGTGGCACTAGTGCTGCGGAAACAACTCGAAGGGTGAATGATGTGTATGGCGGTCGTGTTGCAAAAGAAAACACAGTTCGTTTTTGGTTCCAACGTTTTCGTTCTGGAAATTTTGACCTGCAGAACAAGCCCCGTGGACGGCCTGAGACTCAAGTTGATAATGAAGAGTTGAAGGCTATTGTGGAAGCGGATCCATCGCAAACCACGTCCGAGTTAGCTGCAGGCTGCGATGTTAGTGATAAAACTGTTTTAATTCACTTGAAGCAAATTGGGAAGATTAAAAAGCTTGAAAGGTGGGTACCTCACGAATTGACTGAAGCAAACCGGCAAACGCGCGTCGACTGCTGCGTTACATTACTAAACCGGCACAATAATGAAGGTATTTTAAACCGAATCATTACCTGTGATGAAAAATGGGTTCTTTACGATAATCGGAAGCGCTCAGCGCAATGGTTGGATCCTGGCCAGCCAGCCAAATCCTGCCCCAAGCGAAAATTAACCCCAAAAAAGTTACTTGTAAGCGTTTGGTGGACTAGTGCCGGTATTGTTCATTACAGTTTTCTCAAATCTGGCCAGACTATTACGGCTGATGTCTATTGTCAGCAATTGCAAACCATGATGGAAAAGCTAGCGGCTAAACCACCTAGGCTGGTCAATCGCTCCACGCCACTGCTGCTTCACGACAACGCTAGACCACACACTGCGCAACAGACGGCTACTAAATTAGAAGAGCTTCAATTGGAAAGTCTAAGACATCCTCCGTACTCCCCGGACCTTGCTCCAACAGATTACCATTTTTTTCGAAATTTGGATAACTTCTTGCAAGAGAAAAAATTCAACTCCGATGGGGCAGTCCAAATCGCCTTCAAAGATTTTATTGATTCCCGTCCGACTGGTTTTTTTAGTAAAGGGATCAATGAACTACCTATAAGATGGCAAAAGTGCATAGAAAATAATGGTTCATACTTTGATTAATTAAATATATTATATTAAAAAATATTCGACTTTTTGTTCCTCCCATACAAAACGCCAATTTCATATGTAAGGACCTAATATTTAAAAGTCGTTTTGAATAGTTGTTATAAAAATTGTTTAATCGACTTCAAATCCAATATATTTAACACATCACTTCTAAGATTTAAAGTTCTACTTTTTAAAGAATACTTTTAAATTTATCTATTTAAAATGGTATAAAAATTTCAAGTTACTAAATGCTTGAAATTTACGAATTATAATGTAGCTTTAATTTTTCAAAAGATATTTATTTACCAAAAATGTCACACCGTCAAATATTTTTTTGTCTTTGCTCCATTATCCTTTTAACCCGGTATCAACTTTTATCTTTAATTTCATCATTACGTTTTTCACCGACGCCGTCTCCAACCAGTATCGTTCTTCCAGGGTAAAGTATAACACTATATGTTTTAAAATATACATGTATATTGTGTTTTAATGTTACCCATTAGTAAGGGACGACTGTAATTTCAATCCACGGCATTTTAATCTTTACTTCTCGTCTTGATGAGCCAAGTGCTTCACATTATTCTGTGACAGTGACTGTCGATCCTAATCTTGATGCATAATAAGAAGAGCCAGACGTATCTTATATTTTATTTTACATCAGGAAATGATCAAGAGGGTATGATAACGTTCCGGCTACATTTGTTTATCTCATTAATTATTAGTTAAATTTTCTCAGCGACATTCACATTTTCTAAACCTTAATAAGTAGTGCTTTGGATATGTTTTTTCTAAAAGATCTTTTTGTTATTGTTATGAATTTATAAAAGTATCTGCAAATATCTATTCAATATAATATAATATAAATCTTTGCCCAGGTGACTTACGTGACTAACGATAGCCTTTTGTGCCCAGCGAATTGATAAAAATTTTAAAAATTTAGCGCTAATATGGTCTTTACAGCTTTAACTTTGATTTCTACGTTTTTGTAATTGGCTTGTTATTCAATTCTGTCGGTCTCTTTGAATAATAGTAAAGTTGCCTGACTGGTGTAGCCCGGACGTATTGAAATCGATAGCGGCTTTCAATCTATATTGAAATACATCGCCTTCGTTATTAATGAAAGTAATTTTATTACGATTTTAATATCGGTTCGTTAGAGATCGGTTTCTTTTTTTGATTATTTTGTCTGAAGATGAGAAGTATACGAGTCATTAAAATTATGGGGAGAAGAGTTTAATTTAAGTATGTAGTTATTTTGACGACCGATGTGGCGCGGCGGGCGAAGGTCCGCCTGGGAAGCAAGAGGTTCGCCATGGGACAAATGTTTGTACGATCTGCAAATATTTGTTTCGGGTGTTCTGGGTATTTTATATGTAAAATAAAAATATAAAAAGATATACCTATGTAATATATTGTATTAAGGATATCAGTCATCTTGTACCCATAACATAAACTCTGCTTAGCTTGAGTTAACTAGATAATGTTATGTGGATTGTCCTGCATTATTTATTTATAAAATGAATAAAAACATAGACCTAGTGTTTACTTTGAATTGAAACAGTTGATCTAGTGCTCAACTGATCCATATCAATACTAAATGGAAGCGTCCCCAAAACACTGGCTATAAGTATTTTGGGTGTTATGAAATTTTAATTCAACATTTTTAACATGATCAGTGGTACCATCTGCTTAAATTTAATTCATAACAAATTATAATGTCTTTTAAAACCTATTGTTAAATTTTACATTGATGTGGACCCACATTTCCTCTTGTCACAACAACTACAATTATACATCAAGTACAGGTTTTTCATTCTTAAGCGTTTTATCACCAACAACTCCAGCGGCTTGGCAACGTGAGCGAACAGACCAAGTTCTGTGTACTTTGAAACCGGTTTCTGTCAGTCACAACACAATATTTGCGTGATGGTTAGAGAAGGCAGTGTTTGCCCTTCTAGTGGTTTCCATTCATGGAAACTGTAGGCCATGTGAGTTAAAGCACTGACATTATTATCAAACTTGAATATATTAATAAATTTCATTAATCTGTGGGGTAAAAAAAGTGTACTTAGCAGAACATTACGACGATGTATTAGTAACAGTACAATAGATTTGCTGAATAATTTAAATCGAAGACACATTTATTGCTTTTAAATAAAGATAAGCACGTAGAGCAGTTAAAAAGTTATTTGTTCAAAGTTATCTTAGTGGAACGTTACGCTTCTGTGATATTCAATATACATAAATTATCCTCATTTACATAAAGTAATTGTTCTGCGGTTTCAACTATGCGTTAATCTAGCACGAAACTAAACGAGCTATGTCTATATACTTAAGCGATTCCAATAGCAAATATTGGTGCAAACGTCGAATTGGCGTTTAAAAAGATTCTAAGATCTAAAACGCAATAACAGATGCTTCCGCATGAACAAGTTAGACCAGTTTATTGAAATAGTAATAAAACATAACCTCAGATAGTGTACTTTATATAACGTGAGAATATAAACTGGACTTCTAAAAATGTTGATGAAACCCAAAACGCTAAGTCTGAGATGCCGGACTTGCCGGTATAAAAGGTCATTCATCTGTTTTTTCTTTAGTAAAAGCACGTACCTACCTGATGATTTACTTGTTATGCGACGCATTCCGTATGACAATCTCAGGAATCTTCGGACCCATCATCATTAAGCTTGCTCCGACAACTCGGTCGTCTACGGTTTTCTCAAAATATGTTTTTAATTTGTTTGTGGTTATTTTACGTCTCTGATAAATATTTCACTGAATTCCCTTTGGTTTGAAAATGAAAATGCCCTAGTCTGTTTTCTAAATACATATATTATTAAATGTTTTATATTTACAACTTTGTGCGTATTGTTATTGGCAGCCAATTAAAAACATAATTACATTAGCAACTCTTCTGAAAAACTTCCTTAACTCATCAGCAAATTGATTCTGCCTTGATTCGTTTCCTTAAAAAGATCATCCTTAGGTTATATAAATTACTGTTCTGAAATGAATCAAAAATAAAACAAATAAGCATTAATATAACCACTAAGCTACCTTTATACAACAACCAACTATGTAGTAAGTAAAACTTCTGTAGTAATCTGTGGATAATGTGATTGGTTGTACATTTAGAAACACATAGAATAAGAACATTATATAATAAGTCTGCATTGTACAATTGTTTTTTGTCCTGAATAAAGAAAATAAAAATAAAAATAAAATATCTATCATGCCTTTTGATTGTGAGATTGAAAAAATCTTACTTTGGAAATACCATGCATAATTAGCGCTTTAATCAATGAACCAGAAGCATTTTAATTTAGCTTTAAAATAGGTTGATATATGAAGTTGATCGTCTTAAACAACGCCGTCTTTCACTGACAGCACTCCAGATGGCGGACAGTAACCCGATACCAGCGCTGTTAATAATATTAATCGTAGTGATTGGCCACAAAATGCTTTTAACGTAATTCGATTCGGATAAGCTGGAACTCTCGTGGAACGGAACCATTAACGCTTGACCTTCCCATCTCGCCTTGCCATTGGCCGTCAACACAGCCAAGGGGGAAGTGATAAGAATTCGCAGAGCTCTTAGAAAAATGGTGAGATCAAACATGCGACGACGACGTCGCCTTGAGACTTAAGTCTCGAGTTGCTCAGCTCAGCTCACGTTCAAGGTGCGTTCGAGCACATTGGATGGCTTGAGATTTTAACATTTATAAGACTAACTGGAATTCAAGAACAGTTACTACTTTATCTCCGACACTTTGAGCACGCGACGTCGCTTTGTAAAAAGAGAGCGAAACGACCGAATAATAGCGATCGAAACTTGTTCCTTGTAATGAACCGCCATAAATAAACAACATTTCATTGGATAATCTGCACAACTTGCGTTCGGATAACTCCGCCCCCACTCTGATATTTAATTAAACCACTACATTATGGCACGAATCAAGCAGGTACTGAAAAGTTATAAATAGCATGCATTAAATTTCACTTTCATTGTTGCAGGTACATTCATTCTAAAGAGAAGCCGTTCAAGTGCACAGAATGTGGAAAAGGGTTCTGCCAATCAAGGACATTGGCTGTCCACAAGATTCTCCACATGGAAGAATCTCCGCACAAGTGCCCGGTTTGTAGCCGCAGCTTCAACCAGCGTTCAAATCTGAAGACTCATCTTTTGACCCACACTGACCACAAGCCTTACGAATGCAACTCTTGTGGAAAAGTATTCAGGAGGAACTGTGATCTTCGCAGACATGCGCTGACTCACGCGGTAGGTGACGTTCCACCAGGAGATGTTGTAGACGTGGGCGAGGAAGACATTGGGCGTCCAGGATCCCCAATAGAAGCAGGCTTTGATGACGAGGACGCCGATCTATCATCACCAGACCATTCACCTGTACGACGTGCTCGATCGTCGTCAATTGAAAGTATTTGTAGAGAACAAAGTGAGGAGAGACCTAGACGTATGTCTCCTATTCCGGTAGAGAAGACACATTGCCACCACAATGACAACAGAGCTACTCCGTACACAATGCGTCCTCAAGCTGAAAAACACCGTACTTCCTCTTCAGATATGTACGAAAAACGTCGCTTCACATCAGATGAGATAATTGAGAAGGAGATGCGGTACACTGAGATGCCAGAACAACAAATCAGACATCCCCAGCTGCAAATTCGCAGAGACCTGCATCAAATTCCTCCTCCTGACCCGTCCAAGATGGGACAACTAACCAACTCTCCTATAGACCCGGGGCCGTCTGGAATGTACCTCAGCCCATACAGAAAAAGGCCACATCCACCTGACATTGGAGATAGAAACTGTGTAGCTGTGTTTAGAAATCGATCACCAGAGCCGACCAATTTGTCAATGCCTCGACAGCTTATGGGCAGTGGAGAAGTTGTGGTTGGTATACCACCAAATATGATGGGAATGCCTTCGTATCATAAATTTGGGTTGCCTATGCCTCCGCCACATCCTCAAATACCGTATCCATCATCCCATGTTCTTGGACCACAGCAAACGGTTGCACAAGACTTGATAGTCAAACATGCACCTCCAAAAGATACAGCACCAAGTACTTCTACTAATGTTACGGTTTGCAAAGATGGTTCACAGATCAAAGAATGTGAGGATCGAACTTCGAGTTACATAGCAAGTGGAATTAAAAATATTGTAGGCATTCAACCGCCTGCTAATCCGAAGCCTGGGACGAGCCAATCGAGCGCACCGAAGAAAGGGTTTAGTATAGAAGACATTATGAGACGTTGACGTAAGGTGTGTGTAGTATTTTGATGCATTTCTAGATTGTTTCCGACTTTTGTTGAGAAATTTAGATTGGGATTTTAGAAATTTGCGGTTTTTGAATATCTAAATTCGAATTTTCACATTACGTTATAATATAACTCTATTATTATCCGTAGCTCTATTGTATTCTTGACTAGAGTTGGTATAAAATAATTAAGTACATAAAGTATTATTAGTGCAAGTGTCTGTAACAGTATGATTCCTAGAGGTATGTTGTATGTATTCGATGGTGGTTTTGGTTTTCGTAAAGATCTCATATGGTTTGTTTGTGCAGTGTTTTGTTTACCTCCAAATTTTAATTAGTTTATCAAAATTATTACAATATTATACTATGTTAATGGATTATCAAAATTGAAATAAGAATCAGATGTTTGTGTAAATTATTACTTGGGATTCATGATAATTTGTTGTACACTTAGTTTTATTATTTTATTATGTAGCTGTAATTTTTTTTAAATAAAGTATAAGTATTCAATATCAAGAAATGAAATGACTGGTTCTATGATAACATCGCTGTTATTTATTATTTAATTACATTAATTTAAATTTTGTATTTGATGACTTTAATTGACTCTAATTTGCAATGCATAAATAAGATTGTTTATGGTAATCGTGATTTTAAATAAGAATTAGAAAGGTAAGTTGTACATTATGGCTACCTATGACACTAAGTTTGTTTAAAAAAATATATTGTGTAATGTTCTTTATTTGGTTGATCCCTGGTTTAGGTAATTGGAAAAAATTATACCAAGGTTTAACCTATCTACTAATGGAACACACTTTTTATACAATAGTTTGCTTATAATAAAAGCGAATTAAGTTATCTTTACAATTGTAAATTATAAGGTATTTTTAAAATAAATTATGATTGAACAAAAACTTGTTTTTATAATATAATAGATTCAATTCCTGCTTACAAATATTCTAATTTCTGGCTTAAAAAATATTTACAACGTAGAATAGTATTTTTTCTATATTATAATCAATATATAGAAAAAATGTACAGGCAAGCTAAAAAATACATAGGCATTTCATTCGTTTAATGTAATTTGAAATGTTACTATAAAAAGCTCACAGTAAAAACTATTATTATTCAACTAAAACGTAGAGCACAAACAGTGTGTGGTCTTAAACAGTAATTTGGAACTAGAAGCGGTTTCATCAAACGCGTATTTAAATAGAAATTTTCGAGTTGGTAATGCATGAGTATTAAGCAAAATTTTAACGCAATTAAATTATTTCAAAGTATGTTTCAAAATATATTTTTTTTTTAATATCATAAACTTTATTGACAAAGAAAATTACAATTCAATAATAAAAACAAATTAGAACTATTATTTACAACTATTATTATTTTTTTTTTTTTTTGGAACAATTAACCTAACTGCGGACTGTTGCAAACAATCTACAGGTAGCTCAACTGATCCATATCAATACTAGTCGGAAGCGTCCCCAAGACGCTGGCTGCATTGCCCCGCTTTATGGCAATGCTGATGCGCTGCGCCAGATATCCGCCAGCTCTCGGGTCACGCGTCGCGTCGACCAGACGCTCAGATAACTTTTTATCATCATCATCATTTTTGTCATCTTGTTTGGTCCAGGTGGGACCAAACAAGATGACTTTAAAATTATTTCAACTAAAGAACTAGCGCTGTAGACGGAAGACAGGAACGCTGGAAGGGCTACACTTGAAATTTTGCGTATACCTAAGCCTCCCAATTCGACAGGCCTGCGACCATGCCTTGTCATCTAAATCGATATTCAAAACCGACGATAGAGTATTCTTTATTATGTTGTCTAAGCCTTCCAAGAGCTCGCTGTGTTTCCACAGTTGACTAGATCTCAAAGAATGCGTAAATTGAAGTACAAAAAGACAAAAGCGAATTATTGTAAAAGCCATACGCCTATTAATTTTGAGCAGTCTGTCTGAAATTTTATTAAAATTTTGAATTTTCTCATCTACAAAGGACTGAAAAAACTTATCTAGATCTACAACTGTTATGTTGGGGGCTAAACTATTGAATTTTCCAATGATATTGTTTTTGTCTATACAAGAGTCCGAAATAAAAAGCTCGCACTTTTGAAAAATTTAATTCCAAACCTATTTTTCGAAATTCATCTTTGATGATTTTTTGATCATCAAAAACTGTGTTTACCTCTCCACCTAATGTTCCGTCATCCAAATACCAAACATTGGATTGGAGACGTTGAATTATCGGTTGGATGGCAAGGTTAAATATGGCCGGACCAAGTGGGTCGCCCTGCTGACATCCAACAGCGGACAAAATGACTTTGTTCGTGTAAATTAATTTTCACGGTGAACCGTAACATTGCCAGAGAAAAGGGTAAATTTCTGGAATTTTGTCTTTAATTTTTTTAGAAAGGCGCCCCTGTCTAATTAACGGCGTTTTTGACGTTGTAATGAAGGTGCACCATAAAAATGAATGAGGGAAGGTTGCCACCTCAGTTGATTGTAGGCCAATATAGAGTTTATGTGTTCACCCGTGTTTAATTTATTATATTCCTTGAAATACACAACATTTGGCGACAATTGTAATCTACGTGTGTTATTATTGTGTTGGGACGTTGTAACAAGGAACGAGTGGACACCAAACAATGAGTTTTGGCGGCAGTCTTTCATTTGATCACCGTGTGCAAGAATGGAGCATTTTCAAGAGTCGGTTTACACAGTATTGTGCGGCGAACAATATTCAGGATTACACCGACAAGTCTGGTTTCAAAAGACGAGCTTTGTTGCTCACTGCACTAACGGAAGATACCTATCGCGTTGCAAGAGATTTGGTTTTCCCCGCAGATTTAGATACCATCGAGTTCTCAGTGCTTTTAGAGAAATTGAACGTTCATTTGCAGTCAAAGAAAAGTACGTTTGCTGAACGTTACAAGTTCTACAAGGCTGAACAAAGACCGGGAGAAGATCTATCTGAATGGGCGGCGCAAGTGCGTAACTGGGCACAATATTGAGGGTTCAAGAGTGAGTTAGAAATGGCCTTACGGGACAGGTTCGTCCTAGGGCTAGAAAATTTTAAAGAAAAAGAAAAGTTGTTTGCGGAATGCATCGAATTATCGACATTCAACAAGGCGTTGGAGCTGGCGCAGGGCGTGAGGTGTGCTCGCGCGGTCTGGCAACGCCACGGCGACCGAGGCATCAGGCGCGGGTGCTGCTGGAGGCTCGGAGCTGAATGGGCAAGCGCAGCCAGTATTCGCGATGCAGCGAAGAGCGGTTTCTTCGTCTACGGATAAAGATAATTCACGAGTGTCGAAGTGTTGTGGACGTGTGCGGTTATAAAAATCACACAAAAGATCAGTGCCGTTTTTCTAATTATATCTGTCAAAAGTGCAAGAAAAGATCTAAAAAGAGTATGCAAAGCGAAGATAAGTGATAGCAATTTCACAGGAACGGACGACGATGGCGCTGATGAAGGTATTTACAGTTTATTTAATTTAAAAAGCTCGCCGATTAGGGACGAACCAATCTCGCGAAAAATCATATTAAACAACAAAGAAATTCAATGTGAACTTGATTGTGTTAGTGCTGTTTCTGTCTTGCCGGCCGTTATCTATCAACAGCTGTTTGGGAGCGATAACCAGTCTTACCCATTGCAGCCATGCAAAGAAGTTTTTAACTTTTCTATAAGGGTGAAAATAGCTCCCATGGGTTGTGTATCAGTACCGGTTATTTTTGAAAACCGTACGAACAGTTAGTTTTATTTGTTATTAAAACAAAGGAGAAACGTTTGCCTCTTTTAGGGCGCGATTTTAAGAGGTTGTTCCAATTACATCTGTGCAGTAAGATAAATTGTAATAACGTTGCAATGAAGAATGACCACGACACCTCCGCCGCCGCCGCCGGCGAAAGATTGATAAAAAATATTCCAACTTATTTGCAGAAGAATTAGGAAAGTTTCTTGAAATACACAACAGACGTCTACCTTCAGAATTACCTCCCCATAATTTTGGTCTAAAAATGTACGAAGGGAATGTACTGCGGCCTCACATCCGCCTCGTGAACCAAAACCTAGCTGAATTGGTCGGAAATAGTCACCTAAATAGTCGGCTTCTTTCCGACAGCAGACTTTAGCCGCAAGGCGGCGGTATGTGGTGCCCACGGCTATGGGTCTTATACCGCCATCCTTCTTTTCTAGGACGCAAAGGTTCGCATCGTATAGGAGTTCTGTGATCTCGCTGTTGACTAGGCCTGACAACATCAGGTTGGTCACCTGTCAAGTCCTCCAGAAGGACTTCACCTGCATGGCCAGACTCACCAGGCTGAAGATCTTTTAGATGCTGTGGAGTCACAGCATCCAGGCCGCCGTCAGAGCCACTCTGAAAAGACATGACAGCTTTAAGCACGTCCTGGCTGGTCATGTTTACAGCGACATCACTCTCTTCCGGTGGATCGGGGAGTTGTGTATTGGCCCCTGCTGGTGGATGCTTACTCTCAAGAGATAATTTTTGCTACTGCAATTATTTAGACTCAGAACCCGCTTTTGAACAGACGGTTATTTCCTAATACTTACAGAAAGCACATAGTCAAGTCATTTTTTTTACTAAGTACAAATAATCCTTTGTAGGAATCCTTTGTTTCATACAAAGGATTAATTGATCTTCTTAGTTCTCTGAGGCCCGTAGTAAAAAAGCTTACTCAGTCTTCGATCTATAAATTGAGTAACGCTTATGCCATAGAAAAAGCTTTACTCAAGCATAGATTGATGACTGAGCAAACTTTCTTTCATTCTAGGATTACTCAGTGTATGGACAATTAAAAGTGCTTTAAAGCTTCGGCCAAACTGCGCATCAAACACGCGAGATGCGGGTGCGAAGTGGAACCGACAACAACACGAAGCCTTAAAAAGTCCCGCGCGTCCGCCTGTTCCATGCGCGCAGGTTTGGCCCCAGAGTTCCGATTGAGACTCCGACTAGAGTCCGCCTTTTCTTATTCTACTTATAACAACTCATTCTACAACTGGTACTGCGTACTGGATTTAGTAATACATGATCCAAAAAACAAGGTCTGGCATTTCGGGAGTGACACTTGGTTACGTTGCCACTTATTGCAACAAAATATGGAAGTTGAGAAGCAAAAATGTGATAATATTCGATAATAATGAATACATCAATCGTCAATTTTGTTTGTTAGATCAGTCAAACCAGTTTTAGTTAAACACGAGTTAATGTGATAAATACTTGGTTGATACAAAACCACATAGTTTTATCAGATTCGTACAGCCAAGGTTCGTACAACAAGTAACTCAACGCCAAGCGTGTCAGTTTTGGGTTAACTACGAACATTTCACAGAATTTAGCTGGAGTAAAGGTACCAAAGCCATTTGGCAATTATGTAGCAAAAAATGTATTTTTCTCACACTGAGACACAGAAACGTTATAAAGCTATAAAAACTTTAAAATATCTCCTTTGCCGCCGGTCGAGTTTCGCAAAACAAAGTGTTCAAAGGTGTGGTTTTTACGAGGGGCAGTTTACGGTGCGAACACAGAAACACTCTCGCTACTTGGGAGTTTATGCAAATTGATGCCGCCGACTGAGAAGAATATATTGCCAGAAAAAAAAACACAAAATGTAACGTAAGATTAGTGCTTATTTGAGTAATATTCGAGCCCGGGGTTTTGGCTTGGTAATTAAATAAAGCAATATACATAATTAAAAGCACCTAAGATGAAGTTAACTATGATGATGTCTTCCTAGCCAACATTCGGCCACGCCGCGCCGGCTAGTCTTAACACAGAATATCCATGTGCACGGGTCATATTATAGTGCACAAGTGTGTTCGCAAACACAGATACACTCTCTATTCCCTGAATCTCATAATCCGATAGGACATCAGACCGAAACGACCGAGGAGAGGTCAGACGCAGGACCAACGGCATAACGTGCTTTCCGAGGCACGGGGGTGTAACACCGCCAACTTCCTGACTCGACTACTATTGTAAATTTTTCATGTCGCGTAAGAGCGTGTAGATCTAAATCTATGCGTGTAGCGATATTTTGATTCCAATATTTTTTAAGAATGGCTTAATTAATTTCCTGAAACAAAAACTTTTGATGAAGATAGATAGATAGATAGAACATACTTAATGCACACTTATAGCTAAGAAACAATTAACAAAAAGAAACAATTATAACAAAGTGACAATTGGCGGTCTTATCGCTCAAGAGCGATCTCTGCCAGACAACCTGGTACGGATAGGATCGTCGGAAATATATGGGGTAAGATCTGTATGCATCTAATAAATTAGACTGATATTGATATGGATCAGTTGAGCTACCTGTAGATTGTCAGTCTGCAGTTAGCTTAAATGTTTCAACTGTAAATACTAGTTTTAATTTGTTTTTATTTTTGAATTGTAATTTTCTTTGTCAATAAATATTGTACTACTTAAAAATAAATATTAATATACTACAATATAAAATACAAAAAAATACATAAACACCTTCTATAAATATAAATATATAATATTAGGTCCTTACATATGAAATTGGCGTTTTTCGTACCACCTTAATCACAAATTTCTCCTCTTTGGTAAGGAATTCCAAATTCAAATTTGTACAGCTATAGACTCATGTATTTGTGCTTCGATGATCGTCATTCATTTGTTTTTTTTCTTCTGTTTTTTTCTGTTTGCGTCACTCATTTTACAAAATGGAAAACTTAAAATATCGCATTATTTACGAGTACGAGTTCCGCCGTGGCACTAGTGCTGCGGAAACAACTCGAAGGGTGAATGATGTGTATGGCGGTCGTGTTGCAAAAGAAAACACAGTTCGTTTTTGGTTCCAACGTTTTCGTTCTGGAAATTTTGACCTGCAGAACAAGCCCCGTGGACGGCCTGAGACTCAAGTTGATAATGAAGAGTTGAAGGCTATTGTGGAAGCGGATCCATCGCAAACCACGTCCGAGTTAGCTGCAGGCTGCGATGTTAGTGATAAAACTGTTTTAATTCACTTGAAGCAAATTGGGAAGATTAAAAAGCTTGAAAGGTGGGTACCTCACGAATTGACTGAAGCAAACCGGCAAACGCGCGTCGACTGCTGCGTTACATTACTAAACCGGCACAATAATGAAGGTATTTTAAACCGAATCATTACCTGTGATGAAAAATGGGTTCTTTACGATAATCGGAAGCGCTCCAACCATTGCGGATCCTGGCCAGCCAGCCAAATCCTGCCCCAAGCGAAAATTAACCCCAAAAAAGTTACTTGTAAGCGTTTGGTGGACTAGTGCCGGTATTGTTCATTACAGTTTTCTCAAATCTGGCCAGACTATTACGGCTGATGTCTATTGTCAGCAATTGCAAACCATGATGGAAAAGCTAGCGGCTAAACAACCTAGGCTGGTCAATCGCTCCACGCCACTGCTGCTTCACGACAACGCTAGACCACACACTGCGCAACAGACGGCTACTAAATTAGAAGAGCTTCAATTGGAAAGTCTAAGACATCATCCGTACTCCCCGGACCTTGCTCCAACAGATTACCATTTTTTTCGAAATTTGGATAACTTCTTACAAGGGAAAAAATTCAACTCCGATGGGGCAGTCCAAATCGCCTTCAAAGATTTTATTGATTCCCGTCCGACTGGTTTTTTTAGTAAAGGGATCAATGTACTACCTATAAGATGGCAAAAGTGCATAGAAAATAATGGTTCATACTTTGATTAATTAAATATATTATATTAAAAAATATTCGACTTTTTGTTCCTCCCATACAAAACGCCAATTTCATATGTAAGGACCTAATATTTACACCTATAAATATATATTATATATTTATACATATATATATATATATATACATGTATATTTACTTACATATACATATTATGAAAACAAGGGCCTGTGAAGTAGCACCCTTTTGTAAGTACACCCATGTGCTACTCGTGAGTCATTCATTACTGTGTAAGCTGCTAACAATAAGGTGGCCCGGGTATAAAACAATACGATTTCAATGACTCCATTGCCATTCACTTGTGTTTTCAATTTCCAAACACGATTCCGTTCCTGCAATGTAATAACTAGTGTTGCAGTCGAACACTGAATTCTGTTATTTCTGGGAATGGCTAACTGCGAATGCCGCGGTACCGCTGAAAGGATGTGGTGGACCTGCATGAGATACAGACGGCGAACTGGCGGGAAATTGACAGACAGGATTGGCCAAAATGGCGACTTTTCTAAGTCTCTAAGAGTAAGTAAGGAAATGTGATTTGCTAGACTTGATTTCTCTAAAGACTCATTATTTAGATAATTTAGGGACGTATTAGTAGTATTTTGTGTTTAGTAAACGCAAGGCAATGAATTTTAAAATTTTGTAAGGATTTCTTTAATTCGCGCTAAAACAAATACACCCCTTATAACAGCTTATCGTCATGGCATGTCTATGCACATTTTATGCGCAGTTTTTGCATAAATGGTTAAGTTTCACTTTATCTTATGAAGTTCACACTTTGACTGTGTCTGAATAAATCGCAAGTTCTTGTTAACAATGACTCACATTTAGTTGCGAAGCTTACAATTCTACTCAAGTACTAGAGCTACGCGTGTGGCACACGGCTTAATAAGATATCAAACTTTCCATAAGTTCCTACTTAATTACTTATCTGAGAAAAAATAGCAACTTTTTTGGTGCACTTGTTTTTGTAGACGCTAAACTCCTTAAACTGTAAATAAATCCTACTAAGCTGCTGACACCTAATTAATAATAATAATGTTGGACAATCCACACAGCATCATCTATCCCCAAGATAAGCAGAGCTTGTGTTATGGGTACTAGATGACTGATATACTTAATACAATACATAATATAGATAGATATTTTTTTATTTTACATAGAAAATACCCAGAACACTTTATAGGTAAATAAGGAGCTTTTAAGCAATTGAGATTTTAGGGCAGATTCTTACAAAATTATGTCAATCTATTAAACATGAACGATGACCAAAACTGATGGATCCAAACGAAATTTATCAGACACATGATTTTTACTATGCATACGACTTATGCATACTATTTTATGGCATTAAATGTAGCCTATGTGCTATTCTGAGTTTAGCCCTACATTTCAGATCGATACGTTCAGTAGTTTAGGCTTGAAGAAGTAACAGACATACCTACTTCTATCCAATCTTACGCATGTATGATATTTTGTACGATTTTCATGTTCCGCAGGCTTACCCAACTGAACTGTTAGTTTTCAACTGTCCAATAAAGTATAGTGCTTTATTTTACAATTGAAAACTAACATTTAGACACGTATTTTGAGATTCAGTACCGACGTCAACTCTTGTAGTAATCATTCACAGAAAAATATCACGTTACTATAATTCTGTTTCCCATCACGTAAAGAAGTGGTTTATAAAGGGATTCCCAGTGTGATGTCACCTTAGAAAATATCACCGCAATCTCGCTCGACATTCTAAACACGTGCGAGATTGACGATACAAAATCTGTTCGCTGAATTTTGTGGCAATGAAAGCCCGGCTGTAATGCCTTAAATTTGTGTCTTTTCCTCAAATTAGTTTTGCGATTTGTAAACTGGCTGAACCTTATCTAGACTAAAATTAGCTGAATAGTAGATTGAAATGAGATTAACGTGTATCTATAAAACAAAGATCATGACTACGCTCCAACAATCTTTGCTATAAATAAGTTCCCTAAAATAAGCAGAGCTTGTGTTATTGGTTCTACCTCTAGATAATAAATTGTAAGGATATTTTAAATAAATAAAGAAACACCCAGCTACGATAACACACCATCTATGTCTGTCAGCGACTTGGGGACGCTTCCGATTGGTATTGATCAGTTGAGCTACCTCTAGATTGTTAGCAACAGTCTGCATTAAGCTCATCTGTTTCAAACGTAAATAGTAATTTTAATTTGTTTCTATTCTTTTATTGTATTTTTCTTTGTTAATAATGATTTTATGAAGGTATTTTGTTGGATGCATTGTTATTATGGTATTAAATGGATGGATCTTCCAAGCACAAAAGCCTTCAAAAGCTCCTTGGATGCAAATTTATGAATTAATGTTGATTTGAAAGGATTACTAACCAAAATAGATCGGACACGTCAAAAATTTCATTCTCATACCATACCGAATTGTGCCTAGTCGTTTTGTCATACTTATCTTATTCCTACAGTTTATGAGGAAGGTACCCATCAGATCTATGACTGTTTTACTAGAACGGGCTGTAAGGTATGGCGAATATTGCAATATAGGCAATCAATATAAAATCATAGCCACTGCCAGACTGTCTGAATCGGTCTGCCGGCCGCATCGTAGCGATCGGCGCGGCGCTTTGTCCACTTGCTAAACCGGATTGTAGTGACCACTTACTATAGTTGGGACTTGATACAAAATGGAATGATATGAATTTTTCATCCCGAGGTTGCGGGTTCAAATCTCCTCGGGTATATATAATAAAAATATATAGTATATATAATATAGATATAATAAAAAAAAACATCTATCTATGTATTGTATTTGTATTAAGTATATCAGTTATCTAGTACCCATAACACAAACTCTGCTTCGCTTGGGGTTAGATGATGCTGTGTGGATTATCCAGCATTATTAACTGGTAGTAATTTGGATGTACCTATATATAAATATTCGTCACTACTAAAAGCATCTCTTGTTTATTTTTCTCGTATGATGAGTTTTTCTTATAGTTTAGGATAACAAGCAGAGTGTGCCACACGGGACCAAAATTATTTAACCTCGAGCGACGTACTTTGAATCCCTCGCTAGGCATAGGATTCTACTATAGAATCCTTAAGAAACCTTAAATACAATATTATATTTTATTCCCTTGTGATACAATATACTATTTTGTTTTACTTACATAATCCTGTTGCTCAGTGACCCATGTACATCTTGGGCTCTGACACGAGACTTTTCCAGGCATCTCGATTCTGAGCTGCCTCTCGCTATTGGCGTCGAGTTCGCGGAAATTGGCTTCAACTTCGTCGATCCAGCGATATTTAGGTCGGCCGACTGGTCTACAGCAGGATAGTTTTTTGTTTTGCTTTATTAAATTAATGAACGTAGATCAACCCGATGAAATACCCCAAATAGGGTTTTATCTAGGCAAGAAAAGAAATAAAATTCATAAGTACAATGCGAACGTTATTTTAATAATCACTCGAATCGATGTATGCTGAAAATGACGGTTGGCAATTGGTCAACAAGTCATTGTTGACTAAAGTGGTTGGCATTGTTTTGAAATAACTAAAAATCGACTTCGAATTCCTTTATATTTAAACTTTTTTTAAAGTTTTGCTGGACAAATAGTTAATCCTTCAGGAAAAAAGGAAGGAAAAGAAAGGAATTAAGGATCCTTCCTGTATACTTATCCAAAAGTGTCATTAAAATCGGTCCACAATCTACGGCCCCGGGTTGCTGATAGAGATCGCTCTTGAGCGATAAGACCGCTATTTGTCACATTTATTCTAATATTTCTTTTATTTGTTAATTGTTTCGTAAGGTGTACAATAAATAATTATTATCTATTCCATCACAATTGACAGAGAAATCGGTCCTCATACATCAATAAAAAACTATACAGACGACGTAAAATCTCCTCCTATTTTCGAAGATAGTTAAAAATATTGACAACGTAAAATATTTTACGCAGTCGTTCGTTAGGTTTCTCTCACAGGTGTCAACAGTTTACGCGCATAATACTGATGTAAACAAAAAATGCCAACCGTAGTAGCACAAATTTTGTGGCACGGTTTCCCAGCCCCGTAGATAGACTTCATTTTTAGAAGAACACCAAAAAGGTTGGTTTCTATTCTGAGCTCCTAAGCGTTAGTAGTGCCGTGCAGTCAGTAGGTACGCAAAGGCGAACGGAATTGTCTATTGGATAGCCATACCAACCATTGCTGCATAAGAAGTAGGAATCTAAGTAGATTATTAATTAAAATTTCTCACAGTTCTTTACGGGATTATGAATGTGGAAATTTACTTTTGTGCAAATTTAGACTCACAAAAGCGAAGGCAGGATTTTGTTCCGAATGTTATTTTAATACAATTAACAATTTCTCTTATCCAAATACTTTTTTTGTGGGTTGGGTTTGTATTTTCACGTCTTCTTTTTTCTTCTTTTTACCAAACTCAAGGTCTTCGGACACTGTATTTTGAGAAAAGTCTACATAAGAATGACTCAAAGTTTAGTTCAGAAGTTGGTAATTATACTTAACTATTTAAGTAGATACTTATTGTAATCGACGTTATCTGAAATCTAAAACTGCATCCAATTTAACCTACATTTGGAGCACAATTTATATAAACTGCTTTACTGAAATTGTTATCAGGTGGCCGTAAATCAAAGAAACCTGCCAATAAGGCACAGTTGCGGCACTATCTTTCATCGGGTCTGATACCACAGTGACGATGGAAAAGCTAGCTTTCTTGTCTTCAACTTTTTATAAGGAGCTTATAAAATTAATTAAGACTCCTATTATAAATGATATTTCAAAGCCTATTCTAAAGGTATGTTATATATGTTTTGTTTAATTTCACACTATGTTATTATTAGGTTACATCCGCGGTGTTGGGCGACTTTGTGACCGCGCGGCCCCCCCGCAACGGACAACCACTTGTGTGACTTTTACGTCCACAGAGGCCGCGACGGGCACTGGTGTCCGTCACACGATATCTCACAATTATACAATAAAGCAGTACCTATGTAGAATATGACACATGTTATTACTACCGTATTTATCAATAGAACAAAAAAAAAAGATTGATAAAACTTTACAAAACTTATGTTTTTCATCTGGCCCCGTGATAATCGAATGACGGATACCGTTGACCGGCATGGCATAGAACATGTTAACGCATTCACTACCCTCGGTGGTGCGAACCGAATTTTCTTTCGGCGTAATAGTACATCCATTACGCCGCGCCGCGGCGGCGCCGTACCATGTGGAGTGACTCAGCTGCCCTCTTTGCTCTGTGGCCTGGCACCCGATACATTCTACCGCCTAATTAAAACGGTGCAAGGGACCTTTTATCGGGTCCGATATATGGTTACGGCAGAATGACATGCAAACTCTCGCTGATTTCAAAAGTGGATAGTCAGAGAGTAAATTGAATTATTTTTTACCAAGAGGTAAAATCGTAAGAGATTTTTAATCTTATTGGAACGAAAACATTTATGTGACGTTAAATTTGTCGTATTTTGATTGGTAGTCTATCTATAGACAATTCGGGTGTGTTCCAGTAAAAATTCGGTGTACTATTTGAACTCAGTAATTATTCCAGCATTTAAAATTTAATTCTTCGCAGTTTATTTGCCTTTAAAGCGACGACTAAGAAATCTTTAATCTTATTGACTGTGTAATTTTGTTTCTTTTTTTGATTGTATGTATATGTAATATGGATTATTTAATTATCTGAAATAAATGAATACCTATCTACGTACAATAAGAGGAGAAAATAATAATTTAAGGATCAGGTGGTTATTTTTCTGTACCTATTTGAAGAAACTCCACCTTAAATAACCAATGTGTCAGAATAATCTAAACAAATGTGAACGGCCTATTTAAATTTCAGCTAACTAACCGCTACAAAAGAAAACTTAATGAGAACGTAAATTTTGGGAAGTAAAAACACTAGCCCACAGCTCCTGCTCTACAAAACGAACAAGCAGCCTTCTTTCAACCATTGCAGCTTCAAATTGCAATGATTTCGGAAACGTAGCGTTACTTAGCGCTTTTAGATCAAAGCACTGTAAGATCCCGTTTAGCAGAGAAAGTTTTGAACACTTGGTTGTGACTTAGATTAAGCATAAACGAACAGATACTTGATACTTATTTTTATTCGCCGAAATACGCAATCGCTTGTTTCGTTTAGTTTTTTGTGCAAATTGGAATCTACTGTAGTTCGGTGTATTAGAGTACACCTATTGGCTGGAAAGGAACACGCAATTTCGTGTTGGAGAATTAAATTAGGCCCCTACTCATGTTCTTTTAAACTTCAAACTTTAACCGATAATTCAACGTCTCCAATCCAAGCTCAATGTTTGGTATTTGGATGACGGAACATTAGGTGGAGAGGTAAACACAGTTTTTGATGATCTAAAAATCATCAAAGATGAATTTCGAAAAATAGGTTTGGAATTAAATTTTTCAAAGTGCGAGTTTTTTATTTCGGACTCTTGTGTAAACAAAAACAATATCAATGGAAAATTCAATAGTTTGACCCCACCATAACAGTTGTAGATAAATGTTCACTTCGCCTGGTCCACCAATTCTTGATGAGTCTTTTCAGTCCTTTGTAGAAGAGAAAATTCAAAATTTCAACAAAACTTCGGACAGACTGCTCAATATTATATTAATAGTCATATGTTACAATAATTCGGTTTTGTCTTTTTGTACCTAAATTTACGTATTCTTTGAGATGTAGTCAACTGTGGAAACAGCGAGGTCTTGGAAGGCTTAGACAACATAATAAAGAATCCTCTATCATCGGTTTTGAATGTCGATTTAGATGACAAGGCATCCATACGCAAAATTTCAAGTGTAGCCCTTCCAGCGTTCCTGTCTTCCGTCTACACCACTAGTTTTTTAGTTGAAAAAATTTGAAAGTCATCTTGTTTGGTCCCACCTGGTCCAAAAATGATGATGATGATAAAAAGTTATCTGAGCGTCTGGTCGACACGACGCGTGAACCGAGAGCTGGCGGATATCTGGCGCAGCGCATCAGCATTGCCGTACAGCGGGGCAATGCAGCCAGCATCTTGGGGACGCTTCCGACTAGTATTGATATGGATCAGTTGAGTTACCTGTAGATTATTTGCAACAGTCTGCAGTTAGCTTAATTGTTTCAATTGTAAAAACTAGTTTTATTTTGTTTTTATTATTAAATTGTAATTTTCTTTCCTAACTATCTACTTAACATTTTTTAATTACTTTCGTTTTTTGTGAACCAACCTGAGGGTAGGTAGAGGTTAGTTATAATTATAATATGTAGTTGAAATGAAGATATGTTATTAATTGCATTTATATTATAAAATTTTAATAAAGTTTTATGATTCTTTCGTAGAATGAACACACTAATCCATTCAGAGCTGGCACAGAGGATTGGCCTTTGAGAGCATTAACAAAACTAAATGTATATTTAAACTGAGCGCACACCCTTTCGAATCGATCATGCTCAGAGAGCTGAAGAAATACAATTTTACAAATAAAAAATAAATCTTAAATCGTATCGGTTACTTACATAAGTACGATTTCAGACTGATAATATTTTAGCGCACACTCTTCAATAATTAACCACGATCCATTTGCGGTTGCATCCAGGGCCCGTACTCGTAATTGTTTGAAGTTTCTGATTCATTTATGTGCAAACGTTAATCTTATGCAAGCGACATAAGAGTTGGTTATGCACGAAAACGAAAGAGAAACTTCGATTTTGCTTTTCCGAGTAGACCCCAAGGTCAAGGTATTACTATCGAAACACATACCATAATGTTAGCTAACACTACCTATTTGTTTTATTAGCGGTTAATGTTGATGCTTTAATCTTGTCAGTAAAAAATAGGTTCACTTCTAAACACGTCTCCCCCAAATATGGGGGAGTTCTGCCATAACCACCACGCTTGACAGGCAGTTTGGTGAACGTAGTGGATGCGTAAAAATACACAGCGGGAAGCCGCTGCCCTTGCACTGGTAGGTTTCCTTACGTTTTCTTCCTCTTACAACATCCACGGGCTGAGTTGGAGGGGTCGACTCTTACACCGCGACCGCCACGACTTGATGATGATGATTATCCCTACTACCATTCAGACCAATTCACTGTACTCCAATTATAATGCCTACACGCCAGTATCCACTTGCGCCGGGCATCCAGCCGAGAACCAGTTTGGTTCCCTTTATAGAGTGCACCGCCGGCTGGCTGCAGCTTGCGTAGTGTGTATAGATTTACGGGTATTGTAGGATATTATTTTAAGCTTCAGAGTAATCATAGGTCAATATTATATATTAGGTTATTTCTAGAGATAATCGGATCCGGTAACTATCCGGTACCGGCATATCCGGACTTAATTTAAAATCCGACAAGATACCGGATAATAAACGAGTAACCGGCCGGATAATGGATTTTAAAAAAATACGACGTAAGTGAGTGAAGTTATCATTTTTATTACACAACAAAGAAAATTTATACTTGTAAGGGCAAATTAAAATTAATGAATACCAATTTACCTGAATTTAAAGGACCGAACGGATTCGTATGTCTTTGTACAAGGCCAGCTTCTGAAGAAAGTATTTCGCTTTAGTGAAGTATATACTCTGAGCGCTGAAAGATAATTTCTAGCATTAGCTGACCACCAATATTAGGATCTCATTTTCCCTACGAAATAGATCACGGCTTGAAATAAACATCAACTCACCGACACAGAAGCAAAGAGTTTATGCTCCTTGGTGTAGCTAAAGTATATTTTGTGATAATTCATTATTAGTGTCGTGAATTACGTTACTCTTTATCCTATGATAAGAAAAGGACAGAAAAATATTATCTATGTATCATCTTTTTTTATGAAGGGTCACTCCTGGTGGAACGTTCCTTAAAAACTATAGATCCATACCACTCTTGAGCCACGTCTATCAGATGTTCTTAAGATTTATCATGGTCGCCAGGAGGCTCGACGAGTTTCAGCCATCACAACAGGCCGGGTTTCGTAGAGGATAAGACACCATATTTTTACACATTCACAGTTTCACACAGTGAGGCTTCGACTGTTAATACAGAAATCCAAAGAATACATATATCTCCCCTGTGTCTGGCTTTTGTGGACTATTAGAAGGTTTTTGAATACGTTGAAGCCTGGGCTGTTCTAGAATCCTTACAGCGATGCCAAGTTTAATTGACTTTACGAGGCCGCCTCCTTTAATATCCAGATACAGAAAAGACGTCTGAACCAACTTAATAGAGGCGTCGCTAGTAATTAAGTTGGTTCAGACGTCTTTTCTGTAGGTGGATAAAAGTTGCAGGGTTTATCCTCACCAGAGTGTTCTGGTGAGGATAAACCCTGCAACTTTTATCCACCTTTTCTCCAATTCCTGGTCACCCCAACGCATCACACACATACATCATACATACAAGGTATCCACGTGTAATGAATCGAAGCAGGCCATTTTCTAGAGCTAGACCTAAAAGGTGGAATGAAGAAACTATTTTATTTTAATTGAACGAGGGAATAAATAAGAATTATTATGTAGGTGATACGAAGATATTCAGACATTTATTATGTAGATTAGTGCTTCTGAATATTTATACTTTTGTTATAAAATAATAAGCCGCTAGCATGAGCTCTTTGTATGAAAATTCAAAATATATTAGATAATTAGGGAAAAAATTAAATACTTGTTCAAATATTTGTCCCAAAGTTTTTGACTCCTAGGTCGCTTGACCTCGTGGTGTAGTTGGTTAGCGCATTCCCGTACTGAGGGAAGGATGCGGGTTCAACTCCCGTCGAAGTAGAAAGCTTTTTTGGGATATTATTTGTTTTCCTAAAATTAAATAGATTGTATGTAGGTCTGAAGCTAAAAGTCATTGATTAATTTCCAAGCAATGCGTCGATATTTTAAATCTATTGTAGATAGTCTTTCTCTTAAAATGTACTAGGACCTCTTTTAACACCCTTGTGTTGGGTATGCGATAAGCGTTAGACTACCTAGAGGAATTTAAACGCACATTTTTATGATTTGTTGTTATAACTGCTTGTCTGGAACAAATAAAATAATATTTAAAAGTTTCCAAGCATTTGCTGACTAAACATGGCATTGGTGGATAGGACCCTGATATGATAATCCACGCATTATTTGTACAAGTGATCTGCAAAAGGCATATCCTTGCCTCTTGCAGATCACTTGTACAATGCGATAATAATGCGTGAAAAAATTATTATTAATATTTATTGATATCAATTGTTTGATATAATTTTTTATAGATACAGAAATATTTTAAAACTAGTATCTTTCGGTAAAGTAAAGTAAGCTGTTCTTTATAAAAATAGCAAACATATTTAAAAACTAGAACTAATGTAATTAGGAAAACCCGTAAGAGAACCCCCCTTACGGGGGCTTACCTATCTATGAACGCCACTGTAACTTCCTGCTATTCTTGCGTTCACTGAACTAGCTAACTATATAAAAACGGAGATATGTACACAGGCATGTTACAGGAATTCCCTAGAAAGTATTGGAGTTCTAGGAACCAAATATTTTGAGAAGCCAAATGCGTTTTTGGATACAAAATAAGTGCCTACAATTTACCTGAATCAAAACCGAAATTAAGTAAGAAAATTCCATTGTTTTGTAATGAAATGGAAAACGAACTGCATCTTGGTCTTTCTCCTTGCTGCTGTCTCTTTTCCTCTTATAAAACGAGGTAGCTGTCTATCTCTGTCTACAAACAATGCATCCTACGTGCTACAAAAAAGCAAAGAAGTAATAGTGCATCCGCATTCGATCGATTATTTTGAAATATCGATGGTTGTCGAGATAGTATTTTTATCGATATAAGTTTTTAATGGGTTTTGAAGCGAGTAAAATAGAGAGGAGGAGTTACTTTCATCATTTATTTATTCTACCAGCAAAAGATTCATTTCTGCTAAAAAAAAAACTTATGTTAGATTGGAATTATCTATCCTACAAAGGTGCCTTAATCAATAAATAGGTATAATAAAATCTTTCTCCTTCCTAAAATATGAGTAAATGGTACTATATTGGTACCCTTCTGTACAATACAGTAGTAATTTTTAGGTTCCAAGGTAGGATGTGGTAGGTATATTACAGATAAGACAAACAAAAACCAAGAAGAATTTATTAAAAAAATCATCGATATCCTCCCATCCCTCAAAGCTACTGCCACAAAAAATACTTTATCGTGCACGGGCCAGCTTAAAAAAACAAAATGCCCAGTAAGTCACTAGTTGTACGGCGCTGGCAGATTGAAGTTCTTTTTTTGTCACAAACCAACGGGTTGGAGCATGAGGTCGCATTGTGGTGTACTGTGGTTCTTAAGCTTTGTTTTTATTTAGGTTAATCCATTTTACAGCAAATGAACTAAAAATATTTCTCTAGTGAGTGTAGAAAAAAGAGGTACAGAACATGGGTAGCTATAGCTAGGTACCCTTTATATAGGTAACTTAAATGCGCACAGCTACTAAGTAAGTAATGAAAATAAGAAAAATACATGATACAAAACAAATAAGAGACAAAGCAAGGAACTAAGGTAAAACATAACACAGATACATATTTATTTATTATTGGTTTTTAAATATAAACATAATGTAACGTCTTCCAACGTATGAATAAGATAATTTTATAATTCCAACCCTCTCGTACTCACTTACGTACTCACGTGATAATTAAGTAATCAAATCCTATGGATAAAACAGGGCTTCGCAATTTCAGTGTCTAAGTCTTCACCAGTCCAGCT
The DNA here is from genome assembly GCA_963662085.1 of Eupithecia inturbata. Classification (NCBI taxonomy): domain Eukaryota; kingdom Metazoa; phylum Arthropoda; class Insecta; order Lepidoptera; family Geometridae; genus Eupithecia; species Eupithecia inturbata. Next base: position 4,843,860 of record OY759195.1, read on the forward strand.
TCAGCAGAATGTCGCCACCGACCAAGGACGATGCCGACAACGCTGGTTTTCAGTCTGAACCTTATTTTATTCGGTTAAGTCTACCTACAACTTACTCACTAACCAGTAAGGTTATGACTAACTTTGAAGCAGACAAGTAAACCAAAGTTTGAGAGCCGGTGGCAATGGCTTAGACGTCACATTTTTAAGCATTCTTAAAAATATGTATTCTAAACTTTTATGAAATCTTAAAAAAATATGAAACAACTGATAAATTGTTACTCGCTGGAACATTTTACATTATTTAAAGCATCATACTTTAATATTATAAATGCACAAGTTCGTGTGAATGTTTTTGTTACCACGTATCTCTGTTACTACTTAACCTATTTAGATGAAATTTGGTATGTATGTAGATAGTTAATTTTTTAGAATAACACAAAGGGTAATCTAATGTTCATAAATTTACCTCTGAGGGGGTTGAAAAGGGTGTTAAAGTTTCTGTGGAATATTATTATTCATTGGATTGATTCACTCAAAACTCGGTATAAATAAATTAGAAAGTAAATAATGATAAGCGTATTTTTTTTTTAAATTACCTCTAGGGGGTGTGCAATCAATTTACATGTGCGCGAAGCTGGTGGGCGCAGCTAGTATAAAATATTTTGATAGTCACAAACATTTTCTTGGACCAAATCAAATAAGAATTCATTGTTTCAATTGTAAATACTAGTTCTAATTTGTTTCTATCATTTGATTGTAATTTTCTTTGTTAATAATGTAAATTTATTAGATAAAAGAGTTATTAGATAAGGACTGTCTCAGTTATTATTACACAGAAATATAACAGACGATTATTTCTGACAAGACTCTACTAAACTTCGATCTACCAATACAAAACTAACGTTGGCAAATTAAGTACCGAAAGTTCTTATTAATTTATAAATAAGTCTTTATTTTAGTAGAGTTACAAAAAAGACGTTGCTCAAATAGGAAGTGACTATTTAATTAATCTTATTTGAAAGTACGAGAAGTAATGCAAATTTAACACATACATACAAAACACTGCTAGACAATGAAGTTTGTTTTTTTAATCGTCAATATACTTTAGCTTGACCATGATCTCACCTGTTAATTGACGATATCGCTGACGATGTATCACGAAGGTCTAGAAGACCTTTGTCTTGAAAAGATCCAGGTTGTAGTTGGCCGGAAAAACAGAAGCCGGCAGCAAGTTCAATCATCTTTTGCGGGGCGAATGACAAACGTAGAGCAGAAACGATTACACCTACAAGTGAAAGAATAATCCACAAAAAAGCCTTTAACTTTAAGGCTGGATTTACTGCACGAACTGCGGAACCTAAAAGTCCTAGAATTCACAATACTTATGTTTGTTTTCCAAGGATCGTCCTTAGTAAATAAATATAGCAAGTATCTGCATCGCCAAACCATATTTGCCATCGCTCAAAAAAAAATAATCAAAAGGGCAACAAACAAAACCCGTCATATTTCATATCACAGTGACATGAACCATCAATCAGCCATCTTGAGATCAGAGGGCATGCGCGACCCGCCCGCTGCGTGACACGCCCCTAAATGTCCCTTAATTTGGGGTGCAGGGGTTGGGTCTTTCAAGATTGTATCTAGGGATTCTGTAGGTATGTTTATTTTACATCTGTAGAAATGTTTTTGTAGCGAGTGGATATCAAAAACTGTCTTATAAATCTACAGAAATTTTGTTTAATTACAAGAATGGTAGGTAAGTTTTGGACAGAGATGATGGCTCAAAAAATATTTAACATTCTAGCTAGTGTCTTGTTAAATTAGTTTGGCAAAAAAAGTTGTTCTTGACACTAAAAATAGTAAAGTTTCTATAAAAGCACAACTAAATACCCAACTCATCGAAGGTATCTGTAAACTTGGCAAAACTGATAAAGTCGGTAGAGTCCGCCAAGTGTTAGTACCTACCTAGTAATGTTTGACGGCGTGTGTTTTCATACTGTCACAATGTTGTCCAGAAAGCAAACGACGTACGACGTCACCACTAGATTTCCCAATAACTACCAGCCCGCCAAAATTAGGCCTGCCTGTGCAAATATACCAGCGTACACTCGCGGACAAATTAACAGCCGATCAATGCTGGCGGCACTGACACTGTAGTAATCATATTGATCCCTTTGTTACTATCACTTAACCTGTGTTATTAAACACACGATAGAGCCTCCGATTTCTTGGACACTTAACAAAGAAATGAAAAAACCTACCGGAGCTAAATTATTTTCGTTTTCATGAAAGAAACGCAAACTTTAGGGTGCGTAACTTAAAACTTGAAATCAGAATAAAAAGTTTCATAAGAAACATAGTACAGTGTAAATGAGATAAAGTATGGGGGGATAAATTAATTTTCCATTTATACAATCCGATAAGACTAATTGCTGAATCCAAACAGAAATAAAAACCATAACTAGGTACCCCAATAAGATTTAATAAAACTAGGATACCTATCCTGAAATGATCATAAATCCGCTTGTGTAGTGAGTCAATATTAACTATTGTTTATTCTATCCCTGTTAACACAACCGTAATGAAACTGATTAAGTAGTCGGCTCGCCAGATTGCTGTGATAAATTGGGTGCAATGAATTCTGGTGATTGAATGCGGATGTGGTACTTTCGCTATGTGTGGATAGAGAAGAATATTATTCAGCTTCCTTCTTCAGTTATTTGAAGATTCAAACCATTTGTAGCCAAATTAAATAATTGTGCATCCACAATTATTATCAAAGATTGGAAAATATGGTTTTCACTGTCATCCTTTATTCAATTTAACTCAATTTGATTTTATTAGTTTTGTTTACTAACCACAAACACTTAACAATAATATCAAATTTAGCTGTAAGAGTTAGCGCTTAAATGGAGTAGGTACAAATCGTTAAGCATCTGGTAGACCCTGTGTCAATTTTCTTTAGTGTATTTTTGTCACTGTTGGATGACTATGAAACTGGTTCTTACAAAGAAAGAAATTATCCATCATGATCCAAGCAGATAAAGAGTTTTATCTAAGTGTAGAGCCCCGTGCAAAACAAAAACTTTACGACGCCTACCTCTTCTGCAATCAACTATCCAGAACCAAGCACGTACGCTATCACAACACTAGGATCTGCGCAATTTATTACATTCGGTGTGGTTAATGAAACCAGTCGACCGACGCCCTGGGCGAGTAAACACATAAAGCGAATCCCCAAATTAGACCAATAACGTGGCCGGCAGTGTAATGTTCATTTCGTGTTATAAAAATAAAAGTTGATTCAGATCGCTACTCAAGTCTGTTTTATAGACTTGTACGACATAACTTTTATGGATTGGTCTAAATGTGTAACATTTTATGGATTACATCGAGTGGAGCAGAAAGCTTTCTGAAAAATGCTCTATATTTCTTATTTGTAACAACGCCATCTATGCGCCGTGCCTGGCACTATGAAAATTGCTAGTTTAATAGTGCTAAATCCTTTTCAATCGATGTACCATCGTAGACGTTGGAAATACGTGGTTCTTGAGCGCTGATAGATGGCGCTGCTTCAGTTAACGCCATCTCTGATATTGGTTTCGAACTAAGTTCAACCAATCGACCGTCAATGTTTTCAAGCGCCTAGAGTCGTTATTGTGATTTGTAACTTGGTGGTATCCTGAAACAATCACAGATGTCACTTTATGTTATACTTATAAAACATTAACGTAACTTAGTGCTAAATTTGTGAACATACATGTATAGGTAGTGTTAAACTAGTATTAAATGTTGTATGATTATTAGTAATAATTATTTTAAAACTAATTTGTTTATTAAAAAGTTTCGAAACTTAAATGGAGCTGGGCTGGCCATGCATGTCTGCCGCATGCCTGAAGACCTATGAGCCAAGATAACCACCCATTGGACCCCGACAGCGTAAGGCGCCGCGGCAGATCGAAAAAGCGATGGTGTGACGAACTGGACACCTATGACGAAGCTTGGTTCTAGCTGGCTCAGGTCAGGACCGAGATACGTGGAGGGACCAGGGGGAGGCCTTTTTTCAGCAGTGCGATACACCAGGCTAATCGTAATTGTAATTTATTTATTTATTAATAAGTACAATTTTTATAGTACAATTTTATTTCGGTATTTTCTCTGACAGAGACCCGTTTATCGCTACGCAATGCCTCGCAAATTGTCACTTTTCTGAAAGCATTTTATTTGTGATTTGCATGCAGAAGCGTTCAAAGGTACCGTTCAGAATTACCTACCCCACTCTAATTTTCAATCTTGCCAATTTATAACCTACTTTATCACATCGCCTCAAGATAAATATTCCTTCTACGTCTTCTTGAACGATTTCTGAAAAATTTCTAATGTCGACAAGGAATATTGAAGTTTATTCCCCAGAAATGAAAGCTCATTTTTGTAGAGTCGAAAGTGAAGTTTAGCGCTATTTATCTGCTAATAGGTTTTGAATTTTTGGCGGAGTATAAGTCTCTGTCTGTAGAGGGTGTATAATTTTTTGACTAAATTAGTTTTTGGTACTCGCCAGCATTGTACTATGTGATTTTTGGTAGTTACATAAATATGTAATGATCTATTTACTGAGTTGATAGTTCTTCTTGCAAAATGTTGAACTTACTTCAAAAGTATTCAAAACTTCAATCTATTATTATAGAGAACCTTGATTGTGTTGTGGATGCATCTCAGGCTCGGAATATACGTCAGATTTTTCACTCTGATAGTCTGATGTCTGATCCGATAATCTGATCCGGCTATTGGATGGCGTTCTTGCCATATATTTGTGTATACGATTTTATTGCTAGTCCGGTTGTCTGAAGGAGCGGTCTGCAAATCTCTAGACATACAAGTCCGATTCCTCACTCCGACTTGCCAGCAGCGCTGCCACCTCAGCTGGCAGCAAAAACATCCATATCTGTTTCGCCGTTTGAGTGTGGAGTCGTAACAAACACAAAAACATACATGCATACAAACTTTCGCCTTTACATTAAGTTATTAGTGTTAGGTATAGGTGCAAACAAAGAAAATTACATTTAAATAATACAAACAAATCAGAACTAGTATTTACTAATAAAACAATAATTGTTTTTTGTGTTTTTTGTGTTTTTGATATAGGTAGATAAATTGCACCTGTAGATAGTTTGCAACAGTCTGCAGTTAGTTCAATTATTGAGCTAACTGCAGACTGTTGCAAACTATCTACAGGTGCAATTTATCCACTAATAACTTAATGTAAAGGCGAAAGTTTGTATGCATGTATGTTTTGTGTCTGCAGTTAGCTCAATTATTGAGCTAACTGCAGACTGCTGCAAACTATCTACAGGTGCAATTTATCCATATCAATACCAGTCGGAATTGTCCCCAAGACGCTAACTGCATTGCTATACATTGCTATATATATATATAGGTACTTAGCTACTAGCTATTTTCAGGTTTTGCTATTTTCTGACACCAATTTAACAATACGACACGAATAACGAAATATGACAAAAAGATCCGTATCTTTTTGTCATATTTCGGCAATATTTGCCCACGGTACGGAGTTTTTTAATTTTGACTGCCGGCAACACTGGCTTTGTATGCAAGCACTTGGGACAGCTTAGGATGATAGCTCGAGAATGACTGAAATCAAAAAGTTACAAAGTAATGTCGTTTACCCCTTTATAAGTACTCAGCCTCTTCTGTAAATTACAAAAACCAAATGTTTGAGACGAAATTCCCGTGAGATTATATTTGGCGATTTCTCTATTCTATGCTGAGTGCATTTCGAACGTCATTTGTTTTTGTAAGACAATTTTTAAGTATGTCTTTTTTTTAGATTTTAAATGTCTAAGCAGACGAATTCATTTTATTTCAGGCGGGAGACATATCGGGAGGCCAGTTATCAGTTGATAGCGCGATAACTGCGATAAGGCATGCATCTGTCAACATGACGTCACGAATTGTGATTAGTATGGGTATGTGAAATAATCGATTTGATAATGTCAATGTGTTCTCATTTAATTATGAATTGAACACAATTTAAAGCTTGAAGAAGGTTTAAATCCAAGTCAAGTCCTGAGAAATGGACACAATTCAACATCTAAATGACTTCCAACGAACTTAGAAAAAAAAAATGGTAACATGCGACCTGATAGGCGTTGTGACAACGATAAATCTTTTAAATCCATGATGGTTATTAACACTAAAGTTATATACCATGATTTGAATTTAGAGCTTTCCAATATTTTGACACAGTTCGGCAGTACTAGTAAGTATTGGAAAGCTCAAAACTCAAATTATAGTAAACATCCCGTTGTAAATGATTTTATTGTGATGATTGACAAGATCGATCCAGATCAATTTTATAATGGACTTATTTATCGTTTTTGAAACTGGAACGTGCGACATAGCAGAAAAGCAAACAAAAGCATCTTCAGGAGGCAAACATTTTGACAGCTTTAAATAAGGCCACCTCAGAAGACTCAATACAATTCTTAACAAGAGGAAATAAAGTTTAAAATAACTCAGCAAAATACGAAAGATTATATCATCGCAGGCAGCTATCCACAAACTTACAGATCGTAGACAAACACGCGAGACTCCGATTGACAGGTTTTAGAAGGATTAAGTAGGTATTTTGTGATTATCTGTTGGAGATTACTTGTGTAAACAGAGATGTTCCCACACTAGATTTAATTTTGGATGATTGAGCGATTGAATCACCTTGCCACATAGTGAAAACGAATGATCTAAGTAGGTACTATTGAATACCCACGGAGGTTATGATGCATGATGGAACTGCACCAGCCACTATCCACGCCTGGACCTAGGCTTTCCCTAATAAACGCATTAAAATCCTTGAATAAATCTTTCAATCTTTTACTAGTCTTTTTATATGACTGTATGTAAGACACGCTAAAACTTGACAGTTAAAATATGCTACTATATTTTTATATCACACTTTATGAAGTTGGACTCATGCGAAGAATTATATGGATGTTTTAGAAGTTGGAATCCTGAGATTACTTTCTCAGGACTCTTGCGAACAAACGGCTTAATTGGCTTTTACTAGGGGGTATTGCCATATTCTCCACGCTCTGCAGCGCTGGGTAAGTGGGTTGGAAATCGCAGGACACAGCTTTTTCCGACTGCCGACGCTGCTTTGGCCGCCGCCGCGGCGGGGTGGCCGCAGCAGCGTCGAGAATCCCGTCCATATCACTCTCAGGGCCTATATTGCCACGCCCTGCTTGAGTAACTTTTTTAAAACTTTTTTTTCCTGACAAAATTCTGCTCTCACTGTACACCGAAATAAACCCTTGGACCGCCATTCGTAAGTACCTACTGGTAGTGGGTACTTAAGTTAGCAAGCAATTGTTCAATTCGATGCTAATTAATCGCTTTCTATCGCAAAATCGTAGCCAACATGGCTGCTAAAATCATACCACGTTGCGTCATACCATTAGCGCGTATTCTTAGCTACCAATCAGGTTAATCATGAAAATTATCATGAAATTAACGATAGGACAATTACTAAATACTACTTACTTAAAATAACCTGTTGTCCATTTCTTTATCAAATGTTATCGAATAGGTAAGCAAAAGGAAGTCCGTTTTCCTCAAAGATAACCTAAAGTGACGGTAGAATACAGAGAATCGATTTTGATAAAAATCGTCATTTGTAGTAGTGGATTATCTCTAGGATAATTGTGAAATTCGGCGATCGTGTCAAGTTTAATCATAGTTTTATCAAAATTACAGCATCATTTTTGGAAATTGTCTGATACGCTTCTTTTTCTGAGATACCCTCAGATATCAGTGTAAAGCCAAAAATAATGTATAAGACAAGACGTACTCTTACAACGTATTCGACCCACTACTTTTAACTCAATGATTCGACTGGCATTTTCAGCTTTGTGTCAGACCACATGGGTAGGGTTCTTAGGTTGGGTTTCCACCGCGAACGGAGCGGAACCATTCAGGACTCCAGAGTAAACTGCATACTTGTATTTCCACCAACAATTAGTCGAGCGGAAAGGCCTCAGCGATCAAAAAGCTTTGAAATTAACTCCGCTCACTCATTTCTCATTCCACGCTCATTAATCTTGGGAACTCGGCTATAGAGTAAAGTTCACAGCATTTACGCACTAAAAAATCGAGGATACCTACATCCAGCAGAGGGTTCTTAGATATAGGCTGGTGATGATGATGGCACACTAAAACCACATGGACGAAACAAAATTAGAGCGGGCTGTGCAATTGGCCGAGGTGGTTGGCAGACGAACTCATCCCGTGGATCTCGTAGAACCGACTAAGCGAACCTACGAGCACTTTACCCACGACAGCAGCTTCCTTCCGTGTATCTTAACAGCTCCATTGTGATCAGTGATCACCAACGAGCCTGCGTCCCCCAAGCAGGAGACAAAAGCCCCCTGTTTGGGGGACGAATGGTCAGCAGTGATCGTTTGTGCTGATGAGGCGCAACTGAAAAATATCTAAGTTCAAAAAGGACTTAAGTTTTATGCCCTGTGTTGAAGTTATTTTGTAGTTTGTAGTAACTGTCAAGTTTAAAGTGGAAGAACTCTTTTATAAGATGGCGATAGCAATTTTATTTACCGACATTTGCATGTTTGTATGCTACCGATTGATCCCTGGGAACCTGAATGCCCCGAATTCGTATCAGTCAAGTGGAGTGACCCGAGCGAAATACTACACAATCTCAAGAGACCACAGTCTGTAGTGGATATCTAAATCACTTGTTATAAACACATTATGATAATATTCATTTATGCATATTTTTACAATATGCTACTCTATTATGGCATCTTGTGGGTCATCGGCCTATTGTCTCAAAGCAGAATTTAATATGAAAAACAATTCTAGAAAATGTAAATGTAAATGGCCAAAAGCCTAATTACTTTACTGATAAAGTAAACAGTTAAAACTATTTTCTGTTGCAACTGCTTAATTTTAAGCGTTTTTGTACTTAGATTACTTATAAAACAATGAATCAGATATAAAGGGTGTCCCCTGAATAACTGCAATGCCCAAAACAGGTGAAAATTGATCAATAATTATCGACGAATATGTTTGAAAAAGTGGCCAGAACCTCTTCGTCATTCAATGGAAGTCATTTGAAAATTTGCTTTTCATGAGTACACATGAAAGACTCTCACACTTTTCAGGCTGCTCGTACCTACTTAACTGGTCATTTTATACTTGAAGAGATAAGTATTAATCTCAATGCTGATGAAGTTACCTTATTTCAATCTAGGAAATATTTTCTATAGAATCTCAATCATTTCATGAACCAGATCATTATTGATCTAGTTTCACCTGTTTTGAATATCTTTATTGACAAAGAAATATAAATTCAAAAATAAAAACAAATTAGAACTAGTATTTACAATTGAAACAATTAAGCTAACTGCAGACTGTTGCAAACAATCTACAGGTAGCTCAACTAATCCATAATAATACCAGTCGGAAGCGTGTTTTGAGGATAGCAGTTATTCAGGGGACATTCTGTATTATTCGGTTTAGTATATATTTTCTTACGATCGTGATTATCAGAGTGAACGCGCTGTCCTTTTTAGTCTGTGGTTAAAGATTTTCCTGTTATCGTTCATGGGAATTTGAGTTTAAAGTAGTTAGTAGAAATCGATTATAGTTCTGATGAGTTTTATTATTTATGTCGAAACTCGAGCTAGACCTCTTTAAAGTATGTAGGTAGAAGGTACTCGAAAAATAGGATCTTTTCAGGTTTTTTCAGAAAAAACAATAAATTATACGTTTCAAATTGGTGTAGTTAAGGGTTGTTAAACGACTGACTAAACATAGATGGAAAGCAAAAACGTTTTTACGATTGGTTAAAAATGGTAGTTTAGTTGTGTAAACGACGCTTTATATTCTTCTTACTATGTGTGCATAGGCTTAAAACGGAAACCTTCATGCACAAATATAAAATTGTAAATAGATAGTTAAATTATTTACAAAATATTAGTAAAATTTTGACGCGTAGAAAGCGGAAAACAAATTAAACAATTTTATATCCGCACTTCTACCGTTTTCTCACGTTTGTTATCATGATTATAATTCCATTATCATTTATTACAAATATTTGCCTAGTAAAATTTACGTTTCTGCTTATCTCCGTGTAATTTTGATAATTTTAAGTGTCATTGTGGGAAATATCTTGAATTTTCTTATAACTTTATACTGGAGGGAAGAACCGAAACCGAAAATAAATAATATTTAATTATAAACTAAAGAGCCTAGCTCTTATCGGTGCAATGATGCAATTTCCTCTTCTTTTCTCTTTCCAGTGCGGTCTCTTTTACTTCTTTATAAGACATGACAGCGGCTTTCTTCTTGATCTTACTCATATTTGTCACAAAATAAAAAACTAAACTTAAATAAATGCGTCATTTATTTATCTGCTTGGACTATTTGTTGAACTGTAAAAAGCTACCATTTATTATTTGATTGTAATTTTCTTTGTTAGTAAAGACTATCCTAACATTCCTAACAGACCAATGTTTTCTTTATTATTTATTAGGTACCTATTACAAGATTCCTAACGACTTTTAATGACTTTTCTGATGACGGATTAATTTTTAAATAACGATAATAATGGTTTATTAAATGGTGGCCGAGTGTTGCCAGCCTTGACTTACATGGACTTAATATGTACTTACTAAATAAATATTATTAGTTAATATTTATTCTTAAACATTTACCTATAAATTCAATTTTGCCCTATTTATTTTCTAGTACCTACCTACTTACTTAACTACATTTTAATTTACAAAATAATGTTGAGTAAGATTTGGAAATAAAAGGCTTATTACTTACGAATCAAACGCGATTTATTATTTGACTTTTGAGACAACGTTTATCAAATTATAATGCCAAAATGAAGGCGTATACGAGTTTCCAACTGGTTGTCTCGGAATTGCGAGGTTGGGTTGACCCTATTTTTAGTTTAAAATGACTGGACCTGATCCTGTAAAATCTGTCAACATGTAACTGCACCATTATAACTATAAACACACAATGACTATAAAGTCATTGTCGAACTATATTACATCTCCAATAATTACATGAAAACTTGACAATACCACTGACAATACTCATTCATTAACGATCCGTACAAAGTCACAACAAATTAAGTTTCCGAGTATTGTCATACACGCCATTTAAAAAAAAACATTTACAGGACAAAAAACTACGATAATTCTTAATGGTTTTCTGTAGTAAACAAAAGCTTAGACAATAGGTTTTGTGCCATACCTTTGTTTATATTGTTCGCGTTAATGTTTATGGTGTTTATGGCACAAATAATGATTTCGTGAATTTAATGCATGTTACGCTTAGGCGACGGGCAATGCCGCCTTGCACCCCACTGAGAGTCACTGAGACTGTTCTTGTGTGATATCCTGTTTTAATAGAGTAAACACTGTTTTTAAAGTCTTCATACTTCTATTTCATCGAAGAATGTGTTGTGCTGTTACATTTCGATTATTATGTAGAGCTGTTACTATTTTTCCAGACACAAACAGACAGAGTGGAGATTATAGAGCAGTTACACAAGAAACGACGATGTTAGAAACAGCTTTTATGAAGTTATGCTAGTATGAAAAATCATGCCAAGTTTCATATTAAATCATTCAGTGGTTTCGGCGTGATGCGCAGCCTAAGAATTTTAATTTCATCCCCTCTCCCAGGGGGGGGGGGATATTCTGGGATAAAAAGTATTGTATGTCCTTCCTCGTAGTATGAACTGAAATCGTGCCAAGTTTAATTCGAATTCATTCAGTAGCTTCTGTGTGATGCGCGACCAAGATACAGACAGCCAAAATGAAAATAATTACAGATTTAGCTGTTTATACTAACCCCCTTATTCATGATAGTCTGCTAACTTAGAGCATTGCTATCTCTCACCCTGTGTTCTTCTATTGACATAAGTCAGAGTGAGAAATAACGCTGCTTAGCAACTGTTTTAAGTTATTGGACCATAGCAAATATACAGTTACTAAGGGGGTAACTGTATTTGTAGGTCTTCTCGATCTTTCTTTGATTTTGTTTTGCTAGACTTAGACTAGACATTTAATGAATTATTCAATCGGTCAGAGGAACGAAGTAAGCTTATACGAATCCATCCGAGCGATCGTTCAAATCTGGCAGCTATGGATTTGTCGAAGCCACTGGTACAATTAAATTCAGTACCTACTTCAAGTTTCTTTCAAGTAGACTATTGCATATTGCCCAATAATAATAAATGCATCTTTGGACGAGAAAAAACAAAGCAAGGTCCCTTTACAGCTCTGACCTTCCGAAAATATTGTCTAAAGTTATTGTTATTATGCTACAGAATTCCAATATTTTCTATTATTTATTCATCTTTTATTTCTTAAATTGTTTTATTACTACGGCGTGCTCCGTCCACGCGCCATGGCGTACAACGAACCCTTAGCATTGCAATCATCTTGTTTTTAATTTCAAAGAAACATAAGCTTTGATTCCAACCAGAGAAGGACCGAAATCCTGTCAACAAACGAGACAGAGGTGGACATAGCATTGATGAAGACTGTACTAACGGAGACAAAGTTTCGAGAACAATACTGAATAATGTCTTTGAATGTTTCGTCATTACATTACTGTTACTCAATTGAAACTGTTGTTAGAAAAACCGGAGTTTTGTAAGTAACGGATAAAATGCATGTTAAATTTGACAGCTATTTTGACAAATAAATGTTACGGCTCGTCCAGGCTCGTTATTTTGTTGTCCATAAAAGTTACCAATACAAAAGTTATAATTACCAATATAGATTTTTTAAATGTCAAAATATTGTATGGTGCAGTTATGATGCCCGAGCCATGGCGAGCCTTGACTTATTTAGGCGTAGAAGCCGTCAAATCTATTATTTTTTAAGTACTACCTGTACCCGCGACTTCGTTCGCGATTGCCATACCTGCCGACTAATTCACATTTGCCCACAGTTTTTCTCATATAAGAAGCGCTGTGCAAAAAAAAACTTCAATGTGAAAAATTCAAAGTCAAAGTGAAAAACTCTTTATTTCCATAAATACAATAAATACACTTAGAAAAGGTCAAATTCTTAATAATTAAACACTGACACGGAAATAAAGTGATATTTTTTATTTCAGTCGCTTCGGTACCTATGTAGATTAAAGTAAAGAAGCGACGAAGAAACCGCCCAACAAACATTTCATAAGTCGCCACAACGTGCCGATTCTAACTTTTGGTTTCAACTCTGGTAGTAAAGACGTCGCTATCACGTTAACAAAACCCAGAAAAGGCCCATTTTATACGAATTAGTGTCGTAATAGAGTCATGTAGCAGTCGTATTAATCACTAACATGGTCGTGTAGTGGCCGTATAGATGTCGAGTTATTCACTTTTAATCGAGTTATGATGTTTATTACCGCTGCTTTACGACATTTTGTCGATTATGTAGCGTTAATTACGACTTTTTCACGGGATTTTATTCTGAAGTAATCTCAAAGATATCGTGTAAAACTAGTAGGTATATCAGACAATTCCATTTTATTTTATAATTATTACGTAAGTACATCATTGAAATTCATTTTCAAATAAATAATTCAATTGGGAAATTAATGTTATCGGGTAATATGCGCTAGAAATCTCTATATAATTAACGCGCCTTACAAATTATTTAATTTTAAGCAATTATTTTACTTTAATTTGACGAACGTCATAAAGGCTACCTTAATACGACTTAGAGTTTTAGACACGACCGTAATACAATTTCTTAACGACTTTCCACTATGTGCACTTCTTTTGTTGTCTGCCATATTAACGAAATTAGGGTTCAGTCAAATAAATCCTATGAGAAAAACCATTTTAGTGTTTCTGAAACTAGGTATAATTATTGCAGGAAATATCAATATTTACCGGTAAGCTATTTTCGTAATTTGATCAGAGAATCTCAACTTTCTGTTAGGTACCTACTTATTTATGTATGGTTTTTAATTTTTAGGAATAGCAAAATAGGTATGTTTCCTAAACTATAATCCCACAAACGGACACCTACCTAGTTTTTTGGTTACGAGAAGGTACCTTTGTTTTTTACCGCTCCGAGAGCAAACAACTACTAAACCGGTAATTCTAAAAACTTTTGCGCTTCGATAATCCTAAAACAATAGGCTCACTTTCATAGTCACTTTCATAGTCGGAGTTATCACTTAGACATAATTTATGAAATATTTCATCTACTTCATCTTCTTCTGACTCTACTGTTATAGAACCACTGGAACTCATTTCTGTGCTTTGAACAACATCACAACTTTTAGACCCACTTTGCACCGAACTCAAATCTCAAGTTAGAAATTACACGAGTTCAAAATTAAACTTTGTACGGAACCCATTGCAGTCTTTTTACAGTTCACTTGTCGTGTAGAAATATTCGGTGTAATAATGTTGGAACTAAGAAGCGCAATATAGTTTTTTTTACCTCTTTTAAAAGCACCACTTTTTTTACCTTTGACCAGCTTTGTCTGTTCATTTTAATGACTTACAACTGTTTTTCTATATTACAAAAATATGGTAGTACTCTGGTCGTTAAATAGTAGGATAAAAGGGTTCAAATTTACTTAAAATAGTATAAGAGTGAAAATTACCACTCTTTTATACAATCGTCACGTAAGAGTAGATCTTGCGACTCTAACACGATTAATGCCGATGTAAAAGTCGTATAGACGTTACTAATATTTCAGCAGTGGTTTTACAACTAAAAGTTGTATAATTGTCGTATAAACAGTCGTATAGAAGTTTAAAATGATGTCTATATACGACTAGAAATTGTATAAAGATAAGAGGCATTAAGTGATATTACACGCAAAAATTACTTCAATGCGATGTTTATACCATTTTGAGTAGCGTAACTTGTACTTATATGACTGAAATGTTTGTTGGGCGTTAGTTGCTATTTTTCGAGTTGGAGCAAATCCCGTCCCAAGCTTTTTTATCCTCTAGCTAGACTAGATAATCTGATATTTTATAGTAGGCCTTTTTACACAAGAAGGTTTGGACTCGTTACACTTTTAATGTAAGTAGGTACCTGTATTTAGGAACCCACATTGTGTATAGATCGTGTAGGGTCTACGCGGGATAGCACGCTGTCGTCGTCTTCAATCCCATTCTTTATCTACATGACTTTTAGCTACGACTCGTCCTGTGTTTTTTCGGTAGTAGGTAGTAGGGACAGTTGATAGTAAAACAAAGTAAAAAAAATCTGAATGAAAATACTTCGGTGGTAACGGGAAAAGTTAACGGGAAAAAGAAATTTGTCGATGGTACAGTCAACTAAACCAGCTGTACGAATCAAACAAATTCAAAACCGCATGTACAATTTGCACATTTTACTTTGCCTGAAATAGGTATTGGGTCGCAGTTATACCTATACTTTTTTTTTCTTTTTTGCGTTAGTTGGCTTTTGTGTGTGTGGAACTGTAGGATTTTCTTCGACCTGATGTCTCTTAGCTCGTCTGAGCTGTGCAGGTGCTTGCCCAGGTGGATGCTACGTTATTGCATCAGTGCTCCACACTCTCCTAGCAGATGGAAAGGCGTTTCCTCCGCCTCGTCTCAGAATCTGCTGGATTGTGTGTCGCTTAGTTGCCCCAGTTTGAATATGTGCTTGTTAAGGCGACAGTGTCCAGTTAGGGCTCTTGCCATAATGCGAAGATTGCTTCTGCTTAGCACTAGGATTCGGTTGGTGTACTGTTTATCTAAGGCTTTTATCGATGACTTTAAGTTACTCGTGCCCGAGAAATTCTTCCAGAGCTTGGACGATTCCTCGTAGCAGGAATCCAAGAGGGTTCTGTGAGCCCGGCTTTTAGGTATGCCACAAAACGGCTCGGGGCCCGCTCCGTTGGTTGTTCGGGCTGAGTTCCCTTGGCCCCGGAACGCGCGAGTTCGTCGGCACACTCATTGCCGTTGATTCCCGCGTGTCTCGGTACCCTTCTCAGGACGACTCTGTTGTTCGATTAAGATTAAGACGTGACAGAGAGTCCTCGACTAACCTGGACGTGATAACCTTCGAATCCAGTACCTAACTAATGGGTGGTTAAAAAATAGATCATTAGATATACTTATATTATTCATATCATTAGATATATTTATATTATAGCAACAGCTTTATTCAAAATCTACTGATTTATTCTTCAATTTATTGAATTTCTACTCGACTTTCTACTGATTTAGTCAAATTCGATCTTGCAACACTGCATCTAACAAAAAAAATAAAGAATGAATGAAATCGGACGATGCGTTAATTAATTACAACTATGTACACGTTTGATTTAGAAACACACATCACATCATGCTTTCCTTATTTACCTACATGTCAGTATTTAGAAGATTTTATATAATGCGATCTTTTGTTGATCTTTGAAGATTTATCTCCTGTAAGTACCAATATTAATTATGCTCTGTTTACGAGTAGACCTCAAAAGAACGGCTGCTTCTGTCACTATTAAACATTTTATAGTTAACATAGATTTTGATCTCTACCGAAGACTACACGACTACTCGGGCTTAAACCAATTTCAACCCATAAAATCGTGCATAGAGAATAATTTTGCTTAACTCTGGGTTCTTAGGTGGTATCAATATTCGTGCCGGTTTCTACACATTCGTCACCTGTCATCTCATTTGGACAAAACCTATCGTAAAACACCTAGAAATGGAATTTTATGAAGGAAACGTTCTGCGAATTCATAAACATTATAACGCCGTTAATGTAGGTGACGTTGTAAACGTCAATCACGTGTGCATTGAGCCTTATTTTTTGCGTCATCAAATCTATCAACAACAGTCGCATAGAAATCATTATTGCCAAAGAAATAAAGCTTATTTTGGCGTGTCTTGTTTGCTTGTCATTATTGAAAGGGGTAGCACTTTAAAGGGGTTTAGAAGTAAAGGTAATAAACGATTTTCTTTATTTCCTAAGCTTCACGGGAAACGTATTGTTTATTTAGTTATAAATCTCGACTCTAAATCGACTTTTTTTATCTTAAACCTCAAAGGTGTGGTTGTAAAAACGGTAGGACGCATTCTAAAACCATAAAATAACTCACAGGTTTCCTTTTAAAACAGCCTATTTATATGCAGACGATAAGAAAACTGATCAGTGATCACCGATCGCGTTACGTTGGACGCAGGCCTCCCCCTGATAAGCGCCTAAATTGGTTTGTATCATATGGATGGTAATGCCTATAATCCCCACGATGGATATGCGGGGTGAGGATATCTATCAGTTCAGTGGTAAAATTGTTCTGCAGGAGGCGCTGCTGCCTGCTCCCAGGTGGATGTCCTTAGTCGCCTCTTACCACGACCACCGCGGAAAGAGTTGGGTGGAGTAGTTCAAATTCTATGCCGGCAGCAATCGGCCACATAAATAACCATGCATTTTTGTCTTTGTTAATAAATATGCTGTTTATATTTTATAATATTAGGTCCTTACATATGAAATTGGCGTTTTTCGTACTGGCCACTTTAATCACAAATTTCTCCTCTTTGGTAAGGAATTCCAAATTCAAATTTGTACAGCTATAGACTCATGTATTTGTGCTTCGATGATCGTCATTCATTTGTTTTTTTTCTTCTGTTTTTTTCTGTTTGCGTCACTCATTTTACAAAATGGAAAACTTAAAATATCGCATTATTTACGAGTACGAGTTCCGCCGTGGCACTAGTGCTGCGGAAACAACTCGAAGGGTGAATGATGTGTATGGCGGTCGTGTTGCAAAAGAAAACACAGTTCGTTTTTGGTTCCAACGTTTTCGTTCTGGAAATTTTGACCTGCAGAACAAGCCCCGTGGACGGCCTGAGACTCAAGTTGATAATGAAGAGTTGAAGGCTATTGTGGAAGCGGATCCATCGCAAACCACGTCCGAGTTAGCTGCAGGCTGCGATGTTAGTGATAAAACTGTTTTAATTCACTTGAAGCAAATTGGGAAGATTAAAAAGCTTGAAAGGTGGGTACCTCACGAATTGACTGAAGCAAACCGGCAAACGCGCGTCGACTGCTGCGTTACATTAATAAACCGGCACAATAATGAAGGTTTTTTAAACCGAATCATTACCTGTGATGAAAAATGGGTTCTTTACGATAATCGGAAGCGCTCAGCGCAATGGTTGGATCCTGGCCAGCCAGCCAAATCCTGCCCCAAGCGAAAATTAACCCCAAAAAAGTTACTTGTAAGCGTTTGGTGGACTAGTGCCGGTATTGTTCATTACAGTTTTCTCAAATCTGGCCAGACTATTACGGCTGATGTCTATTGTCAGCAATTGCAAACCATGATGGAAAAGCTAGCGGCTAAACAACCTAGGCTGGTCAATCGCTCCACGCCACTGCTGCTTCACGACAACGCTAGACCACACACTGCGCAACAGACGGCTACTAAATTAGAAGAGCTTCAATTGGAAAGTCTAAGACATCCTCCGTACTCCCCGGACCTTGCTCCAACAGATTACCATTTTTTTCGAAATTTGGATAACTTCTTGCAAGGGAAAAAATTCAACTCCGATGGGGCAGTCCAAATCGCCTTCAAAGATTTTATTGATTCCCGTCCGACTGGTTTTTTTAGTAAAGGGATCAATGAACTACCTATAAGATGGCAAAAGTGCATAGAAAATAATGGTTCATACTTTGATTAATTAAATATATTATATTAAAAAATATTCGACTTTTTGTTCCTCTCATACAAAACGCCAATTTCATATGTAAGGACCTAATATTAGATCTAAGCCAAGATTATAAAAAACCTCTCGGGCAGAGAATCTCAAGTTTTAGATACATATGTAAGTGGCATACCGCAATAGCCACTTCAAGTAGCACCACATTTTAATCATTGCACACTGAACACTACTTTCACAATCTGAAACACATGCTGAGGACATCTTACCATCATCAGGCTTATCTGACTCACTTACAGCGCTGATAAAAACTACACTCAACATTTTTGGAGTTAGATAGGGGTGTAGGGTTGTTAAGCAGGGGTTGGGTGTGAGAAAGTGATGGTAGAAATAATCTAAAGTTGCTATTTTACTTTGACAAATTACCTTTCGAAAACTTCGAACTCGAGTACGAGTTCGAAGTTTTCGAAAGGTAATTTGTTTTGTTTTGTATTTCCGTACCGATTTAAATCACTAGATCAGGGGCAGTAAAAACATTGCTCTATAAATCGTTTTATTTTAAATCTTAAATTCAGAGCTCTGTGGTGTCAAACTGTATCTCATTCACCGATGAATTCATAGAATTATTGTCATCATTTGCTATGATAACAAGTGAGTATATCATGCTATGATAATCCGCTCGCGTGCACGATATAGCACTTCATTGCAAAAATTTTTCAACCGCGAAAATCTTTGGTTTTTTCACCTCTAGAATACTGAGCTAGCGAATATTTAAGTGATATGAAATTTGTTTTGTTGGTTCTCCTTATAACAACGGTAAAAATTTCAGCATCAATGTAAATGGCAGGTAACCCATTTTAACGGATAGTTAGTTGGCAAATTTTTGTATTGGGATAAAAAAACATGCTTTTTTATCTAAATCTAACACTTAACATTTTTCACACACAGCTTTTGCTAGGTTCGATAACGACGCCCTCATACCAAAGGTGTATAAGTTCATTTTTAGGTAAATTTATTTTTAGCGTCTGGTGATGTGTCACTTTTCGAGTGTCGTGATAAGCTAAGTGCAAAGTTGCCATTCAGTAACACTAATAATAGAACATGTGGTAGAAATTAGTTGAAAACATGTGATGGCTCCCAATAAATTTTTATTTGCGTGACCATTCGAAACAATAACTAATTTCTGATATATTTGCCTAGGTAGGTACTATATATATCATTTTTTTAATTGGGACTACCTACTATTTTTTAAATCAATTAAGTAACTAGCTGCGATGAATCTTCGAAAAATAAATGATAGTAGGCATAATATCATCTTACACCTAAGTACTAAAGTTTCAAAGCGCTCCCATCGTTCCACCAATTACCTACTTTAGATAATGAACAGCTGACTAAGCATGAAAGTACGCAACTATGGTGTAGAGTGAAAAGTTTTTTTTTTATTAGAAATAGTTAATTGTTTGAGCTTTGGAGCTTTTGGTACATTATGTTAATTTCACGTTAACTTATACTTAACATTAACGTGAATTATGACAAAAGCCGTATAGATTTTTGAGCGGATCCTTCACCAGATTAAGATAAAGTTAAATTTCCAAACGATATAGTGCTAATAGGTGTAATTTCAGATTTTAAATTGAAATGAGATCTGATTGCAAGAATCACTGCGGGGCGGCTGCTGCTGATATGGAAGCCAGATGTGAAGTGCCATACGCCCACTGATCGCGTTACGTTGATAGTGCTTTATCAGTGGTGTGACTGACTCACTGGTGATTTGATCAAGTTATGAAGCGATGTAAGTACTATTCTATTAGCTTAACTTGAATTAAGGTCAAAAGACTAAATTAGCTTAAAAGGAAAGAAATGAATATACGTCATTAACGTAGTTAAGTAATGTATACCTACGATGGTGAATACGATGGAAGGCGGCGGCTTAGGACTAGGCTATTTGTGGTGACGTATGGGGGAGGCCTAATGTCCAGCAGTGGAGGTGTGGTATGATGATGATGAATACCTACTAATTTGTAACAGAGACAAGGCATCTGGCTTGTCATTGTTATTCCCATAAATCTTTTTTTGCATCAATTTCACGAGCTATTTACACCGCGTAGGATCAACCTGTCAGATGTTTCGGTGAAATTTGTCGGTACAATGAAGGCTACCGAATGACAAACTCGACACAGGAGTCGCATGAGTCAAATTTCAATCTTTCACATGTGGCATGTTTTTTTGAACGTGCGTGTGTTCCGATTCTCCGAAGTTTTTCGACGTAACTGATAATTTGGACATAATTTTTTAAGGCTACCGTGATTCGCCGTAAGAGTTACCATAATGCCAATAAAATTTCTTCACGTTTTAGCATCCACTTTTGTAATAGCCATTGCAAATCCACTCTAACAACGATGGTAAAGCAAAATACCTAAGTAAATTCAGATCGCCTTTTTCCATTTTGTAAAAGTTTTCCCAAAACAGACAATATGGTTTTAACAGTTGTTTACTTCACGCGTGTTTACGTCTATATTGTCGCAGAGATGCCCCGCAATGCTACAGTTATTATGGGCCTATTTTGACCAATAATGACATTGGTTTCAATGCTTATTGAAATGGTCAAAACACGAAGGCACGCTTACATTCCACGCGCCATTGTTTGACACTCCACGCTGGATTTAACACCGCAGTTTGTCAAAATTTCGGTTTCCATTTCTAAGAACGAATCTATTTGAGACATTTGTAATTTGTGTATAGCTCAGGCTCCGGTGTGGATTTTTTCTTCCCTTCGCGTGTCGACAGTTAGATTTTTTGTTGCAAGTTTTATGAGAACTAATAAATAATCTAAAAGTGGAGCATTTTATCAGAGCAAACTTCTTAGGTAGTCGGTAACTGTTCTTACTTTCAATAGAATATGCTTTTGTCCTAGAACAGTAGGAGCGAAACTTTAATGGATCTAAAATAAACATTGTGCATGTTTAGATCCATTAAAGTTTCGCTTTTATACCTAGATCGAATGCTGGTTCGCGTTCGCATAACACATGTTATGAAATTTAAGCATTATAGTTTTAAACCGACTGCCAATAAAATTTAAAAATAGTTAGAGTTGTAAAGGAGTACCTAGACCAAAGGTGCGTTTTTGGCACGGAAACATCGTATTGTCGAGAAGGTATTACATAGGGTAATGGTATCCGTAAAGGAGGACATAGGCCTACCTATTTTCAAAGTATCCGTGAGGAGAGGGCCTAAAAGAGGTAGGCCTGTTGTCCAGCAATTGAGTAATATAGGCTGATGATGACTTTCAAATGGCGCTACTGACCGTGGCCTATTTAAATAAACCTAACCCAATAACTAGTAAATCATTTCAGCGAAAGTAACAGCAACCTTTCTTCTGTCTTTCCAAACGAAGCGTTGCAAATGTCTAAATGTTCACAATTTCACTTTTACATCCTAATTAAATTACCCTATAAGTGACAAAGACAATCCTTTCTGTGCGCACAAAATTAAATTTATGACTTACACTGTTTCGCGCTGAGACGGCGGACAAGAAACATTGTTGTTCCAAATAAATGCAACTCTTTGGTATAGCGGTCCCTTTTAACAGTTATTGAATAACAGTTTGAACAAAACAATCTTAGTACGGTAAGAAAAGGGTAAAAATAATGTTTACGAACATTTACCCGTTGTTTGCTAAATTTCACAAAATTTAACTCTATTTCGTTGTGACTAAATTAGTTTTGGTGCATAAATATTTGAGATAGCAAAATCCTTCTATTTATTTCGCAGAAATTACATTACGATTTTTATTTTATTGCGTGCAATAAGCAGTTTTAGCGAACCCTTTGGCAATTTTATTTGTTTGTTAACTTTTTTAAAATAGCGATAGTAAAAAAAAATCGTCTTCTATAACGGTATTTTTTTGCGTTTTATTGAGGTTTTAGCAATTAAGCGAAGAATTGCAAAAGAGTTATGTTTTTCTTAGAACTACCATTTAAGTTTGTAATGTGCTAATAGCACATTTGCGAGCCAAATTGCTATATCGTTGTGAACACAATAAGTGCGTTCAACAAAAAAAAACAGTTCCTTTTAGGTACCTACGTTACTTAATATTTATTTGATAATGATTTAAAAAACCATCTGAATAGAGACGAGCGTCGAAACGGCTTATTCCCACGTCGAAACTTCCAGTAACCTACAGTAACGAGCAGCCGGGCTTAAATCAATATACTTTTTGAGATATGGCTACAAATTACCAAAACTATGACTCAAACAGCACAGCACCTATTCCCGAAACATAAGAAAAGTAGTTCCGTACACAGAAGTTAGAAAACGGGGACATAGCGGCTTTTTCAAACACAGAAATTGGGCTAACGGAAAGAAAGTATCTGGTTATAAACGGTCATAAACCTATTGTAACGTGTTATGACGCCATTGTGTTGTAAGATCATATGCCCTTGTCGGTACCGTAAGCGCAATAACTGTTTCAAAGGGTACGTAAACAAATAGATCTGTTTCATGATCCAGTGCGAAATTGTACCTATTGCACTGATTTGGTGCAGAATTTCTCTGTTGTGATAATAGCAGTGCCTGCAAAAGTTTTGCTATAATTTCTAGTTTAGAGAGTAATGAGAAAGATTTTATAGACGGAAATACTCGTCGAGTTCAAACTGATAATCATAATCATTATCTCTAACTATGTATTTAGAAATAGATAAAACGTGATAATACTAAGATCTTGATCTTATTAGCATGATTCTAATTTTAAAAACTTAATAGGTAGGTACCGACCTAAATATTATGCATATAATAATTTAATATCTTTCCAATTTTGGTCAGTGTTCATGCCATTGTAGATTATTAAAAGAATGATGGAACTTACAATCACAGAAATTATTCCATTAGCGACTAGAATTTTATCCAGATTGTCTCTAAAATTCTAAATGTCTAACTTGTGAGACTTGATGGACTTGTTAATTGCGCATTTCTAAAACTTCATGATTTTTAACTGTGGAGATTTTGTATTGGCCTTTGCCGTCATAATTCACTTTTTGATACGGATCAAAATAAATTAGCTGATGGCAAAGACAGTTTAGTTTATGAGTTGTAAATAATCACCAAAATAACCTATCGAGTTTCCACAGAGCCATGTGTATCAGTCACACAATGTCTGAAGCACTGTATATTCAAAAGTACTCGTACCTATAACACATCTCTACTTGGTTAGAACGCTGTGCTTCCTTAGTGCGCACGCTTTCTATACATTCATTATTTATTTATTTATATATTCATTTATTTATTTGTGATACATTATTCTGATTAATATTGATTTTCTGCTTTAAATTAATTGTATTTGATTACCTATATGTAATTTGATTAATTTTAAAATTATATATTTTGCTGTAACTTAATTCTATGTACGTAATTTAATTTAATGGATTTGATTTAATTTTACTTGTATTTCATAATACGTTTCAAAAATTAAAGCCTAAGAGCTAGCCTTAGCCCCATAACTCATTTTTTTAAATATAACCTTGATTATATAAAATAGCGTTTTCTATAACTGATTTTTCACTCAAGGCCTATTACATCATATCATCATATTATGTTACAAACATTTGTCAGGACTTATTGACTTTATTATGGAATATACAAAATATGTACCCATGAAGGGTGTTGCAATGGGAGACGGCCAAATACGTTATAACTAATTTAATAAAATGGTATAAAAGTATGTCATAAAATTATGCAAGATTTCAATTACAAGTCACCAAAAGTATCACTTAATAAATCATTTAGTAGCATTTTTCCAAAAGCATCTTTTTTAAACTAATTTAAATAATATTATTAATTCCTTGGCTTTTTATCTTGTCTGGATTTTTTAAATAATATATTTCTACAGCCATTGAGTGTGGACTAGATTCTTTATTGTTTAGAAGGTCCAACCTAAATTAGGTTGGACCTTCTTCCTAAACAAGACGTAATTGTAGCCGGTTACAAAATGTAACGTTAAATCATAAAACCCTTGTCTGTATCGTAAAGTGTAACAACTAACAACATAACAAACGGTACTATTATTTTATCCAATGTGAAAATTTTGTTGCACTAATTTGGTGTAAAATTTATTTTTGCATTGTAAGTGAAGGAAAGTACCGGTACTAGAACAGTATTATAAAATCTGTGCTGCCAGGGACATAATCTGTTCTTACTACGACATTTTTAACCGACTTCAAAAAAGAAGAGGTTCTCAATTCATTGCTGGGTGGACACACCAGTGTGCACCCAGCACAATGCTGAGTGAAGGCCGTATTTCCCATAAACACTGCTACACACAATGTAAATTTATTTTATAACTTTGGTAGTATAAATTAACAACAACGTATTAAGGCTAATTGTGTATGGTAGTTTTCATGAAAATAAAAATATTTTCATACGCTCATTCATTCAATTCGTCTGTGTGTTTTTTTATCACAATGCATTTCTTTAGGCTTTTCAAATATAATATACAGGGTGTTTGGAAGCTCGGTGCAAAGCCTTAAGGGGGTAGTAGTATAGACCATCTAGAACATTTTGAGCCACATTTGTCTTAACCAAAGTCTAATTGTTTTTTTTTTAGGGACCTTTTACGATTTTTAACCAAAATCCCAAAAAATTCTTAGAAAAGGCACCGTATTTTCGAAAATTGTATAGATATCTAAGTAAATGATACCTTAAAAGAAAGAGCAATAACTCAGCGTGTTTTTAAAATAATCTGAACATCTGCAGCTATTTTATTTATTTTTTTAAATGTCATTAAAAAACATTTTTTTTTTCATTTTCTTTTTTTGTGTAAAGTTTAAATAGTCTGAAAGTCATTTTTTTAGCATAAACTGTGCTTTATAATGATTTAATATCATTAAACACACATTAGGCTAATAAAAACATACAAAATAAATAGACATTTCCACTTAAACTTTGCATTATCAGCACTTAATTAGAATTTTTTGGGATTTTGGTTAAAAATCGTAAAAGGTCCCTAAAAAAAAAACAATTAGACTTTGGTTAAGATAAATGTGGCTCAAAATGTTCTAGATGGTCTATACTACTACCCCCTTAAGGCTTTGCACCGAGCTTCCAAACACCCTGTATAGTTCAGGTTAAGTTAAGTTCGTCTTTATTTAAACGATTGTAGGTAGTAACTTACTTTGATAGTGTTGAAAGGTAATTTATTTGATTGTGGCACGTAACGTTTTAATGTATCTTAGGATATCTACGCGCTATGCGGTTAGCCGGAACGCGGTCAGCCGTCCGGCTGTCCGTAGCATACACTTACGATTACGGTCAACCAACTATTACGCTGGGCCGCAGCACTCCGAGCGACCGGAGCAGTTGGTATAAAAAAATTTTTCTCGTACATATTTTTGATTGAGGCTAACCGGACGGCTGACCGCGTTCCGGCTAACAGCAAAGTGCATAAGGTACCTTATAGTTGGTTAACCGTAAATGCAACTGCAAGCTGCTATCCGCTCAGCACGCACGTAGCCTAAAGCTACCTAGTTACATTTTAAGTTGTAACGTATTTAAGTTACCTACTTACAAACTTAATAGGTACTCATTAGTAACAAGCCTCTGCCCCCATGTTTTTTTCAGAATATGAATCCCGATTGGATTAGGTACTTATTTATTGGATACTGGCGTGGCGCAGTGACCCAAACTGGATATTTGCCTCCAACACCAGAAATCGCCAGTTGTCCCGGCCCCTTGCTGTTTCAGTCCCGTTGAAGTTCTTGTAGGTCTTTCTCAACTTTGTCGCTCCAGCGGTGCCTTGGACGACCTTCGGCCTGCGGCCACTTAGGCGACCCTATGTACGACCCTATGTACCCGATGGACGCTTTGCTGGCTGCTCGATCCTCCCTCATTCGGACTTTGCGCAAGACATCAGAATCATAGGATAAACCAAATCCTCACATCCCCACAAAGTTAAGCATTTTAGTAGAATCTTATTAATATAATAGGATTCTACTATGGTATGTAAATTACAATTAAAATGAAATTTTAAGAGAGGCAGTCTTAACAGCAGACATTTTAAACACGACAAAATGAAATAAAACGGTAGATACTACGCGTTTTTGACTGACCTTCTTGACTCAATGGCCTGCAGTATTTTTGCCGTTATACGATTTTTTATCGCCATTTCTCCCAGCGAGCAAAGCAAAACTTTTGCGCAATAAAAATTTCACCAAGCGAACTTATCAACGACTGCAATAAACTGTTTTATGCAATTTCTTCCTTTTTACTTCGCAAAAACTTCAATGAAAATAAAATTTTGATAATTTTGACTTTGGACTTCTGCCGCTAATGGGTTATAGTAACACTGCTTTACAATTCGGAAGTTTACAATACAATGGAACAGTAGACGAATTACTTTATTGTGGGGAAAAAATGGCGTTTATGACCTATCCCATTGTTCGAAACTTTTGAAATTGTCTTAGAGTTGCCGATGGATTCAGAAACACGCTTCTTTACCTAGATTTTTTTATTCTATTACGTGCGCCACTTTTTGTGTTACGCAAAATGTACTTATTGGATTCTTGGGTTTATGACTTAGAAGCATTTGCATAGGCACCTTGGCACTTATAGTTTTGAAGGTTAAATAGCACGAAGAATTGCTTGCTTTTAGCTGAGTTTATATTTTGACCAATTTTGCTTGAGTAGAGTTCATGATATTATGCCTTTATCTTAAGCAGCCCTGCCATAATAGTTTATGCGATTTGGACAGTACGTACCTACGTATTCGTCTCAATATCAAGTGCTATTGGATATTGAATTATCTCCTCAACCCAACTACTAGTACTACATATTGTTAACATATAAGGTGTTATGATTAAGCTTTTTGGAAATAAGCTTTTGTATTATTTGTTTACTACAAATAGCAAAGTACGAGCGAGAACTTTGTACCCGCTAGCAAGCATAAGTCAAAAATTATTAAAATCTGTTGTGCGATACAGCGTACAAACAAAGTGTCATCTACACTGGCCTGCATAACTAAGAATCACAGTTTTAAATTTGCAATAACTTTTGAAGTAAGTACACAAGATACCTATAGTTTCGAAATAAAAAGATAAGGATGAGCTAGGAAGGCTAGTCAGAAGCCGCAGACCACCTACCACCCTCAGGAGTACCCTGAGGCCCTGATAGAAAATGGGAGAATAAGAATATGCCAAACCATCTCGAACAAATATAAATATCATTGGGCTCGAAGCTCTAGGTAATCAGAGCCCGAGGAGACATTACCAGTTATAAAAATTAAATAACATGTAAAACATACTTATAAAAAGTTAATGGAGTTTTTGGACACTTAGCTAACAATGGCTATTTTATTGTTTTGTCTTTTCTTAAGTTAAAAATGTTACCAATGTATAGTTTTAAAGCAAGCTAACAAAATTTTCTATAAAACGTTTTTTATTTTATATCTCTAACTTCCACAGTTAAGAAAAAAAAAATTTAATAGTGTGATACTTCGTTTTGCAGGCCATTGTAGCTCCAAACTTAGCAGAGCTTGTGTTATCTTATCAATTATCATCATATGAGGGCCAGACTTCAAGTCAAGAAACAAAACACGGCATCGTCCGTAGATGCAATAACCAGTAATACTTCAAATCTTCAGTCTCTGAAATCGAAAACAGACTCTCTGAGAGGTGACCGAAGAAATAACCACATTAGTAAGCATTATATTATTATCTCATCTACAAGACTTACCTATCGCAGTTTACCTTATTTCGTCTATGCCAAACTTTAAAAACGTCTGACGAAACCTACCCTTCGTTTCTTACCAGCAACTCCGCCCCGAAACTTGTCATTACAATTACCTCCCTTATTATAAGCGTATAATGAAACTAATTTGTTGTTCAAACAGGGGGTTCGCTTTATACAAACATCATTGTTACATCTGCAATACAACCTTATTCTTACAGCCCCATAATATCAGGCACCTTATTTCGAAGCAGTAATGTTCAAATTTGCTTGAACTTTTGACGGTTGAGATGCATAAATCGGTAATGGGAAACTCCGGGGGATTTTATTTGACAAGAACCGATGGTATTGTAGCTTTTAACGCGTCTGACAATGGTTGAAGCAAAATGTCGTGATTTTAGTCGAACGAGTAGGATTAATTTTGTAGGTTATTTTTATTTGTTAGAGGATTTTAATTAAGAAGCGTTAATTGTTGGCTATTAGGATTAAATGGCACATTTATAGTTGAAACGAAACGTGTGATTAAAAGATTATAATCTTTTAAAGGTTCTAAACATAAATTGAAATAAAAATGCTCCTGTCTGGCCTCACTACCGTTTGCTGTTAAGCACTTATTTGAAGGATGTCACCCATGATTCCTTAGGTCTCACTCAGCTCATTTTTTTTATAGATTATTTAGTGGAATTTTTTCCCACCGCTTTACGAATTTCAACACAACCTCTGGAAATCCATAGTTAACTAGGTTACAATATCAAACAAAAACCTCAATGCAAAAGATAGATCTAGAGTAGGTAAGTCAAGACATTGGTTACATCTGCTAGTCACACTTCATTGCACTTGTAAGTGTAACGACACTACCATCAATTCATTTCTCACTTCACCACCGCAATCACAAAATGTCAGTGACAGTGAAAAAAGTGATTGTGAAGTGAGTGCAAAAAGTGGTTCACGCAATTCACGGTTAAGCCTAGTGATAACGTGACGCAATTTCACGGCGTTTTGAATCGCAATGCGTAATCGATGCTACTCGGATACGTGCGGACCACACAATGTGGGCTTAGGTATTTAGGGATCCGTGAATTTTTCCGTAAGCTGAAGTTAAAAAAATTATAGGTTTTAAAAAAAAATCCTTTGCCTACCTTTTACTTTAGAATCAGTAATAGTTTTTTTAGGTCTCTTTAGTTTGGTTAATCAGGGTGACTTAGTCAAGTTTTAAAAATTTGCTACCTATATTCAGTGTATTTGTTAAACGAATGTAGGACCACTCAACCACATTTTAAACAGTAAAATAAAAAGAAAACGATTCTCATGACTAGTATTAGTTTAAAATCCAAAATCTGGTAGAGTCAATGTGAAAAAAACATACAGAACTCTACTATCGATAACTAAGTTCTCACTTTACCAAAAATCATCAATACAATCAAATTACATACCACAGTAGTTCGAGTGCTTATACATTAGGAAACATTTTTAATCCCTCTTTTCATCCCTAAAGTAAAAGTACATATCTACCTTCCGTTGCACATTTGACAGTTTCGATTTCACGTTGTTTGGTTGTCACTGTTGTCAGTGATTGCCATGAATGTCAATTGATAAGTGGCAGTGAATAACAGTGACAAATAATTGAATATTGATTTGTTACACGATGTAACGTTGCGTAAATAGAAAGGTAGAAATTTATTGTAAATCAACCTTTCAAGAACCTCATAATGTTCTTGTGTTTATTTTTGTACCTAAAAATAGTTAGGTATTTTTTTTAGCTGTAATACTATAAAAAATACCTATAGATACTCTACCGGTATTTTAAAGGGCTACCCTTCTGGTTTACAATAATTTGAATTATGTTTTTATTTATTTTGTGCATAACACTTTCCTACTTTATTTTAGGTTAAAGTCCAAAACGAGCGAAAGTGTCGAATTAAAAAAACACAAACTTGGGTTTTACCACAAGCTTGGTAAACTTAGAAAAAGCGCGAGCCTCGCTTCAATAAACTATATGATAATCCATTGCAAAAACTACGACTTGGGTGGTCTTAAGTGGCGTCTATGCCTCGCTACACTTCGGTTTTGTATGCTTAAGCCCTATTTATGACATCTATACCTTAAAACAAAGTCATCCTTATTTCTTTATTAATACAGTCTAGTTTGATCTTGCTAACTTGTGGCCAAATATTTACTTTACACTGTCCTCATGAATGAAATAACCAAACCCAAAATAAGTTCTAACAAAACAGTCAGTGAATGAAATTATGGTGCTAAATTCCTGACCCTATTGCTACTACGATATTTTTATCGATTGATGAGATTCAAAAGTTATCTGCACTTAGACAAGTGATTTGTACCTTCTTTTTATAGCTCACATCTTCACTTGCACAAGTGAAGAAAACGATAATATCGAAATTTTAAATATACAGTTCGATAGAGCACGTTTTACTTAGTAAGAAAATGACAAAAAGTCAGTTTGGCCAAAATGGCTTTTACAACATTTGATTGAAACATTTGATTGACTTGAGTGTCGATATCTTCGGAGACAACGGAGACACCTTTCAGCTGAATCCGTTATGATAAACCTTTGCCAATGGTAGGAATTTATTTACTTTTGTTCACTCAGGTTCAAAAAAAAACAAAACACTACTTAATACTTCCACATGACTTCCATAAAGTAAACACTGGAATAAAAGCTAGGGAGAAAGCCTTTCAAAGCTTTTTAGTTTCTAAGCAAAATGTCAGAGACAACATTCAAGTACAGGGTGGCCCATAAAATATGTATTATTAGGCATTATTTAATTGCCAAAATATACAAAAGACGTTGGTATCAACGTCCTGACCTGACACCGTCACGTGGTGATGGTGTCAGGTTGTAGAACAATCATTGCAGTTTTAAAACCCAAGTTGGTAAGAACAGTATCGTATGTTTGTTATTACAGGAACCGAAAACCTTAAAAAATTATACATGGAAATATTCTTGTGAACTCGTGTTTAAAGCGATTTCCGTGTCATTTATTTTTAGCGACAGATTAAGATACTAGCTTATCCCAACACCAGTAAGGCTAGGTTGCTAATTGATTTAGCGAACTGTGCTGACTCAAGTGGCAACTTAGCTTCATAAGTAGGTACAACACGTGTAGGTAGGTAGTTAAGTAAGTACCTAGTGTAGTTTATAAGTTAATTTTCTTTTATGTTAATTGTGTTTTGTTCATTCCAGAAGTGTTATTTATGTTTACTTTTAAGTTTTTTTATTGTTATGATCATTTAATCAACCGACATTAACATTGTTAAAAGGTTGTAAAATCTGAATAAAAAAAAAAAATATTTTTACCGACAGTAAGTAAGTAAACACGGACGCATTACCTAGATAACGGTGAGCATAATTGACACATCAGATACATGATACAGTGTCCACTTCGGTAGTGCGCGGTGGACATCAAAGGACTGATAGGCTGAGTGGACTGTAATGTATAGTGTTCACTAGGCCATTGTTACTATCGTATCTTAGACTAGTAACATTCCTGCAAAAGTATTTATCTGTTTGCCGTGGTGGTTACGTAAGAATCGACCACTCCAAATCAACCCTGGATATCGTCAAAAGGTGAATAAAAAACCTACCAGAAGAAAGGCAGCAGCTTCATTCTGTGTATATTCCCGATCCCCAAACCGCATCACCACCAATCTTATCTCCTTTGAAGGTGATTGTAATGTTGTTAATAATTTAGTGTGCCCACGACGCACATGGACGTGTGAGATGCGGCTGCGGCGCGTCATTCGTGTCGCGCCAGAGGCAGCAGAGGCTGGGCAGTGAATGTGATACATACTAACAATTCCATGGCCCGCGAACGTGTTCGAGAAGCAATTTCATTAATGAGATAATTTCTACTAAACGTTGCGAGAGCCCTTGGAGATAGTCACTAGGAAATTATGCTTTGTCAAATTTACGCAGAATTTCTTCAATATAAATATAATAAATAAATAATGCTAGGCAAATCACACAGCATCATCTAGCCCCAAGCTAAGCTTTTAAGCTTGTGTTATGAGTACTAGTTAACAGTTAAACTTTATAATACACTATTTAGATAGTTTTGTTTGATAAACATAGAAAACAACCAGAACACCAACAAAATTAATGATTGTGTATGTTATTATTTTATTATGTTTATGTTATTTTATATATTATAAGTACTTACATATTTGTGGAAATAATAACAAAAGGTACGCGATAAATACCCGATAAACAATCATTATTTATCTTAACAAATCGCGAAAGTTTTAAAAGATCCGGAACAAATATCCGTTGTCAGTGTTTGTCCCGCAGCGGGAATCGAACGCGTTACCTCCTGCGTCGCAGGCGATCCTTCACCCGCTGCGCCACAGAGATCGTGAATGTTTTAGATGACCAACAATGGTTGTAACACTACCTTTACTGATATCGTGGAAAGCACTCCTCAAACATAATAAATACGCTGATTAGTCTTCCATTATTACAGCGGACACATTAGCCGCTACTTTTCAACTTAAATCCCCTGATCACTCATTTTATCGCGAACGAGTAACCCTAACCTATCAAATCATGCTATCGAAAATAATCGAAATGTGCGAATAAGAAATTCATCCATCAAAGTCAAAGTCAAAGTCATAAACTCTTTATTTCCATAAATACAATAAATGTACACTTAGAAAAGGTCAAATTCTTAATAATTAAACACTGACACGGAAATGAAGTGATATTTTTGATTACAGTCGCTTCGGTATGTAGACTAAAGTAAAGAAGCGACGAAGAAACCTTTAGCCTGTTAGTTAACTAGTTGTTACTTCTCGAGTTGGAGCAAATCCCGCCCCAAGCTTTTTTATCCTCTAGATAATTTGATATTTTATAGTAGGCCTTTTACACAAGAAGGTTTTGACAATTTGTTTGAATTTATTTACTGATAATTTTTGCAACTCACAAGGAGTTTTGTTGTAGAAGCGTATACATTGCCCTTTAAAAGATAGATTAATTTTGTGGAGTCTAACTAGACTCCACAAAACACACACACAAACATACATAAACTCGCTGGGCCCACAACTGTGGGCACAGCGAGTTTATGTTTAGTTCTTGTATTCAAATTATGTACATCGCAATTTTTAGAGAACCGATTGATATTTCTGTGAGTGTACAATATACCTCTATTTTCATAAATATATTGACATCAATTAATTTATTCGAGGATGACGAAATCGAGCATGCATGACGTATAAATACTTACAATAGGTAGACAATAAAGGCATCATTATTTAATCAGGAAACTCCTAGTTTGAAAGAAATTCCGTCTGGTTATGCAATTGAGCGTGCTGAAAACAACAGTCATGGTGATTTAACTTTTCCGGCCAATTAGGAAAAACTAGGCGTGTTTAGATTTCGCTTTGTCATCTCTAAACATTGGTTGGACTTCCCAGTTTCGGGTTACCTTATTACCAAATCGTGCGACCACACCTTGATATTCGGTAACTTAATTTTTATATCAGGGTGATATCATCATCATCAACCTATCTTCCAGCATCTGCCTGCAGTCTTTCGCAGATTGTCATGTCACCTGGCCGGCGTCCTACACCACGTTTGCCGAGTCGCGGTCTGCACTAGAGAACTTGTTTACGTACTGGTTGTTATTAGGAACTTCAAAACCATTCGCAGGTTATAATTAAACATACGATGTCATTTCCCCAAATATATTGGTGTCACTGTAATCAACTTCGTTCGCCGAATCTATGCTTGTGCATTTAGGGACGAGTCATATCAAATCGGCGACATCAAACGTCCGCAATAAATATTATTCGCTTTGTATCTGGCTACCGGCATCCAGCGGTGCTTTACATCTGTTGTTATCAATCGGCGGCGCCCTTTGATCTGTTATCGGGCGCTTTGAGTACGTGTGACTACCTGTAAATTATTTTGTCAGTGTGTGAAGGATGGAGTTATTTTGCACCTAGATATTGATAGTATTTCTTACTACGCTCATGAAAATAATTATGTACATGTGTCAATTTAATCACACTGCTTTTTAAGCGCCACTTTAGGGGTTTATTGTCCACATAGCACATGATAATGTGCTATTCGCATTAAGTCCAACGATTTCTAAAGTTCTTTAACATTTTTGAGTTATAGTTTAACCCAACACGTACGTAAATCTACCGTGAAATTATAAACAGAGCGATAATTTTCTTGCTCGGCACTCAGACAGTATTTTTTATTACAGCTCATGCAATAAATACGACTAAACGCATGGTCTCTTTTTATTCTAAATTATTTAAATCAATTTTATCAATTTCAAATCGTCATAGCAACAGTATACATTTTATGAGCTGTCTATTATATTGAATTCTATAACATGATAATTATTGTTAAAAATAGACAGACTTAAGCTTGCTGAATATCGACCATTTTATTTTGATTTTTATTTGATTCTGAAATATCCTTTTGGATAAGCGAAGTATCTATTAGAGACAGAGTTAACTAGATTAATTTACCTCTCTCAGCAAATAAATAAGTTTTAACATAGACATCTTCACATTTCAAGGGATAGTGTCTGTGCCTACCAATAAAAATACAATACACAGTCAACCGGGCACATTTAGCCAAAATATTCTATAACAAAAGATTTTATGAATATACCAAAACGTTTTACAAGAAACAAACAATTCGCATACGATTAAAATCTTCCCAGAAAGGTATCACACACCTATTTCTTAGAGAACAATAGCTATTACCGACTCTTTTGTTCAACACTCTCAGAATACCTACCAACTGATAACAAGTCAGGTAGAGTCGGCGTTTAAAAGGAAACAGTGGCAAGTAAGACGCCTAATACTATTAATATCGATAATAAACAATAATCTAATATGTCTACCGTCGGTACAAACCGTCTTTGTTCAATTGCTGGCGGTTTGTTTGAACTGGAGGTGACTATGACGGGCTTAGACGATGTGAAGGTTAGGTGTTAGTGAAGTCTGAAGGCCGGGTCGGTTTTGCAGTTGTTTGTTCCGTCCTGGTTTTTTGGGTTTTGTGTTGGTACGAGTAATAATCCTGGTGTGAGGTCAAAATTATTTTGCATATAGATAGATAGATTACTTTATTGCACACTTAACTTAGAAATAATTTACAAAGGTAATTTATGGAATAAGCGACAATTGGCGGTCTTATCGCTCAAGAGCGATCTCTCCCAGACAACCTTGAACGGATAGGATCGTTGGATTGTACATGGGGTGATCACATAAGACCTACCTAATACTAAAATATGTAAAAGTATGTTCCTATGGTTCATCTGTTGAAAGTCCGACGCACATTGTGATTGAAGAGCGTAGCGTAACATCGTATTTTTTATGGAAGTAAATTTATTAGTTAGTATTTATTTTAAATATTCAGTCAGCTGGAAAAATCAGCTAAAAACTATTTTGTTGTAAATAATAGCCGACTGTAAAATATAAACCATCAACATTTCTTGGTCGGTAACAAAATTATTTCTGATCAGTAAATAAATTGCTGTTTGATCAGCAAACGTATTATTTTGGTCGGCAGAATTAATTATTATGTCAGCCGGATTACACTTTCATTACAAGATTTTTTTATTGAGTACCTAGTGTAGTGAGTACAAGGCGCTGCGTGGGAACGAATATAAATAAAATCAATTTAGACGTTCTCAATATTAAACAAGTTTTAATTATTTTTTAAGGGAATCGGTATATATGTATATGGGCCGTCGAATAAGAACAATAAGATCTAATAGTACTGTTCTAATCTTGTCCTACACCCTCAAGTGAATCGACAACAATACATATATTAATAGGTATGTAAAACTGTCCAGCAGTGGACTAATATAGGTTGATGATGTAAGCTGAGAGATGTGTTTTTTTGCCTACTTTCACGGACCTTCGGGTAGGGTTGA
This sequence comes from Eupithecia inturbata, assembly GCA_963662085.1. Taxonomy (NCBI): domain Eukaryota; kingdom Metazoa; phylum Arthropoda; class Insecta; order Lepidoptera; family Geometridae; genus Eupithecia; species Eupithecia inturbata. Next base: position 4,880,157 of record OY759195.1, read on the forward strand.
ATAAGTCTGATTTTCAGAACAATTATGTTAGTCAGTTCCGTGAATTCTGACGACGTTGCCGTGTAAAGCTGTCGCCCTCCTGGAAAGCACCGCTGCAGCACAGCACAAAAATGTGCATTCAAATATGGGCTTTAACTCGTAACGTTTAGATGAATTTTATATTGACGGCAGTAGATGACAGATAGCTCGCGGACCAGTCGTTTGAAGCTTGTGGGAAGCCATTTTGTCACTTTAAAAAGTACCTAAAGATAACTAGTCTAAGCCCATATTTGAATGCACGTTTTTGTGTTGTGTGGGGCGGTATGAGCTTAACAAAATCCTAGTACCCGAGTGTAGCGCCACATAACGGGTCCAGTTGTAAATCTAAACCATCCAGAGACCCACTCAAACATACACTATAAATGTTATCTAGTCCAACCGTTAAGGAGAAATTCAGTGCCTTACACACGTAGTTAAGAAGATATACCTAGGCCGGTATATCTTCTTAACTAATAAGTTTTATACTACTACTAATAAGTTTTATAGCGTGCCAAATTTTATGTAATCCGAATCACGATTTACTGCTGCTTTACTAATTAATATGGCAGAAATATTTCAAGAGCTGCCCAATGTCATATTATTTGCTGACCAATTTAGTCATTAATTCTAGAAAATAACTACCCTTAAATACTGAGATCTAGGCCTAGCTTGACAACCAAACCCGTTCGCCTCTAAAAACCAAAAATTTCTTTTATCATCTCGGTATATATACCTAGTAGTGGATGTCATGCATGATAATGCCCTTATTATTCTCGTGCCACATAATCTACATTCTACGTAAATATTAAAGATAATTTTGTCTAAGTCATCGTGAGATGCAGTAGGGAAATAAAATTTTTGCGATTTTTTTCTTGCGGATTACAAAACGCATACTGTAATAAAGTAGGTACTAAATGTTTCATAGTATCGTGATTATAATACAGAAAATGTTGGCATATACAAAGATTTTTTTAAAATAGTTATGTACTAGGGCTTCCAATACCGGGATCCCGGTATCAGCCAATACTGGTATCCCGGTATCAGCCAATACCGGGATCCTGGAATTTTTTTCGAGATTTTTAATACCGGTATTGAAGTGTTCATAACCGGGATCCCGGTATTAGTGATTTTATTTGAGTTTTAGTACAAAACACAAAATAATAAACTATCACTACCGCACATAGACATTTTTATCCATTTATTTATTTTGAAATATATTAAATCGGACTTCCTGGAAGTCCCACGTTGCTCTAAGTTTTAAGTACAGTGCGGAAGGCGGCGGCGCCCGCCAGGGGTGAGGGGAAATTCCCTATACGCCGGCCGCTCCGCCTCCCCTCAGGTGCATGCAACGCGAAGCTGTTATAGACACTGTTATTATATCATAGATGTTAAAACCCAAATATCGTTGAGATTCTTATTACTTAAAAAAATGTTGTTAGCCAAGTTTTGTGAAATTCTATAATAATAAATGTGATTAGTCATAACTTTTATAACGCAAATTATCGTAAAAAAAACTGATTTGATCAGTCTTCTAGTGTCATTTAGATGACACTTATTATTATTGTCATATAAAAAGATAATTGTACCTACATGTAAATAATAGTTATATGATTTGACAAACGTATACTTCCAAAAAATAATAAAATTGAAAGTCTGGTAAAAATATGTTTTTTTTTCAATACCGGTATCCCGGAATCCCGGTATTTAGAAAAAAACATTCGGTATTAATACCGGTTTTGAAAAAATCCGGTATTCGAAAGCCCTATTATGTACTTATAGATTACAAAACAATATTTTTATTTTTTATAACTATCAGATTTTTTTGAGCTATACCTTCTTATGCGAAACTTTAAAAGAAAATTAAAAGGTATACCATTTTTTTTCTTTTGTTCTATATTGGGAAGCTGTTGCTCAACTATTCGCAGCTAAGCAATGTCAGTGGCGCAAAAGGAGCTCGCGAGAGAGACCTGTCGTAATAAAATACGTATAAATACGTAGGAATGACAAAAATATAAATTTAACCTAAATATTATGAAAAAGGTGAAGACAGGGCGCTGTGGCGCTCATTATGGGAGGCCTATGTCCAGCAGTGAACTAATATAGGTTGATGATGATGATGATGATCATGAAAAACGTGAAAAAACCCACTCATTCAGTTCGATTTCCGCGCAGACAATATTATCTGAAGGCCTTTTAATCTGACAATTATTATATGTACTTGTACCAAGATTACAGAACGTTATTATTATCCACGGATATTACCCCAATTTAGTTCGTGGGGCATAAAAACGTCATAGTCGACGTAAATACCTAATTAGAACACAACGTTATTGCGATAAGAACATTATTTTCTTCTGATTATGTCTGTGGTCAGATTTTGTGGTACTTTTGAACCTCCGGGCTCAGTTTTTTTTTTTTTTTGTTTGATGGTATTTTATGACTTGGATACATCATATTGGCGTGCCAAAGTAATCTGTTGGACTAACCTCTTTGCATTCAAAATCAATGTACTTAATACCTATAAAAAAAAATTAAACTGTTTTAACATCCCCTAACATAAAACAGTCGAGATCATAATCAAGTGAAATTTAAATGCGTTCTTTGATGCTTGAAACCTTGTTACTGTAATTTGTATGCATAGACTTTAAATGGAGGGAGAATGATGTACTTATGCTCGGCGATCAAAATAGCATAATTGAACACAGTTTATCTATTTGACCTGTAGGTATATATGAGTCATATATACCTACAACTCAAATAACTGTGCTTTTGGAGGGTATAAAAAGAATGCATTAATACACAGGTATATATATGAGTAATGTATATTAAAATCTGTGCTTTTGCAGGGTATACAAAGAATACACAAAGTTTTAGAATTTCTCAAACAGTTTTGAATGTAAGCTTTTTTATACGTATAATGTATTAGCTTCCGCTCGCGGCTTCGCACGCGTTATTGCGGTATAAAAAGTAGCCTATGTTTTATTCCTTGTCTACTCTTACATCTATGCAAAATTTCAGCCCGATCCGTTCAACAGTTTTGGCCTGAAGAGGCAACAAACATTTTAACATCTAAATTCGTATTTTTAATTATTAGTGTGATTGACACATTGAAAAATACCGCTACCACATTCAAATATGGGCTTGAACTCGTAATCTTTACATACGTTTTACAGTGACAAAATGGCTTTCTACAAGCTTCAAGCGAGTGGTCCGCGAGCCGCATGTCATCTTCAATATAAAATTCATGTAAATATAAAGCCCTTATTTGAATGTAGATCTTTGTGTTGTGCTGCAGCGGTGCTTTCCTGGTGTGCGGCAAGCTGCAAGCTTAATACATCTAAGATACAGGGGATCAATAGGTTCGAAATGGTTCCAGTAAAAATCGTACACACTGCTAATGTGTCTTCCGTTTATTTCGAATCTGACTGATACTCAAACTAATCAAAGAACAGACGAAGGCGCTTGTTTAACCCTTGATCTGTCGATCGATCACAAAATTTTATTTCACAAGTTTTAAACATTTTATGTTGCCCATTTTGCAACACCTCGATTGACCTGCCATGCTTCAGGTATTCCGACACAAATTTTCAACGCTCATCACAATCACTAAGTTCAAAATGTTTTTCAAACGGACGCAAATCCTTCAAACATAGAAACTCCATAGTTTGATATAGAATCGGTTCCGCAGATACATTCTAGTCCTGATTTCTATAAATTGGCAATCATACCTTGCATACTTTACATTACGGTAGGTAACCAATAAATATGGTTTTATCTTTACTACTGTGTAATTTGGAGATATAAAACACTGTCTTATTATATTAATGGATTTAAACAGAAGCCTAGATTAAATATTTCAATTGCGGTACTTCTATAACTATTTTATGCGCGTGACATAACTGGGAATCAACCCTGATATTGAACACTGATATTTACTGCCTGGTCTAAGCTAAGGTCTAATGTAGGGTTAAATGCTAAAGGTCTCGTAAACTAAATATTAAAACAAAAAGGCTATTTCTTTCCCAGGTAAATTTTATTAGGTTCCTATGTGAAACTACCAATCTAATCAGTGTTGATTAAGTATTTGTTGGTAGCGATGCGTGACCCGAGAGCTGGTGAGATCTGGCGCAGCGCATCAGCATTGCTATACAGCGGATTGTTTCAATTGTAAATACCTACTAGTTCTATTAATATATTATTTGATTGTATTTTTTTGTTAATATAGAGGAATTTATTTCATCGCTTTAATTTCAGTCTATTAACTATTACCTGCTCGCGTCGATGTCTTCATGGCTGAGGGAACGGGACCTTTATGTAGGACCTTTGTCTGCACAATTTGTCTCCATCTGTATCGGCCTCCCGTAACGCGCATAGCGTCGCTCATGCTAGATTCCAGCATTGAGCGGATTTGATCGCTACGGTCAATACGCAATTGGTCAGCATTTTCAAGGTACAAGTTTTGGCTCCGTATAAGAAGATTGAAAATTCAAATTCAAAGTGCTTTAGGTATTTCCTTTAGACCATACAGGACTCTTGGACACGTCACAAAATTTAAATTATATAAGTAACTAGGAAATAATGTGATCACTTATATTTTTTGTTCACTTCATCTTTTTAAGGTAAAAAAAGAAGCGAACAAGAAAAGCAAACTAAAGAACACTAGCGTGGTCTTTAGTTTGCTATTTTACTACACAAATACCTACATCGATACAAACTGCAGAATGTGCGTGCATAGTGCAAAAGTAGTTCTTAATTTTACAAATTTTCCTTTATTATTTATTTATTAACCAAAAATAATAAATAAATAAATAATTTATTAACTTTCTTTACTTCATATTATACTAGCTTCTGCCCGCAGGTTCGCACGCGTTTTTGTACCTATTAAAAAGAAGTCTATATGTTATTCTAGATCCAGTCTGTATATGTGTTCAAAATTTCAGCCAAACATTCAGTAGTTTTGGCATTTTCTTCGGCCAAACATCTTCAGGCGGCAGAAACTTTCACCTTTTTAATATTAGTAGGCATTTTGTAAACCAGAGAAAGTGACAAACCTGTCACTTTGTCTCAGTGTCCGCGCAGTGTCACATATTCTGCAACGATTTGTACCTAGGTAACTATGTATTACATAAATAAATAAATAAATAATGCTGGACAATCCACACAGCATCATCTAGCCCCAAAGTAAGCAGAGCTTGTGTTATGGGTACTAGATGACTGATAAACTTAATACAATACATAACATAGATAGATATTTTTTTATTATATATAGAAAATACCCAGAACACCCGGAACAAATATTTGCAGATCGTACAAACATTTGTCCCAAGGCGGGAATCGAACCCGCAACCTTCTGCGTCGCAGGCGGAACTTCGCCCGCCGCGCCACATAGGTCGTATTAGATACCTACTTGCTTATAATAGTCCCTATTTTATGCTATCGGTCTTAAATAGCGTCTGTGACTGCTTCGCTATATACCTTCTCTACCTATAAACGTGAGTCTATGTCTAAATACGAAGTCCTGTCTATAGACAAGGACTCCTTGAACTTAGTTATAATTTATAACTAGTTATAACGGTCGATGAGTACTATACCTATCAAAGAAACAAAGCAACATCGGAAACCAATTTTGCGCAATCACCCGAAATCAGAACATAGAGGCTTCACTTAGGTAATTCCTTTGACTTTTGAGTGATCATTTTGGATGTGTCCAGAGAAATACATCAAGATGTGTTGCAATCGTGCCAATCAACTGAATCAACTCGCCTTAGGTAGGTAGGTAGATACATCTTGAGTTTCTCAGTGGCAATTCATAAAGGTTCACGTTACATTCCTCACGTCGTAATTGACATCTATGGCCTTCATTTCACACAGTAATTTCTAAACGAGTACAACGTAAGCTAAGCTAGATAGACTCAACAAGGTGTCTACTGGCTCTGTCAGCCATTTCTATCCAAATCCATAATAACTTATGTATCACCACCGTCGAAGCTGATGAACTACACCTTGCGCTAATAGTTATAGGAGTTATATTTCTATAATTAAGCTCGGTATAGTATCGCTGTTGGATAGGTGTGTTCTGTTTGCGTCGGCACCTTTGATCGCGGCACAAAGGGCGCCGACGAGTGTCGTGTGTCCGTCGCCCACCTGACCGATGTTTGCGCGTGAGCATCAAACTGGCTTGTCTAACACTATGGTGACGACACTCTTGTTTATCCCTTTCGTTTTCAACTAGGTACATGGTGGAATTTGGTTTTTGCTTTACAATGTGGTTGACGTTTTACTTTGTATCAAACTTATTAAAATTTCGTTCTATTTCACTGCCAGCATTCTTTCTCAACATATCATGAAAAGTTTGTTATTTTTTGTACCTAAGTACCTACCTAATTTCCTGTGTAACCTACCTACTGTTTGATTGATGCCACTACCTCTAGAGGCGTTCGTGCCCTCCTGCCAAAAAAACCCAACTTCCAAAAATATTTTGTTAGGCTTACCTACCATGTTACCTAGAAAATAAGATACATTTTGAAGGGATCAATACCTACTTAGTTGATTGCGGGTTTAGGCATTGGTATTGAGATCATTAAGGTATTTTTGTGTCCTACCTAATAACAATAAGTAAGCATGCCTGCTGCAAGCATGCTGTGTCGGCCTCTAAGAGGTTGGTGCACTTACATCACTAATTTAAAAATTATGTACCAACCTTGAATGAAATTTTAGGTAAGCCTCGCTGTAGGCTAACCTAAAAAGTAATACCTAGGTATTTTTTTAAATCTATAATTGTATCTAGTTACACACCAGCAATTCAGCGAATGATAAAGTTATTACCAAGGTTTAAGTAGATACAATTAATTTATTTGCCGCAACATAAATGGCATTAGTTAAGTGGTCTGACCTGACACAGAATTACTTTTAACTACTTAGGTACCTACCTTCCTGTAGATAAATTATGTTGTTTCAATGAGTAGGCAACTATTAATCAAATCATTACCTAACTTGCAAAGTTGTGTAAGTACCTACCTACCTACCTATGTCTACCTACTACGCCGCCGAGCTGAAAGTTTGTGAATTTCTTCATTAATAAACGTTTTACGTGCAGTTTTGTTTTAAACTTACATACCTACCTAACTTTGTCTTACAAACACAAAACAAAGCAGACTCAATTCAATTGGCTAAATACAATCAATCTAGTTTAGTTCTAAAGTTACTTAATCTGGTTCAGATCAAAGCCTGAATCAGATTTCACTTGCATTACAAACTAAACAATAGCTCGTACATGTAATAGACCTAATCTCAATAGAGATACAAATTACAAAGAGACTTCAAAGGCCTGTACAACAATCGCTACAAAGACTTGCCTACAAAACAGAATTACGAGAGCAATCCGTTCTTCTAATAGCTCTACTGGGGTTCGGCTGTGTCACCAAAAATTTGCATTGCCAAACACAATTTCGTGATTCAAAGCGGTTACTCTGACAGAGTTGTATCTCATGCTGTTGTAGATAGGGAATAGAACCTGGTGAGAGTAGCCGTAATGGTAGTAAAAACAATTCGCAATTGCTTTGGATCGATTTGGAAGGCAGTGCTCGGTAAGCTCCGCCTTATGGGAGGCGCGCTGCTGCTTCGGAAGTCGGGACAGGCGCCCGGTGGAGCGGCGCCTTTGATGTGCCTCCCCTCTCCGGCGCGCGCGCGGGCCCCGACGCGAAACGCACACAAACTCATAACGCTCCGCGCGCTCTCTCAAGCCGGTTGTCAGTCACAAACCGGTTTGCTCAGTGATAGTGTCAGTGCCCTAGTGGATGAACGATTTGTTTAGAAAATGGAAGACAAGCCTTACAGTGTTGACAGTTCTGATGATATCAATATTGAGGAGGAGGAAGATCATATTGAGGAGAATCCAAGTATGTGTTCTAGTTTAGTTTATTTGTATTTGAGCTTTAGATACTTAGTACCTAATTTAAAAATATGTATTTGAGGTGTTATTTTCATAAACAAATTCTACGAAAATATTTGTACAAAACTGTTGTTTACCTTTTTTTAATAAGTCTTTTGGATGTAAATAACTCTGTTATTGTTAACCATTTTACATAGTGTCACTACTTATATTTTCTTTTCCCTGTTTTAATTTCATAAAGAGCATTAAACATTTTACATCCTCTTTGGTGGCTCGCCTTATTCTAAACTAGCTATTTTTTCATTGTTCTTCAGGTTATCCACCGGATTTCCCTATCGAAGCTTTGGTTAAGCTAGAACGGCCATCGCCGCCGCTGCCGACGCCGCCACATACGCCCACAGACGACACGCCTCCGGCCGTCGTCCTCTCGCGTCACCAAGCGGCTTGGACGCCACCCCAGCCCTACCAGACTTACCCCAGACCAATGACACAGTATTACGAGAAAGCCCCAGTGCAATACGCGCATCCAACCATGTCAACTTACATGCAAACTCAAGTTGCCACTCTACCACCGTCCGCGCCTTACCACGCCATGTTGGTGAACCAGTGGATCAGAAACGCTGCTCTGTATCACCACTCGCTCCGTTACCCTGGAGCCATGGCACAGAGGATGCCTGGAAGGAACCCCCCGCCCATGCGAGCTCCGGGCGTCCCCGGCGCAAGGCCCAAAAAACAGTTCATCTGCAAATACTGCAACCGCCATTTCACCAAGTCCTACAACCTGCTCATTCACGAGAGGACGCACACCGATGAGAGGCCCTACTCTTGCGACATCTGCGGGAAGGCTTTCCGACGACAAGACCACCTCAGAGACCATAGGTAAGCATCAAACCTTGTTTATAGCTATCAAGTTATTGTCCATTAAGGCCATTCGATAGTCTTGTAACTTATCCTGATGAATGTTTTCGATGTGCCCATAAATTTTACTTTCACTATTACTATCTCGAGGAGTTCATATTTAATTTAATGTTTCCCTCTTATACCAACAACGTGATTTAGTACGTGTTTCATCGAGGCATTGTTGACGATAAGAGAGAAAAAAATTAAGAGTGTAAACCTTTTTGTGAGGTCGCGGGGCCGCACGCGCTCCTCTGACAACCGGTTCGGTTCTTTACGATCACCATATCTGTCTTGCTCCGTCGTGGAACAAATTACATGTTATATTTCTTCTCTTTACGAGACTTCGATTTTTTTCCTCTCTTATTATGCCGTATATTAACAATCTAATGCGTTTGGGCAATAGCTTGTAATTTAATTCAGACCTCTTATTATTTTGTCGCCTATAGAGTCATAAAAGTTCACGTGTGTGTATGTTTACATAGAGCTTGTTCACCTCGTCCGTTTTTAAAATTTACAGATCAAACTATATGCTAATATTTATTTCCTTTCTTTACAGATACATTCACTCAAAGGAGAAGCCGTTCAAGTGCACGGAATGCGGTAAAGGTTTTTGCCAGTCGAGGACTTTGGCGGTCCACAAGATTCTGCACATGGAAGAGTCTCCCCACAAGTGTCCGGTGTGCAACAAGAGTTTCAACCAAAGATCTAACCTGAAGACGCATCTGTTGACGCACAGCGATGCTAACAAACATCACTTGGAGCACCTGGAGGGCTGCCAAGAGGTTTCATCCACGAGTCAGTCTGATAACTCCTTGTTAGACCTCTCTCATAAGCCCTCACCACCTCCGATGCCCCAGCAGCACCAAGCCCCGGTCAGTCCTGTCAGCCACCAATCCCCCTTGGAAGGACCTAAGAGAACTCTTGGCTTTTCAATAGAAGACATTATGAAACGCTAATCTTAGACTACGTTGTAGATATTTATTATGTTATCTCATAGGAAAATCAAGTTTTTAGGCATTATGAAGATTAAAATCATTGCACCACTTTCAATTAGTCACTTGTTTAGTTTTCTGTTTTTACCAAAGACTTCATTGACTGTTTTGAAATCCTTATCATTTTGCATAACGGTTTTGTCCTTACTTGTACTTTTCTTACTATAAGCTCTTAACGTTCGGTTAGCATTAATATATTTTTCTTCAGAGAGTACAATTTGTCAAGCTGATGTTGTCCTGATTTATTATTTAGAAACTCAGATCTTCTTTCTAAGACTGATTATGTTTTTAGTAGTATTGTTATGTTTTTTAAGAGGTTTATTATTGTGATAGCTCGTAGACTAAGTTTATGGTTACTAAAGTTACCGGAAAGTATTACCTTTATTTTAAGTTTCTCATTCCCAAATTGAACGGCTATGACACACTATTAAAATATTTGATTAGAATTGTATCTACCTATTTAAGTTAAATAACTTAGGTATTTAGTGAATGTAATTAGGTTCCGTTTGCGTGTATTTTTTGTAAATATGTAGATATCATAATAGGAATAATTACTCTATGAGGCTACTATTAAAATAAGGAAAAAGAAAAACCCATACAAATCTTTCTTCTTTGTTTTATTTCTTTGCAATTACTTCGTAAGTATTATACCTACAGTACACAGGTAGGAAGGTAACCGAAATACCCTTAGCTAAAATAAGGTGTAAATGTCTACAAAAATATGTAGGACTAACATTATAATTAAACACACTCATAAACTATTTAGAGATAAAAATCAACATAACTCATTACATAAATCAAAACCTGCAAACGCAGAAAAATATAGAAAGCGATAAAAATTAACCTTTGCCATAACCAAGCCTAAAATATTAAAGTAACGGCAACAAGACTAAGCTTTCATGCCGGAGTCACAAGACCAAGACACTTTGTAGAAGTGTGAACGTATATAGGTACGCTATAAAATAATATAGGTATAAATATAATAAATAAATAATGATGGACAATCCAAACATTAGGCAGATTTACTTACGATGAAGGAATATAGTTATTATCACACTAATAAGAATGTAGTTATTCTAATGTACTAGGTATGTAACTTTATAAAAATTAGTACCTACTTAGGTACTAGTTTTTATAAAGTTACATACCTATAGAAAAAAATCGCTGCTGACAAAATTCATTTAAATAATAATAAATAATTCTGAACAATTCGTTTGATTATTTAAAACTATCGTGCTTATTATTTAAAATTGTATATTTATGTATATTGTATGTGTGTCTGTAGTACCAAATATTTTTTATGTATCTATCAATCCATCCACACAGCATCATCTAGCCCCAAAGTAGATTTTAGTTCTTCATTGGTTTAATTCATACATTATCAAAGATATTTTAAGGTACTTAGAGTGTGAGGCCTTACGCACTTTAATAATAAAAACTTAATACATAGCAGTTTAAAATACCTTGAGGGCTAGTTCATATTATAATAATCAATTCTTACTAAAAGCAGCTAAAAAAACATAAGACTATATATATCTTAGTCTAGATTAGTCTTAGAAGGTATAGTTATTTTTACTCCAAGACTCAAAACTACGGCACATGGCGTCATAGATCGTGCCATACCTACTCAACACCGCCGTTATTAGGTATACGGTTTTTAGTATCAAGCAAAATTAATTATAATCATATGTTGCGAGATGGTTGATGGTGAATGTGGTCATCACTTTGATTCGGAGTGGAAAAATAGACACGGTAATTAAGTAGGTAGGTACTATAGTATGGTGCCAGGGCAGTAAGCCTAAACCTTTTCAATATTTAAATGATTTAAAGTATTGCCGCGAAACCGATAAAACTCCTGGAGCACACTTAAACGGGATAATTGAAGCACTAGATCGTTTCTCTTTGCTAAATCAATTTATCTTTTAGTAAACTTAGTAGGTAAAAGTGGCCTACAATCGGGACCAATGGACGAGTAGAATGGAAAAAAGTATTTAATGTAAAATTGTGTAAAACATCTATTGGAAAGGTCTTTATATCATAATTTGAACAAGAATTTTATAGATTTCGGACAAAATAATATTCTGTTTTTTTTAAACAGCGATATGGAGAGTTTTAATGTTTAATCCGCTTAATAAAAGGCTGATTATGATTAAGTAATTGTAAGCTCTTGGACTGTATTAAAGATCCTTGATTACTTATTGATTTACTTATTGTTAATTAATTACTCTAAGCCTCCTTTAATAGGGATCAATGGGCCTTATGATTATCGTTGTTTATTTATATTAGACCTACTAAACGCGGAACGTCGCGCCATCTATCAGAAAGCCGATGAACTAGCAACTGTCGCGTGTCGCAACGCGATGTCGCCACCCGTATTGAAATTGGTCAATGACAACCGATTATCGATAGTTATTACAAATAAACACTTTTAAAATATTTTCTTACTGCTAAATTGTTATAATTATCCTTGCTTTATACGCACTCTGTTATTGTTTGTTTTATGAATTTAAATTAATTAAATATTAAATTGTGATGTTGAAATATAATATGACTGAAAGTTTTTTCTGTGAGTGAACCTTTTATTATTCAATGTATATGCTATTATTATGTGAATTGAATTGAAATAGTGTATATGCAGTTTCACATACACTAGGTATAATTTGTAAAGCTCCATCTTTTGAGTTTCAAAAAATAAAAAAAGGAGCTTACTAACCAATTCTAAAGAATCGACGGTTTGCAACTGATTGATGTTTGAAGTTTAGCTCTTGCATTGCAATTTACCAGTCAATGGAAATTGCAACAAATAATACTCTGATTGAGGTCTAATCGCGGAATCTCGACGATTCCCATGACTATTTAGATTCCCATTACATCGTTTCGTCCAATTATATGATTAATACAATTAATCATGATTTTTGGGTTATCTCACTTTTGCTAAAAGGCAAAAACTTTCAAATACCATTTCTCTATCTTGGAATTATGGTCCGAGTCTTGATTATCTATTAATAGGTATTTTTTTTGTAAATAATAGGTACAAAAATAGTATTTCTTTCTATTTAAAAACAGGTACCTATTCGTAGAAATAAATATGTCAGGCCTGTAAGGGCCACTGAATGTTGTTAGCTGTTGCTAATGTAGTGTTTTTAATATAATTATAATGATAATTATATCATTATTATTTGTTTCTATTTTTAAAATACTTTATTTTAAATTTTGTAGGTTATCTTTGCCCTGCAGTGGGATAATACATGCTGAAAATAAATAAATAATAATAAATAATTATCTTATTACAATTCAATTTAAATACATTTATACCATAAGATCACAATATGGAACACTTGGTCATGTCAAAGCAACATATTTAAATACAAAGAATGAATACAAGAAATAGTAATTCATTTCACTTGTAGATATTAAGTTATTATTATTTCTTGAATATAATCTGAATTTTATTTAAATTAATTACGCTTAGTATAGAGAAGAAGAACATTTATATATGTAAGTAAACTAAATGTTATTTTATGTAATTTACGAAATAAATGACTATTGACTATTAAATGTTCACTCAACTTTGGCATACGGTTCTATGGCCAACAGAATAATAGTGATATTTCTAGATGCGTGTTTAATGAAGATTGCATGACCTCCGGCGTCAGTAGTCCTCTGAAGTAGCTCAAACGAAACTTTGGGGCATTATGTCTAATTTATTACCGTTCACAATAACGCGATATACTGAGGTTTTGAAGAAGATTTATGTTATACCTCTAAGCGATGCCATAGAATACGTAAAACCGCTTGTTTAATCACAGAATAACTATAATGATATGAAATAGTTTATTAGACCAAAAAAGGGCATGTAAAGGCCACTGCCATCGTTTATTAGACAATACAAATTATAATAGTACTACGTTTAATGCAATTTCACAGCCAACTAGAAGGAATAACCAAATTATCCGTTATGTAGGCACCTGTAATTTTCAACTAGAAAAGTTTTTCGTGTAAACATGATCTCTATGTACTACTACTTTTCCTAGATTTGACCACCATGACGAAAAAAAACTACCATTTTTATCGTATAAATTATTAGTTATAGTAAAATTTTATTAAAAAATCTGCCGTTGCCTGCTAAGCCGTCTAGGTTTTTGCTTACGTAAAAATTATCTATGTAACCTTTTGCTTCCTAAGATTTATAAAAAAATCAACATTGTCAACACAAAGTCTTCATTTAACCCTTTTAAATTCTTGTTACATTATCGTCTATAGATTTGGCATACATACGCCAAACGATTATCAGGATGATCCAGCTTAACCTTTTTACCCTGTGAATACTCGTAGCTTGCATTTAAAACAAAGGTTTTTGAGTGTAGCAATGGAATGATTTATGGCCAAGTAAAGTTTACGAAGCAGTTGATTTTTGGTTTTAAAGAAGCTTTTAAATAGTAGTTGTTGGCAGTCGGAAACTAAATCAATCACAATTTATAAGGATTTTTTTATTTCAGATCCAGTTTCGTGGCTTTAAATTATTTATGGCAACATCGTCGAACCTCTGGTTTTGTAATAACAGTAAATAGAATATTCTAAAATTACTCTCCCACCTTTTATATTAAATTCCCTTAATCTATTTCCTATTCAAACCAACAACGCACGCGCCACCTGGCGACACCGACACGCACTCGGATTGACAGCTGTCAATCTTCGGATATAATCGGCCATCATCGGTTTCATTTCGGTCAATTAGGGACGCGCCCATACACAAATGTAACCAAACCCCTAGACATGGCGTTAACTTTCTAAGAATTAATATTTTGTGTTCAATTGTACAAAGGTACTTAGAAAGAGGTAGTAGGTAATATTACGGTTGGTAGTAATCAAGTTTATTATTTTAGAGATTTTTTAAATTTGTTGATGAAGCTCGAAAAAGAAAACGTGATTTTACTGTTTTCCAGATTCTTGAAGTAATTTAGATAGCAGATACTAAGAAGTTTTGCGCTGGTATATACAACTGTTTATTTCCTTATTTCGATTTCAATTCCTTACGATATAATCATCAATTGCAATTAATTCTTAGTGCAAGTTTCTTTCTGAAAAACCAATAATGCGTTAATACAAGCAATGCATGGCTAGGTATGTTATTAAAAATCTGATCAGCAACTCGAGGGATTGAATCATAAAAAGTCCAAAACATTTCATAGACCCGACAGCTAACAATTATAGTAAAACTTTGTTACGGACAATTAAAACTATTAAATTCGGAAGGGTAAAACATAGTGCAACTTTTTCGACAAACCTTCAACATAGGTACATCCACCAAGTTATCTGTTCACTTGACAGCGGCGCAAGCTGTTTCTACTTTAATCAATGAGAAAAGCAAACCCTACAGCAGATGCCTTATTCTTAAAAAGAAACAAAGCTTTGCATGGTTAATCTAGCCCTGTTTTGCTATTCGTTAATCAGTGATTTATTTTCTCATTAGTAGATCTGCTGTCAGTTGGCTGCAAGATTTTTGTAACAATATACATAGAGAAGTTTACTCGGCAGTTTTGGAAAAAGGGCACATCCATAGTTTTCAGAAGGTGGTTACTTACCTCTGACACAAGAGTTCTCCAGACATCTCATATTTCACATTTCATTTTATTGCATCCATAAGTAAAATAAATAAAAAACGCTGGACAATCCACACAGCATCACCTAGCCCTAAACTCAGCAGAGCTTGTGTTATGGGTGTATTTTAGCACTCTTAGTTGTTAGCTTACAATTATGTACGCGGTTACGGTGTAGCAAATTGAGAAGACTGGTACTAAAGTTACTTAAAATTTTTACTAACATATTACTAATTTTTATCGTCAAAAAAATTGTTAAGTACCTATATACTCAAAGCTCGGTTAAGAGCTGAAAAAAGAAATAGTTTATTAGAACCAGAAAATTATTTTGAAGTAAGAGCCACGCTTCCATTTTTGTAAACCAGATGAGTTAAGTTTGAGGCACTGTATCCTTCTGAGTAAAGCAGGTAAGTCTAAAAATAGAAAATTGACGCTTGATTCGGACGTATAATTATAAAAGATCAAAATTTTTGAGCTGAACATTTTGGACTAGCTATTAAATGCCGAATTTGGGGGCAAATGCGGTTATAATAGGGGCAGTTAGTTTCGAATGATACGGGTTAGTGATGCCTGTGACTTTCTTGACGTGGATCTGTCATTGATTGTGACGATTTAAAAAGAGATTTTAAAATAAAATCATGTAAATTAAAATTTATATAAAAAATTTGGCAAAAATTCAATATATTTTACGTTAATGTGAATTGCACATAGTTTGGAGAAGCCCAATATGAAGCAGTGATTATAATTTTAGCTGTGGATGACAATTATTGTGAGGTAGGTACTAACCTACTGACATGAAATGTGATGGAAGTAAATAAATAAATAAATAATGCTGGACAGGACAATCCACACAACATCATCTAACCCCAAGCTAAACAGATCTTGTGTTATGGGTAGATACTAGATATACATAATACAATACATTACATAGATAGATATATTTTTACTATACATAGAAAATACCCAGAACAAATATTTGCAGATCGTACAAACATTTGTCCCAAGACAGGAATCGAACCCGCAATCTCCTGCATCCTAGGTGGACCTTAGCCCGCCGCGTCACATTGATTAATAAAAATCAATGAAAATTGATAAAATTGAATAATATAACAGAGTAAATAACCTTCCTTACGTACCTACACTGTCAAAAGAGTGTAAACACAAAATTTTGCCAATGAAACTCTAGAGTTTAGTCTTATTTTACAAAAACTGCCATCACTGAATGTCCTTTGGTCCCATCACTACGAAAAATAAAATAAATGATTGTTATGACTCGCTCCAAATCTGCACTTTTGCGGTTACCACTCTTTTGATTTTGTAGACGTGCCTTCCGTTCAAAAAACTTGCCTGTTATTTGCAACTAATAGTTACATTATAAAAGGACGAATTCATTTTCGTAATCACAGGTTTGTGACACTCGGGCTCTTATAATATTAGCGTGAAAAGTGATTTATGAATGACTAATTCTAGAATGGAACGACAAATAAATGGTAGGTATTAGTCATTTTATGTGATTTATAATGAGCAAAATTTTTTCTTATGTCCATCTGCCATTATCAATTGATTTAACTGAAATAGATAAGACACTCTGATTTTAATAGGTACTTATTCATTTCTTATCCAACCAAAGGAAAGGCGGCATGTTCCTTGTGAGTTTTTTAACACCTACACTGCGGTCGCCAATCCGTCTGGTAAGCGTCGTATGGCTAAGCTCCCTCTGGTTTGGGGGAGGCACGTTCTGTATTAGAAGTAACAGTGCTGTAAGGTATTTATTTCTCACAGCCAATTGTTTAAAAAAACTTGCGTTTAAATAAACTTAAATAAAAAGAAGAAACAAGATAGGGAGACCCCGCCAATAAAAAAGACATAATAAAATGCAGAGCGAGAGAGAAATGGTTTTCATTTCACACAGACAATTGTTTCAAAAAACTTACTGAACGTTAAACGTATTGAAGAAGAAACAATAGAGGGAAAACACGCCAATGAAAAGGATATACGAGTACTGACAAGCAGAGCAAGAGAAAATTTGCCTAATTTAGGTTGTAAAAAGAGCATCGAGAGAGAGAGAAAGAGGTAATGAAAGAGGCTTAATTCAGGTTCGTTTGAATTTTTTTTCTTTTGTTAACAATCTGCCATTTAGTACTCCCTCGGTGCCTCCGTTCGTGCCGTGGCCAGCCACGCCGCACACCCAGGTGTGCGGCGGCGTAAGAATCGTCCCTTCGAACTTAGCCCGTGGATGATGTCGTCGCGTGATCCCGCGCGCAGTGATTGTAGTGGAAGTACACAATCATTTATTTCTCTGTGTACCTTACATAACTAGTACTTACCTATAATAATATTTTGCCCTGTTTATTATTAAATCTTAACGAGGGCAAAGGTGCGGTGCGGTGGTGTCACTTAAAGAACAGCTAAAACAGGTAGAGATTAGGCTAAGAGTGTAATTGTTTGTTACCCCGAATAAATAAAAAACTGAAAACTAAAAAGTGTCGACAAAGGGAACCTGCCACAGGTAAAGCAGCTGCTGTCCTGCCAGAAGAAGTACAGCTGCTTCCTTCTGTATATTTAACACCTCAACTGCTATCACCAATCCGCATGTCAAGCTTGGTGGTTATAGCCAAACCCCCAAGAGTATGTAATGTATGTAGGACGTACGTGTACTGATAAGTAAGGTTGTAAGACCTTTTCACCAAACCTTTATTCTTAAACAATTTTCAATGGAATCTTCCTTCCATGAAAAACTAATTCTTAATTCTTTATTGCACTAAATAAAACATACATAAAAAAACATAAAACTAGAGAAGGAATGGCAAAGGCGAGCTTAACCCTAAAAAGAGTTCTCTTCCAGCAAACCATAATGGGAGAGAGAGTGACAAGGTTATGTGCACAACATTCATACAGAAAAAGAAAATGGTTTAATCCTTAACTACATAATTAATAGACTACTACATATTATCACTACACTATGTCTATGATACCTATTTCAATATATAAATATTGTATTTTATATATATGTTCCTAATATCATACAATAATTATATACATATGTAATAAAAATATAATAAATACTAAGTGTGTAATTACAAATTAAATAAAAAATATATGGTATAAAACATTTTCTCAATCTTTCAGAAACACCTCCTCTTCATTTAATATACAAAATGGCCACTGATCATAGAGTAGCAAAGCAATAAAATCGTCCCGAGCAATGACTAATTTCACTACGCCACTGGCGCCAATGGCTTGGTAGCGGCATCATTTGACCACATTGTAAACCGCAAACTAATCAGCAAACGTATCATTAAACCGTCATTTTGGGAATCATCCTGTGGGATAGGTCGAAGGATTTAGAGTAAATATAGATGAAAATGTGTTTACGAACTTATAGCCTCTGTGAAGCAATTTTATAGACTGTAAACAACATTGAGTGTGTGTGTACTTTTGAAGTATAATTTCCAGATTATTAAAATAATTAAATCATCAGTTGTTTACAAAGTTAATGTATTTACGTGTGCATTATGATATGCTATGGCATGGTTATTGATTTTACTTTCACACACAAATCAAACTAACAGCCTTTACCAGTCTACTACTGGACTGGACATAGGCCTCATCTGATAATCGCCTTATTGACTCTTCTTAACTTCTTTATTGCACACACAAGTTAAATCATACATAAAAGTTAACAATTAATGGACATGTACAAAGGCGAGCTTAACCCTAAAAGAGTTTTCTTACAGCAAACTTATGAATATACAGAGAATTTATGAACGGAGTGTAGATAGATAATGTGTACATGCAAGAAAGGAAAAAAAAATTATATAGAGAATAATATTTTACAAACCTACATACAAAACTACCATAAACTAAAAAACAAATGCGATAAATACCTAAAATAAAAAAAAATATAAAATATACCAATACATATAATATATTTGTATATCTGCTATAACTGTAGAGAGATAATGTTCTTTTAGCGTAGACTTTTAGCGTAAACTAACTCTTTGCCAAAATTAGGTGTTTACACGACATGCCATACTTGCGGTTTACCTGACCAACTGAACATCTACGATCATCGATACATCCGATTTTTTGTGCCATTCATGAATGAACATAATGGCATCGAATCATTCCATTTTATTTTGCAATATCGTAAACTATAATTATCTTGTGGGACTGCTGGACAGACCACAGTTTTTTCACGGTAGTTTTTATTTAAAGTTTGACAGGAAAATTATACTCACGATCATGATAAAATGCAACCTTTACTGCTTTGAAATATATGTCATCGCAAGCTGTTTTCATGGCAGTTTTAAGCCATTTTTATAATCACACTAGAATCCCACACTGCTGGCATGATATATGTGCCTCTTTTCCTCCATTATTTTATAACTTTTATCACTTCTTCCTCATAACACACAAGCTCTGCTTAGCTTGGGGCTAGATGATGCTGTGTAAATTGTCCAGCATTATTTATTTAGGTATTATTCCTGACAGTCTCTTCTGCCCAGTTTCCAATTATACATACTGTACAGTTAAATTGTATTTCTCCAGAAGAACAGAAGAAACAAAGCCGTTTTAATTAAGAATTTGCATCACTATTTTTTTAAACAATTATTTTATGACATATTGCATTATTTTATTCAGCCAAAGAAAATAAACGCGTGGACGGAGTACAAGTTCAATGCAGCTGAAGACTATTTTTAAACTAACAAATAAAACAATCAAAGTCAATTCAGACAAACAGTCTAAGCAAGCCATTAATAACGTGATCGTGGACACCCTCCAAAGTCTCCAGGCAGTGCCGCAGGCAGATTCCCAAAACGTGGGGTCAAATGTCGAACAATTTATTGCCTCTTCAGAAACTTCGAGGCCTTTGGGAATCGCGAACCTCTAATTAGAAGGATTATGGTAACATTCACACAGGTGCGTCGGTGCAGCCCTAATAAGCATCTTGGCTGGAGGCGAAACGTGAAAGAGTGCTAATGTTTTCGGTGCAGGTGATTTTGATGATCGTTTATGGGATCTAGGAAAGACGGAGTTGGCTTTAAGGAGGCGGAGGTTCTTACTATAAAGATAAGATGCTTTATTATAAAATAGGATAATAGGTAGGTAGGTAACGAAAAATTAGCAATATATAAACCATCGTTTGTGGATGTAAATGTCGATGATGTAGGTACATCATCAGTTCAGTCAAAAATGTATTAAATTTAGATTGCTTCAATGAAGTGAAAATAAAATACATTCTATTTTTTCTCGATGAACTACAAGTATCAAACACTGTAAAATTATTGATTGTTTCATTTCTGGCCTCGATATTTCGCAAACATTTCATAAATATTGCACATTGGTAGCTATTAAATGTATATATGTGACAATTTTCACACATTTTGTTATTTTGCAATGCGCCTTTCAATAGGCCTTCACAATCCAGAGTTTTTATCACGTATGCCGTAATATTAAAAGCATTACTTACACGAGAGGGCATAGGGTTTGCCCTTTGACCAGACATTTCAGGCACGCGCGTCACCCGTTAGTCTTATCGAACTACAATGTCGGCGTGCTATGTATACGGACTCTACTCTTCATACAAACTCATTCTTTTGTCACACTAAAAAAGAGTTAAAATACTTGGTGCAGGCAATGTTGATTTTGATATAGCACACGTTTTGGATGGTCGCGGAGGAATACAAATCGGGATACTAAATAATATATAAATATTGCTGCACAATTCACACAGCATCATCTAGCCCCAAGCTAAGCAGAGCTTGTGTTATGGGTATTAGATGAATGATATACTTAATACGATACATTACATCGATAGATATATTTTATTATACATAGAAAATACCCAGAACACCTGGTACAAATATTTGCAGATCGTACAAACATTTGTCCCAAGGCGGGAATCGAACCCGCAACCTACTGCGTCGCAGGCGGAAATCGCCCGCCGCGCCACATCGATCGTCTGCATGGTACAAACTTCTGGAGGCCTATAAACAGCAATGGATAAAATCTGGCTGCGGATAAAACTGGCTCCATGTTTTTTCGATTAATAAATAAGAGGAGTTAAAATGTATATAGACTTAATGGCCAATTAATAAATGGCCGGGTTTCCACCGCAAAAGGATTATGAGTGGAAAATAAAAAAAAGTAGGTAGGACGGACTCC
Organism: Eupithecia inturbata; assembly: GCA_963662085.1. Lineage (NCBI taxonomy): Eukaryota > Metazoa > Arthropoda > Insecta > Lepidoptera > Geometridae > Eupithecia > Eupithecia inturbata. The sequence goes on from OY759195.1 coordinate 4,901,726, forward strand.
TTTTCATTTCCACCAACAATGAATTCTGTCTGTTGATTTCCACCGCAAAAGTATACCGGGCTTTAACATAATTTTTCGTCTTGGAATATGCAAAATTATAATTATTTACAAGAATGCCCTACGGAACGTTGTCGTTGATAGGATCTTAGCAAGAATGTGTATCATTCTTACACAATTTGAGCAACTTTGCTCTAAGTTTGAGATACCTAACAACAGTATATTTTTGTATGAAAATAGTTTGGCTTGTTGCTACCTTGAACGGTAGTAAGAGCACCTATGCCCCAATCTCAAACATTTATCACTCACATTCATGTAGATATCTTCATAGATTTCTTCAGATAAGCACATTATGAAGAAGCATAATTTGATATTCGTGACACCCAGCATAAGGAACTATGTTTTTGTGACTCTACGTAGGTTCTACTTAATATATCCGTAGTTTTTGTCACTAAAATATAAAGGAACCTTGAAAAAGTTACAAAAATACCCAAACTTATCGGGTTTTTGTCAGAATTCGTTTTTATTTTAGCAAAAACGTTATTTGTTTTTGTAGATTATCGACAAGCGGCTTTAAAAATAACACCAATTTTAGCAATACAAATCTAATAATAACTTTTATAATTGCACATTAAAAACCAGTACTCATAGGCGTGTATTTCGAGAAGATAATCGGATGACTACATTTTCATTGATGTTTTTGACAGACGTTTTCATGCCTCAAACAAAGCTGCTAATTGACCGATTATTTTCCTTCGAAGTCCCTTGTTTACAATTCCTCTTTATAAAATTATACTTTTGACAGTTGTAGATACTCTTCACATTTTAGACAAACAATTAAGTAGAAAATTTCATCTTTACTTCTAAACATTTCTGATTATATCCTACCCTAGTTGATAATGTTTCTTACTTTTCGTAGTTCAGTACTTAGTTATTGATCCATCATATCATATTTCTACCCGCATGCAGAGCATCAATTTACTTGGACATCAAAGCTCATTTCTACAAAAGCTTCTAACAATTTGCGTTCTAATAAATCCTTGCCTAGTTGATTATGTCCCTAACTTTTCCTTGTTCAGTACTTGGTCGTAGATCCATCCTATTTCTACCTAACCACATATATGTAGAGCAGCTATTTCATTGGACATCGAAGCTCCTTTTTACACAAGCTTTAAACAATTTGCGTTGCCGTTCTCACACGATGTTTCATAATATTTATATTTATCGCGGTATCGTCAACTACTGCCGCAGGGTGCTCCGCCCGCGCTGGCCAACGTTCCCACGTGCCCTGAATGCTTGGATTGCGTGTGACCTGCCGAAGAAGACGTTTATATAGTGATCACAGATCATGTCTGTATGGTTAGATGTATGGTTAGGTTTAGAATATTATATTTTTGATGTAAAATGAAGGAAAGTCGTAATTATTATGCCGAATGAAGTCAAAATCAAATTGAAATATTGTAAAAGTTGTGTATTGTGGAGTTCTAGGAAAAATATTGAATATATCCGAAATTTCTAGAATTTGAAAATAATTTCTGTTAATTTTCACGAAATACTTATTTTTCGTAAACAGCACTTTCAATTTACACGAAAACGTTAGCTTTTTTGAATACTGAAAATTTTCTCAGAACTATTCTATGACTGCGATCGAAAGCCAACGGAAACAAAGTCCCGGGCCTTCACTAGTCTTCACACAATATTTCGGTGGGCAGGGTCATCATCATAATCAGTGGTCCAACAGACGCAGTTGGCTGCCTCAGTGGATCTACCGTTTGCTCCAGGCTAGGACGACCTTAGACTTCTTATGGCCGTGGGATTTTTCTGAAGCAATCCGAGATACGTTGTGGGTGTGTTTGGGGTCAGGTTTTGTTTTGGATTATAAAAGGAAGGTATTTAGTAGGTGCAAAAATGGTGTATTTACGACCTTTCAAGGGACTTTGTCAAAATTTTACACAAAAATCAGGATAAAAAAAATAGGTCTATTTCGAAGCCAGAAGGGCATTTCGCTTCTGTTATAGAAAAGGTTACATTATGATTTACAGCTCTGACTGTTTGTGCATTTTCATCAGTCTAAGGATAGATTTCCTTCATACGATGTAAGGGCTAGATACACGGGCAGCTTTGAAGCCCTCAGGATCGACTGCTTCAAGCTGGCGATTGCATAGTGAACTACAGTCTTATATTTACAGACAGAGCCTCTCAAGCTGTTGCTATGCAGTCGCAGCTTGAAGCAGTCTAGGCTCTAATTCTGAAATTAAATTTTAGGTATTCAATTCGTTTAATATCAGCAATCAACAGGTCACAATAATTATGTAGATATCGTGCGTTGTAGGTTTTTTCTTGGGTTTTCCAGACAATTTCATTTTCTTGCGGTTCTTTAAACGTTAAGGTTTTACCGATATTTTAATTATTTTGTTATGGCAATTTAAAATAGTTTCTTTATCAAACCATCTACAGCAAAAAAAAATGTCATTAAGAATTAGGTAGGCAACGACGAAAATTGCGATTTCTTTACGAACTGACGACGACGGCAACTAAGCTCCCTTACTTACTTACTAATAAACTTAGGTACTTAACTACATAACAAATTTGTCAATTTTCGGTACAAAACCCACACGAAACTCTTAAAATGTTGTAATATCATTGACAACTATTTAAAAAAAATGCGAATTTATGCGCCAAAATAAATCAGTAATGATTTCTGTTGTAGACTGCACCTCCCGGAGTTAGATTTTGCATGATCTTACAGCTTTATAGCAACATTAAGGCTGTTAAACCAAAAACTATTTTCTCAAATTCCTTTAGCGGAACAAAAAGTCTTTCAGATGCATGTAATAGCTGCGTTCGATGTAATGACGCTAACCCGCGGAGGTGATTACAAGATTACAAACGTTTACCGAATGATTCGATAATCGGCTCGAGGGATGTTTGCTGGGAACATAGGATAGCCGGAAAATTTTATATGTGTTGAGGAAAGTTAAATTTTTCAGGTGATTGCTTTTATTTTGTCCCTAAGTAAAGAAGTCCTTCTGAAGGGCTTGTCCGTGAAAATGCCTATATCTACCGCCGAGCAGCATTGATTCTGATTTGAAGAGCAGGTCTTACGTGGCATAAGCATAACCCATCTACTGCCCAGCCTCTGCGGCGTGACCCGGTGAGGGACGTGCCGTTGCTGTTCCGTACAGCGGAATACACGAATACATGGGTACAAAGCGTTAACATCTAACTACTGAGACTACACCATTCCTATGGATAAGCTTAAGTTGACGTAATTCTTAGCAGCTGTGCAAGGTATCGGTATAACTCGATACTAATTAATACCTTCATATCCTTGACGTCACGTCTTGACTTGACGTCATGAGTCATGAGGTTTATCTGTTTATTCCTGCAATTAGAAGTTTATGACATTTCAATGATTATTAATAATATGACATTATTATGGCAACGTTAGTTGCTCCACGTGTTGCACGTGCATACGATGTACTGCAATTAATGTTGAATTGAATAATATAGGTATTTATTTTCTCTTACTATAGATAATTGTTTACAATTTTGTCATAAACTTAATTTATAGCTAGTTTTCAAGAGACTGGTTCCCGTGAGACATTTATGAAAACTGTGGGTCACCTGAATATATACATAAAGCCGGACAACAATTTGTATCCGAATATCCTACTCAAGCCATGTCGCTTACCGCTTATTACTTGATAATATTGGGAATCGGGATAAAATTTAAAGAATCTCCCTGGAACGCCATCTGGTGGGATTTAAGAGGATTCAAGTAATCTACCGTCTGCTATGGAATGTATGGAAAATTCTTACGGTAAACACTGTGTTTATTATGTTAATTTTGGGAGAGTTTTCGATATAAATTCCTGAGGATATTGAAGTCTACTTGTAGACGTAATTAATAGGTCAGGGTTGAGTCATCATTGATTTGTCTGGATGGGAAGTGTCTGTATGATTAGAGAAGAAATATTGTGAGACATTTTGGTAGATTTCGTACTACGAAACGACTCTAGATTCTAGAAATAATGAAATCTAGAATAGTTTCAACCTCAATATAAATTATAAGCACCTAGTTATTAATATAATAATTTTCTGCAAAACCCCTTGACTTTACAGAGATTTAAAAAAAATCGTAACACATAATATTACAGAGATTTTAACGAACCGATTTTACAGAGATATTAAATCATTTCTGCGAACACATAAAACTACCTAAACAAACCACTTCCAATGAGCTTTCATTATGGTCTTTTATTTTGTTTAAAGAGCCTTAACCAGCAGAAAGGATAACAAGTCCAGCTTTTCCTGCTAAACTTCAACCTCCGAAACCCAGACGCCACTTCAAAAAACGCCACGCCTCCCCCGCGGCCCCATTGACCTACCGCCATTACCCCAATTATCTAATACAAAGGCTCCGATGTTGTCCCTTAGTAATTAAAACAAATAGGGTCAAAAAGACCCGAAAACCGCCTAAGGCGCCACAGGGCGGCAACCCGCCGGCAATCTCTCCGTCGCCAACGCACCCCTACATTATAACCTAATCTAATTATTGAATTCGTACAATGTTGTGTTTACTTTTTTTCTAATTTAGTAAAGTATAGCTTATAATGGATGCCTAAGCGCTAAATGGCACGTTTAGGGCAATATATCATAAAGAAGTCACTGTTTGAAGGACCGTTTGGTTCTCACGGTGGATAAGGCGGTACGTAGACGTTATTATAAGGCGCCGGTTTCGCCTCTAGATTGTTACGGATTTTATTGCATTCCGTGTTCACGGCTGATCACTTGTTTTTTAGTTGGATGACTCAAGACCCTCCTGACCTTAATGTTTCAGGATCTAGGGACCTTATTAATATAGTTATACATTTTGTAAGCCTCTTTTAAGTCCTTTTTTTTACCGTCTGTTCTACTTCTTTAATCTGGTGGTACTTCTTATAATAAGTATACCAACTGTCTAAATTATTAGTTTTATTGCCGTCTCGTTTTGTAAATTTTTGTAAAGCCGCACAAAAAATTCAATGCACGATAAGTTTTAGCAGAACTTTGAACATAGGTAAATATTATTTTTGTTAGGACTTGAGTTTCATTTTAATTTTCGAATAGCTCAGTAACTGATTTTATGTTGGTACTAACCACTAACCTTATGCATATATTGTCTTAACCATAACTAAAATTACCTGCACCTTATCTGACAACTCATTTAAGTAGATGGAATAGTTTCTAGCCTACGAGCGCCTGCGGCTTGATCGGATCTTTCGAGGTGCTTCGGCTATCCTCGGGCGCTTTCGTGAAAGTTCGTGCCATGTCCATCCATCATTATTTCCATCACCACCCTTAGTTAGACATGGCAGTTTGCAATTGGGTAAGTGCCATTTACCTACATTATACTCATGTATAGAAAACTTCCTTGATTTTCTGACTCCTAATTTTAATTTCAGACCACCAAACAAACAATGCCGTCTTAAAAATTGTTAAAATATTCGAACGGGCACATAAATATTTCAAAATGAAGACACACTCGCCCAGGGATCATTAATGCTCATCTGTTCGGATATTTACTGACCAATTACACAATGGCTTGGGTTTTTCACTCTCATCTATAGGTACTACAGTTTAGTTTGGATCTCATCACTTTGACTAAAGATTAATTAGGAATATGGATAGAGATTAGGAGACATATATCGTATCCTGTTGAATACACAATAACTTCGAGACAAATAAGTCACCTTAATCATTCTTTTTTCGAGTCCATTTCAAAACCAATTTAGGTTTATTATTTGGTACGAACTGAATCAAAAATGTCACTGTAATTAGTGTAGCATCTATGCAAAGTTCTTGTCAAAGTGACAAGAATGTTGACAATTCTTCAGAGTGAAACTTCTGAGAGAAAATCTAAAAGATATTCTGTGACTATTGTGTGCTTATTTTATACGTATGAAATGATTCATTATGCGTCTCAGGTCATCGTTAGTGTCAGAACGGTTGTATATTTCCGAGGGGGTATTATTGAGAAAGGGTTAAAGTTAAAGGTAAAGCATAAAGTTCAAAATTTGCGTTTCTTTCAAACACAAATCTTTGCTAAAAGAAAATAAACAAAGAAGAAGGCGTAGAAAAAAGTGCGTATGGATAGGTAAAGGATAAACTTGTAGGCACAACAATCAAGCAACATACAAATTAATATGTTAATATGTTATCAACAGAAATCAAACGAGATTTCTGTAAAGAACATTGGTTCGCCTTGTAAATTTATTTGTAACAAATAAAAATTTTCTGCACATTTTGACTTCTAGTGCCGTTGTCAGTAACCTTAAAGATAACCCAAGAAAGAGAAAAGGCAGTATCACCCCTTGCCACACTATAACGCTACAGAGTCACTGCGTGTGTAGAACCTCTTAGTGCAAGCAAGCGCAATATATATAAAACTGCTCATTTTATCACTACAAAAGGTCACTGCTGTTTAAGATGATACCAAAAATCACTGAACGGGGCAAGCACGGGGATTGTAGTCTAGGGTAGAATAGAGAAAAATTAAGTCACTTTGTCATCTAATGCACAAAATATTTGAAATTAATTCCTTCAACTTCAATAATGTACGCAATGTATGACGATGCGATGTCAATATTGTCTATTCTACCCTAGAGAGCAATCCCCGTGCTTGGCCTACTGGACAAAGCAGATCACTTTCTAAACTTCAGCGTGTCTATCCATGAAATTCAGGCTAGGACTCACTCATATTAATTTCTCTTCTCACGAACGCTTCCTTTCGAATAGATAAGCGTAGACAAAGAACCAATCGGGAAAACATTACTACTGACATTTGAATACCGAACGACACAAATTGTCATTAGTTTAATTATTTATTTATTTATTTTAACACTTTATTGCACTTTAAGGTACAAAGGGTGGGCTTAATGCCGCGGCATTTTCTACCTGCCGACCAAAACCATATGGTTTTTACAGGGGGTTGGCGTGCTAATAATAGTTAATAAATATATATATATATTATATATACTTATACCTAAATACCTATCTAAAGCATAAATATGAAGCAATAAACAAAAACATATTATGAAGTACATTAACTAGTTTAGTCTTAGTTATGTCAATTTACGTAGAAGTCAGAGTTTTTATCATCAATAGGTCAAGCAAAAATAGCCAGAGCTAATGATAGCACTGCAGTGGTGATAATAACACTGTTTGCGGCAATCGGATGCCATTAACATTGTCGATCTGATTGGATTTCCCATGGTATTGTGAGAAACTGTAATCAGTAGCCGATGATTGTTGGTAATCTTTGTAAACAGTTGTTGTTTTTTTTTTTGGATTGTGGAGATATTCTTTAACTTCATCATCATTATTGGGCTTTATGTCAATATGATGAGAACTTGTTGTACACTCATAAAATTATAAATCGGTTCCCTAAAAATAGCGACATACATAATTTAAATACTAGAAATAAGAATAAACTCGCTGTGCCCACAACTAGGCTACACAAGATTAATGTATCTTATAAAGGGCAATGTAACGCTTCTACAACAAAATACCAAATTAGTTAAAAAAATATCAATAAATAAATTCAAACTAATTGTCAAACATATCCTTTGTAAAAAGGCTTACTAGAAAATATCAGATTATCTAGAGGATAAAAAAGCTTGGGACAAGTTTTGCTCCAACTCGGAAACTAACAACCTAACAGGTAACCTAACAAGGTTTCTTGTTCGCTTCTTTGCTTTACCTTAAAAATATTGAAGAGAGCAAAAATCAAAGTGATCACTTTATTTTCTAGTTTTACTGTAATTTGAATTTTGTGACGTGTCCAAGAGTCCTGTAAGGTCTAAAGGAAATAAAGCACTTTGAATTTTTAACATCCATGAAGGATGGTTTATGAAGTGTTAATATGTAGGTATAGACGACTTGTAAGGCGTATACTGGAACGATAGATGCGGCCCCAGTTTTGACAAAACGTGTGCGTTCTGGGACCGAATGCTGCTAACCCAACCGCTATACTTGCTTTCTGTATGAATTATTAGCTTGCACCTTACGATACATGCTCGGCCTAGTGTGAGATCCATCGATAACATTATAGTCTCCAAGCCCTCTGCTCACTTTTGTATCAGTTTCATGCCTAATATGATGTAACATGATTGTTTGTATTTGCTGCAAATAAGTATATTTTATAAGGGTTTTATTATTTTAGTGCGTAAGCCTCACGCTAGGTTAATTTATAAGGAATAAAATAATATCCAAAAATTTTTCGACTTCAGGTTCAAGTCCCGTCGAAGTAGAAAATTTTTGGTATATTATTTGATTTAAGTATATTTTATGTTTTATCTTTAGCACGGAAAGCTTGGTATATGATTTCAACCTTGACACTTTTGACACGCGTCCCTCCAAATTAGTACAGATCTTTCTTTCATCAAAGATAAAATGCCAAAATGTGTCATTTGAAGACGATACTACCATTGTTATGGTAAGCGATTAATTGAGTGCTAGTGCGTTTAGTAGATCCTTGATCGCTGAGTACACTTTACCTTAAGATTTTACAATACCTAATTATTTTTATTAAATAATTGCACTTATTCCCAGCAAATAGGCTTTCTCACGGTCATTACTAGCCACTGTACCAATAACGCACTGAAAAAAAAACTATTTCAAAACCAACACGCACGTCACAGTAAGTACCATAATATGTGGCTTCATCTGCTATTATTCTCACATTAAAACAGCCTGAAGCATTTCAAAAACATCGCGTGGAACAAGTAGCAGCTTGTCACGCGATTTTAAAAGATTTTTTCAAGTGACGAGACGGAGACGACTTTGTATAGCCCGATTTTCTGGAATGGACAGTTTTAGACACTATCATTTACAAAGCGAAACGTTAAAATTCAGGTGTGGAATACAATGGCGATGGAAGGTTTTACATTTTCCTCTCATTCTCTGTATAACCTGCATTTCATTTCTTACGTTCGTGACAAGCCATGTGCACTGTATTATGCCTTGCGTACATGGCTTCTCTTCCTTAGCGACTGGCCGACGGGCGTGGCCGAGGACATCATCTCATATAAACGCCTCTAATGCTGCGTACTGACTGAAATCCATCTCTCTGCTCGTTGAGACCATCTTTCTTCCCCGTACTGACTGCACGAACGCTCGCTGAGTAACACGTTACATTACGCTACTTTACGCCAGTCAGTACCCACTTTTAACAACGCAAAATTTATTGTATTTATTTATGGAAAAAATAAGCAAGTTTCATAGAAAAAGGGTCAGTTTATAGCAAAACAAAGGTATATATTATTTTATCTTTATTGACAAAGAAAATTACAATTCAACAATCTACAGGTAGTTCAACTGATCCATATCAATACCAGTCGGAAGCGTCCCCAAGACGCTGCACTCTGGCTGCATTGCCCCGCTGTATGGCAATGCTGATGCGCTGCGCCAGTTACCCACCAGCTCTCGGGTCACGCGTCGAGTCGACCAGACGCTCAGACAAAAAAATGTGTTTATTATAGTATATGTACCTTTGTTTTTGTCTAATCGTCACGATCAAATATGTAGGCGGTCAAATTACCATCCGATTATGCGCTATACGAGTAGATGTGCAGTTTGTCAGTCTTAACCATTATTGTTTTAATTAGTAAAAAAAATCAATAAGTTGAGTGGCCGAGCAGACCTTCTGCGAATCTATGATAAATATTGCAAGTTACCACCTTACGCGAGAAATGAAAAAATACGGCTAAAAACCGTATCGTGACGGCTACGTCCCGTCGTATTATAATCCACCTCTCCGTATTGATTTAAACACAACTTCTTATGACTAATGATCTTATAAAAGTAATATTGATTCAATTGAGTCGTCCTCAAAATGGTAGCGATTATTAAGTGGCTCAGAGCACGCTATCTTCACTTTGACTGAGTGGAAGTTGTTAGGTACTTACTACCTACGAACTTTTGAACAATAACCTTACTTTGAAGGTATGACGATGTTGTTTGAAATTTAATTAAATCTCTATCAATTCATTTTAATATTTTACACAGATTTAATAAGCTTTTGTAAAAACTCTCGTTACTAAAATATCTCTTCACAAAAAAATATTCAACAATTTTATTTATTCAAAAGTTCAGCGGTTTCTGTCTTCTTGTATGTTTAGTTATTTAGTAAAACCGTAAGTACAAATCATTTTTGTTAAGTTTGTATTTGTTCATCACTTTGTGGCGGTGACTGTACTTTTCCAATTGAATTTTCTTGGAACGATACCCTCATTAGCGAGAATTAACGCAATTTATTTCTCTAGCTTTCACCATAGTCCTAAAAAATCACATAAAATTACATCTCATAAACGATTTCATCGACCACGTATGGGAACCCCGCACATGGGGTCATCACGTCATCACGTCCCTACATGATTACAAGGCGGCATCCACATCTGAAATGACATGTCATGTAGAAAGGTCATATTCTAATTTGCTTAGAAGGTCAAGACACAATGCACAATCAAATCTAACATGGGTTTTAATTCGATGTAGTATGTAATTGTGAATTTCTTTGTCATTAAAAAATATTCATGCAATGGCCTCTCTAGAAACTGTCTGAAAATTAGCGTCGCTACTAGCTTCGGCTTGTAGCAGCATAATATTGAAACAGGGACGTTTTTGCCCCCTTATCTTCTCAACTGGCAGGTAACACACACACTGTATAATTTTGTATTTGTTTTTTTTTTTGTTTTTTATCTATATTCTGATGTGTTTCTTGTATCTGTCTATTATTGTAATGTGTCGTGTTATTTATTATGGGTCCAAATGAATTAATTTTTTTTCTTTCTTTCATTCTAGTCGTTTTCATTAAATATTAAATTGGAGTCTGGACAAAACGCTCTGATTTGGATCATCAGAGCGTTTTGTCCAGTGAGCGACGTAAGCCTCCCCTAATATGTGCGTTACTGGGTATTATCACACTATAATAATATAAATGCGACTTCATGAAAACAAAATTAGTGAACGGATTGCATTGGGCTGAAATGCATAGATGTAGATCTAGAGGTAAAATCAAACCTCCCCTCCTCCACAGCCTATATTGGGCCACTGCTGGACCCAGGCCTCCCCCTGATAAGCGCCTTATTGACTTTTATCTCACGAGGGGTAATGCTCATAATCCCCACGCTGGGCATGCGAGTTGGGGATCGCAGTTCGGTGGTAGAATTGTTCTGCAGGGGGCGCTGCTGCCCACCCCCGGTGGATATCCCTCAGTCGCCTCTTACGACACCAGCGGGTGGAGTTGGGGTGGTGCAAATTCTAAGCCGGCACAGAAAAAAAAACATAGGGTACTTTTTATTCCAATAATCAGTTCTTACAGGATAGAAAAAACCTTTGAACGTTTCCATAGAAACAACGCGTGCGAAGCCGCTGGCAGAAACTAGTAATTAATAAAATTAGCGTAATTAATTAAGAAAAGGAAATTCAAGATTATCTCAGCCTACTAAGTCCCACATCTGGGCAAAGGCCCCTTTCAAATCACTTGTAACGATCGATCCAACGCTGTCTATCTGTGATCTTGAAGTTATTACAAGAAATATTTTTTTTACCAAATTTTCAAGAAATTTCTTTGTTTCCCCCAAACTGTATTCTCGTACAGTGAAGCCATAGATCTAGATACGTCCAGATAGGACAGCTCCCGTCACAGCGGCTAGTCGCAGTAACAAGGGGAAACAGGCAACATTTCACTTCTTACCACGCCCACTGATCTAGCAAAGCGATTAGATGCGATTTCTTGTTTGCATTTACTTCGAAGTAGGTTTTCCGTTATATTTCTAGTTACTTTAATTGTCTAAAAAGTTCGGAAATCTGAAAGATTTTTTTTATTTGATATTTGCAGGACAACGTCTTTCGGGTTAGCTAGTATTTAATAAAAAAGTATGCTGCACATTACACTGGATTTCCCTTTATATAAAGGAAATTAAATTAAAATGAATTTGAATTATTTTTATATTCCTCCATATGGAGGAAAACAGAAAGTGACGGGCGGTAGCTTTATACGCCGTGTTATTTATTTCGTTGTGTATTTAATTTTATTCTTATATATTTTTTGAAACTGTGTGGGTTTTTTCATTTGTGATATGGGGTTTGTGCCTGAAAAAAGTTTTTTATTTTTTACTTATTACATTACTTTTTTTCTCAATGAAATTAGGTACCTATAGCCGTTGCGGTTGCGGCAAAAAAATCGACTCAGGCCGTGAAGGGCATTAGGGTTGACAAAAGGAACCTACTAGATTACGGGCAGCAGCTACCTCCCTTGAATTTTTAACACTTTCACTGCAATCACCAACCCGCCTGCAAACGTGGTGATTATGGCATAAGCGTTTGTAGAGACACGTTCAGCAGTTAAAAAATTGTGGATATATTATGTATGCTGTCTTATTAGATACGTGTTTAAATTAGCTGTGAACGCGTGTGTTATGGTAACCTAAATTGTAGCAGAGCTTAACCTCTAACCTCTAGGCACTATTTTAATAAGGCCAAGCAACTTGTTTGCGTGAGTACCAAGCAATTTGAATTTAGAATTGTACGCCGCCCAACCGTCACGCCCATCGGTAGGCAACTTATCAGATTCAACTTATGTTAGGCTGATTATGCGCTTTCTGTGCCCCTACTTTGTGTTTGTGCAAAATATCTGGCGTTTTCGTAATGTCAAAACATAGTTCCACAAGACTGCAAAGATGGCGCTTATAGTTTTAAATTATATAGCATATACCCTGCATTGGTTGACATGCCCTCTATCACAACTTTTATTATTCCGCGAAAAATCCCTGCCACCTATTTGAGGTCTGAGGTAAATAGCGTTTGTTTTCTTTTTTAGAAAACGCCTCATTAGGGTTTTGAAGATTGGAGATCGGTTTCAAAATCCTATTGGTCTCGCTTTTTCTGTCCTTTTTTTCATCTTTAATATATCAACAACTACAGCAGCAAATAACTTGAAATTTAAAATAATAATACGTTTCGTGCGCCTGTACAGATTGTAAAAAAATAAAAACAAAATTCATATATTCAGTAAAAATTGTGAGGTCGAAATTTTAAAAGAGACCTACAATGTCAAGTGAAAGGAATCAGTTTGTACATTTGAAAACAGTTTTTTAAATTTCTGTAGGTTCCATACTTTTTGAAATATTTTGAAAAACAGTCGATAAATTACCCATTTCTCTCCCTATCTCCGAAGTTTACTGAGCGATCCATCTGAAATGTATGTAGCGTTTGTAGATATGGATCTATATTTTACAGGAAAAATATAGAGAAGTCTCTATGTAAAACACTTTTGTGTGGTCAATGGGGGGGCCATTGACCATTTTTCAAAAAGACTTACACTTACACCGAGTGGGGTATCAAATGAAAAGTATCGGTTTGTACATCTCAAAAAGAATTTTGAAATTTTTGTAAGTTTCATTCTTTTTGAAATATATAGGAAAACTCGAAAATTTTGCTATTACTTTCTCTATACTCCGAATATTGCAAACCGATACATATGAAAAATAGGTTACCTTTAATTTTTAGGTAGTTATTCAATAAATAGCAAAGTCTCTAACCGGTACCTGTAATACATAATTGGTATACTTGACAAACATTCGAAACACTCGGCGCGCGAGTCACATTCGCACTTGACTGAACTTGTTTTTAAGTAGTACGTCTTCATACTGATAGCTAAAGTATGGGTACTTTTCCAAAGGCAGATTAAATAAAAATGACTTTACTTAATAGTCAATTTACGGATCCTTACTTTAATCAGTAATCATAGTCACCAAGGCAAATTCCGTCATGCTGCTCACATCTCATATGTAACATAGCAAACCACTATAATAAAAGGACAACGGGTAATTTTAAAATCCGATTACTAATAATAATAACAATTAATAATAATTTTTTAATTGACATAAAAGCTAGTGTAACAGACAATATGAGTCCATAGGCTCCTGAACTAGTTAAAAACTGTGTTGCAGGAGCCAGTGGCTTCTCCAACTAATATATAAGCAGATAATTATGTCAAAGCAACATAACTAATCTTAATTGTAAGTAGGTACAGAGGAAATAAGTTATAAAGAAAAAACATATAGAGCTAGTGATTTCGAGCTTGTGCATTAAAACGTACATTGTATAAGTCGATATACTGTTTAGGTACTTATATTATATTGTGTGTGCGTTTTGCTACGAATATCAATGCTTATATTTAATATTAAATTATGTCAAGTTAAGTGTTAAGTGTTTTATGATGTATCATGCAAGCTAGTGAAAAAGGAAAATGTTTAAGATATAAAAATATTTCATAGAATACATTTATATGTATGATGTTTGTCCCATGTACTGACTTAACTAGTTAAATAATTAATTAATAACCACTTGAATTCGAGTTTAACAGGCCATTACACATTCTTCGAGTAGTGGTAACAAGAAGTCCATACACCCATTTCGCGATGGCCAGCCGATAGGGCACGCGTGTGAGCGGTCGATAACGTTGCTCTATTGTTATTTATGTAAAGTTACCATGGCTGTGCTATGGCCTACATAGATCCTACCCATCATCTATCTACATAGATGCCTATTAAGAGCTACGCGGTATTTGCACCCAGAGTGGTAGCGAAAGACAAGTACGCGGTACACAGAAATGCGGAGCGGGGCACAGGATGACACGCGAAACAGAGTGAATTTTTTCGATGTCGCTCTGGGTAGTAAATACCGCGGAGTTCTGAACAGGCATTAAAAGTCAAAGAAATATTGCAGAAAGAAATTTAGAAGAGATTTTTTAGCGTTACAGAATTAAGATGATGCACTCAAAATAGCAATCAAAATGGAACTCATTGCTTGCTCCGTGTCATAGCCGAACGGCTATTGTTTTGTTTACGCGCAGAGACTTACATTACGGCATGTTCTTATTAACAACCACCCTCATTTTTCTGTTAAAAATGTAGCATGTTTTTTTTCTTATGTAGTTTTAGTACGAGTTTACCTACTTTGTAAAAAAATGTGTTTTCTCATGTAAGTGAATTTATTCATAGTGAGAAATAAAATATTCTTAAACCTGAATTTATTGTATAGTGGATCTACAGGATTTTCTATTCTTAAAGGATAAAACAAACTCTTCAGAGTATCCATCTGCATCTGTTTGTGCATACTCGTAAGTTTCATGTAATCTTCGAAAATGGTAGAAACTTCTCAATAAAGGAAATACTGAAGGTTTTGAAATCCTGATAAAAGTTAGTTCAGAAATGGTAGAAAAAGTTGAAACGTTGTATTTTGCCATAGCTTCCAATTTAACGAGGCTTAAATGAAACACTTTAACATAAACGCAAAATAAAACTTATTCACAAAGGATAAATCACCTTTCAATAATTTCTCCTCCACGACAGTAGTGGCAGGTCAAACGGCCAAATTGTCCAGATATTTATCCTGAGATTTATCTGCCAAATTCCTGCGCAGAATAAGCTCTGATTATCGTGGGAAGAAATTCGCTGCTTTAATAAATAAAAGAAAAAAGTTTGAACCTCCGACTGGTCGTTTACAATGTACGTTGTTATTATTTGGCGTATATTTTTTTAAATTAGATAGAGATGATACAACTATGATTTGGGTTTTCAGTCACAGATGCCCACTTTCAATTAAATAACTGTAGTGAAGTCGTTGACGCCATTCAAATCTCGCCGAAAACATTTGATGAAATATAAAATGATGTGAAGACTCAAAAGCTCTAAAAGTTTTTTCTGCTTAAATTTACCTTAATGTATAAAGTACCAAACCCTACTCTGCAAGTCTTATTCTACAAATCTTACATTACATCCCATTTTTCAGGCGTAAAAGTGTATCGTATTTATTTAGTTTGTACCTATATTTCGGATAAAATTTCTGTAATGAGTTTTAATTCATGATATTCCACCGCGGTGGTCACGGCGTGAGGATCGACCCCCCAAACCAACCCGTGGACGGCGTAAAATTCGACTAAGGGGACCTACCACCAGCAGCAACTGCCTCCTTCTGTGTATTTTTAACATTTCAACTGCGATCACCAATCCGCCTGCCAAGCGTGGTGATTACAGAAAAAAATACCCCCTTGTTTGGGGCGAGACTCGTTCAGCAGTAGACGTATGCTGAGGTTATTTTGATTCTTCGTTGCATCATCTCTCATAAGATAAACTTTTAGGTATGTAGAGCAACGAGCACGCGCACTTTGCGTAGGATTTTTTTTAACGTTTTCGTACTATTAGTGGATGCTTCCATCAAAATGAGCTTTCAAATTAAACTTAACTAGTTATTTTTTTTTAATTGTAAATTACCTTAATTAACAAAGAAAATTACAATCAAATAATAGAAATAAATGAGAACTAGTATTTATATTGAAACAATTCAGCTAAATGCAGACTGTTGCAAATAATCTATAAGTAACTCAACAGATCCATATCAATACCAGTCCGAAGCTGTATGGCAATGTTATTTGTTATCCATATTTATAAATTATCATAACACAAAAAAACAATGTATACTGATGGATGTCTCTATTCTCTTTCATATTATCTGCCGAACTCAAAACTTTTGAATGTAATAACAAATAAATCACTTACAGGTACCTGCGTAGGTACGTGTAAAAGTTTTTTTTTTGGGTGTCCAACTCAATACTCAAACTAAAAAATACGTTTCTTATGTACAAAATATGTGCACTCATTAAAAGTCATAATCTTAAAGACTCAAAGTCAAGTCAAAGTCAAAAACTCTTTATTTCCATAAATACAATAAATGTACACTTAGAAAAGCTCAAATTCTTAATAATTAAACACTGACACGGAATACTAACCATACATACTAACCATTCAGTTCCCCTGACGTTATCATTGTTTTTTCCAACTCAGAGATTTACCAATTGCCGGCGCGAGCCATACGAAAGTAAAAATATTTAGAAATCTCCAAGGGATGTACACACTAAACTTGAAGAAATCTAGAACTTCCCAAAACTGCATAGTACTTTTTTCTTCCATCGGTTAAACCGCGCCGACCCGGCACGACCTAGTGCCCGCCGCGGCTTGATGGGGATTAATCGCTCGTTTGTTAGTACTTCGCATTCCTTTACTATTTTATACTTTCGCTTTTCAGATATCTGGGGCCCTGTCAAGTAAGTTAATAACCTAGGATCTGAGCTAGTTGTTATTGTCTCTCTTAGCTAAAGTAGAAAAGACAATAACGTACCTGAACGTACTTGAAACCTGAAAATATGTTTTGTCAACCTGCAGCTAAAGTATCTCTACTTCTAAATACTTCCGTGCAGTTTTTTGAAAATTCTTGATTGCTATACACTGCAGTACTTTCTTCTTCGGTTGAACCACGCCGACCCCGCACGACCTAGTGCCCACCGCAGTCTGATTGGGATTTATCGCTCGCTTGTAGGCTGGTACCTAATTTGCAGTGCTTTACTACTTTTTACTTTCGCTTTTGAGATACTTGCCAAGTCAAACAGACGGCTGTCAATGACCTAACGTTGTCATTGGTATTCTACATTAAACTCATGAGTATTTTCTGTATAGTATACGGGACTTTCATGACAAGTCGGTGCATGTAAATCAAACTTTTTTAGACACGTTGTTGTTGACAAATATTAATTTTGCATAGTTTTTGTTAATCTTTTGCATTATTTGAGCTATTTTGGAAAATACTTATATTACTTTAAAAATATATTAGTATTTAGACTGTTGAAGATAACCTTTGGTTTGCTATAAGCTGTTCACTAACACTATATCCATGATCTTAAAAACATCTCATTCTTGAAAAGTAAAGCCAAAGTTTTTAAAGTACTACGGAACAAAATAGTTTACTAACATAAAATGTGAACCAAACGCAATTAAACCTAGCAACACACAAGGATCAAGGCATTCAAAAGAACAGCAAAATGCAACAAGTAACCAACAAATCACGACAAGGTCTACATCCAAACGTACTCAGATATATCAAACACGTGTGCCCCAATTCGACCAATCAAATCCATTGAATGAGAGATTATCAGCAGGAACCAGCTCAGACATTGTTTTCCTGGCTCTTATTTGCATACAGTCTTCCATCTGTGCTTGAAGAATCGAGATTTTATCAGTAATGTTCCTGTTGTATTGAAATTTAACACCTTGTGTTCGATGGAGGTCTGATTGAATTGGAGAGGTACGTAGTTGATTGGACGTCATTTTGGTTTGATATATTAAGTGTTCCTGATTTGTTCTGAGGCACACTTCATGTTTTGTGAGATTGTAAAAAAGAGGTACCTTCCTCACACTAAAATATTGTTTCAATGTGATTTCAATTCGAATGATTCTGCTTCAAGGACTTAGCCTTTCTGATGGTAGACGCCTTGTACCTAGTATACCTACCCAATAAATAGTAAGTGCCTCAGGTAGGTAACTAATTCAATAAAGTTAACGATATAAATTAATATTAAGATAGATAACAAATAGAATGCCACCTATTCATAGAAACAATAACCTAATACCACACCGCAAATCAAAGAAAATTACTGAATGAAGAAATATTTTATGTTGGTATGTCGCGAGGAATTAAAGTTACATTTTCGCCATGACGCGATCGGTGAAGCGAGGTGTGGTCCGTAGGAAAGGGCAAACTCTGACTATTTCATCGATATCGATAGAGTCAAGATGTCAATTTGAAAATTTTTATTCAGAATTTGAATAACACTATCACATCACACGTTACTTCACTCATAATCATATAAATGCAAAAGTTTGGATGGAAGGATGTTTGTTTTCTTACTTTTTGCCGCGCTAAAACTATGAAGAGGCCAGGTTGAAAATGTAAAACAATGCGGGTGAAGCCGCGTGACGAAACTAGTGTTATCATAAAAACTACGTTTTTTGTCATAGATATAAAAGTAGCGTAGGTAATTTCAAGCTATTCCGTTTTTATTTGTCAGTGAATTTATATTTAAGTTAGGTTAATAATATCTTTAGTAACAAATTAAATTACAATCAAATAAACTTTATTTATTTATTTATAACTGCAGAATGTTGCAAACTATCTACAGGTAACTCAACTGATCCATATCATCCAGTCTGAAGCGTCCCCAAGACGCTTCTGGCTGCATTGCTCCGCTGTATGACAATGCTGATGCGCTGCGCCAGATACTCACCAGCTCTCGGGTCACGCGTAACTTCGACCAGACGCTCAAATAATTTTTCTACGACCCGGAGAGCCTCGGATCCCCACGGACCTAGGGTCTCGACTCCAAGGGCAAAATTAAATGTGTAGGCTCTTTCGAAACCTGCATATTTGCTTCTCTTGAGGACTTCTGTCAAATCTGCCGCCGAACCAGCCGGAAGATGGGAAGGCGAAAGTGTGTCGACGCATGTAGCGTCCCACACAATGGGCCTGCCCAACTCCCAAGGGACTAGTGTCAAATCGTCAGGCCTCTTACCATCGTCCCGCACCAGACCATTCGGTACGAGAATAGCTGATACGTGAGCGGTGACAAAAGCCCGCCGGATGTTGTCATTAAGGCTAGCATGGCAAGATATCTGACCGGTGGCCCTAATACACGATAATCCGTGATGACCAAGCTGTTTGGGAGCAGTACCGCACTGGCATTGATGAGGCGCGCAACACCCTGCATCCAACCGCAAACAAGTTGCGACACGGAAAGTTACGGGATCTAATAAAGTGCCACTGTTATATATGAAGGAAGTGCTTACAACCAATGTCTGACTGACATTTAAAAATGGTCAAGAGACGGGCAAGATTGGTAAAAATTTTCACAATAATCAAATATTGTGTTTTCTGAATTTCAAGAACTTTTAACTATTTAATTATTGACTAGTATAATTTTTATTACTTAAATACCGTTACATCTACAATTATATTGTAAGTAATCTTATTGTTGAACTTAAATGATAATGAATGACTCTTTAATGACGCACAACGCACATTTCCATCTGCAGGTCCTTTCAGAGGCATTTACTGCCCATATGCATTTAATCACATTTGGCAATATATGTTTTTTTCTCAAAGTCACATAATTAATAAATGAAGGCTAGATGTAGATAGGCCTCAATTTGTAGTTTTGAGGAAATCTTGTCTTAAAAAACATCTGTTATTAGGATGTAGGTTGAGTAAAATTCAGTGACGTTATCCAGCCACTTGTGACTTGAATTTGACTTGCATCGTTGGTGACGCCGGTCCCACGCACCGGGGTTTTCAACTAAAGACTTTCCTAATGAGCAATATTCCACGTAACTTATACATGGTCAAACATTAAAAATACATGTTTTTTAACAATAAAACAAAGATATATTTTAATCACATTAATCTTTACACTTACCTAAATATGTTCCAGAACACTGTAAATTAAAATTTTTATCTACTGCTTATTTTAAAATATCAAAACATTAACTATCATTTTTTTAGATAAATTAGCCTTTGCCAGTCTTATGACACTAGGAACTATAAACATCAAACAAAAAAAAGTGATTGATCCAAACAAAACAAATACTCCTCAAAAATCTGTGACCAGGGGTCACAGATTTAACACACAGGGTTGGAGTCAAAACTCCGAGATTTGCATCTGAGTCGCCGGTGCGGGATCTACTAACTGTTGGGGAAGCGTAATGAGGAAAGTACACAAATTTACAACTTAATTCGATGGTGGGTTAAAAATTTATAAGATTTTTGCGGCTTACCCGCTCTTACAGATATATACGTCATAAATGGCGGGTTAAAAAGCTTTTTATACCTCAGTGTCAAAAAAAGACTCAGAAATATGTTTGTGTATTTATTAGATGCACGCAGTTCTTTACCCCATTTATTTCCAACGATCCTATCCATACCAGGTTGTCTGGCAGAGATCGCTCTTGAGCGATAAGACCGCCAATTGTCACTTTGTTATAATTGTTTCTTTTTGTTAATTGTTTCTTAGTTATAAGTGTGCAATAAAGTATGTTCTATCTATCTTGTGTGTCTGTCTATAGTAGCTCCCAAATGGATGAACCGATTTTGATTCCGTCCTGCACTTTTTAGTTTTGTGCATCAAATATTGATGAAACAATAAAAGTATTTTGTCGAAGTCTTACTAAACCATTTCCATAACCATTAAAATTATCATTTAGAACTCGGTCCGCCAAATCCAAAAAGCCAACAAAATTATCGACAACGCATCTATCGACTCTACCCCACCCCTACCAAGTCGAGCCTCGCATGACCTATGCCCCGCGCGTCCGCCCGCGCGCATGCCTTTGGCGATCCCGCCCTGCACCTTTTAGTTTTGGGTATCGAATATTGATACTGGCTAAGGTTTTTTGTTCGTTTGAGATGTGGAGATAATGTTTGGTTATTTTGTTGTCTGGCTGGACTAAAGCCTATCTGGAAGTTAGATCACCTAGATCGGCGTGGTTTGCTGCGGTGTGTAAAAACGCGTACGGTTCGGAGTTGGAGGTAGAGACGTCTACCACAAAACCCAGCATACACAACTATTTTATTTAAACTGAAAATAAATGTCAGTATTTCAGTTTTTTAAAAATGAATGAGTAGTAAAAGAGAAAGACTATACCCAACAGTGTATGTCAAACGGGCTAAATGGTGATCTATTTTATTTATTTTAGGAAAACTTACGGCTAAACAACAAAAACTAATTATAAATATAAGGTCGGCTAATTAAAAGTTTTCACAAATGGTATAAGAAAATATTGAAGATGTGGTGGACAATCAAAGTAGGTATTTTTGAAAATTTTTGAAGTTAAGAAATAAAAAAGTGATTACCACAAATACACTTGAAGTTACTGGGAGAAGTGTTAAACAAATCAACTTATTTTGCCATTGCATTGAAGTATGTGCTCGTACGTAGAATATCTGATGATTTAAAGTTCCAAATTTTATTTTTTAAGTAATTTTTTTTATTTTTAGTAACGAATTACATGGTTGTATAGCTATTGGAATTCGATGATGCCCGCAGAAGTTTTTAATAAAACTGTGTCTCAGACAACATAATAACCAAATATACCTTATGTATGTGATATGGTTCTATATTGTAATGTGTTTTGTGTGATAAATAAATAAATAAAATAAAATATTGCCCTTATTTTCATACATTTTATTAATAAAGCATTATTTTACATGGAATAGTATCTTAACTAGTCTGATCACAGACTGGTACTACCTAACCATTAACTATTGTTAACTTGCCCTCCAATACAGATATTAAACTTTCAAAAAATGATCCTTCCACTCCTTGGATTTCATTTTAAAAATACCTCCCAAAGCTTTGCTATCTTCACCTATAAATTCTCCTATACACCTGGCTATTGTTCACTCCTCAAACCCCAAAATTCCCTGATCATGTTCCGAACATAACGCACGCGACAAGATGCTTATTACGTTCATCATTAGGAATCCTTTCAAATAACTCGAATTCCAATACAAACCGACTCAATTAAATCTTAATTCGTACAAAGAGCTCCATTAATGAAATTAAGTCGGCATTTAGTCATACAAACCAACAATAGGCTTAAGCAACAATCGAATGAAAGCCTCTTTAAATCGGTACAAAAGGACCTAACTAACCCACCAGCGTGACTATTAAAATATAATGACATGATATATTTGGGTTAGAAAAAACGAGAAAAGGGTATGATGCTTACGATCCATTTTTCATAACGCAGTTGGTAGCAAATGGTCAAATAAAAAGGCCGACACTTTATGAAAAACGGATTCTTGCGTCGGGCTTTGTCATCGAGTGAGTGGATGCATGTGGGTACCTGGAGAGCTCACGCGGCGAACAAAACATAAACTATCTTCCATATTTCTGGATTTGGATTGCGTAAGGTGATCAGGAGGAAGAAAGTTCAAATTTTATTAAAAATGTCAAACATAACATACGAAACTTTAAAAACTTATAAAGTTAAGGGCAATGGCCTTTATTAACTAATAAAATTACAATCAAATAATATCTATTAATAAAAACCAATTACAACTGGTATTTACAATTGAAACAATTAAGCTAAAAACTTATTAAAAAGTGCAACAAATATAAGATACAAACATTACAGTAAAAAATAGGACATGTAAATATGAAAATTTCAAAATGGGATAAAATTTTAAAATTATTAAATACATAATAAAGTAGTACAAAATCATAGAGGAGAATGCTTACTGCACTTATTCAGGGAATCCTATGTCCAGCAGTGGACTGATTAAGGCTAGGTTTGAGGTATGATGATAATTAAACTAACATGACGTGTTTTAATGATAGGTTGCGCTGAATTTCACACAGTATGGGGCTAGATACGCACGAACTTAAGAGCTTACCTCGTAAAACCCTCTTCCTCCTGCTGTTGTAACTGTAATTGATTGTTTCTTATTAATATTGTTTGAATAGTGCAACAAAATAAACAAATTTTTACGTTCCTATTACTTTTTAAATTTTTTCTGGGTTCAAAGAAAGATAACTGCGAATACCTACCTGTTTTGTCAAAGAATATAAAAGTGCCGTAGAACATGTTCATTCTAGAGGTAGTGTGACAATAGTATTATATTTTTTTATATACGTACGTTTATGTTAAATTGCTAAACTTTCGTTCCTCCGTACCCTATTGATAATATTTGGTCATTCTTAGTGGTAGCCGTCTCATTTATAACATTTTATAGAAATCAACTAAACAAAATCGTGAACATAATACTATACAAAGCAATGCCCCGGTTATGTTCAGCGTTTTATGGTAAATTGCTTATTATTAGTGTGACCAAACCTTTTTATGAAATATAGAGATCTGACATTTCAAACAAATTGATATTTTCTGGGTAAAAATGAGGGTTAGGAATCTGAATTTTTAAATTACTATGTAGATATTGATCTTTTGATGTTTTTATACTTTGATTACACACTTGATTACGTATTGAAGTATTTTGATTTGGTAGCTATAATGTCACTACATTATCTTCACTTCAGTAAATTGTACGTTAATGATCCTTCTATGCCGCGTTCTGACCAGTGTTACGTTGCGTAATGTAACGTGTAACACAGCGAGCGTTCGTGCAGTCACTACGGGGAAAGAAGGCGCTCGCAACGAGCAACGAGACGGATTTTAGTGCATGGCGTAACGTATCATGTTCGCTGCGAATGGTACATTACGCCCCGTAACACGGCTCAGTACTCAGTTTAAGAGACAATTACTGAATGATACTTTTTTCCTATTAATAAATAATTTAAAAAATCTGCACAATCCACACAGCTTCATAGCTATAACTATAATTTATTACAATCAAAGAATAGAAACAAATTAGAACTAATATATACAATTGAAACAGTTGAGCGAACTGCAGACTGTTGCAAACAATCTATAACTATCTATTAATATATCTTCAGCCAGCGTCTTGGGGACGCTTCCGACTGGTATTGATATGGATCAGTTAAGCTACCTGTAACTTAATTGTTTCAATTGTAAATACTAGTTCTAATTTGTTTTTATTATTGAATTGTAATTTTCTTTGTCATTAAAGATTATAAAAACAAATCTATAGGAGACAAACCTCACAAGGTTTTTATGGTACAAAATTTAATGTATATTGTGATTGTTTTTGTAAAGAATAAATAAAAAAATAAAAAGATATATCCATTGGTATGGATCAATATATATTTTTTATAAAAGCAGAAATCTCGACTGGTATACCAGTCGGAAGCGTCCCCAGTAGGCTGACTGTGTTGCCCCGCTGAAAGTTATTTGTTTAATTATCTTGACCTAAATTATGGTTACAATACTAACAGTTATGTTACTACTCAATAGTAACAGATTGGTCAGTTTCTAAAACAGAGGAATGTTACAATCTACTTATTTAGGATACCTACTACGTGGGCAGACTATGGTGCTGAGAGTTTTAACAATAATGTTTTCTTATGGAATTAAAATTCGGTGACGTGTGTTAAGAGTTAACATGGGATAAGTATAAATTATCGATAGGGACTTACAAACGCTGGAATTACGGTTAATTTAATTTGAGCTCTTGAGGAGTACATATTATTAATAAGAGCTAATAAATGAGTAAAATTCTATCGTAACCGACAGGAAAATATTGTCACCAAACTGAGATCCTATGCGCAACGATAGAAAATCTACACAAATAAGCTGGCTAGTGACCTCATGAAGAAAGACACAAGATCCAGACGACTAAAGAGATTATCCCCTCAAGACCTAATATACACCAAAGAAATGGATATCTATGCCGATGGGCATATACCATAGGTGACATGGCTGGCAGCAAGAAGCATACGAAACTCTTAGCCCAATGCCCAAATGAGCAGATTATATAATCTTAACTAAAATAAAAATTTGCCTCCGTGTTAGTAGTACATCGAGCACATATCGATGCAGTAGTACTACTATGAAGTACAACTGGTAGTACAAATGACACACCTTTGTATCTCTAGTAGGTACTTACTACTACAAAAAATACAAGTAAATTCACTCGAATTTTTAAATTCTAATAAGAACATAAGTTCAACTGGTAATACATATTTACACTAGGTTGGTAGTAGATAAGTGTTTAGGTTGGTATTGGTACAACATAAATAACAACTCTATTGTGAAACATCAAAACTTATAAAAATGCCCGTCTATTTTTCCTAGAAATCTATCCCAATCATAACTCTAAATTTTAATGTTTAGTTCGTCATAATCATAACCGAAGCTACATTACTCATAATCCTAACAATAGCCTCACCGGCAAAAGGTGGCAATTAGTGACAGGTGCTCCCATTTAAAATCGTATAAATTTAACTTTTATGACATAAAAAACTCATCAAAAAGTTTAGCTCAACACCCTTTGTCATGTTCTGCTACCATCAAAACTTGCATAGAACCTTCATAGAACACAATGCATGGTGACATATGGGGGTGGATTTAAAAAAGAACATGAATTTGAAAAAAGAATATCATGATGACGTCTACAAATTCGATACACAAATTCTTGAAGTTTTTCATAAGTTTTTGGAGGGTTTTTGCGAAGGCTTTTGTTTGCAAGAAGGCGACTAAAAGTCTGTAGTTTCACACGATTTAGGAAATCTTTGATTAAATGCCTATTGTTGGAAGTAAATCAGTTTGATACAAACTTTTTATAATAGATTCTTTTTCTAAAATATCTGTTGCCTTTTTATGAGGGCACGCAATCTGTTATAATTGCTTCTGCGTCCCCTCAAGAGAACCTACCGTCATATTTCTTTAAATAATATCTGAGACTATACCTTTACGTAATGTATTTTACTTCTAAAAAAAGAGTTTGAAAGAAACCATCCAAAAAATTTAAAATTATAATCAAAAAGAAAATTAAAAATGCTGGGCCTTCCACACAACGTTATCTAACCCCAAGCTAAGCAGAGCTTGTATTATGAATGACTGATAAACTTTATAGAATACATCACATAGATATATATTTTTATCATACATAGAAAATACCCAGAATACCCAAAACAAAATATATTTGCAGATCGTACAAAAATTTGTCCCAAGGCGGGAATCGAACCCGCAACCTCCTGCGTCGCAGGCGGAACTTCGCCCGCCGCGCCACTTCAGTCGTCTTTCTAAGTCGTATATAAGTCACATTAAGCAAGGTTTCTGAGATAGCTAAATCTCTATGTTACACTGCTACATACACATACACACACACCCTCTCACACACACACACACACTGACACCCACAAACAAACATTTAATCCGTCTGTATGTACTTCTTGTATTATTTTTCCTTGGTTGCTTTTATTGTGTTTTGATTTTGTAATCTGATGTTTTCTAGAATAGACTAAGTTTAAATTGTTTTTTTCCCTACCATGCATGGTACGTTATTTACACTTTTATACATAATTAGTTCCAGGTCAAACTTATACCAACCTCATTGTATTGTTATCCGTGGAGTGGGGGCTCTGGAGACTTGCAGTTACAGGTTTTTCTTAAACCTTTAGCAAGCTCCAGCCTCCCACAATACAGATTTAAATATAGATCTCTGTGCTTATAATAACTAAATTTTAAGTAAACCTATAGTGTGAAGAGGAAATAAACAAATTATTATTATTATTATGTTAAACTGACAGCTATATGAGTAGTAACAAAAATGATGATGAAAACTCATGAATGACAACAAACCTTGCCTCTTTGATCCTCAAAATTATGCATAATACGCTACCACGTCTTCGGAGCTCGTCACAACAGCTGTCGTCGTAAGGGCAAAGGGCACCAGTGAGTGCGATGTACAGCTTACTAGTTCCAGCTAGTTTATTCTGTAGAGTACAGGTTATTTGTAAGCTAAATGTCTAAGAATTGGTGGTTAGTATCTAAAAATCTCACAGTTGTCTTGTCACATTAATTGTAATTTTTATTTTATTTGTTAATTGTTTCGTACAGTGTGCAATAAAGTATTTTTTTATATAACTAAATCTGTAGATACCTCTCTAAAATTAGGTCAGCCTTATAACTTTTTTATAAGGGGCAATTCATTATAATTCATTTTTTTAGTTTAGTTTTGGCGCTGTCTGAATTGACGCCACGGTTAGGTATCCAAGAAATGATCCTACTAATAATTATAAAGCCGAAAGTTAGTGAAATCTCTTTTGTTACTTAGGATATACAAAACTACTAAACAGAACAAAAAAAAATAATTTACATACATTTAGGACATAGCCTAACTTCGATAATAAGATACTTATTATACCGAAAATACACGTGCGAAGCCGTGCAAGAAGCATTCAACATCACAAAATCTTTATCAAAACCTTAAATAACATTAGTCTAGTGCAATTACTAGGGGAAATTTAATCCTAGAATGCACAAACATACTTACATAAGAAACGTTTTAAAAGCTAGGGCGTGCGCTTATCAAAACTTTCGTAGGTATATTTACACTTCGCGTTACAAAACAATACAATATAATACAAAAAAAAATATAATACTTCATAGGTAATAAAGTAAAGAAATAAGGTTGTAGAACAATCCTAAAAAATATTCAAACTTTAGAGGAGCATTTGCATTTAATAACAATATTTTTTTCTATAAAATTGCATTGTTTAACCAAAATATTCGATACGCAATTAAAATAGAGCGTATCTGAAACAGTTCGTCCTGATAAATTAATTCTAAAAAAAATACTTATAAAATCTAGTTATGTAAATCCATCTGATAGCACTGAAATCACTCAAACCTTATAGAAAAGAGTAGGTACGTAGGTTTATATCATAAATCAAAGTCTTGTTGGAAGTGAACTTTAAACAAGCCAATTTCTTCTAAATCGTATGAGTTTGAGTTATACAAATAAACGTTCCTATTTCAAATTGTTAAGCTGTTTTCAAAGAGCTACATCACAAGCTGCTATATCCAAAGACACTAATGCTATGTATCTTCATTCAATCAGCTACACCCATGTTCAAATCAATCAACATTTTGAATACATTCGATAGTCTATGTATCTTGTAACTCAATAAAAATCAACTAGAACTGTTCGAGTCACTTTAAACTCTATTTTATGAGGCATAAGGCTTGGTTGGACAGTCTCGAGTATGTTATAATCAAATGTTAAAATGAATGAATGTTATCTGATGGTGTCTTGTTTTAAGTGTTGCTCATTTCTCTTATTAATTCAGTTATGCCAGAACACATAGGTATCTACAACATTAAGAAATTTGCCCTTATTTTGATTTATTTTTTGATATAATTGATAACTGTGTAAATATATCTTTGACAAGCATCAAAGTTGCTAAGAAAACTGTTGAAAGAACAAGACACAATAAGTACGTTCTAAAATCAAAACACAAAAAACAATCGATAAACAGTATCACCACACTGATTGACTCGAAGATTTAACATATTGCAGGTCCAATTAAGGTTCTACTCCCTGCTGGGAAAGACTCTACTGATCGAGAATCCAAATAGTCAACGCACGACTCGACCTTACCAACTTAAATAACACTTGCCAGGCGAAAATAACCGTTGTAATAATGGAATCAAAGGATTTTGTGGCATGGGAGCATTAGAACTATGCCCTCCGGTGCAAAGAGGTCTCCCACAGAATTGAACTATATTATGTTGACAATGAAAAATAATTTGGGAAAATTTTGGTATGCGCTGCTGCAATTACTCATATATGTTTTTTTATAGACGAATATAATGCGTAATCTACATATGGTTTTGTGAGTTCATAGATAATTGGTTGTTTTTTATAGATTGCCAGTACGAGACCTTGAAATTTTTGGGGCCACTTTCGATGGGTTAACTAACCTGCATTCCAAATATCTATCGCTTATTTATAACTTTTGTCATATCTATCGCGGATCTCTTTTCATACGTTTAAATTAATATGACTAATTACTGTAGTATCGAATAGTACAAATTGCGTCTACGAATTCGATATCTCGACTAATATATCATGACCCACGCCTTCCGCCAACTGTTTCTGTTTCCCGTTTTGGATGATATCTTTATGGTAACGGAACGACTTGTAATTAATCGGTATTTGGTGTTTTATCCATATTCAATCGAAAATCTAAATTCAATCGAATAAGCACATGCAGAAGAAGTTTGAAAGTTACCTTACAGCTCTTGAAAAACTTCAAATGTGCACCTTTCACATAACGTTTTATTTTTGTTCAGTTGAGTCATAGCGACAAAAATTTAATAAAAACTATGCGATTTAGAAGAAAATGGATCAGAGTGGAATGAAACAAAAGCTTAAGGTAGAAACGACTAGCACAACAGTGAGTAGATGATAAAGAAATCGTTTAGTTTAAATACGTTCACTGCCATGCGGTGCAATGCCTGCTGTGCGAACCGCAGCGCCGCGGCGGGCCGCAGCTGCTGCTGGTGGAAGTCGTCCATGTGCGTCGGTGGCAATGAAAGTGTTAAAACTATACGCCGAGTTGCTTCGTTGTCGTTTGCTAAGCGGTGACATAACATGTATAGGGATTCTCAAAACATTATGAAAGGAGAAAAAAGTTTATGTTAGCTTTACTTTCCCACGTTTTCGATACCTATCTGGTGATGAGCTGAAGATCGTATAATTAAAAGCAAACATCGTGGCAGATTCAAGCAGGAGTCACGAGATGCCCTTAAGCTAGATGTGATGGATTGTCTTCACTGTATTATATTATTTGTACACTGTGTGACACAGAGTAATGATGAGTCAACTCTTACAATATTTTTTTAGGAAGTACTGTGAACAATGAGATATTATTTCCTAAAACTCGTAAAGGTTCAGTAAGACAAGTGATAGATCGACAAAGAAATATTACTGTCAGGCATGGATCTTATTATGCGTAACATGAAGCGCGACGATACTCTATGGTACAGAGGTCGCCGCCATGAGCGCCAAGTACTATAAACAAAATGTTGGTATTTAACCACGTTTGGCACCACTTTCCAAAGGTCTAAAGGAACTAAAGCACTTTGAATTAGAATTTGACCATTTTCTTCATATGGGTCAAGGGACAAATTCCATTATGGTCAATATGGTCATAAGCTGGATGCAAATACAATAAATAAATTCCGTCAAAATCACACATTGTCATCTAGCCCGAAACTAAGCAGAGTTCAGTGCTATGTTATTATTTAATTTGAATGGCAAATACTTTTGCTACCTCTGTTTTAAGACTACTCTATATGTCCATTCATTAGTTTCCATCATTACGAACATCAATTAATTTCTTTGTTACAATATGTCAGACTCAAATTGAGGAACAAACACCATGAGATAGTATCCCAATCATGGACAAACAATCATTATTCATAAATTTGGTTAAGTCATGGTTTAACTTGACTTCAAATAAGCTACTATCAGTATTATGAAAGCCTACCTTTAACCATTCTTCTTCTCCTTTGTAGCGTTCTTGGCAGAACGATCGTGGTCGTGATGAATCTTTTATGGTATCTGCCTGTTGGTGGTCATTCTGGAGCATTCATGCATGACACCTATGGCAGATGTTTAACCCTAGAATAAAAGAAAAACAATACAAACATACGGATTGTATTACACTAGATAGAACTAGCACAAGGGCTAGTCACAGTCACTTCATAATGAATACGCTATGCAAGAGGAGATAGAGAAGTAGAGATAATAAATACTGGCAGCTTTAGGCAGCTTAAAAAAGTACTGCACGCTGTAAGACGTACATTTTCTTCATCGTAGGCGGCCAGTATTTTCTCTCAATCCCTCTCTAGTTGCCGTTCGCATACTGGAGAAGGTTGGTGAGTATTAAGCACAGTACATCAGCATTGCCATACAGCGCGGCGCAATGCAGCCAGCGCCTTGCGGACGCTTCCGATTGGTATCGATTTGAATCAGTTGATGCATCTCTAGTTTTTTTTTAAACCTACGCTATCTGAACACATTATTATTAGTATTATTTAACAGGTATTTATCGCGTTTATTTACCTATATTTTCCGTGTCATCCCGTGACCACGACAGAGTCTCAACCTGTTGAAACGTCGGGAAAAATATGTAAGTAAACGCAATAAATACCTGTTAAATAATACTAATAATAAAACCTCTAGTTTGTCTGCAACAGTCAGCAGATAACTCAACTGTTTTATGTGTATTATGTTCATACTGGCACATACTATGTGTAATTTTCAGTGTACATAAATAAAGACTAACGTACAAAAAATTCTTGTAGATAGAAGGTATGCCAGGTTTATAAATAACAAATGCTGAGTCAACGGACACTAAAATTAGTATTTGCTAACACCCAATCAGAAAGTTAATGGGTGCGCTGACGGGTCTTTAGTTCTGTTGACACTTGTAATTATGATTGTGCTTACAGTCTGCAAATGAGAGAGAAAGAGAAGATATAAACCTTTCTACGGTTGTTTTTTCTAGCGTAAGTGCTTGTGTTGAAATAAATGTCATTTATTAGACTTCGGTACTAGCGTGGCATAACGACCCGATGATAGTCGTCCATTGCCTGTGTAGTCCACCTTGGTGGACCAATGGAAAACATATGTTTACTTGGTCCACCAGCATCTCTAAAAGTGGATCTGGGTCTCCGACCCAAGGCACGCCAACTTGACTGATCCTTGCATGTTTAAATAAATTGCTGCGCCCTTACAGGGTACATGTACTTACCCCTAAGCTAACTACCACCTTAGCTAAAACAAAGTATATGTACGCAATAAATAAATCTGAATCTGAGAATACGACTAAAATAGTTAAGTTATCGATTGGGATGCAAAACGCCTACTTCCAGAACTGGTAAAGAAATGAATGAATGAATGAATACTTTATTGTACCTAAAACATAACAAAAAAAAACGTATTATATCTAAATTTAAAACCTTAACAGTGTCTACAATAGGCGGCCATATCGCTGAAAGCGATTTCTCTCAGGCAACCTGGCTGAAAGGTTGTTGTTGATGATGATGATGCAAAACACATTCTTTGTTGGAGGTCGCAAAACCTCAAACCGTATGATTTATACGACATTTCTAACCAAAAAAGTATCAACACTTTACGGTCAAGCGCGACCAATCGATTTAATTTCATTCTGTCCCTTATTGCTTTTAACTGTGGCTTTTAATTGCTCATGATAAATCACTGCTTCTCGTTACGATTGCTGTGATTTACATACTGCTATGACATACGGACGCAGTGCACTAGCGTGCGGTGTGACATCTCTCAAACTCATAAGAAACCTGTAGGGTTATTTGCGTGCGTGCATTTGTTAATGTATCCATTCCATGCATTAAATTTTCTCCGCTAATTGGTTATTTTCTCTGTTTTTTTTCGACATTCAATGAGAGGCGAAAATAAAATGTGTTATGCACTCACGTTCTTATCCAAGATGTAAACTCTACCAAAATAACAAAAGAGTAGAGTAGAAATAGTGGACTCATCGAATCTTAGGCTGTAATATTTTGATTAATTTGGCATTACTATTTCATTAATGAACTTATCTACAGATTCTTAGTTATAATCAGAATCAATAACGTTTATTCCTTATGGCGTACAAAATAAACACATAGACAATATATAGACAAAAATTATTATAAACAAAAATTCCTCAAATTTTTCAGAGTTGTGCTTCTGCTATTTACCCTGTAATATTATTTTAATGACAATACATTCAGCTTATTCCCCTTTGTCATTCTTCAAAACGATATAATGCGAATTTTTAATGAGGGGAGCGACGGATTGAAAATATGATTTCAGTCTTTCTTGGAGGATGTTAAATTGACGATTGCTTTGAAAAATAAACATACTACTTTAATTTTATTGGCCATTATTTGCCAAAAACTAAATGACTTTAAGTTAACTTAAATAAACATTGATTTATTTGTTGTCGTAATTTAAGGGCACTGACTTACTGCTACGTAGATTTTCTTTACTTAAGTCCCACATTTCAGAATACTATACCATAGGTTCTATTTTTTCATACTATTTAAACCTTGTTGGACTTTCTGGGCAAAGTCCTCCATCAAATCCTTCAGATGCAGATACGCACGATGACTGGAGATCTAATGCCATTAGTTATACATTAAAAAAAATCTTTAGCAATGTATAATTTTTGAGGAAGTGCGAGTTAACATATGTGCAATATGGTCGCAATAAAGAACTTGAACTTGACCTCTCCAAAGGCCACTCCATCGTCATGACCTTTATCAGCCGTTTAGTGCATAGAGCTAGCTGGGTAGGTACTGTAAATTGCATCTACGTATTACATTCGATTCGGTTCTGTGTGTGTGCAGAAAAACACACAATATAACAGAAAAAGCTATTCTTTGATAAATTTAATTAAATTGGACTTCTGAGAAAAGTTTAATTTTATTCATAGACGTTTGCAGTTATGACAGATGTACGATGATTAATAGTCAGTAGTGATGACCTGTCACAACGCTTTGTTAACTTAACAAGAATAAAAAATAAAACTGGCTAGATTGTTTTATTTGGCTTTGCTTGTCACGTATATTGAATGAAAATATTTCCTGTCATTCCTTTATATATAATACAATATGACAAGGATCGATCGAAACCTACAATATTTATTTTATATTATGTGATATCTAGTAGGTACTCATAACACAAACTCTGCATTGTATAAAGCTGTGTGAATTGTCCAACATTATTTTATATAAAGACCTCATTGAAATAGTAAATTATTTTTAATACAAGATCAATAAAAGTACGACAGCTCGTCTCAATACCACAAAACAGATTATTTTTTAGTTGATTATGAAATGTTCTGTGAAACTATAAGTCTGTCGATATTGTGTCAAAGAAAATATTTCAACGCGCTCTTTCTCCTCAAGATCCTTGCTGAGTTTTGAAAATGAACTATACCACTGAAAAAGTGTTCGTATTGTTTCTTATTATTTTGTTTTCGGAATAAAATAACGGTAATAGTCCATCATGTAGATACGTGTTAAATCTATTTAAAATGCAGATATTGGTTAGAGTGTGAATTATCCGGCTCTTTTTTCATTAATAAATCGTTAAAATATACGTCCTTTTTGACTGAGGTTTGATATAAAATTAGCTACCTAAGTGATATAATTATTAATCAATCTCGTTAATTTCAAATCAGAACTAAAATGACAATAAAATCAACTTATTTGACAATTTCACTACCAATTTAATAACATTAAATCGTCGTAATTCAATAAGCGACTCAATAGGACCACACGAACACAAAGTTACAGTCAAACAATAAAATAAAGAAACCAAACTCATTTCGCACAAAAAACTGTAAAATCGAAACGCTTTTAGGGGCATTCAAACTTTTAATAATTCATTTATATTCGAAGAAATCATAACACCCGTGACGATGCCCGTCTGTCGGCGTTTGACAAAACAAAACGCAATCTCAGAACTAAAACGCATTTATCAAAAGAACAAGTGACGTTTTAAAGTAGCAAAACAAATCGAGACTCCAGAATTTATAACTTGACCGAAAAGTTAATTAAGTTTTAATAGAATTCTAAACGGGAGTGGAATGGTAGCCAAAAATAGGCGGGGTTGTAATAAAATTTAATTATTTTTGAGGCTAATGATGAAGTTTTTTTCTGCAGCTTCTGTAAACACGGACGATAGTTTGAACAATGATATGCGGTTGATTAATGTAGATTAATCTTCTTAGTTAATTGAGAAATGATGTCGAACAATGGTAAAAGGTCTGACAATGAACAAATGGTGTTTAGAAACTCATACGTATGTATTAGAAACAGGTACAATAATTAATGTTGGCTGTAACACTGTAACTGGTTGCTGGTTGGAATGAAGTTGTACTTTACCATAACTATTTGAAGTTACATCGCTAAAGAGAATTTGTTTGGTCTTGATGGTGACTTGCCTAATAATCATAAATAAATAAAAGAAGAAAATTAGTACAGAGAAATAACGTTCTGCTTAATTTTCTTATTTCTTAATTGTTGTCCACATGATATTTTTATATACACGATGTATAAAAATTTCAACTCTAATTTCCTTTATGTATCTTTTTGATTGCTCTCTTGATTTCTGGACAGGAACTATTTTTCGTAGTATGACCGCGATCCAATAGTTTATTACGAACTCGATTATATTTTCCAAATGATTTTGAGTGATATCTTGTATCCGCTTACTACTTTTTGACAGTACGAGTGCTAAATTTTTTAGGCGGCAGTAAAATGTCACATTCTCGAAACTTTTTCTGTATTGGAATTTTTCAAACTCGTATGGCTCTATAATCTATAACTGGAAGGGGTAAAATTTCACCTCAACATCAATTATCTGTGTAGAAAAGTACATAAATTTGCCAACAAAAATTAACCCTTAGTATAGAAAAAAGACTATCCATAAAGCCCATATGCGTCCAAATACCCATGGTATTCAAACCATGCAACTGGCCTCGGGTGCCCAAGGTGCACCATATTTCAAGCTGACCAATGGTTTGGGAACACCCGCTGTGCTCCTGAATTAAGTAAAAGCCTTCGAGCTCTTGTTTCTTGATACCTCTAGTTGGGGGTTAGGGTGAGTGTATGGTGTTTGGACGTACAAATGTACGTTAGGGTATAAATATACTCTAAAGAAAAAATCTAGAGCTTCTGAACTTGAGCTGGTAAACTACGAATTTTGTTTGTGTTGGAAGAAATTAGAGCTTAATTTGCGCGTTAAATTCAATGTGCTTTAAGGTTAGCAAAATAATGAGTTGACTCTAGTACGACTTGACTTTTTTACAATTTAAAGAAAAATATAATAAAATAAACACAAACAGTTCCTTAAAAATTTAACCAACTGACTTCATTAGTCAAAATAACAAAAATAAAATAGTAAAGAAATGCATAAGACCATATTTTTGATAAGCAAATTACATCAAAAAAAATCTGGGACAAAAAATTAACTTGTCTTCTTTTCTGTTATATGAACAAGAAACTCAATTATGATCATATAGAATGCTGTTTAAAAAAAGATACTTCTACCGCTTGAAGTAAAGGTTTGGTTTATTTAAATATAAAATCCTGCACCACCATGAACCTACCTTAACCCTCCTTAATAGATGTCTCGGTCCAATTTACCAGTTGACGTGTTTTTAATTTAGCATCTACGCCCGCGGCTGCCGTCGCCGCTCTTAAATAATGTACATATTTTACCAGAAATCATATGCTGCTCATCATTATGAACTCATTTGAATACGGTATGTTTTTAATATCGTTTTGGGGCATCGTGACACGTTGGTGTTTTAGGGTTATTTCTGGTGTATCTAAGGATTGTGATTGTGGTTTATGAAGTTATTTTGTTAAGTACCTATCGTAAAAATCAATTCAATGAGACCTCTAGGTATTTGTTGCTGCTATTCGTAGTTTTATAGAGTCGCATTCTAAAACATAGTGGGATCAGTAATCAAGAAAAATCACAGCTCAGACAAACGCGGATTATATTATATTAGCATTAGCATTATATTATTTTTAGGTTAGAATCGAGTGCCTTCAAGATCCTATAATCTATAATATATATATCTTATAATCTATGGCCTATACTAAAACAAAGGTCTATAAATAAATATACAAAACTGTAAGATGTTGATTTTGTTGATAAATAAAAAGACTGGCCATGTTTTGCTTTAAAGCATTTTTGAGATGAACCTCTTTTTAACTTGATAAAATTCATAGTCATATTTTATTATCTATTCTGCTTTTTAACTGTTTTGAAAATCACGTTTTAGTTTTTTTTCCTTTTTCAATAGACAATAATTCGTGTCTATAACTAATTACCCTGGATGTTTAAGCGTTGTTCTGTGTGGTGCCGGCTTAGAATATGCACCACCACAATTCTTCCCGCGAGTGTCGTAAGAGGCAACTAAGGGATATCCACTGGGGGCGGGCAGCAGCGCACCCTGTAAAACAATTCTACCACCAAACTGCGATCCCCAACCCGAATGCCCAGTGTGGGGATTATGGGCATTACCCCCGTGAGATAAAAGCCAATATGGCGCTTATCAGTGGGAGGCCTGGGTCCAGCAGCGGAACAATGTAGGCTGTGCAGGTTTAAGCGTTTATTCTACTAAATCTAAACACTGCGGACCCAGCCTACCACCAAGCCTCCTGGTGGCAGGCTGGGACGAAAACCTGCCACCAAATTATGCTGTCTTAGAACCATCTAACACGATTACTGATTACAGCACACGATTTACT
Source organism: Eupithecia inturbata (assembly GCA_963662085.1). Classification (NCBI taxonomy): domain Eukaryota; kingdom Metazoa; phylum Arthropoda; class Insecta; order Lepidoptera; family Geometridae; genus Eupithecia; species Eupithecia inturbata. The sequence continues at coordinate 4,939,378 of OY759195.1, forward strand.
GACTGCTTTTGTCTAAATGTTTTTATAACCTTAAATAATATTTAGAATAAAACAATACTCATTTTTATATATATATTTTATAGTTTATTTAAAATTTACTCATTAACTTTAAGTTACAACTTATAAACTGAGCAGTTGAGTATTTGGCACAGCGCATCAGCATTGCCATACAGCTGGGCAATGCAGCTAGCGTCATGGGGAAGATTCCGACTGGTATTGATTGTAATTTTCTTTGTTATTAAAGGGTTATGTTATAACTTTATGTTGTAGCGCCCCAACGGGGTTCAAGATATGATCTCACAATGTCCTAAGAACTTGGAATGTACACATAAAACAACTTAACAAATAAATGATTACAAATAAGGGTGGCACAAAAATGAAGGAACTAGATACATTTGACTTTAAATGTGTATCTCCAATCAAAGCAAATCCAGAGGAGTGAGTCTATTTGTCGTTAGTAACGAGACGTGATCGTGACGTCTCCTTTTTCTAAACAATTTGGTACAGCGCCTCTATCGTGCGGACAGGGAACTACACAAATCCCATACTAAAAAGAGACGTCACGGTGACGCCTCAGGCATTATAGTCTGCATACCAAATGAAACTAGACACTCATATGCGCACATTCTCATGTACCGGTATGCATTTTCGGGGTCATTGGAGGTCAGGCTCCTCTGACCGAATGCGCTTGCGCCGAAAATAAGTCTGCAAGGTTCTGGCTTTGATGGGAGATAGAACACCGTTCCTCAAACACTCACAGTGTTTGAGGAAAGGTGTTATCAATAAATAAATTCAAACAAATTATCCAACATATCCTTTGTTTTTTACAAAAAGGCTTACTTCTAAATATCAGATTATCTTGAGGATAAAAAAGCTTAGGACAAGTTTAGCTCCAACTCGAATACTAACTTCCTAGCAAGATAAAAATTCTTGTTCGCTTCTTTACCTTAAAAATATTGATGTGAACAAATAATCAAAGTGATCACTTTATTTTCTAGTTTTACAGTAATGTGAATGTTGTGACGTGTCCAAGATTTATGTAAGTTGTAAAGGAAATAAAGAACTATGAATTTTAATTCCGGTTCTAGGGGCCCTAGAGGTCTTACGGGCTCATAATAATAATAGTAAGAGCTTGTATTGATTAATCTATATATTAAAAATAGATTATTCAATAGAACAGCTTTTTAATAATTGCATATGAAAGTTTACATTTTACTTATGTTATATACATACCAAAATACCAAACTCTTTTTTTTTGGCTGTCTGTTTGTTCGAGGCAATCTCCAAAACAGCTGGACCGATTTTTCCGAGACTTTCACTAGCAGATAGCTGATGTTATAGCGGGTAAGATAGGACAATAAATTATTTTTTACGAAATGTATTAGTGTACCGCATAATTAAACCCGAACATTGTGAATTCAACGTGGGCAAAGTTATTCTTAAACTTCGACCTCTACTAATAAAAGTCTCAACAACTTTTTTTGTTTTTTACACAATAATCCATTAGGATTTTATCAATCAACTCAACTTCTTATGGAAATTATGTTTCAGTCAAGCAGCGTTAGTGTTTTTGCACATAAATTGGCATAATTTGCCGTAAACTGTCAACAGTGTAGTTATTTATTGACTTGTTCTATTATTGTAAGTAGGCTTATCTTGGAAAGGTGTGAAACGAAAATAAACATAATTTAAGCTATAATTTTCTTATTATTTTTTACTTGTATATTCAAGTATTTTTTTTTTCGAATGTGTAGATATTCTTTTAGATATAGTTTCTAGTCGATTTGTTATAATTCATGAGCTGTATGAAAACCTAATGTTAGCAGTTAATTTAATCTACGCTTCGCTACGAAAATAAACGGCCAGGTGCGAGTCAACTCGCACACGATGAGTTCCGTACCGGTGCTCGGAGTTTCTTAATTGGAATCGCTCTTTCCATAGCTTGCTGAGTGACTTTGAACCGGTAGACATGCCCTACTGTGACTGTCACGTGTCCACGTCTGAAGGGGCCTATTTCAAATCACCAAAATGAATTTTTTTTCGGCCAATTAGTGTACTCTTTTACCCGAATTAATTACCAATTTGCACAAAAAAATCGAAACGAAACAATCGATTGCGTATTTTGGAGTATTAAAATAGGCCTTCAGCTCCGTTGCCCGTTGTTGAAAAACGGGTAGGACCTTGGAATGTGAGGGTGATTTCTTTTGTCCGAGGGTAGGACGCACTGATTTACAACATTAGTTTTAAGCATTGCGGTATATATTAATAGATTAATATTCTATCTGTATATTTAAACTTCTTTCTATATAAACTTAATATTAATAGGTTAAGTTTAAATTGTGAAAATAGGTACATAATGCTACAAATAAAGATTTCGTAATCTTATAAAAATTTGGATATGACAAAGATGTTAACAAGAAAGAACTCCTAATCATTATCTCTGCATTTGTCTTTGTCCGCAAAAATTAACAAGACACAATGACATATCATTTATGAACAAAGAACTTTAATTACTTCTCAAATTATTCATTTACAGAGTGCACATAAAACAACATCAAGTTAAATAAACATAAAACTTGCGAGTAAATTTACATGTCCTTTGTCTGCAAATAAGAAAAATTGTCGTGACATTCTGCATACTTTTCCTTACATCCCAATGTTTCATCACAAATGCAAGGTAAAGAAATAGGTTTGTTTGTCCGTCAACATTTAATAAAATTGTTGATTAATTTACACAGTCTGCAGATAAATTGTATTAAGAGAGTATTTGATTTTTTACAGTCTGCAGTTAGATTGTATTAAGGGAGTATATTGATTTATACAGTCTGCAGTGAGCTCAACTGTTTCAATTGTAAATACTAGTTCTAATTTGTTGATTGCTTGTTGCAAACAATCTACAGGGACCTCAACTGATCCATACCAATACCAGTCGGAAGCGTCCCCAAGACGCTGGCTGCATTGCCCCGCTGTATGGCAATGCTGGTGCGCTGCGCCAGATACTCACCAGCTCTCGGGCTCGCGTCGCTTCGACCAAAAGCTCAGATAATTTTTTTGAAACCCGTAGAGCCTCGGTACCCCATGGACCTGGAAAATAGAATCCTAAAGTGAACTTCTTGAGGCAGATGTAGGTACGTATACTGGCATCTAATCTTGATGCATTGGTTATCAGCCAATACCAGAGTAATGAGTAGAACTAACCTACTCTTTATTCAATAAGAGCAAATCAAGGTGGTGTAACTAGTTTCTCAAATATTTATCGCCACCCTTTTAAGTTGAAATCGCACCAATACATTTCGTGTCTCAGCCTAAAACAAACAATTTGTAATCCTGAATTATGTGCTGCTGACTGCATACATTTAAAAGATATGAATCTATAAGCTGAGTGAGGCGACGCGACGCTACTGAACGGTACCGGTATTTTTATCGATATTTTTTGACACGGTCGATAGGGTTAAGAAGTATAACAATAATATAATACGATCTTAATTTTGTGTTCTGGAATGTTTATTTGTGTTGCTCCGCATAAAGACAGACAGAGAGGAAAAACAACCATCAGTATGCTTAGTATGAGAGTGCAAAATACGAATACGAAAAAAGTTGTCGAGAGCTCGATAGACATAAGTTTCTAACTCGCTTACAAAAAATAATTAGACAAATAAATTAGATATTCCGTGAATATACTCTTTGTCAAATCACTCAAAACCATTCAAAAAATTATAATCGAGTCCGTATGAAATCTACTATTGAAACGCGCTGTGAAACTACGAAAAATAGTTCCTTTCTATCCGGTAGAGGTGCTGCAAGGTGTCAAATGTGAGACAAAAACTTTTTTCGTCACCGCAAACTAATGCACATACTAAAGGTAAACAAAAGATATTAAACTCTAGTTTGTTTTACTTATACCTAGACCATGTATCATTTTACAGGTCAACTATCATTTTATAGAATATTTCATGGTAACAAAACCAAACATAGATAATGTTCGGTTGTGTTGGAGTAAAATTGTTTTACTCATGTTATCAGAATTTTTAGTCTGGGTGTACGGAAAGACGCCATTTAGTACTCGTTGGGTAAAATGGCCACGGTTTACAACGATTATTCAATGAAAGTGAACTTTTGTTTGTTTGTTTTCGATAGTTCCCATCACTAACATTAAGTCGTCGAGTTTTACAAATAAAAACATCGACATGTCGCCTCGCCCCCGACCTTTCCCGAATGGCGTGACTATTTGTCACCTGCAGTTGACTCCCGTACATACTTGCTGCAAACATTCTGATTCGCATCACTACTTTTACACTTAACAACCCTATCTCCTTACCCACACAATCGAAAAAGTATCTCAAAACTTGATTCCTAGAGTTGAAAATCAAAAAGCAAGTTAAGTGGATTCGTGGTGTATAGTTGAGGACATTCAAATTTATTCGAACACATTGCATTAAGGTACGTTGTTGTTCTTACTGAATTGCGATCAATTCGGCGTACATTGCTTGAATTCTTGAGTGCTGGTATAAACACGTGAAGCATTAAGTTTGATTGGTGCTATTTGTTCTGGAAACATGTTCGTTTAGTCTACCTTGACTGTTAGCCTCAGTCTTAGCGCCGTATTTGAATGTCTGTAACTCCAATCATTGCACTTTAAAGCGCATCCACATTCGACCCTGGTACGGAATAACATTGTATGTGATCAAAATTCAGGAAATCACGTTTAAGTTAAAATTTTTTTTTTACATGTTGCAGGCCTTTATTAACAAAAAAATTACAATCAAATTATAACTAGTATTTACAATTAAAACAATTAAGCTAACTGCAGACTGTTGCAAACAATCTACAGGTAGCTCAACTGATCCATATCAATACCAGTCGGAAGCGTCCCCAAGATGCTGGCTGCATTGCAATTTATTATAATTTTATTTATTTATTTTAACTTGTTATAATTGGTTTCTGTGTAATTATGTGCTGTAAAATGTTATAAGCTATACGGACTGTGTATGTATAGAGGTACTATGTCTAAAATAAATTATTTGATTTGATTTAGAGTAACATCTAGCTAAAATCAGGAGGTTATAATGTTCGGTTGTATATATTTTTTTTTTATATTCGACGATTTCTGCGTCAGATATGGAGCAATGTTGATGGTTCACTATTGTATAGAGAATGAATCCGAGATCGTCCCTTAAAAAAACCCGAGGGATAAGTCGGTACCTACTTACTTGTCCCGCAAAAAATAAAAAACAGTGTAAAAAGTCGGTTTGTAGCTTTTTCAAAACAATCAAATCATAAATATAAAATAGACTGGATTTTTTTTAATGAAATATCGTTTGTTTTGAAAACACAACAACATATTGTGTAGAAAGAGCGCGTTGAAGTCTTTCCAATGACGAAATGGCGACGGGCTTATAAATTCACAGATAATTTCAAACCAACTAATAAATAAACATTTGTATAGTTTTCTTCCAGGTGAAGTGAGGTGACATGTTATTTTAGATGGATATAATATTCTTTATTGCACAAACGTTGTACATAGGCGAACATAATGCTAGATAGCATTCTCTACCTGCTAACCTTTGGGTAGTGTGGACAACAATTTAGTATGTAGTGCTAGATAACAAAAATTATTAATTACAAGAAACAAAGGAAAATACAATTAATAAATCGTGACACTAACATACATAAAAAAATATAATAATAATAGGTTATTTTGATCTTGTACATGAAAAAAATATTTCAATAACGTCAAGTCAATACCTTTAAATAAACAAAGCTGGACAATTCACAGAAACAGCCCCAAACTATTCTTAGCTGCATAGTTTGGAGCTATGTCTTGTATAATAAAAAAACAGTTATCACATCACATAACAGATTTTTTTTTTAATACATTACATAAACACGTCCAGCCGGATCGCCTGCACTAGCCTCAAACGTCCGAGCCTCGCGCCGAAAAAACACGGCACGCCGCGCCGTGGGCACGTCCCATTTTAAACATAAATACAGTAGTTATAATCTCGGTAACTCTACAGCTACGCTCAAAAAAAAACTATACGAAAAAATTTTAAAACTATACAAAATCACAAAATTTATAAACATAAGTGTCAGTAATAAGTAAGTAATCATATGGTCTCAAATAAATACCTAAAGTTGACAAACAAGATTTAATTCGTTTTTCTTTCTTCCTTGTTTTCGTATTTTCATTTACAGTTCTACCTAATCTTATCTATATATTCTTCAACAAGATGATACAAGCTATTTTTGATACCAATCTATCACTACTTTTTTCCAAGAGATTTATTCACCGGTCTAACACTGCTCGAATGACAACTCCGAGATAATTTTTTTTTAAATTCTGTTTCGGTAATTTTTGTATCGGCACCTTGGCTTTATGCCATTCTACCGACGGAAAAGGTGTCAGAGCAACTCGAGAACTATTCCATTAGTTAGAGTGAAGTTAGCCACAAAACCAGTTTTGCTCCGCGCGGAGAAATTTGCATCAAATGTTCAACCGGAAATTTTATTTCGCAACAAATGACAACAAATGATGCTGTGAGTGGTTAGATTATTAAATATTATTTACTGGAAAGTTAAAATATTTTGTATTATAGACACATAAAACACCAAACTCGTAACAAAAGTTCGCAGAACACACCATTTGTCCAGTGACAACATTTGTCCCGTGGCGGGAATCGGACCTTAAATGAAACTTTATAGAAGTTTTTCCATAATTAAAGAAACAACAAGTTTGCCCAAAATACGGTTCAAAGCCGATTAATTGACAACTATCATATATACAACCTTACATAACATTTCTAGGTCACAAAACCAATCTTTGGTAAAGAAAAATTGTTTTACTAATTTTATCAGAATTTATAGCGTGGGTGTACGGAAAAACGCCATTTAGGACTCGTCGGGTCAAGATGGCCACGGCCTGTTATTTATTAGAAGCTCAGCAATAGAACTATCGAGTCAGAGATTTCTCAATGAAACAGATATAGAGTCGTCAAAAATTGGTATTTCTGACGACCATTTAACTGTTCAAAATTTTTTTGTTGTTCCTTTTTTTGTTGTTTGTTTAATAACTAATATTTTATTGGTCGTATCTAGACCGTCCAACGTAACCATACCCTTCATTTTTGATTGATATCGATTTGCATTGCGACGCAGTTTTTAAAAACATGAGATTTGCTAACCTTGTTTGTTTTTTTTTTTATGTAGGGTGTTTCTCAAAAAGCGTTATTTTCGTAATCTTAATTACTTTACTAAGATAATAATTAGAAACTAATAAAACGTGAACATACATAGCATCAACTCTTATTTTGGTATATAAAACCACTTATTAATTTTGTCACTACTTACGATTACAAATGTTAATTATAAAGTACGTATCAAAACTAAACTAAAGTATAGAATATCAACTTTGCAGCAGTCGCGCTTTTTATAATGCTAAAGGCATTATAAAAAGCGCGACTGCTGCAAAGTTACCTACCGTTCTAACCTGGAGTTCTATATTAAAAACTAAGCAAGAAGAAGCTAGGTAGCTATAAATAATCCATGAGAGTAGTCAATCCTCGAATCAAGTTAAGTACCGCTAGCGGTGCCCATAACTCTTCATAAGTATCTAATCTAATGATTTCTTAGACCCGACTACTGAACTAATAAACATCAATCAAACGCCAGATCCGTATAAAATGTTATCAATCATACCATTGTCTTATGGATTTATGCAAATAAATATCTTAGGGTGCTTTGAAACGGTGAAGCTTGCGATACTCTTTTGATATCTAAGTTGGTATCATAGTCGACAATTTTTTCCGTAGTAGTTACCTTAAGGACCAATTTCTAAGGAAAGTTTAGAAAATGTCTTTTCCATGATATATTGTATCTCCTAGCCAAATTTCAGTAACATCCGTTACTAAACTAACAAATGATAGGTAAAAAAGTTACACGCAAATAGACAGACAGCTCTAGCAGGTACTAGAGCAAACAAATAGAGGAATACTTTGGAATTTATAGTTTTATAATGAACCTAAAAATACAGTGTGTGTGTGAGAAGGATTTGTGTTAAAATAAGCTACAAAGAAAAAGGTATTCATTATCATAGTTTGGAATAATCAGAAATCTATAGTGATATTTACTGGAACTTTGATATAAATACAAAACTTTAAAAAAAATAAGAAACTCTACACACTGTGTAGCACGGCCCTATGGTAAAAATAGCCTAACATTCAAAAATTAAGGGAATAACGTTTGACGTGTACCTACTGTGCAATATAAGAGAGAATCGATTAGTCATTATTTGATTTAGTTCAGCGGTATGTCCCCCGGAGTGAAGCTATAGGGGGTTACCACGAGCGGTTGGCTTCGGCTGGCTGCGGCTTGACTCCAGTCATCAGGCCAACCTTCGACACTTAATGTATACCAGCAGGGAAATGAATGACCGACCATGCCACTATAACTAACGCACCGATACATGTAAACGCCGCCGAGAATTTTGATGATCCTAAAGAATGCAAAGGAAACAATAAAAATCAATTGGATGATCATTAATTTTACACAAACAATGATAAAGTTAATGAAATTGAAATAAAAAGATTTGCGTGATGCGTTTAATCATTTATCCTATAAAGTTATTGAAGATGAAACCGTCAACCCTTCGATCAACAATGAGTACGGTTCGATAAAGGCCGTGCAAAAAGGTCAAACCTTACAAATCATACTGCTTATAACGCTCACCTGTACAGAAGTAATAAACTCTGAGGGGGGTTAATTATGAATAAGCATCAACGTTCAAGTAATAAGTACAAAAACACAAGAAAAATGAACTCGATGCAACATAATTTACGGACTTTACATGCTCATTTGTGATTAGTCGGCGCGAAAGGGCAAATCCTTTATTAAGATAGGTAATGAGGTTAAATTCTGTACTCAGCATCAAAAGACAAGATCTCAACCTGAGATCAAAGAAATTCATATCCAATGCATAACTCCTAAGGTGCGCATTGGTATTGAACCCATCGAAGTTGCTGACGAAGATGCGGTAGAGAATGATGTACAATAAGGTACGATATATAATAAAGCACGAAATAATATAGACTCTACGGGAGCAGTGAATACAGTTGATATTGTAAGTGATGACGATAATGGAAGAAAGAAAGAAGTTAACGATGGATTGTGTGGTAAGTCGGCACCCTGCTGCCGCGGCCCCCGACTGCGCATATCACGGACAAGACATCGATTAGTGATCGACTGAATTCAATTGCTTGGCGAGACAAGATACATTCGGTTTAAGATTCGACGGATCGAGATCGAAGGGAGAGATTTACATTGTAAGGTTTTCGAAAATTTGCATTTTGAAAGCGTCACGTCAGCGACAATGCTGCGTCATCTGACAAATGGAATTGATCGTGTGTCTGATACTGGAACGCGTTGACCGTAACCCTGTGGTTATTATTGTTGGACCGTGATTACTGTCAACTACATCGACTGTGCTTTCGACAACACAACTCTACAGTTCTTCCTTTTCTTTGTTTACGTTATCTATTTTATTGTGTTTATTTTTATTTGTTCCATGTTCATTACTGTTGCGTGGAGCTATTTTTATGTTGCTTGAATGTAATCACGAATGCATTTCACGATCACATGATATTTCATTTTTATTGGTGTAAGTCATGACATCACCGTATGTGGTACGCATTGACAGAACGTTAATATAAAAAATTAAGACTATATTTTGACCGTGGCGACACGTACCTTACCGTTTATTATATAAAAGAATTTATGGTCAGTAGCGGTAAAATTATTAGCTTATGTTTTGAAATGTTTTATTAAATTACGTGTTCTGTAATGAATAAATTGTTCAAAAACCTGTTTCAATTTTATATCTTCTTCTTTGTAGTATATTATTATTTTATAGATCCTTTGCGATTTTGCTATTATGAATAAGTTTTGGCATTTTTATGTGTATTATATTATATACTATGTTAAATAATATTTCTCACAATATCTTTTATTCAAAATGAAAAAGTAAAAGAAACCTAGTTTTTTTTATAATATGTATTTTGAACATCGCATTAATTCCATTTCATATTTCTTTTTAATAATTTCCAATAAAACAATCTAGATACAAGTCTATGGGCTTGTCGAACCGCTGACATGTTTTGATCAAATCATGCGTGATAATCGTATTAATTGTCGTCATTCGTGCACTCGCGCAGCTTTACAAAGACTCGTGATCTCACACTTTTAACGGACATTGTTTCTAGGCAATAAAAAGAATTGATCTTTAAAAATTATCTTTACAATTTTTCCTTGTAGAATTCATAATGATGAAATTTTTTAAGTTAAATTGACTTTTTTATACGTTGTGTAATGACTAATGAGTAACATTAATTTTTTTTTAAATATTGATTAAAAATACAACGTTTAATGAATAATTGGATACTACGAGTACCTCTGTATCTGATACCTTTGTATTTGATTAGAATCCCTCACCACAAAATACGTAGCATAGGCGAAATAGTTTCCTTTTACTGTTGAAAACTAAACAAAGCTTCCAAGCTGCTATAAACCGTCGGGTACTTAACAAAACAAATAGCCATTCAAGCTCAAAACTATGTTTACAACCAAACCGAAGCTGTTTTAATTGCAATACAAAATTGCTCAACATTTTACAAATAAGACATTGCGTTAAGTAATTAGATTAGCACAGCGTGTTGTTTATCGGTCCCTGATTATGTATTTTGGCAATAAATGTCGAACTTAATGGCAATTTAATGTTTGGATGCTTGGCTTCTTTGACATTCCAAAACACGTATATTAGACAAGCTTTACTTACGATCTCAAAGTGTGGTGCGAATCAGGCTATCGGGTTTAATGACTTAAATTTTATTGACTCAATTTTAATGACTTAAACGGATCTCCAAGTTATGAACAAAGAATGTTTAAGAAACTACGTTATACATGTTTAAGAAACTACGTTATGCATACTTCTAGATTATATGGGTTTTGAGCATGTTTCTAGTCAAATCGGATTTAAGAAGTTAGTTTTTAATTGCAGTTTCAGTCAGTGGGTTATATTTCTTGAGTTTAATAAAGTTTTTAGTTTTACGAGTAAGTTTCTTTAACAGTCCGTTGCATAGAAGTATTCTTCCCAATGTATTTATTTGAGTGTAGAAACATGTACCTACTGACTTAAGCAGGTACCTATTGAACCTTTAGGAATCACTAACTACTCCTGCAACTCAGCACCCTTAAGTGGATCATCAGGAGATTCCTTCAATCAGTTATTTAGTTAAATCAGAGAGGAAGTTCGCGTAATTCCTTTCGCAATCAGTTGCTATTGCATTTGCTGTTGCTGTTCCTTTCTTCACGTAATCGGCCCGGTTCACATTACCCGGTACCGGATAAGGCAGAGTTCTCAATATCTTCCATTAGTGAACGTCAATTCGCCTCAACGGATACGGATAATTGCCGACTGTGTTGTTGATTGCGGATTCGCGAGGATTATTATTTTTGACGTTTAATTTCTATTTTATTTGTGAAGGACCATTTGTATGTGCTGAGTTGGGTAGGTAATTTTAGAAATTACATGGATATATTAGAAACAAGATCCGTCAAGTGCGAGTGTGACTCGCGCGCCGAGGGTTTCGAATGTCTGACAAGTATACCAATATGTCCTATAGGTACCGATTAGATACTTTGCTATTTAATGTATACCTAAAAATTTAAGGTACATTTTAAGGTATTGTAAGGGCTACATATCAGATGGATCGGTTTGCAAACATCGGAGTATAGAGAGTACTTAATGGTAATTTTTTTTTCAGCATACATATTTTTTTTTTGTATGTTTCGAAAAGCATGTGTACCTACAGGAATTTTCAGAACGGTTTTGAAATGTACAAACTGATACTTTTTATTTAATACCCCACCCGGCGAGGTAGCCCTCCCTTTTTCAAAAAATGTCCCCACCTTTACTTAAAACCCTCTCCTTCTTCCTTTCCTTTAGGATTTCGAAACCGATCTCCGATCTTCGAAGCCCTAAAAACATTGACAAGTTTTTTTTTGTACACAATCAACGCGTTGTTTTTTGTTTGAACGAAAAAATCAATTAATGAACCGAGTACCTACCTAAAAAGCTAAGGATGACAAGAGCTTTTAAAAGAAAGAAAGAAAGAAAAGAAAGAAAATTATTTATTACACATTACACACACAAAAAAACTTTGGGACAATAAAATAAAAGAGACTACTTAGTACTATGTAGATAACAAACAGCACAGACAAACACATGACGAGACGACACTTTTACGAGGTTAGTTTCTCGTTATCATGGTATTCGCGGTAAACAAACCCAAAATCTAAAAAAAATAATTAAACAATGGCTGGATTGGAAGAACCAGGAGTTTGCTGTGCTTCGCTTCTGACAGCCATGTTGGAATACCTAAATCTAAAACACCTACAGTCTGATTAGTAAATGTATCTGGACATGACTCAATATTAAATTTACGTACCACAAATAGAATATACAAAATTTTATTTAAATTTTGAAGACAGTCAAATTAGTGGATAACGTAAAAATGGTTTACAATACTCGAAAAGTTTGCCTCTTAATTTTGCATCCTTTTTTATAACCTATGTTATTTGCGAGTTGGCGAACACCGTTGGCTTTTATCTACAGGGCTCCTATAAATACCTACCTATTATAGTTGTTTAACCATGTCAAAACTAAACGTATGGTTAAATAGACTTTGATATATTGACCAGGCAGCACTGCAGGCTTGAGCAGGCTTGCACTATTTAATCTAGGTACAATCATGCATAGCTAATCAAAACTTTGTTTGCCAACTAGTTTCGTTTTTGGCTTCACTCTTGTCATAAGTTGATGTAAACTACGACCAAATATTCTTAAAAGTGGCTAAGGCCTAAGGCCTTAGCCACTTTTAAGTTCCTGTTTTCGGATGACTAAATACTATAATTAGGTAAAAAAATTATCATTACATACTTCGTAATTACAAGATACCTACGACTTCTAATCTCCTACTTCAATCATCCAAACAGGATGCCTTTTTTAACCAATATTTATGGTGTTTTGAACTAAATATAAGCAATTAAATGTAATCTGAAACCGCCAATTTAACTCTAATTGAAACAAATGAAATTATTTTCGATTCAGCTCGAGCAAAATCTTTAGTCCTCGCCCACAGAAAAAGTGATATCAATAAATTTCGAGCTTATCGATGATCGTCAATCGTCAATTTTACCGACCAGGCATCGATACGATGCACGTGCTTCTGTAAAATTTACAGAGAGTGCTTTTACGATCGTCTTAAGAGGACGTGTGTTAAAATCTTAGTTTTCGATGAAATGGTCTTGATGATGTTCAACTTTATAATGTGCGGTGGATCAGCCTACAATTGTTTTACGAATTTTTTAGAAATTATACGCAGAGTAATTTAGTCTTAAGTTTTTTAAAAACACAGAGTTTGATAGTCAGATTAAAAATTTATTGCAGTGAAAAAATTCATACGACATTATTAAATTCACGCAGTATCATCTGGCCCAAAACTAAGCAGAAGCTCTGCTTAGTTGAAAACGTGTTATCTAATAAACTTAATACATATGTTTTGGATTTCACTGTCGAGATCTCTAGAATATTTACCAGCCATTACATTTTTATAAACTATAAATGTGACTTGATGTCACTAAATTAGAAAATTATTGATATGTATCGATAGGTTTTAAAGAACAACACTATTCCAGATTCGTGTGTGGTAAAAAACAAATAAAGCGATACCTTTTATTTACTCAAATGCAGCTGTAAAGTATAAAAATCCTTATTCTTTTTTTTTATTTAATTGCCAGCAATGAAGTAATTAAATGGGACAATCGTAAAACACTGCGGGCCCATAAACTATAAAAGAGATGCTATACGTACTGGCAATATTTGTAAAAATAACAATTTTGTTCGACCGTTTAATCCAAATTAAAAATAAAAGTTTTGATGTTAAGCAAATTTTCAAAATCACATTTATGTATGAATACGCGAAGGTTTGGATTGTTATTTCTTCCCGTCAACACTACTAAACGGATCAGGCTGAAATTTTGTATAGATGTAGGTCTAGATCTGGAATTTGTGTAGAACTCATTTTATAACACATTTTATAAATCAATTTTCATAAAACAATAATTTGATCTTTGTTGACTTGGAATAACGTATCTAAGCTTCTTTTTATCCCAAAAACAATGAGTGCGAAGCCGTGTGCAGAAACTAGTAGGTAAACAATACTTCTTCAGGCAAGGTATGTCATTGAAGTGTTTCCCAAAATTTGATAATACCCACAACAGTAGCCTCTATATACGAGTAAAAATTGTTCAAACCTATGCAAAGTCACATATTATTCTATTTTTCAAACCGGTGGCTGTAAAATTTGATACATCGTAAAATGCAACATTAAATTTTATAGTTACTGTTTGTCTCTACAATAAAATTAAAAGATTGTAGTAGATTCAGGTTACCGCAAGGGCGGTTCATGGCTACAGATGGTTTTCAACTCAACTTGTTCGTAATGTTTTACATAATTTCCTAAAATTTAAAATCCTCGAAAGTGGTTTTTAGGTGCAAATTGTTGCGTATTACAATTTTTTCTGTAATTATGCATAAAAAGAAAGATTTCATTCATCAACAGCAAGACTAATCGAATTAAAAGAACGTTTGTTTTCTTCTTATTTCAGTAATAATCAGGCACTATTTTTGACTCAATTATAGCCCACCTTAAATAAACAGTGGCAACAACATATTTTCAAAAATGCTACGCATTATATAGGTATCAACTAGATCTTTATTTGAGTTAACAAATGCTAGCTTTTAGCTTTACAAGCAAATTTACTATACCTAATGTCCCATAATTTTCCTACATCCTACGTGCAAATAACGGTATGCAAGTTGCATCTATACGGCAAATGTCGCGGTTAAATAACCCTTTGCTATTATCATAAAACGAACAATAACAAATCTCAGTTAAAACGGTAAGCAGTAGAAAGCAGTTGATGGTTTCCTTATACGATGACATCCAGTCCAGGGAGTGTGGCTATCACCAAACCCATCATATTGGTACACAGATATAATTTGACACTGTTTTCTTAGAACACATTTTGTTAGATGGTGCGTAATGTGATGAGTAACTGAATACTATAGAATTCAATAGGGCATAATAAACAATCGATTTTATTTAAATCGCGAAGACCTTTGTGGGTCCACAATCTCACCTGATGGTAAGCAACGATGTATCATAACATAAGGGTCAAAACAAAAATTACAGATTCAGGAATTCGAATTATCGTCTAAAACCTATTTCATATCCTATCCTGCAAATATTACAAAAGCGAAAGATTGAGAATACGTGCGTTTGTTTGTCATAAGACGACTTCAAAACAACCGAATTGATCGGGCTGAAATTTGGATGCAAGAAGTTCTGGACCTGCACTATCCTCATCAACAGCACACATACGTCTACTGCTGAAAATGCCTCCCCCAAACAATTCGTCATACTATAACCACAACGCTTTGCAGGCGGACTTGTGATCGCAAAGGAGGAGTTAAAAATACACGGAAGGAAGCTGCTGTCTCTGGTAGGCTCTGACAATATCCACGAGCTGAGTTGTGCAGGGTCAATTGATGATCTCTGTTGTGCGGTGGGCGAAGGTCCGCCTGCGACGCAGGATGTTTGATTGGGTTCCATTTCTGCTTCGGGACAAACGTTTGTACGACCTGCAGATCTGCGGTTCCGGGTGTTCTGGATGTTTTCTATATAAAAAGTATATCTATGTAGTGTATTGTATTAAGAATATCAGTTATCTAGTACCTATAAAACAAGCTCTGCTTAGCTTGGGGCTAGATAATGCTGTGTGAACTGTCCAGCATTATTTATTTACTTAATTCTTACGCTGCGACAGTCGCGCTTGGAGTATCACAGTTAAAAAATATTCTACAAAATGTAATCGTTTTAAAAAGACATTGGCTGCCAGCCGTGTCTTCGTTATTTTAATAAGCGCCATCGCTCACAGATACCGTCCTAAATTATCCGGTTAATCACAAAATGCCGTATATTGTTCATATTTCCTCCATAACTTTACAGTAATGCACGGTGATAGTCCGGCCATGCAGAGTTGTACAAGTTATAAAAGGTAGGTGCACAAAAATCGCTGAATGAGCAACCCAGATTTTTTTTAACATTGTCGACCTCTGCAGTATTACATCTGCTTCCACATAAAATGTGTACTAAGCCGAAAGGGGGTGATTCTGGAACCCGAGGGATCAACGTGTGAATAACGAATGTGTTTCTTCCTATTCGTGTTCTTTTACACGCACTCTTGCATTATTTAACATTCTAAAATATTTAACAAATGGTTTTTGCTTGTTTTTTTAGCAAAACCAGTTTTTGTCTTCTAATTATTAAAAAATATATATATTTAGATCCATTAAAATTGTCAAATATAATTGTCAAATGTAAATTGCATAATAAAGTGTAAAAAACACGAATATAAAGAAAAAGACTTAATTATTTTTTTTTTTATATTAAATACATCGGTTCATTACGCACGCACCAAAGGTCCTGCCAGACCAGCGTTGCTCAACTTTCTGCTGAACAACATTAATCTGAGGCTCTCTTTTTGGTTTACATAGAATTACCTATTTATTTGTTATTGTGTATTTAATGTGTGAACCAATAAATTGATTTTCTTTCTTTCTTTCTTTTATACGATCCCCAATCAAGTAGGTTATAATAAACCTGTCTCGTTCCCATCACTAAATTTGTCTTAAATGCTTGTCATTACAATTTAACAAGGGTTGATCCCCTCGAGGCCCAGAATCACCCCTTTTCGGCTTAGTACACATGTTACGTGGCACCCTACATTTCAGGTGGTCTCGAATTATGAACACAGTCCCTGTTCAGTTGTTTTTCACAATAACAAAAACGAATCGCAATGTACAGAAATTATCTCCACATAGCGGTTTCTTGCAGAGATTCATTTGCTCAAAGTTAATAAGCCATGCTAATAGTCACTAGTGCGTGCCCATGGGTTATTCATTCTTGATCTGGCCGATTTATATCTTTATATGATATGGCCAAATCGTTATACGCGTTATAGGCGTTTATTTATTATATGTCATAGATTAGAGTCACTAGTTAGAATATGTACTTTTTTTTGTATATTATGCATGTATTACGCATGCACCAAAGGTCCTGCCAGACCAGCGTTGCTCAACTTTCTGCTGAACAACATTAATCTGAGGCTCACTTTTTGGTTTACATAGAGTTACCTATTTATTTGTAATTGTGTATTTAATGTGTGAACCAATAAATTGATTTTCTTTCTTTCTTTCTTTTATGCGATCCCCAATCGAGTAGGTTATAATAAACCTGTCTCGTTCCCATCACTAAATTTGTCTTAAATGCTTGTCATTACAATTTATGTTATTTATTCTTGATTCCTCCTTAATTTTTATGATTCAGGTTATTAACAATTTTTAATTATACATACTGCAGACAAGCGTATTGTATAATTCTCTCTTGGACCACATCCTAAACGCGTGGCGCGCATGCGTGACTCGCTGTTCGCCCACACTTGCTCTGCACGCGCCGATATATACAAAATGTTCAAGATTATACGAATATTCTGTACAAACGATGAAGACTTTCAATAAAGAGTAGCTTTAAATGAATAATATATATAATGCTAGACAATTCACACAGCATTATCTAGCCCAAGCTAAGCTGTGCTTGTGTTATAGGTACTAGATAACTGGTTTACTGATTACATACACGACAAAAATATATTATTTTATTATACATAGAAACATCCAGAACACCCTGCCCCACCCAACAAATATCTGCAAATCGTACAAAAGTTTGTCCTGAGGCAAAGGCAAGGAATCAAACCCCCGGACCATCTCCGCCCGCTACGTCACAGAGGTCGTCCGCGGTCGTCAAATATGATATATAGGTAATCAATTTATTGGTCTCCTAGTCACACCGGACCATAGATGAAAAGGTTTTTAGCAATGACACGTTACTTATCTATCACATGATGTCTATCTGGCTAACGATAATATTGATGCCAAGTCACATTATTTAAGCCCTGATTTTATTAAAGAATTTATTAGGCTGACCCGACAGACGTCCGTAGTTGCGACAGGACAGCTGCCCTGTCGCAACAACGAATATTGACTTCGAATCGGTATTATAGTTGTTAAGTTTTCTTTAATATTAAAATTTTTCGCGCAACTTTCTTAATGTTTTGTTTCATTAGAACCTTCTCCTGATAGTTTCAAAAACAACAAAAAAGAATTAACAAAATCGGTCCAGCCGTTCACGCGTAATGCCGTGACCAAGGGAAATAGGGACTAATTCTTATATATAAACTAAAGCTTAGCCATTCTTAATAACAGTTTGCATTGTAACTTTTGATTGCCACTCGCGATGTACTATTCCCTTACGCCTCCACCAAAGACGACCTCTGTGGCACCTGCGATGCAGGAGGTTGCGGGTTCGATTCTCGCCTTGGGACAAATGTTTGTACGATCTGCAGATTCAGGGTGTTCCGGTTGTTATCTATATATAAAAATATCTATGTTGTTTAATATAATAAGTACTATATCTATTAGTATATGAGATATCTAGTACCCATAAAACAAGCTCTGCTTAGCTTGGGGCTAGATAATTCTGTGTAAATTGTCCACCATTGTTATTTTATATTATTAAAAGTAAGAGTGAAGTGTAACTAGCGGGTATTGATATGATAGGCTGAACGCTTCCCTGATTGTGTAGCTTCTAATGGGTAGGATGTGAGTATTTATCTGGTCAGTTTCCTTTTCGTCTGAATCGCCCTTTTCCCCATTAGATTATTTAATTTTATTTGTCAGTTTCTTGATTTTAATTCCTCAAAAGTAGAGTCATCCAGTAGAACGAAGTGCCCGTCGTACCCAACGAGTGTAGTTCGTTCTCACGCCGCAGCCGCCCGGGGGCAGCGCGCGCTCACGACTCAGCCACATATAAAATTAATTTATCTATAAGTGGGAAGACCATGCTTATGGATTTAAGGAGGTATTAGCGACGGGTTCGTGGTTATTCTTGATCGTGGTCGCTTGTAAAAAATACGAGATAAAAGTAAGAGATAAGACAAATAGTCTAGTTATGTATTTCGATTTGAAGAGACGAAGACAACGTGGGCTGCACTGCATGTAGCCTTACCAGTCCTACTTACTATCTAAATATTAATAAAGGGGATCTATAGGATTTAAGTCAAAAAATTGATTTAATGCTAGGAATAAATAGTTAAATAGAAGTGCGTATATGCACTTCTATTTAACGGTTTCGGTTAGGCAATGTTCATTTGTTGAGATAATAAGGTAATTTTACTAATAAAACTGTTCGTTAACCTATGTCAAAAATATATCAAATCAACTTACTACACTTACATATTTTCCTACCGATTTTTTTCCATTACCCTGTGATTTAAAAAAAAATATTACTGATGATGACACAGATATCTTAATTATTTACGAGGTCTCAAGTCCCGTGCAAAAACACAGCCCCCCTAGCTTCTAGTGGTTCAGCTTTCTCTAGATACCATGTGATTTACAGTCTTAGAACGCGTCTAGTGCATTTTGGGTGATCTTACACGAGACTTGGCCTCGGGCGATGAGTTTGAAACCTTACCTACGTGGGCATAAATCATTAATTTGAAGTGGTAATTATCTCATTATTGGTGAGCATGCGATTTCGCGTTTGGAATTTAAAGCTATAATGGAGTTTGTTTACGCCAACATCTGATGCTGGTTTTGGGTGGAGGGAGATAATTCGATAGGTTGGGTAACACTCCTGCCAGCAGTTTATTCCACGATATTTACAGAAAACAATGGTTTAGAAAAAAATAGTAATTAAATTATTCATGGATACATTGTTGGGTTTTGTCCCGATAATGGTTTTCCAAAAAAAATTGGAGTAAAATTATTCACATCCAGTGATTGACTTGGCCGTCAAATTATTAGATGGAACACCCGATTGGCCAAAACAATGTCTTCCCTGTTATGATGTTATTTCTATTTTAGAGCTGTCTGTATCTGTTATCTTATCACACCCATCAGCTCAGCCTATAATGGTTAATTTATCTGCCATTTTTCCGCAATTTTTGACAATAGCTGTCATTTTAGTACATCTGATTTTTGCATCGGAAATATACAAAATAATTTTGTTCTTAGATACCCAATAATTAACATTTGTCGAGTACCGTGCGTCGCGACAACGTTCACATTATGTGTTTTTGTCGAGATTCCGTACGTCGCGATTGCATTCACTTTTTGTTTTTTGTCGGGATAGCGTGCGTAGAGATGTCGTAGTTCACCCCTGGTGGACGCAAGCCTTCCCGTGATAAGTACGTTATTCCTATCTGTTATACGAAATTACAAATGATGATGCTCTCCGAGCCGAATTTCGGCTACGGCGCGGCCAGTCTCAACAAAGACACAAAATGGGCAAAAAGGGTGTGCAAGACATATTCACAAGTGTGCGCGAAAACCCAGGTGCACTCTCTATTCCCTCACTCTCATGCTCATATGGGACGGCAGACCGATACGACCGGGGAGAGGTCAAGTGCACGACCAATAGCTTAACACGTTTTCCGAGACACGGGGGTGTTACACACACTTCCTGAACTCGGGGCTGCTACTGTGAAGTTTTCTTGCTAGAAAATCTCAATAACACAAATCTTGGCCCGGCCGGGGATTTGAACCTGGGACCTCATTAACAGCGGTTGAACTTGCGACCACTGTTACAAGTTCAACCGCTGTTGACTCATTTTCTTACCTAACTCCAAACAAAGCCCAGTCTCATCTTTAGAATTTCCCAAGAGCTAGAGCAGCTTCGTGTTCTCATGTCAATCCATAATTGCAATTATCACGCTCCACAGAGCATGGACAAACAAACGGACAGCGTGTGTCCATTGTCTCTGGCCAGCACCGTGACATTGATGGAGCTTCACTTGCGAAACAAGTGTTTCTATTTGTTATTAGATTTTTTATAAAATAGGTATTACATGTAACCTAGGTACCCAAATATAAAGGTATGTAGCAATTCTTTTTTTTCTTGGTTGATCTTTATTGACAAAGAAAATTACAATTCAATAATAAAAACAAATTAGAACTAGTAATTGAAACATTTAAGCTAACTGCAGACTGTTGCAAACAATCTACAGGTATCTCAACTGATCCTTATCAATACCAGTCGAAAGCGTCCCCAAGACGCTGGCTGCATTGCCCCGCTGTATGGCAATGCTAGATAGATAGATAGATAGATTATCACTTTATTGCACCATCAATACACTTATAAA
This sequence comes from Eupithecia inturbata, assembly GCA_963662085.1. Classification (NCBI taxonomy): domain Eukaryota; kingdom Metazoa; phylum Arthropoda; class Insecta; order Lepidoptera; family Geometridae; genus Eupithecia; species Eupithecia inturbata. The sequence continues at coordinate 4,960,753 of OY759195.1, forward strand.
ACAAGAACTTAATACTAATTATATATAATGTGGCGCAATCGGCTAGATACGATATGTAGGTACTTAATTTAATTTAAGTCAGTTTTCGATGTCATACTACCAAGTGTAAAATTTTCATCAACGTAAGTACCTAAATAGCGCATGCTGGACATATTTTTGAACTGCATCATCTAGCTCAAAGCATTTAGCCCAAACTATAGTAAGCAGTATTATCAATACAACGTGCTAGAGTTTATTACTTTGTATGTGTAAAGGTTGACATAAAACTTGGCCTCTACAAGGTAGGTATTTTAATTAGAATGCCTGCACATTAACGTCTCTACTTAATTTACGACTTTAAAGTATAGATAGCGCCGAAATTATGACAAACTTCGAGTAAAGTTGGCCAGTTTTAATGGCTCCTTTAATTAACTAGCTTCCGCCCGCGGTTTAAAAAGTAGCCTACTTATATTTTATTCCTGGTCTATAACTACATCTATACAAAATTTCGGTCTGATCCGTTCAGTAGTTTCAGCGTGAAGAGGTTACAAACTTCTAAACAAACTGTTGCATTTTAGTATTATTACAATAAATTAGTGCATTACAGCTTACATCACTTTGTGCAGCATTTATAATAGTGTGACTACACCTCCAAAATGAAGGTCGATAAAGTATTTTTTTTATAAACAAAATAGGTATGCAATAAAATAATGCTTTAAAAGTTCAGTATAAGACTGTAAGGCTATTTTTCTTCTCCTTTTTTAAGGTTCGGTAATAAACCACGAATTCAATTGATTTGTAAGTTTAACTCTCACTAAAATGTGTTCAAATCTCAGACATACAACTGGTCAAAGTTCACAGCCGATTCCTTTCCAAGAAGGATCGCACGTCTCGGTTATCCCGAGCGGCGATGCGCGTGACCCACTGACAAAACAAGTCAGTCGATCGGATCACAATTGTTTTCCCATAGCCCGCCGCCGTTTCCATTCAGAATCTCATTACTTGAAAGGGGCAGACAAATCTGGCGCAATGTTGTTCTCATGGACGTGTTCGTCGATATAACGTGAGGTGACCATTACAGTACAAAGAGTTGCCTAAAATAGAGAGTTTTTGTGAGGCGGGAAGGAAGGCGAGGAGAGGCGGGGGCGGGGCGGGGTCCGACTGCCCGCCGGCTCAGTCGCGCCGCGCCGCACGAGCCTCTCGCACGCCGCGCTCCGCCGCTATATCCTTGCACGCACACGCGACTTGCCCCGCGACGACACACGTGCCGATGACAGAGTTTAACCATGCAAGAACAAAACAGATCCAGTAAATCTACACTCAACTCTTTAGAAAGTGCCATCATCAAGCTCAAGAACAACCTGCAGATTCAAGACTCAAAGCCGGAGATGAACGGACTGCTTGTGGAGCCGCCGTCCCCGGACAAAGCAAGTAAGAGCCCTAGTTCTTCCTCCACGAACATTAATCTGTCGATCGCGTCAGCGGCGTTGCTTCAAGAAAACATGTTGCAACGATCACTGCAAGGCGTCGTGATATCCCTTCAGAACGCCATGATGAGTTCGCTGCAACAGGCGGCGCTTTTGCCGTCGAACTCGGCCGCCGCCGCCGCGCTCAACTTACAAGCCTTGGAATCTTATTTGACTTTACAACGCCTGACATCTGTCTCAACTGTCAACAACCCAACACAGCCCGGCTCACCTGAACACAGCACCGCTTCAAAGCAAGATATTCTAAGAATAGCGACGGCTACTGCAAAAATCAGTGAAATTGACGCCATCGATAACGTATCGAAGCAGCTTTCTCCCAAAACACCAGAAGAGTATCCCTTATCAGACACATTGGCAGCTGAAGATGTTGACTTATCCGAAGAAGTGGAAGAAGACCTAGCATTGTTGGACAACGATGACGAATTCACTTTAGAGCAGCATTTAGAATCAACGTCAAAAGGTTATTATAACTCGCAGAGTTTAGACAACGGATATCCGAGTCTACTAATGAATGCAATGTACCAGCAGCAGATGGGTAGTCCACAAGCGCCATTGTCACCTCAAGCCACAAACTCGTCCAAATCCACTAACAGTTCATCATCATCAAGCAGCAGTGTTTCAAACAAACAAAAGACGACTACAAGCGGGCCTAGGACAAAGAAACAATTCATCTGCAAGTTTTGCAACAGACAGTTCACCAAGTCTTATAACTTACTGATCCATGAGAGGACACACACCGATGAGAGGCCATACTCGTGTGACATCTGTGGGAAAGCGTTTCGGCGGCAAGATCACCTCAGAGATCACAGGTAAATAGTAAAACATTTTATACCTCTCTTTGTTTCTATATTAGGAGCTACAAAATTTGTACAAATGGGTCAGCCTTTTACATTTTATAGCCATAAGAATGTGCTCTGACATTTTTATCTTTTTCTACAATATTATGGAACCACTAATTCTTCCGTAATCGATTAAGATAATCTTAACTATTTAATTTGATGTTCCCTAACAAGTTTCCAATGTTGTACGATCCTACCAGAAACTCGTTAGCATCGCACGCATTATCTGTATTCTTGAGATGTATAGGTAAATCAGCCGTCGTCATGATTAATATTATTCTACAGGAATTCCGAACGAAATGTCGAGGGTCTTATTTTAATAATATAAAGTCGTGCCCGATTCACGATTCTCATTTTTATACATCAATAAAATATTTTTGTTCATCCGTTTTAGCGCGAAACCTTTGAATAATGGCGGTGAAGGAAAAATACGGTCTAAAACAAAAAGGGTTAAGTATGTACGCAGCAGATGGTATCGACAAGTCGTTCGTCACGCTCGTAAATTATTTCAAAACCGCCGCTAATCCCACGGCCGATGTTTTAATTTTGGATTCTCATTTTGTTTTCTGCACTCTGCATTCCATATAAATCCTTGAATCTTGTTCCATATCAAAATATTTAAAAATAAAACACACGACGCTCTCAAAAAAGATGTTGCTACAACAATTGGAATTCCAACACACAGTTTTCGAACACAATAAATATGATAATGGTATTACAAGAGCTCTCAATCTATTTCTTCACTTATCTCTAGATCCCATAGAGCCAAAGGTGTTGGATTTTTAACACCTGTCTCTGGGCGATTTCGTTCCAAATCACCGTATCTCTGCGGTAATAAAATAAATTTCTTGTGGACGCCGGAGGGTGAGCCGGGTCAAACCTGTCGATGTTCAGTCGATGTCCGTTGACACGATACATTATAATGGGCCAAGGGACGGGTTTTACAAAGCACGTGGTGATCCTGACGTGAGGATTAATATGGACGACAAAAAATATATCCTCGACAAAATCAAGTTTCGTTGTTGGCCGTTTTTTGTATAGATTGAAAGGATAATGGACTTAAATTAATTTGTAGCATGTTTAGTTTGAACGTCACTTTTTATTTGATGCGATATTAAGTTTTGAGAAACATTGCAATTGAAATTTCATAGTCCATCGGTCCGCATTGCCAGCTTCATTAATCAGGGTTGCGGCCGCTCTAGGCCTAACGCTGTGCCCGCGCCGATCGCTCGCACGCCTCACTGCTCGGCTTCACTGCCCTAATCACCATCTCTTCGTGTTTTAATATCGGTATTATTATTTCATTCATCATGCAGCCCTTTATCGTCACCGATCTCAGTGTACCTAACGATTATTACACGTATTACGTTACTCTGAATGCGTCGTTATTTTTATGTTTCGTGTTTGTTTGTTTATTCGATACGATGATTATTTCTTGAATCGTTTGCTCGATAGCCGGGCCGTGATGCGTTATTTTTGATTACACGTTGCGCATAAGGCGTGTTAATTATATGTTGTACTGGAATTTAAATTTCATGTTAGTTGCTATTGATGTGTTTAGGATTTCAATAATTTATAAATACTAAACTATTTCGCGCATACTTTGTAATGTTCATTAAATAATTCAACATTGACAAGGTAGTAGTTGTTTGAAAGTAATTTTACTACAGTTCAGTAATTGGCATTCATTTCCTCAGTCGACAATTCTGAATTTTGCGTATACCTTGTATATTTTTCCTTTATTTAAATTACCCGTTTTTGGTTTTTGCCAACATATTTCTTGCTCATGTCGGTTAACGTACAAATTAATGATGCCAAAACTGAAAACTCCTTTTAATCTATTACCCCTATCGCCCATAGCCTTGTTTGCTTCCTTGCGAGGTGTAAAGAACACGCGAGGTATCATTGCATTGGTTTCGACGCCTCAAGACATGACATATTTATGGCGCCTACGCACCATCCGCGTCTAAATTATGTACTCAGCGGCTACTTTATGTAGACTTGTAATTTTGTTGCTAGAGTTGTAGATGCTATTTGCAATGAATTATTCTAAATGGGCATTGTTGTGTTGGCGTAATTTACAAGATGCTTTTGCGGGGTGATAGATGTTAATCATTGGTGGTATTAGTCGATCACTTATGTTTAGTTTAAATTCTGCTTTTTCAATAAATCGTTATTCGTTTAGTTAATAATATACAATCTAAATTTCACCTTCTTGCTAGCTAAATTATCTCACCTAGACAATACAAAGAACATCTCATTTCTAGCTATTACCTCATACGTTAACTCTGTATCCAGAACCACTTCTATCCAGATAAAAATAAAATCTAAATTCCAATGTTTCTCTTTACAGGTACATCCACTCAAAAGAGAAGCCATTCAAATGCTTAGAATGTGGTAAAGGGTTCTGCCAGTCGAGAACTTTAGCTGTCCATAAAATCCTGCACATGGAGGAGTCCCCACACAAGTGCCCCGTTTGCAGCAGAAGTTTCAACCAAAGGTCCAACCTGAAGACTCATCTACTAACCCACACTGACATAAAACCTTACAACTGCTCGTCTTGCGGAAAAGTCTTTAGAAGGAACTGTGATCTTAGACGCCATAGTCTGACACATAACCTTGTTGGTATATCATCGGTCAACACCTCTCCTAGTGGAAGCAACGGCAAAAGTCCGCTGCTGAACCCAAATTTTCCTATAGATAGTATTGATACAGAGGACGAAAACTAGAGGTTTTTGTGTAGTGATTAAAAAGACTGATTCTACTGTGCCTTGTAGGTAGTAAGAGTTTTGTACCAGACAGTTTGAAATGTTATTTTAAAGAACTTTTGAATGGAATTCAGGCCTTATAAATCGTCAATTTATCTATGTATACATTGGTTTCCTAATCCTCGGAGCACTTTTCTAGGGTTGTATGGCATGTGTTTCGTAGTAGGTACCTATCGATTGTACGTACTTACTAGGTTAATATTTTTTTTTTTATTTGTTCAAGAGCAAATCTTTTGTCTGGTATACTGGGTTGTGGAGTTAGCATAAGATGAAAATGGAAATTGTAAATTAATTGATTTCTATTTGTATTATTAAGGTTATTCTGAATTCTTGTAAATAATCTGATCTCATAATGTTGTAAATATATGAATGTTGCAATTATTCCGTCCAATTTTTTTTGTATAGTTGTTTTCGTAAGGGCAACTGTCCACTATAGTAGCACTAAGTCACTTTTATTATTGTTATGTAGTCTGCACACCATTGTCGGCAACACAGCCCAGCGGGTGCGACGACATTTCAGTGTATGAATATCACATGCAGCCGTCAGTGTTTTGTCCACTACACAGTGACTACACACCAAAGCCGCCGCCGTCTCTGGTGTGTAGACGCCATCGGGAATTAGTGATATGTATATTCTGGGTACTCCTAAATAGTACTTACATAATTAGAATGAGATAGGTAGGTAGATGCAATTCATTCGTGCACAAAATGATAAGCTCATATGCTATACTCATAAGTCATAATCATAGCTCTGGCCTCCCATGGAGGTCGCGGGTGAGGGATCACACGAGGGGATGCTGGTCAATTCAGATGTGTTTGTGATTGTATCACTCCGCCGCCGCACTTTTTTCCGCCGCTCATTGGCTGCATTTTGATTAAGGTGAGTATAGACTAGACGACTAGAGCATTTGCTAGAACATTACAGTGTAATATAACGTTCTTACGAATGATACAATACAGACAAATATTCAGTTTTATAGAGCATTCCAATCTAACGTAACGTTCCTGCAAATGTTCCACGCTGTGTTCGACGTAATGCTCACGGCGAGTAAGCATTAACCTGTAATATTTCTTTGTACCTTGCTTACATTTTCCCTCGACCCGCCGTCCCCCGTTATTCGCGCTCGTGCTTTGTTCGATAAAATGTTACACTAAAACGCTCATTGGTTTATTAAATCAGGTTGTAACAAAACATCAAGTGGTGTGTTTGAAGTGTGGTTCGAGTAATCTTAATAACAGCGAGTGCTCGACGTTCTGTTACAAGTAAAGCTCTAGTCTATACTCACCTTTAGATACAACAAAAAATAAAAGAAAATAAACTATTGAGCGGCGATACTAGTATGATACGCTCATGAATACATCTGAATTGACCAGCTAGGAGGAGCTAGGAGGAGTAGAGTGGGTACCCGTCTGCCAGGGGTGGTCATGGCAAATCCCCCCATTGCGGTCTTTGGGAGAAGCCCATGTCCTGCAGTCGACTTCGTGAGGCTGATGTACAAATGTCTTGACACCAATAACATCTCTTAGAGCAAATACTGACGTTTTGAAGTGCTCGTTTTAATAACGCGCGTTTTGTAAACCATCTGGTCCCCAACATTCGCACACGCGCGCTTCTTGGTATTCAAAAGCACGTTTGGATGTGCAGTGTACGGATACGGACCGATGTATCGGACCAAACTACTTTCAAATAAAACGCGCTTTACTAAATCGCTCGCCTTAACTCCTAAGCAGACCGGGGAGTTACGGGGCCCATTCGCAGCGATTATGATAAGCCGTAACGTCGCCGTGTGCTAAAATCCATCTCGTTGCAAATTGCGAGCGCCTTCTTTCCCCGTATTGACTGCACGTATTCTCGCTGTGTAACACGATACATTACGCCCAGTAACGCCGGTCAGTACTCACCTTTAGAATCTGTTCTTTATTAGAAAACAATAAAGTGGAAATAAAACTTGCTGCTGTTATAATGGACCGTCTGCCTAAGTTTTGTGTTGTATAAAATACTGTAATGTTAGGATTTTCCTCAATAAATTTGTTAAAAAGGCCTTATCCATAATGATAGTAATAAGGTTGTTTAGTGAGTAAATGTAATTAAAAACATTATTTTGAAGAATGAATTTGTTTTATTTATTTATTTTAATTATAAAGTTAATGTTACTACATACATTTAGGAACTTTGGACTAATTTAGTAACTATAATAATGATAAAATTACAATCAAATAACAGAAATAAATAAGAACTAGTATTTACTATTGAAACAATTGAGCTAACTGCAGACTGGTGGAAACAGAGATAGATGGTGATTACCTGTTGATTGTTTGCAGGTCTTCAGTTAGATCAATTGTTTCAATTGTATATACTAGTTCCAATTTGTTTCTTTAATTTGATTGTAATTTTCTTTGTTAATAAAGGCTTAAAAAAACTATAATACTTCATTAGGTACATTGGATGAATGAAGAAGAAATACCTGTTATAAAAACTATCGTTGTTTGACAAACTCATTATGAATGTAAGCGGGTAAACAACGAACCTTGTTTGTATTGCAAGAACACCAACGTTTCATCCCTTAACGCGGGACTCTTAACAAGGTTCGGCGTTAATCTACTTACATTAAATGTAAGATTTTATAATGAAATGTACTTTTATACACAAAACATTAAAATTATTATGGTTCTAACCGAATGGTTAGCTTACATAATAAAATAGGTTTTTCTAAGTACCACTTATATACAAAACTGGTTTAGTTTTGTGGTAATACGTATGCGAATAATAATTTTTGTAGTCATCATCATCAACCTATCTTAGTCCAGCGCTCTGGCGCTCATTAGAGCGCCATAGCGCCCTGTCCTCAGCTTGCCGCATCCAGCATCTGCCTGCAGTCTTTCGCAGATCGTCATCCCACCTGTACGGAGGGCGCCCTACATTACGTTTGCCGAGTCGCGGTCTCTACTCGAGAACACGTTTACCCCAGCGGTTTTCGGTTCTTCGCGTGATATAGCCGGCCCACTGCCACTTCAGCTTGCTAATTCTCTGAGCTATGTCGATAGCTTTGGTTCTCTGTCGGATGTATTCGTTATGAATCCTATTCTTCAGAGAAACTCCGAGCGTAGCTCTTTCCCTAGCTCGCTGAGCGCCTTTGAACTTGTAGACCAGCCCTACCGTGAGTATCCACGTCTCAGCTCCGTAAAAACCAATATCCTCATATTCCCATGCAGAAAAAGGTTACCGACATAAATTTTTTTCATTCTCTAATAAATATAGTGATCATTAACTGTATTTTGCAATTGTTTTTTGGCTATTATAAAATTTACAAAGAGATTTTCTGATTATTGCTGTTTCTATTGCGATTCAAAATGACTAAACCTGTTACTTAACTGAACAATTACTTTCAGTTTTCTGTAACGGCACTTAAAAATCTATAACAATCTAAATTTAGATAGAAATGGAACTTATTTATTTAACATTTACCAGTTAAATCGATTAGCGCCCGCCGATTCGAGCTGCTAAACAGTTTTTACACTACAAGTTTCCTGAGTAAGAAAGCTGGTATCAATTTATGATTTCATCGCATAAATCCTCCATTCACTCTAAGAATTTTTTTCAAAGACTATAAGTACCTATATCAAAGCAAATTGACAAAAATCCCGTAGAACTTACAATAGGTTAATAATTTTTAATCACATCGCTGTTTGTCTACCATCACAATAATAATGTCAAATCCTAAGTAACCCGGACGGACAGAACAAATGACTCAATAATAATGCCTACTCAACATAAAGCGGTAATTATAGAGATCACAGTAAAAAGCGAGACTAAACGATCTATCACTAACAAAAGACGACTACTGAGCTTGAAAAATCGCTCCAATTCAACTAGAATTTATAGTTGCATTGAAACTTTTTTCATCACAGATTCACACGAAAGGATCGAATAAAAGATCTGTCGATTCAATCCAACACAAAGCCTCCTCAAGAGTTTATCAAAATGACATAAAGCTCTTTTCGTAACAAAACACATTCATAATGGGCCACATGTTAGTTTTTTTATAGAATTTGGAAATGGATGATGTGTTAAAAAGTTAACAAATTGTGGTGTGCTCGTGTATCTGGTTTCTGTAACGCTATTTATTATGCCGATTCGTATTCTTATTTAAAAAATATTAGCTCTTTCTTTGAGTGCTTTTGAAATAGATGAGAGTCTATCGCATCTATTGATTATTTATTCTTTGCATTGTTGAAATATTTTTAATGTGACGTAAAACAATCTGTCTATTGCGAAGGCGTCAAGAAATTGCCGTGACCAATTAACTAAAATCACAATACAATAATTGGTCGCTCCTCAGCTTCCAATTATAACTAACGTCAAAGATCAATTAACAGACGAGTCACTCGACAATAGCACTGAAAGTTTTATAGCCTCGAATTATCTGCAAATTACAGAGCGATTGGAACCCCACTGAGTTAAACAAAGTACAACCTTTCTTTTTTTTTTTTTGTTCTGTATTGTCATCGACACCGAAATTACGGTGACAAAGGACTTTGTTTGGCTTGAGAGGTGTTTGAAAAATATTTGCTTTTAGCTCGAGTGTACGTTATCCGAATTTAGTGGTATTTATTCGCGACCACACGCAGTAAAGGTTTTTTTCTTTTTGATTGTATTCGGGCTGTGAAATTGTATGTTGTGTTTTGACAATGAGTCCGGAACGTGCGTCTGAAGACTTTTGTATTTTAAGCACGGCTTCGCTCGGGTTGTTTGTCTTTATGTTGTGATTTTTGTGAAATGCTCTCAAGGTGGAAAATATACTCTTAAATAACTTCAAAGAGCTTGCTCGATCATAAAAAAATCCTGTGATGATGATAAAATAACTATACTTTAAGGTCTTAGTATTCGTAATCAATATAATTCCTAATTAAGTATACAATATTGCCGGTCAGGAACACCATTATTATCCGGCTAACGGTACCCGGTGCTCCGTACAAATTCAGAGATAAAGTTCAAACTCGCACAACCATTCAAGCAGACCTCATAAAACTCAGCAATATTGTGACTAGATTTAATAGTTAATTTTCCTCAGGCCGTTTGCAAAACGTCGTTATTTTCATACGTAAAACTGAGAAGATACTATTTACACGATTTCCCGCTGCGCACACGCAGACAGTAGTGCATAATTACATCAAAACTACATTACTGCGATATTATTAATACACGGTGACCCTAAAATGTTACAAAATTTAAAAAATATATCATGAAAATTATCAACAAAATAAAAATAAAATCTTTATTGTGTTCAGCTTATCACCCTACCATACATTAGCTACTTATGTTTGTTGAGATGATGATGACATTGAAAATATACTATAATTATCATCTTTACCTTATTGTATAGGTACATAGAATAAAAATCAAGAAGATAAATCAGTAATGAATAAATTTCAAATGTTCCGTAAGGAACATTTGAAAATTCACACCATTTCTAGCACACCCTATTGTAAACTTTATACTCAAAGCGAGTGGGTATTTAAAGTAATGTATGTAATTTCATTTAACTATTTTACAGTGGAACCAAGTAATTTCATTTAGGTATTTTAGTATGCACTGTTGGTGTCTCCTTAACGCAACTGCGCGAATTGACTGCGACAATTGTGATAACCATTGGTATTCGAGCTTCAATGCTTAGGCTAGAGTGCTTCATTGAGTAAATTACAGAAAGGACATGGAAAATGTTGCAACATGACGCACGATATTACGTCTCACCTTTAGTCTTGTTTATGGATTGAAGCGATTTTTATTACCCTGGTGGTAAACTTAAGGTTTACTGTCTCATCTATCCATCTACATTTTGCACCAGGCACACCGATTTCTGTGTACTTATATGTGACAGTGGCGCACATTTTTTTTTTTACTACAAGATACCTACTCCTTTCGGCCAGATGAACTCATTAAGACCTTACATACAAAAGCGAGCCCGCGTGGGCCGTACGCGAATAAAGTTATTTATTTTTAATTTATAAAGCTTATTTATTTTCGCTCTAAAATAAACCCAAATACATTGGATACAATGCAAGCACAGTAAAAATCTACCGCTTATTATATGCCAGTATCGTGTCGTACGGACAGTTATCGTGCCATTGCGTAAGTTTTTACGATTAGATTGAAAAAAAATAATCTTACTATTTCTTGGAGTATTAAAATTGCAGAGATGTCTCATGTACCGCTTATACATTTCCCGTTACCATACCATACATATCATGTCACAGTATAGTCGAACCATGCATGATTTTATAACCAGAGATAGAGCTTACTTTTTATGCAGGCGTACAATTAGATGTGTCTCATCTACCGCTTGCTCTTTGCCCATTGCCTACGCGCACCTATCGTGTCGCACTGACAGTTACGGGCGCCATTTCGATAGTCGCCGATACTGGCCGCACACGACGTTAAGTGTATTAATGTATGCGTATGATTGCAAGAAGTTTTATTGAATCGATAACTTTTTTATTGATTGTTTGCACAGCTGTATTGAGGAGTTTTAAAGAGGTCGATGAAAGGTAATTCGAAAGAGGTTGGTTGTATTTTGTATGAATTTCATGTAGGTTTGCAATAAGGTAGTTAGAGGTGGTTAGGACCGTTCTTTAGGCATAAAACATTAAAAATAGGTTTGGAATTTGAAACCCTTTTTGAAAAAATCTGTAGTTGATAAAACAGTGACAAAAATATAGTGCCTGTTTGTTGCCTGGGTACATTAATCCACTTTAAAATGTTTTTATTATTATTTTTTATATTTATTGATGCATTTTACGCTGTGCCAGTATTGTGCGTATCACTTACCTTTTTAATTAGATACATTATTTTCCTTGTAAGACACACTGAACTCAAAATGTAGTGTACCTACGTATTCCAAAATTTATAACCAATTAAAATCGTATCCCCATCGATTTCCATTTTCAATAAAACCTCAACAAAAAATTTTAAAAGTACTAGCGGAGTTCTATTATCTGAAATCCAATACTTCAAACAAAGTCGTTTGGTGGGCGTTGGGAGTAGCCAATCAGGCTCCGCCTATCAACTCTTGATCTCCATTCTTATTGGTCGTGACAGATCGATGTGCAAGCGCAATTTTGAAAGACGTAAGTGAACAATTGAAGTACAGATTAAATAATAGAATTGGTTACAAGCCCAACTCTTACGAGGGTATTAAAAGTTACACTATGATTGAATCTGTGGTCGTTTGTTACTGCTTTAGGAAGTTAAGTAATGTTCTTAGACAAACTCAATTGTAACCGTCAGACTAGCTACGTACTTAAAATTTCCATTTTTATAATGTATGAAACAAGATCTAGATCTTGATCACACAAGATCTAGATCTTGTTACCTAGACTAGCCAATACCATCACATTTTGTGCCTAAGTCATAACATTAGAAGCTTAGGTCAGCTACGCCATTTAAGATTCTAAAAAACTCATATAAATCAGTCAACAGGTAGAGCCGTGTGGATTGTACAGCATAATGAAAGTTTTATTTTTATATTGAAATCTCCTCTCAATTTAAAACCAAGCAAATACGAATAAATGCCAAAATTTCAATACCCTTATCATACGGTGAGCACGGCAGCGTGTGAACCCTCGGAAACGTCGCGAAAATCAAAAAACTGAAACTCAGGAATATTGTTATTCTAACGTCTCTTTTTCCATATTTTTTCCATGCCCATATTTGTTTCACATCCCTTCAAAATACCACTTCCCGGAAACCTCGACCAATAAGTCAATTACGATAAGAGACCGACAGTCGCATGCGCAACCTGTCAACCAGCGTCAAATACCGCTGTTTGAAGTCAAACAGTGATAAGATAAACTTTAGTTGTCGCCGACACAATGTGGTAAGGTCAATATTGGTTAGGTGAATACCTTTCGGGGTGAGCGCGTGCGGTGATAGCGGCTGGAGGTTACACTAAAGGCGGATTGAGATGTGGCAGAGACCGGAGTGTGACTGAAGATCGAGACGGGAAACCGAGACCAGAAACTGAAAGGGACTGAGACACATGTATTCGGTGGTCTAGGCCGATCTTCCGTTTCTTGTATTGGTCTTACTTACATGCGATCTTCCACACTTTTACTTTTTTTTCACTTAGGTCTCTCTCAGCTATCTCTAAGCTATCTCTCTCAAATCTTTCTCTCTCTCTCCTTCAAAATTCCTCAGTCACAGCCGCTAACCGCCAAATTAGCCGACCATTCCACCATGGCAAACTTTTTAATCCATATTAATATAATAAAGGCGAAAGTAATTTTTATGTCTGTTATGAGGGCGCAATCCGCGTCATTTTGTGAAAAAATCAAGTTTTTGCTTATTGACAAGAAAACTACACAACTTATGAAGAAACTGGTACAAGGAACCAAATAATTAGTAATAACCTACTAATCAAAACATAAATCATTTCAATATACCGCAGGGTTCCTGGAATCTCGACCAAATTATGTGCGAAACAGTGCACTTTCAAGATTTTTTTTCTCAATCGTGTTCTCACGTTCAAGGAACCAAAAAAAATGTTGAATTTATGTAATTTGAGTTTTTTACCACGGGGATCCCGTGAGTACTTTGACAACCAAATTTGCTAGGTTCGCCTCTTAAGTTTTCACGACTAAACGGCTGAACAGATTTTAATGAAATTCGAAATGAGATAGATGGTATCCCGAGGACGGACAAAGGCTACTTTGCATCCCCGGAAAAGAGCATGCGAAGCTGCGGGCAGTCGATAGTTTCCCAAAGTTGCTGGATGCTGATTGATCAACAATACATAATACCTCTTTTAAATCAATCTACGGTCAAATAAAATTTAATTTATATAAAGTCTCCTATATAAAGTCCTCTTGAGTTTCTGTTATGATGTGTAACCCTGTGTCACGATATCAAATATACAATGTAAAAGAAATAGTGAATGCAATATTACCTGATCTACATGATAAATGTAAAGAAAATTATCTACTAGCTAATTTTCTCGATCTACTAGCTCGATTTGGAGGTTGATTGAGAATGTACTCAGTTTTACTGCTATTGTCATCTTCTAGAAAACATTATCATTACCTATAATACGAAATATTATAATATTCTCTGCTTTCGGTGTAAATCATCCGGCTAATGCAGGAACGTGCACTTATGATTGTTACGGATGTCAATGATAATAAAACCAATATGAAACAATGTGAAATTTATTGACACCTACCTTGAGGCAAATTCATTGCAATGAAAGGATTTCTAGATAGGTAGGTATTTAGTTTCGTTGATAACTAAGTTGGCTGACGAGGCCGACGACCTATTTGAGTCAAATTCTGGAAAGGAGAAAGATAAATTGGGACCTTAAAGATAAACCGAACTAAACCGGCATCGTCTTTTGTACGCAGCTGGTAAAATTAGGTGCATTCGTGAGTGTATCGTGCTTTCTTTTTTTTCCGCTCATTGTTGGCTGCATTCTGAATAGAGTCCAGTCAATGCTCACAAGGTTTTTCAGAGTTCATATCTGGACAACGATTGGAAATATGTAAAAAGTGGAATCAAAGTAGTAGAGAATTTTATCAGCTTTCATTGTGTTTAACAAAATCCTATGACGCATCGTTTACTAAACGTAATCAAATAAAAAAATAAAAATGGGACCTTCTTCGGTGGCAAAAAGAACACCTGAGAGGGGTGGGGACTTTTTAGTGTCTCCTAACCAGTCCAAACAAAGTTCCGAAGTCAAAATTTCTACTTTAAAAACCACATTGTTCATTGACTGGACACATACGAATAGTTTCGGAGTAGATTGTGATAATTTTTAATGACAACGGATTAAGATTTAGATACATACCTTCTATTAAGCACACTGTCACATTACATGCTGTAAAGCTGCTGCTGTTGTAGAGAACGGGTATTTAGAAACAGTCTAGAAAGCAATCAGACAGCTTACAGGCCATAAGGAGTGAAATCCAAAACGGAATATATCTAAATCC
Source organism: Eupithecia inturbata (assembly GCA_963662085.1). Classification (NCBI taxonomy): domain Eukaryota; kingdom Metazoa; phylum Arthropoda; class Insecta; order Lepidoptera; family Geometridae; genus Eupithecia; species Eupithecia inturbata. The sequence goes on from OY759195.1 coordinate 4,975,804, forward strand.
TGAATTTCAAACTAACTTATTCCTAAAATTCCTGAAAACAATTAACAGTGAATAGAAAATCTCGGTGGTCTTGGTCTTAACACAGTACCACACACAGTACACTACACAGTGTTAAAAACCAAGACCACCAAGATTTTTTACACGCGCATAAAATCAAACAGAGTCCCTATTATGAGTTGTACATTAGTTTATCTACCCAAACTAATTAACAAGCAGGTACCAAGCATTCGTTACTTACGATACGAAGCTCGTGTAAACATATTTTACATATAACTAATCTGTTTAAGCCGACACAAAGTTGTACAACTTCCAGGACTTTATAATTAAATAATAATGAGTTATAAAGTTTTTTTTTTAAGTTTTGAATACGGCCTCGTTCCGTTCAGTCGGTTTATTGCAAATCAATTAGGTGCTCTATTTAAATCTGTTTTTGTATAATCATAGAGTTGCACCTCATAACACATAGAATCATTGAGTCTACTTTCGGGATCTGTTCTTTCGGCCTCATTTTTTGTTGTCCGAAAGGTGTCGGTGATTATGAGTTTTGTACATTTATACCAATGTTGTCTTTTACCAATAACTTGAACGTTCTTGGTACAATTTGTTTAGTAATTAGCTCCAAATGTACGAAATGTGTTGAAAATTATTAATTTTACACAATAATCAAATTACAGATTAGATAAATATTAGGTGCCTAATAGAAAATTATTTTTTGCACTCATCAAAGAGAAACCATTTACAACAAAACAATTTAAAAACCAAGCGACAATTGATGTTCTTATCGCTTAAGAGCGGTCTCTTGATAATTTTTATTAAAAACGTCATAATCATACAATTATATAAGCAAATCGTAAAATTATGTTATAGTAGTATGTCATGCCTCTGATGACGTACATATGTAAATTTAAAATTCGGTCCTACTTTCGGCCAAATTCAGCATCCTTTAGGTCATCCCTGAAAGGATCAAGTAGGCAGTCAAATTTTATGCCTTTATTGGACCAATAGCATCTGAAGTACCTTCTTAATTAACAGCTTTATTTATAAAGAATTAGACCACCGTCAAATGGAGGTAATTAACTATGGACCGACAAAATAGGGGCAGATAATTAAAATGTCTTAATTTTATTGGACCTCACTTGGCCTGGCTCCTTTTATTGGACCCTATTGGCAGTAAAGATAGTAAGCTCTCCGATAAGGTTGGATTGAGCAAAAAATACCGGAATCCTACCTTGTTTTGGACATGGCTATAAATTTGGTTAGATACCCCTTTAGTGGGTCTCAATCTCTCAATGTTGCTTTGAAAGTGAAAAGAGAACATAAAATTGGTGAATTTATTTTCACTTTCGTCGTGTACTTCTGACCTCGATTTAAAATTAATGGCTTTGGAGAGTCTTGTTTTTTTGACTGAAATGGATAGTTTTATTTACTAATATAAATTATTTTTATTCAAATGTGTGTAGTAGGTACATGTTTCGTTTTTATATAATGTGTTTGGGTAGTTTTGCTTTTGGCAAAACTCAAAAAACTATACCTTCATATGTTTTATCTAACAACATTACACGTTCTATTTTTTTCGTAAGTCACTCAACAAATCTTTTGATAATAAGTACCTTCTGCAGTACATTTGCCTTGTAAATAAAGGTATAATTAGTTCTTATTATGTTTATTGGGCATAAGTTCAAAAGATCAGTTTAATTGGGATGGGTGCATGCAATATAAAGTTATGAATGCGACTTATTTATTTTTAATAACATTTAAAGTACAGACAAGAAAGGTTTTGTCTCTTTGTTTTAACAGTATAATATTAAAAATATCGTATAATTTATCGTATCATATTTTAGAAACAAAGAAAAACGTCCACAAATCGGTTGTGATTGGTTTGTAAAAAATATATAATGTTTTCTTTTATGAAATGAGTATTTAAACATGAAATTAAAGACGGTAAACATCTTAAAATCATAAACAGTTATATCTGGCTCTGTTCTAGCATAACACCATCCAGTCTGAGGCTTCCTCAACAGCCGAACACAATAAAATAACAAATTTGTGGACATTAATGCGTCCAATTTTAATTCTACTTGAAATTAGTTCAACCTTTTAGTTTATTTATAAGCCAATCAGTACCACGTTGTGTGCTCCTTAAAAATACTGTATTATTTAAAGTAATTTACGATATTTTTATGTAATTTTAGTTTGTTTCACATGTTTAAAATTAGAAGCTCTATCCCATTTCAAATTATATGATTTTGAGGATATAAAATAAAAATTCAATGATTTTTGGGTCAATGTTATTTGTTTTTTGTACAAGTAAATTAATTTTGTTAGTTACGCTTCATCAAGGCATAAAACCTACTAATTAACGATTTATTTTTATAACATTACAATTCAATATTAATGATTGGTAAAATATAAATGGTATTGGTATTACTTTAAAATGCTTTGAAATCAAATGACAAAATATGACTTCCATCTTCAAATTCCTATTTTTTTCCAGATTTGAATGACTGTTTTCTTTTTAAAATAGTTAATCTTTATTATTAAATAAAATTACAATCAAATAATTGAATCAAATCAGAACTAGCATTCACAATTAATTAAAGATTATTTTACTGCCCAAGCCGTCAGACTATGGAACATTCTACGTATTGACATAAAAAGAGCCACATCTCATCACACTTTTAAACGAAATGTTTACGGATATTATTTAAGTAAGTAATTAATATGTCTCGCAAAGTCACCACTGTACTTGTTGTTATGTATTAGTGTACGAGACCTGCATATGCATACATATTTTTTTTAAATACTTATCAAACTTATTATCACAACAAATGACATAGTGTTCTGGATAGCCTTGGAGGGTAGCCATTAACCTTGGTCGTTGAAAAAAAGACGCATTTGAAACAACGGCACAATAAAAAACAACTTAGTAGTAGATACGTTTAATTTGCAAGCTAATTTGTGAATGGACTATGTGCAATTCATTAATACTTGACGTTTTGTAGCACATATGAATGATGATTGCGTTATTAATATGAGAACTCAATTAAATTTTACTTTTAAATTAGTTTTAAATTAGTTAGTGTTGCATACTGACGACCTCTGTACTCAACAGTACAACCTAACAGGTTAATTATGTTTTTTGGTCTAATGAGTAAGCAGTCTCTGCTTCACCAAAAGCTGTCAAACGGATTTAACAGTTCAGGGACAAATCATCATTCAAGCGATAATAATAATATGTACCTATCGTTTTTAACGCTTGGCTTAAATAAAGCTCATGATTTTGTAAATTATAAAGTTTATAACGATGACAGTTCAAAAACTGGGTGGTGATAGTTACAAACTGTTTCAGATTCAATTCAAAAAGCCTTTAAGAAACAACCATAATATAATCTAATTTAGGTACATTATAAACTTTTTAGTAGGTATAAGACATCGGTGAAGAGCTTTTGTTATTCTGCGTTGGTATCCATATTTCAATTTTAATTTACCTCCTTTCGGCTCGCGGACTTAATTAGTCTGACTTCAGTCTGTTTGTTACGCTGCTGGTACTGGCGCTGCTTGTAACGTGCTCGCAAACTCGTCACAAATTTGTGAACGATTTTTCATTAATTTTCTGTAGAATTTATAGATTTTTACACATCATTCGAAATATTGATTTCCGCTCTTTCAAATGACACTGACCAGATGTACAGTCTAACAGACTGAAAAATGCAGACTTAATAAATAATAGCTTATTCTATGTGTTTTTAAATGAACAATCAGTCACATTATCCACAGATAAAAAATTACACAACAGATGTTTAAAGGTAGGTTGATCATAATATTTTAAGTTTTTTTATATATTTTAAAGCGGTACTTTTAAGAGTATTTCATTCTTTACATATTATAAAAGAGATAGAAAAAGGGTTGAAATTTATTTATATTAATTTGTTACAGTTCAGAATATTTTTCATTTAACTAAATTCAGATAGTAGAAAAAGGTCAATATCAATGAATATCTTGTTTGCCGATACTTTTTTATTAAATATTGTTTTGCATTTCAGCATAGGCCAGATTCTTCCACAGCAGTCGGTCATGTGTTTTCCTCCTCTAATGTTTGCCTGTGTGAAAAACTGGTAAACACTTTTAAACACTTTTAATTTTACGTTAAACATTATTCCGGAAAGTTTCCGGACTCTGATGGAGATTATAATTTCAGGATTATTTATTACCTAGGTAATATTAAAATTAGCCTTGTGAATTCTACTGCTATGTAAAGACCTGGTTTTTCCAGCATCTCAATCTTGAGCCAACTCGACGTACAGATCATCTATGCTAATATTATAAATTCGATAGTAACTCTCTGTCTGTTTGTCTGTTACCTTTTCACGCCTGAACGGCTGAACGGATCTCAGTGAAATTTGTCAGGGCGTTAGATGGTATTGCGGGGATTGATAAAATAATAGTAGCTACTGCCCGCGGCATCGCACGCGCTTTTCAAGTAGCCTATGTCCGTCCCGGGGATACCATTTACCTCCCTGCCCGATTTCATTGAAATCGTTCAGCCGTTTAGGCATGAAAAGGTAACAGACTGACAGACAGAGTTACTATCGAATTTATAATATTACTATGGACAGTATGGATAAACTATTCAAACGCAAAACACAAATCTTTATTCTTCACATTCGCCGCTGACTTTTTGTTTCGCCTCACTAAATACGAATAAAAAATGTCGTAACCACACTTCATCACACAATTAAATTCCGTCAAAGAAAGGGTATCGATGCCTGCCCATAATGGTCGCTATTGTTAACATTCAGGCACAATACCTTACTCATGGACCGTTTAGGATGTGGAAAAAGAAATAGCTGAGACACACGGATGTGAAGTTTATCCAACGACGCTGGCGAACAAAAAGCTTTCTTATTGGAGTGTACACTCCGAAGATGGCGACGCAGCCCGCGTTGGTGCGACGTTGCAGCGGACAGTGTTCTGTCAACTTGTTGGCGGCCTGTTGAATTTTGTGCATAGACTCCATTAGCTAAAGCTGAGTGTGGATGTGTCTATGGATGTGTAATGGAGTCTAAACACCAAAGTACGCAAACACGACATAGCGTAAATTTGAAAACTGTTATATATTACACCTTATTAGCAAACATATATTTCGAAAAGAAAATACAGATTATGATGTTGTTCTTTGCAAAAATGTATGATAAAAATACCTAAATAGATAAAAGACAAATAATAATCGTGATGGGCAACTTACACAGCGTTATCTAGCCCCTAAATTAGCTCTACCATGTTAGTAATTGCAACAACAATATCAATATGACACAAAGGCAGATACACAAAACTCAAAGACTAGAACCTACCTGTTCTTAAAAAGATCTTGTTTAGAAGTATCGAAATAGTTGAATATCAAAACACAGTGAACACAGCAATACGTCAACAAAACAGGACTATCACCCTTCAAAGCATCGATTGACGACTAAAAATACTTCGCACTCGGATGTTAGCTCGAGGATGTTCAACTACTCGAAGATACATAAAGCTTATCAATTTAAACAAGTACAAAACATGTGTAGAACTAAATAAGTTCTAAAACATTTTTTGTACTATAATTATTATGAATTAAAGAGCGTAGCCCTTGTCGGTGCAATAATGCACTTTCCTCCACTTTTCTCTTTCTAATGCGGTCTCTTTTACTTCTTATCACGACATGACAACGGCTTTCTCCTTGATCTGACTCGTACCGTTAATTCTCTGTCTTTCCATTCCTCGTCTTCCTTCTACTTTTCCTTCTATGATGTTTCTTATGAATCTGTTATGCCGTTTAAGATGTCCAATCATTCTACCTCTTCTGTTTTGAATGGCGTTCATCAAAAACCATTTCTATTCAATTCTTTTCAGAATTCTTTTCAGAATTGAATAGAAATTTCCTCATTAGTAACCTTCTTCGTTCAGCAAATCCTCTCCCCATCATCCCCATCATCTCCATCATCATCCCCAATATCATCCTCATATGGCGCTGGAGGAGGATTCCTCCAGCAACACATTTCAAACGGCTCAATCTTCTCTCTATCCCGTAGAGTTCATGTTTGGCATCCATAGAGGCTATGCTGAAAACATATACTTTTATTTAAAAAAAAACCTGATAATCTAGATGTAAATATATGTATTTTTATTGTGAAATGAATGCTTTGCCATAGCTATTCTGACCTTAACATCAGGCGTGCATCGCGAATTACTTGTTATAATACTCCCTAAATATTTGAAACTTTCCACATTTTGAATCACAACTGGTTGTGCTTGTGTGTGCTTTAAAACTTACTCTAGAAATACAATTTGTACGTGGAATGTTTGTAACCTTCGTAGTCCGTGTGTATGAAACGTTATTTCGGACCATAACAAATTCGTCAGATCAACGCGGCTCGCTTGACGTTCTCAAAAGCTTATGTATGAATATTGTGATGGTTACCTCATGTAGCTGTGTTAATGTGGTCAAAGGTGCAGTTTTAATAAAAATATTATAACGAATGATGGGCCAATAAACTTGTTAAATATTACTTGTAAAAGCTTCTTCTTTCCCGGATAACATGTATCAATTTTATTTCAGACTAGTTGTGTCCGTGCGGCTTCGCCCGCGTAGAAATAACTTTTTATTTTATTTTTTTTCATTGATCGCCTATTTTATTCTAAAATAAAAGTAGTCTAAATTACCCGCTATAAAATCAGTGATTTGCCAATGAAAGAATCATCTAAATCGGTCAAGCAGTTTTAGAAATTGCCTATTCAAATAAACAGATATTTTAAATTTTGTGTTTTGTTTTATGTATCTACCATTTAAATTTATACATTTTGTAAAAAGCTGTTATTTTGACTTACAAACACTTAGATTTTATTTATTTGTAAAGATTTATCGCATGAAAAATTTCAATTCGATCCTGTTAGTAGTTTTGGCGTGATGTAGTTCAACGTGCAAATATTCAACTGTATAGCATATTATAGACTATTCATATAAATTTTCAGCTACATTTATAAATTACTAGCTTTTGCCCGCGGCTTCGCACGTGTTATTTCTATGGAAACGTTTAAAGGTAATTTCTGTCCCCTTCACGCCAAAACTATTAAACGGATCGGGCTGTAATTTTGCATATAGGTAGTTCTAGTCCTCGAATAAAACATTGCTTTTTATCCCATACCACAGTTCCTATGGGATAGAAATTACCTTGACTGTGGTATGGGATAAAAAGCCTATGTTTTATTCGAGGACTAGAACTACGTATATGCGAAATTACAGCCCGACCCGTTCAGTAGTTTTGGCGTGAAGAGGTAACAAACCATCCAAATATTCATACATTCATACATCTAAACTTTGGAATTTACAACATTTGTGTGACTATAATTTGTTCTAATGTTTATGACATAAAGTTATAGACATACCCCCTTAGTCATAATAGATTAACCAAGGTGGCCAAGGTTAACCAATGGCATTAAAATAAAAAGATGCCGCAGCAACTCAACGAACAAAACTATCCGAGTCATTGCCCAAACGAAATGTCATCTAACCCTGCCCTAGATTTAATATAGCCCTATAATCAAACTATAGCGTATCTGCCATAAACGACAAAAACACTGTAAAATGGACTGTAACTGGATCGTTTAAGGTTGGAAGTAAGTGTAAAGGTAAAGTTGGTATGGTAAAACATACCGTGGTATATGACAGTTGATTAAAAGGGACCGAAAGGAGGACGAGGTAGGGGGCCCGCGACAGAGCCACAGGCGTCCGCGGGAGGCCCCCTGATGATTGTATTTAAAATAAATAAGTACCTCAATGAACGATTGTCCACAGACGATGGCATTCGATAATTTATGCGAGGTTGCGATGGTATGCGAATATGCGATATGACTTGTGAATAATTTTTAAGGAGTTGCGCAGTGGAACATTGTTTCTTTGTAGTTGTGTATGGTTTATTTTCATTATCTTACTAAATTTATCATGAAAATCTATTATACTTTTTACTCTAGATCTCAATTGCCACTTAAGGCTGGTGCATGGCCCAACGGCTTTGAAAACACAAAATAATTGTCTGTAGGCAGCCGTATTTATAATTTATTTTATTCGTGAAATGCTCAGTTGGTGTAAAATACTTTGACAAATATTTGAGTGAAAGAAAAATATTCAAAATCTCGTTTAGAAGAAATATCCCAATTTCAAAAAAAAAAAATATTCGAAATTTTAATATTTCTTTTAAACGCTATCTAGTTTAAATGAAAAAATAATGAAGGATAGGTTAAATAAAAGGGTAGACGCACCTAAGCCGACCATCGAAATTGAACCCATACAAAGAACAAATAGAAAATAGAGCAGCCATTAAGCCATTGCGCCGCATCTGTTATGGGGTAAATGCATTTATAATGGTTTTATAATCTCACAACGCTCCTATAATCTCATGATTATAGTTCGTACTCTTTTTTTCAGTGTGGTTTTCATTAGCAAAGTAATTTGTTCTCTAAATGTATAATCAGTGTTAAACATTGTAAATGCGTCAGGCATTTTTGTAAGGACGTAATTGTAGGTTAGGTTTTAAACTTTGACGTTTTTTGTTGATGACAAAAACTTTGGGGTTTTGTTACTTAAGTGCAAACCCGATGGTGCCGTGGTGTTAACCCGACTGTCAAAATTAGTTTAATACCTTCACCGCCGAAAACACACACACGCCTAAAACGGTGCCATCTGTTGCTATAATTTAAAAATCATAAAGTCAGTTTATACATGGATCAGTTGAGCTACCTGTAGATTGTTTGCAACAATCTGCAGTTAGCTTCATTTTTCAATAGTTCTAATTTGTTTTTATTATTGAATTGTAATTTTCTTTGTCAATAAAGATATAGAATTAAAAAAAAGTCTGTACATTGAGAATTGCAAATGAGTATTATTTTTACTTCCTATTTTACGACTAATTAGGTACCTACCTACATAGTTACTTACAATGATAAAGTAGATTGAGGAAGTACTACCAGCCATATATTAAAAAAAATTTACTTAAAAATAACTTACAGTCAACGGAATGCTTATCTAGAAACTGTTTGCACCATAATCCAACATCTCAATTTCCTTGAAACAATATCTTGATTTAAAAAGGCCACCTCTTTTATTGTATCCCAAATAAACCAACGAAAGAAAAAAGACGTATATGGCAAGAAAAAAAGGCGTATTTGAGAGAAAAGACACACGCAGTTACACAGTCCTATCAAAAAACAAACATAAGTTTTTACTTAGTCGCGTTGTCCGTGGTTCTCTGAAGAGGGCTGTAAAATTTATGATTCGGTGAATTATTGTCTGTTACACGTTTATAAATAAGTAGAACGGTTGATAAAATAAATTTAGAATAGCATTTTGTATCGAATTGTTTCTTTAGAATGGGTTATACTAGCTTTTGAACAACAAAGTACCTAGTATTTTGTTTTGCATTAAGACCTAGAAGTGTGTTCTAAAAAGAAAAAATCTAGTATAAAATAAATAATAATAATAATCTAGTATAAAAGCACTTAGCATATATTTATATATTTTATTTTAAAGAGATTTTACCCAAACAGAGGGATGGTGTAGTCAATGTTTGGTTAAAATCGCCAAATGTACTTAGAAATAATAATTAATTAGTTCCTAATCTTAAAATACACGTACACAAGGTACTATTTTTCAAAAAACAGAAATGCGTGAGATCGTGTTTTTTGGAATGTGGACAATATTTACAAATAACATAAAAAGCTATTGGTAAACAAATCGACTAAAGAATGGGATAAAATAAAAAATAGATCAAAGACAAACAGAATCCATAACGCAGTAGGGCACAGAATAAAATTATACTGATATTATTATATCTCGGGCTAAGATCCGTGTTAAAGTGTTAACAATGTATTTTTGAACATTCGAGATGAAATTCTATGATAAAGAATGAATGGTCGAAAAGGACCGGCATTATTTTAATCGACTTTGATATCTAGCGATATGTTTCTATGACATTTTGAATTGTGGGAAATATAAAAAAATCGACAGGTAGTTGGAAGGTAATTACTTCCAGTGATTTTAGTTTGTATATCTCTTACTTTGAGTGAGAGCTATCGATTTTTGCATATTCTCGTCCTTTATAGCCCAAGACACGACGCTCATGTCCATCTACAGGTCGCACCGTTCATGGCGTTCACAGCTAAGACGCCAGTGAATGCTTTAAACCAAGGCGGTTTTATAGCTCCGAACTTCTTTAGCTCGGAAAAGTTTGGATTGACTATGGTCAAACTATTGAATCTTTGAAAAAATAACTTGTATTTTTCGCAAAGTTGGCACTAACAAACGCTGCCTACGCTTTCAAATCAAAACGCGCTTTTGAATGTCCAACCCATTGAATGGGGCGCGTTTGAATCTTCCATTATGTTGGTATAACATCACTGATATCGGCTTGTAGATGAAATTGAACCTTATTGTCATATGTTAGCAACTGATTTTAATTTAATAGTGTTACTGGTTGTAGGTACGGAAATCGAATTTTAAAATTGTAGCAAATGAGAGATATGTATTTACGAGAAATAATCACGGAAAAGATTGACCCTACATTTATGATCCAATATTTACTCTAGCGAGTTTCCCGGGGCGATGTTTTTATCAACGAAAGCAACTCTTTCTGTCTATCCAAAACTTTTTACGACTGAACGGATTTAAATTAAATTTGGCATGGAGACAGAGTATCCCGAAGAAGGAAATAGGTTAATTTTATCCGCGAAAAACGAGTGCAAAATTGTGCTTGTCTATAATAGACCAAAAATCTTAAAAATAAGGTACCTACCTACCTGGTTCCACTTTCAAAAAGTATAGAAGTCTGAGTTAAAAAAAAATAAAAAGCAAATCTCCAGTCTGTTTTCGTATAGCCATATCATTTATTCTGTGACCGTAGAGCGAACACGAATCGGGGCGGGAACGACTCGCGATTATCGTTTTTTTTTCTTTGTTTGTTCCGTAGATACCTTTTACATCGGCGTTCAATTACTGAGGCGCGAGTGTGGCGAGCGACGACGTCGCGTGGATAAGATGTAAGTTCATATTGATTTAACATATATTCACGATGTGAAAAAAAACTGATGCCTTACGGCCACAGAAGTCCGTCTTTGTTAGAGTTTTATTAAGAGTACGACAATCTACATCGATGTTGAACCACTGTCAAGCATCTAAAGTTTTACTCTAGGTACTTCTAGAAATAGGGCTGATTAGGGCCTAAATAGGCAAAAAGATAATGCTCCCTTAATACACTAATAATAATATTAATGTTCTTTTTAAACCCTTGTTATTTAGAGTTTAATATGACTGATGTGGCGCAGGGGACAAAGGTCCACTGTGACGCAGAAGGTTGCGGGTTCGATTCCTGCCTTGGGACAAATGTTTGAACGATCTGCAAATATTTGTTCCGGGTGTTCTGCGTATTTTTTTTTTATAAAAAATATATATCTATGTTGTATTATGTATATCAGTTATCTAGTATCCATAACACAATCACTGCTTAGCTTGGGGCTGGATGATGATGTGTGGCTTGTCAAGCATAATTTATTGAATAATAAATTGGGCTCCTTCAAATAGCCATATCTACACTACACTGGCCCTGCGCCCACGCACTCTGATTGCGCTCGCCTTGACATTAGTTCGACTGTCGCGACCGCGTCCTGCACTCTCTTGAACCGAGCACGCTATTGAATGTTTTACCACGCCACGCTTTCCTTTGCCATTTGCTATCTACGATGGCAAGATTAATATTTACCTGTCCTATTTCACACGCGTTTTTGAAGGTTTGTAAAGTAGCCGTATATTTTTGAAGGTCAAGAACTTCATGCTAGCAATATTTCAGCCTGATCCGTACAGTCTAGCAGCATTGTCTCGTGACAGAACAATTCACATCTTTTAAATTTTGACTTTTGTTGCGACTGTGGTCTCTTTAAGATAATTATTTACTAGGTCGTGTCCTCACTCGATGTTTCGGGATAAAAATACTAGCTTCGCCGACTCCCTTGAACCTATTGATGGTAGGTACTACAGAGAGGCCTCAAACCCTCTGTTTAATACTATCAATGCTTGAACCTCTATTGAATGCAACCATGCCACGGTTCCTTTGCTATTTGAAAATATAATTATTTACTTCATTTGTTTAAAATTTCGTTATAAAATAATTGTTTTACTATAGAAAACAAAATATTATATTATTCTTCCTACTACCTAAACATTATTTATGTTTACACGCCACCGTCTATACTTTTTCAATCACTTCTTGTCCATCCTAAAGTTGCCTGGAAGAGATCGCTCTTAGCGATAAGGCGGCCCATTGTACATTATCTTTATTCGTTTTTGTGTTCTGTGTTTTTTTTTATTTGGTGTGCAATAAAGAATAATTGTATTGTATTGTATTATACTCAAAACTATTACATGGTAAAAATATATCAAAACGGTGAATCTGAAAGGGCTGCAGAGAGAGGAAGTTCCTGACGATGCGCGTCAATCCAGGAGTACCGCCTTTTGGATCTGGCCCTTGATCGAACTTCCTAGCAACAGTTATTATTATTGTTATTATTGAGAAAAGCAAGACAGTGTTGCCGATATGATACGAGAGTTCAACAACTCTGTTTAAGGCGCTAACCCGACCCAGAATAGCGCCGCCACCTAGTTTATCTTATTATTAGGTTAAACAAAGGAATTTTCTAATATCCATTGGGCAGTTTGTGATATCTATTATGAGCTTTTTTATGCCTCTGTAATAGTTCTATTTTGTTTAGTTTATGCAAAGATGCGAAGTTGCTCTTTTTGGCCACCAAACTCTGTTTTCGCATCTCTGTGTAACCTATACAAAATAAAACTATTACAGAGGCATTAAAAAAAAGCTTATGATCACAAACTGCCCAATGGATTTTAGAAATTTCTTTTGTTTAACGTATTAATAAGATAAACTTGGCGGCGGCGCTATTCTGGGTCGGGGTAGCGCCTTAATCCTGTTTCATAATGAATTTAGTTTTTTTTGCAAAACAGTGAATCGCAAAAAAAAAAAAAAACTAATTAGGGCCCTAGACATTTTTCAAAGGCAATGAGATATTCTGCTATCTCTGAAATATCTACAACTGTAAAATTGAGCAAGACAATTTTATCTTATCGGGAAGATCCGTACAGATGAAGCTTTTATTTTACGATTAGTAATCCAAGTGTTATGAGACAGTGACAGTGATAACCGATTATTGCAAAACTATAACATTATGAGACATCCCTTTATGAAATTGCGACAAATGTTATTCCGGAAAACGTAAAAAAATAGCAAAACATGATTCAATCGGTTAATTCAATATTAGGAATAAATGTAATTTTTGGATGGATGGTAGTACGGAACGGAAAAAGTATTTTATAGATCGAACTGAAATTCTACGTACATTTTATTCCAAGTCGGTAAAATAAAGAAACAACTTTTTAAACATTAACATGTGAGTAAAGCTATGGGCAGAAAGTAGTCAGGTATACGTAGTAAGGTACGTGGAAGTCGAAATTTTGTGACACCTGTAGGAACCGTAACTTAGATACACTACTGACATGGCCACCCTTTTACTCCTATCTTCAAATTCCACTCAATTCAGTAAGTATACAATATCCAAACCTTTCGTACCTTGAAACCGCACACCGAGTCTTATCACGAAATCAATGCTAGAGAGATAAAGAGACATCACCATTAGATGACCAGACTTGCAGACCTTTGGTATGATCTAGTAGAGTTTTAATACAAGGTTGGAGTTGGAGGTCCAGGTATATTGGTTTTGTAAGAGCCTTAATTAGGTTTTGTGATGACCGTCATTGCGTATTAGGCAATCGTTTGATCAGTTAGAGTCACAGCTCAGCAGCAGAATAGTAGGGTCACTCTACCATTTTTAATTTTTGTAGTTAATAATGTTTGAAGGTAGGTAGGGAACTGCACAGTGGCAGTCTACACTAAAAACAATTATTTAAATTAAAGGAAAGTGGTTATAAGCTAATTTTGGAAAAACCTGGTGCAGAAAGCAGGGAATTGCCATGTTGAAAAATATGTTGTGGACTCATTTGAAGCCTCTTTAATGGGTGTCATGTACGGACTTATTATTAGGGAAATATATATTATTAAAACACCGCACGTATCAAAGCATAGTTAACCAACCCACAAAAAAAATAACCATGAATAGCTACATCCAGACAATCAATTGCATTTAATTTGCGTCTATTGATGTAAAACTCTACTACTAACGTGAAAGGAACTCCATCTGTCTAATTGCCTGCTTGCTGCCAATTTACTTGAAAGTGGCTGAATGGATCTTAATATAATCCTGAGAAAGGATATAAGCTATCTACTTTGTATCCAAGCAAAATTACGTCATCCTTCATGTTGCCTTGCTCAGTTCCAATCCGATCTGAGCAGGACAGCATGAGAGCTGACGTCATTCTCAATACCATTATTTAAGTATCAACGCAGGATATAGCAAAACTGATCCAGATCAATACATTAGTATTGATCTGGATCAGTGTCGCTTACGATTACGTAAGCGTCCCTAGGACGCTCGCAGACTGTAAATAAGTAAAGTACCAGCTGATACTTCTCTAAGCTGTAAATTTTCTGCATGAGTGCGCATCCTGGCGCCTGTAGCTCGGCGCCTGTTATCGATCAAGAAGATATCAGGTTCCGACAGACTATCACGAGATCTGAAGGTTCGGCTGGTCTGCAGTATGACGTCATTATGTGTCGATTCCTGTACTATTCTATACTAGTATCCATACTTACTTAACTTATATTGTAAATGCGCCAGTAAGTACGGTCGAAAGCGGCTTATTTTCATGAAAGGAAATAGATTATATTCTGGAAAAGGACTCCAGGCTACTTTTTTATCTTTAAAAAGCGCGTGCGAAGCCATGTGCGATGTGCATGTGTGTGTGTGGATGTGTGATGTGTGTGTGTGTTTGCATGTGCAAAGTAGCGTCTAAAATTGGTGCAAATCTTAAAGTTTTATATTAAAAGAAGATAATTTCTAAAATGTTTAGCATTATGATTATACAAAATTGTAGTTTGACATCTATGTACTTCTTGAAAACTAAACGATTATAAAGGAATGGGGCACCTGAAAAAAAGTGTCAATAGAACACCCACGTAAAATAATAAATATTTTTTTTAAGAGTTGCTGTCCCAAACCCCATGGGAAATTTAACATCTCTCGTCGAAAGAAACAAAAAGTATTTGTCAAAGTAAAAGTGAGAAAAAATAAAAGCCATAATCTTTCTCCTACTGAGCTTTACAAATAAATATTTTAGCAAATATTGTCGTTTATAATTAAGTTTTGGTCGGTTGACGTGGTCGACTGATGTTGCGAAGAGTTTATTGGATTAGAAACGGATAATACTATTGAAAAATACAATTACAATTATCCAAAAACGTGTGTAGGATGAAAATATACGTCTCCATTTTTACCTGTCATTGCGCAGTTATGTTGTTTGGGTTAAAAAAAATGAAAGAGTTCATAAGAAATGGTTAGAATCAAATGCTTTCTATTCGCTCAAAGAATTCTTTGATAAATAATGTTTATATACATAGTATGTATAAACATTATTTATCCTACCTAGTTAAAAAAGTACCTATTTAAAAACTGTTATTGTATGTCTATTAAAGATAAGCTGTTGAAACTGTACACTATATTATACTTAAGATCTTTTTTGTACAACAGTTAACAATAAACCTATTTCTGATTCTGATTCTGATTCTGAAGTGATATTAAGTAATGCCTAGCAGTCAATAATTTTGATTTAAGCTTAAAATCTAAGCGAAAGCATGAAGTAACAACATTAAAAAACAATTTACTGTCGGCCTATGCCATTATGGTGTTAACTGGGCGCAAGTCACAATGTTCGAAGGATTTGAGCCTATAAGCTCTGGTAATACAATTTTTATTCAAAGTGCCCGCTTGGCTAAGCAGAATAAGCTTTTTAAATCGCATAAAAAGTTGCAACTGTAGATGTTAAAAACAGTTTCAATCTGAAAAGCCACAAAACTAGCCGCAAAGTAACGGACTAACTTCCAAAAATTTATAATAAAGAAAGTTTATCCTATAGACAATACGGTAGCACACTTCGATCATAAATCAAATGGATGAAATCACAAAAAATATAGAAACTGCAGGACAAAACTAAGTTGTAAATCAATGAAGGTACATTGTTCGAAGGTCCCATGGATTATTGGAGACAATATCTTTACATTCTAATCCGATCAGCTTACGTCTAGCTGACTGATCTCTCTGTGAAGACAAACATTTAGTTTTGAATGGAGATTTGTTCGTTGGATCAAAGGAGTCGATTGGTTAAGAACAAAGTGAAGTAAGAATAAGGTTAGAATGAGTCACTGTTTGACAGATGAATATACTCTCGTCATTTCTTTTAGGGGGAAAATGGATCCCCCATTTTCCACTTTGGTGGTTTCTCCGCAATACTTTTGCTTTGTTGGTTAATTTCAGATTATTTTACTTACTTTTCGAATTTGGGACGGAAAATCATATTTATAGGTATATCTGGGAAAATCATTCAAACATGATAACTATCGATTTTTGTACAAAATGAATTTCAATTATAAAAATTCAGTATCTACGGACTCGTCCCTAAAAATTTTATCTACCAAAATTTTCAAGGAACGCAAAAAATAATAAGTTTGTGGTCACTACGGATTTGTTATTTTTGGCTTATTCGCATATTATCCAAGACTTGTCTTATTCCAAGGTTTGCCACAACCAAAACCGACACGTTTTGTATGTTAATGAGATTAGGAGTCAGATTCTCTTTATGTATACTTTGTACAGGTTTCATGAAAGGAACGACAGTTCTAAACAGTTTTAAAATAACTTGAAAACATTAAATCGTTTGTTTCTGTAGCAAAAATAATAATTGACCGGTTCATAACTGCCTCAAAAACAAACACTACTTAGAGGTTTACTTTAAAATGAAATTTATTCGTTTCAACGCGGGGTGAAAACAGCTATACATTGTCAAGACTTTTCCAGCATATTATATAATATTTTTAGCAATCATTGCAAATCAAATGAAGCTAATATCAGCATAATCCAAAAAGCACAGTAAATTGATATATTTTTTCCGCATTCGGAACAGACTGCAAATGCACCTCTAATCTTCCAAATGGAAATCGGATAATCCCGCAGTACCGAAAATCAAACAAAACACTAGCGATTAAAATTAGAACATAGACTTACACTTTCATAACACGTAGTTACTTACAATACACTCATCAATTAACTGACCTAGGAAAATCCAGGCAAACTTAATTACAGAGTCCACGTACGATTTTCTCCAAGGCCAAACATTTCTCTTGAAAATGACTATCGAGTGACGTATGACGGAATCCTTTTTCTGACGTCATACCTCGTCTCACACGTGACCGTAGCTAAATCCTTGGGATCCTCTTCTGTAAAAACAACGAATGCTGTGTCTGAATGAAATACTTTTTTACTATTTCTGTGTCACTGTCGTCCCATCCCATCACCGCTATCGAGTAATCGTATATTACGAACGTCATTATTACCCATCGCCCAGTGGGTCCCGTCCCTGTCTACGAGTTATGGCTCAATTTATAAAAACAAATAAATTTGTAATGAAAACGACTATGTTCTCGGTAAGATATCGAAGTGACGACGCTACATTTTTGGATGTGGATGAGATAATATAGTAGGACTCCGCATTGGAAGCAAATAAAATATACTTATTTTGTAAGCATTTATATTTTTATTCATTCAGGGAACAGGTAGATGGTTCAGCGGAGGCCCTGCAGTGAGACCAAAGAGCTGTGATGATGACGACGGATGGCTCAAAAACCAGGCCTTGAATTACTACATTATGCTTATTATTTCGAAGACAAGTCAATAGGTATCTCTTTCTGAGTTGGCTTTCTTTCCTAGTAAAAATCTCGCAGAGTCCTATTTTTCTTCTTCTCTGTAAATAAAATATTAACTGTGATTTTTGTTATTATGTTACTTTACACCGGTTTCAAAATAGTTTCATTGCCTCTTCGATCCAAATACTCATTTTATAAAAAGTAGTTTATTTGATTGGTGTACCTATTAGTTAATTGTCATAACGTACGAATGGCAAATAAAAAAACCCACTGTTTTCTGGCACTTATCCAATTATCATCTTCGAATTCCAGAACTGAAAGGGTTAATCCCTAAAAACAATATTCAACTGCGTCAAATATTGTGGGAATTGGTCAAGGTTGAATTTTCAGTCCGTCGACTTCACGTGAGGCAGAAGACAAAAGTCGATAAAGGCAAGCCATGAAAAAGCTTTATCAGAAGACAAGATGAATGAGGGCAAAATAGGATGTAAATTTTTTAGTTAAATCCATGAAAAAAGTAAGAAGATTATCGAAGAACATGTTTAGAGGATTCACTTCGTATTACTACATATCTGCTAAAAAGTTGCTCACCTGTAGGCACTTGCATACTTACTTGCATACTTGTGCGCATGAGCTCTGAATGTATTACCGAAAGGTTGGTTGCCCAACTCTTCTGTCAACTAATCGATACTATCAATAGCAAACATATTAGCTAACTTAACAATCTCCGACCGGAAAACAATCCTAAAAATGGGTCTACAATCCACCAAGGTGGTCCCTTATCGGCGCCGTCCACTGACGCTTCCAAAGAGACATTTCACCTTTTTTACTACTCGCCTCTTCGCGACTTTACCATCACACCATCTTACCCTCCTCTCCTAAAAAGCCCCTACAACCTTAGCTGTGAAAACATAAGGTTCAGATTCGTTGCTGTTGTTTAAAGGGAGTGTTGGATATAATTTTGTTGCTAGTATAGTTTTATCATCTTACTTTCTCACCTTTTTACGATTTAACGTGTGAGTCGAAGTGTCTGAGATACAATTATCGATTAGGTAATGTTATCGGGACATCTTGTGTCTTCCGGCCGATTTAGGATTTTCGGCAATTTAGTGGTTTAGTAGCCTTTTTAGTTCACTTCCTGAATGCTTAGAAAATCAATGCCATGGGCAAAATCGGCATATTTTAATTGCGTCATTGTGAGTGTGATTTATTCAGTAGATTTTGCGTACAGTACAGAGGGTGGGTATAAACGATGTGGGCAATGGCAGAAATGGACTTGTTTACTTGTTTGAGACGGAATGTAACTTGGTTTATCAAGAAGTGTGTAAATCCAGAACTGGCCACATCTAGAAGAAGGCATTTTATGAAGTGGTTGCAGAACGCGAGTATTTAATGTAATACCTAAGTCTTTGAACAACCGAATGTCACCTGCCATTCTGCACGTCTCTTAATTTCAAGTAAAAGCCAACCAGTTACGTACTGACCATAGTTACCTGTTGGAAAATTCTTCATGTTACCGTCTGTAAAATAGGAAGGTCTTTATTTTTACTGTTTCTGCCACCGGTACATTTTGACGTCTTTATACGATGGTACGATTGCAATATTATGCACATAGTAAACAGCAGTTTTGTGCAGCGCACATCGAGAAAAGAACATTATAAATTGTCTCTTGCCAAGAGACAATATATAATGTCTTTTGACTTTCTTTACTTAAGAAGCTTCGTGTGAAAATAAAGTTAAGGTATCCGATTATACTTACATCCTGAGTAGGTAAATTATGATTGATGCTAATAGGTAACTAATTCTTTATAGATTTTTTCAGCTGCCAAGGTTCGGCAGTGCAAACAGAGAGAGGCGTGCTGGCGGCGCTACGCGCTGCAGCAGAACTGCATGTGCGTGTACAAATTATCTTGATTTTTAAGCAATTAACAAATTATTATGAAGCCAAAAACGATTATATGTGTGTTTTGACAAACTTTAGTGATTCACGCCCACAAGCGCACGTAAACGATTACTTAAAAAAATACATAATAGCTGTTTTGGCTTCAGCTTTGAGAGTACTATTTGAAACCTATTTCTTCCAAAGTTTCAGCTGTAAACATCGCTGTGAGGTCTAAATATTCCTAACATTAAAATTACGACAGCAAATCTGGACTGAAACCAATATAAGCTACAATTTACTCAGCATGGCAGATTACCAAGTTACAAGACAATGTTCGTATTACACGGCTACTTAAGTAAAATAGGTCTATACAGCGGTGTCATTTAACTCCGAAGGCCTATTAAGTTGCTATGGTAATAGAACTTGGGAATGGAATAGAATAAGATTTGTCAAATGATCGCTTTTTGTGACAATAGCCATGAGTATTTCAAAAGTGTATAAGGTACTAACACGGGCAGTGAATGCATTAGCAAACATGTTTTCACGACATTTGTTACTGATGGAAGTAGACATAAAATAAAAGATTTCACCATACTGTTTTAACTTTTCAACAACGTAAGCATCCAAATTAAAAGATCATTTTAAACTTGTCAAAATACGACCTGCCAGCGACAAATTGCCTAATGTCGAGACAGAAGCAACAAAAAATTCGCTCCAATTTACACAAAAAGTGTTTTATTGCAGCTAACGAGCGAACCCTGATGTTATCGTATGTATTACTTTCATCCCTTATCGAGCTTTCGAGTGACCGCACCCTTATAATTATGGAGAGTTGGCTCACATGGTGTCGGATATAGGGGCTCTATAATTATTTTGTGACAAACCTATACGGTTTGTGTTGTTGGTTGCTAATTTGCTGGTATTTTCCTCTATGTAAAATACTTGTCATTTAATTAAAATTTCCGGAGAAAATCTAAATTAAAATCTATTCTAAAAAAATCATTAAATAAAATATTGTATACCTACTGGTATCTTAGCAAAGATATAGGTCGTAGGTATACAATATGTAGGACCCATCGATGGTTTCATTTTCTAATTAAAATTGTAATTCTTACTTAAAACTATGGGATGTTAAGGAATAAAACAACAAAATACTCTACAAATCAGTAAAGTCATGAATGAACATTTTTTATAATTTATTTACAAAAGATACGAGTGTTCTGATTCAATCAGTGAAAGAACTATTCGGTTTCATTGCCCATAACGCACATAGAACTTCATGGAAGTGTTCCCGCTCCTGCAGCGGAGAGGCCATATTAAACATCTATGTCCTGGTATTAAATACAGCCAGCGTAGCGCTATGTAACCCAACGTCAATTTTTTTTTGTCGTGGGTTGCCGATAATCATGTCACACATTTTTTTCACAAAACCACACAGGACAAAATAGCGTTACCATCAGATTATCATAGGCTTGTGTTGGGATTATTACTTATTTTTTAAACCCTCTACCTGTTCAAAATCCCAAGATTTCCTATACGATAGGACGCTGCCTTACCACCAACATAAACCGATCTTTACAATACAATGTTTTGTTCGCTAGGAGAGTTTAAGTATAACTGGTGGTATTATACAAATTAATAAGGCAAGCAAGCTTCTTAACCGGGTGAATATTGTGTTTATTATACCTATTAGAGATTTGTCGAAACATTTTAGTGGAAAGTGTCAGGATAAATATTGCTGTGACTTTTGTTCTGATGCGATTATTTGAGGTATGTGTTAATGCCTTGTTCGAGTTTTTGATCAAATATTTGGAAGCTGATAGGGTATCGAGAAGTTTTAAATTGAGATCCTTTGAGACGGGATGTTAAAAATTTGTGTTCAACTTATGAAGTTTTTTTTAAAAAGTCGACTGTCGCAAAAGGTGATAATTTAAATACCTAACTATATTTTTAATTATAAGTACAACCAACACTAGAAAATACAGCTTTCTAACACTTTTCCAATGATTGGTCCAGAGAATGTTATACAACTTATTTAAAAAAAACTGCATAATTTTATGCTTCAAACTCAGCCTAGTAGATATTACGATTTTTTTATATTTACATCAGTTACTGTGGTAAAACCTAATAATACTGGGGTTGTTCATAAAAAAAACAAAACATTCATAAAACAATTCAAAAATAAAAGTCGCTGGTGAACTATACTTATTTATGTTACAGCTTGTAATGGTGAATAGCGAATGGCGTATGGCTTTACAATTAAAGATGTACCATCTTTAATTGTAAAGTTAGACCTAAGAAAAGAAGATAGTGCTATAAAACATCCACTAAAGCTTAGAGAACACGCGTTAGGTCCAAGTACAATGAGATTCCGATAATTTATGCGAACAGCAAAGCAGCCGCCATTGTGTTTAGGTTCAATCGGGCTGAGCGATAAGCTGAGCGAAACAAGTACAAGATTCCGACTTAGAATTCACCTCTACGAGCGAGTATATTTCCGGCAATATTCTAGTCGACTGGACATAGCAGTAGCGACGTACGAATCTACCCCTTTAACCCGTGGATGTCATAGACTAAGGGATTCTAACAAAGGTCCAACAGCAGCAGCCAGCCAGTACCAGCAGCTTCCATCTGTGTGGGTACAACTCCTACACTGCAATCACAAATCCGCCTTCCGTGGTTATCATAGCAAACCCCTCTTCATTTGGGAGAGGCACGTTCAGCTGGGGCTCTGAACGTCTGAATGCTGATGAAGAAGTCTAGTCCAATCACACTACTATTATAAACTCGCTGCGATGTCTATAGTAAGTATTAACCACAATTGTATCAAAAAAAAAATTTAAGCAAAAACTGACTACTGAAGAGGTACAACTCGTTGCTCGACAATGAATCCTAGTTACTGGACAATGAATATGATGAACAAAGAACACCAAGACTACTGGGCAAGTATTCTGAATTGTAGACAGCCTTCCCAGCTTCAAACC
The DNA here is from genome assembly GCA_963662085.1 of Eupithecia inturbata. NCBI lineage: Eukaryota > Metazoa > Arthropoda > Insecta > Lepidoptera > Geometridae > Eupithecia > Eupithecia inturbata. The sequence goes on from OY759195.1 coordinate 4,998,576, forward strand.
CGTGATTCTCCGTGAAAGTCCGCTCCCTTAGACAGTGTCAATTGAATTTTATTACCTTTTTACACGGACCATGGGTTTACGAGCAAATCGGCGAGTTGACCCTCTCATCGCGGCCACTTTTCAACTCTTCATTTTTACACTTTTCAACTCTTCACTTTTACGCTAAAGTGATTTTTTACGCGGTGGAATGATAAAATTGGTTTTCTCACTTTGTTACAAAACAGCTTGTTAGTTTGGTATGCAGATGTATCATAAATACGACGGCAGAATGAGGTTTTATAATCTATTTTAGACCACATACCTACCCCAGCCTACGGCTAGTCCACCAGTTCAAAATCGCTCAGCGAGCTATGGAAAGAGCTATGCTCGGAGTTTCTCTGAAGGATAGGATTCGTAACGAATATATCCGACAGAGAACAAAAGTTATCGACATAGCACAAAGAATTTATTAGCTGAAGTGGTAGTGGGCCGGCCATATCTCGCGAAGAACCGACAACCGGTGGGGTAAAACTGTTTATAAGTAAAGAGCGCGGTTTGGCAAACGTTATGTATGGTATGTCCTACGGCCAGTTGGCATGACGAAAGACTGCTGGCAGGTGCTGGGTGCGGCAAGCTGAAAGCAGGGTCCTATGACGGACACAACAGGCTTATGTTCAGCAGTGCACTGTTTTGCGCTGATGATAATATTATACCTATAATTAAATCAAAATTCAATTGAAGTTGATTTTTGTATACTTTCCGTTGAGAACTCAGAACAGGGAAGCGTCATCGTTTTAAGAGGGCAAAGGGATCGCAAATCACATGCAACCCATAATTTAAAATATTTATCTAAATTCCTAGCAAATCAGTTGCTACGGAAGTGTCTATTTCAATGAGCACCTGCCTACAAAAGGCTTTACTGATACCTAATAACTAGCACCAGGTTTCTCACGATGTTTCCCTTCAGGTCTCGGGTAATAAATCTACATTCAACCTGGCAAGACTTGTTGACGCCACTTGTATCCATTTCCCTCAGAAATAGAAGGTTAAAGTCCCTAGAAATAGGGAATAAGTAAAGTGATTTCTGTGTTCAAACTAGTCATAATCCTGTGCTACGAGTATATAAACAAGCTTAGGGTCATTCACATTATTCAATCAATCCATCTCTATTTATATTTTTGACTCTCTACAGTGGTACTTTGATATATTTTCTCTAAAAACAGAGACAAAGTTGAAAAATCTAGAAGTAACGTTTTGGCAAAACGAGAGTTGGAACCTTGAGATAAATTAAGTCGTCTCCATCTCAATATGTATCGCCCGGAAACGCAGGAAACTAGTATTTATTAATCTCTTAGAACAAAAGATATTTTTACAGCGGATATAATCTAGGTATATAATCTACCTATAAACCTGTTACTTTACACCTTAAAATGTCCACTATCTACACAAAAAAATGCTTGAAGAAAACCAAACTTTGCAAAGAGTAAGTTACTTTTGCAGCGTTCCGTACCATTTTATTAGATACCGCTATATAAAACCAAGTGTTATATTTTATTTGATACTAGCTGCTGCCCGCGGCTTCGCACGCTTTTTGCCGGAATAAATGGTAGCCTATGTCCGGCCCTGGGATACCATCTACCTCGGTGCCAAATTTCACCGAGATCCGTTCAGCCGTTCTTGAGTTATAAATAGTGTAACTAACACGACTTTCTTTTATATATAATAACTAGCTGCTGCCCGCGGCTTCGCACGCTTTATTCCGGAATAAAAGGTAGCCTATGTCCGGCCCAGGGATACCATCTACCTCGCTGCCAAATTTCACCGAGATCCGTTGAGCCGTTCTTGAGTTATAAATAGTGTAACTAACACGACTTTCTTTTATATATACATAGATATATACATATAGAAGATAGGTATAGATTATAAACAAACATTTTACTCTATCTTACAGTTTCTTTCAGGAAACAAATGCTCGGTTGAATTTATTGGATTGTTTTTTCGATTAAGAAACTCTACAATCATTTAATATCTGATTATTTTGCATTACTTCTTTGTCCTTTAAATTTGAAATCTTATACCTATTGCATGAAATTATTTTCTTTTTGGTAGTTCGACTTACTATCAAATTTGTTTATGAAGAAGTGGTTATCGATTTTGTTATTGTTTCTTAACATTTTGTTTTATTTCACAGACTACTCAGGCGTTTAAATTAATTTATTTTTGGAATCAGAAGAAGAAAAAAAAAGAAAAAAAGAAATTCAATTTATTGGTTCACACATCAAAAAGGTACTCAATATTAAAAAGGTATAAATAAAAATTAAAGCTATGTGAACTAAAAAGGCCCTGCCTCAGCTTAATCAGAATAGATATAGAATATTCAATAGAATAAAATTGTATTATTTTTATTGTTTTGTTTCCTACTTGCTTCTGCCCGCAGCATTACATGCGTTTTTCTGTAATAAAAAGTAAGACAGATTATGTTACTGTGATTAACTATAACTTTTTTACCATTTTAAATGCTTTTTCATGGAAAATCATTTAGATTAACCTTCGTTACATACTATGTCGGCTCGATAAAAACCGAAACGTTCGTAAGTCCCCATATTATTCTGGGCGACAAATTCGCATCTCCTCCACACCTCCAAAGCCTATATCTGCTAGTCCACTGCTGAACCCAGGCCTCCCCATGATAAGCGCCTTATTGGCTTTTATCTCACGCGGTGTAATGCCCATAATCCCCACGCTGGGCATGAGGGTTGGGGATGGCAGTTCGGTGGTAAAATTGTTCTGCAGGGGGCGCTGCTGCCCACTCCCGGTAAATATCCCTCAGTCGCCTCTTACGACACCCGCGTGAAGAGATGGGGTGGTGCAAATTCTTAACCGTCACCACACAGCAATTCGCTTATACATATCTGTCAAAAATAACTGTGTCTATGAAATACTTTATTCTGCCATTCAGTCTTCATTCACTCACCTGTCAACAATTAGGGAACTTCATAGTCGTTCATATACCAAACAGAAAAAAAATTCGTGAACGTATATTTGGTTTGTATTCGATTCGTTCGCATCCAATTAGTACAGAACCCTAAGCATTGGATGAAGTCATAGTAACGCTATAAATGATTCACTCACGATTCGATTGACAAATTAATCTTAATGAATTATGCTGTTGAAACAATGGTAGAATTATATTCTCAATACCTACCTACTTATCTTAATATTTCCTAATTTATTTACTTATAATTTACTACTTGCAGCATATCAGGTACAAATATGAAGTACCAATTTATTTGGGGTGACAAAATATAATACAAACTGAGCCCATAAATATAAAAAAAACATCAAAAATTTGATTTCCTAATGTGGAACGGTTTAATTATTCATACCCTCTTGATTTCTCGATCTACTTATGCTCACAATAAAATGCAAAAAGTCACTGAGCATGATAAATCAAGAGAAAAAAAGTTGTTCTCTCAAAGAACTCAATTCCCGATTTGAGTGTGTTATTTATTATACGAGATAGTCCCTACAAATCACTGGAGCTGTGTACGGAACCATCGGTGTAACCCGACACTCCCTATATACGATGATTGGACGAATAAATATATTTTCCATATCCTGTTTATCTGGTTTGGGGTGTTAATATAAATGTAGAGGAGGTTGGGGAAAGGTGGATCAATGGACACGTTTTTTAAATTATTTTCTTATAGCTTTTAATTGGAACAAATAGTGAGAATGAAAAATACCTACCAACCAACATGTCCCAACGAAAATAGATGAAGAAGAAAAGGAATGTTAATGTACATTTGCGTATGTTATAGTCAAGATAACACATCATCTTCATCTCAGCAAAAGACGTCGTCTGATGGATATCGGGCCCTTCTATGATCACTGCAGTGTCCGGTCCTCAGGTGCTTCATAAGAAGGAACTGAAACTATACCCTTCGATGTACATACGTACCCTTAATAGCGCTGGAAAATTAAAGGTGCGTAGGTACATTGAAGATGATAAATTGCAAAATCTGCAACCTCCATCAAATGTCAATGAGTGAAATAATAGAATATTTCGGTAGTCCTTTGAAGTTGATTACACAAATACCAAAGTGTAAAAACATTTCCGATCATCAATATTGCAGTGATTGACAGACTGATTCTTACATTAATCAGTTTTATTATTACGAGACCTTGCTTGATAATTGAATTTTTAAGGAAGATTGAGAGTTGACCTTTTTATTGCACTTTGGATGCATTGTGTAGTACGAGTTTATACGAAATTATATTAGTTTTGGTTTTTGCATTGCCTTAGTATTTGTTACCTGCAAAGTAACTTGTAGAGTAGGTCATAGATACCGTAGTATCTAGTATTGACTACAATAGTTCTCCATGTGTTAGACACATGAACTTCAAATTTCGCATTGAAGAAAAATTAAAAACCTTACCAGACTGTGAAATATACACAATTTATTTTCTACTACTATTAAAACCAACCACGTTTTCTACATTCCAGGAACATCATTTTCTGACAGTTAGTATAAATAAAACCTTTCTGTTGTGGTTACAGACATAGTGTTACAAATGAGAAAATGAATGTTTATGCGTAGTCCAGCTTACCCCAGTCCACTGTCCGGTGTGAATGGATCCGAGGCCGGGGTGGCCGGCGTCCGTCGTCGTATCGTTCCCAATAAATTAGAAGCACTAATACAAGACGCCTTTACAGAAGACTGGCCGTGTCAACTCACCTCTAATGTACTGCAACGATAACACTCTCAACATCACTTATGTGTGCAACTCACCATTTTAACCTGACCTTCATTTTTATCAACATTAAAAACAAGTTAAACTCACGAGTTCTTGGTCAGTGTGTATGGACATTCGCGGTATTGAAGCACAATAAAATGCTTCTTTTACATCGTTAGGATTCGATGTCATGTGGGTCGTTTTGTGTAATGTAAATTCTTACGTACTTTATTGTTGAAGACGAACTGATAATTGATTGTGTGGCTTAATTTATTGCCTTTTTGTACGATTTTATTGTAATTTCTGCAGTTGTTAAAGGGTTGTAAATATTCAGGTATGACTAGAGCGTTTGGCCCCGGTGGAAGCAAAGTAAGGTACATTCGTTATTACATACAATAAAAATTTTAAAATTTTTTAAAGGGAAAAATTGATAAACTTTAAATACTTCTTAATATTTTTCACACCTTAAAGCTAAGTTAGTAAAATAGACTACAATTATTATGATTGTTGGTGATTGCAACTTAACTTACCCTCTGGGCATGAGCCCTCATATGCTTTAGCGCTAAAGCGCACGTTTGCATAAAAAGTTTGCAGTAAAATAGGTTTACTCAATACCTACCAATATTTATCAATTATAATCATGAATATGGTATTAATAATTAAATACAGCGTCTGGTCGACGCGACGCGTGACTCGAGAGCTGGTGGGTGGCTGGCGCAGCGCATCAGCATTGCCATACAGCGGGGCAATGCAGCCAGCGTCTTGAGGACGCTTCCGACTGGTGTTGGTATATATGAATCAGTTGAGCTACCTGTAGATTGTATGCAACAGTCTCCAGTTATCTTAATTGTTTCATTTGTAAATACTAGTTCTAATTTGCTTTTATTATTTGATTGTAATTTTCTTTGTCAATAACGTTCGAGACCCTACTTGCATAATTTTTACATTGAATTAAACAGGCGTCCGTTATTGGCAAATAATCGCAAGGCATACACATGAAATAGTGAAATTAAAACATTAAATATGACATTTTTCCTCAGCACGCAACACCGTCGGCTGTTCAGAGGAAAGAGCCGTTCAATGTCTTTTGCAGAACATGCATAATTCTCAGAACAAAAAGTTCTTACAGACTGTCCCTTGTTCTGCACTGTCCCATTGCGAAGGACTATCGAATACAAACTACTCGGATGTAATCGATTCGACGCATCGATACCCGTTCAATAATCGTGGACAGGGATGAAGCTAGGACAGGTTTTTGGGGATAAAGTATTACTATTTATCTTATGTAATGTTTCTGCCTTACAACTTCAGATGAATGTAAGAAGAGATGATAATTGATAGAGATATTTAATTAACAAGTGTGGCAATAACTTCTTTTTACACTCTCTGTTTTGCGCCACAACGACCCAGTTTTCATTTTACTTAATAGCTGTCCCTTTGCCAAGGACTATTAGAATAGGTATAGTGAATCTACAATCTATCAGGTCAAAACGATTTAGACATAAATAGAAAATTAACACATTGATTCGATATCTACTCCGAAAGGACGATGACGTTAGACAAAGAGATTATTTTAGGAAATTTTATATATAACTTATTTGATCCCAAGGCAGACAAAATGAATGGTAGCAGAATCTCGCCTGTCAGTTTGCGTAATTGTATAAAGAGCTCTTGGTGTCTTGAGTTGTGTTTATAGGTTTAACCTATTTTATTATGTGACAATGATTCGATAATTTTGAAGACATTACTGCAATTAGGCTTAATATTTAGTGCATTTTAAGTCTAACCTTGATTTATCAGAAAATTCATGCCATTCATTTTTACCCGACTGCGCAAGAAGGAGGGTTATTTAATAACCCTTCTAAGTTATTTTTTTGTCCCCTGCCCCCGTTCTTGTTACGTCCCTGTTCGAAGCATGTCCGTGTCGCTAGTCTACACTTATCTTTATGCTTGAAGCGTAATCTTATTAATTTATGAATGTGTATTTAAAATTTACATTTACGCTGATGTTTAACTTTGAAGATTGGATTCTGAATCGGTCAAGTGTTTAAAATTTAAAATCCGCCGTGAAAATGTCAATCGCTGATTGAGTTCATTTTATAAAAATTAAAATCGGGATTTTGCAGACTAAACTAAAGCACACCCAAAAAAGTTACTAAGACCTTGCTTGAGATTTCACGTTTTTCAGAAAGGTTATTACGCCCGAGGGGACTCCTTGTTGGGATACTATATGTCATGTATGTAAGTTTAAATTATATATGTCCCGACAAAGAAGGTAAAATGAGAAATATAGAAATATACCTACCTATAGGTATAGATATCTAGTAAGTTTATTGAATTATGCAAAGATAACAACAAAATTCACATAAAGACAAAAAAAATCTGATTTTTCGATACCTTTCAATTTTTAGAGCTGTGTTTGCGAACAAACTTGTGCACTGTATCTACTAGCCATTGTCTTACTACTTATTGTTTCCGTTGAGACTGGCTGCTCTGCTCAAATATCGGGTGATGTCCTATCACCAATATTTTAAAGCATCTTGAGACTTTTCTAGAAATAAATCTAGGCATACTTAGAAATAAAATAACCAAATTTATAATTTACAGTATTCGCAATATTGTAGGCGCGCCCAAATTATAGGTCAGCTTGCAAACCTAATGTTCAAGCTCGTTTATAATAAGCGGTTAGAGTCGGTAACAAAGTTGCCATGATTTAATATTTCGTTAAGTTAAATTGCTAAATTAACGGGAGCTGTTATTAGCAAATCATTTGTGGATTTCATATTAATTCACTAGCTTCTGGCAGCGACTTTGTTCGTTGACCTCAGATCCAGTATTTACCTCTCTTACCTAGATAATTTTCTTCTCATAACTTGCAAAGGTTTTGTTCTGAGTTGCGTCGTCAAAAAATTACAGAACAAGACTGAAACTACCTAATTAATATCCCAAAAAAAATCGACTTCGACGGGACTTGAATCCGCATCCTTCCCTCACTACAGGAATGTACTAACCAATTACACCACGTGGTCAAGTGACGTAGGAGTAGAAAAACTTTGGGAGTTCCTTCGGGCTCTAGTGCCGTTATTTGATTTCTTAGAAACTACCCTGAGTGTGAGGACTTACGCACTATAATAACAATAACCTTACGAGTAAAATCGCTTAAAAACGCATTTAATAAGTAGGTAACATAAAAGAAAGGGTACGACCCCCTTCAACTGACCTCGTGGATCTCGTATAAGCCGACTCAAGGAACCTACCAGAGGAAAGGCCGCAGCTTTTTCTTCTTTTTCTTTTTTCAACACCCCCACTGCGATCACCTATTCTCCCACAACTTCCCTTGTTTCGAGGAGGTTTATTCGGCAGTATGTTCAGCTGTGTCAGCTGTTCTGACGATGATACAAGTAAGGGGACTAGTGGACCTGGACCCTGGAAAAAAACGAGTGATGAGATATGATATGACCATCGAGATGGCTTTCAAGGCCATTCAAAGGGCTTTCAAATGTCAAAATAGGATGGGTAATTTTTGCGTAATTGCACAGCTAAACTACCTACTTGTTTGCTACTCACTGGAGAAGAGGCCTTAAGCTGTGCGTCCACTGGATCAGAATCGGAGCGCACGCAGCGTACGCGACGTTGGTAATTACAATATGCCGACAGGGTTCGTCCACTGCCATCGGATTAGCAATATAGGTATTTCAAAGCGCTCGAGTTTCCCGAAAACGCCATCCGCAGAAATACCGATCTCTGGCTCAGTATCGGCAGATATACCGAGTGAACGCTGTACCATACAATTAAATACAAAGCAACAAATCTTTAATACGCTCTGTACGCTCCGATTACGATGCAATGGACGCACAGGTTGAGGATGATAGGGACTCACTTTAAGAGCAGACTCTATCATATTAAAATTATGGCTGTCGTGCATAGATCTAAATAAAATCTATAGATAAGTTCTCCCAGCGCTTACTCAACAGCTGGCCTGTGTTACATTTCCAATCTTGTGCAATAATTATAATGAAAGAACACGAGGGCATTGCTGTAGTCTTTTAGTCAATAAATCACGCTAAAGTACGTCGTAGTCAGCACGCGTAACACGAACGCGCCGCGCGCCGGTCCGACTATGACTGAGAAGGGTGGACCTAATTGCACCTAACTTGAGCCTTTCACTTTCGAGACGCTAGTACCTCATCTCCCAATTTTTACTTAGATCAATGCTGTCGTGTCCAGCTGCAATGTAATATACGAAATGATAAATTTTACGACGTAAAACTTTTGTGTAGTTATTTTACGGGTTACGATCTTGAATAGTTGCCAAATAGGAAGACCCACAAGCAGATTTTAGTTCACTTGATAACATACAAAGTAAGCACTTACCTACTTAAATAATAACATGTATAGGTAATACCTAGGTTATTTAAGTAAGTAGATACCAGATAGTATTGCCTCTGTAATGAATACCTATTTTGCCTCATTAGTTTATTATTTCTGAGTGTACTTTGTTGAATTTTATTTTATCACCTTATGACACTGTGAGCTATAAATTGAAAGAATGTTGCAATCATAGACTTACTAATTCCTGGACCACAAGTTGATGTTTTGCTTATTTATAGAACGTTTCATGTGTATCAAGAGATAAAGCCTTGACAAAGGCAGAGCAAAAATAGCAAAAAAAATCCCGTTTTTTGTATGAAATTTTATTTTCTGTTCTAGCGGCAAGAGAAATACGCATTCTTTAAAAATGTCAACTGTCTATATCTTACGGTTCAGATAGAGCCCTGTGACAGACGGACGGACGGACGGACGGACAGCGGAGGCTTAGTAATAGGGTTCCGTTTTCACCCTTCGGGTACGGAGCCCTCAAAATACACAGAGGGAAGCTGCTGCCCTTTCTGTGCTAAGTTCCCTTAGTCGGCTCTTGCGACATCCACGGGCTGAGTTGTAAGAGTCGATTCTTAGGTACTATCTATTTTATGAGGTGATGAATAAAGCATTATCTATCTATCTATCTAATTAAATCATTATTTCCATATTTCTTTTCTATACTACACGTCAAGTACTTAAAACTACATAACTTTCAGAAATTTTGTGAATTGACATTAACTACTTGAAAATAGTGAAAGTGCAGCATCTTTTGCAAAATTGTTGCCCTAGTCGTTCCTCTGTTTAGCATGCAGTGTCAACCTATAACTGGTTGTGCAATCAGGTATCTCAATAAGTGTGTATTTTCATAAGATTAATGGTTGTAACACCCACTGGTAGACTATCTACTTTTTTTTTGACGGTTTTATGCATGTGTTCTCTAAATATTTTTGTTTTTTTAGTATTGTAAAAGCAAACTAAAACTAACTAAAATGTATCTAAATTGCTAGAATTAAACATTTGCACGACTATGTAGTCAAATATAGTGTTACTTAATCTATTATAAAACCATTTAACCTACCTATATAAATATAAGCAAATAAATACTATTTTATTCCATATCAAGTAAACAAAATTTTTTTTTTTACCTATTTTTGTACCCATATTCCTAAGTTTCTTGATTATTTTACTATCTTGTCTGTTTTATGGCTTTGAATTATTAATTTAACCATTGTAAATTGACGTATCCAAGTGTGCCTTGTGCTCCTACGGCGAATAAATGAGTATGACTATCCACCGGGGGCGGGCAGCAGCGCCCCTGCAGAACAATTCTACCCCCGAACTGAGATCCCCAACCCGCATGCCTAGCGTGGGTATTATGGGCATTACCCCCCTGACATAAAACCCAATAAGGCGCTTATCAGGGGGAGGCCTGCGTCCAGCAGTGGACTAATATAGGCTGTTGAGGTGAGGTGAGGGTTTCCAAATGCAGTTGTCAAGTTTTTTAGTCCAGTGTATAATACTTTGTCCAATGTTCCCGAGATGATTGATTCTGCTAAAAGGCAGGTTTTATGAGAGTGCGAACGACACAGATAATGTTTCCACATGGTAACAACTGTTACTTAAGCTGTGGATTGGTACAGTCTGTCAAAAGTAACGAAATAGCACTATTAACAAAAATAACGTTTAGTAGTTAATTTATACTATTTAGGTCTGGTTTACAATACTTTTTTAAAGTTTGTAGTGCATCCATACTAACATTACAAATTCGAAAGTGGCTCTGTCTGTCTGTATAGACAGACAGATGACAGACAGATAGATAGCTATCAGTCTGTTATCATTTCAAGCCTAAACGGCTGAGCGGATCTCAATGAAATTTGGCAGGGGAGGTAAATGGTATCTCGGGGACGGACATAAAGCGCTTTCGAAGCCGCGGGCAGCAGCTAGTATTTTGTATATATATTATACAAGGATGTGTCCCTTACACGAGTCTGAAATTCATTTGGACACGAAACGGATTCCCGAAAGAACGATATACTTTTTTATCCTCTCAACAGTGCAGAGGCCAATTTAGGGCTTTTGTAAAATATCCGTCAACAGTGCAGAGGACCATTTCAGCCCAGTCAACTGACACCCACTTTATGCTCAACTTCGCGTTTGTTTATGTTTCTATCTTGCTCCAACTTAGTGAGATTTTGCCAGTTCAAAGTCGCTTAGCGAGCTATGGAAAGAGCTATGCTCGGAGTTCCTCTGATTCATAACGATTACATCCGACAGAGAACCAAAGTTATCGACATATCTCAAAGAATTAGCAAGCTGAAGTGGCAGTGGGCCGGCCGTGGCCATATCTCGCGAAGAACCGACAAATGCTAAGGTAAACTTGTTCTTGAGTGGAGACTGCGACTCGGCAAACATGTAGAGAGTGCAGGATGCCCTCCGGCCAGGTGGGATGACGACCTGCGAAAGACTGAAGGCAGATGCTGATGCGGCAACCTAAAGATAGGGCGCTATGACGCTCATTAGAGGAGGCCTATGTCCAGCCGTGGACAAATATAGGTCAATGATGACATAGTGAAATGTTGCTCTCATCATTGTTCTAAGTGAGTTTATGTATGCCGTATATAAAAACTAAAAATCAGCAGTACCTAATTACCTACCACATAAACTACGAAAACTTTCTATACTCGAATGTATCTAATTAACGTATCTATGGAAAGAAGCCGGCTGTAGAAAGTAATAAATAGATAAAGGAAGCATTGCTTTTGGTAACTCTAATACAACCCGCCTATGTATTACCTTACCCAGGATCCAATCCATCTCGTTGCCTATTTTATCACGACCCTCACCCATCGAAGTCGGGTAAACGCCCTATTCCGCTCTGATCCACTTTGATAATCCATTAATGGATCATTTTCCACTGTTTTTTCCACTTTGATCCTTAGCCCGGGTAGATTAGCTTTTACTGCTTGAATCTATAAACGAACCACAATAAAGAAACGTGCATCTTTGACATCAACATTTCCGGATTCAAAACGCTTTAACCAAATTTGTGCTACTGTCACAGACACTGCACTAGGTCCATAAACATCGCAAATTTTTTTCGCGGCTTGCGTTGCATTTTTACCTTTTTTTAAAGTAAAATTTTAAAAGGTATCGAATTTCTTCATTAGTTTCACTCATCTTGACAGTACGAAAAACAAATAAAAATCACACATTTTCCTAATTTGAATTTGGAATTATCTTCTTTAAAATTTAAACTTTTAATGATACCAAAACCAGCCAGATGTAATAGTATAGCCAAAGAGATTTTATTACATGTTCATACATACTATAATGCGAAAAGACTTTTTCCCCAACCTAATATATAAAAGAAAGTCGTGTTAGTTACACTATTTATAACTCAAGAACGGCTGAACGGATCTCGGTGAAATTTGGCAGCGAGGTAGATGGTATCCCGGGGCCGGACATAGGCTACCTTTTATTCCGGAAAAAAGCGTGCGCAGCCGTGGGCAGCAGCTAGTCTATATATATATAAAAGAAAGTCGTGTTAGTTACACTATTTATAACTCAAGAACGGCTGAACGGATCTCGGTGAAATATGGCAGCGAGGTAGATGGTATCCCGGGGTCGGACATAGGTACCTTTTATTCCGGAAAAAAGCGTGCGAATCCGCGGGCTGCAGCTAGTTACAAATATTCATAGCCGTGTCCGACATCACCGTGAACAGGTAATGTTTCGAGTAATATTTATTTATTTAAATTTGAAGGAAATCCGAAGGCTAATTAACAGACTTACAAATTGATAAATAGCAGAAAGCTTATTGAAGGTTTTCACGTATTAAAAAAAGGCTATGAACAATGTGACTAGTCTACATGCATCATCTCCACCTCCTCCACCTCCACAGCTTATAATGGTCTACTGCTGGACCCAGGCCGCCTCCCTGATAAGCGCCTTGTTGGATTTTATCTCACGAGGGGTAATGCCCATAATCCCCACACTGGGCATGAAGGTTAGGGATCGCAGTTCAGTGGTAGAATTGTTCAGCAGGGCGCGCTGCTGCCCAACCCCGTTGGATATTCCTTAGTCGCCTCTTAGGTTTTTAAAAAGTTATCTGAGCGTCTGGTCGATGTTACGCGTGACCCGAGAGCTGGCGGGTATCTGTCGCAGCGCATCAGCATTGCCATACAGCGGGGCAATGCAGCCAGCGTCTTGGGGATGCTTCCGACTGGTATTGATAAGGATCAGTTGAGCTACCTGTAGATTGTTTGCAACAGTCTGCAGTTAGCTTAATTGTTTCAATTGTAAATACTAGTTCTAATTTGTTTTTATTATTGAATTGTAATTTTCTTTGTCAATAAAGACAGTTTATAGTATATATTTTATAGTAATGGTAATATCACAGAGTGATATCACCTTATCGAATGCCATATTACTATGGCATTACGTTCTATTGTACTGTTTTGCCCATCTCTAAAGTGAAGTCACAGGCAATGCTTGTAGATACCTACTACCATAAAAATGCAATTACCATGATCTGCGTAAAAGTAACATTGTAGCCAAGCACGTGTTAAGCAGTTTATGAGTGCTGTGAGTATTAAATTGCGGAATCCTCGCGTTGTTTATGAGTTGGTATTGATGTCAGTGCAGTTCTGGTTTTATTGGTAGCATTGATTCTGTACCTACCAACATTGTAAAATAAACCATGTTTATTGTGTGTGTCGCCGCGCCGCCGGGTCGGAAAATCAGCCCATTTGTAGAATGGCTTCATATACAGGGTTATTGGTAATTCACTGATACTGCGTGAACTACAGGTACTGCCCATCATCACAAACACGTTTGTGAAAATGCCAGGTCTAAATAATATTTATTTTTTTGTAAATAACCTCTGATACAATATAAAAAAAAACACGCATGTCCGGAACCCAATGAATAACTAAATACTAATTTCTTACATCCACACCCACTGTTAATTCAGAGCAAAGCCGTTTATATGTGTAGTTTCAAAAAAGCCTCTCTAAATGACGATTATAGTACGGAGGCCCTCTATGTACCAATACCTAGTAAAGGAATTAACCTGGCGTCTTCACGAACGTGTTCGTGATGATGGACAGAACCCGCAGTTCACGCACAGATAGTCAGATAGTCATTTTATTGGGAAAGTCATGTTTACAAGTCAAATCTAATTGAATCACCTATATTCTGACATTCTTGGTCCGGAATTTTTGTCGTGAAACATCAAATTACTTGAAGCTTGGAATAAGCTTAGGTTGAGATAATCCTTCTAACATATTAAATAACAATTTTAAATACTAAAATAATGATTAATTGTTAATGTACCTAAAATAAAAATAAAATAAAATAAATTCATAGTAATAATAATTAATACAATAAGTTACTTAATAATTTAAATAACAAATTGCACTGCACTGCACCGTTAGTGAAATACGAATAACCCTGTGTATAATATACACTACCAATGCTTTAGTAAGTATTTACTAGCACAAAGGACATAACATAACACAAGGGACTTTTTATGCATAAAAATGCATGAAAGGGAAATGAGTGGCAAGGGCCCTCCTCTTCTACCCGGAAGTTAAAAAAGATAGCATCGACCTATACATTATGTTTATGATTGACGACCAATGTGGCGCGGCGGGCGAAGGTCGACCTGCGACGCAGGATGTTACGGGTTCGATTCCCGCCTTCGGACAAATGTTTGTACGATCTGCAAATATTTGTGACGGGTGCTCTAGGTATTCTATAATAAAAAATATATATCTGTGTAATGACCAGTCATCTAGTACCCATAAAACAAGCACTGCTTAGCTTGGGGCTAGATGATGCTTTGTGTATTGTCCAGCATTATTTATTTTATTTATTTATGATAGTCCACTGTTGGAACAAGGCCTCCCTTAATGAGGGATAGCGCCTTCCGCTTGCCGCATCTAGCATCTACCTGCAGTCTTTCACAGGTCATCATTACACCTAACTGGGAGCTTCCATAGTCGTCCATATAAAAATATGTTCATGTTTATAAATAAATAAAATAAAACTGGATATTTCAAGCACTGGGTAAATCCTAGAAAAATGCATTTTACGAAATGGTCACAGAACGCCTAAACGTCCTACACTATATTTGCCGAGTAGGTACTTACAAAAAAATAAAGATTGAAGAGAAAAAAGAAGAGAAAAATTATAAAAATCCGATCAATGTCCACCAAGAATCTCAAAAATGTATGTAAGTATCTATGTATGTATCTCATAATAACAATGCTGGCGCAGCGCATCAGCATTGCATACAGCGTGGCAATGCAGACAGCATCTTGGGGCGGCTTCCGACTGGTATATGGATCAGTCTACAGCTAGCTCCATTGTTTCAGTTGTAAATTAGTACTTACAACTGAAACAATGTTTTGTTTTGTAGTACAAATTAGGACTAGTATTTTAATTTGTTTCTAATAATTGCTTGTAATTTTCTTTGTTAATAAAGATTTACTAAAAATGTATGACGATGCATTAGCTCCGTTTTTTTGCCACGTTCACTAACATCTTGGTCGCACCACACTTGTTGGCTCTCTAACTCAAAACAATAGCTCAGATTGATGGACATCTCTCACTAAGTAGTCAATGTAATATGTGGTATAATTACAGACAACGCGCCGACGACCACAACATTTTGACATTACAATGGACAGGCTAAAATGTGCTGCTGAGGCGTGAGAATGAGGCTTAGAGATTTGGGTACTGCTCTACCAGAGATGTGCTATGGAGCTATGCGGCGGAATGTGTCAGACCCAACCATTGCATTGGGACCCCATTATTGGTTAGAAAATTAAGCGGTCCTTTAGTATCTCTGTTGGACAGATCGCTAGCTAAGGGCCTTTCGGCCGGTAACTGTCTAATAAATGCATTTTAAATAAGTTTGTGTTTGTATTGTTTTCATCCATATTTCCTACAATATGAGAAATAAATTTTAATATGGGTATCCTATGTTTTAATCCAGGCTATAAGTTAACTATCTGTGCACTAAAGAAAAAGTCTTCGTTTGTAACTTGGCTACGAGACAAGACTTTCGACAAGACGATTTTTCTGTAGGGCTAGCACAAAGATTGTTGTCTTTCGGTTTCCAACATGGTACGAATTTAAATCAGTAAGTTATAATATTTTTGAAACAACTAAACAAATCGTCTAAACAAAAACTAACATCATCTCCACTCACCATCATCCTAACATCTGTTTTTTTTTAAACCTCAAGTATGCATCAGGTAACAGATAGCTTTGCTAATCAGTGTACAAGTAAAAGCCATTAAGGGTGCGCCTGCCTATAATTGGCGATAGTTTTATTTTTTGCGGTAGGCCTCTGATTGACGTGGCCACTACATCTTTTTGACAAGCTTGACGTACCTTATTCTTGAGCTTTTAGCCTACAGGATGTTACAATATAAGAGTAGATTTCAATATTCACGGCTGAAAATTCATTTACAGACCTACGGAAACTGCAACTTCGCAACCTAGGTCATCTGTTCAATCCAGATGTATTCATGAGTGTATCACTCGTTCTATTTTCGCCGCTAATCGGTTCATTTTCTTCTGTTTTTTATTCGTGATCAAAACGCAGCCAATGAGCGGTGAAACAAGGAAAGCGATACATATGTACACTATTGAATACATTTGAATCGACTAGCAGTGTAAAGTTATATACCTGTGATAGCATTTTAAGATTTTTGAGCTGATACAAATCACTGCTCCTTCACCATGGCTCATTTAAAGATGACTCTACATGTATTAGGTAAATTATATACCTAATCGTTGCAGGTCTCGGCAGAGCCTACTCATTTGCTCCCCTTGGATTCGAGACCCTAGGTCCATGGGGTACCGAGACCCCGTAGAGGGTTTGAAAAAAATTGTGAGCGTCTGGTCTAGGGACGCTTCATTTGTTTCTAATAATTGATTGTAATTTTCTTTGTTAAGCAGCTTATAATATCTACCCAAGAAAATCTTTGTCAGTGTAACCCGTAGATTCGAACTGAAAACTTTTAATTTTACGAATTCGTAGAGTCAATAGGTAAAGCTCTACAGCAACTTACCTTTCTACAATATAAGCTAGAATATTGGGTTAAAAAATAAATAGAATATTGGGTAAAAAATTTAAAACATCATCCTGTACCCACTGATTGTATCAATACATTATCGCCAGTAATCGAGCAGCACAAAAAGGTGTAACAGAAGCCCTTGCAAATGGATCCTTCTTAACGATCGCCCCTTAACTTTAATTTGAAACGCTGTGCGTTGATTGCTCATTTGTTTTAATTTATTACTTGCCATGCATGCAATTGGTGATTAAAACATGCATTACCGAATTCATAATCGGTTTTAAGCTTTAGGTATTGTACCCCATGGTACGCTCACGCAAGAGTATTTCTTTATAGTTACCTCCTGCGGTATGTGAAAGCCGAAAATATCTGAAGGCCCAAAGTTTTGTAACACGACCTGCGATATAAAAATCTGCCTGTTTAGAAAAAAACAAAAAAAAAGTGCATTTGTTTTTCGACAGATAGAAGAAATGGAGTAATTTTTTTTTATATTATATTTTATATAATATAAAAAAAAATTATTTGTTTTTTATTCTCTATTTATTATTGGATTATTTTATTTTAGTTTTTTTGGAATGGCAATGGCCTTTATTAACAAAGAAAATTACAATGCAATAATAAAAACAAATTAGAACTAGTATTTACAATTGAAACAATTAAGCTAACTGCAGACTGTTGCAAACAATCTACAGGTAGCTCAACTAGTTACCTCCTGCGGTATGTGAAAGCCGAAAATATCTGAAGGCCCAAAGTTTTGTAACACGATCTGCGATATAAAAATCTGCCTGTTTAGAAAAAAAACAAAAAAAAAGTGCGAGAATGCATTTGTTTTTCGACAGATAGAAGAAATGGCTAGTATTTTATATAATATAAAAAAAAAATTGTTTTTTATTCTCTATTTATTATTGGATTATTTTATTTTAGTTTTTTTGGAATGGCAATGGCCTTTATTAACAAAGAAAATTACAATGCAATAATAAAAACAAATTAGAACTAGTATTTACAATTGAAACAATTAAGCTAACTGCAGACTGTTGCAAACAATCTACAGGTAGCTCAACTGTTCCATTATCAATACCAGTCGGAAGCATTCCTAAGAAGCTGGCTGCTTTGCCCCGCTGTATGGCAATGCTGACGCGCTGCACCAGATACCCACCAGCTTTCGGGTCACGCGTCGCTCCGACCAGATGCTTAGATAACTTTTTAAAAACTCGGAGAGCCTCGGTACCCCACGAACCTAGGATCTCGAACCCAAAGGGAGCAAATGTGTAGGCTCTGTCGAGACCTGCATATTTGCGCCTCTTGAGATCCTCGGCCAAATCTGCCGCCGCACCAGCCCTCACGGATGTCCTCGGAAGATTGGAAAATTTTATTTTCCTACAATTAAATTTTTGTTTTGTGTTAGAATATTTTATTATTATATTATTTATTTTAAAATATGACCAATGTTACCGATTTGTATAGATAGATTGTGACTCTATAGATAGTACACTATCAAATTAGGTGTGCCTGTAAGGATAGCTGTACACACATAAATCTAAATAATATTCAGATTTCTGTAGCTGTACAATGTTTGAATAAAAAAATATATAGTTTCCCTCCCCCTCGCGCCGCTCGCAATATATTTTACCCCTAGAGTAGGTCTCGTGAAGAGATTATATGGATTGACATGACTTGTTTTGATGCCTGTGTATACAAGTATATACAGAGCCCATGGCAGATTATTAATACGCTGGATGGACATTAATGTACCAGAAAAACCGCGGTGCCAGAGGAATGGCAACGGATAGTGAGGAATCCCACTCTTGATATGACAACCACGACCATTCAACAAGAATAATGATTATGTTCAAAAAACTAAAAAGTGACTTCGTATCCCTTAGTTTTAAACTGTTTTTAAGTGTTTCGGGATAAATAGTAATCCCTCGGGAATACAAGTTTTATGATACTACTTCGGGATGATCCTCTATCTATACAACTGGACAAGAATCGCGGTTTATAAATGACGGAGAAATCGACTGACATAAAAAAATACAACCGAACATAGAACCTTACTTATTTTGAAGTCGGGTAAAAAGAATAATCAGTACAATAGGTAATTTATAGATATTAGGTAGTAGAACTAAAACGTATTAAAAAAATTTTTTTTTTTTTTATTCTGTTTCAAGATGCAATCCTCAAAGTGAGAAGGTAGAGTACTTAAAATATAAAGCTTATTGCTATCCCTGAGCGTAAATACAGCACAAGCATTGCATTTTAACAAATAAGTGTCATATTATAATTAAAAATCATGTGTACTACAAAAATATTTTTAAGAGTGCTACAAAAGTACTTTTATCTTGATCTATTTTATGACTCCTAGTAAAGTAAAGCACTAAAAGATAAAGCTAATTGATACCTCTGTGCGTAAATACAAACCAAGCATTTAACAAATTGGTGTTACTCATATCAGAAACTTGCACAGTCACAAAAGTGCTACAAACAAAACACCGCACGCCCTATAAAATTTTTGATTTTGACATTGACAGTGACAGGAAAATTACCCATCAATTTCAAAAGCCGCAAATAGCTACCGCGTAATCATCGGATACATCTACAAACTTAACAATTGGGGTTTTTGTGAACTACCCTTAATATTAAAAGTTCCTTTGCGTATAATTATCCAATCTAAAACCTTTTAGGTGTAAAACTGAGGATTGACTTCTGAGAAGCGTATCGTTTGATATTGGGGTGGCCATTAATTTAGTTTTTCCATATAGTTTATAATAATATAGTTTTAATTAAAAAACTCTTTTATTTTTTGTATATTTTATTTTATTTTCTAAAACATGTGTTAAATTAAAATTTAACACGGTTACAGCTAGTGTGAAGAACAATTTGATGCAAACACTCTACTTGATCTGTTTCAGGAGATTTTGTTTGATATCTTGGTCTACAGAATAAGAGCAAATAAATCCCGGGTGGGAGAAGAGTATTTATTGTAGATTTTTCAGTTCGTTATGAAAATTCTATTCACTTTATTAAACAACACAAAATAACATTACAGATTTACTAATTTTAAGCGAAAAAATATCTACTTACAGGTATTTTTTAAGATGAACTGAGAAATGCTGTTGATGAGTTATTATAAATACCGCGTGCAAAGCCTCTGGCAGAAGTAAGTGTAAATATGCATATAATAAATATATAATAATATCTATTAGTTAATCAATGCAAAAACTTAAAAAAAATTAACTAATCTATTGTTGTACTAGTTTCTGCCTGCGGCTTCGCACGCGTCATTTCTATGGACACGTTTATGGTTATTTCTATCCCATGGGAACTGTTTTATGGGATAAAAAGTAGCCTATGCTTGATTCCAAAATTTCAACCCGATCGGCTCAGTCGTTATGGCGTGAAGAGGTATTAAACATCCATCCATTTAACTAAACATCCAAATCTTCGCGTTTATAATATTAGTGTGAAGACATTCTCTACCTAGCCAATGGTCACCCCACAGTAGATCGTGGGAGAAGGCCACTTGCGCTGAAGTTTAATCACGTACTAATTACTAGTTTCGACTATCTATAAGACAGTGCATTAGCAGAGGTCAGCCTCAATGCGACTATCCAGCTTTTGTTATAGATTCACATGAACTTTGGCATTCTAGCTAAACTTTTGTTCACAGTCGTGGCTATAAAGCATGCCAGAGGTGTTTTTAATAAAGATTTAGTGAAAAGTTCGAAGGCGTTTGAAAAAGATATATTCGTAGTTTTGAGTGACTAGTATGAGTTTGCACAATACCAAAACGATAAAAGTTTTCTATTAATACTACCGCGGACCTGTCAAAGCCCAAAAAAAAAACAAAACTATTTAAAAACTGCAATTGAATTGACAGAATTATGGCAAATAGTCGCGAAAATTTCATGCCGCTAAATGTATTGGAAGGTAACGAAAACTGAAATAGTTTTCGTAAATTATGCAGAATTGATACTGGACCCTGGACGTAAATATGTCATTTAGCGATCTGTCGAATTATGGCTAGACGTTACATCAGTAATTCTATAACTTGGAAAAAGAAACAACCTGGAAAAAGTTTCTTAAGGCTATTATATTATTCTTAGATGCATGTACAATTTAACAAGAGCATTCTAATTACCTCTATAAAAGTATAAGTGATATTTAAATTTTACGGAGAAAACCAAATTATTTTATACTTCAATACATAAACAAATAAAGTTGTTTGATTGACAAATACTAGAAGAAGCTATATAAACAATGGGTAATTTTTAACTACCCTTTTAATTTAAAACAGCTAGCTACCTATTCAATATACCTGGTTCGAAGCGCTAAGACTACATCTAGATTTGACTAAATAGCATAGTTATGCCTAAATTGCTTTCCGACTAACTCTCGGTATGACCACATCGCGTGCTAATTTCTTACCTACACCCGAGACTGAGAATAGATAACCTAGACCGGTTTTTACGTTTGTCATTGCCCTTTACGATAATGCCTACTACTTAATTACCTGCTAGTTTTTGCCTGCGGCATCGCACGCGCTTTTCAAGTAGCCTATCCGTCCCCGGGATACCGTTTACCTCCCCGCCAAATTTAATTTCATACATTTTCATACACAAACCCGTTCAGCCGTGTAGGCGTGAAAAGGTGACGGACAGAGAGAAAGACTATCAGAGAGACAGAGGCGCTAGTATGGCATAGCTTAAGAAAACTATTAACGTTTATATTTTCTTCCATAAGTATAAATAGCTCCTTGTAGCGCCCCCCTACAGAATACTCAGAGGAAGTACATACCTTTCTGTATGACGGCGGCGGCAATCTAATAATTTCATACGAACTCGATTATACTTTTCGAATGAATTATTGTTGCTTTTTTGCTGTATGAGCGCCAGCTTTGAAAAGTAAGCGGTAGTAAACAATCACCCTTCGAAAGCTTTTTCCGTTTTGGTATTTTGCAAACTCATACTAGACGTTCTGGTAAGTAATATCTTTGAGAACCTCACATCCAACTCCATATTTCATATTTCATCCGACCTCCTTTGATCTTTCTCAATGGACTAGTGGCGCTAAAGACCGTGGATAAACTCAATACGTGTACGACAAGATGTATCGGTGCTTTGTACTCTTGGTTATTTATGAGGCCCTGGTACTCTGATTCGGGTATTTATTCTCATATGTGTACCTTAAATCACGTTGGTTTATGTTGACCATACTAACTGTGCCCGGTTTTATCCGCGAATTTATTCTTCAGCTATTAAGTCGATTAGATACTATAATATAATGCTCTTCAGCCACCTTTTTGTTCTAAATAATACCCTGACGTTGATAAAGCTTTACTGACGTATGTTCTCAGACATACATATGTGTTTTGTGTTTATTTTTTTATTCAATTTTTAAATAGCTGTTTACAAAGTACACACCCCCCCATCGACTAGCAAAAGGTGTATAAGCCTGAATTTCTTTATTTTCCGCTCAAATTACATTACCATTCTTAATGTCAAATGGGAAATATAAAGAGCTATCAATACCTGTGTAACCGGAGCGAGCTATTGAATAAATCGCTTGAGGGTGGGATGGTCGCGTGCCATCGTCTATATTTTTCCATTGAAGACAGACGACAGGGGTATGCAACTTTGGCTACGAATATTTTAAACATTTATGCATGCCTGGAATTTTTTAACAAGGTTTTTCTAAACATTGAAAATGCAAGCTCCGAACGCTGTAAAATTATGCTGATAAGGAACTATCACCCAATTGCTAGTAAAAAGCGTACGTACATATATATGTATATACGTATAATATGTCATATTTTTAAGTTTTGCTTCCATGAAAAGTAATAAAAACGATATGAAAATATACAATAAAACCGGTGCTGTCAAAACAAAGAAACAACAGAGCAAGAAACCACATTTCCTAGCAATTACACGCAATCAGGAAGCATGTACCCTGTAAAACTTTTCAGATTCAATGCGATGCCAATTAACAGAAATAATTGAACAAAACGAAAGTCCATCAAAACGAAACAAAACATGTGTTAACAATCAACATTATTTTTGTTAAACAAATCATCTATCTTAACAATTAAAAATGGTCACGGATGTTCAACGTATAACGGACAGATTCAAATTATTGTTTGGTCATGGTGTTTTTGCACCCACACACTTCCGTCTTCAACTGGCTTAACGATCTGATATTATACAACAACGTACGACGTCGCGCGTCGTATGGTGAGAATAACGTAAGTAACATAGACCAACTTTTGCAGGAAAATAGCTTATCCAGTTATAGATTACCTACGTGATTGTAAAGCGTTTTGATTAGTAGTATAATAGAAAACAACCTGTAGATAATCTGTTGAAAATTATTTATAGCAAACTTTACGTAACAATTAACAAATAAAATAAAAATTACAAAAAATGTGACAATCAGTGATATCTACCAGACGTAATCCTGCATGAACCTGTAAATGTAAGTTTATCTGTATGGAGATAAAGGAGAAAATTGGGTAAGATTACGAAGAGATTCCTTTTAACAGTTTTCCAGCTGACTGTAGGACTTCTTTTCAACACTAAAGAAACCACAAAAAAAGTAATGCTTAGTTAGAGCGACGAGTTGAACCAAATGGTGAATAAGGTCCAAAACACATTATAATTATTATGCACAATATTATTAGTAGGTATACCAATATGTAAAATGTAAGAAATAAACGATTTTATTATTATTATTATAATGCTATAGGTACTTTCTGTGCATGTCACAGACGAGTCACAATTTTAATAAAATAACTTTTATCAGTTCTTCCTTCTAACATCCGATGTCACGGATCAATAGAAACGTTTAATTAGACATCCAAGATGAAATAAATAATAGTTCTGCCACTTATATTATTCTGTGGCACCAAAAGTGTTGTTTTCCTTACAACCGACGCGACCAATTTGGACGTGTTGGTGGTTGATGAACTAGGTGTGTCAAGTTTATTGCAGAAAATTGCTCGTGAAAAGTTAAAATTAAGTTTTGTAGTAAATGGGTTGTGGCTTATTGATGTGTAGTCCATGCGAATTAGTTTATAAATATTATAATGTGGAAAGAGACACCTACTTTTTGCTTTTTAACTAATTTCTAAGTAACTTTAAAAATTAGCTTTAACTTATTAGTAAGTACGCACAGACCGTTGACTGTTCGTACTTACTATTACACCAAAAACTGCTGAGCATTGTTATTTGAACTATTTGTATTACTACTTCTGCTTTTGGGAAATTGGCATTGTAATGTTTTTTTATTTAGCCTATTATTGTCCCTCTACTGGACAAAGCCCCCAACTCAGTTCTTAAATGAAAATTTTGAGATCAACCTCAGTATCAATAGAGAGATCCAAAGGTTGACCAGCCAGTTGCGAAAGGTATCGAGCGATCCGCGATGTTATGTCACGAGCGCGCGCTGAACGCGGCCCGCGCGTGGGCGGCGCAGGGCGCGTAGAGATGCTGACCTTATCGACACCGATCGATGACTTATCGATATCGATGAATATTTATTGGTGGGAATAGTGTGGATAATGGCATATCACTGCGTATTTATTTAACAGTTTTGATAGTCACGTTTTTTTTGTTTAGTAAAGAAGAAGGTATTGATTTTTATTTCAGATGTATTTTAAGATAATTAGTGTTTGACCATTGCAAATCTTTATATGCAGTACTTAACGTTTAAATCTTCAAACATTAAAACGAATAATTATGTTCACTCAGTTATCTGACTCCACAAAATTTTAAATAATTCATCCTGTCTCCCTCTATGCGTTTATGCCATATCATGAAGTAAAGACAGACATTGGCAGACCAACGCAACGATTAGATTAAACTATTTTGTTAACTTAATTCTAGCTTAGATCGCATACCTGATGCAGTTTTACATACTATATACATAGTCTTACATACATATGTATGTACATGTGTGAAGACTGCAAACTATGCAATCTAAGCTATGCTGTATGAATAGCGTCAGATGCGAGCTAAGCTAAGCCAGCTTAGCTTTCAGTCTGCAACCCTGGTTAAATTGTATCCACATCGATCTTGATTGTTTTTAGTTTAAAGTACTTTTAGAGCTTAAATTCTATCGATAATCGATCTCGATGTGTCGCAACCCTATCAACTCAGGCGCAATCTTCGCCAAACCCGTAGCGGCTGTGGCGACAGACGACATAAGGTCACAGTACAGTCCCTTATGGTGGGCCTTAAAATATAGCCTTGTACGATAAATGTCTAATGTCATTTCATTTCAGTGTTCCATTACAATTGGTTTGTTTCTTTTTGTGCCCTTTGAGGATTGTTTGATTGATATTGTTTTTTGCATGAGGTTTTTCTTATCTACTGGTCGATCGTTGTACTGGTGCTCAACTTAGGTAGGTACTTATTTTGTCATTTAATTATAGGGATATCGGTTACTGCAACAGCGTTGTAGCTGACCCTGTTTCAGAATGCTCTAGAACGTTGAACAAACTGGTTATGTTTGGGAATTAGGTCGATTTTGTTTTAGTTTATAAGATTTGATTTTGTTTTGTTGTGCTTAACTTACCAAGGCGTCATAATCGCATGTGCGACAAAGCCCTTAATAAATAAATAAAAAAAAAATATTTTGTTCAAATATCCAACGGTAACTCTACGCAAGGGTAACTCTACGTTAAAGATACACCAGTGCGGGAAGAGGGCAGAGGAAGTCAGAAAAAATTCTGGCAGCTTTTAAAAAAAAAATACTTTTTTACGTTTTCTCTTTCGTAAGCTGGCAGATTTTTTTTCAAGCATCACAAACCGCAGGGCGAAAGAACTATACAATTTTTTTATCAAAAGATTGGAGAAGGCTTAACAGTGCTGAGCAGTGATATATCGGCTGAAATGAGAAGATCGTCGATTAGTCAACGATCTTACCAGGTAAGTTAGTTTATTTCGGACCAGATTAAAAACACGATTAACGAATGTAGACATTTCCGATAGGATTGTATATAGGTAACTTTTATTGAACCGGATGCATGAAAACCCAAAAAAACGATTTATGAGGCTAAATGAGTCGGTACACTATGACTCAAATATTATCTGAACTTAATCTACAATGCTATCTCTCGAAGGATGTTCACGAAATTCCATCAATTATTAATCATAGCTTGTGCAATAAAGTTTAATATAATATTAATATCTATCTGTAAGAGACGAAGAGTCTATGGAGAGGAACAGACAAAGGAAAAGAAGAAGAAGAGGAAGAGGACATTCCTGTTCATACCTAAATAATATATACTAAATGAAAGTATGTACATAATATTATTAGTCCATGTCCATATAAATAAAGTCCATAGAATCGTTCGTCATCCATCACTATATCAACAAACCGCCTCTATAAGGACCACGGCCGGACATAGATCTCCCCTGATAAGCTTCATTGGCTTTTTATCATTAGGGCGTACTGCCTATAATCCCCACGCTGGGCATGTGGGTAGGGGAACGTAGTTTGGTGGTAGATCTGCAGGAGGCGCTGCTACTCGCCACTCAGTTCGTATCCCTCAGTCGCCTGTTACGACTTCCGCGGGAAGAGCTGGAGTGGTCCAAATTCTAAGCCGATCATCAAAAATTTCGTACCACTCGGTCGAGTCGAATATTATTTGCTTTCTGTAACACGGACCCCTTTTTCGTTTGCGTAATGGACATACTCGTACAGCACCTTCTAATGCGAGGAAAGAAACAAATAATGAAAACTATTGAGTGGACAAAACACACGAAATTACACATAGTTTAGATCAGTTGACGACCGATGTGGCACGGTGGGCGAAGGTCCGCCTGCGACACAGAAGGTTGCGGGTTCGATTCCCGCCTTGGGACAAATATTTGTACGATCTGCAAATATTTGTTACGGGTATTCTGGGTATTTTCTATATATAATAAAAAATATCTATCTATGTTATGTATTGTATTAAGTTTATCAGTCATCTAGTACCCATAACACAATACTTTGGGGCTAGATGATGATGTGTCGATAGTCCAGCATTAAAAAAAATATTTAAAAAAATAGTTCTATTCGCGAAGTTATGATTTGTTATGATGTTATTAAACTGTGACCACACGTGGACTCTACGTTTGGCTCTCATCAGTATTCAGTACAAATATGCGCGTATAGTGTTCTGTGGCATTACAATATTGGTGTGTGTATGAATAGAGATGTTCAATAACTTGAATATCCGGATCATGTTATGTCGATTGCCAAAAGAATCCTGAGATTCAAAACAGAGAAAAAACATTATGATCCTTAATTTCTTGTGTAACTATTTATTTTAATTTACATATTTATTTATGTACGCAAAAAATTAAATTAGGTAAATTATGAAATAATAAGTATGATGGTAGGTAGACGTTTTTGTTCCACCATCTCATTTGAGTAGGTACAAAGTGAAGATGAAGAACCTCAGTGTCCCAGGACCTTAATGAAGCGCTTCAGCACCGCGGGCATCTCAGTTGGCCACCGCAATATTGACAAAAAGGAACCAGTCCCAGTCCCGGAATCCAAATGATGGAAGACTCTAGAAACTCAGTATCCCAGGACCTTTACAAAGCCTTTCAGCACCGCGGGCATCCCACCTGGTGTCCGCAATATTGACCAAAATCAAACAGTCTCAGTCCCGGAATCCAAACGATGGAAGTCTCTAGAACCGCAGTGTCCCAGGACCTTTACCCAGCCCTTCAGCACCGCGGGCTTAAGGGACGCACAGACCGCGCCGCCCCGCCCTCCATTGTCCCACCAGATTATAATAATTTCCCGCCAAATCAAACCGTTCGGCATCGATCGACTCTTGCGCATTGATTTAATATTAATAAACATCAATGTAAATGTGCTTTGTCGTGAGAAATTGTTTGATCTTTTTATGTTCAAAGACAAAGAAACTATTGTTCTGGTTTTGTTTGTTAGATAGCTACATCGTGCTTTTAACCATATTCATTCAGCTTACGTAAAAAAAAGTTTATTTTACACCTTTTTTTAAACCTTAAGAAAAATACTCAAACTCAATAGCGTTTAAAAGATATATCCAAATTTAGAATTAATAAATATTTGAAATTCGGATACATCTTCTAAACGCTGTTGATTTAGAGTTTTTTTCACTCAATATTTGTCAAAATATTTTACACAAATTGAACGAATAAAACATATTATTTATATTTTTTTTCTACAGATAATAAAATTATTTTGTGTTTTCAAGGCCGTTGGGGCATAGAATCAAATAAAAAAAAATCGTTGACTCGTTGGGCCTTAAATAAAAAAAACACAATTCGACTCTAGGGTAATTTGAGTGTTCAAGTAAAGAACATTGATACTGAATACTGAACTCAATTGAATAAAATAATTTATTTAAATGTGTAAAAATAATTCAGCTATGAACTATGCCTCAAACAAGATTTAAGTGAACAGAACTTCCAAGTATTATTTAGTTAATAAATTTTTGACGTTTCTATTTTTCCACGGCCACGGTCTTAAGGAAACGTTTATTTTTCGTTTTTTTGACGACCGATGTGGCGCGGCGGGCGTAGGTCTGCCTGCGACGCAGAAGGTTGCGGGTTCGATTCCCGCCTTGGGACAAATGTTTGTACGATCTGCAAATATTTGTTCCGGGTGTTCTGGGTATTTTCTATATATAATAAAAATAATATCTATCTATGTTATGTATTGTATTAAGTTTATCAGTCATCTAGTACCCATAACACAAGCTCTGCTTACTTTGGGGCTAGATGATGCTGTGTGGATTATCCAGCATTTTTTTTTTTTTTTTTTATTTTTTTTTATTTAATAGTACTGTTTTTTACTTTAATTTCACACTTAATGTTTTAAATTTGATAATTACCTACCTGTTCAATTTGAGAAGCACCAATATCATTCTCTCAGCTTATTCAAGCCATCATTTACACATCGCGTGTTACCCAACCAAGAATAAAATCACTAATCCTTGGCCCAGCCTGTCTAAATTATACTGTCTCACACTACAATAGCGTTTCAATTCCCATAAAATAATCGACTGCGTAGCACGGTAGCCTACGGTAGATACTTAGCGTTTTTAGGGTTCCGTTGCCAAAGATACTAATCCTTTGTTTTCCGGTCGTGCGTCTGTCTCATGAACCGTAATACACACACCTTTTACGGTGCATACTTATTACGGTTCGTGAGTTAAACGAACTGTCTAGTTACAACTTTCACAGCCATTCAAGAAACGACACTTTTTAACGTTTTATACGATGATGCTACGAAATCCTTCGTGTGCGAGTCCGACTCGCACTTGGTCAGCTTTTTGTACAACACATATTCACGACATGCAACTATGTGTTTTATAACCAAAGGAGTAAAGTAAAGTTTAGCTGGAGTAGGAGCAGGTAAGACCGGTAGCCCGCAAAAAGAGGGATCACTTATGTTAAGAAAGCTGGCGCGATCGTATTTTGATTTTCATAGAAGTGTATTTTGATTTGTATTAAAAAACAAAAGACGATCAAGGTAACATAAGCCCTGACATCACAAATATGTCGGCACATTATACCAAAAAGCAAAGATAATCGCGGCAACTCTGGTTTACCTATAAAAAGTAAGACCGGACACTCGTGTTTTCGAGATATCAGATGATTATATACACGTAGACTAATTAAATTTTCAAAAAGTGAGTAACAATGCTGCTATATCAAAAAAAGAAAAATAATGTTTGGAACACTTCGTGTGCGAGTCCAACTCGCACTATTTTATACAAAGCAATTCTACGACATGCAACTATGCGTTTTATAACCAAAGTGGTAAAGTTAAGTTTAGCTTGAGAAGGAGCAGGTAAGACCGGTAGCCCGTACAATGAGCGATCACTCATGTTTAGATACATGATGATTACATACTCGTTGCGCCTCGGGGATTTGAATAAAGAATGCATTAAAGGAAGGTTCTCTTTTTAAATTGGCTCGTGTGAAAAGGCTTGAGGCCTTTGTAGCTATTTTTTTGAGGAATTCGAACTTAAATCTGCGCAGAAATAAGTATGGATTCCGCTATACACATTGCACACATTTTGTCAGTACTTGCTTCGCTTGCGTGTTTCCGGGGTAAAAAGCGCATAAGGTTAATTCAGATAACTATAGAACTACATCTATGCAAAATTTCAGCCCAGTCCGTTCAGTAGTTTTGTCTTGAAGAGGTAACTAACAAAAAAAACAAAGGCGAAAATAAAACAAAAGGTACGCGATAAATACACGACAAATAATCTTTAATAAGGTAACTAACATCTAAACATCAGACAGACCATTGAAGAAAAAAAAAATATAAACCAAAAATGTAAAATAAAGGAGACATAAATTCAAATATGCAGAATTTGGTACACGATGTTTGAATATTTGTAACCTCCGCACGCCAAACCTACTGAACGGATCGGAATGAAATTCTTCGCGTGAGATAGTTCTAGTTCTGAATTAACATACAGGCTTTTTAATCCTAAAAGGATATCTATTAGGAAACAAAATGCAAACAATCGTCACCTCAAACCATTTTGAATTTAGCGTTGGCCGAAACAACAAGAGTAAAAAAAAATAACATTCTTTGTTTTTGCTCCCACCGATGTTTGTCAACGTTGCGAAAGTGCGTTAACCGTTTCGTGGCAGGTTAGGTCGCTTCGACACCACACTTTTCGGTCGCCAGTAAATCACTCGGGGCTTATTCCTGAGTGAACCAACATTAACTTAGGTACTTCTCTCACTGGATTGTTTTTGATATTATTGTATGTAACTCATAATACAAATAATCAAATCTTCATTGACAAAGAAAATTACAATTCAATAATAAAATCAGATTAGAACTAGTATAGATCTACAATTGAAACAATTAAGCTAACTAGAGACTGTTGTAAACAATCTACAGGTAGCTCAACTGATCCATATCAATACCAGTCGGAAGCGTCCCCAAGACGCTGGCTGCATTGCCCCGCTGTATGGGAATGGTAATTGTATTATAACATCATCATCAGCTTATGTTAGTCCACTGCTGGACATAGGCCTCCCCTAATGAGCGCCACAGTGCCCTGTCTTTAGCTTGCCGCATCTAGCATCTCCCTGCAGTCTTTCGCAAGTCATCATCCCACCTGGCCGGAAGGCGTCCTATACTACGTTTTCCAAGTCATGGTCTCCACTCTAGAACACAATATTTACGTGTATGTAACATGTAACTTTTTTATTTTTTTTTGTGTACAAAAAAAAATAAAGAATCTCTCTCTCTCTGAATAAAGAATCTATTTGTTATAATTTTTGTTTACTGTCTCAAAATCCATAATAATATTATACTTGCGAAAATAAATCTGATTATCTTAATCTGATCTGATTATGGATTATGTTATGTCTTCCGAGGACTTCCGCAAGGGCTGGTGCGGCGGCAGATTTGGCCGAGGATCTCAAGAGACGCAAATATGCAGGTCTCGACAGAGCCTACAAATTTGCTCCCTTTGGGGTCGAGACCCTAGGTCTGTGGGGTACCGAGGCTTTCCGGGTTTCTAAAAAGTTATTTGCGCGTCTGGTCGACGCGATGCATGACCCGAGAGCTGGCGGGTAGCTGGCACAGCGCATCAGCATTGCCATACAGCAGGGCAATGCTGCCAGCTCCTTGAAGACGCTTCCGACTGGTATAGATATGGATCAGTTGAGCTACCTGTAGATTGTTTGCAACAGTCTGCAGTTAGCATTGTTTCAATTGTAAATACTAGTTCTAATTTGTTTTTATTATTGAATTGTAATTTTCTTTGTCAATAAAGTGTTATGTTATGTTATTAATTATCAGCTTATCATCGGTAAGTTGTTTTATCTAATCGGATTATTAGCAGGTATAAAATAGTATGAATAAGTATTTCGAAACGCAAGCAAAATGTAGGACTTATTCGTCCAATTATCTTTTAGAAGAACATAACCCCAACCCTAGCATAACAGATCGAAGGATCTTAATAGATATCGATAGATAGATCATTTATTAAATAAAAAATTCGTTACTTAAATTGGTAAAAACTTTGGCAAGAAGAACATGTATTTTGTATACTGGTAAACAGCTATGATGACAACTGAATAGAAGTGAATGGAAGAAGAAGAAAATGATAATGATCCTGGTAAATGGATATTTGAGAGAAAAGCCCTTGATAGAAGCTAGTTTCCCATAAACTAAGAGCGCTGAGGAACGCGCCAGCTCCGCTAATGTTATCTGCGCGTACGCTGTCCGCGTGATGCATTGCGCGCGCAGGTTTTGATTAACGAAATTAATTTGTCACACCCAATGCTTGTAATTAATTTGTAGTTTACAAGAATAATTTCCGTTGATTTGTTATCGAATTTTATTTTTTGAAGAAGCTTTTGTATAGTTTGTAATGAAGACATCAGATAAGTAGATTTATGTGCAAGATTTTATATTAGACATCCGTAAGATTCTTAAGATTTGAGATAGATATAAAACGTCTTTATGTCTTTCTCTTCTTTCTAGCTTTTATGAACCAGGTAACTGTAGGCTGTTCTGTTTTGGGTTATTAAAGTACAGTTGCTGTCCGCTTACATTTTTTTGATTTCGTCCTTCCATCTCGCCTTACCGGTTTTTGTTTCCCCCATGGTCTCCAGTCTCTACTCCATAAGTCTCCTTACACCACGATATCTCTTTGCGTGCTATGTGGTCACTTTTTTCCATATATCAGGTAGATAGAAAAGAGGACATCTTTTTAAAGATCACATCTCTATTCGAGGCAGGTACCATCTCAGCATGAGAAGTCCGAAAGCTTCCAAACACCAATTAAGATAAAACGTGTCCACTTCCCACATAACGTAAATTAAACATGTCCCAACAACCTGACCACCTCGGAGTCAAAAATTAATAAGACCGGTATGATTCAGTTGTCAGTGTCAATGGCGTCACGTAAAAAAAAAAAACAATTTGCCCAACAGATCATTAAAATGATTGGACCCTTCCTCAAAACTAGTTAATTATACAATCAGTCAATAATGATTATTGACCTTATAAAATTGTCAATAGGGCCGAAAACCGATAGGCAGAAAAGGTCCCGACACAGGTGCCTGAAAAA
The DNA here is from genome assembly GCA_963662085.1 of Eupithecia inturbata. Lineage (NCBI taxonomy): Eukaryota > Metazoa > Arthropoda > Insecta > Lepidoptera > Geometridae > Eupithecia > Eupithecia inturbata. The sequence continues at coordinate 5,031,831 of OY759195.1, forward strand.
ACAAAGGCAATTTTGTCTAATAAAGCATAATTAAAAATAAATTTTATTGTGAGCATTCACGCGTTACTTTCCTGGATTTTATGTATTTTAATTAATGAAATGGTTTATTGGGAAGTCGGTCGAAGTGATGGTATTAGTCAAATGATCCTTCATATTGTGTGATTTGCCACGGGGCGGTGGAGGGTTGAATCGTGCTATAAATGGTGGGTTTATGATCAAGTGCTTTATCGGTTCTTATTATGGTTTCTATGGATTTATATTCGGTCCGGTCCGTGATTGGCTTAATTTGCTTTCATTGACAATATTGATTTGAGTTCTTACACATTTGTTTTACCTACGTACCAATATTCTTTATTAACAAAGAAAGTTACAATCAGAAACAAATTAGAACTAGTATGTACAATTGAAACAATTAAGCTTACTGCAGACTGTTGCAAACAATCCACAGGAACCTCATCTGATCCATATCAATACCAGTCGTAAGCGTCCCCAAGACGCTGGCTGCATTGCCCCGCTGTATGGCAATGCTGATGCGCTGTGCCAGATACCCACCAGCTTTCGGGTCACGCGTCGCTTCGACCAGATGCTTAGATAACTTTTTAAAAACCCGGAGAGCCTCGGTACCCCACGGACCTATGGTCTCGACCCCAAAGGGAGCAAATGTGTAGGTTCTATCGAGACCTGCATATTTGAGCCTCTTGAGATCCACGGCCAAATCTGCCGCCGCACCAGCCCTCACGGATGTCCAATAATTGATTAATATTATCCTAATATCCAGCTTAACAGTTTATTAGCATTCTAAAAATATATAACTATTAGCCTAGCTCAAAATATAATTGGTCCCTATTATACAATCAGGTATTTACAGAAATAATAATAACTTAGGCACGTGTTATTCTAAAAACACAACCACAAACAAGAGCTCTATAATTTTCATAGCAACTAAGTACCTATTACGTAACAGCCTTATATCACTATGCAATTAAAAATGGTGTGTCTGTCAAAACGTCCTTCAGTGGCATAAGATGGGTCTTTTGGAGCCATAGAACCTATTATTACTGCTGCAGTTAAAAACTTATAGAATAATTTTGTAATTAGCTGTTTTATACCGTTTAGGATGAAGCCTGAAGATTTTTATTAAATAAAAGTAAATAAAGTGTAAATTAACTGTTATATTATTAAGTAAGGTTTCAAACATGTGTATATATAATATACTTAGAGGTTTGAATTAAAAAAAATATATACATGATCATGTCCAAGGTACCTACTCACCGTTACGAAAAGAGAGATCCAAGCCGAAGGGCTTGGATCTATGGATCTTTATGTCTAACCTATAACTTAACAGATCAACTCTACTGTCATACGTGTCGTAGGCTATTTAAGACCAAGTTCGGTCTGGCGAGCCATTTTAGGGTTCATGTTAGAAATGATAACCCCGCGGGTTCCCTTTTACGCAGCTGAGATTACTCAACAGCGAATAGTTGAGCAATGGGGTTTCCATTTTGCGCAACTCATTTGTTCCTCATTGCTCAATTCAATAATTAACTGCCAAATTGAGTACTTGCTAGTAGTTTGTATTTGGGATAGGGTATTTATAAACATATTTTAGACGAAATAAACTACTGATATAATATATTTTTTTCATAAATAACACCGTAATGTCCAGGGGTCGTCGTCATCGAAATAGAAGGCCTATTATTTAACCGTTGAGGAGTTCCCTCGCGCGGAGTCCGTCCTGGCAGTAGCATCAGAGGAGTGCGCCTATTTGACGTTAGTAACGAGTCGTGATCGTGACGTCTCCTTTTTGTATGGGGTTTTGCGTAGTTCTCTGTCCGCACGATAGAGGTGCTGTATCCAATTGTATGAAAAAAGGAGACGTCACGATCACGTCTCGTTACTAACGTCAAATAGACTCTCGCCTCAGGTTATTCTTTCATTTAAGCGTTTTGTTATCAGTACCGACCAGAAATCCGAGTATGTGGTTCTTTGTCTTGCAAGATTGGACCTTAAAAACATATGCGTAGAGGTAAATAAACTTTATAAAATTTACTAGCTGCTGCCCGCGGCTTTGCACGCACTTTTCAAGTAGCCTATGTCCGTCCCCGGGATACCATTTACCTCCCTGCCAAATTTCATTGAGTTCCATTCAGCCGTTTAGGCGAGAAAAAACAGACAGACAGTTAAACAGACAGAGTTACTTTCGAATTTATAATATTAGTATAAAAACTTTTTAATAAAGAAAATAACAGCTGAATAGAAACAAATTAGAACTAGTATTTACAATTAAAACAGTTGAGCTAACTGCAGACTGTTGCAAACAATCAATAAAATTTAGAAACAACTAAAATATTTTCATTATCATCATGGTATAAACTGTGTTGTCATATATAATCTCTAGAATAAGATGGACAGCGAGACAAAATTCGTTAAAATCGATCAAACAACAATCTAAATAATTATCTTTGATCAAGTAAATTCATTCGGTAACGTAAAGTATGTTGAATCGATTCGTTTCGATTCTCAATGAAATCGTGAGTTCCTCTCTATTCTCTATGGGTTTTGTTATGCATGTTTGATTTGTAATTTGGGTGATACGGAAATTGTTGAAAGCCTTCGGTGCAATTACATGCAAGAACACAATTAAAGGATATGAACTTGAATTAAAAAATATAATATATTTGTTTATTTATAAAAAGCCTTTATTCGTGATCGTTATCGTATATTTACAAGTTTATCATTCATACTATTTTCACTGCTCATTAGCTGCATTTTCATTGCAAATAAAAATAAAAGAAAATTAACCAATGAGGGGCGAAAATTGTATGGCTCCAAATAATTTTTGCCTATCTGTTCCAACCCAATAATTTTTTAACTGCTGAAGTACTTATAACTCGAAACCTCCACGCGTTCCTCAGAAAAGGGGGTTGAGTGACGGACAGACGGACCACAAAGTGATCCTATATAGGTTCCTTTTTTCCTTTTGAGGAATTATTATTACAATTTTATTATTTTTCTTTTTTAGCAACGCGTGACCCTAGTGCGTATAAATCGCCGCGCAATCAGCGTGGCCATATCTACCTATGAGCTACAGCGAGCGGGGCAGTGCAACCAGGGTCTTGAGGACGCTTTCAATTGTTATTGGTTTGCATCATCAACGGTACTGTACCTAGATGATGCTGTGTGTATTGTCCAGCGTTATTTATTTATTACATGTTATTTTTTTATTTATTTATTGATCACCACTTTTACAAAAACTAGCTTAAACTAGCTTCGAGTTACCTTGGTAAAAATCATGTCAAGTGTCAAGATAATTAAAGGTGCAAAAAATAATTATGAGCGAATAATTATAATGGATAAATCTTAAATATAATACATTTTTTATTTATTTTTATAAATAAAGAGATGCATTATCGTTTACACAAAAAAATAAGTGTTCATGATACGTGATATGTGCAGGACAATGATGAAGCAGACGGTCGACCACCATGTAATCCGCATGTAGAAATTAGGTTACATTGTCAAAGATATCTTGTGAAAGCTAATTTCATGCTGCTTTACTGGCGACCGCAGTTGACGGGTTGAATGATGTGCTGAGATGATTCATCGCATACGAGATTATCAGGCACAACCCACCAGTGGCCTAACTAAATGATACCTACACGTGCTAAAGTATTTATACACTCGCCGAGTTATGTAAAAATCTTGTACAAATTACAGCGATTTTAAAACTAAAAATATAAACACTAAATTCTTTCATTTATAGAGATTGAACGAATAATAAGTTGTACCTTCAGAAGCGGAGCGCGTTGCAAGCTTGTCTTTTTCATGCTACACGCTACAAAGCTCCATGTTAAGAGATGATTCCTTTTGCATGCTCCTACCGGTCCTCCAATCACGCCTGCCACTTCGGTCGAAAATCATGATTTTCAAGACCTACCTCAGATCACAACCCACTTACGCAGCACCAGCATGGTACACTTATCTGAGCGTGACAAACGGAAACCGACACGCAGGAAAACATCTTCCTTCGAAAGATCGTTGGAGCCCCACAATACGTTCGAAACGCCACCATCCTCAGAGACCTCAAGATGGAGAGAACGGGAGTTCATCAACGGACTCCTCTCCAACATGATTGGTAAAGCAGACGGTTCCGAACACCAGCATGTTAGAGAGATCGCCCCACAACACTCCATGCCACCTGACCAGCCAGGGAAGTGAAGGTATAAGCAGTACGCCAGAGAACCATCATCAACAAAGAAGCCGACACATCAAATTTAGCACCATCACTGGTGGCCACTGTCTCGAACGCTGATCGTTGTCTAGGCCATGTTAAATGTGAATTTTGGATCGATTTTAAGCTCCATCCCACTATGATCCACTTTGCAGATTCCACTGCTTGAATCTATTTCACTATAGTAATTCTATTGTTATTGGATAGAAAAATATCCCACTTTGTCTAATTTTTTTTAATTAAATGTCGGCTTTTAGATTTTTCAAATCTATCATATTATTCACAGGTCGAGATCTGTGAATAATATGATGACATCGTCGAGGCTATGTCATATGATATGACGCTCGCATGGTCAAACGATAGGTGTACTAATTCAGACAGAGGGAGCTATTACCGTGTAGGCGGCCGTAGGTGGTGCCCCTTACAGATAATGATGGAGCTAATTCACCGGCTTTGTGAAAGCAAGTACACTCAGTGATGTAAATTAGTATGGAGGAATAAGATTTTTTTATTTATACTACACCTGGTTCGGAAAGTGACTTGTTCCTTTTCATCTTCATCCCCTCTATTCGAAAAGGACGACTTGGTTCGCCATTAAGTATACCCAAAGATTTTTTTAAGTATACCCAAAGATGTTTTCTATAAGAAACTTTTGCGGGCAGTAATGAGTTTTTAATCCTCTTTATAAGTGCGCCGCAATTATCTATGCCTCGCACTTTTTGAATTTGGAACATCTTAGTGTTCAGCGCCAAAGAAATCAAACGCAAATATTGTTTAAATAAAGACTGGCTGGTACTACATCCAAACAACGAGATTCACCGTCACATTTTCCTCAAAATGAGCCAGATTCGGACATTATTTCAAACACGCAGAATATGAAACCTACAACAATCTCTATTCCTAATAAAACTGTAACAATAAATTTTCATAATTGCGAAAATGTCTCAAATGTAAATAAATAATTAGGTCCTTACATATGAAATTGGCGTTTTTCGTACTGGCCACTTTAATCACAAATTTCTCCTCTTTGGTAAGGAATTCCAAATTCAAATTTGTACAGCTATAGACTCATGTATTTGTGCTTCGATGATCGTCATTCATTTGTTTTTTTTTTTTCTGTTTTTTTCTGTTTGCGTCACTCATTTTACAAAATGGAAAACTTAAAATATCGCATTATTTACGAGTACGAGTTCCGCCGTGGCACTAGTGCTGCGGAAACAACTCGAAGGGTGAATGATGTGTATGGCGGTCGTGTTGCAAAAGAAAACACAGTTCGTTTTTGGTTCCAACGTTTTCGTTCTGGAAATTTTGACCTGCAGAACAAGCCCCGTGGACGGCCTGAGACTCAAGTTGATAATGAAGAGTTGAAGGCTATTGTGGAAGCGGATCCATCGCAAACCACGTCCGAGTTAGCTGCAGGCTGCGATGTTAGTGATAAAACTGTTTTAATTCACTTGAAGCAAATTGGGAAGATTAAAAAGCTTGAAAGGTGGGTACCTCACGAATTGACTGAAGCAAACCGGCAAACGCGCGTCGACTGCTGCGTTACATTACTAAACCGGCACAATAATGAAGGTATTTTAAACCGAATCATTACCTGTGATGAAAAATGGGTTCTTTACGATAATCGGAAGCGCTCAGCGCAATGGTTGGATCCTGGCCAGCCAGCCAAATCCTGCCCCAAGCGAAATTTAACCCCAAAAAAGTTACTTGTAAGCGTTTGGTGGACTAGTGCCGGTATTGTTCATTACAGTTTTCTCAAATCTGGCCAGACTATTACGGCTGATGTCTATTGTCAGCAATTGCAAACCATGATGGAAAAGCTAGCGGCTAAACAACCTAGGCTGGTCAATCGCTCCACGCCACTGCTGCTTCACGACAACGCTAGACCACACACTGCGCAACAGACGGCTACTAAATTAGAAGAGCTTCAATTGGAAAGTCTAAGACATCCTCCGTACTCCCCGGACCTTGCTCCAACAGATTACCATTTTTTTCGAAATTTGGATAACTTCTTGCAAGGGAAAAAATTCAACTCCGATGGGGCAGTCCAAATCGCCTTCAAAGATTTTATTGATTCCCGTCCGACTGGTTTTTTTAGTAAAGGGATCAATGAACTACCTATAAGATGGCAAAAGTGCATAGAAAATAATGGTTCATACTTTGATTAATTAAATATATTATATTAAAAAATATTCGACTTTTTGTTCCTCCCATATAAAACGCCAATTTCATATGTAAGGACCTAATATAAGTTTTTAGTTGTTTTATTATTAAATACTATTGAATTTTAATTTAGTTGTTACTCTATGTTTTATTAAATAATTATATTATAATAAAATATGAGGCGCCTTTTATTTTCTCATAGAGGGTGATGAAAAGTAGAGTGTACCACTCGGGCGCAAAATATATTTTTTGCTCGGGCGCCGTACTTTGAATCCCTCGCTACGTTCAGGACTCCACTAAAGAATCCCTCGCTACGCTCGGGATTCTACTCTAGAATCCTACACTTCGCTCTCGATTCAAAAAAGCGCCCTCGCCGTAAAAATATTATTTTGCTCCCTTATGATACAATCTATTATTTCGAAAATTGAGCTAGAAAATACGTCTTTGCAGGCGTACTAAAATGCGGGTCGAAAAACTCTATGGAATTTCATTTCTCACGCGTTTGCCGGGAGATAATAATGTATGGAAATCCATTTCTAAAGTGATATTTTTTTATTAATTTTCTGAAATTTCAGCCATTAGCTATGGCTATTTTCATTAGCTATAGGTTAAACTACAAAAAGCTTTTACTCCGAGTCCGCCATTATGATATTGGCTTCTTCCTTTGTCGGAACAGTAATTCAAAAGAATATCCAAGTGCCTGAGGCATTCGCGGAAATTTCTTCGAAATTTACATTTGAGTTAGGTAATTTTATAAACTACGAATATCGTCAAGTGATAGTGAAGATTTTATGACACCGCCAGTAATAAAAGAAACTGCTCAAGCAGTGATTGAGAGACAATTACCCTAAAAATCCAGAAATAAATATAACAAGTCTTATGAAGATTTCGTGTATTGGAAAAACGAGAAGAGTGCAACTTTTTTATCGGAAAATGTTTTATTTTCCTCGTAGGTGTAGTGTAAAGCACCTCTATATCACTATCACTCAGAAGAAAGTGCGATTCCTACCTCGTTTGTTTTAATAACACACTCGATCCGGATCAGTCACTTTCTCACCTCGGAGAACAATGTACTATTGTTACTCAAATACAAACATGCTTTAAAATAAAAGTTTGCCAGCAAAGACAAAACAAAAACCTAATTTTTCAGACTTTGCGGTCGATAATAACACAAAAAAGGCTTACCCGACTCTAAGGCCCACCCTTAGATCATACCTAGTATTTTCTAAGGGTAGCCTTTGTTTTTAATTATGATAATAGGTGGGATGACGACCTGCGAAAGACTGCAGGCAGATGCTGGTTGTGGCAAGCTGAATACAGGGCGCTATGGCGCTTTTAAGGGGAGGCCTATGTCCAGCTGTGGACTAATATAGGCTGATGATGATGGTGATGTCATTAATGAAAAAGAAGAACTTACCTCTCTTGTAGTAAAAACCCCAAGTTTGTACGTCTTTAACTTTCAGAGACATAAAGAAGGTAGTTTTATGAAAGCGAGTGCGCGTTGAAGTATTTTGTATGCTACGCGGGTCCTGCGTAGTTTCGTAGCAAGCGCTACAGAGTTCTATGATAAAAGATGTCAACCTTCGTGAAGGAGGAAAAGGTCCCATCCCCTAGAATCCCTCTTTATTCTCTATCTTTGGGTTTTGTTGTGCATAATGGAGATAAGAGGAACGTGAAAAACATGAAAGTAACTTAAACTTAAATAATTTTAAAAGCTGGCGCGTGTTGAAGTCTTTTGTATGCTACGCTTTTGTATGCTACGGGTGCGGCGTAGTATTGTAGCACACGCTACGAAGTTATACGATAAAAAATTATACTCTCATAGAAGAGGGAATGAGGAGGAGGCGGGTAATATTAGAAATACAAAAATACTTTATTTTACACCAACAAAAATACTACATTGAAAAGAGACATTACTTAATTTGGCGTGTTTTAAAAAACGATCAACCGACATCAAATTCCGGTAGTTAATATTCATCTATGTCTCGGACGAACGGAATCACCCCTTCCTTACTTTCCCTGACCGAAGGTCTATGTTCACGTGTAAAAAATTTAGTTTACACTGGCGACATCTAGTTATAATTCAAGTCTAATTTAGTTTGACGACACATGATGAAACTGTTGACGCCTGTTGCTATGGAAACCAACTGTTGTAGCTAGTCGTGAATCTCCAAAAATATTATGTTGCTTTTTAAGTTTAACGGGATAAATACTAATCCCTCGGGAATAAATTTTATGGGACCACCTCGGATTCATTCTCTGTTCTATACATGAAAGAATCAGTAAAATCGGTGTACCATAGGCGGAGATATCAAGTAACATAAAAAAGTTAGGAAAAAAAACATACAGCCGAACTGAAAACCTCTTCCTTTTTAAAGTCGGTTAAAAATACGTGTACAATGGGTGACATTATCGCTTAGAAACGATCTCTTCCAGACAACCTTTGTATGGAAATAATTATATGAATTATAGAAATGTCAGAGGGCAGAGGGCAAATGGTTCCAAAAAAGGTTCCAGAGATATTTGAAAAAAACTATGCGGGTTTTTTTACCAACTATTTATCACAATTACTCGTGTTTAACTAAAACTGCTAAAAATTTTTTTTATGTATTTTTGAATTGATGTTTCACAATTTACTTACATTGAAATTGATCTGCTAGTGGAAATTAATTATGTTGTGGTTCAGCGTCTTAACCTGAGTTCTTGTAATTTTTGTAGAAATATCACGATTTCATGACTTCTGTATTCTTTGTGTCTTGTATTTGTCAACCGTTGCCGTAGATTATGTTTCTTTAATGTTATATCTGTGAATGTTTCGTGTCTTACATATTATGTGTTATCTTCCGTGTCGTCACCAAACGGCTCTGTCGGAAGACCAGCGTTGGTTGTAATGTTTTTACAACTAGCTCATGCTGAGACAGAGACCGCTTTGTGACTCAATGCAAAAACTAGTACCTAAGCTTTGTTTTTATTTTATTTTTTAATCAAATTTGTTTTTGTTTATTTGAGTTACAAATAAAATATCTCTCTCTCTCTCTCTCTCAATTTCCAAGTTTTGGTGATTTAAGTGGCCACTGGACAGTGACGTAGCATGTGTCACTACCGGAGTGCCAGACCTTGTTTTCTTGGTTCATGATTGCATTATGAAAATGCAAAGAGTGCTAGAAAAACTTACTGCTGCTACACAGAGCTGCTGTACAGAGTTGGATTTGAGCTGGATGATTTATGTTAAGTATAAATTTAGGCATGATTTCTGTTGGAGCTCTATGTGAAATCAATTTCAAGCAATATTTAGTTTTTTTTTGTGAGCATACCGATTCACAGAAATGTGCACAAGATTAAAAGATCCTCTTTCGATGAACACTATAATATCATTACCGTTTTACCGAAACTTAAACCCTGGAATCAAAATTCAAAAGTGACCTATCATGAGTACAGCCTATCCACTGGTACCAACATTGAGTACCTACCAACATCCACATTCCAAAGTCAAAGGATATTCTCATATATTGGTAAAATTGACTCATTTCATCATAATTAAAATTTCAAAATCAGAACTTACAACACATCCGTGTTTAGTACCGTAAGTGATGACTAACAGAGCTTCAACAGGTTCATAATCTGAACTCTATAGCTTTGTGTTAAGAGTGTTACTTGTATCAGCGATCTGAGATGGTATCTTGGGTCTACGGTAGCCCAGTTCAGCGAGAGAGCATAAAAATGTTCCCACGGCATAGATGGGAGATGTTCGCGTTTTTTTTAGGACTGTCACGATGTTGTCCGCAGTTTCTTTGTCAAAGTTACATAAGGTTTTTTTTATATCATAATAATTGTGGGTCATTCGCTCTAGAAGTAGGTATGCATGATATCAGGCAAGTCTGGATTTATAAAAGCGAATTTAAAGTCACATTGCATAATGTACTCGTAGTTATAAAGATTTTCCACGCTTCTTTTTACCTCTTGTGCTTTTAAGTAGGTACTTATTAGTGATGATTATGTTGTTTTAGAATTAGCTAAAATTAGGATTTAAGAATGTCAAATAGACGAAAGCTATTCTATGTTACAAATATTAGACTGGCAGGTTTACAATTAGGATTACATATCTAAAACAACTCAACTTATACTGTTATAAATAGCTATAACCCTATTCTTTGCATTACATTTTAGCTATGATTAGAAACGTCTACCTAGTTTTAGGAGGCATCTAATTTGGTCATGATTAAAATTTATAGACAAATGCTGGCATTTGGGTTGTACACACTCACACTAATGAGGGTGATACTAGGACTGACTGACTGACAGACTGACTGACTTACTGACTGACTGGCTGACTGACTGACTGACTGACAGACAGACAGACAGACAAACAGTTTGCTATTTTCAAACACGTTCTTATTTAGCTATTTTTAGGATCTGTTTATACCTCTAGAATACCACAATTTTTAGGTGAACCTAACTTAGAAAATTTAAAAATCGTAAAATTTAAGTTAGGATTCCTAAAACAACAGAATCGACACCATTATATCGATTATACGTCTACGATATAAGTAGGTACATAGCTAGGTCACATTTGACATCATCATCTATAGCTTAAGCGTGCCTACATCCAACAGTGCACTAGTCCACAGTGACTAGTGCACTGTTGGACGTAGGCTTTCACCAATGAGCACCATATCGCCTTTAGCTTGCTGCATCCAGCATCTGCCAGCAGTCTTTCCCAGATCAACATCCCACCTGGCAATAGGATTGCCATCGTAATCTTCTCTCAAGAACACAACAGACTATGGCCTTACAGTAACGTTTAACCACAACGCTGGGAATTCCAATAGAGGCTAACTACTTTATTGCGTTGAAAGATGATTTCATCCAATAGGTGTAGGTAAAGGTAATTATTCTGACGCAAGTAGTGTTGTGTCAAGATTCAGTTTCACCTAAAACTGAGAATCCTCCTACGTGACACATCGTAAGAAACACGTTGGTTAGTCAGATCTGAGTATCATGCTTTTGAAGGTGCGTTCTGCCTATAGTGTTCTGTAGACAACAATGTTGGCGAGAATAAACAAGAAAAATTTACATGGGTAATTAAATAATATTCCCCTCGTTAACCTTATAGGCCGATGCAGAAAGACCAAATTTTTTTTGTTTTTTTTTATAAAATTTACGACTAGACTTGTACATTCGTCCAAAATACGCCCTGCTTTTCACCGAAACTAAGCTTGATGAAAAAGCAGAGGCTACGGACAGCTTAATTTTAGATATGTTAAGAAGATATCTTGCGGAATAGGCTCCATCTAATCGACACAAAACTCAAGACTTCCCACATCGAAGCAAACAAACAAAACACGATCGACTCGCTAACGGCGCGAACTACACAATCGTACCAACATACCAAGTTATTCTGTGCCAATACTGCCAACACAATGTGCGGAAGTATTGGTTTAGCTCACCAAATCCTTACAATGGCGCTGTTGCTTGAGGGAAGTTAAGGAAATGTTTCTGGCATAAGATAGATAGAAAATACTTTATTGCACACTTAAATCTAACATGAACTATTTACAACAAGACAACTTAAGAACTAAGCGAGAATTGGCAGTCTTATCGCTCAAGAGCAAAAAAAAGGTTTTATATAAATAAAATATCAATAATACACAGACATAATACTACATACTTATCATTATATTAAATTAAGATAGCATCTGGTATAACAAAAACTTCGACATTACAACCATGCTGTGGATTCAACTACTCATTATCATCATCATTTCAAGTCCGCACACGTCTACTGCTGGGCATAACCCTCTCCCAATACGACGTCACAAATAGCGGCTCTCCTCCGTAGACCGAGACACGGTACGTTCTCGGTGACCCCGTTGACCCAATCACCGCCGCTAACCCGGAGGTGACGGAAACAGATACCGATTCGCTTCCGCACACTAAACACCCGACCAAAAACCGACCCCGCCGGATGCGGGGTCGAAGGATTCCCCGCTTCCGCCCATAGGTGCATTCGTGCACCTTGGCGAAACCTCCATTCCCTCTTGTAGCATCTGGCGACAGCCCAAGCCGAGGCTCGCACCTAAGTGGTGGCCCTCCTTGTGCGTGTTGCCCCATCATAACTTTACCGGCGAGGCGCCTTCTGCGCCCGCCAAAAGTCCGGTAACGCTGTCATGGCCATCTGCGGTCAACAGCATTTTAGTCCATTCGAAAAAAAAAAAAAAAAAATCACAAATAGCGGTCCTGAGCCGCCTCCAACCATCGTCTCCCTGCGACCGCTACAGTCGTTGTCCATCTGTTTTAACTACTTCATATATCGGAAGGTGCCCCGTGGGCAGACTCCTCACAAGGTTTATTGGCTTGACCTGAGGAAGGTTGCAAGCCAACGCTGGAGTGGGTTGCGCAGGAGCAGTCATTGTGGCGAGCTCTATCCAGCAGTGGACGTTTTTCAGCTGAAATGTTAATGACGATGTGCGGCTTCAATCCTCGTGGTCAGCTGTACTTATGAGCCACGCCGAATTGTAGCATTTTCTGTTATGTAGACAATGATATTTTGTCAACTATGAGTATCAAAGAAAACATCGGACATTCCGGTAGGTACTACGCGTCGATCTAAGTAAAAAGGGGAGATCAGGTACCAGCTTCTCTAAAGTGGAAGGCTCAAATTGGGTGCAATTAGGTCCACCCACCTCAGTCATAGTCGGACTGGCGTTCGTGGTACGCGTGTTTGCTACGACGTATTTTAGGATAATTTATTGATTAAAAATTACTACAACAATGCCCTCGCGTTTGATCATTAATGCACAAGGTTGGAAATGTAACTGTGAGCGAGTGTTTGCGTGTAGTTTTAACACAGGCCAGGAAGGCAATTCTCACCAATTTATCACTCGATAAATATCAAAAGAACTGTCGAGTTTGACAGATCAAATTTGACAGTTCTTTTGATAATTATCGAGTGACAAATTGGCGAGAATTGGCTTCCAGTTGTTGAGTAAGCACTGATAGAGCGTACCATATCTACAGTTTTTACTTAAATCTATGTTACGTGGATGAGCTGCATAGTTATCACCATCCAAACCCACCATTATAGAATTTCATGATTAAATTAGCTTATACTATTGGTGAAAATATACAGTTTTATAGATTCACAATTTATCTTTCCTCACAAAATATCGTCATTTAGCTTTCTACATATCTATGAAAGATAGTTTAGGTGGAATCAGTCTGGTTAGCAGTCAGCTGAGCAGTTTTCGTTTTGAAAAACATAGATATATATATTAGGTTACGTCTTCACGCCAAAATAACTCAACCAATCGGGCTGAAATTTCCATAGATGTAGTTCTAGACCTGAAAAGACCTATAGGTTACTTATAATAAAGAAAAACCGCGTGCGAAGCCTATGTCAGACGCTAGTTACTTTATATTATGCTTATTATTGCCCATCCTAAAAGTCACACAGCCAGTTATAAATCTATCGGTAAAAATATAAAATGTCACAGACGAACACGCTTAATAAAGTCTCAATCATTCAAAACTTATGAATTAATTATGACTAAAACCAAGCCTATTCGCCACAAATCACTCACTTGATTGTTTCTATCAAGATTACTAACATTATTTGGTAGTATCCCACTGAGTTAGTAAGATGGAACTCATCACCATTATGAGTCATGGCCCGGACTCTGATACTAGAGTTCGAGACGACTCGATTTATAGCGTCTATGGTTTCCCTGAGTCGGAGCCAGTTTCAGACAAACTATACTTAATCCACGCATTTATTACCTTTCTGTAAGTTCGACTGATTACCAAATAGTCATGTCTTAATGCTTTACCGATTTGATTTTGTAAGGCAATTGATTTTGAAGAAGTTGTAATCGATTTTGTTATTTTTGTTCAACATTTTTGTATTGTTTCACAGATACTCAGGCGTCTAAATTACTTTATTTTTAGAATTAGAATATTCAATGAAATAAAATAAAATAATTTAAATTTATTGTTATTTTATTTGCTACTTGCATAAGCCTGCAGCATTACACGCGGTTTTCTTTGATAAACACTAAGACAAATTGAGTTATTGTGGCAAACTATAATTTCATACTATTTTCAATACTTGTTCATGGAAAAAATCATCAAGAACAATATTTAATTTTGTTACATACGTTGCAGTAGTCGGCTCGATTAAATAAAATCGATACATTCGTAAGTCCCGATATTTTAAGACTTTAGATTCGCATCTCTATTTGTCAAAAATAACGGTGTCTATGTAATATTTCATTCTGTCACTCAGTTTTCATTCACTCACCTGTCAACAATCAGGAACTTCTGCGTGCATTTGTTCTGTGATAAATTGGATCTCTACATATCAAAGACACAGTAGCCCACGTTTTTCTACAAACGAATTAATAAAACAGGGTAGTTGTAAAAGATGAAAACCTTAGCTTTGTCGCATTTACACCATTTGCAAACCCCTCTTATTCTCTACATACCTGCTTGGAGAAACCTACTTAGATAGAACTCTAATTTCTATAACTTCTTTAGATAGAACGAGGTTTCCATCAAAAGAGGTCTTACTCTAAAACAAAACTGTGGAGTAAATAAGACTAAATAAACATGGAGTATCACGTTTATTTACCCTCGTATTGATTCATAACCTCCTAACGAAATTCAAGAATGGTTTGCGTGCGCACAGCTCATTAATTCGAGCTGAGATCTGAATCAGAACACTCAATGAACTTGTTATAACAGCCATAATATTCTACTGAACGAGCTTGATGATTTGAGTTATTGAATAGTTTGTGTGACATGTTTTGAAGAGTAAAGCTTGCCGCACTCCTGGAAAGCAACGCTGCAGCACAGCACAAAAATGTGCATTCAAATATGGGCTTTGACTCCTAACATTTAGATGAATTTTATATTCATCTAAATGCATCAGAATGACCGACAGCTCGCGGACCACTCGTGTGAAGCTTGGTGGGAAGTCATTTGTCACTGTAAAATGTATCCAAAGTATTCCAAAGATAACGAGTTTAAGCCCATATTTGAATGCACGTTTTGATGCTGTGTGGTAGCGGTAATGGAGCGCAGAGCTAACCGGTCCGGGATTTTTGATATCAGAAAAAAGTATTGTCGGTAAAAATAATAATTATGATGCTGGACAATCCACACAGCATCATCTAGCCCCAAAGTAAACAGAGCTTGTGTTATGGGTACTAGATAACTGATATACCTACTTAATACATTGCATTACGTAGATAGATATATTTTTCGTTTAATCGATACCATTGAAGACACCCAGAACACCCGAAAGAAATAGCTGCGTAACATATAAATATTTGTCCGGAAGCGGGAATCAGACGCGCAATTCATAATCATAATCATAGTCATAATTCGTCAAAATGATAAAACGCCAACCAAGTTTAAAATGATATAATATGATCTGTGCCTGAGCTAATTATTGTAGGAATTGTCATTATTCTCGCCAAAAAACCCACTGGTCCTGAAGGAGAGAGCCCTCTCCTTCTTTCGACCATACTTGCACCCAGTTAAAACCAGATTGCATTTCTTAAAATTATTTAATGTCTGTAGGACATTTATACCTAAGTGTTCATATTCCCTAAGATGACCTGGGTCACCTTGTAATTCAGCTAGCTACAACTGGTAGTGACTATCATGGCGTCTAGCAGTCTGACCGCTACTGGGTTACTCGAACCAGTTTTAATGATACGGGAAGCTGACTCTTCTCCGATTAAAGTTATCACTTTCATTGGCAATGCACCTGTAGTCCCTGCTGGAGCAGAGGCTGGACAGTGAATGCATTAACTAAGTAGACTTACCTACATATATCTCAGTAACTTCACCTACTAACACTATTTTTTCTTTTTTAGGGTTCCGTACTCGAAGGGTGAAAACGGAACCCTATTACTAAGTCTCCGTTGTCCGTCCGGCCGTCACAGGACTCTATCTCATGAACCGTAAGAGGTAAACAGTTGAAATTATCGGAGAATGTGTATTTCTTCGCTCGAACAGCAAATAATAAAAATAAAATAAATATCAAAAAAAAAAAGGGGCCTTCCAGACAAAAACGTGATATTTTTGTCTATTATTGCTCTACGTTTGTCAAGGCTATATCTCTTGAACCACAATAGGTAGACGGACACATGAAACTTTCTATAAATAAGAAACACTTCAACTGTAATAACAACAAATACTACGAATATAATAAATTAAAATCAAAAGGGTCCCAACAAGTGAAACTATGATGTTCTTTGAAAAAGTTGCCTGATATTTACGGTACGTAACCCTTCGTGTGCGGGTCGACTCGCACTTGGCGGTTTATTTTATACAGGGCTTATTCTAATTTGTAAAAAAAAATCCGCGACTAAGTAAATTATTCTGATAAAAAGCTTTCAAAAACGTCAAGTCGTCGGGTTCCGTTCGTGTGTTGCTTAAAATGAATTGAATCATAAACAAATAAATTATACAAAAGTATCTTAGACAAATAAACATAAAAATTTAAATTCCAAATGCTAGGTAATATTATGCTACTCTTTGAAATCGTTTTAGTGTCTAATTCGGACGAGTTGTATCCCTACCCCAAACTGAAGTGGACAACTCGTCCACGAGAATATCGTCGTTACTTTTCAAGGGTTCTGTATAGAAATATTTGTAGTATC
This sequence comes from Eupithecia inturbata, assembly GCA_963662085.1. Lineage (NCBI taxonomy): Eukaryota > Metazoa > Arthropoda > Insecta > Lepidoptera > Geometridae > Eupithecia > Eupithecia inturbata. The sequence goes on from OY759195.1 coordinate 5,048,895, forward strand.
TACGTTACTACTTAAGTGCTACGTAGGTACAGACTAAGTAAGTACATCGGTTTAAAGAATATATCCTCATTAAAAACCTTACAATTACTTATAACGAGACAACTTATTTCTAGTTTCTTTATGGCTAGCGCCCAAACACTTGCATAGATGTGTTCCCGTTGATAGCACAAATTAAGAACACCTAAACTGCGTAAATCACGTTTTTTTTATTGTTTGAGACATTACATACGTATTTTTTGGTTAATTAGTGTCTTAAATCCTGAGGTAGGTTTCCTAGATCCTAAAGGGTTCTCTAAAAATAGCAGTAAGTATAGATAAGTTGTAAACACGGTACGCATGTTATCTAAAAGATGACTAAACTGGGCTTTCCCAGCTTCTGTGTCACTCAACCAAACCAGTTTTAGTTAAACTTGTATTTATACATTTGTTCCTATAGCTTCAGGCTATCAAAAATATTGGCAATTTTGTTGTAATATTGTGTGACTCACTTTTTAGCGTCATCTTCGTATTTTCGACCTCTGTCGCGCGGCGGGCGAAACAGGCGATTGCGGGTTCGATTCCCGCCTCGGGACAAATGTTTTTACGATCTGCAGTTATTTGTTCCGGTCGTTATGGATGTTTTCTATGTATAGTAAAAAATATCTATTTAAGTAGTAGGTATTGTATTAAGTATTCTAAGTACTATAACACAAACTCTGCTTAGTTTGAAGCTAGATAATGCTGAGTGAATTGTCCAGCATTATTTTGGTTTCAATTCGTAAACCTTGTTTATTAAATAAATATTATATTATTAAATTGTTGATAATCCCCTTACCTACACCACTAAAATGAGATGCTAAGGGGATTTATGGACAAATAGTCTAAGAATCCCCTTCGCAGGGGATTCTCTAAGGGGATTTTTAGACCAAGCCATTTTAGGGACTTACCCAACAGCTTCCTTCAAATGAAAAATAAAACCAAAGCACATTATTCAATGATTTAATTACCATTGGTATACAATGATAGTATTACATACATACACAATACGTATAATGGGTCAAAATATAATATTTTTACATCTAAAACTATATCAAAATATGGCTAATGACAGAAAATTCTGTCTGTTTATTGGCACATTGGATATATAGGGTTATCAGTTATTAAATAATCATGCAATATAATCGCTGTTCTTTTTTAAAACATGGTATACTTTTATTTAATATATCGCGCGTCTTGTATGACAGGTTATATAAAAACATATTTATATATCGTGTTATAAGACAACTGAAGTTTTAGCAAAACTTTACTCTTATTTCGGTATACAAAATATGGCAAAGTTTTATGTCTAATATTGTTTAAATGATGTTAAAAACTCAAAACAATAATGAATTATTATCTAATATAAAGCTGTATTAGTTACTTACTAAATTGTTTATTGTGCGTATTAAAGAAAGCTTTATCCATTAACAATTAAAAATATTCCTTCTCTTAAAAGGCTCGACGAAATATCTGCTTTAAAATCAACACCAATTATTAAAATGCAGATATTTCAATATTTACCAAACTATTTCACTACCCATACATCTAAGTATTAGGAACAACCCTCATAATAATATTATATCATGGAATGTAATAAACTAAATTTAAAAATAAATAATAACCGAAAACATTTTCATCATTACTGTTTAACTGGAAGAAGACATTATTTTTTTAGAACAGCATACGTTCTACGTATTTGAAAAGCTTAAAATAACAATAATTTTATTAGAATATAAATATTATTTTACATTAAAATAAGCAATTAAGCTGTTTTAAATGCTACCATCACTTAATCTAATAAATACTATTTACAAGTCACCAGAATGTTTTTGCATTTTTGAAACAATTATAAACAAAAAAAAACATTACAATTTTCAGATGCGATTATTTACGTTTGCGGGGATAGAAATTTAAAAAAAAATTGCAATTTCCCATTCTGGCGGTATCTAGGATGAAGCACGAATACTGTTGTGTAAAGGTCGAAATGCTTTGATGTTGCCGACGCGGTGACGTTTACCTAACGTCACCAGCGAAGATACGTGGTCTCCCTTTTGTGGTAGTGCATTTCTCTGTAAAGATAATTTTAGATAATTATTAAAACGTACAATTCCTACATTTGTAAACACAGTGTGTTAATAAAGAAAAATGCTTGTGGGCTTTTATATTTGCACGATCATTATTAAAAACTTCGGTCACCAAAAAATATATAAATTCGATGATCAGAACTTCCCCCTCCTTCTTATTAATTTTCATACCCATCATTATAAAGGGTTCATAATGTGAATTCTATATAAGCATGAGGAGGAATGAAAATGATTCTTACTGTGTTTATATATGAGACCGCCGTAGATGATCGTGCTTCCTTCACCTTCACCGCCACAAGCATTGACTACATCTACAACAATTGAAAAAACATGTTAATAATGTAAAAAAATTAAAAGTGCAGTAAGGAGTGCAGTGCTTATTTGAAATGGTTATTTAGAAATATTTTTGCAATACTGAAACAAATCTTTATAAACTTTCGCAATTTATTGACTGAATTATATGTTAACGAATCGCAACGATCGCTGCAACGCGATGGAAACATAGGGGAAATAAGAACAAAAGGTACACGATAAATACCCGATAAAAAATCGTTAATATTAAAACAAAACCAAAACTTGTATAGTAAGGATATTTTTATAATAAACACTACAAAAAACCTTATACCCACAAACAACCAAAATGGTTAAAAACCGTTTATTTTAGTTATTGATCCAACCCGCATGGCTGGCAAACGGTAATCCGTGATTTTTTTACAATAAAAAATCTAGCAAACACTTTTTCAAATTAGCAAGTGCCGTTAGTAAATTTTGATTCGAAAAAAACATTTTCACCGAATGTTTGAAATAACCCCGTTATCCCAAAACAGGATTAGGGTTGAGCTTAAAATCCTGTCAGAGTAAAAAATCCTTTGGATTTTCTCAGTTTGTTTCAACAAAGCAAATCTTTAACATTTTAGAGCGATTAAATAGCCAGACCGCAAATTAATTCCTAAAACAGTTTTTGGCGGTGAATTAAAAATTCTCACTAAGAAAGTTTTTCTGAAAATTATCTTGTTTAAACTTATTGACTTCTAGTTTTTTATAGAATAAAATTTATCTTTTTCCAACTACAAATAAAAAAATATAGTGACAAAGTAAACCATTATTTCTCAATTAGCTTTTAGGAAAATACCGTTGTAACTACTCGTATTATTTTTTACCATCACGTTCTTAAAATAAGAGTAATAAAAATATATTTTCCTGTATAGTTTTGAAATTTAAGTTTTGTAATAGTAGCCTACCAACCTAACAATAATTATCGAATCGAACTCGATTTAGTCTTGGATCTCGATTCTAGAGCTGTTAAGGTCCGTAGGTGACATTTGTACACTTCCGCGCGCGAGACTGGGTTACTTCGTGATTGCACACCCTGTACAGTGTACGTGCGACTGTGGGAATCGAACTCTTTGTTCTCACATACAGGATGTTTGCAGGATTTTGTGTATTTTTAGGATTACATTAGGGTTTTAATTAAAATTGGGATTCTAAATGTCAAATGAAAGATAGTTTTTATTACGGTCAGCCGGTGGCACCCTACCGGGCACGACATAATATCCCGAAACATTTAATCAAACCTTTTAACACAATTTATAAACTAACATAAAAATACTTTCTTTTACAGTAAAAATGTAATTGGAATTTCAAATCATAATAATATTTTTATGAGTTTCCAATAAAGCATAATGACAGGTAGTTTATTGATTGAGAAAGACCCGTTTATTTACATATCAAATGATCAATAATATTTCTAATATAGGCACGTGCTTAATGAAGTGTTTGACGAAAGAATAGTAAAATATATGAAACTTATGCAATATATACATATGTAAATTCACAGGGTCTAAATCACTATGACGTATTTTTTTTCTAATATTATGAAACGTTGACTTCTCTATTACTCATTCATCTAGTCAGATTTCTTGATTTCATTTTTTCTTATAGAACCCGGCAGATATTACGTAATATTCATTGAATTTTTTGAGATTCAACTCTTCTGCTTTAAAATTTTATTATTCAGTTCTCACCCGATAAATTATTAATTTTATAAATGAACGGTTGATTATTGTTAGATTGATATACAAAGATTGAAGTATAAAGTAAAGTAAAAGTTTACTTCAAAAATAAAATGGCACTGTTTTTGTATTTATAACATGATTCTCTCTATATAGATGTTGTTACCCGTGGTCGAATGACTGTCCTCAGTACTAGTCAATACTGTATTACGGTAGGAAGTATTATTATAAGTTGTTAATTTTTTTCAAATAGGTAAATTTAGGCCATAAATCACGCTGTATAAATTTGTCCCGACTTCCCTAATTAACCGCGTTTGCCACCTCGAACGGGATGCGCAAGATGCTCCGAATCGATAGCAGCAATTACATGTTACAACACCTAATGGGCATCCCTACTTTTTACGTTCCGTTTTAAGCAAATTGTTTGTTTGGTTCTGTGGACTTATCCTTTTTTTGTTAAAAAAAAAACACAAATTAGGACCTTCTTTAACAGAAATTTTTGTATCATTATAGCAAGTAAGGTGGTTAAATATGAGCATTGGTATTTTTTTTTATTTTCCAATTTGTCCTGTGCTTTAGAAAATTATAACTATTGCTTGCGACTTCGTCCGCGTGGAGTTTGATTTCATCAACAAAGCATATTGTATATAGCCCTTTTTTGGTTGATCAACCATATCAATATTTTTTTTTTAATTTCTGTTTCATTAATTTAATGTGCAATATTCCATGCATTATTTTAAAGTCAACACGTTTCACGAGGCGCGTAAATCGTAACCGACCTATGGAATGAGATGCAGAATCGATAACTTGATGACCCAGCGTGCTACCTAACTGGGGCATCTGACGCCATTCTGAATCAAGAGATCGCGACGCACCTTCTTATTAAAGTGGTAATATTACATAAAATTTAATAGTTCCGACTAAACTAAATTATTATCAGGTTAACAAGGAACCTCTATGAACCAAGGTTTGACAAACATATCTTTTGTAAAAAGGCTTACTACAAAATATCAGATTATCTAGAGGATAAAAAAGCTTGGGACAAGTTTTGCTCCAACTCGAAAACTAACAACCCAACAAAGTAAAGGTTTCTTGTTCGCGTCTTTACTGTGCCATAAAATGATTGAAGCGAACAAAAAATCAAAGTGATCTCTTTATTTCCTAGTTTTACTGACGTAATTTGAATTTTGTCACAAAAATTCAAACTAAATCAGTAAAAATAGGAACAATTACATGTTACAACACCTAATAGGCATCCCTACTTTTTACGTTGTATTTTAAGCAAATTGTTTGTTTGGTTTTGTGGACTTTGTGTTTTTTTTGTAAAAAAAACCAACACCATCACCTCACGAAATTTGAATTTTGTGACGTATCCAAGAGTCCTGTAAGGTCTTAAGGAAATAAAGCACTTTGAATTTAAATTCGTTTCTAGGTTATTAATCGTAGATTAACCAAACAAGGCAAAGACAAAGTTTGAATTGAATGGTGAGTTTAAATAAATTTTCATATTTTTAAATAAATCTATTAATGAAAACTGATTTTTTATTGTGTTTCTTCACAATTACCGAGATTTGAAATCATTATCACAAACTAAATGGGACATCTCGATTTTAAATCGAGACGTAGGTAATTAAAGCTAGTTTCAATGTAGAGTATTGTTTAGCATTTCAACTGTTTAGGTTTAGTTCAAACGTGAAAGTTGGCAACTACTTCAAAAGCTGAACGTAAACACAAAGACAAGAGCAGGTCTGAGTCTGACTACATTTAAGACAACAAAAACTTCTGTAATAGGGGAAAAAATTGTGTGGGACGCTACATGCGTCGACACACTTGCGCCATCTTCCGAGGACATCCGTGAGAGCTGGTGCGGCGGCAGATTTGGCCGAGGATCTCAAGAGAGGCAAATATGCAGGTATCAACAGATCCTACACATTTGCTCCCTTTGGGGTCGAGACCCTAGGTCCGTGGGGTACCGAGGCTCTCCGGGTTTTTAAAAAGTTATCTGAACATCTGGTCGACGCGACGCGTGACCCGAGTACTGGTGGGTATCTGGCGCAGTGCATCAGCATTGCCATACAGCGGGGCAATGCAGCCAGCGTCTTGGGGATGCTTCCGACTGGCATTGATATGGATCAGTTGGGTTAACTGTAGATTGTTTGCAACAGTCTGCAGTTAGTTTAATTGTTTCAATTGTAAATACTAATTCTAAATTGTTTTTATTATTGGATTGTAGTTTTATTTGTAAATAATGGCCACTGCCGTTTAAAAAAACTGTAATAGGTATCTACTGATAGAACAAATGATGTAAATGTAGAAGGACCTATTAAGGAATTAAAATGGAATTTAATCGGGAAAACATTGGTGTTAATTACACAAAATGTATGTATATTTTAAAGGGCAATGAAGTATTTATAGATGATGCCGCTTTATATACGTTTTAAGAACGCAAGTCGAAAACAATGTCGCACGATTTAAAAGCAGAAGCAGAGCGAGTATCCTGAGAGGTCAGCTCGTTAGAAATGTCCAAATGATACTAACAAATGACGAAATCTCGGTGGGGCAATGTTTGGAAATGTTGAGATAAAATTAGTTAGTTAGTTATTATAGGTTATGAAATAAAAATAACTAATGATTAATTTAGTTTTTTCTTTTTAATTTGACTCTACTTCACTAGCAGTAGTTCTATTTGGAATAAAATCTGGGTATCCAAGAAGTTAGATTAGTCAGTCTTATAATTTAAAATAGTTCTGTCCAAACAGTTCAATCAAATTACTAGTAACAACAACAATCAACAACAACAACAACAACAAAACAACAATCGAACTACTAGTAGGACTGGAATAAACGGCTTCTACAACAAGACTCCTAGTGAGTTGCAAAAATTATCAGTAAATAAATTCAAACAAACCAATTGTCAAAACCTTCCTGTATAAAAAGGCTTACTATAAAATATCAGATTATCTAGATAAAAAGCTATATTTAAAAACTTGGGATGGGATTTGCTCTAACTTGAAAAATAACAACTAACAGGCTTAAGGTTTCTTTGGCACTTCTTTTTTTATTATTTGTTTTAATTTTTTGCACAAACAGTATACAATATTCTTAAAATTCAGTATATATAGCTACGTATACACCAATCAAGATGCCACTAATAGATACATTATTTACAATAAAACACAACAATGTTACAGACGCTAATTTGGAGAATTACTATAAAAAAACAAACCCAAAAATAAATCTATTTAAGCATGAATCCACAAAAAAATTATTAACTTGAGAAAAGCTTGTTTTTTAAAGTTAGAAAGCAAAAATATGTCACATTTAGAAAATTGTTCATTGTGCAACCTAAGTAGGTTGCTCTAGGAATAAAATAAATTTACAGGACTAAAAATATGGCCATCCCTTTCATAACGAACGAAATAAAAAGGATGGCATGATTTTTAGTGCTGTCATCATTTTAGTTTTGGAGACATCTAAATTGAAATCGATGACCGCATCCGCAAAAGGAAACAATGAGGTTTATGAAGAATAGTAAAGTAGTACACAATATTACATCAAAAATCGAAATTTCTCAACATAAAAAATCAAATAATATCCCAAAAATGTTATGACTTCGACAGGACTTGAACCAGCATCTTTTCTTCAGTACGGGAACGCGCTACCCTACTAAATCACGAGGTCAAGTGACGTAGAAGACGAACAACTTTGGGACATGCATCGGACTATAGCGCCGTTAGCTCCACCTACAGGGGAAACATTGAAGTGTAATCCAATTAAAAATTTCTCAACATATTACCAGAAGTAGGAAGTCAAGCAAATTGCACCGTGAAAGTTCCCCATATCGCGATACAATATTATGTACCCGTCATAGCAAAACAATCGGTAGCGGTACTTATAGCCGATGGCGCTCACGTCTTTCGTTCAGATCGGCGTTTCACACGCGATCATACACATATAGCCGGGTATATCCTCCACGTAAATAGCAGTGTTGACAACCTGACAGAACTTGTAGATGATTAAGATAAACAAGGGGACAAGCGATGAAGTAATACTGGAAAGCAGGATTCGTAAAAAGAAAGAGTTTCAATTACATTGTGTAGGGTAGGAAATCATGAGATTCTCTGACGTTTCCTAAATTAAATAAAGCAATGAGATTTTGAGTTGAATGAGCAATAGGTAGGTAGCAAACAGCGACGTTTTTTTTAATATATTATTTCAGAATAGTAATGGGTGCAATAAGCCGTCGTAGATTTGATTTTGAGTTTACATGTAAAGGTCGCATACCGCCCCGTTACCGACCGAGCTTTCAAAACTGCATCAGCCTCAACAAATTGCCGCAATTTCGTCTCCTTACTGTTAAACGTAGCGCACATCGCTGTTCCATGTACGGTGAGCGCATAAACTGCAAATTATACTGAGGCAGTCACGTGTGGTTCGACGGTAGCCCCGTCGGAGTTCGCACAGTTTCGGAAGCATTAGGCCCCATTAAGCACCGTTAACACAGAGGCCACGTCACGAGCTCACGACTCCCATGCATGGTGCATCTATCGGCAATCTCGGTAGCACCAGCAGGAATCGCAGGCGCTTGTCGTTTCACACGGAACAATGTTACGCGTATGCTTTCGCGGTTAGGAAACTTTTATGGTTCACGAGTTTTTGTCGTGTCTCGAGATTTCTCCTTTGGGTTTTTGATTTTGTTTTTGTGCAACTGTTCTTTCTTGTCCTATCCTCAAGCCACTCTAGAAGTACAATGTTTGTAAACAACTCACAACACAAAATTTCTAAATTCTCTTTGTAGTGTCGCGTTTCACAATTGTCAGCATTGTGTATTGTAGGAAACTCTCAAATGAATATTTGTGCAAAATTTGACAAAAAAACAACAAAAAGAAAGTGATTTTTTGGTAAAGTTCACATCTTGAGTTGTGCCTAAGCATAGTTACTATCTATCTGACAGATCAAGTTCCTGTTCTACGACTACCTCTCGTAAAGGTGGATACTTACTGGCGCGTTACGAATCGTAATGTAACATGTTACACAGCGAGCGTCCGTGCATTCAGTACGCGAAAAGAAGGCGCTCGCAACGAGCAACGAGACGGATTTTAGCAGGCGGCGCGTAACGTATCATGCTCGCTGCGACCGTTACATTACGCCTTGTAACACCGGTCAGTACCTGGCTATAGAGACTGCGTACAAAGATGATTGTGTCACCCTAAATTATTGTCCGAATATAATAATTGACTATTAATGAATCACCTTCTACGATCGTGTGGTGAAATAATCGTGCTTGAATAATTAAAACGGCTTAGCTGTCATCGGTGAGGTTCGTTAAACTTCTTAAACATAAGGCGGGTTGTTCATGTCACTCAGATCAACATTCCTACTGAGGTTGTCAATTTAGATACAATGTGTTGGTAGCGCAGTTCGCTAAAGATCTCAAGCAAATCTCAACTCTACTTGTAATGGTGACAGAACAATCTTTACGACAAAATTAGTGGCGTAAAGTTCTTTCTCGTTGATATATACTTAGCTTCTATATTGTACCACGCAAAGATCAAATAAAATGCAGAGAATCGCGGAATACAAAGAGCAGCCATATCGCTATAAGCGGTATTTTTCAGGCAAATTTGGGATGAACGTATGCAAATAAAATCTGGCAAGTCTAACTTCGTACTACGTCAAAGTCAAAGTCAAAAACTCTTTATATAAATACAATAAATGTACACTTAGAAAACGTCAAATTCTTAATAATTAAAGACTAACACGGAAATAAAGTGATAATTTTGGTTTCAGTCGCTGCGGTATGTAGACTAAAGTAAAGAAGCGACGAAGAAACCTTTAGCCTGTTAGTTAGTTGTTGTTTTTCAAGTTGGAGCAAATCCCGTCCCAAGCTTTTTTATCTTCTAGATAATCTGATATTTTATAGTATTCCTTTTTACGCAAGAAGGTTTTGACAATTTGTTTGAATTTATTTACTGATAATTTTTGCAACTCACTAGGAGTTTTGTTGTAGAAGCGTATACATTGCCCTTTATAAGATACATTAATCTTGTGTAGCCTAGTTGTGGGCACAGCGAGTTTATTCTTATTTCTAGTATTTAAATTATGTATGTCGCTATTTTTAGGGAAGCGATTGATATTTCTATGAGTGTACAATAGGTTTTCATAAATATATTGACATGGTACAGTCATTATGTTTATTTCCTTGAATTTTTCACGTAGGCTTTCTCTGGCAAAACGCAAAGATAAGTCAGCTCCGCGCGGAGTTTAATGATGCTGCGACCACATAATGTTTTTTTTTTGTTTTTTTCTGCACTTTTGTAGCTATTTGCCTAGACAGTTACCTAGGTGTAGGGCCTATAGGTATACCTACCGTAATCAGCGCAATAAACGTTCGACATTGCAGATAAGAGTCGAGATAAGTACCAATTAATCGCAGAAAAGCCTTTCGTTATTCTACGGTTGATTACCGCCGTCTTTATGTTTATAACTCAATCGTTCAATGTCACAGCAATGGCTGTCTGCATGATTGCTTTATTTACTCGGAGATTTATACCGGTTTTACCGTTTACGGTCAGCTGAAGTGAAAATCCGGTGACTTTGGTTGCTGACAATTTTTCCTAAGTGACGAAAATAATGGTCATGAAAGTGCGTTCAATGTTGCGTCGTGCCAATGTTTAAGCAAACTGCAATACAATACGAAATTCGTTATTGTACACCACAAAATTAGAAAGGTACAATGGGCGGCCTTATCGCTTAAAAGCGATTTCTTCCAGGCAACCTTTCCAAACTACCAAGATGGTAATCAATTTTCGGTGAAATCGCGTCCTGTTGTAAGTTTTTTAATCAGAAATTAATTCTATAAAATATTAAAAACCCCCGACAAAAGTTTACAGCTTTTTTAACTATTATAACATTTGAACGGCTGCACAGATTTCCTCTTTACATAGTTAAGAGCACTCTCGATCTATTCACCTTTTAAAGAAAATAAAAACTACCTTTATCAAAATCGGTTCATCCGTTTGGGAGCTACGATGCCACAGACAGACACACAGATGAAACAAACGACAAATCAAACTTAATACCCCTGGTTTGAACCCATACTAATATTAAAATCGAAAGTAGTTACGTCTGTTTATTACCATTTTCACGCCTAAACGGCTGAACGGATCTTAATGAAATTTGACAGGTAAACGGTTCCCCGGGAACGGACATAGACTACTTCAAAAGTGCGTGCGAAGCCGCAGACAGAATCTCATCATCATCATCAACCTATCTTAGTCCACTGGACATAGGCCTCCCCCAATGAGCGCCATAGCGCCGTGTCTTCAGCTTGCCGCATCCAGCATCTGCCTGCAGTCTTTCGCAGATCGTCATTCCACCTGGCCGGAGGGCGTCCTACACTACGTTTGCCGAGTCGCGGTTTCCACTCGAGAACACGTTTATCCCAGCGGTTGTCGGTTCTTCACGAGATATGGCCAGACCACTGCCACTTCAGCTTGCTAATTCTCTGAGCTATGTCGATACTTAATAAATAAATAATGCTGAAAAATTTACACATCTGTAAGCTATGCAGAGCTTGTGTTATCTAATAATAAAGAGGAACAAGCAGTTGTACTGTACCGCCTATACGTGTACAACTGCTTCGTGTCCATCCCAAGGTTGTCTGGAAGAGATCGCTCTTAGCGGTAGGGCCCATTGTGCAACTCTGTTATATCTCTTTTCCTAAATATTTTTGTATTTTCTTGGTGTGCAATATAGTGTATTGTCTTGTAAAAGTCCCAGCCAACCACAATAGATCCGCTAGAAAAACATGTACCTACTCTCGTTGATGAATATAATTTGATTCGTTAAAAAAAACTATAAATCGACTTCAAATTCCTTAATAAACACCGCATTTCAAGTTTTGTAGAAAAAAAGTTGAAAATATAAGAAAAAAAAAGTTTTGATGAACAAATACTAATCCCTCGGGATTAAAAAAGTCAGTTAAAAATAGTAAACGCACATTTTGTAAACACAGAATTCCTCAAATTCAAAGTGCTGATCGATGGCGGCTAACACATGCTGATGGGAGAAACCGCAGCGTCACCTGACCGATACCGTCGGTTACCGACGACGGTATCGGTTGTAACCGCGGGTATGTGGGTCGGTATTGCACAGATGGATTACAAAGGGTAGCCTTGTCTAGCTGGCGATGGGTAGGTACCCACTCGTATAAGGTTACACAATTTGATTGTAAGTCTAGAAGTCTATACAGTGGACCAAACAGTGACGTCATAAAAAATTAATGCTTCACCCCCGGGGGTACTCGAAGATACCCTATGCATGTTCCCTGATTTTTCGTAGTTTTCGAGGTATGATTTTTTTAAGTGTAACTTGCATTACTGTTAGAAAGCCGATTATTTTATACAAGAAAGTACGATTCATAGGGATCATATTACAAAAACAATCACCCTAATATTAAAATAAATATAAAACAGGTTTGACCGTTCCGCCCGAAAATTCTCAAACAATATAAAATTCGAAATTCGGGTGAGGCATTCATTTTTTTTTATGACGTTTGATCCACCCTGTATATTTCGCCCTATTCCACTCTGATCCACTTTGCAGATCCATTAATGGATCAGTTTCCACTTGTTTGTCTACTCTGATCCACCGATGGATTTTCGTTGATTTGCTTTGCGGGCGATTTGCTTTCTGGTCTATCCTGCCTGAGGTCGTTTTAATTAGAGGACTTAATGCATTTAAGCGCAATTATCATTACTCCATAGACTTCGGATAGAATTTTTATTAAAAAAAAAATTGGACTGGTGCCATAAAACTGCTCCGAGGAAGAAATATAAAAGAATTTCTAAAAAAAAATTTTTTTGCTTCGTGTTGTTTTCACGCGTTAGGCATTTGCTGAATTTGTAACAATGGTAAAAATTTACATTTACTGTAATCAGTTATTTAGTTCGGTATTAAAAAAATTATTCAAAAACAGAACAGGGTATAAAAATTAGAACGATCAAATAATTTTAATAACAGAACTGAATTCAGCCCAAATACGACAGCATACTTTTTAGAAACAGAACACTCAGTTCTGTTTTTTTTTAAACAAACGAATAATATTTTATTCCAAAACAGAATAGACTTTTTTAATACCGAACACTACTTAAATAGGTACCTACAAATAGACAATTTTAAAAACAAAACGTAAATTAAAAAATAAATAATAGATTATAAGAAATCAAATAATATCCCAAAAATTCGACTTTGACTGGACTGTAATCCTATTAGATTTATTAGAAATTACCTTAAGTGAGAGGGCTTACGCACTATAATAATGAGAAAAAAACCCTTATTTATATAGTTTCTGTACTAACCTGTGCTGACGCAAGTTGTCCTGCCTCTTGAAGCTCTTCCCGCAAACTTCGCAGCTAAAAGACAGCTCTGGGCTCTTATGGGTCCGTTCGTGAATCATCAGGTTGTAAGACTTCGTGAACCGACGCTGGCAGTACTTGCATACGAACTCGCATTTTGGGCGCAGTTTGCGTCTGAAATCCCGGGTGTGGTCCTCGTCAATCTGCATCACGGCGAACATTTTGCCTAGAAGCGATGCTTACCACGGGCGGGGCTTGGTCGCCTGTACAATGAAGTTATCAAATGTTATGCGTAATGTGACTTTTTGTGTTAGTGATAAAGGCGCTATGCTGACAGAGTAACTGTTGCGGCAACAGGCAACTCGCAACTAGCTGTTGATATACAAACTTCTTCTTAAACTGTGCCTTTCGGGCACATTATACGAAAAATCTTAAAAAGTTGACAGTTTCTTCAACTAAGTTGATATGTCTGCATAGCGTATGTCTGCATAGCGCCATAGATGGCGCACCAGAGTTGCCGCGACAGTCTTTTGTTTTTCGTATGCTGTATGAGATTTGCAACGTCAAGTCAATGGCGTCATTCAGATGTCGCCAAAATTGAACTAATTTGTCAGGACTAAAAATGTTACCAACTGTTACTTTACTAATGTTACTTTTTTTAAAAAAGGATGGCATAGATTTAGTGCTGTCAAATTAATTTAGTATATTTGTAGCGACACCGTGTGTCATTTAACGTATATACCTTTAGTAGCCCTATCTGGGTTCAATATCCTGTCAAAATCAGACCATCCCTTCGATTCTCTTTTAATATGCCTTTTGGACCCTACGAAAAAACAAAAGACGATCGCGCCAGCTTTCAACAACAGCGCTTATATGGTTGATTGTCACATTTGTTAGTGCATGTGGATTAGTTGTGCGTTTGATAAGGAATGAAAAGGACGCAAGAGGTTTCTTTAGTTTCATACGAGTTTACAAAGGTTCAACTTTTGATGGAATCAAAATAAGTCACATTATAGCAAACTGAGAATACATCGATGAGAATATTTTTAAAAGCTACACTGACAATCAATAAATAAAAACAAAAATAATTAAAAGTTACGCACCTTTTTATATGCAAATGAAAACAAAAAGTTTTCAAAACAGATCCGTAGCCACAAAAGAAAACTAAACTTTTTTAAACAAAATCACAACTCAAATTTCAAAAAGTCTAAACAGTAAACACCAAGAAGTTGATTAAAGATTCGAAATTCGAATACACAGATTTAATAAGACTAGAAGTGTCAATTACACGTGCGATCATGAGCGGGTGCGTTTAGCAACTGCGCTGTGTAGAGGGTGCGGAAACTACTGATAGCGTTACGCGGAAGGCGCGCTAACCCCCCACCACGTGCTCAGTGAATGAACACTGAACAGGTAGCGATGCCCGCACACTGGAATATTTTTGACGTAAATCACGTCCCACGTAAAACAAAATGACACAGACGAGCTATTAGTTTCCATAAGTGAAGATTTTAATCGTCTGGGAAGGTGACTAGATCAATCGTAATAGTTTACGATTTTTGAGACGATTTTTTGAGGCTCAGCTTTTTTTTTTAAGTTTTTTGTAATTATTATATTTGTGGGGTAAGTGTTCTACTGTTGTGCGGTGGGAAAGCGATCAAGTAAGTGTGCTTGCGGCGCTACCGTGGATTTCACTCACGAAACTCACATGACCCCTACTTATTTCGGCGCTGGTACTCTTTACCGGTAAATTGTTGATGATTTTCGGCTTCTGTCATTACCGTGCCTCCGGAGTTTGTACTTTCTAGATTGCATAGCTCCGTGTAATTAGATACGGTGGTTTTATACATTTTAATATAAAGTTAAGTGTAGGACGAAATATTTATGGCTGATAATGGAGCAAATTGATGTTCATTATTTTATAAAACCATTAAAATATTGCATGTTTTATAAACGATGATTTTTTTGACAATGCCGGTAAAATCAATACATATTTTCTATAAAACGTTGTTTAATGAATGAACCGGGCTCAATAAATTTCACACACCATTTCCACGGCAAAAACTATTTGATTTTAATAACGTAACTGGCCAGGTGTTATTAAACCGTGCCTAAAGATTCATTCAAATTCAAATCTTGGACGTCTTCACACAAAATTCAAATTTCGCGTGCTAAAGGAGCCATAAACTTTGATTCCTGGAACAAGCGTGAAGCACTTACGACTGGTTTGGCGCTTAGTTCGTTTATTGGCGCGTAACTCTATTCAAACTTGGAACGTCTCGTGTGCAAAGAGGTTATATTTTAATGAGTTTTCATTCTATGACAGAACATGAGAAGGCGCTGATTAGTACGAAGCGCAGTTCTGTATTTATCTATGTATATGAATTAATTATGATTTATGTGAACCTAAGATCTGAACGGTATAGGTAGGTATCAGACGAGGAACTTTCTTATTGTTTAAGAGGGCACCATGCGCGCCATTTGTTTAAAGAACTATGCCTTTTCTTTAAACAAATGGCGCGCATGGATTTCGCGTTCATAGAAGCGGGACAGAGCATAGGTACGTTTTCGGAAAGGCGTAAGCGCAAAAATCATGTTTTTGCTTATTTACAAGCAAACTTCACAACTTAAGGAGAAACTGATTCAAGGAACCAAATAATTAGTAATAACCTACAGATCAAAACATAAGTAATTTCCATAGACCGAAGAGTTCCTTAGACCACATTAATTCAACCAAATTATCAGCGAAACAGTGGACTTGAATGTTGTTTTATCGTATTTTTTCCTTAATCGTATTTTTACATTCAAGGAACCAAAGAAAAATATTTTAATTTTATGTCATTCTAGTCTTGTACCACGGGAGTCTCGTGAGTACTGAGATCTAGGCCACCCCTCACGC
This sequence comes from Eupithecia inturbata, assembly GCA_963662085.1. Taxonomy (NCBI): domain Eukaryota; kingdom Metazoa; phylum Arthropoda; class Insecta; order Lepidoptera; family Geometridae; genus Eupithecia; species Eupithecia inturbata. The sequence goes on from OY759195.1 coordinate 5,065,267, forward strand.
CTTAAGAATATGACGCTATGGTATTTTCTCTATGCGCACAAGACTTATTGAAATTAAATTTATTACCCCATAAGTATTTATAAGAAAATAGTTTGATGTTGTAATGTTTACATCTATTTAAAACTTTACCTTTTTTTAAGCCTTTTCGATCGCATCTAATGAACATCACGAAAAGCTCATACCGACAGCAAAGCTCGCAAAAAACGAATTATTTAGTTCACTTCGCGTACCAAATAAGGTAAATCGTCATCATCATCATCATCTCCAAATATGGTGGCGCAAAAAGCTACTTTTCATATCCGTCAGTCTGTATTTTCATTGCGGAGACGATATCTTAAAGACTGTCTGGTTAGAGCATATCTTTTTGAGTATTTCCGCAATACTTTTTAAATTTAGGTACGAAATCCTAAAACTTTAAAATAACGCCTACTTTTTGGTGTATTTAGGTTGTTTGACACAAGGTTATGTTCCTAACTTACCTACCTAATCATGTTAGGCGGTTTGTTTACAAACATTTCACACCTAATTTGGCTGATAGGTAGGCACACAATCTACTTATCAATTAGGTAGATACTAGGATTAACCAAAAAAAAACACGTTTTTTTGATTGGAAACCCCCTTTAATTTGTAATTTATTTTATTTACTATATATAAATTATTATTTGCTGTAATGCGGGAAGACACACATTCTCTGAAAATTTCAACTGTTTACCTCTTACGGTTCTTGAGATAGAGCTCTCTGACAGACGGACGGACGGACGGACAGTGGACGCTTAGTAATATGGTTCCGTTTCACCCTTCGGGTACGGAACCCTACAAAAGAGCTAAGTAAACGTTCCTAATATTTGGCTACAAAAACACCAAAAGGCTGCCTACATTAAAACAGTACAAGTCACATGCGTTCATTAGTCTACGATAAAATCTCTGGTCACGGACAAAGTTCATCTCCGCCATAAAGATACAGGCAGACAGCAGTACCTACTTACATCACAGATTGTCTACTTTGGAAGCTGGATTAGTAGGTTGCTTGCCGTTACAGTGTCTTTGAACAATGGTTTTGAACGACTATGATCAAATAGTTATGTTACATAACTTTAGATCTTACCAGCCTACCTAGGTATATCTACGCAAAAGTCATGCAATTTTAATTTTTTTTTTTTTTTAATACTAGATAATAACTAATTAATTAGTATCTGATTAGATATTTTTTTTGTATAAGTTCGACATCAGATATAGTTTTATTTTGTTACTTTTTTAACAACCACTGGTTGAGTGGTTGTTGATTGGCCGGAAATAAAATGGCGCTTAGATAGTTTTTTTAAAAACTACAAAATCTACAAATTATTTAGATTATTATTTATTAATTATTAATTATTTAGATTATTTAGATTATTTAGCTAATAATTCTGTATTTAACGAACGAACACGATAAGGAAGAGCTGGGTACTCTAACACAAGCATATTATACTTAAAAGATAACCCCATCCCATGATAATCTAACTTACCTATGTACAGATATAAACATTTTTTTATTTTTTTTTATAATCATTATGAAATGAGTTCATTTCAAACGGATCTGCAAATGAGTCACTCACGCAACATCTTTCCACACAAGATGATTCAACACGAGACTACATAATAAAATATTTCTTTGAACTATTGACCCCGCAAAAACTAAGTTCCCTCGAAAATTTGTCACTTTGGACGCACTGCTTACGTATTGATGACGCTTCCAGTGCACCTGCTTCTTTGTGGTCGGTGAGAATGGGGAATTGCCAGGATAGGTCATCATTGGGGACAGGGTATTTTTTTATATTCATTTATACTACGTGAAAACTAAAATAGTGGCCGCACTATTTTATTTTATTATTCAGGAAATATAAAGAAAGTTGCTCAATAATACCTAATGGTCATAAATTCGGGACTCTCGCTTGACTTGTTATCTATATTACCACCTAGGTACCTTTCTGCGTAACCTATCGCGAAGAGTGTAAGAAGAATTAATATTAGCTATGGGATTTTTGAAATTATGAAATGGTCATGATTATGGAGTTTTTTCTACGTAGTGACATCATAATATTTTCAGTTTTCACTGCTTATAAATTTTTACGATTTTAAAATATTTGTTTTCCAAACGTAAACCCTGTAATGTCTAGGTACAAATATTTCTTAATGAAACATTAAATGACGACCAAATTAAATGATGACCTTACGTCAGTAGGCAATGTCTAATGAGACAAAACGAAACGCAACATAACAAACCGCAGGAATTTTCCCACAATACTCATAGTTCATTAATACCATTGTATGAAAAATCGCACATACATAAACTCTGTAATAATAATTATCCACAAAAACTGCCACTACGGAGATAATTACGCAAAATTCCGCAAACAGACCAATAAACTGGCAACACTCGCTACGATTGTGAGCAACAATGTAGCAGCGATAAATCGTCAATTATAAAATATAGTTTTACATTGCGCTTTTACATCACGCGAAGCCTAAATTACCAAAGTCTAGCAGCAATGTATTGCAACCCAATTAATACCCTCTGAAAAGTACATTATTTGAGAAAACGGAATGAATTGTGCATTTTATGGGCTGTTAACACCTTCCAATCCTGATGATGTGTACCTAGTTTATTTACCTGACCACACATTTATAAAACTGGTGGTATCATGAAAGTGTAAAATTAAGGGATTAAGGGGGGGAGGAGGGAGGGGTTATAAATTAGTATTCACTTCTTTGAATAGCAAATACTTATACTTTACCGACCTACCAACGTACCTACATTATTATGACATTTCGTTACCCACCTGTACATTTTGTGTTCCTGGTTCTTACCCAACTATGCTGTTAGTAACTAGCCATAATAACAAAGAAAATTACAGTCAAATAATAAAAACTAATTAGAACTAGTATTTACAATTAAAACAATTAAGCTAACTGCAGACTGTTGCAAACAATGTACATGTAGCTCAACTGTTACTTGCAAATAAACCGTACCTACCTACACTTCCTACCTTCTGAACTAGTTGTGCGAGCCAAAGATCATGGCACATTTAAAATGGTTTTATGTTTGACCTGTAATTTAAATTTATCACATCATAATAAAAGTGATGTATAATTTGTAAGCGCAATGCTAATTTGGCTCTATTCAAAAGTTGCAAGTAAATCAATAAAATATGTCGATGTTTATTTTTTGCTACTTATATCGTTTATTATATTTTATAGTTCAACATAAAATTTGCTAGGTTTTATAAAGGTCATGCTAAGTCCTTGAGAACTATAAATAATGACTTTTAGGGACTTTAACCCTTCCGCTGTCAAGGTAGTCAGTTTAGTGTGGACGCACATGACGCGGTGTGGAATGTGCAATAATTTAAAAAATCTAGGAATAATGAAGTATGTTTTTAATTAATTGCAGTTATAGCAAGGGTTAGTCAAATTGAGTTATGTTTTTTTCTAGTTTATCCACCAAACTCTACATTAAAACAACCACAATTTGATTTATTCATAAAACTACAATCTTGGTAATTATAATCATGATTCAGCTCATACCTCGCATTCTTTCATATTTCAACGATGAGCCAACAATAAGCCACCATCCCTTTCTCTCCAACAGAGAAGTTCAATGCGAGAGCGAGACACAACCACTCATTGTTCGTAAAAATGTCAAATAGAATGATAAACATAAAATTTCGTGTTGAAATACAAGCACGCGCCGAACAAAGCGTTGGTAATAATTTTATTCAAATGTGGTGATCATGGCTTCTTTTGGATAGGTGTTTTATTTAAAAGGGCGCTTAATTTATGATTGGGTATTGTGGCTATTTATAAGCCTTTTGTGTAGATTTTATTATTCGGCCTCATTATTTTCGGTATTGACAGATGCTTTCAATATGAATAAAAATCTTAAGTAAATGGCTTTTATCTTGGTCCTTCATGGGATCATTTTAATATGTGGCGTATTAAGATTAATATAGCGTATAGGACTTTAAAGTTCATAAACATTTTTAAAGTTTTTTAAGTCTATTATTACATCACACTATCACACTATAGTGGTGGACACATAATTAGAGACACCCCCTAATTGATCACAATAAATATGATTTTGGCACAACCATTAGCCAAAGTAGGTATTAAATTGAATGTAATTGTTACTAAATCATACATGACGTTGTATTCTTAAAAATGGAAGACAAAAAAGTTGTGTTGCTTGGTATTTTAGACACTGCTCACTATCCGAATCTAATACAAACTTTTTTAACGTATCTGTAGCTGGCCAGCTAATTAAAGACAGTGAACGCTATGTTCTGAATATAAAAAAAGAAACAGAACTACATTCGGTTTTTCATTGTTTTGCCGCGTATTTGCATGAAACATCGACATTAATTATAACATTTTATTTTTTGTATTCAAATTAATTCGTTTTATACCAATCGATATGGGAAAAAACAAGAGTTGCGATTCGTCCACTAGAAAGATAATCTTGAACTTTCATAGCAAAGGTTGGTCATACAGAAATATCGCAAACCATTTGAGCCGTTCTAAGGACATGGTTATGAATGCTATAACGCATTTCAAGAAGTTCGATACGACCGAAAACGTACCCAGAAAACCGTGACCTAGAAAAACTACTCCGCGGGAAGACTCTAGGATGGTATTGTTGGCAAAAAAGGAACCGTTTAAAGGACTAGAACTGATACGCTCGGAAATATATGGGGCAGGAGGGTCAACGGGTGTGTCTGCAAGGACAATTAGACGGAGACTATGTGAGGCAAACTTGTACGGAAGAGTGTCTCGGAAGGTGCCACTTTTGAAAAAGCAAAATGTTAAGGCAAGGTCAGCGTTTGCTAAAAAATATGAACACTGGACTGAACGATAGTGGAAAAATGTGCTTTTTTCGGATGAAACAAAAATTAATATGATTAATTCTGACGGAAAACAATATGTTAGACGCCCCCCGAACAAAGAAATGGATCCGAAGTACACCAAGAAAGTAGTGAAACATGGAGGGGGCAATATCATAGTGTGGGGCTGTTTTTCAGGACTTGGTGTCGGACCTGTCAGGAATATAGAAAGCAATATGGATAAATACCAGTACAAAAATATTTTACAAGAAACCATGCTGCCCTATGCTGAGCAAAATTTACCGGTAATTTGGACTTTTCAACAGGATAATGATCCGAAACACACCGCAAAAGTAGTTAAAGATTTCTTAAGGAACCAGTTTGTGACAGTTTTGGATTGGCCCCCGTACAGTCCGGATTTAAATCCAATCGAAAACTTGTTGTACCAGGTGAAGAAGACAGTGGCGGCAAGAGTACATCAAACGTCGATCAACTTTACACAGCTTTTACAGAAGCGTGGGAACAAATTCCGGTACAAGTTTGTACAGAATTGATTGCTTCCATGGCTAAGAGATGTCGTGCTGTTATTGCTGCAAAAGGACATGCGACCAAGTATTGATACGCATCGGAATGCTCTATAAAAATGTGTTAGAAATCTTACGTACTAAAATAATTTCAAAGATAACTAATTTTTTGTTAAATTTCTTGTTACGAAATGAAGTGTCTTTAATTATATGGCCAGATCTTACTAATCTTATCTTTTATTTACACTGCTTACATTTAAGTTTTACCGAATAAAAGGCAAGTTTTGTTGTAAATGTTTCGTTTTAACAATACACAATAACAACACAAATAAAAATTATTTGTGCAGCAAGTTACAATGGCAGTCTGATAAAGTATATACAGGAGGAATAGCTTAGTTATTTCAATATGCTTCCAGTGTCTTTAATTATGTGACCACCACTGTATGTACATATAAGTAAAGTTAAGTATATTATAAATGCAAAATTTGGAAGTTTGGATGGATGTTTGTTACCTCTTCACGCCATAACGACTGAACCGATCAAGCTGAAATTTTGCATAGATGATAGTAGCTCTAAGCCTGGAATCAAATATAGGCTACTTTTTATCCCATAAATCAGATACCATGGGATAGAAATATCCTTTAAACGTTGTGTACACGCTTCTACAACAAAATAAAAAATGAGCTGAAATAATTATCAATAAATAAATTCAAACAAATTGTCAAACATATCCTTTGTAAAAAGGCTTACTAAAAAAATATCAGATTATCTAGAGGATAAAAAAAGCTTGGGACAATTTTTGCTCCAACTCGAAATCTAACAACCTAACAAGGTAAAGGTTTCTTGTTCGCTTCTTTGCTTTACCTTAAACATATTGAAGTGAGCAAAAATCAAAGTGATCACTTTATTTCCTAGTTTTACTTATGTAATTTGAATTTTGTAACGTGTCCAAGGAAATAAAGTACTTTGAATTTGAATTTACATAAAAACAACGCGTGCGAAGCCGCGGACAGAAACTAGTATTCTATAAAGTTTCTAAGGCTAATCTAAGGCTTCTGTCAGTATGTGTACCAAAATCAAAAATACCTTGAAAAATCCCTAAAAATTAACACTCGAATTTATAACAATGTGGCTGCTTATCAGCAGGTAACGGCATCTTCTGTAATAGGACATAACATGTTAAATACTAAGTAATTTATATTTAGCTTTGTCATAATAAACAAGGAGTAATTTAACTGCACAAACGCAACTTCAGAAGGTTGTTCTGCATGTAATCAAAAAGTTCTCACACTGAACCTCATCACCATTTATTCCAGTGAGCCAACTCGAAACAACTAAGTATACAATCAATGTAATAACGTAATAATTTAAATCTTGGTAAGCTCCGGCCAAATTATAATATACAAATGAGAGAGTGAGCAGAAATAACGAATAAGTTTATGTCCCGTGCGTTCCCACAGGATCGGTATGCGCTTGCAACGGACAAGGATGTGTATAGAGACGACTTTCTCTCTTGTTTATAAAAAGTTTTCAAGATTTTTCTGTTTTTGTAGTAGGAGTGCGTAGTTAGTGGTGGATTGTTTTTCAATATGTACCTACTCACATTTTTGTTATCACTGTACCCTATCTACAATAATTTTATTTGTTTTAGTTCTATGTTAGTTAAGTCTCTGTTCTGTATACGCTTTAATTTATCAGTTTTAGATGTTTCTGTCTACTACTCTTGATTTACCTACCTACCTTCATCATTTCTTACACTTTGCTGCATCTGTCATCTATTTAATTAATACTCATGTGTAACTCTACCTTTCACCTGTTCAATTATACTTGTATTTACTTATGATTATACTTAAGTCAGTGCTGTCCCTGTGAAGCCAAATAAATGTATCATTATCTTATATCTTTATCATATGTAAAAAAAAAAATAACTTACCTACTTACATGAATTGTTTCATTTAGATGTTGAAACAAATCCAGTAAATCAAATACATGTCATGTAAGAAAACAAATCAATAATCAAGACAATATTTTAAAAAACACCTTATTTTTTTATTTAGTTTATGTTTTTAAATGTTTTCCAATCAAACTGTTTGATCCTAAATTAACAATCGTGGTAATTTTCTCAACTAGATGACGAACGTGTAATTAAACAAAATTAATAAAAACCTAATCGTTAGACATTCATAATCTTAGTTAAAAAATATTCAAACGGCTTTACTTTGGAAACTGGTAAATTTAGGCTTAAGTTATCCAATAACTTTAACATATTGAGGTTTGATAAGCCGTTAGCTTTCCAAAAAAAATAAAAAAATAAAAATTTAAGGGACTTGACGTCAATAGACATTGCTGTTTGTATAACTGTATTCCAACTAAGGGATAATCAGCACAAGATTTAATTTTTTCACTTTCGTTTCATACACAATTCATACTCCACAGCTGCCCTGTTCTTGCACAACGAGTATCAGTGAGCACCGACTGATATATTGAGCCTTCGGCTTTACTCTGCCCGCGGGCGATGCATGCCCGCTTCGCTCGTTTCTTTTAGTTCTATGCTTTTTAATAGTAATTACGCAGGGTCAACTTTCGTGAACTATTATTATTTATTATAGTTATTATTCAGTTATATGGTAGGAGCAAAGTTTAGAGTTGCCACTTAATCTGTCACTATCAAAAAACCAGAACACCTACCCACTGTTGCAGACAATGAAATTAATATTTCTTATGTGTAATTTTAGGAACTTATTCCAAATATATCACATTAAAACTTCTTGCAACTTAAATGAAAGTATAATAAAAAAATATCTTAAGCCCTCTACGCACTAAACACGCCCGCGTACCACAATATGTTTTTATATACCATTTACCAAAATTCCCTGAGGGCCAAAGAGGCCGGCCTACAGTAGCTATGTAAACACACACATCCAATTGTGAACACATATAATGCATGCGTGGGTGTGGGCTACTGGTTTACGCGGCCAATCGGTAGCTTCCATACGAGGGGGAATAAGTTGGTAGTAAGAAAATGTATCGTCATGGCAACACTAAGATTTCTAGAATATATTTGTTTTATTTGTACCATGTGTGATTGGCAGGTAGAAAATGCCATCGGCATTAAGCCCACCTTTTGTATACTTTTGTTAAATGTGTGCAATAAAGTATTAAAAAAAAAATTTATATGCAGAAGTTTAAGAAAATGATGTTTATTATAACAAAAAATAAAATCTATACAGTCACATATTTTTCTCTCTTTGGAAAACCTAATGTAGGTAGGTGTGTAGATATATCTAAAATTTAAATTATATTTATATTGCTCACGGCAAAGGTTACATTAAAATTTGGCTCAGACAGTAAATCAATCGTTTTTCAGATGACGCATATAAGCTAGGGACTTTATGAGTTAAAGTTTCAAATCAATCAGTGGCCATCAATTTTCATAACCTAGTTAAGCAACACGATTTGGCTATTTAAGGCTTGGCTCAAACGAGCGACTAACCTGCTAACAGTTAATCAAAAAGTCCTAGGCCTGTGGAAACTCTTATTATTTTACTAGGCTAAAAACGCAACCAGACTAGATGATTGGTGGGAGATGGTACGAAATCGCATGGAGTGAAACGATTTGAGGAGGTTCTTTTTTGCCCAGCATTATGTAAATATGAGCGGGTTAACTAAGAACCATGTTTGTGTTGAACGAACCAAGTTTGTACCAGCTCAAAGTCAGTTACAATTACAATACTTAAGTATGACAAATACAATATTTATTTGTTTAATAAGTGTTAGATGAATTATATCCATAGGAATATAGCAAATTTACCTAATACCTTACCTAAGCTTTGGAGATTTGCGCAAGGCCAGATCTAGCCACTAAATTATGCCGACCTGTCTCAACCTGTATCAAAACTATCCGTGTCGTTTGAAAGACCGGAATACGATATTTCGAATGGTGTGTAAAAGTTTATAGATTTTATTCACAGTAAAATTCGCGATTAATTTTCTAGTAAAATCTGTAAATTTTTATGTGACAAGTTGGCGGTCAAGTGATTTGTGCTTTTTAAAGGAACATTTGGTTTATTTGTTCGGCTGACAGAAGGGCCAAACATGTCACTGACAGAAAATATCCCCTGTTCGACAGTAATTTTTATATGGGAAATTGGGAGCTATCCTAATATTGGCATCCGTTTGCACAAGCAAAAGTCTAAATGGAAGAGCTACATAAATAAACGGGTTGTTAGGCTTAGATCGCCCGTGTGAACCCAGCCTAAACATAATCCGTCAATTTGCGAGCCCGAAGGCTTTATTGGTAAATTAAGATGTTAAGGCCTGAATACATTTCGGTTTTATTTTAGAAAATTATTATACTGGACTGAATATGCGATAAATCGATAAATGCTAAACTACTAGATGCGAACCTAACCGACCTACTAATTTTATACTTTGGTTTATGTTAGCACGTTTTGAACTTAGATAGGCAGACGTATTGTAAGATCGATTTGTGAGAAACAGACTTACCTACAAATAAGGAGATGGACTAAAGCATAATGAATGTTTGAAGTTAAATAATATTAAAGTATTTAAAATATTTAGATTTTTCCAAATCGTTTCATTTCAGAGGAAATTTTATTCTGTAATAATTATGCATCGATGTAATTATGTGATACATATTCTGATTTCTGTGTAGGTAGTTAAGCTTTTGTCAAAGTCAAAGTCAAAAACTCTTTATTTCCATAAATACAATTAATGCACACTTAGAAAAGGTCAAATTCTTAATAATTAAACACTGACACGGAAATAAAGTGAAATTTTTGATTTCAGTCGCTTCGGTATGTCCCGTTCGTTGTGTCCCTACTATGTCAGTCTTAATTTCTTAAACCCTGTTGTCGCCATTTTTAAGAGGCTTTTATTAGGTACTTCATATGGTATGGTAGATTCCACAAGTTTCATGTAGTGATAGATGATACCAAGCTGAAATAACAAACTGAAACCGATTATGGTCTAATTTTACTTTTACCTTTTGTTAAACTAAGTTCAGCTTGAACGGGATCAATGTGCGCTATGCGCTGAACTGAGTTTATTTTATGTTGATTGCGTTCAATCGCAACGGTGAAATTTAACCAATGTAAACTAGAACCACTCGTGAAAAACCCAACAAATTAAAAAGGCAAACAAATATGATACACTCCATTTAACTCTTATCATAATCAATTCGTTCCACATTCAAATCGCACGCGCGCGTATGAAAAAGGAATTAGATCCAGCTACTGTTCAGCCAATAGCGGGCGAGGGCGGGGCGTAACACGGCAGCCAGTTGAGTAAAAAACTCTTTGTACTGGGTGTGACAGAACGACTTGGGAAATTGGGAAATAAGGTAGTTTGATTGTTACTAATAAAAAGGTTAATAAAATTGGTTTGGTGTCGTTTTTTGAAAGACACGGAAACCTTTTCTATGGCGGTGTTTATTATATTTAAAGGATACCCTCAACATGACAATACAATCGATACACACAAAATAAATTAAACGAATGTATGAAAATATGAATGAAAGCCATATAAATCATATTTTCATTCATTCATTAGTTTCATTCAAAATAAGTTGACTGTCTCTCGCCTGTCAAAAATAGGCCCAGTCAGTCTAGCTTAATACACGAAAGCCTGACCCAAATAGCTTGAAGGATAGGACGAATGAGTTTATGACACCATATACGTATAACAAAGAGAAAAATAAAATTTCAACTTTAAAAAATGTCTTGCAGGTAGCCCTAGTCAACGCGTCTACCTATCCTTTCTGAATTGCAATTTATGAGTTATTTCTCTTTCCAAAGTTCCATTACACCCTGTATTTAGTACATTATGCGCCGGAGTGGCGCGTAGGTGGAACTTTCTAGAGCCCGCGGCGATTCTCATGTGGGATGAAAGGTGTGATGCGTTCCTGGGCCTCAACATCGGGGCAAAGAAGGTCTTATATTGTAAATGATTTAAATAACGCTTCAGCAAAATAAAAAAATTGCTATAATAGTTAGTTACAGACGCTTTAGAACCTAGAACTTTATTTGATGAACTAAAATCGGGTACTGCTGGTATGCTATGATTATGAGGCGTAATGCACCATTCGCAGGGAGCATGAAACGTTTCGCCCCGCCGCGGCCCCCGCGCCATGTGCGCCGTCTGCTCGGAAACCCGTCTCGTTGCTCGCGACGGGTTTGCGGGTCTGCTCGTTGTGAGCGCCTTCTTTCCCCGTACTGACTGAACGAATGCTCGCTGTGTAACATGTTACACTACGCCCCGTAACACCGGTCAGTACCCGGCTTAAGAGGAAGCCCTAGCATCTTACTAAGTTGACTGACTTCAGCTGCTCGATTCAGATGTCTTCGTCTTCACTTTATACTATTTTCGCCGCCCATTGGCGCATTTAGATTACGAATAAAAAACATAAGAAATTTTACCAATGAGCGGCGAAATCAGTATGAGTGACACACTCACAAATACCAACATCTGAATCGACCAGCTGACTTCATAAACTAAAGAAAGACAAGCACGAAGCTCATGACTTCATTACGGTAGGTACTCGAAATAACTTTAACAAAATACATTAATAATAGAAGATTTTAATAGACGGAGATATTTGTGGCGTCTCATGTGGGAGGTACATATGTCCAGCGGCGATGATGATAATTAGAAGATGCCAATAAAATATTGATATCCTTACAGAGTCGGGGCTTCGATTCCGTTGTTGGGATTTATTAACCGCGTGGGTGCACCGCGGTTTTAATTTTTTTGCGCATTATTGTAACTTTATGTAATTAAATGACTTTACGTTGTAATAACATTAGTGAAGTAAAAGCTACAGGAAACATTAATGGTGCTTTTCATTGACAACTTATTTTGAGAATTAACTTCTTCATCATCGTTTTACCGGCCCGATCATAAATGGTTTAGGTATTGTGATTCTTGCATGTGTGTGTAATGATCCAGAGATGGCTGATGGACCCAAACAAACCCGGATTCGTAACTGGCACCTAGATTAAATCTTGACTTCATTTCAAATATTCATATCTAGAAAATTTACCAGAACTAAATCTTCTACTATAATAAGGTTTTTATTATTATAGTGCGTAAGCCCTCAAACTCGGGGTAGTTTATAAGAAATTAAATAATATCTCAAAAAAATCGATCTCGACGGGACTTGATCCCGCATCCTTCCCTCAGTACGGTAATGTGCTAGCCAACTGCACCACAAAATCCACTTGACCTCGTGGTGTAGTTGGTTAGGTTAGTAGGAGTCGAAAAACTTTGGGACTTCCTTCGGACTCCAGCGCCGTTAACTCCACCTACAGGAGAAACATTGATGCTTATCCAATCCTGTTCAAAGACTAAAGTTACCTTTAGTTTGTTTGACGAGAGGTGTGCGTTGCTCAATTTTAAGGTTTTTATTATTACAGTTTTTCGAGGCCTACGTCACTTGACCTCGTGGTGTAGTTGGTTAGCACATTCCCGTACTGAGGAAAGTATGCGGGTTTTTGGGATATTATTTGATTTCTACTTGCGCCACATAAATTTGTTGACAAAGAAAATTACTTTATTTTTATTGTTTAACAAAATCAACAGCCCTTATATCTAAACAGTTCTAACCTTAATAACCTAACTTACGGCCATATTACATTTCAATAATAAAAAAAAATAGAACTAGTATTTACAATTGAAACAATTAAGCTAACTGCAGATTGTTGCAAACAATCTACAGGTAGCTCAAATGATCCATATCAAAACCAGTCAGAAGCGTCCCCAAGACGCTGGCTGCATTGCCCCGCTGCATGGCAATGCTGATGCGCTGCGCCAGACAGTAATATTTTATTTTATATATTTATTTATTTATTTTAGGGAAACCATCAGCACATTATACATAAATGGGTGACACAATAGAAATTGATGGGCTATTAACAGGAATCCACTGATATAATTACATAATAAGCACGTAGTACCTGTTTCTACGTAACTACCTACTTATCCTCAAAAGGAATAAAACATTTCTATCTTATGAATGATCAAACATCAAATACCCGTCTATTTGACCAAATTTTGACCATTCAAACAGCTAACTTCTTAAGCAAACAATGCAAAAACTGACAGGTACTACACCTGTGGCGCTAGCTGACAAACATGGCTGTTTGCGGTCAACTCCGGCGCAGCCTATGCAAACAATTAGTGACGTTTATTCTTGTGAATGAAAACTTCATTATCGTCATCATCCCACCTCATGGGCCGCCACCTATTTGTGCGTCTTAGCTGCTTGTCTTCTGCATCTGCCTGCAGCCCTTCGCAGAATTGGCTGCTTAAGAGGGCGCAATGCGCGCCATTTTGGGAAAAGGATAGGCATAGGAACTCGCTTTCATAGGAGCGGGACAGAGTATACGTTTTTGGAACGGCGGCGAAAGCGCAAAAATCAAGTTTTTGCTTATTTACAAGAAAACTGCTCAACTTATGAAGAAAGTGGTTCAAGGAACCAAATAATTAGTATTACCTATGAATAAAAATATAAGTTATTTCAAAAGACCGCAGGGTTCCTGAGATCTCGACCAGATTACGTGCGAAACAGTGCACTTACATGTATTTTTTTCTCTCAATCGTGTTTGAACCAAAGATTTTTTTTTAATTTTATGTAATTCATATTTTTTACCACGGGGATCCCGTGACTACTGAAATCTAGGCCTAGGTTGACACCCAAACCCGTTGGTTCGCCCCCTAAAATTCTTTAGTATCCCGTGCTAAAAGGAATGTTAATTTCACTCACAATATTGCAATCTCCACAACCACAGCGTAACTTATAAAGAAAACCATATCAGTTGTCGGAAGGTTTGGAGACCTTTTTTATGCGCTTTTCAAAGGGCGTAGGTAGGTAGGTACACTTCTTGTGCAAATATGCACATACGCCTTATTTATATAGGTGTATGCCTTTATACTTTTGCCAATATGTAACAAAAAATAGCACCTATTTTTATTGTTCTGTATTTTTACAATGAATGATAGGTATGTAATATTAAATCCCATGAAAAAGTAAATCCCCTAGGTGAAACCATTTTTTTATTGGATTTACTTTGGTTTGTTTTAGTTAAATTTGCAAGGTTTTTGTGATTGTAAAGGTACTAGTGCTGCCTTTATTTATTTATGTTATCGATACTCAGTATCGTAAAACAATATCTACAAAACACATATTTTATCGCACTCACACTTTTTGTAATGTCACAGACAAAAGTAGCTAGCCAAGTTTTGTAGCCTAAATTTGCTTAATCGGGGGTTACGAGAAATTAGTGTGGAATTGTTGATTACTTTATAATTTGGAATTATTATTATTTTATAAAATAATCAACAATTTTTTTGATGTTTTTTCTTATCGATTAGGTATAGGTATTTATTGTGGTACATTTGTTTATTTTGTTGTATTTTGATATGGTCTAATAAAAATGGAAGCAATAATGATGAATAATAATGAATGATTATCTACGTGACTTAGGTTTTGATATTTTTTTAATTGACTAGTCATTTACTTTTAACAATGGCAGATATGGAACGAATATCCAAGTTCTAAACATCCCAAGCCCAATTTTTGTATTTATTACATGTGAAGATGAATTTGAAAACCTGAAAGTAAAGCTACATTTGAGCGCGACGGTCCTTAGTCTACGCAACACAGGAAACTTTTGTTTGGACTAGATTACACACAAAGGTTTTTGAGTTTCGGCTAAGCTTATCTCGTCGTAATCTCACGGCTTCAAAAGATAAAATTCTTTTTGAGATGTGTTAAATATCAACAAATAAAAGCTTGGGGTTTTGGTTCTTTGTCGGAAAATACTTTTGGTTTGTTTCGGAAAAAAGCGATTGGTTTTTAGTGAAAATGTGCTTTTGGATAGGTACTAACTTTTCTCATTACTAATATCGTATTGATTAAAACTGTGCTTTAATTTGTCAAAAATTTTCTCAAATTTTGTAAAATTTTTAATCTCGGTTCGGCTGTAGGTATATTTGTTTGTATACATGTTTATTACTCGATATCAAAGACAATTGTTGACAGATTTCAACATTGCAGATGAATAACTTTAAACCGGTAAATAAAATAACATCTACAACACTAATGTTTCACTGAGGTTCGATTCTTTCGGCGAAGTTGAAAGAAAGTGACGGCTGTCGGCGCCCCGCTGCGCGTCCTCGGCGTAACCGAAATAATAGTGTTCGATATTCGAAATATTTTAAACGAATTTATTCAGTTCTTATTTTTATCGATGTTTTGTGACCGCACTATTAGAGGCGGCAAAACTGATGTTTGTTTAAAGTTTTTATACAAACTCCATTAAAAAACTCTGAATATAAGAAACTGCTCTCACGATTTATAAAGGCCATTACCTATTTCTTTTATCAAAAGGATGGTGCCAATAATACTGCAATCTAAAGTCAAACGACCAACAAGAATAAAAATTTGAATATGTTATGCATATTTTTGTAGGATTGGAATTAATCCGCAGATGGCGTTTTGCGGAGGTGGCGATGACCAAAGGCTCTGCCACTGAGTTACACGTAGATCAGGAGCTAATGGTCATTTTTACACCTCATTACAAAATAATGGGACTATTGTGACTTGCATATTTTAAGGTTTTCCGGTGGCTATAGAAGTAAGAACTATGAAGAATATTTTTTTATTTAGTGTTATTTTTTGTAAAAAGCTACATTGCCCCTTTAAAATATCGTAAAATTAACGTATTTTGTAATTACCTAATCATATGTTGTAGGTAATTAATAAAATGTTATTAATAGTTTGACGAAATCATGACGAAATCCTGCGTTTGTAAAAGTGATGTAGGAGACAGTTCCCTAAAATCGATAATATCTCAAAAACCAGCTAATACAATATCAAAAAATTGACATTTAAGTACTTTCCCGGCGAATCTAACAAAACTTCTACTTAGCTTTTTCTTTTTCTATTTAATAGAAAGTTTCCTCACATACATTGCATGTTGCAACTCGTAATTTAATTAGGTATAACCTGACCATTAAGCTCCTGGTCTATAAACTTCCAAGAACAATAATTACGCATGTTAATGTAGCCGACTTTATACCTCAAGCTGACATATAGGACGTACCTACCATGCTGTTTTTTAACGATTGGCGAAAGGTCCTAAAATAAAGTGTGAGGCCTTAAAAAAAGTACTAGGTACCTACGTACGAACAACATTTAGGAGCCTGAATTGAACAATAGCAAAAATAGATTAGGAACTTGCATATTTAAAATAAACCGCCAAGTGCGAGTCGCCTCGCACACGAAGGGTTCCGTACCGTAAAAATCAGGCAACTTTTTCAAAGAACATCAAATTTTCATTTGTTTGAAGACCCGTTTAAATTTTCAGCTTTATTATATTTTTAGTATTTGTTGTTATTTTATTACAGTTGAAGTTAGTATTTATAAAAAGTTTCATTTGTATGGATCGCTCTGCAAACTTCGGAGATAGGGGGATGGGTATTTATTCGACTTTTTTCAAATTATTCAAAAAGTATGAAACCTACAGAAATTTCAAAAATTGTTTTGAAATGTACAAATTGATACCTTTCATTGGATACCCTATTGTGATTTAAAAGCCAAAATAAACACGTTTTTTTTGTAAGGAAACCCACTCTAATTTAAATATTTATTTTATTTTTATAACTTTTTATTCTAGCGGCAAAAGAAATACATATTCTCTAAAAATTTAAATTGTCTACCTCTTACGGTTCTGGAGATAGAGTCCTGGAACAGACGGACGGACGGACAGCGAAGGCTTAGTAATAGGGTTCCGTTTTCACCCTTCGGCTACGGATCCCTAAAAAGTTAAAAGGAAGTTCAAAGTTCACGATTTAAAATTTTCCCAAAATTATTTATCGACGATGTATTTCTAAATCTAATTTTAATCGTTAACTACTTTGATTTTTCATATCACTGTAATTGCTATAACAATAACTACAGACAAATGATAAAATACGATAAATTAACAGCGGAAGAAAACACAGGGCTAATAAAATATTGTTAATTAACCTATAAAAAGTGTCTCACGAAAAAAAGCACGCGGCAATATTTTAAAAACGGCGATTAGCGACGAAAAAATCGATCGTGGGTGTAACAATCAAGCAAATTCATTCCATACAAATCTCATGGGAATAAGTCGAAGGTGTCAAAATCTATGTCTAATGAATGACCCTTACAATACCTTTTGAGAACTAACAAAGGGTACCCTTAGAACATCTCAAAATGCTTTTTTCAACAACCATTCTTATTTTATTGTTAAATAAACCATAAATCGTTACAAAATGGACACTAGAGAACTCAATGGACTGCCGCACGATCGCATATATGAAAAAAAATCTTTATATTAAGGACAATATTTTTGTATCCTCTTGTATCCTTTTGTAACCTTTTGTGGGAGTAGCGCCGCCGTGAAGGCGCTAAGATTTTTATGGCAATTTATAAAATTACTGAAATCATTTAGGGTTATCAACATTGTGATCATATGGGAATTAACGATATTGGAACCCGTTTCAAAATTATTGTCATCTTGAGTGTGCTTTTATTTTTATGTTCACGAAAAAGGGGTACCTATTTTGTTTTATTTTATTGCGATATGTAAATACAGTTTTGAAAGTATAACAACAGCTGAATAAAACTAATTTTTCAAATCAAATGTATAGTTTAGTAGAACCTCGCTTATTATTTTTATTGTCCTGTTCATTCAATGAATGTGACATTTAAAACAAGCAATCAAATCTTTAAAACATGAATGAACAAAGTGTGAATGTGTTAATGTTGATGAATAAAATGATTCATATCTAAATGGAAATGTGATTTATATGAATGGTAAAGTGATTCATTTTAGTAAATATGTTAGTAACACAAATTATTAAAACGTTAAAGCTGATTCAACTGATGCAATCCATAAAATTTTAAAAAAGGTTACACGTTACACGACAACGTTCGACAACTTTCTGAAATTGAGATTGAGGTAGAAGAGAATCAATTGAATCAAGATAAAAGAACAGATGTAAGCGTACTTACTGTGTATTGGGCGATATGAACGGCGATTACTGTTGATTAATGTATAATTTAACGTACAAATTACTGGGCTGCGCGGCTGTGACTGTTGCTTATTCAGTAAAAAACAGTAATTTATTAGTGGCGACTTCTCGTGTTGGCGCGGGCTTAACGAGTGTGTGGCGTGCGCTGCGGTGGACAGAAAAAACTGGCTCGATACGTAGCTAGCAGTGGCCTGAGGAAGAATAACCCCAGGAGTCGATGGGAGCTGCCACCGCTTCCGAACGCGCCCCGCACCCCGCGCACCGCCCCGCCCGCCGATACAGATCACGCATTCTACGAATACCTTTAGCTGCGGCACCGGCGACCACCAGCCATCTCTTTCGCTCCAACGCTGATGCTGCTGCCTTGGAGGTCCGAAGAATCACGGATGTGCGGGGAAGAGGGGGTCTAATGGAAGTTTCACAGCCGACAACGCTTCCTAAGTTCACCGAGTAAAGGTCACGCGCGGGCTAAGCGAGGCGAGCGTCGCAGCGCGAGCGTGGAGCTCGACCGCGAGGAAGCTCGTGCGCAACACCGGCAGCGCCCACATGACCGGCCGTTTAGTGCGCGCCGGTGCTCACACACCCCGACCGTCTCGCTCACACTCCCACCGATTCCTATAACGCTCGTTCCCACACGGAGACGTGAAAAAATGTATCTAGTTCTGTCGAGGTGAACGCGGAGTGCAGTAGCAGATTTTTTTTATTTCAATAAATTTGTGGTCGTTGGTCTCGCTTAAGCGCGCGCCCGGGGCGGGGGGGAGCGAGAAGGAAGATAGCTACTGGGTTACGCCTGCCGCGCGTTCTGGTTATTATGTAGGCTGTTTTAGAGTGTACTGTATAAAGTACATAAATACGCGGTAAATGCTTGTACCTTGTGGTGTGGCGAGTAATTTATGTACTCTCCGCGAGGCTTCTGTCTACCGTGTTACGCGCCGCCTATTAAGCTCATTGCTTTAGTTTATTTTTGCTTTGATATTTTTGTTATCATTGGGAATCTTGCCTGTACAAATCTTGGTATAATTGAAAATGTATTTGTATTATTTCAATAAAATATTATAGACTTAAAATTTCTCAGTACGATTCGTTTCACAAACGGTTTACTCAAATCTTTGTTTGTCCATCTAATTCCGACAAAACCGAAACGTAACGGCCCGACACGCGTCACGACAATGGAACAAAAGCAACAATAAACAAAACAACGTCACGGCTGTAAACATCTAATCAAGGTGACAAACAGACGGACAAAACTGATAATAGTGCCGAACATCAAAACATATTAGGGAGGATATTGTGTCCAAAATTGGCAAGCATTCACCATGTCGACGGGGGCTGAGGAAACTTTGTTGGTTTACGACCTAAGAAAAGGACGTTGAGAATTGAAACGGGCTTTTGGAAAAAAAGTGTGACAGAACCTTAGTCTTTGTTGGTCACAGACCACACCTAGTGAAGCCCGTTGCTAATTGTCTAATTTATTTTTTATTTGATTTGGCTTAGTCCGCTCGAGTGGGGTTTCCACACCAGAGCTCATCATCGGTAATCGTGCATACAAAGTTATCGAATTATCGCTAGATATACAAAAGTGTTGTGTTACCTAACCAATCCAATTTCATTGTTTTTCAACTGGAAGAATAAACAAAACACTAAGTCAAAGTCAAAGTCAAAAACTCTTTATTTCCATAAACACAATAAATGTACATTTAGAAAAGGTCAAATTCTTAATAAATAAACACTGACACGGAAATAAAGTGATATTTTTGATTTCAGTCGCTTCGGTATGTAGACTAAAGTAAAGAAGCGACGAAGAAACCTTTAGCCTGATAGTTGTTATTTTTCGAGTTGGAGTAAATCCCGTCCCAAGCTTTTTTATCCTCTAGATAATCTGATATTTTATAGTAGGCCATTTTATTTTACACAAGAAGGTTTTGACAATTTGTTTGAATTTATTTACTGATAATTTTAGCAACTCACTAGGAATTTTGTTGTAGAAGCGTAGGTATACATTGCCCTAGCCATTGCCAAGATACATTAATTTTGTGTAGTCTAGTTGTGGGCATAGCGAGTTTATGTTTATTTCTTGTATTCAAATTATGTACATCGCTATTTTTAAGGGGTTACTGTTCTAGTAACCTTTTTCTTGAATAACTACAATGTTTTTTTTATGTTTTTTTTTATGAATTATTTATTTCCAATTATATATACAAATAAGTTCCACCTTTAAAATTACTTATACTTTACCTAATTTCTAGAGGTATGATAGAACATTGGAGGGAAGCGCGTTGATGTCTTTTGTATGAAAAAGCAAATGAGAAGTAAAAATTGTTTGTAAAATGTATTCTGGGTACTTACTATGTATAATAAAAAAAAATATATCTACGTAATGTTATTGTAAAGTATATCAGTTATCTACCCATAACACAAGCTCTGCTTAGCTAGATGATGTTTAGTGGATTGTCCAGCATGATTTATTATTATTTATTATTCTTTTAATCTTTCTAAAACAATTGTACCTAATTTACTAATTAATAATTATAATTTTTGAAGATGTGAACGTGTTGTTACTTTTTGAATAGTAAAAAAAATCGACTGAAGCTGTTTATACCATTTGAAAAGCAGTGCTAGAGCCACCATGTGCGTCGTGGAGAATGAAAGTGTGTGAAATCTTACAAAGTCCATGGAATTAATTGAATTGCTAAAATTTTGTCTGAATTTGTATCTTACATAAATAAAAACACCTATAATAGATACTAATGTAAGTAGTAGCAGGTAGTAGTACCTACTAATATTTTGACGACCGATGTGGCGCGGCGGGCGAAGGTCCGCCTGCGACGCAGAAGGTTGCGGGTTCGATTCCCGCGTTGGGACAAATGTTTGTACGATCTGCAAATATTTGTTCCGGGTGTTCTGGGTATTTTCTATATATAATAAAAAATATATATCTATGTAATGTATTGTATTAAGTTTATCAGTCATCTAGTGCCCATAACACAAGTTCTGCTTACTTTGGGGCTAGATGATGTTGTTTGGATTGTCCAGCATTATTAATTTATTTAAAAAAAAGGCGAAAATTTGTTGAACTAGAGTGACATTTTATCATAGGTATTTAAAGCTCTGGATCTGGAATAAATTATTGCTCGTTAGTTATACGCGACTACAAACCATTTCTAAAAATATCGTTTAGCCACATCAATTCTGAATGTGATGCGTCGTCTAGTAGATGACGTAATTTGAATGAAATAAAACGAATAAGGTAAGTTAGCTATTGTATTTTTAAAGGTTGGAATTTCGGTACACGATGTTGAACACTAAAAGAATACGTTGACAGATAAGTGATGTCTTTCTTTTTGTTGTTCGATTGTCAATAGTTTTTTCTCATATTGCTAAGCCAGGGCTTAGGTATTGTAATGGATGTGGAGGGAGCGGAGGCCTTTGACCAGCAGTGGGATCCAGCTAGCTGATAATATAAACATTATTTATAACAATAAAAAACAACCCTTGCCCTAACGACGTCATCCGGCGGGCCTTTGTCACCGCTAGCGTACCAGCTATTCTCGAACCGAATGGTCTGTTGCGTGACGATGGTAAGAGGCCTGACGGCATGACACTAGTCCCATGGGAGTTGGGGAGGCCCATTGTGTGGGACGCTACATGCGTCGACACACTTGCGCCTTCCCATCTTCCGAGGACATCCGTAAGGGCTGGTGCGGCGGCAGATTTGGCCGAGGATCTCAAGAGACGCAAATATGCAGGTCTCGACAGAGCCTACATATTTGCTCCCTTTGGGGTCGAGACCCTAGGTCCGTGGGGTACCGAGGCTCTCCGGGTTTTTAAAAAGTTATCTGAGCGTCTGGTCGACGCGACGCGTGACCCGAGAGCTGGCGGATATCTGACGCAGCGCATCAGCATTGCCATACAGCGGGGCAATGCAGCCAGCGTCTTGGGGACGCTTCCGACTGGTATTGATATGGATCAGTTGAGCTACCTGTAGATTGTTTGCAACAGTCTGCAGTTAGCTTAATTGTTTCAATTGTAAATACTAGTTATAATTTGATTGTAATTTTCTTTGTTAATAAAGGCCATTGCCACCCTTCTTCAGCTTTAGGGGTAATTATTAAGATTAAGGCCCGTATTACGAAAACTTGCTCACTCAAACAGCAATCTATGCTTGCGCAATGCTATGCCATAGAAAAACGTTACTCAAGAATAGATCGATGACTGAGCAAGCGTTCATAAGACGGGCCTAAAAGTCACTCATATGTGTAAGTAGTTTAGTTTAAATGCTTGTTATCTACTTCGATGCAGAACTTTCGTCACAGTTGAAAACAACTAAATCAATTAATAACGATTGCAAATCTCAATACCTCTTCACCGAACTCTAATTTATTGCAAACTCTTCGGATTCTTAAAATCCTGTCGATGCTTAAGAATGCGCGGTATCCAAGTTCATCTGATGATGGATGGTGCTAATCTTTAATCTGCCACTGGTTACCAGAAACTACAGGTAGTCGAAGCATAGCTCATTTAATGGGATTTTAATTATCTCAGCATCTGATCGCTTGTTTTGAATACGAATACCTAAATATTATAACGGATTAGATTTTAAGGTATAAATAATAAATATCCATACAAATATTATAAATTCGAAAGTAACTCTGTCCGTCTGTCTGTCTGTTACCTTTTAAACGGATCTCAATGAAATTTGGTAGGGAGGTATCCCGGGGACGGACATAGGCTACTTAAAAAGTGCGTGTACCCGCGGGCAGCAGCTAGTGTACCTACTATATTCCAGCTTTACTACATTCATCGTAGGAATTAATCTTCCCTCAAAAAATAAGTAGGTAAATAAAATATATTTACCTACCTATAGCTCTAAAAGTTATATGATATAAAAAAATATATATTAAACATATTTAAGACCTCAATTATTTTCAATTAAAAAGACCTTAATGCCAGGGGTAGGTATTAGCCTAAAATATTATCAATGCTACTTTTTTTTGAGGTTTGATTTTCAGTCAATTCCATCTAACTTTAAATAATTAATATAGATATTATATATATCAATTAGGAATTATTAGAAATTATATCTTTATTAGAAGTAGCCAATGTCCAACTGTGGACCAGCATAGGGCTAGATGATGATGTCGATGAAGTATTTTATTTATTGAGTACTAGCTGCTGCCGGCGACTTCGCGCGCACTTTACCTGGATAAAAAGTAGCTCATATCCGTCCCCGGGATACCATCTACCTCCCTGCCCAATTTCATTGAAATCCACTCACCCGTTTAGTCGTCAAAATGTAACAGACAGACAGAGTTACTTTCGAATAATAATAAATAAATAAATAATGCTGGACAATCCACACAGCATCATCTAGCCCCAAGCTAAGCTGAGCTTGTGTTATGGGTACTAGATGACTGATAAACTTAATACAATACATAACATAGATAGATATTTTTTATTATATATAGAAAATACCCAGAACACCCGGAACAAATATTTGCAGATCGTACAAACATTTGTCCCAAGGCGGGAATCGAACCCGCAACCTTCTGAATTCAATAATATTAGTATGGATATGGATTTTCGGAGGAATTTTAAGTATTCAATTAAAATTCTTTTATGTTTTTTAAGTCCTTTAAAACTAGCAAACTAATAAAGTGATTCAGAATTTGGCCAGCGACAATTCACCAGGTCATTACCGGCTGTGGCACCACCTTTTCGTTATTATATGGCGCCCCCCGCAGCGGCTTAGTATCGGATGTGTGCCGCGCTTGGACAGAATTAAGTTTGAACGTGTTATTTAAAAAAAAAATCTAAGTTGTTTTTGGTGAGAAAAAACGCTGAATTTCATGGGTTTGAGGCGTGTTGGAGTAGCTGCCTTCTGTCTTAGCTCAACGTAGAGACATACTGCTTTGATGCACAGGCTACTATACTCTAGCCATAACTTGATGTGGAATGTTTGTAAACAAACCACGACATAAAAACTAAAACTTGCTTGGCGTCGAGTTTTAGATATAATTGTAGGTAAGCAATGTTTATTGAATCAAATCAAATCGTTTATTTGCAAGAATACAAAATTATTATACAATGTCAGATCTTATAACTATTTTAGTAAATGTATTCAGCCTGCACGCAGGCGTGCAAATATTAAGCAAGTCATATTATTATAATTATATATAAAATTAAACAAATCGTCTTGGAGACGCTTCCGACTGGTCTGATATGGATCAGACTGGAATGATATGGATCAGTTGAGCTACAGGTAGATTGTTTGCAACAGTCTGCAGTTAGCTTAATTGTTTCAATTGTAAATACTAGTTCTAATTTGTGTTTATTATTGAATTGTAATTTTCTTTGTCAATAATGATTTATTGTAATTAAACTATATTAGTCATTTGTAACAATTCAATTGAAGGACCGATCACAAATCGAGAATTAAAGTAAGTTCTGTATACGAAGACGCGGCAACATCGAGTGAATTTTAGGTTAAGTATGGGTGATTTGTTTACAAACATTCTACATCGAGTTTGGCTAGTGTATAGTTTCAGTCATAATTAGAAGGCTACGATCTAGATTTGGAAGTTCCAACTTATTTTTGATCCATTTTCTTCTAGATTCGGAGCGAGCGCCCTTTGCGTGGAAAGAATAAACCGCCAAGTGCGAGTCGACTCGACACGAAGGGTTCCGTACCGTAAAAATCAGGCAACTTTTTCAAAGAACATCAAATTATCACTTGTTTGAAGACCCCTTTAAATTTCCAACTTTATTTTATTATTAGTATTTTTTGTTATTACAATTTTTTTTAAAGGGCAATGGCCTTTATTAACAAAGAAAATTACAATCAAATTATAACTAGTATTTACAATTTAAACAATTAAGCTAACTGCAGACTGTTGCAAACAATCTACAGGTAGCTCAACTGATCCATATCAATACCAGTCGGAAGCGTCCCCAAGACGCTGGCTGCATTGCCCCGCTGTATGGCAATGCTGATGCGCTGCGCCAGATATCCGCCAGCTCTCGGGTCACGCGTCGCGTCGACCAGACGCTCAGATAACTTTTTAAAAACCCGGAGAGCCTCGGTACCCCACGGACCTAGGGTCTCGACCCCAAAGGGAGCAAATTTGTAAGCTCTGTCGAGACCTGCATATTTGCGTCTCTTGAGATCCTCGGCCAAATCTGCCGCCGCACCAGCCCTTACGGATGTCCTCGGAAGATGGGAAGGCGCAAGTGTGTCGACGCATGTAGCGTCCCACACTTTTACAATTGAAGTGTTACATAATTATATAAAGTTCCATGTGCCTACCTATTGTAGTTCAAGAGATACAGCCTTGACAAATTAAGAGCATAAAAGGCAATAAAATCACGTTTTTTGTATGGGACCCCCTTTAACTTTGATATTTATTTTATTTTTATTACTTTTTGTAAAAGAGCAAGGCAAGATATTTATCTTGCCGCTAGAACATATACACATAACACATTCTCTGAAAATTTCAACTGTATACCCTTACGGTTCATGCGATAGAGCCCTGTGATGTGACAGACGGACGGACGGACAGCGGAGGCTTAGTAATAGAGTTCTGTTTTCACCCGTCGGGTACGGAACCCTAACTAGGTAGGTACCAACTTTCGATTTAATTCTCAACGTTAATCCTATTGATATCGGCTTTGATCTCTGATTTTATATTTCCAGGAATTCAAACTACAGCGATAGAGGGGGGTACTGTGCGAGCTAGAGTCGTGCAAGGATCTGTCACGCAGGGCGTCGTGTAAAAAAGCTTTCTGGCTGACAAGTAGGTAAGTGTATCATTAAAAATATATGTTTCATCATAAATCGTTAAAACAGCCAAAGGGAACAAACAAAACAAATAGGAAACGGCCTACCACATTGATGCGTCAGTACATTCGTCAGCCACCATATATAAGATCTTGCATTAAAACCACTATAATAAATTCAATTTTGTCCCGGGATTAAATTACAACCTTCGTTCATTTCGTATGCGACAATAAAAATGCAAATACCCACAGCGAAGCAATAAATTAAGATATCCTTTAAAACAATTCGATGACGGTTATTGTGTGACCTTTTTATATCATTTTGCTACTTCAAGGTTTAATAACGTTCTCGAAATAACGATTTAAATTGAATACCACCTGAGCCCACCACCACATGAGGCTCAAAAGGGGGGGGGGGAGGTCGGAATCGGGGGAGGGGGTTGTAGTGAGATATCATCACGTGTATAATATTTTTCATTGTTCGCGCGAAATCTAAACCGTATACACAGACATTTTAATCACGATGCTTAATTTTCCCGAATTAAATTAAATAGTCCCTGTGTTTACTAACTAAACTTTGTGGCTCTAGTTAGACTAAACGTAAACTATAGTTTCTACCCGTGGCTTCGTCCGCGTTTTTCCAGGATAAGTCTAGAACTATTGCGAAATTTCAGACTGACTCGTTGATTCGTGACTTGTGACATCCAACACTTTCGCATTAGTAAGTTCTATAGATGTTCAGAGTTGTTTATAACCTAGCTAATTAAGTACTACTATAGACCCTGATGGACACACTATATGTATGGAGAGAGAGGAGGACGGAGAATATTAATATTCGTGTGATTTTAGATAGGTAGCTTATGGCAGAGTATAATATAATAAATAATACTAACGTATAGAATGGATACTCTTCGTCCCCCACCTGACCGAGCTTCCTCACCCCGCCGGCCCATAGTCGAGTTCGGTTTGCGTTCCAAATGCACGGGATGTACGTACGGCGCACTTCGAGACCGGCAAGGTATGTAATGATTTTGACAGACGACACCGATGGAGTTCGGTGGTTTTGTTTGTTTGATCATGGTCATATGAAAATTCTTTTGTTTTGAGGTTTGATTTCACTTATGTAAAAGAAAAATTAAAATAAAATGTCGTTGGTGTATTTTGCAACTATCTCACTTGCACAACATGTTAATGATGTGACCGTGGACGTAACACGGCACGTGTGAGCTCATACATGAGCAACACAGATGCGCATGTATGTGCTGAGCGAGACGCGGCTTTTGTATGGAGAATTGTTAGAAATGGTCGAGTGTCCGGGCAGGAGTAAAGTATTTTCAAGGATCGGAAACACTTAAATAAATAATGCTTGACAATCCACACATCATCATCTATCTCCAAACTAAGCAGAGCTTGTGTACCTTTAATACATTTCATAGATATCAAGGTACTTTTTTATTATCCTAACAACAACACCCAGAACAAATATCTGCAAAGAAAAAAGATTCACGTGAAGTCAAAGTCAAAGTCAAAAACTTTTTTCTATAAATACAATAAATGCACACTTAGAAAAGGTCAAATTCTTAATAATTAAATACTGACACGGAAATAAAGTGATATTTTTGATTTCAGTCGCTTCGGTATGTAGACTAAAGCAAAGAAGCGACGAAGAAACCTTTAGCCTGTTAGTGAAAGATGCACATTAAATTAAAATGATCTGAAAATATTTGATTTACCCTACCTTTAATCTACAACCTAAACCTTTAATCTACTACACAGCACACTAACTTGAGACACTAATTAATCCTATGTATACCTACCTACATTGAGCGGTTTATTTTTTGGGCTTTACGATAGATTCTACCATGCATTCAGAGGGTTAAAACAACCAGCAAATCGTGGGTGGCCAGTGTTAACTATACACATCAATGGATTCATTACAAAACCTTTTAAATTAACGATAACCGTAATTAGCTTAAACATAAAATTGGTTTTCGAATAAAAGAATCAAAATCACGTCGTTTTGGTTAAATGTGCACTTTTACGCCTCGGTCGATAAAACTTTGGAACTTTCGATAGGGCTTTTCGATTATGATATTAAAAAAAATTTGGAGGTAGGTTTACACCTACAACAAATATGCGTGGGTTGCAAGTTCATAGTTTAAAAAGTCATTTAAAAGTTGTAAAATCTTACGAAATAGGTATAGTTGGTCAATAGTGGGAAGAGTCGAATTACGTTTATGTGTTATTATTGCTTTATTGCCGGTTTCAAAGAAAATTGGCATTTTTTTAAACTTGTGTAACATGACTAATATTTTCAGTGGCTTTTTTGATTGCTATGTATATTCATAGAATTCCTAAAGGTACCTAACTTAATTTAATGCCATCTGTCAGGTGTTTATCTGTTAAATGACACCCAAAATCAATTTAAATTATTCAATGAATGCTAAAATAAAGTTAGAGTTTTTATTCTTAAACATCGATAAATCTATAACACGAGACAAATAAGTCATAACATTGGAGGCTGGTAAGGACACGGAATAACATAGCTCAGTGGTAAAACAGCTTCAACACAATTTAATTTACTTTGAACTGAGTTTTTATTAAAAGCACTTTTTTATTAGCCATAATTTTCTTTAACCTTTAAACTCCTGGGCAAAGGCCTCATCCAATATTTTTTTCGGGTCTATAAAAGCTTATCTATACTCGAGCTATTCTCAATGTACAAAGTTTGTAAGCAACTTACTGCACATAAAACCAAAATTCTCTTTTTGGCATTGACTTTGAAAAGCAATTGTCAGCAATATGCATTGTAGGAAAGAGCTTGAATCGACGAGTAGTGCAACTTCTGTGAAAAAACAACGAGCAAGAAAGTAATTTTTAGGTTAAGCATGGAAGCAATGTTTACAAACATTGTATATTGAGTTTCGCCAGAGTATAGGTACCTATAGCGGGATATTTACCTACCTTTAATGATAGAAAGTATCTACTACATAGCTCAGAGAATTAGCAAGCTGAAGTGGCAGTGGGCTGGCCATATCTCGCGAAGAACCGACAACCGCTAGAGTAAACGTGTTCTAGAGTGGAGACCGCGACTCGGCAAACGTAGTGTAGGACGCCCTCCGGCCAGGTGGGATGACGATCTGCGAAAGACTGCAGGTAGATGCTGGATGCGGCAAGCTGAAGACAGGGCGCTATGGCGCTCATTGGGGGAGGCCTATGTCCAGCAGTGGACTAAGATAGGTTGATGATCTAGTCTACTACTATCTACGTAATAAAATTTAAGCTTTTTCTCCACACAAGGAGTGTTATTTCTTTCCTCCTTCAAAATTTGTAGTATTCGGTTAACTGTGAATGAAATGATAACGTAAAGCCAACTTTCATGACTACTATCCAAGTGTGCTGGCCTTGCTTTGAAAGCTGTTTTATATATACCTATGTATAGAATCCTATACGCTCTTTTTGCGAACATGTATCGACATGTTTGGTATTGAAAAAACTGTTTTGTTCACTGCAAGCCAGGTAGGCAAAACCTAATAAATAATTTGTAGTTTTTACGAGCTATTGTAGTCTATAAAAACTAGTCTAGGTAGAGCCGATTTCACTCAGTCTAAGAATTATGAGACAGTGTTGTCGATTCTGTTGTTTTAGAATTAACTTAAATTAGTTAAAAATAGGATTTTGGAATGTTAAACAGACGAAAGCTAATAAATGTTCCAAAAATTAGACTGGCAGGTTTAAAATTAGGATGACAGATCTAAAACAACTCAACTTAGTTATAATAGCTTAACCCTATTCTTTGCATTACGTTTTAGCTATGATTAGAAACGTCTAACTAATTTTAGGAGGCATCTAATTTGGTCATGATTAAAATTGGTAGGGAAAATGCTGGATAAAAACATTAGGGTACGTACAGACAGACAGACAGACAGACAGACAGACAGACAGTCAGTCAGTCAGTCAGTTTGCAATTTTCAAACACGTTCTAATTTAGCTATTTTTAGGATCTGTTTTAAGAATACCATTTTAGGTCAACCTATCTTAGAAAATTGAGAAACCGTAAAATTTAAGTTAAGAATACTAAAACAACAGAATCGACACCAATTTAGGTTGTGTTTAAACAGAATCTAAGAAAGACAAAAGAACTTGAAAAATAGTATAGGTTAGGTTAGGCTAGGACATATCAGATTAGGTATAAGTAACTAAGCCCAGATTTTTGTGTCTCTTACTATAAATTAACGCAGAGACTTTTAGCCAGAGGTGCAAAAGAACACGGAGTCATTTACCTTCTTCATTTTCAGGGAAGCTGCGTTTTTATCCACCGGAGTTTCCTGAACCCCAAGAAAGAGAGTTTTTGCAAGTGAGACTTGTATATCAAAATATCGATGCGTGTATGTGACTGTTTGTGGCATCGTTACTACCAAACCGATGAACCGACTTCGTTTTTTAGGTTGAATCTATTTATCGAATGTTCTTAGCTATGATTGATACAAAATTGTGCAGCTATTCTAAAGTTATGATGGCTCAAAATCAACTCCTCGGTTTTCGTTTTTTTTTTTTGTAAAATGGGATTGTTTAGGTTTAATTTGAGTAGCACAGAAAGGATATCTTCATCTACTAGGATATTCCTGGCATATATCAAAAACACAGATGATAGAATTATCAGAAAGTACCTAAGTCATTGACGTTCCTTCAAATTTTGCATTAAAAATAACCCCGGAGACTGTAGTATTTTATGCTGATCATAATGATATTCCATCTCATTGATGTACCTATTACTGTCGCCTGGTGTCGAGTCAATATAAATAACTATTTGATATATAACTATCTGTTGAACTGTAACGGGCTTCATTGACATCCCTCTGCCTTAGGTAGGGATGATGCTACCTATATCGATAGCATTGTCGATGAAATTAATACACCAATTTCGTTGGTTAGATTTCAGCCTCGGGACAAATATTGTACGATCTATAGATTTGTCCCGGGTATTCTGGGTGTTTGATATCTAAATAGATAAAAATGAATCCCTATTTCCCTTGGTCACGGCATCACGCGTGAACGGCTGGACTGATTTCGCTAATTCTTTATTTGTTGTGTTTGTTATTGTCAGGAAAAGGTTCTAATGAAAGAAAAAATTAGGAAAGTTGCGTGGATAATTTCAAAATTTCAATATTCATAGTTAAGACAGGAAAATGGCTGCCGGGTGAGCTAGTGTACAATAAAAAAAATATCTACGTAGTAATATTACGTAAATATTTTTTTTACATTGTTTGTTATATGTATTTTTTATATTGTATAATATCAGTCATCTTATCTAGTAACCATAACAAAATTTCTGCTTAGCTTGAGGCTAGATGATGCTGTATGAATTCTCCAGCATATTTTTGACCAGAGTGATCCTATCGCTGGAAGTGATATATAAATAAATATCCACCGACTTCAATTATCGACGGACTGTTGAAAAGCCGGCGGGCGGCAGCGAGTGCTTAAGCTCTTATCGACACAAATGACAGGCCACACTAGCGACGCATGACATGTGCAGTTTGCTTATTTATACGGCGCTTTATCGTGGCGTCCGCATAAAGGCGAGCCGCGTGTAATAATAGGACAGCCAACCATTGTGCACCGAACATGTTGGTACTTATGGGACGCATTCACGCAGGAAGAGGTTAAGAGGACGCATTGCGCGCTATTTTGTGAAAAGAAAAGGCGTAGGATTTCGCGTTCATATATACGTAGCATATGTTTTTCGAAAGGCGCGCGGCGGCGGCGTAAGCGTAAAAATCAAGTTTTTGCTTATTTACAAGAAAACTACATAACTTATGAAGAAACTGGTTCAAGAAACCAAGTAATTAGTAGTAACCTAAGAATCAAAACATGCGTAGGATTTCGCGTTCATAGAAGCTGGACAGAGCATACGTTTTTGGAATGGCGTAAGCGCAAAAATCAAGTTTTTGCTTATTTACAAGAAAACTACACAACTTCAAAAGAAACTGGTTCAAGGAACCAAATAATTAGTAATAATCTACGAATCAAAACATATTTAGGTAGGTAATTTCAATAGACCGCAGGGTTTTTGAGATCTCGATCAAATTATGCGCTAGACAGTGCACTTACATGTTTTTTTATAGTATTTTTTTTTCTCAATTGTGTTTTTACTTTTAAGGAACCAATGAAAAAATTTAAAATTTTATGTAAGTCGAGTTTTATACCACGGGGATCCTGTGAGTAAAAAACTCGAACCTACTGAGATCTAGGCCTAGTTTGATTGCCCGACCCGTTAGGTTCGCCCCTTAAAAAGTTACTAGTAAGTAGGTACATTATGAATGTAACCGTAACCCGGTTACATTTCGGTCGGACTACAAACCTTGTTTGTGCACATTTCATCCCATAGCGCGTAACATTTTCAGGGTGAATGCGGTATGCGGTATGCGGTTCTAATCGCGCGCGTTCCGGATTACGGTTAGGTACTTATATCGATGCTTTCACAATACATTATTATCCTAAGATTGGATGATAATGTATTGATGGTGGCCAAAGCAGCATTATAAACCCCAGTATTTACCAGGGTTTTATAGGTGTCCACCGTTAACAGCAGGTGAACACCAATGGGTGGAAACCATTGTAGGGCAGCTATGCATCTATAATCCTGAACCCGTCCAGCAAGTTCCGAAAACAATCTTTCTGTGTAAATGCGAGCATATTGTATAGACTCGGGACTATTCATCTCGACATGCCGATGAGGCCGAAGAAACCCAGTGTAATGCCCTACAGATCTGTGCCGACGAAAACATTGCCTGATTTTTACTGATACCTACCTAGGTACTACAAATGATTGAATCTGCTTATTTATTTAGGGCTCTGACTAATACCTAGGTATTAGGTAGGTACCTACTTAAGCCTGGTAAATGTAAAATTTTCTTTTTAGCGGCTCATAAAGCAGAATCTTAAATGAGCTCTATACCATAGCCAAACTAGATGTAGAATGTTGTAAACAAACAGCCCATAAGTAAGTAAGCCTTTTTATTACTAATAGTCTAAGTAACATTTCGGTACTTAATAATCTAAATTAATTTAATATTAAATAATGTAATAAATCAAAAATGTTGTTGATATTTATTGGGTTATAGTTATATTGTAATAGAACTGTAAAAATTTAAAAGTTATAATTGTTTCTAATTATAATGCGAATGTTCGAATTGGCTATGTATTTTACATGCATCTGTAAATTATATTTTAAATAATCTATTAAGTCCTTACCTAACCTAAAATTCACTCTGTTGCCGCGTCTTTTTACACGCAATTTACATAGCTTTTCGATTTGAGATCCTTCCTTCAATAAATATTGCTAATAAACTTATATCTGAAACTCGACGCCAAGCAAGTGAGTTGAAGTGAGTTTTAGTAATTTGTGTCGTGTTTTATATACAAACATTCTACTTAGAATTTGGCTAGTGTACAGGTGGATAGTGTCTACTTTATTACCTTTGAGTTAATGATCCATGTTTTAGCGTAGTTTCGGATTCTTTAACGTAGTTTTCGCAGATGCCTAATAAATAACAGGCTTGAGTTTATAATAGAATAACACAGTCGTATAACGCACGCACTGGCTTATTGAAAGTCTTGTTGGAAATGGCTGTTTTTACGCAGTGCGTTAAACTGGACTTGTTATAATAATTGATATTTTACAAGAATAATTTTAAACTAAGAGTTTTCGTTAATATTCGTATTAGCGATACCTTATAAGTGCCTGCCTTACCAATACCTAGTTAACTTAACTAAGCAGCAGGGCCTTTGCTGTTGGCTTTAAGAGCCAGAATATAAAACAGGCTGTAGTTTTTCCTGTAGTACGTTCTGAGAATCTCGTTTGTGAGTGTCGGTCAAATAGAGACTTCCTGTATAACATCCGCTGGTGGAAACTGAGTTTCCGTGATTTGTTTGAATTGCCTTTAGTCAAGTATTTCGCAGACAAAAGTGATGCGTAGGGCAGTTTTGATCCCCTAGATAGTAGCTTAAAATTGTCACCAAAATTGCCTCGCTACTTGTTTGGGGGAGGTATGTTCAGCAATGGAACTAGGCAGGTATGTGAGCTGATCATAGTAAGTAAAAAAGGGGAGATGAGGTACTAGCATCTCGAAAGTGGAAGGCTCAAATTAGGTGCAATTAGGTCTACCCACCTCAGTCTGTCGGACCGGCGGCGTTCGTGTTACGCGTGCTTGCTACTACGTACTTTAGTGTAATTTATTGACAGAAAGACTAAATAAATGCCCTCGTGTTTGTTCATTATAAGTAATAGAACCCAACGAGAACGCTATTTTAATCTTCTATCTTCTTTTAATCTCTACGCACAGATATAGAACAACGAAAGTTGCTCCGTCTCTGTTTTACACAAAAAGAATTTGACGGATTGGGACAGAATGAGCACAGCTGTTTTGAACTAAATCCAGCTTCAGACTTTTTAAATGGATCGACTATTTAAAAAAGTTTGAAGCTGAACCACAGTCTTACAAAATTAAAGCCTTTATTTTAAAATTTGAATCATAAAGACATAATAAAATATGCTTATTTTAAGTGACTATCTAAGCAGAGAAATAAACGTTATTCTGACCCATCATATATTTTGCACTCATAAGGTTGTCGAAAAAATACAAAAATATGCATTCAAATATGGGCTTTAACTTTAACTAGTTTAGATGCATTTCATATTGACGTTTGAAGCTTGTGTAAAGCCATTTTGTCACAGTAAAATGTATCTAAAACTAAAGAATTAAAGCCCATATTTGAAGGCAGCTTTTTATGCCGCGTGGTAGCGACGTTAGTTTACTGTGTGTAGAGCTTTAGGGCCGATAAAAAGCACTTTACTAAAGGGTTCTGAAATCATCAGCCATCCGAAGACCTTGGATCACGTAAGTACAAATTATTTTTATTTGGATGTTAAATCTGTGAGTCATTTGCTCGGAATCGTTTTACAATGTGTGAATAACAAACATGTTAAGCACTAACAAATAAGGCGGCGTTAATGACATTGTGTTCACTCCTTTATTTGGATCTGTATCTTTATTTTTAGGATTCCGTACGTCGTCATGTAGAAACATCCTGGACTAGTAAAGACGAAAATCGAAGTTTCTAGTTCGTTTACGTGCAAATGGTAGCATTTGCACGTAAACGTAAAAACGTTTATGTAGCTGAGGTTTTGCACGAAATTGAATCAGAAACATCTGTTTTAGTTTTCCGAGTAGGCCCCCTGATTTTTCACAACTTATGATCAGACGCGGCCACATGGATATACTCCGACGGAAATCGAATCTGTCTCAGGCCAGACAACCGCTGCGTCTCAAACTCAAAGACCAAGCATAGTTACATACAAACAGTCCAGTCATTTACTCTCTGAAAACTGTAATGCCATTTCACCGTCGTACAAAAGGCCGAGTTCAATCTAATCTTTAAATTGTCATCTCGTAAGTTAACTGGTCAGTAATCGTCGCACGTAGCTCGCCGCGGGCGTTTTGCCGTGGGAACGTCGGACATTGGTAGATTATGTGGGGTGGGCATCAGTGGATAGGTACTATACCTACCTATGTAGGTATGTAATGGTCTACCACGTAGGTACCAAACCAAAGTTACGCCACTTATCTTTATCCCACATCACGTAGGATCTTCACGGCATCTTTTCTCCATCTTGGCTCTATACACTCTCTTCGCTATTCCCTCATTGTTCGCTATTTCATCTTCTAGTAGTTTCCATTTTTAGGGTTTCGGAGATTCGGTTTCGAAACCCTTATGGTCTCGCTTGTTCTGTCCTTTTTTCCGTCTTTAATATCTCAGCAACTACAGCAGCAAATAACTTGAAACTTTAAATAATAATACGCTTCGTGCGCTTGTACAGAATAAAAGAAAAAAAAAATTAGAATTTGCGTTAGCTTTTGTAGATATGGATCTATATTTTACAGGAAAAATATAGAGAAGTCTGTAAGTAGAACACTTTTTCAAAAATTGTCAATAAGAGGGGAAAAGTTTGTAAGTCGAACACTAATTGTCAAAACGGGGGGAAACATTTTTAAAAGGGGGGCTGAGTGGGGAATAAAAAAAGTTATCAATCTGTACGTCTCAAAACAGTTTTCGTAATTTCTGTAGGTTTCATACTTTTTGAAGTATTTGGAAAAAAGTCGAAAAATTACCCATTCCCCCCTTCCCAAAAGTCGAAAATTATACCATTACCCTCTATACCTACTCCGAAATTTGTAAACCGATCCATCTAAAATGTCCAACCTTTAATTTTTAGGTAATAATTAAATAGCAAAGTCTCTAACCGGTAGGTACCCATAGTACATATTGGCATACCTACCTACTTGACAAACGTTCGAAACCCTCGGCGCGCGAGTCACACTCGCACTTGACGGATCTTGTTTTTCTTCAACTAGACTCCATCCAGTCGGAGCCAGATACATGCTTCCATGACAAAGAAATCCTCCGACATACGTCCTGATACGAGGGCCCATAACATGCATTTAAGTAGGTATATCAGAACCAAGTTAAATGGAACAGTGGATCGGGTGGGTAGATTAGATCGCTCCCTCTCCATCACATTTTCCAAAAGTTTTACCGTCGACAAAAAGTCTCCAAATTCTCCAATCATGTATTACCCGAGTGTGACCTGTCCATTCATGGGATTAGACAATGGTGGGCGGATGGTAGATACATATCTTAATTAGCCCTCACAGGGAGAAGTTTTTTTAAAGCGTGACGGGGACACTGGGTGGTAGGTAGAGTTAGGCCCGTATTATGAAAGCTTGCTCAGTCATCGATCCATGCTTGAGTAACGCTTTTCTATGCCATAAACGTCACTCAAGCATCTATGACTGAGCCAGCTTTCATAATACGGGACTTAAAGTGGGGACGAGTTAGGGACGTCTATTTTAGATAAAGTTATTTCGCAAATGCCAAAACAGTTTTAGATGTGACGGATCTCCTTCAAGCCTGCATTTTTAAGAGCTTGAAAGTCAGAGCAATCGGAAAATTACCAAGCTCTAAAATAACAGAATGATTATTATTATTGAAGACAGTAAGATATTCTAAGGATTATTTGAAAAAATCTGTGATTTTAATTGACGTTTCTTCCCAGTTTTTGTCATAACCGTGAAAGTCTCGGAATACCGTTTAGTTTATGTTTTTGCGTAGGCGTCGAAATCACGACGCGCTGATTGACAAGAGATATTCGAATGAGTTATTATTTTCTTTCTGAATTGTTAACTTTATGACGGCAAATTAAGATTGAGATTTGCATTGTGGGCGGCTTTCAAAATCAATGGCATATTTTTGGTCCCCAGGTAGGTAGACCTTATATCTATGTCACGTCACATTCATTAGGTAGGTAAGTTATTAAGTTTTCTGATAACATTTCCTGAGTAGAAAGCCTACGTAGGTATCTATGATATTTTTAAATAAATAAACCATTTCATTTAATTTTCAAAAGTATGGGATCTTATTAGGGTAAACAGCATTACAATGTTGCAGAGCTGCGTACAGTACGACTTTAAATACCTAAACCAAAGCTACTAAATGCCTGATACTCATCAAAATCGCTATAAAAGCGTACAGCAACCGAGTAAATTGGCGTATTAGCATTACCGCAGTCGAAACGTGTTTATTAAAGGCACGAAACAAACATCTATTAAAGGCGTGTGCCAGCCAACTCCGTAAACAGCACATTTGCATCTCAACCGTGTCTGCGAAACCTCAATCGATCGCTAAAAAAATTACCGCATTATACTTACTTCAGACCCAGCCGATATACCTAACCCAACGTACAAAATTACCATCAAAACTCCAATCAAAGCATTTAAAGTCAACCCTATAATAACGATATAAGAGTGGAAATATAGCATCAAGCAGAATCCCATAAGATGTTGTGAGCGGCAAATATTCCAATACAATAATACGTGCATTGGGCCGGCGCGCGCGCAGTCTGCTCTGACCACTACTGTGCATTTCCCACGGGCTGGCGATAATCCCGTACCGCTCTCTCCATAGAGCGGTGTCCCGCTCGCACCTGATGGACTGCCGCTCTTTCGTTAAACGAAGCACACCCACACAGCGCGTCGGTATTTCAGATTGTTCCGAAGACTGGCATACATTACGTCAGCGGCTAGGTACCGGCAGGTACAGGTTAGCCAGACCTGATCGATGCACCACTATGCCAGCTATTGCGCTATGCAAGTGTTTTCACAGATAAAGCGTTGATTAGAAGCTTGTTGGTGGGCGGTATGTTTCTCAATGATAGTGGTTGAACGATTTTATTGCGTAGCCGCAAATGGACGCACTTAGCTTTCCTTTTCATCAATGGATTCAATTATATTTTTGTTTGGCTCGATTTTTTAATTTACTGTTTATATATACATGTCTTATGTTCACATAACCTATGTGAACATAAGACATGTATATATCTAGTCTGTAAATAAAAGATACTAAGTTCAAACTAAGTATTTATATTTTACTTTTTATTAAAAAGCTTTACTAATTCATAAAAACAATTTATGCATTTACTTAGTATCTTAGTATCTTTTATTTACAGACTCTAATTATGAAAGCTCGCTCAGCGTTCGATCTACCTACTTATGCTTGAGTAACGGTTTTCTATGGCATAAGCGGTACTCAAGCAAAGATCAATGACTGAGCAAGCTTTCATAATATGGGCATAAGTAGACTAGGAAGGTACTTTATCAGTTCAGATTCAACACGAAGTTTAACTTTAGATTTGAATAATTTCTTTCAGAATCCAGTCTACTCTAGTCTAGACTAGACAACAAAAAAAGCAAGACGGAACCAACTGACGGCACTCAAGCGGGCTTTCATAGCAATCTTACAAAATAGGTATTCCGTTAGGTTCTGGACAATTTAACGATCAAGTCTGTCTCCGATTAAGGCCCAGTCGGTAATTTCCCTGTCAGTTCTGTTCAGATAAAACCAATGCGAATTCTAAAATTATTTTGGATTAGCATTATGGTTCGCTTCGATCACAGATTAGTTGCATTCACGTTGCATTCCATTCAGATAAACATTTTGGATTTTAATGGCGATGAATCGTTATGGACGATCGGATCTTGAATTTCAACCTACCCCAACAAACACTTCTTTTCATTGGAAACATGATGTGAAACGCGATGAAAACATACGAGGTAGGTACACTATATAGCTGCCACCGACGCACGTATGTATTATATGTCAACATAGACCAGAATGTCCCAGCGTGCAGCGGCGCGGCGCGGTTTGCGCCCCTGCAGTTGCGTGTCGCACCAGTCGCACCGCAGAGGCTGGGCAGTGAACGGGTTAACTTAAAAAGATTAGTGTCACTATAAAAAAAACGTTCTTATTTTTACAACGTTATTGGCCAACTAAATAGGTACATTTTATTCACACGTTTTCCGTTTTACAGAGCTTTGTTTTTATTATGCGTCGGGAGTGTTTGCTGACGCGGACGTGGACAGCTTCCCAGCTGTGCTACGAACTCGCTGCGCCGCCGCGCTTCGTCGCCTGCGTGCCAGCGGCAACAGCCTCCTGGCAGCGATGGCTGAAGACCTGAGCAGCCGATTCCTGCAGCATTGGGTAGGGGTGCATTCAGTGCTTGCAACTTACACCTGGCACTGAGTGCACACCTGCCCCTGTCCTCCTCCTCAATATGAATCTCCTCTTAATTAAAAATATGAACAAAGTAAATAGGTATACTTTGTTCATAATCCTAATAAAAATATGTTAATATTCTTTTCAACACACTTTTTTCATTGCTATAACTCACTAGTGAGTTATAGATTTTTTTTTTAATTTTATTGGTCGAGGTGTTTTGTTCTTAAACAAGTTTTTATTCAAAAAAAAGATCGTCTTCAATTGAACAAATAAATTAATGTTCCTATTGCTTGCTCATTTCATGCAACTTCTTATTTAAATAGATAATTTTAACTCGAACGTGTTTAATAATTAAAACTTTCACTCAGATATAGCGTTTGTTTCTTCTGTAATAAAAGAAAACTAAATTCCCCATTTTGTACGTGGCAGAATAGGCGCAAACCCTATGCGCGGAAAATAAAAAAAAACCTCATCCCTTTAGTCTGTGGCTGATCGCAATGCGCGCGCATAGGAAAACTGATTAATTTTGCGATACATTTTTCACAACTCGTTTTCACTGTTGAAATTATAGTTATTTATTAATTAAAATGTCTACAAGTACTAGTTACGAAGAAAATGTTGTACACCGCCCGATATAAGATATGAAGCCCTTATCGTTATGGCAAGTTTACTACCTGAAAACTCCAAGGAAAAATATCTATTATCTACTAAATAAAATGAGTTTTTATTGTTATTTTATTCACAAGTGTGTTGAAAAACGTCGTATGATACACGTATGTATTGATGATTACCGTCCTCGGTTCTCTTAAGACCCTCGCCTAAGGCTCGGGTCTCAATGGCGCCTCAGCAGTAATCACCAACATTACACACTTGTACCATAATGTACTATTATTGACAATGAAAATTACAATTCAATAATAAAAACAAATTAGAACTAGTATTTACAATTGAAACAATTAAGCTAACTGCAGACTGTTGCAAACAATCTACAGGTAGGTAGCTCAACTGATCCATCAATACCAGTCGGAAGCATCCCCAAGACGCTGGGTGGGTTTGCCCCGCTGTATAGCAATGCTGATGCGCTACGCCCACCAGCTCTCGGGTCACGCGTCGCGTCGGCCAAACGCTCAGATAACTTTTTGAAAACCCGGAGACCCGTGGGGTCTCGACCCCAAAGGTAGCAAATGTGTAGGCTCTGTCGAGACCTGCATATTTGCCTCTCTTGATATCCTCGGACAAATCTGCCGCCGCGCCAGCCCTCACGGATGTCCTCGGAAGATGGGAAGGCGCAAGTGTGTCGACACATGTAGCGTCCCACACAATGGTCCTCCCCAACTCCCATGGGACTAGTGTCATGCCGTCGGGCCTCTTACCATCGTCACGCAACAGACCATTCGGTTAAAATGTTTGTATTTGTGCTTTATTTGTGTAAATTTTGTAACTGTGCTATATGGACGACGACGGTCTGAAATAAATGATTTTTATTATTTGATTATTGCAAATACTCCAGGACTTACAGGACATGACAAAATATTTCAGTTAACAAAGCCCTACAACTTTCTTGTTCGTGGAACTCGAATTTCGTGATATTGTCTAATTCCGATGTCGGCAACGCGTGCTTATCACATCTATTTCAAGTAAAGCCGGCGGCGGCAAGGTAGATGCACATAATTAGATGGGACGCTCTGCTGAGCTGTTCACTGGACTGGCAAGGACTATTCACATTAATAATTAGGTACCTAACTACAGCCAAACTCAAGTTACAATTTGTGAACAAACCTTAACAAAAAATTTCAAGATCTAATTTGGTTGTTAGCATTAGGTATACAATAGAGGAAGATGTCAAATGGTATAAAGCTGGACAATATAAACAAGTTAGGTTAGCAAATTCTGTCAAAAATAACCGTCAAAAAAGTGATTTTTATGTTAAGTAATAATAGGTACCTTTATAAAATATTATATCTTGAGTTTGGATAGAATACCTTTTGTTAAATATTTAAGCAATCAAAAAATAATGCCGGACAGTTACACAGCGTATTTTCCCAAAAGCTGTATACAACTATTGAACAAGTTGATTCATGAACCACATCCATATAAATCGCGAATAAATCGTTTATTTATGTATACAACCAAATACATAAATATACTTTTTATTCGAAATTCGACCTTATCCTATTTAAATATTTTTAATAAAACAAATAAGCTAATTGAATGAAATGGTGCGATAGTAGTGGCGTTCATCGATAGATAACCCAGGTTCTAAGTCTCGTTATTACATTAAATTTGGTGAATAGTTTGAGGGTAATGCTACATTTTTTGTTTTTATATAGCTTGCTAACTTCATTTTACCGAACGAACCTATACACTAGCCAGAATCGATGTTGTTTGTATACAAATCGCCCATACTTAACTTGTTTTTTTTCCCGTGTTAGCTAGGTAATAGAAATTGACTTCAATTATTTATTTTTTTTTATATTAAACATTATTTACATACTTATGCTACAGCTAACATAAACCGTTGATCGGTTTGTCCGTCAGCCTCAGTCTCTATGGTAAGTATATTAACTAATGAATACAACTCGTACACTTATCATAGGCTTATAAATACAATATGCACCCACAGCAGCGCAGGTCAGAAACTGAATGTAGGTACCTAGTTATAAATAGTTGTGAATAGCACTGGAAGCCAAGAAAGACAAGCGGGGTACAATGATGATTAACAGGGGGATTACCTATCGATGTCGATGTGAGTAAATGTTTGAAATAATAAAGAACTTACATGAATGGGTACAACCTACTTTTGATTTTGCTTAAAAAAACTACGATTTATACTTAGAATTTCTTTTATTAGAAAATGTTTAGTCCAAATACGTGACAATATGCCTCCATAAAAGGTATAACAATGTTACATATATCATCAAATGTCAAGTCTTACGTATAATGAAACAGTTAGCAATAACAATCTAAAAATATAAAAAGGTCTCACAAAAACACCTTTTGAAAACAATAAGAAATAGGTAGATGTATTTTTGTTGTTCGATGAAATATGTAACAACTTATCTTATATACTAGTTAATCATTACAAGCATCAGTTTTAATTTTGATGTTTTTATTAAGAAACTAAGTCTAAGGCACTTAACGTTTTAATAAATTTTCAATCAGGCGTTTTCTAATCGGAAATAGTTGGAGCATACCGAATAGAAGATTTAGCGTGGCGGCGAATCTGTCAAATTAAAATGGCCATACACTGACATTGGCAGAGTCGTAGCGAACAACCGGCGTCATTTAACAAGAAGTTGAAGTCTCATGTTTGACGTGACCATGAATCTCAGTATGCGATATTATTTACCAAAATGCTCCAAAATGGTATATTTCTGCTGCGTAAATGGTTGCAAAAAGGAATGGTATCGCAGTTGCGGCTTAACATTCCAATGGTCAGCTATTTACATAATATTTTTGAAAAACTGATAGTGTAGGGTGTCCATGACACAATACGATGCAACAGGGCCGTTGAACAAAGATTCTAATACACTTACTTCTGATACACGTACTTTTTAAAAAGCTGTAAAATTTACGCAGCAACATTACTGTAAGAATGTTATACACTTGTTTACCACACTATAAAAGTAGTATAGTGCTTTTCACGAAAGAAGTCCTGCGGCATTTAGAGGAACTAATTTATTTTAACGTTAATTTTATTCGGTTGCACTACCTACAGCGCTGCGTCTAGGGGACTTCTTTCCTGAAAATCACTATAGGTATTAATGGCTAGCAGACGGTGAATACTACTACCACCTAGTATAAACTAGGTGGTAGTTAATATCAAGTTGATATGTTATTCTAGATAGACTATCATTTTACAAGGTAGGTATTCATTACAAAAACATCAGTTTCTTTAAAATTTATAAAAAATGTTCAGCTGTATAGATATCCTACTAGAAAGACATGCATTACTACTTAGGGCCTCTCACTCTGCTCGTTATTATGAAACATGACATGACATGGGCACATCTTCGCCGTCATAGATCTACGCCATCGGGTGATGAGGTAAACATGGGTTATTTTTTTTTAAACGCCTCGTATATTTAATGCGGCCTATCTAAATCTAACACTGACTGCCATCCTTACATTATCTATGATAGGGTTTTAACCATAGCGACGATCGAGTGACCGAGACGAGCGAGTCTCCTCGTGGACACATTTCCAAAATATTTGCGAAGGGATAAAGTAAACACGAACAGGCGCAGGTTTACACACAAATTCGCAAAATTAACAAAAAAAAACACATACATGTTCTACTGTCAGAAGTTGACAACATAAACAAACAATTAACAAATTATTGAACGATTTCGGAGGGGAAGCACGTTGACATAATCCCTTCAATTAAACAAATAAATAATCAAAGGTTTTATTATTATAGTGCGTAAGCCCTCACACTAGGGGTAACTTTTTTTTATTGGGTTTCTGTCCTGTCAATGTCAATATTTTTTTCGAATATTATTTGATTTCTTTTAAATTAAATCAAAGCTCATATTCATATGAATACGAACGACACTATAAAATACGTTCATTGAAATGAAGCCACCTAAAAGACTGTTGACTGAAAAACTATTGACAAGACTGAAAAGAGGGCGCTGTTAGCGTAGGGAGTCTGACAACATGAATAGGCATAGACCGTGCATAGACACAGTGACAGTAATGTGACAGTGACAGTATTTCAGTTTC
This sequence comes from Eupithecia inturbata, assembly GCA_963662085.1. Lineage (NCBI taxonomy): Eukaryota > Metazoa > Arthropoda > Insecta > Lepidoptera > Geometridae > Eupithecia > Eupithecia inturbata. The sequence goes on from OY759195.1 coordinate 5,109,845, forward strand.
GTTTGAAATTACATCTATATCGTCTGTGGACATGGACACCTACGCTATCTACAGAGTTCTAAGCTAAATAGTGGATTTTCCTTATTTGGAAAACTCCTCATTAATAACCACATATTTTAGAAGATTTACTTTCGTCACCTAATATTCTTACAAACACTTTCTTATGCTCACACACAAGTTAACTTACTTTAAATCTATGGAGACTCTTGTATGGTTCAAATTAGTACTCTACGTATTTTTAGAAATAATCTCTGTAGTTAAACGTTTGTTTTTTATGGCAATCATATAATTGCATAGTAAACACACTGCATTTTTAAACACTAAATACCCATGCTTAAACTAAATATCGATATAGGATGATGGTGAATACACTAATTAAATTACCCTAGCTCATAATTAAGCACAAATATGAAACAATTATTACAGTATTCAGTCTCTCCTACAAAATATTATATAATACTTAATTAAAGATCTAGGTGAAAATCGGACCGTTTTGCGAATCCGGATTATGGCCTAAATCCGGATTTTTAGGATGACGTGATAATAATTTTATCTGAATTTGAGAAAAAATGGATTTGGCAATCCATAGCAACACAAAAAAACAGCTACCTACTTGAACAATAGATAATTTTTTTCTATCTCAAGGTTGTACCATACCCATGTATGGGCCCCAACCGCTACCGCACAGCAGAAAGATAACGTCCCAAAATATGATCCTAACAAACAAATATTGCTGGACAATCCACACAGCATCATTATGATGGGCTTACTCGTAATCTTTAGATATACAATACAATACAAAAATTCTTTTTTGTACACAAAAAAGACAACATTATAAAGAGGCATTATATAAGATAAGTACAATGGGCGGTCTTATCGCTTAGAAGCTATCTCTTCCAGGCAACCTTTGGATGGATAGAATTGTGAATTGGATAAAAAGAAAGGCGGGGGGAGTACCAAATATGATGTAAAATAAATATTAACATAACGTTATAAATACCTAAAAACAATGGATAGATAAATATAATCAATAGGTACCTAATTAAATATATAAACGTACAAAAATATACTACTTAGATACATAATAAATAAATAATTAGTAAGTAAAGTACCATTATTCACTTTTCTGAAAGGAAAATTTCCTAGATATACATATGTATTTTATAGCGACAGCTTTTTGCTTATTATTGTTTTTTTTTAAATATACCGGTCATATTATTATTGTAACCACATCTCCATTCCATGTCTATGAAATTTCCATGAGCCGGACACTGCCAGAAAAGTGGCAAACCAGCCACATGTTTCCAATAATAAAGAAGTCAAGTCAAGTTAGATTATGCGTGGACAGCGGGGTTGCTGCTAGCTGGCAGCACGATTTGAGGCGGAGGCGCGCGAGAGCTGTGCGGTAGCGGTGTTCTACGTCACTTATTGCGAGCTTTATCCTTAAATTTAGCCTTAGCTTTATCTTCGTCTCACTTTTTTTTACTTTCAATCCTATTAAAATTATAAAGGCGAGTATTTAAATATGTCTAGTGGCGACACTCCAAAGCTACTGATCAGATCTGGCAGAAATATGCATAGATTTAGTTCTAGAACTGGAAAAATATTTATACTATACACTAGCCAAACAGAATGGATGAGTAGAATGTTTGTAAAGAAACCACGAAACTAACGCTAAAACTCGCTTGGCGTCGAGTTTCAGTTATAATTGTAAGCAATATTTATTGAAGGAATGCTCTCAAATCGACAAGTAATGTAAATTGCGTATAAAAAGACTCTGTAACAGAGTGATTTTTAGATTAAGTATGGGCGGTTTGTTTACAAACATTCCACATAGCTATAATTCTTTATAATATAGAATATCGCGGGCGAAGCCGCCAGTAGAAGCTAGTTATGTTTTATAAATGTGAGTAGTAGACCTATTTAATTGTTATTAGCTACAGCTACGCACTTTTATAAAAATAGTTTCATTTGTAACAAAGATAACGATAGCTGAAAAGTGCTTCGAGATGGTTCGAGAAAAGGTTTCCCGGTGGCGGCCGTCTACTCGACTTGGCCGAGCCACTACTAAAACCCCGATTAATTCTTAATACTAACACAGGTACAAAATGCTTTCGCATGGAAATAATACAGTATACGGTATTATTGATTAAGATTTAGAATCTCATGTCTAGTTTTCTCTTGTTTGTTGTTCCTATATAATTATTATTTTAATATATTTTTACAGAATTATTTGATAAGTGTGCTTAGTAGGAACCGCTTTATAACCGCTCTTTACTAGCTAAGATGTCAACATGCGTTACCTTTCTCGCAGGTATTACTCGAAATAATTTTAACCATGACAGTTTTCAAAGGTTGCATGGATAGAAAATACAATACAGATAATTATGTAGAAAACTTTACTAATAATAACTATTTACTTTCTCACTTACACTACGTATAATAATTTTAATTTTTTGTAAATCGATTTATTTGAGCACGTAAAAGTATAAAAAATAATGTTTTTAATAACACCTTAAAAGTAATTCGGTCGAAATCAGTACCTATTATCTAGGATGGTGTTCATCAAATACCTAATCGAGCAATATAGCAGCTTCGTCGGTTAACTTTGACGTTTAATGTATGAAAACTTCTGTCAAAAACGTCAATTAAAATGCAATTGCCCAATTATGTTTTTTTAAGAACACCTTAGATTGAGCACAATGGGAAATATTGTTCACAAGAATTTTAATCAAACCTTTGATTTCTAAATTGCTAAATGGCAGATTGATTTGGTTAGAAGGGTAACCAAAATACACAACATAGTTGGACCATAAAGAATAAAATGCGAAAATCGTACGTAAACGCTGCTACGTACGCAAACACTGTTCACATCATCCTGCTAATATTATAGATGCAAAAGTTTGTCCGAGAAATGTAAATAAAAAAGTGGGGAGCTCCCCCTTGCAGGTGGAAGATCAGCAGGGTTATTTAGAATCTCCGCTACAGAGACAGTGACACTAAATCTGACACAGATTCGCGCGTAATTCGAATATTTTAGCAGTTTTTAATATTTTCTGCGTTCTGCAAGGAATGAAACTACCAGAAAAGTAGTTTTCCATATACAATTAATTTTTTTTAAACCAATGTTTTAACAAATTTGGATTTAGAGCTATTTTTTAAGCAATATAAGCTTTAATACTTACTTTTACTATTTTTTTTAATTTTTAAGTGCTGTTACTTTTAATTAACATATTACCAAAAGCTACATTATATCATATTTTATTCTCTACGATTTGTGGAGAACTATTTTTCGGGTAGTTTAACAACTTGCAGAACCCAGAAAATATTAATATATTAAATAAATAATGCTGGACAATCCACACAGCATCATCTAGCCCCAAGCTAAGCAGAGCTTGTGTTATAGATAGATATTTTTTATTATACATAGCAGTAGCGGTTCTGAGTTTTCACCCAGAACCGCTACCGCTAACAGCAAAAACAGCTAAAATATTTGAATTTCGCGCGAATCTGTGTCAGATTCCGTGTCGATGACTCGGTAGATGAGTCTGAATAGCCCTGCTGCAGGGCTATTGCGTTCGCTCTACTGTAACAAGTAAACGCTTTAGACAACCTACTGCATACTGTAATTAAACCAATGTCAAACTTTTCTGCATAAAATAAGACAAACATGTCAGATCTGTGGTAAATTCAATCTTGACAACATTTTCGTCAAAGTGACGCACCAGAATCTAGATTGCAATACTAGCCTCTATGTGCTATTTATTACCTAGCAGATTTACTACTTACTACTTATAGGTTACAGTCTGTAACCTATCCGTACTAAATAGTGAATCTGCCTATCTAGACTGCAACTTACTGTCCAGTAGCCTTCATTTCAAAAAACCTAAGTTGTGAAAATCACAACTAACAAGTATAATAGGTTATAATTATTATTCATTTAACATAATTTCCAGGCTACATGTTTCGCTGATTGCGATTTTCTCATGTTAGGATTTTTGAAGCTGGAGTATGTATCCCTCCTGTGGCATTTATCCGAACTAAGGAGAGGTTTTGAGAGATGTATCATCTTATAGCACCACTAAGGCATTCCAGTTAAGTACCTCTTAGGGCTCTTGCAAGAAGTCTTAGGTGAGCGACAAACGCGACGCCAACTTTCAAGACACAATATTAAAAAAATATGAACGTTGCGTTGTTTATTGTTTATCGCTCACATAGGACCAGGGTTGGCGATTGGTCATTACCAATCTACAAGAAGAAAAGCTTATCAGCAAGCTTCTCAGAAGGCATCTGCTTAATGCTCTGACCGACAAGGAAGGCGAGTTTATGCGCGTATTGGCACGGCGCGGGTACTCTAACAGTCCCGGGCCAGTTGTAGTACAAATGGCAGAGTTTGTACGTCAACCTTTGACAGTGGTCGGGCTGCATTTGGTTGTCGTCATGGACAACGACGTAGTGAGTTGGTGTCACGGTACCTTGGTTCACCTTTTGCGACGCTATGAGGAAGTCGTACCTGTGGACAAAAGGGTTTATTAGACGGGAAAATTATATTATTTGATACTAAACTCGCACTCGGCTTCGCACGCGCTATTTCTATGGAAACATTTAAAGGTGTTTTATATCTTACGGGAAATGATTTATGGGATGAAACGTAGAATATACCTGAAGCTATTCCATGTCTCGAACTAAATCTATGCAAAGTTTTAGCCCGATCCTGAGCGTTCAGAAGTAGTGGCGTGAAGAAGTAACAAGCATACACTGCCGGCCAAAAGTTTGAGACCACCTACATCAAAGTAGGAAAATGAAATAAAACTCAAAATACAAAGCAAGAGGTTTAATTATGAATTAAAATACTTATTTCCTAATACACATACATTATGAAGAAAACAAAAAAATCAAGAAAAATCAACCATTTACTTTAAAAATGTCGCTCATATTTTATACAGATTTTTCGTCGAAAAACCCTCCCTTGCATTTTATTACTACTTTCACTATTCTTGGCATACGAGCAATCAATTTGTCGATTGTATCTTGTGATATATTGTTCCAGCTTTCTTGTAAAGCCTTCCACATGTCTTCTTGCGAAGTGGGACAACAACTGCGCACATTTCTATCAAGCTCTTCCCACAAAAGCTCAATCGGGTTGAGATCCGGACTCTGAGGGGGCCACACCATGTTTTTTAAAACCCCCTTCTGTTTCTTTGTGTTCTAAATAACCCCTGCATAATTTTGAACTATGTTTTGGGTCATTATCTTGTTGGAAAAAAAATCTATCTCCAATTATTCTTGAACCAGACGGAATGGCATTTTGCTGTAGTATTCGTTTATATTGCTCCTTTTTCATGATTCCTTCGACTCGTACCAAATCTCCGGTTCCATGGCCCGAGAAGCATCCCCAGACCATAATGGAACCACCACCATGCTTGACTGTTGGCACCACACAGTCTGGCATCATCTTTTCCTCGACGTTACGTCGAACAAAAATTCGTTGAACCAAATATTTCAAATTTGGATTCATCTGACCAAAGAACTTGTTTAAAGTCTTCTTCAGTCCAGTCTCGATGGGTAAGGGCCCACTGCATCCGTTTCTTTTTGTTTTGTGGCCTTACTAGTGGTTTTCGAACGGCGACGCGACCAAATAACTTAGCATCTCTCAAACGTCTTTTTACTGTAGTCAATGATACAGGTTCTGATCGGGATTTGTTCACTTCTACGCGGATTTCTGGTGCTGTTAGGCGTCTATTCCGCTTGCTGGTAGTGACGATGAAGTGATCCTCGCGAGAAGTGGTAGTTCTCGGCCTTCCCGAACGCGAACGATCTTGATTACTGCCAGTCTCCTTGTATCGGGTTATTGTGTTATGAACACAAGTCTTCGACAACTTAAGTTGAGAGGCAATCGCACGTTCAGATTTGCCTTCGCCGTATAAAACAACTATGGCAGAGCGAGTTTCACTGCTAATTTCGCGAACTTTTCCCATTTTAAGATGTCTTCACTGTAACAACGACGAGCTCAGACTAATAAGGTAGAAAATAATTTACTCCATAAAAACTCAGGTACTAAATATGTTTTAGGAAGCTAACATAATCCCTGATATCGGTTAACGCGAAACAAACCCAAAACAATAAGTAATGAGCAGATCATAAAAATATTACAATGACTCTACCACCTGGTCCTTGCGCGGCGCTCATTGATGTTTTGAAACAATAGACCTTTTTAGGATGATAACTTAAACAACAACATAAATAATGACTCTTAGAAATTCTTTAATAATAATAGAATACGCAGGTGTTCAAATTAGCTCATTATCATATGTGTACTTTGAAATATTTTGTTGGTGACAAAGATTTTTACAGTGGTCTCAAACTTTTGGCCGGCAGTGTATATCCATCCATCCTTCTAGCCAAACTTTCTCATTTATAATATTAGTGTGATGTTAATTGGGAATGTGTGGTTCATCTTAGGCCATATCTTTATCTGCGATAGTAGCCAAACGCTAAGGCCACTGCTGCACTGCGAATTTTGATGGTAGATGAGGAAACAAACGTACTAAAATGTACAAGACCGTCACACAGCCAGCGTCTAGGTTAGCTAGTCGCCAGGATGTACAGAGGCGATATCAGTTTTCTGGATTTTTATCGCGATAGTTGCCTCTATGCTAGTCTAAATAAATAAACTAGGAGCCTAGCACCTCTAGCATTGAAGCAAATCTGCGAAAATTAAAAAAAAAATACTATTCTATTTTAGACCTAGTATTAATAAATAAAAATATATTTAACGCCATATTCACAAATCAAAAAGTTTTAAGGTATTTATACACTACTTAGAACTTAGAAGTAATATAATCATAAAATATTTTTCTGGCTTCGTTTTCCAATCAGCGTTTTTCTATAACATGAGATATGTATAAAAGACATACATACCAATCTCTCCTGGTAATCTTGTTGTCGACCACGGTCCCAGGGGAGGGGTTATCGAACTGCCCCGCGGATTTCATAAATATCCGCGAGTTTATCCTTTTCTGTACGATGACGTAGGTTATCATCGGGCTATAGGTGGACTCGAGCAGCGTAATGCTGCTCTTGATTTGAGGGATCTCGTAGTCCCTGATGATTTTAAACTGGCCGTCGCCTACGCCGTCCCTGTAAGTAGAAATGAATTAAAAAATAACTGAAAAGTAAATGGGATTTTTGAATAAATTAATGAATGAAATACTTTTATTCTGATACAACAGTACACAGTATGAAAACATGTAGCTTAGAATAACTAACAGTAATCAAAAACACGAGGACAACTTAAGAACTATCATGCTTTTCTTAAATATAAATAACGGAAATGTGTCGCTATCAGAAGAGGCACATGCTCGGCTGAATGTTGCTAGTAAATAACCCACAACGCTGACTTTCAGCATTTTTCATAGCATCGATCTAGCACTGATATCAGATATTATACTAAACTATCCCGGGTCATGAACTTTTTATCCAGAATAAGCGCGTGCGAGGCTGCGGGTAGAAGCTGGCCTTTATTTATACAATAGCAACCCGCCCGGCTTCGCACGTTTAGCAGAGCTGTTTAGTAGATAAATAAATAAATAATGCTGGATAATTCGCACAGCATGATCTAGCCCCAAGTTATTTATCTCTAAGCAGAGATAACTGTATTGGTGTACGCGGCGCCCGCCAGCAGAGCTGCCAGCCTGCATGAATATTTCCGACATCATCAATATTATCGTCATATTTCAGCCAATTTACACATAACCTTTATGAATTATACAGGGTTACTGGTTAAGTCGACCTAGAACCTAGACGGGGTTGTAGTTTCCATCATTACTGACTGATTTAACTATGAAACACCATACCCTTTGTTACCCTAACTTGTTGGATAGCTGAAGAAACGTAGATATTTTTACGTACATGACTTCTAGAGATTTCTTTTTAAATATTTCTCAAAGAAAATTTTTTTTTTGTAAAAATTTTATTTATTTTTTCATCTTCAATATACTCGTAAGTATCTACTACGACTCTGTTTATTTAACTGCAATTTTGGTGTTAAAAATAATAGAGCAAGTTATCTAATACACAAAAATCGTTAAAAAATAAAACAAGATGCACAAATTACAAAACAAGTAGTAAAATACACCAAACAGTGTTTTTTATAATGTCCCATTTCTCGAAAACGGTTAAGTCTGGGGTATGGTGTTTCACAGTCAAATCAGTCAGTAATGATGGAAACTACAGCCCCCTCAAAGATCTAGGTTGACTTAACCAGTAATAATAATAACCCTGTGTACATAAACCATCCTCTGAAAACTGTATGAAAATCCAATGCGTGCGTGGTTTTGAATTTAGCGGAAAAGCAGACAGACAGACGCAGAAAGCGACTTTGTTTTATACTATCCAATCGAAACCACCCAAGCTGGAGCGCTAAGGCGGCGCCACCCAAGCTGGAGCGCTAAGGCGGCGTAGAAGGCCCAGAAGGCCCTAGAGATGGCGAGATGAGTTTTCCGCACATCATTCTATCATGGCTTGTAACAGCGTTAAATCACGAGTGGAAGGAGAAAAGAGAGGCCTTTTCCCAACAGTGGGACAATAACGGCTAAAAATAATAGTAATCCATACCAATATAATAAAAACGAGTCATATGTCGAAAGTAAATGGCTGAACGGATATCCGAAATTTGGCAGCAAAGTAAACAGTATCCCGGGGACGGACATAGGCTACTTGAAAAGCGCTTGAAAGTGCTTGAAAGCCAGGCAGCAGCTAGTAATAAATAATAAAATATAGAAAACCTTCACTAACCTGTACACAATGATTTTGTCCGGGAACCTTCCGTTGACATTGGCGTAAAACTTCAGAGCGTCGCAAAAGCAAGTTTTCAGGCTGTCCGATATCTCCTGCCCCTTCTCTTGAATAACGACGCGCGAAAACCACATCGTCATCGATTGGTTGTAGGATGCGACCATAGCTGGAAAAAAAAAACAATAAATTAATTTCATACTTTTCAAAGATCAAAGATTGCTTCAAAGATTACCTATTCCGATTAATTTACCTACCTGTTATTACCACTTATTGAACCATGTGAGAACTCTGTAACATAGGCTTTAAGTCACTTCTAACCAAAATAAAATGTTTTTTACCTGAATAAATAATTCTATCTTTTTGAAACTATCTCATGTTTAGACACACTCAAATGCATACCCACTAACAAACATAGCGCGGCAATCGTGAGGCACGCGCCGCGCTGCGCGCGATTGCCGCACTGTGTTTGGACGGCCGCCGCGCACGAATGCAGCGTGTTGCTGCCGCGCGCAAATGATGTTGCCGGGCGCGCAGTGTTCGTTCGTCAGTGATGGTGTGTGGACGTAGGCGATGGATAACGAAACGGCAATTCAGCTTTTTGAAATATATGGTAGGTACTTATAATTCATTATGGGACACCAGGCGCAAAGAATATCCTAACATTAATTTAAGAGAAGACGTGACGCAAAAAATTTCGAGCAACCGAAAGCAGTTCTAAAAGCCAAAATGAAAAGTCTTTTAAAGCTCATACAGAAGGGACAGAAACAGAGAAAAACGAGTAAAATTACTGGTTCAGGTAATGTTTGCAAACTGAGAGCACAGCGTGTCTAGGACATGACGCAGTATTGCCGTGCACACATTTCTGGGATGTCTACACTAGTCGCGCGGCAAGGCTGTGTCTCGCGATAGCCGCGTGTTGCTGCCGCGCTATGTATGGACACGCCTTTAATATTACAAATGCGAAAGTAGCGCTGTCTCTTTCTGTACGTTATCTTTCCACGCCTAAACGACAGCACGGTTCTAAATGAAATCTAATAAGGAGAAGTCTCCCCGATAAGTATTTAGGCTACTTTTTGTCTTGAAAAATCTTGCAAGCGGGGTGACACAAGAATAGACATTTAACTGTCAAAGGACTTATAGGGATAGGAGTTTGAGCGGCAAACACGGCGCTATATAGTAGGGGAGCCCATGTTTCTAGAGGTACATGTGGATTCATTCGAGCGTCGGCGGGACCTACTCGATTTTGAAGATTAGGTTTATTTAGATTCGACAACAAATACCAAATGAGTTGAAAAAAATATCAATAAATAAATTCAAACAAATTGAAAACATATCCTTTGTAAAAAGGCTTACTACAAAATATCAGATTATCTAGAGGATAAAAAAGCTTGGGACAAGTTTTGCTCCAACTCGAAAACTAACAACCCAACAAGGTAAAGGTTTCTTGTTCGCTTCTTTACTTTTCCTTAAAAATATTGAAGTGAGCAAAAATCAAAGAGATCACTTTATTTTCTAGTTTTCATATGTAATTTGAATTTTGTGACGTGTCCAAGAGTCCTGTGAGGTCTAAAGGAAATAAAGCACTTTGAATTTAGAATTTTGAGATGGTAGAAATAAAATAATATTATATGTTGACACCCTTTTACCGACCGTCTAGTTTATCGAAATAGTAAAAAAAATATTGTCAGATGGAAATACTCGTGCGCGTCAGATATTGATGCAAAATTTCACATCCAAATATCTACAGATCTAAAATTTCGCTTTTATAATACTAGTATGACTAGTATGATGCGAAAGTTTGAATGTTTGTTACCTCTTCACGCCAAAACTACAGCAGCTTGCACACACGTAGCTTTAGCCTGACGCGGAGGCAGGCAAGGGAGCGGAGATTTATGCAATATTTAATGGAATTGCATAAAATCATCGCTCTGTTTCAGCGGACCAATGGGGTTGCTTAAAATCTCCGCTCCGCTGGACAGGCAACCTTAGATCAAGCTTAACAAATAGGCTACCTTTTATCTTGGGAAAAGGCGTGCGAAGCCACGGGCAGAAGCTAGTAATATCATTTCATTTATTTCCACCGTAGGTATTTATTATATACAAATGTATTGTATATAATATATATTGTATATATATCTTGTATTAGGTCTGACCTGTAATGATAGACGTAATGTTTCAATAAATACAATACAATACAATACATATATACACTTGATGTCGTGGTTTACTAAATTTAAATAGGACAATTACATTTCATAGGACAAACACAAGTTATTATTACAAATGGAATAAACCGCCAAGTGCGAGTCGACTCGCACACGGAGGGTTCCGTACCGTAAAAAACTGTCACCTTTTTCAAAGAACATCAATCAACATCATTAATTTTCACATGTTCGGAGACCCCTTTAAATGTTTTAACTTTATTATATTTTTAGTATTTGTTGTTTTACAGTTGAAGTGTTACTTATTTATAGAAATTTTCATGTGTCTACCTATTGTGGTTCAAGAGACACAGCCTTGACAAACGAAGAGCACAAACAGCCAAAAAAATCACGTTTTTCGTGTGGAAGCCGCAATTAATTTAGATATTAATTATATTTTTATTATTTGTTGATAAAGCAGCAAGAGAAATACACATACTCTGAAAATTTCAACTGTCTACCTCTAACGGGTCATGAGATAGAACCCTGTGACAGACGGACGGACGGACGGACAGCGGAGGCTTAGTATTAGGGTTCCGTTTTCACCCTTCGGGTACGGAACCCTAAAAATGAAGCACCTTATGGGATTGTACGCAGAAAGAAAAAACCGACAGAGTGATTCCTATATGTACAACAAAATAAAAATTATAAGAGTTGACTGTAAAAGGGCCCAGTGTTTACAAAATTACAATCTATATATATAAAAGAAAGTCGTGTTAGTTACACTATTTATAACTCAAGAACGGCTGAACGGATCTCGGTGAAATTTGGCAGCGAGGTAGAATATCCCGGGGCCGGACATAGGCTACCTTTTATTCCGGAAAAAAGCGTGCGAAGCCGCGGGCTGCAGCTAGTAATTAAATAAAATTATGTCAGAAATTATACCTAAATACAATTAAGATATTACTAGACGTTAAGAAGTTTTATTTTTATTATTATTATTATCACTAGATGTCAAGAAATGTCAAAACTGTTGTATAGGGGCATTGTCAAAATAAACTTATAGCTAGGTACAATAAAATACAAATTGATTTAAACAAATAATCAAAGTATTGCGTAGGTTATGATGAGTATACCCAAAATATAACAACACTGTTACTTACCACAGACGCTGTTATTCTTCTTGACGATCTCATGGTACACATCAATGCCGATCACCATGGCAGATTTGAAGGGGATCGCGATGTGCCACAGCGTACCTCCCAGCTTGCAGTTTATTTGAAGCAGGATCTTTTGCGTTATCGCACGCACTTTCATCTTGTTCATTATTGTGCGAGCGTTTATCACCTGGAAGTATAACTTTTAATTACATGACTGCCCTAATTTAAGTGTAATGTTTGACGCTCGCTATTTGTGTCACTTAGGCCTCCATGTTCATTGTTTAGTTTTATTTTTTCGCTTGTAAAATGCACTATATATGTCAAGTATCTCTAACCGAAAGCAAGAGATCATAGCCCTGTTTGCTCAAAAAGGTAGGTTTTACCAAATTTAAACAAATCAAATGAGATCTCTTAGTTCGAGTATCCTTAGTCAACATTTCCATACTCGTACATATTTTGAGGTTCCGAATTCAAACTCATTCAAACCCAAGGGAATAATGAGATTGATTTTGGAACATAAAACAATGTGTGAAATTTTACAACAAGAAGATCCGTAGAATGACATCTACTTCCAAATTCGAACTAACCTCTGCTCAGAACTTAGAGCATTCAACCAGAACGGAGAAGACACGCGCAACAATACATACCCAAAAAATTCTGCCGCTTTCAGCGGGGGGTGAGGTAACACACATAGACTTTTCAATCACGTCGCTATAAACGCACACAACATTATTATCGCACACAATCTTAAACTACACGCACACAATCGCATACTCACACAGTCGCACACGTAATGATGTCTGTCAGTATACTACACAATTGCAGCAATAATTAAATATGCTAGTGCTTGACATTATCGATATTCGACTATCGATGAATTCTAAAGTTTACCAGGAACACTTGATTATTTTTACCCAATTGCCGAAAGAGCGGAGGGTAATAATTTCTGAATGTGTTTATGTATCATTCATTGGTTTCACCTGTAGTCTTAACGGCTGGACAGACTTTAAATATAAGGAATCATTGGATTGCTCTTTATCTGAAGAGTCTCGAAAGCCATAATATTTTACTAATATATGTATAGTAGAATTTCATTTCGTCATAAACAACACATCAAGTAGGGTGTCAGAATAAAAGGTTTTATTAACAAATACACTACATGTATGTTTAAACGTAATTTTAAAAAGACAAATTGCAAAGTAAAATTCTACAGTTAGGTTTTCGTTTTCCTAACGTACATTGTTATTTGACAGGGGCTAATTAACTACGTATACTTGATGCCTATTTTAGAAAAAAACCTGAATATTGAGAAATCCTGTAAAAATACAGTGTCAGACAATCAGACACTACTGGATGCAGCAGCTTTATACACATAAAGGACAACATGCTTTTATTTGGTATTTTGTGGTCGAATAAAGCTTACCTTAATAGCTATTTATTTGTTCTCGTTTTATAAAGCTTGCTAAGCTATTCTAAGATAACCTCTCATTAGCTATTAAAATTAATTAATATTAAAAGTAATATATTAGCTATTAGAAGATTATTAGGAATGCAAAGCAAACATAGAAACAAGATATATGGTTTAACAATTTTATTTGTCACGAAATACATAAAATGTAAGGACTGTAGGATTGAACAACCACCGTAAGAATAAGACTTTATGTCTACTTTTTAGCTTAAGATAAGTTTTTTTTTCCTTTTTGAACATAATTTACAACACATGTCAATGTCATAGACAAAAATTAAACTATCCTCATTTATATCACAATTTCTTGAGCCACAAGGAATGATTTAGCATAAAAATAAAGCTTTAACCCACACAGATCGAATCCCAATATCCTTTGGAAATCTGTAAGAAAAAGAGTAACGAAATTTTATAAGTGATTGATATTTTGTGGGATGATTGTACGAAACTGAACTACTTTGTCTAAAAGACATAGGTCATCATTTGATAATATAGGTGAAAGTGTTTAGATCTCTCCTACCCTTACAAAACTAATTTATCTATGGTATATCCAAAAATATTTCTCATATTTCATAAAATATTTGTCTTATTTCAACCTAAATTGCTTGGGGGAAGTTTCAATTTCATGGATAGATTCATTTCTCAAATTATCATCCACTAATAAAAATCACCCTGTATAAGAAAATGATATCGATATTCGTGATTGTGCTGTCCCGGCACTTATTTTCGGTTTAATACTTTTATACAAATATAAAAAATTATAAATTAAAACAAAATGAATATCGATATTTTGATTGTGCAGTCCCATCACAAAATTTGTTGAGGTGCTGCCAGATTCTTTAAGTTGAAACTGATATTTTTTGGTAAAATGTCGACTGAAAATATAATTCAACTAGAAAGTGTAATAATAATCTAAAACATGCATAATAAATTAACTAATAAAAGTATTTTCTAAAAATCTTTGCTATTTTGAAATGTACCCATATAAATGCGGTGATATTGCAGTATTTCCCTAAAAATCACACGAATCTTTAATAATCATTATTGGTTCATTACAATAGGAAAATTTTAATAATGATTGTAAAATAAAATACTCAGTTTTAGTGTTAACTCAACTACGAAACTTGCGCTAGAATATTACACTGTATAACTTACTGGCAACACCTTAGTACAGACGAATATTTTTCTATTTTTGCTAAATAAGTGCATTATTTAATAGTATTTGGACAAAATAATACTTACAGATGAAATGTAATATTATCCTTTTGAAGGTTTGAAGTTTCTGACCTATTTTTGCACCAAAAAACACTGCAACTCGGCATTTTCACAGGAGCTTATTCTGCGCGCATTGCAATCTGACAACTGGCGGCCGACGCGCGGCAACTACTTTTATATAACGGGTATGACCGCCGCTCTTGTACCTTTGGCAGAGGGGGTACGCCTATGAGTGTCGCCTCCGTTCTGGTTTAATGATCTGAATGCGGAATAAAAAACTAAACTACTAGTAAAAACTAAAGTGTGAAAAATAGAGTATTCTCCTCGAGCAAAAAGCTGCCTTCATCTTTAAAAAAAAAATTGCTTTTAAGGGTTATACCATTATTTGGAAACTTAATATTATAACGCATAAAATTTTAGACCTGTTATTTTAAATTTTCATTAATTCTTATGTTACACACAATTCATTAATTTTTTCCGTCATGTTAATGTAATTTGGTACTCTTAGCCATAATCTTATATTCATTAATTAATAAAATATCATCGGCTTAAAATTACTCTGGTAAAATATTAAAATGCGTGTATTCATTGACAACGTAAAAAGTCAGTAATTATTCCAGATTTCGATTTTTTTTTGGGTTGTGTTGTTCGTCTGGTGCTTCCTAGTAGGTACGCTGAAGATACTGACTGAGAATCGTGGTATACCACGATTCTCTAGCGACACCAGTATTTTTTAGGTTTAGGTACGGAAAGTGACAGAATAGCGACAATTTTACTGCATTTTCCGATTTCGTGGAGGAGAAGGTGAACGACCTGTAATGCCACCTTATTTGGAACTTAGGCCCGTAATTTGAAAGCTTTCTCAGTCATCGATCTATGCTTGAGTAATGATTTTCTATAGCAAGCTTGCATAATACGAGCCTTAGTATAGTAGAATCCTGAGTTGCGCTGAACTCGACCAAGAAACATATTCTTTCTGTAATTTGTGTTTACATTAGGTAACCAAAACTTCTTTTTTTTACGAGCAGATTGTCGGGCGCAATGGAAATAAATATTTTTACCATTGCTAGCTTACGTCTAGCCATTATTTGCACACGCTGTTGCACCATGTTATTGGAAAACTACTAGACCACTTTCTTATTTGTTATACTAAACGAATATGTTTAGCTAATACATATTCGTTTAGTGCACTAATGTATTGTCTATTTACGTTCTTTGAATAAATTTAATTTTATTTAATTTAATTTTTATTTTAAGTTAAAATGTGATGTGTTGTGATTTTCTGTAGCGAGTCCTCAAATAAATAAATCATACTCGTTTTACTAACCTGAGAAGGTACAGGGTGGTCCGCACAGCAGATCTTCTTTATAGCCGCATAGCGGTCGTCTCTCGAGGTAGGGCAAATGGCGACTACCAACTGAAGGTTCGGCCGCACGCATTGCCTCAAAGCTGTGATGTAGGAATCTGTTCTGTCATTCTTTAGTCTGATCATCTCGGGCTCTTTGATCGCTATGCCCATCGGCCTGCTGCTACGTTTCAGTATGTCGACGAATTCCTGTGAAATAGATTCGTTTATGATTTGATTGTTTTGAAAAACTAAAAACCGGCATAAAATTCCATAATATTTAAACTTTTTTAAGTTTTGCTGGACAAATACTAATCCCTAGGGATTCAAAAGCGGTCCATAATTGACGGAGAAATCGACGAACATACATACAGGGGAACATAGAATCTCCTCTTTTAAAAACGAATAAAAACAGTAAGTTGAAAACTATAAAAAAAACCCAACCTGGTCCCAGTTTTTTTATTTTTTTGAAAAATGTGGGGCTAAATGATATATATATACAATGTGTGCCATGCAATAGTAGATTGTATCACAAGGGAACAAAATAATGTATTTAAGACGAGAGTAACAACTATATTGAAATTAAATAGTATCTAATAATAATACAACTAAAAACTTAAGCCACGTTTTCACTAGGGGACATGTCGCGGAGACAAATCGCCCGACATTCACATAGTTGTCTCTGCAAAAGTTGTGGGACAATGTCCCGCGATAGATAAGTGACTTGTTCACACTAGCCCAGATCAGTAAGTCGCCCGAGCAGGTCGTGTTGTTGACACGAAGGTCGCGCGTGTCGACGCTCGCAGAGCATCGACTAGCGACAAGTCACACGACTCGTAATTGTCCCGCGCGACATCGCCGCGTCGTCGGGCGACATCGCGCGGGACACTTGAATTTCGTGTCGAGCGAGAGTCGCGGGACAAATGTCCCCTAGTGAAAACGCGGCTTTATATTTACATTTGAGACATTTTCACAATTATGAAAATTAAAGTATTGTTACAGTTTTATTAGGAATAGAGATTGTTGTAGATTTTATATTCTGCGTGCTTGAAATAATGCCCGAATCTGGCTCATTTTCGAGATTATGTGAATCTCGTTGTTTGGAGTACCAGCCAGTCTTTATTAAAACAATATTTGCGTTCGATTTCTTTGGCGCTGAACACTAAGATGTTCCAAATTCAAAAGGTGCGCGGCAATGATAAATGCTGCGCACTTACGAGTATAAGGAGGATTAAAAACTCATTACTGCCCGCTAAAAGTTTCTTAAAGAAAACACCACCTTTGGGTGTACTTAAAGGCGAACCAAGTCGTCCTTTCGAATAGATGGGATGAAAAGGTTTATAAAATGTAGCCGTCGACTGAGGACAATAAATGAGGCAAATTTTTGTAGTAATACATTTTCCATATTTTCTGACTACTGAACGGAGTGGATTGTTTTTTTTTATAATATGTAGTTTTAAACCTGGTATAACATGTCGGCTTTTTTACCCCAAAAAAGGCGTACAAAACCGAATGCAGAAGCAAATTACTGATAAATCGTTGACGACACTTACCTTACTACATTCCGAATCCCTCTCCGTATAAACCACAACCCAGTTCATTATATCCACGGCTGTCATAACCGAATTCTTAGTGACCTCGTTGTTCCACTCAGCGTTGGGCTTGCCAGCTACCTTTACGTCGTTTCCAAAGTACAGTGGCTCGGGCGGTAACGTGCGAGCGGTTATGTCGATGGTTTCCGATGCTATACTGAGGCCCCAACCTTCAAGGCGGCCGCGAGCTTTCGGATTCTTCATTACGCTACTTATGTACTGGAATTAAAGTAAATTATTTGTAAACTATATTATATAATTTTTGAAATATTGTCACAGCATCATCTAGCATCAAAGTAAACTGAGCTTGTGTTATGGGTACGAGATGCCATATCTCTTAACCTACTAATAATATGTCAAGGCTAAATCTGGTGAGTTAAAAATAAAACGTGTTTGTTTCATCTTCATAATTATACTGCACAGATCAAAATGAATTTGAGATTTATAGTGCGAAACACAATCCGACGAAATGTAATTCAATCCGAATTAAAATATAAGCTACTTTTTACACGGGAATAGCGCATGCGAAGCCTTGGGACTTGCCAGCTATCTTCACGTTCTTTCCAAAGTCCAGTGACTCAATAAGATTATTGTTTATTAACATTTTTATTTATAACTAGCAAACCCGGCGAACTCCGTTTCGCCACCAGATGGCTTCGTTTTATGTAACTATAAACCTCACGGAGCCCGAGACCTTTCCAACGAATGCAAAACCGTGGAAATCGGTTCGTGCGTTCTGGAGTTATAGCGTCAGGAAGGAAAACCCGACTTATTTTTATATAGTAGATTAAGTAACGTGACAACGCTGGACGAGTACGAAGCAGATCACATGTTGACGTTGGGTTCCACGCATCGTGTCTTGCGCACTTAGACCGTGCTTTCTCTTCCTCTTCGCCTGGTCGCAGCGAGACAATGTCTGTATTTCTGGAGTTTTACCTCGATGGTCTTTTCTTTGACCCTTGTTGCGGTGACTCCAAGTAACTAAGCCTAAGTATTAGCTATCACAGCAACCATCTTGCTGTGCGGCCGTGGCTTCAGGCTAACTTACTTGTTTGAACGCCTTGAGCCTCTGGTTCGGAGTGATCCTCGTGTAAGTGGCGACGTCCTTCATCAGCCTGAAGTTGTTCCGTTGGTCCTCGCTGAGTCCCGTCAGCTGGCAGAGCTCCGGAACCAGGCAGATCATGAAGTCCACCGGCGCGTCTGAACCGGGCATTCGTTTTGTTTGCCTGTACAATTAATTCATACCAATATTATACCTCGTGTGTTCATAAGTTTTGAGACGAACTTATTTAATTAATTTAAAAAGAAAGTAATTCTTGCAACCTTTTTTAAACTTTAAAAATTTAAAATTTCGAATGTTTTGAATCAGAAAAAATATACATTTGAATATTTGTTTCATTCTCCGTGAAAATGCCGCCAACAAAAGATTTGCGTGCGACTGTAATTTCACTGTTTCAAACAGGAAAAAAACCAATGCAAGTTTTTAGTGAAATCCAAAGTTTGGGATGTAGTCGGAACTTTGTGTTTATACCATAAAGAGGTACAAGGAGACCGGCTCTTTAGAAGACCGTGGAAGATGTGGCCGCCCGCGGTCTGTAAGGACGCCCGCCAACATCAAAGTAATCAGAGAGCGAATTCGTCGCAACCCTTGCCGGACTCAAAAGAAATTAGCTCTGCAGACCAACATTTCGCGAATATCGGTGAACAGGATACTTAAATATGATCTTAAACTAAAGGCCTACAGTCGAAGGAAAGTGCATTATTTAAACGAGCGTCTTCGTAAATTGCGACTGGAACGATGTCGGAACCTATTGAAGAGACACGATCCAAAAAATATCCTGTTTACCGATGAAAAGATCTTCACGGTGGAAGAAAAGTTTAACCGGCAGAACAATAAGGTTTACGCCAGAAGTTCAAAGGACGTCCAGCCATCTGTACGCAATGTCCAGCGCACTCATCATCCAGCAAGTGTGATGGTTTGGTGGGGTGTTTCCTACGAGGGGGTCACTTCGCTTCATTTTTGCCAGCAAGGCGTCAAGGTGAAGGCACAAAGTTACCAAACCGACATATTGGAAGCGGTGGTTAAACCATTAAATGATACGCTATTCGTTGGAAAATACTGGGTTTTCCAACATGACTCTGCTCCCTCCCATAAAGCTAAGACTACCCAACGTTGGCTGGAGGCCAATTTGCCAGGCTTCATTCGGAGCGAAGATTGGCCCTCGTCAAGCCCTGACTTGAATCCTTTGGATTATTCTTTATGGACGGAATTGGAGCTGAGGGCATGCAGAAAGTCTCACCCAAACCTGGATTCTCTCAAGCGAGCCCTTATTAAAGAATCGAAACGGATTCCCATTGAAAAGATTCGTGCCGCCATAGATGAATGGCGCACGCGTTTGAAGGCCTGCATTGAATGCAAAGGCGGCCATTTTGAATGATTAATTTTAAATACAGATCTAGATGTCAGTAGTTTTAATTTTAATATCCAATAAATGAATACTCAACTTAGCACCAAAAATATTTTAGTTTTACTGTGTCTCAAGACTTATGAACACACGAGGTAAGTTCGAAAGTAACTCTGTCTGTCTGTTACCTTTTCACGAAGAAACAGCTGAACGGATCTCAGTAAAATTTGGCAGGGAGGTAGATAGTATCCCGAGGACGGTCATAGGCTACTTTTTGTCCCGGAACAAGCGTGCGAAGCCGCGTGCAGCAGCTAGTAAAACATAAATAGATTACAAAACAAACAGGGCATGGCAGTGGTGAAATTACAACCAGTCTTCATAATGACGGCAGTACAAGTACTTGCTGTACGGTGATTTTTATTCCCCTTACTATTGTATATTTCACAATTTAGAATTAATGACGTTAGTTTGTGATCGTTTTATTAGGTTGAAAAAAGAATCAACTTTTTTTAAAAATATTTTGTGTAACTGTTTTTGTCGTAATATAAGTTATCTATGTTCACTTTCTTTTCAAAATGTATTTTAATATATATTTTGTACTTGGTGTGTGAGGTTTTTGAACAGCAAATAAATGATTGTCTATGAATCTTATTCAATTCAATTTAGATTTATATATTTTTTCTTGCCCTAGATAACAAATACTTAGTTTAAACATGACATTTCTAAATTAATGAATACTATAAATATAAAGTCCTATCAAAGTTATCAATCGTCCCGGTAGCGCCCTGACGGGGTTTTCATACGTTGTTTACCCACTAAGACTACCTACACCTAAGAACAATACATAAAATCACAATAAATGTTACGAATTATGAATTTATATTTGACATTGACAATAACCAAGTCTTTTATTAATCGGCAAACTTCTTATCCTCTGGCGAACCACGTGACAGAGATGCGCAGAACACAATTCTTAGGCCAAATTGATAGCCGGTTACCTTCTGGACAGTCACGTCGATTATGCACTGCGAGTTTTTGTTTCAAACTATGAAAGAGCGAACTGAGCTATACGAAACTGTACCTATCTCTTTCGCCTGCTGCGTTATCGGCGGCATATGAATTATATGCTGCACCTGCGCAAACTTCCTACTCTCGCTGCTTGTCACCGGACAAGTTATTTGGCAACTATTTAATGTAATGTAACTTATTAAAGTCGCCAGCTTACTTTCTATTCAATGTTGCGAAAGCAAATATAAAAACAATGACTACATTCATTATGAATGTAAGCGGGTTAATTACGGACCTTGTTTGTGTTGGAAGAACACCAACGTTTCATCCCTTACCGAGGGACTTGTTCAGGGTGAGTGCGGCTCGAGTCGCACGCGTTCCGCATCTCTGCGTGCGCTGCGCTGGAGAGCTAATAATGACTACATTTTTAGGTAACGCTAAATTGTGGCATTTTTACCTGGATATCAGCATGGGCTGTTCCCAATCCATGATTTCGATGCCGTAGTTTTTCTTGTAATAATCGATGTAGCTTGTCTGAACGATTTGTCCCTTCTCATTCTTCTCGAACGTCGATCTTGGGTTCATTGTATCGTCAATACTGTCGACTCTGTAAGTTACGATTATTTTAGTGTTAAGTTAACCACAAGATAAGTCTGCACTGGCTCGAGCCAAATGAGTAAGTCATCATCATCAGCCCATAGGTACTATCCATTGTCGAGCCAAATGAGTAAGTCATCATCATCAGCCCATAGGTACTATCCATTGCTGAACATAGGCCACCTCTAATAAGTGCCATAGCGCCTGTCTTGAGCTTGCTTTTCGCAGGCCTCCCCCGAACGAGACGCCAAGAATAGCAGTCCTGAGCCGGCTTCATCAATCGACTCCCTACGATCGCTACAATGTCGTCGGACAATCGAGTGGGAGGTCTTCCCACACTGCCAGGAGTAAGGTATTACAAATTGTAGTTAGATAAAGGGACATCCTCCACCTCCACAGCCTATATTGGTCCACTGCTGGACCCAGGCCTCCTTCTGATAAGCGCCTTGTTGGCTTTTATCTCACGAGGGGTAATGCCCATAATCCCCACGCTGGGCATGCGGGTTGGGGATCGTAGTTCGGTGGTAGAATTGTTCTGCAGGGGGCGCTGCTGCCCGCCCCCGGTGGATATCCCTTAGTTGCCTCTTACGACACCCGCGGGAAGAGTTGGGGTGGTGCAAAATTCTAAGCCACTAAGGCACCACGCAGCACGCAGCAGATAAAGGGACATACCTAAACAGTTTCTTGTTGTACGTAGTCATAACCGAGCATCCAATTAGAGTCTCAGACATGACTCTCTTCCAGTTAGTGCCTTGGGAGTTGACGGCCTCCTTTATGAAGGAAAGTACGGTCTGAGTGCGCAAGACACGATGCGTGGAATCCAACGTCAACATGAGGCCTCCTTCGTATTCGTCTACAGCTGTCACGTACCTGCAATAAAGTTTTTATCAGACATTTTATTTTTATTGTTAACAAAATCAACAGCCCTTATATCTAAACAGTTCTAACCTTAATAACCTACTCTAACATGAGTTGATCAATTCGGTAGACCGAGCACGGAGGTTGTTCTCTAGGGTATAATAGACAATAATGACATCGTATCGACATACATTAAAATTAAAATTCATATTTTTTCCGAAACATGTGTTACAGCGATGTTAGATTAAAATAGAATGAGCACAACCATGATCAGCTTTACAGCACACAAACTCACAATAAATATATATAAATAAATACAAAGTCAATAACTAAATTAACTAATAATCAATGAATTGTCTTATTCTAGAATTTATCCATCAGATAAATTCTAGAATAATAATAATGTCTCTAATGTTGCAGGTGTCCATAGGCCGCGGTAACCGCTTTTCGCTTTCCATCAGGCGGACCGCATGCTTGTTTGCCAACTAGGTAATATAAAAAAAAAGTTATTCATTAACATTGTGATAGGCCTTATCAATTAACAATTGTTTTAATTTACATTGCGTACATTATTGAAGTTGAAGGAATGAATTTTAAATAATTTACTCATTCAAACATTATATACAGTGGTGGACACATAATTAGAGACACCCCCTAATTGATCACAATAAATATGATTTTGGCACAACCATTAGCCAAAGTAGGTATTAAATTGAATGTAATTGTTAATAAATCATACATGACGTTGTATTCTTAAAAATGGAAGACAAAAAAGTTGTGTTGCTTGGTATTTTAGACACTGCTCACTATCCGAATCTAATACAAACTTTTTTA
The DNA here is from genome assembly GCA_963662085.1 of Eupithecia inturbata. Taxonomy (NCBI): domain Eukaryota; kingdom Metazoa; phylum Arthropoda; class Insecta; order Lepidoptera; family Geometridae; genus Eupithecia; species Eupithecia inturbata. The sequence continues at coordinate 5,133,261 of OY759195.1, forward strand.
ACGTACCTGTAGCTGGCCAGCTAATTAAAGACAGTGAACGCTATGTTCTGAATATAAAAAAAGAAACAGAACTACATTCGGTTTTTCATTGTTTTGCCGCGTATTTGCATGAAATATCGACATTAATTATAACATTTTATTTTTTGTATTCAAATTAATTCGTTTTATACCAATCGATATGGGAAAAAACAAGAGTTGCGATTCGTCCACTAGAAAGATAATCTTGAACTTTCATAGCAAAGGTTGGTCATACAGAAATATCGCAAACCATTTGAGCCGTTCTAAGGACATGGTTATGAATGCTATAACGCATTTCAAGAAGTTCGATACGACCGAAAACGTACCCAGAAAACCGTGACCTAGAAAAACTACTCCGCGGGAAGACTCTAGGATGGTATTGTTGGCAAAAAAGGAACCGTTTAAAGGACTAGGAACTGATACGCTCGGAAATATATGGGGCAGGAGGGTCGACGGGTGTGTCTGCAAGGACAATTAGACGGAGACTATGTGAGGCAAACTTGTACGGAAGAGTGTCTCGGAAGGTGCCACTTTTGAAAAAGCAAAATGTTAAGGCAAGGTCAGCGTTTGCTAAAAAATATGAACACTGGACTGAACGATAGTGGAAAAATGTGCTTTTTTCGGATGAAACAAAAATTAATATGATTAATTCTGACGGAAAACAATATGTTAGACGCCCCCCGAACAAAGAAATGGATCCGAAGTACACCAAGAAAGTAGTGAAACATGGAGGGGGCAATATCATAGTGTGGGGCTGTTTTTCAGGACTTGGTGTCGGACCTGTCAGGAATATAGAAAGCAATATGGATAAATACCAGTACAAAAATATTTTACAAGAAACCATGCTGCCCTATGCTGAGCAAAATTTACCGGTAATTTGGACTTTTCAACAGGATAATGATCCGAAACACACCGCAAAAGTAGTTAAAGATTTCTTAAGGAACCAGTTTGTGACAGTTTTGGATTGGCCCCCGTACAGTCCGGATTTAAATCCAATCGAAAACTTGTCGTACCAGGTGAAGAAGACAGTGGCGACAAGAGTACATCAAACGTCGATCAACTTTACACAGCTTTTACAGAAGCGTGGGAACAAATTCCGGTACAAGTTTGTACAGAATTGATTGCTTCCATGGCTAAGAGATGTCGTGCTGTTATTGCTGCAAAAGGACATGCGACCAAGTATTGATACGCATCGGAATGCTCTATAAAAATGTGTTAGAAATCTTACGTACTAAAATAATTTCAAAGATAACTAATTTTTTGTTTAATTTCTTGTTACGAAATGAAGTGTCTTTAATTATATGGCCAGATCTTACTAATCTTATCTTTTATTTACACTGCTTACATTTAAGTTTTACCGAATAAAAGGCAAGTTTTGTTGTAAATGTTTCGTTTTAACAATACACAATAACAACACAAATAAAAATTATTTGTGCAGCAAGTTACAATGGCAGTCTGATAAAGTATATACAGGAGGAATAGCTTAGTTATTTCAATATGCTTCCAGTGTCTTTAATTATGTGACCACCACTGTATATACAATGTTTGAATGAATAAATTATATTATATATATATATATATTTAATATTATCATACATAACTAAACATAACACACATCTGTGAAGCTCCTGTTACCCGGACTCTTCGAGTTCGGTGTTCTCAGGAGCACAATTCACAAACACACCCTCACACACACACTACACACATGCACTCACACGAATGGTGTCTCCTGTTGCCCAGACTCTTTTACGAGACTGGTATGTTTATTTAGTAATTATTGATTTTATTTAGACATAACGTTGCTTAATATACATATTTTATGTAAAGAACCCATGGAAGGTGGTCCCCAAGATACAGGTATATCCTAGTTTGGGGATCAACGATGTAATAATTTTAAGTCTCAAATATTTTTCAATAAACGTTATTATTATTATTATTAAACACTTATACGATGACAAAATGACCTAATTTTTCTCTATTCCACCCTAGACAACAATCCCCGTGCTTGCTTGCCAGATGTATTAGTCCTACGCAAAAATCGCTACAGTTTATGAGAACCAACTCTATGAGTAAGTTGGCAAATCACCTAATAGTTTTGGATCAATATCGTGTAGGTAATTTTCCAACAATTTGTTCATAGTCGAAGGTTATAAAATGGCTGACTTGGCGTGAGCGTCTTCTTGTGATCTCAACACTTTTTACGGCAGAAATATTAAGAGACGAGATTTGGCATAATTTTCACAATAATGTTTTTGTTCGGATTTACAGTTTTTAGAGTTGTTTGTATTTTTACTTTCTTTCTTTTATCTATACGATTAATTAAATAAATTTCAGGCCTAAACTCATGATTCAAACAAAATATATGTTTTTTTTGTTTTGTTTATGGCCATCTGGTATGTGACGGGCTAGTAATAAATCACATCTCACTAATATTATAAAATGGGAAGGTTTAAACGGATTGATGTTTATTACTTCTTCACGCCAATACTAACCGATCTGGCTGAAGCTTTGCATAGATGCGGGTCTAGCTAGACCTGGAAAATTACATTATGCTATATTTTAATCCCACAAACATTTACCTACAATTTAATTAAAATTTCAATTTCATTTTAATATATCTTTATTTTACATATAAGTTCTCTGTACCAGCTATTCTCGAACCGAATGGTCTGTTGCGTGACGATGGTAAGAGGCCTGACGGCATGACACTAGTCCCATGGGAGTTGGGGAGGCCCATTGTGTGGGACGCCACATGCGTCGACACACTTGCGCCTTCCCATCTTCCGAGGACATCCGTAAGGGCTGGTGCGGCGGCAGATTTGGCCGAGGATCTCAAGAGACGCAAATATGCAGGTCTCGACAGAGCCTACATATTTGCTCCCTTTGGGGTCGAGACCCTAGGTCCGTGGGGTACCGAGGCTCTCCAGGTTTTTAAAAAGTTATCTGAGCGTCTGGTCGACGCGACGCGTGACCCGAGAGCTGGCGGATATCTGGCGCAGCGCATCAGCATTGCCATACAGCGGGGCAATGCAGCCAGCGTCTTGGGGACGCTTCCGACTGGTATTGATATGGATCAGTTGAGCTACCTGTAGATTGTTTACAACAGTCTGCAGTTAGCTTAATTGTTTCAATTGTAAATACTAGTTATAATTTGATTGTAATTTTCTTTGTTAATAAAGGCCATTGCCGTATTAAAAAGTTCTCTGAATAAAGTATTATCTATCTACAAAGAACGAACGAAGAACGAAAGGATAAACAAGATTAATCCATATTTCTATCGAATGGGAACCGTCCCATGGAATAGAAATAACTTTTAAACGTTTCCATGGAATCAACGCGTGCGGAGGCGCGGATAGAAACTAGTAAATATAAGGATATGATTTTCTTGCCCAAGCCAAACTTCTAGCTTGTCCTGGGGTATTTGTATAGCATCCCTCTGATTGAAATTGGCGTTTAGATGTTTGGTTGTTTGTTACCTCTTCACGCTTGAGCTACTGAACGGATAGGGCTATAATTTTGCATAATTCAAAACTCAAAATTCAAAGTCCTTCATTTCCTTTAGACCTTACAGGACTCTTGGACACGTCACAAAATTCAAATTACATAAGTAAAACTAGAAAATAAAGTGATCACTTTGATTTTTGCTCACTTCAATATTTTTAAGGTAAAGCAAAGTAGCGAACAAGAAACCTTTAGGTACCTTGTTAGGTTGTTAGGTTTCGAGTTGGAGCAAAACTTGTCCCAAGGTTTTTTATCATTTAGATAATCTGATATTTCATAGATGTCGTTTTTGACTAATTTTAAAAATAAGAATAAAGAAAACTTTATTTACAGCATTTACAAGAATTGCACTAAGTTAACTAGTTTCTTAAATTACCCAACACCAATTATTTTAATCCTTAAATAACGGAAGCAACTAGCTTCTTATATTTTGGGATTATTAAGAATGCCTTGATATTAAGAAATATTAAGGGCGTTATGAAAGCTTGCTCAGTAATAGATCTATGCTTGAGTGACGTTTATGCCATAGAAAATCGTTACTCAAGCATAGATCGATGTTTGAGAAAGCTTTCATAATACGGGCCTAAGAAACCTATCCTTACCCAGGCCAAACTTCAAGCTTATGCTGGGGTATTTGTATAGCATCTCGCTGATTGAAACTCTGGCGACCGAAACGGACCATTTCGAGATCTTTCATGATCGACTTGAACAGAACGTTGTATAGGTGAATCATTTCACTCAGGCGTCGAGGGCGCCGGTACGCAATCTGAAATACGACAAGAGAAAAAAAATAGTTTGAAGTAAAATATGTAAGCTAAAATTATTTCAGAAATCAGCAAGTTTTTACCCGCGAGGGTAAAACCATGATTTTCGTGGATATCGGGATTGTTTATTACCTAAAAATAACAAAAATTGGTATTGGGATTTTCTAGCTACTAAAATTCACAGTAAAACCGGAAGTCAGAAATTTGACGGTGTTTACATTGTTTTGGCGGGAAATGAGCAGGGAAGTTATTTTTACTGCCGGTTCGATGGGAGTAGCAGGTTTCTATTTTGATTGTATGGTTAAAGCCGTTGGTCCTGCGCCTGACCGCTCCCCGTTCGTGTCTGCCTGCCGTCCCATCGGATTGTGAGAGTGTGGCAATAGAGAGTGCACCTGTGTTTGCTCACACACATGTGCACTATAATATATCCTGCGCTTATGGCTATTCCCAGTTGAGACTGGCCGCCGTGGCCGAAATTCGTCTAGGAGGACATCATCGTGGTTAGTACTAGATAACCAGAGCGAAGCCGCGGGCAAAAGCTAGTTGCACTATAAAATTTCCTGCGTCGTGGCCGATTTTCGAATAGGAAGACCACCATTGTTTGAATCTAAACCTACTTAACTCACCTTGATATTAATCTTGCTCTGGTCATATGGGTTGGTTGACACCAGGTTGAGAGCTTCGTCCGGCAATAGGTGCGGGACATAGAGTGTTGTTCCGTCAAAAGTCTTGTTTTCAAAGTAGTGGCTATGCTCTGAAACCGTTCACAATAAATATAACTATGTAGAATTCATTTAAGTAAATTTTAAAAAGCTGGCTCGGTCTTCTTTTGTGTTTCGTTTACTGGAGGCCTGAAACCAAAAATTTTGTGGCGGTGCGCATCATAGCCCGGCAGGTCGTCAGTCCACCTATGCACCAGCCAAACTCGATGTAGAAAGTTTGTAAACAAACCGCCCATACTTAAACTAAAATTCACTCTGTTGCCGCGTCTTTTTATACGCAATTTACATTACTTGTCGATTTGAGATCCTTCGTTTGGCTAGTGTATAGTTGCAAATTTAAACAAAATATATTTAGAGTGCCTCCTGGGACTGAGGTCAGACTTTCGACTTTTCTTGAAAAATTATAATAATAAATAATAATAATAACGTTTATTTGTTTACAAATTGGTTTTTACCTGCTATCATCTAGTTCTATCGATCGACCGTATCAATCGAAACATCAAATAGGTAGGTATATCTCGATTTCGACGGAATAATCAAACAATGGCAAAACGATTTAATAGGTAGGTACTACCTATTAAATTTATCAAAAAACTTGCCATAAGTCGTGCAGTGGTCTCATCGACATACCAAAATTTAATATCCAGTAAACGATTAGAAACTGTATTACTAATTAAAGGCAAAAGAAAAGAAAAGAACAAAATCTTGATATAGGTTCAAAGAAATGTAGAAATGTTTGGAATGTAGCCTCATTTAAGGTACACTCAAAACCAAGATTACTGATTTCTTTACAAATTGAGGTAGATAACAATTGCAAATAAGTGATGCACAGCTTGCTCTTGACTTCTACCCTCCGTACTAGTTTATAAAACTGTGTTACGGCAGAGTAGGAACGTCGCACGCAGTGACCAGCATAAGTTGCAACGTGAATTTGTATCAGCGCTGAGCGCTGTCGAGTTCACGCAATAATGGTGTGGTCTACACTGGGTTAGTCTTAATATAGTATAATCAACTTAAACAGACAAATTACTATGAGTAATATAATCCTATTAAAGTAACTAATGTGTCAACTTAAATAATTATTATTGCAAAATATGTAGTTACCATTCAGTAGCTGGAAACGCAGATGCTTATAATCCTGCTCCGGCTCGTAGCGCACTTCATACTCAAACACGCTGTTTTCCTTGAAATCCAGCCGAATGAAGTTAGCTGTGACCTCCACGGGCGTCCCTTGGGTGCCGTGCATCTCCACTGGTTTCGTGTCTTTCACTTCACTCTGGAAAGGTAGATAGAAAACACTTTTTATGCAACACAAAGAAACATTACAGGCAGCAACGAAAAGAGATGCTAAATATAAAGGGCAGCCTTTTCCAGACAACCTTAGGATTGACTGGCCATGAAATAACAATATAGACTACAATAATGTTTTATTTGCAACACATACAAAATAAATAAATAATGCTGGACCAAATCACACAGCAAGTCCATTCAGCCAAAAAAAATCAGGGCTCTAGTTTGTTTTATGGAAATTATGTCTACCGCTAAGGGCCTTATCATACTAGCGGTTTGCGAGCGGATTCGGCGCCGAGCGGGCACGCAGCGAATACGTCGTGGACGCGCAACAAACCCGCAGCGAATACGTCGCGGACGCGCATCGTGATCGCTGCGAATAACAGCGTGGACCCCATTTTGTACACTCTCATACAAATGGCAGGAACGAAATTTTTTTAATGGCCGTTCGTAACGCTAACTGACACGTTGGCATGTGCTAACAAGTGATTAATTCCAAAACTAAAAAAACCCGAATCAGTCGCCAAAATGTAGCTAAGAGACCAGTCGAGTATTTTGATACCTCTTAAACAAAATCGCTTCAGTCGTGTTGATACTTGGAGTTAAGGAGTGCCTGCCAACTACATGGAAACACTAAAAAAGCTTAAACCTATAAGATATAGAGAGAAAAAAAAACTACGATTTTCTCGGTTCTACAACTCATTTTAGCAGATAGAAGTTTTGCGTTCATCGCAAGCCATTTGCTATCAACCCATGCTAAAAAAAACTTTAAATAAATTCTTGTTTTGGAGTCTATTGACAATTCATCATTAATAAATAAAACACATGAAAAATTTAATTTTACTAGTTTCTGGGTAGCATTCTTGGACCAGTTCTCTACCAGTGTGTCTACCATGAGTTTTAACAATCTATACTCGCTAGCGACTGTAGTTAAAAAAATGTATGAAAACTTGAACAGCGCCTCTAGCGGATAGTTAGGTACTAAAATGCGCGGTACTAATATTTACGTAACTACTATAGTAACGTCAGGTGATCTAACTGTGACAACTCATGGTAGACACACAGATCTTTACTGCCGATCTTCCAACTTCGGATGAACAACCACGACCGCCACATACGCTGACGATACCGCATTGCTTTCGGTGGATGAGGACTCGCGACATTGCTTCGGAAAATCTCCAAGTGCATCTAAATCAAATCTAGGAGTGGTTCGATAGGTGGCGCATCAAAGCTAATAAGGATAAGTCAGTACATGTTACCTACACACTTAGAAGGAAAACCGGTCCGCCGGTATTACTCCATAACGCACCAATCCCACAAGCAGAAGACGCTAAATATCTTGGAATGCACTTAGACCGCCGCCTTGGCAAAAACACATCTGCACCAAGCGCAAACAACTAGACCTCAAAATCCGTAACATGTACTGGCTAATTGGAAACCGATCCCAAGTAGCGCCCAGCGGCAAGATGACAATTTATAAATGCATCGTGAAACCAATATAGAACTACGGGATACAGCTGTGGGGCTCAGCCAGTCACAGTAATATTGAGATTCTTGAAAGGTTCCAAAACAAAACAATAAGAAATATGCTACAAATATATCTGTTAGGGAAAATAGTAGGGGCTGACTGGCTGGCACTTATCCTCTCACGCTGGTGGCAGGAGCCTTCCTAATCAGATTGATCCACTAATGGCTTCCCTGGAACATTTGGTCTTCCACAGGGCTGGTTTGGCTTGATTCTCCGATTGGTGTATGAGGGGTATCGATATAAGGGTTTGAATGAAGGACCTCATTTCGTGTCGCGACCCGATCGAATATCGGAATGCCGCAGCGCGAGAGCAACTTCAGGGGCGGACGGCGTTGTTGGATGCGACCGCGCAACACAGAGTGTACTCGAGGACTGTCGAGTCCGTCCGAAGGCTTCCGACGTGATGGACGAAGCTCACGTGAGTGCTCTTATCACCAGTAGCCAATTGTAAAGCAGTAGCATTATGTCTAGATTTGAACCTCCAAATTGTGTATACCTACTTTGAAATAGACCAGATGCTACCCTAATAATTTATTTAATTATGGAAATATCAACCACTCAAATCATAATGGTAAGAAAAGTGTTTATCATATTCCGCCACGGAACATATCAGCAACAAGTTTATGTATACGGACATCAAACTAAACACAGTGAAACAGGAAATTGAAGCCTTAAAAACTATCAGCTCCGGCTAGACAATCACAAAAACAAACTCGCCTCTCAACTACAAGGATCTGGAACCCTTGAATTCTCTAGACTGAAGAGACACAGTATCCCAACCCTAGCTGAAAGATTCACAGACAAAAAGTTAGAGGTGACTCACTGGAATCAACTCTACTAACGACACAAAAGCGGATCATATCAGAGAGCAGATTCGATTATTGTTCATTGTTATTCATTCATTCATCGGACAAATGTTTGTACGATCTGCAAATATTTGTTCCGGGTGTTCTGGGTATTTTCTATATATAAAAAAAAATATCTATCTATGTTATATATTGTATTAAGTTTATCAGTCATCTCATCTAGTACCCATAACACAAGCTCTGCTTACTTTGGGGCTAGATGATGGTGTGTGGATTGTCCAGCATTATTTATTTATTTATTTATTGTGTCAGATCGCCAAGAAGAATTTATAACGAAAAAAAAACTAGTTTCTGCACGTGGCTTCGCACGCACTTTTCCGGGATAAAAAGTAGCCTACTTGATATTATCTACCAGACCAGTACTTTAATTGAGATCAGTTTCGTCATTATTATTACTATTATTTAACGGGTATTTATCGCGTTCATTTACCTAATTTTCCCGAAGTTTCAACAGGTTTACACACTGTCATGGTCACGGGATGACTGTTGAAACCCGTTGAAATGTCGGGGAAAAATAGGTAAATAAACGCGATAAATACCCGTTAAATAATACTAATAATAATGTGTTCTGATGGCGTAAGTTTAAAAATATTTACTGATTCGTCATGAAAAACACCCTGACAGAACTACTTTCGAATTTATAATATTAGCGTGGAAAGATATTTACGATGTATTTGTTCTTTCCAACAGAGGAGGCTGATGCGCCCGATATGGTGGTTCCCTCCATTTTAGAGGACACCTCCGAAACGTTGTCGCCTTGCCCGCTGAGCATAGAAGAGGTTTTTAAAGCTTGCCTGGAAAATAATAACAATAATTTTATTATTAAATAAAACAATCAGGTGTAACTTTGCGGAAATCCATTGCAAAATATTAGGATAAAAAATATTTAGTAACAATTCTGCGCAAAACCTTATCGAGCGATCAACGTTCAACAATATGGCTCAACATCACATAACTGTCTAGTCGAATGAAATTCGTTTTGCAATCAGCCTAGCCATTATACAAACGGCCTGATTCTATGATGCGGCGATTACATACACAGGCTACTTTTGGTCCCAGAAAAGTGCTGTGTTCCCGTGGGATGATCAAACTTATTCACCGCGGGTAACACCACAGCTAGTAGGTACTACATAAGATTCTATTATTCTAATACTTCAGAGTAAACTTACAATGATTGTAAAAGCTTTATGCCTCGCCCAACGCCTTTGCTGGCAGTCATCGATGTTGCACTTGGACTGACGTCTGACGCAGGAGAGAAAGTAGGACCTGTAGGCATAAGGTGACTAGTCTAGAAACGTATTTGGTACATTATAAATAAATAATGCTGGACAATCCACACAGATTGAATCCGCTCAGATTCATTAATTGCAAATATGTACTTTTAAAGGTGGTTTAATTTTTAATTATAGCTAAAGTTAGTACATACAATACACCCTTGGATGGCTCTCCCGATAAGGACAGCTGAAAGAGAACTCTTTTTAAGGTTAAGCTCGTCTTTGCCATTACCTTTTTAGTTTAATATTTATATGTATATTTTATTTCGTGCAATAAAGAATTATGAAGGAAAATCAGTTGTGCATAGCTTGCAATTATTTCGTAAACGGCAAGAGATGCGTCAAAAACAACCAAACTTTCACTCCCCTATGATACCCCACTTTCAAAATATCCAATCATTCTAAACCACTTTGGGTATAGCAATTTCTTATTTTGTCACAGATTACGATTTTTAGTAATTTTTCTTTTTGTCATTACCTTTAGAATAATTTAGTTATTTCCAATTGTAAATACTAGTTCTAATTTGATTATATTATGTGACTGTAATTATCTTTATTTAATAAATGTGTTTATTTTTTACATAGGTCTCATAATATGATAATATATTTAAACAATTTTAGTCCAACAATGTAATTTTATAAACTACTAGCAAACCCGGCGAACTCCGTTTCGCCACCAGATGGCTTCGTTTTATGTAAAAGATTCTCCCGCTTTTCTTTTTAAATTTTTCCTGAATTTTCTTTGATATAAACCTCACGGAGCCCGAGACCTTTCCAACGAATGCAAAACCGTGGAAATCGGTTCGTGCGTTCTGGAGTTATAACGTCAGGAAGGAAAACCCGACTTATTTTTATTTTATAAACTATAATATCTTTTGCTGTGTAGCCAGAGTCCTAGCTCTTTGATAAATTTTGTCAACGGAAGGCTTTATCTAGCCCCAAGCTGATAACAGCTTCTGTTATGGGTACTAGATAAATGGTATCTCAACTTGGAAGGGCCACTACCATGGCCCCTAATAGGTTGTTAAAACATTGTCGACCGATATGGCGCGGTGGGTGAAGGTCCGCCTACGACGCAGGATGTTGCGGGTTCGATTCGCGCCTTGGGACAAATGTTTGTACGATCTGCAAATATTAGTTTCGAGTGTTCTGTGTGTTTTCTATGGATAATAAAAAATATATTTCTTTTTAATGTATTGCATTAAGTATATCAGTCATTTAGTACCCAAAACACAAGCTCAGCTTAGCTTGGGGCTGAATGATGCTGTGTGTATTGTCCAGCATTATTTATTTATTGTATTACATAGGTGGGATGACGATCTGCGAAAGACTACAGGCAGATACTGGACGCGGCAAGCTGAAGACGGCGGCGTTATGGCGTCTGGATGTCCAGCAGTGGACTAATATAGGCTGATGATGATGATGATCACATAGATAGATTTTTAACAATATTTATACATAAAAAGCACCCAGAACAAATATCTGCAGCTCGTATATTTATCTCAAGGCAGAATCGAAGAAAAGTTGTGGTTCAGTGCCTAAATGCTACCAAAACTCTCGAACGGTACAAGTCAAAATGCGCCTTTATTCATGTTTGATGGTGGCTTCATGGACAATAAAATTTGTTTCATGCCATTAACTCCTTGACTATCAGTGCGATCATAATAAGCAACGGAATAATATTTGCTTAGTTTTGATAACGCTATCGAATCGCAAAATAAAATTAAGTTATTGCATTCTTGCACTCAGTCTTCATTCACTCACCTGTCAACTTTAGGCAACTTTATGTGCATGTGTCAAAAAGAAAATAAACACGTGGACCACGTGTTTATTTTCTTTGTGTGTATTACTGACATGACATACCAGGTTTTTGCTGTTGCAGCTTAGATATCAGTAGGGCGGCACGACCCCTTCCACTCATTGCGCTTACAGGCAAACTAGCGGAACTGACCTGAAATATTATAATCAATGACAATATTGTTTGACACAATAAACAAATGTAGGTACATATACTCCAGCTAAATTCGATGTCAAATGTTTGTACACAAACCGCCCATACTTAACCTAAAATTAACTTTTTGCAATTTATTTTCACACGGTACTTACTTTCCTGACCGGTTTAGATCTTTACTTCAATAAATAATGCTAAAAATTAAGTCTGAAACTCTAAGTGTAGTTTTACAGTTTTTTACTGTGGTTTCAAACCATTGGTTTGTTTACAAACTTTTCACATCAAATTCATTATCGTCGCGCCCGTACTCACCCCAATGAAGTCCCTCGATAAGGGATGAAACGTTGGTATTCTTCCAACACAGACTAGATTAGCAGTTAACCGGCTTAAATTCTTAATGAATTCATCAAACTACGAAAGTTTTAGTAGTAAAGTTTCACATCGAATTTGGCTGGAGTATAGTGATTAACTGGCTGTGGCGTAAGAATCGACCCTCCAACTTAGCCCGTGGATATCGTATGAGAACTACGGACCTAACAGAGGCATAGCAGCAGCTTCCTTTAAATCACCAATCCGCCAGCCAAGTGTGGTCATTACAGCAAACCACCTTGTATAAGGGAGTCACATCCAGCTGTGGATGTATGAGTACTAATGAGGGACATACAGACTAAATGCCTGTTGCAGACCGAAAGCTTAGTTCTGGCGTAGTTCACATAGCTGACACAGGTTTTTGTGCAGACTGCAAACTAAGCATGTAGCTTAGGAATCAGAAACTGTGTTAGTAATGCTAAAGATGTTTGAAGATTTTTGTAAGGAGGGGCCCTAACATTTGTTGTTTTTTTAAAAAGTCGCGGCGTTCAATAAAAGTTATAATATTTAGATAGAGGACACTAAAACAAATAAAAATTATTCTATTGCATAATGTCCTAAAGCGTCAGGTTTCTGAGATATTCACATATGAAGACATTATGTTATGGATTTTATTTTATTTGTTTTAATGTCTTGTATCCAAACACATAATAAAAATTGTGCCCCAAAATTTAAAAAAAAATGGTGACCGATGTTAGGGCCAAAATTTTCAAACCCCTTTTATTATTTAGCCTGTCTTTCCACTACAGGGCAAAAGCCTTCCTATTCACCCTATTCCTCTTCCACATTTCATAGTCTTTTGCTATTGGATGGATGACCAATCTTAGATTTAAACTGACACTTTCATGGCCTATGATGCGCATGCCCATCTCCTGCTCAGTTAGGTGCAACCTGAAGGGGCATGCTGTGGCTGTGCAGTGAATGCATTATGCATGCAGGTATGTATTATGTACCTATTGGCATAGGTAAGTAACACAAGGCTATTAGAAAACTATTAGACCATCCTTCTTCATGGTGGGATTCTCATAATGACCTCTATTACTTTATATTGCATTAACTAACGTTTTCTCTGCGCAAACATAAAATTTGTGAGGGTAGTAAGTATTACCTGGTAATACTACCATCACAAAAGTTAAAAATTTATCACCCACTAACAAGGTGTAAGCCATGTTGTTTTTCTACTTACACAACTGGGTGAAATGCTTGGTCCAGGTGTTGATTCTGGTGTATCTTGTTGGGAGGCCGGTGGTGAAGCTTCCTTGGCCTTTTGAAGTGCCAAGAGCATGGCCATGCCCCGGCCTCTGCTTTTGCTTGAATCCATTTTAGCTGTAGAAGCATGTAAACATTTAGTTTAGCTATACTACTTGGTGCATCACCAATTCGCTTCCCAAGCATGGAGATTATGGCAGAACCCCTCATGTGGAGGAGGCATATTCAGCAATGTGCTGATGAAGACTTTGTGCTTGACTGTGTTTTAGGAGATACGGGAGGCTACGGGGCACATAAAAGTTACAAACATATCTTCTCTACCATGCATGACCATACTGCTCCACTCCATCGGATTATGAGTGAAGGAGTGTTCACCTATGTTTGCGCACACACTTGTGCACTATAATATATCCTGCACACGTGGCTGCTCCGTTGAGACTGTCCGCTGTGGTCAAAATTCGGCTAGGAGGACATCATCACAGCTGAAACTTTTTTCTTTCATTTCTGATTTTTTTAGAAGTCAGTTCTATGTTTTGCCCAATACAATCGGCAATGCTCTATTTCTTTTAAATTCAGTATCTATCTCGGAACGGGATGGCTAAAAGCAAATTCAGCGTTATATCACTTTGCAAGCATTTTGCAAGAACGAAGACTTTCATTACAGGTTTGCTCAACATACCTTTGTTATCAACCGTAATTAAACAAGAACGAAGTGGTTTTATTCTCTTTAAAACAAGACGACAACGGCTAAACAAAGTCAGCTCAGGACAGCAGCACAATAAAATGTTGTTTTCATGTTATTTTTGTAATCGAAGCTTGCCTTCCTCCGCAAATTAATTACCAACACTTTTCAAAAAGAAAAAGAAAATGAATGAATGAAAATGAAAGCAAACAAGGAAGCATTGCATTTGGATGGAATCAGTGCTGCCAGTTTCCAGATCGAATTGTCCGTCCGTCCCAGGGATGTTAGACGTACCAACTTCTTGGTATACATACTAGTTTTAGTGTCACATACCATGTACCAAGACTACTCAGTCCTTGTACGCAAAAATACCAAGATTGGCCGTTGACATAAAAAATACACGGACAACATAGAATAATCGACAAATTTCAGGGATGCATGTAAAAAAACATTCCAATCAGATTTCCCTAATGATATAAAACTTTATTTTATCAAACTGACTCGATGAGCAGTTACCTTTTTCCACCAATGTAAACTCAGAATGTAAGATAGCATATTGGTAGCGGGTTGCGCTCACGTTCACGGGGTTCCGGGTTCGGTTCCCGCATGAGTAAGTTTTTTTTTTTGCGCAGTAAACTTTCAAATCATTGTTAGTGCATAATATGAACGATTAATATTGTTCAATTGATGGAAGAATCGAGTATTTTCAAATAAAAATGATCAATTATTAAAATATTTTTTGCAACGTTTTTCAATAAATACTTTAATAATTAAAAATCTTCGATATAAATCACTTATTTATTTTTTTGGAATATATTTTACATATTATATCCGAAATGCAATATAATTTAAAAAAAAATGATAAATGTGATATTTTTTCCGTGTGTTCGATAATAACTGCCCTCTATTAACGGTATACGAAATTGAAATAAACATTTTTTTTTACTGAGATGTGATTTCCGACACAGTTTGTCTCTCAGAATTGGCAGTTATTGGCAGCGCCTGAGCGGAACACAGGCGTACTAGTTTCCCGTCTCAAATACCAGCATACCAGCTTTCAGCCAGCTCGGTACAAGGATTTTTATGGGGCCGTTTAACATCCCTGGTCCGTCCTTTGCCCGTGCGTGTCATTGTCAAAACTAAAATTTTATATGTCAAAATAAACAAAATGTGTTGTTGGTGGCTTTTTTACTAGAACCTTTTTCCGAATTCCTAGATCATAGATAGCAATTGCGTTGTACTTGTACATACTGTTTTTGCTGCGAAGCATTCCGACACATAAAGCAGACAGTATGTTTCGAAGTTCCGTTGTGCGTTTACGAGTTCTAAACTGCCGCAATCAATGTGGACGGCTCTCTGGTACAGCATCTGCTTTTAGGTGGGCACCTGCACGATTTATAAAAATAAATTCGATGGACATTTACAGTGCATTGTTCAGTCCAGCCTCCATCAAAACTCAAGAGTCACTATTGGAAAGAGTTCTCTATGGTTTTTGTTATGTGTAAGCCCTCACAATCGGGGTAATTTTATTCGATTTTGTTTGCCCTTACTGGCTAGAGATTAGACCGACAGGGTTATTGGTAATTCACTGCCATTGCGTGAACCGCAGGTGCTGCCCATCATTTACAAACATGAAGACCAGGTCTTTAAAATTTGTAGAAAACCTCCATCCAATAAATATTCATTAGCGGGGGTTATTTGAAACTAAACAAAAATGGATCAGCCCTGAATTATCAGTGGGTGCAGTGTGTGCTCACCTGACTCCCAGACAGACTGATGCCATTATTATAATGTTCCGTAGATGTAAATAGGCCAATGATGATGATGTCTTCAATGGGAGTGGGAGATCGGTATTTAGTAGTTTATTGGGTTTTGAACATTATTATGTATGGGAGGTGACTAACTTAAAATTTAAGAATGAAGACTTGGCATGGTTACGAATTTGTTGTGATGATGGGCAGAACCTGCAATTCACGCAGTGTCAGCACATTACCATTAACCCATATTATATTACTTAATACTCGCTGTGGTTTTCAGATTTCAAAATTCAAAAGAGTATAGTAGTTTTTGTCAACGGATTATCAATAAGCATGATACTAATAAAGTCCCATTGCTCAATGTATGCCCCTGCCGGAACATGTTCATACAAACACAAGACACACCAAACCCAAACAGTCTGAAGTTCATGCCAGGCACAAAGGTTTTGGAGCCTGGTCAAACCATGGACTTTCCCAACATTGGTGCTGCACAATGTAGCCCTTTAGGTAAGAGTAAGAAGAAATAAATAATGCTGGATAATTCACAAATCATCATCTAGCTTCAAGCTAAACAGAGGTGCTTGGTTATAAATATAGAGATAAAAATTCTATCTCGATGGTTATAAAGTAATAATTGTTGAATTAATTGGTGATGATTATCGATAGATATTTTACTGATTCATATCTTTTATGGTAATCTAATCATGTTAGTTTAGTAGTAATTATAACTTTAACAAACTATGTAAATGCATATCTACTATAAGTTAATGTTACTGTAACTATGCTACAAATAAAGATTTTCTTATTCTTATTTATGATTTAATGCTTTTTATTGCAATTCCAGCAAAAATGATATTCCGCATCGAAGGTGTAAAAGCGGTTTTCTTTGGACCTGAGTTTGTGACTGTAACCAAAACAGATGAAGATGTTGACTGGAAGTTAATGAAACCTGAGATATTTGCTACCATCATGGACTTCTTTGCAAGTGGCTTACCTGTTGTGACCGATGCAAAACCATCAGGAGATACCCGTATGGTTTTTTTTAAATTATTTATAATAAACTTTCCAAATTTCACTTATAAACCATCCACACTTATAATATAACTAGTTGCGCCCTGCGCTGAATGAGTTTGAATTTGAAATATTTGATCATTCCAAAAATCAAAAATTATCAAAAGTAGCCTTTGTGTTAATCCATGATAATAAGCTAGGATATACTATTATTAATAGTTATATATATATTATTATTAATAGTACATATAATAATAATAGGATATACTAACTAAAGTCATTTACAACAGGATATTTACCATGATTTGAGTTTTGAGTTTTCCAATATCCCGTTGTAAATGACTTTAGTGTCACTAAAGTCATGGTTATTATATTATATCCATCAAGGTTATTAAACCATGATGGATTTAAATTATTTAGGATATAGCTGTCTGTCTCTACCTGTAAGCTTTTCACACTTATATGGCTGAACAGATCTTAATGAGACATGGAGATCAATATTGCCTCAGGGAAAGGGAACGACATAATAATGTCTTTCCCTTACATAACATTAATATTATAAATGTTAAATAATATCCCAAAATTTTTTTGACTTCGACGGGACTTGAACCCGCATCTTTCCCTCAGTAGGGGAACGTGCTAACCTACTACACCACTAGGTCAAGGTGACGTAGAAGACGAAAAACTTTGGGACATTCAACGAACATAGATCTAAGTAAAATCTGTAGATATGGATCTACAGATTTTACTTAGATCTATGTTCGTCATCCAAAAGTGTTATTATAATTTTACAGAGATCAATGAAGATGACGATGAAATCGTTCAAATGATAAAAGAGCTGCTTGACACACGCATCAGGCCGACAGTCCAAGAAGATGGCGGCGATTGCCTGTTCGTTGACTTCAAAGATGGAATACTCACGCTGAAGATGCAAGGCTCCTGTTCATCATGCCCCAGTTCTATAGTCACTCTGAAGAATGGAGTAAGTGATAGAGCTATAAGGCATGCTATACACATGCCGCACCGCTGCCGCACAACACAAAAATAAGCGTTCAAACATATACTTGTTATCTGTAGTATGTTATGCTATGTTATCTGTAGACATTTTACTGTGACAAAATGGTTTACCACAAGCTTCAACGAGTGGCCCGCGACCTGTCCATTGTCTCTGATGCCGTCAATATAAAATGTATCTAAATATTACGAGTGTTACGTTGCCTATATTTAAATGCTAATTTTTAACCGACTTCGTAAAAAGGAGGAGGTTCTACGTTCGGCTGTATGTATGTTTTTCCTTCGATTTCTCCGTCAATAATCGACGTTTTTTTTTTTTTATTTTTTTTATTTATTTATATTAAACATTATTTACATACTTATGCTACAGCTAACATCAACCGTTGATCGGTTTTTGAAAATGATTTCGCTATTGTATAGAGAATGGAACCAAGGTAGTCCCTTAAATGTTTTATTCACGAGTGACTACCTAGTATTAGTCCGGCGCAAAACTTAAAACAGTGTAAATATTGTGATGGTATTGGACGTGTGAGCGCCAACCTTAAGCCCATGGATATTTAAAGGCTAATGACTATTCGCTAGACTTATTTATAAATTCGAAAGTAATTCTGTCTATCGGTCCGTTTTCTCTCACGCCTAAACGGCTGAACGGATCTCAATGAAATTTGGCAGGGAGGTAAATGGTATGCCGGGGACGGACGTAGGCTACTTGAAAAGCGCGTGCGAAGCCGCGGGCAGCAGCTAGTTCTCTACAATTGGTACCCTGATCCGGCACTGTGCGAAGCCGCGGGCACTGCTCAGTCAAAAAACACCACCCAGTGTAACATTTTAAGATTAAATAGAAAATTAGTATTCAACAAAATACACATGGAAACAGTTGAGCTATCCGCAGACTGGTACAAATAATCTAGAGATAGCTTAATTAACTCACTTATATTTTCAGGTACAAAACATGATGCAATTCTACATCCCTGAAGTTCTAGCGGTTGAACAAGTAGACGACGAAGGAGACATACTTAGTGAAAAAGTATTCAAGGAATTTGAAAATCAAAAAGAAAAACAAAAAACCACAAAAAAATAAAGCTTTAACATGATCTTATTGATTTTGTAAGTAGATCTTGTAAATAATATTGTTTATTGTAATAGTTAGGCTGAGATTTAAATTTAGTTTATCTTGTATAAATTTCACCGACATTATCAAATTAATTATTAGGGCTTGTATCAAGTGAGCATCTAGGCTTTGTATAGGATATTGTTTTTATGTAGTCAAAACCTTTTCCAAAAATAATAATATATGAACTGTTTTATGTATTTTATTTACTTTATTATAAAATATAGTTAAGTATAGTTACTTTGAATTACAAAAGCATCAATGTGTAATATAATTTGAGTATCGTGGGTAGACCTATTACACTAATATTTAAAATACATTTTTTCATACTAAAGGTACTATTGTAGATATATATTTTTATAAAAATTTAAAATTATATTAACTGTTTTAAGAAAATTTAATTTTTAATTAAATTTTCTTAAAACAGTTAATATTATAGCTATATTACATAGTATAACTAGTGAAAATGTAAAAAACAATGTGACTAACAATAAAACTTATCAATTGAACTTTTTATGAATGGCAGTGTTTTGAAGATCTCTATAAATAATTATGTTTTTACCCACATAAATTGTATAAATATCTATAAATAAACGTTTATATCTTACCACATTAGGTGAAAGTAGCTTCTAAAATATTCTTAGTGAATAGCTTATAATAGGCTTAGCTATAGCAACTTCTTGGCTATATTTGTTAACGTGGACATTCTGATCATTTACCAGTACTTAAACAGCCTTAGGCGTCGTCGTAATCGACGCCAATTAGGACACCGCCTTAGACAACAATAATATGTATCGAGCCTAATCCTTCTTTGCAATTTTCTTGCAAAGACGGATTAGGCTCGATACATCATCTTTGAAATCCGATTATTATTATGTATGCAAAGCATTTGAAAAGAAAATTTGTATCTTTTTATATTCTGCTTTACTAATCTGGGGGAGTTTTGTATGAAATTTGCGTAGTTCCCTATCCGCACGATAGAGGCGTTGTACCAAATCCTATGGAAAAAAGGTGACGTCACGATCACGTCTCGATACTATCCTCAACCGGACTCTGGACTTTGGTCTCACCACTACTGCGCTAAATTAACTTCGCACATAATTTAAGTATGTTTGCAGAAGTGTTCTCAATAACAATACTCTTGTTAGATTTGACAGAAAATCTAAAACTCACGTGCGTAGTTTCAGATATTTTAATTGTTAGCGACCTCAAATCGATAAGGAATATCAATTACGAAAAAAATAAGCAAAAAATTTATTTTAAGGTTAAGTATGGACGGTTTGTTTACAAAAAATTCACATCGAATTAGGCTAGAGTATCCATACTTTATTAGTATGATAGTAGACATGTTGCGAAGACACTGGTGTCGATTCTGTTGTTTTAGAATAAGCTAAAATTAGGATTTAGGAATGTCAAATAGACGAAAGCTATTCTATGTTTCAAAAAGTAGACTGGCTGGTTTAAATTTAGGATGACAGATCTAAAACAACTCAACTTAGTTATAAATAGCTATAACCCTATTATTTGCATTACATTTTAGCTATGATTAGAAACGTCTACATAATTTTAGGAGGCATCTAATTTGGTCGTGATTAAAATTTACAGGCAAAATGCTGGATAAAAACATTAGGAAAAGTTGTACACACTTGTTTGATATAAGACGGACAGTCTGACTTCTTCAAACACGTTCTAATTTAGATATTTTTAGGATCTGTTATGTAAAGAATACCATAATTTTTAGGTCAACCTAACTTAGAAAATTTAGAAATCGTAAATTTAAGTTAGGAATCCTCAAACAACAGAATCGACACCACTGTCGGCTGCCCCAAATAGACTAAAACGTTGCACTAACCCGCCGCGCCGCGTCGGGCGGGGCGGCGCCAAGCTGTGTCGTCAACTTTAGTGATCTCCATTTAGTCAGGTACCTATCTTGTCTTATTTTGATAATGAATCACAGATTACAGAGATATTCTGTAATCCGTGTAATGAACATGGTTTGCCACTATTCTGCAAGTGTCCGTTCGTATTTAGGATACCTCGAGAAATATAGCCTCTCCCCCACAACAGGCGCGTTTATATCGCGCGATAATATCGTTATTGCGATATCTTTTTTCAGAACTTACATTTTGTATTAGGACGCATACGATCTTGCACACTGCTGCGATATTATCGACGCGATAGAAGTATGGCGAACAACGCATTGCGATATTAACACGCGATAAAAACGCGCCTGTAGGGAAGAGGCTTCTGATGTGCTTCTGATGATGACAGATATTTTATGTATGTCACGGGATGGATAAATTGTAACGAAGGTACCAAGCAGGTAGAAGTCTAAGGATTACAACGGCATACGCAGCATGAAGGGAAGAGAAACCAATCCATGAAAATGCCAGCGCAGTCATCACTCGGATCATAAGCGAGGAGACGATGCCATTTGTACTTTTGCTCACAGCCGCAATCTCTCGTGCAGCGGTTCGTTGTCTTCTTACTGAAAATTAAAACAAGAAAATTATTAGTTAGTGTTTCCGAAAAATTATGGACATTGGGACATTATTATCATAACTGGGTTAGGTAGGGTATACCTACGCACAGTCAGTCAGCGTCAGAAAGATCTAAACGTCCAACGCGTGTAGGTAGGTAAAACTGATTAGCATATTATTATCTAATAAACGCCACCGCCCCGACCGGCGCGCGGCGTCGCGCCCTGCTGCGAGCGTGATGTTGCTGGGTGGTGACTGGTGGTTCAGGTGGTTGGTGTGCACGTACCATCGAGATAGGATTCTATCTCGATGGCACCTGTGTAGGTATACGTACATGCAAGGCCTTGAAATTTATTTTTATATGATAAAATATTGGCACATGCAATAGTCCACTGTCTAGTCTAGATAGCAGGTATTTAGTTCCTATTTTGTTTTCAGAAAATAGATGCCTGAATTTTTTGGGGTTTGGTTAAAAATTTAAAATCCTCCGCTGTCTGTCCGTCTGTCAGCTGACTTTAACCCATGAACTGTAAAAGGTAGATAGTTGAAATTTGCACATAATGTGTGTTTCTCTTGCCGCTATCGCAACAAGTAATAAAATTAAATAAATATTAAAGTTCAGCAGGGTTCCCATACAAAAAACATGTTTTTTCGTCGCGTAGTTTGCTCTATGTTTGTCAAGGCTGTTTCTCTTGAACCGTGATACCTAAGTAGAGAGTTGAAATTATATATTATAATAATTTTAGAAATAATTGATATTTTCACTGAGTGTGTATTTATATTGCCACTATCCTACTTTAATAATATAATGCCGAAAGTTTGTGAATTTTATTTTGTTACCTATCTAAGCTCTCCAAAACTACTGAACAAATTTGAAGTAGGTAGGTACATTTAGAATGTAGCCCAACTTAGATAACAAGTCAATAAGGCTAATATTAGGTATAATGAAAATACGCGTGCGAAGCCGCGGGCAGAAGGTAGTTTCGGATATATTTGTCTTTTAGATAGGTAGATCGATATACCTACCTAGGTCGTATGGTAAGTATACCATACTTCCATTCTATTATTATAAATTCGAAAGTAACTCTGTCTGTCTGTTACCTTTTCACGCCTAAACGGCTGAACGGGTCTCTGTAAAATTTGGCAGGTAGTTAGATGGTACCTGAGGTATACCGGGGACGGACATAGGCTTAAAAAGCGCGTACGAAACCGCGGACAGCAGCTGGCATATAATATAATATTAGGTACCTATCAGAACTAGAAAAATAAGGACACCTACCTAGGCAGTTATTTTGACAATAAGTATTCGTTATGTGCTTCTGCTATTATGTTGTAAGACACTTTTTCGTCGGCGGTTATGAACTCGTAAATCATTTTCATTATCTGGCAGGACACATTTGCCCAGGCTTCAGTTTCGGTAATTAATCTAGCATTTCCATCCTTTATGAACTGCAATGTTTGATCCCTCAGGGTATCCACCGAGTGCAGTAAAGCAGCCTGTAAAGTTCGTATTGCATTTTCAGCTGTTAACATTTCTATCATTGTCTCAACGCAAAGACTCTTCAGTCCTTCCAGTTGATAAAAGTCTGCAGCAGCCAATATCTTCTCTGGTTCATCATTGATCCCCGGCGCTGAACCGGTGTACAGAAAACTTACCACAACGCGCAACACCTTAGCTTCCCATTGCGTCTCCACGATGCTAGTACTTTCTTTAGTGTTATGTTCAAAGTGAGCTGTCAATACCTTGCAGCGAACGGCCAGAATATTCGTATGTACTTTGAATTCTTCACCGTCAACCGATTTTATAGTGACATCATAATTTGAACCATCGTTGTTGGTAAGAAGATTTTCAAAGTCATTTATTAGTTCTTGCAGCGTTGTCGGTGTAGGTACATTATTCACTCTTGCCGCCAGTGCAATCCTAAACGTCATATGTATTAAAAAGTCTTTATTATTCTTTATATTAACACAATGACATTTCTGCCAATTATATGGTTGCACCCAGGCATAAGCGATATTTAGTTCCTCTCTGAGCCGGAAATATGTCACCAAATTAAATTGCATAAATTCGGACAGTTTAGACTTAGTAAGTTTCCGCCAATATATTTCAATGTATTCGCTCCCTAAAAACACTAGCTTTAGTTGGAATTGCGAGTCACGTACGTTCAATAACGGTGTACTTATGAGTATAATATTTTCGAGCAAAAGTCACAGTTCTTTTCACATAAAATCCCAACCGCTTGATTTCCAATCTCAGACCGGTTTCTTCGACTGAATCATTTTCTACCGCCCGGCAATCAACGTCCAGTGTGTACCACGATTCTTTTTCAGTCATCTTTGAATGCTTTTTGGATAGGTAAGAAAATAAATTCTAAAGTAGGTACAAACTCACATAAAAAATACCGTGTAGGTACCTACTTCATTCACTTCACTACACTCACGCACGCCTGCGGTCATGAAATAAAAATGTAAGTACCTAGGTAGGTACCTAGCACTGAACAAATATACTCAGGGGAGGTACCTAGGTACCACGTAGGTACTTATCTTAA
This sequence comes from Eupithecia inturbata, assembly GCA_963662085.1. Classification (NCBI taxonomy): domain Eukaryota; kingdom Metazoa; phylum Arthropoda; class Insecta; order Lepidoptera; family Geometridae; genus Eupithecia; species Eupithecia inturbata. The sequence continues at coordinate 5,157,357 of OY759195.1, forward strand.
CTAGTTACAAACACACAAAGAAAAAAGAAAAAACTTTAAAAACTACAAACAAAGCAAAGCACTGAAAGCGCGAACGAGACGGACCTCGGACCAATGATCATTGGTCCGAGAGACGGATGGACGGACGGTAATAGTGTTGCCAGTAGAGATATATATATCGTACGATGTAAATCTTTTATTGCCAGATGATACGTACGTGGTGAATTTTTATAAGAACGAACAACTGGTCCCACCCAGGAAATGCTGTCCTACTGGAGTTGATTGATAGTAAGTTAACTAAATAAGTATTAGGTAAAGTTTTCCAGCGGATGAAAAATAAAGTATGCAAGGCAGGTAAAAATAATATAAGTAACGCAAAATATCAGTGACTTTTTCCAGTGGTTGGAAAAAAATAATGAAGGCTTGACACGATAAATAACGGCGAGTGGGGTGAGCCGCGGAAATTTTCAATACCTAATAGTAAAATGGGTATAACAACAAAGACAAGAAAGCTAGGTAGGAAACAGCGAGCGGCGAAAATTATTGAGTTATGTTGTTTTCTGCCTTAGACAGAAAATTCAAGAAGGCTATAACTTTAGTGACTTTTACCGGTGGTTGGGTAAAAAAGTTAAGACAATATAAATATCGGCGAGTGGAGCGAGCCCTGATTATTTGTGAAAGGTAAGAAAGCTTATTAGATAAATCAACGAGCCGCCGTTAGGCAGGGCAAAAAAGCTAGTTAAGTTCGTTGAAAAGCCGCTTTTAAACTTTGTTTTGGTACTCCTTGCCACCTGGTGCCTCGAGCTACCTTCCACTCGCCCTAGGGCCGGTGCGCAAGCGTGCGCTCCGTGACCCCGTGACACTAGCAACCCTTTTTTCTTATATATTTTTCTCCGTCCCATGGATGCCTGGGAGAAATAGCCCTCAGCGTGTTAATAGAGAGGCAGCCTTTTTTAGTGTTTATTTTTAATAACAGTTATTTATGTTAATTTCAAGTACCTAAGTGTAATAAAGTGTTTATTCATTAATTTATTCCTAATGCCCATGGTTCTAAGCGTCTTTTAAAAAACTGATGCCGCCGTCGCCGCCACCGCGCAGCGCAGCGTCGTCGGGCATAAAACGGGCGCATGGTCTTTTGAAGCGCCCCGCCCGCGAGAGACGCATGCTCTATGGAGGCGTGCAGCCGGAGCTCTTGGTGCCGCCTATCACCCTGCACCTGTGCACTTCCTGCACACCCGCTAAAGCCGCCCCTGACGCTCATTAACCTTGTCTTTGTAATTGAAAAAGACCTCAAAAAAGGCGGTATTAAACAGCTGTGTATGATCAGATTAGTCATCATATGCATGGGATTTCGTTTTCAAGGATCTGGAATTTGAGCAATTATTTCCTTATAAACTTTCGCGTGCGCGCCTTTCTATCTTCGCGCCCCTAGACGCGCCTAGTTTGCCTTAGGGCTAAATTTACCGGTACTGGACATATTAAATAAATAAATAAATAATGCCGGACAATTCACACATAGTCATAAACAGTCCAACTCCCTGAAGTATCGGATCAGGACTTTCAGTCATTGACAGCTTCATTTCAGCTTTTCTGTGGGCGTGGATAGAGATGTTACCTCAATGAGACTCTTCAATCCCGACTTTTGTCTGGCCTTCTCTGTGGCCGTGCAGCGTACCTACCACAAGGTGTTCCACAGTCTCTTCGGAACTTCGGACGACACAGGCAGTAGTCTGTGGCTCTAGTCTTATGAAGATGATGGTAGCTAAGGTATTGGGCCAATGTGTAGGTACAGATCTACTTGGCGTATGTTGTGTTGGTAGTTGGCGACCAACACTGACCGTTAAACCGAATAGTGTCGCTTTTCCGTTTACACATCAAAGGTTTAGCGCGCTCCGCAAACAATGTTAACACGTTGCCGTCTTATTCAGTTCATTTTTCTATTCAAATGTATACAATATAGAATAGTCACCATCCACCATCTTCTTTTAAGTGTGTACTACGGTACACATTTCGGTGCCTACCTACCTAAGAATTAAACGTAGGTACTGCATAAATAAATTTCCATGGCTACAAGATATTCCACATCCATCATTATCAAAATGCCTTCAGAATGATCAGTACGCCAATGTGTAAACAAAATCCGATATTTTGGCCCAACATATTGGCCCAGCACCGCGCGTAGTACGTGTGTGTCCAGTCTAGTTTGCAACGAAATCAATCCGGCCGGAATTCACACAGCATCTAGCTCCAAGCTAGGCAGACTAGGTAATTACTAGATAACTGATATAAAGTACCTACATAAAAAAATGTAAAAACATAATCACAGAAATAAATATTTTATATTATAAGCTCAATACATATAAATCCATTCAGAATGCCTGGAACAAATATCTGGAGATCGTATAGATATCTGTTCCAAGGCGGGAATGGAACACCACCTCCTGTTTCCCTGGCGGACCTTCACCCACTGCGCTACTGAGTAGTATTATTCTATGCCGAACGAAGGTACGAATTTCGTATTTTTCGTACAATTTGTATTCTGGCAATAACGCTAGATAGCTTCTTCGTACAAGTACTTCACAGATTATGTAATGTTACTTCACTAGAAGATTTGGGGAATCCCCTGGCTATAAGCCCCGCCTACGCTGTCGTGCGTGCGTGTCTATAGACGAAGCTGACTTACAATGGTTTCCACCAATTGGTGTTCACCTGCTGATAACGGTGGACACCTACAAAACCCCGGTAAATACTGGGGTTTATAATGTAGTTCAGGTTCGTTGTGTTGTCAAATTTGAATTTGATTTTTTCAATTCTTTTAATTTTTTTTCTTTTTTGTAATCTGTACAAGCGTTAGTTGCTGAGATATTCAAGAGGAAAACATAGACAGACAAACCGGGTTTCGTTACCGGTCATGAAACCCTAAAAACGTAAGATAAGTAAATAGTATGAGGAATTTTATTTTAATTTATAGTATATGTACCACCACGGCTAATTTATTAAATTTTATTTTATTGATTGTTACCTGTAGATTGTTTGCAACAGTCTGCAGTTAGCTTAATTGTTTCAATTGTAAATACTAGTTCTAATTTGTTTTTATTATTAAATTGAAATTTTCTTTGTCAATAAAGATGTTATTGATATTGTCGAATTACATAAAAATATCAAAATTATATAGAAATATTCACCCAGTAGGTATGCGTAAAAAGAAAAAACCCATTCCAGAACGATTATCAAAAACTCATACATAACCCACCTTTCCTCGTTCCACAGTCGGGTTACTACCGCTTTTTACTGGCAGCCAAATGGATACCGGTGGATATTGGTGGATACCGGTGTATACCCGCTGCTTTATAATTATCTATACATGCGTGCCTCTTTGGAACGAAATTTTTCGCATGTGTTGCCATGCCAATTCAGCACGCTTTTTTTTTGTGCTCGCCTAAGGCTCGCATCATGCGCGATACGCGAGTAATAACACGCTGCTGTCACAGGCTCGCGTGTAATGCATAATGCCATTTTCAGTTTTATTATGGTTTCGGTCAAAGAAGGAACCCATAAAAATATACCTAGTCTAATGCGGTCATAGACTATGACCACATTACTATATTTTTATTCTAAAAAAAGGACGGTCAGAGCGAGACCACACTATGACTCATAGTGTGGTCGCGCTCTGTCCGTCCTGTTTTTCCTCGTGAATATCTCAGCAACTACCGAAGCTATTATGTACTACCAGGTACTACTTAATTAACATTAACTAAAGTGAGACTGCAAAGATTAAAAAACAAAAACCTAATAAATAAAAATTTTCATTAAATTCAAGGTCAAGTGGTATCAAATGAAATGTCGTAATAAGTTTTTTGTACACTTCAACGGTTTTTGAACTTTTTCTGGGTTTCATAGATAGGTACGTTTTGAAATAGGTATACCTACCTAGGTACATTGAAAAGAGACGAAAAATTCACCAATAGGTACTCCCTAATCTCCAAAGTAATTGGTAGGTAGGGTCCCATTGGTAGGTACCTTTAGTATTTGTACCTATACTTATTTGCCAAAAGTTCGGATAGGTTAACCTACAGCGCGCGAGTCATCCTCGCACTTGACGGATTTTGTTTATAGATACAATTTGGGAAACTTTTATTTTATTAGTTTCAAACTTTTAAGCTGTTGAGTTGATTACCTAGACTCAGCGAAGCAAATTAAGATCTTAGTCAGAAGCTCAAAAGCAACTACCTATTACACATAATTAGGTAATACCTACTGTCTGTGTAGTTAGGTAGGTATGTGCCTATAATTCAAAACCTAGGGTACTTATTCTACTAGTCTTCAAACATGTTCGAACTAGAGTCTATGTAGGTACCTGCAAACTTCCTGGTGAATTGCTTGCTCAAAATGCATAGTGTTGACAATTGCTCGAAGCTTTCTCGCCGAGTTCAGGGCCCAGTATGGAGTCATTATCTCGGTCTTGCTCTCGCATGCGTCGACCCTGTAAGAATGAAAGGAAAATGGAAATATAAAGCAGACAAGAGAGAGTGGAACTCGCGTAGAGCGTTCCGTTGCCGTACGATGAAAACCTAATCTCGATGATGTTACCTCATATTTTCCCGTAAATACCATAGATCTAAGTAAAATAATTACCTACATAATATATAGGTTCCGAAGTGTGAAGAATTCTACCACCGAACTGCGATCCCCAACCCGCATGCCCAGCGTGGGGATTATGGGCATTATCCCCCATGAGATAAAAGCCAATAATGCGCTAGGCCTGCGTCCAGCAGTAGACCAATAATAGGCAGCCTATTATTAGTCTACTTCAGACACCTCAACAGAGGTGAGGTGTCTGAAGAACTAGGTAGGTACTTAGTTTCGTCTCGCAAGTCGGGGACACCATGGGTAAATAGGTGGGTAGGGTAAGATAGGCTTACGCAGTTTTTTTTTAATTTTATGTACCTAATGCTTACGCAGGATTAGCAAGTTACCTTCCCGTACTGTTGATCGCTTGCGGGTCTGGCAGGTTGGTGTTGGAAGCTTGACGAACGTGTCTGAAGTATGAGTCCCCAGTAGCGTCGTGCATGTCAGGGGCGCCTGGGGCCCTCCTCACTCGACTCCCTCCCGGTGTCGCGAAAGAGCCATACATGCGTTTTATCAACGCTTTGTTCTCGTCTATGAATGTTTCAATTTTGTCTCTGAAAATAAACAAAAGGTGTAAGTAGGGAAGTACTTTACTAAGTAGGTATTACAACACGGGCATAAAGCAAAAAAATTTGCTGCTGTAAGAGTAGGTAGCAATTTACACGGTTTCTCGTGCTAAGAACAGAGTGGTTTTATTCTCTTTGGTGCTAAGTACCTACCCACATAGGTAGGTAGCTACCATAGAGGTAAGATAGCAACATTTATACCTGCTATCTCTTAGGTACCTACGTATATTTCCCTGTTCTGAGCTTGTCACCTTACTTTTTTCCTAAATGGACCGAGTTAAGAAAAGTTTCTAGGTAGTTCTAAGTTTCGTAGTTTTTAGTGTTCCGTACCCATGCAAACGGGGCTCATTCATTAAGTACTTACTAAACTACCGCTGTCAGTCTGTCCATCCGTCTGACTGTCGAAACAAAAATAAGCCCTAGTATAATAGCGAAGGTAGCGTGTACGTACATATGTAAAGCATATTATTGTTATGTGTAGAATTATGTAGTTACCCAATTATAAACATAATTTTATACTCACAATGGATATGTGTTTCCAGCTGTAGGGCAGTAAAGCTGATAATTTCTCTTCACACATGGCACACCGCGAATTACTTGTCCTTGCAGCTCGTAGCCCAGTGTTAACGACAATGCAGTCCAGAAGATCTGAAAAATAGAAAAAACTAAGGTAGGTAGTAAGAAGTTAAAATGGCGCACCGAATCAGCATTATCATCTCATACTTTCACCGTTCACCGCTGAACATGTCTCCCCAAACATGGGGGGTTTTGCCATACCTAATTATCACGCTTGGCAGGCGGAATGGTGATCGCAGTGGAGGTGTTGAAATACACAGAAAGAAGCTGCTGCCCATCTTAAAGTAGGCCCGTAAGTCGGCTCCAACGATACCCAATGGGCTGAGTTGGCAGGGTCGATTCTTATGCCCGAACCGCGACTGCCACGGCACACGCATGGCAACAATGTCAATATTGTCATACAGCGAGGCGAAGCGTGTGCATCCAACGTCTTGGAGACGCCTGCGATAGTATTGATTTGGATTAGTTTAGATAATGCCCCTAGAATTGGTGGATTCGCGTAATCGCACAGCAGTAGTAAGTAGGTAGGTATGTACCTATTGTAATTGTGTGTATTTATTTCCAAACTAGCCGAAGTCGGGACATTCGCTAGTAGTATTAAAACAGTAATTTCAATGCAACACGTGCAATAAATATTCGTTTCTTGTCTTCGTGGAGCCAGGTGGAACGCCGCCAGACAAATAGTAAGTGCACCATTTATTAAAATTCACTAGTTAGTTACAGGTCGCGTCACGTAAAAAGAACGCGGGGGGTAGAGGGGAAGTATCTGCGCACGGGTAGGTAAATCGCGACAAATCGCTCAGTGTGCAGGTGAAGGCCAGCGTTCTATTTACGTGACGCGACCTATACCGGACCAGAAACCGGCACCGGCGGTCGTATGAAAAGGCACTAACATAATAACAATAGGAATCATTCCACCTCAAGTGACGTAGGTATTCCATTCACGTACCTATGCTTGATGTAAGATGTGACTAACATTCGTTTACTTTAGTCTTTGAAACTTTAGTATTCCTAGGTGCTGTGTTTCATAGAAATACCGAGAACAGGCAATGAACTGACAGCATGGAGAAACAGAGGAAAACGATAATTTTATACTTGCTGCATTGATATTGAAAGGATATGGCGCTAGTCGAAGCTTTGTTTGCTATAATATGAGGTCTAATTTTGATCCCAGCATAAAAATGAGAGTGGCGAATATCGGAGGTACTTGGGACATGCTTGGCAATAGGTAAGGTTTTTGAATTCAGTAATTCAGTAATATTTATTTACACAAGACATGGTATATAAATACATTAGTGGAAAAAAACAGTAGACCTGCATATCCCGAGTACAGACACGTGAATATTTTACGATTAAAAAGGTTAAAATTAAAATGTCATTGAAGTAATTAAATTAAAAGATGCAAATATTATTAAATTGTAGGTCAGAACTTAAAACTAAGGTAATCATCGACAGAATAAAAACAATTGTAAATTAATAAATTGAATAATTTTCTGTTGAAAGTTCCCTTTAGTTCTTTTACATAGGTAGTTTGGCAATTTGTTTTAAACAAATTGCCACACTATGTATGACTGTACAATTCCGTTTCTATTTGCAGGTATTGCTAATCGATCTTTAAGTCTAGAGCTAAATTTATATACCTGTTCAAAAGTTTCAAATAATTCCATAAGAGATTTGACAAATTTACTTATTTCTAAAATATACAAGCACGGCAAAGTTAGGATCTTATGTTTTATAAATAATGGTGCACAAGATTCCCAAGGGGGCCTGTGAAATATTGCCCGTAGGCACTTTTTTACGCTCTTTAAAAGGCCTCTACATTATGTAACTGCGTTATTCCATAATTATATTATCATTGTATCTAAGAAGGGATGCCACATACCTAACCGTGATAAGCTAGTAGTGCAGTTTTGTGATCAGTTATGTTTGCAATATTCCATAAAGCGTAAATTAAACTATTTACGTTAGATTTAATATGCTCAGTGGTACTCATGAGCATAAATTATCTAGTTTCAGACCAAGGAATAAAACCGTATCAAACTCTTGTATTTCTTCATATTGATATGTCACCTCATGTATTTCGTTTTGGTTTTCGATTATAAATTTAACCAACTTAGTTTTTGTTACATTTACTTTAAGATTATTTTTACTCAACCAGTCAATACAAACTCCGACTGTTATTTAAGTCATGTACATGTTCAGGTTCATTGTGTGTGTAACTGCTATAGAGACATCGTCGGCAAACAGTGTGCAATGGTTTTTAGTTTCTGTTTGTTAGTGTCTGGTAAATCATTAATGTGCAGTAAAAGCAGAAGTGGCCCAAGAACACTGCCTTGAGTGAGGTACACCTAGTGCATTATGTCTAAAAAGTGATCTGAAATCAGTAAGCTCATTTTTTCATTCAATATTCTTACTTCTACGCATTGTGTTCGTTTTTCTAGGTAGCTTTTGATCCAATCATAAGTAAGTCCGCGAATACCACACAACTCAAACTTTGCTAAGCGTATTTCACGACAAACATAAGAGGTACCTTAACTTACGCAAACAGCTAGGTACCAATTGTAGACTGAATTAGAAGCCTGCAGTGGGGAAAATATAGTTTATGTATACACTTACGAATACTACATCGAAAATGACCAGCTGCAATGTACAGTACAAGCCTAGGCTCGTAGCCTTGTTGGCTTGGCTCGAAGTCTCGACGGATAATTACCTACCTTTTGTTTTTATAAGTACCTATTCTTTTCGGTCTAAATTTCATTTTCGTCTTTGATTTTAACTTCGACTGTTTACAGTCAGCTGTTGTTACATAATATTGCCTACCTACTTCCCTCAACTCTTGTTACACATCTAATACTCGTTTACCCACGCGCATGACTAAGCCTAGGTACGACGTTTCCTGAGAACGCCATTAATTTTTAATATGGTGTGATCTGGATCAATATTTGAAGTGTCTTTCTTTAACAATGAATACTCAATAAAATATTATTAATTTGGCCCACGACAGTGTATGTAAAATATATGGTACCTACCTAATTAATTAGGTACTTATAACTTTTTGGATAAGAGAAGAAATTCAACAAGCTTTTTTGTTAAAACAATTCTGTTTTTCAACGATAGCGGAGTGGAGTGGAGACGTGGAGAAAATCACATTCTTCGTTGCTGTTAGGATATTTCTAGGTTATCATCATCATTATCATCAGCCTGTTTATGTACAACCACTGCTGAACATAGGCCTCCAACGACGCCACGAATAGCGGTTCTGAGCCGCCTCAGTCCATCGACTTCCTGCGACCGCTACAATACAAAGTCGTCGGTCCATCGAGTCCCACACTCCCGAACGCTGCTTATACGAGCTGGAATTTTCGGCTGACCTCTTTATCGAAGCTAGATGTACCTAACCTACATAGTTTTTCAAGGTAATGTGATGAAATACCATAGTAAATGCTTTGCTGTGGCAACGCGCCGGACTTGTTTGTCTTGTCTCTAAACAATAATGTGAGTTTACTTAACCCGCTTCAATAGTTTTCGTTTGCATAGAGTTTATGCAAATGAATGTTCAATGGTCTAAGCCTTGGGCTCTTGAGATCGATTCAGAGAATACCATTCTCAGCACAGCAGCGGTTCCATAGGAAATCCGCAGTTCCTTAGTATCATGGTACGATAATACCTGCAAGCTGTTATATAATCTATAATCTATATATATATATTAAAGATATATAAAAGAAAGTCGTGTTGGTTACACTATTTATAACTCAAGAACGGCTGAACGGATCTCGGTGAAATTTGGCAGCGAGATAGATGGTATCCCGGGGCCGGACATGGGCTACCTTTTCTTCCGGAAAAAAGCGTGCGAAGCCGCGGGCTGCAGCTAGTAATATAATAAAATCGAAAGTAACTCTGGCTGTCAGTTACCTTTTCACCCCTAAAGGGCTGAACGGATATTAGTGAAATTTGGCAGGGAGGTAGATATTATCCCGGGGACGGATATAGTACTACTTTTTATCCCGGAAAAAAACGTGCGAAGCCGCGGGCATCAGCTAGTCCCAGATATTTTTTGTAAACAAATGAGTTACAAAATAAAACCAAAGAAATAATAGTGGAAATATTTTACGACACTGCACTTGTATCATCTTCGGAGCAAATATCAGAAGTTCGCAAAAAAATCGGATTTAGCAGCTTTCATTCATGATTTAATTTGTCTCTCGCTCGTTTTCGATCTCGAATTTCCACCTTTATCGCTGCGCGTGTGCAAAAATAAAAAGTAACACCGACTTTTTATTTTTAGTGGCTACTTTACTGTTACCTTGCTGTTTTCTGTTATTGTTATAATTATTAATAGTTTTTGTTAAGTTTTGATACTTTTTGGCAGTAAAAGTGTTAATAATGTCTTTACGGGCAAAAAATATATTGTATTATAAATAAATAAATAAATAATGCTGGACAATGCACACAGCATCATCTAGCCCCAAAGTAAGCAGAGCTTGTGTTATGGGTACTAGATGACTGATAAACTTAATACAATACATAACATAGATAGATATTTTTTATTATTTATAGAAAATACCCAGAACACTCGGTACATATATTTGCAGATCGTACAAACATTTGTCCCAAGGCGGGAATCGAACCCGCAACCTTCTGCGTCGCAGGCGGACCTTCGCCCGCCGCGCCACATCGGTCGTCGTTGTATTCTAGAACCTCAATTGCTAAATAAATAAACACTAAATACTTGTGCATTGCGGCCGGTCCTGTACATTTTTACGGTTCCGTACCCATAGGGTGCCAACGGGACCCTATAACGAAGCCTCCGCTGTCAGCCGTCAGTCTGTCCGTCCGTCAGCGGACTGTAGACATCTCATGAATTGCTTATAGTGTCGATTTCAAACGTTATCCCTAATAGCAAATAGAGACATTATCTCCAACGCAAATAAGGTTCGTTGTTAACCCGCTGACATCCATAATTAATTCGTCAAACCACGATAGTTTTGATAGTATAATTGGAAATACTTACAGGAATTTGGTAGAAGGAACCATTGTTGACTGTTCGGTAGGAGGTGAGGGGGACGACTGGAACGCTGCCGTTCCTGAGGAGTATAGGACCCTGCAGCGGCGTCACCGCTGGACCGGCATCTGGAAATGTGAGGGTTATTATGTCAGACCTCAGATTTAATATTTTAATAACTTTATTTCTTTATTCTTGACGACCGATGTGGCGCGGCCTGTGAAGGTCCGCCTGCGACGCAGAAGGTTGCGGGTTCGATTCCCGCCTTGGGACAAATGTTTGTACGATCTGCAAATATTTATTCCGGGTGTTCTGGCTATTTTCTATATATAATAAAAAATATCTATCTATGTTATGTATTGTATTAAGTTTATCACTTATCAGTCATCTATATTACCCATAACACAAGCTCTGCTTACTTTGGGGCTAGATGATGCTGTGTGGATTGTCCAGCATTATTAATTTATTTTTATTTATTTATATGAAAAATTCTGCATACGCATGCTGCGTGCAGAATGCGCGCATCCGCCAGTGCTCGGTAACAGCGCGCGCAAGTCCTGCCATTAGAAGGTAACGTACATAAAATATGTACATGCCCATACATTTCGCTGCTGGCTATCCGAAAACCGGGACGTACGAAAAGGCCGTCATGTCAAAACTGCTAGCAGTTTGACTCACTCGTGTAAATCTATATAGGTACTCGTATATAAAAGAAAGTCGTGTTAGTTACACTATATTTATAACTCAAGAACGGCTGAACGGATCCCGGTGAAATTTGGCAGCGAGGTAGATGGTATCCCGGGGCCATCTACCTCGCTGCATAGGCTATCTTTTATTCCGGAAAAAAGCGTGCGAAGCCGCGGGCTGCAGCTAGTTTAACATAGAGATGGCGTTTCGTTGTGTAGGTAGTAGGCGTACGTATTTTATAGAGGTACCGACCTAGCTAAAACTCCTGATCGTCTAATTTAAAGAAACCGTTTAAGCTAATAAACTATATGTACCTATACTCAGTTCTAGAATCCAAGATATTTTATGTCAACAAAGACATATACAAATCTTTTAAATCCATCATGGTTATTATAATCCGATTGGAGAACTCAAAACTTAAATTATGGTAAATATCCCGTTGTAAATGACTATGACATATGAATGAAAACTTATCAAAAATTGACAACAATAACAAAAAACAACAAGGTTAGCACGGTAATCACGAAAAACAAAGCTCAAACTCTGACAATGCATTATTGCACAAGCACAGCGAATGAGGTACAAATTTTACTTCGAATACAGATGACTCAGACAAATAATATTATGAATGAAAACATTTAACACCACAAATTCTAGGTCTATCTGGGATTTGCTCCGTGATACAAGTGTCGTACAATATTTTCTTTGGTTTTGTGACCACTTTGTTTACAAAAAATATCTAGGATTCTAGAACCGAACCAAGTACAATGGCATAACATTTGCTAAACTAATCAGGTCTCGTGATAATATTACAAAAACAGATGGCACACATTAGGTATATAATATAAAATATAATTAACATAGGTACTTATTTTTGCAAAATGATCTTATTGCTGTGCGTTATTTGTACCTATATTCAAACCGACTTCGAAAAAAAGGAGGTTCTATGTTGAAGTAGGTACCTCAACCTCACCTCACTTCAACAGCCTATATTGGTCCATTGATGGACGCGCATCTTCCTGATAAGCGCCTTTTAGGCTTTTATCTTATGGGGGGTAATGCCCATGATCCCCATGCTGGGCACGCGGTTTGGGGATCGCAGTTCTGTAGTAGAATTGTGTGGATATCCCTCAGTCAACTCTTACGAAACCCGCGGGAAAACAAGCACGGGTTTGGTGCAAATTCTAAGCCGGGACCACACAGCAAGTTGTTGATATTATGTCAATTATGGACCGATTTTCAAGATCATTTTGTTATTGCATAGAAAATTATCCATAGGATGATGAGAATTTAGTATTAGTCACGCGTAACTTAAAAAATAGTTTAAAAAGGAATTTTAAATCAGTTTTTAGTTTAGGTAAGTATACAAAACAATCAAATTATTTTACGGCAGATTTGTGTTAAGTGTGATGATTGATGATCCTTAAGGAATCGATACTGTGCAATTAATTCTTACTTACTAAAAGTTAACAGTATAGTTTTTTACCGTTTGGACGCAAGCTATAAATGCAGAACCTACAGTTTTGAACCAGCATAACTTAGAAGAAATGATAAAATGATAGTAGCCAAAAAAATGCGCAAATTAGTCTCATTTCCTTATTCGTCTACGTGCGCTTGTGTGCATGAAAGCACTGAAGTTATATGCCTGTCAACTCACACATATATTCATTTTTGGCTTCAATATCAAGATAATTGTCAAGTGACACTATCCCTCTGCTTTGAAAGCTGCGGGTTTTTCCTCAAAAATAAAGTGCAACGTTTGTGGATGTTGATGAGAATCACGAAAATACAGTCCAGGAAGAAATCGCTTTTAGCGATAAGGCCGCCGATTGTACCACACTAGATATAGTTAGTATTAAGTTCTTGTTAAATCTTTTATGTATTGATGGTGCAATAAAGCAATAATCTATCTACAGTCTTCACATAACTCTCCTTCTGGGTCAGTCGAGTATTCTCTCAGAATTCGTGTTCCATATTGAGTTGATGTAACGAGGACGTAACGTTGACGACATAGAGTCACAGAACAAAGAACTTGGGCGATAAAATGTATTATTATTTTTGTAAGTAATTGGGTGTGGCATGTCTTAATGTTATATTGTCATATTACGTGACTTGTCAAGTACTTGCTTTTGTCCGCGGCTTTGCATGCGCTTTGTCTGTATAATAGTAAGTTAGTACCTACCTGTTAATGTAGAAAAAGCTAATAAATTTAATAACAAATCGGAAGTTTAATTAAATTTCTACCCTCCCTACCTTACTTATAATGGAGTCAACACATCAACGTCGGCGACACAGTCCATTTTAAATTTCAATGCGATATTTCAGTGTATGAATAAATATTGTAGGCAGCCGACAGAGTTTTGTCAAGTTGTTGGCGGCAGCGGTCCGCTGACTTTAGTGTGTTGACTCCTTAAAAAACTTTAAATTTTATGGTCAGTTTCCAGAATGATAAAAACACTGGAGCGCGATTACGGTTATCGACAAGCATCGATTTTGCCGATTTTTATCGACATCTGCAGAGACAAAATCGGTGCTTAACGATCCTTATCGAGAACCGTTATCGCGCTCCTGTATAGCTTAGTCATTGCTTAGTGGTTTTTATAAGGGTGACAGAGTCCAATCGGTAATACGGCTTATTCCAGTTTTCGTCCCTAAGAATACCTACCCCTAAGAAGGAAAACTGTTTATTTAATATAAATAACCAAACTCACTCGTATATGTGACATTAGGTAGGTGTAAGTAACTTGTACTACGTCTGTCGAAATACTGGTTTACATGAATGAGTGTCGAAAAAGTTTGTTAGCATCCTTGGACGCAATTCTGGTGATTTATCTACCTACCCTACAAATCTACTCGACCAAAACTGCCAAAACGCAACGTGAAATAAAAAAAACAGTGCTTTGAAAGCTTCAAAATTTGAGGATTAAGTATAAAGTCTGTAAGTATATAAAGAACCAGCTTCCCGTGGCTTCGCGCGCTCTTTTTCAGGATACCGTTTACCTCCCTGCCAAATTTCACTGTGATCCGTTCAGCCGTTTAGGCGTAAAAAGGTAACAGACAGATACACATACAGACAGAGTTGCTTTCGGATTTATAATATTAGTATGGATGGGATTTAAACTAACTTCAACTTCAACTTCTTTATTTTGGCGCCGCTTGCTTTTCGCTACGACTTTGCCAGTGTCAGTAAGGAGTGTCATAAACTTCAAAAATAATAATATGATCAGTTCAAAAATAATCTTAATGTCCCACTTAGATTATATTTGACAACTACGAAATATTAAGTGGGATAGCATGACGTTTTCCATCAAAATCATTATCTACAGGGTGGTACAAACGAACGTTACCGGGTACTTGCCCTCCAAGTATGCAAATACCCGAATACCCGAAATATTGCAGATAGGAAGTTTTACTGAAAGTAAACATCCTTTTATTTATAAAAATAAGTAATGTATTCACAGAATTTTGATAAATTAGTAGTCATATCCGGTAGTCGAACCCACTAAAATCTAAAAAAATAACATCCATTTTATGACACTGATCTGATTTTACCTTTTTTAATTTGGTATATGTAACTTTCCCCTACCCCTCCCCCTTCCTTCCCCATGAAGATAAAGATAATGTTGTCGTAGAATTCGTAACGCGTGGTACGGTGCTACGCCGGACCAGCGTGCGGCGGCGCGGCGGTGGCGGCGACACGGGGCGCGGCGGGGCGTGGCATACTAAAGACTTCAACGCGCACCCACTTTTATGTACCCAAGACTCAGATTACAGAATAGTCCACATAGTGTGACACGTCAAAAGTGCAGAAGTTGAAACTAATCCAGATTAGAATAGTTAGCATCAGTCGGTTTATGGCCAGGCGTCCTTATAATCGCCTACGCCATTTTGTGTCGTTTATATGTGTAAAAATACAGCTGGGCTTAAAAATAAAAAAGGGTGATGCCTTTTTTTATCACACACTAACATGCATTTAAATCAGTATTTGTTCAAATAATTAATTTAACTTCCTTCGCACTTCAACCTCCATTTTGTGATTGTTGCCAACACTACCAAAATATTCTATCACTCCATTTTCTATTAATTTGCAGTAAAGTAGTAATTTCGAATACTTAATTTTAAAAATATTGAAGGTGTCGCTCGCTTTGGTGCTCTTTCAGCACAAACAAGAATAATTTTATAATACATGTAGCTTCACTCACATTCATAAAAAGTGAAATCCAATTTACGATTTTAAGTTTATCAGTTAGGTAGGTAAGTACCTAGTAGTAGGTAGGCCTAGATTGTTGATGTCGGAATTTTTGGTGACAATGACTAATAGAACTTGGTATTTGAAAGGGCAGGGCGTTAACTACGGTGTCATGTTAGAAATTTTTCCTAAAGGTCAGGTTGAACGAAATCGGAAGACCTTTCCCTTATCTATCAGAAGACAAAGCTTTCGATAGGAATCACAAACAGCCCACTGAATTTTTGAAAATTCCTGTTTATCGTAATAATAAGATGGCATGTTTTAAAAAACGATAAACCGACTTCAAATTCCGGTTTATAGATAATATTCATCTATGTCGCGGACGAACGAAATCACCCCTCCCGAACTTTGCCTCACCGAAGGTCTATGTTCACGTACAAAAAATTTCGTTTACACTGGCGACTTCTAGTTATATTTCAAGTCTAATTTAGTTTGATGACACAAGGATGAAGCTGTTGACGCCTGTTGCCATGGAAACCATTAATTAAGTGTTAATGAAATTATCATATTCTGAAGATTTTTTAAAAACCTACGTTTTACGGTGCAATTCCTCGAGAATCAAACATAAAAGAGACCACCTTAAAATCAATTTTTATACAACAACGAAAGAATCATCAAAATCTATTAACAATTGCCGCAGATATCACCAAAACTGGTGTTGCTAGTCGTGATTCTCCAAAAATATTATGTTGCTTTTTAATTTAAACGGGATAAATACTAATCCCTCGGGAATTTTTTTTTTGACAACCTCGGGATCATTCTCTATACAATAGTGAAAGAATCAGTAAAATCGGTTACCCATAGGCGGAGATATCAAATAACGTACATATGTACATAAAAAAACCATACAGACGAACTGAGAACCTCCTCCTTTTGAAGTCGGTTAAAATAGGTGGCGATGCTGGTGTGTGTCGTCGGGGTAATGCCTTAAGGGACACCATAAGGCGTGTAGTGTAGAGTACCTAGGTAGGTAGGTAACCAGTTATTAAGTAGGTAGGCTACTTATCTTGATATGAAAGAGCTAGGTACCCATAGTGCAAGCATATAAAGCAGTAAAAGAGATTGCATTGTACTCTCTCCAAAAGTGGAGGAAATTGCACTACTACACCGACAAGAGCTCGATTATATATTATTTTTTGAGAGAGATTTTATGTAAAGAGCAGGGCTCTTAACATAAAATAACCTATAGCATAGTACTAAAACAGATGACAAAATTCAACACAAACAACAAGCATAAAGAAAACCCAACCGCAAACGCAAAAAAAAAATGCAACTCTAGTTCCTGCCCGCGGCTTCGCACACGTTGATTCTAAGTTATTTCTATCCCATGGGAACTAATATGAGGCCTGAAATTTGTGACATCAGCGTGGATAATAGTATGAAAAAACAAAAAACAATTGCGCCACGTTTAAAAAATGTATACCTAACTGATATTTGGGAGAAAAAGCAGCCTGTGTTTTATTCCAGGCCTAGAACTATCTGTAGGCATACACCAGTACCTATGCTGCATAGGCTATGCATAAATTTCAGCTTGATCCGTTCAATAGTTTTGGCGTGAAGAGGTAACAAACATTCAAACATCTAAACTTTCAAACTTTCGCATTTTTAGAGTTCCGTACCCGAAGGGTGAAAACGGAACCCTATTACTAAGCCTCCGCTGTACGTCCGTCCGTCCTTCTGTCACAGGGCTCTATCTCAGATTCAATTTACAGAGAATGTGTATTTCTCTTGCCGTTTTAACAAAAAATAATAAAAATAAAA
This sequence comes from Eupithecia inturbata, assembly GCA_963662085.1. Classification (NCBI taxonomy): domain Eukaryota; kingdom Metazoa; phylum Arthropoda; class Insecta; order Lepidoptera; family Geometridae; genus Eupithecia; species Eupithecia inturbata. Next base: position 5,174,806 of record OY759195.1, read on the forward strand.
TAAATATCAAACGTAAAGGGGGCTCCCATACAACAAACGTGTTTTTTGGCTATTTTTGCTCTTAATTTGTCAAGGCTTTATCTCTTGAATTACAATAGGTAGATACATGAAACTTTCTATATATAAGTAACACTTCAACTGTAATAACTGTTGTTATTACAGTTGAAGTGTTACTCCTAAAATGAAAAAAAAAATTAAAGGGGTCTCCGAGCATGTGAAAATTTGATGTTCTTTGAAAAACTTGACTGATTTTTACGGTACGGAGCCCTTCTTGTGCGAATCGACTCGCACTTGGCGCTTTTTTATTATAAGTATGATTGCAATAATAATACATATTAAATAAATTCATTTATATCAGACTATAGAAAAGTTACAGATCTTATTTAACTTATTCTACGCAACGCAATACACCACCAGTGCAAAAAGACTGGCAAGGCAACAACAGTGGCATGGCAACACAGTTACGTCAAGATATATATTCCACATTCAAATTATCCCATAAATCACTATCACCCGGCAAAACGTTCGAATTTCGTGTCGAACGTGCAAAAAATAATGGCGTCTCCTCGACGACGACACGTTGCGAGATGTACACAGCAGACATTACACAACATAGTGATTACATCAATCCAGTGTCAACGGCAGACGACGTCAGTGGCCTATTGGATGACCGAGACAGATGTAATTGCTGACAAGGAAAAATAACCTAAAAAATAAACTTATATTTAATACTAGCTTCCATCCACGGCTTTGCACGCTTTCTCTCGAAAATAAACTGAAAGAACATATAGGCTACTTCTTATTCAGGGAAAACGCATAGGTTGTATTTTATAACTAGTTTATCGCTCGGCTTCGCACGCGTTGTTTCTATGGAAACCTTTAAAGGTTATTTCTATCCAATGGGAATAGCCTATGTGGGTCTAGATTCACATCTATGCTAAATTTCTGCCAGATCCGTTTAGTAATTTTGGCGTGAAGAATTAAAAACATACATCCATCGCTCCATACAAATTTTCACATTTATAACATTAGTGTGATACAGCGTGATTGGTTTTAATAATTATTATATAAGTTGCATGTTAACTAAAATTAAGTCGCCGCGCCCTCACAAGTTAATGTTTTTTGAAACTATAAACTTAAAGTACCGGATAAACACAATTGTTAAGTACATAAAAGTAATAAACGACTTGATTAGGTTGTAATTTAAATAAAACCTCAGTTAAACAGAATCGACATATAAATTTCGGTCATACATCTAAAGGTATCTAATACTTTACGGATGTAAACGGGTTAACTACGGACTTTATTTGTGTTGGAAGAACACCCATGTTAACGCACGGCGGCAGCGGTACTCAGGCGCGTAGAACCGCACTCACCCTTAACTCGGATTTACGCCGTATCGCTGAGTGGAGTCGAGCTCATGGTTTAAAAGTCAACCCCGTCAAAACGCAAACTATAATCATAGGTAGCCCGAGACTGATTGAGATTGGACTGGAAAACTGTTCCTCAGGTTATATTTGATGGAATACCCATTCCTTACAGTGTGACCGTCAGGAATCTTGGGGTTACGTTCGACCGTAAACTTTCATGGCGTCCTCAGCTCGAAGTCACCTGTAAGAAGCTATATGCTTCAGCAGGTTCACTTGGGAAGTTGCGGTACTTTTTGCCGACCGCTACCAAAATTGCACTTGCCCAATCCCTTGTTCGCCCTGTTCTGGTCTACGCTGACGCCTGCTATTTAGATCTCGTTGAGGAGCAGTTAGATAAGCTTGAGCGTCTCCAAAATTTCTGCATTCGGTTCATATTTGGTTTACGCAAATATGACCGTGTCTCTCCTTTTCGCAGCATGCTCAAGTGGCTCCCTATCCGACTTCGCCGGGACATGCGTGTTCTTTCTCTTCTCTATTCTATTCTCTTTAAACCCTTTTCTCCTGCGTACCTTTAAGAAAGGTTTGAGTTTCTTCATTCTTCTAACTCCCATTATCTTAGGTCATCAGATAACCTACTACTCAAGTTTCCCAATCATTCCCAAACCTTCTATGGCAACTCTATTAGCGTTCAGGCTGTACGGCTTTGGAACAAACTGCCTGTCGATACCAGGCTTGCGGCTTCAATCAACTCCTTCAAATTTAAACTGAAGTCCTATTTGCTATCTTCAGCTACCTGAAATCTTCCTTCATTTTCTCCTCCTCCTGTAACTCCTGTAACATATGTATGGTTGTATCTCCATCGGTGATCATACTTTATAGTAATGTCTTTCTGTAGAACCTATTGAATTAACTTATTTATAGGTAGCTCCTATAAATAAGTTAATTCAATAGGTTAGTTTTGTATTGTATTATATTAAAAGTAGTATGTACATATTTTATGAATAATTTTCTTCTACTGATTGTGCTCTACCAACTCTTTTTATACTTATATCTTTCTCTCCATCCCTAGGTTGCCTGGGAGAAATAGCTCTCAGCGATAAGGCCGCCTATTGTACTGATTACGTGTTAAATGTAGAAATAAGGTTTTTATTATGTTATTTTTTAAGTGCAATAAAGTGTTCACTCATTAACTAATTCATTCATTAATTCCTAAAGAAGTCCCTGGTTAAGGGATGAAACGTTGGTGTTTTTCCAACACAAATATGGTTCGTAGTTAACCCGCTTACATCCGTCATGAATTCTTCAAACTACGATAGTTGTTTCTTTTTGTTAATTGTTTCTTAGTTATAAGTGTGCAATAAAGTATGTTCTTTCTATCTATCTAGTTATCTAGTTATTATAGTAAAATAGGTATCAAATAATTTAATCTGCCTTTATAATTTTTACGGTTGTTCCCATTATGTAATTAATTTCTAGTTATATCGGCACTATCATTTTGACATTTCTAGAAACGATTAGTTAAAGGTATCTTAGGTAGTATCTATTTATCTGTGAAGGTATTTTTCTGCGGCGGCATCTTGAACCGATTTTAAGTTACTATTTTAAATTAATGGTGAATTGGTCGCCAGTGTTACTCGTAATGTTTGATGAAAGCTTTATAGCACTTTTCCTGAAAAACTATATTTTTTTTAAGTTTAGTTAACGTAGCTCTCTGATTAGCGCCTTGTTGGCCCCTTGCAGAACAATTCTACCACCAAACTGTGATTCCCAACCCGCATGCCCAGCGTGGGGATTATGGGCATTACCCCCTGTGAGATATTTTATTCGACGATGGCAAATCAAAACTCAAGTATGGAACTAAAAAGTAGGACAACAAAGAGTCCAATGGCGAATCGCTCTAACCCTAATATTTGTTTTTTTTTGTTTAACCTTTGAATTGAATATTAAATTTATTTTTTCTTACAAAAGATAATAGTTTACAATTTTTGGATTAAGCTTAATTTTATATGAAGTTATCTTCATTATGCCCAGAGATTTTCAATTAGAGGTAGTATCTAGCAAATATGGGTAATGGATCGATGCTGATGCATGATTAAAAATTAAATAACTGTAAAACACATAAAATAAGTATTTCCCTCAGTAGGTGCGGGAACCTGTTAACCAACTACACTACGAGGTCAAGTGAAGTAGGAGTCGAAAAACTTTGGGACTTCCTTCGGACTCTAGCGCCGTTAGTTCCACCTACAGGAAAAATATTGATGTTTATCCAATCCTGTTTAAAGATTCTAGTTGCCTACGTTTAGTTCGTTTGACAGGATTTTTGGGATATTATTTGATTTTTTATAAATTAACACAGTGTGAGGCTTACGCATAATAAAAACCATACTTATAAAATGCCATACTTAATTTTATATGAAGTTATCTTCATATAAAAAAAAACTTCCTTTGTAGGTAAGTACCCAAATTTCAAGTAAAATCAGTTTTAAAGCACCTACTCGTAAGTGGGTTTTGAACTTTAAGGTTGCATTCGAATATGGTCTTTAATTTGTAATAATTGGATACATTTTACAGTGACGGGATAAAATAGCAGACAGCGCGGGCCACTCGCTTCAAGCTTACGGTAAGCAATTATGTTACAGTAAAAGCCCACAGTTTGTACTATAAAGCAATAAAGTTGTAAATAAAAAATTATGTATTTAGAGATGAGGAGTGACCATATTTGAATGGATTGATTTTAATTGAAATATTAATGATTTTATTCTTCATGATAATTTAAGTAAACAATGATTCGTTACTGCATGCTCTCATAATACCACAATCACAAAGAAGTAGAGTAGTAGGTATGTAAGCAAAACCTTGTTTGATAGCCTTAAAAATGTTAAATACTATACCTAACTAAATTACTAGGCAATTTGCTGAAAAGTTTAAAAAAGCCTGTGGCTTATAAAGCGCCGTAAATGTTTTTATGTTGTATTGTTTCTAGTCTTTAAACTCACACTGGAAATGTACTGTTTCCTATTTTTATTTAATAAAGAACTATTAAAATTGAAAAGTTTCATTGAATCACAAATAAATAAATGGTTCAATGGTTTCAATGCCTATTTTTGTGCGGTAGTGATGCTGGGCTGGTATGTGCTAAGTCCTTTACAGTCACCATGAAAGAGAACCAGTCAGCTGTACGCAAACAAAAATGTTTGAACTTTGCTATTGACACACCACTTGTGCCCCAGGCCTTCGGAAATGCATACCGAACTTGACAGTTGATTTATAACAGCGGAAAAGCAATATCACGACTGGACAACAATGCGTTGTTCTATATAATAGATAAATACCTATTGCCTACTAGCCAGAGTTATAGAGCTATTATTTATGTTGGTTTGGAATAACGTAGGTTAAAAACTCCTTTCGAGTTTACTTTTGTCACTTCTTCATTTTATACAAGGTTACTATTAATCTCGGACGAAGGAAATCACCCCCTTCTATTAATTCATTGGGTTCTGGACAAACGTGTTTTTACATTTTGTATGCACCTTGCATACAAAATGTAAAAACACGTTTGTTTTAAAATAAAATTTTAGGATTAATTATATACCTTAACAATTAATTGTTTCAATTGTAAATACAAGTTCTATTTGTTTATTTCATTTGATTATAATTTTATTTGTTAATAAAGGCGACGGCCGTTAAAAAATAAAAAATACATATAGGTCTGGCTTCTTCACAAACGTGTTCGTGATGATGGGCTGAACATGCAATTCACGCAGAGACAGTGAATTACCAATAATCCTGTTTAGGTATAGTAAGAACGCTTTACCGTTTTTCAATCCAAAGATCCCTGCCTGGTAGAGATAGTTTCGTAATACTATGTGATGCTGGATGCAGCAAGCTGAAGACAGCGCGCTATGGCGCTCATTAGGAGAGGCCTATGTCCAGCAGCGGACTAGTAGGTTTAGGCTGATGATGATGAAGGCCACCTTATTGTACCTGTGTCTGTGTTGTTCTTACGTTTTGGTTTTCAATAAGTGCATGTAGGTGCCTATTGGTATGATAATGGTGCGAAATCCGTACCGAATGTACCTACGATGTTGAAGTTTTGACTCTACTTACTCTCTTATGCAAAGGGTGTACGTAACATAATGTTTGTGATTATTATTTTGTAAACGCTAAAGTCATTTACAACGGGATATTTACCATGATTTGAGTATTGAGCTTTCCAATATTACATGATCAATTGATCATGAGCCATGATCACGGTTATTCCGTGATCATGGCGCTTAAAACTGTGACGAGCTGTGCGTGCTGTGTGTGAGTGTTAATAACCATGATGGATTTAAAAGTTTTATTTTGTAAACGGTTTCATTAAAGGTACATATTATTTGTCCTTGTTTAAAAAGATTATGGTGAATAGAGAGCACTGTATTAGTTTTATATTTGACTTTTCTCTGTACGGATGTACAGAATATTCTGTTTTTGCCACTAAAGGCCGCAGTCTACATTCATGCGTCAACGTCAAGCTGACCATTGTTTGTGTGGCATTGAGGACCAGTCGCTAAAGCAGGCCTGGCTTGACCAAGTATAGATCAAGTTAGAAACTGACGCGGTTTGACATAAGTTATGTCAAATATGTTATCACTTAACACAACAAGTCGAACAGGCAAACGAATTTTAATGTTCTGTACAGATTATTCTGATTTCGCCACTAAAGGCCACAGTTTACATTCATGCATCAACGTCAAGCGTCAACGTCAAGCGTGACCATTGTTTATGTGGCATTGAGGACAGGCCACTAAGGCTGGCTTGATCAAGTACAGATTAAGTTAGACGCGGCTTGACATGAAATACATGTTGCATTGAGGACCTTTTATTAACTAGAAAACTGCGTCAATATGGATCAAGGGGTCTGTGAAATTTGACCTTTATTATTATAATGTTTTTTTCTGACTTTAATATCAAAGAAAATTACAATCAAATAATAGAAACAAATTAGAACAACAACAATAAAATTACCAATTGTTTTGACCGTAGTGAAGACGATCACCATCATGTCCCACTGGGGGAGATGATATCTAGGGACATAGAATATCTAGGGGGTGGTCACCGGACAACCTAGCAACACAGCTTCGTACGTTTAGCAGAGTAGGTTCTGTAATACATTGTTTTAATTTTACGCGGAGCAAAGCTCTCAGTCGGCGTGTATTTTTTTCAACATGACCTTCAACTATTATCGTCATATTTCAATCAATGTAGATACATTTTATTATAACATTTCTCTTGAATCACTCTCCATACATCGGAGAAAACAGCTTGAACATGCGTTGCATGATTTAGAACGAGTTAGCGAATAATGAATGACAGACGCGGAACTTTTGACTTTGTTTTATGCTATTCTATTGGATAGTTATTATAGATGTAATTTTATGTAAGTTTGACAGGACACGATCGAGGTCAATGTGGCTACCGCCTGATAGTGGAAGTGATTGGGGCCATAGATTAACTAGTAGTTACAGCCATGCTTGTTGCCCCGGAGTACACAACAGTTAGTACTGCCGACTCTACTAATAGTATGCTTGGATTGTAGTTATGACTGGCTTAGTCTTGTGCTTCCCGAAAGGAAAAAATCTATATTTTGAATATCATAATATTCAAAATATACACAAAATATATATATAAAGCACTTTTATTTACGGTCTTGTATCTGTAGGTACAGAAAATTCTTAATCTTCCGGAGATTACCTCCTCAGTCATCGGTCATCTCGGAAACTACTGAACCGATTAGGATAACACTTTTACTAATAAATAGTACTAATAATACCTACCTCACCTCAATAGCCTATATTGGACAACTGATTGATGTAGTTTATTAAATAGAGATCATATTATATTTCGGGTAGAGACTGTCATATGTTAAAGGCAACGCTGCTACACAATCTCGATTCTTTTAGAATTTGGCACTGGAGGAATAGTGTTAAACTAGACGCACAGCTGATTAAGAAGTCAAAAAGAGTTTTCGCACCACCTGCTCGTCAATATTACATTAAACACCATGTTAACTTAGGATTGAGTTGCGCAATTAGCGCCCGTGACGCAAAACATTGCTTTATGCCCATCGATTTAAGTAAAAAATAGGAGACGAGGTACCAGCCTCTCGAAAGTGGAAGGATTTGACTTACATCTATGTTTATCCCCTTGGCTATTAATCTACTTTAGTGTCGTTCGGAAAACACCTTCATAGACCAACTAATCGAGGGTAAGTAGTCACCTACATTAGGATAAAGATCTACAGTCTGTCTATTATAACACGAGCGTTAACAGGATTTAATTATTGTTGACCACCTTGGACCGCGCCAATCGGTCGCTTTGTTCGGTTTTTTGTCAGGAAAAGTGATTCGATAAAGTTCTTATTAGGTTGACAGCCGAGTAATGTCCATTTGGGCATTTGATTTTTATGTAATCAATCAGGATGAATCAACTTTTGGATATAAAACATTTAAAATCATTACGGGATTTGAGCAGTGTTGTGAGTTCTTTTGAATTTTCCAATATTTTGGCACATTTACCTAGTATATGCGCCGTGATTTTGGAACAATATCCGAAATATTGGAAATCTCAAAATAACACACTTTATTTCTCATTGGTCATCATTTCATTATTAATTTAATGTTAATAATAAAAAAGAAGAAATATGATATGGATCAGTTGAGCTACCTGTAGATTGTTTGCAACAGTCTGCAGTTAGCTTAATTGTTTCAATTGTAAATACTAATTCTAATTTGTTTTTATTTTTGAATTGTAATTTTCTTTGTCAAATTAGAAATATCCTCCCCAAATAATATATATCACCAAGAAGATGAAGGCCGGTTCTCTCTTGCTCGGCAAATAAGACAACTATGTCATGGTAAAATGGCGTCCAAAGGACGAGATCTTTCAGAAAACCACTCTCCACTCGGCTTTAGCGAAATCTGAGTCCTTAACTACCAGGACTAGCCTAATCAGTGGACGCCCTGTGCTGAAAGGGTGGACAAATAAATGTTGGGTAAGTGCCAAGTAAAGCGGTTGACTCACCTGCAGGTACATCATCGTAGTACTCATCTTCGTCATCGTAGTCGAGGACAGCGTGCAACTGAGTCTTTCCTCCAGAAGCCCCTGGCTCGACCTTCGCGAACCCCCGCGGTCGATCTGGTGGAGTCTGCCCACTCTGCCCCGTCTGCCCACTCGGTCCCGTGTGCCCACTAGGTCCCGCTGGTCCGCTTCCTTGCGGCACCTGAGGACTCGACTTCGGTGGCTCAGGATCCGTCCGCGGAACCGTCGGCGCAGTAGGTCTGTTAAAGTTGAAGTTGTGTACGTTTTGGAAAGCTCGACTAGGGGGGCTCGGCGTTGTCAGCGGAGAGTACGGTGTATCCGTGTATCCTGGACTGTAGCCAACTGTTTGAGGGTTTTGGTTCAGCCTCCTTTGTTCGTAGTCGTAGTCTCCCGTAGGGTCGTGGTGGTACTGCCCGGTGTTGTCGAACTGTGTGTTGACTTCGTGCACTCGTTGGTTGTCTATCTGAATGTCCAGTCGAGTGTTATGTTGGTAGACCTGCGTGTGGAGGTTGTAAGGGTTGTGCGGGATGTTCGGTTGTGGATAGCGAGCGTACTGGTTCGGTGGAGGTAAGTACGCGGTTCCAGCCCTCTTGCGGAGCTTCGGCCTTCGCGTGTTTGGATGCGTGAATGGCTCATTGCTATGTTGGGGAGAATCTGCTTGCTGTTCCTCTGGGGAGTAGAGCAGATCGTCTAGATTTACTCTGAGCGGAGTGGAAGATGTGGCCGAAATTGCCGGCGTTGCCGCCGCGACGGTTGCTATTGTATAGTTTGCTAACGCCATTGCTTTGCTCACTCAGTTCATTGCCGCGAAATGTCAACTAACTAAATCAACAGAGGCTACAGATGTTGCAACATTTCGCTGGAGTGCTACACTGCATTGCACGTATTTTAGACACAACACTACACGATTCTGCACTCGTTCACTCGCACTTGCAGATCTGAAACAACGATAAACAGGATAAAGTGAATAAGTATGACGGTATCTTATGGTCCTGAATAGAGCTAAACCTTTGCCCAACAATAGTTAAGTAACCTACTATAACAATATTTTGTTCTATTCAAGAGATTCGAATTAATTAGGTACCGATACCGACCGATCTATACATCTTTATTAATCTCAAGAACTAACACAACGAAACATAAGCGGAGATACGCTTACGAATACAATCGAATGTCATACTAGAATACATCATAAGTTATAGTTTACTGTTGGTTTTCCCCCTGATCGTGATATCCTTGCCACTTCGAAATGGCAGGCTTAAAAAGGTGAATCGTGATCCTTTCAGTTTCGGCTCAGAGGGGAAATCCAAGTCTTTGTGATCGTAATAAATGTCAATTTGATATAGATTTGGATGAAAAAGCGAGGCATCTGCCGGGCAATGCCAATATTATTTATTGTTATGTAGTATAATCGTTATTCTGTGGTCATGTAAAAATTTACTGTTTTTAACAAAAAAATAAATAACTCGATCCTTATTTCATCGTAATCATCTAACGCCTAACAAGAGACCTTCAGAAATTAAACCTTTTTATACAATGGAACTAAAGGGAGTTTTGAGGTCTGCGATTTTTAAATTAATAAAAAGGTTTGTAAATTTTATATTGTATAACTTATTAAAGCGTTGGCTAGCGATAAAACACCATAAAAGCGATATCTTTGATCAAATGACATTAATAAAGTTTATAATATAACCTAACTCCATTAGTCTGGTAAATATTTGACTAGGTATATATACGGCGGCGTTCACAATTTAGTTATTTGTCCCTTCACTTTCCATAATTCCACGAATCGTGATACCTACCTAAGTTACTGATAGGTACCTTTGTACTTTGTTTACGATCGCCGTCATTAATCGTAAAATTGGGTAGTAGATCATTATTGTACTTCTGTATCTATTTCAGCGCTATTTTAAAATGCTTTTTCTAATAATAAATACGTAACACCCTGGTAGGTTATATTTAATACATAACAAAGAAACTTACAATCAAAGAATACGTAATATAATTAATATAATTAGAACCAGTATTTACAATTGAAACAATTGAGCTAACTGAATACTGTTAATGTGGTTGTTTTTAAACAACAATTTGTACCCATACCTTTATTTTAACGAAATATTCACGTTGAATTTTTTTTTTGTTTTATTGTGCTTTGTATGAAATAAAGAATACATTGAACCATAATATGGTACCTTAGTTCGAAACAATGAAGTATTAAACTTATAAGGTCATAAATGTCATTGAACAAAAATATTGCCAGCTCGTGACCTCATAAATAATGCTAGCACTCCTTTTGGCAAATCGGCCCTCAGCGCGCCTTGTCCCTCACGTTTGACATAACTTATCGTCCATCTAATAAAATGCACGAATGTTTATAAATGCCTCAAAAATTTAATTTACATCGTGTAAGGTTAATTTTAACTGTAGTAACTAGTCTGGTTTTTCCGTGGGAATCAGACGTGCGTAGCAGTACCTACCTACTTATTAGGTTAATTTTAATCTGAGTTAGTACATTGAATGGGAAACAAATCGACACTGTTTTAACATTCTAGGTTTGCAGGGCGTTTCTTGTGTGTTCTATATGATTTCTTCTGTTTTGATAAACCACACTGCAGCCATTGCAAACATACTTTGCTTACTTTGACTTTATGTTATATTTTTTTGTGGTCTTCTACACATATTAAATTTATGTTAAATACACTAGATTATAATTACAATCTAGCTATAGAATTGGCTAATGGGTAATTTATTTTAACTTATTTTTATAACGACATAATCCCCAGCGTGGGGATTATGGGCATTACCCCCCGTGAGATAAAAGCCAACTTGTCAGGGGGAGGCCTGGGTCCAGCAGTGGACCAATATAGGCTGTGGAGATGGATATATTACTAAGAACGTGTCCATTGGCACTTTTCTTATTGTCTCTATACTTAAGGTGAAGAACAAAGTGTCTTCACCTTAAGTATAGAGACAATAAGAAATGTGTTCTTTAAGATAGCACTTTTGCACATACACTATAATTATCACTACACTAACTCAAAAGGTTTTTATTTTTTTATTTTTATAATGCTGGACAATCCACACAGCATCATCTAGCCCCAAGCTAAGCAGAGCTTGTGTTATGGGTACTAGATGACTGATATACTTAATTAATACAATACATTACAAAGATAGATATTTTTTATTATGAGGTATATAGAAAATACCCAGAACACCCGGTACAAATATTTGCAGATCGTACAAACATTTGTCCCAAGGCGGGAATCGAACCCGCAGCCTCCTGCGTGGCAGGCGGACCTTCGCCCGCCGCGCCACATCGGTCGTCAAATCGGGCGTTTAGTTCTTTTGAGCCTTCTCACTATAATATCCGTGTTGCTCGTACTTATCTAAGACTTACACAGTGAATGATTGAACACAAAATCATCTTTACGTGTTTAAAAATAAATAATTAAAATTAATCTCTGTCAAAATAATTACCTTTTCGACAGTTACAAATCAGATATGGTTGTAGCTTTCTCCATTTTTGAAATTCTTTGGTTTATTTAAATGACAAATTAAATTTGTTTTTTTTTATAAAATACCAACTAAGCGTAATTAAAACTAGTTTTGATTTCCCAATCATCATTTGCTGTAAAATAATTACGACAGGAAATCGAAATCAATGTAACTAAAATCTAAGTGGAGGTTTTAAATGTCAGTGTTAACTGTTAACATATTGAATGAAATTTAAATAATTATGAGCCGAAACAAAATTTTATTCTGTTGACACACTTTTTTGTAGAGGCCAAAGTCAGTGTATATTTAGTGAGTTATCTGTAAAATTAGTGTAATTTTTTTATTATTGGTTTTTGTAAATGCCTAGCTAATACCTATTCTGGAATGTTTAAAAAATCAAAATCATGACAAATTTAGATTTAGACGTAAGAATAGAGTCCTGAGTTTGGCTTTTCGGTAAGCTTGAGACGTTCTAATTTGTATGGGATTTGCGTAGTTCCATCCAAGTTCGCATGGTACGCGCAAATGATTTTGCTAATTCTTTTTTTATATTTGTTATTGTCAGGAGAAGGATTTTATTAAAGAAAAAATTATGAAAATTGCGCAGAAAAAGAGAAAATTTACGATAACTAACGACCATAACACCAATTCGAATTCAAAAGGACAACGTCTGTGGGGTCAGCTGGTCCCATATAAAATGGAACGTCTAGATGACGTCTCGCTCGATAATATTATAGAGAAACCAAACGAATGACTAAGCTATAATGATGCTTTATGAAATTTACTGAATAATAATTATTTAAATAAATGCCCAAATGGCCCTAAATATAAACGATACCAATAATGTTCCTAAATGTGAGTTTCGCTCGTTTGTAAATAACCTCGCTTTGATAATTGGAGCAATGGAATGCAACAATGGCCATGAAGTCTTGGATACCTTTAGTATATTTTTATTGCTAACTGAGACAACAATAAAAATATTTAATCTAGTTTTAGTAACGCTACACAGTTTTTTTTTTATTTTTGGCAAGGAAGGATATGTGTATGATTTATGTACTGCACAAGTGTACTAATAGCTTTGTAGCTTTTTTATCATGAAAAAAGTTATGTGCTGAGAAGCTGCCCAGTGTTTTGTATCGTTAGGTATTGCCCATTTCTCACCCGACTTCAAAAAATCTATTCCTATGTATGTTTTTTTTAAATATTTGCTTAAAAGTAACACAATTGCGGTTATAAATTAATAACAAAAATATTTCCTTCCCAGACGTTTAGTAAAAGGCAAATAATTACATAATATTTTGTAAAACAAAGTAAATGAAATTAAATAAGTGCTATTAAACTTTGATTCTCTTTGATTATTTTTATTTATGTAAGCATTACCTACAATACTAAGGGCAGGGTTTTTTTGAAACTTTAATTTCAGTTAGGCTAGGTATATAATATTTTTTATTGATAACGCGGTCCAGTGACATAATGTTCTAGGAATCGAACTAGTACGTATTGCGGTTGAACTTTTGGGTTTTTGATATGTCATTTCTCGATACGTAAAAAAAAAAAAATTATCGCGATATCTCTAAAAATAATGACTTTTTTATAAAAAAGTCTTGAACAATTGTGGGCTATAATCACCCCTTTTGGCTTACAGCGAAGTCTCTAACTGGTAAGTAGGTAGGTACCAAAAGTTTTGGTTTAATTATTAAAAGCTCGTAACCCTCGGCTCGCGAGTCACACTCGCACTTGACGGATCGACGACACATATTGTGACAACAGTCTTCCTAAAAATTACTATTAATTAATTAGTACAAGCTGATGCACTGGCTTATTGACAAGAAAACAGCTTTTATAGCTACGATGAGTTTTTAGCCTGTAAAAGTGACTAAATGTTATTATCCGTTTGTAGATATATTAATTATTATTATATATCTATTCTCTAATTATAATTTTTAATTTAATGTTAAAATTATATAATTTTAAATCTTTTCTATACATAAAATATAATTTATTGTTGCCTACTTCTGGAATGTAAAGTACCTACTAATTTTTGTAGATTATATTTTATATGACGTGTTATTCTTGTAATATATCGAAATAATTGACTATTGATTATTATTGAGGCACCTGTAAAGTTGTATTGGTCATGCATGATGCATTACAGAATATTATACTTCTAGACAAGCCTTCAAAACCGGTTCTATCTTTGATAACCAAAATGTAAACCATTGTGCAACGTGATTGATAGAATCAGGTCAAAATACTCAAGTTTTACCTATGGATTCACATAATTCATTTCTTCATTAGTTCCAATGAAATCCAGTGGAAATCATTGCGTCAGCCAATCGGATAACATGTTACTGCCAGTTACTGCCAATAAAATAGATCATTTATTTTTTATTGACTGTTTTAGTTTCCCAATGTCAATATTTATGTGATCGACAATGAGTGTTTATTTGGTAATTTTTATTAAGTTGGTATGAAAACTTGAAATGATCTCAGTTCACTAATTATAATATTAATGGAGAACTGAGATTTGCTGGTCAGTTGAGATATTATATTCGTAAGTGTGTCACCCTTAGGCCCGTATTATGAAACTATGCTCAGTCATCGATATGTCAAGCATAGATCGGTAACGCTTTTGCCATAGAAAATCGTAACTCAAGCATAGATCGATGACTGAGCAAGCTTTTATAATACGGGCCTTGGTATTTTCGGCGCTAATTACGTAATTACCCAACTGCATTTTGATTACGATAAAAAAACAAAAGAAATTCAACCAATGAGTTAAAAAATATACATTGACGTCTAAAATGACCAGCTGCATTTTTTATTTGCTTTGACACGTTCCTTATTTTATGAATGAGTATTGTGCATTATTTCCATGCCTAACCAGGAAGGCAATTCTCGCCATTTTATCACTCGATAATTATCAAAAGAACTGTCAAATTTGACAGTTTTTATATGAAAGAACTGTCAAATTTGACAGATTTTTTTATATTTATCGAGTGATAAATTGGCGATAATTGCCTTCCTGGCCCTAACCAGCCCAATTCCCTGAATTGCCGGTGTAGGAATTTCAGTCTGAAATCTCAGTTCATATTTTATTAAGTAAAATTACACTGTAAATAAATATTTGCGATGACCATGAATATTGAACTGATCTTTTTGATATTTATCGTAACCTTCGATTATCATAAAACTTGCACAATATGACACCCAGACATTCATTTTATATATATTTATTTGTTTTTGCTATCATGTATACCCGTGACTTCGCACGCGGTAGAGAATAAATTCAGAAAATACAATATTGGTGCATGGATATTGTATAAAACTTTGCAAGTAGAATGTGTCCATGTCCAGCTGAGGACGTCCTTGGCTGAGACGTTGATGTTAACCCCTAAAAAAGAAATAAAAGAAAAAAATATATAGTGTAGGTATGTATTGTATGTAATGTTCTCGTGCCTATATAAAGGACATAAAAGTAGACAAAAATCTAGAAATCACCTAATAACTTTCTTATTAAACACGAACTATCATTTGCCACGGATTCGCACGCGTTTTTTTAAATAAAAAGTAGCTTAAATGTTAATCCACGGCCAGATCATTATGTGTGCAAAATTTCAGCTCGATCCATCCAGATGTTTTGGTGATGTCGTCGGCCACACTATTCACGCCATCGCGCATCGGCACAACCTCTCATCTTTGGTAAAAAAAAATAATTAGTTATAGATATAATCGTCAAGTACGATCCCGGAACTGCCCAAGGGTAAGTAAATAAGTTACCATAAGTAAGAACCTTTGGACAAGGAAATTAAGGTTACATATATCATTGTTCGAGTTAATTCAACGAAACACTTACAGGCCATTGGCATTAAACTCTCATAATACCGGGCGAGAATCCCTTCACTCAATTGGTTGATTTTCCTCAATGAAACTATCATGTTAAGAACTCGACAAGGTTACCCGGAACGAACTGCAATTAGTAGAATCCTGCTAATTACATATTATTATAAAGGGGAAAGTTTGCGACGACGACGACGTCGCGATATATAGGTACCTAATACGTAGTATATACGAAGTTCTGACTTCGCCCAAACAACTCAGGACGCCTCGTGAGTTTGGGCGCATCCGAATTGATCAGAACTTCGCTCAAAAAAATTTACATCGAGACGCATGTACTACTAGCTACTGCCCGCGGCTTCGCACGCTTTTCCGTACAAAAAGTAGTATGTCCATCCCCGGGATACCATCTAACTGTCTGCCAAATTTTACAGAGACCCGTTCAGCCGTTTAGGCGTGAAAAGGTAACAGACAGGCAGAGTTACTTTTGAATTTATAATATTAATATGGATATTCGAGCCATTCTCAAGATTCTTCTCATTGTTTATAAACAATTCACAACACAAAAACCCAAAATTATCTTTTATGCGTCTAGTTTGAAAAATAATTGTCAAATGCATTGTAGGAGAGATCACGACTTCAACTTCTTTATTTTTGGGTAGAATGTGTCATAAACCTCAAAAATAATATGATTGGTTCAAAAATAATGTGATCGTTACAGTGAAAGCAAAGAAAAATTTTAATTTTGCTTCATATTGATTTATCAAATCGACAAGAAGGACCTATTGCAAGTTCTGTCAAAACATCAACAAGATATTTATTTTTACGTTAGGTTTAGTTTAGTTTAGGAGGCGAGTTTACAAACATTGTGAATTGTCCAGCATTATTAGTGTAGTGTATATTAGTTAAGTAAAGTGCATGGGCCAAGCCAAGTGCCCTTCAGGGGATGAACTATAAATATCTAGTTCATTTTGCAGGAATTTTCTGACAATCCAACAAGTATTCAGTATGACAACTTTTTGCATTAAGATGTAAGTGTTTTTAGGTAGGTCTAATCTAAACAATCAATGGATTGGAAAATCTGTTTAGGAATGACACTATATTATTATTAATTTTGTATCTTGAGTTTGGCCAGAGTATAGCTAAAAATAGCTTTACAGGTTAAATCAGATGTATTCGTGAATGTATCGCTTATAACATTTGCACATATAATTAAATTTCGTAGAAATAAAAAGAAACCAATGAGTGGCGAAAGTGAGTGAGTGTGAGTATGAGTGATACACTCACGAATACATCCGAATCGACCAGCTGGATGGGATAACTTATAAGCAAATACACTGAGGCTGCTTATTATCTAAGTTTAAACGTGTTTTCTTCACGTTAACGCCACCGCTGCCTGTCGCTTAGTCAGTTTTTATTAACGTGTCATAAAATGCCCACCGTAGAAGGAGTGCCGTCGCCCGTGTATGTCCAAAACTTTAAACTTGTTATAGTTAAACAAACTTTCGATTTAAGGTCGGTGATATGAAAAACCGAACTTCCTGGTCGCCGCAAAAAATTATACGCCATGTGGCCGGTTTGCTTAATGTTTGATAATGGCCTCATTTTTCGCTACCTTTCATAAGATTCTTATGACGTCTTTAAAAATCTTCCTAGTGTATCAAAGTTCTATTTGTTATTTCTGCAGAGGTTTGTAGGTCAATTTAGATGTTACTGTATCAGTCAATTGAGATGTAAGTGTATTTAGCCGGGTACTGACCGGTTTTATGGGGCGTGATGTGTATTCACAGCATACATGAAACGTCAAGGCCCATCTCGTTGCTCATTGCGAGCGCCTTCTTTCCCCGTACTGAGTGCACAAACGCTCGCTGCATTACTCCGTACGTAACAACCCGTATACTCAACGAGCCTTTGCGCAGTCAGTACGGGGATATTTCCTCGCACAGCAACGAGCAACAAGACGGATTACACGGCGTAACCTGCTGGCTGCGAATGGTACATTCATTACGCCCCGTAAAGCCGGTCAGAACACTGCTTTATTTTCGCCGCTCATTGGCTGCATTTCGATTACGAATAGAAAACAAAAGAATACCAACAAATGAGCGACGACAAAATAGTATGAGTGGTCCACTCACGAATACAGCTGATTCGACTAGTTGGCGTGTTGGCGTGTTGGTGATAGTGATGACGTAAATTTATAGTTATGACGGTGAGCAAGACATTATTAATTACATATATCAACAAATAAGACAGTAATATTGACGTTTCGCCTTAGTAGTCGCAAAAGTCCCCTTGTACTGTCCAATGATCCTATTCATCCATGGTTGCCTGGTAGAGATCACTTTTGAGCGATAAGACCGCCAATTGTCGCTTAGTTTTTAAGTTTTCCTGTTGTAAATAGTTCATATTAGATTTAAGTGTGCAATAAAGTATAAGATAGATAGAATTATCTATCTATCTAAGAGTTGAACGTTATGACAGAAATAATGCCCGAAGACATTTTCTGATTCGTTTTAAATTACAGTGATTTCGTCATTAATTAATCTAGTAAGCATTACGCATAGGACTCTGTAATTAATGTATTACTGCTTTTTAAATGTCGTGGGATACTAGTTGGATTAGTGGCTATCGTTACAATATCAGTCCCGTTGATATAATAACATTAACAGTTATCTTTACTTATTTAAGGCAACTACAATATCAGTCTCCCTGATATTGTTACGAAGGCAGCTAGCTTGACAAAATTTTAGAGCAATCTGAAGCAAGAAATCTGAAGAAGAAAATGACAGTCCCCCTAGCGGCGAGTTAAAGAATCACCATTTCTTCAAATAAATTCACGTTTACTTGCTCGCGGTCGAACGCGTAAAAAACTGGCACTTGGCACTCTGTAATAATTTGGCGTGTTTTAAAAACTATATACCGACTTGAAATTCCGGTATATATAGTAGAATAGAATGGAAAGACACGAACAGTTAAAAAGACAAGACACACTTAGAGGATAGGTACATATTATGTATATAAAGCTGTTATAAAAAGGTCCTTATTCACCATAATGATGGTTAAGCTCCTGTAGGAGGCCTATTCAGCGCCGATGTTCCGTTAGAACCCTTATAATTGACGTAGGTAAGTATTCATATTTGTCTCGGACGAACGAAATCACCCCTGCCTTACATTCTCCGATCTCTGAAGAACGTGCAAAAAAATTGAGTTTAGGTACTATTACTGGTGTCATCTAGTTATAATTCAAGTCTAATATAGTCTGTGATACATGGATTCAAATTAAACTGTTAACGCCCGTTGCCATGGAAACCATTAGGTGATGTGAAATTATAATATTGGAATGAATTTTTACAAACCTACATGTCGCACATAGCGTTTCCTCGAGAAACTAACTTATAGGAGACCACCTCGAAATCAATTTTTATACATCAACGAAAGAATAATCAAATTCTATTAAGACTTGGCGCAGATATCACCAAAACTGTTATAGCTAGTCGTGATTCTCTAAAAATAGTATGTTGCTTTTTAAGTTTAACGGGATAAATACTAAACCCTCGAGAATTAAATATTACATTTTATGGGACCACCTCGGAATAATTTTCTATACAATAGTGAAAGAATCAGCAAAATCGGTTAACCATCGGCGGACACATCAACTGACATAAATAAAAAAAACATACAGTTGAATTGAGAACCTTCTCCTATTTTGAAGTCACTTATAAATGACGCACTACCTATTGTTGTCTAAGTAGATTAAGTATTTATTCCAGTTTAAGTTATTTAATTCAATTACGATATACTTATGATTAATTTTTAATTTAGGTTTTCAATATTGAGAAATGTTTTGTTTTTTATTTAATTTCATTATTATGTAGTTATGTACAAACTTGTACTAACCTATGTATAAAAAATTGACGTGATATTCTAGAAATTTGTAAAATAAATTATTACTGAGAGAATATATCACACGTAACAAACTTATACGCATCTATTTTATACCTCAACTACGAGTAAGTATTTAGTTTATTTCCATTACATAGATAGTTATATGAATTCTATAAAGATCCTGACATTTACACAAGCACGCTCTACCAATTTGAACCTACTCTCACCCTGGTTACGAACAAATAATTTACAAGTTATATAAAAACGTGATCTCGAAAGTTGCACACCACATCTGACCGGCTCAGGTATTTCAAAACATTTGGCTACGTTGTCAAATTTTCCGTTAAATTATACTAAACACAGTGTATTTAGATGTTATGTCATACATTAAGTTTGTTAAGCGAAGAGGCTTGCGTAAATATTAGACGACACAGCCTTCGAGGCTCTACAGAATACAGACTTAGACAATTTATTTAAAAATAACCATTACGGGAGCACGGAACGTAAATTGAACGCGGCAATCACAAATTTGAATTTACATTAGACTAATCTGACAACCGTGACTCATAATTGCAGTTTATGTGATAAAAATAAACTGTCTCTATGTTAACTTCAGAACAAGAACCTTGATTATCATCTATTTATCTTTGACATCACAAAATAGAGCAAGCAAATCGTAAACCGACAAAAAGTTACTACTTACCTACCTTCAGGTTTGCCTTCAGTCTGCTCATAAAAAAACTATGGGCTGAAGTTGTAGTTTCACTGTCACATTTGAAAATCGAACACTACGAAAAGTTTTGGCGGGATGTGTTCTCCAAGGAGGTAAGACACGTGCGTTGGTACACGCGATCGCGCAAGCACTAAGGTTGCTCTTGAGTAGATATGACCGGTTCCTTTTACTAAAGACCTCGGACGGTAGATTGTCACTGGCCAAAAGAGTCTAGAGCAAAGCTTATTAAACTTCCGATGATATATCTGTTCCGGTTGGAATTTATGGTTTATCCAGGATATGGGGCAGTTGCGATTCGGAAAATAGATACCTATCAGATTTTTTTTTATCGAATGGAATAGATTTGTAGTCGGTTTGAGAACATATTCTGATTAGTGTTATACAAGGTCGTTATTTATTAGAATAATTGATTCAGCTAAATGGAATTGCTGCAAGTGCAAGTTACCTTAATTTATTTATAGACATTATCATCGTGGTATGAAAAAATCCTAATCTGTCGAATCATACAGGTAGGTACTAACTTTAGGTACTAACTTTAGATTTAACAGGTAGGTTCTATCTTTTCAAATAACACGAAGAAAAACGCGAAAATAACAAAAGACAAGACAACAAACGGAATTAAAAAAAAAATATTACCCCGTCAGAACTTTTATACAAAAGATCTCAACGCGCTTCTGTTGTGAATGGCGTACGCAGCTACCTGCTGTGTAAATGAATAATATAGCGTGTTAAATATATTATTTTAGCAATATGTAAAGAATAACTAAAAAAATGCGACAGAGTTCGCAGGACTCATTTATATAAAATATGTAGATTATAGAGATTGCATTAGCTAAAGATCATGCATTTTGCATGTGTCCGTCAAATACCAAGTAACATTATTCTGTACTGATAAGATAATTATTATCTAATCAGTGTTCTAGATAATTATTAATTCAATTTTCTTATTAAGTTATATTTAGTTCTTATAAGTTTTGTTGTTATAACTTCTTATGTAGTTCTTATGATAATTATTAATTCAATTCAGTGTTCTAGATAATTATTCTAATCCTTGTTCTAGATAATTATTATCTAATCAGGGGGATCATTTTTTAATCTTATCACATAAGTAATATATGTTTTTAGTTTTTTTTTTTATAGTGTTCTCTTTCAAAATGTTACTCAAAAATGATTCCGTTATGTAGAGCCGGTTATGTACTTATAAAATAAACCATGCTTGAGACAAACAATAGCCCGATGCATTATGCGTTATATAAGAATCTAATTAAATTGTAATTACGCAGGATACAATTGTTTAGCTACGGAAAACCCTTGCTTCCGTCTCTTCTGTGGGTTTTTACCGCAACGTCGTAATGGACACGTGATAGGTTTCTTTTGATTGTTTTAAAAAGAAATGTCCCGGACATATTTTGTATGTTATTTTAGCCTGGCATCACTCATGTACTCAACGATGTAGGAATCTACAGTATCCCCTCGGGAATAACCTACTGTGCTGCTACTTAAAAACGCATTCGTTATAATATGGTTAATCTATGACAAAAATTTACATGAAGACAATCAATTAACGCTTTATTTCTTAACTAGCTTCTGGCCACGGCTTCGCACGTGTTTTTGGAATAATAAGTAGCTTATATGGATAAATGTTATTCCAGGTCCAAATAAATAAATAAATAATGCTGGACAATCCACACAGCATCATGTAGCCCCAAAGTAAGCAGAGCTTGTGTTATGGGTACTAGATGACTGATAAACTTAATACAATACATAACATAGATAGATATTTTTTATTATATATAGAAAACACCCAAATTAAATATTTAAGTATGCAAAATTTCAGCCCGATCCATTTTGTAGTTTTGGCTTTGTCTTCGGCCAAACATTTTCACAACCAACAACGGCACAACTTTCGCCTTTAGAATATTAGTAAGATATGATTGATAGGTAGTGTAAAATTTTACTTGTCTTATTTCGTAAACCAAAAGAAACGTTATTGAATCCTGATTTGAAAAGTGAAAAGTTCTATGATTTAGATTTTTTATTTATTATATAGTTCATAGTTATATAGTTCATAGAACAACGAAATATGAACTCATTTACCTCCGTACCTTGTTAAATACGTGTCTCATTACCATGATAACAATCTAATAACTTTGTACCAACAATTAAATATTTCAAAGATAATGATCATGTGATCTGATGCCTTTCCGGTATCCAATGATAGGTTCCAGTTAAACCATACCGTTGATTGGACAAAGTAGACATTGTTAATTGTTTTTTGTTGTAAGACAATAATCTTAGGAACACGACAATAATGTTGGTACTTACTGTATCCGGAATGATTATGATAATTACTATTGGTTTATAATAAGATCTCAATAAAACTACGCGGCAACAATATGTCATGGTTGACAATTACTGATCAGAACTTAAGGCCATTTTTTTACTTTGAAAAAGAGCAGGTAGAAATAAATCAATTTTTTTCATTCTAGCCTGCTTATGCGATTACGCTAAAATCTCCCAATCCCATTGAATGGATCATCCGGGGGTATTGGGCATAAACGATTTCGGTTTCCATTAAGGTACTAAAAAAATCATACAACTTTCTTGCGGGATGGAGCCGATTGACGACGGAAATTTTAACGTCAGTCCTAACCTAAGTCTTAACGTATAACCTAAGTCAAAATCAATTGTCATTTTACTCACACTTGACTTTATTTGCTCTACGCAAAACAAGGTTAAGTGTGAGTATCATAAATATGAGGTTTAACGTTAAATATCATAAGATAGATCATTTATTGAATAAAAAAATCGTTACATAAATTGGTTAGTAATGCCTTATAGCCTATGTTAGCTTTGTCTAAGCACTAGGTTCTCTTTATTTTTAGAATTTATTATTACCTACTGAGGTTTAACGCGTCGGTTAGTTATATAAATAATCCTAAATCTTAAACAAAACAATCAAAGATAAGAGTCATAATCATACAGTCATAATAAACACACACATTGGTAACTATTCTTTATGCATTTACTTATCTACGACCGGAATGTTGCAAAGATCTTTCATTCAGAGCTTATCGCCACTTATTACCATCATCTACAGGGTACTCCAATTCAGCATAGAGTTTTTGATATAAAATATTATACTAAAGTAGTTTTGATGTTTTTGTTTGTTTAAGTTACATGTTACCGAATAAATCAAAATAAAACGATACAGTTGAGTTTGATATTTGTGATATTTTAATGTTGACAGTTTGACAGCTTCGTCGGCTCAATCCAGCCAGAAAATTGTATGTATTGGTTTTTGTACCATGTCATGGAAACCGCAATCGTTTCCAACCAGTCCCATGGATGGCGATCCATTGAATGGGAGATTTTAGCGTAATCGCACAGCTGATACCACACATTGCTGGTTCTAGCAGCCTAGCAGTGTGTGGATACCAGCTGGGCGATCGTCCGTTCGCTTTTGCCAGCCTCTTCTACCCTGTGTTTTCCGCATCCACGCATGGCCTGTGATCCTGATGATACCGTCAACCCATCTTGCAAGAGGACGACCCGATTTTCGTCCGTCGATTCTTGGCCACTTGGATTTGGCACAGCGCCTTTATCGTGTGGACATGGAACTATGCAAATAGCATATTATATAAATTAGATGTCGCTATATGACCTCTTGATACTAGGTATCGTAAAACCGTACTTAGGGCTCTGATTATTATAAAAAGGTTTTCAAACGACGAATTAAATGTAGGTCAAAACAAGTTATAAAGGAATTGAACACCGAGCTTTTTTTTTGTATCTGAAAGTTAAATGTTTGTTTCCTTTTCCCGCTGCCGAAGCTTCTGACTGGATCGGACTGAAATTTTGTATGGAAGTGGTTACAGACCATGAATGAAATAATAAGCCACGAAAATTCCACAAAAATTCGTGCAATATCGCGCATAGGCATCATTTATCTACCCACAATATAATAGAGAAACACCTCGCCTTAACACAGACCGGTAGCTCTCTGGCAGGGCGGGGCACGTTCACATTCACCAAGTGCCTATTCATTGAGGAATTCAATGGACACCTAATTGAGAATAATACCTGAATAGACCTGTGTTGTACAATCGGCTGCATTAAGAAGTACCTTACCTACACATACGTCCTTCTCTGCTAATATTGACGACCTCTGTGGCGCATGGCGCAGCGATACATGAACCATCCTACGTAGATGTTACAGGGCGTAGATGATGAGTTGATGAGGCCATGATCTAAAAAACAAGGTCTGGCATTCCGGGAGTGACACTTGCTTATGTCACTGTCCAATCGCCACTTTATTGCAACAAAACATGGAAGTAAGGAAACAAATGTGCTATTAGTCAATTAAAAAACTACATAAAAAAATTACTAATGATGAATACTGGATATTTTCACACGGTATGTGGCTTGTCCCAAAGTAAACAGAGCTGGTGTAATGATTACCAGATGACTTTTGTACATAAAAAGCACGTAAATATAAATACCCAGATACCGGAATAGTATCATAAAACCTACAAATCATACAGCATTTATCCCGCGGCCGGATTCGAACCGGCAACCTCCTGCGTCGCAAGCGGAACTTCGCCTCTGATCCACTGGTCGTAATAATAATTTAAAAACGTAAAAAATCCGGTAGTACAAAAAAAGTTAATATTATCTTAGTTAGTTGTTACCGGAGATAGAAACAGGCGGCAGCGCCTGCGGCAGTCATAGTTCTTGAGTGATTGGTTCACAAAGTACTTTTGGATTGGTTCTGCCATCGGTTCTGCTAACTAGAATGCGTAATGAGGCTATGAATGAATAAATGAATTGAACAATGTCATTGTCATTCTCTTTGATTATTTATGTCTAGCTAGACAAACTGTCAAAGCCATAAAATCGTAGAAAAAATTATCGTCTTACTGTTGGCCTCTAAATATTAACCCCGCGCTCGCGTGTTATTGTTTTTGAGCATATTTTGTAGACACTCGACACTAGGTGAATATAATCTCTATTTAAATAATAATATTAGGTCCTTACATATGAAATTGGCGTTTTGTATGGGAGGAACAAAAAGTCGAATATTTTTTAATATAATATATTTAATTAATCAAAGTATGAACCATTATTTTCTATGCACTTTTGCCATCTTATAGGTAGTTCATTGATCCCTTTACTAAAAAAACCAGTCGGACGGGAATCAATAAAATCTTTGAAGGCGATTTGGACTGCCCCATCGGAGTTGAATTTTTTCCCTTGCAAGAAGTTATCCAAATTTCGAAAAAAATGGTAATCTGTTGGAGCAAGGTCCGGGGAGTACGGAGGATGTCTTAGACTTTCCAATTGAAGCTCTTCTAATTTAGTAGCCGTCTGTTGCGCAGTGTGTGGTCTAGCGTTGTCGTGAAGCAGCAGTGGCGTGGAGCGATTGACCAGCCTAGGTTGTTTAGCCGCGCTAGCTTTTCCATCATGGTTTGCAATTGCTGACAATAGACATCAGCCGTAATAGTCTGGCCAGATTTGAGAAAACTGTAATGAACAATACCGGCACTAGTCCACCAAACGCTTACAAGTAACTTTTTTGGGGTTAATTTTCGCTTGGGGCAGGATTTGGCTGGCTGGCCAGGATCCAACCATTGCGCTGAGCGCTTCCGATTATCGTAAAGAACCCATTTTTCATCACAGGTAATGATTCGGTTTAAAATACCTTCATTATTGTGCCGGTTTAGTAATGTAACGCAGCAGTCGACGCGCGTTTGCCGGTTTGCTTCAGTCAATTCGTGAGGTACCCACCTTTCAAGCTTTTTAATCTTCCCAATTTGCTTCAAGTGAATTAAAACAGTTTTATCACTAACATCGCAGCCTGCAGCTAACTCGGACGTGGTTTGCGATGGATCCGCTTCCACAATAGCCTTCAACTCTTCATTATCAACTTGAGTCTCAGGCCGTCCACGGGGCTTGTTCTGCAGGTCAAAATTTCCAGAACGAAAACGTTGGAACCAAAAACGAACTGTGTTTTCTTTTGCAACACGACCGCCATACACATCATTCACCCTTCGAGTTGTTTCCGCAGCACTAGTGCCACGGCGGAACTCGTACTCGTAAATAATGCGATATTTTAAGTTTTCCATTTTGTAAAATGAGTGACGCAAACAGAAAAAAACAGAAGAAAAAAAACAAATGAATGACGATCATCGAAGCACAAATACATGAGTCTATAGCTGTACAAATTTGAATTTGGAATTCCTTACCAAAGAGGAGAAATTTGTGATTAAAGTGGCCAGTACGAAAAACGCCAATTTCATATGTAAGGACCTAATATCTCTATTTCTGTTTTCTCACAACTGGTATCATCAAGCGAAAGAAAGGCGTAGCCCTCATACAAGACGTAGCAGTCATGCCCACCAGCACAAAAATCTTGGTTTGTTTGTTTCAGTTGTTTTGCAGTACCTTACCAATCCTCTTTTTATCTTATCAATCTGTGTACGGAACGTAGTCATATGATATTTGCAGCGTGACACTCTATTCAGACATATACTAAAATACCTGCTGCCCGCGGCTTCGCACGCGCTTTTCAAATAGCCTATGTCTGTCCCCGGGATATCATTTACCTCCCTGCCAAATTTTATTGAGATCTGTGCAGCCGTTTAGGCGTGAAAAGGTAACACACAGATAGATAGATAGACAGACAGACAGACAGACAGAGTTACTTTCGAATTTATAATATTATAATCAAATGTATTTTTTTTTCTAATGTACTATATCTATTGCTGTTGACCGCAGACGGCCATGACAGCGTTACCGGACTAATGGCGGGCGCAGAGGGCGCCTCGCCGGTCAAGTTATGTTGGGGCAACACGCACAAGGGCCACCACTTAGGTGCGAACCTCGGCTTGGGCTGTTGCCAGATGCTATAAGAGGGAATGGAGGTTTTGCCAAGGTGCACGAATGCACCTATAGGCGGAAGCGGGGAATTCTTCGACCCCGTATCCGGTGGGATCGGTTTTTGGTCAGGTGTTTAGTGTGCGGAAGCGAATCGGGACTTGTTGCCGTCACCTCCGGGTTAGCGGCGGCGGTGATTGAGTCAACGGGGTCACCGAGAACGTGTCTCGGTCTACGGAGGAGAGATCATAATGTCCTTCCAACCCGGCGGAAGCACCCATAAGGTTTTAGTGGTGTTGGAGTCCCACATAATCGTACTGTGGGATTCTTCCTCTCGCATGTATTTATATAAGGGAAATTGGCTATTTGTAAAATCATATCCAACATATTTTCAAAAACGTAGCGATGTAATAACCCGGCAAAATAAGCCTAAATTTAAAAATTTACTCTTATACACCAGTGCCATAGAGATGTTTATAACATGTGTATAACTATTTACAATAAATTACCGGAAGAACTAAAAGAATTAAATGGAAATATATTTAGAAAAAAGTTAAGAGGATGACTACTTGAAAAACGTTTTTATATTGTGAACGAATATCTAGGAAGTTGAATTGTTACCAATGACTAATATAGTTTAATTTAATATATAATTATAATAATATGACTCGCCTAATATTTGCATGCCTGCGTGCAGGCTAAATACATTTACTAAATAATAGTTCTTATAACTATTTTATCTGACATTGTATAATAATTTTGTATGAATACTAATGCAGCCAGCGTCTTGGGGACGCTTCCGATTGGTATTGATATCAGTTGAGCTACCTGTAGATTGTTTGCAACAGTCTGCAGTTAGCTTAATTGTTTCAATTGTAAATACTAGTTCTAATTTGTTTTTATTATTGAATTGTAATATTCTTGCAAATAAACGATTTGATTTGATTTGATTTAGCCGTAGCTCAGAGAATCGACCAGCAGATGGTAGAGGGGAGTATTTTTTTTATATCACATAAAATATAATATTTATAATTTGATTTGAAAACCCATAAATTATCAAGAGAATGCAAGAAACAATTTAGAACTGTCAATATTAATTAACTGCCTGCTATATTGTCCCACGATTGCTTTGTTTCAACTTTTGGTAGGTACTGCAATAAATTGTTATAAATCAGGATAATAATCAATTGTGAATTTATATCGACACCTGCTATGCTATATAAGGAAGGTAGAGACAAATTATAAAACCTCTAGGTGTACTAGATAGGTACCTACTGCCCGAAATATTCAAAATATTGCCGGATTGTAGGTAATTATTTAATACCGTTGATATTTTGAAAATCACTTATTTTCTGTACCTTTCATAGGTACACAGAACCTGAAAAAGTCACAGCCCTGCCCTAAAGCGAACAAGTGTTCCAAAAATTGGGTTTTTACTAGAACAAGTTTCCTATGAAATCAAATGCTCAAAAAATGGGAACAAAATCTGTTCAAGCTTTAAAATAAAAATAAAAAAGTACACGGGGGTCAAACGGGCGTAGGATCTGCCTCCCCACTTCGATTGGGCGCGGATGCCTAGTATGTATATTAATAAAATCCTGATAACATCTTACCTCTGCAGTCTGCTTTCTTTGAGACCAGACGATCCTGTGTGAAATATCACCAGCTGGTCTATTTCAGTATAATATCAGGGTGCTGATGGGGCTGCCCTGGTTCTGCAGCGCGTCAGGGATGTTCGCCGAGGCGCACGTGGACTGTTTCTACATCACCATGCGCAAGCGGGGAGCATCTCTGGTGCGCAGGGTGCGGGCCGGCTCCAACAGCATTCTGAGCGTGTTCGCTAATAGGTTTGACTGCATCTTTATGTATCACACTTCAAGGATGCACGCTTATACTAATAATCTTCTATCTATATATATAAAAGAAAGTCGTATTAGTTACACTATTTATAACTCAAGAACGGCTGAACGGATCTCGGTGAAATTTGGCAGCGAGGTAGATGGTATCCCGGGGCCGGACATAGGCTACCTTTTATTCCGGAATAAAGCGTGCGAAGCCGCGGGCAGCAGCTAGTATATATATAAAAGAAAGTCGTGTTAGTTACACCATTTATAACTCAAGAACGGCTGAACGGATCTCGGTGAAATTTAGCAGCGAGGTAGATGGTATCCCGGGGCTGGACATAGGCTACCTTTTATTCCGGAATAAAGCGTGCGAAGCCGCGGGCAGCAACTAGTAATAATATAAAACACAACATTGCCAAATAATTATTTAAATATTCTTTTTCTTTGTTTTGATTATTGTGTTGTTTTGTTCAATTTGATTAATGTTATACATAAATGTTTTCTGTAGGATAATGTGACTCTTTGATTGTTTATGTACCAATTATATTTTATTTTATGCATATAACTATGGACCTTGTCTGAAATAAATTAATTATTATTATTTACTCGTAGATGTAATCTTGAGTGACTCATACTATGGTGAGTGCATCTGTAAGTACCATATCTGTCTTTTTGAGAATATGTCTTTATGAGAACACACAAACCGTAGTATGCGTGATACACTCACAATAACATTGTATTGACCCTAAGTGTCTGCTTACAGACAGCTGATTGTAGGAAGCGGACAATGAGCTGGCTGAACCGGTAAAACCAGTTCCATTTCTAAGTATCCATTAATTAATAGGTTCATTAATAGTAATTAATTAGGTAGATAGGTACCTAATTATAAATTACCTATGAGAATGTAATATTTTTTTGTAAGTACCTAGGTACCTTCTCAAACTATTTGTGAACTTAGTGAGTAGGAATGTGAATCTTTATTTATTTCGCATTACTATAGATTTTGAATAATGAGGTAGGTAGGTAGGTAGGTACTTATAATTATTGACTATTGTCATTTGAATCCCAATTCACATTTGATCACACCTACATTTCGATGCCCAATCTTCAAAACATTTTGTCCCGCGGTGGGAATCGAACTCGCAAGCTTCTGCGTCTGAAATGGACCTTCGCCCTTCGCCTTCGTCAAATATAAAGGGCGAATCAATACTATAGACCGCACCAGCGACATTCCTTTAAAACAAAGCACCAAATCCTTTCACTGACATTGCCTTATGCATAAAGCCGCTCTCCCACCGCTACGCATGCTGTGCCAGCTGTGCACGCTGTGTACGGCGCGGCGGCAGTGTGCCAGCGGCTAAAGCCGCAGCGTGCACAGCGTGTAGGATCAAAAACATTTATAAGTACGCCGCCCGCGCCGCGCCGTACGTCAAGGCGACTACTGGCGATTATTGTCGAAATTGAACTACAGTCCGCCAAAACTAAGCGGAAATATTTTTAGAAACAAGTAATGTTTTTGGAAACGAATATATAGAAATTGGATTTGTAACATAAATGACTAGTACTTCTGATAATAATATGATTCGCACAATAGTTATAAGATGTGACATATTTATGTACTCTTACAAATTTAATGATTGGTTGATAGAAACCTGCCATAAGTTTATTATTGGTGGTCTCCACTCCGTCAATCGACTGCAGCAGGCTGGAGTACCTAACCTAACTGGTGTAAACAAGTAATCCAAAGTGCTCCGTCTCGTCCCAGTTTTTGGCGGATTTCATGGTGTTAATTTATTATATGTATTGTGCAATGTTTTATGGACTGAATTGATTCGATTGACTCTGTCGACCAGTGCCATAAAAATACAGGGTACTTAAATTTTTTTAGGTTAGGGTGACTTTAGTTTGTACCACCCTGTATAGTAAGAATTCCGCGTAAAACCTCTGATATTATAATATTTATGATCCAACAAAACCCAATTCGCGTGCAAACAATTTTAGGAAGGTAAAAAAACTGAATTTAGCAATAAAAATTGCCAGGTCACTTACCTTCCATTCAACTTCAAGCACACACAACTTAATTGTTGAAGAAAAACCTCATCAACTACACAATGAAAAATCTACCTTGTACTAGTCTATTTGTGGGGTTCGGTGGAGGTGGTGGGCGGTGTGGTGCCGGCTCTTCCCCCGGTGTCGTAAGAGGTGACTAAGGGATATCCACAGGGGGTGGGCAGCAGCGCCCCCTGCAGAACAATTCTACCACCGAACTATGATCCCCGACCCGCATGCCCAGCGTGGGGATTGTGGGCAATCCCCCCCCTTTGATAAAAGCCAACAAGGCGCTTGGTTGGATCAAAGAAGGACGCAGAATAACTTTTATTTTTAATAGTTACTAAATATTCAGTAGAAACAATAATATTTTTATTATTATAATGCAAATTGTGACCAAGAAAATGTTGAAACAATGATGCTACGAAAGGTTACAGAAGCTTTTGGTCGCAGATGCAGACCAAAAGACGGTACGGAAAACGTACACATAAATGTTAGTAGAAAATGGAACTTAACGCATTCCTCTGCGGCGCGCTCCGAGAAGGAAGCGCCCGCCCCGCGCCGCCGCCGCCACCGCCCCGCCGCCCCACGTCGTCGTTGCGCCCCGCAGCGTACGCGCCGTGTCATCGCGTTGTCGTCGCGCCGCGTCGCGTCGCAGCAACAGTCGTGGGCTGTCGTGCGTGGGTACCCAAATTCAAAATGTTCAAGAAAAGTTTTCGAATATTTAAACGGAAAGGTGCAGCATTCGACCATTTTAAATAATAGGAGTACCTACTCGTACTAGTAGGTATTATAAATTTATAAAATCTGTGTCTGTATATACCTATGTAATTTGTAGGTACTACTTAGCTAATACAATACTTTTGTAGTCCGAACACCTAAAATGTGATAAAACTGTACGTCCAATCATTTCATTGTTAAAGTTGCTGTCAATTTTAAATTATCCTTACCTTAATTATTGTCAATCCTAACTAAAATCCTTCGTTTTATTTCGTCAAATGTGGAATAAATAATAAACTGTGAATAGCGCCATCTAGTCTTCATTACGTCTAACTTGTAATTCCTTGAAATGAATAAACTTTTATACCGTACTGAGAGAGTGTAGGTAGAGCTTCAGATTAAGATTTACATCACCGAGTTTAACAGAGAAGTAATAGATGGCGCTAGTGGTTAAACGGAATCACGATGAGGATTGATTTGACCTTAATCCCATTCTACATGCTGCATTGCTAAATTAGGTTCTGCCAAGTATTAGCTTTATTGACAAAGAAAATTACAATTCAATAATAAAAACAAATTAGAACTAGTATTTACAATTGAAACAATTAAGCTAACTGCAGACTGTTGCAAACAATCTAAGGTAGCTCAACTGATCCATATCAATACCAGTCGGAAGCGTCTTCAAGACGCTGGCTGCATTGCTCCGCTGTATGGCGATGCTGATGCGCTGCGCCAGATAACCGCCAGCTCTCGGGTCACGCGTCGCGTCGACCAGACGCTCAGATAACTTTTTAAAAACCCGGAGAGCCTCCGTCGGTCGGTACCCCACGGACCGAGGACAGGGTCTCGACCCCAAAGGGAACACATGTGTAGGCTCTGTCGAGACCTGCATATTTGCGTCTCTTGAGATCCTCGGGCAAATCTGCCGCCGCATCAGCCCCGGTTCTGCCTACCTAGGTACTTTCAATTCAACTTTTGCTCGAATAATTACTAGTTTTTCTGGGTTTGTGTCCACGGATTCCGGGATCAGATTGAATTAGCCACTGATCCCTCCAAGTTTTATCCACTGATACCGGGATCGGTTTCCAACGATAAACAAATAAATTATAATACCCGCTTTTCCCGGTATCCGTGGCGACAAGAAATGAAATAAAATTGTTTTAGAAACGGATCCCGATTGCAGTGTTTAGAAGTTTAAATACAAACAATATGTTTAATATTGAGTCTTGATAATAATCAACAATAAATTATTTTAATTAAATCACACGAATCATCACATAATTATTGGTTTTACTAATCTACAATTGTTTTATTATAATTATTATAATTTGTATTTCTAGCCTATGTTGTTATTTTTTAAGATGTGTAGTTCTATACAAACACTATTTATTTTTAATAATTGGTACAATAAGGGCTAGGTCCACCCACAGGCACTGGTTTCATTTGATTCTCAGATATCAGCAGACTGTTGCAAGCAATCTAGAGGTAGCTGGTTTCAATAATTGATTCTCAGATATGAGCAGACTGTTGCAAACAATCTAGAGGTAGCTGGTTTCAATAAATGATTCTCAGATTTCAGCAGACTGTTGCAAACAATCTAGAGGTAGCTGGTTTTAATATTTGATTCTCAGATATCAGCAGACTGTTGCAAACAATCTAGTGGTAGCTGGTTTCAATAATTGATTCACAGAAGATATCAGCACACTGTTGCAAACAATCTAGAGGTAGCTGGTTTGAATAATTGATTCTCAGTTATCAGCAGACTGTTGCAAACAATCTAGTGCTAGCTGGTTTCAATAATTGATTCATTAATATCAAGACTCATTAATAAACATTGTTTTTATTTAACTTCTAAGTTCTAGCTCTGCACTAACGATGCATGCATGCACGATGGGATACTAAACTACTAAAATAAATTATTATTTAAAATTCTAGTCTGCCTACTGCCTGAATTACTTTCCTACCTATTCTAGACGTCGTCATTTAAAGAATGAAATACCTACGTATTTCAGACAATACATCATTCATTCATTACCTACTAGAAGAAGCCTTTTCTGTCCATATACTTACCATATACCTACCTAGCTAGATATAAAACACAGCTTTTAAGCACCTTTACCCATTTGTTCATGAGCTCATCCATTTTATGAAGGCAAGGTAAGGTCAGGTCACAGAGGGGTGCGAAATGCGAACCATCCCCGATTCGCCATCGATCGTTCGTTCATCCCGCCCGGTTATATTCAGGCTAAGTTATCATACTAGTCATCCATCCGGGTAATCTGGTCCAATGTTGCCAGACATGCCATAACTATCCCAGATCCACGCTAATTTTGTTACGAATTATAATCTGTGTATCCATCCAACATCAGTTTCCGTTCCTTCATTCTACATGAGTTCATGTTCGATTCACGTGCCTAATCGTTTAGAAAATAATGCAAATATAAATACACTCGCGAAGAACCGACAACCGCTGGGGTAAACGCGTTCTCGAGTGGAGACCGCGACTCGGCAAACTTAGTGTAGGACGCCCTCCGGCCAGGTGGGATGACGATCTGCGAAAGACTGCTGGCAGATGCTGGATGCGGCAAGCTGAAGACAGGGCGCTATGGCGCTCATTGGGGGAGCCTGCGATTCGTTCTGGACTCCCAGAACGAATCGCAGGGAACCACCACATACGTCAATCCAGTCAAATCGCAAAATATGATAATATAACGTCAACGTTATAATATCATACATTTATTTTGCGATGATCTACATATGTATACTTATACGAGAAAACTATTAATTGGATATTAAGATAATTAATTTGGAGCACTATATTCTTCTTATTTTATTTGTTATCTTCCAGCCTAGCATTTCTTATTAAGTCTATTAAACTGTAGTAATAATTATAAATAATAATCTGCTTTCTTAGCACGTGATCTTCTCAAGGCTTCATCTAGTGTTGACTCGTTCTTTCCATATGAAGATGAACGAGATGACACCAGCGATAAACCCAGGACAGTGCTACGGGAGCTACACAAGATTAGAAACCGACACGCCGCTCCGCTGGAAGCATAGGATTTTGCCCAAAAATTTTAGCAGACAGAAAAAGTCTGTCTCTTTCTTGTTTCGGTAGAGTTATAAATACAAAGATACAGGTCATAAAGGGGTTTTCGGGATGTCATTGCTAGTCTGCTGGGTGTTCCAGGAATCGACGTTCACCTCCAAACTAAATACCTACTTATGACGGTAGTGGTCATCAACTTGCGTGGAGTTGACCCCCATAAAATGTTCAGCGACTTATTTTTAAATTATAGTTTTTTGCGATAACAGCAAAATCTCCCATTCAATGGATCTCACCATCCAGAGAGACTGGGTATAAACGATTTTGGTTTCCACAATACGGTACAAACACAAATACATGGGTACAATATGCTGGCTGGATGGAGCCGACCGAATACTATCTAAAATATCACAAATGTCAAACTCAATAGTCGAGGACTATCTGTCACGCCTAAACACGCTCAGCTCGAATAACAGAGTCGTCCTAAGATGAGACACGCAGGAATCAACGGCAATGAGTGTGCCAACTAACTCGCGCGTTTCAGAGCCAAGGGGCAAGCTGGGCCCCGAGCCTTTCTGTGGCATACCTAAAAGCCTGGCTAACAGAACCCTCTTGGATTCCTGCTTCGAGTAATCTTCCAAATTTGGAAGAATTCCTCGGCATGCCCGAGGAATTCTTCCAAAGCTACGAGTCACTCAAAATCATTAATAAAAGCGATAAACGGTACACCAGCCGAATCCTAGCGTTAAGCAGAAGCATCCTTCGCATCATGACAAGAGCCCTAACTAGACACTGTCGCCTTAACAAGCACATGTTCAAACTGGGTCTAAGCGATACACAATACTGCAGATTCTGCGAAGAGGCGGAGGAAACGCCTCTCCACCTGCATAGGAGAGTGCGGAGCACTGATGCAAAAACGTAGCATCCATCTGGGTAAGCACCTGCACAGCCCAGACGAGCTACGAGTCTTCAACCCGAAGAAAATCCTACAGTTCCAGCAGCTGCAAGGGTTAGTGGTGAACTATGAACGCCGCAGCTTCAGGGCTGAACACTCGAGTGGCGATACAGTAGGCCTATCATGGCCTATCATGGTCACGACCATGCCCAAAGCCACTGCAAAAAAAAAATGTTACTCCGCTTATAAGATAAACCACAACAATTCTTATATCTATAAATATATAAAACTTCATGACGCTCTGTTTGGGTTCCGACCCGGACTGTCTACAGAAAGCGCAATCATAAGTCTCAAGAAAACCATCCAGTATTATACTGACCGCAGGACACCGGTATTCGCCTGTTTCCTCGACCTCTCCAAAGCTTTTGACCTTGTGTCATAAGATGTTCTTTGGAAAAAGCTGAGAGACAGGGGCTTAGCGGTTGAAGTCCTTAGATTTTTTAAGTATTGGTATGACAACCAAATTAATAATGTTAAGTGGCTGGCCCACTTAACATTATTAATTTGGTTGTCATTCTCTGTCGGAAGCATAAAGGTTGGAGAGCGGGGTGAGACAGGGGGGGATTACGTCTCCGAAGCTCTTCAATTACCTCATCGACGAACTCAGCAGCATGCGTACCGGCTTCCGCATGAACGGCGTAAGCATTAACAATATTAGTTATGCCGATGAGATGGTGCTGCTGAGCTGACGGTGGGAGGTGTTAGAGAACTACTGAGAGTTTGTGAAAGCTACGCTGTTGAGCATGGGCTCAAATATAATGTCAAAAAGACAGAATTCCTGGTATTTAAGGCGGTCGGTCGGAACAAACTTAATATTATCCTTAACGGCATAAACATAAATCGCGTGTCGATGTATCTTGGACATTTACTTGTCGACGACCTTATGGACGATGAGGATGTCGAAAGGGAGCGTTGAGTTCTATCGGTTCGAGGTAACATGCTGGCTCGAAGCTTTTTCCGTTGTACTGACCAGGTTAAAATAACGCTTTCTAAAGCGTATTGTCAGGGTTTTTACACGGGAAGTCTGTGAGTCCGGCATACCCAAAGATCTATGGACGCCCTACGGTGCCATGCCAATATAACAAGTATATTTCGGATGATGCTGCGACTGCCTCTATTCTGCAGTGCGTCTGGAATGTTTGCGCAGCACCACACAGACAGACGGTTTCCATGCGGTTATGCGCAAAAAAACAGTGTCCCTGATGCGTAGAGTACGAGACAGTCGCAACAGCATCCTGAATACTGTGGCAGAGTGCCTTTCATCTCCACTCTGAAAATGCTTTGTGCGGAGGGTGATTAACGAAGGAACCCATTTCCTTTATTGATTAACCTCGGCGTTTTGAGCTTCGGTTCAGTGTCTTTTATTTGTCTATTTTATTTTATTCTATTTTATTCTAGTAAAAGTGTAAATCTGTAACTCGTAGATATGAACTACTAAGTGTAAATCTGTAACTCGTAGATATGGTTACCCATGGTTGTCCGAAATAAAACATTTTTATTATTATTTTATTATAACGTACAACCATACCATACCGCATTATAAAGGTTAACATTAAAATTCTTAGGTGCCTACATTTATTGTTACTTACATTACACCTTCACCATAATATCTTGTTTTGCTCAACTATTTTTTTTTTCTATTCTTTCATTACTGCAATATTTTTTACTGTTTGCAACTTTGAACCATTGTAAACAATCGAGCTAAAAATTTCAAGTGTGAGTAGACATTTGACTTTGACTTAGGTTATATCTTGACGTTGACGTTAAAATTTCCGTCATCGATCGGCTTCATCCCGCTAGAAATAGAATGTTTAATAATTAGCATCATCATATTGTATTTTTCTACCGCTGATAAATCTAAGTAAAATTTGTTTTATGACGGTTGATTTGTTATAGTTTGGGTATGATTTTTATAACAAAACGCAATTATTTATTTTAAGTACATAACGTCACAAGATAATACTATGAAATATGTATATAAGTCATTGAGTTACTAATACCACGTAGGTAATAATATTTCAGTGGCAAATGAATACGTTTTTCAAGAAGAATTAAACTACTTTTACCTTGTGTCATACAAGTTTACAAAACTTATTATTATTAGGTACCTCGTATACAACATTTGCTGACATATTTCAATAACGAGTGAATCAGGGAATCAGGTAATATTTTATTTCTAAAAAGCTAATGACTAGCAAAATATAATTATGTATATCTAACTTTGAAAATGCTCTTCTGTAAAAGCCAAACTAAAATTTAAAATCATGATTTTTGGGGATGACGACGCAACGCAACGCAAACAAGCGATGTAGGTAAATAAGACTGGACAAACTTGGCGAGTTTTCACATTAATGTTTTTGGTGGTATTATTAGTTACCACCAAAAATTAGTTACTTACCTACCACCTAGCCGTTACGTTGTTGTTTTCAGAGAAGTCTTTATTTACAAAAAAATACTTGGATTTTAGAACTTACCTAGTTTGGTACCTACTTAATCTTACTTTATATTTATTCTGTAAGCGTGGTACTGTAATACCACGCTTATTATTCCATATCACACATTTTGGTTTTGACCGCAGCAGTGGCTGCGGTCAAAACCAACGGCAAAACTTATAGCACCGCTGCTGGCTGGCATCGCGTCATCGACTCGAGTTCGGTCGGGGACAGGGGGGCCCGCGCGCGCCGCCGCCGCCCGGCCCCTTCCCGCCGCCGCGCCGCCAGTGTGACCAGATTCAGTATATACTTTTTGAGTATATTTTAGTGAGTATTCCGAGTATCAGTATTTTTGAAGGTTTATTGGTGGAAGTCAGTATTTTTGGGTATACTTTGGAAAAAAGTTATGTTAATACCATAGCGATCGTCTCTGCGAACATTGATGTTCAGGGGAATTCCCGGATTTAGTCTATAGGTATTTCATTTTGGAGCAAAGATTAGTAAGTTACAAGACATGACAGATGGCCCCCTAGAATTACAAATAGTGTCGAATCATCTAATACGGTTTTTTTATAAATGCAGTTAATTGACGAAGAATAAAGAACACTCAAATTTGATCGCGAAGTAAGTAATTTATTACAATCTTCGAGTCCTGGCTCACCCCTTTCTTGTGAACAATTTTGGGTGGAAGTTGGGAAAATTTCTAACAGTGATTGATGGTACATTAAAATACAAGAAAATATCTAGTTTCAGTAAATCTCTGTTATGTATACCAGTGTCGAATGCTGCATGCGAGAGCATATTTTCACAGATTAATTTAATAAAAACGGAACAAAGAAACAGATTTATAAACAAAAATGTATCAGCAATTTTAAAAACTAAGCAAGGTGTAAAAGCTGAAGGAAGGCTGAAGGTGTTAATTTTAATCCTACAAATAGAATGTTAAAATACAATTCTAACATTAAATGTTAGAATACACATAAATTTTAATCACAATAAATTTTTTTGTGATGATGAATGAATAAAACATGTTTTGAAAATCAGTATTTTTATTGATATATTTTCCCTGTACCAGTTGGTATAATTCAGTATTTTTTTGAGAAGCTTCGGTTTTTTTGTAAAATTTAATCTGGTCACACTGGCTGGCCGCCGCAGTCAAGTCAGTTCCATAATTCCTTTCCTTCAGTCAGTCAGTCAGTAGTCCCATTCCAAACTCGAACTGAGACAGCAGCGTGCAGTGTTTGAAAACAAAATGAACAGCAAAAGTGTTGCCTTCTCCATTGCCTTGTTTTTGGCTTTTGTTGATTTCGGTAAGGATTTATTTAATAATAGTTAATTCCGAATACTAGGTCTACTATTTCCGATAAATATCGTTTCGTGTTTGTTTTTTCGTCCTGAGCAAACAACATTCGTTTGTATCTTTCTTTCAACAAACGCACCCAGCCATGCCAGCCAGTGTTTGTTTGTTATCGAGTTGTTAGAGAAGCAGAGTGGCAATTATGAGTCACGCGTACCTAGGTAGGCAGGTGGACTCAATTCTCGTTTCGATAAATTATTTGCTGTGTTCTGTTGCCACGGTGTTTTTAATTGTCAGTTAGGTAGGTAGGATTCTTATTTCTGGTGAGGACTTATTACTTTCTTCTAGAAGGTGAAGAGTAGGTAGGTACCTATGTACTTCCCTAGATACCTACTTATCCTTAAGTAGGTATGCTGTACCAACCGTTGATAAAAATAAACCGGTCTCTCTCTCAGAACATGTGTTTGAAACAAAGATACCTACCTACCTGTAGGTATTCGTACGTATGATAATATAAATCTTTGGTACCTAGGTAGGTATGAAATACGAGGAAGATTTTGGGTCTTCCTCCTAGACCGGTCTGCACCCAAAGATTTTAAATCTTTCAAAGTCAAAGTCAAAAACTCTTTATTTCCATAAATACAATAAATGTATACTTAGAAAAGGTCAAATTCTTAATAATTAAACACTGACACGGAAATAAAGTGATATTTTTGATTTCAGTCGCTTCGGTACCATAAACGTTTGTCTGCACCATACCTTCCATTCCATGCACAGATAGAAAATGCCTCTGCATTAAGCCCACCCTCTGCACCTTAGTGCAATAAAGTTTTTATTTACAAATAAAAAATACCTAGTACCTACCTTGGTTATGTAGGTCTACCTAGTTAAGTAGTAAGTACATACCTACCTACTACCTATACGTGGGCGCCTTTAGTTCGCAAATGCTTCGCAAGCTTGTTAATGTTAAGCTTGCATTTTTTTAATGGAGATGGAAGGGTACGGTACGACTTTATCTACACTAGGTACCTAGTTTCTGCTCTTAGCTTCACACGCGGTAGGTACTTGTACTTACCTACCTCAATAAATAACAAAAAATCCTACCCAATACACATCGTATACCTAATTATATTCCTACATAATACATAACCTACCAAGTTTTTGTGATTATTCATGCTATCTGTCAGTTCCATATCATTATAAGTAGGTACCTACTTACAGCACTTACCTACCTACCACCAGCTGTTTATTTTTTTTTGTTATCAGCAAACCCATACCCATATCTCAGCCCATTTTTGCACTCATATGACAGAAGTCTGTCATATGTACTAGGTACTAACTGCTGTCCGCGGCTTCGCACGTGCTTTTTAAGTAGCCTAGGTATGTTCGTCCCCGGGATACGATCTATTCCTTTCTAAGTAGTAGTACGAGTAGGTACCTACTACCAAATACTAATACAGTAAGTACCTATGATATTTGTTTAATATCGTAATTAATTTTCAATTTGAACGAACCACTCATATACGAATCCCAAAACAAGTTTTAAATGGTATGAGGTACAGTCGGTAGTAAAAATGCTTTTAAATGTGATTATGATTATAGATAGTGTTTATTTAATCAAATCAGTATTATCAAGCAAATTAAAGTGTACTAGGATAGCGTTGGGTTCATAATAGGTATAATAACACAGATAGCTATGCAACAAATCACAATGATGCATTTTTTATGGTCTTCAAACGGCAACAATTGAGCAATATCACAAACGATCAACGTGCCACCATTTAGTTGCTTTAGTATCAGGGGTGACTTCCATAATGTACCTAACACCAGCCTTCAGATAAAAGTAAAGACAGTAAAGATGACAGTCTAAACATGTCTCCGGGTGATTGCATTTTATGTTAGTTTTAAATAAATTTTCCATATATTTTTGGTATAGTGAAAATAGCACCCATTATGCACAACTGACGTAAAGACAGTCGGAATGGCTATCATTGCGGCTTGTTCAAAATCTGTCAAAAATTTTGAGGGCTCCCATTCAGGAATTTTTAGTTTCAAAATTTCAAATAAAGTTTTGTATGCTTCTTCTTTTTTATTGTTTAGTAACACATAAATCAGAGGAATTATGCGAGTGTGATCTTCGTCACTTCCAAGGTCTCCATGACTGGATACCTACTATAAGTAGAAAGAGCTTCCCAAATGGCGCAGGGCAGCAACCAAAACGTTCAGTCACATTCAAATAATTTAAGTTTTGGAATTTGCGCCAGTTGATTGGGAGTATATAAAATTATTATTGTTCTGAATTTTGTTTGTGTATATTTAAGTGATTTTTTGTAACGGACTGGACTTTGTTGTCTGAAATAAAAATATATTCATTCATTCATTCAAAGGAATTTCTACTCCATCAACTGACTTGCATTATTTTTGACACACCAGCTTCCCTGTTTCTAGCTTTATATAATTTTGGATTCGGATTTTAAAACAATAGGAGCAAACTCACCCCTTTTTCGCAGGTAATTTTTTTTGGTTAGTGATTCACACAAGCTATACTCGTAAGTAGCTGT
This sequence comes from Eupithecia inturbata, assembly GCA_963662085.1. Taxonomy (NCBI): domain Eukaryota; kingdom Metazoa; phylum Arthropoda; class Insecta; order Lepidoptera; family Geometridae; genus Eupithecia; species Eupithecia inturbata. The sequence continues at coordinate 5,216,986 of OY759195.1, forward strand.
AGAATATGTACGTAAACAATGTGTAATATATACCAATAAAAAAAAAATGCCGGAATGAAGTGAATTTATTTGTAAAGGTTAAGGATTGTATTATTATGATCATAATATTAAATTATAAGGAAGCAAAATAAATTGTTCCTGTGACTGCACCAAAAGTTAAGTTTTCGTTGGGAAAAGATTCATTTAAATATTAAATATTTCGTTTTTTGAATTATTTAATTTGTTTTTTTTAGCGGGTTCATCTTTTTTTGTGGTTTTGTGTGTTCATACATGGTTTTGGATTGCTTATCCATCTCTTGTGAAACTCTTTCAGACAGTGAGTGTACCCAAGGACGACGTACTACAACCGTATTTGTTGAATAGGTAGTAATAATCTTGTGGACCTTGTTGCGTGCAATGATGTCATTGCTTTAGGTAGGTGCATATTTACCGTAGGTATCTATTGTTTTTTATTTACCCATAACAATTACATGGCGTTGTTGAGTAGACCAACCCACTAATGGATTGTCGTTTACTGTCTTTAAATCTCAAGTGTTATGTAATTATGTGGGTTAGGTGTAGGTACCCAGGTAACTATAACAATGCGAAAGATTATAATTTGGAAAGTAAACATTTTAATTTTTTTAATGTATTTATTATTTTTTTAATTTATACAAACAATCACAATATGTACACAATAAATTTTGTACCATAAAAACCTTGTGAGTTTTGTCTCGGTACGGTACTCACATTCGTTTTGTCTTTACTTAGTAAAAAATAGCTAATTTCACTCCCTCTCGCTCGCACAGGGTTAGCTACTACTAGGCTCAGCGTGCGTTGTGGGAGGGAGCAAACAGGCGTGCACAGTTAGTTGCATGCGCGCGAGGGCAGTCAGACAGAATCAGCGTTCTATGCAAAAGTTAGGTACAGAATGATTCAATTTTTCATTAATCAATTATGTAATTTATTTTTATTTAAGATAATGGTTTTTCTGTTTTTAATGTTAATGTATTTTTTTTTCTCAAAAACCTCATTTATTACCTTTATTTAGGTGGAAAGTTTTGTATATATTTTTATAATTTAATTCTTTTATAAGTGTAGAACGCAGGGAGTTTACAATGTTTGGAATTAAGTAGTTGTTAGTACGTCTTCCGTAGAAATTGCTCTGTTTAGGTAACCTATAGAGTTTTTCTGTAATTTTCCTTGTTGTTATTTATTGCTCTGCTTTTTTATAAACATTACGGTTGCCATATTGCTAGGTTAGCAGGTTTGCCATACCTAATATTTGCGTGATCTAATAGTCTGACTGAATTACCTTGCTTAGCAATGTTATAGCAAGGCTTGCTATGCGAGTGCCCACTCGTTGGCGTATCGAGCAACTTATCGGAAAAGCCCTCGATAAATATCGAATTGCAGATGGTGAGAATACGCTTGTTTGATTCGAAGCAATCACTCGATATTTTGACAGATCTTTTGATATTTATCGAGTGATAAATTGGCGAGAATCTGCCCCCTGGAAGCCAATTCTCGCCAATATATCACTTGATAAATATGGCAAGAACTGTAAAATTTGACAGTTCTTTTATGTAAAATTTTACAGTTCTTGCCATATTTATCGAGTGATATATATTGGCGAGAAATCCCTTCCTGTCCTGCCGGTCAGAAAAACTGTTTTTTGGAGCAAAATTATATTTTGTAGATTACTACCTAATCCGTCTCGATTTTATATGTATGTTTTGATATGTATTTTTATATTTTATCTTTTGATAAACCTAAAATATAGGTTTAAAGTGGATCGTTTCGCGTTGGAGTGAGATTTTTTTTTTGTGGTTTTATCTTTTCCTGCCTTTAAGGAATAAAACTAGTGGAAAAGTAATTAAACGTTAATAAAACGTCAACCGTTTTCTATTAACTTATGAAAATACATAGTAACTTCGATTCACTGGTATTTTTGGAGCGTTTGGGAAAATAAGAGATTTTGGTCTAAAAATCAACATATTCCCAAATGCTCCCAAATACAATCATTGTTGATTTTATTATGGGTTCGCAGAAAATCGTTTACGATTTGCGACTATTCCATTAGTTTTATTTCTTGTAGAACGCAGGAAAAACTATAAACCACAAAAAAAATCATCTTCCCCAACACAAAACGTTCAACCTTAATAATTATGTAGGTATTGGGAATTGGGAATAAGATCCCCACTAAAAATTTAAAATTTTAATTATTATTCAATACCTACAGTGCTGTTTCGTTTCGGAATATTTCGCAACGTTATTCTTTGCCGTGCCTAGCCTACTAGCGTTGAAGTCCAAGGTGAATGAGCTCATGTCATGACGCCTAAATAGAAATATGGCGAACGATGACATCATGGTTTGCCAACTACTTGTAAAGGGAACCTGCTTTCGATGCGGCTTGCGAAGTTGGCCCCATTTTGTGGCCTGGCATGACTATACAGGTGTTTGGTATTGCGACTGACATAATTTTTTGGGAAGTTGGGAGGGCCATGCATGTGCTACATTGCTCCGGTAGACTCAATGTCCTATCGGTATCCTATAGTAGGTATCACAGTTGCTTAAATATAATTTTTTACAAGATTTTTTGGTTGTTTTTCTTGTAATTTTTTTTAACCTTTATTATTAGTTTAGGTCAAAAAATTTTGTATTTTAGGTCCCTACCTAGGTACCTATTACCTACTCTCTTCCTTGTATGCGCGGTGTGCCCCCGACTAGTGACTCATGGCGACTAACAATTCCGCAAGCAAAGCGCAAATCCTGCCTGCGCTTCGGCTTCGAATGATACCTCTCCCGCTTACCTCACCCCGCTAATATTTCAGTAATTGCAATTTAAAGTTGAAAAATTCCCGGTGGACAACCTTTACATAGGTTTGACAACAATTAGTCGGTAGTAAGGTCAAGGGGGTATGATCGGATTCGGTTTAATACATACCATACGGTTTCACACTGTTTTCACCCCCGTTTGAGTAACATAAATCATTAATTATAGCTACCTAACATGTATCATATAGGAAAAACCTGTGCGAAAAACAATAACTGCGTCATTTAGAGCTTCATTGTTCATATAAAATGTAAAATGAACAGTCTCAACACAATTGACACATTCATTACTGATTTCACATTATCTAGCTAATATCGTCGTACAAATCATAAATATAAACCATGTTAGTATCTACATAATACCTATAACAGGAAAAAGCGAAACGCATATTAAGGCTTCTTGGTGTTCTCAAGGCCGTTGGGGCATGGGTACATCATACCCATGCCCCAAGACCGTTGGGGGCCTTGAGAACACAAAATAATGATCTGCAGCCGTATAAATAATTTGTTTTTTTTTCGTGATATATTCAATTTGTGTAAAATATTTTGACAAATATTTGAGTTAAAGAAAAATACTCAAAATCAACAGCGTTTGAAGAAATATCGATTTGAATATTTCTTATTTTCTGTTGATTTTGGCTGTTGGTGGCATACATCAGCCTTAACGCATTCACTGCCATGCCATGCGCGGTGCGGTGCGACCCACGCCGGAGCTGGAGGTAGAGGAAATCGTCCGTGTGCGTCGTCGGTGGATGAATGAAAGTGTTAAAGATTTCCTCCAACCATCGAGCACATCGATGCCTCCAACTCATGCAATGAATTGTTGATCACATTATGTATTTAGTTATGTCCGGAAGAATTGTACCTAACGTTTTTTTTCTCTTTTTCCAGGGTCCTGTATAAAATGCTACCACTGCGATTCGCAAAAGGACTCCAAGTGCGCAGCTTCATTCACATCTGCTGCGAAAGCTCTGGTTAGTTGTCCTCAAAATTAGGTTTTAAACTATTTATTTTTATTTTTAAAACTGCATAGAGATAGGTACCTACCTACTTACTTAAAAGTACCTATTTACCTGCAGTTTTCTGGCCAGATGTTATGATTATGAAGGATGATGGTAGAGAGCAAGCTAGTGAATAACTAGTTACTACTAGAGTTTGGGATGGTGATGATGACACACAGATTACAGAATGTAATCTGTGTTATGGCAAAACAAAGGAGGGTTGGGCGAGGCACTTTCAGATGTGGACGTAAGTACCTATGTGTGCTGATGAAGAGAAGGGGTTTAAGGCACGTACTAAAAGCTTGCTCAGTCATTGATCTATGCTTGAGTAACGATTTTTTATGGCAAAAGCGTTACTCAAGCATAGATTGATGAATGAGCAAGCTTTCATAATACGGGCCTAAGATTGAAATCGTTATTGGAACTCATTTCTAATAGGACATTCAACATAGATCACAAGGCAAGTTAATAGTAACAAGTTAAACAAATAGTTCTTAATTCTATGTGTCTCTATAATCTATGACGTTTCAGCAATGGAAACCATCAGTGGAATTTGGTTATCTTGGGGATCCAAAGATAATCTATATCTTTGGACTACCTAGAAGATGCGGCGTAGAATTTACAACGTAAATAAAGAAACGTTCACTGTGGCGACATCTAACCGTCACTACCAGAACTACAGAGACTGCGTCCAATATAAACTTCGCTAGAAACCTATGAACAGAAGCTAGATAGCTTCACTAAAAAATTAGAATATCTGCTAGATGGCGCTATAACAAACTCCAAATTTACAATTTAATGTTATAATTATAAAAGCGCAGGTTTGGATGTTATATGGTCGAAATTGGATGTACCTATAGTTTATTAGGTACTTCTTCAGGCCACCACTGAACGGATAGGGCTGAAATTTTGCATAAATGTAGGTCGTACGTAGTTGTCATTGTTAGTTGGTAGTAGTCTAGACCTGGATTAACACATAAAGCTAACTACCATAAATCATCATTATATATCGTAAGTCAGTTCTCATGGGATATACTTGTAAATAATCCTAAAACGTTTCCATAGAACAAAAAACTAGATTTAAAATAGAAAACATATCACTATGCTTCCTTTATTCTAAAAAAAAAACACGTGCAATATCGCGGGCAGAAACTAGTCTATTAAATATAATAGACTAGTTTCAACCCGCGTCGAAAAAAACAGTTTTTTGTAAGCTAACATAATGTACCTAGATTTATCCTTTGACGGCTAAATATTCGAAAGTTTCACAGACGTGTCTGCCTTTTTGACCCCATGTAATTCATAAAAAATGGGTCAAAAAGGTGCCGTTTCGCTGCTGTGTTTGACCTTAAGTGTTTCATTTTCAGGATTGCGAGTCACAGACGTCGAAAACCTACAATGAAGCAAACCTAATCTCTTTACTGCCTGCTGAGATATTCACCGGAATTGTTGGAGAACCTAAATACTGCCACAAGCTTGTGTTTGGTAAGTTATATTATACCTACTCCTTCTACGCGCTTATTTTCTTTTTGGCACATGCAAGCCTATGAAGTTCCCTAAATGTGAATGAAGATTGAATAACAGTACCGTGGACCCCCGCCAACTTTGACCACATTTACCAGAACAAGTGACACTACAAAAGTAAAAATTATTACCTTGAGTAGATATTATTATTTGCAACACACATATTCACAAATTACTAACAGGCAATCGTACATAGCGTCGAAAAATACTTATATTTATACCTGTGAAGTAATAAAAAGAGCCGGCAAAAATTACCTCCCTTTTCTGGCAACATTTTGCACTGCTTATATTTTCTAAAATATTACTCCTATGGAGCAGGTAGTTATCGAGTTAAAGATCTGGGTTAATCTGGGGATAACGCAAAAAATAGGAAGTCATATTATAGCGAAGTGTTATTATTTCAAATAAACACAAAAAGTATTTAAACCGAAATGATAAAAACACCGATATTTTTTAAACTACATAAAGTATCAAATTAATGCGCGCTGTAGGGCGGCCGCGCAAAACACATTTAATAGGTTTGTGACCTAAGTACTGTTATTTAGGTAGGTAGGTACCTAATTCTTTAAATGTTTTAGAAATTTAAGCTACACCTTTACCTAATAGCTAAACTTTCTTTAAACAAACTTATTATTATCTAATAACAATCTTGACAAATAAAATTATAATTCAATAATAAATACAAATTAAACTAGTATTTACAATTGAAACAATTAAGCTAACTGCAGACTGTTGCAAACAATCTACAGGTAGCTCAACTGATCCATATCAATACCAGTCGGAAGTGTCCCCAAGACGCTGCAGCGATGCGACGCGACGCTTACGAAAGTTTAGATTTTTATCGAGCCGAAAAATTATGTACCTAACGAAGATTATTCTTGTTGATTTTTTCATGAAAACGTATTAAAATTTTTATAAAACTTACAGCTTATCACAGGAACTCAGTCTGGTTTACTTTTTATCCCGCAAATGAAGCACTTGCCTGACATCTATGAAACACATTTTGAAAATCGATAATTTTTCGGAGCTCTTGTCTAGACAACTACTTGGAATGGGTATAAAATGTATAGAACCAAAGTTGTAGAGAATTTTAACTACTTTCACTATGTAGTATAACAAAACTTCCTATGACGCATAGCTTACGAGAAGAAAATCAGGCAACATTTTCAAAGACCATCATATTTTCACTTGTTCGGAGACCTCTTTAAATTTTCAACTTTATTTATTTTTAGGAACCTATTTGTTATTATTACAGTTTTAGTGTTACTTATGTTACTTGTTTAAAGAAAGTTTCATGTGCCTACCTATTGTAGTTCCTCTTGAACTACAATAGGTATGTAATGCCTTGACAAATTAAGAGCATAAATTACCAAAAAGACATGTTTTTGTATGTAAGCCCTTTCATTTAGATATTTATTTTATTTTTATTATTTTTTGTTATAGCGGCAAGAGAAATACACATTCTCTGAAAATTTTAACTGTCTAGGTCTTACGGTTCATGAGATAGAGCCCTGTGACAGACGGACGGACGGATAGCGGACGCTTAGTAATAGGGTTCCGTTTTCACCCTTTGGGTACGGAACCCTAAAAAACGGGACCTCCATTGTACCCTCCTTCCCCCTAGGGCTCCCCTCTCAGAGTGTTGGGGACTTTTAGTATGTTTGCCTCCGACACACAGGCGATTATACATAAAAATAAACTAAATACCATAACACAATACTTGTAACACTTTTACAAAATAAAACTTATTTCTCATACTTACAGCATTACATAAAATTAATCTAATACAAATAATAGTAATTAGTTAGTTAAACTAGGTACACTGGCACCCCCTTCCTCTTCAATTACTTTAATGATTTTTTTTCTAAAATATATCTTATTACGATGGTTGCGGTAGATAAACAAACAAGGCTCTGGTGTCTTATTCTTCAGTCGCCCGTGGCGAAGCGGGCAAGGTCCACCTGCGACGCAGGGGGTTGCGGGTTCGATTCCCGCCCCGGGACAAATGTTTATACGAACTGCAGATATGTTCTGGGTGTTTCTATATAATAATTATGTATATAAAATCACCACTATGTAGTTGTGTTGGGTGTGTTGTATTAATTATAACATTTATCTAGTACGCATAACACAAGCTCTGCTTAGATCGGGGCTGGATGATGCTGTGTGAATTTTCCAGCATTATTTATTTTATTTTTGCTTCCAGAATCCGGCACCGTGTTCCGTACTTGCCTTGATGGAAAAAGAGGCAACAAGGATGCGACCTGCAAGGCCATCTTAGAAGAAACGAAGAATGGCGCTCCCGGTGCCAGGGTCAAGAACTGCCTCACGTGCGACAGTGACGGCTGCAACGGCGCTGGGTCTCTATCCGTCTCCCTCCCTCTCTCTCTTGTAGCATTCGTCGTCTCTTACTTACTATACAAACAGTAAAACGTTTGTTAGTATACCAGTTATCGTATAATAGCATTGCACATCATCTATGCCGTCGCCGCCGCCGCTCCGGTGCCGTCAATAATAATCGGAAACAGATAACCCGTGTACTTAAGGGACGGGATTGAGAATGACGTCATCTCCCACGCTGTAATGCTCAATTCCTTTCTTCTTGTATGCAGGTTAAACCACCCTACCCTTTAATAATGTCCAAAACACTATCTAGACATTAGTGTCTTTTATGTTGGTACAAAAACGAACTAATAAGGCGGCGTCCTAATTGGAGTCAATCGTACGAGAGCCCTAGCAAGAGATAAACAATAGAGATAAGAAAAATACAAAAAGATTAATTAAGGCGCAAAATAGGTCACAATAAAGCAAACTCCATAGCTTTGCATTACAATGTTTATTTTTGTTTTTTTAATTCGCATTTAGACTAAGTTATTTGGCTAAGTGTAATGTAACGATAAGGAAGAGCGGGGTAAGTACTCTAACACAAGAATATTTATGCTTAAAAGAGAACCGCACCCCATGTTATGGTAACTTACCTTTGTCACCCTATGTACAGAAATAAACATTTTTCATTTAATTTTCAATGTTTTTATCTGTGACGAGTAAAGGGAAATAGGGAGCAATAGGGCTTAAATTGCTAATAATTTAATTGTTTTATAATCTGTAAGCATCGAGGTAGAATTCTACTCGATGTCTGTAAGCCAAAATTAATTACTAACATTCTTTTTTTTTTCTTTACAAAACTAGCTGCTAAGGTTTCTATATCATATTACCAACGTGGAATAAACTGAAAATTGTAATTTTTTTATAAATACTTACCTACTTTGATATAAAAATATTTAGTCGGTGGTGTCTTTGGATCAGTATAAATAATAATACCCCTGCTATTGCTATATTATAAAATATACTTATTTATCTATGCTACTACTTAAATGTTCAGACTTTTTTTTTGTAATTTTATAAAACTAGACATTTAATCTTGTAAAGTAAAACTGTGCACAATAAAAGAAGTTAATAAAATAAGTTGCGTTTTATTTAAAATGCCCAGCCAATCGTCACCCAAAAATACCTGCATTTTATAACTGCAAGCGTTGTGCGGAAGCTAACAATTGGGAATTTAATAATAATACAGGGTGTCACCGAATATTTGCAATCCCCAAAATGAGTAAAACTAGATTTAAAATTATCGACGAATATGTTTGAAAAAATTATCAGTGATCCTCTACCTCACGGAATGACCGCCATTGGAAATAACTGCAGTGCAGGTTGACACTGACAGCCTCAATTTTACGGTAAAGATCGATAACTAAAAAAAAAATCTAGAACATCACAATTTTTCTAGATTCTGTGTATTTTTTTTTTCAATACTTTTACATAAATTATTTATTTCCAGTGAGTTATTATGTTCTACGTACTACATACAAATCGATGATTTATTTGTGAAATGAGATAAGTTGTGTACCATTAGAACATATTACATGAATATGGCGAATTAAGTACCTACGAGCATACTGTGGGTATGCTCGTGAAAAGCCAAATTACAAATTACTATATTTCGGTGAGGACAAAGTGAAAAAGTTTTAAAAAGTGACACTGTGGTCACTTTTTAAACATACTCGTCGTTCATTTTCGTTCATTGTTTTACTTACTTTGGGGTTTGCATAAATTCGGGGGACACCAGTGTATTAAAGTAGGTACATTAATAAGCACACACATAAGTAAAAAAAATATATTAGAAAACTGAATTTGTTTATTCAGTTTACAGTAGGGAAACTGGGTTCAGTTGATCGTCTTTTATTTTGGTCTATAAAATAAAACTTTTACCCCGAAACTGTGATGATTTGTGACTAAGCATTCATAATTTATCTAGTAAAAGAATCTTTAAAGATACTTACTAATTTTCTATAAGATTTAAAAGATATTTAGAAAAAAGTAAAAAATGGGAATTGTACCATGTGTCCTCTATATGTGGGTGACTTAATCCTGGCTATCAGATGACTTGATCCGAGTGGAACAAATCTCCCATTATGTATGGGAAACTATACATGCGAGATTAGAGGAGGCGTGCTCAAAACGATTGATGGTGAGAATCCTACTCTAATAAAAATAAAAACCATTTAATCCATTACCATTTATTGTAGGAACATAACAAAAAACCTAAAATAATTATTTTACCTAATACTTTAATAGGCTTAGGAACAGGGCGCGCGTTATGGAAAAGCAAATGTATACTGAGTACATTGGTAATCTTGAGAGCTCTATCAGAAAAAATCCGCGGGCATTTTGGGCATATATAAAAAGTAAAAAACAATCGAATACCTACCCCTCTGTAATGCAATATGGTCGTACCTCTTCTGGTCAGGGAAGTGATATATGTAATATGTTTGGTGAGTACTTTTAGTCTAACTTTCTTCATTCGCCGTCCTCCAAATCGCAACTGGCTGATGATGTCAACACACAGCGTCCTACTACGTCGTCTGCTGACATCGGCATGTACATGAAGATGAGGTTTTAAAGCTGTTCAAAACCCTCGACCTTAATAAATCTGCAGGTCCTGATAATATTTCAGCCGTTTTTATTGTTAGATGTGCTGAAAGCTAGCTGTCCCTCTTTGTTTCCTATATCGTCGCTCACTTTCGGAAGGTGTTATGCCTAATATCCGGAAGGCAGCTTTGTAACTCCCGTGCATATGCGAGGTTCACACACACAGCCCAGGCGGAGAGCCACCGCTACACGCAAAGAGTCATCGTCGAGAAGAGTGCCCAGGTGAGGCGAAGGAACCGCTTGTAACCAAGCCCCGGATTCAGGTTGCGACACAGCTCGCAGTCTGACCAAATCATTTTTTATAATTTTTATTTTACAATTCATAGTGTTCTGGATTTCCATTATCTACTAAGTAGGTAGGTGCAATTTACACATAGATTATCTTTGAAGAGGGAAAGTTATTTGTGATAGTGATCAAGTGTTTAATCCATATCGGAAGACTCATAGCAATAAATGGTGTGCAAAATATAACGAAATAAATAATGCTGGGCAATCCACACAGCATCATCATCAACCTTTATTAGTCCACTGGCTGGACATAGGCCTCTCCTAATGAGCGCCAATGCGCCCTGTCTTCAGCTTGCCGCATCCAGCATGTGCCTGCAGTCTTTCGCAGATCGTGATCCCACCTGGCTGGGGGCGTCCTATACTACGTTTGCCGAGTCTCGGTTTCCACTCAAGAACACGTTTACCCCACCCACAAAGCATCATCAAGCCCCAAATTAAAAAATAATTGTGTTTTGGGTACTAGTTATCTAATAAAATTATAACACTGCAACTGATATTTTTTACTATACATAGAAAGGAAACGCTCAGGACACCCGGAGCAAATATTTGCAGATCGTACACACATTTGTCCCGATCGGGTATCAAACCTGCAACCTCCTGCGTCGCAGATGGATCTTAGCCCGCAGCGCCACTGAGGCTGTAGTTTATAAATGATGTTCTTGTTATTTGTTTAAGAATTTCTTCACGGAAAGATTTTGTGTCTGATTCCTACCTCACTATATTTTATCAACCGATAAATGGTAGGTACAGACTTATCGTTGCAGGTAAATATGAGGAAATACCTACTTTGTTACTGACGTTCCAATCTATACTACAAAGTGTCTAAACTCTTCTCAAGTAATCGCTGAGTCATTACTTATAAAAAATGTACCTAAATGCGAAGATAAACTTAAATTCAACCATGTCGATGAAACTGACATTAAAAAAGCCTTTAAGCTTTTAAATATAAAGAAAACTGCAGATCTCTGGGGCATTTCCGTTAGAATTATTAAACCATTAATTGATACTATTGCACCAGATCTAGCTTTTATATTCAATGAATCTATTGATTGTGGCGTATTTCCTGATCTAATGAAATGTAGAAAAATAATACCATTGTTTAAATCGGGTAGTAGATCTGACCCCACTAACTTTAGACCAATATCAGTACTGCCTACATTCAGCAAAGTTTTTGAAAAACTTATTTTGCATCAATTGCTTAGACATTTCAATGGCAATGACCTGCTACATAGTAAGCAATTCGGGTTTAATCGCGGTAGGTCAACTACTGATGCCGGTGTTGAGTTAGTATCGCATATTTTTGATGCTTGGGAGAAGTCGCTAGATGCTGTAGGTGTTTTTTGCGACTTGTCAAAAGCATTCGATTGCGTACACCATGAAACATTAATCAGGAAACTACATCACTATGGAATAAGAGACACCTCTTTGGATCTTCTTACATCTTACTTGAGTGATAGGATACAAAGAGTTGACATTAATGGGAAACGGTCATCGGGGTCTGTAGTTACAATGGGTGTACCACAGGGTTCTATCCTTGGTCCTTTCCTATTTTTAGTTTATATTAACGACCTGCCTCATCTTGTAAAGGATAACCACGAGATCGTATTGTTTGCTGATGATACTTCATTAATTTTTAAAATGAAACGACAAAACACTAATTTCGACGATGTGAATAATGCAATCTCAAAAATAGTCCATTGGTTTAATGTCAATAACCTTTTGCTTAATGAAACCAAAACGAAATGCATTAGATTTATTCTACCTAATGTAAAACAAGTTAAGGCTGATGTAACCGTCAAAGGAGAAACGTTAGAAATTGTTAATAGTACCATATTCTTAGGAATAACCTTAGATAGTAAACTTCAATGGGGCCCACACATAGACAAGCTATCGAAGAGACTTAGTTCTGCAGCGTATGCAGTCAAAAAAATCCGTCACCTTACAGACGTTGATACTTCTAGACTAGTTTATTTCAGCTACTTCCATAGTGTTATGTCTTATGGCATACTGCTATGGGGGAACGCTGCAGATATTAACACCGTATTTGTGCTGCAGAAGAGGGCTGTTCGCGCAATCTATAATATGGGTCCCAGAGAAAGCCTACGTGAAAAATTCAAGGAAATAAACATAATGACAGTACCATGTCAATATATTTATGAAAACCTATTGTACACTCATAGAAATATCAATCGCTTCCCTAAAAATAGCGATGTACATAATTTGAATAGAAGAAATAAACATAAACTCGCTGTGCCCACAACTAGACTACACAAAATTAATGTATCTTTTAAAGGGCAATGTACATACGCTTCTACATCAAAACTCCTGGTGAGTTGCAAAAATTATCAGTAAATAAATTCAAACAAATTGTCAAAACCTTCTTGTGTAAAAAGGCCTACTATAAAATATCAGATTATCTAGAGGATAAAAAAGCTTGGGAAGGGATTTGCTCCAACTCGAAAAATAACAACTAACAGGCTAAAGGTTTCTTCGTCGCTTCTTTACTTTAGTCAACATACCGAAGCGACTGAAATCAAAAATATCACTTTATTTCCGTGTCAGTGTTTAATTATTAAGAATTTGACCTTTTCTAAGTGTACATTTATTGTATTTATGGAAATAAAGAGTTTTTGACTTTGACTTTGTAATAAAATGGACCTAAAAGGAACAAAATAGAAGCGATGACGCATATTTTCGAAGAATAACACCCATGAGATAAAAAACAAAGGAGTTTATTCAATAAAAAGGTTACAAATGCACCCACACACGCGATAAAGAAAAAAACCGTGTAGAAGTGGTAACATTAAAAAAACATCCCCACATTACGTGTCGAGGTAATTTTTTTTAAAGGATTTTATTCTAACTTCTACCTTGTCGGCGAACCACTACCTTCCTGGATACCTACATACATACATACCCAAATAATAATAATAATATTTTTTTAATTTTGATTTTTAAACTAGCACAAAAATATATTCATTTGTCGAATAAGTAGTTCATTTTAGATATTTTGTTGGCTTGATTAGACTTTTTCGATTACAGCACCTTTTTTTTTTAAGTGGGGGAATCCTCTTCGATACCTTTTTCCTAAGAGGCAAATGAACGGCTATGCCGGACTCCTACCGGCTAAACCCACCACTGTGTTTTCTTTCTGCACCTGTTTGCCGGGCCTACGGGTACACTTGCGAATTCTTCCGTTGGCGATTACAGCACCTACACCAAGTTGTGTCGTAGGTGCTGAAAAAAAGGAGACAGTAATGAGGGTAATTTTTATCTTTCAAGAACATCCTGTACAGCATAATGAAGTTTTCCCTTATATTTAAATTACAGCACAAACATTGATTTGTGTTAGTAAGTATCTAACAGTTAACCACAATGGAAAAGATATTTTGCTTCTTTTCAGTTGTTTTACTGAGTGGTCTAGTTGGAGGTAAATCATTATCAAATTCAAAATGAATAAAAAAGTAATCACTAAGTATAAAAAAATCAAATTTAATTTCATCAAATGAATGTATCATGAAAATAAATTTGATATTTATGAAATTAAATTTGATATATACTTAGCAAAAAATGCTTTGTTTTTTTTTGTTCAATTAGTAATAAAAGAAAATAGTTCTCCAATGTAAACTTGTTTAATACATCTAGGGTTCCTTTCTTTGTGAATATTTTTGATAGTTTTTGAACTACACTTAAAAGAAAAAAATCTGTACCTATTTGTTTATAGTTTGTTTAAGATTATTTTAAGTTCCAGCCTTCACTTGATAAAAATTCCTTTATAATGTTATTAATTTAATTTATATTTAAATCTAATCAAAATCAACAGTATGCAGTTAGCTTAATTGTTTCAATTGTTAATACTAGTTTGTTTTTATTATTGAATTGTAATTTTCATTGTCGATAAAGTTAATATTCAAAATCTACTTATGATAAATTTATATAAAATTTTACAATATTCTATTCCTAATTATTAAATAGTAATTTATATTTAACTGAGCAAATAAAAGGGCTTTATTATTGTTTCAGTGAACAGTTTACAATGCTTTGTTTGCTTCAACTGCACCACACCGGGCGCTGATGATATAAAAACATGTGGTGAACCAGTAACTACGACCCTACCCCCCACAGTCCCCTCCACTACTGGTATCCCTACCTCCCCCTCAACCACAACCCCGTCAACGACAACACCGACAACCACACCTACATCAACTACAACCCCGTCAACCACAACTACATCAACCACCACCACTACAATCACAACAACCGAAGCTCCCGTAGACCCCCCAGTACACCCCCCAGTAGACCCTGAACCAGTAGACCCACCAGTGGACCCCGAACCAGAAGACAGATCGAAACGGAATGTTGTGTCCCCTGTCTCCGTCTCCAGGGTTTCACAGCTTGAAGATGTTGAATATGTTTGCTACAAGGTCACTGCTTTAAGTGAGTACATTTATTTTCGTGAGCTGTATGATATAATAGCGGAAACTAGCTGCTGCCCGTGACTTCACACGCGCTTTTTTAGTAGCCTATGTCCGTCCCCGGTATACCATTTACATCGCTGCCAAATTTCATTAAGATCCGTTCAGCCGTTTAGGTGAAAAGGTGACAGACAGAAAGAAATACTAATAGACAGACAGACAGACAGAGTTACTTTCGAATTCAGAATATTAGTATGGGTTAGCGTAGTAAGTAGTAGCTTCATTCTGCCTTGAAACATCAACTCTTTTTACAAGCCATTATAAACAAAAAAAAATTGCCCAACCGTAAGTTGTCCATAAAAGTTAAATAGATTTTGATGCCAATCGACTTAGTTTCTATCTTGGAAGGATCATTTCACTGTATTCGAATAAACAATCGGCATCATCGAAAATAACAAGTTTGTCAACATTCGTCTTTGATGTGATGAAATGAAATTGATTTTTTTATTGAGACATGAGCAAAACTGAAATTCAGAGGAAAGAGGAGGTAGCATTCATACACCAGGAACATTCATAAAGCGGTCATTATCTTCTATATTAAACAAGTTAAAGCGTTTGTATTTGGGTACGTGAACCACACCCATAAGCAGAAGCAAGCTGCGGATTGGCGGGGTACTGCAGCCGCCCGGCTTCGTTAGGACAAGTCGTAATTAATTTTTTCGCTCCTTGTGAGTAATGTTTGTTTTCACATTGTCATGGGTTTTTAGTATTAAGTTTTTCTCTAAATTTTAATTATGATATATTTTAGTGTTTGAACAATGTCCTTGTTTATCATGTTAACATCCGTGTTGGGTTCATTTCAACGTGTTTTTTATTTTAATTAATTTGGTAAAAGAACATAAGATGCCAGTACGTTAGCAAAGAAATGCTTTAAGCACGAAGGTTTGGGTGGTAGAGCACGGCTCAATAGAACCAAACAATAAAAGACGTAATAATAGGATCCGGGATAGCCACTACTTCCAGTATCTCAGTAACAGTAGTAGAGTGTTGGGGCTGGAGCCCCCCCAAACCTTTATAGGAAGCAACCCCGCGCGTGGAGTGGTTTCATACGTTTTAAATTTTTTTTAAAACTTGCATAGTTTCTCTCTGCTCGGATGTATTCGCCCTGAACTTTACTTATTTTGTAGCCAAATACACTCGGCACCACAAAAATCGCTGCTCCTAAAAAACCTACTTAAAAATACTTTTAATCATATTTGGTTATTACCAGGACCAGATTATGGGTACCATCAGAGAGATAATTTATTTCACTCTCAGATAACATAAAAGCATTGAGATTTTTTTTTATAAATGTGATAAAATAATCAAAGTTTGTGTGAGGCAAGAAAAAACATGATTTCTATTCACGTGTTTTTTTTTTATAAAAGTACTTAAAATCTAGTCCCCCCCCCTGGCCTTGATAACGGCTTCCATGCGATCCTTCATTGATCTTATTAGTGTGATCACGCTTTCTTGAGGAACATTATCCCATTCCGCAACGATGGCAGCTTCGAGCTGTTGCAGAATGGTAGGAGCCGGTTCACGTGCTCGTACTCGCCGTTTGACATAATCCCAGAGGTGCTCGATCGGGTTTAGGTCTGGATTTCGAGCTGGCCACTGCATAACGGGGAACCCGACCTCTTGACGGGATTACCGTACAATGATTGCGGTGTGGCAACGGGCGTTATCTTATCATGCATTAACTTGAACCCATCTCCTACAAAACCAGCATACGGGACCACATGCTCTTCTAAAATCTCCGTTACGTACCGACTAGCCGTCAGCGACCCTTGTCCGCGACCACCTCCAGCTCGGGAAACGCACACAAGTTCTGTTTTCCCGTCGACAGACATACCGCCCCAGAACATGCACGATCCACCCCCATTAAGCGACGTATTATTCTTCGAAGCAAGTTTAAGCGAATCGCTCCCCTTTTCTTCTGTATACTCTTTTACGACTGTCGTTACAGAAAAGAGTTACCCTAGAGTCATCAGAGAAGAGTACTTTCCTCCACTGATCGAGTGACCAATCGCGATGTTCGCGAGCAAACTGCAGTCGGTCTCTACGATGCTGTGCAGACAGTTTTGGTCCTTTAGCAGATCTATAGGCTGCGATTTTTTTCTCCCGTAGTCTTCTCCTAACCGTGGAGACGCTTACTGAAGTTCTACGAGCTGATCGGAGCTGCTGTTGCAATTCAAGAGCATTAGAAAAGCGATTGCGTAAAGACGTGCTTACAAGGAACCGATCGTATCTATCGGATGTGCAGCGTTTTCTACCAGATCAACGTCTTCGGATACAACCACCAGTTTCTTGAAACCGTTGATACACTCGCCGAATGGAAAAACGGCTCAAGTTTAGTTGCCGAGCAACATCACACTGCCGCATCCCTGATTGCAACAGTGCTATCACTTGAGCGGCTTCTTCAGCGGTAGTATCCATCTTGAAGTGTATGTTTTTTGCTTGTGTTCACTTTGAAGTCTGGACAGTGACTATCCATCTGACATTCATCTGACATTTTACCTGGATCGGCCCTTATACTCCTTTGAGATAGTGCAACTAATGACTACTAAAACAAATAATTTCCGAACAATTTTTTCAACATTCTGTAGCAAAGCATTCTCCTTTGTGTATAAATTAAAATGCTTATTTATTCAAGGGTAATTGAATAAACTTTCAAATAATATTAAAATTTGTTGAATAAAATGTATGCGCTACCTGCTGGAGAAGCTTCAAACATAATTTCAGAGAGGTGCGATTTTTGTGACACCGAGTTTATATAGGTAATAAAGAAGCATTGAGACATTATTGAAAGTTAGCTATTAGTTTTTATTTACGGTATGTAATGTATGAATGCTACTTGCTCTCCACTCTTCATAAATAAGGATTTATGAAGATCAATTGTAAGATATTTTAAACAAGAAATTGTTTAAAATATTTTAGCAAAATTAACTTTTTTGAGGGCTCGATAACCATAAAATTATCTGTAGAAAGAAAGAAAAGAAAGAAAATTATTTATTACACACTGTAGTGTGTAATAAATAATTTTCACTTCACACAAACAAACTATGAGACAATAAAATAAAATAAAAGAGACTACTTAGTACTAGATAACAACCAGTACAGACAAACACATGTGAACTGAGTAGTATACTAATACAAACATTGGGTTGGTAGGTACTAAGTAGGTAATTGTATAAGTGCTCGCTTATTTATAGCCGACTTCGAAAAAGGAGGAGGTTCTATGTTCGGCTGTAGGTTGTATTTGTTTATTATTTTGAAGAGTTGTGGGGGCGGGGGACACGGACTACATTTTTCCGGTAGAATGAATGTCCTTAGTGTCACACAGATGCTGAAAAATTTATTTTTAGGATTTTTCTAAAATCTCACCTTTAAATCGTCATATATTTTTAGTTTCTTTGTGTAATGCCACAAAATAAATTGTGCTGTATTCTTCAACGTATACTTATTCAAAATAAATTGTTAGTAGATACAAAAGGTACGCTTTAAAAAAAGTTACAAAGTCTGTGTAAAGTTGTAAATGGTCGTCATCATCACCATGATTTTTTAAAAATTTTTAAACATTATTATGTCAGCGACCGTGACACTTGGGACTCAGGACATTCGTTCTACTGGAGAAATGTAGCCCATGACCCATCCAAATTCCCAAAAGATTATGTTGGTCGCAATACCAAACATTAATGTATTTTTTTTAATATGTATGTTCATCGATTTGTCCGTCAATTATGGACCGATCTACAAAATTATTTCGTTATTGTATGGATAGAAAATGATCCCGAGGAGGTCCCATAAAAACTTTATTTCGAGGAAAAAACATATTATCAGTGTAAAGTGAAGGAATTTGAAGTCGGTTTTTAGATTTTTTCAAATCAATCAAAATAAGCTTAAGCTTCTTTTTTTTTTATAAATAAAAGTTATTGATTCTGATTCTTGTTTTTTAGTGAACAATGAAACTGTCATCGAAAGAGGTTGCGCACCAGCAGTCATCAACGACAAGGAGCTGTGCGAAAATGACGTCATCAAAAATGTGACCACAAGCTGCAGTACTTGCAAGACTGACAAATGCAACGGCAGCTATGCTGCTCAGTTTTCAACTGCTTTATTAGCTGCAGCCGCAGTAGGACTGCTGTTTTTTAAATAAAAAATATCATATTGTTTTATGAAATTATAATCATTATTTTTTATTCTTAAGTATTCAAGGATTTAAGTTTTATTAGCCTGAAACTTAGGGTGGTCCATGTTACACTTAGGTATTCGGTCACCCCCATTATTTGTAACACATATAACTATGATCATCTAGTGAAAAGTTCTGCCTCCTAAGTTGATTAGAAAAGGGTGCTAATTTCTGCTCTGCGAGACAATGCTTCTTTAAGTTACCTCAATTTAGGAGCCACGGAAGTACTCCATGACGGGGGGGGGGGGGGTCTAACTTGTTTGATTACCTTCGTTTAATTTCCGGCTGCGACTTCCTCCGGTCAATTTACTGCAGTTAAAAACTTATTTTAAAGATTTTTGTATGTTTTTACAACACACGCATACAGAACAGTTTGCGAATTTTTTTCGGATGTTTTGGGAAAAGTATGCATGCAAGTGGAGCTATGACAAATTGGCCGCGCATCACGCTGAAATTACTGAATGATTTCAAATTAAACTTGGCACGATTTATTATTATTAAAATTAACGCATTTATTTCTGATTTCAAATCCATATTACAAATAAAAACATATAAAAATGTCACAATATATACAGACAATAAAATCAAATTGAATTAAATCTTCGCTATTGTAATTTTAGTTCATACTACGAGGACGGACATAGCAGACTTTTTATCCCGGAATTCATTTTGGTTCCCCCTGGGAGAGGGGATTAATGTTAAATTATTTTTTCGCGCATCACGCAAAAAAACTACTATATGAATTCAAATGAAACTTGGCACGATTTGAGTTCATACTACGAGGAAGGACATAAGATACTTTTTGTTCCGTAATTCAGTAGTAACGGTTCCCTTTAGAGAGGGGATGAAAGTCAAAATGTGTACTTAGTTCTAATTCATTAACACGTCGTTCGATTTCATTCATTCTCTTTTTTTTGTAAAACAGTGTTGCAGTATCTAATTTGAATAAATCAGTAGAAAGTCGAGTACAAAATCAGTGGATTAAATAAATATCATAGATTTTGAAAAAGCTGTTTTTAGGTAAGATGGTCTATGATCTATTTGTTTCTTCCATGACGCACCCATTAGTTAGGTACTGGATTCGAAGGTTATCACGTCCAGGTTAGTCGAAGACTCTCTGTCACGCCTTAACACGCTGGGCTCGAACAAAAGAGTCGTCCTAAGAAGAGCACCGAGGCACGCGGGCATCAACGCAATGAGTGTGCCGATGAACTCACGCGTTCCTGGGCCAAGGGGACTCAGCTGGGCTCCGAGCTGCTCTGTGGCATACCTAAAAGCCTGGCTCACAGAATTCCTGCTACGAGGAATCGTCCAAGCTCTGGAAGAATTCCTCGGGCAAGAGTCACTCAAAGTCATTGAAAGAGCCTTCTATAAACAGTACACCAATCGAATTCTAGCGCTAAGCAGAAGCAACATTCGCATCATGACAAGAGCCCTAACTAGACACTGTTGCCTCAACAAGCACATGTTCAAACTGGGGCTAAGCGACACACAATCCTGCAGTTTCTGCGAGGAGGCGGAGGAAACGCCTCTCTGGCTAGGAGAGTGCGGAGCACTGATGCAAAAACATAGCATCCACTTAGGCAAGCACCTGCATAGCCTAGACGAGCTAAGAGATATCACGCTGAAGAAAATCCTACAGTTCCTATACAGCAGCTGCAAGGATAGTGGCAAATTATGAACGCCGCAGCTTCAAAGCTGAACACATAAAGTGGTTATCACAAAAGGCCTATAATGGCCGCATTGACACGTAAGCCACATAAAGCAAAAAAAATATATAGGTAGGTATATATAAAAAATATACCTGCGACTCAATACCTATTTCAGGCAAAGTAAAATGTACAAATTGTCAATGCGATCCTCATGAACCTGATGTTTGGTGGTTCCGTTCAGCTGGTCCAGTTGACTGTACCACCCACGGAACAAAAAGAACAGTGGAAATGGTAAGTAAGCGTGGCACGCGTGCCACAATTAAGCATTGTTATGTTTAACTGATCCCAGTAAAACTTATTATAAACTTGACGATGTTCTTGCTGATTATTTTAATGCCTACATTGAAATGTACCTAATATTTAGTTTCATTTTTAATTCTGTAGGTACCTATTGTGACTTTTCCAAGTGTACTTTATATGTATCTTAATGGAATAAATGAATCTGAATCTGAGTCGTGTTTTAACATCGCGTCGAGTTACTTGTCTCACTCACGACATATATTCTATAATTTGAAGCTATGCCGTATTGTTCCATTTTAGAGTGTAAATATGATAGCAGGAGAAAAAACCTTTAAAATTGAGGTGTTTCGTACCATCGGAAAGTACGATTTACATTGTTTTCTAATAAAATCTTAATTTATTTCAATTCATTAATAGTTTCATAGAACGGGTAGTCAAAATCAACCTTATGCAATAAGGATAAAGTTGATTTTAGATTGATTCTATTTACTATTACGTTCTTGAAAGTTCTTCGCTACTCAATTAGTGATGTAGTCAAGTCTGATGTTGATTTTATCGATTGATACCGAAACAAGCTATTACAAATTTTAATGATATATTATTTATTTAGTATTTACATTACAATACAAATCACTAAATAAACATCATTAGGTCCTCTAACCTTCATTTTGATTATTTGTAGGTTTCCTAAAGATTCCCGTCAGAGAGAAATGGATAGATGCAACGGATAGAGTTAAATGGATGCCAACCAAATCAAGTACGATATGCTCTGAATGTTTTTGGAAGTCGATTTTATAATATCAAATAAAGCATATAGATATACGGAACCTACGTTTGCGCTCCCATCACTGAAAATCGTTAAGTTTTGTAATCAAGTAAGTCACCATGTTTGTTTTTTATCAATTTCAATCATCATCATCAGCCTATGTTAGTCCACTGCTGCGCATATCCCCTAATGGGCGCCATAGCGCCGTCTTCAGGCTTGCACGCATGCAGCATCTCTCTGTAGTTTTTCGCAGGTCGTCATCCCACCTAGCCGGAGGGCATCCTACACTACGTTTGCCGAGTTTAAACTCTACTCAAGAACACGTTTACTCCAGTGTATGTCGGTTCTTCGCGAGATATACAACGCACCTACATGTTATATGAATACTTGTATGAAGATACTATTACCACAAAAAAAATAAACTCCCAACAAGTTTTTTTTTTGAGAATTGAATAAAATATCGGTTATCTATCGATATCGATAATGTAATTCAATGTTCTACCTGGTGCAGCCTTGGTCGAGTAGCAGCCGATGGCCGACTTATCACGCGAATGTTAATTATGCATTATGCTTAACGCAATGAAGTTTATAATTGCGGCAACTGAGAATACCGCCATCTATGGTCAAGTAGTGGAATTGACTAGTCAATCACATGTTTGGTGAATATAGACCGTAAATACGTTCTGCTGCTAAAGTAAAATAAATCTTATCTGTAAAAGTCAAGGTATATTTCCAAATCTGTGACGTTTGCTAGTTTTGACTAAACTTAATATTACAAAGCAAACGAATTGTTTATTTGTAATGCATTATATGATTATCGGTTTATTTCAGGGACTGATTTGGTTACACGTTGAAGGGGTTTTCGACAGGGTTTTTTCAAGAAGTTGTTTTAAAACCCTGTCCATAGGGGTAACACTTTCAATGAATAACCCGCTTTTAGGGTTAACCCCTTCAAAACCCATTTGACTGGGTTACCCTATTGAAAGGGTTTTGGCTTTTCGATAGTTTTGATAACCCATTTGTTTGGGGTTACCCTTTCAATCATTGTAACACGGTAACCCTTTGCATCTTGAAGTAGTGTAATATAATGTCTATTTGATTTGCGTAAGGTTGAAAATAGTAAATGTTTTTGTACAAAAAACACGCTAGCGGCGCGGGGCGAACGGCGCGGCGGCGTTGTTGCGTCGGCACCTTTGACCTAATAGCGGCTTGTTTGATGCACTGAACAGGTGCCAAATTATATTAAATATAAAATTGTATTATCTCTCCCAAACTGTTGCAAACAATCTAGAGGTAGCTGGTTTCAATAAATTTATTCTCAGATATCAGCAGACTGTTGCAAACAATCTAAAGGTAGCTGGTTTCAATAATTGATTCTCAGATATCAGCAGACTGTTGAAAACAATCTAGAGGTAGCTGGTTTCAATAATTGATTCTCTGATATCAGCAGACTGTTGCAAACAATCTAGAGGTAGCTGGTTTCAATAATTGATTCTCAGATATCAGCAGACTGTTGCAAACAATCTACAGGTAGCTGGTTTCAATAATTGATTCTCAGATAAGAGCAGACTGTTGCAAACAATCTAGAGGTAGCTGGTTTCAATAACTGATTCTCAGATATCAGCAGACTGTTGAAAACAATTTAGAGGTAGCTGGTTTCAATAATTGATTCTCAGATATCAGCAGACTGCTGCAAACAATCTAGAGGTAGCTGGTTCTAATAATTGATTGTCAGAAAAGAGCAGACTGCTGTAAACTATCTAGAGTTAGCTGGTTTCAATAATTGATTCTCAGGTATCAGCAGACTGTTACAAATAATGCTGGTTTTAACACTAAAAAGTAAAAACCCATACAAAGGGGTAACCCCTTCAATAGCGTAACGAAGGGTAACCCCATCGTTGCTAAAACCCAATAAAAGGGTTACCCTTTGATATGTGTTTTATGCGGGTTACCCGAACAAAGGGTAACCCAATCGAAATGCGCAGACGATGAAAGTGTTACCCATTCGAAGGGGTTAACCCAAACTCGGGATTGTACGGTCCCTGGTTTATTTGTGTGAGTTTGAGTTTGGCGACAACAACGGTGCCTTTAGTAATTTTTTTGCATAGCATTTCCACTGTTCTTTCTGTTCCGTGGTACCACCGACAAATTTCTTTTCCCCGTTAACTGTACCACCGAAGTTTTTTGATTCAGTTTTTTTTTACTTTGGTTTACAATCCCTATCGAAAAAACTATTGCGTTGGTCCAGTTACTGACAGACTAGGGGTCCAATTCTGCTATAGAATTGCTTCACTATGGCAATGGTATCGTCGCAGAATCGTCACGTAGAATCCTTAGATTTATGAAACTCCAGAAAGTGCGTGCGGTGCTTTTTGCACGGAGAGATAAATTAATAGTTTCAAACTTGACGCTTAGACGCGCTTCCTTCCATCTGTATTCATCATCATTTAGTTTTGCTAAGCTGGAATACTAAAACGTGTCATTTTGTGACGATACCACTGTCATAGTGAAGCGATTAGTTTAGCAGAATAGGGCCCCAGATGAACGAAACCACGGAACCCCGAAACCGATCATATTTTGTTGTGTAGGTGCGTTCGCAGTTTATGACACTTCTTGACACTGACACAGGCCGAGTCGTAGCAAAGAGTCGTGTAGATAAAGAATTTGATTGTAGGTGACAGCATGACAGCATGCTATCCCGCGTCGACCCTACACGATTTATACACAATGTATGTATATTAAAAGTGTAACGAGTCCAATTCTGCACATTGAAGTTTTTTTTGCACAGCATTTCGTTATAAGAGAGGAACTGTGGACAAATGTGAATTCCTAATTAGTCGGCAGGTATAGCAATCGCGAACAAAGTCCGGCTACAGCTAGTATAATATATTACATAGTTGTTTTTTTAACTATACATAGAAAATAGGACTCAGACTACCCAGAACAAATATTTGCAGATCCTACAAATATTTGTCCTAAGGCGGGAATCGAACTCACAACCTAATGCGTCGCGGCGAACCTTCACCCGCCGCCCGCGCCTCATTAGTCGTGTAAAAAGTTCAGGACAAAGTAATTTTACAAGTCAACAAACAAAACCTGGAATTAGTGAGAAGGAAGGGAAAAAAACAAGGTGGCAAAACAAGAGCTACTGTAGTAACAATTAGTAGGTAGGTAGTAAATCTATGGTAAAAAGATTGCAATTCTGAAAAGCTAGAGAAACCTTAGTAAAAGTTAAGTGTACCTCAAGGAGGACTACCCACAACAGATCTTGCAAAATAGAAAGAAACTTCATGAGCAACATCAATAATTTGGCGTGTTATAAAAAACGATAAACAAACGAAATCACCCCTCCCCCTTACTTTCCCTGACCGAAGGTATAGACCAAGTATAGACCTACAGGTTCACGTGCGAAAAATTGTGTTTACACCGGCGACATCTAGTTATAATTCAAGTCTAATTTAGTTTGATGACACATGGTGTAACTGTTGACGCCCGTTGCCATGGAAACCATTAATTAGGTGATATTGAATTTATCATATTCAGAAGAATTTTTGTAAACACGCGATTTACGGCGGCGTACGTAGCAATTCCCCGAGAATCAAACTTATAGGGGACCATCTTAATATCAATTTTGATACAACAACGAAAGAATCATCAAAATCTATTAATAATTGGCGCAGATATCACCAAAACTGTTGTAGCTAGTCGTGATTCTCCAAAAATATTATGTTGCTTTTTAAGTTTAACGGGATAAATACTAATCCCTTGGGAATAACATTTTTATGAGACCACCTCGGGATTATTCTCTATACAAAATTAAAAGAATAGGCGAACATATCAATTAAACTACACACATACATAAAAAAAAACATACAGACGGAATGAGAACCTCCTACTTTTTAAAGTCGGTTAAAAAGAGAGAGCGGAGGGGAAAATAGCATATCTGCGCTATGATAAACTATGAGAGCCTACAAATAGGTACTACTAATGAAGAACGGGGAGGACCAATCAAGCAGGACCCAAATCTTAAAGAAACGGGAACTGGAATCAACTCTACAAAACCAGATTGTCCAGAATGATTCACTTAGCGCCGTGGCGGGATCACCTGCTAAATACCAGGAAGACAATCCTCGCCAATATTTTCAATAAATATGGCAAAAACTGTTTGGTCAGTTTTTATAAAGAATAACTGTCCAATTTGACAGTTCTTGCCATATTTATCGAGTGATATATAGGCGAGAATTGCCTTCCAGGACCCCTAGCAAGGGGATCATTCTATAGGGTAGAAGACATCTGATCGTCATACATTGGGTACATTATTGAAATTGAATAAATTAATTTCAATACCATTATATTAGTATTGTACGCAGTCGATGACAAAGTGACGTAATTATTCTGTATTCTACCCTAGACAACAAACCCCGTGTTTGCCTTACAGGCAGCTAATCAAACAAAAGTGAAGTAAACCAACATCGCATGAAGATCACAAGTCGTAACCTTGTGAGTGACATGACAACCTAATGACAATTTAATGACACACCTGTTTTATTTTCTTTATACAGGGTTATTGGTAAATCGACGTATTCCCGTTAGGAGGTGATAGCGGTGACTATTTGCAATAATTTTAACCCCCATATGCATTATGCAAAAGTGAACTATTTTTGAGTTATCATGTTTTGTAGCATTTTTCAAAATAAGTCAAAAATGCAAAATCAAAATTTGATTTAAAAAGAACTATATATTTAAATCTATTTTTTTCTTCTGATTTATAAAAACGATTATACAATGGTAATTTATCAATATTAAAACAACAATTATCGGTCCAAATTTAAAAATGCGAGACGAAAAACGATATTTTGCAATATTTTTTGAGATTTTTTTCTACTTGAAAACCCTAAAAACAAAAAAACAACGTTATGAAACTTGGCTTGCAGATTATTTTAAAAACATAATCGTTTTCTTAGCTCTCTAACAATGCATAACAATTAGGAACTTACTCGTATATCAACGAAACTGACAAAAAATTATCTCAAAGGAAGCAGGCGAAAATTCGTACCTATTCGAACTAAACTTAAGGTCGTTTTTAAAATTTCCATAAAATTAATTAAAAACAATACCCAATGTAAACAAAACGATAAATACAAATTTAAAATATAATTTAGTAACAGTTTAATAGTATTAACAATTAATAAGAAGTAACAATTAAGACAGTTTGTAATTTAGCCTAATTAAAGTTCTTGTTCGAAGTGACTCCCCTATTGCGTACGCAAAGTCGCATTCTTTTTCTGAGTTGTGACTTAACTACTGCGATGCGTTTTTATTTCTTGTTTTGAGTTCATCCGCGGATACCACAGGTGAGACGTCGTAAACTAGGGATACCATGTGACCCCAGACATAGAAATCAACCGGCGTTAAGTCCGGACTCCTCGGAGGCCACGGAATGGGTCCTCCTCGCCCTATCCAACGATTAGGAAAATGGCTATCGAGCCATCGACTAACAATGACAGTGACAGGAATTACCCATAACCCATACGTTATTGCACACAATTTTTAAAAGTAGACGTCCATGCGTGTACCTACTTTTCAAAGTTGTGTGCAAAATGCCGATGGCATTTGTATCCTGGCAGCCACACAGGGTCAACAACAACAAAAAGGCGTGTTTTAAACATAGGTTTGATAAAAATTAAGTCTTAATTACAGAATAAAACTATAATATAAACTATTACTAACTACTATTTAACTATAATATGCATTATACTTGATAATAATTATTTATATAAATATATGAGAAACGTATATTGTTTTAATAAACTAATATTAATATTTATTCAAATGTCTACTGTGAAATACAAAAGCTTATGGGCCACCATGGTGCGCTCAGATGCTCAGATGGCATGCGAGTTTTTACAAATTTAGACGTCAGAGGGCGCTAAAATTTTCCATAGACCTATGCAAATTTACTACTTTTAGAAGCGGCTACCTTCTTTAATACTATCTGATATTCAGGAGTATTTGAGTCTTCTTACAAAGACCTCTTTGATTATTTTTATACGATTTCAAAAATATAAAAAATTTACTAAAACAACATTTAAATTGACAATCGGCGTCTAAAAATCATTGCAGAATAATAAAAAGAACACACAAGATGCCTGATCCTGTCCGACAGTCCGTCACACACAGATTTTCTCATTACATACCTTGTTAGGGTTCCGTCATTGAGTTCCGTACCTCACAAAGAAAAAAGGAATCCTTTTAGGATTACTTTGTTGTCCGTCTGTCCATCTGTCCATCTGTCTGTCAACCCCCGTTTCTCGGGAACGCGTGCAAATATAGAATTTAAATTAACATCAAATAATCAATTCCAGTAAGTCAAGTAATTAATTAGTACGCTGGTGTCCGTACATGGCAACCCCTATCGAAACTGTTTCCGAGTAGGTACGCTTACCTTGGGAAGATGCTGCACTTGGGTAAAAACAATCAAAAAACATAAACGTTGCTTAAATTCAGTGATTAGCACTCTCCTTGGTATGGCCGTCAGGGCCTTTAATTATTAAATTTTATTTATTTTATTATTTGTTAGCGGCAATACTTATACACATCCTGTCAAAATTTTAACTGTCTACCTATTACGGTTCAAGAGATACAGCCTTGTTAAAGTAGAGCCAAATATCCAAAAAATATATAAAAGGAGCAATATAGGAAGTATGGGAGCCCCTTTAGTTTTAATAATTATTTCAATTTTATTCATTGCGGCCAGAGTAATACACATTCTGTGTAAATTACAACTGTCTAACTACCTTTTACGGTTCATGAGATACAACCCGCTGACAGACGGACGGACAGGCAGCGGAGGCTTAGTAATAAACCCTAAAAGGGTATATAGTAAATAATAAATGAAGATCTAATGTAGATAGTGTTGTTTGATTTTATAAATGTGCGTGTGAGAAGGTATGTGGTAGTAATTGTATATTGGCAATAATATCACAACGTTATTATATTAATAAACTTAATATAAAAGTCGAAAAAAGAGAAGACTTTCTTGGAGAAGGATAACTTAGGGCACTAAGGATTTATCTTATTAGTTTGTACTCTCAACAAACTTCAATTAAGTATCCCCAAGTGCACCTACGTCAACTTTACAAAAAAGACAAATATTACTCAATTCGCATACAATATTTGCAACACACGTCTCACCAAAGTAATTTCACTGAGAGACTTAGGGATACAGCTTGACGCTAAGGTATGTCTGAATCTCCATATAGAAAAAATTGTTAATAAGGCCTTCAAGATGTATGGATTCATTATGAGGTCTTCTACTGATTTCAAACATACATACACATATCTATACTTGGATAGGACCCTTGTTCGCTCTCAACTTGAGTATGCCGTTCCTATCTGGAGCCCTTACTATAAGAAGTACATTGAGGTTGTCGAGAGAGTTCAGCGTAAATTCTTGCGTGTTATGCACTATAGGTGTCACAAAAGATATTTATCGTCTTCCGAAATTCTCAACAAATATAATATGCTTACGCTTGAGTCCAGACGGCTATATATGGAAGCTACTACACTTTATAAGATCATCCGTAACAAATTCGACAGCATTGAATTGGTGCAGAGTATTTGTTACGCTGTCCCTAGAACATTACATACCAGAAAGGTGCGTGCCGGTCGCTTATTTTCGCTAAATACTTGCCGCACTAACTCAGGATTGCGTACACCAATTAGAAGAATGGTAGAGTCATATAACAAATATTTCCTAGACATTGATATATTTTTGTGCAGTGAGAGTCAATTTAAGAAGCATATTGTAGCAGTATAATTTTTAATTTGTCTTAATTCTTAGTATTTTGATTTTTGTTTCCAACTAAGTACTTTTACTTTTCAGCTTGTTAATTAACATCTAAATATTTCAACGTTTGTTCTGGTTGTTTATAAACTTTAGCGGAATTTTTTTAGTAACTACCTCATAAAGCAATCTGTGAATTGCGTCGTGGGCTGCATTATTATCCAAGATTATCATGTTTGATGTATACCTAATCTAGTTATGTAACTATATATTTTGTAGCCGTTAGCTTTTCCTGAATAAATGAAATGAAATGAAAGTTTTCTAGAACGTTTTCACTATTAATACTCATTGGTACCGAGCTATCTGACTCACGCAGAATCCGTAGCACGTGCTGTGAAGAGGCTTCCGTCAATTGGGACCACTAGGAAAAGGGACCGCGGTCCCAAACGCCGGATTGATTAAATTTATTATTTTTCTTCCGGCGAATGGGACCGCTCTCGAAATGATCGAAAAGATCTATTGTTCAAGGCAAATAAAGTACAGTCAAAGGAAACAATAGGTATAGAAAGTAATATTATTCAACAAAACTCTTTGATTGAAGACATTATTTATTTTTATGAATCAAATTATTATAACAATTATTATAAGAAAAAATGTTTTATTACGCTTTTGTTAGTATCTTGTTATTAAAAATGTACCTTATAAAAATATACACATACTAAATTTCTTTTATAAAATAAATGATCAACGAACTACAAACAAATAACAACAATAAGTCTGTAAAAGTAGACCAGTACAAAATTTAAAAAAATCAGCCTTAATACGTTTTACTTATATTAATTATGGTCTTTGACATTTAAATGTAATAAAAATAATCAACAAACTATATACAACAATCACAATTAGTTAAAATGCTCATTGTTAGGTATTTCTAATAATTTTTAGTTATTGTCTTTGTTATTTAAATTATAATAAAAATGTACATGTACCTATATCATACCTACTATAAAATAATCAACAAACTTTATACAACTATCACATTCAACAATCACAATTAGTCAGTGTCCATCGTAATTTCTCTAAACAATGGCCAATACTTATTTTACGGCTAAGTAATTCACTTACAGCGCTAGCTTAAAGTCTTCTTTTTCCTAGTCGAGTTTTGCTGACTCCGATTTCTTTTGCTTTACGCCACAGACTTTGGCTGAAATGAAAGTAACAGCCTACTATTTTCACACATGGGAAAACATTTCGAACCGCTTTTATTGCTGAAACTTCGAAGTCAATTGACATTACATTAGGCTCCCATTCGGGTATCTGTTGTTTTATCATTTCAAAAAGAAGCTCGTAGGTAGATGTCTTCTTATCAGGTAGAAGTGCATATAATAGTGGAACAACATTCACGATGTCTTCAGTACTTCCCACATCTGCATGTATGGTATAGAGATGACAGAATGTACTGAGGCAGATTTTAAAAGTGGCATCAATAAAAAAACGTTTGCACTCTTTCGAATATTTTTTCATGTCGTCACTAGCAAATATTAATATGCCTTTTTTAAAACTTTTATACAAATCTTTGGTACACAACACACAAAAAAATATTCATATTTTAATTGACAGGAACTATTATATTATGTTTATGAACTAGGTACCACTTACTTAAATATTGTCGTATTTATTTCGGATCTGTATCTGACGACGACTGTACAATTTACGTCACGTGGTTTGCGGTCCCATTCGCCGGAAGAAAATTAATAAAATTATATCAATCCGGCGAATGGGACCGCGGTCCCCATACCTAGCGGTCCCAATCGACGGAAGCCTCCTGTGAAGGTCCTCGAAACAACATATTATATAATGTAGTAAGAAATCGCGTATGCGCTGAAGTATTTTGTATGCTACGCCAGTCCTTCGTAGCGTCGTAGCACGTGCTACGATGGTCTACGTTAAAGTATGTTTCTCTTTATGGGGAAGGAAGTGGGAAGGGTAGGGAAAGTGATTTATATCACAGAAAAACGAAAACAAAGAGAACAAAAACCTCTACACAATGGTCCGCAACGATCTGCGACGTCTATTTTGAGAGATAATATGAGTTTTGTGATTTTTTGTGCAAGTGTCTATTCGCGCAAATGTACTTCGCGCAAGCGTCCTGATAGCCGCTTAGCTTGGGGCTATAATTATGATGCGGTGATGCGATTATTATAAAACATATACTAGCTATATACGTTTCCGGACGTGGAAAAGGCCTTCGACCGTGTATGGCACCCCGGCGTTCTGTACAAGCTCCTGCAAACCCCAACACCGCCCGCCATCATCAGGATTGTGGCCTCCTTCCTGGACAACCGGCGCTTCTTTGTCGCAGTTGAGGGAGCCACATCCACCACCGGAACCATCTCTGCTGGTGTACCGCAGGGTAGCTGCTTGTCGCCCGCGTTAAACGCGCTCTACACCGACGACATCCCCACCCTGGAGGGCCACCTACGCCCCGGGGAGAGGGATGTGTCGCAAGCGCTATTCGCGGACGACAGCGCCTATTTCGCGTTAATTTTTATTTATGTAGATTATTAATATTATAATTAATTAAGTATTATTAATTAAATACATATTTAAACGAACATTAGATTTTCTTTGGTATCGATTTTAAACACAATTAAAAAACTTCTCGATTTGAGATCCTTTTTTCAATAAATATTGAAACTCGACACGTGATTTTTTCTACTCTTAAGTTTGACTATAGGTAGGTAACTTCTGATCAAAATAAGAAGATATCAAATTTGTTTTTGTTTATTTGAGTTACAAATAAAATATTCTCTTTCTTCTCTTTCTTTCTCTTTCTTTCTTTTGATCTGAAAAGTTTATTACTTTTATGTGTAACTCTACGTTTAGAACATTTGCAAAACAAATACAGTCTGGCGCTCGTGTTTATCAATAGTAACTCTATTCCAATGTTATAGAGACCATAGGAACTGAAAAACCAAAGTTGTCAAACATCGTAATTCATATGACATCACCAGCTGTCAAAATGCAAAAAAGTGACATGACCTCACGTCCGTCCGAGATGGCATCCAGCCTCCGACTGAAGTTAGTGCCACTAACTTCACTAACTTAGTGGAAACGATTTTTAGCATATATTGAAAATGATGTCTGAATAATAAGGTTAAAATTCTATTGGCAAAATATTATCGTTGTTGCAATCACTTCGCAATACGCCTTACAAAAATGTATTTTATTGGATTTATTATTATTATATTGAATCCTATAAAAATACGATTGATTAACGGAAAGATAAAATGTTGAAGTAGTTGTTTTAATATGTTTAATTCATTTGGAGTTATTATATTTTCCGTGAGAGTTAAAACCCGTGATTTTTTAAAGTGCTTTTCTCTAGTGATTATTATCGATAGTGATTATTAACATCGCATAAGCCAATGTTTTATGCCGAGGTTTCGAGAGAATTAATCAAACACTTTGCACACGTGGTCCCAGCAAGATAGCGCTACACTTTTTTCGGCGAGAGCCAACTCCGTGAACACAAAACCCATAAAACGAATAAGTTCATTTTGTGTCATCGTATGGCAACACAGATCACAGGATCTCACCCCATGGGTATTTTTCTGTATAATAAAGCAAACGTATACGAACATAGCCGGAAAAAAAAACGACCGAAAAATACATGCTTTTCTGCAAAAATTTTTAGCTGTGCAGCACCCGGAATTAACTCGAAAAGTTCATGTATACACCGCGATGGAAAACATTTAGACGGAATAATTCTTAAAAAGCAAAAGCGGCATGTTTTTTCTTTTATTTGGTTTATAATACTTACTAGTTTTCTATTATGTAATATGTATTTTTTTCATTTAGGTTCAAATCCAAATTTTCCCACCGGACACCCTGTAGATACATATAGCGAATTGACGGTTACCTAACTAGAAGACGGGTAAATATATTTATAAAATGCTCACGAGTCAACACACAACAGCTGTGTCATCAAACGATGATGTGACGACCGAAGTGGCGTGGCGGGCGAGGGTCCGCCTGCGACGCAGGAAGTTGCGGGCTCGATTTCCGCCTTGGGACAAATGTTTGTACGATCTGCAAATATTTGTTCCGGGTGTTCTGGGTATTTTCTATGTATAAAAAAACAACTATCTATGTAATGTATTGTATTCTGCTTGGCTGGGGCTAGATGACGCCGTGTGGACAATTTAGGTAAGACGGTTACCGACAGTAAGTATGTTTGTTTATTTACCTACAATAATTTTGGCAAATATCGTTAAAAAAACAAAATTAGATGCACAAATTACAACAAAAGTAACAGAATAGACAAAAAATAACTAAGTTTTTTATAACTTTTAAGTCCATCTCGAAAACATGATTATACTACTATGGCAGGGCTAAAGGAAATGGTGCTTTAGCGGCAAGGCTTTACCGACAGCAACTGGAGCGGCGAGAAGAAGAACTGGGCGTTACCCAGACCACAAAGTTTTTATTAACAACCACAACACACTGATGGCCGGTCGAGCTTCACCTTGAGAAGGAGTACCGAGAGCAGATCCGAACAGAAGATGTGAAGTCGTGGAAGAAATCGAAAGAGATTCAACTACGAGCTGAGAGCGATAAAAAGAAAGACTGGCATACCACGGACCTCAGTTCTATGAATACTTAAGTCAGGTGAGTGGTTTTATTCAGGTATTTTAACTTTTAAGCTCTTTCTAGCCCAGGTCGTGACTTTTACGAGGTTTTTTCCCAGAAAGGTACCACGCTTACCACGCTCAGCACCCAGCCAGCATCCAGCATCTTCAAGAATTAGACTATCCAAGAAGAGTTGCTTTTTGTGAAATTCTCAAACAAAACGTAAAAAAATCATAAAACGAAAACTACGAAAAATCGGGGAACATACATGGGGTATTTTCGGGTTCCCTCGGGGGTGAGGCATTCATTTTTTATATGAAGTCACTGTTTGGTCCATCCTGTTTATAGGGCGGGTACCCTGAAACACTTTTTTTAGTTACCTATTTTATTCTATGACTTTGTCGACGTTATATGTAGCTACCTACATCAATGCCAATTATCAGCTTTCTAGTACTCATAATCACTGAGCTAAGCCGCGGACAGACAGACGGACATAGCGAAACGATAAGTGTTACTTGTTGACTACGGAACCTTGAAAAGTCTCTTTTATCGGTGAAGCTATATCTGAACAAACTTGCCGAAGTTTCACATTTATGTTTTTGGTAAGATTATTTTTTAGTGGTTAAATTGTTGTTTTCTGTTATTGTTGTCACGTTATCAAAAATTGATGTCTGTTTAAAAAAATACCTAACTTTGATTTTAGTAGGTAGGTAGGTATGGGTACCTACTATTACTGTACTGTACGGTCAGGCCGAGAATCTAGTTCATCTAAAGTTATATTCTCTCTCTAGTCTACTTGCAATACGTCTCGTACGATCTTTGTTGTTCCGTATTGAACTTTCATGTAACTTAAATCTAATTAATAAATCAGTTGCGAATTATCAAATTATCCTTGGATTTATCATTTCCGGGTACCTCTAACAAGTACCTACCTACTAGAGCTTATTATTTATTTATTCCTTATCAATGCGGTCAAAACCAACGGCAAAAGTTCTAAGCACAGCTGGCTGGCGCATGGTGGGCGCCGTGTCACCCATGTGTCACCCTGACTCGAGTTCGGAGGGGTTCGCCTCGAGTAGTGAGGGGGGCGCCACGGCCGCCATTTTTCATACCGCCGCCGCCGCACCAGCTTGGAGTATATAAGTTCCTTTCGCACTAGCAAGCGGCATCATTCATATTCCAAACTCGAACTGAGACAGAGTGCTTAAAACAAAATGAACAGTAAAAGTATTGTCTTCTCCATTGCCTTGATTTTGGCTTTTATTGATTTCGGTATGTATTTATTTTTCTTGCTAAATATTCCGACTTAAGTTTACTTTGGTACCTACTTCTTTTGACTGTCTTCTATCTGTGTGTATTTATAATAAGACTAGTTTTATATATGTGCGCGAGCTGCAAGCAGCTCGCGGCGGCTGTTTATATTGTTTATTTTTTTATTAGAACCCCTTTTCGTAACCTACACCCTCGATTTGGTCGAAATCGATAACCAAGAGTGAAATTTGCTATTAAAAAATGTCAGCCATCTTGGATTTTAAAATGGACATCTTTTTCGTAATCTACGAGTTTGAGTTGTTCGAAAACGATACCCATATTAGTGGGTGTGCTGTCACACAGCAAGGCTCGCTTCGCTCGCCTTGCTATGTGACGGGTGTCGAATTGCGGTTCGCTTCGCTCACCGCAATCCGTCCCACGGCACACGAAGCGCGGCTCGCTTCGCTCGCCTTGCTAAGTAACGGTGTCGCATTGCGGTTCGCTTCGCTCACCGCAATACGACTCCGCTCGCGCTGTCACACAGCGCGGCTCGCTTCGCTCGCCTTGCTAAGTAACGGTAGTCGCATTGCGGTTCGCTTCGCTCACCGCAATACGACTCTGCTCGCGCTGTCACACAGCAAGGCTCGCTTCGCTCGCCTTGCTAAGTAACGGTAGTCGCATTGCGGTTCGCTTCGCTCACCGCAATACGACTCCGCTCGCGCTGTCACACAGCAAGGCTCGCTTCGCTCGCCTTGCTATGTGACGGGTGTCGAATTGCGGTTCGCTTCGCTCACCGCAATCCGTCCCACGGCACACGAAGCGCGGCTCGCTTCGCTCGCCTTGCTGTGTGACAGTTGTCGAATTGCGGTTCGCTTCGCTCACCGCAAATCGACTCACAGCCCACGAAGCGCGGCTCGCTTCGCTCGCCTTGCTAAGTTACGGTGGTCGCATTGCGGTTCGCTTCGCTCACCGCAATACGACTCCGCTCGTGCTGTCACAAAGCAAGGCTCGCTTCGCTCACCTTGCTGTGTGACGGGTGTCGAATTGCGGTTCGCTCCGCTCACCGCAATCCTACTCGCAAAACACTAAGCGCGGCTCGCTTCGCTCGCCTTGCTAAGTAACGGTGGTCGCATTGCGGTTCGCTTCGCTCACCGCAATCCGACACACGCACGCCGTCATCAAATTCGGAATCCTCACCCCCATGTTAGTCGAAAACGATACCCATATCAGATTTTTTGATGGGGGAGGGGGTTCAGGGGGGCTGGGGGCGTGGGGGGTCACAGCAAGGCTCGCTTCGCTCGCCTTGCCGTTCCCCTTGGTCGCATTGCGCCTCGCTTCGCTCGCCGCAATGCTCCCCCCGTTTCAGGGGGAGGGGGTTCTGGGGGGGGCGTGGGGGGTCACAGCAAGACTCGCTTCGCTCGTCTTGCCGTTCCCCGTAGTCGCATTGCGGCTCGCTTCGCTCGCCGCAATGCTCCGCCCGAAAAAAAAGGTCAAAATTAGGGCAAATTTCGGTTTTTTAACAAAAAGACCCCCCTAGAGGGGCGGGGGGGCAAACTTTTTTCCGCATTCAAAATGACCTATCTTTATCTACACGATCCAAAAAAAAAATTTCTTCCAAGTCACTCCGCTCGGGAGATACGAAAAGGGGGGGTTGAAAAGAGGGCGGGAGGGGGGGTAAATTTTTTTTTCTTTCTATTCGAGAAGAAACCCTCTATACGACCCCGCAATCAAAACCCCCCTATCGTGACGAAATCCGGTAGCAATCTAAAAGAGGGGGTACTTTGGGGGGCCGGGGGGGGTAAATTTTTTTCTTTATCTAAATCACTCGTGCCCCTCTACACGACCCCCTAAAAAATATAACACAGTACTTCACCGTTAAGGAGCCCCCCTATGGGGGGAGGTTCCGGGGGGGCAAATCTCAAAAAGTCGGAATTTTCCCTAGGTCACCCGGACCCCCTCTACACGATTCCGTAAAAAAAAACATACCTTCCCCTCCACCATCAAGGAGAACAATTATGTCAATGAGTGAGTCAGTCAGTGGTAATCGAGCTGCAAGCAGCTCGCGGCGGCTGTTTATATTGTTTATTTTTTTATTAGAACCCCTTTTCGTAACCTACACCCTCGATTTGGTCGAAATCGATAACCAAGAGTGAAATTTGCTATTAAAAAATGTCAGCCATCTTGGAATTTAAAATGGACATCTTTTTCGTAATCTACACTGTCGAGTTAATCGAAAACGATACCCATATTAGTGGGTGTGCTGTCACACAGCGCGGCTCGCTTCGCTCGCCTTGCTGTGTGACGGTGGTCGAATTGCGGTTCGCTTCGCTCATCGCAATCCGACTCGCAACACACGAAGCGCGGCTCGCTTCGCTCGCCTTGCTAAGTAACGGTGGTCGCATTGCGGTTCGCTTCGCTCACCGCAATACGACTCCGCTCGTGCTGTCACACAGCAAGGCTCGCTTCGCTCACCTTGCTGTGTGACAGTTGTCGAATTGCGGTTCGCTTCGCTCACCGCAATCCGACTCGCAAAACACGAAGCGCGGCTCGCTTCGCTCGCCTTGCTACGTTACGGTGGTCGCATTGCGGTTCGCTTCGCTCACCGCAATCCGACTGGCAAAACACGAAGCGCGGCTCGCTTCGCTCGCCTTGCTAAGTAACGGTGGTCGCATTGCGGTTCGCTTCGCTCACCGCAATACGACTCCGCTCGTGCTGTCACAAAGCAAGGCTCGCTTCGCTCACCTTGCTGTGTGACGGGTGTCGAATTGCGGTGAGCGAAGCGAACCGCAATCCGACTCGCAAAACACGATGCGCGGCTCGCTTCGCTCGCCTTGCTAAGTAACGGTGGTCGCATTGCGGTTCGCTTCGCTCACGGCAATACGACTCCGCTCGTGCTGTCACAAAGCAAGGCTCGCTTCGCTCACCTTGCTGTGTGACGGGTGTCGAATTGCGGTTCGCTCCGCTCACCGCAATCCGACTCGCAAAACACGAAGCGCGGCTCGCTTCGCTCGCCTTGCTAAGTAACGGTGGTCGCATTGCGGTTCGCTTCGCTCACCGCAATACGACTCCGCTCGTGCTGTCACAAAGCAAGGCTCGCTTCGCTCACCTTGCTGTGTGACAGTTGTCGAATTGCGGTTCGCTTCGCTCACCGCAATCCGACTCGCAAAACACGAAGCGCGGCTCGCTTCGCTCGCCTTGCTACGTTACGGTGGTCGCATTGCGGTTCGCTTCGCTCACCGCAATCCGACTGGCAAAACACGAAGCGCGGCTCGCTTCGCTCGCCTTGCTAAGTAACGGTGGTCGCATTGCGGTTCGCTTCGCTCACCGCAATACGACTCCGCTCGTGCTGTCACAAAGCAAGGCTCGCTTCGCTCACCTTGCTGTGTGACGGGTGTCGAATTGCGGTTCGCTCCGCTCACCGCAATCCGACTCGCAAAACACGAAGCGCGGCTCGCTTCGCTCGCCTTGCTAAGTAACGGTGGTCGCAATGCGGTTCGCTTCGCT
The DNA here is from genome assembly GCA_963662085.1 of Eupithecia inturbata. Taxonomy (NCBI): domain Eukaryota; kingdom Metazoa; phylum Arthropoda; class Insecta; order Lepidoptera; family Geometridae; genus Eupithecia; species Eupithecia inturbata. The sequence continues at coordinate 5,256,136 of OY759195.1, forward strand.
CACCGCAATACGACTCCGCTCGTGCTGTCACAAAGCAAGGCTCGCTTCGCTCACCTTGCTGTGTGACGGGTGTCGAATTGCGGTTCGCTCCGCTCACCGCAATCCGACTCGCAAAACACGAAGCGCGGCTCGCTTCGCTCGCCTTGCTAAGTAACGGTGGTCGCATTGCGGTTCGCTTCGCTCACCGCAATACGACTCCGCTCGTGCTGTCACAAAGCAAGGCTCGCTTCGCTCACCTTGCTGTGTGACGGGTGTCGAATTGCGGTTCGCTCCGCTCACCGCAATCCGACTCGCAAAACACGAAGCGCGGCTCGCTTCGCTCGCCTTGCTAAGTAACGGTAGTCGTATTGCGGTTCGCTTCGCTCACCGCAATCCGACACGCGCACGCCGTCATCAAATTCGGAATCCTCACCCCCATGTTAGTCGAAAACGATACCCATATCAGATTTTTTAATGGGGGAGGGGGTTCAGGGGGGCTGGGGGCGTGGAGGGTCACAGCAAGGCTCGCTTCGCTCGCCTTGCCGTTCCCCTTGGTCGCGTTGACGCTCCCCCCGTTTCAGGGGGAGGGGGTTCTGAGGGGGCATGGGGGGGTCACAGCACGGCTCGCTTCGCTCGCCGCGCTGTTCCCCGTGGTCGCATCGCGGCTCGCTTCGCTCGCCGCAATGCTCCGCCCGAAAAAAAAGGTCAAAATTAGGGCAAATTTCGGTTTTTTATTAAAAACACCCCCCTAGAGGGGCGGGGGGGGCAAACTTTTTCCGCATTCAAAATGACCTATCCTTCCCTACATGATCCAAAAAAAAAATTTCTTCCAAGTCACTCCGCTCGGGAGATACGAAAAGGGGGGGTTGAAAAAGGGGCGGGAGGGGGGGTAATTTTTTTTTTCTTTCTATTCGAGAAGAAACCCTGTATACGACCCCGCCATCGGAACCCCTCTATCTCGACGACATCCGGTAGCAATGTAAAAGAGGGGGTACTTTGGGGGGCCGGGGGGGGTAAATTTTTTTCTTTATCTAAATCACTCGTGCCCCTCTACACGACCCCCTAAAAAATATAACACAGTACTTCACCGTTAAGGAGCCCCCCTAAGGGGGGAGGTTCCGGGGGGGCAAATCTCAAAAAGTCGGAATTTTCCCTAGGTCACCCGGACCCCCTCTACACGATTCCGTAAAAAAAAACATACCTTCCCCTCCACCATCAAGGAGAACAATTATGTCAATCAGTGAGTGAGTGAGTGGTAATCGAGCTGCAAGCAGCTCGCGGCGGCTGTTTATATTGTTTATTTTTTTATTAGAACCCCTTTTCGTAACCTACACCCTCGATTTGGTCGAAATCGATAACCAAGAGTGAAATTTGCTATTAAAAAATGTCAGCCATCTTGGAATTTAAAATGGACATCTTTTTCGTAATCTACACTGTCGAGTTAATCGAAAACGATACCCATATTAGTGGGTGTGCTGTCACACAGCGCGGCTCGCTTCGCTCGCCTTGCTGTGTGACGGTGGTCGAATTGCGGTTCGCTTCGCTCATCGCAATCCGACTCGCAACACACGAAGCGCGGCTCGCTTCGCTCGCCTTGCTAAGTAACGGTGGTCGCATTGCGGTTCGCTTCGCTCACCGCAATACGACTCCGCTCGTGCTGTCACACAGCAAGGCTCGCTTCGCTCACCTTGCTGTGTGACAGTTGTCGAATTGCGGTTCGCTTCGCTCACCGCAATCCGACTCGCAAAACACGAAGCGCGGCTCGCTTCGCTCGCCTTGCTACGTTACGGTGGTCGCATTGCGGTTCGCTTCGCTCACCGCAATCCGACTGGCAAAACACGAAGCGCGGCTCGCTTCGCTCGCCTTGCTAAGTAACGGTGGTCGCATTGCGGTTCGCTTCGCTCACCGCAATACGACTCCGCTCGTGCTGTCACAAAGCAAGGCTCGCTTCGCTCACCTTGCTGTGTGACGGGTGTCGAATTGCGGTGAGCGAAGCGAACCGCAATCCGACTCGCAAAACACGATGCGCGGCTCGCTTCGCTCGCCTTGCTAAGTAACGGTGGTCGCATTGCGGTTCGCTTCGCTCACGGCAATACGACTCCGCTCGTGCTGTCACAAAGCAAGGCTCGCTTCGCTCACCTTGCTGTGTGACGGGTGTCGAATTGCGGTTCGCTCCGCTCACCGCAATCCGACTCGCAAAACACGAAGCGCGGCTCGCTTCGCTCGCCTTGCTAAGTAACGGTGGTCGCATTGCGGTTCGCTTCGCTCACCGCAATACGACTCCGCTCGTGCTGTCACAAAGCAAGGCTCGCTTCGCTCACCTTGCTGTGTGACAGTTGTCGAATTGCGGTTCGCTTCGCTCACCGCAATCCGACTCGCAAAACACGAAGCGCGGCTCGCTTCGCTCGCCTTGCTACGTTACGGTGGTCGCATTGCGGTTCGCTTCGCTCACCGCAATCCGACTGGCAAAACACGAAGCGCGGCTCGCTTCGCTCGCCTTGCTAAGTAACGGTGGTCGCATTGCGGTTCGCTTCGCTCACCGCAATACGACTCCGCTCGTGCTGTCACAAAGCAAGGCTCGCTTCGCTCACCTTGCTGTGTGACGGGTGTCGAATTGCGGTTCGCTCCGCTCACCGCAATCCGACTCGCAAAACACGAAGCGCGGCTCGCTTCGCTCGCCTTGCTAAGTAACGGTGGTCGCAATGCGGTTCGCTTCGCTCACCGCAATACGACTCCGCTCGTGCTGTCACAAAGCAAGGCTCGCTTCGCTCACCTTGCTGTGTGACGGGTGTCGAATTGCGGTTCGCTCCGCTCACCGCAATCCGACTCGCAAAACACGAAGCGCGGCTCGCTTCGCTCGCCTTGCTAAGTAACGGTGGTCGCATTGCGGTTCGCTTCGCTCACCGCAATACGACTCCGCTCGTGCTGTCACAAAGCAAGGCTCGCTTCGCTCACCTTGCTGTGTGACGGGTGTCGAATTGCGGTTCGCTCCGCTCACCGCAATCCGACTCGCAAAACACGAAGCGCGGCTCGCTTCGCTCGCCTTGCTAAGTAACGGTAGTCGTATTGCGGTTCGCTTCGCTCACCGCAATCCGACACGCGCACGCCGTCATCAAATTCGGAATCCTCACCCCCATGTTAGTCGAAAACGATACCCATATCAGATTTTTTAATGGGGGAGGGGGTTCAGGGGGGCTGGGGGCGTGGAGGGTCACAGCAAGGCTCGCTTCGCTCGCCTTGCCGTTCCCCTTGGTCGCGTTGACGCTCCCCCCGTTTCAGGGGGAGGGGGTTCTGAGGGGGCATGGGGGGGTCACAGCACGGCTCGCTTCGCTCGCCGCGCTGTTCCCCGTGGTCGCATCGCGGCTCGCTTCGCTCGCCGCAATGCTCCGCCCGAAAAAAAAGGTCAAAATTAGGGCAAATTTCGGTTTTTTATTAAAAACACCCCCCTAGAGGGGCGGGGGGGGCAAACTTTTTCCGCATTCAAAATGACCTATCCTTCCCTACATGATCCAAAAAAAAAATTTCTTCCAAGTCACTCCGCTCGGGAGATACGAAAAGGGGGGGTTGAAAAAGGGGCGGGAGGGGGGGTAATTTTTTTTTTCTTTCTATTCGAGAAGAAACCCTGTATACGACCCCGCCATCGGAACCCCTCTATCTCGACGACATCCGGTAGCAATGTAAAAGAGGGGGTACTTTGGGGGGCCGGGGGGGGTAAATTTTTTTCTTTATCTAAATCACTCGTGCCCCTCTACACGACCCCCTAAAAAATATAACACAGTACTTCACCGTTAAGGAGCCCCCCTAAGGGGGGAGGTTCCGGGGGGGCAAATCTCAAAAAGTCGGAATTTTCCCTAGGTCACCCGGACCCCCTCTACACGATTCCGTAAAAAAAAACATACCTTCCCCTCCACCATCAAGGAGAACAATTATGTCAATCAGTGAGTGAGTGAGTGAGTGGTAATCGAGCTTTATATAATATAACTAGAGGGTATAAGTTCGCGAGCTGCAAGCAGCTCGCGTGTGTTGGACTCTGCCTTATAAACCGATTTTGCCAAAGGTACCTAATTATTTACGCAAGGAAATGCACAATAGCCACCCCGCCGCAGTTACCTACCTGGGTTTTTACAAAACAATAGATACCCTTTTTAGCCGCTCCCCTCGCCCCGGATCGCGCCGCCCCGCCCCACCGCCGAATTGCCGCGTTTTGCTAATAATCGCTCGCCACGCAGCGGGGAGATGACCTAGATGTACCTATTCGGTTTTGATTAGCACCCCTTTTCGTAACGTCTACACCCTCGATTTGGTCGACAACGATATACAGGAGCGAAAACTGCGATTAAAAAATGTCAGCCACCTTGGATTTTAAAATGGACATCTTTTTCGTAATCTACGAGTTCGAGTTATTCGAAAACGATACCTACCCATATTAACATACACCCTCGATTTGGTCGAAATCTTTAACCAAGAGTGAATTTTGCGATAAAAAAAATGTCAGCTATCTTAAATTTTGAAATGGACATCTTTTTCGTAATCTACGAGTTCGAGTTAGTCGAAAACGAAACCCATATTATTTGGTGCTCGCGTGTGTTGGACTCTGCCATAGAAACCCTTTTTGCCAAAGGAAAATATTTACCTACCTACCTACCTTTATTTATCATAAAATAATCTATTCCACACCAGAACGAATCTAAGCCGCTACATTAAAGGAAATATTGCGAATAATACCATCTTAAAATGTTTTCCGAAACAAACTATAGGTAAGTACCTACCTATTATACTTACCTACTACCTACCTACATGACTGTATCGTAGTCTATATTCGATTCGATGGCCACTATGTAGGTACCTGCGTGCGTAGTGCAGAGTGGGTAGGTATGTAAGTAATTTAATATCGCTGATTGTTAATCAGCGATTAAAGGTCCTTGATGCAGCTAACCGTAGGTAGGTAGGTACCTACATAGGTAGATATTTTGTAATGAACTCTGAAAACATGTATTATGTTTTTCTCAAGGTGGTTCAAACTGCGTACAAAAAGTGCCGAATACTTATTTTTAGCTTTTAGCGCCATCTTAAAGTTTTAACTGAAATTAATTAGTAACATGGAATCTATCCTAATATTTTAAAGGCTTATGGTGTTCTCTAAAGACTCGATAGATGGCGATGTGGTTAAAACTGTGTACAGAAGTATCGAATACCTATGGCATATAGCGCCATCTTCAAGTTTCAATCGAAATTAATTAATAACATGGAAACTAACCCAATAATATGTAGGTATGTCCTCGGCATTTGCCTTTCTAATTATTTTAAAGGCTTATGATGTTCTTTATAGGTTTGATAGATGGCGATTGTCAATACCTATGTCAAAAACGTAAAATTTCAATAAAAGGATTAGGTAGGCATAAATCAGAAATAATTAAACAATTAATTATTTCTGATTTATGTTGCCTAATTATTTGTACCTAATTATTGATAAATTGCGATAATCGGATAGGATATTGAATCAGAACACAGTCTATGAAATCAAATCTTGTATTTACGTAAATAAAATAACCATTGTTTTTACATAGGGTAGATTATCCAAGTTGATTGTAATAAAATATTGTACTTAGATGGTGGGCAATATTTCAAAGCTAGTTGACAATTTATTTCAGCTGAAGAATTGTTTGAATCTGGTGTCCTCCAATTTGTATGGTATCTGAAAACGAATAACAAAATTAGATACAATTTCAATGGTTTTTTATTTTTAAATTTTTGCTTTGTAGGGCCTGTTGTACTTTCAGAATTGTGTAGAGTGCAGTTTTTATAACTAATACTGCCATCATGCACATAATTATTATGTTGGTTTGCACCAGCTCGAGGCGAGGCGGCGGCGCGCGGCGGTACGCACCCTTGCAGGTCGCACTGCTGAGGCTGGGCAGTGAATGTATTAAATAATAGCTGGCACCTACATGTTTAATATAATATAATTTGGTAATGTAGGTAGGAAATAATTATGATAATATTTTAATCAGAAAGATAGGTCTACCTCATACATAATGAATAATTTGATGAATAATGGTGTTTGTAAGTTTTTTAGTGTTTATAGCTGATAAACGGTAGGTACGCCGACTGTTGAATATGCCTCAAATAATGGGGTTTTTGCTGTAATCATCATGTTTGGAAGGCGGGTTAGTAATTGCAATAATGGTTTTCAAATAGACAGAAGAAAGCTGCTGCCTTTTTTCTGAGAGGTTCCCTTAGTTGGCTTTCCACGACATTTACAAGCTCAGTTGAAAAAGTCGATTCTTACGCTGCTGTCACCGTCTCGGCCAGGCGTTTTTATTGTCGCCTCTTTAATTATTTGTAATTAATTTGGTAACTCACCAGGATTAGCTTTGCAAAATATCTTGTTTTGGGCAAGTAGACATTTACTGGGATTAGATAGGTTTTTGATCACGATTCACGATGATGGGTTTTCTTGCCAAATACTGAAAAATAAACATGATGTTATTAATTTAACTTAATACATACATATTTTATACACATTTTACACTATTTGTAACTACGTTTTAGTTGAAGTCGATTTTACCTCAGATGGGACATGGACAATTTTAAATAATATTAGGATAAGTTTACAGTTTCTATCGGTGAGGCTAAATAACGTTATTTCTTAATGTGTAGGTATAAAATTTGGTAGGATATATCTAGGCTTAATCTTTTTATCCATATTATCAAAGAGATGTTGTATTCCAAGAAACGATTATAGGTTATTTTATATTCAAAATAAAACTAAATAGTAGGTACATTTTCAATGGCAATCAGTGTTAAGACGCTTAAGAAGCAAATAATAATAGTGAATGTACATAGAAAATTGTTATCTTGTTACCTTTGCATTGGTAGTTTTAAAGCTGGGTTGCTTGTTTTCATGTTGCGATGTAATATAGTGTAGATGACACGTGTGACAGTGTGAATTTGACGGTGCGTGCGCAGTACATAATTATAGTCATCCATCATTCTAAAATGATTTGCTCACGCAGATAAATCAGCAATCTGAAATAAATTATTTAATTACTTTATTTGTCTTATAATTCATTATTTTAATTGCCAATTGATTAACATGGACGTCTCGTACTTGATTCGCCTGTGGCGCGACCAGAAAGGGCGCCCAGAGGCTGGGCAGTGAATGGGTTGACAATTATTGAGGAAGCGGCAAAGATCAACACGATTTGTGCTATTTTCTTAGAATTGTTTCATTTTATAAGGTATTGAATGAATATATTTACCGATTTTGTGGATTTCGGAATGCATTTCATGCATTATCTATGGTAATTTTACCCTCGCGCCGCGCCGCTGGCATCGCCGTCGCGCGCGACGCATTGATTTTGCTGTTTTCATCATACACGCAGTCAGTTGTTAGGTGTCATTGTTTGCTGCTACTCCAAGCCCTGTGGGATTTGAAGTTATGTATTTAAAAACACAAAGTTTGCTGATAAAAGTGTATTTGCGCATACTGTTTTAAATAATATGATTTTACAGATTCCCAATTAATAAAACTTTGATTTAATAACTGATTGATTTATCATCACCAACCTATCTTAGTCCACTGCTGGGCATAGGCCTCCCCTAATGAGCGCCGTAGCGCCCTGTCTTCAGCAGATCGTCATCCCAACTGGCCAAAGGGCGTCCTACACTACGTTTGCCGATTCGCGGTCTACACTCGAGAACACGTTTACTCCAGCGGTTGTCAGTTTTTCGCGTGATATGGCCGGCCCACTGCCTCTTCAGCTTGCTTTTTCTCTGAGCTATCGATAGCTTTGGTTCTCTGTTGGATGTATTTGTTACGAATCCTATCCTTATCAAAGATCCTATAATTATCAAAGATTACCTTTTGTTAGGAGTTGTACTAAATCGTAGTTGCATTCTATGTCGTCGGCGGCGGCGCGGCGGCGGTGGCGTTTCTTCGCGTCGCAGCTACAGGCTGCGTGCACAGAGGTGTTTGCAGTGTTGGCGGTTCGCGCTTCTTGTTGGGATGTTCTCGTGCCGCCGCGCTCCGTGCTGTGCGGCTATTGCGTTGTTAATGCATCGTCGTCGTCCGTCGTTGTTGTTTAAAGTACCTACTTCATGTAATGACAATGATTAAAGTTAAAGTCGATTTCCACACCACCTCAGGAGGTACGACAATGGCGCGTTTTTTTTAACGTGGTATCCCCAATAGGCCTAATCCACGCTAACTACATATATATCTAATAAAGCATAACTACATATATATCTAATAAAGCATATTCTAACTAAATGTATAAGTAAAATTAATAAATATATCACAGTATACTGCCATTTCACATGATTTTAGTTAGTATTTACAGCGATTTGCCCACAGATGTACAAAGGTGAACGATTCTAAAAAATTCCAGGAAACTCTAAATTATTGTTATTATTATTACGGCCTACTAAATATGTTTTATGAGATAAGCTCTGAAATTACTACATTTTTCGCGTACGGTTTGCCATTTATAATTCGGTCCGGATGCATTAAAATTTTTATATTTTCTTTTGCCGTGACTCTACCTAAAGCGACGTAAAGCTGCCCGTGGCTAAACATATCCGATCTTAGGTCCAAACCGACGCGAGCTATAGTCTGACCCTGACTTTTATGAATTGTCATCGCGTAGCACAACTGCATTGGAAACTGACGGCGCAACATTTCAAAAGGACTGTTTGGACTAATTGGAGCTTTAAATAATATTCGCGGAATTAAATGGTCATCTGTATTATTAATTTTTCTAACTCTAATCAAAAGACGCGAAGTTCCCGTTATTATTACTTTTGTACCATTTACAAGGCCGTCATTGAAACTGAGATTACGGGTTATCATGCAAATGCATCCTATTTTTAATTTGAGGTCGTGTTCCGGCATACCTTTTGGATTTAAATTATTTAACGTATCTATACCAAAAAACAGTTCATCTGCACCATCGTTATCTATTTTATCTATTGAGTAAAAGTGCTCTACCTCCCCCTCTAATTTTTCTAATATTAAATTATTTATATTTCTTACGGCCTCGTTGCGAGTGCATAATATTGCCCGGTGAATACATACACTGGACTCTACTAAAGATGGAAAAACAAAGTCTACTAATTCTTCAATTTCATCTACTCTATCTATATTACTGATATCAATTAAATTTTTGAGATTACCCTCTACAAAATTTACAGTAGGTACGAGGTTAGAGCCAATATTTAATATAAATTCACTGTAATCTCTATCGTGACATCTATGTGAAGTGACCAATGAAAAAGATTTAATTTTTTGCCAAAGTGGAGACGTTTTGACGGATGCATTTAAAATGTCTGAATTAGTTTTAGCGTACGGAACTACGGGAGGAATTTGTCTAAAGTCTCCAGCAAAAATAATTACTTTACCTCCAAAAATTTTATCTGTTTTCATAAGATCCCGCAAGGATCTATCTAATATATGAATCAAATATTTATGAGCCATCGGAGCTTCATCATAAATAATAACGTCCGCGTGTGCTATCAATTCGGCTCTTTGACTACCGTTTGTAATAGACCAGTAGCTGAGGTCGTCTACGAATTCTAACGGGAATTTAAACATACTATGCGCCGTGGACCCCCCTGTGTAGTTCTGAGCGGCAATCGCAGAACTGGCCGTACACAAAACAACCCCTTGTAAATTGCCGCGTACGTGTGACGTTATCGTATTTAGAAGATACGTTTTACCGGTACCGGCAGGACCATCAACGAAAATCGCGGTATCGTTTGCGTCGCGGAAGTTAGGGTCACTGCACAGATTCGCAACGTAATCGAAAATCGCACGTTGATCCGCGGACAAGCTAGGTAAATGTTCGTCGACTTCATTTACTAATAAATCGCGATTGTATTCGACGCGTTCCCTACCTAACTCGGTCGTAGTGTCGACGACTTCTGGCAAACCGTGTTGTATAAGCGACGTGCCGTGCTTCCGAAGCATTCTATTAATTTGAATGAGACACAAAGTGTGTACTCTTTCCTCATCAGCGTTTTCTCCTAATCTGTGCGAAATATCTTCGCTTAATTGTTTTTTAAAATTTTCCCAGAGAGAAGCTACTGCGACGCCGTTGACAGCCAAAAGAACGAAAAAGCTACGCAGTCGCGGTCCCGTGAAAAAAGTTGATGCTTCTAACATAGCTCTTTCGTATTCGACTTCGTCATCGGCCAAACCAACAAATTTAGCAGCATCCTGGAAAGTTTGACAATTGGGACCACCAAGTTTAATTAGATCTGCGAAACTACGACAGGGATATGATTTTAAAAGAACTCTGAGAAAGAATTGTTCACCTCTGTTTGGTGCGACCCAAAACAAACGCGCGACGAGCTCACCCCTTTGTCTTTTCGTGACGAATTTACCGTTTCCCGTTTGAAATATTTCCGTATTTTTTGTAGAGGGACGCTGCGGATGAACGATGTAACGTTCGTAAAAGTCTAAGTAAGTTAGTCCGTGAAATTCGTCTGCCTCGGGGCGGTTGAAATATGTTAAAAGGTCCGAGGAGGAACGTTGCGCAGATTCCTCTTCGGTGCCTGGTTTAAAAAATACCGAGTGTTGATTTTCTAGGTGTACGGGTAACATTTTAACGGTTGGCTCACGCGCGGTTACATCAAACTCTAACGTCCTCCAGGCTGCGTCACTGGAGCCTACATATCTTTTAGTTACGAAAGTTTCGATTTCATTATTTTTATCCGCTTCGGGCACTACAGTTACGCGCGATTCGTCCTGACCTTTACTAATATATTTAAACAAATATTTAACTACCGTACGTTGGGTGGACACTTCCAAGTTAATATGAGCATCGTATTTAAGAAGAAGAGCCGCGTTATATGGAACAACCCAGGTGTCATTTACGGTTACTTCCCGATTGTACTGTTTAATTTTACCTGTATTTGTACTGTCTCTACGCAAATTAATAAATCCTTTATCTGTACTAAAAGTGGTGGCTGTTTCAAGTTTTGGAAAAAATTTGTTACATTTAAGTTTCTCTTTATCCCAGCAAGGCAAATCAGTCCGATGCGGAGGACCACACGGACCGTGTATCATATTATTTAAAACGATTTTACGCAATTTCCCGTCAGCTTCTGACTCTTTGGGAATATCGGCTCTAACAAATTTATCTATATCTATATTATGGACAGGGCCGCCACCTTCCACCCTGAAGCAAATATGAGCATGAGGTAAACCTCGTTTTTGAAATTCTATTACATGTATTAAATAAAGGCATTTGCCAAACCAACGACCGGTTCTTAAATCTCTTAATAATTCAGCTAATCTTAAATTAAATGCTCTTGCACAAATAAGGGGATTTGTTTTGTTTGATTTTATGGACTGTTGAATTTCCGGCCATTTAGGATTACATGTAAATGTCAAAAAATATGATGGATTTCCCAATCTATTCACTAATGCAATCGAATCACAATATTTAGTTTTCATGTATCGCGGCCCCCCCGTAAAAGTGTTCGGCAAGTAAATTCGACCAGCAACAACCCCCCCCTCTGCCTGAATTGTTTCATCTGAGCGAATCTCATTCCTGGCTACGATACTCATTTCAACTTCTTGAAGCGGGGCGGTTCTAAGTTCATTATGTGAACTGTGAGTCTGTAAGCTTTTTAAAAATCGTAAACGCTCTTCTATTATTCGGCAATACATATCAACTAACCATTCCTCTGATAATCTACCTAATTCAGAAAAACGAGGCTCGGACAAAAGTAAACATCTGACATATTTATTTTGAGTTAATTTTTTTTTATTATTATCTAATTTATTTGGATACCACCCTGGATTACCTAAGGGATATAGTATGGGATACTGAAGGCATTCATACAACGAATCCATAATATCTACTGTGTGTGGTTTCCTAGCGCCTATTTTCCACACAGCTATGCAATTAGGTTTATAATCTTGCCTATCGGTATTTATAATAGCTGCTATTTCTCTACCTACAGGGTCACCGAGAATGTTACCGTGAGTCGCGCGCGAAGTTCTTTGAAATTGAATAAAAGCCTCATCTGATGGATGTCGGCTTAACTGTACGAAACAATCAATATACGGATTTACGTTTTCTAAATAAGCATTTATGCATTGAACTACCTGTTTATCAAGATTTCTACTTTGCGCTAATTCTTCACGTTCGCTTGCATCGTGAATATACAAGCCTATATTATTTACGCTACCCGTATATCCTAAATCCATCAATCTATGATAAATCCGACCTTGAATTTTTAAAAACGATATTCCCGCAGGTTGCACAAAACCGGAAGTAGTACCTAAAGCACTAAACGCGAAAAGGTTGTTATACGCCCTAGGTCTAGACTGAAACGACGGATGACTATAAAAGTCCTCGGTAAGCGGTTCAAAGGTTTGAACGTTGTACGCGCCGAACCCGCAACACCATTGTTTTCGCGGTTTTTCTTCATCAAAGAGACGCGCCTTACATTTCGGACATACATATGTCTCTGGCGACAATAGAGACGGTTTTTTTAGCGAAAATGACCTAACCGCGTCGAGATCAGCGTCCCTCATCGCTCCGATTAAGATTGTCGAACCGCGTAACGGCTCATCAACATTGCGACTGCGTTCGTTGTAAGCGGCCGAAGCGATTCTGTTGACTTCGGGGTGATGCTCGTTATATCGTTGGACGGCTACGCGGTTTACTTCGGGGTGGGATTGAGAATATGTTTGGACTGCTACGCGGTGGATATCGGGGTGGGATTGAGAATATCTATGGACTGATTCACGGTTAATTCCGGGGTTTTTATCGTTATATTTTTTTACGGCTTTCCGATTTACATTTTGATTTTTGGCGTTATATTTTTTTACCGCATCTAAATGAGCATTTACTTTGGTACTTTTCCTACCTCGTTTCACTTTTTTGGGTCGACCAACTTTTTTCGTTGAAGTTTCTGGGACTTCAATATTTTCAACAGATAATTCCGAAAACATGTTTTGTTGGTTTACTGCTGGTTTATCATTGGTCGCAACCACATTTTTTGTATTTAATTTATTAGTTTTCACGGTTCTTATGGATTTAGTCGTGGTTGCGACTGATCTAGTCTCTATGCTAAGCATACTTAATTGCGACGCGCGTAGTATTGATGGAGATTGCGACGATTCGGAATCGTTAAATGGCACAACGACGTGTGAATTTAATCTAAGAATAGACTGCGAGAGCGTCGCCGGCGACGAAGACAGAGAATCGCGACGGGTTAATGACAAATATTCCGAAAGAATTGATGGCGATAGCGTTGCCAGCGAACAGTCAGTTACTGATTCAACTGAAGAAGGTGCTAACGCATGTACAACGTTATTAACGCGAGTTTGGAATGGCGCCGGCGCCGACGGCGGCGTTTGAGTAATCAACTCAACCGATGAGGGCAGCGTAGGAGTTGACGACCGTGACCTACGAACTACGTCTGCGTAAGACGGCGAGCATTGTGTAAGATCGTTATCGTTTACGCGAATAACGTGGACTCGGTTGATCGAATATTCGCCGTTTAGTATTCCACGCGCGAAAAGTAATTTAGTTAGTTGATGTAATGAATTGCACCGAAACAAACGAGCTACTCCGTTTTCCGTGAATTTGTTATCTTTACCTACTTTATGACTATTAAACAGATATAAAACATTATCATGCCGCCAAAACGCAACCGTGTAAAGTTGCCCGGTGAACAAATAACTGTCCCTGTCGTCGTTGTGCTCTGAATTGAATACTTGCGTTGCTAAAATTTTTACCAACATCGATTCAGCTACGGATTGCGACAGAGCTGGGCTGGGAAACGCCCCATTCGCGATCCAGCAGTAGTCTACATCTGATATTTGAGCCGAAAAGTACCCGACCCGAATATCTGTGGGCAAGTCGTCGGTTCTAAGATAGGTTGTACCGGGCGGACACTTAAACTTTCGTGACATGTAAAGCGTGTCACCACTCTGGAGTATGGTATCTATATCAACACTACTGTCGAATATTCGATTTTTCGCGACTGAATAGACCGCGGCACATGCTGCCATGGCCATACACTGTGAGTTAGTACCTGCGTATCGTGCATCTCCCTGGTGGGTGGTACCTTTTGTATGAAATGATATGGTTAGTTATTAGATAGGAGTACCTTACCTATAATAGGTAGAGTAACCAAGTCAGAATAATTAGATTTGATGAAAATTACATCATATTGTCCTCGAGTTAGTCGAAAATGATACGCATATATTGTAAAAACTGGAATTAAAATATGATGGCCACATTAGATTTTGAAAATGACCTCATATTCGTAATCTTCACCCTCAAATTAGTCGAAAACAATAACCACAATACAAAAACTGGATTATAAAATATGTACCTACGATGTTTCCATCAAATATTTATTCTACTCGTGTGAAAAGTACGTATCTACCTACCTACTTATTGTTAATGAGTTCAGACATAAAGAAATTTATAACCTACCTACATAGTATGTCGATTTAAATTAAAATTTTGCAATATTAAATACGACAATCAATGTATTGCTTTCTAAATAAACCTCTAAGTGCGTGTCGGCTTGCACTCGGGTTCCGTACCGTAAAAATCGGGCAAATATTTCAAAGAACATCAAATTTTTACATGTTCGGAGACCCCTTTAAACTTTATTTTGTTTTTAGCATTTGTTATTATTACAGTTGAATTGATACCTATTTAATTATAGAAAGTTTCATGTGTTACCTATTGTAGTTCAAGAGATACAACAGCCTTGATAAATTAAGATTAAAATAACTCGTTTGTTGTATGGGAGCCCCCTTTTATTTTGATATTTATTTTATTTTTATTATTTGTTGTTAAGCGGCAAGAGATATACACATTATCTGAAAATTTCAACTGTCTACCTCTTACGGTTCATGAGATTGAGCCCTGTGACAGACAGACGGACGGACGGACGGACGGACGGACGGACGGACAGCGGAGGCTTAGTAATAAGGTTCCGATATGACCCTTCGGGTACGGAACCCTAAAAACGCATTTTATGCGACAGATGGTCGTGCAGTTTAAAGAATCGTGGCTTGTGTATATTTAAATAGAGGTACAGGACGACACGATAAACTGTCGTTCCTGTCAAGGCAATGTCAACAGTGGGAACAGTTAGAGACGGTAGTCGTCCAATGATAAATTATGGTAACAACATAGAAATGGGAACGCATCCTTAGCAGTAACAAAATAACCAAACATGCGAGGTTTAGTATGGCGCGGTGGCGGCGCGGCGCGCCGCCAGTTTATTCGCAACGCAACACAAAAATCGAAATTACCTAGTACCTTTTGACGTCGACTTTGAAAACGATCGGGGCGCAGGGCGGGGCGGGGCGGGGCGTGTGGTCGTTGTGCGGCGCGGCGTCTCTGTGACATCCCGTGTTGAAAATAACCTACATAGATCTAAGTACCTACCTGTCAATACTTAAGCCATTTCCAGGTACAATGTTTGTAAACAACTCGCAACATAAGAATACAAAATTTTCTTTTGTCGTTTGTCTTTGAAAAATAATTATAAGCAGGTAAGTACATACATAATTATGCTTTGTTAGAAAACAATCAAACCGATCAGTACATACCTACCTACTTAGGTATATTATTTTTATTAGTTATGTCAATATTGTAATAACTTACAAACATTGCACCTATCTTTACTTATGTCTGAGTATGGATGGGTACATACATACTACTATTTTACAGTTCGTGGCGCTAAATGTCTGTCTTGTAGCAGCCGCTCACGTCGCCGCGTCGTCGCCGCGCTCGGCGGCAGCATTCAGCAGCATTCAGTGTAAAAGTACTAACAGACGATCGAACATGGTGCGACCATACCAACAACAAACAACCGCACAGCCTCGCACTGACCAGCCAGTCGTTTTCCTTCCAGCGAATTAACCGCACTCAAGTTAATAATAATAATGTGCAACACATCGTTCGCCACACGATCGAATAGGTATACCTACCTAGTCCGCAGCGAACCAAGGTTGCGATGCACATCATGTTCGACTTTTAGACGCCGGACGCCGGAAATATGCATAAAATATGTACCTACCAGCGGCGGCGAGTGCGGAATAGGTATGAAACTTGGCTCGAAACTCGATAGGTATTCTTCTTACAAACTCACGCTGCGGGGCGGGCGGCAGGCACGCATCCTTTAGCTTAGAATAGGCATACCTACCTACTTATTTCTCGAGTGGTACCTACTTAAATAGATATGTAGGTAGGTACCTACAATTATTTTCTATGGCATTCCATAGAAAATAATTGTAGCTAAGGTACCTAGGTAGGTAGGTACATAGATAAAGAACCCTAAGACTATCAATTTCAATTTTAACCATAATTTCAATGTATTGGTTTGGCTTTAGTTTGTAAATAAGCACTTACCTAAATAGGTAAGTGCATCGAATGTAAATACATTCGATGGATATTTAGGTAGGTACCTAGGTACTTTATCACACTGAAATTAATTAGGTAGGTATACCTATAAAGGTAGGTAAGTACATACTTGCTTATTTAATTATGAGTCTTTATAAATAACAAAAGAAATAGGTAGGAGCTTACCTCAATTGAAAGATTGTGAAAAAATACAAATTATTATTAGACGCCATGTCATGATGCGTGCGTAGGTAGGTATTTTGAAAATGGAACAGCAAGAATTCAATTAAATTACCTACAGCGTCAATTTATTGAGTACCTAGGCCGGATTTACGACAAAAGGTACTAATTACTTGTTTTTCAGTTAGGAAAGATAAAGAAATAACATAGTAAATCCACTCACCAGCGAGTATACACGACACGCCGGCGTCGATATGCCCTGTACCAAGGACTTTGCGCTTGTTGGTTACCTTTTCGGTTTCAATCGTACGCTTCATCTAATTTAAAAGAAAATGAAGTTAATAACACACAATAAAGTCAATATCAACACTTAAAGAGTAATAATTATCACTAAAATTATTCACAAAGCGATCTAACCGTTACGAAAGTTCGGAAGTAATGAAAGAATATAGTGAAGGGACATCCCATCCCTCCCACCCATGACGCGTGATCGATTGAATCACAATGAGAATTGATTATTTTTGGTCTTAACATTATTTATTTTTCATATTACTAATAATTATATTATATTAGAATTAAATGCAAGTAGAGAACGTTATTTTGTATGGGTTTGTGGATTCAAACAAAATTAGAAAGATAATCTATTCCTCAATTTACTTGTATATAGAATACTACTTAGGTAGGTACCTACTTATACTGTTTGTCAACGGGTGTACCTATACCTACTCTTCTTGTCTCGTTTTCAATATTTTTAATTAAGACGACCTCGGTACTGCAGCATACAAACGTCCGAATATATCATAAAGGTTGTGGATTAGATTTCTGCCGCGGGACAAATGTTTGGACACAGCTATTTTTTTCCTACAGTTTATTTGCAAATCACTCGCTTTGCATGTGCGTACGTGGCTACATTATGACCATAATAATACAAGAGTCACGAAGACAATTAAATTTATTGTAAGTTGTTAATTTTCGAGTTGGAGCAAAACCCGTCCCAAGCAATACACATTATATACAATCATAGATGGAACTTTTATCTTTTATTACAAAATTAAAACGTAGGCTGATACTTTCCAATAAGATTATTTTATTCGAGTATTCGAAACTTGAAAAGAATAATTCATAATCAACGAAAACATTTTTTCAAATCGATACATTATGTAACATCTTATCGTATCCATCACTATTTTATGTTGATACGCCACATCCTGTTACTGGCTGAAAAATTATTTAATTTCCGTTTCTGGTTGTCTTGAGTTTTAGAGTCGTTACATACTTCGCGCATGTGCCGCAAACCATTTTCATTTATTTTCTAATCATTAAAATATATGAATAATTTGTAATATTTTAAATGAATCATAATTAATTCGATGTACGTATTAATAATTATTTTTATCTAATTAAAATGATAGTTTTGACTATATCAAAAGCGGTTTTTTTTCCGCTATTTAAATGAGTCAATGTGATTGGCCAAGAGCAATATATTGCAGCCATAGACAAACAGCGATAAAGCGCTTCCCAGAATTAGGCTCTTCCTAGACGATCATTCAGCATCACATGCGTTACGTGCTGTCACTTATTTATGCATGATTCATGATTGACCGTCTAGAAGTTGTGTGGATTAATGCGAATGACATGCAATCTGCGCACTGGCAGATATTACATGTCATGCATGTCATGCTGAATGATCGTCTAGGATGCGCCTAATTCTTCTATCCATAGACATTTACTTGTTTACATAAGTAGTACGTCTAGGGTACAATTTCAACAAAACGTGTCTGTTTTCTTGTAAAAATATCTAGTTTAGCTCAGTTATGAAGCAGTAAAATAAGTACTTGAAATCTTATACAAATGTTCGCTAATAAACTGATAATTCCTACTTACGTATTAAAGAATTCAGAGTGATATTAGGTATGGTACAAATGTTTACAAAATTCACAACTATTCATAATTTGGATTGAAATTCTACGTATCTTTGAGATAGATTTTTAAATACCCTACCTTGTGAATTACTTGCAAAACCATACAAGAAGTTTGATGATTGATGGATCAATCACTTGATGGGCCAATGTCATAGTATAGTACCTACCTAGCTAGCACAGAGTAGGTACATTTGAATGTTGTATGGAGTTGATGAATGAAGGCAACTCATGACTTATATGTGTGTAGGCTCAAAACAGACTGATTCTTGACATCTTCCTATTTACCTATTAGGTATTTGATTTTTACAGATTGCAATGTCGTCCTACCATATAACATGTTGGTTTGCAAACAAAGGTTCATAATGCTGCTGATGATGCCATATATATAAGTGCAGTTGACCAGAAACCCACTAAAGAAATTGCTTCACAATGCTTGGCAAAACAATATGATGGGCGCTGAAGTACAATCTTATCCGAGTGAATAGCCAAGAACAACCCAAAGGAAATCCGATCAATCCAGATCAGATCAACTCAACATCAACCTCGCAGCACATCCTCCTCCTCCACTTCCACAGCCTATATTGGTCCACTGCTGGACCCAGGGCTCCCCTGATAAGCGCTTTATTGGATTTTATGTAACAGGGGGTAATGCCCATAATCTCCACGCTTGGCATGCAGGTTGGGGATCGCAGTTTGGTGCTAGGATTGTTGTGCACATAATTATCATCGTAATGATTAAGTACTGAATAATAAAATTTACCAACATTATTCAATTATTTTATTAGCTGCATAAAGATTAACCCGAGTACTTAATCTGAAAGTAATTGATTTTAAAAACACAAATAAATATTCTCTGTTCTACAAGTATGTGTATTTGGTAGGAGTTAGGTTTATTACTTTGGAAATGGAATGCTTGTCTGGCTGTGTTAGCTGCGCAGTGACCTAGGATGTTAACCTCAATGCTTGTCTGGCTATGTTAGCTGCACAGAGTTCTAGGATGACAACCTCAGGGCTCGCTATGCACGCCGCGCTGTTTTCTGGTTTGTTAAGTTGCTTGCAGGAGAGCATTGATTTGCGGCTCGCTACACTCGCCGCGCTGAGTAAGGTGATGAGGGGCCCTCAGAATAAACATAAAATTCGAAATCCTCACCCCCAAGTTAGTCGACAAAGATACCTATATTAAAGGGAGAGATAAGATACCTATATTAAAGGCGTCGGGAGGTCAGGGCGTTTGCAGAAGAGGATTGATTTTCTTCGCTCACCGCAATACGACTCGTAGTCGTCGACTCCCCTCGTCGAGGGGGGGGGGGGGGGGGGGTTTAAGATTTCTCTTTCTCTAAATGAACCCCTCTATACGACCCCGTAATCAGAAACCCTCCAAAAGGGCGGAGTCTGGGGAGGGGGCAGGGGGGCAATTTTTTTCGCAACTATACTACACCCCAAGGTTGCAACGCTCCCCCCGTTTCAGGGGAGGGGGTTCTGGGGGGTCAAGGGGGAGGATCACAGCACAGCAAAAAAAACATACCTTCCCCTGCACCATCATGGAGAACAATTATGTCAATGAGTGAGTGAGTGAGAGAGTGGTATTTATTCTACTCGTGTGAAAAGTACGTAACTATCTACCTACCTACTTAATGTTAATGAGTTGAGAGATAAAGAAATTTTTAACCTGCTATATTAAATATACGACAATCAATTCTAAATAAACCTCTAAGTGCGTGTCGGATTTCACTCAGGTGTTCTACCTACCAGTCATTAAAGGTACCTACTTAAATAGATATGTAGGTAGGTACCTACAATTATTTTCTATGGCAATCCATGAGTAGCTAAGGTACCTAGGTAGGTACATAGATTATATATAATTATGAGTCTTTATAAATATCAAAAGAAATAGGTAGGTGCTTACCTCAGACGCCATGTCATGATGCGTGCGTATTACCTACAGCGTCATTTTATTGAGTAGGCCGGATCTACGACAAATGGTAGTTAGGAAAGATAAAGAAATAACATAGTAAATCCACTCACCAGCGAGAACACACGACACGCCAGCGTCGATTTGCCCTGTACCAGAGGCTTGGCGCTTGGTGGTTACATTTTCGTATACAATCGTACGCTTCAAGTAAGTCAATATCAACACTAAAAGCGTAATAAAAATAACACAAAAATAACTCACAAAGCGATCTAACCGAAAGTAATGAGAGAAAATACGGCAAAACAATGCTATTTAAGCAAGGCGATAATAAAATAACAGTGTGGCGTCGTTTCTCACAGAGTCTTCGTAGAATTGTGGATGCCAGATGTTCACCTTTGTTCTGCCGCGTAGGTAGGTACCGAGTTCCGAAAACCTATACCAATGCGGGCTCTATCTATACCTACCTAAGTGTCGCCGCTACAATAGTACTTACTTAGGTATAGCTTCCCAACCACCTGATTAGCCCTTTCGCGAGCCTGAAAGCTGCTCAGCGAAAATAGGTAGATAGGTAGGTACATAAGGCGGCTTCACATCGAGGACACCTCCTCTGTCCACTGCTGGCTATCTCACAAAGAAGAAACACCAGACGATATAAAAAAAATGAAATAAGCTTTATTACGTTGGTCTTAGAGTCGAAAGTAGATAGCCACCCCGCCACAGTAGGTTTGTTCTCAACACATTTGTGAAGATATAGTAGGTACCTACTTACGTAATAAAGTAGGTAATACTAATACCTACACGAAGTAACATAACCTAGCATAATAAGTAAGGTATAGCTTCCCAACCACCTGATTAGCCCTTTCGCGAGCCTGAAAGCTGCTCAGCGAAAATAGGTAGATAGGTAGGTACATAAGGCAGCTTCACTCCGTCACGGCTATCTCACAAAGAAGAAACACCAGACGATATAAAAAAAATTCGTAACGAAAAAACAAATGATTTGTCCGCAACTCGGTCATATCCTTGCGTATGTAACATAACCTAGCATAATAAGTAGGTACCTCGAAAGTACGCGTAATGCCGCTCGCCGCAGTTACCTACCTGGGTTTTTACAAAACAAGCCGCTCCCCTCGCCCCGGATCGCACCGCCCCGCCCCGCCGCTGAATTGCCGCGTTTTCCTAATAATCACGCATTTCGCGGTTTAATTCGCTCGCCACGCAGCGGGGAGACGACCTGGATAGATAGAAGCAGCGAGAAAAAATGTTTCCCACCTGTCTGCTATACGATAGAGCAAAAATTTTCGTTCCAGCTATAACCCAGCCCGAGCTATTACGCTATTCGCGTTTACCCTTTTTCCTGGAAAATGGAGGGTGAAATATAGAAAAATAGGAATTTTCCCTAGGTCACCCGGACCCCCTCTACACGATTCCGTAAAAAAAAACATACCTTCCCCTCCACCATCAAGGAGAACAATGATGTCAATGAGTGAGTCAGTGAGTGGTAATCGAGCTTTATATAGTATAACTAGTTTTTTATATGTGCGCGAGCTGCAAGCAGCTCGCGGCGGCTGTTTATATTGTTTATTTTTTTTATTTAGTTCCCCTTGTCGTAACCTACACCCTCGATTTGGTCGAAATCGATAACCAAGAGTGAATTTTGCTATTAAAAAATGTCAGCCATCTTGGATTTTAAAATGGACATCTTTTTCGTAGTTTTCGAGTTTGAGTTATTCGAAAACGATACCCATATTAGTGGGTGTGCTGTCACACAGCAAGGCTCGCTTCGCTCGCCTTGCTATGTGACGGGTGTCGAATTGCGGTTCGCTTCGCTCACCGCAATCCGTCCCGCGACACACGAAGCGCGGCTCGCTTCGCTCGCCTTGCTAAGTAACGGTTGTCGCATTGCGGTTCGCTTCGCTCACCGCAATACGACTCCGCTCGCGCTGTCACACAGCAAGGCTCGCTTCGCTCGCCTTGCTATATGACGGGTGTCGAATTGCGGTTCGCTTCGCTCACCGCAATCCGTCCCACGATACACGAAGCGCGGCTCGCTTCGCTCGCCTTGCTAAGAAACGGTAGTCGCATTGCGGTTCGCTTCGCTCACCGCAATACGACTCCGCTCGCGCTGTCACACAGCAAGGCTCGCTTCGCTCGCCTTGCTATGTGACGGGTGTCGAATTGCGGTTCGCTTCGCTCACCGCAATCCGTCCCACGGCACACGAAGCTCGGCTCGCTTCGCTCGCCTTGCTAACTAACGGTAGTCGCATTGCGGTTCGCTTCGCTCACCGCAATACGACTCCGCTCGCGCTGTCACACAGCAAGGCTCGCTTCGCTCGCTTCGCTCGCCTTGCTATGTGACGGGTGTCGAATTGCGGTTCGCTCCGCTCACCGCAATCCGACTCGCAAAACACGAAGCGCGGCTCGCTTCGCTCGCCTTGCTACGTTACGATGGTCGCATTGCGGTTCGCTTCGCTCACCGCAATACGACTCCGCTCGTGCTGTCACACAGCAAGGCTCGCTTCGCTCGCCTTGCTGTGTGACAGTTGTCGAATTGCGGTTCGCTTCGCTCACCGCAATCCGACCCACAGCCCACGAAGCGCGGCTCGCTTCGCTCGCCTTGCTACGATACGGAGGTCGTATTGCGGTTCGCTTCGCTCACCGCAATCCGACACACGCACGCCGTCATCAAATTCGAAATCCTCACCCCCATGTTAGTCGAAAACGATACCCATATCAGATTTTTTGATGGGGGAGGGGGTTCAGGGGGGCTGGGGGCGTGGGGGGTCACAGCAAGGCTCGCTTCGCTCGCCTTGCCGTTCCCCTTGGTCGCATTGCGGCTCGCTTCGCTCGCCGCAATGCTCCCCCCAATTCAGGGGGAGGGGGTTCTGGGGGGGGCGTGGGGGGTCACAGCAAGGCTCGCTTCGCTCGCCTTGCCGTTCCCTTTGGTCGCATTGCGGCTCGCTTCGCTCGCCGCAATGCTCCGCCCGAAAAAAAAGGTCAAAATTAGGGCAAATTTCGGTTTTTTAATAAAAAGACCCCCCTAGAGGGGCGGGGGGGGGGCAAACTTTTTCCGCATTCAAAATGACCTATCCTTCCCTACATGACTGTGAAAAAAAAATTCTTCCAAGTCACTCCGCTCGGGAGATACGAAAAGGGGGGGTTGAAAAGGGGGCGAGAAGGGGGGTGATTTTGTTTTTCTTTCTATTCGAGAAGATACCCTCTATACGACCCCGTAATCAAAACCTCCCTATCGCGACGAAATCCGGTAGCAATTTAAAAGAGGGGGTACTTTGGGGGGCCGGGGGGGGGTAAATTTTATTCTTTATCGAAATCACTCGTGCCCCTCTACACGACCCCCTAAATATTATTTTTCAGTACTTCACCGTTAAGGAGCCCCCCTAAGGGGGGAGGTTCCGGGGGGGCAAATCTCAAAAAGTCGGAATTTTCCCTAGGTCACCCCGACTCCCTCTACACGATTCCGTAAAAAAAAACATACCTCCCCATCCACCATCAAGGAGAACAATGATGTCAATGAGTGAGTCAGTGAGTGGTAATCGAGCTTTATATAGTATAACTAGTTTTTTATATGTGCGCGAGCTGCAAGCAGCTCGCGGCGGCTGTTTATATTGTTTATTTTTTTTATTTAGTTCCCCTTGTCGTAACCTACACCCTCGATTTGGTCGAAATCGATAACCAAGAGTGAAATTTGCTATTAAAAAATGTCAGCCATCTTGGATTTTAAAATGGACATCTTTTTCGTAATCTACACAGTCGAGTTAATCGAAAACGATACCCATATTAGTGGGTGTGCTGTCACACAGCGCGGCTCGCTTCGCTCGCCTTGCTGTGTGCCGGTGGTCGAATTGCGGTTCGCTTCGCTCACCGCAATCCGACTCGCAACACACAAAGCGCGGCTCGCTTCGCTCGCCTTGCTAAGTAACGGTGGTCGCATTGCAGTTCGCTTCGCTCACCGCAATACGACTCCGCTCGTGCTGTCAAACAGCAAGGCTCGCTTCGCTCGCCTTGCTATGTGACGGGTTTCGAATTGCGGTTCGCTTCGCTCACCGCAATCCGTCCCACGGCACACGAAGCGCGGCTCGCTTCGCTCGCCTTGCTAAGTAACGGTAGTCGCATTGCGGTTCGCTTCGCTCACCGCAATACGACTGCGCTCGCGCTGTCACACAGCAAGGCTCGCTTCGCTCGCCTTGCTATGTGACGGGTGTCGAATTGCGGTTCGCTTCGCTCACCGCAATCTGACCCTCGGCACACGAAGCGCGGCTCGCTTCGCTCGCCTTGCTAAGTAACGGTAGTCGTATTGCGGTTCGCTTCGCTCACCGCAATACGACTCCGCTCGCGCTCTCACACAGCAAGGCTCGCTTCGCTCGCCTTGCTATGTGACGGGTGTCGAATTGCGGTTCACTTCGCTCACCGCAATCCGTCCCGCGACACACGAAGCGCGGCTCGCTTCACTCGCCTTGCTAAGTAATGGTAGTCGCATTGCGGTTCGCTTCGATCACCGCAATACGACTCTGCTCGCGCTGTCACACAGCAAGGCTCGCTTCGCTCGCCTTGCTAAGTAACGATAGTCGCATTGCGGTTCGCTTCGCTCACCGCAATACGACTCCGCTCGCGCTGTCACACAGCAAGGCTCGCTTCGCTCGCCTTGCTATGTGACGGGTGTCGAATTGCGGTACGCTTCGCTCACCGCAATTCGTCCCACGGCACACGAAGCGCGGCTCGCTTCGCTCGCCTTGCTATGTGACAGGTATCGAATTGCGGTTCGCTTCGCTCACCGCAATACGACTCCGCTCGCGCTGTCACACAGCAAGGCTCGCTTCGCTCGCCTTGCTAAGTAACGATAGTCGCATTGCGGTTCGCTCCGCTCGCGCTGTCACACAGCAAGGCTCGCTTCGCTCACCTTGCTGTGTGACGAGTGTCCAATTGCGGTTCGCTCCGCTCACCGCAATCCGACTCGCAAAACACGAAGCGCGGCTCGCTTCGCTCGCCTTGCTACGTTACGGTGGTCGAATTGCGGTTCGCTTCGCTCACCGCAATTCGTCCCACGGCACACGAAGCGCGGCTCGCTTCGCTCGCCTTGCTATGTGACAGGTGTCGAATTGCGGTTCGCTTCGCTCACCGCAATCCGTCCCACGACACACGAAGCGCGGCTCGCTTCGCTCGCCTTGCTAAGTAACGGTAGTCGCATTGCGGTTCGCTTCGCTCACCGCAATACGACTCCGCTCGCGCTGTCACACAGCAAGGCTCGCTTCGCTCACCTTGCTGTGTGACGAGTGACGAATTGCGGTTCGCTCCGCTCACCGCAATCCGACTCGCAAAACACGAAGCGCGGCTCGCTTCGCTCGCCTTGCTACGTTACATTGGTCGCATTGCGGTTCGCTTCGCTCACCGCAATACGAATCCGCTCGCGCTGTCACACAGCAAGGCTCGCTTCGCTCGCCTTGCTGTGTGACAGTTGTCGAATTGCGGTTCGCTTCGCTCACCGCAATCCGACCCACAGCCCACGAAGCGCGGCTCGCTTCGCTCGCCTTGCTAAGTAACGGTGGTCGCATTGCGGTTCGCTTCGCTCACCGCAATCCGACACACGCACGTCGTCATCAAATTCGGAATCCTCACCCCCATGTTAGTCAAAAACGATACCCATATCGGATTTTTTGATGGGGGAGGGGTTCAGGGGGGCTGGGGGCGTGGGGGGTCACAGCAAGGCTCGCTTCGCTCGCCTGGCCGTTCCCCTTGGTCGCATTGCGGCTCGCTTCGCTCGCCGCAATGCTCCCCCCGTTTCAGGGGAAGGGGGTTCTGGGGGGGGCGTGGGGGGTCACAGCAAGACTCGCTTCGCTCGTCTTGCCGTTCCCCGTAGTCGCATCGCGGCTCGCTTCGCTCGCCGCAATGCTCCACCCGAAAAAAAAGGTCAAAATTAGGGCAAATTTCGGTTTTTTAATAAAAAGACCCCCCTAGAGGGGCGGGGGGGGCAAACTTTTTTCCGCATTCAAAATGACCTATCCTTCCCTACATGATCCAAAAAAAAAATTTCTTCCAAGTCACTCCGCTCGGGAGATACGAAAAGGGGGGTTGAAAAGGGGGCGAGAAGGGGGGTGATTTTTTTTTTCTTTCTATTCGAGAAGAAAATCTCTATACGACCCCGCCATCAGAACCCCTCTATCTTGACGACATCCGGTAGCAATCTCAATGAGGGGGTACTTCGGGGGGCCGGGGGGGGGGTAAATTTTTATCTTTATCTAAATCACTCGTGCCCCTCTACACGACCCCCTAAAAATTATTATTCAAAACTTCACCGTTTGGGAGCCCCCCTACGGGGGGGGGTTCCCGGGGGGCAAATCTCAAAAAGTCGGAATTTTCCCTAAGTCACCCGGACCCCCTCTACACGATTCCGTAAAAAAAAACATACCTTCCCCTCCACCATCAAGGAGAACAATTATGTCAATGAGTGAGTCAGTGAGTGAGTGAGTGGTAATCGAGCTTTATATAATATAAAAACGAAAACTAACGAACATGCCGATTCTGGTTTAGAGACTACGTATTTCACTGGGGGTACCTCAGGGCAGTGTCCTAGGCCTACTTTTGTTTCTAATTTATATTAATAATTTACGATCTAAATTTGAAAGTTAATATCGACAACATAAAATTTCTTAGATTTAAAAACTACAAAACACTTAAGCACAGTAGGTATATTTAAAAATATGTAACCATGGAAATACCGTTGAAGCAGTAGTGATATAAACTTTCTTGGGATATGAATTGACACCTACATATTTATAAAAGAAATCATTATTAATAATGTAAATAGCAAAATAACTATGTACTGCTATGCTCTCCATAGTTTAAGTAATGTTTGTCAAAAATGGTAGCAAAGAACGCGTACTACGGACACGTTTTCCCGTAATTTTGCTACGAGGTAAAAAAGAGGCTTTTGGAAAAATTCTGTTGAAGTGCAATCAGTTTTTGCTATGCAAAAAAAATGCATAAGCGCAAGAACTTAGACTAGGTAATGTTTGTTTGTTCCACCCTATATTGAAATAGTAACATTTTATAGGAAAACCAAAGACATTTTCACAAACAAACTAAAGAAAGGCCTTCACAACCACGTAACCTCAGAAATAAGAACCAATTAGCCCTCCTATTTACTAAAATATCTACTTAAATATCAGTTAGTCAGATCAGCGACACATCATAATTATGGTTATCTTATCATATCACACTCATGTTATAAATAAGAAAGTTTGGATGTTTAGATGTATGGATGGATGTTTGTTACCTCTTCACGCCAAAACTACTGAACGGGTTGAGCTGAAATTCTGCATCAAATCAAACATAGGCTATTTTTTATCCCATATATAACAGTTAACACGCGTTTGTTTCTAATTTTTTTTAAATGCTGGACAATCCACACGTCATCATCTAGCCCCAAGCTTAGCAGAGCTTGTGTTATGGGTACTAAATTACTGATTAATACAATACAATACAATACTTATATAGATATTTTTTTTTATACATCGAAAATACCCAGAACACCTGGAACAAGTATTTGCAGATCGTACAAACATTTGTCCCAAGGCGGGAATCAGACCCGCAACCTCCTGCGTCGCATCTGTTTATAGAATACCATAATTTTTAGGTCAACTTATCTTGTACCAGCTATTCTCGAACCGAATGGTCTGTTGCGTGACGATGGGAAGAGGCCTGACGGCATGACACTAGTCCCATGGGAGTTAGGGAGGCCCATTGTGTGGGACGCTACATGCGTCGACACACTTGCGCCTTCCCATCTTCCGAGGACATCCGTAAGGGCTGGTGCGGCGGCAGATTTGGCCGAGGATCTCAAGAGACGCAAATATGCAGGTCTCGACAGAGCCTACATATTTGCTCCCTTTGGGGTCGAGACCCTAGGTCCGTAGGGTACCGAGGCTCTCCGGGTTTTTAAAAAGTTATCTGAGCTGGTCGACGCGACGCGTGACCCGAGAGCTGGCGGATATCTGGCGCAGCGCATCAGCATTGCCATACAGCGGGGCAATGCAGCCAGCGTCTTGGGTATTGATATGGATCAGTTGAGCTACCTGTAGATTGTTTGCAACAGTCTGCAGTTAGCTTAATCGTTTCAATTGTAAATACTAGTTATAATTTGATAGTAATTTTCTTTGTTAATAAAGGCCATTGCCCTTTAATTTACTTATTTTAGAAAATTTATAAACCGTAAAATTTAAGTTAGGAATCCTGTTTAGAGAATACCATAATTTTAAGGTCAATCTAACTTAGAAAATTTAGAAATCGTAAAATTTTAGTAAGGCATCCCAAAACAACAGAATCGACACAAATAGCGTGTTTATTTAATACATTTAAACGGAAGTTAAATATTTGACTGGAATGGAGTGTTTAATACAAAAAGATAACCCTTGGGTTTATGATATGCTTATGTTAGGCTATAAACGTTTTTTTTTCCTGATCTGTTCAGTAGTTTTTGCGTGCAGAAGTTACAAACATCCCCATACATCTAAACATCCTAACTTTTGCATTTATAATGTAAGCGTGATCGTTTTTGGGCGGTAGGCTTCTTGGAAACAAAATCTATTGATTTGACTATCTCGAGAAATCGAAAACAAATTACGAAAAATAAATAACAGTTATTATATTCAGTAAATTATTGTTAAGAATGTATTAACACACAAACCTACCTGCCATCTGCGGTTTTCCCTGCAATAGAAGAACTTACAGCAGCATATGTTCACCACTGAAATAATATAACCTCAACTTTTTCGTACCAAAATGCGTCTGCATTTTGGTACGAAAGTCACTTCGATATAAAAAAATTGATCTTACTAAAAACGTACTACCTATGGAAAAATCCTTTAAAATATGTGGGGTAACCTTATCGAATACAAATTATATTATTTTTTGCATTTACAGAACCCCTGCGAGTGACATTAACGTCTTCTTTAGCAAACTAGAGCTTTTGTTGGATAAGTATGTGGTTAGGATTTCTAAAAAAGTTATTCTAGCCGGGGATCTTAATATTGATATGTTACGACAGAGCACAGCAGCCTCTCGCCTAGGAGATATTGCATTAAACTATAATCTTACCATTCATATTAAGCAGCCTACTAGGCAAGCTAGCTGCATAGATCACTTCATTAGTAATATAGATGGTGCTATAGGCAGCACCCATCCAACATATCTCTCAGATCATAACACAAGCCAGACATTGACATTATCTGTGACTCACAAACCTCAATATTTTGATTATTGGTATATTGAATCAAGAAACTACTCTCAGGAAAATATTGAGTGTTTTTTGAAGCATTTAACTGGACTCTCTTGGAAAGACATACTTCAGGAGGATGATCTAAATAGAGCATTTAACAACTTTCAGACCTATTTTGCCTAATATACGATTTATGCTTCCCATTAGAAAAACACAAAGTCAAGCCTAACTCGTCCTCTGCAAAGTGGATAACAAAAGGACTAAGAGTGTCTACTAAACGTAAAAGAGAATTAAGATACCTCTACTATAGGGAAAAGACTTCTTAAGCGAAACTGACTTATCAGAAATATTGACACTATATTTCTGATAAGTTAGAAGTTTTTTAAGAAAACTTTAAGAAAATGTATAAATATGTCAAGGAAAAATATTAATAATAATTTCTTAAAAAAGTCGAGAAACAAATGTAGAGCCACGTGGCATATAATTAAAGATAAAGTTGATTGTGAACGATCTGTAGACAATATTCATTCCATAAATTATAAAGGTGAATTACTGAACGAACCTAAACTCATAGCTGAGAGTTTTAATGAATATTTTATTAATATTACAAACAAAGATCAAGAAGACAAGACAAACGAAAATACCAAACTTAATGATCTTCCTAGGATCAAAACGAATTCTCACAGCATTTTTCTTCAGCCAATAACCGATGCTGAAGTTATAAAGATTATATTTTCGTTAAATAACACGAAATCAGTAGGTTTTGATAACGTTTCCACTAACATACTTAAACAATGTGTTTTCATAATCTGTCCCATTCTGAAGTATCTCCTGAACCTCTCTATTTCACAGGGTACTTTTCCTGAAAGGCTTAAATTATCGGTCGTAAAACCTTTACATAAAAATGGTAGTTACAAAGAGTTAAACAACTACAGACCCATAACTCTTATTCCTATTTTTGCGAAGATCTTTGAGAAAGCTATTCATCGTCGCTTGACTGAATTTCTTGACAAATATAATATAATAGCGGAGGAACAGAACGGATTTCAGAAAAACAAGTCAACTACACTAGCAGCGTTTGCCCTTGTGCGCAAGGTTGTTGATTTTGTGGACAGGCGTATACCAGTTTCAGTTAAATTTTTTGACATGAGCAAAGCTTTTGACTTTGTTAACCACAATCTACTACTGAAAAAATGTGAAACGTACGGAATAAGAGGCATTGCTCTAGATTGGCTGAAAAGCTACCTGACTGGGAGAAAACAATACGTAGAAGTTAAAAACTTAACTAATAATAAAATGTTATCGACTACCTTTAAATCTAGCGCTAAACTCAATAATTTTGGTGTGCCACAGAGCAGTATTCTGGGACCGTTGCTGTTTCTTATTTATATCAACGATCTGCCGAATATCACAAAGAATCAATGCGTTCTTTTTGCTGACGATGTCTCAATCGTTGTTGCTGATGAGAAGAAGGATGGAACTTTAATTGACTGCCTCACCTCGGAGGCTGAATCAGTTGTAAATTGGCTGGAGTGTAATAATTTACAACCTAATATTTCAAAAACTAAATATGTACATTTTCAAAATTATAATAATAACATTAATTCTAATAATAATATATATAATAGCACTCTGACATGTAGAAATGAAAAAATTGAAAGGACTGACGAAATAAGATTCCTTGGTATAATATTGGACAAACATATCAATTGGAAATCACATATAGAGCAAATGGGCAAAAAACTTAATCGTTTTGTTTTTGCTCTGAAAAGATTAAGACGAACATCAGGCCAACAAACTGCATTAACCGCATATTTTGGCTACGTCACCTCAGTACTAGGGTATGGTCTTTTGCTTTTCGGTAACTCTACGCATATCAAAAGAGCTTTCATTATTCAAAAAAAGTGCGTAAGAGCCGTCTTTGGGATAGGCCCATTAGAGTCATGCAAGCCTCTCTTTAAGAAACATGAACTCCTAACGCTAACTAGTTTATATATCTATAAAATTGGCTGTTTCGTAAAAGAGCATGCTTCATTCTTTAACATGTATAGAGACAAAAATAACTCCGTTATAAAAAATAGAGATCCCACTAGACTTATTACACCCGCACACAAAACTGCATTAAGTGGGAAAAATTGCTCTATCATGACAATAAAAATTTATAACAAAATACCTAGAGACATAAGAGAACTGCCTACTAGTAAATTTAAGACAAAACTCCGTAGGTGGCTCTTAGAAAAATGTTTTTATGACATGAAAGAATTCAATAATCAATAAATTACCTAGTTATAAATTAGTATATAAGTAAATATTGTACGTCCATAATTAATGGATAAACTGTTGATTCCACCTAGCATTTAAGATCGCGTTTGTACACAGTTTTTACAACAAATTTCATTTCATTTCATTTCATTTCATTTCACAACACTTAAGATGGTAGATGCCACATCAATCCAAAAGTCTCTGCCTGAGATGAGCACAATGTTCCAGCTCACAATGGCAGAGTTTGAAGTCAACGCCAGTGTCTGATCTCTCGGCATTGGCAAATGAGTTTGCCATTTTCAAAACACTGATGTTGAAGTCGCTCCACACTCAATATCAAATTGATATGCTCAGCAAACATGTGAATACTCTGAAAATGCGTGGGTGACGGAAGATCCTGCTGATCCATGGTGTCAACGAGGTTGCTCAGGAAGACATATCGGCCGTAGTAGTGAGTACGGTGTCGGAGAAGCTGAAGTTGTCCAGTTTCACTACAGCCAGCATCAGCCGCTGTCATCGAATGGGCCGTGCTTCCTCAGACATACCGCGCCCTATTCTTTGCAAGATCCGGGATATTGAGTTGCGGGACAAGATATGGGCTAGCAAGACCTCACTGAAAATTACTGGCATGACGCTCTCCAAATTCTTGACTAAAGGCCGCCATGAAGCCTTTATGGAGGCTAGGCGTCGCTTTGGAATAGCCAAATGCTGGACAAGGCAGGGTTAAGTCTTCGTAGTCGGTCCTGAAGGCGACCGCAACGAGTCTCCAGTATGGAGGACCTAGACACGATCTCACAAGCACAGACGACGTTCTCCGACGGTCATAATAACAATCATGGTTCCTGCATCAAAGCAACGACGTGCGGCTTCACGTTAATAGTTTTCCAGTTTCGTTTGTGTCATTCTGTCACACTGTACATTTGCGAATCGGCTCGGCTCGGTACGCCCCAAACACAGGTTCACGTTCACGTTTTCTACGCACACTTTTGTAAGAATTTTTTATTGTGATATCGTCTTTTTCTTTATTATTTTGGCTGATTTTTTTTATTCGTAAATATTTTGTTTGTTAATGTTTTGCACACCCGCTAGGGGTAGTTTTGTAAAAATAAAAAATACTAGTATCAATATTTACTTTATAGTTTATTACGAATCACCTACTTTAATAACCCGATTTATCCCATTAACAGATTTTTTTAAAAAGCCTGCAACACGCGACCAATAATACTTTTTGAAAAAATGTTAAAAACAGGGGATTTTTCAAAAGGGGGGTTACCTCATCGTGTGGTTTATTAAATGAAAAGTATCGGTTTGTACATCTGAAAACCGTTTACGAAATTCCTGTACATTCAATACTTTTAGAAATATTTAGAAGAAACGCAAATATTTTACTTTTACCCTCTATACTCCGAACCGTTAGCAAACTGATACATCTGATATACATATAGTACCTTTAATTTTTAGGTACTCATCAAATAGCAAAGTCTCTAACCAGTACCTAGTATGTACATATTAGTATACTTGACAACCGTTCGAAACCCTCGGCGCGCGAGTCACACTCGCACTTGACGGATCTTGTTTTTGTAATAGCCCTCAAACTTAACGAACTCGTTTGAATACGTTATTTACGGTTAAGTCAAGGTCCGTACCATCCAATGCGGTGTACTACCTAACGATTTCTTTTTAATTTTCCAGGGTCCTGCATAAAATGCTACACCTGCAGTAACAAATTGCCACTCGTCCCGTGCACAAATTTCGTAAGTAGCCCTTAAAAAAATTATTTAATGGTTTTGAAAAAAGTAAAACCGACTTCATATTCCTTAGTAATATTTTCATTGCTTTTTAAGTTTTACAGTTTTACATTACTAATCCCTCGGGATATAATATGTTGTATATCCCGAAATAATATATATTATGACGAATTAGGGGTGCGGCCCGGAACGGAAATCGGGGAGCAACCTGTGGTATCGGAAATGATGGACTAGCGTGGCCGAAAATAAAATTCAGTTGTAGATCACAAAAGTCATAATAAGGCACTTATATTTTGTAGACTTCCTGTTCGTACAATTGCAATAGGTGGAATGTTTCTTCGTATTGGAGTTATTTCGACGACGTCTCGAGAAAAAGTCCAGAAAATTCTACTTCCCAAATCCCCAGTCGAAAGTAACATCCACGAAGAGCCAAGCGCGGTCAACCGTCACGCTCGCGTTTACATCAATCAAAATCAAACAAAGTAGTCGCAGTTTACCAACTTATAATAGCAAATCCTTACAGTCTGATTGGATACCTTAAATTAGTCTAGGCGACATTACAAAACAAAATACTGGAGGCTGCCAATGTGTCTGAACTAATCTTTACGAATTTGATTGGATAACCTAGATTTGATCAGTCTAGTCAACTTTACTAAACAAAACACTAGTAGATAAGATTATTACTAGCTTAAAAAAGATAATGT
The DNA here is from genome assembly GCA_963662085.1 of Eupithecia inturbata. NCBI lineage: Eukaryota > Metazoa > Arthropoda > Insecta > Lepidoptera > Geometridae > Eupithecia > Eupithecia inturbata. The sequence goes on from OY759195.1 coordinate 5,290,460, forward strand.
CATGATAGACCAACTTGAAAGAGATTAAGGAATAACTAAACACATACGCCGCCATTTATTGGTAACGTTAGCAAATTTCAAAGACTGATTATGGACAGAGCATGAGGTAATGAGGTTCTCGTTCAGAAATTTACTCGATGGCAGGTTTAAATCGTAATTAGCTTTGATAAAAGTAAAAAAGGGAGATGAGGCACTATCCTCGCGAAAGTGGCAGGCTCAAATTAGGTCCTATTAGGTTGCCCCACATCAGTCATAGTCGGACCGGCCGGCGCGGCTTTCGTGATTCGCGTGCTTGCTACGACGTACTTTTGTGTGATTTATTGACAAAAGACTACAGCAATGCCCTCGTGTTCGTTCACTAGGTGTACAAATAGCACCAAAACAAAAAATAAAAGCCCAGGGCATCACTTTTCACTTGTACACCAAACATTAAATTTTCTAATTATTCTTCTGTCTTATTTCGCCATTTGCAGACAGAGATAGAAATATACGACACATTAGTGCGTAAAAAGAGATAGCAATACACGTCTCGTTACGAGTAGAGTCGTTCGTTAACTCACACCTTCAATCTTGTCCCTACTGGTGTGAGTTAAGGAAGTTAGTATTCTGCAACTCGCACCATCCTTTGTTTCCTTTGAATTTATGCGTCGATGTACTCGACGCATAAATTCACCGAATCACCGAAAATCTGGGATTTTTTAGGTTCCAATCAATACAGTGTATAGTTTTATGTGAGTAAAGTTTTAAATTCTATGTAGAACCTTTCTATCATTTGTTTTAATTTCAACATTGTGTGTTCATTATAAATATGCTTGTTGTTGTAGTAATATGATAATTACTAATATTTTTTTATTGATTGTGCTAAAATTTACTAAAGGTAAAAATGTTGCGAGTTGCAGAACGAAGAGTATTAGCATTTTTACGATTCGACAGCTCACACCAGTTGGGACAAAATTGATGGTGTGAGTTGACAAACGACTCTACAAGTTCCCGCGCATGGGTAGCGTCAATATAATAATATTTATGATGTTCATTATAATTGTTAGATTTGTTAGTCGAGGAGTTTAAAGATTTTGACCCTAACATCGGTCACCACTATGATTTTTTTTTCACATTGGCAGCGCACAATAAGAGTTATATTATATTTGTATAGAATACACTAAAACAAATAAAAATACTATTGTAAAATAATGTCCTAAGGCGTCAGGTTTATTATTAAGGTCAAACAATAAAACAATACATAACTGGATAAAACTTCGGATAGAAACATTCATAGACTAATGTTGCCGTTGAAAAAAACGTTATTTCGCCGATTTAATTGTACTTACGGAAAAGATCAGCCTGAAATTTTGCATAGATGTTCTAGACCTGAAATAAAATATTATGCTAATTTTAAACCGAAATAACGCGTGCAAAGCCGCGGGTGGAAGTACAAATGCAAAAGTTTAGATGATGATGTTTGATGTTGTTAGGGGTGGGGTGGATGAAAGGGACATTTTTGAATTTTAGGTCCTAGTAAGTGATTGAGAAAATAATTGGAACAGGTTAGAGTCGAATCGGAAGCGTTTATTATTAAATAATTGACACGAAAAGCAAAAATTGTGTATAATCAATTCTTTTTTTAATAAGTTCTTTATTGAAAAAGCAAATTACAATCCAATAATAAAAACAAATTAGAACTTGTAGTACAGTTTTACTATGTTCGATCGTACTCAGCCTCTTTCTGATTTTAATGTTAAGATCCATGAATGTGGTAGGAGGAATGACTTGTGTTTTTGCTCAGCAATCAAAAAAGTAGAGACTACTAAATATCTAGGAGTCCTTATTGACCAGAGACTCTCATGGCATCCACATCTTGAACAACTCATGAGCAGAACAAGGAAGCCCATCTGGATATTCAAAAATTTGAGGCATATAGCAACACAAAATATCCTACACAAATATATGTTGTTCTGGCACAATCGATATTAACCTATTGCATACCAGTTTGGGGAGAAGCGATCAAAACAAAACTCATAAACATAGAACGAGCACAGAGATCCCTACTGAAAGTTATGTTTTTTAAACCATTTAGGTATACGACTGAAATACTACACTAAATAAAAAGGACACTGTCTATTATAAAATTTTACATACTGCATTCAGCTATCAAGCTACACAAATATATTATGTAAGGGTATATATTATACCCTAACATCATTAAAAATAGAAGAAAAAATAAAAACGTCATAAATAAAAAACAGATTAATTCGACCTTTGCCGCTCGTCAAAACGTAGCTAAATCGGCACATATTTACAATAAATTAAATAAAATTCTACACATTTATTCAATGAATAAATTCGAATGTAAATCTAGCTTAAATAGTAATACAAGATCTTAACTATGATAAAACCGAATCTATTCTAGAAATAGACAGATAAATAAATAATATAGTGTCATATACATAATTATGTATTTAAGTTATAATCAGTAGGTATATTATTTTCAGTAAAATTTAAATTGATTGAGTTATTAAATTTTACTTTCCAACCTTACAAGACTTGCATACAATACACTAACACCTAAACATCAACAAACATACACATGCATTACACAAAAACACACCACTCACACACTAAGTAGGTAGATTTTTTGCCCGGACTCTTATGAGACCGGTGCCCTCAGAAACACCTAACAAAACACACACACTCACTACACAATCATTCACTACACCCACTACTCAACTCGCACTAACTTGCACTTGTACCACGCAACATTCTTGAACTTACAATAGAAAAAAATTGACAGAAACCTACCCTCAACAAATAATGTAAAAATTGTTGTTCATGTTTCTAAAAGGATTATTATTGTGAAATGTTTTGTAATAACCTATTATTTTAACTCAGTCATACATAATGTATGATAAGGAAGAGCGTTACCTCCTAATACAGGTTCTTAAAACTAGTTTAAACTACTTTAGGTACTTAAAAGGAGGTCTCGAACACTGAACAATGTACAATGTAACTTAAGAGATTAATAAACATTTTGTATTTTGTAATTGAAACAATTAAGCTAACTGCAGACTGTTGCAAACAATCTACAGATAGCTTAACTGATCCATATCAATTCCAGTCGGAAGCGTCCCCAAGACGCTGGCTGCATTGCCCAGCTGTATGGCAATGCTGATGCGCTGCGCCAGATACCCACCAGCTCACGGGTCACGCGTCGCGTCGACCAGACGCTCAGATAATTTTTTAAAGACCCAGAGAGTATCGGTACACCACGGACCTAAAGTCTCGACCCCAAAGGGAGCAAATGTGTAGGTTCTGTCGAGACCTGCATATTTGCGTCTCATGAGATCCTCGGCCAAATCTGCCGCCCCACCAGCCCTCACGGATGTTCTCGGAAGATGGATAGGCGCAAGTGTGTCGACGCATGTAGCGTCTCACACAATGGGCCTCCCCAACTCCCATGGGACTATTGTCATGCCTTCGGGCCTCTTACTATCGTCATGCAACAGACCATTCGGTTCGAGAATAGCTGGTACGTTAGCGGTCACAAAGGCCCACCGGATGATGTCGTTAAGGCTGGCATGACGAGATATCCGACCGGCGGCCCTAGTACACGATAATCCGTGATGACCAAGCTGTTCGACAGCAGTACCGCATTGGCATTGATGAGGCGCGCAACACATTGCACCCAAAAAGACATGTTGCGATACGGTAAGTTACGGGATCCAATAAAGTGCCAGTGTTAAATGAAGGAATTGCTTGCAACCGATGTCCTGGCTCCCATTTAGAAACGGCCAGGAGACGGGCACGATCCGCAGAGCTGGAGCACGTTTGTAACAAACAATTCCGTGTCAACTCACACAGAGGCCCGTCCCATTGCCGTTGGGACAAAAGAGATTTTGGGGGAGCAGCATTGGGGCAAGAACTATGCCAAGCCGTTCGAGCTTCGTCTAAAAATGAAATTTTGAATGAAATTCTAGGTGCGACCAAAAAAGACGACTTTAAAATTTTTTCAACTAAAGAACTAGTGCTGTTGACGGAATACAGGAACGCTGGAAGGGCTACACTTGAAATTTTGCGTATACCTAAGCCTCCCAGTTTGACAGGCAATTCTTAGTTATTTATTCACGCATCTTTAAAAATTGTGTATTTTGTCCCTTGCATAAAACGACCGTATTGAAAAGGACGCTGTAGTTTATGAAAGGGACAGTACCTAATTTCGAGAAAATATGTGTACAATAATTACTTAGATACGTTATAAATCAAATTTAAAAAAAAAAAAAATTACAAACCTAGTGCAAAATTGGACGGTTATGAAGGGGACGTCCCATTCATAGCCGTTTGTTGTGTCCCTTTCATAAATATCATACAAAAATTAAAACATAACTACAACATCTACAATATTAAACTAAAGTTCACTGTTCTTGCGTCTGTGAATGTCCAGCCTATTTTAAACATCACAAAAATAAGTAACTTGCAGCACTCGATAAAACGTTTCACAATTTTAACAGAAAAAATACTATTAAATGCCAATAATAACACTCGCACGTATCCGCCATATTTGACATGACAGGAGTATGTTAGCCGCGAACGAACTTGCATCAAGGCTGCCATACGACAAAAATAGTGTTGTCTCGAAATGGTTTTTAATTACCGGTAATTTGATTTTGGCCCTTTCAATACGTGTCTCTTTCATACCACCTCTCCGCTACCTCTTCATGCCAAAACTACTGAACGGATCGGATTCAAAATTTTGCTTACAGGTAGTTCTAAGCCTAGAATAGGCCTAGAATAGGAATAGGGAATACTTAGGCTTTTTATCCTATAAATCAGTTCCCGGTGAAAAAATTGCCTTTATACGTTTCCATAGAAATACGCGCGCGAAGTCTGCCTTTTTTTAACCGTCTTCTAAAAGGAGGTTCTCAGTTCGTCTGTATTTTTTATTTTTTTTTATGTACTTATGTATGTTACTTGATATCTCACCCTTTGGGTAATCGATTTTGCAGATTTTTTCACTATTATAAAGATAATGATCCCGAAGTGGTCCCATAAAAATTTTATTCTTGAGGGATTAGCATTTGTCCCGTTAAACTTAAAAAACAACATAATATTATCAGAGAATCACGACTAGCTACAACAGGATTGGTGATATCTGCGGCAATTGTTAATAGATTTTGATGAATCTTTCGGTGTTGTATAAAAATTGATTTTAAGGTATAAGTCTGATTCTCGAGGAATTGCTATGTGAGACGTAAAACGTAGGTTTGTAAAAATTCTTCAGAATATGATAATTTCATTATCACGTAATTAATGGTTTCCATCCGTCAACTGTTTCATCCATGTGTCATCAAACTAAATTAGACTTGAAATATAACTACCTCTATATGTCGTCTCGTCAGTGTAAACTAAATTTTTTGCAAGTGAACATAGACCTTCGGTCAGGGAAAGTAAGGTAGGGGTGATTTCGTTCGTCCGAAACAGATGAATATTATCTATGAACCGGAATTTGAAGTCGCCAAACTATTATTTACGAAAGCTTTTTGCTGTTGACCGCAAATGGCCGTCACAGCGTTAACGGACTTTTGGCGGGCGCAGAGGGCGCGTGCGGGGGACACGCACAAGCTACAAGAGGAAATGGAGGTTTCGCCTAGGTGCACGAATGCACTTGAGGGCGGAAGCGTGGAATTCGGAATTCGGTCGGGTGTGTAGTGGGCGGAAGCGAATTGGGATTGGTTGCCGTCATCTACGGATTAGCGGCGGTGATTGTGTCAAAGAGGTTACCGAGTACGTGTTTCGGTCTACGGAGGCGAAGTCTGCCCGTTTTGACCCCATTAATAAGTCCAGTAAGACCCACTTAGCTGCTCTGTTTGACCCCACGTGTTTTGTTTTCAGAATTGCGATGCATTGGATCCCATTAGCTCATTAAATGCGGTAACGGCATTATTGCCTTCTGGCACAGGATTGCCTTCTATAATTCCCGACAAAATAGGCTGCATCTCACTTGAGCTCGGTAAGTTGGTGCCTAGTATTGGTTGGTTCTTGGTACCTACATACTATAAAAATCTATCTAATAGGTAACAATAACAATATTAATTTAAAACGACAACCGATGTGACGCGGCGGGCGAAGGTCCGCCTGCGACGCAGGAGGTTGTGGGTGCGAGTAGAAACTCGAACCCACAACAAGGAGGGCCTTGGGACAAATGTTGGCCTGATCTGCAAATATTTGTGGCGGGTGTTCTGGGTATTTTTTATGTATAATTAAATAAACATATATATATGTAATGTATTGTATTAAGTACAACCGTCATCTAGTACCCATAACACAAGCTCTGCTTAGCTTGGGGCATGATGATGGTGTGTGGATTGTCCAGTATAATTTTATTTAAATGCTCTTCGTTATACACATCACCGAAGAAGGTTTAGCTAGACGAACACATTACCTATGTTCCAAAAATATTGATGGTTAGGTATTGATAATTTAAAAATTTACGTATTGGAAAGCAAGGCGCACTCCGCACTCATGTCAAATTCGGCCCACTTTATGAAAGCTTGCTTAAGCAGTCATTACGTAAGCTCTAGTCAAGCGTACAATCTCTTCTCAAGTAAATCTTTCATATTATTGTCTTTATTTTGAAAAAAAAGTCGGAGTAATATCCATTCCACACCCCCCCCTCCCCCTTCCATCTCCGAAGTTTGCGATCCATCTGAAATGTAGCGTTTGTAGTTATGGATCTATATTTTACAGGAAAAATATAGAGAAGTCTGTGAGTAGAACACTTTATGAAAGCTTGCTTAAGCAGTCATTACGTAAGCTCTAGTCAAGCGTACAATCTCTTCTCAAGTAAATCTTTCATATTATTGTCTTTATTTTGAAAAAAAAGTCGGAGTAATATCCATTCCACACCCCCCCCTCCCCCTTCCATCTCCGAAGTTTGCGATCCATCTGAAATGTAGCGTTTGTAGTTATGGATCTATATTTTACAGGAAAAATATAGAGAAGTCTGTGAGTAGAACACTTGAAGAATTTACAAAAAGGGCGGGAATAATTTTCAAAAGGGAGGGCTACCTCACCGAGTGGGGGGGTATCAAATGAAATTACTTTTCTATTTTAAGCAAAGTACCTCCTCAGGAAATGTTTAAAATTTCTGCGTCAGTGAATTTCATTGTGATTGGAGGTTGAGTTACATATTCTTTTTCCCAATCTATCAAATCATAATAACTTAGCGCATAAACCTTAAGTTCAGGAAGTAGAAATTCACGAATTTTCTTTCCTTTGCACATATTTCTTGCCTTCAAAACTCTCTGAACAGCCAGTTCCCTTACGTGTGACTCATCACATCCGTGTGTGAAGAAGATATTTTTTTGAATTGTTATTAAGAAAATGCTTTTCTGGTCATGTTGCAAATACAAACACATTTTACTATCTTAAAAACATTGTACAAACGTATTGGACCATATTTACTAGAAGATTTTGTCTTGATATCAAACCAAGTTGGAGCGTAAACTTTCCTGATAAAAGGGGCTATTTCCTTCAAATGTTTTGTTGGTTTATCTGTTATAATAATATAAACGCAGAATCCTGTTTGCGAAAGTTAACCATCGGCCATGTGCGGGTTTTCCTGGGTCTTAGTTAGCCACGTTTGACGAGACCGTGTCTGAAGAAATGGCAGAGCACATCTGATAGATATATTTATGATCGGTGCTTAATAAATCAATGTTCAGATCAGGCAATTCTAAAAGAATGGGTTCAAATGCTTCTACTTTCAAGTCGCGACACTTTTCGATCTTTTTTCTATACTGCCAGAAAAACAAATGCCTGTTGTAGTGCCGTCGAGACTGGAGAACAAATGACAAAGTGGAAATTCATTTGCGTGAAAAAAAACATCGGTTTTTTGGCGTTAAGTCCTACGCAATTTATTCAAACCTTTATGCTTGTTATAATACGAAATCAACCTTGCAACAACTTGCTGAAGGCTTATTGTAGGAATTGATACTTTGATCCAAATTTTTTCTATGTCAAGACGTAATAATTTCACATGAATCTTTCACTGAAGGATCTTTTCCGTTGTTCAAGTCAAACATGTTGCTTCTGACCCACAAATAATATTTTATTATTTCATAGTAAGTTGGTAACATATTAGCACTTGGTTTTATTGGATCATCAAACACAGGGCACAGTAAAGTAGCTTTCCTATAGGTTCATCGATTTACCTATAGGGGATACAGGAGATGTAAAATAAAAATTTTTTTTTTGCTTATTTTGCTCCACCCTAATGTCCAGCATTATTTATTTATTTTATTTTATACTTCTAGCAGATGGAAGTAAAATCTATGCCTGCATTGGTGTAAATTCAGAGAACGAGAATCAGATTTGCGAAGTACTGACTTCAAGCGGCGCCGCCGAGTCCTGCGAGGTATGCAGCGACAGTGATCTCTGCAACACACCATATTAGACTAATAGCATGACAGCACAGCTGCTGTGCCGTCGCCACCGGTGCCTTCAACATTAAATCGAAATAGATAACCCGAATACTTAAAGAATGGGATTGAGAATTAGAAACACGTTTCTCTTGCTGTCCCGCTGAGTTTGAATTAGATCTGAGAATAATGTCATCTACTCAATCCCATTTTTTATGTCACTTAGGGTATCCTACCCTTAATAATGTCCAAAACATAATAGACATTGGTTTCGATTATGTTCAAGCTGAGGTTCAAACGAACTAAAGATTGTCGAGCATAACAGTCTGGCTGGGCTGCAATCTGCTGGTCAATTCAGATATTATATTCATGAGTGTATCACTCAAAATTTTCGCCGCTCATTGACTGCATTTTGATTATGGTTAAAAAACAGAAGAAAATGAATTAATAATTAACTATGAGCTGCAAAAACAGTATGTATGAGCGATACACTCAGGTTTACATCTGAATCAACCAGCTGAGTAACTCAAACGAACTAAAGATTGTCGAGCATAACAGTCTGGCTGGCCTGCAATCTGCTGGTCAATTCAGATATTATATTCGTGAGTGTATCACTCAAAGTTTTCGCCGCTCATTGACTGCATTTTGATTATGATTAAAAAACAGAAGAAAATGAACAAATAATTAATTATGAGCTGCAAAAACAGTATGTATGAGCGATACACTCAGGTTTACATCTGAATCAACCAGCTGAGTAACGCAAAAAGTACCTATAAGAATTACTATTATTTGAATTACCTACATTACTGATTCTGAAACTTTTTTGCCTTGCTCAACCTTAGCAAGAGATCGATTTCCTTTCCTTTTTAGAGTTTCAAGATCGTTTTCGAAACCCTTTGGTCTCGCTCTAACTGTCAGTTTTCCCTTTTTAATATTTATGAAACTTGAAACCTGAAATAATAATACATATAGTGTGCATGTTAAGATTTACATAAAAAAAAATTATACAAAAATACATACAAATTGTAATTTCTAAATCTTAAAAGAGACATACAAATGGGGTATAAAATGAAGGGTATCAGTTTGTAAATTTTAAAATAGCGTTTGAATTTTTTGTGTTTTTTTATTTTTTGAAATATTTTAAAAAAAGTTGAAAAATTTACCATTCCCCCCGAAGGTTGCAGTGCGATCCATCTGAAATGTATGTAGCTTTTGTAGATATGGATCTATATTTTACAAGAAAAATATTGAGAAGTAGGGTTTTCGTTCGAAATAAATTTATTGCTATTTATTTTAAATATTCAGTCAACTGAAAAATCAGCTAAAAACTATTTGGACAGCAAAATATGTTTTGATCGGCTGTAAAATATAAACCATCAGCAATTATAGTCGGTAACTATTATTTTTTATCAGTAAATAAATAGGTACCTAGCTGTTTGTTCAGTAAAATGTATGTTTTGGTCAGCAGAATTTATTATTTGGTCGGCAGGGCTATAAAGTTCACTAAGAAGGATAAATGATGAAGTAGGTAGTAGTCTAGGCGCTACGTAGGTGGCAACAATAAATCAATTTACACGTTCGCAATTTAAACATGTCCAAATTAGAAAGTTAAGTTTCTATTCGTTGTAATGTAATCGTGCTAGTTAATAATTAAATAAATAAATAAATTTATGTAGGTAATTAATATTATATTACCTACTACTATGGATCGTAGATTTAGAACAAAAGGATTTAAAACTTTTCTAACGTTATCCCAATCCAAGTGATTTATATTGGAGTTTCAGGGGGTCGTGAGATAAAAATTATGTCAGTCATTTCAGTGAACGAGTGCCGACAGACGTTACAGTGTTAAAATCTGTAGTAGGTACCGGAGTGTAGCGTCACCTAACGGGTCCAGTTGTATATCTAAACATCCAGAGACCCAATCAAAAACACACAATAAATGTTTGGTCCAGTCTTTAAAGATGAGTTTAATCCCATACTCACGCAGGTACAGAAGATTATAGTATACCTAGGTAGGTAGGTAATTAGGTGTATTAAGGTTAGCAAATCAAAATTTGTTTTATAGCGTGCTACATTTTATATAATCTGGATCACGATCTGCTGCTGCTGTACTGCTTCATTGCTGCAGAAATATTGAATAGGCTGCCTAATGAATGTTCCATCACTTGCTGACCAATTTAGTAGTTTATGCCGACCAGTAGATGCAGATCTATTAACATTTTCTGAGGGCATAATTAATTTTTTGGCTGACCTAAACCTTTTTTATTTGCTGATTGTTTAAATGATACCCGTTTTCTTTTATTTATTTGAGTAGGTACCTTTGTTTGTTTGTTATTTAATTTTATTGTGTTTGAGTACCTAGGTACCCTAGCTTGATTATTTTGCTTTTTTATTGGTTTGTGTTTGGGTTTTTTGTTATTATTTGTGAATAAAACGAGTGTTCTTTTTACAATATTCTTTTATTTTTCCTGAGGCTAGAAAGAAATATATATTAGTAGTAACTTTTAAATTTTAGGGGCGTAGCTAACTATGAACGCCAGTGCACCTAAGGATTAGGTAGGTAGGTATATTTAGCAGGTTGCCTAACATATAGGATAGGAACACCGATAGCCTACACAATATTGCGTATTATCCTGAAATTACAATCACAAGGTAGAAACGTAGTGCTTCAATGGATACCATCTCATGTTGGACTACGAGGAATGAAATCGCAGATTTATTGGTTAGAGACACACAGAGATAACAGACGGCATACCTACAAATATACATCCTTTTTATACATACATAAAATGAAAGTGGATTGCTATAACCTATGGAAAGAATATTTTAATGTGCGGTCTCGAGAAATAGGTATATGGTATAAAACGATCCAACCACATCCCTTGAGTTCTCCATGGATTGACAACAGCATTTTGAATCGTCGCGAAATTGTTATTGCATTACGACTTCGATCCGGACACATCCCAGGCAATAAGTTTTTACATTTAATGAAGAAATCAACTACGCCGAATTGCCTACTATGTAATTCTGTAGACGATGTTTTCCACATTTTGATGGAGTGTGTTCGCAACGAATCGTTTAGAAATAGTATTTTGTCATTTAGTTATAGAAATATCGGTCACTGCAACAGCGTTCTAGCTGAGCCTGTTTCAGACGCAGCTAGAACGTTGTACAAACTGTACCTACATGTCTGGGAATTAGGTCATTTTGTTTTAGTTTATAAGATTTGATTTTGTTTTGTTGTTTAACTCACCAGGGCGTCATAATCGCATGTGCGACAAAGCCCTTAATAAGGAATAAAAAAAAACATATGGAACCCAGAGACAAACCCTGATCATATAGTATCTTATTTAGAGCGAGGTGTCGAAACTATAAGAAGTGGAATAGGTCTATAATAAGCATAACTTTGTTTTGTTTATAAGACCTTAATCTGAATAAAAACTATTATTATTATTATATGATTAATAAAGTTATGATTTACTTATCTCCAATTGTCTACAGGATACGTTACTTGTTCTAGTAAATTTTTGCTTAAATAACCGACGTTGAACCGACCTGCTTCGGCAAGGACGCTCTCCAATGGCGGCCACACCACACCATAGCGTGCCATTGATTGCGGCTCTCCACAAGGTGAACCATAGACCTGGTGAAGGAAACCGCTGGATGCTGGGCCAAGCAGTGGCCGCCTACCTAAAACCGGTCTAATAACTGCCTCGTTGGTCTAGCGGTCGCATGTTCAAAAGTCCCGGGTTTAAATCGCGAGTCGGGCCAAACATCGTTATTTGGATGAGAAAAATCACAAGAGCAGCCCGGAATCAGGAAGTTGGCGGTGCTACACCCCCTTACCTCGAGCGAGGCACGCTGGTTCTTCGCCCGATCTCTCTACAAATTGTGTCGGTCTGCCGCCGTCCCACCAGTGGGTCGTATTGCGGTGAGCGAAGCGAACCGCAATGCAACCACCGTAACGTAATACGACATCCATCACACCCATTAATATGGTTATCATTTTCGATTAACTCAAACTCGTAGATTACAAAAAAGATGTTCATTTCAAAATCCAAGATTGCTCACTTGTATTTATCGCAAAATTAACTCTTGATTATTGATTTCGACGAAATCGAGGGTGCAGGTTAATATGGGTATCGTTTTCGAACAATTCCAACTCGTAGATTACGAAAAAGATGTCCATTTCAAAATCTAAGATGGCGGACATTTTTTAATCACAAAATTCACTCTTGGATATCGATTTCGAACAAATCGAGGGTGTAGGTTACAAAAAGATAATAAAATAAAAAAGACAATAAAAACAACTCTCGCGAGCTGCTTGGAGCTCGCGCACACATCAAAAACTAGTCTTAGGTATTATAAACTTGACGATCGTCTTGGTGATGATTTTACTATTTAATGTTATGTTTAATTATGTAACTATTGTGACTTTTCCAAGTGTACTTTATGTACACTTGGAAAAGTCATCATATGTATCAGCATAAGTATCTTAATGGAATAAATGAATCTGAATCTGAGTCGTGTTTAACATCGCGTCGAGTTACTAGTCTCGCGAAAATTTCTTTATTTTGAAGCTACTCGTATGCCCTATTTTTCTATTTTAGAGTGTAAATATGATAGTAGGACAAAAACCTTTAAAATTGAGGTGTTTCGTACCATCGGAAAGTACGATTTACATTGTTTTCTAATAAAATCTTAATTTATTTCAATTCATTAATAGTTTCATAGAACGGGTAGTCAAAATCAACCTTATGCAATAGGGATAAAGTTGATTTTAGATTGATTCTATTTACTATTATTTACTATTACGTTCTCGAAAGTTCTTCGCTACTCAATTAGTGATGTAGTCAAGTCTGATGGTGATTTTATCGATTGATATCGATACAAGCTATTAAATTTTTTAATGATAATATATTTATTTAGTATTAACATTACAATACAAGTCACTAAATAGACATCATTAGGTCCTCTAACCTTCATTTTGAATATTTGTAGGTTTTCTATAAATTCCCGTCAGAGAGAAATGGATAAATAAATAAATAATGCTGGACAATCCACACAGCATCATCTAGCCCCAAAGTAAGCAGAGCTTGTTTTATGGGTACTAGATGACTGATAAACTTAATACAATATATAACATAGATAGATATTTTTTATTATATATAGAAAATACCCAGAACACCCGGAACAAATATTTGCAGATCGTACAAACATTTGTCCCAAGGCGGGAATCGAACCCGCAACCTTCTGCGTCGCAGGCGGACCTTCGCCCGCTGCGCCACATCGGTCGTCAAATGCAACGGGTACAGTTACTCGTAAATGGATGCCAACCAAATCAAGTACGACATGCTCTGAATATTTTTTGGAAGTCGATTTTATAATATCAAATAAAGAAACCTACACTTGCGCTTCCATCACTGAAAATCTAACGATTTTCAGTGATGGAAGCGACTTGATAACAAAACTTAACAGTTTTGTTATCAAGTCACCATGTTTGATTTTTATCAATTTCAATCATCATCATCAGCCTATGTTAGTCCACTGCTGGACATATGCCCTAATGAGCGCCATAGCGCCCTGTCTTCAGCTTGACGCATGCAGCATCTGCCTGTAGTTTTTCGCAGGTCGTCATCCCACCTAGCCGGAGGGCATCCTACACTACGTTTGCCGTGTAGTCTCTACTCAAGAACACGTTTACCCCAGTGTATGTTGGTTCTTCGCGTGATATACAACGAACCTACATGTTATATGTATACATGTATGAGGATACTATTACCACAAATAAATAAACACCCAACAAGTCTTTTTTTTTTTTTGCGAATTCAACAAAAATCGGGTACCCATCGATATCAATAATGTACTCGTAATTCAATGTGCTATCTGGTGCAGCCTAGGTCGAGTAGCAGTCGATGGTCGACTTATCACGCGAATGTCAATCATATGTCTAACGCAATTAAGTTTATAATTGCGACAACTGAGAATACCGCCATCTATGGTCAAATAGTGGAATTGACTAGTCAATCGAATGTTTGGTGAATATAGACCGTAAATCAACTCTTTTCTTAGCCATGATAAACGACTTGCCTCAGGTACTTAACGCATGTGACTGTCTTATGTTTGCTGATGATCTAAAGATCTATCTCTCGATTGGTCAGGCCTCTGAGTGTATGGCGATGCAGAAGGATATAGATTCGGTCGTAAGGTGGAGTCGATCAAACAGGCTGGCTTTCAATGTCTCTAAGTGCAAGCTCGTCACCTTTTCTAGACTGCAGCAACCTATAGCACCGCCGTATACGTTAGACGGTGGGGTCTAGGATAGAGTTGGTGAGATTCGTGATCTAGGGCTCGTTATGGACTCACATCTTGACTTTCGCAAGCACGTGATTTCCTTGTGCAAGAATGCGAGTAAAATCTTGGGATTCATCATGAGAACCGCAATTTTAAGATCCTAGGGTGCCCATCATGTTATATAATGCTTTTGTCCGCAGTAAGCTAGAGTATAGCGCCATAGTGCCGCGTGAAGCAAAATATACATTGATGCTGGAAAGAATACAGCGTAAATTTTGTAGGTACGTGTATAAAAGGCAGCATGGATATTATCCATATCTCTATCCATCTCTATTTGTATCTGGAATGGTAGGGGTGGATACGTTGGAGCTAAGACGTAAGCTACAGCTGGGAATCCACTGCTATCTTATATTACACAATAAAGTAAATAATCCGGGTGTGTTGAGTAGAAACAATATCTTTGTACCAAATAACTACGTGCGCGCGGGTACTCGTCGGCGGCATCGCTTGTTCGGTGGCATCGCCCTCCGAACCAAGCAAGGAAACAACGCACCAACGCGGCAACGGTTCGGGCACTTCATCTACTGAACGAGTTCGTGCACGAGTTCCAGCATGTCGACATATTCCACGACAAGCTAAGTGGGATAGTTAAAAGTCTTTTAGTATATTTAAGTTATAACCTAGATTTATAGTCATTAGCTTAAGATAGTGAGTGCTTTGGTTCTTAAGCTGTAATCTTCTTCAATAAATAAATAAATACGTTCTGCTGCTAAAGTAAAATAAATCTTATTTATAAAAATCAAGGGTTATTTCCAAATCTGTGACGTTGGCTAGTTTTGACTAAACTTAAAATTACAAATGAAACGAATGGTTTATTTGTAATGCATTATATGATTGTCGGTTTATTTGTGTGAGTTTGAGTTTGGCGACAACGGTGCCTTTAGTAATTTTGTTGCATAGCATTTCCACTGTTCTTTCTGTTCCGTGGTACCACCGACAAATTTCTTTTTCCCGTTAACTGTACCTACCACCGAAGTTTTTTGATTCAGTTTTTTTATTTACTTTGTTTTACAATCCCTATCGAAAAAACTATTGCGTTGGTCCAGTTAAATGGACAAGGAGTCCAATTCTGCTATACAAATGCTTCACTATGGCAATGGTATCGTCGCAGAATCGTTACGTAGAATCCTTAGATTTATGAAACTCCAGAAAGTGCGTGCAGCACGGAGAGATACATTAATAGTTTCAAACTTGACACTTAGACGCGCTTCCCTCCATCTGTATTCATCATCATGATTTAGTTTTTCTAAGCTGTAATACTAAAACGTGTTATTTTGTGACGATACCACTGTCATAGTAAAGCGATTAGTTTAGCAGAATAGGGCCCTAGATGAACGAAACCACGGAACCATGAAACCGATCATATTTTGTTGTATAGGTGTGTTCGCAGTTTATGAAACTTCTTAACACTGACACATGCCGAGTCGTAGCAAAGAGTCGTGTAGATAAAGAATGGGATTATAGATGACAGCATGACAGCATGCTATCCCGCGTAGACTCTACATGATTTATACACAATGTAGGTTCTACATACAGGTAGGTAGGTACTTATATTAAAAGTGTAACGAGTTCAATTCTGCACATTGAAGTTTTTTTTGCACAGCTTTTCTTTATAGAGAGGACCTGTGGACAAATGTGAATTCCTAATAAGTTGGCAGGTATAGCAATCGCAAACGAAGTCGCGGGTACAGCTAGTATAATTTACATAGTTGTTTTTTTAACTATACTTACATAGAAAATAGGTACTCAGACTACCCAGAACAAATATTTGCAGATCCTACAAACATTTGTCCTAAGGGGGGAATCGAACCCACATCCTAATGCGTCGCAGGCGAACCTTCACCCGCCGCGCCTCATCACTCGTGTAAAAAGTTCAGGACAAAGTAATTATACAAGTCAACAAACAAAAACTGGAATTAGTGAGAAGGATGGGAAAAAAACAAGATGACAAAACAAGAGCTACTGTAGTAACAATTAGTAGGTAGGTAGTATACCTATAGTAAAAAGATTGCAATTCTGAAAAGCAAGAGAAACCTTAGTAAAAGTTTATTGTACCTCAAGGAGGACTACCCACAACAGATCTTGCAAAATAGAAAGAAACTTCATGAGTAACATCAATAATTTGGCGTGTTATAAAAAACGATAAACCGACTTCAAATCCCGGTATCTAGATAATATTCATCAATGTCTCGGACGAACGAAATCATCCCTCCCTCACATTCCCCGACCGAAGGTATAGACCTACAGGTTCACGTTCGAAAAATTGTGTTTACACCGGCGACATCTAGTTATAATTCAAGTCTAATTTAGTTTGATGACACATGGTGTAACTGTTGACGCCCGTTGCCATGGAAACCATTAATTAGGTGATAGTGAAATTACCATATTCAGAAGAATTTTTGCAAACACACATTTTACGGCGTACGTAGCAATTCCTCGAGAATCAAACTTATAGGGGACTCAAAATCAATTTTGATACAACAACGAAAGAATCATCAAAATCTATTAATAATTGGCGCAGATATCACCAAAACTGTTGTAGCTAGTCGTGATTCTCCAAAAATATTATGTTGCTTTATATGGGATAAATACTAATCCCTTGGGAATAACATTTTTATGGGACCACCTCGGGATTATTCTTTATACAATATTAAAATAATAGGCGAACCTATCAATTAGACTACACACATACATAAAAAAAAAACCATACAGACGGAATGAGAACCTCCTACTTTTTGAAGTCGGTTAAAAAGAGAGAGCGCAGGGGAAAATAGCATATCTGCGCTATGATAAACTATGAGAGCCAACAAATACTACTAATGAAGAACGGGGAGGACCAATCAAGCAGGACCCAAATCTTAATGAAACGGGAACTGGAATCAACTCTACCAAACCAAATTGTCCAGAATGATTCACTTAGCGCCGTGGCGGGATTACCTGCTAAATACCAGGAAGACAATCCTCGCCAATATTTTCAATAAATATGGCAAAAACTGTCAAATTTGTCATTTTTTATAAAGAATAACTGTCCAATTTGACAGTTCTTGCCATATTTATCGAGTGATATATAGGCGAGAATTGCCTTCTAGGACCCCTAGCAAGGGGATCATTCTATAGGGTAGATTAGATAATAATGACATCTGATCGTCATACATTGGGTACATTATTGAAGTTGAATAAATGAATTTCAATACCATTATATTAGTATTGTACGCAGTCTTAGAGCATTAAACCAGAACGGAGAAGTCACGCGCAACAATACATACCCAAAAAATTCTGCCGCTTTCAGCGGGGGGTGAGGTAACACACATAGACTTTTCAATCACGTCGCTATAAACGCACACAACATTATTATCGCACACAATCTTAAACTACACGCACACAATCGCATACTCACACAGTCGCACACGTAATGATGTCTGTCAGTATACAACACAATTGCAGCAATAATTAAATATGCTAGTGCTTGACATTATCGATATTCGACTATCGATGAATTCTAAAGTTTACCAGGAACACTTGATTATTTTTACCCAAATGCCGAAAGAGCGGAGGGTAATAATTTCTGAATGTGTTTATGTATCATTCATTGGTTTCACCTGTAGTCTTAACGGCTGGACAGACTTTAAATATAAGGAATCATTGGATTGCTCTTTATCTGTAGAGTCTCGAAATCCATAATATTTTACTAATATAGTATGTATAGTAGAATTTAATTTCGTCATTAACAACCCATCAAGTAGGGTGTCAGAATAAAGGGTTTTAATAACAAATACACTACATGTATGTTTAGACGTAATTTTAATAAGACAAATTGCAAAGTAAAATTCTACAGTTAGGTTTTCGTTTTCCTAACGTACGTTGTTATTTGACAGGAGCTAATTAACTAATTAACCTCTTCAGAATTATCTGAAATGAAATCAAATCCAAGGTTCACGTAACCGTAATGTCTTTGAGTGCTTGATATATACTCCGCAGATTTTTTATTTTCATTTCGTCAAAAACCAAAGTACAATAAATTTTCTTCTCAGGATTACACTCAGCTCTTAGTTTCAATGCAACCAACGCTTCTTTTGTAAAACCTGGCTGCCCGTCGATGGAACTGTACCATCTTGTAAGGGTTCTTGGTGCAGGTAAACATGTTCAAAACGTTTTTCGCACGTACCTATAGGCTTTGGGCGAATAGAAAAGTAGGGTTAAAGCGAAACATCTAAGTTCAGCAGAATATTTGGTTGTAGGAATTTTTCCTGTTTTGCTTTTAATTAGCTGTCTCTTAAGAAGTTCTCTCTCTTCTACACCAATCTTGTCTAAAACTTGACGCTCTTCTTTATTTATCAAAGATTTATCTGACAGGGTGTTTAATATTTCTTTCAGTCCTGCAACTTTTTTCTTTAAATAACTTTTTTGCGACTGAAGTCTTTTTATTTGCTTATTTTTCATCTGTAGCTGTTTCTTTAATTTAATTTTTCTTGGCGAATCTTGTAATTGCGGATTGACAGTTGAAGTGGTTGCAATACAAATGTTGTGTTCCGGTGGATGGGCCTTTAGCTTGCTAGTTTCACCTTCTTCAGTTTGAACTGGTTGAGAAGTTTTTAAATTTTTCCTTTTAGGTTCTTGTTCATCCTCGGATTTTTCGCAAGGTTGAAACTGAAACGAACGAGAAAAATTGCCTGTAAACCCTCGCACTACTTTAAAATCAGCAGATCATTGTATATTGTATGCAGAAATAGTCGTAAGCAAGTAAATGTAAATTACCTCGGATAATAATTTCAAAGTTGGGATGGAGTCCTGTTTCAATCTTTTCTTGTTATTTGAATGTGTGATGAAACAGGAAGTTATGAAATGTGTGGAGCAAATGGTGCTCGTTCGTGTAGGAGCCCATGTTTCATGGTTCCCACATGCTTTAACCCACACAGATCGAATCCCAATATCCTTTGGAAATCTGTAAGAAAAAGAATAACGAAATTTTATAAGTGATTGATATTTTGTGGGATGATTGTACGAAACTGAACTACTTTGTCTAAAAGACATAGGTAATAATATGATAATATAGGTGATAGTGTTTAGATCTCTCCTACCCTTACAAAACTAATTTATCATGGTATGTCCAAAAATATTTCTCATATTTCATAAAATATTTGTAATATTTCAACCTAAATTTCTTGGGGGAAGTTTCAATTTCATGGATAGATTCATTTCTCAAATTATCATCCACTAATAAAAATCAGCCTGTATAAGAAAATGATATCGATATTCGCGATTGTGCTGTCCTAGCACTTATTTTCGGATTAATACTTTTTTACATTTATAAAAAATTATAAATTAAAACAAAAAGAATATCGATATTTCTGATTGTGCAGTCCCATCACAAAATTTGTTGAGGTGCTGCCAGATTCTTTAAGTTGAAACTGATATTTTTTGGTAAAATGTCGACTGAACATATAATTTAACTAGAAAGTGTAATAATAATCTAAAACATGCATAATAAATTAACTAATAAAAGTATTTTCTAAAAATCTTTGCTATTTTGAAATGTACCCATATAAATGCAGTGATATTGCAGTATTTCCCTAAAAATCACACGAATCTATAATAATCATTATTGGTTCATTACAATAGGAAAATTTTATTACTGATTGTAAAATAAAATATTCAGTTTTAGTGTTAACTCAACTACGAAACTTGCTCTAGAATATTACACTGTATAACTTACTGGCAACACCTTAGTACAGGCGAATATTTTTGCTATCTAAGTGCATTATTTAATAGTATTTGGACAAAATAATACTTACAGATGAAATGTAATATTATCCTTTCGTAGGTTTGAAGTTTCTGACCTATTTTTGCACCAAAAAACACTGCAACTCGGCATTTTCACCGGAGCTTATTCTGCGCGCATTGCAATCAAGACAACTGGCGGCCGACGCGAGGCAACTAGTTTTAAATAACGGGTATGACCGTCGCTCTCGTACCTTTGGCAGAGGGGGTACGTCTATGATTGTCGCCTCCGTTCTGGTTTAAAGCTCTAAGCACGCAGTCGATGACAAAGTGACGTAATTATTCTCTATTCTACCCTAGACAACAAACCCCGTGTTTGCCTTACAGGCAGCTAATCAAACAAAAGTCAAGTAAACCAACATCGCATGAAGATCACAAGTCGTAACCTTGTGAGTGACATGACAACCTAATGACAATTTAATGACACACCTGTTTTATTTTCTTTATACAGGGTTATTGGTAAACCGACGTATTCCCGTTAGGAGGTGATAGGGGACTATTTATTGACTATTTGCGATAATTTTAACCCCATAATGCATCATGCAAAAGTGAACCATTTTTGAGCTATCATTTTTCAAAATAATTCAATAATGCAATATCAAAATTTGATTTAAAAAGAACTGTATATTTAAATCTATTTTTTTCTTCTGATTTATAAAAACGATTAAACAATGGTAATTTATCAATATCATTATGTTGATTCTTTAGGCTTATGTCAACATAATAATTATAATTTAGACTGAAAGCCTGACTTGCTGTGATATTGAGATGTGGAGAGAAATAAAAAGATGCGTACTTCTATCCAATATGGCGTGTAATGTTGTCTTGTACAAACGTCGAGGTGAGGTAAGGGGAGAGGGGTGGATATTCAGGTACAATATAAATAAGGCGCGAACATGCCCCCGGCCTTGGAAGCAACAGCTTTCAAAGGCTGTGAAGTTCCTCGTCACTATGGTCTTCTGGAAGGAGTGGACAGATCTTCGCGTAGGCCCGACGAACGACGCCCGTCGCGGTTTGTATATCTGCTACTCTTGAGACTCCATCCTTGCCTGGAATCGTAGCGAGTACACGACCCATATGCCATTTCAGCGGTGGCGAGTTGATTTCTTTAATAAGGACAAGCGAGTCTGGTTGTAGGTCAGTTGTCTGTTGCTTGTTCCATTTTTTTCGTATCTGCAACTCCGATATATATTCTTTGGCCCAGCGGGTCCAAAAGTGCTGCCGTATCTGTTCCACCCTCTCGTAGCGCTGGAGTCGGTGTACTGGAACGTCGATGACATCATCGCTGGCTGGCGCAGTTAGCGGTCGACCAACCAGGAAATGAGCTGGAGTTAGAGGAGCGAAGTCTGTAGGATCGGGAGAGAGAGGACAAAGAGGTCTGGAATTCAGGATAGCTTCCACCTGTGCTAACACTGTACTGAATTCTTCGAAGGTGAGGTGCGCGTTTCCTATCACACGTCGCAAATGATGTTTACAAGATTTTATTCCTGCCTCCCACAGACCACCAAAATGCGGAGAATAAGGGGGAATGAATTTAAATTTTATTGCTTGAGTTGTTGCGTATTCAACAATGTTAGAAGAACAGTTGCGTAAAAAGTTTGAAAATTCATTCATTAACCCTACAAAGTTAGTTCCATTATCGGAATATATTTCTAAAGGTTTACCGCGCCTAGAGATAAATCTTTTTAAAGCTAAAAGATAAGCTTCAGTAGTGAGGTCACTGACCAGCTCTAAATGCACTGCTCGTGTCACAAAGCACACAAACAAACAAACGTATGCCTTAGAGGTTTTAGCGCCCCTACCTTTGCGATTAAGTATGAGATAGTTTCCACTATAGTCAACCCCGCACCGATTGAACGGATTAGTGGGTGTTATTCTTTGTTTGGGATAATTACCCATTATAGGGGTAAGTACCTTTCCTTTCATGCGCGTGCACTTTACACAAGCATTAACTACAGACCGAGCTAGGTTCCTACCACCTACAGGCCACCAGATATCACGTAAATGGCACAACAATGCCTGGCTACCAGCGTGAAGTAGCTGACGATGTTCGTAGCGAAACAAAAGCTTAGTAAAGTGATGCTTGTTTGATAATAAAATAGGATGTCTCTTATCGTAAGAGAACTCATCGGAGTAGCCTAGACGCCCACCCACTCTTATTATTTTATTTTTATCAATAAATAAGTTTAATTTATTTAAGTGATTATTTTTAATGATAGCGTGTTTATTAATTAATTTATATTCATTAGGGTAACTTTCGAATTGAGACCATCGTACAAGCGTTCTTTCCGATTCTCTTAACTCGTCTACACTGAGCATACCTGTTAACTTATTATTTTTATTACGAATATTATGTATGAATCGTAACATAAATGCTACCGCGCGCTTCATACGTTGAAATTGAGAGAAACGTTCAAACGGAAACAATGACCTGGCATCCTGTGTCACTAGTGATGTAACAGCTGACGATTTCAGCTCAGGAAGGTCGTCACATGTTTCTTCAGCCCTAAAATCGTCTAGCGTGAAACTCGGGCTTCGCAAAAAGTCCGGACCGTGCCACCACAAGGAAGAAGAAGAAAGTTCTTGAATACTTGCACCTCGCGACGCAAGATCCGCGGGGTTATCTTTACCCGACACATGACGCCAAATAACATTTTTTGTCAATTCGTGAATTTCTGAAGTTCGATTTTGAACGAAGGGTTTTAATTTATTTGGTGCCATGCGTAACCAACCTAGTACTATGGTCGAGTCCGTCCAAAAAACTATATTTTGAAAGCTACAATTTAACGAGCTACGTGTTTTATCTAGTATTTTAGCACCTAGCAACGTACCAGTAAGTTCAAGTCTCGGTATACTTAAAACCTTTATGGGAGCGACCTTGGCCTTAGAAAAAAGCAACCTTACTGCTATTGTTTCATTTTGACCTACCGTGCGCACGTAAACACAGGCGCCGTACGCAGTTTGCGACGCATCGCTAAAAACATGCAGCTCTAAATACTTAGGTATGATTCCTATAGCGTGCCTAGGAATGCGAATAGAACCGAGCGTTTGTAGTGAGATAAGAAACTGGTTCCAGGTCCGCGCGACACTGGCAGGAACAATGTCATCCCAACCGATTTTAAGTAACCATAATTGTTGCAATAGAACTTTTGCGATTATTATCGTAGGGCTTAACAAGCCCAGAGGATCAAATATTTGAGAAATATTTGACAAAATTGATCGTTTTGTGACTGGCCTATCATCAGATTGGAATTCAGTTTTGAAATAGAATTCATCATTTGAATTATTCCAGCCTAAGCCTAGCGTTTTCGAATTAATGTTTTCGTTGCTTTTAATTTCTTTTGTGTGCTCTGAAATGGTATGATCATCATCGCACGGAAAATTGTACATCCACTTGCGAAGGGAAAAGCAGCCTAATTGAAGCGCGTTTTTTATGCGCACACACAACTTTAATAGGCTTTCTTTGTTGTTATGACCTGTCAAGAGATCGTCCACGTAAAAATCATCCCTAACTGCCCTTTCAACGTCTGGGTTTAACGATTCAGTACCTAACTGTTTTAAACACCTAACAGCTAAAAACGGCGCGGAAGCTGTTCCCTGGGTTACAGTATTGAGAGAGTACTTGCGTAACGGTAACGATGGATCCTCTCTCCATACAACCAGCTGAAGCTGACGCTGGTCTTGAGCTACCAAACAATTGCGGAACATTTTATTAACATCAGCGCAGGCTACGAATGTATGCTGTCTAAAGCGGAGCAGAATCGAAATCAAATCACCTTGTATGGGTGCGCCCACTAACTGCAGGTCGTTCAGCGACTTCCCGGAAGTGCTGGCCGCGCTGGCGTCGAACACCACGCGCAGCTTAGTGGTACTGCTGGCCTCGCGGTAAACGCCGTGGTGCGGGATGTAGTAACATGGACTTTGGTGCGAATTTATCTGACTCATGTGGCCTAACTCTTCGTATTCCTTCATAAAATTAGCGTATAATAATTTATAATCAGGCGAACGCTGTAAACGTTTTTCCAAAGCGAGGAAACGGCGTTCGGCTTGAGTATAAGACTCGCCTAAGACGTCGGGTGACTGTTTTAAAGGAATACGTACAACGAACCTTCCCTCGCTATCACGCGTTGTAGTGCGAGCAAAGTGTTCTTCACATGAACGTTCCTCATCAGTCTGCGTATCCTTAGCCTTAGGAAGCTCTTCGATTTCCCAAAACATACGTAATTGTGAATCTAACGTACGATTAAAATTACAATGAACGGGCATAGAATTTTGCGTTTGTTTATAAAGCGGACCGGAAATTATCCATCCTAATTTCGTGTTTTGTAAATAGGGCCCACTAGGAAGTCGAATTTTGCCTTCTTCTAATAGGTCCCAGAATACATCCGCGCCTATCAAAATGTCTATTTTCGATACGTCGAGAAAGTTCGGGTTAGCCAACCTTATGTTGCCTGGAATACAGAGCTGTGCGTTTTCACAGAAGGTTGAAATGCCTGAAGTTATTTGCGGTAAAACAAAACAATTAATGCGTGTTTTGAATGTTTGATCGACTTGCGACTTAATTTGAATGCTACATGTTTCCGAACATTGTATCACTGAGTCACCTACTCCTCGAATCTCGTGAGTTGATTTTAACGATGGAGCGTTAATTGCGTCACATAATGATTTTGTGATAAAGCATCGTTGAGAACCTGAGTCTAGAAGCGCAAGCGCCTGGTGATAAGCACCCTGCGTATCAGCTACCTCGACCACAGCTGTTGACAATAGCACTGTATGCATACCTACAAGATTAGAGCAGCTAGTCTGCATATGTGCCTTATTTACCTGAATTAGCGAGTCTGTGGTAGAAGAAGCGTTCTCAGTGGCCTCATTCATGCTGCACTGAGTAGGTACACTTGAATGAAATGTCACTGCACTTTCGGTATGTATCAATGAGTTATGCTTAGCGTTGCATTTCCTGCACGACCCGAAGTTACACTGATCAGGCGAGTGTCCCGCGCGTAAACAGTTTTCACAAAGTTTATTATCGCGAATTAATGTTAACTTTGAATCTAAATCACTTTCTATGAATTTTAAGCACGAATACAACGGATGAGCTGCGTTGCACTTCAAGCATGGCTTGCAGGTGCGAGACTGACGGTCGCCGGGCTTGTTGTTAGAAACATTGCAGTGTGAAACATTTTGTGAATGTGAACCTTGCTTTTTATAAGACCTTTCGGTTTTATCTGTTTGTGGTTTGTTATGTGAAAGCTGCAATGTTTCTAGCATATCTGCCCTGTCCTGCAAGAAACCTATCAAATCACTCAACTTTATAATGCGTTTCGTTTTGTGATCGTTAGCTGATAAAGTGCATTTATAGGTTTCCCATTCGCGTTCCGTTAACTTATCCAACTTAGACACAATCATGTAGTTAATGAGTGTATCCCAGGAGTCAGTAGGCTCACCTAGGATTTTTAGCGCGCGTAAGTTTTTTAGAACTGTGTCAATTAACATTCTTATAAGTGTGGGTGATTCCTTTGTTAGCGCGTTTATAGTAAACAAAGCTTTTACGTGGTTGTGAATCAAAAGTCTATTATTATTGTACCTATTTAGTAACAATTCCCATGCGACGGAATAGTTATCTGCGGAGAATTCCATCGATTCTATAACTAGCAATGCGTTTCCCTTCAACGAAGACTTCAAGTAGTGAAACTTTTGAATGCTACTTATATTTTTAGAGTTATGAACAAGTGACAAAAATGTATCTCTAAACTCAAGCCAGTGCTCATACGATCCGTCAAAGGTGGGCATGGCTATAGTGGGCAGTTTTACAGATTGTGACCCTTCGCAAGTACCTTTAGAACGGTCAGTGACCTCATCACTATTAATCAGTGATTGCGCTAAGGCCAAAGTACTGTAATAATTACTTTCGAAAGATTCCCTACAGCTTAATTGATCTGGAATCACACTATCATAAACACTGTCTTCAATTTGCGATTGAATGTTATTAAATTCTGTAAAAAGGTTAGTAGCTCCGTTAATGCGTAGTTGTAGGTCTAAACGATTTCTATGAGAAAGAATAGGATCATCGCTTTCTACTAACGATTGGACATAGTTAGTAAACCTAGTCAAACGTCCTTTAACTATTCCACGTTTTCTAAGCAACTCGCGAACTAGCGTGGGGTTATCACCTAACTGCGTAGTAGGAGACCTATCGCGAGACCTAGGCTTCTGTGATTCTACGTTTAGGGTGTCTGTAGACATTTTGGTGGTGTGTGGATGGAAGGAATACTCACGATTTTAAAGCGAACAGGATGGGCAGTGCTAGCAGCGTGACAAGCCTTCGTCTATCCTGCCTTTCGGAGAGAATTCCTTCACGACAAAACACTGAAACAGGTTAGCACACGTGTCACAATTGGAACAGGGAGGAGATGGATAATGAAGGATGGTTGGTCCCACCAGATGCACAGAGAACGATGAGATGACAATCCGACTTCAATTCCTTTAGCGCTTAGCCTCCAGGTTGTGTTTCGATGTGCAGTTGTTATTGCGCAGTTTCTCACAGCAATGGCCGCCAAGTCTTCGTATTGTAAGATCGTATTTCCGTAGGTGCAGGATTCGTATTTGACGAAGAAGGACCAATATGTTGATTCTTTAGGCTTATGTCAACATAATAATTATAATTTAGACTGAAAGCCTGACTTGCTGTGATATTGAGATGTGGAGAGAAATAAAAAGATGCGTACTTCTATCCAATATGGCGTGTAATGTTGTCTTGTACAAACGTCGAGGTGAGGTAAGGGGAGAGGGGTGGATATTCAGGTACAATATAAATAAGGCGCGAACACATTATATAATTTAATAATTATATTTTATTATTATATAATTTATCAATGGTAATTTATCAACAATTAACGGTCCAAATTTAAAAATGCGAGACGAAAACTATATTTTGCAATATTTTTGAGATTTTTTTCTACTTTAAAGCCCTAAAAAAAAAAAAAAACTTTATGAAACTTGGCTTGTAGATTATTTTAAAAACATAACCGTTTTCTTAGCTCTCTAACAATGCATAACAATTAGGAACTTATATCAAAGAAACTGACAAAAAATGATCTCAAAGGAAGCAGGCAGAAATTCGTACCTATTCGAACTAAACTTAAGGTCGTTTTTTAAAATTTCCATAGATCTAATTAGATTTTCTGATTAGTTTTTAATTAAAAACAATACCCAATGTAAATAAAACGATAAATACAAATTAAAAATAAAATTTAGTAACAGTTTAATAGTAATAACAATTAATAAGAAGTAACAATTAAGACAGTTTGTAATTTAGCCTAATTAAAGTTCTTGTTCGAAGTGACTCCCCTATTGCGTGCGCAAAGTCGCATTCTTTTTCTGAGTTAACTACCGAAGTAGTCAAATTATTCCGCATCGCATTTGCTGCGTTTATAATTCTTGTTTTGAGTTCTTCCGCGGATACCACAGGTGAGACGTCGTAAACTAGGGATACCATGTGACCCCAGACATAGAAATCAACCGGCGTTAAGTCCGGACTCCTCGGAGGCCACGGAATGGGTCCTCCTCGCCCTATCCAACGATTAGGAAAATGGCTATCGAACCATCGACTAACAATGTCAGTGACAGGAATTACCCATAACCCATACGTTATTGCACACAATTTTCAAAAGTAAACGTCTATGCGTGTGCTTTTAAAGTTGTGTGCAAAATGCTGATGGCATTTTTAGCCTGGCAGCCACACAGGGTCAACATCAACAACAGGGCGTGTTTTAAACATAGGTTTGATAAAAATTAAGTCTTAATTACAGAATAAAAGTATAATATAAAGTAATATGCATTATACCTGATAATAATTATGTATATGAATATATGAGAAACTTATATTGTTTTAATAAACTAATATTAATATTTATTCAAATGTCTACTGTGAAATACAAAAGCTTATGGGCTGAGCATGAGCATATACCATGGTGCGCTCAGATGCTCAGACGGCATGCGAGTTTTTACAAATTTAGACGTCAGGGGGCGCTAAAATTTTCCATAGACCTATGCAAATTTACTACTTTTAAAAGCAGCTACCTTCTTTAATACTATCTGATATTCAGGAGTATTTGAGTCTTCTTACAAAGATCTCTTTGATTATTTTTATACGATTTTAAAAATATAAAAAAATGTTAGTAAAACAACATTTAAATTGTCAATCGGCGTTTAAAAATCATGCCAGAATAATAAAAAGAACACACAAAATGCCTGATCCTATCTGACCGTCTGTCACATACAGATTTTCTCAGTACGTATGTTGTTAGGGCTCCGTCATTGAGTTCCGTACCACACAAAGAAAAATGGAATCCTTTTAGGATTACTTTGTTGTCCGTCTGTCCATCTGTCCATCTGTCTGTCAACCCCCATTTCTCGGGAACGCGGGTAGAGAGTTTAAATTAACATCAAATAATTAAGTCCAGTAAGTAAAGTAATTAATTAGTACACCGGTGTTCGTACATGGCAACCTTCTCGAAACTGTTTCCGAGTACGCTTACCTTGGGCAGACGCTGCACTTGGGTAAAAACATTTAAAAAACATAAATTGAAACATAAACGTTGCTTAACTTCAGTTAATAACACTCTCCTTGGTATGGCCGTCAGGGCCTTTAATCATTAAATTTGATTTATTTTATTATTTGTTAGCGGCAATACTTATACAAACCCTATCAAAATTTCAACTGTCTACCTATTACGGTTCAAGAGATACAGCCTTGTTAAAGTAGAGCCAAATATCCAAAAAATCTATAAAAGGAGCAATATAGGAAGTATGGGAGCCCCTTTAGTTTTAATAATTATTTAAATTTTATTCATTGCGGCAAGAGTAATACACATTCTGTGTAAATTACAACTGTCTAACTACCTTTTACGGTTCATGAGATACAACCCGCTGACAGACGGACGGACAGGCAGCGGAGGCTAGGCTAGTGGAGGATAGGGTTCCGTTTTTACCCTTCGGGTACGGAACCCTAAAGAACCCTAAAAGGGTATATAGTAAATAATAAATGAAGATCTAATGTAGGTAGTGTTGTTTTATTTTATAAATGTGCGTGTGAGAAGGTATGTGGTAGTAATTATTACAATATTGGCAATAATATCACAACGTTATTATATTAATAAACTTAATATAAAAGTCGAAAAAAGAGAAGACTTACCTGGAGCAGGGTAACTAAGGGCACTAAGGATTTATCTTATTAGTTTGAAAGTTTTTTCTAGAACGTTTTCACTATTAACACTCATTGGTACCGAGCTATCTGACTCACGCAGAATCCGTAGCACGTGCTGTGAAGGTCCTCGAAACAACATAATTATTATATAATGTAGTAAGAAATCGCGTATGCGCTGAAGTCTTTTGTATGCTACGCCAGTCCTTCGTAGCGTCGTAGCACGTGCTACGATGGTCTACGTTAAAGTATGTTTCTCTTTATGGGGAAGGAAGTGGGAAGGGGAGGGAAAGTGATTTATATCACAGAAAAACGAAAACAAAGGGAACAAAAACCTCTACACAATGGTGAAATCCGCAACGTTCTGCGACGTCTATTTTGAGAGATAATGGTGTCGATTCTGTTGTTTTAGAATTAGCTAAAATTAGGATTTAGGAATGTCAAATAGTCGAGAGCTATTCTATGTTTCAAAAATTAGACTGGCTGTTTTAAAATTAGGATGACAGATCTGAAACAACTCAACTTAGTTATAAATAGCTATAACCATAGGGTTATATATATATTTCTAATCATAGCTTAAATGTAATGCAAAGAATAGTCTTTGCATTACATTTAAGCTATGATTAGAAACTTCTACCTAATTTTAGGAGGCATCTAATTTGGTCATGATTAAAATTTATAGGCAAAATGCTGGATAGACATTAGGGTACATAAAAGTTGTACGCACCTGTTTGACTGACAGACTGGCAGACTGACAGACTGACAGACTGGCAGACTGACAGACTGACGGACTGACAGACTGACATACGGATAGACTGACAGACTGATAGACTGACAGACTGACAGACTGGCAGACTGACAGACTGACGGACTGACAGACTGACATACGGTTAGACTGACAGACTGATACACTGACAGACTGACAGACTGACAGACTGACGGACTGACAGACTGACGGACTGACGGACTGACAGACTGATATACGGATATACTGACAGACTGATAGACTGACAGACTGATAGACTGACAGACAGACGAACTGACGGACTGACAGACTGACGGACTGACGGACTGATGGGCTGACGGACTGACGGACTGAATGACTGCTAGACTGACGGACTAAAAGACTGACGGACTAACGGACAGCCAGACTGACGGACTGACGGACTGAAGGGCTGACGGACTGACAAACTGACAGACTGACAGACTAACTGACTGATAGACTGACAGACAGACGAACTGACGGACTGACGGACTGACAGACTGATAGACTGACAGACTGACGGACTGAGGGACTGACGGAGTGACGTACTGACAGACAGACAGACTGACATACAGAAAGACTGTCAGTCAGTTGGGGATTTTCAAACACATTCTAATTTAGCAATTTTTAGGGTCTATAAAACCTATGTTAGAAAATTTAGAATTCGTAAAATTTATGTAGGAATCCTAAAACAACAGAATCGACCAACACCAATATGAGTTTTGTGATTTTTCGCGCAAGTGCCTATTCGCGCAAATGTCCTGATAACCGCTTAGCTTGGGGCTAGATGATGCGGTGTGCATAGTCGAGCATCATTATTATTAAACATATACTAGTTGCACCCCGCAGTGTGATATTTACGTTTATCGTGGTAATTTTTGTCATCATAAATAACTTCCACAGACATCAAGAAATATAAAAAAAACACTAGCTAAATTTGGGCCAGCCGTTTCTCGAGTTTTGCGCTTAGCAGCATTTATTAGCGATGAATTTTTATTTATGTAGATTATAACAATATATGGGGCAATGGCCTTTATTAACAAAGAAAATTACAATCAAATTATAACTAGTATTTACAATTGAAACAATTACGCTAACTGCAGACTGTTGCATTGTAGAGGTAGATTATTAATATTATAATTAATTAAGTATTATT
The DNA here is from genome assembly GCA_963662085.1 of Eupithecia inturbata. Taxonomy (NCBI): domain Eukaryota; kingdom Metazoa; phylum Arthropoda; class Insecta; order Lepidoptera; family Geometridae; genus Eupithecia; species Eupithecia inturbata. Next base: position 5,322,127 of record OY759195.1, read on the forward strand.
AATTAAATACATATTTAAACGAACATTACATTATCTTTGGTATCGATTTGAAACACAATTAAAAAACTTCTCGTTTTGAGATCCTTTCTTTCATAAATATTGAAACTCGACACGTGATTTTTTCTTATTGCAGCTAACTCTAAGCTTGACTATAGGTAGGTAACTTCTGATCAAAATAAAAACATATCAAATTTGTTTTTGTTTATTTGAGTTACAAATAAAATATTGTCTCTCTTCTCTTTCTTTCTTTTGATCAGAAAAGTTTATTACTTTTATGTGTAACTCTACGTTTAGAACATTTGTAAAACAAATACAGTTTGGCGCTCGTGTTTATCAATAGTAACCCAATTCCAATGATATAGATACCATAGGAACTGAAAAACCAAAGTTGTCAAACATCGTAATTCATATGACATCACCCACCAGCTGTCAAAATGCAAAAAAGTGGCATGACCTCACGTCCGTCCGAGATGGCATCCAGCCTCCGACTGAAGTTAAGTTAGTGGAAACGATTTTGAGCATATATTGAAAATTATGTCTGAATGATAAGGTTGAAATTCTATTGGCAAAATATTATCGTTTTTGCAATCACTTCGCAAAACGCCTTACAAAAATGTATTTTATTGGATTTATTATTATTGTAATGAATCCTATAAAAAAACGATTGATTAACGGAAAGATAAAATGTTGAAGTAGTTGTTTTAATATGTTTAATTCATTTGGAGTTATTATATTTTCTGTGAAAGTAAAAACCCGTAATTTTTTAAGTGCTTTTCTCCAGTGATTTATTATAAAACTACACAAAATATTTTGAAATAAAGGATAAACTTTAGAAGAGCAGTTATTTTTTAAATATTGTGATATTTTTCATCACTTAGATTAGATGCGCTTTCGAGAAATCTTATGGACGGCAATGTCGGCAATGTATGCATAGTATTCTGGATACCCCATAAGTAGGTCAAAGGTTAGGTAGGCTATACTATGTAGTACCTAAATAATATCAAAATATGCAGTATAAGTACAGGGTGGGAAAATTCAGATTTGGAATATGAGTATTTTAAAAATTTTGTCCCGGGGTTGAAAGGGATATCATTCGACGTGGCTTGAATGCGGATTTTACGACCATAATTTCGCAGTGCTCTAGCGAGTATGGTGCGTTCACAGTAGAAACAGTTTGTTCGACCAACAATTTGTGCGCCTCAATTTTGTACGATTTTGTAGGTTCACTTCTTCTAGGGTTGCTTCTAGGTTCTTCGTCGACGAAACTAATTTCCATAAAAATGGGATTGTGATGAGATTGACAATGCTGCCAGTATTGAAGACTCAAAAAACAAAACCAGCTATTAAAGCACTAACAAGCCCTGTACAAACTCACAGTCAACGTTAGGGCCGCTCTAAAAACATTGAAATAATCTGAACTGACCATTTATTCTAAAATTTCCGTGCAACAAACGTATTTATCGATAGTGCTTATTAACATCGCATAAGCCAATGTTTTATGCCGAGGTTTCGAGAGGATTAATCAAACACTTTGCACAAGTGGTTCCAGCAAGATAGCGCTACACCTTTTTCGGTGAGAGCCAACTCCGTGAACACAAAACCCAGATAACTAATAAGTACATTTTGTGTCATCGTATGGCAACCCAGAACACAGGATCTCACCCCATGGGTATTTTTCTGTATAATAAAGCAAAAGTATACGAACATAGCCGGAAAAAAAAACGACAGAGAAATACATGCTTTTCTGCAAAAATTTTTAGCTGTGCAGCACCCGGAATTAACTCAAAAAGTTCATGTATACACCGCGATGGAAAACATTTAGACGGAATAATTCTAAAAAAGCAAAAGCGGCATGTTTTTTCTTTTATTTGGTTTATAATACTTACTAGTTTTCTATTATGTAATATGATTTTTTTTCATTTAGGTACAAATCCAAATTTTCCCACCGGACACCCTGTAGATACATATAGCGAATTGACGGTTACCTAACTAGAAGACGGGTAAATATATTATAAAATGCTCACGAGTCAACACACAACAGCTGTGTCATCAAACGATGATGAGACGACCGAAGTGGCGTGGCGGGCGAGGGTCCGCCTGCGACGACGCAGGAAGTTGCGGGCTCGATTTCCGCCTTGGGACAAATGTTTGTACGATCTGCAAATATTTGTTCCGGGTGTTCTAGGTATTTTCTATGTATAAAAAAAACAACTATCTATGTAATGTATTGTATTCTGCTTGGCTGGGGCTAGATGACGCCGTGTGGACAAATTAGGTAAGACGGTTACCGACAGTAAGTATGTCAATTCTTGTTTGTTTATTTACCTACAATAATTTTGGCAAATATCGTTAAAAAAACAAAATTAGATGCACAAATTACAGCAAAAGTAACAGAATAGACAAAAAATAAGTAAGTTTTTTTATGACTTTTAAGTCCATCTCAAAAACATGTATGGGGTATTTTCGGGGATACCCGAAAATACCCCATTTTTCTTGTGTTTTCAACGTCGATTGCCTAGTGATTTGGATTTTGGATTAGTGCACCAACTTGAGTTATTCTCCAAATCAATACGCGGAGATGCACTACTACTATGGCAAGGCTAAAGGAAATGGTGCTTTAGCGGCAAGGCTTTACCGACAGCAACTGGAGCGACGAGGAGAAGAACTGGAAGCTACGAGCTCAAGAGCGATAAACAGAAAGACTGGCATACCACGGACCTCAGTTCTATGAAAACTTAAGTCAGGTGAGTGGTTTTATTCAGTTATTTTAACTTTTAAGCTCTTTCTAGCCCAGGTCGTGACTTTTACGAGGTTTTTTCCCAGAAAGGTACCACGCTTACCACGCTCAGCACCCAGCCAGCATCCAGCATCTTCAAGAATAAGACTATCCAAGAAGAGTTGCTTTTTGTGAAATTCTCAAACAAAACGTAAAAAAATCATAAAACGTAAACTACGAAAAATCGGGGAACATACATGGGGTATTTTCGGGTTCCCTCGGGGATGACATTATTTTTTTTTTTCAGTCACTGTTTGGTCCATCCTGTTTATAGGGCGGGTACCCTGAAAATAATTTTTTTTAGTTACCTATTTTATTCTACGACTTTGTCGGCGTTATATGTAGCTACCTACACCAATGCCAAATAACAGCTTTCTAGTACTCATAATCACTGAGCTAAGCCACGGACAGACAGACGGACGTAGCGAAACGAAAAGTGTTACTTGTTGACTACGGAACCTTGAAAAGTCTCTTTTATCGGTGAAGCTATATCTGAACAAACTTGCCGAGGTTTCACATTTATGTTTTTGGTAAGATTATTTTTTAGTGGTTAAATTGTTGTTTTCTGTTATTGTTGTCACGTTATCAAAAATTGATGTCTGTTTAAAAAATACCTAACTTTGATTTTAGTAGGTAGGTAGGTATAGGTACCTACTATTACTGTACAAAGTACAAAGTGTCAGGTCAGGCCGAGAATCTAGTTCACCTAAAGTTTTATTACATTATAATGTCTACTTGCAATACGTCTCGTACGATCTTTGTTGTTCCGTATTGAACTTTCATGTAACTTAAATCTAATTAATAAATCAGTTGCGAATTATCATCGTTGGGTTTATCATTTCCGGGTACCTCTAACAAGTACCTACCTACTAGAGCTTATTATTTATTTATTCCTTATCAATGCGGTCAAAACCAACGGCAAAAGTTCTAAGCACAGCTGGCTGGCGCATGGTGGGCGCCGTGTCACCCATGTGTCACCCTGACTCGAGTTCGGATGGGTTCGCCTCGAGTAGTGACGGGGGCGCCACGGCCGCCATTTTTCATACCGCCACGCGCCACCGCCGCACCAGCTTGGAGTATATAAGTTCCTTGCGCACTAGCAAGCGGCATCATTCATATTCCAAACTCGAACTGAGACAGAGTGCTTAAAACAAAATGAACAGTAAAAGTATTGTCTTCTCCATTGCCTTGATTTTGGCTTTTATTGATTTCGGTATGTATTTATTTTTCTTGCTAAATATTCCGACTTAAGTTTACTTTGGTACCTACTTCTTTTGACTGTCTTCTATCTGTGTGTATTTATAATAAGAAAACGAAAACTAACGAACATACCGATTCTGGTTTAGAGACTATGTATTTCACTGGGGGTACCTCAGGGCAGTGTCCTAGGCCTACTTTTGTTTCTAATTTATATTAATAATTTATGATCTAAATTTGAAAGTTAATATCGACAACACAAAATTTCTTAGATTTAAAAACTGCAAAACACTTAAGCACAGTAGGTATATTTAAAAATATGTAACCAAGGTAATACCGTTGAAGCAGTCATGATATAAACTTTCTTGGGATAGGAATTGACACCTACATATTTATAAAAGAAATCATTATTAATAATGTAAATAGCAAAATAACTAAGTACTGCTATGCTCTCCATAATTTAAGTTATGTTTGCCAAAAATGGTAGCTAAGAACGCGTAGGTACTACGGACACGTTTTCCCTTAATTTTGCTACGAGGTAATCTTTTGGAAAAATTCTTTTGAAGTGCAATCAGTTTTTGCTATGCAAAAAAATGCATAAGCGCAAGAACTTAGACTAGGTAACGTTTGTTTGTTCCACCCTATATTGAAATAGTAACATTTTGTAGGGAAAACAAAGACATTTTCACAAACAAACTAAAGAAAGGCCTTCACAACCACGTAACCTCAGAAATAAGAACCAATTAGCCCTCCTATTTACTAAAATATCTACTTAAATATCAGTTAGTCAGATCAGCGACACATCATAATTATGGTTATCTTATCATATCACACTTATGTGATAATTAAGAAAGTTTGGATTTTTAGATGTATGGATGGATGTTTGTTACCTCTTCACGCCAAAATTACTGAGCTGAAATTCTGCATCTAATCAAACATAGGCTATTTTTTATCCTATATATGTACATATAACAGTTAACACGCGTTTGTTTCTAATATTTTTTAAATAATGCTGGACAATCCACACATCATCATCTAGCCCCAAGCTTAGCAGAGTTTGTGTTATGGGTACTAAATTACTGATTAATACAATACAATACTTATATAGATATATTTTTTTATACAGCGAAAATACCCAGAACACCTGCAACAAGTATTTGCAGATTGTACAAACATTTGTCCCAAGGCGGGAATCAGACCCGCAACCTCCTGCGTCGCAGGTTTCGCCTGCCGCGCCACATCATCGGTCGTTATGCGTTGTTTCTATGGAAATGTTTTCGGTTTAAAGATGTTTATTCTCATAAAACAACAAAATGTTTACTAATAATGAGATACCAAAAGTTCTTAAAAATAATGTACCTCTATAAGCTAAGTACGCTATACCTCCAGGGCCGGTAGACGGTAAGTTTAATAGCATCTATGTAGGTATAACCTACCTGCTATAGTAAAATTATTTTACAACGATAAGCATTAGCCAATCCGCCACTCCTTCTAACATAGTTTGTATGCAATTTTTAAAACTCGGAACACAGACTATGGTGTCGATTCTGTTGTTTTAGAATTAGCTAAAATTAGGATTTAGGAATGTCAAATAGATGAAAGCTATCCTATGTTTCAAAAATTAGACTGGCAGGTTTAAAATTAGGATGACAGATCTAAAACAACACAACTTAGTTAGTATACCCCTATTTAACCCTATTCGATGCATTACATTTTAGCTATGATTAGAAACGTCTACCTAATTTTAGGATTCATCTAATTTGGTCGTGATTAAAATTTATAGGCAAATGCTGGATGGATAAAAAATGACTGACAGACAGACAGTCAGACAGTTTGGGATTTTCAAACACGTTCTAAATTAGCTATTTTTAGGATCCGTTTATAGAATACCATAATTTTTAGGTCAACTTATCTTAAAAAATTTATAAATCGTAAAATTTAAGTCAGGAATCCTGTTTAGAGAATACCATAATTTTAAGGTCAATCTAACTTAGAAAATTTAGAAATCGTAAAATTTTAGTTAGGAATCCTAAAACAAAAGAATCGACACAAATAGCGTGATTATTTAATACATTTAAACGGAAGTTAAATATTTGACAGGAATGGAGTGTTTAATACAAAAAGATAACCCTTAGGTTTATGTTATGCTTATGTTAGGCTATAAACGTTTTTTTTTCCTGATCTGTTCAGTAGTTTTTGCGTGCAGAAGTTACAAACATCCCCATGCATCTAAACATCCTAACTTTCGCATTTATAATGTAAGCGTGATCGTTTTTTGGGCGCTAGGCTTCTTGGAAGCAACATCTATTGATTTGACTATCTCAAAAACAAATTACGAAAAATAAATAACAGTTATTATATTCAGTAAATTAATGTTAAAAATGTATTAACACACAAACTTACCTGCCATCTACTGTTTTCCCTGCAATAGAAGAACTTACATCAGCATATGTTCACCAATGAAATAATATAACCTCAACACAACACTTAAGATGGTGGATGCCACATCAATCCAAAAGTCTCTGCCTGAGATGAGCACAATGTTCCAGCTCACAATGGCAGAGTTTGAAGTTAAACTGATGAGAAGCAAGTCGCCAGTGTTTGATCTCTCGGCATTGGCAAATGAGTTTGCCATTTTCAAAGCACTGATGTTGAAGTCGCTCCACAATCAATATCAAATTGATATGCTCAGCAAACCTGTGAACACTCTGAAAATGCGTGGGTGACGGAAGATCCTGCTGCTCCATGGTGTCAACGAGGTTGCTCAGGAAGACATATCGGCCGTAGTAGTGAGTACGGTGTCGGAGAAGCTGAAGTTGTCCAGTTTCACTACAGCCAGCATCAGCCGCTGTCATCGAATGGGCCTCAGACATACCGCGCCCTATTCTTTGCAAGATCCGGGATATTGAGTTGCGGGACAAGATATGGGCTAGCAAGACCTCGCTGAAAATTACTGACGTGACGCTCTCCAAATTCTTGACTAAAGGCCGCCATGAAGCCTTTATGGAGGCCAGACGTCGCTTTGGAATAGCCAAATGCTGGACAAGGCAGGGTTAAGTCTTCGTAGTCGGTCCTGAAGGCGACCGCACCGAGTCTCCAGTGTGGAGGACCTACGAGTAGACATGATCTCACAAGCACAGACGACGTTTTCCGACGGTCATAATAAAGGAGGTTCCTGCATTGAAGCCACGACGTGCGGCTTCACGTTAATAGTTTTCCAGTTTCGTTTGTGTCATTCTGTCACACTGTACATTTGCGAATCGGCTCGGCTCGGTACGCCCCAAACACAGGTCAAAGTTCACGTTTTCTACGCACACTTTTGTAAGAATTTTTTATTGTGATATCGTCTTTTTCTTTATTATTTTGGCTGATTTTTTTTATTCATAAATATTTTGTTTGTTAATGTTGATGGTCTGTCATTGAATGATAGCACACCCGCTAGGGGTAGTTTTGTAAAAATAAAAAATACTAGTATCAATATTTACTTTATAGTTTATTACGAATCACCTACTTTAATAACCCGATTTACCCCATTAGCAGTTTTTTTTAAAAAGCCTGCAACACGCGACTAATAATACTTTTTGAAAAAATGGTAAAAACAGGGGATTTTTTCAAAAGGGGGGTTACCTCATCGTGTGGTTTATTAAATGAAAAGTATCGGTTTGTACATCTGAAAACCGTTTATGAAATTCCTGTACATTCAAAACTTTTAGAAATATTTAGAAGAAACGCGAATATTTTACTTTTACCCTCTATACCTACTCCGAAGTTAGCAAACCGATACATCTGAAATGTTAACTTTTTGGTATTCATCAAATAGCAAAGTCTCTAACCAGTACCTAGTAGGTACATATTGGTATACTTGACAACCGTTCGAAACCCTCGGCGCGCGAGTCACACTTGACGGATCTTGTTTTTGTAATAGCCCTCAAACTTTACGAACTCGTTTGAATACGTTATTTACGGTTAAGTCAAGGTCCGTACCATCCAATGCGGTGTATTACCTAACGATTTCTTTTTAATTTTCCAGGGTCCTGCATAAAATGCTACACCTGCTATAAAACATTGCCATTCCTCTGCACAGATGTCGTAAGTAGCCCTTAGTAAAAATAATTTCATTGTTTTGAAAAAAGTAAAACCGACTTCATATTCCTTAGTAATATTTTCATTGCTTTTTAAGTTTTACAGGACAAATACTAATCCCTCGGGATATAATATGTTGTATATCCCGAAAAAATATATATTCTGACGAATTAGGGGTGCGGCCCGGAACGGAAATCGGGGGGCAACCTGTGGTATCGGAAATGATGGACTAGCGTGGCCGAAAATAAAATTCAGTTGTAGATCACAAAAGTCATTTTTTATTTTTTATTTTTATTTTTATTGTTTAACAAAATCAACAGCCCTTATATCTAAACAGTTCTAACCTTAATAACCTAACTTACGGCCAATGAGAGATTTACATTATACAAAATAAACTTACAAAATAAGTCATAATAAGGCACTTATATTTTGTAGACTTTCTGTTCGTACAATTGCAATAGGTGGAATGTTTCTTCGTATTGGAGTTATTTCGACGACGCCTCGAGAAAAAGTCCAGAAAATTCTACTTCCCAAATCCCCAGTCGAAAGTAATCTCCACGAAGAGCCATGTCCAAGTGCGGTCAACCGTCACGCTCGCGTTTACATCAATCAAAATCAAACAAAGTAGTCGCAGTTTACCAACTTATAATAGCAAATCCTTACAGTCTGATTGGATACCTTAAATTAGTCTAGGCGACATTGCAAAACAAAATACTGGAGGCTGCCAATGTGTCTGAACTAATCTTTACGAATTTGATTGGATAACCTAGATTTGATCAGTCTAGTCAACTTTACTAAACAAAACACTAGTAGATAAGATTATTACTAGCTTAAAAAAGATAATGTCATGATAGACCAACTTGAAAGAGATTAAGGAATAACTAAACACATACGCCACCATTTATTGGTAACGTTAGCAAATTTAATCAAAGACAATGATTATGGACAGAGCATGAGGTAATGAGGTTCTCGTTCAGAAATTTACTCGATGGCAGGTTTAAATCGTAATTAGCTTTGATAAAAGTAAAAAAGGGAGATGAGGCACTATCCTCGCGAAAGTGGCAGGCTCAAATTAGGTCCTATTAGGTTGCCCCACATCAGTCATAGTCGGACCGGCCGGCGCGGCTTTCGTGATTCGCGTGCTTGCTACGACGTACTTTTGTGTGATTTATTGACAAAAGACTACAGCAATGCCCTCGTGTTCGTTCACTAGGTGTACAAATAGCACCAAAACAAAAAATAAAAGCCCAGGGCATCACTTTTCACTTGTACACCAAACATTAAGTTTTCTAATTATTCTTCTGTCTTATTTCGCCATTTGCAGACAGAGATAGAAATATACGACACATTAGTGCGTAAAAAGAGATAGCAATACACGTCTTGTTACGAGTACAGTCGTTCGTTAACTCACACCATCAATCTTGTCCCTACTGGTGTGAGTTAAGGAAGTTAGTATTCTGCAACTCGCACCATCCTTTGTTTCCTTTGAATTTATGCATCGATGTACTCGACGCATAAATTCACCGAATCACCGAAAATCTGGATTTTTTAGGTTCCAATCAATACAGAGTATATTTTTATGTGAGTACAGTTTTAAATTCTATTTAGATCCTTTCTATCATTTGTTTTAATTTCAACATTGTGTGTTCATAATAAATATGCTTCTTGCCTAATATGATAGGCAAGAATACATTAATATTTTAACTAATATATTTTTATTGATTGTGCTAAAATTTACTGATAGTAAAAGTGTTGCGAGTTGCAAAACGAAGAGTATTAGCATTTTTACGATTCGACAGCTCACACCAGTTGGGACAAAATTGATGGTGTGAGTTGACAAACGACTCTACAAGTTCCCGCGCATGGGTAGCGTCAATATAATAATATTTATGATGTTCATTATAATAATCAAAAAAATCTTTAAACCCCTTGACTAACAAATCTAACAATTATTGTTAGATTTGTTAGTCAAGGGGTTTAAAGATTTTGACCCTAACATCGGTCACCACTATGATTTTTTTTCACAATGGCAGCGCACAATAAGCGTTATATTATATTTGGATAGAAGACACTAAAACAAATAAAAATACTATTGTAAAATAATGTCCTAAAGCGTCAGGTTTCTGAGATATTCACAGATGAAAATAACTATATGTTTTCTTCATTTGTGAATATCCCAGAAACCTGACGCTTTAGGACATTATGTAGTAGAACATTTTTTATTTGTTTTAATGTCCTTTAACTAATATAAAATATATTTTGCGCGTCGATTTAGAAAAAAAAAATACAAATGTTAGGGCCACTCTACATACTAAAATTTACTCAAAGTAAAAGCATACACTCTTACAATTTACAATGTTACAGCTCAAATTATTAAGGTCAAACAATAAAACAATACTTAACTGGATAACACTTTCGGATAGAAACATTCATAGACTAATGTTGCCGTTTAAAAAGACGTTATTTCGCCGATTTAATTGTACTTACGGAAAAGATCGGCCTGAAATTTTGCATAGATGTTCTAGACCTGAAATAAAATATTATGCTCATTTTAACCCGAAATAACGCGTGCAAAGCCGCGGGTGGAAGTACAAATGCAAATGTTTAGATGATGATGTTTGATGTTGTTAGGGGAGGGGTGGTATGAAAGGGACATTTTTGAATTTGAGGTGCTAGTAAGTGATTGAGAAAATAATTGGAACAGGATGGAGTCGAATCGGAAGCGATTATTATTAAATAATTGACATGAAAAGCAAAAATTGTGTATAATCAATTACTTTTTTAATAAGTTCTTTATTGACAAAGCAAATTACAATTCAATAATAAAAACAAATTAGAACTAGTAGTACAATTGAAACAATTAAGCTAACTGCTGACTGTTGCAAACAATCTACAGATAGCTTAACTAATCCATATCAATTCCAGACGGAAGCGTCCCCAAGACGCTGGCTGCATTGCCCCGCTGCGCTGTATGGCAATGCTGATGCGCTGCGCCAGATACCTACCAGTATATTATTGTATTATATTCTGTTCAATGTTCCGTAAATCATGTTTTGTACCATCCTCGTTGTATTTATTTATATATCGTTAATGTAATAATGTTAATTACCTACTGTGCCGTCGTAGCTCCGTAAGGGCCCTAACTGAAAACCAGCGCAGTATTGGGCAAATGCCTAATACTGCAAAATGCTGAGTTAGGGACACCTTTTTACCCTTCCTTTTAATGTACTTTACTTTTGTTATGCTATTATGTTTTTTGGGTAAATAAATGTATTTTTATCTTTTATCTTTACCAGCTCACGGGTCACGCGTTGCGTCGACCAGACGCTCAGATAAATTTTTAAAAACCCGGAGATTCTCGATACCCCACGGACCTAGAGTCTCGACCCCAAAGGGAGCAAATGTGTAGGCTCTGTCGAGACCTGCATATTTGCGTCTCTTGAGATCCTCGGCCGCCCCACCAGCCCTCACGGATGTCCTCGGAAGATGGGAAGGCGCAAGTGTGTCGATGCATGTAGCGTCCCACACAATGGGCCTCCCCAACTCCCATGGGACTATTGTCATGCCGTCGGGCCTCTTACCATCGTCACGCAACAGACCATTTGGTTCGAGAATAGCTGGTACGTTAGCGGTGACAAAGGCCCGCCGGATGATGTCGTTAAGGCTGGCATGACGAGATATCCGACCGGCGGCCCTAGTACACGATAATCCGTGATGACCAAGCTGTTCGACAGCAGTACCGCATTGGCGCGCAATACATTGCACCCAACCGAAGACATGTTGCGATACAGAAATTTACGGGATCCAATAAAGTGTCAGTGTTAAATGAAGGAAATGCTTGCAACCGATGTCCTGACTCCCATTTAAAAACGGCCAGGAGACGGACACGATCCGCAGAGCTGGAGCACGTTTGTAACAAACAATTCCGTGTCAACTCACATAGAGGCCCGTCCCATTGCCGTTGGGACAAAAGAGATTTTGGGGGAGCAGCATTGGGGCAAGCACGTCGCCAAGCCATTCGAACTTCGTCTAAAAATTAAATTTTGAATGAAATTCCAGGTGGGACCAAACATGATGACTTTAAAATTTTTTCAACTAAAAAACTAGTGCTGTAGACGGAAAACAGGAACGCTGGAAGGGCTACACTTGAAATTTTGTATACGCAAAATTTCAAGCCTCCCAATTTGACAGGCAATTCTTAGTTATTTATTCACGCATCTTTAAAAATTGTGTATTTTGTCCCTTGCATAAAAGGACCGTATTGAAAAGGACGCTGTAGTTTATGAAAGGGACAGTACCTAATTTCGAGGAAATATGACAGTGTACAATAATTACTTAGATATGTTATAAATCAAATTTAAAAGTGACTAGAACTATTGTCATTATTGAATCTTACCGTATTCATCCTAAAGGCTGATATAAAGAATACTTTTAGTTAACATAAATAGAAATCAACAATAGTAAAAAGTTTTTCTGTGATAAAATGAACTTAAAATTATTAATAGCTGTTCTTATGACCCTTGTAATCAGTTTCCATATAAATAACAAGAAATTAAACACCTATAAAATAAGAGACAAGTCAATAATTTGATGTATTACTTTTTAGACTTAGACTGCACTTGAAAAATAATAATTGCTATTTTTAATAGAATTATAATTTTGTGTGCATCAACACCCGTTCTCTTTTTAGGTGGCATTTTTAATCTAAAAAAATAATAATATTGCAAACCTAGTGCAAAATAGCAGGCTTAAATGGGACGGTTATGAAGGGGACGTCCCATTCATAGCCGTTTGTTGTGTCCCTTTTATAAATATTATACAAAAATTAAAACATAACTACAACATCTACAATATTAAACTAATGTTCACTGTTCTTGCGTCTGTGAATGTCCAGCCTATTTTAAACATCACATAAATAAGTAACTTGCAGCACTCGATAAAACGTTTCACAATTAACAGAAAAAATACTATTAAATGCCAATATTAACACTCGCACGTATCCGCCATATTTGTCATGACAGGAGTATGAACTTAGCCGCGAACGAACTGCATCAAGGCTGCCATATACGACAAAAATAGTGTTGTCTCGAAATGGTTTTTAATTACCGGTAATTTGATGTTGTCCCTTTCAATACGTGTCTGTTTCATCGACCTCTCCCCTACCTCTTCACGCCGAAACTACTGAACATATCGGGTTAAAATTTTGCTTTCTAATAGGGAATACTTCGGCTTTTTATCCTATAAATCAGTTCCCGGTGATAGAAATTGCCTTTATACGTTTCCATAGAAAAAACGCACGCGAAGTCTGCCTTTTTTTAACCGTCTTCGAAAAGGAGGAAGTTCTCAGTTTCTGTTCGTCTGTATGTTTTTATTTTTATGTACGTATGTTACTTGATATCAGCCTATGGGTAACCGATTTTACTGATTTTTTCACTATTATAAAGAGAATGATCCTGAAGTGGTCCATAAAAATGTTATTCCCGAGGAATTAGTATTTATCTTGTTAAACATAAAAAGCAACATAATATTTTTGGAGAATCACGACTACAAACAACAGTTTTGGTAATATCTGCGGCAATTGTTATTAGGTTTTGATGATTCTTTCGTTGTTGTATAAATATTGATTTTGAGGTATAAGTTTGATTCTCGAGGAATTGCTATGTGAGACGTAAAACGTAGTTTTGTAAAAATTCTTCAGAATATGATAATTTAATTATCACCTAATTAATGGTTTCCATCCGTCAACAGTTTCATCCATGTGTCATCAAACTAAATTAGATTTGAAATATAACTATACGTCGTCAGTGTAAACCAAATTTTTTGCACGTGAACATAGACCTTCGGTCAGGGAAAGTAAGGTAGGGGTGATTTCGTTCGTCCAAAACAGAGGAATATTATTTATGAACCGGAATTTGAAGTCGCCAAATTATTATTTACGTAAGCTTTTTGCTGTTGACCTTGGCGAAATTGCGACAATCCAGTCGCAGAAGCCATCTGACAAGAAGAAGAAGACCGCAAATGGCCGTAACAGCATTAACGGACTTTTGGCGGGCGCAGAGGGAGCGCGCGGGGGAGGGGGACACGCACAAGCTACAAGAGGAAATGGAGGTTTCGCCTAGGTGCACGAATGCACTTGAGGGCGGAAGCGTGGAATTCGGAATTCGGTCGGGTGTGTAGTGTGCGGAAGCGAATTGGGATTGGTTGTCGTCACCTCCGGATTAGCGGCGGTGATTGTGTCAAAGAGGTTACCGAGTACGTGTCTCGGTCTACGGAGGCGAAGTCTGCCCGTTTTGACCCCATTAATAAGTCCAGTAAGACCCACTTGGCTGCTCTGTTTGACCTCACGTGTTTTGTTTTCAGTGTTGCGATACATTGGATCCCACTACCACGTTAAATACGATAGCGGGATTATTGCCTTCTGGCACAGGATTGCCTTCTATAGTTCCCGACAAAATGGGCTGCATCTCACTTGAGCTTGGTAAGTTGGTGCCTAGTATTGGTTGGTTCTTGGTACCTACATACTATAAAAATCTATCCAATAGGTAACAATAACAATATTAATTTAAAACGACGACCGATGTGACGCCGCGGGCGAAGGTCCGCCTGCGACGCAACTCACATAGAGGCCCGTCCCATTGCCGTTGGGACAAAAGAGATTTTGGGGGAGCAGCATTGGGGCAAGCACGTCGCCAAGCCATTCGAACTTCGTCTAAAAATTAAATTTTGAATGAAATTCCAGGTGGGACCAAACATGATGACTTTAAAATTTTTTCAACTAAAAAACTAGTGCTGTAGACGGAAAACAGGAACGCTGGAAGGGCTACACTTGAAATTTTGTATACGCAAAATTTCAAGCCTCCCAATTTGACAGGCAATTCTTAGTTATTTATTCACGCATCTTTAAAAATTGTGTATTTTGTCCCTTGCATAAAAGGACCGTATTGAAAAGGACGCTGTAGTTTATGAAAGGGACAGTACCTAATTTCGAGGAAATATGACAGTGTACAATAATTACTTAGATATGTTATAAATCAAATTTAAAAGTGACTAGAACTATTGTCATTATTGAATCTTACCGTATTCATCCTAAAGGCTGATATAAAGAATACTTTTAGTTAACATAAATAGAAATCAACAATAGTAAAAAGTTTTTCTGTGATAAAATGAACTTAAAATTATTAATAGCTGTTCTTATGACCCTTGTAATCAGTTTCC
The DNA here is from genome assembly GCA_963662085.1 of Eupithecia inturbata. Taxonomy (NCBI): domain Eukaryota; kingdom Metazoa; phylum Arthropoda; class Insecta; order Lepidoptera; family Geometridae; genus Eupithecia; species Eupithecia inturbata. Next base: position 5,337,398 of record OY759195.1, read on the forward strand.
ATATAAATAACAAGAAATTAAACACCTATAAAATAAGAGACAAGTCAATAATTTGATGTATTACTTTTTAGACTTAGACTGCACTTGAAAAATAATAATTGCTATTTTTAATAGAATTATAATTTTGTGTGCATCAACACCCGTTCTCTTTTTAGGTGGCATTTTTAATCTAAAAAAATAATAATATTGCAAACCTAGTGCAAAATAGCAGGCTTAAATGGGACGGTTATGAAGGGGACGTCCCATTCATAGCCGTTTGTTGTGTCCCTTTTATAAATATTATACAAAAATTAAAACATAACTACAACATCTACAATATTAAACTAATGTTCACTGTTCTTGCGTCTGTGAATGTCCAGCCTATTTTAAACATCACATAAATAAGTAACTTGCAGCACTCGATAAAACGTTTCACAATTAACAGAAAAAATACTATTAAATGCCAATATTAACACTCGCACGTATCCGCCATATTTGTCATGACAGGAGTATGAACTTAGCCGCGAACGAACTGCATCAAGGCTGCCATATACGACAAAAATAGTGTTGTCTCGAAATGGTTTTTAATTACCGGTAATTTGATGTTGTCCCTTTCAATACGTGTCTGTTTCATCGACCTCTCCCCTACCTCTTCACGCCGAAACTACTGAACATATCGGGTTAAAATTTTGCTTTCTAATAGGGAATACTTCGGCTTTTTATCCTATAAATCAGTTCCCGGTGATAGAAATTGCCTTTATACGTTTCCATAGAAAAAACGCACGCGAAGTCTGCCTTTTTTTAACCGTCTTCGAAAAGGAGGAAGTTCTCAGTTTCTGTTCGTCTGTATGTTTTTATTTTTATGTACGTATGTTACTTGATATCAGCCTATGGGTAACCGATTTTACTGATTTTTTCACTATTATAAAGAGAATGATCCTGAAGTGGTCCATAAAAATGTTATTCCCGAGGAATTAGTATTTATCTTGTTAAACATAAAAAGCAACATAATATTTTTGGAGAATCACGACTACAAACAACAGTTTTGGTAATATCTGCGGCAATTGTTATTAGGTTTTGATGATTCTTTCGTTGTTGTATAAATATTGATTTTGAGGTATAAGTTTGATTCTCGAGGAATTGCTATGTGAGACGTAAAACGTAGTTTTGTAAAAATTCTTCAGAATATGATAATTTAATTATCACCTAATTAATGGTTTCCATCCGTCAACAGTTTCATCCATGTGTCATCAAACTAAATTAGATTTGAAATATAACTATACGTCGTCAGTGTAAACCAAATTTTTTGCACGTGAACATAGACCTTCGGTCAGGGAAAGTAAGGTAGGGGTGATTTCGTTCGTCCAAAACAGAGGAATATTATTTATGAACCGGAATTTGAAGTCGCCAAATTATTATTTACGTAAGCTTTTTGCTGTTGACCTTGGCGAAATTGCGACAATCCAGTCGCAGAAGCCATCTGACAAGAAGAAGAAGACCGCAAATGGCCGTAACAGCATTAACGGACTTTTGGCGGGCGCAGAGGGAGCGCGCGGGGGAGGGGGACACGCACAAGCTACAAGAGGAAATGGAGGTTTCGCCTAGGTGCACGAATGCACTTGAGGGCGGAAGCGTGGAATTCGGAATTCGGTCGGGTGTGTAGTGTGCGGAAGCGAATTGGGATTGGTTGTCGTCACCTCCGGATTAGCGGCGGTGATTGTGTCAAAGAGGTTACCGAGTACGTGTCTCGGTCTACGGAGGCGAAGTCTGCCCGTTTTGACCCCATTAATAAGTCCAGTAAGACCCACTTGGCTGCTCTGTTTGACCTCACGTGTTTTGTTTTCAGTGTTGCGATACATTGGATCCCACTACCACGTTAAATACGATAGCGGGATTATTGCCTTCTGGCACAGGATTGCCTTCTATAGTTCCCGACAAAATGGGCTGCATCTCACTTGAGCTTGGTAAGTTGGTGCCTAGTATTGGTTGGTTCTTGGTACCTACATACTATAAAAATCTATCCAATAGGTAACAATAACAATATTAATTTAAAACGACGACCGATGTGACGCCGCGGGCGAAGGTCCGCCTGCGACGCAACTCACATAGAGGCCCGTCCCATTGCCGTTGGGACAAAAGAGATTTTGGGGGAGCAGCATTGGGGCAAGCACGTCGCCAAGCCATTCGAACTTCGTCTAAAAATTAAATTTTGAATGAAATTCCAGGTGGGACCAAACATGATGACTTTAAAATTTTTTCAACTAAAAAACTAGTGCTGTAGACGGAAAACAGGAACGCTGGAAGGGCTACACTTGAAATTTTGTATACGCAAAATTTCAAGCCTCCCAATTTGACAGGCAATTCTTAGTTATTTATTCACGCATCTTTAAAAATTGTGTATTTTGTCCCTTGCATAAAAGGACCGTATTGAAAAGGACGCTGTAGTTTATGAAAGGGACAGTACCTAATTTCGAGGAAATATGACAGTGTACAATAATTACTTAGATATGTTATAAATCAAATTTAAAAGTGACTAGAACTATTGTCATTATTGAATCTTACCGTATTCATCCTAAAGGCTGATATAAAGAATACTTTTAGTTAACATAAATAGAAATCAACAATAGTAAAAAGTTTTTCTGTGATAAAATGAACTTAAAATTATTAATAGCTGTTCTTATGACCCTTGTAATCAGTTTCCATATAAATAACAAGAAATTAAACACCTATAAAATAAGAGACAAGTCAATAATTTGATGTATTACTTTTTAGACTTAGACTGCACTTGAAAAATAATAATTGCTATTTTTAATAGAATTATAATTTTGTGTGCATCAACACCCGTTCTCTTTTTAGGTGGCATTTTTAATCTAAAAAAATAATAATATTGCAAACCTAGTGCAAAATAGCAGGCTTAAATGGGACGGTTATGAAGGGGACGTCCCATTCATAGCCGTTTGTTGTGTCCCTTTTATAAATATTATACAAAAATTAAAACATAACTACAACATCTACAATATTAAACTAATGTTCACTGTTCTTGCGTCTGTGAATGTCCAGCCTATTTTAAACATCACATAAATAAGTAACTTGCAGCACTCGATAAAACGTTTCACAATTAACAGAAAAAATACTATTAAATGCCAATATTAACACTCGCACGTATCCGCCATATTTGTCATGACAGGAGTATGAACTTAGCCGCGAACGAACTGCATCAAGGCTGCCATATACGACAAAAATAGTGTTGTCTCGAAATGGTTTTTAATTACCGGTAATTTGATGTTGTCCCTTTCAATACGTGTCTGTTTCATCGACCTCTCCCCTACCTCTTCACGCCGAAACTACTGAACATATCGGGTTAAAATTTTGCTTTCTAATAGGGAATACTTCGGCTTTTTATCCTATAAATCAGTTCCCGGTGATAGAAATTGCCTTTATACGTTTCCATAGAAAAAACGCACGCGAAGTCTGCCTTTTTTTAACCGTCTTCGAAAAGGAGGAAGTTCTCAGTTTCTGTTCGTCTGTATGTTTTTATTTTTATGTACGTATGTTACTTGATATCAGCCTATGGGTAACCGATTTTACTGATTTTTTCACTATTATAAAGAGAATGATCCTGAAGTGGTCCATAAAAATGTTATTCCCGAGGAATTAGTATTTATCTTGTTAAACATAAAAAGCAACATAATATTTTTGGAGAATCACGACTACAAACAACAGTTTTGGTAATATCTGCGGCAATTGTTATTAGGTTTTGATGATTCTTTCGTTGTTGTATAAATATTGATTTTGAGGTATAAGTTTGATTCTCGAGGAATTGCTATGTGAGACGTAAAACGTAGTTTTGTAAAAATTCTTCAGAATATGATAATTTAATTATCACCTAATTAATGGTTTCCATCCGTCAACAGTTTCATCCATGTGTCATCAAACTAAATTAGATTTGAAATATAACTATACGTCGTCAGTGTAAACCAAATTTTTTGCACGTGAACATAGACCTTCGGTCAGGGAAAGTAAGGTAGGGGTGATTTCGTTCGTCCAAAACAGAGGAATATTATTTATGAACCGGAATTTGAAGTCGCCAAATTATTATTTACGTAAGCTTTTTGCTGTTGACCTTGGCGAAATTGCGACAATCCAGTCGCAGAAGCCATCTGACAAGAAGAAGAAGACCGCAAATGGCCGTAACAGCATTAACGGACTTTTGGCGGGCGCAGAGGGAGCGCGCGGGGGAGGGGGACACGCACAAGCTACAAGAGGAAATGGAGGTTTCGCCTAGGTGCACGAATGCACTTGAGGGCGGAAGCGTGGAATTCGGAATTCGGTCGGGTGTGTAGTGTGCGGAAGCGAATTGGGATTGGTTGTCGTCACCTCCGGATTAGCGGCGGTGATTGTGTCAAAGAGGTTACCGAGTACGTGTCTCGGTCTACGGAGGCGAAGTCTGCCCGTTTTGACCCCATTAATAAGTCCAGTAAGACCCACTTGGCTGCTCTGTTTGACCTCACGTGTTTTGTTTTCAGTGTTGCGATACATTGGATCCCACTACCACGTTAAATACGATAGCGGGATTATTGCCTTCTGGCACAGGATTGCCTTCTATAGTTCCCGACAAAATGGGCTGCATCTCACTTGAGCTTGGTAAGTTGGTGCCTAGTATTGGTTGGTTCTTGGTACCTACATACTATAAAAATCTATCCAATAGGTAACAATAACAATATTAATTTAAAACGACGACCGATGTGACGCCGCGGGCGAAGGTCCGCCTGCGACGCAGGAGGTTGTGGGTGCGAGTAGAAACTCGAACCCACAACAAGGAGGGCCTTTGGGACAAATGTTGGCCCGATCTGCAAATATTTGTGCCGGGTGTTCTGGGTATTTTCTATGTATAATTAAATATACATATATATATGTAATGTATTGTATTAAGTATAACAGTCATCTAGGACCCATAACACAAGCTCTGCTTAGCTTGGGGCATGATGATGGTGTGTGGATTGTCCAGTATTATTTTATTTAAACGCTGTTCGTTATACACATCACCGAAGAAGGTCTAGCTAGACGAACACATTACCTATGTTCCAAAAATATTAATGGTTAGGTATTGATATTTTCAAAATTTACGTATTGGCAGGCAAGGCGCACTCCGCACTCATCTCAAATTCGGTTCACTTTATGAAAGCTTGCTTAAGCAGTCATTACGTAAGCTCTAGTCAAGCGTACAATCTCTTCACAAGTAAATCTTTAATAATATTCTCTTTATTTTGAAAAAAAAGTCGAAATAATACCCATTCCCCCCCCTCCCCCTTCCATCTCCGAAGTTTGCGATCCATCTGAAATGTAGCGTTTGTAGTTATGGATCCATATTTTACAGGAAAAATATAGAGAAGTCTGTGAGTAGAACACTTGAAAAATTTACAAAAAGGGCGGGAATAATTTTCAAAAGGGAGGGCTATCTCCCTTTTGAAAATGAAAGCACTTTTCTATTTCAAGCAAAGTACCTCCTCAGGGAATGTTTAAAATTTCTGCGTCGGTGAATTTCATTGTGATTGGAGGTTCAGTTACATATTCTTTTTCCTAATCTATCAAATCATAATAACTTAGCGCATCAACCTTAAGTTAAAGTAGAAATTCACGAATTTTCTTTCCTTTGCACATATTTCTTGCCTTCAAAACTCTCTGAACAGCCAGTTCCCTTACGTGTGACTTGTAACCTAGCTAGCAACACATTTTCTGGGTGTGTGCAAAAGACATTTTTTTGAATTGTTATTATGAAAATGCTTTTCTGGTCATCTTGAAAATACAAACATATTTTACTATCTAAACATTGTACAAACGTATTGGACCATATTTACTAGAAGATTTTGTCTTGATATCAAACCAAGTTGGAGCGTAAACTTTCCTGATAAAAGAGGCTATTTCCTTCAAATGTTTTGTTGGTTTATCTGTTATAATAATATAAACGCAGAATCCTGTTTGCGAAAGTTAACCATCGGCCATGTGCGGGTTTTCCTGGGTCTTAGTTAGCCACGTTTGACGAGACCGTGTCTGAAGAAATGGCAGAGCACATCTGATAGATATATTTATGATCGGTGCTTAATAAATCAATGTTCAGATCAGGCAATTCTAAAAGAATGGGTTCAAATGCTTCTACTTTCAAGTCGCGACACTTTTCGATCTTTTTTCTATACTGCCTGAAAAACTAATGCCTGTTGTAGTGCCGTCGAAACTGGAGAACAAAAGGCAAAGTGGCAATTAATTTGCGTGTAAAAAAACATCTGTTTTTTGGCGTTAAGTCCTACGCAATTTTTTCAACCCTTTATACTTGTTGTTTTATACGAAATCAACCTTGCAACAACTTGCTGAAGGCTTATTGTAGGAATTGATGCTTTCATCCAATTTTTTTCTATGTTTAGACGCAATAATTTCATATGAATCTTTCACTGAAGGATCTTTTCCGTTGTTCAAGTCAAACATGTTGTTTCTAACCCACAAATAATATTTTATTATATTATAGTAAGTTAGTAACATATTACCATTATTATTGATGGTGCAATAAATTTATATTCTATTCTATTCAACCACTTTGTTTTATTGGCACCAAACACAGGGCACAGTAAATCTTCCCTTGTTTTAGGCATTTTTTTATTTAGAGTACCTAGTCAGCAGTTATTACGAAGAAAAATTTAATTATGTAAATATTTGCACGTACTTCACTACAAAATTAAACGTTTATACACGAGATGAGGCCAAGAACAAAATAAAAGCAGTTTGTTTATGACAAAATGTTACAAAATAACAACAGAGAACCAAAAATGTAAGTTTTTTGTAAACTACCTTCACGGTGCGCCACCTGAAAATAAAGTAGTAGATTTTTTTTTTTCATACTCGAAGCTTTCCTATAGGGTCATCGATTAACGATACAGATGTGGTAATCAAAATTTTTTTTTCTTATTTCGCTCCACCCTATTGTCCAGCATTATTAATTTATTTTATTATTTACTTCTAGAAAATGGAGAAAATATCTATTCCTGCATACCTGTAAATTCAAAGAACGTGAATCAGATTTGCGATCTACTGGAACCTACAGGCAAAATCAAGTGCTGCAAGGTGTGCTGCGACAGTGATTGCTGCAACAAACCTTCATACCCGTAATCAAGCATATAAAATGACGATATTGACCGGTGGCACCGGTGGCGACAGCACAGCTGCTGTGCCGTCGCCACCGGTGCCTTCAATATTAAGCCGAAATAGATAACCCGGATACTTAAAGAATGGGATTGAGAATTAGAAACACGTCTCTCTTGTTATCCCGCTCAGTTTGAATTGGATCTGAGAATAATGTCATCTACTCAATCCCATTTTTTATGTAAGTACTTAGATTATCCTACCCTTATACCAAAACATAATAGACATTGGTTTCGATTATGTTCAAGCTGTGGTTCAAACGAACTAAAGATTGTCGAGCATAACAGTCAGGCTGGCCTGCAATCTGCTGGTCTCGCTCTAACTGTCAGTTTTTCCCTTTTTAATATTTATGCAACTTCCGTAGCTATTAACTTGAAATTTAAAATAATAATACATTTAGTGCGCATGTTACGATTTACATATAAAAGAATTTATACAAAAATACCTACAAATTGTAATGTCCAAATCTTAAAAGAGATCTACATTAACAAATGGGGTATAAAATGAAAGGTATTAGTTTGTAAACTTTAAAATAGCGTTTTTTTGTGAGTTTTTTATTTTTTGAAATATTTAAAAAATAGTTTAAAAGTTTACCATTCCCCCGAAGATTGCAGAGCGATCCATTTGAAATGTATATATCTTTTGTAGATATGGATCTATAATTTACAGGAAAAATATAGAGAAGTAGGGTTTTCGTTGGAAGTAAATTTATTGCTATTTATTTTAAATATTCAGTCAACTAAAAAATCAGCTAAAAACTATTTGGACAGCAAAATATGTTTTGATCGGCTGTAAAATATAAACCATCAGCAATTATAGTCGGTAACTATTATTTTTGATCAGTAAATAAATAGGTACCTAGCTGTTTGTTCAGTAAAATGTATGTTTTGGTCAGCAGAATTTATTATTTGGTCGGCAGGGCTATAAAGTTCACTAAGAAGGATAAATGATGAAGTAGGTAGTAGTCTAGGCACTACGTAGGTGGCAACAATAAATCAATTTACACGTTCGCAATTTTAACATGTCCAAATTAGAAAGTTAAGTTTTTATTCGTTGTAATGTAATCGTGCTAGTTAATAATTAAATAAATAAATAAATTTATGTAGGTAATTAATATTATATTACCTACTACTATGGATCGTAGATTTAGAACAAAAGGATTTAAAACTTTTCTAACGTTATCCCAATCCAAGTGATTTATTTTGGAGTTTCAGGGGGTCGTGAGATAAAAATTATGTCAGTCATTTCAGTGAACGAGTGCCGACAGACGTTACAGTGTTAAAATCTGTAGTAGGTACCGGAGTATAGCGCCACCTAACGGGTCCAGTTGTATATCTAAACATCCAGAGACCCAATCAAAAACACACAATAAATGTTTGGTCCAGTCTTTAAAGATGAGTTTAATCCCATACTCACGCAGGTACAGAAGATTATAGTATACCTAGGTAGGTAGGTAATTAGGTGTATTAAAGTTAGTAAAGCAAAATTTATTTTATAGCGTGCTTCATTTTATATAATCTGGATCACGATCTGCTGCTGCTGTACTGCTTCATTGCTGCAGAAATATTGAATAGGCTGCCTAATGAATGTCCCATCACTTGCTGACCAATTTAGTAGTTTATGCCGACCAGTAGATGCAGCTCTATTAACATTTTCTGAGGGCAAAATTCATTTTTTGGCTGACCTAAACCTTTTTTATTTGCTGATTGTTTAAATGATACCCGTTTTCTTTTATTTATTTGAGTAGGTACCTTTGTTTGTTAGTTATTTAATTTTATTGTGTTAGAGTACCTAGGTACCCTACCTTGATTATTTTGCTTTTTTATTGGTTTGTGTTTGGGTTTTTTGTTATTATTTGTGAATAAAACGAGTGTTCTTTTTACAATATTCTTTTATTTTTCCTGAGGCTAGAAAGAAATATATATTACTAGTAACTTTTAAACTTCAGGGGCGTAGCTAACTATGAACGCCAGTGTACCTAAGGATTAGGTGGGTAGGTATATTTAGCAGGTTGCCTAACATATACATATGTAGGATAGGAACACCGATAGCCTACACAATATTGCGTATTATCCTGAATTTACAATCACAAGGTAGAAACGTAGTGCTTCAATGGATACCATCTCATGTTACGACTACGAGGCAATGAAATCGCAGAGTTATTGGCTAGAGACACACAGAGATAACAGACGGCATACCTACAAATATACATCCTTTTTATACAAACTATATGCATAAAATGAAAGTGGATTGCTATAACCTATTTTAATGTGCGGTCTCGAGAAATAGGTATATGGTATTAAACTATCCAACCACATCCCTTGAGTTCTCCATGGATTGACAACAGCATATTGAATCGTCGCGAAATTGTTATTGCATTGCTACTTCGATCCGGACACATCCCAATTGCCTACTATGTAATTCTGTAGACGATGTTTTCCACATTTTGATGGAGTGTGTTCGCAACGAATCGTTTAGAAATAGTATTTTGTCATTTAGTTATAGGGATATCGGTCACTGCAACAGCGTTCTAGCTGAGCCTGTTTCAGACGCAGCTACGAGTAGAACGTTGTACAAACTGTACATGTCTGGGAATTAGGTAATTTTGTTTTAGTTTATAAGATTTTATTTTGTTTTGTTGTTTAACTCACCAGGGCGTCATAATCGCATGTGCGACAAAGCCCTTAAAAAAGTATACAAAAAAAAAACATATAGGATGGAACCCAGAGACAAACCCTGATCATATGATTAATAAAGTTATGATTTACTTATCTCCAATTGTCTACAGGATACGTTACTTGTTCTAGTAAATTTTTGCTTAAATAACCGACGTTGAACCGACCTGCTTCGGCAAGGACGCTCTCCAATGGCGGCCACACCACACCATAGCGTGCCATTGATTGCGGCTCTCCACAAGGTGAAACATAGACCTGGTGAAGGAAACCGCTGGATGCTGGGCCAAGCAGTGGCCGCCTACTTAAAACTGGTCTAATAACTGCCTCGTTGGTCTAGCGGTCGCATGTTCAAAAGTCCCGGGTTTAAATCGCGAGTCGGGCCAAACATCGTTATTTGGATGAGAAAATCACAAGAGCAGCCGGAATTACGAAGTTGGCGGTGCTACACATCCTTACCTCGAGCGAGGCACGCTGGTTCTTCGCCCGATCTCTCTACAAATTGTGTCGGTCTGCCGCCGTCCCACCAGTGGGTCGTATTGCGGTGAGCGAAGCGAACCGCAATGGAACCACCGTAACGTAATACGACATCCATCACACCATGGGTGTGATGGATAATATGGTTATCATTTTCGATTAACTCAAACTCGTAGATTACAAAAAAGATGTTCATTTCAAAATCCAAGATTGCTCACTTTTATTTATCGCAAAATTCACTCTTGATTATTGATTTCGACGAAATCGAGGATGCAGGTTAATATGGGTATCGTTTTCGAACAACTGCAACTCGTAGATTACGAAAAAGATGTCCATTTCAAAATCTAAGATGGCGGACATTTTTTAATCACAAAATTCACTCTTGGATATCGATTTCGAACAAATTGAGGGTGTAGGTTACGAAAAGATAATAAAATAAAAAAAGACAATAAAAACAACTCTCGCGAGCTGCTTGGAGCTCGCGCACATATAAAAAACTAGTCTTAGGTATTATAAACTTGGCGATGGTCTTTGTGATGATTTTACTATTTAATGTTATGTTTATATATGTAACTATTGTGACTTTTCCAAGTGTACTTTATGTATCTTAATGGAATAAATGAATCTGAATCTGAGTCGTGTTTAACATCGCGTCGAGTTACTAGTCTCGCGAAAATTTCTTTATTTTGAAGCTATGCCCTATTTTTCTATTTTAGGGTGTAAATATGATAGTAGGACAAAAACCTTTAAAATTGAGGTGTTTCGTACCATCGGAAAGTACGATTTACATTGTTTTCTAATAAAATCTTAATTTATTTCAATTCATTAATAGTTTCATAGAACGGGTAGTCAAAATCAATCTTATTTAATAGGGATAAAGTTGATTTTAGATTGATTCTATTTACTATTACGTTCTCGAAAGTTCTTCGCTACTCAATTAGTGATGTAGTCAAGTCTGATGTTGATTTTATCGATTGTTATCGATACAAGCTATTAAAATTTTTAATGGTAATTTATTTATTTAGTATTAACATTACAATACAAGTCACTAAATAGACATCATTAGGTCCTCTAACCTTCATTTTGAATATTTGTAGGTTTTCTATAAATTCCCGTCAGAGAGAAATGGATAGATGCAACGGGTACAGTTACTCGTAAATGGATGCCAACCAAATCAAGTACAACATGCTCTGAATATTTTTTGGAAGTCGATTTTATAATATCAAATAAAGAAACCTACACTTGCGCTTTCATCACTGAAAATCGTTAAGTTTTGTTATCAAGTAAGTCACCATGTTTGATTTTTATCAATTTCAATCATCATCATCAGCCTATGTTAGTCCACTGCTGGACATATGCCCTAATGAGCGCCATAGCGCCCTCTTCAGCTTGACGCATGCAGCATCTGCCTGTAGTTTTTCGCAGGTCATCATCTCACCTAGCCGGAGGGCATCCTACACTTCGTTTGCCGTGTAGTCTCTACTCAAGAACACGTTTACCCCAGTGTATGTTGGTTCTTCGCGTGATATACAACGAACCTACATGTTATATGTATACTTGTATGAGGATACTATTACCACAAATAAATAAACACCCAACAAGTCTTTTTTTTTTGCGAATTCAACAAAAATTGGGTACCCATCGATATCGATAATTTAATTCAATGTGCTACCTGGTGCAGCCTAGGTCGAGTAGCAGTAGATGGTCGACTTATCACGCGAATGTCAATCATATATCTAACGCAATTAAGTTTATAATTGCGACAACTGAGAATACCGCCATCTATGGTCAAATAGTGGAATTGACTAGTCAATCGAATGTTTGGTGAATATAGACCGTACCTAAAATATACGAGTACGTTCTGCTGCTAAAGTAAAATAAATCTTATTTCTAAAAATCAAGGTTTATTTCCAAATCGTTGGCTAGTTTTGACTAAACTTAAAATTACAAATCAAACAAATTGTTTAGTTGTAATGCATTATATGATTGTCGGTTTATTTGTATGAGTTTGTGTTTGGCGACAACGGTGCCTTTATTAATTTTGTTGCACAGCATTACCACTGATCTTTCTGTTCCGTGGTATGTACCACCGACAAATTTCTTTTTCCCGTTAACTGTACCTACCACCGAAGTTTTTTGATTCAGTTTTTTTTTTTACTTTGGTATACAATCCCTATCGAAAAAACTATTGCGTTGGTCCAGTTAAATGGACGAGGAGTCCAATTCTGCTATACAATTGCTTCACTATGGCAATGGTATCGTCACAGAATCGTCACGTAGAATCCTTAGATTTATGAAACTCCAGAAAGTGCGTGCGGTCCTATTTGCACGGAGAGTTACATTAATAGTTTCGAACTTGACACTTAGACGCGCTTCCCTCCATCTGTATTCATCATCATCATTTAGTTTTTCTAAGCTGTAATACTGAAACGTGTTATTTTGTGACGTCATAGTGAAGCGATTAGTTTAGCAGAATAGGGCCCTAGATGAACGAAACCACGGAACCACGAAACCGATCATATTTTGTTGTTAGGTGTTTTCGCAGTTTATGAAACTTCTTGACACTGTCACAGGCCGAGTCGTAGCAAAGAGTCGTGTAGATAAAGAATGGGATTATAGATGACAGCATGACATGCTATCCCGCGTAGACTCTACATGATTTATACACAATGTAGGTTCCTAAATACAGGTAGGTAGGTACTTATATTATAAGTGTAACGAGTCCAATTCTGCACATTGAAGTTTTTTTTGCATAGCTTTTTTTTATAGAGAGGAACTGTGGACCTGTGGACAAATGTGAATTCCTAATAAATAAGTTGGCAGGTATAGCAATCGCGAACGAAGTCGCGGGTACATCTAGTATAATATATTACATAGTTGTTTTTTTAACTATACTTACATAGAAAATAGGTACTCAGGCTACCCAGAACAAATATTTGCAGATCCTACAAACATTTGTCCTAAGGCGGGAATCTGTAGTGGTACCTTGCCTCTGCCACATAAATTGTTCTACAAGTTATCTTTGATTTATCTACGCAGCCCATAAAATTAATGCTGAAAGGCAACCCAATTTTAGCGTTTTCTACATCTGTTAAGAGTTAAAATTTATCCCAAGCTGACCCAAAATTCGTAAAACACTGCAACCACAACTATTAAATCTCTTTCTACAAAACCATTCTAAAGAGCTTTGTTTCTTAACCTCAGATAGATAACCATATTACGAGATACGCAAAAGATAACCATATGCTTCAGAGGCGCTCGCTTATCAAATGCATCAATATAACATAATTACTTATTTATATTAATATGTACCTATTAAATTTTATAGTTTAGATTATCTTTAAAAATAAAATGCAATTAATTTTTTCATCTTGTTTATTTTAAGAAAATTAAAACTTAATGAGTAGACCTCTAGAAAAAATTAACAAAAATCAACAGCCTTCTGTTTATGGGAACAAATTTTTAAAATTATCTTATAATAATAGTGTTTTTTTGTTACAAACTAGTGAGTAATAATATAACCAGTCTGAAAATATAATCAATTCCATAATTATTTGGTTTAGAGACAGTTATGACAAACGTCAATCTTATGCTCGCCACAAACTGTCTTTTTGCATTTAGCGCAGGTCATCTTTGACATTCTTTTTTTTTAGACTTGCAATAGCCGCAATTTCTCCTTATTTTGGCTGGAGGTTCTTCGTCAACACCCGTGGGAGCCTGTACAGCAGGTTTGGGTCATTTTCGTCGCTGAGGTGGTCTTCAATTTCGCTGTCACTTTCCAGAGGTACATCACCGTCGTTGTCATCTTCTCTGCCCATTAAGGAACATATTTCGTCTTCCACCAGTGTTCTTCTGCTCGTCGTCTTCTTGACAGTCTTGGAGGCGCTGTATGAACAGAATGGGGCATTTTTAACTGAAAGCCTTGCTAAGGTTAATTATAATTTTAACAGACCTAGCAAAGTTCTCTGTTACCTGCACAGGGAGGCGGAATCAATCACAATCTATAATTGTTTAACCGTTTTATTTTAAATATTTCTTTGTGCATCCTAGAATTAAGGCCTGACTGTTTTTCTGCCTTCTATGATCTTCTGTATTTTAATATATTTTTGTGTGTGTGTTACAATGATTAAACAATACTAAATTTCTGCCAATCAGTTTGTTTACATTTTATATTAATTTGCCCTACAAATTAGAGATTTCAAGACCCTTACGCTATCAACAAAAGTCTAGGCTATCCAAAAGTCTTACTCAAAGAACAGATCACCTTAAGTAAATAATAAGTTTTACTCTCAGCTAAATAAAGTCATTCAGAGTTCTAAGTCACAGATGGATTGATACTTTACTTTAAGATATTATTGACTATCATGAGCATTATCTATATTGAAATTGATGTGCTCTATTTCTAGTAGGACCTAACACATATGTAGCCCACATAGAGGTGCGTAATGTCGCAGCAAGTGGGGGCCCCACGTAATAAAAATATAAATACACATATCACGTAAGACTGCCCTTGGTAAAGCCCAGAAACCGAGAGACACAGGGGTCTGAACGAATAAGAACAAATCAATAGGTCTTAAATACAGACCACAGGTCATTAATCTACCTGAGGCCCGGCTTAACTGACTGGAGGCTTCCACAAGGGTAAGAACTCGATCTGATAACTTAAAACGCACTGCTCTATGCGGTATCAATCCATAAACTGCATTATTCAATAAGGTTACCTACATATTTCTAAGGTCTCAACAAACAGATGAACTGTAGATGATATTAGTAAGTAAAATCTGGTGTTAATACACGCATGAAGACGAGTCCGTTACAAATCGAACCCACATCCTAATGCGTCGCAGGCGAACCTTCACCCGCCACGCCTCATCATCACTCGTGTAAAAAGTTCAGGACAATGTAATTATATAAGTCAACAAACAAAAACTGGAATTAGTGAGAAGGATGGGAATAAAAACAAGATGACAAAACAAGAGCTACTGTAGTAACAATTAGTAGGTAGGTAGTATACCTATAGTAAAAAGATTGCAATTCTGAAAAGCAAGAGAAACCTTAGTAAAAGTTTAGTGTACCTCAAGGAGGACTACCCACAACAGATCTTGCAAAATAGAAAGAAACTTCATGAGTAACATCAATAATTTGGCGTGTTATAAAAAACGATAAACCGACTTCAAATCCCGGTATCTAGATAATATTCATCTATGTCTCGGACGAACGAAATCATCCCTCCCTCACTTTCCCCGACCGAAGGTATAGACCTACAGGTTCACGTGCGAAAAATTGAGTTTACACCGGCGACATCTAGTTATAATTCAAGTCTAATTAAGTTTGATGACACATGGTGTAACTGTTGACGCCCTTTGCCATTGAAACCATTAATTAGGTGATAGTGAAATTATCATATTCAGAAGAATTTTTGCAAACACACATTTCATGGCGTACGTAGCAATTCCTCGAGAATCAAACTTATAGGGGACCATCTCAATATCAATTTTGATACAACAACGAAAGAATCATCAAAATCTATTAATAATTGGCGCAGATATCACCAAAACTGTTGTAGCTAGTCGTGATTCTCCAAAAATATTATGTTGCTTTTTATGGGATAAATACTAATCCCTTGGGAATAACATTTTTATGGGACCACCTCGGGATTATTCTCTATACAATATTAAAATAATAGGCGAACCTATCAATTAAACTACACACATACATAAAAAAAAACCATACAGACGGAATGAGAACCTCCTACTTTTTGAAGTCGGTTAAAAAGAGAGAGCGGAGGGGAAAATAGCATATCTGCGCTATGATAAACTATGAGAGCCAACAAATACTACTAATGAAGAACGGGGAGGACCAATCAAGCAGGACCCAAATCTTAATGAAACGGGAACTGGAATCAACTCTACCAAACCAAATTGTCCAGAATGATTCACTTAGCGCCGTGGCGGGATTACCTGCTAAATACCAGGAAGACAATCCTCGCCAATATTTTCAATAAATATGGCAAAAACTGTCAAATTTGTCATTTTTTATAAATAATAACTGTCCAATTTGACAGTTCTTGCCATATTTATCGAGTGATATATAGGCGAGAATTGCCTTCTAGGACCCCTAGCAAGGGGATCATTCTATAGGGTAGATTAGATAATAATGACATCTGATCGTCATACATTGGGTACATTATTGAAGTTGAATAAATGAATTTCAATACCATTATATTAGTATTGTACGCAGTCTTAGAGCATTAAACCAGAACGGAGAAGTCACGCGCAACAATACATACCCAAAAAATTCTGCCGCTTTCAGCGGGGGGTGAGGTAACACACATAGACTTTTCAATCACGTCGCTATAAACGCACACAACATTATTATCGCACACAATCTTAAACTACACGCACACAATCGCATACTCACACAGTCGCACACGTAATGATGTCTGTCAGTATACAACACAATTGCAGCAATAATTAAATATGCTAGTGCTTGACATTATCGATATTCGACTATCGATGAATTCTAAAGTTTACCAGGAACACTTGATTATTTTTACCCAATTGCCGAAAGAGTGGAGGGTAATAATTTCTGAATGTGTTTATGTATCATTCATTGGTTTCACCTGTAGTCTTAACGGCTGGACAGACTTTAAATATAAGGAATCATTGGATTGCTCTTTATCTGTAGAGTCTCGAAATCCATAATATTTTACTAATATAGTATGTATAGAAGAATTTAATTTCGTCATTAACAACTCATCAAGTAGGGTGTCAGAATAAAGGGTTTTAATAACAAATACACTACATGTATGTTTAAACGTAATTTTAAAAAGACAAATTGCAAAGTAAAATTCTACAGTTAGGTTTTCGTTTTCCTAACGTACGTTGTTATTTGACAGGAGCTAATTAACTAATTAACCTCTTCAGAATTATCTGAAATGAAATCAAATCCAAGGTTCACGTAACCGTAATGTCTTTGAGTGCTTGATATATACTCCGCAGATTTTTTTATTTTCATTTCGTCAAAAACCAAAGTACAATAAATTTTCTTCTCAGGATTACACTCAGCTCTTAGTTTCAATGCAACCAACGCTTCTTTTGTAAAACCTGGCTGCCCGTTGATGGAACTGTACCATCTTGTAAGGGTTCTTGGTGCAGGTAAACATGTTCCAAACGTTTTTCGCACGTACCTATAGGCTTTGGGCGAATAGAAAAGTAGGGTTAAAGCGAAACATCTAAGTTCAGCAGAATATTTGGTTGTAGGAATTTTTCCTGTTTTGCTTTTAATTAGCTGTCTCTTAAGAAGTTCTCTCTCTTCTACACCAATCTTGTCTAAAACTTGACGCTCTTCTTTATTTATCAAAGATTTATCTGACAGGGTGTTTAATAGTTATTTCAGTCCTGCAACTTTTTTCTTTAAATAACTTTTTTGCGACTGAAGTCTTTTTATTTGCTTATTTTTCATCTGTAGCTGTTTCTTTAATTTAATTTTTCTTGGCGAATCTTGTAATTGCGGATTGACAGTTGAAGTGGTTGCAATACAAATGTTGTGTTCCGGTGGATGGGCCTTTAGCTTGCTAGTTTCACCTTCTTCAGTTTGAACTGGTTGAGAAGTTTTTAAATTTTTCCTTTTAGGTTCTTGTTCATCCTCGGATTTTTCGCAAGGTTGAAACTGAAACGAACGAGAAAAATAGCCTGTAAACCCTCGCACTACTTTAAAATCAGCAGATCATTGTATATTGTATGCAGAAATAGTCGTAAGCAAGTAAATGTAAATTACCTCGGATAATAATTTCAAAGTTGGGATGGAGTCCTGTTTCAATCTTTTCTTGTTATTTGAATGTGTGATGAAACAGGAAGTTATGAAATGTGTGGAGCAAATGGTGCTCGTTCGTGTAGGAGCCCATGTTTCATGGTTCCCACATGCTTTAACCCACACAGATCGAATCCCAATATCCTTTGGAAATCTGTAAGAAAAAGAATAACGAAATTTTATAAGTGATTGATATTTTGTGGGATGATTGTACGAAACTGAACTACTTTGTCTAAAAGACATAGGTAATAATATGATAATATAGGTGATAGTGTTTAGATCTCTCCTACCCTTACAAAACTAATTTATCATGGTATGTCCAAAAATATTTCTCATATTTCATAAAATATTTGTAATATTTCAACCTAAATTTCTTGGGGGAAGTTTCAATTTCATGGATAGATTCATTTCTCAAATTATCATCCACTAATAAAAATCACCCTGTATAAGAAAATGATATCGATATTCGCGATTGTGCTGTCCTAGCACTTATTTTCGGATTAATACTTTTTTACATTTATAAAAAATTATAAATTAAAACAAAAAGAATATCGATATTTCTGATTGTGCAGTCCCATCACAAAATTTGTTGAGGTGCTGCCAGATTCTTTAAGTTGAAACTGATATTTTTTGGTAAAATGTCGACTGAACATATAATTTAACTAGAAAGTGTAATAATAATCTAAAACATGCATAATAAATTAACTAATAAAAGTATTTTCTAAAAATCTTTGCTATTTTGAAATGTACCCATATAAATGCAGTGATATTGCAGTATTTCCCTAAAAATCACACGAATCTATAATAATCATTATTGGATCATTACAATAGGAAAATTTTATTATTGATTGTAAAATAAAATATTCAGTTTTAGTGTTAACTCAACTACGAAACTTGCTCTAGAATATTACACTGTATAACTTACTGGCAACACCTTAGTACAGGCGAATATTTTTCTATTTTTGCTATCTAAGTGCATTATTTAATAGTATTTGGACAAAATAATACTTACAGATGAAATGTAATATTATCCTTTCGTAGGTTTGAAGTTTCTGACCTATTTTTGCACCAAAAAACACTGCAACTCGGCATTTTCACCGGAGCTTATTCTGCGCGCATTGCAATCCGACAACTGGCGGCCGACGCGAGGCAACTAGTTTTAAATAACGGGTATGACCGTCGCTCTCGTACCTTTGGCAGAGGGGGTACGTACGCCTATGATTGTGCCTCCGTTCTGGTTTAATGCTCTAAGCACGCAGTCGATGACAAAGTGACGTAATTATTCTCTATTCTACCCTAGACAACAAACCCCGTGTTTGCCTTACAGGCAGCTAATCAAACAAAAGTGAAGTAAACCAACGTCGCATGAAGATCACAAGTCGTAACCTTGTGAGTGACATGACAACCTAATGACAATTTAATGACACACCTGTTTTATTTTCTTTATACAGGGTTATTGGTAAACCGACGTATTCCCGTTAGGAGGTGATAGGGGTGACTATTTGCGATAATTTTAACCCCATAATGCATCATGCAAAAGTGAACCATTTTTGAGCTATCATGTTTTGTAGCATTTTTCAAAATAATTCAATAATGCAATATCAAAATTTGATTTAAAAAGAACTGTATATTTAAATCTATTTTTTTCTTCTGATTTATAAAAACGATCTTTAACAAGGCTGTATATCTTGAACCGTAATAACGGTTCAAGAGATACAGCCTTGTTAAAGTAGAGCCAAATATCCAAAAAATCTATAAAAGGAGCAATATAGGAAGTATGGGAGCCCCTTTAGTTTTAATAATTATTTCAATTTTATTCATTGCGGCCAGAGTAATACACATTCTGTGTAAATTACAACTGTCTAACTACCTTTTACGGTTCATGAGATACAACCCGCTGACAGACGGACGGACAGGCAGCGGAGGCTAGGCTAGTGGAGGATAGGGTTCCGTTTTTACCCTTCGGGTACGGAACCCTAAAGAACCCTAAAAGGGTATATAGTAAATAATAAATGAAGATCTAATGTAGGTAGTGTTGTTTTATTTTATAAATGTGCGTGTGAGAAGGTATGTGGTAGTAATTATTACAATATTGGCAATAATATCACAACGTTATTATATTAATAAACTTAATATAAAAGTCGAAAAAGAGAAGACTTACCTGGAGAAGGGTAACTAAGGGCACTAAGGATTTATCTTATTAGTTTGAAAGTTTTTCTAGAACGTTTTCACTATTAATACTCATTGGTACCGAGCTATCTGACTCACGCAGAATCCGTAGCACGTGCTGTGAAGGTCCTCGAAACAACATAATTATTATATAATGTAGTAAGAAATCGCGTATGCGCTGAAGTCATTTGTATGCTACGCCAGTCCTTCGTAGCGTCGTAGCACGTGCTACGATGGTCTACGTTAAAGTATGTTTCTCTTTATGGGAAAGGAAGTGGGAAGGGGAGGGAAAGTGATTTATATCACAGAAAAACGAAAACAAAGAGAACAAAAACCTCTACACAATGGTGAAATCCGCAACGTTCTGCGACGTCTATTTTGAGAGATAATGGAGTCGATTCTGTTGTTTTAGAATTAGCTAAAATTAGGATTTAGGAATGTCAAATAGTCGAAAGCTATTCTATGTTTCAAAAATTAGACTGGCTGTTTTAAAATTAGGATGACAGATCTGAAACAACTCAACTTAGTTATAAATAGCTATAACCATAGGTTTATATACATATGTATATTTCTAATCATAGCTTAAATGTAATGCAAAGAATAGTCTTTGCATTACATTTAAGCTATGATTAGAAACTTCTACCTAATTTTAGGAGGCATCTAATTTGGTCATGATTAAAATTTATAGGCAAAATGCTGGATAGACATTAGGGTCCATAAAAGTTGTACGCACCTGTTTGACTGACAGACTGGCAGACTGACAGACTGGCAGACTGACAGACTGACGGACTGAAAGACTGACAGACTGAAAGACTGACATACGGATAGACTGACAGACTGACAGACTGGCAGACTGATAGACTGGCAGACTGACAGACTGACGGACTGACAGACTGACATACGGATAGACTGACAGACTGATAGACTGACAGACTGACAGACTAGCTGACTGACAGACTGACGGACTGACAGAATGACGGACTGACGGACTGACAGACTGATATACGGATATACTGACAGACTGATAGACTGACAGACTGATAGACTGACAGACAGACGAACTGACGGACTGACAGACTGACGGACTGACGGACTGATGGGCTGACGGACTGACGGACTGAATGACAGACAGACTGACGGACTGACGGACTGACAAACTGACAGACTGACATACTAACTGACTGATAGACTGACAGACAGACGAACTGACGGACTGACGGACTGACAGACTGATAGACTGACAGACTGACGGACTGAGGGACTGACGGAGTGACGTACTGACAGACAGACAGACTGACATACAGAAAGACTGTCAGTCAGTTGGGGATTTTCAAACACATTCTAATTTAGCAATTTTTAGGGTCTATAAAACCTATGTTAGAAAATTTAGAAATCGTAAAATTTATGTAGGAATCCTAAAACAACAGAATCGACACCAATATGAGTTTTGTGATTTTTCGCGCAAGTGTCTATTCGCGCAAATGTCCTGATAACCGCTTAGCTTGGGGCTAGATGATGCGGTGTGCATAGTCGAGCATCATTATTATTAAACATATACTAGTTGCACCCCGCAGTGTGATATTTACGTTTATCGTGGTAATTTTTGTCATCATAAATAACTTCCACAGACATCAAGAAATATAAAAAAAACACTAGCTAAATTTGGGCCAGCCGTTTCTCGAGTTTTGCGCTTAGCAGCATTTATTAGCGATGAATTTTTATTTATGTAGATTATAACAATATATGGGGCAATGGCCTTTATTAACAAAGAAAATTACAATCAAATTATAACTAGTATTTACAATTGAAACAATTACGCTAACTGCAGACTGTTGCATTGTAGAGGTAGATTAGTAATATTATAATTAATTAAGTATTATTAATTAAATACATATTTAAACGAACATTAGATTATCTTTGGTATCGATTTGAAACACAATTAAAAAACTTCTCGATTTGAGATCCTTTCTTTCATAAATATTGAAACTCGACACGTGATTTTTTCTTATTGCAGCTAACTCTAAGCTTGACTATAGGTAGGTAACTTCTGATCAAAATAAAAACATATCAAATTTGTTTTTGTTTATTTGAGTTACAAATAAAATATTGTCTTTCTTCTCTTTCTTTCTCTTTCTTTCTTTTGATCAGAAAAGTTTATTACTTTTATGTGTAACTCTACGTTTAGAACATTTGTAAAACAAATACAGTTTGGCGCTCGTGTTTATCAATAGTAACCCAATTCCAATGATATAGATACCATAGGAACTGAAAAACCAAAGTTGTCAAACATCGTAATTCATATGACATCACCCACCAGCTGTCAAAATGCAAAAAAGTGGCATGACCTCACGTCCGTCCGAGATGGCATCCAGCCTCCGACTGAAGTTAAGTTAGTGGAAACGATTTTGAGCATATATTGAAAATTATGTCTGAATGATAAGGTTGAAGTTCTATTGGCAAAATATTATCGTTTTTGCAATCACTTCGCAAAACGCCTTACAAAAATGTATTTCACTGGATTTATTATTATTGTAATGAATCCTATAAAAAAAACGATTGATTAACGGAAAGATAAAATGTTGAAGTAGTTATTTTAATATGTTTAATTCATTTGGAGTTATTATATTTTCTGTGAAAGTAAAAACCCGTAATTTTTTAAGTGCTTTTCTCCAGTGATTTATTATAAAACTACACAAAATATTTTGAAATAAAGGATAAACTTTAGAAGAGCAGTTATTTTTTTAAATATTGTGATATTTTTCATCACTTAGATTAGATGCGCTTTCGAGAAATCTTATGGACGGCAATGTCGGCAATGTATGCATAGTATTCTGGATACCCCATAAGTAGGTCAAAGGTTAGGTAGGCTATACTATGTAGTACCTAAATAATATCAAAATATGCAGTATAAGTACAGGGTGGGAAAATTCAGATTTGGAATATGAATATTTTAAAAATTGTGTCCCGGGGTTGAAAGGGATATCATTCGACGTGGCTTGAATGCGGATTTTACGACAATAATTTCGCAGTGCTCTAGCGAGTATGGTGCGTTCACAGTAGAAACAGTTTGTTCGACCAACAATTTGTGCGCCTCAATTTTGTACGATTTTGTAGGTTCACTTCTTCTAGGGTTGCTTCTAGGTTCTTCGTCGACGAAACTAATTTCCATAAAAATGGGATTGTGATGAGATAGACAATGCTGCCAGTATTGAAGACTCAAAAAACGAAACCAGCTATTAAAGCACTAACAAGCCCTGTACAAACTCACAGTCAACGTTAGGGCCGCTCTAAAAACATTGAAATAATCTGAACTGACCATTTATTCTAAAATTTCCGTGCAACAAACGTATTTATCGATACTGCTTATTAACATCGCATAAGCCAATGTTTTATGCCGAGGTTTCGAGAGGATTAATCAAGCACTTCGCACACGTGGTTCCAGCAAGATAGCGCTACACCTTTTTCGGTGAGAGCCAACTCCGTGAACACAAAACCCAGATAACTAATAAGTACATTTTGTGTCATCGTATGGCAACCCAGAACACAGGATCTCACCCCATGGGTATTTTTCTGTATAATAAAGCAAAAGTATACGAACATAGCCGGAAAAAAAAAGGACAGAGAAATACATGCTTTTCTGCAAAAATTTTTAGCTGTGCAGCACCCGGAATTAACTCAAAAAGTTCATGTATACACCGCGATGGAAAACATTTAGACGGAATAATTCTAAAAAAGCAAAAGCGGCATGTTTTTTCTTTTATTTGGTTTATAATACTTACTAGTTTTCTATTATGTAATATGATTTTTTTTCATTTAGGTACAAATCCAAATTTTCCCACCGGACACCCTGTAGATACATATAGCGAATTGACGGTTACCTAACTAGAAGACGGGTAAATAATTTATAAAATGCTCACGAGTCAACACACAACAGCTGTGTCATCAAACGATGATGAGACGACCGAAGTGGCGTGGCGGGCGAGGGTCCGCCTGCGACGCAGGAAGTTGCGGGCTCGATTTCCGCCTTGGGACAAATGTTTGTACGATCTGCAAATATTTGTTCCGGGTGTTCTGGGTATTTTCTATGTATAAAAAAAACAACTACATATCTATGTAATGTATTGTATTCTGCTTGGCTGGGGCTAGATGACGCCGTGTGGACAATTTAGGTAAGACGGTTACCGACAGTAAGTATGTCAATTCTTGTTTGTTTATTTACCTACAATAATTTTGACAAATATCGTTAAAAAAAACAAAATTAGATGCACAAATTACAACAAAAGTAACAGAATAGACAAAAAATAAGTAAGTTTTTTTATGACTTTTAAGTCCATCTCAAAAACATGTATGGGGTATTTTCGGGGATACCCGAAAATACCCCATTTTTCTTGTGTTTTCAACGTCGATTGCCTAGTGATTTGGATTTTGGATTAGTGCACCAACTTGAGTTATTCTCCAAATCAATACGCGGAGATGCACTACTACTATGGCAAGGCTAAAGGAAATGGTGCTTTAGCGGCAAGGCTTTACCGACAGCAACTGGAGCGGCGAGGAGAAGAACTGGAAGCTACGAGCTCAAGAGCATCGCTCTTGAGCTCGTAGCTTCCAGTTCTTCTAGAAAAAGAAAGACTGGCATACCACGGACCTCAGTTCTATGAAAACTTAAGTCAGGTGAGTGGTTTTATTCAGTTATTTTAACTTTTAAGCTCTTTCTAGCCCAGGTCGTGACTTTTACGAAGTTTTTTTTTCCAGAAAGGTACCACGCTTACCACGCTCAGCACCCAGCCAGCATCCAGCATCTTCAAGAATTAGACTATCCAAGAAGAGTCGCTTTTTGTGAAATTCTCAAACAAAAAATCATAAAACGAAAACTACGAAACATCGGGGAACATACATGGGGTATTTTCGGGTTCCCTCGGGGTTGACATTCATTTTTTTTTGAAGTCACTGTTTGGTCCTGTTTATAGGGTACCCTGAATAATTTTTTTAGTTACCTATTTTATTCTACGACTTTGTCGGCGTTATATGTAGCTACCTACACTAATGCCAAATAACAGCTTTTTAGTACTCATAATCACTGAGCTAAGCCGTGGACGGACAGACGGACATAGCGAAACGATAAGTGTTGACTACGGAACCTTGAAAATTGTCTTTTATCGGTGAAGCTATATCTGAACAAAATTGCCGAGGTTTCACATTTATGTTTTTGGTAAGATTATTTTTTAGTGGTTAAATTGTTGTTTTCTGTTATTGTTGTCACGTTATCAAAAATTGATGTCCGTTTAAAAAAATACCTAACTTAGATTTTAGTAGGTAGGTAGGTATAGTACAAAGTGTCAGGTCAGGCCACCTAAAGTTATATTACATTATAATGTCTACTTGCAATACCTCTCGTACGATCTTTGTTGTTCCGTATTGAACTTTCATGTAACTTAAATCTAATAAATAAATCAGTTGCGAATTATCATCGTTGGATTTATCATTTCCGGGTACCTCTAACAAGTACCTACCTACTAGAGCTTATTAGTTATTTATTCCTTATCAATGCGGTCAAAACCAACGGCAAAAGTTCTAAGCACAGCTGGCTGGCGTATGGTGGGCGCCGTGTCACCCATGTGTCACCCCGACTCGAGTTCGGAGGGGTTCAAGTGAGGGGGGCGCCTCGGCCGCCATTTTTCATTCCGCCGTTGCCGCGCCGCGCCGCCGCACCAGCTTGGAGTATATAAGTTCCTTGCGCACTAGCAAGCGGCATCATTCATATTTCAAATTCGAACTGAGACAGAGTGCTTAAAAACAAAATGAACAGTAAAAGTATTGTCTTCTCCATTGCCTTGATTTTGGCTTTTGTTGATTTCGGTATGTATTTATTTTTCTAGCTAAATATTCCGACTTAAATTTACTTTGGTACCTACTTCTTTTATTTGTCTTCTATCTGTGTGTATTTATAACAAGAAAACGAAAACTAACGAACATACCGATTCTGGTTTTGAGACTACGTATTTCACTGGGGGTACCTCAGGGCAATGTCCGTTGCACATTACCGTAGTAAATTATTAATATAAAGTAGAAACAAAAGTAGGCCTAAGCCACTGCCCGGAGGTCACAAAACACCTCTGTGTCATGTTTGCAGATAATGCCACAATCTTTATACCCCAAATAAATTATAGCTTACAAGATTATGAAACAGAAATTAATAAAACCCTCGAGGAAATAGGTAGTTACTTGGCTAGCGATCTAAATATGAAAGTTAATATAGACAACACAAAATTTCTTAGATTTAAAAATTACAAAACATCACCGTCATACCGTCGGAGCAGTCGCGATATAAACTTTCTTGGGATAGGAATTGACACCTATTTAAATAAGAAATATCATTAATAATAATGTAAATAGCAAAATATCTAAGTACTGCTCAAAATTAATAGTCATATGGCTTTTACAATAATTCGGTTTTGTCTTTTTGTACCTAAATTTACGTATTCTTTGAGATGTAGTCAACTGTGGAAACACAGTGAGCTCTTGGAAGGCTTAGACAACATAATAAAGAATCAATCTCTGTAAAAGGACCACTTTTTTAAAAATTGTCAAAATAAGGGGGCATTATTTTTAAAAGGGAGGGGGCTACCTCATCGAGTGGGTTATCAAATGAAAGTTATCGGTATGTACATTTAAAAACAGTTTTTGAAATTTCTGTTGGTTTCATACTTTTTGAAATATTTTGTAAAAAGACGAAAATTTTACTATTACCCTATATACCTACTCCGAAGTTTGCAAACCGATACATCTGAAATGTAGGTACCTTTAATTTT
Organism: Eupithecia inturbata; assembly: GCA_963662085.1. NCBI lineage: Eukaryota > Metazoa > Arthropoda > Insecta > Lepidoptera > Geometridae > Eupithecia > Eupithecia inturbata. The sequence goes on from OY759195.1 coordinate 5,364,507, forward strand.
TTTGGTATTCATCAAATAGCAAAGTCTCTAACCAGTACCTAGTACATATTGGTATACTTGACAATCGTTCGAAACCCTCGGCGCGCGAGTCCTACTCGCACTTGACGGATCTTATTTTTAATATAACTTATTAGATGTATTTCTATAGTGATAAAGATTATAAATTAAAACGTCTAGTGCGAGTTGGACTCGCGCACCGCGGGTAAATTTTTGACTGCGATCACTAAGAAGTTTAATTTATATCACGGCTCCTAGAGGTTACGGACTTGAATACCTCCACGCTTTTCTGAGAATAGGGGTTTGATAGATAGACGTACAGACAGACAGACGAGCAACAAAGTTATCCTACAGGTCTTCCTTTTTGTACCCGCGACGGCAACGGAACGGAGATGGTATATGCGTTCAGGGTGAGATGTTGTTCCTTTTATGGTACGGAACCCTAAAAATTTATTGGGCCTACTCTCAAGTCAGATGCGTATTATTATTCCCTATTGTACTACCTAACGATTTCATTTTCATTTTCCAGGGTCCTGCATACAATGCTTCAACTGCGATACCATAACGCAATCCAAGTGCACATATAATCTCATACCGTCTGTACCATTTCTCGTAAGTAGCCCTTAGTAAAAAGAATTTAATTGTTTTGAAAAAAGTAAAGTCGACTTCAAATTACTTGGTAATATTTTCACTGCTTTTTAAGTTTTACGGGACAAATACTAATCCCTCGGGATATAATATGTTGTATATCCCGAAGATATATATATGTATATGACGAATTAGGGGTGCGGGCCGGAACGGAAATCCGTGGGCAACCTATGGTATTGGAAATGATGGACAAGCGTGAACGCAAATAAAATTCGGTTCTAGATCACAAAAGTCATAATAAGGCACTTATATATGGTAGACGTCCAGTTCGTACAATTGCAATTGGTGGGAAGTTTCTTCGTATTGGAGTTATTTCGACGACGCCTCGGGAAAAAGTCCAGAAAATTCTACTTCCCAAATCTCCAGTCGAAAGTAATCTCCACGAAGAGCCATATCCAAGCGCGGTCAACCGTCACGCTCGCATTTACACCAATCAAAATCAAACAAAGTAGTCGCAGTTTACCAACTTATCATAGCAAATCCTTACAGTCTGATTAGATACCTTAAATTAGTCTAGGCGACATTACAAAACAAAATACTGTGCGTCTAGCGAATCTTTACAAATTTGATTGGATAACCTTGATTTGATCAGTCTAGTCAACTTTACTAAACAAAACACTAGTAGATAAGATTATTACTAGCTTAAATAAAGATAATGTCATGATAGACCAACTTGAAAGACATTAAAGAATAACTAAACAATTACGCCGCCATTTATTGGTAACGTTAGCAAATTTAATCAAAGACAAAGATTGTGGACAGAGCATTAGGTAATGAGGTTCTCGTTCAGAAATTTACTCGATGGCAGGTTTAAATCGTAATTAGCTTTGATAAAAGTAAAAAAGGGAGATGAGGCACTAGCCTCTCGAAAGTGGCAGGCTCAAATTAGAGTATTCTGCAAGTCGCACCACTCTTTATTTCCATAGAATTTATGCGTCGACAATCATCGAAAATCTGGATTTTTTAGGTTCCAATCAATACAGAGTATAGTTTTATGTGTGTAAAGTTTTAAATTCTATGTGGAACCTTTCTATCATTTCTTTTAATTTCACACCAAATAACATTGTGTATTCATTTTAAATATGCTTCTTTCCTATGAAGGATCTCCTATGAGATCTGCATATTTGCGTCTCTTGAGATCCTCGGCCAAACCTGCCGCCGCACAGGCCCTCACGGATGTCCTCGGAAGATATGAAGACGCAAGTGTGTCGACGCATGTAGCGTCCCACACAATGGGCCTCCCCAACTCCCCGCCGTCGGGCCTCTTACCATCGTCACGCAACAGACCATTCGGTTCGAGAATAGCTGGTACGTAAGCGGTGACAAAGGCCCGCCGGATGATTTCGTTAAGGCTGGCATGTCGAGATATCCGATCGACGGCCCTATTACACGATAATCCGTGATGACCAAGCTGTTCGACAGCAGTACCGCATTGGCATTGAAGAGGCGCGCAACACATTGCACCCAACCGAAGACATGTTGCGATACAGAAATTTACGGGATCCAATAAAGTGTCAGTGTTAAATGAAGGAAATGCTTGCTACCGATGTCCTGACTCCCATTTAAAAACGGGCAGGAGACGGGCACGATCCGCAGAGCTGGAGCACGTTTGTAACAAACAATTCCGTGTCAACTCACACAGAGGCCCGTCCCATTGCCGTTGGGACAAAAGAGATTTTGGGGGAGCAGCATTAGGGCAAGCACTATGCCAAGCCGTTCGAGCTTCGTCTAAAAATGAAATTTTGAATGAAATTCCAGGTGCGACCAAAGAATATGACTTTAAATTTTTTTTTAACTAAAGAACTAGTGCTGAAGACGGAATACAGGAACGCTGGAAGGGCTACACTTGAAATTTTGCGTATACCTAAGCCTCCCAATTTGACAGGCAATTCTTAGTTATTTATTCACGTATCTCTAAAAATTAGGTACTGTCCCTTTCATAAAAGGACTGTATTGAAAGGGACGTAGTAGTTTATGAAAAGGACAGTACCTAATTTCGAGGCAAATGTGTACAATAATTACTTAGATATATTATAAATCAAATTTAAAAGTGACTGGAACCATTGTCGTTATTGAATCTTACCGTATTCATCCTAAAGGCTGATAATAAATAATTTTAGGTAACATAAATAGAAATCAACTATAATAAAATATTTTTCTCTTATAAAATGAACTTAAAAATTATTAGTAGCTTTTCTTAAGACACTTTCATATAATTAACAAGAAATTAAACACCCATAAAATGAGAGACAAATCAATTATTTTATGTATTACTTTTTAGACTTCACTTGACTGCACTTGAAAAATAATAATTGCCTTTTTTAATAGAATTATAATTTTGTGTGCATCAGCACGCGTTCTCTTTTTAAGTTGCATTTTTATTCTAAACAAAAATAAAAAATAATATAGCAAACCTAGTGCAAAATAGCAGGCTTGAATGGGACGGTTATGAAGGGGACGTCCCATTCAGCCGTTTGTTGTGTCCCTGTCATAAATTAATGTCATACAAAAATTAAAACATAACTACAACATCTACAATATTAAACTAAAGTTCACTGTTCTTGCGTCTGTGAATGTCCAGCCTATTTTAAACAACACATAAATAACTTGCAGCTCTCGATAAAACGTTTCACAATTACAACAGAAAAAATACTATTATATGCCAATAACAACACTCGCACGTATCCGTAAAATATTATACATATATTATATGTTTGACATGACAGGAGTATGAAGTTAGCCGCGAACGAACTTGCATCAAGGCTGCCATACGACAAAAATAGTGTTGTCTCGAGTCTCGAAATGGTTTTTAATTTCCGGTAATTTGATTTTGTCCCTTTCAATACGTGTCCCTTTCATACCACCTCTCCCCTACCTCTTCACGCCAAAACTACTGAACGGATCGGGTTAAAATTTTGCTTACAGGTAGTTCTAAGCCTAGAATAGGCCTAGAACAGGAATAGGGAATACTTAAGACGTTTTATCCTATAAATCAGTTCCCAGTGATAGAAATTGCCTTCATACGTTTCCATAGAAAAAACGCGCGCGAAGTCTGCCTTTTTTTAACCGACTTCAAAAAGGAACTTCTCAGTTCGTCTGTATGTTTTTTTTTAAATATGTTTATGTATGTATTATGTTACTTGATATCTCCGCCTATGGTTAACCGATTTTACTGATTCTTTCACCTACATATTTTCAACTATTATAAAGGGAATGATCCCGAAGTGGTCCCATAAAAATTTTATTCTTGAGGGTTTAGTATTTATCCCGTTAAACTTAAAAAGCAACATAATATTTTTGGAGAATCACGACTAGCTACAATAGCTTTGGTGATATCTGCGGCAATTAATAGATTTAGATGATTCTTTAGTTGTTGTATAAAAATTTATTTTGAGGTATAAGTTTGATTCTCGAGGAATTGCTATGAGCGACGTAAAACGTAGGTTTGTTAAAATTGTTTAGAATATGATAATTTCATTATCACCTAATTAATGGTTTCCATGGCCACGGGCGTCAACAGTTTCATCCATGTGTCATCAAACTAAATTAGATTTGAATTTTATCTAGATGTAGTCAGTGTAAACTACATTTTTTGCACGTGAACATAGACCTTGGGTCAGGGAAAGTAAGGTAGGGGTGATTTCGTTCGTCCGAGACAGAGGAATATTATCTATGAACCGGAATTTGATTGAAGTCGTCGTTTTTTAAAACACGCCAAATTATTATTTACGAAAGCTTATTGCTGTTGACCGCAACACCGTCACAGCGTTAACGGACTTTTGGCGGGCGCAGAGGGCGCGCGCGGGGGAGGGGGACACGCACGAGCTACAAGAGGAAATGGAGGTTTCGCCTAGGTGCACGAATGCACTCAAGTGCATTCGGTCGGGTGTGTAGTGTGCGGAAGCGAATTGGGATTGGTTGCCGTCACCTCCGGATTAGCGGCAATGATTCTGTGAAAGGGGTTACAGAGTACGTGTCTCGGTCTACGGAGGCGAAAGTTTGCCCGTTTTCACCCCATTAATAAGTCCAGTAAGACCCACTTGGCTGCTTGACCCCGTTTTATTTTCAGAATTGCGAGACAGTGGATCTCGCTGGAGTATCAAACATGCTAATGGGTTTGCTGCCCGTTGTTATAGAATTTCCTGAATTAATTCCCAACAAAGAAGCCTGCCTCAAAATTAAGCTTAGTAAGTTGGTGCCTAGTATCTAGAACCAACCAATGGTGTTTGGTACCTACATACTATAACAATCTATCAAATAAGTAATAATATAAATATTAATTTAAAATGACGACCGCTGTGACGCGGCGGGCGAAGGTCCGCATGCGACGCAGGAGGTTGTGCACAACAAGGAGGGCCTTGTGACAAATGTTGGCATGATCTGCAAATATTTGTGCCGGGTGTTCTGGGTACTTTCTATGTATAATAAACAATATATATCTATGTACCTATTGTATTATATTTGTGTTTTAAGGTCCAAAACACATAATAATTATGCACAATATTATTAGTAGGTATGCTAATATGTAAAATGTAAGACCTAAACGAAATAAACGATTTTTTTATTAAGTATAACAGTCATCTAGTACCCATAACACTAGATCTGCTTAGCTTGGGGCATGATGATGGTGCGTGGATTGTCCAGTATTATTTATTTATTTTAATGCTGTACGTTATACACGTCGCTGAAGAAGGTCTAGCTAGACGAACACATTACCTATGTTCCAAAAATATTAATGGTTAGGTATTGATAATTTCAAAATTTACGTATACCAATACGTAAATTGGCAACAAGGCGCACTCCGCACTCATGTAAAATTCGGCCCGCTTTATGAAAGCTTGCTTAAGTAGTCATTACGTTAGCACTACTCAAGCGTACAATCTCTTCTCAATGAAATCTTTCATGTTATTATCATTATTTTGAATAATGCGTAAAAATACCCATTCCAACCCCCCCCCCCCCCCCTTCCATCAGTTTGCGATCCATCTGAAATGTAAGTAGCGTTTGTAGTTAAGGATCTATATTTTACAGGAAAAATATAGAGAAGTCGGTAAGTAGAACACTTCTTGAAAAATTTACAAAAAGGGCGAAAATAATTTTCAAAAGGAGGGCTACCTCAACGAGTGAAGTATCAAATGAAAGGTATTGGTTTGTACAGCTCAAAACAGTTAATGAAATTTCTGTAGGTATCAAACTTTTTGATATATTTTGAAAAAACTCGAAAAATTACCCATTCCCGCCCCCTATCTCCGAAGTTTGCAAAGCAATCCATCTGAAATACGTAGCGTTTGTAGATATAGATCTGTATTTTATAAGAAAAATATAGAGAAGTCTGTAAGTAGAACAACACTTTTTGAAAAGTTGTCAAAAAGGGGGGAGATAATTTTCAATAGGAGGGGCTACCTCTTCGAGTGGTCAAATTAAAGGTATCAGTTTGTACATCTCAAAACGGTTTTTTACATTTCCGTAGGATCCATACTTTTTGAAATATTTTGAAACTCTAAAATCTTACTATTACCCCCTATAATACTGCGAAGTATGCAAACCGATATATCTGAAATGTACCTACCTTTTAGGTAGGTATTCAATAAATAGCAGTCAATAAATAGAAGTCGTACTACATATTGGTATACCTGACAAACAATCGATCGAAACCCTCGGCGCGCGAGTCACACTCGCACTTGACGGATCTTGTTTATTAGTTTGTAAAAATTATTGATAATATTTGGTGCGAATCAAAACGCAAGAAACAAAATTAAAAAAAAAACAGCGCGAAAACGAATAATAAACTTTAGGTAGTTTTCCTACGTGTAGCAGACCCCCGTCCCCCATGTCATCAAAAATAAGCAAAGCAAAGATCCCCCTTTGGTGTTTCTTAATACTTGAATGGCTTGTTAAGCTTCACTCAAGCATAGTGAGCAAGCTTTCATAATAAGGGCCCAAGTACATGGGATGCCCGCCATGGCGGACTTAGACAATTAGCGTTACCAAGCTTCGTTTTAGGGGTTCCGTATCCGAAGGGTGAAAACGGAACCCTATTACTAAGCCTCCGCTGTCCGTCTATCTGGCTCTGTCTCATGAAACGTAAGAGGTAGACAGTTAAAATTATCAGAGAATGTGTATTTGTTTTGCTACTAGAACAACAAATAATATGAATGAAAAATAAATATCTAGTTAAAGGGGGCTCCCATACAACAACGTGATTTTTTTGGTTATTTAAGCTCTTAATTTGTCAAGGCTGTATCTCTTGAATTACAATAGGTAGACACATGAAACTTTCCATAAATATGTAACACTTCAACTGTAATAATATTAAAAATAAAATAAATTTGAAAATCCAAAGAAGTGAAAATTTTATGTTCTTTGATAAAGTTGCCTGATTTTTACGGTACGGAATCCTTCGTGTGCGAGTCGACTCGCTCTTGGTGGTTTATTATACTCTCAACCATCTCCAAGCAATCAATCTTTTTTAAATGTTTTTACGGTAATTTTGAAATTTGGCACTATTATTAACCGACTTCGAATTAAGGAGGAGGTTCTATATTCAGCTGTATGTTTGTATGTTTTTTTAACATAATTCGCCGAGTCAATTATGGACCGATTTTGATAATTTTGCTATTGTAGAGGTATAAAGAATGATCTCAAGATGGTCTCATAAAATTTTATTCCCGAGGGATTATTAGGTATACTACTACCTACTAATAACGATTATAAACTTCAAAAAATATTAAGGAATTTGCAGTTGGTTTTAGTTTTTTCAAAACAATAATACAAGAAGGTGGCCAAAAAGTTGCCTGGAAGAAATCGCTCCTAAGCGATAAGGTAGATATTGTACTTTTTTATGTAATGTCGCTTTGTAATTTTGGTTTTTCTGGTGTACAATTAAGCATTTTTGTACTGTATTGTCAATTATACACAGGTGAATTTTAATTCGATTACATCCTTCTAAACCAAGACACCACTAATGACACTTAAAGCATTGGAGCTATTATTACGCAAATATAAATATTAGGTCCTTACATATGAAATTGGCGTTTTGTATGGGAGGAACAAAAAGTCGAATATTTTTTAATATAATATATTTAATTAATCAAAGTATGAACCATTATTTTCTATGCACTTTTGCCATCTTATAGGTAGTTCATTGATCCCTTTACTAAAAAACCAGTCGGACGGGAATCAATAAAATCTTTGAAGGCGATTTGGACTGCCCCATCGGAATTGAATTTTTTCCCTTGCAAGAAGTTATCCAAATTTCGAAAAAAATGGTAATCTGTTGGAGCAAGGTCCGGGGAGTACGGAGGATGTCTTAGACTTTCCAATTGAAGCTCTTCTAATTTAGTAACCGTCTGTTGCGCAGTGTGTGGTCTAGCGTTGTCGTGAAGCAGCAGTGGCGTGGAGCGATTGACCAGCCTAGGTTGTTTAGCCGCTAGCTTTTCCATCATGGTTTGCAATTGCTGACAATAGACATCAGCCGTAATAGTCTGGCCAGATTTGAGAAAACTGTAATGAACAATACCGGCACTAGTCCACCAAACGCTTACAAGTAACTTTTTTGGGGTTAATTTTCGCTTGGGGCAGGATTTGGCTGGCTGGCCAGGATCCAACCATTGCGCTGAGCGCTTCCGATTATCGTAAAGAACCCATTTTTCATCACAGGTAATGATTCGGTTTAAAATACCTTCATTATTGTGCCGGTTTAGTAATGTAACGCAGCAGTCGACGCGCGTTTGCCGGTTTGCTTCAGTCAATTCGTGAGGTACCCACCTTTCAAGCTTTTTAATCTTCCCAATTTGCTTCAAGTGAATTTAAACAGTTTTATCACTAACATCGCAGCCTGCAGCTAACTCGGACGTGGTTTGCGATGGATCCGCTTCCACAATAGCCTTCAACTCTTCATTATCAACTTGAGTCTCAGGCCGTCCACGGGGCTTGTTCTGCAGGTCAAAATTTCCAGAACGAAAACGTTGGAACCAAAAACGAACTGTGTTTTCTTTTGCAACACGACCGCCATACACATCATTCACCCTTCGAGTTGTTTCCGCAGCACTAGTGCCACGGCGGAACTCGTACTCGTAAATAATGCGATATTTTAAGTTTTCCATTTTGTAAAATGAGTGACGCAAACAGAAAAAAACAGAAGAAAAAAAACAAATGAATGACGATCATCGAAGCACAAATACATGAGTCTATAGCTGTACAAATTTGAATTTGGAATTCCTTACCAAAGAGGAGAAATTTGTGATTAAAGTGGCCAGTACGAAAAACGCCAATTTCATATGTAAGGACCTAATATAAATATATAGTATTATGTGCTGTGAACGCGTTACACCCTGCCCGTGCCGGCCGCGTCGTAGATAGTCACGTGTGTATGAGCACATGACCTTCGTGAACCCGTCTGAGTGTAAAATTAAATGTTTACACGATACCTACCGTGCTACTGCGCTACATACTGCGTGGTTCGTATTATGAGGTCCCGCGAAGGTATCCCGGGTCCCGGGAAGGGTCAGTCGGGTAGCAGCGATGATGGAACAATTCCCGAGTTTGCACTACCAGGGTGATCCAATTCCGGAAATCACTAAGTCCGTTTTTTACGGTTTTGAGTTAGCAACACTGGCTTGTTCATTTTTTCATTCTCTTTCGAATGGTCAATTCGAGGTTTTGGGAAAATCTCTAAGTGCCTTTTCCAAATTAAAAAAAATAAAATCGTTGCTACCATTCATAAAAACCCTATGTCCAAGAAAGCACTTTGGTTTTTCCTTTGGTTTTTGTGGAAGAAATCGTTTATTCCATTGAACCCGTCGTATTCGTGCCTTAAAAACTTGAATAATAATATTCAAGTCCTTAAGGCAACACAAAATAATCATAACGTCAAATTACATGACAGAATTTTTTCTTAACGGATTTTTGAACTTATCATCAAGATGGTTGCGTGCGACTTTGCATAAATCTTATTTGTGTACGATCGTAACTATGTTAAAAGAATCCTGATGACAAACTAAAGAGGTGAGTGATCTGTTTTACTAAGTATGTATTTTCAAATGGGTAATCTGGCTAAGCTGTTACCGATTGCGAGATAGTTTTATTAATTAGGTTTATTAAATTACTTCAGAGTAATGCAACAAAGTGGTCTCTGGGATTCTGAGGAAAGCACCACCAGTGATATTGGCGATTATTCTGCTTCATCTTGAGACGAATGGACACCGGATAATCGGAGTGCTTTCGAAAATAGATGGCTGTTCGTCGTTAAAATTTGAGGGTACATCCTCTAATTTACGAACGACGAACAGCTATCTTCACTAGTTGATACGTTTTCACCAATAGATCCTCCTCAACTACCCTCATTTTCTGGCATTACACCAAAACGCATAAAGCAGAATGAGATAGATAATGGCGATTATTCTATTTCATCTGAGGACAAATGATTCTGAAGATGAAGTGGAATGATTAGCCGATTTTATTCGACTGTTGTTCTGGGTACTGTAATAATATATCTAAGTCCCCTATTTATCACTGTAGTACCACTAAGTCCAGGGATTAGAAATAAGTCCAATGTTTTTTTTATTTTATTATGAGACTCCTGTTACCTACTTACATTGTTATGATCATTCAATAAAGAAAACTACTTTGTTTGCGCTATAACGTATTTTTAAATTGTTTTTTTTTAACCAACGCATGTTATTTCAGCTGCCATTTAAAACATAAAATTATAAATATCTCGAAAGTCACTTTTAGGACTTGGTGATTTCTTGAATTGCGCCACCCTTATTTACTGGTGGTGCGACCGTACAGTAGGTACAACCATCAGTAGGCCAAGCACGGTGATGGTTGTCTAGGGCAGAATAAAGAAAAATTACGTCACTTTGTCATCGATTGCGTAAATTATTCGTTTTTTTTTTTTTTTACTGTAATATTGTACGCAATTTATGGCGTTGCGATGTCATTATGGTCTATTTCTACCCTAGAGAACAATCCCTGTTCTTGGCCTTGGTATTGGGCATTTGTGTACTCAGCTTGCACCCTACGCCGTCGAAGCATTGTGTCACCAAAACTCCGTAACCACCAAGTCTCCTAACTAAACTTAGCTAGGATTCGGATGATGCTATGCGAATTGTGAGTGGAGTAAAAAAAATAATTTTGTGGTTTTAGATTATTATTTATCGATGATCCGTAGTATTAAAAGTATTCATGCAAAATTTCAGCTATCTTAGTCAATATCTTAAGGTGGCGCATTCGTTGTGACCTTTTGAAAAAAAAAAACATATTATGTACTATATTTGGCTTACAAACAAAACTTTACTTATGACTTTATTTATATATTTATAACAATACTGATACTTAAAATTACTAAAGAAATAAATATCAGTGCAAAATACGTACATAAACACCACATGTTCTAAATCGGAACTTTCAGCACCATCTTTTTAGTTAAAATATTGAGATTTCGTGTTGAAAACTGGGATGTCTGGCCTAGATTTTATCCTCGCACGAATGAAATCCATCTCTTCTTTCAGTTCCACTAACAGATAATGAAGCCTCTGTTATGAGTTTCACGCAACTCTCTACTACCTGAGTGTGGGAGGATACTTTTCTATTTCAAGCAAAGTAAAAAGTAGTAAGCTCAGGAAATGTTTAAAATTTCTGCGTCGTCGGTGAATTTCATTGTGATTGGAGGGTCAGTTATATATAATTTTTCCCAATCTATCAAATCATAATAACTTGGCGCATCAACCTTAAGTTCAGGAAGTTGAAATTCGCGAATTTTCTTCCCTTTGCACATATTTCTTGCCTTCAAAACTCTCTGAACAGTCAGTTCCCTTACGTGTGACTTATCACCTTGTAACCTAGCTAGCAACACATTTTCTGGGTGTGTGAAGAAGACATTTTTTTTAATTGTTATTAACAGGTTCGCAGTGCTGAAGCAAGTTGCGATCTTCTTTGTACACGTTCTCGTAGTAATAATGACACCTAACCCCACCTCAGTGAAGTCACCCATGAGGCACATGTGCCTCATCGGATTGCAAACCTGTTAAGACAATAATTTTCAGGTCATCTCGCAAATACAAACACATTTTACTATCTTAAAAACATTGTACAAAAGTATTGGATCGTATGATCCAATACTTTTGTACAATGTTTTTACAATATTCTAGTAAGTATTTACTAGAATATTTTGTCTTGATATCAAACCAAGTTGGAGCGTAAACTTTCATGATAAAAGAGGCTATTTCCTTCAAATGTTTTGTTGGTTTATCTGTTATAATAATATAAACGCAGAATCCTGTTTGCGAAAGTTAACCATCGGCCATGTGCGAGTTTTCCTGGGTCTTAGTTAGCCACGTTTGACGAGACCGTGTCTGAAGATATTGCAGAGCACATCTGATAGATATATTTATGATCGGTGCTTAATAAATCAATGTTCAGATCAGGCATTTCTAAAAGAATGGGTTCAAATTCTTCTACTTTCAAGTCGCGACACTGGAGAACAAATAGCAAAGTGGAAATTCATTTCCGTGTAAAAAAGCATCTGTTTTTTGGCGTTAAGTCCTACGCAATTTTTTCAAACCTTTATACTTGTTATAATACGAAATCAACCTTGCAACAACTTGCTGAAGGCTTATTGTAGGAATTGATGCTTTGATCCAACTTTTTTCTATGTCAAGACGCAATAATTTCATATGAATCTTTCACTGAGGGATCTTTTCCGTTGTTCAAGTCAAACATGTTGCTTCTGACCCACAAATAATATTTTATTATTTCATAGTAAGTTGGTAACATATTACCACTTTGTTTTATTGGATCACCAAACACAGGGCACAGTAAATCTTCCCGTGTTGTAGACATTTTTTATTTTAAGTAGGTACCTAGTCGGCAGTTATTACGAAGAATCATTAAATTATGCAAATATTTGCACGTACTTCACCACAAAATTAAACGTTTATACACGAGATGAGGCCATGAACAAAGTAAAGGCAGTTTGTTTATGACACCAAATTTACAAAATAACTTGAATTTTGCGGGTACAACAGAGAACCAAAAATATAAGCTTTTTGTAAACTACCTTCACGGTGCGCCACCTGAAAATAAAGTACTAGATTTTTTTTTTCACACGAATGAAGCTTTCCTATAGGGTCATCGATTAACGATACAGGAGCAGCAATAAAAAAAAATATTTGTTTGTTTGCTCCACCCTATTGTCCAGCATTACTTATTTATTTTTTTATTTACTTCTAGCAAATGGAAGAGAAATCTATTCCTGCGTGGATGTAAATTCAGAGTACCCAGATCTGTATTGCACCTTGGCGTTTTTTTTTAACGTCGCCACGAGCTGCGAGATATGCAGCGACAGTGATGGCTGCAACATACCATAAAACCAGTGATCAGACTAATAGCATGACAGCACAGCTGCTGTGCCGTCGCCACCGGTGCCTTTAATATTAATCCGAAATAGATAACCCGAATACTTAAAGAATGGGATTGAGAATTAGAAACACGACTCTTTTGCTGTCCCGCTGAGTTTTAATTAGATCTGAGAATAATGTCATCTACTCAATCCCATTTTTTATGTCACTTAGGGTATCCTACCCTTAATAATGTCCAAAAAATAATAGACATTGGTTTCGATTATGTTCAAGCTGAGGTTCAAACGAACTAAAGATTGTCGAGCATAACAGTCTGGCTGGCCTGCAATCTGCTGGTCAATTCAGATATTATATTCGTGAGTGTATCACTCAAAATTTTCGCCGCTCATTGACTGCATTTTGATTATGATTAAAAAACAGAAGAAAATGAGCCAATAATTAATTATGAGCTGCAAAAACAGTATGTATGAACGATACACTCAGGTTTACATCTGAATCAACCAGCTGAGTAACGCAAAAAGTACCTATAAGAATTACTATTATTTGAATTACCTACATGACTGATTCTGAAACATTTTTGCCTTGCTCAACCTTAGCAAGAGATGGATTTCCTTTCCTTTTTAGAGTTTCAAGATCGTTTTCGAAACCCTTTGGTCTCGCTCTGTCAGTTTTTCCTTTTTTAATATTTATGAAACTTGAAACCTAAAATAATAATACATTTAGTGTGCCTGTTAAGATTTACATAAAAAAATTATACAAAAATACCTACAAATTGTAATTTCTAAATCTTAAAAGTGACCTACATTAACAAATGGGGTATAAAATGAAAGGTATCAGTTTGTAAATTTTAAAATAGCGTTTGAATTTTATGTGTTTTTAATTTTTTGAAATATTTTAAAAAAAGTTGAAAAATTTACCATTCCCCCGAAGGTTGCAGAGCGATCCATCTGAAATGTATGTAGCTTTTGTAGTCCATATCTACAATCTATAATTTACATGAAATATATAGAGAAGTAGGGTTTTCGTTGAAAGTAAATTTATTGCTATTTATTTTAAATATTCAGTCAACTGAAAAATCAGCTAAAACTATTTGGACAGCATAATTTGTTTTGATCGGCTGTAAAATATAAACCATCAGCAATTATAGTCGGTAACTATTATTTTTGATCAGTAAATAAATAAGTACTCGTACCTAGCTGTTTGTTCAGTAAAATGTATGTTTTGGTCAGCAGAATTTATTATTTGGTCGGCAGGGCTATAAAGTTCGCTAAGCAGAAAAATGATGAACTACGCCTTGGGCATGTTATAATTGCGAAGGTGGCAACAAAAAATCTATTTACACAATTGATTTTTTGTTGCCACCTTCGCAATTATAACATGCCCAATTTGGAAAATTAAGTTTTTATGTAGGTGTAGGTGTACCTACTACTATGGACCGTAGATTTAGAACAATAACATTTAAAACTGTTCTAACGTTATCCCAATCCAAGTGATTTATTTTGGGAGTTTCAGGGAGTCGTGAGATAAAAATTATGTCAGTAATTTCAGTGAACGAGTGCCGACAGACGTTACAGTGTTAAAATCTGTAGTAGGTACCGGAGTGTAGTGCCACCTAACGGGTCCAGTTGTATATCTAAACATCTAGAGACCCAATCAAAAACACACATTAAATGTTTGGTCCAGTCTTTAAATTCAATCCCATTCTCACGCAGGCACAGAAGATTACAGTATACCTAGGTAGGTAGGTAATTAGGTGTATTAAGGTTAGCAAATCAAATGTCACATCACACACTGTCACATCACACACTGACCAATTTAGTAGTTTATGCCGACCAGTAGATGCAGCTCTATTAACATTTTCTGATGGCAAAATTAATTTTTCGGCTGATCTAAACCTTTCTTATTTGCTGATTGTTTAAATGATACCCGTTTTCTTTTATTTATTTGAGTAGGTACCTTTGTTTGTTTGTTATTTAATCTTATTGTGTTTGAGTACCTAGGTACCCTACCTTGATTATTTTGCTTTTTTATTGGTTGGTTTGTGTTTGGGTTCTTAGTTATTATTTGTGAATAAAACGAGTGTTCTTCTTACAATATTCTTTTATTTTTCCTGAGGCTAGAAAGAAATATACCTATATTACTATTAACTTTTAAATTTTAGGGGCGTAGCTAACTATGAACGCCAGTGCACCTAAGGATTAGGTAGGTAGGTATATTTAGCAGGTTGCCTAACATATAGGATAGGAACACCGATAGCCTACACAATATTGCGTATTATCCTGAATTTACAATCACAAGGTAGAAACGTAGTGCTTCAATGGATACCATCTCATGTTGGACTACGAGGCAATGAAATCGCAGATTTATTGGCTAGAGAAGCTATAACAGACGGCATACCTACAAATATACATCCTTTTTATACAAACTATATCCTACATAAAATGAAAGTGGATTGCTATAACCTATGGAAAGAATATTTTAATGTGCGGTCTCGAGAAATAGGTATATGGTATAAAACGATCCAACCACATCCCTTGAGTTCTCCATGGATTGACAACAGCATTTTGAATCGTCGCGAAATTGTTATTGCATTACGATTTCGATCCGGACACATCCCAAGCAATAAGTTTTTACATTTAATGAAGAAATCAACTACGCCGAATTGCCTACTATGTAATTCTGTAGACGATGTTTTCCACATTTTGATGGAGTGTGTTCGCAACGAATCGTTTAGAAAAAGTATTTTGTCATTTAGTTATAGGGATATCGGTCACTGCAACAGCGTTCTAGCTGAGCCTGTTTCAGACGCAGCTAGAACGTTGTACAAACTGTACATGTCTGGGAATTAGGTCATTTTGTTTTAGTTTATAAGATTTGATTTTGTTTTGTTGTTTAACTC
This sequence comes from Eupithecia inturbata, assembly GCA_963662085.1. Taxonomy (NCBI): domain Eukaryota; kingdom Metazoa; phylum Arthropoda; class Insecta; order Lepidoptera; family Geometridae; genus Eupithecia; species Eupithecia inturbata. The sequence goes on from OY759195.1 coordinate 5,380,413, forward strand.
ACCAGGGCATCATAATCGCATGTGCGACAAAGCCCTTAATAAAGAATAAAAAAAAAATACATATAGGATGGAACCCAGAGACAAACCCTTAATAAAGTTATGATTTACTTATCTCCAATTGTCTACAGGATACGTTACTTGTTCTAGTAAATTTTTGCTTAAATAACCGACGTTGAACCGACCTGCTTCGGCAAGGACGCTCTCCAATGGCGGCCACACCACACAATAGCGTGCCATTGATTGCGGCTCTCCACAAGGTGAACCATAGACCTGGTGAAGGAAACCGCTGGATGCTGGGCCAAGCAGTGGCCGCCTACCTAAAACCGGTCTAATAACTGCCTCGTTGGTCTAGCGGTCGCATGTTCAAAAGTCCCGGGTTTAAATCGCGAGTCGGGCCAAACATCGTTATTTGGATGAGAAAATCACAAGAGCAGCCGGAATCACGAAGTTGGCGGTGCTACACCCCCTTGCCTCGAGCGAGGCACGCTGGTTCTTCGCCTGAGCTCTCTACGATTGTGTCGGTCTGCCGTCCCAACATCGGAGAGTGAAGGAATAAAGAGTGCACCTGTGTTAGTGCACTTGTGCACTATAATAATATTATAGTAGACAAGTGTGTCACGGAGACTAGCCACGTGCGTAGGACATAATATGTCCTACGCACATGGCTATTATAATCTCCGTTGAATTAGAGTGACCGGCCGTGGCCGACATTCGGCTAGGAGGGCACCCGAACCGGTGATTTTGGCGATCCATGGGCTCTAAAAAACGGCTGACATGGTAGTACAAAGAAAGTAAAAGGTTTCATTCAGTTTCAGTTAATCTTGTTTTACATTTGCAAACAAACAAATAAAACACAGATCAGTGACGACAAAACGAGACATCGCTCAGTATCGTGCGCAGAAGCGATATCGCTACTGCGAGCTAGTTTTATGCGTGCTAGTTTTATGCTACTCCCAGAGCCTATAATGATGAGTACATTCGATTCTGATGAGTCATCAGATACCACACTCATAGGTACACACACATATGGGTAACACCTTTCTTCTTCGGACTCTTTCTTAAGAGTCCGGGCGAAAGGTGTTACCCATACAGTCAGTGCAGTCTTCCTGAGAGCACCCCGGTCTCTTGACCGGGGTGCTCTCAGAAAGACCCTACCAAACATGCGCACGCCTCCGATACAGTAGTTCAACTGAGTAGTTCAACTAGTTGTACAAATAATACACCACTATATCATTAGTCCAACTACAAAAAATACAAGCAAATCCCCTGGGTTGTCCTTCCTAGAATCTTGAATTCTTATATTTATGGATTCGTGAAATTTTGACTGTTTCACACATTTACATTATACCTACTGGCTGCATACACATACACACACACACAGCCGAAACAAACAAACATTTAATCTGTCTGTACGTACCTCAAATTGTAGACCATTTTCTATGAACCCAGTTACTAAAATATATGGTATAATGTAGCTTTAAGTTGATTTTTAGTAATAAAGCTCTTAATAAAAAAAGGGCAGCCGCCTCCGGTCGGATATCTCGTCATGCCAGCCTTAACGACATCATCCGGCGGGCCTTTGTCACCGCTAACGTACCAGCTATTATCGAACCGAATGGTCTGTTGCGTAACGATGGTAGGAGGCCCGATGGCATGACACTAGTCCCATGGGAGTTGGGGAGGCCCATTGTGTGGGACGCTACATGCGTCGACACACTTGCGCCTTTCCATCTTCCGAGGACATCCGTGAGGGCTGGTGCGGCGGCAGATTTGGCTGAGGATCTCTAGAGACGCAAATATGCAGGTCTCGATAGAACCTACATATTTGCTCTCTTTGGGGTCAAGACCCGTGAGGTACCCAGGCTCTCCGGGTTTTTAAAAAGTTATTTGAGCGTCTGGTCGACGCAACCCCGAGAGCTGGTGGGTATTTGGCGCAGCGCATCAGCATTGCCATACCAGCGGGGCAATGCAGCCACCGTCTTGGGGACGATTCCGACTGGTATTGATATGGATCAGTTGAGCTACCTGTAGATTGTTTGCAACAGTCTGCAGTTAGCTTAATTGTTTCATTTGTTACAGTTTTGTTTTTGTTTTGTTTTTGTTATTGTTGTTTGTTTTGTACTAAAATACGGAGGCCACAGTCGACGGTTTTAAAAAAAACCAAAAACTTTTGAACTATTTATTAACTTTAAACTTTTACAAAGCTCGTAAGTAAAATTATTCTAAGTTAAAACTAATGAAGCTACGCTCGGTCGATGCAAGTACCTAGCGTGGAATGACGTGACCGCGGTCGCGGCAGGGCACGCTGAGGGAAAGACGTCATCGCTGAGTCGGCAGAGTATGTACTGCCCGAATGACAATTATACTGCCCGAACCACAAGTACTGCAGTCCACGGCTGCAGATTAGGTGTATAGTTTCTATGTAACACCTCCATCCTCAGAGCAGCAACTATTTGAGAACATTGAGCGAAAATGTTGCTGGAGTAGTCTCCCGGGGTGTAGATCTGTCTGGAACGGCGTATGTGTGCTCTGGAGTATGTCCTTTCTCGTTTGTTGGATCCTCGATCGTTAGCTTGGAACGTTTTCTATGACGTCGTACCATAATGATAATAACAAGTACAGCTGCACCGAATAGAGTAATGTAGAGTGGTAAAGTCGTATGATAAAATGTACCGTCTATTGGTTTTAAATCTAATGGGCGCTGTAGTAGAATCTTGTCTTGTAAGTGGTGAAGTCCATTGAGATTGGTTGTAGTCAATTTGAGATGAGGGACGCTGTAGTTTTCTTCGATGGTGAAGTTTCTTGGGATTTCTGTTATCTTCAGCGGCTGTCCCTTTATTTGGTCGTTGATGTTAATGATAAAAAACTCGTTAGTGTGAAGAGAACATTTTTGTGGGATAGTGGCGAGATAACTTCCGCATAGAGTTATGAATTCTTGACGTCCGCATTGTAGTCTCGTTCTAGTTGGTCTAGGAAAGATAAGGGTGTAGTGTCGGTCGTCTAACTGCTCCATGGCTTCCTTCGTGAGAGTTATTCTAGTTGGCTGGCATGACGTGTCCAGGGATTGATGAATGATGAGATTCTGGATACAATCAGTTTGTTCCCGGGGCTGGTGGTTGATGCTTTCTTCGCAGAGGCGGTGTCGATTAAACTTCGGGCATTCAGCCTCCATGTACATGAAAGCTTTCCCATCGGTTGCCAGGAAAGGATATGAAGGAATAATGGTTTGGTTAAGTTTGTTCGGGACAATGGATAGTTTGTAAAAATCGAAGCTACTAGGAGAAACTATTGGGAATTTAAATATGATTACTAGTCTTTTCCCTACAAAATAAGAGCCTGGTTTTATGATCGTATAATATTCACGCAGGTCATCGTCGAGTACCTCATCTTTACTATAGATAGTCTTAAGCTTATTTACCATACTTTCTAAGTTATCTATTCCTAACATACTATGATGTGTGCTCGATGCACGTACAAAAGCTAACATATTTTCTATCCTATTTAGTTCTAAAGATAAATCATCCGTGTTTTCACTGATGATGGCTAAAAGCTGCGCAAACTTTGCGTACTTTGAGAGACTGGTCTCAGCATAAGCATTACTATCTAAAATTAACCCTAATGTCGTATTTATCTTCTCCTGATTTTCTGCAATACTCGCAATTATCTGTGTTCATTGGGTCATCCAGTCTTTGTTAAGGCTAATATGGTCATTGAACTCAGATAACATCTTATGTTCATTACTTTCTAGTATCTTAATAGCATTATCATAACGCGCCGCATCTGAATGATCCAAGTTACCAGTAACGCTTTTAATTAAAGATCCTAGACCATCAATTAGACCTCTTTTGAAGCGATTAGGCTCTAAGCCTTTCAGCTGGAAATTTACTTTATCAAGTTTCTTAGAGAGATGATCAAGCTGTATATCGTAAAGATCTAAAGTATTATTTTCCAATTTAGTCTTGAAATAGGTAATCTGGTCGCGAATAGAGTCGATCTGATGTTCTAAGTCCGTTAATTCTAAATACTGTAGGAAAGAATGGTAGTGGGTGATAAGTTTGGCTTGACCAAGTTTAAAGGGAAGAAGTCCTGGTCCATCGTCAAGGCTCTCAAGTCTTATCTCCAGTGCCACCGTCAGATGTAGTATCAGTAATAGTCGAATCCTGTAACAATTTGGACTGCTTAGGTACTCGCTTTATACGATTCTTGGCTACGGGTCCCTTCTTTTTAGATGTATATATATGGATTGGGAGGTCGGCTAAAACTTTATCTTGAGTGAACCGTGGTGCTAGCTTTTGCCTTGCAGCAAAAGGGTTTTTGACAAATACCTGCTGGCCTGGTTCATATCGTACTTCAGGTTCTCGATTTTTATTCCTATTAGTCATCAGAGTCGTGCGGTCAGCAGTAGTAATCTGGTTGATTGCCTCATAAACCGTCTTCATTTGATCTCGATGTGTCAGGATATACTGTTGCATAAGGTGTTCTGTCAAGTCAATGTCAAGAGGGTCCCTAGGGTCAAAATGTCCTCTTATTATGTCATGGGTCTACATTTGGTAAAGCTATGAATCGAACTGTTATAGCCTAATATTGCGTAAGGCATTTGGTTAACGATTGGTTCATTTTTATTCTTAACCTTAAGGATTCTCAAATGCTCTAGCAGTGTCGAATGGAAACGCTCTACGATCCCGTTATCATTCGGCGAGTTAGGTAAAGTCCTATGATGATTTACCTTATGTAGTCTTGTAAACTCAGTAAACAGTTGGTTGGTGAATTCTGTCCCATTGTCTGTCACTAAGGTCAAAGGAAGTCCGTGATGTGTACAGAAAGTTAATAGTCCTTGTATGATACTAACTGCTGTACCATCTCTCAAGTGGTAAGCCTGACCATACTTAGAGAAAGAATCTACGAAGGTCAAGTACTTTTCTGTCTGTGCTGTAAAAAGGTCCATATGCACTATCTCGAATGGTTTCGAAGCTGGGGGTACAATATTAAATTGTGGCCTAATAGGGTTCCTATCGTATTTACTTTGACCACAAACTGTACATTCATTTATATACTTAGTTATCTCGTCCTTCATCTTCGGCCAGTAATATCGGCGAGACAAAGCTAAGTTACATTCATTAATGCCTCTATGGTTTGTCTTTCCATCGTGATAATGCTTTATTATTTCCTGCTGTTTTAAATACTCCTTTACGTCTTCTAGTTCAGTTTTTGCTAAAACTAGTTTCATAGAAGAGCTTTTAAAGTGCTTTTGTATGATTGGGATGATAGCATACATGCCTAGTGGGGGAGTAATCTTTAAAGCGGTCTTAATCTTGGGGTTCACATACTCTTTGATGGCGTTAACTACATCTTCCTCAAGGGTGGATTGTGAGACTTGTATAAAGGTACGAGTATGTGTGTCAAAAGGTTTCGTCGCTGTAGTACGTCGTTTTATGTCACCTACGATTGTGAAGTAGATTTGCCTTTGGAATTTATTAACTGGATCGTCTGTTATTGGTACTTCGAGTATGGGGTCTTCAGCAGAAGTATGTGCTGTGGCAGTATCAGAGTTTGAACGCTGAGATTGAGAATGATGGGCAACTAATGAATCTATTTCTGACATGAAAGATTCCAGCTCTTCATTATTGATCTCTACTCGGGATAAAGCATCTGCATTAGTATTTTTCTTTCCCGGTTTATGTTTAACATTAAAATCGTACTCGCTTAGTTTTAGCTTCCATCGTGTAATCTTAGAATTAGGTTCTTTCATGTTCATAGCCCACTGTAAAGGCTTATGATCACTCATAACCGTGAATTTACGCCCAAATAAGTATGGCCGGAAGTACTTAGTAGCCCATACTATGGCTAAAAGCTCCTTCTCGATGGTTGAGTAGTTAAGCTCGTTATCGTTCAAAGTCCTAGACGCGTAACAAATAGGTTTGTCTGAACTGACAGGTCCTTGAGAAAGTATGGCTCCTAGTGCCACATTTGAAGCGTCAGTTGTTAAAATAAAGTCCTTGGTAAAGTCAGGGTATTGTAGTATCGGGTCATTAGTTAGTAGTCGCTTACATGTCTCAAAGCAGTCTATGTAGTTAGCGTCAAGAGTGATCTTATTCACTTTCTTAAGGCATCTAGTCATAGGTTTGGTGATACGGGCAAAGTCAGGGAAGAACTTCCTGTAGTACCCTAAAAGTCCTAAGAATTGCTTAATTTCCTTGCTAGTTTTGGGCAAAGGATATTTCTGAATGGCAACGATTTTGTCTGGGTTAGGCTTTATACCGTCTCTACCTATGATATGGCCAAGGTAAGCTGTCTCTAACTGTAAAAATTCCGATTTATCCATTTGGATCTTAAAGTTAGACTCTCGTAACCTAGTGAAGACTTTCTCTAGGTTTATCATATGTTCTTGCAAGGATGTACTAAAGACAATTATATCGTCAAGATAGACAAGGCAGATCTCGTTTTGCAGTCCTCTGAGGACATTATCCATTACTCTCTGAAAGGTGGATGGCGAGTTTTTTAAACCCATTGGCATTCTCATAAATTCAAAATGGCCGTGTTCGACGTTGAAAGCTGTCTTCTCAATGTCATTAGGGTTCATCTCAACCTGATAGAACCCAGAGGCAAGAACTAATGTGGTAAAATATTGACATCTACCTAATTTGTCTAAAACGTCCGATATGTTAGGTATGGGATATTTATCGTCGATGGTCTTTTCGTTTAGTTTGCGGAAATCTACTACTAATCTCCACTTCTGCTTACCAGAAGCGTCGGCTTTCTTTGGAACTACCCAGATAGGTGAGCTCCAGGCTGAGTCGGATGGTCGGATAATCCCTTGATCTAGCATCTTGGTAATCTGGTTTCTAACCTTCTCGCGATGTACATAGGGGTACCTATAGCTCTTAGTAAAAACCGGTAATTCGTCTGTCGTCCTAATACTGTGCTTGATCTTGTTAGTGAAAGTCAGTGCCTCTCCTTCTATATAGAATACGTCAGCAAATCGTCCGCACAGGGTCTCTAAATTAGCTCGCTCCTCGACGTTTAAATGTTTAGTCCTTAGGTTCTGTAAAACCTTTTTTACTCGAGTGGGGTCCTGTTCGATTTCGGTTTGCTCTATATTACAGACATCTACCTGGGTTGTCGTGTCCTTAAACGAAATAACTATATCGTTGTTAGTCATGTTCTCTACTTCAACTATTCCATGGGTGCTAGTCACGCGTGAATTTGTGACTTCGAAAGGATCAAAATCCTTTGGCACATGTGAAAAGAAATTACATGTTGCTTCAGGACTAATGAATGATTGATTGGCCCCGGTGTCAATCAGCAACTTAAGAGGAGGGTTCGATGTTTGAATAAACCGTAACTCCTTTTTTGACTGTAAATTTAATTCTATTTTAGTTCTCTGTTGGAACGACCCGAAGGAAAATCCTGATCCTTCTGTTCGAAAGGCAATTGCGCGGGCTCAATAGCTATTGAGTTCGATGGTACATTGTCAGTGGTCTGAGGGTCGTCCTGTTCGTTACAGTAATATTCCGGAACGCTCTGGTAGCCGTAGAAGTTACCATAGTCAGTCTCTGGATAGTCACTGTCAGGGTAGTAGTACTCGGGGTAGTAATAGTCAGAGTAGTCACCTACCTCATTATAGTTCATTTCCCTAGACTTAAAGTAATTAGTCGGGGGAGGATTGCCAAATTTACGCCAATCATGTCCCTGAATAGTAGGGGGAAGAGTTTTCGTCGCAAAATGACTCACACCGCTCATAGGCTTCGATCCTTGATTTTGAGGGGTTGCGTTCCTAGGGGGAAACCTAAATCCGCTATTCTGAGCGCTATAGTTTGGAGGGGGTGCTCGGAACATCTGCTGCGTACGCGAGGGCTGTAATGGCATGCGCTGTGGGGGATGGAACTGAAAAGCTGGACGCCAATGCTGCGGTTGCGGCTGCGGGTGCATCTGCGGTTGCGGTTGCATGGGCATAGGCCTTTGGACACCAAAATTAAATCCCTTCGGTACACTGAAATTATTAGGTGCTAGGTACGGTACCTTAGATGATGTCTGCGTCGCTGGATTCCGGCTAGGTTCGTTCCTATGCTGTAAGTACATCACATTCAATTCCTCCTGTACATATTCCAAAGCCTTTTCGATAGTAGGGGGCCTCATACACCGTATACGGGCCCCTAGAGGTTCTTTCAAACCTCGTACGTAAGACTGCATAGTAAGTTTACGGTACAAATCACGTTTCGCCTCCACGGTGGTAGGCACAATCTCATGCAGTGTCACATACGTCATTATCGTACTAAAAAGGGTCTGGCATTTGTCGTAAAATTCCTGTGGAGAGTCATTTCCCTGCGTTAATAAGGACAGGTCATTGTAAAGGGCGCTTTCGTCTCTCTGATCCGCAAAATTATTAATGAGTGCGTTCCTAATCCCTAACCAATTATCGGGAATGCCATTGGCATTGATGGTCCGGGATGCTGGGCCTGTTATTTTATTAAGGATGCCGTTAATAAGGCATAAATTCGATAGCTCGTGCCCTGGATCAGTGCAGATAAATTGAGTCACTAATTGGTCGCATATTCTTATAAATCTGGTAAGGATGTTAGGGTTCCCGTCGAATTCCGGGACCATGCGAAGTGCCTTATAGATATTATCTGTTTCGTAAGCCATTTCGTTCGTTTCGTTAACTACTATACTATCGTTACTTTCTAGCAAATTATCACTATTATCTAAATTTCTTAAATTATCAATCTCGCTTTCCCTACGGCTCTGCCTTGAGGAGGCCGATTCCTCCTCAATTTTTCTGGGGTGGAAAATGGTGGGAAAGGAGGCAACACTTTAAAGAAAGTTTCAAAGTACTCACATTTGGTCTCTTCTTACACTGATTGTCAAGTGCGCCGTCGTCCGTGTGCCCGTAGATTCAAGATACGCCGATGAAGACTTAAAAGCTCAAACAGGGGTCTGTTCGTCTGGAACCGATTTTGGGAATTTCCTGGACGAATACGCACTGCTTCGACGTATCCTACCGCCTGCGCCAAATACGGAGGCCACAGTCGACGGTTTTAAAAAAAACCAAAAACTTTTGAACTATTTATTAACTTTAAACTTTTACAAAGCTCGTAAGTAAAATTATTCTAAGTTAAAACTAATGAAGCTACGCTCGGTCGATGCAAGTACATACCTAGCGTGGAATGACGTGACCGCGGTCGCGGCAGGGCACGCTGAGGGAAAGACGTCATCGCTGAGTCGGCAGAGTATGTACTGCCCGAATGACAATTATACTGCCCGAACCACAAGTACTGCAGTCCACGGCTGCAGATTAGGTGCATAGTTTCTATGTAACAACTAGTTCTAATTTGTTTTTATTATTGAAAAGCCCTTAATTATTAATTGCTCCAAAAGTAGCACTAAATCGAAATTTCTTAAAACATGGGTTCATAGAAAATGTTTTATTGTTTATGGAAAACTACTTTTCTGGAAGTTGAATTCCTTGCAGAACGCAGAAAATATTTAAAATCGCTAAAATATTTGATTTTCGCGCGAATCTGTGTCGGACAGATTCCGGTTCGATGACTCGGTAGCGGTGTCTGAATAGCCCTGCAGGTGTAACCTACTTGTAGGTAGGTATAATTTGCAAGAATGTTATCTTGAACAAATAACACTACAGTTGACTGAAGTGACTAAGAATCTACCTAGATAATCTTTAGCAGGTTTATCCCCTGAATAACACACGTAGAGTCGTTGCTGAGTGTTTACTTTTGTTTTTCAAAAGAGTTCCAAAATTTAATTTTAATTGTTTATTTAGGACATAGTATTGCAAATAATTGCAATCTCAAAAGTAGTCCATTTGTTTAGTGTCAATAATCTTTTGCTTAACGAAACCAAAACGAAATGTATTAGATTTATTCTACCTAATGTTAAACAAGTTCAGGCTGATGTAAATGTAAAAGAAGAAGCGTTAGAAATTGTAGAAAGTACCGTTTTCTTAGGAATCACCTTAGATAATCAACTTTAATGGGGCGCACACATAGATAAGCTATCGAAGAGACTTAGTTCTGCAGCGTATGCTGTCAAAAAAATCCGTCATCTTGCAGACGTGGATACATCTAGACTTGTTTATTTCAGCTACTTCCATAGTATTATGTCTTATGGCATACTGCTGTGGGGGAACGCTGCAGATATTAACACCATATTTGTGTTGCAGAAGAGGGCTGTTCGTGCTATCTATAGTATGGGTCCCAGAGAATCCCTGCGTGATAAATTCAAAGAAATAAACATAATTACAGTACCATGTCAATATATTTATGAAAACCTATTGTACACTCATAGAAATATTAATCGGTTCCCTAAAAATAGCGATGTACATAACTATACTATATAACTATATAACTAACTAACAGGCGCGACGAAGAAACCTTTAGCCTGTTAGTTGTTATTTTTCGAGTTGGAGCAAATCCCGTCCCAAGCTTTTTTATCCTCTAGATAATCTGATATTTTATAGTAGGTCTTTTTACACAAGAAGGTTTTGACAATTTGTTTGAATTTATTTACTGATAATTTTTGCAACTCACTAGGAGTTTTGTTGTAGAAGCGTATACATTGCCCTTTAAAAGATACATTGATTTTGTGTAGTCTAGTTGTGGGCACAGCGAGTTTATGTTTATTTCTTGTATTCAAATTATGTACATCGCTATTTTTAGGGAAGCGATTGATATTTCTATGAGTGTACAATAGGTTTTCATAAATATATTGACATGGTACTGTCATTATGTTTATTTCCTTGAATTTTTCACGTAGGCTTTCTCTGGGACCCATATTATAGATTGCGCGAACAGCCCTCTTCTGCAGCACAAATACGGTGATAATATCTGCAGCGTTCCCCCATAGCAGTATGCCATAAGACATAACACTATGGAAGTAGCTGAAATAAACTAGTCTAGAAGTATCAACGTCTGTAAGGTGACGGATTTTTTTGACTGCATACGCTGCAGAACTAAGTCTCTTCGATAGCTTGTCTATGTGTGGGCCCCATTGAAGTTTACTATCTAAGGTTATTCCTAAGAATATGGTACTATTAACAATTTCTAACGTTTCTCCTTTGACGGTTACATCAGCCTTAACTTGTTTTACATTAGGTAGAATAAATCTAATGCATTTCGTTTTGGTTTCATTAAGCAAAAGGTTATTGACAATGGACTATTTTTGAGATTGCATTATTCACATCGTCGAAATTAGTGTTTTGTCGTTTCATTTTAAAAATTAATGAAGTATCATCAGCAAACAATACGATCTCGTGGTTATCCTTTACAAGATGAGGCAGGTCGTTAATATAAACTAATAATAGGAAAGGACCAAGGATAGAACCCTGTGGTACACCCATTGTAACTACAGACCCCGAAGACCGTTTCCCATTAATGTCAACTCTTTGTATTCTATCACTCAAGTAAGATGTAAGAAGATCCAAAGAGGTGTATCTTATTCCATAGTGATGTAGTTTCCTGATTAATGTTTCATGGTGTACGCAATCGAATGCTTTTGACAAGTCGCAAAAAACACCTACAGCATCTTGCGACTTCTCCCAAGCATCAAAAATATGCGATACTAACTCAACACCGGCATCAGTAGTTGACCTACCGCGAGTAAACCCGAATTGCTTACTATGTAGCAGGTCATTGCCATTGAAATGTCTAAGCAATTGATGCAAAATAAGTTTTTCAAAAACTTTGCTGAATGTAGGCAGTACTGATATTGGTCTAAAGTTAGTGGGGTCAGACCTACTACCCGATTTATACAATGGTATTATTTTACTACATTTCATTAGATCAGGAAATACGCCACAATCAATAGATTCATTGAATATAAAAGCTAGATCTGGTGCAATAGTATCAATTAATGGTTTAATAATTCTAACGGAAATGCCCCAGAGATCTGCAGTTTTCTTTATATTTAAAAGTTTAAAGGCTTTTTTAATGTCAGTTTCATCGACATGGTTGAATTTAAGTTTATTTTCACATTTAGGTACATTTTTTATAAGTAATGACTCAGCGATTACTTGAGAAGAGTTTAGACACTTTGTAGTAGAGATTGAAACGTCAGTAAAAAAGTTTTCAAATGCTTGGGCTACTTCAACGTCATTTTTGATAGAGCAATGATTAATCTTTAAATTGTAATCATTATCGTAGGTACTGACCTTTCCAGTCTCACTATTTATTATTTTCCACGTTGATTTTATTACATTTTCACTATTTCTAATTTTCGAGCTAATATAATTTGATTTTGCTATATGACAAACTTTTCTAAACATTTTTGAGTAGTTTTTTACTTTACCTTTGAACTCCTGGCTAAAATTGTATTGTTTTTCACTATACAGTTCATACAACGTTTGTCTACTCTTATGTATACCTACTGTTGCCCACTCACTAAAGTTAAGTTTTTCTGAGACCATGATCGACTTGGATGTGAATATTGAATTGAATGCATTGGTGAATTTATTAAAAAAACTACAATACGACTCATTTGGGTTGTTATGTGAGTAATTAGGTGATGGTTTAGAATCCCAATCCAATTTCAACCGTTCAAATCGACTTGTGGTCACAGGTATGTATTTTATTTTTTTGGTACAATTATTATTTTTTACTTGGATTTCTAATTTAATTAATTGACCTAAGTGGTCCGATTTTAAATTGCTTATTATTTTTTTACTAACATATTTTCCAGTTTGGCAAATAAATATATTATCTATACATTTTGCTGAGGTTTCAGTTATTCTAGTTGGTTCCATAAATATTGGCCTTAGATTATAAGAGTTAAATAAATTAGTTAATCTACTACTGAGGGAGTAAACTTCTAAAAGATTAATATAAAAGTCTCCACATACCATGAGATTTTTATTAGATTTTGATATTTTAAATAAGATATCATCCATAATTTTTTCAAATATTTCAAAAGAAGCTATTATAATATATACAATACTTTGCTCCAGCTCAACACATGCTACTTCGATGTGGCTTTCAACGGATAAGCATATTATGTCCTTACGTTCTTTGAACTTTATGAGTTTATTTAGTAATATTAAAGAGCCTCCACGAATAGCATGTGATCTGCAAAAAGAACTACCAACCTGGTGGTTACTGAAGTTAAACATGAGCTCATAGCTTTTCAGCCCGTGTTCTGTTAAGCAGATGATGTCAATATCAAATGAGTTCATGTACAAATCCAATTCTAACAATTTACTTCTCAATCCTCGAATATTTTGGTGCACCAAGTTAGTAGACTTTGCATTCATTTTACAATTTTGTTTTCTTTGTTTTTTCCTGTGATTATTACTATTTGACTGTTTATTGCTAGAGACTTCCTCTATTGTCGTTATTTCTAATTTAAATGACTTGGAATAACTTCCAAGGTCTGGTTTTTTAGTCTACATACCCCAAGAAAAAATCAAAAATATCACTTTATTTCCATGCCAGTATAAAATTTTATATTTTGACCTTTTCTAAGTGTCAATTTATTGTATCTATAGAAATAAAGAGTTTTTAATTTTGATTATGTTTAGGAGTTGGGTTTTGGCAAATGCCTTACAAGTTTTAAGTTCTTTATTGGTAACAAATATGGTTACATGTCAAATAAACAATAATATAAGTCAATATTTTACAAGTAAAACACAATTTAAAAATAAATATTCTAATAAATAATTATCGCTTACATTCGCGTCAAATAAATTAAAATAAAAATTCAAATTAAAATGCCAGTAATGAAAATAATTGTAAATTGATAACATGTAACATAAAAAAAAACAATTTTGCAAATAAAGTTACGTACCTACGTGCGAAGAATTCGTATAATGTGTAAAAACATTGTTTTACCAATCATTTCTTGAGTTGAAACTTGAAGGATTGCGTCGATAAAGCGTCAGTAACATCGGACGGTAGACGGTTTTACACCTTCGGCCCCATGGGGCACGTCATGACGTGAGCTTATCAGTTTTTACTAGCCGCCTGGGAAGCGCTTTCAGCCGCTTCGAGTGTCTCAGATCATAGGTATGACCATCTCCACGCTCCTCGTAGGTACTCCTCCAGGTGGCTTCGTGCGTATAAAGCGGACCATGGCAGGGACATTCATGATTCCGAGTGCTTCAAATAGCGGTCGGGCTGATGTCTCTTGCGACACCTTCACTATAGCTCGCACTGCCCTCTTCTGAAGTCTGAAAACGCGCTTCCAGTCAGCTGCACAACCCCAAAATTCTATTCCATATTGCAGGGGTGAGTACACTGTCGCGAAGTAGAGATTCCTCACCGCTTGTTTGTCCTGGGTTGACGAGAGGCGCCAGGGAGTGAAGCAGGCCTTGCCAATTTTCATACATAGACCATCTATTGATGGTTTATCCCATGTAAGACTTTTGTCTACAACAAACCCTAAGAAAGACGTGTTGTCGACTTGTCCAAGACCTTTGTTCCCAAGACTTATCATCATCGGTGTCCTGGCCTGGCAGGCGTACAACGACATACTATATATATATATTCACGACGAATTATATGCATTTTCACCTGAAAGTGCATATAATTCGTCTTCTTTAAATTCAGAATAAGACCGTTCAAATGGAACCATTTATGCAAATGAAATGAAATGAAATAATTTATTAGACAATACAAGGCACACACATACAAAGTTGGCACGTACAATAACTATAACTAAATTTGCAATAACACATACATTATGTAGATAACACTGAGAGACTACTTGAGTACAGTCTACATAAAACAACACAAAATACAGGTAAACAGTGGGTACTAAGCAGCTCATCTGTGGGCAGGTAGACAGAGCGTGTGCACGTGTATGTCTAACGGGTCTTGGCTCAGCGTGGTGCTCTAAAACAAATAGCAGGGCTATTGTGATAGGGCGCTTGTTTTCAGCCAAAACCAGTAGGATAAGTGACAGCCACGAGCTCAGACAAAGCGCAGAAAAGTTTATAAAAAACTAAGAACCTATCTAAGCCCTTAGGGTGGCAGCACCGGATACTGCAATACTGCCGTCCGATCACTAAAAGGCCGTTTAGTGATAAAACCAAATTTGTGGGTATGGGCCAAAACGTGGTCTAATTTGGCTTTGTTAGACCAAATTAATCATCAACCTTAAAGCTGCTATTTTATTCATTATTTTGTTTTAGAAGTTAAAAGTTTTTTTTTTTTAAGTTTTTGTGTTTTAGTTTTGCTTACCTGCTCTAAAATGTGACCATCGAAAATGCAAAAAAACGGCTTGCTGAAATGCAACCGTCTTTATGAGTTGTAACAAAATGTAACTGCGAGAATATTTTATAACGAGTAACAGTTTCATACATATTCAAAGCTAATCAACGGCTAAGTTACTTAGCTGTGTTCTTGAGTAGTAAGTGAATTGAAATTTAACTAACCTCAACTCTGAAAATGGCGTTAACGGAGTTTAGTTGTTTATATTGTTGTTTTGAGATGCTAAAATTAAAGTGTTTCCTAAACAAAAACATAGTAGTTGGATAGATAAGCAATCCATGCTAACTGTTTTTTAGTGCTGGAAGTACTAGTCTGAATTATATGAATTTAAATACAAATAAACAGCATAGTCAGAATTTTTCTAAAATGAATAAGCTTGTTAGAGAAGGAAATAAGGTTCAATTAAAATAAAATATTGGTCCTTACATATGAAATTGGCGTTTTTCGTACTGGCCACTTTAATCACAAATTTCTCCTCTTTGGTAAGGAATTCCAAATTCAAATTTGTACAGCTATAGACTCATGTATTTGTGCTTCGATGATCGTCATTCATTTGTTTTTTTTCTTCTGTTTTTTTCTGTTTGCGTCACTCATTTTACAAAATGGAAAACTTAAAATATCGCATTATTTACGAGTACGAGTTCCGCCGTGGCACTAGTGCTGCGGAAACAACTCGAAGGGTGAATGATGTGTATGGCGGTCGTGTTGCAAAAGAAAACACAGTTCGTTTTTGGTTCCAACGTTTTCGTTCTGGAAATTTTGACCTGCAGAACAAGCCCCGTGGACGGCCTGAGACTCAAGTTGATAATGAAGAGTTGAAGGCTATTGTGGAAGCGGATCCATCGCAAACCACGTCCGAGTTAGCTGCAGGCTGCGATGTTAGTGATAAAACTGTTTTAATTCACTTGAAGCAAATTGGGAAGATTAAAAAGCTTGAAAGGTGGATACCTCACGAATTGACTGAAGCAAACCGGCAAACGCGCGTCGACTGCTGCGTTACATTACTAAACCGGCACAATAATGAAGGTATTTTAAACCGAATCATTACCTGTGATGAAAAATGGGTTCTTTACGATAATCGGAAGCGCTCAGCGCAATGGTTGGATCCTGGCCAGCCAGCCAAATCCTGCCCCAAGCGAAAATTAACCCCAAAAAAGTTACTTGTAATCGTTTGGTGGACTAGTGCCGGTATTGTTCATTACAGTTTTCTCAAATCTGGCCAGACTATTACGGCTGATGTCTATTGTCAGCAATTGCAAACCATGATGGAAAAGCTAGTGGCTAAACAACCTAGGCTGGTCAATCGCTCCACGCCACTGCTGCTTCACGACAACGCTAGACCACACACTGCGCAACAGACGGCTACTAAATTAGAAGAGCTTCAATTGGAAAGTCTAAGACATCCTCCGTACTCCCCGGACCTTGCTCCAACAGATTACCATTTTTTTCGAAATTTGGATAACTTCTTGCAAGGGAAAAAATTCAACTTCGATGGGGCAGTCCAAATCGCCTTCAAAGATTTTATTGATTCCCGTCCGACTGGTTTTTTTAGTAAAGGGATCAATGGACTACCTATAAGATGGCAAAAGTGCATAGAAAATAATGGTTCATACTTTGATTAATTAAATATATTATATTAAAAAATATTCGACTTTTTGTTCCTCCCATACAAAACGCCAATTTCATATGTAAGGACCTAATAGTAAGTTTTAACGCTTTATTTAAAAAAATATTCTTACAGTTTACCTGTAATCAATTTAAAAAGAGAAAAGTACAACTATTCTAAGAGATTAAGATTACCTTATGATGAAAAGAGATCTGCGTTATTAATCTTACCACAAAAAATCAACAAAGTTACTTATACTTAAACATAAAAGACGTTGTTTACATGACAATAAATATTTATACGTTTATTATTATAACATGATATTATTATCAATTATAATATTCTTCCTATTAAAACAATAAAAATACATTAAGATTATGGCACAGTTATAAAATCAGTCTCAATAATTATTATTTTAACATGCTTTATTCTAAAAACAGCCTCAATCACATTAAAGACAAGTTTAAAACTTGAATTGTTTAATCTAACCAGACTCTATCTACTCTCTTAAAAAAAAAATTCACGTCATAATTATAATAAGATCAGTCCAACATTACTATCAAGCCTTGATTTTTAGTTACATTCAGGCATCTCATGCCAGAACTGCATTTTGTGCGGTGCGCTTATATCTTTTAACGCATTGATAATAGCTAACTTTCTTGCTTTCTCTATACCTTTTGGTGAATTTTTGAATTCAGGTTTCAAAACATCTGTATTTTCAAATATCTGTCAGTCAAGAATCGCAGAACTTTATAATCATCCATATCTACTTCGGTTTTATAGAGCATGTCGTGGTTATTTCTTTGGAAACAGACTTGTATTATGTCTTTCAGGTACACTCTTGGTGTTGAAGATTGTATACGTCTATCTGACACAAAGTTTTGGAAACTGAAAAAATCTTTTGGGGCCACAGTTTTTACATCTACCCTAGCTAGATTAGCAGAAGCGACGCACTCGGTGAAATCCTGAAAGTCGTACAGTTTGCCTTTCCTTTTCATGGCCAGCTCAACCTGATGATGAAATTGATCGCAGCTCATGAAGCTGTGACCTGGCTCAAAATACTGGGGAGGTATCGTTTCGGTTGCTGTCAAGTCGCTGTTAATCAAATATATCATTAGAGAAAACAATAGCCAGTTCTTATTTTGGGCACTGCAGTTATCCATCCAAATAGTTATATTCTTCACCTCGCGGAATTGAATAATGAAATGATAATAGCAACTCATTATGTCTTCTTGCTTACGTCCTGAGATGCCGTCATGCCATATACATGCCAGGGGTTTATGCTGATTCGTAATTTTACCTACAGGTGCGAATGTAAGGTTAAACGTTGTTAATCTAGGACAAAATATAATGCTTTTACAACTATCTAGTCTAGGTAGCATTATAACCTTTTGGAGGTCAACACTGTAATGTATGTTCTCAAGTGTTTGCCCTATTTTTTTGTGGGCTTCGTACATATCGCGTGCTTTTTTGTATTTTTCTCTATGACACACATATGCGGTGCAAATTTCACAGTTTTCTGGAACGACGTTCTTTGCATCGTGATGTGTATTTTTCGCATGTAGCTCATACGCTTCACAATGTTCGCATTCCTCATTACCAAGCTTGGCAAATGATATATTCATGCTTTTGATATGCTTCCTGTAAAATTCATAAGATACCTTCTGCGATGGGTATTTCTCGCAAAAATCTTTGTGCATCAAAGTTACTGTTACATCGCATGATATATACCGCCTTAGTGGTGCGTGTTCTCGCCGATAATGGGTCTCAAGGGGGTGAAATGATTCCACATGGTCAATTAGCAGCTTTCTGTCATAAGGAGCAGTCTTGGTATGCAATCCCCGCTTGTCAACTAGGTTTTTACTGAGTGAATTATATAATACTGTATCATTATTTTTATGAAAACCTAGCGTGGTTAAAAAAAAAGGTTTTGCAGACTTCTTCATTTGCCCCATTATCATTTTTTAAATAAAATGTACTTCTTGGCGCTCTTTTGGGTTCAGACGTGGTTTTTCGTTAAGGTATTGCCACTGCGGTGCTATTTTGTATAAATTATCTTCTTTCTTTCCAAGTTAGGGCCCAGTACTCTTTGTTGATTGCTGTACGTCGATCTGATAGTAACTTAGACAAACATTTTTTTAAACATTTTTCATGATCACAACCAACCTTTACATTGTAACTCAGCAACTTTTCTTCCTTTTTCTTCAAATTTCTTTCTCGCGCGCGACACTGTGCAGGAGTGCGGGGCGTGCGGATAGCTCCGCAGTTAACCTTTTCCTAGCGTTGCATAGTCACTAAACTGTTTTCTAGTTTTGTTTTTATTCACGTGAATGTAATAGTTTCACAGCTAAAAACGGTCACCGTCTTTTAGTACTGTAAATGTTTCATTCTTATATTGGTTTTCCAATGACTAGCCAGCTAAGTATACCTAGCGCTTTTATAGAGTAGGAGTTGTTAAAAAACTGTGATTTAGACATCGTAAGTACTAGTGTGACATGCAGTACTAAAAAGTATTAAAACACATGTAAAGTCAGCTAACGGTTTATTTTTATTGTCATAAAAAGTAACCGTTTTATAAGATTGCATAAAACGCAAAAAATTAGACTTAAATACTTTGCTAAGCTGGTTTAACCGTATTTTAGTCTTTTAATGTGAGGTAACCGTATTTTAGTAATGGAAAACCCCAAAAATGATGTAGATAGTGGTGTAGGTGGTCTCTGTATCTTAGCACTAACAAAAACTAGAATTTTTTTAACCAGATTGGACGATAGAGCAAAAACTGCGTTTTACTGTGGTACACAAAAGTCGAATTTGACGAAATGTCACTTAACGGCCTTTTAGTGATCGGACGGCAGAATAGTATGCACTCAGGGCTACCACCCCAAGTCGGCCACACCGATACTTATTAAATAATGTGGGTACAAACTTAAATGAAAAATAATTTCAAAAACTGCCAACAAGCCGGACGATGCCGGACGGTAAGTATCAATAAAGAAGGTACGATTAACAGTGTAAATGAGGTGTAAATTATACACAAATAAAAAATGTGTAACAGAAACTGTGGCGATAAGTCGGTAAACTAAACACAGACTATGAAACTCTATTATGCGATGATTAGTTTCAGAACGAAAAATAAAAAGTGTGCCATGTGACATGTGTCAATGGTACTTCACTGTCAACCTGAACTGACTGCGTGAGCAGCGCGCAACCTAATAGGCAGGTACTAGAATTCTACGAAGGTACTTTGTATGACGATTGACGAGCGAATGAGAGCTAAATCAGAAAGTACATGAGTACTCTTGTATAGTTTTATTCACGTGAATCAACTCCAAGTTTTTCAATAAATAGAGAAGAGTGACTGAAGGGATTGAGTTCACAATGGGAATTGGCCAAAATTGCAATCGATCCGACCATGTGGCCCGTGTGTTATTGTGCGCCGCGCGCCGCCCACCGTTTGAAACATATTCCGCAAAGATGCTACTGCACAAAACGGAGCGGAGGATAACATAATTATGCAAATAATGATCGGTAAGATTACAATTTCGGCAACTATGAGTTCAGGAGTTGTGTCGCTAGTAAATGTCTCCGAAGCTTGAGTCTAAAAGTGTTTAATGTTTTACAGGCTCGAATTGGCGGCAAAAGGACGTTCCAACCGCTGGAAGCCGCGAACCTAAAACTACCACGAAAAGCCACTGATTTGTGCCTCGGTGTAACAAATACATTAGTACACTCTCTTCTGCCGTACCTAGAACGTTGTTCTGCCCACACGAGTTTATTATAAAGATATGCCGGGGTTCTGCAAGAAATCACCCCAAAAAGAAGAGTTGCTAGATGGAGATACCTACGCGCACTCATTTTGAGCATGTTGGAAGAATTTAAAAAAGGAGTTACATGAGTGCGCGGTGGTATGTAAAAACAAAAACGCGCACAGGCATTTTGCGCTCACTGCACCAGCGTTTGAGTCCGCTTTAGCAAGCACGGGCCATAAACTACGTCACAGTAATTAAGCCTATAGAATGAGGGATTCACAGAGGGTGATTCGTACCTCCACACTCAGGTACCTTCGGATCTTATATAAAATTCTCAGGCGGTAGAAACAGTTACGCACACATTCCGAGACATGCTTCTCAAAGCGAAGGTTAGAATCCATAATAAGTCCAAGGTTTCTAGCTTCGGGTACATGGGCCACCCTTTCACCATTCACCTGGATATTTATTGTTTTTCCTGACATTTTAAGAAGACTAGCTCTCGTGCCTATAAGCAGGTATTGGGATTTCTTTGGGTTAAGGACAAGTGAGTTTGTATTGGACCATTGGAAAACTTGTTCTAAATCAGAGTTAGAGATTACTTTATTCACAGCACTAGAGTGGTCAGAAGGCAGGAAAGAAAAATACATCTGCAGATCATCAGCATAAATATGAAATTGACAGAAAGAGATCCCCTTTATAATGTCAGCACTGTAAAGTATAAAAAGTATTGGACCAAGAAAAAAAAAAAAATCAACTGCCTCGGCGCTTAACTTCACCTCTAGTGCGTGCTGTGTTGATGCCTCTACGACAGCTGCCACATCGTCAGCATAGAATAAATGTATCAGAAGGGAAAAAATTATACTCGACAATGATGACCCTTGTGGGACACCTATGTTTTTTAACATGGGCTGTGATCTGATTGTTCCAACTTTCCCGGTAACCGTCTGCGATCTCGAGGTAATAAATGATGTCAATACCTACAATTGTGAGCCCCTTATTCCGTAGTGCTTAAGTTTCGCTGCGATGACGTCATGGTCTGCGACGTCGAAAGCTTTCGATAAGTCGTAAAACATGACAGCCACCTGCAAACTGCACTTACGAGCTTCTAACACGCAGCGCGCAACTGCTCTCGCGACATCCGTCGTCGACCTGCCGGCCCGGTATGCGTACTACCTGTCGGACAAGGCTCTGGTGTTGGACTGCTCTGAGAGCCGCGTACTTAGACCATGCTCCAGAATCTTAGTAACTCCCGAGATTATGGAGACTGGACGGTAGTTATTGACGTCTTCTCTCTTACCCTTACCCTTAAACAGAGGAGACACCCTCACATTCTTGAACCCCTGCGGATAGTCACCCTCACGGAGACAAATATTAAATAACACCGACAACATATATGACATTCGAACCGCAACTGTGTTTAGCAGGTCAATTGAAATGGCATATAATATGTGTTTTTTGGGTTTCAGTGCTACACCTGTGGTGATGATTTTAGGCCTCGTTTGGAGTGAACGATTGAAACCTGATCAGACGATCTACGGGCACGCGACCCTCCACCAGCATGCGCAGATCTGCAGAAACGCTCGCAGAGGGCGCTCCACATGTCACAGCAGAATTTATGATATGCGTATTTATAGAGTCTACAATTACGAGGGTGGACCCCTTCTCAATTCCACAATATATTTAATCGAAGATCAAGTGAGTACAAAATTTACATATTTTTACCGATACCGTTTTAATACCAACTTTACCAGAATTACCTATGACCTAACTATCAGAATTAAGAATTAGAAGTCGCAGTTTGCTCGAAGAACCGATAACTGTTAAAAAAACTCGGATGCGGATGTGACCGCACGAATACGAGTTAGTACAAGTGAAACGGAGGTTAGGAAAATCCTCCAATCAATAGACCGACAACATTGTAGCGATGGCGGGGAGTCGGTGGATGCAGGCGGCTCCAGCTCGCTCATGTTCACGCTGTTTGGAGGTCTTTGTTCGATAGTGGAAGTAGTATTATTTCAGTAGTGGTTGAGATGATGATGATGATGATGATGACATTGAGTGACAACCTTAAACTGAAATTTGAAAAATTAATCGTCAAGTTCAGGTGTCTTGTTTGTGGCACCTGTTTTTTTGTTGTGGTGGAGCTTCGCAATAAAATAAGCATATACGCACTGAAATAAAATGCGACCATGCAGAGATTTACTCAATAAAAATTAAAATACAAATTATATTAAAAAAAATATTGTCGCCATTAATAATATTGATCAAGATTATTTTTGTTTTTATACATCTGCGTTTAGTAAATTAATAACTTACCATTACACATTTGATTAAAAAAGTATACCAGGAAATGTATTTCTATGGTTTCTGTGACTTTTTCTCGATTTTCTAAATATCCCTAAAACTAACTTGGGTTGAAACCCCATTCCAACCCCAGATTTTTAAAGCACTCGTTTTGAATAGAAGTGACAATCGGCCTTTCTTACAAAGTGTACTCTTTTCCCCTCCAAAGGCAAGCCTATACGTAGGCAAAAACTCCCCCTTTTAAGTGGTCCTTAACTCGGTCCAATGTTTGTTTTTGGTGTAAAACCAAAACGGGGGAAATCCCAAATAACTTTCTTTGCTTACCAACTCAGGGCCATATTCTAAAACTGAGTAAGTATGCATTAAAATATAATTCGATACTAAAAACCGACTTTGAATTCCTTTATATTAACACTGTTATTTTTTACGTTTTGTAACGAAACACCTCTTTTTTCCGAAGTCAGTCAATTAAATCGACGGATCAAGTGGTTTGCATATTCTGCCGTTTTCAAAATAAGCAAACAGAAAAAGCAAATCTATCTATTAGCAAAGTGGATGTAAACTAAAGCGAAAACGAAAATTATGCCTATTAGGCCATGTGATTAGGCTAGCTGGATATATGAATATTATTAAGATTAAGTTTAATAAATACTTTTAACTACATAAAGAAGATATGACATTATTCAGATAAGATTGTTAAAATTCCTAAAATAAATAATTTAGTTAAACGCGCTATTCGCTTCAAATAGGTAAGGAAAGTATATTATTGTAGTATGTTGTAGTAAGGCAGATGCTGGATGTGGCGAGCTGAAGACAGGGCGCTATGGCGCTCATTAGGGGAGGCCTATGTCCAGCTGTGGACTCTACAGCCTATATTGGTCCACCGTTGGACCCAGGCCTCCCCTGATAGGCGCCTTATTGGCTTTTATCTCAAGGGGGGTAATGCCCATAATCCTCACGCTGGGCATGCGGGTTGGGGATCGCAGTTCGGTGGTAGAATTGTTCTGCAGGGGGCACTGTTGCCTGCCCCCCGGTGGATATCCCTTAGACGCCTCTTACGACACCCGCGGGAAGAGTTGAAAGCTGTGGACTAACATAGGTAATGATGATGATGAAGGAAAGTATCAGGCGGTTTCTCTCAAGCTTCAAGTTGATTCAGAGAACCCTGGAGAAGTCTGTGATCGGTACACATTACTATTGTGATTATAAATTTACTAGTTTTTGAACCAGCAACCTTCTGCTTCTCAGGCAGACAATCGTCCACTACGTCATACAGGTTATCCGTTTTGGCCGATGAAACAAGCTTAAACTATGCTTATGAACCGTGCTATTTCATCACGTATTAAGTGGATTTACACAAAGGTTCCTGGAAAACACCTATTTGATTAGTGATTAGATTATTAGTAGGTAGTTAATCAATAGATAAAGGGCGTTACAGACTTTACTTCTATCATCACACATACATAAGTGTGGGTTAATGACTGAAAGACACACACAGTACCAACTCCGATTACTGAATTAGATGATAGGTACGTAATAAACGACCGTCTCAGTAGAAGCTATTTATTTCAAAAATCGCAAACAGATTGTATCCAAACCCGTGCGTTCTCGTCAGCGCGATTCAGCCTTCGTCCACTTTTACCGGCGACATCTAGTTATAATTTTAAACATTAAAGTAGGTAGCCTCGTATCTACATCTTAAACTTACATTATACAATGACAAAAGTACCTAGGTATTTGCAACCTATGAACAATCGCTCGGAGTTTCTCTGAAGGATAGGATTCGTACCAAATACATCCGATCCGACAGAGAACTAAAGGTTATCGACATAGCTCAAAGAATTAACAAGCTGAAGTGGTAGTGGGCCTGCCATATCTTGCGAAGGACCGACAACCGCTAGGATAAACGTATTTTACAGTGGAGACCGCAACTCGGCATGCGTAGTGTGGGACTCCCTCCGGCCAGGTGGGATGACGACATAGGAAAAACTGCAGGCAGATGCTGGATGCGGCAAGCTGAAGATAGGGCGCTATGGCGCTCATTAGGGGAGGCATATGTGCAGCAGTAGACAGGTATCGCCTGATGATGATGATGATCACAATAGACAAGTTGTGCCGATCCCACCTAGAGATCAGGGAGATAAAGAACGCAATAGACAACTTTTATTCTGAAGAAAGAAATTCTAATTTTGTACATTATTCTTAGTATAGTTTGACAATACCCTTGTACCTACAGCAGCATACATGAACATACCTTTTAATTTATTTATTATTCATTTTAGTCGCACCAATTATTTTTATTTATTTGTAGAAGAGCAGATGCTGGATGCGGCAAGCTGAAGATAGGGCGCTATGGCGCTCAATAGGGGAGGCATATGTGCAGCAGTAGACAGGTATCGCCTGATGATGATGATGATCACAATAGACAAGTTGTGCCGATCCCACCTAGAGATCAGGGAGATAAAGAACGCAATAGACAACTATTATTCTGAAGAAAGAAATTCTAATTTTGTACATTATTCTTAGTATAGTTTGACAATACCCTTGTACCTACAGCAGCATACATTAACATACCTTTTAATTTATTTATTATTCATTTTAGTCGCACCAATTATTTTTATTTATTTGTAGAAAAGTAGTAGCAGTGCAGAGTATTTGTTACGCGCTGTCCCTAGAACATTACATACCAGAAAGGTGCGTGCCGGTCGCTTATTTGCACTCAATACTTGCCGCACTAACTCAGGATTGCGTACTCCAATTAGAAGAATGGTAGGTCCAGTTACTACCGCGGCTATATCGTCCGCATACATGTTTATTTCGGCGTTATCGATGGTGCCACGCAGGTCGTTGAGAAGCAGGCTGAACAGGGTGTTCGACAAACAGGACCCCTGGGAAACACCCATGACGTTTTCCAGCTCGGACGAAACGACTCTACCTCCGTCCCCTACCACTATTTGAGTTCTTTTGGACATAAAGGAGGTTATGAGGGATAGGGCGGGGCCACGTATGCCATGGAATTGGATTTTCTTGGCTATAAGGCAGTGATTGGCTGTGTCGAACACGCGCGAGAGATCGCAGCTCAGCAGAGCTACACGCAGGCCCGCCTCGCGCGCGCTCAGCACCCGCCAGACCACTTTCCGAACCAGGTCCGTCGTACGAGTAGCGTGGCCCGCTTTGTACGTGAACTGCCACTCCCACAGGATGTTGCTTACGGACATTAACTTTAGGAGCCTATTATTAAGGCCTACCTCCAGTACTTTGCTAATGGCAGGTACCTACGAGATATAACGGTAGGATTTCGGGTCAGATTTCTTGCCACTACCCTTATACAGGGGACTAATTTTAACATTCTTCAAGCTAAAAGGATAGACACATTGTCGCGCACAGTTATTGCATAGAAAGGTAATAGGACCCCTGTAGGGGCTCGTCGAAGGTGTAAGACTTCAAATAGGGCTGGTCGGGAAGGATGTCAGTAGAAACACTTCAGAACACTTAAATCGGTTTATTCAACCGGTTACACTCAACTACGGACTATTTAATACAAAAAGTCACTGCACTGCACTTTACAATTTACTCTTGTAATTTTGCTTTAGACTGGTTCACTGTTTATCGCTTAGAACTGAACTACTACTTAATAATCGGTCAACAAGCTCGGCTTTTATACCTAAGGACCGACCTTGAAAACCTATTAGAAAAATCTCCTAACTTCTAGATCTGTCTCGTTTATTCGCTGTCTCGTTTATTTACCCTACGTATTGTCTACCGTCCTTATCTTACATTTCCGCGCTTTTTCTGGAAGCTATACCTATCTCTTTCTTTACTCTAGATTATTTTACTGTCCTTGTCTTTCTTTTCGATTCGTTCGAGAAATTAATCTATAGGTACACAAATAGGCAGGTAGGCAGGTCGGTCGCCGACAACTTTTGCATAATCTATGTCGAATAAACACTATTATTTATTCTGCAGATATCCTGCATATTTTAGGCCTTTTTTAATCCGCATAAAGTCGTCGTCGCTAACATTATCTCCCTCAGTGCGCGTTCCAACAAGCACTCTATCCTTGAAGCGACGACGGCGTATTGGGCACAATGACGATAAGGCGAGAAGCAGGTCTCTTCATAATGCCACCCTTAGTTCGTACGTCGACGATGCGCGTTCGACCATCAGCACCTGGGTATGTTTGTTCAATGACTCCTCTTGGCCAGGTGTTTCGAGGAACAACCCCCATAGATCGTCGTCGCTAACAACCCCATAGATTTCGTAGCTAACTTTAAAATCTTAGCCGATATGCCGTACACATTGCGACTAATTTTTGGAGCTATCTGAGTGCTGATAATTTTGTTTATTTAGAACGCTGTAAAAGGGCTGGACGGCAATTCTCGCCAATTTATCACTCGATAAATATCAAAAGAACTGTCAAATTTGACAGATCTTTCATATAAAAACTGTAAAATTTGACAGTTCTTTTGATAATTATCGAGTGATAAATTGGCAAGAATTGCCTTCTTGCTCGCAGCGATACATCGCTAGAGCTCGAGTCCGCCGCAAGCACGGCCACCGCGCACAGTACGTCGGCCGCGGGGGCACCGCCGCCGCACCTACTCGCTGCCGTCACGAATTCCCTATTTAGGGCGTCGACAAGTTCGACTGTTGTAGCGAACGGCTGACCATCAGCGTTCTTAATGTGGTCCGTTATTGGGGTCGCCGCGGATCTGATCAGAATAGAAACGGGTCCGTGCGGAAGCGAATCGGGACTTGTTGCCGTCACCTCCGGGTTAGCGGCGGTGATTGGGTCAACGGGGTCACCGAGGACGTGTCTCGGTCTACGGAGGAGAGTTTGACCCGGGATATGAAACCGGGACCTCATTATCAGCGGTTAAGCACGCGACCACTCGACCACCAACCAGCCTACTTGATGGACCTAACCTAACAGGTATGTTTGTCAATCAAGGCCTAAATCTCAGTACCTACTCACGGGATCACCGAAAAACTCGATTTACATAAAATTCAACATTGTTTATTTGATTACTACAATGTGAAAAAAAAATTACGATGAAAAAAGTGCACTGTTTTGCACATGATTTCTTCGAGCTCTCAGGAACCCTGAGCTCTATTGAAATGACTTATGGTTTGATTCGTAGGTTATTAATTACATTACTAATTATTTGGTTCCTTGTACCAGTTTCTTCATAAGTTGCGTAGTTTTCTTTGTTCTTGTTTTCTTCTAAAACGTTTGCTTTGTCCCGCTCCTATGAACGCGAAATCCTATGCCTATCCTTTTCACAAAATGGCACGCATTGCGCCATCTTAACAGCTCATACTTTTAGGTTTAAGGTAATGTGGAAAAGAAACTAGCCAATTATTGAAAATAAAATGTCATATAGTATATTTTACTACAGGCAGTTGATATTATTGTATTTTAGAGAGCTTGAAACTTGGAGGGTGTGTTCTTTGTATGACGTAGGCATCCGATAAGAAAGGATTTTCTGAAACTCTACCCCTAAGGGGGTGAAAAAAGGGGGCAAAGTTTGTATGGGACAACGTGATTCCTTGGTCCAATATACTTCAAATTTTGCAAAAACCTTTTTTAACAGAATTAATGTAAGACGTGTTTCGTATTTTATTGAAATTCATCCCCTTACGGGGTTTAAAGTGGTAGAAAGTTATTTTTCTGAATGACTGACTGGCGGAGTTACTTTCGAATCCATCTATCTGTCTGTCTGTCTGTTACCTCTTCACGCCTAAACGGCTGAACAGATCTTAATGAAATTTGGCATGGAGATAGATGATATCCGGCATAGGTCTATCTCGGAAAAGAGTGTACGAAGCCGCGGGCAGCATCTAGTTACTAGATAAGATAAATTTAAGATAGAAGAACGTTAACATGGAGGCCTACTCGTTTTTGTATAAATCATCAGCATGGAGACATCACGACATGACACAGGCTCGGCCTATTGTGAGATCTATCGTTAAAATCGTAGTCCCTAAGCACTCAGCAATAACTTTTTATCAGTTTTATAAGCCATATAAAGTAACCTCTACCTAATGTGCCTAATCTGCTGTAATACGCTTGTTTTTACTGTAAATAAATACATATATTTTATGTTAATATGTTAACTATATTCCAAGTCCAAATATTTCTTAATCACTGATTATGCTCAAAATTACTATACGTTTTGTGGTCAGCTATACATAGTAGGTACACTAAGTAAGCTGGGCAAAGCATATCTAGTTATCGGTATAATTAGACGAGTACATTTTATACTCGATCGGTGTCATTGATGTTTGGCGAAACAGCCGAGAATGACGTCACAGTCGAATTATTCAAATGCTATCAGCTGCCCGCGGATTTGCCCGCGTTTCTTGGAATAGGCTACTTTATGCCTAAGTATATGTTTTTCTAGGACCAGATCTTAATGTATGCAAAATTTCAGCCCGATGTTTTCAGTACTTTTAGCGATGTCTTCGGCAAAATATCTTCACAACGGCATAAACTTTCGCCTTTTTATTAGGATTGTCTGCATTTCTATCGGTTAGCCAGTATATTGTTTTTTTAAGGTTGTGACGTGACACTTCAAAGTTACGATTAAAATGTAGAGACTAGTAGTAGAGACCTACGCCGCCGTTAGCATTCTAGCAAGTCGTAATATCATAGGAAACGGTACGACGAATTTTTTATTACAATTAAAAAATAGAAATAAATTAAAACTAGTATTTACAATTGAAACAGTTGAGCTAACTGCAGACTGTAGCAAACAATCTAGAGGTAGCTCGACTAATTCAATACAGTCGTAGGCGTCCCCATGACGCTGCGCTGGCTGCGATGCCCCGCTGTGCAATGCTGATGCGCTGCGCCAGATACTCACCAGCTCTTGCCAACATCTAGCTACCTATGCATTTTTTCGAAATCACAACTTATTTACAGTAATTCGCCAAAAAATAAACAAATCCATATTTAAATTATCCACTATCAATAAGTGGAAATTCAATAAAGTTCCGCATATCCGAAGGTTAGGCCCATTTTCCGAAAACGAATCTGCGGCCGAGCATTAATTTTTTGGCCGAACCTGGAGGCCTACTCGTAAAATCGAAACCGAAGTTTCTGATTCGTTTTCCTGCAAATGCAATCTTTGTCAGTGATTTAGGTGTAGGTTTTATAATTATTATTCAATGTATTTATTCAGATAATTGACTCATATAACCGAATAATTTGACTGTCCTGTAATTTATGCTGTTGCTACCCCCGCGGGTTCTGCTGAGTAATGAATGAGGCTGAATTCTTTCACCAGATAGCATCAATGGTGTTTGTGTGTGCCTGGGCGAACATGTCCGAGGCACTGCAAAATCGCGGTAGTCGCAGTAGCAACCTAAACGCGTTGTTATATTGGACCCGCAAAGCATTGATTGTAAGTTAAGTTGACCCACAGACTCGCTGAGTAAAATGAAGTAGAGTATGCTCTGAATACTGTACTTAATTTTACTCAGCCTTTGCCAAAACCGAGCCTTCGGTCTGATACTAGTATTTAGTCTTTCTCATCCTCATCCTCAACAGCATATTGATCCACGCTGGACGCAGGCCTCCCCTGACAAGCGCCATATTTATCTCATGGTAGTAATGCCCATAATCCCCACGCTGAGCATGCGTGTCGGGAATCACAGTTCGGTGGTAGAACTCCCGGTTGATACGACACCAGCGGCAAGAGTTGGGGTTGTGCAAATTCTAAACCGACCCTACACAGCACTTAGTAGCAGTATTTAGTAATAAACTACTTTAAAAATGCTCATGCTTATGCTTATACTTGCCCTTGAATGAAATTACAGAATCAATGAAGCGACTGATGCGAATCTTAATATCAAGGTTTTACACAAAAAAGTTGTTCTGCTCTTTTTTGCTGAGTTGTGAATGAAATTGGTCAAGTGTGAGCAGAGCCTTTGATGGCACTGATGATATCAAGCTTCTTTTAGGTACAATAATGACAAGGATATGATAGGTAGTGACTTGTAACTATATGACTTGTATAACTTTCAATTTATAGGAGTCATTAGGCCTCTTCCCATCTGGCAACATTTCCATCTCATAACCATTTTAAAACAACTGAATAAAAGTTTTACGTTGCTCAAAATAGTGTCTTTGAGTACAGTCACGTAGAAAGATACTAATATATCAAGGTACCTGTTTATTATATGTTTATTAACTATAAAATGTGAGATTGCTAAAATGTGTAGATTGCATCAAAAACAATAAAGAAAAATTATAAACTCGACCCAACCTAATTTAATACGCATTCCCAAATTTAATGAGCACTATCATTTGAAGTAATTTTTGTCGTCTTCCTCCTCCTGGGATTTACCTATAAATGACGTCAGTACCTACACCTACCAACAACCTTGGTTACATTTTCTCAATGTACAGTGAGCTGCATCAATAGATAACGACCCCAAATGTTGCAGTTTCGTACGTTTTGTTGGGTGATATCTGTATAAATAATTTAATAATTTTGAAAAAACTACAAACCTACTTCGAATTCCTTAATTATCCTAAATCCATAACAATTGTTTATTGTCACATTTTTTGTAATTTGTATTTCATTTGTTAATTGTTTCGTAGTGCAATAAAGAATTTTCTATCTATCTATCTAATATTGACACAATTTTTTAAGTTTTGCGGGAGTAATGCTTTCGTAATTCCTTCGAGAACCAATTTTTTTAGGAAATACATCTTGGGATCATTTTCTATAAACTAGCAAAATATCATCAAAATCAGTCCACAATTGACGGAATAATCAACGAACATTCATACAATTATTCATACATACAGCCGAACATAGAACCTCCTCCTTTTTTTGAAGTCGGTTAAAAATAACGACTCTTGTTTGTAATAAACATATCAGTGTTACGTGTACCCATAACACAAGCTGCATATGCTTACTTTGAATGCTGAATTTACTGCTTTTGTCTTTTTTTTTTTAATTTAAATAGGTTTAATATAAGTCAAATTTTATTGTGTGCATTTTTTAAATTAAGGCAATAAATGATTTTCTATTCTATGCTTTGGTGTGGATTGTCCAGCATTATTTAGTAGTAAGTATTATTTTATTTAATTACATTAGGTTTACTTTTTAATATTAACTAGCTGCAGCCCGCGGCTTCGCACGCTTTTTTCCGGAATAAACGGTAGCCTATGTCCGGCCCCGGCATACCATCAACCTCGCTGCCAAATTTCACCGAGATCCGTTCAGCCGTTCTTGAGTTATAAATAGTGTAACTAACACGACTTTTTTTATATATATAGATAATATAGATAGAATTAATTGTTTTACAGCTCGCCAACTTCATTTTACCTAATGATCAAGTATGAACAAATTTTTTTCCTAAATTGGCTTCCAACTAAACACGAGACAAGAGATTACCTACCTATCGAGGCAGCTCGATCGTTAACACAGAAAACCTGGCATTCAGCTCAGCATCGAGGCTACAAATAAATCCTACAGTGCCAGAACGTTCCAAGAAATCTCAACAATTAGGTAAGTTATCTTCAAGCAAGAACACAAGGACGGTCCTACTTTATCTATTCGAAGATAATCGCGTTTATAAAGTTGATTAACTGAATGCAGTTTTATTTGGCCTCTGCTTTCAGTCGGTGATGTTGTAGGCCAAGCGTAACTTAAAAATTATTCATTGTTTGTGAAATAAAATAATTAAGAATGCGGAACAAGTGTGGTTTTGTTCTAATTGCCATCGTCAGTTTACATTGTGAGTTTTTATATTTTTTTAATGGACATTGCATTGCATCCCCTAATTCCATACCGATGTAATAAAGCATAGTTAGCTTTTGCTATGGCTTAACACTCATTTTACCAGGGTTAAAAGAAACGTATAATGTTAATTTAGGTCTAAAAATAAAATGGCCTGAATACTAAGTATCACACTTTTAATTTTTTTTTTCTATGCTGTAGAAGTTTGAGATTTAAAATAAATAACGTTTTATAGCAAATTTTATCAGCTTTCTTCCAAACTATAGTATAAATTAATAATGATTTAACTCAAAAAAAAGATAAAACAATAAAATAGGCATTTTTAGCTTACTGTCCAAAAACTCAGTTAACATTTTATAAGTATGTTTTACATGTTATAATTTTTAATAACCTGTATTGGCTCCTCGGGCTCTGATTACAGCTTCGAGCCGGTTTGGCATACTGGACACGAGGTTTCGGAGCCGATTTTGGGGATTTTATTCTATAAACAGATCCTAAAAATTGCTAAATTAGAACGTGTTTGAAAATCCCAAACTGACTGTATGTCTGTCTAACTGTGTGTCAGTCAGTCAGTCAGTCAGTCACTCAGTTGATCAGTCAGTCAGTCAGTCAGTCAGTCCTAGTATCAAACAGGTGTTTACAACTTTTATGTAAGCACCCTTATGTTTTTATCCAGCATTTTGCCTATCAATTATAATCATGACCAAACTAGATGCGTCCTAAAATTAGGTAGGCGTTTCTAATCATAGCTAAAATATAATGCAAAGAATAGGGTTATAGCTATTTATATCTAGGTTGAGTTGTTTTAGATCTGTTATCCTAATTTTAAACCTGCCAGTCTAATTTTTGAAACATAGAATAGCTTTCGTCTATTTGACATTCCTAAATCCTAATTTTAGCTAATTCTAAAACAACAGAATCGACACTATTACATTAGTACATGAAAAGTTATTGCAATTTTAAAGGTGTGATACTTAGTTTTCCAGGCCAGTGTACGTACATATGTACATAATATGCATTTTAGCCCGATCCGTCAAGTAGTATTTATTGGTGTATCTAAACATCCAAAATTCCAAATATATGTATGTATAAACATCCAAACTTTCGCCTTTATTCTAAATTCGAGTGTGTGTAAACGAATTATCTAATTATGTACATTAATTAAATAATGAATTGTCCATTCATAATTAATTGACTTTGCAAGAAACTCCTGCGTTCCGAGTTTCTTGCAGGTTCGATTCCCGCCAATAGCGCTCCGACAGCTTTGGTCCCCTGCGCCACCATGCTGAAATTCATAAGTTAAAAGGGCCTATTAAAATAATCTTAAATTATTTTAACTTATACCTAAGGTTAAAATATCAAGCCGATTAGTTTTATTTCTTTTATTAATTTTTATGTGATAGTTATCTATAGTGTAAGCATTTTATGACCTGCCTTGACGACCACCGTGACGCAGTGCGTGTAGGCCCAACTGAGATGCAAAAAGTGGTGTATCCCATTCCCGCTGTTAAATTTTTTGTATTCTAAAATTTATGCGATTGGTTTTTTCTATGTAGGTAGATAGGTATAATCAAACTAATAACAAAAAAACTAAATCTATTCAAGTAGGAATATCACTAAGAATATCACTAATCTATATTTTTCTATGTAGGTAGATAGGTATAATCAAACTAATAACAAAAAACTAAATCTATTCAAGTAGGAATATCACTAAGAATATCACTAATCTATATTTTTCTATGTAGGTAGATAGGTATAATCAAACTAATAACAAAAAAACTAAATCTATTCAAGTAGGAATATCACTAAGAATATCACTAATCTATATTTTTCTATGTAGGTAGATAGGTATAATCAAACTAATAACAAAAAACTAAATCTATTCAAGTAGGAATATCACTAAGAATATCACTAATCTATATTTTTCTATGTAGGTAGATAGGTATAATCAAACTAATAACAAAAAACTAAATCTATTCAAGTAGGAATATCACTAAGAATATCACTAATCTATATTTTTCTATGTAGGTAGATAGGTATAATCAAACTAATAACAAAAAAACTAAATCTATTCAAGTAGGAATATCACTAAGAATATCACTAATCTATATTTTTCTATGTAGGTAGATAGGTATAATCAAACTAATAACAAAAAACTAAATCTATTCAAGTAGGAATATCACTAAGAATATCACTAATCTATATTTTTCTATGTAGGTAGATAGGTATAATCAAACTAATAACAAAAAACTAA
The DNA here is from genome assembly GCA_963662085.1 of Eupithecia inturbata. Taxonomy (NCBI): domain Eukaryota; kingdom Metazoa; phylum Arthropoda; class Insecta; order Lepidoptera; family Geometridae; genus Eupithecia; species Eupithecia inturbata. The sequence continues at coordinate 5,415,296 of OY759195.1, forward strand.
ATCTATTCTAGTAGGAATATCACTAAGAATATCACTAATCTATATTTTTCTATGTAGGTAGATAGGTATAATCAAACTAATAACAAAAAAACTAAATCTATTCAAGTAGGAATATCACTAAGAATATCACTAATCTATATTTTTCTATGTAGGTAGATAGGTATAATCAAACTAATAACAAAAAAACTAAATCTATTCAAGTAGGAATATCACTAAGAATATCACTAATCTATATTTTTCTATGTAGGTAGATAGGTATAATCAAACTAATAACAAACAAACTAAATCTATTCAAGTAGGAATATCACTAAGAATATCACTAATCTATATTTTTCTATGTAGGTAGATAGGTATAATCAAACTAATAACAAAAAAACTAAATCTATTCAAGTAGGAATATCACTAAGAATATCACTAATCTATATTTTTCTATGTAGGTAGATAGGTATAATCAAACTAATAACAAAAAACTAAATCTATTCAAGTAGGAATATCACTAAGAATATCACTAATCTATATTTTTCTATGTAGGTAGATAGGTATAATCAAACTAATAACAAATAAACTAAATCTATTCAAGTAGGAATATCACTAAGAATATCACTAATCTATATTTTTCTATGTAGGTAGATAGGTATAATCAAACTTATAACAAAAAAACTAAATCTATTCAAGTAGGAATATCACTAAGAATATCACTAATCTATATTTTTCTATGTAGGTAGATAGGTATAATCAAACTAATAACAAAAAAACTAAATCTATTCAAGTAGGAATATCACTAAGAATATCACTAATCTATATTTTTCTATGTAGGTAGATAGGTATAATCAAACTAATAACAAAAAAACTAAATCTATTCAAGTAGGAATATCACTAAGAATATCACTAATCTATATTTTTCTATGTAGGTAGATAGGTATAATCAAACTAATAACAAAAAACTAAATCTATTCAAGTAGGAATATCACTAAGAATATCACTAATCTATATTTTTCTATGTAGGTAGATAGGTATAATCAAACTAATAACAAAAAACTAAATCTATTCAAGTAGGAATATCACTAAGAATATCACTAATCTATATTTTTCTATGTAGGTAGATAGGTATAATCAAACTAATAACAAAAAACTAAATCTATTCAAGTAGGAATATCACTAAGAATATCACTAATCTATATTTTTCTATGTAGGTAGATAGGTATAATCAAACTAATAACAAAAAAACTAAATCTATTCAAGTAGGAATATCACTAAGAATATCACTAATCTATATTTTTCTATGTAGGTAGATAGGTATAATCAAACTAATAACAAAAAACTAAATCTATTCAAGTAGGAATATCACTAAGAATATCACTAATCTATATATTTCTATGTAGGTAGATAGGTATAATCAAACTAATAACAAAAAACTAAATCTATTCAAGTAGGAATATCACTAAGAATATCACTAATCTATATTTTTCTATGTAGGTAGATAGGTATAATCAAACTAATAACAAAAAAACTAAATCTATTCAAGTAGGAATATCACTAAGAATATCACTAATCTATATTTTTCTATGTAGGTAGATAGGTATAATCAAACTAATAACAAAAAACTAAATCTATTCAAGTAGGAATATCACTAAGAATATCACTAATCTATATTTTTCTATGTAGGTAGATAGGTATAATCAAACTAATAACAAAAAAACTAAATCTATTCAAGTAGGAATATCACTAAGAATATCACTAATCTATATTTTTCTATGTAGGTAGATAGGTATAATCAAACTAATAACAAAAAACTAAATCTATTCAAGTAGGAATATCACTAAGAATATCACTAATCTATATTTTTCTATGTAGGTAGATAGGTATAATCAAACTAATAACAAAAAAACTAAATCTATTCAAGTAGGAATATCACTAAGAATATCACTAATCTATATTTTTCTATGTAGGTAGATAGGTATAATCAAACTAATAACAAAAAAACTAAATCTATTCAAGTAGGAATATCACTAAGAATATCACTAATCTATATTTTTCTATGTAGGTAGATAGGTATAATCAAACTAATAACAAAAAAACTAAATCTATTCAAGTAGGAATATCACTAAGAATATCACTAATCTATATTTTTCTATGTAGGTAGATAGGTATAATCAAACTAATAACAAAAAAACTAAATCTATTCAAGTAGGAATATCACTAAGAATATCACTAATCTATATTTTTCTATGTAGGTAGATAGGTATAATCAAACTAATAACAAAAAAACTAAATCTATTCAAGTAGGAATATCACTAAGAATATCACTAATCTATATTTTTCTATGTAGGTAGATAGGTATAATCAAACTAATAACAAAAAAACTAAATCTATTCAAGTAGGAATATCACTAAGAATATCACTAATCTATATTTTTCCTATAACGCAAGCTCTGCTTGCGGCCAGAGGGTAAATTGCGCTAACCAATCGCTTTACAGTGGTAGGTATTGTCGCAGAATTGTCCATAGATGAAAGAAACTCTAGATAGCGATAGCGCGTGCGGTGCTATTGCACGGAGAGATTGATAGAAAGGTTTCGACTTTGACACTTTTGACACGCTTCTCTCCATCTGTAATTTATTTCATCAAAGTTATAATGCCAAAATGTGTCATTCTGAGACGATACCAGTGAAGCGATTAATTTAGTGGAATTAGGGCCAGATGATGCTAAATGAAAAATTTCAAGAGTTAATAATATTCAACTTACCTTAATCTGAATAAAAATGTATCTGTGTACTGTGTGTGCCAATTGGCGCTTATTCCATAATTATTCTTTTGTAAATTATTACTAATCGTTCCTTGAACGTGAAAACACGATTGAGAAAAAAATGGGTACTTAATGGGAGTTATAATCAATCGATACCACCAATTAAAAATACCTGCATTCGTAACAGGTAATCGACTTAGATCCAAATCAAAGTCAAGGTGATATGATAGATAATATCGCTGAATGAATGAAACGTAGCCGTCAACTTGGGTTATTTATTATGTAAACGTTCATGGGGTTACTTTGGTCCAAAGATCCCAGTAGCCTACGTTCCGTAGCCTTGGTGCTACTCAGCAAGCAAGGTCCTACAAGCAAACTAAACTAACCTAGCATAGTATTATAAAATTTGTGAAAACCAACTTTTTGGTGGTATCTAGGAAAACAATCTTTGCGTTTAAATTGTAACTCACAAACAAATCTTGCTTAGTTGCTTATGCATGACATCCCAATGACAAACTCTATTCTTCCGCGACAGATCCCTGCCATCTGTTCAGTAAGGTAGGTACCGTTCTAAGTACAGTTCTAAGGTACCTAAATAGGAGGTTTTTCTTTTTTAGAAAGCGTCTAATTTTACGATTTTATATTTTTTTGCGTGGATCCTTATTCGTTTTCTGAAATAAAAGCCTAAGTTGTAAACATCAGTTGTCCAGATTTCAAAAATTAGCTCAAACAAACAAAAAGACATACAGATCGACTGGCAGACATTTAAAAAATTGGTATATTTTTATAAGATCCCTGTATACTTTCATAAGCATTGAGTAAACAGCTGTTATTTTGACATAACAAACAGACACTTTAATTTTATATATTTGTAATGATATATAGATAGTGACAGTCTGGTGTGGTTTATTGATAATACCTCTATAATTGATAATAGTTGGTACGTGAGCATTTTATTGATGATAGTAAAGAAATAAATTAATTAAAAAATTTCAAGGATTTGATACTAATCTTAATAATTTATGAATATATACGTACAATATTTACAGTGCCTAAATAATATATGTACAATGTCTTGTTTCTTATCAGATTGATAATCTGCGACTATAACCAAGCAGAGTTTCCTATTTGGAAAATATTTTATTGTTGGGAAAAGTAATACCTAACTGACTTGTTGATTCGCCCAATAGTGATGTATGTGGTGAAATATTTTCGTTGAAGGAAGGCTTCCATGTTTTTCCGTTCACTGATGGTATGTTGTCGGAACGCAAGTGAAAGAATTATATTGTTTGGTTCCTTCAAGATGCTCAATGTCTGACAGTGCAACGCAATACAAGGTGCCACGTTATTGGTGTACTAAGCCGAAAGGGGGTTGTTGTGCACCATATACCCAACTGATCTGCATGGTTGACTTTCAGAAATACGTTGTTTTAAGTTTTCATAGTAAAAAAAACTGTACTTCTGTAAATAAAGAATACCTACATCATTCATGCTAAAAATAAAACTACGCAAGTACGGCACTTTTTAAAATTTTGCGTTTTTCCTAATGAAGATATCGGGTATTTATCGCGTAACTTTTATAAAAATATCGATAAATAACGAAACAAACAGACACGGATAAACATTAAACATTGTAAGTTAAAATAATGGCTTAGAAGAAAAATGTGCGGAACCACCGTAAAATTGTCGGCTTGGGCTAAAGAAAAGCGACAGTCAATGAGAATGGTCAAGAATCTTACGCCGCCCGCCCTATGGGGCGTGACAGCTAATGAGAATCGACAGGCGGTGACAATTGAAGGTCAAGAATCTTACGCTGCCCGCCCGCTGGGGTGTGACGGCCAATGACGGCTAAGTATGGGCGGTGACAATTGACAGGTCAAGAACCTTACTGATGAACAGCTGACTTAGGGTTAGTCACTAACACAAAAATGGACTAGTTGGGATGAAAGTTACGAGGTCTTTTTTTATTATTAAAATTAAAATATTTTTTATATATTATATTTTATAATAATAAAAAAAATTAGGCTTGAGGAAATAAAGTTTTATTTCTCATGTTAGCATTTTGTACCGAAATCTACAATTTAAAAATTTAGATGCACAGGCGGTTTACAGCACAAATCCATAGGTACTAATATAGTATATTCAATAGTAATTATATCTGTCTGTTTGTCTGTTACCTTTTCACGCCTAAACAGCTGAACGGATCCTAATGAAATATGGCAGGGAGGTAGACGGTGTTCCAGGGCTACTGTTTATCCCGGAACAGCGCGTGCGAAGCCGCGGGCTGTAGCTAGTTTTAAATAAATTATAAAAACAGTAAAAGCTCCTTATTTGCGGGTTATACGTTCCGTAAATATGCCACGAATACAGATAGGTACCGTGGATACGGCAATTTGTACAGTAACGATCCAAGAAATCAAAAAAAAAAAAAAAATCATACTATAAATCAATTTAATCACATAACATATCTCGTTTTTTTAACAATCTACTAATTATTATCTGGCTTAGACAAAGGTTTACAAAACTTTAAGGGTTTCCATATTCTAAGGGTAACTAAGGGTTTTCAGGTTTAAGGACGCTATATCAGTGCTTGGAATGCGTGTTTAACTTTTCCTCTGAGTCGGTTTTTTTTTAACAACGAACTTTAGGCTTAGTGGCAACAAGACTTATTTTTCTTTTTATATTTGTTCTTTCGATGCAACCGCACAAGCCTTTGTTAAAGCCGCACCGGCACGTGCCGTACTCAAAGGATGGGACACCGATTTCCATTTAATCTACCGACTGGATCCGCGAATAGCGAAATATTTATCCGCGAATACAGGGAACGAGTCGCAATTTTTTTACCCGCGAATAGTGAAATCGCGAATAAGGGAACCGCGAATAAGGAGCTTTTACTTTACTATAAAATTAACTTAAAAGTTAGACTAATTCACCGTTGGTGTTTTTCCAATGCAAAAAATGTAAGTAGTTTACGCGCTCACATTCGCAGTTAAATTATCCTTGTACCTACTTATTCATTATTTTCTTTTACAGACACTGAAGCACTTCAATGTTACGTCTGTCGCGGATGCAAAGAAGTTACCTCTGCTAACATTGAAACATGTCCCCCGCAACCTACAACAGCTCAACCACAACCTACGACTCCAACCTCACTAGCGCCTACATCTACCGAAGACGATAGCACCACAGTCACTAGCGAACCTCAAAGCACGACTACAGAACCACCAGCAAACACAGACCCACCGTCAACAACTGAGCCTCCTGCTATTTCAATGACAGATACCCCAGCGACCACTGAATCTCATGCCAGTACAGTGACAGATCCCCCTGCAACCATTGACCCTCCTGCCAACACCGTCACCGACATACCGACAACAACTGACCTTCCTGTCAACACTGTAACTGATCCACCGGCAACCACCGACCCTCCGGTCAACACTGTAACTGACCCACCGGCAACCACTGGCCCACCGGCCACCATGGACCCTCCTGTAAACACTGTCACTGATCCACCGGCAACCACTAACCCTCCTGTCAACACCGTCACTGACGCACCTACAACAACTGACCCTCCTGCCAACACCGTCACTGACCCACCGGCCACCACCGACCCTCCTGTCAACACTGTAACTGATCCACCGGCAACCACAGACCCTCCTGTCAACACAGTCACCGACCCACCAGCCACCACGGACCCTCCTGTCAACACTGTAACAGATCCACAGGCAACCACTGAATCTCCTACCAACACCGTCACTGACCCACCTGCAACCACTAACCCTCCTGTCAACACCGTCACTGACGCACCTACAACAACTGACCCTCCTGCCAACACCGTCACTGATTCACCGGCCACCACCGACCCTCCTGTCAACACTGTAACTGATCCACCGGCAACCACTGAATCTCCTACCAACACCGTCACTGACCCACCGGCAACCACTGACTCTCCTACCAACACGGTCACTGACCTACCGTCAACCACTGCCCCTCCTGTCAACACCGTCACTGATCCGCAGGCAACCACTGAATCTCCTACCAACACCGTCACTGACCCACCGGCAACCACTGCCCCTCCTGTCAACACCGTCACTGATCCGCCTGTCGCCACTGACTCTCCTGTAAACACTGCCACCGATCCACCGGCCATCACTGACCCTTCTGTTAGCACGGTTACTGACCCACCGGCTGAAACTCCTACCAACACCGTCACCGACCCACCGCCCGTCACCAACCCACCGGCCATCACTGACCCTCCTGCTAACACCGTCACCAATCCACCGGCCATCACTGACCCTCCTGTAAACACCGTCACCAATCCACCGGCCATCACTGCCCCTCCTGTAAACACCGTCACTAACCCACCGGCCACCACTGACCCTCCTACCAACACCGTCACTGATCCACCGACCGCCACTCCCCCTTCTGTTACCACTGTCACTGACCAACCAGCCGTCACCGGCCCTTCTGCCAGCACCGTCCCTGACCCACCGGCAACCAGTGGCCCTTCTGCCAGCACCGTCACTGACCCACCGGCAACCAGTGACCCTCCTGCCAACATCGTCACTGACCCACCAACAATCACTGACCCTCCTGAACAAATTGTTCCAATTGAGCTGGTGACTGGAGCTAGAGCAAGATTGAGATTAAAAAGACATGCTATTCTACCAGAAAATGAAGCTAGATGTCTGGTTTCATTCTTTGAAGGTAATTTTGTTTTTATTGTAAGCAAAGAGAGATTCAAACATTGCCCTAGTCCCCTAGTATATTTCCCCGTTTGTGATACAAATTATTGTTTCTTATAAGTTCTCTGCAATGCGAAACGGTGAGTGGGAAGACCTCCCACTCGATGGACCGACGACATTTAAGCGGTCGCAGAGAGTCGATGGATGGAGGCAACTCAGGACCGCTATTCGTGTAGTCGTTTGGGGGAGGCCTATGTTCAGCAGTGGACGTATACGGGCTGATGATGATGATGATAACTCGTTCACTGCATCAAACAAATTCAAACTTTTCAAATAGCAAAAATAAAAATTTGCCTTACGGAAATCGTAAGGGAATTATATCGTTAGGTTGATATCCATAATAACGCAAAAAAAAAATACAAATAAGTCGAGCACGAGTCGGTAGATGGCTACCGAATTCTGTCAACAACCAAGGACTATCGTTGCAGAAAATGGTGAAATAAACGTCGTCCGAGGATGTTCCACCGCTACAGAGCAACCGCAAGAGAGATGTCAAGAGGCTGTAGGCCCTGGTTTAAACATAACCTCCTGTGTGGTTTGCACAGAGGACCTTTGTAACTCCTCAACGAAGACTGTGATAGGAGTAACACCTGTTATACTTCTTCTCTTACATTTTTTTAGATATATTTCGTAGCTTAGTATATAATTTATTGTAGAATAGATTTGTGATTTTTTGACTGTGTGGCGTGCACAAAAGTTCTTGGAGGCCCAGCAGTGGGTGATGTCAGGCTGCGGATGATGATGATAATGATGAATAAAGATTTATTTATTTTCTTAGTCTTGTTTTCTTTGCCGCTAATATTAATGATTATGTAGTGAAGAATAAAATCCATACAATTTTTTATAAAGCGAAAGCAACTCAATCTATCTATCTGCTACCCTTTCACGCCTAAACGGCTGAACGGATATGAATGAAATTTGACAGAGAGATAAACAATATCTTGAAGACAGACATAGGCTACTTGAAAATTACGTGCAAAGTCGCGGGCAGAAGCTAGTAAGCTATAACGGGTAAAATAAGTAGTAGGAGATATTTATTCAGCACATAGAAAATTACAATAACAGAATAAAACTATTACAACTAGAATTAACACTAAATACATATATATTTTTAAAAATCTAAGCCGTCACCAGAACAGAATGCTGGCAGCATTGCATTGGGTAAGGTTCCAGCGTCTGTCCCATGCTTGAGACTCAACGGTCTTGAGCTAAATAGAGTATACGAGTTCAAGTATCTGGGACATTTCCTTACTGACGACCTTGACGATCAGGTAGACATAGAACGTGAGCGCAGGGCGTTGGCGGTCCGCAGTAATATGCTGGCACGAAGGTTCGCTCGTTGCAGTAGGCAAGTGAAAATCACGCTATTCAAAGCCTACTGCCAATCGTTCTATACGGGCAGCCTTTGGGCTAGCTTTACTAAAAGAGCGCTTAGCGCTCTGCGTGTACAATACAATAACGCCTTCAGGATGTTGTTGGGATTGCCCCGCTTCTGCAGCGCATCCTTCATGTTTGCTGAAGCCCATGTGGATGACTTTCACGCCATCATCCGGAAGAAAACCGCCTCGCTGCTGCACAGAACTTGGGGTAGTACTAACACCATCCTGCAGGTTGTAGGCAGCAAGTTTGCCTCGCCCATCATGCAGTCCTTCAACAGAGTCCTCACTCTTTAGACTTGTGGGTTGGGTGGGAGTCTGTTGAATGACTGCTACAAGTAATAGTAATAGTTATAAATAAATATAAGTTTAATTTAAGGTCTTTTGCTTTCTTTCTTTTATTGTATTTTATTTTTGTAATTTTTATTTAGGTATGTGGTATGTATGTAAGTGTGGACAAATATGTCTGAATAAAGAAACTTTTTATTTTATATGGACCAAGGTCTGAAATAAATGATTGATGATTGATGATGATGATTGCCACGTTGAATGGTACCTAATGCTAAATCCTTGTTCGAAACAGTAGGAATAGTAGGTAGGTAGGTCTCTATTAACAAAGAAAATTACAATCAAATAATAGAAACAAATTAGAAATACTATTTAACATTGAAACAATTAAGCTAACTGCAGACTGTTGCAAACAATCTACAGGTAGCTCAACTGATCCATATCAAAACCCGTCGGAAGCTCCCCAAGACGCTGGCTGCATGGATTGCCCCGCTGTATGGCAATGCTGATGCGCTGCGCCAGGTACCCACTAGCTCTCGAGTCACGCGTCGAGTCGACCAGATGCTCAGATAACTTTTTAAAAACCCGGAGAGCCTAGGTACCCCACGGATCTAGGGTCTTGACCCCAAAGGGAGCAAGTGTGCAAGTGCTCTGTCGAGACCTGCATATTTGCGCCTCTTAAGATCCTCGGCCAAATCTGCCGCCGCAGGTCGGTAGGTACTTACATCTACTTATGTTAAGCGGCCTCAAAGAAATTAATAATAATAAATAATAAATCATTTATCCCAGGCAACATTAGTCTAGTACAGGATGTTAAGTACTTAAAAACTACGGCCCATATAAAATATATACCATAGTCTAACATACATAAGATAAACCTATTTACTAGCACAAATTGTGGATAACAATCTATCCTTTATCTCCTGAGCATACTACTTAGTTCTGAACAAAGAAAACCTGTTATAAAGTCCACAATATGAAATTGGCAGATAATGTGAGTAAACAGTTTGCAATGGTGATTTACTCCGTAAAATACGTTATCAAACTAGTCGGAGCATAGTCATGATTGAAATGATAAGTGGGAAATATGTTTATTCATAAGTCGATATATATTACCTACGTTAAAAAAGTTTTGTCTGTTTCCTTTTTTGTTATGATGTCTAGCCCAATTTTGGCAACACGGGGCGGCTCAGACTCAACGGAGCACTAGCCATGTACGCAGGACAGGTTATTATAGTGTACAAGTATGCACAAAATAGAAATAATAAATATATCAAAAAACAAAATCAAAATCCCGCGTAATTTCCTAGTGTTTTACTCCCAGCTTTTTTATCTTCAGGTACTAAAGATCTTGTTCAAAGCATTTTGGCTAAATGTCAAAATTTTGAAATTATAGGTATCGATGAAGCTTTAAACTCATGGAAAATTGCCTGATCTGACCAGAATCTGCCCAATGTCCTTTCTTCTCAGAGACTGTGGGCTGAGCCGCTATGTGAGCTAGTACGGAAAAATAGTGTTAATACGTCAACTAGCTCATCAGGACGTGCTCGTCTACTCGCCGTTTCCGAGTGGGAATCAGGACTTTGGTTACATGTTCTGCCTTCCAAAAATCTAGGTACCCTTTGGATAATAACTCATTTCGGATGGCCACCTCTTTGCGTTTAGGTTCTCCTTGCTTAGTTAGTTGCACTGACCGTAGTTCGATTAATGACATTATACGATAATCTTTACCGAGGTTACCTGTTTGAGCCGTTTGGGTTTGAAGCCCTTGGTCCTTGGGGTCTTGGGATACACACCATTTATAAAGATCTTACCAAACTTCTCCAGTATTCAACAGTATTTTTATCATTTTTGCCTTCCAGCTTCGTCTTAATCTTCGAATATAGACGATTGACTCGGTAGATAAATTTATATATTATTACTAGCTGATACCCGCGGCTTCGCACGAGCTTACTTAAATAGCCTATGTCCTTCTCCAGGACACCATTTACCTCCATTCCAAATTTAATTAAGATCTGTTCAGCCGTTTAAACGTGAAAACGTAACAGACGGACCGACAGAGTTACTTCCGAATATTTAATATTAGTATTATGGCTTTGTTAGCATTGATTGAAAACAGTCGGTACTTAATTTAAATTATCTTATAAAGGCAATGGAATTGGCAGCCTTATCGCTTATAGCTTTATTTCTTCTTGCAACCAAGGTGTAAAGAGAAATTCAAAGGATGGCGGTGCATGTGATAATCTAATACTGATTCAATTACAAACTAAATTACTAGATGAATAAAGTCAGGAGACGGCAGCTTGTAAATATTTTATCATAAATTAAAAAGTTATAAAAAGGCAGTCAACAAAGGTATTTCAGAGTTGAGCAAGATGTTAAGAGTCCCATGGATGCTGGCGATTGTCCTTGCTGTAAGAACAGAAACAGGGATGGACGACTTAGGTAATGCTTTATCTAATTTGAAATATTTTTATAGTTCATACCATGCAATTTGACTTCTTTGATTTTATTCTTGAGTTCTTCTTATATAGATTTTGATGGTTTCAAGATAAAGATTTTTTATTTAAAAAACATGTGTAGGTTTAATACCTGTTAAATACATTTTGTGAATGAACATGCTTGACCGTAGTCGGTATGCAAAAATATTTGAGAGAGACTAACGTGCAATAACTTAAAGTTTACTAAAGTTTATCATTAAAAATTAAAAATAAGTAAATCTCATGTTTTGAATGTATAGGTATGGGGAACCCATTCACATCCACATTCAAAATATTCTCAAGTGAAACATAATTTAGGAACGTTCTAAAATACATCTACAGCTTAAGGGGCAAACCTAAAGGGTTTCGCTGTCAAACTAGGCCTAGATCTCAGTACTCGAGAGATCCCAGTGGTAAAAAAACTCGAATTCCATAAAATTCATAATGTTTTCTTTGGCTCATTGAACGTGAAAATACGATTACGAAAAAAAATTACGTTATAAAAATTACATGAAAGTACACTGTTTCGCATAATTTAGTCGAGATCTCAAGAACCCTGCGGTTTATTGAAATGATTTATGTTTTATTCGTAGATTATTACTAATTACTTGGTTTTGAACCAGTTTCTTCATAAGTTGTGTAGTTTTCTTGTAAATAAGCAAAAACTTGATTTTTGCCCTTACGCCGCCGTTCCAAAAAACGTATGTCCCGCTCCAATGAACGCGAAATCCTATGCCTATCGTTTTCACAATATGGCGCGCAATGAGCCCTCTTAAACTGGTCCACTGCTGGACGCATGCGTCCCTCTGATAAGCGCATTAATGTTACCACGTTCAAAAATACACAGTTTTATACGTATATATGATAAATAGGAACACATTTACACATGCTCGAAAAAGCTACTTAATACGTCCGATATGTAACTCTAACCGAAAGCAAGCGGGTAAAGCTGTCTTCGTCTTGGGCCTGACTAACTCCTTCTCTCACTCACGGTTCTAGCAACTCCCTCGCTTCGCTCGTGAGTTATTCTAGAATCCTGAGTTGCACTCGGGATTCAATGACGCCCATGACGTAAGACACTGCTTTATCCTCTTGACTTTTATATTGTTGTAGAAGAAGCAGATAGAATTAAAATAAGACAAGCAGCAGTAGAAGCGGGTTTGGAGTCCCATGAGATTGATCTTTTACAAATATTAAGGACCGGAAAGCCGGATGAACCAGATCCAAAGCCTGGTGAAGGATTTGGGCAGATAAGCTGCTACAGCTGCAGTGACTGTAAGGATTTGCTGATGAAAACGCCTGTGACTTTATGTCCTTACAGCGAAGATAGTGGAAAGATGCACACGTGTATCACATATGTTGAGAAATACAATTGTAAGTATTCAGCGGTTTAGATGCCAAAGGACCTCCAACGTGAACCATCACGTGAGGGTCGAAAGGGGAAGGGGGGTCCGAAATATCAAAAGGGGGGATAGTGAGATATCACGTGTATTTATAATTTTTTAAATGCGTGATTTCTAAACCATGACAAAGGACCTCCAACGTGAACCATCACGTGAGGGTCGATAGGGGAAGGGGGGTCCGAAATATCAAAAGGGGGGATAGTGAGATATCACGTGTTTTTATAATTTTTTAAATGCGTGATTTCTAAACCATGACAAAGGACCTCCAACGTGAACCATCACGTGAGGGTCGAAAGGGGAAGGGGGTCCGAAATATCACAAGGGGGTGTTGTGATATAACGTGTATTTATAATTTTTTGAATACGTGATTTCTAAACCATGCAATCCTTTTTAATTCAATTAGTTAGATTATACCTATATACAGGGTGAGTTTTTGAGACGGGACAGTAAGGGCAGGTACCTTAACCGTTATAGTTACAGAAAAACGTTCCTAGGAGACCATCCATAACTTTTTGAGATATTCTGAACTGCATTCACAGATTTTGGAAGAAATGTACAGTCAGCACGAAAATGGTAATTTTACACAAACACTTTTTTTGAGCCCATCTATCCTGTTCCTTGTAAGGATCAAAAATCTCTATCCGACCGACTGAGGTTTGACTAGAAATATCAGAAATCGTAAAAAAATGTTTCCATACATTTCGGTAAGAGAGTCAAACTTTACAACTTTATGTTCTGGGTGGATCCGCATGTAACATGTAAATAACTTTCAACCTTCGAATTCGATCCGAATACCTTTAGGTCATTCTTATGTTTGCGCTGAGAAAATTCCAGATAGTTAGTTGCAATTTATGAACTTCTTGTAATAAAATGTCTGAAATTCACCTGTATATGAGACGAGACAGTCAGTGAGAGAGAGTAAAGAGAGAATAGTTTGAAATTTTTGATACTTTGTATTGAACGTATCTACAGAAAAATAATACACGTGATGTTGAGATGTGGGGGGGATGTCTAAACCCTCTTTCAGCAGATCGGGGGGGGGGCCTGAAAAGTGACGAAAAGAAAAAGCTGTCGTTTTTTAATTCTAGCCCAGGGAAATTTGCAAGGGAAATTTACTATTAATAACTATAATTTATATTTTTTAATAGCCTACCGCATGTTAGATAAATTAGCTTAGAAAGTTACAAGTACAGAACAATACAATTATACCTAGTATTTACACTTAGGCATATCTATTTCTTAATAATCTAAGTCGTCACCAGAAGGCAGTGTGCCCAGAATGCTGGCAGAATGCCACGTGGCAGCAACCTCTTCAATCCCAAACGGCTCAAATAGGTAACCTCGGTCAACATTATCGTATTTTCGCCGTTCGAGGGACTCCACGGATGTTGCTGCGGAGCTGGCCCTTACCGATGTCCCTGCAAGATATGAAGGCACTAGGGTATCTACACACGTGTCATCCCAAGCTAAAGGCTGACCCACCTTCCAGGGAATCAGAGTCATACCGTCAGGTCTTGTACCATCATCTTTACATATTAACTTATTTAAAAGGGTACCTAGATTTTTGGAAGGGAGAACATGTAACCAAAGTCCTGATTCCCACTCGGGAACGGCGAGTAGACAAGCACGTTCTGATGAGCTAGTTGACGTATTAATAAGTTTTTCCTTACTGGCTCACATAGTGGCTCATCCCACAGTCTCTGAGAAAAAAGGACTTTGGGCAGATTCTGGTCAGGACAGGCTATATTCCATGGGCCTAAAGCTTCATCGATACTTGTAATTTCTAAATTTAGACATTTAGCCAAAATGCTATAAACAAGATCTGTAGTACCATGTACTGAAGATAAAAAGCTGGGAGTGAAACACTAGAAAGTTCGCGGACACCTAGAAAGATCCTATTAGAAAGAGTAGCCGGGTGTCACGCTCTGTCATCCAAAGGTATATTCAAAATTTAGATTAAAGTGTCATGCATGATGCTGTCCAACTGTGTGTCCAAGATATGGAAATTTCCAGAATTGGGAGCATCGTAAATAATAAGTAAATTTAGGAACAAATAGGCAGAAACGTAGAATTACAAAAGCCACGTGAAAATTGATGTTTTGCAATTTATCGTAAAACGAAACGAAATTTAGTTTTTTTTTTTTTTTTATAAAATTGTGCAAAGACTCATTCATAATCGGAGATCCTAAGAGGCAAAGCGAAGACTTATCTATCAATTTAAGGTTTGATGCTAATCTTTCAAAGCGTTTCTTTATGTAGAGGTATAATGAAGAATGCGTTTACCCCAGCGCAGCGGTTGTCGGTTCTCCGCGAAATATGGCCGGCCAACTGACACTTCAGCTTGTTAATTATTTGAGCTACCTATGTCGATGTTTGAGCTATTAAATGTATGTGTTAAATTTGCGTTTATAAACTTTCAGTTCTTGATAAACCCTGGTACGTCAGAGGATGCTCGACGAAAGTAGGCTCTTGTGCCGAAATCAAACAAATGCACGATGCCATGAAGGACCGAAAGCTGAGTCTCAAACAATGCTACGAGTGCGTAGGAGACTTGTGTAATGGAGTCTCTAAGTCTCGCTCGTTCCCGCTAGTATTCCTGATATTCGCACCTATTCTCTTAAAACTGGCTAGCCTGTAGTTTAGAGTCTACTTAAGGCGCTACCCCGTTCCACACTAGCTGTAGTTGAAGTTGCTCTTGGAGGCCACCAGACTCAGTTTTCGCATCGCTGTCTAAACTTTACAAAATATAAGTATAACAGAGGCAGGAAAACAACTTTACTGCAGATACAATAGGTGGCGGGGTGCTAGTGTTGGTCGGGGTAGCGCCATCGCATGTCTACCGAAACAATTTAAATTGTAAAATGAGCCTTTTTAAGTATTCAAAGAAAATAAAGTGATTTATATATACATAAGTAAGTATGTGTGTACGTACATGTTTCCTGATTTCGTAATTTCGTATACCCTTATTGGTCCCGCCATAATTGGAAATAAGAAATAATCCTCCACGGAACCAGCCGATGGCCCATCTGATGTTAGTTTGGGTGGTACTACACACACAGCGGTAGATGCAAATCAGGCAGTCACGGCAGAAAATTGAGAAATAAATCAAAGTTATTAGTTATTTTAATAACCTGAAGTTTTTCACTGAGGCTGAAGTTGCAACCTTGCAGGGCAGACGCGCTTGGAATAATTTGCATAAAATATTTTACATTGTCAGAAATCTGTGATAGCCGTTCCAAAAACATGGAGAGCAAAAAGCTGGGCCTTGGATCAATGAGTTTAAAATAACTTTAATACTTCATTACCTTGGATAAGCTACACTCGAATTTGAACAGAAGGTCATGGTTTAAAATGACGGGTTTATTGGAAGGCCTTTGAAACGTCCTTTTTTTGCCAACATCCATATTATGTCTGATTTTTAGTGGTACCTTGATAATATTGTTGCCATGTCATGGATAATGTAACTATCTATCTAATTAAGAAAGAGCATCAAAATCGGATCAGTTGTTAAGGAGATTGGGACAGGACATCCTACTACTTCATAGAACAAACATTATGAATATTAAGTAGGTAGGTGTTCAGTACTGGCCAATAATACTAACAGGCGATTTATTGAAAAATAAAATAACATGAATGGATGCAAACCTTGCATCAAATCCACCATAATAAAGATAATATCAATGTTACGAATTCTAGAAAACATCATTAAAATCCATCTTATATTAGGAATCCACAACGGATTGAGAGAATATTGGAAACTAGCTTCTGCTCTTTTCTAGGATAAAAGTAGCCTATGTCCGTCTCCGGGATACCACCTACCTCCCTGTCAAAATTTATTAAGATCCGTCCAGCCTTTTAGGCGTGAAAAGGTAACAGAAAGATAGACAGACTAATAGACAGACTAACAGACAGACAGATAGAAAAACAGGTAGACATACAGATAGACTGACAGATAGATAGACAGACAGAGTTACTTTCGAATGTATAACATTAGTATGGATGGCTACGCTCCAACGCTTCCAGCGGGTGTCGTATGAGGCGACTAAGAGATATCCATCGGAGCGGGCAGCAGCGCCCCCTGCAGAACAATTCTACTTCCGAACTCCGATCCCCAACCCGCATGCCCAGCATGGGGATTATGGGCATTACCGACCTTTAGATTAAAGCCAATAACGTGCTTGTCACGGTAAGGTGAGGATTTTCAGCTGTGGACCGCTGGACAGTGAAGTGGAGTGATGATGACGATTGATTGATTGGAGTGATGATTATTATTCAATGTAGAGTTTGCGGAAAATTAAACGAATCAGTGCAGAAACAAATCATCATTTTTGCAATTACTAATCATATCTACAAATAGTTCAATTGGAAAACCAGTAGTAGATTAAACCTAGTTGTATGTTATTCAAAATGCTCATCTTATTCTTGCAGTCAGAATTTGCTAAAGTTTATTCCTTAAACGATAAACTTCAATGAGAAATCAAATAATATCCCAAAAAAAATCGACTTTGACGGGATTTGAACCCACATCCTCCCTCAGTACGGGAATGCGCTAACCAATTACACCACGAGGTCAAGTGACGTAGGAGTTCCGAGTGTGAGGGCTTACGCACTATAATAACAAAAATATTCAATGTAGAATTTAAATTAAAGAATGCATTTTTCTTCGATATAATTTAAGAATTCGTTAATTAAATACCTATCAAAGTTAGTTAATAAATTCTTTAGGTAATACTGAGGTAGTTACCTAAATTTCTGTGCCATGGTGATTTACTCCAAAGAATAGGTACGCCATGAAAATCGTTAGTGCATGGGCATTTTTGATTGAAACGATAAGTGAGAGAGAACACACTTCATCTACAAAGCAAAATACTTGGTGGGTTTGTATGTTATTGAAAAATGTTTTTTCTGAATTAATTTGAAGTCGGTCAATTTGGTTCAAAGCGTCGTAGTAGCCTTCTTCACGTCGCGTCGGTGTACCTACTCTACCAAAGTAGGTAGTGTTTTTTTCTAAGTGTGGCTGTAGATCTATGGATTCATTTTAACTTTCATACTGGTTTCTTTTTATCGTTCTAGTAATCATTTTAAACGATAACCTCAAGTAAACCTGGCGGCGATCGATCCTAACGTAATAAAAATACTGTAAGTACAACAACAGTTATAAAAAGGCGGTGAACTCACGATTGCATGGAGTAGGGCAAGATGTTCAGATTCCCATGGCTGCTGCTGATCGTCGTGGTCGCTGTAAGATCAGATGAAGCTGAAAACATTGGTGGTAAGTACATAAGGTTATAGATACATACATCAGCCCAAAGAAGTCCACTTTAGGACATAGAGATTAAATAGAAGGTCGCGCTAGCTGTGGCGGTCGCTGGATGACAGAAAATCCAAATATAGGAAACCTGCTAAAGCTCAGTGCTCTAACTAATCGATAACTAGGCGATCTTCCAGAAAATATTTTGAAAGCAAAGGATCGACTAAACTTCTATGTAGGTAGATACAAAATTATTATTTATTTCAATATATGTAGTTTTACTGCACTTTTAAATTGATTAAAGTACAAAATTAAGGAATCGTAACATAACTTACGAATTACAAATTCTGTCGTGATGATGATGCATGGCACTGCATATTATCGACGTACTTTTCATAGGATGGTACGTAGTTACTGAGTCCTAACCGCAAGCATGATGTCAGGTGTTCGTCAGTGAGTCGATTGCGATATTTGGATTTGATAATTTTAGTGTACTTTATTGACAAAGAAAATTACAATCAATAATAAAAAAAATTATAATTAATTTCAATTTTAATTTCTGAAAATGCTACTCGCATTAATAAGTCGTTTAGTAACTCACGGAAGTGTGCTCCTATCTGTGTATTCTACACATTTTCTGCGATCACCAATCCACATACCAAGCTTGGTGATTATGGCGTTACTCCCCCTGGTTTGGGGAGACACGTTCAGGATGTATGAGTTAAGCAGTAGTATAGATTAACCAAACGCGCCAAAGGAGCTGAAGACATGAAATCAAACGAAAAATTAATATTCGTTTATTCCAGAAACCTGTATTTCCAATTAGTGTTTTGTTTTATATTTTTTTTTTACCTCCGATTATTGATCTGATTCCACTCATGTCGGTTATTGTTACAGACAAGCCCAAAGATGTCAATGACGTAGCAGCAAGCCAAGCAGAGAATGCCGGCGATTCGCGACGGCACGGTGTTCGTACCCAAGGTGCCCCGTTAGTTACCAACTGGAACCTGCAGAACTGCTACACCTGTTCTGACTGCGAACACATTCAATTCAACACCACTGTCACCACTTGCCCCTACAATGCCGATACAGCGAAGATGCACAAATGCGTCACGTATGTTGAAAAGTATAAATGTGAGTTTTAACTGCCCTGTGTGGCTTTAATATGCCACTAATATTTTGACGGTATTGCAGTGGACCAGCTGAAGACAGGGCGCTATGGCGCACGGTCTTCGAACGTGAAGGGAAGGAAGCGTTTTACTAACTCGCTTCCCCTCAGCAAAATACATACAAACAAACGTTCTGCGCAATTTTTGTACAGCGGTTCCCTATATATGTATGTTCGAAGCGCTAGGTAGGAGAGAGGCCTATGTTCAACTGCGGACTGGCATTTTGAAACAATCATTGAGAGATATATTTTATTTTATTTTCTTGTATTCGGACACCAAACAGTTTTACACACTTTATAAATAAACTTACATAATAACTCATACATAACCAATAATGTGTCCTCGCGTGTAGAAGCTAATATGAAGGCCTTGACAATATGCGAGTTTAATTTTAACTTTCAAGGTATCTTGTCCTTCTTCTTCTTCTTCTTCTTGTCAGATGGCTTATGCGACTGGGTTGTCGCAATTTCGCCAATGTCCGTCTCATGACAGCATCACAAGCTTTATGGATTATCTTGTCCATCAGTAAAGAAAAACGTTACAAATTCCCTCTTTTCAGCTTTTGGCAAGCCATGGTACGTCAGAGGTTGCGCAGCAGAAAAGGGAACATGCGCAGAAATAAGGAAGAGCCACGTTGATGCGCAGAATGACATAGTGAAGCTGATATCCTGCAAAGAATGTGAGGGAGACATATGCAATAATGTTTCTCGCTCACTCCCGCTAGCTATCCTGTATTTCGTTGCGACTCCGATTCTGACCAAACTGGCTTTGTCGTAGAATTTAACGGCTTTCGGTCTACGATTTAACCAATATTTTCGAAAAATGACTCTGCTGTAGTTTTAAGAAGCAAAAAGGTCTCATTAGTTTATAAGTTTTTCTACAAAATAAAGCGATTTTCTTTAAGTACTAGTTTTTGATTAAAGGCCTACTTTTAGGTACCAACCACAGATATCAGAAACTAAGGTAACAACCTATTTTCCAAAAGAAAAATACTAGACACTGAATACTTGTTCACCGACTTCGACAAAAGGAGAAAGTTCTTTATTCGGCTGTAAATAATTTATGCATGTTTTTTAAAAATTTTAAGTAGGCGTTACGTTTATGAAAAAAACATCATTTTATTTTAACTTAGCGTAGATTTAAATTAAATAGGCCGTTAGGTACGGTTCAAGATGTTTTTTGCCAGCCATAATTTTATTTTACTATGATCGAATGTGTCACTACAAACAAAGTCGTCTGAGGACACTAGTCCAACGCCTGTTTTAATGCAGATGCATGGCTATTAATACAACTGAGTTTATTTCGGTAGATACACTATTGGGGGCACGAATGTTGTTACGTTAATTCTTGGGACTTTAATAATTACCTACCAGACATTCTTGTAACGTATCAGGAAATAGGAAATTGTTTGTGCGCCCTAAAAATGTCTCCTAATGGAGTAAACACAAACGTTATCTACAAATAAAGATAGGTATGTAGGAGCACGAAAATTGTGTCGTTTTGGTAGTCCCTCAGACAGAATCTTACTTAAAGTTCTAAGCCGCTGCCCCACCGCGGTTCACGCTGTGCACGGCCACGCGGCGCATTTTAGCTGCGTGGGTTCGTTTGTTTGACAACGTGGGTCCACATTTCCACTGCAGCACACACTATAAGTGAAAATGAACCCACGACTATGTACAACTGCAGCGCAGCACAGTTTTGGCGTCCCACTTCCCGCAGTGTAGCTACGCACGCGTGTACCGCGTGCATTGCGCTGAGCTGCGTGGGTGCCATATTCGAGCAATTCACGCGTCACTAATCTCGTATTCGTGCGTAGCGTGGTCGTGGATTGCAGTGGACGTTATAAGTGACAACATTTTCTTTCAAAGCGAAGCTAGACACAAGTGCGTAGCCTCTCCGTGCGCAGCGGTGGGGCAGCGGCTTGATTTATGTACCTAAGCATAAACTTAAAAAATGCAATGCAATGTTTACAACTGATTGATCCATATGATTGACTTCAGTATTTGAAATGCTTTTCCACTAGTAAGCGTTCATTTATTCCAACCTGTATATTAATTGTTACTCTAGCTAGATCGACCTTGTCATCATGATCCAAAGAAAAGACCGTAATCTGCATCAAACTTTTATTTTTTTATTTTTAAATGTTTTTGAAGTTTGAAGCAATAAAACAAATGATGAACGATTAGGTTGTTCTGGTTGGTTTCTAGATTCGCATTTAATAATACGAATACTCAAGTACATAGTACTTATACCTGCCTGCGTTGTGTAAAACCATTTGATTTACAGGCTGTACTCAAGTCTCTACATTGGTAGAGACCTATGTAGAGACTTAAGTACAGCCTGTTACAACTCCGAGTCATATTTAACTGGAAGTACTGGATTATGAACACGTACATTTTCACCCTGATAGACATTAAATTGTGCCAACTCTCCCCTGCCAGGTGACAAGTGGCACATTTTCCGTCTTTCAAAATGCCAAGGGAAGGGGGTGTGCCCTGCCCTTCTTATACGGGGACAGACCAGGATGGCGGTTGGTAGTAATCCCAATTTGTTATTGTTACGATAACAACAACAACGTTAACATTCATTTAAAAACTCGTACCACTGTGTAAATGAATGCTCGCGTAGTGCCATGAGAGTTACGCAACTTTTGCTCATCGCGTCAAAGACTAAATTAAACATGATAGATGAGTCAGGTTTTTTTATTACCTACTATGTTTTATCGAGGACCGGAAGGCATGATATCTACATCCTGGGAACCGGCCTCCTTGGTAACAAAGTGTGAGGATTAGCCGGATTAGGATATGTTTTGTGGCCTTAGTATTATAATAAAAAATATCTGTCTATGTAATGTATTGCATTAAGTATATCAGTCTTCTAGTACCCATAACACAAGCTCTGATTAGCTTGGGACTAGATACTGTGTGGATTGTCCAGCTTTATTTATTTAATGGCAAATTAAAAAAATCATTGATATCATAAAATATCAATTCAGTGAGATACTTTCTTAGTTTTATTTTAGAATAGTTGTGGAAGCTACATCACGGATCCAGTCGGGCAGCCGATTGTAAACCGAAGGACCCATTATATAAACGGAACTCTCTGATTTCTGTTGCTTATCTTTAGATGAGACCAGGCGGTAGTAGTTTGACCCCTCAAACCGTAGATATTAATTTTACTTCATTGTTGTTATTTCATTGTGGGGTGCCCAGGCTCCCCGGGTTTTTGAAAAGTTATCTGAGCGTTTGGTCGACGCGACGCGTAATCCGAGAGCTGACGGATATCTGGCGCAGCGCATCAGTATTGCCATGCACCGGGGCAATGCAGCCAGCGTCTTGGGGACGCTTCCGACTGGTATTGATATGGATCAGTTGAGCTACCTGTAGATTGTTTGCAACAGTCTGCAGTTAGCTTAATATTTTCAATTGTAAATACTAGTTCTAATTTGTTTTTATTATTGAATTGTAATTTTCTTTGTCAATAAAGATATCCATTTTTCCGGCTGCTGACTAAACTGAGTGGATGAGAGATGGTTTGTAGACGAACGGGGCTTTGTCAATAAATGCTTGGTTTTACAACAAAACCTAGGTATGTAAGCATGTATTATATACATATATATATTCTTACATACTTATGTTTACGTAAGAGTACCTATTTCATAAATTACTACATACGTCTTTGTGGTTATGTTCTAACCTAATTGAGTCAAATGAATGAGTCAAAAACTCATAATTTTTCAATTAGCCAAATTGCGTTTTTCATTAAACCCAGGTCTTTCTTACCTACCTAGGCTAACTACTTATAGGAATATAATACAAAATTCAAAAATTCTGAATCCAAAGTGCTTTGTTTCCTTTAGACCTTACAGGACTCTAGGACACGTCACAAAATTCAAATTACATAAGTAAAACTAGTTTATTCAATGACAGGCTACTACAGGCTTTCCTACAGATACTAACCTCAGTCGTTACTCTACTAGAATTATAATTATCTTTATCATAGTCATAAAATTTCTATGAATAACTTACCTGTTCGGACAGTCATAACTATCTTTATTCTATGTTCGTATCGTACGCAACACGCATGGCAGATCGCGACTTCGCGCCAAAAGCCGCACCTACTAAAATGTGGTAAGCTCGCTTTATTATTTTACACTGAGCCATTAAATCGTTAAATTATTTTGCAGCGGCAGCACCGTCGCGACAACTGCCTCTGATAAGACTTAGACCTACGTGTTTGAACTTCGACGTGAATTAGTTAAAATTTGTAACAAAATTTGAGATTAAAACACAAGTTAAGGTTTGTATTGAGGATATAGAATTTATATTTATTGTAGGCCTAAGGTTTTTATTATTATGGTGCGTAAGCCTCACACAATTTATAATAAATCAAATAATATCCCAAAAATTTTCCGACTTCGACGGGACTTGAACCCGCGTCTTCCCCTCAGTACAGGTGCTAACCAACTACACAACGAGGTCAAGTGACGTAGGAATCGAAAAACTCTGGGACTTCTATCGGACTATAGCGCCGTTAGCTCCACCTACAGGAAAATTTTTGGGATGTTATTTGATTTATTATTGTAGGCCTGTCAATAAATTTTAGTCCAATTTACTTTTTTCAATTAAAAAGGCACGTTAGTTTTGTATCTAATCAAAAATTTTACGATGACGTGCACTTTGCGGCGTCGCATAAGTGAGAAAACACGTAGATCATAAGATGCTGTAGTGTACAAGCCCTCGTGTGATTTAAGATGCCCTTTTTTAAATAAATAAATACCTAATCTAATTCTAAAGTGACTACCGGAGCGCACATCGCGAAAAACAGGGCATTTTTGTAGATCCTCTCGTGAAGACCTACATTGTTGAATCAACAAAACCGCACGGTTTAAAATTAATACGTGTATGTAAATACATTATTTATTTTAGGAATCTTAAACATAGTACACATGGTAAAAACTAATTCTAAGGTCTTTTCTTAATTAACACTTGCTGAATTCTGGCAGTGAACGTGTTAAAGACAACAAAGCTGCGTTTTCCCGCACCAATGTAACACGAATACAACGCGCGGGCTTGTACTACGAAGTGTACCTCGGCTCGCCATTCACTCCTCGCGAGCGAAACGAGGTGATCGTCTACGAATCTGTGTTGTGAAGTGCACTTTCTATTTATTTACTTAAAACACTATTTGCAATGGCAAATCTGTACTTTATTGTCCCTGTGCTGCTACTAGCCTTCTTCGTACAAGATGGTAAGAAACTATTTGTGTTTTTAACTTTATAAATGAAGTCGGAAAGTTTACGCAATGTACTACTGCGTGACAAAAGAGCTACAATACAACAGCGTAATAGTTTGTTTACAACTAAAAAGGTCGCGTTTTGGTGATTTGGAAAAGCAAAGTAGGTACCTATAGGAGTTTTGTATTCTTGTTTCAAAAGTTGTTCATGTTGTACCTACTGTGTGTTTTATGGGTCACAAACTAATCACCGATCAGATAAGGTTGCCTACGTTCCTTCCACATATTAATTGATAAGTACGCCTACATTAACCACTTGAAAAAAAATAACCGAAATCGACATAGATTTCGGTTATTTTTACTTTCCGCAGTCCAACAAAGGGGAAGCCATTCACTTTCTCCGATAATTATGTTCATAAGATTTAGCAGCATTTTTGACAGATTTCCATCGAATGCTATCAAGAAATAAAAAAAAACCATTCAGTTAGATGGTTCTTAAGAATTAGGTACACCACGCTCATAATAATGAATATCAAATTTACCTCCAACATGCAAAATGGAGATAAAGTCACGTGACCGTAGCATTGAATGTAGGTAAATAAGACCAAAGCAATAACAATACTTCTAGGTATTACGACTGTGTCATTGTAAACAAGCTACCTTTATATGTATAGTTATATAAATATGTTGCGTGAACACTGATCACCTTAAGGCGAGTCGAGCGAAACCTGCTCTACCAGTTTTTCAGAGCGACTGTAGGTATTCGCAAACTCAGGTAGTATTAAAACGACTAAGGCTTTAGCACCACGCCCTGCTCGGCCTTTGGAAATGTAAAGAATTTAAAAGCAAAGTAACCAGTTCAAATAAAGTAGGTTTTCGTGGGTATTTATCGAAATTTTACCGACGTTTCAGAAAAGTACACCCGTTTAAAATGTAGACACTGAGGCAACAATACCTAACCTGCTTACTTGCGTTGACGGTCCTATGTCCTTATTTCGACAACGCAACGTACAGTAACGTTAACAAAGACCTTGCTAAAATATCCTATTTTCGTCAATTAATGTTTTCCCGGATTTTTTCGTGTAATTGTGTTCAATCAGCGCTGGCAATATTCAGTTCAAAACATTGAAAAAGAACACCATACAATTTGCAGTGCGTGGGTAAAATGGATAATGCATCGCATCGTAATGCAATGGCCCCTTGATGGAAGCAAATTGATAAATTGTGTAGACCTTCGAAAGCATGTGATTTCAGCTGGTACAGAAAGGTACAAAGAAGTGCATGTCAAGTTTAAATAACATTATCGATTAAAGAATATCGCAGTATTGGATATTTAAGACGCATTGTGCAAGCATTGAAGAATATTGTATTTTTTTTTTATATTTTTTTTTAATGTTGTTGGTATGATCTGCATCTGTTTTGCCCACACTGAAGTGAAATATAAGTGAAAACATGGAATCAGAAAACTTGCAATTTATTTCTCTCTTTTAATGATGTATTCTGATGGTATTGTTTATATTGTTGTTAGACCTAGAGAAATAGATTGGTATTTATTTTGGTCTGCGACTTGCAAGGGTCATCTTGTCCCAAGTTTGTATTTTTTCATTTACACGTCAGTAACATTTTTATTATCTTCAGTTTTTATTTTATCGTGAATATACCTTTAGTTGAACACTATCTCCCCTGGTGGTATTGTGACTATGGGCCGACGATTTATCACGAAGGTCTAGACAACTATTCACTCTCTCTTTGAAGTTTTAGTTGGTCAGAATCATCAAAAAGTGCGAACACCTAATCTACTTGCTATATTTATTTATTTACTGCTTCTATAATTTTATTAAGCACCACCATCTACATATACATACATATATAATTAAGAGATATTAAGAGATATTATATTAAGAGATTTTTGCTACTAACAAATTATGGATCATGATGTTATCTGAAATAAACAAATTTTATTTTTTTATTTTTTTTTATATATGTATAATAAAAATGAATCCCTAGTTCCCTTGGTCACGGCATCACGCGTGAATGGCTGGAGTGATATTTTTTATTTGGTCTGGAAAAGGTATTTATGAAAGAAAAAATTAAGAAAGTTAGCAAATTTAAGAAAACCTAACGACCAAAATACCAGTTTGAATTAAATATTCATAGTTAAGACAGAAGAACGTCTGTCGGATCAGCTAGTTTTTAATAAAATTAGAACTCTACCAGAATGCAAATAGAAGCATTGAAAATTCCATTCAACGAAAACTAAAAGTTGCTCACGCATACTCAAATGGCTCTATTGAATTTTAACTTTCACTTTTACTTATCACGCCCTGACATACTTAAGCCCTTTCTACATGTTCTACCTACCTACATAACGGTGTGTTTCGTTCCAAAGTACTTACAATAGAATATAAACAATACTTTCTTAGAATAGTAACAGCTAGTTTCAGCTTTTTCATCTGAGAAGACGGAGTATAGGGATAGTTCTAATAATTTATGTGATAATAAAATAAAAGTATTAGAATTATTCTTGGGGACGCTTCCGACTGGTATTGATATGGATCAGTTGAGCTACCTGTAGATTGTTTGCAACAGTCTGCAGTTAGCTTAATTGTTTCAATTGTAAATACTAGTTGTAATTTGTTTTTATTATAGAATTGTAATTTTCTTTGTCAATAAAGAATTAGTAAATGTACACTTAGAATTATCCATAATCTCCGTTCACGCGTTTTTTCTTTGACTGAATTAAAGAACGCAATATTTCATAGAATATTTATTCATAGACGTTCCTTTTTAAAATAGTGATGCTAATCTGTCGACTCAAAAAATATCGGGCGTCAATATTTATCGAGCTCATAGATTACGTGTCTATTAAATATTGCATTATTTCATTCAGTCAAAGAAAAAAAAAACACATGGACGGAGAATACTTAATAAATTGTCTGGCACGAGAAAACGAAAAAACCTTACGTCTCTTGCTACCTATAAATATTTGTGGGAAAGTAGGTATATTAAATTTTAACATTCCATCACGAAGACTGCCAGTCTCAACGGAGACTAACCGATATGTAAGACACAATCAACAAAAAAAGAAAAAATCTAGAATGTACAAAATAGGAGCTTTTATCGGATCGACTTATCTCTTATGGATTTCCAAGTCTATAGGAACATTAATAGGGCAAATAAAGTACTTCAAACGTCCTTTATTATCGAAGCCCGCATAATCAGACTTTATTCAATAAAAAGCCATGACCCCTTGAACCAAGCTATTCACCATGCATTGTGGAGTCAATGGTGGCAAATCACACCATTGATTTGTAATAAAGCGATGGATGCCATTCTTTACGTATTTTCCTTTAATAAATACTAATGGGATAGCTATAATTCAACAGACAAACGGAATTTCCGACTCTACTTAATTGTAGAAAGTGGAAATAAAATTGTTGAAGTCGGCGGCGGGTACAAAATGATAATTTACATAATGAAGACAAAAATCAACTAAAAACTCCGATCTCATTATTTTTACAAAAGTCGACATGGAGGACTTGTCCAAAAATTCAAAAAATGTTTTAATAGTAGTTAACATACGGAAGTGTCAAGATACAAATGTAAACACTTGAATTTGAATCGTGTTAAGTACTGTGTCTAAAATCTATGCTTTGTGTGTCGATCGATATTATTATATAACTAAGCGGATTGTTCTCAGTAGTCTCTTGGTATATCCAAATAAGAATTCACCTTCCGTAAGGCTTCCCATACCATTGTTCTTCGACAATGGTACTCTCAAAAAAGCCTTTATGAGTAGTAAAAGCAGGCTAAACTTTAAGCTGATTAAAAAAAAAAACTACGGGGATTTAATAGAAGATTGTTTTTGCATTGCTTTAATTAAGTAGGCAAGAACTGAGCTCAGTTCATCTCATTATAAAGTAATGGATCCAAGTGGCTTAGGTCTCATTATTGAACCCTGACCTTTTTGTCAACTGGGGTCGGCGTCATATGAGTCATTGCATTGCAGCGTCTTAGTCAGCAACGCAAACTCCCGAAAATAACGATGTGTACCTACCCGTTAGTAGTCTACACGGTAAATCGGTCTGTCTCTATCTGGACTAGAGGAAAACAATGACTCGGCCCCATAAAAAAAAACTAATAGTGAAGAGATAAAATCAAAGGTGTGCAGTGCAAACAGTAATATTTAACAACAACAGTAAAAAAAACCGCCAAGTAAGACAGTGGAGGCTTAGTAATAGGGTTCCGTTTTCACCCTTCGATTTAGCCATTATTTATGGGAACTTCATAGTTTTATTTTGTAAATATAAAAAAAATATTATTTTATTTAAATTGTGGTCGCCAATGTTTTTGTTTTATTTAATTCCCACAAAGTGTTGACAAAGTGGCTACATACCAACAATACAGCTTAATAATAATTGAGAATCGACAAAAATTTCTAAAAAGGGCAACAGGAAGGGCCTCAATTGACCCTCTGTACTTATATCTGATTGTTAAATTCCCCTCGACATTATTTTCGGCAATTAATTTAGATTTGTATAGTGACAACGAGCACCGCTATACGGCGGCGTAATGTTACAAACATACTTTTATGGGTTTTTAACTATTAGAAACAAGGTTGGAACTTTAAATAAAATTTAACAGGCTCGACGGAAATTCTAGGAAAATGGTCATTGGATAACTTATTGAAATAATTCATAAATGTTACGATTTATTTTGTAAGCTTTTTTTAGGATAGTAATTCAGAGGCAGACTGTCCTTTGAATTAACAAAATGGATTCAAACCAAACTTAAGATATGCCATAATTACCATATAGAACATTTTCAAGAGGCAGGTACGTATCTAGGTATCTATGCAAATAACTACAATGTACGTAGGTCCGTAAGTTTTTTAGCATCAAATAGTTTAGTAGGTGCAAGCTGCACTGTACGTCCTTTGCCGCAGTTGATCATAAATGCCTAGACTAATGTCAAAGTCAAAGTCAAAAACTCTTTATTTCCATAAATACAATAAACGTACACTTAGAAAAGGCTTAATAATTAAACATTGACATGGAAATAAAGTGATATTTTTAGTGATTTCAGTCGCTTCGATATGTAGACTAAAGTAAAGAAGCGACGAAGAAACCTATAAGAAAAAAGTAATAAGCCAAAAATCAGACTTCAGGAATTTTACATGGCTGACGAAAAAGCTTTACTTACCCCGTCCATGTGTTTATTTTATTTGACTGAATGAAATAATGCAATATTTCATACACTGTTTCTTTTTAAAAATAGTGTAGCGAATCTTTTGACTCGTAATAGGTACGAGTATATGTATATCAAGGACTAGCGTTAGCTTTGATATTTATCGAGCTGACAGATTTCGTGTCTATGAAATATTACATTCTTTCATTCAGTCTATGAAAGTAAACGCGGGGACGGAGTATAAAAGGTTCTGTGTTTTGTGGTGATTACAAATATAATGGCAAGGATAAGGTTCCTGTGACAAAAATAATAATGTATGTAGGTATAATTACTGTAGCGAAGTATGAGTCAAAGTTTGGTACGTAGGCATTCTTTATTTCTGAGCATGATAATCACATTGATCACCAATAAAAAAATATAGATAATATAGATTCTATAGGCAGTTTTGGCAGAAACCAGTGTATGAATAGATAGGATTACATATTTGTTCTATATCAGGGCGTAGGAATGCGAATACGACGATTCTTTATGTTCACCTAGAGAAAATTTAAATTCAAAACGAACTACCTTTTCACCCATAAGTACCTACCTACCTGCGTGATGGATGACTGACTGTGGCGGCCACGAAGTCAAATACGACCCCTTCAAATCAGCCCGTGGATATCGTAAGAGCCGATTAAGGGAACGGAACCTACGAAAGGAAGGGCAGCAGCTTCCTTCTATGTATTTTAACACCAACATTGCTATCACCGATCCGCCTGCCAAGCGTGGTGGCTAAACTCCCCATGTTTGGGGTGGCAAGTTATGCCCAGGACGTGTGAGCTGTAAGGTAGGTACTTGATGTCTTACCACAGATACGCAGTAAGTTAAGTTGTGAGTAAAGTACCTGTCAACACGGCTATCATTGTTGTTTTGATTGAATGAGCGTGCATGGCATGATTAATAGCTGAATGCCTCACGTTCAATAGCTACAATACTAAGACCTACTTTTTGTAAACGCCAGGTTCTTTTTCTGAGTAATTTCGCATAATGTACCTATAAACTTTCCCAATCTGGGACAAGGGCGTTCCTCATTCTGTGGGTAATCAATAGGCACACAGGATTGGGTGAGGGAATAGAGGGGATTTTATGTGTAAACAATACACCCGAAAAGGGGGGAAAAAAACTGCACGGATCGCGTGACAAATATTGACAAATTGGGAATACGAATACCTACCTACTATAATAGGTACACACCATTCTATGCCCTTGAAAAAAATATATTTCTTTCAAATGTCTGGTGGCATGCTTTGTCACGAGGTTGTAAAATTATAGTTACTACTACACTTACTACTATACTTTAAAAGTAAGGTAAAAGTTTCCCTATGTCAATAAACTTGTGTAGTTTATCGTTTTTCCACCAAGCACTGAAAAATTCCGTTCTAGTATCGCTGCCTGCCAAAAACGTTCTAAAATCATGATTTACCAAAAACATGTCGTGTTATAATAAGCAGAAGGTAGGTAATTAAATTTCCCGAAATCGTCTGGCACAGAACCAAGTGTCCAAACTTCCTATGGAGCCAACGACGTCATTAATGGAACAGCCATGGTTATCCCAATGCCATGGTATGACATCACATCTCAATCCATAACATGTAATCTAAACCTTAACCATGATGCAATAAGGGTCAGCATTGTTTGAACTGTATGTGTGTCAGATGATCAGTGGGTTGTAAACAAATGTTTACTACAATTCGGATAAGGTCACGCGTGTGGTGAATATGAAAATATGCTGGTTATTCCTGTTTGAAATTATAACATTTATAATCTCAAACACAAATAACAAGGGATCTAAGGCTTGGCAAAAATTTAATTAAATTAAGTTTTAATTAATCTAGAATAACGATAAAAGGATCTTAAAGCTAGGTACTTATTTAGCAATATCATGAAAAATGCAAATTAAAAACGTAGAAAGTTAAAAAATTATTTAATTTAATGTAAGTAAATATTTTTTTTTGGAATAGTTAGGAATTTTCTAGATATATTTTTCTGAAAACACGTTGCTAAATGCCTAGCTATAAGATCATTTTAGCGTTATCCTAGATAAATTTTACGTCAACGGAAAACTACTTTTACAAAAACTGGAAACGTATGCCAGACGTTTTCTTCTTTTCGAAAATGTTGCTCTACCTACGTAACGTAAATTGACTTGGGAAAATTAGTAAAGAAAGGAAAAATAATACACACACTTCAATCTAAGTTTCCTATTACCAATCAATACAAGCAAAGCCATAATAAATCTTCTTCCACCCCCTCTGCAATGAAAATATTTGCTTAACAGCGAGAATCCATCGTATCTCTCAGTACCATTACGAAGACAAATGATCCATCAGGTCGTGACCTACTGACCCTCGAAACGTGTGTTGAAGAACCATAAAGTCACAGACGTACCATTAAAATGGGCCTCCAGGGCCTCGACTCTGGATTAACTACGAAAATGATAGTGTCGAACCTCAAAAGTAGAAGCGTCGCGTGTCGCGTCTTCGTCATGTGAATACATGACGCTGCTATATCATGTTCTACTAAATGTGCAGGTAAAGCCTTTAGCCCTGTACTGATAAAAAGGTATCTATAAACGAATCATCTAAAGAAAAATAACAAAAAGAAAAGCCTCTAAGTTCATTAAATGAGTACCTACCTTTGTTACAGCCAGACTTCATTTCTGATAAAAGCCTGAAGCGTTTTGTTTAATAACCTTCATGCAAAAATAAAGCACACTAAATGCACATACAAAACAGAAGGCCAAAAATACTTACCTACCTAAAATCCTAGATGCTTCTTATAGTCGTGATGGTTCTGGAAAATGCTCACGTGAAGGTGAAGAAGTTCCAAAAAGTACCTATCGGTCAACTTACAGTATAGGATATATGATAGATAACCGAAAGTGGGACAATCCGGTCAATGACATGCTAGGGAACACACCCTATACCATATTTTAATGGTATGGTGACACACAAATGACGTACAAATACATATCTATTCTATTTCAAGATGTAGTTAGGGTTAATGATGCACAAAAATAGTTAATGATATGATAGGTAGGACTGACCTGTATTTTCAGTTTCCGGGGTTTCTTTATCCAGGTCAATGGGTGATGTCGATCACGTATAAAGAAAGCTTAGCAAACGAAGCCTGGATAACACGCTTAGCCCAAAAACAACGTCGATGATAGAGATAGAAGATCAACTTTCGAAAATCTTTCTTATGAGTGCAAGAAGGATGGCTATAATACTTGCAAGGCTTTGTGATGTGTGTGGAATATAAAATAGTAGGTAAGCCAGTTAAAAGTTGCGCAAGAGCCTTTAGAAGGGCAATTTGAAGGGCAAAGAGACCTTCGATATGATAAAACAGGCTTGTGAAGAAGTGTGTGGTTTTTGCATTGAATAAACATCAGAATGGGGAATCCACATTGTTCGCTCACATTAGGTGTAGGAAACAGTTTGCCTCATCCCTGCTATCCCATCCTATCCTATGACAACCGAAATGGTAAATACCATGTTTGCCATGAACAGTGTGATCGCTCTTAACAATCAAGAGCAAGTTGTAAAAACAATATTTTTTAACCAATGCCAAGGCCTGAAACTGCACGATAATAGACAAGGAAACCTAAACGAACGTGAATAAAAATAAAAACTTATCTGCATGAGTTTTCCGCGAGGTTAAATCGGGAAGAGAAAAAAATACTAAATTCGCTTTTTTATCGAAATTAAATGATTTCACGGTCTTTTGCTTCTGCGTGACGAGATGGCAAGGCCACAAGAACAATGAAGGCTTGTGCTAATTCCGTACCTGCCATCCACTGCAAAGAGCGTAGTCATTTTTATGAATTCAGATACCTAGAGACTAATAATAATTTGACGGAACGTAGCAGTTTTAAATATATGTTTCTGAGAGATTCTAGCGCGCGCGTTCTAACCGCACTCACCCTGATGATGCCCCTCGTAAAGGGTGCAAATGAAACGGTGTTGTTCCTTACAACACATACAAGGGTGGTAGTTAAGCCGCTCAAATCCAAAATACATCTTTCGCGGTGTTTTGATTGTCAAAAACACCGATTCAAATCATACAGACACCCAGCAGCCGTTAGCCAATATTATGTGGACTCTACTAGCGACTCTACCGAATAATTTGAGCCTGCCAAAAGTCAAATTCAAACTAGAACTGAAACAGTAGCTATAGCTTTTTCGTCAGACTTTTATAATGTACCTACAACTTTCTTTTTCTAACCTGATAAAGGCTTAAATAAATAAGTATATGTACTTATTTATTTATTAGACTAGGGTCTATTAAAAGGCCTGATGAGTCTACCTGTGTGTGTCAGTGTTAGGTAAATGTGTGTTGTGTAATAAATAACCAACCTACATGAGTAGGTAGGTACTGAATGACACATTGTTATAGCTTGTTTATCTGAGTCATATATACAGTCCCTTGTAAGTAGGTAGGTAGGTACGTAGTACCTACTATAGCACCACGTTATAGTACTATTTATCCAGGTACCAACTGGTACCAGCAAATAAGTAGGCACCAATGTAGACAAAATGTCATGATGAGTTTTAATTTGAAAATCAATTGTAAATGACGATGCTCTGACTCACGTAAATCGTTTCTTGAGACGTTGAGAATGGGCCGCACCGCGTCCCACGTGAGACGCTGGGAATAGTCATGCGTTTATATGTACATACTTATTCTAGTTATTAGTAAAATTGTGTACCTAAACAAATAATAAGTATAATAATAATAAGTGCTTAAAATAAATTGGTTACATTCTTATTCATAAGCGGGTGTGATCGTAAGTCACACGGGCATTAACTATTTAAAATCCAAACATAACAGTAGGTACTCTACCTAATGAAGAGCTAAGTGACAAATAGAGAGCTTCCCAGTAGAACTTAAAGAGACCAGAAGAGTGACCAATGGTTCATGTAAAGATAAAAATACACTGCTATAGAGTTGCTCGTTCTTTGGAGGATTTCGCGTTCATAGAAAGTATTAAGCGCGAAAATCCAGTTTTTGCTTATTTACAAAAAACTACACAACTAATGAAGAAACTCATTCAAGGAACCAAATAATTGTTAACCTACGAATCAAAATATAAGTAATTTCAATAGACCGCAGGGTTTCTGAGATCTCCATCAAATTACGTGCGAAACAGTGCACGTTCATGATTTTTTTATTGTATTTTTTTTTTCTCAATCGTGTTGTCACATTAAGGAACCATACAAAAAATTGTAGAATTCTATGTGATTCGTGTTTTTTACCACAGGGATCCCGTGAGTACTGAAATCTATGCCTAGTTTGAGACGAATAGAGAGAACGTAGGTGTTCATCTTAACCCCCAAAATTTCCTTGTCGTTCCATGTGCCAAACATCCTGTATAACAGTAGTAAATAAGGGCAATGTGATCGCTGAGCGACAAGTTCCCTCTTTATTTGTTATAAAACAAAACAAAATAGGTGGTAGGTACTAAGAGAATAAGAAATTTATTCAGTGAATGAGGTAAACCTGTTCCATCTTAGGTTGGTGGTTACTTAGGTAGGTAGGCGGGCACCTAGTGAGTGAATTGAAGGTTGAGCAGTGTAGATTGTTGCCTGCAAACGTATGTTTATAGCATCAAGGTGCTAACTTCTAGAGTGTTCGTGTATTTGCCTAGTTATCTATATAGTATCTGTGTATTTTTTTGTTCTACATGTGGTTAAAGGACTCACGCTACACCGTGTCGGGTCCGAGCCGAGTGTCGGCCGTAGCACGGTCAACTAATGTTTCATATATTTTGTATGGATACACTCACGCTATACCGAGCGGCAACCGAGTGAGTGACGGCCGAGCAACGGACAACGGTCGGAAACAACTCGGTCCCGGCTCGGCTCGTTGCATGAATACAGTGCCGCCGAGCTGATCCCGAGCAGTCGTCGTTGTGATGCTAAACAAGTTCACTGACGTTCTGTTCGATTTTTGCTCGGACCGGCTCGGTGACCGTGCTACGCCCGACACTCAGCTCGGATCCGACACGGTCTAACATGAGTCATCCTTTATTCCCTATACCTAAATTACCTACTTACAGGTACCCTCACTCATAACACGGCTCTGTTTCGGTTACTGCGGGGCGTCGGAAACGCGGAAAATGCTTTTAATTTTAACCGACTTCAAAAAAAGGAGTACTTACTTATTCTATGTTCGGCTGTATGGTTTTTTTCAATATATGTTCGCCGATGTCTCAGTCAATTGTGAACCGATTTCGATGATTCTTTTGCTACTGTATAGAGAATGACCCAAGATGGTCCCTTAAATTTTATTCTCAAGGAATCAGTATTAGTCCAGCAAAACTTTAAGAACAGTGTAAATATTGAGGAATTTGATTTTTTTTAGTTTTTTCAATACTATCAATATATTTTATCAAGTACCTCTTATTTTTGGGTTAGCTGTGGCTGCATATAATCGCATACTGATAATTTTTAATCGCATGCTGATAATTTTTTATGTTTTAAAATTTGGCTAGATTAGCCTATGTGTCCTGATGGTCATGATAACAACCAATAAATCTTTTAAGGCTATCATGTTTATTAACACTGAAGTCATTTACAACGGGATATTTACCATGGTTTGAGTTTTGACCTCACCAATATTTCGGTACAGTTTCGTGCGCCATAATCACGAAATATTTGAAAGCTCAAAACTCAAATCATGGTATATATCCCGTTGTACATGACTTAATTGATAACAACCATATTTAAAGCATTTGTTTCCCTTGTTAGAGGCCCACATAATTAACTCAGTCGGTTATGGAGGCGCCTAAGAGTGCCGATTGCTTAATATTTTTATCCGTAATGTTTTTCTGCTGTGTTTATTGACATACTTAGTACCCATGTAAACTAGTTTATTAGTTTAGTGTAGTAAGCATAAGCTTTATTTTTAAAAAGTCTGCGTTGTCGTTTCATTTTGTATCTAATGTGATTATTGTTTATTTATTAGTTACGTTGTTAGCACTTTTCGCCTGAGATAGGTACAAGTTCATCCCAGTTCAGGCACGAGTATAACCTTTAGAATATAAGTTACATTTAGTTATATTGATAACTATGATATTATAACTATACGAATTTATTAAATAGGTACAATAACAGAAAAACAATTACAACTAGTACCTACATATATACACTTACATCTATTTCTTAACAATCTAAGCCGTCACCAGAAGCCAGCGTGCCCAGAATGCTGGCAGCCAAACCAGGTGATGATAACAGTATACACTGTTATCATCACCTGGTTTAAACGCGCGAGGGTAGGCAATAATTTAAGTACCTACCTACCTATATTTTTATTATTATAATATAATATAACATCATTTCGGTCAACGAATTAGCATTGCCATTCAAAGTGGCAATGCTGCCAGCATTCTGGGCACTCTGGCTTCTGGTGATATGTAGGTAGAGGTAGGTACAAACAAATTAAACAAACATTTAAAGCAAAAAGGTAAAATTATTTAAAAACGCGTAACCTCACGTAGTAAATGAAGGCATTAGAAAAACATTCATTGTCGTTGACCATCGCACCGTGTCAAGTCTACTATCCTATTCACCTCTTTATAATACAGCGTATAAGGGCCTTGCAGGCTTGCTATTAAGTTTTTACTGCGTCTTAGATTGGTCTTACTAAAGTAATTCCGGAATAATTTGGGGGCTGGAACGTCTTTTGTGATGCAGTGATTGCGAAGCATGACGACTGGTTGAATTGTCAAACTAAGGTTGATACTTGTATCGTTTATCTAAATCAACAAATGCACTTACTTTTATGATGGTCATAACCATGAGACAGCAAAATCCATAAAAAAAAATGACAGGGGAAACAATCACATAGGTCATGTGATAGGTATTTAATTTGCCGACGCGAAGAATAAAGCACTGAGTTTTTTTTATGCGGGCTGAAGCCATATATATGTGTGTCGTTGGTCTACAAAAGGAATTTTGGTAGGGCTTCTGGCCGGACCGGACTCGAAAAGGGGACACCCGTCGTGGCGTCCTTAGTAACATTTTTACTGTAAACAAGCAAGCAGGAAAGCAAGCTAAAACTATGGCTTCCCTCGGTTCGTAGTTTCGAAGATTTCCGTAACTTACAAAGAGAGTGGATTTTTTAACAATCAAAGTCCCTGTATGCGTATCCCTCAATTGACGTAAATAAAATTTAAAAAAAGTTATAAATCAAGTACATGACTCATAAAATTACATTTAAAATACACAATTATAATAAAATACAATGAAAAATTTATTAAAATGTAAATTCAAATCAAATCAGACAGAAAATCAAAAACATAAAATAATATGTAGGGACACCGACAGACAGACAAATATGCGAGGGACCATCAATGACCGGTAAATGTAATTTCATCTTAAAGATAAAACATTTAATTGCAACTGCAACCAAAAACACAAAGGTAACTTATCAACGTCCATGCGACATGTCCATACTAGTTTAACCAAGGTTTCGCAAACACCATGCTAGGCAGGTGGTTTCGTTATCGCAGTGGAAGAGTTAAAAACAGACAAGGATGCTGCCCTTCCGTAGCTTCGCGCTAAGTTACAGGAGTTGTAAGAATCAACCCCTGCAACTTAGCGCGGCGACCGCCACGGCCGATGATGACTCTAACCTCTACTATTTTCCCCAGGTGAACCAGTCCGCTGCTACACGTGTTCTTCGGACCTGCACCCGATGTGCAACGATCCCTTCCACGTTGACCACTACGACAGCTCCTATGGCCAGCAGCCGAGGCTCGAGAACTGCGACGCGCACGCCGGCGCCACTTATCCTTACCTGACATCTTCTAAGTCCGCATGCAAGAAGCAGAAGAAATACAGTGAGTATATTTTATTTTATAAACGTGTGGTCTGATAGTGGATTTGTGGAATCATACTTAAGAAAGAAGTCACCTCTACGCCTATGCCATACAAAATTCTAACTCAAGCATAGATCGATAGACTGAGCAAGCTTTCTTAATACAGACCTAAGCATCGAAGAAAGATTAAGGACTAAATATCTAGCCCCCCCTATGGAGCTTATGAGTCAGTAGAAGCTATGACAATAGTAAAATTAGGTACACCTACATACATAATGTGTATAGCTCATTGGTAGAGATCATCGTCTATGTTTATTGAATTTGATGGCACAAAGATGTTTTCAGGGTGATGCATAGCCCTTAGGTACCAACCTACTAAATCTTGACACCAATTTGGTCACATCTTTGCTGGAAACCGGAAACCTAGTTACCTAGTACATCTCAAGGCGCGAAGTCACTAAGCCAAGAAAGCGTAGAATGAAAATAAGTTTTATATTCTAAACTAAGGTGTATTAAAGGTAAAATAAATGGATAAGTATCGTCATAACGGGTCCTGGCAGCGTAACAAATGAAATGCACTAGTAAACTGCAAATTACCTACGCATAGCTGACTATCCGGTCGGCTGGGCAAATGATAGGCCAGGTAAAATGGGCGATTTCACCATGCATCCTGTTGCTTTTATTGCGTTTCAATTAATGAATTATTTACTTTGATATCTGTAGGACGATAGCATTGCGTTGTAGCACGCAACGCAGCAGCCTTGGCTGTTAGCCCTTGAATCTATTTATATTAGTAAATTATCACCATTTAATTCTAAAATATAGATACTTATTACTTATTTATGTTATAAGTAATACTGTGGCTATTTTGGTCCAAAAGAAATTACAGCAATGTTTGGTAAAGTTGTTCGTTTTTGGGCCATAAAGCGCTTGAGACTTTCAAGGTGTAGGTTCCACCCCTGCATAAACTTACATAAACTACCTACCTTTACCGACTACTTGCTAGCAGGTACAAAAAAATAACGTGACCAAGTACCTACCTAAATGCTCTACCTACCTAAACAGATACAGCTCTCACGCGCACTGTGACGTTCAATGTCAAACCAGCAATTATTTGAGATGAAATGTCCTTCCACTGAAGTTCCTACAACTACTTACATTGTTCTAGAAACTACTTTAATTATTTCACTTCTGAAGAATAACAAAGTTTTTATCATTGAAATGCTAATTTCTGATTGGTTAGGTAGTTATATTTGTGATGCCCTGAATATGGCCTAAGATCAAATAAGGTTATCGATGAAGTCATTGTCGTAACGCAATTTGTAAGCTGGAGGCCTATTGCCTACTCTCTTCTTAATTTGTTATTTTTTTCTCGTTTAGGTATTTTTGTATTGTATGTTTAATTTATTGTTTGTAAGTTATGTACTATTTCTGTTCTGTGCTGTATCAGGGTTGTGTTCGTTAATAAATGTTTCTCTATCTATCTATTTTAATTCTCCAACACGAAATTGCGCGTTTTTTTACGGCCAATCGGTGCCTACTCTATACACCGAATTAAAGTACTTAACAATTAGCGCAAAAAAAAAACTAAACGCATCAGATGATTGCGTGTTTTTGAGAATTAAATAGGCCTCTTGGGTCTAAATAGTATCAAACAAAAACTTGCATAGAGAAAATTGAAAACGTGTACAGAATGTAATTACATACCTATGTAGGCCTAATTTTAAACTATTTTAACTGAAAAAGTGAATGTTTGAAAAAGGTAGAGTATTTCAATAATAACAGGTAGGTACCTAAGTGAGTACTTAGATGTATGATAGATAGGCTAATTTAACTAACTCCTACGTCTGCTAAACTGTCCAACCGCGTCTGTCTGACCCCTACTAATAAGTACAAAGGTTACAGGTTACAAGTCCGGTTGCGTGAACTAATTAGTCAACTCTACGAGCGCATTTGTGTGAATATCATACATTTTCACGACCACATAATAGGAATCACAGAATTATAATATTATAGGTTCTTATTCTTACTGAGCTTTAGAAGCTAATAGCCGAAATCGAGGCTTTGAAACTCTGCCCAAAATGAGACTAGGACCTATATCTAAACTTAGCTGAAATTGAGACTATGAAACTCTAGCTCAAATTAAAGCTAAGGAGCATAGGTACATCTACAGCCTACTGGCCCACTGCTTGACTGCCTCCCCTGATAAGCGCCTTATTGGCTTTTATCATTGGGGTAACGCCATAGTCCCCACGCTGGCCATGCAGGTTTGGGAACGCTATTCGGTGTATAAATTAAGGCTATGAAACTCAAATTCAATTCTTTCATTTCCAGTCAACGGCCAAATGGTGATTTCCCGCGGATGCACGTGGAAGCGTCAAGACGACTGGTCGAACAGCTGCCCCTACTCCAACAACGGACCTAACGAAGTATCGTCGTTCTGTGAAACTTGCGAGTACGATGGCTGCAATGGTGCCGCTACCATCACGAAGTCTCTAGCCATTATCGTTGCGCCTCTTGGATATTTGTTGTTCAAATAGATTTTAGATAAGGGTGAAAGGCATAGAAACAGTCTTGTTAACATAAGTTGA
The DNA here is from genome assembly GCA_963662085.1 of Eupithecia inturbata. Classification (NCBI taxonomy): domain Eukaryota; kingdom Metazoa; phylum Arthropoda; class Insecta; order Lepidoptera; family Geometridae; genus Eupithecia; species Eupithecia inturbata. The sequence continues at coordinate 5,456,629 of OY759195.1, forward strand.
CACCGCAAATCGCAGAAGGGAAATGTCCCATTCATGCTAAAATGGCCTGCAAAGCATTTCGAGATTTTTGTTATTTTGTTGGAGATTATCGATTTTGTAACACAATTAATTTATTTGGGTACCGTACCTACTTGTGCTCCCAGATTTGTGTTTGAAAGCGTCGTCGTAGTGAGAAATACCTACCAGGAAATGTTTACATTTCACATTTTCATCTGATTAATTATTCAGCTATGAGTACCTGGTATATAGACGTATCTACCTACTCGCGGGAAATTTTCTATGGGAAACTATTTATAATATGCGTATTGTCTTGGATCCACTTATTGAGATGTTCAAGAGTCGACATAGGAAATAATGCTTAATGGTTGTAAAATGAAGATTTCTAAAACTGTTTGTTGTTGGAGCCGTTGTCGGCACCTATGCTAAACTGCCTTTAAACCGTTGGTTGATTGGTTATAAAAACCGCAACAATGGGTGGAATGGTAACAACTGTAAAGTAGATAACTCGCAGCATTGTATCTAAACTAGTTTTACCAATGTTTGTTTCTTAATGTGTCATGTCATGCCATAGAAAGGTACCTACTAGGTATCTATACCTACTGATAGCACTTCCGTAGACAATGTAAATATTTAGCAATGTCTCAAACCAAACATACGATTCTTAGTTATAGCACAATGTAACTTACGCACACAAACTGTTTCTATGCCTTGTTTAAATTATAACATTAAAATAGATGATAGGTAAAAAGAAACGAATCATTCTAAACCCAACGTAAAAGAGACAAGATTGAAGTTAACTTATAGCGAAAAACGAAAGCGTTTCCGCTTACGCAACGTTCTGGTATAGGACATTACAACATCATTGTGCCACTTTCTTCTGAAGCATGTAGTATCACATGTTCATAAGTAGTAATTTACCGCAGTCGATACCAACCTGTTTATCGAGTTTTGATGTCGGTACGGTACCTACCTAAATAATGATGAACAAAGAGAGCTTAGTTTCTGCAATTAAGATATGGGTCACAACAATAGCTAAATGAAGGTTACGTACCTATCGCACCATTTAGAACGTGTAAAATTTACACCTCCCTATATTTTATGCTAGCTGCATCGTAAATTAATAACAGTGGACCCAAAATACACCCTTGTATTACCCCCCACAAAATTATGGCGTCGTCCATGCTTAGGCTTTTACAAACGCCTTAGCAGAAGAAATTTATCAGAATCTCGATTCGTTTCTTGAATGATAAGTACAAATAAGGATAAATGTGGGACCATAATCCCGGTGCCCCCACCGCACTACCGATACGAGAAAACATCGAAATAAGAGACACACTCAGGAAAGATCTATAAACAAACACGTTACGTATATTCATATATTCAGTAATAAGAAGACATCATAAAGATGCAGACCACAGAAAATTCACATACAAATTAAGAACACATAGGTTCGTAACCATAGTTATATTTACCTGTGTAAATTAGTGACACTTATTAATTACCGTTAGTTATTTCAGTAAATAAAGTGAATTTTGTGTCAGTCAGAAACTGTACTACCTGATGCATGCATGCATTTTGGACGGCGTTGATGCTTAGTCCGAGCTAGGAATCTCAATTTATGTAGCGCAGATAAATATTGGGATTGAAAATTATCGCCTCTCATGCTGTCAATTTGATCAAATATGATCTAAGCAGGATAGCATGAGAGGTGATTATTTACAATCCTAATCTATAGCCACGCGACTTCCAAGATATCAATGTTTGGTGGTTGGTAGAATCAATAAGATCATCTTTGGGTCATGTCTAAATTTGTAAATGTACCTACCTACGTAATTATTACAATGATTTTTTTCAAACTTAATTTTATTTAAATCCATTCGATATAAATAATATTAGTAATTTGTAAATGTTGATAATTAGAGTATTTTATTTTAGTGTTGTCCTTGTTTTATATTTTCTTTCCAAGCACCTTTATTGCGCTCATTGTGTGAGATGTAACTTTATAATTATTACCTACATAACCTAACTAACTCATGTTGGTCAAGAATGACATGACTTCTAGAATATTAAAATATGCCGCTTAGATTTTAATGGTGGTCATTCTTTTACTTTTACTGGCGTGGGGCAGGGACCCGAAGTGGATGTTGACCTCCAACACCAGAGAAAGCCAGTTGACCCCTTGCAGTTGTAGTCCAGTCGACGGCAAGAAGTTCATGCAGGTCTTTCTCAACGTCGTTGCTCCAGCGATAGGTACCTCGGACGACCAATAGGCCTCCGGCCACTTGGGTGACCCATATTTGCTCTGCTGGCTGCCCGATCCTCGATGTAGAGCTGCTGTGCATCTAAACGCGTTTTGGACTAAGAAACCTACTTACACTATTTTGTAAATATATTAGGTCCTTACATATGAAATTGGCGTTTTTCGTACTGGCCACTTTAATCACAAATTTCTCCTCTTTGGTAAGGAATTCCAAATTCAAATTTGTACAGCTCTCATGTATTTGTGCTTCGATGATCGTCATTCATTTGTTTTGTTTTCTTCTGTTTTTTTCTGTTTGCGTCACTCATTTTACAAAATGGAAAACTTAAAATATCGCATTATTTACGAGTACGAGTTCCGCCGTGGCACTAGTGCTGCGGAAACAACTCGAAGGGTGAATGATGTGTATGGCGGTCGTGTTGCAAAAGAAAACACAGTTCGTTTTTGGTTCCAACGTTTTCGTTCTGGAAATTTTGACCTGCAGAACAAGCCCCGTGGACGGCCTGAGACTCAAGTTGATAATGAAGAGTTGAAGGCTATTGTGGAAGCGGATCCATCGCAAACCACGTCCGAGTTAGCTGCAGGCTGCGATGTTAGTGATAAAACTGTTTTAATTCACTTGAAGCAAATTGGGAAGATTAAAAAGCTTGAAAGGTGGGTACCTCACGAATTGACTGAAGCAAACCGGCAAACGCGCGTCGACTGCTGCGTTACATTACTAAACCGGCACAATAATGAAGGTATTTTAAACCGAATCATTACCTGTGATGAAAAATGGGTTCTTTACGATAATCGGAAGCGCTCAGCGCAATGGTTGGATCCTGCCCAGCCAGCCAAATCCTGCCCCAAGCGAAAATTAACCCCAAAAAAGTTACTTGTAAGCGTTTGGTGGACTAGTGCCGGTATTGTTCATTACAGTTTTCTCAAATCTGGCCAGACTATTACGGCTGATGTCTATTGTCAGCAATTGCAAACCATGATGGAAAAGCTAGCGGCTAAACAACCTAGGCTGGTCAATCGCTCCACGCCACTGCTGCTTCACGACAACGCTAGACCACACACTGCGCAACAGACGGCTACTAAATTAGAAGAGCTTCGATTGGAAAGTCTAAGACATCCTCCGTACTCCCCGGACCTTGCTCCAACAGATTACCATTTTTTTTTCGAAATTTGGATAACTTCTTGCAAGGGAAAAAATTCAACTCCGATGGGGCAGTCCAAATCGCCTTCAAAGATTTTATTGATTCCCGTCCGACTGGTTTTTTTAGTAAAGGGATCAATGAACTACCTATAAGATGGCAAAAGTGCATAGAAAATAATGGTTCATACTTTGATTAATTAAATATATTATATTAAAAAATATTCGACTTTTTGTTCCTCCCATACAAAACGCCAATTTCATATGTAAGGACCTAATATTATCAGTGCCTTAAAAATTCTTACGTATTACCTTATTATTTAAATGTATTTACCTACCATCACAAATCTCTAATTTTCGGCGATAATATGTTGAGTTTTTAAAATAAAGAATTCACAAAATATCTGGTTTTATTTCACCCTTGTTGAAAATCATCATCATAATTTCAGGTAAAGATGTCCACTGATGGAGAAAGGACATCTATGTATATAAATACAAAAAATGTCTGACTCATCAAGAAATCTTTCAAACTACAAGAGCTACGAGGCTGAACTTTTGCATGGGAACCCCGATTTCAGGACGTAGGTAGGCTATGAACGGATTTTTGGATATTCGTACGCAGTAGATAAAATGGGGTCAAAGGTCATTCGTATTGGTCATATCATATCAGCCCGTCAGAATTTGAAGCGCACTTGACTCAAAATAAACAGACATGACATGTGTTTCGGGGTTTTCGCAATTTGCACCCTAAAGGTCCATGGTGCGGAGTGTGTCACAGTGTGACTCGATGGGAGAAAAACTCCCAACGAGTCACACTGTGACCGGATTTGGTGTGACTCGTTGGGAGTTCACCAAGTTAGGTCACTCACTGACTCGATTCATCACGAAATGTCTGGAATTACCTACTTACAACAGTTCGAGAGTGAAATTTTGCAAAGGGTTTTATTTATGACTAAAGTCCAATTCAGAATCTTAGATAATTTATGTAAACAAAGAAATGTCATGATATGTCACTGTCATAATGACAAGTCAGGGGTAGAAATCATTTTTTTACCATGGATCACTATTAGTAGTGATGGCGCGCGGTTTTGCTTGTGCGATACGAAAGATACCCTACCTGTGGATACGGCATTGTCGCGGCCTCGTTTCCCTGTGACCGTAAGGAAATACAAATAAAACAATATAAATAATTAAATATTTTTATTGCTTAAAAAATTAAATATTATTCTGACATCTCAGAATTAGAATTGGATTCAGAATCGGATTCTGAATCCGATTCTCTTAAATTTATAATAAATCTATCCTGTACATCATCAATGATGTGGTTTAATTGGTACATTTCATTTTCAACTTTTTTTACATGGTTGATGCAGTTTATCCATTTTTCGGGTGTCACCTCACTCAAACCTTCCTCTAACAATTTCTTTACTTCAACCATTTTAAATGTTTTATTGTTTCTTGCGACGTGCCCCTTTACCTGAGCCCACACTAGCTCAATAGGGTTGAGCTCGCAGTGGTAAGGAGGCAGTCGCAAAACGGTGACACCCGACTGGGCAGCCAGCTCATCAACCACATACTTATTATACTGTGATTTATTTTCTCTTACAATTTTCATTAATTGAGCCTTGATCATAGTTTCTACATAGGCAATATTTTTAGAGCAGAGCCATGCCTGTATGTCTGCTTTTTTCCAGGCAGTAGTAGGTACAGAGAGTCCCAAAAGCTCGGCCGTTTTTTTCGCACAAGCTCCAAGTGACCAGACTTTACCCTGTGGCCAATTTTTATATGTATTTTTGTATACATTCATCACCATAAGTTTTTCTGTAGCACTCATAGATTTCTTCGGACGTTTTTTTTGTGGCGACAGATAGTCATTTGTTGACGATGTCGATGGACCCGGCATCTCCGCCGTCGGCGGCGCGAGCGCGGGTTGAGGTTCCATGTTGTGTGAGTGTGACACAACAACAACAACAATACAAGCACAACAACAACAACAAGGTTTAAAACTTAACAAAAACTGATAACAATAACAGACAACGATAATGTCAAAACGAAAACAAAACAAAAACTCAACAACGCACAATTGCACACGAGCAGCGAAAAAGGAACACATTCGACTTCGGCGGACGAGAGGCGAATGAAATGAAATTACAATGCAAACACGAAATAAAATGGCGTCTAATGTCAAAATGCGAAAATTGTTTCGAACTTCTGTGATTTACGCCCATTTTACTCCGGTAATACCAGTGTCATAAAATATTTTCTGCTAATATTTCTTCATCATTTTATAACTTTGTTAAACAAATGAAATAAAATATAATATGTAGCACAAAACCATTGCTATTTTCCATTCTATGGATATTGATTAGAAAATAAACCCTACCATAAGTACTTAGAAAAATTGAGTAATCTTCTATGAACTTCTATTTCGAAACATTTTTTTTGATATGGTATCACCTTTGTTTACATAAATTATCTAAGATTCTGAATTGGACTATAGGCGTCCAGACCGAGCCGATTAGAGCCGATTTTTGGAAATTAGCTTTCTAAGAGGGTGGAAATGGAATTCAAAGGTTTTCGTATAACAACTTTAAAACCGTAAATGTTGGCCTGTTAGTGGTTTTTGCGTTTTCCTGGGCAATTTTTTCTTCATAATAATATTCCTTGGAACTCAAGAAATATTTTAAAAATAATTAGCTAATTTGGTCCAGCCGTTCTCAAGTGTTGCGCTAAGCATCACATTTAGCGATTAGTTTGTATTTAGATTGCTTCTGCCCGTGGCTTCGCTCGCACTTTACCGGGATAAAAAGTCGCCTACGTCCGTCCCTGGGATACCGTCTACCTACCTCCCTACCAAATTTCATAAAGATCCGTTCAGCTGTTTAGAAGTGAATAGGTAACAGATAGTCAGTTTCTTTCGATTTTATAATATAGATGTGAGCCTTCCAGTGAGTATGGATGGCACTGAATGTTTGTTTCCATGCAAACTCTTCCCCACTGTATAATCTAAAGGCCAAGCGAATGAACTCGCGGGCGGGTGGTCAGGGTCAGCACAGCTAGTACCCAATATAATAGGTACAAAAATGATGTGCATGTTTTATTTAAAATTAGAGATAATAAGTAGGTACATATTATGTCATGTCATTATTATAAAAATATGTAGATAGGTAGGTATGTGATAAAAAATACGGTCTGCAATGTAAAAAAAATAGGAATATTAAATTCTGTTACACAGTTTGTCTTTTTATAAGTAGGTACTTATGTTCATAAAAATTTGATTAGTATCTGGTAGATTTTATCATACAATACAATGAAGGTTTAATGTATGTACCTACCTATATTCCAGCCAAATTCGACGTGAAATGTTTGTAAACAAACCAAAACGAGGGGGAGGGGAGGGAAATTACACGTTTGGCGTTGAATTTCACATATTTTATTTTCTTATGTAATCTTACAGCAGTACATTTTACATAAAACAGTATAAAAATAACAGTATATACCTACCTAATTGTTACCAATATTTACTGAAGGAATGATGTCATATCGACTAGCAATAGCAATTTAAGTTGTGTTTAAAAATATACAGCAAAGTGAATTTAAATTTAGCATGAGCTGTTTGTTATGTTAGTACCTACATAACAAAACATTCAGTAGCATAATGTCCGTTCTTAAGTATCAAAACGTTAAAATACCATAAAAATAAACTTACTTATTAACTCTTATAAGCTACCAATTTGTGCTTAATTTGAACTTAAGTACAATATGTATAAAAATTGTCAATAAGCAGAGATTCACAAGGCAGAATAAATGTCCTCCACAAATAATGTATAAATGGTCCAAAGAATTTGCAGTCTTGGATGATTTTTTACTACATAAACTGTAGTCAAAGTGGTCAATAAAATTTTATAAACTGATAATTAATGTTAAAGATAATTTGCATTCTTAGAGAGCAATTTTTTTCATAACAATAGTCAAGAAAGCAAGTGAACATAACAACATCTTAGTTGGTGTAAAATTAAATGAAGAATTGCAACCGTCTTTGTTGTTGCAGGAACAATGTTCTGTTAAAGTGCCATCAGATTCGGTTTTGGTGACACAGAATCCTTCTTCCTTATTACCATATTCACCCTCATCTAAATAGGCACAGTCCCTGGTGTAACTCCAACTGCCATTTACTGAAATGAGACAAACCCTTGTGAAAACTTTTCATTGAATACATAATAAGTTATGAATGAGCTAGAAACTACCTAATCGAAGCAAATAAATGATTAAATTTATGTATGGCGGATTTATAGTGAGTTGTCACTCGATGTCCCAACTATTGACAACCGATGTGGTGCAGGGGGTGAAGGTCCATCTGCGACGCAGGAGGTTGCTGGTCCGATTCCCGCCTTGGGACAAATGTTTGTATGATCTGCAAATATTTGTTCCGGTGTTCTAGTTCTATATAAAATATAAGTAGGTAATAAAAAATATCTATATATGTAATGTATTAAGTAGATTAGGTATTAAGTTTATCAGTCATCTTACTAGATGACCCATAACACAAGCTCTGCTTAGTTTGGGGATAGATGATGCTGTGTGGATTGTCCAGCATTATTCATTCTCATGACGCTCCCAGGTCACTGACTCCATTAGATACAATGGAGGTCAGTAACCCAGGTGTACACTAGGATTAAAACAACTTGGTTGCAATCCGAAGTTGCGTCAGTGGCTGCGCAATACTTTTTGGGACAAAATGGTCTCAATGGTCAAAATTAAATATTTCGGTTACTTACCGTTCCGACTGATTTTGCTGCACAGGCCAGGTAAGTGTGAGCGGTCTTTTACTAGTTTGCAATCGGTTAGAGGCAATGTGCTGTTATTAAACGGATTCCCACACGCTGGATCATAGCTAGAGCTACAGCTCCAACACTTTATGCACAATCCTGCAAAAATAACAAGAGTTTTGATTGTAAGTATGTCTCAAAATCAAACAAGCTTTGTTGAGTTACTGAAATCTTAAGTTACCTACCTACCTACCATAGGGGATTAGAGCCACAATGAAAGTTGCACAAACGAACAATTTGATGTGCGATTGCATTTTGCGCGTTTCTCACAGACTAGGTAGATTATGAGAGTTATTTAAGCCGTACGCGTTTCCTATCTAGGCTAGGGTGCACTCCACATATTATGTGGTGTACTCACTCACTAGTGTGACCGTTTTCAAAAACCTTTATACTACGAGACGTAACTTATTTTTCTACTGAAATCTACTAACGTTTTGAAAAAACATGTTGAAATTGTACTGACATTATGTACCTACATAATATGTGTGGTCTAAATTGATAATTTTTGGTAAGAAATGAAACACAAGTAGGTACATTAATATCAGGTTTTATTTATTTATAGTAGGTAGGTACATACTTTAGTCATCGTTGTCATGGTTACGGGCGATGTTATCGCTAGCGATAAAGCCCTCAAACAAAAAATCAAAAAAAAATGTTGTCATGGTTCGATTTTTTAATCAATATTTTGAATATTTTGATAGGTCTGGTTGTAAATTCGTGCAATAACCGCCGTTATCGAATAAACCTTGTTTTACATGTAAAAGCGATGATACGAGTTTAAAAACCTATATGCTGCTCTGTTTTCACCAAATTTACTTGTGAAAATATACACTCACAAAAGGCGTTTGATAGGGGAAACGGTACACATGATCCTTCTGGGTGACTTGGTACAGTGGAATAAAAACATTACTAAACGATTTAGATTATTTTAGAACGGCAGCACTGATTCGTTTTTGAAGCATTTAAAACCGCAGAAAAGTAACATCTGTCAAACTAAGTCGCGTTGACAAACGGTCGTAGTTTTTTCATTCGACACCCACACGACACGACTTATATTTTGGAGGATTTGGATGTGGATTGGTAGTGGCCATAGATTTATATCTATGGCCACTACCGATTCGAATCGATTTAACCGAATCGATTTAAATCTATGGTAGTGGCAAATTTAATCCACTCACATTTGGTGTGTTTCTTTTCTTTTGAAAAAAAGCACAAATATTGTGTGCTTTTATTTTCCTTTAACCCAAATTTCTATTTGTTAATGGTTTAATTTATATGAGATAATACATAAACTTGTTGTGATTGGGGAGACTTGATACAAAAGATTTGGGTAGACTTGATCCCCGGATCAAGTCAAATCACACCGGATCAGTAAATCTGTGCTGTGTGTCCCACAAAAGCTGTGTGCACAAGTGTTGTGTAGGTACCGATTATTATACCTAAGTTTCATGCTTTTATTTAATCGGATAGGTTCGTCGTGACTGTTTGGTTAAAATATTGGCGATTTATGCTTTACATTTTATTTGGTTTTAAGATCCTTGGATCGTTAGATTGATTGTTGTATATTCTGTTTGTACTATGCCTAACATTTTATTCGTTTATATTCGTTTTATATGTGTTGTATTTGTTTAAACATTTATAGTGTTGGTTTTCAAGTTTGTTTCTGTTAGTTCATTAAGCATGTGATTAAGAAAAGATATGTGACTAGTTTTAGTAATAGTATGTAATAAGATAACAATAACTGTCCACCATAGGTACTTACTTTGCTACCCAGCAGTGGTAGCAGTCTACTAATTTGCTGCAAATGTCTAAATTTAAGCCTGGTCAAAAAATTATACGTAAAATAATAGTTATTTTAGGTTTTTTTTGATATAATGTTCCTACAATAAAATATCCAGTGGTTTTTATTTTAGTAGAGTAGGTTTCTCACCATCAACCGTTTTGAGCACGCGTCCCCTAGTCTCGCATGCATCAAGTTTCCCATACTTAATGGGAGACTTGTTCCACCCGGATCAAGTCACCCACTTATTTATAGAGGACACATGGTACGATTCCCATTTTTTACTTTTGTTTAAATATCTTTTAAATCTTATAGAAAAATAGTAGGTAAGTATCTTCAAACATTCTTTTACTAGATAAATTATGAATGCTTTAGTCACAAATCATCACGTTTCGAAGTAAACCTTTTATTTTATAGACCAAAACAAAAGTGGGGGATCAACTGTACCCAGTTTCCCCTTCCGGCAAACACATCATCGCTTTTGCAAATTTACAAAGATTATCATAGTTCAATTTATTGTTATTGTCTGTCAATTTATGTACCTACATTTGACCAAAATTTCTCAGTGTCAATCGAAACAGTTGATTGATGACGCTAATAAATGTTGAAAGCTCGGTATAGGTATAATAGGTACTATAACTGACGATACCTTCTGCTCGTCAATTAATGGTTGATCAATATAATTAGTAATCAAATTAGGAAAACGTTCTGTCAAAGAAATTAAACTTGTAAATTGTTCTTATGCGTCAATTTGAGGGTCCAAAAACTTTAAATGTTGAATGAAACATTGGTTCCAAATGCAATCATTTTGTAAGCTGCAGGCGTCATTAAAAAATACACCTTTTTATACAGTCTTGAATTTTTTGAGCGAGATCCGTGATAATGTGTGATATTAATTTTGCCACCTTGATTCCTAGATATATTTGATTTAGCTCAAGAAAATTTATTTCACAACTAGGATCAATGGTTTCTACTGTTGTTTAGGTAATTTAACCAGCTTTCATATAACAGCTAAGTAAAGACTTGTACATGTCGACCATCCCTAGACATCCGATGAACGGCGCTATATGCCGATTGGAAAATCGTATTAAATTTATTTATAATTGGTAACAGTATTGGTATCCAGAAACAAAAAATATAATTTAATTAGGTACCTACCTACATTATCATCAAAATTAGATTGCAAGAATTCGGCCTTTAGGTTACGATCTAATAAATATTGATCATGAAAATATAATTTTAATGCGTCCCATTGTTCAATAATTCGGTTAACACAAGCATGTAAACAAAGCCATCTTATCTCGTAATGACGCAATATATTGTGTTATTCAGATCCGACAGTCTTGAAATTCTAGAAACTGTCTTTGTAAACATCTTTAACAACCTGGTCAATATTTCGAGGCAGTTCTTTACATGCATAGCTTACCTAGGTACTGCTAAGGCAACTGAGTGACAGACACATTTGACAAAAACGCAATGAGGAATAACAGCTTGTATCTTTGACACCACACTACGGTTAGTACCTAACAAAGATTACATTTGGTGTATCGGCGGTAAATCCAAGTAGGTACATCAGCAATATTCAAGTTTATCTTTTTTAGCCCATTGGACAAAGCATTAAAAACATCTTGTAAAGTTTCCCCTTCCAAACTAACTGCAAGTAAGAATTTGGTCGTCGCAGATATATATTTTTCGTCGAATAATTTTATTTTTTATTTATTAAATAGGACATCCAACATGATATCACACAACGCAAGTTAGTAACAAGTAACATGGTTCTTAAATCTATCTTTCTCTATAATATAGGAAGTCTCAGCGTGCACAATAACAGAGTAACAAAACAACAAAAAACAATTTTTTTTTAAACTGGACTGATAAAGTAGTAACAAAAATTAAAGGAAAAGTATAATACAAAAGATAAAGGAATATTTAAAAAATGCTTATGACTAAAGTAGTATTACAACATAAAAATTAAAAAATCTACTTAGAATGACATCTTTTTTTACAATAATAATGAGATCTATAATACAGGGTGTTTGGAAGCTCGGTGCAAAGCCTTAAGGGGGTAGTAGTATAGACCATCTAGAACATTTTGAGCCACATTTGTCTTAACCAAAGTCTAATTGTTTTTTTTTTAGGGACCTTTTACGATTTTTAACCAAAATCCCAAAAAATTCTAATTAAGTGCTGATAATGCAAAGTTTAAGTGGAAATGTCTATTTATTTTGTATGTTTTTATTAGCCTAATGTGTGTTTAATAATATTAAATCATTATAAAGCACAGTTTATGCTAAAAAAATGACTTTCAGACTATTTAAACTTTACAGAAAAAAAGAAAAAGAAAAAAAAATGTCTTTTAATGACATTTAAAAAAATAAATAAAATAGCTGCAGATGTTCAGATTATTTTAAAAACACGCTGAGTTATTGCTCTTTCTTTTAAGGTATCATTTACTTAGATATCTATACAATTTTTGAAAATACGGTGCCTAAACCAGTTAAAGTCCGTAAATACTGATTTAAAGGAGATAAGAAAAAAACGTTTTTGATGATTATTTTTTTAATTCTGATGCTCAAAATGGCTTCCACCATTGCGTATACATTTACGACAACGATTTCTAACTTCCGTCGTCGTGACTTTCAGCTGCATTTCCTGTTTCATAGTTGTGAAAGCTGTTTCAATCCTTTGAAGTAATTCTTCCCTCGTGGATATTTCGGTAGTGTATACGAGATCCTTTGCCCGTCCCCACACAAAAAAATCTACTGGGGTCAGGTCGGGCGATCGTGCGGGCCAAGGGATGGGCCCATCTCTGCCTATCCAGCTGTCTGGAAAACAGTTGTTAAGGTGTTCCCTGACACTTAATGTCCAATGTGCTGGGCATCCATCTTGTTGAAAGATGATTGGCCTGTCCGTATTTAGTATGGGTACTTCGGCTTCATACAGGAGTTCTGGTAAATCATTTTGCAGAAAATGCAGATAATTCTCACCGTTTAAATTATCTGGTAAAACGTGTGGCCCAATCAATGTTCGTCCGATTATTCCAGCCCATGCATTTATTGAAAATTTGGCTTGGAAAGACTCCTAAAACAAAAATGCATTTTAATTAAAGTATTCTGTTAAAGATGTGTTGAACGACTGGAATTAATTTAATAAACATTTGTGTACCTGTTTACATTGTCCCTCTCTACATTGTTGTTCAGGTAAGTTTATTATTAGGTACACAGTAATTTTCTTACCCTTAACTGGTTTAGGCACCGTATTTTCGAAAATTGTATAGATATCTAAGTAAATGATACCTTAAAAGAAAGAGCAATAACTCAGCGTGTTTTTAAAATAATCTGAACATCTGCAGCTATTTTATTTATTTTTTTAAATGTCATTAATAAACATTTTTTTTTCATTTTCTTTTTTTCTGTAATGTTTAAATAGTCTGAAAGTCATTTTTTTAGCATAAACTGTGCTTTATAATGATTTAATATCATTAAACACACATTAGGCTAATAAAAACATACAAAATAAATAGACATTTCCACTTAAACTTTGCATTATCAGCACTTAATTAGAATTTTTTGGGATTTTGGTTAAAAATCGTAAAAGGTCCCTAAAAAAAAAAACAATTAGACTTTGGTTAAGATAAATGTGGCTCAAAATGTTCTAGATGGTCTATACTACTACCCCCTTAAGGCTTTGCACCGAGCTTCCAAACACCCTGTATATTATGTATATGCCTTTTTTTTAATTATGATAGCACTACATTCATTTGTTCAAATTAAAGATAAAACAGGTAGGTAAGATACCTAGTTCAAGAGGTAGGTAGAATAAGACTTCTGATTTTCTTCTTAAATTTAGGTAGCGAATCTGTGAGGTCTATGTCCTCGGATTTAGAATAGGTAATACATTATTGCTATAACGATAATTTTCTCAGTATTTATATCCGTTGTTTCATCAATTATGATTGAAAATATGGCTTTACCTGATGAAGATTTAAACACTGAAATATCATTATGCAAATTTGTTTCAAATGTTGGAGCTATGACATCATATAAAAGATAGGTAGCTGTTTTAGTACGTTTGCATCTGAATCCTTTTGCTATTCCAGAGTCATGAAATGCTCTTTTGAAGACTTCGGTCAGATGGTCCATGACTCTAACTAAACGATACGTTGCCTTCCAACCTATCCGGAATACCAAGGATTTTCTACAAACAGGTAGGTACGGGTTTAGGAACACCTAGTGAAAACACCCATACCTACCTACAATGATAAGAGCCCTAACTAGACACTGTCGCCTTAACAAGCACATGTTCAATTCAAACTGGGTCAAAGCGATCCTGCAGATTCTGCGAAGAGCCGGAGAAAACGCCTCTTCATCTGCTAGGGGAGTGCGGAGCACTGATGCAAAAACGTAGCATCCATCTGGGCAAGCACCTGCACAGCCCAGCCGAGCTACGAGCCATCACCCCGAAGAAAATCCTACAGTTCCTAGCAGCTGCAAGGGAAAGTGGCGAACTATGAACGCCGCAGCTTCAGAGCTGAACACACGAGTGGCGATCAGAATAGGCCTATCATGGCCGTAGTGGCACGAAAGCCACCTTAAGCAAAAAAAACATATGTAAATAGGTACCTAACTATAACTACCTACCTTACCTGCTTAAAAGATCTAGACAATCCCCGTTTGACATTGCTAGTCATCTAACTCCTCAATCCTCAAAAAACCTCTTCAAACACAATCGGTCAATGATACAAATTAAAAAATAAATAAATAATGCTGGACAATCTAGTATGAGGACCTCATACAAACTCATTTTGAACCTACCCAACACTATATTCGAGTAATAGATCAGCCCTATCATGTCACCCCAACCTCCTCTAGAGTCGTTCGAGCCCACAACACCGCGCGCCAATATCACGTTCTCTCTGTCACTCATGAATGCAACGCACTACCTTGTCTCGTTTGTGTGAGTGGCAAAGCGGCCGCGGCTGTAAATATTGAGTAAAATAAAATTATTGATTTAGATAGATAGATATAATACTTTATTCACAGTAACTTTTAAATAAAACAGTATGGTACATACAGAAGGTAACAGAATTTGCGGCCTTATCGCTTAAAGCGATTTCTTCCAGGCAACCAAATAAATAAATAATTACCCATGATTTTCCATTTTAAATAGACCTAAACAGTACTTACAAATGAAAAGATACCTACATCCTGCCTGATATTTAGAGAGTGCCCAGTTTAATAGTGTTGCACTTTCGTAACACACAAAATGGCATTTCTGTTATTTTTGCTCTTCCGAAATTCCGCAAAGTACCTACGTGTCCGCGTCGAGGCCTGACGCAGGACGGACTGATTTCACTCAAGGTGATCGATCACCTTGAGTTTGTCTTGCCGCGCAGATATCGGTAAAACGTATCTACCTCAGTTTAAGTATATTATTGCATTGCAATAGTTTATTTTTACAAAACACCGCCCACTCAACCGTTATAGAATCGCGCGCATAGCGAAAGACTAGAATAATTATTGTACATGCATTGCAATAGAGTTTATTTACAAAACGAAACGGATCTCAGATCTTCGAAACCCCAAAACCCGTAAAAACTCAATTATTTTTTGTATCGCTCCTCATGCTGATAACATTTTGGCGATGCTAGCTTAGGGTGCAGGACGACCCAATGTCTGATCCTCGCATGGAACACCCAGTGTTTTTTTCCCTCTTTGTTGTACCTACAGCCTTGCAAAATCTGATTGTAAAGAAAGCAATCAAACTAATTAAGAAAGTTAATTAATATATTTTATAAAAAATTGCACATAATTATACTTAATTATCATCATTGTACAAATATACTTACATACATACAATTATTCTATGGACGGTTTCAGTCTTCTTGTAAGTATATTTTAAGTTTACAAACATGAAAAAGTTGCACTGTGATAATAACTTGATTAAATCATCATAACATTAAACTTCTACAATTCTACTTAGGATCAAGGCACACTGAAATCAATTATTATAATAAAAAAATAATGCTGGACAATCCACACAGCATTATCTAGCCCCAAGCTGTCTGTTGTGTTATGGGTACTAGATGACTAAATATTATAGATGTTTTTAATTATACATAGAAAATACCCAGAACACCTTGAAACAAACCGAGGCGGGAATCGAACCCGCAACCTCCTGCGCGCAGGCGGACCATCGCCCGCCGCGCCACAACGGTCGTCAAAAAACAAAATCTCGACAACGTAAGGCTCACATGTCAATATGCTATAAGAATCTTCACTTCAACACTGATAAATTCACTTCACTTCACCTATAATATTATATTATCAGTGACTTCGCTTTCATTGTGTCTCGACTCTTACTGGATATTAATCTAGGGTGTAAAAAAGTAATATGTACATTAAAAACAACTGCCTTTGTATGCATGATTTTTTGTGCAAAACATGAAGTCTGTTATACTATATCATATCACTAATGTATAAAAATTGTCTTTTTTCAATGAGATTCATCTAAGGCATACTGCCTGGCTCTTATAATTTACTCTTACAAATTTTAATATCATCTGAGGCTCACAGACTCACAAATTGCAATTATGTGATATTTTTCCTCAGCAGTGGTCAATGTTTGTTTTATACCTAAACAATAGATAAGTAAATGTGAAATTACATTCTTAGAAGGCAATTTTTTTCACTGCAATAGTCAAGAAAGCAAGTGAATATAACATTATCTTAGTTGGTGTAAAAGTAAATGATGAATTGCAGCCATCTTTGCTGTTGCAGGTACAATATTCAATAAAAATGTTGTAAGTGCCAGTTCTCATGAGACAGAATCTTTCATCCCCTTGGATACCTACTTCTCCTAAATAGGCACAGTCCCTGAAGTACCTCCACTCGCCATTGACTGGAATGAGAAAGACCTTAATGAAATATTTTCATGTTGATACACTAAAACATACTAAAAGCCAACAAGTAGGTATAGTACCTGGGGATAAATATTGCACATCAACCTTTGGAAAGAGACAATCTGCTAATTTCGGCTTCGTAGAGCGTTATCTCTGTTGCACACTACCTATGTGGCGTTTTGTCAGTTGTTGTCAAGTGTGATTGAGTGTGGTCGCATCCAGTTTAAAATATATATTATAGAGTTGTTAACACCCCTAAATTTAAATAATTTAAAGTTGTACTATGGCATCTTTAGGAAAGCGAGGGAAACCTTTACGAGGTCAGTCACGCAAAATTATACAATGTTTAGGTATAAACATTTTGTAACCGAAGCTGACTGATCTAATGCCACTGGAATTTTAAGAAGAACTTTGAATAATATATTAAACAAAGTCGGTATTGAACACCTCCTCCTCCACCTCCACAGCCTATATTGGTCCATTGCTGGACCCAGGCCTCCCCCTGATAAGTGCCTTGTTGGCTTTTATCTCACAGGTGGTAATGCCCACAATCCCCACCCTGGGCATGCGGGATGGGGATCGCAGTACGATGGTAGAATTGTTCTGCAGTATTAAACACATTCTACTGCAATTAAGTTCAGCACCCCGAAAAAAGTGAAATCAAAGAATCAATTTTGTTTAGATATGGACGATTTTGATTATGATGTTGTTCGAAGAATGGTGTATGATATTAAGCGAAATTAGCCGGTTGTCTCTTTCCAAAGGTTGATGTGCAAAATTCATTGCCAGGTACTGTAAGTATTTTCTTGGATGTATGTATGCGTAGGTTAAATTTAGTCATATCAGAAGAGAGAAATAGAAGATTGATGTAATAGAGAGTTCACCTGTCACCATCACACACTTGATCACTATAACAAGTCTTGCTCACATGGATAATCTCCGTTGAGACAAACTGTTGTGGCCTAAAATTTGGGAGGACATCATCATTTTCCAGGTGGGAGATAAAAGAGACCGTATAAAGTTGTAATTCTATCAGAAAAGAAATTTTACCTTTCGGTAGGTATGTACCTTTCTGTCTGATTTTTCTGCACATGCTTGGTCTTACTCCTACTAAATGAGAGAGTCCTTTTTCTTGTTTGCAGTCGGTAATAGGGACAGTGCTGTTATCAAAAGGATCCGCACACTTAGGATCATTGCTGGAGCGACAGTTCCAGCACTTTATACATAATCCTGGAACAAAAAACTACATTATTTTTGAACGCAGTGCACTCCGGTTTGCTGGTGTTGTATGAAAATTTGATGTACCGTATGGAATTAAAGCCAGAATTATAGTTGTACAAACGATCAATTTGATATACGATTGCATTTTGGGCGTTTCTGATTTGATTTACAAACCGATTTTAGTTAAATTGTAAATTATAAAAAACAAAACGGTTGTCCAAGACGCAACACGAAAAGCAAGCAAGGAAAGGAGACAGACAAAGTTGTTAGCCAGGAAGCCACACCCATTTGTCAATGTCAGTCAAACTGACGTGACTATCTAAGGCAAATCAAAGCTGCTTGATTCTGAAATAACAGCCAATCGTTGAGTTGATTGATAAGCATAAATGTATTTTTAGGAAGCAAGCAAAGTTCATTGGTTGGAATGCCTGGATGTCATTAGACTTGTGTCACTAACAAACAGTCGAAGTCTTTGGGTGTGTTTGTTGTGGTTGCGTGCGTCCAGTACAAAACTTTAAACACTATTTTAACTTTGTAATTTCTTTTCATTTCCAGTAAACTAAAACAACAGTTATACCTCAATGATGTTTACTAGATCCCTGGTAATTCTCTCCTTATGCGCCCTGCCAACCGGTAAGCTATTTATCGGTATTTTCCCCCATTGCTACCTTGTTTCACTTCTTCACTCGCAAATTCAAACTTCTGAAACTTTCAGTTTTCTGTGTGAGATGCTACCAATGCGCTTCATCACAAGACAGCAAGGGTGACGATACGTGCGGTGCCTACAAAAAATTTGATAGGGAAAGCCACATCGCCGTTGAATGTGGAAGTGATGAATCCCACATGCCTGGCTCTTTCTGTATGAAGCTGACCCAACAAGGACCAAGAGGATTCATATGTAAGTACTTGTATTCTTACTATAATGTACTTACTTATCGCGGTGAGGAACATGTTGGCATCATATGGGCCGGTGACATTGGTTTAAAGTGGCTCACTCATACATAGTATTCCAACACCCAGTTTAGATACCCACTGTTTAACTGTGTTTTGTGTTGTTTTAAGGAGACTGTACTAAAGTAGTCTCTCTGTGTTGTCTACCTATTGTATAGTTTATAGTAAATTTAGATAGAGTTATTGTACATGCCTAACTTTATATGTGTGTACCTTGTATTATCTAATAAACTATTTCATTTAATTTTATAGATAAATTTGTCTATTTGGTCTCTTTGCACCCCTTGCTAGACATTGTCAGAGAATATAATAATACTAACACATTGTTTAAAATGTAGTGTAGTTTCTAGCAATATTCTTTGTTTTCTTGATTCTATTATTTATTGACCTCAAGGATGCTTTTATTCCAGGGGATGGAAGATGGAGGCAGGTGATAAGACGCTGTGCATCAGTCGCTGAAACTGGTGTCACTGGGGTCTGCAACTGGGGAGTTTATGAGAATGGTGTGTACTGGGAAGAATGCTACTGCTCGTCTGATGAATGCAACAGCTCAACATTTGTGACAGTGAATATGACAGTACTGTTAGCTACGCTAAGTATGGCATTAGTTACTTACAGATTTTTGTGGTAGAATTTGACCGATTAGAAAACCACTGGATATGAAATTACTTTTGTTTAGGTATTTGGCGGCTGTATCTCCATCAAGCTGCTGTATTCAGCAGTTTGTACTGAGCATTTTTATGTAAGAATACAGTTTGAAGTTATTGAATAGGAAATTAATTTGTACTACCCTGGTGAATTTACGTGGCACCTGGTTTGAGTAAAAACTAAAAAATACAATAATAATAAGAAATAACAGCAAGAGAATAACTCGAAAATTGTACATGTGCAAGGGTAATTGTGATGCTATCGCTACAGCCGTCGCACGGCGACGGCGGCGGACGCCGCGCTGGGCAGCGGGGGAATAATCAAGTTCCGAGTGTGGTGCCGTGTTAATTCGCCAGGTCATCTCTATCAATTATTTTGAACACATTCAAAAATATTTTTTAGAATATTATTAGATTAATTCCATGTTTCATGTACAGTGGTTTTAAAACAGTGTATAAGTGCCTTATTTAGCTTATTTATAGATATTTTTCATAAAAGATTTACTAACTTTTAAGTAAATTGACAAACTAACAAATAGGATAAGCTATGAGTGATCCGTCCGGATAAGTACCTCAATCTATTGATGTAAGTAATTAAAACACCTTTACAATGACATGATAAATGTTAGGCCTATGAATCTCAAAAATAACCATGTTTTCTCTATCAAAGAACTAGGAATGTTGAAAATTTAGCATAGTATTGTTCCGTCCAAGCCAATTAATGTAGTAAGTAAATTTAGTTCTTTAAAATTAGTAGTTTGTGATTTGTGTTATACTTACATACATTATTAATATTTGGTGTATATTTTAATATTTAGTGTTATCATAAGAATTTATTTTTTTAAACTTAGGTACCTACATAATAAATAATATACATCATTATTATTAACAATTTAACATCACATAATTTATTTATTTTATGTTAAAGAATAAATTACTCTTGTATGAATGTATGTGTTTGTGACATAATATGTATCACGATTTATGAACATTTATATATGTAACTGCATATACATAAAAATTTAGCTTGATTGATCTTTATAGAACTTTGTCTTGGGTTGTATAATAATTATTATTATAATTGTCATAAAATCTTATCAATGAAATAAACATATTGTATAACATAAAAACACTGTTATTTTAGAAATACAAATGTCTATTTGACTTTACTAGGATAGTATACTTACTTTATTTAGCTTTCTGGATTAAAAATTATGTAGCAAAATAATATTTTCTCACAATCCATACTATGGTTATAAATTTGAAAGTAACTCTGTCCGTCTGTTACCTTTTCACGCCACGATCTCAATGAAATTTGGTAGAGAGGTAATTGGTATCCCGGGAACGGACATAGGCTACTTAAAAAGCGCCTGCGATGCCGCTTATATTTTATATTAAAAACAATAGGGTTCTTTTTTAATGAAAACACTCGCTGCTAAACGAAATTAAGAATGATATACCTACTTAGTTACTTGCATGGAAGACGAAAACGAGTTATTGGATAAACATGCAGGTAAACATTTCAACATGAACCGGAATATGAGTCCCGGTTGTAACCGTTTAACTACAGAATTCCCTGAAAATGTTCATAGTGAATTATCGTTCCTCATTGAGCTTTCGGCGGTAGTTTTCATCGCTTTTCTCCGCTCGCATAGGGCTCGCTCGGGAAATCTCGTAAGGTCGGTCGGTAGTCAGCGATGAGCTAAGTCCGGCTAGCTCGCTCTGACTCAGCGGTGAGTCATAGGTGTGAGTGAGAGATTGCTGCCTCCCATGTTTTCATCATGAAATCCCGGTCGAGACGGGCCCGAGGCTAGAACATTTTCCCGTAGGCTTTCAGTCTTTTGAAACCCGTTCCCGGGTACACACGCGCGCTCTCGCATTCTAAACGTTTGTGTGGAATGGTTAAGTAATCATTTGGGGACTCCTGTACGAGATACATAGTGATGAGTTAAGTGATATCTTAGTGAGAAAAGTGTTTTCAGTCAGAAAATTAGATCGAGTTTTTTTTTATTTGTAATCGTGATAACCCTTTATATCATCTGGCGGGGCAGAGATTACATTGGCTAGGTGAGTGTTTTAGTATGTTATTCTGATTATTTATTGATAAGTTTGATTTGTCTTGACGAAGGAAAGGACGGCAGTGGTCGGTAAAGGTTACGACCCCAGTTGAAGCTGGGGGGAGGGAACACGTTATCTAACCCCTAGAATCGTAGGTATTTACCGCTAACATGCCTAGGTTAATACAACGCACTTTCACCCGGGAATTTTAATATGAGGATTCCGATTGGATTATTTAATTTTCTTACGCTCTAGGTTTCTATTCCCTAGGTGATCTAGGAGTTGCGCAGCGTAACCCTTTGAGTTTTCAAGTGATTACCTTCAGCTTATTTACCACTAGCTTTGACCCGCGGCTTCTCACGCACTTTACCGGGGCTAAAAGTAACCTATGTCCGTTCCTGGTATACCGTCTACGTCCCTGCCATATTTAATTAAGATCCGTTTAGGCGTGAAAAAGTAACAGACCGACAAGAGTTTATTTATTTATTAATAAAGGTTTACCAACCACATACATATCAATCATTTAAAACAAACTTATAATTAGGTTCTGTTCTGATAAGCATGTTACTAACAGGTAAACACGACATTTGTAAGAATGACCTTCACAAATCTACTTAAAATTATATAAACTGAATTTGTATTTTTAACGAATCTACATAATAAAAATAAACTATCTGAGAATAAACTAATACAAAATAACATTGTTATTAACAATAAGACTAACTATATTATGTATGACTACTTAACTATATTTAATCAGGCGGTTCCTCTAGAGGATATCGGAAATGGTCCAGCAATTTACTTTTAAATTTTGTAGCACTATCATTGAAAATGTCTATGTCTATCTTTGTGTTCATGAAATTGTATTGGTTACACAATCTCACAGTCGGAGCCTGCAGGCCAGAAAGGAGTGCTTAGAATTTTTGAAATAGGGCGTCTAGGAATTCTAGTGGGAACGGCTAACCCGACGTTCATGGTTAATGAGGAACAGTCAATTGTACTGTTTATAACTTTACCTATGGAGGAATGATAGTTCGAGTATCTTACGGCGACAGTAAAGGGAATCTATTTCAAAGTGTTTCAGTTTATCGGGGTATGGATCTATGGGATATTCCAGGAGAGATAAATGCAAGATGTCTTGTGAAAGAGCGTTGTATACTTTCAATTGTTTGGGAGTGAACGCTGTATATTGGGTTCCAAATGGTGCAGGCGAATTCCAGAATGCTTCTAACAAGAGTATTGCAAAGGAGAACTTTGGTTTTAGGTTTTTTGAAATCTTTAGCGTTACGTTTTATAAATCCCATTGATTGTGCAGATTTTTTAATGATGTTGTTATAATGTGAAATATAATTGAGTTGGTAGTCAAGGGTGACGCCTAGGTCTTCATTTCTTTTACTTTTGCAATTGTGTTATTATTGATGATGTATGTAGATTCCAGCGGCAGTTTTTTCTTAGAAAACTTAATATGGTAACACTTTGAGGAGTTTAGTACCATGCCGTTAATTTCGCACCAATTTACAACTGAATTTATGCCATCTTGCATTAATTTAACATCTAAGTTGGAACTAATCTCTCTATAAAATTTCAAGTCATCTGCATACATGGAAAATTTACCTACAATGTTTTACGTGCTGTGATAAATCATCGATGAATATGAGAAATAGTATAGGTCCCAGATGAGAGCCCTGCGGAACGCCGGATTTAGCGTAATAAACCATGGAGTCATAACCTTTAATTGATACTACTTGGGGTCTGTTATTTAAGTACGACGTAAACCATTCTAATAATGAGCCAATGATACCCCGCAAAAACAACTTGTTGAGAAGCACAACATGGTTGACTTTGTCAAAGGCGCTGCTGAAATCTGTATCAATTCTGTATCAATTTCTACGCCCTTGTCTAAACCTAACGACAAATCCGATATAAAAGTTGTGAGGTTCGTTTCTATAGAGCGGCCACGTCTAAATCCATGTTGTGAGTCAGACAATGATGAGTTTACATGTCTAGTAACTGTTGGGGTAAGCAAAGATTCAAACACCTTAGAGAAACACGATAGAACAGAGATAGGCCGATAGTTTAAAACACTACTGCGATCTCCTTTTTTGAAGACTGGCACTACTCTAGCTCTTTTCCATTCCGGAGGGCAGACACCGTCAGCCAAAGACCGATTGAAAATAAGCGTCGTAGGTAAAGCTAAGACCTTGGCACACTGTTTGATGAAAACTGGCGGAATGCCGTCTAGGCCGGCTCCCTTAGAAGGATCGAGTTTTTTGAGTTGGCGTAACACTTCTTCTGTAGTGAAATGTAGAATTCCTAAGCAGTTGGATTGAGAAAAATTTTTTGTTTTTTGATCGTCACGCCATCATCACGCATTTCCAAAAAGTTTTTTTCATTCTAATCCATACTTCCATACTAATTAATCCCAATAAAAAAAACCATATTATAAATTCGGAAGTATCCGATAGGTACCTAATTAGTGCTTCCAAGTACTTATCATCATCAACCTATCTTAGTCCACTGCTGGACAGTGTTCTCAAGTGGAGACCGCGACTCGGCAAACGTAGTGTAGGACGCCCTCCGGCCAGGTGGGATGAGGATCTGCGAAAGACTGCAGGCAAATGCTGGATGCGGCAAGCTGAAGACGCCGTTATGTCACTCATTGGGGAGGCCTATGTCCAGCAGCGGACTAAGTACTTATTTATAACCTCAATTATTTAGGTGCTGCTTGTCGCAGGGGATAAACATGAGCTAAATCCATACTAATTTTATAAATTCGAAAGCAACTCTGTCTGTCTGTTACCTTTTCACGCCTAAACGGCTAAACGGATCTCAATAAAATTTGGCAGGGAGGTAGATGATATAACGGGTACGGACGTAGGCTACTTCTATCTCGGAAAAGTGCGTGCGAAGCCGCGGGCAGAAGCTAGTATTATATATTCGAAAGTAACTCTGTCTGTCTGTCTGTTACCTTTTCACGCGTAAACGGCTGAACGAATCTTAGTTAAATTTGGCAGGGAGGTAAATCTTATCCCGGGGACGGAAGGGCTTGGCTACTTACTTGAATAGCGCGTGCTAAGTGCGAGCTAGTAGGTACCTATTGAATAAGTGTGTGTGTTTTTATAGTTCAGACAACTATAAAAACACACACACAACATGACAATTATACATTCGATGTAAACGCTGCAGTGCTACAGCGTGATATCCCACAAGCCAAGTTCAAATCAATTTATACGGTCCAAGTCCCTCTGAATGAAATGAATTATTGTTAGTTTAAACGTTCTACGATCTTCCACTGACTGTTGACTTTTGAACCTTCCTCAACGGACAAGGCTTGGAACATGGACGAACTAATTTATTTATATTACAACTAGCTTCTGCCTGCGGCTTCGCTCGCGTTCTTTCGGGATAAATAATATATACTTAATATTATAAATTCGAAAGTAACTCTTATCTGTTACCTTCACACGTCTAAATGGCTGGACGGATCTTAATGAATTTTGGCTTGGAGGTAGGTGGTATGCCGGGGACGAACAAAGGCTTTATCCCGGAAAAGAGCGTTCGAAGCCGCGGACAGCAGCTAGTAGCTTATATATTATTCAAGGTCTACAACGACATCTACGCGTCTTCGCTCGCGATTTTCCGGGATAAAAAGTAGCCTATGTTCGTCCCTGGGATATCATCGACAGTTACTTTCGAATTTATAATAAATTAATAGTGTGGATAAACGACTGCACTGATTTCCTGGAAACATGGATAAGAACACTCTCGATCACGCCATCTTTGAAACAAAAAAACTTAAACCAAATCGGTCTATTAATTTAGCAGCTCCATTTATTTCACAATTTGAATTTTTTTTTTGTCGGTTTAGAAAATAGTTAATTAATTATAGAGTACTAGGTGCTGCTTGCGGCGTCGCATGTATGTAGCCTATTTATTTATTTATTACGTCCCTCCCCGGGCTACCATTTACCTCCCCGCCAAATTTCATTGAGATCCGTTCTGCCGTTTAAGCGTGAAAAGATAACAGACAGATATACAGACAGATAGACAGTGACTTGCGAATTTATAATATTAGTATGGATATAGGTATCTAAGGTACGATCATATTGATAGAGTTTTGAGGATATCCTGTAAATCGCAACTTCCAAAGTTGTGTTGTCGTCGCCTGTATCGTTAATTTTGCTTCTTAAATACTGTCGGCCCATGAAGCCGGACCTTCTGACCGGCGGCGTTACGTTGCGTAATGTAACGTGTAACACAGCGAGCGTTCGTGCAGTCAGTACGGGGAAAGAAGGCGCTCGCAACGAGCAATGAGACGGATTTTTGACGTTTCATGCTCGCAGTGAATAGTTCAATAGCATTACGCCCCGTAACACCGGTCCTGAGTATCCTAAGGAACACACACAAAACACTCACAAAAACACACTTCAAATTTTAACATTTTTATTATGGTAGCTTATCTATGACATACTGTGAGGTACCTAATTAACATCAGCAATCTTCTTTTAGAATCAACATAAATACTGCTTACCAATTAGGTAAGAACTTAACAAATATAATCATTAATTACTTAAGTTTAATCAACACAAACATGTGCCAACTGGCTGCAAGTCATTATGACAATAGATAGTACGCAAAGCAAAGGAGGAGGAGAAGTGGTACTCAAAGGAATCTATTGTCCGGCCTTAATTGGAGTGCTACTATCATTCGAGATTCATCCTATTGCAATGTGCTAGAGTAAGCTGGCCCATTTCAGCTAAGAACAGCGCATCATTGATGATCTTCTCTGCCATCAGTCTTTGCTTATCATCAGCGGCTGAAATGTCCCTGAGTTTCATAGCTACGGTCTTCCCAAGCATATCGAATTTGTCCGCTTGAGTCGCTAGCTTGTATGTCTTGATGTGCTGGAAGTGGAAACCCGAAAATAAATAAATGACACACATGAATAAATAAATAAAAAATAAACGCAGAGTTATGAGATTTCTACATACGTGTCCACAAAATACGTAAGTAACGTTAGCTTCCTACCAATAAGTATTGCCATGCCCTTTCGCTCAGGTTTCACAAATGTTTGCGAATAAGTAGAATAGGTAATTTAAGTATGTACCTATTACAGAGTAGCAATTTTTTACGAATAATTACCAAATAAATTTTTACGTGCAGATATTTTATCGAGGATAAACCCTATCAAAATACAGGCTAAGTAGGTATCCTGGCTAGCGGCAAGTACCTACACCAGTTGTTTGAAAAGATTATTTAAAATTTTCACGTTCATGCTTATTAAGGGGAGTTTTCAAACTAAACTTGTAAAAAATTGCCATTTTCTTTCATTTTCAATAATGCATTTCTTTGCAAAGATTGATGCTTATCAGCAACCGGATCCGTTAGTGCCAAAATAGAGGGTGTAATTTTTTTATTTTTTTTTTTAATTTATTGGTTCGATTTCCAGCAAAAGTAAAAGATTTAAAAAAAATGTTAATTAGTATGCAGTTTTTTTTCCTCATAAATCGAGGTCATGGCTCCTTTCACGACTTTTCTCCAACTCTCATGGTTTCGTATTTGGCCATCCCATATCAAAAAGCCACTCTGTGTGGTGTACCTACCTGTTTTTCTTAATTCGATATTGTATCTAATTCACTAGAATAATAAACATAATACATACCGCCATGTATCTACAAACTCAAATTAATAGTGCGTGGAGAAAGAAATTCACTGTCCAACCTCAATTGTTTTGCAAAAGCATGTATCATAGATTTGCTATGACTAAAGTCGCAGGAGCAATCCTTCTGCTACAGAAAACATTGCTCTCTTAAGCATCCAACCAAACCTCGGGAAGTCTTAAAACTTAGAATGCAATTTTTTTTCATACTCGGTTGAGGAAATGTGATTTTTGTGGAATCAACAACGTCACAGAATATAGAGTAGAGTCACAGAATTAGGAGTCGACGAAAAAAAATCATTTCCCGAGGGATTAGGAATACATTTTTTATGGGACCACCTCGGGATTGATACAATACCGAAATAATCATCAAAATCGTACGGAAAAAAGAATATAAAAAATATACATACAGCCGAACATCGTCCTCGCCGCGCCTCGTCCTTTTTTTGAAGTCCGTTAAAAAGACAAACTAAGGCAGGTTTTACATAGAGGTACGAGTAGGTAAGAAAGATACCTTTTCGTTAGGAGTGTGTGAGGAGCTGGCCTGAGCAAGTTCTATTTTAATCGATCTCCTTTCTCTCTTCTGCGGGGGTTCATCAACATCACCATCATCATCAGATGATTGAAGTGGGTCAGCGCCTTCGTATTCTTCAGTCTCTTGATCGTTCACTTCTTCTTTTAGGTTTTTTGGCGATCTGGTGTCCTGAAAAAAACATTGGCCATTAACCTTACAAAGATGCCTGGGTACATCATCATCGATACCTATCTTCAGCTTAACTTCCCCCGCTGCTAGGTAAGGACCTTCAAAGTATTTATGCTGTTCCCCATCCTGCGATCTTAGAGCAATCTTGGCGAACTTTAAAATACCTTTAATTACAACTATACAAACCGGTATAAGTACCTAAAACCTAAATAAACCTAAAATTCTGTCTCCAAACCGATATAAAATCTGCTATGAAATAGTTGCGGAACGAAAGAGAATAGGAATAATTGGGAAAAGTAATATATCCAAAAACCGGGTTTTATCATCCATTCCATTGGGATGATGCTGTGTGGATTGTCCAGCATTATTTATTTATTTATTCGACCGCCGCAAGATATACATTCTCATTTTCGTCTAGGTACCTACTACTAAATTAGATAGGTACCTTGGCTAAAGGTAGGAAGGTACCTATAAATTAGTTTCTTTTCGACGACTGATGTGGACTCAGGAGGTTGCGGGTTCGATTCCCGCCCTGGGACAAATGATTGTACGATCTGCAATTATTTGTCCCAGGTTTTCTGGGTATTTTCTATGTATGATAAAAAATATCTATCTATGTAATATATTATATTAACTATATCAGTTATCTAGTACCCATAACACAAGCTCTGCTTAGCTTGGGGCTAGATGATGCTGTATAGATTGTCCAGCATTATTTATTTACATACATATTAGCTAAGATATACCTATAAATAGGGACACTTACAATACAATTTTCAATCACTTTTGCTAGTTTCTTTGTCCCATCGCTGTCGTTTAGGACAATACCACCCTTATTTTCAATGTTTCTTCTTGTAACTTCACCGTATTCCGCTAGATGATGGCTACTCAAATGGTACAATAGGTTTGATCCGTGATGGCCCTGAAAGTGAATATCACAGAGACTTAAGGAAAGCCGGACCAATGGCTGTTTTACACCTATTACGTAGTCAAGTAGTAAGTAACTAAATTGTACCTTAATTTTATGCGTCTGAATTTTTATGTCCATTCCATACGTACGAGAAATAGCAATAAGCACCTAAAATTGGATTGGATTACAAATACGGTAACGTTACTTGTCCAAAATATTACGCCTCGTAACAACACTACCAGTACCTACCTACCTGGCTTTAGAGTAGACTACGGCTACTATTTAAGTACACCGAGCGCATCTAGGTAGGTACCTACTTACCTAAATTTTTGACACTGTTATTTCGCTAAGTACCTTAAATCATTATAATACTAAAAAAAACTGAGCAACCCACCGTAAATCCGTAAATTCAGTTTGATAACTTTTAATGTTTTCAAGTATGAAACCGGTACAAAGCACATGCCACAGTTTAAAATAATGTTACTATGACCACGTTACTCCACCCACCCGAAAGCGAACGTTTAGGAACGCGGTAAACTATAACGGTATTGCGTTCGATATAGGTACCTAACGTTGAAATGAAAACTCACCGCGACTTGTCGATCACAGAAACCGCACTTGGATGTATTTGTTTCTTTGTCGTATACAAAATATTCGTAAACTAAGTTTGTTCTATTCCTTCCCATCGTGTTATTTTCTATAAAATATGTGAAACACGTCAAGTCACTCAGATTCACGGACCGCGTTTGTTTCGTTCGTTCGTGCGCTCTTCGTGCGTTTTCGGTGGCGCTCGGGCCACGCTCGGGCGGACGCCGCCGTCGTCGTCACGTCGCGCGTCAGCCCCCCCTCGCTTCCCTCATATTATATCGATAGGGTTTTTGCACAGCGTTATTGAATACCGGTACTTACTGCTTCCTAGTAGGTACCTATAACCTCAATTGATTGAGATGCTGCTTGTCGCAGTGGATAAAAATAAGCTAAATTGCCGAATAAAAACAACTGGTAGGTATGTAACCCTTCGTTAGATTAATATTGTAATCGCTCTTTTACCGGACCACGACACAGTAGGTAAATAACCGCCAGGTGCGAGTCGACTCGCACACGAAGGGCTCCGTACCGTAAAAATCAGGCAAAGTTTTCATAGAACATCACTAGAAGTCGCTAGAGGTAGCTGGTTTCTATAAATGATTCTCAGATGTCAGCAGACTGTTACAAACAATCTAGAGGTAGCTAGCTGGTTTTAATAATTGATTCTCAGATATCAGCAGAATGTTGCAAACAATCTCGAGGTAGCTGGTTTCAATAATTGATTCATTAATATCAAGACTCAATATTAAACATATTGTTTATATTTAAACTTGTAAACACTGCAATCGGGATCCGTTTCTAAATCAATTTTATTTCATTTCTTATCACCACGGATACCGGGTTCAGCGGGTAAAAATATTTATTTGTTTTTCGTTAGAAACCGATCCCGGTAACGTGGACACAAACCCAAATTATCACTTGTTCGGGGACCCCTTTAAATTTTAAAATGTATAATATTTTTAGTTTTTGTTGTTATCAATTTGAAGTGTTTTTTTATTTATGAAGTCTCAAGTGTCTTCATATTGTGTTTCAAGTCAACAAAGAGCAAAAATAACCAAAAAAAAACAACTTTTTTGCAATGGATATTTTTTTTGGATATTTATCTTATGATTATTATTTGTTGTTGCGGCAAGAGGTATAAATTTCAACAGTCTACCTCTTACGGTTCATGAGGTAGAGCTCTGTGACAGACTGACGAACGGACGGACGGACAGCGGATAGTAATAGGGTTCCGTTTTCACCCTTCGGGTACAGAACCCTAAAACTATTTAAGTTTTAAAGGGACTGCCTACCTAATATAATTTTATTGCTAGGTTTTATTTGATGGGTAGGTAAACTATGCGTCCAATTTCGATGAATAAGATGTCAGTCACTCGATTCGAAATTATTCTCCGGATGACAAACATAGGCTAGGTAGGTAGGTAGAGGTACCTATTATGGGCTTTAAGTAGGTATGGTACACTAAGTAAATTTTTTGATGAGCATAATCAAGTTCAAAACCTAAAGGGTCTCTCACTCTCATATTCATAATAGTCTGCTAACTTAAACCCAATTCCTCACTCCTTCTATTAACATAATAATATGTAAGAAATAGCACTGCTTAGCAACCGTTTTAAGTTAGCAGACCGAATAAGGCAGAAAATCATTTTCATAAGTCGTTCTTATGGGAGACGTTCAATAAGTAAGTCCGATCTTGTAACGAAACAAAGCTTCTATCCAGGTACAGCGACGTGTATCGATATTTATTCGGATTAGATTATTATTATTTTTTTCAAAATATTTGTTTGGTGCATGAGGATTTTGCCGAACATGGCATGTCACCCCCGTAATTCTAAATAACAATAGTGTTGTGTTATATACCGAGGGCATAGGTACACATGTCTTTACCCCGTGTAAAGACATGTGTACCTATGCCCTCGGTGTATTATTTGTCGTCATTGTCAATAGTAAAACATGTACTATAAACCTATGTTTTAACAAATTTCGATTTAGTGCTACTTTTGGAGTAATTAATAATCATTATCATCATCATCACCCTATATTAGTCCACTGCTCGACATAGGACTCCACTAATGACCGCCATAGCGCCCTGTATTCAGCTTGCCGCATCCAGCACCTGCCTGCAGCCTTTCGCAGGTCGTAGTCTCACCTGGCTGGTGCTGGTGTACACTACGTTTGCCGAGTCGCGGTATCAACTCTAGAACACGTTTACCCCAGCGGTTGTCGGTTATTCGCGAGAAATGGCCGGGCCACTGCCACTTCAGCTTGCTAATTCTTTGAGCTATGTCGTTAACTTTGGTTCTCTGTCGGATGTATTCGTTACGAATCCTATCCTTCAGAGAACCTCCGAGCATAGCTCTTCCATAGCTCGCTGAGCGACCTTAAACTGGTGGATCAACCCTACCGTGAGTGTCCACGTCTCAGCTCCGTAGGTTATGACGGGTAGGGTAGGTAGTAGGACGCACTGATTGTAAAATGAAAACTTTCGTTTTCAATTAATAATATACGAGATTCATTCATTACTAAAAATCAAAATAATCACCAAAAGCTCCATTATATCATACCATAATATAACATGGGTTCAAAGAAATGGTCTACGATTTGTGGAAAACTACTTTTCTGGTAGTTTAATTCCTTGTAGAATGCTAAAAATATTAAAAACCTAGAATCTGTGTCAGTTTCTGTGTCAATGACTCGGTAGCGGAGAGTCTGATAAGCCCTGGAAGGGAATTCTCGCCAATTTATCACTCGATAAATATCAAAAGAACTGTCAAATTTGACAGTTTTTATATGAAAAATCGGCCAAATTTGACAGTTCTTTTGATATTTATCGAGTGATAAATTGGCGAGAATTGCCTTCCTGGTATTCTTCGTCACTGGCCCTGGCGTCACGTCGTTTGGGTGGCGGAGGCCTATGTTCAGCAGTGGATGTACCTATACGGGCTAATGATGATGACCGATGACTATTTGATTATAGTACCTTAGTAAAGCATTTATAAAGCCATGAGTCATGACTGCATACTGATTAGTTCTATTTCATATAAATAAAACTTTATTTAATTTCAGTTGGTTTTTTAATAACGAAGTAGGAGTTATTACCTGTCTTATATTACTATGATAAAACTAAGAAGCTAAAAATAAGTGTGTTGGTACTAATATTAACAAGATGAAATCAGTTTCTTTAAAACAATGGGGATATTATGTGCAAGGAATCCTTACAGCGTAGCCAAAAAGTCAAAGTCAAAGTCAAAAACTCTTTATTTCCATAAATACAATAAATGTACACTTAGAAAAGGTCAAATACTTAATAATTAAACACTGACACGGAAATAAAGTGATATTTTTTATTTCAGTCGCTTCGGTATGTAGACTAAAGTAAAGAAGCGACGAAGAAACCTTTAGCCTGTTAGTTGTTATTTTTCGAGTTGGAGCAAATCCCGTCCCAAGCTTTTTTATCCTCTAAATAATCTGATATTTTATAGTAGGCCTTTTTACACAAGAAGTTTTTGAATTTTTGTTTGAATTTATTTACTGATAATTTTTGCAACTCACTAGGAAACTAGGCACTAGGCTTCTTTGTTGTAGAAGCGTATGCATTGCCCTTTAAAAGATACATTAACTTTGTGTAGTCTAGTTGTGGGCCAAGTAGACTATCGTTATATCGAGGTGCTGAGACTGAGATGTCTCTACGAGGCCGTTACCATGAGTGTCCAAGTACAGGGCCAGCAGTCTAAATCCATCCAATTGCGCAGAGGAGTGAGACAGGGGGATGTCATATCCCTGAAACTGTGCACGAGCGCGTTGGAAGATATTTTTAAGACGCTGGACTGGAAAAGGAAGGGCATTAACATAAACGGCGACTGCATCTTGCACCTACGATTCGCTGATGTCATAGTCTTAATGGCGGAGTCGCTAGAGGAGCTGAACCGGATGCTGGATGGCTTAGCCACAGTCTCGCGATGCATCGGTCTTGGCATGAATTTGGATAAAACCAAAGTCATGATCAATGGCCACTTTGATCCAGGACCGGTCGTCGTACATGGCCACCTTCTCGAAATTGTTCACGAATACACTTACCTCGGGAAGAGGAGAAGGCTCTGCAGTTAGGTAAGAACAATTTCGGGAAGGAGGCCAAGAGAAGGATCAGCTAGGCTGGGCAGCGTTCGGAAAACGACGTCGAGTCTTCTCGTCATCCATACCGCAATGCTTGAAAACGAAAGTTTTCAACCAGTGCGTCCTACCCGTTATGACCTATGGAGCTGAGACGTTAATACTCACGGTAGGGCTGGTCCACCAGTTCAAAGTCACTATGGAAAGAGCTATGCTCGGAGTTTCTCTGAATGATAGGATTCGTAACGAATACATCCGACAGAGACCAAAGTTATCGACATAGCTCAGAGAATTAGCAAGCTGAAGTGGCAGTGGGCCATATCTCGCGACGAACCGACAACCGCTGGGGAAAACGTGTTCTCGAGTGGAGACCGCAACTCGGCAAACGTAGTGTAGGACGTCCTCCGGCCAGGTGGGATGACGATCTGCGAAAGACTGCAGGCAGATGCTGGATGCGGCAAGCTGAAGACAGGGCGCTATGGCGCTCGTTGGGGGAGGCCTATGTCCAGCAGTGGACAAAGATAGGTTGATGATGATGATGATGACCAACGCTTAAGTGGTTTACCCTGTGCATCGAGATGGGTACGTGCTCGATGACCCTATGTACATATGTGCTGTGTGGTTTGTCCAGCATTATTTATTTTGCCTATCATCGTCAATGTAAGGTTAGCCAGCTTTTATAACTTCTAGAATTATTTTGTCTTTGTATGACTTCTGATTCATAACCGATTTGTATATTAACACTTCTTGCACACAAGTAAACTTGTTTTATTACAAAAATAATCTGCATTTTCTGTCGGTAAATTGCACAGTAAAATGCAATGAGCATTATATTAACCACGTTATTTACTTATGTGGGGAATCCAATCCCGCAAACGCAGAACCCTCGGATCCGCGGATTGATAACCTCGATGCTACAATCTTGCGGAATTAAATTCCCCTGTAACAACCCATAACTTACTCCTAACTCCTACCTACTTAGCTAACTACTGGCAAGTTAAGGGGCATGTTTACGAAGATATTTCGTCTTCGGTCGCTTGCCCTCAGCATCATCATCTACAGGCCAGCTCTGATGTTCGGCGAAATGGCAAACATCTAATTAGTAGCTTGGTTAGCTCTTGCCTTACAACTCTGCCCGGGGGAGCGTGCTGCGAAATCTACGGGTTATTTTAAATTCTGACGTTCATCAAGATTTTTAATACCCGTTTGCAAGGTTGCAACTTGAGCCGAAATATTAGGGCGTCTAATTGGAATCCATCTTCAAGTACTTCTTGGGTACTGTATCTACTATCAAACCATTGTGTGTGCTAGATTTTCATAGTCACCGATACTGTGTTTGCGCACACATTTAGGTATGTTAGTCTTTGTCGACACTGGCCCCCGTGGCCGAAATTCGGCTAGGAGGGCATGCGATCGAACCAGTTGATATAATTTATGACGATTTACTAAAAATTCGCTTGTGGTTTTCTTAATCTGTGATGAAGTACCTAGTAATTTACTGTGCTTGCAATGAAAGAGAAATAGAGTTACATGATGGGCACGTGGCCTGTGACCATCATGAACAGTCAGCGGTTGACGATACCTTTTTCCCAGATTTGTCTTTAAGTTTAAATAAAATTGTAAATTACTAGCTACTGCCCGCGGCTTCGCAAGCGCTTTTTAAGTAGCCTAAGTCCGTCCCCGGGATACCATTTACCTCCCTGCCAAATTTTATTGAGATTCGTTCAGCCGTTTAGGAGTGAAAAGGTAACAGACAGACAGACAAACAGACAGACAAACAAACTTTCGAATTTACAGCATTGTTTAAAAAAAATAAGGCAGAGCACTTTATCCACAAATTACTTAGTTTATAAGGACTTATACTATAAACCCTAAACTAAACTCCTAAAAGCTGGCAGCATTGCCAAGTTTAATGGCAAACTAATTTGTTTTCCGAAATAAAAGCCAGCATTCCAATCATCTGTTGCCTATTTATTATAACCTAGCAAAAATAATTACTTACTTAGCTTTGCCTACACATTATCAACTTGTCGATGATCGACGTGGCGCGGCGGGCGAAGGTCCGCCTGTGAAGCAGTTCGAATCCCGCCTTGGGAGAAATGTTTGTGCGATCTGCAAATATTTGTTTAGGGTGTTCTGTGTATTTTCTATGTATAATAAAAAAAATATCTATACTTAATTATCACTTTTATCAGTCTTAAAGTATCCATAACACAAGCTCTGCTTAGCTTGGGGCTAGATGAAATGATGTTGTGTGGATTGTCCAGCATTATTTATTATTAACTTACCTATCACTTAACTTGATTCACTTCACTGGATTCCTTTAAAAAAAGATGCAAAAGTGGTCCATTATCTTATCTGATACCAACCACGATCCCGTGATACCCCTCGATCTATCGCTAACCAAAACACAACCAAATCAGCAATTTCTTCGGGTTCGCTAACCCGTTTAAGCGCTGTCATGTTTAACACATTTTCCCGAACACGGTCATGTCCATCTTTAGGAATTGCGTCCATATTGTCGATGAAATCAGTTTTCACAGGGCCGGGGTTGACGGGGGGGACCCTTACGCCATGCGCCGCCACTTCTAGAGCAACACACTTCGAGAAGTGATCCAAACCTGCTTTCGAGGTACAGTAATCTGTAGATCCAGCTACCGCTCTTATTCCAGCAACACTTGATATGTTAATCATGTTTCCCTGGTAATTATATGTTTCGCAGCTAGATGTGTAAGGTAAACTGGGGCACGCAGATTTGTGGCTATAATTATGTCGAAAGCTTCCATGGCCTTGTTATCGAGCACACTCACACCAGCAACACTTGATATGTTGACGATATTTCCTTTCGTCTGGACGATGTGTTTCGCAGCTAGATGTGTCATGTAAACAACTGCTCGAAGGTTGGTGGCGCTAACTTTCAAAAACTGACATAGCCTTTCCTTCTAAAACAGTAGACGTTTTAATGGTGCCAGCGTCGTTGATCAATACATCGAGGCTTCCAAAGAAGCTTAGTCTCTGAGATAATCTTTATAGTATCTGCGTCCTCTGAGACATCATCGATGATGGTAAGCGGTTTAACGTAACGTTTTTCACAGATCTTGAAACATCTTTGAGTTTATTTTCGTTTCTACCAAAGATTACCACTTTTGCGCCTTCTTCCGCCAACTTCACAGCTGTAGCCGCTCCGATGCCGGCATCGGCCAGCTACGGAGCTGGCTCGCGTCACCAAGGTACTTATACACCGTGTAACTTGAGGGGTGGATCCTAGGTACAACAACGATAGAATAATAACAATTGGCGCAGTGATTTTTTTTTAAGTTTTATGGGATAAATACTAATCCAGGAATAAAAAAAAATATGGGCCACCTCGGGATCATTCTCTACACAATAGTGAAAGAACTAGCAAAATCGGTTAACCATTGGCGGAGATATCAATTAATAATACATACATACATAGTACATAAAAACAAGTTCCGTCAAGTGCGAGTGTGACTCCGCGCGCCGATGGTTTCGAATGTTTGTCAAGTATAGGTACCAATATGTACTATACATAGGTACCAACCGGTTAGAGACTTTGCTATTTATTGGATACCTATAAATTAAAGGTACTTTTAAACTACATTTCAGATGTATCGGTATGCAAACTTCGGAGTATAGAGGGAGATAGTAAAATTTTCGAGTTTTTACAAAATATTTCAAAAAGTATGAAACCTGCAGAAATTTCAAAAAACTGTTTTGAAATGTACAAACTGATACCCCACTTGACCTTGTAGGTCTCTTTTAAAATTCCGACATCACAACTTGTAGGTACTACTGAAAATTGTCATTTTAATTTTTTTAATTTTTTTTTTCTTTTAATCTGTACAGGCGCACGAAATGTATTATTATTTTAAATTTCAAGTTATTTGCTGCTGCAGTTGCTGAGATATTAAAGATGGAAAAAAGGACAGAAAAAGCGAGGCCATAAGGTTTTCGAAACCGATCTCCGATCTTCGAAACCCTAAAAAAATACAAACGAATTAAGAACCTCCTCCTTTTTGATGTCGGTTAAAAATAAAATGTTTTGTAGTTAGGCACATACTTACAAATACGAATACAAAAATGCTTACAAAAAAAACAACATTACAGAGAGATATTACATAAGATAAGTACAATGGGCGGCCTTATCATACCACTTACACACCTAGTAGTATGAAGATAATCATTTTGATAAACTGATTTTATCGAAATGATTATCTTCATGCTACTAGGCTACAATTTAACACTAATTACCTTTTTTCAGTATCAACTCTCAGCCCGACTCTATGGTAGGTAAATAGGAAAATTATCACCGATTCTGTTGAAAATTACTTTAATGAAGTTGCTAAGTAAAACAAATAGGTATGTAAGTTTGTGTTAAGAATCTTGCAAACGTACATTGAGTTTGGCTCGACACGCAACTGACGGTTATATTATGTATTTTATTTGGTTATTAGCAACTCAACTAGCAACCCACCCGGCTTCACACAAGTAACACCTAGGTACTTAAATATCACAAAGCAAACTCAAAGTTATACACGTGGGCGAATAGAACGCACGCATTTTTCAATTGAACTCTTCTTTGAGCAAAGTCAATAATATTATTACTGTCCGCTCTATGCGGTCCATAATGTATTTCGAATTTCGAATTCTATTTTGTTTTGATAATAGTTAGGTGCAGGTTTTATGCATACTGAGGAGTACAAGCTTCACTGGCTGATTAGAATAAAAAAAGAAAACGCGGGAAACTGACAAAAGAACATCGCGGTGAAAATTTTTACATGATATGTTCTAATCAATTTTCGTGAATAAATTGTGAAAATTAACTCTTCAAGCGACGAATCCTCCAATTCAATGACATTTAAATTACTGAGTAAAACACTATACATACAAACCTCGTCGTCAGCAATGACTGCCCTGCTGGCCACGAATAGCTGGCCTCAAGCTAAGCTTGCTATGGTCTCGACCTTCAAGCTTGGTCATCATTGCAGCCCTTGCTGTCCGCGCTATACCTCTAGCCTCCGCTATACTCGCTAGGCCTTGACCTGCAATCTCAGCTTTCATTTCAGCTTAGACAGCAAGGGCTGCAATGCTGATCGCGCTGTGATGGCCTGGACCTGCGCTACGCTTAGCTTTCAGCCATATTCAGCCGCGGCCAGCAACCCGCACCCATTACAGACCTTGGACGTAATGTACTATTATCTGCGCATGAAGAAATCAAGAAATTATCTCCAGATTGCAAAACATTAGGTATGCAATGCATAAAATCGCGCCAAATCATTGGCGGAAATAATTATATCATCAATTAGTCCTAATCTCAAGTATCATCGTACCTACTAAGTACATGTACATACCTACGTCCTAACTAGGGAGTCCAATCCCGAATCGAAGCCTCAAGGTCATCAATCAGGATGGAAAAAAGATCTTAGTTTTAATTTTTTTTAATTCATGGCGATTTCAATAGTAGTACATGTGTCAAAAATACAAAAAATACATAGCAAAATAAAAAAAAAAACTGTCATTTTGAGTACATGCGTGTATGTATATCATATACGTATTTAGAAGGACGTCTAGGTACATTTTTCTTCAAATTCCATATCTTTCAGCACCGCGAATCCTGCATGAGCAATCCCGTAAGAATGGTAATGAGGATCCCGTACCATTTTAGCGCATCTTGGCATTTGCGGAATCCCGCGTTTGCGGGTTTGCATTCTCTAGTTCTTACATAATAAACTATATAAAGCTAAGGCTTCGTGAATGGTATGTTAGTATTAATTCTACCCTGAACCGACCGCTACACCGTTTCTGATCATGAGTCTCGCGAACAAAGTGGCCATAGTGACAGGAGCCAGCTCCGGCATCGGCGCGGCTACAGCCTTGAAGTTGACGGAAGAAGGCGCAAAAGTGGTCATCGTTGGTAGAAACGAAATTAAACTTAAAAATGTTTCTAACATCTGTGCAAAACGTGGCGTCAAACCGCTTACCATCATCGCTGATGTCTCAAAGGACGCAGATGCTAAAAGAATCGTCTGGGAGACACTGCACGCCTTTAAAAAGCTAGACATTTTGGTAAACAACGCTGGGATCGGTGGCATTAGTAATATCCTCGATGAAAAAGCCATAGAATTGT
This sequence comes from Eupithecia inturbata, assembly GCA_963662085.1. Lineage (NCBI taxonomy): Eukaryota > Metazoa > Arthropoda > Insecta > Lepidoptera > Geometridae > Eupithecia > Eupithecia inturbata. The sequence continues at coordinate 5,496,532 of OY759195.1, forward strand.
TCGACAAAATTATAGCCACAAATCTGCGTGCCCCAGTTTACCTGACACATCTAGCTGCGAAACATTTAATCGAGACAAAGGGAAACATTATCAACATATCAAGTGTTGCTGGAATAAGAGCGATAGCTGGATATACAGATTACTGTACCTCGAAAGCAGGTTTGGATCACTTCTCGAAGTGTGTTGCTCTAGAAGTGGCGGCGCATGGCGTAAGGGTTAACACCGTCAACCCCGGCCCTGTGAAAACTGATTTCATCGACAATATGGACGCAATTCCTAAAGATGGACATGACCGTGTTTGGGAAAATATGTTAAACATGACAGCGCTTAAACGGGTTAGCGAACCCGAAGAAATTGCTGATTTGGTTGTGTTTTTGGCTAGCGATAAATCTAGGGGTATCACGGGATCGTTAGTAGTATCAGATAATGGATTTCTTTTGCAACCTTCATCTATTAAATATTACGAATAATTTAATTATATCTACTAAATACTTCTATGGGGACCGAGAAACTAAATAAATTGGTTTACAATTTTTTTATTTCATTTCTTTAAGTTACTATAGGTACAGTCAGATGCTTTATATATATTTAAACTTTTGTACTCGACAATGATGACGCGTTCTCTTCGAATCCTCGTTTCTTCTGTGCTATATATTACGTAACGTTAATAGTCCGATGTTACGTTACTGGGAAAATGATTCTTCGAATACTGTTTTTACGACTGTATGTTTAACCGAATACCTACTTTATTTAGATGCTTTATTTCTACAACGGTTGAGTTAGGTAAGCCTTCTAAACGCAGGTTTTTTAAAGGTTGCGAGCCAAGGAACCCTAATTATACTTTGTTTTAATTAGTTTTGTAAGCGATTATAAGCTGTTTTAAAATGTACCAACCTTTCATTTGATACCACACTTGACCTTATAGGTTTCTTCTAAAATTTCGACTTCACAATTTTTACTGAAAATTTTTATATAATTTTATAATTTTTGCTTTTTTGCTTTTCTTCTGTACCGGCGCACGATAGTTATTGGTTAAAAATAATTTGCTTTGGTAGTTGCTGAGGAATATCTTAGCACAATTAACGCAGAAAAAATTAAAAGCTTCAAAAAAATGTTAATCTTGCGGCAACACGAAACGATCAACCTTAAGCTTCTTTAATGCTTTATAAACTATTTGTCACCCCATCGTCTAACCGGTTAGTTAACAGTGTTTGATTTATATGAACCAGAAGATTGATGAATAGGTAGTAGGTACTTAGATAGATAGATAATACCTTATTGTACCACACAAAGTCAGCAAACAATACAGAAATAGACGCTAAAAGTAGACTATACGAAGTACAAAGGTGACCTTATCGCTATGAGCGATCTCTTCCAGGCAACTTGGGATGGGCTGGACGTGTATGAACAAAATAGACGGTGGCACTCGAAAAATAAAAGAAACAATAATACTTATACTACATACTATAGGAGTTACATATTCTACAAACATATTATAAACATACACATATAAATAAGTTTGTCTAACTTTTACAAGGATAGATAATGCTGATGAGGCAGTTCTTTAAAGATAGGGAGTGATTCGGCACGTCTGATGTCCAGGGTGAGAGCATTCCATAGACGGGTAGCTTGTACAGTGAAAGATTTGTCGTAGAAAGTGGTGTGTGGGCAGGGACTTTTAAGATGAAGGTTTCAGAGGAACGCAAAGAGAGAGAGTGAGAGTTAGAAAGGAATTCAAAGCGCTCCTTGAGATAGGAAGGGCTGGGAGAATAGAACAATACACTGTACAAGAGAGATATTATGTGAGTATTTCTGCGAAGTCGGATGGGCAACCACATTTTTTTCCACGTTCCCGACCACGTTTCCGAATATTGCGAGTTTAGCGCGAAAACGTGGTGGTTAAACGTGGTTGTTATTACGAAGGCAAATATGAACCTGGTGCTCAAATTTAGGAGGTACTTAAAATCGAATCACTAAAACTAAACACGTAGCAATAGTTAACGTCTAATCTGTACCTACGTCAAATTATCAGAGATTATTAGTTAGGTATACAAAATGTGGCGGACGAAGATATATTTTTATTAAAATATAATGTGATTAACAAAGATATTGCATAAGGTGATATGTAATTTCCCTTATAATGTCATCAACCTGATTGGACTTTGTCGTTGCACTTATTTACTAGACGTTGGTGGTTTCAAAAGTGCCCCGTTATCTGTAACAAACGCCGCTCCTGTGATACCCCTTGCTTTGTCGCTAACCAAAAATGCCACCACATCCGCAATTTCTTCAGTATCGCTGATTCTTTTAAGCGCTGTCATGTCTTCCAAAGATTTCCAAACTATATCTTGCATTTGTTTTGGCATTCCAGTGTTTTCGATAATGTCAGTTTTCACAGGGCCAGGGTTCACGGTGTTAACTCGCACTCCATGGGCTGCCAGCTCTAGAGCGACGCAACGCGAGAAGTGGTCTAAACCTGCCTTAGAGGTACAGTAAGCTGATGACCTTTCTAGCACACTCAGACCAGCAACACTTGATATGTTGACGATATTTCCTTTCGTCTGGACGATGTGTTTCGCAGCTAGATGTGTCATGTAAACAACTGCTCGAAGGTTAGTGGCGATAACTTGGTCAAAAACTGACATAGCATTTTCTTTTAAAACAGAAGACGTTTTAATGATGCCAGCGTTATTGATCAATATGTCGAGTCTTCCAAAGAAATTTAGAGTCTCTGAGATAATCTTTTTAGCATCTTCGTCCTTTGATACATCAGCGATGATGGTCAGCGGTTTGACGCCACGTTTTTCTGTGATCTCGGAAACATTTTTGAGTTTAATTTCGTTTCTGCCAACGATGGCCACTCTAGCGCCTTCTTCCGCCAACTTCACGGCTATCGCCGCGCCGATGCCAGAACTGGCTCCTGTCACTATGGCCACTTTGTTTGCGAGACTCATTTTTACCTGAACTCGTGTCACGGTAAAATAACGAATGGGAACCTAAATATCTAAGTAGATTAGTGATATAAATTTTTACTTAATCTCTGATAGGCTTATATTTTTATCTGATAAATATATAAGCATATCAGCCTCTGCCAGTATAACCCACTGCCTTATCGGGTACCAGTAGATATGTAGGTAAAACGTGCAAAGTCAAAGATTATTTATGATGGCGTTACACAGAAGAACTAAACACATAAACACTTCAACCATTAACGCAGTTGTTTACATAAATGGAGATACCTATGTCTGGATGTTATTTTACTCCTAGAGGAAGTAGTAGGTATGAAGGTCTTATTAGAAGCATTGTTAGGTAGGAGGTACTAAGAAATCAATTAATATCCCATATTTTTTTGATTGGATAAACTTGAATGTTTCCCCTGTAGGTGGAGCTAATGGCGCTAGAGTCCGAAGGAAGTCCCAAAGTTTTTCGACTCCTACGTCACTTGACCTCGTACTGACAGAATAACTTTATAGTACAAACCAGTCAGCCGGCTGATTGAGCGCCGCGCCGTACGGAGGTGTCACCGCGTTTAATTTTTTCACGCCCACAAAATTACTTATAATTTGATATTATTTTACTTAGTTCAACATAAGGAACATAATGGTCACCCCATTATGTTTGCCGTATAATAAATATTGTATAGTAGTCTTATTTATGTGGTTCTTTGATGTATTTGTTATCGGATTCGATTGCCATCATTGACTATTTTCAAAATGGCGTAGTTGTAAAAATTGAGTCACTGAATTTTACGCTCTTTTCCGAGATAGAAACCATAGGCTACTTTCTATCTCGGAAAAGAGCGTGCGTGAATTTGGCATGACGGACATAGGTCCGTCATGCCAAATTTCATTAGGATCCGATCAGCCGCTTAGGCATGAAAGGATCCTGCGTGAATACTGAGAGTTTAGATCTCAGAAACTCAGTATTAAAGTAACGTAACTCAGTATAAGGCCTGGTTTGACAACCAAACCCCTTTTCCCAAATTCAAGGTAAGTACAGCCGTTACCTGAGCATTATTGTTCTACTGAATTCATTAGTAAAACGATTTACGAAAGCCATAAAGCCCTTTGATGTCGTCGCCATTTCCCTAGACCCTTCAAAGCCTTCAATTAACGGTGAAAATGTTGATGTGCGTGAAACAATAAGAATTTTCCGCGACGAAGAGCTTTATAAATTGTTCTCATTCAACTCTTTTTCTCTACTGAAATGATACTTTAGATATGTCGGCTCAAAAGGTTTCTCTTCAGGTTCAAAATCCTTCTTTTGTTGGCCTTCAAAGGATACTTTTTAACGTAACTTCTCAACCGTGAAAAGGTGGCGAAAGCGGATTTTAGCTGAAAACTTTTACGATTCTCTCGCTAAGCCCGAGCTGCGAAAATTCTGTTCAAAATGGAAGGAAAAGCCTAGGCTATAGGCTATATAGTATGCTATGTAGTATATGCTGCTATGTAGTATATGTATGTAGGTAAAACCTGAGCTGACCTAGTGAAGACTAGTAACTAAGTATAGGTACTAGACAGGGTGCTAAAACGCACATTTCGGGACGCCCCGAAATGTGCGTTATATTAATAGGCTGTTGATGATGATACTATTTCATTGTGGTGAAAGTCGCAGAAAACCGCTAGATGCGGGCAGCGCAGGACCGGTCATTGTGGCGATCTGATTGATTCTGATTGTGGCTGTCCAGCTGTGGACGTCGAACTGCTTAGATGATATTATAGCACATGATGTGTATAGCACAGGAAGCACTTATCATATTGAATGATCTATCATAAATATTAAAGTTATTTACAACGGGATATATACCATGATTTGAGTTTTCCAATATTTCGACATGGTTTCATGCGCCATGATCACGGAACAAATGAAGGCACTGCACATGATTTTAGTGTTAATAACCTTCATGAATTTAAAAGATTTATCATAAATATGTATGTTAAAACGTACTTTATTGTGTGCAATATCTACATGCTCTGTCGATGTCGTCCCGCTTGAATCTAAATTAAAATCAAATAAAATGTAGGACGCAATACAAAATCAATTTTCCTTACGCTCCACTGGAATTGCACAGGTAACCAACTCAGTCCTATCTAAAATCGTACTAACAGGGTCGCACTCAAGGCTACGACCAAAGGGGTTGATCGTCTTTATCGAGAGTTCATTTAAACCAACAGTGATAGCGATACAACTTGTTGGTTTGGAGCAATATAAAAACGATTGTAAAGTTTTAGATATAAACATAGAGTAGGTACCTAGTCGTTATCAGTTATCAAAATCATCATTCTCTTGCCCTTTTTCCACTTTGGTGGGGTCGTCGCAACAAGTTTTCTTCTTCCATTATATAAATCATCATTATATCATCTTCATTATATAAAATAATATCATTATTATAAAATATCTAACAGAAACACCAATAAATAAAAATTCTTCATTTCTGTGAATATCTCTGAAACCTGCCGCTTTACGACATTATGTTATAGATTATTTTTATCCAAATATACATATATCTTTAATAGTGCCCGGTGATTTTGAAAAAAAAAACACCCATGACAGTTTTATAAGTACCGCAATAAATCCTCAATTTAGAAGCTCTATTAATTGATGATGAAATGACCCTGAATTCAAAACCGTCCCAGTTACTTACTTTTCGCTTGCCCCCTCAATGTACCTGCATTGAGGGGGCCGACCTGAATAAGCATTCGGCTGTCCTATTTATTGGAAATTTTTCGATGTCACGCAAAATACGATTCCGAGTCAATTTCTGGCTACTCTTTCGCGCGGCGCTCGCCCGATTGATTGCCAGATTTTGAAGCACAGCTTTCGGTGGAAATTAAATCGCTATGGAAAATTGTGCTGCAAGAGGTCGTGCAGTTGTAGCTTAAAGTTTTTTTAGACCAGGATCCACTATTACAAGTAAAGTACTATCAACTATTAAGTAGCCAATGAACCTAATTTTAAACTCTATAATAGCAGTAAAAAAGGTAAAATTTGCTTGTTTGTAATTTTGTCTGTAATCTCTGGAACTATTGATCTAAATCGAGTTTATAAAATAAATAATGCTGGGCAATCTACACAGCATCATCTAGCTCCAAGAGCTTGTGTTATGGGTACTATAGATGACTGATATATGTAGATACTCAATATAATACATTACATAGAATGATATTCTTTATTGTACATAGAAAATACCCAGAAGACCCGGAACAAATATTTGCAGATTGTACAAACATTTGTCCAAAGGCGGGAATCGAACCCGCAAGCTTCTGCGTCGCAGGCAGACCTTCGCCCGCTGCGCAACATCGGTCGTCAATATTCTTCCACTTGTAGGTAGAATAATTATTATTGATTTTTCTGTGCTGAGTTTTATCCAGGTAACTATTAAGTGAGCAATGGCTCAGGCTGTCGCTAGCAGAATTATAAAACCACAATAAACATTGTTAACGCTCAGGATGCTTAGTAAGTATGAGTATGCAAAATGCGAAAAGGAAAAAAGTTTTCATGAGCCCATCTATAGATAACTTCTATCTCGTTTACCCGTACAAAGAAGAATAAGACAAATATTTTTCGTAAAAAAAATACCCTCTGTCAAATCTCTTAAAACCTTTTGAAAACTATAATCGATAATGTATTAAACTATTAAATCGTTGTCAAACTTATATAAGTAGTGCATCTCTATCCGGTAGAGGCGCTGCAAGGCGCCAAATGTATGGAAGGCAACGAAAACTTTTTTCACTACCGTAAACAAATGCACAACCCATACAAAGGACTCAGCTCACTACACACAACAATCAAAAAGCCGCCCGGCTCATGCCGTGTCAAAAAATAATAGCCCTGTCCTAAACAAAAACTCCCTACCGACCGCCTACCGTACACGCTCCAAAACGAAAAAAAAAGCTTTCAGCCCAGAGCATCACCCCGCCATCGGGCCATCGCCAAAGTTCTACATGCATAATGCAAGGCATTATTACGTAAAATATTCACTCTAGTGGCAGACTAAAAAAGCAACGTTGTTTGCATTTGCACTGCCAGTCTGCCTCAAATTCATTGCTCTTCTAAGAAGCGCTTACAAGTTTGTAACAGCTTTGCTTCCATAAGGTAGAGTAGGTATCTCAGAGTTTATATATATGAGTTGAATGGGTGTCTTATGAACCTTCGTGATCGTCGGCCACATTGTTACTTACCAACAGATGAGATTGTGTCCAAATGAACAAAAGGTCAAACCCACACCTCAAAAAAAAAAATCGTCTTGTAGGTTTGTTGCGTCGAACATATGGTTAGTGCCTAGATAGATTGTCAAAGCCGAGAAAGCGTAGAAAAAAATGCGTACTACTGTTGGCGTCTAAAGCTACGCGACCTCTGGATCGAGACGTTTAATTATTTCCAATAGGCTGATAGGGTGCGACTACTGCTTTCGGGCTTTATGTATTTTCAAATCAATCGAGTTCGCATGTGCATGTGTATCTATTCGCATTATGGAGATTAGTGGCGAGACGAGGATATTGTTGCGGATGAGATCATCGACACAAATACCGGTCTCTGGTGCGGATATGCCGATCCTGTACACGCTGTATATAAATCAATACAATGCAACAAATCCTTTCGCTCCGTACGCTCTGATTCTCTGCTTTTTAATAAACCATATTTTGCAAAAAGTATATTGAACTGACGGATCAATTTTGCTTTGTTGTTTGGGACAGGAAACGTATTAAACTATTGTAACGTAAGTTTTAGTGTACAAGAAGCTAGATAGAGTAGTTAGGTACCAATGTGCCTATATCAGAGAATATATAATAATATATTCTCTGATATAGGTGCTATATGTAACAGGCAGATAAGTCGAGAACATCACTGAAGCTGTAAAGCTAACTTTATTACTGGCCAATTACGAGACCAAGCGAGCTCGTGATTCAGTTCTAAACCAGAATGGAGCTATTAAGGGCTCTTAGGGAGCTTGCTTTGAAGTCTGAGCTGAAGTGACTTAGTTCGTCTAAAACGCAGTTTATACGGAGATAAAGACGAAACACACAATATGTACTCAAAATAGGGCTTGATCAGCCGATGCATATAAATAAATAATGCTGAACAATTCACACATTATCTTGCCCCAAGCAAAGCAGAGCTTGTGATATGGGTACTATAGAATAACTGTAATTTTTACATAGAAAACATCCAGAAAACCCGGAACAAATATATTCAGATTGTACAAACATTTGTCCCTAGACGGGAATCGAACCCGCAACCGCCTGCGTCGCAGGCGGCCACAGAGGTCGTCAATAAATAAATGACGACGAAGCCCTGCTTGCCGCTAATCTATACTAGTTTAAAATATTTGTTCTGGCTCAAAGACGTGATGGTAGAGACTTGAAATTTGGAGGATATGACGTTATAACCAAGTCTCCTCTCGTCTCTGAAATAGTTTTTTCGAAGGTAGGTTTTAGTTTTACTACTGAAGGTATTCTTAATTAGAGGTACAATCTCTCGTAAGTATTCCCAAACGAACAAACATCACCCGGCGGTTTTGCAGCGCATCCGGCATGTTCGCCGAGGCGCCTGTGGATGGCTTCGCTGCCTCCATGCGCAATAAAATGGCCTCACTGTTGAGCAGAGTCTGCCGGTCCACTAACAGCAACCTGATGATGATAGCGGATAAGCTAGATAGGCCGCTATACAAAAACAGCATTGCTGTTTTAGTAAAATGACATTCTCTCACCTAAGATAAACTAACATCATTATTAAGACAATTGTTACTAACTATTATACGGATTTGTGATTACCTGAAATAAATGACTATTAATATTATTATTACACGAACCATCCTCTGTGAATGTGTAGGACATCGGTAGATGATGAGGTTATCTCAACTCCGATACAAAAATATACATCAATCGCGACCCTTGCGACATCTGGGTAATATTTGTTGAACAATTTGTTACAGGGGATGCATTTAATTTGAACCCCTTCTTCTTGTAAATAGGGGTTTTAAGCTTCATTATCGTTGCCTCGTACTATTTGTTAAAAACGAAAAAAAAAATTATATTGAGATACACAACAATGCTTTTGTTTTTTTTTATAAAAACATCTGTCACATCTTACCCTAGCATGATGTTAACCTCAGACAACGATTTATCTAGGGTGACAGAAAGTGATTAATTAAAAACTATAAAAAACCTAACTAGAACCTCGCCTTTTCACTTTTTTATCGCCAAATGAGATTGTCCTGGGCACATGACTAGTCTGCGTTGAGATGGGCCGTTGAATGTATACCTACCCACTCTACGTATCCATATTTTTTTATATACTTACCTACTTTATTATCTTGTCACAATAAAGAGAGCTGCATCTACAAAAGAGTGACATGTTAAACTACCCTATTAAAATCAGCAAAGAAGCTCTTCGGTTCTAAAAGTGTTGCTTTAAACTGCCAACCTACCTACACAGACCATCCCTACAATTACAAAAAGTTAATTCCTATTTTTTTATATTTTATTTAAACGAATAACTCTGCTCAAGCATTTTTTGCAATTCCCAATTTATGCAAAGGGGTAGTGAAATTTCTTTTGTTCAACAAATTCTCGTAATTTCAAACGCGCTCCTTGGCTCTTGAAAATACATTGTACTGAATTGTTTTTCTCTTCATTCATACAGTTGAATTGCATTGTTTCTGAAGGCGTTAATTTAAAACGGTTAATTTAACACGTTTACTGCTGCATTAATTTCTGTTTTTTAACATGCTATTTTATTTTCAGGTTCGAGAATGATTTGAAGAGTTTAGGTAAGTAGTAAATTATTGATATTATTATTTTTAAACAGTACGTAGTCGACTTAAAACTAAGGTTAGCTATCCAGTCTATTACTAACAGGTAGCTAAGTATAATGAAGTTTAATGTGAGTATCTATTCAACGGCAACATATGTTAAAACTACAACACGCAACGGCAGAAATTATGCAATTTGAACTATAAACATAACCATAATAATGTGTAAAAAATTAAATACTCTTAAAATGACTGCTCTAAAGTATATTAAAAAAACCTACAATTTTATAACCATTAAGCAACAACAGCCAACAATGTAGTAAGTAAAACTTCTGTAGTAATCTGTGGATAATGTGATTGGTTGTACATTTAAAAACACATATAATAAGCGCGTTATTAATATGTCTGCATTGTACAATTTTTTATGTCCAGAATAAAGAAAATTTATAAAAAAAAATTATCATGTTACAAATCCATTACGAATGTGAGCGGGTTAACTACTGATTCTGATTACATGAAATTGTTCAATGTTGAAAATGTTATGTAGTTTCCTCTACGAAATGCTACGATCTACGAAATGCTAAGCGATTCGTGCTACGAAATGCTATGATCTTCACTACAACAAGCTACTCCAATTTTGCTACGTGCTACGAAATGCTACGATCTATAAAATGCTACGAAATTCGTTCCAAGTGCAAGAAATTCAACGATCTTTACTACAAAAAGCTTCGCCATTCTGGTGCTCATTCTCTCTCTCTCTCTCTCTTCGTCATAAGTCCATAGCGGAACGTGTCTCCTTCAAACGAGGAGGCATACCATTCTTGCTACGTGCTACAAAATGCTACGATCTTCAAAATGCTACTCAAACCGTGCCATACGAAATACTACGATGTTGAAAATTATACATAAATGATTCAACGAAATGCGCCAAAATTCGTTAAACTCGCTACGAAATGTGTTACGGTCTACAAAATTATGGTTCTTGGTGGAGCTACGAATGAGGCGTTTTCTTAAAAAAACAAACGTAAGTACTTAATAAAAAATAGTACGACCACACTGAAAAGAGTCCTCTACTTGAGGACTCTTTTCAGTGTCTTTCAAATCATCCCATAACACAAGCTCTGCTAAGCTTGGGGATAGATGATGCTGTGTGGATTGTCCAGCATTATTCATTTATTTAAATATTAAAGTGGCATGGAGCGTGCTTATTTTGACATGGTATACCATTGACTTCCTCTCCTCTCCGCGAAATATCTCCGTCATCCATTGAGTTATACTAAAGTTAATATAATATTTCTTGGAAAATGCTTTATTGCTACGCTAACGGGTAACACAACACAATGGAAACTTTTTAAATACGATTAGCAACACCACAAAGTAATAACGGAGGTTGTTATATATAAACAACAAAGAATGTAAGTTTACTTTGTACTTGTTAACTCATGTTTTCTAAAATAACACGTCATAAATGTATATACAGGGAAGATGTTTCTAGCAGATACGAGGTCTCTAACTTATTTGCAAATTTATTCAATCTCGCTCTTAGGACCATTATGTAATGTCTTTTGTATTGTATTTTTGTTGGTGTACAATAAAGTATTTTTGTATTGTATTGTATATGTTATTTATGAAACTATGCTTGGTCATCAATCTATGCTTGAGTAATGCTTCTGTCATAGAAAATCGTTGCTTGAGCATAGATTGATGACTGAGCAAGCTTTAATAATATGCGCCTTAGTCTCTAGACATTCGTGATATATCGTTCCGGGCGTCCCAAGGTTGCCTGGAAGAGATCGCTCAAAGCGATAAGGCCGCCCTTTGTACTTCCTTGTTTCTCAGCATTTTCTTCTGTATTATATTTTGAGTTTGTGTGGTACATTAAAGAGTTAGGTATATATATGTATATCTATCTATCTTCGGCCACATAGTTACTATCAGGTGAGATTGTGGTCAAACGAAGGTCTATGGACGATAAAAAAAACATTCTTGATCATCCAGAAAATGATATTAGAGGCAGAAATAACGAATAAGAGCGTGGGTGTTTATAGATATACGCAATATTTCGATCATAAAACTCATTTCACACCAACTTCCCAGGAGAATACACTCTATTATCTTCAGGAATAAGTTTCATTTTTGCGTTTAATAATAATGACATGGTTTCAGCGTACCTAACTATACTCCGGCCAAACACAAGATACAATATTTATTGTTAGCATAGCCTTTTCTACATTTTCCATAACAATAATGATAAATAATGCTGGAAAATCCACACGGTGGATTATCCATGTACTTAGTTAAACGAACTTTGATCCAATAGTTTTGGTAATTAAGTTTAATTTTATCCCAAAATCTCTTATACAAATTTTTGTCTTTTTGTCTTATAAATTTTTTTGTATATTGTGATTGTTTTAGTAATGAATAAATAAAAATAATAAAAAAGTCAACAAAATAGTCTCAATCTGTCCTGGTCCTGTGTACAGAACTACAGCACAGAAATAACGGTATTGATGACACTGTCTCAATAAGTTCAGCAAAATGTAATAAATATAATGAAAAAGACTTTCAATCCATCAGAAATGAAAGCGAGTTTAATTCATCGAAGTGCCCTTTTGTGTCGTACAGCTTTGTATTTCACAATCTGGCTATTAATCGTAGTGGATAGTCATATTCGTCATATAATTGTTATTTAACTTTCACTTTATTTATTTTTCTTGGTTTTTAACTGGATTGAGAACACCCTCCTACTTCAAAGTCGGTTGAAAAGTGTAGTTGCTCAATTGGGCTGTAATATTTTTGCCGTGTAAGATTTGTTCCCGAGAGATTTTTATTTATTATTTACTATTTAAAGCTTATTAAAACCGTGTAATCAAACTTTTCAGGAATTTTAATTTGGTTTTAGGTCATTTATGTAGAAAATGTCAGTTAAGTTAGTTTAGTTTATCGTGTAAAACAATAAACCGACTTCAAATTCCGGTTTATAGATAATATTCCTAAGTCTCGGACGAACGAAATCACCCCTACCTTACTTTCCCTGATCGAAGGTCTATCTTCACGTGTAAAAAATTTTGTTTACACGGGCGACATCTTGTTATAATTCAAGTCTAATTTAGTTTGATGACACATTGATGAAACTGTTGACGCCCGTTGCCATGGTAACCATTATTTAGGACAAAATGAAATTATCATATTCTGAAGAATTTTTACAAACCTACGTTTTACGGCGCACTTAGCAATTCCTCGAGAATCAAACTTATAAGAGACAACCTCAAAATAAATTTTTATACAACAACTAAAGAATCATCAAAATCTATTAACAATTGGCGCAGATATCACCTAAACTGTTGTAGCTAGTCGTGATTCTCCAAAAAATCACTGCTTTTTAGTTTAACGGAATAAAGACTAATCCTTTGGGAATAAAATTTTGATGGGACCACCTCGGGATCATTTTCTGTACAATAGAGATAGAATCAGTAAAATCGTTTACCCATAGGCGGAGATATCAAGTGACATAATAAAAAAAATTAAAAAAAATACAGATGAACTGAGAACCTCCTCCTTTTTGAAGTCGGTTAATAAATGACCTCGGAGACAATAGATACAATTTCAGTTTTCCTCCTAGAACAAATTATCTCAAGGGGGAAAAATTTAATAATAAAAACGTTGAGGGGGAATTCTGGACTTTTAAAAATTAAGTTATCCTTTTCCCCCCTTAAGGTGGATTTGTCAGGAGGGAAACTGGAATAAGCCACATAAATGACCTCGGATTTTTTCTTCTTATTTCTGGCACTTTCTTGCGATACTAAGTTGAAAACTTTAAAATATGGTGGTAAGCGGTTATCAACTATGCACGCCTGAGTGTACAGTGTGGTCTTTGGTACACCTAAGCCAGTAAGTACTTTTAAGTACGTAGTTTTTTTATGCTTAAAAAAAATATTTTATTAAGTTGCAGGCAATTTCTTAGTAGGGCTATGAAGCGTTTTCTTTAAAAATAATTGGCCCGAAAGATCAACCAGGCTCAAAAGCGAGACCATGCATGGACTGATATCGACAACCTATCCACTCCGTGAATATTTTTTTTTCCATTTTGGAAATCGCCTAATAGAAAGGAAATAAAAATCAAAAACAGCGATAACGTAGAACTATAGAAAAAGAAAATAACTAAGTTACTGATTGTGTCACCAAGTGACAGTGACATTCATGACAAAACAAGACAAGACCCAACCGTAAGTTTGGCGAACATCGGGAATCGGGAGCTGATACCATTTTCCTGAGTTTCCAAGATATCGGTTAGATATCTTGCTCAAAGTCTCCATTAAGTTGACAGTTCGCAATCTGATAGCGAAATAATGGTTGTCGCATTGTCACTGCTTTCACAGGTAGTTGAGGGTTGAAGCGACCAAGTTACGTTCGAAATGTGTAGACCTATAAATAGGTAGGAAGATAAATGGCTCCGTTTTGCTCGGATTGTTTCAAGAAAAGTTAAATAGAACCTCGTAGGTCCTGGTCCGATTAGAATTGTTGTTTCCTTGGTATCGGTTATCTCTACTTACATCAGTTCTGATCAATATCATCATCATCATACTAGATATACCTACCACACCTAATAAAATCATAGTATTTTACCGATAACCACATACAAGAATATTGTGCTACAAGCTGTTTGCCCACACAGACTAACATTTGGTGAAAGTAAACACCAACCTCGCGTTCCGTCAATAAATTGTAATACAAACAAAACACACGGATACAAACAGCAATTTACGGGTAAAATGCTCGCTTATATGCTGGTAATATTTATTCTGGAAGCCTCGCACGTCGCCACAGGCACTTGTTTGCAGAAAACTGTACCTACGCAAAACAAAATCGGCGCCCTCGCTCAGTGAGGTGAAAAATGGGAGAAATTTACTCTCGTGTGATTTACATAGAAAGACCCTCTTTCTATGAACCGCCATCGTTGTCCAACCATACCATATTTTCATCCAGTGCATAGATACGGACCCTAAGCGAATATGAAGTATTATTTTCATTTGAGTTCGAATCCGGTTTGATTTTTCGCTGGTTGTGCTACCTAGCAAATGTTTACTCCTGAATGTAGAGCTACGATGGGTAACTAAAAGAGAAATCGAGGAAAGGCAAATAAAGCCTGTGAATTCCTAGGTAATTCAAAGACCGCTTTCTGTAATGTTCCCGTTGCGAAAGGGGGATCCTGACAAATAAACAAAGAGGTTTAAAACTTGGATGCATGGTGAATTTGATCGGTCTGGCAAGGTGAAATAGGTAATGAGGCGTTAAAAAAACATGTTTTTAACTTAGAACTCAATAGATGTCAGGGATATTTCGAAGAATAGAGGTTGTCATTGGGATGTCATGTCAAACTAAGCACGGTCTATGCAGGGTCTGTGGCATTTTATTTTGACGTTCCAAACAAAAAGCACCAGATTTTCAGTCTGGTCGAATTATTTTTTGACATTAGGAAAACGTCTCACTGCGCAAAACTATCATCCTCTGCCAAAGGACGTCCAAGGTAGACGTAGTAAACCGCGGCAGGTATTAGGCAGGTACTTACTTACCCTTATCCGTACCTTAGAAAAAAAAAATACGTACATAATGAGAGTTGGAAATATTGGTATTTTATAAATTACCGAATAGTTTTACGCTGCCCGCCCTTGTTAGATAGATTGATAAAACATTTATTTGCAACTCCAACACACAATAGAAAGACAAAACACAACAAAAACATAGGTACATCAGAATTTAAAAATAACTCATGAACCTATCGGAGGAACAATGCTGGTAAAGAATTAGTCGGTACATATAAACCTACATTCGAAAAATTGCCCTTGCAGGGCGCAATTATGACGCTAGGCAATAAATGCATTAGAAGCGACCTGGTCTGAATTCTAGCCATGTAACTACGCCATCAGTTTCCAGAAATCAACCCCTGCGTCAGCCCGCGATAAAATCGGAGTGAAAGTTCTGCGATCGCAATGATAGCGAATTCCATTGAAAGTGTCTTTTAATCTCGGCGAATACGAATGAGCTAAGTTTGGGCAAGGCTTGGCGTTCAGTAATCAATGTTCGTGCAGAGTAAAATCGGGATGTCGGCAGCGTGAATTATTGGAGCGTCATTTTATAGACACAGAAGTCAATAGTTTTTAGGGTTCTGGATCAATAGTTTTTAGGGAGTATTTCAGGCAACCCTATTAGGTACCAAGCCTCCGCTGTCCGTCCGTCCGTCCGTCCATCCGTCCGACCGTCCGTCTGTCACAGGGCTCTATCTCATAAACCGTAAGAGGTAGATAGTTGAAATTTTCAGAGAATGTGTATTTCTCTTGCCGCTATAACAGCAAATAATAAAAATAAAATAAATCCAAATTAAAGGGGGTTTACATAAAAAAAACGTGACTTTTATGCCGATATTTAGTCTTCGTTTGTCAAGGCTGTACGTATTGAACCACAATAGGTAGACATATGAAACTTTATTTAAATAAGTAACACTTAAAATTTTATGATCTTTGAAAAAGTTGTCTGATATTTACGGTAAGGATCCTTCGTGTGCGAATCGACTCGCACTTGGCGATTTATTTTATCCCCCGACACAAGAGGGTATTTAGTTTTACGTGAAACCGTTTAATGGACGAACTGATTCAGAATTAGTATTTTTTGTTTAAAAAAAGGATTTCATCAAGATGTGTAGGTACCATGTTCGATGAAAAT
This sequence comes from Eupithecia inturbata, assembly GCA_963662085.1. NCBI lineage: Eukaryota > Metazoa > Arthropoda > Insecta > Lepidoptera > Geometridae > Eupithecia > Eupithecia inturbata. The sequence continues at coordinate 5,513,006 of OY759195.1, forward strand.
CGGGGCCTTGATCTATCTAATCTAATGTACTTACTAATAACAAATCTAATGTATGATAGTGCTTAAAATACAACTGGATTCTCGAATTTAAATAAAATTCAATTATAATTAATTGATTACTGCTCGAGTTATTGTGAAATTTAATTTAAATGAATTAACTTAGTCGCCTCGGCCCAGTTTTCGTTTGTTCACGTATCAACATCGTATCGTATCGCAATTGGCTCAAACTTACCGTAAACTCATTATCTTGTCATCTTGACCCTAAAAGGAGTAACTATCAGAACTACACCCTTACAATATAAACTCAAAGATATATTTTAGAAATGCTATGACGAAATAAACATTTTTATCTTTATCTTTTTTATATCCCAGTATCAAAGCTCGAATGCAATCTTGTGGAAGCAAACCAAGGCAATCTTGATTCTAAAAGAGATATAACAAACAATAGCTCCTCTGCATTTACCCTACAGCGCTATGCTGAGGGTGAATATAGAGTTTGCAAACGTGAGCTGAAAACTAGAACTTTTGTTTGGTTGGACGCTTGATGGGCCCGTGAACCTTCGCTTAGCTTTTTTAGTTTACTTTTTTATGGTGGATAAAATTTCACACTGATCACATCCACACGTTATCATGTGACATATCTTGTTTAGTAGAATGTTAACTTTGAGGCAAAAATATCTAAGTTCACGGTCAAAATGTAAATGTATGCAATAAATAAATCTGAAATGTGAAAACACGGTTTGATTAGCCTCCAGGCTTAAGTTTAGTATCAACAACAGCAATACCAATATCCAGTTACTGTCCAGAACTACATAATATTTGACGGAAACGTCAGATCGCACAAAACGAAGAACGGCCGATCCGTTCTTTCGATAACCTTACTATGAAAATGATTTTGACATTTATTTCTTAGAGATCCGAAACGAAAGGTGTCAGTTGGTGACGCGCCCGAAGCAACTTTGTGGTAAGGTTGTTCGGTGCGTGCGATCGACGTCATCTGTCAACTTCGTTCGTTTTTCAAAAAAGACCTCTTGCCCTTATCTGATTAGGGACCATCCATAAAGTACTTCACACATTTAGGGGGCGAGGGGGTCGACGAAGAGTGGCGTTGTGTGACAAGGGGTGGTTGGGGTCCTAAGTTTCATGACGTCACATTTCAAAATCATATAGGTACATCTAAGCGCTAATGTGCCAAATAAATAATTTAAATGGAAATTAAACTAATTTCGGAACTGCTGTTTTAATTTAATATTTTCTATATGTAAAATTGCAAAATATGTGACGTCACACAATCCCTAGTGTGACATCACATATTTTGCAATTGCGAGACCCCTCGCTCCCAAGAGGGGTCTTACAAAAGTGACCACCTGTGACGAGGACGGGGGAGGGGTAAAAAATCCATGAAATTAGGGTGACGTACTGTATGGATGACCACTTAGCGTTTGAGTATTCGGGGGAAACTGCAAATCTAATCTATTATTCAGATTTGGCAGGTCCCGATTTTTTTAACGATAATCTAATTAATCTATCGAAATCAATCTAAATGTTTTTCATCTCATCTATTCGAAAAGAGGCAAAGGGTTCCTCGATAAGTGCGATGCTAACAAAGTGGGTCATTCCAATGAAAGTGGGCACTTAATAACAGTGACTCGATGACTTTTGAATATGGAACACTTAAAGTTTGAACGCAATTCGCTTCGATAAAGTCCTAGCCGGTAGTAAAAAAGACGACCGCTGTGTTTGTACGATCTGCAGATATTTGTTCCGAGTGTTCTGGATGTTTCTCTGTTTAATAAAAAATATCTATCTATGTAGTGTATTTGTATTAAGTACATATATCAGTTATCTACTACCCATAACACAAGCTCTGCTTAGCTTGGGGTTAGATGATGCTGTGTGGACTGTCCAGCATTATTAATTAGTAGTAATTTGGTTACATACCTAAATGTAAATATTCGTCACTTCTAAAAGCATCTCTTATTTATTTTTCTCGCATGATGATTTTTGTCATAGTTTAGGATGATAAGCAAAGTGTGCCACACGGGACCAAAATTATTTAACCTCGAGCGACGTACTTTGAATCGCTATGCTTAGGATTCTACTATAGAATCCTTTGCTTCGCTCTGGATCAAAAAATCGCTCTCGCCTTACATACATTATTTTGTTCCCTTGTGATAAAACCTACTATTTCATGCCTGAAGATTTTCGCATCAGAGCTTTCTGCTTTCCTTAAAGAGAATCTGATATTGAGCTGTCAATTGCAATTTCAGGATTTCGTAATAAATGCAAACTCTTTCTTGCCCTACAACTACCCACCGTAAATTATTTTACATACACTTTTTTACTAAGTTAATGCAAAATACACTGAAAATAAGTATAAAGTATATATATATATATATATATATATATAAAAGTATAAGGTCAAACATCGGGACTTTTTCCTAACCTGCTTCATCTAAAAAGCTTGGTTAGGAATCGATCACATCTCGTTTTATTGTGCTTTTAACGAAGAAATTGCTTCCCTTTTGTTTGTCTCCAAGAAACCTTTCAAGTTCCTGTCGTAGGGGAAAATTGTTAAATAAAGTGGTTATAGGTATTATATGTTTTAATAAAACAACTGTCTCTTTTTGTAATCATCTGGTACCCATAACAGAAGCTTCACTTATCCCAGATGATAATCATCAGCCTATACTAGTCCACTGCTGGACATAGGCCTCCCCAAAGGAGCACCTTAGTGAGTGCCCATAGTCAGTTAGATGATGCTGTGTGAAAATTTTCAGTATTATTTATTTATTTTTTTGATTAGGTTTAATTTTATAAGTACTTACCCCTGCAAGCGGCTTCGCACACTCTTTTCCGGGATCAAAGGTGGCCTTTTTTCGTCCATGGGAAACTAAACCCGAGGCGGTTTTAGTCTCCTTGCTAAATTTGATTAAGATCCGTTCAGCCGATTAGGCGTGAAAAGGTAACACCGACAGACAGACAGATTAGTTTTTGAATTTATAATATGTATATGGATATTATTCTTATTTTTATTATTTTTGTAACTAATGCCGGCAGTTCACACTAGTCGAGACGTCTCATGACGACTCGGGCGCTCGTTCGCTCAACGAGAGGCACAAGGTACACACTCGTTGTCGTCAGTTAAATTGCGGGTGCCGACCGCGACGGCATGATTGTTATCTCGTTCTTTAGTAGAGCTCTGTCTTATTTTTACAAATCGAAGCTTTATACAATTTAACTGACGACAACGAGTGTATATGTTGCCTCTCGTTGCGCGAACGAGCACCCGCGTCGTCACGCACGAGAAGTCTCGGCAAGACGTCTCGAGGAGAGTGTACGGCCGCCATAAGGTTATTTAAAATAATTTCTGTTTAGCTACCTATTATTTGATGTGTGTACATAGGTATGATTTAGCTTGAAGCTAAATATTTTTTTATTAGTTATTATAATATGTCTATAGTCATGTGTTCTGTGCACCTACTTATTAAAATTTTATATATAAATATATATTTATAATAATTTTATATATAAATATATATTTATAATAATTTTATATATAAATATATATTTACCAATGCTATTTTATTATTCTATTCACTGAGCGTCATTAAATAGAATGTTGACTAATGTAGCTTCCGAAGCTACCCTTACAATATGCATGACATAGCTGGGAATAATTCAGGTCATTTGGCTGACATCATTTCATTTAGCAGCCGATGATGCGGTCAGTGTTTCAGCATGCATAAAGTTAATTATACGGTGATTAATTATGTCAGCAAATTTTATTATTTAGTTAAAAACAAGCCGAGTGAATTTCCGGTTTTGTTTTGGAGTTTGTTTACCATCGCCGAGTGATATCCAGAGATATAGCATAAATAAATAAATAAACACGACAATCCATACAGGATCATCCAGCCCCAAGCTAAGCAGAGCTTGTGTTATGGGTACTAGATGACTGATACACATTACATAGATAAATATATTTTATTATACATAGAAAATACCCGGATCAAATATTTGCAGATCGTACAAACATTTGTCCTAAGGCGGGAATCGAACCCGCAATCTCCTGCGTCGCAGGCGGACCTTCGCACGCCGCGCCACATCGGTCGTCAAATAACTTATACAACTGTACTTGATGTAGTAAGTACCTACAGATCTTGAACGAAGTACAATGTAGTGTTCATTATCAGGGAAGAAGCCTAGTTGTGTCTGGATTCTTATGTTACACAGTTCTCTTCATTGTTTTCCCTTTTTCTAGTGCCCAAGATGTATAAAATACAATGTGTTATTGCGTGTGTTAGCAGGGTTCCATAACTTCCTATGTTATTATAGCTTAGCAATATCTACGTGAGGTTGTGTATCAACCTGATTGCTTATCTTCCGCATAATGTCAACATCATGTTAACTTAAATCTAATAAATAAACTAGTTGCGAATTATCAGCGTTGGAGTTATCATTTCACAGTACCTCTAACTGATCTATCTACAGAACGTCGACATCCCCTATATGGACTCTCTACTCCTTGCAAAATCACGATAGCAAAGAAGCTATATATTTCTCCAGAGAAACCTACAAAAAACTCCAAGATAAAGAGGTTGATCAATTATTAATTCGATTCGAGATGAAAACTGTCTCACGCTTTAATAGCGTATAACAGAATATGTCTTGAGTGCGGCACGTGTACAAAACAATAATAACAGAGCCGTAAGCCAATTTTCTCTGAATTTTTTTATTGATATTTGCGCAGAATTTTCCTTGGTCTAATTGGATTCAATCCAGATGCAATTTGTGAGATGAGTTTGTTTACGAGTGACTGTAAGGGAATTAATCTGTCTCAGCGTTGCTGTTGACTTAAGGTTGAACCTTATTTTCTTGATTCAAAGCGTATTTTTCAACACCTCTGTTTTTTATGGTTGGTAGTAAAGTAAGCTATTCATACATTAGCAAGGAGTTTCTAATGTATTACTACTTAGTACTTTCTCTTGGTCGTCTTTTGCTAAAACGGGTACCTATCAGAATACCCATGAAGCAAAAAGAAGATATCAACAAACGCCAAGATCGTATAAGCCTTAGTATGCAAGTCGGTCAGTAAGGGGGCTTTTACAATAAAAACGAGAAATTGCACGGTTTCATCGTGCAAATTGTATAATTTTCGTTGTTGCTTCAAATAATAATTACTTGTTAATAATAGTTCAATTTCTCTACTCTAATAATAATAGAACAAATTTTAGAAAACTTATTTTTTTATGTAGTTATAGTCATTCTCCCGATGCAAGTTTAGGGAAAAACTCTCAGAAACCTGTTTTGAAATAAAGACCACCGAATTTTTTTTTCTTTTTACAAATATCCTATACTTGAATAATAATACAATACATTTTTGTTATATGTTAATATTCAATTTTCGTTATATGAAAGAAAAATATAACCGAACTCGATTATCGACCGAAAAGGCTTCGAAACAAACCACAATATCTCCGAAGTTCTACATCATTTTGAGATAATATTTATACCAAAATAATTGTCAACATTTGCTTGAACTACAATATTAAGTCTATTTTTTAAATCACTGCTAATTTTTTTTTATGAATTGAATAAAAGACTACATAATTCATTGCCCCGGCGCGCCGGCGCCCTTCTTTGTAGTCTAAAATTTGTTTTAATATTGTTATACACTTCATTTATTTTTAATCTCGTTATAATTTTTTTTTATTATTATTCATACAATTTGGACCAAAAAACGAGAATTTCTCGTTTTTTTTGTAATAGCCCTTTTTAAGAAAAGTGCCCTAGTAGCAAAACTTCGGGATTGCGTCTTGTCAGTACAGTTAGAAGCAAATATAAAGTACCCTAAGGTTCTAATAGCCATGTTCCGTTGGATACTTACTCCACTTGGGTCGGTAATGAAGAAGTCGCTGAATACCATATCTCGCCCTACGTTTTTCTTTTCAAAATAAGAATTTTCTTCGAAACGAACATAAGACCAATAATAAGGAAAACTCTGAATCAATCATTTTCTTTAGAGATAGCGGCATCAATGGTACGGGTATTGACTTTATGTGAGACACGCAAGTCTTCAGAGACATAAATCTGTGACGACAAATTATATCAATTATCCTCCTTAAGCATTTTCCATCTTAGAAAGATACGGGAACAGGGTGTGCGATTTCGGTAGATATTGGGATGGGAATGGAAGCTGAAATACAGAAATAATTACAATTTATTCATAACTAGTTTCTGCCCGCGGCTTCGCACGGGTTATTTCTATGGAAACGTTTTAGGTTTTTTATATCCCATGGGAAGTGTTTTATGGGATAAGCTATGTTCGATTCCAGGCTTAGAGCTACATCTATGCAACATTTTAGCCCGATCGGTTCAGTCGTTATGGCGTGAAAAGGTAACAAACATCCATCCAAAAATCAAAACTATCGCATTTGTAAATTATTTATTAGTGTGATTAATGCCGATTTACATGCCAACCACTTTGTACTAATTAAAGGTTAGGTCTTAATTTTTTGTTGTATTCCTTCGTAAACAACAAGATATTATTACTATTATTGTGTATTATTAATAATTATTATTTATTTTGTGTTGATATTATTATTATTATTGTGTACATCATTTCAAAACAATACAAATGGAAATATCACAAGCTCTGCTTAGCTTGGGACTAGATGATACTGTGTGGATTGCCCAGCATTATTTATTTAACATTTACGAAGCGTGAAAAAATAAAAGTCAAAGAATCTGCACAAAATTTTTTTTTTCTTTTAATGATACTTAGAATTTATTCTCGCTCCCGCTCCGATAGCCCACAAAACCAGCCTTAGGTTACTTGTGCATTGTCTCTATGCAGGTCTGCTGTTTTGCACGTTCTTGTCCGCTAAAGTTTGTCTTGTGAACGTGCAAACCTTACACTTAACTTTATATTGATGACAAACTATTAGTTAGGTACTCGTATATCCATGTTGATGGCTTTAGCCCTCCAGCGGGCTTGGAAGATCTTTATCTTGATCGAGAGACTGCTCTAGGCAATTGCTTTGTGCCAAACTGTTAAAAATTTCCTAGTCTTATTTGTGTCCTTATAAAGATGGAATTAAATTGAAACAAAATAATTCTATGTTAGTAAATAATTATATGGTGGTGGGGCTGACCCCACCACCATATAATTATTTTGTTTTCTTAATAAATCTCCTTCACTTCCCTCTATCCACGGCATCACGCGTCGTCTTCGAAAGCTTGACACTATCCTTTAACACTACATCCTGTCCTCGTGTCCTGTGTATTCCTCTGGACCTTCGTCCGGGGATGCTAAATTCCCTACATAATCAGGCGGCCTTCTCTTCACGTGCCCATACCATAGCAGCCTACTCATCCTGCATCTTGACGGCGATGTCGCGCACGCCCAGGCTTCCTCGCACGTATACTCTAAATTAATTCAGACGATGTCGAGGTGTGATAATGTGGATAATACAACTACAATTTTACTTGCATAATTGTATTTGTAAATAATCCATTACTAATTATATGAACGCTACATGCGTCACACTTGGCCCTTCCCATCTTCCGAGGACATCCGTGAGGGCTGGTGCGGCGGCAGGTTTGGCCGAGAATCTCAAGAGGCGCAGATATCTGGACAGCGCCTACACATTTGCTCCCCTTGGAGTCGGTCCGTATGGTACCTTGGCTACCCGGTTTAAAAAAAAATCTGAGCGTCTGGTTGAAGCGACGCGTGACCCGAGAGCTGATGAGTATATGGCGCGGCACATCAGCATTGCCATACAGCGGGGCAATGCAGCCAGCGTCTTGGAGACGCTTCCGACTGGAATTGATATAGACCAGTTGATTGTTTGCAACAGTCTGCAGTTAGCTCAATTGTTTGAATTGTAAATAATAGTTCTAATTTGTTTTTATTATTTGATTCTAATTTTCTTTGTTAAAAAATTACTTATTCATCTGTCAACTTAAAACTGTTGCTTGACAGTGTTTTTGTCAACAGAGAATAGTTTGTTTTTCTCTGACTCTTAGCTATTGCTTAAAATACTCTACTAACTACCCTCTATTTCAGCCGCGGTATGTGAGACTCCAGCGATCAATCGCTCTCGCAAACCAAAACTATGGCACTGAAACCTGCTTTCAGTCATCCATGGTTGTGTGGTGTGGGTAAAGTTACAACAACGGTAAAGATGATGCAAAAGTGGCTATTGCCGAAAACCAACTCCTGCAACGCCTGAAACGCATTTATGCCACCGGGACGTTATCGCCTGATGATATTTGTACTTATTGACAAACCTGGAGATGAACTGTAGCACTTAAAATATACTCTTTTCTTAGCTAACACTGAATACTTCTACACTGTCGATTTATGAATAAACCTATGAATCTATACCCGTATACTCTCCTATGTTATTCTCCACAACACTCCAGTCCATCCGGTAGGTCATCTTCAAACGGAGGATCTTCCCCCTATCAGCGCATAGTAATTCCGTCATTTAATTGCCAATTTTAGGGTTTCGTACCCGAAGGGTGAAAACGGAACCCTATTATTAAGCTTCCGATGTCCGTCCGTCCGTCCGTCGCAGGGCTCTACCTCATGAAGCGTAAGAGGTAGACAGTTGAAAGTTCGGAGAGTGTGTATTTTTCTTGCCGCTATAACAACAAATAATAAAAGTCAAATAAATAACAAAATAATATGGCTCCCATACAAAAACGTGTTTTTTTTTGCCTTTTTTGCTCTTAATCTGTCAAGGTTTTTTTTGTGTTTGTTGGCTAGGCACATGAAACTTTCTATAAATTTAACACTTCAACTGTAATAAAAACAAATACTAAAAATAAAATAATATTGAAAATTTAAAGGAGTCTCCGAACAAGTGAAATTTTTTTGTTCTTTGAAAAAGTTGCCTGATTATTACGGTACAGAGTCGACTCGCACTTGCCGGTTTATTCACTTATGCTAAAAAAACAACTTGTTACCTACCCGCGGTCTCTCAGACCGCTGACAATTTTTTTACTCTCTAAGTCCGAACGTGCGAACGTGTGATGACGACAAGCACACGCACGGCACTTTGGCGGCGAGAAGGCACATGGTCGCACGATGTACGTATAAAAATGCACACACGTTTGACATATACACTTATTGAATAAAATCACACACATCGAGGGTGTCTGAGAGACAGCGAGTAGAATCATAAAATTTGGCAAAAAGCAAGGTCTTATATAGTACAAATAAAAAAAATCTGAAAAAAATTAAAACTGTATGTTTGTAGTTATTTCACAAAACATTTTTAGCGATTCTCGCCATGGACCTTCGATCAAATATTTGATCGAAGCCATGGACGCCAACCTAAACCTGGGTACCTAACCTACTTCCCGTTGACCTAGAATCATGATAATTGGCAAGAAAGAAGGTCTTACTATTATACAGAACCCTTGGTGCGCGAGTTCGAGTCGCACTTGACGTTTTATTTACTGTGGCAATAGCGGCGCCATTACAATGCTCTGTTATTAGGTGCTATTTTGTTTGTAGCAAACACATTAAAGCCAGTGACCGAGTTTGCTGTGTGTTTTGGTTGTTTACAAGAACAAAACTGCCTTCATCATCTACCTACAACAGGGTATGTTCTATTGTTCTATTTGGCGTATTGGGTGAAGGTCCGCCGACTGAGACGAGGTAGGTTGCGGATTTGATGCACGTCATGGGACAAATTATGTTGGTATGATGATCTGTAAATTCTTGTTTTAGGTCTGGGGTCTTTCTATTGTAATAAATAGCATTGCTACGGTGCTTTTTTTGGGAAAGCTAGTCTAGGACCTAGAGCATTGTGAACCCGTACCTGAAATGTTGTATAGATGTAGACCTATTAGACTCGTACAAAATTTCAGGCAGCCACATTGAGTTTTTATTTTGTTTTTATACTAGCTGCTGCGCGTGGTTTCCCACGGTCTCTTTCGAGATATAAAGCCTATGTCCGTTTTCGGGATAGCACCTATCTCCATGCTGCTCCATCAAGATCCGTTCAGACGTTTAGGAGTGAAAAGGACAGACAGACAGAGTAACTTTTGAATTTATAATAATACAGTATGGATCAGTAATCTTGTACCTACCAAACTCTTACTTTGCAAAATGATAATGTGTGTGTCTGATATGTGTGTGTGATGCCCATACAGCATTAAATATGTACATATTTTAAATGTAAGTACATACATAAGTATTTCAAATTGTAAAAGAAATTTAACAATATTTCGCTAATTGTTTACTCACGTACCTACTTAGATAGTAGGTAAACAATAAACGAGAGATTATTTATATCAAAAAACAAGACTTAATTAATGTACACAGAGAAAGAAATAAATGTAAACAAACTAAATAATTCGGGTATTTTGGGTAGGCTCCTTTCAGTCAGTCGGCATAGGACGTCGTCGATCAGATAGCCTTAGGTACCTAGGTATAGGTAACTACCTATAGCAATAACGGGAATTGTTTAGGACGTGCAACTATGTTGAAATACAAATACAAAAATACAAAATGTTTATTAATCATTCTCTTAAGTTACATTGTACATTGTTCAGTGTTCGAGACCTTCTTTTAAGTATATAAACACCTGTATTAGGAGGTAACGCTCTTCCTTATCATACATTATGATTATGAATAGAATAATAATCCTATTAGAAACATGAACAACAATTTTTATATAATTTGTTGAGGGTAGGTTTCTGTAAACTTTATTCTATTGTAAGTTCAAGAATGTTGCGTGGTACAAGTGCAAGTTGAGTAGTGGGTGTAGTGAATGTTTGTGTAGTGAGTGTGTGAGTTTTGTTAGGTGTTTCTGAGGGCACCAGTCTCATAATAAGAGTCCGGGCAACAAAAGCTACCTACTCGGTGTGTGAGTGGTGTGTGTTTGTGTAATGCATGTATATAAATAATGGACTTGACTTTAAAAAAACACAAATGAAATAAGTAAATAATGCTGGAAAATTCACGTAGCATTATCTAGGCTCAAGCTAACTATGGTAAATATCCCGATAAAAGTGATATTAACCATGGTAGTTTCAAACGTACAACGAAATCTTTATTGTTTCTTAGCTGCGGTTTCAAAGGCGGAGGCAAAATTTGACCGGTTTCCATCGATTGCTTGCACGCCGCGCGCTGTATTTAATTCAAATGCGTTCAAAAATACATTTTTCCTGTTTTCCACCGAAAAAGCAGCCTTAGATTCCCTCGTGTTGAATTAAAATCCCCGAAAACTTCTCGATCAAGCGCTGGTTCAGTCACTTGCAGAGGATTCCATATCTAGAGCACTTCGTGGGAATTTTGTTGGAAGCGTGCCGAGCTCCACAGAACGGAGTAACAGTCGAGACTCAGAAAGTTTCTCTTTTAAAAGCGCAATTCTTTATTTTTATTGTTTGGAACAGTGGGAGTCACTGGAAATCAAATGTTAGATATAGATAAAGATACATTTATTTGGTCATAAACAAGTACATACAGGTTTGACAAGAACGAATAACATGTAGGTACATTTACATACTTACATAGACACAAATACATGTTGAAGAATAGACATTACGTTTTCTGTTTCAATTCTTTATAATCACACTAATATTATGAATGCGAAAGATTTGATGGATAGATGCATGGATGGCTAAATATTTTTACACATTATTATTAGTACTATTTAACGTGTATTTATCGCGTTTATTTGCTTATTTTTTGTTTCAACACGTGCAGATTCCAAAAAGGGGGCGAAGATCCTCAATTTCTATGGATGGCTAGAAATAAAGATGGCTAGAAAAAAAGAAAAAAATGGATGAATAGAATAGGCGAACAGACCGCATGGATGTATGACCGTTACTTCTTCCAACCAAAACTGCTAGACAGATCAGGCTGAAATTTTGCGATGATGTATAGACTAGAGTCTAGACATGGAACATAGGTTTTTTATCCCATTAATCAGTTCATTCAGATAAAAATAACATTGGAACGTTTCCATAGAAACAACGAAGCGAATTCGCGGGCAGAAACTAGTGTTAGATATGGGTCTTTTATTACTCGTTCTCTATCTTTCGTTAGTCATACCACGGTCACACCTTGGATTCTTCCTTGGATTCCTTGGATATTAGATTTGGTTCTGTGTTGTGAGAAATACTCAGGAAGTATATCTACCTACCTTTTTATAGTAGGTCTATTTTGACATGCATGCTGGATGGCGCATGTATTCCATAATTATAGGTAGGCTGTTAGTGGCACATCGAATGAAACCTAGTTGCTAGTGTTGCCATTTTGCAAATTACTAGTGGAACCGAGTAATTAAGCCCCCAACACACTGATAAAGTCCGAATATCCCAAATAACTGCTCTGCTAACTCTGGCTTAGCGCGCAGCGAATGTGTGCATTTATGCAGTTTAGGGTGCTACCTAGGTTCGTATCTAGCGATGGCCATCCCTGTTAATGACAGTGAGGATTCTGTGCCATTATTCTTGGTTCTAGGTAGAATCCTTGTTATTTTCAGTTAGGATTGTGTGCCATATACTCGGTTCTAGAATCCTTGATACTTTTCACGACACAGTTATTATCTGAGCAAATCACAGAAGTTCAAGCAATTTTATTTTACGTTCTGAAAGCTTTCATTCATAATTTCATTCTTCTCTTGTCTGTTTTCAAACTTGAATTAAAAACTTTTTCGCTGCGCACGTTACGTTGTTGAAGTTTTTTATTTTAGAGATTACCTTTTCGTTTTCTGTTATTGTTGTTTTTTTGTTGTTCTTTTATTCATTCTGCTTTTAATATATTTTCATTCATAAATGCCTTTATTGCCAAAATATCTTGGATTCTAGAACCGAATATAGGCGGTTTATGTGTATTAGTTGGGTGCGGTGGTAACAATGATCGTCGATTATCTATAGAGGTGAGTATCGATTACGATCGTTTGAAAAATCCAAATGAATAATTATTACCTCCAGATTCTTAACGAACATTCTCAATGTGGAATTTAGCTGAGAGACAAACGCAAAGCGACAGTAATAAATTTAAAAAATCATTATAATATTGTATTATCGACGGACTTTTTGTTTCCAGACGCGGACGTTTGTCTTCCAACTAGGACCAGGGGTTATTGCATTTTGGGTGGAGTGGATTCGCACAGTGTTCGGAAGAGAAATAAAGCGCTGTGAGCCGACATTCTATCAATGTTCCATAGCAATTCCAAACTGTCTAAAATCCATTCCCGTTGTCCACCAAAAATAAAGGAATACACGAGAACAATATAATTAGCAATTTTTGCTGTGTCAACAGCCGTTAAACCTAAAACCTTGTCGCACACCTAAAAAGCACCGCTGCAGCACAGCACAAAAATTTGCATTCAAATATAGACATTAACTCGTAACATTTAGATGAATTTTATATTGACAGATGACAGACAATCACTGTAAAGACAATTAATTTAAGCCATAAATCTAAGTAAAATCTGTAGATGCCAGTTGTTGAGTAAGTGCTGGGAGAACGTACCATCGTTCTCCCAGCACTGACTCAACAACTGGCCTGTTTTACAACTACAGGCAAACTCTCGTTCACAGTTACATTTCCAATCTTGTGCAATAGTTATAATGAACAAACACGAGGGCATTGCTGTAGTCTTTTAGTCAATAAATCACACTAAAGTACGTCGTAACACGAACGCCCGCCGCCGCGCCGCCCCGGTCTGACTGAGGTAGGTGGACCTAATTGCACCTTATTTGAGCCTTCCTCTTTCGAGAATCTAATACCTCATCTCCCCTTATAGATCGATGGTTTAAGCCTATATTTAAATGCGCCTTTTTGTGCTGTATGGTAGAATCAGCATTGGATTGATGACCGCAGCGCCTTACTTTTATATTTTCGATCCCTTCCACCGCTCCAGCTTCAAATACACTTCATTTGGACGTTTTGGTTTTAACTGTTAGTCCACATAGAAAATAAAATAAAATAAATAAATAAATCTGTTCTCTCTGCATTTCGTTTCAATAAATCGAAAGGCCACATGTCAAATACGTATTAATCAGCAGGACATCGGCACTGGTCACCCGGAAAACATTTATATTGGCTCTTCATCACCGCGGAAATTCATTTACGCTTATTAGATTTATGGAGACAATTCACTTGAGCCGGACTTTAGTAGGCTCCTTACAATTTATCCTTATCTACATTTTTATTATTATATAATTATTATATATTGGAATATTATTATGGATTTTTTTTGTATGTGACATGACTTATTACTTACTACATTACTACATTAGATTATTATATAGTTTGATTTTAATTTTATTGTAAATAGGATTTCTTTATTATTAATTCGTTTGTTATTATAATTCGTTACTGCATGCTTTAAGTCAACTCAAACACAATGTAAAATTTTTGTACGCTCGAAAGAGTAGATAGTGCTGACTTAAAACTAATTTTAAGATCAAATGTATATTACCACAATCACAGATAAATAAACGGTTTCAATGGTATTTTAAGTTACCTACCTATACTTGATAACTAGCTGCGCCCCGCGGTGTAACCCGCAGTGAATAAGTTTATATTTGAAAATTATTAACATTCCACGAGAACACTACAAGCGTAGTGTGTAGTGTATCGTGATCAAAAGTAGCATAATTTGTTTATCCAGAGTATAAGACAAGTTATACTGGTACTTTATTTCATCCAAATCGGTTCAGTCGTTTGAGCATGAAGGAGTAACAGGCATAGATACACATGTACATACAAACTTTGGCCTTTATAGTATTCGTGCGATAAGTAGCCTCTCTGTTTCCGCATTAGAGGAGCCAAGAATTTATGCCGAATTTAGAAAATTTTGGTTTATAACAATAAATTACCTACATATTTTTTTTAAGACCTTAGGTAACAATGTCTTTCGCCTTAATAATTAAAAATTGGAACGGACGGGAGACCTTCTACTTCCTTCCAGAATACCTACCTAAATTATTTTGATGACTGGTAACAAAGCGTTCAAATTAAAAAGATAAATTAAGCAGGAAAACGGTAGCGAAAACGTAAGATTGTACATAAATAAAGAAGAATTACTTAATAAATCAAATAATGTCGAAATGTCCCCGCCATACATTCGATAATTCCATTGGTTTGCCATGTTGTAGGTCAATGGACAATAAATGGAATCCACACGTAGTCCACCATTTTCATTCGATTAGGTTTTACCACACATAATAAAATACGGCTATTCAGCGCTCGCCTTAACAGAACCGTCGCCAAACAAAGGAGCATTAAATCGTAGAGACTATAGGTACAAGGGAGAACAATTTTTGAATGGATTGAATAAAAAGAATAAAGAATAGAATAAAATATATTTATTTTATAAACAGAACTAATCAGACGTAATAATACAAACAAAACTTAATAAAAGAGGGAAAAAAACAAATAATGACACAGTCTGTTTACAAAATTGGCTCTAGCTGCATGTGTTGGATGACTAGCAAACTAGCATCCAACGCTGGTCTTCCGCCGATTGTTTCCGATTGCTTGTCTACGCTATACATTGCGAGACTTAGAGTCATACCTCAAATTTACCTATTTCATTTATACTCAAAAGGTTCTTGGAACCGGAATTAATTCCGGTACCACAATTGTGGTAGATCCAGTGGCACCGGATCGTAGAATCAGCCCGTTTGTAGAATGGCTTGGCCGATTGCAGAACGACAAACGGGTGGATTCTACGATCCGGCGGCGACAGGTCTACGAGGTGCTACGGGGTTGTTCGAGGTGCTACGAGACTCTACGAGACTAAATTCAGTATTTACTTGCAAAATTAAAGGAGAGTATGAAGAGGTTGTTCATAAGAATTAGGGGGTTAAATACAGGAATATTTGTATCCGAGAATAATCCACAGATGATTTAGTTACGTAAAAAATTACGCGACCTGAACTCATTTTAGATTATCGAAGGCGGTTTGAACAGTAATCAAAAAGTATAATTTTATTCCGGACATAGGCTACTTTTTATCCCGGAAAAAAGCGTGCGAAGCTGCGAGCAGCAGCTAGTGTATAATAAAAAAATATATCTATGTAGGCATCTAGCACCCATAACATTAGCTCTGCTTAGCTTGGGGCTAGATGATGCTGTGTGGATTGTCCAGTATTACCATACGACTTCAAAGAGATTTTGAAACCTTAATTATCTTCTCGGTTGTTAACAAAAATATGTTTCTGACCATTTTACATTAGCGCGAAATTTAATAAACGTTCAACAAATGCTTTTATTCGTTGTGCACTGCTGTAGAATAAATAATTAGGATTTATTTTTGTAAGCCTGTAGATTCCAATAGCAAAGCAAAGGCCTCACTTTCCTCTTTTTATTTCAGCTCATTGTTTGCCAGTTCATAACAATAATACAATTTAGCAATTTGACGTGTTTAAAATGCTATAAACCGACTTCAAATTCCAGTAAATAGGATTCATCTATGTTCACGTGCAAAAAATTGGATTTACACTTCGATAGCCCGATCTAATTATCCTAGTGGCGACATCTAGTTGTAGTTCAAGTCTATTTAGTTTTGATGACACATGGATGAAACTGCTGACGCCCTTTGCCATGGAAACCATTAGGTGATAGTGAAATTATCATGTGATGATGTTTTACAAACCTAAGTTTTACGGCGCACATAGCAATCCATCAAACATTTTGTGGTGGTCCAAATTGAGTTTGATTGTCGAGATCAAACTCAATTTGGACCACCACAAAATCAATTTTTATACAACAACGAAAGAATCATCAAAATCTCACATCACCAAAATTGTTGTAGCTACTTGTTATTCTTCAAAAACTTTTTTTAAGTTTTACGGGATAAATACCTACTGATCCCTCGGGAATATGTTTTTTATGGGACCACCTCGGGATCTTTCTCTATACAATAGTGAAAGAGGCAGCAAAATTGGTTAACCATTGGCGGAGCTATCAAGTAACATACATACATAGAAAAACATACAGACGAATTGAGAACCTCCTTCTTTTTGAAGTCGTTTAAAAATAGTTACAATTCTTTATTAACTAAGAAAATTACAATCAAATAATAGAAGCAAATTAGAACTAGTAGGTATTCACAATTGAAACAATTGAGCTAACTACAGACTGTCGCAATTAATCTACAGATATCTCAACTGATCCATATCAATACCAGTCGGAAGCGTCCCCAAGACGCTAGCTGCATTGCCCCTCTGTAGGGCAATGCTGCAAAATACAATTGAATTTATTTTGATAGTAACGCAACTGCCATGATGCTTTCTGCTCTAGTACGCTAGTAATCCTATTTGATCTTACCTCCATATTGCATGCCAGCCGCCTTATTGAACGGATGCTTCCAATCAGTTGTGTATTGAAGGCAATACATCCTTCAGTCTCAGCTGAAAACAATGAAATGCAGATGTTTAGGTATCCACAATCCATAACATTGTGTGGACGTTGTAGGTAAATCAAGCGTTGGGTGAATTTTTGGTCTTAGCAGTTAAAAGTTTTACAGTTACCTATGTAGGTAACTAGTAGTTCTAGACCTGGACCTGGACCTGGACATATAACAGACTAGTTTTTTTGCCCGGGAAAACCGCGTGCGAAGCGGCGGCGGCGGGCAGAAATGAAAAAGGAAATAAAAAAAAATGCGTAGGGTCAACGACATAAATTACTGAAATTTGTCAATTTTAAACAACTAATCCAAGCCTCACAAATATAAATATTTTTTGGAAAGTCGGCCCTATTCGGCAGTTTATATGACTGCAATTTGTTTAAATTTTGTAATAAATAAATTGTTTTAGCATTATAACCTTGGTACCTTAGGATTACCTAACATACGTTTTGCATTTTAACAAGCCTAAATTAGTTATTTAATATTTAGACTACAAATAAAGTCAAAACGAATGTGAGTACCGAAACAAACCTCACGAGGTTTAAGGTACAAAATTTAATGTATGTACTCGTATATTGTGACTGTTTTAGTAATAAATATATATAAAAAAGTAATGTAGTTACAAATTTATATCAATGACTGTAGACGTAGATAAAGCAAGTTTTAAAAAGCAAGACATCCCTAGTTCAGTTGACATGAAAATGAGGCTAAGCTCCGCAAACGAGCAATGCTGAGTGCACTCAGGATTTCCGTCTTACGAACGATTCAACCAACATTCATTTATTTTAGCTGTGTACAGCCAAATGCAGTTTCAGACATATTTATGAAATATTTAATATTGCACTAGCAAGCGGAAGGATTAGAATTGAAACAAATAAAAAATAAAATTAAACTTAGTAGTTTAATTTTATTTGGCATCAATAATCACGTTTGAGAGCACCTCAAAATTAGGATGAGTTAGAGTTAGGGGTTTTTATAAACGGCATTTACGAAGGTACGTACCTACTTTTTTTTTACAAATTAAATGCATTTTATATTGCTTTGTGTCTGTAGCACATAATATTTTTTTTATTTATCTATCATGCTTTCTTTTGTGTGTATTTAATTGATGCTTTTTGAACACAGAAAACCAATGATATCGTATCTGATTATTTTCTGCTTTGTAAAGGTTAGAACTTAGCCCTGGGGTACATGAGTAGGGTTGCCCGTATCTGACAGTTTGCCTTCACTTTCACCTGTGTAGGGACAATGTTTAGAAGGCACAGTTTAGCTTTATTCCAATTCACACAGTAGAATTCGCGAGAATTCAAAACAAAATTAATTTTATGCACTTTTATATATAACTAGCTGCAGCCCGCGGCTTCGCACGCTTTTTTCCGGAATAAATGGTAGCCTATGTCCGGCCCCGGGATACCATCTACCTCGCTGCCAAATTTCACCGAGATCCGTTCAGCCGTTCTTGAGTTATAAATAGTGTAACTAACACGACTTTCTTTTATATACAATGTGTCTGGTCACCGGTGTCGGAGACTTTGGGGGGGTAAAATACGGTCAATTTTATCGACAAATCACTATTCCTATTTTTTTTTTCTCTCTCCATGATAAAATGGCAGCCATTTTGTTTTTTTTTGCCTCAAAGCACGGGTGCTTGTACTGATTAAGCTATAGCTACCCATGTAGAGGTCCTAGGAAGACGATAGAGGACTCATTTGATAGCCAATAAAGTAGACAATAAAGCAATGATAACAATGTTGCAATTTCTATTTTATAATACAGGAAAAGAGAATGTATGAACAAAAAAAATTTTTTTTTTTATATTTTTTTTTTTAATTATTAGCTTTTTCATAAAATCGAAACTGTCAAGCTACATGTTTTTTGGTTCTGAACGATAGTACGGAATGTGCACTTCAAAATAAGTCTTGCATCTTAGCGCTAAGTAAGATAGTTTAGAAGTTATGACGGTTTGAATATGACCCTTGAATATCCCGTTACCATACAACTAGACTCACGGTTTCGTGGAATTCCAAGGGCGTGTCTTTAGACAATGCTGTGCTTTGTTGTAGAGTAGGGCGCGCTGGCAGGTAGTCGTCCGTCGCCCCGCGTTGTGATTACACTCTCTTGTGCCGACAAACTGTGCGTTGTTATTATTGAACATTTTTGTGAAGTTTTGTTTCGTTATTGGACTTTTTGTTCTGTTGTGGACTCAGTTATCGTTTTTAAGTTGACGAAATTTAACGAAAATGGAAGACGTCCATTATTCCAGCCAGGACGTGGCCAACATCCATTTCGTCTATGGATTTTGCAACGGGAACGCTAACGCTGCTGTAAGAGAGTATGCGAGAAGATTTCCTAATAAACCAACGCCGAACGCTCGCACATTCATACGATTACACCTCAACCTCGCTGAAAATGGTATTAGAAGACCCGCTAACGAACGTTCTCGTTTAGTGTCACCGCAAGAGGAAGAAGAGATATTACAATTGATCACTCAAGACCCGAAACTGAGTGTCAGGCGCATTGCAATTAGACTTGGTTTAAACAAATGGCGAGTGTGGAAGATTTTGAAACGGGAAGGATTGCATCCATATCATTTTAGAAGAGTGCAAGAAATAATTGAACCAGATGTTGCACGAAGGTCAGTTTTTTGTTCGTGGATATTAAGAAATGTGCGATCTAACACAAATTTTTTGAAAAAAATTATGTGGACCGACGAAGCCACTTTCACACGATCAGGATACACAAACCACCGCAACGGACATCAATGGCTCCACGATAATCCACATGCAGTGAGACAAAGTACATTTCAGCACCAATTCTCAGTGAATGTTTGGGCTGGAATGATCGACGACATACTGATTGGGCCTCTAATTTTGCCAGCCACGATGAATGGCCCAAGATTTTTGGAGTTCCTGGAAACGGATTACCATGACGCACTCATGGAAATACCATTGACCTATAGGTTAGGAATGATATTACAACTGGACGGAGCTCCGGCACATTTTGCAGTAAATGTAAGAAACTATTTAAATGAACGATATTCGACGTGGATTGGACGAGGTGGTACAATCGCTTGGCCACCGCGTTCTCCGGACTTGACACCCCTTGATTTTTTCTTGTGGGGCACAATGAAACAGAAAGTATACGTCGACGTGGCAAATACACGCGAGGAACTTATTGAAAAAATTATACAAGTTGGGAATGATTTGAGGAGAGACAAAGACATGATCCGACGCGCTACACAACATGTGTCAATTAGAGCAACAGCTTGTTTGCAATACCACGGAGGACATTTTGAATCGTGGCTGTAACTTTTGTATGGATTTCGATAGAATAAACCATTAAAGTACCTAATCGATTTATTTTGTTTTCTTTTTGTACTCCAGGGTTTGGAAACACTTACCATTTTGAAATCGTCATAACTTCTAAACTATCTTACTTAGCGCTAAGATGCAAGACTTATTTTGAAGTGCACATTCCGTACTATCGTTCAGAACCAAAAAACATGTAGCTTGACAGTTTCGATTTTATGAAAAAGCTAATAATTAAAAAAAAAATGTAAAAAAAAAAATTTTTTTTGTTCATACATTCTCTTTTCCTGTATTATAAAATAGAAATTGCAACATTGTTATCATTGCTTTATTGTCTACTTTATTGGCTATCAAATGAGTCCTCTATCGTCTTCCTAGGACCTCTACATGGGTAGCTATAGCTTAATCAGTACAAGCACCCGTGCTTTGAGGCAAAAAAAACAAAATGGCTGCCATTTTATCATGGAGAGAGAAAAAAAAAATAGGGATAGTGATTTGTCGATAAAATTGACCGTATTTTACCCCCCCAAAGTCTCCGACACCGGTGACCAGACACATTGTATATAGATTTTGTAGATTTTGCTTCTGTCAGTTTTGCACGCAATTTTTCGGGATGCGTACTGATGAAGGATTCGTATTGAATGCTTGGGAAGGATATAGTATTAAAAGTTAAAAATAAAAAAAATTGTTGAGCACATGGTTAGAAAACTACAAGTACCTAGTAAATACCTAGATAGTGGTGCCACTTCACTCTTCTCCTCAAGAAAAACTAGCGCAGTATAAAAAGAAATAAGTATTTCGAATCTACCAACAAATAAAAACGTTTAACTAAACTTTTAAATTCATATTTAAAAAAAAACCGTACTCGCGGTTCCTGTGTAAACTGAGCTTTAAATGGAAAAGACATGCCAAAGATGTTTATCTTCTCAAAGGTCTGTGGGCGTCTCAATTTGGGACCGGCGAAGTTAGACAGTTGTTGATGACATCAATTGTGTGCTACAGAGCGAACAATGCTTCTATTTTCGGTACGAATGCTGGTACGAGTTTGAATTCCAGTTGTATTTCGAAGGTGAATAAGTTAAACTCAAAGTTAGACTAAGTTTGGAACCAGATTTGGGTATGCTACATTGTTTATCACTTGGGGCGTTTATTTAACACCTATTAGCCCATTATAAGTGCCTTTTCACACGTGCCAGTCACCGGGTAGCCGGTGTCGGGTACATGTTACTTGAAATGGTATCAATAAATACTATGTACTAAATACCGGCATTATATTATTTGCATACTAATCACCCGGCGGCGATTTGTATGCAAATAATATAATGCCGGTATTTAGTACATAGTATTTATTGATACCATTTCAAGTAACATGTCTGATAATATACATAAGAATCTATTAATAAAATATATTAATAATAAGAATAACAATAGAAACATTTTTAGGACACTGCATAGATAGGTATTTTAATTAAACAAATTAAGTTAATGAATACAATTAAATTCATAAAAATGTACCGTCTGAAAGCTATCGTACATGCCCATACACATCGGCACCAGGTACCCGGAAACCGGGACGTATGAAAAGCCACTAAGGGAATTTAAATTCCCTGTAGCAGTCCGGGGTCAGGAAATTGGCGGTGTTACACCCCAGCGGCTCGTAAAGCATGTTAAGCTGTTGGTCCTGAGCTCTCACCGGTCGTGTCGGTCTGCCGTCCCATAGGATCATGAGAGTGAGGGAATAGAGAGTTCACCTGTGTTTGCGCACACACATGTGCACCACAATTTGTCCTGCGCACATAGCTAGTATCCGTTAAGACTGGTTGCTGTGTTCGTTAATTTGGCTAGGACGACATAATGGGAATTAATAAATAAAATTAATAATAATAATGGGAATGTTCAGGTCAAATATTCACAACAAATACACAAATAAGTTATTAAGTCCTACCTATTTACTATAGAGGTAATATAATGGAACGGAAACTTTATGGGAATGAAGCCCTGGGGCTGACTCAAATAGAGGCCTTGCAACCGACACAACCACAGTTATTACCATTAGTGGTGATATGTTGGTACCTCCTTTATAGGTAACTAGCTGCTGCCAGCGGCTTCGTACACTTTTTACCGGGATAAAAAGTAGCCTATGTCCGTCCCCGGGATACCATCTCCCTGCCGAATTTCACTGAAATCCGTTCAGTCGTTTAGGCGTGAAAAGGTAACAGAGAGACAGAGTTACTTTCGAATTTGTATTAGTATGGATTTTCTTAAAGCTGGCGCGGACATCTTCTGTTTTTCTCTCTGGATTTGATACTTTAGTTAGTGGTAGATAACTGTATGAAATAATTTGATTTGATACGTCAGCGTGGATAACTGTATGAAATAATTTGATTTGCGTCAGCGTGGATAACTGTATGAAATAATTTGATTTGCGTCAGCGTGGATAACTGTATGAAATAATTTGATTTGATACGTCAGCGTGGATAACTGTATGAAATAATTTGATTTGCGTCAGCGTGGATAACAGTATGAAATAATTTGATTTGATACGTCAGCGTGGATAACTGTATGAAATAATTTGATTTGCGTCAGCGTGGATAACTTTATGAAATAATTTGATTTGCGTCAGCGTGGATAACTGTATGAAATAATTTGATTTGATACGTTAGCGTGGATAACTGTATGAAATAATTTGATTTGATACGTCAGCATGGATAACTGTGTGAAATAATTTGATTTGCGTCAGCGTGGATAACTGTATGAAATAATTTGATTTGCGTCAGCGTGGATAACTGTGTGAAATAATTTGATTTTTTTGCTTTGAATAAACATAAAACCGACTTTGAATTTTATTTGACACTGTTTTTAAGTTTTGCGGGACTAAATATAATAATAAT
The DNA here is from genome assembly GCA_963662085.1 of Eupithecia inturbata. Taxonomy (NCBI): domain Eukaryota; kingdom Metazoa; phylum Arthropoda; class Insecta; order Lepidoptera; family Geometridae; genus Eupithecia; species Eupithecia inturbata. The sequence goes on from OY759195.1 coordinate 5,536,595, forward strand.
AATAATAATGCTGGACAATTCACACAGCATCATCTTGCCCCAAGCTAAGCAGAGCTTTTGTTATGGGTACTAGATGACTGATATGAATCCCTACTAATCTTAAATACTCGTACTAATCCCTCGAGAATAAACATTTTAAGGGACCATCTTGGAATCATGCTCTATAAGTACAATAGGGAAGGAATTTTCAAAATCGGTCCATAATTGACGAAGAAATCGACGAACATTCATTAAAAAAACACATATACAGCAGAATATAGAACGTCCTCCTTTTTCGAAGTCGGTTAAAGACAAAAGAAAAAAGCGCCAGCTTTAAAAAAATTACCTAATATTAGTTTAAGTATTCATAACTTTAGGTACACTTAAAAGAAACTCGCTATATCAGAACCCCTCATTTCCTCGGCGATCATAAGAAACATCCAAGCATTCCTATTTCTTTATGCGGATAAAACTTTTGCAATTTTCATAAAATCTTTTTTATGAAGGCTGGAACTTCGATTAGATTTTTACAGAACACAATCAGATTTACAGTTCGTGTTCTTGGTTATTTGGTAACTATACTCCGAGATTAGCAAAGCGCCTATTGGTTGGTGGATTTGTTTTTTTTTATGTATAATTTAGTACATGGGTTATGTACTAAATTATACATAAAAATCCTTCGTGGTGTTACGATATTCTGAAGCCTAGTATAGTATTATAAAACTGCTGAAACTAATTACTTCTACTGACTAAGTTTTTACAAATAAACAAAGATATATCTATATTGACTTAGATAAACATTTAAGCTCTGTTTTTATTAGTGCCGTTTATAACCAAGACTACTTAGTGGCTATATTGGCTAATGGACATAAAATATTAACACATTAATATTTTATGACGTAATCCACATAAATTCTTTCAATATATGGGCGATGAAATCAACCAGCGATATGAACGTTTCTTGTTTCAAGAAAAACAAATCCAAAACAAAAGTGGTTTAGGGAATACCACGGTTGAAATTATTCCCGCTGACATGATGAAAATATTACATCACAAGGAGTTAGTAAAAGCATTTTGTCAGCAACGAAAGTCGCTTAAAATTTTGATATTTTTAAACTCTAATAACTGCGACACTAATCAGATTTTTAAGTTTAAATTTAAAGTGCCGCTATGCATCCATAAATTGTAACTATGGAGCAAAACAAAGTATTCGATTTGGATTAAGAAAGCTATGAAAAACTGCAACTTTTAACTGTGACTTTCGTTGCTGTGCTGACTGTTTGCATTCAATGACAATGTTCACAAAGTAGCCAGAATTTTCCCCCATTAAGCTTTTTCATCAAAACCTAGCCCTGTACCACTCTGTGTCACCTTGTACCATTTTACAAATACATTGACGGTATCGATCAAGATGTACGCGCGCAGAACCCAAGATGCTCCAATTATCATAATTTCATTGAATGAGTGAATTAATGGTAGTATTTATTTGGATAAATATAGATTAGCAATGATGATCTTAGAATAGAGTATATTTGACATAAAATAATAGTGGTACATTTATTACAGATAGGGGGGGTGACGACGCGAATGGTGGGCAGTGATGGGGGGGCCGCGGCGCATGTCCAGTGCGCTGCTGCTACCCATCGCGCTGCTCTCACTACCACCGACAACCGCCAATACCACCACGTACCGGGTAAGTATTGTATTATTGCATCAATAGTGAGGGGGAGGCATCCAGCTACCCATCTCGCTGCTCTAACTACCACCGATAACCGCCAATACCACCCGGGGAGTATTGTATGATTGCATCAATAAAGAGGGTTACTCAATTGTGTAAAATCATGGGGGCCCGCATCCTGCTACCCATCGCGCTGTTCTCACTACCACCGACAACCGCCAATACCATCCATCGCATACCGGTGAGTATTGTAGGATTGCATCAATAACAAGGGTAACTCAATGCTATAAAGTCATGGGGGGCCGCATCCTGCTACCCATCGCGCTGCTCTAACTGCCACCGAATGTGGCACCGAGTGTTTTTTATTGTTTCAATAGAGAGGGGGCTGAGGGGCTCAATAGTGCGCCGAATAGTTAGCAGTGATGCGGGGGCTCTGCTACCCAAAGTAAGGATTGTGTGATTGTATCAGTATAGGGCAAGGATTGAATGTACAACCTACCCTAGGTAGCATACAAGCATGAAATGTTACCTACATTTCATGCTTGTATTCAATGTAGGTAACATTTCATGCTTGTATGCTACTAATATGTATCAAGGCAAAGGAAATTACCACTGTACATGTACCCAGTTCGAGAGGGCTTGTGTTCGACAAACCCTCTTGAAAATCACTGTAATAACATGGCAAACGAAACTACCCAGCAATAGATTTATTTCTGTCTAGCTCTGACGTTATTGACGTTAGCTCGTGACCTGTTCATATAGCTCAGCCCTCGGTTGATCGAGTGGCATGCACATATTTAGCTCCAATGCCTTCGACGCCTCATCGAATTTACGTCAGTAATTGCCTACATGCCTATACATAGACCTAGCATTCATATACATGAGTACGGGATTATAGATTAGGTTTAATCAAAGCTCTAAAAAGATTTTTTCTTAATTATTTGAAGACGATAGAGGTGAGTCATTAAATCCAGTCCCAAAATTAACTACTTATAACTAAATTAAATCTAAAATTAACCTAAATAATTTTATTGCTGCATCACTTAGTGGTGTGGCTAAAATAATTTGGATAACACGTAACGAAAACGTAGAAAAACCAGAACCTTATTATGTTATATCCTCCCAATATGTCTAAGAACATTCGAAGATATTCTTAGACATATTGGGGCGACGGGTTTGCCACCTGCCATTATTCAATTCAATTTCAATTTATTTATTTAACTCTTTCTTGACAAAGATTAAATTACAATTCAATAATAAAAACAAATTAGAACTAGTATTTACAATTGAAACAATTAAGCTAACTGCAGACTGTTGCAAAAAATCTACAGGTAGCTCAACTGATCCATATCAATACCAGTAGGAAGCGTCCCCAAGACGCTGGCTGCATTGCCCCGCTGTATGGCAATGCAGCGGGGATTTATTATTTATTATTATTTATTTAACTAGGTTGTGACTAGGTATTACTATTTGCTTTATCTACATATTGCTTTATTTATCGCAAACCATGAAAGTTTCAATAGTAAAAGATATAAACTTCGTATCAACCGTTCCTTTATAATCCTTATAGATATTAATTTCTCTATTAAAGATAATCTTATTTGAGTGAAGGAAATATCAATGAAAATTCAGTTTATTTGAATGTGTATTGCTGTGTAAGAAACCACATAGATCTTTTCACCCTACATAGATCCTTGTAGATCCAGGTCGAAGCTCATGTTTCTTTGTCAACACAGGTAATGGATCCCTTGATGAGCTTTCCCATTTTGAGGTGCGAGTATCGCATACGGAGAGTGTAGAGTATCTTTCGGTGCGAAATTGCGAAGTGACGCATTTGTGGAGGCTCTTACACCTACCGGCTATTATTAGGGTTTGTGTTAAAAGAGGTCAAATTCACGCGAAACTGTTTTGTCGCCTGATAATGTCCAATTGGCCGAATGGGTAAATTGGCGTTGAATACCTAATGTTGGCGATATAAACCTAGGGGTGTCAGTGGGTTGAAATTGGCCAGTCCAAAAATATTGGCTTGTTATCAAAAATTTAAAAAATACATAGAAAAGGATGGAATGCGTACTTACTTTCTGCTTTATCACAAGATACATACGCTCTACCTATAAGATTCCCTTTATGATCCGATAAAAAACCTTTTCCATCCTAATCTCTCTGTGCCCGCATTGAAATATAAATCCTTTAGACCTTGGGCAAGCTGAATAATATAACACACTAACTTTTGACTGCGGCTTCTTCTGAAACATTTGCCTGAATTCTAATGTCAGACAGAATATTGCAAGCCTACTTAATTGGAGTTACATACTTTATAGAAAGCTATACCTCTGGGGTATAGCGTACTATTAGCTCATGCATAATTTTTAAGAAGTTTTTGTAACATTATAAAACAAGATTCTTTGTTTTATGAGAATAAACATATACATATATGAGTACCGAATTTGTTTTGACGAATTTCTTCTTACAACATCTTTGAATACCAGTAGTCTCTGTTATTTCATGTCAAATTAATTGGTAGCGGTATTTTTATCTCAAGTTTTCCTCATGAAAAGAGTAGGATAAGAGAAGATTAATGTTGTAGGAACAAAGTGATGACGAGTCATTATTTACTTGAAAATTGGTCAAGTTCCTCCAGAATCCGGTAACAAACACATCAACATTAATTTCCTCTACATTACTTGTAGGATATAAACGTACCTAGGTCAAACACGTATGTTATCAGGGGACTAGTAGAATGCTCGCAACTTCACCTACGAAGTTTCAAACCGTAAAACACAATGGAGAAGACATTAGTAGCATAGAGTAGCTATCGTAACTTATCTTACTACTCCACCTCGCCACAATTAATTGCATTAGCGCAACGTAGTTATACGATTCTCTAGTGGATAGATTTAGCATGGATAATGGTCTCTGAGCTTACTCTTCAAAGCCGTTCCATCCAATACCCGTTTGAATCCTAATTCAATTTTGTAGAATTTGGCACTCTTTAATGCTATGTAAACAATGAAAATATGAAAATCCCTGTGGTACCTATGTACATGGAATAGCCCTCCCTATCGTCTACGAATAAATTATCTATTCGTAGCCTATCGTAGAGTTAGTATGCAGTAACTTCTATTCCATGGCTAGTTCAGTCTGACCATGTTTTGTGGTAAATGCTCTATGGTTTTATGCTGTTTTGTTCTGGTGTAAAGCTGCCATGTTATGTAGTAAACCTTTTTACGGTATAGGTACACGCAAAAGTTACAGTTAGAGCGTATCTATAGACTACTAGATATATATGTAAAGCACGATGAGGCGTGAATTTATAGAACAAAATGATGTTATCATTTCGTTCGAAATCGTTCAAATTTGGAATCAATCAACTTTATTTTTGTTATTAAAGTGCGTAAGCCCTCGCACTTGGGCTAATTTCTACGGGCGCTAGTCCGAAGGAAGTTCCAAAGTTTTTCGAGTTCTACGTCGTTGACTTCGTGGCGCAATTGGTTAGCGCATTCCCGTAATGAGGGAAGGATGCGGATTCAAGTCCCGTCGAAGTCGATTTTTTTTTGGGAAAGTGTTTGATTTTAATTTTCAGTTTCCATTAAGAATATAAGCGGGTTAACTGCGAACCTAGTTTGTGTTGGAAGACAATATTAGAACTGTTTGCGCAAGTACTCTTTGAAGGGTTCAAAGAGAGTTTGAGGGGTACCTAGTAATATTATAAAGACGAATGTTTGTGTCGATGTTGTGCCGTTGTGAAGATATTTAGCCGAATACTACACGAAAACTAATGCATGGATTGAGCTGATTTGCACACATATAGATACCTAGAATTACTTAAAGGCTACTTTTAATTCCGAAAAACGCGTGTGAAGCTGGGGGCAGAAGCTAGTCTTTGCATAAATTTTCATAATATTTTAGATATTTATGGTTTTCATCTAATTTTTATTAGATAATTTATTAGTATATGTATAATTATATATTAATATATAATTTATTAGTATTGACTATGTAGGTAGGTATTACTGCAGACACAGGTGCAGACATAGGCAAACAATCTAGAGGTACCTATATTAAATTATAAAAGTACCTAACTATTAAGTTATACGTAAAGATGTAAAATTCTGTGTATGAAACCATTGGTAAACCTGTCTTTATTAATTGTTTAAATCGGGCAGGAAGTCTGACCCCACTAACTTTAGATCAATACTGCCTACATTCAGCAAAGTCTTTGAAAAACTTATTTTACATCAATTGCTTAGACATTTCAATGGCAATGACCTGCTGCATAGTAAGCAATGCGGGTTTACTCGCGGCAGGTCAACTACTGATGCCGGTGTTGAATTAGTATCGCATATTTTTGATGCTTGGGAGAAGTCGCAAGATGCTGTAGGTGCTTTTTGCGACTTCTCAAAAGCATGCGATTGCGTACACCATGAAACATTAATCAGGAAACTACATCACTATGGAATAAGAGACACCTCTTTAAATCTTCTTACATCTTACTTGAGTGAAAGGATATAAAGAGACATTAAAGGGAAACGGTCTTCGGGGTCTGTAGTTACAATGGGTGCACCACGGGGTTCTAACCTCGGTCCTTCCCTATTTTTAGTTTATATTAACGACCTGCCTCATCTTGTAAAGGATAGTCACGAGATCGTATTGTTTGCTGATTCATTAATTTTTAAAATTAAACGACAAAACACAAACTTTGGACGATGTGAATAATGCAATCTCAAAACTAGTCCATTGGTTTAGTGTCAATAACCTTTTGCTTAATGAAACCAAAACGAAATGTATTAGATTTATTCTACCTAATGTAAAACAAGTTAAGGCTGATGTATCCGTCAAAGGAGAAACGTTAGAAATTGTTAACAGTACCATATTCTTAGGAATAACCTTAGATAGTAAACTTCAATAGGGCCCACACATAGACAAGCTATCAAAGAGACTTAGTTCTGCAGCGTATGCAGTCAAAAAATCCGTCATCTTACAGACGTTGATACTTCTAGACTAGTTTATTTCAGCTACTTCCATAGAGTTATGTCTTATGGCATACTGCTGTGGGGGAACGCTGCAGATATTAACACCGTATTTGTGCTGCAGAAGAGGGCTGTTCGTGCAATCTATAACTTGGGTCCCAAAGAAACCCTACGCGAAAAATTCAAAGAAATAATCATAATGACAGTACCATGTCAATATATTTATGAAAACTTGTTGTACACACATAGGAATATCAATCGGTTCCCTACAAATAGAGACATACATAATTTATATAAGTACTAGAAATAAGAATAAACTTGCTGTGCCCACTACTAGACTACACATGATTAATGTATCTTTTAAAGGGCAATGTATACGCTTCTACAACAAAATACCAAATGAGTTGAAAAAATTATCAATAAATAAATTCAAACAAATTATCAAACATATCCTTTGTAAAAAGGCTCACTACAAAGTATCAGATTATCTAGAGGATAAAAAACCTTGGGACAAATTTTTCTCCAGCTCGAAAACTAACAACCTAACAAGGTAAAGGTTTCTTGTTCGCTTCTTTACTTTACCTTAAAAATATTGAAGTGAGCAAAAATCAAAGTGATCACTTTATTTTCTAGTTTTACGGTAATTTGAATTTTGTGACGTGACCAAGAGTCCTGTAAGGTCTAAAGGAAATAAAGCACTTCGAATTTGTAATTTTTTGAATTATGAATTCTTTTAACACGTTTAGTTGGTAATTATTATCATAACACATTTATCACTTTGAATTGTATACATTTTATTGTAATTTCTGTACGACTAGTGTAATTGGAAATGTGTAAATTTCTGTACTAGATCGATAAATAAATAAATAAAAGTGAACTTGAAGGTCTACCGTTAAATTTTGTAAAGTCAAAGCGCAAAATGTTTTACGCATACATAGGTACATTCACGAGTGCCTAATGCACATGTGATTTGAACCATCTATTCAAATTGGATTGAAGCCATGTTAGCAGTGCAATTTGTAGTGCAGAAAGTGAGGTTTCTTAAATTTAAGTACCATAGCTTTGGCACAATAGTACTCAACTGCAAGGGCAGTTTTCATGAAATATTATCGGCCGCTTCGTAGTCAATTCAATCTTTCTTTTCCATTAATTGTATTGTAGTTGTTTTATCTTCCGTGATGTCACCAACCGGCCCTGTCGGAAGATCAGCGTTGGTTGCAAACGCGAGTAACTTATGCAGAGACAGGAACCATTTTGTGACTCAAGCAAGTTGTTTATTTCTGTCTTTTTATTTTTTACTAGCTGCGCCCCGCGGCTTTGCCCACGTGGAAATTGATTGCACACCCCCTAGGGGTAGTATTGTAAAAATAAAAATTCGTGAATCATTGAAATGAAATGAAATGAAATTTATTGAAAAAACTGTGTACAAATGAGATCTTAAAAGCTAGGTGGAAGCAACAGTTTATCCATTAATTATGGACGTACAATATTTACTTATATACTAATTTATAACTAGGTAATTTATTGATTATTAAATTCTTTCATGACATAAAAACATTTTTCTAAGAGCCACCTACGGAGTTTTGTCTTAAATTTACTAGTAGGCAGTTCTCTTTTGTCTCTAGGAATTATTTACTTTATAGTTTATTTGTACCGAGTTTTGAGTGAATCAGATACACCAACATGATGAAAAGGATCGGCGGTGATTAGGGCACATGTTAGACAAAACCCAGGAGGAACACACCTCCCCCAAAAACAAGGGTGTTTTTGGGGGAGGTGTGTTCAGCTGTGGACATGGACGTACGACGTGTGATGAGGAAGAAAAATATATTGGTATTCGTTGGTCTTCAGAGCTAAGTACTTACTCAATTTATTTTATTGGTGATGTTTAGTTTAAAGTACTTTTCTGTTGTCCTCTGTACTCCATTTCTTTGAGGTGAGGAGGTGAGGTGAAATATCTTTGTGACTTGGTACTAATCAGATAACCATCAAAGCCATATTAAGTAGAAATTAATACAATTTAATAAAAATTGGTTACTTTTTGTAAGGGAACAAAAACACGTGCAAAGCCGCGGACAGAAACCAGATTGTAAATAAAGAGTTTCAACCTAACATTGACTTAGATCGGACTGACCGTGTATGTCCGACTTCACTGAAACAACATTCTGCCACTGCCACAGACAGGCGAGGTCGCATTTCAAATATACATGGAATATCTCCGTTTATTTATTATTGGGGTGATGTATTCATCGATTTCACTCGAATTGTTTTCGATACAGGTCGTCTCCCGGTAAAGGAAAACCTTACGCTTGGTTATCTACTAACCTCCTTCTTTATTCGAGGGGGGGAGGGGGACGTTTAGAATAGTGCTCATTAATAATAGTGATCCACCTGGCCTTTGTTCACACACGTTTATTCGCCGTAAAAATCTACGGTAAATTTTCCGTGTGTAGGCACGGCGCCGTTAACAACCTTCCGTGGTGATCCATACAACACTGACGATTGTGCCTACACACGGCGCTTTAACCGTAGATTTTTTAGGCGGAAAAAAAACGTGCGTGTACAAGCGCCCTAACTGTGGTTCATACATAACCGCCGAAACGTTCAAATTCATTTTTTTTATTTTATTTTCGAATTTTTGGGAAAAATTACAGCAGTCAAATTAATTACATTAATCTGATTAATACAAGAAAATTACATGTACTTATGCTGAGGGCTATTTATAAAGTTTCCACTAGTAGGAAAATACATTATGGGTACAGTATAGTTTCTGTGACTATGGTAAAATACAGACATGTTTCAGTAGTAATGCACGACTAAAAACAAATGTAAAAGTTGGTTTGATGCATGAAACAAAACTACATTGAAATAAACATTGCAAACACAAAAAAATTAGGTTTTTTCACTGTCCAACGTCACTTTATAAAGAGCAGTAAGTACTGTACTTCAAAACACCGAAATATTCATCGTAATATAGCAGTAAAGACTACAACCTCAATCTACCAAACACAAGATTGTTCAAAACTTGTTATACAGAAATTTTATAGACAAAATTCACAACGTATACCTAAAGAAACTAATTTAATTAACAGACACGTAATTCTAATTAAGACTATTGATTTTCAATTGTCTTCGGCAGAAATTGATTCTGATGTTGGTTTTGTGTTGGAACTTTAGTGGATTCTGAAGTTATTAAATAACTTATATGCAGAAAGCAGCCATATGCATATGCATAAGCATATGGCTGCTTTCTGCATAATTAGATCCAATTTTAAGTTAAGAAATTGGAGTCAGATGTAGGTCAAGTTCGAAACATCATCATCATCAACCTATCGTAGTCCACTGCTGGACATAGGCCTCCCCTAGTGAGTGCCATCCAGCACCTGCTTGCAGTCTTTCGCAGGTCGCCATTCCACCTGGCCGGAGGGCGTCCTATACTACGTATCCCGTAGTTGATAATAAGTATATTTGGCTAAAGTTGGGAAACTTCCTCTTTGTCTTTGTTACTAAACATAACCCACCAATCTTAAGCTTTGCCGCGGCTGGTTCACAGAGGGGACGCCGATGAGGTATCTGCCTAGGGCGCTGTCGACATTTAATCCGCCTCTGGCACGGGGTTGCTGTCTAGGTTAGAACAGAGAAAAATGACATCGCATCGACGTACATTGAAGTTGAAGAAATCATTTTATAAAAATTTTCGCATTCGATGTCTAAGTGACGTAATTTTTCTCTATTCTACCATAAACAACAATCCCCGTGCTAGGCCTACAGGTAAATAATTGTCGAGTAGTCTGGAGGCTTACTCGTAAAAACTAAAATGGAAGTTTCTGATTAGTTTTTGCGCAAACAACGCTATCTTATGTAGGTGACATAAGAGTAGGTTTAGCTTGAAAACGAATCAGAAACTTCGATTTTTGATTTCCGAGTAGGCCCCTGTCTACGTTTGAAAAGTGTACGGCGTAGATAGACTACCTACGCCGTAGACCTTTTCGTAGCTTGCTGCTACGGGTGTACAAGCTACGTAGGTTTACGGTTTTCGTTCGTAGCATTATAGATAAATCGTTGAAATACCTGTACTAAGGCTTACATACAGTTAAAAAATAATACCAATCAAATAAATAGTGTTCAGATCATAATTATGATCTGAATGAACACCATTGTTATATATATTTTTCTATGTACATATAAGTAATTCTTTGTATACATTTTGCCTTGATCGTCTTTGCATCCGTTAAATGCTACAATTTTACTAGCAGTCTAGCATTTTATTACCTCTTTTAAGTTAAAATTATCTATTCTACAAGTTATTCACAAATTTCCATAATAGAATCTGCTGCAGAATCGCATCGGAAATTGCCAAGCCACCGCCATCTCACTAATTTGCCCGGGGATTTTAAATTATTCAAAGGTGGTAATTCTAATAGCTTTATATAGTCACTGGATAGAGATACCATGATTCTGTGCTTTTGGATTATAATTTTGTGGCACAGCAGAATGTTTCGTAAACATAGGCGACGTACGTCCTTCATTCAAGGATGCGTGAGCTCATACAATTTCTAGAGTCACTCTTGAAAGCTATCGCACGGAATTTTATATAATTTTTTTTCTCGTATTTCGTTATATGAAACCACCAACGATTTTTGGAATTGGGACCGAGATTGAAAAGATACCTCTTCTAGGATAAGCATCCACTCTGAATCTATGCAAAAAAGTGACAGATTTTTTCCTTTTTAAGAAGTCAAGCAAAAAATATAGTTTTATATGCGTTTGGGAGCAACGATGCCTCTGACATATGGACACGGGCACAAGTTAACCTTATTACTATTACGCCCTGCTGTTGGTATCGGGGGTTAAAAGCCCGAAGGATTTAGTGGACGTCCACAAAATCCTGAACCCCGGGTCCACCAGAGCTGCCTATAAGCACCCGCGCAAATCTTAGCTCTTAATCTTAGAAAGTCGGTACAGTTAAAAACCCCTAAGACTTGTCCACAAAATCCTGAACCTCTGGCCACCAGAGCTGGCTATTAGCACCAGCACACAGCGTGGCTTTTAATTAAAGCAGACCGTGTCTAAAATTCATAAGCGTCGAAATGCTACACCCAGTGCGGTTCTTACTCGTTTGCAGCTCAGCTTTGGAGAACCTTATCGCCAAAATGAGAGTTTTGTTAAAATATTTTGGTATGGAATTTAATATAATTCTATTATCACCCAAAATTTTTGTTGCATAAGAATAACATTTTGTTGGAGCTCAGCGCTAAACGTTCTCTAAGAAGAACGTTCGCTAAGAAGCAGATAAGGTTTTGCGTGTAATTGTAACTAAATATTTTACAGTCTATAGTCTATTCAATCGAGCAAAAGAAATAACGTAAACAAATAAACAATAGTTCTCAAAGTTTTATCGTAATATAGTATGCATTTTTGGATTTGCCTATATATTTTTATTAGCAATGTATGCATTATTATCTTTACCTCTTTAAAAATGTCTTCATTCCCTGCATTTAAAACTTTGTCAATTGTTGGCAACACATTTTTAAAATAAAATCCACATTTCACCTTATTGCACTCAAATTAAACTCATCGGACTGCTTATAAATGGAAAGTTTTGGTGTTGTGAGGGTGGTGATGAGACGCCAGGCTGCCCGCCTGTGCGTTTATGTTCCTGTATATTTTGTATATACAGCTACGTGAAAGAAAAAAATAAAAACCAAATTAAAAGCATGCCACACGTATGTAAATTGGCTACTTTTATTGTTAATTACAGTAAAAGCTCCTTATTCGCGATTTCACTATTCGCGGGTAAAAAAATTGCGACTCGTTTCCTGTATTCGCGGATAAATATTTCGCGAAGAGAAAATTACAAAGTTTTCTACACCTTTGTCTGAGCCAGATAATAATTAGTAGTTATTGTTATAAAAACGAGTTACGTTTGTGATCATATTGATTTTTAGTATTATTTTTTCTTTTATTTTGAGTTCTTGGAACGTATCCCCTACATTCCTATACAAATTACTGTTCCGTATCCACGGTTTCTGTATTATCGGCAAATTTACGAAACGTATACCCCGCGAATAAGGAGCTTTTACTGAATTATTTAGTAGGGTTATAAATGCAACGAAAGTTTGATTATCCTTGTATTTTTAGGTTATTTTTAGTGTAATCATTACATAGAGGCGGTGTCAATAAAGAACATTCTATAGAGTACTTCGATCCAGTCTAGGTTTCGTTCGTCTAAGGTGACTTGAAAGTTTGTTCTTTATGTAACCTTTTTAGGATTTCGGAGATTGAAGATCGGTTTCGAAACACTTAGGGCATCGCTTTTTCTGTCCTTTTTTCCGTCTTTAATATCTCAGCAACTACAGCAGCAATTAACGTGAAATTTCAAATAATAAAACATTTTGTGCGCGAGTACAGATTAAAAGAAAAATAAATAAAAATAAATGAAAAATGAAAATGTAAATTTTCAGTACAAATTGTGATGTTGAAATTTTAAAAGAGACCTACAATGTCAAGTGGGGTTTTAAATGAAAGGTTTGTACATTTTAAAACAGTTTTTGAAATTTCTGTAGGTTTCATACTTTTTGAAATATTTCAAAATAGGTCAAAAAATACCCATTCCCCCCCTATCTCCGAAGTTTGCAGAGCGATCCATCTGAAATGTATGTAGCGATTGTAAATATGGATCTATATTTTACAGGAAAAATATAGAGAAGTCTGTAAGTAGAACACTTTTTGAAAAATGGTCAAAAAAGGGGGGGATAATTTTCAAAAATGTCTGCACGTTTTATACTTTTTGAAATATTTTGAAAAAAGACGAAAAATTTACTATTACCCTCTATACCTACTCCGAAGTTTGCAAATCGATACATCTGAAATCTGAAAACCTTTAATTTTTTGGTATTCATCAAATAGCAGTCTCTAACCGGTACCTAGTACATATTGGTATACTTGACAACCGTTCGAAACCCTCGGCGCGCGAGTCACACTCGCACTTGATGGATCTTGTTTATGGTTTGTTTACGTAATTTCTTTTGCTAGGGTGAATAATAATAATAATAATAATCGTTTATTTCAGGCAAAAAACCCATATCACAATAGAAAAAATCACACACATTTTCAAAAATATACAATAAAAAAATAAATAACTCGGTGCATAAAATTACCGCACGTCACTTCCTGTTCCCCTCCATGTGAAGGGAAATCCAGTGCATAAAAATAGAATAGACTATAGTATTTTGTGGTGGATAGAATTATTTCAATATTATAACTAAAATCACTCATTTTTGTTACAAGTACCTTTGCAGCGGTTTATCTTTTTGTTTCCATGAAAATTAACTTTAAATAATTTTTATGGGATTCGATTGAGTAGGAAACTTTCTTGTTTGGTCGCGCTTCCAACTGGGTGTCCATTACACTTATCTTTTTGCCCATTATCGAAGCCAAACAACACTAAACTTCAACCTTTTTGTTTTAATAAAAAAAAATGGCAATATGCAGATACCTAATTTTTTGGGTTAAACTTCGTTTCCACTTCGATTACGTCCACAAATATTGGTTATACCTACCCTGATTTCGGTCGAAGTTTAGCTTTGGCACGGATAATATAATACCCTAGTAGCTTTGGTTTAGTACTAAGGTACCTTACCGTTAGATAAATACTTTATAGTTATTCTGTACTGTTAGATTAGTCACAGAATAACTTTATAGTAGACCTAGACTTAGACCACCTCAGAAAAACACTTCTCTTTGTTCAAGTATTTTATTTACCTTAGTGCCTTTTACTGCACATTGACAACTTTTCCGCTGCAGAAACTAGTCATTTATGTAACTTCATCTTCACTGAAGCACGGAAAGAAAACAGAATTTCCCCTGTTAGAGCCTCACAGAAAATCGTAATTCTGCTAGAGACATACACAAAGTGCATCGACGTAGAAATCATTATTCTCATGCTACGAGGTTCTTTGAACCACATTTAATATTATTTTCACGCTCTCCAAATTTTACAGGGTACTAATGGAGCGTATTATTGGAAAACTCTCTAATTAGCCAGTTTCAGAAAAACTTTTATTTAAAAGTAAATTTATTTAGTTTTTTCGAACAAAAAAGCAAGTCAAATCGAATAGCCCTGAGCAAAAAAGCCAATTATTACTCAGTCTGTTGGTTACCTTTCCGGCAAAACAAGCTTTAGGTAAATAAAATTAAGCAAGGAGACTAATAGTTTCCCGGGAAAGGAAAGCAAACTTCTTTTTATCCCAGAGAAGCACGTGTGAAGCCGCGGGCGCCGCTTATATATAGAAACGATAAAACGATCGAATAGACTGCAATGTTTCCAAACACTGCATTGATAGAGTGAAGTGGAAAAAGAAGATGTGAAAAAAGACCTGACCATCAGATGGGAAAATAGAGAGAGGGAGTGAAAGAAGAAACCTTCAGATTATTAATGAAACTTTTGAAACTATCCCTTGATAAGATTTTAACCTTTATTTACAGGAAGAAATAGAGTCATCGCTACGCCTGGTGCACGCGGTGGCGTCTGGCGCGACGGGAGCCCTATGCGTGACCCACAAGTATGGCAGGCTCAGGGCTCCGCTACACACAGCCCGGTGGGACACTGCTAGGGCTCAGGCGGATCTCGCCGCCAACTTCTTGCACCAGCTGGGCTTGGAAAATGATGGTAAGTTTTATGATTGCTTTTAGGGTTATAAAGTCATTTCTTTGTGGGCTTTTGTGGAAAATGGAAGATTGTGGCAACCTCTACCCCAAATTTGGACGAACATCGGACAACATCTTGTAGTCGAAATGTCGATATACAGATGTATGTATATTTGCATGGGGCGTTTGTTCATGAGGTTTCAAGAGGTTTTGTGCAAGAGGACGGCCACAACTTTGGGTGAGTAGGTTGGTCTAAGGCCCAGACTCCATCAAAGCGGAGATGTGCGGAGATGTCCGAAGCGGAGACGACAAAAGAAGTTTTTCAGCTAGGGTTTCTCCATCGAAGCTATACGGAGATGCGTACTGGCTCTGGAGCGGAGATGTGAGCTGGCTAAAGCGAAGATGTGTCCTGGCTAGAGCGGAACTGAGCTGCGTGCGGCGAGCGTCGGATTTTTGTTGAGATGAATGCACTACAAGTGCCGCTCACTGCACGCCGCAGCTCACATCTCTTCTCGTCTCCGCAGCGAGACGTCGCCAGCTTGCTAGGCACCGCTCACATCTCCATCCATTAAAGCTGAGCGGAGACGAGATGTGTGAATAACGATATTCTACTGGTTGTATAAAACACACCTCTTCTCCACTCGTCTCGTCTCCGCTTTGGTGGAGTCCGGCCCTAAGACATTCTTCATTCTTATTTATTTATTTTTTGCTCTCATGCACATAAATAAATAAATAATATTGGACAATCCATGCACACAGCGTCGTCTAGCCCCAACCTAGAAGAGCTTGTGTTAAGGTACTAGATGACTGATAAACTTAATGCAATAGAAAATACTCAGACCACCCGGAACAAATATTTGCAGACAAACATCAGTCGGGAATCAAACCCGCTCCTGCGTCGCAGGCGGACCTTCGCCCGCCGCGCCACATCGCTCGTCAAACACTCGCACAGCTTAGGTCTTAAAATTAGCTTAGTATGTACATGCACCCTGTAGAGCACTGCATTTTTTTAATACAAATGATAAAATTAAATTCAAATTAAAATAGATAGGTATCAAATAGTTATTTCAAGGTCATTTCACAGTCAAAGCATGTATTATGATGTATGTAGGTAGCCTAGAATCGTTCTTATAATCGCGTTTGTGAGCCTTATGAGAGAAAATGCCACAGTTATTTATAATGCTTCCTTTTTTACCATTTTAAGCTTTACCGACAGTACTTTACTTACCTATCTACCTAATTGAAAATAACCCACGCAAGATTGCGCCAGCTTAGCTATGTGTTATAAACTTTGAAAAGTTTAAAGACTCGTTTTTATATGTGTACTAAAGCAAGTTTATGGTGCTGGTTTAAAACTGCTAGGATTAATAAATTAGGTTCTTACAATAAAGTTCTTTACTTCCTTCCCGGTTTTGTGCAGTATTCGTCTGTAAAACTTTAAAACCTCCCGTTTTCGTCTGAAAATGAGTTATAAATCGTTCAGTTATAGAAACTTTGCTGATTTCACCCATCGGTTTTTACGGGCAAATAAGCTCAGAACAGGACTTAAAGATCGCTTCGTATATTGGATCGCTGAACTTCGATATTATAAAACTTGTCAGGTTTCATCTAATTTCAAACTTACGTTAAAGAAATAATATTTTCCGAAGTGTCTTTTATATGGCATCCTGAAACTTTATTTAATCTTCAGTTCCTCTTACAAAAGCTTTTACACCTGAATATAATAACAGCCAAATTACCGAACATTTACGTACGTTAAATAGCGTACAATTTTTAGACCTATCACATCGAACATTGGCACTAATTATCGAGTAGTAGGAGTGGTACCACCCCAAAGTATAATTCGTAATTATGAAATCCTCTCAAATATATCCTTACTTGTAGTCCTGCTTAGTTTCGGGCTAAGTGATATCCAGGATTTTATTTTACTTCCACAGATGTCCTCATGGCTGTGTCCCAAGGTCTGGTTATGGGGGCGATGCCATCAGAACGCGCAGTGGGTGCCAGAGCGTTAGCCCTGCGGTCAGACGGGGTGGTCAACAGCGCGGTGGCCTGGGAGCGGTTTGGCACCGGCGAGCCCGTCGCTGTGGTCTCTCCTCAGCTGGATAAACAGCCGGACTCTGAGTACCCGTGGTAAGAACTGTAGGATGTGATGTCGTGGATACGTTAGCCCTACGGTCAGGCAGGGCAGTCAACAGGGCGGTGGCCTTGGGACGGTTTCGCCACGGTAAGCACGGGCTCGTGGTTTATCCAGCTGTGGAGAGACCACAACGACGGCGCTGTGGTCTCTCCACTGGAGGATATACCGCCGGATCCTGAGTACCCGTGGTACAACTGTAATGTGATGTCGTGGATACGTTACACTTGAGGTCAGACGGGGCAGTCAACAGCGAGGGCGCTTGGGAGCGGTATGGCACCGGCGAAGCCGTCGCTGTAGTCTCTCCTCAGCTTGAAAAACCGCCGGATCCTGAGTACCCTTAGTTAGTGGTAAGAACCGTAAGATGTGATGTCGTGCGTTAGTCCTGCGGTCAGACGGGGCAGTAAACAGCACGGTGGCCTGGGAACGGTATGGTATGGCCGCGATGGTCTCTACAGAGCTGGATAAACAGGATCCTGTGTACTACACCCGTGGTATGAAGTTTATAAATAGCGTGATCAGCCAGGATTAATTGGAATTCCTACCTACATATTTGGAACGTTACACAAAGGTACGATACGTTAGTCGAACTCAAATTAAGTAACTGTTGTGCGTTACAAATCACAATGTAGCATACTTAGCAATTACCACAACGTGAAAAACACGCATTTTTCACGAAAGGATACTTTTTTCTATATACATTTAAACGGCATGTTGTGCAGAGAGGCTGGGACAGTGAATGCGTTAGTCAATTAACCATTCACACGTCCAGCCGGAGCGCCTGCACTAGCCTCAAAGGCCGAGCCTCGCGCCGAAAAATCACGGCGCCGCGCCGCGAGCGCGTCCCATTTTAAACATAAATAAAAAAAATAATAAATCTCGGTAACTACTACACCTACGCTCAAAGAAAATATACCATAAAAAGGATTCAATTAGAGTGAAGTTAACCACAAAACCAATTTTGCTCCGCGCGGAGAAATTTGAACCAAATGTTGCTGGGACGTTCAACCGGAAATTTTATTTCGCATCAAATGATGCTGGGACGCGTGAAAAAAAGTATCACGAATACTTAGAATAGAATTATAGTTACGTTTTATGTGTTTCAAACATGAAAGTTACCTACAATCAAATACTTACATTTTTAAACACTTTTCAGGTATGTATCAGCCCACGAAAGCGACACGCTTCGCTCTCCAAAGTTCATGTCATCTCCGCCCGGAGCCACTATGGAAGGGTGGTGGACCTACCCTTACTACAGCTGTGAAGCGCAACGCTGGCTACTGTCGTACACTGTTCCTGTTACTACGATTCGTGGGTAAGTGTAGAGCTATCGCCCAATGATGAATCTAAACAAGAGAGGTCTAAGATTTCAAGTCCACCCCAAGCCCCCTCATAAGCATAGCTTCTCCTCACTGGGAGGTTACGGCACTATTATGTGCAATTATCGCGGCTCACTGCGCTCGCCATGAGTTATTGTGTGACATCGGTGTCAATACATATATTTATTTACTAAACAACTTACAGGGTAAACCACTTTGTCCTAATGAATTACATCATAGTTGAAATAGAATGCACATGGCACAAAAACTGAACTACACTAATTTTACAATTTTTATCTATACTGTTTTTATCTATTTTAGTTTGTATCTATGTTGTTTTATATATTGCGGGTTATCTACGTTCACGCTCTATCTAATTCATTACCCATAATAGCATAAACCAGTTTATTTGAAACTAGTATGAGCTTTATAGTACTAAGACTAGTAAAACTAGACTAAGTACTACCTACAGTAGGTACTTAGTAGGAATAATTTTATGGCTTTTCACACGTCTGTTAGAGTTAAAATTCTTTCTAATTTCCTACTTTGAGAACTTTCTGATATCTACTGGTGAGTCCCGTCCCGTCTCGATCGTAAGTTAAGTAAACTTAACAGAAGTTGCTGGTGTACTTCGAACAAACAACTTGCTGACTTAGGACTTTGTGTATTGAATAAAGTTTAACTGTTGTGAAGTTATTTTTAAAAGAGGGAATAGTGACTTTTACTTTTTTAAAGTTACGGAGACGCTTGCTGGGAAAGCGGTTTATTGTAGATCATAACTTTGTTTGAAATAGTTTTATGTACTCAAAACTGTAGCGTCATAGGATGCGCTTTATTTAGAAAGGTACCCTATTACTAAGCCTTCGCTGTCTGTCCGTACGTCCGTCAGCGGGCTGTATCTCATGAACCGTAAAAGGTAGAAAGATGATTTTTTTATAGAATGTGTATTTCTCTTGAGTTGCCGCTACAACAACAAATTATTAAAGACTTTTTTGACTAAGTATTTTTGCTCTACTTTTGTCAAAGTTGTATCTCTTGAACGTAACAGGTAGATTGTTGAAATTTTGACAGGTGGGTATCTATTGCCGCTATAACAACAAAAAATAAAAACATAATAATTTAATAACCAAGCGGTCCAATTTACATAGGTACCAAGTTGAGTACCGCCGAAGTTCAGCAACGTATTGCGCGGGCAGTATCTATTTGTATGGGTGGCCGCGTTACGTTGGTTTTTTGCTTTATTAGATTTTTTTAAATACGTTTTTTAGTGTTCCTTTTCCGAAATAGTAATGTACGATGGTACAGAGCCCTCCGAGTGCGAGTTGACTCGCTCTTGGCTGCTTTTATTTTAGATGCTACATACATATATTCTACCTTTACCTTACCTATACCTCACTTTAGTAAATTAGGGGATGTAGTAGTTCAAAGTAATAGGTACTTGAACTACTACATCCCTTAATTTACACATCTACATCTCTCTAAAATAATGGTTTGTTTTCAGGTTGAAGGGCGTCCTTTCGCTAGACATAGACATATCGAACTTAGAAATAAACCAGTGTGAGGTTTACACAGAGTTCGAGAGCGGTAACCAAATATTTTCTTTCCACGGAACACACAAATGCCCCAACGAAACCACTTACGTAAGTTTTATCCACTTATTTAATGATACCTTGGAAAAGATATTTATATAACAGACGATACACCTTCCTTACTCTCTTGAACATGATTTTACTTGGATGTTTTCAGTGCGACTTTAAGCCGAATCGCGAAATGGGTGCACGATTATCCGGATGGGCACGTGGCTCTTACATTTGTAGATGCCGCCTGGGGTACTATTCGATACAGCACCCTGAGGGTTTCAACGGATCTCTTGTTGAAAGTAAGTAAACACAGCTAAGACAAAATAACTAGGTATCTGCTTTTATAATTTTGCCGCCACACCGGATGTGGTTTGTCTAATAAAATAAGTGATTCGGCAACATACGAGTATCTACCAACCACAGCGTCGCATCATTAATTGTTACTGGCAACATTTTAGTTCTTTTCTGCAGATCTGACATTCATTCATTCATACAATTTTGAAAAATAAAAATTCGAAATCAAAACAAAAAAGATATCGATTCGATTTTGAAAATGTTTGCTTTTCTTTTCTTTTGTTTCTCTTCAGAGGTACGGTACTACAAATTCGTTTTCTTTTCGTTTCGCTTTTGTTGTTATCAAAAACTTTACTGTGAAATGGTGTACCCTGCGGATTAGCAGAGTAAACTGGAGACTTAGAAAGTCTGCCTATTTTTTCCAGTTGCCTACCAAGAATTCGAAGAGAACGGCGGCGTGGACAACTGGAACGACCCGTATGAGTGTCTCAAATGTCAACCGGGCTGCGAAACATGTCGCGGTCCGGAGCCCTGCCTCGCTACATACAACTGGCCCTTTCGGTGAGCTCCTACAAATCATTTAGCAACCTACTTTTCTGTTCTGAGGGTAAGTCCTCTTCATGAACAGACGTCATCAAACTTCTGTTCATGAAGAGGAGTAGGTTTTGTAACTAATTTACATGTTGATTGCAATTTCAACAATAGTTGTCATTACATTATGTTAGTTGATTACAAGACAAGCTTTTAACAGCAAATTTACAATGTTTTCTATCTACTCTTATTCCACGGATTTTTAATTCTACATTCTTAGTCATTATTTTACAGAATAATCTTATATTACAGGATAACACTCCTAGTAATATCAGTGACCTGTGCGATACTCACAGTCTGTCTGTCATGCTACACAAGACATCATCGGAGAGTCAAAGTCTTCCGAGTTGCTAGCCCGGTGTTCCTCTCCATAACACTATGTGGATGTGTTATTATGTACATGGAGGTAAGTCTGGCCTTCTTTGGCACACTATAATAATAATAACTAAACTAGGTACCACAATTTCTGGAGCTATACAAAACCATGGTAAAAGAAGTTGCTTAAAATGCGCCCCTTGCTGTTCTGCTCAGTTTCTTTTATTGGAAATGGTAAAGCTTTTAACCACCATCAATAAAGTTGCTATTTTCATTAGATCAATGAAAACATGGGAAATGAGGTGGAGCTTTTGATAGCATCACCCTAGACAGTGATTTGGCTAGCTAGCTAGCTTAAAACACATTTACATTAAACAAATGCATAAGCATTTGATGTCATTTTTATCTACAATACATATAGTGTTTGAAGTTAATTCTTTCAAATTAAATCATTCTTCAATGATACATATTGTGTGATGTTTTTGACAAAATGCTTGTCTGCTTACTTCACAAAACAATAATATACAGATAACTATAACAGAGTCCCAAAACAGACAAAACTTCTACCATTACTTACAATGGGAAATCATTGAAATATACCTACAGATTACAAATTTTTCAGATGGCAGCCATATTTCCAGTGCTAGACAGATATTTCTGTATTGGTACTAAGTGGACACGACACATGGGCTTCTGTGTCACATACACTGCTTTACTTATGAAGACATGGAGGTAATTTAAACTTTGATACACAAACTTTGGGTTATTACGTTGGGCTGGCTTTGCAGGAGAATAATGCACAAAACACTCCCATGCAATGTCAGTGCATATATTAGCTCCCACACTTAGAATTAATTTGAATTTGAATCTAAACAATCAAAATCTGATACCTAAATAAAATATAGCAGCTGCTTGTTGCACACCTGGAAAGCACAGCTGCTGCACAGCACAAAAAGTGCATTCAAATATGGGCTTTAACTCGTAACATTTAGATGCATTTTATATTGACGGTATCAAATGACAGACAGCTTGCAGGCCACTTGTTTGATACTTGTGGGAAGCTGTTTTTCGCTGTAAAATGTATATAAAGATAACAAGTTTTAGTCCATATTTGAATGCACATTTTTGTGCTGTGTGGACTTTGGAAGAACTGTGCACATTAATCCAATACCACTAGGTATTGGATTAATGTGCACAGTCCTTTATCCATAATAAGTATCTGCATACTATATACCAAAACTACTTCTTGTCAGTACTTTTTTATTATACTACAATTTATTTAAAGAATGATTTGCCTAACCTTAATATTTTTGTTTTATATTTTGCTTTCTATCTTGCAGAGTATCATTAACATACCGCGTCAAATCAGCACATAAACTGAAGCTGACAGACAAACAGCTTCTGCAGTGGATGGCGCCGATCCTCCTCATCATGTTGGTGTATCTGGGAACTTGGACTCTCTCTGCACCACCTGATGCTGAAATTGTAAGAAACATTTTAATCTCCTCATCAGCACTACTTACGGCCACGGCTGAACATTCCCCCATTCAAGGGGGGGGGGGGTAGCTAAAATTACCACACTTGGCGGGCGTATTAGTGATTGGAGTGTGTTAAAAATACATAGAAGAAAGAGTGCTGCTACCTGCCTTTGGGTGGTTCCTTAGTCAGCTCTTACAACCTAGGGCTGAGTTTGAGGAGTCGATTCTTGCGCCGCAACCGCCATAGCACATTTTATTCTCAAACTCAGTTAATTACAAACCCCTGACGCAAAAAAGGGTGTTCTATGCTGAAGTGTGTAACTGTGTCTAACTAAGGCATTGTCGCAGCAAATGGACGAACCGATTTTAATTTAGTTTTTATTGTTTGAAAGATGACCTCATTAAGAGTGTTCACAGAACTCTTCACTGAAGAGTCAACAGGGCAAAATAATAGGTACTTTTTCTAAATATTTGTACATTACATTTTTTGAGTTGTCTTTGTCTACTTATTAATCAATTTGTTCTTTCAGATAACAGACAATCTAGGATTGAAGTTCAAGCAATGTACATACAATTGGTGGGATCACAGTTTGGCAATAGGTAAGAATCTTAATAACCGAATTACTGATACTAGCTTCTGTATGCGGCGTTACTCATGTCAACTTTAAGTTGTCAACTTTAAGTTGTCAACTTTAAGTTGACAACTTGTAAGTTGACAAACTAGGTACCAAGTTGTACCAAGAAGTAGGTACCTAGATTAAGATAAACTCGAACAATAGAACAGCAATCCAGTGGAATAAAGTCTGCCTCAATAAATGATTACATGGTTATCTAAAAAGGCGTTAGATGACGCTATGTGGTTTGAAACCGCTTTTTACGGTTGAAAAAATTTTTTTCCGCAACGATAGATAGTTAACTGCATTATTATCGCATAATAATAGTACAGATAAATAACGAGATGAAATCTAGTCTGCTATTATTAATCAGGGACAATTTAGCGAGGTATCAGTAAGTATTAGTGTTGGTTGATACAACCATAGATAAAAGAAACCAGCAAATAATAGATACAAATAAAAACGAACATTTACACTCATATCAATTTCCTAAAAATCTAAGCCGTCACCAGAAGGCACAGTGCCCAGAATGCTGGCAGCATTGCCACGTTGAGTGGTAATGCTAATTCGTTGACCGGAATAGAAGCCAGCATTTCGATCGCTCGACTATGAGAAGTTTGGTAAGATATTTTTATATGCGTGTGGCCCAAGACCCCAATAAACAAGGGTTTCCACTCCCAATGGCTCAAATAGGTAACCTCGTATGTAATAAACACAGAAATATATCTAGATAGAAGCAAAGTTTCTGTGATAATAAACCATACCCGAATTAAAACTTTTTAGACTTCGCGATCTATTAACATATTGAAGATTATTTATCGCGAACATTTTGTTTTATTTTCCCCTACGATCGCTGCAACGCGATGGAAACGTAGGGGAAAATAAAACAAAAGGTACGCGATAAATACCCGATAAATAATTTTTAACATACCCAAACGTATAAATAACATAATAATGTAAATGTAATAATGTTTTAGGTGAGATCCTATTCCTGCTGTGGGGTGTTCGAGTGTGCTACCGCGTGCGTCACGCTGAGAGCCTGTACAACGAGGCGCGACTCATCTCCTACGCCATCTACAACATATTCACGGTCAATTCCGTTATGATAGCCTTTCAGTGAGTTTCTTGAATTTTACCTAGTATGATAAATGCTATAGCGCGTTAAAAGGTGATCTTAAATAGGTTCGAGGCCTGAACCAAGCGGAAAATACACCTTTAATTTAACATTCTTTAATTTGTTTGCGGTGGTGGGTAAGCTTACAAGTAAGGTTACATGGGGATCAGGCTCTGGTGTCTTTTAACTTTTTTGTCGCGGTTGAAGACCATTAGATCAATGTGATACATACATTAGAGTTTGGGCGAGTTGACACAACATTGCCACAACACAACAGACTCGATGTTTATATATTTGTTTTTTAATTTGTCAAGTGTTTATCAAATATGTTATATTTCCGCAGTTTGTTGATTCTGCCGCGAGCAGGGCCAGACATGAAATACCTACTAGGATTCATAAGGACCCAGTTATCAACCACAACCACGGTGTTATTGGTTTTTGGGCCAAAGGTAAGCCTTTATTTCTACTCTTTAAACATAGGTTAATAATTTTAAAAGTATTGAATATCTTTCTTTAAATACGTACGAGCCAAGAAAATCTCAAATGATATTCCTCAGACATAGATAGCGCAGCCAATGTTGGCGCGACCACCTTTTGTTTTTGGTTGCGCAGTGCACCCACATGCACAGTGCGCCGCGCGTAAAGATTTGGTCTCTTGATCACCACGCAGTACGCTGCGTACTGAGGCACAACGTAGCGTCACGACGACGCAACGTCGACTTTCTGTGCGGAGAAGAGAAGTGGGCATTTGATTTTCTCACCGCAACACAGATTACAGAATATCGATGGTCGTGCGGTGCTATTTGCACGGAGCGATGTGTGTCGAAAATGCTACCTTTTCTAATCTAGAATGGTTTGAACCTCTTCACTCTTGAGGCGCGTCACTCCATCCAGATATTCTGTAATCTCAGACGTCGTGACCCACTTCACCGCGCTTGCCCCTTACGCTGACGCAAATTTCGACAAAACAAAAAACCACGACGTTTTTCACACGATTGTGTGCCGGCACCGCATAGCGCATTTCGCAGCGTTATTGCGTGTCTTTCACTTTGTATTGTGAAAATATGAGCTAAGAGATTTAACCAATTTTAGTAACTAATACTTCGTTGAATATAACCTATCAACCCACCATTTCCAGGTTTTACGCGTAGTGCGAGGCACGGGCGACACTTGGGACAGCCGCGCGCGGGCGCGAGGCGTTACCGCGTCGTCCTCACTTAACGGCATCGGCCTCGTACCGGACGAGCCGCCAGATCTCTACCAGGAGAATGAGGAGTTGAAGGTATACGTCATTTCTGCCGATAGACGTCTACAGCTGAAAATAAGCCTCCGTCAATGATCATCACAATGACATTCGGGTCCTGCGCGGCCTGCATCTAGATGCACCGATGACCTGTAAAGGTCACGGAGGACCACCATGGTTCTTCGTGACCTTCACCATGTCGGCTCACGTATGGAAGGCCTGACCAAACTGCGCTTTGTGACCTACGCGGTCGCCACGGACAAAGGCCTCCTAACTTTTGTGCCACTCCTTAAGGTTCTGCTTTAGTGTAATCCACGTTTGCGATATCTTGAACGCCCTTCAATTAGCGCCTCACTCCACCAGTCATCTTGCCCATAATTTTCTGCTAATAATTGCAATAATTATAGTGAATCGAATCTGTAACCGAATATAATTCTGAACGAGCCACAAGATACACCTGAAAAATATACTAAAATACAATTTTCCTTGTATTTTCCAGGAGGAAGTACAAAAGCTGGCCGCTCAAATCGAGTTCATGAAGATAGTTCAAATGGAGATGCACAATAGGCACCTGCGGCCGCGTCCAGGCGGGTACTTCACAGCGCCAAACAACTCTGCCAGCCCTCCCACGCACACGACCACGGCGACCGTGTCAGTAAGTAGCTTTCCATAACAAAAACTAGACTTGACCACCCTCTAGTATTGTTTTTAGGGTTCTGTAGCCGAAGGGTGAAAACGGGACCCTATTACCATAGACTGAGTCTATGCTATTACTAAGCCTCCGCTGTCTGTCCGTCCGTCAGCAGGCTGTATCTCATGAACCGTAAAACGTAGACAGTTGAAATTTTTACAGAATATATTTAAACAAATGATATTTAATTTTAAAAATTAATAATTTAATTTTTTTAAATTAAAGAGGCTCCCATACAAAAAACTTGATATGTTTGGATTTTTTTCCTCGCGTTTGTGGCGCCTCACGCTGTTCTGTTCTGTTCCTCACCTTAACATGATCCTGAGTAGAAAATTTACCTGTCAAGGATGAGGACTCCGTTTTGATTGACAGAAAAATAAGACCGCTAAAGAAAAAAAAATGTACTTAGGAAGTGCCTCTCTGTTTATACCCAGCAGTGAGTTAAATCCGCTGCAAATGATGATGATGCAGATGAAGGTATCATCATCTCATCATTACATGCCTGTTTTCACTCCTCCACTGCTGGTTATAGGCCTCTCAAGTTCTTGTGCCTCTCACTACAGTTATGAAAGTAACAATACTATAAAAATTACTTTAAATTAGAACACTACTTGAAAACTATATATGCTGAAAAGATACCGGTCCTTCCTTGATCATCAGCACACAACGTCCACTGTATACCTAACATGCCTCTCCAAACATGAGGGTTTTTGCTATAGTCACCACGCTTGGCAAGTGGATTGGTAATAGGAGTGGTGTTAAAATGGACAGAAAGATGCCTTACCTCTAATAGGTTCTCTTAGTCTACTCTGTTAAAAATACACATAGTGTAATGCTAATGACGGAACGCGGTTTATTAGACCCACTACTTCTCCTTCATACTTATAGGTGCTTATAGTTAATTTTGTTCCCAGGACAGCACAGAATGGAGCGGCCCCGTCTGACTGGTGGCTCTCAGCGACAACGGGTGGTCGTGGCCAGGTCCCGCCGCTAAGACGGTGGTGACCTCCGTCGACCCACGCCCGCCGGCATTCGTCTGATCACTCATGTACTCTTATTGTCATGTTGCGAGTACGTTGTAGAATGGGGGACTGGCCATATTCACACACTGGCACTCTTTGCTAATTCTTTGAAGTCGAGTTACTTAATTCATACTACAGCCTTCGTATCCTGGCTAGCTGTAAGTACACTAGTTCTTCGAAATGTATATTTAAAATTTTGACAAAGAAGTAATCTCAACAAAATTTAAAAAAAAATATGCATTGCCTTTACTTTTTGAAACATCCTTTCCATTCCATGCAAAGATTGTTCCTAATCAGCAACATAATTTGTTGGTGTTAAAGTACAGACCATATTATTTCAGATTTGGCCATATACTCTCACCTCAATATAAATCACCTGTAAGTATAAGGTACATACAGTGTTTGAAATGTTTTGAACTCGCGACGAATTTTCTTGGACCAGAATAACATTAGAACGACTGGTCCGATTTTCATAAAATGTGGCTAAACTCCCAACTCCCTGAAATGTTAGCTTCCTAAGCAAAAACAAAACTAGATCGAAACCGTTATGGAGATAATAATCTATTTTGAGGAATATAAGTTCACATAAACAGACAACTTCTCACCTTAAAATATGTGCATAGGTACAGTGTCTGTCCCGTGGCGATTGGAACTGTAAAGAAACCGTCCCTGATCGAAAATTAAATGGCCAGAACCTTGCCTAGTTTTGTAAATCATAGAATGAGCCGGTATTAGTTAATAAGCAATAGCTGCTTGCTTTTCAACTGTTGTCGCTGATTTAAATAAGTTAGTGTTAGTATTATTTTGCACGCAATAGACAAAACTATTATAATTCTGCTGGTCAACTTAGTTTGTAATTTGGTAATGTAAATGTTAAGTTACTTTTTTCTAATGGATCCTACAATTCAAAATGTACTGCTTTTAATCATAATTTGTGGTATCAGCACATTGTGCATTGCAATCCTCTCACTCATTTTTTCCACTATCCTATAAAATAAAAATAAACTCTTGCAATAATATTTAAATTAAATCCTATCCATAATCCCTTTTAATATAAACATTGAATCTATTACTGTTTATTAATAGAGAAATAGGTGAATGATAGGCTTGATAAAGACTTTTAGATCTACAAAGCTTGTAAGCTTAGGACTGAATGTCGTTTTGTCATACTCGTGTTCTGATACTTGTACCTTTAACTACATTCCAATAATGTATTGTGCTCTTAGATATAGGTAGGTTAGATAAAATTCAAAAAAATCTAAATTCAAAGTGCTTTATTTCCTTTACACCTTACAGGACTTTTGGACACGTCACATAATTGAAATTACATAAGTAAAACTAGAAAATAAAGTGATCACTTTGATTTTTGCTCACTTCAATATTTTTAAGGTGTAAAGAAGCGAACGAGAAACCTTTACCTTTACCTTGTCTATGATAAGTTATGAGGATGTATTGTAACAATGTTAACATTGATCATGCTAGTCAACTCTTGTGTAATTTTATAATTGTTATAAATCGGTATTTTTGTCAGTGTTTAAATGTAACTCGCGAGCACATGGTGTTCCATTAAGAGCAATTATCTAGCATGTTACTAGTAATACTAGTTTGTTCTTGGTCGCTCTGTAGAGTGAGAATAAATAAGTACGGTAAAAAATTGTGAAAAGGCAGACAATAAAATGTAATCTGCATCATTGGATTTAAAACATAAATACTCGTTATAAAGCTGCCAAGTGCACAGTTATTTGCGCGTGTTAGGTTCAATATTATCATAGTAAAACATTATCCAATTGTTAGCATAGTTTTATGTAATAAAAATGTAAATATGAATCAAATGAAGCATAAATTCTAAAATGTTGTATATAATTCATTAGTAAGTAATTATAATTTTGTTTTCTTTATCTGTGATAGAACTACTACTGATAATCGTTACAGTATTTATGAAATTATTAATGTTGTGTGATGTGATGTTATAAATCGGTGTATGAAGTTTTAATATCTTAATAATATGGATAGGAAACTTGTTTAAAAAAAAAACAAAGCCTTTAGAAAACTAATTAATCCCAGGTTTGTGTTGTATTTAAGCTTTTTTGAAAAAATAGTAGTTCTGTAACTAGAACCTACCAATGTAGATAGATAGTAGTAAAATAATATCACCTGTTGCAGGTATGTGTTGTTACTAAAGTAAACTAAGTGTTTAGTGAAATTTTTTAACAAAATTATGGTTGGTATTTTGTAGTATGTAAATCTTGATGATATTTTCAGAACTGTACCTACCTACTTATAAAGTTAAGGAATCTTTTTCTTTTAGTCCTAAAAATCATAATGAACCTATTTTTAAATCTTAAATTTTTATTAAATTATTTCTAAATAATAGTGGTCAAAGGCTATTTTCATGTTCTTGTGCCAAAGCATTTTTATAATGTTATACCATATTATTGTACTTAAAAAAGTTTGGAATACTTATAAATATTGATGTTTTATATTAATTTTATTGTAATTTACTCTGTAATATATTTATAAATTGATGTTATAACATAGAATCGGTGTTAAAGTTAAATGAGTATTGTTATTCTCTGATATTTGTTATTTATTAGAAAGACCTGTAAGTTTTGTTTTTACTGTAATAAAAAATACTGTTAATTTTATTCTTTCATTTTTTAGGATCCATGTAGATAGTTAGCTAGCTATTAATAGACGTTGATAGTTGCGAAATAGAAAGGATGTGAATAAATAATATTATCCACTAGGGAGGTCCAAAAACATTTTTTTTCGGTATAAAATCGGCTAGGTTCCCTCTTAATTTATATTATAACACGTACTTAATTATAGTAATAAATAAGTCTTATTGCAACAGATAAGGAAGAGTTTTAAATCATACGATTGATCCCGATTATGAAGCGGAGCAGCAAGAAGCATCTTAGAACGTTACTTGTGGTAGATACTTATCTATAATGACTTTTATTACGACAAGATGGCTCGTGACGAGACATTTTCTCGTCACGAGCCATCTTGTCGTAATAAACCATTGTTCAAAGAATTCATAAAGTTGTAGCCGATTCTCGTGTTAGCTTATTTAAAATTAATGTTGTGATTTTAGAAGCCTCGTATACATTTTTATATATATTTACCATCATTTTCTAAAATAGGTTGCTGAATTTACTTTGTAATATAATTCATCAAAGCGGAAACTCTCGACAAATTGGAATGTTGACTTGTGAAATCAACTGTTAGATTATGTTTATATTAGTTTATATATATTATATTTTATTATATTATGTTTATATTGGTTTATTTTGATAAACCGATGTGGCGCGGCGGGCGAAGGTCCGCCTGCGACGCAGAAGGTTGCGGGTTCGATTCCCGCCTTGGGACAAATGATTATACGATCTGCAAATATTTGTTCCGGGTGTTCTGGGTATTTTCTATATATAATAAAAAATATCTATCTATGTTATGTATTGTATTAAGTTTATCAGTCATCCAGTACCCATAACACAAGCTCTGCTTACTTAGGGGCTAGATGATGCTGTGTGGATTGTCCATGTTTATTTATTTATTTATATTTTAAAGAGATTGTTATAATACTTAATTATTTATTTCGTAGCTCAAACGACTACTGACATTCCGTTCAAAAATTAGTCGGCTGAGAGCTTGATTTTTTATGGACATCCAGTGCTTTGGAAAACCGTCAGTGGTCGTTGAGCTACGGAACAAGAAGGTTGTCTTGGGGCCAATGATGTGGCCAAGTAAAAGTGGTAATAAAAGTGAAGTGAAATCTTGGACGTTTCTCTTCCACCGGAAAGTTAAGTTCAATCAAATCAAAATCAGAAGCAGGGATGCACCATGGACTTCTGGTGTATTCATACCACCTTGGTGTGACTGTACGCCCACGGCAAACAATGGTACCTACATACGTAATATTTACAATCAAAAATATGTACCTACATTATAATTTTCAATTGTTAGCTTATTTCGGAATATAACGTTTTCTTGTTACCAAACATGTTTTTCAAAAAGTTTGGCAATAATATGAACTACATTAGATAAATTAATTCAAGCTGTATTTAATTGCGATAGTTACCTTTCCTTGTGAAATCTTTTCATATTACTGGGGGGTTATTCATTACTGCAAATCCAAACGCGTTACAAAGATACGATAAGACTGCGGCATTGAATCGGACAAAACCGTATTCCATAAGCCTCATTTGTATTTTTTGATTTGAACTGTCAAATAAAAGCGCTTGCTCCTAGCATATTATGGCACAGATTAGCGTGTTTCTGCAATAGTTACTACGGCTCGTTTCTTTTAAGGTAATTACGAAGTCTTTGGAGATTATGTTACACTGTTATTTTCCAAAGAGTGTTGCTAATTTAGCCTTTTTGGCAATCGTATACCTTATTAATTTTCAACAAAATGCAATAATAACCTTGTTGGAGTGCATACCTTCATATTATAATCTTTTCTTATTAATGAGCTTGTTATTTTTATAATAAGCACCAAACGCCAAATATGCATTCCTTTTATGTAGTTAGTTTGAAATCTGGTATCGATTTCAAACTAACCTTGATTTATTTTGTATGATGAGGTCAAGAATAATAAAAGTAGGTACTGATTCTACATTTTCTCTTTTTCTAAAGTCAAGAAATTGGGTCCAGAGAGGAATTTTAATGAAGTCGGTAGAAGAACGAAAGAAAATTAGTTTATTTGAAAACAACAGTAATACCTACATTACAAATAACAGATAGGTACAAATAAAACAATTAGACAATATGTTGGGGACAAAAAGGCCCCTGTCTCAGCATTGTGCCGCTTCAAGCCAAAGAATCAGCGCCGCTACCAGGCGCTGATAAGTGGTGTATAATGGTACATTGTACATATAAATGTTATGATCTGGGCTCAAACCTGTAGCTAAATACTAAACATGTTTTATTTTCGAATGGTTTACTCGCTGTTGAAAACATTTTAGGTCGATGCACAAACTGGGCATTGCTGTCGATGATTGCTGCAGCCACGCAGTCGTCGCTTGCCGCCCACAGCCACGCAGTTGTCGCTCGCTGCAGCCACGCAATCGTTGATCGCCACCCGCAGCCACGCAGTCGTCGCTCGCCGCTCGCAGCCACGCATTCGTCGCTCGCCGCCCGCAGCCACGCAGTCTCGAATACGAACCCATAGTTAATGATGTTGGTAGTAGGCAGAGGCGTCGCAGGTTACCGACTTCTTGAAGTACATATATTAGGTCCTTACATATGAAATTGGCGTTTTGTATGGGAGGAACAAAAAGTCGAATATTTTTTAATATAATATATTTAATTAATCAAAGTATGAACCATTATTTTCTATGCACTTTTGCCATCTTATAGGTAGTTCATTGATCCCTTTACTAAAAAAACCAGTCGGACGGGAATCAATAAAATCTTTGAAGGCGATTTGGACTGCCCCATCGGAGTTGAATTTTTTCCCTTGCAAGAAGTTATCCAAATTTCGAAAAAAATGGTAATCTGTTGGAGCAAGGTCCGGGGAGTACGGAGGATGTCTTAGACTTTCCAATTGAAGCTCTTCTAATTTAGTAGCCGTCTGTTGCGCAGTGTGTGGTCTAGCGTTGTCGTGAAGCAGCAGTGGCGTGGAGCGATTGACCAGCCTAGGTTGTTTAGCCGCTAGCTTTTCCATCATGGTTTGCAATTGCTGACAATAGACATCAGCCGTAATAGTCTGGCCAGATTTGAGAAAACTGTAATGAACAATACCGGCACTAGTCCACCAAACGCTTACAAGTAACTTTTTTGGGGTTAATTTTCGCTTGGGGCAGGATTTGGCTGGCTGGCCAGGATCCAACCATTGCGCTGAGCGCTTCCGATTATCGTAAAGAACCCATTTTTCATCACAGGTAATGATTCGGTTTAAAATACCTTCATTATTGTGCCGGTTTAGTAATGTAACGCAGCAGTCGACGCGCGTTTGCCGGTTTGCTTCAGTCAATTCGTGAGGTACCCACCTTTCAAGCTTTTTAATCTTCCCAATTTGCTTCAAGTGAATTTAAACAGTTTTATCACTAACATCGCAGCCTGCAGCTAACTCGGACGTGGTTTGCGATGGATCCGCTTCCACAATAGCCTTCAACTCTTCATTATCAACTTGAGTCTCAGGCCGTCCACGGGGCTTGTTCTGCAGGTCAAAATTTCCAGAACGAAAACGTTGGAACCAAAAACGAACTGTGTTTTCTTTTGCAACACGACCGCCATACACATCATTCACCCTTCGAGTTGTTTCCGCAGCACTAGTGCCACGGCGGAACTCGTACTCGTAAATAATGCGATATTTTAAGTTTTCCATTTTGTAAAATGAGTGACGCAAACAGAAAAAAACAGAAGAAAAAAAACAAATGAATGACGATCATCGAAGCACAAATACATGAGTCTATAGCTGTACAAATTTGAATTTGGAATTCCTTACCAAAGAGGAGAAATTTGTGATTAAAGTGGCCAGTACGAAAAACGCCAATTTCATATGTAAGGACCTAATATTAATCTATTAAAAAATAATAAACAATCCAACGTATTGGAAGACCTGTCTATGACGCCACAGTCTCAAACCACAGATACTTTTATTTATGAATCATTATTAGTATCAAGAATTATTCATCATAATAACTTTTGATACTGAATTTAAATATTTATTTATATTTAAGGTGAATATTTAATTGTTTATTTATCAACCGTGAACCATGATAATGTCGTAGTAAGGATCGGTAGTTGCAAATTCATGGGTTCAAGTACAATAAGTAAAAGAAGCGTGCTCCTTCTTTTGACCGCCGTGCCGGGGGCGGCCTATGTTTTTAGAGTGTTCCTGTGCTATGCTGTTTTTTTTAACCTCTAAGCATACAAACGGTTGGAGTAGTTTTGCTGGACGAGATGTCCAAATACTCTTCTGGATAGGATTCTTATCTCGCATAATTTATTTAAAAAAAAAAGTCGAATAATGAGAGAGTTAATTTTTCTTTTAATAGATTAAAAATTGTTCATACCAACAGTTTAATCACTTGTTCAGCTTAAACCTCTCTCAAAACCTACTTACCATTCAATTATTTGAATCACCATGGCCAACGGAGGTCGCTCAAACACGGGGGTTTTTCATCAGAGCGATCTAGCGCTTGTTCCTTTCACTAACAACACTGCTTTTTTAGGTTTGGGTTGTTATCATACGTCTTTGTTATAAATTTTAGCAGAAAAAGTCTATAATCCAATGCGAGTAACCGTATTATTTATTTATTATAATTACGAGTAACCGTACGAACATACAAACAATCTGCACCAATAGGTATTACCTAATAGCATTTAAATGTAAGATTTCTGGCTTTCTGATATTTTCTTTGAAGACGTCCGTTCTAGGTAGGTACTTTTATCCCCGAGTAAACTAGAAGTGGTTTAAGTTTTTAATGAGTAGGTTGTTAAAAATGGGATTGTTCGAAGCTCATTAACCCAATTTTATCTTGTTAACGTACAAAATTTGAGATTCTATGTCTTGCTGGACATCCAAAATTGCAAATTTGTGCGTTTTTTAGTGTCTGTGATACAAAAACGAACCAAATTCGTGCCCAATGGTTTATATAATTTAATTATACACACTGCTATTTCGTTATAGCCCGTTTCTCTCCGAACACAGCTCACACTCGTTTGCGCGTCTAAATAAAAGCATAAAAAATTAATAACGTTCATGTCGCTCTGTAGATATCGTAGGTATATTGTAAATAGGAATCGAAATGCTGCCAATTGCATTGTTTACGCCTTTACGGAATATAAGTCAAAACTGTGTGTGATATTTTAATTATCTGCAAAAGACGGTCTCGCGGGTACTGCTGTTGGAGAGAAATGAAACAAGCGAGTGGATAGATACACTGAAAAGAGAACCGGGACGTACTATTTATCTATTTATTCCGGAAACAAAAAGTAAGACAATAAAAAAAATATGGTAGTAAAGAGTCTGTAGGTAGTGTACTGTCATCTACTGTCATTTTCATGACAACAACAATGAAAACTTAACTGTTTCTAGCTCTGTTTTGGAGGATGTGAAGAGTTGTAAGTGTCAGCATGTACCTTATCGCTTTAGACAGGATAATCTCGCATGTAATAAAAACGTTTATAATAGACAGAAGTCACCTGATGAAATTCATTTTTTACCGTATGATTTGGAAGGTCCTGCTGTCATTAACGCACCAATAATAAAAAAATTAGAACACAAATAAGGTACCTACTCTACATATTAAGTAGTAAAAAAAAATGGCTAACATTAAGTTAAAATTCAAATACCTAACTCTTATTTCTAGGCTCGATGTGTTTGAATATGTTTTGTCGATATAATAATAATAATTGAATTATCAAAAGAGTAGAAGCACTTTTCAAGGACTGAAGCTTCAAATGTTTTACAAAATTAATATTGTTCAGAAGGGAGGTAAGAAATACAAAATTAGCATCAATTATCGTTAACTTTAGATCAAACTCCTTGATGAGGTAGGCAGAGGTCTGCCTGCGACGCGGTAAGTTGCGGGTTCGATCCACGAGAACGGTTTTGTACGATCTGCGGATAGTATTCCGGCTTGGGTGTTTACATAATGCTGTGTAGGTTGTCAGCATTAGGTACTTATTTATTTATCTCAAAGTCTCTTGACTTTGAGACTACGATTATAACACAATTTAGGGACATTCGTGTTACCAAAACGAATATAATAATTTTAGGATGTTTTGTCAAAAATATAGCTACATCATTATAATAGATGAGGTTGTCTCGCCTCTCGTCGAGAGCAAAGGGCAAAGAGAAGCGTACAACCGGACTATTTCAGATCATAGCCTCTTAAAAATTATGGTAAAGATTGTGGGACGACCGACCCCCATCGTACTTGTGACAGTCTTTACCAGTAGGTACCCTAGTTAATGATAACTAGGGTACCTACTGGTAAAGCTCTCTTCTCTAGAGATTTAATAGGCATAAGACCTATCGAAATAAACGGAGATAATTTATTTAGCTTGTGGAATAGACCTTGGTATACCTACCTACCATATAGTTAAGACCAACTAAGACGTTTTTCTGAAGATTAAGCTAGTTTTGATCAGTTCAGTAAATTTATTGATAATAATTTTGAGTTATATGTCATGATCTTAAGCTTTATCAAAATGACAATAACGTTGTAAAAATGATTATCACACAGGTCTTGCAAAAATAATGAATTTGTTAAGATAATGAATAATGAAAATAATAATAAAAAAAAATGTACTCACATAATAAAACAAAATTAATATATTATAATCCTTATATTATGTATGTGTTCAGTCAAAGGGCCGGCTGGTGTATCTCGCACATTGTTGAGTTTATAGGATTTGAGTCAGTTTTTTTGTGTATCTTGTAGGTTTTGATGAGGTCACCTCGATGTGGTTGTTCTTCTAGTAGAGTTCTTGTATTGCGTGTAATTTGTCTTTATATAATTGAATCGCCTGGTAGCTAAAGCATTGATGATGATTGATTGATGATAATCGAGTAAGTTTTCAATATGTTTGTGATACAATTATCCATGTTATTATTGTACTAAATTGAGATGATAAATGTACCTACATGTGAAAAATGTAACTACATTTTTCATAATTATGATTGTGAATAATAAAATTACGATTATGAAACCACTTTGAAATTTACAAAATGTTTCGAATTATAATATCGTTGTATTAATAAACTGCGATGTGCGGTGCAGTCATTAGTAATTTTATGTGAAATGCTATGTACAAATTGAATATTATGTAGTGCTATGAGCACATTGAATTATGTAAAGTGCTACATGTTATTTTAAAATCACGGTTATGAAACCACATTGAAATGTACAAAATGTTTTAAATTATACTGTCATTGTATTTATAAACTGCGATGTGCAGTAATATTTATGTAAGGAATACTATTTAAAAATTGAATATTATGTGATGCTATGTGCACGTGACTTAGTTATAGAAGTGCAATGTGCACATGAGGTCACACGAGGTGCTATGAGCACGTGACTTAGTTTTAGAAGTGCAATGTGCACATGAGGTCACACGAGGTGCTATGTGCACGTGACTTAGTTTTAGAAGTGCTATGTGCACATGAGGTCACACGAGGTGCTATGTGCACGTGACTTAGTTTTAGTAGTGCAATGTGCACATGAGGTCACACGAGGTGCTATGTGCACGTGACTTAGTTTTAGTAGTGCAATGTGCACATGAGGTCACACGAGGTGCTATGTGCACAGGACTCGCCTTGTTTTAAAAAAGTGCAATAAGCACAGGACTCACCTACATGCAATGTGCAGGTTTCACCTACTTAAGAAGGACAATTTGCGTCTACTTTAGAGATGTTATGTACACTTTGATCTTGTACGGGTTAGGTAGGTTAGATTAGACACTAAAAATGCGACTTTTTGTGTACATATAAAAATGTATTGTTCACGAGGACGCGAACACTTTATCAGGATGGACGAATTGTTAGCTTATTTAAAATTAATGTTGTGATTTTAGAAGCCTCGTATACATTTTTATATTTATTTACCATCATTTTCTAAAATAGGTTGCTGAATTTACTTTGTAATATAATTCATCAAAGCGGAAACTCTCGACAAATTGGAGTGTTAACTTGTGAAATCAACTGTTAGATTATGTTTATATTAGTTTATATTTTTAAAGAGATTGTTGATACTTAATTATTTATTTCGTAGCTCAAACGACTACTGACATTCCGTTCAAAAATTAGTCAGCTGAGAGCTTGAGTTTTTATGGACATCCAGTGCTTTGGAAAACAGTCAGTGGTCGTTGAGCTACGGAACAAGAAGGTTGTCTTGGGGCCAATGATGTGGCCAAGTAAAAGTGGTAATAAAAGTGAAGTGAAATCTTGGACGTTTCTCTTCCACCGGAAAGTTAAGTTCACACTCGTATGATACGGGAAACTTTGGTAAGCTATCAATTGAGGTAGGTAACATAAAACAAGATCCGCCAAGTGCGAGTGGACTCGCGCGCCAAGGTTTTCGAACGTTTGTCAATTAAACCAATATGTACCTAGGTACTAGGTATAGGTACCGGATCGAGACTTGCCAAACAGGGTTATTATTGGTAAATTACGCACACTACGGTACGTGAACTGCAGGTTCTACCTATCATCACGAACACGTTCGTGAAGACGCCAGGTCTTCACGAACGTGAACGAACGTGGTCATGTGTAGCGCATTAAGGCAAAAAAGTGCCTACAAAGTATCAGTGAGAGATTGTAGGTACCTACCGAAATCTTTCAATCCACAATTTGTTTTACAGTTAAGTTTCAAATTAAGCCCCTATGGATTTTAGTAAGAAATGTAGTATTTAAGTATGAAAAGGACAGTACCTGGTTCAGTTATAGAAGTATTCACTATCAAACAGTTACACAAATTACCAAGAAGCTGATAATTAATGGTCTTATCAACACATTTCACAAATAATAATAATAATGTTTATTTTCTCTCACAAAGGTACTTAATCAAGCATAATAGTAGGTAGGTACTTAGACTAGGTATTGTAAAAGCTAATAGTGGGAGAGTAAAAACATAGGTAAGTACATAATATGCCCAACTACCTGTGTTGTGAGAGACTAGTGCCTGTTATAGGTTTATGAAAAACCTGGACACCAGTGTACTCATTCCATAGGAGGTAAGCATTAGTAAAATTACTTAAAGTATACTCGTATAGAGTAGCAAGGCGAGTTACAGAGTCGGTTTAACATGCTACTAATCTAATGAAGATAAAAGTTCAAAAATAATTAAAAATAATGGAAAGCCTATAGTAATTATTACGATAGGTACCTGATAGCATCCAGCATTGGTGCTGCTCCCCCGAGGCACCAGTCTTATGAAAGTCTGGGCAACAGGAGAACAGTGTGTGAGTGCGTGTGTGTGCTTGTTCCCCACACACACGCACTCTCCACATTAAACACTCAACTATTTCATACTTAAATAAAATTATCAAAACAACGCACCAAAATAAGTATGTATATATTTTTGTAACTTACAATTAAGTTTGACACAATGGTGTTGTTTCTGTTGTTTTAGGATACCTAACTAAAATTTTACGTTTTCTAAATTTTCTAAGTTAGATTGACCTAAAAATTGTGGTATATAAAATATTTCTAAAATTGTTAAATCTACAGAAATTTCAAAAAACGTTTTGAGATGTGCAAACCAATAGGTAGGTACCTTTCATTTGATACCCCACTCGGTGAGGTAGGCCAACCTTTTAAACATTTTATTATTCCCCCTTTTTGACAATTTTTCGAAAAGTGTTCTTCTTACAGACTTCTCTATATTTTTCCTGTAAAATATAGATCCTCTACAAATGTCACATACCTACATACATGTCAGATGGATCCTTCGATCAACAAAATTTTGATGAAATGTTAAAGGGAGAACTGCCTTGCTAGGTATACTACTTACACAACGTGGTTAAAAGTGCAAAAACAGTTGTAAAATCATTATATTTTAAAAAGACACCTACAAGGATGAAGAATACAAAGAATCACATTATGTCATGAAAGAAGGCAGAGAAATATTTTCAACTGAATTGTCGAAATAAACGTTACCAGCCTAGTAAAGTGACCAAAAAGAGACTGAAAATTAAAAAATTACTTTTCTGTGTAGTGGCTTTGTATGTGGTTTTATTTGTTCAACTACTGTTTTTGGAATAAAATAAAATATATTTGAGTTTATAATTCAAAATACTAATGCTGGACAATCCTGTGTGGATTGTCCAGCATTAGTAGCAGAGCTTGTGTTATGGGTACTGGATGACTGATATACATACACCTTATTTGTGTTGGAAGAACAGCAACATTTCATCCCTTAACGAGGGACTTCTTCAGGGTGAGTGCGGTTTGCGAAGCACTTGTACCGCTGCTGTGCGCAGAGTCCGTAACGCGCGGGTTGTAGGCCCCGGGATGAAATTTTGGTATTCTTCCAACTCAACTAAGGTTTGTAGTTAATCCGCTTACATCCATAATGAAATATGGATTAGTTGATTTATATGAAATCTGACAAATCAAGCAGGAAAGTTCAATCATCAAATGGTTCATTATCTGTTTTCTTCATCATATTCATGCCGGCACACAAGAACATTGTCTCACTCAATACCGATTTACAATTAATTTCACTGTTCTTGCTCACTATATCAAATGTTTCCATATCCTTCTTGGCAGTCTCGCATACATTATCCACTGTTGATAATTCTTCCTCTTCTGCAGTAAGCAAAGCTTCCATCAGTGCTCCTCTTTCCACCCGTTTCCTAAGATCAGCCACTTCTTCTTTGAGCTGATCATATTCAGAATCGGTTATTTGCTCCAACTGGCACTCGTCACCGGGTAGTAAAACGTTTGAAGGCACTTTCAGTATCTTCTCGATTTCTTTGTCGACGATGTCCATAGAAGGCCCAGCTCGCTCGCAGAACAAACGAACTAACTTATCACATGATTCCATAAGCATAGCTTTGTCTGTTTCATTGAGATCCAGAGATTCCTGCAGACACGATTCCATGTCCTTGACTCCGTTCGTTATTTTCTGCTCAATCATTTGTCTCACAGCGATTTTGAAACGCTGTGAACCGAAACCGAAATGTTGGGTTTCGTACTCCTCTTCACTGCCACCGGTCCATTGTCCATTTTTAGACATTTTGTTAGAAATAATTAGAAAAAGAAACAAAATTTGTAAATTAGTCTTCTCTTTACGAGTGTTACAGCGATGCTAGGCAGGTATTGTTTTTGTATTGTCATTAAATTGTATTGTTCTGTTTGTAAATAAAAAGTTACCACGATCACAGATCAGCCAACTTCAACTTCTTGGTCTAGTCGTTACCTTTTTGAAAATTGACAAAAATAACTTGGCTGATTTATCTATCATTGTGGCTTATAATCATTCAATGTCATTGTCAAACAAATCCTCAGCGGCAGTGATGCCAACTAAGGTCACGAAGAGTGTAAAGTGACACTTTTATAATCTTCGACAGAAAATAACAATATATAACTTGCGCAGCCAAATGGGAATGGGAATAAAAATGGCAATGTGATGTACGGTCTGCAAATAAATTTCATTGTTGCTATTTACTTAAATAAAGAAAGTAATAAAATAGGTAGGTAGGTAGGTACCTAATAATAAGACTAGGCCATCTGCACAATGCACAACTATCACACATCAATAATAGGCACCCGGTAAAAAAGGATTTTTGGAAATTCCTATTCCTATTATTATATTATTAAGTTAAAATAACTGTTGGTCCGTCAAAATGGCTCAAAATAAATAAACACACGTTTCGGGATCTTTTGCAATTCGGAACATAAAGGTCAATGGTGCGAAATCAAAGTTAGGTCACTCACTCTCTCAAACTTTCGAATTTCTGACATTACAAGACAAGACCTGTGAAGCTGCAATTGTACATAAGTTTATTTCAGAGTGTAAACACCTACTAGGAACGGATATTTGGAAGTTTGAATTCTAAGGTGAGCACCTAAATGAGGGAAATGAAGTTTTTTTGAAAACTCATCATGAAATCTCTAAAACTGTAAAAGTTATAAGGCTGAAATTTTGTTTCGATTATGAAATAAACAACAAAAGCTAATTTTTGGAAATTTTTGGCGTTCTGTACCTTAGGGTGGAAATAGGATTCATAGGTTTTCGCATATAATAACTTTAACACCGTAAATTTTGGTTGTAAAACTTTGGCGATGATAGTTTGCATGGGAAGAAACATAATTTAGGGTATTTCTAAAGTCCACGGGAATTAAATCGCGGGTGGGTCAGCTTGTTACAAATAAGTGTGAAAGTTTGGATGAATAGACAATAGGAAGTTTGTTACTTTTAATTTCATTTCATTTAGATACGTTATTCCAAGTCAATAAAGATCAAAATAATTCTTCAAAGGAAACGTTTTAACCCTGCATGGTTTTTTTATTGGCATGAAAAAAAAAACATGCTGTATCCCTCAGAAAGCCCACAAAAAATATTTAAAAAAATCTATCCCCTGTATTTTTAGAAATATTTTCAAAAAACTATCACTGCCAAATATGGCATCGTATGAAGATCTAGGTTTATCAACGAGCTTACCAAAATATGTCATAGTATGCAGAAATAGTTGGCGAAATATGGTATATGGTTGGCATAGCTTAACGATAGGTTAAAAGAATAAATACGAAGTTTTCATCCAGCAAAATGCTGAGTGGAGGTCATATTTATCCTAAGTCCTGCTGCGCACGAAAATAATAAGCACCTCTAGTAGGTTGGTACTTTATTAGTTAGTTTCTGACTTTGGGTCGCTTGCCAGTCTAAGGATTTTTTCTACACTTTTGTTGGTTTTAGGCTTGTTATGACCTCTATTTCGTCTAGAATCGATGGATCGGTTTCCAACCGATTGTGCCGACCGTTTAGAAGCATTTTGCATTCAAAAAAAGAGCGAGCTCGCGACCCAATATGGGTCGCTTGCCAGTACCGTCATTTATTCTCGCAACCCAATTTGGGCTTCTTGCCTGGGGAGGGAGGAAATGAAAAAATATTGCAGTCAGTTCTTCAACATGACGTTATGCAAATGCAAATGCAAGTGCCTTTGCATACGATGCCATTTAAGGATTATAAATTTTTAATTACATTCTGCATACAATCCCATATCTGCCATACAATTATTACTGCGACTGCATACCTACTATCCCATAATTATCTGGCCACTCAATTCAACAACAGATATAATAGCATTCATTCATGTGACTCTAGTTTTTTTTTGCTTACTGGCTTCTCAACAGATGACTCTCGTTTGCAAAGCAATTATCTTAGCTATTTATCAAAATAAAATTAATAAAAATACCCCGAAAAGCGGAACGACTTACCTCTGGTCAACCGTTGGAAAACAAATGATCCATTCGGTAGTTTTGGCGTGAAGACGTAACAGTGGAAATAAGCGTTCTATCGTACATCCACCCAAACATTCGCATTTATTATAATACATGTTTCGAACGCGGCTTCAAACGTGTTGTTTCTATTGAAACGTGTATAGGTTATTTTTATCCATCCTGTAATCCCGTAAGTGTAATGTGTATCTACCTGTAAAAATTAATGAATATAAAATTGACTTAATTAAAAACACAACATTTTTAGGAATAAAAAATTATTCAAAATTGCAATGGGGTGAACATCTAAACGAATTAGCTGGCAAACTAAGCTCTGCAGCATTCGTTGTCCGTAAAATTAGAGAATTAACTAACATAAATTTTGTAAACAGACTGTCATCATTTGTTATATGTTTTTTGTTACCTCTTTAATTAAGTTTTGTTTGTATTATTAAGAATGTGTTGTGTATGTTTAAGTCTGTTTATAAAATAAATATATTTTATTCTTATTCTTAAAAACAGCTAGAATGGTTTATTATAGTTATTTTCACTCACGTGTGTCATATGGATTGCTTTTATGGGGGAATGCTGCGGATGCACAAAGAATCATCATTCTACAAAAAAGAGCAGTCAGAGCTATTTGTAGGCTTGGACCTAGAGAGAGCCTGCGAAACGTATTTGGTAAAGTTAATATTATGACTATGCCATCACTATTCATTTATCTTAACCTATTATATTTGAGGAAACTTATAAAACTTTATTCCAAAAATTGTGA
The DNA here is from genome assembly GCA_963662085.1 of Eupithecia inturbata. Lineage (NCBI taxonomy): Eukaryota > Metazoa > Arthropoda > Insecta > Lepidoptera > Geometridae > Eupithecia > Eupithecia inturbata. The sequence goes on from OY759195.1 coordinate 5,580,939, forward strand.
TATTCATAATTATGAGAAGCGAGGAATGCTTAAGTTAGTGTTACCTCAGACGAGACTAGCGAAAGTTAGCAAATCTTTTGTCGTAAATAGTGCTAGATTTTATAATGTATTGCCAGCCAATATTACCAATCTTGGCGAAAAGGCCTTTAGGACCACCATCAAAAAACACGTAACCGAGAGAGCCTACTATGGCATAAAGGATTATCTCTCTGATCATAATTTTTGGAACGACAATGCATGAGTCAGCAATATTTGTTAAATATTTTTTTATTTTTCTTTTGATACTATGTACCTATACCTAATATTTTAATTTATTTGTAAGACTTTCTTAAGTGCAATGTAATGTGCCTATGAGAAATAAATGAATGAAACTGAAACATCGGGAACTGATTTATGTAGGATTTAAAAAGTAGCCTTCAAGCCTAATCAATAACCCTCGTTCTTGCGCAATCAAGTAAACATTTGTTAGCAGCACTACCACTGCACCACAGATTATAAAATGAAATATAGCCACTGCCCGTGCCGCGCCGCCCGCCGCGTGCCGCCGCCCCCCGCCGCCGCCGCCGCCGCGCTGCCAGGGCTTGGTGAGCGAGAGAGAAGAGAGACAAGACTGCAAACGCGTTACAGGAGGGAAGGCGCGATGCGAAATATAGCGAGCGAGCGAGCAAGAGTGACGCTGGCCACGCACGCACGCAGTTATTGCAGGCTTGCAGCAGTTAGTTAGTGAGCAGTTATCGCACGGAGTCGATACTGTGTCGTCGTCCGTCGTTTAACTTACCAAAACATAACCTCAACAATTAGTTATCTCGTAAACTTTCACTCGCAAGTGCCTTGTCCTTCCGAAAATTCGTGTTTTCGGAATTTGGATAATTGCCGGAGACAGTGTACCGTCTGTACCTTAGATCTTATTCGAATATAAAGTGCCGCGTGTGCGTAGTGTTTACAAAGATTGTTGTTTGCCGAAGAAGTGATCAGTTTTTGTTTTTTTTTTGCGTGTGTTTTCGCATCAACAGCGTGAACTTGTTGCTTACAACTGCGCGTCTGCGGTAAGTCTTTTCAATACTTCCATACTACATATTTGAATTCTAGATACGTTCTTTTTCTTATGTTTTATTATAACAATAAAGGTTATCGTTTACCTACATTCGACACTTAAAAGTAAAAATTACGTCAGTGAGCGACTTGGCAGTAATAGGTATAAACATAGCGCGTAACAATTTATGTAGGTTGGTAAATTGATAGCACACACAAATTTTACATTGTGTTTGTGTAGGTATCAGTTATGTAAAACAAGTTATCACCGCGCCGATAATAGGTACTAGGTCCGATAATTTTCAGAAAACATGCATTAGTATATTTATTAATTATAATACTAGTGATTGTTTTTGCTGATAAACCTACATACCTAATAAATTATTAGGTATCGTTGGATTGATCCTATCCATCCACAGTTGTCTGGTTAGAGATCGCTCTTGAGCGATAAGACCGCCACTTTTGCCGCACTTTTGCCGCCACACACACAATTTGTCACACAAAATTAAAAATTACAAAATATTTTTTATTTTGGTTGTTAGTTGTTTCATGTGCAATAAATAATTTTCTATCAGTAGGTACCTACCTAGGTAGGTAGGTGTGGTAGGTACGTAACTACGTACGTATAGGTATATATATGTTAGTCAAACTACCTACCTACTGAAGGAGGTCATTCTCCTGCTACCTATTAGTAGGTATGTCCAAAGAACCGTGCGCTAAACTTTTGTTGATGGTTTATTATACCTACCTAGCGCAGACTCAAGCTGATTGTTCAAAAAACCAGTAATAGGTTGTAGGTACCTACAAGGGATCTTATAAAATAACAAGAAGGTACCTAGGTAATTTCAAACATGCACCCTGCTAGGGCACGGCAATACCTATTATGCTAGGTGGCTAATACAAAGGTATCTATTCTAAATAAGTAGGTACTGTTTGTGTGAGTTATTTATTAGGCTACCTTTATCTGCCAACCTTGTGCCAGCCTATTATAATTCACATAGGCAGGAAGGAATACCTGGAAGGGCTTATTCCCATCACATCCAAAAATAATACCCAAACACATCCAACAGCAATTATTAAATAAAAAAAAAATCCCACTTTTTCCACATACTTTTATTACACCCAACATAAGCAAGGCTTCTGTGTTTTATTTATGTATTGGTACATATCATGACGACGATGTTATGCTTGGCTCTTCCACAATAATGAGTGTCATTGTAAGTACATTTGAATTTGAATCATACCTTCTTTAAGGATTTAATTATTATTATCTTTTATGATTACCTACCTAACTTAGGAGGGCGCAATGCGACGACGAAAAATAAATTTTGCCCCCGATCCTTTCCCTCACCAGAAACACGAGTAAACGGCGCGTAATAATCTGCTGCCGGACTGGAGTGTAAATACAGAATAAAATAGTAGTTAGTAAGGCGCTGGACAGGCGAGCTGTTCAGTTTCGTTCAGGAAAAGCACGAAGAAACATTTACTACTAAAAGCCGCAATCGCATAAAAATGCACTTTATCACAGTGGCACGTCAAACCTAGTACTCGGATTCTACTCGACTATTCGTTTCGTTTATTTGCACGTCTGACATCATTCACGTTCATACGTCCTAATTCCAATAGTACAATCACAGATAAAACGTAACGCGAATTAGGTATCAACGTTAAATATTGATCTTGATGCTACCTTTTTGTTGTTTTTTGTTGATTTAGTGCTACAGCAAACATGATTTATGACAACTCTATCTATCTAATATTTTGCGTCGTGAAATGTTTCAGAAAAACAATTATTAGTTACTAAGGCACGTATTGGAGTGATATAATATAGAGGTATAGTCCAGCAGTATAAAATTGCCAATTGAAAATGGGCAATTTTATTGTCCATATTATTTCATGACCATGATTTGGTGAAATAGAAATTAAATACATAACTCAATGCAAAAATATCTGCGTCAAACAAGCCTCGAGTTCAATATGGCAACATTTTTATTCTCGAGAGCCTCTTCCAAATCCAAAAAAGTTAATAAATAAAAATGACAAATACTTTTTAGATTGGGTACAGTTCTAAACAATGGATGATACAGACAGATTATGGGTGACGATTATCTTGACGTTCATTACACGTACGATGAATGATGTCATCATGTCACGCAATAATCGTCAATATATATTTAATGAATACACTACGTCCAATGTTATTTTATTTTTTGTAAGTCTGTCACTTTCCCACTGCTTTGCAAGGCCTTCCGTCCCTCTTCTTTATGGTAAGCTCCAGTTCGTCACTCCATCGGTTATACTGTCAAAATAATGCTGACATTATTAATTTAACAAGTCAAATCTGAAAAGTATGATTGATCATTGAAATCTGGTCTCTTTCCTGCGGCAACTACCATCAAATTCATCAATAAAGTTATTTATTTTATAAGTCTTATCATTGACGATAGTTACGAGACGTCATCGTGACGTCTCATTTTTGTATGGAATTTGCGTAGTTCCATATCCTTACGATAGAGGCGATGTACAAAATCCCATAGCAAATGAGACGTCACGATGACGTCTCGATACTATCGTCAAACCGACCTCAGGGCTCTGATTAATATTTAATTAAAATAAGTTCGGCTTTTTTAAACACTTGTAGCCAATTGCAGATCAAATGCCTAATTAAATTTTAATTAATTGCATTTATTTTTAGAAAACCATATATTTACCTGCTGGTCAAACGAAAGGCCTGAATCGGCCTGATTAGAATTTTTAAATTAATTATATTTATGTTTAGACCACGCACTGGGCTACTGCAGGCCAAAGACCTGAATAAAATTAAGTTAACACTAAGTACTTAATTCTACTGAATAGAAAATTGTCTGGATCTGTGTGTAGAAACCGCCGAGGTATACCAAGTAGGCTACAAACACATCAAGCTAACACAGCACTAATGCGGAACAGTGTTGCTAGTATGTCTCCTAAAATTTATCATAAAATACCTAAACAGTTTCCTCCTTTAAAAACCTATTCTTATGCTTTAGTTATGTTATGCTAGTAAATCTGTTGATTGGAACACCTCCAAAATCTACATCTATCAAATATTTGGCAAACATTACAAGGGATGTCTACAAAGTAAAAGAAGTAACTTCTTACGTCGGTTTTGCCAAGACGAATATTATTTTACTCATAATCTTGATACTTTGAACCACAGGTATCATGACATGACGCAAGAGACCTAATCCCGAGGGCTATTACAAAAAAAACGAGAAACTGCACGGTTTCATAGTCAAATTGCATGATTTTCGTTTGTTTCTTGAAATAATAATCACATGTTAATAGTAGTTCTCTACTATGTACTATAATAATAAAAAAAAATTAAGAAAACTTCTTTTTTTATGTGGTGTGGGGAGTCATTCTCCCGATGCATGTTTAGGCAAAAACTCTCGGAGACCTGTTTTGGAAGCTCTAATTTGTAGATTCTATTGAATTAGATCACCCGATCGAAGGTCGGAGATCGGAGGCCTTCCGAGAGTTTTCACCTAATCAATCTAATCATGCATCGGGAGAATGATTATAACTAAATAAAAAAATAAGTTTTCTAAACTTTGTTTTATGATTATTGTAGTACAGGAAACGAACTATTATTAACAAGTGATTATTATTACAAGCAAAAAACGAAAATCAATACATAACTACAAGTTCAAAATAGTACTCGTATTAAGAATCAGACGGAACCGATACAACGAGCATGACTACGGGCTACTCACATTCTTTGATCCCTTCGATAGCTATCAAGTTACAAGTTACGTTCCTACGTACCTATACATACATGATTGATTGTCAACTGTTCAACACGTGCCTTGGCCAGAAACTGTTTGATAGTCAAAAAACAAACAAGAATAAAATCAAGGTTGTTAAATTAATTTTATTACAGATCGATATCTAAGTACTAACTAAGTATACCACTATTCAAATTTAAATTTATTCTAAACTGTAAGTGTAGTTAGAGATTTAAAATAAAAAAACGTTTTATAGCAAATTTTATTAGTTTTCTTTGAAACTTAGTAAACTAAACATTAGTAAAATTTTTACCTCAAAAAAAAAGATAAAGCAATAAAATAGTTATCATTTTATAAGTATGTTTTACATGTTATTTAATTTTTAATAACTGGTATTACCTGCTCGGGCTCTGATTTAGCTTTGAGCCCATTCTTTTATTTACAAAATAATAATACTTAAATAATAATTATTTTTAATATACAAAATTAAACTCTTTTTCGCGACCTTTTTATTTCGAAAGTATATCTTGTGTACTTAAAAAGGTATTGCAATTTTACTAGTGTGATACTTAATTTTGCAGGCCAGTGTAGATCAAACTGGTTTTGTCCGAATTCGTCGCTTTTTCCCGCGATCCGTGAAATAAACTTTCGGTTTGACGCATATAATTTATAGGACATATGAATGGGTACTTTTGTGCCGCACGTGATAAAATTCCATATGAGGTCTTTGAACTTTGTACGTTTGTAGTCATCGCATGTTAAGACTACCGTACTACGTAGGCAGGTACTTTTAATACGTGATTCGAAGCATTTCATTTTCAAAGCAAAGGGAATATTTTATTAAGAACGCAGGAAAACTTACGAATAAGTTGGATATAGGTAACTAGTGTCCGTCCGAACTTGGATTTTTATCCGAAACCGAAACGCAACTTTGGCCTCGGTATCAGTTTTGGCCGAAACCGAAACTGAAACTTTTTTAACATGTTATATCGTGAAATCTTTTGCATTTTTACCACAACGCAAAACTCGTTTTGCGTGTTTTGGGTCTTATAGGCTAAACGTATGATCTGTGTATGTCATAGCTCTCAAGCGGATGAACCGATTTTAGGGTTCCGTTGTCAACAAGGAACCCTTATATAGTTGTTCTTATAGTTTCGCCATGTCCGGCGGTCGTACCTTAACAGGATATTAATGTTACATACTAGAAAGCTGCTATTTGGCAGGGGAATAATCACGCCGCCAAAGTGATAAAATAAAATCCAATAAAATATGTTTTTTATGCATCTATACCTAAAAAGGGGATAAATAATTTTTTCTCGTTAGTCCATGGCATGGGCTAGCTCGTTCAAAAATATTGTAGGTGTGTGAAAACCATTTTACGATACAGGAATCCGTTTGCAAAATGTTATGGTATAAATTGCAATTTTTTTGATGTTGAGTGGTGGAGTTAATTGGTACAGCCGACTTTATGATAGTTCAAAGTAAACCCGTCAGGGGTTAGATTCGTTTGTTAGAAAGATACAGACCGAATGTAATAATCAAAAATAATGATCTATTAAATTTGTTAGTAACCAAAAATGTATATATGATAAGATAAACAAGCTTTAATGCGTATACTGCAACTTGGCGTAAGTAGATATAAAAAGCTTCACTGTTTAACAATTTGCCTGAGACGCAGAAGTTGCCGTGAAAAAGCTTATTTACAAGTACTGATTTCTAAAGAATTATAAAATTCGGCTTTATTTGGTACTTGCCGACGGATTAGCACTATATTATATTCTAAATAAAAAGAAACCCCGACTTAGTGACATATTTGAAATGTATACAGCGAAATCTCCGCAAAATTTTACCTCGATCTGTTTAGTAGTTTTTGTGTGAATGAGTAGGTAACAAGCACTTCAATATGTGAAAATTCAATAAAAATCGCGCGGCGCGGCCGAAGTTTCAGGCCTTTTTTTGCCGAAACCGAAACTGTGGACGAACCTAAATTTTTTGACCGAACCCGACCGAAACTGAAACCGACCCTTTGGTCGGACACTAGATATAACTAACTCCTAGGGCTCGAAGTCTATCTTGGCCTCCCTAAGGGAAATCGCCATTTTTATCAAGGTAAATAATATCTTTATTCACATGAATTACATACCGCGGAATAACGTAACGTGAGCGAAATCCATGCAATACACATCGTATTTTGACAAACACATTAATCTCAGTAGGTATATTTACCCAAACAGCCAACATGTGGGTACAACTAATAATAAACAAACAGAAACCAGTTTTCTTCTCCATTGTAAAGTGCTTTTCACGAAAGAAGTCCCGCGGCATTTAGTGGAACTAAATTTTTTTCAACGCTAATTTTATTCGGTTGCACTACCTAGAGCGCTGCGTCTAGGGGACTTCTTTCGTGAAAAGCACTTTACGTTATTTCGGGATGTCAACAACGCACGAAAACACGCTGAAAGCACAGAATAAGTGCTAGTAGGTGTACTGAAGAAGGACTAGTTGGTGAGCGTGTTTACTGTGTTGTCGTCATGACATATCGGGTCTATTTTATTGAGTGGGTGGTACTCGTAGTAGGCGATAACCTCATGTCATGCCTGGTATTACGTCTGGCTGGACTGAACTGTCAGTACGGAGACGACGATTAGCACAATTTTTTCCTTCAATTCCGGGCTTGCGCGAACTACCGTCTTGCCGTCCACACTAGGGATTGTAGAATCGAGTAGTTTTCGAAGAACCGGAATCCCGCGAAATTTCGAAGACGGAACCGGGAACTCCCGGGAAATTTCGGGATTTTCGGGAATAATATTTTTATTTTTCCACTACCGAAATAACAACATTCCACTTCCTATTATATCATTTCGCTTATATCAGGAAACTATGCGGTTTTAGGTATGTTAGTTAGAGCTGTATTTCTTTTGATCTGTTAAAATTATTATCAAATTCTTTGGTCTTTTGTCCCCTCGTTCGACAATTTCGTTCTATAGAGTCGTGACTGAACCCAGCTTCACATGGCAGCAAACAAGTGTGTTTGCTGCCATGTTGCACAGCAAAGTACCTTGAGCTTGATAAAGAGAAATAGCTATACAGATAAACATTTTATTTATAATTTGTCAAATTATACGTATAGCATGAGACACCTAGCATCGAGACTGCCGTTTTAGCTTTGATTCGTTTCTTCATTTTAAATCCAATAAAAGTACAGAAAGTTCAGAGTTAAATAGTGACACCGAGGAGCTCCGCTTGGTTTTCGAGAATTTCACTCTTACACCAACTCTGAACTTTGGTACTTTAATTGGATTTCATACGAATCAAAGCTATAACGGCGGCCATGAAGCTAAGTGTCTCATACTATATGAGATTAGGCGATATTTCGCACAAGGACAGCTACTTTCTCTATATCCAACTCAAGTCCGGTCTCATGGGGTATTGCTGCCATGTTGCTCAGCAAGGTAGGTACTTTGCAGAGCAATCAAGTTTGTGAAGCTGGCCACGACACGACTCTATAGAAAGAAATGCCTTCAAGCTTGTTGTAGAACGAGGGGACTAGAAATGGACCTAAGAATTTGATATAATTTTAACATACCAAAATAAATAAAGCTAACAGACCTAATACCGCGTAGGTACCTGGTATATGCGAAATGCTATATATAAGAGGAAGTGGAATATATCAAGTTATGATATTTCGGTAGTGGTATAAAATATAAAAATATTTTTCCCGATATTCCCGAAATTACCCGGGAAATGATTTTGGATTACCCGGTTCTTAAGTTGGCCAAAAATATCGGGAATTCCCGCGAGCAAACCCTAGTCCACTCGCACCAGTTTGCGCAGCTGCGGGTAAGAACCTACGCAAACAGGTTTGTGCAGGCATGTTTCCTTTCAAATAAGACGGAGCGTGTGGCCGCCCGGCCACACGCTATTAAACTATTAAACTACCATCTTGTATTAAACTACCATCTATTAAACTACCATCTTGTAATTGAATTTTTGATTGCCCTACATTGTAAGCAATTTGCTTGTTTATGTTGTTGCTTTGGAAAAATACTTCTCGAAAATAGGAATCTAATTGAGTGCCATTATATGTACACTGCCGGCCAAAAGTTTGAGACCACCTACATCAAAGTAGGAAAATGAAATAAAACTCAAAATACAAAGCAAGAGGTTTAATTATGAATTAAAATACTTATTTCCTAATACACATACATTATGAAGAAAACAAAAAAATCAAGAAAAATCAACCATTTACTTTAAAAATGTCGCTCATATTTTATACAGATTTTTCGTCGAAAAACCCTCCCTTGCATTTTATTACTACTTTCACTATTCTTGGCATACGAGCAATCAATTTGTCGATTGTATCTTGTGATATATTGTTCCAGCTTTCTTGTAAAGCCTTCCACATGTCTTCTTGCGAAGTGGGACAACAACTGCGCACATTTCTATCAAGCTCTTCCCACAAAAGCTCAATCGGGTTGAGATCCGGACTCTGAGGGGGCCACACCATGTTTTTTAAAACCCCTTCTGTTTCTTTGTGTTCTAAATAACCCCTGCATAATTTTGAACTATGTTTTGGGTCATTATTTTGTTGGAAAAAAAATCCATCTCCAATTATTCTTGAACCAGACGGAATGGCATTTTGCTGTAGTATTCGTTTATATTGCTCCTTTTTCATGATTCCTTCGACTCGTACCAAATCTCCGGTTCCATGGCCCGAGAAGCATCCTCAGACCATAATGGAACCACCACCATGCTTGACTGTTGGCACCACACAGTCTGGCATCATCTTTTCCTCGACGTTACGTCGAACAAAAATTCGTCGTTTTGAACCAAATATTTCAAATTTGGATTCATCTGACCAAAGAACTTGTTTAAAGTCTTCTTCAGTCCAGTCTCGATGGGTAAGGGCCCACTGCATCCGTTTCTTTTTGTTTTGTGGCCTTAGTAGTGGTTTTCGAACGGCGACGCGACCAAATAACTTAGCATCTCTCAAACGTCTTTTTACTGTAGTCAATGATACAGGTTCTGATCGGGATTTGTTCACTTCTACGCGGATTTCTGGTGCTGTTAGGCGTCTATTCCGCTTGCTGGTAGTGACGATGAAGTGATCCTCGCGAGAAGTGGTAGTTCTCGGCCTTCCCGAACGCGAACGATCTTGATTACTGCCAGTCTCCTTGTATCGGGTTATTGTGTTATGAACACAATAACCCGATACAAGGACAGTTGTCTTCGACAACTTAAGTTGAGAGGCAATCGCACGTTCAGATTTGCCTTCGCCGTATAAAACAACTATGGCAGAGCGAGTTTCACTGCTAATTTCGCGAACTTTTCCCATTTTAAGATGTCTTCACTGTAACAACGACGAGCTCAGACTAATAAGGTAGAAAATAATTTACTCCATAAAAACTCAGGTACTAAATATGTTTTAGGAAGCTAACATAATCCCTGATATCGGTTAACGCGAAACAAACCCAAAACAATAAGTAATGAGCAGATCATAAAAATATTACAATGACTCTACCACCTGGTCCTTGCGCGGCGCTCATTGATGTTTTGAAACAATAGACCTTTTTAGGATGATAACTTAAACAACAACATAAATAATGACTCTTAGAAATTCTTTAATAATAATAGAATACGCAGGTGTTCAAATTAGCTCATTATCATATGTGTACTTTGAAATATTTTGTTGGTGACAAAGATTTTTACAGTGGTCTCAAACTTTTGGCCGGCAGTGTACATATAGAAATGTAAGATTATAATGCTGATGGCAAACATTTGATTTCGACCGCATTTAGTCCCAAGTCATGGTGAGCCTAGGCTTTCACAGGCTGTCAAACCTGTCATCACAAAAGACGTTTGCGTTGTCTGTCCCACTTCTGGGCGTTTCCTTAATTTTACACTGTTTTAGCGGGACAAATACTAATCCGTCGGGAATAACATTTTTATGGGACTACCTCGGGATCATTCTATAAAAATAGCGAGAGAATTTCCAAAATCGATCCAAAATAGACGGATAACTCGACGAACATACATACAGCCGAACATTGTACCTACCTCCTCCTTTTTTCGAAATCGGTTAATTAACTATCTTACTAAATAAACTAAATAAGTTATTATTATTATAGTGCGTAAGCCTCTATAATTTCTATGAAACGGCGCTAGAGTCCGAAGGACGTCCTTAAGTTTTTCGACTCCTACGTCACTTGTCCTCGTGGTGTGTTTGGTTAGAACATTTCCGTACGGAGGAAAGAAAGAGGGTTCAAGTCGCGTCGAAGTCGATTAAACATTTTTGAGATATTATTTGATTTCTTACTAAATAAGTACCATGTCGATGCCAGTCGGAAGCGTCCCCAAAGCGCTGTCTGCAATGCCAAGAGACGCAAATATCCTGCATCTTGACAGAGCCTACACATATTTGCGCCCTTTGGGGTCGAGACCCTAGGTCCGTGGGGTACCGAGGCTCTCCGTGTTTTAAAAAAGTTATCTGAGCGTCTGGTCGAAGCGACGACGCGTGATCCGAGAGCTGGTGGGTATCTGGCGCAGCGCATCAGCATTGCCATACAGCGGGGCAATGCAGCCCGCGTCTTGGGGACGCTTCCGACTAGTATTGATATGCCTGGATCAGTTGAGCTACCTGTAGAGTGTTTGCAACAGTCTGCAGTTAGCTTAATTGTTTCAATTGTAAAAATACTCGTTCTAATTTGTTTTATTATTTGATTGTAATTTTCTTTGTTAAAAAAGATTTATTCAAAAAAATTATCACGTAACAAAGATTCGTCCAACATGAGGACCGACCGTGAAACGTGAACGTGATAATAGCGTTGGGCCTTATGAAAGGGCTTGAAAGTAAAAATGACGTACAAAGTTACGTATGATTTTAATAAATATATTTAGACTAGCTGCTGCCCGCGACTTCGCACGCTTTTTTCCGGGAAAAAAGTAGCCTATTTCCGTCCCCGATATCCCCACACCATCTACATCCTTGCCAATTTTCACTGAGATCCGTTCAGCCGTTTAGGCGTAAAATGGTTACAGACAGACAGATTGACAGACAGACAGAGCTACTTTCGAATTTATAATATTAGTATATAGGTATGATCTAGTAAGAATAGCACAGTAAGGACAACCTTTTGAATTGTCCAATTAACGTGGCGTTACGTCATCCTTTCATTTACTATCACAAAGCCAGGGGCCGAATTCTGCTAACCAATTGCTTTACTATGACAATGGTATCGTCGCCGAATCAATCACACTAGTATTAAAAACGCAAAGGTTTGGATGTTTAGATGGATGGATGTTTGTTACCTCTTCACGCCATAACGACTGAACCGAACAGGCTGAAATTTTGCATTGATGTAGCTCTGAATTAAACATAAGCAAACATACTTTTTTTCCCATTAAACAGTTCAACACAACCAATTCTACATCCAGGCAACATTTACCTCCTACCGGGTCTTCTGTCGTCGCACCCTAGGTACCTAATCCAATTTGATTTGGTCTGTCTGCTATTCGAGCAATAGTAATCAGCCAGTTCCCATGTGATAGAAATAACCATAAAACTTGTCCATAGAAATGACGCGTGCGAAGCCGCGGGCAGAAACTAGTCATCCATAATGAAATAAACTCTAGATAGTGCGTGTGGTATTTGCACGTAGATATTGATGTAATGGGTTCAATCTTGACACTTTAGACACGCGTTCCTCTATCTGTAGTTTCTTTCATCAACGGTAAAATGCCAAAATGTGTCATTTTGAGAAGGTAGGTACCATTGTTATCATGAAGCGATTAATTTAGTGGAATTAGGGCCCAGATGGCAAACAACCTTGCAATACAACGGCGACGCTTCGGCGACAATAAACGTTTTACGTAAGCTGCAAATAGGTTGCGTGCGACGTAACAGCGACAAAGTAACTGAAAGTTACTGTATTTTGAGTACACGTGTACTCAAGATACAGTAATGCTACGGCCACACTATCGCGATAACGCGAAGATTTGCGCTGTCGCGACAAGTCTGGCCAAGCAATTCGTCCTCTCGCGAATCATCATTGCGAACACGAACGACAAAGTTCGTGCGGTTGGCTACACTTCTCACGCTTTGTTGACAGCGGACACGGTATTTATTTGTTTTCTTGAAAATTATTTATCGGGTATTTATCGCGTACCTTTTGTTTTATAATTGCTTATAAAACAAAACTGCTTGATTTCTTGAGTTTGCAACTTTTTTATTATGTGACTGAACGCCGGTCACGATATTGTTGTTAACTGTTTACAACGCTTGCTCTATACTAATGTAATGACTATTCGAACGTTGAGTTCTAATACCGCAATGGATAATTAGTATATTGGAGCTAACAGAATACGTTCAACCGTACCGTGGTACGGCCACTGCTCGCAGTCGTGAGTTAGTGATTGAAGAGAGTTTTTTTTTTTTTTTCGAAATCACTAATATGTGTTGGCCGCAGATGGCCATGACAGCGTTACCGGACTTTTGGCGGGCGCAGAAGGCGCCTCGCCGGTAAAGTTATGATGGGGCAACACGCACAAGGAGGGCCACCACTTAGGTGCGAGCCTCGGCTTGGGCTGTTGCCAGATGCTACAAGAGGGAATGGAGGTTTCGCCAAGGTGCACGAATGCACCTATGGGCGGAAGCGGGGAATTCTTCGACCCCGCATCCGGCGGGGTCGATTTTTGGTCGGGTGTGTAGTGTGCGGAAGCGAATCGGTATCTGTTGCCGTCACCTCCGGGTTAGCGGCGGTGATTGGGTCAACGGGGTCACCGAGAACGTGTCTCGGTCTACGGAGGAGAGAGTGATGAGTGTGCGTTTTGTGTTCTTTGTTTATATACTTAGTTGCGTCTGTAGTGGTGCTGTACGAACATCACTTGCAACTTAGTGTGCGAACGAATAGTTGCACTTTATGCCTTGTGTGCATGACAAGCACACAACGCGAAGTATTGTTTTTATTTTGTTTACTGTGTGTGCGTGAGCTTTTTATGCGACACTAGGTTATGTACTCAGCGTAAAGGATTGGCATCTCTTTATTATACCTCTGTGGGCCAAACACTTTGTCATAGGTCGAACACGAAGTTTTATTGCGACAACGGGAACGCTAATCCCCGCTTTGCGATAGTGACATTTGACAGGTCCACGTAATAACAGAAGCAATTTTGCTGGAGAATATTTACCCGACTATACAAAAGGAGGATGCTAACACTAGTTTCTGCCAGAGCAATGCAACCCGCGTTGTTTCTATGCAAACGTTTAAGGGTGATTTTTATCTCATGGGAACTGATTTATGGGATAAAAATTAGTATGTTTTATTCGAGGCCTAGCACTACCTATATGCAAATTTTTTTTCCGATTTGTATAGTAGTTTTTGCGTGAAGTGGTAACAAACATCCACACATCACACACATCATCAAACATCGAAACTTTCGCATTTATAATATTAGTGTGATTATATGTAATGTGATGTGATTCTGATTAGTGTGGATGACTATCAGCAACAAAAAAATATTTTACACTCTCGGAAGAATATTTAGCTAGACGGAAAATTTCAAAAAATCTAATTGCGTCCCCCGGTTGATATCCCGTAGTCACCTCTTACGACACCCACGGGAATAGTTGGGGTCTTGGGGTGGTGAAAAGTCTTAAGTGGGCATCATACGACCAATTATTGACACGCTCGTGGCGCTTTTATTAATGTGAACGTATCAATTTGTTTATTTACATATGTATACTTTAAACATAAGGAGTAACGATTTAGATAATTAAATTACACAAAATAAACAAAGTTAATAATTTACAAATAACGGAAAAGTACTGGATCCCCACATAATTTGACATTGAATTGTATGGCTTTAAGTGTGGGTGTGAATAAAGTGTGTTTTATAAATGAGCCTTTTTAATTAATTTGAGGAATATTTGAAGAAAATGAACGTTATCGCATTGTAATAGGTTTTTTCCTTTTCCTTGACCTACTCAAGCCCCAATATTGGAATTTTCCGAGTTAGACAAGACTCGGAAAACTCCAACTTTCACACTTCAGTTGTACAAATATTATGGAAAGTTAATTTATTAGAGACCAAGCTATAGCCCATTCTTCTATTTTATCCTCTTTTATAATGTGTTTGACATCGGGTACAGTTCGATTAAGAGGGCAAGTTGCAGCTATTTCTGCGAATAGAATAGGAATAAGACTTTGCCCTCGTAGGATCGCGAAAGAGCATATCGTTTTGGGAAGCCGTAAGCGCAAAAATCAAATTATTGTTACAAGAAAATTACACTTGAAATTGACGACCGCTGTGGCGCGGCGGGCGAAGATCCGCCTGCGACGCAGGAGGTTGCGCTTTCGATTCCCCCCTTGGGGTAAATGGGTATTTGGTACGTATAAAAAAAAATATCTATCTATGTAATATATTGTAATAAGTTTACCAGTCATCTAGTACCCATAACACAAGTTTTGCTTAGCTTGGGTCTAGATGATGCTGTGTGGATTGTCCAGCATTATAAACTGGCCTAGCCAAATAATTAGTAATATAATAACCAACGAATCAAATCATAAGTGATTTCAACAGACCGCAGGGCTCCTGATATCACGACCATACTGTGTGCGAAACAGTGCACTTTCATGTAAATTTTTAGTGTTTTCACAATACACCAAATAAATAATGTTAAATTTAATGTAATTCTAGTTTTTTAGCACGGGGATCCGGTGAATACATAGATCTAGGCCTAGTTTGACAACCAAACCTGTTAGGATCTCTTAACCTCGATTTGGTTTTGGGAGTCCTGCCCAATGCGCCAATGCATGATAATGGCCGGTAGACGAAAGCTAACACCATACGTAAGAAGTTGTGGACGTACGAAAGCGCGTTGGGTCGATAACATCGTAAAAGTAGAGCACATAGGATGTGAGTGTGAGAATGGCATATTAACTAGTTGACTTTTTATTTTCTTTATTTTAATTAAATACCAACAGTTACCTATCCATCCTAATATTATAAATTTGAAAGTTACTCTGTATAACCTTTTCACGCCTAAACCGCTGAACAGATCTTAATGAAATTAGGCAGGGAGGTAAACGGTATCCCGGGAACAAGCATAGGTTACTTGAAAAGAGCGTGCGAAGCTGCGGGCAGAAGCTACTTATAGTACGTAAGTAATATATACGTTTAGAAATAATCTCTTACACTTAAACAGCCCTTACAGGTCTATCAAAATATGGTAATTACGTAATTATGTTCCTACCAAATACATTCATTACCTACTCAGAGAAATACAGGGTGGCGCAATAGAACGTGCATTTTTAAAATAATTATTAAAAAATAAATACAAAAGGTATAGTTAAAATAAAACTAGGCAATTATTAAGTGATAACTGAAGTTTATTTTTTAAAAATAACATCATCTAAATGATGACCCTCTCTACGTTGGCACTCCTCTAACCGCAAACGGAAATTACCGAAAACTTTCTTAAGTAGTGCTGGTGTGATTGCTGCCATTTCACCACGAATATTCTCCTTGAGCTGACTGATGTTTCTCGGATTATTGGTGTAGACTTTGTGTTTGAGGTATCCCCACAAAAAAAAGTCAGGAGGCGTCAAGTCTGGACTGCGCGGAGGCCATGGGATATCACCTCTTTTCGAAATCAGTTTGCCAGGGAACATCTGCTTCACAACCGCCATGGAGTCATTTGATGTGTGACTGGTAGCTCCGTCTTGTTGGAACCAAGTCCTAGAGTTCTTTATTCTTGAATTTTCAAGTTCTGGGGCCAAAAAACCTTCCAACATCGCAACATAGCGTTCGGTATTAACAGTGATGTTTTGCCCCCGTGCGTTTTCAAAAAAATAAGGACCAATTATTCCTTTGGCAGATATTGCGGCCCAAACTGTCACTTTAGGGCTATGTAACGGTTTTTGATGTTTGAGTCTGGGATTTTCACTATTCCAATAACGACAATTTTGGCGGTTTACGAACCCACCAGCACTACTTAAGAAAGTTTTCGGTAATTTCCGTTTGCGGTTAGAGGAGTGCCAACGTAGAGAGGGTCATCATTTAGATGATGTTATTTTTAAAAAATAAACTTCAGTTATCACTTAATAATTGCCTAGTTTTATTTTAACTATACCTTTTGTATTTATTTTTTAATAATTATTTTAAAAATGCACGTTCTATTGCGCCACCCTGTATAAAAGCTTAGTGCAACAATAATATTTTCTATTGTTTTCCCTCTGAAAATCTCCGAAAGAATGGTCTATTTATAGACTTTTTCTCATTGAAAATCGGGATTTCCCTAGGAAGGAAAAAAGGTATTTAAAATAGAATAATCATCTTCCCTATTCAGGGTTCCAGGAAACCCAGTGCCGTAGATATCTTTTTTTATTTATTCATCAAGCGTACATGTACTTTATTTTTACAGGCGTAGGTACCCAATGCAATAGAGTACCTAGTCTTCACATTATTTTTAACTTTCAAAAATTCATTACAAAGAACCACATTCATTTAGATATGAATGTTTTAATTTTTATTTCTTTCTTCATAAAAAAAAACTGTAAAGTGCTAGCTAAGATGATGATTATACTGTGTTTACTTTTTATTGCCAAAACATCATTTATATTAAAACCTTGTTTATTCTACCGGGAAATAAACACTAATTACCAGATATCCTTGAACATACTGGTGTCTCTTAACCCTCGCATACCTTTGAAAACGTTCTACATAACTTGGTTTGGAACAGCAAAAGCTGTTGTTTCCTAACCAACATATTAACGATGGATAATTATTATGATACCACATTCGTCATGCTATGAATCGTTTCTTTATGATCTTTATGTTGATTTTACTATAGGTATAGGTTTATCTTAGCGTTATCTTATGTCGTTACTGTGCCAGTGTAAATATATAATCAGCCAGTGAAATAATACAGACATGGTCTAAGGTTCAAAGTCTGTATCGGGATCATCGATTGTAAATGACTTTAGTGTACCACATGTTATCCCGGCATTCGGCAGGTGACTCAGTTCATCTGTCATCAACTAAGATCAACTTCAACTTCTTTCTTAATGGCTCCGCTTGCTCTTCGCTACGACTCTGCCAGTGTCAGTAACAACTAAGATCAAGAAGCCTACGTTCTATCTCTTAGGTCAACAACGATTCCCGTCATATCCATGACATTGTGATATGAACTGACACTGACAGATTGCTAACCAACACATGGACACACGAAACTGTGATGTAAGTATTTATATACCAGTACGTGCATACACTACACCTCCATGGGTGTAGTGTTAATTTCCCATCCTAATTTTCGATGCCAAAGAAGTTGGCATCGAAAATTACGATATATCATTTTCGTAAAGATGTTTTTCTTTGCGAATTTATAAAGTCACAAAACCGTTCCGTCTTTTCTTCAGTCCTTTTTCAAACTTATTTATTTAAATACTTAATCGAAAGCCTAATGTTTCCCATGGCAGGGCAATGGCCT
The DNA here is from genome assembly GCA_963662085.1 of Eupithecia inturbata. Lineage (NCBI taxonomy): Eukaryota > Metazoa > Arthropoda > Insecta > Lepidoptera > Geometridae > Eupithecia > Eupithecia inturbata. The sequence continues at coordinate 5,599,221 of OY759195.1, forward strand.
CAAAAAGTTTAAATACAAGCATTGTTTAGTTTTCTTAAATTGTTGCGTAATTTCTTTTGCATTTGCAAACTCCGGTTGCAAAGTTTATTTCGAAATGTATCGCTTGGTTAGATTATGATCCACAAATTCAAAGCATAACCTCAAGTCAGTCAGTCAGTATAGTTCTCATAGGTTTTAACTGTGTATAAAAAGTGTTATATTGTATGTAACCTGATTTAATAGGTGTAATTGGTGTATGTAAACTGATTTAATTGGTGTATGTAAACTGATTTAATAGGTGTAATTGGTGTATGTAACCTGATTTAATAGGTGTAATTGGTGTATGTAAACTGATTTAATAGGTGTAATTGGTGTATGTAAACTGATTTAATATGTGTATGTAACCTGATTTAATAGGTGTAATTGGTGTATGTAAACTGATTTAATAGGTGTATGTAACCTGATTTAATAGGTGTAATTGGTGTATGTAAACTGATTTAATAGGTGTATGTAAACTGATTTAATAGAGTGTAATTGGTTTTATTAGCCGTGTTATTTAAATTACTTAAATAGATACAAATAAAATAGGTAGAGATAAACCATTCTAAAAATGCACGCCAAATAAATTGGTCTTTGTCATTGGTTGTTCAGTCACCGGCTAGACACGAAAGTGGGAGCATGCGTCGATTACGCCGCAAAAGTACGGTTGGCATGTCAACGAAAAAGCATCTTCGCAGTCAAGTATTTTTTTTTGTTTTAAGATTCTACGGTCGATTATACTCCTGTGGGTTTGTGCTGCTCCTGTGAAACCAAATAAATCTTTATATGAACTAGGTATATCACCTAATGAAATATGAAGCAGAAAATGGGATTGAAAATGCAACTGATGTCAGATGGCGTCTCAATGAAAGACTGTAATTGATAATAAATGTTGTTGATGTACTTTGTAATACTCTTATTATTTTTAGAATTCCTATCTTCCTTTTAAAATGATAGGCTTACTACCATTTTACTACTTACCTACCATTTTTTATTTATGTTTATCATATTCTGAAACATTAATTTAATATTCTGTACTTATTTGTTTTTTTTTATGCAAGCGGTACCACTAAGAAAGAACGGCTGGATCTGTCGGCCAATTAGTCCATAAATGAGCCGAACGCGCGACAGTGCGCACGTGCCGCTTAAATAAACAGCGCGCTCCCCGCCATACAATGCCGTGAAAAGGGGGCGAAACCGGTGTCGCAGCAATATGCCCAAAAACAGAACACATTGCTCGCGGCGTTAATTGTTTCATTTAGTTGAAGTTCGAACGTTAGCTACAACGGATCTTCATATTCTAGTAAAAAGCCGTGCTGTTCCATAGTAATTTGAAAAAATAGAAGTGTAATTAAAATCTTTAAGTCAAATGGAATATCATACCATCGGAAAGTACTGAAAATAATATGTTTGTTATACTAAAACATTAAAAACAATTATAATATGTTGATTGATTTCTTGATTTTGCAACTTTTTTATTATGTGACTGAACGCCAGTCACTATATTGTTTAAACTGTTTACAATGCTTGCTCTGTATTAATGACTATTCGAACGTTGAGTTCTAATACCGCAATGGATAATTAACATATTGAAGCCAGCAGAATACGTTGAACCGCGTGGTACGGCCACTGCTCGTAGTCGTGAGTTAGTGATGAGTGTGTTCTTTGTATATTATTAGGTCCTTACATATGAAATTGGCGTTTTGTATGGGAGGAACAAAAAGTCGAATATTTTTTAATATAATATATTTAATTAATCAAAGTATGAACCATTATTTTCTATGCACTTTTGCCATCTTATAGGTAGTTCATTGATCCCTTTACTAAAAAAACCAGTCGGACGGGAATCAATAAAATCTTTGAAGGCGATTTGGACTGCCCCATCGGAGTTGAATTTTTTCCCTTGCAAGAAGTTATCCAAATTTCGAAAAAAATGGTAATCTGTTGGAGCAAGGTCCGGGGAGTACGGAGGATGTCTTAGACTTTCCAATTGAAGCTCTTCTAATTTAGTAGCCGTCTGTTGCGCAGTGTGTGGTCTAGCGTTGTCGTGAAGCAGCAGTGGCGTGGAGCGATTGACCAGCCTAGGTTGTTTAGCCGCTAGCTTTTCCATCATGGTTTGCAATTGCTGACAATAGACATCAGCCGTAATAGTCTGGCCAGATTTGAGAAAACTGTAATGAACAATACCGGCACTAGTCCACCAAACGCTTACAAGTAACTTTTTTGGGGTTAATTTTCGCTTGGGGCAGGATTTGGCTGGCTGGCCAGGATCCAACCATTGCACTGAGCGCTTCCGATTATCGTAAAGAACCCATTTTTCATCACAGGTAATGATTCGGTTTAAAATACCTTCATTATTGTGCCGGTTTAGTAATGTAACGCAGCAGTCGACGCGCGTTTGCCGGTTTGCTTCAGTCAATTCGTGAGGTACCCACCTTTCAAGCTTTTTAATCTTCCCAATTTGCTTCAAGTGAATTAAAACAGTTTTATCACTAACATCGCAGCCTGCAGCTAACTCGGACGTGGTTTGCGATGGATCCGCTTCCACAATAGCCTTCAACTCTTCATTATCAACTTGAGTCTCAGGCCGTCCACGGGGCTTGTTCTGCAGGTCAAAATTTCCAGAACGAAAACGTTGGAACCAAAAACGAACTGTGTTTTCTTTTGCAACACGACCGCCATACACATCATTCACCCTTCGAGTTGTTTCCGCAGCACTAGTGCCACGGCGGAACTCGTACTCGTAAATAATGCGATATTTTAAGTTTTCCATTTTGTAAAATGAGTGACGCAAACAGAAAAAAACAGAAGAAAAAAAACAAATGAATGACGATCATCGAAGCACAAATACATGAGTCTATAGCTGTACAAATTTGAATTTGGAATTCCTTACCAAAGAGGAGAAATTTGTGATTAAAGTGGCCAGTACGAAAAACGCCAATTTCATATGTAAGGACCTAATATTATTGAGTCTGTAGTGGTGCTGTACGAACATCACTTGCAACCTAGTGTGCGAACGAATAGTTGCACTCTATGCCTTGTGTGTATGACAAGCACACAACGCGAAGTATTGTTTTTATTTTGTTTACTGTGTGTGCGTGAGCTGCTTTTTATGCGACACCAGTTTTTGTACTCAGCGTAAAGGATTGGCTCTATATCTCTGTGATGCCTACACTGGGCTGATCGCACAATTAGTTGACCTCTCAGCGCGCTGATGATCCATGTTTCCAGTAAAGTTGCAGCACGCATACAAGTATAGTGATGCAATAAGTATTTCCTCTCACACGTTGAAATTATCACGTTTTGTAGAGGGGCGTGCATTTTTAGAATGGTTTATCTCTACAAGGGTAGTGAAAGGATTTTTAAAATACACTGAGATTACCCGGAACTAGTCCGATTCTGAGGCCCGTGTTATAAAAGCTTGCCCAGTCAGATGAATGCTTGAGTAACGTTAATGCCATAGAAAAACGTAACTCAAGCATAGATCGAACAAGCTTTCATAATACGGGCCTGAAATTGTGAAGGGAAGACTTCTAAATAATTAGTTACTCCCGTGGGGAACTTCATTATTATCATTCCGGGAATTCAGAGAAGGTACGATCCCACTCTGTGTTACTTCCACCTTCAAAGTGTAGCTAAATATACTCTACTTATTCCGATCTCTGAAGATTATTACTAACAAAATTGAGAACTTTGTTACTTTACCTCTCTGAAAAGATTAATATAGATAAGTAAAGCTAACTAGAAACATGTGGGTTAATATGTCCCATATACATTGAAGAGATGTATTGATTGATACGCGGAACGCAATCAAGCGTAGATAACAAGTTCACGCACTAGTTATGAAACAAAGAACAAAGTTCATTATTTCTCGTGCTACAGTTAACATCTAGTTTTTGATTAGTTACCTACCTACCTATCTACGAGAAGATACAGTCAAAGACTAAAATCGCTACTTGCTAACAACAAGAAAATAGTGAATTTTTAAGTAATAAACATGTGCGGCCGCTGCTGTTGTGACTTGTGACGTTCGCGGGCGGCGTAAGAATCGTCCCCTCCAACTCAGCCCGTAGATGTCGTAAGAGTCGACTGCTGCTACGGCCACACTATCCCGATAACGCGAAGAGTTGCGCTGTCGTCGCGTCAAGTCTTGCCAAGCAATTCGTCATATCGCGAATCACAATCGCGAACACGATTGCCCTTCGCGCCGCTGTCGGTAAATTGCCGCACATCAAAAGGTTTTACCACGACAAGGTTTGTGCGGTTGGGTACACTTCAAGCGCTTTGTTGACAACGAGACGCCGCCGAGGGGTTCGGCATTTATTTTGTTTAAATATTATAGACACAGTAAATAGTTATTTGCTCAGTTGAGCTAACTGTGGATTGTTTGCAATAGGTAGCTTCATTGTTTCAATTGCAAATACTAGTTCTAATTTGTTTTTATTATTTCATTGTAATTTTCTTTGTTAATAAAGGCCATTGTCATTATTTGCCGACATGTAATAGAGCGCAATCGCCTTCTCCATTTTTCCGTGAAAGTGAATTATCGCGACTTTCTAGATTATCGCGACGACGGCGCCGTTGCGAGGTTTTTTCCAATTTGGCCAAACACTTAGTCGTAGATCGAACACGAAGTTTTTTTGAGATTACGCGAACGCGAATCTTCGCCACACAGTGTGGCCGTAGCATTAGATAACCTATCAGAGGCAGGGCATCATCTTTCTGTCCATTTTTGCTCCTCCATTCATCTACCTGCCAAGCGAGGTGATTATGGCAAAACGTAATTTGTCAGCGGTATTTGTTTGGGGGAGGTATGTGCAGCTGTGGGCGTATGTAACATAGTGTCTTTGAAAATTGTCAATGTATAGAAAGTTTTGCTATTGACTGTACCCAGCAATGACAATCGCTATGAAAACTTTTGATTGGAATTTTGATACGGAAAAATTGCTTTAATCTAGTTTTGTATAGAAAAATGGCATAGTTATCGGCCGTCCGCAAGGATTGGTACGGGCGCGGGCGGCTATAGAAATCACAATCGACCGAATCTAGGATATAAAAAGAAGAGGTTTTATGTGTAGACTTATGTTTTTTTCTATGGTAATCCATAAATGCACAATATAATATTTATATATAATGCAATGGTGAAATGTAGGTACATAGTTTAGTTTAGCTCACCTTATTGTAATTGTATTTTTACGTGTTACTATTTTTTATTTTTTGTTTTTTCTGTTTTTCACTTCCTAGTTTATTAAAGCTTTTGTTTGTGCTACTGTAAATGTTTTTGCAAGCCTGTAATTAGCAAACAGTCCATACAATAATTTTCATAGTGTTTTTATATAAATGTATTATTATGTGTTATGTTGGCATTGCCGTAAAAAAATTAATAAATAAACCTACTAATAATTTTACAGTGTTTCCTTTCGAAACTCAATAGCACGTTTTTATAATTAAATATTTCTTATTGGTCGATCAATGAATTGAAGTCCAATTTGTCCAGTTAGTGTTTTTTCATCAAGGTGAACAATTACTTTACAATACTTTTTGATACGTAGTATATCAAAAATATTGTAAAGTAATTGTTCACCTTCACTGGGTTAAATAAAATTGTCAAGCAAGGTTGACCTTTTAGCTGTCCTTCCATCATCTCATCGGTCCAAAACAATAAATTATCTGGTTAACAACGAGATAATAAAAATACTCACGTAGGTACCTTAAAGGCGATTAAAGCTAAAACGTAGTTACGACTTTTTGGAACATTTTAGAAAATCTCTAATTATATGAAATCATCGGATCCTACTGTTATGCTGAGTAAAGGACACTTTCTGTAAAGACACAAATAAAAAAAAAATATAATTTAAATTATACCCGAAATTTAAAATTTACTTAAAGACAACGTGACACATTCTTGAATACACAAACTAAGTATATTTTATTTCAAAATATCGAATATTGTAGTATCCATACTAATATTACTAAATCGAAAACTAAGTAACTCTGTCCTTCTTTTCTGACCTTTTCACGCCTAAACGGCTGAACGGATCTCAATTAAATTTGGCAGGGAGGTAAATGGTATCCTGGGGACGGGGACGGATATAGGCTACTTAAAAAGCGCGTACGAAGCCGCGGGCAGCAGCTAGTACAATATAAGATCAAAAATCGGAGCATGCTTCCAAAGTTCTTAGTCGTTCACTCTAGCTAGGCAGAGTGGTCGTTGTTACGATGGGACCAGATGAACTCGTGCAATGCGCTGCCATCTTTCCCTGTTGGTTGCGTTGTGGGAGCGATCGGTCATGGTAGCCTATCAGAGAGGTGATGAGGTCCGACCATCTAGTTGGAGAGCGCAGGGAACCTTTTGCTCTCCAATCTGTCCTACAGAGCGTGCTCCATCACGAAAGGCTCCATCGTGTATTCATTCCGTGCCAGCTTTCAAAGTAGTCACATAAATTATTGTACTCACAGCAAGATGAAATACCTACATAATATGCAGGAAATACCTGCTCTTACAAATAAAGTAAAGTAAAGAAAGTGTACCTATGCAAATAGGTAATGACCGATACGTGTTTCGCCTGTGCAAGCTGCTCTTGGAAACTCTAAACATACTTTGCGCGCGAAGCGAATTCGAGTGTTACTAGCTGCTGCCCGCGGCTTTGCACGCGCGTTTCATGTAGCCTATGTCCGTCCCCGGGATACCATTTACCTCCCTGCTAAATTTCATTGAGATCTGTTCAGCCGTTTAGGCGTGAAAAGGTAACAGACAGAGTTACTTTCGCTTTTATGATATTATTATATCCAGCATTATTTATTTATTTTTTCTGATGTGACATAAAAATGTTTAAAAACAATCCTATAGTAAAGGATTGATGAAAACGGAATGGTTCCCATCACGTAGTACGTTCTCGTAGCAAAATGTCCCTCTTGAGGCATTTAGTCCTCTAATTATAACGACCACGGGGTAGAATGGTCTGGAAGCAACCTGCTTCATCATCAGCCTATATTAGTTCACTGTACGACATCAGGCCTCTCCATATGAGCGCTATAGCGTCTGTCTTCTGCTTGCCGCATCCAGCTTCTGCCAGCAGTCTTTCCACCTGGCAGGAGGACGTCCTACACTACGTTTGCCGATTCGCGGTCTCTGCTCAAGAAAACGTTTACTCCAGCGGTTGTCGGTTCTGCGGGAGATATGGCCGACCCACAGCCACTTCAACTTTATATTTTTTACTAGGTACCTACTATTTACGTAAAAGGCTTTTTTTCAGAAAAATACACGTGAAACCGCAGACAAACAGTTTTATTAAAACAGGTAGTTCGTGTTTTGCCAAAACACGTGAATACAAAGTCCTTTGAGGTGACTCTTTGTTTTGAACTCTGATGTGACTCTTTGTTTTGATATGTGCAAAATAACAACGAACTGGTGTTAAAATTTGTAGGTGGCATGGCAAGTCATCTTTAAAATAATATCTCCTCCATATTTGCGTAGACATTGATTTCTCATTTACATTGTAAACTAATTCATGTTTACTTTAGTGGTAAGGGTTGAATCACGGATAATAGCAAATCTCAGCAAGTAGGATCGCATTGGGAAACTAAGTAAAACTGAGACAAAACAATAGGTGTGAGACATTACATACTGTGATAGCCATAGGTATCACATAGGAAGGACATAGGTCCTCCTATGAGCGACATGGCGCCCTGTTCTCACCATGCTGCATCCAGCATCTGCATGCAGTCTTTGGCAGATTATACACCTGGCCAACAGCGTCCTACTCTACGTTCGCCGAGTCGCAGCAATGACGACATAAGCTCCATAAAAGACATATCGAAAGTATAAGAAGAGCTTAATATATTTATTCAGTACTAGCTGCTGTCTGCGGCTTCGCACGCGCTTTTTAAGTAGCCTATGTCCGTCCCCGGGAGACCATTTACCTCCCTGCCAAATTTTATTGAGATCTATTTAGCCGTGAAAAGGACAGACATACAATGTTACTTTCGAATTTATAATATTAGTATGGAATCGACCAATGTAAATACCAATGTTAGTGGAAAGAGCTATGCATGGAGTTTCTCTCAATGACAGGATTCGGAACGAATGTATCCAACAGAGAACCAAAGTTTACGACATAAGAATATCTCAAAGAATCAGCAAGCTGAAGTGGCAGTGAGCCGGCCATATCTCACGAAAAACCAACATACGAATTCTTGAGTGGAGATCGCGACCCGGCAAACGTAGTGGAGGACGCCCTCCGACTAGCTGGGAGGATGACCTGTAAGCAGATGCAGGATGCGACAGGCTGAATACAGGGCGCTATGGCGCTCATAACCCCCCGTGAGATAAAAGCCGATAGGCGCTTATCAGGGGGAGGCCTGGGTCCAGCAGTGGACCAATAAAGGCTGTGGAAGTGGAGGTGGATTGCGCTCATAAGAGGAGGCCTATGTCCAGCTGTGGACTAACATAAAACTCATTTATTTGACACAACTACAGTGTTCCAGTATAATATTGAATCCGTAGTCCTAAACTAGTCTAGGCTGTATTTCAGGATCCAGGGCTTGGGCAACATATCCTCATGATGATGATGATGATGTCCAATGTAAATCCTAGAAGTAGTAATGGAACGTTTTTAAATTCTATTTGTGGGGTAATCTGGTAGCAAGCGTTCCGTTTCAGTTAGCTCGGTCCAAACAAAACAAACGACGACGCCTAACCTTGAGGTTCTGCTCACTATGCGTGATTATGTCATCTGGGATATACAGTTTGACCTATACACGTGACTTATGAATTTTAGCGATGTTTAGGACACCATGAGAAGCGAGTGCTATTTCGCAATATGGATGACAAGGTCAAAAGTGTTTTTTGATCGTCTTTTAAGATAGGATGAGGCTCTCAATTCGACTGTATCTTTGTACCTCAAAACTCCGCCATTTATTAACTGATTTCTTTGCTTTTTTTACACATACATGTATTTAACATAGTTCTATAAGTGTGCCCAAAAAATGTGTAGGTAGATAAATAGGTTTCATTTTGAACCATAGATCTAAGTAACTTACCTACTTAGATCTATGTTTTGTACTCATTGTTTGTTGAAATCGTCGTATTCGTATCCCAAAATTCCCAAATCTAGATGTCCGCGCTGGACGAAATTTTCCACAACAGCTGCAATAATGAATGCTGGACAAGCCAATCCACACTGCATCGTCTACCTAGCCCCAAGCTAAGCAGAGCTTGTGTTATGAAGAACTCAAAAACTTTATCAACAAAGAAAATTACAATCAAATTAGAACTAGTATTTAATAACTGACATACTTAATACATACAGTACATTACAAGATATATATTTTTTATTATACATAGAAAATACCAATGGTCCTATCCTACACTGATTGATTACATTAATTGATACCTCTCTCAAAATGATTTGCCGCCTATCAATCGTTTTTCGCCCAAACGAGTTTTAAATTCATAACACGTTTCTGCTATTGAACTGTAGGTAGCTTAGGTAGCGGCGGAATAGTAATGATTTTGGACAATGAGTCAAGTATCATGTGACAATCATTTTTGTATAGGTATCCCACGATCGCTAAACGTGTTTAGCGATCGTGGCATATTATAGGTTACCCCAAAATATTCGAACGCAACTCGAATTAACCACATCTCAACGTAACATTACCTAATCTGTGTCGCAACTCTCGATTTTTTACAGTTATCAATGAAAATTTGTGATTTTTTTCTTATTTTAAATTTGAGTTGTCTTTGAATATTCCGGGGTAAGTATGACCCCGCTTTGCATAGAAGGAATATACCCGCGTGCGATGGTTGAAATAATATTTGGAAAATCAACAAAGCTATCAAATTAATATTATTAAAATTTTATCGATCAACGAATTAGCATTGCCAACGTGGCAATGCTGCCAGCATTCTGTGCACTCCGCCTTCTAATGACGGCTTAAACTTTAAAGAAATAGATATAGTATGTGTTTAAAGAAATAGATACTAGTTGTACTTAATTGTTTTATTCTGTTATTGTAAGTTTCTATGTGCTAAATAAAATCGCTTATATTTTATCGTTTCTATAGTAATAAACTTTTTTCTGTGTACTATTCCTTTGTTCATGCGATATGTCGTTATGCTTTTGCAGAGTAGACGCTCCGGGCAACAGCTTAACCAAGTGTTATTTTCATATTAAACGGCACAGCAAGCAAATACTACAAAAAAAAAGTAGACTAGCCTTACTTAAAGAAAATATAGCTAGTGTCAGTCGGGACAATGTAAGTATTCTAACGATACCCCACCATCATCTAAATCCGTTCAGGCGTTGTGTAGACCTATTAAGGCTTATTCCAGTTTACCCCCTAAAATCCTCCCACAACTGGAATTAAAAAAAATCAATGTTCAGTATTCCCCCGTTTTATAAAAACTTACATACAAAACCTTGAAAACTTTACACTCCTTTTTTGGGCAGTCGTACAAAAAACTGGCGCTCGTTGTATCAAGATTGATGAAGCCTTCTTTTTTATACGAGGCAAAAATATTGTATCCTCCAGCGGCACCCACAGTGTTGCCATTAGTTATTATGTCAACATTACTTACAGTAACACCAACTAATCTCTTTTGTTGACAGCAGTGAGTGTTTTATTAGAATCTGAGAGTTATGTCATAGCCCAACAGTCCCAACACCCTGTTTTTAATCCTTCATCCTCATGAGGACGAAATATTAAAAAACTCTCTTCAAATGCATTTGGGATGATTTAAAACAATGATTAGTGGGCCAGTTTGTCAAATCGAATTTTTTGACAAGTGTGTCAAATGTCAATCGACATTTTGGGTCTTCAGCAACGCTATGTCGAATAAACATAAAAGAAGAAGTAGACATTTTTCTATTGCCAAGCAGTTGACAAATCATTGATCAACATAACGGTGTACGAAAAACTGGCGTACAAATATGGCAGAATTGTGTCAAACCAGACGCTGAGCCATCAGACAAGAAGTTGAAGTACCATAATATGGTCCTGACTCCTGACTGACAGATAACAGTAATGTACCTGCCAATCAGCCAAATCATTCCATTATCACTGATCAGAGTAGTACTTACTCAAAATGCTTTTTAGATAAAATATAGGTATTATCTGTTTTAACATAATAATAGCAGGATATTAAAATCCTGCTATTATTATAAAAAGTGTAAGTGTTAATGCAAAACCACTTATCCATAAGCCACGTAGATTATTATGATAATTGGATAAAAAACATTAAGATTAAATAAACCGCCAAGTGCGAGTCGCTCGCTCACGAAGGGTTCTGTACCGTAAAAATCAGGGAACATTTTCAAAGAACATCAAATTTTCACTTGTTGGGAGACCCCTTTAAATTTTCAACTTTTGAAGTGTTACTTAATTATAGAAAGTTTAATATGTCTACCTATTGTAGTTCAAGAGATAGTCTTGACAAATTAAGAGCAAAAGTAGCCAAAAAAAATCACGTTTGTTGTATGGTATAAAAATAAAATAAATATCAAAATGAAAGTGGGCTCCTCTTTCATTTTGATTTTTATTTTATTTTTATTCTTTGTTGTTATAGCGGCAAGAGAAATACACATTATCTGAAAATTTCAACAGTCTACCTCTTACGGTTCATGAGATATAGCCACGTGCAGACGGACGGACGGAGGCTTAGTAATAGGGTTCCGTTTTCACCCTTCGTGTACGGAACCCTAAAAATCACGCCATGTAGAAGATCCCGGTGCCACAAAATATACGTCCAGTAACTTTTTTAATTAAATTAACAAAATATATTGATAAATAGCTCCTGCTCGCGGCTTCGCACGCGTTTTTACGGGATAAAAATTGTATGACCAATTTATTAATGCAAATTATGCAAAATTTCTGCCAGACCCCTTTAGTAATCATCAACCTTACATTAATTTAAACTTAGACGTGATGAATTATTAGTGTGATGATTCTACAAAGAAACAAAACAATTCGATCAACAGGTTGTTGAGCAAGAATGGTAATATTGAGTAAACGACCTTTAAGATGCAGTTGTATGTATTAGGCGTACAGGACATTAGCTTTATTCCTGCATTGAGACAAATTTTAGAGGTTTCACTAGATTGAAAATTACTAAACTTTTGATATGATATGCGACTGGAATCAAACCTGCAACCTTATGCGTTCATTCACACACACCTCTCACACACGTTACCTTGTTATGTTTAAACTAGATTAGTTATTTTTTGTGTCTTAAAATGGAACATAATTATTTTGCTAGCGGAGGAGGGCGCTGACTCTGCTACACAGTTTTTACCTTTTGCGGGAGTCAGGCCACAATTGTACGTACATTAAGTTCTGTTCCTAATAAAGATTTTTGTATTCTTTCCGTATGGCCTTCATGGCGTATGCCATGAAGGCCGTGAAATTTGTAGTATGTAATTTAATTACATAATGAAGAAAACTTTCCATTTGGTAACGTCTCCAACTTTGTTGATGGATTGCTTCTCATCCTTTCGCCCCAGTTCGGCCCATTGTTCCGCTGAAAACCTTTGTTCTGCTTCATTTAATCTTTATTTTCATTCCATTTAGTAGAGCAGAAGATAGGAAAACAGCAATAAAGGATAAAACTAAAAAAGAGGTAAGGTCCACCCGAATTTTCGAACATGGCGACCGGTCTCAACGGAAAAAAGTTATGTGCGCGTAAAGTATTTTAGTGCACGAGTGTGTGCGCAACTGTGTTTGCGCACTTTCTATTTAGGAAAAAAACGATCAAGGTACTACTTACATATAAAATAAAACATTCTCCAGCATAACAAAGTAAATTCCCATAGTCACCTAATTATTGACCCGAGAGCTGGCGGGTATCTGGCGCAGCGCATCAGTATTGCCATACAGCGGGGCAATGCAGCCAGCGTCTTGGGGATGCTTCCGACTGGTATTGATGTGGATCAGTTGAGCTACCTGTAGATTGTTTGCAACAGTCTGCAGTTAGCTTAATTGTTTCAATTGTAAATACTACTTCTAATTTGTTTTTATTATTGAATTGTAATTTTCTTTGTCAATAAAGTTGCTAACTTTTTGATTCCTAATTATAAACTCTTTCTAAAACGCAGATTAATCGGAGATGAAGACAATACCCTGACTACGATACTTGGGATTAGGTGCATCTCACGTGTGTGAGACACCTAAGACCACGGCCGCACCGCAGATGGTAGATTGGATGGTAGACGAGAAAACAAACACCTGATACGTTACGCCGCCGTGTGCTAAAATCCGTCAAGTTGCTCGTTGCGAGCGCCTTCTTTTTTCGTACTGACTACACAAACGCTTGCTGTGTAACACGTTACGCTCCGTAACGCGCCGGTCAGTAGGACGTTTTACTGAGTTATGAATCTAGCAGCAACACGAAAAACTGTTTTCTTTTTTATACGGTTACGTTACAGAGATAGAGCCCGAGGCTTAGTATACTAAGGTTCCTGGATACTGAACCCTAACAAAGCCTCAATAAAAGGCTCGCAGCCACAACATTGATTTACCGTTCCGTCAGCAGCAGACTAATGGGGGCCATTATTTGAGTTCGTGCCTCGCGGAAGTGCCATCCTAAATCACATGCAAATACCACACTGGCAGATACCAATCATTCAAGTTGATACGTCTGAATCTGGCGTTTTCATTGGGTTGCCACATAATTCCAAAAAAACTACCCAAAAAACTACCCTCCTTTTAGCGCAGTCGGGTAAAAGGAGGCGGAACACAAATAGTTGTACCCGGAATTTTTAATCTATCTACAGAATCCGTGAGTATATTTATTTATTTATGACCAGCGCCTCCTGCAGATGAAACTGCGACCCCAACCCGCATGCCCAGCGTGGGGATTATGGACGCTATCCCTATATGATAAAAGCCAATACGGCGTTTATCAGGAGGCAGGCGTCTAGCAGTGGCCTACTGGTCCACTGCTATAGGCTGTAGAGGTCCGGTAGTGATAATAATTATAATTCTGAATTTGTAACTTAGGAAGGCAATGACACATTTTTGGACAATTTTCTCTTACACAATGGCTGGATGACTCGACTAAGATTTAAAAACCGATGACCTTTGAGAGCTCTAGCTAGATTGACATTGTTCATCCGACCAAAAGTTTCCACTTTTCGCTCTTGGAGTATTTTAGTAGATGAGGCTAAGCTAAAAGGCTGGTATCCTACTTGACTGGCCAAGCCATTTCTAGTACCAACCGACTAACTGAGCAGTTAGTCGGTTGGTACTAGAACGGTACGGTAGGTTGGAACGCGTACTACAGTGCGCACACACACGAACATTAGCAGGCAAGCAAGGTGCAATAAAGATCAAGATAGGTTAGGTTTTTAAACCATAACCACAGATTTTATAATACTGTACTCATAATGTAACTAAAGTAATTTAATGTTATCCGCCGCCTGGTTCGTAATTTGATTCCTTCTAACGCATTGATTTTCCCATTAAACCCACTCTCGAGTTTAAGCCGTTCTCTAAAAACGTACAGAGCTCTCGACTCTACAAAATCAATTTGCAATTAATTACATGGGGCCGTTATGTCGCCTGTTGACTCCGTGACGGGAGGATGGAGATGGTCGTTATATCTAATAACCGTTGTTGGTCAATAAGCGTTGTTGGCATCGGATGGCGAATCGGTAAACATCGGATGCATACGACAACGAAACCATTATGTTCAAACTCAAGATACGTTGCTTGTCAACATCGCCTGAATCCATACTGACCCAAAAATCACATTCTTGTTGTTGATTTTACTCTTTTGACTAACGCCAAAAAGAGATGTTCGGGTTTTTGTGTTGTGAGTTGCATAAAAACATTGAGTGGGTACCTTCAGAATGGCTTGAGTAAAACATCGCCACTTCGAAACTCTACGCTAACTGATGACGGTAGTCGCAACCCTTCGAAACCGTTGTTCACAACGGATGCCGTTTGGGAAACACCAACGCGCATCGATGTTGAAATCAACGACAGTGCCCATGTCTACGGGAGAATCCTGTGTTTAATTACTGACTGGAATGATGGGTTGGATTGAGGGGAGGTCTGTCGCTAAGGCCACCCTGAGGCAGCGTTTTCTGTGGAAAGCGCGGAGGGGCGGAATGTTGACAGATTTTAAAAAAAGCTCGCGCGTGGCGTCGAATCCTTCGTTTGAAAACAGTCGAAAATGTGCATCGATTCCCGCAGGCCCGCAGTTCACAAAAAGCTCGCCCTAGAGTAGGAACTTTTCATTTGGCTATTATTTGATCCTAGTATCTTTCGCTCTCGAGTATAAATACTGGTTCTAATGAGGCGTTTTCCATAAAAGAAAAAACATTCTTTACCTTAAAACTCAATAGATACCACCATCACAAAAACATCTACAACATGTATTTTATTAACTTTTATTAATTTATTAACATAAGCAGAGTCTATGTCTTTTAGTTTCAAACTAAAAGCGCCATCTTTTCAGTCTGGTCAAACTATTATTTGACATTGAGAAAACTCCTCATTCTCCAGCAAAACCGACAGTAGGTAATAAAAATACTACACGCTTCTGCCTAGGAATATTTACGCTATCTACTCTAAAGGTTGTTTATGTAAATGTAGTGCTAGAGAGGCAATGCACTCGGGATTTGATAAAGCAACAAGTTCTCAGTTATGGCGAAGTTCCCTTTCCTCGACAAATTACAAATTCCTTGATGAGTTAAATTATTCTATTTACATGACGTTCCACTCCATACCACGTACTCGTATCCATACCCACGACGTTGTACTTACTCCTATCTCGACGTTTCATTTCATTACCAATCCGAGAGATCGATGCCTCAAAGCACCTTTTCAATGAAAGTTGATTCTGCGGCTTTGAACGTGAATAGGAGCCCTGTGTGAGTGTCTAACTCGAGATCGATGTCCCGGGATTTATCGCGTTCACTGTCCAGCCTCTGTCGGGGGTCATAGGTTAGTGCGACTGGAAGCTCTGCGAAATGCGCGCTGCAGGTAGAGCGAAGGTGAAGGAAAACGGATATGAGCGTCATTGGCAATGCAAGTGTTCGTCTTGTTTCTGACGGGCACACCTTTTGAGCTTATTCTTCCTGTTTTTTGTAATTTATGGTGTATCTGTCGTTGGTGGTTCTATAAATAAATACTCTCGAGTTCCGTTGGCTTAGTGAGAAGCAGTTCCCCACGATCCAGTTTCCTATAACCTAGCCAAACTTTATGTGGAATGTTTGCAAACAAACCACGACACATATAACTAAACTCACATGCTTGGCTTCGAGTTTCAGATAGGTATACTGTGAGTGTAAGCAACTAAAGTAAGTGTGTAACTGTAAGCAATAAAAAATTCAAATCGACAAGTAATGTAAATTGCGTAAGACGCATCACCAGAGTGAACTTTAGATGGGCGGTTTGTTTACAAACATTTCACATCGAGTTTGGCTATTGAATAGTTTCCATAACGCAATAGGTACAATATGTTAATGAGCTTTCGAAACTATTTATCAGAAGCATCGATAGATTTTATCATGATAACCGAACGAAATTACGTAACTCAGACTCCTAGACATCAGTTTTTTTATTATTATTTATTTGATCTTTTTTGTTTTGATCTTACTAAGCTTCTTTTTGCAGAAACTTCCAAACAATTTTAAAACAATATGCGCATTTACTCGCACAACTAGGTATAAGAGCTCATGATCAAGAAATGAGAAACATAGGTAGGTAAATAAGGTACGCAAGTAATGGGATGCCCACGCTTGCATCTGACCACAATGCGGAAAACTGAACTGGCTAGATGACATAAACCGCATTGTTTATTTGGTTTGATTGCACTGTGGTGAACTTATACTATTTTTGTCGCTCACTGCATTTTGATTACAATTAAAAAACAAAAGAAAATGAACGACAAACAATGAGCGGTGAAAATAGTAAGGCTGCCGGTCTATTGGAGCGGAGTGGAACTGTGAAAATAAAAAAAAATAACCAATGAAATTGCATAAAATCTCCGCTCCGCTTTAGTGGACAGGGATTTATGAACTACACTGACACACAAATATACAAATAATATACATACAAATATAAATTTATTCTAAACTGTAGAAGTTAGAGATTTAAAATAAAAAACGTTTTGTAGCAAATTTTATCAGCTTTCTTTGAAACTATAGTAAACTATACATTAGTAATATTTTTAACTTAAAAAAAAAGATAAAACAATGAAATAGCCATTTTTAGCTTAGTGACCAAAAACTCAATTAAGTAAGATTTTTTATGTATATTTTACATGTTATTTAATTTTAAATAACTGGTACTGCTTCCTCGGGCTGTGATTACAGCTTCGTGCCGGCTTAGCATACTGAACACTTGTCAAAAGCATCCGATTGCGTACACCATGAAACATTAATCAGGAAACTACATCACTATGGAATAAGAGACACCTCTTTGGATCGTCTTACATCTTACTTGAGTGATAGGATACAAAGAGTTGACATTAATGGAAAACGGTCTTCGGGGTCTGTAGTTACAATGGGTGTACCACAGGGTTCTATCCTCGGTCGTTTCCTATTTTTAGTTTATACCTCTATTAATGACCTGCTTCATCTTGTAAAGGATTATCACGAGATCGTATTGTTTGCTGATGATACTTCATTAATTTTCAAATGGAACGACAAAACACAAATTTCGACCATGTGAATAATGCAATCTCAAAAGTAGTCCATTGGTTTAGTGTCAATAACCTTTTGCTTAAAGAAACCAAAACGAAATGTATAAGATTTATTATACCTAATGTAAAACAAGTTAAGGCTGATGTAAACGACAAAGGAGAAACGTTAGAAATGGTTAATAGTACCGTATTCTTAAGAATAACCTAGATACTTAGATAGGTTAGAACTTCAATGGAGCCCACACATAGGCAAGCTATCGAAGAGACTTAGTTCTGTATCGTATGCAGTCAAAAAAATCCGTCATCTTACAGACGTTGGTACTTCTAGACTAGTCTAGAAGTACCAACGTCTGTAAGACGAGTTACAGAGATACCCTACGTGAAAAATTCAAAGAAATAAACATAATGAAAGTACCATGTCAACATATTTATGAAAACTTGTTGTATACTCATAGGAATATCAATCGGATCCTTAAAAATAGCGACATACATAATTTAAATACAAGAAATAAGAATAAACTCGCCGTGCCCACAACTAGGCTACACAACATTAATGTATCTTTTAAAGGGTAATGTTTACGCTTCTACAACAAAATACCAAATGAGTTGAAAAACTTACCAATAAATAAATTAAAACAAATTGTCAAACATTTGCCAAGCCTTTGTAAAAAGGCTTACTACAAAATATCAGATTATCTAGAGGACAAAAAGCTTGGAACAAGTTTTGCTCCAACTCGAAAACTAACAACCTAACAAGGTAAAGGTTTATTTTTCGCTTTTTTACTTTACCTTAAAAAGATTGAAGTGAACAAAAGTCAAAGTGATCACTTTATTGCCTAGTTTTACTTATGTAATTTGAATTTTGTGACGTGTCCAAGAGTCCTGTAAGGTCTAACTAAAGGAAATAAAGCACTTTGAATTTGAATACAAAATAATAATAAACAATTTTTTATACAAAATTAAACTCTTTTTCGAATCCATTTTATTACGAAAGCATATCTTGTGTACTTAATAAATTATTGCAATTTTAAAAGTGTGATACTTAGTTTTGCAGGCCAGTGTTGTTAAAAAATTCATACAAAACCGAGAAGCGAAGCAAGAGGACGCGAAGTGGAATTCATACAAAAGCGGGAGATCCGCGTCAATTGACAGGATACAGACCGCCACTCCGCTCCGCATAACTCCCTCGCTCCGCTGTCTCGCTCCGCGTCTAATAGATAGGCAATCTAAGAGATACTCAAGAGTACGTCTTTATAGACTCGCAGATCGACTGTTATTATTATTACTAGCCTTCCCTGTCCCACGGCTGGGCAAAGGCCTGAGGAAAGCCAGAGTCACTAGGGAAATCAAAATTGTGTGAAAAACTCTTGGCTTCCTCTATTCTATTCCATCTCCTATTTAACCCTAAGATAATTTTTTGAGGCAACAGCATATCACCTCGCTTCGAATACAATCTACCTCCTTGCAAAATTTAGTTAGGATCTGTTCAGCTGTTTGGATTAGTCGAGAAAAAGTAACAGACAGATAGCTGAGTTCTCAGTTCTATGTATGAAGTTTATACATATGTATATGTATGTATGTGTAAACTCACGTATTTGACGCTAAAACTAGCATGTCTCAGTGGAATAAAACCTAGCCAAGAAAGCTCCTGTTACTGTGACCTAGAGTAAATAACCACTTCTGACCCTAAAAAATAAGGTCGCAATAGCGAGTCAGAGAGCGAAAGAGCGCTTAAGGCGCTACCCCAACCCACAGTAGCGCCGCCCCGCCATGCTACTATTTTAACAATTTTATCTTATTAGTAGCTGACCTGACAGACGTTGTCCTGTCTTAACTATGAATATTGAATTCGAATTGGTATTATGGACGTTAAGTTTTCTTAAATTTTCTAATTTTCTGCGCAACTTTCTTATTTTTTCTTTTGTATGAATCTTCTCCTGACAATAACAAACACAACAAAAAAAGAATTACCACTAAGCTTTTTTTTAATGCCTCTGTAATAGTTTTATTTCGATAAGTTTAGACAGAAATGCGAAAACAGAGATTGTTGGCCACCAAAAGCAACTTTCGCATCTCTGCCTAAACTATACAAAACAAAATTAATTACATAGGCACTTATGAAAACCTTATGATAATATAATTTTTTTTAGTTTTAAATGTGCAATAAAAGTATTTTCTATCTATCTATCTATGATGGTAAGACAAACTGCCCAATGGATTTTTGAAAATTCCTTTGTTAAACGTAATATTAAAATGAAATATGTTTTTTCTATTCTATTCTAAATAAGTAGGTGGCGGCGCTACTGTGGGTCGGGATAGCGCCTTATCTATCGGGTACGTGCGCGGAATGACCTAGATCTTCTCCTTTATTTCTTATTCGCTATGTACCTAACTACCTACCTGGGGATGCTTTTCATTTCGTAGCCCTTGATATCTTTACTGTGAAGCCAATTGGCTGGAACATTTGGGGCATTATGTACCTACCTTCGAACTAGATGCAAAGTTTTGTACTAATAAAACGGGCAACTATAAAATTGGTAAATCTTACATTTTAGATTTTCCCTATAAATATTTTGTATTTATTTGTGCCATGCCAACGATATATCGGCTTATTCCAGTTTTCCCTCTTGACAAATCCCCCGTATGGGGAAAACTGGAAACTTAATTTTTAAGAGCTCAGAATTTCGCCTCAATGTTTTTTATTATTAAATTTTTCCCCCTTGAGAAAATTTGTTTAAGGGGGAAAAATATTTTTTTTTATCATTATTACCTATGTTGATGAAAAGTGTAAATACGCTTGTGAAATCTTTATGAAACCAATTTTGCTGAAAACTGCCATTTAATGATTAATTTGATATTAAAAATCAATATTACCTCTATACTGAAATCAGTTATACAGAATAAAAAAAATACTAATGTAAGAATAAATGTACATTAATTACAAACAGAAAAAAGGATCAAGGTGTGTTGGTCGTATGTTTTGCGAAAAATCTTGTAAATTTTTAGATTTTGTTTCTTAAATAAATAAATAAATAAATAGTCCTGTAGATTACCGCTGAGCATGCGGTGCTGCGTCTGTGTGCCCTGCGTATGTAGTAGTACAAATTCAAAACCTAAAATTGAAGCGCGTCTCTTCGTAAATGCGTCCTTAAATTAAATGGGCCTGGAAAGTCCCATCAAAATGATTGCGCAAAATTTTATTGGATTTTTCGGTTTAGGGTTTTATTAATCTTAATGAAATGTATGTACCTAGACGTCAGTGGCATAAATTGTTTATCATTTGGATTATTAGCTTATCTTTACCTACCTGGTGTAGTCACGAAAACTTTGGGCTGTAAGCGCCGAGTAACGCAATGGTAGGATTTTCTATAACTAAACTAAGTATTATTAAAATAATAAGGGCGTGGGTAGAGTCTAGCATGTGCGTTATTGCACGTAAACTGTGCTGAAGCGGAAAATACAGGAATGCGAATTGCATGCTCGTATTTTGCATCACGCCAGCCGTAGAGCGTGGAGAGCTTATTTTGTACACCTAGAAATGCAAATACTCAGAAGAATCTACATAGGCCTCCCCAATTTTATTTGCTTCCACAATTTAGGATCTTGGAAGCAATTTTTGAAATCTAGGTTGGCAAAAATTCCGAGGAATCCCCCTTTAGAACAAGTCTCCCTTTTCCGATCGATGCTTCAACTGTTTCTCATCTAGACCTAACGTAAAAAGATGAATATCTCGCTCGCGGGAATGCGTGTCAATCAGCGGTCTGCAAACCTGTCTGCAATGGTCTGGACTGGAGCAATTGTTGGGATCTATGTTGGCAAACATTCCGAAGAATCCACATTCAGACGCCTCTCTATTGTATTACATTTCGCGTTCCTCTGAATCTGTCATTGGTGCAGCTAATTCAAAGCCGGCATATGTAGAAGGAGAGACATCCGTGTTCCCGCGATCGAGTTGAGACCTAGGTCCGGGGGTCGATTTTTCAAAACTTATGTTCGCATTTGTTCGAAGCCATTTATAGCAATAATTGTAAAGTCTAGGTTGGCAATATTAGAATCCCTGCTCTATGAACTAAACGCCCGCCTCGCCGATCGGGCACTGGCGCGGTAAATTGCCAGCTATTTCGCTATCTGCCGACATCAGGCCGATTCCCCGGTTTCATTAACCGTTGCATTACAACCAGCCATTCTAGCGATAATGGTTCTGTTGTTGCAGTCACCTATAATTGCTTGACTGGTTTACTAGTTCAAAGGGTTTGTTTGAGCTAAATTGTTCGGACAAGCTTATGGGGTAAATCTAATTATCATGGTAAATATCCCTTGATCTTGTAAGTGTTTCTGGTTTGGGAGGGTTTTGTTTTGACGACACAGGAAGTAATTCCATACACAACCATCGACCCAATACCTATTTCAAGCAAAGTAAAATATACAAATGGTCCATGCGATCTGAACATCATGTTCATGAGAACATGATGTTTGGTGGTTCCGTTCAGCTGGTCCAGTTGACTGTACCACCGACGTTATATCATTCAGATTTTTTTTTACTTTTTTCACCTACAATCAACTGTTACTAACTACTACCGAAAATACAATTGCGGTGGTCCAGTCAACTGGCTGAACGGAACCAAGAGTAAGAAGCGAAACCGATAATATTTTGTTGTGTAGGTGTGTTCGCAGTTTATGACACTTCTTGACACTGACACAAGCCGAGTCGTAGCAAAGAGTCGTGTAGATAAAGAATGGGATTGAAGATAACTGCATGCTATCCCGCGTAGACCCTACACGATTTATACACAATCTAGGTTCCTTAAGGTACTTATATTAAAAGTGTAACGAGTCCAATTCTGCACATTGATGTTGTTTTTGCACAGCGTTTCTTAATATAAGAGAAACTGTGGTCAAATGTTGGCGATCGCGAACGAAGTTGCGGGTACAGCTACAGTAATATAAAACTATAGCACTAACATTAAACATGCGCAAAGTTTGGATGGATGGATGAATGAATGTATGTTTGTTACTTTTTCACGCCAAAACTACTGAACGGACACGATTTTTCAATGTTTAAGCTTTAAAACTTGCATCTAGTGTTAAGATGTTGCCAAATCATGTGGTTACCTGTAACTTGTTTTCTCTCATCCCAACAAACTGCGTGGGATGTGAAAGCGCCTTAACGTTTTAATAGCCCTCTCGTGTCAGGGGTGCTTTACAAACTAATTTAAACAGCGATAAAACATTATTAAGGGCATTTTCACTAAAAAGTACACCTCTACATAAATAAAGGAGTTTTTGTACACATGTGTTTTTGAGTTGATTGAGGTTTTTGTAATATATTTACATGTTCTTTGAACTGAAAAATATACATTATTTCCGAAAAATAGTGTTATTTATATGAAAAAGACAATTATTAAGTGGACACCACTATAGATAAATAATGGTCAGTTTGGAGACACTAAAAAACGCCTCTATTTTTAAAAATAAAGAGACTTATGACGTTATTTTCATATTTTAATATTTTAATTTATCTTAAAATTTTGGAGAGCTGGTGGGTATCTGGCACAGCGCATCAGCATTGCCATACAGCGGGTGTAGCCAGCGTCTTGGGGACGCTTCCGACTGGTATTGATATGGATCAGTTGAGCTACCTGTAGATTGTTTGCAACAGTCTGCAGTTAGCTTAATTGTTTCAATTGTAAATTCTAGTTTTAATTTGTTATTATTATTGAATTGTAATTTTCTTTGTCAATAAAGAGTTCTTCTTTAAAAAAATACATATTAATCCAGAATTCATTTAATATTACTTAGAATTAAGATTTAAATTCCGTTTTGTGACCTTTGATTCCATTGCCATCATTATTTTCTTTTTAATTTTATTTTAAGCATTCTGTTTTATAATTTATTAATTGAATACTTTTATTAAGCTGTTTTAAATAGGAAAAGAAAAATAAATTATAAAGTATAAATTAAAATGAATTTATTATTAGTAAAATAAACCCCATGTAAGTTGGGACAGTCGCCAAACTGACACATCTGAAATCCTTAGGGTTACAATATGATAAAAAAATTTAAACAAAAAGTCGAGTTTTTCTATAGTAACATTTAGTGGCATATTGAGGTTTGTAAAACTACTTGGATATTATTGAAATGTTATACAATGTGTTTTTTCTACACTTGATCAATCTAAAAGTGCGGATATAAGACAAAAAATATCGATAAGGGAGTTATTTTAGAAAACAATGTGCTATTTTATTTTTTGGTTAATTTAAATTCTAATCTTTCGGTAAATTCTTTTCTCTTTTACTTTATCAATATTTTTTCGTTGGTTAACGAAATTTTAATATCGAATTTTTTATCCACACATTTAGTTTGATCAAGAGTAGAGAAGACACATTGTCATGTGGACCTAGCCTTATGAGTCAGTTTGGTGAATTTGCTAGTCCGCCCTATATGTGAAGACTCAAAACGTCATTGAACTGACGTGACATTATCCAAATGAGATGAGAAAGAAGACATTCTAACCAACCAAGGTGATGTTTGTTTAAATTAACTGTTAAAAACATTCTTCAAATAACACCAAAAAACGATTACAAATAGTTCAATATTGTGGTACAAATATGTAATGAGAAAAAAGGCTTTAAAACTGACCTATGGAATGAGCACCATCTACCGACACCAGCAAAACATCGTCTTCACTATAGATTTCCCACCAAACGCACTGATTCGAAAATGGCGGCTACGATCGTTGTGGACAGTATTGCTTAATTGTTTCATTTGTAGTTCTAATTTGTTTTTATTATTTGATTGTAATTTTCTTTGTTAATAAAGGCCACCAACTCATATCCATAATGATTTCGTCAAATTACGACTGTTTTAAATACGATTGTCACGAAATTGAAAGATTGAAGGTAGTTTGTAAATTAGAAAACCAAATTAGAAAATAGTAAGTACTCGACATTTTAAGGAAAAAAAGTCGAATGATCGAATGAACATTCGGAACTAGTCATTACGGTCCTATCGAACCCTATTTGGCTCAGGGCTGTACAAAATCACACCAGATTCCCCAATATGAATAGACAAATTGTTGTCGTCACCGGGTCAACGAACCGAGCTTTTCCCTTTTTCTTGTTTTTTCATTTCCTATTTTGTGTAGTGTATACTTTTGGGGAGGCTTAATTAAGTCCAGACGTGGGCTGATAGCCGATTTAGACTACTTTGTAAAGCTTAAGGGGCACAACTTAAAATTTTGCGTTTTTAGGGTTAGGTACTTATAATTCTTTGGAAACTTCTAATTACGCATTAAATTATAGACCTATGTGGTTTTGAATTTATAAACGTTTTCGATAGGTATTCTTATGTTCACACAATTCGTATATTTTTTCAGTGATGTTGATGGAATTTGATACCTATTAATTCATTAAAATATCACCGGTTTAAAATTACTCTGGTATTATAGAATATTAAAATACGTGAATTCATTAAAAACGTTAAAAGTCGGTAATTATTCCCGATTTTGAAATTTTTTGGGTTGGGTTGTTTGTCTGTTGCTTGCTCCTAGTACGCTCCCGTACCACGATACTCTAGCGACATCAGTATCGCTTTAGGTTTGTATGGAAAGCGACAGAAAAGCTATAATTTTAATGCATTTTGCGGATTTGTGGAGGAGGTGAACGACCTGTATTGCCAGCTTATTTGGCACTTAGTATAGTAGAGGACTTATCTATCTGATCTACGGAGGAAACCTTATAAAAGTAATATTTTACGTTTCTTTTTATCTGAACCGCGCGACATCAAAGTTCGGTGGAACCTTGTCAAAGTAACCTGTCGCAAAACAAAATACAACGAAAAGCTGCTATTTTCGGGATATCCTTGCCTTATGATGTGTTTATTCCCGCGCGAGAACTAGTCCTCCTGTACTTAAAAGTTACGAGAGCGATTAGAGGGATGAAGAACTGAAACAAAGTACTGGCCGTTTTTGCTTCCGTATGAAAAATAAATACCTGCTTGCAGACTTTTATCTAAACCTGCTCGCAGCTTCTTACGCTCTTTCGAAGTAGCCTATGTCACTCCCCGAGATACCGTTTACTAAAGTTAATTTAGATTCGTTCAGCCGTTTCGGCGCCCCTTCGCCAACGGGGCTTGGGGAGAGGATAATATGATTATTTTTGAAAGCTTTGCTGGTAATTTATTTAAGGGTAAAGGTGTTATTTTCAATTAAGTTGTCTCTTTGAACGACTTTAATGGCATTTAACAAGCTAAATAATTGTCTTTTCTGCGTTAAAATGGTCGAAAGACTTTCCATGCAGTCCGATAAAGGTCATTGGACACTTAAGTATGGAAACCTCCACGGAGCGTACAGAACTAAGTTGTAGCGTATGCTCAAACTGGGTCTTAGCGACACACAATCCTGCAGATTTTGTGAAGAGGCGGTGGAAACGCCTCGTCATCTGCTAGGAGAGTGAGGAGCACTGATGCAAAAACGTAGCATCCATCTGGGCAAGCACCTGCACAGCCCAGACGAGCTACGAGCCATCACCTCGAAGAAAATCCTGCAGTTCTTAGCAGCTGCAAGGGTTAGTGGCGAACTATGGACGTTGCAGCTTCAGGGCTGAACACTCGAGTGGCGATCACAATAGACCTATCATGGCCGTAGTGACACGAAAGCCACCTAAAGCAAAAAAAAAAAAAAGTTGTAGCGGATACACAAATAAATTACAACCAAATAATAGAAACTAATTCTTATTGTTTCAACTGTAAATATAAAGTAGTATTTACAATTGAAACAATTAAGCTAACTGCAGACTGTTGTAAACAATTTACAGGTAGCTCAACATATCCATTTCAATACCAGTCGGAAGCGTCCCCAAGACACTACTGGCTGCATTGCCCCGCTGTATGGCAATGCTGATGCGCTGCAAAGATAAATACACACAACAAGTACTACAGTACAATTTAAAACTAATTTCGTGGTTGTACGCAACAAACAAGCTTAGCGGGTCGGATTTCGCATAATGGCTTTTTCTGAACTTATCCCTAGTACAACCAAAGATTTAAATAATCTATGAGTACAACCTATTCGCAATGGGTTGCACAGATTGACACAGACTGGTGAAAAACTAAGGCAAATATGGAAAGGGGCCTTTGCCCAGCGTTGGGTACTAAACTGCTGATTACGATTTAGATGGTGACATGACTACAAACGGTGGTGGTTTCTCGCAAAGACATTAAGGCAATTGTTGTTGTAAAGAAAAGGACTCTGACGTGTGACGATTGCATTTTAATTTGCGTTAAGTTTTCATACGCCAAACCAAACGTCTTAAGTTAACGGACGAAGGGGCTAATTGTCCGATTTATGTTTTAAATAACACCAGCCTAAAAGGAAATGTTGCTTAACAAACGCATTACCCATGCGTCAAGAAATTAAACGGTACGTATTTAAAAAAATAAAATACATAGGGCTGGTGTGTGTCCCAACGGCCTTGAGAACACAAAATAATGGTCTGTAGCCGTAAATTTGTTTTACTCATGAAATGTTCAATTTGTGTAAAATACTTTGATAAATAATTAAGTAAATAAAATAAAAAGAACGAACAGAATACAATCGAGGTCGCTGCTAAAAATCAAATAACATACTCGTACCTACACACTAGCTACAGAACTGGGGCGCGGCATTGTGTATTTTATGGACACATGTTGAATATTCCGCGTGTGATGTGATGTGTATTGAAAAACGATAAAGACAAGGGTCTTCCGTTTGTTCCACATCAGTTTTGGCAAGTAACTCCATGCGAAGAATACATAACAGTACATCTATTACGAAATCTGGATACTAAATTTGGCATGGCCGTGAAAACATGAGGAAATGGTAAATGAACGAGGTGAGAAGGAGGTTATGGCGCTCATTAGGGGAGGCCTATGTCCAGTCATGGACTAATATAGCCTGATGTTGAAGAGGAATCGGTGCATATGCTGAAATATCGCTCAAAACATACAACTAGGGACCAAAGGGTTATTTTTTTAAAATAAACTCTGTCGAGAATAACGCAGGTTTTAGTAAAATATGCTTGTAAAAAGAAAATATATTATGTTGCTTCTTGTATACATATGTCGTATTTAAATATAAAAGGGTTACACATTTCTGATGTTGACAGGCCGATCAGCCGGTGGATTCAAATGTATTCATGAGTGTATCACTCATACTACCTACTCTCGCCGCTCATTGGCTGTATTTTGATAACGATTAAAAAAACTAAACAAAGTGAACCAATGAGAGGCAACAATAATATGAGTGATACACTCACGAATACATCAGAAGCGAACAGTGGGTTTCCATGGCTCGGTGCTCTTAATTTTTAACCGACTTCGCAAAAAGGAGGAGGTTCTATGTTCGGATGAATGTATGTTTTTTATGTACTAATGTTCGTCGATTTCTCCGTCAATTTTATGAACCGTTTTTGAATTTTTTTTCGCTATTGTATAAAGGTTTATCCCGAGGGATTCGTATTTAACCTGCAAAACTTAAAAACTGTGTAAAATAAAGGGATTCAAAGTTGGTTTTCAGGGTTCCGTACCCGAAGGGTG
Source organism: Eupithecia inturbata (assembly GCA_963662085.1). Classification (NCBI taxonomy): domain Eukaryota; kingdom Metazoa; phylum Arthropoda; class Insecta; order Lepidoptera; family Geometridae; genus Eupithecia; species Eupithecia inturbata. The sequence continues at coordinate 5,627,461 of OY759195.1, forward strand.
AAAACGGAACCCTATTACTAAGCCTCAGCTGTCCGCTGTCGGTCCGTCCGTCCGTCACAGGGCTCTATCTCATGAACTGTTTGAGGTAGACAGTTGAAATTTTCAGAGAATGTGTATTTCTCTTGCCGCTATATGAGAAAATAATAAAAATAAAATAAATATCCAAATTAAAGGGGGCCATACAAAAAACGTACTAATTTTTCTGTCTATTTTTGCTCTTTGTTTGCCAAGGCTGTATCTCAAGAATCACGATAGGTAGACACATCAAATTTTCTATAAATAAGTTACACTTCAACTGTAATAACAACAAATATAAGTACTAAAAATAAAATAAAGTTGAAAATTTAAAGGGGTCTCCAAACAAGTGAATTTTTTATGTTCTTTGTAAAAATGCCTGATTTTTACGGTATGAAACCCTTCGTGTGCGAGTCGACTTGCACTTGGCGATTCATTAGATCTTTCAAAACAATGAAATTTTAAACTGACATGGTATCATTTCATTGTTGCCAATTCTTAGAAATATGTCTGTAACGTAACAACCGTTACTTCAGTCATTGTTTATGGATATGGCAAGTTTTACTAACTCTTAGTGGATAATAACTGAGAAACAATACGAAGGTTTATAACACACTTTACGAGCGTGGATCATATCTTGACTCAGTCATCTGTAGTTTAGGACACGACATTTCGTCCCAGTTTTCATGTAAGAAATGACTCATTATGAGCCGTGCGCAAGTAAACCGTTTTATGTACTTACTCCGTCTTGGTAGTTTGGTCTTGAACACTTTTATTGCCCACACAAATGTGATTCTAGCACTGCTTGTAGCTGCGGCGCGCCCGTAACGCAATTCTGGGCAGTAACAGCGATATGCGGGTTGCATACAGACCGAAAGCTCAGCTAACGTTGTTTTGGCTTAGTTCGCATTGCTGACGCACACATGCGTGCTGACCGCAAACTAGGCAAACTAAGCTATGTAGTATTGAAAACTGCGTCAGCTATGCTAACTAAGTTCAAATAAGTTCGCTTAGCTTTCGGTCTGCAACCCGCATTAAAGAAAGCTATGTTGAAGCAACCTCTCTACTAGCGGAAAAATCAATCTAAACTAAGTTTTTGATTTTCGGTTTTGACTGTAACAGATATATCTTTTGTAAAGAGGCTGCACTGGGGAAATACTGCCACCATGTCTATTTCTGGCACTTACTTTATCATCAACTAGTTTCTTTTGCGTTACGCACGCGTTCTTTGGAAACCTTTTATGATTATTTATATCCCGTTCGAACTGATTTATGGAATACAAAGTAGGCTATGTGTGATTCCAGTTCTAAACTCTCTAAATTTGAGCTCGGTCCATTCCGTAGTTTTGGCGTGAAGAAGTAAAAACATACATCCATATATCCTTCCAATCAATCTTAAATATTTATAATATTATTTATGTGATAGTTTGATAGATAAGTGTGATATCGTCGTGGTTGCCAGACAACTGTGGATGAGGCCCGACTGAACCGATAAATCTAATCCATATCCAATCCATACTTATATTGTATATTGAAAGTAAATCTGTCTGTCTGTCTTTTACCTTTTCACGCCTAAACGGCTGAATAAATATCGTTGCGGACGGTAACCCGGATGAACCTGGTACGCCCTGGGACAGTATCCCAACTTGGGTTCGACGTGCGTTCTTTTCCCCTTCCGTAGCTGGTAGACGCACGCCGCCACGCACCCCTAAATGCGTATGGTGCTGTAGTACGACGACCTGGACCTTCATTCCTGTTGGGAGGACCTCGACTTCGCTGAAATGAAAGGCAGGATAAATCTTGAATTCTCAGGTTTCGGCTGTTCCTAGGTTTCCCTACGACCACTTGCTGTCTTCCTATTATCTTGCTTTCACTATTACTTGCCTCTTCGGTTGAGCTGCGACTAACGGTCGTCAAAAATGCGCTTATATCTACATGGCCGCCTATTACCGGCAAGACGCCTGTTTAAATCTTTATTTCGTTGTTATTTTCTTATAGAATACTTACAAATTTATGTTTTTACATAATAAAAATATGCCTTATTATTATTAATATACAATCATAATATCTAAACATTTTCAAGTACCTAATAAAAAAAGTTCCTAGAACAAAAACTTACAAAAACTTTTCGGAACATTTTTCCTTATACAAATCCTAAAATATCTTTAAAACTAATTAACCGATTTACATAATTCAAACTGGAAACTTAGTTTTAAACCTAAACCTTTTAAGTAACACTGTTTTTATTATCAAATATAAACAAACAAAAAAGTACAATTTCAAGTTACGTAAAACTTAAGCAAATTGACGTCTTCAGATAACAATAAATTAATCTATCAACATAATCAGCCTTACATTAGGATTTCGTCGCCGACAAATATTGATGAAGCTTGGCAGGGAGGTAAATGTTATCCCAGGGACGGAGATAAGCTTCTAAAAAGCGCGTGCGAAGCCGCGGGCAGCAGCTAGTAACAATATACCCAGCAATGAGTGATAGCTAACGCTCTGAAAAGATAACGTCTATGTGTGCAATGTTTTGATTTGAAGAGATCTTATCAAACAACAAAGCACATACCGTCTCCGCTCCGACGCGGGTAAAAATGGCTCTCCACAAATTAACACCTCAAGATTAAGAAAAGTCATCTAAACCGTGAGTCACGACGACGTCGACCACACTACGTTATTAAGATGCCAAGCCTCCATGATTCAAGAAGCTTCAAGGTTATGCAGAATCTTTCGTAGAAAAATACGCGATAAACAATAGGAATTTGATTGCTCTTGTTAGTGTCAGGCATACGTATCTGAAAATACTAACGCCAGAAGGAATAGATTTTTTTTTTATTGGTTACGCTGTGGCAAAGTGTCCGTCACACTTAAGAAAGTGACGATGTGGCCTTAAGGGGCTTTTCCAGAAGGAACTTATTGACTCGGGATTTGAAGACTCCAAGAAAAACGGATGCAGGAAGTTCGTTCCACTCTTCATTTGCGACTATTGTGAATTTGCGAGCATGCCCTCATTGACTTTGCCTGATGATAAATTATAGCTTTTACACGAGCTTTTTAACATGATATTTCGGACTTAAAAAGTAGAACTTATCTTATGCCAGTGCTACAATATAAGTTAAATTTTAGCCTGATCCGTTCTGTATTAATAATGATGTCTTCCTAGCCGAATTTCGGCTACGGCGGCCAATCAAGACACGACCAGAAAAAGGTCAGGCGCATGACGGTGTGTACGGCATTATGGCGTAAGGCAGTATAATAACAAACTTTCAAAGCAATTTTGGACAATCTCTACATATGTACTTGTATTGGAATTTATCATAATCCTGAACTTCTGATTTTGTAACCTCAAGGTAAATTCTGATAATTCACCTTGAAACCACTGTATTGGTCTTGAATTTAATATCGAAAGAACCCGTACAAGTACGTATGTATGTACAAGTTTGTATTACGAGTAAACACAGTACCATTTCACTTTGAGTACAAAGTGAAATACTATCTAAATACTGTATGTGTATTACACAAAACTTAATTACATTTATTAGTCTAGAGTTTTCAACGTAAACACACGAACCACGTGATTGTACCCACGTGCTTGTTACATCTGTTATGGTTTGTATCATTTGTGATAATGATAATGATTAGCACCGGGAAAACATGTTTACTATGTGCATACAATAACAAAAAGTAGTTTATTCATACCTACTCGACTTGTTTAACTAGTTTTAAAGGTTACCAGTGAAATGTATGTATTTAATGTAGGATGAGGCTTGACACTTTAGCTTCAGGTTGTAGGACGCAAGTCGGTGAATCATAAGGTCCTAGCATGTCCTGCAACAACATCATGCTCAGTGGCATATAGGTAAAAGGCTGGTGCGGCGGCAGATTTCATTTCATTCAGATAGGCTCAATAGGTAGACACATGAAACTTTCTATAAATAAGTAACACTTCAAACAGTCATAACAACAAATACTTATTTTTACGTTACCGGAACCTTTCGTGTGCGAGTCGACTCGCACTTGGCGGTTTGTTATTGATTTCTATGGCACAGCGTGTACTGGATCGTTATATCTGCCAATATCGATAACAGGCATAGTGTAAATATCGACGCCACGTCGTACGCTGCGTACGTTCTGATTCCGATCCGCTGGACGCACAACTCTAATCATTGATTCAGCGTAGGACGGTTGTAAGCGAAAGTTACATAGTAACTTCCGTGTTTATTTGATAAAAGTTAGGAAACCGGGTATTCTTTGAAGATATATTTTAGTACACACCTGAGGCTCACTGCAAGAGGCTCCAATCTCCAAAAAAAGATACGAGCAGCTTATAAAATTGCGAAGTAAATAGCCGAATAAAACGGTATCACCCAATCTAAGACCTTAAACACCAATATGTTGTTCTGTAAAGGCGGCAACAGGTTCAATTGATGGCGCTGAATTCATGTTAACTATATTTATCCCGCCATTTGAGAGCAGTCGGGTAATCAGAGGTTTATGGGATCTCAATTTGAGAGGGAAATTGACAAGATATTGCAGCTTAGCCTTATGAATTATGATGGGTTGAGGTAATAAAATGTATCTTATTTTGAACAAAAATGCAATGTTGTTCATTTTTTATTTGGATTGCCTTTACAGCCCCTTTAGCCCAAAAGTAGAGTTGGTGAGATACCAGATGACTTAATAATTATAATAAATTAGTTTCTGCCCGCGGCTGCGCGCGCGTTTCTAAGGAAACTTAAAGTTTACCTATTTGTATCCCATGGGAACTGATTTATGGGAAAAAAGTAGCCTAAGTGCTATTCCAGTTCTAGACTTGGATCTGTGCAAAGATCAGCCCGATCCGTAGTTTTGGCGTAATGAAGTAACAAAAATACCTCATCCCTCCATCCAAACTTTTGCATTTATAATATATAATATAAGTATGATCTTGAACAGGGGTCTCCAAACTTAGAAGCCTGAGGGCCATAATAATTACTTCAGTATGTTCCAAGAGCCAAAAGAATTTTAATTTTTCTGCCCTTAACTATATCTCTAGCTGGACTAGTCGCAGAGTGCGCGAGGGTATGGATTTACGAAGTTATGGTGTGGTATGGTGTGGAGGTGTTGCCAAACAAATTTTCTACCCCAAAGTTAGGTAAAGACATAAGAAGGGATTCAAGAACAATGCTTCTCTGCGGCATAAACAATAGTGTACTCATGCTCGCAAATTTTTGGGTCATTCACCTTTCTGTTTCAAAGAGGCATTTCATTTCGCGTCGAAAGATTTATTCGCATTTTCAACAACCGCAATGAAAGGTCTACCAAAGCGAGAGAACGAAGTGCCTAGTTTGTTCTGAGTGTAGAACTAATTAAACTGGGTACGGGCGAATGCAATCGGACCTCGTGGGAGTTGGAAATACGAGTAGCTAGCTACTTTGTCAACTGGGTTGGAAATTAGCCTTTGATAAATTTGTTTATAATAAAATTCCTGCTTTTATGATTCCTGCTTTTATGCATTCCTCTCCACCGCGGTGGCATACATAATTGCATACAAAAGCGAGCCCGCGCCGGCCGTATGCATAAGTTACAAGTAAAAAAAAAGTTTCAAAGAAGAAAGTGTTTTTTTACCAAAATGACCAAGGGTGTATGTTGCAGGATGTGTGTTCAATCGTGCGTAGCTAAACGGAAGACAGTACCTAGTTGTTAATTTTTGTGTCATAATTACTAAGTTTTATGACTGAAAGTTAATCATATTGAAAAGAAAGTCACACACTTAATTTTCAATATGAACTTAACACAAATCTTGCTGGAAAATTAAATAATGTTCCTTCATTCCAATCGGAACATGGTTCGGTCCAAGCGTAACATGGACCACCCGCACAAATAATACTCTTATATTTCCTTTAACTGATTAATCACCATATTATTATGTCGCATTTGGCAACACATCAAACGGCTGAGGTTGCCAACTCCCTGGGGATCCCGGAAAGTAAGGTTTAGTTTCACCATTGCATTTGAACGCGTTCACGTTGCAATTAAACGCGTTCATTAGATAAACTCAGTTTAGGGCTTCAAACGAGTTCAGCGCATTTTACCGACATAAAGTTGATCCGGTTCAAGCGCCAAACCGAGTTCAGGAGCTGTCATGTCACACAGTAGGTATTACATATTCGAACTTGAAACTTAGTAACTTAGCTGAACTTACTTTTGTTTATGGCAATGGCTTTTATTAATAAAGAAAATAACAATCAAATAATAAAATTAGTATTTACAATTGAAACAATTAAGCTTACTGCAGACTGTTGCAAACAATCTACAATTGATCCATATCAATACTAAAGGTACTCAGTGACAAATAACGTTGCAATAGAGGACATTCACCTATATCCTTCACGAAATCATAAAATGGCACAACTTCAAATTTAGAATTTTGTGGAGTTATACAAGTCTTTGGAAACTAATTATTAATACGCATGAAATTATAGACCTATGTTATTTTGAATTTATAAACGTTTTCGATACCTAAATTGTTATGTTACACTCAATTCATACATGTTTTTAGTCATGTTATTGTAATTTGGAACCATAATTATTCATTAATGAATTTAAATATCACCGGCTTAAATTTACTCTGGTATTTTAGAACATTCATATACGTGAATTCATTGAAAACATAAAAAGTCAGTAGATAATTCACGATTTCGAACATTTTTAGGTTGTGTTATTTGTTTATTGCTTCCTACTACGCTTCTAGGTACTAAGATACTTTAGCGACATAGGTATCGCTACAGGTTTGTATGAAAAGCGACAGAATAACGATAATTTTATGCCCGGTTCACATTATTCCAGTCCAACAGGCCAATCCAGTCCAGTTCTGGACTGGATCATATCGTTTACATTATTGCAGTCATTTAAGAGTTGTTGGAGTGGTAATACTATTGTGACAATGATTTCTAGAAAGATTTTTTTATTTATTTTTGACTTCTTCTACTGTACAATCCTCTATTTGCATGTCTTCGCGAATTTATTAGAGGGTGGATTGGCGCATATCTCGGTTTTTATAAAAATTCGACGTGATGTCCCATAGACATGCATATTCTCTGTATAAAGAGACAAAATGAAGAGTTTGGTTCTCATTCAACTTCATTATTATTATTATATTATTATGGAGCTTGTCCCCAAAAACAACAATGTCGTATTCACTGTTCAACGTTCAATCCAGCACTTTATTGGCTGTCTACACCATTCCAGTGGCGCTGGATTGGGTGAGTTGGAATGAAAACGTAGACGGTCTCTCCAGTCACAGGACTGGATTGATGTGAGCCGAGTATTACTCCAACTGTGGAGGAGGTGAACGACCTGTATTGCCTTACCTTATTACGCGGGTTGCATTGCCCCGCTGCTTAGCTGAACTTAGTTTTGGCAACAAACAGTGAAATTGGACCTTAGCCGACTTTTGTTGACGTTTACTTGAATGCATTCCTCAATCTTGAGCAAAGGGTTAAGATTGAACCATCGAAGGAATTTTTAAAAAGTTAAGCATTCCTTCGATGGTTAAAAAGGCTAAAGATTGACTAAGACTACCCACACAAACAATACTCTCATTTCGCCCAACTGTCTATTAATCAGCATATTATAAAGTCATATTTGGCAACACATCAAGCGGCTGTGGTTGCCAATTCCCTGGGGACCCCGGAAACTTTGGTTGACGTTAAGTTGAAAGCACTCCTGTGTCCTCCTATTAGAAGTTTGGCTTCGTAATTCTGAGCTCATTTGTCAGTTGAATGAAGTTCCAATTGAGTTCCGGTTTCGTGGTACCTACACACGATGTGGAAATTTAGCTCAGTTTACAGAAACAAGTTACACCTTATTAAATCTTGATGAGTTTTTTTTAGGGTTCCAAGCTATCATAAGCTTGTATTTCAGAAGCAAGGCTCCATTTTCTTATGTCTTGAATGGATCAGTTAAGCTACATCTAGATTAATAGTAGCTATAATTAGTTTCTATTTGAAAAATAAAATATGTATAACATAAAATTGATAAAGAACCTACTGAAACACTTAAAGGTTTTACTAAAAACATGTCTCTGTAACGGAAGCATTTGAATTTCACTCAACAGAATCATTTGAATTTTATATTAGGTCCTCCAAACCATCCATCTACCCGAATATATAAATGATCCTTTGATTCCTATGTTCATAGCACCCTCAAGAAGTGGACTACATTTGTAAAACCATACAAAGCAAGTTGTAGTTAGTACATACCACTACATACATACATGTTTTCAAGCTTTTCAGCAAATACATTTTAGGTGACCAGAGATGATTAACCGTCTGCAAACTCGCGTTTCTAAACTTTTCTACGAATTGCATTAGTTGGCATTGTACTTAACATGGTTTAAACTTTGTCTTAGCTCACCTAACTACAACTGGAGCTAAATGACAATGACAACAATTCAAGTTTTTGTTTAACTTTAACTCAACAACACTAAACAAGTGGTATCTTTGTTCATGTAGTTACTTAGTTGTTTAATGTGTTTCAGGAACACCTAAGTGTGTTCGAGGGCTCCAATCTACATCGATTGAATGTACCTAGAAATATGCGTAAGTTCTGCGTTTTAATTTTTTCCATAACATTTTGATAATTTTCCAAAGAATCACTTGTCAGAACCAACAAATAGCTTGGCAAAACCTTAATTTGTTACTGAACACCCTATTTGACATTTTGAAATGCATCTTCTGAAGTAATAGCTAGGAAAATCTCATAGGGAGTCATAAAATGCAGCCTGCCAAGTGCAGGCTGCATTACATCAAAAGATGCAAACAGCACTGAATATAATTTCCTATAAATAAATCATAAGGACCGTGTGGATGAAAACATTGCATAAATATGAAATGAAATAGAAGACGCTACTTGCATGACAAACGTGAGTTTGCATCATCGATCTAAGAATAAACCGTCAAGAGCGTGTCGACTCGCACACGAAGGGTTCCGTACCGTAAAAATCAGGCAACTTTTTCAAAAAACATCAAGTTTTCGCTTGTTCGGAGACCCCTTTAAATTTTCAACTTTATTATATTTGTAGTATATGTTGTTATTAGAGGTACAATTGAAGTGTTACTTATTTATATAAAGTTTCATGTGTCTACCTATTGTGGTTCAAGAGATACACGCCTTGACAAACAAAGAGCAAAAATAACAGAAAAAACACGTTTTTTGTACGGAAGCCCCCTTTAATTTGGATGTTTATTTTATTAGCGAATATTTGTTGTTATAGCGGCAAAAGAAATACACGCTCTCTGAAAATTTCAACTGTCTACCTCTTACAGTCCATGAGATAGAGCCCTGTGACAGATGGATGGACGGACGGACAGCGGAGGCTTAGTAATAGGGTTCCGTTTTCACACTTCGGCTACGGTATCCTAAAAAAGGGGAGTTAAGGTACTAGCTTCTCGAAAGTGGAAGCCTCAAATAAGGTGCAATTAGGTCCACCCACCTCGGTCATAGACGGACCGGCGCGTTCGTATTACGCGTGCGTGCTACGACGAACTATAGGTAGTGACTACAAGACTCACAAGACTGCAGCAATGCCCTCGTGTTTGTTCATTATAATTATTTCACAAGATTGGAAATGTAACTGTGAGCGAGTGTTTGCATGTAGTTGAAACACAGGCCAGTTGTTGAGTAAGCGCTAGGAGAACGTACCATATCTACAGATTTTATTTAAATCTATAGTTTGCATAGGTGATTTTGATTAGGGTTTGAACTGGGGTGTCGATGAATTTCTGGCACCTTTAGTCGAAAATTGGGTCGTAGAGCAAAAACGTATTTGGAAGGTTTGAGAGTCCAAATCGTCGTTACGGTCTATTTCACCTACGAACCGTCCCAGAAAAATTCCTTCTGACTTCTTTTCACGCAAAATTAATTGACTAAGATGAAAATCATACCTATCTTATCTTACGTCTAATAAATGTTATTTATATTTAAGTGTACCAAAAAAAAATTCAGTCAAGTCAAAAATTACGCATGAAACTAAGAAAAAGTTACCCTTTTGGGAACGACAGGGGCATTTTGCTTTCATTTAAGTTAGAAGACCTCAGTTCTGAATACCAAAGCAAAAGCTCTATTTTTCATCTTCCGTGACGTCACCAAACGGCCATGTCGGAAGATCAGCGTTGGTGCTGCGCTACTAACATATTATAACTTACTGAGACAGGGACCATTTTGTGACTAAAACAAGTAGTTTATTTCTGTCTTTTTAATTTTTAATAATGTATGTTCCTACAGACTGTTCACCGTAAGATGAACCCGTGGCGCTGGCACTACACCGTAGGCAATGCTGCCAATTGTCAAGGCAGGAAAATTTTACGATGAACGGTCTGTACCAGTAACAGTGACAAATAAAATTTATAATTCGATTCTATACTTTAGGGTTGATCGACCGAATTCTGGTCTTATTTCATACGATTTCCCACTTTCCCAGTTCTAATTTCGGAAAGCTCTCAGCAAATTCGCAATAACGAAGTTACAAACTTGATCCTAAGGTAGATTTCCATTAAGTGAGATTTAACTCGATTAAAAGAGGAAGCTTTCAGTCGGATTAAAAAGTAAATTAAAACGACCTAACGGTAGGTAGTGCTGGGCCATTTTTAAACGCTTTTGAAAAAAGGAGGAGGTTCTATGTTCAGCTGTATGTATGTTTTTTTGAGTAGGTATGTTCGGCAATTTTCCGACAACTTTATTGTGGGCTGAAGATTATTTTAGTTTTATTTATAGGGAAATAATTCCGGGAGGAGATAAATTTTATTCGGGAGGAATTAAAATATTTGTCTCGCGAAACTTAAAAATGTAAATTGATAGATATTCGAAGTCAGCTGTCCGTCTCTGGAACAACGTCAAAATTATAATATGTGTGTGAAATTTTATTCCAGAATTACGTCGAGCCTTATTTCACGTGGGGAGGAAATTTTGTTTGCCCTAGTTGGCAACACAGGAAGGAAAAACTTTTGATTAGTCAGATTTTGAGTCTGATAGTCACGTAGCAAATAGAAAATGTGTTTTATTTCCCTTCGTGTTATTTCGTACCATCGAAGGAGTCATTTCTTTTGACTCAGGTATGTTACCATGCCTAATAATTATCATCGTTCTATTTGCCTTGCCAAAACTTTTGATGATATGCACATGCAACACATTTTAGTAGTTCTGTTGACGTTGCAACACGTAAAAGCAAACACACAAGTAATTCGGTGCATTTATAGACTTGTTTCCTACCTTGTTCCAAAAAAAATAATAACAATCTCAGTTGTAAATATTTTTGAATTGTTTCCACGCCATCTAACGATTCAACGCGGCAACCTCTGAACACAATGGTTCTACCATCCCATCCCACCGAAGCTTCGGTTTCTCGTAGTTCGAGTCGTGACTACGTAGTTCAATCTGCAATGTAGAGATGTCGCTCAGAGGCGGAAAATGGTAACTATTAGCAGGAACTTTTATTCTGAAAATCAAAGGAAAAAACCTGAATGTTTAAAAACTCGTTTTTAGGGTTCCGTAGTCAAAAAGGAACCCTTCGACGTAAAGAATAATTAAATAATGCTGGAAATCCATGAGAGCTTAAACTATCGCGAACGCCTAGAATTCTGATCCCGGTTATTGTGTTACATTACGCTATAAACGTTCGGATTTACAACTTCCTAGAAGTTTAATCGTAAAACTTGCGTTCCATTCTCATGGTTAATCAGCGTCTTAACATTTGCATTTTGCAATTTTACACAACAATCTGCTATCTGGGTAACTCTCATTTATGAGGTACAAAATTAATAAAAAAAATAAAACGTCTATTTAATATAAATTATGGTGATTATTTTCATTTAGACCTTCATCTGTAAAAAAAAATAGTCGCCAAGCTCGCAGCCCCGATTGATGGGATTGTCTAGAGAGAACACATAGTAATTCATGCCCAAAGTCAAAAATCGCAAAAAAAAAAAAAAAAAAATAGGTCGAAAGTTTAAAACAATTCGGTTAATGAACGGCTCTAATTAAGGCCATGATGATCCGATTCCAATGATTATGTGTGAGACCTTTGTACGTTGTCATGAGAATGCATATTTATTTCTTCTTCTCAGGTGACGGCCTCAAGCTGGCTTCGTCGGGCTCGGGCAGCCCGGCGCCGCCGCCGGTGCAATGGCGGATGCGGAGAAAACCAGGTAGATAAATAATTTAATTTAAAACGAATAACATTTCATTTCAAATTGGTTATCAACAACAATTTAAACATAAAGCACGGTACAGACCTCTGTGTGAATGAATGAAGTGAAACGGCTCGCAGATGCGAAAGGAAGCCAGGCTTCTTTTTGCTTCTGGCACCTATTATCTGCCTATTACCGGCAACATATTATTCCTAATTCTCTTCGTCACTGTTTAATAAATCCCACTACTGTAATTTTAATTCATTAATGAATTTAAATTTTAATTACGCGATCAAATCAACCGATATAAACTAGTGTATTAAATAGAGTCCAGCTTTTTCCAGAAATCTCCTATTTTCTATATAGAGGTATAACTTACATACAAATCCGCCCTTTGTTCCCTGAATTCTCTGTAAAGTCCAGTTTCATCTACTCCTTAAATAGAAACGAACCACCTGCGAGGCTCTAGTTCTAGTTAAACGTGCAGCTGTAAAACAGACATGGTTTACGATGGCTTTCAAACGATGATGGTAAAATAAACTCGTAAAATACAGCTATAGAATATACCCCGTGAAGCTCGTTCGTGGGCTGTAAAATGTATGGATTTGTTGGAGCTGCACTTGGGGAGTTGAAGTTTATTGCTGCTTTGGTATAGAGGACTCTACACACCGAACCACGACGACGACGACGCAGCTTAGCGGGTTGGTTTCAGCGGTATGAACTATGTCAGCGACATTGCTACCGGCGGCGGCGACATGTGGCTACATTTAATTGTGTGAATATGAAGGCCGCCGACAGTGTTTTGTCAACCTGGAAGCTGTTGATATGCCGCCGAAGACGGTGGGCTGTGTAGGCGCGGTGCAGGTGGGTCGGCGACTTTGGGGTGTAGACTCCGACGACTGTATTAGACAGAAAGTAATTCGGCAAAACGTGTAAAAGCGCACGTTATACGTTATGTCAAATGGTAATGGAAGATCTTTACGTGGGGGAGTTTTCCGGAAAATTGAAACCCAACAGTTGATGTGAAGAGGCTGAGATGATTTTGGTCTGCCATTATGATTTAAATACGGGTCTTTTTTTAATAGCTAAACTCCATTTAATTTGGAAGGGAAAGGGGACAATCGTTACAAAACAACAAAACAATATACATGTAGCAGCAGGATCGTAGAATCAGTCCTTTTGTAGAATGGCTAGGCCGATTACAAAACGTACGCTGATTTGATGGGAATACCTAATTAATTTAATTCGACAAGATAGCTGACGTTTAGCCATATTGTTGAACGTTGATCGTCCAACAATCGGCATAAGCTGAATTGCTCCGTTTTGCAATCGGCCTTGTCAATCTACAAACGGGCTGATTCCACGATCCGGCGGCGACATTTATAACTGAAGAGGGCGAAATGCGCGCCATTTTGCGAAAAGGATGGGCATAGGATTTCGCGTACAAAGGAGCGGGACAGAGCATACGTTTTTGAAACGGCGGCGTAAGCAAAAACTAGTGCTTATTTACAAGAAAAGTACGTAACTTATGAAGAAACTGGTTCAAGGAACCAAATAATAATAATAACCTACAAATCAAAACATAAGTCATTTTAATATACCGCAAGGTTCCTTTTTTGGTCAAGATCTCGACCAAATTATGTGCGAAGCAGTGTACCTACTTTCATATTTTTTTTTATCGCATTTTGTTTTGTCAATCGTTTTTTCACATTCAAGGAACGAATGAAATAATTTTGTATGTTATGTTCTTTGAGTTTTCTACCACGAGGGTTTGACAACCAAACAGGCTCGCCCCTTAAATCGAAATTCAATTTTCCGGTGGCCTTATGAATATTATGTTGTATACCTTTGCAAAGCAATGATCCTATAAAATTAAATTTTTGCTATAAAGGGGTGATTCGCAAATTAATTAACCATTACCTAAATGAAAATATCCTTTAAGTGCTTCAGTTTCCGATATTCGCTAATATTTTTGATGCTTGAAGACTCGACGGGCTCTTACAAGTTTCTTAGCGTAATATAAGACAAAGGCGATGAGAAAACAGCTGTAGCATTGCAAACACCTTCTGAGAAATTCAAAAGTTTTTAACGCATCTGATAGGGCCATATTGGCTTTTGTCATAGGGGGTTATGCCCATAATGCCCACGCTGGACATGCTGGTAGGGGATCGGAGTTCGGTGGTAAAATAATTCTGCCACCCCCTGGTAGATATCCCTTCTACTTCTTATAGTGCCACTCCATTACTGAAGGTCGGCGGTTATCCTCTTGAATTTTTCCTTATCCAGGGCTAGCCTAAATAAGTCTTCTGCTTTCTTAATGCCAGTCCATTGCCTTATATTGCGCAGCCAGGAAGTCTTCCTCCGACCTACCGCTCTTTTACCCTGTATCTTCCCCATCATGATCACTTGCAGCAGTTGGTATCAATCATGTCGTAAGACATGTCCGAGATAGGCAATTAATATTTATTTTTAATATTTATTTATTATCTCGAACGCCTCTATTCGTTTGCGAAGGTCTTCCTTTATAGTCCATGTCTCACAGCCATACAGGACTAATAGCCAGACGTAGCATTGGATAATTCTGGTGCGGAGCGTGATGTCCAATCTTTTTGAGCACATTACTATGCGAACACGTATTTCAGTACGACTCTCCCATGAGTTCGTTAACCAGGATCCTAGATAACGATACTACAGAACTCTTTCAAGATTGACACCTTACTTGGATTTTACACCCAGCGACTCACGCGCTTCATTCTGGCCTCCACGGAAGACCAGCGCTATTGTAGGATAAATCCTGCTGAGTGTTGGCCATTTTTGTTACCATGTTTGTTACTTTTATCTCCATCTTTATCTTTTGTATGTGCTATATGTATTCGTTAACAAAATAAATGCATTTTTACTTTTACTTCACTTTTACTAGGTCCGTGGTTTTAGAGATGATCATGCATTTCGTCTTGGATGCGTTCATACGAAGTCGAATGCATCCAAGATGAAGTCCGACTCGAGTCGTGTCGAGTCGTGAGTCGAGTGCCTGAGTGTGCTTTTAGAGTGGCTAGAAGCACACTCGGACGCTCGACTCACAATTCCTTTAGTCGCCTCTTATGACACCCGCGTTGGTGGAGTTGGGGTGGTGCAAATTTTAAGCCACACGGACAAGTGTTTAACGCACTATTCCATCTATCGACTCAGTCCGTGAGCAGAGCACCTACTGCTGAGTGCTGGGTACCCACATGCTTCCTCTCTTTTGCGCCATCTTGGTCGTTCTTATCCTGTGCCATCCTCATACACTCTTTCCTGGGTATTTTTAAGATGTTTCTTGGTCGTTCAGCGTCTCTGGATCATCAAATTCGTAATTATTGTAATATCATTATTCTATCCATCCAAAGGTTGCATGAAAAAAGCGCCATTGTAGTAATTAAAAAAAAAAATCTATGCATTGCATAGACACGCTTTTTTTGGAATAAATAGTTTTGTATTGTATTGTACTGTATTACACCGTCGCACAACTGAAGCCCTGCCAGGTCTAAAAATATCCTTAAAGTGCTTCAGTTTCCGATTTTAGCAAAAATATTTTTTTTTTTATCTTTTGAAAGATTATTACATTATAAAACTAATAATAACACCTAAAAACCACAAAGGTTTGTAAGGGAGGGGGGGATATTAGTGAGTCAATCTTGCGATAATAGGTACAATGTATGATTAAGTGATTAGGATTACAGAAAAAAAAAAATTACAATAACATGTAGGTAACTGGAATTGGGTAGGCAATTGATTCAAATATAAACTCAAAGCATAAAACGCACCCATCATCGAACCATCGAAACCATCGCACCTACATAAGCATCAATAACTTTTCGAAAAGTTATTGATACATAATTATGTAGGTTCGATAATAGGTACGCTTTAAGTTATATAGTCTATTCTATTCTCTGGCTTAAATAACCTGGACCTCTGGAAAGTACCAGTTACCAAGGCTAGCAAATTTATTTGATCATTTTTTATGCCAGCATCGTTTTCAGTTTTATCTGCGTATTTAATACCTACGTGTTTTTTCGAAATCTAGGTTTCTTTAATGAATCATGCTGTTGTGTTTATTTGAAGTGTTCTGGCTATTTCTTAGTTCTTGTGTCCTGAAGTAGGCTTGGGGTAATTGATTGCTTTCTTGACATGGCTTCTGAATACTTTCCGGGAATATTATTTGGATTAGACTCCATTGCTTGTGCCGTTAATTACATATTTGAGCTGCTAAACCAGTTTGGTTTCCGATGAATTAATGCCTTGCATTGTTTTGTTGGGACGTTCCATTTTAGCTGACTTCCGTAATTGAGGAGGTTATCAATTCGTCGGATTTTCATTGTTCGATTCTTCGCCAAGTTCGCCTATTACAATGATTTCTTTCGTTACCTTCAGGGTGGTCCCAAGAGGTAAAAACTATCCATGTTTGAAAAATTCAAACAAAAACAGGTTCGTTTTTAACCCGCTATAATGAAGTCTGATGGTTCCATTTTTTCTTGAATATCCGATAACTGGATCCTAGATTAAAGCTTGACGTCAGTTTTTTTATAATAACTTGTAATAATAACGTTAGAACGGTAGGTATTTTCAAAATAAATATAAATATACTCTACCATTACACTCAAAAAATATTCGAGTGACGCAATTCTGTAAATAATTCTACTTATAAAACCTACCTCGACTTATAAAAAATATTCAAGATCTACCTTGACTTCAAAATTTTCGAGTGACGCAAGTAGAAAGTCACCGGATAATCCTACTTCTAAAAGCATCTCTGCAGTAGTGACTGTACTTCGGGTGGTATTATAAGAGATGCCCTTGCGAAAAGTGCAGCAGAAGGCTTAGCCTGTGCCCTACGTGACGGTGATGTTGCGAAGCGGTGCGTCGGCGACACTTATAGTATTCATCCTAATGCCTCTTATAAAATGTATGAAGACACTAACCTTACCAAAACGCAGATGGAGTCAAATGTGGAAAATATTGTTTGACGTTATTTTAATGCGACATGGTTTTAGGACAAGTATCATTGAATTTCTTAATTAGGATGTTGCTCTACCACGGTATATAGGCATATTTAAAAGCTTCTTATGATCTAATGTTTTAAAAGATGGCGCGATCCCCTATTGTTTTTCGTATACTGGAGGCCTGGATTTGTGACGTTAGCGTGGATAATTGCATAAAAAAAAACAATAGGCAATGGTGCAAGCGTGCAGGCTTTTTAAAATTTATTTATAATTGCGATCAAAGTAAGCAGCGCATAGCATCGCTATCTTGCCTAGTAGGCCATAGCGAAAGCTTATATTTTCAACGACAAGATGACGTGGTTGGCGTATTTCTCGGTAAAATATTGCAAAAAGTTTGTTGCAGTTTTTAAGCTTTGTAGCGTTGTCTATATCCCAGCAACCATCTTGGTTCAGGATTAGAGGTAGGTAATCTTTGTTTATTTAACTCGTGCGCTTTCATTTAAGTAATTTATATAGGGATTCTGAGGGAAATTACCGTCGATCCTTGCTGCATCTCTATCACCTTAAAAACACGGTCCTATTTTAGATTTATGCTTGTGAAAGTATACCGAGGATATCTAACATTCAGTCCTGAGGTAAATCTTCACAAAAGCAATAGAAGTAACAAACTGTTTTTAGAATAAGATACATTACATGTCTTCTGAAATTAAGTAAAACCTTAACTTTCTTGGATATATATGCAAATTAAGTTTGTAATTGTAATCTTAGGCAGTTGGAGAATTTCATTTGGTTGGGTATCCCTTTTAATTGCGCCGGAGAAAATGTATAGACATTGTAAATTCAATGGGACAGATTTGGGTAAAAGAGGTTGAGGGAGAATGAGGTTTGCATCGATCAGTCGAAGTTCAGTCCGTCTAGATTATGTAACTAAACATGTTATAAAACATAGTTATTTATCATGTTTCATAAGTGTGGTCGACTTGTAAAACAAAATCAGTATGGATGACTTTGTATAGTTATAACAAAGTACACATGTTACTTAATCTGGTTGCACCTTATGTTGCGAACCTAAAGGGTTTGGCTGTCAAACTAAGCCTAAATCTCAGTACACACG
Organism: Eupithecia inturbata; assembly: GCA_963662085.1. Lineage (NCBI taxonomy): Eukaryota > Metazoa > Arthropoda > Insecta > Lepidoptera > Geometridae > Eupithecia > Eupithecia inturbata. The sequence continues at coordinate 5,645,742 of OY759195.1, forward strand.
AAATCTCCGTGACAAAAACTAGGAAACATAAAATTCTTTTTTTTTGTTTGGTTCCTTGAATGAGAAAACACGATTGAGAATAAAAAAATACGATTAAAAAATCATGAAAGTGCACTGTTTCGCACATAGTTTGGTCGAGATGTCAGGAACCCTGCGGTCTATTGAAATGACTTATGTTTGATTCGTAGGTTATTACTTATTATTTGATTCCTTGAACCAGTTTCTTCATAAGTCGTCTAGTTTTCTTGTAAATTAGCAAAAACTTGATGTTTGCGTTCAAAAAACGTACCTATGCTCTGTCCCGCTCCTATGAACGCGAATCCTATGCCTATGCTTTTCACTAAACGGCGCGCATTGCGCCCTCTTAAAGTAGTTCAGAAGTCCTACAAACAAACCTACAGCCGGTTCTTCGTACGCTGCTGATTAACTAATCAATGATCAAATCTTTTGTCAAATAGTTCTTTCTCTTGCCGATTCGACGTTGACAAGAGATTTGAGTTAATATAGACAGTCATGATCAGCGTAGGAACAACCGGCTGGTAACTTATCATTCATTTTAATTGGTACAACTTTGCCTTCTGTACGCTTATTACCCGATTAAAAGAAGTTTTTAAGTTGTTTAACTTATGTGTATGTGTTGATGTTTTTTTTATTCTTATTATTTTATTGTTTAGATTATTTTTAAAAAGTCGTCAATTTACTTTGTACCGTGTTAAATTTAATTTAACTTGTCTGCGGAAACTTTTAATTAGCCGTTAGCAAACATGCACTGGTCATTCCACGCATGTTCTATACTTTTACCTGTAATTAATTTTTATACCTAGCTGTAAGTTTTCCCACAATTTTGTAAATAAATAAATAAATTTTTTGCTTTAAAATATCAGCACGATCCGCCTAGTAAACTTGGCGTGAAACAGTAACAAACAGCCATCAATCCAAACTTTCGCCGTAATAAAATTAGTATGACGTACTAAAAGTAATTTATCATGTCAATATTTCTCCTTTCTTGAAACTTAAACCCAAGGTCTAAAGTAATTTTCTTTGTAAAAATATTTGTACAGTTTCGCAAATACGGCCACGGTGTCCAAAACGGAACATTCATCATAATTATTTCTTGAGCGTCTCTAATGGCGCTATCATAATAAGTTTGAGCAAATCTACCGGTATCTACTTTTTTAGTGTTCCGTACCCAAACAAAATATACGAAATATTTCAAAAGTATGAAACCTACAGAAATTTCAAAAACTGTTTTGTAATCTTCAAACCGATAGCTTTCACTTGATACCTCATTTGGTGAGGTAGGCCCCCTTTTGAAAATTATTTTCCCCCTTTCTGACAAGTGTTCTACTTACAGACTTCTATACATTATATATTTCCTGTAAATTATAGATTTATATCATCTACAAACGCTACATACATTTCAGATGGATCGCTCAGCAAACTTCGGGATAATTTTTTTTATTTTTTGCTAAATATTTCAAAAAGTATGAAATCCACAAAAATTTCAAAAAACACACAAACAACAAAAAAATAATGCAGTACAAACGAAAAAAAGTTGTGCTGAAAAATGTCATTATTATTTTTTACAAGTTTATAGCTGCGGTGGTTGCTGAGATATTCAATATGGAAAAAAGAACAGAGAGAGCGAGACCATAAGGGTTTCGATACCGATCGTTTCGAAAGTCTACAAACTTAATTAATAATTTTTCAGTTTTCTCTAATTTATTGTCTATATTTTTAGTACTGAAAATTTTCTATTTCATTTATTTTAATTTTTATTTCTATCAATCTGTACAGGCTCACGAAATATATTATCATTTTAAATTTCAAGTTAATGGCTGCGGTGGTTGCTGAGATATTCAAGATGGAAATAAGGACAGACAGAGCGAGACCATAAGGGTTTCGATACCGATCATTTCGAAAGTCTAAAAACTTAATTAATAATTTTTCAGTTTTCTCTAATTTATTGTCTATATTTTTTGTACTGAAAATTTTCTATTTCATTTATTTAAATTTTTATTTCTATCAATCTGTACAGGCTCACGAAATATATTATCATTTTAAATTTCAAGTTAATGGCTGCGGTGGTTGCTGAGATATTCAAGATGGAAATAAGGACAGACAGAGCGAGACCATAAGGGTTTCGATACCGATCTTTTCAAAACCAAAAACTAACCTATCCTTTGACTAATCATACTAGAAACAAGCTCAAATGTTATTAATTACTAATTAATTAGCGTACTTCTATATCCAGAGCACACTGAAAACAAGTTGATGTTCATTGTTGAATCGTGACGGATTACATCTGTAATCCAGTGCGTTTTGTAGCGTAGTAATTGATTCTGTTGTTTTGATGATTAATTGAACACGCACAAATGTATTTAGGATAGATAAATTATTCGCATAACGAGCATTGATAATGGTAAAGGGTATAGTAGAGATGTAATGAATTCTCCAAGCTACGATAGTCTTTATGGTAAAACTAGCTGCGCCCCGCGGCTTCGCCCGCGTGCAAATTGATTGCGAGGAAATTCATTTTTACAAAATACGTGTATCATTATTTACTTAATAGTTAATTACGAATCACAAACTTTAATAACCCGATTTACCTCATTCCGGAAAATTTTATAAAATCCTGAAATACGTGTTCAATAGTATTGTATTCACTCAATAACTTCAACCCTCATATTAAACTTTTTTAAAAATTCCTGAAATACGTGTTTTAATTTATTATTTTTTTGATATGTGTATACAGAAAAGTTCCGGTCAATAGCATTATGCATTAAAAAGTTACAGACATTTCAGTACGGAGCCAAATTACGAATCACAAACTTTAATAACCCGATTTACACCATTTACCTGCTTTACCCAGGTACCTGCTTTTCAAATTTCAGCTTTCTAGCTTCAGCGGTTTGGGCTGGGCTTTGTTACCAGAAAATCGCTTGTTCTTTTATTGTATTAAGATAGCTAAGAAGAGCCCTCATTTGGTAGATATTCTATGATTTCGTAATAGGTAATTTAATTTTGGTCTAATATGAGTTGAATATTTTAAAAACAAATCTACCGATTGGGCCTCACTAAGTTACCAGCACCTTTTACATCATCCTTTCTAGAACGGTTAGACAGTTATGCTCGAAGTGACTACTGCACCAGATCAACCAAGCTGCCATCTTCGTTCGTTTCCCTCACTCCGATCAATTAAAAGTTAAAATAACGCGATGCGGTACGGCCACCTTACGGCTATAATACTTCTATTTGCTTTAGTAGTAGTAGCGTTACAAGCTATTTTTATCCAGGAAGGCAATTCTCGCCAATATAACATTCGATAAATATGGCAAGAACTGTTAAATTTGGCAGTTTTTATATAGATGAACTGTCAAATTTGATAGTTCGTCTTCGGTTTATTATTGGCGAGAATTGTCTTCCTTATATATCTACCCTGCTCCCACTTAGGTCAAGCAGAAGGTAGTATAGACCCGTAGGTCCATATTTATATCATATTTGTTGTTAACTTATTTTTTATTTTATAGTCTTGTGTAATAAGGTAATCTGTGGGTAATAATTATGTGCCATCCATTTATCTGCTTCTGTTCTATTATTAGGGTTCCGTATCCAAAGCGTGAAAACGGAACGCTTAGTTCCGTTTTCACTCCTCCTCAACTTGTGACAGACGGACGGACGGACACACGCTGTCCGTCCGTCCGTCTGTCACGTGGATATATCTCATGAACCGTAAGAGGTACTGAAATTTTCAGATAATGTGTATTTATCTGGCCGCTATAACAACAAATTAATAAAATAAAAATAAATATCAAAATTAAACGGGCCTAATAAACGTGATTTTTTTGGCTATTTTTGCTCTTAATTTGTCAAGGCTGTATCGCTTGAACCACAATAGGTAGACACATGAAACTTTATATAATTAAGTACCTACTCCGAACAAGTGAAAATTTGATGTTCTTTGGAAAAGTTGCCTGATTTTTATGGTACGAAACCCTTCGTGTGCGAGTCGACTCGCACTTTATTTCTTTTCACGGTTTATTTCTTTCCTGTGCTCTTGTGTGTGAACTCAATAAAAAGTATATTTATCTATCTAGTAATAAAAAAGTGGTGTAGTGTATGTAACTTTCACAAATTATTAAATTAAGTTTATAAAGAAAAATGCTGGACAATTCACACAGCATTGTTGTTATTTTATTATTATTATTTATTTATTATTGAAATTGGACAGGGAGGTAGACTACGCTATCCTGGGGATGGACATAGGGTATTTTTTATCCCGGAAAAGAGCGTGCGAAGCCGCGGGCAAAAGCTGGTAAGTGTATAATAGTATACATATCTATAGTCGCATCTTAATCTCAGCTAAAATAATATTGCGGTAGATCAAGAAAGTGTTGGGGAAAATAATTTCAAGGATAATTCCAATTGATATTGCACCAGCATTGGATGCTAATTGGAGAGGTTGAGGAAAAATTAACTTTCCGTTTCATTGTGCATGTCAGATTTTCCAGCAATTTTTGTAAATAAATTGGTAATCTATGAAATTGGCATTGAATTTTTAAGGCTGGTGTATGGGCGAACGACCTTGAGAACACAAAATAGTTATCTGTAGCTGTATATATAATTTGTTTTAAAATATTTTGACAAATATATGAGTGAAAGAAGAGGTGTCTAGAAGAAATATCCATTTTTCGAATAGGTATATATTTTTTTTCGTAATTTACATATTTGTTCTAAACAAGTAGACAAAACACCTACTCGGCTACGGCTGCCTACAATATTCATTTCAAACACTGATGTATTGCAATCGCAACCCGACTTTTGTGTATAGACTCCATAATGTGTCATTCACAACATAGCTCCAACTGCCTATTCGTAGACTCATTCATTTATTTCCGACCAATCAAAATAGTCCACAAAAACAAACTCTTGGCCCTTAACTCCTAAGAGTATTATGAATGAGCACGCGGCGACCACATGGTCATGTTTGTTGTTTCTGCTACACGGTACAATTTTAGGGTGTATGACGTCACGGGAACCGCGTCCAAAGCAAACACTCCTGACCGTCATATTTCGGGAACGGAGTCGCCGGCTGTTGTTAGTTTAGGATGGTGGATACTTTTTGGTGATTGTTAAATGCGTGAGCGTAGGTTTACTGAACTTAACTAGAAGTTTGAAGTATAAGTCGAACATTATATTTTAAAAGTACTGGCTGCAAAAGTCTTGCGTACAAATAATACTTACATAAAAGTATGAAAAAAAATTGCATCTAAAAATTGGGTCGGGAAGTCGGGATAATCGCTTTATGGTATGTACCTGGGTACCTGGTAGACACGTGCCCCACTGCCAAATATCCTTACTTCTGAAAATAGCAATCAATATTTGCGATTGAAACGTATTTTCCAGGCCTATCAAAACTTGATTGCTAATTTTATTTCTGTAGTTCGGTTTTTTGAATCCAATTCGGAGGTTACCTTACTACCTCTTCCACTGTTCATCCTCGAAACTGTTTTCCAGAAAGCTATATACTTCGTTATGATTGTTTTTTGTAGGCATTTGGTATTTTGCTTCGATCAATTGATCGAAGGGTGTGTCATAATCATAACCATAACATAACGTGATTCAGAAGCAAGGAAGTAATAAATACTAGGTATATTCAGAAGTCATTCAAAGAAAAGTAAACCTACTGAAGACTCATGTGTTCCCGATTATAGTATAAAGATTGTAGGAATTAAACATAACTTCATAAGTAAATTATATTGTGGGATATCCCAGAAAAGATAACAGGAAGGTGCACCTTGAGATTCAGAAGTAATTACAAAAAAGGAAAACCTATTAACCGAAAACGCATGTGTTCCCGATATTTCTATGATAATTGTAAGGGAACTAAAAATATAGAGGAACAGGTATCTTCGATTAGAGTAAAAAAGGAGAGATGAGGTCTTCGATCAAATTGATCGAAGGATGAGGTACTAGCCTAGCCTAGCCAAACAATCTAATAATTGATACCAAAGCACCAGATCTAACTTTTATATTTAATAAATCTATAGATTGTGGCGTACTTCCTGATACAATGTAGTAAAATAATCCCACTGTTTAAATCGGGTAGTAGGTCTGACCCCACTAACTTTAGACCAATAGTAGGTATTGCCCACATTCAGCAAAGTTTTTGAAAAACTTATTTTCATCAGGCATTTTTTTTTCTCGAAAGTGGGCGATTGGGCGAGCGATGTGTTTTAAACTGGTATGATGGAACTTCATAAGTCATTTTTACTGCGGGGTAACCCAGACACGATGACAGGATCTAGATTCAGAAGTGATTCAGAGAAAAGAAAACCTAATAACCGATTAAAAGTGCCATGTGTTTTATATTTTCGTATGATGGATTTAACCAGAACTTCATAATTATGTGGGATATCAATTTACTGAGGGGATATTCCAGAAAATAAACAGGAATATGTCGTGTAGGTACGTACAGTTGGCTGGACTCAGACGTCTTTGAGCGGATCTTTGACAGTTTGGAATATGACGCAGGGCGGGCAAACACTGTTTAATAAATAAAATAATGCTGGACATTTAAAACAGCTTGGCTTGGGGCTAGATGCCAAGATAATGCATCTAGCCCCAAGCCACAGAATAACTATGTAGTACCCCAAGCTAAGCAGAGCTTGTTTTATGGCTGGTTTTTAGGTAACAGTTATTTGTTCAACACGTGAGCAAAATGATTTTTTGTTGCACGTGCGGATATTAAATCCAGAACAAGCGAAGCAGTCTAGAGTAGTCGCGAGCGTAGAGTGGCTCTAAAGTAGACTGCTGAGCTAGCGAGGGATTTAAAAGGCACGAAACAAAAAACATTTGCTCTCGAGTTCAACATACAACTTTTCACCTCCACAAGCAAGAAAATATTTTGTAATTTATAGAAGAGGTCTACTGTCAGGATCTCATGTTGGTCAACAACCATGGAGGGTACGAATGCTATAAACTCTTTCAAACCATGAACGAACGAAATTATGCGTTTATGTGAAGGTTGAACGCGCTGTCTAACCTCCTTCCCTACGATAAGCTAAAATGAGTGCATGCAGCTCAAAGAGGTGCAAGTCCCATATAAATTCCGAACCTATGTATATTGTTTGGTAGATTATTTAAAGATGGCGCTGCCCGCCTAGAAGAAGGGTCTTTACAAGCCAAGTTGTCAAAGTACACATAAAAAAGGCGATGCCTTCAGTGAGAAAGTTTATCTCCCCTGGTGCAGATCGCGTAGTTTATTTTTTTTTCGGCGCCGACCATAGAGTATCATTAATATATAACACTATCGAAATTTAGTTCCTACGCATTCTGAATTCATATTACTTTTTTTCAATAAGTTGAATAATATCCTTTATTTCACATGTGAGCAAAACCCGATTTTGCTTACTGTTTTCGAGCGGCAAAGTCGCTGTTGTCGAGCTAGAGTGGTGAAAATTAAATTAATTAAATAGATATTTTTGTACTATACACAGAGAACACCTAGAACACCCGGAACAAATATCTGAGGATCGTACAAACATTTATCCCTTGGCAGGAATCGAATACGCAATCTCCTGCGTCGCAGGCGTTACTGTCATCACATCACACACGTGAGAGTCACCTCTTGTGGTAAGCGAGCGGCAAGTGCCGGCGTGCCGGGTGCGTGAATTAAATACTATCTAATTATGTGTAGGCGACTCGTACCTATGATAGTACCTAGTACGTTACGTAATATAGTTATTTTGTGCTAGTATATATATACCTCTAAGTATCTAACCTACTCTGGACATCTGGAGACTGCCCGTATTATAAAAGCCTGTTCAGTCATAGATATATGTATGCTTGAGTGACATTTATGCCATAGAAAAGCGTTACTCAAGCATAGATCGATGACTGAGCAAGCTTTCGTAATACGGCTCTTAGACCCTTGCTGTGTTATTTATAAACAGAGAGTAACGTATGATTAATTTTACTCTAAGTATTAAGTCGGTAGCAGATAAATCCAGTATTAATAAATAAAGAGTAAGGAGGAAGTAAGCTAATCCGAATCTACTCCCGGACTAACATTTAATCCTACGTACTACCTAGTTTAGAGACAGACTATTATGAGAATTGATATATCCATAACCTAAAAAGCCTCTAAAAACCTGTAATTTTTTTAGATTTTTTGTATTTTCTACGAAAATAAAACTACTCCGTGTACAGTAAACGCAAATATTTATACCTTTGATTTTATGTGTTACTAGCTGCAGCCCGCGGCTTCGCACGCTTTTTTCCGGAATAAAAGGTAGCCTATGTCCGGCCCCGGGATACCGTCTACCTCACTGCCAAATTTCACCGAGATCCGTTCAGCCGTTTTTGAGTTATAAATAGTGTAACTAACACGACTTTATTTTATATAGATATAGATGTACTTCTTTTGTTCTTAATACGATGGATATAGATTATTATGTTAACGATTTGAGGCAGATAGAAGAAATTTATGAGTTTGTAAACCAATTCCACTACTGAGGCGAGTAAAAATGTATAAGATTCGTAAGAATCCTCTAAAATTAAAGTGTTGTAATGAATAATAATTAATGCACACGCCAGCCGCCACAAAAACAAATCAACTTCAACTCAAAGAGAATGTAATCTTCAACTTCAACTTCTTTTTTTTTTTGGCGTTGCTTGCTTTTCGCTACGACTGCCAGTGTTTATGTCGGAGTGTCATATTCTTCAACTTAGAAAGTAAAACTCATAATTAAATAACACTCACTAAAACAAGTTGTCAAACTCATAATTTTGTGTGTCACTGTCATCAATGACGTCATTATTCATTCATTTCCTCACTCTCTTTACTTTTAAAATATGCGGGTTGCCATAACGCATGGTTAATCCCGGAGTAACGAATGCATTGTAACTCCGAGGTTACTTCATGTTTATTATTAGCATTGTAATTATCAAAGTTGATACTCGGCTAGTCTTGGATTAACTAGTCTAAGAGTAGTTTCGTAGTAAGCTAGGAGTAGAGCTTTTTTATTAATATGGCTGCTAGAGCATATTATGTGTCCTTACATACGAAAGTTGACTTTTCTACACGCGTGCAATGTGAAATCATGAGATAGCTTTCTAGTTGTTGGTGTGCGATTTACGGCACAATACGTTCTAATTAAGGCTCTACGTTTGTGAGCGCTGCAAGTGCTGAGCTTACGGTGAATTAATTTATGGCGATGGCAACACCGCTTTGAACGTGGTTGCCAACGGGGCTTTTCTTTTTACAAGCAGCAGTTCTAAGTAAATTGGATTTTACACCTATACGTACATAAAACTCTTAAAATTTTCGCGCTCTGTTAAACATCACTCACACTATTTTGTTGATTTTATAAACAGAAATTGCGCTACTTGTCGGTTTGAGTTGTATTATATACAAAAATTCACACTAATTGGGTAAGTAGGTATATATTAAATGATGATGATAATAACTGTACTGCTCCGGCCGAGGCGGGCCGAGTCTTGCTTGATTTTTGTAATGACTCTGAGGAGTCTGGGAGAGTAACTGTACGTCTTTTTTTGGACGCCAAATTTTAAAATCACAAGTATAAGCAGCCGCAATGCGCGCCATTTTGTGAAAAGGATAGGCATAGGATTCGCGTTCATAGGAGCGGGACAGAGCATAAGTTTTTGGAACGGCGAAAGCGTAAAAATCATAATTTTGCTTTTAAGGGTTCCGGGTGAAAACAGAACCCTATTAACATAATTTTTTTTATTGTCTCCGAATTTTTTTTTCCAGTTAATAAACTGGAAAGGGTCTCCGAAAAAGTGAAAATATGATGTTCTTTTGATTTGTACGGAACCCTTCGTGTGCGAGTCGACGCGCTTGGCAGTTTATTTACAAGAAAACTAGGTACACAATTTATGAAGAAACTGGTTCAACCAAATAATTAGTAATACCTCTATAATAAATAACCCACGAATCAAAACAAGTCATTTCAATAGACCGCTCGAGATCTCAGGAACCAGAGATCTCAAGCAAATTATGTGTAAAACGGTGCATTTTCATGATTTTTTCTTATCGTATTTTTTTCCCTCAATCGTGTTTTCTCATTCAAGGAACCAAAGCAAAAATATTGAATTTTATGTAATTCGAGTATTTTACCATGGGGGGGGAACCCGCGAGTACTGAGATCTAGGCCTAGTTTGATAATTAAACCCGTTTTAGGTTCACCTCATAAAGCTAAAAATAAAAGTTAATTTTCACAAACTACCTTATAAGACAATGTGGGTAGCTGACCTCAAGAGTTATCTCAGGATGAAGTAACAGCTTAAATAACACGGTTACTGCGCAGCCAATCTTCAGTTTTACGACCTAGTCTTCATATCCAAGTTTATTTTTAACTTAAGCTTTCGTACAATCAGGGGCGAGAACGGAGCAATGGCGCTTGTGCAATGCCCTCCAATAAACTCATGAAAATGCATTTAATATGAATGTTCGCATTTTGCAGGAGGAATTTTGTAATAAGTATTGGTGGGATAATTAATTGATTATCTTGAGTTCTTAACAGGGAAATGCCAGCTAGGTCAAGCATCTTGATCGCAACGCACTACGCTGCGGTACGCGGCGCAGGACACATAATCAAAAGCGTCTAGAGTTGTCTTTTGGTCGGTGAAGTGGGGAATGTGTACTACACACAGCGTGATACAAACAAGTCCATTGTCGACTATGGATTTGTTTATGCCACATGTTGCCGGTATGCCGGTGTGGCAAAATCAAATAACAGCTTCTCCACACAGACAGTTTACGTTCCGTCGTCGTGACGCTACGTTGTGCCGCATACAGCCTTGGTCTCTTGATCACCACGCAGTACGCTGCAATATGCACTATGCGGTGCCGTACACATTATCGTATGAAAAACGTCTAGTGGTCTTGTATTCGTCGAAGTCTACGTCAGCGGGAAGAGGCAAGCGCGCTGTGCCGCAGCACGCAGCGTTATGCACGGTGATCAAGAGAGCAAAGCTTACCGCAGCGCCGCATTAAAAGTGGAGTAATTTTGCTGTTTTGCATTAAGTCAAGTCTTAATGGAAAACAGCGAAATTACTTCAAATATCACTCTCTTAGAACACAAAATGCTATGCGGTTTCTAATGTAACTTTCCTTTACCTATCGAACACATCGATCACCTGTTTCTTTCCACACTGGGGTCGGCAACTCTTCCTTGCGATAGATTTGGCAACAATGGACTTCGATTTGTAACACGTTTGTAAACGTTGTTAATTGGAACAGACTGATTATTTTACCTTTAGAGTTTTCTTTAGAGTTTTAATGTTAGCAAGTGTGCTGAAGTTATTGAACTTTTTTTGTAATTATATTGTTTTATTAATCTAGCCTGGCTTGACCGTGGGATAAAAGCCATGTTTTAGACCTCATAAGGTCTTAACACACCAACAACTGTAGAACCGAGACTTATGGCGTTATTACTACAGCAGGCAAGGACCACTTACGGCACGGAGCAGATACACGGTTACATGGCAATAGAAAATTCTAACGTCAAATGCCTACGACTCGCATAGCGATTCGGCCTTCGCAATAAGACAGATCCCATATGGCTATGACAGCTCTCAACATCACGCCAAAAATACTCTCTGAATAAACGAACCAATTCGAAACAATCCTAATTCCGATGGAAAGTTACCCATCCGGTCGCACAGTGTACAGGCGAAACCTGATCTTATATTTAGGTGATTAGGAGACATAATCGTGCGATGAACATTTTATTCTGCGTGTGATAGGATAAGGAAATAGTTCTGATTGTCACATCGATCTAAGTAAAACAACCCACGACGGATACTTTTCGAAAAAGAAATAAATAATTTTAGTAAAACCCCCGACTAAGAGGAATGGATAAAACAGCAATGATAATTTATATATAATCAAATAAAGCTAACTAATATTTATCACCTTTCTATTATTACAAAGATAAAAAAATCCGTCGGGGGCTGCCCTTGCCATTCTCTGTTAACATTAAAGAAATGACTGGGTACCTAGAACAAAAGTCATACTCTTGAAGTACAAATTAACGTATTGTTTCTATGTGTAAAGTCGTACTGTACCTTGTGTATGGTCATTCACCATTCTACCAAAGACAGTTTAATGTATATGTCAAGTAGAGGTAAGTAAGGTACCTACGCATACATTTTATATCAACTTCCTTTATATCCGTCATGGGTTTTGCAAAATTTTTATTTTTTTGTTATGTTAAACTTTTTGGAGAGATCCTACGTTGCTGCCTGATGTGTGACGTAGTAAGTAACGTAAGTGACGTCATGTAAGTGGGTATGTTCCCGTATTAATTGAATTAAAATAAATAAATTGTAATTGAATTAAGATTGTTATAAGTAAGCCGTTGGTTTTGCGCTCTCTGCTCATAAGCAAGTGTTACACCAAACACTACGGCAATAAACCTTAATACCTTTGACAGAAAATTGTGTCTAAATTTTAAAAAGTTGATTGTAGCGCCCCCTGGTGAGTAGTCACCATACAACTCTAATAAGAACCATTGCCAATGAATCCCACACCTTTTACAGAAAACTGTGTCGATATCGATCAAACCGTTCTGGAAATAAATGGGAACATTGGTTTTCGCAAAATACACACTCAACAGCGCCCCCTAGCGAGTGACCGCTATACCACCCAGCTAAGAACCATTGCCAACGAATTCCGAACCCAATACAGAAAACCGTATCTAAATCGGTCGAGCCGTTTAGTAGATAATTGGGAACATGTGCAAATGCACACACACACATACACACAAAAACACATCCTAACACACACACACAACATCACACCCTAAACGCATATACCATCTCCGTTCCGTCGCGGGTAAAAAAGGGGAGATGAGGTACTACTAGCTTCTCGAAAGTGGAAGGCTCAAATTAGGTGCAATTAGGTCATTATAATTATTGTACAAGTATGAAATGTATGTGAGCTACTGTTTGCGTGTAGTTGTAACACAGGGCAGTTGTTCAGTAAGCGCTGGGAGAACGTACCATATCTACAGGCTTTACTTCTATCTATGGATTGCCGTGTACAAAAGAAAACTTCACGTTATTCGCACCGGACGATTTTAATTTTTGTAAGTCTTCATTGTAGTCATCAAAATCAACCATCGAAAGACAAAAAGTATATTCTTAGATAGATCTCCTGCACCAGCACTAATAATCATTACGAAAAAGCCACCATTTTCCGCAGTAAATCAAATTCAACTTCGCATTGTAACTCGAGAAAATATCTTGGATGTAATTTATCAAAGTCCTAAAGACTCGCGATCGAGTCCGTAAACGACTCTAATTTATTTAAAAAGATATTATTTTCAAAGGATCCCCATTTCGCAATCATTCTTGTAAAATGAACTGGAGCATCGTTATTTTATGAAATTTTCGTTAGTTTTCCTCTAACGAGCGAAATGGTAATACGCTAGCTAGATACCTACTTAACTTTACTCCGTCTATTATAAATTATAATAGACGGAGTAAAGTTAAGTAGGTATACTTTTATTTTATTAATCGCACCCGCGTGGTACCGAAGATTACCCATTGCAAACCACATAACAAACTAATTTCGCCACATGAATATGAAAATACATAAAAAAAAAACTGTTAACTCTAGCTTAATTGTTTCATTTGTAAATACTAGTTGTAATTTGTTTTTATTTTTGAATTGTAATTTTCTTTGTCAATAAAGATTAAAAAAAAACTAGTTTGTTATGTTGTTTACAACTTTTGTGTGTTGTTGTTTTTGGGTAATCTTCGGTACCAAGGGTGCGATTAAAAAAAATATATATCACTGCTTACATTATTCCAAGCTTATGTGAGCGAAGTCTTTGAGCCTAGCGAGTTTAATAACAACCTTCAACCAAAAACTAAACGTGTTTATCTGTAATTTAAAATTATTGGATATCTCGTTAACTTCAAACAACGAAACGGTGGAACTTTTCATCTATTCAACTTCGTGGAAATACCAACGGTAAAAAACTTACACCCAAACCTTCAAAAAAGGTTCTCAATTACTCTGTATGTTTTTTTTTAGCAGGACAATTGTCTAATACTCAGGGGTCTAAAGGAATTTGGTGCCAGTGTACAAGAATCTCTTCTTTCACAGCTTGAAAAATTCTTCACGAATAATTCTTTGGTAACTTAATCTGTTTTAAAAATAGTTGTTAAGCTTGTGGCAAGTCGGGTATCTTGTGCTGTGTTGTTATAAATGAACACCATTTTTTTTTCGTAGGTGTATATTGACTTTATTTCCTGTACAATTTTCTTATCAAAAATTGATTGCAATCTATTTTTGTATGATTTTGTATAGGGTATTAGGTATCTCTAATTGACGGAACAAGCGATGACCACCTGAAGTAATGTGTATTACCATTGCCTATAGATCAATACCTAGCAGAACTCTACAATCCACACGATGCACTGCCCCGGATCGTCAACCCAAAGCATAGGTATTAAGCATGACATGCGTGTAATTTCACCTGCGACCATACCATCCATACAAACAGGACCACAGTGGTATGGTGTATCTTGCTGTGTTCCAGCTTTGTTAGTGGCAGACAAACGCATGGTGATTGTACTTTTTTGGACCAGTCCTTCGCAAGAAGCTCTACTGTTTGTCTGTTGATAAAGTCATCACCAGCAAAGCATGTGTTGTGTTGATAATATTTCTGCAAGGTGACGTTTTTATAGTCAAGCACTTTTTATTTCTTGGCAGTACTTGGTAGTATTTATGTTTAGAAAAAGTGAAATTCTCTCATAGGGCACAAAGTTGGCTGACCCACATCGGAAAGACATAATATATTTCTTTACTTCCGTGCCAAAATTTGCTTGGAATTCTTCTTTTGGCCAGACATTTTCCTATTTATCATCGTGGTTAGCTAAAAGATAAGATATTGTAAAGTAGTAAATTTGAAATGAACTTTATCGTGTTTGAATCTTTCATGGTATAATACTTTAATTGAATATAATATTTATAAACATTTAATTATATTGTTTTCTTTTGTTAACAAATTTGGCTTAAGCTTAATTTATTAGATAATTTGTTTTGCAAGAGGCTAGTGCCCGTGAAAGGTACCTGTTGAGGTAAACCTCCTTTGCTGTGCAGATAACTTACAGGATTATTTATTTATTTATTTATATTATTATTCGATGGATATCGTTTGAGCTTTTCAAATACATAAAACGAATAAGTATGGGAACTTAGTTTCTTACGTCAACGTCTAACTCCTTTTCCCATTTTGATAGCCGTAACTTATTCATAACTTTATTAAGTTGGTTATTATTTGCACTAACACCTACACAGTTTCCTATTTCGCATAAACTTTGGTTAAAATGTTACAATAAGTTTTCCATACACAACATCATAAGCGAAGTTAGCTTCAAATAGATTTATACAATATAACTAGATAAGAAACTTATGTAACACAAGTTACGGGATTTGTATGTGAAATGGTATTTATATGTGAAGCCAGAAATATTACTTTGAAAGGAACGCGTGCAAAATAGTTTAGGTTTCGACAGTTTCTTAGAAACTCTGGCTAGCTTAGTTGTACATAAACCCAATGAGTTTCTTCATCAGAACTCCTATGGTATTAATTCGTTAATTTCATAGTTATTAATATAGCATAGCAAGTAGTGTTGTAGTTAACCAATAAACATATATTTTATTTTTATAACGCTGAGGTGCAGTAAATGCCATATACAATTTAAAAACCCGAGAACTAACGATAATGTCAGGGTTAATACTTCACTTGCAACATCGATACTATTTACTGATCCGAAGTTCAGCAGGAACTTGTCGGGGACAATGTAATTTGTAGTCAGTAGTCCGATACAAATACATCGGATTTATTTGGGATGATGAATTGTGCTCGACTCGAGTGGGGCTTGAGAGCAACACATTTCGACGATAGGACGTTACAAATGATAATTGCATCTCATGTTAACACGTAAATAAAAAAAATTACTTAATGAATAAAAATAATGTAATTGTATTTGTGTCATTAAATAAAATAAAATAAAACTTGTGTCTTTTGTATTGTATTTTTGTTAGTGTAAGTACAAATAAACCGCCAAGTGCGAGCACACGACAGGTTTATCATCATCATCATCATCAACCTATCTTGGTCCACTGCTGGACATAGGCCTCCCCCAATGAGCGCCATAGCGCCCTGTCTTCAGCTTGCCGCATCCAGCATCTGCCTGCAGTCTTTCGCAGATCGTCATCCCCTGGCCGGAGGGCGTACTACATTACGTTTGCCGAGTGGCGGTCTCCACTCGAGAACACGTTTATCCCAGCGGTTGTCAGTTACTCACGAACTATGGCCAGCCCACTGCCACTTCAGTTTGCTAATTCTCTAAGCTATGTCGATAACTTTGGTTCTCTGTCGGATGTATTCGTTACGAATCCTATCCTTCAGAGAAACTCCGAGCATAGCTCTTTCCATAGCTCGTTGAGCGACTTTGAACTGGAGGACCAGACCAACGCACCACTACGACCAGCACGACGGGTTCCGTACCGTAAAAATCAGGCCACTTTTTCACAGAACATCAAATTTTCACTTGTTCGGAGACCCCTTTTAATTTTCAACTTTATTTTATTTTTAGTTTGGTAATATTACAGTTGAAGTGTTACTTAATTAAATAAAGTTTCATGTGTCTACCTAGTGTAAAGAGAAATACACATTATCTGAAAATTTCAACTGTCTACCTCTTACAGATTACCTCTTACAGATTATTTATTATTAATTACCACTGTTCATTAACCACGATAGATGATCTGAAAATGTTCAGCGAATTGATTGATCGTTACAGAAACACGGTGGTTTTTGTCCCAATCAATCGAACTTTCCTTTTAGCTGGTCACGTATTCGCTACACCGCTGGTACTACGTCAATTGAATAGTAAACAGTCGAATTTGCGAGAACCGAACAGTGGGGTTCGTATTACTTTCGGTCCTCCATCATCATCACATCAATGTTCTTTGTGGGTGTACGAGCCTTCTAGGTATTCAGCCCTTCACAAAGAACTTTGAAGAACCCCTTCTGCAGGAATAAAGGTACGCCCTTATTCCTACAGAAATGTGAATCCTGAGGGCTATTTTCACAGAAGAAATAATGTTTCTTTTGAATTAAATCTTTAAGGCGCATTTAACGCTCTTTTTAGATAGTGAACGAAACTGAACCGTTAAGCTTCCGGTGACGCAGAATGTTATCAATGTTTTCACTTTTAATGATAACCTTCATCGCAATAGCGTAGTCGGTAGTCTTTGGCTACTACTCGCTATGAGGGCTATTACAGTAAAGGCAAATTTTGTTTCGACAATTCCCAAATTTTATCCACTTAGTAGGTATGGTACTTAGTTACTCGTTCTGAACTGTACTTTGTCGTTTTGTACAATTGGTATTTTGATACTAAGGAATAGTTACACCTCGTAACCTAAAATTTGAGATGGATGATGTTAAGTTGGTAGTTAGTTCTAAAGCAACAAAAATATGCTTTTAATAATAATGAGTTGAAGGACCTAATCGACGACTGTACATTATAAGGGCAATATATATTCTTACGGTTGAAAATAACCTGCTTGTGGAGTTTACCCTCTCTGCTCTCAGCTCCAGCCTCCAAAACCTAAACTGCAGGGCCGTCTTTAATCCATTTGAGGCCCTGGGCCCATTAGGATAATGGGGCTCCTATGACCTTGACCGATAACTATTATGTTAGAAAAAACAATATCATTGGAAAATTCAATAGTTTGGCCCTGAACATTACAGTTGTAGATAAATGTTCACTTCGACTCCTTGGTTCACTAATGTTTAAACCAAGGAGTCGAAGTTATGTGATGAGTGGAGTCTTTTCAGTTACCAGTAGATAAAAAAATTCCAAATTTCAACAAAACTTAGCTTAAACTTAATAACTAGGCTGTTACAATTAGGCATTCGGTTTTGTGTTTTTGTACCTAAATTTACGTATTATTTGAGATGTAGTCAACTGTGGAAACACAGCGAGCTCTTGGAAGGCTTATACAACATAATAAAGAATATTCTATCATCGGTTTTGAATATCGATTTAGATGACAAGGCATGGTCACAGGCCTCTCTGCCTGTCAAATTGGGAGGCTTAGGTATACGCAAAATTTCAAGTGTAGCCCTTCTAGCGTTCTTGTTTTCCTCTTTTTATCCTCTAGAAAGGCTGACTATAAAATATCAGATTACCTAGAGTCCAAATTTCTAGATAATCTGATATTTTATAGAAAGCCTTTTTGCGCGGGAAGTTCAAATTCAAATTCAAAGTGCTTCATTTCCTTTTGACCTTACAGGACTCTTGGACACATCACAAAATACAAATTACATAAGTAAAACTAGGAAATAAACTTGTAATCGATTTTGTTATTTTTGCTCAACATTTGGGTTTCACAGGCATGCTCACGTCTAAATGACTTTATTTTTAGAATCCCAATATTTTACATAGTAATAATTTTTTAAAATATTTTTGTAGTTTTATTTGCTACATGCTTTTGCCTGCGGTATTACATGCGTTTTTTCCGGGATAAAAAGTAAGTCAGACTGAGTTACTGTATGAGTTACTATGCAAACTATAAGTTTACATAGTAACGTAGTTATATTTTTCGCGTTGACAGATTAACATTACTATTTATAAAAAGTTACTGTGCGTGTTTATGAAATATTTAATTCTTTCATTGTCAATAATTAGGAACTTCATAGGCGTGTATGTGTCAAATAAAATAAGTGCGTACACGGAGTATAGTAAAAATAAAACTTAATTCATAAATTTTCCATGGATAGTGTGCATTAACATTTTATTTTAAAGACATGCGAATAATCGAATAAATGATAAATATTAAACTTAACGTTAAATACATTTTAAATAAATGTTTATAAAGATTTGATGTTTGTTTATTTTCGAAATAGGTACTCTATCGATCGGGGGCCCTGGCCAAGAGCCCAGAGTGCCCAGTAGACAAGAGGGGCCTGCAAACTCACTTCCTCTGTTGTAGGTAAAGAATTCCCTTCGGATAAATCAATTTGCAGGGACATTTTTATCTCCCAACTTGTACTCCTGTTGAAATACAAATAGATTTTACGAATGCTCAAATTGAATTTCTGAAAGCGACAAAGTAAGTTGAAGCGTTTCGTAACGAGACCTTTTCTTTTTGAAATATAATATAATGTCGCAACAAAAATCTATACGGTTGATTTATTATTATACTGTGTGCGTATTGATGAATTGTACCATTAGGTACCTTTATTCATTGCATTACATATGTTATGTATTGTATTAAGTTTATCAGTCCTCTAGTACCCATAACACAAGCTCAGCTTAGCTTGGGGCTAGATGATGCTTTGTGGATTGTCCAGCATTATTTATTTATTTATTATACGGGACTTGGAATACGATAAATCACCTTTTTTCTACGAACTAGCCTTTACGAGACTACATACGATGGCTCCTTTTTCTAAGGCATTATAGGCAAATGATTTCTCAGTAAAGTTACTAGGAAATAATTTTAGTAAATTCATTAACACACTGGTTTGGTTTACCATCATGCTTTTCTTAGCATGATTTTCCGAATGGGTTTCTCTACTATTATATTTATTTTAAATGATTTTGGTAATCTGACGAAAACAATGAAATTAATTACTAATCAATAGGAAGTTGCTAATTAAGATATGGTTATATATTATATGTTATACCTACATTTCTTTATTGACAAAGAAAATTACAATTCATTAATAAAAACAAATTAGAACTAGTATTTACAATTGAAACAATTAAGCTAACTGCAGACTGTTGCAAACAATCTACAGGTAGCTCAACTGATCCATATCAATACCAGTCGAAAGCGTCCCCAAGACGCTGGCTGCATTGCCCCGCTGCTGTATGGCTATGCTGATGCGCTGCGCCATATACCCACCAGCTCTCGGGTCACGCGTCGAATCGACCAGACGCTCAGATAACTGAGACCTGCATATTTGTGTCTCTTGAGATCCTCGGCCAAACCTGCCGAGGATTTAATATAAGTTGTTATCGTACATTATTAATATTAAGTTGTTATCCTCAGATATTTTATCTTTGATTTCAGGTAATATTATTACCAATCAACAATGTGGACTCTACATGCGTAAGTACCTTTTATTTTTCTATAATTCGTCAATATATCAATAAGATAAGATCACTGTCAAAGGCGTAATATATAATTCTTTATAAAAATCAAACTTAATCATAAATCGATAATACCTAAATATTAAACGTAGTAGTATAGATAGACAACATATAATTTATTTGGTAAAATATTAAAACAATCATTGTTTGTATCAGCTTTTACACAATCGAACAGATTGACAGTTGCGCAACACTGAGTGACTCTTGTACTAGTGTAGGTACAAATATCATTATTTATAGGGCCATTTGCATCTATTTCAGACGATCAATAGATTCATTGATGTCCACGTCGTCTCTTGTTGTTATGTCTGTCGTTGATTGCAGTATCTGTCCATGTGTTACACACCCACGGAATAGCTCCACCTAAAAGTGTAAGAGCAAATGCGTACTGCGTTCTGCGTATTGTCACGAGTCGACCTCTGTTTATTACCGACTCGTCTTATCCTGCTTCGTCTGTGTTCAATATGCCATTACACGTTGTGTCCGACCTACGACATTTCTGTCGTTAAGTGTCCATTACGATCTTCGTACGAAACCAGTTTTTGCTCTGTGTTTTGTTTTATTATCTACAAGCATCAAGCATGTACATCTTTTGCACAGTTACCTACGTTCCGCTAAGTTTTCCGCCGAATTTGCGAGAACAATCCGACGGGCGATGATATCTAAGGTGGGAAAACTCTTTATGTGCAGTTAGTTGTAGAGTGATGTTTTGTTTTGTAGTGTTTATCAGTTGTGAGTTCAGCGTGTGGGAGTGCGGCGACGTGAGCGTGATGTAGGCAGGCGGTGGTGTGAGTGAGTGCGCGAGTGTGGGTGTTCCTGTGAGGCGCGCTGACGGCCGGTGGAGCGCTCGCTCGGCCGGCGCCAGCCAGTTCACTTCTGAGCGCCACGGGGCTGCCGCGTTCTCGCTGCGTAGAGCCATCACTCGCGATCAACTAACTTTGTGCACTGGAAACTTTTCACAGCAGTTCAGACGGACCCGACGGTGGCGCACCGCTTTAGTTTCGAATTTCAAGTCGCGAATTGGAGTAAAACGTGGGAGCGTCCACTGTTGCGTGTTTGATCGGATCGGTCGGTCTATTTTTGAATATTCTCTAAACGCTTCGGCGACGTGAAGTTTTCGAAACGCAGTCCGCCGGTGCCGGGTTAACGGCCGCAGTGCAGCACGCCTGCACCACGATTCTTGTGTTTTTGTTGACGGATTTTTGTTGTTTAACCTCCACATTCGTGCCCGAGAAACGTTATCTGTAAGTATGACCCCGGTTGATTTACGATACTGGCTTCTTTCGTCCCCAACCCAACCTATCAAACTAATAATTGCAAGGCACTCACCACGTAACGTAGCTCCATACCAGTACGTTGGTGGATGTTTATATGGTGAAATGAACTTCATTATGCATATATTTTTGCAAAGACGAAACCCGATTTTCTTCGAATCGTGTCGTATGAATAAACGTGTGATGTTTGACGATGTTTATTGCACACAAACGTACGTAATACATGTGCCATTGCGTATTAATATGGCTGTGTAGTTGTGGTATGTACAACCGTCCATAAAAATATAATCAAACATATTACGTGAACCTAGTACTTACGCACTGCATTGAGTGTTCTGCATAACATCGTCCAATGCCAAGCTATAAGATTTAACTCAGGTACCTACGTGCGTAACTTTTTATGTTTGTCGTCAATGTAATAAAACCACTCGTGCATTATTACAACTCGAAACTTGATGCATATTGCATGATTGTTCTGCGTAACATCGTCCAGTATTATGTTTAACGTATTGAAGTACGTTGGTAACGTTTATATGTTTCGCGTCAATGTAATAAAACTACTGATACGGGCACCTATATACTTCCACAATCAGAAGTTCATTATTATCTAGACACTACTGTTTGTATATTCTATTGTTTTTGTATGCAGTGCGTTACTCTTCCGCGTCAAGCACAATATTTGTTTGATGTTTACATAATTTATCATCACTTGTTATGCAGTTGTTGTTGTTGTGACGATAATGTGATTCTTAAGTAGGTACTTTGAGCCTATTACTAATAAACAATTTTGTTTCATTAACTATACAATAAGATATAGAATGGTTCGCGGTGATGTTTGGTCCGATATCGACATAATTGTTTGGTCTTGCTAATTTCATGTTCTTTTGATGATCGCCCTCTATAAAAAATACAGAATGAAGTCAGTCAGCACATGAAAAAGTTTAAAATTAAAGTGAAATAAATTACTCTCTTTAAGGCTACTTGGAATTTTTTAATCAACAAAAATTGCAAAAATTAAATAAGGAATGCAAATATTTTCGAATGCTCTCCTAGTCGAGTCGACTATTCGACCCTAAGGCGTACTAAAATTATGTTTTTACTTTGCTACAATGAAACTCAATTAATTTAAAATAAAAAAAAAATATCATTTCGTGTCAGCACAATGCATGTGACTTAAAAAAAAGATAATAATTTTTATTTGTATTCTCTATTGATATAGAAAAATATCTAGATATTTATATTTTATTAATAGAAAAGTAGATATTTTATATCTCAATCGCAAAATTTCTAACCGCAACGCTATTGGCTAGAGCGAACGTAACGTCGCCGTTCACATTTCGTATTGTCATCATGAAGCTTTGGCGGGATATCTTTTTGTATTATTTCGGTTGTTTAGTAAAGCGCAAGCAAATTTGATCCTTAGTGAATAATTTAATTTTTCAATCTACATCAATGTCAGAAATTGGTTTTGTGAAAGTCCAGTCGGATAATTTACCTAAATAGATTATGTGTATGATAATAACTACCAATTTCGCATCAAATTCGAAGTTAACGTCTTCTGAGCTCAAAGGAGTAAAAACTGCAAGGTAAATAAGTTATAGTATACATTTGATTTTGATTTTACATACTTAGTTGCTATTAGCGCCTACCTAAGCGTTAGACGAGATAATTTATCAAAACTTGAATTAAGCATATCATATTTATTAATAATCATATAATGCTATACAGGGTGTTAGTCTAATTAGTACACAATACTGAAGGAGGACATTCATCTGCTACCACAAATTAATATTCAGTGAACAAATTAAGCCGTAAACATAACTCCACACGCACTATCTGGAGTTTCTTTCATCTAAGGATACGTGACGATTCTGCGACGATAACATTGTCATAGTGAAGCGATTGGTTAGCAGAATTGGGCCCCAGGTATGTGTGTTAGAAACGATTCCTTTAGATAAAAAAAACCTAGAAGTACTAACGTTAAAATAATCTTCAAAGCAGTATAAAATACTTATAGTCGATCTATTATTTCTTTATGCAAACGTAAGGAAAAAGTGGTGCAACGCGATATGCACCACGTTTTCTTTACGTTTGCATCTCGCAGTCTAAGAAAAGAAACTTTGTCAGGTGCAGTTTCGTTGTAATTTTGCACAAGTGAACAATAAAATATTTACAATAAGCTTTTTCATCTTTTTCTATAGTACTATGATGGTTTTTATCAGTTATTTGATTCAAATTTTAATTTGATTACAAAAATCACCGAAGAAACAGAAGCACTTTGAGTTGACAATCTGAATGGTGACGTCACGCTAAAGGGCCAATATGGCAGGGTTTCTTTTACCCGAAACTGAGTCTAGTTTTACGTTTAGCTGCATAATTTAAAATTTTGTAAATGTTATATTTTTTCGGTTATGTATTAACCTAATCAATCGATAAAAAAAATCTATGCATATGCCTTATTCTTTACATATCTAAGATTTGTAGACGCTGAAATTAGATTCAAATTTTTCTCACTGCGGTCAAGTTCCTAATTTGATCAAAAGAAAAGCCCTGATTACAACGCAAGCAAGTGATTGTTTTGTTTGCATTTCTAACAATAATATTAAAATTTTTAGTCCCGCTTTTGGAAGAAAATGCAAATTGCCTATTTACCCTCTTGTCGCGCTTAAAAGGATCTAAGATTAGGGCCTATTTTTCCATTCCTTAATTGCCTTTCCTATTTCCTTTATATAAGTACAAGATCTGTCAAGCTGATGATTGTTTCGGACTCTAGACTCAAACTTTTTTGACCCAAAACTTTTGGCACGAAAATACATCTTAAATTTATACAGTTTATTCCTTCCAATACTTAATTAAAGTTTCAAGTTTTACCCTTTAGAATACCGTTCCCGTTCCACGCACACATTTTGTATAATAAACCGTGCATGTCTACAGAACTGTTCCTAAATTCCGAATGCAAATTAAGAAAATTATATCTTAAAAGATGACTTTTTACCCTTTAGAGATACAGCGTACGTAATATCGATAGTTCTAAAACCAAAACAATTCCACATCGTTTCGTTTTATCATGCGTTACACACACATACATTCACACGACTTATCAATTATCATACTAGACCTTATTTCTAAGGTAATACGACGCTAGTTCTGTGGTTCACAAGCGTCTGGTAGTAATGATTGGACCTGCCTCCCTTGGAGGTCACGTGTCACTGATATCTTGGCTACTAGATACTGTTTAGCGTTTGTATGAATGAGTTCTTGATAAGTTTTTATTGATGGTGTGTCTAGTTTTTAGGGTTCCGTACCCGAAGGGTGAAACGGGACCCTATTACTAAGCCTCTGCTGTCCGTCCGTCCGTCTGTCAGAGGGCTCTATCTCATGAACCGCAACAGAGAGTTGTAATTTTTAGAGAATACAGATGAGAACAGCAAATAATAAATAAAAATGAAATAAATATCCAAATTCCATACAAAAAACGTATTATTTTTGGCTGTTTTTGCTTTTTTATGTCAAGGCTGTATCTCTTGAACCACAATAGATAGACGCATGAAACTTTCTATAAACAATTAACACTTCGACTGTGCGTGCGTATCGATGACGGGCACTTGGCGGTTCATTAGAGACTAGTCCACCGCCCGGAGTTCGCTTTTATTTATTACCGTTGCTTCTCAAGACTTTGTTTTGTAACCAAGCCAATGTACCTATATCAAGGTTATTTTCAAACGACGTCATTCACGTCAGTCTCTTCACGTCATTGGTTCAGTCGTAAGAATAAGAACATGCGCACTCCTTATGAGTAATAGCTTTCCGTGGTCCACCCACGGTAACAATCAAACAAACATGCAAACTGACATTACGAACAACATCTAGACCCACTTGCTCTATTGCTTTGCTTCATTATCGTTATCCTTATTATTACCAGCTGTTATGTCCTTTAGTTATATTGCAACAATTGCGGTCTCCTGCAGAATAATGATTTTATAACCCTTTGATAGGATGTCGAGAACAAAGTTCTGTGCTTGCTTTGGTAAATCTCATGTCATCACGTGTATAGATTTATATAAATCTCATTAATTTAATGTATAAATGTATGTATAGTGACATCAGTGTTTATGTTTTAACGAGCTAATATACCCAATTATCGAAGGATCTGAATTTTATGATCCCTATCCGTCTGGTTCTAAATCTAGACCATGACAGATTATTTAAATGAATGACTTGATGCGTTTTCATAAGTCTTACGAATCGAGCTTTTTCTATTAAGAATTATTTCTGGTTAGGCTTGCTACGCTTATTTGAGTTCACATGGAGGTACTTAGATGTATCAAGCCTTCAAATAGGTATTTGAATTACGAACATAAGAGAGATAAGACAATATTTTATCTCGTAGGTACCTATAACACCAGCTCTGCTTACTTTGTGATGATATATCATATGATGCTGATGTACATGTTGACCGTCATTTATTCAAAGTTGCTAAATCTACAAAATTATCTATGTTAATTAATTATGTCAATAGCTTGAAAGAGCTAATAGACAAAACTAAAACTTCTCGACTACGACTCAATGACACCAAACGCGTGCTTAGGGTTCGTTACAATGTAGCAAATGATAATTGTCAATTTGGCTCCGTTCGTAATTGTCCCAACGATTAACATTTACAGCTAACATCTCTGTAAACAATGATAAGTAAACAATTCAAGACAATATTGTGTGGATGATCTTGCGCTAAGCGATTTTTGATGGCTGCTGCTGCTGTGTCAGATCCAACAATGTTTACTTTTCTACATCTTCCAATGTCTAACCGTACCTACTTTTGTAGAAATAAAGAAGCTGAAAGGATCGTTACGCGAATTTTTCTGGCTTTCTATTAGTCATTGTACTAAATGAACGGTGAAAGTTTGGTTTCTACGGCGTACTTTCTGTATTAGGTTAGGTACTCAGAGTAAAAACTGTTTCGACTATCGTGAAATTTGCTTTCATACGTTTCTTTACGGGCATTTATAATGTACAAAGTAAATCAGTTATCTAGTACCCATAACACAAGCTCTGCTTAGTTTTGGCTAGGTGATGCCGTGAGAATTATCCAGCATTATTTATTTATTTATTTGAGAAGCGCGGACCAACACCGCCACAGAGTATGTAGTTCCATGAATATAGTGGTAATTTGAAATTGCAATGCTAAACGATAAGCCGTAATTAGACTTTGTCTCAAAAATATTGTATTTCGACCACACATTTTATGAAAATTTGCAACTCGAACTGTACTTCGTAAAACAGATAATGGTTGCAATTTTATCTTTCTCTACTGTATGCGTGAGCTTGGATGTCAACATTTTCTATTTAATAATACGGCACCTCTGTCTGATATAAATACAGTAAATTGTACCAAGTCACGCAAATCCAGGTAGGTATTGTTCGAAGTTTTCCATTACTTTGTTTACCTACAAACGTAAGTTAGTTTGTGTTGAGTTATTAACATGTGGCAAATTATACATTTGTGAATTTGTTTGCTGAATTTTACTAATTTTTTTGAAACAGTTCGGTTTAAGCGTCCATTGAAATTATTTATTAAGTCATTCTACTACTTTAGGCATTGTGTGGAACATTGGGAGTTACTGCAAACAATATAATACCATAGCCCAGCAAATCAGTCCGTGTTCATCGCGTAAAGTTAAATTAACTTTATTGTTGTCGTATTTTAATCATTACTTCTTTGTTTTATTATTTATTTAGTTGAAAAAGTTTAGTTCTAAGTAGTTTTAATTTTCAATGTTTGGTTTGAAATGTATTGTGGTTTATGAGAAATAAATAATTTTCATTTCATTTTAAAAGTTCGAAAAATGCCCTCCTTGTTGGACGATGGTTATCAAGCTATCCCTACCTAGTCTACTACAATCACTTCATGAGTTCCACAGTTTCGCGAGCGTTCGCTAAGTCCCTCGCACTCTGAATGATTAAATTTGAACATCCAGTGGAAATTTTTATGGTGCAAGAAGCTGGTGCAACTTCAAATAGTCTTATCTCTGTGTTATAGTTTCGTAAATCAACCGCTGACAGATTTCACAGCTGCTGGAGATTTGTTTTGCTATAAAACCATAGAAAACTTTTGCAGATAAAAATAGCTTTAAAAAACGAAAAGTTTTAAATTTGAGAAATGTTGATCAAATAATTCTGTAAATAATAATAATAAATCATTTTATTGTCTATAACTTCTTAACCTAAACTAGAATTATAAAAAAAAAAGTTTCTAATGATAGGCAAAGAGAGTAGATCCAGCATTGTGCTGCATGTGAGGAACATGCAGCGCTGATTCTAAATCTACTCCCCTCGGATAGGTGGTCACCGAGGTTTAGGATAGCGGGCTTAAAGTAGGTTCTTATACTTATACTACATCTATTTCAATCTCACTATAAAAACTCCGTCTGCAGGGTGCATCGGTTACTTCCATGTGTGAACATTATATTTAATAGTGATACTCATTTGAATCTACTCCCCTCGGATAGGTGGTCACCGAGGTTTAGGATAGTGGGCTTAAAGTAGGTTCTTATACTTATACTACATCTATTTCAATCTCACTATAAAAAACTCCGTCTGCAGGGTGCATCGGTTACTTCCATGTGTGAACATTATATTTAATAGTGATACTCATTTGAATCTACTCCCCTCGGATAGGTGGTCACCGAGGTTTAGGATAGCGGGCTTAAAGTAGGTTCTTATACTTATACTACATCTATTTCAATCTCACTATAAAAAACTCCGTCTGCAGGGTGCATCGGTTACTTCCATGTGTAAACATTATATTTAATAGTGATACTCATTTGAATCTACTCCCCTCGGATAGGTGGTCACCGAGGTTTAGGATAGCGGGCTTAAAGTAGGTTCTTATACTTATACTACATCTATTTCAATCTCACTATAAAAAACTCCGTCTGCAGGGTGCATCGGTTACTTCCATGTGTGAACATTATATTTAATAGTGATACTCATTTGAATCTACTCCCCTCGGATAGGTGGTCACCGAGGTTTAGGATAGCGGGCTTAAAGTAGGTTCTAATACTTATACTACATCTATTTCAATCTCACTATAAAAACTCCGTCTGCAGGGTGCATCGGTTACTTCCATGTGTGAACATTATATTTAATAGTGATACTCATTGGCCCTGAAGTAAGACAGCACCAGCTCACAAAAATTTCATCTTAACTTCTCTTAAAATTCTGTAATTTACTAGCAACTCGCTAACGAATCTAAAAACGCTGCATTTCCAAAGTCTGTCCCTTTCTACATACTCCGTAGTCCTTGTCTACGCAAAAACAGAGAATGCAAATTTTAAAATTAGTTTATCTCCCGGACGCTAGCGAATGACTGCGATATCTATCTGAACTGTGCCGTGATGAGGTCGGTCTAACCACCGTACAGCCTAGATCCAGTAACTCAACTATTAGATCCTTGAGACGAGCTTGGTGTTACGAGCTATGTTAGTCCTTGCCTGGTTACTGAAGCACTAATCGAAGCACTATGTGATTTTCCACTCGAAAACGAGATCTTACCGGATGAAACTAATTAAAAGACCAAACTAGTTATTAACTATGTTTACAAATTGTCAAGTACGGCAAGTTAATGAAGTTTTTAGTCGCTTTTGTTTTTTTGTTGAGTAGAACCGGGCCCAGGCACTAATAGAAGTTAGATCACTAAAACGCCATAATGAAATTAGTCGCTGCCTTTAGATAGACCACCTGAAAATCTTATTTGATCATCATAAAACATCTTGCTCAGGTCTTAACTTGACCTGATGCAAAAGATTAAAGAAGAAACTGGCCTTGCTCCGCTCCGTAGATTAAAGCGGCGGGCGGGTGTGGCGGGGCCACATAGATATAGTACATAAAGTACTGTAAACCGAGCTACGTCGTACTATCTATGGCGTTTATCTGGCGCCTCTTAATGGCTGTAGATCAGCAATTACCAGCTCTCGTGCGATACCCCGCCTCCTTTAGCCGGCTACTATGCTACGCAATTCAATCGAAGCGTTCCTATTATTTCTAGAAGTTTAATAGACCACTAAATTGAAAGCTTTGGATTTTGTTGTGACATCTTCACACGCGTCAACAGATCGTCGGTTGATGTCGGTTCCTGGTAATAAGCATTATCTATTCATTTCGCTTGGCATACGGATCGCTGATCAAGTTATGGCATCCTTTGAAGAAAATGTTGTTCAGTTTCTACAGTTCTGAAGAATACATCATACAAATTATATTGTAATGAATTTTTTTTGAGAGAGCACGTTCGAGATTCTGACTCAATCAGTTTTTACAGGAAAATGTTCTTGCGAAGACAGTATATGTGTTCAGAATTTTATGTTTTGGGAGTAGGTGCTTCCTGTGGATTGTATTTTTGAACCTCCTTATTTATTCATAAACCATCACTTGCCAGCTCTTCCATATAATTTATCCTTATTCGCATAACCTTAGATACCTATTTAAAAAGTTTGCACGTCTAATCTTGGATCGCATTAGGAAAATTGTTTTTCGAGGAAGTCTATGAATTTTAATTTCAATATTGATGATGTATTTTCATAACTGAAGTGTGCTAGGACTTCATTGTATCTGGGTCTAGATGGTTGATAGGTAGGGTATATAATGTACCCTATGGGTGTTTTGTTTCTTCAAAATATCAGCTGAAATATTTATGCTGGTATTTTGATAAAAGAAATGCTTCTTAGTGACTGCCGAACCAAAATCATTAAATATTTATCTCATTTATACTTGAACTGTAATTAAACGGAATCGAAATCTTGTTTCTTAAGATCCAAATGGCATTTAATGGAATTCACTATCCATCTCTTGAGAGTCGTTCAGTGTTGTATGTATGAGTTGCTCTCATCTTTATCTTACACGTGCGTGGTTTGAAACACGTGAGATGGCCATAAAGACAGGTCACATGGAAATCTGCCTGAACACCAACAAGAAGTTTATTATGCGTTCAAATTCAAACTTTACTACGCACAAAAATAAGTTTAAAGACGTCGATAATACGGATGCATTTCATTTGATTAAAGTGGAACTCATAGGAAAGGCTTTGCTAGGTTCAAGACTGAAACCACAGAAACTAAAAGTAATAAACCTCAGACAGCGATGGACATAAAACGGGTAGAAAATATGACGATGTAAATTATTATTATAGCGACAGTAATAATGGTAGCTGTAATCATAGGAAATCTAGTGTTTAGGCCACAGAATAAGCACTAGAATAACGTGCCAGAGGGTGAACAACCTTCGAAGACGTCTCGTCTGGAATGGTAATTATTATTGTTGCTTTGAAACTTGCCGTGTCAATGACCAATGGAAACACCATAAATTATTGTATAGGAAAAGGATTCTTGATAATTTTCCATTACCTTCAATTCAAGATGAATTATTTATTTTGGTTTATGTTCGATTGGCATCTATGAATTTTTTACTTTATGTTTTGGAGTTTTGTAGTGAAGTAATTAATCATTAAATTCTGTTTGTTTTTCATTCTATAATCATAGCGGAAGGACCTTATTTTTTATGGATCCTGTGATTTTTCCATTATTATTATATTATTATATATATATATAATAATATAACAATATTATTATATACCTATAGCAATGTCACTGTTTTAGAGTCCGCTTCCTATCAGTAGACCTCTCTGCCTAACTGTTTATCTTACTACACAAGGTGGAGTGAGGTTCACCCACCCTTATGACGTCGTCTTGTGCATTGCTTCCTATAGTTTCCATTAGATCCACACAACCTCTCTCTCCATAGCGACTATCATTCCTATCTGATAAGGGTTTAAAATTTTTCGCCTTATATTCCTACTTAGTCCTACCATAGAATAACAAGTCTATGGTCCTACGTATTTACCTTTTACCTGCTGTACCTTACCTACCTAACATACGGTCATCATTATTCGTCTAAAGTTAATTGTATTTTCGATGTCTTTCGTTGATTAAGTTAGTCTACTTCTATTTTGATCTTCCTCCCGTCTAGCCCTAGTAATCTTAGACCCCAACGGCTGATTACAATTCTGTTATCATCTTTGTTATAGATGGAAGAATACCGTTTCTTCATTTATTTCCACTTGGAACACCTCTCGGCAAAGCAACGTGTTTGTTTGTTATAATATCATGTTGTCGGTGTGTATGTTTGACCTCGCTATCGCGACAAGCCTCCGCCGTCATCTATCTTATCAAGATGACGCGTCAACTGCTGCTGCTGTACATTTTGTCCCGCAATTTGCCTACAGCATTAAAACTAGCTTCTCCACTTGGCTTCACATACATTATTACTAAAAAAAAAGTAGGTATACCTATTTTATTATTCATCTTCACAAGTTCTAATTTATCATAACTCTGTTCTCAATTTGTTTCTCTTATTTGAGTGTAATTTTCTTTGTTAATAGAAACAAATTAGAACTAGTATTTACAATTTAAACAATTGGGCTAACTGCAGACTGTTGCAAGTTGTTG
This sequence comes from Eupithecia inturbata, assembly GCA_963662085.1. Taxonomy (NCBI): domain Eukaryota; kingdom Metazoa; phylum Arthropoda; class Insecta; order Lepidoptera; family Geometridae; genus Eupithecia; species Eupithecia inturbata. The sequence continues at coordinate 5,677,729 of OY759195.1, forward strand.
TTACCTAGTTCCTCATTTCATTTACAACGTAAAAATTCGAGAATCCATCTTACCAAAAAATGTGTGGGATTATCTGGCGGTTGAATCTGTTACAAAGATTACAGTTAAAGTAACAAAGACGTGAAATTTTAGCAAGTACTCAACACAAATATTTTCTATGAGTCAATTGTATCAAGAAACAGATGTGACTAAAACAACCATCCCCGAATTTAATATCAAGACTGCGCAATTCACTGCCTACAATAGAGTGTTACTAAACAACCCGCCATTGTCTCTAAATCATAAATGGGCCATAAAATGCTTATAGCCCGAGCTAAGTACCATTCGTACAGACCGACAGACCACACACACGTGTGCCCACATCTCATTAATGCAATCGATACGCCCTCAGTGAACATTACGAACTCTATAGCGTTAGTTTATTGCTCTGCCAACCGGTTAGGTTTAGATGTGTATCGCACATTGTGTTGAAAATGTTGAAATCGACCTCGCTTGTTTTGATACGAAAATCTGAGGATTCGCGGAAAAATCTTAATCTTCTCCTAATCGCTTTGTGTGTTGCCAACTCAACGTGCACTTTCTTCATATATCATCTTGTACCCATAACACAAGCTCTGCTTAGCTTGAGTTCTATCATGACTATTTAGTCATGATAGAATTTTTTTATTCTGATTGTAGAATATGTATACTTAGACATATGCTACAATTAGAATAAAAAAATATTTCTTTCTCCTTGTATCGGCAGTTGGTGAAAACAACATTCAAAAGAATTTGTAGCGCTTTAGCGGCTTAAGTATTTCATAGTCCTGAGTGCCATGCTAAACTATTTTTATGTCACCCTTTTCTAAAGTCTCGAGAGCAATATACCTAGTAATTTTGAACTATCGTTTAATTTGGCACCGCCAGCTGACGCTTGCTGCATTCAAAGAACATTATAAATGCATTAGCCTGATAAAAATCATGATTTATTCCGCGTCGGGTCTTTTGATCCGCAATTTTATTTTTTGTCGCATGACGATTCCGGAATACTAATACGTTGTATCTTCGACTTGGTTCTAAGAATATCAACTGTTATTTCTTATGTAGGTATATCTAGTATCGGGAAAGTGATCATAAAAGGGGCGAACCCCTCCAAACCAAAAGTGACGTGGTGAATTTCTTATGGGATACCGACCAATATTTTATGCGGGCATGAATAGTGATTGATTAGATTTCAGTATTTTGGTAACCTATGACATTTCATAATAAAGATATAGGTAATGCCAATCATTGATAGAGTAATCCATCGGCAATCATGTTTTATTACTTACATAGTTATTTCAGAGAAAGTGGCCTGTATATTTAGAAAGTATCAAGAAAGCCATCAAGTAATCGTCTGAAGACTCAAATGTATTTTTGAGAGCCTTGTGGAAAGGTCGTGTGTATTCACGTCGTTGTTGTCGCCGCTTATTCTCTCGGCAACACCAACTATCGAGGGCACGACCTCGACCGTGACGTCACGCCTCAGATGAGTGAACATCTCCCTATGACCCTACCATGACACCTAACACCCCCTGCTCCCTGGTCAGTTTTACACGATGAACGCCAATAACTCAGCGAAAGCAGCTGTCATTATTTCGAATCCACTTTTTGCACTATTTTCAGTTTTTGGGCATTCGGATAAGATATGGTAGAGCAAATAGTGTTTTGAGTACAAATAAATAGTGCAAATAGTGTAGCATTTTACTAAAAATGCTTGCTATTTCCGTTCTGGCTTTTTTAACCCCCTCAAAGTGCGACACACAAGCATTTATGTAGGTACTTACTTCAAATTCTGAAAAACTAGCAGACGATTTTGTAAGTACGTACTTACGCCGGTCCACTGTGTGTTTTATGCCTTGCAGTAAGATAATGGAGCGTTTGACAGTCACAGTTACCAAAACGTCTGGCAGTAAAATACAGTGCCCACAAAACTAAATGACGCTTGAAAGTATGGTCTGCTAAGCCCAAAATCATTAATTGCGAAATAATCCATTTCGTTCCAACTCAATTTGCGTGCCTGTAATAACCAGCAGCGGTTCAAGGGTCGGTAAGGGCCTTTAGGGAGCTATCACATAATTGCATAGCGCTCTATTCAATATGACGTCAATGTACATTTATGGGAAAAGCCCTATGGGAAACATATTAATGATGGGGTGTTGTAGAAAAACAAGATCGGATTCGTTAAACAGTGTAATTTGTACTGGGCAAAAGGGATTTACAAGTACGTTATTGTGTTAGGTTAGTTGTAGTCTTGGAAAACATTGATGGCATCGTACCTACATAATAATATATTTTGTCGAAGATAATTCGCCAACATCTAAACTTCGAACCAAAGCAGCCATTATTGCTGTATTGTAATGAAAATATCATAAATAGATCATACATGATAGACAGATGACAAAGAAACAAATGAAAAAACAAATGCTGCCTAACTTATAGAAATAGAAGTGAAAAAGGACAAGAAAATAATTAGAAACATAAACTAAACATTAAAGGCCTATAAAACGCTACACACCTGTATAAACGTTATATATCTGCATAGCAAATGCAGGGTGGGTAAGATAAAACCAAGGAAAATAATCGTGTGTGCAGTGCATCGGCGGTCTTGGCCAAGTGCCTTATTTGGTTAGCAGTGACTCATCCACGCTATGCACATAGGGATCGAAGTTAACTGTTGCCATATCGAGGCCGGCTTAAGGAGAATCTAAATCGATCGTCTAACTCGATACAGGGAGGAAATCTCTAGCTGTTTTGCTGATTGAGACTGGAAACTCTTCTGTTTCTGAACTCTACTCTTTTGAGTGGTTTCTATAATTCCACGTATACTAATAAAACCATAAAGCAACTGCACCAAATGCATGAGCAGAGAACCAAACAATTAAGAAGTTTTAGAAAAAGTGTTGCTAGGCTTCATTAGTTTCGAATTAGCCATTGTGGTTGGGGGCAGAGTAACATAGCAATTATCTATCATTTATCATTGAAACTCCCTTGCAAGTGCTAAAACACGATTCAATCTTCATGGTCGGTTTAATTCAAGGCGATGAAGTTTATGAGGCAATACAATGTGGTAAATATAATGTTGAAAACAATGAAGCTTGCTTTTATAAATTTAATGAACGTAAAATGTAAGCAAGAGTATGTGCGACAAAGTTGCATGATCAACTATTTACAAAATACCAAGATCTAAATCGGTCTCCGAAATACGGAGACAAAACAGCGAATAGTCTAGTCTAGAAGAAGAAATATCCGTAAAAGTGATTATCAGCTTTTAATATAAAAAAACACATCTTGTTCTCGATTAACTTCGTCTTAAATTCTGCTAAACAAGCACAAAAACGTTGTACACTAGCCCTACAGGGCATTATGACGTGGCGGCTCCCTAAAACGGTAAGGGCTTCGTGGAAACACGCTCACATCGCTTTTTGCACTCGACATAACGTACATTTTCCATACCCATACAGAGTAGCGGAAGTTTGATGACATTCAAGCGACTATTTTGATTAAAATTGCTAGCATACTGGGGACGTAACCGGCTTCATCCATAATTTTGTTTGCCGACGTAGACGGTCTCCTAAACTAAAGCAAATAAACCTTAGCTAAAGAACTCGAAAATAAGCCGAGAATGGACTTTCACTCCAAAGATAGGTGCATACGACTCAAGCACCAAAGTACGTACTACTAATAACCACACCACGCACACATTAAAAACTAAAACACTATCATTACTTTTAAATGGTCTCATATTAGCAGCACACGCTTTCATAAAGTAAACGGAAGAGCGATAAGGTTGTCCTTGTTTAGATACGGGCCTTTGTGTGTGTATAAATTGATGTATGTACACACGTGCATTTGTGTGAGTGCCTTGACCTTCCGCACCCGGTCTGTGACCGCTTTGAGCCGAATAAAATCTAATGAGCCAAATAATCCTGCGAAAAACGTTTAGGCGACCTTGAGATCGTTTAGGTAAATTACGAAAAATACGTAAATTCCTGTCTGACATTATTATCAATGTCTTTTCCTGAACTCCTGTTTCTGTATTCATTAACCATAGACAATTTTTTTTTACATCACTGGTACAGGAATCTGTCATTTATGTATTTACATATGGAGTGCGTCCGGCGGCGGTGTTGTTGTGTTTAAAACAAAAATGATTCATTCTTATTCAGTTTCGAGATGATTCAGTCTCTCAAGTCGATCGACAAAATAATGCGCCGAACTGGTTTCTTTCCCATCTGCACTTTTCCGATTTTAAATCATTGACTTGTACAAGTATGTACTCGAACCCAATTTTACAACTGATAATCACACAAGACTGGTTTTGCCATCGTGTCCTCGATTTTGATTTTATAATCTGTCAACCTGTTAATGTTGTGTTAATTTCACGTCTAAATGTTAAAGAAGATGTAGGTACTTTTTTTTTGTAGATGGTACTTTTATTGACAAATATCTTGATTTTTATTTTGATCTTATCAAGTTCGATGTAATAAATAAAACACATCGTAAAGTTTTGTCGACGTGTAATATTGATTTCCAAAATACCTACATTTTTTTGGTTTCCTACCAGTAGTTACTTTCTGACACAAGTCTCTGCTTTTTCACTCCCAATATTAATACGACAGTACATAAAGGCTTAATCTGACCAAAATTTACTCGAGTGCTTCTTCTGCCAATCTTTAAAATAAGGTTGATTCCGATTACAATTATTCTTTTTTTTTCTTTTCAGTTTCGTTCGACGCCCATGTAGTGTTTCACGGTGATGGCTACGGAGTTTCGTTTAGTGGTACTTTCGCGATAGTGAGTGGAGTGTCCACCGGCTTGCTAGTGGTTAGTGTTGCTACCAGTGATGTGACAGTCTATGGGATCGTGTGCTCGGCATGTTCACGAAGCACGGCAAGCCCGCTGAGCGGTGCTCCCATCCCTCCCACAGGAGGTGTAAGAAGAAAAAACAAGCCCCACATACACCGTGGAAGTACTTGATGAATTGCCCACTCGTTAGAAAATGTTTTGGTATTGTATTTTATTTTATTTTTTAGTTTTATTGGTTATTCTTTTGGGATATGGGTTGTTCTATAAAACGCGTTATAGGTGCTCAAAAACATATTCGCCTTTAAAAAAACCTAATGAAATCATTGAGGTGTTGCATCTTTGCATCATACTCATACATAACTAATATTAATTTGATTGTTATAAAAAAAATATGACACAGGTCATATTTTTAGAAAGAAAAATAAGTATAAATATTGGCCGACTTACTCGATTCACTAACTTGTCACAGAGGATCCATACACACCACGTTAATTTCTCTAAGCAGAGACACTACGATAATTTTTGAAGCTCCAGGAAATATTTGTAATTCAGTAAAAAAAAACCTTAACAATATCGCCAGGAAGATTGAAACGACCTTTATCGTCTTTTTATTGGGTTCGCCGTGGAAACGTAACATTGTCATGATCGTGATGTGAAATGAATTGGTTGTTTATTGTGAATACAAGGATAATCTTCAGACCTTAAACGTAAATAATAGTTTTTATTCACGCGCTGATATTATTGTAGAAGTTGTAAATGGATTTATTATCGGACGAGTTACTCTTAACCATCATGATTCGACTATCTCAAGGTTAAACGGAAAACCGCTTTTTTTATTCTTTGTTTACCTACAATGTTTTTTATACGTTATCAAATTACATTTAATGGCATTCATGACATAAAACAATTCCTGAATCTGACCATGACGAAAAACAACATTACGAAACCTTATTTTTTGTTTTAATTGTTTAACTTTTTTTCGATATCCAACGCGTGTTGTATTGTGAGTTTAAACTCTAATCAATTGAGCTTAACAACGTTGTCATAGGCGTAATTGAAAAACCCAGTACTCTTAATTATTGGAACATCTGTTTCAATTAAATAAACGCGGGAATTCATCACATCGTTCTCAACCTTGAAGGCTATTTATTATACAATTTTCATCTCCATGTTTTATTATATTAAGTCACAAACATGATATTAGTGAATCTACAACAAAGTTTCCTCTTGTTGTTCATTTTCGCCTAAAACTTTTAGAGCAACACATTCTCTCGTTTACTGTTGTATGCAACTGTAATAAATAACACTGGATTTAATAAACATTTCCACCGATACATCTGATCATCAATTTTTTTAGTTACCGAGATAACTGGATTATCTTCATCGTTTGCTTTGTTTTTATTTAAAAGGCAATTCCGTAGCTTGGCTCACATTTTTCATATTACCTCATATTATTATACTAATGCACTGTACAGGTATAAATCTCTGGCGCTCGGACGCTCGGGCATTGAACGTGCACGACCTTGCCTGCATTCCTCTGCTCACCGATCGCACTAACACAGAACAACGAATAGCTGTTAACGTTGCAATGTTTCACTCTAGTATTTCAGCCCCAGCAGACAACTCTTTATCTGAATGAAATGCAAATCTCACAGATCTGATGCTCATGCTAAACTCAAGGAAGTCTCCATTTTCTGAGACTTGTGAATGTTGTGATCTGTGTTCGTTAGGCAAACGTAGGCACTTTTATGGCAAAGTGAAATAAAGGCATATACGAGTTTCATTACGATTATCACATTAATTATTGCCTTTGATATTTGCGATCGCTTGTGTATTCAGCTGTGCTAAGATAATTGATCTGTTAAGAACATCTTTGACAAGTTACCAGTGGAATACAAACCATATTCTATTTTCTATTGACATATCAATTTCAACACTGCGTAGGACAATGACATTTTTCCAGGAAAGCGTTGCTATGCTTTGAGAAATTTTGTACGTAAGAGTTCTTGCAAATTAACGGTTTGATCATGCTTCAAACATAAACACATTAACGGGAACCTTCATTATCTTCGGAAATACGTACACTGCCGGCCAAAAGTTTGAGACCACTGTAAAAATCTTTGTCACCAACAAAATATTTCAAAGTACACATATGATAATGAGCTAATTTGAACACCTGCGTATTCTATTATTATTAAAGAATTTCTAAGAGTCATTATTTATGTTGTTGTTTAAGTTATCATCCTAAAAAGGTCTATTGTTTCAAAACATCAATGAGCGCCGCGCAAGGACCAGGTGGTAGAGTCATTGTAATATTTTTATGATCTGCTCATTACTTATTGTTTTGGGTTTGTTTCGCGTTAACCGATATCAGGGATTATGTTAGCTTCCTAAAACATATTTAGTACCTGAGTTTTTATGGAGTAAATTATTTTCTACCTTATTAGTCTGAGCTCGTCGTTGTTACAGTGAAGACATCTTAAAATGGGAAAAGTTCGCGAAATTAGCAGTGAAACTCGCTCTGCCATAGTTGTTTTATACGGCGAAGGCAAATCTGAACGTGCGATTGCCTCTCAACTTAAGTTGTCGAAGACTTGTGTTCATAACACAATAACCCGATACAAGGAGACTGGCAGTAATCAAGATCGTTCGCGTTCGGGAAGGCCGAGAACTACCACTTCTCGCGAGGATCACTTCATCGTCACTACCAGCAAGCGGAATAGACGCCTAACAGCACCAGAAATCCGCGTAGAAGTGAACAAATCCCGATCAGAACCTGTATCATTGACTACAGTAAAAAGACGTTTGAGAGATGCTAAGTTATTTGGTCGCGTCGCTGTTCGAAAACCACTACTAAGGCCACAAAACAAAAAGAAACGGATGCAGTGGGCCCTTACCCATCGAGACTGGACTGAAGAAGACTAAACAAGTTCTTTGGTCAGATGAATCCAAATTTGAAATATTTGGTTCAAAACGACGAATTTTTGTTCGACGTAACGTCGAGGAAAAGATGATGCCAGACTGTGTGGTGCCAACAGTCAAGCATGGTGGTGGTTCCATTATGGTCTGGGGATGCTTCTCGGGCCATGGAACCGGAGATTTGGTACGAGTCGAAGGAATCATGAAAAAGGAGCAATATAAACGAATACTACAGCAAAATGCCATTCCGTCTGGTTCAAGAATAATTGGAGATGGATTTTTTTTCCAACAAGATAATGACCCAAAACATAGTTCAAAATTATGCAGGGGTTATTTAGAACACAAAGAAACAGAAGGGGTTTTAAAAAACATGGTGTGGCCCCCTCAGAGTCCGGATCTCAACCCGATTGAGCTTTTGTGGGAAGAGCTTGATAGAAATGTGCGCAGTTGTTGTCCCACTTCGCAAGAAGACATGTGGAAGGCTTTACAAGAAAGCTGGAACAATATATCACAAGATACAATCGACAAATTGATTGCTCGTATGCCAAGAATAGTGAAAGTAGTAATAAAATGCAAGGGAGGGTTTTTCGACGAAAAATCTGTATAAAATATGAGCGACATTTTTAAAGTAAATAGTTGATTTTTCTTGATTTTTTTGTTTTCTTCATAATGTATGTGTATTAGGAAATAAGTATTTTAATTCATAATTAAACCTCTTGCTTTGTATTTTGAGTTTTATTTCATTTTCCTACTTTGATGTAGGTGGTCTCAAACTTTTGGCCGGCAGTGTATGCGCGCAGTATCAGTTAATGTATTCCGAGTAACAATCAATATCTGGATTTTCCTCAACGTTTCCACGGATTTCCTTGCAATTGTTATTCGTTGAAAGAGAACTGAACAATTGCTCGCTCGTTTCCAGTATTTCCAGGGCAACAATGTAGGATACATTGTTGGTTTCAAAATTGGCATCGGCAGATGTTTGTCCACCGTTTGCCCGTCAAACGCGGTTGAATTGAGTGGAAACACTTGTTGATTCTGGCGACGTTGCTTGCTGTCACCTCATATTTCCAGCAACTTTTATTAAATATCTCTCATTGCCGCTTATTTATTAATGGTGAACTAACATGTTCCACGAGTTCTGATCAGCGTGATTTCTCGTGTGATTACGAGTATTGTTTATGCTGCATCAAATAGTCTGGTATTATTTTATCATATAGTCAGGAATTTTCTTGGTTTATCCATAAAATATTTCCATAAAAATATTTTATACCATACTTAATTAAAGGACGAAAAATTCTGAGACTTCTCAAAGCATCAAAGCGGCTGCATTTACCCAATCAACGAGCTAAATCATCAAGGAATCATCTAATTTCCTCTTTATGGCTCCAAGTTGATGGCCTCTTGACTTCCTGTCTGGCTCTAGGACCAGAATACAAATGTGAGAAAGCGTTTTAACGAGAATGTAATGTTTTTTCTGGCAACATTATTTACGGCCGCCAGCGCCGCACCAAGACAATCTCCTAGATTTTACTGTCTGTGGGTTTTTTGGAACCGGAAAATGTTGGCGGTTAAATACATGACTTTTACAACTTGAGACATATGGGATAAGACAAAAACAGTCAATTTTATGAACCTGAAAAATAAGTTCGGCAGTACTTTACTTACTTACATAAGTCCATAACGGTATTGCGCGCTCTTCAATATCACAAGCATGGTTTAAGTATAAAAATCCAATTTAAAGTGAGAGATCGCGAATATTATTTAGGGACGCAGCGAAGCTAAAAGTAGATTTGAGTCCTTTGAAGTGCTTTCAAAGAGCTATCACTAGCACAATAACTTTGTCGTTTACCTCCCGGCAAAAGCCTGACTATTTGTACACTAAATGAGTTTTCCTTCGGTCGACATAGCAAACACGGTCGAAAATTGGTTCCTTTCCAGTGAGCTGGCAACCCCATACTATTTACTTATTTCGTCTCCCATCAGTTTACATGTATTATTGACATACCCATCGGGTTTAAGATAACATTACGACAACGTTATGGTTCTTATTGGATTTATTTTGGTAATTACAGAAAATCTGTGTTTTTCTTATTTATCTGTGTTCTTTCATATTCTGACCTCCATAAGGCAATTTTTGTCTGATGGGATAAATGAACTGAGGGGAAAAATACCAAAATAAAAATTCAGATCGGTTTTCTCAAATTTTTGAACTAACTGATACAATGTTTCATAAGTCAGTACATTATTGAGTTTATTTAATCACAACGATATTGGACTACGACTATCCGGAGCTATGGACCTTTATGTCATCATAGTATTGTTTTATTTTAAGACTTATTCGTTCACTCGTGTCCTAGAGCACCCTAAAATGAACAATGACAATGCCTACGTGTTTATTTTTGATGCTTTTGATACGCAGTTTTCCCCTTCCAACGCAATAGACGACGTTTAGTATTCTGTATCAATACCAGATTGCGTTACCTTGTCGCACGTTGCATATTGAAGCGTCCGAAGTATCATAATAAACTCCTTATAGAATCTTGATACTGAACATTGTCTTGGATGCATTGTCGTTGAAGTTCAAGACGATTTCAAATTGTTATTGTTACGACGACATGCTCCCATGTCGTTTTAAATATAATAACAGAGAATAGGAAATAACATAGAATAGGAAATTTCCGAAGATGTCTGCGATGATTACCGCATTTCTAAATGAATTGCGTAAATCAAATGCATCGATCAGATGGGAACATTAGGCAGTCTAAAAGGCATCATTAGAAATTTCCCATTACTCTGCTATTTCACCAATGCAATATTTCAAAAGACATGCTTGTCTATATGTTAGTTTCAATATCAATAATGTTGGCAGACAGCTATCCATACAAGTATGTAGATATTTTTCATGACTCACGTTAGAAAATCCAGACGGGTTCAGCGTGTCGAGAGAACCAATTCCAAACGTCGTTGATTGATGGGTGGTGCAGGCGCCAAAGGCATGCAATTATGTAAATAGAATTGAGTTTCAATAATGTTTATAGAGATTGCTGATTCAGCTGCAGATTAATGGTCGTTTTACAATGTGGGAACATTAAGTTTCTGAATCCTAATTTTACGGATTTTAGTGTCAAATATGCGTGTTTGTATCTGTTTGCCTCCGGCACCGTAGTTCTTAAACGTGTTGAACGATTTCAATGAGCTTTTTATTGCATATCAGGGTTCATCGTCCATATTCGGTTTTGATTGTACCGATTTAACAAAGTATGTGATAACGGTGACGTTGACTTTGAATAAGAAGTCAACACATAAAAAAAAAACTAGGTCTTGTACTTATACGGAATATTTCAAGCGTACACGTAACCTATTTGTTGTTATTGAAATTTGAAGAATTTACCTTTGGCTCATTGAATCACTCAGCGGCGATACCGAGGTTAAGAAATTCTTGGCTTGAGTTTGCAAGGGACCAAACGCATTGTTTTGAACGATGGCAAGCGAATATAAATTCTTTATGAATACTTGGCATACCAAGTGATGGCTATTGCAAAAAATGTCAAATGGAAAAATACATTAAGTAGCATTAAAACTCGTCACGTTTGCACCCTGACCTGACTAGCCAAATATGAACGAACTCTACATTGATGGAAAGTTAAACTATCTTCACCATGTCAATTTTCCCGCTAGCACCCAAATTCAAATCTTGTATTACAGCGCAAATATTTGCGGAACGAATAATGGGAAATCTTTTCGAAAGAAATAAATTAATTTCGAAAAATACTGTTTCTGTTATTTTCTATTCGTTATTTCTAATATATATTTTATTATCTTGTTTTTAAATTTTGATCAGATAAAGCGGTTGGTCTTGTGATATTTGTTTGCTCATCTAATTTACCGAAATTTGATGTTTTCGCTTTTATTAAACTACGAATTAGGCCTCAATTGAAGCCATTAATTTAAATGGTGGATTTATTTACAACGGTTGTCCTCGTGGCTTTTTTTTTCTTCCTGTTTATTTAGTTCTGTTTGATGTGCCTAATTAAATAAACTTTTTTTTTTGTAAATGTAAATTTGTGGTATTACTTTATTATTGCGATAGGTATCACATTCGCCCAAAACAGTTAGATGTCGAACTATAACTACTTTTGGAATAATCGAAATCCCTCGTTTTGCAAATTGCCGATGCAAAACTTACTGTTGCGTAGGCAGCTCTACGCAAGAGCTGAAGATCTTATGAAGTCATTAGTTACAATTTACCTTGCAGACACATGATGGAAGTACAGACATGGGTCGTTTGGCCCACGCGTGTCCTGGAATGTTACTGACCTAAATATACCGTGAAGTGAAAGTAAATTTACCTTTATTCTTATAAAAGTCTTGTTCACAACCACTAACAAACCATCGGGAGACGCAAAGTAACAGTTGAATTTTGGTCTTGGTCAACTATTTTAGTTGGTTGGTTGGGTTGGGTTTTGTGCGATAAACATATAATTACGAGCGTTTTCAAAGTAATACAATAAACGTCAAGCCATAGCAATTATATCGAATATCTGTCTCTTTGGATCTATTGCCTAACTAAAACTAATTCAAAAAACATAAGCTAAAGGTAAGTACTGTAAGTACTCCATTGAACTTTGAACTTTGGCAAAGTTCAATCAAAGTAATTCGTCTAACTCAGCTACTCATACAATAACGAGTTCTCTTCATTATCCAATTTCTTCTTCAAAACAACTCCGCTGCTGTTTTAGCTGATTGCATTCGAAAGCTATTACTAAGAAATAATAGTTGTCTAGTGATCTACATCAGCAGTCAGACATCTTTATAAAATAGTTTTCTTAAAACTAACTTATGAAGTGGAAAATTCTGGTTCAAACTGTAGTAGGTACTTGATTGGGATGCCTGCGAAACTTTTTATCTTTTTTGAACGGCCGATGTGGTGCGGCGTGCGAATGTCCGCCAGCGACGCAGGAAGTTGCGGGTTCGATTCCCGTCCTGGGATGCATGTTTGTACGATTTGCAAATATTTGTTCCTGGTGTTCTAAGTATTTTCTATGTATATATAATAAAAAAAAAAATTATTTATGTAAGTAGGTAATGTATTGTATTAAGTATATCAGTCATCAAGTACCCATAACACAAGCTCTGCTTAACTTGAGCCTAGATGATGCTGTGTGGATTGTCCAGCATTATTTATTAATTTGTTTAATTTTATATCTATCAACCATAGTTTGACCACAATCTCACCCGATAGAAAGTGACGTTTTATGCTCTGTTGATGCGGTTCCAATTCCAATGCAAGATGTTCTATTCTAGTATGCTGTAAACAGTATCAGTTCTTAAACCCTCCAAGTAAATATTCTATTCTAGTACCTATGCTGTAAACAGTATCAGTTCTTAAACCCTCCAAGTAAAATGTTCTATTCTAGTACCTATGCTGTAAACAGTATCAGTTCTTAAACCCTCCAAGTAAAATGTTCTATTCTAGTACCTATGCTGTAAACATTATCAGTTCTTAAACCCTCCAAGTAAAATGTTCTATTCTAGTACCTATGCTGTAAACAGTATCAGTTCTTAAACCCTCCAAGTAAAATGTTCTATTCTAGTACCTATGCTGTAAACAGTATCAGTTCTTAAAGTCTCCAAGTAAAATGTTCTATTCTAGTACCTATGCTGTAAACAGTATCAGTTCTTAAATCCTCCAAGTAAAATGTTCTATTCTAGTACCTATGCTGTAAACAGTATCAGTTCTTAAAGCCTCCAAGTAAAACACGACATACACGACTAATATAATATATAACCAATACAATATATTCTGCAAGCGATAGTGCCAGTCTATAGAACCTTGGTAACTCTTCTACCTGTATTATATATCGAAAAAAAAAACACATGTAAGTGCACTGTTTCGCACGTAATCTGGTCGAGATCTCCGGATCCCTGCGGTCTATTGAAATGACTTATGTTTTGTTTCGTAGGTTATTATTAATTATTTGGTTCCTTGAACTAGTTTCTTCATAAGTTGTTTAGTTTTCTTGTAAATAAGCAAAACTAGATTTTTGCGCTTACGCCGCGTTCCAAAAACGTATGCGCTCTGTCGGCTCTTCCGAACGCGAAATCCTGAAAATTTTTTTTTTCACAAAATGCAGGCAAGGCTCCTGGTGCCCTTTTAACTCGTTAGTTTAGATACATTATAGATTGGCATAATTACTTCCCACATAGCACGCGTTCTGATGCCGTCATTATGAAATTCAGCTATAATGTTACGAGTTCACGCCCATATTTCAATGCACATTATTGTGCTGTGCGGCAGCAGTGAGCCTCCGATCTGCTATAACCTTTATCTCTGACAAATGCCTTTGCAAATTCGATCATCCACCTACGTGTTGGAAAGTTGCTCTTTGAAAAATTGCTTCGCGGGACGTGGGTCGACGCGAAGGCTTCTATTATCCGTTCGATTATTAGTTACCGACTCGATAAGAGTTCCGAGTTCGAGGAACAGTTTGTTTACGTTTCTTTAGTTGAATTGAAGTTTAGATCACAATTAGTTTAGTGCCGTAGAGTTTTTTAAAGCCTTCGGGATTTGTTTCTAGTTTTAAAGTTCAACTTTCGCTGCGGATAATATTTGATTTTTATTTTTAACCGACTTAAAAAAAAGATTATTTTTATGTAAGGCTGTATGCATTGTATTTTTTACGTATGTTCGTTGAGTTCTCCGTCTTTTATGGCCGATTTTGATGATTCGTATGCTATCTATTAAACAAAAATAAAAATAAAAAAATTACAGATAACGAACCCGAGATGGTCACACTAAAAAAAACCCGAGGGATTAGTGTTTGTTCCGCAAAACTTAATTAAATATTAGTTGTTAGTTTTTTCAAAACACTCAAATTATAAAAAGTTATTTTTGTTGACATGAAAAATTGAGGTTAAGGTCAAAAGCGATAAACAATTTTACAGACGAATAAAATCAGAGCAAAGGAAAGAGTTCTTAAATAAGAATTCCTGACATAAACTTGTGTTTGCTAGAACCGAGATCTGATAAAAATAAACCGAACTGACTGAACCTCTCGTATAAGCTGTAACACTGCTCCACATTTAACTTCTTTTCAAATTCTGTCATAACTAGGAAACTATACAGAAATACCAGTTTTCTATCAGTATTGATAATGAAACAAAACATAATCATTAAAAAAACATGAAAACAGCCAAAAACATGTCCTCAACTTAATTGTATCACGGAACCCCGTGATAGAATTAAGTTGAGTCATGCATGCGTCTTCTATGATAATGAAGGTTTTAAAACTTTTATTTTATTTGGAAACTATTTGGTTAGCATTGTTGATTTGTAGCCTTCTACTCTTGCATTATCTTAATGAAATGTTTCTCAGAATAATTACTTCTCCCTCTTCTGCCTTAACAAACAAACACAAGGTGGTACAATACAACCTACTAAAAATTTAAAAAACTTACTCGATTAATACCCGTTAAATAGTTATAATAATATACCAGATAATTATTTAGTTTTTCAGTATAAGCACACCCCCGACACTCACCCATTTTTTTTTTCTCGCCCTGTGACGTCTAGGGTAATTTCATGAATATTATTGTGTGAGTGAGACAGTTGTAAAATTACTCAATAGCATTCGTATTTTTTATTTTCATTTCACTGAAAGTGAAATTAAACCTCGAAACAGAAGAAATTGCGTATGTCCATGATCGAACAAAACTATAAACACCATAATTATATCTTTAATAAATAACCATGGGCGTCGTCTGTCAAAATCATTACCCATCCATGACTGCGCCCTGTGCGTGCGCCCTTGCATTTAGAACGCAAACCGAACTCGCTAGGACGAGGCGAGATGAGGAAGCGCGTTAGTAATATTATACATAATTAGGAAGATATGTTCTTATAATGTTGTTTTATAGGTATAGAAAAAAATTAAAATGGACGTTGATGGGTCAACATTTTTTTTTTGGGTTTTTTTGGTAAATATTTTCAAAATCATGGTCTGATTGCATCCCCCATTTTTCGGTAGTAGTCTTGACACACCCTGTATATTCTCGGGATTAAGTAGCAACTGTATCAAGGCTCAGAGTGGGAAGTTCAAGGAGAGCTAGGTTTGCTGTAAGAAAACTCTTTTAGGGTTAAGCTCGCCTTTGTACATGTCCATTATTTGTTAACTTTTATGTATGATTTAACTTGTGTGTGCAATAAAGAATTAAAGAATTAAAGAGAGCTTTCCTTACATTTGTCTACCTACGTTCTTGAGTTTACTACTTCACAGTAAAACAGTTTTTTCTTCAATCTAATTAAAATGTTGCCATGATCGCCATCGTTATTTTCTTTATATTATTTAGTTTTTATTTTCCTTTATTTCAAAACTTCATAAACTATCAGATGCCAGTACGTAAATCAACTCTATGTCTAGTGAACTCCCACCTGTGCTAAGTACACACTAGTGTTGTACCCAGTGAAGTGACGATGTTTCGATAAAGTGAAAGTGTCGCAGCCCTAATGGAGACTAGAGCGGGGTAGCGCCCGCATGGGGCAGACGGCGAGTATGTGTCGCCTTCACGGATCATGTCTACACCACAAGAAAAGTATGTAATAAGTATGTAGTATGTATCTAACCTACCACTAGAATGCCTATCAAGATTGTCCTGCATTACTCATCGTACTAAGCTATATTTTGATGTTTTGTACAAAATATAAAAACGGACTTCGAACTTCCGAATATTTTAAACTTTTACTATAGAAATAGTAATTATGTGCTGGTGCGAGAAATGATAATTCCTTGGGAATAACACTTATGAGGCCACCTCGGAATGATTGTATATGTAGAATGACCCCGAGGTTATTTTGCTGTTGTATACAGCAGTGAAAGAATTATCGAAAGCGGATAACAATTTGCGAAGATATTAAATAACAAACTGAATTGTGATCCTGCTCCTTTTTTGAAGTCGGTTGAAATATAAAGTAGTAAGTAGATTATGTCGTGCACTAAACAGTTTTACTTCCCACATCTACGTAGACTATGAACTTTAACAAACCGCGAGTAAAAAAAAACTATCCTAGGTAAATGTACGTAGGTATGCGTGTGTCGCAATGAGTTGACAACGTTCTATAATATGGGGTTATGGGAGAGGCCTAAGTCCAGCAGTGGACACGTGTGGGCTGGTATGATGATGCGTATGTCGCCTTCACGGACCATGTCTTCAAAAAGTATGTCATATTATCACTAATTCTTGTGGTACCTACATACTACTCCATTATGTATGGCCATAATAACATTACTCGCATAAAGATGATAGAATATTGTGGAACAATGCCCCATATTAAACAGCACTGTAAAACTAAATCGGAATTTATTGCCCAATGTTATGCGGATATTGCTGACCATATTGGATATTTATGATCCATAGTTTAGTCCATTGCGTGCGGCTCAAATTGAAGCGAAGTATGGTCACAGTATGGTGTCATTTGAGCACAGATTAGGAAATTATATGCATGTTTCCAAGTATAAAATTAAGTCTCTTTTCACATTCGTCTGATTGTCTTAGTGTTCGTCTGGTTGTAACTCCTTCCTAGCGTACGGTTTTGTTTCAACATGGATGGAGTGTTTCATTAGGCAGGTTTGTAAAGTATATCTGGGCTTATAATGATGCACAGGAACCAATATTTGAGTTGTATTTTGAAGAGTTTATCAGATCTCGCAATACCAATGCCAGTTAACTGTATAGAACAGGAATTTATATCGTTCAGAACTTTCCGATAAAACACAAACTAAAGTTCTTTGTGATTCCTAAAGCATCGAGCTACAGCGCCAGTATTGCCCTCTTGGCTTGTTCGCTATTTGTCTGTCTGTCGACAGGTTATTAGCGCTTTTTATTATTATAATACTTTCACTTATTACAGAGTAAACTGAGCTTTTGAAGTACCTACAGGGCCGGTTTTCAGGGAGCGGAGCGGATGTGTGTAAGCAATATAGCCCGGTCAATTTGGTGTAGATAAAATAGGTAAATTCGTACCGGTTCAAACTAGGAATTCAATGTAAAACCAAAATGTACTGAATTTTAGGAGCCGTTCTTAGTAGACCAGCAAAATTTTACATGGTTCTAACAAAATAAACAAAAACGTTAAAAAAAGATGAGACCTTTTTTATAAATTATCCGAAAATTTCCTATTAAATTCGTATCCTCGAGGTACGAATTTCAAAAATTCCTTTTATTGTAAAACTTTACACCCTGATCACACCATAAAATTTCAAGCCTTTAAAACTCAGACCAACTGTATGGACGAATAATCGCTATATCTCATATAAGGTAATTCTTAGTAAAGAAGTGTGACGATAATTTTTGAAGAAAATCGCATAATCCACAATGTTGTCTTCGGTGTTTTTATGATAAAACTTACCGTTTGGCTGAAAAATCTAAACACATATTATGTCTGTGAACTTTAATCTGGAATATATTTTTTGCACTTGTGGGATCGATGGGAACTTTTCACATTTTGTTTATTACGGTGTCCTGGACGTTCATACTAATTTTCAGCTTTTTGCGAATTTATGTAAAAAAACCTGGATCCCGGATGTCTATCTTGACCGGACTAAATAGCATATGGGTGTTAATATTCTAGTAGTGAATACGGCCATCACGATGTCACTTGAGATTATTTTGGTGAATTAAGTACATCTTCCACCGCACCCCACCGAACTGCGATCCCCAACCCGCATGCCCAGCGTGGGGATTATGGGCATTACCCCTTGTGAGATTAAAGCCAACAAGGTGCTTATCAGGGGGAGGCCTGGCCAGCATTGGACCAATATAGGCTATGGAGGTGGAGGTGGAAGCACATCTTTGCTCCACTCCGTTCCTTAGAGACTTTTTAGTTTCCTATAGACCGGCATTGTTCAAAAAAGTAAGTGTACTTATTTCAGGGTTTCTTGAATTATTCTGAACCCATAAAGGAAACATAACATATGTAAATATTCTAAACCAAAGTCTGCAAAGAACTGCGAAAACGGGAAAGCTATCCTTATTGAAATTCAAATCTGGAGTCCACCAGCATAGACAATAATTTAACTCAAGTTTAGATTGCTTCAAGTACGTGACATTTTCGACCCCGAACAATCTTCCAAAATTTAGGAGCGAACAATAATGAACGTTCCAGAATGTTCTATTTCGCTTCGGTTGGTTGGTTTGGTACTCGATTCGATTACTGCCACTAATGAGATCAACACGATTGGAACGGTTACAGTGATTGTTGCTGCTGATGGATTGTGTGTTTACTTGCAAGAGTATGTTTACTTAGAGTTGCTAGAATGTTCCATCTGTTCCTTTGCTCTAAATGGATTGATTTAGGTAGTTTTTGGTATAAATCACTCAACTCCCTAAAGAAGGCCAAATACGTCAAAGGAAAACTAATATACCCCACATCAAGTGTATCCGAAAATAAAAGTTTCATCAAAACATATCAGTACAGTACCTACAAGTTTGAAAGCGGCTTAGGATTAGTACTTAGAACGGAGTCCTATTTATCTTGTCCCGCGAGGTTGCGCAATATAAAACTTGCAAAGAATTTGTCACATGAATAAAGCTTTTTGTGGGCCCGCACAATAAATGGCAGTGCCTTGTGGGGTCTAAAAGGAGAGTGCCTTAATATCTTTATCTAGGTTTTCCCCACGGGTTTCCTTGCGTGGGGCTCGTAAGTTGGGGACATATTTTAATGTTTTTATCACTCACATAACAATGAACATGGGCGTTTGTGTGTTTATTTTTGACACTTCTACTGTGATGTCAAATCCGCCTGCCAAGCGGGGTTATAATGGGAAAACCCCCTTTTATTTGGGGTAGCCAGTACCCATGTTCAGCAGTGAACGTATGTATGCTGATGAGGAGGAGGAGGGCGATTGTATGGCTGTATCATCGAGTACATATCCACTGGATATGTACTCGAAGGGGTGTATTCATCAAGACCATTTTTCAAAATGATATTACATAGATAATCAACTGTATGTGTCAAACAAGATCATCATTATCATCATCATCTTCAACCTATTTTAGTCCACTGCTGGACATAGGCCTCCTCTAATGAGCGCCATAGCGCCCTGTATTCAGCTTGCCGCATCCAGCATCTGACTGCAGCCTTTCGCAGGTCGTCGTCCCAGCTGGCTGGAGGGCGTCCTACACTACGTTTGTCAAACAAGATAGACAGCCATTATTTGGATATGTTTCATAACCAGAAACAATTCAAACTCTAATTCGTCTTGTAATTACCGTTCTTTGATTATTAATTTATCCTTCCGATGATTAATTCATGTTAATAATCGACAGCGATACATACCCGTTGAATCATAGATTTACTGATCTTAATGCAATATGTTATGCGAATTCCCATTACTATTTTATGATCATCGCTCGAAGTAGTGTTGTACACAATTTTAAATCTTACATATAAATGATAATTAAAACACATATCAATTATGATGAAAATACTGAGTCGTCATTCATTTTAAACCGACTTCGAAACAAGTTCTACGTTCTACGGCTGTGTTTTTTTTTATGTAGGTATGTCCGTCGATTTCTACGTCATTTACGACCGATTTGAATTATTCTTTTGCAGTATATACCTATAGATTCTGAAGTGGCACCAAAAAATGTATTCCCGAGGGAGTAGATGATTATCCCGGAAAACTTAAAAAAAAATAAACTGTTCAAACTAAGGGATTCGAAGTCGGTTTTTAGTGTTTTCGAAATAAAATGTCCCATAAAAATTTTATTCCGGAGGGATTGGTATGTATCCCGTAATACTTAAAAAGTAACATAATATTTTTGGAGAATCACGACTAGCTACAACACTTTTGGTGATATCTACGCCAATTGTTAATAGATTTTGATGATTCTTTCGTAATTGTATGAAAATTGATTTTAAGGTCCCCTATAAGTTTGATTCTCGAGGAATTGCTATGTGCACTATTCCTCGAAAATCAAACACGTAAGTTTGTAAAAATTACTCACAATATGATCAATTTACTATCCCCTAATGGTTTCCACAGCAATGGGCGTCAACAGTTTCATCCATGTGTCATCATCAAACTACTAGACTTGAATTATAACTAGATGTCGGCAGTGTAAACTCAACGTTTTTGCTTCGGTCAGGGAAAGTAAGGGAGGGGTGGTTTTGTTCTTTCGAGACAATGACGAATATTATCTCCGGAATTTGAAGTCGGTTTATCATTTTTAAATCACGCCAAATCAAATTATAATGAATTCATTTAGAGGTTTAGCCAAAATGACAAAAGATCACTTGTGTTCACTGGACGTAATTAGTCAGGTATATTTGGCGTCCAATACGAGTAGTATTCTAGTTCGATTACTAAACTCCCGTCGTTACAGCGTCCCAACGCGGATCTTAGCTTCCGACATAAGAATTCCACAGGAATATTGGTTCTGAGCTGACTCTTGCTAGGTTAGTAGCGTCTAGTTCGTGGAGATCGTCGTCCCTTTGCCAATCCCGCTATATGGCGCGGCTGCCTAGTCTACCACCTACTCTACCAGGTACCTCGAAGGTTTTACCCTATCGGTCGTCTTGACATCCTCACATTTCACCATTCTCTAATAGTGTAGAGAATGAGAGCTTTTGAACTGTCCTATGGTGTTCGGTTAATAATAAATAATGTAGTTTGATTTGATTCAATAATCTTTGCATGTGTTACGAAATTATACATATATTTTACTGTAGTGAATCGCACTGTAAAATAATCGATTCTTCTTACTTGCATTGATTATTTCTGTCATTGAACGTGACTGTTATTCATAACGATGGTATAAAATATTTTTAAGTAGATTTTTTACTAGGCTGTAATATTCTCTCTCCTATCGCGGTCTTTGAAAATCCTCTATCCATATACAAATGGTAGAAGCGATTTAATATAATGCGAGAATTGCAAAAAATCCTCTATTTTACGATTATGGTTGTCACTTGTCACGCATATATCTAAAGGCCCGAGCATTGATATATGTATATATCGATATATATATATATATGTATATATATCGATAGATACGATAACCGATTTTATGGTCAAGTTAATTTCTTGGGTTTTTTTATGATTAATAAAATGAGCTTTACTTTACGATGCCGTATTTTATGCTGGCTGTGTCTCCGAGCCGATATCGATACGATATTGTCACGTCTCGAGCTAGGTAGGATTTCGATGATTTCATTTTCATACATTTACATAATGCTATTCGAGTCCAGCGTTACTGCGTGAAATAAATTCTTAAATGAAGATAGATAGAAAATACTTTATTTACTACACAAAAAGAATACAATACAAACAAACATATTATAGAATAGAGGGAGTATAAAGGGCGGCCTTATCGCTATTAGTGATCACTTCCAGGCAGCCTTAAGGGGCGAACCTAGCAAGTTTGGTTGTCAAACTAGGCCGAGATCTCAGTACTCACGGGATCGCACGCACCGGTACTCTGAATAGGCCCCCACACACGCGCCTTTTTGCGCAAAACTACCGCCACGAACGAAGGGATAATACCAAACGATATAGTAGATAAACAAATAAATCTACCTACCTATTATTATTTTCTTTATAGTTAGGTAGGTATTTACTTACTAGGTAGGTAGAATACCTAGTACTTCGGTGCTTAGATAACACAAACCAATAAAAGCAATAGGGAACCTGCAATTAGAACCCACTAAATTATTGCAGAGAACGGAACGACAATGCGGGGGCGATTCAGGTGTCGAAACCGCCAGCGCTAGCGCCGCCGTCGCATTGCGCCCTCTTAAGACTAAGGTTAAAGACCGACTTATTTGCTATCTATATTGTATATGCTATCTATGTATTGTATTGTATCTATAGGTACTTACTATTAATAAGGTAAAGATGTCAATTCGCAAGTTTGTCAAAACAAACAAACAGAAAAGCAGAAGTTTTTAAATTTATCCATTAAGTAACTTCAGCTATTAAATTTATATATTTTTACTAACAGGTAGGTAGCTTATCCCTTCGTTCTATATACTTTTTGGTCCAAGTGATCGAAACCGCGGCGAACAGCAAGTCGTTGATATAAAGACAACGCAGCAAGTAATGTAGGTTACTGTTACAGCGAACGTAACAAGCTTAAATAAAACGATATTGTACGGCATTCTTTATCCAATTCTCCACTTACGTCTAGCAGCTCTAGAGAAGGCGTGAAACAATACTTGATCCTTACTAATTTACTGGATACTGTTATAAAGAAAATACCGTCTTATATTTTTTGTAAATGAAAAAACCTTTATTATTAAGAACTAAAATTACATTCAAATAATAAATTAGAAGTAATATTTACAATTGAAATAATTAAGCTAACTGCAGACTGTTGCAAACAATCTACAGGTAGCTCAAGTGATCCATATCAATACCAGTCGGAAGTGTCCCCAAGACGCTGCAGCGCTGGCTGCATTGCCTCGCTGCTGTGCGTGCATTGCCATACGGCAATGCTGATGCGCTGTGCCAAATACTCATCAGCTCTCGGGTCACGCGACGACGACGGTTCGACCAGAAACTCAGATATTTTGTTTTAAATCCGGAGAGCGACTGTACCCCACGGACCTAGGGTCTCGTCTCCAAGGGGAGTGAATGTGTAGGCTCTGTCGAGACCTGCATATTTGCGATGAAAATGAAATGTAATTAGTTTCTTTATGTTGATGATAACGACCTCTTAGCCTTATTTCGGCCACGGCAGTCAGTCACAGAGACTAAGCCATGTGCGTTGGCTAATATCATAGTGCACGATTTTGTGTGCAAACACATGTGCACTCTCTATTCCCTCAATCGATGAGATGGCAGACTGACACGACCGGGGATAGGTAGGGCGGTTCAATGTCCAACTCAACACCTGACACGTACCTACAGCTTCATCTAGCCTCAAGCTTTGTGGTTATCAGGACACTTGCGCGAAAGACATTTGCGCGAATGAACACTTGCGCGAAAAATCATAAAACTCATATTATCTCTCAAAATAGACGTCACAAAACGTTGCGGATTTAACCGTTTTGTAGAGAATTTTGTTCTCTTCGTCTTCGTTTTTCTGTGAAATAACTCACTCTCCCCTACCCTTCCCACTTTCTTATCTATAAAGAGAAACACACTTTAACGTAGAGCATCGTAGCACGTGCTACGATGCTACGAAAGACTGGCGTAGCATACAAAAGACCAATGAGTATCAATATTGAAAACGTTCTCCAGTCAAGTCTACCCTTTTATATTTTGTTTTTTGATATATTAACGTTGAGATATTATTGCTAATAACGTAAAAATTACTACCTTCTCAAACGCAAATTTATGAAATCAAACAACACTACCTACACTATATCTTCATTTATTATTTACTCCGTCCGTCCGTCAGTCAGCGGGATGTGTCTTATGCACCGTAATAGGTAGAAAGTTGAAATAAGTATTGCCGCTCACAAACAAAAATAAATAAAATTTTATAGTTAAAGGGTCTGACGGCCATACCGAGGAGACTGCCAATCACTGAAATTACGCAACGTTTATATTTCAATTTATGTTTTTTGATTAGATTGTTTTTACCCAACTGCAGAATCTGCCCAAGGTAAGTGTGCTCGGAAACAGTTTCGAGAAGGTGGTCATGTACCACCACCGGTGTGGCATAGTACAGCATCATTATTATCATAAATATACTAGCTGCACCCCGCAGTGTTACCAGTGTTGTGATTTTTACGTTTATCTTAGTAATTTTTGAAATTTTTGTCATCATAAAAAACTCGACGCGACTTTAGGAAATATTAAAAAAAAAAACACTAGCTAAATTTGGGCCAGCCGTTCTCGAGTTATGAGCTTAGCAGCATTCAGCTATTAATTTTTATTTTTTTATTTTAAGTATTATATATTGTTAAATCATATATATATACTATATAAGATAAATAGTATATATATATTGTTAAATAATCAATAAAAAAAATATAAAATAATAATAATATATACAATATACAATATATAAATTAATAATAATAATAATAGAAGTATGGATATTGTTCTTAATTAAGTATTATTAATTAAGTACTTAAACGAAAATTAGAAATTCCTTGTTGTTGATTTTAAACACAAATAAAAAAATTCTCGATTTGAGATCCTTTCTTCTATAAATATTGATAACTCGGCAGGTAATTTTTTCTTGTTGCAGCTAACTCTAAGCTTGACTATAATTAGGTAACTTCTGATCAAAAAAGTTTATTACTTTTATGTGTAACTCTACGTTAGAACATTTGCAAAACAATTTCTCCAGTGATTTATTATAAAACAACACAAAATATTTAAAAGGAAGGACGAACTTTTGAAAAGCAGTTATTATTTTAAATAATGTGATATTTTTCATCACTTACATTAGATGCCCTTTCGAAAAATCTTAAGGACGGCAATGTCACAAATGTAGGCATGGCATTCTGGATACCCCTTAATAGCTATTCTCAAATTTAAATGCTACGCGATGACGGCATGACGTGCTACGCTTAAATGAGACATATGGTATAAACAGTGCAGACAATTAGTTTTTTTGGCGCCTTCGTAATACTGGAGCCGTGAGACGAGACCATCTACCTCCCTGCCAAATTTCTTTAAAATCCGTTCAGCCGTTTAGGCGTGAAAATGTTACAAATAAACACAACAATACACAGACAGACAGAGTTACTTTCGAATTTATAATATTAGCACATATTTTGTAAAACTATTTAAATATAGTATGGATTTACGAACAACAAACCCCATGAAACTTTAATAACCGCAATCGCTGATTTAAATAAATCATTATCATGCAAATAGTCTGCCGCTGATAAAATGACGGAAAATAGTGTTCAATATGTAAATAATATTAATATGAAACCGGCAAAGCCGCTGGGATTAAAACTTCATAAAGTTACGGTTGGTTTTTTTGGAAACGGTTATTGTGTTTTCCTAACTACAAAATAAATGATTTAAGAGTCATTTATAGGTTTTTTGTTTGAAACTTCAAAGCATTTATTTGCATATAATATGGGTAGAAAAATAATGATACAGACGTTCGTATATAATTTGGCGTGTTTTAAAAAACGATAAACCGACTTCAAATTCCGGTTCATTGATAATATTCCTATGTCTCGGACGAACCAAATCACGTGCAAAAAATTTAGTTTACACTAACGACATCTAGTTACGATTAAAGTCTAATTTAGTTTGATGACACATGGATGAAACTGTTGGCGCCCGTTGCCATGGAAACCATTAATTAGGTGATAATGAAATTATCATATTCTGAAGAATTTTTGCAAACCTACGTTTTACGTCGCTCATAGCAATTCCTCGAGAATCAAACTTATACCTCAAAATAAATTTTTATACAACAACGAAAGAATCATCAAAATCTATTAACAATTGCCGCAGTTATCACCAAAACTGTTGTAGATAGTCGTGATTCTCCAAAAATATTATGTTGCTTTTTATGTTATATGTAGCTTTATAAGTATATTACGGGATAAATACTAATCCCTCGGGAATGAAATGTTTATGGGACCACCTCGGGATCATTCTCTATATAATAGTGAAAGAATCAGTAAAATCGGTTACCCATAGGCGGAGATATCAAGTAACATACATACATAAAAATAAAAAAATTAAAAAACATACAGACGAACTGAAAACCTCCTCCTTTTTGAAGTCGGTTAAAAAGTGTGTCTCCTTACTATACTTTTTCAGCATACGAATAAATAAATAAATAAATCTGGACAATCCACACAGCATTGTCCCCAAGCTAAGCAAAGCTTGCGTTATGAGTACCTACTAGATAACTCATAAGTACATCACATAGATAGATATTTTTGAATGTCAACAAATTACAATGTTTTAATAACGAATGCGATACCTTAGCCTAAGAATATCTCATCGGTCGACCGATTATCGGAGTTAAGATATTCAGGATTATGTATCCTAAACTAGAGGATTCTAGTTTTCTTGAATTTTACTTAGTAAAATAATAAAATTCAATCAGTGGATTCCTGCTAATAGCCCATCAATTTCCATTCTATCACCCATTTATGTATAATGTGCTGATGGTTTCCCTTAAATAAATTATGTAAATTCGTTTTCATTGCATTGTATATTAGTAAAATTAACATTGAAATAATTTAAATCGAATATAGGTACACATCATAAAGTCATTTTAGGTACCTACCTACCTATTCACTAAATAAATCGTGAGCCCTATAGAAGGCATGCTCGATAAGCCAGTTCTTAATGGTTGCGCTGATCGGGCTGCGGTATTGTTTTCCGGAAGAAGAATGTAGACAGCTGTCCCCGTCACGTGATCCAGTTTCTCTGATTTTGCGAGCCGCGGCTGCACCACCTGCAGTCTTCGAGCATGTCGGATCGGGGTAACTATGGGCGCCGCGGCGCCGCCGAGTGTCGCGTACTCGTCCAGGTGGCGAGCATACACAGGTGCGTTAAAGATGACGCGGGCGGGTACAGATGGAATCGCGAATGGGTGCAGGCTGAATACAATAATGTGTAATAATTATGTAATCTTGCAAATTAATGATTGATTATGATTACTCTAAGAATTCTTCCCCCATAAAACTGTTTGTAAAATAAAATTGTGTATAAAAGCATAGCTATGTATATCTTGCTCTTTAATAGTTCTATGTATATAACTGTATCATATTCAATTAGTAATAAACTAGCTAATAGTCTGTGTCAATTTCAATTAGGCGAAAGCAAACGTTATTGTTGTTTTAATTAACATCACGCGATACAACGGAATACAATGGTTAATAAGATCTATAGATCTAAGGGGTATTGTGGGAGGGGAGGGAATGTCGACCTTGTGTTGTGGGAATAAGAGCTGAAGGTTATCCAAGGGTTCTGCGTCATTGGCAAAGTCGATTAAAATACAGATATATTAAAAATTCCAAAAAATCCGATTAATTTGTTGTAAATTTCCTGGTCCTGACTCCCATTTAGAAACAGCCAGGAGACGGGCACGATCCTCAGAGCTGGAGCACGTTTGTAACAAACAATTCCGTTTCGACTCACACAGAGGCCCGTCCCATTGCCGTTGAGACAAAAGAGATTTTGGGGGAGCAGCATTGGGGCAAGAACTATGCCAAGCCGTTCGAGCTTCGTCTAAAAATGATATTTTGAATGAAATTGGACCAAACAAGATGACTTTAAAAATGTTTCTACTAAAGTACTAGCGCTGTAGACGGAAGACAGGAACGCTGGAAGGACTACACTTGAAATTTTGCGTATACCTAAGCCTCCCAGTTTGACAGGCAGGGAGGCCTGCGAGCCTTGTCATATAAATCGACATTCAAAACCGATGATAGAGTGTTCTTTATTATGTTGTACAAGCCTTCCAAGAGCTCGCTGTTTCCACAGCTGACTACATCTCAAAGAGTACGTAAATTTAGGTACAAAAAGACAAAACCAAATTATATGAAGCAAACTACGAAAATCGTGAAAATTTATTTAAATTGCTTTGAATCGTGATTTAAATCGTCTCAACCCTGGTCATTGGTTTAATCTATCTTATTCGAAGGGGAATATCTATTATAGCTAAGTAAATAAAACAATAATATTATTATCATCAAATCAGACTCGTTACACCTCCTGCTGGCCGCTAGGTAGACCTTCTCTTGTTCACATCAGCTCAACCGGCAATATTATCCATACTAATATCATAGGATTTTATAATCCTATAACAGTACGTTAAATGCGAAAGTAATTCTGTCTAACCCTTAAGTCTGTCTGTTACCTTTTCCTAAACAGGTGAAAATAACTTAATGGACCAAGGGAATAAATGGTATCCCGGGTCCCGGACACTTCTTATTATCCCGGAAAAACGCGTGCGAAGCCGCCAGCTGAAGCTAGTACAAAATATGTTGAGACATACTCGTAATTATATTGACACTAATGGAAACAGAAACGAATAAATTCTAGTTGCTCAGTCATAGATTCTATTGTCAAACAAAATCCAACCTACAAATCCAAAACCCAAGTGTCGCAATTGATTCTCACACCGTTTCTCAAACAATATTTCCTGACTCAACCTTGTCTTCACAGACATCTCTGAATACAAAGTTAATCTATATTGTATACACTATTACAATGCATTGCTCAGGCAAGAACAATAAAGTTACTCGTATCAGAGCATGCCGGCCGCCCTCAACTTATAATCCACGCCTACCCAGAGGAGAGCACAGTATTTCATAGAGGAGTACATGTACTTAGGTCGAATTTTTTATGTTTGTCTATCTAGGGAAAGCTCAAATTAACTTGCACAGCTAAATATCAGGTAGCTAAATATCATAAGACCTTTTTGTAGAAAAAAGTGCATGCTTTCTGTGTATTTCTTCTTCCGTTGATATTGTTTTGAATTGATTTTGATAGTTATTAGAACTCTCTTATGCCTGTCAGCTATGCTGATATCTGGTGTTCATTGAGCCGATCCCATCAGCTTCCTTATATCACTTTTTCCAATTTATTTCTGTCCTTAAGCTGTTTCTCATTTTTGAGATCCCAGTAAGAGGCCTATTTAATAGGTACAGTGGTTCCGAATTAAAAAAAAAGTGGACGAAATAAAGGGATCGAAAGTTCCTACTTTCGATCCCTTTATTTCGTCCACTTTTTTTTTGTCTAGATTTTTTTTTTATTGTATAGGTCTCAGCTACCCTTACAACTTTTGTTTCATGAAGAAAATCTGTAAGATAATAACGTAATTATGAAGATAAAAAATTATCTTTTATGTTTTGTATGAAGAAAAACATTTATTTTTCTTGAATTTGATCTATTTGACGAGTGTTTTGTTCGGAATATTTTTTTTAGCCCTATTGATAAAGTATCAAAGAAATAAAAAATTGCGGCTACTTGCTGCGAAGCGAGAAAATTGACGGCAATTTATTTTTTATTTTTTTTAAGAGTTTTTGTGCATTTTTATGTCCAGCAGTATATTTTTATCGACTTAGTGAAGGCGAAAGTAATAAAATTACTGACATTTTTGGTTTTTGCCAAAGTAAAAACGCTTGTACGTATTTAATAACAAGTGAAGATTGCAATTTCGTTGTAAAGTAATAACGCTATAAAATTTCAGTTGTTGAGTCTACTTCTACTAAGGGACCCAAGCAAGAGAACTTAGTTCGCGCAGGTAGTTTGTTATTTGCAGATAGCTAAGTGATTTGATTAAGTAAAAGGATTTCCTTATCTACGATAACAAGGGTCCAGTGAGAACCTAAGATTCCACGGCGCGCCGTGGAATCTTAGAAATCTGTTCTTGCAGCCTGAAGGCACGACGACCATTTCTAGGTATGACGACTTGTAAACAATCAACAAGTTTTCCTCGATCATCGAGAAAAAAATGTAGTCTTTATGGCCTATTAGACCCTGATCGAAGTCCTCGATTAATAAAATTGCTTTCAGTTTTGACATTGTCAAAATATAAATGTCGTCTTTCGTTGTCAAAAGTATCTAAATCTGTATAATATTTTATGTTTTCATCTAGTTTCTCGGTCTACGGTTTTCATGAATTTTTCTGAATTTTATTAGCACGTGTCAATAATATTATATTACTCTTTTTGACTAGTGTTAAAAGGTTTCTCGGTTTGCATGTCTTTCGGTTTATTCGGTGGATGTTGTGACTGGTGTGGACTGAAAGAAACTCATGTGCCAGTGCATGTACCTAGTAAATATGTTTTGTACCTACAATGATTTTGATGTGGTTTTGTAGCTTACTTTTTAGCGATGTTGATTTTCGAAATTCGGCTAGCAAGACATCCTCCTAGTCGAATTTCGACCTCAGCTGCCAGTCTCAACAGAGACTAGCCATGGCTAGACTAAACTTTACAATAGGTACCAATCATCTTTTGTTGCTACTTATCTTATAAAGTATAAATCAATTTTACATAATTAATTCCACGGAAATCTAATTGACGTTTTATCTATGATACCTATGTAAATGAAATAGTTTATTTCGACAAATTATATACGGAAATCTTTATAATATGGATTAATTAGCTTTTGATAGATATTTGTGGTGTTTATTCGATGAAAATCTGATGACATCGTAATTTCAATTTCATTTTCAGGTTAATTATAAATTCATGTTCCAACATTTTATATATTCTTTCATAGGGTACCGCCCGTGTTTAACGATAACCCTTGTTAAAATTTCTGAACATTAATTCCGACCACCGTTGTTTCACGTCACACTATTATAAATTATAATTCTTTCCATTTCCTTTAAAACCCGAAGTGTTAAGATCATCCCAGACGCAATTTCATAAAACGCACTCCTTTATTTAGATGCCATTTAGTTTAAGAATCGAAGCCCCGTTAAAAGTGCCTGTTCTTTGTATTGAGCCCTTTGGGGCTAAAGCCAGACAGCCACAAAGTGGCTAACACAATAGGCCTATCATGGCACCAGTGACACGAAAGCCATCTAAAGCAATAAAAAAAATCAGACAAAACACACCATCCCATCTAGTTTAAAAATCGAAGCCAATCAAAATCTCCAGCTGAGAATTTAGCCTATTCTTTTTTGCCGCCCGTTTCTAAGCTAAAGTGAGACCATACTGCCTCGTCTTACGTAGTTACCAAGCTATTCTAAACTTCTTCTCGATTGTTCTAGGTCTACAGTTGCGGAGCATAGAGGAGCCGGCGGGGGGCGCGGGCGGCGGGGTGCCCGCGTCCACCTGCTACGACGCAGAGTGCGCGCGCACCGAGGCTTGGCTCGACGAGAACCAGGAGTTCGTGCATGATTACTTCTTGAGGCAAGTCTCACTTTTAATCTAAAACTTTGTAGGTCTCAATTTGAATGTGATCTAGGTACCAGAGCTAGGCCAGAAGGAGATTGCAGATCTGGACAGCACTACTGCGCTCAAAATGTGCATTCAAATATGTACTTAAATTCCTAACATTTGGATACATTTTATAGTAACGGCATAATATAGCAAACTGCGCGCGGGCCACTCGCATGAAGCATTTATGAAACTATAAAATGTATCTAAAGAAGACGAGTTGAAGCACATATTTGATTAGTGATTACCTTACTGATGTGCCGTGCGGCGGTGCTGGATGTATGGGCTAAGTCCTCTAGGCAATTATGTTACCCACCAGGTGGCAGGTTAGAGGAGACCGTTCGGTCTCAATTATAGTGGGATCCACCTGGTCTGCAAGGCCAACTCCAATTCAAAGCTTGTAAGGTCATATACTGCATGATTGAGCCGGTTTTCCCGCCAGTACCTTCTTTATCCAAGTCTCGCTCTTATTGTAAAACCATTTAGGTCTCATCTCAATTAGAATTAGAACCACCTGTTCTGCAGGTCAATGTCCCATTTAGCAATAGAGCATGTGGTCCCGTCACTACCTATTTGGTTTAGGTCTCGCTGTTATTCCTATCTTGTTAGGTCTCACCTCAAGGTCTGCTCTGCAAGACCATAGGCTCGGCAACGAACGATCAAATGTTTGTAAATGCTAAATTACTTCTGGAAACCAATTTCGTTAGTTGTCCCGGTGAAAATGTTCGGTTCAGTGACTTCCCGGTTTTAGAAACACGGGGGGGTAACTGAACCTTGTTGGTGATTGTAAAAAAAAAGACACGTTTACATAAATTACAATTTTAATGATTAAAATCAATTAGGGAGCCTGAAGGGCTATGATTAAAATTATCAAAATACTAACTCGGCCAGAGGGGCTAGAAAGTGGGTTTGTTAAGTCCTACAGAAAGCTGATTCTACCGGGTGTATGTAAAAGTCCTCTCCTTGTTTTCCTCTTCCACAGTACTCTCCTTTTAGTGCGCCGTAGGTGTAGTAGGTAGCGACCCGACGGCGAAAGGTCCAAGTGCTGGAAGTGCAGGTGCAAACGAGGGCAGCTCGTGAGAAGTCCGGCCGGAGACGAAGACTGCCCTAGGGTGGACTTTGAACCCTGGAATGCGCATAAAAGCCAAGCATTACAGCCAGGTCTTTGTAGGGTGATCCGCTCCCACGGCAGGCACAAAAGCAAAAGCACTAGATGTTTATGATGCCGTGGAAGTCACAATCAGAACGGGAGATGAATTTAAGAAAATGTGATAAGATGAATTTACTAAGAATACAGAATGAAATGAAGAGAAATGAAGCTAGCCTATTTGCAAATGTAGGTGATGAAAAAACCTTAGCCGTGAACAATATTGAGAGATGACATGGCGAGATGAAATAAAGCCCATGTCATTTTTTGAGCATTAGAATGAGTGTTTACAACCTACATTATAAAACAGTGCAAAACTTACCCAACAGGGGTTTAAAACATTACACAGGTGTTTATTAAATCTTATGATTGCAATAAAAATGAGAGAACAAAGAGATTGATAGC
This sequence comes from Eupithecia inturbata, assembly GCA_963662085.1. Lineage (NCBI taxonomy): Eukaryota > Metazoa > Arthropoda > Insecta > Lepidoptera > Geometridae > Eupithecia > Eupithecia inturbata. The sequence continues at coordinate 5,710,863 of OY759195.1, forward strand.
CAGAGTCTCAAAATAGCTTCCCTGTCCGTCTCCTGCGCATTGAAAAAGTGACACGTCCAAATCCAAGGCCATAGACAATGCCCGGAAGCGTCGTGAAGTTAGCAGCGTATTGGCGAACTTATCTATGGTCCGTCATCCTAGAGTGACAATTAGTCGAATAACTAATTATTCGAATGAAATAAAATAAAATTTGGAATCGATAAAATATATACGTAAGTATGTAACAAGTTACGTTACATAGTTACGATAAAACACGTTCGGTTTACATTCCGATTCGCAAAAAAACGCTTTGTTTCGTAGAAAAACGTTTCGTTCAGAATAACAAGCGGTCGACATACCAATCACCTTTCAGAAATTATAAACAGATTGTTTTTTATTATTTCACTGTACAAACAGCTGTTACCTGCAAATTTGTTTCTGGTAAATACAATTGAGAAAATTGTAGAATACGAAACACGTTTTGGTCTTGACTTTTGGGGAAAATGCGCGAAAAATTATGCTTCAAACTGGTATCATTCCGTTATCAAATTATTCCTCAAAGTTTTCAATAATATCGTTGACATAAGAGCCTCCCATATATATATAGCTCGAAGTTCCTTATTGATCTAAATCTAAATGGTGTGAGTTGATCAAAGCAGAAGAAACTTGGTTAGGATTTGCCCAAGATCGAGAGAGCCACATGGATGGGCCCAGCAGTTGGCAGTCGGTATTTTTTATCAATTATTAAACGTTTTTCTCTATAATATCGTGTTCAATTAATAGTGAGATAGACCGACACTCGGCAGTGAAACAATATTAAAACTTTCAACAGTATTGCGGTTCTCCACTGTTGCTGACTGTGAATATTTCACAATAATAATTATTGTGAAATATTATATAATTATACACAGAGAATTAATTATTATACTCTGTGGTAAAAACTATCTTCCTCCAGCTGCTGCCCGCGGCTTCGCACGCTCTGTTCCGAGATATAAAGTAACCTATGTCCGTCCCCGGGTTACCCTCTATCTCCATGCCAAATTTCATTAAGAAAGTTAACACAGACAGAGTTACTTTCGAATTTATTAATGTTGGTATGGATAACGTACACATTTTAACGTAATTATAATAAAAGAAAACACATTTTCGACACAATCTCTCCCGTTTCTCAGTGGCAGAAATAATGACGCAAATTATTTTATATTTTACATTGATGTGGTAATATAAGAGTTTATGTTGTTGTTATTATTATTACGCAAGAGGGTGACATCAGCATGATAAAGGCATTACGAGTTTTCCTAACATTATTACCGTGCATTGCTAAAAGCAGAGCATTCTGTATCTGTTCATTGAGCGGACCTTAAGTAGCGGAAAAACAGCTCTTTTCAGAAAATATACCTAACCAGTTTCTGCCCGTGACTTCGCACGCGTTGTTTCTATGGAAACGTTTTATCGTTATTTTTATCCCATAGGAACTGAGTTATGGGATAATAAGTAACCTATGTTTTATTCCAGCCTTGAAACTACCTGTATGCAAAATTTCAGCCCGATCCGTTCATTAGTTTTGGCGTGAAGATGTAACAAACATACATCCATAAATCCATACATCCAAACTTTCGCATTTATAATATTAGTGTGATGTGATTTTAAACAATGTATTGAGAGTGTCGTGGTAAGTGATGCTCTACGTACTCAAAAACGCGTTATTAATGCAGAACACCAGCAATGTGGTTGTTCCTTGTAATTTTTACCTAATTGTTCGGTTTTTATATTATTTTTATAAATAATGGAATATTATTTATTTTGCTAACAACAGTTAGCAAAATAAATAATATTCCATTCTGTTTAATTATCGAGAAACCTAAAGAAAGCTTTTGGAGGGCTTTGGAGCTTTTTTGCGTACCTATTTAATTAACTAACAAATCGAGAATCACATCAGCGCTCAGCGTTGTACTTGACATTTGAACGAAGTTTTGGGAAGAATCTCGGACTTTCTTCTCACATTGACAAAACCGCAAAATATAAGATAAGGTGTAGAAATAAAAGCATTCAAGGCTTTCTGCCATTATTTCTAAGACGGGGTGATGGCAGATGGAACTCTCGCAAAACAGCAGGGTGCCGACGAGACATTAGTTACTGCCAACTAGGCCGACGACATTACGAACAACCCAGACGCTGAATACACAATTAATTCAGTATGTAACCACTCGAGTCTTGATTCTTTCTTATTGATTTGAATAAAGAGTAAAAGAATAAAAAAATTATGTATAGCCACACACATTTGCACGCAAGCCTACTTTAGAAACACATTTCAAGTAAGTTTTTTGTTTTTTATTATAGTGCGTTGTGCGTAAGCCCTCACACTCAGGGTAATTTCTAAGAAATCAAATTGACAAAACCGCAAAATATATGATAAGGTGTAGAAATAAAAGCATTCAAGGCTTCCTGCAATTATTTCTAAGACGGGGTGATGACTGATGACTGATGACAGATGGAACTCTCGCAAAACAGCAGGTTGCCGATTACTAATTAATATATTACTTATTATTACCAATTCAGTATTATTTAGTATGTGTTGTGTATGTTTAGTTCTGTTTCTAAATTAGAAATCAAATAATATCTCAAAATAATTTGGACTTCGACTGCGGGAATTTAAACTGTGGCGAAATATAGGAAAACTCAAAACGACCATACCATCCATTCCGTGTAGGTACTATACCTTCTACTGATATACTTTCACTCGCACTCAGCGGTATTCCTCTATCTTCATCATTCGCACTGCTAAGGTTTGATCCGCGGTGCGTGCTGCTGTTTTTTTCTGCACTTGGACTGCAAAGCTGCGATCAGAACACAACAAAACTGGAGCCAAATAAGCACAGTAAATTGTGAATTTAGTAGAATTACAACAAATCAACAAAATAATGAACGTTTTGCGTAAGGAGAACGTCAGGATGAGACTGCGATTCTTCCTCACGTTGCGAGACTTTGTTAATGGCTTTTATTTTTCCGTAAACATTTGAAATAAAGTAGAGCATGTCAGCAAACGTGTCGCTTGATGACGAAGTATGTTGTCATAAATTGTCATGTCATTTTGAAGACAAGTTGCTTTGACCTGTAATACTGTTCAGTGCATACTGTTCCGCTTACTAAAAGAAGTATGAGATATCATTTCGACGCTCTACACACGTGTTACATACACCACAATCATTTATTTATGATATGATTTATGTAACTCGGTTAACATATATTATTATATGATACACATTTTCGTGTTTCTATTTTTGCACGGCACATGTTTACTTCTTTATATCTCCCAGGTGTTAACCCTATTCGGTACTGCGGGTTAATTTTATATTGAAATCTAGATTGGGTAATAGTTATTATGTAGTATTTATTAGTGCATTATGTACGAGTAGTTTAGGTACTCGCGCCGCGGGTGTTCCGGATCCACCGAGATCCTGAACACCCGCTTTTTGATGATATGAACGTATTCAAAAAACTTTTTACGTTGCATATCAGTCGCCTAGATAGTTTCAATAGCAGCTGTTCTGCTGAATATCTAGCTTTATTTATTTGATTTTCAGAAGCGAAGTAAGAACCAATTTGTTTACATAACACACTGGGTTAGTAAAATAAAAGATGTAATGAAATGCAAAATTGTAAACCAGATTTCATCCACGTACCGTTATTACCTACTCAGACGATTGAGCAGGGATCGACGTTTGTGACATAAAAAAGGTTTATTTATTCACACTTTCACGTCACCAGGTAAATTATGATTTCCGAACTTGGCTGCCACTCTATCGCGCGTCTCGATTATTAAATGAAACGCTCAACGTATCGAAATGCTATCGTATGACTTGTTCTCGCAATAAATCAGCAGAACATTTTCAAGGTACACGAGAAGGCTACGCGATACAATTGCTGTGTTGGTAAGGATAAGAGTACATAGTGGTATCTGCTATTATTCTGTTTCTCTGCTGGTTATGCTGAAAATGTATGTGGTCGAAATTTTTTGCTGGTTTTGTTACTGAGTTGCATTGGTCTGTGGCTTCATTCACTTGGTACCTGGGTATTATTATATTACATAGCCTACTGATATTGTAGATAAATATTAAGAGGCGAACCTAGCGAGTTTGGTTGTTAAACTAGGCCTAGATATCAGTACTCACGGGATCCACGTGTAAAAAACTCGGATTACTTACATTAAACTCCAATTTTTTTCTTTGGTTCCTTGAATGTGAAAAAACGATTAGGAAAAAAAATACGATAAAAAAAATTATGAAAGTACACTGTTTCGCACATACTCGTAATTTGTTCGAGATCTCGGAACCCTGCTGTCTATTGAAATGATTTATGTTTTGGGTCGTAGGATATTACTCATTATTTGGTTCCTTGAACCAGTTTATTCATAAATGGTGTAGTTTTCTTGCAAATAAGAAAAAACTTTACTGTTTAAGCTAGGTACAATTTTTAATTAACCCCTTAAGTTATGAATAAGCTGACTAATAAGGTTACCATGGAAGTTAAAAACTTGGCGCACTAACTTCCTATTGTTCACTATAGTATTCCTACAAAGGTATTTTTCTTGTCATTTCTCAGAGACTTAATAATGCAAATTATTCAGCTTCCGTCGTGGAACTTTTGTTTTGCTCCGTTTGTATGGAAAGGACTAATAAATAAGAGCACGTCACTAACTTCGTAGACAATAAATCAAGTGAGTTTGCCATATTGTCTAGAACGGAGCTTGCATATTGACAGTACCTACACTCGGTACTTATTACAAAAGTTTAAAATGTTTCTGTCTCTTTGTTGTAGCTTATCACCGCTGGACCGATTTTGACGGAACTTATTTAGAAAAGTTTTACAAATAAATATTAACCTTGAAATTGCATTCTACGCGGTCGAAGCCGCAGGCACAGCTAGTTATTAATAAAGTGATTCAATCACCTATTTGCAGTTTAACTAAAACTCACTTGCTTGGCGTCGAGATTCTGATATAATTAAAACAATATTTATTGAAGGAAGGATCTCAAATCGACAAGTATTAAATTGTGACGCGGCAACAGAGTCCAATATTCTACATCGAGTTTGGTGTATAGAGCACGTGCCTTACCTCTCTACCTCAAACAAAATAATATACAAAAGGCCCTTACAAACCCACTTCGTTCTACTTAAAATCTTGCCTTTGTTTTAGCTGGCATTTGTTTTCGTATCAATGAATCTTGTCACGTAGATGGGTCCTTCCTTGTCTTCCGAATAAAGCTGAGAAATTTCTTAGACTCTTAGAGTAACAAGAGATCTTTTTGTCGACTTTTAGGATTATAGTTTTTTGCTGGTTTCTCAAACAGTAAATAAAGATATTCTAAAGCATAAGCTTTCTGTCGAAGAAGTTGGGATCTCTCTCCTTTAATTCGTTTTAAAATGAAAACCTATTTGTTGTGAAATAATTTTATCAGTGTTTCACCTATAGATCTCTATTTCACCTAGGTATTTTATCTTGTATGTGGCTCTCCCCTGTTTTTATAGCGATCGTTGAAATTTGTTTCTCCCTGTAAGTAAAAAGATATGTCAAAATTCGAATGTAGTTATTAGCGAAAACGATGGTAAGATTTGAAGAGATAGATGAATTTTGGAAATCGCCCTTAGATAAATCCTCTAAATGTGCCTACTCCATGGAGATATCTCTTAAGGTCCTCTAGATATAATGCCATAAAACGGTCAGTGATGGAAATAACTAAGTTACGAGATATCCAGTCATTCAGTTTATGGCTCAAACAATAAGGAAACGCGGAATTTGCAAATATAACTAATAACCAACGTACCGCTTATACTTTAATAGTCAGTACTCACATAAAATAAAAGTTATGTTTGTCTGACTCATGTTCCGGGTTTTGTAGATGCAGGTCATGTAGTAAAAGTAGTAAAAAACTAGTAAAAAGTTGTGATTGTATTACGAGACTTCAAACCACCATACGTTCAAGTCGATGCATCGTAAAAAATAAAACTTTACTCTAAGCACCCATAGCTATATCAACCAGCGGACATAAGGCTGTCGCAAATCAGAGGTGTATCGCTGCCGCACAGTACAAAAATGTGCATTCGAATATCAGCTAGAATGCAAACGCTCTATCACACGCTATTTGCAAAGCATAAACTACTCTCAAGTAGAGCACTTGTTGGATATTCAATCTTAATTCTGGGCTATATTCATTTATATATTCACTTTTATTTTTCTAGTACTTATAGCGTTGTAATTAATTAGGATTATGGTTTATTTAGAAGTTACATTATGTAAGGTATATCTTTTTTTCTCATGTTTCACTGCTGTAACTAATTTTCTATTATACACACAAAGTATTTGTGAACCTTTAAGTAGCCAGAGGATTGAGCCCTCGTGTCTTAATACAAGTTAGCACACTTAGTTAGAGCGAGGTGTCACTATTTATGACCTGAAAGGTTTATTGCAAGTAGATACGTACGTAATGAAAGACGCAACTACGAGTAACTACACTTAATATGAAATTGATTGTAAGTTCCTACTTTGTAAAGACATCTCTGTGAATAAATATTTTTTATTATTATTATTGATATGGGCTTTAGATGCATTTCATCAGATAACAGATAGCTCGCGGGTCACTCGTTTGAAGCTTGCGGTATGCCAATTTATCATTGTAAAATATATCTAAAGATAACTAGTTTAAAACCCCTAAAGGAATGCACTTTTTGTGCTGTGCGGTAGCGGCGTTGGATTAATATGCGTAAAGCTTTATGACTTCGGATATCGGATCCGGATCATAAGCCTGTAGTAGATACATAGCATTGTTCTAGTTGTTTCTAGGTTAAACACCTGAACATGAAGAAACAAAAAATTACTTACAAACTGGTTCGTTACTTCTTATCTCTATTCGAAATATGGTGAAATTAGCACGTAGCAATTGTATTAAATTACCTTGTAACGATGCAAATGGAAATAAAGTCATGTCTAATTGTAATATGTAGGACACGAGTGAGGCTCGCCTAGCTTTTATCGGTTTTGATCCGATTGTTTTTCTAGCTGTTTACTTTCAAGGCTAAGTAAGAAGTAAACGAATACATTTTTTCTAGAGCTTGTATAAAAAGTGGGTTTTGCTAATGTAGTTACAATTTTCTAAATATTTCTTAGTGATCAAGAGTAAACTGACTTTTGGTGACTTTGATTTTTTTAAAATTTAGTTTAGGGTTTTACCGTTTTTTGATAACATCGCCCATAAAAACACGAAAGAAATACACAATGACATAAAAATATAAAACAAAATCAAACTTACACAAAGTTTAATTTTGTTATTATATTTTTATGTTAACTAAACCTAACTCTAATAACTTAATCAAAAACACGATATCTACACAAGAACGGTCGGTTAATAAGCTGTTCACATATCCTTTATCCATCACGAGATTTTCATCAAAGCAAGTGGATCTTAATGTTGTATTCCGAACACATTCCACTAACATATACTGAATGTCCCCGATAACACCACACTCATCACAATTTGGCCAGTTGACTTTGTTCCGGAGCGCAATCTAAGTATATATTTCAAGGAATTTCTTTTATATAAAGTGGTATCAATCCATGGACGTCTAGGTATCAAAGGTTGGATGCTTCTGTACCTTCTCCCGCGATCTCTCGTCAAAGTACTCTTGCCAAACATCTAAACAGTGATTGTAACTAAATTAAATAGACTGAAAAAAGGTAGGTAACTGATTCGCTGGAATACCAACGCCGATCACCTGCTTTGTAAGTAGACCCACCTCGATTCAATTAGGTATATATAAGGAATCCACTGGAGATAATATAAAATGTAATAAATAAGGTATTTTGAGGCTTATCTGAAAAGAGTTTTTCTGGGTTAAAAAACCTATGATGTTTTAAATGCTTAAAATCCTAAATCTAGAACTACATCTATGCAATGTTTCATCCCGTTCCGTCCAGTCGTTTAAACGTGAAATAGGCATCCAAAACCTTCCACCTGACCACCTATGATTCCTCTGTATGTAACAGCATGTGTTGTCCACAGGAAGGCGACGAGGCAGGTCGTGGACGCGTGGCTAGTCTCGCACGCGACGCCCCCCAGTGCTGAGCTTGCGTCGCCCTCGAGAGCTGGCTCCGGCTCTGGAGCAACTACTCCAGTCAGGTAAGAAAAATATTAAGGTGCATATATATATTTTATTCATCATAACATTAATATTCATCAAAATAGGCTAGACTTTTATATCTCACTATTATTGCTTACTATGTTTAGAAATCATTTTCATACTAATTGGAGAGGATGTTTCAATGACTAGGCAAGCAATCCATCAATCATTCCTTGGTCACCACTGCGACAAGTTGTTGAAACTATTGAACAAATTGATCACAAAACGTCCCAATGTAAGTGAAAATAAATGAAAAAATAAAAAATGACAGCTGTCGTTCGCTAAATCGGACCCACTATCTATTTTTTCAGCAAAGGTTCGCCCACACTGGTGTAAGCAGAGAAAATGTTGTATTAACATTAGTTTGTGAATTAACAGCAAAGGATGTTCTCATATAGAGGTATACCCATTGATTTTTAATGTTTAGTCCTTTGTCCAACAAAATGCGACCGAGTTTATCATAACAAACAAAACATGGGCTTGCGTCCGAGTACCCGACCCCAACTTTCATGAACATTGCTGCTTCTTAGTTTAGAATTTTCGACTTAGTAAGCATGTTTTAATACTAAGTAAATTTACATTTATAATTCAGAATCCGCGCTGGTTTGATAATAAATTCTACGAGGAATTATGTGCAAAGACAGTTGTATTAAAGGAGATAATGCTGGTTTACGTGCTAGCCAGAAAATAAAGCTTGGTTTCTTATAAGGTAGGTTATTTATTCAAAAAATACGTGAAGTAAAATATAGAATGATATTCTTATTATGTCAAAAACGTGGATTGTCAACTTTGTTCAAACCTTGATAATTGTTCATAACAATGAAACATAGTCGAGAGCCAGTCCAAACACAATTTATCCATCGCTTTGATTATCTAAAGTGTGAGAGTTTTAATTTTAGCACATTGTATATTTTAAACAATGTGTCTCATAACTACACACACTACTAAAAAAAACCCCACCTGGAATAGAAACAGAGAACATAGCCAAGAAAACAAGTGTAGATATTTGGGCAAAAACATTAACGTAATTTCAGCGATCCAGCGCTATTAAAAACATTAAAGTAATTTCAGCGATCCAGCGCTATTAAAAACATTAAAGTAATTTCAGCGATCCAGCGCTATTAAAAACATTAAAGTAATTTCAGCGATCCAGCGCTATTAAAAACATTAAAGTAATTTCAGCGATCCAGCGCTATTAAAAGCATTAAAGTAATTTCAGCGATCCAGCGCTATTAAAAACATTAAAGTAATTTCAGCGATCCAGCGCTATTAAAAACATTAAAATAATTTCAGCGATCCAGCGCTATTAAAAACATTAAAGTAATTTCAGCGATCCAGCGCTATTAAAAACTTTAAAATAATTTCAGCGATCCAGCGCTATTAAAAACTTCAGTAAAGAAAGTGTTGTGGTTCTGTTAGCACGCAACAAACCTCTCGGCTTCTCTGCTGTGTTTACTGTTTATACTATACTAATTTCTGCCCACATCATCGTAGTTTGTGCCTACGCTTTGTTTTAATTTCGGACTAAGGTACGTGCATTGTATAAAAATGTTATACCACAAGACTTAAAAACAGTGTAAATATTAAGGAATTTGAAGTCTGTTTTTATATAAAACTAGCTGCTGCCCGCGGCTTCGCACGCTTTATTCCGGAATAAAAGGTAGCCTATGTACCGGCCCCGGCATACCATCTACCTCGCTGCCAAATTTCACCGAGATCCGTTCAGCCGTTCTTGAGTTATAAATAGTGTAACTAACACGACTTTCTTTTATATATGTATAGATAGATAAAAACTAATTATTGTCAGTATTCCTTTGGTTTTGTTTGGAGAATGATCCCAGGTTGGTCCCATACAAAAATATTCTGGAAGGATTACTATTTGTCCAGATAAAACTTAAAACGTAAATTTATAGGAATTCGACGTAAGGTTTTAGTTTTTGTAAAATACATACCTACATCAAATTATGTAAATACCAGTTCTTGTTTGTATACTAACACCAAATCAATTATATATTAAAGTAATAGGAACCACAAGCTGCAAATCGAATCTTGTCTTTATTTACTTTCTCACCTAAACTTGCGTAGAGTGTAAGTCAGATTTGACGTTTGGACGTATGTCAGTACAGTTTCAACTTCAACTTCTTGTCTGATGGCTCTGCGTCTGGTTTGACATAATTCTGCAAAGATTGTATTTTTTCCTATATGTAATCTAGCTTTCTGCCACCACACCAGGACCTGTCCGAAAATCAGCGCTGCTACTAGCTTCGGCTTGTAGCGGCATAATGCTGAGTCAGGGACCTTTTCTGCCCCTTATGTACACTATTATACCTCGTGTGTTCATAAGTCTTGAGACACAGTAAAACTAAAATATTTTTGGAGCTAAGTTGAGTATTCATTTATTGGATATTAAAATTAAAACTACTGACATCTAGATCTGTATTTAAAAATAAATCATTCAAAATGGCCGCCTTTGCATTCAATGCAGGCCTTCAAACGCGTGCGCCATTCATCTATGGCGGCACGAATCTTTTCAATGGGAATCCGTTTCGATTCTTTAATAAGGGCTCGCTTGAGAGAATCCAGGTTTGGGTGAGACTTTCTGCATGCCCTCAGCTCCAATTCCGTCCATAAAGAATAATCCAAAGGATTCAAGTCAGGGCTTGACGAGGGCCAATCTTCGCTCCGAATGAAGCCTGGCAAATTGGCCTCCAGCCAACGTTGGGTAGTCTTAGCTTTATGGGAGGGAGCAGAGTCCTGTTGGAAAACCCAGTATTTTTCAGCGAATAGCGTATCATTTAATGGTTTAACCACCGCTTCCAATATGTCGGTTTGGTAATTTTGTGCCTTCACCTTGACGCCTTGCTGGCAAAAATGAAGCGAAGTGACCCCCTCGTAGGAAACACCCCACCAAACCATCACACTTGCTGGATGATGAGTGCGCTGGACATTGCGTACAGATGGCCGGACGTCCTTTGAGCTTCTGGCGTAAACCTTATTGTTCTGCCGGTTAAACTTTTCTTCCACCGTGAAGATCTTTTCATCGGTAATTCAGGATATTTTTTGGATCGTGTCTCCTCAATAGGTTCCGACATCGTTCCAGTCGCAATTTACGAAGACGCTCGTTTAAATAATGCACTTTCCTTCGACTGTAGGCCTTTAGTTTAAGATCATATTTAAGTATCCTGTTCACCGATATTCGCGAAATGTTGGTCTGCAGAGCTAATTTCTTTTAAGTCCGGCAAGAGTTGCAACGAATTCGCTCTCTGATTACTTTGATGTTGGCGGGCGTCCTTACAGACCGCGGGCGGCCACATCTTCCACGGTCTTCTAAAGAGCCGGTCTCCTTGTACCTCTTTATGGTATAATACACAAAGTTCCGACTACATCCCAAACTTTAGATTTCACTAAAAACTTGCATTGGTTTTTTTCCTGCTTGAAACAGTGAAATTACAGTCGCACGCAAATCTTTTATTGGCCCAATTTTCACGGAGAATGAAACAAATATTCAAATGTATATTTTTTCTGATTCAAAACATTCGAAATTTAAAATTTTAAAAGTTTAAAAAAGGTTGCATGAATTACTTTCTTTTTAAATTAATTAAATAAGTTCGTCTCAAAACTTATGAACACACGAGGTAATTGTATCTGTTTTATTTTAGTTTTTTTTTTAAACTATAATCTTATTTGTTGTACCTGTATATTATTGTCATGTGACGTGTTATGTATTGTGGGTCCAAATAAATTTATTTTCTTTCTTTCTTCTAATTTGTTTCTATTCTTTGATTGTAATTGTCTTTGATAATAAAGAATCAAATTATTTAGATTAAGTTTTTCTAAGTTGTTAAATTTAAATTATCAAAGCGGTAGGAAGTAGGTACCTACCTAAAAGCAAAAAACATAGCGTAGAAAATTCTGATTGATGCTAAAGCTGCACATGTTATATGACAAAACATTTTTAGCGAAATAAATTTCGCTTTAAAACTGAACGTTCACATGAGCGCTTTAAAGCTTAAAGTGTACAAGGACCAATAAATTTGGTTTACTTTCAACTTCCAACCGTTTAGAGCTACCATCAATCTCGTGTCGTCGTGTTGTACATTAGTGTGGTACGGTATACGTGTACAATACAATATAGGTACTAATATTTTGGGAATGTTCCTTTAAACGTGGACCGGCTATGATAATGATGTGCTCCTAGCCGAATTACGGCCACGGCGGCCAGCCTCAACGAGACTAGCCATATGCTAGGACATACACTGTACTAATACGTACTAATAATTATAGTGCACATAGGTATACAGAGTGATCGATTCAAGTTCTATTTTAGTCTATTAAAAATAAGATTCTGCATTGTTTTACTATTAAAACTATCGAAGTTTGAATTCATTTAAATTAATTTTCCGAATACTCAAATGCCAGTCAGACTTAATGCTGGTCTATGCCACAACGGACTTGAGAACACAAAATAATTATAAATAATTTGTTTTATTCGTGAGATGTTCAATTTGTGTAAAATACTTTGACAAATATTTAAGTGAAATAAAAATACTCAAACTCTATAGCGTTTAGAAGAAATATCCAAAAAAGAATTTAAAAAAAAATCGGAAAGTAGGATACTTTTTCTAAACGCTGTTGATTTTGAGTATTTTTCTTTCACTCAAATATTTGTCAAAGTACATATATTACACAAATTGAACATTTCACGAATGAAACAAATTATTTATATGGCTACAGATGATTATTTTGTGTTCTCAAGGCCGTTGGAGCATAGACCAGCCTCAAGCACGTCAAGTGACGAATTTTTGACACTTTTGATTGAAAACTGTCAAAAAATCACGTGGTTAGGTTAGGTATTAACTACATACCTTGTTTGTGTTGGAAGAACATCTACATATCATTCCTTTTGTATTGTATTGTATTCATTTATTTCAGAAAATTAAATCTTATTACACACACAAATAACATTCAAAATTACAGTCAATAAAATAAAAATAAGTTTGTTTAATTCCTTTACTGCATTTTTTTTTTAAATTTAAAATTCAACGGTGTACTAAAACGTAGTGGTAACAGTACTTGCTATGCTAAAAAGCTTTACAACACTGCCTTACAATTTGATCTTCAAAGCGTATAATGAAAAGCCGGGGTGTACATTAATTAAACATTTCCTCGAGAGGCCATAAAACAGGCTGTAAAACACTTCTGAAAGTTAACTTTACTGGGTCAGATACAGCGGTCGTTATAAACCCAAATAAAACAAAAATGGCTGTGGTATGGCAGGATGTGTAGAAGCGGATTTCCTCTGAAAATTTTGGTCGCTTTTTCACTAAACGATGCGGTAACAGCCTGTTCTTCTTAACAATTAGTTATTTTTCTGGTTAAATTAAAGGCAAGGCCTTTTAATCATCATCATCATCATCTCATCATCATCTTAATCAATAGATCTCCGTACAATGACCTCCCCTTAAGACAATGACCGGCTACACGCATCCAGCGGTTTCTCGTGACCATGCATTTTCGTAAAATATGATACGGGGGCATTCATAAATTCGGGATCCCGTGAGAATCACGTGAGATTTTTCAGAACGCGTATTTTACGGTGAATAAGTCAATCTGTGCTGGATTACAATGCAGTTAAGACTTCTACAAAACGTAGTCTAGAATCACAGTAACCAAGTCGGACAATACAATATTTATGAGTGTTCTTTTTGTGTCGGCGCGAGATTCAAATTTGTTTGTGGTAATTTTTTCTACGTTCTACAAGGAATAAAACGGACGGAAAACTAATTTGCCTTAAATCGTAAACAATTCTCTATTACAAATTTAAATCTCGTGTCAAAACGAAACGAACAACCTTAAGTAGGAACTGGTAAAATAAGTGTAAAAAAATTACGCGATATTTGCAGAGACGGTCTCTCTCCTCCACGTGAGAATGGGTGAGATTAAGCTCGACCTCTCCCACTAAGAGCCTCACGTAATTAATGGACGCTCCCTAATTAACAGCTCAATTATATTTGGTCCAAATTATTTATCAATTATTTTTGGACCAAGTGTTAGACTTGGTTGGCTGCATGTCCTTCTTGGTGTGACGTGTTTTGCACATAGATATGTTTAACTTATCTATCTGTCAGAAAAAACATTTTAGTTTCATTAACTTATGTATCTGTCAGAATAAAGCATTTAAGTTTCACTTCTCTACTTTACTCGACTGCAGTATTAAAGATGTACAAAAAAATCAACACGAAAACTTAAGCCTCCCTTCATTAGCTTTGTAAGTTTTTCTTAAGTTAAGAGTCTTGAAAGTTTTGTAGGCTCCTCGGGCCGATAAAAGTAATTTAACGCCATCACAGGCTATTAAAAAATCTTAAGACCGTTTTGCTTTTATACTTGCTCGTTGTCGGCACTGTTGTAATAAAAAAAACATACGTACAGACGAACATAGAACATCCTCCTTTTTTGGAGTCGGATTATAATTAATAGACAACTAACATGCCTTTCCTTCTCCAGGAAGATCTCTGCGCACGAGTTCGAACGAGGGGGTCTCCTGAAGCCACTCGTCACGACTGTAGACGGCACACCCACCTTCCTCGGAGACCAGCCGTACTCAACACCTTCGCGGCCGCAGCGGCGGTCACGGCATGAACTCCGCCAGTTGGATGAGAAGGAGCTCATTTTTGAGCTGGTGAGTAACTGCAACATGTCAGATTGTATCAATTACCTAATCATCATTATATCAGCCACCAGAAGGTCCGCCTGCGACGCAGGAGATTGCGGGTTCGATTCCCGCTTTGGGACAAATATTTGTACGATCTGCAAATGTTTGTTCCAGGTGTTCTGGGTATTTCATATGTATATTAAAAAAAAATATATCTATGTAGTGTATTGTATTAAGTACCTACACCCATAACACTACTGAATCGATACCAATATAAAACTAATCACACTATTATTTTAAACTAGAGTTAGATAGAGTTAGATAGATGGATGTTATTTACTTCTTCACGTCAAAATAACTGAACGGATCGGGCTGAAATTATACATACATGTAGGTTTAGACCTGGATCAACACATATGCTTTTTAACCCATAGATAAGTTACCATGGGAGAGAAATAACCTTCGAACGTTTCCATAGAAATAACGCCGGCGAAGCCACGGGTAGACAAACAATAAGATACCTATATGACTCTGTTTTTACGATTTTTTCTATTTAGTGGAAGCTAAATTCCAACAGAAACTCGCTCCCAGGTTATCGGTAGCGGTGAACTGCATAAATACGACAATTAAATCCATGCCATTGCGTTTAAATCAACGCAGTGGTGCATAGCTTTGCAGCCGCGCGTTCAACACCCCTTACCTGTTTGTTTCTTTGCTGTGTGAATTGTCCAGCATTTGTTTAATTTATTTACTGGTAGTGTTTCTTTGCTGTGTGAATTGTCCAGAATTTGTGTCATTGATTTACTGGTAGGTTACTTTTGCTCATCATTACAATGCTTGAAGACCCAATGTGTGTTCCAATAAAAACTAAAACGGAGAACATGAAAACAGTTTCAATTTTGAGTCTCACCTGAAGATTTAAATTTGAACGATTCCAATGTTCCGAATTTTAACGAGATCGACTCAAAACTGCCTTGTAAATCCGATCACGCATGGCATGGATGCATTATTACAAATGTCAGCTTACGATTGACATTTCTATTGGTTTTTAAGTGTATGTATGCAGCCTGTGATGCAAGGAATTAGTACCTTATTCAAATCGATGTTACGTGAATCATATCATAAGAGAAAATATCACTTTGAAGTTGATCATGCAAAATGCATGTGACTCCAAAGAGATCCATTACAGCTTATGGTTGTCTTCAAAGTTTGAATATTTTGTTATAATAAACCATTTTCTTCCAGAAATGTTCTGTTTATTTACTTGCATTATTTATTACTTTTGCAAGGGACCAACAATAATGGTGCATTTTATGTGGAAGCCTGTAACCAACACTGGGTGCAATGCAAACGCTCTAAAATGAAGATGATGATGATTATTTTTGCTGTAATCGTTTTCTTAAAAACACATTAAAATTCCTCTTTAGATTGGTTTTCACTCGAAATGCCCTGCCTGAGTGATGGAACGGCCGCACCATAAGTTAAGGCAATACCATTTGGAAAGGTGTCTTTGGTCGAATTGATTTATATCCAGAAATTTACTACAGACCAGTCGTTTATTTTAATGTAGAAAGCAAAAATAGGTGTTGACGTCTTTTACGCCTTATTAAACAGAAAACGTTCTTAGAAATGTTTGGAGCACGGTCCACATTTTAATTTAAATGCTGTTTGCTGTGATTTTTGAGAATTTGCTACGATGGAAAATTACATTCTAGGATTAATTTTCTTAGAATTCTATTTCAGGGCACAACACCTAACATATTCATCATCATTGTTGGCAGAACCTACTGCAAATCAACACTCTTGTTTGTGTTAACTTACGAAAATTAGTGTTTATAATTATTCAGCTTCTAGCTAGCTACTAGCCCACAGCTTAACATGCGCTTGTCCTAGATAAAGAGTAGCTAGGATCATTCCCTGGGATACTGTCTACCTCCTTGCCAAATTTGATTATGATCCCTTCAGACGTTTAGGCCTGAAAAGGTAACAGACATAATTACTTACGCTTTTTAATATAATTAAATTAATATTAGTATGGATGTTATTCACAGTTAGCAGTGAGTGTGTGTTAGTTAGTAGTGGCAACTAAAGTTCCGAGTGTCCCCAAGCGGGACACATTAGGTCGTTAGGCTCACTACAAATTTTTCAGATTATCTAGACAGAGGATAAAAAACTTTGGTACGAGTTTTGCTCCAACAACCTAACAAGGTAAAGGTTTCATGTTCGCTTTTTTACTTTACCTTAAAAAGACTAAGGTGAACAAAAAATCTAAGTGTTCACTTTATTTCCTAGTTTTACAGTGATTTGAATATTGTGACGTGTTTACGAGTCCCGTAAGGTCTAAAGGAAAAAAAGCATCTTGATATTTGATTGATATTTGATATTGTGATCAAAGCTATTAACAATCCTTTATGAAATCTATTACACTGATGGAATGCATAATCAATATTAATTAGAAGTAATGAGGTCAGTAGAGAGGCGCCAGACGCGGGATCTTATTTATTATTCCACGCACGACTAAATTCCATTTTGCGTAATCAAATCATACAATGTTGTGATTGTGAAGTTGATTTTAAACTTGTGTTTTGTGTGTAGGTACGTAACATCCAAGGCCTGATTTTATCTCGCTGCCTATTGAACCGCATTTGATTTGATTTGGGTCAGAGCAAATGAAGTGGAAGAGGCATGTCAAATTGTCGGGTTCTTAACCAATGGAAAGCCTGGGTAGGTGTTTGTCCTCTGTTAAATGTTTTGAAGTTCTGTTCCTGTTCACAATATCGTACTGATAGCTTGAGCGATGCGACTCGGAGGGGTGTGTCGCTGTGCAACGAGCTGTCCTAAATCACCGTGTGCGTCGGTGTCAGTCTAAGTGTTAAGGCAATACAATGGATGAATTCACGAGTTCACCAGGATCCCCAGAAGATACAGTTGGAGGATCCTATTGGCCTAACTCGAAGTTGTACCTATCAAAAGAGGCGTGCTATATTAAAAGTATGTAGTACATATCAAAAACAATGTAGGAAATTTTGATTTTAATATCGGAACAATTGAGAGCATTTCATAATTTATCTTACTAGGCCTGTGCCTGCTGAGGTTTGTGATAACGATTGATAAATGTAAACATGCATTCTAACAGGGAAGTATGGTTTTATGGAAGCGATAACTTGAAGTTACATTTGTAATCATACAAATGCATTCAAGGGAACGAAAGGTTCCGATAAAAACATAATAATACATGACCATGCTTGCAGCTTGTCCTTTTAATTTTAGCTTTAGACATAGGTATTTATAGTGACTTTAACTATAATTATTTCTGTGACATTTATGTATATTTATTATCTCTAATCTATACCTAAGTAATTGACAAGAAATCGTCGCATCGTGCCAACTAGGTAATACGTTTGTTATAATGCCGTTCTTTTATAATAAAGCATTTCATTTCATTTCAAAACTCTCCAAGTTTCTTTTCGTTTGTATTTTAATTTCACCACCGCAGAACGACGTAAATGTTGCTATTTCGCAGGTAAACAAAAGGTACGCAATTAATTAAACACATTCCTGCAGATTCCACTCACCCTCGCTTTCACTAGATTGTGTATGAATCGCAGACCCAAATCGCTTATATTACTTACCAAGAGATGTAGGCGACACGGGGCCAAATAAAGCGTGTCATTTATATTGTTACAAATGGATCCGCCTCGCAGTTTGCGGCTTGCTCCCTGGTGCTTTTACTAGGGTAGTTAAGCCCGAACGGCAGACGATTATGTCTGTAACAGGCTTTGGTCGGTTGTAATTGCATATTGCACATACAGAACAGCGATTCGATACTGATTTGAAACGTTATTTTCTTAAGCAATACGTATTGCTTTGAATTATGTAAATGTTAAATTATAGGATGGACCCCGATGTTAATGTAGAGATTTTCCTACTTTCGTTTCTAAGTCACCTGTGAGATCTTATGGAAATAAGAGTTATTCTGTTTCTATTGTATTTTATTCACATTTGCAGGTAAACTTTGACAAATATAACGATTCTCTGTAGGCACATCCCTACTCGTTGAACATAACCGTCCAAAGGGGATAAATGTCAAAGAAAATTATGCATTTCAAATAAACAAGACAGACGAGTTGTATTTAATGGTCCTTGCAGCTTCTCTGAGATGCAAAATCGTTAACGGAATGCCATATAATGCATTCCGTTTACGATTTTGCATCTCAGAGTGTTTGCATCTTAAAGTGCTCTGTAGTTGTGAGTAGAGATGAAATTGATATGCCATGAATTTTGGAAATAAATGAAAATTAGTATAAAGAAACATATTATGTTGTGCGACTCCACGCGTGGAATAAGGGCAGGAACAAGAAGAAAAAAATATTGTTTGCAACGGTCTGCAGTTAGCTCAATTGTTTTAATTGTAAAATTCTAATTTGTTTATATCTTTTGATTGTATTTTTCTTTGTTAATAAAAGTTTTAAGAAGGAAAGTGGAGTATCAGAGACTAATATTTACTTATGTTTGAAACTATCATTTAGTTCAGCGATCTATGGAAAGAGCTATGCTCGGAGTTTCTCTGAAGGATAGGATTCGTAACGAATACATCCGACAGAGAACCAAAGTTATCGACATAGCTCAGAGAATTAGCAAGCTGAAGTGGCAGTGGGCCGGCCATATCTCGCGAAGAACTGACAACCGCTGCGGTAAACGTGTTCTCGAGTGGAGACCGCGACTCGGCAAACCCTCCGGCCAGGTGGGATGACGGTCTGCGAAAGACTGCAGGCAGATGCTGGATGCGGCAAGCTGAAGACAAGGCGCTATGGCGCTCATTGGGGGAGGATTATGTTCAGCAGTGGACTAAGATAGGTTGATGATGATGATGATTTAGTTCTAACTATAATACTTACGGGATATAAAATTACAAAGTAGTTGCTAGACGGTAAGTCACAACAAAACTAAAACAAAAAAGTCCCTTCTTCGCTGAAAAAACAATAAACAGAGAAATCTTATACTTTTAATAGCTACAAGTATCGACCAGGAAACTCAAGAAGCAAAATTTCACCGTAATTAGTATGAAATGAACATGCCCGATTCGAATTCCCAGAGCCCGAAACCGAGCACCTAGCCCTACCATTGGATCAGAGTTTCACATCGTTTGTTGAGTCGGGTAGATAGTTTGAAACTTAAAATGAAGCTGGATTAGAGCTCAGTGCAACGTGGGCTGAAATTGCATATCGGCTATCTATCGAGTTGGAGGAGAAATAGGCAACTAATTAAAACGGAAATTGAGATGTAGGTAGGTAGGTCAGTTCAGTTTGCTCTCGGAAAGTCAGTGCTTTACAATTTGTGTAGGCTTTGGATGTCTTTCCTGGTGATAATATTCGACTTTCTGTCTTCTGAGAGCTTTAAGAATAGGTACATACATATATGTGTGTACTACTTACGTAGGTACAGATTTATGTTATTCTATGATAACGGCGGGGGCATGCAACTGTCATGAATATATCGAGAAACTCTAAAAGTCTAAACCAACCAATCTGTCAGTTCTTTGTATCCCCAGAAAACAATGATTACTAAATGTCATGATGATGTTATAATAATTTGACAGTTTTAAGGTTTATTATCAATCTTAAGGTAGGTATATTCGATTTTAAATTAATAAATAAATAATGCTGGACAATCCACACAGCATCATTTAGCCCCAAAGTAAGCAGAGCTTGTGTTATGGGTACTAGATGACTGATAAACTTAATACATAACATAGATAGATATTTTTTATTATATATAGAAAATATCCAGAACACCCGGAACAAATATTTGCAGATCGTACAAACATTTGTCCCAAGGCGGGAATCGAACCCACAACCTTCTGCGTCGCAGGCGGACCTTCGCCCGCTGCGCCACATCGTTCGTAAATTGACAATTAATTTTATTTTATTTGGTTGTAAGTGACTGTTATCTTGTATATTTATGATTATTTTACCTTATTTATTTTTAAAATTGTATGTTCCGTGGAAAATATTAATTATTATTATAATTATTGACATGTAACCGAATTATTGTTACGAATAAAGAACTTGAACTTGTATATAGATAAATATGTAACTACCATCGATCTAAGTAAAAAAGGGATTTTACATAGATCTATGCTAACTAAGCTGCTCTTAATTATTTTATAGAAATCTACCTACTGTGCTTATCATGTGGTTCAAATTTCGTTTCGTATTTAGGCTGCTTACGCACTTGATCACGTGGCGCATATTGTATTACACACTTGCATCAACAGTACAATCGTTCATGTGTGAAATTGATATCACCCACACCTGAGTAAGCTGGCTACTGAACTTGGTATCGGATCGCCTACGGTAGATTAGTCTGGGAATGAATGGAGTTCTGTTTGTATTTTTTTTTAGCTAGACTTTAGCTACACAGCATCATCTAGCTGTGTGTTATGTATGGGTACTTGATGACTGATTTACTTCTCAGTTTTTTACATAGATAAAATCCAAAAGACATTTTTGAAGATCGTAGAAACTATGTCCTGCGGAACCCGAAACCGCCGTCTTAGGTGGCCCTGCACCAACCGCACCAAAAGAGTCGTTATTTCTACTTTCAATTTATTCTAACCAATACTTAAGATACATTATGTATTCTGAAATCTGTAGATATACAATATCCAAACGCTTGTACCTATACGCTAGGATAACATCTGTAACAATTCTTGGCAGGCGGATTGGTAACACGCATTTTCCCAATTTCGCTGCATATAAATGTCGTTTCTAGTATTTATAATTCTGTGTCATCAGCTACCGCTTGTGATAAACGGGCGCCATCGTGCAGATAATTGTTGTATTGCTCATTTCGTAATTTATTCGGTGCCTACAGATGTAATTCAATAACAAATTAAACAAGGAACCACAGAATGGGTTTACTTAGCCGAAAGGGGACAATTGTCGGGGATGTGTAGACAAGTACCCATAACACAAAGAAAGATGATGCTGTGTAAAACTCCATTATGAAAAAACAAAATACAAACAGAATTCATTCGGTTTAATACACCTTGTATTTATAAATTCCACGAAATCTCACAAAAATATGAGCCAATCTTCTTAACTGTGTTAGTAGTGATCTTTTGCAGGCAACCTTAAAATCATGCAAAGAGAGTTATCCAAAACGAGGAAACATCAAAAAGCTTTAAAAAATATTTATTTCCCATGAAATCTTGCTTGCAGTCCGATGAGCTGGCTAGCAAACACGTGGCTTTGAATCAACAGCTGATACCGAAAACTGGATGGATAAAGAGGAATACAAAATGAGATGCTATGCATAGGCAACGCTAAAGCACCGCGGTATTCTTTGTTGTCAAGCCTATTCTCTAGACTTGCTACTTGAATCGAATTAATTTTATTATTTCATTCTCTTTTGTTCATTCTGTGAGGCCCCCTTCATCAAATTTGAAGATGATCAGAAGATAGTCCTCAAAAGGGTTTGAAGATTTTTATACACCTTTTGTATGGAGTTTGCCCAGGGTGGTAACATAACAGTTTATTTTTTCAAAATCGCGGCGCACTATAAATTTTATATATGTTTGGATAGAGGATATTTATAAAAAAAAATCTTATAACAAAAAAGACCTATAACTGTCCTAAAGCATCAGGTTACTGAAATATTCGCATATGAAAAAAAATGTTAATCTAGTCAGAAAAGTAATCGCATCGGATTAGTCTCATAACATAATCCCTACTAAGCTGTCCCCGCCAGTGGAGATTATGACTCCAATAACGTCCCGTTATTCTAGCACTATCATTTGCCTCTGCTAGTCCACTACTGGACATAGGCCTTCTCCCCTAATGAGCGCTACAGCGCCCATAGCTTGCCGCATCTAGCATGATGGCAGATGCCATCATTCAATCTGGCCACAGGCCACACGTTCCTATACTACGTTTGCCGAGTCGCGATCTCCACTCAAGAGCACGAACTTAGATAAATTTATCTTTAATTCGTCCAAACAAAATCACCTCCCGTTAATCTGTCGACTTGGTTCACTTGCTAACGGACATAAAGCAAAGTTTGACTCCCCGTTTGAATTTATAACGATAATTTGTGAAACTGACCCGTGTTTGCACTAACTTCCTGGAGGCCGACTTTGATACACGAACATCGATGTTTCGGGTGATGGATCATACGAAACGAACCACCTTACCACGAAGTTGCTTCGGACGCGTCACTAACTGACACTAAAGGTTAGTGACACTTCAGATCCCTAAGAAATGGATGTCAAAACCTTTTTTATAGTTGTAGGGATCGAAAGAATCCATCGAAAGAACGGATCTGTCGTCCGTCGTTTTGTGCGATCCGTCATCCGTCAACTTCGCTATTCGGTTTTCAAAGTAGACTTCATGACTTGTAACGGAACGTTGGAACTTCAGAGGAAATTAACTCGGAAATCATATTCGCCTGCAACTTTAGAAGGGTTAGCTGCGTCTATACCATACCTAAGTATACCTAGGTGTATAGATACCAATTATAGCGTTGGTGATTACGTTTTTAGATATAACAAACTTGCTGTGCCCTGCGGCTTCGCCCGCGTGGTAATTGATTGTACACCCCCTGGTAAAACTACCCCTGGGGGGCCAGGGGTAGTTTTGTAAAAATAAAAAATACGTGTATCATTATTTACTTTAAAGTTTATGGTTATTTACTTTAAAGGTTACGAATCACAAACTTTAATAACCTGATATACCCCTTTTTAAGGAAATTTTTGAAAAATCCTGAAACTCATGTTAAATAGTTTTTAATTCTTAGTATCTCTGTTAGTTTCAAGCTAATTGGGCTACTGCTTAAAGAGTTAAAATAAACCCTCAATAACTTCAAACCTCATTTTACCAGTGTCTAAGATTTTTTTGAAAATTCCTGAAATACTTGTTTTAATATTGATATATATAATTAATATAATTTTGATATATACAGAAAATTTCAAGTCAATAGCATTATGCATTAAAAAGTTACAGACATTTCAGTACGGAGCCAAATTACGAATCACAAACTTTAATAACCCGATTTAGCCCATTTTCAGGAAAATTTTGAAAAATCCTGAAATATGTGTTTAATTGTTTTTTATTTTTAGTATTCTCTGTAAGTTTCAAGCTAATTGGGCTACTGGTATGGCCATTGAAGTATTTTTGGTACAAAAAACACCAAAAATACTTCAACCCCCATTTTCACCCCCTTAGGAGTGGAATTTTCGAAAATCCTTTCTTAGCAGGAAGTTGTGTAGTAACAGGAACCGGCTTTTCAAATTTAAGCTTTCTAGCTTCAGCGGCAAACCGCTGCCAGACAACGCCCAGCGCAAATGCTGGGCGTTGTCCCCAGAAAATCGCTTGTTCTTTTATATATTAAGATTGGAGACGTAGCTTAGATAAGCAACTGTATAGGTTATATACGTATAGCTTCTATGTTCAGCTTTCCACGCGAATATCGTCGTTAAAAAGTAACTTTTGTCCATAATAGGATCTAACTTATCTTTGCTTGCGATATTTCTTTGACAGTCGTTTAGTAGTGAAATATAACAGACTGACAGTTACTTGTGCAGTAATAATATTAGTATGGATGGGTAATAAAAACTCTTTTGCATGCCAATAAACTCTAAAACGACAATTGATTAAGGTTAATTTATAGTAAATGGCTTTCAATTACAATAGTCGCAAAACTACCTATTTGCTATGCCAAATCTAAATCACTTGCTGAACGTACAAAAAACAGGTAAAATTTAAACTAACATTATGTATGTAGTAGGTAGGTATCAGCTTACATTCACAATTAATTAATTGGTCACGTATTACCTTAACTCCACGTATACTTCTAAAAACTCTTTTGAAAGGTTGACGGCGCTACTTTTAGCGTTGACTACATTTATTACGTAAAATCTTCACTCAAGTTTGATCTAATCAACCCACGCTTGACTTCCTGGGTAAAAATAAAACTCATTTATTTTTACGTCCGTTCTCGTATTTCTTCCAAACGAATCGGTATAATATTATTACACTCTTAGAAGCTTCTTTTCTGAAGTAGGAAGGTTTTCGGTCAACGACCAATAGCTGAGTCATTGGCGTGATCGATACGAATGTTACCAGTACGACAAGCACAGCGATTGCGCGTTGTCTAGGGTAGAATAGAAAAATGACGGAAAAATTACATCCCATCGTTGCTTAACATATTAGAATTTATTTCCTTCAAGTTAAATTATTTATGCAATGATACCTAACATTTTCTCTATTCTAAGCTAGACAACAAAACGCTATGCTAGGGGCATAGGTACCTATCAAACATCCCTACGTCTGATAGCCGTGGGTGGACACGTGGACAGTCGGTTCCAAGTTTGTTGACATGTCGCGTCTGCATATCTGAATGCGCTTGGGTATGCAAATTTTATTACATATTCTTGATGTATTTGATATGAGATATTTGCAGTCAAAAGTTCGTTGTCTTGCATCTGAACGGCGATTTTGCACGGACTTTGGACTTGAATTGCTTTCATTTTAGTTTTAAGAAGTTTTTGATCTTTCTATAGGAGTTCATTGGGTGTGTTGGGTAAAATGACGCATAATTTTAACATTCTACTTTTCTTAAAATTCTTGTAGGTACTTAGATTTTCTTGGTTTCGCACGGGTTGTTCTCATATGAAAAGTACCTTTGGTATTATTCCATTTACAGAACAACGTAGTATGCATTGTTTCAGCCTGAAACCGATCAGTATTTTCTGTTTGGTGATCTTGCTTTATATTTTTGTGTAATATTATTTTCCACCCCGTCCCATAGATAGATAAAAAATTCTTTATTGCACACTTTACGAATCAATTAACAAATCAAATAAATATTACAACAAATGTGATAATTCGCGGTCTTATCGTTGAAAAGCGATCTCTATCAGTGCCATATGACGTCAAAAAACAAATAACAATGCCATTTAATTTGTTTTTGTTTGTTACAGGTCAAAGACATATGCAACGAGCTAGAAGTTCGCGTGCTATGCCACAAGATCCTCCAGAACGTTTCGATCCTCCTTGACGCGGACCGAGGCTCGTTGTTCCTGGTGCAGGGGGAGCGGGCTGCGTCTCCTCATCCACAGAATGGCAGGTCAGTGAGTTGAACCGTGGAACGTATGTAGATGCTAGTATTTAGTTTCCGCCAAGATGAGCCAAAAAGCAGCCTACTGTCTAGTCTACATATACAGGGTGCCAAAAAATATGTGTACTAAACCGAAAGAGGGTGATTCTGGACCCCGAGGGGATCAACTTTTGTTCTACGATTTTTTGAATTTCGGTTTTTTTTGTCACTTTTTTTGTAAAAAATAACATACTTTTTTTCATATTCGTGTTCTCCTATTAGGTATTTTCTTACATTAATAATATTGTTCTGAAATTTCAGAGGATTTACATATTTTTTTTGGAATAATTCATGACAAAACACTGGTTTTGCTAATAAACAAAAAAAAAAACATTTGAAAAATATTGATTATAAAGGTTTCTTGTTCGCTTCTTTACTTTACCTTAATAAAAAGATTGAAGTGAACGAAAATCAAAGTGATCACTTTATTTCCTATTTTTACTTACTTATGTAATTTGAATTTTGTGACGTGTCCAAGAGTCCTGTAAGGTCTAAAGGAAATAAAGCAATTTCAATTTGTTCAAAAAAGCTTCGGGAATATTTTGTCGACTGTACAGTTGCACATTGAGCCCTTCAGAAAAATAGTAAATCCTCGAGTTTGAAGACAATCATGCTGATTATGAACAGAGTTTTTGCTTTATTCCTCACGAGAGCTGCACCAGTGCAGCAATAAAAAAGATTTCATTGAATGCTTAATACTTTTTGAGCAAAAAATAAAGCATGTAAATGTACAAGATTCCGTTTGAACTTGAAATTGATGTTACTCGTATTTGTCGCCTGCACAGAGTGCCTATGTCAGTCTTGGCAAATCTGTAGGGTTCTTATTCGTTTTGCAAATCGATTCGCTGTCAAAGGAAAATAGTAGGCCGTTCATGTACGTCAAAGGAAATCGGTGCCTCTGTTACATATTGTCGAAATTAGGTACATAGCGTAGGTAGGCTTTTTCGTTTCACCACTTTTTACTATAAAGCCATGTTGTGTCTAACTAAATCATAGACTATTATTATAGTAGATAACATAAACGAAAAAATTAAATCTTCTTTAGAGATTTAACCTATTGCTGTGACCTCTGTAAATAAAGGAAAGGCGTTTGTATAATAGAAAGCTGATGGATCAAAACATTCAAAACAAATTAATGCAACTGAAAAATCAAAGCCATTTTTGACAAATTTAATAAAGTATCGAAAGCTTTAGAGTCGAGTCTAGTGTAATTTTGCAACTTTCAAAGTCGATCCTCGCATCTATCAAAGCGACATCGATTGTCTTGTCTTTTGAAGATCAACCTTGCCTTCCATCTTTGTTATACTTATTCAAAAGCTTTTTACTTATCTGAAATTAAAGCTAATAATTTACTTTCATTCCAAAGTCAAAAGTTTTTGTCCTTATGGGATTTCTTATACCGTCTTACAATAGAATCTCTTCATTGAATCTGATCTTTGAAATAAATCTGGTTAAATTTAGCAAGACTGCGATATTTTTATCAACGTCACAAAGTTTCAGCCAATGAATGGCATGACAGAGTCGACAGCATTTTCTGGTTGCCCAAAGTTGGAAAGTTTGCCGACTTTCAACTTCTAAACTAAGCTTTGTTGAGCAGCGAAGCGGGTAGGATGATTTTATTCTGTATACAAGTTTTTGTCCTCACAAAAGATATTTTTTTGCAGAGTCAAAAATTTCTTTGTCAACTTGTGAAGTTTTAAAATAATTTGAAACGCAAAGTTTAATTAATGTTGTGATATCTTTGTTATCTGAGTGCCAATAACCTATTGACATTTTGGCAGCTTAAGTTCACAGCAATTAATTGCTATTTGGATGGTTTATCCGTCTGCCATCTAAGGTCAAAGTTTGACTCATAACCAAATAAATATTTATTCGTGTATTATGTGTCATTATCGTACTTACTAGGTATTGCTCGGAGTACAATTAACGATCTTTGCATCATTTACTTTAGCGTCGAATTTAAACCATACAAGTTATATCCCTGATTGTGGATATCGCGGCAATAATTGCTGCGAATTGTATAATTTCGAGGACATGAGACCACTTAAAATTGATACCATAGTTGTTTTTTAATCATTTATTTACAAAGGGTTTGTTCGCTGAAGCGAATAAGGCATGCTGATAATTAAATTAATTTTAATAAACCTCTAACTTAATTAATTACTACTACTTAATCGCTTACTTACTAAAATGTACCATTTTCTTGGCATCATATGATAATGGATCTGAAAGAATAAAACCAATATGAGATTTTTAAATTACAATTATTTATCTCTTTTTAATCTTTATTGACAAAGAAAATTACAAATTAAAAATAAAAACAAATTAGAACTAGTATTTACAATTGAAACAATTAAGCTACCTGCAGACTGTTGCAAACAATCTGCAGTTAGACAGGTAGCTCAACTGATCCATATTGCATATCAATATGGATCAGTGGAGCAGTTGACCAGTCGGAAGCGTCCCCAAGACGCTGGCTGCATTGCCCCGCTGTATGGCGATGCTGATGCGCTGCGCCAGATATCCGCCAGCTCTCGGGTCACGCGTCGCGCCGACCAGACGCTCAGATAACTTTTTGAAAACCCTTTTATCTATTGCGAGTTATGTACACATTTCATTAATACGTAGTAAACATCATCGACTACATTACAATAATTACATATATAGCATAGTTACAATTCTGGAACAACATTAGGGTTTTCGGGAATCGCGCGCGGCTAAAACTACTTAGTGTATTTCAATTGTAATTTGTTTTAATTTGTTTCTAATAATTGAATGTAATATTCTTTGTTAAAAAAGGGCTTGGAGTGTAAATTACATGAAAATAAAAATCAGCAAAAGAAATTATCAAAACTGTATTATTTTATTTTCCTAACACGGAACGTGGATACTTGGTTTAAGGCTACTGTTATGCTGATTGTACATAAAGTTTTCGTCATACCAGCACAAAGGCCACATTGTACCTACCTGCTTCTTCAATAGGTATCCAAAAAGAGCGCACATCGGGATAAGCAACAACATCTCCACACCACATACTGCGGCTAAAATTGCGTGGCAGGATGGCAATTTCCTGTCAGGAGATGAAAGTGAAAAGAGGTCGTCTCTGATTTACCATAAATTCATGATAAAGGATATTCACTCAGGGTTCCTGAATTTTAGGCTCGTCAAACTTACAAACATATTTCATATCACACGATTATTAAATGCCAGTTATTTTCTTCGAAACATAAAGACCGGTAGGTACGTACCATTATTTAGAAGTAGATTTTTTTATTGTAGTGAACTAATAAATACATTTTTTTCTTCTTTCTTCTTACGATATTAAATGCCCACAATTTCAGAAGTTCTGATAAGAGTTGTTATTTCTACTTAGCATCTTTTTTAATTTATTTATATATCCATAGTTCACATGACAGTAGCTAAATAAATGCTAAAGCAACACGTAACAGTATTTCCATTCGTACCTATACCTAAAAAATCATCTTCTGATTAAGCTTAGCTCCCTACAAGATCTTTTATAACTCAGATTCTAAGTAGAACGTTAACGTTTATAAACAACATTTAACAATAGAATCACACCATTACTCGTAAATGGCGCAAATTAAAACTTACAGAAAACAATACGAACGGAGATAGAAATTAACCGCCAAGCGCGAGTCGACTCGCACACGAAGGGTTCCGTGCCGTAAAAATCAGGCAACTTTTTCAAAGATCATCAAATTTTCACTTGTTCGGAAACCCCCTAAAATTTTCAATATTATTATATTTTTAGTTGTTGTTCTAGCGGCAAGAGAAATACAAATTCTCTGAAAATTTCAACTGTCTACCTCGTATGGTTCATGTGATAGAGCCCTGTGACAGACGGACGGACGGACAGCGGAAGCTTGGTACCTAATAGGGTTCCGTTTTCACCCTTCGGGTACGGAACCCTAAAAAACTAGAACGCCCTGTTTCCAAACGTGGAATTTTAAATGAGTATTTGCACTCGAGTGCAGTCGACCTATTTGTTACCAGAATTTATTGCTTTAGGAACGAGATTCTTTGTGAAATCCTAACCATCTGTGGTTTGCACTGGAAAATAGATCCGTCTCGTTTTGATTTGCGAACAACCGCTTTTTTGATTGAGACGGAATATAATTTCCCGGAGCTTTTTCCTGTTATGATTTGTTTTTTTTTTTGAGTTGTGGATTAAAAACGAGCTCTTTATTCCGATGCTTTTTTGTTTTATTTCTTGGATTTGATTCTTATTCATCGTTAAAACCGAATTTAAAATGTTTAATACTCTGCTTCCCAAAAACTTGAACTGTGCTGCAATAATGTACTTGGATTTACTTCTTTGATTTTCGTTTTTTTCCGGTACATAGCGGCAGCAATTTTCATGAGATTTCTCATAGAGATTGGTTATCGGCAGGATGCTGTAAGTAACCACAAATGATATGAATCAACCTACCTTACGTTATTGAAGTTCTACTGTACACATTTGGAAGAAAAATATCATATCAACAGTCCTTACCGGTCCACTGCTGGCCATAGGCTTCCCCTAGATAAGCGCCTTATTGGCTCCTATCATTAGGGGCAGCCATAATCCCGACGCTGGCCATGCGGGAATGTTTAGAAAAAACATACCAACAGTTTATAGTTCAAAAGGACGATGTACTTGAACCTAACTCATCGAACACATGCATTGTACCATATTCCAAGTGATTCCCTATCCATTACTTACATCAAGCTTTCGCCCAATAGTATAAATAAATAATAAATAATGCTGGACAATCCACACAGCATCATCTAACCCCAAGCTAAGCAGAGCTTGTGTTGTGGGTACTACAACTACTACATGACTGTTAAACATAATACAATATATTAGGTACATATATAGATATTTTTTTATACATAGAAAATACCCCGCAGAGTTTATAAAGATCCTTAGCAATGAAACCGACCATTGTACTTGTTGTGTAATTGTGTGTGATTTATAGTTTCCAGTAGGTAAATTATTTTCGTAATTAAATGTATAAATTGTAAAGTAAATGTTTACTTCAAAATTACTTTTTTTTAAAATTATTCTGTATAATTGACGCTTCCGACAGCTATTGATATGAATCAGTTGAGCTACCTGTAGATCGTTTGCAACAATCTGCAGTTAGCTTAATTGTTTCAATTGTAAATACTAGTTCTAATTGGTTTTTATTATTGATTTTTGATTTTTTTTGATTTTATTATTGATAAAATGGCACTATCTAAGGGTACAATTTTAGTAATTTTAGTAGTAATCACTAAGCGGCTGATTAAAAGTTTGTCATTCGAAATGCATGAAAGTTCTGAAATTAAGACACAAAATAAATACATTTTTACTTTTTTTACTTCATTTAGTTAGACTTTTTATGTGGAGTGAAGAATGTCATATGACGAGAAGAGTGTTCGGTTTGAATGTGGAGGAATATAAAGGGAGAGGAAGATCGAAGAAAAGATGGATGGATTGTGTGAAAGAGGACTCGGTTAAGAAAGGTGTAAGTACGGAGATGACGGCTGATAGAGGAGAGTGGAAGAAAAATACATGTGATGAGTCCACCTAGCGTGGGACAAGCTTGGAATACATGTGATGAGTCCACCTAGCGTGGGACAAGCTTGGAATATGATGATGATGTAGTTCGTGGCCTGTAATAACAAACAGGCTACTCGTACTTTTTATTCAGTTAATCAGTTTCCGTGGGATAGAATAACAGCAAAACGTTTGTATAAAACAATCTTTATTGACTCGGAATAACGTAGGCTTTTATATACATGGTGCCACAGAAAGGGTGCACTAAGCCCTTCGATCGGCAAAGCCGAAAGGGGTGATTCTGGACCACGAGGTGATCAAATTGTGAATAACGATTTTGTGACTTTAGAATATTTTTTATTTATTTATCAAAAAAAAAAATGTGTTCTTCCTATTCCTGTTTTGTACTCGCACTCTTGCAATATTTAACGTTAAAAAATATATCACAAATGTTTTTTGCTTGTTTTTTCAGCAAACCAGTTTCACATAAAATTATTACAAAAAAATTATGTAAATCCTTTGAAATTTCCAAACAATAATAATAATGTAAGAATACACGTTACAAGAACACGAATATGAAGAAAAACGTCTCTATTTTTTTTTATATGTTAAAAAATGTTCGAAATTCGAAAAATCGTACAAAAATCTTTTACCGATGTCCAGAATCACCCCCTTTCGACTTAGCACACCCTTTCCGTGGCACCCTGTATAAGCTACTTTTCATCAAGGAAACAAAGCTTGCGAAGCCGCGGGCAGAAACTAGTTTATGATATAACAGTAATGTCAAACACTGCATTATTGTGGACGTTCTGTTTAACGGGCTGTGATGCGATAATATGATGGGTGAATCATCGCATACTTGGAGACTGAAATGTTGGTTGATAATGGAACGGGATGTTTGAATACATAAAACATAGACATAACCATTTATTTGCCACTAAATGTACACACAAAATAAATTCAAAATTAAATTGATTAATCAACAAAACATGGAGGATGGGGAAGTTAAATTTGAAAGAAGAAAGGGCTAGAAAGTCCGTCATTGCAGGCGTACTAGAATGCGAGTCGAAAAACTCTATGGAATTTCATTACTCACGCGTTTGCCGGGAAATGTATGGAAACCCATTTCTAACGTGTTTTTTTTTCTGAAATCTAAGCCTTTAGCTATGGTTATTTTGACTATAGGATGAACTACAAAAAGTTTTTACTCCGAGTCCGCAATATGATATCGGCCTCTTCCTTTCTCGGAACTGTGATTCGAAAAAGAACCAAACTTTGCGCGGAATTTCTTCCAATTTACATTTGAGTTAGGAACTTTTATTAATTCTACAGAATGTCGTCGAGTGATATTGATCATTTTATGACACCGCCAGTAATAAAAGAAACTGCTCAAGCAGTGATTGAGAACCTATTACCCTAGAAATCCAGAAATAAATACAACAAGACTTATGAAGATTTTGTGTTATGGAAAAACGAGAAGAGTACAACTTCTTTTTCGGGAAATGTTTTATTTTCCTCTTAGGTGTAGTTTAAAGCACTATACTACACCTACGAGGAAAATAAAACTATCACTCAGGAGACAGTGTGTTTTACACACTCGATAGAAATCAGTCACTTTCTCACCTCGGTGAACAATGTACTATTACCTATTTATACGACATGACAGCGACTTTCTCCTTGATCTGACTCATATAGCTAATTCTTGGTGATCCTTTTGTACATTGTAGTACTTACAAATAAAAGCACATTGTAACACAACCTAACTTTGTGCTCGGTATAAAAGCACTCATAAAATATTTCGTGTGGTCTAAGTATCTACCATTCCGTGTATTTTGAAGTGTTACACAACTCAACCCTTTGAGCCTTTGAGGTTTACATTAAATGTTTTGCTGTGGAATTCGTTCTAAATGTGAATAGAACGTGCTTCAATCGTCAACGGGTTTCACCGCACTCTATAAATATAGGTAGGTTCCTGGTTTAAAATACGTTTTACTTTTCATATTATTTTACTGAAAGGTTTACGTTTTATAGGAGTAGGTACTTACCTTTTGTCGTATCCTGTATAGGATAAAAATTTGTATAAAAGTTCAACGTTCCTAGTTCCATCGTCGTCATTGCATCAACGGATCAAGACGTGTTAAAAACTTTAACTTGATTCTAGAACCCTAAATTTTTTTTAAACAGAGCTTACGAAACAAAGAAATATTGTAAAAATATTTTACGATTTTGGTATCATTGATGTTAATCGCAGAAGCTTAGAACAATTTTTGGTTTTGTAAGCTTTCAATTCGACACTCGTCCGTTTCGAACTTAATAATTTTTCGCTGCGCGAATGCAATTATGCATTGTTGAAGTTTGTATTTTTGGTGATTACCAGTTTTTGTTAGGTTTTCATTCATAAATGTCTAAATAATAGTAATAATAAATAATAATAAAATGTTTATTGACATAAAAGCTAGTGTAACAGACAATATGAGTCCATACGCTCTCCATAATATATTTTGGATTCTAGAACGAAGTACAGGTCTTTATTTTTCTTGGTTTCTATACCTTCTGTTGTTTGCACCTGCAGTTAGCTTTTATAAAGATATGTTCACATCCAGTCAAGTGAATAACTACATAAAAGCAAAAGTTCGTAACCGCAATACCTACGCCATTAAGTGAAAAAACAAAAATTAATGGCCATGAAATAAGCAAGTTGCCGTATTATTTGTTGGAAACAACTTGGGAAAAGTAAATCTATTTTTACCAGGACCCAGGAACTGTAGCATTAGGTATAGGGAAGTTAATCGTTAATCTTCAAGAGGAAGTAAGTCTAATGAGTACTTTTGTTTTCGAAGAAATGAAATTGAGTTTGTATTGAGTTTGTAAGTATTTGTTTCGGTAAGCTATTTTAGCAAATATTTTTTTGTATAAAATGTTTGCTTCGATCCCATAAATTTCAATTAAAAAAATGGTACTATTTCAAGCCTTTGGATTTCACAACAAATGTTTTTGTTTTCTAAGATTTATATTTCCTACACTTCGCTGCGTAAAATTTTGGATTAAGATACCAGCATTAAAAAAGAAACTTATTAACAGATACAGCACTGTTTCTCTCTGAATAATTCGCTTAGATTCGGCCAACGTGCACGCTGTATCAAATTTGTTCCGCATAATTCATTTTAACTCTGACAAACAAACGAACTTTTTCGCAAAGAAAAGAACTCCCAAAAGGAGCGGTATTGTTCTTGACAAAGACGCAAATGAAAGTTCCTCGTGCATTGTGTTCACTTCCGTCACGGTCTACCGGTGCCTTCGGTCGTCGGCCTACATGTACCAGACGTGACAGTCAGCATCAACGCAGCAGTGTTTACTGCCTTAGGAAACGACATTAAGAGGGCGCATACGCGCCATTTTGTGAACAGGAGGATAGGAATTCGCGTTCATAGGAGCGGGACGGAGTATACGTTTTTGGAAAAATCAAGTTTTTGATTATATACAAGAAAACAACAAAATTTATGAAGAAACTGGTTCAACCAAATAGTTAGTACTAACCTTCGAATTAAAACATAAGCCATTACAATAGACCGCAGGTTTCCTGAGATTTCGATCAAATTATGTGCAAAAATGCACTTTCATGTTATTTGTTTATCGTAATTTTTTTTTCTCAATAGAGTTTTCACTGTCAAGGAACCAAAGAAAAAATGTTTAATTTTAATGCAATTCGATTATTTTACCACGGGGATCCCGTGAGTACTGAGATCTAGGCCTAGTTTGCCAACAAAACCCATTATTTTCGCCCCTTAAAAAAATCCTGCGCCTGACCTCGCCCCGGTCATGTCGGTCTACCGTCTCATCGGATTATGAGAATGCGGGAATAGAGAGACGCACATGGCTAGTGTCCGTTGAGACTGGCCACCCTGGCAGAAAATTGGCTAGGAGGACATCACATTAAGAAAACTCAAACATGTAAAAACTTCTATTTGCTAGCGAAAGGAAAAAGAAGCCTCAAATTACTTTAAAATATGTCTTATGGTTTTTTTAAACTTTGGTCGAGAAGTAACACAAAAACACACGAAGTAGTGTACTACCAAAGAATATAATTACAACCGATACTTTCTGTACGGTTTGGGAACTTGTTTGGGAAGGTTCTATAGAGAAAAGCTTACGTCTATGTTTGTAAGACAGCTGGTTATTTCTCATAGCATCATAATCTAAGTCCCCTAACACATATGTTATAAATGTTATAATCTAAATGATCCTACTTGACTAATGCATTGTTTTGAGTCCAAAACACTTGCATTCGTACAGTCTGTCTCTAGTGACTAACAGCCGATAATTCGTCACTGAAAGCTGTTAGCATGCCTTGTGCTGCCTGCAGTGCGTAATGAATGTCGCAGAGGCAAAGCCCTGGAGGCTGAGATAAATTCATGGCCCGCATAAGACAGCTGAGGCACTTGTATTAGACGCGACTAGGTAATTGTCGTTACTTTTAATATACCTACTCGGTTCTAGAATCCTTGATATTTCACAAAGAGGCTAAAAATCAGTAATATTTGAGGAAAATATTTAACGACGTATTGGTATCAGCGAATCCCAAAAATCTACACAATTTTTTACTAATGAACTTCGATCATGGGTGGCGAATGGCCTTGATCGATGATAATGAATGAAATAATTGATACGACGTGGAAATTATTACGTTATCTAGCTGCTACTGCATGCATGCTGATTATAATCAGCTTATTAAAATTGCTAATTGATAACTATCCATTCCAACCGATATATTTTTTTCTGGCTTGTTAAATAATGACAGCACAGCGATTTATCGCTCGTTTATTCTTGGACTCAATGGCAATCGTTTATTTTCAAGCTCAATATGTAGAGAAACTTGTTCACAGATTTTATAAAACAACCCCAGTCGCGTCTCACAAAGTGTTATGATATTACGCTTTAGTATGAAGTAGCACCCCTCCACTGGCACATTAATGCCATCGATGCACGATTTACTGCAGCGAACGAGGCAAGCTTTGCTTCGTATATTTGGTCTTCATATTGAAAATGGGCTAGCCTGAGATAAACTCCCTTAAAAGATTACTGAGTAAAGTGTTATTTTCTGTGCATTTCGCCTCAGGGACTGCTTCCTATTTGTAAATATTTAAACGTACAAAAGGACAAACTTGAAAGTTCTGAATGCGATGTAATTTACACCACCGGTGAAAACGCTTAAAAAACTGAAACAGCAAAGCCAACGTGCTAAAAATATATGAAAACAATGCGAATTGCAGAGCGCGCCGGTTTTCTCTGGAATCTGAAAGGAACTCATTGACCATGCCGTTTTAAAGCATTTCATACATGCCTATTTTACCTATCTCGCTACTATGCCAAATAGCGCCATGTGGCCATTAGGATTTGGTCACATGACCACTACGACTTGTAAACGAGATTTTTTTATTTTTTTACATCTCGTTTCTTTGGTTGGTACCAAACGACATTCGAACGCAACCATCCCACCATTGTGTAAAAGCGCTAACCAGTTTCTTACAGTTTAGATACTTCGATAGCTAGTTGCTTTGATTGTTATTATTGTTATTATATTAGTCAATCAACGTTGCCCGACCGCAGAGCAAAGCATAAAAAAATCATGGCTTTGACTGCTCAAACTACTAATTTATCAATGCAGTTCTGGAACTTTTGCAAAATTGCAAGATCTCGGAATTAATTGGCACTTTTAAATAGCAAACCATAGCGAATCGATCTCGAATTGTTCGGTATCCATTAATCGATTTAATTGGACCACCGACAATTTGACTTGCTAATCGTTTCACTTAACTGAATTGGGGTTGGATGGCATCTCAGAACAGATTCAGTTAAATTACCTTTGGAAGTTATGGAAACAACAAGAGACTTTCAAAGATATTCTCTCTTGCTGTGAAGTTTGGACTTGTATTGAATTTTTATCGAGGGTGGCGGTGGACGTTTTTATCAGCGTTTTGTTTCACGATTTTACTGACATGCATCACGAACTTCGAAATAATGTAATTCGTATTCAAAATTAAGACAACATTAATTGAACAACGAATTTCCTACAATCGTTTTGAATAGGAAATATTCAGTTCAATGCTATTGTTGGCAAACTAATCGTATCCAACTAATTTCAATTCATTTTGCATTTACAATTCACTTTAATATGGATAGAGAGCGTTGCAGTCTTAAGTTAAGAGCACATGTTTACGTCGTTTATTTCAAACACTTCATAATCTACGCTAGTCAAAAACTCTTTATTTCCATAAATACAATAAATGTATACTTAGAAAAGGTCAAATTCTTAATAATTAAACACTGACACGGAAATAAAGTGATATTTTTGATTTCAGTCGCTTCGGTATGTAGACTAAAGTAAAGAAGCGACAAAGAAACCTTTAGTCTGTTAGTTAGTTGTTATTTTTCGAGTTGGAGCAAATTCCATCCCACGTTTTTTTATCCTCTAGATAATCTGATATTTTATAGTAGGCCTTTTTACACAGGAAGGTTTCGACAATTTGTTTGAATTTATTTACTGATAATTTTTGCAACTCACTAGGAGTTTTGTTGTAGAAGCGTATACATTGCCCTTTAAAAGATACATTGATTTTGTGTAGTCTAGTTGTGGGCACAGCGAGTTTATGTTTATTTCTTGTA
The DNA here is from genome assembly GCA_963662085.1 of Eupithecia inturbata. Lineage (NCBI taxonomy): Eukaryota > Metazoa > Arthropoda > Insecta > Lepidoptera > Geometridae > Eupithecia > Eupithecia inturbata. The sequence goes on from OY759195.1 coordinate 5,749,031, forward strand.
TTCAAATTATGTACATCGCTATTTTTAGGGAACCGTTTGATATTTCTATGAGTGTACAATAGGTTTTCATAAATATATTGACAAAATTTCAGCTCGATCCGTTTTGTAGATTTTTTTTTGTGAAATTCGTAGGATGGTCCTGATCGTCCTTAAATGTTTGCATGCATGAACTTCTGGACCTAGGCCCAATTATCTATATGTTATTCTAGAATAACTTAAGATAATTTTCATTCCGGAAAAATACGTGCAAAGTGCGAAGCGAGATAGTTAGTAGTCATACGTAGGAACCCTTGACTATTTCCCATGATGGAGGTTAAGAAGAGGCCGACCATGTATCACAAAGGTCTAGAAGACAATTCTCACTGTCTTGTAGAGATCCAGGTTGGATTGGAAAATAGAAATGGAAAATAAATCAGCATCGAGTTCAACCACAACCTCATTGATGGTGACGATGTGGCAGACTACGTATCACGCACGAAGGTCTAGAAAACTCTTCTCAATCTAATGTCTTAAACATAACCAGGTTATAGCTGGCAGAAAAAACAGAGTCAACCCACAATCTCATTTGATGGTAAGTGACGACGTGATAGACGATATACTCGTATCACGAAGGTCTGCAAGACACCTATGTACTCTTTCTTTTAAAAAATTGTAACTGATAGGAAAAACAGAGGCTGGCAACGAGTTACAAGCCTTACCGGCACGAATGACGGCGCTGCTGTTGATTGCCGAGTCGTCAGCGTGACTCTGAATTCAGGCTAATCTAACCTTGCGTGCCGTCTTGATTGTTTATTGATAAGTCATCTGCATTAGAAATGTTTTCGTGTGTAGGTTAGGTAGGTACTTACCTGTTTTGATCTAGCTTGTCACTAGTTGAGAATGATATTCCAAACATCAAACTTCCAAATAATTTTGTAAAAAATCTGACTATTACCATAAGCTCTTTGTCTGCCATGGGGTTGGGCAAAAGCCTACCGTATCTGGCCCACGTATCAAAAATCAAACAAAATTGCTTTGTAAACGGTGAAAACGGAACCTACACAACAAAGTTTTAATTAAAGATTGTGGTTTTCATCAGATTTAAAAAGGCTAGGTTTGCTCTGGAACGTACTTAAGGACATTCACCAGCATTACCGATAGTGTCGGTGTTTGTTTTACAGTACCTTATGCATGAACATTGAAAATCGCACACGTCAACGTTACCGTTGTCTAAAAATCCATACTAATATTATTAATCCGAAAGTAACTATGTCTGTCTGTCTTTTCACGCCTAATTGCTAAACGGATCTTAATGAAATTTCCCAGAGACGGATACTTTTTATACCGGTAAGTGCGTGCGAAGCCGCGGGCTGAAGCTAGTTTAACTATAAAAAAGTAGTTACACAAACTAGGTTCGTAGTAAGGCCTATTCCACCTCGATCCACTTTGCAGAAATAAAATAAAAATAATTATTTCGAGTAGACACAACTCATGTAAGTGGAAAATTAATTATAGAATTGGAACTTATAAACCAATTGGGTTGCTGGGCAGGTGTCGCTCACAGCAGTGCCTAGTGTACGGGCAGTCCACCCTAGTGGCTATTATCATTGCCAGGACGGTGTTGGAGCTAGCCCGCAACCTGACCAGGGACGAGGTACTCGTACGCTTGCGCATGGTGGTATGGAAACAGTCGACTCGCGCCGCTGCAAACATTACGCGCTGCAGTATAGCTGGGATAATGGAGTTAATGGACCAGTTTCCACTTTTTTGTCCACTCTGATCCACCGATGGATTAGTTTCGACTTCAAGTTCCGCTCTGATTAACCCGCTGAAAATGATGATGTGACGTATATTTAGGGCTTACATGTAAGCGTTTTTTTAATTTGCCGACCTGATCTGACTCCGGCATCGACATTGAGGAAGTTGAATGAAGAACCGCCCAATTATAATTGGCTTCCTATGCACTAAAAGTTTTTCGAATCGAATAAATAAATAGCAGTGCTTTTAAAGTCTCGGCTTACATTCAGCATCATGGTAGCAGAGTGGTCCAGCCCTTACTTCAAACACATGAGGAAAATTACGCATGCCTTTACACAACAAGCTTTATTGTTAACTCTGGAAGCAAACTGATGTTAGTAATACTGTTTATTTTGCCTTGGCTTTATATTAAAACTAGTTTCTGCCCGCGGCTTAGAACGCGTTATTTATATGGAAACGTTAATAATGCGCGTTATTTATATGGAACGTGATAAGTATCTTTATTGTCAAAGAAAATTACAATTCAATAATAAAAACAAATTAGAACTAGTATTTACAATTAAAACAATTAAGCTAACTGCAGACTGTTGCAAACAATCTACAGGTAGCTCAACTGATCCATATCAATACCAGTCGGAAGCGTCCCCAAGACGCTGGCTGCATTGCCCCGCTGTATGGCAATGCTGATGCGCTGCGCCAGATATCCGCCAGCTCTCGGGTCACGCGTCGCGTCGACCAGACGCTCAGATAACTTTTTAAAAACCCGGAGAGCCTCGGTACCCACGGACCTAGGGTCTCGACACCAAAGGGAGCAAATATGTAGGCTCTGTCGAGACCTGCATATTTGTGTAAATAATAATAATAGTAGATTGTATCATAAGGGAGCAAAATAATATTTTTACGGCGAGGGCGCTTTTTTGAACCCAGAGCGAAGTGAGGGATTCTACAGTAGAATCCCGTGCGTAGCGAGGGATTTAAAGTACGTCGCCCGAGCCAAAAATATATTTTGCGCCCGAGCTACTTTATTTTGCTACTTTTCATCACCCTCTATGAGAAAATAAAAGGCCCCTCATATTTTTTTAATAAAACATAGAGTAACAACTAAATTGAAATTAAATAGTATCTAATAATAAAACAACTAAAAACTTGACACATTTTCGCAATTATGAAAATTTATTGTTACAGTTTTATTAGGAATAGAGATTGTTGTAGATTTTATATTCTGCGTGTTTGAAATAATGTCCGAACCTGGCTCATTTTGAGGAAAAGGTGACGGTGAATCTCGTTGTTTGGATGTAGTACCAGTCAGTCTTTATTCAAACAATATTTGCGTTCGATTTCTTTAGCGCTGAACACTAAGATGATCCAAATTGAAAAAGTGCGCGGCAAAGATAATTGCGGCGCACTTATATAGAAGATTAAAAACTCATTACGGCCCGCTAAAAGTTTCTTATAGAAAACACCAACTTTGGGTGCACTTAAAGTCGAACCAAGTCGTCCTTTTCGAATAGATTGGATGAAAATGTTATTTCTATACCATGGGAACTGATTTATGGGATAAGAAGTAGTAATGAATGTTTGTAACCTCCTCCCCCCCAAAACTACTGAACGAATCGGGCTGAAAATTTGCATAGATGTAGTTCTAGGCCTGGAATAAAACAGGTACTTTTTAACCGACTTCGATAAAAGGAGCCATACCGCACTCGTTACCAGCACAAATTGAAAGAAAGAAGAAAAGAAAGAAAATCTATTTAATGTCTCACACATCAAAAAGGTCCACAATAATCTAAATAAAAAATAAAGCTATGTGAACCAAAAAGGCCCTGCCTCAGCTTAATGTTGCTCAACAGAAAGTTGAGCAACGCTGGTTTTCTGGCAGGACCTTTGATGCGTGCGTGTCTACACAGATTGGTGTCACTGGTGCGGTCCCTGACTAAGTCGTCGAAGCTAACTTATGTTATGGGTCCCGCAAGTGTACAACAAGTTACCAGACTCGATCAAGGGGGTGACAGGCAATGCTATTTTTAAACGTCGCCTAAAAGGTGGGCTTATCGAGCAAACATTTTATAGCTATGATGAGTTCATAAGCTCAAAATGATAGTTGTATTATTAATTCTAATGAATGTTTTTATTTATTTATCTTTTTCTGTTTTCTTTGGAAAATTAAGGACTTTTTATGTTGTGTTAAAGTAGGTACAATTTTAGAATTGTTCATGCTTAGATAATTGACATGTTACATTTTTTTGTTATAAATAACAAACTATGAACTATGAGGATGTTCTATGTTTAGCTGTTTGTATGTTCGTCGATTTCTCCGTCTATTATGGACCGATTTTGAAAATTATTTTGCTATTGTATAGAGAATGATCCCGAGGGATTAGTAATTGTCCCGCGAAAGTTAAAAAACTGTTAAAATTTCCATAATTCCATGTCGGTTTTCAGTTTTTTCAATACAATCAAATTATTATCCTAATGGTATAGAAACAACGTTTTATTAAACGTGTCCATAGAGACAACGCGTGCGAAGCAGCGGGCAGAAACTAGTTTATAATATTAGTGTGATATATATGTATAATATATAATATGTATAACGCTATCATCATTCATCATTTCAGCTATCTGCACCCGCAGGGTATAGGGCTATTTACTGTTGGGTAAAGGCCACTGCTATACAACACCTCTATAACAATATTTAAATTGTTTACACTTGATGAATGAAAGGCAAAACGATAACATACTCGTACGTGGGATAAGTGACATAACGCCGATCTTTAAACTTATAGTGAGTTACAATTTAGATAAACATTCGTTAGGGATCATAAGTAGCGCTTATACCACTCGAGGTGGGTTCGGTAAGCCCACTCTCCTCTAACAGCTGTGATCATAAGTAGCGCTTATACCACTCGAGGTGGGTTCGGTAAGTCCACTCTCCTCTATCAGCCGTGATCGTAAGTAGCGTTTATACCACTCGAGGTGGGTTCGGTAAGTCCACTCTCCTCTATCAGCCGTGATCATAAGTAGCGCTTATACCACTCGAGGTGGGTTCGGTAAGTCCACTCTCCTCTATCAGCCGTGATCATAAGTAGCGCTTATACCACTCGAGGTGGGTTCGGTAAGTCCACTCTCCTCTATCAGCCGTGATCGTAAGTAGCGTTTATACCACTCGAGGTGGGTTCGGTAAGTCCACTCTCCTCTATCAGCCGTGATCATAAGTAGCGCTTATACCACTCGAGGTGGGTTCGGTAAGTCCACTCTCCTCTATCAGCCGTGACCATAAGTAGCGCTTATACCACTCTAGGTGGGTTCGGTAAGCCCACTCTCCTCTATCAGCCGTGACGTATCTGTACGACCTTTCTCACCCATGTCCTCCAATATATAATCCACCAATATGCCTCTTATTATTATTTTCGATAAATCAAGGCCTCACTGATCAGATCATCGATAAAAGCCTGAAAGCGTGGGTGGCATCATTTGTTACGACCCAATCCATAATGTAACTCGTTTAGTATTGGCTGAAATATTTAAAGCGTGAAGAATTTAAGGCGGTCTCTTACTTCAAGATAAATTGTTTATTGTGCTACCTATTGTATTATAATAATTTTATTTTTTCAAAACTATATCTATTCTATATATATAAAAGAAAGTCGTGTTAGTTACACTATTTATAACTCAAGAACGGCTGAACGGATCTCGGTAAAATTTGGCAGCGAGGTAGATGCTATCCCGGGGCCGGACATAGGCTACCTTTTATTCCGGAAAAAAGCGTGCGAAGCCGCGGGCTGCAGCTAGTTAGTAATAAATAATAATGCTGGACAATCCACACAGCATAACATAGCCCCAAGCTAAGCAGTGCTTGTGTTGTGGGCACTAGATGACTGATATACTTAATACAATGCACTACATAGATAGATTTTTTTTATTATAGAGGTACATAGAATATACCCAGAACACCCGGAAAAAATATTTGCAGATCGTACAAACATTTGTCCTAAGGCGGGAATCGAACTCGCAATCTCCTGCGTCGCAGGCGGAGCTTCGCCCGCCGCGCCACATCGGTCGTCGAATTAAATTAATATAAGCATTGAATTATTTACAAATGAAACAATTAAGCTAAATCCAGACTGTTGCTAACAATCTACAGTGGAAAGATATATTGTAAATACTAGTTCTAATTTTTTTTCTATTATTTTATTGTAATTTTCTTTGTTAATAAAGGCCTTTGATTATTTATTTTTAGCCGTGTTGCTGTCCCGCAGCTGGACAAAAGTTTTTCTTTTCTCCTGCCATTTCTCGCTATTTAACGCAGTAACAGGCCACGATGGTAGATGTGTGTCAAACTAGTCATGCCACCTCATTCTGGGCCTTCCAAATAACCTCCTTGTTGAATAAAATAAGGCGATACCTTATTGTCAAAAAATTGTTCGACCAGACTGAAAAGATGCCGCTTTTAGGTTGGGCCTGTCAATTTATAAAGACTCGACTTCTTTGTTAGTGGCAACAAACAAAAATGGCATTGACCGTGTATAGTTTGGCATGACATCCCAATGGCAATCTCGATTCTTCCGCGAAATACCCCTGCCACCTATTGAGTTCTAAGGTAAAAAGGTTTATACTATTTTTGTATTTTGGAATTCGCCTCACGGTTTTATTTTTCTGTAGGCTTATAAAATTATAACTACAAAGTACAAAATGATCTTTCAAATTTCTTTACGATGTGATAACGATAGTTTCCCACTCCAATTGTTTTCTCCACTTATAACAATCTGTTACCACCCCGCATCGTTTGTAAAACGGAAGTTTCCCCTCGCGATACAAATAAAAGCTATCGAGGAACTTGTCAGGACACATTGTGGAAACGTTGCTTGAACTTAGTGCCATTTTGTACGCAACTTCCCTTGGGAAGAATATCCACTTGCGATGAAATTTGTAGCTAAACAAGAAACAGAAGTATTATTACTTTGATTGTGGATAAACGCCTTACGGCCCGTATTATGAAAGCTTGCTCAGTCACCGATCTTTGCTTGAGTGACGTTTATGCAATAGAAAAGCGTTACTCAAGCATAGGCCGATGACTGAGCAAGCTTTCATAATACGGGCCTAAGAATTTATGAATTAGTTTGATGTCCCTGTTGGAGGTAATACGTTACTTTAAGTGTAGAGTTTTGTAGAAAATGGTTGTTCATGCAATCTATTTTAATAGAGAATAAACTTCAGAGTGTAAGCAGAATATGTCGACAGGATTATAAATCATTGTCGATGTTATTAAAAAAGCCGCAACTTTTTAAAATAAAAACTGTTAATAACTCTAAAGTTATTTATTTACTGCGGCGGGCGAAGCAGAATTTATGGCCTTAGTTTTAATCAACTTTCGAGAAATACGAGTATGTTCAGAAATCTTTTGAATTTCGTGTTAAAATAATGCTTCTGAAACTACACTGAGGCTTTTAGTTCATATTCAAGTTCTGGCGTTTCGCCAAATCCTCGGAAATAAAATATACGTTTGGCCTTTCGGGTGCTAAGATATGGGTATTATCTTCTTGGACGCAATCTGTCTATGATTTTAAAGATAAATGTACTACATGATTTATATCAAGCGCAATACATTCATCAACAGCCCACAGTTATCATTCTCTAGGTCGTAAAGTGAAAGTAGGTAGTTTGAATTCTAACAATAAGGTTGTAACTGTAAAACTTCTTTGCTAAGGTTCTAAAGGGAGTCTCAATAAGAGTGCACTATTTAAATTGTGTGTAAAGAATATTGTATGGCAACTCTGAAATTTGACAGAATATGATTATACCGATTAATAAAAATGGAGCGTTACTTACACAAGATAGTGTACCTATCTTGTGTAAGTAACAAAAGTGAAAAGCCACATGCTTTTCAAAAAGTCATCGAAAATTTCATGATGAGTGCATAATGGCCTGTCGTCAGAGCCGTGGGCACCATTTGCCGGATATTTTATTCCATACATAATCGGAACATGTGTTCTTTACAATGCAATATAAATAGCACTACCTAGCTACCTACTTACTCAAAAAAGACGTGTTTTTATTTTTAAACAAAATAGTGCACCCTTATTCAGACACCCTGTACATTTATAAAACCTATAGTGAACTTGAATACTCCTATAATTGCTTCAACCGAAAGAATTGAAATGAACTTGATAGGGTAAAAAATGTTGTTTCCTTCATCTATGATATTACTAAAAAAATTTATACGACATGCTACTTGTCAAAAAAAAACCTTAAAAGCCACGCAAACTGAATCTGAAAGTTAATAGTTTAATTTAAGTTTCCTAACAGATCTGTAATTTTTAAACAAAATGTTTAGAGTATCTTTGAAATCTCCGCAATTTATTTAATATTTATACAGCGTTTAATTAGTATTACATGTTATAATTGGATGCAAATTAACAGCGTTTCATCGTGGCTTACATAGCTTACACAATCCGGTTTCGTTCGGTAATTATTTGTTCGTTCGTACAATACAGAATACAAATGGAACGCACATTATCTGAATAAGCTCTGCGCTTTTTCATTGCTCCAATTAGTTTGCGAAATGCGTATTATATTTCGCCCCCGAATGACGCGTATTATTCATAGCCCGACCTGCCCCAAACAGATGTGTATCCCTATGTCAGCGAAACGCAAACATGCTAACTAACCAATGCCTATCTTCCTCTAGAAAAAGAATAGTTATATATTATATGACACTATTATACGCTTTCCATGTCTACATCACGGCCTTACTTTTAGTCGTTTCAGAATATATTTATCGCAGTCTTGCGGCCTATGAGTCTACCGGAGCCTTTAAGTTGATGTGGTGCCCTTTATTTATTGAACTAATACAGAAATATATTCTAATTACACAAGTCACTCAGGTTAGATTACAATTCAGTTCAAAAATATATGATATATATACAGTTCATTCATGTTGATTTGAGCCACATGATTTGAGTGCATCGCATTTTTCATGGGTCAACAATACTCGTAGAGTGTAGGTAGAGCCCCTTGGTGGCCGATATTACAATCGAAAAACTTGAAACAGAGAGGTGTAGAAAATGTGTAGGTGAAACATTATCCAACCCCCCTGTTAAGTTTGAAGTCAATTTATTTCAATACTTTTGTTTTTAAAGTATCTTCTTTCGGTAAAACGAAGGCCATGACTTGCGGAAATAGGTGAAGATGAATATTCCCATCTTTATCATTTTCAATATACGCTACGATCGCTACGGTTCGTAGCGAATTCTCATGTTCAATTATCTACGGCGGCAGTGGAATGCCTTAGTGCCAGTTCGCAAAACGCTCCGACACAATACAAATGACTCCAGCCTCCCAAGGTCAAGGGTTCGGCTTGAACAATGCGGGAGATTTGTAGACGGGATTTTCCATTTGTGTTAGTGTTGAGTGCCCCAATGGGACATCTATTATTGCGCAATAATGAATGATTTATTATTGCTTTGATAGAAACGCATGCAATTAAATGATGATGACATCTGAGTATACATGAATAAGAATTGTGATTGTAAGTCAATTACATGCGACAGTCCAAAGTAAAAGTTTGATTTGGTCGTATTTCTTCAAAACTACTAGTTTCTCATCTACACGAGGCATCATCAGGGCGACTAAACACAGTTCAGTTATGTAGTTGTGAATAGAAGGTTGTGTGTGTGTTTGTGCACGAAGAAAGATTGTAAATGACAAAAGGATAAAGAAAAGGCAATAATCATACAATTACAATTATATAGACGTTTTTGACAAAAGTTTTCATACATAATGCGTCAAATTTAACCAATGAAGGCTAATGGTTTGATTATCTTTCGAAGAACACCGCTATTAGCGTTATCATGTACTAAATGCAACTGATTTATATTAAAAGAACTGAAATATACATTTTGATTTCACATATTTCCCTACCTTCTAAATACCTATATTTTTAAAACTGATTTTGTTTTCCACTTCTATATTAACATTATCTATTGCTATGGCACGCTTATTGCATAAAAGCTTACCAAGAGACGTCAACGACCCGTACTTCCAATAGTATTCTGGAAAGTTCTCGCCTCGTAAAGCCCTATCATTCAGCCTCAGAAGTGCTCCGGCCATAAAAACAAGGGATAAAATCGACAGCTGTGCAAACGCTTGTTGCTAATCCCGAGTTTGGTCGATTCGTAACGAGTGACACTCGAAACTTTTTCTTTCCTAGTCGAGAATCAAATCTTACCTAACTTTTTTAGCCCTCGTAGTAAAGTCTGGTGTTATCAACGAATTGGAGTCATTCCACTGCTACCATAATATTTTCGATTATTTTAGTGTTGTGGTATTTTGTTTGAGCTTTCATGAGTTGAAGGAAGTTCAAATAGAATCTCACCTGAAGAAGAGCCATCCGGATAAGTCCCTCAACAGTCCTGCGGGGAGGTTTGTCCATGATGTCCAGATCGGGAGGGTTGAAACCGAATGCGGTAGCGGGCAGACCGTCATTGACTAGGTTGACCCACATCAGTTGACGGGGATCAAAGCGTCGGGCAGACCCAGGGCAACAAACCGAATGGGGTAGCGGGCAGACTGTCATTGACTAGGTTGACCCACATCGGTTGACGGGGATCAAAGCCTCGGCCAGACCCAGGGCAACGGTCAGAAAGATGCAGACCACCTCGCCGATGTTGGATGAGATCAGGTTGCAGCAACCACAGATACCCAACCAATCTGAACAACAGATACATAACAAAAGCTGCTAATGACAGATCCTTGTACAGTCCTTCGACATAATTTATTTGCTTTTTCCAGCCATATCGGAAATTACTGCTAATGTACCTAGCTAGGCATACTGACATACAGTTGTGCTATAGGTTTATTTGACCCTTTGTTTTCACAATCTTAAACAATACACGCTTTGTCGCATCCACTTCTAAAATTATCCGACAGACAAAGATTATTACATAGATTGAAGTGACAGATCCGTCCTTATCTTGGAATGGGAGTCGAGTTCAAGGCAAGAGCCATTAACGGACCTTAAAGTTTGGAATAACTGAAATTTTACTGACATTCTATTTCGCTAACCCTTTTCAAGAGCGGGACTCTTCGCTTAACATTGTTAAGGAATGTAGCTTTAAAATTTCCCTAATTTGTGTAACACCCACCTGAAATTTTACTGACATTCTATTTCGCTAACCCTTTTCAAGAGCGGGACTCTTCGCTTAACATTGTTAAGGAATGTAGCTTTAAAATTTCCCTAATTTGTGTAACACCCACCATACAGAATTATGCATTTACATAGTTTCAAGTTTTATGAACTGAAGGAAGCTGAATTTTATGGTAGACAATAAAATTTGCAGAGAGCATCGTACACTTGCTTTCTATATTTTCCGTCATATAAAATAGAAAGGGTACCATATAAACGATCAGCAAATAAAAGAGATTTTGGTAAGCCGAAAAATAAATTTTGACAGCAAAAAAGTGAAACTCAATTCACCAATTGGTCAGCAAGTAATGTGACATTGGGAGCCTATTAAATATTTCTGCAGCAATATATTATTTATTTATTTATTTACAAAATTTTGGGAAAACTTACAGCTAGGTATAAAATTAATTACAGTTAAAAGTATAGAACATGCGTGGAATGACACGCGTGGGGGTTGCACCTGGGCAGTGAATGCGTTATCTTTAGGGTGTAGGACAACATTAGAAGTGTTTTAGATCTTATTCTTCTTATTCTACCGTTCACAGTAATAATTACTACCTTAAATCTAACATGCATGAAAACTTAAAAAGTCCTAAATTCAAATGTGTAAATTTTCTGCTTGAAGGTATAATCCTCCTGACCAATTATTTAGTTCGGCTGACCAAAACATAAATTTTGCTGATCAAACAGTTATTTATATAAGTACTGATCAAAAATAATTTAGTTGCCGGCCAAATATAAAAATAAATACCAATAAATTTACTTCCTAATAGAAATAGACATAATTTATTTATGTACTTTTTTGGGTTAGAATGAAAACGTCACATGAAATTTTTCACACCTATTAGTGTGATAGCACACCGCGGACACTCGTCCATGTCTCCATATAGTAAAAGTCGCGTCTCGGCACATACATGCACAACTGTGTTGCGCTACACATGCAAGTGAGTAACGCTTTGGGTCACTTCATCAACATATTCTGAGAGAGAGACAGTTGAAAAATAATTAACCCAAAGATTTTTTTTTATTTCTTCGCAAAAGTATTATTATATAGATATTCTCTGGTGATACTCGTAGCTACAAACCTGCAAATATCTGGTATCGTTGTGAAAATAGTCATAATAAATAAAACACGTTTTATAGCACATGGAAATAAAGTGCTAATTCAATTTGTAGTTATTATTAGAATGGCGAGATGTTCTCTGCCAATATTTGAGTGATCATTTATCGGTTAAAAAGTGGGGGCGCGGTCCACATGGTCGAACAACGAATGCTCGCGAATATTGCTTAGTGCACATTCCCGAGCGTGACGGTTAAGTTTCGATCACGGTTCAGAAAAAACATCGCCTAAAATAAGTCGTTTTCTCTTCAAAGATTCGTAACATTACATTTCTTATGTAGCATCGCCTTAAGCATCACTTGTTCGGATTCATTGAACGGAAATGGCGAGTGAGGGAAGCCGTCACTACGCCCTCACGCAACTGAAGTTTTTATTGAATTTAGCTCTTAAGGGGTTCTGAGAGGTCGTTCCTGCTTCTTGCATAATGTCCTGTGGTGTCGGATTATCTGTGATATGATGACATCGATGTTGATTCGGTTTGATAAAGGAGATCTTGGTGACTCTTCTTCTTGGCTACAAATACCTTTTAAGTAACTGTTCAGATTTGCTAAATAAATTAGTGTTGCGTCACTTATTCTTGTCGTCTACTTACTGAAAATATATGATCAATGTCTGAAGTTTACTTTGAAGGGCAGAGTTTTTCTAGAATGTGCAGATGACCTACAAGTGTCAAAATCATCCCGAAGACCTGAATATTATTATATACCATTGGAGATTCAATGCATAAGTAAGCGGTTTAAAAGGTGTGAAGATTCTTGCAATGTTCGTGCACCAGTTGGCTGCTACTGTTAAAAACAGATCAATCCTAGTGACAAATCCGCGGTTCAGAAAGATTTATTACATTTGCAATTGGCTTTCTTGCGCCTTGTGTTTTGAAGGAAAACCTGCTACTGCCAAGTTACGAAAACAAGGGCGTTGGTATGTATTGAAAAATATGAAATTTCCCGCGAAATACTTAGACGAAAGGGTAAGGGTGCAGTGCATTAGTGCACGGCACAATGCACACAATGCACACATGGTTGTTGATAGTTAATTCATTCATTTAGAATGCTAATGAATTGTCAAACTACGATAGTTTTTATGTTAATTTATTTTGCATTTCGTTATTGTCAACAACTTTTATTTTGAATACCATAACGTCTTGAACAAATTTAAATGATCATCTACACAGAAACAAATTAAACACTTCTATTATACAGTGTGGTTGATAGCTGGGTGCAGAGGAAGGAAGCACGTGCTGACGTTAGGAACAGTGGCAGTCATTTATCAAAAATAAGTGCTTTCAAACGAAAAATGTTGTTTAATTTGTCAGCTTGCAAATTGAAATGTTCTCCCTCATTTTGTTTTGTAGGCCCTAATTTCAATGACTTGCAACTTATCCTCGTAAATTATACCTCAAAAGAAAGAACGATAATCAGACATGTTTTGAATAAATTGGGTTAGAACAAAAAAAAATCTTTTATTTATTTTAAAATGGCATCCAAAAGCAGTTTTCGTAAATCTTTGAAAATTTTCGTGGTCATTTAGTGTGTGCAAAAACAATGTATGTAGTCACACATACCTAGGGGATATTTTGTTGAATTGTTTACACATTACTTTGATACGATAAAATAAATAAACCGCCAAGTGCGAGTCGACACAAAGGGTTCCGTACCTTAAAAATCAGGCAATTTTTTCAAAGAACATCTAATTTTCACTTGATCGGAGCCCCTTAAATTTTCAACTTTATAGTTTTAGTGTTTGTTGTTATTTTATTACAGTTGAAGTGTTACTTATTTATAGATAGTTTCATTTTATGTCTACCTATTGTTGTTCAAGAGATACAGCCTTGACAAAGAGCAAGAATAGCCCAAAAAAAAACACGTTTCTTTTGTATGGAAGCCCTTAAATTTGGATATTTATTTAATTTTTATTAATTGCAAGAGAACTCATCAAACAAGCAAGAGAACATTCTCTTGAAAATGTCAACTGTCTACCTCTTACGGTTCAAGAGATAGAGCCCTATGACAGACGGACGGACAGCGGAGGCTTAGTAATAGGGTTCCGTCTTCACCTTTCGGGTACGGAACCCATAAAACAATTCACTTAACGTTAAAACTGGCCATTATTAACAATTAACTGTTGAATTTCGGGTTTTCGCCCCAAAACCCAAGAAAAATCGTAAAAAAATATCATGGTTGTCTAAGTCATCCATGGTCAAATGGTGCTAAATGGTATATGCTAGCTTCTTCTTGAAGATTTGCACCCAGCTACCAATCACTCAGTACCACATCATCATGATATTCTATGCATGTTAGTCTTCAAGGTATTTATTTACATGCGCCTTAGAATTGTTTTTACCATCTGTTCTTATTCTAACTACACTTACATCGCCTGTGAAATAAGTGATAATAATAATTATCTATATCTATATCATCATCAGCAACTTCACTTGTCTTCGAATGGATATCCCTTAGATCCTAAATGAAGACTTTGTCCACAGATGTCTAGTCTCAAAGCTGTTCGACGTGTGCTCGAAATCAACCCCTGAGCAGATGGAGCAGCTCGAGGAGATCCGGATACCTTGGGGCAGCGGGATCGTCGGTTATGTTGCGGAGAGCGGCGAGCCTGTTAACATACCAGATGCTTATAAGGTTAGCTGGTTATCATACAACTGGGTTTTGACGATGGATAGGGGGCTAAGGACGTGGCGGTCGCGGCGTATGAATCGACCCCTCCAACTCATCCACCATTTCGTGGATGTCGTAAGAGCCGACCAGAGGAAGACAGCAGCTTCTTTCTGTACTTTTTGACATTTCCACTGCGATCACCAATCCGCTAGCCTAGCGTGGTGATTATGGCAACTTCGCTCATTAGGGGAGGCATCAGTGGACGTATGTGCTGATGAGGACATAGAGAGAGGCGGCTCAGGATCGCTATTTGTATTTCGCAGGAAGCCTTTGTTTTGTTTCAGCAGTAATATTTAACTGCCAAAACTGCAAAATATATGATGATGGGTTTGATTTTATTTTAATTGGACTCGGCGTGTGAATTGCTGGACTTGTATCTCGTTACCGCAATGTCGGCAAACCCAAGTTAGATATATGGCAGCGCACAAAAGGGCACGTTGAGGTAGGACGGTGTGGCGGCCAAGGCGGTCATAGAGTGCTAGGATACCCTAGAGGGTATCCTAGCACTCCGTCCTAGAGGACGGAGGCGCCTCAAAGACCTGCAGATGGTCAGAAAATATAGTCGGGTGGCTGAAAAGCTCTGGAGGGCCGATTAATATGGTGTGTAAAAGAGAAGCATTCTGTTCAATACAGTAAATGTTGCTCAATAGCCCCACAAATAGGCTAAATGATATGTAAAAAGAAGTCCTAAACCCAGCAGTATACGGAGTATAGTAACGTGAGATGGGCACGACCCACTGCACTGACCTATATTTGTGGACACAGTCTAATTGATGAACTACAAAGATTTTGGCAGTGTTCCATAGCCCTTTTTTGTCTACCGCGCACGTGTTTTACATTCCACATGAACGTTGCATATCACATATACCTCCATAAGTCTAGTAAGCACTAGCGTAAACAATTTTATTTACCTATACAGAAATGCGTAAAGTTAAATCTTTTTCATTCTCTACATCACCGTTATACTCGTTTTATGACACAGTCATCATCGGATCTGAGATCATGACTGTCAAAATGTCTTTGACTTGCAAAATTATTTAACCAAATATTATCCACTGGTTTTATTTTATGGCCTAGCTACACCTTGTTCAGAAAGAAACATGTTCAGAATTTCCGAATTTACAGTTTATGTAAATGCATAGATAACTAAGATAAGATAGAGGTCCGGATTATAAACTTGTTCGGAATCGAAAAGTTCTACCAGATATTTAATTACTAGCAAGGATCTTATCTAGAAATCTAGATACATATCTAACTTTCTCTCGGATTTGCATGCATTAGAGGTAATTTTGCATATAGCTATTAACCAATTATTATTTCATTAGATAACAATATCTACCAATATCTCGACTTTTATTGGTATGTATATACCAATAAAAGTCAAGATCTATTAGCAACTTAATAAAGATTATCTTTGCCGACCCAAATATCTAATATCTTAGTGAAAGTAATATTGCGATTTATAGTGTATGTAACGGCGATTTTGAAATTGGTCAGTATGGTGCTAAGGGTTAGAAAAGATTTATTTGTTTTGTTGCCTGTTATTTTCTACTTAGAAGCGTTGTTTTCATTATAAAACTTAATAAAATTCTAAAATAAAATAACATTCACTGCTACACTTTCGTGATACTACTATACTGCACATCGTCGGCCTCGTCGTCACTCTTCATTCATTAGATGAAATTGTGGTTAAACGAAGGTCTATTGAATATAAAAAAAAACTGCTTATCAGCTGCTTATCATTAAGAATAAATACCCAACGCAACATTAAATAAAAGTAATTGAATAATATCTCAAACATTTTTGACTTCACGGGACTTGAACCCGTTTATTCGATTTCTTATAAATTATCCCGAGTGTGAGGTCGGCTTACGCACTATAATAATAAAAACATTAGATAAAAGTGTTTTCAACTTACTGAACCTCTACTAACATCATCATCGCTTCCCTTAGAATAAAAATCCCTTAAAATTGGAACAAAAATAAACATAGAAAATATTCGTATTCATTTCAGAACTTCACAAACATTGCTGTCCAAACATTTGTCGTACAGGGACGCGTTGTAAAAATTACGCAGTGTCGACATTTTTTACATAGGTCGGATTGGCGTCATGTTTTATGATTCGTGTTGATAGAGCCGTTCGTGAAATATTCTGAATTTTTGACTGGTACATGGCCTTTTTTTAATATAAATAAATAAATAATGCTGGACAATCCACACAGCACATCTAGCCCCAAAGTAAGCAGAGCTTGTGTTATGGGTACTAGATGACTTATAAACTTAATACAAATATAACATAGATAGATATTTTTTATTATATATTGAAAATACCCAGAACACCCGGAACAAATATAATAAATATATAATATCTATGCTATGTAGCAATAACGTGTAAGGTTTTCACGGAATACCAGGGGAAACAGACGCAGTGCTGGCAGACCACCGGGATGCGCCGATGATAATACGAAGAATGCCAACAAAACCTGAATGCGATCGGTTCAAGACCGATGTGAATGGCTCAAACTGGAGGAGGCACCCAACAGTGCGTAGACACGGGCTGAGGATGATTATGATGATGAATATTTTCACTATGGTAATATGTTCGGTAATTATTGAGTGGGTGAAAAAGTTTTGCGTTATAGCCGTTGAAGTTAGTGTCCAAGTAAAAAGTATATATTTTAATAAAAAAAATATCTTCACCAAAAAATTTAGATACGTCTCGCGTATAACACCAACATTTTGACATCTTATTTTATATTAGGTCCTTACATATGAAATTGGCGTTTTTCGTACTGGCCACTTTAATCACAAATTTCTCCTCTTTGGTAAGGAATTCCAAATTCAAATTTGTACAGCTATAGACTCATGTATTTGTGCTTCGATGATCGTCATTCATTTGTTTTTTTTCTTCTGTTTTTTTCTGTTTGCGTCACTCATTTTACAAAATGGAAAACTTAAAATATCGCATTATTTACGAGTACGAGTTCCGCCGTGGCACTAGTGCTGCGGAAACAACTCGAAGGGTGAATGATGTGTATGGCGGTCGTGTTGCAAAAGAAAACACAGTTCGTTTTTGGTTCCAACGTTTTCGTTCTGGAAATTTTGACCTGCAGAACAAGCCCCGTGGACGGCCTGAGACTCAAGTTGATAATGAAGAGTTGAAGGCTATTTTGGAAGCGGATCCATCGCAAACCACGTCCGAGTTAGCTGCAGGCTGCGATGTTAGTGATAAAACTGTTTTAATTCACTTGAAGCAAATTGGGAAGATTAAAAAGCTTGAAAGGTGGGTACCTCACGAATTGACTGAAGCAAACCGGCAAACGCGCGTCGACTGCTGCGTTACATTACTAAACCGGCACAATAATGAAGGTATTTTAAACCGAATCATTACCTGTGATGAAAAATGGGTTCTTTACGATAATCGGAAGCGCTCAGCGCAATGGTTGGATCCTGGCCAGCCAGCCAAATCCTGCCCCAAGCGAAAATTAACCCCAAAAAAGTTACTTGTAAGCGTTTGGTGGACTAGTGCCGGTATTGTTCATTACAGTTTTCTCAAATCTGGCCAGACTATTACGGCTGATGTCTATTGTCAGCAATTGCAAACCATGATGGAAAAGCTAGCGGCTAAACAACCTAGGCTGGTCAATCGCTCCACGCCACTGCTGCTTCACGACAACGCTAGACCACACACTGCGCAACAGACGGCTACTAAATTAGAAGAGCTTCAATTGGAAAGTCTAAGACATCCTCCGTACTCCCCGGACCTTGCTCCAACAGATTACCATTTTTTTCGAAATTTGGATAACTTCTTGCAAGGGAAAAAATTCAACTCCGATGGGGCAGTCCAAATCGCCTTCAAAGATTTTATTGATTCCCGTCCGACTGGTTTTTTTAGTAAAGGGATCAATGAACTACCTATAAGATGGCAAAAGTGCGTAGAAAATAATGGTTCATACTTTGATTAATTAAATATATTATATTAAAAAATATTCGACTTTTTGTTCCTCCCATACAAAACGCCAATTTCATATGTAAGGACCTAATATTTTAATATTGGTATTTAATTTATCTGCCATTTTACAAGTAGAAAAAAATAAACTAACTAATTTCCGACACAACGTCATTTTTATGAGAAATAAATAAATAAATGAAAATAAGTAAATGAAAATTATATAGATAATTCAGATATTAATTTGTTCGACTATTTCATTAAATAACAAAGCCAATGCCAAAACCTAATTACACTCGTAACCTGAAACATCTGAAACTGACGTAAGAGGCCGACATATTTACAAGGAAAGTGTTGGTATACTCTTTCGTTGTTCTACTCCCTAATACCCGAAAAAACCCAATTGAGCGGTTAGTTTATTCAGCACGCGTCCTTATACGATCTCTTAGCCGTTACGTTTATGGCTCGCACTGCCTTAAAGATTCGCAGCATGTTCTCTGGATCTTTATATTTGGTCTCGCCTTGTGTGTAGTTTTGTTCTTGGGTAGTAAAATGGTTATTATTTATCTATTGGCTCAGATTTTAGTATGGTAGGTCGTAAACGCTTAACTGTATGTTTTTTTGTTGGTTGTGCTTTTTATTTTTTTTCCGTGGTTACGAGAACCTATGTGAAGGGGTTAAAACAATATATGCTTGCATCAGTGTGTACCTGCTACAGGCAGGCAAAGGCAATATCGAGTTCTCTATGTACATATAAATTAGAAGATAATAATAATTTTAGGTGGTAGCTTATTTTATATTCAATACGTTGTGTGTAACAGTGTAAATAAGGACACACAACGATACTATTCGGGTGTGTGATTATTTCACACATGCATTTTCGTCCATCTTGGCATAACACAGCAGAACGCCGTTTATCCCTTCACTGTTCCTAGAATCACAAAACCTACTATGTTTACAAATATGCCCCCAATGTTCGCTCCAATTGTCATCTTGGTATTCCCAATCCTTAGAAGATCTGCAAACCTATGTCATGTCATCTGTCACTCATGAGGTCGGGGAGGTTTGAGTCCGTCCGACCCACGTCTAATTCGCACCGCTAAGCCGCAAGAGCCTACATTCCATCTACTCGGAGATTTACGGCTTTGAACAGATTACTTTGTAGTTTTTGTGTTGTCTGACAGTTTTGTGTAGTGAGAGCGCGTTCCCACTGTGTCGTAACCGTTAATTATCGTGTCGTGCGATTTTTTATCGTGGAACGATTATCGTATCTAGTTGATCTCATTGGGTCGTGACGACCTATTACGGTTCACGACAGTCGCCTTGTCGTTGCACATCACAACAACGACACAATACAATAATTAATAATCATTATTATTATTTTATTTTAGACATAGGTCCATAGCTTACATAAAAAAAAATTGTAACAATATTCACATTATTGTACAGAAAACATTTATAACATTAATCAAATTGAACACAACAACACAATAATCAAAACAAAGAAAAATAATATTTAAAATAATTATTTGACAATGTTGTATTTTATATTATTATTATTAGTATAAGCGTGCATCCTACATCCTTGAAGAGTGATACATATAGATGCATTCAAACCTATTAGCGAACACGCTCAGAATGCTGTTGGGAGCTGGCCCGCACCCTGCGCACCAGAGATGCTCCCCGCTTGTGCATTGTGGTGTAATATGAATCGAGTTGTTTTTTATCGTTTTACGACTGTCGTGCTAGCTGTTCCCATTATAACGACAATCTATCACACAGTTAATCGTGTCGTCCTATACGTGAACACCTCCATTTAAATACACAAGCCACTATAAACTTCACGACTTTCTGTCGTCACGACACAGTAGAAACGCGCCGTTAGTAGAGCAATGTAGGATTCAATAGTTTTATTTCTTTGTACCACTTATTCAGTAGTGAATATTTGATTGTGCTCGCTGTTTTGGATGAATCGGCAGTTTGCAACAAAGCCAAATTGTATTGTTATTGTTCTTATGTGTTCGTTCACCCGTTACGAATATTCAAATAAACTGTTTAAATATTTTAACGGATTATTAATTGTGTGTTTGCTGTATCTAACAACATCATCATTTTGAATTTGCAATTAATTTAAGACACTACTAACCAAAAACATGTAATCTCTTTGACAATAAACGATATCTATCTATCTAAATATATCAGTTTTCTAGTACCCATAATACAAGCTCTGCTTAGCTTGGGGCTAGATGATGTTGTGTGAATTGTTCAGCCAATATTGCAATATTACAACACCTACTTCATGATTTTATCAAAGCAATAGACTTTGTTGTGATTGCACCTTACATATGCGAGCTATAGAAACTTAACTTAGCCTCTAGCTTTTCACTGGCCTACCTATCTCAAAGATATTTTTCGTATTGGAGATACCAAAATATTTAAACGACTAAACAACCTACGCAGCTAGTGCGTTCTTTGCCGCTGTCTTTTACCATGATATATGTCGTGAGCAGGAAAGCGTGAGAAGCGAAAAGTGTCGCCAATATTGAGAGGTCTTTGACGCAACGTTTCACGATTGATTTCACTTTTTTAACCGTTTTTATATAGAAAATATTGGAGGTTTGGGGATGTTCGGAATTTTTTCATAAAAAGGTTAGTTTCGTAGAGAAAAAAGCTGTAGGTTATGACTGTTATGAGTGCCAACGTAAGTAGGTATAGGGCTCCTTATACTATATAACGACCGCTGTAGCGGACGAGGGTCCGCCTGTGCCACAGGCGGGTTCGGTTCCCGCCTCGGGACAAATCTTCGTACGATCTGCAGGTCCCGGGTGTTCTGGGTGTTTTCTATGTATAGTAAAATATATATATCTATGTAGGTTCCTAATGTATTAAGTATAAAAGTGGTCTGGTACCCATAATCATAACACAAGCTCTGTTTGCTTTGGGGCTAGATGATGCTGTGTTGACTGTCCAGCATTTTTTATTCCTTAATTTTTATAGGGGTTTTCGTCGGAATTTAAAATCTAAAGTCGGGCTTACATAAAGCTCTATGCTTTGTCATTGTTATATTAAAATTCAGTCTTCGTATGAGGTATTCTTAGTTATCATAGAAAATAAAGTGCAGAGCTCCGCATAAACCTGATCCGTCGGTAGAAGTTCCGGTGGTTGAGGAGGGTGGCATTTTAAGCAGGCTATTTGTTCTGTTTTACATACTGCTAGTATGGGTTTGGATAATACCAATACTCAAAAAGTTTTCGTGTACTACCGCTGACCTTTCAAAGTTGTACTGCTAAAATGCAACGAATCACTCAAAATTATTTTAAAACTACAATCGAAATGGTAGAATTGTGCCAAATAGTCGCAAAAGCCACGAAACAAAGAAGAAGAGTTCGAATGAAACCTTTGGATCGCTGTCATACTGCCAAAAGTAGTTCCTCTCAATTCGGTACTGGCGCTGTAAGGCGCTAAATGTATGGGAGGAAAAGAATACTGTTATAGTTTCCGTAAACTATTCAAACCCAAACTAAGAAAGGACTCTGCTTTAAGAGTCGATTGTAAACTACTTTGTACAAAGTTTCGTTGACACTTCTTTTTACTAAAAGTTGCTGAATATTTTCACAGACAAAATCTTTTGAACTAGGTACTATATTGAGCGAAAACAAGTTACACTTATAAATCGTATTTTAATGTACGCCGTAAATCAGTTCTTTTCAGAGTGAATAAAGCATTAATACATTCGAAGAATGAAAAATGTCTCTGATTTTCCCCGGCGCGAATGAAAAATGCAAATCGTAAAAATAAAAGTCACACACGCACAAACACTTAACTGTAAGTGTTTCTCGTTTCAGGTGAGAGGCCTGGGGGCGTGTTAAGTATGTTAAAAGGAATATATTGACGAAAAAGTCTTTTTATTCACATTTTTATCGAAAAACACTGACGAGTAAGTAGCTGCTTATTTTTGGCTCATTGGTGCGGTTCGGTGAACGCGAGAACTCAAAGGTTTTCTAAACGATCGTTTCGTTTATCAAATACAGGAAAAACTCGTTTTAGTTTTGTTCTGATAAGGCCTAAGAGGGAGTACCCATAAGGCGTTTAGAAGCGTGCGCTATGGTAACGCACGCTTTAACGCCTAATGTGTACTCGATCTAAGGGTGTCCTCCCACTGCTGCGGAGCGGAGCTGAGATGTGGAAGAATCGACTCGATCGAATCGATTATGGTTCATCGGTTTCTAGACAACTCCGCTTTGCATAAGTAGGATATGAACACATCCCAAAGACTTGGTTTGAAATTTTCAGAAATTAAGCCCTAAAAATCGTCACGTCAAAAAGCTAAATGGTTCTATGTTATGTAGAGGTTTCTCACTGTATTACTGGTTAAACTTACCGATTCAGCGCCGCTCGCAAACGTTCCTCGCAATAAATCTTCGGCTATCTGTCCCTAATACAAATTTAAATAGAGGAACTCGATTCAAGATGTAGGGTGAGCGATGAATCGAAAGTCAGCTGTGGCCATAAACTAAAAAGAACCACGTTGATTATATTTTCAGACGTTTGGTTTGCTGAAAAGATAGGATTTATTCCTTCAGGGAGAAATATACGATCGTAGTTTAAATTGGAATTGTATATTTTTTATATTTTTTAAATTAGTATTATCTATATGACGATGCTTATAATCGAAAAAGGGCCAACGCTATATATATGTTAATACATAAACATTTTTGTAATGTGCTTTTAAAATCGGACAAAGCCTTTTATCGTTTAGTCTTATTTAAAAAATCTAGACGCTTTTAAGTGGACGTAAGTAAATGCTGTTAATGATGATGATTACGAAAGAATCTAGAAAAAGTGAAACTTTTGTCATTTACGAGAGAAAGGTCTTTTACTAATAAAAAATGGGTTTTTGATTTACTGCAGTCTAGAATAACTTTTTATATTTTCAACAATTATTTTTGCATAGGTGATTTTTTATGTCGAGTTTAACTTTCTAAGCTTAATGGCTTATATTTTTCAGATCAATATTAATATAAACTTTCGCAAATATAAATCAAACCATTTTTTATTTATAGTATAACATATTCGTTTGGACAAGACTGACTGTAAAACTAATGTTTACATTAATTTGATGTATGCAAAACTGATGATAACCATTGGGGAGTAAAACTTCTCGAGTGGCGACCACGATGTAAAGTGAAACGGAGTGTTGGGAGACCATCCATTCGATGGGCCGACGACCTTGTAGCGGTCGCATGGTGTCTATGGCTCGGCTCGGGACCGCTGCTTATGGCGTCGTCGTCGTAAGATCGCCTGTAAAAAAAATATATTTCAAATTATTAACGAGTCAATAATACCGCGGAGTGCCTTGCACATTGTTGTTAAGTGATCGTACGCTCTTCTTTCACAAATTACCCCATATTTCTATGTTAAAGCAACAAGCTGAGTCAGGACCTGTTAGACCTGCACACACGCGCTCGTCTGCTTACTGAGTGGACTACTTGGTACCTATTAATTAACCCAATGTTTGTATTAGTATACTACTTACTTAGTTCACATGTGTTTGTCTGTGCTGTTTGTTATCTAGTACTAAGTAGTCTCGTTTTATTTTCTCAAAGTTTTTTTGTGTGTGTAGTGAGTAATAAATAATTTTCTTTCTTTCTTTTTTTCTTTCTCTTCTGGTTTGGCAAGTGTTGTATTCAAGATGGAGAAACCTAGTTGGGAACATGAATGAATATTACCCAAAAACGCGCTTGTACAGAAACCTAAGAAAAGCCTTCTGAACCTTCTCCAGTTAAGTACGTACGATCTGTTGATCGTACATACTTTTGTCGGGGTTCCAGACGCAACAGCTTGACTTTAACTTGATTGCACTAGAGCCAGAGCCGCACAACATTGTCACTGCGAAAGTCTAGGGCGTTTTATAGAACAAAGCCGAGATTCGGCCTTGTGATTCGGTTTGGTCAAACGAGCAGGCGTCTAGCCAACCCTATGACTTTATGTACTCTCTGGATTTGATTTTGTTTTAAAGCAAGCAATGTACTGTGTTTTATATATTTACTATAAAGTGCTTGTGTTAAATAAATAGAGCACATATTTTATAGGCACTTGTACACAATAAAGATTTTGTTTATAACGTACATAAGTCTTGATAATAAGAGAGATTTCTAGTTTTTGGCATAGCTTCTGGCACTAGTAATAAAACTAGTAGATAGTATAAATATTTTGTGTCTGAATGGAAAAAGGCTTATATCCCTAAAACTATGAACTTTATTACTAACTAGCTTCTCCCCTTGGCTTTGTACGTCTTTATCCTGCATGGAAGGTAGCCTATATGAATGTTATTCTATCTAGATATACCTAGGTCTATCTGGGTTTCAGTCCAATCCATTCAGTAATATTGGAGTCCGGCTTAACTTTCTTTGTAAAAAAACATCCTTGTTGTAAAAGAACATTCCCTTTGTGAAAATGTTCTTTGACAATAAGAACTGACAATACCATGGAAGTCTACAATGCCCAGTGGCGTGTATAAAACCCACTGAAATTTCATTACAGCCGCCGTTGTAAATGTTAACGTCGAGATTTCGCACTTGAGGGCGCTACGTTCCCGTCTGAATATTGTACTACCCTCTGTTTTATTTAGAAAACAGCAGCTTGTAAGCTGGCTTTAGCTGTCTGCCACTCTGCTTTTAAAGGAAATTTTACTCTAACTCTAATATTTATTCGACCTCAAGCAAAGCAAAAAGTTGAGTTTTTAATAGCTTTTCTTTGGCTGTTTTCTTATATAAACATAAATATTAGTAGATCATTTAAATTTCATGGAATTAAATTATTATTATTTTCTTTACGAATATATATTTAAATCAAAGTTTACTGTAAATCAACAGTTTTTGCCAATGCCCTTGAGAAGTGTCCATGAAAAATATGGTTCAATGAATAATTGATTTCGCGCAGGAAATTACTTAACAAAAGACTTGGTGAAATTCTGAAATATTATCACTAGAAACATTTTCATTTCCATTCTGTCAAGTTCAAGGCCTCTTCAAGGTTACCCATTCATTAATGTATACGATACGATGGTTCATTCTGGCTGGACTCCAAAAGCATGGCCTTGTATGATACGTGCACACGTACTTAATAACTATATGGCTACAGCTTTGTATTTATGAACGATTTGCATATAAATAAGTATGTGAGATCACACTAACTAGATAGTGCAGAAAATGCTACGTAGCTGTAAGAGAACAGCTAGCTTATTGCATGTATACTCGGTTCAAGAATCCAAGATATTTTATGTCGATTTGCTCCGATGATACCAGTGTCTTATAGTGTGTTATATACCACTAGGTTGCCTCGGAGAAATCGCTCTCAGCGATAAGGCCGCCTATTGTACTGAGTATGTGTTAAATGTAGATATAAGGTTTTTATTATGTTATTTTTTAAGCGTAATAAAGTGTTCATTCATTAATTCACTTTGTTTACAAAAACATCTAGGAATCTAGAACCGAGTATATATACTATATGCCATCAGTGTTCGTTAAAAAGTATTTATGTAACTACTTTTTTGAAAGGTTTTTGTTAACCAAAACTTCCGCAAGTTTATGGTCAAACATCGTAAACTCGTTCGTTATATTAGGAAGGCAAACCTTCGAACTACAAAGTACCTAATATACGTAATATAATCTTTATTGATAAAGAAAATTACAATTCTATAATAAAAACAAATTAGAACTAGTATTTACAATTGAAACAATTAAGCTAACTGCAGACTGTTGCAAACAATCTACAGGTAGCTCAACTGATCGAACAGTCGGAAGCGTCCCCAAGTCGCTGGCTGCATTGCCCCGCTGTATGGCAATGCTGATGCGCTGCGCCAGATATCCGCCAGCTCTCGGGTAACGCGTCGCTAATATAATTATTATCAATGAGTCAAACATTCAAAGTGTATAAATTGATTTGAATATGAGTGTAAGCGGGTTAACTACGAACCTACGAAAATTAGATAGCACTTATTCAACCGGATATAACATTCACTCAATCCAAGCTTCCTATATTTTCAGCCTATTCTACATTTCGGCCAATTTCCCGACTAAACTAAATTAAACCGATTTCGGTCCGATTTGAATGTTAATTTTATTGTGGGCTTAATCGATTGACGGTAATTGTTAAGTGCCGAAACACACCTGCCGAACGGGAAGTTGATTGTAATAGGCAAACCTTATTTGATCATTGAAAGAATAGAGAACTGTTCTACATTAAGGCGTTTTATTGCTGATATCGACTCTTGCTTCCGTAATTCTACTGTACTTTGTTACGCCGATGACATGAAGATAATAAAGCCTATAACATGTCATAATAATGCTATTCTTCTCCAAGATGATCTCAACAGGCTAGATGAATACTGCTCTACTAACTTACTAGATTTAAACGTTACTAAATGCAATATTATTACTTTTACTAGGAAACGCAACATTATAAATGTTGACTACTCGTTAAAGGGTATAAAATTAAAACGTGTTAATGAGATTAGAGATCTAGGTGTTATACTCGACTCGAAGCTTCTCTTTGACTCGCATATTTCATCAATAGCCGGTAAAGCATCGAAGGCGCTAGGTTTTATCATGAGGTCATCAAAAGATTTTAAGCAAGTTAAAACCTTAAAAATTCTATATGGTACGTATGTAAGATGTCACTTAGATTATGCATCGCAAGTGTGGAACCCGGCCTACGCAGTCTATATTGATAGACTTGAGGGCATTCAAAAAAAGTTTTTACGCTATCTCAATTATAAAATGAAAATATTCCCTTGTCAGTCGGACTACTTGCGCAACTGCGTCAAACAACACCTGCTATCCTTAAAACAAAGGCGTGACTATGCTGATCTTATTTATTTATCTAAAATTGCTAATTCATTCATTGATTGTCCAGACCTCCTCCATAAAATTCATTTATACGTGCCGTCTCGTTCATTTAGATATAATAATCTGTTATATCTCCCAAGTGTTAATACAAATTATCGTCAAAACTCATTCATGTATCGAACTTGCAATAAATTCAATCAGCTCAGCAAAAAATGTGACCTAGATCTTTTTCTCTCAATATCGACCCTCTGATGTGATTTAAATAAGATCTTCTTTAAGCAGTAGGTTAAAGGGTAGCAATAAAACATTTTTGGAATTTATTTTGTTTATGAGTGTGAATGATCCCTAGCGGTAATCAACATAATTATGTATGTATAAACTTAATTTACACGGTGCTAACTTTTGTTTTCTTATAATTTATAATATGTAGCTATATGTGGGAACCTATTAATGGTCGCCTAAGTGCCAAACACTGTGTATATTTGATAAATATTGAACCGATGTTTCCCCTAAAACGAATAAATAAATAAAATAAAGAAAATAGGTTAAACCTTAACTGGAGTGAAATTAAAAGCTGTGGTATATTTTTTGAACGGATTTTAAATTTATTAATATATAAATAAATAATGTAGACAATCCACACAGCATCATCTAGCCCCAAGCTAAGCAGAGCTTGTCTTGCTAAATTGTTAATTTATCTTGTGTGTACAGTGGCAAATAAATGATATGTCTATGTCTATGTTATGGGTGCTTGACGACTGATAAACTTAATACAATACATTACATAGATAGATATATTTTTTTAATGAGTCTAGTTTTATGAGATTCTGCGTTACATAGGGGATTACATACAAACTACCCAATCGAACCTGAAATCCTACTTTGTAAAACTCACTATAAAAATGATTGTGATATTTATTTCTTAGAGATTCAAAACGAAAGGTGCCAATTGGTGACTCGCCCGAATCAACTCGATGATAAGGTTGTTCGTTTCGTGCGATCGTCGTCATCTGTCAACTTCGCTCGTTCTTCAAAGAAGACCTCCTGATACGGATAATGTTAATTAGCATAATCCGAAAATTCGAATGCAAAATTTATGGACGCCATGTTCGTATTATTGAAAAATATGTACGGTATGGACTAGCTATTTATCTTTGCTCTGTGGCTTAAGAACTAGAAGCAATGTTATTGCTGTAGCTACAGCGTATTGCTTCACGATGTGCCAGTTTGTTTTAAAACGAGCATGTTTCATGTTGAGGTGGGTTGTAAAATAAAACGGCAAAATATAAGTTGACACACTGTAAATGGTCCCGAGTTGGATACGAAGGTTAGTAGGGAATTATAGGCGTTTTTTTATACATTTTAACCAAACTGAAAACGGGGCGCGGCGCTGGCTGTGACGAAAAATCGCAGCCACAAGACATATTTGACAGTGACATAACAAGTTTATGGACAATTTGAGTCAACAATGAGAAGTTGAATCGAATAGTGATATATTTCACCAGTTTCAGGATACTTCCATATTAATTGTCTGTCCTTTACTTTTAAACGGCTGAACGGGACTTACTGAAATTAGGCAAGGATATATATAGTGTCGCGCATATAACATGTGCTTCTTTTTATCCTGGCAAAACGCGTGTGAAGTCGCGTACGGAAGCTACTATTCTATAAATAAACGTGAGATGAGACAAGGATGAGAGAGCAGAAGTGCCATTTTTGTAAATTTTAAAATGACTTTCAAAACTAATTTTATAGTCTTACAAAATCCGGACAAACCAAGCAATTTGTTGACTAAAATCATAATTTGAAATCATTAGACTTGTGCGTCATTAATTTATAGCCCAATACCGGAAAATCTGGTTTTAATATAAAAAATATTTATTGAGATTCGAGAAGACTAGTATTTTCAATCACAATCACTACACACTACGAGTGTTTTTTTAATTTACAATAGCGGTATCTGTATATGTATATATAGAGGTATAACAAGTATACAGGTACATATTGATCAAAACCGGTACTTAAAAGAAGTTAAAAAGACACTAAAATCATTATCTATGCAAAATTTCTGCCCGATTCGTTCAGTAGTTAGGTTTAAACAACTTTATTTCACATACCTACAAACTATACAGTTCATTTACAATGAGATAAACATTACCTATGTTTATCTCATTTTAAATGAACTATATATACTTATGAATTTAATGTGTGTAACCTCTGAGATCTATACTAAATAATATATTAAAAATAAATAGGTACCTAGCTACATAATGGAAAACTTATAATTAGAAATTTGAAGTACATAGTTGTAGGTAGTGTCATAGACTAGACATAGTAGTGACGTGAAGAGGTAACAATCCATCCAAACTTTCGCATATATAATTTTATAAGAAATCAAATAATATCCTAAAAGTTGTTCAAACGCGGGTTCAAGTCCCGTCGAAGTCGAACAGTTTTTGGGATATTATTTGATTTCTTATAACTTAACCCAGTGTGAGGCTTACGCACTATAATAATAAAAACCTTATATAATTTTAGTACTGGAAACATCTTCTGGTGTACGTCGTTGTCGTACATAAAACATCAAAAGATCATATTGAGGCAGTGGCTTCCATGTTTTTTCCGTTCACTGTATTGAGGCAGGTCACAACTTCACAAGGAATTACAATAACAATACGGCCAAGTTTAAAAGGTCACAGGAAGACCTTTATGTTAAGTCTACATTTATATTAGCATGATAATGTTTTCATATTCTAACGACGGACGTAGCGTCAAAGAGTACCAATAGAAATTTTTGGGCTAGCAATAATTATCATTTAAAAGAAAAGTACTTACTTACTTTGGAGTAATCTTTACTTCCTTAGGAATACATTATTAAACCTTGTACCTATAAAAATAATGCTGGAATAATTACACACAGCATCATCTCCAAGCTAAACAGAGCTTGTGTTTTGGTTACTAGATACTCAATACATTATGTTACAAAGATTGATATTTTTTTTATACCTACATAGAAAACACCCAGATTAAATATCTGCAGATAGTACAAACATTTGCCCCGAGGCGGAAAGCAAACCCGCAACATTTGCCGCATGTGGACCTTCGCCCGCTGCGCCACAGAAGTCATCAATGCGAAAATAACTCTGTCTCTCTGTTAACATTATACGGAAAAACGGCTGAATGGACCATAGCAAAGATATAGATCGTATCTTGGTTCAGTTTCTTGGTAACCTGAAACTTCAACCTTTTAAATCTCGGAAAAAAGGCGTCCAAAACCGCGGAGATAGACTAGTGCTGTCAGAAATTTTATTTGTTTTGCACTTTATTTCGTTCAGAGCAACTGGTTCCACACGTATGGTTGTTAAAGAACCTCTACGTGTTTGGTACCTATGTTAACGTTATGAAATGCTAGCTAGCATGAGCATGCAGATTTGCTCTCATTTTAAGGTTACAATTAGTGAAGGAATGCGAACAAAGAGTGTGTAATCTGCCGTATCGTCGATGGTAGGGGGAGACGCGAGATAGACAAGCCTTATTCTGGCATACTAATCCCTTCACTATGATAATGTTATCGTCATATCCTTAGATGATAGGAAGTACAGATAGAGGGTCGCTCGTCCAAAGTATCAAGGTTGAAACCAGTCTATCAATCTTTCCGTGCAAATAGCACCACACGCACCTTCTACCTATCTAGTGTTTCTTTCATCTAAAAATTCTACTGGACGATTTCGCGACAATACCATTGTCATAGTAAAGCGATTGGTTATCAGAATTGGGCCCTGGCGCTCTTTTCTCGCAAGAGCCATAATGCTAAATGAAAGTACGAGTTGTACCTACTCTTTCGCTTTTAGTTTTGTTTTTTTTATTCTTTGGCTCTGAAGTTAGACTTAGATACTCGAAGGTAACCCACTTACTTCCTTGCAAAAGAATAAAATTACTCCGAGAAACTTTACCACGAATCGAATTTCTTGCGGTTTACAACTAGTGATTTTCAAACTGTTTTATTTTTATCTTCCACGATTCTCCATTGCGCTTGGAATATTTTATTTTCTGGATTATATTATGCGGAAAAACTTTTGTCTTTGTGCCAAATATTCCATAAGTAGACGAGATTTCAAAAAAGAAAATTTGCTAAATTTAGTGTCTAGTTTTTGGAAACCTATTTAGTTTGTTACGTAGCGTAGGGAGGTTGACTATTTTATTTACATGATTTTAAACTGTTTCGAGTGTATTTTAAATATATTTTTGTTAAATAACTTACCACGAAAAAATATTTAATATTTGAACATTGTTAATCATTGTTAGTATTGTTTGTGATATAATAAATGATTTTTATACAAAGTTTAATCAAATGTTTTAGGCACACCGCGTTATAGCGTTATGGATATAATCAAATTTGAGGATGACTAAACACAAGTGAAATGTAAGCGATCGTGCCTCAAGTTAAAGTGAATTCTGCATTGAATCTTTATTGTTAAATCGAGTGTAAGTATGTCAAATTCACTTCGATGTATCAGCTAAATTTTTTGTTCACGGTCGCTAGCCAAATTTGAATTTTCCTCCGAATTTCAGCTCAGAGCCGTTATAGGTCCATGAAATTAGCTTTGAAATATCTACCCAAAGGGATATCTCAATGCCTGAAAGTCATACTGTTCCGGGCATAAGCTTCATGGAGGATGATATAAAGCCCAATCTGGTCAACTGACAAGCGGTAGTACTGAACGGTGGCTATAATATAGCTCCCATTTTGGCTTTCAGCCATCCGTGCGTAAAATACGTAATATTCTGTGCAGAATTGTTCATGTCACCATACCATGACGGCATACCTATCGGCTCTATTGAATCATAAATTGGGATCATTAAAGGTTATAAACACCTCTGTACACCTATATAATACAATAAATGATTGAGTATTGTATTATGATATTACAATCATAAAAGGTTCAGAATGAAAACCAGCTTTGTTACCCTCCTCGGGTGGTAGCGGCATTATGCTGACGCTGGACCTGTTAAGCCGAGCACTAGAGAAATACCAATTTCATTCATCAGATTCTAGACGTAGAGTTTTTTTTCATTTAGTTTTAAAGCACTGGCTGTATTCTATTCTATTTTGTACAAAACATAGTATATCTGAAATTGGATACTTAACCGCGCGCTTTTTGCAGTTTGCATTAACTTTGACTGCAATGCTCTTGACTCCGAAACAATGTTTTGTTTCCATCACATTTGGTTCATATTCCCGTTGATATACAAAAGATGAGAGTCGTTATGAAATCTCAGAAGCTTTGCAATGCAGTTTCCAATGCTCAGCATATTGTTAAAGTAGCAATAACATGCAGTGCCTGTATGTGGAGGACAGTTGTGGTTTGCGGTTAAGTTCGCTTCTAATTACTTGGGACTTCTGACGACTTCACGTCCATAGCAATCAGTGGAGAATTGTTTCTGACCCTAGATTTCGCTTGTTCGCAGGACGAGCGATTTAACCACGACATCGATCAGCAGACAGGTTACAAGACCAGGTCGCTTCTCTGCATGCCTATCAAGGACATCAATGGCGAAGTCATAGGAGTTGCTCAGGTATGAAATAACAAATGCTTGAGGACCCAACTGTACGACCAACCTACTTAAGTTTGCCCCCATGTCACTCGCTATATATTTACTTAATATCCTGCCCGAAAACCGCGTGGACATAATTTACCAAAACCTGCCAAAACTCTTAGAAATGGCACAGGTCGTCATTGAAACCAAATGTTTATAATGTATAAATGTGTAGTATCTATAGTATATTTTACCTTAGATTAATTAACATAAGTTACCTGGATTTAGCATCGCCTTAGGGCTAAAAAAATAATGCCTGTAATAATGTTGTTTCTAAATAAATAAATAAAATTTGTTACTTAAATCTCAGATGTCAACAAAATTTAATTAACACTGCCAAACAAGCCTGTTTTGCCAATAGTTCTAGCAGGGGCTCCCATCCAAAAGTAAATTAAACATTGTTGACGTTGAGATCGAATAACAGCTGTGGATCCGGGAAAACGGAAGCTTTGTGAAAAAAATAATGAAATCAAAAAATAAGAGCAACATTGCCGCATTAAAAATGCGTGGCGAAATTGAAATTGCTTTTGTTAAATGTTTGTTGAGTTAGGATTTTCATAACATTCTTGACTTGGCAATGTTTCCAAAATGTGTTACATTTAACACATTTAGATACATTTTACTAAAGCAATTTCAATTTCGCCGCGCATGATCAAACGCAAAATAAGTCACAAGTGTGATGTTTTTACCTATTTTTTATTATTGTGTATTTAATGTGTAAGCCAATAAATTGATTTTCTTTTTTTCTTTCTATTTTAGATAAGAAAGTTTTCAAATCTGAATATCTTTTGAATGATGAATTATGCTAATGCAATTTTACTCTGACAAAAAATATAATGGTTTCTAAATGAATATGAGCGGGTTAAATACAAACCTTGATTTATTGAATACCTCAAACTACGGCCGTTTTTAAAGAAAAACTAGCTCGTGTCCGCGGCTTTCCACGCTCTTTTCTGGTATAAAAAGTAGCATATGTCCGTCCACGGGATACCGACTGCCTCCCTATAGAATTTCATTTATCTCCGTTCAGCCGTTTAGCCTTAAAAAAGTAACAGACAGACAGACAGAATTACCTTCGGTTATATAATTATTACTAGCTGCTGCTTGCGGCTTCGCACGCGCTTTAGAAGCATATATTCGTCCTTGGGAACCCATTTACATCCCTGCCAAATTTCATTAAGATCTGTTCAGCCGTTAAGGCGTGAAAAGGTAATAGACAGAGTTACTTTCTAGTTTATAATATTATATTGATATAGATTATTATATATATGTATATAATGCTGGTTTCAGTAAGTTTCGTTGTCAGAAATCCTAATTAAATTCTGTGCCAAAATGTGGAAAAGGCCAGGGATTACTGTATCAACATTTGTATAGCTTTGACATTTTCAGTATAAACACAAACGTATTGGAACAGCGTGTGATATCCGCATTGTTTGAACATCGCTCGGGCGAGATTATACTAATTTTAGTCCAATTAAAACGGGCTCGAGTTCTCAAAATGTTTAGTCTACACTATTTATTTGCAAGTAACTTAACTAAAATGATGTTGACGGTTTCGGAAATTTTGGGGCTTAGTGAGGATTCCGGTTTGAAATGCATAGAGTTGGTATTAAGCGAAGTAGGAACTTCGAGAAGAATAGTCAAGTTGTGCCACTCCTGACGGGTCTTTGATAGAACTGGACGAAACATAAAAGATTAAAAATGAAACTCATATCATCAATTTTAGTGGAAATACTCGTATACAGGATTGCATGCTTAATACTGCTGATGATAGAAAAAGCATGAAAAGTGGCACTTCAAACAAAACTTTTTTCAATAAACCAAACCGTCATCTGGTAACTTATTATAACACAAACACTGCTGTCTTTGCAGCTGATGATGCTGTGTAAATTCCAGCATGATTCTCAACTCACCATATTTCCAGGTGATAAACAAGCAGAACGACAGTCCGTTCACGTCGTACGACGAGAAAGTATTCTCCGCCTACCTCCAGTTCTGTGGCATTGGCCTGCGGAACGCGCAGCTGTACGAGAGATCGCAGCTAGAAGTCAAGAGAAACCAGGTGAGTGAACGATACAAGTTGTAAGAGTGAATGAATTAATGTATTTGAAAGTATTAATGAAAGGAAACGAATAATAAATTATTGAGGAGTGAACGATATCATACATTTAGAGTGAATGATCGAGCTAACAAAACAATTTGAATGAGTTGAATGATCGCAGATGGAAGAAATTTTTCTGCGCCTACATCCACTTCTGTGGCTTAGGCCTGCGGAACGCGCCGTTGTACGAGAGGTCGCAGCTAGACGTCAATAGAAACCAGGTGAGAGAACGACAGAGTGAATGACGGATTGAATGAGATTAAATGAGTGAATGAAAATAAATCATTGATTGTGTTACTCTATCAATTAGTGATCAAAATATTAAGTATACGATAAACAAAATAAATTATTCCGCTGCCTATTTTCTAAATGATCGGCACATTTCGTTATCCCTGCTTCCTGTACACTACCTACGAGATTTTCGTTATTAGTATATATTATGTAATAAAATAGAAAAAAACACAGGAGAAGCCCGGCGCGGCGTCGTCAGGAGGTTGGCTGTATTACACCCCCGCGCCTCGAAGAGCTCGTTAAACCGTTGGTTCTGCGCTACCTCTCCTTGGTTCCGTGTCAGCCTGCCGTTCCATCTAATTATGAGATTAAGGGAAGAGAGAGTGTGTTTTCACACTTGTCCACTATAATATGTCCAGCATACATAGTTAGTCTCCATTAGGAATGATTAATTTTAATACAATGTTTTGTCCGTAGGTGCTTCTAGACCTGGCGAGGATGGTATTTGAAGAGCAGAGCACAATCGAGCACATGGTTCTGAGGATACTAACGCACACACAAAGCCTAATTCGATGTCAGCGGGTGCAGGTAAGAAAAAACACAATACAACTTACAAGCACATAAGCACACAAAACTTTACAGCTTGAAATCTTAGTAGGCCACGACATGTTTCCCTCTTATTTTCTCAAGAAGGAAAGTGGAATGAGAAAAAACGGGAACGGGGGTTTTCTTAAAAGGGGAAAACTGGAATAAGCCGAAAAATCTTCTATAGTCATGATAAAATTCACTGTTTTGTACAAGGTAATTTTGGGAGGCATGTTCATCACTGGATTTATGAATGCTGATGAAGATTGCCAATTGGTGCAAGGCAATCATTATATAAAGCCAAACAAATAAAAAAATAAAATGCTAAACAAGCCAGCATCATCTAGCCCCAAGCTAAGCAGAGCTTGTGTTATGGGTACTAGACGACAGATAAACTTAATACAATACATTACATAGATAGATATTTTTTAATAGACATAGAATATACCCAGGACATCCGGAACAAATATTCGCAGATCGTACTAACATTTGTCCCAAGGCGGGAATCGAATCAGCAATCTCCTGCGTCGCAGGCGGCCCTTCGCCCGCCGCGCCACATCGGTCGTCAAAATGTTAAAACAATGCGGATTTTGTCAGATAGTTGGCACTGTAACCTTACCTGAACTAACTAGGAGCTATAATCTACTAGAGGTATATAAAAATAAGTCGGGTTTTCCTTCCTGACGCTATAACTCCAGAACGCACGAACCGATTTCCACGGTTTTGCATTCGTTGGAAAGGTCTCGGGCTCGGTGAGGTTTATATCAAAGAAAATTCAGGAAAAATTTAAAAAGAAAAGCGGGTAAATCTTATACATAAAACGAAGCCATCTGGTGGCGAAACGGAGTTCGCCGGGTTTGCTAGTAACAAATAAAAATTATGACTACATAATAGTAAATTACAACGAGCATCGGAGCAGACTGCAGACTGTTGCAAACAATCTAACTAGAGTTAGCTCAACAGATCCAAATCAATACCAACCGGAGGCGCCCCCAAGACGATGGCTGCGTTGCCCCGTTCTGTATGGCAATGCTGACGCGCTGTGCCAGATACATACCAGCTCTCGGGTCACTAACATAACTAACTAAATCCTGCCTGCGGCTTCGCACGCGCTTAGCCTATGTCCGTCCCCGGGATAACATCTACCTCCCTAATAAATTTCACTAAGATCCGTTCAGCCGTTTAGGCGTTAAAAGGTAACAGACAGAGTTACTTACGAATTTATAATATTAGTGTGGATGGTTACTCGTCACGTTTATGTGTTACTGCCCTGTAACAATTTACCGATAGTTAACAATCTGTCTTCGATTTATATTATGACTGCTAGTCCATACAGTTTTACGTTGGCTTAACACATTAATTTGACCCTAACTCATGTGTCAAGTCAAAATTATTCGCCTGTTTAGTCTAGTAGTTATTAGCTACAATGTTGAGTATTATTTTGCCATAGTATAGATAACACAGCGTCTCAGTGTCGCCAGTTGCTGTGTTTAATAGACGCGGTCCTAATGATGATTAAAGTTGTACGCATCAAACGATGAGCTAAGAGTAACCGAGCATTTGCTTGGGAATTTGAGCTTACGTTGGATAGATTGGTGTTACCCACAGTGACGCATATAAATTGTATACACGATATTTAACTTGAAATAATAAAAACAAATTAGAACTGGTATTTACAATTGAAACAATTAAGCTAACTGAAGACTGTTGCAAACAATCTACAGGTAGCTATTCGATTTTAGATTAGATATTTTTTATTTATATTTAGTTACTAGTTTCTGCCCGCGGATTCGCACGCGTTGTTTCTATGGAAAACTTTAAAGGTTATTTCAATCCCAAGGGAACTTTTGTATGGGATAAAAAGTTAAAAGCCTATGTTTGATCCAGACTTAAGAGCTACTTTTATGCAAAATTTCAACCAGATCGGTTCAGTAGTTATGGCGTGAGGAGGTAACAAACATTCATCCAAACAGATGATCTTTCAGGATTATAATATTAGTAAACTTACACGTTTATAATATTAGTGTGATATTGTCCTCGTATCGCGTTTAAAATAGCTTTTTATTACAATAACAGGACACAGCTGAACAGTTCGCGGTACCTTTTTTTAACAGCCCTTGTACAAAAGTTGAACCTGTATTGGCTTTTATCAATACACTTTCGTGGCACCTGGTATTAAGAGTGTTATCTTATGACTTTCTTCCCGAAGAATTCCTTCTGTAATAATGTAGTTTTCGCTATGTTCGTCTAACTAACTTCTACCATAAATTTATAACATGTAAGTTGCGCTGCTGTTTTACTTATACCTACTGTGCTCAAGGATCGTAGGCGCCGCCGGTCTCACTTATCTCGGGCATCCATCGCGCGTACATCGGAATGCTAATCGAGATTTGTTACTGGATTTTACTGGTTTTTTGCACTGTGTACTAGCGCACATTTTGCGCTGTTTTTTCTTCAATAAAGAAATTATTAAGACGTGTGGGGGCTTACGGTAGAATCACACAAGCAAAACATGGACCATGGCAAAGCGGGATAGAGAGAGGATTGATGCGTTTGAAATATGGTGCTGGAGGAGGATGGAAAGGTATAGCTGGACGGGGAAGGTTACTAATGAGGTGCTGAAAAGAGTTGAGGAGAAAAGGTTTTTGATGAACACCATTCAACACAGAAGAGGGAGAATGATTGGATATCTTATACGACATGACAGCTTTATAAGAAACATCATAAAAGCAAAAGTAGAAGAAAGGCGAGGAAGGGGAAGACTAAGAATTAACTATATGAGTCAGACCAAGGAGAAAGCCGCTATAAAGAAGTAAAAGAGCCCGCATTGGAAAGAGAAAAGTGGAGAAAATTGCATCATCCCCTCTCCCAAGGGAACCGCACTGAATTCTGGGATAAAAAGTATCCTATGTCCTCCCTCGTAGTACGAACTCAAATCATGCAAAGTTTTATTTGAAACCATTCAGTAGTTTCGGCGTGATGAGATGTCAAAAACATAATTTTTGTCTTTTAGTCATTCTGTCTGTACCGAAATACCGAAGACAAAAATTTAAAACTTATAATTTTGGCTTTAGTATCGACAATAGAGAGTCCTCCAAAATTTATTTTTCAAAACATCTTCAATGAACAGGATTGGACCTGTTACAGTTTGATTATACAAGAGATATGAAAGAAGCTGCTTTGCCTCTTTGTGTGTAATTTGTAACCGTTACCTTCAACTAACGCAATATTTTGCCAATATTCCAGAGTCTAGTTTAAGATAAACTATTAATCAGATTACTAGCCCCTTATCCCAAAGTTCCGCTTGACTGATGACGTCGATCCATCAGTACCCTGTCACAGTATAACTAATAGTCCAATCTCTTATTATATTTCAATATTTGACGAATGGCCTGTAAGAGTTATTGGAACGTATCAGATTGTGTTCTCGATATTACGGGAATGACAAAATGGTTTCATTTTTCATGGGTCTCGAGGGGTAGCTCGAGGAAGAAAAACATTCATTTTCACCCATCATTTGTTAGGTTGAATCGGAATATGAAAAACTCCTCTTTGAGTAGATACATTTGCAGTTATATAAGTTGTAGGTTGGGTCTTGTATTATGATGATCCGACGACACCAAGAATGAATAGATTCCGTAATTCTTGGTAACAGAAAAAGGGAAAAAGGATTTAGAATAGAATATAACGGAAACAACTAAGACAAAAGAAGTAAATTCAGCATTTTGATGTAATGCATTAATATGCAAGCAGCGCTGTTTTTCAACCTACTTACTCATCTCGGTTACCGTGAGGTTCTGTTACAGTTTTTCAATTTTCCTTTTTCTGTTACAAAGTATTCCGGAAGAATCCTATATAAATCGAACATTTTAAGTTACACAAACTTGCCATCTTCCCTCACAATGCGGGAAGATGGCAAGCTCACTATGCTCAGAATTTTAATTTCCCAGCACATACGAGTGTATGACGTACCAGAGAAACATTACTCGTATACTCACCAAACATGAAATTTTATTCATGCTCGCGAGACACTGGCTTTATTTTTTCAGCGGAGAGTATTGTTTTATGATAGGGTCTTGTTCAAATAAGGGTGAACTGCTGAAGGATGTAAAGAAAAGAAAGAGAGAGCCCTTTAAAATAATACTCAGTATTGTTACAATGGCAAAAGATGTTCAAAAACAAAATAGGGAAATCTGACCAAATAGTCGCCAAAGCAAGAGGTGGATCTTGTGGTGGATCTTTTCTTTTGTGTTTTTTTTTTTTCAAGGAATGAATTGTCTAGATTCTAAATTTAAGTGCTGGATATTATAAATAAAAGAACGAACCCTGTATATAATGATAGCAGCATAGCATGAAGTCGAACTTCACCAGGCATAAGAGCTACTGGCATTCTTTGTATTTTCCTCTGAATCCAAATACACGCTCTATTTTTGTTTTACGTATGAAACTGTGGGTTCATACATAGACGGTTCTTTCATGCACATTTGCAAACCTTCTGTTTGAAACTGAAATAAGGCAACCCTTGTAAATGTTGGCGTGAATCCAGAACAAGCAGCAGGAGACTGCGGAACACAGAAACAAATGCCATTTGACAAGCGCTTGGAAGGAGGGTCAGTGGAAAACTGACAATGAGAAATGTACTGCAAAATGGATTGCTGTGTTAGATTTGTCCATTGTTTTATTAGGTCTTTATTACTGCATATTACACTCGTTTTTGAAACTCTTAAGTTTTCTATGACTCAGTAAATGGTTGAAATGATAGTTCCTGAAAGAGTCGGTACAGTGAACGAAAAAAATGCTGAACATTGCAAATTTTTATAAATCTGTTTTGGAAAACTGACCCTTTCCACGATCACGACTACGATCACTGATTGTGGTTGACTTTATCTAAATGTCGCCTAAGGGTAATTCCACATTTTACAAAAGCATTTTTACTAAATCCTCGCACTTTAGTTTTTTTTCGGTATGTTTTTTTTTAATTTGAAGGTCACGTTCGATCGAGCATGTACCGTTGACCTCAAGTCCAGCTGTTAAAAACGTGTTACACGCGGTGCCTATAAAAATAAGGTGTCGAGGTACTTTTATCTCGCAAGCCTAATGAAAATGGAAAACGATAAAAACCTACTTACCCTAGGGAAATACTACAAAAGGTAAACCTGGGAATAGAGAAATTGTTTTAGGGAGGCGTAACTCAAACTTATTTACTTTTTACTAGAGTAGGTATAAAATTTTCACATATTTTATCTGAAGCATATTTCACACTTATGCGAATTCAAGCGAAATTAAAATCAAATAAATATCTACCAAGACACGCAAGATTTAAACTTACAACTAAACGATTTTAATCTATCACACGTCACGCTTTGAAACTTTGGACGTTGAAAAAGTACTTTAAAACCTATACCATCTAGACTCGAACACAAGTTCTGCTTAGCTTGGGGTTAATATTATCTATCTATAATATATTATTATAAAAGGTATTTATTAGGTTTATTTAGTAATTTATTATTTTAATTTATGTTTATTATATGCATATGTATTGTATATAGCTACCTAC
Source organism: Eupithecia inturbata (assembly GCA_963662085.1). NCBI lineage: Eukaryota > Metazoa > Arthropoda > Insecta > Lepidoptera > Geometridae > Eupithecia > Eupithecia inturbata. The sequence goes on from OY759195.1 coordinate 5,790,609, forward strand.
TATTACTATAATTGTCAGTTTATCTTGTTCGATTCATTGTTTTTGTACACTTCCTCTACCTGTAAAAAAACTCTTTTTAGGGTTAAGCTCGCCTATGTACATATCCTATTAAATGAAATCATGCTTTTGTATTATTGTGTACAATAAAGAATTACAGAATTACAGAATTAGATGATGCTGAGTGAATGGTCCAGTATTATTTATTTATGACATACTACGTGTGTCTGTGATGCGCCTACAAACTTACATACATATGTAGGTACCTACCCACATTACTTCGCCCGCGCGTGAACGAACCTATATACTTATTACGGGAAAAGCTATTCTCCTCGCACTATCATAAGTCATAACTTCCTTGTATATTTGAGGGATTTTCCTATTTTTAAAGTCTATCCCGTGGAGATTAGATTCAAAACCAATTTCATCTAGACGTACGCAAAGGGTTTGGGGAGGCATGATCATCAGCAGTGGACTTATGTGTGCTGGTGAGGAGGATTAGTGCTGATATCTATGCTCAATAGCAATACCCGAAGACCAATACAACTTCTCAAAGGAAGTTCCTTTAGTTGCATCACAGGATATTAACGACCAATCAACATTTATCTGTAAATAAATTGAAACAAATTATCAAAACCTTCTTGTGTAAAAAGGCCTACTATAAAATATCAGATTATCTAGAGGATAAAAAAAGCTAGGGACGGGATTTGCTCCAACTCGAAAAATAACAACTAACAGGCTAAAGGTTTCTTCGTCGCTTCTTTACTTTAGTCTACATACCGAAGCGACTGAAATCAAAAATATCACTTTATTTCCGGGTCAGTGTTTAATTATTAAGAATTTGACCTTTTCTAAGTGTACATTTATTGTATTTATGGAAATAAAGGGTTTTTGACTTTGACTTTGACATTAAACCGATCCATAGCCCATTACTATAAATTACAACGTAACTCCAACAGGCAATCTGAACGATCCCTGTGACTCTTGTGTCACAACCATTACAATAGTGATTAAATCTGGACTTTATTTCCATACAAATAGATTTCAGAAATCCGGCTTTTTATTCGGTCGTTTATAAAATAAGGTAAATTTTATTGCGAATAGTAGTGCAACTTTGTAGCTTTTTTTGAATCAAGAAATAGGTAGATCATAAAATGTTTATTTTTTAAATAAAAATGTAGAAGGTAAACTTACATCTTTGTAATAATCTCGTGCTCTATACATTTTGTTAATTTTATAGCTTCGAGCTATCTTTAGATAGTATTTATATTGTCTTGAGCAGACGACAGTTAAGGTCGAAAAACATAGGTTAATTTTCAGATAAATGTCCTCACAGACATTTATCTGAAAATTCCAGCTAATAAGTACCAAAACAGACACAAATTGGGTCGCTTATTTCACGGTATGTCCACACAAAGTCGCACTAAAATGACAACATCCGTTGGAAATCTCTATTTGAGAGACACAGCTAGCCGCTGCTGGTTGTAGCTATTTTACGGCACACAGCTGCAGGTGTGTTAAATTCTGCGAATTTCGCAGCTCTACAAACTCACAAGGTACACAGTAATGTTATTTGTAGATGTTGCATCTCTTTTACACAAAATGTTATACAAGGCTCCCGTCACCACCGCAGCGTTCTTTGTTTCGGACCGGCCAATTACCACTGTTTGCAAGACAATATTGAAGTTTAATTTGGATTTGGTTACTTGAAGCTTTTGTTGACAGACGTTAATTAAAAATCTTTGGAGTTGCCCTGTTTTAGGAACGAGAGCTGCTTTGTGATTTGATCTGTTGCGATAATAGCGAGCGTTTGGTAATTTTGCTTAGAAATAATTATAGGGATGTTTTCTTTGTGTTAGCCAACACCAGGAGAGTCCCTGGCAACGTTGATCCATAAAAATATCAACCAGTAAGCCAGGACCTCAACTCTAAGCAACGATGTCGATAGTTCGAAACCAAAATCTATTTACTTTGTTAGAAAGTGCGATTTAGCAGATCTATTCTTTTTGAACAATTGGTAATCGTTGTTCATGAGTACCATAAGTTGACTATGAGTAGGTATCATAAGTTCCCGAAAAAATCGCGAAAAATGCGCTTAAATTATGTATATATTTTAAACAGAAAGTACAATTTAGAAGTGCGATTTTATTTAGCTATTCAATTCATATCACTTAAAATGATACAGATAAAATATAGTTTAGCCCAACTTAAAATAATCTACAAGCAAAATAGGGTCAATAAATTCCTTCTGGGAAAGCGTGCTTCATCTTAGACCACATCTTTACTTACTTAAATGAGTAGGTGGCCAAATGCTTGACCATCACCAATTAAAAAAATGTTTTTCTACCTTCAACTAAGTATACGGTTGCCTTTAATTTCTAGGTCCTCCTAGTCCACGAAGCGTCGAAAGGCAGTTTCTCCAGGGTGTTCGACTTGGAAGCCGGAGACGACTCGGATTCGGGCACGCCTCGGACGTCGCCGTACGAGAGTCGGTTTCCTATCAACATTGGCATCACTGGATATGTGGCGACTACGGGAGAGGTAAGATTAATATTTAACCCCTTATTTATAAAAAAACTTATTTATATAAAAACAAGATCCATCAAGTGCGAGTGTGACTCGCGCGCCGAGGGTTTCGAACGGTTGCCAAGTATACCAATATGTAGGTACTGGTTAGAGACTTTGCTATTTGAAGAATACTAAAAAATTAAAGTTACCAACATTTCAGATGTATCGGTTTGCAAACTTCGGATTAGGTAGGGGGGGGGGGGGGGGGGAATTGGTATTTTTATAGACCTTTTTCAAAATATTTGTAAAAGTATAAAACAACTGTTTTCTTTTTAAGTTATGCGTGACAAATACTAAACTTTCAGGAATAAATTTATGGGACCATCTCGGGATCATCTATACAATTACAAAAGAATCATCATAATCGGTCGGAGAAATCAACGTACTCGTACATACATAAAAAAAGTAAAAAAAAACATACATAGAACCGAACATAGAACCTCCTGCTTTATCGAAGTCGGTTAAAAAGTGAGTCACCTTTGTCATATGTTTTTTTTTCATGAGAATTGGAGCGTTCTTCGACGGTAATTAAAATAATGGTAGAGCACGAAAGAACACCTACTCGTCGACATCAATTACTGTATTAGGTTACGTGTCTTATTTAGCTGTATTCTAAGAAAGTCTGAGCGAACCTAAAACCTCAACATAACGGCATGCCCTTGCTTAATTTAATCTGACGGTTAAATTAACTTCTTTCTAATTATTAACACTATTATCATCACGCAAGTTCGTGAAGTTTAATCACCCCCAGACGTTTCTATATAATCACTATGTAAAAGTTCCAAATTGTTCCGAACATCTAATTTATCACATAGATTCATTTACAATCCAGTCTGACGCAATGGAAAAGTTTGACATTTCAATTTACTTCAGTAATTACAATGTTATTTATAACTAGACTATGCCCGCGGCTACGCACGCGTTTTCTGGGATAAAAAGTAGCTTATGTTATTCCAGGTCTGTGTGCAATATTTCAGCTCGGTCCGTAGTTTCGGTGTTGTCTTATCCCGAATATCTTCACAACGGCCCAAACTTACGCCTTTTTAGTAGTAGGAGGATAGGATTGGTAGGATAGAAACAAATTATATTTAGTATTTACAATTAAAGCGGTTGAACTAACTGCAGACTGAACTGTTGCAAATAATGTAGAGGTAGCTAAACTGATCCAAATCAATACCAATCGGAAGCGTCCTCTAGACGCTAGCTTGGGATTGGCTTGATTTTACTATTTATTTTAAAGTTCAGTAAAATACAATAGGTCTTGCACATAAATACTGGGATACAGTGGGCTATGAATTGAATTTTAAATTTTCGAGATTTTGCCAAAATATTATTTTGTGCCAAGTAGAAATTCAACGAAGTTTCGAGTTTTATGTCAACAAAGTTACCAAAACAAACTGGATACTTTTGCTTTCATCTCACGTTCTTACATCATTTATAATAAACAATGGGTGGACCCTTTCTCCGAGGTCCCAGCGGAGTAACGATACATATTTCTTAGCTTGTTCTTTGCAAATCTTATGAGTTCATATGCCTTATTGTTTGAATAATGTTGAGGAGAGCCTACGGAAGAGGCTCTACATTTTAATACGTAAAATATGGGAATAACATTAGTGAAGTTGGTACTAAATTCTGTTTGTGGTTGCTTGGTATCCAATCTCGACAATAGTTTATGAGCACTGTAATATCAAGAACTCGGTAACGCCTCGTGTGTACGAGTATACGTATAGAATAAGGTTTAAACCTTAAATATTTTTTGAAGATTGATGCAGTGATTTTCATCGTTTATGTTCATCTTACATCTACTATCCCTAAAAATTATGACCTTTTACAGGTTTCTTGGCACTGCTTTTATTAATCAGGAAGATCTTTCGTCCCTTCTAAATAACAAACAATCTGCCATGATTGCGTATTCTTATCTTAATCCGTTGTAGCATCTTCATAAAAGCATTCCTAGAAACAAATCCATTTGACTAAGAGCACTCGTAGCTTTAAACTTAATTTGTCTCCTGTGGAGCCACTCAAAAGAAACTAGTTGCGAAATCCAATTACTGAGTGGCCAGCTCTGAAGCTTTGTGTTTAGAACGTCACGTAAGGACCAAACTACTACCTTTCCACAAACTGGTTACAATGCCTTGGCTACACCTACCATCTCTTAGATTTCAGTGGGTAAGAGTGAGGTGAAACATTGGGGTTACTGTTACGCATTTGTATGTACCATCCGTTCCACATATAAGTGCAATAAATATACGGTTTCCGCCAATGATTTTGGCGTGTAGTCTGTGCTGAATCAAGTTTCTCTTACCCTCTTTTTATTATTACATTTTTAGCCTGGCTCTTTCTACTGCATATCAAAGGCCAACTATTCAAATTCCCCACTTCTGGTTCACAAACCCAGAAAAGATGTTTATGCCTACAATATTTTAACTAAAATTTAGTACTAATTTTGTACATTATATTGAAGCAATTATATTTATCTAGTGGTTATTATATGCATATTGAAGTTTTTCATCTGCTTATTTTATTATTTGACGTATTACAGACTGTGACGATAGCAGACGCCTACCTCGACCCTCGCTTCGACCCATCTGTCGACGAAGGCACCGGCTTTAAACACAACACGATACTGTGTATGGCCATCAAGAACTCTGAAGGGAGGATCATAGGAGTTATTCAGGTAAGTTGTTTTGTTTCCGTGTTCGACGCATGTATCTTAATATTTTTGTCTCGCGCACTGTCTGAATAACCTGTGATTTTGATTGGCGTGGCGATATGACGTAGTAATTTTATTTTACCGTTCAGAAGCCCAAGAAGTCTCAGCTCAAGAAGCCCCATAGATAGCCCGTGGATACCGTACTAACGATCAGTAACCAATAACATGGCGTCAAAAACTACGTCACAAAAATCACGTCATTTATTCGATATTCTATTGGTTGATTTGATTGACGTGATAATGATATTTTCGTCTTTTGCTCAACGTTCTCTCCGCTTTTGTAAAAAAACGGGCGTGAATACAAAAACTACCTACGCACTTCTATGGAGCGAGGATGACGTTTTCACTGATTGTACAAATGAAATTCAATCCTATATTTCTGCTCTACAATAAAATTTAATTTCCAACCTAGCCGAATCCAAACCTTAAAATATTTTACGGGTATTGGCGAATTTCAATGCTGCAGAATCTGAGTTTATGTCTGTACCATGGAATCTTACTTGGCAATTCCAACCCTAAAACCTCACCTATAAAACGAGAAGTTGTTATACGGGGTGATGTTCTTAAATTTTCACGCTAGGGCATGTGGATAGACCTCGTAAACTCAAGGATTGCATGTGAATATATGAAAATTTTTACGAGAATCAGCGTCCCACAGCGCAGTGCGGTTACTATGCGACGGTACAGTCTAAAACAAAAGCTGCATAAGTTTATTACCAAAAAGTACACCCAGAAAAAACATTGCTTTGGTCTGTTTTGGCAGCCTGCGATCCCGAGTGGGCTGTAACTTTTGAATTACGGCCATTGTAACATAATATTTGTTGGGAAAATACCAATGAAATGGAAATGCTTTGTTTTCGCCATTTAGAGGTTGATGTTTCGGATAATAATTATTATGACATAGCTCTCGTCAAAAAAATATTTACCATAGTCTTCGTGGACGAGCTATTCTAGTTATCTCTTGCGGTAGATAGATAGATAGATATAGTTTATTGTCAAAGAGATTACGTGTTTTTGGTTAGTAGTGTCTTAAATCCTATGTTAGGTTAGGTTAGTACTCGTATTTTTCACAAGATGTAACTTTTTCCGCCCAAACGCATACTATTTAAGCATAGGAATGGACTAGCCCTTGTCAAAGAGCAGAAAGCCTGTATTCCAAGCACCGATCACTTTTGTACCCGACTTTCCACAGAAGATAAAAGCACCACGTTAGGCGGTTGTCGGGAATTTTAAATGGAAATTACGCATTCCAGAGGGACTGTAACACCAATTAACAAATTCAGATTCTTTCTACGTTTTACTTTTGGGACGACCGATGTGGCGCGGCGGGCGAAGGTCCGTCTGCGACGCAGAAGGTTGCGGGTTCGATTCCCGCCTTGGGACAAATGTTTGTACGATCTGCAAATATTTCTTCCGGGTGTTCTGGGTATTTTCTATTCATATATAATAAAAAATAACTATCTATGTTATGTATTGTATTAAGTATATCTATCATCTAGTACCCATAACACAAATGTGGATTGTCCAACATTATTTATTATTTATTTATTTACATAGCACTTTCGGCAATCTAGACCGCCATTTAGGTTATAAAGGGTCGTAAAACGAAATATGTTGTATAAATGACACTAAATAACCTAATTATATTGAAACTTTTAGTGGTTTTTGATGTGATATTTTGTGTGCTTTTGAAATCAATTTAGTATTCTGGTTCACATTTAGAATAATTTAGATTTTCGGCTTTTGTTTGCTGTCGCAATGAATGACTTTCGCTTATTATATTACATACCAAAAGCAATCAAATTGATTTTAAATGTTTCTCAAGAATAACTATTAAATGAAATGAACTGTGTTTCAATAGTAATAATTAAATAATCATAATAGCTTTTTGCAAAATTCGAAAAATCGTAAAATCGTCTCGTAACGTTGTGATTATTCATTACTAGCTTCTTTCTGCCCGCAACTTCGCACGCGTTTTTCAGTCATAAAAGTAGCCGATATGTTTTTATTTTTTTCTTTGATTACTGATTAATAAGCATCCCGTTTTATTGTCACATCAGAACACAATTTTTCGATCCCGGAAAAAAAATATAAATACACAAAAACGCTTTCCATGTTAGCCAACATTACAACTTTAGGTAAGTATGCATCGGAATATCCCATCACTGCTCATCGTTGATTTATTTTCATCAACAAAAAATTATTTAAGTGGCATCAGTGTATAACTTTATTTATGCAAAATATGTAACCCTCATGTGGAATAGGTATTTTGCCTGTCGTTTACGATTTTATTAAAACTGGTAGCTCTTTGTCGCAATGCGCAATATATTTTAATTAGTTCGTTAATTATTTAATTTCTGCCTACCCGGCTCTCGGGTAGAAGGTATATTTTAATTTTAAAAATATAATGTGAAAAGTTTAGGGAACCGTCATGGGGCGGAGACAAAGATTTTATGCGTATTAGCAATAGAAAATTAACGAACTAATTAAAATATATTGCGCATTGCGACAAGGAGCTTTTTCTACCGAATGTTCGAGGTTTTTCAAAGTCCTACCTAGAGTCACATAAAATCTTGCTAACTTTAAGTTATTTTCCACAATACATTATAAATTTGTCATCTTGAATCATCAAAACAACTTACATCCATGTTTCAAAATTTAAATATTTTTGTTGCATTATATGATTTTTTATAAATTTTATGCATTTGTGATTTTTTTTTATTATGCTTGAATTGAAATAAATTTTACAATTCTGTTGAAATAATCTTAATGCATATATTATCTTGAATTTTTAATTGGCTGATATAGATTTCGGAAACCGACTTGAATAATTGAACGGTGACATGTGTTGAGTTCGAACGATTTGCTAAAATAGGTGAAACAATCAGATAATAATCAATCAACATAGGTATCTAATGTCAATCAAATTATCAATTGCAAAATTAACTAAGTACCTACTACAACTAGTGGGTAGAAAAAATATATAATTATTTAAAAGACAATGTATCTTAAAAATGCCTGCGATGTTTAGAATAAAGTAAAGTAAAAGTATATTTCAATAATAACATGGCACTATTTAAAGTTATGGGTTACAATTATAGTAAGTTATGTATATTTTTGTATTTATAACATGATTCAGGTGTTGTTACCCGTGGTCGAGTGACTGTCCTCCGTAGGTACGAGTTAATACTGTATATTATATTATATATAGAAACTGTAAAAATCGTTTTAAACTATAGTAGTTTAACGAATACGAACTATGAACCTTGTTTGAAGAACACCAATGTTTTTCTTCAGGGTGAGTGCGGTTCTAGGCGCGATCAGCGTACCTGTGTGCACAGCGATGGAAACAACTTTTATTGTAACAATTACAATAGGTGTTATAAAGACATATTACTTCTTTTCAGCTCATAAACAAATTCGACGGTCTACTATTCACGAAGAACGACGAGAACTTCGTGGAAGCGTTCGCTATTTTCTGCGGGATGGGCATCCACAATACACACATGTATGAAAAGGCGATCACGGCTATGGCGAAGCAGAGCGTCACTTTAGATGTGAGTATCATCAACAAAAACTCAAAACTCTGTGCTTTATTTCCTTTAGACCAAATAGGACTCTTGGACACGTCAGAAAGTAAAACTAGGAAATATAATTGCCAGTTAGAATTTTTGTTTACCTCAATCTTTTTAAGGTAAAATGACAATACATTTATGCCATGGGACCAATGTTCTGCAAATATTTGTTCCGGGGGCTCTGGGTATTTTCTATGTATAATAAAAAATGTATATCTATGTTATGTATTGTATTATGTATGTATATCAGTCATCTATGTAGTACCGTTAACACAAGCTCTGCTTAGCTTGGAACTAGATGATGCTTTGTGGATTGTCCAGCATTATTATTATTTATATGAATATGAAAAAAAAAATATTTCGAGCATACAAAACTCATAGACAGGTACTTTTAAAAGGAATTCTAAAACGAATTGGATTACTGCGCAGATGTGTCGAACAGCAGTGCCTTCTGTATGGGCAATCCACCCTAGCGGCTAATAAAGAAGCGAACAAGAAACCTTTACCATGTTAGATTGTTAGTTTTCGAGTTGGAGCGAAATCCGTCCCAAGCTTTTTATTCCTTAGATAATCTCATATTTTGTAGTGAGCCTTTTTACTACCAAAACAACATTTACGAAGATTTTCCTAGTTTGAAGCACATAGCTGAAGTAGTAAAATTGTTATCCATTGCTGTGGCGTGAACAATGAGAGCATTCCGTCCCAACTACGGCAGCAAACTCTGCAAACTTAGTTGTTTACGTTCCAGACCACGCAAAAGTTTTCACACGAACTTGGTGCAATTTACCTGTGTTAGGGTAATTTCTAAGAAAACTCTCTGTATGACGAAACTCTTGAGTTTATAAAGCAAGAAGTTTTTATTAGAACACTAATGTAACGCAGTGAGTTTGAGTTGTCCAAGATATTGTTTTAAGCCTAAAAAAGTTATTGATTTCCCATTGATTTCTGTTTTAACAAATCATGGGTATTTTTCGCGTTTCTTTGATTATTACGAGTTGATCGCATAAATATCCGAGTGTAGTTTAAATGCGTCAGCTTCAGTTTACTAATCTCCATTAAAGTTTCCACTTGAGATAAATTTTTGTACAAATGCTTTGTCCTCTTAATTTTATTGTTTATATTATTCCAGGTATTGAGTTACCACGCGTCAGCGTCGCTGGACGATGCTCAGAGGTTACGAGTAAGTTTATACTTTTTCTGTTTTTACTTGTGTCGTTTCTCTTTTCACCTCTTTTCTTTTTGGATTCCACGTTACGTATACCACTATAGGATGCGTTGGCTTGGCACTTGGCACTCTCTCAATGTACTTGTATGCATTTATGTGGGAACCAGAGTAGCATATGAGTTTGGAGGTCTATACAAAGTAGTGGATGAAATCAGGTTGCTGATGATCATGAAACGAAGGTGGAAACCCACACAATTGCCAGCTACACAAGTACACACCCACAACATATAGACAGAATTTCCGATCACATCAGTTTTAAGATACATTTTATACCGTACTTTTATTCTGTTACACGTATACCTCTACTTAGTCGGCACATTTTTATTTATTATTTCCATCTATTTTTCATCTTACTTTCCCATCTGTACTGTTCGGTTCTGGCGGTGCCGCTAGACTTTGATGAAGGCTTCCATTTCGCAGACGCTCCGGATACCTTCCTCCGTCCACTACTGCTTGCACGAGCTCGCATTCGACGATATCGAGATGACTGATGATGACACGCTCAGGGCTTGTCTGAGGATGTTCCTGGATTTGGATTTCGTTGAACGGTAAGCTTTCTGAAATATCAATCTGTATTTGTAATGAGATAAATCTTAAATTTCAGTGACAATGTGGCAAAGTAGATTATTCGATAGTCGTGCAAGCTTCTGCAGTTTGTCATAACGTTGAGGCATGCCTAATGACATGGGGTTGTTCAGATCGGGTCTGAAATTGGTCAATCAAGGACTTGCATGTTTTATCATGATAAAATACGCAAGAGTTTTAAAATTTTAGTATTAAGTGGTCTAGCGCTAGTCTAGCGGAAAATGGAGTCCATAGGCATTGACTTGAAGCGTTACGGCTCGGGGCTGGGTCAAGGGTGAATACTTTGTCCTATCATGTTTTTGTTGTTCACCAATGAACTCCTGTTATGTAAGTGGAACACAATTTCATAATTTCTCGTAAATTATTTACAGGTTTCACATAGACTATGCAGTGCTCTGCCGTTGGCTGTTGAGCGTGAAGAAGAACTACCGCAATGTCACATACCACAACTGGAGACATGCTTTCAACGTCGCACAAATGATGTTCGCTATACTGACTGTGAGTGTACACTATCTATACTAAAAGTAAGATCATTCTATACAAGAACGGGACTAGGCAATCGTATTGCCTAGTCCCCTAGTCCTTGTATTATTTGGATATACTAGGAAAAGAATTGAGGTGTTTAGCCTAAAAAAATGGGAAGGTCTTTTAGCATTATATGCTGAGCCATCACTTATTTCGGTATGGGTCATAACATAAGGTTAAATTAGATTTGACAACAACCGGATCGGTAATAAACTAGTTTTTGTCGCCAATCGCCCTAAACTGTTTTATTTTGCACCATTGTTCAATGTCCGCTTCCGACAAAGTAAATGCTTTTTTTGGAATACAAAAGTAGCCTATAATTATGTTATTCCAGGTCCAGATCTGTACGTGTCCATAATTTCAGCTTGCTCCATTCTGTAGTTCTGACGTGTGTCTTCGGCCAAACATCTTACCACGGCAAATAATTCCGCCTTATAATATTGGTAGAATTCTGTATAAAAGATATTCCATTAATTACTATGTTTTTGTCACTATAAATATATATTCTATAATCTCATTGTCGTCAATTTCCAGGAGACGCAATGGTGGAAGATATTCGGCGAGCTGGAGTGCCTAGCGCTCATCATAGGCTGCCTCTGCCACGATCTGGACCATCGGGGGACCAACAACTCTTTTCAAATAAAGTGCGTATCTAATCAACACATTGATTATTTAAAGTTGGCGTAATCATCATTTGTTTTTTTTTAGAATTGACAAGGCTTACGTCACTTATTTGTCAGCGCAGTGTACGAAAAACAAAGCTTTACGTCAATTATACCAATACTATCAGTTCGTTTCGATACTTCTTTTCGCGACATACTTATATTTTTTGCAAGTGACACGTACGTCACAATAAGAGCCAATAAGAGCTTATCAGGGACACCTATGTTCGTCCAGCCGTGGACTGATAAAGGCTGTAGTGAGTGATGTGTGTGAGATACTCAGAAAACAAGCCCGATACTGAAATTCTATAATGGGTTGCTTTAGTATACCGTACATACCTTTTAAACGTTAATCCTTAGTCGTATTTACGTTCATCCAGGAACTAGCAATTCAGCGCAGCCGCATTCAGAAGCTCGTGTCTATATAATATTCTTCTTATTCGCTTGTGCAATACCCTAAAGAAAACATTTGAATTTCCAGAGCATCATCACCCCTAGCCCAATTATACTCCACGTCAACGATGGAGCACCATCACTTCGACCAGTGTCTGATGATCCTGAACTCTCCCGGGAACCAGATCCTGCTGAATCTGTCATCTGATGACTATGAAAAGGTCGTGAAGGTGTTGGAAGATGCTATATTGTCGACGGATCTGGCTGTTTACTTCAGGTGAGGGTTAGAGGTTTTTTAGTAGCGACATCTAGTTGAAATGTTGCTACAAAGATATATTTTTGTTTTTTAACACTACTTACAACTTAGTACGTATTGGTATCCGTAATAGTCTTAAATGTATAAAAAGCATAGCAACTGATCGCCCAAACTTGGTAGTAGATATTAGTAAATTAATTGTTAGTTATCGTTGTTTTTTATTTAGATTTTATATAAAATAATATCATGTTCACGTCAGTTTGCTTGGGGACAACAAACTCGTAAACAAAAACATAACTTCTTTTTTATTATTTGTAACCAAAACTCAACAACAAACGTCAACGTCAAGTAACGCCATCTAGTACTCCCTACTAAACCTACTTTATTAATTCCAGCAAAAGGAACGCATTCATCGACATAGTCAGCACAGACCGAGTGGTGACCCCTCTATGGGGGGAATGCGAAGACCGTCGTGGTCTACTCAGAGCTATGTTAATGACGGCTTGCGATCTAGCAGCCATTACTAAACCCTGGCCGGTGGAGCGAAGAGTAGCTGCCTTGGTCGCTGGGGAGTTCTTCAGGCAAGGGGACTTAGAGCGGCAGAATCTCAATTTGACGCCTATTGTAAGTGGTTTAAGACACATATTAGATCCTAATAATCAAACTTCGCGTGGTTAACTGGAAATATCGTAGGCAAGGGGAGTCAGAGCAGCAGACTTTAAATTTGACGCATATTGTAAGTGATTTAAGAGACATTTTACATGGGAATAATTTAAGAGACACGATTACCGTTTGGGCAAACATGTCCTTGAGTGCAAATCTGCACTCGCTAAACGTAAAGAGGACTTCGGGCCAGGTGGGATGACTATCTGCGAAAGGCTGCTGGATGCGGCAAGCTGAAGACAAAGCGTTATCTTCGTTCTTTAGGGAAGGCTTATGTCAAGCAGTGGAATACCTTAAGCAATTGCGGATGATGAGGTTTATGATGAATAATAAATTTCGCCCATGTTACTTAATTTTTAAAATAGTGGATCTGCTATCTATAGTGTATTTCGTTTTTGTTTTCAGGACATAATGAATAGAGACAAAGAGGATGAGCTACCTGCTATGCAAGTGAAGTTCATCGATACCATATGCCTGCCCATCTATGAGGTAATTTCATAATCTAATAGTTAGGTACTCAATGGGCGCAATGCGCGCCATTTTGTGAAAAGAATAGGCATAGGATTTCGCGTTCATAGGAGTGGGACAGAGCATACGTTTTTGGAGCGGTGTAAGCGCAAAAATCCAGTTTTTGTTTATTTACAAGAAAACTACACATCTTAGGAAAAAACTGGTTCAAAGAACCAAATAATTAGTAATATAATAACCTAAAAATCAAAACATAAGTCATTTCAATAGACCGCAGGGTTTCTAAGATCTCGACCAAATTATGTGCGAAACAGTGCACTTTCATCAGCTTTTTTTTTTTCGTTATTTTCTTTCGATTTTTCACATTCAAGGAACCAAATAAATAAATTAGAATTTTATAGTATTCTAGTTTTTTACCACGGGGATCCCGTGAGTACTGAGATTTAGGCCTATTTTGACAACCAAGGTTCGTCCCATAAGTTGCCTCTATGTGGGACAAAGATCTAAGAAGATATAAAATCAAACTTAAATAGTAATAACTTAAATAATAATATTCCTTCAAGTATATTCATTGCGAGAATTCAAACCCAAGGTGGTGTCGAAACTACTAGAAAAATTAAGAAGTTTTTTGTTTTCAGCGCTTACCCCTCATACTTAGTCCCGTCGAGGTCGAAATTTTTTGAGATATTATTTAATTTCATAAGTTTTTTCTCTGTTTGTCCCGTTACTGGCCAAGTCTACAACTATCTATTGATGTTTTACATTGTTTAATCAACGTAATCACTATTGCTAGTTTTACCTACTATACCTATGTACTAGTTTTATTTGTGTTGTACTTCTATTCATAACAAACTCTTATATCTCTTCCAGGCGTTCGCAGTCCTATCAAGCGCGTTACAGCCGATGCTCGACCGAGTGAAAAGCAACCGAGCGCACTGGATCGAGCTGTCAAACAACGACAATTACGACAAAGAGACTCTACATGAGAGAAACGACAAATCCAGCACCAGTTCACACGTCGACGACACCGAAAACACTTACGAAGGCGACAGCAGTGGAGCTGTTAGCTTATCCTCAGAAACCAACTCCAAATATGAGAATCTTGAGAACCCTGTGGTTGGTCTGTTGACAAATAACGCTTTGGCGATGTTGCCCCCGAATAAGTTCGATCATGTTAGTGATTAGACCAGATTTTTTGTAGTGGGCAACACTATTGTATTACTTACGTCCGGCTTGGAAAGTTTTGCGAGTGAGTACCGAGATAAAGGCATTATAAATGAATTTGCTAAGAACAGAGGGAAATGCTTAAAGTTCAGTTTTGTTCTGAATGTTGTACTTTTTGACTTTAGAGCGACCGTGGCGCGCTCTGTCGGTTGTTTATGAGACCAATTTAATGTGATGTGGCGTTCGCTAGAAGAATAAAAGAAAAATCAACCAATGGTGAAAAGGAAGGCTTCCATCATAAAATTGGTTAGCTTATTTGCAGATTTTTTGGTGAACTTCGATATAGCTTTGCCCCCTCATTCTACCAGACTCTTGGGGACCACTTTACCAGTTTTGGTATGAAAATGATGAGAATGTAGACATTGAGGATTTTATGAAAATGGATTGTAATCGAGAGGCCAATAGAGAAGCCAAATCGTCCATTTGTGTACTAAGTTAATGTCAATTCTGCACGTTGAGTATATTAATCTACGACAGAAAATATTGATTCCTCTTCTTAACATAAGGATACAGAATATAAATAATGTTGATGCATAACGTATTCCTAAAAGATTTCCAAGTACGTTTTTGTCAATTTCGCCTGCTTACGTCTTTTTGCGAATCAATATTTTCCGTCAAGCGTTGTAAGTAGTTGTGTTGCATTTTAGTACCTTATTTCGTCGTCATAACGTAATTGTATAAATTAATTAATTTGCACTGATCATCGTTCCTATTGATCAGCACGAAGTGTAATATTATAAAATAGTGGGTTTTTCGTGCTTCAAATCACTGAATATTTACATTTTGGCGCCATTTATGTCTTCTATCAATGTAATTAAAAAGAGGAGTCTAGAAAATGGCGTCGATTTTTAATCTGTATTGCGTGCGATCGAGAGTGTGATATTCGATACTGAATAGATGATTGTAGACGAATTTGGAAAGAATGAAACGCATAGCGTGAATATAAACAATATTCTCATTGCTGCACAATTTTTATACAATTAATTGAAATAGCTTTACTATTTAAATAAATCCTTCGCCAAATTCGATATGAAACCAATAAAATTGTTCCTTATGACCAGGTAATAAAGCTCTATATAAAACGAATTTGTTCATATCGACTTTGGCAAGAGTTTAGGAGGTCTACTAGTATGTATTTTAATTTTACCTCATTCGTCTATTCCTACTTATAACATGAAATTATTTCGTGTGTCACTAGTTTTAGTATCATTTAAGATACTTTAATAATATTATTAAAATCATAACTTGTTAGTTCTAGTTTTCACCGTAAGCGGACCTCTACATAATATAGACCGCTTTAATTTTCAATGAAAATTAAATACTTATTGTACTTTTTGTACGAATATTTTTGTCGGAGCTTTGTCCTATATTATATTCAACAACCTTAGACTCATTCCATAAATTCTATACACATAAAATAAATTCTATTAATATGAAGACTACTACTATATACTTACATGTCTCGTCATTGTATCTTGAGTCGGCAGAATTTTTTGAAGAAATTCTGTAGATGGCGCTTATCATTTTTTCGCAATTTCGATTTACCTGTAAAAAGTTCAACTTTAAACCAAGAGCCGTTTGTTTTCTTCAGGCCTAATCAGAGCTACGCGGTTGCAAAAGCCGAGTGGGTACATACTATGATAGTTCTACTGACAACTAAAATACCGCGCAAAATCCGAGTGAAATTTATCACTACCGCTTTGGGTAGCGATTACCGCGTAGGTCAGAATAGGCCTTTGTTATATGCCAAAATGAGACACAACATAAAGAGTATTCTAAGACATTTAAAGGATCGGCAACGCGCGTGTTGTCACTGATGTTGCACGCGTCCATAGGCTGCGGTAACCGCTTTCCATCCGAAGGGCCGAATGCTTGTGAGCCACACAACTTTTTGGTATAAAAAAAATATTGCTTATGGTTAAGATACATTTTTAAATGAGAGGGTAATTGTTTAGATCTCTACCTGCTATAGATTGTGGGGTTGTTGGTTCAGTCCCGTCGGGAGCGAAACCGATGAACATTTTATAAAGAACAGATGCTTCCTAAATCTTGTATCATTCACGGTACAAAACGAGTTATTAACCTGTGCTGTCCATTAAATAAATGTCAATTACATAAAGTAACTGATTTTATGAACTGTAAAAATGCCTAAGCATTGTAAAAGTTTCATCTAGGTTTAGGTACGTGTAAGTCTCGTCGCAGAGAATATTTTTCCAACGGTGTTTTAGTGAGTAATCATTTTAAACAGCCATTTTTCAAATAATCGGTAATTCTGTCTCTTCCTTAAGCAGTTCGATTTTGAGCCTGTGCTTTATGCTGTAAGGCTTATAATAATTCTAACATATATGCTGTAAAATCGATGCACTACAGGTGTGTACTTTAGTACCATGTCGTATAAGTGGTGATATGGGCAGACTAAATGCCAATAAAAATAATAGTCATCAATTAAGTCAAATTTTAACCTATTACTAAACTGTATGCTTCCTAACGCAGCTAACCGACTGTACCTACATATTTACAGTCGATGCCAAATTTATGAAAGTCTAAATAATAAACTTATTCAACTACAGAATATTTACATGCTAATTTGTAGGAAATTTTATGGAGAATCTAGATATATATAGATATTATTAGGTATTCCTACAAAAAGATCAAGAAATCGGCGAAAAATGCGACATCGGCAGCCCCGCGGTAACCGCGCTTACGCGTACTGCCAGGTGACGAATACGCCTCGCGTAAGTCCTGCCAGTTGAGAAGATAATAAATGCATTCTGTTGTAAATGGTTACCTACATAAATTTGGGACTAACTTTTAGGAGCGTAACAGTAAAATTTTCAATTTATCTTATCAAAATGACCAATGAATAAGTATTTCGATAAAACCATTGGAATATTTATGTATCTCTTTATAAAACGTTGCGTTTACATTCTATAAAAATCTCAAAATATTTGTGGTAATAATTGTGTACAACATTGTTCTAAGATTGCTGTAAGTATTATTAGAAATTAAATAGAAAATTATTATTTGTAATTCATTAAATGACGTCTGGTGTGTGAATAATATGGAGGTTGTTTTGTTTCAAACAAAAATGTTATTTATTTATGATTAAAACAATTTTTAAATAGTTTGTGTTTTAATGTTTGCTTCTATTAAAGTGCCAATTTAATCCCTAGTGCTGAAAAGTGTTATCTTTAAATTCTTGTCTGATATCAGCAGCCAGTACAAAAACGTTACATAAAGACTCGACTTTTTGATGTTCCTAAAACAAAAATATACTTATTATTTAATTGAATTTATTTTTGAAATTTGAACTGAAAGGGCCCGTTTGGTGATTGTTGGATGTCTATAAGAAGCACGACGGGGGTGGTGGGAAGCTCTATGGTAGACTCCGGCTCTGCACCCGCCAAAAGTCCGGTACCTAACGCTGCGCGCTGTCTTGGCCATCTGCGGTCAACAGCATTGTAGAACTTTAGAAAAAAAACAAAATAGAATGCTTACTTTGCAATGCGTACAACAAAAAAAAAGTTAGTATACCTATTAGCGCTCTCTAAAATTTTTGGTTTACTACGATTTAAATTGAAGTTGTCTTATTTATAATAATTGAGAATGTTATCAAGCGAAAATTAAGTCATTTATACTTACGACAACAATATCAACAGAAACAGAAGGGGAAAGAAATATTTTAATATGAATTTGTTGCGTCCGAAATCACGTGAAATATGTTTAAAGACTTATTATATAGTTTAAAGATGTAGAGAAATGAAAAACTTGTGCAATCAGAAATTAATAAAGGTAATTTTTGATTGTTTTAGTTTCTAGAGTCTGGCCAAACCCACCCAATAAAAGTATACGTGGTTGTTACAGGTTGATGACAAGACCGACAGTTATGTTTTTAGTTAATTATGTTTTAGGTTTACTCCCTCTTGTAAAACAATCTAATATTGCAGATTTTATTTAAGTAGATTATGAATTCAAACCGATGGAGCGAAAGAGTTCTGCATTGGTGACCACGAGGTGGAAAGAGAGACCCGGGCCGTCCGGTTCACCGTTGGAAGTATGAGATCATATTGATAGCAGGAAAACAATGGATAAGAGCAGCTCAAGAGTAGAGCAAACTGGCAAGAGATGGAGGAGGCCTTTGTCCAGGAATTGATAAACCCTACAAAAATTGAATGAATGTTACTATTATGAATTTATTATCTTCATAATTATTTATCAATGTAATTTGTAAATTAATCATAATTCATAGAAAACCTAGTAATAATTATTCTTAGTTCAAAAATACTCAAGGGAATAAAGGCTCTTTTTATTTTTATTATATTTATTTATTTTTATGAATTCAAAATTTAAAAGAGGATTCTGCAGGCTGAATTCGGTGGGGTCGATTGATAGTATAAAATTTACGACGACCGCGACGTCACGTGTACAGCGCCTCTACCGTGCGGACATGGAACCATTAATCACCGTAATTCTACACAAAAACTGAACGTCTCGTCGTCTATAGATAATAAATAATAATAGATTCAACGAGTTCAGGGCATTGCTTGGCTAGAATTTGACCAAAAAATAGACAAGTCTACTAATAATAAATAACACCTAAACATTAAAATGTTACCATTTATTCTAGTGGACAACAAATCCCAGATTCTGATAGTTTCACGTAGGTAAGTGATGTGATTGAATCCTATTGGATCTTGCGGGAATGAGTCGTGGAACCTTTGAGTAATACATGGTCAATTATAGCCAGAGTCCTCAACCGTTCATACACATTTGGAATGGAAACCGTGTGGTAAATTCTCCTTTGGGTGGGTTCAAGCAAGACCATGATAGTGCTTCTAGGATTTTATAGATGGCGCTGTTATCAGTCAGTATTTAATTCAGCGAATACCTAGTCTAGTATCCTACTAATATTAAAAATGCGAAAGTTCGTGTGTATGTTTATTGCCACGTATCTCCGTAACCACCGTAACTACTTAACCTATTTAGATGAAGTTTGGTAAGAATGTAGATAGTTTAAGTTCTAGAATAAAACATAGGCCAATTTCATTTTCTGAAATTTACACTCTATGGGGGTGGAAAAGGGTGGTGTAAAACCCGTGTATACTGTCGCAATCCAGAAAGTGCCCTCCCCACCACAGCTTCCAACCGGGGGTGTACAATCAATTTCCACGCGGGCGAACCGCAGGGCGCAGCTAGTAATATTATAAAATCTATGCGAACACTAAGAAAATACTACGTAACATAATTAGGTAATTATAAGTACATTTTTAAAAGCTGGCGCGATTATCTATTGCTTTCGCATACAATTATCCGCGCTGACTAACACGTCACAAATCCAGATAGGACTCGCGAAAGGGGATCGCGCCAGCTGATAAAAAACGTATCCCGGGATTTCAAACTATATGTAATTAAATTACTGACCATGGTAACTACAAGACTTGAACTAAATTACCTATTATTTTATAGTTTTATAATCAATTTATTGGTGAGTAGATAATTAATTTATTACAGGGTTTATGTAGGTAGGTGGTAAGTTACCTAAGCTTTTCTTAAGGTAATAATGATAGATGAAGGTAAATATTAGATATGACGACGAATATTATCAGACACAAAGTAGGTACCTACCTAAAAGTCGTACCTAGCTAACCTTTTAATGGCCTATATTAGGTTTCTAGACCATTACACACACCACATAGAATAAGTACAATAGGTATATAATAAAGTCTTATTATGCATTATAGTATATATGCTTATAATGCAGTCGGATTGTACAATTGTTTTTTGTCCTGAATAAAAAAATAAAACATTAAAATTACCTACCAACAAAAAAAAAACAAGTTTTCCTTCAGGTTTTTCAGTGGTACAGTCGACTGGACTAGCTGAACTGTTAGGTACCACGTACTACTTTCTCGGCCGAGGAAATTCTTTTACGAATAGACTGGTCTGGGGGGGACCAGAATTTTGTGGGACTCGATAAGGACGTAATACCCACTAAAACCTCTCCGGTGACCCCTCTCTCGCCATTTTCGCCGAACCACAGGAACATTTAAACCTACCGAGGTTCGACTGGCGTCCCCTCTTCCTCCCATACATAGCCGGCGAGCCCACCATTCCACACACTCGTCGACCCCATTCATCCGTCACTTTTCCACCCCCCGATTGGGGCACAGACAGGACAAACACAGTTGAAACCGCGACGTACTACCTACCTACCTACCACGACGGGCAAGAAGTTTAGTTTTGTAATAAAAAAAATAAAAAAAAATTAATATCTATTAATGATTTTTTGTAGTCGACTACATAATACGAGGAAACTCTTTGTCTCAGCCCAGCTGTAGGTAGAGCATCAAAGTTTGGAACGTGACATTAAGCGATCGGCTCTCGTTTTCTTATTTTCAGAAAAAGTGGCAGACATACCCATCTATCCTATTTTTTTTGGAAAACCTTAAACTATAATTATCGTAAACATCCCGTTGTATGTGTTCATAGAAGTCATCCATATTCTCAAAACTGCAAATGCTTCACTCAGGTACCTACGCTATGTCTATCAAAATATATAATAAAATGCCTCCAGAAATACAAAACGAAATCAAAATAAATAAATTCAAGTCTCTCCTAAAAACATTCTTAATAAAAAACTGTTTTTATTCTCTGCAACAGTTTTTAGATTTCTAATTTCACAAAAAAATAAACAAGTATGTAGTTATCTAAGGTTTAAGTACTTACTATTATTAGATCTCATTAATAATAACTTAATAAGGATAGATAAGTATTATAAAATATAACCTAAACATTTAAGCTTTTATATTCTAAGCCTAGAATATATAGAATAAGTACCTAGGTACCTATTAACCACCTAGCATAACATTGCCGTGCCCTAGCAGGGTGCATGTTTGAAACCACCTTCTTGTTATTTTATAAGATCCCTTGTACAACATGTTTGCAATAAAATTTTTACTATTGACTATTAAGTACGTCACACTAATTTCGTGATTTTTTGACACACATCACACGGTCACATTTGTAAGACCCCCGGGGTCCCTAGTGTGAATGTAAATGACTTCAATGTTAATAACCTGTTTGTTATCAAACGTTTTTTTTCCGAAAGGACTACCTATAATGCTGTTGACCGCAGATGGCCATGACAGCGTTACTGGACTTTGTCGTTACCTACTTAAACAGCTGGTCGGATCTTGTTTAAATAGAGCAAGGAGGAAGATGGTATCCCGCGAGACGGACGCAGGGTAGGTAGGTAGGTAGAAGTTTTTATCCAGGAGAGCGCATGCAAAGCCGTGGGCAGAAGCTTTGATCAATGTCTCTATCAAAACAACCTTTTAAACAGGCTAAACCTACCTACACGCAGGCGTAAGTTATTCTTGATGTGATTAAGACAATGATAGGGCCTAGGAACGATATACATGGGATTCTACATTTGTTCTACATTATGGTGACGCACCGCGGACAGCCTACGCAATACAAACCCCATCAGCTGTTACGGGGTGAGCCAAGGGTGAACGTTTCAGACACCCCCTCCGACAAAACTCCCGCCAACTAGACACATCGATAACACTGCGCAAGTCTCGCGCATTTCAAAATCCTTGGCACGCTTTCGCTCTCTCTATGAACACAGCAGAAACAAAAAGAGAGGAAAGATAACCCTATGATAACCCCTTAATGTTGCACGCATGCGTATGAAAGAGTTCGTTATACGCGTGCGTCAAGCGGTATCATGCGGAAAACCGAGGAGGACTACAGAAATGCGGTGACCAAAAAAACGTGCATTTATTTTACCGTTACCAAACTAATCTTAATTTAGTGCTATTATATTTAGTTAAATGTACAAAGTACGCCTAAATTTAAAATAGTGAATTTAGGTAATTTAGACAAATGAGAGTGATTATGGATTTACGTGTTGTGATTAAATGATTATGTGCTAAGAACTGCACCAGTCTTATAACTTTGTTCGCTGTAAGTATTCCTGTGTAGCTACCTAATGTAGAAACAAAACTTAAACTTTTATCTGATTTCCCCAGAAACCTATATTTTATTTTACTACAGTGAGGACAGCGGCAGCGCGGCGGTCTCTATGTTAATTCAAATAAAATCCTAAATCTCGCATTTTCATACCTGACATTAAAGGTGTAAATCATTTTATGAACGAATCATATTCGTGGCTAGTTATTTACCTAGATAGGCTTAAAATTATAGCTACGTAAGTACGTACCTACCTACTGATAATTAGTGCCTAGTAGACAATCGATGGCTTGCCTTCTAGAGTCGGACTACTAAAGTAATAGGTAGATACCTAGATACCTACATACTTACCTTCTAATAATAATTGTTTAGAATATACTTAGTTACATTTATAACTACTTAACACCTGAATAATGTAAATATTTGGAAAGCCACGATTTCTTAATACATTCAACTAAACCCAGTTTATTCTACGTATCAAGGTTTTTTACAAAGATTTAGATTATTCTCACAAGTAACTATTTCCACAGTTCCTGGAACGAATGAGAATTTTCTCTCTAGCTACATAGTTCCTTTTGATTCCTCTAAATACCTTTTAAGACAAATCGAGAAAAATATTGCCGCAACGAGCCTATTCGGGAACAAAAACCTTACCTCTAACAAAAATCTTTTTGACAGCACCTTAAAAGTCAATGTCACTTTTCAGCATCTAACAGCTGCTTTCAGTTCGCATCATGAAAACTGTGATGTATATTGCCTACGTTTATTGCGTTATATAAAAGTACTTTGTGATTTATTGCCATTATCAAAGAAGTCAAGTCAAGTCAAGTCAACTCTGATGTCGTTATTATTTTTATGTTTTACTAATTCAGATACCTAAGATTTAATTAGCCTTGTAAGATTACATAAGCTATAAAACGGTGATTCATACAATCAACACATTTAGCTAAAGGTAAATCGTAAAAATATCTATTTTGTTTACAAAAATGTCCGTGAAAGATATCCGTTCATCGGTGAAAGATACCTATTGAAAAACTTTACTGACCTACATACATTGATTGGATAAATATTTACTAAGATGTAGACCGCGGTGGATGGCAGAAACTTCGGTAGGCCTACATATATCCAGAGGTGGGTAAAATCCGGCAGCGGATTTTGTTTGCTTGCAAGTTGTGGTCGCTGGCGAAAATAGGGGAACATTAGGATTAGTACCAATGCGTCAAGCTCAAGTTCGCGGCATTGGTAGAACTCTTATTAAAATAACATTTTTTATTCGTAATTCTGGATATCCGATGTGCCTCCATGTCAGTAATACTACTAAGAAGTACAACTGGTAGTACAAATGACACACCTTTGTATGTATCTCCAGTACTAATACAAAAAATACAAGTAAATTCACTCGACTTCACTCGACTTCACTCGACTTTACCTATAGACTAGATACCTGATTTAAAGTAAGTAGGTACACAAAACCTATCAGTATTGTTTGTAGACATAGAAAACAGGAAAAAGCTAAAAGAGCTTTTCAATGCAGAGCCTTTGCCCTGCAGTGAAAATGTGGAGGCTGTGCAAAAATAACCTTCCCAAATTCCCAATAGCTTTATCCATATCCAAGTTACTTACTCTACCGACTTACCTTATAGTTTTGTAGGCAGATGAAGTACCTAGAATTGTCTAGTTTATTAGCCTACATAAATATTTTTGCTCATTAAAATATAAATCGTATTTAATAGTTATTTATCATACACGCCAAATTCATCGTCTGATACGGTCGCGTGCTAGACTCATTGTTATTGAAAAATCGTGTTTGGTGCAAATTATTATTTATCCTCTATTTTTTATCCAAGGTCCAGTCCACTGCATTGAATCCGGCCGAAGATGACGTCATTAACAAGTAAGTAATCTTCTAAGTAGAAATCACCATTTTTAGTCACTGAGTCCTAAATATACATAACTGTTTATTTAGTTTCCTCTTGGAAACGTAAACACAGATCTATAGGTAACCGTAACTACCTACTTACATTTTTGGGCATATTGTTTTGAAGTTATTAATACTAGCTTCGGCCCACCGCTGCGCACAACGTTTTCAGAGTATAAGTAGCCAATGTACATCCAGATGTTAATTCGTAGTTTTGGTTGTCACCGGCTAAACATAGTAACAAACTCATTATGAATTTCCTTAATTTCTATTGTTTTGCTATAAGTACACAATTTTATTTCTAAAACTTTATATAAAAAATTAACTGCATTAAATAACTTATTACTTGTATATCATATAATTATGTACCTACACTCTGTTGGAACTCATATATCTCTAATTCCCGGAGGTGGGCGTTGCGATCTTCGACAGTATTGTACGTCTACAGGTCGCATCGCTGCTTGTTTTTGTTATTTGCTCCTCAATATGTTCATAAATAAAGACATTTTTTTATCTTTTATTGTACCATCCTACCACCACCACCAGAACACCATCCCGAGGGACTTCTTCAGGTTGAGTGCGATTTTACTTCCGCATCTGCAGAGATGAGGAAGTAGAACCGCAGAGAAACGTAGTGTGCGCAGGCACACTAGGTACTTCACAAACTTACACTTTTAGCTCCATTCCACTCTCATCCACTTTGCTAATCCATTAGTGGATCAGTTTCCACTTTTTTACCACTCTGTTCCACCGACGGATTAGTTTTCGACTTCAATTTCCACTCTGATGTACCGAGATGGATTAGTTTCGACTTCAAGTTCCACTCTGATCCATCGATTATTAGTGGGATTGTAGTTGTAATTGTAATTATGCTAGATTTTGACGTATTTGTGCAATCATTTTTGATGTATTGGTCCTTTTAACATTTCGTAACTAGGAAACTAGAGCAAACGATAACGTTTATCTTTACAATACTGTGGAAGTCATTGCTCAAGCAAAATGGTTTAGGTAGGTATCTAGCACATTCGATTATTAGGTAGTTGACGTATGATTTCCTAAAAGTTTTAATAGATAGTTTCATTAATTGTCTACATTACGAACTAAAGAACTTATTCGAGAAGTACCTACCTAGAGCACAACGGAAGTTAACACATAAGTAACCCAAAACATATATTTTAATTCATTGTCTCTCAGGAAAAGCGAACGAAAATTAGTGACGAGTAAAAAGGAACACGAGCAAAGAAGTTTATAGTTTAGTGTAGATAAAATACGATTTCAGTTCATAAGAACAAAAAATCTTTTTTAGGACCTAGGTACCTAGGTCCATAGAATTTATTACGTACTCTATATTTTAGTGCTAAGATTGTCTATTATGAAATATATAATGTATTTGATATATTAAATATATAATAATATATAAAATAGTAGTATTAAATAAATTTGTTAAAAAGGCTTCCTTTTAAACACATTAAACTAGCCGAAATCGGTTTGGATCATAAATCATAATTTTCATCATCGCACTTGACTCGAGTGTACCTACTCTGAGACACAATGCAAGTCAACGGTTCAGTCTCTACAAAAAAGTGTTTGTTAAAGATGCTGTAACAAAGCATTGTTCAAGCATAAAATCGACCTTGTCAATGATAAAATCGTAATATGTTTTACGTCTATTAAACTTGTTCTTGTAGAACAAGTGATTAGACGTAATACATAGGTAGAGCTCTACTTAACTATTTATATACAGATAAGTAGAGCTCTAGTAGAGTGGTAGGTTTTATTATTATATATGTATATCTATAAAATAAAAAAATAATAATGCTGACAATATACAAATCATCATCTAGCCGTATGGCGCTGCGCCAGATACTCACCAGCTCTCGGGTCACGCGTCGCTTACATCAGACGCTCTGATGTTTTTTTATAACTCTGAGAGCCTCGGTATCCCACGGACCTTTAGTTTCGACTCCACGGAGAGCAAATGCGTAGGCTCTGTCGAGACCTGCATATTGGCGCCTTTTGAGATTCTCAGCCAAATCTACCGACACACCAGCTCTGCTTGTTTTGATTTCTACAATATTTACCAGTGTTGACCGTTTTATTTAGACCTTTTAAACATTCCCTTTCACACTAAGGAACCTTTAAAATAAGTAAACCACTTATTTTCAACTAGCTTGGTGGTCTTTATTAATGACATAGTGTATCCATTTACAGAATCGATATCATTTATATTTTATCGGACGACTATCAGTTAAATATATAAAATTATGGATAAGTTGTACCTTTTATGTACCATTATATTCGTATTTATAAGATATATAGGATAATTATTTGGCATGAGTTGTACCATTTTGCGAAACACAGAGATGCGTATCGGATAATTTTCCGATAACAATCTTTAATCCGGTAAACTGAATAGGCCAGTAAGTACATTTGCGAGGTCTATTTTTGGTAGAACTTCGCGAAGTATTTTTTGCACAAAATAATATCGTGTTAATTCTAACACGGCCTTGTTCTACCTCCGAGTTTATTATGACTTACTTCCCTTAAGATTTCGAACATTCTCTTAAAATTCGGCGCAAATAACCCCTTATATAAAAGCCGGAACAATATGTGTTACGTTTTGCCAAGCACAATTTACCAGGCGTTTTGATAGTGTGGGTGGAGTAAAGTTTCAAGGAACAACAATCGATGTTCTGAATCTTTACCCGATAGCTTTACCTACTAAAATTGATTCCTTTGTTTTAGTTGCTAGAGCTATTTGTAGGGTAGTACATACAACTAAAACAAATATGTTTCCGAACATCGCCAAAATGAATCAAACGAAAATTTTGCATTTCACTCAAAGAAAACCTTATCACAGCAATTTTTCACCTTTCTTTTTTCAACCTCTCTTTACATTGCAAATTTTTTGCAGTGACCCTAATAGGATCTAAGCTAGAGATCGGTTTAAATAATCAAACCGTTCATACGTTTCTGTAAATATAATCTTCCCTTTTAGAAAAGCTTGGGTATACACTGCTTGGTCCCTAATCCGACTCACTAAGCTGTGACGTGGCGTGACGTGAGTCATGGAATTGCCCGATCGTGAGGTCGACACCAATTTACCTAATTCAAAGGTGCGGACTAGGGGACTGCTATTTAAACGTGATTAGCTGGTGCCCGCGGTTTTTCTTACGCGATACCTGGGTACAAAAATATAGGTAGTCTCTACTACAAGTAGTAAGAAATATTGTAGCTCTACCATATTTGTAAGATTTTTTTAGGTAAATCGGACGTGTAGTTTTAGATATTACCAATTTTAAACAATTAATAATTATAGACATTATTGCAGAGGCTTATAGGCTTCAAAAAAGGCAGGGAAGAAGGGCTTGTGATAGGTACATAATACACCTACACCCAGAACAAATACATAATTATTACACAAACATCGGAAATCAAACCCACTACCTTCTGCGTCGTAATAGGACCTTCGCCCAAAGCGACAGATCGTCAAAGACAGACGTCTATCTGCTGGGTATAGGCCTCCTGTCTATTGCGTCATTCTGTTCAGCCTTTCGACAAAGATTTTACTTTGAATGATCCATCTTAACATTAGAACGGCTGCACCGATTTTTATTTAATATAGCTAAGACACACCTTATAAAGTTCTCCACCACGAAGCTTGTTAGCTATTTTCAAAGAAAATAAACTAGTTAACCAAAATTGGTTCATCCGTTTGGGAGATACGGTCACGGACAGATTCACAGATCAAATCAAATAGTTTATTTTAGGCACCTACCTCGCTTTTCGACAGGGTTAAAAGAAGATGTGCAACTTAAAGCAAAATCTGGGCTACATAATGTGTGAAACTCGATTCCAGAATCTAAGATATTTTTGGTAAACATTTTTGAATGAAAACTTAATAATAATAAAAACTGATAAGATAACATTAACAGAAAACAACTAGGTAACAGCAACGTATTCACTAAAAATTAACATCCACTAAAACAACGCATAATTGCACAAGCGCAACAAACAATATTCAAATTCAAGTTCGATAATGGACGGCAGACGAATGAGATGGATGATGTATGAAAGCTTTTAAAACCAACATTGTTTCGAACTTCTGCGATTTGCTACGATGCTATGGTACCAGTGCTTCTATCTATGTACCGAGACGTTCATTGTTAGTTGACCCCCCCTGTTACATTTGAGTTTAATTTCTGCAAATACAGAACTATTTTATAACTAGAATATTTCGGTTAAATGAAGATAGCAAGCCGTTTCATATAAAAACCACAAATGTAATAATATAAAACCAAAACAGATGTAATTATGAGACTTGGTACCTGCCAGGGGGATCAGCTAACGATGAACACCACTGTACCAGTATCATAAAATATTTTCCAACAATATTTCTTTGCTTCTAAAATCCCTTTGTTTACAAAAATATCTAGCATTCTATAACCGAGTATAGATAAACTATCAGGCGGGGTTTCCTAGAGTTTTTCCTATAATTTGATGTTCCGTTCTAAAACAAGACCTTGACAGTATCGATTGAACTAGCGACCACTAGATGACAGACGGCATTATCTGTCATGCATTAGTAAGAGGGTTGGAGGTGGTTCCAATTGTTTTGGCCTTGTGGTAAACAAGTGGGGATAATTTGAGAGTCATAGCTTAACTTATCGTTAATATGTTACGAAAGTTTCAGAAATGGCGTTTTTGAACATTTTATAGTTCTAGGTAATTTGATTTTATTATTTGATTGTAAGTTTCTTTGTTAATAAAGGCCGTTCTGTTGGTAGGCAAATAGTAAAGTATTCAAATGTATTTTATAATATATATTTTTGTTGTAGTGGTCCAGTACTTGAAATAAGCTATAATGTTAGGCATGTGTGCATAGATCCAGATAATATTGCTAATATTTTTTTTTTATATAAAACCCTTACTTCATTCATTTTATTGCTAAACATACATAGAGCAGTGTACGTAGGTGTTTGTCGTTGGTGATGAATTTACCTCACAAGGGTCAACATAATACCAACGCTGAGTAGGTAATTTTTGATTTATCTACTCAGCAACATGCTGAGTTGATTCCTTTTTGACTCGACACTCGGTGGTTTACCAAGAAGAATGTGGAACTTACTAGGTAGGTACCTACTACTGATATTCTATATAATGTCATACTGATAAATTTGTACCTAGTTTAGTTTTTTTCCATAAATGCTTAGTAATTGTAATGTATCGTGTCGTGTCAAATGAATCATTTTTATTTCATTTCATTTAATTTCATTTGGGTTTGTTAAGGGGTGAATGGTTTGGTTGTCAAACTATGCCTAGATCTCAAACCGCACAAGATCCCCGTGGTAGATAACACGAATTAGGTACATCTAATTCAACATTTTTTCTTTGGTTCCTTGAATGTGAAAACACGATTGAAAAAAAAATACAATAAAAATTAATCATGCAAGTGCACTGTTTTGCACATAATCTGGTCGAGATCACAGGAACCCTGCGGTATATTGAAATTAATTATGTTTTGATTCATAGGTTACTAATTATTTGGTTCCTTGAACCAGTTTCATCATAAGTTGTGTAGTTTTCTTGTACACGAGCAAAATCTTGATTCTTGCGCATGTGCCGCCGCCCCCGCCGCCGCGCCGTGTCAAAAACGTATGCTCTGTCACGCTCCTATGAACGTGAAATCCCATGCCTATCCTTTCACAAAATGGTGTGCATTGCGCCCTCGGCGCGTAATGTACTTCGCAGCGGTCATGCTACGTTACGCCGCGCGCCGTGTGCTAAAATCCGTCTCGTTGCGAACTGTCTGCACGAACGCCCGCTGTGTAACATGTTATATTACGCCCTAAAAGGCCGATAGTTAACCACCTTAAGGTTTTTAGTCAATGTCCTGATTTCAATAAATAGGTGTTTTTAGTATAGAAAGTCAAAGTCAAAGTCAAAAACTCTATATTTCCATATATACAATAAATGTACACTTAGAAAAGGTCAAATTCTTAATAATTAAACACTACCACGGAAATAAAGTGATATTTTTGATTTCAGTCGCTTCGGTATGTTGACTAAAATAAAGAAGCGACGAAGAAACCTTTAGCCTGTTGGTTAGTGGTTATTTTTCGAGTTGAAGCAAATCCCGACCCAAGCTTTTTTATCCTCTAGATAATCTGATATTTTATAGTAGCCCTTTTTACACAAGAAGGTTTTGACAATTTGTTTGAATTTATTTACTGATAATTTTTGCAACTCACTAGGAGTAGAGAGCTTATAATTGGTTACCTATATCTAGTAGGTACCCATAACACAAGCTCTGCTTACAAGCTTTGCTTGG
Organism: Eupithecia inturbata; assembly: GCA_963662085.1. Classification (NCBI taxonomy): domain Eukaryota; kingdom Metazoa; phylum Arthropoda; class Insecta; order Lepidoptera; family Geometridae; genus Eupithecia; species Eupithecia inturbata. The sequence goes on from OY759195.1 coordinate 5,821,686, forward strand.
GCTAGATGATGCTGTGTGGATTGTCCAGCATTGTTTATTTTTAACAAATCAGTTGGTAAATAAATATTGCCGATGTTCTCACAGTAACATCTAGCCTCAAAAAAAAAGCAAATAACTCTGATTAGTCTGATCCAAGAAACAAAGGCAATATAAATTCTCCGAGAAATACGCAGAAATATTCCAAGGCCCTTAATCCTTCCTTTTCCAGTCCTATTAGAATGTCATTGTTCTTTTAGCGATGAACCAGGCAGATTTCTGGTCATTGCACTCTGCCGTAGTTTTCCTGTAGGTAGTATCTTTAGAGTTTTGCAATGCGTTTTGATTTGCTAAGTTGAAAGCAGTACCTTACCTACTTAGCTACTTGCCTACATACTACTTTATTATTTGTAGGCACAGTTAATATGTAGGTAGGTACTTTAATCTCTTTTAGGGTTCCGTACCTTTAAAGGAAAAATGGAACCCTTATCATGATCAGGATCACTTTGTTGTCCGTCTGTGTGTCTGTCCGTCTGTCAACCCACTTTTCTCAGGAACGCATCCTTCACGCTTTAAGTACATATCGAGTTGAAATTAACATCAAATACCTACTCAAAGTTTTCAACTTCTTGGAGCCGTGATATAAATCCAATTTCTAAGTCAACGCTTACAAAAGTTACTGACGTTTATACCCGACAATTTTGAAATTTCCAAGGGAATCTCATGCACACAAAACCTATAGGGTACTTCCCGTTGACCTAAAATCATGAAATTTGGCAAGAAGCAAGGTCTTCTAAGCGATAAGGCCGCCCATTGTACCTTTCTATTTTATGGAAATGTTTATGTTATTATTTAATTTTGTGGTGCACAATAAAGAATTTTGTATTGTATTGGAACACTCGGTACGCAATTCCGACTCGCACTTGTTATTGTCGCGCTTGGTAGAAGTATTGTAGATCGCAGTAGAGGTGTTAAAAATACACAGAAGGAAGCTGCTGCTCTTCCCCTTAGTCCAATTACGACTTCTACGGGCTGACGATGGGGTCGATTCTTTCGCCGTGCCCGCCATGACGTTGCTTAGCCTGTCGCTGCCGATAGTTATATTTTGCATGAAACCTGTGTCAAGATTCGGACTGTGGATAGACAAAATCATGCAAAACTAGCTGCGCCCCGCGGCTTTGCCTGCGTGGAAATTGATTGTACTACCCCTAGGGGTAGTTTTGTAAAAATTAAAAATACTTGTATCATGCATTATTTACTTAATAGGTTCATACAGAGTTTTGAGTGAATCAAACCAAGGAATAATAATTTTCCATAGAAACTTTACCACTCTTTTTAACCCCCTCAGAGTTTAATTTTTAAAATAAGATTAGCCTATGTTTTATTTTAGAACTTAAACTATCTACATATCAAATTTTATCTAAATAGGTTAAGTAGTTACGGAGATACGTGGTAACAAACATACACACGAACTTTCGTATTTATAATATTAGTAGCCCTGCATAAGTATAACCCTACAATAAAAATTGAATGTTCGTTGTGTAATTAGTAAAAAAAAAGAAAAACTTGTTCTGCCGCGCTTTTCCGGGCTTAAAAGTAACCTGTCCATCCCAGGGATGCCGACTACCTCCCTGCCAAATTTCATTAAAATCCGCTCAGCCGTCTAAACGTGAAAAGGTAACAGACATACCGACATAAATACTTTCGAATATATAATATTAGTATGGTTAAGAATCCTTTCTTAGTGTGTATAAACGGCAGGAACAAGGTTTCGTTTTAAAATTAATTATTGACACAAGTTCATGTTTTTCTGAGCAATTAAAATGTTACCTTACGGTAATTGCTATCAGTCTCTATCTTGACGAGAAAGAGAGGTAGGTATCACCATCTATCAAAAATGATAACATAATTGTACGGAAACTTGGCAATTTTATTGCCGATTCGGCTTCTAATAATTTACAAGCCTCATCAAGTTTTTCTAGTTCTATAAAAAAGAAGTATAAAAAAAAGATGCTGCGGTCACTGACCCTGGTCCCGTCCTGCCTCACAGATTCGACAGATAACTGTATAGACAGATCCCTTGTTTTTAAAACTTATTAGAATTTATTAATTTTAGACTTTGGTTTGAGAAACATTAATGTTTTTTTAAAGGTGGACATAGTTGCAGAAAATAAGGGGGAAATTACTTATGAAAAGAGGCGAGAGACAGAAAATTAGATAGATAGATAAGATTTTTTTAACACACTTGTTCGTAAAGTGGCTCTATGGTCACCGCAATTAGGCACAGAATGACACCCATAATCAAACTGTGACTTTTTCATTGACATAACTCACAAGTGAGTTATAGATTTTTTTTTAATTTTATTGGTTGAGGTGCTTTGTTCTTAAACAAGTTTAACTACTTATATTAAAAAAAAATATCGTGTTCAATAGAACAAATAAATTAATGCCCCTATTGCTTGCTCATGTCATGCAACTTCTTATTTAAATAGATAATTTTGACTCGTACGTGTTTAATAAATAAAACTTTCACTCAGATATAACTTTTGTTTTCTCTGTAATAAAAGAAAACGAAATTCCCCATTTTGTACGTGGCAGAATAGGCGCAAACCCTATGCGCGGAAAAAAAAAACAAAAAAAACCTCATCCCTTAGTCTGTGGCTGATCGCAATGCGCGCGCATAGGAAAACTGATTAATTTTTTGCGTGTATTGTGTGTTTTTACTGTTGAAATTACAGTTATTTATTAATTAAAATGTCTACAAGTACTAATTATGAAGAAAATTGTTTATGTTGTACACCGCCTGATATAAGATGTGAAGCCCTTATCATTATGAAAGATTTACTACCTGAAAACTCGCAAGGAAAAATATCTATTATCTACTGAATAAAATGAGTTTTGGTATTATTTTCTTCACAAGTGTGTTGAAAAACGTCGTATGATACACGTGTGTATTGATGATTACCGTCCTCGGCTCTCTTGAGACCCTCGCCATGGCGCCTCAGCGGTAATCACCAACATTACACACTTGTACCATAATGTACTATTATTAAGTTCACACACAAACAGCACAGGAAAACATAACAAATCAACAAAAAGAATAGTAATTATTAGTATTTATTTAAGAAGCTCCTTTATAAGGCTCCTAAAAATAATTTGCGTCGCGATTTTTCTTATCGTCTAATAGGTACGTGTCTATGGTCGGGGTAGTTTAGACCTTATAACTCTTATAAGATCTTCTTTGGTTGAGAGAGATGATATTATTATTAATAACCTTAAAGATACCTTCCGGAATACGGAAATCCGTAGAAGAACCAAAGAAAACGACATAGCTCTCAGAGTTAGCAGGCTGAAGTGGCGATTTGCATGCCATGTAGCTCGCAGAACCGATAACGGTTGGGGAGTAAAGGTTCTCGAGTGGCAACCGCGATGCAATGCGAAACGGAGTGTGGGAAGACCTGTGACTCGATGGGCCGACGACATTGAAGCGGTTGCAGGGAGTCGATAGATGGAGGCGGCTCAGGACCGCTATTTGTGGCGTCGAGTGGGGGAGGCCTATGATCAGCAGTGGACGTATACGGGCTGATGATGATAAAGATACCTTGACTCTACATAAGCTAGCTATATTTATAATTTTGTAATGAGTTTTTTTTACAACGCGCCTCGTGGTAAGAGAACCATACCAATAAAGCTTCACAGCTTTATTGGTATGGGTAAAGCTCACGCTTTTAACCACTCTCTTTCTCTCATCAGTAAATTTTACTTGCATCTGTTATTCTTGACTTTTCTTTCTGCTTTTCTTTCAGAATATAATATTCTTTTATACTACACCTGCTCGGAAAGTGACTTATTCCTTTTCCAAACTTGTACGTCATTGCAGGCTTACTAGAATGCGGGTCGAAAAACTCTATGGAATTTCATTTCTCACGCGTTTGCCGGGAGATATTAATGTACGGAAATCCATTTCTGACGTGTAATTTTTTTTAAATTTCTATTTCAGCCTTTAGCTATGGTTTTTTTCATTATAGGTTGAACTACAAAAAGTTTTAAGTTTAATGTCATCGAGTGATAGTGAAGTTTTTTCCCACCGCCAGTAATAAAAGAAACTGCTCAAGCAGTGATTGAGAACCTAGAAATCCAGAAATAAATACAACAAGACTTAAGAAGATTTTGTGTACCTATTGGAAAATATAGAAGAGTGCAACTTCTTTTTCGGAAAATGTTTTATTTTCCTCGTAGGTGTAGTATAAAGCACTATGTATCACACAGGAGAAAGTGCGATTCCTACCTCGTGTGTTTTAAGGCCCTCGGCTGAGCCTCGGGCCTCAACTGACACACTCGATAGGAATCAGTCACTTTCTCACTTCGGTGAACAATGTACTATTAATCTGTTTTTCTCGTCTTCTCTTCCCACATAAGTTGTTCGAAAACGTTGCTATCTATTTATTTTTTTGCACGCGCACTCATTGCAATCTATTAGATTTTTTAGATTACGCTTTTCCACTTCTTATTTCTAGTCGGTTCTGTAATATAACTAGAAATATTTCCCCCAGAGTGGAATAACACACTAGTGTTATTCCACTCTGGGGGAAATATTTCTCATTACGCTGCTCATTACATACTAATGTAATGAGCAGCGTAATGGTCAATATTTTTTTGCTCAATTACCAAAATGTCGGTCAGAGGCACAAAACTGCTCATGACATGACACAATACAAGCCAAGTTCAAACTTGGGGCAAAGATGAGTTGGGTGAAGAAGGAATTTTTGAATGTTTCATTTATATAGTCTGATCGTATATTAATTTTTTTTTATTTATATGTAGTTATAAGGTAAATAAATAATTGTTGGTCATAGCCTGTAATAAAAGTTCTATGGGTGGATCGGCGTATTTTTATGATATAGAAAAAAAATACCTTCATGATAAATTTAAAATTAATACATCCGTAATGAATTCGTGAAACTACGATAGTTTTTATAGTAACATAATAATGAATAGGACAGTAACTTACATAATAATGTTAATATTCTTTATTAAAAATAAAGATAACAGTAATAGTATATATTAATATATTCAACATGCAATTAATTGTAGTGATCGCGACCGCAATTGTTTATTTTACAATTACGGTATAAAGCATTTTTTTTAGTATAGCAGTAAAATAATTTTAAAGCACTTTATTAACCCAAACTGTGTTAGTCAGATCTGTAGTTATTTCCATTCTGCAATATCTACATGCATTAATAATTGTCGCCTTGCCCTGCGCATACAGGGAGTGAGTCAGCTTAGATAATTGCATCAAGTCACACCGTCGCGCCGTCGAAGTGGAATGCAATATTAGGAATAGATTTTATGATATTTGTGTGTAAAATATTAAGTGATCAAGATACTAGAATCTAGTCGTAATACATATTATCTAGTCCATAACCAGATCCAATTTATAAAGTTGTATAACTCCATTCTGTATATAAAATAGTTTGGTTGGCTTGAATAAAAAATAGTTTAACTATCTATCGTAGCGTAGTATCTGCTTAGCTTGGGCTAGATGCTGCTATGTGGATTGTCCAGCATTATTTATTATTATAATAAATAATGCTGATAAATATTTATAATTATTTAAGTTTTTTATATCTTCGAAGCGACAAGAGTCCAGTTGATTTCTCCAAAGGCTATTCATGCGTAACTAGTACATGAATACAAGCTCGTATATAGTTGCACATTAGCTCGTAGCATAATGCCACTTCTGTTTATGCCCTAGTCTTCTATGCCCGGTGACAGCAAAGCTGACTCACAGGGGCAATTTTCGCAGAACGTGACTGTTACATCTGTTTCCAGCTCAGCATAAGCTCTTTGACAGCGTGGGTTGACTGCATCTGCCCCATACCGTTACTCGACACAGTAACCGCGGGTTGATTAATGTTACTACGTAGGAAGTACCTACTTACAGGCTCTAGGGCTCGATACTGCCGTCACGCTTTCAGATTAGATGAACAGTTTATTTATAACTTAGACCGCTATTCTACATTACATAGAGTGCTGTATAGGAAGTCCTTAGAAGTGGCACGTTGCTTTATGGAGAGGGTTGAATTGCCAGAGGTGGTTTTCTATGAGATATAATATAAATTCCTTGTTCAGTTTTCAAGCTCAACATGAATTAGCTCTTTTAGAGGGGTAAATCAGATTGCTTATGTATTTTGATGAACGCAACGTAGTCTTGTTTGTGAGCGAAAATTTATAATCATAGAACTACAACAAAGGAATGCTTAAAATATGGATTCCATGAAAAAAAACATAATAACTGCTGAAAAATTATAGTTTCGTTAGCCAAGAAAATGGAGGAAAATGGAATGTTGGAAGAAAATGGAGGTACTTCATGCTCTACCTTTACGTACGTAACAATTTGGACCGTGTTCAATGAAAATAAAATACTAAAACTCCAGTATCCTGGATACACGAAAGCAATAATGTCGAGCTAATTTATTATAATAATATTAGAAAGTTCGAGGCGGCTAAACTGTTTAGTGTGGACTTATAGCTAAGCGTACTAATCAATCATAATAATCATTGACTGATTGAAGAACAATATTTGAGAATTCATCAGAAAATTACAGTTCGCACTCTATAAAAAAAAACTTCATTAAATTGACACAATCCTCTAACGATAACTCTGCGAGTCCCGCAGAGGCGACCTAAGCTTAAAAATTGTACAAACGTACAATTTATTTAATTAAAAATTGTACGAACGTAGGCTCCGGAATAGCAACGACATCTCATCAGGTTGGCATTCAAAGCCAAAACTTTGATAAAGGGTATTCAAATTTAATATCAATCGGACATCGTGTGAAATGCGCCGCCATTTAATTATTACTTTAAGTTGATTTTAATTTCGAAATCCTATGAGGCTGTAATTTGGAGACGTAATAATTACTCGTCGTATTTTCTCGTTACAACTCAATTCATTATTATTGTAAATCATGCTCAGATAGATCATTGAAGCCTTCTTTACCATTCACTGGTTTTTTTGTAAAACTAACATCTATGGTAAAACCACGAAAAATAATCGGTTAGTACCTACCACAATTTCTGCATACTAGCAACACTATAATTCATATAGCCGAATAGCATGAAAAGTGGGCCAAGTTTGCCTCACTATGCTGGCAGCTCAGAGCTTTAAGCGCGACCGGTCGGGCGGTCAACGAACCCGCAACCTACTCTGCTACCCTGTTCGCCAGATCTCCTACAATAGCTCTAGTAAGATTTGCTAACATTTCGCACTATCGAAACTTGCTATCCTACTTCAACCACTAACAATGACATGAACAATGTACGATGTTTATGATAAAATCTAATTCATAACTTCTTGCCAAATGTGTGGCACCCTGCTGTGATCGCGGACACAAAGATAAACCTTCTCTGGTTTACAGTTTAAATAAGAATACTTTGTATATGTTTTTAATCAATAAATATCTTTATACAAATTACAATACAAACTTGCGTTAGATACGTTTTGAATATCTAAAAATTCAAAATTTATGATTTTTTTAAGTTTTATTTAGTTCTCTTCACTTGAATCTATTTTCGACGGTTGTTTAGCTTAACTTTTTCTTTTCTGAATTGTATGATTGCGTATTTAATATTCACACTGTCATTTAGCTGTGAAGGCCATTTATTAGCTTTTTTATTGCTAGGTTATTAAAAGTAAAAAAGTAAAAGTATATTTATTGCAATTACATGTGGAAAAGATGGTAGGTACATACAAAATGCGTAGGTAACAATGTCATCTGCCCATTATGGGCATTCAATTATTTGTCTCGTTACATGCATTATATTAATGAGAAAAACACTTTAAGCATTGTTGATTAAGGAATGATTTAATGGTAACAAATAAGGTTACATAAAATAATCAAATAATTAATAAAATTATAATTATATACTTATTTGTCAAAATTGTTATCGCTCATAAATTCTTTAACTGTATACTAGGTTTTATTTTATAGTCTTCAGCTTTCTCTGAAACATCGCAGTAGGCAATTTTCTTATTAGGAGCGGGATTTTGTTATATATTGCTGGTGCCATTAAAAAGAAACGTATGCGCAACAACGTTTTTTTACAGTTAAGGGTGCACATTTTTAATAGGTCTCGTCTATTATGTTGTACTGAGTCGGATTGCCGACAAAACAGATCCGGATTGCAGATGCAATCCGGATCTGGTTTGTCGGCAATATATTTTAATCAAAAGCAATTTATTTTTTCGCTGTATATTTTAGAAACAGCGATGTTTGTAAGATTACAAACACCGCTGTTTCTAAAATATACAGCGAAGGGAGAGTCAATATGTTGTACTTTTTGAAAAGAAGTCTTGTAACTTATTTTGTATTTATATAATTAAAATTCAAATTCAAAGTGCTTTATTTCCTTTAGATCTTACAGGATTCTAGGACACGTCACAAAATTCAAATTACATAAGTAAAACTAGGAAATAAAGTGATCTTCAATCTTTTTAAGCTGTAGACTTTCCTTAAAATTAAATATGTAAATAAAAAATAAAGATGTTTATTAAATTTTATTTGAGTAACAACACATAATCTTATTTCCACTCAATACTATAAAATAAAATGACAGTAGGAGTCTTTGATGAAGAACGATCATCGTTTCATCGCAATGAGCAGGCACTGACCCTTAAGCCATTTGCTCTCTCTCTACAAGATTTTGGCACCGTCTAATTTCTACTTAATTTCTGATTTCCTATTTTATTTGCGCACGAAATATTAGCAAAGAAAAACTTAAGTTGTAGACTAGCTTACCATGAACTATTAAACAGGTACAAGAATTCTCTTCTACCAAACCATTACTATCTTATCGATTTTCCATCAACACGCTTACAAACGTGTGGGGTGGCCTGTGGCAGTTGTCCATTATAATTAACTAGTAAGGGGCTTTATAATCAAGAAAAAGCAGGTAGGTACTAATTTTCCTTGAAAAGCTTCAAGGAAGGAATTATATTTTATTAAGAGTTCGATGCTGTGTTATTTTCACTTAGCATTAAGCATTCCTAACCATCTCTTCACCCGAATGCATACATCCCTCTACGTGTAGTATTTAAATTAGATTCAGTTTAATTATTTTCTCATCCAACACACAATTTTCACTCTACTTCGGGGAATTACTAATATAATCCAGCCAGATTGAAATTTTCATTCAACGGGCTACCCTACTCATTTTAATTTCACCGCGGGTCCAAGCAACTCAATTTCGAAGTAAAACTAGCTTATTCAAAATTACAGCCAGCAAGACTGTTATCTAAAATTAAACGCATCGTTTGAAACGATTGCATCCAGCTCGCAATAAATGAATGCAGGTGCTTGCATGAAAAAATAAAAATGAAACTCAAGCACTTACAATAGTGTCATTAATCTTTTATGAGTTCCCTGACTTCTACGCTAGATGTATCACTCAAGCTTAGAATTTTTTCCTCAAGACTTAACAGTTAGGGGGCATAAATTATGAAATTTTCGTATGGGGAGCCAAAAGACTGGTGCTGGGCTCTCTTTCTCCTATCTGAGGTATATTTTTGTTTCATACCCGTTTATCATAGCTCGCCAAGTTCTAAACAATGGCCGCTGCCAAATATATTGACTTGAACTACATAAGATTTTCTGATAACTAACAATATAAACCGGTCATTGATGCGAATTTTAGGGGTGACCCATGACCAGCTGTGGACGGCCATCGACTTAGATGACGATGCTAATGATGATAACACTTATAAAATTTTGCAGAATTAATCAACTTTGTAAGCCCACACAGAGACATATTAGATTTCTGATTCAGTGTATCCTTCCGGCGACCGGCACTAAAGTGATAGACAATGCTGGTAGACGCTTGTGAGCTGAATTAATGTTTATGCACATGCAATGGGAAGCGGGAACTGACCAGCCTTGAACTTGCAACTTGCGTTAGTTCGTGCAGTGGTGACCATTTCTAGTCGGATCGCGTCATAGCGTATGAATATAAATTGATAAGTAACTTTGCACTTACGTGTCTGCGAACATGTGTGATATCCTGATTTTACTTAGAAATTGACTTCATTTAAATAATGTAGGAATTTTAGGATCGGTGCAATCCAGTTTTCTCGTAAGTTCTGCTAATAGGAGTATGTAGGGGCTTACGAAAATTATGGCAATGTCAAGCATGGACAGGTTTGTACGGTACCTTTGATTTCATCCCTTACTAGAGCGGAGATGTAGAGCGAGTCAAGAAGCAAAACAGCGCAAAAATGCTTGCAACTAGAGCCGTAGATTTAAAAGTGTGTTTTAGAAGTTATAAGCCACGTTTTTCTAAATTTTGGTACCATCAGCCACTTAACTACGTTAAATTAGGATAGTAACACTTACTGAACGTTTTGCACATTTGAATGCAGTTCTAGGAAACTGAATGCGTAGAATTGGAATCCTTTGAAGATCGCCGTTCACTTCGACCTTGCTGTCTGGTGACCGGCTTGCTAAACAGTTTGTACGTTGCATTTGCACTGTTTACTCTAAATGACCCCGGCCTGTAGGGTTGCCTATTCGTCGGAATATGATGAAACTGCTCTAATGTACTTTAAAATGTTTCTTTAATTCAATTTATGTTTTTGAATAAAGGCACTGCGTTTGGTTTGATGCAATTCCACCACAATTCATTATGCCCGATACACTACTCTTTAATAGCTTCTCTACGTTTAAAATTGTAGACTCGCGCATTTATCGGTCTTTGTTTTTACCTCTTTTTTCGATACCTACCTAAAGGCCAATATCGATTTACTATTTTGTATAATGTGAGGTGAAAACAATTCGTCAAATAATGTTTTCTTACATGTGACATCCCTACTTAGATCTATGAATGTGTCTCTATTTTAGTGAGTGACACCATTAGCTTAGTGCCGTTTAGTACTTACAATGTACACTCGCAGTATTAACTTATTTTCTTGGTGCATCTCTGTATCTCCGTTTCCTCCAATGCATGGAAAAGTTTGTACGTATCCACACCGCACTATTCTGCGAATTGTGTAATTGAATGCAGCGGTACGGCAACCAACTATTCTCAAAGTTGGTGTGTTACTAACTACAGCACAGTTATTTTTGTTCCTATAACAGCTTTTCTATTGTTTTAGGAACCTCTGTCAGATTATATGAGAAATCATACATATTTGGCAAAGCAAAATAACATTTAGAGTTTAACCTCACTCAGTGATTTGATAGCGGAGCAGCAAAATTCCTTGAATATATGTAGATTTTCATTCAAATCCCTTGGTATTACACTTTTGAGTCACTTCTGTTCCCTCCAATTTTCTCAGTCCTGAGCTTTAAGCGAACATCGCGCTCAATGAATTGATACCAGTATCAATTACTATTAAAAACAAGAGTTTTTAATAGTTTTAATAAGACCCTGACAGAGTTGAAACAACTATGTAATGCGAGACTGCAACTGTTACACTATACGCCACTAATGCGATTCTGTAATTAAAACCGAAGGAGTTCGATGCACTTTTGTATGCGTCATTAGTCATTACCATTACATGTCGTTGTGCATTGTGTATCCTTAAGCCAATATGTGGGTATTTCGTAAGGAACGCGTGTTGCGTCGTCAAATGGTCACTCCCATTTGACTATGTTGTATGACAAAGGGGAGTGACCATTTAAGTATGTTGTAATATCCTGAACAATTAATTAACAATGTTCATATCTATCTATGTTGTGTATTCTATTAAATATATCAGTTATCTAGTACCCATAACACAAACTCTACTTAGCTTGGGGCTAGATGATCATGCTGTCCATTAATTTTTTTTATTTATATAAGTCAGGTTGACAATATTTATATTTGTAAATCGCGTGATCGGTTGAGATAGCCTTGAGGATTCCCTAATGATAGCCGTATGTCGTTTCTTTCTGGATTAGGTTAATGAATTAGTTTCTCATTGATTTGGTAATATGGGTCAACAAAGGTTGGTATCTTCTTTCTGGAGAGTGCTATCATACTAATTGTTAGCTGTGCTGTCTTGATTTAATTTCCTGTGTCCACAAAAATGTGGTGAACAGGCATATAAAGCGGATCTAGTTCATTATTATATCCTGGAATAATTAAGTTTCACTTTACTCACACCAGAGTGATGACGCCTCTATATGCGTTCAGGTCTTTTTATTTTTTCAGTCTCTATGTGAAACAACCAAAAATTATATTCACAACTACATAAATATAGCATACTAGCTTCTGCCTGCGGCTTCGCACGCGTATATTAGTAGTTTTAGTAGCCATTATATTTATACAGGTCTAGAACTACATCTATGCAAAAATTCAGCCCGATCCGATAAGTAGTTGTGGCGTGAGGTAACAAGAATCCAAACATCTAAATATCCTAACATTCTCATTTATAATTGGCGTGAAGAATATAACTTCAACCCAATATTGGTGCCGGCGCTGCCATAATTTCCCTCATTATATTTATTTAAAGCCCATAAGCACTGGCAAATGTCAAAACCTCCAGCTTCACAATCTCGTCCATCTGGTAACTTGTTCGTACGCTTGTATGGGCCATGCACCGTTGTGGCCCGTCAAAAGAGAGAGGTGGCTAGGCTTCGGAGATAGGGGGAGGTTGGTCAGGTTGTTCTCCGGCGCATTGTCGCAAGAGCCGTCACGTCGGCCGCGCGGAGCTGTGCGCGCGCGCATATCGATTATCGAAATAACTTTTGTGATCGGAAACACGTGTTGATCGATTTATTTGAACGGTGCACGTTTGGTTTGTTTTGATTGTGCTTTTGTGATGTAATTTGTAAACTTTGGTTTGATTGGGGCTGTAAATTTGGGGTTTGTTGTCTTTTGATGTGGAAGTGAATTGTGAAGTTTGTATTACCTGCATTAAAACGACGAAGGGCCTAACGTCCAATTTAATGAATGGTCCGCAATAGTGTATTTGCACGTTTATTGGTCTAATAGCTGCCATAAAGGGCTTCATTATTTTAATAGTAGAGTCTGCACGCTGAGCTAAATAATCGTGAATCATAGAATTGGCAAAGAGTTTTACAACAGTCTTATCAAACAAATATTAACCAATATCAACCCTAGGACTAGGGTTGTTCAGCTTCCCAATTAACTTGTAACTTTTGTTTGGACATCGTAACCTATGAAATTTGGATATTTTAATGAGTTGTTTAGGGATTTTTCCTTAATGTTCTCGGTCATGTCTTTATAAAATCAGACAAACTTAGATGAAACTCAGTTTTTCTACCTTACTTTGCGAGTAAAGTCTTATAAAAAACTTAGGTTTGTAATGCTTCAAGTTCTCTGTCGCACGGTCTCAGTTTCTGATTACGATTGGAACTTGATTGGCAGAGATAGGTATTCTCAGTTTTTAGGTCAATTGTAGGTAACATAGAGTCTTTGTTCAGTCTTTAGATACATATGGTAGAGCACAGATGAATCATGTGAACCAAATTTTTGACTTCCTCGTGTTTGTGTATTTATGACAGATTCTCTCCCGCAAATATTTTTTTCCATTTTAAACTGTAGATAGGTACCTACTGATTATCAGCAGATTGTTTTGACTTGCTTGCCTTACCTAATTTATTCCATCTTCATCCCCACAGCCTATATTGGTCCACTGCTGGACCCCAGGCCTCCCCCTGATAAGCGCCTTGTTGGCTTTTATCTTACGGAGGGTAATACCCATAATCCCCACGTTGGGCATGCGGGTTGGGGATCGCAGTTCGGTGGTAGAATTGTTCTGCAGGGGGCGCCGCTGCCCACCCCCGCTGGATATCCCTTAAAACATTAATTTATTAGGCTTACAAAATTAGGTTAAAATCTGTTGTATGTTCTTCTTTTTGGACCTTCAATGGTACCACGACCAATTTCGTATGTGTTTTCGTATGTTACGTGACCAAGCTTAGGTAGGCATGGTTCTCATTGAGTATGCAGCGTTTATCGCATAGGAAATGAATGCGTACACGCATTTTCCTGTGCTTTTTAAACAAAACGAATATATATATTTTTTTTTTAAATAACGACTATTCTAATAAAAATAAAAATCAAGCAGCAGAAATAATAAAGGAACTCTCATAGAAAAATCAAAGCCATTTGGGCGTTTTTTTTGTTTTGTGTCAAACTTATTCCCTTTTGACATACATATAGTGGTGTCTAAAATTTCCTTCTGAATAATCTGAATAAGTAGGCCTTATTAACAAAGAAAATAACAATTAAAGAATAGAACCAAATAAGAACTAGTATTTACTTTATAGTTTTTACTGAAACAGTCTAGCTTACTGCAGACTTACGCACACAATCTACAGATAGCTCAGATGAGATAGATTTGAGATAGAGCAGTGCTAGCTGCCTAGAAACGTGAGTTAGTGTAAACCAGTAGCAATTCCATTGTTACGTGAACCAGATCGAAACGTAAACTACCGTTAGCGAATGTTGATAGCGGAAATACAAGTTAGTTTTATTGGGCCCTAACAGTCGGTCGATGTGAGGACGTGATTACCTAGCCGCGGTTTGAATTGCGTTACTGGGAATAGCTTACAATCGGTGCATTAGCCAATTAAATCAAGCACGGGAAAGAACAGAGAGAAATAACGTTGGAGAGCTGAGCTAGGACAGGGCCCTAATTTGACTAAATTAATCGCTTCACCATTTAACAATGAATAAGAATGACAAAGAAACTACAGATGGAAAGCCGCGTGTCAAAAGTGCTAAGATTGAAACCATTTTATCAATATCTCAATGGAAATAGCACGCACGCACTATCTAGAGTTTCTTTCATCTTTCTGCGACGATACCATTGTCATAGTAAAGTGATTGGTTTGCAGAATTGGCCCCAGCAAGATTCAATGCAGTGATAAATACTGGTAGGCAGTTGATGAAATAGATCGATAGCTTCAGAAATAAACAAACGTACTGATGACACAAAAATGTTCATCAACTCATGTAATGAATCAATAAATAAATAAATAATGTCGGATAATCCACACAGCATCATCTAGCCCCGAGCTAAGCAGAGCTTGTGTATTATATTGACGTATAAGCGCGTGAGTCTCCTGTTAGTAACTATACCCTAAATACTACTTATAATACTAGCGACAGAGTTTTTTGAGGAAGATTTAAGAACAAGGATTATGTTGAACTTCGGTATTAACTTCGAAAGATCGTTGCTCTGAATCGTGACGCATAGAGCGACCAAGAGGAGTCCTTAGCACAGCAATGGGACATGACGGGAATTTTTATTGTTGTTAAAGAACTAGACAACTATTTAAATGACTACTTGAACTTAAGTAGAGATGGTATCAGGAATTGATTGCTGGTAAAATAAAGAGGGGCATAACGTTAAGGACTCCGCACTTTAACTGATAAATGTTATCGCGTTTTTATCGAAGAGCATTGCTTTGCAAATTGTTGCCACATAATGCAGTACAATACACTGTTGATTCACTGTCAATTGATTTCCGTGCTTGTATAGAAGCCGTTGTAGTTGAGCGACAGAGATAGCTGACAAGTGCATTAAATTAATCGGAAGAAGGATAAAAAATGTGTGTATGTCACTAATCAAAAGATAGGTAGAAACTCACAAATCTGCATACATAACACTAAAACTCCAAGAACAAATTCTATCTCACAGAATTAAGAATGAATAAGAAATTGGTTCAATGGTGTAAGTTGCGAAATACTGACTTTGGCAGGAGTGGTGATGGATGACGCGTAAGGGTAACTGCTTTTTCTGCACAATACAGCAGCAATACAGGATGCTATATACAATTTCAAATTTGGTTTTCGTGAAATGTTGAATACCTTAGGCTTAGTTCAAAGTTGTAATACCATTGTGAACGTGAACACAATTGCGGTTGCCTTTATTTGGCATTGATACTCACCATTAAATCGCTGAGCAAAGTTAATAGACCAATAACAAGTCGATGAACTCCTGCTCATCGTAAGGTCATTCAGCTTCCAAAATTTTTAAGCATTTTTATTTATATCACAGTTACAGTAAAAAAAGCTACGCCGCCAATAGCGAACCGTTTTAATTACTTAACTGCGTAGTTGTATCTAGTAAAATAAAATAAACCGTTAACGGAAAGTGATATGTATGACAAACCGGATATGATTCTTATTGAGCCTCTCCGGTTTTTACGAGCGTTAAATACCTGAAACCGGTGCAGTTCATCAAACTTTGCGCGTTTTTGTTCGTTGTTGCTATGGCAACTGATCGGTGGAACCAAAACAAAACAAATCCGTTGCAAGTTCACCGACACGATGGACCGACGGGTGAGCAACTCACCAAGCTTCCTTGACAGAAATTTTGATGACCTGTCAGAAATTGTTGGTCATTCCCTTGTCAACAAATAAGAAGAAATAGGAGAGAGAATCGTCTTACGAAGAAATAAAACCTATAAAGGTATTAGAATTGAAAATTAAATGAAAATAAAATTTATTCAACTTGAACGTAGTTCTATAGACATTCATCTACTAGATATTAAAAAATGAATAATTAGGTACCTCTAAGGAGCCTCTTCAGAAATATAAGATTTTATTATGAGATCCATTATTACATAAAGCGCCTATTTTAGACATGTACACACTCGGTAAACTGTTATCAATGGATAAAAACAATCAACTTAATAGGATCATTCAAAAATTCACACTTCAACCATCAAATGACAGTGTCAATGAACCCCACAAGGCCTCTCCCTGATAATAAAACCTTTAAGTTTATAGATTTCAATTGAATTCACAGCAAATAATTTTCATATCAAACAGTTTTATGACAAGCAACGAACGTGCACTTACTTTGTCTTATGATTGTAGTAACCAGTTGAATTTACGCGGAGCAAGAATTATGCCATAGGGCACATATGAGTATGTTAGTATAGTGAACTTTAAAAATAACAAAATGGGAAGCGGAAAATTTGGTTTCACCAAAAAGGACAAAGTGAACGATAATGGTGCTGTTAAGACTGAATTTAGTGTTAAGGAAAAGTATAATAAAATACAGAAGAAATTGAAGAAGACTGAGAAAAAAAAGACTGAAGAAATACCGGAGAAGAAGATCTGGTGGAATCAATGCAGCAGCTGTAAGTTTTTTGTGACATTTGAGAATAGTTAACTTTGTTTTAAAAATGTGTAGCCCAATTTCGAACTGGATTCGGTCTTGTTCCAGACATAAAGCTTACAATACAGGAGACTAAAATTATACTCCTTGTAAAAATAATTGAAAACGAAGTGTAAAAAGGTCAGTTCTTAAAATAAATAAATCTATAATAACTTATCAATTGAAAGGCTCTTGAGGCCCATCAAGGGCCGTCATGCTTGTTACGCCCTTTGAATGCACAATGAGGGGAAATTAGATCACCAAGGTTCCAACTTTTGAAATCAGTCAGTACCTTTTTGAGGGCCAACGTAACGACCTCTAATGTCACCTTGAAATTGTATAGAGCCCTTCTAATGTTCCAAATGTCAATTGCGACGTTGACTTTTGCGATTGTAACCCTGTCCCTAATTTCATTTGAGAGGTTTGCCCTTGACTCTTCTATCAGAACTATCATTACTGTCTCGAAGCGGATACTAATCCAAATCAAGATAAGTTAATTTTCATTTTCAAACAGCCTTTGTCCCTTTTTAAATAATAATCTATTAAGTACGGTACATCTTATCTATGAATTAAATTATCATAAATATATATTATGTTAACTACGTATGACGTTCTGTATCTACAGGGTGCCACGTAACATGTGTAGTGTACTAAACCGAAAGAGATGATTCTGGATGACGTGACCCCAAGAAGATCAACTTAAGAATATTGATTTTTTGAATTCAAATTATATAAAAATAAAGTGTTTTCTTACTACGAGTATACTGTTTTTTTACACGTAGGTACTGCATTATTTAACAGTATAAAATATTTCACAAATATTTTTTTTTTAAGCCTAACCATTGCAGTGTTTTATCATGATATTATTACAAAAATGATGTAAATCCTTTTTCAATTTGTATTCAAAATAAATCAAAAAGAAAAAAATTATAAAAATCGTAGAACAAAATTTGCTCCCCTCGGGGTCCACATCACTCCCTTTCGGCACACATGTTTCGTGGCACCCTGTATATCTAGATTCGTTTTACTTTTTGGCATAGGCTTCGCCCAGATTGCCCCATAGTAGTTGGTCATGTGTTTTCCTCCTCCAATATGGGCCCGCTGTTGATTTGCTACTCCCATCTTAGGACTATGAATAATTCGGTATTAATTCTAATTTATTTCCTTTACGACCCATTATCACCCATTCAACAGTATTCGATCAAAATTATAGTATCGACGCTAAATGAATGTCAATTCCAAAAACAAATAACCCGCAACCAATATTAAACTAACACACTTTTACGATCATAACATCTAAACAACGTAAAAGTATGTCAGTGGAAAGCGCGAGAGAATCCCGAGAAATCTTAGCGCTAATGTCTGTCTGCGAGCACATCAGAATTTCCACTTTCTAAACTGGCCTGCCGGCTGTTTATAGTTCAGGAACTAGGCGCGTGACTGCATGAAAGTTGCCTTACCTACTGCCATTTCCTTATTAGGAAGTTATTGCATGCTAACGACTTTGCTGGATCCATGCCATATATTGTTCTGGTAAACATTATTAGGATCGTATTTGATTTTATGGCAGAGATCGCTTCTGATTGACAAGACCGCCAATTTTCACTTATGTTATATTCATAATATAATTATTATATAATTATAATAGTATTTTCTATCTTCCATCTATCTACTTTCTCGTTATACTATGCTCTGGATTTTATGGAAAAAAGTCTTGGTTAAAAAATATTTGCGCAGTGTACCTCTGTACGAAGACTAAACCAAAGATGGTAAAAGACAAAGACATGCCTCGTTTATCTCTCTCTTAGAGTTTATTATTTTGTATGAAAAAATAAAAGTATTTGGCCTTCAATCCCATACTGAGAGAAAGATAAGGAAATAGCAGTACCTATCATGAAATATTTAATCATCATTAGCTGTTCAGAATGACAGATGAGGTCGTCCGAACCTGTCATTATCGAAAGTTCTCGAAGATCACTCTTTTGTAAGTTTTTATGAACGATCGATAGGTATTTATCTCACCTTTTTTGGATGTAGCCATTTATTCGTCATGTCGACTTTTGTTTTGGAGGAAAAAACCCTATCTGTTTATATTCGTTTTTTTTAACTTTATTTGAAAAATAACATTAAAAAATAGAAACTAACTTATAGTACTATTTAATTATTTTTTTTTTAATATTTGCTAGTATTATCGTATCTGCTAGTAAGCTCGTATCTGCAGTAGGTAACATAAACAACACATTATAGTTTAACTATTCAACGGGTATTTATTGCGTTTCCGAAATCTGAGTGAAGGTAGATACGAATAATGCTCCCCCGCTTCACAAACGCGGTGGTAGCATAGGTACTCCAGTCGTCCCGTGCGAACCGTGTGTAACGACACGACCTGTTGAAAAGTCCGAAAAATAGGTAAATAAACGCGATTAAAATCCGATAAATAGTTATTTTATAATATTGTGTTCTGATCGCGTATGTTTAAGGGACGAACCTAATGGGTTTGGTTGTGAAACCAGGCCTGGATCTCAGTTCTCACGGGATCCCCGTAGCAAAAACCAGGAATTACATAAAATTCTACATATTTTGTTTGGTTCCTTGAATGTAAAAACATGATTGAGAAAAAAAATACTGTGAAAAAAAACATGAAAGTGCACTGTTTCGCACATAGTAATTTGGTCGAGAACTCAGGAACCCTGCAGTCTATTGAAATGACTTATGTTTTGATTCGTAGGTTGTTAGTATTTATTTGTTTCCTTGAACCAGTTTGCTCTTAAGTTGTGTAGTTTTCTTGTTCATAAGCAAATACTTGATTTTTGCGCTTACGACATTCCAATAACGTATGCTCTGTGTCGTTCCTGTGAACGCGAAATCCTATGCCTATCCTTTTCACAAACGAGAGCGAATTGCGCCCTCTTTAAAAACTTTTCACAAAAAGAATATCAACGAGTTTGTTATTCCTATACATATGTATACTATCAAAGTGTTTCATACGTACCTAATCTACTTATCCTTCAATATTTTTTTGCATCTAGATGACAACAACACCTAAGTGGTTGTTGCCGTGAAAAAAAAAAATAAAAACACTAACAGTTTTATTAATTTTATAACCTAGGTGGCATTTAGTGTAATGGCTGAGGTTACTGTACACTAGAGCTTGGCCAGCTGCCCATCGTTATTGCCGCTCAAAAATTGCTCATCGCCAATCCTCAGTTTAAGCAGTGACAAACCAGGTGTCAATCATTACAAAATTTGTCGCCTTAGTACCAGTATTAGCTTCTTTTGTAGGGGATACTGAAAGGGGAACTCAGGCCTATATTGTGAGTAGTAGACAAGTGGGTAATAAAATGCGTTTGCCCACAGTGAGTGAGATTGACCAGTACCTATGGATGGTGGGAGGATCTGCTGGCGCCCTGGCGCTTACCGGCGTGGTCGCAGCCTCAGCCTTCTACCTCAGCACAAGGCCGAAGCCCGAGAAGCCTCTTGTCACACTACACGAGCAGAGCCTTTTCGAATCGGTAAGTTCTTTTGTCTGTTGCTTTTTGTGTTAGTCTAAGGTTAGTTTAAGGTATTTCTTATTAGTTTATAAGATTATTCATGAAATTGGATAAAATTAAAATGTTTATTTGCGTTTCGCACGAAGAAGTTTGCAATGGTCAGAAATATATGAATAAAACTCCAAAATACGTCGGTATATAGTTAGTTTGGTTAGTACCTATAGTAAAATTTAAAACGCCTAGATTTCTGAATGTCCCTAAACTTTACTTTTGTATTTCTTGTAGGCAAACACCTGGCGACATTAAATTATTTGTTCTGTTTTATCGTATTAGGGATTCAGAAAAGTAAATTGGTTATCACACTACCGTTTTATTATGCCATTTTCCATAATAATAATTAATTATGATTAATATACTAAGTAGTGAGGTACTTACATTATTAAATGCTTAACTGGTCGATGGATAAACATAGCTATAGATATGAAACCAGGTATAAAAAAATCACAATAATCACAATAATAATATAAAACGCGAAAGTTTGGGTGGATTGACGGATCGATGGATGGATGGATGTATGGATAGATGGATGTTTCTTACTTCTTTATGCCAGAAGTACTAAAATTTTGCATACAGGTAGTTCTAACCCTGGAATAAAAATAGGATACTTTTTATCCCATAAATAAGTTTCTATGGGATATAAATAAAATAATCTTTATACGTTTCCATAGAAATCTTGCGGGTAAAGCCGCGGGCAGACACTAGTAATCCTATAAAGGTTTTACAAACCATAGTGCCGATAAAACGAATATTGCATGAACGAATTCGAAACTGTAACTATCGTAGATGACTTAGAAAAAATGCTAATATGTCTAAATGGAATCTCCATACTATTGCGATATCAAAGTTCGAGATGTCCTAATCCCATAGTGCCAACGATCTAGAGTTGGCAGAGCGCATCTTCGAGCGATATTTTTAACTCATTTTACCACGAGCTGCCCTGCTCGCTGCTCTCCTGTCTGTCCCCGAAAATCTCAAGCGAAAGTGACGAGACGTTTGTGGTCTCAGCCAAAACTGCCTGATCAAAACCAAAGGCATTCATCAAGGACCGTGAACTTGTGGGACATTCTTTCATTACGATGATTGCGCAACGATTCGATAATATTTGAAAGTAACGGTGCTTTTTCTGTGAACTGTGTTGTGAAGGAAGTGAAAATGGCTTGTTGTACATGCTGCATTGGAGTGTCTCCAATCAGACCTCCTATTAACGCGAATGAACAATCAGAATCTCTCAGAGTGAGTAGTTTTTCCATAGAATTCATAATAATAGCTGACGTAGATTTGAGTAGGTAATGAATTGGCAGACACAATGAATGAGAACATAATTAAAGTCAAGATCAAGTCCAATCTCAAACAAAGTAAAGGATGTAATTATTGTATTTCTTATCAGTTTATGAAGTACTTAAGTTAAATAAACACTAAACGACTCTAGCTACTTCAAGATGTAATAACTATTTACATAAATAATCAGTAGAAAGTTTGTACAAAGCACTTTCAAACAAGTAAATTGGTACAGTTGTATGTACATTTTAATGCTTTTGACTGTAACGTAGTTTTACACAACTCAACTCACGCATTCATACTTGGCAAAGATCCGTTCTATACGAACGAAGCGTGTAGAGTAGTTTTATTGAGATACAAGCGATCAGAAAATAGAATGGCGATTAAGTCTAGAAGGTTCTGGAAGGGGCTTGAAGATTTTGGCCCTAATATCGGCCTTTAAATTTGATAAGTTAGATTTGGATAGAGGACACTTAAACAAATAAAAATATCCTATAACATAATGTTAAAGGCGTCAGATGACTGAGGTATTCACATATGAAAAAAAAACCATTAGAGTAATAGTTGTTATCATCTTATTTTCATAAAATCTTCAAAACCCTTACAATATCGAAAATACAGTTACTGTGAATACTATAAATAATACCTACGTGTGACTTACAGAAAAACATAGGACCGTCAGGTGATCGACAACAATAATGTGTGCCTACGTAGTATTAACATTAAAATTTTAAAATACAATAGATGCCATCGATAAACAAAGTTGTCTCGTGACTTATTCTAGATTCTTGGCAAACATAGCAAAATAGTTTAAAAACTATTATACCGACATTTCAACTTCTACTTCTTAGGATCGTTCTCGCGACTTGATAAGATCAAACACATAAATCGTAAATGTTGACACTTGATTACGAGCCCATATTATTAAGTTATTATTGTTACCGACAACCACTGGGGTATACGTGTTCTCGAGTGGAGAACGTGACTCGGCAAACGTAGTGTAGGACGCTCTCCGGCCAGGTGGGATGACGATCTGCTAAAGACTGCAGGCAGATGCTGGATGCGGCAAGCTGCAGACAGGGCGCTATGGCGCTCACTTGGGGAGGCCTATTTCCAGCAGTGGACTAAGATGGTTGATGATGATGATTATTGTTATGAAATATTATCAGTAAAAAGTAAACATCCGATTTCGTTCATTGTTCGATTAGGTTTCTCTATAATCTGTTTCTTTGCAGCTCTGTTTTCATGTTCGCTTATTGATTGACAGCGCATCGCATCATTCCATGCCGTTTTGTAAATGAATAATCATTCAAGTTTTGAATCGACAGTTTGAAAAAATTTCACCAAACCGAAAAATATAAAAGAGTAAGTCGCAGCGGTCGTGGCGCAAGCATCTACCCCTCCAACTCAGCCAGTGGATATCGTAGGCGACTAACGGAATCTACCAGAGGAAGAGCAGCAGCTTCCTTCTGTGTATTTTCAATACCTCTACTATGATCACCGATCCGCCTAGCGTGGTGCCTGTTATGGTAACACCACATTTGTTTGAGACAGGCACGTTCAGCAGTGGACGTAAGTTGTTTTAACCATTAACTTCTTTAGTCAGTTCTTTATTAACTCCACAGTTGACAATAAGTTACTTCTTTGCATAAGAACATTACAATTTCACTTTAAAATACCTGTAAACTATTTTGAATGCCGCAATATTTACAAAGGGTCATTACAAAGTAGTCACCTGCTTTAGGTATTGCCCGTGACATATTTGAGTATAGGCCAACTTATTGTGGTAATTCTTACAGCTGACTGATTATCCTGCGTCAGATCAGACTGTGTCTGATGATGACATAACAGTATGTTTCTGTTATAAATTACAATTCTATAACGTGTAAGTCTTTATTTTATTTGGTCACTTTATATTCTTTATATATATATAAAAAGAAGCAGCATATCATTTCTGTTGATAATGTCCTACAGGTTTCGTCCCCAAACTTCATCTTGATCTGTTCTGTATACTGGAAAATTTTCGGTGAAAAACATTTTCACATCATGATTCACTAAATTTTACTTGTATTATATTAGTACCCAGGATATACATATATATAGCGTAGAATATGTATATTATGTGAGACTCTTGGACGTTTTGGTTTTAACTATTAGTCCACTTGTAAAATAAATAAATAAATAAATGTGTCATCAATTTAAATGCTGTTAAATTCAAGCCAATAGCTATTCTCTTGGTGTTAATACTTTTACATTGTAGGTTCCTCAATAGGTGTGTTTAAAGACGAAACATTTCACTTTCAATTCTAATCAAAAGATCATTAAATAATATAATTTATACATCTATATTATTTATACAACGATATCATTAGTAAATTTAGGTACAATGTAAAGTTATTATATAATATATTCTATAAAATAAGGTTATGAAGGCTCATCGTGACAGTTAGCACGCTGTTTTCAAGAGCGGTCACACGGAAATAGACGCGAGATTACAATGTCAGTTATTTTGGTGACACTATGTTTTTGCTGCCAAGAGCTCACGTCTGGTTTCCAGCTACGCCCTCTTTCAGGGCTTTCCTTAGATATTTTAAGAATATTATATTTGCCACTTTGTCAGCTGCGTCCGTCAATAAGAATGTATGAGTACGAGTATAATCTACACTTTAGTTATCTTACTTTACTTTTTATCTGAAGTCATAGAGTTAATTAGAGATTTGGCGTAAACGACTTTACTTTTATTATGCTTTTGTTCAGTTATTAAAAATAAACATTACATTATCTGCAGATTACTACGAGGCACTAACTCATCCCACGTTTAACGTTATTTATAAGACAATAATTCTCATAATTACTTAGACATACGGACTGTACTGATGTTCCTTGACGTATTACGTAGTGGGTATTCGTAATATTTCGATACTCATGATGATTCATTAGAAAACAACAATGAAGGGATCATAAAAGTAAATGAATGAATGCATAGTTTTAAATTTAAACTAATCGATCTAAGTCAAGTTTACACAGTTGTAGTCCGCTATAGTTTGTGTTACTAAAATAAGCTCGAACAGCGGTGTGTGGTGTCATGCAATTTTTGTTGTAACTCGGTCAAACAACCGAGTTTTTCACTCACGTCACCAGTCATGTGACCGATTTCTTCTTGACCTTGCGTATTATAAAATCTGTGACCTTACATATTTTCAAGATTTTTAATGGCTAACACAAGTTGTTTTGCGTCTTTTCTTCCCATTAGTCTCGTGTCATATTTTTTTATGTGAATATAATTTATTAAAAATACTTTAGGTGTTTTTTATTTTGCTTGGCTTTTATAGATCGAGCCACGAAAGTAAACATTTTATATTTAGCTAGTTCTTTTTTATTACTGCGAAGGCAGTTCAACTCTTTATAATTTATCATCTGTTCAGCTCCATGAAACAACGTATTATTGTCTTCCGTATATCCAAAGTAGACGTCGTCGTCGCTAGCTCATTACTTTCATAGACATTTGTCATTAATCATTATTTTCCGACATATTCTGAACCATTGAGTAAAATTCAATAATAATTCAAAACCACTCAATTTGAATTATTATTTTGTTTCCTGATAATTATCAAAACTGATCTTAAGATAAATGAAAGCTTATTTTGGCCTTCCGATCCTTCCTACATTTCCATTGTCACTGTTACTCATATGATAATGTATTTTCTTTCTACCCTTACCTTAGGAAAGTTCATCTCGTACTTCTATGATCCGTCTTCTACTTCAATGATCCGTCTTTCTCTATAGCAACAGTCATATCTTAAATTAAAATGCTCTCTAACGATTAATCGAAAATTAATTACGAATGTTTTTCGTACATTTTCAATGTTACCGATGACTTTGACCCGGACATCGTTCCGTTTTCATCCGTTGTACAAACTGTAATATTATACCGTAATGTAAGAGTGCCATGCTCAAGCATGGCTTGCATGGCACTTCAAATCTTGGCTTCAAAGCCAAGATTTGAAGTGGGCCAACTATGTCATTAGGTTAACGGAGAGCGTATTTGCATGAGATTTTAGAGAGTAGATATTACGCGTTACTTATTTATCAAAGGGCCCATTTTCTTAGATGGGTAAACAGTTAATCTATGGGCTGATGGTGGACAGTTATAAGAGAATATGTAAGTACTTAGCTATAAACTTAAAAATTTTCAGTAGGAAAAAAAGTAAATCAGTGAAGTAAAAGATGTTCAAATCAAGGCTCATGGTCTTTAAAAGTTCTTTTATTTCAAATAGTTACAAAAATGGACCCGGAATATTGCATAATCTCACCATATTACTACTAGTTAGATACTTAGAATTATTTCTGTAACCTTATTTTTACGTTGATGAGTAGGCGCAAACAGTTGGTTAATTAGATTAAAAGTGATTAGTTCTGCATATAGCGGGGATTCAGTTCAACGACCTCTGTTAACATGATAATAAATGTTGATCACAAGCCAAGGCTACAGGTGCTATTTCAGATAGTATACGATAATATAAAAAAAACTAAGATAAAACTAATCCCAGACAGAATGCGAAGACACAATCATAATGATTGTACCTATAGGTATATCTATACTGACATAAAAAAATATATAAACCTAAGTATCGAGTCGAATAACTTACTTACCTACTTTTTGGTGCTGTGATATCACATTTATCAACCATCCATATTGCTTGTTCTTTTTTGCCAGTTTTCCTTAACATTCAAATGTGTTTTGTTTCAGGGTCCTGAAATGGTCCGCGTTTCCAAATTCTACAAAGAAGCTAAAACCGGCAGATACCTACGTTATCTCCACGAAGACACGCGCACATTATATGAAACTTTCAGAAGAGGCGTCAAGGAATCAAGTGAGATCCTAAACTTAACCTATTTTATGAACAGGCCCTCAGTATGACGGTGTAGTCTAGAGTCGTTGTTTCTTGTTTCTAGTATGTCTTTCATTATTTGCTAATATTGATCGCTAGGTACCAATGCTCATACAAATATTGCGTTAGTGATCTTATTGGCACCCATGTCCTCCAGATTAAGGTCACCACGCTCTGTGTATAATCCTTCGATTCACACAATGCATTCGACCGACTCGACCGTCCATCACCTCATTGGAGCTCCTTTGAAAAGATTTATCGCATGCGCGGTCGTTACGACTTCGCACCGTCTCGCGAGATTTATTATTTGCATTCGATTATTGCTCACAGAGCGTACACAAGTTGTTCACACAGCGAGGAATGCCTCAAGGCACCATTTTAGCCGCACCTCATTTCCCTATGTTACCGATACGCACGATAATGCCTGTGTAATACAAAATGTCACCATCAATCTCAAACCGGTTTCAAGAAACAGTTAACCATAATTTGTGCCACTAGAGTCAGGAGATTTTTTTGCTCATCGGTTCACGAGGGCATGACATGATGCAAAGATGCAAATAAAACATCAAAACTGAAACGGGTTTCATAGGGGCAGGTGCAGTTTGAAAGAATTAAAATGCGTTATTAATGAGATAATGATATGTTTTTAACTTGCAGATAATGGAAACTGCCTCGGTTGGCGTGAGGGACCAAATAAGCCCTACGTGTGGCAGACATACAATGAGACCCTTCTCAGAGCCAAAAACTTCGGTTCTGGCCTTTTATGTCAAGGGTTGACACCTGGTCAAAACACGTTTGTGGGTAAATTATCCGATTTTCTGAAGCAAGCATTTCCTCGATAAAAAATTTGATGATGATGTGATGATCTATTATCTCTCTTTTCTTAAAATATCACTGTATAAAAGATCTTAGGATACCTACCTATTCAAAACGTATTCCTATTAAGCTTTAATTTATTCGTCGTTTCTGCAAAGGCTTTATTTGTTCTTTATTTGCAGGAATCTATTCACAGAATTGTCCGGAATGGATTATGACAGAACAGGCTGCCTACTGCTATTCAATGGTCATTGTGCCATTGTATGACACGCTAGGAGCCAACGCATGTGCCTTCATTGTAAATCAAAGTATGTTTATTCATTTATATCCTTCTCGTCTTTGTTTATGGATTTCGTCTGTGTTTAGCTTTTATTTCAAAGAACCTTTCATGAAGATTCAAAGATCGAACAAGTGCGTGCGTAAGATACCTATAAAATATCTTATTATGAGGCCATGGTTCATGAGCTTTTTATTGAAAGACCATTATGAAAAGATAAACTTTAACTTTTATCTAACTTAAGCGCAACGCGATCTATAGAATTTGGCATTGCTAATTAATGTTTATGATGATTCTATTATTCCCAAGGATTATTTATAGGCAATAAATAATAAAACACTTGGTTTGGTTGGGACAGTACCGCAACGTACACTCAAGATAGTTTGTCGCAGTTTCAAGGTGATTTCGGACATCCTCAATAATACTCCTATTTCCAGCTTTACATTATCCACATCCGTTGTTACAGCTGAAATGACTGTTGTTATTTGTGAAGACGATAAAAAAGCCAACCTCCTACTCGACCAGTCACCAAGATGTTTGAGGAAGCTCATCACGATCAAAGAAGTGTCACCTTCAACACACCAAAGGGCGAAGAGTCGAGGAGTGGAAATAATGAAGTTCACAGATGTGGAAGTACAGGGTGCTCACAGAGATCATCCTTGTGTCGTAAGTTGATATTGGTTCTTGATATTTGCAATCTACTTAATATTCCAAAATAGTAGATGTTTATACTGGTGTTCATTTAGATGTGGCTAAAACTAAACTAACAATAGATTGTGTTACCAAGGACTAAACCAACCCATTATATTATTATGAGGTCATACTCCAGAGCGCAGCGAGGGAGGATGACAAGACCGAGTTATAATGTATGGTTTTGGCCCGAGTTAAACGCTCTATTTTTCACTTCGATTGCGAGAAAATAAAATAATCAAAATTTACCTTCAGTAAAATAATGTCTATGTTTTTATCTTCTCTACTTCACGGATATGTCGTAAGTCTTTAAACATATTTCACGTAATTTAGATCGCATCAGATTCATATAATTTATTATAACTTGTTTGAAAACTTTTAAAGGAAATTACTTTTAGCTCTACGGATTAAACTCGCACTTTAGTCCCGCTAAGTTACGCTGTAAAGACACATTTTGAGCATGAGAAGTGAAAACTAATTTTTACAGCACAACTAAAACTAAAACTATGCCTTCCTTTTTTTCGATCGTTATGAAACGGACGGAAACATTTTTAGTGCTGTAAAATTAGTTTAGTTTAATTTTGGCGACATCTGAATTGACAACACTGTGCAGTGCATAATATAGGATTAAAATGTTTCCCATAAGTTTCAATCTTTTAAAAATAACAAACAAAAGTTGAAGTTCCTACTGACTAATGAGTTTTGTTGAAATAAAGTGACAAATATTATTGAACTGATTTGCTCCGTCGTCATCATATTTTCAGTTTTCGTTTACGGAAAACCAAACAAGGGAGTGCGTTTGTTAAATAACAGACTGTATTCATTCACCGTTAATATATATATAATAAGATCCTTTGAACATGTGGTAAAGATTGTCTTGGAAATTCATCTTGATATAAGTGCCAATATGGAGTGAGTGGATTCGATATCTTTGTTCTTTTGAGTATATTCTTTATGAGGCATATTGTCCAATTACTCGGAGCTTACCATTATCAATAGAAATAATTCAGTAACAAGGCTACAATGTTACTAATGGAAAATTAATGGTTACGTAGTCAACAAGGAATACTTTTAGTTGGGCCCATGTTAAAGCTGTACCATAATATTAAGACCCTTTATTTTGTACTCCATGAACGCAATAAATCATCTTTAATCTTGTATTTCTCAGCCACCCCGGCCGGAGAGTCTATGCACAATCTGCTACACGTCCGGCACCACGGGAATGCCCAAAGGCGTGATGCTGACCCACGAGAATGTTGTCGCGTCTGTGTGCAGCGTCACTATGCAACTTGGAGAACATCGGCCTATGAAGAATGACGTCATGATCTCCTTCCTACCGCTCGCGCATATGCTTGAGAGATGTTGCGAGGTTTGTGAATATTCTGTTCTCTTTCTCTATGATTAGTTTGGCGTTGGCGCAGTGACACATCTCTTAATATGTACCATCTAAGCCTCCAGTCACAGACATCACCAGTTATCCCGCTAAATCTTTTATGCAGAATATTTATTATGAAATCAATATGATGTAGATGTGATTGTTATTGACGATTATTACCATCATTCCATTATCGATAAAAGCCATCACATCCCATCACTGCGTAGTAAACCTTTTTCGCATTGATCAGATGAGACACCAGCTATTGGCATCTATGATACTAAATTTGTCAGTTTCGTATTTGGTTTGCCAAGTAGCTGTCAAATGTTGCAATGTTGCTATTGCTAATGGTAATTAATCTGGATACAATATGTTTATTACAATTTTGTGAATTTGCATCGACAAAGCGTGGTTTTCGCATGAATGGTGAGATTAGCTCTTACGGCATTCCTGTTGTCCATCCGGTCTATTTATCACTCTTTATAAGCTTAGGCATTAAAACAGTCTCTTTGTGAACTAACGTCGTACAGGAAAGCTTTATGACGCTAGTTCAAAAAGAGGTCACATCATAGTGAGTAGAGCTTTTCTCCGTATTACATCTTTACACCGTAACGTTTTTACGTTTTATTTTAGTTTATAGACTTTTAAGACGTCTTCCACTTGTTTGTAAAATTTACTTCTAAATGTCCTTAAAAATGTAATACATCACACAAACGAAGCTCACCCTTAAAGGAAACAACACTCAATCCATTGATAACGAAATATATTTGGATTTCGTGGAAACTGCCATAAATACAACATATATCCCATGCCAACGATCGCTGCAACTTGATTCTTAATTCTTTATTGCACTAATAAAACAAATAATATGTGTTAAACTTATAACTATAGAAGTTATGGCAAAGGCAACGCGATCGAAACGTAGGAAAATCAAAACATAAGGTACCTATGTTGTTAGTACTTACAAGAACATAATCTTTACCATAGTCAACTATTTCCAGAATGCTCTCTACATGGTAGGAGGCTCAGTAGGCTTCTACAGCGGCGACATCAGACGGCTAGCCGATGACCTCAGCGCCCTCAAACCTACTATGATGCCGGCCGTACCCCGGCTCCTCAACAGATTGTACGATAGAGCGCAGGCTGAGATATCCAGCTCGAAGATCAAGAAGCTGCTGTTCAATATGGCGCTGTCGGCAAAGGAATCCGAACTGAAAAGGTAAGAAACAACAATGTCAATGATAAAATAAGGAGATCAAAATTGTCAGCATAATTGTGCTCCTTCTGAGAATTCATGACAGTTATTATGATTATCTAGTTTTTGTGATTCTTTTGATAATTTCTTTTTTTGGCTTTTGGTTTTTACATAAGAACCATTCTGCGATGGCATTTTGTACTGTATTTTTTTTGTTATTTAACACCTCTAATGGGCTTCTATAAGGCTAAATAAATATCTAGAGAAAATGTAGGTTTTATGACATTGAGTTCTATGTAAACATATTTACAAGCTAATAGTCATCTAAGGCCAGGGAAATATGAATTCATTCGTTTGTGGTTTCCATACGACTGCTTCAATTCCAGGGGTATAATCCGCGGCGACTCTATCTGGGACAAGCTGGTTTTCCGTAAGGTTCGCGAAGGCATGGGCGGTCGTCTCCGCATCATGGTCGTGGGATCCGCTCCTCTCGCTGGCAACGTGCTTACCTTCGCGAGATGCGCTCTTGGCTGTCTGGTTAGTATCACAAATACACACCAGTATCCTGGCCCATCAATATTATCAATCAACCCATCAACCCAAAAGCGGGACTTCGCCTCCGACACAATAGGTAGATATACACCGGCTTCTGTCTTACGCAGTCTTTGGTGCGACTTGTATTCGAGACAAGATAAGAGTGAGCGACTGATTTGGTTGAATGGTAAGTAACTGTTTCTCCATAGTTATTTGTATACTAGTGACTCCATAGTGGGATAAGTTTATGCTGGTAGTATATACATGTGAGCTCTTTGCATGCTGTCTTGCTCTTATATCAGCAAGAGAAACAAACCAGGTTCGATCATGGTGTTCGAGAACATCGCGTAGGCTTTTTCGACATTGGCTGTTCTCCACAAAAGCTGTCCGGTCTGGCAAATTAATAACAAAATAATTAAGAGGGCAAAGGGAAAAAAAAACGAGAAATTGCACGGTTTCATCGTCAAATTGTATGAATTTAGTTTGTTGCTTGAAATAATAATCACTTGTTTAATAGTTCGTTTCCTACTACAATAATCATAAAACAAATTTTAAAAAATAGACGTTTATTATTGTAGTCCACGCAAATGTTGATAATTATTTAAGTACAGGATATTCGAAACAAGAATAAATTTTTTTGGTGGTCCTTATTCAATAGAATCTACAAATAA
Source organism: Eupithecia inturbata (assembly GCA_963662085.1). Taxonomy (NCBI): domain Eukaryota; kingdom Metazoa; phylum Arthropoda; class Insecta; order Lepidoptera; family Geometridae; genus Eupithecia; species Eupithecia inturbata. The sequence continues at coordinate 5,854,060 of OY759195.1, forward strand.
GAGCTTCCAAAACAGGTCTTCGAGAGTTTTTGCCTAAACATGCATCGGGAGAATGATTATAACTACATAAAAAAAGAATTTTTCTAAAATTTGTTTTATTATTATTGTAGTAGAGAAAACGAACTATTAACATGGCATGATTATTTCAAAAAACCGTGCAATTTCTCGTTTTTTTTTTTGTAATAGCCCTCTTAAGCGCTGCCATGTCCCGCTTTGCGTAAACTTTTTATCGAAGCATGAGTCTCGCAACCCCACGTTTAGCATTCGCAATTTCGCTTCCGGCGAGCACCACACACAACGTACATACATCTACGCAATTTGCCGTCGCTCGGTGCGTTCGTGCATAGGACTGCACAGCCACAAGAATCAAGAAATGTAAACTCAACCAAACCACAGGCATTACCCAATCGTCTATAACAGAGAATTTATTTGCATGATAGTATCATTGCGGTCGGCTTGGCTATCCTCATCAGCCACACCTTTAGAGATGTGTGTCGACTGCCTTTTTTTTTGTTGCTTTTCTTTAATTAGCTAGGATCATAATAATTATAGAACAGAAGCCGTTCCTCGTCTAGAGTGTTGCTCTGTAAGCTACGAGTGTGTTGGACTTTCGTCAGTGACTAACGCATTGGTTCTTATATTCCATAATATTATTCATCATATAGTGGAATGTTCCGGGTGTTATGGGAATTCTTGGGACAAGATGATGCTGTGTTGACTGTCCAGCATTATTTATTTATTCAATCATGTACGCACACATCGATAATCTGGATCTTTCCTAAGCTAATGAAAAAAAATCATGTTTAATTGCAACATGGAAGATCGCCATTTCATCATCGTGAATGAAATGCGTCAGAGAAAATATTATATAAATAGTTTTAGTGACAATTCAGTTCATCTCATAAGCTTGTTAATAAATTGTAATTAGCATACCTACACTGTATTAATTAATGTGTGTTTACGGGATAAACATTATTTAGAGATCGTTAAAGTTTACTGCTTCTGCGATCGTCTTAACGATCTTAATGGGTATGATAAATAGGAGTGACAACATATCTTAATATGTTGTCACTCCGTAAGACCGACGTAAGTACTAACCGGCGTTACGAGGCGTAATGTAATGTGTTACAACAGCGAGCCTTCGTGCAGTCAGTACGGGGAAAGAAGACGCTCGCAACGAGCAACGAGACGGATTTTAGCACACGGCAGCGTAACGTTTCATGCCATAACATCGGTCAGTACCCACCTTTATGTGACTGGTAGTCGGTGTAGTCTTCGATTTGTTTTTTATATTTATTTTTGACAAACCATGGCGGTCATATTCTGCTGACTGATTCCGAATGGCTGACATACACATTATAATTTTGTCGCTTACGCACGCAATTGATGAGAATTCTTGCTGGTCATCCGAAACTCACCTTCTCTGACCTAAATGATAATAGATATGTGTTGTAAATTTTCTTTTGTAATGGCATAGCAATGATGTAATTTATCACTATGAAGTTCAGTCGATGGAGCATCGCCAAAACTCTCATCGATATTTTAGGATCGACTTGGTTCAGGAATCTCGAGTTATTTTATATCAGTCTATCAGATAAAACCATACGAGGCCAGATAAAATATACAAATCGAATGGAACGGCGAAGCAATGTTCTTTGAGGGTTAGCCCCAAAGAACCTTGCTTCGCAAAGTGCATAGACAATATTCAGGAAGATGTCTATTCAGATTTCACCAAAATTAAACTGTACTAATCTGACAGGACTAATAAAGTTGCCGTCCCTTTCATAACGATCAATACACACAAGATCCGTCAAGTGCGAGTGTGACTCGCGCGCCGAGGGTTTCGAACGTTTGTGAAGTATACCAATAAGTACTATAGGTACCGGTTAGAGACTTTGCTATTTAATGAAAACCTTAAAATTAAAGGTACCTACATTTCATATGTATCGGATTGCAAACTTCGGAGTAGAGAGGGTATAATAGTAAAATGTTCAAGCTTTTTCAAAATATTTCCAGAAATATAAAAATACAGAAATTTCAAAATCTGTTTCGAGGTGTACAAACCGATACCTTTCATTTGATACCCCATACGGTAAGGTAGCACCCCCTTTTAAAAAAAATCCCCCCATTTTTGTAAATTTTGCAAAAAGTGTTCTACTTACGGAATTTACTATATTGTTTTCTGTTCAATATAAATTCATAACTACAAACGCTACATACATTTCAGATGGATAGCTCAGCAAACTTCGGAGATAGGTCTCTATTAAAATTTCGTCATCTCGATTTGTACAGAAAATTTTAATTTTTTTTTTATTTTAATCTCTACAGGCGCACAAAATGTACTAATATTTTTTTTAAATTTCAAATTATTTGCTGCTCTAGTTGCTGAGACATTAAAGAAAAAAAGGACAGAAAAAGCGACATCATAAGGGTTTCGAAACCCTATAAAGATATATAGCATAATTTTTACTGCTGTCAATTATTAGTAAAATTTTGACGACATCTGAATTGACTCCATAAAAACTGCATTTTGTAAATTATGATATAACTTCTCTTACCCGTTGTTTTGTTGTTGATCCAACCCACAATTCTAACGGTCAGTATTTCTGAATATGGCAGTATAAACAGCACCCACCCAAGTCAAAGACATTGTGAGAAGAGTCCCACACGTGGAGAACACACTACATTTATGGATGTTTCACATTTTACGACGACCAAATGCGAAATATATAAAACTCCTAATAGGCTTTATGGAATACAGCTTCTTTAGTTTGTTAAGGCAGGTCGTTTAACTCCTGCCTTAACAAACTAAATATGGTCTGAAAAATCTGTATTAAAAAAAAAAGACAAAAAAGGAAATTAATTAAAATTAATATGATCATGAATGCCATAAAATAAAATAAACAGTTATGTTGTCGGTACCTACGAACGTACTGTATGTGGGAAATGATGATTACGAAGGATCATGATGATGAATCATATAACAAGGATTGTCAAGATGATTATACGCGATAAACGAAATGTTGATGATTTATTAGTTGTGATTTTGACGATGATCACTATACTTCTTACGGGAGAGCTAGTCACCTCCTGCATGCGTGCGGTGAGATGGAGGAAGGGCAAAACGCCTGAAAAATAATATTAAAAATAAAAAAAAACTCTTTTTTTAAAACAAGCTTTTATTTGAAAATTCAGTTCAAACTCGATGAAATTACGTCATTTCGTTTAATAGTTCCTAAGGCTTTCCTCCAACTCCATCATCAGGGCCCTGGTCATCATCTAGGACCAAAGTGCTTGGGAAGACAAATCCAGCGAGCCCAAACTCGACGGGGTTACGTCGTTTCGTTTAGGAGTTCCTATGGCCACCTTCTGTCTTCATCATCAGACTGGCTTGTTGGTACCATAAAATTGCATTGTCACCAAACTTACATACGTATGCCAAATTTCAGCTCAATCGGTTGCGAGTAACTGGTCTAAAATTCAGTTGCACTTACTTACTCCTATGGCCCCGCGATCCGAAGTGTGTCTTGGTCTCCTTAAAGCCGCCACACATAGAAACCTTGGCCGTACCGGGTGGTATGAAAGGTTACACATACACCGACGGGCGGTATATGTGTAGTCTTTCATATAAATTCGTATGATACAACCTTTCGCCTCCAGCCCGGCCACGGTTTCTGTGTGTAGCGGTTTTATGAGAAGTCACCATTTTTCCCTGTCCTGCGCAGTTTCTCGCCAGTCCTCCGTTTGTAGCTCACGCAGGTTTAAACAGATTTTGGTCCTAGATGATAAAAAAGCATGTATTAAAAAATATGTTTTGGATATATTTATATTGTACTAGCTACTTCACACTATTTTTTCGGGATAAAAAGTAGCCTTTGTCCGTCCCTGGGATGCAATCTACCTCTCTGCCAAATTTCACTGAGATCCGTTCAGCCGTTTAGGCGGGAAAGGTAACAGACAGATAGACATCTAGAGTTACTTTCGAATTTATAATATTACTATGGATTAGGATATCGATTTGAGTTTGTGTATTGCACTCATGGAAGTGCAATACACAAACTCAAATCGATGGTGTATTGCAAACCATGAGAGGTCACTATGTAGTTAGAGGTAGTTCGAGTGCGAGGTCTAATAATACCTACATTGATACACTTATCAACAGGTCAAACCCTTATACATATTTATGTATTCCTTGTTTGATAGATCGTGGAGGGCTACGGCCAGACGGAATGCACCGCGCCAGTCACTCTGACGGTTCAAGGGGACCACGTCCCTGAACATGTCGGGCCTCCCGTCGCCTGCTGCAAAGTTAAGGTTTGTACTATTTCACCATTAGTTTATTGTCATTCAATCGCCTTTTATTCATCTGCAAAAGTTGTATGACTCTAGCCGAACTCGATGTGAAATGTTTGTGAACAAACCACGACAAAAAAACTCACTAGCATAAGCTAGTGAGTTTTTTTGGCGTCAATTTTCATATACCTATAATTAATAGTAAACAATATTCATTGAAGGAAGGGTCTCAAATTGACGAGTAATGTAAATTGCGTATAAAAAGACGCTGCAACAGAGTAATTTTCAGGTTAAGTATGGGTTTGTTTACAAACATTGTACATCAGATTTGGCTGGAATATAGTTGGATCAGTCCTATTGGGAGTTAGCCGAACACTTTGGTGAGTGGCTTCGATGTTGTTGATGTTGGTTCATTCAAAGAAACTGTTAAACAATATTGCCATAAAATTTAGTCCAACTAGTTTCTGCAGTAACAATAAGCCTATGTCTTATTCCAGGCTTAAAACTACCTGTATACAAAATTTCAGCACGATCCGTCCAATAGTATTGGTGCGAAGAGCTAAAAAACATCCTTACCTCCAAACACCCAAACTTATGAATTTATAATATTAGTGTGATACTTTTCATCACGATCAATGAGGAACGAACATTCTCTTCGTAGAATTTGTAAAGAGAACGAAAGTCAGCAAAAAGTATAAATAAACAACACGTTCCGATTTTTTTAAATGTATTGTGTAATTTTTTATTGTTTACTTCGTATTGTGTTGTATTATAAAATCTGTGGTATTGTTTACTACGATTTTTAGGTGATATTAATTTGCTAATTTTGCTATTGACGCATCACGAAGAAGTTTTTAATACTACAATAAAAAAGTAGATCTGGTTGGTGGTTTAGATATCAACAGCAACTTTAACTATTGCATCTTTAATTATTTTATTATTATCATTCATAAAGATATATTTAAGAATTATATATAAGATTATATTTACGGTCTTCAATTTAAGTTCCTAAAATTATGAGGCAAAGCAATCAGCAAATGTGGTTAACCGATTGAGTTCTGCGCTTTTACCAGCAGCTGCCAAAACATTACGTCGACGCTCTGTACCAAATAAACAGCCATCCGAAAGGAATCTCTCAAGTGGTTTCGCACCGGAAATGTTCATTACCCCAGTAATTTTAGACTGATGCAATTTTCCAGACGCTTCTGTAATGCTGGGGCCACACTACCGAGAAATGCCGTTGATTATCGCGATGTTGGACGTTGAACGTTGGTGTGGCAACTTCTTCTCGCGATAATTTTACAACGGCGTTCACATTGCCGTTTTACGTTAGGCGATAGATGGAGTGGCGGCACATCAAAGAGACATCGCGAGAATTATTGCGTTGAGGCGGCCACACTATAGCGTTAATTATCGCGTTAGTTACTGCGAGATTTATTGCGATGATTGCCATTTCCCGGTAGTGTGGCCTCAGCATAACGCAAAATTCATTCAATTTTCTTTGATTGGAACATGAATGTGTGACATGATTACGACGTTTTAAGTATTTGTCATAGGTTGTTGAATTACTAGATTCTCTCGACACTGCCTTCCTACTCCTACTGCAGATCAGAGTTATCCCAATTTTACTATTAACTATCAAAGTGATAGTGCGCATACCTAATTAAAAAACTGCTTTTAACCTCGGACTAAGTTTATTTTTATCATTGAATGAGTCTAGACTAGAGATAATCATTATTTTAGTTTTTTTCAACAATTATTAGTCGCTGTGTTATATACGAACTAGCTAGATGCACACTTAAAATATTGGACCTCAGTGGCGCAAGATGGGAGTGGAAGGAGGGAATGTGGGCATTTGCCCAGCAGTTGGACAGTACAGGTTAATAAAAAAATAGTCTCTGTGTCTATAATATTCTCTCATTAACTTCCAGCTAGTGGACGTGCCCGAAATGGAGTACTTCGCGGTGCAAGGCCAGGGCGAGGTGTGTGTACAGGGAGCTAACGTGTTCAAAGGATACTTCAAGGAGCCCGAGAAAACCGGGGAGGTTATCGACAACGATGGCTGGCATCACACAGGAGATGTTGGCAAGTGGCTACCGGTGAGTTTCAAATTCGCTTGTAACTGTTCAGGATGAGAGACGAGAAACTGGGTTGCAAAAGTATCCCAGCTGCCCTAGATGTTATGTTTTGGATATATACATATAATAGAGTTGTTAAATAATAGATTCAGGCGTTACTTTGCGGAAATCCATTCTGAAATATTAGGATTAAAAATATTTGGTAACAATAATATTACATAGTAATATTTTTAATGCTAATATTCTAATAGAGTTGTTATCGGGAAAATTTCAGCAACCTGTAGGGCTTCAATTATTCTATTAGCAAATATATTAGACAATTCATGACATGATATTATGAGCAGAGGAACAACTAACAACACAACACAACAACTAACATGATTCCTGTTTCATCTTAGTTGTTGTGTCTTTTTATATAACGAACTTGAAAAATTTAATATATGAACTATATCTGATACCATTGTTTGCAATATATTTGACTCAAATGTTTAGTTGAAAAGGAAACACGAAATCTGTTTCCATAACAGGCTGTCAAATTGATAAGGAAAATATATACATAATATTTTCTGCATCTTTCCAGAACGGTACACTGAAAATCATTGATAGAAGAAAGCATATCTTCAAACTGTCGCAAGGCGAATACATAGTTCCTGAGAAGATTGAGAACATGTACATAAGGAGCCAGTACGTCGAGCAGGTGTTCGTTCACGGAGAATCATTGAAGGTAAGTCCATGGAATACAAACAAAAAAGATACTTAATAACCTAACCTACAGCCCATGGTTATGGATATTAAATTAAAAAACTCCTTGTAGTTATCCAATTAGCATAACGTTTATTTACCTCGCGTGCCGAAAATGTGCTGGAGAGCCTCTTTGCTCGCCGCAAAATTCAATCCGCTTCCGACCGCTTTCCACGTGAGACGTCAGGATATAAAAACAAAATGTCTTGTTGTTCAGTAATTAACTGTGCAAACACCACCAAAAAGGAAATTGTGTAATTTAGTGCTGTTTTACACCACACTCGAGTGTGCCACACGTTTGAAGCTTGTGGGACGCCATTTTGTCACTGTAAAAAAAATGTATCTTAAGATAGTTTAAGCCCATATATATGCACATGTTTGTGCTGCGCGGTAGCGTGTTGATGTAATAATGCATAAGTCACAATGTGGTCATCACCGAGCTCTCGTGACAATATTGTTAAGAAAATGTATTAACTGTATGTATATTATCCTTACAGTCGTGTATTGTTGCCGTGGTGGTGCCAGACGTGGACGTGATCAAATGCTGGGCTCTCGAGAACGGCATTCAAGGCACCTTCTCAAAGCTCTGCGAGAACCCGAAGGTCAAGAAGATGATCTTGGACGATATGCTGCAGTTCGGAAAAAGTGCTGGCTTGAAGAATTTTGAACAGGTATGGAGTTAGATATAGAGAGATATTGTTCAGGCATAATGGTACCGAAATGAAACTTCCGAAGTGCTCATATATCTTTTAATAATGAATTTACAGTGTTTTGGAATAAAAAATTGCGGAGTAACAATGTTATAGCCTCGCGAGAGAATGTCGAGTGTTATCTGTAAAATCTATATAAAAATAGCCTGCGAGAAAACAGACTATCGTGAAGATTGCTCTTCATTTTGCATCAGGCGTAAACAGATATATTTATTTACTACTGCAAGGTACAATACAGTGATAAAACATAATAAAAAGGTACATTAGTTGACTATTATTGAGTCATGAGTTTCTTAGCGAGTCAACTCAAAAATCGTTCGTAGTTTACCCGCTTACATTCGTAATAACTTCGTCAAACTACGATAGGTTTATAGTAAAATAAGCAAAACTTGTTACTTATTTCAGGTGAAAGACATATATCTGCACCCGGATCCGTTCTCCATCCAGAATGGTCTTCTAACCCCGACACTGAAGGCGAAGCGGCCAGAGATAAGGAATTACTTTAAGCCACAGATAGAGGACATGTACAATCATCTTGAATAACACAAACTTGAATAATACCTAGAAGCACGTCCACTGACGAAAATAACCGATCTATATCCAACGGATTCTGACGATGATTTTAATACATCGTCAAGTGTCACAAAGGTTTGTGTAGATCTGTTTGTTCCTAGTGAACACTAACCTTAGAAAGTAGCGAGTTTGGCTCTGAGGAATTAGCTCTTGAATCTCGATAGCCCTTTTTGCAATTGTATGAAAGTAAATCTGAATGAATGAGATGCCCAATATTATTTTTAGATTTATAGTAAAATGCGTTCTGTAAGTGCATTTTGCGTTGCGATCAGGCGTCGCTAAACTGTTTATAGCAGGCGTTTGGTTTCTTGTTGGTTTCGTTTTGGCAAGTAGATTACACCTTTTGAAAGTAAAATGCTATATTTTATCGTTTATTTACGTATACCTCTAAGATATTCCGTCACTCAATTTTCTCGCTAAAAACTTTTCTAAAACACTGCTAGGTTTAAAGACCAATGAAATTGTACTCAATCGGCTTCGGCTTAACATAGAATTATTAAAATTTGTATATACAATATATGCTAAGCCTCTCTTGTCTCGAAGCGGATAGCTTTCCCGTCAGGTTTTACAAGCATTTTTAGAATACTGACTTAAATATTTGGGTAAGCTGTCAGCGACAGTTAGGAAGTCCAGTTGCAGAGTTGAAAATTTTGTTATTGACCTAGCAAAATAGATCTTTGTATTTCATAAAGGGCACGTAAGACTGATTGTTTGAAGTGCACTCTTACATGCTTGAAATAAGGTACAGTAGTCGCCTGTCAAGATGAAATTTTCGGTTTGTTGCGAACGGAAGACTACTGAATATACGCAAGGGGCTAATAACTATAACTTGTAGATATTAATTCATTCATAAACGATGGCAATAAAACGAATGTTTCGTGCAGTCAATTACACTTAGTGAAATTTCCGAAGTCGCATTTTGCATTCTTATGTGTGTACTTATTTATAAATAATTTAGATAATAAATTAACACCAGTCCCACGCCATCTATCTAGGTAATTAGTTTTGTTATTTTCATCGTGAGTTGATAATATATGTTTATTCTATGAAAGCTGCCTGCGTCACATATCATATACCAAATTGAACCTCTTGATTTATCCATGTGACGTTGTTTATTCAAATTATCATCTTCTTTCTTATTCTCATCGGAAGACTTATACAAGGTTCTGATGAAACTCAGTCTTCAACTTCAGTCAATTGTTAACATTGGCCTTGAAAATATATTTCACTGTTGGGACTGCAATACCATGTGTCATCAACTCAATAGAATTGGCTAGTGAAATTTAAATTTGTAGCAAATTTTACTTACTTTATCTAGTGAAAATATCTAGATAAATAATTTATATTCACGTTGTTTTGTAGTAAGTATAAAGTTGCAGTTAATGGTTATTTTTAAGATTATTTGAAAGCAAAAGTGCTATTATTTGTAGAAATAAGTTAAAATTTTTAATGTACCTATACATTTTGTTCAATCTACATACTTTAGGTACATTTCTTTTCGCAAACCACTATAGTAATTTTGGAGGATTCATTTTGTAATGAGTCAAACTGTGCCTTCAAATTTTAGATTTATAATTCGATACCATGTTTCAAAAGTTCCCGATAATTCACATTTTGATTGTGTTATATTTTGTGGTGAGTGGTATCTTCTAAAACCCCGTTACTGAAATAATTTTTTGCTCTTCCTAGAGCCCATTTTGTGCCGGTGAATTCAAATTTGTCGGTTGGAACTAAAAGAAAAGTACTTACCTACATCAAAAACTATATATATTAACAAAATTAAGTTAAAATGAACTTAATTTTATGTTTTGTTTGGAATTTGATGTTTTTTTGCCACTGTATGTTTACCATACTTCGTTTCATCGGGTAGTAAGATTTGCGATTTTTTTTAATGAAATAAGTTAAAGTACTACCTACTTTACTAAGCGAAATAAGCCCTATCGCACTTTAGTATTTAATTTTTGTATTCTAATACCTATTACATAATAAGTTGCTTTGAGCGAAAGTTAAGGTTTCATGTTGTTTAAACCAAAATTTTGTTGTTATTGGTGCAAGTTGTACTACAATAATTTATTTTTAAATAAAATCGAAAAAGAGTAGTGTATTTTTTTAATTTCGTAATTTAACCAACCACCAGAAGATATACTAAATAATAACCCAAGAAATGCTGTGTGGTGTGTCCAGCATTATTTATTTATTTATTAATTTGAAATGTATGTCATCTATATCTGCTAGGAGAGTGCGGAGCACTAATGCAAACACGTAGCATCCATCTGGGCAAGCACCTGCACAGCCCAGACGAGCTACGAGCACCACCCCACCAGCATCACCCCGAAGAAAATCCTGCAGTTCCTAGCAGCTGCAAGGGCTAGTGGCGAACTATGAACGTCGCAGCTTCAGGGCTGAACACTCGAGTGGCGATCACAATAGGCCTATCATGGCCGTAGTGACACAAAAGCCACCTAAAGCAAATAAAAAAAAATAAAAAAATGTCCTATATAGCTATATATGTTATATAAAGGTTTTCTATGTAACCTAATCTAGCTAACTATTAACTTTGGTGGTATTTATTTCGTAGATACTTTGTGTCTTATTTCGATTTCTTGATGATAACCTCTCCATGACATAGATAATTACACTACTTTATTGCAATGGGTTCTTCCAATATCCTAAGTAGGTACATTTCGATATTAGCTTCTTTTTGTTTTGTTAGTTAAGTTTCCACCAAAGGACAGATCTGAAGATGACTGAGCAAGCTTTATAACACGGACCTAAATTACTCAGAACAGATAGAATCGAACAACAAACTAATAATAATAATAAATAATGCTGGACAATCCACACAGCATCATCTAGTCCCAAAGTAAGCAGAGCTTGTGTTATGGGTACTAGATGACAGATAAACTTAATACAATACATAACATAGATAGATATTTTTTATTATATATAGAAGATGCAACCAATTTGTAAATGTAGTCAAAGTTACTTAAGATGACCATCACGATAAGACATTATTCTCAAAACAGAAATATATATGCGCGAGATATCACAAAATTCTTAAGATTTCTTAAAATAAACGTTGCAGAGAGTTGCGGATTTCGCCAATGTGTTGGGAATTTTGCTTTCTTTCTTTTGATATATCTCACGAACCTCTAATCCTTCCCCTTTCTTCCCCGTAACGATAAACATAATTTTAGCGTAGATTTTCTTAGAACTTGCTACGATGTCACGACGGACTGGGGCGGTGGCCGTGGCGGCGCAGCATACAAAATACTTCAACGCGCACCCACTTTCTACACTAAATTCCTCTTAGCTCCGGAACTAGTAGACCTAACGAGTTGCGGTTTTCAGTATTATAAACATCGATCAAGGAGTCCCCGGTAGATAACTAGAACCTTACAAAAATGACACTCGAAATTGTCAACGAAATTGTTTGACGCAGACAGTTTGCGCAGAGGCGTGACAAGTTCTGTACATACGGAAGAAGAAATCAGTGGCGTCGAATTTAATTTGTTTTAAATTTAGACCTGAAAATAATAAACTCTGTTTTATTATAGAAACAATCGGAAAATCATATTATTACCTAGTATCGTATTTAAATTATTTTGGTTCCTTCTAATTAGTTATAGGGTGCTAATTAAACTGACTTTATTTTTTATTAGCTTTCTTCTCCTGTAAAAATCTACATTGTCCTCTGAATTACTAAGTCAGCTACCATCAATGCGCGTCTAAAAATTACTATCTTAGCCACTATATAATCGATGTAAGCTACTGTAAATACAACTTAGCTAGGTTGGTATTTTTAGCATCTACATTTGTAACATATATTCAAGCAGTAAACTTCAAGAATATTTATATATGACACCAATAAAGTAATTATATCGACATCTAGTTTTATAACTCAGTAAGTATGTTTAGAAGGTTGTGAAACATGAATAATTTATAACTCGTCCTATATTCATTGAACATCAAAATTTACCTAAAATTATCATCAAATATATTGAATGTTAGGAACCATTACGATTGATGTGGCGCAGCGGGCGAAGGTCCGCCTGCGGCGCTGGAGGTTGCGTTCGGTTCGAAATCGTAGACCAACATTTCAAACAGTTTATCTTTTGATACAGATGGTTTCAGAGTGCGCATTATGGGGGGCCACGCGGAATACCTGATCAAAGATTCAAAATGAAAGCTTTTGATGTTTGCTATCAATGTGCTGACCATAGACTTAGGAGTTTTTCACTGAGCATATGGTACTGACTTTTCCCTACCCCTCACCCTTCTTTCCCATTAGGTAAATATGTTATTTCGTAGACCTTCGTTACGCGAGCTACGATGCTACGCCGGACGGACGAGGCGGCGGCGCAGCGGACAGTGACCAACTCGCGCAAATGTCTACTCGCGCAAACGTTCACTCGTGCAAATGTCTTCTTCTGGCGCAAATGTCCATCCCGCAATGTAATCAATCTTTCGCGCAAATGTCATGACCATGTTTACACTCACATTATCAGAAAACAAGAAAGTCCTTTACCAAAACTGAAAGTATTAATAAACGCTGAGTCAGCACGGAAATTTCATCTGGACCTTGCCTCACCCATCAGCGCACAAACGTCCACCGCTGAACGTACCTCTCCCAAACAAGGGCAGTTTTTCCATGCTCACCACGCTAGGCAGGCGGATTGGTGATAGCGTGGAGGTTATAAAATTACACTAGTAGGATACTACTTAAAAAAAAAAATTAAATAAAAAATAAACAAAATTCCACGGCAGAGAAAAAAAAGTGGCTTCTGCCATTCCACTAGTAGGTTCCTTTTCTCGGCTATTACGACATCCACGGGCTTTACCAAGAACGAAAGTGTTTAATCGCTGAGTCAGCACGGTGGTTTCACCTGGACGTTGGCAATTTGGAACGATTGGACAAACGGCCTCAATTGCTAAAGTCATAATAAAATACAAAATAAATTCAAGGTGAATAATACTATTATATTATTTGCCGTATAAAAACTATTATGTCTGTCTGTCTGGCAGGTAAATTACGTTTTTATTAAATGTGGCAATTCATTTACAAAAATTTGCTAATTTTAAAATAAAAAATTGTGATAACGACTCCGGCTGTTAAAGAAACCTACCAATTTTTTAGGTAAATAGCATAGCGTTTTGCTCGCGGTTCCAAATACTCCTACGACACAACCCCATATTTATAAATAAATAAACTAAAGTAAGTAATGTTTGTAGTTATAATTTGTGGCATAGGTGAATTACTAAGCAAAGCTGGCGCGATCCTCTTTTGTATTTCGTATACTGGAGGCCTACTTCACTAATCGAACGATACAAAAAAAACCTATAAAATTTTAATTAGCATCGTTTGATCGGTACCTACTCTAATCGAACGAAAACTGAAATTTCGTACAAAGTTGAGCTGCATTTTTATTTTGGACTGATGAAAGTGTATTTTTCATTCTATTTGCCACTGAAATTTCAGTCCTTAGAATAAAGCTATTCTATGAACCAAAATTTCAGTGTCAAATCATATGTAAAAATTTATTAGAAAGTCAGAGTCATAAAATTCGTCTGAAAACGGCCCTTTCGTAAGTAAGCAAGATTGGCTCTGGCAAGACTGGCTCTGGCTTTTGCGGCCGTAGGTACCTACTTCGCGACTGCAGATGAAAACAACAAGAGTAGGCTTGTAGGCTACCAGTGTGTCGCCAGATTTATGACGTCAGACATATATTTATGTGAAAAACAAAAGACAATCTAAAGTATTCTTTTACAGACTTACCTACACAGGCGTCTAAATGACATTATTATAGAATCCGAATATTCAATACAATAAAATAGTATAAGTTTGTTGTATTGTTTGCTACTTGCTACTGCCCGCGGCATAACACGCGTTTTTCCAGGATAAAAAGTAAGACAGCCTGAGTTGGGTACTGTAGTCAACTAAAAAATCTTTCATGGAAAAAACAAACTAGCTAGTATAATCTTCGTTGCATAATTTGTCAGCTCGATAAAATTTTAAACTTTCTTAAAGGTTTGCCACGACAAATAAGACCCGTATTATGTAAGCTTGCTCAGTCATAGGTCTATGCTTTAGTGACGTTTATGCCGTAGAAAATCTTTACTCAAGAATCGGACTGAGCAAGCTTTCGTAATACGGGCCTAAGACTGTATATTACCAAATGTCGACTACATTTGGTAATATTGACATGCAATCTAACAGACAGAGGGTGCTTATTATTTACATAGACATAAGAAAAGTTTATCAATTGTAGAAAAAAACTTCTGTTCTTTAGGTTGATGGCACAATCACAAAGTACAATACTAACTAACATTTTCCCGCGGCTTTGCTATCGTTGTAGGTCGGTACCCAAATTAACTGAGCAGCCTAAAGCTTATCTTTATAATAAAAATCATTCTTATATTCATGGAAGACAGAAACACTTAAAATAATATTATCATCTCTACATGTGTTAACATGTGAACGTGTGATTGCTGTGTGGTGCCGGCTTAGAGTTTGCACCACCACAACTCTTCCCGCGGGTGTCGTAAGAGGCGACTAAGGGATATCCAGCGGGGTTGAGCAGCATTGCCCCCTGCAGAACAATTCTACCACCAAACTGCGATCCCCAACCCGCATGCCCAACGTGGGGATTATTACCCCACGTGAGATAAAAGCCAACAAGGCGCTTATCAGGGGGAGGCCTGGGTCCAGCAGTGGACCAATATAGGCTGTCGAGGTGGCATGGCGAGGTGTTTAACATGTGCTGAATACACACAGCATCATCTAACCCCAAAGTAAGCAGATCTTGTGATATGTTTGGTATACGAGTACTTGTTGTGATATACTTTCTTAATAAAATCACTACATATACCTAGCTATTTTTTATTATATTTAGAATACATCCAAAACACCCGGACCAAATATCTGCAGATCGGTCAAACATTTGTTCATCATTTTCGTGTTTCACTAATCTGAAAATAGACTACCTATTTTCAGTTTTTAAGGAAAAAACAGATAAAATTAATAACACAGTAGTAGTTTAATAGGATTAATGTGTAGGTTTTGATAGGTAATTATGTCTAAATAGCTAAAGCTCAACTATGAAGTAGCGACATCTAGTGTCGAGTAGCTGCACTAAACAAATACTTATTGTTAAATTTTAATATCAACGAAGAGGAAAAGATTCCGAAAATTTACCTTTTTACTAAATGTCAACTAGGTATTACTAGAGTAGAGAAAACCAGGCTAAAAATAAATTGAGATACTTAGTCGTTTTGAAAAACATACTGAATGTTCAACTTGAATGGTCAACATCACAAAAGGCACCGTACTTAGATGAGTTAGCCAAATAGAAACAAAATTAATAAAAACAATTTGCACGGCGTTACAACTGCTATACCTACCTACCTACATTTTAAAGATATAAATAAATTCTCCATTACTTAGTAATTCTATAGATAGATCCATAGATGAAGATTCCCATTTCCAAGCTAATTTTTCGTGCTTTCAACCTAATTTTTTTTTAAGTTTAGGGGCATATTCACATTGTCCAGTCCATAGAAGTCAAGACGATACGCAAGTTGCCTGCATTCATTGCTATTCACATCTCATAAGTTTTTATTTATTCCATATTCCGCTTATCGGCGCATCACGCCAGCAAAGCAACCATCACAGTTTCTGTTAGTTGCTATACGGGCAGCGTGCACGACGCCCGTGTCGATCGTGCAGTGCTGCCATCTATTGCAGACGCGAGCCGGCTTAACCTTGGAAACCGTTTCTTGTGTTGACCGTTCAATGCCCGTGGAGCCCGCAATACTGAAGCAAAGCAGGCCTAAATCCATGATATTCCATCCAAACCACCAGGAATAAGAAATCAAATGCGCTAGGCGGCGGTGACACCTGTCAAAATGACGTGACACATAAACATAACCTATCAGTGAAAAAAGTAAAGTGAAAAACATTAAGCGCCGAAATGACGGGACCACTTCTAGTTCGTTACGGTGAGTTAGATTCGATGTTTGTAGGTTATGCGTAGGTTATGTGATGTTTTGATGAAAATGTTGAAACTTAGACGCATAATGATAGCGTTTATTTACATTTACAACAGACAAAGACGTGTTCTGCGCGTTTCTATAAATAGAACGCGGGTAATGGCGGGTATAATCAGCAATTTATAGTAGGTAGGTACCTACCTTGTTTGAGTATAACTCGGTTCAGGCCGTTGCTTTTCCGCGTTAGACGACGCGACGTTTACTTAACTGGTAGGTTAGGTAGTACCGTTTCCCACAGTCATGCGTGAATTTCGTGCTTGGTGATCTCACACGAACGCGTAAACAAACTCAGTTGTATCTACTGATTAGGTATGGCTAGGTACCTACGGTGAATGCATGTTTACTCATAAGTTGGGTGCCGGCGACTTGCCAAGCTTTCTACTATTAGGTATAATAGTCGACGTCTTGTGCAAGATAGAACCAGGAAAAATAGTCTACGGTATGGAGAACAAACCTGCTGCTACCTGTTGCCATAGGTTTATTGAAAAAATACATTTGTAGTACAAGTTATAAACATAAATAACTAAAAGGTTAAAAAAAATACAAATATCACGCGAAATTATTGGTAAGAAAAATTAACAACAGGAAAAAAAACGGATATAAAATAATATAACTTTATATTTCAAAAGAACTCCTCGACTAGGGTGGTGGTGCACCCTACCTAGTGCCCAGCCTATTATCTATTTTTGGTTTATATAAATTACTAGCTGCAGCCCGCGGCTTCGCACGCTTTTTTCCGGAATAAAAGGTAGCCTATGTCCGGCCCCGGGATACCATCTACCTCGCTGCCAAATTTCACCGAGATCCGTTCAGCCGTTCTTGAGTTATAAATAGTGTAACTAACACGATTTTCTTTTATATAAACAGATACTAGCTGCAGCCCGCGGCTTCGCACGCTATTTTCCGGAATAAAAGGTAGCCTATGTCCGGCCCCCCGATACCATCTACCTCACTGCCAAATTTCACCGAGATCCGTTCAGCCGTTCTTGAGTTATAAATAGTTTAACTAACACGACTTTCTTTTATATATATAGATAGATAGATGTACGTAACCTGCTTGGTCTGCGTCTATCATAAACTAACCAAAAATTATGAATCAGCAGCAGCTTTAGAATTGCTTTGTGGAAATAACTAATTTTTTTTAAATAAAGTCTGAATGCATTTTAATCTAAGCCCAAGAATATAATTCGTTGTATGTACGATTCCATGTGTTATTCGATTTAAGAACGTAAATGACGTGAATTCACGCGCAAGAATGACTACCTTAATAAATATGTTTGAAAAGCTATACTTATATTGAGCAAATATCAGAAGAATAACGATAAAAGAAACTTAATTAAACATGCAATTAAGTAAAAAGCCTAATTGTCCAGCATAAAAGTGACGATCTCAGAAAAGTAATAACCCTGTCAAGTGAAAATTCGAAGTCAGGTGTGAATTAGTTTCACCAAAAGTTGTTAAAACATACTCATACGTATATTATTATCGGACTAACGGACTATATTATTATGTATATTCTACTACATAATAATATATGTAGACGTGACGTAGATGCAACGACCGGTATCGAACCCTAAAAACTGGCAAAGAAATAGACCATGGCTATAGCAGTAAAAAACTATCCGCTAGTTCTTAAAATAAAATTAATTTAAACAATAGAAGTAGATATCACAACTGTAATCTACAATTTCTTAGAAAAATCTCTAGTTTTGAGTCCAAATTCTAAATAATATCGAATAAAACAATAATCTCCTATACGACAAGTATAAATAAAAAGTAAAGAAGAAGAATTAAAGTATTAATTGATGAAGATGAAAACGAAATAGGTACCACGGTAATACACGCAGATACTCGTATAGGTAGAGAAACATTAAAAATAGAAGGCAAGTAAAATCATGTTTGCTCTTGATTTGCATAAGAGATACATACTGATAAACAGTGATCCTATCAGAACCTTAGTACATTTAGTTTTTTATAAACATTTAGTGATGTTTGACATATACTTTGCGATTGTGATACCATTGTTAATTTAAAATAGGTATTTTTAAAATAGGTATTTTTTTTATCACTTTAACAAAATAAAATGATTCTGAAAGAATGGAATGTATTAACGTTTGAATTACTTTTTTAACGGAAATTATTATAAGCATGGAAATTTTGATGGCTCACTTGCTGTTGATACATACTCCATTTGTGCTTTTGCTACCTTCGCCTTTATAGGAAATCAGAGTACCTTTATCAGACAACGTGCTAGCTCTCAAAAAGGTCCTGTTTGTTTATACGTGCCCTAAATATGTCCATTTACGAAGACGTGTATACCACAGATGGAGAACTCCATTATCTGCGATACATAGTAATCAAAATGATTGTGTTAGTGTTATGCCATAAAAAGAGGTACCTAACTTATCTACCTGTCATCCATCGCTGCGTAGATTGGCATTTATAGATTTTTCAAGTCTATTATAATTGTATGAGAATCGAGTCGTATCGAACTCATTAAAAGAAGGAGGTTTTCATTTCGTTTAAATATTATGTGTGTTTATGTTCGGCTATAACTCAACAGCGTTGGCTAGATTTCCATTAGGAACGTATAATTATTATTTTGGTTAGAAATGGACTCGTCTTATAAATTTAGTCAAGTTGTGATAATGAGACCACCGAGAAAATCTAAAAGACACTATGCTTGATATTCTTTAGACAACAGAAATAACGAAACTTATGTGTATTTTCCAGTTGGTACTTACTTATGCAAAGTGTGAAGAATCGAAAAGATGATGTATTGTTTTGGTTTGTGAGAAATACTTAATAAAATGTTTATTTACCCAGATATTGAGACTCTGGTCTAAGAAAGACCTCGAAAATGAAACTAGGACAAAAACATAACAAGCAAGGCCACTTAGCGAAGATTAACATTTGTTTTTATTGATAACTTTTATTGATGAAATTTCGGATATTTGAACGGTTTCCTCAGAAATACTAGATTTTTTGTCCACATTATCATTTACTTATATCATTTATTTATTAAGCTAGATTATACACGAATGCAGTTATTTTTTGCAAAGATTTTATAACCTACCAAATTACCTAGTATGCACGAAATTTTAATCATAAAAAGTGAATGACTTAAAGGGTTAATCTATGCCCAGAATTTCAAGCATGCCCATACTGATGAGTAGTTTTGGCGTTATCTGGAAGCACATAGGTACACATTTTCCCATATCATAATGGCCATAACAGAAACTTTCGCATTTATAGCACAATTATAGCATGAGATGAATCGGATAAAGATGTTCTGTCTGATAGATAAGTTAGCAGTAAACGTTTGTTATGAATCCATTACTGAGAGCGTAAGGTCATCTCCATCACTTGATATTGTATTTAAAAATAGCTTAGCTTTTCCAACTGGCGTCAAGGTCTCTGTTACGGTTACTGACGAATTATAGCTAGCGTGTTCTTTTGTTCAGTTTTTTTTTATTGTTTTAGATTTAAACATAATGATACCTACTTAACTTTTTCGTGTTTTTATTTTAAATCTTATTCGAGTTTATGGTGTTATTTTCTGATTAATATGTGGTTTTTATTTTCTTTTCTTTTAAAGATGAATTTTTAAATTCAAATTTGTTATGCACTAATAGTTTTGAAATCACCGATGTTATCTGTGTTTTTGTTGAGTTTATGCTATTACGTCGCTTCTCGTATTTTTATGAAACTTTTTGGCAACATGAAAATTAGCTAACATCCAAATATTTATTTTGAGCATCGGTTCGTTTCGTAACCATTTCTGGCTTTCTTATTCCGATTTCGTAGCCTATAAAACAACCTAATTTTCTTTCGAGTACTACATAAGTCGCAATTTCTGGTATGAATAATGCAACTATGCAAAACACGGTGATGTAGTACCTTATTGCACGTGACCAGGTTTTATGCGACTTCGAAGTATTTAAAGCCATGCTTAGAATTCTAATTATGTGAAGTATTATAAAACACCAGTGTGGACACGCCAATAAAGAGACACGAATATTTGTAAATCGGGAAACGACAAAAACCGATGGAACTATAGATAAAACAGCGTAAGAGACCAAAATACTCAAAGATATTGGGATTATATTATTGACCTACGTGAGATTCAACGAAGACACATTAACCTAGATAAAACGTTAAAGATGGCTTTTTCGAATTGATAGTTTGGCAATGATTTGCTTTTAAATAAAGAGACGTCTCGTCGATCTTTAATATTTTTCTTCAAGCGAATTTATAAGCAAATGTTTATAACCAAACTACGGACCTCCACAGGATGTATTGGTCTACTGCTGGACCCTTCTATCAAATATATTGATCGAAGGCTGGACCCAAGCCTCCCCTGATAAGCACCTTATTAGTTTTTACCTCGCGGGGGGTAATACCCATAATTTCCACGCTGCGCATGCGGGTTGGTGATCGCAGTTCGGTGGTAGAATTGTTCTGCAGGAGGCGCTGCTGCCCGCCCCCGGTGGATATCCATTAGTCGCCTCATACGACACCCGCGGGAACGGTTGAGGTGGTGCAAATTCTAAGCCGGCACCACACAGCTAACCTAAGTGGTACACAAATAAATACATAATTATAGCTAAAATAAACTGAACACAGTTTATTGCTCCTGTTATTAAGATTTAATAGTCGAACTAGTTAATGGACTCGTAATCATGATGTTTGTTTATTAATATATGGTTTTATGTTTATAAATTATACAACTTACCTACTGCAACATTTTAAATTTTGTAGAGCAATAAGTATTAAAAAAAATGAAAGAAAAGTATTCGAACGAGAGCTTAAGTTGTTACGGATAGTTGAAGAAATACAGGTTGTTTGTAAAGATATAAAAGTGAATAAAATATTATTAAAATACAAAAATATCATAATAAAATTAATTAATGTGAATGTTCAAAAAATAATAAGCAATGTTGTTATTTAAGTACTAAACTAGCCTCTAAGTAGCCAAGAACGGACAATTCGTATTTTTATATTATTGGCCCTGCGTAGTGTGCTTTTCATGAGGAGAATTTGACTCCTTTGCCCATCAGTTAATTAAATATCCATGGCGATTGCGGTGTTATTAGAATCGGACCTTTCAAATCAGCCCGTGAATGTCGTAGGTGTCTGGGGGTCAGCCCTGAAACCAGTCAACCTACCAAAGTAAGGGCAGCAGCTTCCTTTTGTGTATTCTTTGACAACCTCTACTGCGATCTCCGAGCCGCCTGCCAAACGTGGTGATACTGCCAAAACCGCCTTTGTTGGGGCAAGCACGTTCAGCAGTGCTGAGGCGTAATATAATTCAAATATCTATTGGTTAGTAAGATACTATGCTTTTTGGACGTTCTGATACAATAGGTTTTTTACAGCTACACACTTTCTAGACTTGATAAACCACCTTGAAACAAGTATATTAGAGCAAGATGGTCCTGTGTTCCTCGTGATGGCGAAGAATAAACACGAACTTGTGATCTCAACCGAACATCATGTTTATAGGCACGTGTATTGTTACCTGATTTTATCTTGTGCATAGGCAATTTGAACCTTCTCTTCATTGATTTAAAGAACATAATAATTGCTTTTAGCAAGGCTTTGATCTGTATCCTAGAAAACTATATCAACCGCAATGTTTACACAGCCATGTAAGTTAATACCAATTTATATGATTTCTAGAAGATTATCATAAAAGTAATAGAAGCAAACGAGCCATTAATCTATGAGAGTCATAAAAATGAAGTGACGAAAGATAAAGATGATTTATTCAAGACCACGACCACGAGTCACGATAATTCAATGAAAACTCTGCAATGTCAACCATTGAATGCAAATAATAAGTTGACAAATTCAAACTACAAGAAAACTAGACGCGGAATATGAAATTCGGCTTGTTCTTTTGCGTCAAACAGAAATACAAAATAGCTAGTAGATACATTTAAGAGACAGGAAAATATTAGCCATAAAATATTATGGCAGGGAGGTAGATGGTATCCCAGGGACGGACATAATACCGCCGTGAGGGCCCTCTACGTCCACACTCATGTAAAACCGCCTTACGTTTGGCATGGCACCTAGTATCTACAACAAAATCCCTTTGTCAATACGCTCCGAAGGTAATTTGATTGCATTTAAAAATAAGTTAAATCAATTATTAGAGTAAAAAGTATATTACACGGTAGATAAATTTCTAACTGATAAATTGTTATTGTATTTCTGTATTTACTTTTGACATCTACTTATTAATATTATTCTATCGTTGTCATTCGTTAACACAATACGATATTGTCATTCTAATTTATATGTATATTAATTTTGTGCTATTGACTGACTCTACCAATATTGAAAGTTTTATTTTATAGATTTGTAAGACTTTAGCTTAATTATTGCTAATTTCTCATTTTGCATGTTATGCTGTAAGCCTGACCATGGTAGACTAGAGATACCTACTATAGATGACATATGACCAATGTACACATTACCACCTAGTCAATGTCGTATGAGTTAAAAAGTCGAATGAGTGCTTTATATAGATAGGCTACTGACATAAAGTGTGATTGCAGCTTAATTGGTCATTAGCTTATTTTTTGATTGTTTCCTTTTGAAGTACCTACCTAAATATTCGTTTATTTTGTTTAAATGTTAGTAATAATAATATATGTAGTTTTGTGTTATAAATATGTACAGAATGTATGTATTATATTAGTTCTGTTATTTACTTTTTTCTTAAATATTTTTCTCCATCCCAAGGTAGCTTGAGAGAAATTACTGACCGCAATACTTTGCTTTTTGTAGTATGTTTATTTCTTATATAGATATAAGTTATTATTTATGTTAATTTCTAGTACAATAAAGTGTTCATTCATTCATTTATTAACAAACGCACAACTGAATTCGTAACTTCTCGGCACGGACATAACATTCGCATAGAGAAGCCACAATCTATCCATAACCATTATGTAGATGTACCTAACCTACCAAGTAACGTGAACCTGTAGAGCGCTAGGAATGTACACAGAACAATATTTCTTAATTTACCCGTTAGACCGGTTTACGCATTTTGAAAATTATAGGTAGCGTTTGCCGAAAGCACTGAATGTATCTAAATATACCCTACTGTAATTCCACAGAATCAATTTTTATGATTACGTTGTGCAATGGTAGAATGAAAACTCCCTTTTAATTTATTCAGAAGTTCGAAGATGTCTATCGAACGTTTGTACAGTAGCAGAGAATATACAAAACTAACTTAACAGTTACTAGGTAGGTAGATACTTTAAAATAAAACTGCTAATAAAGTCACGGTGTCAATTTAGATATCGCCAAAACTAAACTAAACTAATTTGACAGCACTAAGAATGATGCCGTCTCCTTCATAACGGTCGAAATAAAAAGAATGGGATAACTTTTAGTGATGTCGATTTAGTTAGTTTTGGTGACATCTGAATTACACTGACACTGTGTAGGAACAATAACTATCAACATAATTTACATACTATACTAATTAACATATCAATCACAACGAATTTTAACGAATTGTACTTGGTTTGAGGTTTACACAAATTAACGTGTTTATGTGCTTATAAGTCAACAGTGTTACGATGACTCAAATGATGGTGACGCGAGGTTTGTCCGGTTTTTCGTTAGGTAGCTGCATCGGGATTTTCCTGGTAAAACGATGCTACACAACCGGTTAAAGTAAGTAGGAACCTACTTAACTGCAATTCAAAGAATTCAAAAGAATAATAATAATAAAGAATGTAATTCAAAGAAGTTCGCAGTTTCACGCATTTTAATAATGCTAATTTATGTGGGAAAATTTGTGTAAAATACATACTTTATGTATTCAAGATAAGATCCTTTAAACACCGAACAAAATTAAAAATTTTCAAGAACGCAATTGTTAAGTTTTGTTGAAGTTACCAATTTCATAATGCAGTAGGTAAATAATTCTGCGGTATAGTTAAGTTTCTACGCACGATACTTGCCTTAGTTAAATAATAAAACAGGAAGGAAATATCGAAAAAACTCTTAAATTCGATGTTAAACACAATAATGAAACAAAGATCGAAATAGATGACCTCAAACAATAAACTATTAATGATATTGTAATTACCGCAACAGACAACATTGCATTGGACAAAGTCCAACATTGAACAACTGCTGTTGATCAATTATAACTCATAATACACTCAGATACAGTTCAAAAAACCTTTGCTGTTGAGTTTACGTTCTTGTCTTCTGCTTGCCTACTAACAGCTAGTTTGAAATAAAGCATCAAGTAGGTATTTGCGCGGTAGGTAACTAAAGACTCGTTTAACTTACTTAATATCTATAGCGTTAAATCGTAATTTCATTAAGAATGTCCGCCATGTCACAGAATAATCCTGTATAGTACTAAGCCATGTTTACGAACATAACTATGTATAATACAAAAATCAAGATTCAGGAAACAAAACCAATAACCTTAACCCTAAACCTTCTTTGCAATTAATCCAATATGAATACAATGGCCAGGAATTTGGATTGAAACAGGTCCCACATAATCAGTTCTAAAATAGAAATAAATTGTATTGTGTTTGACCAAACAAGCAAGAGCTTTGTATGCCCGAACAACAGTCCCTATGTATTATGGGAGTGACACAAGAAGGCACTGTATGATAGAACGAGTAAGTCCCCATTTAAATGGTTTCAATGACTAAACATCTAAAAATAGATTGCGACCGGGGATGGGCATAGCATAACTGGTCAAACTAGAACCACAGGGAACATTTATGATCCAAATATAGCTCAATGGAAATGGAATAATAATGAGCACTTCATTTGTCCGTAGGGAAAATAGCTAAATGGTGAATCAAGAAAATGTACTAGATGTCAGAATTTGTTGCTTCGATTAAATATTTTTGTTCCAGGTGTGGGTGTTTTCTATGTTTAACTGAGTTATAAAGAGCATTAAAAAACCATATAAGTAGTGTGTAAGTCATCTAGTAGCCAAACAAGCTCTGCTTACTTTGGTGCAATGATATGTTAAATGTCTATTACACATCACATCATCATCAGCCTACAAAGTCCATAGACATAGGCCTCTCTGATAAGCACTATATTGGCTCTTATCATTAAAAGTTTATTTATTTCTTTAATTTTGTTTTTAAATGATTTTCCTAAGTTTTCAATGTCTTACAATGAATTTAGTTCTAAAGTTCTTCTTTGTGATGTATTAATTTGCTGTTCTTGAAAGGTTTCTTTCACATGTCGGCTTATTTACAAGCTGGTTCGCATAATCTTTCTTTTCTTGCTTTATTACTTTGAATATAAAAACCTTTCTATTTTTGGGGTTATTGCACCAATTATCAAGCCATTCAGTCGCAAAAGGCTTTACAGCTTGGTTTATAGGCGCCGATAAACCTGATTTGTGTGTAGGTGCTAAAATCAGAAAGATATTTACGATTTCTTATCGGAACGGTTGCGTTCGGAGAAATACCCCAAGCATATCACAACTCAAATTCTCAACTTCATCTTTCTTAATGATAATGACTTGATACGGATTTTTAAGAATGTAGGTAGTTTCATAGACTAGATGAATTATGTAAGCCAAGAACATTCATCATCATCATCAACACCATTCTACATAACAGCCAGTGGGTCTTAAGGGTATATTCACCAGCCCGTGAATTATTCGGTAAGTACCTAATCTATAATGCTTATGTTGTTTCTGCGCCGGACCTCACCCCATCGTGTCGGTGTGCCATCCCATCGGATTACGAGAGTGAGGGAATAGAGAGTGCACCTGTGTTTGCGCATACACTTGGGCACTAAAATATGTGCTGAGCACTTGTCTAGTGTCCGTTGTGACTGGCCGCTGTTGCCGATGATTTGGCTAAAGGGCTTCATGCTTATATGTACTTACCTATCAGCAGTTCTGATCTGGGTCATAAGCCGCGTTTATTGCGGACTGCGGACAAATGTCAAGCTATTTCCTTCTTGACGCCATTTGCAAGCGCATAGACTAAAATCTATTTGCATAGGCATTGCATAGACTAACTATGGATTAAGGTAAACATCTTCTTATTACCTTACAGCTAGAAGCATACAGCTAAGAGTTTTGAGTTCTTCAATGCTTTTCATTTATCTATTATGGCACTTAGAAACCTTTGGTGATCGTTCTAGTTACCTTAACTTCAAAATTAGATGATGTAAATTAAAATTTCTGAATTTCATCATTTTTATCTTTGTCTACTAGACTGAGCAAACCAATTAAGGCAAAGTTTACGTGATGTTGAGTGATAGCCCTGACCACAGCACTCAGGGCATTTCAGTGATAGTGACAGCCATGACCTATAATAGGCCATCACTTTGTTGTCACAATCGATGTACTGCGTTTAATTCGTTTTTCTTTGCGCAGCAGATTGAATTGTCTAGCATTATAAAATTTACCAACTTATTTATTTTGATAAAATATTCCTTTCTACCTAGATAATCAATAGATTTTATCGGACGTAGATTTGGCAGCGTACTATAGATAAAAATACAGCTGTCATACAAGTATAACATTGTGTTATCGCTCGTCAAAGCTAAAAATATCCTACTTTCGGAAAAGTTTCAAAGTCGAGGATTGTAATTCGACGCGTGTAGTGTCAATGTCAATCTTTTAAACCTGTCAGATACGTAGGTTGCTAGTTATGCTACTCGATGATAGATGGCATTATCTAACCATTAAGTATATCAGTTAACATCTAGTACTACCCATAAAACAAGCTCGAGCTTAGGGCTAGATGATGCTGTGTGAATTGACCAGCATTATTATTATATTACACATAGGTACTTACTTAATTTATCGTACCGTAATAATCAACGCGCATATTTTTTTGATTGTACCTAAGTAGGTATATATAATTTTTTTATCGATAGGTAGATATTGATTTTAATAATGATTGTTCTTATTTTAAAAGATAATAATCAAAACTATGCTAGAACTAAATAAAATCTTTTGCAAGTTTGTCGAGGTTTTGATTTCCACGCCGTGCCGCCCCGCCACGCCATCTGTCTGAACGACGGGAAAACTTAGTTCCGCTACTTGGCGCTAGAGAGCAGCAGATACTGCCAATATTTATTTATTTAGAAGACCGTATAACAATATAAAACAATAAGATAGCTAGGTACTAATCTAAACATTTTGTTTCTATTTGCAGGTGTTTCGCTAGGTAATATAGCACAGCAAATAATTACCGTTAACTACAATTTAGAAATGCAATTATGTACCTACCTACTAAATTCAAGTTGGTACAATTTCACTTTCATACAAGTAAGAAAAACTCTTTTAGTATGTAATTCCAATATTAACTCCATCCATCTACTGAACGAGTTCGTGCACGAGTTCCAGCATGTCGACATATTCCACGACAAGCTAAGTGGGATAGTTAAAAGTATTTTAATATATTTAAGTTATTATAACCTAGATTTATAAGTATTTGTCAATAGCATAAAATAGTGAAAGCTTTGCTTCTTAAACTGTAAACTTCTATCTTCTTTAATAATAACTAATTTAGGACAACCAAATATGGCTGTACCTTAATTTAATCATTATAAAGTTAGGTAGGTACTAAAAATAAGTTGTTTTAAAATTACCAATAGAACATCAAGTTTAAACCTATGTTTTGTCTAGTGGACATGGTAATATTAATCTGTGGTATAACATTATAACCTCGTCGTCGATCGCGCACTCGCACGGTTCGAGCACAAGTGTAGGTACATGTGTAGAGATCGCCTGAAATGAAAGATGTCTCATATTTTTAAGTTACAAGCGGAAGAGTTATATATTTCCAACCGCTGTTTTTGGAAGAACCTCAAGAAAAATATTCGGATCCATAAAGTCAAAAGACGAAGTCGTCATAAATCGTATAAAATTGTAAATCGTGAATCGATATGATCGGCACTCGCTAAACGTCCGGTCGATCCCTAAAATGTTTACTAAGTAATTTAATCACGTAATTATTACACCACTACAGACCTAATTCACGATTTGAATGTGTCAAAGAAAAAGTAAAGATCTGTGGTTTAACCTGCCCTTTAAAATACCAAGCTGTTAAAAGCTCTCTGAGGTTTTTTCCTAAAAGCTTTCTGCATAATAAATACAAGTTTCAAGTATTTTATTGCTTTTATGTTGTATAAAAAGGGCCCCGAGTCCCGCCTGGCGTTAGTAACGAGTCGTGAGCATGACGTCTCCTTTTTCCATACAATTTGTTATAGCGCCTCTATCGTGCGGACATGGAACTACGCTCTCGATCGCTTTACGTTACAACGTCAACAAGAGATGTAAAAATCTCCAGGAAAATGACAGATTATGACATGAATTGCGAGTCAATGATGCTTACGTTACTAACGTAAAAATGTTCATATTTTTAATTAAAATAGAATAAAACTGTTTAAAGGTACAAATAATGTCTGAAAATGCTTATCATATTTTTAGTAGCAAGAATTGAGGTAAAAGTATTTTTTCTCTATGGTAAGTAACAAAATAATATTTTGTAAAATGTTGTATTTTTAATATTAAAAACAAGGAAACAAATTGTAACGCTTGATTTGAAATAAAGATCTTGATGATTTTTGCAATATTACGACGCGGCTAGTTTTCTAAGAATTACCTTATTTTGTAGTTTGTTGATTATCAATTCATAATTCGTAGATCGCAATCTTACATGGTGTATTCTCCTAACATGATCCAAGCTTACCTACATTACAGTAAACTGTGTTGAGGTTAAAAAATCTTTATTTCTCATAAAAACTAAAAGTTCATTTACAATGAGAATAAGTAATTCGTAAATAATGTTTAAATTACATTTTACCTCTAGGACCTAGGTACTTATGTGTAGGCATTAGATATTCAATTTTTTTATATAATAGTGCTATTTAACATAATAATAATTTAGGATAGATGAGTACAAACAAATGTAATAACAAACCGACAAAATAACAAAAATAAACAGGGTAGACTGCAAAACTATTAGCAGTATGACTCTGACGAAGTATTATTATGTTATTGCTTGATTTTTTCTTTTGGTAGAGAAAACAGTAGCAGAAACTTATTTTTTAAGATTTCTTACCCTACTACATTGGTACCTAAAGAAATATCCACACTACCAATCAGTGACCAATGTGTAGTGATATATCGATTTGTAGGTAGGTACCTCAGTTTTGTTGGAGTGTTATAAAGTGATAAATAATACGTAGGCACCTGAAATAAGGCGTAAATTATATTTTTGCACAATAGCGACTCTAACGCCATCTCTTAGCAACAACTACATCTACCATAGACCGTGAAGTTCTTTATATTACCAAAACATGGCGCTAAAATCGCTTATTTATTTTGTTATTTTAACATGTAGGAATATTAATACAATAAAATAACGAAGAATTTATGAGCAAATAATTTTGTTTTACTAAATAATATGCAAATAAAAATACTCACGCCTCTGGTCTAAAGAATAGCTTACAGAAATCGACATGAGCCTGGGCACTGCAAATAGGAACGTACATTCCAGGTCGCAAAATATGTTTTTCGCTTTTATAGAGTATAAAAACATAACAAAACAAATTAGTTTTTTTAAAGAAAACTGCCTTTATTGACAAATAAAATAACAATTAAATAATAAATACCAATAAGAACTAGTATTCACACTTAAAACAATTGAGCTAACTGCAGACTGTTGCAAACAATCTACTATGTATATATACATATTAATCTCTAAAATGAAGCGTAAGCAAAAATTTTGAAGCCGCCCAAGCGTAAGTATAGTAGGTAGATATCATAAAATCTTTGCTCATACTAAAAATTAAATTTGTTCAACTGTTACCTCGTCATCAGTTATTGTTGTGTGGGATAACCTGGCTAGGTAGCCTGCTGGTTCTTGCATTCCTGTCCTGCCTTCGGGAGTTTCTTCAGTGAAAGAAACGTTGATCTTCAACTATTTATTGTTCAGCGAATTACATTACAATTTTCTATCTTCGACTACACCCTACGACTATCTGTCTGACAATGAGCCCGGTATCTCCAAAACAATGCTATTTATGCAAGGCGATAATAACAGTGTGGCGTCGTTTCTCACGGAGCCTTCGTAGAATGGTTTATGGCCAATCAGATCTTTATATTTCCTATTTCGTTACAAAGGGTGACCGCCTGTTTTGTTTATTACCTTCCCTGCTGTATTTTCCCAAACGCTTAAACAGTTAGGCCATTTTAGGCATAAACAAAGACACCATAAAAGATCCCAAGCAATAAATGACAGTTAGGCAGTTAAACAATTCTAGGAACAAAAACATTAGGCAGCTAGAATCGGGTAAACATTACTTAAATCTAAGTTTACATAATATCGCTGAAATAAGGAATCTTAATATCTATCTAATACGCGTTGTCAACAGTTATCTTCTATGAAGAGTGTTAATCCACGGAAAGTTAGCTACGCTAGTAACGTAGCGTGCTAGTACGCTAGTAAGCTAGTTATTCACCGTACGCCTCCCGATGACGCGGCCTAGTATCAGTAGTCCGATAATGCTGCCCAATACAGATCATCCGATATTTACACATTTCGACTTTCCCAAAAAAAGAAATGCCTTAACTTCAGTTTTTTTTTTCGAACATGCTAATATAAAGCTATTTTATACAAAAAAATAGGTATTCCTATTTTTCCACCAGTCAACTGCATCTAAGTTTCTTTAATAAACATATCTTTTCCTATGTTCCCTTTGCTTCTTCCAGAAATTGATTTTCCAAATATTTTCATCTGTTCGGCGTTTAAAATCGCGAGGGCGTCATCATCTATTAAAAAGTTAAAAATTTACAACATACTGGTATTATTGTTAATTAGACCATTCATTTTAAAATTTCACGCTTCGACCACATTGTTTGTTCGATGACGTTCCGAAAATACGCACCATTTTCGATAAAATTAGCCTTCATCCATACGCACCTTGCAAGCACGATGGGCATCAGCTTTATCATCATTATCTCAATGATAGGTATCTCTACTAGCACCGCATCTTGCTCAACGCTTATCTCCTGCCACTCGTTCCGTGCCCTCAAGTGGTTACAACCAGTAAATCTGACTGCACTTGTACGCCTCAATATAAATTTACTATCCGACTGGCACTATCACGAGCGCTCGCGTTTTTTTATTATCTCAAAACTCTTATCCAAAAAAAGTTACTTTTCATCCGTTATTTACTGAGATATCTACAGCTGTCCGTACTGCAGCTACTTTTGGACAGCTTCAAGATTATCGTATTGAATAATTCTTCGCGATAAGAACACAATTCTCGTTTCTTAAAAATAAATTTGCTGGGTTTTTGATACGATAAGTGATTTCGCAAGATTTCTTACTATCATTTTGTATTTTTTCTGTGTTTTATAGTGCTGTAACATTAACTTAATGAGTGGCTGATAATGATAAGTGTGAAACTGTTTTGAGGAATTCCGTGTGACCTAAATTGGTGGATTTGTCCAGATTGAAGTGTTTTTGAGTAAGTACGACATGCATTTACCAGTAAATTTACATATCTAAGATCTTTTCGTGGTAATAAGGATTTTAGTATGAAGTTTACACGGATAACAGCTTCTTGGATGTGTTCAAAAAGAATTATTTTATTTTGTTACTTAAGATTGGTATTTTGTGGTAATGGTTTGGTTTGGTAGGTGCCTAAGAACCTAAGACGGAAAATATTTTTAATACCTTTATCCCTTTTACCATTTTACCACCGATTTTATAAGCACTTGGAAAAATAAAACTTTTATCGTAACAATTTACCGAAGAAGAAAACTCTGAACATTATTTTGGTAAAGACTTTCTCAATATTTCGGCGAGTTTCACCATTACTGTGTCCACTTTACGAAAGAAAGGATAGCGAATACAAAAAAAATTTTGAAAAGTGTATAGGTACTAATATTGTGTGAAAAAAAAAACACTACACTACATTTAGGTACCTACCTACTGCTTTTTATAAAGGTCAATACCGTACTGCCCTAAGAACAAAACATAGCCTCAATTTAAAAGGTTGTTAAGCACTTGTGCCTAGACTGTTGCGACGATTATAATGAAATACTCGATCTTAGTAATTATCTATGTATTTATAGTATAAAACTATTCTTTAGTCTGTGGTGTTGGATGGAACTGGAACGGAAGTTCATTGTAAATCAGCTATTATCTATACATTTATAATGCTTTGTCCTGAATGACTAACTGACAGATCAACGCACAGCCTAAACCGCTGATCGTAGAGACCTGAAACTTAGAGAATGTGTTCTTTGTATGACGTAGGCATCCGATAAGAACGGATTTTCCGAAATTCTACCCCTAAGGGGGTGAAAAAGGGGGCAAAGTTTGTATAGGACAACGTGATTCCTTGGTTCAGTCTACTTAAAATTTAATATTGCATAAAACTTTTTTAATAGAATTGATGGAAGACGTGTTTCGTATTAATTGAAACTCGTCCCCTAACGGGGTTAAAAAGGGGTAGACAGTTATCTATACAGTACAGTGTTTTACCGCGGGTCTTTACAACTTGACTAGAACACTTACGTTGATTAAAAACTTACCACGTTATTGATGAAAAAGTTATAGGGTTCTATTATATAAAATGCTTTGTCCTGAATGACGGATCAAAACACAGCCTAAACCGTTGTTCGTGGATATCTGAAACTTGGAGGATGTGTTCTTTGTATGACGTAGGCATCCGATATGAAAGGATTTTCCAAAATTCTACCCCTAAGGCGGTCAAAAAGGGGGGCAAAGGTTGTATCAGAGAACATGATTCCTTGGTCTAATCAACTTAAAATTTTGCATAAACGTTTTTTAACAAAATTGATGGAAGACGTGTTTCGTATTTTATTAAAATTCATAACGGGGTTAAAAAGGGACGAATGTTATTTTGGCATAAAATGCTTTGTGCTGAATGACTGACTGACAGAGTTACTTTCGAATCCAAACTAATAATAAAAAATCGAAAGTAACTCTGTCAGTCTGTCTATCCACCTGTCGGTCTGTTACCTCTTCACGCCTAAACGGCTGAACGGATCCTAATGAAATTCGGCATGGAGATAGATGGTATACCGGGGACGGACATAGGCTACTGTCTATCTCGGAAAAGAGCGTGTGAAGCCGCTGGCAGCAGCTGCTATATTATATTATTATTACTGCGAGCTTAATATAATCAGCGTAAGTTTAAGTAGGTCCTAGGCCTTTAGATTTTTTTTTGATGCTGGACAATCCACACAGCTTCATCTAGCCCTAAGCTAAGCAGAGCTTGTGTTATGAGTACTAGATGACTGATATACTTAATACAATAACTTACATACATCGATTTTTTTATTATACATAGAAAATACCCAGAATACCCGGAAAAAATATTTGCAGATTATACAAACATTTGTCCCAAGGCGAGAATCGAACCCACATCACATTGGTGAAATATTCTTTATTGACAAAGAAAATTACAATTCAATAATAAAAACAAATTAGAACTAGTATTTTTACAATAGAAACAACTAAGCTAACTGCAGACTGTTGCAAACAATCTACAGGTTTCTCAACTGATCCATATCAATACCAGTCGGAAGCGTCCCCAAGACGCTGGCTGCGTTTGTTATTGTTTTTTTTTATTGGTTGTAATTTAAAAATGAAAAGATTGAAGGTAGGCATTGAATAAAACTAATGATTGAGAAAAGTATTACCATGGACCTAGAAAATTATTAAATAACGGGAACAAGCCGAGCCCATCGCTAAATTGCAATGGCAGATTTTCTCTCCGCATTTTGAGTGAACTTTGGCTTACGTACACCAAAACCATAGTGATCAAGAACAACGACCGTGACCCTCTAATATATATTATTTAATGATGAAACCCTCAATGAATTATTTAATGATGATGTCCTTAGATTTAGACCGCCAAAACTCCATCAAAAGTTCAGTGTCTCTACATGTCCCCGTAACAAATCCATACGTCTCCGCGATGCCTTTTCCTAATACATACATAATACATTCCAGGCTATTTATTACATAAATACTTATGTATGTATGTATGTACAACCGTGTATCAATATCACGCGGTTCCAATTACAGCTCCGTCGCTAAACAAGAGTGAAGCAATGCGTCATCCGGTCGGTAGATCCTGACGTTTTTTTTATTTGATTTTAAACGTATTTGTTTGTATGAATAAATTATGAATGAATCAAACATCCTACTTCTACACATAACTCATCAATTGCATACAATATAACCAATAGTAAGGCCCGCGCGGGCACGTTTTTGAGGGAGTTAATAGGTATGGTGATCTTGTCTTATGTACTGTCTCCGTGTAATGTTATTTTTATGGTGTACAATAAAGCATTTTTATATTGTATTGTATTAGAAGTACATATTTGATTGAAATGTTCGCTTAAAAGTTAATAAAAAAACATACAGTTCAATTGAGAACCTCCTCCTTTGTTGAAGTCTTGATTAGGTTCTTATTTTTTGACTAAGTTAATGACAAAACATAACAAAATTGTAAAACACATGGAGTGTTTCCATGTTTTATGTAAAATATTACGGCCCTGCCGTAATATTTTACCTTTGAACTAAGTTATTAACACTAAAATAACTTTTCTACGTATAATGGGATGTTTGCATTGCAAACACCATTAATATTATGTATATCAGCCTAATGCGAAACTTTGGATGGATGTATGTTACTTCTTAACGTTCAAGACTGAAATTGGGCTGAAATTTGCATAGATGGCCTGAAATATCCAAGAAATATCCTATAAATGTTGCAGTTCCCATGGGATAGAATTAACCTTTAAATGTTTTCATAGAAACAACGTTTGTGAAGCTACGTGCAATATTATATCATATAATATAGTATAATATATATATATATATAATATAATATAGTGTAATATATATAATGTAATGTAGTGATATATTGCGGAATTTGCGGATGATTATGCGAAGCCCTATATGATTTTATTGCGTTGTTTATCGATTCAAGGATCGGATGCGATTCACCAAGCTAAGATATATGTAGGTCCCTATTACCACATCTTCCATCATCGTAGTGCCTCGTTTTGATTCCATCTTGGGCATAGGCATCTTGCCTTCTTCTCCACTCCTGTCAATCTTGGACCCGTCTCATCAAGTCATATCCTCCGTGCTGTCTGATGTCGTCCACTAAACAATTCGGTGGTCGGCCTCGTCCTCGGGTGTTTTTAGATCTCCATGTCAGGACTCTCCTGGTCCAGCTTTACAACATTAGTCTACGTATTTTCTCTAAGTTTAAATGCTCAAGGACCGAGTTTGACTTAGTACCTACAACCGTATTTTCATATCGCATTTTCATAAACTTTGCAGTAAAAATAAAAGTATTGTATTCATGTGATCAAATAATCCTCTCATTGCAAAACCAGTCAACGGTACCGTATAATCTAGTGCTGACACTTCAATGAATAAAACTGTCAATCACTGTGACCTTTCCTCAATCCGGACCAGATTTTGTGGTACTTATCGTAATGAATTATATTAAATATCGTGCGCCAAAATATCCATGCTATTATTCAAAAGAAAGCATCTACTAATTACTACCTAATTATATTCTCTAATTTAACAAATACTACTAAATCAAGTATTCGCCGCTGCTGCATCCCCGTAGATAACTAGAACCTTACAAAAATGACACTCGAAATTGTCTAGGAAATTGTTTGACGGAAACAGTTTGCGCAGAAGCGTGGCAAGTTCTGTTATGTTGCCGGTGGTTGGGAATATATATTTTATTCCCAATTCCATTAATCTTCCCATCTATGGGGTGGTTGGGAAAAAAATCCCATCCACCCCATTGCCTTGAGGTGGTTTACTCAAGGCAATGACTGACTTTGATAGACTGTCTTTTTAACATAAATAATAAATCTCACTATTCATATTCATGTGCATACGGGAGAAGAGATCAGTGGAGTCGAATTTATTTCATTTTAATTATAAGTAGTGTAAACCGAACCGTAGATAAGGTAGCCATTCGTTTTCAGGGTTCCGTACTCAAAGGGTGAAAACGGGACCCTATTACTAAGCCTTCGCTGTCTGCCCGTCCGTCTGTCCGTCTGTCAGCGGGCTGCATCACTGCATCTCATGAACCGTAAAAGGTAGAAAGTGTTTACAGTGTACTCCTTGCCGCTAAAACAACGAATAATAAAAATATTAAAATGAAAGGGGGCTCTAATACAAAACCGTGATTTTTTGGCAATTTTTGCTCTACTGCCGTCAACGCTGTATCTCTTGAACCGTAATAGGTAGACGTAATAGGTAGACAGTTGAAATTTTGAAAGGGTGTGTCAAAATTTCATTTACTATTGCCGCTCTAACTAAAAGTAATACGAAATATAAAAATATAATAAATTTTACATTTAAGGGGGTCAACGTTCATACCACGTTGAGTAACGATCACCGAAATTAAGCAACGGAGGTTTGTAGGTGACCGGATCACGACATGATGATTTGTTTTTTCTATCCAACAAAAAAAAACTGATTGTTAGGGTTTCTTTTGCGAAATAATGTTGTACGATGGTACGTAACCTTCCGTTTGCGAGACGACTCGCAGATGGCCGGTTTATTTAGTTATTCTCGTATGAATAAAGTAGTTATTTATTAGTAACACTGTCAATAACGTGTAACAAGGTGGAATAGTCACGCACATTTCATTCTAGTCGACCATTGTAATATCTATTGTGTTGAATTGACGGCTGCCCTAAATAACAATGATTTATTGTGTGTTACAGAGACTGTTAATGCGTTTGTTGTTGTTCTTTGGTTTAAGTACTTGAGTGGTGAACTGTCGTGCATATGGCCAACAAATGTTGTTATTTACAAGACTCAACAAATTCTCAATTTAATTCAATGATTTTTTGCAATTGTTAACGATATTATTAAACCAAATTAAATGGTAACTACGCGTATTAGTTAAAACTTTAAACATAAAAATAAGGCTTACAACGTTTTAAAGTAGGTGGTTATTTGCCAATTTGTTAGCGTCTTGGGGACGCTTCCGACTCGTGTTGATATGGATCAGTTGAGCTACCTGTAGATTGTTTGCAACAGTCTGCAGTTAGCTTAATTGTTCAATTGTAAATACTAGTTCTAATTTGTTTTTCTTATTGAATTGTAATTTCCAAAATAATAACAAAACTTGGTATGTTTATGATACGTTTGCTGAAAGTAAACATAACATTCTACAGATAATTTACATCTAACAATGATACTGTCCTATATTCCGTTGTAGTTGGAACCTAAAACGTCCTTCAATTATATAATGATGTCGCTACGGAAGAAGGTCATTCTGACGATAGCTTTGGCACAGGACATTGCACGAAGCATAAAAAAGAATGTACAAATAGGCACAACACATTTTTGTACATACCAGGCACCGACATAAGCGACTCAGGCATATTTCAACCAGACACAATAAAGCCGCTGAAACATTAAAACAATTTGGCTTACAAGCCGAACAATCAAGAACAATTATAGTTAATCATGGTTAGTACATACATTATACATACACATACGTGATTTTAACCATCGTTGGAAGTAATTTGTCTACTGTCTAAAACAAAAGGTATACTCTTGAATAAAACATTTTCAAATACCCAAATCTAAACAAAAAAAACCTATCCTAGCACTGTTAATCTCTAATTAATAAACTAACGATTGTCAAGTTTAGTCTCCGAAAGAAAACAAAATAACATAACGAGAGCAAATAAAATATGTGCAATATAGAGAGAAAACAAAGACAAATGAATTAGAAGTGTATAAATACTTGTATGATGACGTCTTTCGAATGGTTTAGTGGACTAAGTGCACATGCTCTTGTAAATCACATAATTGAGAATGTGACAACCCAGCTAGAAGAATTGGATTTAATTGAGCCGATTCTAAATATAGTCCTACGTACTTTATATAATGTACATATTATGTCAGATAGATAGGTAGATAGAGATAGATAATCATTTATTAACGAATACAACCCTGATACAGCACAGAACAGAAATAGCACATAACTTACAATAAATTAAACATATAATACAAAAAGAGCTAAATGAGAAAAAAAAACAAATTAAGAAGAGAGTAGGCAGGCATGCCACTATGAATTTCATAGGATACCTTATGGTATCAACTTATTATTTACAGCCGAACTAGATAATACATATATCAAAGTCATTAAATAGAATTTTAAATTAATTTTTATCGAATCTTAAAAAATATATATTTGACCACGGCCACTATATATAAAAATATTGTAAGTGGTTAATATTTTACTTGTATTTTTAACTTGATGTAACGTGTATATTTTAACTACGGTGTTATACTATGGAGTAACAGCACGGACTTCCAACAACTTTTTATAACGCAAAAAATAATAATACGTATCTTAATACATATTTATTAACAAAGAAAATTACAATTACTCAACTGATCCATATCAATACTAGTCGGAAGCGTCCTCAAGACGCTGGCTGCAGTTCCCCGCGCTGTGTGGCAATGCTGATGCGCTGCGCCAGATACCCGCAAGTCTCGCGTCGTTTCGACCTCAGATAACTTTTTAAAAAGAGAGCCTCGGTACCCCACGGACCTAGGGTCTCGACCCCAAAGGGAGCAAATGTGTAGGCTCTGTCGAGACCTGCATATTTGCGTCTCTTGAGATCCTCGGCCAAATCTGCAGCCGCACCAGCCCTCACGGATGTTGACGCATGTAGCGTCCCACACAATGGGCCTCCCAAGTGCTATGGGAGATGTCATGCCGCCGGGCCTTTTGTACACACTAAGCATATCTCCTTTTTATAACACTTTTTATTGCTTACCTAGACAAAGATTAAATTGATATAATTTGAATATTCCTAATCTGAAATTAACTTGCGATCGTTTTATTAAGTTGAACACTTAATCATAATCTTATTCAATTCAATTATTATTTATTCTTGATGATAACCAATACTTATTTTAATCATGTCATTCCTAAATTCATTAATTCTATATATATGAAATCAAGAGCGAACCCAAATAATAGTTGCGCCCTGACAGGGTTTTTGTGCATTGTGTACCCACTACCTAAACCTAAGAACAATACTTGTATGCACAAAAATAAAATAAATGATATGATTATGAATATGTATTACTAAAAGTACCTACAAAACTAGTATGACTCTACTCTGCTGTACAGCATCGATCACGGCGGATACCAGTAAGTTAGCAAAAACTGTTGTAGATAAGAGAGATAAATTAGCAATTAGGTTACTTTGGAGGGCATAGTGTAAGAAAGAAAAACGGGGTGTTAAGGGGGCGGAGCCCCCCCCTCCAAATTAAAAAGGTTTACTTGGGCCACGTTCACTAACATTACAACAGGCAATAAGTTAGCAAAAACAGTTGTAAATTAGAGAGATTGACTAGCAATCAAGGGGCTTGGGAAACAAAGTCCCTGTTTCGCAAAAAACGAGGGATTTGGGGGGCGGAGCCCTATAAAAATATATTATGTAGATAAAAGTGGTCTCATTGCCAATTTGCCAATAGGTTAGGTACCCAACCTACCACGCTAACGAAGTTGCGATTACAGCTAGCTAGCTAGTTATTATACGTAACATACCTACTTTAGTAATAAACACATACTCGTAAATCTATAATTTATTCTAAATTGATGATTAAAATTCTAAGGTCATAAAATCAAGTTATATCCAGTAGTCAAGTAAGATAAGACTCAAATAATATATTGCCGTCAATTTAATTTGATAATGATTAGTTTTGTTATGCGGAAAAGGAAACAACCTATCAATAGAATTAAACTTCTTAAAAACACATCCCAGAATCAGTAGAAGTTAGGGGTCGTATAGTAGATGAACTTCTGTATTACCATAATTTAATTACACTAATAATATAACTAGAATTGTTTGAATGTTTGGATTTTAGATGTTTGGAATTTGGATGTTAGTTACCTCTTCACGCTAAAACTACTGAACGGATCGGGCTGAAATTTTGCATACAGCTAGTACTAGGCCTGGAATAGCTATGACTTTTATAATATAATCAGTTCCAATGGCATAGAAATAACCTTTAAACATTTTCGTAGAAACAACGCGTTCGATGCCGCGGGCGGAAACTAGTGAATAATATTCGGACTTTTTTGCATTTATGTCGTGCCAACTTTGCAATGGTTTTGTAGACGACGTGCCACCTCGGTGCAGTGCGTTTTTGTCACAATCCTGGAAAATGATCTATAAAGTGCATGCCGTCATAAATAAATGCAATATTAATATGATTTATGCGTACATTTAAAGATTTAAAACGTGGCAAGGCAACGCTGCTAGCACGTATTAACGAGATGTTTTTATAGCGATCATAAAATAAGTAGGTTTAATTATTACAGATAATTAAACATATAATAACGCAATCACGTATAACAACAGCTTTTCATAATATGGTAACAAAAGTAAAAAGAAACCGATATTTTATCATTCGCAGTCGGTTACTATATAAAAATCAAAAAAATATCGCAATTGTAAAAACATACTAAATTAAATTGTTCACCGAGATTTCAATAACACAATATAAGTTGACAATATCTGTCACATCGCCGATATTTTTTGCCTGCATTTTTTAACATTTTATTATAATATGAAAACAATAAAATGTATACTGTTTTGGTAAACGGCCCTTTTCAAAAGCAATTTAAACGTCAGGTAAGTAAATACAAGCTGTATTTGGCAATAATTTCGTTGGAACCGGTACCGAACGTCAGTTAATAAGATGATGTGAAGGATATTCAATCTCCTAAATTGCTCTAGGCCTTCGACCAAGGATGTTTCAACATTATTCACTTCATTAAATAATACTTATTGTAACTTTATGTACCTATATAGGTACCTATTGTACCTTCACTTTGCACATTAAAAGTAAACTAAAAAACTAAAGTTATTACATTAAAAGCAAAGTAAAAAGTATTTATAGGAATTAAGAATACATATCATTATACACACATATTATTAATCGAAGCTGGGATCCCTGGCATCTTCTTACAAGATTCTCTTAGTTAGAGCGAGGATTCAAACTTACGTTTATAACAGGGTTCACTGGTTTGTATATCGAATCTTAAAAATATATATTATTAAAATATAAATATATACTATTTAGATATAATATGACGTTAGAATGTAAGTTTACTGTGTCTTTTTACAAAAAATAAATACTTTTATTATTATTATTATATATGTAATATATAATACGCGGGCAAAAACAAAAAAGTAAGCGACCTGCAGTGTAGTCAAAAATACTGTGTCGCAGATCATAATGCCCACCCCCGGAATTAGAATTAGATATGTTCCAAAAAAGTGTGATATTAATTTTTTGATTACATTCATGGGAGATTTTTCTTGGTACTTCTTAATTAATGTTAATGTTTTTATCTTTATCTTTTATCTTTATATGTGGCGCGGCGGGCGAAGGTCCGCCTGCGACGCAGAAGGTTGCGGGTTCGATTCCCGCCTTGGGACAAATGTTTGTACGATCTGCAAATATTTGTTCCGGGTGTTCTGGGTATTTTCTATATATAATAAAAAATATCTATCTATGTTATATATTGTATTAAGTTTATCAGTCATCTAGTACCCATAACACAAGCTCTGCTTACTTTGGGGCTAGATGATGCTGTGTGGATTGTCCAGCATTATTTATTATTTATTTATTATTACATATAATTCGTTTTCGTGAAAGCGCTATCCTACGCAAGTGACATAAGAGTTGGTTTTGCGCGTAAACGAATCAGAAGCTTCGATTTTCGTTTCCCGAGTAGGCCCCCTGAAGTCTTACTTATCCATATCCATACATGCATAATATAATGACCAGAAATATGTCAATGTAGACCATATTTGTTGAATTCCACTTGTTGCTTGGAATACATTCATTGTGTGTAGATGTAACCTTTCAGCACACCGTTTAGTACCACCCACCGGAAACTATCAATTAATACAGAACAAGAACACCCACCAACTAAACTAGGGTAAGGTTGTTTGACATTAACATTCCATTAAACAATGACATTGTCCTAGAGAAAGTCCCTTCCTTAGAGCAAAGTGGGTTCGAACATATATTATCATTTAACCTACCTTTTTATATTATTAGCTATATGGCTAATATTATTAGCTATAGAGCTATGTGGCGCAGCGGGCGAAGGTCTGTCTGCGACGCAGGAGGTTTCGGGTTCGATTCCCACCTCGTGACAAATGTTTGTACGAACTGCTGATACATGTTCCGGGTGTTCTCTAATTACAATAAATAAATATTTAAGTAATTCATGTATTAAGTATATCAGTTATCTAGTACCCATCATAACCCAAACTCTACTTTGGGGCAAGCTGATGCTGTATGGATTGTACAGCATTATTATTTATCACTCCGTTAGATTTCATTATCTATGTTGTTAAGGAAGTTCAAGAATCTATCAGGACCAGCTTTACATTTCGTATAGAAGTTCTATTCTATATTTATATATTTGTTTCCATCGAAGCACGTTCCATAAAACTTATTGCGAGATTCCTTTTGAATGTTTATCTAAAGTCACACCATTTTCATTTATCAGACTGTTAGTTTTGGCTCCTTTGCGAATCTTGTGGTTTATTTTCTTCTGCAATTTTGTTGACTCAGTTGATGGGCTCCGATTTAGACTGATGTATTTTTGATCTTCTTCACTGATACAAAGATTTACCATTATTATGCTTCT
Source organism: Eupithecia inturbata (assembly GCA_963662085.1). Lineage (NCBI taxonomy): Eukaryota > Metazoa > Arthropoda > Insecta > Lepidoptera > Geometridae > Eupithecia > Eupithecia inturbata. The sequence continues at coordinate 5,897,279 of OY759195.1, forward strand.
TTCTTATTTACCCGTTGAACTGTTATTGTATATTGGTATCTATTTGGAACCTTACCAACGTTCGCATTTTTTTTAAACCTTAACGCTTTTAAAGAAAATACCGTAAATATTAGGATACCATCACATCGTTTAAGTATTTAAAATAATAAATGGTAGAAAAATATCATGAGGAATGTCTAGACAATTTATTTTCTCCACATTTTTTTATTATTCTCTAATGTGATCGATCCCTGATATTTTTTTTAGTAAATGAGTCTGTTATTTGATTTCAAAATAGGAGGGGATGACTGCGTTGCTGTTATTGAGCTGTATTAATTATAGTAGACAAGTGTTCAAGCGTGAAATCTGTTGAACGGAAAGTTTCCCGCGTCACGTGTACAGCGTTTTGAGGCCAATACCGTTAGACATTCTGCATCACTATCAATAATTAACTGAAACATTGAAACATGCTATATGCAGTAGTATTCACGATGTTTCAGTAGGTCCATCCTCACATCCTAGTCTCGCATTGTGGTCAAAACTGACTTGGTCTAAATACAACTAGACCGCATATTCAAGGGCATGTTTGGATTTTTTGGGATGTTTTCCTTCACCTTCGCTCTTGTTTTATTACAGTGTGAATATAAATAGATTTTTTAAGATAGCTCGAAATTCTCGACCGATATGATAAATCTCTACTTCACGGGAAATGATTTTAGATTACTGATTAGATACAACGGTCATGTGCCATTTATCACTGACGAATCAGGTGATCACTAAACTATTTTTATTTCTCTTGTCTCTCTAAATCGAGTCTTAGTCTAAAATAACCACCACTTCTCCTCTAACAAAATGCCACACTAATATGACAAAAATAAACAAGAAATTATGGACAAGTAATGTAGAAAATAACGAGGAAATTAAAATTACAGGGAGGCGTCGGCGCACGCGGGGCTAAGTCTCCGGCAACGAGGCGGCGCGCGCAAGCACAACTCGGCTCGTCCGCGCCCGCGCCGCACGACTCACACGCAACCACGCGCATCCTGCCGCGCTGCCACACGCACACCTGCCTACTGGAAAACCAAACAAGTGAACCCTCAAAACTACAGTGAAACCCCCCTGTGATTCCACTCAGTGCAACCTAACTAGGTGAATGCGCGTGTGCTTCGACACCCTCTGCTTTGGATCGTCACAGCGCACAGCTGGTGACGATGAGCCGAGGGCCTTAGTGAATACAGGTGGAGGTGCGACTACCGTGGCACCCACTGTCAACGGTGACAGACGCGCGCTTGACGAAACGTATAGAGAGACAGAGTTGAACGGTATAATGGGGACCCCCAGTGCTATGAATGCGGATTCGGAAAATTGTGTTGCGAACGCCTCCATGGCGAATGATATGCAGCCGCTGATAGAGCGGATCAGGGAGCTGGAGGCGTTGTTGAAACAGCGCGACCAGGAGATGCTGGAACTGCGCTCGCAGCTGGACAAGCTGCAGAGCGTGTTCCCTTACCAGCAGTTCACGAGAGCCTCCCGAGCTCCGCGCAAGCAGAGAGCTCAGGGTATCTCTGCGGAGCCACAGACGAGCAACTCGCTCCAAGACTTGGCGCACCAGACCTTCCCCGTTTACGATAAGAACGACACGTGAGTACCATTATTTGTGAACCTTCTCTAATAGTTAGTGCTAAGATGTTCTTGGCATATATGCACCAACAATAGGTTGGCTATGAAACCGATGTAAACAATTTTCATCGGTTGTTTGGCTGCTGCTATTAGGAAGAAGGATGCCAAACTTATGACAGTTTTATACGGACAGCCGGTGAATGAATGCGCAATAAGTACACCTGCTGTGAGCTGCATTTATCATAATACAACTCACGTCAGACACCACAGATCTCATAAAACAAGAAGATCAAATTTTCTAAATAAAATGGTAAGAGAATACAAATAGAAAAACAATAGTTTAGGCATTGTTATTTCATCAAAACGATCATAAAGTAGGACATGATAATCAAGATTATGTAAGTTGATGTACATCTGATGAGCTAGTTAGTAGTAAATAAGCACTGATATCATAAGATTACTACATGTCATATGTTTATGCTTATATGTAAAAATAAAATATAAATATTGTTTCTATGGTCTGCCTGCCTTATAATACGCTAAAAATGTGTGTTAACTTCAAAATAGACTAACCTCATAATACTCGGAAGTATATTTACTGATATCTAAGAAGAAGAACGTATACATTACAGTCCAAAACACAAAATAATTGGCGTTATTTTGCAAACCCTACTTAGCACTTATACGTAAAATACCCATCACATTATGTAGAGCTAAATAATGAAAGATCATTGACAAATACCGTTGTTGTTAATACAAAACTCGTGATCAACAAATTGAGTAAATGTTGATTTGGACACGATAAGAACTTTACCAACAATTGTAGGCATCTCAACAAAGCGACCTGTGAGGCCATTTTTGTTATGGTAACCTTCAAACTGGTCACTATAAAATCCTCAATGCTATGCATAAAGCTTGAAATGATATTTCTAAAATATGAGGAAGTAATAAATGTTGAACAAAACGGAAAAGACAGACCGTTAATTTAGAAATCCGTATACCTGTTCCAAAATGTCAAACGTAACAACATACAAAATAAATGAACCTTGAAAAATATACAACAATTCTAGTCATATAAACATACTTAAATCTTACATCACTAAAATTCGTAAATTGTACGGAAAAAAATAAATATCACGCCACTTACAAAGGATTTGTGTAAAATTAAACTAGTTGATACATCATTAAGATGGTTTGCAATTTTTAATCTGACTATAGTGGTTTCACCTTTGATAACTGAAGTGATAACACAAGAAGGTATACAAACAAATATACGCTAATAGTTTCATGAGAAGATTAATTGATAAGAAAATCCTGGAGTTTTTTAAGTCAAATAGAGTAGCGCAATCATTAGTGTTTTTGTATAATGTTTTTGTATAGGAAATGTAATACAAGTAGCTCTAAAATATCTTGAACGCACGTGGGCACCTATTCGCCGTATCATTATAATAGATTACCCATCTCCTATCTTATCTAGACGTCGATCATAATTTAATTGCAAACATTGAGAAGAATTTTAATTTGTGTTTATACAAAGCAATTTAATTAAAACGAATCAGTTTAATTTATTTGAACCTTATCTGTATCCAAATTAGCCAGGAATTTGTCAGCGAAAAATTATTTTAACAAGTTTAACACCTAAAATATTTTTAACTTTTACCTTTCGGGCCTAAATTGCACTGACTACATTCTTCGTCATTAAATCCGTTTTTAATCCTTCACCTATTTTAATATGTCATCCATTTAAAATATTCGTAACCACAGTTTCAGAATTGGAAACTCTCATTATTACCTTCGTTATTTTGATATTAACACTTCTTTTGTGTGGCCATCCGTTTTTATTACCCTTGCACCAGGAAAGTGTGAACCGCTTGCAATTTTAAGCACTTAGTGAGTTTCGATAAGTACTCGTACAAGTACAATGTGTCCATCACCTCGCTGTAAAAATACTTTGGAACGGTTCATTGTACTAATTCTCAATGTCACAAACCCTGAAGTAATTCTGATACAATTTAGATAAAGCCCTGTGGGTTCCTTATTCAAATTCGTTTCCATTTCAAAAATAAAGTCAAAATGTAGCGGTTCAAGGCGATAAGATAACCTCAATGATTGTCTTTATCGTTGTATCACTTTTTTATGCTTCAAACGGTCTATGGCAATGTCACTACTGAAATTAGGATTCTTAGGTTTTCTGATATGCTATAACGCCATCCTCAATTTGCCATATATGGCTTCTATAATGCTCTTTAACTATGCTTTATTTGAGCGACTTTACGCTTTCCAAGGTTTCGAGCATCACATCATCCTCAATTTTTCGTTTTACGTGTCTGTTTAGTGCCTTATTACACTATTTGTCCTCAATTAATGCATCACTGTCGTCATTTTAATGTAGTAATCGTGGCTTACACATAATGAGTGTCTTTGGTTCATTTATTCCACTGGCGTCGCTTTGTATTTCGTTTTTGTTAATTTTGGTTTCATTCGTGTTTGATTTATTTATGGTGATTATGGCTCATTCAGATGTCATGCTCATGTCTTACAAAATTCATAATGTATTAAGATGCGTGTAAAATGTTAGTCACTGAGCTCAGCGTGGCGCCTTTTTGTGATAATATAACAATATTATCACAGAAAGGCGCCACGTTATGACGCAGTGAAAACAGAGTAGGGGTTCCCCCGGTATCTCAAATTTCGATTGTAGACGAAGATCGTTCACATGTTTGTTTTGTGTGATGGTAAAAGTTTGGAGTTAATTGACGAAATAACTTGTTCAACTGTTAATCAGATGTCGATTTTCAGATGTTTTGAACTCATTTGACTGACTGTGTTCCTACATACTAGAAAATATACCTATGTTTTTTTGTTTTATCGAACTTATCATGAACTCACGATGTACAAAGCAAATAAACAAATGATTTCCTCTTGATCATGCTAAAATTAAACCTGTGATAGACGAACAAATCAACCTACTATATATAAACTATAATATCAGGTCTAAAAGTGAATTCCGAGCAGGCAGACCGTATTAAAGAATGTTTTTAGTTTTTTTTCCTCAGGAACCGGTTCATCGGTTTATTTTCGGCATTTGATAATAAATTAGATTATTATGACAATCCTCAAACAAGTTTAACAAGCTTTATGAGGTAGTCATGGACATTCTCAGCTATTTTTAACCGACTGTGAAAAAAGGAGGAGGTTCTACCGGGTGCGGCGATTGAACTGTCCGTATGTGAAAATGAAATATTTCTGTTAATTTTCAATATTTATTTATACACTTTTGGCATGTGAAAATAGAAAGTTCAAAGTTTTATTATCACTTATTCCGAAGGAATAAAACCGCCTTTAGCCTTTACTACAAGCTAAAGTCTCTTTCTGGAAGAAGCGCAGGCTGCTCGAATGACATCGTCACTCAAACAATTCCATTCTCGCGTAAGAGTAACTTTGAGCGCTTCCAGCCAAGTGTGTTTTTTAGCACAGGCCCTGGCCTGTAAAACACCCCAAATACAAAAGTACAACGGATTCAAGTCGGGTGATGACGACGGCCACAAATCTCGGTCGAGCAGCACTGGAACGTTTGCTTTTAACCAATTTTGCGTTCCAATTGCTCTGTGCGATGGTGCCGAGTCTTGCTGGAAAGTCCAACGCTCAGAACCGAATGTGTTGCGTGCCCACGGTATCAGACCTGGTCGCAAGACTTTATCTTGATAGATTTGTTGATTTATTTTGACTTGGTTGCGACCCATTGGAAGAAAAACAAGCGGAGAACGGCCTTTTTCAGACACCGCCGCCCAGAGCATGATTTGGTCGGCTCCTTGGCGTCGAGTGACTTGCAATTCGTCTGAATGGTCACTGACACGTCCCTTCAACCAAACACGGTAATTTTGTTTGTTTAAAAACTGTTCAACGCAAAAAGTTTTCTCATCTGAAAACACCAAGTTGGGAAGCTCGCCAGAGTCGAGCAAGCGAATCAGCTCTTTCAATCGATCCAACCGTTTGCTACGCTGTAAAGCAGTGAGTTCCTGAGAAAGGTTTTTTTTTAATGGTTTGACTTTAATTCGATGAATTCGATTCGATTCGATTCGATTAATTCGATTCATATTCGATGTTCCCCCAAATGAAGAGCAATCACTGAATTTCGTTTTAAATTCATTGTTCTAAATTCGTATGTGTTTTTCTCACAACAAAATCACTTCAAACGATGATAAAGAATATGTCAAAGACCAACATTTGAAATTTTGGCGGCGTTCGATTCAGTGGTTCAAATTTTAAAACAGTTAGACAGAGACGGACAGTTCAATCGCCGCACCCGGTATATTCAGCTGTGTATATGTTGTTTTTTTATGTACATATGTTCGTCAATTTCTCCGTCAATTATAAACTGAATTTGATTTTTTTATTCGCTCATGTATATAGAATGATCCCTGGGTGGTGCAGGGTTTTAATTTTATTCCCGAGAGATAAGTAGTTGTGCTGTGTGGTGCCGGCTTAGAATTTGCACCACCCCAACTCATCCTGCTGGTGTCGTAAGAGGCGACTAAGGGATATCAAACGCCGGTGGGCAGCAGCGTCCCCTGCATAATAATTATACCACCGAACTGCGATCCCAACCCACATGCCCAGCTGGGCAGCCCCCCCCCCCCCCCCCTCGTGAGATAAAAGCCAACAAGCCACCATCAGTGGAGGCCAGGGTCCAGCAGTGGACCAATATAGGCTGTGGAGGGGAGGTGGAGATGTTATGTTACATAGCTAGGTATAGCTCATTTTGTATTCCATGTACCGTGTTAAGCCGTTAGTCCTTCGCCTGACCTCTCCCCGGTCGTGTTAGTCTGCCGTCCTATCGGATTATGAGAGTGAGGGAATTGAGAGTGCACCTGTGTTTGCGCACACACTCGGGAACTATTTCCTGCGCACCAGGCTGGTCTCCGTTGTTACTGGTAGCCGTGGCCGAAGATTCGGTTATCAGGACATCATCATTATCATTGCTTCTTATAATCTATAAATTTACTACATTAATTAAGAGTAGCCGCGGACAGAACCTGGCTACTGAACCACAAAATGATAAAAATTAATATAGAAAGAAAGAAAAAATATAATAAAACAATTACAACTAGTTTTCACAATATTTACACTTATATCTATTTCTTAAAAATCTAATCCGTCACCAAAAGGCAGAGTGCCCAGAATGCTGGCAGCATTGCCACGTTGAATGGCAATGCTGATTCGTTGACCGAAATAGAAGCCAGCATTCCGATCACCTGTAGACTCTATGAAAAGTTTGGTAAGATCTTAAAAAATGTATGCCCCAGGACCCCAAGAACCAAGGGTTAGAAATAAATAAATAAAAAAAGCAATGCCAGAATTTAGATTAAAAACTCATAATGGTCACGTTTGTTCAACATCATTTGACTCTTAATCTAGAAGTCTAGAACTCTGAGTCCGTAGGTACTTGGATAATTCAATTCACAGAATATACCAAACCGACATTAACGATTAATCTTCTGAAAGAGCGTTTATAATGAATACATAATGATATTAATGTATGTTATCTTACCATTTAAATTGTTATCAAGCGACTTGACTTTGACTGGGAGTCTTATACTTGTATGAAACCCTTAACGCAAATTGTTAGAATTCTAAGAACACGATTCTTAGAATTCTAACAATTTGCATGCGTTAAGGGTCTTGAACCCATAAATTGTCTTGAATTGACGTGAATGATAAAGCTTGATAGTTTGTTTGCGTCGGCATCAGTTTATGTTGTTTTTTATTGAGCACTAGCTGCTACCCGCGGCTTCGCACGCGCTCTTTTCCGAGATAGACGGTAGCCTATGTTCGTCCCCGGAATACCATCTATGTCCATGCCAAATTTCATTAAGATTCGTTCAGGCGTTTAGGCGTGAAGAGATAACAGACAGACTGCCAGACAGACAGACTGCCAGGCAGACAGGGTTACTTTCGAATTTATAATATTAGTAAGGATTCGAAAGGAACTCTGTCAAGTCAGTCATTCAGGACAAAGCATTTTATGCCAAAATAACTTTTCTATCCCTTTCTAACCGTTAAGGCATGAATTTTAATAAAATACGAAACACGTCCTCCTTCAATTCTGTTAAAAAAGGTTTATGCAAAATTTGAAGAAATTCTACTTAAATTTTTGCTAATTAGAATTACCTATAAATCTACTATAAATGTTGGGGGTGAAAAAGGTGGGCCAAGTTTGTATGGGACAACGTGATTCCTTGGTTCGATTAGACCAAGGAATCACGCTTAGGGGGTAGAATTTCGGAAAATCCTTTCTTATTGGATGCCTACGTCATACAAAGAACACACCCTCCTAGTTTCAGGTCTCTACGGTTAGCGGCTTAGACTGTGCGTTGATCTGTCAGTCAGTCATTCAGGACAAAACATTTTATATGTATAGATAAGTTTAGCGGCTTAGTCCCAGCAATGCGAAATCCATTGTTCTCTGAATTTTAAACTTTTAAATCATACATTTTAAATCGACCAATATAAAGTTATTTCCTTCCCAGTGAATGCCACGAGTTTTTGGCAAGTACAGTTAACGCAGAAAGCCTAAGACAATAAAATTCATTTACTTACCCATGTATGTATGTAACCTAGTTTGAATAGCAGGGATGTTAATAGAAGGGACCGATGTTTATCAAATGAAATAACAAATGAACTTGCTATCTAAAATGTATTTCAGAAAAACACTGTCTATTTTTATAAATATAACAATAATCAACCTTTAACATTTTAACTTTTATGAAAACACTGCTGTGAAATCAACTTACTATTTTTACGTCATTATCATTACTATTATAGTGACGGTTTATCATTCCTATTAAAGTGACGGTTTATTATATTAAAGTTTCTTTCGAAGCCTTTTCGGTCGATAATAGAGTTTGGTTTAGTTTTTTCTTTCTTTACATAAAGGCATGTAACGCAAAAATTTTATATTATTATTAAAGTATAGGATATTCGTAACAAGAAAAAATATTTTTTGGTGGTCTTTTTTCAATAGAATCTACAAATTAGAGCTCCCAAAACAGGTCTCCGAGAGCCTTTGCCTAAACACATCAGGAGAATGATTATAACATAAAAAAAAGAAGTTTTCTAAAATTATTGTTGTTACTAGGTACAATAGAAAACGAACTATTATTAACAGGTGATTATTATTTCAAAGCAACATACGAAAATCATACAACTTGGAAGATGAAACCTTGCAATTTCTCGTTATTTTGTATGAGAGAGATGTAATTAGGGCATATAACTTACTGATAAATTCCCCATCGATTGGTACAACATTTCTAGAACATACGTGCCCTCATCTGGGAGAACAACTTTGTAAATCAGTGAGTCAGTTATTGAGTCAGTCAATGGTAATCCAGCTTATTATACTTGGTTTAATTAGAAGCATCACATAAAATATAAGCTAAATAGTAAGTAGGTAGGTACTTACTCGGACAGTCTATGAATGTGAGTGTAGATACATGACTGGAACTCACTTTATCTCGGTTGTCACCTATTTTGCACTATTCAATTATTCACAGCACATACATTGCGCACGTTGCAAGGACCAAGGTTAACTGATAAGAGTTTGAGCGATTTCCGAAGGACGAAACACATTTTTGTAAAACAATAGATAACAATATTCTGTTTCGCTCAAGCATTTACTATCTCGCTCTAGCATATCTTAGTTCGAACATAATGATGTTACCGTTGACTGTACTTGCTTGTCATGGCTTTAGTTGGAACTAATTCAGGTACATAATTTTTATTTTGGTATTCCGTGGCATTCTCTGGGACGAAATTAGGCATTGAGTGGAACTAACCCAGTTTAGCTAATTAATTTGATTATTATTTTGAATTAATTATCAGTCATTAGCTCCTACAATTTTTTGTGTGTTTCCTGTCCAAAGTAGCGACTAAATTCAACGGTACATTCCAATGATGACATAATCCAACTGAAAAAACATATTTTGGTAATTTAATGAATATCCTTATATTAAGAAGTTGTATTGTATTGTTTCATATAATTAAAGTTACTCATTGCAATAAATGACTGTTTAAGTATAGAGAACGTAAAGACCAACGCAATAATTTGTGGAAACAAATGGTAATAATTTCAGAAGTTAAACGATTATTTTAAGATTAATATTGAACAGTCCAATTAAAACCGCTTTTGAAGCAACCATTTATCAAAGGCTTAAAAACAGTATTTAAAAGGATTAACGATTCGGTGAGATCAAAAACAAGATCTTGATCAGTGAGTGAGAGAAGAGATAATTTCCGGTGTTTTTTATATGTATTTTCAGTACTAAGTGATGACGCTGCACAACCCTGAATCAAACTAACGCCGTAGTTTTATTTTATCTTATTCTTAGGAAAGGAATTTTACATTTTCTATTTATTAAATAAAAGGAAAATAAGAGGAATAAAAGAAACTTTAAATATAAAAAAAATAATTTAAAAATAATTATTGTAAAATTCCTTTCCTATTTCTATAATATCTATTTAATATCCAATCGTAAGCTTTTTTTAATGCCTATGTAATAGTTTTATTTTGTAAAGTCCAGGCAGTGATGTGAAGTTTCTCTTGGTGGCTACCTACGGCACCAAACTGTATTTTCGTTTAGAAATACTTACTAATAAAAAAAGTTTTCAACCAATGATGCAGTAAAGAAAAATCCTAATTTAGGAACGAAAGATATAGGTAATCCGCGCGCGAACAGAATGGTATGGAACCCTTTCGAACTGAAACAAAAATGTTCGGACATTTACTTTGACAAGGATCCATCTCACTTCGACTACGTGCGGATTGTATGAGAAGTGTGACGTAAAATATTTTGTTTGTAGCGTTCCGTCCCAGTCTAATCGCGCGCGATTAAACCTAGACATTAGATTTTATGTAGAAGATAGCATATTGTAAGAACTTGATAATAACATGATTACCACACAACTTGATACCAATTAACAACGACACTTGCTACTGTTGAGTTTAAATTCGGTTTGACAAATTAATGATCTGCATTATCCTTACCCACAGATGAGCAAAGAATTTATAGATAATTATATAGAGTATATATATACTACTTTCTAGCTCCGGTTTCGCGCGCGTTTAATATGCATACCTAGATAAATACGAATTATATGTCCTTCTTCAGGATACAATCTGTCTTGTTTAATTTACCTTATTTTATTAAGAGGGCACGTTGCGTGCCATTTGTGAATAGGATAGGTATAGGATTTCGCCTTCATAGGAGCGCGATAGAGCATAGCTTTTTGGAAAGGCGTAAGCGCAAAATCACGTTATTGTTTATTACAAGAAAACTACACAACTAATTAAGAAACTGGCTTAGAGGAACCAAATAATTATTAATAACCTACAAATCAAACAAAACATTAGTCTATTTATTTATTTATATAACAAAATCCACAGCCCTTAGGAACTAAAAATTTACTAGCGTATTCGCAAAACATATGGCTAATAAAGGATTTATTTTCGTTAAATTTAAAACAAATTGACTATCACTATAAACCACATTATGGAACGCTAAAACAATTTAGAATAAAATTTACTGAGAATCTATGGAAAAATTTACATTACATGTAATTTAGAAAACAAAGACTAAAAATATTGCTCCTAAGTAAAACTGTCCCAACCTATGGAAACCATTTTAAATATTCAAGATTCCAAGCAATTTAATTTAAGCCGAAGATAACAAGAAATCAAAAAATAAAAAACCAAAGTACTAAAACAAAACTCCTAAATTTAGACTGTCCTAACCTTTGTAAATTATTATAACCTTAAAACTGACTGTAAACCATAAACATACTGCAATTATAAACTCAAAATAGTAATTTCAATAGATAGCAGCGATCCTGAGAACTCGACTAAATTATGTGAGAAACAGTGTACATTAGTTATGTGTTTTTATATCAATTTATATTTTTTTATATCAATCGTGTTTTCACTTTAAAGGAACCAAATAAATAATGTTGAATTTTATGTAATTCGAGTTTTTTTTCCACGGGGATCCCGCGAGTACTGAGTTCTAGGCTTAGTTTGACTACCAAACATGTTAAGTAACATGAATTGCGTGCGGCCATGTTCCGTCTTGCCGCTTGATAAACTTTGGACCTATATCCAATGTTTATCAAGCTTGTTCTTTGATTAATTGGTAAAGATTTTGTGACTCTAAGCTGGACAAAGATACCCAAGTTTACACTCAGTAGACTGTAGAGCACCTTTATTTGGAACACAATAGAGCATAATGCTTACTGCAAATACTTTGTGGCAATGCCTAGTTTACAAAATTTGTGCATAATGTTGACTACAGAGAAATACACACTTCTGCCGGCTCTACACTTCGATATTGAAACCAGTGGGCTGGAAACTGTCTCGTCGAAACTAAAAAGGCAATGAGAGAAACCCAGCTTGTAAGATTGACCCTTTTCAATGTATATACTGGCTCAAGTGTGAAATCATATGACAGAATTTAATATTTTCGTCATATTTTTTTGTTATTTGATACCCTGTTGGACTGCTTTGTGATTGGTGCAATGCTTCAACACTTCAGACTGAATAAAAGGCTTACCGTCTTTTGTTTATTGAGGCAAATGTGGACACGGTCGGATCAATCACCTTACAACATACCAAAATATATCAAGTGGTTCTTTTACTTTAAAATTACACTCGGCTTTATTAATATAATTTGTCACTTTACATAACTCTTCTATTACTTACTAAATTTTTTTGAAATAAATAATATTGGACAATCCACATAGCATCATCTAGCTCCAAGCTAAGAAGAGCTTGTGTTATGGGTACTAGATGACTGATATTTATACTTAATACAATACATTATATGTTTTTTTTTATTATGCATATAAAATACCCAGAGAACCCGGAACAAATATTTGCAGATCGTACAAACATTTGTCCCAAGGCGGGAATCGAACCCGCAACCTGCTGCGACACAGGCGTCATGTACAGGACCATCAGTTTGTTATTACTTGGATGCCATGCAATGAAATGCATGATACTCGCATCATTTGTTTCCATCGGTTATAAATCGATTGATAGGTTATAATCGATTCGCTGCTGGAACCACTCTCACTTCGCCTTGTTTTGTAATTGATTATATCAATTAGTGCTACACCGATAACACACTATCTCAACTGGTTTTGCAAGTTAGGACAATGTTGATTGCATCTTGCACTCACGATGGTAAATTACAATTTGTATTTTGTATTCAATTAATAACGAGTAGCACCACAATCTCACCTGATGGAAAGATACAATGTTCCCGCTCCTATTCTCTACCTTAAATGCCCTACACTGTCTACGAGTACTTACACACTACATTTCGGATCATTCCGGAGATCTATGCTATCGTCGAATGATGCGACGGTTTTTCGGAACTCGAAATTACAGATGATTTAGCATTTAGTTCGTAATAAATGATAGCTTGTCTCTAACCATCATCGTCCACCGCTGGACATAGGCCTGCCCGATACGACGACGCCACAAATAGCGGTCCTGATCCACCTCGTTCCTGAACCGCTCTAACCAATCTATCGGATAAGCCAATTTTTAAATTCAGATATACGAATATAGCGCTAACGACCAATGTAAAAAGGGTTGATAAATTCTTACCAGCCAATAAAAATCCTAAAGCGGCTCATTACAATGATACTAAGAAATGAGTCCTAATTGCCCCAATTTAAAATTAAGTTTTGTTTACCACCGGACCAATTTAGCCGCAATTAGCAATAATAAAGCATCTGCAATAAACACGTAAGCAGGTTGATATCCATACAGTTTCAAATGAAATTAGGTATCAAAAGGAAAGGGTATTTCATAAAATATGTTGTTTATTTTAACAATAGTTTGGTACATATTATCATCTATAAATTATTTTCGTTCTCAGACAACAATAGAATAAAGTTGTGTATTTTATTCGCAGGTTTAACACGCTAGTAGGAATAAATTTTATTACAAAGTATAGAACTTACCGACATAAATGTAGAGATATTTTTTAAATCTAATAATATTTATTAACGTAGTGTATCGTGTTGGAGCAGTTCAAACATATAACATATAATTTTTTTAGTAACCATGAAAAACTATCATGAAAAACTTATCTGGCGGAGTCTGATTATTTCATAAACATGCAGCAACTCACTAAACGAAAATGATGATAGAGATTTTGCTAATATAATCGTTTTTAAAAATGATGTTGATGTTATTATTGATGCATACTACACTGAGAATGACGATGCGTAGGTACGTGTTTTCCTTTGTAATCCATCAGCATTCCAAGCGCATTGTTCCCCATCTCACCGAATTAATAGAAGACCTTACATAAACAAGGCTTAATGCATTACTTACGTCCCTACAACTTTATATCCACTTGTTCCTGTGATAATAAAAAAGAAACGTGTTCAAGAGTTTTAATTGCTTCATCAAACTGTCAGTGAAAAATTACCGAAAAGTAAATTAAATTTATATTCACGCTGCACGATAAGTGTTCGCGATACCGTTCTGTAAAATGCCGGCGCACACGCAGCTTAAAACGATAGTGGCTGATAAACTGAACTAAGTGACGTTAATGTGAATAAATATCCAACAACTTACAGAAATCTGCAAAATCTGGACATGTATCAGAAGCTTACAAAGATTGGCTCTCCGAAATGGACGTTGGAGATTTGGTCACAAGTCAACAATCATGAACATTATTTATCCGTTTAGATTGATCGATAACATAGATGATATTCTTAACCCTACCTACATATGTAGAGAAGCGGTTTCATTTTTTCTCAGTGGTTACATATTTGCAAGTAACAAAAGACAACGCGATTTTCTAGTCAGTAGACATGAAAACCACATACAATTTTCTTTTTTAATATCTCCAGTTGTCTAGCCTTCAAAATGAAGCTATGTTGACTGCAGTTCGCACTTTATGCACTCGTGAACCAATTATTCACTGCAAATCGACGTTGTGCGTTGAATGGGCATTTTCGTTCATGGCTATGTACATATTGTCCGGTTCCAACGATGTTCCTCCATCCATAATGGGCCGTCAATAACAAAATTGTTATTTGTTTCCTTCCAGCCAGGAAGCTGCGTCAAAATTTAGAACTTTAGTGATTAGTGAATAAACATGTATTTCTAGTCTCAAACTAAAGTGTTTTTCTTATCTACTCGTATATCTACACTGGTCGATAGAATCGTTAATTTAAAAAATAAAATCTGTGTTAATAAATCTTGATACACCAATTCTATTTCCTCTTTCAGTTTTTTGCAATTTGCATAATAAAAAAAACGTATTTGTTACTTTTTACGGTTTTTAGGGTGAAAACGGAACCTTATTACTAAGCCTCTGCTGTTCGTCCGTCCGTCCGTCTGTCACGTGGCTATATCTCATGAACCGTAATAGGTAGACAGTTGAAATTAATAACGTGTATTTCTCTTGCCACTATAACAAATAATATAAATAAAATCAATATCAAAATGAAAGGGTGCTTCCATGCAACAAAGGTGATTTTTTTGACTATTTTTGCTCTTAATTTGTCAAGGCTGTATCTCTTGAATTACAATAGGTAGACCCATGAAACTCTCTATAATTAAGAAACACTTCAACTGTAATAAAAACAAATTCTAAAAATAAAATAAAGTTGAAAATTAAAAGGTGTCTCCAAACAAGTGAAAATTTTATGTGCTTTGAAAAAGTTGTCTGATTTTTACGGTACGGAACCCTTCGTGAGCGAGTCGACTCGCACTTGGCGGTTTATTTCAATTCAAAATTATGAGAGTATTTTGTAGGTATGTACGGACGCTAGATCCCATCTCTTCAGTTCTTTGGGTTTCATTTCTTCAAGTCAAAAACCACAGTTTCGTGACGTAACAAGACACAATGTCGGTCCACAATTACGTTAAACAATCACTACGCCACCGGTATCATTAACCCTACATAATTTTCTCGTAACTTTGACGTGTCAAGAGTAACAGGTATTTTACTTCGAATTGATATTAAACCCGTACAAAGTTTTGCGAGCTCCGTTTTTAATGAGGGAGTTAAGATTGTTCGCAGAATTCAATTGGTATGTAGTTTTTATAAGCTTTTGTCTTGCCTTGCACTTTAGCAAAGTAGCGTGTGCTATAATTTTGACTTGAAACAGTGCTACATACATGTTGTTTTCATCTTATATATTTCTAAGACCGGACTTTAGACCAATAGCTATTATACTTACCGAGCACCTGAAAGCAAAACAATTTTGTGACATTGCGTGAGTACAGTTTTTAGAAAATAACAAAATTAAAGCTATACGATCGACGCATAGAATACGTACTACTTGTACCTGTATTCCGCGAAATGATGGCTCTTAAAACTGAAGTAAAATCATTTATTCTTCTCTTCTTTCCTTCTAAACTTCAATCCTATATAAAACAATATATAAAATTTAGTTTGAATTTATTATAGGTACCAGAGGTTAGTTATAATTTAGTTAAACCTAGATTAATTTGTTCATGTATCTCATTTTAAGTAAACCCTTTGTTTTTATGAGAATAAAGTTCTTTAAATCTAAAACTTTCAAAACGTGTGCCTTTGTGTACATAAGTTTAATGTAATTTATATATAATATTTCTGGCTTTTAAGTGTGGCAGTAATGACAAGGTAGGTAATGGACTTCAAAGCTTCTAAGAAACCTTCAAGATACAAAGATCACAAGCACCTATATTATTCTGTTAAGAGGACTACTGACCGGCGTTACGGGCGTAATGTAACATGTTGCACAGCGAGCGTTCGTGAAGTCAGTACGGGGAAGGAAGGCGCTTGCAACGAGTTAGGAGGCGGAATTTAGCACTCGGCGTAGCGTTTCATGCTCGCTGCGAATGAAACATTACACCCCGTAACAACGTTCAGTAGCCTGCTTTACATGCACAATCAATTAAAATGCATGATAATTTTATTGGCCTGCATTACCTCGGTGTAGTCAGGAGATAAAAACTGATATTTACTGGCCGGTTCATGACTGATTGTCGTTCGAGATACTAAAGATTTATAATAAAGAGCCCAGGTGGAGTTTACTAAGGCTAAATACTGACGAGCGACGGCATAGTACAAAAAATATACCACCGAGTACATACTATACTCTATCATATATTTACGTGTCATATTTATATTTTTTTTCTTGCCTGCCTAGTAGCTAGCTACCTATTTTATTATTAATAATATTATTATTATTTGACTGCATAACTACATAGTTTTTGCCCGCAGCTTTGCACACGTTGTTTCTATGGAAACGTTTAAAAGTGTTTTCTAAGTCATGGGAGCTGATTTATGGGATAAAATGTTGCCTATGTTTTATTCCAGGCCTAGAAGTATGAAATTTCAGCCCGATTCGTTTAGTAGTTTTGGCGTGAAGAAGTAACAAACATCCTCCTAAACATCCATCCATCTAAACATGCAAACTTTCCATTTAATTTTATTAGTGTGATGTTCTAAAATTATACTTGTTGTGTGGTCTAGGCTAGGCTAAGTCTATTACTTCTAAATTTATGCAAAACTCGTCAGTTAAACAATCGTCTCTATGCATAAATTTGCTCGTTACAAAAAAAAAAAAGGAAATGCTTGCAACCAATGTCCTGACTCCCATTTAGAATCGGCCTGAAGACGGGCACGATCCGCAGAGCTGTAGCACGTTTGTAACAAAAAAATCCGTGTCAACTCACACACAGGCCCGTCCCATTGCCGTTGGGACAAAAGAGATTTTGGAGAAGCGGCAATGGGGCAAGCACTACGCCAAGCCGTTCGAGCTTCGTCTAAAAATGAAATTTTGAATGAAGTTCCAGGTGGGGCCAAACAAGATGACTTAAGAAGATTTTTTCTACTAAAGAACTAGTGATGTAGACGAAAGACAAGAACGCTGGAAGGGCTACACTTGAAATTTGCGTATACCTAGGCCTCCCAATTTGACAGGCAGGGAGGCTTGCAACCGTACCTTGTCATCTAAATCGACATTCAAAACCGACGATAGAGTATTCTTTATTATGTTGTCTAAGCCTTTCAAGAGGTCGCAGTGTTTCCACAGTTGATAACATCTCAAAGAATACGTAAATTTAGGTACAAAAAGACAAAACCAAATTATTGTAAAAGCCATAAATGGCTATTAATTTTTAGCAGTCTGTCTGAAGTTTTGTTGAAATTTTGAATTTTCTCATCCACTGGATGAGAAAATTCACTTTCTTTTGTTGCACTACTAGATTATTTCTCGACAAATTTGAAGTTATCGGTGTAAGTTCCCCCGGTTCTAAGTTCTTGCACTAGATTAACTGCGTGCGAATGTAACCATATTTTATATTGATAACTCCTAATAAAATGACTTGAACTGTTATAAAGTGCGTTTTATATGAGTGGGTTACGCATTCGATTCTAACGATCCCTTATAAGCAATTGGATCAAATTAATATAAAGTTGATATTAATGTGAATAAGCAATATGCATGCATATTATGTAGAAATCAGTGCTAATGAACTTTGTGTTTTATCAATTTTAGCACCTTGTCTGATAAATAGAAAAATAGTTGATACCTGCTGCTCGACTCAAATGTAGAGCAGATAATATGATATCTGGATTTATAAAAATAGAAACTTGATGTTGTGTAATTGAACATAGATTCAATAGAGTACCACTGAATTGATATTGCTAAATACAGTATTAAAGTCAAGAATAGACCTCTAGAGGTTGATAAACATCTGAAGTTGTTTTCTCACAATATTATGACAATACGCCGAATAAGATTTAACAGTTCTGCTAAGCATATAACTTAAAAATGGTAGCAAGAAAGAGACACTTGCGCGATGGAAATTTGCGAGAGAAGATGCTTGCGCAACTAGACATTTGAGCGAGCAGGCATTTGCGCGAGTGGACTTTGCTCGAAAAGTCACAACTCCTAATATCTCTATGAAATAGACGTCGCATAGTATAGAGCCGTCGGTCACGTGGATAAATCTCATGAGCCGTAAGAGGTAGACTGTTGAAATTTTCAGATAATGTATTTTTCTCTTGCCGCTATAACAAAAAATAATAAAAATAAAATAAATATCAAATTTACCAACAAACGTGATTTTTTTGGCTATTTTGCTCTTAATTTGTCAAGGTTGTATCTCTTTAACTACAATAGGTAGACACATGAAACTTTCTATAATCAAGTAACACTTCAACTGTAATAATGGCAAGTACTAAAATAAAATAAATTTCAAAATTTAGAGGAGTCTCCGAACAAGTGAAAATTT
The DNA here is from genome assembly GCA_963662085.1 of Eupithecia inturbata. Taxonomy (NCBI): domain Eukaryota; kingdom Metazoa; phylum Arthropoda; class Insecta; order Lepidoptera; family Geometridae; genus Eupithecia; species Eupithecia inturbata. The sequence goes on from OY759195.1 coordinate 5,916,183, forward strand.
GATGTTCTTTGAAGTTGCCTGATTTTTATGATACGGAACCCTTCGTGTGCGAGTCGCGTCGCATTTGGTGGTTGTTTTTTTTTAAATTAATTTAGCCATACGGTTATCGTTTTTAACTAAATCGAGGGTGAAGATAATGAATATGATGAAGTAAAACAAAAGGTACGCGAACGCGATAAATACCCGATAAATAATTTTTAATATGAATATAATGTCATTGCACAAATCCAAGAATACAAAAAAAAATCCACATAATTTTTTACATTATGGGTATCGTTTTCGAGTAATTTGAAGGTGTAAAAAGTGTTTCTCGCATGTGTGTACCAGATCAGTGAGGACTAGGGCCTGTTTTGTAGCGATTTCGTTCTAAAATTAGCAGTACCACTTTTCTAATAACCTGTGTGCTTAAGCGAGTTGCTGGTCACACCTACTTTTACGATCATAAGCTCTCTTTATGACACAACTTCTCAGTATATTTAGCTTGTACTAATTACTGATGGATTAAGAAAACCGGCTTCAATACGTTTTAGGTAGCGACAGCTAATCAACACACATGTAATCATGCTTGTTCTCCATTTACGATTGAAATGATTGTAAGACAGAAACGAAATACTAGGTTTAGTATTGACCGCCTAGCTAGGTTTGGTCTTGACTGGACTCGGAAGAATGTTAAGTTTTTCCATGGTCTACAATGTTTAGATTTTTTTTGTGGTTTTATGTCCTTTTCTGTTACAGCCAAAAGCACGCTTTTCTTATGTCTGCCTGTTGCAATTTTTTATAAAGCCCAGATATGTATGTGTCAGAGTGCCCCATTGTTTCGATCTTTTACTCGTAGGGAGTTACTACTCTGATTCCATTCCAGAATACCAGATACGTGTCAGAACTCCTCATTGTTTCTTTCTTTTACTCGTAGGGATTTATTACTCTGTGATTCCATTCTAACTGAAGATCTTATGGCTCTTTTGTGCTCATGGTCAATGAAGTATTGATGGATGCTTTTCTAAGTACATTGGTTTCTATCTTCTGCCTCTATAAAGTCAATCGTGGTAAACGAAATCTCTACATTCCAACATGGAGTAAATTTTTATTTGAAGAATTAAATAAATAAATAATTCTGCACAATTCACACAGCATCATCTAGCCAGAAAACGTCGTTATTTATATGAATTTTAGTATTGTTATAAATTTATGAGGGTTTTTTTATAGTAACTGGCCTTAGCAGACTTAAATTTGTTGTAGGAAGATGCAATTTTAGTTTTTCGTTTTTATTTGGCACTGATCCTCGTATTTTCTTTTTTGTCGTGACTTGTAGACATTTTGTGTTTCTATAATTTTACCAAATGCATAGGGTACCGACAAATTACAAAATCCTGGTGGTAGCATTGACTTAGCTGCACAGATTTATCTGTTTAAGGCGGTACAATAATACCTTTATATTTATCTAATAATATAAGAAAAAGGGCCATTAAAAGAGCTATATAGGCATGTAAAGCAATTAATTAGCCAAGCGGCATATAAAACGAAACGAAACGTCCAGAAATAAACTCGATTTACGATAATGATTATGAAAATGAATGATATATCGCCACGTTAAAAGGTTTTATAAGGACCCGTTAACATATATTGTAGCTTGTTTTATCCAGGATTATGAAGATAACTATAAATAATATAAGTATGTAGGCACACACTTATATTATTTGTAGTAAAAAAAAATATGCCCTACCTTTTTGTTAGGTAGGTATTGGTTCCATATTTCAAGATTTATTTTTAATTACTTATCTAAAAACAGAAGCTTTACGTTATATATAGATTTTAAACAATTGTTTTGCCATTTTATACAAATTACCTATGTTTGTAGAGCTTTTGTAAGTCAAAGTCAAAGCCAAAAACTCTTTATTTCAATAAATACAATAAATGTTTACTTAGAAAAGGTTAAATTCTTAATCATTAAACACTGACACGGAAATAAAGTGATATTTTTGATTTTAGTCGCTGATTTAATTTAAGTTAAGTTTTCGCGTGTTTTTCGATGCTCAACTCGATTGCTCAACTGAGTTTGAGCATTTGAGCAATATGACCTTTTTACACCAAAGCATGTTTTTTTTCACATGATACATTAATCACAATTGAAAATGTCCGTATAACATAATATTATGTCTTTATTTACAAAGAAAATGACAATTAAAGAATACAAACAAATTAGAACTAGTATTTACAATTGTAACAGTTGATCTAACTGCAGACTGCAAACAATCTGGAGGTAGCTGCATTGCCCCCATAATAATGTTGTTATGATAAGTCTCCAATATTATATCACTCTACACAACAAGCATATATAACTATATCAAAAATATCTTGAGACAACAAGGTGCAATTTAAAATACTTAAAAAGTGTAACCTTTAAAACTTTTTCTTATAATTTTGTTTAAATATCAGTGGTCGTAAACCAATTTTGGTTGTATCACATAATTAAGGTATTCAATAAGCCTACGCTTTAAATTTGCACGTTTTTGCCATTGACACCACACACTGTAGAATAATATTTAATATGAACTATTATTTATTTATATACGCAAAACAAAGCACAAGCCAATAAAGGATTTACTTTTTGTATAATTATATTATGCTACGATATTACAACGTATCCCATTAGGCATACGTCACGGTATTATTTTATAACCTTCACAATTGTATTGGGCACGTATTTCCGCCATAAGGTATCTATCCATTTCAGCCATTATTTTCATTTATGGCTATCCTACTTTGCTTTAATTGCAAGTTGTTTGAATTAACGTGAGCAGAATGCGCCTGAGAATGTCAAAATCTTAAATTCAAATAACCTACAATTTGGCACTTCCCTTATTCCACCACTTCATCTCTCTTCAACTATCCTAATGTTTTATCTGTATTTTACGTATGTAAATCTTTAATACTTGTTCGACTTCCGTCCGTTGTTTTACACCTCCGTGGCACAAGACCTCAAACCATGATGTCAAAGTGAATTTAACCCCAGGCAAGTTCCGGTAATTACTCTGTTATTATATTTATGCTTGCAGAACAATCTCACGTCGAACTTGTTCGGTGGTCTGTAATTTCACCGCAATTTTCGTTAAAACTTCTTGTAATTACAGTAGTTTTTATCTCATCGATGATAAAGTTGCGATTCGCGTAAGTTTGGATGCGAAAGCGCATAAGTAGAGTTGTTTCAATACCGATATTATCACCTGTATAAAGTTTTACAAGTTTGTCAGAAAGTGATTTATTTGTATACCTCGTTTTATCGGCAGTTAGTTTATATGTTTTTAAGTAATCCTTACTAAACCTTTTACAAATAAGACTAAAGATCAATTTAGTTATGGTGACTTTGGGCCTGAGCAATTGGACTTTGAGTTAGTCATCCAAATTTTAAAAATATTGCGCTGCGCTTTCAACGAGTCTTGTAAATCAAAATTGAGTTCAATAGGTTGCGCTTGCGGTTGCTGAAATGTCATTGTCATTTTGGATTATGTTGCTTCAATATATGAAGCAGCATGCAAATGCAATCTTTATTTGTATGGACTACCGACCTGTGGTCCTGAGTTAAGATTTCGCAGTGTGCTTAAATCATGACTTAGAAGAAGATAAACGTATCGTCATATTCGCAATTTGGGTGAACTACGGCATCTCAACGCACGATATCCCGACAATAAACAAAAAGTGAATGCAATCGCGACGCACGGAATCTCGACAAGAACACATAATGTGAACGTTATCGCGACGCACGGAATCTCGACAAATGTTATACAGGGTGGTTTTTTGAGAAGGGCGGTGATGGCCAACTCTGAAACCACGAGAGTTAGGGAAAAGTCGTGAAAGGAGTCATGCCCTCGATTTATAAGAAAACAATAACTGCATATTTATTTTTTTCAAAAATCTTTTACTTTTGACGGAAATGGACCCGAGTGATTTTTGAAAAAAAATTTCACCCTGTATTATTAAACTAATCAATTCTGTTGCTGATAAGGAACAATCTTTGCAAATAAATGTTGTACTAAAAATGAATGGAAATAGCAAATGGACTGGATGTAGGCTGTGGAGTGTATGGAGAGCGACCTAGGTTTGGCAAAAGTACAAACCTAGGTAATTTCGCCTCTATCTTCCAAGCAGAAGTATTCGCCATCTTAGAATGTGCCGATATAAATCTGGAAAAGCGCTACTCCAACCAAACGATCTTTATCAACTCTGACAGCCAGGCGGCTCTCCTAGCACTGGACTCGAAGGTCATTACATCTAGATTAGTCGAGGACTGTATGTCACGCCTAAACGCGCTCGGCTTGAATAACAGAGTCGTCCTAAGATGGGTACCGGGACACGCAGGAATCAACGGCAATGAGTGTGCCGACGAACTTGCTCGTTCCGGGGCCAAGGGGACTCAGCTGGGCCCCGAGCCGTTCTGTGGCATACCCAAAAGCCTGGCTAACAGAACCCTCTTGGATTCCTGCTACGAGGAAGCTTCCAGGCTTTGGAAGAATTCCTTGGGCATGAGTCACTCAAGTCATTAATAAAAGCCTTCGATAAACGGTTCACCAACCGAATCCTAGCGCTAAGCAGAAGCAACCTTCGCATCATGACAAGAGCCCTAACTGGACACTGTCGCCTTAACAAGCACATGTTCAATCTGGGTCTAAGCGACACACAATCCTGCAGATTCTGCGAAGAGGCGGAGGAAACGCCTCTCCACCTGCTAGGAGAGTGCGGAGCACTGATGCAAAAACGTAGCATCCATCTGGGCAAGCACCTGCACAGCCCAGACGAGCTACGAGCCATCACGGGTTAGTGGCGAACTATGAACGTCGCAGCTTCAAGGCTGAACACTCGAGTGGCGATCACAATAGGCCTATCATGGCCGCAGTGACACGAAAGCCACCTAAAGCAAATAAAAAAAAAAAAAAAATGTGTATTATTTATGTGCTAAGGCTTTTATGACCGACTTCACCATCATCGCCATAATATTATATTGGTAGGCCTCCTTTTCTCGAGTGCTACATAAACCACCCTTCGTGGTTGTAAAGGCTTTTTACTCAGCAGCCGTTATTAACCAGTTCACTGCTAGACATAGGCCTCCCCTGATAAGTGTGCTTTTTTGATGCCATACTCCCCAGGCGGGGTATGCTGGTTGGGATCGCATTTCGATGGTGGATCTGACCTGCAGGGGTCGCTGTCGCTGCTGCCCGGTCCTCAATGGATATCCGATAGTCGCCTCTTGCGACACCCGCGGAAAGAGTGGAGGTGGAGCGAATCGAACGGCACGGCAATGACTTACGACCAATTTATCGGCAAATTTCCCAAAATTCATCGTCCATACTTTACTGTGATTCCACATGCGCCTGTGCAGTATAAAACAGCTCAGATCCGTGTCACAATGAGCAGAATGTACTAAATTGATTGCGTGGTCGTTGCTGTCGTGCTTGTTGACTAAAAATAGAACAACCGCTCAGATCACAATTTATGTCGTTTGGCTGATGAGCGGTCGAGGTTTCTGTGTACTGGGTCCAGTGATTCGGATCTAGTTGGTAAATAAATAAATCACTCAGGCTTAGTTATTTGGTTATGGCTCAGCGATTTTATGCTAAAATGTGTCTTGCTTAGTCTCCAATAAAACAAAAGTCGCTATTTTAGTTGGTAGGTACACTATTTATGCATGTTCTGTCTGTTATAAAAATAATAATGTAAAGAAAATTTAAATTCCTGTAACTATCCATGATAAGGTTTTTAAAACCCCATAGAAAGATGAAGTAATGTTTCAAGATTAGGTAGATTATGCTACCAAATATCGGACTACAGTTTTTGTATTTTTTCTCCTTAGGTATAAAATAAAGGCACAACAGCTTAAATAAAGGCTAAATAAATAATGAAGTACAAATATTAAAATCTCTCAAAACAATATAGAAATAAGAAGAACCGTGTTTAAATGTTTGGTAGAGTTACAAAATGTCGGCTTCTAGGATTAAAAGTAGGGACCTACTTACTGACCTATAATTATACATAATTATACATAAATCGCGTAGTTAGGTAGGTACTATTTTATCATCGTAGGTAGACCATGGCAATTTACCTACGATACCTACGTGTACGTACCTACTTACTCAAATCTTGAGAATCGTGACCAAATAAAGATAAATGGAAATACATTATCAATAAATCGTGGGGTGTTGTTTGAGTATGTATTGTAACTTTGTTTCAATCCAAACATTTATTTATAGACTCTGTGAGTGGATAAACAATTTTCTTTGACTATTTATTATTTACAGTGAACCTGTCAAAACATTGTGACAGCGCCATCTATCTTTTAAGCTATAAATTACGGATGGGTGCGCCATCTGCTGACGAGTAGCGGATACGTAATTTACACGGTAGTGCGGTAGATGTCATGTTGTGTCTTTGTCCGAACAATCCGAACGAAATATAAAATAAAATAACTGCATAAAGGTTGAATAAAATACCCATACTTAGGCCCGTATTATGAAAGCTTCCTCAAGCATTACATAAAGCAGTCATTATGTGAGCCTACTCTTCGAGAGTCTACTCAAGCGTAGAGTCTCTGCTCAAGTAAATCTTTTTATAGTAACTCTGACCCCATTCTGGTTGCAATTTCAAAATGTCTGGACTATGGTCTGTTTTGAAAATTACTACCAAACGTTCCATTACTTTAAAAACCTTAATTCCTCGATATATTTTTCTACTGTTTCTTTATTAGTTCGTGAAATTATTGATATTGGTGCGAATCGAAACGCAAGAAACGAAATTAAAAAGCAAAAACAGCGAGATAATGATAACAAAACTTTTCGTACTTATCCCACGTGTGTAGGTATTACTACGTTTCAACTGGTTAACTGATGCCTGAAATAATGAAGTAATTGATACTGGCCTGAAATTGACTATATAGTTTGTTTCTATTATTTGATTGTAATTTTCTATTATGTATGTTAAATTCCCGTTTTATTTGGAGTTTTCAGTGCTTGATTCGCATTGATAGTAGGTTCTTAGGTATAAAAGGAAAAAAAAACTTGTTTGGATGTTATTTGGACTTGAAGTAGAAGAAAGGTCCACGACAAGTTAGGTTAAAGCTCTGTCAAAGACATAGCATCATTGATTTCGCGTCCTTTTGATTTTAATAAAATAAAATGGTTTTGTTGATTTTTAATATTCGTAATATTTATCTACAATCTCAAATCATCATTATAAGAACAGTCAGGAATTGGAGAAATCTCTGACCAAGCTTACCACACTTGAGTAATAAGAGTTCAAAGAGTCACTGAGCAGAGATTTTACAGTTAAAAATCGTTCTAAAGAAGTAATTACTTAAGTGATGATTGGTTACCGTTCAATAATACGTACTTAAACACAGTTACTTGACGGCGTGGACAGCAGAAATCACGCTCATGTCAAAATCTATACTCGTTCAAGTAGCCTTCAAACTTGAACGAGTATAGATTTTGACATGAGCTCCCAAGCATTGTTTTAAAATTAGTCTTTACTCAAAACTAGACATAAGCGTCACTCAAGCATAGATCGATGATTGAGCAAGCTTTCATAATACCTAATGGGCTTAGATAGGTACCTTCTTTTTTAATATTTAATAAATATTTAACTGATAATAAAATGAATTAGTAAATACCTCTATTATAAAAATTGTGACCTCACTAAAGAAACTACTCATGAGGCAGTTAGTATGAAATATAAAACGAATCATACAGTAAGTGCACATTTGACTGCTCTCTCTGAAATACCCACTCCAGCTGAAGTATGGCAAACGTCTTGAAGGCCGTGGAGTCAGACCAAAATAGACGTCATTAACACTCCATTGAACTTCAAATAACAAGGAGCTTTGCAAGTAGGTCTGTATACTTTGATTCAATTGCAAAAATAAATAAAAAAATACTGCTTTCTAACAAAATGTAAGAATTAAAATAAACATTTATTAACTACATTATTTTTTTTTGCCTATTAGAGCACTTTATTTAAGTCTATAATTACTTTTTAAATGTCACGTCACACTAGAATATTTAGCATGTCCCTTAGAGTTACAAAGTATTATTATTTTGTTATATGTATTAGTGTATTATTTTAGTAAGTAGGTATTATGTGTATTAGTTGGTAAAAATAGTTTGAATTAATGTTGTAAAGCACCGCCATCCTCTATTTTTCACACCATCGTTTTGGTTGCCTGGAAGAAATCGCTTTAAGCGATAAGGCCGCCAGTTCCATTGCTGTTCCCTACATTATGTTTAATAAGTACTATCTGTTTTACAAGGTGATGAATAAAGCATTATCTATCTATCTTTATTTTTATAGTTCTACGATGTGTTAATAATTTAGTTTTGTAACATAACTATAGATTATAACATAATTTTAAGAGTCTAACTTCTTACTTATCTATACCTATTTTGGAAACTTGCTCAAATTCTGGTTTTGGTAAAGCGAGTTTTCTATTTCTTAATTATGAAAAGGTTAATATTAAAATAATGTTAAGTTATTCAACGAAATGGTAACTAACTTTAAAACAAAAGTTCGTTTAGTTGTTTATATATAATATTTGAAACTAGAGATAATAATATTCAATACAAGGTACTTGCACAGACCTAAAGTAACTTTATTAAAATTTATAGAATAAACGGGTTTTCTCTTTCCGTGGTTTGGAAATAGAACATAGAAACCAAACAGATAAAAATAAATCGCGCTCCGTCAATTGTTTTGAACAGTTGGTCAATTTCTATGTCATTGAATCTATCAACGGTAAACAAGTTATTTACAATGTCCATAATGTTTTACGTATAGTCAGCTCCATAAATTAACTAACGGTGTTGGTAGGTAGATATGATTCTTTTATTTTTTTAACTATGTATTCTGTCGGCAAGACTTTACGTTGGTTCGGTTTATAACCGTGAACCTACGGCACACAGTTAAACTGTGAGAAATTGAGTATTTTCAAATAAGAAGACGAATATTAACGCGTACGCGATTAAGATATAATAGGTAACCGTCTTAAATAAACAAACCAAATGATTTTTAAGACGTTCGAAATGACGAGGAAAAAACATTTAGGTTATTTACTCAGCATGTAGATTACGTATTGCATTTTTAAAGGTACATGATTGCGTCGCTAACTGTACCTACAAGTGAAGATTTTGCGCTGCTGTCTGTATAACTACCAACCATCGAACACGGCTCGATGCTACCAACAGAAACTTCAAACTTACCTCTAGTGCGAATGCCGCTGTCGCGCCGGCAAAACGTTGCTGGATATTCCGTTCGCGAATATATTTTAAATTTCGAACGAAACTTTGCAAAGTTTGGATACAGAAACAGTTCTTAACTTAAAAAATATTTTTTTATTTAAAGTTCATACAGGCCAGTGACAATGTTACAATTTTTAAATATTTTTTGGTGATATTTTATTCGTCATAGTTTTCCCGGTGTTTTTGTTAGACATAATAAAATGCTTACTCAGCTTCCTTTTAAACATTTTTATTATATTTTATAGGTATTAAGTCAACAAAAAATAATTAAAAGGGGATGTAGGTTAACGCATATCTCTGATCGGAATAAATTTATTGTGCATAAAAAAAAACACATTGCCCTCGTGTTAATTAAATAGAGATATCGAAATTGGGTACCTCACCGAAATTTTTATACTCTACAGTACGATATTTTATTCAACATGTTAATAAATCACTACTTAGAAATTAAAAGCTCTTTCACAGTCATAAACCTAAATGTACCTATATTATATGGTACCTAAAACATACAAACTGGCAGGTAATAAAGAAAGTACTTATATACGATAATCGTGAGTTTTCTATTATTTTCTTATCCTTTCGTTGGTATCATGAAGGTATGTCGCACTTTGATCAAACTGTCAAATTAAGAACAAAAGTGTTACTGAGGCCAAACATATAATAAAATATTTGCTTACCACATTAAACTATCATAAAACTGAAGAAATTCTACATACTACTAATTAGACTAATTTACTTTATATTTAATACAATATACTTACATTAATATTAATACCTGAATTTTCTAATTTGTTTATTTTTGTAATTTTATAGTAAATTTTCACTAAAATTAATCGAATGATCAAAGTTTTCTTACTCATGGTTTCTTCGATACAGGCTCAGCCTAGTGAAGAAATAAACAGACAAATACAATATAATATAGATGTCTGCAAATGATATAATTAGTTGCTCATCTCTTATTTTTTCTTCCTAAGATTCTTTTAAACTTCTTCTTCTTCTTTTAAACTAAGTTAAAAATGTGCACGTAATGTATTGTCTTTTGCTGTAATTAATACTTCTTACTTTTTTTTTGGTAGGCGTTGATTGATTGCTATATTTGAAAATGATATCACCACTCTCAATGTATGCTTTTTTACAAATTGGTCTAATGAATGTGATACTTGTTCGGACGATCGCATATGTTCCTTTACGACCATCTTATAAATCGGGAGCATTATGGTACTGATCTCTGTGTCAGTCAGTACAAATTTACTTAACTGAAATGCTCAAAATAAATAAAAGTTTTTAGCACAGTTTGGTAGGTCCTTACCATGGTAAGTCTCTATGCAACTACCTTGTAAGTGCATACCTACATATAATGTAGAAAATGGGCACATGGGTAAGTAAGTACTTCAAATATTAACCTGATTTCTTATGAAGAGTTTTATTTCCTAGAGCTCTATTTCAAGACTCAGTTTTTATGAGAGTGGCGACTTGTCGAGAACCATAAATTTTATGGGACAGAATTGAAAGCTCTACATATAAACGGAGACGGACCGATTGTACAAAAAGCTTAAAAAATAAACAACAGCTCAGATTTTCGAATTGAATTTACGAAGGCCGTGCTTTCCGTATTTGGGTCACGTAAAGTTAAAGTCACACCTTGACAATGAGCAAATCTGATAAAAAGCAAAGGAATACGTGCTAGGTAGGCTTATGTATCTTGTGAAATGACCTTATTATTAGATTCAAGAAAATAGACAAATAATACAACATCAACTACATAACTTAAAATGTCTACGTAATCTACGTTATCAATTAAATCATAATAATTTATGAAAATTGTAATCCTCAGAAACTGGTTAACGTATTGTATTTTAACCGACCAATCTCCATTGTATAAAACGGTAGCAAGACAAGAAAATGCCTCATTATGACAATATAATTTGAATGGAGCGGTCCCACTATTTATAAGACGTAGGAATTATTAAGAAAATTGGAGCGACGACATCGTAAAAGGCATGGGTCATAGTGAAGTGATTCAAAACGTAATCTATCATTACGGCGACTTACGAATTTTGTAAACTTTTGTGATAAGTACCTAACATTTTCACGCCTAAACGGTTTAACGGATGTTAATGAAATTTGGTAAGGAGGTAAACAATATCCCGGGGACGGATACATGCGACGATAGAGTTAGGTAACCTACCTTAATCTTATAGGTATACTCGCTTCTGCTCGCGGCTGCGCACGCCCTTTTCAAGTAGCCTATATCCGTCTCCGGGGTATGGTTTACCTCCCTAACAAATTTCATTGAGATCCGTTCAGCCGTTTAGGCGTGAAAATGTAACAGACAAACAGACAGAGTTACTTTCGCTTTATTAATATTAGTATGCATTGAGCGAAGCGTGCCTTCGCGAACTTTACTCGAAAATAAAATACCAAGTGCAATTTAAAGGCACCTTCAAGACTGTGAAATGGTATTTCTTTTTAAGAAACTAAAATTTTTTTTTTCTGTATTTTAATCATTGTTCTCCTCATTTGAAAAGTAATAGAAGTAGAGTATGTTTTGTGTGTCTATTGATTTTGTTTTACCAACCGACCTATGTAAATTTTACTGCTCATTAGAATTTTCAAGTCGTTTATTTAATTGACTCCTTTTATGACCAGCAATTGGCAAATATACGAATATATGTCACTTGTGTGTTTGCCTTCATTAGCCATGACATAAATTACTTTGCAACAGATAGGACCAACCGCGATTTCATTTAAAACATTTTGTCTTCATTTGAATAAAAGGATCAAATAACTCACAAAATATAATTTATCTAGGTTCTGCCTGCGGCTTCGCACGAATTTTTGCGGGATAAAAGTGTCCATATCCACGTCTAGAACTACATCTATGCAGCCTGATCCGTTCAATAGTTTTGGTGTGAACAGGAAATGAATATTATATATTTGAGTTATTTTCTGGTCGGCTCTATACTATAATGTACTCTGAGAAGTACATTGGTTTGGTTCTGAACTCCATCAGAATTTCACCCAAGAAGAGAAATAAGCTGTTCACAGCGACTTTCAATAGCGAAGGAAGTAATAAAATTTTATGCGCAGTTAATGTGCCTCGTGCTTAAACCAATTAGGTAAGTGAACAATTACTTACCTGTATAGCGACATCGTAGTAACACCTTATACAAGTATGCACCCGTTTTCACTATGACCATGGATTTGAACTAACCATTACAATCTGGGTTACGTTTAAGTCGGTCAGTACCCAATAAAATTTATGGAGATAATAAATAAATAATACTGGAGAATTCACACAGCATCATCTAGCCCCCAACTAAGCAGAGCTTAACAGCAACTTATGAAGAAACTGGTTCAAGGAACTAAATCATTAGTAATAACCTACGAATCAAAATATAAGTCATTTCAATAGACCGCAAGTTCCTGAGATGTTGACCGAATTATGTGCAAAACAGTGCACTTTCATGTTTTTTGTAATCGTATTTATTTTTCTCAATTGTGTTTTCACATTCAAGGAACCAAACTTAAAATGTTGAATTTTATGTAATTCGTTTTTTTACGGGATCCCCGTGGATCCCGTGAGTACTGAGATCTAGGCCTAGATTGATAATCAAACCCCCGCACATAATTAAGTCGAGATCTCAGGAACCCTGCAGTCTATTGAAATTACTTATATTTGGATTCGTAAGTTATTATTAATTATTTGGGTCCTTAAACCAGTTTCTTCATAAGTTGCGTAGTTTTCGTGTAAATAAACAATAACTTGATTTTTGCGCTCACGCCGTTCCAAAACTTATGCTTTGCTCCTATGAATTATGAACGCGTCATCCTACGCCAACCCTTTTCACAAAATGGCGCGCATTCGCCCCTTTTAAAGACGGATAAACGATTGATCGAACAAATGACCGTACTTTTGGCGGTTTCACTCCGATGATTTTCTATCCAACGTTATAGGAGCAGCCTTCAATGACTTCCGTATAGTTTTTATCCTTATTGTTGTCATTATGTGTAAGAGCTATTCTATTGCCAGCATCTAGCTAAATAGACTTGGGGTAAAGTGAGCTTGATAGGAAGTGATACATTATTTTAAAAAAAACCTTTGTTAGGAAATTATCTAACCAATACGCAATTCAAAAATAAACTGTGTGACTAAACAATGATGCTGTACAGTAAGAAGCTTTATCATGAGATCTCATTAAATAATAACTTGTCTGCTAAATTGAAATCGATACAGATCTAGTTTCATTCAGATTTCATTAAATAGCATTGATAATGATGGTAAAACTTCGATAGGTTCTGAAGTTAAATTCTTAATGTGTTACATACGTAATGGCAGATGGACGAAACGAGATAAAAATGACTTGACACTGTCTACTTGAACATACTCAATGTTTCCGGTTCATTTGCATTGAATGCAACAACCGTCATCGTTAACAGAGAAACTGATGCAGGCGATGTTGTGACGTCAGTATTTATTTATTTATTTATATTAGGGGATATTTCAGCACAATGTACATAATTGCGATGTGTGAAGAAACAGGTGGCTATTAACAAGTTCCCACTTATAGAAACAGAATATCTACAGACAAACAGGCATAACTAATACATAACACTTTTGACTGATGGTTCTAGTTCAGAATCATAGTCAGTATTTAAGATTATGTATATAAAACTCTCGAATGATGTAAAAGCCGTACAACAAAATACAGTAAAGTATGAAGAATGTAGTACAAGCAAAGGTTAAATAAACAAAAAACAACGCAGAATTTTTGACGCTCATCAACTTCAAAGTCACGAAGAGAGTAGAAATAGCCAGCCGAGTTATACAACCGTGAATTTCTCTGGTCACCAGCGAAATTTCGTGTGAGTTTTTTCTAAGAAGCTTGAGTTTTTTCGAAGTGATCGGTGTCAAGGTCCTTTTATTGCTATTTACGAGGCTAATTAGAGCTAAACGTTTCCACTCAAATCCTCGAAATTTTCTGTGTAAAAATTTTACGATATTTTTATGATCATTGGGAGTAAATGTTTATGTTTTGTGTCCTAATACGATTTTGGAATGGCAACAAGATCTCGCGAGGCAAGATTGAGAATTAAGTACAGTGTGGCTTTTTAACGACGGTGAAATAACTTTTTTTAACTAAATAAAATTTTTCGCACTCCGAACTCTAGATATTATATTCCACTAGGACGTACAGAATTATTAATTTTCAAAAGTTTTCGCCCAAACTTTTCCATTTCCTTATAATTTCGGGGTACAGCTGCATGATAATCGTCGTGATAAATGTTTACTTATACGAATATAGGAAACATCAGCTTATTTACTTTGGAAGTTTTCGCAGAATAAATTGTTGAGATGAAAGACATTTTGGATAGTTCAATGTGTTTCATCTTATTTTGGTGCATTTCTAATGCCAAAAGTTATTGCGCATCGTTGATCAATGTCATACCTACTTGCTGAAATTTCGTTTGTCGTTGAGTATATTTGCACAAAATGTATCTTGTGCACGATTTATGTATAAGCGTGAATGCATAATTTAAAATTAAAAACTTATCACTATCTGTATCACCATATTTTCTGACATACCGTCACAAATATCAACATAGTTTAGATGTCACCTGACAGCGGTTTTAGATAATCCTTATATTTTTATCCATCGCTATTCACTTCTAGCTAAAGTGACTTTAATTTGTTTGCTCCAGTTGTCTATCAATTAATGATGCAAATATCTAATGAATTGGTTCTACAAGATTACTACGTCCAAATCAAAATGAATCCATAGGTTCATTAATTTTATTGTTTCATCTCGTTATGCCTTGTTTATGTAAATGGGTATTTTATTATAAAACAATATGTTATCTTTGATTGGCGGTGTATCAGTTGCTATAAATAGTCCTGTCATTACGCCATCATGAGCAGTTACGCTAATGGTTACGGTAGTTTCTACGATAACGTCAAGTAGGTAGGTACGTAAATAGTCTGTGGTCTATCTACTTTGCCTGAAAGGCTCAGTGACGTCATACGAGGATGAGATTATCTAGCTTTTCGATAAATAAAGTCAATGTTTGGATTCACGTCATCGTATTGTCAGTGTACTAAAATCCAGCAGCAAATTCATTGTTACTTAGATATTTTGGAAAGATAAAATAGTATACCTACCTACATTACTTGGGTATAAATAATAATTATTCATACATGTCACAAGTGCAAATGGGCTTCAAGAAACATGCACCTCTAAATAAATATGTCCAAGAAAATGTTAACGATCGCGATATAAATATGGTGTTATTAATATTGTATCTTATTAAAAATATATCATACGAGCCATTTCCATCAATCAAATAATATAATATCCATTAGTACACGAACAGCAATTACGAACCGTCCAGTAAATTGTTACGATTTACCTATTCACAAAGTAGCTGGAGCAACATCAACTCTACGTCATGAATTTCAATTTCAATGAATATTTCAATATTTTTAATGTTTTGAACCTTTTCTAATCAGTCCAAGGGTTTCCCACTTAGTGAATCGTTTTGTTTATATTTTGTATAGTTTTTTTGTTAAACATAGATTTTTTTGAAAACTTCTTCACTATCAGGTTATATTGTGGTCAAACAAAGATCTATCAAATTCTGTTCCATTTCTAGGCTATCAAATTACTGGCTCACTAATTTTGTAATGCCTAGAAGAGCCAAACTGATTTTACTTTCATACTTTGTCCTTTTGATAGTTGGAAATCCGTCTTTCTGCCTCTGAAGCCTTAATTCCAATAAACTTACAATGTATTTTCTGCATGTACAGATTAATTCGCAAGATTATGCCTAATGAGTATGATGTTTTGGGCTTACATCCAAATATCGTAGAAACAGGTCTAGGCCAACGTTTAACTGGCTCTAATGTTTGCTGTGACGGACAGTCACAGCGCGAGGTATCTAGAGATACCATTGATGAGCGGAAAGTAATCATTGATAGGGTATCTAATCTATTAATAAAGAATGTGATTGTATGTGGAAAAAGTTTAGACAACAGGCCCGAATAGCAGTATAAAATTTAAAAAAGCTACCCCTTCAATAAACGTAAATAGCCGTGACTATAAAAATGTGTTTTCTAATGTTTTCAAACAATTAATGTATAGCTTGTTAATAGCAATTTAAAAAAGATATTGATTCAAAAATACCTATTCATTATTTTCTTTTTTAGCTTCTAATCTTTTAGTTCTATCTATCATTAACCTGCTGTCAACATCACGAAGATAATTTTAATTGGTATTTATTTTAAATTAAAGTGATGTCGGTCACGTTTTCGTGAATAATTTAATTTCAAAACGTTACCTTGACTCTGTAATGTCAAGATGAAAATCATAACAGTGCCTATAGGCTATAATTATTTTATAACCTGAGGATTTCTAACCCTACACAAAAACTAGCTAGTTTTTGTGTAGGCAAGAATAGAAAGAAATGTCATACAATGCGTTAATAATCAAGCCGAAGTTGATTTTTATGCATTATACAGTTAAAGAAAACAAAAATACTGTCTCTGTTTTTTTCTAGACTGCATAAAGATGGTGTGCGTACAAGGTGATCAAGAAACAAAGTTCGCCCATATTTGATGTTCTAACAAAACGAAATAAACCGTAACACATTTAAAATTATATTTTGGTAATACCTAAATGAATGTCATACGTCGCTTGCATAGGAGACAAGCCATTTATTATTCCCCTTTTGGTATTGAAGTCAAATTCGGCACCGCCCTGATACATGGCCCTCGTGACCATGACTCAAATATCCTGCAGCAGCCATCAATCTTCAAATTGACCTTACAATACTTAGAAAGGTATCAACTACAACCTTTGCCGAAACAATTTCATCTGCACAACATGTTAAACCAGTTCATAAGCTTGTATCAGTTGTATCTATTGAGCTTTGTGTAGGATTTAATGTTTAATCAAGTGATAATGAGCTTGGATTTCAATACATTCAATCCTTAAATTGCATAATATGGTATGCTGAATGAATGAATGGTGAGAAATATGTTTCAAACACCGCGTCCATTGACAGAATATATATATATATATATATATTCAAAGGTAATATAAAATTAAAAAAATATCAAAATAATAAATCCAATGAAATCTTTAATAGTAAAAAAATGGGTGAAAAGGAATTTTATTTAAATTTCTGTTTATTGGATTATTAGATCCTGTTGGATGAAAAAATAATAAATTAATAATTGTTATTATTAAAATAATAAAAGGCAATAAAAAGTGAAAAGTAGTGGATTATAGGACTTTGATTTAAAATGATACATATTATGCGTGCTTATTCAAGCAATGTTCAAGTCATGCTGTTTCAGTTTTTTAAAATAATACTCGTATCTTAGAACATACATTCATCCATGCTTACAATCTGCCAACCGTCTGTTGTTCTAAATTCCTTTTTAGGAAAACAACATTGTCTGTATCTATAACCCATTTTAACTAATTGGATAAAGTAAGATAAATAATTGTTATTTTTATTTAATATTATACCTTTGTTAACAAAAAAAAAATTAAATCAAATAATAGAAACAAATAAAAACTAGTATTTACAATACCAATTTTAAAATTCCAATTCCAATACGAAACGTCCATCGGGAAAAATAGGTAAATAAACGCGATAAATACCCGTTTAATAATACTAATAATAAAGTATTAGTTAGTTTCATTTTTTATATTTTGAAATACAGTAGCAATCTCAAATTCCGTTGTCATTTAAAACCAACTGTTTGTTTATTAATCTGTCCTATTAATCAAGTTTAATGAAAACCAATTAAAGCTATACCATGCAGCGGCCGCGCATACTCGTACATTCTAATCTAAAACATGTTCAATGACTGGTGTGTATGTAGCCAGGCAAGTCATTCCTCACTTTGACTCACTCGCTGACTGACACTTCACACTTGACAAACGTGGGCGAAGTCACATCCACCGTAACTTACAAACTTTTAAAGAATACAATACAACATTACCAAAGTAGTTTAGCGTAATAGTGGCATTGTGGTCACTGGTCTGGCTTAGATCACTGAATTAGCAAATGATTGGACTTCATTGGACTATCTCTAATCATGATTTTAAAACATTTTGATGTTATTTATCATACTTATACTTTATTGACAGGTCTGGTAACATAACGTTGTCAGTTTATCTATAGACGATAGTTTCGGTAAACGTATCTAAAACGTGTTGATGAGTAACGTGATAATGAAATTGTGTAAGTAAAAGCAAAATGTCGCAAACACACACAAAACAGTGCCAAATCGACCACACATTCAAGATGGAGAAGAAATACTTGGAGATGAAGCGATTGGTGTTTGAGAAAACAGAAGAATTGAAAAGACGAGACAAAATAATAGCGTTGCTTGAAAATGAAATTGATGATAAAGATGCAACGATACGCTACTTGAAGAATGAAATCGACAAGTACAGACAAGTAGTGAAACCATTGACAAGACAAATTATCGAAGGTCACAAGAATGGAACGGAGGAAGAAGAGGGTTTCGTTATGAAGTCACCAGGGTCGCCAGGAGTGGAAAATACACGAGTGTATCATCTTGGCGAGCCAAGGCTAAAGAGAACGGCCATATCTGCAGAACCGTTGGCGTCACTAAACTGCGGTCACGAAATGAAGCTCGTCAGAATCCCTAAAAGTCACAAGTGAGTAATTGAACTTTTAAAAGTTTAATGGTTTTTCACAGTGTGCCATAAAACTTTAAACACATAAAAATATTAGTGTCACATGGTTTCGATTTAATGTTTAATAAAAAAGAACACTGAAATAGAAATTTGCAAATTATATTTATCCGCCTGGTCTAAAGCTATAACAGTTTTAGTATTGTGAATGTTTGAGTCTAAATAAACATCCTTTCCTTACGAGAAAATGTATGTCTCAATTTTATTTTATATTATAACACAAGCTCAGCTTCGCTTGGCTAAACGATGCTGTGTGCATTGTCCAGCATTATTTATTTATTCATTTGGATTCACACGGAATTCTTTAAACGTTAGAGTATGTAGTGGTAATTGCTGGTATGATTTTACACAAAATAACGCCGTTTTATTTAAATTAATAATATTAATAATTTAAATTATTACTATTACTACTATTTAGAGTTCAGTTTAGGTTCAGTACGAAAACAAAACACGCATAATTTTTTCTTAAATATTTTAGACAGATATCGTTGCGGTGTTAAAACTTTTATTATGATCGTCGCGTCACTTTGTCCTGAATCCATATAACTGTGCCCGCGCTTTCGCACGCGCTTTTCAAGTAGCTTATATCCGTTCCCGGGATACCGTTTACCTTCCTGCTATCCGTTCAGCCGTTTACGCGTGAAAAGGCAACATACAGACAAAGTTACTTTAGAATTTATAATATTAATATCGATATAGTCATCAAATAAATAAAATAATAAACCATGCTGAACAATCCACACTTCATCATCTAGCCCCTAATAAGGCAACGCAACGCTTGTGGTAGTGGTGAACGGTTCAATGCACGATCTTTTCAGTTGGTAGACTAGATGCTTGATTTAAATAAATAGAGTATGTAGTTAAACATTTTAGCATTGTTTCTAATTTGTCAGAATAGAGCATTAAGTGGATCATAAACTGTAATAATATCGATCAATCAATCGCGTTCAATTGATCTTCAATCAAAATATTACAAAGTTGCCATGCCTTCGTCTTCGATCAATCATGATGAATTAAGATACATTGTACGTTATGGTTATTACATTTTTAAAGTGTTCAGTAATCGTGTCCATTCAAATTTGATGATTAATTTGCACGTAAAAATGTTAAGGAATAATTTAACAGTATTTTTATTTTAATCCACCTCCAATTATGCAATTACTAATATACATTTTGATAAAATAGTAGGTAAGCATATTTTAAATAGAAGGTATTGTACCTTGGTTTTGTGTCTGGTCCTATAGAAGTTTCGTAAAGGGGTTGAAGATTGCCCTAGCACCGGCCACTCCATTGTTATTATTTTTAAAATCGTGGCGCGCAATTAAATGTATTTATTTGTATAAACTTATACAAATAAAACATTTAATGTCCTAAAGCGTCAGGTTTCCGAGATAACTACATAATATGATAGATAATAAATCATGAGAGCAATAGGTATTTTAATCTGTGAAAATCTCAGATACCTGACATTTTAGGACGTCACCTATGATAAATGACATTTTTTATTTGTATAAAAACAGATAAGTTTTATTGTGCGCCCCGATTTTAAAAATAAAAACAAAGTAGCCGGACAATCTGTTGGTTTACCAGCAGTATAGGTACACCTTTCCATGCGTGCTTTAAATTCAATACCAAGTGTCGTTAACACGTGGCAATGGGATCGTTGCCAACTAGGGCCCTCTAGTGTGGTCTGTGATGCTGATGTTGTGTAGGTAATGTAAGTCGCGCTGATGAGTGATTCTGTGCCCTATAAATAGCGTCAATTTCATGATCGCTTCACACGTATTATAACGGACCTCGAAATGTCTGTAGGATTTCGTAGTCAAATAATAAAAACGGAGCACATGAAGGACCTACTACTTACGTTCTGTTTGTCTGTCCGTCGTCTGTCGCAGCTGGCTTTTTCGCGATTCTATTTGTCTCTAGAATTTAATGAGCAGTTTTATAAAAATGTTTTTTTTTAACATGTTAACTCAAAAGATATAAAATGCTCAAAAGATATGGCGCTGATCCTTCGCGGAAGAATAGAGGTTCTCATTGGGATGTCATGTCCTCCTATGCGTGGTCTGTGCAGGGTTTATGCCATTTGAAGTTGACAGACCCAAAGTCTCTTTTCAGTCTAGTTAACTATTTTTGCCAATTATTTTTTTCGTTATGAAATTATTTAGGTGCTAACATTAAAACGGTTCAGTTAAAATCGCCAGCTGCGTATGTACATACGTCCAATTGATTTAATAGCATCTTGCTATGTTAATAAAATCCCAAAGTTTTACAGAATTTCCACAATCTATGATAAAATTCAAAACCAGTAGTGTCTCACAGACGTCATCAATCAATGCAGTTGAATTTCTTCTATTAACCCGACGAGGCACCGAGGCCGCCCGGTGAGGCCGGTGTGCCTTCAAATGCACTCATTTGGTATAATTACGATCGAACTTTATGTGGTAACCTCGCCATCGGCTCTTTAATGTGGGGTGGCATGTACATTATTCAACGTCAATGTGCTTCCGGATTTTGTGGTCATATACTAAAACTAAGTAATTTAGTAATTACTAATTACCAAGTTGGGTTAGCCTTTAAACCATGCCAATTTAGATCTGGAAATCGAATGTTGACCTAGAAAGAGATAACTGATTCATTCGAATTCTAATGACAGTAAAATGCAATGGAGCGTGTGGTGGGAGGACGAGGGTTAACACATTCAGAAGTGAGATAACATTAAAAAAAACAGTTTTGTTGGAGAAGAAGTCTACAACAAACTATAATTCTTGTTCAATCAGTAACAATATTATGTAAGTACAAGGTACAATATTAGATAGGTTTTACTTGTTTCTAATTCGTGTGCTTAGTCACATCGTCACATCCTGGTACCCAGAGCGTTTCAAAGCTCTGGGTACCAGGTTAGTTTAGGTACTTACGGACTCGCTACTTTAAATATACCTAGGTACTCAAATTCATTGTAGACAGATCAAAATTATTCTAACTTATATGTGAAAGTATCTTCTAACATCATTTTAATTCAGAAGCGTGGGACGTGAGTGTTTTAACTTAAAAACCAACAAGTTGAAAATACGCACAACGACCACTAGAATGATCTAACACCCACAGGAACGACAAGAACGCTGAGTTATTGACATCAGCCACTCGATTTTAACATTATTTACTTCCATTATTTATATTAACTTAAGTATATAAATTAGTTATATATTTGTTATAAAATATAAACGTTTTTAATATCACCCTACCTGTAATATTCGAGCCAATCTAGAGAGATAATGATTAAGTTTGTAAACAACTCTCAACTACAAATCAAACATAGAAAACATTTTTTTTGGCGTCGAGATTTAAAACAGTTGTCAGCATTGTGCTTGTGCTTTGTAGAATAAAGCGGAAATCGACAAACAGTGCAAATATTGTCTGAAAATCTAAAACTAGGAGTGTGAATTTTAGGTTAAATATGGGGCCATGCTTACAGCATCTTTAGTTTGCCCGGATTATAATAACCTTTATGAGACTGACCCTTTTGGGTTCACTAAGGCGCAGCGCAGGAACGGGTGAGTAGCCCCCGCCCAGGGTGGGCGGTGACTGCCTACTCGTTATTAGGGCTTTTGCACTGGTGGTAGGTAGGTGTCTATTTTAGGTATTGTGTTTATTTTTGGTTGTTTTGCTTTTGCTTTAATTATTATTTTTTTCCCTTATGTATACTTACCTAAATACTATACACACTATACAATATTTTCATTTAATTTTTTTTTTCATTACCATTTCATTTCATTTTAAATACTGTTTATGTTGATTTGTTATGTTTTCCTGTGCTGTTTGTGTGAGAACTTAATTAAAAAAAATCTTATCATATCTTATGGTAGGTGATTGAGAACTTATACAACTCTTGAACTTCTGTCTTGCAGGTTGATCTCAAGAAAAGATCACGTTAATGCTACTAACAAAAAGTACTTTGATTCTGATCTAGGCTAGATTTATTTGCTGCTTGCTGCACTTAGTTATTGTTTATGAGGCTTATTTACGGTCATAATTTTGAGGTTGTTGTCATTAAGTTGATAGCTCTCAATCTACCTCAGGCAACCTTCGTTAATTTCCTTGTTGCTATGTCTGTTTACAGAATCGAGTGCTTAGAGGAGAGGATGGTTTTTTTATATCGATAAGTGTTACTAGTACCTGTATTAGTATTAACACTAATAAAAGAAAAAAAAAACTAATAAAAAAGGTACTAGTAACTACACTAGCTATACACTAGCCAAACTCGTACACTAGCTATACACTAGCCAAACTCGTACACTAGCTATACACTAGCCAAACTCGTACACTAGCTATACACTAGCCAAACGCGTACACTAGCTATACACTAGCCAAACTCGTTATATACTTAACCTAAAATTAATTCTGTTGCCGTGTACGCAATGTACCTACATTAATTGTCGATTCGAGATCCTTCCTTAAATAAATATTGCTTACTATATCTGAAACTCGACGCCAAGCAAGAGAGTTTTAGTTATTTTGTGTCGTAGTTTGTTTACAAACATTCTACGTCGAGTTTGGCTGGTGTATAAGTACTTAAATTCTACCCGCGGCTTCGCACGTGTTAAAACTTCTTTCAGGGTTCCGTGCCCGAAAGGGCCTTAGCCCCTTCTCCCATTACGATACTTGTAGGGTACGATACTCGAGTATAATACTAGTTGGATACATGTTCGCTACGCGACGCTCGCATATTATGCTACTGAAAAATTACTAAATTCATCATTTGTGCAAACTCGTTTTTTGTAGACGGACGTTATGTCGTTATTAATAGGCGTACCTAAGCCTGCCTGACTGTCAGTCCATCCTAGCCATCTCCTTGCCTGTTCTCATGTTTGATTCCTATTTATAACAGAACCTATCGACCTACGTGTTATTAAAGCCACGCACGACAAACTACCTAATAAAATAAATAATACCTAGATGTTTTATCTTATTAACGTGATGTGGAACATTAATAACTAGGCGGATTTTCTTTTAATATCAATCGAAGTGTACGTTAACCAATTCACTGCCCAGCTTTAGCGGTGCGACCGGAAGGGGCGCGTCCCGCGCCGGGCGTCGGGCGAGCTCCACCTGGGCCTGTTTTTCCAGTTGGCAATATTTCTACTCCCATGTAAAAGATATACACAATCTAATTTAAATTTTCTTCTTTCCAGCTCACGGGAACTCATCAAGGGCGCGATACTAGACAACGACTTTATGAAGAATCTAGAAATGACGCAGATCCGCGAGATCGTGGACTGCATGTATCCAGTGGAGTACGCAGCTGGCAGCCTCATTATCAAGGAAGGAGATGTAGGCAGCATCGTTTACGTCATGGAAGGTAAGCACGATTTTCACTAAAATAAATAAATATATTTTCCTGGCGGCAAACCACTGGTCTCGCCATCAGTGAACGAGTAGCGGAAGTAATGTGTAGTGACATCTAGTGACAATTTGACTGAACTAAATTTCACCTCCAACAGCAGGGTATTTAATTAGTTCATAACAAAATGTATAGATGACGCTTTAAGAAGTTATTACGTACTTCTCACCATATGACGACAGACATCTAGTGTCGAGTAGCAGTACTATAAGTTCGCAATGCAGACGCTTGGCATCGTGGCGCTGTTTTTGCTTGTAATTGTCGTCCACACTTTGTATCTTGTACAGACGAATGAATTTTTTTCATTTCATCAATAATCATCTAGCATCGTATTGTCTTTTCATTTCTATCCGTTGTTGGTATCTAATGTAGCTGCTAAAGTGCCTCAACATTAAAAAACATCCGCTAAGGAATAAACTTAAAAGTTTTTTCTATTCTATTTTAAACCTTTTAATAGTTTAGTTGGACCTAGGTACATTGAGTTTTTCCTGGCTTTAATTATTATTTGGTATTTAATTTACCATTATTATTAATTGTATTTAGTCGCGTATGTCGTGTATCACAGTGCCAAACATACCTACCTAGACTCTTGCCAAGTAAAATTACAGGAAAGTCTAAGCAATGTCACAGCTAGGTGCTTTTCCGCTTTCTAGGCGCCGCCGGCACAGTATAAAGTGAAATGTAGCTGTCGACTATTTTACTTCGAACAAGCATAATAATTGAACGGCTAAACCGTTATTTTATTTATTTAAAAAAAAAGTTAGTACTAACTCATAAAATATAGCTACGAACCTCAAATTAAACGGTATTCGTTATAGGAGCTACAATGATGTAGAAATGTACACAGAGATAGACAATACGTCAAGTTTATTATTGTATTGTATTCATTTATTTCATATAATTAAATAATCCTTAATACACATACACACAAAATTAAATATCATTCAAAATCATTGTCACACTTCTCTTTTGTCGAGGGTTAAATCTTGAATTTCTCATTTTGGATCCAAAATCCAGCGGTTTGAAGTGGGTCTAATTCTCGCAAGTAATTAGCTTGATTGAACCTTGTCAAAACCGACTTCGATCCACAGACCTCTTTCATCTTTTATGGTTGATTCAATTCGTGATATAACTCAAAGGAGCAGACAATTTTCTAGAAAAAATATACCTGAATGAAAACTTGCCAAAGAAGTTAGTCTCTCTATAGTCCATGAATTAACATTAAGTTGGTATTCACACTAAGCTGTGAAACCTATGCAAGTGATATTTTCTAATCGTAGGTAGGTATGGTCTAGCAGGGAAAGTGAATGTCACTCTAAAAGTCGATGATAATTTGCAAGCCCTTTAAATAAGAGACATAAAACCTTAGAAGTTTCTCAAAAGTGAGTTTTTCTTTTAGAAACCAAATAATTATTAATTTGTGTAGTTCTATTTCTATAAGTGTTTTTTCTCTATGATTTAGTTTTTTGTGTTAGCTGGTAGCTGCTGTGTTTGCAATTTCCAAAATAAATAAGTCATCCCGCGATCACGACAGTGTGTAAAGCTGTTGAAACGTCGGGAAAATAGGCCCGTTAACCCGTTAAATCATACTAATAATAAATAAGATCTCTCTTCATTTAGAATTGTTCAGGTACGTAACTATCTCTAGTTAGGTTATATAGTAATTAAAATTCAATATTTGCAATTATTTTGCGTCCCTAAAACTTACTCAAAATCAAAAATTACGAAAATCTTTTCTTCAAGCAGTGTTAGTAGTTTAACGTGCAAGCATCGAGACCTATCCAACATCTCAAAGCACTTCTTAAAATTGATACATAAGTAATATTAACTCAATACCATTGCGTGACAAATTAATAGTCAGTATTTAACTTCAACTCTTTTCTATTTTCTACTTATATACTATGACAACCTATGAAAGGTGGCAGTGAAAATTGGTAGGTGGGACTGCGAAGAATATTACAGCCTAA
Organism: Eupithecia inturbata; assembly: GCA_963662085.1. NCBI lineage: Eukaryota > Metazoa > Arthropoda > Insecta > Lepidoptera > Geometridae > Eupithecia > Eupithecia inturbata. The sequence goes on from OY759195.1 coordinate 5,942,560, forward strand.
CAGAAAACTCTGAACTCTGCATGCGTGAAAATGCATTAAGTGAAAATACAGTAGAGGTACAGGTGAAAATTAATTAAGTACTTTATGATGAAAATCGATCTTCTATGGTTGATTCAATTCTTGATAAAACTGCCCAAATGTGCAGTTAGAAAAATTATATCTGAATGAAAACCTGCCAATTAAGTTAGTCTCGCCATAGTACATGAAATAACGTTACGTTGGTTTTAGCGAGATAAGACATATGAAATAAAATAAAATAAAGTAATTGGTTCTGAAAAATTCACACAGCATCACCGCACCGTGAGCATAGCTCCAAAGTGTTTAGAAAAAAAGTGAAGAGAACTTATAATAATTTAACGTTTATACAATAATTAAAAACCGACCTCAAATTCCTGAATAACATCATTGGCCTGTTTGCATCTACGAATGATGATGGCATCAGTTTGGTTGAGAACATAATAATGTCCCGAAAAATTTATTGTCCCGATTAAAGACCACCTTGGGGTCATTTATCATTTTCTATACAAAAATGAAAGAATCACCCAAATCGGATAACTTGGCGAAGATATCGAGTAACAAACAGGTGCATAAAAACCTACAGTCGAATAGAATATGGACCCTCCCTTCCCCACCTTTGAAAACGGTTAAAAATACCTACGCGTAACCCCTTGGACCATTGAAAAAGTGTTCTAAGCGTTACTTACAAAAACTCAAAACACCTTCAAGCAAAATGATAACAAAAAGGGTTACCACGACACCCAATTTATCTGTAACGACAACAAAGACAGTTTTTGCTCACTACGCGTGATCACCTGACGACCTTGATGGAGATTTGAGATTGAGACCTTGTATACTTATTGTCGGACAATCGGATGTAGTGTAGTTTCACTAGAGAGGTATAAAGAAACATAGGGTACGTTTTGGTTTGACAGCTAGTGATGTTTCATTAATGGATTAGATTCGACAATTTGTTCCATTCTCAACCATAGCCCGGGTGGAATAAATTCGACTGCTTGATTCTATTCCACTCTAATCCATTAGATTCAAATGCTTGAATCTGTTCCACTCTGATCCATTCCCGGGTGGATTAGATTACACTGCTTGATTCTTTTCCACTCTGAGCCCGGGGTTGGCAGTTTTCAATAAAACGTTTGCTCGCTGCGCCCTTGTTATTGATTTCTTTTGAAAACTGTCAATGATCCTACTTGACAAAAATGCCATGACACGCTGCATTATTTTTTATTGGACAGCGACCGTTACAGCTACCAATAATTGATGCATTTAAGATATCCGTAATAAGACCTCTGTTTTTCAGAAATTTACCGTTTTCTGTAGTTATTTGTTATTTTCCAAAATACATTGCATTATCTTTGGCTATTGAGAACAAATATAGTGGTAACATTTCTAATTCAACAAACTTATGTCTGCCTTTTTAGAGTTCCGTATCCGAAGGTTAAAAACGGAACACTATTACTTAGCCTCCGCTTTCAGTCCGTCGCGTCCGTCTGTCACAGGGCTCTATCTCATGAACAGTAGGAGGTAGACAGTTGAAATTTTCAGAGAATGTATTTTTCAATAAAAATAAAATAAATATCTCAAATTAAGGGGGCTTCCATTACAAAAACCTGTTTTTTTTTTTGCTATTTTTGCTCTTCGTTTGTCAAGGCTGTATCTACCACAATATGTGTCTACATATTGTGGTAGATACAGCCTTGACTACAATAGGTAGGCACATGAAACTTTTTATAAATAAGTAACACTTCAACTATAATAACAACAAATACTAAAAATATAATAAACATGAAAATATAAAGAGGTCTCCGAACAAGTGAAAATTAGATGTTCTTTGAAAATTTGGCTTATTTTCACCCTTCGTGTGCGCGTCAACTCGCACTTGGCGGTTTATTTTAACACTTTATTCTATAATTTTATCCTAAAAATAAAATAGCTACACACGTTGATACACATCGGTTTTTGATCGACTGGAATTTTATAAGCCTGACATTTTAATGATTTGTAGACGCTAAAAAGAACAATGTTTATAACATTGCAAATTGCTCTTACGATGAGTTACAGCAACAATTCCTAGTGAAAGTCACAATTGATGATAAATGCGGTAAAAACTAATAAGAATTAATGCAAGCATTGAATTTAACGAACCGAGTTATTGCTATCTAAAAGTTTGGTTTATTTATTTTTGAGCCAATATTTTATTTTTGATTTTTGGTTTTTGATTTTTGTTTTTGTTTTTGATAAAATAAATTACTTAAAATATATTTGATAAAACTGTGTCGAAAAAAAGGTTACTTGGAAAATTTAAAAAAGATTTTGGAAAAATGTAGATGAACGTTTGACGCATGAGGTTGCAGGTTCGATTTCCGCCTCGGGACCAATGTTTGTACTATCTGCAGATACTTGTTCTGGTCGTTCTCGGGTTTTCTATGTATAAATATAATATATATTAGGTATTTAAGTTATGTAGAATGCCAGTTATCTAGTACCCATAAAATATTCAAGCTCGGCTTGGGGATAAATAAATAATAAATAATGCTGGACAATCCACACATTAACATCTAGTCCCACAAGCTAAGCAGAGCTTGTGTTTACTAGACCTGACTAGTATGACTGATATACATAATACAATACATAGACATATATTTTGTAATATATGTAAATAGAAAATACCCAGAACACCCCGAACAAACATATGTAGATAGATAGACTTTGTGAGTTGTCCCGCATAAAATACATACTTAATAGACAGTAGGTAAAATATATAAAAATAAATAAAACTGCAACGCAAAAGATACACAAACAGGTACCTATTAGGAAGCATCATGTTCCAAAATTAGATAACATTAAGCATGTTGGTCACCTTTCGGATAATAAGTCCGATAATGCCGAAAGGTCATCTTGAACCAACTTTTATTCTCAATAATTTGCTCATTAATAATAAATTATGAATAGGCCAAGTACCTAAGCCAAGTAGCTAAGATCCGTAAGAGGACCGTGATATGATAAATAACATTAGTTCGGTTAGTATACATATTCCGTTGAAACATAAAAATAAAATTAAAAAATATGCCAACCATAAGCTAGCATTTGCTAACTATGGTTGGCTTAACTGTAGTTGGTAACTACCTAGTTAGTAATGGCCTTTATTAACAAAGAAAATTACAATCAAATAATAAAAAGAAATTAGAACTAGTATTTACAATTGAAACAACTAAGCTAACTGCAAACTGTTGCAAACAATCTACAGATAGCTCAACTAGTAGGTTGGTAGGTTCTTACTTACATAAAAGTTTTCCTAATGTAAAAATGGCTTGGTCACGGAACCTCAAAGGACAAACGTTTTTTGACTCTGTTTACGGAATGTTAATATTCTACTACCTGATATAACAAATCAAAATAATTGAGGTTTTGTTCAATTAGGTTGTTAATCACACGCACAAAGTAACTGTTCACACGAACAAGAAATTTTCTGTTTTGGCTTCGTGCTTACAAAATCATATACCTACCATCGTTCAACTATACCGTATAATGTACTTATTATAATGAATATTTATTTACCAATTCACATTCTAAAGCGACAATCAAATCATCATAATCAAAAACAAGAAATATTTCGTAGCTATTTCTTGAAACTTACAACAGAATACACACATACATCTCGTCAAATGACTTGGTGGTGGTGCTATAAAAAATCCTAAAGTAGTTTTTGATCGCTTATAGTATGATTGTTGGCCAATTTGGTACATTGGCCTGACATAAACCAAGACTTCTATTGTGTAGGATTGGTCCATAGTTGCTGCTCTATATTTAGGAATCCTACTAATGTTGTAAATGCAAAAGTTTGTAAAAATGTATGTGTACAAACGACTAAACTACTGATCGAATCTGGCGAAAATATTGCAGAGGCGTTGATCTTACCTAAATCTTCCTTTTTTATAGAAAACATGCTGATAATAGTAGTTCATAAATTAGTGTCATAAAAATATTTTTTGCAAATTTATACTAATCGTATAAGGCCTACATACGCTGTCTACTTTCTATAGAACTAAGTAGTAACTGGTCATGGTTTTCTTGATGGATTCTCGCTGTCTCGGATATCTGTATTTCTCCAAGATACCTACTTTCTACTGAGAACATATCTAAATAAAATATACTTCGGCAAGTGGTTTAAAAAAGAAACAACAAAAACACTTTTTGAATCCAAATGGTTTATTTATGGAACTACATAGCTTTTGCCCGCGGCTTAGCACGCGTTTTTCTAGGATAAAAAGTAGTCTATTATTAAGTAATTCTAAGTTCAGTAGTTTTCTCGTGTTGAGGTAACAAACATTCAAACTTTCGCATAATAAATTAGTGTGATACGTTGCATAAGTTAAGAATTAACAAATATTAAAAGAACTTTGTATTGATTATGTAGAGGTATAAGATAAGTAACAGTGAGACGGACATTGGCGAAATTGCGACAACCCAGTCGCAGAAGCCATCTGACAAGAAGAAGAAGAAGAATAAGTAACAGGTAAATAATAAAAACCGAGAAATACAAAACACGTGTATGCGTGCAAATTCTATTGTTTGTCCCGAGGCATTCTGTCTGTTTGGCCAACCATAACGATTTCTATCTGAATAACTGCATTAGATAGGTATGTACGTTCGTTGATGCAACCCAATTCCGTAGATTGGCTTTATTAGACGTAGCGTAGGCACCATTGCTTGATTCTCCACGCATTCGCACCGGACGTTGTGATGTTTAAATATAGTAGGAGCGTCATCCATCACAACCATATTTATTATATATGTCAAGTTTTTAAGTATCTTTGGGCTAGATGTTGTTGTGTGGCAACAAATAAATATAATATGTAGTGCTGGACAAATCCAGCTTCATTTATTTATTTGTCATCAATGTTTACTCTGCTATCAGCTACTGCTGTGTATTGAGACATTTATTCCCACTTTCTCAGTTCTCTGTGAGGCATGCAAATCCGCGCTCAAATTTGTGTAGATGTATTATAAAATGTAGTAGAAAATAGCTATAACCCGGACATTGATCATTATTCTTCTCTGCCCGAAAGTATATCCGAATTTATTTCTAATCAAATAAAAATAGGGTTTTTATAACTTTTATTCGAATTAATATCCATTTTACGATTCATCCACGTTTAGTATTCTAAACGTTATTGCTTAGATCGTAAAAAAAACGTTTATGTTATAAAATCAAGAAAACAATTGGTGCATACAATAACGGCAAAGACGAAGAGCACATTGCTTTATCCATGTACCACAAAATATACTAAGTATGTCGTGTGCTCTACACGAACACAGAGGACATACCTAAATAATTTAGAGTAGACGTGCATGCAAAATAGTTAATTACTTGCATAGCTTCTGGTCCAAATCAATAATCATAACAAGAAAGTAAAACTACGAAACTACCCGTCCTCCTTTTAAATCTCAGTTTCTAATTGAGCCATTACGGTTATATCACAAAAACAAATTATGATCACTTCCCATAGCAAAGCAATTCAGAGCCATAATGATTTGGCGGCCAAGTAAAGCACCTTGTAATTATAATCTGTTAGACCAAGAAACGAAAGTTTGGGTAAACGTAGATGATATAACAGGTAGTACGAAAGTAAAAGTGAGAATGATGAACATTGAACGGATGTGGCCGCTGTGACGTTTCTTCAAGGTTTGGTGGTTTATGAGACGAAATCTTGAATTCAAATAAATTCGTTAAGCCAGGCCAAAGATTTAGACCATGTTCATCAATACCTAGTATCTTAAAACAACAAAGCCTTATGTAATAGCCTCAAAAACAACACTATGAGAAACAATTTGTCAAAGAAGGAAATCTGCTATTGTTATTCCATTCTCATTGTAATCGTATAAAAATACACCGAGCTTAGAATTATCTCAATTCTTCGCTTTAAAATGAACAATGAAATTGGATGGTATGCGGGCATTCTCCCCTTTGTACTTATAGCTTGTACTTTCAATGGGTGACGCATATCTGATTGTTAGTGTTAGCTTACGTTTGCTCATACATCATGATAAATTGAGTTATGTGACCTGATGTATGAAAAGCTCTGTTGTTGTTGGATGCTTCGTAGTAATAAAATGATAAATGGCACTTCTGGGTAATTTTGTAATTATTTATTGTATCAATTCAGAACTTCATTTGATTATTTAGTTCCCGAATATTTCGATTCACTAACAATGTCGATCCGACTCAGAAGGATATTTTGTTGTTATTTTATTGTAACCTTCTTTTGCATTATCCGATGTTAATGATCTGTTACTGAAAGTTAAATACACAGGCAGGCAAGTTATAGGTCACTTGACTATGACCTTCAGCCTTCAATGCTCAACGTTAATTTTGTTAGTTTCACCTTGCATCGTTACGCCTTATTTATTTTGCTTACCTTACCTAATTACAATCTAAAATAGCATAGAACACTTTTATCGATTCATGCGTCAATGTTACCTCAAGAATAATAATTATGCTGATCACTTACTAGTTACTACAGTCATATTTTATTTCACATTACTATGACTACATTGATTTGATTACAAACACGTGCTTTAAAAAGGTTTCTAATATAACTGTGCCATAAAATATTCCATTATTCTTTCAAAGTCATAAATTATGGTGCTGTAATTTCAGCTGTTCAAATATTGTCGTTTACGTATTTCGTTACAAGGCTAGCCTTATCCCGCAGATTTATTTCTCCTTTCACTCTTTTGTCTCAAGTTTTATCGTTCCCCTAGGATCAAATTCAAAGGTTTACTGTCTGGCCCACCTTTTGTTATAACTTAGAGCTTATTCAGGTAGGTCTTCGTCTCTTTCGTGTGTATCGCTTTGTCTTGCTCTGACGTAAACAGCTGCACTGCGCAAGAGTCGACCCGACCGAGCGATCAGCGAGAGCTGGCTGGCTCACTGGCTGACTGACTGACAGTTACCAAAGCGGCGCTGTCGTGATTGGCCGCCGCGTCTTTAGCGTCGCGTACTGAATTTAAAATTATCGCGATCGTGTTTGAGTTGCGCTTTCTGCTTCTTCTTTGTTACTTTAAACAGTTAAAATAAGCTATGGTAAAATATTAGTGTTGAATGGTGTTATTGTGTTTTTGGATTTACAAGAATGACAAAAGACCATCCTGAACCTGGATTTTGGATAATCTACTTTATGCTACAGCAACGTTTGGAATTTTGGTTTATTTTTAATTAGACGAAGTTGTCTGTCTGGTTTAGATTCGATTATTGACGTCTGATTAATTGTGATTATTAGACGCGATGACTAAGAAACCCATTAAAATGTCCTTCAACACTAGGTACCACCTATAGTCAAATTTGAAAGTGCCAAAAGCATAGCACAAGGTTGCAAGACTTGCAAGTTAGTTCGCGTGCACTACCAGTCTCGTGAAAGTATTTCGGAGCGCTGCCTCACAAAGATATTTTAGCATATTAATGCATAAGACCCGAGCTTTCTATGTCTTGCCTTTGGTCGAGGAATGACATCACCTTGTTTTGATTCTTACCACGTATTTTATGTAACAGTACACTACCTTTTTAGGTTTAAGACCAAATTGTTTGTCTTTGCATCATGTTCCAAATTGTCAGAACATAATACCTACCTGCCATTAATTATGGTATTGTGGTTAGCTTCAATTTACATTTGCAATCCCGCCTAGTCCTAGTCACACCTACAAGCCAGTCTTATCCTCAAACCCAATTTACCATTATCCTAGCAATAGAAGAAATATGGAATGGATTATAAGTTACTAAAAGACAAAAAAACTAGTCGGAAAAAACAAAACATAATCTATAAAAATTACGATCTTCTGTTGAAATAATCGATATTTTGACCCAAAACAACAAGCACCAAGGAACTTGTACGTCCATATTGTACTTTTATACAATGAAATTAGGTTCTCAGTTCTCTAATTAGTAAATGAGCGTACTGAACCAAATCACGCGCTAGTTTGATAATTGTTTGTTGCAATGTACACTCTACGGTCGATTGCATTATCGAAATCACTGTTTCAATTACATACATGATTAGACCGACTTCTTTCTTCATTATTATCATGGACTCTTACTTAGTAGTTACAGTTAGTAGGTACTCAAAATGTACCAAGATACCAATGCAAGGCAAAGGCCTTTTATTCCTCTTCCCTCTATTGTTTGGCAGTATAGATTTAGATTTATTTAACTGATTGATCTTTTTTAACGCCTGTGTGGCTTGTCACTTCGTCGTAAAAAATTAGAAAGTACCATTATTTGATTTTATCACGGCTACTGTATGTTATGGTTTGGTCGTCATTCAGTATAGCACATAGCGTGTGTTATGTTATGACGATGTTATCAGTGACTATTCAAACTATTATAAGGGTTGTCAGACCATGGAAAGTTGGCATTTCAATGTGCTTATTGTCATAAGTGTCATAACTTATGTGGCAATATATGATTAAAATGCGACATTGTTGGAGTTCTGCAATTTGCCACTAGTCTATCTAGCCTATCTAGTCTATCTAGCCACAATTTTTTTTAGCAAAATGCATCTTTCCGTCATAATTCATAAGCGATTGCATTTATTTATTTCGTAATTGTTTTCTTTTTCATTATTTGCCATTTACCAGTTTACCAGTCAATACCAGCTTCCAGTAGATAACGAAACATAGTGTCAATATATTTGACCATTTCGATATTATGTATTTTTTGCCATTTACAGTGAATAAAATTTAATACGTTGACCTTCAGACCAAAAGACTGTTTTTGCAACAAAGTTTTGAAACGCAGATTTAGAAACTTTGCAAATACATAAATAAATAGGAACGTAATTTGCCCATTATAGATAAGGTATTGTTAGCAAATAATTTAAATAAATAAGTCACAAAGTAATGTAAGTAAGTTTGTATTTAAGGTATTTTGAATAATAATAAACAATCGTACCGATTGTAATAAATAATGGACTACCCTATGATGTAAGCACTATAACAAAATAATAATATTCAAGATGGTAATTTAATTAACGCAGCCAGCGTCTTGGGGACGCTTCCGACTGGTATTGATATGGATTAATTGAGCTACCTGTAGATTGTTTGCAACAGTCTGCAGTTAGCTTAATTGTTTCAATTGTAAATACTAGTTCTAGTTTGTTTTTATTATTGATTTGTAGATTTCTTTCTCAATCAAGGTACATATATATATAGTCAAAAAAGGTATTAAAAAAAATTTACGGATCCTGTAATATTCTACTAAAAACCTCTATTATTGTACATACTTAAAAAAACATTGTCTTAGTTTCTGATTATCACATAAACAACAACAGATTATCCTAATTAGCAGCTAATAATTAGACACATTATAGATTATTACAGACATGCACAACTGTGGGTCCAATTATTTTGCTATATAAGTCCATAGAAATCCCTATACATGCCTTTACTTATGTCAGATTACCAGGCACAGATGGCAAGGCAGCTGCGAAAATGTTTTTATAACCTGATCCCCTTAGCAGCATAGTTATTTGAGAAAGTCGCCACTGCGCCGGTAATAAGAGATCCATAGTGTCCGAGAATCGTCTATGTTTTATTCATCAGTTATCCGAAGTCATTAAATCTTCTCAAATGATAAATATATCTGCTCCAGCAAGGTTTTTTGCATTATGTGCAAAAAAATGTGTTTTAGCCATTTCGCCGAACTTAATTAAGATTATAAAATTTTTGTGGACTAAAATTTTTGTGGGTTTTGTGTTTTTGTTTTTGTAAGAAAATATATAATGAAAGTAAAATAAGTAGCTAAGTACTAGAACTAACAAACACATTAAAATCAAAAGTTGCTGTTAAAAAAACAACCCGGGCATCTCTGATTGTTTGAAAAAATGTTGCCATTCTTGACCGATTTCATTATCCTATTTTATTGATGCCCATCTCTGATTTCCGTAGTCCCGGATAAGTTTAATGCCGTCTAGTCCACTGCATATGTGGACCATTGAACTGGTTTCACCCGTGCATCGTGCCTTAGAAATCTTTACTATTAACTCAATCATGCATTTGATTATAGCTGCTAATTGGTCATTGCAAGTTGTTTTCTCGTGTTTTGTGATTTCTCTGAGCGAGTAAAAATAGTTATTGTGCATTATAACATTACGTTGACTAATAGACCAAATCAAAACAAAATAAATGTTTTATTTAAGTGCATTAAAACAACGTTCATATAAATTTTATTTGCATTGTCATTCATTTCAAATAAAATTTATACTGCAAAAATCTTTGCTGCTATATAAAATTACTAGTGATATCATCTATTAGGTAATAAAACTTATTATATTACCTATTCTAAATTTCTAATAATATTTTAATTTAATTTATGAACTGCGACCCAAGCTTTCTTACATTCCAACCTTGTTCCATACTAATATTCATAATCACGTGAGTGCTTACGCTACATTTACCAATCACAGCTTTCAGTTCATCATCAGTGAAAGTATTGATAATAGTGTCGCTGTATTTGGCGCCAGTGCAAGGTTATCTAATAAGTAATTTATTATTACACAACAGTTTTGCATTCCCCTTGGGTGGTTTAATACGGTGGTTAGTGCTGACTTCCTCTTTAGGTTGTGTAACGTGCTTGCCTCCCGTGACGCATCCGCTTGCTACACCTTTAACTAAAGTATCTTCAATGTCTTTTCTATGTTCATTCTCAACATTATTTTTTTGGGCTTCTGTTCCTACCTTACTAGTGACATAATTGAATAATTCAATAATTGCTATTTCTAATTCAAACAAATTATTTATTTTAAATTTTATGATGTGTGTAGGTTTTGTCCTTATCTCTCTATCTTTAATCGTGTATTCTGTAATTGTTATGAGTTTTTAATGACTGTCGGATAATTTAAGAAACCGTTAGTAGCTAAAATTGATTGGATGAAATCTGAAAACGATAATGTACTAGTATCTCAAGGTGCTTGATCAATAGAATAACAAATAAGCATAGATACTAAATACATGATTAATTTGCAAATCGACCTCACCTGCTTACATTACTAATGCGCGTACTTGATAATCTTGTTGATTTTCACTCAAATTACTTATGAAATAATGACTCCTAAAGTCATAACATTCGTGTATTGCATATTGAGGTAGGTAGTGTAACCTACTGCCTTCGTTACATCTATAATAATAACACTCCCCGAGGGCAAAATTAGTAGGTAATTTATACCTCACATAATTATGTAATTGCGGTTGTGTGAGTATTCCACGTTCGCAATATTCAAAACCATCTCATATTTTATTTTCTTTTCTTTGTCAATATAGACCCCTTTTAAATATAATTTAAAAACTGGTTGGTGTAACTAATGAAGGCAAGTACAAAGCATGCTCGGGTCTAGCATTAAGATACACTAAACTGTCTGTCGTGTTTCTAGATTATAAGAAACTATAGGTACGTCTTGCAAAAGAACTCCATTGTTGCACATTATTCAATCGATCTAACGCAATAATTCCACGACAAACTTATCAAACTTGATTCTTGCGAAGAAAAAATAGTTTTACGTGGCTGTAGCAATAGGTAGTTAACATTATATTTTATGCAGATGGACTATTAATGAAGCACAAGAAACAAAGATATGAATGTCTTGATGACCCAGGACTTTAACCGCGACTCGCATAACTAACAAGGAATAATGCAACCATCGCCGATAAAAAAGATGCTTCAATCAAGCACAGCACTTACGATTCATAATAGTGTAAGGAAGGTAACATTATGAAAATAAAGCACTATCCCGGAAAAGCGGTCATGGAGGACCCGTGGCTCTCCATCAATGACCGGACCATGGACCTTGTTTATGCGGCCAATTGGGTCGGAGCAAGCAATATTGGACTCTACAGCGAACAAGATAATCAGTCTGACAAGGTCAAATTTAACTCCATATCGAGAAGCAAGTCATGTAGAGACGTCGGTCGCTCTAATGACAAAGAATATGAAAGCAAAACATACGCTCGCGAAGACAATGGATATGCTTATTCTAGTAATGTTTCTAACGAAAACATATCTCAGCTAGCTAAATACCAACAGGATATTGAAGAAAAAGCAAGGGCAAATATCGATCTCATAAGCCAAAACAAATTAAAACACAGTTACAGTTTTAAAGATATGCCCAACGGATACAAACCGTCGACTTTGAGAAGGGTTAAGCGAAGGAATTTTACTGAGTGGGACATCGAAGCATTTGGATCAAACAGCAAGCAGCCACCTGTTCCACCTCAGCGAAAAGATTCTCTAAAATATGCTCATCGACAGAGAAAAGCTGACTCCAAGAAGAATTACTATCCTTTACCTGACCCCGGTCCTGTTCCCCCGGACCCTTCGTCAGAATCTTATTACGAGTACTATTCTAGAGTCAGTCAGCAAAACAACGACACAGACAGCGACAAGATTAAACAAATCCAAAAAGATACGAGAAATGGAAAATCAAGCAATAATCATACAATTTCTAAATCGAATGGTAACACAATGTATCAGTTGATTAATTCTATGGCAACCTTAGATCTGACGCCAATGAGGTCTCGAAACGGCAACAAGAACACTGGAACATACGGTGACCCGGAAGATTCGGGTTTACACATGAAGCCCATAAACCAGTCATTATCTGCACGCAATCAACTTCCGAACTACACTTCGCACCAAGCGGACGTACGAAACGGACGTATCGAAGACGTCAAACCTAGCTTTCGGTCCAAATCTTTACGAGTTAAAAGTGAGGGACGAGCTCCTCTTCGAGCATACTTCGACTCGATGCAAAATGCTCCACACAATGGAGTTACAGTCACGCAACCAAAAAGAAACCTGTCCCCGAGCGAACAGCTGACATTAATGCAATACGAAATGCTAAACGGAAGCCAAAATAAACTCGCAACCCCGATTAGCAATGGGTTACACTCCAACGATCTGGGTAAAGAAAGTGACTATCGGACTACTAACGGTGTTATGAAACAAATCAAACGTGATAAGTATGGAAAAATGTACAATACGGTGAGAGTGAAGTGTGATGATAGGTATGACAGATACAATGACATAATGTCGTTTGGGAATAACCGTATCGTAGAAGAGCGAGTGCCGGTGACGAATGGTAACGGTGTTTACGCGGGTAGTGCCAAAAGTTCATCTAGTGGTTCGGACTCGGATTTTTCAATACCACGACCTAAGTTAATAGTGCCTGTTCATACGTATGGTATGAGAAAGAGGAGGACAGGGAATCTCTGTCAACGGGACAGTACTGCCACGGAAGCTTCTCTTGACGCTGGTATAGTGCTTGACGTGACGCGACTTGAGGACTCTTCAAAAGCTTCTGGGAAACCTCGTAATGGCGAATCAGGTAATTTTAAATTCTGTTTAAATACAGGGTGCCACGGAAAGGGCGTACTAATCCAAAAGGGGGTGATTTTGGAAATCGAGGGGGCCAACGCTTATCCTACAATTTTTTTTTTGTTTTAAATATATTAGTTTTTTATTCATATTATTGTTATTTTACGTGTATTCTTACATAATTATTAATGTTTTCAAATTACATATTTTTTTGGAATAATTTCATCTACACCCGTTTTGCTGAATAAACAAACAAAAACATTTTGTGAAATATTTTGTAATATTAAATAATGCAAGAATGCGTGTAAAGTACACGAATATTAAAAAAAATTGCAAAAAAGAAACTTATTTGAAATTCAAAAAATCGGTGTTCACAAATTGATCCCCCCGAGGGGATCAACTGGTGATCAATGATTTCTTCCTTGTCTCGGAGGGACTCTGAACCCCAAGGTCCAGAGTCACCTCATTTCGGCTTAGTACACCCTTTCCGGGGGCACCCTGTATATTTCAGCCACAAAAAAAACAACATTCTGTGGTCAACAATAAATAAAATTCTATTTATGATTCAAACAATAGTTTTTCAGATTTGTATGGCAGATTGTAGTGGGAGCTATAAAACTAAATGACCTTAGCTATTGCTAAATTGTTATCCAGATGCTATTTTGATCTCGTTTGTGTACTGAAACTGATGTTGATGGATGCTCGTAGGTTGTAACAGGGTGATTACGAGGCCTCGAAGCAAACTAGGTGACGTAATGCACTGTAAAAATATTACTTGAGTCATGATGTCAACACCATGACTGCAGGCATGACATTCCTAAATAAATTGCAGTAACAGATGGTAAAAAATCCTCATTCTAATTCAAAAATAGTTTAAATTTATTTGTTTGTACTTTACTTAAAACAATAGTTTTTGTTTGCTTTAAAAATATGCGAATTGCTTTGTTCCTTATGTAAAGTCTTATGTACATAACCGTGTGTCACTCTCGTATCTTCTCATCATTTATCTTGAAATATAATATTTGTCTAAGAATATAACGATTTACAACCTATTTACTAAAGTATAAAATACTGTAAGTTGGCAAACGTATCAGCCACATACAATTACGAGGTTGCTAAACGCGAGTCCGGCATATCAATTTTATTAGAGGCTTCGTCTGCCCTACTTTAGTTTACAAGCATGTATATTGATAGTCATTGAAATATCGATTACTTTAATAGATCATTACATTGTTTTACTAAGTATATTATTAAATATTTTTAATTTATTTCGCATTACTAGATATTTACAAGTAGATTTAGTTTTTTTCATTAAAACAAAATCTTTAAAAAGTTTTTTTGTTTGTGTATTGATCAATGGTTCCTAATTTGTGTCTTGGAAAGTCTGTGTTCCGCTGGTTCCGCTGTCATTGATCTTTTGTAATTTCGACGTTTAGTTTTAAACGTAAATATCCAATGATTTCATTTACATGTCACACATGTAAGTAATACATTATACACTTATTTCAACAGGCAATGGTTCTAAGTACATACATCAGAGGGCCTATAAAAGCAAGCACGCGCGTGAACTTTTAACCCCGCCACAGATTAAATAGTTCCACGTCTAGCAATTGCCTTGAAACACTTTCATTGCTTAAGTAATATCAGTTCAGTGCCTCTAGTTTATATAAGACTTATCTGTGTATATCTGTTCTTTATAGGTATAATGAGGAATGATTGGTTTCGATAACCCCAGGATAATTATGTTTATAGTTACGAAATATTCTTAAGGTTTTAAATATCATCATCGTTGAGGTGGTGAGGTCATAGTTTTCTCGGATTTTACTCGGATCTATCCTGTTTTGTAAATTACTGATAAACATTTGCTTTACCAAAATATTGATTCTCTCTGATTTAAGATTTGATTTGGTGCATTCATAGAGTTCCGGGATAGGTTACTTACATAATTTTTTTCTATAAAATATGAATGACTAGTTTCTGCCCGCGGCTTCGCGTTGTTTAAGTAAACGTTCAATGTTGTTTTAACTCTCTTTTTTTGGGATAGAAATTAGCCTATGTGGTATTCCAGGTCTAGCGAAATTTCAGCCTTCTCTTCAGAAGTAACAAGCCATCAATCCAGGAACTGTGAAATGTGATGAGATATTTTATAAAGATGCACATGCACAAAACATCGATAATAATAACATAAGTTTATAGTTAAGCATAAGAAGTGAGTGCTTTGGTTCTTATACTGTAAACTTCTATCTTTAATAAATAAATAAAATCAACATTCAAAATCATAAGAATTCTATGTTTGATATTAAGTAGGTTATAGTTCTACAGGTGTTTGTTTCTTACACAGATCTTTGCATGTTTAGTTTCGCGTGCCAGATAAGATGTTTAAAGTTGATGGCTCACCTCAATACAACATCATGTTATTTTATTGTTTGAAGGAGAAACTTTACATTGTTGCAATCAAAGAAAACATGTAACTATAAGAGGAAGTACACGAATATAACTTGTTTTTATAGGTTTAAAAGATAATCTTACTTTTACAATGACTGAACCCCTATATTTATAGAGTATCTAGAGGTATAGTAAAAATAAACATTTTACAGTCATTAACGTGTCTTGCATCTACTCTCATTATTGATAGAAGAAGTAAGTAATAAAATAAGTCGTCATCTTTTTTAATAACTTGAGTTTTTATGTGTTCACATAAAAGTATGTAATATTGTCCAACGTAAAAATCGTGATAAAATTTCGAACAAAACCCATAGGTATTAATAACGGAACTCCAAAACACAATAGGTGTAAAAGGACAATGACATATTATAGAGATATATCCGGGCCAGTACCATCCGTTTGGTTATTATAATTTGCTTTAAAAAAGTTACGGTGAAGTGTGAACATAAAACTATTATTTTCAATACGGAAGTTTACAAAATGTACATTTCACATTAAATTTTATGATCTGTAATTAACTGAAATTTAGTATTAAATTTAGATTTTTTTTAATGTTTTATTTATAGTGAAGTATAGTTTTGTCTTTTTAAATTATACAATTTTAAAAGACAAAACCATAGAATCTGACTTGCCTTTTATAACGACCTATGTTATATGGTGGAAAAATAGATACAAATATATGCTCTATAAACTCCTTGCGTTCATAATCAGTAGGTACGGAATCATGCTTGTATTTTAACCGCCTGCCCCAGTAAGAGGTCACTGATAATAGCGTACAACGGCTTGATTAATAATTATTCAATAAACGATTGTTACATACATGCTTCAAGTAAAATAGCCTCAATTCAAGAACGATCGTAGATAACACGCCAAGAATAGTGTTGTTCACACGGCTCTCCATATATTCGCACATTTCTAGGTTGTTGTTTGTAGTCAGTATCATTGCCAGATATGTATATGATCTTTAGTAACTATAGAATAAAGGCTATAATTAAATCCTGTGGATCCACTGATTTAAAAGTATCACCATTCTCTGCATGACTCATCATTTCAAGGCTGTACGGCCTTGAATATGGTCATTTATCTAAGTGTTTGTAGAGTTCTGTTGGCTATCTATATAAATTCGTTAAGGAATCATTAATTAACGGCAAGCAAGTGACTGACGTTTTGTTTTACTGATTGGATACAACAGTGTATTATTAGTTATTAAAAAAAAATGCAGTTTTTCTAGTAGGAACTAGGTTAAAATTCCAAGTCGATCATCTTTTGATCATTATTGGTAACAAAAACATATACAAACTCTAGCCCGAAATGGTGTGTATGTTTGCGAGTACGTTGGTACTCCCTATACCACACTAAGTTGTGTGCTTTTTGGGGTCTGTGAAAACATTACAGACTGATCGGGTACGGTTTCCCTTAATGCCCTAAATACTAGAAGTAGGATCTGTCGATAAATAAACTAGAAAGAAAGAGAACTCTACCAACTTAAAAGGTGATAACTTCTGATAACAATTTTTTTTCTACAGAGGGCCGCGTGGAAGTCTCCAGAGAGAATAAATACCTCAGCACGATGGCACCAGGCAAAGTGTTTGGGGAGCTGGCAATCCTCTACAATTGCAAAAGGACGGCCACCATAAAGGCAGCTACGGACTGCAGACTGTGGGCCATTGAGCGACAGTGCTTCCAGACGATCATGATGAGGACAGGGTTGATACGGCAGGCGGAGTACACGGATTTCCTGAAGAGGTAAGAGATACAACAGATGCTAAACATTTAACAAGGTTATGCTCTTCAAGTTTCGCTTTCGAAGGGCCTTGAACATCCTATGAAAAGTCATAAATGCTCTAACTTGACGTAGGAGAGCATGTTGAACGAAATCAACGTTTTTACTTTAAATCAATTTGACGGCCAGGAAAATAACTACTTTAGAGTATATTGAAGTAGGTACAAAATATTTTAAAATTCTTAATGTAAAAAAATGGGATCAGCCTAAATAAAAGGGAGTTGGGAATTTACTTTATAAATTACTTTGATGTAGCTAATACGAATTCAAAAGCAAAGCTATCCAAGTCATGAATGAAAAAACTGCCAATTTGAATTGACGAATAAAATTTTTAAACGTTTATCTGCCAAAGATATTCAGGAATTGCGTGTTGCGTCCGGTGTGCGGCAGTAAGACTTTCCAAGACTAATTCGTAAAGCACCTACTTACGATCATGATTCTGCGAAATGCAATAAAATTGCGATGAATCTCATTTCATAGCGACATCAATATGTCTACAAGAGAAAATAGAAATCTGATATTTTATAGGAAACTTGAGGTTTCCTGAAAATCAAAATAGGGTTTGGAATGAGGAACAGAATTCTAAATGCAATAATAATAATAAATATGATAATATTGCATAATAGACATGCTAAATGATAACCATCATCACATTCATCATCTGCAAAGCATCATGTTTTCGGTTTTACAGTATCATGTTTTACAGTAATCCATGATTTCGTAAAGTCCTTTATTGATTTCAACTTGAATGGAACATTTACTATGTTTATTTTTCGTTTCGAGACGGCGTTGTTTACAATAATCCGGGCAGTAACCTTGCTTCTTCGTCCAACCAAACATTTGTTTCGACAAAGAACATAGACTAGGCAGTATTTTACTATTTATTTTTGTCTCATCCAAGTTTATGGCTTTTGCCGTCTTTATCATAAAACTGTTTTAATTTAATATTTTAGGGATTTATTCATTCTTAGAATTATGGAATGTGGGTCGGGTAAGCAAAGGGACGCCTACATCCAACGGTGGGATACCATGGGCTGTATTTCAAAATCATGTAAATCAAATTTGCGTCTTTTAAAATGACGTCCGTTTTATAAACAGCTCGAGTTTTGTAATTCAAGATGGCTTGGCTAGAATTACAACACTCGACAAAACATAAAACTTTAAAATATTAGGTCCTTACATATGAAATTGGCGTTTTTCGTACTGGCCACTTTAATCACAAATTTCTCCTCTTTGGTAAGGAATTCCAAATTCAAATTTGTACAGCTATAGACTCATGTATTTGTGCTTCGATGATCGTCATTCATTTGTTTTGTTTTCTTCTGTTTTTTTCTGTTTGCGTCACTCATTTTACAAAATGGAAAACTTAAAATATCGCATTATTTACGTGTACGAGTTCCGCCGTGGCACTAGTGCTGCGGAAACAACTCGAAGGGTGAATGATGTGTATGGCGGTCGTGTTGCAAAAGAAAACACAGTTCGTTTTTGGTTCCAACGTTTTCGTTCTGGAAATTTTGACCTGCAGAACAAGCCCCGTGGACGGCCTGAGACTCAAGTTGATAATGACAGTTAGTTGAAGGCTATTGTGGAAGCGGATCCATCGCAAACCACGTCCGAGTTAGCTGCAGGCTGCGATGTTAGTGATAAAACTGTTTTAATTCACTTGAAGCAAATTGGGAAGATTAAAAAGCTTGAAAGGTGGGTACCTCACGAATTGACTGAAGCAAACCGGCAAACGCGCGTCGACTGCTGCGTTACATTACTAAACCGGCACAATAATGAAGGTATTTTAAACCGAATCATTACCTGTGATGAAAAATGGGTTCTTTACGATAATCGGAAGCGCTCAGCGCAATGGTTGGATCCTGCCCAGCCAGCCAAATCCTGCCCCAAGCGAAAATTAACCCCAAAAAAGTTACTTGTAAGCGTTTGGTGGACTAGTGCCGGTATTGTTCATTACAGTTTTCTCAAATCTGGCCAGACTATTACGGCTGATGTCTATTGTCAGCAATTGCAAACCATGATGGAAAAGCTAGCGGCTAAACAACCTAGGCTGGTCAATCGCTCCACGCCACTGCTGCTTCACGACAACGCTAGACCACACACTGCGCAACAGACGGCTACTAAATTAGAAGAGCTTCAATTGGAAAGTCTAAGACATCCTCCGTACTCCCCGGACCTTGCTCCAACAGATTACCATTTTTTTCGAAATTTGGATAACTTCTTGCAAGGGAAAAAATTCAACTCCGATGGGGCAGTCCAAATCGCCTTCAAAGATTTTATTGATTCCCGTCCGACTGGTTTTTTAGTAAAGGGATCAATGAACTACCTATAAGATGGCAAAAGTGCATAGAAAATAATGGTTCATACTTTGATTAATTAAATATATTATATTAAAAAATATTCGACTTTTTGTTCCTCCCATACAAAACGCCAATTTCATATGTAAGGACCTAATATAACCTGCTATAAAATTATTATATTATATTCTCTGTGGAACGAACTTGACGTTTTGAGCATCGTGATCCATCTTATGGCATCACAAAGATCGATGTCTCCTTCGTACGTAGTTTGTCCGCTGTTGGTACAGTGATGAGTATAAGTTGAATCATTCGTTTTTAAAATCCTTATTGTTTTATTTTATTGAGCCTGTTCTAAACCACTGTACCTCTATCCCGTCATTTCACTATAAGTACATACCTAATTATCAGCAATACAAAACCAGCATGGCAAATACTCGAAAACTTCCTAAACCCCCAAGACAAGAATCAACCAGCATTTTTTTAGACAAGTGAAGCATCGGGCGGTGTGACTATTTTCAGAGATATAATAATACCTTAATTATTTTCTGCTAACATTATGACTATTTATGACGTGTGATTTTATGTTGTATGATTCTATGCGAAAAATCGTTGTATTTCTCTTATTTATTACTCATATTAGTTACCAGAGATAACAATATTATATAGAGCAGCTTATGATCCCAAAGTAACCTCAGTTTATAAAACAAGCTTGTGTTGTTCACTGTACAAACTCCCGTTAGTACCTACCGATGTGTTTATTATTTTAATTTTACTGCGTCAGACCGTTGATCTAAATAAAATAAACAGGGTTGGTGCCACTTGTGGTAGATGTTTGTTTTGGCTCTGAGGTCCATTTGTGTTCTCAATTTTTAAAGAATGCAAAATACATGCATTCTCTTTAAGCTTCTGAAAAAATGCCCGGGGCAAACTATTGTTTCAGAAAACAAATTATCTAATGTCCATAAAATAAAAAATAAAGAATAAGTAACGATAACTCATTTTCATGTTCAACCCCTTCATCATTGTCCTTGTTGCTAGTTAAGTTATCAATGTCCATGTGATATTTACCATGACACAGTAAGCCATGATTATTTGTCTAACCGTGGGGCTCGAACTAATACTTATATTGTCCTGTTCTGATGACTCTACTAATAAGTTATACAGGGTGTTGGGTATTGAGATCGATATAATTTTTTGGGGACTTGGGGAAATCATAGGTTACATTTCTCCGGTAGACTCAATGTCCTGAGTATCACGGTTGCTGAGATATGTTTTTTTTGTTTTTTGTTTGAAAATCACCCGAAATCCCGCTTTTAAACCGCCATATTTTATTTGTTTGTGATTTTATTGCCACTACGTTTCCCATTACAACGCACATGCTACATGACGTAATAAATTATTTATTATGTGGTTAAACTAAGAGATACTTGTCTGCTAGGGTCATGTCATGCATGACTAATAAGCAGATACTTTTTATGTTTGGTTCTTTCAGCATTGTTAACTTTCAACATATTAGCATTCAGGATTTTATTCTGCATTTAAATATTTATTTAAGGAAAAACATAATAATAATAACGTTTAATGAAAAACTTTGAGACTTAAAATTATTACATCGTTGATCCCCAAACTAGGATACACCTGTATCTTGGGGACCACCTTCCATGGGTTCTTTACATAAAACATATCAAGCAACGTTAAAGTATGTATGTCTAAATAAAAACAATAATTAGAAAAAAGTATTTATACACAGACACAGGTATTTCTCGTAAGTCCTCACACCTCTGCTCTGATTTTGAAAGCATAATATCTACTATTGCTCTAACCTGTGACTCGGCTTCGTTGCCTAAACACTCGCGCGCAGCTTTGCGAAACACCGTCACGTTTATATAGGCTTGCGAGGTTCTTGACAAATTAGGATCCTTGTCCTTTCACTGGCCATTGCCTTAATGTTTGTATTTGTACACAGGTTTAGTTCTACCGAGTAAGCTCATATCGTGTGAGACTGAAGAGGCTTTGAACACATTGATGGTATGTCTGATTCTGTCAAAATCGTGATCTTAATATTTCAACTGGGTCTGTGAATTTTGTTCACGGACCCAGTTGAAACCCTACCAATATTATGTTAAAGGATTTCGACTATAAATAAATAAATATATAAAATAAGAATCATTTATTTCAAGCCAAACTAATAGTAAGGTAGGTAGTTAGGTAGGACTTACCAAAAACCTTTACACTTAAATGAAAATCAATAAATTAAATTGATTACTCGGCAGGTGACCATGTTGATGAAAAAGTCAAAAAGTCTTTAAACTTTATAATTTAAAGAAAACTGCAGATTTCTGGGGCATTTCCGTTATTAAACCATTAATTGATATTATCTTTATTAACAAAGAAAATTACAATCAATTAATAGAAACGAATTAGAAGTACATAGTAATATATGTATTTACAATTGAAACAATTGAGCTAACTGCAGACTGCTGCAAACAATCTAATAATTGATACCATTGCACCAGATCTAGCTTTTATATTTAATAGATCTATAGTTTGTGGCGTACTTCCTGATATAATGTAGTAAAATAATCCCACTGTTTAAATCGGTTAGTAGGTCTGACCCCACTAACTTTAGACCAATATCAGTAGGTACTGCATTTTTTTGAAAAACTTATTTTCATCAATTGCTTAGGCATTTTAATGGCAATGTCCTGCTACTTGGTAATCAATTCGGGTTTACTCGCGGCAGGTACTGATGCCGGTGTAGAGTTAAGATCGCATATTTTTGATGCTTTGGAGAAGTCGCAAGATGTTTTAGGCGTTTTTTGCGTCTTGTCATAATCATTCGATTGCGTACACCACGAAACATTAATCAGGAAACTACATCACTATGGAATAAGGGACACCTCTTTGGATCTTACATCTTACTTGAGTGATAGGATACAAAGAGGAAATGGTCTTCGGGGTCTGTAGTTACAATGGGTGTACCGCAGGCTTCTAGCCTCGGTCCTTTCCTGTTTTAGCTGTTCTTTGGGCATGATAATACCAAAACTACACAACAGAGCGGGGGAAGATTTACATAAATGTATTTCTAAATCAGAATCAGCATTAGAGGGAATTATCTCGGAAAACGCATGTGAAGCCCGGGTGCATGCATTAAGTACATATTAATAATAATTATATTTTTTTATTAATATGTACTTTATTGACAAAGAAAATTACAATCAAATAATATAAACAAATAAGAACTAATATTTACAATTGAAACAATTAAGCTAACTGCAGACTGTTGCAAACAATCTACAGGTAGCTCAACTGATCCATATCAATACCAGTCGGTATCGTCCCCAAGACGCTGGCTGCATTGCCCCGCTGTATGGCAATGTTGATGCGCTGCGTCGCGTCGACCAGACGCTCAAATAACTTTTTAATAACCCGGAGTGCTATGGTACCCCACGGACATCGGTCTCGACCCCAAAGGGAGCAAATGTGTGGTCTCTGTGGAAACCTGCATATCTATATTTGCCTCTCTTGAGATCCTCGGCCAAATCCATAAATACATTAGTGGGTCTATAATACAAATAATCTACCATTTTTAATGCTAGCTGCATCAGAAAGCCAGTTCGTAGAAGCATTCAAAGCTATAACCTGAATGTAAGCAACAGCTGTTTTACTATTACTATTTGAGTTTACCTTTATAACTCGAGATCAAAGTTTAGGTTGTACTACCTCGACACATTTTGAATAATAATTACTAACCATGTTATCAATAAAAACGCTAACCCCAGTTTATTAGTACGTATAGCTACGAGTATTTTACCAAAAGTAACTCACCCTGGTAATGACATTTGTTAAAGGATGAAACGTTGATGTTCTTCCGAAACGAACAAAGTTCGTAGTTAACCCGCATACGTTCATAATGAGATCTCTATCTACTTGTGGTATTCTTAAAAATAAAACTTTTAACATCGTTCAACCTGGGTCTTGCTTCAGTTTATTATGGTTTAAGGTGTTTTATTAGTAACGTGTTTCTAAACAGTCTTGTATGCAACCGGTTGTTACCTAATGTAGTTAGATGCAAAATTACTTAATTTTATGAGGTTATTTCTATAATAATTAAAAATATTCAATATGTTATGTAGAAAAGGTGCCTACAGTGTACACTAATTTTGAAATGGTCGATTTCATTACGTTTCATTACGTAATTGATTACCTACTTTCTAGCCTATATGTTTTTTTTTTGTTTTGATTGAGTTAAGTCACTGGCTACTTTTCATTTGTCAACCTGTAGGCCAAGCACGGGGATTGTTCTCTAGGGTAGAATAGACAATAATGGCATCGCATTGACATACATTGCGTACGTTATTGAAGTTGAAGGAATGAATTTCAAATAATTTACGCATTCGATCACAAAGTGAGGTAATTTTTCTCTATTCTACTCTAGACAACAATGCCCGTGCTAGGCCTACTCATCTCAGTTTTCATCTCGTGAACTTTATAAAACAACTGAACAAAGGGACATTATACAATTTATAACAGTTATAACAATTACTTATAACAATTCTATTTTCGAAATGAAGTGAAATGTAAAATATTAGGTCCTTACATATGAAATTGGCGTTTTTCGTACTGGCCACTTTAATCACAAATTTCTCCTCTTTGGTAAGGAATTCCAAATTCAAATTTGTACAGCTATAGACTCATGTATTTGTGCTTCGATGATCGTCATTCATTTGTTTTGTTTTCTTCTGTTTTTTTCTGTTTGCGTCACTCATTTTACAAAATGGAAAACTTAAAATATCGCATTATTTACGAGTACGAGTTCCGCCGTGGCACTAGTGCTGCGGAAACAACTCGAAGGGTGAATGATGTGTATGGCGGTCGTGTTGCAAAAGAAAACACAGTTCGTTTTTGGTTCCAACGTTTTCGTTCTGGAAATTTTGACCTGCAGAACAAGCCCCGTGGACGGCCTGAGACTCAAGTTGTTAATGAAGAGTTGAAGGCTATTGTGGAAGCGGATCCATCGCAAACCACGTCCGAGTTAGCTGCAGGCTGCGATGTTAGTGATAAAACTGTTTTAATTCACTTGAAGCAAATTGGGAAGATTAAAAAGCTTGAAAGGTGGGTACCTCACGAATTGACTGAAGCAAACCGGCAAACGCGCGTCGACTGCTGCGTTACATTACTAAACCGGCACAATAATGAAGGTATTTTAAACCGAATCATTACCTGTGATGAAAAATGGGTTCTTTACGATAATCGGAAGCGCTCAGCGCAATGGTTGGATCCTGGCCAGCCAGCCACATCCTGCCCCAAGCGAAAATTAACCCCAAAAAAGTTACTTGTAAGCGTTTGGTGGACTAGTGCCGGTATTGTTCATTACAGTTTTCTCAAATCTGGCCAGACTATTACGGCTGATGTCTATTGTCAGCAATTGCAAACCATGATGGAAAAGCTAGCGGCTAAACAACCTAGGCTGGTCAATCGCTCCATGCCACTGCTGCTTCACGACAACGCTAGACCACACACTGCGCAACAGACTACTAAATTAGAAGAGCTTCAATTGGAAAGTCTAAGACATCCTCCGTACTCCCCGGACCTTGCTCCAACAGATTACCATTTTTTTCGAAATTTGGATAACTTCTTGCAAGGGAAAAAATTCAACTCCGATGGGGCAGTCCAAATCGCCTTCAAAGATTTTATTGATTCCCGTCCGACTGGTTTTTTTAGTAAAGGGATCAATGAACTACCTATAAGATGGCAAAAGTGCATAGAAAATAATGGTTCATACTTTGATTAATTAAATATATTATATTAAAAAATATTCGACTTTTTGTTCCTCCCATACAAAACGCCAATTTCATATGTAAGGACCTAATATTTATTTTTGAAACTGTGTACAAAACATCTGATATACTAGCTAGAATCAACAACAGTTTGTACAATGATTGGACGTCGGGAAATGTATCATTAATAACTGGCGAAGGTAAATAGCTGGATGCGGGTAGCGTAGGACCGGCCATTGTGGTGATCTTAGAGGGAGGTTTATGTCCAGCTGTGGACGTCTCGGCTGCAATGATGATAATGATGGTGATTTCTTCTTTATAAGACTCGGGTTATAATAATAATAATAATAAAGATATTTATTTATAAATGGTACAGGTAGAATATACAAAGTACTATGGGTACTTATAGACTATTTAATTACTAAATCCTAACGATTAGGTACCAGATTTTTAGTACACACGTACTTGTAGTGCACCTATACGTGTCAAAGATACTGACACCTCGCTCTAACTAAGTTTACATTAAACTTGTATTTAGACACGAGGGCTCAAACCTCCAGCTACTTTTTGTGTATAGGATTTTTTTTATAGTTGTCGCGGTTGAGTTTTGTTTTTTCTTACAATTATCCACGCTGACGTCACAAATCCAGGTCTACATTATACAAAAAACAAAAGGGGAATGCGCCAGCTTTTGAAAAATTAAATATATATTAAGTACCTACTACATTAGTTATCTAGCCACAAGCCACAACACAAGCTCTGCTTAGCTTGGGGCTAATTAGCCCCAAGCACGCATATTCACGCAGCATAATTATGCTGCGTGAATTCTCCAGCATTATATATTTATGTTTAAGAAGGTACCTTAAAATTAACTGCATGTGCTGGTTGTTTCCATTGCAGTAATTTACTTTCGGCAAACAATTAAATGCACAGTTATAACAATATTAATAGATTTCCTGTATTACCGTTTAATAGACTGGATAAGATTCTGGTCACATTATTTTCGTATATCAATTAAAAAATAAAACTGGTTTTCAAAAACAACAAACTATTTTGTAATCTATAAACACTAGTCTATAAAAATACAATTTTTATAATCATGTTTCTAATTGTGTTCCATTTGACAATATTGAATATTTTCTCTAATCGATATCAAGGCAATCATGAACATAAAATTTTTAAATATCGTGCAAATGTCAACATTTCAGCAACCTATTTGAGTTGCTGACGATTCGGACAAAATTTATTAGGACATAGTGTCCCAACTGACACTTTTGATATTAATATCTTTTTTAGTGTCGATTCGGACACCATCAAATTATTGAAGCTATTGAGTACAGTCAGGTAAAAAAAATTAAGTAAAATATAATATAATGTTATAAAGCTAATCAAATTGCTTTGCGAGCGTGTGGTGACTTACATTAATGTTAAAAAAACAACAAGTCTCATTCATAGCGTATATTTGGTGGTTAGTTCTGGTGACCTCTGTGGCACAGCGAGCGAAGGTCTGCCTGCGACGCGGTTGTGGGTTCGATTCCCGCCTCGGGACAAATGTTTGTACGATCTGTAGATTCCGGGTGTTTTCTAAGTATTATAAAAATATATACATAAGTAATTTATTTGTTTTATGTGTATCAGTTATCTTGTACCCTTATCTCATCAAGCTCTAATAAAACTTTTAACGGTCACCCAAAAGGGAATTTAAATTTCCTAATCAAAATATCTTTAATTAAATTGATTACCTACTGTTATGTTAGCTATATGACATTTTCAAACCTCTTTTAGAATTAGCTTCTCACGGAAGTCGGAAGTTAATTCGTTGCTTCGATGTTTAAAATACTCTAAGTAAAGATAAAATACAGAGTTACACAGATCACAAATAGTAGAAGTAACATTTCGTTTTATAGATTTTTATGTCGATGTACAGCTCCTGAGATCACTGCAATCGCTTTATTCACACGGTAGAAAGAAGGCCAAGCAACAATCAACTTCAAATAAATTAGCTTTGCAAGCGAATATTCAGTAATGTAAAGGACGTTGCTTATATCTGGGTGAGAGCCGTTTAAAAGCATTTAAAAATAATATAATAACGATTTCATATCTTAAAATTTTATGCGCAGTGTCTTTGTGATGTGTAAAAACAGTAATAACAATTTATTAGTTTTTATGTTAATTTCCTTTGAATGTTATTTTTTTGTTCTGTTATTACCAGAAGTTTTCTCTTGTTTCGTTTAAGGAATTTTCCATTGTTATCTGTTGTGTGTGTTGTTACCTAATCAACCGGCATGAATATGTTGTTCAAAAGTTGTAAAATATGAAGAAAAAAAAAACAATCCTAGCAAAAACATTTCTTATAAAAGTAGAAGGTTTCCAAGACATAAAGCTTTCACTGTTAAAAGTTAGGTCTCGTGGCCCTTGTAAAGGCATCTTTAGCCTTGGCATTCATACCTATAAGCATTCATACGTCCACTGTTGAACGTGCCTCCCCCAAACAAAAGGGATTTTGACATGATCACCACGCTCGGAAGGCAGATTTTTGATCGCAGTGAAGGTGTTAAAAATACACAGAAGGAAGCTGCCCTTGCTCTAGTAAGTTTCGTTAGTCGGCTCTTCTGACATTAACGGGCTGAGTTAGAGGGGTCGATTCTTACGCCGCGACCGCAACGTTCATCTTCTTCATCGTTGTCTTTTTTAAAAGTTAGCTTTATTAAACGGCAAGCCTCTACAATTCATACATCGTGGTCTACTTTTAATATCTGCTAAGATTTTAAAGAATAAAGAACCGACAACCGCTGGTGGAAACGTGTTCTTGAGTGGAGACTGCTACTCGGCAAACGTAGAGTAGGATGCCTTCCGGCCAGGTGGGATGATGACTTGCGAAAGACTGCAGGCAGATGCTAGTTACGGCAAGCTGAAGACAGGGTATAGCATCCTGTCTTCAACTTGCCCGCTCATTAGAGGAGGCTTATGGCCAGCAGTGGACTAATCTATATTAGTGCTTTAGTTCGTACGAGTATATTATGCTTTTAAAATACAACAGTCGGTGTATAGATAAATTTCGGTAAAAATTGGTTGAACGGAAATTATTCGTACGTAAGTAAATAGTTTTTTTGTTCACAGCGTACCAATCTTCAAGGACCTGCCCGAAGACACGCTGATCAAGATCTCGGATGTCCTCGAAGAGACGCACTACCAGAATGGAGACTACATCATCAGGCAAGGGGCAAGGGGTGACACCTTCTTCATCATCTCTAAGGGACAGGTAATTTTTTATTGCAAATTCACATATTTTTCTTATTAGAATTAGTAAATTGATTTAATCTTCTCTTCTGTTTCTTTCCTTAAAACAACCTACACAGTTTAGTTAGTAAGGTTTAGAGATTTCTGTTAAAAAAACGAAAGAAGCTAGAATATAACATTTGGAAATGTTAATTTACAGAAGCGCAAACAAAAAAACATTACGATTTGAGCTATTCAGATGATCAAAAATGTGAGTACCTTGTACGCGCAAAGGTAGTAAGGTAGAGTAGTGATAGAGTTTGAAAATTAAATTTAAACATCTCATGCTACTTTTAGTATGTATATAATGTGAAAGGGAAAGAGAACTACATTGGCCATCTTCTTCTCGATTCAGCTATTACAAAATTGTCAGTAATTATCTAATTATAGTATGCATGCATGCATACCTACCATTCCATATAAAACAAGATCCGTCAAGTTCGAGTGTGGCTCGCGCGCCGAGGGTTTACTTGACAACTTTTGTCAATTGAACCAATGTGTAGGTACTACAGGTACCGGTTAGAGACTTTGCTATTTAATGAATACCTAAAAATTTAAGGTACCTACATATCAGATGGATCAGATTGCAAACTACGGAGTATAGCGGGTACCTATGGTAAAATTTTCGACGTTTTCTAGTATATTTAGAAAAGTATATAACCTATAGGAATTTCCAATACTTATTTGAGATGTACAAACCGATACCATACATTTGATATCCCACTCGGTGACGTAGCTCCCCTTTTTGACAGTTTTTTAAAAAAGTGTTCTTTACATACAGACTTTTCCTGTAAAATATAGATCCATATCTACAAACGCTACATACATTTTAGATGGATCGCTCTGCAAACTTCGGAGATAGGGGGGGATGGGTAATTTACGACTATTTTCAAAATATCTCAAAAAGTATGAAAACTACAATAATTTTTTTAACTATTTTAAGATGTATAATCCAATACCTTTCATTTGATACCATTTGACTTCCTAGGTCGCTTTTAAAATTTCGATATCAATATGTACTGAAAATTTTCATGTTTATTTTTTTTTCTTGTAATCTGTGCACGAAATGTATTATTATTTAAAATTTCAAGTTATTTGCTATTGTAGATGCTGAGATATTAAAGACCAAAAACTGGACCAGGACAGAAAAAGCGAGACATAAGGGTTTCGAATCCGATTTCCGATCTTCGAAACCCTAAAAACAAATAACTCATCGTCGAATTGTTCCAAATTTGCGTTGCACCTTTTTTATAAC
Organism: Eupithecia inturbata; assembly: GCA_963662085.1. Taxonomy (NCBI): domain Eukaryota; kingdom Metazoa; phylum Arthropoda; class Insecta; order Lepidoptera; family Geometridae; genus Eupithecia; species Eupithecia inturbata. The sequence goes on from OY759195.1 coordinate 5,972,783, forward strand.
AAAAGTTCGTATTATACATATCTGTAACAGGTAACTTTGGACCATGACTATATCTAAGTATTCACCTATACCCATTATTACTTTTGTAACGACCTTGCTTCATTTCAATCGGCAACTTTCAGAAACCCAAACATAATTTAAAATTAAATGCAATTTGGTCACGAGGTTATAACTAAAATTATAAGATTTTGAATTTTGAATAGAAATATCGATATTTTTTGACATTGAAAGTACGTCAATGTTTATTTATTTTGTGAAATAAGAATGAAGTTTGACTCTGTAAGATTTTTAAGATTTTACCCTTTCCTGGGTTTGTTTCAAATTCAACCAACATGATAGAATTCAATAGAATCTAATGATTATTCCTTAGATAACCTAAAATATCTTACGGCCTGAAATAAATCCAATAGATGACCGCTTATACAATAACCGGTCAGTATACCTAACCACTCGAAACCTTATTTATCTTTCTAACTTTTTATCTTATATTTTCTTCACTACATTGAGAGAATCTTCTTCTCAACCCACGTTCTTATTAAGATGTCTTAAAGTTTAGTTTTAATTATTATGTGTTTATAAATGTAACTTTCGTTTATCTCAGCTTTCGAGAATCGCTTTTGGGTGCGACTTGATCTTGACAAGGCATTGTGATGCTGACTTTTAAACGTGTGATATAACTGTTTATCTCACGGTGTCTTTGCCATATTCTATTTTGGTTTCCAAAATAGAATTGATTAAGATTAAAAGGACTACGTTGGTGGCATTTACATTCTTAGGTACATATATGTAATTGGTGGTGACTGTGCGAGTTCACCTTGGCATTTAACTCTGACTTTCTGATCCGCGATTGTTACTCTGACCAATGCTAGTATCAAGAAACATTATTGTTTCAATCTAAAATCCGGTTTTACTATGTTTTAGCCAATCGTTCGTGTAATAAAAAAAATATGAAATACCTATATCGTTAGCTGTATAGATACAATTAGTACAAAACTTGTTAATTACATAATTGCAGATCCTATACTGTCGTAGCTACTATGGTTTGTGAATGCCATTGGTAATAAATAATTGGAATTTGATTCAAAACCAACTCTGGGCTATCTACTTCTGATCAATTTTATTTCATTATAATTTAAAAGTGACGATGATGTTAGGGGAAACATACACATATTGTTAAACAATGTCAGCACACTGATAAGAGCTAGGCAAGGGCGTGCTAAAGTGTTGAAAAGGGTACTTTGAATTGAACCTATAATAGACATTCGCACACATCCACCGGGTTGTACAATAAAGTAGCTATATCAATCTTAATGTGAGTGTGCTATGCTATAATCGATTGCCTTGCTGTGCGGCTGAGAATTTGCACCACCCCAACTTTTCCCGCGGGTGTCGTAAGAGGCGACTAGGGGATATCCACCGGGGCGGGCAGCAGCGCCCCCTGCAGAACAATTCTACCACCAAACTGCGATCCTCAACCCGCGTGCCCAGCGTGGGGATTATGTGCATTACCCCCGTGCGATAAAATCCAATACGGAGATTATCAGGGGAGGCCTGGGACTAGCAGTAGACCAATATAGGCTGTGAAGGTGGGAGGAGGAGGTTGCTTATTTAGCTATGATGTTTAAATTTATTTTTAGTTACAGGAATTAGTAACTTTCCTATTTAGCTTTATCTGATTTTTAAATATCACACCCAAAACACCCAAAACAATGTTCACAAATGATCACGGTCTTTTTTTGATTATTATCAAATTGGTCATCTAAAACTCATCTAGCGTGACTAAAGTTCGTTGGATTGTGAAATGTGCGCTTCGAGCGTTACGTCTTTGCATTTTATTTATTTTGTTCGTCAAGGTGCGTTATCTCACCAATTTCCGCTTGTGTTTTCCCACTATCAATATTTGTTTAAAGCAGAGTCAGTCAACAACTGCCTTAAGTTTAGTTGCAGATTAATTTCTATTCAAATTTTTAGTGTAATAAAACAATCCTTATAAATTTAAGGATTGTTTTATTGAAAATGCATAATTTTATGCATTTCCTAGGTTTATATATTTTTTTCAATTTTCATGTTTTTTTATTCTATGTTCTATATTTTACCTGTATTAACTATAAACACAAATGAAATGACTGCTTGCTCATCGGTAGTAGAACTTGTTTGTACATTATTGTGGTAATTATGGTTATGATACCGACTCTGTGAGTCAAACAACTGTATAGTAATAGCTAATTAATGTTTTTATTGAACAGCTAGTTTTACGTTCTTTTGACTTATGTACGGTTTTTAATACTATTGTATGCGTTTACTGTCATTCCATTGCCATTCAAATTCTATAGACTAAAAGGTTCTACAGCATTATTTTCAACAACAACATACATTATATCTACGAAATAAATATTCTTAATAATATGACTAGAAAGTATACAATTAAATTTTTAGTTACTGCCATATTTTATTTTTTCTTACCGTTCGTATCATCTTGCTAGAAACACTATGCATCTGTAATATTCGTAAGTATTCTTAGCTGGAACATTCGATGCTGTCTAAACGTTTTAAGGCAACAGTAATGACCCGACATACCAGTTTTATCTCGTTTCGTCCGGTCCATAAGTCAAGATAGTTTTACGGTGGCTATTTAGTAGTCATTTTGACTTGACAAGTATTTGCTCCGTGCACCCATTAATGTGTTCGGAAATATGACAGTCTAGCTTCTGTACCTTTATGTAGGGTAATGGACCGTAGGCATATTTCTTGAACGTTGCTTATCTGCATAATGTGCCACACAGTGAGTTTTCTCAACTGGACGTGACAATTATTCGCGTTATTATCTTCGGAGAGTTTTTTCAGGTAATTTGAATAAGATAATGGATATTGTGTTAATGGTTCATTGCTTTACGTTCCAGGTTAAAGTTACCCAGAAACTGGCGAATAACAATGAGGAGAAATTCATCAGGACTCTCACTAAAGGGGACTTTTTCGGTGAAAAGGCCTTGCAAGGGTAAGATACTTTCACCGCTTTACTGCGTATTTTTTAAACATGGCGTCATTATAGATGTTGCCAAAACTAAACTAAACTAATTTGACAGGACTTTCATAACGATCGAAATAAAAAGGATGGTATAATTTTTAGTACTGTAAAGCTAGTTTAGTTTTAGCGATATCTTAATTGACACCATTATTTCCATGTGAGTCCTTTGTTGATTCTCAATACGAATTGCCTCATAATTATTTTTTGCAATAAACCTTGGATTTCAAATTTAATCTGATTCTATATTTACAGAGATGACCTCCGAACTGCGAGCATCATTTGCGACTCCCCAGAAGGCACTACTTGCCTCGTCATCGACAGGGAAACATTCAATCAGCTGATATCAACCCTTGACGAAATCCGAACAAAATATAAGGACGAAGGAGAAAGTAGAGCACGGTAAGACCAGCTTTATGAGATAAGTATGTGACTGGTTTTGCCTAAATCACCAACCAAAGGTTTTTCGTTTCACTGCCATTGATATTGACCATACCTATTGACAATGAATCACTAAGCAGAAATAAACAATTCAAGGGCGACAGTAGATTCTGACTCAGAGGTATTCTCTCAGTTGAGTTCTTAGTCACTATTTAGTACCTATGCTACTAAAATCAACAAAGCTAACTTTTTCGAATCATTTGTGGCTTTAGATATGCAAATAAAGTAATTTTTTTAACATTAAAAAAGATTTGCAACTGCAATCGCATTCAACCTTGAACTTTTTGCTTCACAAAAACATATTATTCACATGCTCTTAGACTTTTGAAATTAGTTTCGTATATCTAGAATTACATGAATTATAATTGCTAATACAGCTATTCGGCATTTATAGTTCAACATTTCTCAATACATTTCATATGTCAAGTTCACATACCGATGCTAATAGTAATTTTAGACAATAGGTTCATGAAATTGCGAACTAAACTCCTATTGTTAACTTATCTTTTCGGCAAACACAATAGCTGTTGTATGCAAAGAAATTAATAATGATTCTGATATCTTGATTTTCCTAATACTCAGTCTGTTTATTTTCTGTTCTGCTGACACTTGGATGATGAACCTGGTGAGTGTGTGTTAACAAATAAGTACTAGGGATTTTTGTTATTTTTGTCAATTCGGGCTTAATACAGTTTCCGGCGATAGATATCTGGCACTAGCTTGTACTATGTTTACATACCTACAGGACTTCGTTTAACGTTCCTATAGTTTGATCTAAATATAAATTTCATTATATTTTGATCCATCACATAATTGAGATTTCCAGATTTAATTTTCTCCGTGTCAATATAAAAAGGTTGAAGTAAACTTTCATTTGTAGCATAGAAATGTCTAGGGATATATTGATGGCACCACAATTATGTTTTCTCGCGTTTTTGTGACTGTCTTTGGAACAGAAACAATAGACACCAGATAATTAATAAAGCCGTCTGCAAAAACGAAGGCAATTAACATACTATATGCGAGAGAGTGACGTTAATGAAGATATGTTTGAAAAATGATAGATTGTGATCACATGAATACGCAAAATATAGATCAATGAACAAATTATAATTTCACACATTTTAACAATGAGTGTTCTATTATAAAAAGGTGACTAAAAATCAAATTGTTGTTTAATATAAAAGCTATCCTACGACCTACTTAACCTACTGGTGAAATCGCGATTATAAACCTTTTAATCGGAAAAATCACAAGTGATAACAAAATTAAAGCACACATATCTATAATCTCCAGACTCAATGAAGAATTCGCCAACCTTCGCCTCTCAGACCTTCGCATCATCGCCACTCTGGGAATCGGAGGCTTCGGTCGCGTAGAGCTCGTCCAGATCCAAGGGGACCCCACCAGGTCCTTTGCTCTGAAGCAGATGAAGAAAGCCCAGATCGTTGAGACGAGGCAGCAGCAGCACATCATGTCTGAGAAAGAAATTATGTCGGAGATGAACTGCGAGTTCATTGTGAAGTTGTACAAGACCTTCAAGGATAGGAAGTATTTGTATATGCTGATGGAAACTTGCCTGGGAGGAGAGTTGTGGACTATTTTGAGGGATAGAGGTTTGTAATTTCAATCGCATACAATATAACTAATCATTTAAGTATATCAGTTATCTTATCTATTACCCATAACACAAGTTCTGCTTAGCTTGGTGTTAGATGATGATATGTTAATTTTCACGTGTGTGAATATTAATTATTATTTTATGGATTTGGACTATGAATAAAGCTCAGACATTGGAATTCATAATCCCGGCAGTAAGCCCGGAATACCAAACAATGTACCTAATTTAATTATGCTCCACACACATTCTGATTTTTTATAGATTATGCAAATTTCAAATCGGTCTGTAAAGATGACACTTATGAGCGTTCTGAATTCCGGATCAGGATAAATTAAAATTATGATTTCATAATGTGCGTTTTTCCATGCATATAAAATTTTAAACAGAGCATACCGGTACCAATTTATGATTTTTTCAGTTCACGCTGCAAAAGTTTAGAAACCTATGGTTATCTTTAAACAGTATCTTAAATAATAAAATACGTGTTGTGACTTGTGATTTGATGTTATGAGTGAAGTTGAGACTACTGATCAATGTGATATTTTAAGATATGTAGGAGACAAGGTGCCGGAATTCATTATTTGAATTCCGAATTTTCGTCTCTGAATTTTGTCTCAAACATTCCGGTTGTATGAGGCCAGCCTATAAACAACAATACCGGACGTCTGCAAAATACTCTACCTTCTACATAAGAATATGATTTTACTTCATTTCAGGACAATTCGACGATGCCACAACAAGATTCTACACCGCATGCGTTGTTGAAGCCTTCCACTATCTTCATTCTAGGAATATCATTTACAGGTAAATACTTTGCAATCTATCATGGTGACATCTACAACACGTTATGAATCATCGAAAACTTTGATCTATTCGCTACGAACTTCCAAGAAATTCCGCTAGATGGCGCTGAATGACATAATATCTAAAAAGCCATTAACACCCACTGCTGATAGGCCTCTTCTTTATCTAGCCCCAAGCGATCTTTTGCCAGCTGGACTCTAACTCCCCACTCCCAACACGCTGTCGTCTGGACATCGGGCAGATGGTCTGTCTCGAGGCAAATTGTCTTACAACTGGAAAATTATTAAAAGGACCTGAGTGGCAAAAGTTCGCCTGCGACGCAGGTTGCGAGTTAGATAACCATGTTTGTATGATTTTCAGATAATTAATTATGTATGTCTATGTGTGTCTGTCTGAAACTTATACCGGGTCTCTGTCTGGGTGTAATACATTATGATTACCAGACATCCCATAACAGCAGCTCTGCTTACTTTTGGCCAGGTTAAATTTCCAGTATTAAGTAAAAAACTCTGATAACTTACCGTCCTCGTCTTGGCTAAACTACTTTTTATGAAGTTGGCATGTTCTTTGGTGTCACCAGTTTACTTGAATAACTTTATTCGTTCCAGGGATCTTAAGCCAGAGAACTTACTGCTCGACGGCAAAGGCTACGTGAAACTAGTCGACTTCGGCTTCTCCAAGAAGCTGCAAGCCAGTCGCAAGACTTGGACCTTCTGCGGGACACCGGAGTATGTGGCACCTGAAGTCATCATGAACCGGGGTCATGACATCAGCGCTGATTACTGGTCTTTAGGTGAGATCATGAAAACCATCTACCATCATTCAACACACACACATCATTTCAACAGTAGAAGCAATAGACAAAACAAAACTCTCGCGACTATAGATTACCGATTATCAAACGCTAGTGTTTTGTTTTATTTTTGGGGCAGAGAGGAATAGAAAAGATAATTAGGTTTGTCTCCTTATACTCTCTGGAGACAAACCTAGTTCTACAGAAACCAACCCTGATTCTACATCAAACCTGATTCTACCTCTATAGAAGTTGACAAAACACTGTCAGCTACCTGCAATATTCATAGACTGAAATGTCGCATCGACCCGGCGCGGCCGGGCTATGTCGGGTTTGGCGTATGGAGTCCATTAGGGGACGAGTTGGGTCTGAATTTTGTCAATCTGTATGTTCGTAATTATGTATTTTTTTTTATTACGGGGATATTTGATATTTTTGCTCTAATTAGCGTTAGGCGAGTAAATAGTTGTCTTCTAGACCTTCGTGATTCATAGTCGACCATATCGTCACATCCAATAGTTTAAATTGTGGTCAAGCGAAGGTCTACCTATTGATTAATTAAAATAAATAAACCGCCAAGTGCGAGTCGACTCGCACACGAAGGGATCCATATCGAAAAAATCAGGGATCTTTTTCTAAGATCATATTTTCACTTGTTCGGAGACCCCTTTAATTTGTTAACTTTATTATAATTCTAGTATTTATTCTAATAAGAATTAAAAAGTTAATTATTTATAGAAAGTTTCATGTGTCTTCCTATTGTGTTTCAAGAGATACAGACTTGACAAACAAAGAGCAAAAAAAGCTAAAAAAATCGCGTTTGTTGTATGGAAGGCCCGTTTAATCTGTATATAATATTTATTTTGTGCTTATTATCTGTTCTTATAGCGGCAAAATAAATACACATTCACTTAAAATTTCAACTGTCTACCTCTTACTTACGGTTCATGAGATAGAGCCCTGTGACAGACGGACGGACGGACGGACGGACAGCGGAGGCTTAGTAATAGCATTCCGTTTTGACCCTTCGGGTACGGAACCCTAAAAAGTAACAACTTAGATGTCTGCTTTCCTGTAACAAAAACTGAATCAGTCATTCTGCCTTCCCTATGTTACTAGTTCTACAGTATTAAACTCTAAATTCTATCTCACCTTCCAGGTGTACTAATGTTCGAACTTCTCACTGGCTCACCGCCCTTCACCGGAACTGACCCTATGAAGACATACAACAAGATACTCAAAGGCATAGACGCTGTGGAGTTCCCGCGTTGCATCACCAGGAACGCAGCGAATCTCATCAAGAAACTCTGCAGGGACAACCCGGCGGAGCGACTAGGGTACCAGAGGGGAGGAATCACTGAGATCCAGAAGCACAAGTGAGTATAACAAGAAATTTAGTAGAAAATGATAGGATGTATATTTGCCACCTGTCACTTGTATTGTATATTGAATTTTGATATAAATTATTTTGTATTTAGTAATGATTCCACGCAAAACCTTTTATGATAATAAAATTTATCTATACTTGGATAGATTTTCTTATCGAAGAAGGTTTTTCGTAATAAGGAAAGAAAGGTTCTGCATAGTAAGTTTATTTGTACCCATCTATCTTAAATTATGTTAAATAGCACTATTATATAAGAAATTAGATTACCTATGCCTACACATAAGTACCTAGGTCCTAGAGGTAATATGTAATTTAAACATTATTTACGAAATACTTATTCTCATTGTAAATTAACTTTTTATAGTTTTTATGAGAAATAAAGATTCTTTAACCTCAAGTCTGAGAGACGAAACTAGTTGACGACTTTGATAGATTATATTATCAGAGGTTTGCGCGGAATTGTTACTAAATATTTACGTCCTAGGATTTTGCAATGGATTTCCACAAGGTAAATTTATTTTTTACTTAATTCAGTTTATGTAAAGGGTGAAAATAAGGGTCCAAAGTTGAAATGGGAGTTCCAATATTAAGATAAAAAAAATCTTACAGCGACATAGTCCACGCGCATGATATTGTGTATTCAAAGCTGGTCATTCTATATTGATCAATACTTACTTACCCTGTTTTATCAATAGTCTCACAGTTAGTCACTGTTAAGATTTAGGACTTCCCAAATCAATGAGAAAAGAGTACACAAAGCGTGGATCTGCTTCGCAAAGGCGTGGCAGCTAAGTCGACAAGGCTGTAAGGACTCTTTTCCAAAGAAATTTGATCTTCAATATAAGTAATACACTGTAAAGTAGACAGTGCTGGTACTTGGCGCACCTCAGAACTAGGAAATTTAGACAGGAAAAAATTATATATGTTATATGGTGTCATAATAATATGTGTAAAACTTTTTTTTTAATTTTTTTTAAATCTTTATTTGACAAAGAAAATTACAATTCAATAATAAAAACAAATTAGAACTAGTATTTACAATTGAAACAATTAAGCTAATTGCAGACTGTTGCAAACAATCTACAGGTAGCTCAACTGATCCATATCAATACCAGTCGGAAGCGTCCCCAAGACGCTGGCTGCATTGCGTAAAACTAAATTGAGGTTTAAAATATTAACCTGTTTTGTGAGGGGCTTGAGTTAAGCTTATTAAAACTTGTTACCTATACAGTAATTGGTAATTCACTAATACTGCGTGAACCTGCCCATCATCAGGAACACGTTCGTGAAAACGCTATAGACGCTGTGTAAAAAAATGTAAATCACCTCTGATACAAAATGAAAAAAGCACGTTTGTCTGGAATCCAATAAATTACCCTGATCTTCCCTGATCTTCCACACCCACACCTACTGTTAATTCAGAGCAGAGCCATTTTGAAGTTTAGTTTAAAATAAAGCCTCTCTAAAGAACGACTATTGAATGGAGGGGGGTACCTACCTTCTACCAATACCAAATTTAAAATTTAAGACCTGGCGTCTACACAAACGTGTTCGTGATGATGGACAGAACCTGCAGTCAGTGTGTCAGTGAGTTACCAATAACCCTGTATAAAAACTTGCTTAGGTAACCGATATAAGAATAATCGCATTCAAGTCACAACATAACTCTGAAACACATATTTCCTTCCAGATGGTTCGACGGCTTCAACTGGGAAGGTCTGGCGACCCGCTCCCTAGAACCTCCGATCACACCAACAGTAAAATCACCGATCGACACTCACAACTTCGACCAATACCCAGCGGATGCAGAGGAACCCCCGCCAGACGACCTGTCAGGATGGGACTCTACATTCTAAAGCTGTTGAAACGAGACAGCTATGTTTCTGTCAGCATCTTCTTATGGAGGAACGGGGCAGATTTACCTAAGTTCTTCAGCGCGTCTGATTACGTCAACGAAGCGAAGTGGTGATTGTTAAGGTGTAATCTTTTATATCAACCAATATTGTTATGGGAAAAGAGAATGACAAAGGGGCTTTTAACAAATATTTACCACCAATGAGCAACTTGCTCTAGCAAAACTAAAGGCGAATGACGAAACCTTGATTAATGGTTAAAATTAATGGTAATAAGTTAAAATTCGGTTTTTATAGCACATCACTTGAGAGTTAAAACAGAAATGTCACTCCTTTTACTAAAATTAGTTCCCTGAGCGATTGGTGACATTAGTAATCGTTTTGCGTCTCCCATTTCAGACTCTGGTCTGATTTTGTTATTTATTGAGACTAAACTAAAATGTCTTTCGTTTTATCTTAATTTTAATGTGGTCAATTAGATAGGCTTATAAATCAATTCGGTGCTTCTGTTCGAGCCGCAAAAGTTTTGTTTAAATAATTTTTATTTACGTATTAAAAGTCAGGTATAAAAAAGTACAGAATGTAAATATGAAGGTTTCATATTAATTCAATAAAACTAATACTTTCATGCTCCGAGACGCACATGTTTATCTGTACCGGGTCATCGTGGCGGGGCGGCGCTCCTGCGGGTTGCACCGCCTAGCCTGGGCATTGAATGCATTGATTTTGACAAAATATTATCAGCGAAGGGGCTCGAGCAGAAAAATTATGCCATTATTTCGTAGTTTGTAATTCTTGCCAGTTGATAACCAACTGTTTGCTAAATTATTATTTTTTCATTCTAACATTAACAAAATCTTTAGAGAATGTAAATAGCTATGTACCTACATAGGTACACAGTTTTTAAAATACCAAGTCTCAGTAAACTATCTTAATATAAATATTTTCTAGAACATACGTACGTGCAATGGTATCTAATTAGTCAGTTATATTTAGCAGTTGTAAATCTTTTGAGTTATCAATAAGTTTGTTTGAAAGAACAAAATTTATTTATGATTTATTTTGTAGTTCTATTTTGGAGTCCTCTTTGAATGAATATTGCAAAGTTACAGTTGTGTACCTAAAACACTCTCCCAAAATATTTTTTATGCTTTTTAATATTAAAATCGAATAGTGATCATAATCCCTACATGTAGTCAATTATATCTAGAAGTCTTCCATTTGACTTATTATAGAGACACAATTTGTAAATAATTTAATTTTAACTTAAAAATGTAATTTGGTGTAAAAAAGTGTAGATTGGGTAATGATGAAACTGTATGAATTTATATGTGAAAAATAATTTTAATTGAAACATTTATTTTTGTAATCAGTAAGATTAATGATTTTAAAAATGAAATATATTTTATTGAACTAAATATTAAATATGATTTCCACATCCCAATTAAGTTTAACTTTGTTTTACGGGAACTTTTTTTGTTACTTTCACTTTCACCGGATTTATGAGCTTACTAACTTGTTAACCAGCGTGGTAGGTACTTACCTGCCTATTTATAGTGGAATTAAGACACCACATTTGACATGAGCTTCTCCGACATCAAAACCTACTAAGCACTTTATTTGTCTCAGCGGCAGGTCACCAGAAAAGCACAAATTCAATATGTAATCAATACTAACATTAAACATTCGAAAGTAACTCTGTCTGCCTGTCTGTTACCTTTTCACGCCTAAACGGCTGAACGGATCTTAATGAAATTTGGCAAGGAGGTAAATGGTATCCCGGGGACGGATATAGGCTACTTAAAAAGCGCGTGCAACGCCGCGGACAGCAGCTACCTTTTCACGCCTAAACGGCTAAACAGATCCTTCTGAAATTTGGGAGAAGGTAAATAGTATCACGGGGCATATGTCCGAACATATGCTACATGAAAAGTGCGTGCGAAGCCACAGGCAGCAGCTAGTTATTCAAAAGAAGATTATAACGTTTTTGAAGATTGTAAGGTTCCGATGGCAGCCCAACCTACCTGAACTCGTCTTCACACTTACTATAATGGTGGAAATATCACACTCCCGTTTCCTAATTGAATTATTTAGGTGATCTGATACGCGCAGAGCTGATTTTGAAAAAAGGTCGTTGATAAGTACCTAGTATACAAGGTGTTCGCAGACCTTGTGCCATGTAGTAACTGGGAGTAGGTGGAACCAAGTGCCATAGCTTGGCAGCTTTTTTAACCCTGAAAAGCCTCTCTTTAAGATTTTTCAATGTTTTTTGATTAACAAGGCTTAATGTTTGTTTACCTACTATATCTGGCATGTTAGCTTTTACTAATAAAATCAATTATTACGTTATGCAGATATGAGCATGCAAAGTGTTAAAAAGTAAATGTGTATTATTATAGTGTTGGAAGAGAACCACTCCACTTGAAAAACAAGCTATATAAATCGCGCTGGCAACTTGCTTGCGTACTCCCTGTGCAGACGTTATTTTGTGCTCTGCCTTTCTCAGTTTATTCTTTGTTCGAAGTTGCCCACATTTCATGTAAATCAATACATATAAAATGCTTTGTCCTGAATGACTGACTGCCGGATCAATGCACAGCCTAGAACGCTGATCGTAGAGACCTGAAACTTGGAGGTTGTATTCTTTGTATGACGTAGGCATCCGATAAGAAAGGATTTTCCGAATTTCTACCCCTATGTGGGTGAAATTGGGGGGCAAAGTTAGTATGAGACAACTTGATTCTTTGGTCCCATCTACTTCAAATTTTGCATACCTAAACCTTTTTTAACAGAATTGATGGAAGACGTGTTTCGTATTTTATTGAAATTTAAAAGGGGTAGAAAGTTATTTTGGCATAAAATGCTTTGCCCTCATTGAGTTGAGTCCCAAACACAGAAATAAAATGTCCGCGCCAAAACTCTGAACACGCTACGCTCTGTTCAGAGTTTTTGTTTAGTTGTAAGGCGACCGCAGTCCTCATACAACGTCCGCGATGACAAAGTGTTCGGTGATTTCCTGCCCAAATGACAGCAGATACGTGCGAAAAAGGGATGGTGTTTCGTATTTTAGGTAAGTATTATAACAAATTTATGTATCCACAGTGCGTATTTCCATTTTAATTTCAATAATTTTTGATTTTCTTAGCAAAATAAAAAGCTACCAGCTTGACCTTGGCGCCTCGTAGGCGTATCTCTTTCACACGTTAAACAAATACGTAAGAGTAAAAGAGACACAAAGCCTCGCGTGACCTTGTGACGCGCACATTGTATTCGAACGACAAAACTATGGAGTGGATTGATACTAAATATTTTTACATACTGACCCGCCCCGGCTCCTCCTGGTTAAATAACATAATTATAGCCTATGTCCATCCTGAAACCTAGATGTCCATTCTAAATATTGGTGAAATAATTTTTGAAAGCAGATGTTTAGTTCCGGAGTCCTCCTAGGTTTATAATGTACCTACATTATAAACTCACAAACTCACGTTTCACAAATATTTAGTACAAATAGCGTCTCCATTCGCCCTGTTCCCTGTTCGTACGCATGGCCTTCGGTCTTCTTCGGTATGTCTTCGGTGCATTATTATGACATTGCGTACAAGCGACATTGAACATTATACAACGAAGATAACGTCTTAATTCGCGTAAATATCATTGTGAACTATATAATAACAAATTTATAGGTATGTAGAACAGCGCTCGGACATTTTTTGAGTGCTGTCAGTTAAAGATTGGGACTCTATATTATTCTACCTCGATGTTTGCCGTGAATGACTGACTGACAGAGTTACTTTCGAATCCGTACTAATATTATAAATTCTAAAGTAACTCTGTCTGTCTGTCTGTCTGTCTGTTACCTCTTCACGCCTAATCAGCTGAATGGATCTTAATGAAATTTGGCATGGAGATAGATGGTATCCCAGGGACGGACATAGGCTACTGTCTATCGCGGAAAAGAGCGTGCGAAGCCGCGGGCAGTAGCTAGTTGTAAATAAATCGTTTAGAACATGGAATTTCTGAATTTATTAAATAAGTCCGCTTCTGATTCCTAAAAATAATATAAGTACCTACCTACATATATAATTTTCAACATGAAAAAAACTACTATTTTTATGTTCAACTAGCTTTGGCCGGATTATAAGTAGTAGGTACCTACAACTTACTTTGCATGGTCACTAAAGAAATAGCTTTAAATTGTTTAGCAAACCAGTTTGCCGGTCAGGTAGTCCTTCGACATAGGCGTCCCCTAGATTCATACACCGTAGGTCTTCTTCCTATCTCTTGATTTGACGTCCCTTTCGTCTTTTTAGGATACATTATTTTATATTATTTATTATTAATTTAACTTCTGAGGAATGAAGAATTTATTGATCTCCAAATAGGTAGTAATCGACATAGCTCAAAGAATGCAAGCCGAAGTGGCAGTGGTCCGGCTACAAATAGCGAAGAACCGACAACCGCTGTGGTAACGAGTTCTTGAGTGGAGACCGTGACTCGGCCAACGTAGTGTAGGACACCCTTCGGCCAGGTGGCATGACCTGCGTTAGACTGCAGGCAGATGCTGGATCCAGCAAGCTGAAGACAGAGCGCTATGGCGCTTGTTAGGGGAGGCCTATATCCGACAGTGGACTCACATAGGCTGATGATGATGACGATAAAATAGGTAGGAGTGTTGATAAATATGTTACAAGCCCCCCTGGACCACAGCCCAGCATCCGAATCCGGAAATCCGCCGTAGCCCGCTATCGCCAAGTTGTCCTTCCTTTCTGTCTGCAACTAAGTTACTGGTGTAGTTCTACTTCGTGCCGGATCCTTACTTTAATATAAATTCAAAAGCGAGTTTACTAGGTACGCGCTCACTGTTAATTTGTTTTTCAAAAGACTACAATTGAAGATGTACGAGCTTTTTGTAAAAAATCATCAAATAATTGTCTATTGTACGAGTTTAAATACTTTTTAATCAAATAGACCTCGTGGTCAAAAAATGTTACCTACATACACCTAAGAAAATTACAATCAAATAATAAAAACAAATTAGAACTAGTATTTACAATTGAAACAATTAAGCTGACTGTTGACAACAACTGACTGTTGTTGACTGACTGTTGTTGTTGTTGTAGTTGACTGTTGCAAACAATCTACAGGTAGCTCAACTGATCCATATCAATACCAGTCGGAAGCGTCCCCAAGACGCTGGCTGGGGGCGTGACCTGGTCCATACTTAAGACTTAAGATTTTTTCACCCTATGACCTGGACATTGAATGAAATAATGAATTAATTAATTAATGAACACTTTATTGCACTTAAAAAATAACATAATAAAAACCTTATATCTACATTTAACATATACTCAGTACAATAGGCGGCCTTATCGCTGAGAACGATTTCTCCCAGGCAACCTAGGGATTGACTACTAAGACGGTCATTATTTTTTATTATCAATATATCAAGACGTAGACATACATTTATTTGCTGCTCACACAATAAATACAAAACAGGGTCCCTCAATCATCAGTATCCATATTAGTTATATTTGAAAAAAGAACTTAATCTTATTTTTTTAAGCCGTGGCCGAACATTGCCATATGTTTCATGGGCACAGAAAATATTAATTTATTTGGGTGGGTTTAAGTAACCGCTCGTTACGCTAAAGACTTTCATGGACTTTCGACTGTAGGTGGTGTCTATATAGACCTAATTATTGAAAGCAGAGGCGAACCTAACACAGGCATAGGTTTGGTTGTTAAACTAGGCCTAGATCTCAGTACTCACGGGATCCCCGTGGTAAGAAAATCTACATAATTATATAAAATCCAACATTATTTTAATGGTTCCTTAAGTGAAAACACGATTGAGAATAAAACTTACGATAAAAAAGACATGAAAGTACTGTTTCACAGATAATTAGGTCGAGATCTCAGGAACCCTGCGGTCTATTGAAATTACATATGTTTTGATTTGTAGGTTATTACTTATTATTTGGTTCCTCTAAGCCAGATTTTTAATCAGTTTTCTTGTATTAAACAATAATTGATTTTTGCGCTTACGCCTTACCAAAAAGATATCGCTCTCTCGCTCCTATAAACGCGAAACCCTATTCCGATCTTATTCGCACAAATGGCTGTAACGTGCCCTCTTAAGTCATTTAAAGGAAAAGTGGTCTCGTTCTAAAATGTTTCCTTATAGAAATCACCGGGTTTCTTTTAGTAGAATGTTGAAAAAACTTGAATGATCTGTTTGTGGTTTGCCTTCTCGATGTTGTATCAATACTTCTGTGCTACATAAAATAAACTAAATGAAGTATTATAATATGTTTGATTTTGATTCCTTCGATATTTGATTCAAGTTAGTAGGTAGTAAGTACAGTAGGTAGTACCTATTCATACAGGGTGGACGAAACAGTGACGTCATAAAAACAAATTATCCCCCCGGAGTACCCGAATATACCTCACGTATGTTCCCTGATTTTTCGTAGTTTTCGAGTTATGATTTTTTTTAAGTACGTTTTTTTCTTTAATTATGAATAATGACTCAGCTTCATTCTATTAGCTATTATATACTTACTTGTCAAGGTAGGTTTTTATATTAAATTTTAAAACCTATGTTTTTTGTTACTTCTTATAAATAAAATGATCATAAACAGCCATAGATGTTGGCTTCCAACCAATCAATAGCATCAGCCGTGAGTGAAGGAAGCGATGCGTTTTCGCGCGCTCAGTTCCTGCCCATAATGGAATAATTCAGTTCCGAGGGGTCCGACCCCTCGATTGGTTTATATCACGCTGATTTTATAGCAAATCCTATGTTTATGGCCAACTGACTGACAGCATAGTTGCAGTTTTACAACAAGACAACTTTGAAAAATTCGAAAACCTTAAAAAATTAGAACTTGGGGAACCCCCAAGTGCGAGTCGACTCGCACACGAAGGGTTCCGTTCCGTAAAAATCAGGCAACGAATAAGAGAACATCAAATATTCACTTGTTTGGAGACCCCTTTAAATTTTCTATTTTCTTTAGTATTTTTTTATTATTAAAGTTGAAGTGTTACTTAATTATAAAAAGTTTCATGTGTCTCTTGAACTACAATAGGTAGCTATTGTAGTTCAAGAGATACAGCCATGAAAATTAAGAGCAAAAATAACCAAAAAAAATCACGTTTGTTGTATGGGAACTCCCTTTAACTTTGATATATATATTATTTTTATTATTTGTTATTATAGCGGCAAGAGTTATCTGAAAATTTCAATTGTCTACCTTTTACGGTTCATGAGATATAGCCACGTGACAGACGGACGGACGGACAGACGAACTGGCGCGCGGACGGACAGCGGAGGCTTAGTAATGGGGTTACGTTTTCACCCTTTGGGTACGGAACCCTCAAAAGAACTTATTTTTGCACTAGGTAGAAGGCTACATAAGCATTGATTAATATTATTTAGCAGATGTTTTTAACCATTTAGTTTAAGCAAATAGTGAAGTTTTCGTTGATCGTCTGCAAAGTTAGAACCCGATTTACTGTTACCGTTAGTTGATACCACCCTTTCAGTCATGTCATGAATAGTGTAGTATTAGTAATCGATTCTTGACCTATTTTACATTGTATAACCTGCGACTTCGGCTTCGGCGTTCTAACAAGCTCGCTCCGCATTCGTCTCGCTTGCATTGAACTATTAATAGCCAAGTAAATTCAAAGGAACATACAGAGGTACAATCGTGAGTTTTGTTTGTTTATTTGTGAGTAATTTTTTTTAGTATTATTAAGTACCTACTAACCCTAATTATAAGTTCTCTCTGCCTGTATGTACTAAGCAAGTTATCCGAAATAAAAAGTTTTTATTCAGTTTATTTATAGGCAAAAATCATGAAACGTTTTAATAAAAATTAAAACGTTTCATGATGCGGGTTTTTCCAATGTTGTCTATGATCAAGTTACTTTCGTTAGAATCATGAAAGGCCAAGCAAAGATTAATACGCAATACTTTAATCATTTATTGCATTCTATAGGTGTAAAGAAGTGTTTATAATCCAATTAAGTATCACTATTGACCCTGTTAGTTGGGAAAGGCCTCTGTCCAGCAGTGGACTAAGATAGGTTGATGATGATGTTGTTAGACCCGGCTGGGCACACAATATGTATGGAGAGAGAGGAGGAGGACATTTTTAACATGTTAGGTACCTATATTTTACTCGTTTACATATTTCTTATTTTTCGTTTGAATATTCGTCAATCGTGGAATATGCTATATACTAATAAATCCTTTAATTATGTTTTATAAAAAAATACGTTATTTTTCAACGCTTCAGGTAGTTTATTATTTAACTTAATTGTCCTTACTTAAGGCATTAAAAAGGTATGCAGATCTTTGTAAATGTATTTCGGACCTTCAAAGGGAACCCTTTTGGTTTAATCAAATCGACAACGTCCTAAAAAGGCATTAACATTATAACATCATTAATATACCGTCGGCTTTTGGTTATTTTTGAATAATTTTGTGTAGGTAACTACTAACAAGAGTACCTAAGCAGAAGAACCGAAATTCCAAGAATCAAAATTGTTTTTACCACTCTCGCTCCTTAATGGTGATTTGCTGCTGAAAATGTCTGAGTGAAATCAATTTTGCTCACATGTGAATAAGGTTGAAAATAGGTAGGTGTTTGTTCAATAAGACAGCAAACCGATTTTTTTAAGTGCTGTAAAAAAAATTTTTTCATTCAGTTTGCTTTCAGGTATTCTTTTTTCAATTCCTCCCCCGCCTCGCTTCTGCTTCCCTTTTTTAAGTCTTGGAGAGCTCTTTTAAGAACCATTCATAGGGTTCCGTACCCAAGGGTGAAAATGGAACCCTATTATGAAGCTTCCGCTGTCCGTCCGTCTGTACGTCTGACACAGGGCTCTATCTCACGGAAGAGGAACCACTGAACCGTAAGAGATAAACAGTTGAAATTTTCAGAGAATGTATATTTCTCTAGCCGCTATATCAAAAAATAATACAAAAAATATCCAAATTAAAGGGGGCTTCCATACAAAAAACGTGATTTTTTTGCCTCTTTTGCTCTTCGTTTGTCCAGGCGGCATCTCTTGAACCAAAATAGGCAGACACACATTAAACTTTTTATTTTTATTTTTATAATAAATAACACTTCAACTGATGTATTACAACAAATACTAAAAATATAATAAAGTTGAAAATTTAAAAGGGCCTCCGAACAAGTGAAAATTTGATTTTTACGGTACGGAGCCCTTCGTCTGCGAATCGACTCGCACTTGGCGGTTTATTTTTATTGATACTATATAAGCTATGTATAAGCTTGAACCAGCCAACTTATAAATATCAGGGTACGTAACATTATGCCTTTTACCGATGTTTCTTGATTATGTAGACCTTTTCCGATATGTAAATTTTTTCTGAATTTTCAGCAACGAACAAGCAACAGGTGATATGTTATTTAAATTTCACAAAGTGCTGAGGGCGCCTCACTCGCTAGGGTTGTCAAGCAGGGTTAATGAGCTTTGTAATAACTTTCTGAAAAGGATTTGGATATGCCCACATAATATGATAAAGGTTAAATACGTAGACAAATGAGAAGTTGGAACTTCTGTCTTAAAAATTAGAGAAAACAAAGCGTGTTCTAATTGGCCGTGATAATCCCATAACAAAAGCTCTGATTAGTTTGGGGCTAGATGATGTTCTGCGAATTATCCTGGATTATATATAAAAAATATGAATTACCCTAACAAACAAAAATGTTGAACGTGTTCTTGCAAATAAAAGTTGAGCGAAATATTTTTTTTTTTTTTTTTTTACTTTATTGTTTTCACAAAATCCACAGCTCCCTTATATAAAAGTAAGTACACTTAAAATATCACTTACTTACAATAACAGGATTTCAATTTTATAAAATTTGAAAAATTAAAGACGACAGTCACCAATAATGACGATATAACATTTAAGAAAATAGAAAAACAAACAATGAGACAAACTTTAATATATTTAAATATTTAAACAAAATACATAATAGGTAGGTATAGGATTTTTGACAGCTTTCAGTGAATACACGCTTGAATATCTTTAAATAAATGCGCCACAGCCTGCTTAACCATCTCATCAATTACATATTCAATCACCCACTTCATTTTTCTTTTACCTTAGTCATCATTTCAGTTCCTCATTTTCCCTTTTCATCATAGTGGCCACCAAAGTTTAGTCAAAAATTAGAAGATTTATTTTTCCTCTAGTTTTTTTGCGATCGCATTTGTGGTTTTTCAGAGTCTGGGTTGTGCTGTGTGTGTGTGCATTGGTTAACGAAAACTATTTTCGTTCTTGTTTATTTCCCATACTTACGACTTGCAGCGCAGCGAAACAACTATTTTTCGTAGATGAAAGCGATCACATAGTTTCATACGAAATTCTTTGTTTAGTGGCTTTTGCGAGTATTTGTTACAATACTGCCAAAGCGATTCCAGTTTTCAAATGATTTTGAGAGATTCGTTGCATTTTAGTATTAGTACCTACAACTTTGTTAACATTGACAGGTCGGTGGTAGTTAACGAAAGCTTTTTTCGTATTGGCATTATGCAAATTCATACTTCCCAGGTACAGAGTACAAATCATGTTGACATTCGCTACTCTAGTTGACGTCGCGACGCCCACAAAGAAACCCTTCTTGAAAGAGCCGGGATAAACAAACTCAAATAAACTTTCTCAAGTATTGATGTAATTTTCCTAGCCCCATTGTCTGTCACGCCATGAATACATGGCTCACGTTTCCATTGAAGCCCTATGACCCCCTTGGATTGAAATGACTTTATTTTCCATCGTAAAATTGTATTGGATACGAATTGGAAAAAAACCTTGGTTTACTTACTTTAGAAAGTATTGACGGGTAAAGTAAGCATGCATTTTGTTCCCTCGTTGGTTCTTATATTTCTTTTCGTAATAATGTAAACTTAAATCTTGTTTTTTAATTGTATATTTCTAAATTAATAACTCGAATGAAATAAATGAAAAATAAAATTGTGACTTAATATGAAATATTTGTGTCATTTTTGATTATATTTGATTTTATTTGTATTATTTTACTCTAAGTTTTAAATAATTTTATTTTAATATTCTGTGTTATGGCTTTTTTATGAAATAAATCATAAATAATAATAAATTCGTACTTAAACACCCCACTCCAACACCCTAGCCATCGCTAGGCATTTCAACATCATCAACATTCTGTTGATCCTTCAAACTTTGCATTTGGATACAAAAGCTGCCGAACACAGCCACATATTTGACTAAAAATTTCCTATCTAAAAGTTAGCTACAAGTTCTATGCTAATAATATCGCAGCCTACATATTTAAGTTTTCAAACATGGTCATGAATTCGTAATAAACAAACAGTAAAAATGTCTCACACAATGCAAACACTACGCAAATAACCGTAAAACGCTAATTCCACAGAAATTCACGCTTATGATTTATTGCGTAACAAAAATGTAATAAGCGCATTTTATTACAGGTTACTAAACTCACACTGGTTTAAAAAATAACAGCCTAACATTAAAATACTTTGCTAATGTTTTACAGATTACTTGGTTATATTGACTCGAAATTAGCAATGCGCATCAGCTAATCTTATGAGCTAGCAATCATACCTAGTACCTAGATCTAGAGCACAATGTGTGCTCTAGATCTAGGTACTAGGTATGATTGTGGTACTAGGTAGTGTCCTTGAGTTTCTTAAAGTTTTACGAAATAAACTTAAAGTACTTATTAGATAAAAGGAAAGAAACACGGTGACAGGTGCTAGGCATGTCATCAATGTGATATAAATAGCAAGTCAGCAAGCAAGTCGGGCGAAGTCCAAAAAACTAACAGTATAACCTCCGAAGCATAAAATTATTGTCTTTCATACAAGGCTAGCAAGGCCGTATGGTGCCGGCTTAGAATTTGCAAAATTCCAACACTTCCCGCGGTTGTCGTAAGAGGCGACTAAAGGGTATGCACCGTGGGCAGCAGCGCCTTCTGCAGAACAATTCTACCACCGAACTGCGATCCTCAACACGCATGCCGCAATGTTATTACCCCCCATATGATGAAAGGCAATAAAGCTCATCAGCAGGAGGCCTAAGTCCATCAGAGGACCAGGCCCTGGGTGTAGATGATACGCGACTAGCATAATAATGATCTATCCATAGAAATATTGAGAATACACTTCTCTTATCTGTCATTGATATCTCTACATCCGTTTTTCACCATACGCAGATAACCTCTAGTTATAATGTTTTCTATCAACCATGATACAATAGTTAGTGCGAAAACACTGGCGTGTGACGAAAGCGTTTTCCACGGTAAAGAACACATCATTTTCTTTGCTACTGCTACCACATCTGTGGATAGCGATCCTCAGTTTACTAAGAGCCGTCACAGAGAGCGCACGTATCGCGAACCGCTCTCTACCGATCCCGATGAATGTAAACAATGAGAACACAGACCCTGCATGAATAAAATATTAGTGTAGTGAATGTTCAGTGATTTTTAGTTGGATTGAAACATTTGGCAAAGTTCGTCGGCATCAAAATTTTAGGTGAGTTGCATGTAGAGAAAACTCGACGGTTTTTCGTCGGCAATTAATATCAGTTTCACCGGTTTTTTTGTTTCCTACTGGTTTTAACTGCATTTTTATTAAGAAATTAATTAGGCGTGTTTACGTTTCCACGGCCGGTATTTGTTTATAGTGATCGGAAAAACACGTTATAGGTAAGGAGAGAAATGCTGGTGCTACAGGAAGCAAAAGTTCACGAATGTTTTCAGAATGATTTCAGGTAGGTTGTCTTCTCAAGTTCTGGCCATACTTTTAAAAGTGATTTCTCCTGCTAATTATTACTAGTTTGTGTTTAACTATTTTCATAAAAACATTATGGAGGAAAATAAAACTATACATAAACCAACCACTCTTGAAAGCAAAATAGAAACTCATAATAAAACAAGGTCTAATCAAATAAATTCGTAACGAAAACGGTTCCTATTTTTACACGACTGCCCAAAAAAGGAGTGTTATGTTTTCAGGGTTCGTGTATGTATGCGAATCTCTTTGTTCGACCATAACTTTTAAATGCTTGAACAGATTTGGATGTATCTTTGCATCATCCCATCCCGTTACCAAACAAGTGTTAAATTTTTTTAGAAAAAAGTTCTAATAATATGGTGGCAGTGTGGCTCGAATTTCGAATGTTAAAAATATATATTACCACTTTATAAAACCATATTATTTAATTGCTTAATTTTACACAGGCTAATTATAAATATTTATGGGTTAATAGATATTTTCATCATCCCGATAAATACTATCCAACCAAGGACATATTGAAGCAAAGGCTGCTCTGTAACAGAAATATGATGGATAGGAATCGTAAGGAGCCAATCCTTCAAATTCAATATCGGAGATAAGCCACTGGTATGAAAGACTTCCTCTCGTCAAGGGTTTATCAATCTGCCAATACTGCTATGTGTTATACTGGATTTGACGTGGACCGAATTGTGGGTTTTAGGGTTCCGTACCCGAGGGGTGAAAATGGGACCATTACTAAGCCACCGCTGTCTAACCGTCCGTCTGCTCGTCCATCAGCTGGCTGTATCTCATGCATGAACCGTAAAGGTAGACAGTTGAAATGTTCACAGAATTTGTATTTCTCTTGCTACAACAACAAATATGTTTTAATATTTATAGAAATAAAATAAACATTAAAATTAAAATCAAAAGGGGCTCCCATACAAAAACTTTGTTTTTTTTGGCTGTTTTTGCTTTAGTCTATGAAAGCTGATATAGCTTGAACGACACGATCATGTCTCGATACCATCGTCAACAGGACTTGGGGCGGGGGGCATATAATAATTTTCTTGTTTCTCTTCTCTGTCGTTTTCGATTGTAGCTTGAAATGCGTGCTTGTATCTATCTATTTTGTCAAAGAGTTTAAATTCACTTATTCCTATGTTAAAATTTCCATCGGCGCGTTCAACAATGGTCCTTTAAGTTGTATTGTAATAGTTCATTACGTCCAAGGTTTGTCTTGCTGACCGCGGCTGAAGATGGCTGAAAGCGAAGCGTAGCGCAGGTCCAGGCCATCAAAACGCGGTGAGCATTGCAGCCCTTGATGGCCAAGCTGAAATGAAGGCCGAGACCGAAAGTCGAGGCCTTTACAGCGCGGACAGTAAGGGCTGCAATGATGACCAAGCTTGAGAACGAGACCATAGCAAGCTTAGCTTGAGGCCAACTTATCGTGGCCAGCAGGCAGTCATTGCGGACCGAGTCTTGTTTAGTGCTTTTCACAAACTATGCGAGTAATTTAAAAGTCATTGATTTGAAGAAATGATTTTCACAATTTATTCAAGAAAATTTGCAAAAATTTTCAACGCGATGCTCTTTTGTCAATTTCCCGCGTTTTCTTTTTTTATTCTAACCAGCTAGTGAAGCTTGTACTGCTCAGTATGCGTAAAACCTTTATGCACCTAACTATTACCAAACAAAATAGAATTCGAAATACATTACGGACCGCATAGAGCGGACAGTAATAATATTACTGTCCGCCTGTTCGGGTAGGCCCGAAAGGTCGATTTTGCTCAAAGAAGGTTGTCGAAATAATCAACAGATTACATGCTATGTTTGAGTAACAGCACACACTACTTACTTAAATTACGTAAGTTATAATTTTATTCGCAGTTGCCAGCTTTGTTTTTTTTTTACTTGTATTACCTGTATGGAATGTTATTTTGTCATCATGATGACGTCCCTAATCTATATCTAGCTAGTAACGATACTTTACATTGAAAATGTATTCTCGTATGAACGAATTAGTGTGTAGTGGCGACTTGTACCTTTTTTACTTTAACCCTAGTCCCTGCCTTGGCCTCTAAAAAACAGGTCAGCCCGTGAACATCATTGAAGGAAACTAAGGGGATCTCACGTAATCCCAGGCGAAATGATCTTGTCTTAGCGTCTAGTTTTGAAGCAGCATTAGAAAGATAGATAGCTTCTCAATAATTTCAAGTATATTATTTATTGCGGCTAGGTCTTGCTCTAGTTTGATTTTGTTCGGACAAGTGGCTTCAGGGATCACATAAAACAAAGTAAATTAGAAAAATAATTTACAGCCTGTAAATGTGTGTACCTGTTAAAATATAGTAAAGTTTTTTATGTTGGATTCACATATGGATGAAACAATGCAACATGGCACAAAATTATTTTCAGGAAACTATTTTCATTACACAGACAAAGGCTAGAATATTAACTATAAAAGTTTCTGTAACTCCAGGATGGTAAAATGTTTGATGTGCGGAAAAACGCATGAGCTAACCGTGCTCAGCACAGCCCGAAAGGTACCTACTATATATTAAATGGTCCGGAATTTGTCCGACTTTTTTATTTTGCCGGTTTAAATGTTGTGAAAAACATACCAAACACTTGAATATGTTTGGTTTATCGCAAAATTCCCTTTTCATACTTCTTTCCTTTTGATTCTTTCGATAAGCTTTGGAACAACCGCCTCATCAGAAAAGCTGTTTTTTAAATCCTCCTCTCTAAAACAACCGCTGGCTTTGGAAAAATAGTGACAAAAGAGCCTTAAAGCTTTTTAAACCAACGTTATCAGAACACTATTTAATAAAATAATAAATATTATTAATATTATGATATTATTCATGGGTGACCACGACGGTGTGAACCTGTTAAAACGTCAGGAAAAATTCGTAAATAAACGCGATAGTTATAACAAGCGATCCTTGTACTTAAACTTAATTCAGCAAACGATCCTAGAAAATGTAGAATATCACTAGTCATTCTACGTTTCCGAACTGTGAAAGTTGAAATCTATATCTAACTAATGAAGATAGTGCAGACAAGACTACAATAAAAGTAACATGTAAGGAAACTAAAGTTTATGAAGCAAAAGAATCATCAAAAAGGCTTCTCTTCATTCTCCCCAGTTTAATTATC
Organism: Eupithecia inturbata; assembly: GCA_963662085.1. Lineage (NCBI taxonomy): Eukaryota > Metazoa > Arthropoda > Insecta > Lepidoptera > Geometridae > Eupithecia > Eupithecia inturbata. Next base: position 5,998,688 of record OY759195.1, read on the forward strand.
CGGCTATCCCAACTTTACTTTTGCAGCCCTAGTAAGCGGAAATTGCTTCAACTAGCTGGAACGGAAGTATTCGACTCACGGTTATGACTTCTTCTCAACATGTGCTGGCTGAATTTCAGATTCCATACTGCTGTCGTTGGCAAGGCTTGGTTTTTCGTCGAGCAACGTTTTTTTAGCAGGTACATTTAATATACCTGCCTGATTGTTGCGTCAAGGACTTGACCGAAAGATCGAAATAATTTCTGATCCCGCACTAGAATTATATTGTTTCATCATCAACTTCTAGTTCATAGTAGACTCACGAATCGATCGAGAACGATCGATCGAAAACGATCAAGAGTTAAAAGGAGTTCGAGAAAAAACACAACTCCAATTAGAATAAGGCGATAAAAATTATAAACCAATGAACTATTAATGTCACTGGTATTCAACTCATATTATTAACCAGTATTTAACTCACGACAACCTCTGGGGTTCTCGAGTGGAGACCGCGACTCGGCAAACGTAGTGTAGGACTCCCTCCGGCCAGGTGGGATGACGATCTGCGAAATACTGCAGGCAAATGCTGGAAACGGCAAGCTGAAGACAGGGCGCTATGGCGCTCATTCATTAGGATGTCCAGCAGTGGACTAAGATAGGTTGATGATGATGATGATCAACGAACGATTGATGAACTCATTGTTCTAACTAAACCAGTAAAACAATGAAAAATTATAACCTAAAAATTACCAAGCAAAAGACTCAAGACCTAACTAAAAATATTGAGCAGTGATACCGTTTCTAGCAATTTTTCATTGCGGAAACGGAAAATGAATCGCCTGAAATATGATTGTATCGGCTGCCTCGTTATCGACTTGAGTAGTCCAATTTTATAAGAAATCACCCACCTGCAAGACCTCATTTTAGATAGAAAGCCGGGTCATGTAGATTGAAAATTAATTTCAAGATACTTAAAAATCATCATCATAAGCACACTCCACTGTCAAGCACGTCCACTGCTGAACGTGCCTCCCCAAACAAGGGGGTCTCGTAGTATTTTTGCCAGGACGTTTTGCATTATTATGGAGGATTAGTGACCACAGTGGAGTTCTTAAAAATACACAGAAGAAAGCTGCTATCCTGCGTCTGGTAGGAACCTTGTCGACTCCTTCGACATCCATCAGGCTGAATTGGAGGCTTCGATTCTTAGAATGGCTATCATTAGATCGATAGACTTGTTACATGATTTACGCCACGCCCGCACAGTAGCGGGAAACCCAAACGGAAGTCTTGCAACGAAAGCTCGCTTAGGTCCATAAAATTCTCAATAATTGTATGAAACAAGTAACATGCTCTGACATGTATAAGTACGTATCCATTTGAAAAGTGTAATACTCTTAACATTAATATTTTCGCTTATAATCGTAATAAAAAAAAACAATGAGTTCAGACCTTGGTCCATATAGCACAGATACAACATTTTTGTACACAAATAAAGTACATATACAAACAATACGTTTGTTACATAATTAAGAATATGAACATAGTATATTTACTTTGTTCATATTCCATTATATTTTATTATTGTAATGCATTTGTTGAACTACGATAGTTTTCATAATAACATATTATTTTTCCCTAAAATTAATGTAAACTTTTCAATTTATCTGAGAGCAAAGAAAATAAGTCAATTTAAAAACTAGTGATCGGTAGCGGACAGATTCCTTATTTGATACCCGTGTTTTACAAATCTCCTCATTCTCCTCATTTAGGAAGTTTTATTTAGTGGTCGATTGATGAGGCTACTTGAAATGAGTCACTTTGTTTTGAGACTACGACTTTGTCACCATCAACGACTACATCATCTTTACAGTCTTGTCTAACAAATAAAATCTCATTCTCATAAGGCTAATCAATTTAGTGTTCCTTCTTTAAAGTTTGTTTAATATTTTGTTTTTAATTCCTTCCTTTTCTTCCTGTTTGTATGTAGCTAAGCTACCTATTGCATTTCTTGTTTTCGTAAAGTGTATGTTCCTTTTCGTGCTTTCAGAACGGAACGATTTTAAATTTTCATATCCGACATCCATTGCTTGTCAAACTCGTCCCCTTTTTACTTTTCCATGGAATATTGAACGAGGAAACATGAACCTATACGGCAAAGTCTTCGCAACAAGTGACCGAAATACCCGATAAGAGATACCCATTACTCCAGCTTAGAAAATGTAAACAGACCCATAATATGCTCCAAGATTTATATGGCCGGGTTTGGGGCAAGGAAATGAAGATATTCGATTGATACGCGAACAATTTTATTGGAAAGCCTTGACTGAAATTTACTCAAGTGACAATATACGCATTAGTAGTTAAAGACTATCTGCTGATAGCTTGATGTCGAGTCATGGGAGTAACTATTTGAGACTTCATGTTATTGATGCAGTGTTTACATATACATGCCTACACATCTAAATCACTGTAACGTTTGCTAGAGCTTCGATATCACAATAGATTTAATCTTGAAATTTAAATAACTTCGGTAAAAAATACTGAACACGAATAAACAAACAGCAGATCGTGAACAACTAGCAATGTGCTGATTTAGGAATTTCGAGAAACTGAGACGTATTTTGAATTTATTATGTCGCGTCTCGTATTTCTGTGTTACGTTGAACACTATATTATATATAATTTGTCTCTGACTATTAGGTATTTTTTTAGATCCATTGAATTATATGTTCTATGAGAGATCATGGCAAGATTCATAGCACCTAAAGAGGAAATGCTACTCTTTCGATTTTGCTTACGTCTCGTTTTCCAGTAGTTCAATTAAAGATGTAAGCAGCCCAGAGAATTTTGTTTCTAAACTTAGGAATTTACTCAGGATCGAATTCTACAGTAGGTACATAGATGTCATAGCAATATATCTGGACAAAGATTAATTATCAAGTATGAGGCACGTTTTATATTTGTTCTTTTGGAGGGATTTAGTCAAATTTATATGTTTTTAATATTGTCCCGTGTTCACAATTACACATTATCTTAATAGTTTTATTTTTTTTACGTATTTGCAGAGTAGACGCCCAGATTTTGGCACAGACCATCAGGCAGATCAATCAACTATATTTCAATCATCTTCTAATTCGTTTTTCTATTTTTCTTTACAATATTTTACTTTATCGTGATTGATTACCACTTTTACAAAATCTCATAAGCCAATATCATTTGTTTTCGGTCTTCATGGCTTTTTGCTTCTGTATTTCAGTTCGTATTTGTTTTACTAAATATATAAGGCTTTCTGTTTTTCAGCCAGTCAAGTCATTTGTATCAAAATTCAAAGGATTCGGAACCTTTTCAATAAAACAACTTGCAACCGTATCCATATGGTAAGTAGGCACTTTATTTAGCTAACTGTAAATGGCTCTTTAACCCACTTTCGTCCCCTCGCGTCCTTATCCCTTCCTGCTTCAATTGCTACATCTCTATTATTTTCTTATTATCCTCGAGTATACTCGCCACACCTTACACCTGTACACCTTTAGATAGATGATCCTCGGTATACCGAGATACACCTTTAGATACACCTTTAGATAGATTTTAGATAGATTAGATAGATTTCGGTATATCGAAATCTATCTATCATCTATCTAGAGGTGTATAGCTTTAATACCATTAGTAGCAGGTACTTACCTACGTCTGTCTTTTATGTTCCATCATTAGCATTCTACATTACCAATCGCCGTTTTTATGGAAACCCTTTTGAGTTTTTGCTTCACGAGTGGTTTCCATCTATTCCTCCGGGTATTTGCCATTATATTTGAATTGATATATGAACACGTACTCCTACGACCATCGCATTGAAAACCAAGGTTAGTACACCCTCTGCCAAGTTACGACAAAATAATATTGTTTTCCGGCATTCCATCGAACGCTACCCCAAGTAATACAGCCCTAGTCAATCCACCTAGAAACAGCCGACCAAATACATTAATCCAAATTACGCCCCTTCATTCGAGCTGTAAAAGGAGGCGCGCGAAGGAATTGACTCATCAATCTCCTGCGGACGGCCATTTGGATGTTGTCGCCGCTCACCCTCGGCTGTCGATCAGGGTTGCCCACATTTGATCTGCGAAACTTACTAAGTAAATTAGCGTAAAGAACATTTTGTCGATTGCTGCCGTCACCGGGACCCCACTGACAACCGAAATCCTCGAAACCATGTGTCAAAACACATGGGATGAGGTGCGGTGGAAGCGTGACCATAGTAAATGAATTTTCTGCTTCGACGTTGTGAGATCGTACTTGGTGACATTTAGGTGATGGGGTACGGACACGCATTGCGGCTGCAGTATTTCTAAAATGTAGTTCAAAAACACAGTGACTTGATCCATCTACACATGAGTGTTGTATGAATAATCTAGCTATAAAGTTAGAATTTTGTTAAGTTTAAATCTTAATTATTTTATCCATGCGGATAGATTTACTTAGTGTTTGTGTTTATATATATTAACTTTATACAGTCCATTCCTAATTAGCTATTAACTTACCTTGTTAATTATAGTTCCTATTGCATTTTGTAGAAAACCCTAGTTTTTGATAATTTTGGTATTATAAATTCCCTCAGAGTACTGAATTTAGCTATAGACATGTTGGTACGAACACCAAGAAAGTATGAACATCAAAATAGCACAAGTTAATGTTGTCCTATAAGATCTCAATGATGTAAGTACCTATTGTTTAGATTTATTACACTTAGAACTTTCAGTTCTAACGCCTTTTGGAGGCGGAATGTGTATGGTAATTTATAATTTGTCAAAACTATCAGAAATAAAAATACTTTTTCGGGCAACATCGTCTTTTACTAGACAATTATTCCCTCGATTATCCCAAAATATTGTGATATAGTTAGAATTAAACCTTATTCTAGAAAAATACACCGTGTTTTACTAGAATACGGTCATATTAAGTGAATTTTCAGCCTTCGACGAAACTCACTTAAGGTTGGCTGGAATAGGTACTCGTACCTACGAGACTTTGCCATTTTCCACCGTCTATTTAACGTATCCAAACAATAATAGAGGTGACGAATAAATTATTACCCAATCCTTAGAACTTAGAACCTTACAAAGATATTATGCCCTTTTCCACTCTGATCTACTTTGCAGATCCACTAAAGGATAAGTAATGGATAAGTTTCCACTTTTTTGTCCACTCTAATCCACCGATGGATTAGTTTCAACTTTAAGTTTCACTCTGACCCACCGATGGAGTTCAACCAGTTGCGATAAAAGAGATTATTTCTATAATGATCCAAATTAAATGTATTTTAGCGATTATCCGCCTGCTATGCGTGTTGATTAGGGCACAACCCTCCATTTTTGTAACCATATAAAAATGCTGATAGAATTTCAATACAACCCAACCTCAAGACGTCACTCCGATAAGGGTCTGTTCGTTTGTGCTTTGTTTAAGCGATAGACTTGAATAACTGTCTTTTTTTCCCAAGGGCTCACTTTATTAGACAATATTTAACTTGACTACGTATTAATTCTTATTTGTATTGTAACCATCATGATCAGCACTTCTCAGCACTGTTCCTCCGATAATTCGTCATTTTTATGTTCTGATGTACCTAGCATTTTGTTGCGCTTTACCTTTGTATTATGTGTTGCAGTTGCAAATAAATGTTTTATCTAGATATAAAACATTTATTTGCGATTTAAGCACACCCAATCGAGGGTTGAGATATATATACTATATATATTTATATCTATCTCAACCCTCGATCGGGTGTGGTATGGTATTCCTCTGTTTATGCCATTCGCCTCACTACGCTAGTCCGGGCCAGGTGCATTTTTTGTATCCCTTAATAACATTCTTCACAATTTTGTAAATTATTTTATACGCCAAGTACCAATCACACTAAGATCCGTATTATTAAAGCTTGCTCAGTCATAGATTTATGCTTGACTCACGTTTATTATATATATAAAAGCGATACACAAGCAGAGACTGAGTAAGCTTTCATAATACAGGCATAATATTATAAATGCGAAAGTTTGGATGTATGGATGGATGTTACCTCTTTACGCCGAACCTGCTGAACGGATCGGGATGTAATATTGCGTACAGGTAGTTTTAAGCCTGGAATTAAGAGACAGATTTATGTTTAACATTGGAATCGAATTTAGCCTTGATTGTCATCTTATCGATTGATAAATCGCTTGCCCTCGATTCTATTTCAAACTTTGTTAAGATAGTTTACAGGATCTGTAATTGCTTTTTGTTACATTTTAATTGGTTTTTGAAGCTTCTGCTGCTAGATTAAAAACAAATTCAAAGTTTTTTTATAAGCGAAATTGAATGGCTGGTCGAAATTCTTAGGGCCTAAAGATTATTACTTGACTTTTCGTCAAGAGTTTTCTTCAACAGATGTAGACTTTCATGATACATCCTAGGCCATATCACCACATAGACGTCATTGTGATCCAGTTTAAAAGCTAAATTCAGGGAATCATGCCGAGAACATTTTAAAAACCTTCGCATACCAACATCAGTAGCAGTCTACATAATGGAGGTAATTAAGTTTGTCAGGATACATTTAAGTGATTACACTATAAGAGGGGATAGTAGTAAACGCACCGTGCGAAACAAAATGATGCTAGAGCCGATCACGCCGGTGCGTGATCGGCTCTAGCATCATTTTGTTACTAAGTAACAAAAAGTTAGTTAGTAAAAAACAAAAAGTAAAGTTAACTAAGTATTCAAAAAAGACTCCCTAAAATAATGGGTCATAAACTCTATAATAAGCTCCCCTTAGGTTTGAAGCTAATTAAAAATGAAAATAGGTTTAATTTAGAATTCAGAAAACTTTTAATTGACAAAACGCTATATATTATCAAAGAGTTTTTAGAAAACGATTACAGTCATCTGGACATCAATTATACTGCAGAGTTACCTGACACTCTCGTAAATTCACCTAACCTAGAGTCAAATATTATTTAAGGACCATATTATTTAAGTTTATCTCCCGACTATTGCCTCTTTACAGCAAAATTGTTATTGATATTATAGACAAGTCATAGCCTATACATATAATTAAGTATATTTTGTATATTTGTTATGTGTGTACCTATTGACAATAAATGCTCTTTATCTTTATCTTAATGAAGGCCTGCCCACGATAAAAATAGTTTTGTCATTAATTAGACTGCAATTTAAAGGTCTTGAACGGATGAAAATCATTTCCAACCTACTCCGAGAAGGCATCCCTCGTGGTAAATATATATTTTGTAAATATCATGCACCTCAAAGTTGCATTTTGATATTATTTTAAATTCCAAAGCGTGTTATCGGGCCCCAGTCAGCTGACTATTTACATTCTCAACTATTTAATCTATAGTCCAGGTGTGTGTGAGAAAGTGTCCTAAAATTTTCTAACATTTTATAACATAACTCATTAAACATTCTAACATATTAAAACTGCAAAGTTCGAGCTAGAGTTTAGTTAGTGGAATTTCTAGTCTACAAATCTGCACAATTCGATAGGTAGTCAGACACGATTTTCTTTAAGTGTTATTAAAAAAAATTCAAAATTTTTTAAATATTTCATACGTAGGCATTTAAAAACAACAAACTTTCGAGTTAGTGTTTCGTTTGTAGAGATTCTGGTCCCGTGCGATAGGATTTTGTTTTAGTAGCTTTTTTATGTTACCCGTTTCTGTGAAAAATGCGATAAATCTATACATTTTTTTTTAAATTTCAATCATCTGAGCTGAGCTCATTTGCTAGCCCCAAAGTAAGCAGAGCTTGTACGTAAACATTTCATCTAGTTTGGAACGAATGTCGGACCATTTCGGACTATCCGGTAAAGCACACGATAACTCATGGTCTCGGGCGCTGCTTTGAATTTCATGAGAGCCTAGCGATCTCATCAATTAGATTTGGAGACCACCAAATCCAAACCAAACCAGAGACTAAGTTGGTCAGTAGGTATGTATGTACCTAGGTACTGAGGACAGATCCAATATCAATGAATATGGCAACAATAACTAAAATCCAACCACCATCGAAAATAATATTTTTTTTGATAACAGCTTTCGTTGGTAATTTTCTTTGCCAGTCCCTCGATTCGATTAATTCGGTAAAATTTCGTAGCGTTTACACTGAAACTACATTGATAAATTTTGAGTCCCTCATTCTTTTTTCAAAATATATCTATAGAAAAGAAGCAATTAATTCCTTAATATTTTTGATGGAGCAAAGCGAGCCATCTTTTTTGATGGATTGCAGCTTCTTTGATATTATCTGCTGATCCGGATTATTGAAAGCTATTATTGGATGTTTATCCTCTAGAGCTTTCACATGTCTTGAAAATTACCGCCTACATCTAAGCCGTTGATTTAGTACCCCTGAGATATTCTATATTGTTCTAGGATTCCTAGCCCTTAAATTTATCAGGCTAATTCTAATATATGTATTTCATTAGGTTTCCCGCAACATCGTCCTGTCTTTGTTGGTAGTTTATTGTCTCACAAAATTACATAAGTATGTTCACTTTAGGATCAATCTGAGCATATAGGGCACATGTCATTAGGGTTTCGTACCCGAAGTGTGTAAACGGAACCCTATTCCTCCCTAGCCTCCGCTGTCCGTCCGTCCGTCCGTCCCAGGGCGTTTGCCACAAGGCTCCATCTCATGAACCGTAAGAGGTAGACAGTTGAAATTTTCGGAGAATGTGTATTTCTCTTGCCGCTATACAGCAAATAATAAAAATTAAAGGGGGCTTCCATATGAGGCATATAAAAACAAACCTGGCAATCTCCATAATATGTCAAAATTGAAATATGAATGCAGTATTTTTTATCTGTGATTTACGATTCTAATAAAAACACCTTAGCTCAACAAAGTCGGCAATGTCCCATTCAAATGTGCTGCTAAAGTTATGATTCCAATACAAACACGGCAATCTCCATTATTATGCGTTTCAATGTTGGCAATCTCCAAGGCAGCCAATCAGAGCACGGCATTTTAACGCCATTTTTGTATTGTTTGTATGTGGACGAGGACGGTCTTGTCGTGCATAGTGTAGTGATTTTCATAAGATTTGAACTGTTTTAAGCTAGTTATTTATAAAATAAGTGTATGCATATCATATGATGGAGCAGACAGCATCTCCCTGTACTACCAAACACACGAGAAAGCGTAAAGCTGAGCCAGAAAAGTGGAAGAAAAATTTGGCAAAAACAACCCGGTAAGTAAGCAATGATTAAACCATTTTGATACTTATATTTAATCCTGACTTGTGTTAGTATGTTTCTCGGCTTTTATCTCCGTAACAGCTGAACACATTTGGCAGAAAATTGGAACACACTTATTATGACCTGGAATAATACATAGGTTTTTTAAGTTTGGTTTAATATAATTATTTTTGGTATTTTATTTTATTCTCAAATATGTTTTGTAGTTACGGTTAACGGATTCTCATCTTATTTTGTTTCAGTTACTCTCCTCGGAAATTACCGACGAAACCGAATTGTAAACACAATAAAAACGCTTATCAGTGCGACACACTAACTTTGCGTGATTTGCAGTCTTTTCATGAATCATTTTATAAATATAAAGACAAGGAAACCCAAGATGCATTCTTGCTCAAGTGCTGCCATGCAGAACCCACTAAAAGAAAAAGACCAAAAAATAAAAAACACACCGAAAAACAATTTCAAACAAAATTTACTATCTACAGTAAATCAACGAAAACTCGTGTACGGGTATGTCAAAAAGCCTTTCTTCAAATTTTGGACTTAACTAAACATAGAATTCAGTACGTTATGAGGAAATTTTTAGAAACAGGAGAACCCGTTAAGGAAAAAAGAGGAGGAGATCATAAGTCGCACTTATTTATGCGTAAAAAGGAAGCAGTCATGACTTTTATCAACTTATTTCACGTAGATGAAGCACATTATTGTCGCGGAAAATCTCAAAGACATTACCTGGCAGCTGAACTGAGCATAAACAAAATGTTCAAACAATACAATGCCCAACAGACCGAAGAAGGTTTGAAAGTTAAACGTGGGTTTTTTAGACTAGTTTTCAACAGAAATTATTCGCTCGGTTTTGGAAGTCCCAGAACAGATGTATGTTCAACATGTCTACAACTTCTCGAAAAAATTAAATTAGAGACAGATCCAACAAAGCGGCAGGCACTTCTAATCGAAAAAAGAGTACACAGCCTCAAGGCAAAAGCATTTTTTGCATTGGTGAAGGAGGTAAGTCCAGATTTAAAAACTCTGTCATTTGATTGCGAAAAAAATATGCCCTTGCCGAAGATACCCGACCAGAGCACTTATTACTCCCGACAGTTATATTTGTATAACTGCACAGTCGTTGAAGGGAGCTCTAAGTCCCAACTTACACAGAACAACGTTTTTGCATACTGTTGGACGGAAAACGAATATAACAAAGGTGCAAATGAGATATCATCAATTGTATATCACAGACTCATGAACACTGATTTGACTGGAATTCAAACAGTAAGATTAATAGCAGATGGATGCGGCGGGCAGAACAAAAATTCAATTATGTTAGCAATGTGCTCAAAATGGTTAGTAGAATCTGCACCTAGCAATGTGAAAACTCTGGAACTTGTGTTCCCTGTTGTAGGCCATTCTTTCATCCCTCCCGATCGAGTGTTTGCCCAAATTGAAAAAGAAGTCCGAAAACGAGAAACTATAGTGCGACCTGAAGACTACTTAGACATTATAAGCCAGTGGAGTACAGTTGTCAGAATGGGCGGTACTGAATGTCAAGTATATGACTTTAAAACTGCAATGTCGTCTATTATGAAAGATGTTGGAACTTGGCATTTTCAATTTAAAAAATGTAAAAGATTTTATATAGCGCGGTCTAAAAATGAAGGAAACGTTTTAATTAAAGGGGATGTCAATTACAGGATCAGTGATGGAGTGTATAAGAAGGTGACACGAAAAAACAAGCTGGCCAAAGACATAAACCCAAATGTTATTGCTAAGTGTCACATAAAAACAAATATAAAAAAAATTAATGATGTCAAAAAACTGCTTAATACCCATTATGGTGACGAATGGCAACAAGTGGAGGGACTGGTTTTTTATAAAACCGTATTTGCTCAAACCTCTGAAGGTGCTGTTGCTGAGGATACGATAAATACATCGGTTGACATCGTTTGTGAACCCCAAGAAGAAGACCATAATCTTAGAATATAAGTTAGTACTTACTATTAATAAACAATTTCAACCAATGTTTTGCATATTTTTATTTCCGACTCATAAAGTATCAAAACTAGTTAGTTGTAGCATAGGTATAGGTGCAGACAATCAGCCATAACAAAGTAGGCTTTCTCCACAGGTAATCAGATCAAAAACGGCAATGTCCTTGTAAACAGAACAAAGACGGCAATCTCCAAACCTTTTCTGCATTTTATGGCAGATTTTTCAAGTAAATGTCTTTAAATAGTGATCAATAATAGTCAACATTAGAGCTGTCATGTAAATAATTAGGTATTATATTAATAATAACTTCATACCATATTTTATTGCATTTTTCTATTTTACCAACAATACAATGCAGTGGAGATTGCCATGTTTGATTTTATATGACTCATATATTTATGGCTATTTTTGCTCTACGCCTCTTGAACCACAACTTTCCATAAATAAGTAACACTTCAACTGTAATAACAACAAATCCTAAAAATATAATAAACTTGACAAATTAAAGGAGTTTCCGAACAAGTGCAAATTTTATGTTTTTTGATAAAGTTGCCTGATTTTTACGTTACGGAACCCTTCGTGTGCGAGTTGACTCGCACTTGGCGTTTTTTTTATAGTAGATGTCATAGCGTTTGACCACCACTACTTTTATAAAAAAAATGATGTGGCCTAAGATGGGGCACGGGCACGCTTCTTTTCGAAGGCGCATGCAATTATGTGCAGCAATTGCAGATATTTAAGTAAGCGTTTAAAAACATGATTACTACAGTCAGTAAACCTACCTTGCCAACCTAATTATTGTAATTATTTAAGACTATTTTCGCGGTAAAAATTTTAATTACCTACCTATTTGCTTTCTTAAAAGTCTATCATAGTTGCATGCAACGTAACACATCTCTACTCAAGCAAATTTATTCAAATCCAAAATTTCACACGTGTAAGTATTTATTAGCTTGCTTACAAAACTAAAAGAAAGAATTATATTTATTTAGCACATAGATACAAAAACAACTAAACAACAAAAACTACCAATTACCACTAGTATTTACACTTATAATCAATTTCCTAAAAAAAAAACTGTTACCAGAAGGCAGAGTGCTCAGAATGCTTGCAGTATTGCCACGTTGAATGGCAAAGCTGATTCGTTGACCAAAATAGAAGCAAGCAGGTTTTATTGAAGTGCCTAGTAAACTGCAATGGAGGGAACCCTAGAGAGTACTTAAAATAATCCTAGAGGGCACTTTTAGGGTCCGATTGTTCAAACGTGCCTTATCACGGGTTCAAAGTCTGATTGTTACAAAAATGGTTGACCTGGTTTCAAGGGGCCAAAGCACAATGGATAGGTGGGGTAGAAGTAGGACACTCTTAAATTTTGACAGCTTCCGTTTCCTCTTACGGCTAGTGTACTTTAGATTAGGGGTGATCTACCCCGGTTTATGGGAGGAATTACGAGCTTGGGTTGAATCCCATGGAGAATTTTTGTGTATCCGGGTTTGGATGGTGTTTTTAATTAAGTTGCACCTCATGTTTTTAGCTAGCAGGGTAGTTTTGTGTTAATATTATTTAGAGAAAAACTAAGATGAGAAGAATTTGTGAGGGACAACTGAAGGGCAGGGAAAGCCTATACATCTTACCATAAATGCTCCAGCGTCGTGTAGGTAAAAGATACAATCATTATATATATATCCTAAGAACATTCATAATAAGACTATAAACTAGTTTTCCTTCGATGAAAAAATCACGTAAATTCTGAGAAATGTTTCTAATAATCGATACATTTTTCTTAAGCTCAACGCACACCTTTCCCAATCGACGCGCGTACAATTTGCTGTGTAAAATTGTTTATTAATTAGATGCTAGTACTGCTGATACCTTAGAAAACAATTATTCTCTTGACGTGCCCTGACACACCCACGTCTCGGGCCATGTGGGGCCCTAGCCAATCTTATAAAGACATACGTTTAATTTGTGTAGGTATGCCTAAACATGTGATGTGTTTGAAATAAATAAAATATTGCTGTTGTTGAATCGTTTTCGAAACTTCGCTAGTGTACTAGCGAAGTTTCGAATTGCCGCATGTCCGACGATGCCAGAATAATTATGTTTTGATAATCGTTTCTTTGTTACTTAATTACCAGTTAAAAATAAATAAATGAATTATGAATTTGGCTCCTTGTTCGGTGCATTCTATTGCGATAAATGTGCTAACAGCTTTAGAAAAAAAATGTTCTAGTAGCATTGTTACTGATTTCTCACGAACCCATCATTAAAATAACGATGAAGGAAAAACTAACTTAAGTCTATCGTTTAAAACGTAATTGGTCCTGACCACGAGACTTTCGTCGTTGGTGGCTATTATTTTAACAATGCGTTTTGGATTGTTCAGCAATCCTGAAAACATTGTTCAGAAATTGTGAAATAACCCTTATTTCACATTTGGTAAAAGAAATAATAATTTTGATTAGTTTTTTTTCGTATATTTGAACTGGGTCATATATTAATTACCTACTAAAAAAATTGGAACCTCTTAAACAGGTATTATGAGGTTCCAATTTCTACAGAAACATTTGATGATAGGTATTTAAGATGGTATAACCTTACCTGTGGTAAATTTTTGAAAGCTGGCGCTATCCCCTTGTATTTTTCGTATACTGGAGGCCTGAATTTGTAACGTCAGCGTGGATAATTTTACTAAAGAACAAAAGGCAATCGCGCAAGCTTTTAAAAATGTACCTATAGTACCTACGCATTTTTGGGGTTTGAACCACCGCTATCTTCGTCGCTTTTCTATTACCGCTTATTTAATGCTGCTGGTACCTTACCATAGGCTTCATTGGGTATAAAATACCCGTTTGTAGGTATTATATTAAGCACGAAAGATTTCAAATTGTCAATTGAAAGAATTAAACCTTATTTAAACTCTATCAACTGTGTGAAAACTCAAATTCTGGCTTCAGGCTCATAAAATGCGACAAAAAAACACCGAGAGTCGCCCCGGCTAACAGTGCGGTTTATTTATTTATTATGGACCACCAACAGTGGGAACACAGGATACATGGATAAAGCAAACTGAAAAACTAACTGATTTTTTGATATTTATGTTTATTATATAAATATAAAGTTTATTATTTCAAAACAATTAACTTATAAGAATAAAACAATTACAACTAGTATATACACTTAATATCTATTTCTTAAAAAACTAAGCCGTCACCAGAAGGCAGGGTGCCCAGAATGCTGGCAGCATTGCCACGTTGAATGGCAATGCTAATTCGTTGACCGAAATAGAAGCCAGCATTCCGATCACCTGTCGACTCTACAAGAAGTTTGGTAATATCTTTATAAATGGCGTGTGCTCCAGGTTCCCAAGGACCAAGGGTTTCTACCCCAAACGGCTCAAATAGGTGACCTCGGTCAAGATTAGCGTATTTTCGCCGTTTGAGGGACTCCGCTGATGTTGCTGCGGAGCCGGCCCTTACCGATGTCCCTGCAAGATGTGAAGGCGCTAGGGTATCTACACACGTGGCATCCCAAACTAAGGGAATCAGAGTCATGCCGTCAGGTCTTTTACCATCATCTCGCATAAGGCCACGTGGTTCGAGGGTAGCTGCCACACTGACGCTGGTAAAAGCTCGACGGATGATGTCATTAATAGAACTATGACGGGGCACACGTCCTGCACTAGAGACACATGCCAGTGGATGGTGACCAAACTTATCAACGGTTTCACCACACTGACAACGGTGTGCAAAATATAATATAATATAGTATTTTTTTGTGTTTATTGTTATGGTAAGTACATAAGTAAGTATGATGATTACTTACCTGCCGAATGTTAATAAAGTGATGTTACCCCGTCCTTCAAACCTCGGTATACCTTTGTTACCTAAACAATTTTGTGACCCCGTATTAATCCGAGGGTCGTGGTCAAACAGAAATTAATATATTTAAGTACGGTATTGTAAATTCTGGCTCGGAATTGGATTTTCCTGGCTTTTTGGTAACTGTTGAAAGTTTTTTGCATATATTTTGTAAGGGAAGGTTTGGATGATTTAGTATAGTGCGTTTGTTACCTTTTTCCTCTGACTGGTCTGGTCTTCTGGGTTCTATCCTGAGCGGTTTCCTGACATCCCTCTTGCTCTCGCTAAAAGCTTCTAGGTATACTCTTCATCTGGGGCGATGTTATTACAATACAATCATTAGGAGCAATCAATTGTCAATCTAATTGACCTGAACAACAATGGCCATTCATGAATGTCGCCTGTTATTCGCTGGAATTACTTCACACATGAAGCAGCTGCCGGACGTTTAATAAGCAGGGTTGGCATACCGCTGAAAAATAAATAAACACTTAGGTCCGTATTATGACAGCTTGCTTAGCCATAGATCTATGCTTGAGTGACGTTTATACCATAGAAAAGCGTTACTCAAGTAGGTATAGATCGATGACTGAGCAAGCTTTTACAATACGCGCCTTAATATTTATTATAATTAGCCTGTGTTCCTGGATTCGCTCTCATGGTATTTGGATAAAGCGTAGTAAAGGACTCACTCAGCGATACTGTAGTTATCTATTAGTATTTTTAGTATTTCGCACTGAACTGAATTGGTTTTGCTTAGCTGTATAAATTTCAAAGAAACTTAAAAAAAGTTTCGTAAAAAACGTTAGACCAAAAACCACGTGTTGTAGCCAAGTCCAGAATTCTTGATACTTTTTATCATACTACCAACATAGTTTCTGCACGCATTTCTATGATAACAAGGAGCATTTGTCCCCGGGGTACACTAAAATAATGTATCAGTGTATTCACAGTAAAGCGCCCTACAAAATGTCAATTAAAATAAGTCAAGTAGGTAATTATACTACTATTTTTTAATTATACCTAATGTGGGACGCTTTACTGTGAATACATTATTTTAGTGTATCCCGGGGACAAATGCTACTTTCCTTACTTTACTTTTTTGTTATGACAAAATACAACCGATTTACAAATAAACTAAAATTTTTCCTAATTAATAAATGTTAATAAAGTATACACGATTTTTTGACAGAAAAACTATATTAGATTATTGAAACTGACATTAGTACCTACATGATTTTTGAGATTTTTATTTATCATTTGACAAATTGTACCTAACTTAACCAAACCAATTGTATATTTTTAATTAAACAGATTATTTGCCTGATTACTATGAGATTTATGTTTATATATTTGTACCGATCATTAATAAATTACTGTCAAGTGGGAACCTTACCGTCATTGACTGAACTCAACGGTCACAGTAAATTGGCAGAACACTTGTCTATTTGTGTCACATCACTGGCCAGCGTGTCTCGAACGGGCATATTGTTCTATTCGATGTCTATTTTGATCTATGGCAATAAAGCTCTGCGCTCATTAATACAATACCGAACAACCCAGCACAAAAGTATCCATTCAAATATGGGCTTAAACTCGTTATTGTTAAATACATTACACAGTGCAAAATGGCTTTCCACAAACTTCAAATGAGTGATTCGCGAGCTGTCTGATGCCGTCAATATAAAATTCAATTAAATGTTACGAATAAATTAAAATGCACATTTTTGTGCTGTACTGCTGCGGTACTTTTCAGGTGTGCGACAAGTTTAATATGGAGTATCTACAATCCGCTATCTATCAGAATGCCTGCCGAGCAACGTAGTGATAAACCCTCCTGGTTTGGGAAAGGTATGTTCAGCAGAGTGCGTTTGTGCGCTGATAGGGTATGAGAATGGGATGGCACTTTTTAGAACTGAAACAAAAGCGGTCGAAAATTTACTTTGACAAGGTTCCGTCCACTTCGTATCGCGCGCAGATTAATATTGAGAATCATGCATGATAGTAGAATGAGGGCGTTTTTGCATCCGACGAAAAATCGTTTGGATGTGGCTTATTAAATTATAATGAAAATAAAATAAATTATTATAATAAGGGATAAAATCCTACTTAAGGTATAATACGAATGTAGTAGGTAAATCTTTAATACTTAAGACTATTTAATTCAGTGCAGATTTCACTTTCAAACGCTCGTGAGTATGTACATACGTGCAATAGAATAATTATACTGAAGGCCGTGCAGTTTGCGTTATAATAATTAATACTTCATTTACAATATTCAGTAGGTACCTATAAATTCTGACTTAGTTTAGGTTTTATTTTTAATTAAGTAACTTAACTCGCGAACGGCCAGCACCTGGTATGCAATTTGTGACTAACCACCACGGAGAAGCTAGTTTTTAATTTTACTTCGTATCTAATTCAAACGTCTACAACACATACACCGTAGACAACGTTATTGTCAAGAAATAACAGAAAAAAGTGATCTAATTCGCAAAATATGTTAAATAATTCCCTCAATTTATATGTATAAATAATTTACCTATTTAACGACGATCGACTCACACTGCTGTGTCACACTGGTGTGAAGACTTTCGACTTGACACAACTCTCTGTCTAGTATAGTAAAGCGATTGGCCCCTAGCGTAAATACTGTAAAAATTTACCAGACTAATATTAATTCGGAATCTTTCGATGTTAGATACCTCTTCAAACCAAAACTAATGTACAGATCGAACTGAAATTTTGCATAAATGTAGTTCTGGACCTGGATTAACATAATACGCTACGTTTTATCCCAGCGCGACGCCGCCGCGGGCTAATACCAACATATTTTATTCACAAACCATGTTTCGAACCAACATAACTTTGCTATTCTGAGGCCTAAAGCAAAAATACTGGGAGGAGCGAAGCATGACGCCTTGCCTTCATTTGCAGAAGATTTATACAGACGCATTACGCAACACAGGTGAGAGTGAATAACAATGTCGAGCATTTTTTGATTAAACTAGGGCAGTGCGAATCAGCTTTGACAAGTGACGGTACTTTGTAAGTGACGTTGGGAAAATAGATAGATACATATACGTGGAGATCTTATTTGTATGGAGAATCGCAGTTGCCGCTTTTCTATTTCTATATGCAACATGCGGTAAATAACCGCTGCGTGACGTAGTTTGAAGCAGCTAACCGCGCGGTTTTACTTCTAGTGCGTAATCCCTTATAAGACTCTGCTTAAAAATATATCTCTTATTTATAAATCAAAATATTTTGAAATACGACAATACGAATGGATAGATTAGATATTGGGAATAGCACTTATTTAGGTAGAGTCAAAACTCATTTAGGTAGCACTAATTTAAGTAGTTCAAACCTTCGAGGTATTCGCTACCCAGAGCGGTAACGAAATTTCAGTGCGTATGCGGTAATTCTACTTTAGTAAAATAATCGAAATACGTCGTATTCCACGAAAACTAGCACAAAATCCATGCGAAACCTACTGGCAGGTAGGGAAACCGCGTCTATCTGTAAAACTGATTATTTTGCAAGTGGTTAGCTTTTTGAAGTCCCTCTAGGTACCTAACAATTTCCACTTTCTTATTTCGTACCCTTATTTTGGCACTTCAATTCAACGGGTAAATCATTAGTAAGTCTGAAATTCCTAGAGCAAACTTTATTTGATTAGTATTGAAACTTTCCACACAAAATAGTATTTACTTAATCCGTTTTATAATGAGTTTTTGTTGTTATGCCTAATTCTGGATGTCAAAACCCATTACAAAACTTTTAAAGAAGTTTATCCAAGTCAATCCATCAACAAAGTTGTAACTTTCTTGGCTTATTTACTTTTTTAACTCAAGTCTGCTCGAAAAGTTATATTAAAAAGTTGAAGTAAGAAAACAAGGACTTATCGTAACCTAATTTCTAAGGAACTAATGCTCACTTTATCAACGCATTCACTGCCCAGCCTTAGCAGTGCGACCCGGCGAGCGGCGGCGGCGGGGCGCTGCAGATAGAAATGTTCATTATGGCATGAAAATGTTACTTTACTTGCAGTTTTTATGATCACGTCGAGCACATACCCAATAGAGAGGAATTATGGTCTTTCGAATTCTGAAACTGATCAGTGTTTTATCACGAATAAATGTCAACTCTCGTTCACTATACTAGTGTTGCGCTGACATAATAAAATAATGTATCGATACTCCCGGTTTAGAATTATCAGAATTATCAATTTATTGGTAAGAATATCAGTAAAAATAATAATAATAATTATAACTAGGTATAATATTAGAATTACAATTTTATGATTGAAATAAATTAAATTAATAGTAGATAATAAATATTTAAAATATTATTCTATTTTTCGCACATATTCGTCAAGACTGTAGAACGCCTTCTCGACGAGTTACAATTTAAGTCTACGCTTAAATGAAGATAGGCTTGGTGCAATAACTATATGACCCGGTAGGTTGTTGTACAGCGTTGTACAGCACGTGCGTGAGCCTGTCCGACTTAGCCAGTCTGAGGGATACCACAGACAGCTTGCCAGCTCCGCGGGTGTTGTAGTATAGCGTGTGGTGATCTCCGCGCGTTTTGAACCGCTCTGGGTTTTGCCTAACGTGGATCACTACCTAATGTCGCGCCAGCGTGTCCCACGCTGTTCTCGCGATCGCCTTCACAGCACGTTTTTGCAAGCGGAAGACGCGCTCCCGATCAGCAGCGCGCCCCTACAGCTCTGCGCCGTACTGGAGGAGCGAGTGAATGGTCGCGAAATAACAAGTGCGGACCACGTCGGCGGACACCACGCGTTAGCCTGCGGAGAGCGAAGAACCTTTACCAAGAAGTAATTAAAATTTATCAATTTGATTAAGTTATTTGATCAGTGTAACTTTTATAAAAACTCCGGGATTTTGCATATTGTTTTATCGCTATAGTAAAAAAATAACTTAATTTTTTTTAACAATACTCATTCATTTTCAATTATTGAAAGAGATTGCTCATTTCGATAATAAAGATATCCCGCGATTCTTGTTAATGGTAACTTTCTTATATTTCGTTTTTTCTGTCTAATTTATCAATGGAACACTTGTAGAACTACACGTATTTGATTAGTTTGCTTTTTAAAATCATAAATTCACTATTAATGACCTAAATAATTTTCGCGACGCTCATAGTTTATAAACATTGACTATCGAGATCGATAAAAATATTTGCATACCCAACTCGAGTGTGATGCTTGACTTTGAGTCGGCCATCGGATTGCAGTGGTCACCGCAGTGATTTGGCGGAATTGTTGTCTAAGCAAAATATATGTAATTTCCTCTCTATTGGGTATGTGCTCGATGGATCATACTCACTTTTATCGATGACAAGCGTTGGCATCGTTAGTGTGATACCTGGTTATGAATAAAATGTAGTCATGTAGGTTATCATTTATACTCATGATCTAATTTGCAGTCATGAATAATTTATTGATATAAAACTAGCTTCTGCCCGCGCCTTCACACGCGCTTTTCAGGTTAAAATGTAGCCTATGTCCATCTTAGCGATACCGTCGAATTTCATTAACACCCGTAAAGTTATAGGTACCTAATTTGAAAGAAAAATAGAAAGACAACAATTTTATTTACCATATACTACACAACACAATAACTTAATACACTATAATTAACCCTGGGCTTAGCTGCTTATTTGTGTGTGTAGCTGTTAGCGTTTGGGTTTAGCGCAATAAATATGGTCTATACTCAGCTGGTTTTCAGTGCAGGCCAAAGGCAATCACGTCACGACCATATGTCACCTACTAGATCACTAGATTACCTTCTAGATAACTCAGAGGCATAGGTAACATTTGAACCGAGTCAATAGTCCGTATAAGCACAGAACATATATCGGTACAAGTTTCATAATTATGACTATTTTCGGGTGGCGGTTTAGCAAATAACATTAGCTTGGGGTAGACATATTTAGAAGTGGACGTCTATGGGGATGAGGGCGAAACACATACAATACATACATATTTTATAGGTGACGCGAAGATTTTGTGTCAAATAGCTCCATTATTCCTAGCTATTTATTTTAAACTAGCATTGTTTAAAATAAATAATATTGGCATGGAGATTAAAACTAGGGCTGCCTGTGAAACCCGTGTTATGCCGATATTGCACCGTATTTCATTATACCTCTATACTAAGAGCAACCTTGTCTCAACCCTCTTCCCGCTACCGAGAACTGGTTTGTTCTGCTTAGCACCGGATATAAGGAAAAAATTCATATAATATAACTAAAATGCCATAGATTTGTTGTTCAGGCATGATAAATTCCGTAGTATCATGGCCGCTGGGTCGCAAGGCCCTCGCGATGGACCGACTGAAAGTGAAGGTGAAGTTCGCGAGAAATTGTAGAATGCGGGCAGCGCAAAATCGGTAATTGTGGAGATCTTTAGGGGGGGCCTATGTCTAGCCTTTAATGATGATGATGAATTTAAGATTTTTTGAGAAAACCTAAAACAGACACAGTTTTAGGATTTAGCTATATCAAAGTAATTTAAGTACTCACTGTAGCGATTCGCATTCACTTCACTGCCCTGCCTTTGTGGTGTGATGTGGAGGGTAAACACGTATGTGTGCGTCGTGGGCAATGAAGTGTAAAATAAATCCCTATTAATTTGACATTTTGCCAGACCACATTGCCAGATTATGTAATTGAAAGAATTTCAAGATGTTAATTTCATAGTTTTCATGTGCTAGCCTACATTAGGGTAAACTTTGATAGCTTACTTAATTAGGGATTGCAATCCGAAAACCGGATCCGGTAATCCAGATCAGGTTGAAAATCTTCAATCCCGTCTTTTGTCTGGCCTCTTCTGTGGCCGTGCTGCAGTGTACCACAACGTGTTCCACAGTATGACGTATAGTCACCATCCATCTTCTTGTGTGCCATTTATTTTTAGTCACTCTACTTCGGTATATACATATATATATGTATTTGGATGATCATTAAAAGTACTGTACAAATAAATAGCTGCGGCTAAAAGAGATTCTACATCCATCTTTATCAAAACGCCAATGCAGAATGATCAGTACGCCTATGTATAAACAGAATCCGATGTTTTGGCTCAACACGCTGGCCCAGCACCTTAGCCCAATGTGTACAGCGGCCTTTAACTGCGTGGACCAGCGTAGTGCGTGTGCCTCCAGTCAATTTTGGAACTACAACAAAAAATTATTCTCGATCAATCCAGCCAGGTCCGGCCGGATCCGTCCGGATTGAAAATATCAACGGATTGCAATCCCTACTAGATTGGTTAGCGCATAGCGTATAAATTTTTTTTTTTCTGCGTTTATTCTCTTGTTGCATGCCAGTATATCCAGGGCCAAGCGTAACGAATCTAAAGGAAGCGTCGTCGTCGTCGTCGTCGTCTTCGTACTCCATAATAGCAACAGCGTCGTCGGTCCAATCTGTTTTCCTATCGACTTTTTATTGAGTTTTCATTTGAAATTTTCCTTTGTAATGTGTTTATAGTGCTGACGTAAGATTTGCATAGGAAAGAACTAATTCCATTTAACTGCACCAAAGAGATAGAAATGCACTGAGTAGTTTATAGAAAGGAATTGCCATTTACAAGATTATTTTATATCTAACTTTTGTCCGCGGTTACGCATGTGCTTTTTCTGGATTAAAAGAAAAATATTTAACGACACATATCTTTGGAGCAACATCAAGATGTTGATTAAACGAATAAATCGATTATTACTGCCGAATATTTTTACATAAAAATTCAGACCATGAATTCATTAAAATAGCTTGCAAAGAAATTTAGCTTTGTACCTTAAATAAGGAAAACTTACCTTACCCAACTGTAATACGATTCTTACTTCCCATCACGCATGTTTACTATCATGTACTTGTTTACCAAAAGAAATCCTAGATGTAGTTTTTATTGTTTATTCAGGCATGCCGATTATTTCCCAAACAGGCAGTTTAGATACTTAGATAGTCTATCTTTACCACGCATAATATTTATGGCTGCCAGAAAAGTTAGAAAAACAACCGCATAGACTAGGAGTCAATATTGTAATTTAATAGTAAATAATAGTTATTCGTTCGTACGTAACGTAGTATAGGACGCCTTCCGGCCAGGCGGGATGACGGTCTGCGAAAGACTGCAGGCAGATGCTGGATGCAGATAGGACGATGATGATGATGAGTTATTTGTTCAACAAGTGAGCAAAACGATTTTTTGTTGCACGTGCCGATATGAAATACCGAGCTAGCGAGGCAGTCTAGAGTCGAGTCACGAGCGTAGCGAGTGGCTCTAAAGTGGACTGCTGAGCTAGCGAGGGATTTAAAAGGCACGAAACAAAAAACATTTGCTCTTTAGTTCAACATACAACTTTTCGCCTTTGCTAGCGAGAAAATATTTTGTAATTTATAAAAGAGGTCGAATGTAAGGAACTTATATTGGTCAACAACTATCATATGGAGGGGGTACGAATGCTATAAACCTCTTTCAAACCATGAACGAACGAAATTATGCGTTACTATGAAGGTTGAACCCTGTCTAACCTCCTTCCCAACCATAAGCTAAAATAAGTGCATCTCACAGAGCAAGTCCTATATATATTCCGAATCTGTTGTTTGATAGATTATACATATAAAGATGGCGCTGTCCGCTTAGAAGAACAGTGGTCTTCACAAGCCAAGTTGTCAACAAGGTGCACATAAAAATGGCAACGCCTTCAGTGAGAAAGTATACCTCCCGTGGTGCAGATCGCGTAGTTTATTCTTTTTTTCAACGCACAGGATTCTTCTTACTTTTTTCAACAACTGCCTTTATACCACATGTGAGCAAAACCCGGTTTTTGAGCAGCAAAATCACCGTTTTCGAGCGAGAGTGGTGAAAAAAATATTGACATGTATCAAAGTCGCGACACTTAAGTGATTATAATAATAAATGTGCTAGTGGTTTCTTTTCCACTTCTTCCACTGGTGGACAAAAAAATTAAGTGAATAGAAAATCCTACCTACCTTATTTCTTATTTGATAATAATTTTTAGTATAAAATTTGAATTGTCGAAGTGCATAAAGCCTACAGAAATAATAAAACCTGAAATCTGAAAATGTGGGAATTTAAATGACTCATGTTTTGATTCGTAGGTAATTACTAATTATTTGGACCTCAATGAAATGGCAGGGAGGTAAATGGAATCCCGGGAACAGTATTAATTTATAGTATTAAATAAATCTGAAATAAGTTGAGCTACCCGTACATTGTTTGCAACAGTCTATAGCTAACTCAATTGTTTCAATTGTAAATACTAGTTCTAATTGGTTTCTATTATTTGTTAGTAATTTTCTTTGTCACTTACTTAATAAAATATATAATGCTGAACAATTTACACAGCTCCAAGCTCAGCAGAGCTAGTGTCATGGTATGTCTAGATAACTAGTTTTTTTATTATACATAGAAAACATTTAGAACATCCGGAATAAATATTAGCAGATTGTAAAAATTATTTTAGTCCCAAGGCCATAATCGAACCCACAACCCGCTGCGCCACAAAGGTCGCCTTGATCTGAGGTAAAGAAACTCGCAAACCTCACTAGACTACTAAACCTAATCGATTCACTTATCTACAAAGGCGCCTCCTTAAAAAGACAAATTGTTCAGCGATATAAATCAAGGTACCCACGAATTTGCTATGAATCTTCCAAAGGGCAGGCAAAAGGTCAGGGGTAAGCAAGCATATCATTATCAGCTGAGTCATTTTGAAGGTACGTGTATCGCGATATCATTCCTTGGTGCTATAGGTGTTTCGCTGAAAGTGAATAGGCGAAAATACGTGTCGGGCGTACGGTAAGGGGTGTCATGCATACATAAAGGGTGTCTTGCGTACGGGATGATGATTTTCTGAGAAAATCATCATCCTCCTAGTCCAGTCTCCGTTGAGCCAGTTTCTGTTGAGACTGGACGGAGGCCATATTCTAGTGCACAAGTGTGTGCGCAAACTCAGGTGCACTCTCTAATCTCTATACACTTAACCCTCATAATCCATGGGGACAGCAGACCGACACGACCGGGGAAAAATCGGGCGCAGAACCAACGGAATTCGAGGCACGAGGAACACCGCCAACTTCCTGACCCGTGCGTAAAGTAGAAGTGTCGCTCGAACGGTAGAAAGGCGATTTGCTGCAGCCGTGCTGTGTGGGAGCGGTGGTGTCGTATCGTATAAGTTAGCTAAACATTCGAATAGATCCAAATACGACACGACGTGAATAATAATTTTTCGTTAAGAAACATCAATGTTGCCACTTTCATGAATGAGGCATTGAATTAGTAATGAACCAGTTTAGCAGAGCTTTTACATTTAGACCGAAATTTTTCAAGAGCTCGTAGAATACATTATTTGGGAAGAATATTAGAATATAATTTTAAGCATGCAAGAAGATTTTTTGTAAATACGCAATAGAAAAAGATAAATAATTATTATTGTCCCAATTTTTGAACTTTACAAAAATTTTTTCTTTCCTTAGAATTATTAGAATCTTTACCTTAGAATTAGAATTATCCAGTAAATTAAATTAAGGCCTATCTAATTAAAAATACAAGGATGCACAAAGGGCGCTCGAAATCAATTAAAATGGCGTCGAAACTTGAAGGTGCTTCAATACCTTATTTACGCTACGAGGCGTAGCAACAGCTTTATCAGCTTGCTAGCGTAGCATTTTGTAGCGCTGATTATTATTTAGAAGTCTAAATAATAATCAGCGAAATAGCAATACAATCGCTTATTGACTACGTACGTCGCATGAGCTTACAATAGTAGCATTTTAAAGAGTTTTTGTATTTTTTCGTAAATGTCAAAATAATCAGTGTAGCTGCTGCAACCTCGTTATTTATTACGGTGAACAGCAACAACTATTAGGTACTGCTACCGTAACATAATGTAGCCTAGGGGTCTACTAGGAAAACGTAAATCAAAGTTACTGATTTGTTTTCAGGCAAAACCAACTCTAACTCTCTACGAAAACGAATCAAAAACTTCGATTTTCGTTTTCTGAGTAGACCCACTGATTATAGTTTTTCGTAGAGGGCCATAAAGCAGCTTAGCAACAAAACTTGGCTTGTTGGCGTAGTATTTCGTAGTCTTATTAGGAATTTTTGTAGACGTCCAAAAGAATCGGCGTAGCAGCTTAATAATCGCATTTCGTAGCGTGATTGTAGCTTTTCGTAGAGGTCCTACAAAACATCGTGACAGCATCACTTTAAATAACATAACTTTCCTGCCCTCACTTTTTGACCGGTTAGGTGTGGGGTTTTACGAGTGTTTTTATGTGGTTGCAGACACTCTATTGCCTAAGTACCAAAACGACTGAAGCGATTTTGATAAATGAGATATCAAAATTATTGTCAATAAAAAAGTAAAAAAGCGAGGACCGAGTCGGATTTTTTTATACTTGTTCCGATTGTGAACTGAAAGGTTGAAACTATTTGTGGTACAAAATTGGATTTTAGGAACTCGCTCTAGTTCCATTGGTTTCCACAATATATACATATTTCTGCCACGACATGTACATATGTAACTAATGTACATCTGGTTCCTAGAACAAATTACAAATTTCTGGCACGACAAGTCAAAGTTACAAATAATTTCCTAAAACCTTGAATTGACTACGAAGTGTGAACGAGAGAAACCTCTCGTGAAGTTGAAACTTGTCTAAACGTGTGAAAACATTTTCCGAGAGTTCCCAAAGGGATTACGATCATTACTTACCTGATATGTTTTACGAATAAGGTAGGGAATTTAATCATATCGACCTTTTCGAAGATATCAAATATTCATTCAAAGGTTGTAGGTTAGAACCCCGTAGCACGATGTGCACACAATTACATAAGTCAAAGTCAAAATCAAAAACTCTTTATTTCCATAAATACAATAAATGTACACTTAGAAAAGGTCAAATTCTTAATAATTAAACACTGACACGGAAATAAAGTGATATTTTTGATTTCAGTCGCTTCGGTATGTAGACTAAAGTAAAGAAGCGACGAAGAATCCTTTAGCCTGTTAGTTGTTATTTTTCGAGTTGGAGCAAAAACAATGGAATACTCACTATAAGGTTTTTAAACCTGCTAGACTGACTGTACTTGCAGTTTTACATACAGACTATTTTAATTTAAAGTAATTTTCGCGTATTATTCAATTGTACTTAATGGTCATTATAATATTTAGGTGTACCGATACCGGTGTACCGGTGGGTGTAAGTACCTATATTTTATGCAAATTATTATTATTTACGCGTTATGAAAAGCGTATTAATGATAATCTATTCGTTACAAATTATCTTAGATTTAATTTCCAATAAATCTATTTAACCATGGCTTTCTTACATGTTGTTGACTACGAAGTGTGTAAATGTAAAACATTTTCAAGCCGAATCCTCGAGGTAAAAATGGAGTTGGCAAGCAATGAAAGGAACCCTTCCATTTACATAACCTAATTTACTGAGTGTAGCTTTGTTTCTTGGTGCTACGACGTCTTTTGCATTGGAAGTGACTAGAATGAATGTGGAAAGGTAGGGAAGGTTTTTAAGGGATTCTAGTAGTCTCATAAGCATTGGTTTTGCCTTCAAAAACCTTTCAATGCTAGAAAATTTTCGGATGTTTCACGAAAAGACGCTGCGAATAAAATATTTATTTAAATTTGTCAGCTAGAATCTCATGAAAAGCAAACAAACGAAGCAATATTACAAAATGTTGAAAGTAATCCTGAAGGAAGAACATTTGTGAAAATAGCATTTTCTCCGTTTCCGAGGATCGTTAAGTATTAATGATGTCTTTCTCGCGTTAACCTCCTTAGACAAGAAGATACTTAAGCCAGCTTTAGCATAAAAATACTAAAGGCAAAACCAACGATTCCAAAGCCGTTTACTCAAACATTGTATTACCAATTCCTACATTGTTTCAAATAATTGATTTTTACCTTATTGTTGTTATATTTACCTATCTTATAAATGTATTACTACAATAATAAATGAGATAGTTCCACTTCAGATCAAAATATTTTGGATCGGGCGGGCCGAAAGTGTGGAATTCAAATCCGCGCGCGTTCAGAATGGAAAGAAACCTTGTTTGTTTTTCGTCATACAAACTCTTATGTAACAAATGAAATAACAGAAACAAACTTGACCTTTTACAATTGAGCTAACCGCAGAATTAAATAAGTACTTATTTCTCGTACAATTCGCGCAGTTTCAAAATGGGTTGGTTTCAAAATGGGAGGACCTTGTTAACGTAAATGCCTGACCGACTGCTTTGTTTTGTTTTGTTTTATTTGGGAAATATACAGTACATAATACCTAAAATTAGAAACGTAAAATTAACATAAACCAAAAAAATTTCCACTATTACATAACACAATTACAGCTAAATAAACCGAGCAAGAAAAAAAAAGCAATAGTACGTAATAACAAACAACCTTAATTAAAAACCATTGAACAACAAATTATTACGAGGTTTTGGCAACACTTAACATAACTTCCCTGTGATACTTCGGCAATGACATATTAAATATATCAATATTTGTCAATTTAACGCTGTAATATTCACAAACTCATATTCTTTCTGTAATTTGTATTTACATTAGGCAACCAAAAAGTCTTTTTTACGAGCAGATTGTCGGGGGCAATGGAAATAAATATTTTCGAGTAAAAATGGTGAGACAATTTCATCTGATAAAATTTTATATAGAAACACTTGATCTCTAACAATTCTACGGCTTTGAAGGCTGGTCAAAGTCATGCCTTCAATTGCAAAATAGGGAAAACGATATTTACAATGTTTAAGTAGTTTATTCTGAATCCTTTCAATTTCGTAGATATGAACTGCGATAGAACCATTTCAAACTGGAATTAATCAGTTCAAAATGGTTCCATCATAACCAAATAATCTGGAACATAGGACGCCGCAATTTATAACGTGAACAATTTTATTTAGGAAAATAAGTTTTTATATATTTTGTTAGATACCCATAATGACCGTACAATTAAAATCAAAAAAAAGAAAGAGAAGTTAACAAAATCTTTACTTGTTTTAATGTTGTCTGAAATAAATGTATTATTATAGGCTACCAGATTACAACTATTAGTAGGTACCTACAAACTGAAACAAAGTTTTTGGATAGGTACATTAACAAAACCCAGAAAGCTTTTAAAGCTCGTACGAACTGAAATCCATCTCGATTAAACTTTGATGTAACCGACAAAATCATTAGCACATCATTAGGACAAAGCACAAACAAACACTGAAAAAGTTTACGCAACGTGCGGATAAGTAACTGGTTACTGAAGCTGGTCGGTCATTGACCCGTCGAGAGATGTCAGTGGCTGAGTGCTGCACCCTTTCGACACTGCGGCACCAACTAGCAGTGTTGGGACATCATATCGATATGAGTATTTCGAAGTCTCATTGTATAAGATTGGTGTTCGTCTTCAAAATAACTGAGTGGTTATACATTTACTGCAGGTTTTCTGCATTTTTTCTGGTTTCGCCTTCGTTTTTTATTGTATTTTTTTATCTATCTATCTAAATCAGAGAACGATTACATTGGTGATACCGAGCAATACTTGTTGACTGACTCAATTGTGGGATAATCAATTATGTGACGTTGAAATGTGGTTTACGGATTTATCTATAAATGTGTTGCTTAAATAAATAAGAAGAGACCTTCCAGTAAGTTGTTTTTAAGTATTACAACATTTTTGCCTGACGTAAAATTAATTATTTTTGAACACAATTACAGGTTGATTTTAATTAACGTATATTATTACAAATTGCTTTCAAACCAAGGCAAGAAGCTGTATTTGCAAAACAGTTCTTTGACGTTACTTCTTATACAATGATTGATGCTTCCTTCATCGATATCACAGGACATCTCTATGGCGCCTTGTTTCATCTCGCGCTATAAATGACTAGATAGTGCTGAATAGCCGCTTTGTAAGAGATATTGCCTACTTTATGGATTATACAGACACTGTAAAACCACTTTACGATGACGCAGATCATATTAAGCATTCGTATACGAGTCAATTGATTTATCAAATTCCGATGCTCAAAGGTGTGAATAAATATGACTTTGGCTTTGGTCATATGTTCTAGTCACCTCCTCAAATCAAGTCAAGCTTGTCAAAAACTTGCCATGTTGGCTGCGGTAAACGAGAGGGAAGCACGAGTAAAAAATTACAGGCCGCTTAGAAAGTTCGACTTAATTTCGGCATTAAAAAGTTTTATCGTTGAGAAAGAAAAATAGTTGATCCGTTTGAGTTGGTTAGTTTAGTTGGTTGGAGTTGGAGTGGAAGGACTGATTTATTTTTCTACGACCAGTATTTTGTTCCACTTCCTCCACTCCACTTCAGGTGGTGGAGGCACAGATAAGGTAATGTTACTTCGTGGAGGTGACTACCTTCTGTGACAATTATAACAACCAGAGCCAATATTTGTCTTTTTAACTATAAAAGACCTTCGTCGCCTTTTTACCCGCGAGGCGTGGGTTACATTTTTCGAGTGTGTCAATGTACATAGTTATCTCATACTAACTATCACCTTGAAGCCGAAGCGACTGAAGCAATTTTGATAAACGTGGTATCAAAATACTCGTCTGGATTCCTACTAAGGTTCTTAGCTACATTTTGTTGGATTCCCCCACATTTTGCGAAAAATAAGAAAAGCTGAGACTGAGTCGGGTTTTTTATAGTTTCAATTTACTAGTTGTTCAATCAGATATATTTAGGTTTGGTTGCCTGGAAGCAATCGCTTTAAGTGATTAGGCCGCCAGTTCCATTGCTGTTCCCTACATTATGTTTGATGAGTACTATCTGTTTTATAAGGTGATGAATAAAGCATTATCTATCTATCTATATATTTCAATCTCCAGGGTGCATTTGCAATGGACAGACTACTGGCGCGGAATAATGCAGTATTCAATGGAAACTCACCCACGCTTGTTTTCCTTGCAAAAGAAACAATAATCACATCCTTCTATCCAACGAAAATGCAAACTGAGGCTTTATGAATGGATGTCAAAAGTAAAATTTTCCTGGTATGCCTAGTATATAACTTGTTACGTACTTTACGAAGACTCGAGGTTTTCACGTATTCATAAGACGGTTTTTCGGATGTCGTTTGACCGTAGGGTGCTTGAATCCCAGATTGGCGCAGAACTTAGGTGAACGGTATGCACGGAGAGAGCCACTCTTCATGCCTCCTCACAGAATCAGACTGCTAGGCCTATGCTTAGCAGAGGCGGAAGAAACGCCTCTTTTTTTGACTGACTGAGAGACCACCATACGACGACCTCTGCGATGCAGGTGGTTGCGGGTTCGATTCCCGCCTCGGGACAAATGTTAGTACGATCTGTAGAAATTTGTTCCTTTAACCTTGAACTTTGTTATGTATGTACCTAATAAGTATATGAGTTATCTAGTACCGTTACACAAGCTCTACTTAGCTTGGGGCTAGATGATTCTGTGTGATCTGTCCAACATTATTTATTTAGTAGATTAGGTTACATTCTACTTGAATAACAAGATGTGACAGACAGACGGACCGCCAGCTGGGAACAAACCCGATAATCTGTCTATGTAGGAAGTCAGTTTG
The DNA here is from genome assembly GCA_963662085.1 of Eupithecia inturbata. Lineage (NCBI taxonomy): Eukaryota > Metazoa > Arthropoda > Insecta > Lepidoptera > Geometridae > Eupithecia > Eupithecia inturbata. Next base: position 6,030,424 of record OY759195.1, read on the forward strand.
TTTATCAAAGTTGACTTCCCCTTTTCACAAAAGTTTGGGATGGGGATCTATCGCGATTGTTTTCAAAGGCATTATGATATCGTTTCTTGATTAGGTCATATTAAGTATATTTTATAAAATGAGAACAATAGTGGCGGATTAATCATGACTAGCTGCGCCCCGCGGTGCTACCCGCGTCAATTAACATATTTAATTGACGTAAAGTTAAAAGGTAAGTCATTATATTAAAAGTAAAGCTATAATATATTTAATGTATTCAAAGTAAAGTTGTCGGTGGGTAGGACTCCGTACATTAGCTCGTCTTCTATCATTCCATATCTGTAAATAGGTTCATATGATTTGAAAGGACCTAAATATAGCAACGGTGTTGAAGCAAGTCTGATTAAACAACAATTATTTTCAGAACCAGCCGGCTGCGCCGCAAGGTTTTTTTTGCTTTTTGGTACATATACACATGTAGTGGCATCTGTTGATGATTTTATGTCCAATCTTGGCCTGACCATCACACGGAAGCATATTTCCGGGATCAAAAGTACCTATCCTGGTAATAAATTTAATTCAAATCCGTTTAGCCGTTTGAGCGTGAAGGAGTAACAAACATATGAAAATCATGTGAAATGAAATTAAAATATTGTTTATTACGACTCAATCTTATACAACTAAAACAGAGAGGTCTTAAAACTAAAGTTATCTTAACGTAACATACAAGTTTGAGGAGATATGGTGTAATATTCAAAATAATGAAATATGTTACGATCCGCGCACTAGGCGTAGCCCGTATCTCGCGGATCTGAAAAACGATCTCAGAAAAACAAATCCTCAGCTAAAGGCAAGACAAAGAACAAAAAAATATATATCATACGAATATTCGCCTTTATAATATATGTTGATTTGATGGCCACTAAAAACTGTTTTAGCAACTCTGACTAACTAAACTAAAAATACTTCTGAAGTTTCACGCATTTGTTTGAAATTAAAACTGATCCATATCAATACCAGTCGGAAGCGTATTCAAGACGCGCTAGCTGGCTGCATTGCCCCGCTGTATGGCAATGCTGATGCGCCAGATACCAACTAGCTCTTGGGTAACGCGTCGTCGCTTCGAAAAATATCAGTTTTTTTTTAAAACTAGGAAATTAATAACTTTACTCTATCCATTCTCTATTTCTATCTATATAATCCAGTCTCACCTAAAACAAACGTCAGAACTCAAAGTCAACGTAAAAAAAGTCAAAAATTCATAAAGATAAAATTTAATGAGTTTTTTCAGTTCATTTTAATTTTTGTCTCCACAAAAGTGAAGTTACCGTCGACCTTGAGAAAGGACACTCATAAAACTCGGATTTGCATAATTCACCCCATCGAGTCTGCAGCCAGGGCAACTTGTAAATAAATTCTGTTACTTCCGTCCACAGAACAATATTACTCTCTTTCGTCCCACGAGAGTGTGTTTGATTTTTACGTCATACTAGGATTCGCAAGCGAATCACTACTAAGTTTGTTGTTTTCAATCATGTTAAGGGATTTGGTGTCATTTTTTGACTATGTCAGTCCAGTAATTAAATATTTATTGTATTACATAAAACTAACTAAATTATATCTAAAACTAATAATATAAGTAATTTTATTGCCACATCAATATAATCATAATAGCTAAATTATAGTTGTGTAGGTACATAAATAAAAAAATTAAAGCCAATTTTGGTTGAGATACCGCATTGGTGTTCTCAATAGAAAGAAATGTTTTAAGAAAGAAAGAAATGTTTATTGCAATTACTTTAAAACTAACACACAGGTTCTGGAGTCGCCCCTTAAGCAAAATTTGCTTGTGTTGGGAGAATAGAGCCGTATAAAATTTAACACTGATTGCCAACGACGCAAATGTCGAACAAGCAGAGGTGGCAGAGGGTTTTTTTAATAATAAAAATCTAGCTTTTGTTAAATTAACGAAAACCGACAAAAAAAACTGAAAAAAATATGAAAGAATGTTCCTTAGACCTAAGGAGTAGGTAGAACCTGATAAATAAATTTAGATACATGCATAATAATAAATTTATATTATTAAATTTATTTTATATGTAATGTTTAATTGGTCGTCTGATAAAAATAAATTGTGCTCATAAACTGCTTTTTTAAAATCCTGTTGTCATTTGACGTGAGGACATTTTAATACACTTTCGCTCCTGCACTACAAGACCCGCTTCGCAAAAACGAGAAATCGGAATTATAACCGAGATGAAAAAACTTCCCGGAGAATTTTAGATCTTCCTCAAACATTAAAATTCAAGATTTTATCTCGGAGAGAGCACAAATTGTTAGTAAAGTGAAATGTTTCTTTCATGATTATGATTATATAGACCCAGGATTCGTACAAGGCCTAGTGTTAACCTAGGTCTTTCTAGACCTAGGCTACTTATATGGAAAAAAAATTTTGAAAGCTGCGGGCAGAATCTAGTGTCCCATGTCACATAGTAACACGTCAAATAAGTGGGGGTGCAATTAAGCGCCTATTTCAAGAAAACCTTTTGACGAAGTTGCGGTTCCATTCCAACCGCGAATCAAACCCTTCGCGAATACCAAAATGACGATATTCTCGAAGTTTGGTGACTAGAATACTACATACGTATACTCGGTTCTAGATTCCTATACATTTTTGGTAAAAAAAAACCAAAGGAATATTGGTGGACAATGTAATCGATCAGAGCAAAACGCACAAGGTCGAAATAATTTATGGGTTTGAAAGCTGAATGAAAATTCATGATGATACCAGGCGTATCGTCGCTACCACTATAATGAGTTCCTAACAATGTATCTTTTTTTGTGTAATTTTTCATCATAACATACTTATGCTAAGTGTAATTGGTTAAGTTTAATCGTTGTAGTTATAAACAAATAAATAGTAAACATACTAAAATCGATCAGAGCAAATCGCAGAAGATCGAAACAAATTTTGGTTTTGAAAGCTGAATGAAAATTTATAACTTTTCATTTAGGTATCGCTCGTCTGTTTTCAAACTCGTATTTGAACCTTTTACGTTGCGCGCGTACAATTATGCATTGTTGAAGTTGATGTTATTGTTTTTAGTGATTACCTTGTTAGGTATCAATTTTTGTTTACTTTTCATTCATAAATGCCTTTGTTGACATAAAATATCTTGAATTCAAGAACGGAGTAGAGTTGTCTTTGGTTTCAATTACATAGAGCTCCATTGTTCTCGAATTGATTACGATATTCATATTCCTAGACTGGAATTCGAAGATCCTCTTTTGGTTCAGATATTTTGAGCAGATTAGTACTCATTGCTTGCCGTTTAGGTCGAGTTGAACAGGGGTAGGCCTTGGTAGTTTTTTTATTAAAATGGTTTTTGTTCCTCCCTCGGTTGGATAGGTACCTACTCAGGATGTTGTATGAGCGTGCAAAATGTGAATACGAAAAACGTTTTCTTGTGCTCGATATACTGTAATTTCTATCTCGCTTACACGTACAAATAAGAATAATATAGATATATGTTCAAAAAATAGCCTCTGTCATTTTCTCAAAATCTTAAACTATAATCGATATAAATATATAATAAGAAGATAATATAAGTACCAGCTGCGCCCCGCGGCTTCGCCCGCGCTGAAATTGATTGCACACTTCCTAGGGGTAGCTTTGTAGAAATAAAAAATACGAGTACGTGTAATATCATTACTCAGAAAAAAAAATTCTCAAAATATGTGTTCAATATTTTTGTATTCTTAGTATTCTCAGTAAGTTTCAAGCTACTTGGGCGACTGGTTAAAGAGTTACAAAAAAACCCTCAGTAACTTCAACTCTCATTTTACCCTTTTTAAGGCTTTATTTATAATTCCTGAAAACATGTTTTCATTTATTATTTTGATATACACAGAAAATTTCAGGTCAATAGCATTATGCATTAAAAAGTTACAGATATTTCAGTACGGAGTCAAATTACGAATCACAAACTTTAATAACCCGATTTACCCCCTTTTCAGAAAAATTTTGAAAAATCCTGATATACATGTTCAACCGTTTTTTATTTTTATTATTATCTGTAAGTTTTAAGGTAATTGGGCTACTGGTAAAAGATTTACAAAAAAAACTTCCACCCTCATTTTACCCTTTTCTAACGGTTTTCTTGAAAATTCCTGAAATATGTAATATCATTTATTATTATTCTGATAAATCAGAAAATTCCAGGCCATTAGGTTGCATTATGCATAAAAAAGTTACAGACATTTCAGTATGGAGAAATGTAAAATGCTAAATTAAGAATCACAAACTTTAATAAACCAATTTACCCCATTTTGAGGAAAATTTTGTAAAATCCTGAAACAACTGGTCAATAGTTTTAAATTTTTGGTATTTTCTGTAAGTTTCAAGCTACTTAGGCCACCTTGGCCTGGTTAAAGAGTTACAAAAAACACCAAAAAAACTTCAACCCCCCTTTTCACCCCCTTAGGGGTAGAATTTTCAAATATCCTTTCTTAGCGGGAGGTTGTGTAGTAACAGGTACCTGCATTTCAAATTTCAGCTGTCTAGCTTTAGCGGTTGTTTTCAGAAAGTTTGATATATTAAGATATATCGATAATAATCGAGAAAAAGATTTCGTTTCCTTCCATATATTTGTTGCAGTTTCATAGTATGAAACTATTCAATCGCTGGCAAACTACTAAAAGTATTTCCTGTCCATCCGGTAGAGGCGCTGCAAGGCGCCAAATGTATGGAAGGAAACGAAAACTTGTTTCGTTATTAACACGGGTAGTGTACATTAATCATGCTGAGGACTCAGTTCTCTAGTGATAGGCAGTGTGTGAACCTGTTCCAATATAGGAGAGATAAATAAATAGAATTATAAACGTTAATTAGTAACTCAGACACACACAAGTATATAATAAAATAAACTACCAATTAACATTACGAACATTGACAACTTTGAACATATTAAAAACATAATCAAGCATTTCTTTGAAAGCCATGCATTCTACAGCATCAGTGAATGAGTACTAATTTATTGCAATCAAGAAAGAAATAAAGAAAGGTTCTTTAGATAATATGAAAACATGACGTTGAACTTTATGATCTGGAATTAAATGATATGTGTATTTTATCTACATTTTTATCGTATTGATTTATTTAAGTATTTTGTCTTTTCAAATTGTACAATTTCTGACTTGACTGTATAACGACCTATGTTATAAATGGTAAATAAATAAATAAAACAATTTAAAAGAAAAGAACATAGAAAAGAAGACAGTTTGCTTGAGTCGGTCCCTGTCTCAGATGGTTCCCTAGTTCCCTGGCTCAGAGTTGGTTGTATTTGCGTATTTATGTTTTGATTCGTAAGTTATTACTAATTATTTGTTTCATTGAACTAGTGTCTTCGTAAGTTGTATACTTATTTGTAAATAAGCAAAAACTTGATTTTTTCACTTACGCCGCTCCAAAAACGTATGCTCTGCCCGCTCCTATGAACGCAAAATCCTCTGTCACGAAATGGTGCGCAATGCGCCCTATTAATAGCTAAGGCGTTCCCTTAGCATCGAACATCCTTAAGCATCCATATGTAATCATATTTTTATTCTGCGGGCCTACCAATGAGGCTTTATGTCAAACATAGTTGGTTCTGACATGGTTCTGAGTGAAAAGATGGCACTTTTGGCTGTTTTCAGTTTGAAATTAAAATGGCACAGAGTCCGCATAGGTTGATCTGACAGTTTCACAACCTTTATTCTTCCGCGAAAGATCCATTGAGTTCTAAAGTAAATAGGAATTTTTCTTTTTTGAAAAACACATTTTTATCTATCTTCTGCTTTCTTTGTCCATGACTACCGTTTTTTACTATTCCCTCCCTATCTGAATATATTTAGGTGGTTAGTGACACTCGAAAAAACATCGGATTTTGACTTTTTTCTAGGTCTCGTAATTTAGATGGCAGATAAGAAGTTCTGCGTACATTGTTAGCCATTTGCTATGAATCTTTGCTAAAAGAAACTATGAATCAATTGTAGTTTTGGAGTTTTTTTAGGTAATTCATGTTGGTTTTAGTAATTAGATAGAAGTTTTAGCGTGGTTTCAAAAATTTATTTCTTTCTGCTACCTAAACTACTTGTAGAACCTAGAAAATAGTAAAACCTGTTATTTTCTAGAGTCACTAACCATCTTAAACGTAGGTTTAAGTACTATACCTTACTCAAAACAATCGCAGTAACTAAACTATGCCACGAGGGACCTCAATAATCCCCACCCAATCAGGCCCGGCTTTGCTTACATTACGATGACGTCACTGAGTTGACGATGATTCAATATTAAACCTCCTTTGATTAATCTGAGATTAGATTAACCGCCGTTCCTATCTAATACTGATTACTGCTACCTCTTATTAGATATAGTCGGTCCTAGAATCCAAAATATTCAATATCAACAAAGACATGAATGTAAAGTTATGGGACGAACCTTTCGGATTTGGTTGTCAAACTAGACGTACTCAGTATTCTCAGTAATCACGGGATCTCCGTGGTAAAAAAACTCGAATTAAGTACCTAAATAAAATTCAAAATTTTTTCTTTGGGTCCTTGAATGTGCAAACACGAATGAGAAACAAAAATACGATTAAGTGATTAAGTGAACCAGACTACATGAAAGGGCACTCTTTCGCAAATAACTTGGTCGAGATCTCAGGAATCCTGCGGTCTACTGAAATGATTTATGTTTTGGTTCGTAGCTGATTACAAATTATTTGGTTCCTTAAACCAGTTTCTTCATAAGCTGTGTAGTTTTCTTGTAAATATAAAAAAAACATAAAATATATAATCAACAACTAGATTTTTGCGCTTACGCCGCCCGTTCTAATAACGAATGTTCTGTCTCGCTCCTATAAACGCGAAATCCTATGCCTAACGATTTAAAAAAATTGTGCGCATTGCGCCCTCTCGACCAAAATTAATACTACAAACAAAAACACAATTAAATGTAAGGTATTTGATTGGTTGCTACGAGTTTTTTCAAAGATAGCTAAGGACACTCCTAATAAACCTACTCAAAGATAGTTGTGAACCTAGGCTACTAGGATCTTAATCCTAATCTTTGAAATAATTCAAATCTTAAAACCAAAATAGACAAATATTGCTGGACAATCCACTCTGCATCATCTAGCCACAATCTTAGATGAGCTTTTGTTATGGGTACTAAATGACTGATATACATTATTGTAAGTTCTAAAGGAAATAAAGCAATTTGATATTTGACATTATATAACACAGATAGATTATTTGTATTATACATAAACACCCAGAACACTAAATATTTTTGTATGGATCAAAATCGAAATCGGTTCATCCATTTAAGAGATACACAACACCTCAAAAATATACACAGACACACGTCAAACCCAGCTTTTTTGTTGGGGTTAAAAATACAGGCCGTTTCTTCGCCCTTACGAAAAATAAATCAATGCTCGAAGATTTACATTTGGTTTTTCGTATGCTGCCTGAAGGTTCATGAAGCCAAATGGAAAATTAATTAAAGAATTTCCTTTTAAAGAATTATGTGAATAATGTTTTATTGTTATAAAGAAACAATAAGCTATTACTTTGTGATATGCAAATAGGTAAGAGAAAAACAGTGATACCAATCTAACTTTTCTATTTCACCTCTAACTTAGACAAGGCCATTCCGACGTCCTTGTTAAAGCAACTCATTTGAAGTTGGAACTAGAAAAAAAATAGGTACCTTTGTTAAAAAAGCTGAAGAATTTGTTTTTATGTTATTGACAGATTAATTTACCTATATCACAAAAAAAAATGTTGCTTTGTGGTTATAATATACACTGGCCTGCAAAACTAAGTATCACAATTTTAAAATTCCAAATTTTTTACGTACACAAGATACTTACGACATAAAAAGGACTCAAAAAGAGTTTAATTTCGTATATAAAAAATATTTATTATATATTATTATTTTGGATATAGAAGAATGGGAGAATATTACCCAAAATCGGCTCCGAAACCTCGGGTTCATTATGCAAAACCGGCTCGAAGCTGTAATCAGAGCCCGAGGAGGCCTACCAGTTAGGAGAATACCAGTTATTAAAAATTAAATAACATGTGAAACATACTTATATTATGTTAATTGAGTTTTGGACACTAAGGTAAAAATGGCTATAATATTGTTTTAGCTTTTTTTATGTTAAAAATGTTAATAATGTATAGTTTATTATAGTTTAAAAGACAGCTGATAAAACTAGCTTTAAAACGTTTTTTATTTTAAATCTCTAACTTCTACAGTTTAAATTGAAATTTTAAAAGTATTATACTTAATTTAGCAGGCCAAGGTTATAGTGAAAACAAAAGCTTGTTCCTTATAGGGAACTTTTGTTACAACAATTTTATGAGATGAGATTTTATTTATTTAGAAACAACATCATTACAGAATTTTTTTTTAGCCTTAAAGCGATCTAGGTAACTTTATCTAAGGCTCCTGCTCCTGCTCTTGGCTTCGCACGCGTTTTTCCAGGACAAAAACTAGCCTATGCCTTTTCCCGGGATACCGTGTACCTCCCTGCCAGATTTAATTAAGATCCATTGAACCGTTTATGCATGAAAAAGGTAACAGACAGGTATAAAATTACCTTCTACCATTTTACCATTTATATTATAAGAAGAATGGATTACCAATCCACTTTAGCTATGTCATTGAGAGTTCTGGTGTACTTACCGGCACACCACCAGTACAGGTAGTGGCGACAAAAAATAAAAAAAAACTTGCCATACATACCTTCATACAATTTTGTACCGGGTGCCGTGTCTCGTGGAAAAAAGCCCAATGTCAGAGACAATCTTGCCGGGAATAGCGTGAGCGCAGCCGCGGGCAAAACTAATAACTATCCCTTATATTATTGATCCCTATTTTTCTCATACGCTCAAACGAAATCAAAGGTCACATGCCATTGTGAATGGCATTTGTTATATTAAACGCCGCCGATTTAGATATCGAGAGATTCCCCTATTGTCTACTATTTTGTTCGAGGAATGTCTTTGGCCACATTTTTTGCACGATCTTGCGATCATTCTTGTTCTGTTACACAAAAGTGATCCAGCGAAAAGTGAGACATTATATCGAACAAGCTAGGCTAAGCTTGATCTTACTTCAAAACATATTTTAAATCTAGATAATGTGCTTCTGTTATCTATACTATAGTAACCAAAATACAAGCTCTGCTTGCTCTGGGGCTAGATGATGCTGTGTGGATTGTCCAGCATTATTTACTTATTTTATTTATTTTGTTACAGGTACTAATAGCAGCAGGTGCAACATCCTGGATATTGGATGTGTAAAGTTTGTGGCTACAATTCTATTAGAGGCTAGTTTTGAGTCTCAATTTCAAGGTACTCGTAATTTGGGTCGGGATAATTTGAAATACTACCAAAGCGTTGGTACTACTTTTTTTATGTGCCCTGGCTAGTCTATTAGAGTATAGCAGCTTGACCGTCGCATACATTAAAATTTTTCAGTAGGTAATCACCATATTTCCCCATTACTCCATTCTCGTAACAGAATCAATCAGTCTTCAAGATCTTTGGAAACTATCTCGATTTTTCCAAGGCAAATGAGAGAGAAAAAAAATATTGAGTAAAAATATTCAGTTTTTATTTTTTCTATTAGCCTAATGACAAAACCTCCTCAACTAAAAAGCCCATAAAAGATCACAATGGAGATACAAACACAATTTGCAGTGTTTATTGTGAGGTACAATTAAACCTAAATTACGGGCCGTTTTACTTCATTTTCCGCACAAGAGCGGAAATATAATTATGCTAACTGTTTACTTTCGTCACGAACACCTTACACGCTAGTTTACATTACTTTGTCTGCGTTTTACACTTACTTTCATTATATTTCTTAGTGTAACTAAGAAATATAATGTCATAATGTAATATTTGTGCCTTGAACAGTGCACAAAGGTTTAAATATAGTTGAATTGACGTTGATCCTCCAGGGTCCGTAATCACCCTCCCTTTCTGCTTTGTGCTTAAATTTTGTGGCAAATTGTACATTGTCGATCGAAAATTCCAACCCATAATACCCAAAATTAAAAAAAATATATATAAATTTTTCATTTACATTTTCAAAGCTTAAGAATGTGATAAATGTATAAGAGAACGAAATACTTATTTTCTTTCCTAATTCATAAATATAAAAGTGGGTTAAAATCCGTAAAACAATGTGGAAAGATTTCATGAATAAATCTGAAAAAGCTTTTTGGATCCAGCTTTCATTCACTCAAGCTTTTTTGCTTTTCAAATTTTCTTTCATATTTTAGCTGATTTAAATTCAGGCACTGCATCAAAAAGATACCAGACATAGCGAATGCTATGCAAAAGTTTTTTTTGCGGGAACAAGTAGATGATGTTGAAATGGAAATGTTAGTTTGGTGAATTGAATACCAACAGGAGTCACAGGACATTAAACCAAACCAATGTTATCCCATCTATTCCCAAAAATCACGCAGCTCAAGTTGCATTAGATTAACCTAATCGCACCGCGGCGCGCGGCCTGCAACTGACATACAATTTTATTCAACGGGCAACAGCGGCGCGTTGCCGAAATGTATTTTCAGATAAGCGTGCCTTGCAACGTGAATTTGTGGTTTCTATTTACAGTTTGAAGGGTTGTCTTTTGAAATTGTTTCTAATTACAACTTCTAATTAGAATCTGAATAAACGGCAATGTGATTATAGTCACACTAGTCACGTGGAAAACAAAGCAACCATTTTTAAAATACTTGACGATTTTGAAATCTGTTGTTTTTATTTTTGCTGGTTGGCTTCTAATTCTAACAGAACTTGTACCGAATTTATGCGTATACTGTTCTGTTTTTTTTTAGTGCGAGTTGAGAGTTTTGCCCTAGTAATACGAATACTATAGTAATAGTATACCACCTAATACGGCTCCGAAAACTGGCTTACTTGACTTAGTGTCCTAGGACCCCCAGATGGGACATAAGGCGTCTACTACTTTGGGCGAAGCTCAATACTGGACGGGATGGAGATTTACTAATCTCTATCCCGTCCAGTATTGAGCTTCGCGCTTAATTTCGCTGTAGGTCTTCCCAATGTTCTCACTTCCTCATAACCAAAAAAACTGAGGGAAAAGTAAATCAATTTTGTTTATGTTGCATATAAAACCATCTGGAATGTGATCCTATAGCCACCGACATAAATGTGACTTGGTTATTTATGTAAGACTAGATAAAGTCAAGTGTCAACTCCCACGAATTAAAATACACAATACATGTGGAAAATCTAAAGTATCATAAGATTACCCAGACATTTTCACTTTTTGCTCTCACAACAAGGCAACTTTAACTTAAGTAAAGATTGCTTACATTAGTTACAATACGATACGTATACGAATAAGACACTTTTAAACCATAAGAATCCTTTATACAGGGTTTATTTGTTATGTCTATTACAATTTCCAAAACGTTTTATAATTGCCCATCTAATAAAACACGTGTTCATAAAGCTAAAATTCAAGGAGGTCATGTTTTAGGCCAACATCCGATCGCTGAATTTTCGCTATATAAGATCTATGCATGCTTTTTAAGAGAATACAGTCATGTAAAACTTAAAAGTAGAAAGGTTATGGCAAAGGCGAGCTTAACCCTAAAAAGAGATCTTATAATTTAATATAGTAATTAGCTCATACGTTTGTGCGTTTCCCTTTACAATAGATCAAATTTTCCACCGTAACGCAACCCTGACTCCATAGCATGACATCCACCTCATACTGGGACGTGAGAACGAATTCATAAAACGAACAATGTAGAGAATTGCGAAAAAGTCGGTTGTTTGTAACGCTAATGTTACTGTTGTCTTGTAACTGGATGATTGGCGTTGTGCAATGTGTGGTATTTGTGATACATATTTGACGGAGTTATGAGCTATTGACCAGCTTTTTCTTCTAGATAGAGCCGGTTGCTGAAAGATGCTTTAGCTGGGCCAAGCCAATGATGCTCAAGCTAAGCCCTTAACCTGCTGAGTCGCGTTAGGTTAGATCGGTGAGATCCGCCCATATATGTTTTGTCGATTTAACTACCTACAAAAGACTCAAAGCATCTAGTATGCGTTAAAATAGGGTCCAGTTGGCAGTCCGTTGGTACGGCACCCTACAAAGTAAGCTATTTATTTATCTCTTGAGAAATGACACCTGAAATAGAATATTCACATCAAAGCAGCTTAACAACCCAAATTGTTCAATAAAATTACTTGTGGTTCTTCAGCAAGGATGTTTTACTTTAATCAAAAACATTTTAAAGAACAATGGACATAGGTATCTCCAAAAGGTTTTGATTTAGAATTTTACGTCTATTCACATATTCATATCGTGATATTCAACAGGCTCTTCCCACAACTCTCACCTTTCTTTCAACGAAAATCGTTCAATGTCACTATTCCTCTACGTGCGTAGTTTAACCAATCCCTAGAGACTTTCTAACGAAATATTTAACACGTGCGCGTGCGCAGAATAAACATGGCGGACAACAATGGCGACTTGACAATAATTTTAGGGACGAACAGACAGAATGGTATGACGAGCATTGTTATTATTGTTGAGGACGGAAATTGAATACTAATTAATATTTTGTTTGTTGATGTTATGGCGATGGCGGAGCAGTGATTATGGGTGTGTATGAAAGTGATAGTGATTGGCAGTTGTACAAGATCAGTAAAATTCATCATCATCATCATCAGCAGCCCGTATACGACCACTGCTGAACATAGGCCTCCCTCAAACGACGCCACGAATAGCGGTCCTGAGCCGCCTCCATCCATCGACTCCCTGCGACCGCTACAATGTCGTCGGTCCATTGGGTGGGGGGGTCTTCCCTACTCCATCACCATCATCAGATTGTGCTACTTATCATCAAACTATGCCGGAACTATGGCCTTGGCATTAGCCAAGGTTATAATTACATAATTCCTTCTGCAATATTTTCTAAGAAAAACCAAAGAATCGTTTCTAATCATTTTTAAGAAGCATAACTTTCCCTTCCATTCGAAATAAGACATGTATGCTAAATATTTTATATATATATTTTCCAAAAGTTTTCCCAAATCCATAATTTGACGACGGTTAGTAAATAAGTCTAAAGTGTTCGCAGATCTTTTATGTTAATTGTCATATTAGTTGTGACACGACTGAACTTATTTCAAATTACGATTTATTTGAATTCCTGATATTCTATATTCAAAGTTGAAAAACATGACGCTTTTTATCGCGCAATAAAGATGATTGGACGCGCCCCGTGTTCATCGGTACCTATATAAATATAATGTACTTCTTGACAGGACAGGATAGAATAACTTTATTGCAAAAAAGTTGTACATAGGCGAACTTAATGGGTCAACATCAACATCAACATCCTGGGTCCAGAAGAGGCTGTGGCAAAGGAGGAGGAGGCGAACATAATGCTAGATAGCATTCTTTACCTGCTAACCTCTGGGTAGTGCGGACAACAATTTAGTAATTAGTGCTAGATAACAAAAATTACAAGAATCAAAGAAAAATACAATTCAAAAATCGTGACATTAACATAAGTAAATATATGTATATATGTATAATAAAATATATAATACTGAATTACTCCTGAAAATAAAAATTACTAATGACTCGTGATCTAAAGAAATACTGAGGATACCTCGCGATATTCATGGAAAACTGTTCCTGGCTTGGACGGCAAAGGTTTTGTAGTTAAGTATAGACAAGTGTAGATAAGTAGGTTTACTGTGTATATTATGACGTATATAATACTACCTCGTAAGTTTGATATACCTACGGATATAAACGTAGGTATATCATACGTAAGAATTCTACTTGAATTCATCATATCAGCCCACACAAGTCCACTGCTATACATAGACCTCCTCCACTCGACACCACCAATAGCGGTCCTGAGTCGCCTTCATCTATGAAAGAAGAAGAAAGAAAGAAAATAAATTTATTTGAACCCACAATATCTATACCACAATATCTATTGACTCCCTGCGGCCGCAACAAGGTCGTCGGCCCATCGAGTGGACAGTCTCCCAACACTCCGTTTCGCGTAGCATCGTGGTCGCCACACGAGAACCTTTACTGCCCAACTTTACCTACTTCTATACCTATAGGTTGTCTGTAGGCAGTAATGTCGAAAATAATAATAATAAATGTCGAATATTATTTGACTTTTATTAAGACTACTTCCTATCTGATTCTGGGGGCTGCCACAAGTTCAGTATTAAATAGTCCATTTCGCCACAATTACCTACCTCCAAACTAGTCGACCTGTCAACCTACACCAAAGGTTTAGTTATGTAGCTCTCGTGCGTAGAAGATCCTACGCACGCCGAGCTTATCTCAAAAATATGTACAAAAAGCTTCATGTTTCCATTACATTTGGTATGGCTTGATGCTGAATAAATGAAGCCATGATTTAAAAACCAGGTAATCTTGTTACCGTCAAAATCTTTCGTGGAATATAAACGTTCATCATCTTATCAGGCCTCAAACATCCAGTGCTGGGCATAGGTCTCACCCATACGATGACGACGCCACAAATAGCGGTAATGATGGAGACCAGCACACATACATTTAAGTTTTTACAATAAACTGTTCAATCATTCAAACATAACATCCACGCTGAATCCATCCATAAATACGTCCACGCTGATTCGACCATCGCTGAACGTGCCGCCCAGAACAACGAGGGTTTTGCCATGATCACCACGCTCGGAACGCCAATTAGTGAGCGCAGTAGAGTTGTTAAAAATACACTGAAAGATGCTGCCTTTACTTATCGTAGGTTCCCTTAGTTGGCTCATACGACATCCACGCGCTGAGTTGAAGGAGCGGTTGTTTTGCCACAACCGCCACCGCCAATAATAAAAATATTAATCACTATTTCACAAAGTAAAACTTTCGTGCACTGGACCAAGCTATTGGTGAAAACATTTATGCCAATTAATACAACATAAATTTTTTTTACCTTCACCTTTACCTTGAATACAATTGAATAATGCCCCTTTAATGGGGACATCCTATAATAAAATCACGGTCCCAAGATGAAACAATAAAGATTTTAATGACTCGTCCTGAAGAGATTATGGCATTTTAGGGTTCCGTACCCGAAGTGTGCAAACGGAACCCTATTACTAAGCCTCCGCTGTCCGTCCGTCCGTCTGTCACAGGGCTCTATCTCATGAACCATAAGAGGTAGACTGTTGAAATTTTCAGAAAATGTGTATGTCTCTTGCTGCTATAACAAGAAATAATAAAAATAAAATCAAAATCAAAATTAAAGGGGCTTCCATACAAAATACGTTTTTTTTCTTTTTTTGCTCTTTATTTGTCAAGGCCGTATCTCTTGAACTACAATAGGTAGGCACATGAAACTTTATATAATTAAGTAACACTTCAACTTTAATAACAGCAAATACTAAAAATAAAATAAAGTTGAAAATTGAAAGGAGTCTCCTAACAAGTGAAAATTTAATATTCTTTGAAAAAGTTGCCTTTTTTTACGGTACAGAACCCTTCGTGTGCGAGTCGACTCGCACTTGGCGGTTTATTACTTTCGTTAAGTATTAATTGAATTTTGACTTGTTTATTTAGTTATAAATTATATTTTTTATAACTTTGGTTTAGTTGAGATATAGTATACTGTTTCAACAATATCAGTTATAGTAACAAATCTTTTATTTTTTAATGAATTATGTAAATATAACATAACATTAACTCCAGATTAAAAAATTTGAAATTACCTCTTAATTTCAAATTTAAACAAAGGAAAGCTTTCTAGTAAGTTAATTTATAGAATGAGTACGAGCAAAACAAAATAATTCACAACAAAGAAGCTTTTTATATAATTAATTTAATTATCAATTTGCATAATACCTCTATAGATAGATAAGATTTTTTAATAAGTTCACACACGAACAGCACAGGAAAACATAACAAAACAACAAAAACAGAATCTAGGTAAGTATACATAAGGAAAAAAATAATGATTAAAGCAAAAGCAAAACAACCAAAAATAAACACAATACCTAAAATAGACACCTACCTACCACCATATATGTAGTTTCTTACATATTATGCAAACCTAAGTTGAAACTAGCAAAATCACTATCCTTCCTAACACCACTGCGGGCGGGTTAATCCTTGCTGTGAGGACGTGATAGGGTAATTCTTCATTCCAAATCAGTAAATTGTTATACAGGGTGACCGATCAAAGTTGACCACTAACAAGTAAACCTTTCTTTATGTTTCTTTGTTACATTAATTATGTCATCTGTAACGTTTGATATAGAAGAACGAGATCCTCTAACACAAGTTTTATATACTTAAATGAGGGTCTCAACAATCAAATAACTTATTGTAAACTGGTTACAGAATTACTATAGAGGTAAAATACTACTACACTACACTACTACACTACTATACTATAGAATACTGTGGATTTATATATGCTGTATATGTGGGACGCTAAATGCGTCGACACACTTGCGCCTTCCCATCTTCCGAGGACATCCGTGAGGGCTGGTATCCCTCATCTTGGTATTCGTGAGCGCATCAGCATTGCCATACAGCGAGGCAATGCAGCCAGTATCTTGGGGACGCTTCCGACTGGTATTGATATGGATCAGTTGAGCTACCTGTAGATTGTTTGCAACAGTCTGCAGTTAGCTTAATTGTTTCAATTGTATATTACTAGTTCTAATTTGTTTTAATTATTAGATTGTAATTTTGTTTGTTAATTAACATTTATACTCGAACCCAGGTTTTAAAATTTTTTGTGCCCAATTTTTATTGGATTTCAATATTATATTATATAGGGCAACGGCTAACTAAATGTGGTTAAGAACACTCCCGGATTTCAGAAACGTGTTTTGATATCTCATTTATCAAAATAGATTCATCCGTTTTGTTGTTATGGGGTTATAAAAGCCCCAGCCAACCACATAGATACGCGCGAAGAACCCTCGCGTGTAAAAATAGTCACACATCACGCTTTCCTAATTTTCCTATGTGCTCTATATGTTGTATGACATGTAGGTCCACACCAGTGTTCATCCAGCACAATGCTGAGTGGAGGCTATGATTATTCTTAGCCCTGCTGCGCACGAAAAATAAGCACCTCAGTGTACCAACTCAATGCAACCTAATAGGATTTATTTTATTATTAGTGTCTTATAAAGAAATTATTGTGCTCTTTATTAATTGGTATGTATTATTATTATGATTTAAGGTAACTAAATCTTTTCATTTAATTGCTTAGAGTATTGGTTAAGGTCGATAATGACACGTCCATGTGAGTCTACAGAATTACTAATTATTATTATTTTTCTGTAGACGATATCTCTCGATGAAATCTAAAACAATGAACGCCCAGTAATAACAAATAGAGATATTTGGGGGAGGTTTTTTACAGCGGCCCAAATCACATTAAGATGGACTAGCTAGGTGTAAAGTCAATAAGATAAGACTATTTCAATGATCCAAATAAACTACATAGGTTAGTCATACAAAATACATGACTCTACTCTCCGCCAAGTTTTGTCCGTTAGGGTTTATTTGAAACACCCTGTTTATACAAACTCTGGTGTTGTTATTACGAAACTATATTGTCTGGAGTTACCCTTTGGTAGTTCAGTGTTCACTTTAGCATGAGCACTTCAAGTAATGGATGTGTGGATTTAATAGATCTCAGGTAGTATTAAGTATTTAATATGTATAATTGTATACCTATGTTCCTATTATTTTGTATAAATTAACGAGTCTAGTTCTTGTCGGTGCAATGATGCAATTTCCTCCACTTTTCTCTTTAAAATGCGGTCTCCCTTACATTTATAAACGACATGACAGCCACTTTCCCTTTGATCTAACTCATATAGTTGATTCTTCGTCTTTGTCTTCCACGTCTTCCTTGTGTCTTCCTTCAATGATGTTTTTATGAAGCTGTCAGGTCGAATAAATGTTTAGTCATTCTCCCTCTTCTACTTTGAACGGTTTTCATCAATAACCTTTTTTCCTCAACTCTTTTCGAAAGAAGGCTAAGAAGGCATTAGTAACCTTATTCCGTCCGTCCTTTCCATCCTCCTGCAGCACCACATTATTCTTTTTTGTTGTGTAATGCCAGTTTTGCCATAGTTATTCTGGCCTTAGTTGTGACCTATGTTTTTGTGTGTTTGAAAATACTATGAAACCTCATCAAACGTGTTAAGCTTATAAGGGCGAGATTCGCGGGCCCTATGTTAAATGTATTTTTAGGTATCTTCTTCGAAAGTTCTCTTGCTAAGAATAAGGTTCACTTTTGGTATCTCTGGGCCTGCGCCCCCTTAGCCCTAAACTGGTACAGGGGTACATACACACAATCAAAGTAGATAGGTACTTGCGGCGTAGATGAGAAGAATGAATGTTGAGTGATGGCTGGAGTGAATGGTTATTGAATGAGCTAATTGAACTTCCAAGTATTTACTGAATTTTCAGGGCCTAGATATTAGATATACCTTCTTAAACTTTATCAATAAATCTGACGATAAGGATAAAGATAAAGATACATTTATTTGACTTCACAGGAACAGCACAGAAATAAGTATAATCAGTTAAACGTAAGTTAAGTTTATTTGAATAGGTGAAAGGTAAAGTTACACATGAGGATTAATTAAATAGATGACAGAAGTAGCAAGTGTAAGAAAAAATGTAGATAAAGCAAGAGAAGAAGACAGAAGCATCTAAAACAGATAAATTAAAGCGTAGGTAGGTACCTATACAGAATATCAATTTAAAATTAACATGCCTACTTAACTAACATAGAACTAAAACAAATTAGTCTAGATAGGTACAGTGATAACAAGAATGTGAGTACAAATATTAAAAACAACATATTATATCCAGTACATAAACAAACACAAAAATGGATACCTACAACATGGTACTAACCCAACCACATAGGTTCCTATACAAGAACATACGGTCTGCCCCCGCATGGGCCACAAAGGGTCAAACTCAGCTATGTGTTGAACCGCACAGGTGCAGATCAACGTTGGTTTTCAGTTTGATCCTGTCTTATTGGCATCACGATCACGACACGACCGGCGAGAAGGAAATTTTGGGGAACTGGGGATAACAGCTTTTTCAAGAAATAAACTAACAATCAAAAAACAAATAAATACCTAAATTCATACATGAAAATAAAACTATTCAAACATTATATTCAAACATTCAAACGATGTTTCTCTCGCATTAAACGCCTGCACAATATTTAAAAAACACAGTAAAAACACCTTATTGTCTTCAAGTAAAACCAACAAATGGACCAAAGCACCCGCTTTATAGCCCGTAAACTATAAACAACCTCTAACGACTGCAATACCTTTTTAACTTCATAATAAAGACGTTTTCTACTTTCCACCTTATTTCGTGGGACATAAAACTTCAAATTGATTGCGTGTAGGAACATAACTGGGTATTTTCTTGGAGTCAAAGGGCTTATACCTTATTTGAAACTCTATGTAAGGGCTGTAGAAGGTTTTAAATTCAAAGGAATGTTTAGGGTTGGCACTCGAGATTTCTATGGAGACCAATTCGAAGGGAATACGGTATAAGGTTCTCTCAATTATTTTGTGGCGTAAATTAGGCACGTACGTATAGCGCAGATTAATTTACAACAAAAAAAAGATCACGACGCACCATAAACATGTTCTGTGCACATGTAAAATAAATAAGTAAATCTAGGGATGCAGTAAAGATTATACTAAGATTAATACATAAAAGAGTATTTATACAGGCTAACATTTCATACAACTGTATTCATCAGCATTTTGGATTTTTGACGGTTTTTGATAAAATAATTTAAAAAGAAAATTTAATTATTAATTTTTTTTTTTATTAATTATAATTATTTTTAGTGATAAGACCGCCCACTGTACATCATCTTTATTTGTTTTTGTGCTATTAATTTATTTTTTTATTATTTGGTGTGCAATAAAGAATATTTATATTGTATTGTATAATTCAATAATAATTCAAATATCACATTCATCAAAAAAAGCCAGCTACACAGTAAATACAGTAGACGAAGAAGTGACCATCTTGTTTTGCCTACAATTAGAACTCAGCAGGGTAAAAAGACGATTACTTTCGAAGGTGCCCAATTCTATAACAGGCTACCTGAAGATATTAAAGGAGCTAGAACGTTTGGCGTGTATAAAACTAAATTGCAAAGATATATAACCGAAGATGTAACACTACTAAACTAAACCATAAGAGACGAAAATAACATAATAATATTACTAGCATAAGTTTCTCGTGTAAGTAACATGTTTGTTGTAAATGAGAAATAAAGATCTTTGAACTGAATTCTCGAAAATCCGCTCGCACAGTCACCTCCCGCTGTCCACCGAAAATACCACCCGTAATTAAATAACACCCTGTTATTGAAAACACACTCTTTATTTCGGTACGAAGGTAGGTACTCCGACGAAAAGCTCATTACCCTCGGCAATTTGAGTAAACTTACCAAGTTAGGGTCAAGTTAGGTAATCTCGTTTTACCCCTTTTCGATAACATTTGTGTACAAAGACCAACAGGATTACGTAACCAAAGGTGACGCTAGTTTACTAAATAAAAGCATCCTCCTATGTCCATATAAGTATTAAATTAATCGTATAAAATTATGTCTGCGTCGATTTGTTTTGTTTTCCTATCACATTTTTACGACAAATTAAATTAATTTTCTGAGGAAGGACTAGGCATGTGCCAGGAGAGCGAAGTCAGTATTATTATGTAATTCTAGGTATTATTAAAGCCTACGGTTACGAACGTACGGTCAATAAATACCTGAGTAAAACAGATTTTATTTAAGCTTCAAAAAGTCTAGAAAATATGGTATCTAAAAGACAACACAACGAAAAAGTTTAAAAAGATTAAAGTTAAAAGTCACAAGACTATCACATAAGAAACCTCCAGGGTGATGAAATAAGTAAGTTTCAGCGATATTATGGATAAAACTTTACCAAGAATTAAGACAAACTGAGTGTGGTGACTGAAAATAAGGCCAGAAACTATCATGTTATACAATAAGTGTGTTAAATATGTGTGAATGCATATAAGAGAAGAGGTATGTCAAGGTAGAGGCAGACGAAAAGATAAATGGATTGTGTAAAATATGAATAAAAGGTGTTAGAAGAGGTGTTAGAAGTGTATAGGAGAAAATATGTAATGCTCTGCGTAAGTGAACAAAGGTCAAGACAATGATGAATGAACTATGCCGAGCGAAGGCATGGGCATGGAGGATACAAATACAAAAATACAAAATAATTTACTCAAAAAATAAGATACAAATGAACGATGAGGCAGCAAAAAATAAAAACTGTGTAGCTGCCGCATCGCCGCCCTCCTTGACAAAACATAAATAAATTATAAGAATTGAAACATATTTCTTGATGAAGTTATTTAAAGATAAGTTAGAAACAATAAAATTAGTAGTAGGTATGCAGTTAAATAAGTACGTAATAATAATTAAACTCAACTCTTAGAAAGAGCTGTGAATACGTATGTATGTGGGTATTGAGAAGTAAATGAAGCACTTTCCAGTTTTCGATTGAGCTCAAATTTGGTAGGTATGCATTATTATGTAAATCGAATGACAATTAATTACCTACATATAATGATGATATAGAGCTGCTCTTATCATGAAGCCGAAAGATGGCCAAGGGAACTCAGTTGTCAAACAACGCAAGCAATGCAAATTTGGGCTCTAATGGTTCATCTTGACAAGTACCTACTCTGATTCTTGATGGTATTCAGGGTCTGATGGTGGAGGCAGGAGGTGTCACCCTGGAAGATGGAACTCTGTATTAAAACGACGCAACTATTAAAAAGAAATAAACCCACATTTTAACGAGAAAACCTATTTCCATCGTAAAAAATTATAGGTAGATAAGGCACTTGGAAAGAAATTGCTTCCTCAACGATATTGCAAAGTTATATCGACCATAATCCATTCTAAGAGGATTTAAAAAACATTGTTAGGATCAACATAATCTGATTTATCTACTTTTACTTTTATAGGCACGAAAGTTGAGTTTTGACATTGAAATATCTCTAAGCTATCATATGAATCTATACCTTCTTTTCAAAAGACATAAAGATGCTCCAGCTTTAAAATTCAGTATCTCTGCCGATTACCATACCCAGTTAAACTTTCTAAGTCCTGTGAAAAAGTACAAAGTCTTCTAAGTCGATAACGTGTTCAACATTATTCAATGTCGAGGCATATTGGCAAAGTTACAAGTAAGAAGTACCCTATTCAGAAATTGTAACTTGTATAAGAAACCAAGTAATGGAACAGGATCTTTTTCGTCAGAGAAATAAGAAGATACGGAACTCAAACCAAACTGAACAGAATATTTGCAAAGATTTTATCATTCCTGTACATTTAGCATCATACAGAAATTAAAATAATCCTATGGGACTGAGGAATTAGAAAACAGTTTAAATTTGAGTGTAGATACTATTTCCTGAACTAAATTGATTAGAAACTTGTAATTTTAGGTATCAGTTAACTACGTTAGGTAGAGTACATAAAATAACTTCCAGGCTCTGGGTCCAATGGGTCATTTGCCTTAATGATATCGATTGCTGAAAAGTGCCTCGAAATGGTTCAAGAAAAAGGTTCCCGATCGCGGACTTGACTTGGCGGGGCCACTACCGCGACCCCTGATATTTTACGGGGAGTGTAGAATCGTATTGAGGAATAAAATTACGATGATATTACGACATTGAACTTAGGTACCAACTGATAGTCGAGACGATCTACAAATGGAAGTAGTTATTAGCGCCTCCTCAATGGATTCAAAATGTAACCTGTTTTCTGTGTTCACAGTTTTTTCCAGCATCTAGACTGACACTTTTCAGACAAAATATATACTACTTAAAAAAAAAATTCAAAATTCTAAGTGCTTTATTTTCTTTAGACCTTACAGGACAAAATTTAAATTACATAAGAGTAAAACTAGAAAATAAAGTGATCACATTGATTTTTGCTCACAACAATATTTTTAAGGTAAAGCAAAGAAGCGAACAAGAAACCTTTACCTTGTTAGGTTGTTAGTTTTCGAGAGCAAAACTTGTCTCAAGCTTTTTTATCCTCTAGATAATCTGATATTTTGTAGTAAGCCTTTTTACAAAGAATATGTTTGACAATTTGATTGAATTTATTTATTGATAATTTTTTCAACTCATTTGGTATTTTGTTGTAGAAACGTATACATTGCTCTTTAAAAGATACATTATTCTTGTGTAGCCTAGTTGTGGGCACAGAGAGTTTATTGTTATTTCTAGTATTTAAATTATGTATGTCGCTATTTTTAGGGAACCGGTTGATATTTTTATGTACATGGTACTGTCATTTATTTCTATGAATTTTTCTTGTTTGATGCAAGCGCTCTGTCAAACCAACATTTTTGTAGGTGAGTGTGTGTTGTAGTTTGATTACGATTAACTGCTGTACTCCACAGGAATAGTTTAACTTTCAAACGTAAGCCAGCATTATCAATGACCTAGACTTTGTGGTTCCGTTCAGTTACACACGATACGTTTCATTTCAATCATCAACATCAGTCGAGCGTGCATGATGCACGCAGAGTGTAGGGTAAGGTTAGGTTTTTGGCTGAAATTTTTCACTATTTAACTTTTTTTTAACAAATTTTCGCATCTTTTTATCTCTCTTATTTAATTTTAAAAGTCATCTCTATTGAAGTTTTATTTTATGGTTGTTAGATTCAATGCATAAATGTAATCAATCATATAATTAAGTATTATTAAGAGAACCCTAGTGTCTTTAAAAACCTTACTTAGGATTTAAGACGGTATAAACTATAAATTGTAAAAACTTTGTATAAATAAATATATCTATTTATCTAATCATTAGTATTATTTGGCAGGGATTACATTCATTTATTTGAATCAGAAAAATGATGTTTAAAAGCAGAGGAGTATCAATCCCTACTTTGTTTATGGCCTTTCAAAATTACTATAGAATAGAAGAAGAACTAAGGTACGTGCCCCTACATAAGTTCACGACGAAGGTACCTGGTTTATTAAATGAAATGCAGTTGTATTGTGGCTGTTTACCATATTGCAAAATATTGTTTATTAAATTCTGATAAATATATATCATACTCAAATACCAATTTTATCGCCAAATTCGTCGTTTTAATCATTTCTATCTTAAAACTAGGAGCAGTCTCAACAGCACGTGAATAAAAATAAATCAGTATAAAAAAACAATCTATAAATATACAAAAGCAACCGTAAAACTTGTCCTTAATCACCAATAGAGATAATATCATCGATTGATCACTATGCAAATTTTGTTAAAACAGGCTCTAACGGGGTTAGTACACATCATATGCGACGATTTTGCCAATAAATAATCTGAAAACAACGTCAAAAAAAACGTAAAATACGCTACTAAAGACAGGGCGATGTAGCAGTGGACTAGCATTTATGATAACTTATATCATTTATCTCAATTATTTACTGGACTAAACCTTGTCTAGGGTGTGCATGCTAGAGAGGCAAATTGTATGAAACAAGGGTCTTTAAGCTGCGGGCTTTTCATCAGAAACAGCGGTGGTGCAGGAGGCGACTGAGATGTTCTCTTCTGGTGGTGACTGGCAGGACAGAGATGGGAACCTCGCGTATAGAGCTTGCTGGTATTTAGGGTGGCTGGAACAAACGGTAAAAGAAAACTTATTCAGAAGGCTACTGTGGTAAATCGACTGCCAATTGAACAAAGCCTGAAAAGCCTAAAAAGATTAATTATATTTTAAATAGGTATTCAATGTGATTCGCATTAATGTGGTCGATCATGTTTTCTGTCTTTGTTTGTTTTCTGCGATTATTTATTGTTTTCTGTGTTTGTTTTTCTATTTCAATATAATAATATGTGTTATGTCAAAAGTCTCTTTTAGTTTATTAACTGTGTCATTTACTCGCACATGTTTTGTTATCTTGTATGTTTTATGTTAATTGCGTACAAAGAGTGCGTCATAATAGCCAGTGACGCGCTTTACGCTAAGGTGCCACGGAAAGCAGCGCTCCCCGAGCTCCTGCAGCACATGCGGAGTGGTAGACCTTTGGTCTGACATTGTTTTTCTCTTTAATTCTTTTATATCATCATCTAGCTTGGCGGCTAGATGATGTCTATTTTGTTCTTAAATGTCCAGTCCACCCCAAGGTTGCCTGGAAGAGATCGCTCATAGCGATAAGGACACCTTTGTACTTCATCTACTCTTAGCATCTATTTCTGTATGGTTTTCTGTCTTTGTGTGGTACAATAGAGTATTATCTAATATAATTAATTATTTAAATTTAATTATTATTATTGTATTTTGTATGTCTTATGAACCAATAAAAATTATCTCATCTTATCAGATTGACACTCTCATCTCATTAAATACACTAAAAGATATTAAAAGAATTAAGAGAACTTCAGTAAAATTACCTGATACCATATACAATTGGGTTGTAGACAGCATTAGCCTTCGCAAAGACAGATCCCCAGATAGTAGCGAGCGGGCTGATCGGTGCGCTCTCGAGGATTCCGGTGTAGTTGATCACTAGGTAGGGCGTCCATGCCATAAACCAGAGTGAGATGGTCATCAGCGCAACCTGCAAGAGGTAATGAAAAGTAAAAGTAAAACAATAATGAAAATGAATTGAACCATCAACTAATCCATAATGGCGACCTCTGTGGCGCGGCGGATGACGCAGGAGATTGTGGGTTCGATTCCCATCTCGG
Organism: Eupithecia inturbata; assembly: GCA_963662085.1. Taxonomy (NCBI): domain Eukaryota; kingdom Metazoa; phylum Arthropoda; class Insecta; order Lepidoptera; family Geometridae; genus Eupithecia; species Eupithecia inturbata. The sequence continues at coordinate 6,056,277 of OY759195.1, forward strand.
GAAAAATGTTTGTAAGATCTACAGATATTATTTCTGGGTGTAAAAATCTACTTATTTTTTTAATATATTGTATGAATAAATCAGTTATCTAGTACCTTATCACAAGCTCTGCTTAGCTTGGGGCTAGGGTGTGAATTGTTCAACGTTATATATTTATAATTATAATGCAACCAGAGCTTGTTCACGAGTATATTTTGCGGAAACAATGTCCATACCTTGGCTAATTTGCATTCAGCGCTGGTGTTGGCAGCCTCAGAAGATCGCAGTGAAGCAACGTTCATCTTCTTAGCCTGTTCTCTCATGGCCTTCTCGTGGGCTGCTACAGCCTAAAACAAACAAATAAATTCGTTACACAAAACCTCAATCTGAAGTTTACATTAATAGAAGAACAAGAAAAGAAAGAGGACTCACCTGCACAATGAAGTAGTATGAGTAGATGATGAGAAGAAGAGGCAGGAAGTAGACGAAGACTGAGTATACTACAATGTAGCTACGGCTCAGCCATTCCTTGGACAAGTAGTCGGTACCGCAGGCAGTCATGTTACCTTCAGGCACGTATCTGAAATGTTCATCACATAAAACGTTATAATTTTGTGTGTGCCTTGCAATGAATGAACGAATGAATGAATGAATGAACACTTTATTGTACTAGAAATTAACATAAATAATAACATAAATGTATAAGTTAATACTTCGGCAAAGGTAAACAGAAACAGCAGAAATATCTGCGCAAAACTTAGATTTAGAATATTGTGTAAAAAGACTTCATAGCCATTTATCGTGATAGTAATTAGTGCTTATAGCTAATGTTTTGTAACGTTATAAGTTTTAGGAAAAATTCCATACCTATTCCATCCGAAGAAAGGAGCAATAGTCCATGCGAGACAGAAAGCCCAGATTCCAAGGATTCGCAAAAGAGCTCCATTGTTAGTCATGGGTTTTGCGGCAATACCTCTGACGATGACGTTGTAGCGGTCGAAAGCAATCATTGTCATTGACCATATAGAGGCACATCCGAATAGCGAACCGCAGCAGGCGTAGACTTCACAAGCAAAGGCACCTGCACAAAGCAAATTAAATTATTAATGTTAAAAAATAATAAGTGGACCTCTCCTACAGGGAGAATTATAGATGCTAAACATTTTTGTAAGTGCAACTTTTGATACCAACCACTGACCACTGACCGAATAGTTCTGGATTAAATAAGACATTAGGCATGTTAGGATTTTTTTGCAATTTTTGGACGGAAAACCCGCAGACAATTATTGCTAAACATAATAATTATTGAGGTACACAATATTCTTCACTTACCAAATACCCATGTTTCGTTGTAACAATTTATTACCATAGCCGGTGCCATTGTCAACATCATCAGGAAATCAGAGAAAGCCAGGTTCACTACAAGTAAGTTTGATGGCGTTTTTAGACTCTGCAAGTAAAAAATTCTAAGTCACTTACCTGAAATGATTGAATGATACGTCGTGAATGTCGTAATGTAGCTTTATTCCACTTCAAAAAATCGATAAAGGCACAAGGATAATATGTTTTACAGGTACAAGTGGATAAAGGATGAATGCGGTGACATTGATACTTTGATAAATTAATTAATGTAAGAAAATTGGAAACGAACCTTAGTAGTCATGAATATGTAAACAACCATGCCGTTACCCGAGATAGAAACAAATCCTAGACAACCAATGACGAAACCGAGAAGGGCGTGCCATAGTGGATTCATAGGAGGGAACTGGTACCTGAAAATTAATGTTACAAATCTATATTTTACCTCATGATGGAAAACCGCAAGAATTTGAATAATAAAGTGGATAAGTAAACATAACAGTGAATAAAAGTACAAATATGTATCAAGAATATGAAGAAAGAAATAGGTAGGTGTACAAACCAGTAGGGGTCGATCATGTGTAGCATGTCCGGTGACACCTTATCGACGACGGTTTGGTTGGTGACACCGTACGACGCCATTTGGCTGCCCCATGCTTGAAGAGCAGCCACTCCAGGTCCTACGTCCATGCTTGAAATACTCATTTTCTAATCTGAAAATAGATAATAACCTGAAGTAAAACTTGCTCATTCAACTAGTAGTTCGAATTAAAGGTATGACTACCTACACACAGAATGAAACAGGCAGGCTGACAGTGTAAATGGATTAAATTATAAAATTTGTAGTACCGGGAGGCATCAATGGATGCCGTAAAAGTAGGAACGAGGTGTATGGTACAATTCCCAGAGACATCCAGAAGTGGTAGTTGCAATGATTATAATAATTATACAATACCAAAGGTTAGTAAACTTACTAAGTGTCCAAGGTTGTTGGACGGTGAGTCGGTTACTACAAAAATACTGAAGAAAAACGCTATACGAACTACTCCAGTCTTTTGGTTAATAACAACCTTACTCGGTTGGGGTGCTGGAGACTACTCAATGCTTCCTTGGCTACCCTCGGCTTTTATAAGAACCCCTGGATTACCATTAACGTCATGGACACCGAAATCGATATTCATAATGAGATCTAACTAATTTGTCTAAGAAGGTAAACCCTTACTTGAGTAGGATAATTTTTGGGACGGCCTTCAAGAAAGGTAGAAGTATTTTCAGCCTTGTTATGACTAGCTAAGGATTTTTATGCAAATGAGTATTTACATTGTATGTTTTCGTAGTACAAATCTTTGCCGTTATTTCTTGCCCCTCCTTCTGTTTGCCTCTGTGTCCCACCCAGGCAACATTTATCGTCCCATTTTTCCATCAATTATCTAGAGAGGGATCGTAGGTGCTCTGAAAACGCCAAGACTGAGTGTTTTTATTGGTTCATATTTTAATAACAAATAATGCTGAATAATTCACTCAGCGTCGTCTAGCTCCGAGCTAAGCTGAGCTAGTGTTATGAGCACCTACTAGAAAACTGATATACTTAATACATTACATAGGTACTCAAAGAAACAGATCAAATATCTGCAGATCGTACAAACATCTGTCCCGAGGCGAAAATCGAACCCGGAACCTCCTGTGTAACATGCGGTTCGCCCACCGCGCCACAGAGGTTGTCAATTTCAATATCAATTCATTTAAGATCACATGGAATACTTGTTCATGTTAAAGCTACATGATTATATACTTAGCTTATGTACAAGAAATAATATTTAAAAATAAAAACAGTAATAATAATGTCAATGAATGTCTGTAATAGGGCTATAAATATATAATAATATGAATACAAATTAAAAATAATGTGGCTGTCATAGAACGGCGTTTTGGCATAGAAACTAAGGCTAAGTCGATTTTCTTTTCCTGATTAAAATTTATATGACAACCTGCAAGTGACACTTTGATTTATAAAAATGTTAATCAATCAAACTCACTCAAGTGCTTGCTATATGAATCATTCTCGTATATTAATATGGCCATTAATTTCGTCTCGCTCCGTAGCGCGCTGTACCAACTGATCGAGCACCCAATTATAATTACGATTATGCAATACGTTAGTTAGGAATCAAGTGGGGCCCAATTATTGGCTAGTTTAAAGAGAATCTGATTGGTTTCGAAAACTAATTAGAACTTGTTACACCCAAAGTCTTTGTTGAAGACATTAAAATTTGATTTAAATTTCCTACAAATGTTATAAGATTTTTATCAATACTACATATTATTATGTAATTGATTACTGCGCTGGGTTTGAACAACACAATCACAAGCTGTGGGTAGAAACAATAACATCGTAGGATTAAACAATGATGTTATATTACACGTACGTAGGAGGATGTTTCCGCATTCTTCTAAACATCGACAGCCACACGTGAACATATTCCTAGACTCAATTATTAGAGTTCGATTTACTTTTTAATTCAAATTCTCATTGTTCCCTTGAAAATCAGCTTTTATTGTTAACCTCCTCCTCTCTCTCTCTCCATATATATTGCGTGCCCAGCAGGGTCAACAGCCTATATTGGTCCACTGCTGGACGCAGGCCTCCCATGATAATCGCCTTATTGGTTTTTATCTCATGGGGGTAATGCCCCTAATGGGGATTAGAGGCATTACCCCCATGAGATAAAAACCAATAAGGCGATGGGGATCGCAGCGCTGGGCATGCGGGTTGGGGATCGCAGTTCGGTGGTAAACTTGTTCTGCAGCAGGCGCTGCTGGCTACCCCCCGGAGGATATCCAAGGCGGCACTTACGATACCTGCGAGAAGATTTGGGGTGGAGCAATTCTAAGCCGGCAGGCACAGCAGGGTCTTTAATAATACTTAAGTATCTAGATTATAAACACTTATGTATACCTATAGAATGCAATAAATGATTGACTATTGAGTTTCAATAGTCAATTGCCGTAAATTTTATATTGCGTTTAAAACATGCAAAAAGATTCACTCCGTTCGGATTCGATCCAGCGACCTTCCCAACACAACGGCTGCACTCGCCCAAAATCAATACGAAAAAAAAGGTTCGATAACGTTTAACAATAGAAATCCCAAATATTTTCTTTTGTTCCCGATCCTAGAAAATAGAAGCAGGTATATTGTTCTGGATCGCGCAAACGATATTTTCGGAACAGTTTGCCCAAATGCATTTCTAACGTTACATTGTTGGGGCGTCCGTCTCTTCGCACTAAGCCAGCTGAAGGGAGCTGGTCTAATTCCCTTTAGACGGGAGGTAGAGGTCCTGTATCAGGATCTCGTGACCTTGACCTTGAAACCAGTGAACTACCTCTTGAGGCAGATGATCATATGGCACCAAGTGCATGATTGTTGACCTCAACTCCAGCGACGAAGATATTTTGACGACCTTTTGGAGATTTTATTTAGAAAATTAATGTTCAGGCACCTTGTATAAAGCTTTGAGTTTTCTAAATACAACTCTTCTTTGTCAATCATTTTTGTAGTTTCAATAATTGAAAGCAGGAAATGCTTATAAAACAATGCCACTAATAACGTTTGTTATTATTTTGAAAATAAATCTATGATGTTCACTGAAATTGTAGAAGTCTAGTTAGTGGGAGCCCTCGTAGATTAATAACAAAGTAATCTACTAACTTCCTTTGTCTTTATTTAGCTGCTGCGGAAATCTTACCTTCTCGAGTATTTAATATTTTGAGCTCAAGGTAAATTCAAGTTTCAGAGGTGCTTGTGAATAACAAGGCCTACCTAGCAGTACAGACACAGATTATGTAATGTTATATAGACGTAGGTTTTGCTCATAATGAGGCATAATATGATGTAATTTTGTTTTCTTTTGATTTATTTAATTGGTTTTAATAACCGTGTTAATTAAATAAATAAATATTATGGTAACATATCTAGAAAATAGGTAAAAGGAAATAGGCATTTGCTACGATGGTTATTGTTATCATTATTTCAAATGATTGGCTGTGCAAGCCCACGGCTTTGCACGAAACACGTTTAAACATGGGAACTGATTTATGGAATAAAAAGTAGCCTTTGTATTAATCCAGGTCTAGACCTACAGACTTAACAGACTATATTGGTCCATTGCTGAACGCAGGCCTCCCCTGATAAACGCGTTAGTGGCTTTTATCTCATGGGGGTAATGCCCATAATCCCGGGTATTGGGTATTTATATAATATATGGGCACGCTGGGCATGCGGGTTGGGAATCGCAGTTCGGTGGTATAATTGTTCTGCAGGGCGCTTCTGCCGCCCCCGGTGGATATCCCCTAGTCGCCTCTTACGACCCCCGAGGGGGAGAGTTGGGTTGGTCCAAATTCTAAGCCGGCTCCACACAGTAAACAAGCAACATCAAAAATGCTGTCTAGACCTACATCAATGTATAATTTCATCCCGAACCGTTCAGTAGTTTTAGCGTGAATAGGTTACTAACATCCGAACATCCAAACTTCTGCATTTATAATATTATTGCGATGTAATTGCATTTTAGAGACATTATTTTTGCAATATTTTAGAAAAAATATATGAAAACGTAACTTACCAACTGTTGTAAGCAAAATCGCATGTACAAGTCAAATAAACCATTCACACTGTGAACTGTAATTTTATGAATGTACAACTTCAAATCACAAAATGATCACCACACCTTTTGTCCACCCAAAATTTAAGCTTAAAATAAAACACAGATTTGTCAACATTTTTAACAATTTTAGATCCACGAGCAACAACACATTCAATCATTTTAATGTTATCTAAATGTAGGTAACCCTAATTTTATGTGTTTTAATACATCCTACCCTCTAAATAATTATTATCCTAACAACTTTTTAGAATCTTCGTTCTATAGATGGCATTACGGTGCCAATTTACATTTACTTTTGATTTTCTTACCAGTTTTCATTTGTTTTTCAAAGTAGCAAAATAATAAATAAAGAAATGTACTTTTGTAAAGGATCGACATGCGTAAACGCCTAAATTCAGGCTTAGAAATGCTGTTTTGTCTTAGTATTGTCCAAAATCCTAGATCGCGCAAACGTTGTTTCTATACTCAACAAGGAAAATAGAAGTTTTCAGTTTAGAAGTCTCGGGGTGTCCAGTACTTCTCGGTAAGTCACGTTTCACGTGATTTGAGACAAGTGTATGATTTTCTGAGCCAAACTGTGCATCGCGGTTCCAAATGTTATTGAGTGCTTGGCACGTAGAAAGCGGGTTCGGGGAGATGCTATTCGGCGGAGCTATCTCCTCGAATCTGGTCGGAGTTCAGTTTACTGTTCTCTCAACCACCGAAGAAGTGCGAGTTTGACACCCCCTTTTGCAATTTTTAACCGACTTCGGAATTTAAGATGAGGTTCTCTATTCGGCTGTACTATGTAGGTACATATGTAAGACGATTTCTCAATTGCAAGCCAATTTTGATGATTCTTTTGGTTTTTGTATAGAAAATGATCCCGGTTGGTCCCATTAAATTTTTATTCCCAATGTATATAAGCCAACAAGCAAGCAAGGTAGCAAGGTATTATTTGCCCCGTAAAACTAAAAAAAAAATTAAGTCGGTTTTTAGTTTTATGCCAAGGGTGGGCAGTGAATGCGTTAACCCATGGCAAATGCAAGTGGCGTGGTTATAGGAAAATGGTAACGTCGACTAATTTAGTTTTATTTCAACTATAAAATACATAGGTATTATAAATAATTATAAAGGATAGAAAATTACAATAATTGAATAAAACAATTACAACTAGTACATACACTTACATATATTTCTTAAAAATCTAAGCCGTCACCAGAAGGCAGTGTGGCTAGAACGCTGGCAGCATTGCCACGTTGAATGGCAATGCTAATTCGTTGACCGAAACAGAATGACAACTGAAGTTGCTGGTTTTGTAACTACCAACCAAACCCTGCTACTTAGAACATATAGCTAAGTTACTAAGTACTTAAGTTGCTTTATTAAACTACCTATTCTTTCTTCTGTTCGTGGTTTCGATGCCTACAACACCGAATAACAACTTTAATTTTATCCAGGGCCGGATAAAATTGTGTGTATTTTTTTATATTTATTTCGAAGCATCATTCTCTCGGCTCTCACACTACTCACAGGAAATAAAAGCAACATTAAGAACAAGATTCATGTAAGCACACAACTTCAAAGTTGTATGAAGTAGGTAAGTCATCAATAACGATTAAACTTTCATATGTACGCAAACATTGGGTAGGTACGAGGTACCTATCCCACGTAGAATTTCAGAAGTGAAATGGCATGTTTTAGCTTTTCTCTTTCTTTTTTGGATGAAAACACACAGCTATTGTGAATGGCTGGTTAAATGGTTATCGGGGAGTTTGTATTGCGTTTTGAAAGCCATTCTGCTGCTTAATTCAAACGTATTGTTCATCGCGTACGATTTTTTTATCAAGGAAAAACAAAATTAAACTAAAATGATTCTGAGTTGACCGTAGGCCAAGCACAGCGATTGTTGTCTATAATACAGAAAAATAACATCGCATCGTAAAATATTTTGAAATTAATTCCAAATAACGCACTCGTCCTACGGGTGCTTGCGGAGCAGCGGCACGCGACTCCATCGCCGCCGCGCCGCGCGCCGCGCCGTTGCGCCCCGGCGGCGGCGCGGCGGCGGCGCGCTGAAGCTTGGCACCACTGTCAAGCTCTAACGCGCTAAACGCTCCATCTACAAAAATCAGCTTAGGTACGCTGCCGCCGCCGCTTTCCTTGAATATGCGCCCTAAGCAATGTAGGTATATTGCAGAGGATACAATGACGTGCGATACGTCATAACATGCACGTTACGTGGTCGTTGCTCGATTTACAGAACGACCAAGAATTTATTTATAGGCCACCATTGACGTAGTTTAGCTGCTTCATAGCTATTAATACCTTTGACATTATTAAACTTACCCTTCGGTTTGACGCGTATGTCAGCACAAAGGTGAGTGAGTAGAGTGCACGTAACACAAGCTTGAATTAGAACTTAATCAAGCGTTGTAAAACCAATATATTTTATAATAAAAGTAACTAAAGAAGGTCGTTCAAATGAGTCTAATATTCAAATCTGTGCAAGGATAAAATAAATAAAACATGATTTTTAATACACTATTATAATTTAAATAAAATTTTCCAAATGTTAACCAACAACAAATCGCTGATGTTGTTCAACAAGCGGGCAATGTAGGATGAGTCGTGGGCGAAATCCACCACAGAATGGATCCCCAAAGACAGGAAACGACCTCGCCTCAGACTAAAGCGTGCCAGCAGTGGGACCGTACAGACTTATAAAAAAATAAAATAAAAAAATTAACCGCGAGACAGGTACTTACCTATAAATATACTCTCACGATTAAAAATAATTTTCGTATTTGGCTTTGTTCAAACCTAAAAATGTTTGTTTGCTTACCGTACCATCTTGTTTGTTTTAATCAATTCAAAACATTCATACTCAAACCAAATACAATCTGCAGATTAATCAAAAAATATATCCCGCGAAAGGAATCGAACTCGCAACCTCTTGCTTCGCAGGCAGACCGTCGCCCGCTGCGCCACTAAGATCGTCGTTATCCAGGGATGTGAGCATTATCCTTAAGTCGGTTCAAAATACTAGCTCCTAGTATTTTTAACCGACTTCAAAAAAAGGAGGAGGTTCTATATCCGGCTGAATGTAAAGTATGTTTTTTTTTTACTTTTTTTATGTCTTTTCGCCGATTTCTCCTCCAATAATAGACCGATTTTAAAAATTCTATCACTGTATGGAGTGACCTCGAGATGGTTACTAATCCTAAATTACGGGACACATACTAATCCCTCGGGAATATTCCCGAGGGATTAGTATGTGTCTCGCAAAACTTAAAAAACTGTGTAAAAGGAATTTTGTTTCGGTTTTTAGTATTTTCAAAACTATGAAATTAATAACAGTTACATAGCTTTACAGTAAGTATAAGTAGGACCACACATTGACTGTGACGACCTCTGTGGCGCGGCGGGCGAAGGTCCGCCTGCGACGCAGGAGGTTGCGGTTTCAATTGCTGCCTCGGGACAAATGTTTGTACGATCTGCAGATATTAGTTCCGGGTGTTCTGGATGTTTTCTATGTATAATAAATCATATCTACCTATGTATACCCATAACATAAGCTCTGCTTAGCTTAGGAGTAGATGATGCTGTGTGGCTTGTCCAGCATTAGATAGATAGATAGATAGATAATTCTTTATTGTACCACACTAAGAAAGAAAACAATACAGCATAGCTCATCTTTTCGGGAAAAATCATTTTCTGTTGAGGCTGTTAGACTCTGGAACTCTCTTCCCTATGATATCAGAAAAGTTGAATCAAAGGATAGTTTTAAAAAGTTGACACGTGAGCATTTTTTAAGTAATCTTTACCCGACTTCTAGTTAGGTAACTCAACCATCTTTTTAACTTTTTGTGATTTTTATTGCTACCTTTCTTCATTAAAACATTGTAAGTACCTATTATAATATATATTTATTTATATATATATATTTAGATATTATATATATTATTATATAGTGCAAGTTTTAATATAAATTAATGTAGTTTTTCTAGCTTAGTTTAATTATAGCACGCCTTTTTGTTTTATTTCTACCATGTGTGGTTGGCAGGTAGAAAATGCCATCGGCATTAAGCCCACCATTTGTATACTTTTGTTAAATGTGTGCAATAAAGTATTTAAATAAATAAATAAATAAATAAATAATACAGAAATAGATGCTAAGAGTAGATGAAGTACAAAGGCGGCCTTATCGCTATGAGCGATCTCTTCCAGACAACCTTGGGATGGACTGGACATGTAAGAACAAAAAAGACGGTGGCACTCAAAGAATAAAAGAAAAAAAAATAGTAGTTAAACTACATACTATAATAGGTACCTACAAACATTATAATAAACTTACTTAAACATAAAATTTCTATTTCGGTCAACGAATCAGCATTGCCATTCAACGTGGTAATGCTGCCAGCATTCTGGGCACTCTGCCTTCTGGTGACGGCTTAGATTTTTAAGAAATAGATATTAAGTGTATATACTAGTTGTAAATGTTTTATTCTGTTATTATCTGAAATAAACCTATATATTAAAACTTTACTAAAAACAAGAGCAATACTCCAACAACGCATAATAGCAGACGCACAGCGGAAAAGGTGCAAATTAGAGTTTGGAAACGGACCAGTGACGAATGATTTATTTATTATTGTCTAGCATACATATGTATATATACTAGAATAACATTATAAAAAACATTTTGTATAAGTACCTACCTAATTTTACAGACATACTCAACATAAAATTTAGGTTTTCTAACTTTTACAAGGATAGATAATGCTGATGAAGCAGTTTTTAGCATTATTGAGTGTACAGGCTACAGCCCTTCAGCTAGAGGATTCAGTACTCGCGTTGCGTATTATTCAGATGTAAAGCACCTGAGCCAAACAACGTAGGCAATTTATTGGTGTACTCGCTATTAAAACGATAAGGCTGCCTGTCCGTAAAGATCGATAGATAGATATGATGGTTTTTTCGGTGCACAACCATAGACAGCACAACACAAAATCAAACATAGACAATAAAGTAGGTAGGAATCGGTATGAATGCAGTAACATAAGAATTAAGATTATAGTAAAGATATAAATAAATAAAAACTTTATTGACAAAGAAAATTACAATTCAAAAATAAAAACAAATTAGACACTAAACTAGTATTTACAATTGAAACAATTAAGCTAACTGCAGACTGTTGCAAATAATCTACAGGTAGCTCAACTGATCCATGTCAATACTAGTGGGAAGCACATACGATCATCTAGCATCGAATTAGAGCTTGTGTTATGGGTTCTAGATGGCTGATACTAATACATTAAATGGATAGGTATTTATAATATACACTACTGCGGACTCAATATTTTATTGTAAATATTTTATTGTGTCACAAATAAAGGATTTAATTTGATTTGCTTATAAAAAACCCAGAACAAATATCTACCAAAATGTTGAAGATTCAGATGTTGGAGTCACTTCACAGCAATGACGCTGATGAAAACCCAGACCAGCAGCAAAATGGGTAAGCACCATGAACTTTACTCGTGTGGTATTCCAACCACTAACTAGGTCGGCGGGCAAACTTTAACAGTAACTGTTAAAGTTAATGTTGATGTAAGAAATTGGTTAATTTAAATTGTATTACATGCCAAAATAAATAAAAAATAACCTTCACCAGTCCACTGCTACAGTATATGTAATGTATAGAGCACCTCTGTTAAGTGCCTCATTCACTATTAAGTCAGATCGTACAATTGTCCCGAGGCGGAAATCGAATCCGCAACCTGTTGCGTGCGCTCTCTGCGCCTTCTCTGCGCCACTGAGGTCGTCTACGTATCACCACCTATTAACAAACAGGATGCTCTGTTTTCATAATCTTGGGTCTTTAGTGGAAAGCTGTCGTGGGAAGCCAGCCTAAAGATGTTGTTACTGGGACATCAGTAGGGATGTAGGAATGTAGGTCATTCATTAGGAAGCAATCTAAAGTAAAATATGCTCGGAATTAAGTAAGAAATAAGATTTGTTGGTTAATTTATTGGTTGGCTTGGCTACCTACTTAAATAGTTTTTTTTTTAATGAGGAATATTTTTTTTTTACACAGGCTTAGGTACAGTAGGGGTCAGAAGTGGTAACCTAGATTGTAAAGACATTGTCTTACAGCCATTCGTGGTGATTACGACCTTTATACTCGTAAATCAATAATGCATTCCCCTAATTCGAACACCGGTACTGTTAGCTCGCTGGCGCAGCGGCTAATAGGTAAGTATAATAATCTTCTATCTATATATATATAAAAGAAAGTCGTGTTAGTTACACCATTTATAACTCAAGAACGGCTGAACGGATCTCGGTGAAATTTGGCAGCGAGGTAGATGGTATCCCGGGGCCGGACATAGGCTACCTTTTATTCCGGAAAAAAGCGTGCGAAGCCGCGGGCTGCAGCTAGTTATCTATAAAATAAAGATTATACAAGAAAAAGAAATTGAGGCTAAAAAATATTTATTTTTTAACATCAATTAATTTTTATTTTATTTTAACATTATTTTAATGTTAATATAAAACAAAGATTTGAATTCGGTGCATCAGAACGTGAATCCTCACACAATCCACACACACACAGTTGCATCGACACAGCTGTGTCGATGCAACTTAACTACAGAAACTAAAACCGTTGGACTGAAATTTAGAAATACATAGATGAAATTTACTATTTTAAATCGTAGTAATCTTCAAGCGAATAGGCTCCAAAAATGGCCGCCACTGTACTTGTATGGAGAAGGAGCAAGTACGTAGGATCAGAATGATAATAATCAATATCTGTGCTGCATTGGGCTAAGCCCGTCTTGTAAACGGAAGGTTGCAGGTTCGAATCCGCCGTAGGAGATTTTTTTTTAAAGTTTTTGTGTAAAAGTATTAAATTAAACTCTTTTTCACCGATTTAAAAAAGAGGAGATTCTGTGTTAGATAGATCGCGATAGACGCGGAACTAACGCGGCAGAATCAGCGCACCGTGCGATTTTGGTTTAAACGCTTTCGTGATGGAGACTTTGATTTGAAGAATGAACCACGTGGAAGACCGCCCACACAAGTGATTAACAATGAATTGAAAGAGATGGTGGAAGCCGATCCGAACCAAACTACCCAGGAATTAGCGGCATGGTTAATCGTTACCTTACCAACAATATTGAATCATTTGCGTCAAATCAATAAAATTAAAAAGTATGAAAAATAGGTGTCTCATGATTTGGCGGACTACCATTTTTTTCGTGATTTGAACAATTTTCTACGTGATAAAAAGTTTTCTTCCCAGAAGGCAGTACAAAATGCTTTCAAACAGTTTGACGAATCTAAATCACCAGAGTTCTATCGCAAAGGCATAAATGACCTTCCTATTAGATGGCAGCAATGTATAGATAATAATGGTAATTATTTTGATTAAATAAATATGTTAAAATAAAAAAAAACCTATTTCAGTTTTTCAGTACAAATCAGCAGTTTCATACGTTAACCCCTAATATTTTTGATATATATTCGCCACAGATTACCCACATTTCAATGGGGGGTCATCTGTGATATTCGCCTAGGTATTTCTCCGTCAACTGAAGACCAATTTTTATAATTATTTTAATACTTAATAGAGAATAATAATATCCCGAGTTAGCCTAATAAAAATGTTATTTCCGAGGAAAGGTTTTTTCAGTCCTGTAAAACTCAAAAAACAGTGTAAGTAATTTAAAGTCAGTTTTAATAAATATTTTCAAAAGAAATAAATTATTTAATTTTCATAACGATGTAGGAGAGAGCTTGTTATTTTTTTACTAGTTTACAATTCAATAATAATTTAAAAAGAATGAGGTCAAAAGGAAAGTCAAACCTCCTACGTCGGTGGTGTCGAGTGCAAAGCACTACACAATCCAACATCTCAGCACGAAGCCTAGACGATACGATCCATACAACAGTATTTCACGCCCAACCAATTTTGATGCGCCTTGCATTTTACGTTCTTACAAGGTCACACTTCCCGCGTAGAAACGGACTCCCCAAACACCCACGCTAAAGTTGTCTATCTAAGCTGAACGGTTGAAAAATAACGTTTGCGCGATCTAGGATCCATATTAAAAAAACAAGGGTTGTATGGAGCGAAGGGATGACGGGAATGTGCGGCAAACTACCAGTAGAGGGCAGGACGAGCGTGTAAGTCGAATAGACGAGAAGTGACATGATCGGATTGAACGCCTACGTATTGATTGCGTGTCATTTACAAAGCGACAGTCTTGACCGTAGTACAAGAAAATACAGTGTACTGTGTAAATAATTAAATTATATATAGATGCAAAACCAGTAAAATAGGGCTCTAATTTAACTTTGGATACTTATTTATTTTATTTAATTAAATCTTATATTTTAAAATGGCTTTTAGCCAAACACTGACTACGTCAGCCCTGTTCAATTGAATGCACTAACAGGGCAGTTATCATATAAAATGTCAATATTTTATCATAAATAAACTTTTATACAGAATCTTGAGCGTTGTAGCACAGTGGGCGAAGGTCCGCTTTAGACGCAGGAGGTTGCGGGATCGATCCTCACAGCCGGTCTAATTTTGTATGATTTGATTTTTTTGTGTAAGGTTTATGTGTTTGCTTTGTATCAGATTTTAACCATAATACATCAAGCCCTACTAACTTTGGGGTTAGATGATGCTGTGTAAAACGGTGAAGATATTTGGTCGAAAACAACGCCAAAACTACTGAATGGATCGTGCTGAAATTTAGCAGACAAAGTTCTGGGCCTCTATTAACATAATAGGATACTTTTTTTCTGAAAAACGCGTGCGAAGCCGTTAGCAACTAGTATGAAATAAAGTCAAAGTCAAAAACTCTTTATTCCCATAAATACAATAAATCTACAATTAGAAAAGGTCAAATTCTTAATACTTAAACACTGACACGGAAATAATGTGATATTTGTGATTTCAGTCGCTTCGGTATGTTGACTAAAGTAAAGAAGCGACGACGAAATCTTTAGCCTGTTAGTTGTTATTTTTCGAGTTGGAGCAAATCCCGTCCCAAGCTTTTTTATCCTCTAGACTAGAGGATAAAAAAGCCGAGAGTCTAGATAATCTGATATTTCATAGTAGGCCTTTTTACTCAAGAAGGTTTTAACAATTTGTTTGAAAGTGGTTATCTTAATAATTTTATTTGTAAGAAATTCTCTGGTACTAACTCTGGTCAACCGACAAACCAGAATGTTATGATGCGAACCCGGGAAGAGAAACTCGTAACATTCAACCGATCATAAATTTTCTCCATATCCTCCCTGACATTTTAAACTATTCCAATTACACAACACCACAAACAAGTTCTGAGGCGTTATGAGAGGAATTCTGTAATTACTTGAAGATCTTTTGAGATTGCTATAGATCTTATTATCGAAGGCTTCGTTGTTAGTCAACAATGACAAAATACAGTCTTGTACGTCTTTTGTCATAGTTATCGTTGTTAAGCAATTGAAAATCGCCACCAATTTTTTTCAAACTTCGTATTCTATCTATTTAACAACTTATCTAGCCCGGTGTGGGCTCATGCCTGCTTGACATGCAGAAGGTTGCGGGTTCGAGTCCCACGGCGGATAAAATGTTTAGTATTTTACAACATAGAAATTTGTTTTGGGAAAGGCTTTTTTCTTTTTTTTTTAAATTTTTGGCAAACATAATTATCGACATTTAGTCCCCGTAACACAAACTCTGAGCTGGATGATCATGTGTGCATTTTTAATAGATCAAAAACCAAAAGGAAGTTTTATTTTATTATAAGTATGAATTTTACTTGATATCTTAATCTTTGGTTAACACTTTCATTGCCGCCGTTGCAAATGGGCGGCCCAACCAGCTGCAGCGCTGCCGGTAGTGAATGCATTAACCGATTTTGGTGATAATCTCACTATATTGTGTAGGTACCTACTAGAGAATAATCCCGATGCGGTTTATTTCGAAGAATAATTTGTCCCGTAAAACCTAAAAAAAAAGTTATGGAATTTACAGTCGGTTTTCAGTTTTGGTTATGATGGGGAGTGTTATTTATTTATTTATCCAGCATTATTATTATCGAATTTTTTTTGTTTCAGATCGACTAAAGCCTAGATAGTGGATAAGTGACAATAAGTGAATTTACACTGGTGTAGTGAATGTGAAGTGAATTCGTCTGACATGTGATCCAAAATGTTGAAGATTCAGATGTTGGAGTCACTTCACAGCAATGACGCTGATGAAAACCCAGACCAGCAGCAAAATGGGTAAGCACCATGAACTTTACTCGTGTGGTATTCCAACCACTAACTAGGTCGGCGGGCAAACTTTAACCGTAACTGTTAAAGTTAATGTTGATGTAAGTAATTGGTTAATTTAAATTGTATTACATGCCAAAATAAATAAAAAATAACCTTTACCAGTCCACTGCTACATTATATGTAATGTATACAGCACCTCTGTTAAGTGCCTCATTCACTTTAAGTCACCTCTTACAAAACCCGCGGAAAGAATGGGTGGTGCGAATTCGAAGCCGGCGGCAGCGACCAAAACGGTCTGAGGGAACCCAAAAGCTAAAATGAAAATTATAATAATAATAAAGCGTTTTTATTTCCTTAATAAAATAAAAATATACAAAGTTAATTAATATGGATTAAATATGAAACTTAATTTGTATTACAATAACACAATATTCGCATATTTAACTTATATTTTTTAAATTAGATTTATAACAAAATTATTAAGGACCTCTCATCGAGTGAAGGCCTCCTCCATTTTACTCCAAGCTTTCCTTTCTTGTGCTTTGTTTAGCCAGTCCATGCCAGCTGATTTGTTTATTTCATCTATCCATCCAGGGAAAAAATTATAATAACACTGCAAATATAATTATTACGTACGTACGACTAATGTTACGAGTTCGCGGAAATCAGTCTCCACTTCCTCAACCCAATGCCATATCGACTCGTCTACGCCTCGTGGACTCACCCTAGAATAACACTCTCTATGGGAATCATTTTCCCAATAACAGGAAATTAAATTGTCCCGACTTTTGGGACAATTTTTCCGAATAACTGAAATAAAACGGGAACAAGAATCACAGTCTCTTCACCTAGATTCTATTTCAACGGTATTGATTTTAATAGTCGGGGAGTCTGTGGTTTTATCATAATGTACATAAGTAAAAGGTATTGATGATAAAAATAATAATAGGTACATCATTTATTTCAGGCAACATTAGTCTAGTACAGGATGTATAATACTTAAAAACTACGGCCCATATAAAACATATACCGTAGTCTAACATACATAAAACAAACCTATTTACTACCACGTAGTGTCGGCGACGCCATATGTATCCGGCCATCTACTTTCTAATTCATAGAAGTTAATTATTAGCATCCTCCTTTTGTATAGTTGAGTAAATATTCTCAAAATAGCATTTTAGTACGTGGACCTGTCAAATGTCACCATTGCAAAGCGCGGATTTAGGCAGAGCCATTATGGAAAAGAAGTTGAAGGATAAAAGAGGAGATATATTTGGAGTATTTATTGAAAACAACATATTATATAAAATGAAATGATTCGAAGTAGTAAACGCATATCATTACATTAATTACTTGAGACTGGTGTTTAAACTGATTTTTCTAATATAATGGACTCAAATAATATGGATTCCTAACTTTTCAGCCCTAATCATTTGATTTAAAAAGACTATGTAAGTAGATACTACTTTTATCTATGAGATATTCATATTGTAAACATTTCAATTCAGTTATGTTAATTAAAGTGGTAGCTACTGGTTTCTTATTAAATACATTATTTCACTTATCAATCGTAAAGCCATTTCTCCATATCCCTCATTCGAGCGTCATGTCAGTCGATTTGATCATACATTGTGACGTAAACAAGTCCACCATCGCCTCCTATGATATCATTCATATTTCCTCATCTTCATCCGCAACTTCATTTGAACTTCAGTCCATTTGATCAAACGGCATGACGCAACAACTCCACCACCGTCTCCCATGTACGATAACCGACGCCGCGGCGCCGGCATAATTTCGCAAATAACTTTTTATTGGGGCATTACAGAGTTGTTTGTCCTCGGGACATGAAGTTCGGTAACAATTTCGACAAACAGATTCCCTAAGCGCTGGCTATAAATGAAGCGCGATGAATTCTTTGGATCTTTGTTGATTGTTTTGCAGGAACTATCTTTAGGGTCCCGTCCGGTGCCTACCTGCAAAATAAAATAAAAACTGAAACCTCGGTCTGAAAAAATATAGCTTAATTTTGACAGTTTTTGTAGTTCATTGGCAAAGTTCTGTCTGACTCCCGCAAAAAAAAATTTTTTTGTTTTTTATAAAAAAAAACCATCAGAGGGGTGCGTAAAATATCTTTGTATAAATTAATTATCCAACAAAAAATACTTACCCATAAGCATAGTCATCACATTCACATCAGATACCTACTCATATTAAGGATTATGTAATCAAGTTCTGCTAACTTTGGAACTAGATGCTGAGAAATGTATATTTAGCATGCGATTGATTAACTTTAAAGTAAACACAACAACAATGTCCTCACCTATATTTTACAATAACCACAACACACATTTCCAATCAACCCCGTCACAGCAAGGAGTCTGTAAAAACATGGTGATTGTAAATGAGAATGAAAACCATGTCGGCGACATGACGACGACGCCCTCTTGAGGAAAACAACATGGTTTACGGTATTTTGCTCTCTTTACGCGGATAAGAAAGATTAGGTAGAATAAACTAAGTGGTTATCTAAGTTCTAATAGTTCTAAGTGTTTGCTTACAAGACTTACTTGAAGACAAATTATCATAATCAATTTCAAAGTACCTATGTATATATAGTTTATGTAGATGCGTTACCGTTTTTGTGTTTGTGATAGGGATCGGTTTCGGTGGAATTTTAAGGAACTAAATATTGGAACTATGGACTTTCAAGTTTTTCCTCCGGTGAGATTGGAATTGGTATCAATCAGTTATCATGAATAAGCAATGAAATCACACTCATATAAAAAATTAAAAAAATGTTTTTAGAAATTATAATTTAAAATTAAGCCATAATCACTAGTTTTACTGAAAAATTCAAAAATAATAATAGGTTTAGGGTGTAACTACAGAAAGACGAAAACATTAAAGTAATTAATTTTAATTCTTATAACAAATCCTAACAATAATAAAGAAAAAAAAAACGGTGTCAAATTATATACTTCGGTGGAGTCACCCTACTTAGATAAGAAATGGCGCAGGGCTATCGCTTAGCTAATAATGAAAGATCTACCAGCGCCGTCCCAGATACACCTCTCACTTTAAAAAGTAATGCCTCTCTGGATGCGAACACTGGAAAACCAGGTTACTTCTGGCCAGCTAACCCCTACTGGTTCACCAAGTATACACGGACACCCAATCTTCGAACGCCAATATAGTTTATAAATCCTTCAATTCGTTGGAAAACATCGTTTGCGCGATCTAGGAAGAATGTTCGGTTTTTGAATGCAGTTCGATTCTTAGCAGAGGATACTTTTTGCACTCAGGCAATGTCAAATGATTTTTTTGTTTGGTCGTATTAACTTCGCGCCAGCATGAAGACAGTACAAATAAAAAATTTAAAAATTATGTTTTACGAATATTGATGAAAATGTATCGAACACGCGTTGAAATCTTTTGAATGGGAGCTTTAATCAATGATCATTAAAGTCATATTGATGGAATCCTTACACTTTTCTCATACACAATATTCCTTTGATTTATTAAATCTGAAAAATTATAATAATTAATAATTTCAAATTTCAAATATATCAAATCCGTGTGCATTGTACGTATATTTAATTTTGTGTAATGTAGGTAGGAACCTAATATCTTTTTGTAAATAATTTATGTTAACGTACAATAAAATATTTATGTGTTGTGTGTAAACCCGTTATAATCGACCCAGATGATCAAACAATCTGCTCAATTACATACCATAAAAATCAACTTTATTTTTTTTCTTATTAAAAAATATATAGAAATATATTCATAAATGTAGACAATTCACACAGCCCCAGACTAAGCAGAGATTGTGTTATGGATACTAGATAACTGATATACTTAATACAATTTTAAATAAATACCTATACGTATATGTACATATCATTTTTAATTGAACATCAGTTGCCAGTACTTTATTTATAAATAAACGGTACGAATTTCAAATATGTATACAATCTTATCTTGCGTAATGCACAGATCATTCAAATCGAGATGAAGTAATATACCCAATTATAACTAACTAGCCGAAAGATGGAAGTAGGCTACATTTAACCAGTGGTTAGAGTTGAGCCATTGGACAATGAGGAGTTTGATACCTGCAATTATCTAATGGTACTCTTGCACTCGTGATTTAATTAGTGCAGGGCCGTTGGCAGTGACGAATTTGTATGGGCAACTGCAGTTGCGTAAAACGTTAATATTATGTACCGACTAGCTCAACAAGATGTTTCAAGACATAGATAATATTTTCGGTGATACATAGTGATACGAACCAAGTCGTTGATTTCATTGATGTGGAGTGTATGTATGTTTCTTTACGTGTGTAGGTATTATGTGCAGTTTACTTTACCATTGGACGTCATCATCACCCAAGCCCCTAAATCTCACACTCACAAGTAATTAGCTAATTAAAAAAAAATCAACAGCCTCAAATTATTTACTTTGGTACATAAATAAATAAGAATGTTTGCACTTATTTCCATCAATAAGCCAAGAGCTCTCTCGATAAAGTCACCGCTCACACAAATACACAGACTGACATGTTGACCAATTTTATATGAAAGGAGGGGTGTTAAGCCCTTCTTTTCACTTAGGTGGCTTAGAAAACAGCAAAGCCAGGGAAGTCACCGCACATAAAGATACACAGACTGACATGTTGACCAATTTTATATGAAAGGAGGGGTGTTAAGCCCTTCTTTTCACTTTGGTGGCTTAGAAAACAGCATAAGCCTAAATCCGGCCCTGGAACACGGTTACTTACAGTATGTTACACAACAACGGTCCGCCACACATACACCGTTCACAAATCAACCACCCATGTAATTATGCTAGAACTAGAAAAACATATCAATTACTTACTGTATGCCAGCTAGACAATGAATGGAGAATTATGGGATTTTATTCAGTTGTGTTAAATAAATTACTGAACCCGAGAAAAACGAGACGGGAATCTTCAACAACGAAGGAAACCGAGCGAATCTAACGCCACCTCCTTTTCGTTTCACAAAGAAGTATTACTTATCTACCAAACGCAAATGTGCAAGGTGGAGAAATAAGTAAGGTACAGCAGCATCATATACTATAACCGTAGAATAAGTTAAATAAGATCTGTAACGTTTCTGTAGTCTGAAATAAATGAATTATTATTATTATTAATATAGCCAGAACAATTGGTGAAAATAAAGCATGCCAAGAAGATAACATTACCATAAATAAATAAAAAATTGTCAACAACAAATTTTTTTTTTTTTCAGCCTCTTTCGTTGCTTCACTGCTTAGCAAGGGCGTCCCCAAATAAAACTACAGGGGAATAAAATCTTTAGGCGCATGGTGGGAATCGAACCTACCTTCAGATTATATCTCAAAAAGCTAATAAAATTGTGACTACTACAAGATATTTTCCAAAAATAAATGTGTATTATAAATAATGCCTGACCCAGATGTAGCCAGACGGATCATCTATCAAACCCCAATAATGATTTACCTAAGGGTTATTAATTTTCCATCGTCGCCTCTTACAAAAGTATAACCTGTCAAAGACAACACCTCGTTACCCATTTCACTGAGGCCCAAGAAATATCTTACTAGAAAATATCCTAAATCGACCAGTATAAGATCAACCCGGGTTTGTAGGATGCTTTTTGTTATCATGGGGCAGGTTATTCTGGTCCTATTATAAAAGTAAGTTCGAGTATCAGTTCTGTATGGAGGTAAGTTGCGTAATTTGTTCAATAACTTCATAGCTCGTAAAATTGAATTAAGGTTTAGGGAGCAATTGATGTTCTTCCCGTGTAATTTTACTTGTTATAAATTGTTCAAATAAACCTAATTTTCTTTAAATTATTATATTATATTTTAGGTTAGTAACCTAAATACATTAAATTTCGTTTCGTGTGTGCGAGATTCAACTTTTTGGTGCTATGCAATTTTTTCGGCGTTCTACATGGAATAAAAATAACGGAAAAATTATTTGCCGCAAATCCTAAACCATTTTCTATGAACCCATGTTGAAAACATCTTCGATCCAATTTTGTTTTGGGAGCATTTGGGAATATGTTGATTTATAGCCGAAAATCGCTTATTTTCCCAAATGCTTCACTTCTATACGATTTGTGGCGAATTACTTTTCCGCTGGTTTTATTCCATGTAGAACGCAGAAAAATTTTAATCCATAACAAAAAAAAAAAAAAATTTAACCTCGCGCCACCACAAAACGATTGACCGATTACAATCATTATCTGGTACAGTAAGTAAAATACAATACAAGAGAGATAATAAAATGAATCGCCTTGTAGCGGCATCTATGCATTCTTACTAGAAGCTTATTTTATTCAGATGGATTAGTGAAGTTCACACTTGAAGTATCTAGTACTAATTGATTCCGATAGATGACTCTTAACTTTATACATACTAGTTCAAGTCTACGATCATAGATGGCGCTTCTATCAAATTCTCGTAATAAAACATCGAATATGAAGAGCGATGTCATTGTGTCTTATTAGAATTTATGCCCTACTCTGACCTATAACTTTACTCAGAGGGTACTACCTTCCCACTGGAGCAGTCAGTACCTAAGTTCATACCTAGACAAGTAAGTAGGTATCTAGGCACTCAGTTACTTGACCTGAGTCAGATATCCGACTAATGTAGCTTAGGTTGGTACACAGGAGAGACTTAATTCACTTAGAAACAAACAGTTATCTAGGCCAGAAAGCTCAAGGGAGGCAATAAGAAATCCAAGCCAATTAATTAGTTAACCGGCTGGGGTGTTGTAGGTAACTAAATTAAATTCTATTATAAAGGGTTGTGTTTGAAACATTTAACGCTAAATTAGATGCCTATCATTATTAATTTATTTGTACGACATATTAATATGTAGTTAAGTACTTATGCTACGTACACCACGCATATATTTTCTTTGACTAAATGTAAGAATGCAATATTGCATAGGCTCTTCTTTTTATGAATAGTGATGCGAATCTATCCGCTCAAAAAATATCGGTAAATGAGAGCTTCGATATTTATCGAGCTAACAGAAAACGTATGTATGTAAAATTGTATTCTTTCATTAAGCCAAAGAAAATAAATGCGTGGACGGAGTATAGGTAGGTTAAAGACACGGGATAAAAATCCAAACAAAATGTAGCTAAGTACTGCGATAAATGAATTGTTTTAAAACTGAATGCGTCTGAATGATGAAGTCTAAAAAAATCCCATAGTTATATTATAAGTTGTTATAAGTATAGCAATTTTAAAATATTTTTTTTGTTAAACAATTTTATTTTGATAAACATTATAAACCAAGTATGACGAAGGCTCCACTATCTCTGTAAAGGCACAGTTTTAACTTAGATTTCTTGATGCATGCAAGTCTAGACCAATGTAATTTTGTTTTTACTAGCATTCTCAGTTTAATTACATTTTTTAATAAGCAATTTAGAAAGGCATGACGTCGGATCGTTAACTCCGTAATAATCAGGCACCGATATGCCTCATTTACTTATAAGAAAATTGTCTTAAGTTAATACAAAAAGTTATTGCGTAGAAATAAATAAGTTATGGGCCGTGAAGGGTTGAATTGCTGGCATCTGGTGGAGGTCGTTAGTTTTACTTTTACAGCAGTAGGGTAAGTCTATCACTAAGACCTTCGTGATACATCAACGCTACCATCGTCAATTATCATCAGAGATTGTGATTGTGGTCAAACGAAGGTCTACTCACCATGAAGAAAACTTTCTAGCGCGACTCTGCAAACGGAGTGTTGGCTTTCAATTTGTCTTGAGTTGACCCAGGATGCCATGTGGCCAGGTGGGAGGAAGATCTGCGAATGCCTGCTGGCAGATGCCGTATGCGGCAAGCTTAAGACAGGGCTCTATGGCGCTCATTACAGGAGGCCTTAATCCGACCGTACCTGCAGTTGTATCTATAGGATAATGATGCTGACGATGCACGAACAAACAAAAACATGCAGAAGTAGAAACTATTAATCACAAAGCACAGATCCTATTCATTGGTCCAAGTTGCTGCTATTTGAATTGATCTGACACATCGAACAAAGACTAATCAATTCGATTTGCATCAGTGTTGAATCCAAGCCTGCACTGACCTATTAAGGTTGTCTGGGTTAACCCTTCTGTTTTGGGAATCCTAATTGTAAATCCTGACTAGCATTGACTTATGCCTGCGCATCGAATATCGTCTTACTTTGTTCTTATTTTGATTACGAGCTTCTTCTGCCCGCGGTTTCGCACGCATTTTGCCGAGATAAAAACTAGCATATTTATTTTATTCCTTTGATTTAAAACCACATTATTCAAAAATCAGCCTGCTACGTTCAGTAATTTTGGCGTTGTCTTCGCCCAAACATCTCACAACTTCACATCTTCGCAAACTAAAACTTAAATACTATAAAGGAGTTTTATAGATTTATCTTCACACAACCCTTTGCATTTGTTTATTTAAATTCTAAATCAGGAGGTACCTAGACAAGTTCGACTATTAGAACGGAAAGATTTTTTGTCAGGCAGAAGACGTGTCTCGTTTCGACAAAAAAATATTTCTGCCACAAAAAATAAAAGAAGCGCGCGTGCGAACCAGTTTCTAATCTAAGCCATAAAAAAAATACCTGGATTGGCGCGTGGCAGTCGTGGCATGCTCTTCCGGTGTCTTCCCCTTTACAATAATAATGACTTACCCTTTGCCACAAAATGGCGTATCAACCAAAAAGGTTAACTGAACTAGCTGTTTTATTTCGCAGTCAAATGATTCCATTTGGTAACGCATAATACACATTGAAAGGAAACTTGATATTGGCTTTGGAATGGGTATGTAGTGCTTGCAAGATTATTGAAGATTTTTTTGTTCCATTTGGAACAAAACGGTCGAAGTGATCCTTACAGCTGAATCACAGATTAGGTAATTTTATTTTCTAACCTTACTTAGTTATGTGTCAAAGAGTACTCAAAATGCCGATTTTATGTCAGAGCTAAAAATAATATAACCGAAGAGTTTTTTTAACTTATGTTAATATCTCACTTAAAATAACTGAAGTATTTCTCGTTCCTAAAATTTAGAACTTAAATTGGTCCAAATCACGGCTATTAAAATAAAAGTGATAGTGTAATTTGCTTGTCTTAAAAATTGCCGGCTATATTTTTTGGACGGACATTAATTAGTCGGTCACGTCCGACCGGATGTAACAACTAGGTATTACGAGTTTACCGGTTTATTTTCTTTATAATTTAATAAGCAACGTATGTCGGATGTCCAATTGTCCCTGCTTAGTGTCCGGAACGTTATTGTTGTTCTTCCTAAGGTGAGTTATGGACATAATTTGTCTAGCTTTGTTATCGGAGTTGAAGGAACTAGGGCATGTTTTCAAAGTCTTTTGGATGTTTTCTTTAGTTATATTTAATGTAGCTATGTCATGTTTTGACTATTAACGTATCTTGGCTTGACCTGATCATTATACCATTTATTGACCATTATATTAGGGTAGCTGTTACCCGTGACTTCTTCATCATCGTGATTCATAAGTTTTGTTCTGTATTTGCTTTCAAACTCACTGCTCTCTGCTGACACCTCATTAAATATTTTGTTTATATTTTGTACTCGTATTTGTTACATTGCTAACGGTTGATGAGATGCAGGGCATTTTCATTTAGTTTTTTTCGTACAAGCTTAGAGATAGAGAAACATCGTCAGAATATCAGAAAACTATGAATCAAATATGTGTTCGTTTTAGAAGGGAAAGCTACGTGTAAAATTTTGTAATTCTTTTGCTTATGGTTGTTGAGATACAAAGCATTTTCGTATAACTTCAGTATTTTCGTTTAGTTTTAAAGATAGGCAAACATCGTCAAAATTTCAGAAAAAGATGATTCAAATATGTTTTAGGACCTATGCCAACTTTATCAAAACATCGTCGTGATTTGTGTTTTCTCAACCTCGTACAAGTACATAATAATCTATGTTCTACTCCCATACTAACATTAGTATTTTTGCATATTAAAATAAGTTTTAAAATTAAATTCATTTCAGCCAAAAATATTTGAAGTGTTAACCTATACTATAGGTTAACACTTCAAATATTTGTTTTTTTTTGGAAGAATTATGGACTTTAATGGAAGAATTATGGACGGGATGCTATAGGTCCTATAGCATCCCGTCCATAATTCTTCCATTTTTGAGAACTGAGAAGCGCGACTATAGTAAACGTCAGATTTGATGTTAAATTTATGGCGATTATTTCAAAGCAGAAAGGTGCAAAGGGTTTGAACGCGTCAATTTCTTTGTTACGTAAAGTGTCACATTGTTAGGAGTGTTCAGTCGCTTTTATTTACGATAATGTGTAATTTTCACGGGCCATTTCTTTTTTTACGGTTTGCCAGGTTCCGATCTACTTTGGCGGTGGATTGCAATTTTGATGGTAATAATTCTAAGCTGTATAAGTACTCGTTACATTATACTCGGGTAAAACTTTAAAGGGATTTTTATTGGTGTAAATGTAGATAAATACTAATAAAATGGATAGATAATTATTTATGCAAAACCTTATCTTTATACTTAAAATAGTATGTGTAAAATAACATTTAAAAAAACCTATTACAACATATTAACCCAGACAGCCTTTTGTTTCTTCCTTTGCCCTACTGCCAGCAGAGGCAGACAGTGAGAGACAGCAGTGAAAACTAAAGATATGTATTAGTGGGGGCAGAATGGGAGAATTTATAGAGACAAGTATGGATAAAAGAATTTGGGAGAGGCTCTCGCAGTGGGACTTTATAGTATTTCTACCACACTCACACAACAAAAACTCAACATAGCCGAAAGTCCATCTTCATAAAAAAAGCATACAAATAAATAAATAAATAATGCTGGACAATCCACACAGCATCATCTAGGCCCAAAGTAAGCAGAGCTTTTGTTATGGGTACTAGATGACTGATAAACTTAATACAATACATAACATAAAATATAAACGTAGTACACTGAACTACCTACTTTGTTAATTTTTTTACCTTTAAGCTTTGGCGCCAACATTCCATGTATAAACCACATGCAAATTTGAGAGTTATGGCCAATTTTACACCATCCTAACAATTTTACACCATCCTAACAATTTGATGTTTTGCAACATTCATAAAATTAATGCAAACCGGCCATGTTTAATTTATTTATTATGCACCGCTCACCCTCAAAGGAGATGCAAACAAAATTGCAACCGGGAAGCTTCATATTTCATAGACTTGTACTTATAACAATACAACATAATAGATTTTTTTATTAGTTTCACCATTACGTTTGGAACGATACCTTGTGTATACCAATATGGGTAAAATAAGAACACGCCTACATAGATTTTATATCACTTACACAATAAATAAGAATGTAGGTACGAACTAAATGATAACAACATTCCATATAATAGAAAGATATAATTTTTTGACAGAGAGATTACATGTTTTTTGGTTAATAATGCCTTAAATCCTAAATTACGTTTACCTTAGTAAGGGTTCTCTAAAAATAACAATAAATATAGTTTGTATACACGGTAGGCAGCGCACACAAACACAGCAAAAATAAAAACGTAGTACCGTGTCACTGGTTTTAGAATATAATATGTACTTACTTAATAAAGAATTGTGTATGCAAAGTACTTATACATATATCATACATATCATAAAACATAAGCGGCCAAGAATAATTTTCGACAGTAACACTATTTATGGCAAAAAAAAAACATAAAAGCCAGCAAAATCTCTGTTTGATTTGCTGGACCACGTTGCAATTTCAAAAGGGGCTAGTGCAGTGCGAATAAAAAATATTTGCTCCGTTTCTGTGTATAGATTTATTGCTGCAAAAAACGAAAGCTGTTAGTTGTGTGGTTTATCTAGTGGTGCTTGTTTGACTGTGGCAGCCACTCGAAAAATTGTTTATTGTTTGAAGCTGCTGCAGTTTTATTCTGTTTACTTGATATGTCTATTGTTTTCTTTACAGCAACCGTTTTAGTTAGAGGTAGATGATTCTTTTTTTCTCAATTAGTGGATTCTGTTTCGTCTATATTGTTTTAAATATGTAACTATATATATATCTTTACCAATATATAATATATAATATATATATATCTCTCTTTTTATAAAATTTATTCAATGTAAACAAAATTACAATCACTTTGACTGCATATTTTTTTTAACATATTACAGTTATATGAGATCTTGTATTTTACATCTGAAAAGAAATTAAAATTCACCGCAGAAATGTATAAAGCGACAAATTATAAAGATTCGATAATTTGGGGTTATTTTTTCTCACAATCTAAACAAAAGTTAAGATGTTATTCAAGGGCTCTATTATTTGAATTAAACTGTTGTTTTACGTGTAACAATTAATCTGTGCTTTTTGTTCTATTCAAGATTTGACTTTCTGTTATCCGTTAGTTTCACCCTTGCACCTGTTTTCTTTTGTTTTTTTTTTTTCAAACACGCTACCCTTACGTTTTGGTAGCGGTATAAGAATCTACCCACCTAACTCAAGTCGAGGATGACGTTAGAGTCGACTAAGGAAACTTCCCAGAGGAGCAGCAGCAGCTTCTTTCTGTGTACTTTTAACACCTCTACTGCGATCCCCGATCCGCCTGGCAAGCGAGGTGAATGCACATTCAGCAGTGGACGTAAGTACGTATGTATGATAGATAAGGTAAGGAGACACACAATTTTTAAACGCACAAAATATAGTTCAATTTCTAAAAGATGTTTAATAATATTATTTAGCTAAACAAATAAACCGCTAAGTGCGAGTCGACTCGCACATGAAGGGTTCCGCACCGTAAAAATCAAGCAACTTTTTCAAAAATCATCAAATTTTCAATTGTTTGGAGACCCCGTTACATTTTCAATTTTATTATATTTTTAGTATTTGTTGTTATTAAAATTTAAATGTTACTTATTTATAGAAAGTTTCATGTGACCTACCTATGAGTTCAAAAGATACAGCCTTGACAAATTAAGAGCAAAAATAACCAAAAAAATCACGTTTGTTGCGTAGGAGCCCCGTTTAAATTTGATATATATTTTATTTTTATTATTTATTGCTATAGCGGCAAGAGAAATACACATTATCTGAAAATTTTAACTGTCAACCCATTACGGTTCATGAGATATAGCCACTTGACATACGGACGGACGGAAGGACGGACGGACAGTGGAAGCTGCCCGTCACGCTTCGAGTACGGAACCCTAAAAAGACAACTTTCACATTGACACGTCTTCCGTCATATGTCACTCTGACAACAACAAAATGTCATATGCAAATGAAGTTTTCAGATTCAAACAGATACATGCGATCATTGTTATTCCAATTAGGTAGATATCACCGGTACGCCTATATTTAGTATTTTAAAGTGAAAATATTAACAGCATTTCAAATTAAGTGCATTTAATTTGTTTTATCAGGCGAAGGGGAACAAACCATATAGGTACAGCTTTTAATAATTAAATTAATTTTAACAATATAAAGATTACAAACTTAGGAAATAGAAAAGATTTCACATAACTGTCCAGTGTCCATATTCTGAACCTAGTTACTGATATATAGGTATTTTTTGCCAATATGCAGTATTAATAAAAAAGCGTAAGCAAAATTTATTGAAGGAAGGATCTCAAATCGACAAGAATGTAATGTAAATTGCGTATAAAAAGACACGGCAACAGAGTGAATTTTAGGTTACTTAAGTATGGGTGGTTTGTATACAAACATTCTACATCGAGTTTGGCTAGTTTAAAGGTACAAACATTTACTGCCATCTCAAGTAAGAAGAAAAAAAATATCGTTATAAATTATTGAGAATCGAACTGCGACATCTTATGTTATTTTGTCACTCGGTCGCTTGCCTAGGAAGGAGATAATCAATAGTCACTCATCCTCGAATTATTATAAAGTTTTGAAAGGTGATGCAAGGGCGCGCGCACATTGTCACCGAATGATAGATCACTGCCCGCCCATACATATGTAAATATTTTGATGATGAATGTCTGAACGTCAGTATCGCCACGTTCGTATTGTCAATGGAGTTTGAGGGGATAAATTGAAATAGAATAAAATAACGGATTCTTTACTTAATGAATAAAACATCTGTAATTTGTCTTATTTGAAATATCCTCTACTATTTATTGTTTGCCATTTTTTAACGAAAATATCACATTCCAATAAATGTTTAAAAAAAAAACAATTTGCGAACAGGCCAATTTACTTGCACGCTTTGACCCTAAACCAAAATAATGTAAAGTTGCCGAGAAATCAATAAAAAATATATAATTCGTATTTGAATGTTGACTGATTCAAAAATCAAAAAGACCTTCCTTTTAGGTTTAAGTTAAAGTTTAATAATGACCCTCCATGCATATCAAATTAATCTCATATTTTGCAACAGTCTGCAGTTAGCTTAATTGTTTCAATTGTAAATACTAGTTATAATGTAAGCCCCTGTTAAAAAAAAAGCTCATATCAATCCAACACACCAGAATATTCAAAATATTGCCCTGTTTTATATCCGCCCCTGCGCTAGCCCACCTCAGACGCCAACTTTGATTTCCAAAAGGGTTAAAACACAATGGTCGAATCACGGCATATTTTTAAGGGTTTCGTACAATTTTTTTGTAATGTTGGTCTTTGAGAACCAGTGGGCCGGTGCCTAACTGACACCATTCAAGGTTGTGATTGATGGAACTAATTAATTTTGTCGTGCGCGTGTTGCAATGAGTTCGGATACTTGAAATTGAAAATTAAAAATTGCATTTCCTATTGTCGATGGATGACAATGGACTGCGCTTTTTATTGTGTTTATAAACGCGTGTCCAAAGTAGAGTGTGAAAGTTTCCTCTTATGGTATTTTTCAATTGTCATTTTTGATGAAACATTTTTCGTTTTGATTTTTTGAAATAAGTAATTTATAACCCAGACAAACATTGTTCAATCAAATCAAATGTTCAAGAAATAGTTACCTACCTATTATGTAGATGATGTTCTACAGTCCCCGCAAACAAGGATTTAATTTAATTAGGTAGTTTTGTGCATTCTTACTGTTGTCTAGACCAACAGAAATGATCTACAATTCAATTACCCAATAATAAACTTTTTTATTAATTATTTTATTCTAATATTCTGAAGCCAAGCATTGACTACTTACAGGCTGACGCCGTCAACCCTGTTAGGACATTC
Source organism: Eupithecia inturbata (assembly GCA_963662085.1). NCBI lineage: Eukaryota > Metazoa > Arthropoda > Insecta > Lepidoptera > Geometridae > Eupithecia > Eupithecia inturbata. The sequence continues at coordinate 6,087,788 of OY759195.1, forward strand.
AATTAGTTACTCATCTTAAAATACAGAACAATTTTTTTCCAGAACACAGTAAAAACTCGAAGGTCGTGTATTTTGAGCATCAAACTCTGCTAGTCAGGCATTATTTGTGAATATTCACAAACACTGACAGAGAGCTATAAATAATTTAAAAAAAAAGTGCGGGGTTATCTTCGACCGATTTAAGTCAGAGTTTTTGTATCTAACATCAGAGAGAAAACTCATTTTAATCTGAAATGGAACAGTACACAATTTAAAACAAACATCTGTCCGCATACGAGCTGTCACTCGGCCATGCCAACGCTGAAAAATTGATAACGCAATATGCCAATTTGTTTTACTGTACCCATAAACCGCCAAAATACCTCGGGAACATATTGTTCTCGAGGTACTTTGGGCGTTTGTGTTCTGTTTATTATAGGAAAAAAACCCTTTACGAATGTTTTCACATGCATGCTTTTTTAAAATAATAATAATGTTGGACAATCCACACAGCATCATCTAGTCCCAAGCTAACCAGAGCTTGTGTTATGTACACTTGTTGCGTACGGTACTAGATGACTGATATCTATTTATATATTATTATATAAAAGAAAGTCGTTAAAGTTACACTATTTATAACTCAAGAACGGCTGAACGGATCTCGGTGAAATTTGGCAGCGAGGTAGATGGTATCCCGGGGCCGGACATAGGCTACCTTTTATTCCGGAATAAAGCGTGCGAAGCCGCAGGCAGCACATTGTACATTATAAAATACATTACACTACACACTAGTACATTATAAAATACATTACATATAAAATACATATAATAAGTATCTTTCTATAAAAACTATCGTAGTATCTTTGTGAAAGAAGAATGTGAAGATTAGGTATCACGGTTAATAAGCATTTGGACCACTTCGCTTATCGTAACCCTTATAAAATGAGCTCAACAAGATTGGTGAATTTTGGTATTTTTTTACATTTGTTGTACCGTTTAAGACTACATTAAAGAATACAATTTAATTTAAGCGTTTTTTTGTGTTGGTCAACGAAGCTATTACAAAACGCAACACAAATCAAAGAAGATAATTATATTGAGGCAAAATATCTTTTATGCGAAAAAAATTCAGTATATTCCAATAAAATATTATTCATTCCTTAAAAGCAACGTTTTCTTTATCGCTTGGTTGCTCGCTGCATCAATGAAGTTATAAAACTGTGTCAATTAAATTGTGCGGCAGGCAGTAGCAATTTATGCTACGACGCGACATGTTTTTCCTATTTACAGTGCAAAAAGATAATTTAAATACGCAGGTGGTACCTTTTCTGCCTTTTTGAGAATCTGTGTTTATCAGAACAAACCAACCTAACGGGTTTGGTTGTCAAACTAGGCCTAGATCTCAGTACTCACGGCCGGGATCCGCGTAGTAAAAAACACAAAATACATAAAATAAATATTTGGTTCCTTGAATGTGAAAACACAATTGCGATAAAAATTCGATATAACGAATCATGATAGTGCACTGTTTCACACATAATTTGGTCGGGATCTCAGGAACCCTATATTATTAGAGTATACTTATTGAAATGAGTTATATTTTGATTTGTAGGTTATTATTATTACTAATTATTTGGTTTCAATTTCATACTAAGTTGCGTAGTTTCCTTGTAAATAAACAATAACCTGATTTTTGCGCTTACGCTGCCGATCCAAAAACATATGCTTTGTCCCGCTCCTATGTACGCGAATCCTATGCCTATCCTTTTCACATAATGGCGCGCATTATGTCCTTAAATTAAAGCCAAACTGCGTCATTAATTTAGCTCTAGACGTAGAAACCTAACTTTATCGGCGAGGCGCCCTCTGCGCCCGCCACAAACTCGTAACGGGGTGGTAACGCTGTCATAGCCATCTGCGGTCAACCGCCTTTTAGTTCTTTCGAAAAAAATCTAACCTAGTATATAATTACAATACCTTACCTAACTACAATCCGACAATAAAGTAGTACAACCCAACCTAACAATTTTTATCCTGGAAAAAAGCGTGCGGAGCCACGGTCAGAAGCCTGTTTATAATATTGCTATTGGATATAATGTCGAATCAGTTTTAACACTTGCATGTATTTAACCCGGGAACGGTGACCTATATGTCTGTGGGACATATGACTTGAAAAATTCGAATAACTTTTTCGCCCGCCAACGATTTTCATCGCGATTTCGAGTAGCTGCCTCATTTCTCCTCCCCCATCGCTCGCCAGTTCACACTGCGACGGCAGAGCGGCCGCATTTCTTAAGTTTTGGCGCCAACCCGGTACACCGGAGTCACCGAATATTCAAAGATTGTTTATTATTATTTTATGTTTGTAGGATGCCATTTTTTTATTTTATGTGAGTTCCTAGTCTAGAAACAGAAAAGACTGAACTAATTTACAAATAATGTTGATTGATGTGTTTTCAATTATTTTAAACGTTATGTTTAAAACTAACTAAATTTATATGTTCTATGTGAAGTTGTCTAATCATAAGGAGAAGTAAATAAAGGAGGCTTTAATTCATGTAATATCGTTATATTAATGTCAAATAATTTATAATTCCTCAACAATATGGTCAATTAATAAAAGATTATGAAAAATCTTCCATTGAAAACCCCAGTGCGTAGGACCGGAGTCACCGAAGATGTAAGTCTAATCGACGTCACCTTTGGCGGGTTAATGATACAATATAATTTAATATAAGTAAAAGCATGCAACTGGGATGCCATGTGTTTTTTTTCTTTTCCATATTTTCAGGTTTAAGTCAGAACCTACTTTCAATTTCAGGCCGCTGGATTATATTATCAGTAAGTCAATCTTGTAAAAGCTTCCCCAGTATCTGCGCATCCAGTTTTCTCCGGCGTACGTTATTTTTAACCCTTTCAGCGCCGTCGGCGTTTCAGAATACGAAATCATAAATGTTTCCTCGGCTGAGGAATACTATACTGCGTCACCTCGACGCCCCCATTACCTTGACTTTGATGTTCAAGTTGTGGGTAAAAGCTCGACAATTTATTTATAGCTGTTTGTATTGTTTTACTAGTTTCTGCCCGCAAGATCGCACGCGTTCTATGGATTTTTTTTAAGATTGTTTCTATCCTATGGGAACTGATTTAGCTATGGGATGAAAATTAGTGATGTGTTCCCTTTGTCCCTATACCTACCAAACTTTCACATTAACAATATTATAATATTGTGAGAATTAATTTATTATTGTTCACATTAATAGTATATAATGTGTTTATTACGGATGTGAGCGGGTTAATTAAGAACCTTATATGTATGTGTTGGAAGAACACCAACGTTTCATCCCTTAACGAGGGACTTCATCAGGATGAGTGCGGTTCGCGACATTTTATAGTATGATTATAATATTAATTAAAAGTGAATTTGATTCAAGTTGAATCGATTTGCTCCTCTCTCTCTTCCGTAAAAAGATTCGCGTTTCGTTTACCGCGATCGTTGTCAGTTTTGCCAAAGAACGTCTTGCCAAAAATGTCAAATGTGTGTTTGTGTTGCTACTTAAGGCGGGCACTGACCGTTGTAACGTTACGGGGCGTAATGAACCATTCGCAGCGAGCATGACACATCAAAAACCCGTCTCGTTGCTCTTTGCGAGCGCCTTCTTTCCCCGTACTGACTGCATGAACGTTCGCTGTGTTACACGTTACATTACGCACCGTAAAGTAACACCGGTCGCTACCCGGTTGTAGGTAAAATTTTAACCGCAACAGTAATTCATACTGAAATCACTCCGCTCCCGCATCTTACCGAAATTGCACCTTTTCTGTTAAGTACATATCCAATACCATATCGATGCGCATACATTTCCGCATATATCACTCCAAACAAGAAACACTGAAATGTTCCTGATTCAAGTTTGTAGATAGAGATGTGAAAATCTTGGCTTGTATTATATCTACCTACCTAAATAAATATCTGATCAGTTAGTTGATTCGATTGGAACAAAACTAAAGCCCAATTTCACCGTTTACTGCCAAAACAAAGATCAATTTTTAATTTTTTTTTCTATCTTATTCTGAACGCGTTCAATTACAATGAGAACGCGTTCAGTTGCAACGTGAACGCATTCACTTGCAACGTGAACACGTTCAATTGCTATGTTGAAATTGGACCTAAGTAGGTAGGTAGTTAATCGGAGAGGAATGACCGCTCATTAGATTTTCGATTAGAAATTCTAAACTAACAAAAGCAAACGAAGTCGAAGGCAGAACATATGTTTTCCTTAACAAAGTGACGATGTGAGCACAGATTGAGTTGGTTCGCGCTCCATGACTGGCACGCTTCGTTACACAGTGTTCTGATTTAATTAAAACAACGACTTTTACTTAATTTCTTAATTATTTCCGACGGAAAACACTGGCTCTTTTGAGATTTGGCCATTTCTGGTAATGAACAGTCAAAAGGCACATAATAAGACTTTAATTAGGGAGAACAGGTAGTAATTAAACGGATAGCAAAGTCTTGTTAACTAAAATACATCCTCTGGTGCACATGAAGCTCCTCCAAAATTGGGGGCCCTTTGGCATCTGAACAAAAACCAGCCTTTGTGTAATTTTAGGAAATGTTCTAAATATTAGCCAAGATTCATCATGATTGATTCTGTCTATTTAGATTATGATCGAAAAGGGTTTTGAAGATTTTTGTATGGAGGGTGCCCTAACATCGGCTACCACACTGTTATTTTTGAGGTTTCCGCAGCCGAGGGGTGAAAACGGAACCCTATTACTAAACCTCCGCTGTCCTTCCGTCCGTCCGTCCGTCTGTCACAGAGCTCTATCTCATGAACCGTAAGAGGTAGAGAATGAGTATTTCTCTTGCTGTTATAACAGCAAATAATAAAAATAAAATAAACAAATAAAAGCTATTTTTACTCTTCGTTTGTCGCTGTATCTCTCGAACCACAATAGGTAGACACATGGAACCTTCTATAAATTAGTAACACTTCAACTGTAGTAGCAACTAATACTAAAAGTATAATAAAATTGAAAATTTAAAGGGGTCTCCGAAAAGTGTACGGAACCATTCGTGTGCGAGTCGAATCGCACTTGGCGTATTATTCCAAAATTGCGGCGCACAATGAATGTTATACATATGGATAGAGGACACATATATATAGAAAAAAATCCATACCATAATTTCCTAATGCGTCAGTTTTCTGAGATATTCACAGATGAAAATAACTATTTCTCTAATGAATTGTTTTCAATGTGAATCTCAGAAACCTGACATTATGTTACAGGTCATTATGTAATTGTTTAAGTGTCCTCTATCTAAATATATAACTTCCATTGTGCGCTAACACTTTGAAAAAAAAAAAACAGTGTGTTAGCCAATGTTAGGGCCAAAATCTTCGAACCCCTTTGCCAAACTTTCGGCATTTGACCACCAATGTAGTTGGAGTTAGAACATCACAACAGTCAACAGTGGCTGACTAACTGTTGGATATAAACCTTCTCGTTGACCTAATATAAGTATCTAACCAACGAGAATAAATATCAAGTGTTCAGATGTCACCATTCGCCATGAACCAACTTTTTTATTTGGGGTTCTGTCATCATCATAAACCCCATTTCACACGTCGTCCATTAGTCGTCGTGTCGTGTCCTCGCAAAATTTATCGCATCAGTTAAATTACAAAATGCCACTAATTAACGCTGAATATAACTTGGAACTTTCGCGGAACCCTGTCGTTTGATTTTAGGGGTTTTATTGCTCTTTTTATCGTTTGAGTTTAAAAGGAATAAGGCACTTTTGTTTTATGCGACACGATTTTATACTATGCCGACTTTGTATGGAACGAGTCAGAAATAGTTCATTTCCTTCATCATCATCAGCTTATAATAGTCCACTGTTGGCCATAGGCCTCCCCTAATTAGCGCCATAGCACCCTGTCTACAACATGATGCATCGAGCAACTGCCAGCAGTTTAGTTCATCATCCCACCTGGCCAGAGGGCGTCCTACAATACGTTAGCCGAGTCTATGCATTTCCTTACATAAGCAAACAGAGAAAACCCTGTGCCCCAATCAGAAGTATCTAGGATCAGGAGATATCCAAGCATAGTCGTTTCGTTGTCATTGAAATTTTATAAAAGTCGTTGTAGGTCCTATTGCATTGTGAAGTTCATTTAGTGTAAGAAAGCTCTAGCTACTTGAAGTTTCTCCTAACGAAAGCTAGCAAAAGAAATAAGGGACTTGACTTTATTACCACTCTACGTCTTGTAATTTACGATGCAAAAAACGACGACAGGTTAATTTTAAGCTTAGGTAGGTAGGCATTTTGTAAACAATTACGCATGATTTATGAAGCGAGAATAGACATTATTTAAGTTGCAGCTTAGCTGTTGAAATAAACTAGTTTTGGTCACCCCTTAAGTTGTAACAATTTAAGCGTATCGTCTTAAGCCGGGTACTGACTGGCGTTACGTTGCGTAATGTAACGTGTAACACAGTGAGCGTTTTTGCAGTCAGTACGGGGAAAGAAGGCGTTCGCAACGAGACGTATTTTGCACATGTACGTTCGCTGAGAATGGTACGTTACGCCCTGTAACACCGCTGGTCAGTCTATTCGGTTACTGAACGCAAAATGATTTCCGGTCATTTTGACAACCAAATTTTGTATCCTCGGTTCTTACAATGTTATTCCGGTCTTACTGGTTATTGATGCAATTAAACTTTCGTATCTGATTTCATTCAGAAGGAAACAGCTGTAAAATGGGTCTGCGGAAATTACTCATAAAATTCCCCTTTGAAAGGTTTTTGTGCCTTTGAAACACAATCATCATAACTGAGAAAGTTTTTGTGAAGATAATGATGTTTTGAGTTTGCCAATGCCCTGACATTTTTCCATAATACCTACTAATTATACTAAGCTTGTACTTAAGCATCTTTCACCTAGTCCAGTGACTTACTGCATGCGACTAGTTTACGTAGGTATTTACTGAAAAAAAGTCAATTTTTTGTTGGTACAAAGGTGCCTATTAGGTAAACTAGGGAGATACCTATCTACCCAAGAGCCTCATTGCAGTAAGTACATTATCTACATACGTATCAAATTCGTTATGGGAGGACTTTAAAAAATACCTGATAGTAAACAGATGGTCAAAAATACCATTATAGTGGTCATCATCAACGTCAATTAGCACCAATATCCATCAATATATCACCACGTCGATAAGATAAACCACCTAAAGTGCTGCCATCTGCATTCAACTAATTTTTTGTCCGTGAAGCATATTCAGTTACTAACGAGGGCCGTATTTAAAAAACTCAACTCTAAAGTTTATAGATAAAGCTCAAAATACGATAGCAGAGGTGTAATGTCAATGTCAAAATTTCTAGTTTGCTAAAAGATACAAACAAAAAGTTTGTTTATTTAAGTTTGCAAAAAAAGGTCACAGTAAAAGGCCAAGGTGACAATAGACGTAATTTGAAGTGGGACACTCAAGTTACAATGTCCCCTTGTTACGTAAGTTATTTATGATATTTGCGAACACTTCTGTCTTTTGACGCGTTGGGCACACTTTGGGCCGGGCCCTGATTTGCTTCTTCTTTTTGATCTGGGCTTTTAATCTTTGTATAGGTATTAAGAAGAAGTAGAAGCTTCCGGCTTCTACTTCTTTTAATTAATTTCGCTATCAAGTTACTTTTTTTGCATCTTCCTTTGTATTGAAAACAAATGGTAAGAATGCGTCCTGCCAATCAATATTATTACTTTATATTCGTATTACCTAGCCCATTTTTTCTGGACATGTACCTACCTACCTACCTAACCCCTCGCTTTTTGGGAGACAGGGTTCATTTCACAATAGGTCATCATTTGCCATAGATGAAAACATCTTCAATGTCCAATAATAGGTACTTTAAAGATGGACAGGTGATGTGGTGAATGATGATTAATTTTCAACGACAACGACGGTTAATTAATTCTTTATTAAAACTTCTCACATCAGAAGTTAGCCCACATTCAAAGTGGTACGACATCGATTTTTACTGGCCATACTTAAATAAATCTTGATATTGAAGCTCCGACGACAGTGAAACCACAGGAAGCTTAGGACAGGAAAACGGATCGTGAGAACGATTGGCTAAGAAATGACACACTTTTGTTTGCTTGGTAATGCAGATCATTCATCATCATCATCATCATCATAATCAGAGACTCGTGCCTTTTTACGTATATAATAATTATGTATTATTATGAATAACCTGAGATCAAAGATCTTTGTATCCTACGTTCTGTAATACTCGTGTAGAAACGGGCGACTCAATAGCAGTGAGTATCTGTGCTTTACACGAACCATTGGGCACGCTTTTGGACCCATGACATGTATCTCAGCTAAATTTTTTTACCAGTTTAAAAGGAGTTCTTGAAACATAAGATGCCTCGATTGTCATCTGTTTCAAATTCAAACTTCGAACAACATTGTTTGATCTTCGTTTTGAAATTGGATTGAGTATCGGATGTATAACACAAGACCATAAAGTAAACTCGAATAGGCTTTAAGCTTCAATCAAATCGGCGAATCGTTCAGAAACTTAGCATATCACTATGGCTATTGGAGATATAAACTTGTTGCCACTGGCACAAGAAACAGCTAGTATAAGCACAGATTAGTTTGATTCCATGTCCTATCATTATTATGGTCGTACATGGCCACCTTCTCGAAATTGTTTCCGATTACACTTACCTCGGGCAGATTCTGCAGTTAGGTAAAAACAATTTCGAGAAGGAGGCCAAGAGGAGGATTCAGCTAGGCTGGCATTTGGTAAACTTCGTCGAGTCTTCTCGTCATCCATACCGCAATGCTTGAAAATGAAAGTTTTTAACCAGTGCGTCCTACCCGTTAAGACCTACGGAGCTGAGACGTGGACGCTCACGGTAGGGCTGGTCCAACAGTTCAAAGACGCTCAGCGAGCTATGGATGCTCGGAGTTTCTCTGAAGGATAAGATTCGTAACGAATACATCCGACAGAGAACCAAAGTTATCGACATAGCTCAAAGAATTAGCAAGCTGAAGTGGCAGTGGGCCGGCCATATCTCGCAAAGAACCGACAACCGCTGAGGTAAACGTGTTCTCGAGTGAAGATCGCGACTCGGCAAACGTAGTGTAGGACGTCCTCCGGCCAGACGGGATGACGATCTGCGAAAGACTGCAGGCAGATGCTGGATGCGGCAAGCTGAAGACAGGGTGCTTTGGCGCTCATTAGCGGAGGCCTATGTCCAGCAGTGGACTAAGATAGGTAGATGATGATGATGATGATACGCCAGTGAGAGCCACTAAACAGCGCATGCGCCGAATAATGGTCTCACATGGTATGTGTCTGATGTGTGAATTATAGTGAAAACCAAATGAGAAAAGTGTTGTGAGTTGGTGGTGGTGGTTGTTTGGTTTTAAGTCTTAATTTAATATATCTTGTTACGCAAATACTTAAATATTGTTTTTATATTAATGGTAAGAACTCTAACACACGCAAATTTCTCCTAAAACAAGCAAACTTTGCTTAAAGGGTGACTCCTGAACTTGTATGTATAGTTTTTAAGTAATTGCGAGATCTTCAATCAAATTAATATCGTCAATTCGTCATAAATAGTTCAGAAATTTACAAGCATTTCTAAATTATACATGAAAATTTTTCCCATGAATCACTACCGTTCATAAGTGAAAACCGTGAGTTTTTGAAATCATCGCCTTCAGACAAGCAGACAGACGAACGGGGCGGCCTGTGTTTTATATTATTATGTGACGCTAAAAATAAAATAAAAATACCTTAAGTAAAAGATAAATAAGATTACGCTAAGCCTCAAAGTACGTTCAAACAGAACCTTGGAGGAAACATTCTTGTTATCTTTATTCAGTGGAGCTAACTTAGATATGCTGAAGAGAAAATAAAATATTCGCAGTAGAAGTAATTCCCGTTTTATTTCTTTGAAAGTATGTACCTAGTTCCTTTTTATATCGAGCAAACTATCATTTTTTATGATTAGTGGCGGTACACTAGTAGTGCCTATTAAATATAATGTACTAGCTGCTGCCTGCGGCTTCGCACGCCCTTTGTAAGTATACTATGTCCGTCCCCGGGATACCATTTACTTCCCTGCCAAATTTCATTGAGATCCGTCCAGCCGTTTAGGCGTGAAAAAGTAACAGACAGACAGAGTTATTTTCGAATTTATAATATTAGTAGTAGTTAAGTCAAAGTCAAAAGCTCTTTATTTCCATAAATACAATAAATGTATACTTAGAAAAGGTCAAATTCTTAATAAATAAACACTGACACGGAAATAAAGTGATATTTTTGATTTCAGTCGCTTCGGTATGTAGACTAAAGTAAAGAGTCGACGAAGAAACCTTTAGCCTGTTAGTTAGTTGTTATTTTTCGAGTTGGAGCAAATTCCGTCCCACGCTTTTTTATCCTCTAGATAATCTGATATTTTATAGTAGGCCTTTTTACACAGGAAGGTTTTGACAATTTGTTTGAATTTATTTACTGATAATTTTTGCAACTCACTAGGAGTTTTGTTGTAGAAGCGTATACATTGCCCTTTAAAAGATAATTTTGTGTAGTCTAGTTGTGGGCACAGCGAGTTTATGTTTATTTCTTGTATTCAAATTATGTACATCGCTATTTTTAGGGAACCGATTGATATTTCTATGAGTGTACAATAGGTTTTCATAAATATATTGACATGGTACTGTCATTATGTTTATTTCTTTGAATTTATCACGCAGGGATTCTCTGGGGCCCATACTATAGATAGCACGAACTGCCCTCTTCTGCAACACAAATACGGTGTTAATATCTGCAGCGTTGGTATGGATATGATTGGACGGATGATGTGCCATGCCGTTGATATTATATTTTTAACAAGCCCTTTCATTTGATACCTTACGTGTCGTCGTCGTCTAGCCGGTCGCAGCGTAAGAATCGACCCCTTCAGCTAAAAATAAACCCGAGTGGATGTTCTAAGAGTCCACAGAAGAGCTTCTGTGTATTTTTAAAACCTCGACTGCGATCATCAATCCGCCTGCTAAGTGTGCTGATTATTGCAAAACCTCCCTTGTTTTGAGGAGGTACGTTCAGTGGTGGACGTACATTATGTGAGGGTGTGTGTACATCGTCGACATCGTAAGAGGCTTGTGAAATAAATATTAATAATAGTAATATATTTAACATAATAACTAGCGTCTGCCCGCGGCTTCCCCGGATAAAAAGTAGCCTATGATCGTCCCCGGAATACCGCCTTACTCCCTGCCAAAATACATCAAGATCCGTCCAGTCGTTTAGGCGTGAAAAGGTAACAGACACACAGATAGACAGACAGACAGAGTTACTTGCGAATTTAAAATATTATTACTTATGTAGCGATTATAGTAAGAATATTTATGAATTTATACAACGCGTAATCAGGTTGCTTTATGGTGTACAACAACAATATAAAAAAATGCTTATTTTTATTAGTTTCATTTCTATATTTGAATTTTTTTGATAATTTGTGTTTATTTTTCTAAGTTACGAATTTTGTTTTAATTATTGATACTTAGTTACGTAAAATCTCGAGTGTTTTTGGTAAATTTTAGCTTGCAACTTTTTTTCATCACATGTTAAGTTTGCATAATTGGGTAAAATCTAGTTCGTAACAACAATGTACCCTACTGTAATTTATAATGATTTTATTTTAGTTTTTGAACTAATAAATAAATAAATAGATATACATAATTTTATGGGACAAACGTGGCCGCAGCACAGGTCACATGAATAATTAAAATGTATGTCAGATCATATACATCAGATACATCAGATGGGTGAGTCTATTTGACGTAAGTAACGAGACGTAAACGTCCAAGTAAAATCCTTTTTCCATACGATTTGGTACAGCGCCTCCATCGTGCGGACAGGGAACTAAGCAAATCCCATTACAAAACGGAGACGTCACGGTCACGTCTCGTACCTAATGTCAAATAGACTCACCCCCAGATCTGGACAATTTAATGTTCCAAATCCGTAGATTAATGGGAAGTCATTTCTAGTATGTTTCGATTACTTACGTATTAGTTATTCTGTGTTACTTACTACACGGTTTAAGTGTAGTTTATGTGTAAGGTAGTTCTAGATCTTGATTTGTTTATATAAGCTAAACTATTGTTACGATTTAGTCTTTACAATTTATTTTTAGAGCAAACAGCTCTTGAACGTAGTGTTGTTGGAGCGTTTGTGTTGTGTTGAGTAGAGAAGTAAACAAAAATATTAGTGGGTACCTTCTTAGTAAATACCTACTTACGTAGTAATTTTACTTTTTTTTACTCAGGGTGTTTTAATGTTAAAAATGTTACATGCCTGATATTATACCCTATAAGAAACTAGGGTAATTTTTGTGGTAGTGATAGCAACAATCACAATATGGACGCAAATATTTTTTCCAATGAGTGCGTAGGAAACAAAATTAGTTATTTGAGCAAGTAGAGCTTTAAATGTAGCAGATATGTGATATATGTTTCCTTTAATACAATCATTTTTGATCATAACAAACATTTTTGAGTTTAGCACGTCACGTCGGACGCCTGGCCATAGACCAACTGCTGCTACACTAGATTAGAATAAGTATTCTAATCTAGTGTATTTTCAACCTCTTCAGTCTTGACGCGCGTTACTCAATCTGGATACTTCTGTCATCTGTGGTTCAAATGAACTTCTAGTCGTAGTGACTATAAATAAGTTACGGCTTGTTGATTAAGGTGAATGAGTACCTACTACATAGACGCGGTATTCCCCTGCGGATATCCCTATCATTTAATAATAACTATTCTATCTTCTATATCCCTCAGTAACTGTGTCTCTTTCGCACTCATTATTATCTGTATACAGGGTTACAGCTAGTCGCTCGCACAGCCCTAAAACTATACACGACACTTCACTTCATAATAATATGATGTCCATATTTTATCGCCCAATAAAAACGTCGCCTCTTACAATTTGGCCTACTTTATTGCAAGTATGCTCAGAAATTATTGCCATTTTTATGGCTAGAGCATGCATGGTTCGGTAGACGTTATTGTCAGTTTTTTTATTTTGTTTTTTGTTTTGCAAAAATCGCGTATTTATCTAAACGGAAATTGTAACCGTTGTAGTAGGAAATATACCATGTCTTTGAAATTGTTAATAAAATTAACCTAGAGGTGGGTGCCTAGTCGCCATTAGTAAAGTTCAGCAGCATGTAGAGCGGGGCAGCGCGAGGCGGCCGCCTTTGCAGGTCGAACGTAACTAAAAGAGGGCAGTGCATGCGTTAACGATGTGACTGTTGGAAAAGTCCATATCGTACAAGCCCTTCTAAAGTTAAGCTAAAGTTAAGCCTGTACTAAAATTAAGTTAAAGTCTAAAGGACTGAAAATATCTGTGAAAATATCTTTAGGACCTTGACTCACCAAACCGACGGACTCCAAAACATAACATTTTTAACAATCATATAAAATTTTTAGGTGAATCGTTCTAGTTTTGATTTTTCTAATTGTCTCGACTTCACAAAATTGTAGAAATGAGCAAAAAAATCTTGAAATCAGAATTAAACACGATTCGTCATGTGCGAGTGTAACTCGTTCGCCGAGGGTTTCGAACGTTTGTCAAGTATACCTTAATGTACTATGTATGTACCGGCTAGAGACTGCTATATAATGAATACCTAAAAATATAAGGTAATTACATTAATTTCAGGTAGATCGGTTTGCAATCTTCGGAGTATAGAGGGTAATGGTAAAATTTTCGTCAGTAAAGAGACGTGATCGTGACGTCTTTTTCTACAAAATTTGCTGCAGCGCCTCTATCGTACGGACAGGGAACTACGTAAATCCCATACAAAAGGAGTCGTCACGATCACGTCTCGTTACTAACGTCCACTAGACTTACTTATATTGTTACTTTGAAAATAAAGTACCCCTATTTTCTTTAGCATTGTAGGTAGCCTTTCTTAAAGAAGACATAGGTAAAAGTTTATGTTCAGGTATATTGCTGGCTTTGATCACCATTGCTGGTTTATAAAGAAAGAAAAAAAAAACAAAAAAATACATTTATTTGGACCCAATAATACATAACACGACACAAATACATAACCAGACACAATAAAATAATAAACAAGTAGGTACAAAAAAAAACACATAAGATTATAGATTAAAAAAAAACAGCACTATGCATCATTATGCCGCTACATGCCGAAGCTAGTAACAGCGCTGGGTTTCAGACAAGTCCTGGTGTGGTGGCACAAAGCTGGATTACAAGTACATAAAAAACGATTTTAAACAGGAAAAGAACTCAAAAAAATACAGTAGCATATGGTTGTTCACATTATCCATACTAATATTATAAATTCGAAAGTAACTCTGTCTGTCTGTCTGTTACCTCGCTTAAACGGCTGAGCGGATCGCAATGAAATTTGGCAAGGAGGTAAATGGTAGGTAAAAGCGCGTGCTAAGGCGCGGGCACAAGCTAGTGTAAAATTAATATTTTTCTTTAAAAAGTTAAATAAATTGTTGTAATTCCTAGTAGCACAAAGAAATCAATTAGGTAAACTTTAATATAAAAATCACAGTACCCATATTTCCCCTTACTTTTGTGATAGAAACGATTATGTAAAGATAAAATCGAAAACGTCAAATTAACACTTCTATCGAGTCATCGACCTTTTTGGCAACCCTATGAAACGAAAAACCATTCCAAAAACGATCCTACCCCACTGTCATAAGATTCCAAGCTATCTTTATTCCTATCGTTTCTTCCTTCAACCCTAGAAAACTATCCTATTTTACAGACTTTGTAGTATGAACTTTGTAGCGTTACATAAAGGTTTATTTTAGTTTGTAGATCTAAAACTCTGAATTTAATTTAAATTTATATACGTTTTGAGCCCCTATCCTCACAATCACAATGTTCTTACACACGAGTGCACAGATTATGCAAATACTTGTAATAACATATCAAATTAACAAACGTGCCCAACGCTGGACAATGAAATAAAGCTACTATTGTTCAAATATTGTTCTAATCTTTCGCCACAGCTTTTGAAAGTCAAATGTTTCTGATATATTCTTGCATTATTTTATTCTGCAGGCGTTGACGAGAATTTTACATCTTGTGTATTATTTGATGACATGCATGTTATTGTGTAAACTGGCCTAGCTAGTTATTGACAAAGTTTAAGGCATAGAAAATTATATTTTTAAAACATTTCCAATTTCCCTGTGCAATTAAACGATAAAAAAACAATGACTTAATAATAATAAATGGCTATTGCTGGTTTTATAGCAACTAGGTAACCTACCAAAATTACCGGAAAAAAAGATAAAAATATCATTTTAACAAGCGGCAGTAATGTTACCTTCAATACAACTACTAAAACTCCCAAAATAAATCGCCAAGTGTGAGTCAACTCGCACACGAAGGGCTCCGTACCGTAAAATAAGGCAACTTTATTAAAGAACATCAAATTTTCACTTGTATGGCAACCCCTTTAAATTTTCAACTTTATTATATTTTCAGTATTTGTTGTTATTACTTATTACAGTTGAAGCTACTTATTTATAGAAAGTTTCATGTGCCTAAAGTGGTTCACGAGATACAATCTACATAAACGAAGAGCAAAAATAAAACACATTTTTTGTATAGCAGGAAGCCCCCTTTAAATTTAAATATTATTTTATAATATTATAATAATTACAAAATTAATATTATTTATATTTTATTTTTATTATTTGCTGTTATAGCAGCAAGATAAATACACATTCTCTGAAAATTTGAACTGTCTACCTCATACGGTTCATGATATAGAGCCCTGTGACAGACGGACGGACGGACGGACGGCGGAGGCTTAGTAAAAGGGTTCCGTTTCACTTTTTAGGGTTCAGTACCAGAAGGGGGTACGGAACCCTAAAAAAGTAAGGGCTTACAGAGTAAAAAACACGCAGCATCAAAAGGCAGGATATGAATAAATTATGCACACCTCTGTAATCTCATTAGATTGCGTGTCGGTAACGTAATATTACACGAAAATTCATGTTACCCCGACTTACCTTATCTGATTGCGAGATCTATTGTTCCAGAACCCGGTGAAATTCCGACCAAAGAATGACGGAGTCATAAATTGCATCGGTAAAACCGGTTTAGGTAGTAATAGGTAGGTAGGTAGATACCTAGGTAGTAATTTGGATTTAATTGTCCACGAATCAGTGTTTTAAAAGCGATAACAGAAACTTAAGCCAACGAACATCAAAACGAAAACATCATCAAAACGAACTTTGTGAAAGAATTCGAGGAATTCATCGCACAGAACTCACAAATTAGTAGTTTACATTAAATCTTTTAACCTTATTTACTTGAGAGGTACATCGAGCCAAGTGTTGCAAAGCGCTTTTAGAGTCAGTCAAAATGACAAATTTATCGAAATCAATCTAATTTTTTTACGGGCGATGTTATCGCTAGCGATAAAGCCCTAAAATAAATTAAAAAAAAAAAAAACCTTATTTACAGAATAGATTGCTTGATTAGACCTTTGTAGTGTCTTTCATTGATGGATATTTTATAATATAATGTCTGCTATTGCTTTTCAAGTAACTAGGTACCTACTTTAAATTCACAGTCGACTTCAGTCGCACGCTACTTGCAATTTGCTAGCACGCGATCGTACACTGCCACTGCTCACGGTTCATACTCCGCCACAACCTGCATATTACATGAAAGGGTTAGAAAAGGGTTAGCCCTTAGCCTTTTTCTAATGTTTTTTGAAGGGCTCTTGCATTCGAGCAGCGGTGGTCAATGTAATTTAATACTTCACTTTGAACACTGTATTGTGTGATTTCGTGTTCGGGGAGTTTAATTATTTTTGAAATAAACTTTTTTGTGTAGTGAAAATGGTCAGCCGCTGAAAGGGTAGATATTTGTCTGTACGATAAACTTGTTTATGAATTAAAAAATATGGCGTGTGTCAAATTACTTCAATTTGTTAATTTGTAGCACCGCTTATGGACTGAACTTTACTTTACAATATTTTCTATCCAAAGGACGGTGATGATTACATACAACGAGAATATATTTTTATCAGTAGAAACCAAGATTTAGTGTAGATACATAAGAAATACATAATACTACCTAAAAGAAAAATTACAATCAAATAATAGAAACAAATTAGAACTAAGGTATTTACAATTGAAACAATTATGCTAACTCAAGACTGTTGCAAACAATCTACAGGTAGCTCAACTGATGGATCAAATGAGCTACCTGTAGATTGTTTGATATCAATACCGTCGGAAGCGTCCCCAAGACGCTGGCTGCATTGCCCCGCGCTGTATGGCAATGCTGATGCGCTCCGCCAGATACCCACCAGCTCTCGGGTCACGCTCATCTGAGCGTCGGGTCGCCTATAATGATGTTATACTGTAAGTATTCAAAATAAATAAATAAAGCTGGATAATCTATAAAGCATCATCTAGCCCCCCAATGTAAGCAGAGCTTGTGTTATGGGTACTAGATTATAACTGATATACTTAATACTACATTACATTGATAGATATTTTTGAATATACATACATTGAAAACATCCAGAACACCTGGAACAAATATCTGCAGATCTTACAAGCATTTGTCCCGAGGCGGCAATCGAACCCGCAACGTCCTGCCTGCGTCGCAGGTGGACTTTCGCCTGCCGCGCCACAGAGTCCGTCACAATCAATGAGTAGGTACTAAATCCATACTAATATTATAAATTCAATTCGAAAGTAACTCTGTCTGTCTGTCTGTTACCTTTTACGCCTAAACGGCTCAATAGATCTTAATGAAATTTGGCAGTGAGGTAAATATTATCCCGGGGACGGACGGCTACTTTAAAGCGCGTGCGAAACCGCGGGCATCAGCTAGTAACTACACATACATTACGTTATACATAGATCGATATTTTTTATCATGCATATAAAGCACACAGAACACTTGGAACAAATATCTGTAGATCATAAACACATTCCTAAGGCGGGAATCGAACCCACAAACTCCTGCGTCTCAGGCGGCACTACACCCGCTGCGCCACATAGGTCGTCGATACGAGAATGATCAAAAATCAACAATCTGTGTTACAAAACCAGGAAAAGATTGAATTCTTATCGGGAAATACTGCGTTCTAGAAATGCTCCAAAGACGCTTTCAATATTCGATACCACCGGATCGATGCAGCACAGGTCGTTCCAATTCACACAGAAATCCAATAAAGGTTCAATCAAAATTAATAAAGTTTCAGCTAAAAATTCTAATGAAAGCTCTAGGCGCTCCGAATTTTCATTTCAGGTACCGACCGCGCTTGGCATCCATCGTTTCAAATTAAAAGTTTTACAGTTTTATTTCTGCGGAGTGAAATTATCAACATATATGTATTCTAATCAATCGAATCCAAACAACCTTTGTAATATTTTCAAAACCACAGACAAGTAGCATAGTTATTGCATAGAGAATCGCTTGACAGCGTTAAGGTGGATTTATGGTTATAAATTTATAATGAATCATTATTTATCTATAAAGTATTTGTCGGATTTTAATAAACAAATTATTACATAAATAATTAAACATTATACAAAAGGCAACTCGCACTTTTATCGCAAAATGAGAAGGCCTATAAAATGTAGTTAGATTCCATAGATATCAGAAACTATGTTAGATTCATAAGGAGTCCAGCTGACGAGGAATTCCAAGATTCGCTTCAGCCATTTGTAGGTTGATGGCGCTCTCGCTTCGAGGTTAATCCATACTGATATTATAAATTCCAAAGTAACTCTGACTGTCTGTCTGTATATCTGCCTGTCTGTCTGTGTATCTGCCTGTCTGTCTGTATATCTGCCTATCTGTCTGTCTATCTGCCTGTCTGTCTGTTACCTTTTCACGCCTTAACGGCTGAACGGATCTACCTCGAAGCGTAGCATGAGGAGTATCAGATAAGCAGCACATGGAAACACTCGAAAAACCTAACCTGTCACTACAAAAATTAAATAAATAAATAAATAATGCAACGATTCACACAGCATCATCTAGCCCCAAAGTAAGCAGAGCTTGTGTTATGGGTACTAGATGACTGATAAACTTAATACAAAACATAACATAGATAGATATTTTTTATTATATATAGAAAATACCCAGAACACCCGGAACAAATATTTTCAGATCGTACAAACATTTGTCCCAAGGCGGGAATCGAACCCGCAACCTTCTGCGTCGCAGGCGGACCTTCGCCCGCCGCGCCACATCGGTCGTCGATAATTCCGAGCATAAAGTAAGATGAAAACTAATAATCTGATTGTTTTCAAAAAACTGACTTTAACTTCCTTAATATTTACACAGTTTTTAAGTTTTGCGAGACAAAATATACTTTCAGGAATCTTTTTTTTTCATAACCGCCTTGGGATCATTCTCTATAAAATAGCGAAATAAATGTTTAAAGGAGAAATCGCCGCCCATGCATAAAAAATATACATACAGCTGATTACAGCCGAACATAGAACCACCTCTTCATTTTGAAGTCAGCTAAAAAGTACAACTCTACTGGTCTGGTATTCAAATAAAGCATAGACCGCAACTCAGGAATCTCGTTGACAGGCATCGGGACGCAGGCAAAAGCTGAAGCAGCCTTTGTCAGTACCTACTTATAAAATGCCGGTTTAACAGTTCAGAGGAAGTCTTTCTGAATGGGTGCTTAATGTCCCTAGTCTCCTTTTATTGATGTTTAAACTTGTGTTACCGACACGTTTATAGGATTAATATTTATTTCTAGAGCAAAAAATAACTACCAAGTCATTTTTAATATCAGCTTTGCATTATTTTCGTCATGTCCAGGTTTTTTTTTGTTACCAATTTCACTCGAATGTTTACCAGAATATTTTTTTGTTTCTGGTTGTGCGTTTGTCAGTGACTTCATCGTTAATGTCAACTTACAAGAACGTGATGAAATGGACTCGTGTGTTTTGCTCTTGAAATAAATTCTCATCGATCTCGATCACATTCCAATTTCATTCTCACCAATGAAAAGCAAGACCATGCAAGACGGTCGTTGGTTCCATATTGATCAAAAACTTTATTTTTATAGTCAATAGACCTTCGTTTGACCGCAATCTCACCTGATGGAAAGTGACGATGTGGCCGAAGTTACTTATAGAAACTTGACTTCATTTTGTTTATTTCATCCACATAAAAAATTGCAGCAACATCCGACACTCATCGTGGGCTAGCACATCGCTTTAAAAAATGCCAAATGCCACAAAATCGAGTCTAACATAGACATTTAAATGGGAACAGTTCTCAAGTACACGCAAAGTACCAGAAGTAGGACCTACTAACCGATATTAATACTTCACCTACTTCCGTCCTAGACATCCCAAACATAAACAATCATAATTGCTCCCGCATCAGTATTCATAGCACAATAACTGAAGGGGTAAAAAAAGGTCACTAACCTTCCTAAGGGCTGAGATAAAGGCGGTGCGCCTCGTTGTTTCGGTCTCATTGTCCCCTTTATGCGAGTATACTTTAATACACCCTTTATACAGATTGTTAGACACTTGTCTCGGTGCACCTTGCTATGTAAACTTGATCTTACCGTATATAGGGTATCTTCTTCATCGCTTTCTGTGTATCAATTCAAGATTATTGCTTTAGGAGTATACCTACTTTAGAACATCCTTTATACATGTCATATTGTTAGACACTTTGTATCGGCGCACCTTGCTGTGTAAACTAGACAATAGGGTCTTCTTTATCGCTTTCAGTGTACTATGTTTCCATTCCATACAAGAATATTTTATAGAAAAGAAACAAGTCGATATGTTTTTTTTTGTACATACTTGCAACAATATACATTCCTATAAAAATTATGTCCATAAGTGTCATCTCATAATATTCAGGCCGTAAAAAAATGGGGATCCACAAAAATTATTCCTTGCCTATGGATAAATTAAATGAACCTATCTACATTAAACTAGTAGGTACCTACTTAATCTATGCTAATCTTTCTACAATCAAATAATGAAAACAAATTAAAAACTAGTATTTACAATTGAAACAAATAAAATTACTACAGACTGTTGCAAACAATCTACAGGTAGGTCAATTGGTCCATATCAATACCAGTCGGAAGCGTCAAATAAAATTACAGTCAAATAATAGAATCAAATTAGAACTAATATTTACAATTGAAACAATTTGGTAGCTAACTGCAGACTGTTGCAAAGCTATGCTTAACTCATAGGCTTTGTATGTACATGATTTTAAAAAGTTTGCTGATAATATTTTCATGTGTTTTGGTTCTGTTGTCTTGAGACTTATTTACCAAAACATTAAATTATAAGGCTTCTTTCAGAACCACCCTGTACAAAACTGCATAGAATACTAATCATATCACCTCTACCTCTTTTGTCTAAATTCAAAAGAGTAAACTGTGTGAATAACAGCATCCTTTTGTTGTCCTATTGTAATTTTATGAGAACATTTTCTTGGTGCCAGTGGGTCAGCAAATGTAATAAATAGGTCTATTGTGGTCGTATTGTGATGAAAATATTGGTAAAGCTTTATTGTCACCCTTTATATTTCTTCAGGTGACCATTCGCTCCTGGGGCGTTTGAATTTGATTGTAACTCACAATTATTGCTAGACAGCATGTTCATATTTCAATAATTTGAGTGTTTAGATTTATCTCTGTTGTTGTTTTTTCAAAAATAATAGCTAGGATATCCTAGATAAGTAGTACATGACTTATTTTATTCTTTGTAGGTACGGTTTGTCCAAGTGCGTCCACTAATCTGCACCGCACGGACCGCACGCATCGGACTATCGGCGGATGATGCCATTCGATTTGCCGATCAGTTGAAAATTTGTTTGCAAATGGCGGTCGCGTCGGCAATCCGGTTGATGCGCTTACAGTGGACGTGCCACCTTGCATTCAGTTCAAAAAATCCGTTTGATGCGGTCAGTGCGGAGCGTCCGATGCCGGCCTGTGGACGCTAGCCTTTGGAATTCGTTGTTTTTTCTCGAAATGATCACTTCAGAGTTGAATCGGATAAAATCGGTCTGGTAGTTTTATTCGCACTTCTCATACACACAAAAAATAGTGCTCACAAAACCAATGCTAGTAGGTATCCACGTAATATATTATTTGCTTTGAAATATCCTACAAATAAAACATTTCTACAGCCTCTATCCTCCGGCTGTGTTGTGTTGAATACTTAGAATCACTCGATATTTACGATCGCAAGCAGAACACGTTCTGCTGATGCGATTCTATGCGTATCGTAACCTACTTATTTGATCTGACTGATAGAGAAATATTGAAAAGATATTGGTCTACAAGGAACCTATCAACAAGCCTTCTCTCGCTTTACCCTCGCGGTAACGCGAGGGAAGGCTTGTTGATAGGTTCCCTCTAGCCAAAACCTCCTAGTCAAAACCTCTGAGAATCTAAACCAAGCTTTTATTAAAGGATATTATGCAATTGTTACCTAATTTATTTAGGAAATATTTCATTTAAGTTGGTCCTTATCATTGAATATTAAATTTCGATAATCATTTCTAATACTGACCACTCTCTATTCCATTATAAATTTTATAACAGAATATTTACTGCAGTGGCCCAGATAAGAGCATCAATTATGGGCAAAATCTAGCTCTAGGGCATAAACCGAAATCAGCTTTGCTGTGATAGTTGCTGTAGGTAATTGCTTTGAGATAACCGTAGGAGCCGTAGGGAAGAGTAATTGAGACATCAAAATAGTTGCAGAGACAATAACAACTTCGTTTGTATTTGTACGGACTGATTTTTCAGCACAGGATATCTAGGGATATCATTTTAGAATTTTCAGCAACGATAAGGTTCTAACTCAACTGTAGTAAGGCATATGTAGCTTATGTTCTGTGCTGTATCAGGGTTGTGTTTGTTAATAAATGTTTCTCTATCTCTGTATCTCTTCTAGTCAAATTAGAGCTTTACCTACGTTCGAGTAACTACGATAGGTAATCGATAGGCACTCTCGTAATTTTCCTTTAGACTGGTTCCCTGTTTATCGCTTAGAACTGAACTACTACTAATGAAACGGTCAACAATCTCGGTTTTTATACCTAAGGGCCGACCTTGAAAACCTACTAGAAAAATCTACAATAAGCGAGAAGCTCCTAACTTCTAGCTCTCTAGAAGTTAGGAGCTTCTCGCTTATTGTATTGTCAATCGTCCTTATCTTACATTTCCGCGCTTTTCTAGAAGCTATACCTATATCTTTCTTTACTCTAGAACATTTTACTGTCCTTGTCTTTCTTTTCGATTCGTTCGATAAATTAATCTATAGGTACACAAATAGGCAGGGAGGCAGGTCGGTCGCCTACAACTTTTGCATAATCTATGTCTATAAACACTATTATCTATTCTGCATTTATCGTGCATATTTTGAGCCTTACAGTCGTCGCTAACAGGTAGGTAGATGTATTAAATTACAGATAATTTAAAACGTTACTTACCGAAGCAATTTCCAAAGTTTTTGGAGCGATTTAATTATGACGTGTTGGTGTAATAAGTAGTTAGGTATTGTACTAAAGTACAGATATGTTCTGATTATCGGGCGAAACACCCAGCTTTAAATAATTTCTAGTTCTATTTGTAACGTTTATTATGGGTATGGCTTACCTTCGAAAGATTTTATTTATTTCATACCAAATATCCCATATTAATTTTTATATACACACTGTAGGTTCGGATATCATGCGGATTAGTATAGAAAACAAAACAAAAATAAAACATAAGTATGTGTTTAATAAAAAAATCAACCAAAAACTTACAGTAATTCCCAATTATGGACTGTCACTATACGTTCACTACAAAATATTTATACATTATACATTTCAGCCTTCTAACACATATCAACATATTCAATCTCTTTACACAAATTTTAGAGGCAGCTAATAGGTAGGTATGCCAATCAAATCTAACCTGATGTTACTCTCATCGGAAAAGTGATTTATAAACTGGTTCCAAAAGTGATCTACTGGTAGAAAGCCAAAAAAAATACCAACTGGTTTTAAACATGGATTAACTGGTTGTTGACAATTGAAGATCAGGTGGAGCAATCCGGTTGCAAAAACCAGACAAATTATGAACTGCAGGATTTATTGAAAAGTTATTGCATAATAAAGCTGACCCTGTGAACTTATTTTGAGTTTAGGAACCTGTTTAGGTGTAACAGAAGATTAAGGGAAGATATGAGTGGTTATTTGGCCCTGCATGTCTCGTTTTGCATCCTTTATTTCGTCTTTTGTTGTCGAAGATGTCTACTCCCATTATTCGTTGGGGGTGTTACACACCTATGCCTCGTAAAGTACATAAGTTAAGCTGTTGGTCCTGCGCCTAACCTCTTCCTGGTCGGGTTAGTCTGGCGTTCCATCGGATTATGAGAGTCAGGGAACAGAGAGTGCACCATAATATGTCCTGCGCACCTGGCTAGTTTTCGTTGAGACTGGCTGCCGTGGTCGGAATTCGGCTAGGAGGGCATCATCATTATCATCACCGGTTGTGAATCCCGTGCAGCTTGTTTTTTATTTGGAACATACTATCCGTCATATCTATATCAGCATTTCTTACCATCTACATCTGCACTCTTCTCAGCATACGCTTAATATCATTTCAACAGTTTAATAATTTTTTAAAGCTGACAAGACACTGCTTTCAGAAATACCTGTAAACTGAAGCTGGCTATGTTTTATAAGAATGTGACTTGCAGTTTTCATGTTATTTTCTGAGACTACATACGTTAGGTCACTAGTGAGATTTACAATTAAAACAATAATGTCTCGCTCCACTTCCTCCGTTTCTCTTGTTAATATAATATCACATTAATACACTTTCTAACGATAACTTTTTCTTGTTGCAGGTAATTTTGTTACTACAAACGTTTATATATGGAGATTTTAGGAGTGAATGGTAAGACTAGAGGTATTTTACTGAACGTGATTTCAGTTTGGATTTTCGATGTTGTCATTTGCAAATATTATATTCACAGAAATACAGAAGCTAAGCAAATTTATGTTTTGTTGACATCGATTACTTAAATCTTTCTTTATAAAAATTCACATGACCAGTAGTAATTAGTTCCTAAGGGGTCAAAAGCGTTAAACGCTGAACAGAAAGCTAACAAAACAACTTGTTTGAAAAACGATTGAAACGGCCTCCATGCTGAGTTAATTATAGGCCACGCTGACCCTTTTGTACCGTTCTGTGACAAAGACCTCAAAGAGGACTTTGAACTTGCCAAAGACATTGTGGGAAGAAATTGTTGACAAAAGCTAACTTTTTAGAGATTAACAATGAGGAAGTAACATTGAATGAATCCGAAATGAAAAAATAAATATTAGCCAATTGCTCCAGTTTTACAGTTTCAAATCCTGATTCAGAGGTTTTTGGATAGCATCAGTTAGTTAGAATATGCAAAAATCTGATTCCCAGTGGTAAAAACAATTAAGGAAACTGATTGTGTAACTAGCAACGTAGTGCACCTGGATATACGCTTACAGTACACCTTTTTTGCTAGTGACAAGTATCAATTTTACCCTAAAATGTGCAGAAAAAATTCTCCTTTTCAATTCAAAAGCATGCATGCCCTTTGCCATTTGAGCCAACTCCCATTTGCAAGGTCATTGACCCAGCTTTTTCCACGAAGTGCAAACATACTCCTCAGCAAGAAGCTACTGGTGGTCATTAGTACTTTTTGCACGTCTGACTTCTGAGCTTCGTTATGACAAAGTCCGACGATATGCTAAATAAAGATTGGCAGAAAATAGGCACTAAGCACTGGAGTTTTTACTATTTATTCAAGTTTGAACCAATGCTAACACAATCATGATAATTATAGGTACCTATTTAACGTGCGTGTACGCATCACAATGTGCACTGTTAAGTATGCAGAGGATAAGATTACCTACATCCGTAATGAATTCGTCACACTACGATAGTTTTATAGAAAAATGGATAGCCTACATTTATATATTTTCTTTCTGTTTATTACTTAAAAATGTCAACGTCACTTTTGTTGTTTCATATAGGTATGCATATTGTGCATGGTAGGAGACTTTGTTTTGACCGTCTACACTACAATGTGAAATCCTAGAGCTATAGGCTGGCGTTAGTTCTGCGATTTTTTGGCGATATCAAGGTAGAGTTAATGAAGGAAGTTTAATCGCAGATGTCTAAGTTAAAATACGACCTGGATTGTTTGAACCTAATCAAGGTTTATGAGACCTCCTGGATTTCTGAAAACAGAATGGCAATTTGGTACTGGTAAAACGTAGTAACTCTTATAATGTCTATTTAATGGTATGACACCCCTGGGTCCCAGGTCGTTGAGGAGTATTCAGACGGCGGCGGTTGCTTAGGCCAGCCAATGCGATCGATTGGTCAAAGTTTTTTTTAATACATCTTGTCGATCTATTAAAAACAAATTACTGGTTATGAATGGGTACGACTGACGACGTAGTTTATCTGCCTCTGGTGGACTCAAATATTTACCTGGCCTTACCTCATCAGCACTCCTCATACGTCCACGAAATAGAATGACTGACAAGACTGGAATATTTACAACTCCCAAAATTCAGACGTTGCGTTGCTTCATCAGCCAAGACAACAAAGGAGTCAAATGGCAGACTGCTTAGCTCTTGGTCATCTAGATGTTCTTGTGCTCCGTCAGAATGGCCCAACGACATACTTCAGTGTTAGGGTTGTCGCTTTAGAGCTCAGGACCGAATGAAACTATTGTTATGGGATGTGATGACATCATATTATGAACCTGTGGGCAGTAAGTACTTCGAAATGTTACCCAAGGATTAGTTTCAAAACTCTTCTCTAAAGGAATTTGTAGAACGTGTATCTCACGAAAGCACTGTGTTAGCAGAAATGATGCTGACATATTATTGGTGCTGCTGAGAAAAGTACTAGTTAGTGATTCCCGTTGATCAACCCCATAACCCCACTAATCTCGCAAGTTTTAAGATCTTTACTGAACAGCAGACTAAGTCAAAGTCAAAAACTCTTTATTTCCAATGTACCTACACTTAGAAAAGGTCAAATTCTTAATAAATAAACACTGACACGGAAATAAAGTGATATTTTTGATTTCAGTCGCTTCGGTATGTTGACTAAAGTAAAGAAGCGACGAAGAAACCTTTAGCCTGTTAGTTAGTTGTTATTGTTGAGTTGGAGCAAATCCCGTCCCAAGCTTTTTTATCCTCTAGAATCTACCTCTAGATATTCTGATATTTTGTAGTAGACCTTTTTACACAAGAAGGTTTTGACAATTTGTTTGAATTTATTTAGGTACTGATAAATTTTGCAACTCACTAAGAAGGTATACAACCAAGAATCCAGTAAAGTAAGGCCGTATTTAGGACATAAAAGCTATTGCTACTGGATACGAACACGGCCGTAAAAACTTGCTCAATAAAATCTAGCTAGAGCCAGCTAAATAATCAAAAGTGGTTTGTAAATAACTTAACGAGGTAAAGCTCACCGACTTGCAATAAATCTTGCTTCAGAAGCCGCAAGTAGGTACATAGGTACTTACGACAAAACATAAATTTATCTCCTCTCAGTCAACAATTTTAAATATCATAAATCGCTTTGAAAGTGGAAAATCTTGGAAGAGGCAATGTCTAACTTCTTGGAGAGATTGGGTTCTGTTGTGGCTCAGTCAAGATCAAGAAGTCACAAGCTATACACTAGCCAAATTCGATGTAGAATGGTTGTAAACAAGCCGCTCATACTTAAACCTGAAATTCACTCTGTTGCCCGCGTCTTTTTATACGCAACTTACATTGGGTACTTGTCGGTTTGAGATCCTTTCTTCAATAAATATTGACGCCAAGCAAGTGAGATTTAGTTGTTTCGTGGTCTGTTTACAAACATTCTACATCGAGTTTGGCTAGTGTTTAAATAGACTAGAGACACCAACTTATACTTAGGTTAGGTATAATACATCCTTTAGGTGTAGGTACACAGGTTGGTAATCCTGTGAGATTTTAGTAGATATCCTTAATAAAACTTGCAGGAAACAAATTTACAGGAAATATTTTGCCCAAACAAAAGAGTTTTGATTAAAAATTCGTACATAACAACTGGTCCTCATTGAATCCTAATTTACCTCTATTCCCTTAAGGTACAGCGTGGTACAGGTACAGGTGAGCGAACAGTGACCCCATTCACAGTGGGAAATATTGCACCCTTTCGATATCTTCAGAAGCGATCTGAAGCTCGGTCCATATTGAGGGGAATTTATTAGGAGTGATTGAGTAGAATAATATAAGGATAGAACCGGGATTTATGGAATTTAGAAATGGGTTTATAGATGCTCAACCGGTTGTATCGCTTCTAAAATGGCTACTACTTTATTGGATGAGGTAAACTATCAAAGACTACTACTTTTCTTACCAATGAATCCACTTGGGCTTACGATAGAAAGCTACGGCTGGCTTATAGCTCCATTTTGTGTTTATACGAATATTTCTTTAATTCTGCTCAGCCCCAACGGACTCTAGGAAAATATTAAAGAGACTCGGGACCGTCGGGACGAAATTATTCAAGATCCAATCCATTATTGTGAATGTCGTATCGTATATTTACGTACCTAATTAAGAAAAATGTGGCTCCGGTCCTAACTCCACACTCTAGCTTTATAGAGTGAAACTTATACATGCATAGGAACGTACTGATCAACACACATACATTCACTGCTAAACATGCATCCCCATACAAAGGGAGTTTTGCCATAATCACCACGTTTGGCAGGCGGATTGGTGATCGCAGTGGAGGTGTTAAAAATTAACAGAAGGAAGCTGTTCCCCTTCCAAGACATCTACGGGACATCCACATTCCTTTAAAGACATCCACGGGTTCGATTTTACGCCGCAATCGCCACACCATCATTCACTGCCAACACCTACTTCAGTCAAGGGGATAAGTAGGTAGGATAGGTACCACCTACCTCAGCTCTGTAGTACTAAGGTACTAGTAGTAGGTACCTACCTAGTTAAATTTGGGCCATTGAGACCTTCGTAGGTAAGCCTACCAAGGTCTCAATGGCCCAAATTTAACTGAACACAGGAATAATAATGATTATTGGCTTTACAAAAGGAAGACCATTGCTGCTAAGGTACCAGCCAGCTTACCTATCAGATCTATACACCGTTATGATAATTACCATTCAATAATCCCTTTCAGTAGAGTCGCAGCTTAGGTTCAGCCACTTCCCGTGAGTCATCCTGCATCAGCAGAATAAAGCTGCCACTCACGACACGACAGTGTCTGTGAAGACCGCTACTCTTCCGAAGTCCGAATGCACCAGACCGTGTACGTCGCATACTAATCGTTGACGCAAATGCGGAGTGCAACATGACCTGTGTTTTATGCGCGTGGTGTAAGACCAAACCTATCTTAGGTTTGGTTTCGATAAGGTGCATGCAATATGATTGCATAAAAAGGCTACATCGCCATTTGATGAATGTTACCTTTTAGGCCAGAATACCTATTTATGAAGGGAGATTAGATTAGGCATCATAGTAGTTATTAGTAGGATTAGGCTTGGAAGGCGGGAGTATGTAGTTGATGGTGTAGATCAGTAGTTGGTGAGTACCTAAGGCTATTCTACTTACCTTTCTACACCACCAGTAATCCGTAGTGAAAATTTCATAGGAACTTACAAATGACACTGGCCTAGACCCCGTTCCTTTCCTATTCAATATTCGAGATTATTCTGTGTAGTCTAGTCACTGTTTGGATTGAATAGACATGACTGAATTCAATTAATACCTAGGTAGATAAGGTTAGGTAGGTAGACATATTGGACATCCGATACTTAGTGCATGCACTAGAGCTTCAAATGCAAATGAAATGCTCGGCTCTGTATTGTACCAATCTGACCTAGGCTAGGTATTCCTATTCCTACCTACCTATCTAGTCTAGGTTACCTAGGTACTTGAAAACAAGAGGGTTAGGGAAGTAAGATTAGACCACTATTCCGTTTGGTACCTATTCAGGCAGATAGGTAAGTACCTAAGATTTTTTCAAATAAAATATATTTATGGGCCGAGTACGGCATACAACACATTGTATGCCGTACTCTTCATTCTGCCGATGAATTATGCCGTACATGAAAAAATCTGCTTGCGTCATGTGGGCTGAACTTCCTAGGGACGAATATGGCATAAATCCTAGTAACCTAGATATCTGTAGGTACCTTACCTACCTACTGCACCAATTTATTAGGGTTACATTTTATTGTCTTATTTATTATGGTCATCGCCCGCGTTCGGAGAGGTAACTTACCTACCTATAGGTAAGGTCATCTAAAGAGATAGGTAGGTAAAATACACTGACCTCCTACTTTTGATAAATAAACGATAACATTGTAAAAACGCCGTTGCAGGAATGCATTCATCAAAATTCAAGGGGTTGAATTGAATCACTACAAAAACGGATGCGCACGCGTTGATCTCGGCCGAATCGACAGCCGAGCGAGCGGCTTCAGCCAGCCAAGCCAACCAATCAGCGCCTCCCGCAGTTGTTCGTCGGCCGCCGTCGCGTGTGGTCGTGTGTGTTGCGTGCGTTCGGTTTGAATAGGTACGTTGTCGTTTGTTGACGGAAAAATGTGCATTTTATTGGAAATGTGCTTAGTTTTTCTCAAGTGCTGATGGATTTTGCTCTGGTGTATTCAAAATATCTTATCCGGATTTATTTACTATGGTGATTGTCAGCGTTTTTAACAGGTCAGTGAATATTGAACAGTGATTTGGATGCATTTGCATGTGATTGTTTGTATAAAATGAGTTTATTGTGTTTCTATCTTCGATCAGTTATTATAATTGATCGAAGGTTTCTATAAAATGTAACTTCATTTGAAAAACCAAATCGTACGCTGTAAAATAGGTTTGAAACACATTAGGATTAGACAAAATACCCTATAGGTATGTTACCTACCTAGGTAGGTATCTAGGTATGGAAAGCAAGTAGGTAGGTATACTTATATAGGAAGATCAAAGTAGGTACCTACCTAAAATTATTAGGAAAATAACAAAGTTGAAGCATTTTATTCCAATAATAATTTTGTTTCCATTTCGCATTGATCATCATCATGATGACAACACAACATGATGATCGATGAGTTTGATGACTGATCAGATCACATCATCTGTAACCAATCTAGGAATAAAACTACTTGGCCGCAACCTGAAGTTGCATAGGTAAGTGGCTGCGCAGTAGGTAGGTACCTATTGTAGGTACTCGTATAATAAACATGAAAAAATGGTGGTGCCCATGCGCATGTGAAAACTAACTTCACACCGGCCAAGTTGTTTTAATCGTATTGTACCTATGTACCTAGGTATTAAGGTAAAGTAGGTACCTACCTACGTCTAGTACCTACCTACCTACTTACTTTCAGCTATTATAAGTAGGTAGTTTAGGTATTTAACGTACCTACCTTCCTAAACTCTGTTCTATTTATAGAAACGTAGGTAGGTACGTTAATTATAGCCATAAAGGTAGGTAGGTACGTTACAAAACCAAATTACCTACCGACCTTTAAACTAGCCAAACTCGATGTACCTAGGTAGAATGTTTGTACCTATACAAACCGCCCGCCCAGCTGGATCAGTTGAGCTGCCTGTAGATTGTTTGCAACAGTCTGCAGTTAGTTATTCAATTGTAAATACTAGGTAATTTGTTTTTATTATTGAATTGTAATTTTCTTTGTCATTAAAGACTCTTATGAAAAAACCGCCCATAATTAACCTAAAATTCATTCTGTTGCCGCGTCTTTTTACGCAATTTACATAAATTGTCGATTTGAGATCCTTCCTTCAATAGGTAAATATTGAATAGGTAGGTACAATTCTATTTGATACTCGATGCTAAGCAAGTGAGTTTTAGTTATTTGTGTCGTGGTTTGTTTACAAACATTCTAGGTACTAGGTACGTACCTACCTACATTCAGTTTGGATGTGGTATAGTAAAGTAGTTCAAACATTTTTGTTTTTGACAGCTTTCATTCGTTGCTCGTCCGCGTTTTTCGCTTTTCGTGTGCAATTAGGTAGAAAGGAGCACTTGATTAGATTACCTACCTTGGTACCTAAGTAGGTATCTACCCAACTTACCCACTTGTTAAATTGTATAATCGTAAGGTCTACTAGTCAAGAAACAAGAAGTAGATAGGTAACTTAGCATAAAGTAGATGGCTAACTTGCTTATTTCATAAGCCCTATTATGAAGGCATTGAAGTCACATAATTATTCAAATAATCCATTAGGTGAACATAGGCTTAAATGAATAGGGATACGCACCTATACTCGGTTCTGGAATCCAAGATAATTTATGTCAACAGAGACGTTTATTAATGAAAACTTCACAAAAATTGATAACAGTCTGATAAGTTGATAACGATAACAGAAAAAAACAGGATAACAGCAAGGTTGCACCTAATAAATAAACAAAGCATTACTTAATTGCACAAGCGCAGCGATAACAGTGCAAATTCGAGTTCGAACACGGGTGACAGATGATAGAAATTATGAATGAAAACTTTCAACACCAAAAACTGTTTTGTTTTGTTTTATTTGGGAAATAGGTATACAGTAGGTACATTACACTTAAAATTAGAAACGAAAGATTAACATATACCAAAGGAATTTCCGCCATTTATAACACAATGACAGCTAAATAAACAGAGCACGATAAAAACATTAATCTAATAAATAGTACGTTATAAAATAACATACAACCTTACAAACTATATGTATAATAAAAATATGTTCTGCAATTGTTGTATTTGTGAATAACAAATACAACAATTTTTTTTAGACTATTAGAATAACAACAACCAATATTTCTTTGGTTTTTTACCCCTTTGTTTACAAAAAATATCTATAGGATTATAGAACCTAGAGTATGGCTGCCACCATACATCTAGCTATCGATCTACAACTTCCAATTCTGTTCATATACTCGGTGTCTGCTACCCAGGAGGCCAACTTTCTGCGCATCACTCGATGTTTTATCGAGTGATACCTACCTACGCAGTATCACGAGATAAAATATCGAGACTTCAATAATATAACGAGTCCCGCCAAAAACTGCATTCTCGTGCGACTTATCGAGCAACTTATCGAAGAAAAGTCCTCGAGAAATTCGAATTACAGATTTTGTGAATACGCATGTTTGCTAAGAAGCAATCATTCGATATTTTGACAGTTAGTAGTAAAATCCAAGCCAAAGTTATTGCTGCTACTGCTCTGGGTAGCGTATAAAGCGTAGATTTGAAC
Organism: Eupithecia inturbata; assembly: GCA_963662085.1. Taxonomy (NCBI): domain Eukaryota; kingdom Metazoa; phylum Arthropoda; class Insecta; order Lepidoptera; family Geometridae; genus Eupithecia; species Eupithecia inturbata. Next base: position 6,121,178 of record OY759195.1, read on the forward strand.
AGGCCTTTAATTTGGACTCGCTCCATTGAAAGTAGGTAATAAATAAATCATAAATAAATGCTGGATAATTCACACAGCATTAATTAGCCCGGAGAATCCGGCTGTTTGTAGAATGGCTAGGCTGATTATAAAAAAGCATAATTTAATTGATTACGCAGATTATTGAACGATCACTGTTCAACAATATGGCAAAAGGTCACTTAACCATCTCGTCGAATGAAATTAATTAAGTAAGTATATTATTATATTCCCAACAAAACCAGAGTATGTTTTGCGATCGGCCTAGCCATTCTACAAACGGGCTGATTCTACGATCCCTCGCGGCGGGCGGCGTCGTCGGCGGCGACATGGGTACCTACTAGATAACTGATGATGGGTCTTGTCGGGGTGCTCTGTCTTGATTTTTCGGGAACGCACTTAGAATCGCGATACCTCTGCTAAAAGGTAGGTGTTAATAAAGATAAAAAAATCGTGAAAAATTTAGTCTTTTTCGCCGTACCTAATTGAGCGATACATTTTGGTTGAACTCTAGTGCTGAAGCCGTTGAAGTTGGAGATCCTAAAGAAAAGATGCCCTCTTAGTCAATACCTCCACGATTCCAAAAAAATTTGATTAAGTATTTTACAGACTTTTCGCTAAAAAAAATCTGTTTTTCCTTGCATCCCGTAACCTACACACCAACCCAAACAGTGAAATTAGACTTAATTCTTCTGAGTTCGGTCCCCATTTAGCTCCCACACTTTAATGTCAAATTAAGTGTTGAGCATCACTGGCCAATTTCACACGGTACCTTACCAACCAATATTTACCCGCACCTGTCAATTCTTCCATGGCAGCTATCACTTTCTCCCGCATTAAACATTCCGTCTTGCTCTAACGCGTGCAATATGATTCCACTTTTTTATTTCCTTTCTCAGCTTCCTCAAGTAATTAAGAAATGAATAAGTCATTATCTGTGTGCTGCAAGCGAATTTTGAAGCTATGCTAGTGGTGATAAAGTTGGTTTATGTTCGGCCCGTTTTGCCGCATTTCCGATGATTGTGTTTCCGACCGATTACGCGAAATGGAAACTGATCTTTGAATATGCATCGGACACTGCATTTGTACAGCTGCAAACTGCACATGTAATACCTATACTTACCTATACAATGTATTAGTTTTCGACCAAAGCGACGACGACGACGCGATAAGTTACGCGTCCACTGGATCAGAATCGGAGCGTACGCGACGTCCGCGTCGCGTCGGTACCTTTTTACAAGTTGCCGAAAGGGTGCGTCTATGCCTTCGGATTTTGCATCGGAAATATAGGTATTTTCAAAGCGATCAAGTTTGCCTTGTAGTGACGAGGATATTGTTGACATCTTCGGCAGAAATACCGGTCTCTAGCTTCGGTATCGGTAGATATGCCGATCCAGTGCACGCTGCACAATAGAAATCAATATAAAGCAAGCAATCCTTACACTCCGTACGCTCCGATACCGATACCAGTGGACGCGTGAACTATAGGCGGAAATTGTAACCACTTGCATAAACCGCCAAGTGCGAGTCAACTTGCACACGAAGAGCCGTACCTACTAAACAAAGAGCAAAAATAGCAAAAAAATAACACGGTTTTTGTATGGAAGCCCTTATTAATTTGGTTATTTTTTTTATTTTTATTTGCTGTTATAACGGCAAGAAAAATACACATTTTCTGAACATTACAACTGTCTACACTTACGGTTCATGAGATAGAGCCCTGTAACAGACGGACGGACGCACGGACGGACGGACAGCGGAGGCTTAGTAAATAGGGTTCCGTTTTCACCCTTTGGGTACGGAACCCCAAAAGTGGACAACTCGCCCGCGCTTGTGAGATTGTGGGGGCGACGCGACATGTCAAATTCAAATTTCGCGCTATACCTCTATAAATGTAACGTAAACGCGCTTGTTGTCTCATCTATTTCGTTGCAAACGAGGCACGAACTAACTATGCTCGGGGAAACCCCACGCTTTATTCAGTGTCTTGTTTCGCCCGCCCACTTTGGCCCCGCACTCGCTTAACTAACTATCCCATTTCGCTAAGTTGACTAATCGCGCGTAGTATTTTTCCATGCAAATAAAATCAAGAATTACATAATTGTAATTAGTTTGTGTGATTGGATGGATTGATATGGATCAGTTGAGCTACCTGTAGATTGTTTGCAACAGTCTGCAGTTAGCTTAATTGTTTCAATTGTAAATACTAGTTATAATTTGATTGTAATTTTCTTTGTTTGTGTGAGCATATCATTTAAAACTAGTCGTTTGACTCAAATAAATAGTAGGCATGTCAACTTCAAAACACAAAAGTGCTATGGAATCATTTTGAATTTCTCAGACGCCTTTCTCCGCAAAACTTAAGAATAGTTTGTTTTTAAACAAAAATCTCATCAATGTCAATTTTAATTACTAAAACTATTAACTAATCTCAACTTGTCTATAGTTTTGAAAGGTTTTATTTAGTTTGTCTTGTTATCTGTTATTTTTATAATAATTAAAAAAATAACCTGACTTGTTATTTTACCTTCATTTTTCAATTCAATAAGCGTATCGGCATCGGTATCGGTATCGTCGATATTTTTATAAGAGCATCGGTATCGGTACCGTATCGGCAATCCTTCCATCATCAGGCATCCCTACTCAGGACCCGAAAAGACACAATGAGACGTTTTCTTAATAATTTGATAGTTTTGAAAAAAGTAAAAACCGACTCCAAATTCCTTATTAATAAACCTGTTTTTCAAATTATGCGGGACTAATACCAATCCCTCCGGAATAGTTTTTATGGGACCATCTCGGGATCATCTTAATAGGTATTATCAAGTCGAAAGTAACTCTGTCTGTCCGTTACCTTTTCACGCCTAAACGGCTGAACGGATCTCAATGAAATTTGGCAGAGAGGTAGATGGTATCCCGGGGACGGATATATGTTACTTTTTATCCGGGCGTCCGAAGCCGCGGGCAGAAGCTCTATACAATTACAATAGCAAGATTCCATCCAAATCGATCCACAATTGACGGAGTACCTAATCGGCGAACATATGTAGGTACCTACCTACATAAAAAAAACATAACTACATCCGAATATAGAACCCCTCCTTTATCCCGGTAAAAAAAAATGTTCGGCGAGACTAAAAAAGCAAGGGCTTTAATTTTTTTGTTCTCAACTGGTGACTTGACACTTTCTTACCACTAAACCCATCGGAAAGAGAGAAGAAGGAAATACCTACTTATTAATTTATGTTTGTCTTCACAACCAGTGACATAGATATTGGCCATTAGCATCGATAAACAAATATTACCAAATTATTGATAGTGCTTGAGAATGGCCAAGTTTGAACAATTGTCATTCATATATGGCTGACAAGGAATAGGATGATGGTCTTCGCGTCGAATGATAAAAACCAAGGGGGCGATACTTGCTAAGGTCTAAAGCTAGAACCACACTATTGTGGTGTGCTTGTTTGTGGTGTCTGTGTGGTGCCTCGGAGGCGTAATCGGTTTCATACATTTATTATGGTCAGAAAAACGTATGACATACTGTATGTTGTGGTGTGTTGAATCGCTGTAATAAATAATGTAACTCTTTACCGATATGCTTCTGACGCGCCATAATAACACAATGTGGTGTGTTGTGTTAATAGTGTGTGGTTTCATTCAAATCCTGCAAAAAAAACCTGTCGTGCGCATATCCTACTTTTTCGCCGTTTTTGTTAGGTACTTTTTAGGGTTCCGTATCCAAAGGGTGAAAACACGACCCCATTACTAAGCCTCCGCTGTCCGTCCGTCCGTCTGTCACAGGGCTCTTTCTCATGAACTGTAAGAGGTAGACAGTTTAATTTTCAGAGAATGTGTATTTCTCTTGGCACTATAACAACAAGTAATAAAAATAAAATAAATATCCAAATTGAAGGGGGCTTCCATACAAAAAAACGTGATTTTTTTTGGCTACCTATATTTGCTCTTCGTTTGTCACAATAGGTAGACACATTAAACTTTCATTAAATAAGTAACACTTTAACTGCAATAACAACAAATACTAAATATATAATAAAGTAGAAAATTTAAAGGGGTCTCCGAACAAGTGAAAACTTGATGTTCTTTGAAAAATTTGCCTGATTTTTACGGTACGGAGCCCTTCGTGTGTGAGTGGACTCGCTCTTGGTGGTTTATTTTATTTAGAATGCCTGAATAAAAACCTCCTCATACGAAAAAAGCTTGTGAGTAAATAAGCCTGAGTAGTATCGACAGAGAGAGAGAGAGCAGCTCTTCCTATTTTTACTACGCCATAAGTCAAGTTCCAAGAGCAAAATAAACCTCAATTAAAACCGTCTCAAACTTTTGAAACATTAACCCGAAAACAACACCAAATTACTTCTCATGAATATCACATGAAAATTACTGTAAATACAAAATTAAGTTCCTAACAACATAATTATTATGTTACATACCCGAAGAGATTTCTCTGATACCACATTTTAGAATTACCATTTTGAAGGTGTAATTATACTTTAGGCTAAAATGAAGTATGCTTACTTCATTTTAGAATTTAGTAAGAAAATTTTAGATTTATTTATTAGCCCGCACTCCACGAGAGTGAGTCGATCAGATGTATTCGTGAGAAAGGTGTCTCACTGATACCATTTTCGCCACTCATTGGTTTAATTTCGTTTGTTTTTTATACTTCAAAATGTAGAAAATAAGTGGCGAAAATAAAAGTATAAGTCCACTCACGAATTCGTCTGAAATGAACTGCTTATTTCATTCAGACTTTAGCAATATTCTTATTGCTGAAGTTTTTTCCGGACTCCGACTGAGCTAAAAAAAAGCTTATTCCACTGACTTACAGACGGACAGACTAATTTCCGATTGGTTCCGATACCGATGTTGTACAGTTAGCCAATTGTTTCATAATGCTTTACTACAAACTTATAATCTCACTTATGTAGGAACGATTTACGATTGCGCGAAATTCAACTTATTTTTATTTTTAGAAGTTTCTGCGTCTGAGGGAGTTTACAAGGATAAAGTATGGGAAGTAGTTTGCCGACAGTCGTACTAGGTATTACTATATATGAACGTTTGAATTTTTATTGTTGATTTTGGCGCCATCGTAAATCGTACCACCTCAAGCTGAATCTCAGTAACATGCGTATTATATATGAACGTTTGAATTTTTATTGTTGATTTTGGCGCCATCGTAAATCGTACCACCTCAAGCTGAATCTCAGTAACATGCGTATTATATATGAACGTTTGAATTTTTATGGTTGATTTTGGCGCCATCGTAAATCGTACTACCTCAAGCTGAATCTCAGTAACATGCGTACTATATATGAACGTTTGAATTTTTATTGTTGATTTTGGCGCCATCGTAAATCGTACTACCTCAAGCTGAATCTCAGTAACATGCGTACTATATATGAACGTTTGAATTTTTATTGTTGATTTTGGCGCCATCGTAAATCGTACCACCTCAAGCTGGATCTCAGTAACATGCGTACTATATATGAACGTTTGAATTTTTATTGTTGATTTTGGCGCCATCGTAAATCGTACCACCTCAAGCTGAATCTCAGTAACATGCGTACTATATATGAACGTTTGAATTTTTATTGTTGATTTTGGCGCCATCGTAAATCGTACCACCTCAAGCTGAATCTCAGTAACATTCGTACTATATATGAACGTTTGAATTTTTATTGTTGATTTTGGCGCCATCGTAAATCGTACCACCTCAAGCTGAATCTCAGTAACATGCGTACGGCAATGATTCATGTCTCCCGCCTACGATAAATAATGTGAGTTAACTAAGACTCTAACACGATAAGAATAAGAATCAATATAGAGGTAGATACTCGTTGCATTCTCTTCTAGTTTAATAACAGCGTTTGAAGAATCAAATTAACATATTAATACCTCGTACCAACTTGTAATCAGATTTATTACGCACAGTGAGTATTACTTTCACTGCTATTGAGTAGGTATGTGAACATTAGTCCAGATAGTCCACTCCAGGTTCACTGTGGCCCGTCATTCAGGCCTGAATGACGGGATATGGGGACGGGGGAGAGGACCATGAAATCTGACCATTTTTTTACCATATTCTGTCCAGCATTATTTATTTATTTCATATATTTTTCTTGATTTACCTTTTTGGTAGGTAGACTAGAGACAAGATGATACCGTTTTCAATGCAACTGGAATGCCGGAACCGGTTTGATTTGGATTTGCATATGAAAATTGGGTCTCATTAATAGAATGAGTTTCTCATTTAGTTGCATGAAGTTGCACGAGCACGTCCCTAGCGATTTGCAAAGTGTGCCTGCAGATAATGAAGGAAAGAACTACTTTCTAGAATTTCTAGATCACCTTCATTGTCACGGTTACAAAAACCTAATATCGAGGTTTAAAAAACATTAATTTTTTTTATTTCTTCTTTCCTTGGTTCTGGTAAAATCGACATGTGCGAAAAGCAGATAAGTAATTTAATAACATAAAAGCAATCATTAGAACATAATATATCTCTAGACCAAATTCTATATCAGTAGGCCCCAAAGAGATACCAATAATTCGAGAACTACCTCGAACTTGAGGACCTAATCGAGGTAGGATTTGATGAGGCCATTTCGAGGAATAACTTGAAGACCTAAGCCTAAATTCATAATCAATAATAGTCAGGAATTTGAGCATTGGATTTAGGTCAATTCCGGTAAATTCACGCGCATCTCATAGAGAAGTATGCCATCCTCATCCTATGCTAAACAATTTCACTTTCAACGACATAGCGGCCTCACCGCAAGCAGGTTTCTTAGAAATACATGTCTTAAACCACAAACCATTAAACCGAAAACGACTTATTGAACAATTGGGTCAAAGGAACAGATGTAGGTAGAGGTACTTACTGTTCTCGGAGTAATAAACTTTGACCCTTCATTTAGCTGTTCTAGTCTATAAGTGGTGGTAGTTAGAGAGTGGTTGTCGTGAATCCTTAACCTTCTACAGAAGTTGAACTGGCTGGGGCCAAGACACGAAAGCGACAACCCAGCACACCGCACTTCGCCTACCTGAAGGTCGATTCAGATGTATTTGTGGGTTATCATTATCACATATACTATTTTCGTCGCTCGTTGGTTCATTTAATTTAGTTTTTTATTCGTAATCAAAATGCAGCCGAAGAGCGGCGAAAATAATATGAGTGATACAATTACAAATACATAGTGACTGAATCTACAAGCTGATAGAATACAGGAACAAGTTTGTTACTTTCAATGTCCCGTCCGTGGTATCAATATTCCTACGCTAGTCGTCACGGCACTGCAATAGCTTTCTCCCAGGAATTTTAGAATTACCTTCATGTTACAGCGTTGTGTGGTACTAAAAGTACGCGCATGGGACAGTAATAAATGCTGGACAATCCACACAGCGTCATTTATTTATTATATTATTTTATTTTATTTTACAAGTGGACTAACAGTTAAAACTAAAACGACCAAGAGTCAGGAACTCACACAAAAATATCTATATATATAAAAGAAAGTCGTGTTAGTTACACTATTTTATAACTCAAGAACGGCTAAACGGATCTCGGTGAAATTTGGCAGCGAGGTGGATGGTATCCCGGGGCCGGACATAGGCTACCTTTTATTCCGGAAAAAAGCGTGCGAAGCCGCGGGCTGCAGCTAGTAACAAATAAAAACATAGTGAGTCAAATATTATACAATACATAGTCATCTAGCCCCAAAGTAAGCAGAGCTTATGTTATGGGTACTAGATGACTGATATACTTAATACATTTACATACATATATAGATATTTTTGAAGGGATATGCTATATCAAATTGAATAAGCTTGGCCATGTCTCTCATCAGCATAAAGAAATTGTAAGTTCATAATGTTATTCAAATAACCAGCTATTGTGCAATTTGTGATCGATCATTTAATATTTTATCACGCTATCGCATATTTTAGGCTTGAAGTACACGGTAGTCTGCCAGTTTTTGTGATATTCTATCTTCATTCTGCATGCGATGTGATGGATGACACAAGGTGGCATCTGTCAAAGCACATCCGTACGGTCAAATAAACAATACCAAGTCTCTAGTGTGTCTTTTTGTCTCTCTAGTGTGTCTCGATCACTGATAGCTACAACGTTTCTATAACAACACTAGAACACAAAAACCGAGCTAAAACATTTCCGTATTTGCAAGCATTATTTATGTAGTTTCGAAAAACAAACAGTCAAAATCAAACTAACCGTCTTGTCTGTCCGACCGTCCGCCCGACCCTGGACTTTTTCATTTTCAAATGCGAACAACACAAAAACTCGTACTCACACACGCGAATTTTTGTTTCGAAAAGCGAATGTTCGAAAGCGAAGTCTGTTCTGTGCCTAAACCGAAGCTTCCCATACAAGAGGGTATCAGACAGAGTTATCACGCTATAAATTGCTAATGATTTCTGTTTATCTTTAAAGTATACGAGCGTGACTGCATTTCGTAATATGGGGGGAATGACTTCTATTTGCTTCCTTTTCGATTTATGAGTCATTTGTATGTATGTTCAACTGGATTGTAGATGTCTATTTAAATATTTTCGGCGCTAACTGACCACATAATATTGTGACGTTCGGAATCGTATCGCTATTATCAAGTTTTCTTTTAAAATCATTGTCTAACTGTAATCAATGCGTCTGTTTTTTATGTACCTTTGTATCTTTTAAAGGGCAATGTATACGCTTCTACAACAAAACTCCTAGTGAGTTGCAAAAATTATCAGTAAATAAATTCAAACAAATTGTCAAAACCTTCTTGTGTAAAAAGGCCTACTACAAAATATCAGATTATCTGGAGGATAAAAAAGCTTGGGACGGGATTTGCTCCAACTCGAAAAATAACAACTAACTAACAGGCTAAAGGTTTCTTCGTCGCTTCTTTACTTTATTCTACATACCGAAGCGACTGAAATCAAAAATATCACCTTATTTCCGTGTCAGTGTGTAATTATTAAGAATTTGACCTTTTTCTAAGTGTACATTTATTGTATTTATGGAAATAAAGAGTTTTTGACTTTGACCTACATCTCTGATTTCTCAATCCAATGGCACCTTTTGGCAAAATTTGTTTCACAGGCATTTTATTATAAATTAAAGAGCCTGGCTCCTGTCGGTGTAATCTGTTCAAAAGTAGAGGAAATTGCATCTTGTTGAGATGCAATTTCCTCTACTTTTCTCTCTCCAATATAATGTCTTTTACTTCTTTATACGACATGACAGCGGCATTCTCCTTGATCAGACTCATATAGCTAATTCTTAGTCTCTTCCTTCCTCGTCTTCCTTCTATGATGTTACTTATGAACTTGTCATCCCGTATAAGATGTCCAATCATTCTCCCTTCTCTGTTTTGAATGGTGTTCATCAAAAACCATTCTCCTCAACTCTTTTCAACACCTCATTAGTAACCTTCCCCGTCCAGCAAATCCTTTCCATCCTCCAAATCTTTATTATTTTCCTCAAATTAGCGTTCTACAACACCATCTTGTACAAATATCACGCAACAGTATATTGTCGTTGGCATGCTATTCGTTCATAATTTCATATTATTGATTTCACCGTAGAGAGATAGTTATGCTTTCTACCTCTAGTCACATAGTAATAGTAAAAGTAAGATAATCAGTAGCGTAGCCTACAATTAGTCAAATATTATTTATACACCAGTGATTCACGCGTAGTTTCGGCATCATTGTATTCTGTTTACAAATTCCGATCCGTATATCTCTTATTTGTACTCGTATCTGTTTGTTTGTACAACCTTTATGTGTTGATCATCATATTGTATTTAGTACTAGTAGTTCTACGAACAGTAGACCTCGAGAGCACAAACTTTTTGCCACAATTAATTTGAGTAACTTTAGTAGGGAAAATTATAGTTATTTTCTCAGAATTTAAACTGCCATAATGACTGCATTATGGCAGTTTAAATTCCTATAGTTATTATACCTGACAAATTAGATAATTCCTGTCTGTTGTTACCTACGCAGGGTAACTCTTAGTTTTTAAATAAGCATTTGATAACTTGTTCTACAACCCTACGAACACAGAGACCAGACAAGCCCCGGCGGCGCCCGTGGATTCCGCACACCATGTGTGCACGAGCTGCAAATATGTGTTCCGGGTGTTCTGGTTATTTTCTACGTATAATAAAAAGTAACAACTTAAAATTACTACCTTTCAAATAAAAATTATCATCGAAGCGGAGATATTCAGTAACCCCCTCTTTGCCCTTTTTAGGAAGAAGTACCCCTTTGATCAAAAATCCTCGACGACAAAAAAATTTGTTTGGAAAATACGGCCTGTTGAGGAGTACGTATATACTGACAGAAACGCAAATTGCTAAAATCACAATTTCAATCGCAATTTGCTTGAACACTTCAAAACATTCTCGCATGATCTCTGTCTTCTTCCCAAAAGGCTGCTTGAAAACTCCTGGACAGATAATTGGAACTCATCCAAGCAAATCAAAGGCAAACATTATGCTGATACCTTCAGTACCCTGGTTCTCTAAATTCCAAAAGGCAAATAAATTTACTACCTCTACTTTATGTAGGTTAAGACTGGGTCACTGCTGTTCTCCAGTTTTTTTGGCTAAACTTAGGATTAGATATCATTCTATGTGTGAGTGCGTTTTGGAAGAAGGAACCATTAACCACATTTTTTTCAACTGTCCCAAATTAAATTTTTCCCTTTATGATATACTCCCCCCTGATATCCCTCGTCCTATTCCCTCAAATGTTTACTATCTTATATATTTTCCCCTCCTATTAATTTATTAGTGTGTAAATTTGTAAATTCTAATAAGATCAAACTGTAAATAGTAGCACCTTATTCCCAAATTTGTACAGTTCCTTATTAACCCTTTGTGTTGTTGCTGCAGGCATCCTCCTAACTTTGTGTTGTCTTTCAGATACAAACCAAATGGTATTATTCAAAAAGAGTTTTTTGTTTAATTTCATTTTGTGTTAATTTTCTACTAAAGTTTATGACTCTTTTGACATGGACACTGGCAGAGTTGTGGCAGAACAGACACAGCGAGCAATGAAACAAGAACTGAACTGAACTGAACTTTGCCAGACTTGAAGCAGGGACCTTTCGCTTGCTTCGCTCGCTCGGTCAATTATACAAAATATTACTACATACCTACTAACTTTAGCATGCTTTAAAATAAACGAAAACTTTCTTCTTTCAAAATACGCTATCATACAAATGTAGAGTCTGCTCAAAATACTCTATATATATGTTAAATAGCAATGCTAATTCGTTCATCGAAAATTGATTGTTAAAGTAAAGTGATTTCATTCGATGCTCGATAATCAAATTCCATTGAAACTAATCCAAAACTGTCATCATTATCGGATGAAATATAGAGTTTCTGATCGGCATGAATACGCAAAAATGCCCCCGAAACTATCGATAGGAAATTGGCTCAACAAAACCGGCATTGTCCGACCATCTGTCATACGCGCGTACGCGTAATCGTAGGTTAGCTGGTCGTATTGTGCAAAACCTACCGTTGATTATTAGGAATAGGTACGTCGATAAATAGTATTTTTGCGCACGCGTTCAATAATGCAGTTATTGAATCCTCTCTTTTTTGACCTTCCCCACAATTGGATAACTTTATTTATTAGTTAAGGGTAAGTTTACGAGTGAAGTTTGTTTGGTTTGGTGAGGGGATCCGGCCCGGCTTGTCATGTCTGTCAATGTCTCGTAACTAAACAACTAAACTAAAATGTATCGTTAATCTTACCTGTCGATAGTTTAGTATTATTAGTATACCACTGTAAATTGGAATTTGTTGTCAAAGGCACATGATCGAAGATAATGTGTCGCCGCGTTGTTCATGTGTGTTAATTTAATATTTGTTACATCATCAAAGATAATTTTATGAGGAAATAATGTTCCAGATGTTACTTTTACTCGGGATGTTGCATCTCAGACTGTGCCAATAAAATCGAAATAGTTTGCCAAGTTTTGCAATTATCTATAAATATTTTTACCGCTTAGCTAACCAATATTCCTAGAGTTCTATTAAAAATAATAGATTCAAGCGTTACTTTGCGGAAATCCATTGCAAAATATAAGGACTAGTTACTTCATTGGATCTTATCAGAGAAGGTTTTGCCCGGAAACGTAACTAAATATTTTCATCCTTATAGAAATCTATTATAATATAAATATATATAAATTTTATCAATAGAAATCTATATTTCTATTGATAAAATCTTTATAATGAAGTTTTTCTTAAATTAGTACTAACACATTACATTTGTGGAAAGCCTCTTGCTTGCTACTTACAATAAATATTCTGTCAAGTAATATTTACTCGTCAAAAAAGCGATCGGTAGACGTTATCTACTGCTTTTTTGTTGTTGGATTGTACTCAAGGTACATTTTATCGTAATATTTTTTGTAAACTCTAGCCATAAGGTAAGACAGTAAGAGCTTAGAATTAGAATTCAAACAGATGTCCTCTCTCCTCTAAAATCGCCGCAGCGAAATAGTTATAGTTGGCAATAAACCGTCTAAAACCTCACCCTGATAGCATAGTAAAATTAGTTAATTTTATAGGGTAACTCATTAGAGGAACTTTTGCTCATTAGCTAGGCTAGGTATATTATAATTCGAAGTACTTTTATGTAACATTTATTGCCACTAGTATGCACGAGCGTACTAAACTAAAAATTTATTGGAGATTTATTAATGACTAGCTGCCGCCCGCGGCACACCCTTTTTAAGTAGCCATGTCCGTCCCCAGGATACCATTTACCTCTCTGCCAAATTTCATTAACCCTAGATCCGTTGATCCGTTTAGGCGTGAATAGGTAACAGTCAGACAGACAGAGTTACTTTCGAATTTATAATATGAGTACGGATTTATTAAAAAAAAAAACGATTTTTTTCACCAAATTTTGGTTTTGAACTTGAATGAGTGAACAAATCAATCATGTTCATTCAACAATTCCCGTTCATATACTCACCGATCTATAAATTTTATGTTCATCCAATTTCCTTTCATCCCGATCTTATCCAAATAAATATGATGTAATCATTCGGGGGTTATTGTTCCGAACAAAACTAGTTTATATAGGGTGGCAATTGTGTGAAGCGAATTATGAATATTTGACGGTTTATACGCTGTTTGACCATCAATGCGGTCATTGTTGATCGGGCCGGGTGGTAAGATCATTCCGGTCATCTGAGTTAGGGTAGTATGCGTGGAGAACGCGCTAAAATGAACAGATAATCAGCGTCTGACCATAGAAATTAATGGGTATCTGATGGAGAAAATAATACATTTTCAACTTGTATACATGTAAAAAAAAATACGTCGTTATAAAGAACGCATTAAAGTACAATATTTGAATAAAATGTGATCATAATTAACCACAGAAATGAATGGGTATCTGATGGAAAGATTTATTACCCTTGACACAAAAAGTGTTCATGAACAAAGTAAAAAAATATGCATAAACTTACCATGAACATTAATGGCTATTATATTGTCTATTGAAAAAAATTGGTCATGTTTTGACCAATTTTTTTCCCCTTCATGTTCATGTAGGTACTAAACCGGTAGTAAGTAGGTAAGGTTTTGGTCTTTCTATCATACAATTTGTAGGAAATCATTGCAAAAGTTACCAAACATGACAAATTTTGTTCCCCTTCATGTTCATGTAGGTACTAAGCCGGTAGTAAGTAGGTAAGGTTTTAGTCTTTCTATCATACAATTTGTAGGAAATCATTGCAAAAGTTACCAAACATGACAAATTTTGTTCCCCTTCATGTTCATGTAGGTACTAAGCCGGCAGTAAGTAGGTAAGGTTTTAGACTTTCTATCATACAATTTGTAGGAAATCATTGCAAAAGTTACCATCTGACTCTTCAAATAATAAGATTTTTGATATGCGTATGCCCTCACACTCACGGTAATTTCTATGAAATCATATAATATCCCAAATAAGTCCCAATAAATCACGTCGAAGTAGAATTTCTTTTCGGAGAATTTTTTGATTTGTTCAAATAATGTTCGAACATACCTCAATAGTATTACCTACTCCCCGTATGTGATTTACGCCCGAATACTCGAATGCGTCAGATTTAATCACGTCTTAAGTCGCGATTTTATTGACAGTTTTTTATTGAAACATGTTAAAAAATTGCGACATGCAACGTGCTTAAATCTGAGTTGCGTTTGAGTATTCAGGTGTAACCATTTCATAAAATAAATTGTAAACTAAAACTACAAATTGAGCATATTTGAATGACAAAACTTGTCATCTGCGTAAAAACTTAACTTTGGCTGAGTTTCGCCAACGAAATTTTCTGGACTAAGCAGGTAAGTTATTTTTCGCAATCATGCTTGTGGCAGCCCTTGTTATCGATAAATCGGCATCCCAGATTACGGTCTGCTAACGGTAGATGATCGATGTGATCAAGTACAAATCGATACTTTTGTTCGATTCGATTTGAAGCTAAATCGTAATCGCATTGTGGTTTGTTTAGAATCCGCATTGTAATTAATATACGGTTGGTTTAATTCCAATAAGCGTTTGTATTCGGAATAAATCGGATTTCCGAACGGATGAGAATCGGTTGTCGATGCGTATATAATCGATAAAGGGATCGAATAAAAGATGCAAGACAATAGATAACTAAAAGCTTTTTTTTTAACCACGGTAAATCAAACAAACAAAAAATTCATGGTGAAACCACATTTTCATGTTACACCACAATATTTTAGGTATCAACAAAACTTTTAAAAATCTTATACAGGGTTATAGGAAAAAAATACTACTGCCCTATCCATCAGCCGTTAGCGAAGACCTATTTAAGTACCTACTTAAGACTTTTATAAGTTCCCTTGTCTATTTTTCCTATGTTTTTGCTTGATCTATGCCATTATGACAATATTTACATCTATTTGATAGTTGAGACATTGCATCAACGCGTTGTGTTCGGAAGCTTGACCACTATTCGACCTTTCCGCTTCGATAAGATAGTACGCCAGTAAAATGGGTCACCAACCCGATTCGAAAGAAAACTTACTAAAATATAAATCTTTACGGTGCGGTGTAAGGTATTTGATCAATAGAAAAAAACTTCGCAATAAGGATAATAAATTCGCAATAAATAATATAAAAGGTGATATGATAAGGTATTCATGGCACACGATCTCCATAAAATTTTTATACCAATCATACTAAAAAGGCTTTTTGTTTATTAATTACCAACCACATTGAATCAGATGGCGAGGTACGCATCTAAATTATAAAACCTTGTTCCAACAATTAGCAATATAAACAAAATTTCTAATGAGCCTCGCAAGCTCTTTACGAAATTTTTCAGCAACTCGGAGTCCAACTGACATACCATATCGTTATTAAAACTACGAACAAAACATAAATGTCTTTAACAAATCAACGTTCTCAACCGTTGCTAACATAAGGCATCCATCAGGCCCGCCTCTTGACCACACGACCCAGGAAGTAGTGTTGTAGTACCGAGGTAGCTTAGACTTAGGGCGGCCCACCTTTTTGTTATTAAAAAGCTCGTGACACGGACAATTGATTTGCCTATAATTGATATCCATTTTATAAAAGTTTATCCAGCGTCAATAATATACGTTTGCACAAAAGTCTATATAAACGGGCTGTATTGTCCTTCGATTTACTTAGCTTGTTTTGAAAAAAAACCGAAGCTCTTCTGGTTTTTTTTTTGGATCCATCTTCCTACTAAAGTATAATATTTGGCCTAATGAAGCACGCTTTCCCAGAAGGATCTCCTACACTTAAAACTTACTCTTAGATAATACCTATCCATAAACCCGTGCGCGCGTGCTAATTTCCAGAAATTAATCTACGAAATATCCTTTTCGTAATACCAACATTGCAGGCATTAGCCGATGCTCAAATAAATTGCCACTCATAACCTTAATGACCCATAAACAGAATAACCACTGGGTTATTGCTGTTTTACGGGACCAATAACATGACCATCCTAACGATTGGGTTTGAGAACTTTCACGTTGCTTTTACAAAGGTACCAAGTTGTTTTCAAGATGGCGATAGCTTTAGGCATGTTGGTTTAAATCTTCCACCTCTAGTTTGAATTGTGTGTCATATGCTGTGTCTTGGGTCACTAGGCGCTAGTTATAAAGACCCTGTTAAATTATATTAGCGTCCGCCTGCTTCTAAAATAGATTAGGTAGAGTAATGCCTAATTCATAAAGTTCCTGTGTTTTAAGGTTGTGAAATAAAGTATTATCTGTAATGAAGTTATTTTCTCAATAAATAAATATTAATAATAATCTACCTGGTCTATGTGGTAGGCCCAAAGTGAGAAAAATCGAGATTTTCTTATTATTTTTCTGTAAGACAATTCAATTGCGACACACAACAGACAGTTATGCAGATTCTCAATTCTCATAACACCAGATTCTGATAAATAATTTCATCGTATTGATAACTTGTATTGCATTTGAGCACGTTCTATCTCAACTAGATATGGTATGACCAATGACCATAGAATCATTTTAACATAGATAAGCTGTGCTAGTAGATGTATTCCGTGGTAGCGTTTAGTTACACAAAGTGGGCGGTAATGGCAGAACTTGATGATATTTTCATTTGGAATTATGGTTATTTTGCGAAACTTGCGCATTATGGCACTAAGGATAGAATAATTTTGGTCTTGCAAGGATGATTATGAAGTCATGATTGCACAATGAATAGGTAACTCCTTTTAGTTCAATGAGATTTTGTTTTCAGATCGTTAAATTTAAATGATAGAATGAAAACATTATTGTTAAAAGTTTAGGAGATACCACTTTTAATTAAATTATTATGAAATTTACGAAACAGGAACTTATTCAAATGGTAAGGTACAGAGAAAAATTTATTGGAACAATACTGCGCCAATACAAACACACCAAAATTATGTTCGATCACTTCAGATATTTCTAAAAACCTCGAGCTATAATTATTATTCATTCATTCACCTGTATTATAAAGGTATCGTGAATACCTCAAAGCTTCAATCTCGACTTCTATAGAAAATCCACGGGGTATTTATATACCATTCGTTTCTAACAATCTAGAGGCGCTAGACGCTATTGTTCCTTGACTCGGCACGTCAGGCATCCTCTCCGTATGTATCTGGAATTATTATAATTTATGTATGATTGGGCCATTTTTATCATTAAGACATCGTGACATATTTTTTATCAATTTGTATTTTATTGTACCTAGCTTTTTAGTTTATTTTGATAATGCCCATATACAGCAGCATTTCTATGACATTTCTTGACATGCCCCGAGTTTATTTTATTTATGACCTTATTTTAAAAGTAATTTTATAAATTCTAGGCCCTTTGTAGTATTCGCTTGCTTAGTTAAGTGTCACGTCTAAGATGTTCAGCTTATTTAATATTCTTATCAGAACCAAGAACTAACCATGTCTTCAGCAGCTGTAATTAATGCCTTGTAACACAAGTTTAAACTTTGAAGTAAAAACTGTGTGGAATTCAGATTGTTTACTAACGTGGTAAAATAAATTTTATTATTATTTGTATTTGCCGAGTTGTCTAAACAAAGGTGTACGTCCAAAACAAATACGTAAGACCCCAAACAGAGGTGGAACTCCCAAACAATCTATTCTACGCAATAATTCAACAATTTTCCTTCATGGCCGATTACGAATTACGTTTCCCATAAACCATGGTTTAACTTCAAACGTAGCCAGCCAGCGATTACTTTCGGTTTATTCGATTTAGCAAGTAGTCCACGCGTCCGATCTATCTTTCTAAATATGATTCATTTGTTGGTATAATCGATTAGCGCCTCGATTAAAAGTCAGTTTTATTGTCGATTCTGTTTACTTATATCAGTTTGTTTTAACGTTTAGTAGGGTTTGGAGCATAGATTTAGAATTACGACTAAATATATGCTCAGGAGAGCGTTGTGTTGTTCTCTCTAAGTAAAAGTATTTACCCCTAAGTTAATTTGAAAACTTTAAAGGTAGGATCGATAGGGGCTCTAAGTTTAATACTTATAATTAACATGGAAGTCAAATCGATCCAGATAGCTGACACTGCCACCCACCTCTCCGTTTTTTTTTGATAGTGTATGAATTGAACACCCTATACTATATGATTATCAAAACAATACTGACCTCGTGCTTTAGCTGTATTTTGATTACGAATAAAAACATAGAAAATTAACCTTTGAGTGAGGAAAATAGTATGAGTGCGTCAAATACATCAGAATCGACCACAAGGTAGGTTTATCTGCATTATTCTTGTTACCACCGCGCTGCGCCGGTTTAGTTTTATTTCCGTTTTCCAAATTACTATCGTTGTAGGCATGGCTTGGCTTTATTATTCAGTGCGAATTACATGTCGCATCTAGTTCTTTTTACTTCTATGGTTTTGGTACAGTACAGATGCAATTTGTTAAGCAAATAAACATATTCTCAATGTAAACATTTGGCCCGGTCCAAATATTATCTTGTATGTTATGTTTATCGGAGCTTGACTTCGTTGGAAATGGAATCCTGTTATGGAATTAGTTTTCGGTTATTTTCGTTATCGTAACGTTGTATCGGTTGTAATTGTTAAATCAAAAGTAAAGGAATCGAAAACTCTTTATTTCCGGAAATACAATAGCTGAATCTTTATTATCATTGAAAAGCTTATAATCCCCTTCAGCCAAAATAATTTATTTGGTAAAGGGGATTATTAGATTTTGTGTCTCTTACGCTACTAAAATGAGATGCTAAAGTGATTTTTTGGCCAAAAGTCGAAGAATCACCTTCGCAGGGGATTCTCTAAGGGGATTTTTAGTCCAAGCCGAGCTGAGAAGTAAGTTTTAAGTTTCCTACCTATCCAGCTACATTTTCTCCTGCTGTAAGGTTACGGTTTATCCAGGTACCTACGACAAGCGAAGCCAGAAGCAGGAGCTAATTCTAGCATTGACTTTGTGACTCTACCTTCATAATCGTAATGAGACAATATTTTTTTGTTTTACAGTATTTATTTTATGGAAATTGAGTCTTCTGCTCATATACATAAAGTTTCGTTACCTCCCTTTCCTTCGCTCTCAAATCAAGTGTCTACTCAAAGGTGGAGATGATGTAATCAAAACACACTTCACGCTTTTTGCTCCTATAAAAGCTGATCTAATAATATGGGTATCAGTATCAGGAAGTTCAATATACGCCTAGTGTTTGGGCATAGGTACTATATAGATCAAGAGGTAACTTCAGCATAACCTGCCTCATCGAATACCGCTGTATGCCTATAATTTTGACTTGAGTTGGTGCCCTTACTGCGGTTCGTCTAATAAATGTGAAAATCTTTTCTTGTGGGTCATTTTATCAGCGCAGTTAATTCTTGAGCGAAAGGGAAATTGATGGAATTTTCAACAAGTGAGAGATTTTATAATTATTTTGGAAACCTCTTCCTTATTACTATCACACTAATATTACAAATACGAAAGTTTGGATGTTTTAATTTTTTTTACCTCTTCACGCCAGAAATACTGAACTGATCGGGCTGAAATATGCATAGATGTAATTCTAGACTTGGAATTACATAATAATAGGCTATCTTTAATCCCGGCAAAAAGCGTGCGAAGTCTCGCAATCAACCAAAGAAAAATCAAAAATACGCAAGTCAGTCATGCAGGTCGGGTGAGTTGGTAGAGACGATTTCTAGATTAGGTAGGACATTTTGCAGTAGCCTCTCTGCTTGTAATAGTACCTGCCCATTTATGGTTTGATAAGTCTGTTAAAGTTCGACATAATTATTATTGCACATTAGCATAATAGGTAACATAAAACGGTTTAAGTCAATGATTGGTGGGTGTCAATGTTTTTTTATTAATAAGAGTTGGAATAATTGGTAGTGTGCTAGTTAGTTGGTTCTTTTTCACTTCTTCCACTTGTGGACAAAACAGTGAAGTGAAGGGAATCAATTACTTAACACTTTATTTCTTATTTGAAAATAAGAAAATTATAGTTTAAAAATTTACTTGTTCATGAGCTTATTTTGTGAGCTTGAAGAAATTAAATTATAGTAATTGATTTTTTCGATAAAATATGACGTTATCGTCTTTTTACATACGATAACGTCATATTTAAGCGACTGAAATCAAAAATATCACTTTATTTCCGTGTCAGTGTTTAATTATTAAGAATTTGACGTTTTCTAAGTGTCATTTATTGTATTTATGTGACCTAAGGGAGCGCGCAGACTGCGTGCGATTAATCTTACTATGTGCGTTTAATTACGTACGATGACATCCGAAAACAATTTGAACCTGTTGCGATTTTACCATGCATTCGTACGTTGAACATAAACCATGGATATGGAAAAGTGAATTAATTTGATATACAGTTTTTTTTTATATTATTTATAAATGTTACTACTCCGTTGGCGAATTTTTAAATGATAACTATAAACTATAACTATTTGGCTGCCTGGGTAAAAAAATCCGTACCTACTTACCGAGTTATTATTACAATTGTTTGATTCATGTAGCTGACATTGCCTATATTTTCCGACTACTATGTTTCGACCTACCGTGTACTATGTTCGTACCTACCTATTTTAATAATGTTTACATTAATTGCTGCGCCTTTACAGGGTACATGTACTTACCCCTAAGCAAATTACCACCTAAACTAAAACAATGTATTAATGTATATGTATGCAATAAATAAATCTGAACCTGAACCTGAAATTATTGTTTGAGCGATCGAAGTGATTCTAAAAATGAAATCAGAAATCTTCCGTGAATTTCAAATAATAATGTGAAATTCACCGAATTCATCAATATTCATCACATTGTTAAAAATATTTTGCGCACCCATTTGCTTATACGATAACGATGTCAACGACACCGTCGCGATCTCCGGTGTAGAACATAATTATCTTGAAGATACAGATTATTCATTGCAACAAAAATGACTTCACGAACGATATCGCGATCACCGGGACACTGCCTATTTGGAGAAAAACGTATTAGTGTGCGCACTCAATTCGTACGAACGTACGTTCATACGTTACGTGCGAACAAATTGCATCTATAGCGACCGCGGCCTAAACTTTTCTTTGCACTTTGCAAGTTACGCACCTACTAATGATAATTCATATATATTACGTTGCGTATTAGTATTCGTTGTAATTTTGTAAAATACATGAAGTATACATGTATGCAATGTTTCTAAAACGGGGTAAAACATTACAAAACTGCACGTGTAAAACGATATTCGGTCTACAAATTACGGCAAAACTACACGCACAATTGCAATTTAAACATTTAGCATCAAACGGGAATTTTCCCCATTTGCTAATTAGTCTCGCTTTAATAGGAAAATGCACTTTAGAGCTTTCAACATACCGTCCATTTTACCGTGCGGATGTAGGGAAGTTGCGTCCATAGTGGTAATTGCTTTTAAAATGACAAACACCTATGTTATGTTAATTAATGTTGCCTAAGCGAGGCTTAATTGGTTAACCCCCTGGAGAACCCAAGCGCAATATGTACCTACTTATCTTATTTGTATAATAAAAAAATATAAATAAATAAATAAATAATGCTGGACAATCCACTGTAACGAGCCAGAATACTGCCGCCTCGTTGTTTGCAAATATAAAAACAATTAGCCGTTATCTAATCTTTTTGGTAACACTGAGTAGTCGTATTAGCAACTCAAATGAACAAAACCTTATTTGAAATGAGCTTTTAGACGGGATAGAAAAATAAATGACACATTATTTTGAATTAAGATCGTTTTGTTAGAGATTGCGAAAATTGAACATACAAGGAGCATTGTATCGATGATTTAAAAATAAAACAGATTTACGATAGTATTATAATTTTACAAGGATAGTTTTTAGGTCTCGTTTATTATTATCTAACTGCTGTGTTATCATTCAAGGAAAGGTTTAGATTATTATTTGAGGTCAATACAAATTTGGTACTGAATTTATTAATTAAAAATTTCTTTAGTCAATAAATTGGAAGAAACGGACGATAAAGATGAACCGAAATCTAAATTGAAATTTGTTTAATATTTTATTTTAGTAGTCGATAAAATTAGAAAAACATCGATAATCCCGAAACAGCTTTAGGAATCTCTAGTGTGGGATGATGGAAGGACTGATATAAATAGAAAAGCACGAGAAGATTCTAGAAGGGTTTTTAGTAAATTTTGGATAAGTTGAAGAGGTAGGTCGAATCGCTGCCCGATTTTACATAGAATTGATTTTGAGTTTTTGAGTCCCGGAAGACGTTCATTGTAGTGAAAACCTAGCTGCTGGGATTCAATCATGCATGAAGGGGTTTTCGATGAACTGGTTTCTTGCAGTTCTCCTCTAGAGAACTGTGAGGCTGTGTTTGTTGGAAATCAATTTGTGCAATGTTCTTGTGGGGAGTAGGTTTGTAAAATCATAGCTTAAAATCTTGGGTTTAAAAATATCTGTGTAAGTTGTAATTTTACCAAAATTTAGCTAGCTAATCCCCTGTGCATAGGAAATCCAAAGTTTTACTTTGGTTGTGTGTTGCGGTTTAGTAAGTGGCCGCTAATGCATATCCATCTTTGTAGGTAGACTAGGCAGGACTGAATAACCTTTGGAGCGGGCTCAGCTCGAGTTATCCCTTGCATTGGGCTCGAGATGCTCTCCGACAATCTGACTCCGAGGCCTCGTAGGGCCCAACAGGGGCTTCAACAGATGTGTCGGTCTTGTTTATATATTTATATATACACTACTTATTCTCTGTTAGGTCGCTCTGGTGCACCCCAGGCTCGCGAGCCAGTACCAGAGGGCACGCACACTGTTATAGTCTAGGACAAAATCGGGCCTTACAACCCCGTATTCCCAGTGAATGTTAGTTAGAAGATAAGGCATTGCACTCCGCCTGTCTACATTACACACCACACGTTTAAATGTAAATGTGAAGCTCAGTCTTCTAGTTATACAATAGGTACAATATTTAACTAGAGTAGGTTAGGATAGGTACTCTGTAGGATGTTAGGCTTCGTTTCAATAGAAGTACATTAGGAAATCAAATCTAAAAATCTTTTAAACATAAATATCTGCAGGAATAGGATTTAATAAAAGGGGAATGGTCAGGATTTATTAGGAATAAAATAAACAAATAATATCAAAAGTATTGCCAAATTATATTAAAAGACAATAAATACGGTTACGGTTTACAAACAAAAATTATACTATAATTGTATAATGGTTAAAACATATTCTAGTTAATAAAATTCTATATAACAAATTCTACTTACGTCTTATTCGATAAATCCATAATTAACATTTAAATAGGAATTCTAGAAATTCTGCCTTATAAGCCATAATATTATTAAAATTGAATTAAATTACATAGTGATGTATTCTGGTTTCAGGATTATTATATTAATCATATTTTATCTTTGTAAGAGGTAGACTCCTTCTGTGTCTTGATTATTCTGACAGTAGCTTGGAGCGGTAGACTCCGGAGAGAAGCCCTCAGTAAAATATGAGAAGGCGCTCCGTAAGCTGCGGGAGACGAGTATCCCAGTCAGATAAATCATCATGCTACTTCAATTATATTATAAAGAGAATTTTATCTTCAAAATATCCTGGAATTTTAAAATATATTACTATTAGAAGCTGTCGTCTTCTTGGACTTAAACTCCCATATGTGGAGGAATAGGGGTCAGGCTCTGTTATCAATTGATGGTAGGGTTTGACTCCGCAGATAAAATTGGATCATTCAATGCCTCACAGATTAACAGAGATAGGTAGGAAGGGATCTAGTGGACTACTGACTAATTTTGTGAGAAAGTTGATGGAGTGGACGTTTGATTTAAATATCACAATAAATTCTTTCTGAGTGTTTTTAAAATATGACTAACGATTGAGGCTGGCTATAGATGGTTTTAATTTACATACTGACAAACATTAGGTTTGATAAAAGATTATGCCCTCTCATATCTCGTTATACTAGACATGTCTTCAGTACATGTCTGTATGCGATTTTCCAAGTTTTTTTTATTATGAAGGAAGATGGTATGGTTAGTCAGCATACCTTCCCTTCTCAGAGGGGGCTGTCCAATAAAACCATGGTGTAAGCCACTGTATTGAGCGTCGGATGGGGCTCGTACCTATGCTGTATTAGATTCGGTGTGGTAGAGATTGAATGAAGGATAGCCCGACTGTGAAAAAGGAGGGTTATGTTATGTAATATGCAACTATGAACTAAGGAATTAAATTATGTTTGAGAAACTTTGTTTTAGGAATATCTATCTCTTACTATATCTATTTAGGATTCAGTATTATTATTATAAACTTAAGTTAAAAGAATAGGATTATCTTTATGGACATAACTTTCATTCGGAACCATAGTGTAATAATTTTAGAATTTAGTTAACATAATATCATATAAGGGATTAGGTAGTTCATAGAGTTAGTTCGTTTGTCTAAAGCTTCTAAAAGAATCTGAGTTACTACTACACAACGTAAGAGTCCTTCCGCTAACTAGACGATCATTGGCCACTATAAATCATTAGTCTTTAGGTAAAGGTTAAGGTTCTGTAGGTTTACACTTCCAATAGGTAGGATACTAGTATATATATATAAGAATTTTATAGCAGGAGGTTTGGGTCTTTACATTTCGGCGCCGTGACCAGGATATAGCTGTTTAGATAATTAGTCATGTTATGAGAATGGGGGTCGTATAGAATTTAAAAGTTTAGTAGAATCTAGAACAACTGTTAGTATGTCAGGTAGGGTAGTTTTAGTGCGGGTTAGATCCGCACATTTTGCTGCCTGTGAAATGGAAAGAAGCTAAAGACAAACGAAAAATAATAATAGGATGTTAGGCAAGAATCAACTAGTTAGGGGGTCGCTAAATAATAAAAGGATGTTAGGCAGAGATCGATAGGTTGGGGGGTCGCTTTAATATAATATACTAGCTGCTGTCAACGGCTTCGCACGCGCTTTTCAAATAGCCTGTGTCTGTCTCCCAGGATGCCATTTGCCTCTCTGCCAAATTTTATTGAGATCTTTTCAGCCATTTAGACGTTAACAAGTATCCTTAGTCCGTCTCCTGGTTCTAAGCTACTTCCTCACCAATTTTCAGCCAAATCAGTTTAGCCGTTCTTGAGTTATAAATAGTGTAACTAACACGACTATCTTTTATATACAATGTATAGATTTAATCTTAGGAATCAGTTTGACGACCGATGTTGCGCGGCGGGCGAGGGTCCGCCTGCGACGCGGAGGGTTACGGGTTCGATTCCCCCCTTGGGACAAATGTTTGTACGATCTGCAAATGTTTGATCCGGGTGTTCTGGGTATTTTCTATATATAATAGGGAGTGTCTATCTATGTTTTGTGTTGTGTTAGGTTTATCAGTCATCTAGTGCCCATAACACAGGCTCTGCTTACTTTGGGGCTAGATGGTGCTGTGTGGATTGTCCAGCATTATTTATTATTTATTTATTTAGTAACTCTTAAATAATATAAGGGTTAGGTAGAGAAGTAAAGATTTATTTTTTAAATTCTAGATTGATAGTGCGAGACCAGTCTTGAAGGCTCTATGATGGGGTCGTGTACTTAATAACTAAATTTAACTTATTATCTAGTGCTAGCATAGGCTACGGGGCGGAATGGTACTTGAACAAGACTCTCCATCATGGGATCGTGTACTCAAGGCTACGGGGCGGAACGGTTCTTGAACAAGGCTCTATCATGGGGTCGTGTACTTAATAACTTAATTTAACTTAATATCTAGTGCTAGTATACGCGTCGGGGCGGAATGGTTCTTGAACAAGGCTCTTTATTATGGGGTTGTGTATTTCATAACTTAATTTAACTTAATAATCTAGTGCTAGTATAGGCTATGCATTGGAATGCTTCTTGAGCTACTAGGAGTATTCAGCGTAGAATGTAATTGATGCAGGCAGTGTTGATGATGATGACGATGATGATGATGAGGCAGACGGTAAACAGAATCTGAACTAACAGAAAAAAATTGGTAATCATTCGAAAAACATTCGAAAAAAAAACAGACTTGAGGGAGGCTTGCTTTATTGTAGAAACTAATAAGTAGTCTAGAAAAAGGTGATAATTAATTAAAACTGAGAGAAAGATGTGCGGTGCGTAGCTGCGAGTAGCTTATGTAAAATAACTTATTAGTCGGGATATTTGTTTAATTAAGGTTTACGCATTCACTGTCCTGCCTTGGCAGTGTCTGCAGGGGCGCGCCGACACCTCACCGTTCCTACTCGGTGGCACTGCATCAACATGAGTGTCTTGGGCTATGAAAGTGTTTAGTTTAATAGCTAAGCACAATTTCCACGTAAAAGTAAATTTAGGTATTGGTTGAATGTATTTACGTTGATTGATTAATAGGAACTCTCAATTATGTTCGAACCCACATTCACATAAACGACTGGACAGGAAGTTGTAGAATTTATACATTGAATACCTGAAAAAAGGATTCAAAATTAAACTAGGGTAAATACATTAAGGGTAGACAGGTTTAGTGGAGTTACATACATTATTAAGATAATATAAAAAAATAAAAAGTTCTTCTTACATGGTAATATAATAAATAACATAGGTTAGTTTTTGGAAGACCAGTTTATCCATTATAAAAAGTAATTTCGCGGGGGCCTTGCTATCTTAGGGCACGTGTTGATTTAATTTACTCAGGTTACTAACGGACACAGAACCATACTCGGAACTCGTAGTCATACGCAGACAATTATTTAGAAATTAAACATAGGATTACAAATGAAATTGATTGATTTTATTGAACTTAAATCAAAACAAGTCAACTTCTTCGCATAGTTTGTTTTTAGTGCTTTTCTCGGTAAAGGAAACCACTCACCCAATAATGCACATCTCTATAGAATATAACCATACCGTACTTTTTAGAGGTCCTATAAAAAAAATAAAACCATCAAGTGCGAACTCGCGGGGGAGAAACGGAAAACGTGGGGAGGTTCCGTACTGTGGTTGTGTTAGTCTTTTCGAGGAGCATCGAGTTTTTGCTTGTTCGGGTATTCCTTTAAGATTACAGTTTTATTAATGGTTTAGTATTTGATGTTATTGCGGTTGAGGTGTTGCTTTAGGAATAGGGAGGGTTTAGGCTATCTACCTCTTACGGTTCATGAGGAGGGGTCCTTTGACAGCGCGGACGAATAGACAGTGAGGGCTTGGTAGTAAGGTCCCGGTTTTCACCCATAGGGTACGAAACCCTAAAAACAGAATGATTGCATAATTTGTCAAAAATTCAGGTCTGTCGGTTTAATCCTTCGATCAGGGAGTCTAGTGGATAAGTGATACGGACTATTGTAACGTGGCTTTATGAACGTTCATAAGCGGATGGAAAAATGATTCAGAATTTGGTTTAGCTAAATCAATACTTAGGATAGCGATGATAGGGAAGTTAAAATTTATCATACTAGCTAAATGTGCGCGGTTTTGCCCATATTTTATATTTGAAAGTATTATAAGAAAAATTGTGATTAGAACTAAAATCAAATTATGATGATTGTCTTGGTACCATGATATAGTTGAAGGAAGAATAACTTTGAAAATTATGTTTTATTTTACTTATAATTAATTAATTATTCCTTCTGATTAGTGAGATGCTTTACATACACAGGTCACTATAACCATAGGTCATCTTTGAAAGAACTAATTATAAAAATTAAATTATATAAAAATTATTTTAAAACTAATGACAAAATTCAAATACTATCGTTAGAAAATTTACGTCAACTTTTAGTTGCATCTGCATGGTGTCAGTCGGGCATAACGTTGTATGGCATCGCATTTCAATATGGACAAAATTTATTTATCAATGGTTTATTCGTAAAGATCGTTAATTACTGGAATTGTAGATTGGGAAATAGCATACATAGTATATAGCTTTGGATAATCATAATAAAATAATGAAAGAATTACATTTCGTTCGCTCAAGGGTGAGGTCGTAGAGAATCCGACTGAAACACTTGTGGTTTTCTAGTGACCTGCCTACGCTGGAGAGTGGCTTGGCCCAAAGAAAACACGAAGAAAATGCTTACAATATATATTAAAGGAATTTAGCAGTGGGTCTGCGTTCGTTGTCTCCGAAATACGTTAGGTTCTTGGAATGAATGCCACTGGCCTTAGCTGGAGAGAGGTCCGACGCGGTAGGGCGACAAGTGGATCCAGATGTGAAGGCCGGCGGCAAGAGAAGTGCAGCGGTTAATGTTCCGTGGTACCGTTAAGGTTCTTCCCGGTGGTACCGTTACGGCTCTTCCCGGTGGTACCGTTGAGCAATCGCCGGAGAATGGCGGCTTCGGTTGTGTAGGGATAACCCGCAGGATGGAACCCCGATATGGGGTTCACTATTTATAACAATTTAACTTTGAATTCTTTAATATTTAAGCAATTAACAATTAAAGGTGTTGAAAATTTGTAGTCCGCAAGTCAAGGAAAGGTCACCTCTGACTCAGTCAAAAACAAGCCCGCAGCGCATAGACGCACTGTTGCCAACTTATCGCGGAGGACGCGGTGCGCGGCGCGAAAGTTCAATTTAAAGCAGCGCGAACGGAATCGTTACATACCCCCCTTTTTAGGTTAGGATTTTTCCTGAGTAAAATCCAAAGCTAAGAACACTAGGTCAGTTTAAAATCCTTGACATGCCATGACCCTAAATTGTGTCCGGACATATCCTCAAGTTCATACACCAGTTTGGACTTCTTTGCTTTAATGCGACACTTAATGAATTTTGGGGCTAATTTCTTTGAGAACCTTTTATCCTTGTCGCTGAGATAGAATGTTCGCTTCCATACTATGTCACCTACCTCAAATTCAACTTTCTTACGTCGAAGGTTATAATGAGTACTGTTCCGGGAGTGAGACTTTATGAGGGATAGTTGTACTTTATCAAATATTTTCTGGAGAGTCCCCAAGTTTTCAGCGTAAGAGTCGCGTGGTGAAAATACTATATCGTTACCTAAGTCAGAATCAAGGTAGTGAGATCCACAACTAACTAATTCACGCCCGAAAACAAGAAATGCGGGAGTAAAGCCTGTGACTTCGTTAACAGCGCTGTTTAAAGCGAATTGAATTTTTGGAACGTTGATATCCCAAGATCGATGGTCGTTCTCAATAAAAGTAGAGATAGAAGTCACAATAGTTTTGTTGTAACGTTCGACGGTGTTCACCTGCGGGGTGTATAGTGGTGTATAGTGAATGTTAGGTATTTTGTAGTTAGCTAGTAAATTCCGCATAGTATTGCTAGTAAATTGCCTACCATTGTCCATAAGTAGTGTGCTCGGAATACCGTGCACCAAGAATATTTGTTCTTCTAGAATTCGAGCAATGATCTCCGCAGTTGCTCGCCGTATAGGAAAAAGCATACAGTATTTGGAGAAACAACAAGTAACTACTAACAAGAACGTATTTTGCTTCCTAGAGACAGGCAAGGGCCCTACCAAATCCATACTTAACATCTGGAATGGGCGATCACATTCTTTAGGCCGACCCATTGTTCCAAGCGTGGGCTGTGTTGAGTGTTTATGAGACAGGCAACTATCGCAATTAGATACAAAATTTACCACATCTTTATGCATGTTTGGCCAAAAGTATTTTAAACTTACACGTTTATGAGTCTTAAAGATGCCAAAATGGCCTGATGTTGGTTCCGAATGATTTTTATAAATGACATCTTGACGTGCTTCCATTGGTATTACCTCTTTCCATTCGAATTCCCTAGTTAGAGGATTCAAGGACTTCATGTACCTAAATAACCTACAGTTTTCCAAACGATAGTTCAAAAATGACGTGGGAGATTTTCGACAACCATCAAGTATATTTAAATACCAAGGGTCGTTGGTTGTTATAGAAGAAGGTGTAGTGGAGTCAATGGCAGCAACAGGAACCGCACGAGACAGACTATCGGGAACAACATTTTCGGAACCTTTTCTATGTTTGATGTCGAAGTTATAGGCTGATAGGCGTACGCCCCATCTAGCTAACCTTCCAGTCGGGTTATTTAGATTGAGGAACCACTTCAGAGAAGCATGGTCTGTGAATACAGTAAATGTCTGACCATTTTCGAGATAGCAACGCCAATGCTCAATAGCGGAAAGGACGGCGAGTGCTTCACGTTCCGTTGCGCTGTAATTACGCTCCTGCTGTGACAGTGACTTACTCATATAAGCGATGACTCTTTCCGTTCCATCCAACGTTTGAGTGAGTACGGCTCCAATGCCATAGTCACTCGCATCGGTGTGTACTTCAAAGGGCTTGGAGTAATCTGGACATGATAAAATGGGAGCAGATACGAGATGAAATTTTAGTTTTTTGAAAGCGTCATCTGCTTCAGGGGACCAATCAAATGGAGGTGAATCTTTCTTTTGAGAAGTGAGTTTATTCAAAGGGGAAGCCAAAGAACTAAAGTTTGGGATAAACCTACGATACCAAGAGGCTGTTCCCAGAAATCTTCTGACCTCTTTACGATTCGTTGGAGCTGGGTAGTTCAGAATTGATTCAACCTTTTCAGGGTCTGGTTGCAGCCCACTAGAGTCAACAATATACCCCAAATACTTTAATTGCTTTCTAAAAAATTGACTTTTCTTAGAGTTGATCGTTAGATTAGCCATCTTCAGTTTTTGCAAGACATGTTTAAGCAAGGACATGTGTTGTTCGAAACTGTTTGAAATAACGATGACATCATCGACAAAGACAAATACTCTATGCTCAAATTCAGGCCCGTAAAATAAGGCATCTACTAGCCTCTGTTGAGTAGCGGGAGCATTAGTTAGGCCAAACGGCATAGATTTGAATTGGAAGGTTCCCCGAGAAGGAATATAAAAAGCAGTTTTTTTCCTATCATTTTCTTGAATTAAGATCTGCCAAAAACTTTTAGACAAATCTATGCTAGAAAGATATTTAGCATCACGCAGATTGTCCAGTATCTCTGATATGTAAGGAAGACTATACGCGTCTTTTTTAGTGATAGAGTTGAGTTTACGGCTATCTAAACAAAACCGTAACTCGCCGTTCTTTTTCGGTGTAAGAATGACCGGAGACGACCAAGGGCTTTCGCATGGCTCGACGACGTCTTCTTTAAGCATCTCATCCAGCTGCTCGACTAAGATACGCTGTTTTTCTGGTGACATTCTGTAGTAACGTTGTCGAATAGGAGGGGTGTCACCTGTGTCGATGACGTGCGTGATTAAATGAGTGCGACTTAGGCCCTGTTTCTCATAAGAGATGTCATGGAAGTGAGACATCATCTGATCGGCTACAGCCTTTTCTTCAACCGATAGATGCTCGTACGAACAGAGATTATGGATTTCACTAGGAACTACATCAGTGACAGCAAGGACAGTATCAGAGTCTTTATAATATGCGATACGATCTAGGTACTTAGGGAAAAGACCGAAAGTCCTCCAAAAGTCCATACCTAATATAAGTGAGTGCTTGATACCAGGTACCACAAAAAACTTTAGAATGTGAGTTTGGTCTTGAAAACCAACAGAAAGATTTAGAACTCCAATAGACTTAAGTTTATTGCCACCTGCAGCAATGAAGTTAATATTTTCTACCGGTTCTAGTTTGAACCCGGAGTCTAACAGATACTCGTGACTTCCGTTACCTAAGATAGTGGTAGAAGAGCCGGAGTCGAGGAGACCAATCAATTGCTTGTTGTTCAGATTAACTGCAACGTAAGGTCGAGATCTATCAACTACAGAGTTAGCCCGGATTGAAGAGACAGCATTGTAAGTAGAGAAAGAAGAGATGAATTTTAGCCAATTCTTCCATTCGGAAGGATCAACATTTTTATGCTGTACCCTACAATCCTGCCCAATTAGTTTTTTTGATCCTCTTTATCAGGTTCAGTGGAACTTTTTTTGTTGCAATCGGGGCAATCTGCAATACGAAAACCTTTCTTTCCGCATCTAAAACAAATTAGAAAGCGTTCCTTTTTGCAATACCTTAAAGAGTGATCAGTAGTTCTGCACCTTGGACAGTATTTAGATACGCCTGATTTGGACGCTAAAGCTGCTACTGTTTCCTCTTTCTGTATGGAGGAGACACCTGAGTTTTTAGTGTTTGTAATTGATTCGCTTTTACCCATATATGCGAACTCCGGAGCGATAGTGCTTGCAGACGCCTTTGGTGGTTCGTGAAAATGGGCAAACCGCGCTTGTACGTTTTCGAAACTGCGACATACTGATTTGAGAGTCTCGATAGTCCTAATATCCGGAAAGGCGGACAGTGTACTGGCATAACATGGCCTGATGTTGTGGAGCAAAATCTCTAATTTTTCATCCTCGGATAGAGGTTTACTCAACCGGGAGAACATGCCATGCATTATGGAAAGATAAATGGTTATGTTTTCCGTCTCACCTTGAGTTCGAGTTCGAATTTCAGCAGCAAGCCTGTAGTCATAGTCACTGCTGCTGAAGTCTTCAATTAAAAGCTTACACAATTCTTCCCACGTCTGGGCCCTACTTCTATTGCAGCGATACCAATGTAAAGCATCATTAGTGAAAATCTCGTAGCCCAAGGATAAAATTTTCTCATAAGAAATACCCCTAGATAGAACAAATTCTTCTACCCTTAAGATGAAAGAGCGCACACAAGTTTTACCCGTAAATTTTAGTTTACTAATGTCCGCAGCAGTATTTCGCTCACATGTCACGGAAAGAACAGGTGCGATTTGTTCAGAGGTCGCACTCAGGTTTGTAGGTCTAGGTTGGGGATTAAGTGGCTTTAGTGCAGATAATTCCTTGTAGAGGGTTTCAAAAGTGGAACGGCATGACTGATACCCACCGGCAATCGACTCGATGCTACTTAATCTATTAATCCTATGGTAAAGGTGGTGGAGTAACGTTTCCGTTCGTGAAAAAAGATTTTTATCAAATTTTTGCTTAAGTGTAGTTAAGTTGCCTTGCGCTTTTACTTGAACGTCATGGATTCCCATTAAATCCTTATCAGGTTCGAGGTAGGACTCAAGAATGTCCTCTGATGGCGAATCTTGTGCAAGTTGGATAATCTGTTTACGTAATTCCTGGACAGATCCACTATTGCCTCCGCGCAGCTCAACTTCATACTCTAATTCAGGCTTTTGTAGGGATAAAAACTTAATGGAAAACGCCATATTGAGTGTGTGTTGCAGTAAAGTTTCAAAACTACAATGATTGTAAGCAAGAACTTAATATTTAAATAGTCGGACCTAAATGTGATATTCAACTAAAACAAAACACTTATTATTATTAAAAATTAAAACAGCTTGACTAATAAAACTACCACATATAGGTAAGACATAGCATAAATCAAACTTAGGACTAAGATTTTTATAGCCAACACCAAAGAAACCAAAAAAATGCAGAAAGTAACGTAATTCGGAGACAAAGTTACCTGTATTGGGCGCCAGTGAAACACTTGTGGTTTTCTAGTGACCTGCCTACGCTGGAGAGTGGCTTGGCCCAAAGAAAACACGAAGAAAATGCTTACAATATATATTAAAGGAATTTAGCAGTGGGTCTGCGTTCGTTGTCTCCGAAATACGTTAGGTTCTTGGAATGAATGCCACTGGCCTTAGCTGGAGAGAGGTCCGACGCGGTAGGGCGACAAGTGGATCCAGATGTGAAGGCCGGCGGCAAGAGAAGTGCAGCGGTTAATGTTCCGTGGTACCGTTAAGGTTCTTCCCGGTGGTACCGTTACGGCTCTTCCCGGTGGTACCGTTGAGCAATCGCCGGAGAATGGCGGCTTCGGTTGTGTAGGGATAACCCGCAGGATGGAACCCCGATATGGGGTTCACTATTTATAACAATTTAACTTTGAATTCTTTAATATTTAAGCAATTAACAATTAAAGGTGTTGAAAATTTGTAGTCCGCAAGTCAAGGAAAGGTCACCTCTGACTCAGTCAAAAACAAGCCCGCAGCGCATAGACGCACTGTTGCCAACTTATCGCGGAGGACGCGGTGCGCGGCGCGAAAGTTCAATTTAAAGCAGCGCGAACGGAATCGTTACACGACCTATTTCAACTTCAACTTCTTATTACGTTATTTGTAGATTTCGTACGTCCTAAATCGGGAAATGATAACTAATTTAATTGCCAATGTCAACGTGTTTGTCAATAAGAAAAAAAAAACAATAACAAATTTTGGTAAACATTTGGAAATTGAAAAATGATTCTCATTCTCATCTTTCTTGCTATTACAACAAACAATGATAGAAACTCTGTGTCACGGATTCAATTGTGATTTGCTAATTTGCTGGGGGAATGACTAGGTGATTGCGGAAGCAGCAAGGAAGCTGAGTGTTTGTTTTGGAGTTAGGGTTCGCTGGTTCGAAAGCAATAAGTAGTTAGCTTGTATGAGTGATTAGCAATACACATTAATTGGAAAGCAGGGCCCAAGTAAATTATCTCATTTCAGAATTTGTGACGGTTTATTGAATCTTGAATTACATACGCATCCACAAATAGATTCTATGAAGGAATAATTCTGGAATTAGGTTACAAAGACTAATCAGATTATGAAATGTATCTGAGGTCTGAATTACAGCATTGTCTGACTTCATAGAATCTCACACTATACATGATAGGCTATGACTAAGCACACTACACATACTCCAGATTTGAAGAGGTATTAAAATTTAACTGGGGTTTGGGGGTAAATCAAAATTGCGTTATCAAACTGTTTATTATGCAGGTAACGAACAACTGATCAGGCTTCAGCTTGAGGTTTTAATGTGAGAACGCATAGATCTCTGAGAAAAAGCAAGCTGTTGTTCCATTAGGGATGATTTTGCCTCACAACCAAGGTTCCGCTGTTAGTTGTTCTTACTCTGTCAAATGGCTTGGTAAAATAATATTGATTTAATTGTCATTCTAATTAAGAACTTGGTATTAAACCATTTTGCAAATATTTTAAATCAGGTCTAAATACATAATACAGTAAATGTGTGTGATTTCAAGATTCAACAGACTAAGAGTTCAGTAAATTAAATAATGTAATAATAAATATAAAATAGATATTTAAATTATAAAGGATACATAATCAAGTTCATTAAAATAATAAAAATAATTATATATATTTGCAAAGTTTTGAATTATTAGGAAATCTTTATTTCGGTTAACAATTATTATTAATAATCACCTGCATAAAGATTTGGGGTCGATTGTAACGAGCCAGAATACTGCCGCCTCGTTGTTTGCAAATATAAAAACAATTAGCCGTTATCTAATCTTTTTGGTAACACTGAGTAGTCGTATTAGCAACTCAAATGAACAAAACCTTATTTGAAATGAGCTTTTAGACGGGATAGAAAAATAAATGACACATTATTTTGAATTAAGATCGTTTTGTTAGAGATTGCGAAAATTGAACATACAAGGAGCATTGTATCGATGATTTAAAAATAAAACAGATTTACGATAGTATTATAATTTTACAAGGATAGTTTTTAGGTCTCGTTTATTATTATCTAACTGCTGTGTTATCATTCAAGGAAAGGTTTAGATTATTATTTGAGGTCAATACAAATTTGGTACTGAATTTATTAATTAAAAATTTCTTTAGTCAATAAATTGGAAGAAACGGACGATAAAGATGAACCGAAATCTAAATTGAAATTTGTTTAATATTTTATTTTAGTAGTCGATAAAATTAGAAAAACATCGATAATCCCGAAACAGCTTTAGGAATCTCTAGTGTGGGATGATGGAAGGACTGATATAAATAGAAAAGCACGAGAAGATTCTAGAAGGGTTTTTAGTAAATTTTGGATAAGTTGAAGAGGTAGGTCGAATCGCTGCCCGATTTTACATAGAATTGATTTTGAGTTTTTGAGTCCCGGAAGACGTTCATTGTAGTGAAAACCTAGCTGCTGGGATTCAATCATGCATGAAGGGGTTTTCGATGAACTGGTTTCTTGCAGTTCTCCTCTAGAGAACTGTGAGGCTGTGTTTGTTGGAAATCAATTTGTGCAATGTTCTTGTGGGGAGTAGGTTTGTAAAATCATAGCTTAAAATCTTGGGTTTAAAAATATCTGTGTAAGTTGTAATTTTACCAAAATTTAGCTAGCTAATCCCCTGTGCATAGGAAATCCAAAGTTTTACTTTGGTTGTGTGTTGCGGTTTAGTAAGTGGCCGCTAATGCATATCCATCTTTGTAGGTAGACTAGGCAGGACTGAATAACCTTTGGAGCGGGCTCAGCTCGAGTTATCCCTTGCATTGGGCTCGAGATGCTCTCCGACAATCTGACTCCGAGGCCTCGTAGGGCCCAACAGGGGCTTCAACAGATGTGTCGGTCTTGTTTATATATTTATATATACACTACTTATTCTCTGTTAGGTCGCTCTGGTGCACCCCAGGCTCGCGAGCCAGTACCAGAGGGCACGCACACTGTTATAGTCTAGGACAAAATCGGGCCTTACAACCCCGTATTCCCAGTGAATGTTAGTTAGAAGATAAGGCATTGCACTCCGCCTGTCTACATTACACACCACACGTTTAAATGTAAATGTGAAGCTCAGTCTTCTAGTTATACAATAGGTACAATATTTAACTAGAGTAGGTTAGGATAGGTACTCTGTAGGATGTTAGGCTTCGTTTCAATAGAAGTACATTAGGAAATCAAATCTAAAAATCTTTTAAACATAAATATCTGCAGGAATAGGATTTAATAAAAGGGGAATGGTCAGGATTTATTAGGAATAAAATAAACAAATAATATCAAAAGTATTGCCAAATTATATTAAAAGACAATAAATACGGTTACGGTTTACAAACAAAAATTATACTATAATTGTATAATGGTTAAAACATATTCTAGTTAATAAAATTCTATATAACAAATTCTACTTACGTCTTATTCGATAAATCCATAATTAACATTTAAATAGGAATTCTAGAAATTCTGCCTTATAAGCCATAATATTATTAAAATTGAATTAAATTACATAGTGATGTATTCTGGTTTCAGGATTATTATATTAATCATATTTTATCTTTGTAAGAGGTAGACTCCTTCTGTGTCTTGATTATTCTGACAGTAGCTTGGAGCGGTAGACTCCGGAGAGAAGCCCTCAGTAAAATATGAGAAGGCGCTCCGTAAGCTGCGGGAGACGAGTATCCCAGTCAGATAAATCATCATGCTACTTCAATTATATTATAAAGAGAATTTTATCTTCAAAATATCCTGGAATTTTAAAATATATTACTATTAGAAGCTGTCGTCTTCTTGGACTTAAACTCCCATATGTGGAGGAATAGGGGTCAGGCTCTGTTATCAATTGATGGTAGGGTTTGACTCCGCAGATAAAATTGGATCATTCAATGCCTCACAGATTAACAGAGATAGGTAGGAAGGGATCTAGTGGACTACTGACTAATTTTGTGAGAAAGTTGATGGAGTGGACGTTTGATTTAAATATCACAATAAATTCTTTCTGAGTGTTTTTAAAATATGACTAACGATTGAGGCTGGCTATAGATGGTTTTAATTTACATACTGACAAACATTAGGTTTGATAAAAGATTATGCCCTCTCATATCTCGTTATACTAGACATGTCTTCAGTACATGTCTGTATGCGATTTTCCAAGTTTTTTTTATTATGAAGGAAGATGGTATGGTTAGTCAGCATACCTTCCCTTCTCAGAGGGGGCTGTCCAATAAAACCATGGTGTAAGCCACTGTATTGAGCGTCGGATGGGGCTCGTACCTATGCTGTATTAGATTCGGTGTGGTAGAGATTGAATGAAGGATAGCCCGACTGTGAAAAAGGAGGGTTATGTTATGTAATATGCAACTATGAACTAAGGAATTAAATTATGTTTGAGAAACTTTGTTTTAGGAATATCTATCTCTTACTATATCTATTTAGGATTCAGTATTATTATTATAAACTTAAGTTAAAAGAATAGGATTATCTTTATGGACA
This sequence comes from Eupithecia inturbata, assembly GCA_963662085.1. Classification (NCBI taxonomy): domain Eukaryota; kingdom Metazoa; phylum Arthropoda; class Insecta; order Lepidoptera; family Geometridae; genus Eupithecia; species Eupithecia inturbata. Next base: position 6,159,216 of record OY759195.1, read on the forward strand.
TAACTTTCATTCGGAACCATAGTGTAATAATTTTAGAATTTAGTTAACATAATATCATATAAGGGATTAGGTAGTTCATAGAGTTAGTTCGTTTGTCTAAAGCTTCTAAAAGAATCTGAGTTACTACTACACAACGTAAGAGTCCTTCCGCTAACTAGACGATCATTGGCCACTATAAATCATTAGTCTTTAGGTAAAGGTTAAGGTTCTGTAGGTTTACACTTCCAATAGGTAGGATACTAGTATATATATATAAGAATTTTATAGCAGGAGGTTTGGGTCTTTACACCACACAGCATCATCTAGCCCCAAAGTAAGCAGAGTTTGTGTTATGGGTAATGGTACATGACTGATAAACTTAATACAATACATAACATAGATAGATATTTTTTATTATATATGTATATGAAATACCCAGAACACCCGGAACAAATATTTGCAGATCGTACAAACATTTGTCCCAAGGCGGGAATCGAACCCGCAACCTTCTGTGTCGCAGGCGGACCTTCGCCCGCCGCGCCACATCGGTCGTCAATATGTATCTATTTATGTAATGTATTATGTACCAGTTATATAAGTATATATCAGTTATCTAGTAAAATAGAGGTAGAATAGAATATAACTTTATTGCACCATCAATACATTTAAAAAACAAGAACTTAATTAGTATTAAGTTCTTGTTTTTTAATTCCCTCTAATTATATCTAATGTGGGTAACTAGTAGGTACCCATAACACAAGCTCTGCTTAGCTTGGGGCTAGCTAGATGATGCTGTGTGAATGCTAGTCAGCATTTTTTTTGTATCCTTTGAATAACTAAGTACCTTAGATTGAAACGCACAACCTATTGAACGAATTGTGGGATCAGTTCTTTTAATCAAAACATGACTAATTTGCCTGGTTGCCTGACAGAGATCGCTTCTAAGCGATAAAGCCGCACATTGTACGTGTGTCTTATGTAATGTATTTTGTGTTGTATTTTTGATGGTGTACAATAAAGTATTTTTGTATTTGTATAACTACAAACCCTTTAAAATCACAAGGACCTTAATTACGAAATATAAAAGACAATACTATAAAGTTCAGAAGTAATTTACTTCTGAACTTCAATAAAATGTCGTTTTCGTTCGACATCATCTAGCACACGAAAAACTACTTTATTCTAAAACTTCTTATACACAGCCTAATCTGCTGGTGTCTGCTGTATTGTATAGTAGCCGAAATAAATAAATAGCTTTACTAATATCTAGTAAATCTTGTAAAACTTTTTGGTGTAAAAGTAACGCTCGTAGCAAAAGACAAAAAATGAGGGTAGATCGGTAAGTCTGCCAATAAAAACTCACGCCTTCAGTAATTCCGTGATCATGGCGCATGAAAATGTGCCAAAATATTGAAAAATTCATAACTCAAATTATGGTAAATATTATTTATTATTATTATTTAAATACTTTATTGCATACATTTAACAAAAGTATACAAAAGGTGGGCTTAATGCCGATGGCATTTTCTACCAGCATACCACACATGTTAGAAATAAAACAAAAAGGCGTACTATAATTAAACTAAGCTAGATAATAAGTCTAATTACAGAGAAAAAAAAACTACAGCTATGTAATAGTAACACTTGCACTATATTATAATATAATACATATAATATCTATACATACATATATATTATAATCGGTACTTACAATATCCCGTTGTAAATGACTTTAATAGTTAGATAGTACTAGGTTCTGTGATGTGCACAGTGCCATGACGCGTACTGTAGAGCGTTTCTTCTAGTATGGTATGGCAATAGATTAGTTGGCGGTACTTGGCAAGATTTATAAGCGAAGAGAATAGTGGGAAGCTTTTAACAGAAAATTAATACGTTCGATTTGTTCTCGAGGAGTACTTACATAGCCATTTGTGTATTCTGTAATTTTCAGTCATGTAGCGATTAGGCTAAGCTTGAGAAAAATAATTCAGATTGTACAATCTGCAGATATTTATTCCGGCTTTGGTTTTTTTTTATGGATAGTAAAAAAAACTATCTATTTGTAATATGTCAGTCAATCAATCATCTAGTACCCATTACATTTTACAGAATATCGCAATTCGGGTACCCATATTACAAGCTCTGCTTAATTTTGGGCTTAGATGCTGATGTTTGGATTATCCAGCTTTATTTATTTTACATTAATATGTATGTAGGTATTGAGGCGCGCGCTAGAGCGCCCAGCCAAATTCAGAAAGAAACGGGCAAAGCATTAGCAGTGAGTTACACGAACCATTTGGCACGCTTTTGGTCTCACCTGTATCTCAGACATTATCAAGCCTACAGGCTTGCAATTTTGCATGTCTAGTAAGATCCATGAAAAGAGTAGGAATACAAAATTTTATTAGTTAATATTATAAGGTTGTTGAGCTATTGAGGTACGAAAAGTGCCATTTTTAACAACTGACTCATCATAAACCTAACCCACTTCAAGATAACCTAGAAAGGTGAAATTTGGTATGAAAGAACGATTAGATCAAGCTTTATGGGAGGAAAAGATCCGAAAACCAAAAATATTATATTTTGAGGTATCAATATCGGTGTCGATATTGATTTTCTTGAGATTATTTATGAATTGTACGTTCTTTCATTATTTAATTTGTCTCTGGGCAAGTCCAACATTAAAACAAATGCGGTGGATATAAACTTGCCAAGACACAAATTAAATTATGAAATAACGTAACAAATAAAGATTTTGAACTGCTATGAAACTTAGCACTTATCTCTATTTTATGATCTCAGCACCATTATCGATTAAGCCACTTTCTGAACGATCTTGGTTGGTTTACACAATTATGTTTTTGATTAGATAAAAATTAAATATAAACCATGCAACGGTTAAAGATGTTTCAAACGGCTACTTCCAGTAGTAGAGTACTGACGTAAAGTTCATTTCAGGGCCGTATATTTCGATAGTTTTGGCCAAGTTGCACAACGTCGTCGGCCGTTGCACCCACTCTTATTATTTGGCACTAGAAATTCTCTATCCAACTCCCTGTTTTGTCTAGACTCGAGACCAGTGCTTTCCAAACTTGGCTCTGTTCTTTGCAGAGAAAAAAATTACTATACGTCCTCTTGGCAAGAACGACGTAAGTTTGTAAATATTTCGTTGTATTGAATTGATGTGAATGGAAAACATTCTTACGAGTTTGTTTAATGTAGCGATGATAACATATTTTCCCATTACGTTGTTTAATGTAGCTGAGATTTCCCATTGGCTTTTTGTTCAATGGTATGAAAACTCAATGGGTACTTAAATATTATGATGAGGCGACTAAATCACAATTTCTTTCCATAATATGAGATTTATTATAATTAGTGCAAATTAGTTAACTTAGCTAATAAAGTAACTATGCTTCTTATTTCGTGAATAGTAAATTAGTTACATGTAACGTATTATTTTCCATTAAATTAAAAAAAAAAACTATTCGAAAAGCTATTTAAAATTTTAAACCTATATATATATATATAATTATAGCACCTGTCTTTATGATATATCATATAAAAATTCTAACTCTCTAATGTTGTTACTGTTATTAGTAAAATTCTTTGTATTAGTATAAGACTCTTTTTACCCTACTGCAAAGTAGGTACTCTTTGAAGTTTTGCCTCAGGGAAGTTTAATAATATTGGAAATAATTCGCGTTATAGCTACTAAATGAGTAAGTAAACTTTTTTAAAATTGTATTAGGCTTGCGTTTCTGATTGATGAATGACGTAACGTATGAAGAACAGAGGACTGTATTTTTTTACGCCTTTATGTACTTACGATAAAGACGTAAAGTTTGGGCAACCCTGGTCCAGATTTACGGTGGAGGCATCGCGTAGGAGCAGTTCGCCTTGTACTGCACAAATCCGCCCAGGCGATAACTCATTGGACGTGTCAGCGCCGACAACAGATTTATTACGATGATATTTTTAATTGGTTCACCGGCTAATTTGGTGTAAGGTTACATTAATTATAGTTGATCCTTATTGACATGTTCGACAAAATCAACGGATAGAAAACAAACAAACAAACATTTATTTCTGTACCACACCGTACTCATCTTCCTTAATTCTCTCGTTAGCCTTGAAGAGAGTAAATTACGCATTATGGGTAGACAACATTTGAGATATTGCTTCTACTGTTTGGTGTTAAATGTAAAGAGGCTAGACGGACGGGCGTACACGTAAAAAATTACACAAAACTTTACTATAAGCACAATTTTCTATACATAATATAGCTATTATGTAAGTAAACTTTTTTAAATGGTCAAAGGAGGCCTTACAACTTGTTAAGTTTTAGAGGCTCTTATCTAGTAAAAGAACTATCCAAAATAAAATGTAAAAATAAACAGATTACTTGGAAAAGTAGTTAAAACGTACCTGTCCCATTGAAATACGTTGCATATTTCATAAGAGCATTTGCGCTCAACCTGCACCCGTGAAACTTTATACAACTCAACAGACATGCAAATTTCATCCAAACAGTTGCTAAGTGCGTTAACCAGGGACGCGAAGACTTGAAATTTACGTAACCTTTGGGGGCTTCATTTCAAATTAAAAATGAATAGTACTTAGCCGGTAGGTGAGTAGGTACTGGTATAATCAGCGCGCGAATTGAATGGGGTGGAACCATTTTGAATTCAAACAAATCGTTCGGACATTTGCTTTGACAAAGTTTTATCATGTACCTAGTACCTATCTACCTATGTGAAATATGACGTCAAAATTATTACTTGACCAATTACAACCTGGGACTCTTCAAAACAAGAGAAGGTGCTCCATTCCACTCTGATCTACTTAGCTAATCCGTTAATGGATGATTTTTCCACTTTTTTCCTTTTCGATCCACCGATGGATTAGTATCGACATCAAGTTCCACTCTGATCCACCGATGGATTAGTTTCGACATCAAGTTCACTCTGATCTACCGATTAGATTCGACGTCATGTTCCACTGTGATCCAACGATGTATTAGATTAGACATCTTGTTCCTCATTCCGTCCCGTCCCGCTCTGACTGTGTTCTCACAGAAAAAGTACTCACTTTTTGCGTAAAAGCTAAAATTACATTTTCTTAGGGGCCGTTCTTGTCTCCTAGACCATCGTGATACATTGTCGTCAAATATTGATACTAAATATTAATACTTGAACCTGGGTCTCTTCAAAACAAGAGTGAGTGGGTGTCTTATAGACCTTCGGGATGCAATCTTCAACCACATTGTCACTTTCCACCAGGTGAGATTGTCGTCAAACAAAGGTCTATTGGTACATACATACTAACTCTGTAATGTACACCACAAAATTAAATTAAATCAATCATAGACATTAACATGAAATGCATAAGTACAATGGGCGGCCTTATCGCTTAGGAGCGTTTTTTTCCAGACAACCAAATATATTATGGAAAACTTTATTAACTAAGAAAATAAAAATCAAATAATAGAAACAAATTAGAACTAAGAAATCAGATAATATCCCATGTTTTTCGACTCCTACGTCACTTGATTTCGTGGTATAATTGGTTTGCGCAATCCCGTACTGAGGAAAGGATGCGGGTTCATCCTGTCGAAATCGAAAAACTTTTGGGATATTATTTGATTTCTTAGGAATTACACTGAGCTTACGCACTAAAATAACAAAAATCTTAAATTCGAACTAGAATATTAGAGTATTTTTATTTATTTTGCAGGATTGTGTTGTGTAGGTACTAAACTAATTTTATCTGCTAGCCCTGTTATCAACTGCCCTTCGTTGACGAACAATTATTGCCAGTACCAAATGTGCTTCCTACGCTCTCTATTGTTGTCTGAACTTGACAAATTCATTACCATTACGGTACGTAATTAAAATTAGGTTAATGCCAGTACTTTGTTCGTAGCCTATCAGTACTCATGCGTCCACAGCTGAACGTGCCTCCCCCAGACAATGAGAGTTTTGCCATTATCATTGCATTATCACCACAAGCTTGGCAGGCGAATTGGTGATCGCAGTAGTGGTGTTAAGAGGGTGCGATGCGCGCGATAGGCATAGGATCTCGCGTTCATAGTAGCGGGACAAAGCCTAAATTTTTGGAACGGCGGTAGTGCCAAAATATAGTTATTCTTTATTTACAAAAAAACTACAAGGAAACAATTGATTAGTAATAATATATATTATTAATAATAACCTACGAATCAAAACATGACAGAAAAAGGATATGATTTCAATAGACCGCAAAGCCTAAGATTTGACCAAATTATGTGCGAAACAGTGCACTTTCATGATTTTTTTCTAACGTAATTTTTTTTCTCAATCGTTTTTCACATTCACGGAACCAAAGAAAAGATGTACAATTTTATGTTATTCGAGTTTTTACCACGAGGATTCCGTGAGTAGGTACTGAAATCATCTGAATCTAGTTTGACAACCAAACTCATTAGGTTCGCCCCTTAAGTACCTACTCAATCAGGTGGAGACTGCTGTCCGTTCTGTGCTGGTCGATTCAGATGAATTAGTGAGTCTTTCACTGAACAATTTAACCGCTGATTGTCTAATTTTCTTTTGGTTTTTATTCGCAATCAAAATGCAGCTAATGAGCGGCGAAAGAGTATCAGTGGTACAATCACGAATGGGTACATCTTAAATGACCTGGTCCCCTCTTATGGTATCCACGGGAGGATCGGATATTCGTATGTAGATTGAATTTGTTTCTAATTTTAAGTAGGTTAACTACAGACTTAATAGTCTGTAAGTAGGTATACTCAATCAAACATGTTCAATATAAATAAGTCACGACCAAGCCTTTTTCTGATTGAAGTGTGGGAGTTATCGAAAGGCACAATAGCACAATTCATACAATATCTCGATTCTTGATTGAACGCTATGTCGCAACTGTTGAAAGATATTCTATCTTTTGCAAAACAAATCTAGAACCACATACTTACAGACTGACAATTCGATAAGCTACAAATTATATTACTACAAGATAAAACTTGACGATGATGTAGTAAGGTGAAGTTGTCTACACAATATTGTAAATGAATTTATCAATGCAAGTTTATGCTCTGTAGTTGAAATGTGGTGCTGGAGGAGGATGGAAAAGATTAGATGGACAGAGAAGGTTCCTACTGAGGAGATGTTGCAAATAGCTTAGGAGAAAAGGTTTTTGATTAACACCATTCAAAACAGAACAGGGAGAATGATTAGACATCATATACCTACGACATGACAACTTCATAAGTAACATCATAGAGGGAAAAGTAGAAAGAAGACAAGGAAGAGGATGACCAAAAAAGGGGTTAAAAAAGGAGCAGCATGTTTGCTGTTGTATTATGTTATAAATTTAAATCCTAAGGCCTTTGTTTTTGTTTATTGTTTAGTATTTTTTTTTTGTATTTCCCTTATTTTTTTACATAACATGTGTGTGGCTATAAATAAATTCTTTATTCTTTTTTATTCTTAAAAAATAGCTATATGAGTCAGATCAAGGAGAAAGTCGCTGTCATGTTGTATAAAGAAGTAAAAAACATTGCATCGGAGAGAGAAAAGTGGAGGAGATTGCATCATTACATCGATAAGAGCTAGGCTCTTTAATCTATCTGTGTAAATGTCGTGGCCATATCTTATAATTGATCACTTCATGATGTAACCGACCGTTTCATGAAATGGTTGTAATTCATGATATGGCCAGCTAAAACTGTCTATACCGTTTAAGCATCAACGTTTAATGATAATTATGTCAATCAACGTTTGATCATATCATTAATACAGGGTTTCCTTGACATCAAAGGTTTAATAAAATATCCAAATAACGGAGGAACTTTGTTTTTGTATAAGTACAAAAAAAAATTCTAAATTTTTTTTTTTTTTATTTGTTACTTGTAAGTATACAAAAATTTTTACCTTCTATTTGAACATTATTATTAGCTTATATAATTGCAATGGCCTTTATTGCATAACAAAAAAAATTACAATCAAATAATATAATCGTAATGCTTTTATAACAGAATAATTGTCTGCCGACATGGTGCATCACAAAAACACTCAAAACGAAATAATATCACCGCCTCTAACGGTAAAATAATGTAACTATTGTTTGACCATATCATTTGTCGCACACCTGGAAAGCACCGCTGCAGCACAGCACAAAAATGTGCTTTCAAATATTGACTTAAAACTCGTAACATTTGATTAATGACTAATTTTATATTTGACGGCATCAGATGACAGACAGCTCGTGGACCACTCGTTTGTGGCTTTAAGAAGCAATTTTGTCACTGTAAAATTGATCTAAAGATTATGCCAATATTTGATGAATGCACGTTTTTGTGATGTGTGGTAGCGGTGAGCTCTAACGTGCAATCCGAGGCACGAGAGTGTAACACCTCCAACTTCCTAACTCCGAACCTACTTCCTTCCTAACTGCTATTGGGAATAGTAAAATATGACTACTACTTAAGGCGCTACCCCGACCCAGAATAGCGCCGCCACCTAGTTTATCTTATTACTACGTTAAACTAAATAAATTTCTAAAATCCATTGGGCAGTTTGTGATACCTAACATAAGGTTTTTTTTGATGCCTCTGTAATAGTTTTATTTTGTACAGTTTAGACAGAGATGCGAAAACAGAGTTTGGTGGCCAAAAAGAGCAACTTCGCATCATAAACTATACAAAATAAAACTATTACAGAGGCATTAAAAAAAAAGCTTATAATAGATATCACAAACTGCCCAATGGATATTAGAAAATTCCTTTGTATAACGTAATAATAAGATAAACTAGGTGGCGGCGCTGTTCTGGGTCGGGGTAGCGCCTTAACTACTAATCACTAGTTTATTTTGTAAATTGCAGTAGTATTAAACTAAATTAAAACTAAACTGAACCCAATTTCTCCATTGTTTTATGTAAACTATGCTAAGGTCAATTTAATAAGATTTCTAGATCTGTTCTCACACAAACAATCTCCGTTCAAAATAAACCGTTTCATTTAAATTTAGACAACAATAACTTCATCACTTAGAAATAGGGTTTATTTAGGTAATTCTTTTTTTTTTTTTTAATCTAATATATTGTTAAGGACTTTTACTATGTAAAGTAAATTCTTACAACTCGCTTTGTACCTTTTAATTCTCTTTTGAAATTTTTGTAAGAGATTTTCTTTTTGAAGCCATTCTGCTAATTTGGGGCAAATAAGAATTAATTTAGTATAGGTAATTAAATGTTGACCATCTGCCCATTTGTTTAAGGTTATTTACGTTATCGTACACTAATATTATCAAAATTCGTCCTAGGAGATACGCCCTCAAACATCCGTTAATAATGATAATTATGATAAAAATCCTTGTTACAACCTACTACTAGGTAAAACCAAAATAGATAAAAAAATATTTATTAAATAAATAGGTAATTAAGGCGGCATGCAAGGCCTAATTAAATCAGGCAACTTTATCAAAGAACATAAAATTTTCACTTTTTGGAGACCCCTTTAAATTTTCAACTTTATTTTATTTTTAGTTTTAAAAACATCAGACAGTGCTTTGCAAACTGCCTTATCTTAAAATAGGCCAGTTTAGACATACAGTACAATTTTGTTTTATTGCCTTTATTTATCAAAAATGCTTTAGCCGTTTGGCTACTTCGAGCGAGGCACTACAGTCCCAGATACCAAAACAAATAGGTAGGTATGTACTCATAGATGTGCGCAAAACATTACCCATGCGGGTAGAAAGCTGTTCGACAATAAATAAAACTTTACTAAAGGCACGTGCGAGAAATTTACCATAACTTATCTGTTTGAGAAATGGAGGAATAACAAACATATATTTTGATAAGAGTGCTAAGTGCATAATATTTCACCCAGTCATATTCTGCAGAGATTTGAGTTCGCTTGCTTTATTTACTGGCCCTGCAAAAAGCAAAATGAAGAATCTCGAAATACTAACTTCTGCAGGTGCCTATGTCTACATTGTTGTTAAAAAAATTATGTCTAAATGCTACATAATAAATCCGAATAGGTAAATACTCACTAACTAATGAAATACTCTTTTATATGGTTTTTACTGACTGTACCATTAGTTAAATCTCATGGATCCATTGGGAAATAAAGAACAATAAACTGTGTTTAGGCATTTGAGAGTTACTCAGCTGCCTCAGCTGCCTGTCGGCTTATTCTCAGAGGTCCAGTGGACCTCTGAGAATAAGCCTAAATATAAATACGTCTCTAATTTATACGTCTATAGGTAACTTCAAATAACAGGTAGGTAAGTTATGCATTATTGTGTCCTAAATGACGTACGTTACGTACGTAACGACTCATAACTCTCAAATGCCTAAACACATGAGTATCTTGCTGATTATCCGCTACCAAAAAAACCTCCATGACAAATATCAGAGACTAGATTTTATGTCTCTGACATCGAGATAGTCTCTGACCTATTTATGTAATATTTAAAAAAATAACTAGAGATGTGAGTATATTGGACGCGTCCAATAGACTCACACCTCTGGTATTAGTAACGAGACGACCACCCCGTGACGTCTCCTTTTTCCATACAATTTGGTACCTACGCATCTATGGCGCGGACAGGGAACTACGCAAATCCCCATACAAAAAGGAGAAGTTACGATCACGTCTCGTTACTAACGTCAAATAGACTCACCCCTCTGCACTGGTAGGTATCTGGCGCAGCGCATCAGCATGGTCATACAGCGGGGCAATGCAGCCAGCAACGTCTTAAGGACGCTTCCGACTGGTATTGGTATGGATCAGTTGAGCTATCTGTAGATTGTTTGTAACAGTCTGTAGTTAGCTTAATTGTTTCAATTGTAAATACTAGTTCTAATTTGTTTTTCTTATGTGATTGTAATTTTCTTTGTTAATAAAGGAGATTGCCCCTCTGATTCAAAATCAACGTTTTAAAACTAAAACACTCCGGGTGAGCCATGTCCCTGCTATATCAAAATGGGACAGAACCTTGTCAAATTAAACAATATTGCTGTAAATTGCTGATGCAATCAGTCCATTGTCAAAATTAGGTGAAACATTGTAAAAATCAATGTCCGACCACGCTTGTATCAGTTCGGAATGGTTCCATTTCAGCAAGCTCTTAGCCCATTCCGATCGCGCTCTCAATGTAGTAACTACCTACAACGGCAGTACATCCTAATGAGTCGTTATCCAAAAGAGAAATAAACCACCAAGTGCGAGTCGACTCGCACACGAAGGGTTCCGTACCGTAAAAATCAGGCAACTTTATCAAAGAACATCTAATTTTCACTTGTTTGGAGACCCCTATAAATTTTCAACTTTATTTTATTTTTAGTATGTGTTATTATTACAGTTGAAGAGTTACTAAATTATAGAAAATTATAAAAAAAAATATATTTCGTTTGTAAACAATCTAATAGTTTTCCTGCGGTTTGCCTAGTGTGGAGAGTGGAGACACTAGGCAAAGCCTGTATCGTGGCGAAAGAAGTTACGAAAGTTTCAAGACATAAAGCCTTGACTTTAGAGCAATAGCCAAAAAAATCACGTTTGTTGTATGGGAGCCTCCTTTAATTTTGATATTTATTTTATTTTTATTATTTGTTGTTATTGCGGCAAGAGAAATACACATTATCTGAAAATTTGAACTGTCTACCTTTTACGGTTTATTAGATATAGCCACGTGACAGAAGGACGGACGGACGTACAGCGGAGGCTTAGTAATAGGGTTCCGTGTTGACGCTTCGGGTACAGAACCCTAAAAACCCTGTAGGTGTACCTTGTTACTCAATAGATGGTGGGGGATCTTAGCAGAGAGTAGAGGATGTCAATGGGATGTCATTTCAAAATAAGCATGGTCGATGCTCTTAAATTTGAAAAGGACCGCTATAAATCAAACTGTGTGATAAAACGCTTTGTAACGATACCTACCTAATTATTGCCTGCTGCTAGGGTACCGCTGATCGACGGTTATTTCGGCTCTCGTTGATACTCACTTGTTTACTGCAGGTAGAATGGTATACAGAAAATAAGGTGCCACGAAATGGGTGTACTAAACCGGAAGAGGATGGTTCCGAACCGGACCGACGACGACGATGACGCGACGACGCACGACTTTACCTTTTTTTAAATTATTTAATTTATCTTCCTTTTTTGTAGTTTGTTTCAAGTACTTATTGCCATGCTACTACTTATTTGACCTTACTTAATTATTGCGCTTTGTCTTTCGCTCGTGTATGAATGGCTTAACGGTGAATTCTATGATATTGTTAGCCATCCACAAATTCATACCTAGTAATAAATAGGCCATAAGTATGAAGCTAACTTATTGTCCCTTCAATTATGAGATGATAAATATAAAATTTTATTTGGAATCGGTAAGTTACTTATTCATTTCTATGTCTGCATAATTAACCAGGTAACTACCTAATTACAGGTTCCTTAGTTATGCTCACTTGTAAATGTATGGAATATAATTTTACCCACTTATTCATTTAGCACGGACAGGCACGAACTTTTTAGCTGCTAAGCGCCCTCTTTTCAGTCTGGTCGAATCTACGAATAAGTAATATATCGATATTACTTATTCGTAGGGTCGGACTATATCAGAGCGATTTTTTTAAACGCCCTATTTATAGGTACTTTATTTTTTGGGTACAGGTAGTTCATTATCTGCAAAAAAGATAAACGATGCCGCAGTACTTAACCTCGAATTAACTTTATTGTTGTTGATTTTTATACAAAATATAAAGTACTAGCTTCTGCCTGCGGCTTCGCACGCTTTTTTCCGGGATAAAAAGTAGCTTATGTCCGTCCCCGGGACCAAACCCCCCTGCCACATTTCACTGAGATCTGTAAAGGCGTGAAAAGGTAACAGACTGACAGACAGATAGACAGGCAGACAAAGTTACTTTCAAATTTATAATATTAGTATGGATTGCTGATTTGAGATACTTTCTTCAATTAATATTGTTAACAATTATATCTTTATCTCGACAGCATGTGAATTTTAGTTTTTTATTGGGATTTCTTTACGTAGTTTGCAGCAAAATGACGAATAGATCATACATAGTTCTGTCACTGATTGTTGATAATAATTTTAATCGATTTCAAGAACATCGTGGTTGCAACTCTAGATTTTGTTTCAAAAGGCATGAAATTATGAACGGATTATTTTTTTCCTTTCTCTATTATGTGAATGCTTGGTTACTATTTATGTGGTGAAAGTTTATTTATTCACGTTTACTTACTGAATGTAACAGGTACAGGGTGTACCAGGACAATTGTTCAACTCAAAATGCGTCCAAGAGGATAACCACTTTTTGATTTCGTGTAATGACGTTACTGCAAAATTTTGTAGAACCTTTTATTGTTTTGTGGTAAAATCATTTGTTATGGCACACCCGTTACACCGCTCATTAGTTTAGTATACCTACATAGCTTACGTTGAATTTTTCCTTGTTTATAGTCAAATGCATGATTCATAATTAGCGCTAAATATGACATTTTAGTTTACTTGTAGTATAATATTGACTGTGCTTCTGTACAGTCTGTTCACAAGCTTGCTCTGCTTTAATACACCTTAATTTTTTCTCTTTTGACAGTTTGAAATCGAAATTCGTAGATCGACGTCATCCTGATCAAAATACCTAAGTGCAGTTTTAGTGGCTTTCTGTAAATAAATCCCTTCTTTCTTGCTTATAGGAGCGGCAAAGAAGAGTTAGTTATTCGGTGGTAGTGAATAGACGTGTAGATAAGGCAAGGCGCCGAATGAAGGCCAAATTGAAAATGAAATATTTGCCCACGGGCGGGCAGAAGGAATCTTATACGTTGCTTTCGGCGAGAAGGAGATACATGAAGAAACTAATGTACGTATTCTTTAATTATTTATAAGTATCTTAGTACATAATTGATGGGTTCCCGACTAAGGATAGTAAAATCACATCACTGTTGTGTGCTTATTTGATTGATCTAATTTGGTGAACTGATTTTTTTTCTATCTTTGAAATGAACATTTATAACACATACCGGTCTTGTATTTAGACTCCATTTTCCTAAAATTATTACTGCTGCTTTAATATTATAAAATACTCATTACTCAGACCCACTTTTTGAACATTTTGAATTTATCACGTTGGATTATTGTAAAACATACAAAGAGTTTTACTTAAAAAACATAAGTAACTACATATTGAGATCCCGTTGGCAATGCCATCCGGGTACAGAACACTAAAAACTTTGTTGCTACTTCAAAGACAAGCGCAATAACTGTTGCCGGCAAATAAGCTACCGTTACTTCAATATTGAATCTCGATCTGGTGGTTTGGTCCAACAAGGTAATGAATTAATGAGTGTTGAAGAGCTTCATCGCTTTCCGGGCCTAGTTCATTTTATTTATTTGAACCATAGGGAGGGGCACATGGTGACACTTATTCATGTAAAAGAAGTGTTGAACTTGAACACCGCATTGAAGAAAAAAAAAATAACAAAAAAAAATTAGGAGAAAAAAAATGAGCGTTTCACAATATTTTAGTAATGACAAAGACATCGCTTACAAATAAAATTGTTACATAAGTATCGAAAATCTTGGGAAAAAATGTAATCTCGTGAAATAATATAGCTAGAGATAGATAGGATTTCTTAAAAAAATTGTTTAATCATAGTTCACCTAGACTGCAAAGAGGGCGCTTTGGCGGGGATCTTTCAAATTTAAACCATGACATTCTCTGTCTCTCTGACTGTTCTCCGCGAAAAATCCTTGCCAACCATTTGAGTCCTAAGGTCAAAATAGGTAATATGGGAAAAACTGCTCATTTATGCATTGTAAGATTATTGTTCTTATTCTGCCCTAGACCTGCCTGTAATACTACTGTGTCAGACTAATATTTTCTGATCATGCTTGAGGGACAGATCTTTCTGGTCACAATAATTCTTTACCAACCTGTAGCGACTGAAATGACAGCAACCAATACCAACTGACAATCGAATGTACTTGCTATTTCGGCCATTTTACAGATATTGTCTTGGCACTATAAAAGGCGAACTGTCAGAGTCCATCTTCTATTTTGTGGGTCTGATTTGTTCCTTTTTTAGTAGTCACCTTCTTTATTTTGTTTAAATTACTTAGATAGCTTCTTTAGCTTTGTCGCTCTGAGATTGCAGGCTTCTTCTGAGACTTGCAGAACTCAGTTTCTATGTATGGGTTAAGATATACATAGGTAGAGGTACCTAAGTACTTATTAAATAGGTATATAGGTAATATCTTTGATAAAGTTTTCCTTTACAAAGAACTCGTGCCTTTGAAAATAAAATGTAAGAGACAATGTAAATGAGTTCCCAAGTAGGTAACATGGTAACTATATTAAAATAACCCGAGGGATTTCCCAATGGTTTTCCATTATTGTATTATGATAGATTTCGTTGTCAACAAGCTGTTTTTTGGCAACGTAACATGGTTTCAGGTGGTCTTAACCAATTGATGCGTAGTTTTAGTTTTTTTATAGTGAATATAAAAATTTACTTTATCAAAAGTAGGTAGGTAGTGCCTTATGAAAACCATGACTGAACCGACTGACCGGTGACCTAACCTCATTTTTTTATGTAAGAATACACTTACCCCTTTATTTATTCCGCTAACATAAAACAGTTGCTGAGCAGCGTTATTTCTCACTCTAACTTATGTCAATAGAAGAAGACACAGTGAGAGATGCAATGCTCTAATTTAGCAGACTATTATGAATAAGGAGGTAAGTATTTATTACAAAGAAAACACCCGGACCCAGACAGTAGGTACCTTCATATTTATTACTTACCTTTTTCCGGGATCCACTGTGGTTTCATTATTTATTACGTCTTGTGCCCATTACTTACGCCGCTTAATTACGTCCTCGAGTGACTAATTAGTATTTATTATGCGTTCTAGCAATTCAATAGAACATAATTTATTGAAAAACAACCTTTAATCGTAACGTAACGTGCCCGTAAAAAAACCCTACTTGGCTTCCTCGATTTTAAGTCAATCTCACCTTGATCGACTTCGAGAACGAGTCGATTGTCAAGCGAATTTTGGAATTTGAATCACTATTCGACAATTTCAGTTACGCTGATGAGAATATTGTTAATTCATAACTGTAATCTGTTGATCCAGTTTCGAAAGTCAATTGATTTCAATGCTGATTTATCTCATTCCACAACGGTCCACTTTTGTATCAATTACGGACGCTTTGATTCACTATCTACGAGTACTATCAAGTTCTTAGAAAAATCTACTCGAGAGGTAGTTGAATTAGTTAATCTTTATTGACAAAGAAAATTACAATTCAATAATAAAAACAAATTAGAACTAGTATTTACAATTGAAACAATTAAGCTAACTGCAGCCTGTTGCAAACAATCTTCAGGTAGCTCAACTGATCCATATCAATACCAGTCGGAAGCGTCCCCAAGACGCTGGCTGCATTGCCCCGCTGTATGGTAATGCTGATGCGCTGCGCCAGATATCCGCCAGCTCTCGGGTCCACGCGTCGCGTCGACCAGACGTAGTAGAATAGTTGAATCGATAGTTGAATCCATACTATCCATACTAATATTATAAATTCGAAAGTCTGTCTGTCTGTTACCTTTTTACACCTAAGCGGCTGAACCGATCTCTATAAAATTTGGCAAGGAGGTAATTTTATCCCTGGGACGGACATAGGCTACTTAAAAAGCGCGTGCGAAGCCGCTGGCAACAGCTAGTTAGGTATAATGTCTCATCATCAAACTATCTTAGTCCACTGCTGGACATAAGCCTACCCTAATGAGCGCCATAGCGCCCTGTCTTCAGCTTGCCGCATCCAGCATCTGCAGTCTTTCGCAGATCGTCATCCCACCTGGCCGGAGGGCGTCCTACACTACGTTTACCCAGTCGCGGTCTCCACTCGAGAACTCGTTTACCCCAGCGGTTGTCGGTTCTTCGCGAGATATGGCCGGCCCACTGTCACTTCAGCTTGCTAATTCTCTGAGCTATGTCGATAGCTTTGGTTCTCTGTCGGATGTATTCGTTACGAATCCTATCCTTCAGAGAAACTTCGAGCATAGCTCTTTCCATAGCTTGCTGAGCGACTTTGAACTGATGGACTAGCCCTACCGTGAGTGTCCACGTCTCAGCTCTGCTGTTAATGAAACTAACAGTAAAATATTTTAATCTCGGCACGAAGCTGTGTTTACTTAAGCCCCAAGAAACAAAAGACAACGCGACTGCCGTCTCTTCTCTCGACTTTGACAACAATGATAACGGCTTACCCAAACAGCTGTTCATTGACTTAATAGCAGATTATCCCAATTGATTGTACATTATACCTTGTATTATATCTTTCTACGGCGTTGCTTGACCATAATTACACCTTTCTTTTACACTTAAATGTATTTGGAGTCGCACCCCCGATATTAGAGTACCTACCATTATGTTTTAGTGACTAGTGAAAGCTATTGAACGTCGGATTATAGTATATAATTGCCTGTAATTAGGGCTATGAATGCAATTATTTGATTTGCATTCGAAATTACGTGTGTGGCACGAGACAAAACTCAAACTGTAGGCTCTGTTTTCAAATTTTTAAAATTGAACATTCGAAATCGAATTTTAAATTTCTAATAGTGGAATATCAATTCACCAGTATTGTAGTTTATCTTAAAATAATTAACAATTTACGGAACTCGGACTAACTTAGTTATGATTGGTCGAGTATAGAAATCGACTGAGATCGAAATCGATGCTTGAAGTCAAGGGTGATTGGCTAGTTCAGGGGAGGGCAACCTTTATTCATCGCGGGCCAAATATAACCAATAAAATGTTAGGTACCTAGATTTTGTAAACTCTTGTACTAGGTAACTCGTATCATAAATTCACTTTCTATCCATATTTTTGCTGTAAGAAATCTCTTTTAAGCTCGCCTTTGTGCATGTCCATTATTTGTTAACATTTATGTATGATTTAACTTGTGTGTACAATAAAGAATTTATGAACCAGTTGACCATGTTAATTTTTGGTTAAATTCGGGTGTAGTTAAAGGCCTGCAGGCCTACATGCCTTTAACCTTAAGCTTTTAACTAAGGCCTACCTACATGCCTTTAACCTTAAGCTTTTAACTAAGGCCTACCTACATGCCTTTAACGAGCTGGAGCCTACAAACGAAATAACGAAGCGAACGGAACGAGCGAAATTTTTTGACTGAACTTGCGGCAGTTTGGAAATGGTACTTAAGTACTTATAAAATAAAACGTCAAGTACGAGTTGGACTCGCGCACCGAGGGCTCCGTATAAAACCTTGCTTTTTGCCAAAATATCATGATTCTACGTCAACAGGAAGTACACTATAGGTTTTGGGCACTCGCGAGGGTCTAAAATTGTTTTTTTTTTAATACAAATTTTCGGCATTCGGATTTTTTCCTTTACTTGTGCTATAAAACCCTGCTTCTTGCCAAATTTCATGGACAACGGGAAGTACCAGGTGTGGTGTGTAAGTGATTCTCTTGGC
Source organism: Eupithecia inturbata (assembly GCA_963662085.1). NCBI lineage: Eukaryota > Metazoa > Arthropoda > Insecta > Lepidoptera > Geometridae > Eupithecia > Eupithecia inturbata. The sequence goes on from OY759195.1 coordinate 6,177,724, forward strand.
TGTAACTTTTGCGTTGACTTAGAAGTTTTGCTAATATCACGACTCCAAGAGGTCCTGGACTTGAGTATAAGATGTTAATTTCAACTCGATACCTCCACGCGTTCCTGTGAAAAGGAGGTTGACAGACAAACAAACGGACAACAAAGTGATCTTATAAGGGTTCCTTTTCCTTTTGAGGTACGGAACCCTAAAAATATGCAGCTGTAGATTTATGTATTTTCAAGAGGTTAATTAGCAATACGCCTAGGAAATGTGTGTGCAGGCTGGATCAAAACCGCGGGCCGTACTTTGCTCATCTCTGGGCTAGTTTAATAAAGCCCATCCTAGCAATTCTATGAAATTACACACTAACTACATCAGCCGAGCCAAGTCTTGTTCAATGACGTAGATTCTTTTAAGATTAAGTTGAAATATAAAGTTCAAGTTTACGAGTTTTACGAGCAAACAATAAACATTGCTTGTGTCTGCTTTCATCGCTCGAGATTTATTATGACTACGGGCAGGGATGTAGTCAGAACTTTCGTCAAAGGTTGGCGGACACTATTACCTCCAAGCATCGAAACGGAAAAAGCTATTTGATAAATGAGAAAGCGAAATACCCGTCTGGTATGCTATATGGTTCTTAGCCAGATTTTGAAGGCCTTCGCCCAACGCAAGTTGACAAAAAATGCGTAAAAGCGAGGATCGTGTCAGGTTTTTTTTTATTTATTTATTGCATCATATTATGGTTTATGTGAAATTCTGAAGACCTCTTACATTGTATTAGGATTGCAAAATAAATAAATAAATAAAAACATACATTTGTCATCATCATTTAGTTCGTAGTCTAATTTTTCCAAGAACATCACTTTTTTAGTTTTCAATGAATAACTTAGTTTTTAATTGAACCCTCCAGTTTAAGTTTATTCTTTCCACTTTCTAATGCTTGTTAGATTTCTGAGTACATCCCTGGTTTTCGAGGACCAATAATCTCATTACAAACCGCTGTTTTTGTTGTAGGCAAGAACGCTGTTTTCTTATTTTTTTGTTATTTCTACTTCTGTTTATGATTGACAGGATTTTTATTGAGTTATAGAACTTTTTAAACGGTATCGGTACGTAGCCATAGCCAGTGATATTTTTTTATGAAAGAAAAAAATATTCCATCAAATTGAGGTGATTAAATTATATCAGATATTTATTTCCTCGTCTAAGATAACAAAAATGTATTGTGTCCGTATAACATGATAAGTACCATAATATCATAACTTTAATTGTCTTAAACTGATAAAATATACGCAAAATGGTAGGCACTTGCTTGTAAGTAAAAAACTCGTGCCTTACCTAAGTATGATTTTTTTTACAACTTTTATACTCATTTTCAAGGTAGTAAGTCTTATCCCGCTAAGACTTTGGCCCCGAAAAAAAAAATGTCTGGCATAAGATTTTGTTTGTGTCCGTGTCCAACATAGTCGAATACCGGGCAAAATTACTTCAATACTAAATAATCGAACGTCAAGTACGAATATTTAGTATTGAAGTAATTTAGCGCAAACATTGTCCATCAAATTCAGCAAAATCACACAAACTCCCACGCGTAAACCTCACTCAAAAGTTCCTTCTACTTAGATCACAAAAACCCATTTAAGGTGTCAACTCTAAAACCGCAATAACCTAGAGTCAAGTAACCTCCCATGTCAGCCATCCAACTAAGTTAGCAGCACGTACGATACACCTAAGTTCGAAACTTGATGAATATGTAATGAATAGACTTACTTATCTTACCTGCTTCATTCAAGCGAGTTTCGTGTTTGCCGTCAATAACTAGACCTAACTTGGTTGGGACCAAGTAGTTTCCTAATGTACTAAGTTGAGCATGTATGTTGGAGATAAGTTACCTTTCGGGTCGCTTCCACCAGCACATTCCATTGAATAAGGAGGTTGCAGTTTCGATTCCCGCCTTGGGACAAATGTTTAAACGATCTGCAAATATTTGTTCCGGGTGTTCTAGGTATATTCTATCCATACTTACTAATATTATAAATTTTAATGTAACTCTGTCTGTCTGTTACCTTTTCACACCTAAACGGCTGCTCGGATCTCAATTAAATTTGGCAGGGCGGTGTATGGTATCCCGGGGTCAGGCTGCTAGTAATTTGCTAGTATTATAAATGCAAAAAAAATGGATGGATGGATCTATATTAAATATTATTTGTCGGGTATTTATCGCGTACCTTTTGTTTTATTTTCCCCTACGTTTCCATCGCGTTTCAGCGGATAGATATATGTATGTTTATTACTTACTTCTACACGCCAAAACTACAGAACGGACCGGGATTTCATAGAAACAAAGCGTGCGAAGCCGCGGGCAAAAACTAGTCTATCATATTGCATCATATTGTTATATCATATCATATTGTTATCATATATATGTATATGTATATCATATTGTTATATCATGGCGTTCTTCCAACTCAAACTTGGTTGTAGTTTTCGTAAAACTAGGAAAGTTTTTATAGTATTTTACTATAAAAAAAAAACTAACATTAAACTAAAAACTAGTCATAATCATAATCAAATCACAATTTTCTGCATTACATTATAACAGTCATTCATTAATTACAAATCGCCAAAGTTCAAACCATTAAAATATAGGTGTGTTTATTTAATGTATACATAATTGAAAATTGTTTAAAATAATTACGAACTCTCATTCACACTCACAAGTAGAATAATAAGCGTGAATAACAATGAGGTACGGAACCCATCCGCATTTGTTAGCGCTCACCTTTGACCCTCTAACTTGGTTTATGTACATATATTTAACTGGTAAAGTTAGTATGTATGGTTTGTTTTGCTTAAACCCGTCGTGTCATCACCACCATTTTATAAAAGTTAAATTTAAAAAAGTTTAAGGGTTACTTATTTTGAACTTTTGGTCCCATTTTTGTCATTTTGTGACAGAGGCCAACAAGATTCACTTTGGATTGTTGCGCCACGGAGTAAGCACAGAACTATATCTCGACTAGCTGCTGTTCGCACGCGCTTTTTAAGTAGCCTATGTCTGTCCCCGGGATACCATTTACCGCCCTGCCAAATTTAATTGAGATCCATTCAGCCGTTTTGGCGTGAAAAGGTAACAGACAGACTGACAGACGGATAGACAGAATTACATATATATAGTATGAGTTTTATAGTAAGACAGAGTTACGAATTTATAATTTATATTAGTATGGATATAAAGTTCTGATAGATATAAAATACACTTACTCCCAGTAAGTGAATTTTTTCATCATTGATGGATAGTAGACTATGATCTGAAATAGAGTTACATGATTAAAGTCAAAGTCAAAGTCAAAAACTCTTTATTTCCATAAATTCAATAAATGTACACTTAGCAAAAGATTAAATTCTTAATAATTAAACACTGACACGGAAATAACGTGATATTTTTGATTTCAGTCGCTTCGGTATGTAGACTAAAGTAATGAAGCGACGAAGAAACCTTTAGCCTGTTAGTTAGTTGTTATTTTTCGAGTTGGAGCAAATCCCGTCCCAAGCTTTTTTATCCTCTAGATAATCTGATATTTTGTAGTAGGCCTTTTTACAAAAGAAGGTTTAGACAATTTGTTTGAATTTATTTACTGAAAATTTTTGCAACTCACTAGGAGTTTTGTTGTAGAAGCGTATATTAAGTTCCTACTTAGTTCAGTACACACGTTTTTCAGAATAATTACTAAATATAAATAAATTAATGCAATTAACAATAAAGTCTGCAATGTTTCTCGCATTGCAGATAGCCTATAGTATTTCTGTGTTAAAACGCCTGTTATCAATTAAAATTTTCTAAATTCGGTCCGAGGTGCTTGCCCTACTTGAGACAGAGGCCAAGTTTCACTTTGGGTTGCTGTGACTCAGAAGTACCTAAGTAAGTTAAGACCTATTTAAAGCTGCCGCGATAATAGCAATAAAAAAACTATAAAGTTTGTCAGCTTCGAAGCATTTATAGTTAAAAACTTTAAATTAAAGCATCGATGAAAAGTCGGAGGGCTTAAATTAGTTTGAACGAAGCTTCAAAGTTTCAGCCATATTGAAACTTAACTGCGTTTCGATGCAGGCTCCATTCGATAATATTTCGACTTCGGAACGAAAAGTTTTCCATAGTTTTCGTCGTTTCGTGCTTCCTTTTAAAGATAATTCGTTATGAATTACACTAATAACATTTCAAACTATTATTATAAATGCAAAAGTTTGGATGGATGGATGGAAAACAACGCGTGCGAAGCCTGGAGCAGAAACTAGTCTATCGACATAGATAGATAATACTTTATTGCACACTTAAGTTAGAAATAATTAACAAAATAATAATTATGGAATAAGCGACAATTGGCGGTCTTATCGCTCAAGAGCGATCTCTCCCAGACAGCCTTGAATGGATAGGATCGTTGGATTGTGCATGGGGTATATCTACTTAGAATATAGGTATTTACTACTTAGAATATTAGCAAATATATAAAATACATATCAAACTACATACTACTACATATAAAATAATCTTACATACTATTTTATTATAGGTATAAACACATACATAACTATTATTTATTTTTTATACAGATATAATATGTACGAGTCTCTCTCCAAAAATATTTTTTTTAAGCGTAGAATGTAAGTAAAATTGTTAAAGATGAGTGTGACATGATCACTCTGATCAAATCCTCCCAAATAAATAAAGACCAAGAAAAAAAAATGTACGGTATCGTGATATTTACCATATTATTATCTTCCTGTTAGATTCATTCATGTGGTTTCCATATGCGATGATGTAATGCAGTTAGCTTTGTCTCATGTCATCATACCTAAAATAAAAATTGCATCAACTTCCGACCAAAGTCTTCAAAGTTCTCACGGTATTTTAAATTATACCTAATTTGTGAAAGTATGGTTTCAACCCGATAATAAATTTCTGGAAAGTTAAAAAAGAAATATCTTTTGCAAAATGACAGGATTGGAATATGCCAGATAAAATATTTATCCCATTTTGCCATCTTATAACATAATTATTTTACCCTGCTTGTTTATACATACATACATACCTAGGTACACCACAACAATGCAAGGCATTCAATGCCCAGGCGTGGCAGTGAGACCCGGAGGGGCGTGCCGCCCGCCCCGCCGCGCCGCGCCGTGCGTCGTGGCACCCAAAGTGTTAAACCGTTATAGAAGTGATTTACTAAGGCCTTGTGGTCCGTCAACGTCCACGAGTGGACCGAGTCATCACAAACATCTTTTTTTTGTGTGATAGGACAGCCTATTAAAGCCCTTAGTGACGACCAACTAAGATGTGCTACCTAGTAGATAAACTTTTTACCAATATTAGCTGCAAAACAACAACTTAGCACCTAGTAACTAAATAAATTAGATCCAACTCAGTTTGTCATGCAGCGTAAAATGCATGAAAAATCTACGTGATAAATCTCGTAGTTTTTACGTGGCGAGAGGCTCGACAAAAGGCTTTTAAAAACTGTCTGGCATCGTGTGAATCGCTTTCAAGTTTGGCTCCGTTTAGGGGAGAATACACACAACACACCACCGCCATTAAAATAGGAAAATGAAGCAACAATGGGTACCAAGGCCTGCTAGCTCAGACCTGCATAATTTAGATTTAATTTGCACTAGTGCCTTAGACCATACTGAAAAGTTATGTACTAGGGCCGGTGTGTAACAAAAAAAAAACGCTACAATAATCCAAGAAGAAGGAAATAGACACCCAACTTAGTCGCATATAGTGACACGTATCCAGAAAAAATGCTCTAATGACACCTCAATCCGTTATTCTTAATTGGACATACATACGTAATACCCTTAAAAGTTTTATGCATATCCGAGCTTGATACTAGAAAGAGTTTACTTAGAAATCTTCCAAGGAAATCTGTTCAGTAGATTGAAAGCATCCAATAGACCTTAAGTAAAACAGACAACTTCAGATGAGAATAAATGAGTCATTACCAGCATTTATGTTACTGTACTGCTGGCCACACATATCGATCTGGCGATTAAGGTCTGGACTAGAGTACGGATTAATTAAAATTCAAAACATAAAAATCACAATCTTGCATTAAATAAAATTTTATTCAATAATCATACCAATGATAAATCTTTTAAATCCATCATGGTTATTAACACTAAAGTCATTTGCCATAACAATGATGTTATGCATCGAAAGCACGTTCCGACTGATATAATCGACATCAGTGTCAAGTGTCTCTAGACTGATATAGTCGATCTAAGAACATCAGTGTCAAGTGTCACATGCGTATGCGCATGTGACTGACATCGATCGCGTTATTTGATCTTGTAAAGCGTTATGGGAACCTAGTGATAGATTTACGAGTATTGTAATGTTGAAGAATTCATATATACATACATATATTACTTGGTAAAAACTATATCTCATCATAACTGTCCGCCAGGGTTCGGTAAAGTAACGCTTAATTCAGTTTTTCATAGAACATACCATCAACAGATTTTTTCGTAATCTTACTGATAATATTTTGAAAAAATCTGTTACGCATGTTGATTGATCGACATGCGTATTTTATAGCTTGAATATTTTTGCTAAATTCTTTTATAAGATCTAATTATATCCTACTAATCCAAAGTATAATTATAAAGGCGAAAGTTTTTGACGTTGTGAAGATCCTGCAATAACATACCACCTGAAATAACATACCTACCTACTCGTACTTCTAATTCCAAAAAATGCGTGTGAAGCCACGGCCAGAATCTAGTTGAAAATAAATTAGTCTCGAGGCGTTAGGGGTCTTGGTTGTGGTAATCTTGCAAATATTGATTTTTATTTTAGTTTCGTTTTCGCCAACCAAATAAACGCCTATTTCCTGAAAACGTTCGAGTATGATGTTGACTATTGGGCTGCGTCCAACTTTAAAGGAAATTTGTTGATAGGTACAATTCGATTGTGTATTGAACGGCGATGTTGCAAACTTTACTAATTGGCGAAGTTTGAATTTGAGTTGGAACATTATTTTGATTGTTTTCTAGGAAACAAGCGACTTGAATAGAGGTCAATAAGAAGGGAGTCAAAATGAAATCGTGTGTTATTATGACTTCATTATGAATGTTTTCAAGTAGTCCAATGAAATACGTATATTTTAACTAGGTAGCTCCTCTATTTTAGTAGGTTAAGCTTTTGTCCGCGGCTTCGTTTACGTGGTTACGCGTAACCAAGCTACCTATCAGTGTACCTAAGAATTTTCAGAATCGGACTTTAAGTTCTTTTGAACTTCAAGTCCGATTACACAAGTTCGTACAAAAGTTCAAAAGTTTGTTACTTAAGAATATAACTGACAAACTTTCATCCATACCAATATTTATTATACACTCGAAGAAGAAAAAAATTAAAAAAGATATCGATAGGTAGATGAAAAGTGCCTCGAGATGGTTCGAGAAAAGGGTTCCCGGTGGCGGCCGTCTTCTCGACTTGGTAGAGCCACTAACGTGACCCCTGACTCCGTCTCTCCGTCAGTTACCTTTTCACGAAGAAATGGTAAAATGGATTTTAATGAAAATTGGCATGGAGATAGATAATATCCCAGAGAAGGACTTGGCTACTATTATACCGGATAAGAGCGAAGCCGCGGGCTGAACTAGTTTCTTATAATAGTGAGTATAGAGAATAGATTAGAAGGCGTGTTCAGGAAATTATTTATCACACATCTTTCTCATTCATACAAATAAACAAATAATAAGCGACCGAGACCGTGAAATAAGGCCTTATCTTCAAATAAATCAAGTTAATTGCATACATGTGGCTCTGGGACGTGTGAATTGGTCTTATTTTTATTGTTTTTTTTAATCAAATTGTAATAAGTTTTGTGAGTTTCGGAAGTTGTCATTTATTTCGTGTAGAGAAGTGATGGGAATTTAGTTTTGGTTCTCAACTAATTTGCAGTCGCGATAGCGAGACTCGATATGGCGTGATAAAATTACCCAGTTAGTACGCTATAAAAGGTTAATTGATGTTGGTACTAAAAAGTTTTTACTATCACGTATATTATATTCTACTAATATTATAAAGGTGAGAGTTTACGAGGATGTGAAGATGCGTGTTCACTACGAGACAACGCCTAAAGGAAAGAACTGAAGGAACTATTTTTATTCTCAAAAATACGTAATCGATTTTTTCTTTTCGTAATATTGTGTGCAAATTGATACTCAAATTCGGTGTAATATAGTACACCAAGTGACTGAAACGAAACACGAAATTACGTATTGAAGAAGTAAAATTCGCCCCATGAGCAAATCCGTCAGAAATTTTACACGCAGGTAGTTTTGGGTCCAGATGAATATAGGTTACTTTTATCCCGTAAAAACTCGTGCGAAAAGAATATAGGAAATTTATCGTTTATCTTTTGTTTTATCTGAGCGTCTAATCGAAGCAGCGCGTGACCAGAGAGCTGGTGAGTATCTGGCGCAGCGCATCAGCATTGCCATACAGCGGGGCAATGCAGCCAGCGTCTCAGGGACGCTTCCGACTGGTATTGATATATAGGTATCATTTTAGCTACCTATAGATGTGTGGATTGCAACTGTTCCATTTTCAACAGTCTGCAGTTAGCTCAATTGTTTCATTGTAAAATACTAGTTCTAATTTGTTTCAATAATTTGATTGCAATTTTATTTTTTTCCCAACGTATCAAGTTCAGAAATTTTATCACTAAGTTTGGTCCAAAGAGGCAAGTCTTATAAAGTGGCTATAAAGTTCCGCTTTTGACTAGCCCTTTTCAATATTATTCGCCCTGCCTATTTTATTGCCTGTGCCAATTCCACACCTATTCATTTTCATGTAAATATACTTTGTTTGCGGTATGGCATAACAATCTATTGTCAGCGCAAGTCAGCCAAATTAGCATAGCGATATATAAATAGGACAGCCTTACACGCTGTGCAAAAAATGCACTTTGAATACAATATTCAATTGTGTTTGAAAGTAAAGTTTTTTAAAATATTTTGAATAGTGCTGTTGCTTTATTGGATTATGCATTTAAATAATGCTTGAAGCTGTATATTTTTATTATTATTTGCAGAAAATAATAACTATTATCATTTAGGAAGACCAACCCAAGGTGGGTTGGTCGCTTTCGCCGACTTTTATTTTTTTTCACTACTAACCAAATCCAAGTAAGGGTTCCGTACCCGATGGGTGCGCTGTCCGTCCGTCCGTCCGTCTGTCACAGGGCTATGTCTCATGAACCGTAAGAGGTAGACTGTTGAAATTTTCTGATATTGTGTATTTCTCTTGCCACTATAACAACAAATAATAAAAATAAAATACAAGGCTCCCATACAACAAACGAGATTTTTTTTTGCTTTTTTTTGCTCTTAATTTGTCAAGGCTCTTGAACTACAATAGGTAGACACATGAAGCTTAAGTAACACTTCAACTGTATTAAAAACAAATACTAAAAATAAAATTAAATAAAAAATTTTAAGGGGTCTCCGAACAAATAAAAATTTCACGCACTTTGAAAAAGTTGCCTGATGTTTACGGTACGGAACCCTTCGTGTGCGAGTCGACTCGCACTTGGCGGTTTATTTGTGTTAGTTTGTATTAGGCACTGAAAATTGTTATTGAACCGTGCCAATGTGTAGGGTCGGCTTAGAATTTGCACCACCCCAACTCTTCCCGCGGGTGTCGTAAGAGGTGACTAACGGATATTCACGGGGGGCGGAGAGCAGCGCCTCCTGCAGAACCATTCTACCACTGAACTGCGATCCCCAACCCGCATGCCCAGCGTGGGGATTATAGGAAATTGATTGATTGAATGAGATTGAGGTGAGGTTACGTTACATTTGTGAATTCTATCTTCTGAGACAGATGACACAGGTACTAACGAAACAAATCATATATTTATTTTATTTCAATCATACTTAATAATGTTGTTCAACCTTGAGCTAATTTATCCTATACTTTTAAGTTATGCTTTATCTTTGTATTGTGATCTATTGTACCATTCGATATTGTCCCGAAGGACTACCTATTCTTGTTCTAAATTAAATAATTCTGAACAGTAACATCTGCCAATCAATTTTATTACAACACCGCCCTCAGAAATTAGGCTAAGCCGAAAAACAAACATTGCTTGATTAAGTTGCTGAATACAGAATACATTACAGCTATTATAGAACCGAAGGGCTCGCGTTTTGGGCTAGGGGTGCTATTGAACATTTTTATTTGGCCGGATATTCGGGTGTCCGGTAGTCGTCATTGATATTTTGATCCAAAATTAACTCGGGACTCAGGTATACGAGTACAATTTAATCAAATTAAAATAAAAACCAGCAAGATTTTTTAACCGACTTTGAGAAAAGGAGGATGTAATATGTTGGGCTGTCCCTCTATGTATGTTTATTTTATTTACCTATGTTCGCCGATTTCTCCGTCAATTGTGGAACTATTTTTTTATGATTTTTTTGCTTTTAGATATATCTCTATGGTCCAAAAAAAAATATCCCGTAGGGAAAAATTACAAATTAGTGTAAAATTAAAGAATTTGAAGTCGGTTACGGAAAACAATCAAATTAGGTATTTTGGCTTAATTTTAGGAAGCTGGTGTCGAAATATATATTACACCATTCAAAAAATATTCGAAGTTTATCGTGTCCGGCTTTTAATCATGGGACAAAGGGACAACCCTCCTCCTCTCTGGACATTCCCTGACAAGCCGAAGGGGTACCATGAAAGGACAGTTAATTGCTCAATAAATCACGAACCTTTGATAGTTTCCTCTCTCGCCCAACAGATGGGGTCAGCGCGTGGACGTTCTAAATTATTTGGATAAACAATCCAAGCTGGTTCAAAATATGAAATATGATGTCATCGTTTATTACATCTATAGAAATCTTTATAACAATTATCTCTGGTCTCGTGCTGTTAAATAGTGCAATCAGTGCGTTTGTTTGCTTTTAAATGTGATACAATATTTTTGAGAGCTTTTATTGAATTAATTAATGGGGTCTACTTAAACACGATTAAAGCTGCAGGACAAAAAGATCCAGGTGCAGAATCTACTAAATGAGCTACTTAGCACCTGCTCTTGAATTTTTAAGCTATTGAAACCACCGATTGATTGATTGATCGATTTACAGATAATCTTATAAAAGATAGTGTTAGCCTATTCAAACCGCTTATTTAAGCCTTCTAAGGTTCATTCTTCGATACCTGTTCCTTAAGGAATAATATCAAAGGAATAATGAACTCCTTTTCACGGCGTTAAAAGATCTGTAACGAGGTATATTGTTCTGCCTATTTACTTTCTACTAAGAGGTGAAAAAGAAATTGACTTGATTGATGGATGGCACTTTGATTGACAGCCTGGGATGCGATTACAATGTGCTTGGAATTGCTAAGGACTCCTTAACTCCTATGAGAGACAGAGTTTATATTAGGTAGGTAAGTATTAGATAGTTCTTTTTCTAGTTAGTAGATCGTTTTTGTTTTATTAACACGAGAGTTGACACGTAACATTTCCAGTGCAATATTTGTAAATTTAATTATAGGAAAAAGATTCTTGTTATTACTCGTATATCCGTAAATTATTAAAAAAAAAAAAAACTATTGTATTTATGCATATCAGTCGTCTAGTGTACCCACCCACCCAAGTGCGCATAACGCAAGCTCTGCTTAGCTTGGAGCTAGACGATGTTTGATTGTGTGATTGTCCAGCATTATTTATTTAATATTATTAATTGTTACCCTAGTAAAATATAAACATAAATTTGCTTTCCTAGAAATCATGACTTTTTTTTCCAATCAAATGTACAGAGCGCCATCTATCAGTCACGCAATCCAACGTAGTCAACCAACGGTACTCGCCTCACTTAATAGTTCCTTATTTTTCTCACAGGCGGCAGCACGTGCCCGCGCCATGGAGCTCGACCACGACGACAGGCGGTACCCGTGCACAACACGAACTATTCGAGTTACTGGAGCGAGTGCAGTGTTCGCGACTAGACGACCAGAGGGCTGTGCTTCCACCGTACTTTTCTCAGGTAAGTCAAAGAACAAACCCAAAAAAAACTGAACAGACTTAACCCCGTGTTTTTCGGGCGTCGTAGGTGGCGCTGTCAAATATTTTTGTGCAGCGCCATCTCCCGTTTCTGTTGTTCACTACTTCACCAGCGCGCTCACGGTCACCTCACCTTTCCAAATAAACGAACACTTTTTAGTTATGCCAACAAAACAGAACTTAGTTTAAATGTTCATCGCTAGATGGCGCTAAAATAAAATAAAATATTTCGAAAAGAATGAAAGCTTTGTTCGATTCTATGGCGATTAAGGCACTTACGCTCGATATTTTAATAGCTACAAAAATATAAACAATCCCGCAGTACTTAACCTAAAATTAAATTCCTTGTTGTTGATTTAAAACACAGTTTAGAGTCAGTACCTACTTATGGTTATTTCTTAGGGTTCCGTACCCGAAGGGTGAAAACGGAACCTTATTACTAAGCTTCCGCTGTCCGTCCGTCCGTCCGCCCGTCCGTCTGTCTGTCACAGGGCTCTATCTCATGAAACGTAAGATCTAGATAGTTGAAATTTTTAGAGAATGTGTATTGCTCTTGCCGCTATAACCGCAAATAATAAGAATAAAATAAATATCTAAATTAAAGGGGGCTTCCATACAACAAACATATTTTTTTGGCTATTTTTGCTCGTAATTTGTCTAACTATATCTTTTGAACTACAACAATAGGTAGGCATATGAAACTTTCTATAAATAAGTAACACTTCAACTGTAATAACAACAAATACTAAAAACAAAATAAAGTAAAAATTTAAAGGACATCAAATTATCACTTGTTCGGAGACCAAGTGATAATTTGATGTTCTTTGAAAAAGTTGCCTGATTTGTCGGTACGGAGCCCTTCGTATGAGAGTCGACTCGCACTTGGCGGTTTATTTCTTTTTATAGTGCATAAGCCCTCACACTCAGGGTAGTAAGTACATAAGTACTTGTTCGATTTGAAATACTTTCTTCAATAAATATTGTCAACAAAATTATTATGCATCTGATTTTTTTTGTTTGGATTTGTTGACGTAATTTGCAGCTAACTCTAATACACACCATAAGTACTTACCTACTTACTCCGTAGGTAAATCCGTGCAAAACAAGATTACAAAACACGAAAAAAAAAAAAAAACATTTTCTTTCGGGTTTCGTAAAGAATCAGAATCAGAAATAGGTTTATTGTTAACTGTTGTACAAAAAAAATCTTAAGTATAAAATAGTGTACAGTTTCAACAGCTTATCTTTAATAGACGTACCTGGGTAGAAAGTATGGTAAACCCAGAGTGAAAAGTGGCATTGCTGGTAGTAAAATCTTATGGAGATAGCCAAGGCATTTAGCACCAGTGGCATAGGACATCTGCGAAAGATATAGGTGGCAAGTGGCAACATCTAGGCAATACTGGCAATATATTTAAAGAAATTGCCCAATGAGAAGAACAAAAGAACTTTTTGCAAGTGCCCATCTGCATCTATTTCAAGGGTCGCCGATCACCGAGTTCGTTAGCTCTAAAATAATCGACGGAAGCCACTACCGACTTATACAAGGGTGGGTACCGGAGCATGTCGCGAAGAAAGGAATTAATGGGTCTGAACTGCTAGCGTGACGGTGTGGCACTTGCCATAGGTTCTGTTTCTTCAAAAGGATGTGATTTTTATCGTTGTTGCTATGGACAGCTGGACACTGCACAGACACTCATAGCCGTAGAAAAAGTGTATAGATAAATGTGGCGTCGATTTATTAAGCCTCAAGACACATCATCTGCCCGTTTCTGGTGTGATTTCATTCGATCTAAGTAAAAAAGGAGAGTTGAGGTTACTAGCTTCTCGAAAGTGGAAGGCTCAAATTTGGTGCAATTAGGTCCACTCACCTCAGTCATAGTCGGACCGGCGTTCGTGTTACGCGTGCTTCCTACTACGTACTTTAGTGTGATTGACTAAAAGACTACAGCAATGCCTATGTGTTTGTTCATTATAATTATTGCACAAAATTGAAAAGGTCACTGGGAGCGAGAGTTTGCGTGCAGTAGTAACACAAGCCAGTTGTTGAGTAAGCGCTGGGAGATCGTACCATATTTACAGATTTTACTTAGATCTATGGTAATTTCTATTAGTTTGTTGCCATGGACAAGACACTACAATACTTAGCCGAAGATAAAGTCTACGTTAAGGTCACGCTGATGATGTATATGTATATACGTGTTTAGTTAATCGATAGTTGGTAATTGGGTGTCGTGTCCTTGAGGCACACCATATGTCAGATTCTCGGATAATAGTGTTGGGATCGCGGAATGGGGTCGTAAAGGACCGATTTAGCTGATGAGTAAATGAGTACCTATACTCATTCACTCTGGAGTGAAATTGTAAAACTGGTGACCAATGACTTATCTTTTTAATTTTCACCAGTAATAGTAAATAATAAATATATAAATAATGCTGGACTATCCGCACAGCACCATCTAGCCCCAAGCTAAGCAGAACTTGTATTATGTATGACTATGAACTATATGACTGAGAAAATGAATACAATACTTACATAGATGGATATTTTTAATTATACATAGAAAATACCTAGAACACACGGAACAAATATTTGTAGATCGTACAAACATTTGTCCCAAGGCGGGAATCGAACCCGCAACCTCCTGCGTCGCAGGCGGGCCTTCGCCCGCCGCGCCACATCTCGGTCGTATGTACCTACTTGCAAACAACGGCTGCCAGCTAGCGAGCTATGCAGCTTCTTGGACACCGCAGCAGTTATGTTGTATTGTAATTTACAATTACAATTAAGTAATCTTTATTTTCCGAAACAATTTCTTTGTTCCACGGCTGCAGGCTGTTTTAATTTTGACAATATTAAAATAGGGGCCGTATTCGGTTTAATATTAATATTTTCTTGCCCTACGATTAGCATCTTTAATGAATATTTATAAATAAGGGTTTTGTTGCATATAATTGCTTATCACGGGGTTATTTATGGCGAGTACAAAACGCTTAGACGAAAACCACCAAAAATAAAAATACTTTCAGCGGCCTAATCAAATTTTCTTGGATTGTCTTCATATCGCATATTTTTTATTAAAAAGTAAATCACACTAATAATATAAATGCGAAACTTTGGATGGACCGATAGAAGGATGTGTTACTTCTTCACGCCGAAACTACTAAGCAGATTGAGCTGAAATTTTGCATAGGTGTAGCTCGAAACATGAAATCAAACATAGGACATATACATACTTTTTATCCCATAAATCAGTTCCCATGGGATAGAAATAACCTTTAAACGCGTTGTTTCCAAAGAAACAACGCGTGCGAAGCCACGGACAGAAACTAGTAAGTACATATGGGAAGCATTGCAGGAAGGACGGAATCTCTCCGAAAGATGCGGTTATGGCGGATGACCTACCACATCCTTCCGCATTGGGTGGAAGTGGATGAAGTCATAAAATATCAATCCAAAATGAAGTTTCTTTAATTCCAAAGGAGTTTTGAGACACAATGAAGTGAACTTGAACTGCTAACTTACCGGTAAACTTTACACACAGATTTTGAAAAGCTAATTAATCAAGACATACAAAGGACTACAATAATTTCATCCCATATTTTAACCGCCCTAGTATTGGAAATTAATCGTTAATAAATAAATAATAATAAAAAAATAATGCTGGACATTTTACACAGCATCAAGCTCTCTGCAAGCTAAGCAGAGCTGGAAATAATGCTGGACAATTTATTATACACGAGCTGCTGCCCGCGGCTTCGCACGGGCTTTTCAAGCTGCCTTTATGTCCTTTCAGCCGTTTAGGCGTAAAATGGTAACAGACAGATATACTGACAGAGTTAATTTCGAATTTATAATTTTAGTATACACCCAGAACAAATATTGGCAGACAATACAAATATTTGTCTCTAGTCAGGAATCGAACACGCAACCTCCAGCGTCACAGGCGCGTGACATTCGTCGGCTGCCCAGTAGGCCTAGCACGGGGATTGTTGTCCAGGGTAGAATAAAGAAAAATTACATCGCATCGTCATAAATTGCGTAAATTATTGAAGATTAAGGAATGAGTTTCAAATATTTCACGCATCCTATGACGATGTGAAGTAATTTTTCTCTATTCTACCTAGACAACAATCCCCGTGCTAGGCCTACAGAGGTCAACGAGTTAAACCAGAAGACACTGATTGCTTCATTAATCTTAATATAATATATAAAAGAGCATGCAATTTTCCGCTGAAGCTAGAAATCTGAAATATGAAAAGCAGGTACCTGTTACTACACAATTTCCCGTTAAGAAGAAATTTTTGGCAATTCCACCCCCAAGGTGGTGAAAAGGGGATTAATGTTGTTTTTGGTGTTTTTTGTAACTCTTTAACCAGCGGCCCAATTAGCTTGAAACTTACAGAGAATACTAAGAATACAAAACTATTGAACACGTATATAAGGATTAAAAAAAAAAACTCCGAAAATGGGGTAAATCGTGTTATATATTATATATTTTGTGATTCGTAATAAACTATAAAGTAAATAATGATAGTTACATGTATTTTTTTTTCTATAACTACCTCTAGGGTGTGCATGCAATTTCCACGCGGGCGAAGCCGCGGGGCACAGCTAGTAATTAATAATGGTAAAACGTAATGGTTCCTTTGCAACACCAAATACCAATATGCCATAGATTTTCCACTCACTAACGATCTTTTTTGGTCTAACAAAGAATGACCTTCGCGGTACTGGGTCAGTCTTTACCAACTTATCTGTTCACGTGGTCTAAATTTGAACTATGGCTTTTATTTGAGTTCCTTTTGATTCGAATAAAAAGCAGCGACTCTAGCGCCAAAGTTAGTTGAGCCTATGAACACCTCTAAGTTTGCACTTACTACCTTGTGGTAGGTACTGTTAGGCCACGGCCGCACTGCATGATGGTTGTTTCGATGGTAGCTTGTCGCATAGCTTACCTACTTAATCTCGCGGTGCCGCCCGCCCGCGGCCTCATCCAGGCGACGCGCGACGGTTAAGGTAAAAATCCAGTCAAAACAGACATCACGCCGCTACATCCAGGCGACTAGCTAAGCTAAGCGCTTGGAGTATGGATGGCCCCGTACATTTTCATACGTTTGTATTCTCGTCCACCATCCAAACACTGTTGCAGTGCATCCGTGACCTTACCCATTGAGTTAAAAAGCTAATGTGAGACTCGTGAAATTCGCTGTAATCATGATATTTATGTAGATTGCTTGGAAGTTGGTGTGATCGTGTGAATTGGAGGCTCGTAACGAATGACAAAAGAATTCTTGTGAGGCTATTGAAATGATCATTGTTATGAAAACTTGTAGCACCGGAACATGGTAAATATTCCCGTTTTAAGCGGTTTTTGAGTTAGGTTCGTGTGAATCTGTATTGGTAGTATGAAGCCCTTTTCTTAGGAATTTAACTTACAATAGTCGCCTAGTAGGTTTTTTATTTGTCTTATTGGCGGAGTCGCCGAGCTGAACCAGATGCTGGATGGCCTAGCCACAGCCTCGCGATGCGTCGGGTTTGGCATGAATTTGGATAAAACCAAAGTCAAGATCAACGGCCACATTGATCCAGGACCGGTCGTCGTACATGGCCTTCTCGAAATTGTTTCCAAGGACACTTACCTCGGACAGATTCTGCAGTTAGGTAAAAACAATTTCGAGAAGGAGGCCAAGAGGAGGATTCAGTTGGGCTGGGCAGCGTTCGGGAAACTTTACGTCGAGTCTTCTCGTCATCCATACCGCAGTGCTTGAAAACGAAAGTTTTCAACCAGTGCGTCCTGCCTGTTATGACCTACGGAGCTGAGACGTGGACACTCACTGTAGGGCTGCTGGTCCACCAGTTCAAAGTCGCTCTGCGAGCTATGGAAAGAGCTATGCTCGGAGCTTCCCTAAAGGATAAGATTCGTAATAAATACATCCGACAGAGAACCAAAGCTATCGACATAGATCAGAGAATTAGCAAGCTGAAGTGGCAGTGGGCCGGCCATATCACGCGAAGAACCGACAACCGCTGGGGTAAACGTGTTCCCGAGTGGAGACCGCGACTAGGCAAACGTAGTGTAGGACGCCCTCGGGCCAGGTGGAATGACGATCTGCAAAAGACTGCAGGCAGATGCTGGATGCGGCAATATGAAGATAGGGCGCTATGGCGCTCATTAGGGTAGTATAAGTTGATGATGATGATGAAATTATTTATATACCTTGCCTGCATACCTCTACATACCCTTGCGTACATATACATACATACTACAACGTTATAAGGAAATAACCATTATTTCACTTGGGCATTTCCAGTCATTAGTCTGGTCAGAGTTTTTCATGAAAAATTAATGTCCATTGCATTTCTCGAAGAGTAAGTAAAGTAATAATATGATACATAGTACTCTGCGTTGATCAATTCAAATTGAATCAAGTATTTACCTAAGGCTTCTTCGTCATCATTCCATGTCGATCCACTGCTTGGCATAATTATGTATTTGTTTAAATAGCGCCGCGTTCACACCTACGAGTAGCTGGCTCAAATTGTTCATACCTCACACCGCCTTTATCATGAGGTGAAATTAAATGGAGGAGGCACATGAGTGGACGGAAAGGTAATGATGTACATGGCTTACCAGACGTTACTTGTTGCGGCTTATTGAAATGACTTTGTTTTGATTCGTATTGTTTATTTATTCCTAAATATTTGGTTCCTCTAAGCCAGTTTCTTAATTAGTGTTAGTCTTAAGGGTGTTGGCTTCACTCTTTTAAAACACCATTTTAAAGATACGAGCGCACTTTGGGTGTTTTTAGAGGCAAATGGCAAAATATTGGCTCCTAGAAAAAGCGTAAGGAAATGTTAAGGTTTTCGTTCATACCCCGATTTCAGTCTTGTTTCATAGTTTGGTTCATTGTTACTTCGGGAGAACGGTACGTTGCAGACAATTACTTATGCATGTAGAAACGGACGACTTGACTGTTACAAACTTTTAAAACTTAGATACAGCCTGGACTGAGATTTACTCCAGCAGTGTCCATTTCAATCATGAGAAAAGTTTGCTCCTCTTATGTTTAATACACATTGTACATTTTGCATCGCCTGTGGTTTCAGTACTCGTAGTTTTAAAGCTTTTGAATTTTCATCACTTATCTTTCTATTTGGAACTTATGAATTTTTATCCCTTTTGAAGGTTCAAAAGGAATTCGAAATTTTGGAATTTCAACCCCAAAGGAGGTCCTTTGGGGTTGAAATTTCCAAGGAACACTGACATGTCATCTGCAAAAATGGAGCTATTGAGTACAGCACATAAGGAAACGCCTCTCCACCTGCTAGGAGAGTGCGGAGCACTGATGCAAAAACGTAGCATCCATCTGGGCAAGCACCTGCACAGCCCAGACGAGCTACGAGCCATCACCCCGAAGAAAATCCTGCAGTTCCTAGCAGCTGCAAGGGTTAGTGGCGAACTATGAACGTCGCAGCTTCAGGGCTGAACACTTGAGTGGCGATCACAATAGGCTTTTCATGGCCGCAGTGACACGAAAGCCACCTAAAGCAAATAAAAAAAAAAAAATACAGCACATAAATACAGAATAATACAGAACCTCATAGCTTCTAATACATAGTCTGTAGGCCAAGCACGGGGATTGTTCTCTAGGGTAGAATAGACAATAACGATATAGCATCGTCATACATTGCGTACGTTATTGAAATTGAAGTAATGAAGAAGTAGTGAATGAATTACAAATAATTTAGGCATTCGATGATAAACACGTAATTTTTCTTTATTCTACCCTATACAACAATCCCCGTGCTTGCCCTACTGGTTGTTCTTAAGGCTTTTTCTTGGCAAATGCCGGTAACTTAGCTTATCTATTCTAAGGGGCTGGTCGAATCATGTAGGCCATCGTGTATCCATCACATTATCTAAAGCTGGTGAACTTCGAAGATAATCGGACAATCAGCAACTTAGCTGTTAACTTTGACGTTAATGTATGAAAACTTCTGTCAAAAACGCCAATATAAATGCAATCGTCCGATTATTTTTTAGAAGAACAGCACCTTATGTAAAGTACTTATTCCAAGATCCTTAAACTAAGTAGGTAGGTATATGAGTATGGAATGGCACCATTAAAAACTAAACGCAGACTGCTCTCCAATCGCATTTGAAGCGAGCCACGTATTTTCTGGTGGCTGGGAACGCTTGGTTACCTGCTCTAACGACCGCCAAATGAGGTGCATGCACTCGCATAAGTGATGCATTGCTTACATAATCACCATTGGCTAGGGTTGGCTGTTATATCGGTACGTATATATCGATGTTTAGTACTTTCATTGCCCACGGCGCGCGTGTGATTCTAGCACTGCTTGTCGCGCGGCTCGTCCCTGTGCGGGTCGCACTGCAAAGACTGGGCAGTCAAAGCGTTAAGAGGTCCTTTGAACTTTATTACCAGTGATCTGAAAAGTAAACGTTGGTTTTACGGGTCCTTCCCTGGTAATAGTAATTTATAAACAATAGACGTTGCCCCACATGTCTTTGAATCTCGTAGTTAAAGTATAAGATATAAAAGTAAGAAGTTAATATTAAATTAATTGGTACATATATAAAATATTTGGCTCACTTGTACCTATACACTTTTTTTTCTGAAATTAAGTGTTTTTGAGGTTAACTCGTTTATTTTCTACGCATTTAAATGTACGGAAACTGAGGTCAGGTTAGTGGTTTAGTGTATGCTGTGCACGTTTTACGTCTCCTAGATTATTACATACACTTGAAATCCTCTTTCTGTCGCTTGTCGATAAAAATCTTGTAACTTCGCTTTCCCATCCCTAAAAAGCACGTGATCTTGCCTATGCAAAACTACATCCCCAGACTACTCCTAGGTCCAATCAGTCACGTCTGTATCGTACAATTATTATACTGAACCTAGATCCTATTTCGTAAACTTATTATTCTAAACAAAAAGTCCTAGTTTGTAAAATTATTATTCTGAACCTAGAACTTATTACGTCCTTGATTGCACGATTGAGGCTCGAAAGTTCAATGATAATTTATGATTTCTGAAGGTGATCTGTTTGCCTATAAGTGATCGATATTCGTGTTGTTTCGATCGATGAGGTAATTTGCAGACATAATTAAAAACATACTTAATAATTTGGAAACTTACAATAACAGAAATCCTAAATCGTTTGGCGTCGCGTCTAGCTATATTGCCAGCACTAAGCATATTAGCAAAGAGCTCAAATCGACAAGTGGTGCAAATTCTGTTAAAAATCGGTATAAATGGGCCAATGTTTACAAACATGGTATCTTCAGTTTTGCCAGAATATAGGTACATTTCTTTTTACCTGACATTTTATTCGCCGTACGTAAGGAAGGCATATAATGCGTAGTTTAGGTTTAGGGCTAGCTAAGACGATAATTGTGCGTAATGCGTACCTAATAAATAATATATTAACCATACAAATCCGGAATTTTAACTTATTTCAAAGAAGCCGGCTAAGCCTTTTTTATGTCTTCAATGTCAGTTGCATGATATTGATTGATTACCATTTCATTTATTTATATAAACTTCACTTACAGAATTACCATGCAAGAATTTCGTTCATCATTTATCCAATTATTAACATGTCATTTATGCAATTCTGGAACAAACCCGTTTTATATTGTAAACACAATGCATTTCGCTGGTGTTTTGCGGTGTACCAAATGTTTATTACAACAATTTATATTTCTACGTACCTCTTTATGAATACCAATGGGCACGATACATGGGGAAATTGGTATATAAAAATACAAAAGCATTTGTGGGTAGGACATCATTTTATTTAGGACATCATTACACAACACCATTAAAATCACCTAATCACTTGTCTAGTTAAACCTGTCTTAACGTCTAGAACATAACAATGAATACTTTTGATCGTTTCGTGTTGCCAAGAGTTTGTTTTTCAGGAAAAAAAAGCTTTTTTTTCTTTTACTATTTCTTATGAACCCATGATGAAAACCAACTTCGATTAAATTGGAGGTAAGAGAACCTATTTTAGGAGCATTTGGGATTTTTTTTTCTTGAGTATGATTTAAATGGGATCGTATTTAGAGACGAAAATATTGCCTTTCATGATTAACCGACTGCAAGAAAAATAAATCTACCTTAACTGAATCAGTAATTATTAAATAAAATTTTGTTCCAGGTGTTCTGGGTATTTTATTTGTATAATTAAAATAAAATATAAAATGTTTATTGATGTAATAGATAATCTAGGTTACAATTTACCATGATAAAAAATATCTATTTTTGTAATATATTGTATTATGTATATCAGTCATATAATACCTACATCATAACGTAAGCTCTGCTTAGTTTGGGGTAGATCATGTTGTGTGGATTGTCCAGCATTATTTATTGATTTATTATCAACGATTATTCTTCAGCATGTTGACCGATTTCGAAAATTATTTATTTGTTAGATCTTTTAGTGTTGAGGTCATATGAAGGCTCTTGTCCAACAAAGGACGAGTAAAGCAGAACAGTTGTTAGGTTATAATTATAACCTAGATTCTAGACTTCGTCAGGATAATTTGTACTAACCCCACAAAACTAACAACGATTAATAATAATTCTCAATTTATAATTCGATTACTAATTCTGAATAATGTCCATTAATTTTATTATTATTTTATTTTGATATGTGAAAACAATTAAGTACCTATTGTGACGTATAATTTAACAAATTATATAAGTAAAATGTTTATCTAGGTATCTGTTTATGAATAATATGGCGTGTTTTAATAAACGATAACCATCTCCTCCACCTCCACAGCCTATATTGGTCTACTGTTGGACCCAGGCCTCCCCCTGATAAGCACCTTGCTGGCTTTTATCTCACGGGGGGTAATGCCCATAACCCCCACGCTGGGCATGTGGGTTGGGGATCGCAGTTCGGTAATATAATTGTTCTGCAGGGGGCGCTGCTGCCCACCCCCGGTGGATATCCCTTAGTCGCCTCTTACGACACCCGCGGGAAGAGTAGGGGTAGCGCAAATTCTAAGCCGGCACCACACAGCAAAAAAACGATAAACCGACTTCAAATTCCGGTAAATAAAATATTCATCTATGTCTCGGAAAAACGAAATCACCCCTGTCTTACTTTCCCTGACCGAAGGTCTATGTTCACGTGCAAAACGTTGAGTTTACACTGGCGACATCCAGTTATAATTCAAGTCTAATTTAGTTTGATAACACATAGATGAAACTGTTGACACCCGTTGCTATGGAAACCATTTGGTGATAGTAAAATAATCATATTGTGATGAATTTTTACAAACCTACGTTTAATAGCGTACATAGTAATTCCTCGAGAATCAAACTTATAGGGGACAACATAAAATCAATTTTGATATAACAACGAAAGAATCATCAAAATCTATAATATCACCAAAACTGTTGTATCATTTTTTTTTTAGTCTTTATTGATGAAGAAAATTACAATTCAATAACAAAAACAAATTAGAACTAGTATTTACAATTGAAACAATTAAGCTAACTGCAGACTGTTGCAAACAATCTACAGGTAGCTCAACTGATCCATATCAATACCAGTCGGAAGCGTCCCCAAGACGCTGGCTGCATTGCCCCGCTGTATGGCAATGCTGATGCGCTGCGCCAGATATCCGCCAGCTCTCGGGTCACGCGTCGCGTCGACCCGACGCTCAGATGTTGTATCTAGTCGTGATTCACCAAGAATATTTATTTATTAATATATTTATTTAATTCGGATTGCCATCAGCTTAACTAATTAACAATAAAAAAAATAAACACAGAAAGCTAATAATAAGCATTCGCTAATAGAATCATAACAAACTACCTAAGTGTGAACAATAAAAATAAAATTATTTCGTCGACAATTGCGCACTTAATAAAGCAATAAAATTATATTAATAAAAAAAAAAATGTTGCTTTATAAGTTTAACGGGATGAATACTAATCACTCGGGAATACTTTTTATGGGACCACCTCCGGATCATTCTCTATACAATAGTGAAAGAATCAGTAAAATCGGTTAACCATAGGCGGAGATATCAAGTAACATACATAACATAAAAAAAAAACATACAGACGAACCATAGACGAACTGAGATCTCCTCCTTTTTAAAGTCTGTTCAAAAAAGGCAATCTCAAACCACGTTACTCGTTGGTTGCCATTTCTTCGAATTTTTTGTGCAATCAGCTGTATGCACATTTTCACGAGGCTCATCTTAGTTCTCATGACAAGAAGTGCTGAACAATTTTGAACTTTAAGACTTTAAGACCAATACTTACCTCGATATTCACATGGATATTTGCACTTTTTTGACACCCACCACATCCTTCCTCAAGTACCAACGGCGTCACTTGTATCCTTTAGTTCTCAGGCTTCGGAAGCAGCTGCCGAATCCTGAGAAACCTTTTGTTCCCAACATTGAGTGCACAACACTTCGTACATAGATTTTGTGGTAGTTACTACGGGGTACCTGAGATAGATTACTGTGATAGTTAAGCTTGCTGACGTTTCGGACACAATAATTTCGGACGTTTTATCCGTAATGACACTTTAAATTTTAATTAATTCATTTACTGACGTTTCGGACACCATCAAAATATTGGGCTTACTGACGTTTCGGACACAATAATTTCGGACGCTTTGTCCGTAATGACTAATGAATGACACTTTTAATTTATTTTTTTACTGACGTTTCGGACACCATCAAAATATAAAAGCTGTTTTGTACAATCAGTTAGAATTTAAAAAAAATATAGTTATTAATTATCACGTCATACTAAAAAAAAGAGCGTTAAGTACTAAAATTGAGTATTTTAGGATAAGTTATATATCCTCAATCCGAATGCCCACAGATTACGTAACAGTTGATTATATTAGGTCCTTACATATGAAATTGGCGTTTTTCGTACTGGCCACTTTAATCACAAATTTCTCCTCTTTGGTAAGGAATTCCAAATTCAAATTTGTACAGCTATAGACTCATGTATTTGTGCTTCGATGATCGTCATTCATTTGTTTTTTTTCTTCTGTTTTTTTCTGTTTGCGTCACTCATTTTACAAAATGGAAAACTTAAAATATCGCATTATTTACGAGTACGAGTTCCGCCGTGGCACTAGTGCTGCGGAAACAACTCGAAGGGTGAATGATGTGTATGGCGGTCGTGTTGCAAAAGAAAACACAGTTCGTTTTTGGTTCCAACGTTTTCGTTCTGGAAATTTTGACCTGCAGAACAAGCCCCGTGGACGGCCTGAGACTCAAGTTGATAATGAAGAGTTGAAGGCTATTGTGGAAGCGGATCCATCGCAAACCACGTCCGAGTTAGCTGCAGGCTGCGATGTTAGTGATAAAACTGTTTTAATTCACTTGAAGCAAATTAGGAAGATTAAAAAGCTTGAAAGGTGGGTACCTCACGAATTGACTGAAGCAAACCGGCAAACGCGCGTCGACTGCTGCGTTACATTACTAAACCGGCACAATAATGAAGGTATTTTAAACCGAATCATTACCTGTGATGAAAAATGGGTTCTTTACGATAATCGGAAGCGCTCAGCGCAAAGGTTGGATCCTGGCCAGCCAGCCAAATCCTGCCCCAAGCGAAAATTAACCCCAAAAAAGTTACTTGTAAGCGTTTGGTGGGCTAGTGCCGGTATTGTTCATTACAGTTTTCTCAAATCTGGCCAGACTATTACTGCTGATGTCTATTGTCAGCAATTGCAAACCATGATGGAAAAGCTAGCGGCTAAACAACCTAGGCTGGTCAATCGCTCCACGCCACTGCTGCTTCACGACAACGCTAGACCACACACTGCGCAACAGACGGCTACTAAATTAGAAGAGCTTCAATTGGAAAGTCTAAGACATCCTCCGTACTCCCCGGACCTTGCTCCAACAGATTACCATTTTTTTCGAAATTTGGATAACTTCTTGCAAGGGAAAAAATTCAACTCCGATGGGGCAGTCCAAATCGCCTTCAAAGATTTTATTGATTCCCGTCCGACTGGTTTTTTTAGTAAAGGGATCAATGAACTACCTATAAGATGGCAAAAGTGCATAGAAAATAATGGTTCATACTTTGATTAATTAAATATATTATATTAAAAAATATTCGACTTTTTGTTCCTCCCATACAAAACGCCAATTTCATATGTAAGGACCTAATAAAAGCAAGGCCCATAGATGTTAGATAGTTACAAAGCCGTAAAGATGTGATCATTTCGGTATTGTGATTGCGAGGGTGGGTGTTGCGGGTGAGTGGCGGAAGTTCCCACGTAATGAATTTGAATTTTGAATAACCGAATTCGGGAGGTTTAACGTCTTTTTATTATTACTGGTTTTATTCGTTATCTCAGGTATGATTCTATTTTTGTGAAATCAAGAGCATACGAAAATTTAAAGTCCTGAAATTCGATTGTAGGTTAAGTATTACGAAAGTTTTGAAAAGTCTGTCGTTTTGTTCCTTTTTTATTTTTAAAGTCCCTAGTAGGTATACTAAGTAATTTATGATGTGCAAATAGCCACTTAATTTTTCGAAAGTTATATGTACTTACAGTACCTATGGTTTGATTGAATGTTTTTCTCAATTAATTGATCTTGGCTCGAGCTCCATTTCTATAGGCCTTGGTTTTGCCAAACAATAGAAAATCGCACTAGAAACGTTTGAAAACTTTTTTGCCTTCTTCCCCGTCTACATTCACCTGTATTGTCATCTGAAGCTGTGATTCACTACTTGTCCTTGTCTAACAGCTTTTGATATCGCCACGAAGAAAGAGACGGGGTTTCTTAGCGAGGCTCCAGCCAGTTTGAAAGCATGTGGCACGCGCCGCTCCATTCGGTTTTGGAACGCAAACCGCGCGGACGTACTCCTGCCGTTCGTTTTTCGAAGACAAATAGTTGCGATTCGATCGTGTTTTGTCAGCTGCAATAATTTTAAACTCGCGTTTATTGGGCATGTTGCATGGACATGGATTTTTGCAGTGACTAAAAGTGAAGTTTTGACGAACTTGTTGTTTCAGCAGTGTTGACGTTTTCGCAAATAAATCAGCGAAAAAAGTTTTACACAATACATCGAGGACGCGAAGTGAAAGTTAAAACGTATCGTTGTATGGACAAAAGAGTCCGGAAAATCTAATTGAAAAAGTTCGGACTTTTATGGGAAAGAGTGCAGCTGTGACCCGAAATAAGCTATACGATTTATCTTAAAGCCGGACGTATGATTGATAGTGCATTAACAATGCATTTCGGAGATCGTTGAGTTATAAAACTGGCTGGAACTGTGAGCTATATGAGGGAGCGAAGATCTTTCCCGATAAGTAGCGAAGTGGCGCTCAAGAATGATAAAGATGGAGGGAGGTTGGGTGTGAACTCTGTTCTATGTGGTGTGGTGGATGAACTGTCTAACGGGAGGGCAAGACGAGGGTCTTGGGTGCGGCACGCTGTCATGGGGGTGCTCCGGTGGAAGGATTTGACAGGAGTCAGGACGAGTACGCCTACTGATCAGAAAGAGGTAAGGCTGAATTTAATCTCTTGGACTATCCTTATGTGGTGACGTGAAGTCAATGTCATTGTTGGCTCTGACTGATATAGGTTAGTACAACAATGAAACATGTAGGTTGTTAAGGAAGGTACCTTAAGCAAGTAGAAATATGGCTGTAAGATTGTTCATTTTCGTAAGCAATAGAAAAATTATCAAGCAACTAGCTACGCAGACCACAATCGTCATCTCCGTAAATATGTAGGGAAAGGCAATCTTATCTATCAACGCCGCTGAGACGTCAACAATTAATTGGATTGGAAGTACAATCGAAGGTGTAAGACCGGTATTATTACGTCATTGATGATGTTATCTTTAAGTAGGCTAGACTAGACCAGTCTAATCAGCGGTAATTTAGGTCTAGTTGTAAATCTGTCAATTTATCGCTTGAATCATGCAAGGTTCTGTTATTGCGAGTGAGAGTTACAAAACGGGAATAATATTCTTGCATTAATTTCGCCTTTTGCGTGCACACCACACTCCTCATTATAAGGACTTATTTACATTTGAATGAATTCCGGTTCATTTCTAAACACCTTCTATTTAGTATTCATTACTTAATTGTAAATACTAGTTTTAATTTGATTTATTATTTGATTGTAACTTTCTTTGTCAATAAATGCCATTACTTAATTATATTTATTTATTTGTTATGTTATCTTTTGCAATAAGGGTTAATGCACTGCTAAGTTAAAATTAGTTTAAAGATAAGATATTTAATGATTAGGATTCGTAATGATCAGGTATAGTTATTTTGATTATCCTATCTTAAAGAGTAGGTACACAAAAGGCCTTTATGTATAAATTTACCATCAGGTAAGTAAGTTGCCTCTTAGGTAATTTGCCGTTATTTAGTGGTAGGCAAATCTTGATTCCGTTTAGTATTTTATTTATTTCTATTTGGTACGAACATAATCTTGTCCATGGATAGGCTTCAGCTGCTGTGCTTACTATTTACTCAGGTACTGCTTTGACTCAGCGACCCACAGTGTATCTTAGCCTCCGACACAAGACGTCTCCACTTCGCCATAAGAATAATAAGAAGTTTGCTCAGAGGTCCTCCTCTGAGCAAACTTCTTATTTTTAATTATCAATATTTTTAACTATGAAACCACAACAAACGTACATCATCTTCATTACGTCAATCTCAGTTGACAGAAGTGGAAACCTGCTCTCTGTGAGTCACATTATGTAAATACGTGACGAATAGTGAAAATCACTTGTCTAGGCCGGCGGATCTGAGTCTTCGCTTTCTTATCTTGTTTCACTACCATCGGTTCACCTACTTAACATGTTTCAAGGTTGAATTTTTATGTTTTTAATGAAAATGGGAGAGTATACATATACATATAAGTGTAGTTTCTTTCGTGACAGGCTACCTAAAAACAGTGCTAACTTACCATGTCCGTTCTCGTCTCGCTGGGTAAAGGCCGCCGTTTGCTTCTCCAAGTCTCTTCTTTCCTGTACTTTTCTCATCCAAGTATGCCCTGCGACTTTGTCGACGTCGACCCATTTTGCTGGAGGTGGTTAATCAGAGTTTCTGATAAAACTCTCTTATTTGCTTAGATAAAAAAAGGCGTTTTCATTTAGCAAAAATAATAAACAGGTCTCTTTTATAAAAACCGACCAACCCCTATTTTTGCGGATATGTCCAGTGTTAGATTATGATGTTGTTTATAATGATAAAATTTAGGACTTCCAGAACATCTGTTATTATTTCGTGAGTAAGCCACACAACCCAGAAATTATCATCTATAAATTACACAAAACGACTGCTAAGCAATCCATGCACTGAAAAAAAGAAAAAAAAGGAATTAAGAAATAAGCGTTATATTGTTCTGTGAAGAGCAATGAGTAGGAAAGTCGGAGAAAATTGCAAGCGATTGGTTCTGGCGTAGCGTGATAGAACTCGCATTGCATTCTGATCAATGCGGTGCAATCGGCTCTTGATAAAATATCTATTTATTGGTGAGATATTACAGTCAATTACTATAAACAGAACAGGGTCTACCTAAAAGCGTTTTTAGTAAAGGTTAGATTATTGAAGGTTCATAAGGCTTATAGGACTTTTTGAAAATTGTTAATGCTTTGTCGTATAGGTACACTGTACGACCAGGTTTCAATGATATTTTGAGGGTGGTTAATATTTGCATATAAATTTATTTTATAACCACAATGAGTTAGGTCATCTACATTATCACCCAGTACATCAGTCCTTTCTATGTTTCTGTCATACATAGCTCACGGTCTTGCTATGTATAAGGTATGGCCATAATAATGTTAAAGTCATTATTAGTTTATATTTATTGACGAAACACTAAGTGCTTCTCAATGTTTACTGCAATTATCCAGCTGGTTCTTATCACAAAATGTACCTGGGAAGGATGTTTTGACAGTTTATTATTCCCTAGGTAATTTTTATCTTTCAGGAAAACAACTTGTCAATAAAATAGTTTTAATTAATTATGGATAAGTGCGTATTTATTTCAGACTATTTTATTGTATGTTTGTTTCATGTTATTTTTAGGTCGGTGTCATGTTGTTTTGTTTCAACGTCTAAGAACGTTTTCGAAGAACATCACCCGTGTTCTTCGAGATAATTAAACGATTAGCTGCTACGTCGGTTAACTATAACGTATCTATACTAGTCCATACTTACTATAAGTACTTACTAATATTGTAAATTCGAAATTAACTCTGTCTACCGGTCTCTACGTGTCTGTCTATCTGTCTGTCAGTCTGTCGGTTACCTCTTCACGCCTAAACGGCACCACGGATCTCAATGAAATATAGAAGGGAGGTAAATGGTATCCCGGGGACGGACATAGGCTCAAAACCCGCGTGCAAAGCCGTGGGCAGCAGCTAATAATGAATTAAAACTTCTGTCAAAAACGTCAATTAAATAACCCTGTTTAAATTTTCTAAAACACATGAGGTGATATCAACATCTGATATTACCTCCTTTACTCTACAGCAGTGTCGTTATCCGTGCAAACTTTACCACGGTAGCCCAATATGGCTTGCATTCCAACAATAAAACTATACGACTTGTACAGCACAAATTGAGTTGTAGATGTTTATATAAAATGTTATATTTCTACGTACATAATTGCAAATAATGATATTAACCTCAACATAAATTTATGTAGAGGTATGATATTAAAAATATATAACAGTGTAGGTAATATATATTGCAAATAATATGTAATCTTCTACCTTATAACTCGATCCATAAAGACCTTCCTTCGCTATAGAGCGGTAGAGATCGCTCTATAGCTATAAAACCGCCAATTGTCACATTTTTTGTAATTTTTATTTTATTTGTTATGTGCGAAACACTAAAAAAAATACTAAAGTGTGCAATAAAGAATTTTCTATCTATTTATCTATCTTCCTAGATATTTTATCCCGTATGTTAGGCACGCCCATAGTTAACAATTTGTTTATGTTTAGATTCAATTTTCATTTTCATATATTAACGCATTGTTTGTTTGTATATATTAATTTTTATTGTCTTTGATTTTCTTGAATTCTAACAATACAGGTAAGTATTAAATTCCATTTTAAAAAAAAGATAATAATTTTTATTGATAATAGATTGATTGGGATTGGTATTTCTTCTAAAGTGACATCATAATCATATCAGAACATTAACATAAGATTTGCTATGACTAACGTTTTATGACTTGCATCTTTAACCATTGGTTGACCTGACCCATTACTTCAGAGTCCTTATATTCTGAGAACATAACAACTTCAATGTTACGTAGTTTTATCACCTGACATAAAGTTATCACTATTAATGAATAACTTGGTGACTGCTATATCGTCAAGGTAGGTTTTTATAGGAGTTATCTTTGTCTGCTCGTAAACCAATATTTTTTGCGGTTGCGGGTAAGACAATAACAAAGTTCATTGTTTTTTTAATAATAAAAACGCCGTTTATCATTATTTTAATTAAACTCTCTTGATAATGAAACTGCTTTTAGTATAACAAATATAATTTTTACCGCAAAATGTTAATCAATAATGTTTTAATTAGTTTCGATTTGATATTCAGTAGCATTACTGATTGGCGTGTTTTGTTATCTAAAATAATTCAAAATCAAAACCCATTAACCAACTTAAGTATACATATTGGCAAAATCCTGATAACTCGGATGAATGAAATGACACTCAGAATAAAGCAAACGATAAGCCTAATCCGATAACGTGCGATGCTCCACTTTCTTTTGAATATGACAGTTGTGATTGTCACGTCATGTGTGACAAATGTGACCCAAGCGGAACTATTCTCGAGCTCTTTGTCAAAAAGATATGATTATGTAACAGTATTCGGAAAATAGACGCAGATTGATGTGGCCCACGCCCGTACGGTTCTTTACCTTATTTTGATGTTTTTTTGTTACTATATTTATAGATTACGCAATTTATGTTATTCAGGATATAAAACGCCACCTAGTACTACAATCAATGGTGATTTAGCAGGCTATTCTAGCAAACTAAAGCACACGCATCTACTAACCCAAATTATCCTAATTTTCTCTTCGAATCATATCTACAGTTGGGCTAGATAAACGGATTTTTCTCGACTGCCATGAGAATAGGACTCTTCTCATTACCATAGCTGTGAGATGGGCCGACACATTCGAGAAAATTGTATATTCTTGATCCTTTTCGCCAACTTGTGTTATGAAGTGTCGGATTAGGGATGAATATGTGTTATGATATTTTTATTCAGAATCGTAATTGTATGCGGGAATTAGGCGAGGTCTTTTGGAGTATCTCATGATTTATGTCAAGTTTAATGTTCTATTTGTACTTATTGATTTTTGTAAGCAATCTTATTTTGGCTTTTACTGATAGGACTTCACAGTCGTTCGCTCTCGGGATAGTGGTCTTGGTCATGACTGCTATGAAGTCCTGATGAAAAGCGGCTCGTACAATGCTTCATCAGTCTGATGTATCCGTTAGGTATGGGAGCAGTCGGTCATGGTTGACTGTCTGTGTAAGCAGTGGGATACATTTCATACAGTACAAGGTAATTTATGGGTAAACCTTGTCAGTCACTACTCCTATTTAATTTTGTAACTTTCTTCCCTCGTTTTCGACTACCTTTTGCGTCTTTCTTAGGTTCTAGTGAGAGTGAGGGAATAGAGTGAGCATCCGTGTTTTCGTACACACTTAGTCCTGCGTACATGGGTTGTCTCTGTTGAGACAGGCCGCCGTGGTCGAAATTTGGCTTGGGGGACACCATTATCGTCTCAAATATCAAATATCAAAGTGCTTTTATTTCCTTTAGACCTTACAGGATTCGTGGACACGTCACAAAATTCAAATTACATAAGTAAAATTAGGAAATACAGTGATCAATTTGATTTTTTGTTCACTTGAATCTTTTAAAGGTAAAGTAAAGAGCGAACAAGAAACCTTTACCTTGTTAGGTTGTTAGTTTTCGAGTTGGAACAAAACTAGTTCCAAGCTTTTTTATCCTCTAGTTATACTGATATTTTGTAGTAGGTAAGCCTTTTTACAAGGGATATGTTTGACAATTTCCTTGAATTTATTTATTTATAGTTTTTTTAACTCACTTGGTGTTTCGTTGTAGAAGCGTAGGTACCGGTACATTGCTCTTTAGTCTGTAGCCTAGTTTTGGGCACAGCTAGTTTATTCTTATTTCTAGTATTTAAATCATGTATATCTCTATTTTTAGGGAACCGATTGATATTTCTATGAGTGTACAACAAGTTTTCATAAATATCTTATTATAGACATGGATCTAGTCCTGTCTGATAGTTTACCTATTTCAGAGAATTCCGTTGCGCGGTGCAGTACTTACAATATTTATATGGGCCACTTGCCCTAGTTTTTCGATTACGTAGATACTGCATTATGTCAACAGCAATTCGGTAATTCGGTCAAACACTTCGTACTCGGTTCTAAAGTTTGGACGCGACTTGGCACATTGACAAGTATTTCACGGCATTTGTCCGGTGTTGTCAACCCGGTCAGTGACTCGCGTTAGGCTCATTTTAGACGAGGATAGTCAGTGGAATGGAAAACACGAGTACTTACGCGCATAAGCGAATCATGGTCTTTCGAAATTGGAAAAAAAACTTAGACATTATTTCCCCTACCATAATATCTGGCCGTTAGATATTGATTTAGAAATGTTATCGCGTCTGAAACTTATGTGAGCGAGCGTAGTGAAACTGATAAATGATCTCACCGATTCTTTCGTATGAATGAGCCTAGTGACATAATTTCTTCGTAATTTTCGATTTTGCGACAGTGTGGTTAGAACAAGCAGTTGGGTATGTTAATCAATAAATTGTTTTTAGTTTTTGTAATTCGTGTAAGTTTCTTTTAAATTATTTTGTCGTTTAATTTAAGGTTAAAGGTAACATTTCCCCTTTGAATGATAATGATAATAATGCTGGACAATCTACGCAGCATCATCAATCCCCAAGCTAAGCAGAGCTTGTGTTATTGGTACTATATGACTGATATACTTAATACAATATATTACTTAAATAGATATTTATTATTATACATAGAAAATACCCAGAACACCCGGAAAAAATATTTGCAGATTGTACAAACATTTGTCCCAAGGCGGGAATCGAACCCGCAACCTCCTGCGTCACAGGCGGACCTTTGCCCGCCGCGCCACATAATTCGTCGAATGGGTAAACATGACTCGTTAAAGTGGAAGAAATTCGCCAAAGCTTTTCCTGTCTACTAAACTCTCAAGAAATTGGACTATACCTACCGCGCTACTTTAAAATAAGGAATACATAGTTTTA
Source organism: Eupithecia inturbata (assembly GCA_963662085.1). Classification (NCBI taxonomy): domain Eukaryota; kingdom Metazoa; phylum Arthropoda; class Insecta; order Lepidoptera; family Geometridae; genus Eupithecia; species Eupithecia inturbata. The sequence continues at coordinate 6,212,171 of OY759195.1, forward strand.
TTCTAAACACATCATGCCATTTCAAATTTAAAAATGAAGCTGACGAAGCTTCTTCGGGATGCATCTGCCTTTTTGTTTGAAATAATCCTTCGATTCCTCTGAAATGTACATTTTAATTAAATGAATAAAATATTCAAATAAAGAAAGAATACAATGACGTTCTACCTCGTTTCGGAAGAAAAAGTGTTCGAAATACGTACTAGATTATATAATTTTGAATTTATTTCTTCGCAAAGAAACAATGTTATGCTAGACGATACGTGTCGAAATATCAGTTAACTAACAAAAGTTCAAAGATTAACAACATCCAGTCTTTTTATGTTTCCTCAATAACATAGTAATTGGGACTTGAGGAAGCATATCATTCTAGGATTATAAATAGACAGAATGTAGAAGCAGTTCGGGGAATAATGCTTGGGGATATAGAAGTCAACTGCTGGCATAATTCAAAACGTGTTGTCTCAATGTAGTAAGATTCAAATTAAAGTTCAAATATGATACCTACTTAAGCTAGAGTTGACATTAAGACTTAACAAATATTAGCACTTATGTCTGTTATGTCTATAAAAAAACACTAGCCAAATTCTATGTAGAATTATTGCAAACAAACCGCCCATACTTAACCTAAAATTCACTGTGGTGTCGCGTCTTTTTATACACAATTTACATGTCGATTCGAGATCTTTCCTTCAATAAATATTGTTTACAGTTATATCTGTAACTCGACGCCAAGCAAGTGAGTTTTGGGTACTTATTTGTGTCGTTGTTTGTTAACACATTCTACATCGAGTTTGGCTAGTGTATAGTGTGCCTATGGGCTCCTGGAAGGCAATTCTCGCCAATATATCACTCGATAAATATGGCAAGAACTGTCAAATTTGACAGTTTTTATATAGAAGAACTGTCAAATTTGACAGTCCTTTGATATTTATCGAGTGATAAATTGGCGAGAATTGCCTTCGGTGTTCTCATTTATTAGGATCTAGAACGGTAGGTTTCGCACCTAGCTAAAAGCTTCATAAGAGCACAGTCAACTCTTCGAAGAATTTTGTCGTTATAAAACTTGGTAATGGACTTTCTGAAAATGTTTCTCCTCACGTGTGGCCAGTCATGTGTATCACGAACTTATCAAGCAAAAAGGTTAACGTTCTACCGTCAAGGCAAAAACTTAGATAGCATTGACGGACAGAGATGATGAATGGTCTCGCATTGACGATGCAATACACAACAGTCGATATTTTACTTAATGAAGTTTGATTTTTAACCGACTTCTTAAAAAGAGGAGATGTTCGGCTGTATGTATTTTTTTTTATGTACACACAACAATCCAATCTTAATATATAAAAGAATAAGCGATTCTCTGGTAACAACGCCTATCTCAAACCGCTGAAGCTAGAAAGCTGAAATTTGAAAAGTAAGGGGTAAAAAGGGGTTACCCCCTTAGGGGTGGAATTTCCAAAAATCCCTTCTTAGCGGGAGGTTGTGTAGTAACAGGTACCTGCTTTGAAGTTTTTTTGGTATTTTTGTAACACTTTAAACAGTGGCCCAATTAGCTTGAAACTTAGGTACAGACAATACTAAGAAAACAACATTTTCCTGAAAATAGGGTAAATCGGGTTGTTAAAGTTTGTGATTCGTAATTTGGCTCCGTACAGAAATGTCTGTCACTTTTTAATGCATAATGCTATTGACCTGAAATATTCGGTAGATATCAAAATAATAATAAATTAAAGCACATATATCAGGAATTTTCAAAAAATCCCTTAAATAGGGTAAAATGAGGGTTGAAGTTATTGAGGTTTTTTTTTGTAACTTTTTAACAAGTGGCCCATTAGCTTGAAACTTAAGAGCACAAAACTATTGAACACGTATATCAGGATTTAAAAAAAAATATCCTGAAAATGGGGTAAATCGGGTTATGAAAGTTTCTTATTCGTAATAAACTATAAAGTAAATAATGATACACGTATTTTTTATTTTTACAAAACTACCCCTAGCAACCCTAGTTCAATCAATTTCCACTTATAAGTTCGGTGCAAAAAGCTCAATCGATTTTAAAACAGCTGAAAAGCTAAAGAGTTTCCATTTTAAAATTTTGGTATCGTTATAAGCTTTGTAGTCGTAGTCGAAAAAGTTCATACAAATATTCGAATTTAGAAACCGTAGAAATTGTGAATGGTGAATTTTACCCTCGATACAAAAATCTTTAAACCCCTTTCTGTAGGTACGATTTAACTTCTTTAATCTTAGGTACTTATACATAGAGAACATAGAAACAAAAGAATAATGCTCTGCCTCAAAGATTCCTATTACAATTTTGAAACGAAAGAATGGTCCGCCTTCAGCGCATTTGATGAATGTCTTTGTCCTCGTGCATATTTCAAAGGTTTTCTCGTGAATCTCCCGAATATGAGTAGAAAACTCTCAATATTTTTCAGATTCAACTGATTCGATTGTTGTTACGGTTCTCGCTGACACAATTTATGTATCTGTCGATTTACAAAGGGAAATGGACCATAACCATTGCGGTAAGCTCCACTCAGAAGCATTATTGGCCGTCACGAATTTCGTGTTTGCTGCAATGTACGAGTACGAGCAATGCAGAAACGGCGGAGACCGTTCATCGAATTATGTACATAACATACTCAGTGGTGAATGTGGAGATACAAGAAATTCCTTGTGAGATAAGACAGCCGAGGTTTAAGTTTCCGTGATAATATCGAATAATATGCAGAATAAAATTAAAATAAAAACTTGCATTTTTTGATATAACCAATAACTGACTTCAATTTCCTTTGTATTTACACTGTTTTTGAAGATTTTCATGAGAAATGGAATACATTTTTTTAGGGACAACCTCGGAATCATTCTCCATACAATAGCGAAAGAATTTTCCATATCGGTCCATAATTGACGGAGATATCGACGAATATACAAAAAAACATACATACAAAAGAACATAGAACCTCCTCCTTTTTTGAAGTTGGTTAAAAAATAACTGAAAGTCTCGATACATTGCCAAGTGGTGCCAAAATAAGAACGAAGCTAAGCCAACCAATTGAAAATATCTAAACCCTTTCAAAATTTATAGAAATTATGAAAGTACACAAATAACACTAAACGTAAAAGCCCTCCAGGGATCCTAAAATGTTCAACAAACTTAAAGTTCACAAGCGTCCGATTCCTAAAACTCTTGAAACTCGAAGAGCTCTTACCAAAACGTTCAATGAAACTTTAAACTGAGAGTTACACAAGTGATTGTGAACTCCTTTGACGTCACAAAGCGGCATTAGAACTTAACGTCTTGGTTCCAAAGTTTTGATTTGTCGAAAGCTTTTTAAGAGTCGTCAGTCGTGGCGATGATGAGTTTTTGTAATCTAAAATCTTAAGTAACTTTATATAAGGTCGACATTTCAATGAAAACCAGGCATGTGTAGTTGACATTTTTCATCGATTTATGTATTACGCACTACATATGAATAACTCAGTGTCATTTCATCGTCCTGATTAAGTCATATGACTCGTATCGTAATAGACTTTTTCTGGTCTTAATACTCTCTCTGGTGCATTATGTCATTGTATCTAATGCATAGAGCCTGAAATGTGGATAGCTTCCAAGAGATTTACTTAATTCACTTATTCCGTTTGGTTGGAGTGAATATCTAACTAAGCTTTTTTCTCGTGTTACAAAGCAATATAAAAGTTAAATTATAGCCTCAGAATTATAATTCTAATCAAAATTGCTGTGTGGAAACTCATGTAACAGCTGAAATAAGTCTTGTAAGCCATTATGAAAAGGGTTATGCAATTCCATGGCTTATTTAATGGTTGAATCGGTTGAATCAAGATAATGTGTTTTTATTTCAGTGTTTTGATTTTGTATAGCGTGAGATAACAAAACTTAGCTTGTTTGACTTATTTGGTTTGTTCTTAATTGAATTCTTTCGTGACCCAAATTAAGCATGATATCTATCTACCATACTTACTTCGTTAAAATGACTGATGACTTAGCTATAAGTAATGTGTATATATCATATCCTATACTTACCTTTTGACGCTAAGATGATATTAGAGTGGTTAACTCAATGTTCAGTACAATTTCTTCTTCCTCTGGCTTACCATCATGTTATTATTTTCCTTCTCCGGTCACGTAATGCACGTATTAATAAATATCATATTTAATTTTATCTATGTATAAATCACCGTGCACGATGGCAACGCTTTCTTTGTGAAAACGACGTTTTTCTTGTCTCCCCGTAGTCATGCAAAACTAATTAGTTTGCTGTTATTAAGGCGGGGTTTGCCTGAGATAACAACTTTAAACATAACTGTTGCTTTTCCGGAATGATCAATTTATCAATGTATATGTTACTAGAATAAGATTTGACGAGGATATTTGTTTGTCAGTCATATCTTTGTCACTTTTCCATAGTTTTGTTTGCGTCCATGATTGTTATTTATTCTTTCAGTTATATAAATATACCTAATAGATTTGATTAAGCTCAGTAAACTTTTTAATTTACGCTTGAATTTTTTCTCGGTATAGAAATATGTACTCAAGATAGATCTAATTTTCTTTACCAAAGATTGCCAAAGGCCTCTAGAATGTAATTAATATAATACGTTTTCTTGGTGTATAACTACTAGCTTCTGCCTGCGGCTTCGCATGCACTTCACCAGGATAATCAATAATCATTTATTTCGTACATTGCTAGAATTACAAAAGTAGCCAAAAAACAAAAGTACAAAAGTAGTTAAAAAGTAGCCTATGTCCGTCCCTGGAATACCGTCTACATCCCTGCAAAATTTAATTAAGATCCGTTCAGCCGTTTAGGCGTGAAAAGGTAACAGACAGACAGACAGACGGACAGACAAACAGAGTTACTTTCGAATTTGTAATATTAGTAAGGATTACTAATACATACATATATGTTACAAACATTTGTGTTCAAGCAACCTAACCTTTACTCGTTCACCATGAAAAACAACGTGGGATTCAATTTTCTCACATGATTTTTCCTTTGTGTGAATATGGCGATCTTCATTTGTCATTGTGATGGTTCTTTTTGCAGTTTCATAATATATTTTCTCGGTGGAAAAAGTGTGATTAAATTTTTGTTTTAACCGTGTACTTAATTCAATGCTAAAACTTTTATATACATTATACAATAATCTGTGAAAGTTTTAGCATTTTTAGCACAAAGAAACAAATTTGTATTCAAATTTCTCACGTTTTTCCACATAAGAAAAGAAACATTCTTCAAATAATAATTGATAGTCATTCTCGCAACATATAAATCACTATTTCGGGTCTAGCCTGCATATACGAAGCAATTTATTTTCTATACTACTTTGTGTAGTTTCTTTAATAATTTTCGCCCTTCAGCCTTCATACTCTCTCAAGCAAGACCGATGAACTTTCATTGAACCCTATTTGTATTACATTATCGTTAGTAAATTATGAGCTCTTCACTTCTATTGATAAGGTTGCAAACTATGATCCTAAGTTGGAATTGAAGGCTTGCAACATGAACATAATTATGGCTCAGAGTTTACAAAAGCAATTTGTTATCAGCAACATCTTTTGTAGCGTGAATCTGAATAGGTGCTCATTTTCTTTTCAATTATACATCTGTTTTTCAGATTACAGAGTAAGTTTTTAATTAGTGGAAGCCTTTGTTAGATTTTCAATTATCACCGTCGCTAGATATTTTTGACATAAATTAATCTCGAAATTATATCTACTAAATTACTAGACTGAATATTTACTAGTTGCAAATTAAATGGGTGAGGTGAGGTCAAAGTCAAAGCTTATAGATAAAATTGCTTAAAATGATATTATGCCTTATCAAACTTTCGTTTAAATCTCACTGATAGCATCCAAATTAGGTTGTTGATGCTGAATTGCCGAACATTTAACTATTATATTCAAGGGCAGATGTCTTTGTCCTGCGGTAGTAAACGAAAAAAAATCGTTTTGTTTTTGTGTCCACTATTAGTAGCCACTCTCTCTGAGAAAAGCTAACTCTATTAAAGTAACGTGATAGGAATACCTTTTGGCAGAACATCTCACCACGGTTTTACCTCATCCTCCGGTAATGGTACCAAGTAATATTAAAGCAAGATGATCTTCAGATGAAAGTGCTGTCGGAGATGGAGTGATGCATAATAGATCGAGGATTCACTGAGATAGTAACATTAGGTAAAGATTAATTCACAATTCATGGTGCTTTATTGCATTGTGAGAATGGAATTGCAGAACGTCTCGTAGACAACGGGTATCTAAAATAGTAATAACGTGGGTAAAAAGAAGAGAGTCACACTCACGATTTCACAAAACATCGATGTGGACATCTTCGTACGTATGCCGTCTATGTGGTAGAAAAGATTCGGCTTAGCTATAGGTACAAAATCATCCACAAAAATTCGGTTACAATCAATCATAAAAAAAAACTACAGATTATTATATTAAGTACGTCCTAAAATATCAATAAATAAAGAGGTGGTCTGTCCATTATTCTCATGATTTTTCTATTTACTTAGATATAATCAATTTTATCAGCCATCTCATTAAAAAAATGTCAAGTAGGTTTTACAGATACTAATAAAAATAAGGACATTTGAATAGAACCGTGCCCATTATTTTAAGACTTTTGCATCGGGTGAGAAAATTCAAAGAGAGAGATAAGAGTTGCCAAAGAATGAGGCGTTTTCCAAAAAAGATGGCGCGGATCCTTTGCGGAAGAATAGAGGTTGTCACTGGGATGTCGTGTCCAACTGTGCAGGGTTATGTCATATTAATTTGACAGACCCTTACTCATACCGCCCTCTTTTTAGTCTGGTCGCACTATTTCTGACCAAACGCCGTGGCACCCTGTAGAGTTAAGACAGTGTTTATTCAGACATACGAACACAAAGGGACGAAGAATCAATAGCTTTAAATCTCACTTTCCTTAACATAAAGGTTTCACCATCCAGGCAATTCGAAGTAGGTAAGTAGGTGAGGGGTTCAGAACTCGCCAAGTCAGCTAATGCTAATAAAATAGCCTGGGGTGGCCTCTGATGCGGAAAGCTTATTTGCGCTGGTCAGGTAGAAAATGCCTTTCTTTTTGAAGGTTTATTTTTACCGTCGCACTTGTGGCATGACTCTTTTATCCAAGCCAATGTTTAGTATCGATACTAAGGTGGGATAATTATAGTAAGTAAGTAGGTACATACATATTTGCACTTACATTTCAACCGAAAGATGTCCAGCGTTGGACATAAGCACAGAATAACTATACAGTAGGTACTATGTATCATAGGCATCCCCCAAAGGTCAATGTTTTTTGGGGGGGGGGGGGGGGGTTTGTCATAAGTTATTCCCAACGTCTCACGAAAACGCACCTGTAGGCAACGTCTCATGAAAGTCAGAGCGTCGTGATTTACAATTTACATCATCTTTTTCAATAGTGACTATCCCGCAAAAGATTAAATAATATTTCATTTGTAAACTGACAAATTAATTTCGGTTCATCATTACCTATCTATCGATCTAGAAAGTTTTAAGTAACTTCAAATCATCCATTTTCATCATACTACCAATACCTCTATTTGAGTTTGTTCTTTACGCGACTATAAGCGGTTTAAATTGAGGCGTTTATTGCCAGATCTAGCGTAAAGCATACGGTACAGATGTGGCCACTTTCGTCATGCATCTTCAAGCATCGAGATCTTATTGTTCGAGCCACTTTCGCAATCGCTCCTACTAAGGAATTCACTAGCATCGCCCGCGCCAGTGGGAAAGGAACTCGATCTATGCTTGTTCCTTTCTGTCAAGATATTTTCAACTATAGTATTAGCAACAAAAGGCTTTGTCGTATAAATCAAATAAATAAGGCTGGACAATCCACACAGCACTAGATAATGCTGTGTGGATTGTCCAGCCTTATCCCGAACTAAGCAGAGGTTTTTACTTTCTCAATATTTCAAGGCTAAATCAAATCGAAAAAATTGACTAGATTAATAGAAAGAAACATTATTTCCATTCGACTTATTATCACTCTAGCATGCACCTGTGCGCACAATATTTTGTTATTGTAAATCAATGGTAGGGCCCACGTTTTACATACTGTCCCATATTATCGTTTATGGTAAAGTTTACGCATGTTTGTTTTTTATGTTGAAAGTGGGCCGCGACGGGAGATTATGGTTATGTGTCTGTTCGTTTATGGTGGGAACTATCATGGTGTAAGTAACATGTCTTCCACGTTTGGCCATTCTTCTACTAGCTGCTGCCCGCGGCTTCGCACGCGCTTTTTAAGTGGCCTATGTCCGTCCTGGGGATACCATGTACCTCCCTGACAAATTTAATTGAAATTCGTTCAGCCGTTTAGGCGTGAAAAGGTAACAACAGACAGGCAAAAAGAGTTCCTTCTAATTTATAGTAATAATATGGATGAAAGTAGGTAGCATGGGGATGCCAGCTCCCTGGAGAAAAAACAGCGAAGCCTTGAAAACTGAAACTGTTTGTTGAAAACAAAGTTTCTGAAACTGGATTCTTGCTATTAAAATCGACTTATCTGGTTGTATCTGTTGTATTTATAACATTATTTACAAAATTTACTTGAATATTATACACAGTAAAAGTCATGCTAGAGAGAGGTAACAGTACCTAAAACACACTCACGAACTATCGTAGGCTAATTTTCACCGAAATACCCAAGTGTCTTCTTTCAGGAAAGATGCAGAATTACGCAAAATCTCGTTACTGATATTTATTATTTATTCGGGTAAATGTGTTGATTGACACAGATCTATCTAAATACGTAAAAATTCATCTCTATTTCCCTTGGTCACGGCATCACGCGTGAATGGCTGGACCGATTTCGTTTATTCTTTTTTTGTTGTGTTCGTTATTGTCAGAAGAAGATTCTCATGAAAGAAAAAAATAAGAAAGTAGTACGGAAAATTATAAAATTTAAAACAATTAACGACCGTAATATCAATTCGAATTAAATATTCATAGTTAAGACAGGACAACGTCTCTCAAGTCAGCTAGTTTTAGTAGAAAAGACACAACTTTGTCATCAACATGGCGCTGCTAAGTTTCCTCAGAAATGGATTGCGCTTTGAAAACGGATGGCTGGAATAAACTAATGAATGCTTTTCGATATTACATTTATTATTTATTACGTTTTCCGTAGATCTCCGCTTGGTTTTGTGTAACACTCTACCTATGGGTATTTTACAATAAAAACTATCGTAGTTTGACGAATTCATTACGGATGTAAGCGGGTTAACTACGAATCTTATTTGTGTTGGAAGAACACCAACGTTTCATCCCTTAACGAGGGACTTCTTCAGGGTGAGTTCACCCTGTTCTTCCAACACAAATAAGGTTCGTAGTTAACCCGCTTACATCCGTAATTAACTCCATAGGTATGCCTCTAAAAATCTCCAATAAATTGTGGATAGTTATATTAGTAATCCTTACTAAAGATTTACTTTTTTTTCAGGTAAGAATCCTGCAAGACTCTGGCAAGTAACCAACCTCTATAAAAATATTGAGTAGCGTAGATTTCGGTACGAGCAGCCCATTAAAACGATACCAATATTTATTAAGAAATAAAATTTTATCGCGATGCTTAGAAAGATAAAATGCGAAACTCGACAAAGTTATTTGAATATAATGTAGAATCTATTTGTATCGAAAATTTTTTTTATGATATTTGTATATTTTATCGAATAAATGCTGTAGGTACTGTAACCTCATGGTAAAACTTTACGAAAAGGTTCGTAGAATCTTAATCTTATTTTATCAGAAGGCAACGCCTAATTATGACCTTTAAATTTCAGTAAGATTTACTATTTTTAACCGACTTAGAAGAAAGGAGGAGGTTCTATGTTCAGCTGTAAGTATTACTGTTTTTTTTATGTACATATGTTCATCGATATCTTCGTCAATTATGCCGATTTTGAAAATTATTTCGCTATTTTATTGTATAGAGAATGATCCCGAGATGGTCCTATAAAAATGTTATTCCCGAGGGATTAGTAATTTATCCCGCAAAATTTAAAAAACAGTTTAAAACTAAGGGATTCGAAGTTGGTTTTAGGTTTTTCATAACAATAAAATTATTGTTGTTATAAAGCTATTGCTAACGAGTAAGAATAGCTTGAGCAACAACCATTAGTCAGTCCAAATAAAGTAAGGGTTTTAACGAACTAATCATCTAATCGATCTCTCGATTTCTGTCAAAGTGAACCATAGAGCAAAGAATATATAAACAAATTAAAGAATTATTTGATTATAATTCTATTATAGATAGTGGTCATTTGCAGGTACTTCAAAACAATAAAGGCAAGTTCATGTAATTATTTCCGTCATGTTACTCAGAAGGTCGCGTTACGTCACCCTTCTGTTTGTCTTAACCACCAAACAGTCGTTAGCGAAACTTGTGATGTGTTCAAGCGACTTGGATGTAGGAAGAGTTGATTTGGGTTAGTTTTTTGCCATTAGCGTGATGTGGCCCTAGATTTATTTTTTGTGTGAGAAAGTGATAGTGGTGACCATAAGTTTCAATTGAACTCACAAAAGAAAGCTAACTTCAGGACTCTACAAACTTTATATTGATTTCACATACGCCGTTCGGTTTCATAAATGCAATAAGCATGTAATCCAACGGAATCGGTACTGAAATTTGAAATTGAAAGCATCTACATAAATCAAGAAAAATAAGAAAAATTGGCTCTACATCCAAATTGAATCTTAACTTTTATTTTCTCTCAAATCTGTGGAGTGCCTGAAAGTGGCGTATATTATTCACTTAGAGGGTAAATTAAATAAAACCACACAATTTGCGGTCACCGCAAAAAGCGATATAGTTTTCTAACTTTTCTCTTCGCATTACAAGCAAAAGTGTAAGCGAAAGTGTAATTTACTGGGATTAGAAAGTAAACAAATAATGTAAGTCTGTTGATTCGAGACACATTTGCTGTAATCTGTATCATGCATAATCATTGGTCTTGAGAAACTGCTATTTCAAACTCTATGCACCAAAGAATTTTAATTTTATCCTGCAGATTTAAAACTCATACAAAACTTGACAGAATATTATTTTAAACGATAAACAATACGACCACCTCGTTAGTATAAATTCTCAAACTCATTGTTGTATTGCCGGAAGAAATATCAATGTTAAGCTCAATAAAAGCTTGTAAGATACTACTATTACGTACAACACTGCGCAATTTATTCTCACCACTTAAATTGTACTTCAAAGCTTTGTTTCCCCTTTATTCGTTCGATTTGGTTTTCAAAACGGAGGCAAACAAGTCTCAAAGGATAAACTCGCCCCTTACAGCAAAGTGGTCCGATTGAAAAGTTTCTGAAGCGTAAACCCTTAGAACAAAGTATATCGATGCACTCAATGTTTTTACTCTTACGGTATATCGGCTGTTACTCCTTAAATTTTCGTGTATAAACGCCGTTAGTTGTTCGTTAGATCTGTTCTGTCAAAAGATTTAAATTATCCTCATCATCATCATCCCTAAGCTAGTCCACTGCTGGACATCGACCTCCCCTAATGAGTGCCACTTCGTTTCTCTAGCTGCGTCCAGCATAATTATGTCAGCAATCTTTTTACAGATTATTATCCCACATGCCTGCATGTGAGATTATTATCTGTAACGGTCCTACTCTAACTCTACGTTTCTAGAGTCGCGATCTATAACACAAAATAAAATACAAAATAACTAGACAAACAAAATTAAATATACGTTGTTAAGCAAAACTAAGTACTTCACTTTGAGTACCTACGTACCTTCACTTCACCTACGAGTATCACGAGCAGAGAGATCCGGGCTAAGTTTATTAATTTCGAAATTCTTTGTACACAAAGCCGTGCTAAGTTAGTAAACTTGAAAATTATTAACGAAGAAAGTAGTATCTCGAAAGATATTTTCTATCTAGAAGCACAGTTTGTGAAATTTGAAAATAAAATATTGCTTGAAGAGTGATTTAAGAGGGATAGGTGGATAGGGGTAATGGAAGGAGGCGACTCAGGACCGCTTTTTGTGGCGTCCTTTGGTGGAGGTATGTGTTCAGCTGTAGTTTTATGGGCTGATGAAGTGCCATAACTCCTAAAACTCAGATCGCAACTTGTCAAGAACAAAAGCATTCAATGAAGCAATAAAATAAGCGCATACGATATATTTTTATACCTTTTGTAAGTCACACTATGCCCGTCATATAAATTTCCCAACGTGTAATTAAATTTCCTTTAAAATTACAAACATAATAGATGCTAAAATACGAATAAATACGCAACTGTAGGAAAAACTTACGTTCGGCATGTTACATGTGGATAATAATTCTCCTATTCCTACCTATATATTATTTAACAGGAACAAGGCGTCTGTGCTAAAAACTCACATAGATATTGTTAACTGTTTTAGAGGCTCCAATATGTACTCCTGTAATGGTTAAATGCATTATCAATCCATCGTTAATTTCTCAAAAAAGCTTATATAACAATTCGTCAAGTGGTAAGAAGACCCGCTGACAAGCTGACTTCTCTTTCTTTCGACTTTATTAAATAACCCTCAACCGCCTTTTGTCTTTACCTCTTCCTTATAAATATTAATGGTGCCCGCTGTTCGCCACACGCCTTGAAATATATGAGGGTGTGCTATTTATTTAGACTTGAGTCTGATCCCGAAAATTAGAACAGCGCCATCTATTTGTCGATTGGATCCATTTGCTGACACGGGTCAGTATGTATTTACTGAATTTACAAGTGAATTTGGTGGGCTCTCATCTCATACATATTTAAAAGGATGGGGGATAGATGTTTCTAATATATGAAAGTGTTAAGTATCTACCTGTGTCGGTGCTGCAGGTTGCAACACTTAAAAACCACATTAATTTTTATATATACCCTAATTTAAAATACCTCAACAACTATGTAGCATCCTCATTTGTGCAAAATATTTTACCTTGTCACGATAATTGAAATAAGTTTTGTAAAGTATTTATAATTTTTGTTCTGGATTTATATTTTGTTTTGAAACATATCTGTCGTATCGCACACTTATTTTTTATCATATCTGATCTGATACTCCTACATCTGCATGATCAAATCACGAAACATACAGTGCAACATTGACATCAGAAGAAAACTATCGCTTTTGTACAACCCCACTAGAGTGTTACGAAAACAAAAACAATAACAACAAAAAAAACTTGATTGTTACAGTTTTTATTTAACAAAAAAACTTGGTTCTACCACAGAAAAACTATATAGTTACGTTATATAAAATAGAACGTTCAACATATACTGTCATAATTGGCACGTATGCAAATGTTCCTGTTATCTCACCTATTTTCCTGGTAGACACCTCCCGATATCGGTCGTGTACATCACATACTGTAATAAAGTTTTCGTGCCACCATTTACCTCTGACAATTCAGTACGAGCAAACGTATATAGTTTTTTAATTAAATGTACTAAAAACCTTGTGTATGTAGTTGGACTTTTAAAATAATGAATTAACTTTTGTGTAGTAGGTACGAGAGTATGGGATTGAGACTATAAAAGTGTGTGAAATATTGTAAATATGTATGTACACAATCCGGACAGGAGGAGGTCCCTCAACATTTGGGTGGAAAAAGTTCTTACAAGAAGAAACTCTAAAGACGTTTTACCTGTCAGTTCCCCTCAGTCTGATGAGGTATGTACAAAAACACAGTTTCCCAGTTCCCAAGTTATCATCATGAAATTAATGAACAAACAAGGCTCTGGTTAATTCAAAAAATAAAAAATTGTGCCGTTCTATGTTTGCTTTTTTTTTTTTTGCATATTTTTTAAATTTTTGCTGAAAATCATGTGAATACGAATGCGTAAAAGCATCGTAGACGTCCTTGAAATTGCCAATGTTATCGTTTAATAGATTACAGGAATGATTTTGGCTGTATCACGTTACGATATGACTGTCCAGTTGTGACTTTGATGAGATAACTATAAATGTTGCTGAAACTTTTAGGATACATTTAATACAGGGAAAACAATAAACAATGTACAGGGAAAATCAATTGATTTGTTAATAAGTATTTCAAACAACTAGGTGTTAAAGATTCGGCATCTTCAAGATTGCGTCATTAAACCAAGGGACTTTTTGTTTACTAATAGCTCGCCTTGGCAAACGCACGATTCTTTGGCCACATGCCTTGTATATTGGCCTAGGATTCTGTATATTGACTTAAAAATAACTTTTAATCGGAATTATTCAGTACTTTCCATTCCCTAGGTGTTAACAAAGAAATGAACTATAAGTTTCCGTGTTAGATATATATTTTTTTAATAAGGCTGACATTTTACTGACGGTATGATTTACAACTTATTGTAAAATCCCACGAATTGCAAAAATACTTCGGAATCTGTGTAAAAACTGACATATGTATTTACCTACACCGGATATATACATACGCGTAAGGAATATCTTGCGAAAACTGGTCGTCTTCCGGTGCTTATCATGCTCTAAATACCTTAAATACGAACTTGAGCGCATGTAGTGTTACTGTGAACTAATGAAGCATGTCGCAAATTCTAGAAACGTTGGATGCATACTAATCAACGTCACCGTTTGCTGTATTCGAAGCATCACCGAACTAAATAATCTGAGATAATTTATGTAATGAATCGTGGAAATATAAACAAATCGTAAACCATTTTTGCATTCAATGATATATTTTTGAGGAACTTTCAGTTTTAAAGCTGATCATGAAACTCCATGATCTTTAGTATATCAAGTGTATGCCATACATTCTACAGTAGATAAAGGGATAGATACGCAAACTTTTGAGCAATAGGTAGATCTATTGATGGTGTAATTCCTAAAAGTGCGATCGATACTGTTCATCGGCACTAAACCCAAGTATTACAATACAAGGTCGAACACAACCTTCGCACGATAGTCCCTAATCCATGCACGCCTATTGATACTGCCAACAACAGTTACACGGTTACCTTGGAGATAATACTGTGTACTAGAAGACGATGACAATACAATTGTTTATACGTAAAGTTACAGAAAAAAACGAAAAATATAATACATATTAAAAGTTTAAAGTTTTAGGCGAAATATGTAGTTTGTACATAAATTTGAATTTAGAATGAATGAAACCTTTTGATTCCAGCAAACCTTTTGATGATATTGAAACTACTTATAAATACATAATTATGTGTGTGTAGGTTGCGAAATAGTTCTCGTTGTGTTTTTTACCTTACACCTTTATTTCTGGATGACGTAGGTAGAGTATGTACGTAGAGGGAAGGGCGTTTTCCTCAGTTTATTAAGAATATAAAAAAAAATCAATGGAATATATTCATTTGGTTTACGCATTCTCTTTCCCTATTAGATATTGCGGCAAATAAATTTCTTATTTCAAAGTTTTCACAATTAAAGTGTCTTATATTAATTTAGTAACTATGATACATAATTGACAAATAGCTAAAATAGGCACTAACATGTCAACATCAAAGGTCATGCATATGTTAAACAATGACATAAGGCCAATTACCGTTACCGTATCCCCCAGTGTAAACTTGACGTCGCATGTCAAAGTAGCAATAGACTTGTTTCTTAATGGTCTCGTGACAACAACGTTGACACTTTGCAGCTTATTGTCAAAAACTTTTTCAACACTTTGAATGCCCATGACGTACTTGCCGTAGTTAATTTTTAAATACCTTTCTAACTACACCTTAACATCGGACATAGGTTGCGTAGTTCCTTAACAAAAATCAAAGTTGGATATTTTTGGCAATAAAATGGGCGCCTTCAGGCGCGCGAGGGGTTAGAGAGGGGTTGATCATCAATTACATGTACAAAGAAAATCTTTTGTAAAGATTATATTGAGCATAATCTTTTTTGATTCATCAGTGCCGCTTTACTATTTTTCTATACAAATTATAGATTTAATTTGGCTAATTCTTTACCGTTTACGTATTACAAAATTTATGAAAAATTATAACTGGCTTTAAACGTATGATCACACATAAGAGATATCAATACGCTGTGTCTGTGTGGTAAAAATTTTTTTGTTCCCTCCGATACTGGCCATATGTTCAATGTGGTATGCGGTTGCCATAGCGACAGTTGCGTAGACGCAGGTGTTTGAGCAACTGTCATTCGCATTCAAATAATGAGGGATGATATGACCATGGCCATGTGAAATTGGGTAGTGTAGGAATTGAAAATTTAAAATGCAGTCTCATTCAATATAACAATTATCTTTACCTAAATTATTAGGTACAGACATAACATACCAATTCATTGATTTGCAATACATCTATATAATATGGTATTATATTGATGTATTGCAAATCAATGAACACGTTCCTTATTTTTATTTACTTACTTATAAATAGGTGGATAGGTACGAGTATGTCATTAGCTTATCTTAATCGATTGACGTCAATGAACAGTATACCTATTATTGAATTAAAATAACTAAATACAACCAAAATAGGTAGTTAGATATGATGTCACCCTAAATTCAAACAAATTGTCAAACATATCCTTTGCAAAAAGGCTTACTCCAAAACATATCTAGCTAGAGGATAAAAAGCTTGGGACAAGTTTTGCTCCAACTCGAAAACTAACAACCTAACAAGGTAAAGGTTTCTTGTACGCTTCTTTGCTTTACCTTAAAAATATTGAAGTGAGCAAAAATGAAAGTGATCACTTTATTTTCTAGTTTTACTTATCTATGTAATTTGAATTTTGTGACGTGTCCAAGAGTCCTGTAAGGTTTAAAGGAAATAAAGCACTTTGAATTTTGAGTTTTATTTAAGCTAAGGACCGTAATATTTATAAAATTAACATTACTAAAAATCACTGCTTAAACAATACTTACTTAGGTACGAGATAGCGTGGCGCATTAACCCGAAGTGGATCTTGGCCCCACACACGAGAGATCGTCAGTTGCCCCGGTCCCTTGCTGTTTCGGTGCAGGGAACCTACACGTAAAAACGAAAATCGAAGTTTCTGATTAGATTTTGCGCAAATGCTAGCACTTGTAGGTGACGACATAAGAGTAGGTTTTGATCCAAAACGATTAGAAACTTCGATTTTGTTTTCCGAGTAAGTGAATTCCCCAGTCGTGAGCTCGTGTAGGTCTTTCTCAACTTCGTCGCTCCAGCGGTACCTCGGACGACCGATAGGACTTCGGCCACTTGGAAGACCCACGTACCCTTTGCTCCCCCATTTGGACTAAATGTCCGAGCCATGCTAATTAGCGCGATGAGTCTTGATACTCAATCTTTAACTAACCTAATTCTTAAACAATGAACAAAATATTTCGCAATAAATATCATGTTAAGAAATATTTTAGAATTTGGAAAATAAAAAAATCTTCATTGTCATAATTTACTCATAACAAATAGTAAAGTTGCTCATAAAAAGTAACTGTATAGATTTTGTAAATGTAAATAAATATGCTAAAGTGCATGCGTGCGTAACATTAGGTAACGAATTGAAACGTTGACACCGACCTCAAAAGCCTCGTGCTGCTAATTGATGTTTTGCTGTTATTAGAAATTATAAAGTCTTTATCGTCACAAATTCCAATAAGTACTTACTAAAATCTTTATTACCAAAAAAAATTACAATCAAATAATAGAAACAAATTAGAACTAGCATTTGCAATTGAAATAATTGAGCTAACTGCAGGCTGTTGCAAACAATCTACAGGTAGCTTAACTGATCCATATCAAATACATAATATATAAAAGTACTTACTTGTTTACTATATTCTTGCTTAAGCAAACTCAGTTTAAATAAAAATCAACTTTTCAAGAGGGGGCTCTCTTTTTATCTGAACAAAAGTTGTTCTTTAGTTGTTTGTTGATTTAGTTAAATTAGGTCTGTAAACGTTTTGCGAAAAACCCTGTGGCTTTAATAGATTAATAGATGACCAAGGTTTGCCAAAAATAAATCTTACCCAATTGTTTTAACACAAGTACATATACAATCTGGTAGGTACAATGTTCTCGTACAAGGAAAAATTAAGCAACAAATTACTTCATCACTCAATGTATATAATTTAAACAACATTTACAAATTTATTTTAAAGCCACTAGGGGTATATTTATTACTAAAATTAATTGTATTAAATAAATATACCTGCACGACAGTTTCAAACGCAAATGAATATAATGTACATTGAGACACCAACAAATTGTCTCATTTTTCTGCCCTCTCAATAGCATAAATCTAAACTCAGACAGAATATGAATATAATCGGGATTCGAAATACTGAAATACTATTTTCTTGTACAATTTTCCAGCAACCCATCCTGTCGATTTTCAGTGAACTGAAGGTATCTGAATATGCCAAACTAGTAAAGCGCCCGTGAAATCACTCGCTTGGAAGTTTTTGAAAGTTGTAAATTGCAGATTGTTAAATCCAGCAAGCTTTTGTTCCACTCTACGTTAGAAATATCCATTTCGAATTCCAAATCCTAGGTCCTGTTAGAGATTAGGGGATGGTTGTTTGTCAGACAGACTAAGTTACGTTCCGATATACATATACGTAAGTATATATTGAACAAGCTTACTGTCTATCTTTCGTGTTGGGAACGCCTAGCGCCTGGCGGAATCCTGTGTCTATAAAAGGATTTCTGTGTATGAGAAGTTACGCTTTGAAAGTTTCAACTCTCTGTGTCTGGTTATATTGTATTGTAGTCATTTATTATTCTAGCTTATTTAATTAGGTATAACTATTTTTTTTATTGTGTCTAAATTACTCTAAATAGAGTTTTTTATATTATCCTGTGGAGTCCACAGTTTGGCGTCAAGAGTTATTTCATTTGCAGTAGTTAAGTAACATAGAAATGTGTATAATATATTATGACAAATAACGTTACTTATTTTTCGTTGTTTTCCTCAATTTAGTGTCGTCAGTTATTATCATTCAATACATTTATGACCTTAACTTGCATTGTCAATGACTTTATATACCTAACTGTTAACAGTATCTTCAGTCTCTATTTGCACAACTGTGAAAACAAGGCCAAATTCTGTAGATAGCGCATTCATAAAAAGTTTATACCTTTTACCCTTATGGCATAAGGCTTAAAATGTAATATGGACCTGCGTAGACCTGAAACTCCGTGTCAGTTCAGCCTCACGAATGCTAACAAACTAATTAAAACTTTTAATGTGTGGGTCTGAATTGGCATAATCAACTTTAGCTTTCAGAACTACGAAAATAATGATTTATAGATAAGTAAACACATTTACATGGATATGTTTAAGTTTTTTTATGTAAACCTCTCAATCCCCCCAATCTCTTTGATATTTGATGCGAAATATTCCACCCCTACCTTATCAAGGCCCCTAAATTCTACAAGATCAGTAAATGAGTCAGTATTATGACTGTGACTCACCAAGTTTTCCTTTCGTAACTCAGTTTTGTTGGTAACAAAGTGATCTTTGCGGTTGGCAGAGATTGAACCGCTAGGAATCAATGTATCTATTTGATCGGTGATTCATTGTTTTGATATTGTTTGGATTGGTTCAGTTTACCTTCTACGATAATTTGACCTTCACAAGATATACCTAATATCTACATTGCCTTTTTTACATTGCCTGCTTGTACTGAGTATTCAATCTGAAAGTATTTAAACTGAGTGTTTCTGTCGCCATGTTGTATTTTTTGTCACTTACGCATTTATTTGTCTACCCTCTCTCGCACTCTGTACGATTCGAATAAAATAATGCTTTATATGTATGTAAACCTAAAATCTTTAAACATTATCCTTGCAGTCTCGTAAAATAGACAACGCTTCCAAACAAACAACGGTAAAGGCAACACCAATACACAAAACGGGCCTCGGGAGTCAGGTATAAAGTTTACCTCACTATCTGACTCATAGGTGCCTATCATTGCCTGTATTCAAACCAGACATTGTGCCTTTTCCCTTACAAAATATACAACACATTACATTACAATAAACTTCCACCATAAATGTATCGAAATAGGGTTCAAATTAAAATGTTGTTAATGATATAACCTCTTCTTAAGTACGTAATCGTCTCGTAGCTTGAATAATAGGTGGTGCCCTGGTGCCGTAACATTGTGTGCAAATTGAATATGCAATGAAAATAATAGTAAGTAGTAAGTATAAGTATCTATAAATGTTTTATAAAGTCCTTCTCTACAAGCATTTTTAGTAAAGAATTAGCAGAGATGACTCAATCACCTGAACGTACAATATTCTTGTGATTATATCTCATCTTAATATGTCACTTCATATCTGTATACAATCAGATTATTATGAATACTTTAAACATCGATTGTTTGTTAATTCAATGCAATTTAATTCACACATATTTCTAGTGTCGCTATTGCATCCTTTATATTTTTGTCTAAACATTCATGTTAGATACAGATGATATTTTCTTATGATTTTCTGTTTTTACATGAAACTCTGCCTTAAAAGACGATACATAATATGTCATCTTCCTTCAATTATTGTGGACACTTACCTTGGGATAGGTATCCCAAGAAAAGTGTTCACTTTTGATGTCTTTTCGGATTTTGATTTCTGATTCCATCAAATCGTAGGTCAGCTACAAAGTATGTAATGGACTTTTTTTTGAAGGAATGTTTTTGATCCACGCGCAATGACGTGCATCTAAACATGCTGTACTGCTTCAATGAGTAATACTAGTATAGTTTTTATCAAAGTTGTTTACTGAAATTCAGTTCGAATGAGAAACTATACTAAATAAACTGATATGACCATCTGTTTGTAGATCATCGCAACATCCTATACATCGGAAAATACATGTCATCTAGCTTCGCAACACCTATGTGTGTATACGTGTCAGTTGAATATCTTGGCCGTAATGATTTAAAAATATGTGATGACATATGTTTTACTAAAACGTTTTTTTAACTTTCTTTATCGATCTTTAATCACTCGCACTTAAGGTCATCATTTGACCGGTAACTAAAGTGAAGGGGTGATGTTGATCTATAGGTTTCTAAATACTATAGTTTAGCTCATACGCGTCCTTTATTCCTCGAAGTTTTGGCCTTGGTCTTGCGATGAGCAAAACCGCAAGAACTAACATACCTACATATATCTCGCGCACATGTTCGGTCATCGCTTTTCAATGCTAGGCGACGCAACCTCATATTTTAACTGTTTAAATAATCGTCAGTTACCAGTTGCAATTGTGTTCGCCGAGCGTCTATAATACAGTGCTCTTATTTGAATTTTTTTAATTTAATTTAATTATTATTATTTTTTTTTTTTTAATTTATTTATAAGTAAGTATGTACTTATGTACATAAGAGCACTGTATTATAGAATCTCTATATTTATATTGAAAGGCCGCGGATCATGCTTTATGGATTTTGGTGTTGCCTTATAATGTAGGCAGTTATTTTTATTCTTCGGTAATGTTTAAACGGTTTTTTTGTTTTGTGATCGTGAGTTTTTGAAATGGATCATCGGGAAATATTGGAGGTGCATGTAAGTCACGTGTCATCGGTAACTTTGACAAAAATATCATAAGACATTTCATAATGAACCTAGACTTAATAACTATATATACCTACTAGTAATTTATTAGATAACTTTTTTTTATATTGTTATATTTTTTATTATATTGATTTTTTTTATAATCAATTGAACTTCGTTTGACCACAATCTCACCTGATGGAAAGTGACGATGTGGTCGACAATTGCATCACGAAGGTCTAGAAGACACCTACTATTCATTCTTTCCTTTTATTTCATACAAAAATTACCATGGAATGTTTTGCATTCATATCACCATTACCATTATACCTTCATTCATCTTTATTGCCATCAAATCACGTGTGCTTTGTGAAATCAACTTTCCTACATTATTGCCATAAAACTTTCCACTGCACTCGTTGTTTGTGGTCATTTATTGAGTTACTATCGAATCTCGATAATAACGGACACATAAAATCACAAACTCTATGAAGATTTACTACTTCGCATCTAGTTTCTCTTGGTATTATAGGAAGTTGCTTTTAAAACCATCATGGTCAATAATACTAAAGTCTACAACGGGATATTTACCATGATTTGAGTTTTGAGCTTTACAATTTTTATTTTTTTATTTTAGTGGTAAAGTTACGAATGTTACCACTACAATAAAAAAATAAAAATTGTAAAATAAAAATGAGGGTAGATCGGTAAATCTGTCAATAAATCTCACTCGCAATGCCTTTAGTTATTTCGTGATCAGGGCGCATTAAGCTGGGCCGAAAGCTCAAAATTAAATCATGGTAAATACCAGTTGTAAATGACTTTAGGAAGTTCCTGATAAGCTTGACCTTCGAAATCAAATATATTTTGTTATTTATGCATTAATATGCATAAATAACAAAGTATATTTTATCAATATCAAACAACAGCTAATGCTGTTGTTTGATATTGATATAATTAGGGCAATAAGTAAGCAAGCACATAACATTTTATAAATCACAATAAATATCAAGAAAGACGTAAAAGAGAAGGCACCGTCATAGTCATCTTTGTAATCTGAAAATAAACAAACATTATTATAGTAAGTATAGATCAAACTATAGAACAAACGAATATGTAGTGATATCTCAGAGACAGATACAAAAGCTACTGCCCTTTCTGCTTCAGTGAGTTTTTCCTTTTCAAGACATGTAATAATAAAAGTCTTTGAACTGTTATGACGACGGTCAATGTACAATTGACTGACATGCGATTTGAGATCACTCAAGCAGTAACCTACCTATGAGTGGATAATTGCAGGTGTTTTCATTAAAACAAAAGACGCAAAGCACATAGATCGCTGATTAGTGTCTTATTGGTTTTATAACGAACAAATTCCACAGCAGCGTTTTAAAACATTATTTCTTTGGGTTAAATTCCTTGTGGTAATTAATTAAATCACGATCACCGATATACCGGGTGAGTATATATATTTTTCTAACTACAGCCGTGATGAACTAAGAACTAAAACGTCTTCATCTACAAGACCACTATACGTATTTGGTGAACAATTATGCACATTGTTACCAATCTATTCCGTAGTAGCAGGTTAACTTGTTGTAATTTGTAAATCAACTTCAACGTAAGTATGGTTGAACGAACACGAATGACGTCAGACCCTTTAATCCGTTTCCAATAAGTTATTTAAAGTCCAATAGAATGGACGATTCAAATCCAATAGAATAGAATAATTTGCTGTATTAAATTCCTGTTTCGCTTAACCTGTTCGCGATTTCCCCACATTGTAGCCAAGCCAAGTAGCCACTTGAGTGGGATCTTTATGTTCAGTTAATACATACTTGCGTTTTATATCACTACATATTCATTTAGATTTGTTGGTTTAATCCCAATCGTTATGTCTACTCTTCCTTAAATAACAACTTTTTCTCTGAACATTTTAATCATGCCTTGCGCAAGTAGCGTATAAAATTTTGAATTCTTAATGATTTAAGCATCGTAACATCCTTACAGACCATACTTGAATGTAACTCAGCAAAAACATTGCATTACATTGCATTACCGTAATCTTACCTATTTGTGTTCACTGAACTGTTGTTTTCGCTTCTATCATTAAACATAAATTGCGTTTGTGGCATGCGTTTTACCTCAAGATCTTTATTGTTCTTTACTTACCTATCGAGTAATTGTTGTCTATTTTATACTGTTTCGGACTTGATATTCCGCTCTGGTAGCCAGTATACTACATTTGTATTTGTACTTACCTTCGTACGTTCATTATTCTCAATTGAATATAAATTTGTTAGTAAATAAGTACGTCACTTTATCACGAGCTCTGACTTCACAAGACGAATCGATGTCGTAATTCACTATAACACTCAATAGCCTAATCGTTGGTGTTGAAAATGTTTGTTTACAGTTTAAAGTATCTTTCATTATGAGTACCAACCCTTTCACAAATAATTTCTCAATTTAATACGCACCGTATTCTGGTCTGTTAACTTCTGTGCCGAAGTTAACCGAAGTCTTCGTTCTGTGTTCATTAAACATAAATAAATTGCTCCTTTCTAAACCTAAAAGAAGTTTACAAAATAAAAGAGTCCTTAGAATCTCAGTACAAGATGTAATAGTATTAAAAGAGAACGCAAACATTTGCTGAAGTTTCAACGAAAAATGATTTACTCTGTAAACGGTTTATATTCAGCTCTACGGGAAAAAATAAAAAAAAGGTATATTTCCCAGTAGTTTTTGCTTGTACCTAAATGTTTGTATTACGGCGACCCTAATGAGTGCTCTTGTGTTAGCTCTACCTTGCCTCGAACGCTTCCGTTGATAGACTACTCACGTGGCAATATTCGTGACATTTGACAAAAATACATAAAAAAAAATAAAAAAAATAATGCTGGACAATTCACACAGCATCATCCAGCCCCAAGCTAAGCAGAGCTTGTGTTATGGGTACTAGATGACTGATAGATAGATATTTTTATTATACATACAAAATAAAAACCCAGTTCACCCGAAAAATATTTAGAGATCGTACCAACATTTGTCCCAAGGCGGGAATCGAACCCGCAACCTCCTGCGTCGCAAGCGGACCTTCGTCCGCCACACCACATCGGTCGTCAAACATCAATAAAGGTGTCAATTCAGATGATACACAAACTAAATATAACTAATTTGACAGCACTAAAAATGTTACCTTTCCATCGTTTTTAGTGATGTCGAATTAGTATAGTTTAATCATTACGACATAAATATAGACACCATTGACGTTTACTTTAGTAACGTCACTGCGGTCCACATTATTATGGCTAGATTACACACTCGTCGCGCAACCACGAGACAGGCCGAGCACGAGTGTGTAGTTGGTGCGCTCGTGCGCGCGTAGGCTCTCGTTCGGTCGACGCGGCGATGAGACTAACGTAGTGGTTTTATTCTCTTTGGACGAGACGTCTCGACGAGACATCTCGGCGAGTGTGTAATCCTGCCATTACATATTTCATCGTCATCAATCACAATCCTGGTCAATACATGCAGGTACTAGACTTATCGCAAGCTACCAACGTGTTTGAAATCGGTAATGGTTTCTAGCGAATTTTATTCAGTATGTTCTCGTTGCCTTACCGTGGCTTGATTGCGATACGTATAAGTCACTCGTTTATGCATTAGGGATGAATTGTGCGCCTCATGTCTATTTAAGTGGTTTCTACGTTTGATCATCTTTTCATGAAATAATCGCATTTAAGTAAACGTTGTTAATAAGCGCTAACTAACAACAGAATTAAACCTTTAGTAGCGATATCTTTTGTTCAGCTGCAGTACAAAATAATCGATGAAAGTATTACTACTACTTAATCGATGAAGCCCTTTATCTCCTTTAGAAAACCAAAATCTACAAAATATTTCCAAACAAAACACTGAAACAAAAAGATTCTACGATACGAAGATAAGAGGATTATGCGTAAATCCACGGTGTTTGATACGCACTAAACTGCTTATTGTACGGCAAGTCGGGTGTAGCACGGCTTATTGTAAAATCGACGTATCCCTATACCTAGCCAGGTGTGGAAAATTCACCGACGAAATAGGAAACTCTATTTTCTCGCTACTTTGAAATATGGCTCAAGTTTTATAATGGGGCTCTCCATTACTGTTATATTTGCTGGTTTCTCTGCGAGGTCAGTTTATGATATGATTTTCTATAGAAATTTCTGAGGTTAAAACTCTTCTAAATTCAATTTCATCCCGTAAGCCATTTGCTTCCTATCTCAAGCTAACAACAGCTTTTGTACGGACTATATCAGCTTGGAGTCCAGTGAGGCCTCATGCATCGTGCTGTTTATTGCACTAAGTTAATTCAATTCCGAGCCATTGTCTTCGGATTTGGCTACTGTGCCTTCCATTGTGCCTTATTTAGGTCTAATGTTCCGTATATGTTTTTATAAGAGTCTCTTTTGATCTAATTATACTATCCTTGTAACATGTATAAAAGTAAGAGCAGTTCTTACTTCTGTCATTATTTACCTTTACTAACCACTACTATCATTATGTATGGTCATTATTCAAATATAGACATATTTGATTTGCTATGCCTAGTTTGGTCACGATAGGTTACGCAATTCTTTCACACGGTGTATAGTTGCTGATTTGCAAGATCTTCGCCATTATAGCTTCACCCCTAGATTGAAATCTATTGTCGTCTTCAGAATTTTTCCCCTCCATTAACATTAGAAGGCCTTTTGATTTTATCTGTGTAATTGGTGTTCCCATTTTCGTTTTCAAAAGATTAGCCTGATTGCTCTTACCCCTTGATCGATTGGGTATTAGTGTTTATTTTAAAACAATTTAATTAGAACTTTAAAGGCTTACAAACATGTTTAATTTTGCGAAATGTAATTTTTTAATGGCTTAGAAACTTATTATTAACTTAACTTATTATTATTATTCTAACAAGCTGTCTACTATAAATTAACAGAACGAATATACGCTACAAATATAAAACTAACACTACAAATATCTAATATGAAGTGATATCGTCCATTACCGAGAAACAAAAGTAAATTAGATTAGGTCATATTGATTTTGTTTGGAGTGTCGTAATGCGTGATAGTGGAATCAAATGTATTGGAGATGTCTTCTATGATTTGTTTATTTTGTATCTACATTTCTTTTAAGTATAAACTAGTAGTGTTTGATTTCAACTCTTTCATTTGATTTTATTATTTTAAGGTTGCTTGTTTCGTGTTGGCACTAGTTTTTTTTTTGTGGTTTTTATTTATTTCTGTGTTCTACAAGAATTAAAACTAACGCAAAAGTAATTTGCCGCAAAACGTAAACTATTTTCTATGAACCCATGGTAAAACCAACTTCGATTCAATTGTTTTTTTGGGAGCATTTTAAAATATTTACTATGTTAATTTTTAGCCCAAAATTATTTTCCCAAAGCTCCAAAAATACCAGTGTAACGAAGTTAGTTTGTTCATAAGTTAATAGAAAATGGTTCTTTTCCTGTAGTTTTATTAAATGTAGAACGCGGAAAAAATTTAATCTCGCTCCAAAACGAAACGATCAACCTTAACCAAATATAATACATGCCCTGTTTCTTTTAAAGGAAACTATACAATACAAGAAGGTTAGGCTCCTACATGTAAGTACATAACTAGGTTAAACTGCTGTTGTCGAATAATAATAGTCACAAAAATTGGTTCATAAAATTTTCAGGGGCACCTGAGACCGTTTCTCGCGTTCTCTTCGAATCTATTTTCCCAATAGGTTCCGGTTTTGAACGAGTTCCAAATATACCCTATTGATATTCTATTTTGTATATTTATTGCCCCATTTCTTACTGACAAATCAACTTTTTCTTATTGCTTTCAAATTTGTCGTACGTTCACATATCCATAAATTTGTTACACACTGACAATAATGGCAAATCGATATCTATTGTTTAAGTTTCTGTGATTCATCTTTGATTTTGCTTGCTTTTTCTTGCGGAAATATAAAATATATTTCGTATCTTTAAGTAAATACTTCTGCCTGCTTAACCAAGCAGGAGCGTTCGCACTTTAGATGTTTTATAGCGCCAATATAGCTTCAGATAAGCTTCCTTACCTTTATTTCTTCGATTTATTCATGCTCCCGCATAAATATTGTCCGATAAGATACTAAGATATGGCCAACTCGTGGATGAAATTATTTTAGAATTATTGTTTATGCTGGTGGAATACCAATACATATACTCAATACTCATGCGTGGAAGTTACCTAGTGTGTTTTCCAGAGAGTTATCAAGTGTGTTACTGTAGGTACATATGTTGATTTGTTGTATTGATTGAAACATATTTTGAAACAGTCTGCAGTTCGCTCAATTGTTTTAATTGTAAATACTAGTTCTAATTTGTTTGTATTCTTTGATTGTATCTTTATTTGTTACCTAATAACGTTTTACCTTACTGATAGATGGCCATTTTGTTTCAGGTATTTTGGGACAGTCCAATACCGGTAAGCTGGCAGCAGGGAACAGACTGACGAATTAACATAAAAGTCTCATTGAATTTCAAGCGGTCTTTGGAAATTCAAATAGTTGACAAACCTGGCATTGTAAGCTCGAAGCCAATATTTGGTTACAGTTAACCATTTCAGTCGTAAATTTAAAAGTTTTTGGGGAAAATTTTGTGATTTCAAGCAGGTAGACAACCGACGCGCGGCGTCGTAGGAAATAGGCAATCAAAATATTGCGCTCGAAATAGCTTCGCAGTCGGTATTTCCGTGGACAACTGGAACTTTATTTGTGCATCCAAACGACAGAGTTTTGAGAGAAAGCACCGATAAACGCTGATAACCTCTGCCACGGTGAACAAGACGCAGTAAATATTCATTGCGACATTTGAGCGCAATATTGTAATAATAAAAGGTGCCTGGTGCATGATGCGGAACTACCTAAATAAGTCCCAGTTTTGTATAAAACGTTTCTTTCTTCGGTTACCGCGGTTGTCAGCTGGGTTCGCTGAGTGTATACTTTTTTCTCTTTTTAGCGAGGCCTCTATTCAATGTGTCGGCCCTGCGTTGCATTTTTCATTTGGAACATGAAACCGCCTGTATTGCGCGCAACGCAACATTTTCAAAACACCTCTTATAAATTATGTTCCGTGATGCTTTATGAAAAGTATTCGAAAAATTGCATACACTACGTTTTGGTGAGTTGACTGTTTATATTTACAGTAATATCGTCGTTGCAAGTTTTTGTGTTGTTTAACATAATTGCGATTCCTACTCGTATCTAAGTATAGGTAAGTCGACGAATGGATGTTATTTCGCAAAAAGATTGCGATTGCATTTTTACTTTTTGCTAGAGCAGGTTACGGGTGTCGCGTCAATTGGAAAGGGAAATTGCAGTTCGTTTTGGACATGCATTTAATGTTGATATCCAATCCCACCTGGTGCGGTTTTATTAGACTATTTGGTGTTTTTGTGGTTCTTTCAACAGACTGGTGTTTTAATTGAGGTTTGATATGAATAGAACATTTAGTAATATGGTATCGGTACCGTATTTTGAGTATGAAACGTGATGCCGTCTGATAGAAGTGAATATGTCGCCAGATTCGGATCGTAGAATCAGCCCGTTTGTAGAATTTGTAGGCCGATTGCTAAACGAATGCTGATTTGTTGGGAATACCTAATTAATTTATATCGTCGAGAGGGCTTAGTGACGTTTTGCCATAGCGTTGAACGTTGATCGATTCAACTATCGGCATAGGTAATTAATTTAATTGCGCCGTTTGTCAATCCACCTAGGCATTCTACAAACGGGCTAATTCTACGATCCGGCGGCGACATTATATAAGAAGAAAACATGTTGTGCCAACCTCTAATAAGTGGGAACAGGAGAAGACGATGATGCGTAGCTACTTGTACTTACCTCTAGTCATTTACAACGGATATTTACCATAAGTTGAGTTTTGAGTTGTTCCGTGATTATAGCGCATGAAACTTTGTCAAAATATTAGAAAAACAAAACTCAAATCATGGTAAATATCACGTTGTAAATGACTTTACCTTTAGTGTTAATAACCATGATGGATTTAAAAGATTTATTGCATTTACCTATCCACATATTAAGACTGGCCTGTGGCCCAACGGCCTTGAGAACACAAAATAATTATCTGTTGCTGTATGAATAATTTGTTTTATTCGTGAAACGTACCATTTTCATAAAATACTTTGACAAAAATTTGAGTGAAAGAAAAATACTCAAAATCAACAGCGTTTACAAGATGTATCCGAATTTCGAATATATTTTTTAAAATTCTAAATTTGGATATATCTTCTAAACGCTATTGATTTTGAGTATTTTTCTTTCTCTTAAATATATCTCAAAGTATTTAACACAAATGGTACGTTTCACGAATAAAACAAGTTATATATACGGCTACAGATAATTATTTTGTGGTCTCAAGGCCGTTGGGGCATACTACAGCCTTAAGGTACCAATTTAATGTTAAGGCTACGTACTTTATTTGATGGAAAACCATTATAAACTGTTTATACCCGCGCCATCAAGGTCCACCATTATGTCTTATTGTGTCACGCCATTGTTAGTTTCCAAGCATGACATTATACTCTTCCCAGTACTAGCCGTTCCTCCGATATTTAGCTCCTTTCCAAAGCCTAATGTCACAGGTCACTGGCGAAATAACTAGGGCACGAAACTGGTCAAATCAGAAACTTGTTGAGTATCTTCTACCCGCGGCTTCGTGCGCAATTTCAAGTAATTTTTTATTAAGATCCGATTAGCCGTTTAGTCTTGAAAAGATACCTCACAGACAGACATAGGTTGCAGCAAGTTGTTTGTACGCTGATCCTCTCTATAATTAACTTATAAATGATCAAACTTCTTGTCAACGTCATGACGTTGACAGGAGGTTTGGTCATTGGTTAGTTAATCAGCGTACGAACAACTATAAAGCCAGGTTTCCACCGCCAAAAGGTAATGAGTGGGAAATGGTAAGCGGGACGGACTACCTTTAAATGAAATAGGTTTACATTTCCACCAACAAAGAGTTTTGTCTGTTGATTTCCACCGCAAAAAGAAAATGAGAGATGAGTGAGCGGGAATAAAATGAGAGATAAGTGAGCCTTTCAATGCTGCCAGCTCAGTCCTTTCCGTTCGGCTATTTTTTGGTGGAAATACAAGTATGCAGTATACTCTTGCGAGTGGAACGGAGTCCTTAATGGAGTGGAAACCGGGCTTAATAGGTAACTGTTATTTTCGCAATGTAATGTTAGTAATGGATTAAAAAAGCTTGAGTTAGACGTATTTCACTTGTGTTGCAGACACGTTAATATCGGAGAGCTTACGAAGGTCAGGCTGAGCAAAGTCTGATATTTATGGTCGCCTTTGTTCCTAGTTCATTTGGCATTTCGCATGAAAATGAGCTACAAGTACCTTTTTGGGGTATACCCCAAGGTCCTAAACCCTTTAGACCGTTTTCAGTGGTGGTATTTACTGCGACCTTGTGAGCTTTTTAGAGAATCCTTATTTTGAGCCGCTTAAACCAGGTTATTTAAGAACAGCTTGAGTTTTCATAGGTACAGTAAAGCGATTCTATGATTTCAGTCTCCCAATGCCTATGCATTGGGAGATTTTTTTGTATGGTTTAGTAGGTAGTCGACGCTATCGTCTATCATCATCTCCATCCTTACTAATATTATAAATTCGAAAGTAGCTCTGTCTGTCTGTCTGTTACCTTTTCACGCCTAAACGGCTGAACGGATCTCAGTGAAATTTGGCAGGGAGATAGATTGGTATCCCGGGGACGGGCATAGGGACTTAAAAAGCGCGTGCGTACTTTTTATCTCGGAAAAAAGCTTTCGAAGCCGCGGGCAGCAGCTCATCATCATCATCATCAACCTATCTTAGTCCACTGCCGGACATAGGCCTCCCCCAATGACCGCCATAGAGTCGTCTTCAGCTTGTCGCATCAGCATCTGCCTGCAGTCTTTCGCAGATCGTCATCCCACTGCAGCTAGTATAATATAATTTAACAAAATGAAATGAAATAGTTTAGTAAACAATACAAGGCTATAACACAGCTTGACACTCTTTTGTTTGTCGACGGTTCTCTTTTTTTAATACGGCGGCGGCGGCGGCGCTATGTACAATTTTTCTTAGAGTCTAATTTTTTACCAACTTGCTTATGAGGCCAACCTCTTGCATAAAATAGTGGCTAAAAGCAATTTTAAACAAATTTATAAGGCATCTCCATAACTCTCGTTATTGTAAAACTTTAGGAGACTATCACGCTCATTTCTAGTTTAAAATGGGAGTTCGGAAGTTTGAAAACTTGGGTCTAGGAGTGCTCAATAACGTTGTCAATTAGTGGGCTTAGACCAGGGCTTACAAGACTGAGACAGGATGGTAGAGAAGTAAGTCTTGGACGGTAATATAAATATCGGCAATCGCCTGTGCAAATTGATTATAATAGATTTTAATATTAAATTGTATTTTCTGAAATAATTTACACCAAAGACCATTATTTGTACCATTCGTTCTTCTCTTGTTTTTGGACCTAATCTTCTTGGTTGACTGTCTAATATATCGTTGGATAATAAAATAAAAGATCCACTTGTTTGGGCTAAGTGTTGGTCATGTAAAATACTCGTATACCCCAATTTTCCCATACTTAATTGATAATTGGAAAAGTTTCTAACAAAAACGGTTCTAAAAGTAGCTTTTACTTGCTTAATAGTCAGCATCCTGACTATTAAAATGTTCCCTACAAACGTGGAACGCAAACCCAGCCTTAACCAAACTCGATTTGAATAGAAATGTCTAAGTTTCCACCTTATTCAAATAGTGCTAAGTTAAGTAACTAGAGAGTAGTCGGGCTACTCTGCCAAAGCAACTTGGAGTAACTCCAAAAATCCGCCCAGAATTTGTAAATTTACCGAAAAAGACAAATTTTATGAAACACAAGCTTTGTAAACTTAACCGAAAAAAGTTTCTGTGGGTTCTAAACGAAACGCTTTTTAGAACTTCCGGGGTTTCGAAAGTTCACGAACTTTTCGAACAGATTTATTTACGTGCCTACCCACTAAAATGAATTGACGGACTCCTCGGAGATGACTTGTATTTCGACCTCAAATAAAACAAATAAACAAGTCCCCCTGGTACTGTGTAATTACTTGTACATAAAAGTTTTCTAACAGGTACTTTACAAACTAGCAAGATTTATGCTCAAGCAGCTAAGATTGCTGTAATCTACCACGCAATGAGATGAAGTCGGCATAGGCACAGAATAGTCATAGTTATTACACTTGCCATAAGGGAGACTTATGAAGTTGCTTGAGAAGACAAATCCACTCATATTCCTTAAATGCGTTGTTTTATCGATTTAATTCTATATAAATATGCGTGGTAATTTTTAAGGGATCCTACTTTGTCAAAAAACTATGAGTAAAAACTAATTAAATGGCTGCTCTGTCAAATGTAATCATCAGCGAGGTGAGTCTATTTGACGTTAGTTATGAGACGTGATAGTGACGTTTTCTTTTTGTATGGGATTTACTTAGTTCCATGTCCGCACGATAAAGGTGTTGGAAAACTTGGCGCTGTACCACCTTTTACGGAAAAAGGAGATGTCACGATCACGTCTCGTTACTAATCTCAGTTAGACTCGCCCCTCAGTACATATCATGGCTATTTGATACATTTTAATAACCATAATACTTAATTGATCGCAATATTCGCAATTTATTTGGACTGAACTCATGTAGAACCACCGTTACCTTATTTTAGACACAGCCGCGTTGAAAATGTTGCAGGCTCAATTGCGAAAGTAACTTTGGTAACATAATAATTTACTACATAATTTGCTGGAACATGTCAGGCTTCTTCCGCGCGAGTAGTTAGACCTTCACGATAAGGTGCATATACGAACTTGTCTAATTTTAGAGGGTAAATTGCAGTTTAACGGGATTGAAACTCAAACCTTAACGGCGACTTAACCATACAAACTAACTACTATTAATACTTTAAGTAGTACTTGGGGTTATTGGACTATACATATATTAAGATTCCCGCGTTTTTATTGTTATTTCTATTTAGAACTATTCGAGCATTGCATCAATGATGATTCATATATTTTGACAAAAACAAAAAAACAACTTCAAATTACTGATTAATTATAGGTAGGTATTGTTTTACCGGATAAAAAGTAATCCCTCGCGAATAAAATTATTATGCGACCAAGCCTGGGCTCATTCTGTATACAAAAGCTAAATAATCATCAAAACTGGACATCAAACGAAGTAATCGTG
Source organism: Eupithecia inturbata (assembly GCA_963662085.1). Classification (NCBI taxonomy): domain Eukaryota; kingdom Metazoa; phylum Arthropoda; class Insecta; order Lepidoptera; family Geometridae; genus Eupithecia; species Eupithecia inturbata. The sequence continues at coordinate 6,246,006 of OY759195.1, forward strand.
TAACATAAACACACAAAAAAACACTGCCGAAATTCGCCTGCTTTTGTTTTTCGTATAGGTACTGATTCAATATGAAACTTTGTACGACTACCCTGTAAAATACTAACAATTCTAATTTCCGGGATAGTACCGTATCAAAAGTACAATAAAACGCCAATAAAAAACTGGTTATGAAAAACCTTTTACACGCTCGTTGTTTGGGCGGGCGGCGCCGTAGGGTCAACGACCTCGCTTATAACTTCCGCTTACCTGCAAGCGCTACTCGTTAGCCTAGACTTGATGACAAAGAGGGTAAAGTCATTTAGTCAAAGTGAAGTGATTTTGGGAAGATTGGTTTTATGCAATTTGTGGCATGAACTATCACTGATACATAAAATTTTAAAGTAACTCTCGTTAATGGACGAAAATAGGAATTTTCGTCGGTCTAGATTAGCTTTGTTAGAATCAGAACCCGTTGATCACCGATACAGAAAATAAAATTCATGCAACATGCCACTAGGCTCTAAAGATCCAATAAGGCGCTCATCAGGGGAGGCCTATGTGTGTATGGTGTGATGCCACTCGGAGATTAATAATATTCATATCTTGAACTTGCCTAAAAGTCAGGTGTCAGGTAGAACGCAGCTATCTATGCACTGCATTATAAGGGAGAAATATACGGAACTATTCCTAGCCCTAGGGAGCTGGTCACCTACATGCTAGCAGTAAAGCGAAAATCATGCAAAAATGACAACTTTATCAGTTGTCGAACGTTTAGGAGAAGACTAGCCTTGTGCAATTAATACTGGGCTTGCCTTGATTGCTGATTGGTTTTATGAATAAGACTGCAGGATTGTTGAGAGTGGTACACAACTTGGAGGTCTATACCCACCAGTGGGTGGAATCAGCTCGCATTACAATAATGGGTTTTGGTAAAGTATAGTTAAATTATTTTTCATAAACAAACCAGTGCCTTGATATTCGCCATTAAGCTTCTGAACATAATCGAAGGTAGGTACAATAACTTCATTCTCTCACGACCTAAATCTACAGTACCTACGATTCCCAATACCCGCTGGGGGCGTTGCAATGCAGATTGTAGGTACAACCGCGGTGAAAAACCACGATGTTTGTTAGGTGCATTGAAAACTCCGAGGATTGACCATAGATTTGTTTGTTTGTACATTAATGCTTTGAAAAGGAATAAAGGATTCTCTGTTAAGATTTATTTAAAGCGCATCCTCATATGACCGTCGACAGATTTGACAGCTTAAAACTAAACGCGTCAACGCTTGATAAGACTCGGTGAACTTCGACCAACGCATAACTAAACCTTATGAGCGCAAATCATAAGGTTTAAAATAAAAAGCTTAAATTCGTCTTTAATATTATTTCCATGTTATGGGTTTCTATGTATTAGTAATTTTCCGATTTCTTAACAACTTATTTTTAATGGTTTTCGACATATTCGTCGTTTTCTAAACATTTTACAAAGATGTAGGTCCTCCGTTGTATTTATAAATATTTTGCGTTGATGAATATGAATTGGTAGAGCATAGGCCAATAGTGAGGTGAGATTTTAGCGTGTGAATAGCCTACTAAGAGATTATAAGACACATTATTATCAATGTATTTTTACAGCGACGGTACCTCAACCCAACTTTCAAACAAATCTAGCTGCTAGACCGATCGCAATAAAGAACATATTGCAAGGATATTGCTTCTCGGTCTGCAAAGATGATATTGTAAGCATTGTAGTTGTTTCATTGGAATGTTGAATGGGTGACTTAACTTGTCCACTTTAGCTCGAACTTTAAAGCAATTAAGTAAGGATTTGCTACCCCATGGCAATAGTATAACCTACATAAACAAGCCTATCCTGGCTTACGTAAAAAAATCATACATCAACATACGTCACGCTAATATTATGCTAAATTTGGATGGATGGATGTAAGTTTGTTTCCTTGACACGGCAATACTCAAAACTGCGGAACGGTTCCGGCTGAAATTTTTCAAAGACATACATATAACAAATAGGCTACATTTTATCTCAAATTTCCCATAGATTAGAAATTTGAAAACGTTAATTTTTATATACATATTAGGAACCCTATGTTCCTAATATGTATATCTAAGTGAACGTTTAAAAATTTCTATACTTTGGGAAATTTCAGAGAAATTTGTTGTATTTTATATATTGAAATAGGTATCATAGACATAGTGTGGTATGGTTCAATCGTTAATTTATTGGTAAAATATATTATTACACGTCAAATAGTATAAAGCACGCCTTAAAATATACGAAAGTATATCGATGGGAGGTACATTCAATTATAATATTTCAATTAATCAATTATACATTTCAATAAATATAATATGTAATAGTCTAATAATGATGTAGTTAAGGATTAAACCACCATCTTTTTCTCTATGAAAGTTATGCACACGTAGGTACCCACATAACTTTGTCTCTCTCTCTCCAAATAAGGTTTCCTGGAAGAGAACTCTTTTAAGGGTTAAGCTCGCCTTTGCCATTCCTTCTCTAGTTTTATGTTTTATATGTATGTTTTATTTAGTGCAATAAAGATTTGAGAATTAGAACGCGTGCGAAGCCGCGGGCGGAAACTAGTACAACTTACATAGCTTATCTGGGACTACGGAAAACAAACCATACAAACATATCGTAAAGTAATAATTGGTAAAGTTACGCCTGTTGTGCCATAGAAAACTTTACGCGTAAACCGTTCAAGTAAATCTACCATGCAAATCTAAAGCCTTCGTGAGAAATTATTGAGTGTAGAAAATTGTACGCATATCTACTATTCGGTGAATTTGTTTGTATTCAAGTTCTGTTGTAATTTTCCAAAAGTTTTATGAATGAAAACGATAATTCTACACTGAAATTGGCGACATATACGCACTCAAATCACAATTTAGAATCGGAATTAAAAAGTAATTTAATACTAAGTACTAATAGAAGGTCTTCTAACTTTCTAGTTGGAAATTTTCGTAAAATAAGCGGCAAAGCATGTAACGCTTTAGCAAAATAGATCTTAGCATTCTCTGATTAATTACCTTTTTATTTATAGAGTTTTTTTCTATAGCTACATGAATTAGAATGTTTCTAACGGGAACCTGTCTCATATAAGGACAAAAAAAAATACCTACAGTCATATAAAAAAAATATCTCACTCAATTCCTAAAATCCAGCGGCCTGTGAAAACGGTCGTATCAATCTATCCGTGAATAGCCTAAATCCAATCTAACGCTATGCAGGGTCGGGAATAAAAAAACCTATATTGTTAGCAACATGCAAAACCACAGCGGTTTAGCAACATGCAAAACCGCTGTGGTTCCAACAAAATTAAATAACAGTTTGATTTTATGTGATATTGAGATTGACGTAGGTTCTGACGGTTGAAAGTAAAGTCAGATAATCACTTTTAGAAAAAACATACTTTAGATCCTCTCAATTGACTTGTACGAACTAAATTCTCTACTACGAGAATCTGAACTACCGATATTATTCTCCACGCATAGATCTTAAGGTATGTGACACACGTAGCGCTCAGCGAAGCGAGGCAGCACGCAAACATGCGCTTTGTTACCCTCAATAATTTGAGGATATCAAATTATTATGAGAACTCCGCTTTTCTTCGACAATTAAATTGAAGATAAACGAACTGAAACTCTATGATTTTGTACTGATTATGAGGTAACGAAATTGAAAAGACGGGAACGAACAATCGATTCGTAATTGGGGTTCTTACAACAATGCACTATTAAGTGAGTTGAACTTTTCTGGGCCATGGTAAATTTCTGTTTCGCGCTGTCTATCCATTATGTGTTTCGAAGCTTTTAAAAATTCATAGGTTAAAAATTCATGTGTTGTGATGCTCCTCGGTCGAATTTTGCCGCATCACTTCTTACACGCTTTCTCTTGTGGCATCCTGTTCCGTTCTCCAACGTAAACAATATTATGTCCGTTTTGTTCACTGTGACTAACATTGTTTGTAAGGTATGTGTAAGTTTATTTGCTTTGCTACTTATTGTACATTAATTAAGCATGTCTTACACAATAATTTATTCCAAAGCAGATTCTGTAGAGTTGTTTAAATCAAATGATTCTTTACCAATAATTTCCTTGCTGGGTAATCGATCTCCATGGTGCAAATTTTGATGTAAGCATCTTTAGAAATTTCGTGTGATAGAACCGGTTGCAATATTATCAAACTAACATAAACAAAGAATGCCTATAAAGCTGTCGAGTCAATAGGTGAAGAGTTTTGGGACGACAAAGTGTGTCGACTAACAGTAACTGTCGTGGACAACCTGTTACCGCTGTTTCGGTTGCTAGCATGTTAATTATGGCTGTCTGCCAATGGCGACTAACTTTCCTTTTTGTCAATTGTTACACATTTTTGAGAAGTTTATAACAAAGGAATTTCTGGGGCACAGTGAAAGAATGCTAGCTATCAAACACAAAAGAAAATCCAATTGAAATATTTGCATAAGTTTTTTTGTCTTAGGTTAGATTTTACGTTGTAGTTGTTAGGGTTTCGAACGTTTGTCAATTATACAAATATGTTCAGTTAAACAGCCTTCGTTTTTTAATGAATAACTAAAAACACCTAAAAATACATCGCTCTGCAAACGTCGAAGTTTAGGGGGCTCTTTCCCCCTAATAAAAACTATACACACATCATCCTTCCTACCTCTGGAGGGGGGGGATCATGTGTGTATAAATTTTTAATTTCCTTTTTTCTTACTATGTGTACAGGCGCACGAAATGTATTATCATTTTAAATTTTATGTTAGCTGCGGTGGGTGCTGAGATATTCAAGATGGAAAAAAGGACAGGCAGAGCGGACCATAAGGGTTTCGAAACCGATCGTTTCGAAACCCTAAAAAGATACATACAGCCGGACATGGAACCTTTTTTCGAAGTCGGTATAAAAAAAGCATTCAATTCAGCGAACATGAATGACTACCTAAATTTCTGCCTGACATTATGTCTTTAGTGACGCAAGTGCGTATCGTACCGAGTATCTGATAGTTATTGGATTGAGTAATTCTGAAGTGGTATAATGTCTCTTGATTCATAGAGATGAATCAACGCTTATAGCAATTGATATACGACCTTCGCTATCTTTAATTGACAACAAGTCACAACCTTGACCACGTGTTTTAACACCCAGGATTGGATATTTCTATTCTTATTTCGAATAATTAAATTAGATTGCTTGTCTACAAAAATGTTGCAACAAATAAATCTCTTATAACAGCCGAATTTCACCATCATGCTCGCTATAAATTAGACATCGCAAAAATGGATTTATAAATTATATTTTGTTTTTGTTTTGACGAGAACGGTTCGTTCACAGAGGTTGATATCTGTGGGTTCGTTATTAACCACTTCCTACCAACAAATCCAAAGGGAATCTGGTTTTATTCAAAATGTTCACAATCACGAATGGAGTTTCCCTCACAAAGCGACTGCTGAGCTCTCAGATTGCATCATTGTGTTGAACAAAAATGCTGCAGTGCTAATTTAGCATGCACCGCGCTTCTCATGAATGCCGTTATGAGCTTACGAACGCAAAGCCTAGGTCTAGTTTAACGAGCTCACGAATAAAGGCTAATAAACTACTTCATCAGAAAAGCACGACTTGTAACCCTAATCGCATTTTACTGTACCTACTCGGGTAGGGGTTTCCATGAACCATCGAAACCACCGACAAAAATTGTGAAATACATGGGAATATATTTACTCACGTCCAAAATAAAATCGAACGCGCGTTTCATAATTTGAATTCATCGCATGTGAAATACAATGGCAACATTTTTAGTTTCAAAATGGAATCGAATCGATCTCGCACTCAAATTTGATTTAGTTGGAATAGGTTTTGTGCCAGAAATTCCGACAGACGATTTGTTAAATATTCTGAAAATAAGTTTATCGTGGGTCCTGGTTAATCTGAAATAGTTACCACATTGAGAGTAGCCTATTAAGGCGTTATCGACTAGAGTACATTCATTGAATACATCATGGAGGTTTCAATGAAAGCAGTGGTTTAACCACTTAACAAGGAATGGGGCATATATCTTGGTAACCACGCTAAGCTAAAACAATGGCTAATCTTACTGCAACGCGTTATTAGCCTGGATTTATCGCAATGAATTGTTTCAAACCATTTCTAAATGCCAAGTTTGTTATTTATTGCCACAACAATAAAGAAGTAACGTAACCTTAACCAAATTATATTAAAATTTTGCATAATATGATGAAAAGAAAAGTAAATTGGTGTGCTCCGATCGAATATTTAAATGTATACAAATTTTATTTCTTTATTCGAATATGTAGGTCAACATATTCGAATAAAGAAATAAAATTTGTAATCAAAGACAACAAAACCAAAGATAGCAAACAAACAGCCAACGGAATTTAACAAATACAAAAAACAACCTGATTAAAGGTTGCAACGCTCATTCAACGGTCCGATAAACGCAATTACTCAACAGGGATCTAGGAAGAGTTCTCTTTGACTAGGGTTGCCTATAATACGCGAATTATAAGTTGGTACATCAAGTTCTCCAAAAAGCCTTCGAAAGTGAGAGAATATGAGTTAAATATAGTTATTTTAATTCTTGTAAGCAATTTCTTCTTTTCATCAGACGTCTAGAATTTCATATCCTCTGACAACCCTATACGAGTATAGTATATAATCTTAGTCTAATATTAAAACGTGAATCGGAACGTTCATATTTCTTTTCCGTGCCACGAAACTTTAATCTGGTTCTCTGTAGAATTATGTACGCTAGTTATTATCCTATTTTGCTAAATAACTGAACAACGGCCTAATTTGTACAAAGTCTGGTATTTTAATGTTTTTTATTGCATGTTAATCTCATTTGAAATAGAACGTCTACTCATAAATAACCCAAAAACATCACGACGCCAAAAATTTTAGCTGGTGTCTGAAAGATAACCCTCAAAATGAGACAAAAGATAAAATCGACACGCCAAATTATAGCCGCCATAGCCGTGAACTTATCTAAAACGTATCTAGGTACACAAAAAGGGTCGCCATTGAATGGTTATGTCTTATTTGATAAGGGTCTGTTGTTTCCGTGAGTCAGAAATTTCGCGCTAGCATGGTAACAAGACAAGCTAATAAATGGGTACCCTGAACAACTCGAGCGGAACTTTCTTTAGAGTTCCACTGTTGTATACACATTTGGAAATTCTAAGGGTCTTAAGTCATGCCGTCATGCGTCAGTCAGAAATGTGACGGTAAAATAACATCTTGATAAAGTTGAGATCGTGTAAAGCGCCCTTTATCTCCGGAACGAGCAATGGTACAGCAATATCGTTAATATCTGACTTCGAACAATGGTAGACATCCCCTCGCTGCTGTAATGAACACGAGAAAGCTCAGTTACGGCACATCTAGCCCGATAACATTATGCACTGTGATGAAAATCTATTTTACGGAAAATGTTTTCACACTGGCTGCATGCGACACGGTACATATATATATATAACTTATACGTTTCTATTTTCAAATTTAAATTTATTTAAGTACTACGTGTCATTGAAACTTGGCGTGGCGTTCGAATGTTTGAAATTCGAAAGCAATTATAATTAAAATTAACTTGGTTTCGGCCTGTCTCGATCGTCGGGCAATAGTTTTTCCTGATAATTCCAGAAAGTAATAAATTTCTGCCAACCAATAAATATTGCATAACACTACATACTAATATACTGGAACCATTAATCGCCGTAAGAGTTTTTGTTCCAGATATTGTTGTGTTAGCAATAAATTAAGCGTAAGTTCCTGATATTACAATCTCTTGTTACTGTTGCTTTATAGTAGAGTGCAATGAGCTTGAATTACGCTTATCTTTTATCGTATTACAATGTTTGTTGTTCCATAATGCTAGTGACACGCGTATAAACTGTAACACGGATCCTTCATTATGTATCTACGTCATTGAGGGGACGACAGTGAGTCTAGTGGTGTATTATTTTGCCTATGCCTAAGTTGGTACCTAGCTTAAGGGCAGGGTTGAGATGATTTAATCACTGGATTTAAATCAATTATTTTTTCACTGCAATGAAAACAGAAAGCAGTCAAAAATGTATAGGGAGTCCCCAAATTAAACTTTAGTGCACACGCCCAATAGACCTAATACCTGCTCTCTGGTTGAGTATTCAGGGAATCCTCTGAAATTAATAATTTTCACGAATTTTCGTAGTATCCTTCATATATTCATTCCATAAAGTTTAAATACTGCAAGCTATCTGAAAAAAAGGTGCTAAACCTATATGTTTGCGCCAAGTCATAGCCGTTTAATAATTTAAATAGAGAATGGAGATAGTAATCGAAATTGAAAAAAATTAAACAGAACATATCAGACAGAAATAATATCTTAGTGTCTTCTCTTTCTGCTAGTACTTCATGTAGTTCACATACCTTTCGTACCTACCCATAAAAACCTTATATCTGAATAGAACAAAGCGATTATAATACAAATGAAAATAAAATCTAGTTAATCGGATATTTAAGTTTATTTTTTATTAAATAATTTTTATTATAATCCCTGTTTTGAGGTTAGGTATGAATGTCTAACTCAAAAATATAAAATAAAAAAGCCATTATTATTATTCTTTTAACAAGTTATTTACATTTTGAAAAAAATATTTGTTTTGTTTTTGTTTTGTTTTTGTTTTGTTTTGTTTTATTTGGGAAATAAACAGTACATAATACCTAAAATTAGAAACGTAAAATTAACATAAACCAAAAGAATTTCCACAATTAAATAACACAATTACAATTACAATTATTCAATTACAATTATTATATTTGATTTAAAAACAAAATTACTTATTTGCTAAGGACCGAAGGGGCTTGTATATCCTCCATTTGTAGCCATATATTCTTGAAGAAAACTACTTTTATAGTCGATGATGCCCGAATTCTGACAAAAAATATTTATGCGACATTACCTACCTGCTTACTCATCACTAGCTGAAGGTATCGCGTTATTTTTGTACACACGTTTGAAGTAGATCTATTTAAGGAAAGTTATATTTATAGGGTTTTTAAACGAAGCTTACACTTACGGTAATTCAATTATGAGATTTTGTTACGGTTGCACCTTTTTGTAAATGCGTTAACGTAGGGAGCTTGCTTCTGTAATTTTTGATAGCTAATTTGATAGCTCTACTTTTTACTGAAAGCTCTGATTTCGGTACCTACCAACTATATATTATGGATGAAGCATTCCTTTGTATTAGGCGCTTAGTTGGTCCACTACTAATCATCTACCTTAAGCGTCTACCACAATTTCATATCAGTTTGATCTACATTACGGGTTATTTGCGATAGAGCTTCGGCTTCGCCACAATCAACCGTCAGTGTATACAATTTAGGGGAAGTTGTAGCAATTTGCTTCCATCACAAACCAATCATTGGCGGTGACGTCGGTAGAACACCCGGCGAGTATAGGACCCCGACTCTGGATTCTATCGAAATAATCTCGAACGTCGCTTCGGCGGCGGATTTAGATACACACTGCTGAATGTTACGATTACCCGGCTGGGTGTGATATAAAATATGACGGTCTAAGTCGAATACGTCAGAATAGCACCGTGTCGCGTTTTTCCCAAATGTTGCATGGTCGGCAAAATCCGAAGGTGCAATGTTGTTGATTTTTATGTCTGGGTTAGTGATATGAAAGATTGTCGCGTAAGCGCTTCTACAAATTGAACATAGACTGTTGATTTTATAACTTTTCATATTGCTGTGTCTGCAACATTTTTCATGCCTTCACTCAGTTTGTTTAGCCTTTTCATTTATTTCTCAGCGTCAATTTGGAATAAGAAAGGAATGTTACGAAAATTAAGATGAACAAATGCATTATTAGAAATCGATCTTTCAAAACTTTATAGTTCCCAAGTTCTTGCAGTTTTCTGAATATTTTATGCAGTTTCTCAATGATACCAGACTATGCAGTTGTCAAACTATGTTTGCATATCATTTGGCGTTGCGAAGTCCCTGTCTTGTTGGATGAGTACTCGTATTTCATAGTATCTATGTCGTAAAAGCCTGTTACATTTAGTACCGCATCCGATATTTGATTGTAAGAGAGGAAAGCTACAATTCGAATTTGATTCTGAGAGGGTGGGAGCATGGTGTGAAGTTTATCGATAGGTTTGTTTAATGTAGACTATAAAATCCATGCCAATAATTTAGGTTATCGACTAACACTTGTTACTAAGAACTTTATTATCATCAGGATGAAAAAACACATTATTTCTGTAATTGCTGGCGACCTCTGTGATGCGGCGGGCAAAGGTCCACCTGCGGCGCGGTAGCGGGCTTGCAGGTTCGATTCGAGAGTAATGTTAGTTCCGGGTGTTCTAGGTGTGTTCTATGTATGATAAAAAAATATATATCTTTGTAATATAATGTAATAAGTGTATCAGTTCTCTAGTACCCCTTATACAAGCTCAGCTAAGCTTGGGGCTAGATGATGCTGTGTTTAAAAAACTTGAAGAAAAAAAAGTTGTATGTCTCCTCATTAGTCATTACTCATTATCTACATATGCCTTACCTTATTTATTTCGCTAGGTATTTATCTATTTAATTACTTTCTAATATAAATGCAGGTTTCCAAACTAAACCAAGCATTATTTTGTAGCAGTTTAGTCATTATTTTATCTTCAGGTACCCGTTTCCAAAGCTAGTAACTTTTCCAATATCAGAAATGGGACCTGCATTTGCAAAATGAAATACACACCTCTGTTCCTTGTTTTAGTAGCCGTGTCAACGGTACTCGGTTTCAGTTCAGTTGTTTTATGGCTAACGTCTGCAGTTGGCTTCTTACTTACATATCTCATATCACAGTGCATTATTTAGATACTTAAAACCCCATAATGCCGGTATATTTCTAAACCCAAATCCCAAAAATGAGACCCATACCGCACTTGGTTTGGATCTTATTTCACGTTAGATAATTGATAATGGTGTACGAGTTAGCCGGTGTTGTGTCGTGCATTGGCTTAGAATTTGTACCACCCCAAGTCTTCCCGCGGGTGTCGTAACCCATATGCCCAGCATGGGGATTATGGGCATTACCCCCCGTGAGATAAACGTCAACAAGGCGCTTATCAGGGGGGAGGCCTTGGTCCACCAGTGGACCAGTATAGGTTGTGGAGATGGAGTACGAGTTATTTGGGAAATTAATGATGGTAGGTAAATTGGTGGTACACCAAATAACCCATGCTTTAGAAAACTATCCAAATTTTAATACAAGGCGCTTATGAATGTGAGTGGGTTAACTACGAACCTTATCTGTGTTAGAAGAACAACAACGTAATGTTCCATCCCTTAAAGAGAGCTTAGCATTTATGAGGAGCTTGCTGACCCGACAGACGTTGTCCCGTCTTAACTATTAATATTGAAATTTGCTAATTTCCTTTATTATTTTTTTCTTTCATAAGAACCTTCTCCTATCAATAACAAACACAACAAAAAAGAGTCAGCGAAATGGTCCAGCCGTTCACGCGTGATGCCGTAACCAAGGGAAATACGGATTCATTTTATATATATATCTATATATATAAAAGAAAGTCGTGTTAGTTACACTATTTATAACTCAAGAACGGCTGAACGGATCTCGGTGAAATTTGGCAGCGAGGTAGATGGTATCTCGGGGCCGGACATAGGCTACCTTTTATTCCGGAAAAAAGCGTGCGAAGCCGCGGGCTGCAGCTAGTACTAGTATATAAATAGATACGCCAAATTACGAGTAAAAAAAAGTAAGACATTTATAATTTTAATACTTACACTTTTGTCATCACGGTTAAGAAAGGTCCAATCCGTAAAATTACTACTTTTAGAGCACATAAAGGTCTTCACTATAGTAATGCCGCGCAAATCTCTTTTTTATAATTTATTTCTTCAAATTCAAATTTGAAATCATTCAAAAAGGCCTATAAAATAAGGTTTCTTCAAAAAATTTAAAACCTAGAGTGCTTTTCACGAAGGAAGTCCCGCGGCATTTAGTGGAACTAAATTTATTTTAACGCTAATTTTATTCGGTTGCACTACCTACAGCGCTGCGTCTAGGGGACTTCTTTCGCGAAAAGCACTATAGTAATCACATTGACCTCTCAGTAGACTTAGTAGATCCAGAGACTAGTAAGTAGTATTACTTTACTAGTCTCTGGTAGAACACACAGGCCAAATGGCGCCAGCAGTAAAGTCTGACGTCCTTGACTCGCATTGTTGGGCGTGTTAACGCGATAAGGTTTACCACACTTATTAACATAGCTGAAAGAAATGGATTGTTTCACTAACGCAATTCTTAACATATAGTTGACTAACTGCTGCCTGCGGCTTCGCACGCGCTTTTTAAGTAGCCTATGTCCGTCCTGGAATACTATTTACCTCCCTGCCAAATTTTATTAAGATTTGTTCAGCCGTTAAGCTGTGAAAAGGTAACAGACAGACAGACAGACAGACAGAGGTACTTTCGAATTTATAATATTAGTATGGATTGGTAAAGTTTTAAAGACGGACACAGATGTTACGGAGAAATGTCGATGAAAAAAAGGCAACTACTCAACTTCATCATATCAGCCCACACAAGTCCACTGCTGGGCTTCCCCTATACGACGCTACCAACAAATTGGTAGTGCATCCGCAAGATGTCAAGAGTCCTAAGGGCTTGTACACACATACTATCAAATCAAACTAAATAAATAAGCGACGTTTGTGAATGTAGACGGACCGTAGGTAATATCACTCGGCTATATTGGCCGTATTCAGAGGAGATAACTTGTCAATAAACAGATAAACATTTTATTTTATAATTTGTCAAATAATACGTCACAATAATTGATTTCACATAACAAAATTTAATTATAATGATGAAAGAATGCACATTATTCAGAATTTAAAAATTCGTCAAAGGTATAAAACGTCTTCCATACGAGCCAAATTTTTAGCTAGTTCTTAAAATACATACAATAAATACAATACGTCGTGACACGACACCACATAATACCTTCTCTATCTATGTACATAATACATACTATCTCCTAATGTCTTTAAACTAACTACGACTAGGGAAGCTCCAAATATAGCAAAAGCAATACCAATAAAACGTCTGGCTGCTCGTACAGTAGTAGAAACCAACATCCAAAACAGAATTGACGACGGTTTAGAACTAATTTCGGAATTTAATAGTTTATTCCTATTTTGGGTGCAGTCAGACTGTCTTAACTTCTATAGGAATATCCGATGGCGATTCGCTAATTTAGTTTAGCTACCTACTACTCTACTTAATAGTATTTACCAATACCTACCCCCAGACAAAAAAACTTTATGAAAGTAACGAATGACGAAAGTACTTTTTGACAAAATATGTTTAGGCATCTCCGTTGTTTAACGATCCGAATCAACTTTAACTCATTAAAATAAGAGTGTATATTTATAAGACGCTGTGTGATAATATCTAAAATCAGGTGAGAAAACATTTCTGTTGGTTTACGATCTTGGGGCTTAATCGGTGGAAGTTATGGGGAACGAAAGACCGCATTTAGTTATTCGTGTCTTGTGCTCGACTTGTCAGCTAAATTAATGATGCATGCAATTTGGAATTTGAAAATACACGTAGTTCACACGTCAAAAGTAAAGTAATATCGTTCGAAAGACATCTTGATACATAGTTTAAGTAGAGCATAGTAGAGCAATTTAGACAATTTCTAAAAATACTCCAAGCAGATAGTTTAGAATAAACTGAATTACACGCATTTTTTAACACCTAATTGATGGCACATATTTCTACATAATTAAGTTGACTGTCGATTATACAAAAATAGTTTGTGTCACGCATAGTATTTCCCACTTAATGAGTCGAAGGGACGGTTTATTCGTGTCGTTTACTCGTAATTAGAAGAAATTATTCAGTGGTATTTTAATGTAAAATTTTGTTACGTAATAGTTTAAGTAAGGCCTGAAAATACACTATTGATGAATTATGTTTAAGTCACTTTACCTACTCTAAGATACGTTTTAAGAAACTCTTGTGGATACGTAGTCTATTAAAAAAAATCTTCTGTCAATCTTGAAATAACAACATACTCCGAAACATAACAATAAATAAAAATATAATAACATAACTAGAGTGCTCGGCACTTAGCCCCCTTAATTATTCTAGTTTTTGTCCGATTTCATTATTTATATTACGTTCCGTTTCAAAATATTAGACAGTTTAAATTGACATGGGCAATGAGTTTCTTCAATAAAGTACAAAGTAGCTTCATGACATGACCGGAACCACTTTGTACAAAACACTTACTGAATGATATTCTTGTAATAAGTACGATAAGTGGTAGAAACTCGATCTATGTTCACGTTCACCAGCCTTATATCAGCAATTAAAAAATAAATAGTTGACCGAATTCGATTCCGACGGTTCCGTGTTCAAATCTAGCGTCAGTGACGTCAAATTAACTCGATCAAAGTGGAAATGGCGCGAGTTTTCCATGCTACTTGTTTCGGGTTGCTGTCAACGACTCCACTAATGCTTCCTGCTGCTTCCAATTTTAAACTTCTGATGGTGTTTATCTGTGGCACAATTTATGGGCCGTTTGAATTAGGAATTGATTTTGGAGAACCGTCGAACTTTCAGAGCACATCGCATCGCTGAACACAATCATGTGACTTACTTGTGGCTTGATTGTACTTTTAGTTCAGATTCACCGCAGCAGCAATTTCGTTGTGTACAGTTACATTGAAAATCAACAATAATGGAATCCCACGGTGCGAGTTCAATGATCGATGCGTCACGCTTGCTGACTTTGACAGTACTAAGATCGTAAGATCTCCTCAACATTTTCAATGATTTTGTCTAAGCTCCAATTTGTTACTTTCTAGTTACTGACCACTTCAACATTTTCAGTGATTTCTGTCTAAGCTCCTATTAGTTACTTTTTAGTGATTGACCATGTCAATATTAAAAGTGATTTTGTCGAAGATTTTTTAGTAGTGATTTACTGCTTGAAACACAATATAATAGCCCTGTCGTGCACCCAAAGTATTTTTAAAATTGCAAATATCATCACTTTACCTCGTCTATATCAAATAGCCTGCAAGTACCTCGAAAAGGCACGGGTGCTCTAAATTTATGAGGATAGTTAATGGTTCTGCATTCAATTTACCAATGCAATTTCCATTTGAATTTTTAAAACGGCTACAGTCAAATTCCCGTTATTTGAATCTAAACCTAATGATTTCGTAAAGTTGATTTATTTAACTTGCTATTTTTTTCTGCTTTTTAGCTGTAAACAGCTGTCTTCTTTGGAAATCTAACCCAAGTCTTTGACGAATTTAGTAATTCTCTCATTATTCATTACTGTTCATTATTCGATGCTCGAAGTTTCTCTGTTTATACCGAAACATTTGTTAGACTAGATAACACAATCATATAAAAAAGCCTGCATAATAATTTGTGTTGTGTTGTGTGTGAAGTCAAATTCAGGTCAAGCTTCTCTAGGGAGCGGGAGCTATAACTCATTTGAGAGCTTTATCGAACATTAATGGATGGTATTGCCAACATATATGTTATAGGTAGCCTGATTTTACGCTACAAACTGGCTGAATAATTCAGTAAAGTAACCCAGTCACTAATGATTCATAAAATGTATACTTACCTACACTCCCCAAATTTATAGAAGCCTTTTAGGTCTAGGTGAAGATGCCGTAGGTCACGAATGTTCTGGCTCCGACCTCTGTTTCCAAAGCCAGCTGGCAACATTTTTAGTACTTTCAGTTAAGCTTAAAACCGTTAGCCTTGTCGTTTGCGTTGCGGGCAGCACATAATCTTTACACCGATAGTGCTTTGAAAAAAACCTTTTCCTGAAACCTTTTAGCTTTTTGAGTGTTCGCGTAAATTAAATATTGGTCCTGGCGTAGGCCTAGGAATTTTTCTAAGTAACACGATATTAACCTATTATGTGATCAAGTACTTAGTTCACATAATAGCTTTTTGCACGAACTCTGTTTCAGAACCTAATTGCGTACTTATAATTGATCTTTGATAAGGAGAGGTTTCGTGCGCTTTTAGGTTTTTCCCGATTCGCGTGTTAAGTGTTAAGTATTATTACAATTAAGTACAATCCTAGTTTCCAACAAATTTAATTTATTTACCTACATATACTCACAGCATTATCTGGTCGCAAAGAAAGCTGGGTGTTATGAAAATCTACCAGATGACTGATACCTAGACATAATCCATTAAATTTACATGTAAATAATACACCCAAACCTGCAGATAACAAATACCTGCAGATCGTGTCAACATTTGTCTCGCGACCGAATTAAATCGAACCCTTAGATAGATAGATCTCTTTATTAAATTATGTGCTAATTTGAACCTTATTTCCAGGTGTCACGGCCAGGTCCAGAGCGCAGAGCCACCTCAGTCGGCGTCCCAGTGTCGGTCGCTGACCGGCATTCCTACGCCGAGGGGCGGGTACCAGCACCACATGGCCCGCCGTCGTCGCCAGGGTTCACCACCGCGCAGAGGAAGGCTGCTGCCACATGCCAGGCTAGCCAGAAACTGCTGGAGGAGACGTTGGCGAAACCTGGTGAGCGTTAACGCTATTGTAATTAGCTGCACGAGAATGAATGATATGTGTCTAGCTAACCAGAAGGTGATCAAACCTAACTCAGTCACTGAGCTATCATCAAAATCATGAACCTATAACTAGTCCACTGATGGACATAGGCCTCCCCTAATAAGCGCCTTTTTGGCTCTCCTCATTATCGTTATAAAGCCGTAGCAGTAAATATTATACTATTTTTATTTTCCTGATATGGGTATCAGGAAAAAAAAAATAGTATAATATTCGTCTTTCGTATTCGTATATTGTATCATAGTATTCCCCAGTGGGCTGGGGAATACTAAGATACAAGAAAGTAACCGAAAAAGTATGCTAGGACCCGGTTTCATCAAATTTGCAGAACAAACAAAGGTCGATGTAAATTCTCGTCAGAGAGACCTTGTCTACCAAACTTCTGATGCCGACTACCCACATAAAATCGAGGAAATACGGGTCTGTTCCAATTCTTTCATTTCTACTTCAATTATTTTCTCATTCGGCCGCCCACACTCCTAAGTTCTTAGCTTGAAAACAACAAAGACCTGAAAATGCCTTTATACCCGAACAAAATAGAAAACATACAATCTTTTTACCAACGTGATTTCGCTGTAAATATTCTATTGTACTAGATGAGACATAGAAACAGAATGCAGCAATTTTACAATCCGAGAAAATACCTATTTATGTGTTGTTGCGACTGCATAAAGTACATCTTCTGCTTTGTGACATTAGGTTTTTCATATTTGCATTTGGTATTAAAAAGCTTGACATGGGTGAGTTGAGCTACATTGTTTGCCTGCTCAACTGTTTCATTGTAAATACTTGTTCCAATTTGTTAGTTTTTTTTTTTTAAATTGAAATAGTCTTTGTTGATAAAGATTTCATACAAAGTACGTTTTAAAAGATTTAAATAAACTTTTTTCGATGAATTCATAGGTATTACGATGAAACAGCTTCGGGCTAATTTAGGTAGGTACCTATTAGGTTTTGTGAAAAATAATTTTCGTTGGATTTTTGAACTTTAATTTCTTCTGAAGTTGTTAAAACTTCAAAACAAGATTTAGCTTTCGAAGAAAACTATGGTATAAACTTTATAAACTTTACCTACATTGTTTCGTAAGTTCAGTATTCCTTCATCAAAATATTTGATCTACTTCTTAAGGAGTACTTACTGACCCGACTAATACAATTAGATATTTACCCGACTTGAATGCCATTCCGCGCAAATTGCGTTTATTACACAAACTCTGAGTAATTTCCAAATGTTTTGGGAAGATTACAAAACAATTTATGCCAGTGCCTTCTAAAATTCTAATTATTAACAAACTTACAATGGAGGCGAGCTTGCAGCACGTATGTATTTCGGATTTTAATGCCAACATCAACACGTTGGTTGACAGTTGAAACACGACCTTCATTCAAACTACACTTTAGCTTTTCGACCTGATTTAAGTATGAGGGGATCCACATACCAATTTCAGTTTGTGGTCCACTAAGTAGAAAGCATAGTTGAAATTTAAAAAGTATGCAACCATGTTAGTTGACTTGAATTTGCAAACTTTAAACTTAAGTTACTCCAAATGACCATCATAGCTTATTAACCAAGATATAGTTTATACAACTCCAAGAAAAATTCTGTTGTTCCGAAATATTTCTCAACTTACGATCTTAACAATTTACCACTGCGAACTAGTGATCGCTTTGCCTCTAAATAATGGAGTCGTTTGATCTGGTACTTTCACACTTCTGTTCTCAACATTTCCAGTACTTTCTCCGACAAATGGCTTCCAACAATGAGTTTTAAATGTCCGATGACCTTTTCAACCGAATGTTTCTGTTCTTGGATCCATCCATTGTGTTTTGCAAGAAACAAAACAAAATTTTTTGACGACATTAGTGTTGAAAAGTCATAACGAGGCACTAAAGCGTCTATAAAGTTATGTATGTGACCTTAAACAGTCGTAGGTGTATAAATCATTAGACTTGTCCTCGGACATATAGTGAAAAACATAACCCTCCTTTTTGCGTAGTCTGGTAAAAAGCAGCTCCATGTATCAGGTACAGAACACCAATTCAACGAAATTTTAGATTTTAATTTGGCAGTTCTCTGAATAACAACATCATACCAAAAACAATTTTATTTCCTTTAATAAGATCACAAGACTTTCTCAGTAAACCTCCCCGCTAATAAGACCTTTGAGTTACACAAATATAGGGACGGACGAGGCGACGACGTCTCAAAGAGGCAAAAAGAAACATTCCCACAGCTAGTTAGTTGATTAAAGCATTAATTAAATTACTTAGCCCGTAGCCGGGACCTTGGGAAATCACGCCACACCTACTTGCAGTGTGGTAGTTTGCGGTGGCAGAAGGCAAAATGTTCTGTTTGTTAGGAATATATAAGACATAAATTATATTATTTTATTTTATTTAACTACATGGGTCCAATCATGGCCGCGGAGGTCACGGCGGCGTAAAAATATATCCCTCCAATCTAGCCCGTGATGTGAAGAGGCGACTAAAGGAACCTATCAGAGTAAGGGCAGAAGCTCCCTTCTGTGTATTTTAACACCTTCACTGCGATCTCTAATCCGGATGCCAAGCGTTGTGATTATGGCGAACCCCTACGTTTGTTCTTTCCTTCTACCACTTGGGGACAAAAATATAGAGGAAGAGAAAATCAATCACTAACTAAAATCAACGATAACTCTTATTTGATAATAATTAATAGTATAAAATTTATCTTTTCTAAGTGCTTATTTTGTAAGCCTAAAGAAATAAATTTATTGAGTTCTGACTTATGTTCAGCTGTGGACAGTTCAATCATTGTATAATTTGCAACTGCGTTTCATCTAGTCTAGTCAAAGTCAAAGTCAAATTAAAAACTCTTTATTTCCATAAATACAATAAATGTATACTTAGAAAAATGTATACTAAATAAATAAATGTATACTTAGAAAAATGTAGATAAATGTATACTTAGTCTATTCTATACTGCAGGTTCAAGTAAACATACTACCTAAGGTACACAATCCATTGGCAAAGCCATGTCCGTTTGAAGAGTACCTAGAGCCCGCATGAAAGGAACATTGAACAATAAAACCCACAGCACAGGACTAGTCTATTGACAGCTATGTAAAAATGCCTGGACAAAGCCTAGGACGTCTCTGTTTGGAATTAGATGCGGTCGAGGGAAATCCTGTAAAAATGTTTGTGTGGAATCTTTATTGTTTTACTGAAAGCTGTTTTGATTATTACCATTTTAACCAACTTAAAAAACAGAAAGGGAGGTTTTATGTTCGGTTTTATGTATGTTTTTTTATTGTAGAGAATGGTCTCTAGTAAAAATGTTACCCCCGACGGATTAGTATTTGTCCCGAATAATTCAAAATCGGTCAAGTGCAAGTGCGGGTGTGTGTTTTTCGTGTTTTTTTTCAAAATATTATAATTTTGAAATCACAACTTGTATAAAGATAGCAAAGAAGGGAATCTTAAGAAATAGATAGATAAAATATAATTTATATAGTTAGCATCAGCATTGCCATACAGCGGGGCAATGCAGCCAGCGTCTTGGGAACGCTTCCGACTGGTATTGATATGGATCAGTTGAGCTACCTGTAGATTGTTTGCAACAGTCTGCAGTTAGCTTAATTGTTTTAATTGTAAATACTAGTTCTAATTTGTTTTCATTATTGAATTGTAATTTTCTTTATTTATATATATAGTATATATATCTCATCTGATGATAATATCAGTAGGTAACATAAATATGACCTTTATATTTAGACCTAGACAAAAGGCCATACCTTATTTAAAATTCAGATGAATTGTGTCGTAAAAAACTGCGGGATACTCATAAAATCTTGTTCACGCCCCATAAAGTTAAACTTAAATAAATAATTCATGGCTGTAACATCTCTGTAGCTCTCGGACATAGAATAAAAAGTCAATATCGTGACTTCCTTCATCTTTGAATATGAATCGGACAATTAAAACAAAGTTTTTTATCTTCAATATCACGCGAAGCTATTGCGTAGATGCTTCTACCTCTTTATAATGGTTTTGTATACCTATTCAGCCTGGTTATGTACACCACACACCTGGTTATGTATACACTAGCAACACTCGATGTAGATTGTTTGATAACAAACCTTACCCAATACTTAACCTAAAATTCTCTATTGCCGCGTCTTTTTACGCAATTTACATTACTCGTCGATTTGAGATCCTTCCTTCAATAAATAGTGCTTACAATATATCTGAAACTCGACGCCAAGCAAGTGAGTTTTAGTTATTTGTGGTTTGTTTACGAACATTCTACATCGATTTTGGCTAGTGTATAGTTCTTTTCATGAAAAGTTTGCTTGAGTTTATTTTTATTTTATTTATTTATTGAGTTGTTGAATATGTAAGTTTAATAACGAAAATTTATGTGATGGATAAAATAAACAAAAATAAATCGTGGCTAATTCAATTCAATAGGAAATTTTGTTTATCAATAGTTTAGCTAAATTTTCTAACTTATTAGCTACGAGTAGGAATTTTCTAACTTATTAGCTAGAGTCTCAAGATGCGTGGCACCTTAACTGGAATCTTAATTTATTTATTTAACACACAAACACATTACAATTTTTTTTATAATATTCATTGTAGCATAAAAATATGTGTGTACAGTTAAGTATAGTTAATATTATTATTCGTACTAAATGGACTAACAGTATACAGAAAAATCTAGTTTGTAAAGACACTGGTGATAAAATTTAATTTATACAACACAACCAATTCTATATCCAGGCAACATTACCTAGTGCAAAAACATTCATAGAGTTGAGGGTATAGTGTTCATGTACGCACGCCCTGCGCACTGCCTAGCTATAAGACCCAATAATACTTACCCTAAGTGTCATTTTCTAAGACGTAAAAAAATACAGAATTGGGACTGATATATGCTTGTAATTGGTAGATACTTATTATCGTTATAAACGCTTCTGATAGCTAGCCATTGTCCACTACTCTCCATACTTGACATACCACATAGGTTATTCAAAGTGTCATTTTCTTAGACGTAAAAAAATACAGAATTGGGACTGATATATGCTTGTAATTGGTAGATACTTATTATCGTTATAAACGCTTCTGATAGCTAGCCATTGTCCACTACTCTCCATACTTGACATACCACATAGGTTATTCAAAGTGTCATTTTCTTAGACGTAAAAAAATACAGAATTAGGAATGATATATGCTTGTAATTGGTAGATACTTATTATCGTTATAAACGCTTCTGATAGCTAGCCATTGTCCACTACTCTCCATACTTGACATACCACATAGGTTATTCAAAGTGTCATTTTCTTAGACGTAAAAAAATACAGAATTAGGAATGATATATGCTTGAAATTGGTATGTACTTATAAACGCTTCTGATCGCTAACCATTGTCCACTACTCTCCATACTTGACATACCACATAGATAATATTATTCAAATTAATACTAGATGCTACTCCCGATGTTATGATATCCTCTTCCGTCCTACCGTAGTTGTGTTTGCTCATATATTTGCAACAAATTGATATTCCGATCAGTTTACAAATGAAGGATGTCAAGCCATGTGATCGAAATCACACTTTATTATAAATATTATATTATAAACGCGAAAGTTTGGATGGTTAGATGTATGGATGGATGTTTGTTATCTATTCACGCCTTAACGACTGTACCGATCGGGTTAAAATTTTGCATATCTGTAGCTCTAAGCCTGGAGTCAAACATAGGCTTACTTTATCCCATGAAACAGTTCCCATGGGAGAGAAATAAAACGTCTCCCTAGAAATGTCGCGTGCGAAGCCGCGGACAGAAACTAGTTTTGTATAAATTTCGCTCGCGATATTTAGCATCCGGAACTCTGCGTATACTAACGTGTCCCTGTTAGAACTTCAAGGAAATACAATGGTTCTATTTAAAATAAATCCATACATATGACAATCATATGATGACAAGAAATCCATCGCAATTTTACCTACCATGCCTACGATACTTTTTACCTATGTTCTTAATTGTAGTTATATTTTGGACAAACAATTTCATTTCGTTTCTCTTGAATCAATCACATCATGAAAAGTTCTTGGATTAAAATTTCAGTTCCACGAAGTTCAGTTTGAGCTGTCTTTCGAACTGAGAATGCGAGTAGAATTGCAGAGTCACCAAATAGGATCATCATTAGGCGCTCATTCCGCGTAGGTATATAAATATAAGAAGCCTACGGACGCTGCAATAAAAAAATAAGGCTGGACAATCCAGACAGCAATGTCTGATCATAGAAGTATTCTGATAGCCTTTTGATTCCATAATGTGCACGTAACATTTATTACAAAAAACTAATCTGTTTTGTTGTATATGGCAAACAAGGCCAATCCAAAACCATTTGAAAGAAATGTTAGCAAATCTAACGCTGGGCTCTTCCAAATAATATACGCTTTGTGGTTAATAGTTATTTGTTCAACAAGTAAAATCGATTTTTTGTGAACAAAGAACCTTTGCTCTCATGTTCAACATACAACTTTAACCTCGACTAGCGAGAATAGATTTTGTAATATTTAAAAAGGCAATCAATTGCAAAAAAATTTGTCAGGAACTCAATCTGGTGATCAACCATGGAGGGTACGAATCCTATAAACCTCTTTCAAACCATGAACGAACAAAATTATTCGTTTCTGTAAAGGTTGAACGCTGTCCAACCTCCTTAATTTTTATAAGCTAAAATGAGTGCAGCTCACAGGTAAGTCTGCAAGTCCCATAAAAATTCCGAACCTGTTGTTTGGTAGATTATTTAAAAAATGGTAAAGCTGTCCGCCTAGAAGAATGGTCTTCACAAGCCAAGTTGTCAAGGTACACATAAAAATGGCGATGCTTTTAGCACCCTTCAGTGAGAAAGTTTACTTCCCCTGGTGCAGATGGCGTAGTTTATTCTTTTTTTCGGCGCCAACCATAGAGTATCAGTAACATATACACCATCGAAATTTAGTTCAGCATTTTGAATTCCTTTTTTTGAAGTTGAATAATAATTTGTATTTCACATGTGAGCAAACCCGATTTTTCTGCCTGTTTTTGAGAAGCAAAAGTCACAATTTCGAGCGAGTGTGGTGAAAACATATTTATTTATTTCTCAAAGAACATGGTTCAATTATAGAGACAAGTTTATACAATTGTACTTAACTTATACCAGTTTTATTGCAGTAAAAAAATTAAAATTAAATTGTAATAAATAAATTTTCGTTTTCTATAGAACTTATTGTCTTATTTTTTGTTACCAGGAACCCCACCAACAATCGTCCAGCCCCCTACCGGCGGCTACTGGCTCGATGGCGTGGATGACAACCCACAAGAAGGCGAAGAAGAATCCCGAGCACAACCTGGCACCCCTCGCCAGGCGTCACGGCGGCACAACATCGATACTGATGATACTGCGAAGTACTACAGGCGGTACTTCCTTGGCAAAGTAAGTTGGACTTTATAGAATCTCCGAAGCAAAAACAGGGATGTAAAAGTTTAATGTGTCCATCTCTGTGTGTCGCCTGTGTATCGTATGTCCGAAACGGAAGAACCCAACAATTTTAATGTTTTACATAAACCAGTTCCACCTATATTTTTTTAGTAAAATAACACAACTTATGGTATGTATCCCGTTATTAGTGACTTTAGTGTTATTTATTATCCATCAGTTTTATTATTTTTATTTAAAAAAAAACCAAATGTTATGATGGTTCACTATAAAATCGTTACAAGTTTTTGTGATTTCGTAAAAATAGCTCCTTTAAAAGCTATCTTAACCATACAACAGTATGTAGCCAGTGTATAAAATCACGCACATTTCTACATGTTTGTGTCCATGTCAAAAAGACTAAGTTTTTTAACAAAAAAGCCGCGCGCAAAATTAGAGTAGAACCCTCTACATCGCACTCTACATAGCAATTCTTTCTTTGTTTAGCTTTTAGCTTTTCAGCCATATTGTGTTTTATGAATACGCAAAGCATGTGTGCTTTTGTAAGATATGAGGATTACCGTAGCCGGCTTCTTCACATACGAAATAAAGTCATAATATTTTTCGAACAACGAGGAAAAACTCAAGGTTTTTTAATATTGCGATGAATGATTCGTATAAATACTGTATTGACCCGTAAATAAATAAATCTGTAATATTCAAAAGTTTTGGAAGAGTCGTGATCGATCGACGCCAACACTTTTGGCACTGCAATCGAAAAGACGCTTCGTAACCTAAGTCACGTTCGGTTTTCGAAATCTTGCTATCGAAAAGCACACAAATCGACCCTTCGTGACCGCAGAACACTTTCTTCGAGTGTTCGATCAGGTCGAGATAAAAAATAAAAAACTGAAAACGTGCGCGCGTTCCGATTGCCGCCATGCTGTCTGCCGCCACGTAAATAAGCGTTGCCAACTGTTCAGCGCTAATTTTACCAGTGATTTTATGAGTAACTGGATTACCTACTACATGTCTACTTGTGTAACAATGCTTTATGAGCAATTAGGGAAACACCTAAGTATGTAGTAACTAAAAATAGGCAATGAGGCGATTTCTTTAAAAAATATGTACTTGTGAACCCAGTACATACCAGACTGAAAAGAGGGCTATTTGCTGCTTATTTGTGTTATCAAATTAATGTCGCAAAAACTCAATTTTTATTTTGACACATTCCATTGATATCCTCTCATCTCCGCGAAATATCAAAAAAAAAGTATGCATCGCTATCTTTTGATTTCTATGGTAAATAGGATTAACTTATGAAAACGTCGCATTGAAAAAAAATGCAAAAAGCGATAGAATTATATTATGTATTTAAAATTACATAAACAAACCCAGACTTTACTACACAGCTTCAAAAATATTGATGAGCGTATTTTTTTTTCAAACAGGTATTCCATTCTATTGTGGCACTATTGCTAGGAAAAATGTACCTACCTTCACTCTGGATAAAAATAAGCGAGCCCTTTGCCCACTTGGTCACGTTTCCCTTGACATATGAATATGTCACGTCAAAGTCTATGCCTTTTACGCCCTGACCTTGTATAAAGCCGTAGCCATAAGAAATCACTGACTGGTAATAATTACTGCAATCAATTGCAGAAGGTTTTTTTATCCGTTTGTATTTTGCTGTAATTACGGTCTTTAGGGACTTGGTCGTTAAAAGAAATTGTTTTTTCGGGAGACTATCAAATTTCATGTCTCTGTTATAACTTTTTGAGAGTTTTTTTTCTTTCTTCAGCTCCATTAACCTTCAGAGAGTTTAAAATTAACTGATGACAATATATTTTTATGTTTAAAAACCGCTGTGACAGAACTTTGACATAGAAGAAACTAGGTGCAAGCTTCAGTTAGGTACGTGTCAGAAAGATTTAACATTGTAGAAATAATAATGTTTAAGATGCTCCATAACCTACAATGCCATTTGATATCATGGTTGGTTACGCTCGATCCGTGTGTACAGTGAGAAACGGTAGCGACTTATGAATTATCGTGAAGTTTACCCATTTTTGACACACGGTTATGGGGATGCTTTGTCAATTAACAAAAAAAAAATATTATTTCGAATAGTTTATTGAAAAAAAAAACACTATTCATTTAATCCTCTTCAATAAGTCCCGATAAAGCAAATTAGATTAGTTTCGCACAAGCTATCAATCTAGCTAGATGAAGAACGCGCTGGTCACTCAGGTCAACAGAACAAAATGGTTTTTTTCGCACGAGCTAGGTAATGTGCAAAACTGATCTGATAACAATTGCTTCGTTTCGGTTCAGTATCGATTCATGACTAAATTTTCCCTCGAGGTATCCAGGTTTCCAATCACTACGTTAAATTAATAATTTATCATGCATTAACACTTTGTTAAGTACTTAGTTGTTTCGTGTCATTGTAATGTTTTTAGAATTAAGTAGTCTGAAGATAATAAGATAGATATAAAGATCTTGCCAAACTTCTCATAGAGTCCACAGGTGATCAGAATGCTGGCTTCTATTTCGGACAACGAATTAACATTGCCATTCAACGTGGGAATTCTGCCAGCATTCGCTTAGATTTTTAGGAAATGAACTTCCTGTATGAATATAATAAGTGTAAATAGTACTTGTCTCTATTAGTATTAGTATTTTATTGAAATGTTGAAAGATAATTGAATTAAGAAAAGAAAATAATTGAATCTCAACTGTTTAGAAATGTATCCTTCCACCTCCTCCTCAGCCTATATTGGTCCACTGCTGGACCCAGGCCTCCCCCTGATAAGCGCCTTGTTGGCTTTTATCTCACGGGGGGTAATGCCCATAATCCCCACGCTGGGCATGCGGGTTAGGGATCGCAGTTCGGTGGTAGAATTGTTCTGCAGGGGGCGCTGCTGCCCACCCCCAGTGGATATCCCTTAGTCGCCTCATATGACACCCGCGGGAAGATTTATGGTGATGCAAATTCTAAGCCGGCACCACACATCACCACACAGCAATTTATCATTCATTCATAATAAAATAATGATTGTTATCGATCGGTTGCGAACATTGTTTTTTATTTTCCCAAACTTCCCATCGATCCTATCGCGTTGCACTGTTACATTTAAGAAAATCGTGACCTTAAAAATTAAGTAAATTATATTCATAGCTCGCTAGGCTCGTGACAAATATCCAACCCTAATACTACGATGTACAGTTACCATCACGTGTGAACGTTCCCATACCCACGCGTGCGTTTTGTACTTTTTACGTTAGAATCTTCATAATCTTAACGTGGAACATCTGATATGGTATCATTGTTTTCATAGAGTTGGTAAACTTTGACTAAACAGTTTTGTTTGGAGCAAGTTTTTGTTTATTCTGTCCCTTTGTGGAATCGTATGATGATAAAATGAATTTCAGAAGAGAGAATAAAAGAGAAAAAGTCATAGACTAATTTTTTCAGGCAACATTTGTCTTTGTTTGTTATTTATTTGTTAAATTAGGAAAAGCTGCAAACTTCAAGGCTAGATGAGGTTGAGTAAAATGTA
Source organism: Eupithecia inturbata (assembly GCA_963662085.1). NCBI lineage: Eukaryota > Metazoa > Arthropoda > Insecta > Lepidoptera > Geometridae > Eupithecia > Eupithecia inturbata. The sequence continues at coordinate 6,273,707 of OY759195.1, forward strand.
ACATTTTATTAGTATATTTTTTCGACAGCAAAGTTTTATGTTTTTTCATAGGTTAAAAATATAATTCCATTAAAAACACATGTCCAGGATATGCAAACACATGCTTTACCGATACTCGCTGCAAGTGCAATACATCAGACGTGGTAAATTACAGCTGTTAGCAAAACGCAGGTTCCATACCAAGCAGAACAAATTACACCACATAATTTAAAACCCATCGCTTCTTACCATTATTTCCTGCCATTCCAAATAACTTATTAAATGTATACTCGAAGATATTTGCTCTACACGATTCGGGTGCATAATGTTAGTCGGCAAAGTTACAGCGGCAACCGATACGCCTAAAGGCTTCGTCTGCTGACTTAGCCAATAACTGAACTTTATGCCACTAGACCCATCTCGAAACTTCTCGCTCGCAAAATAGTAAGTACAGTTAAAAGGCTTGTTACGCTATCCAACTTGTCGGATCTATGTTGGTGAAGCTTAGCGTTGGTAACTAGGTATCTAAATTAAATTTGTTTTGCGCTTGAATTTTAGGAGTTACGGTTGAGTAGAACTATCTCAGAGTACATAGCTTGAATTCTTCGCGACTCGCGTCATAAAATACCTTTCGTTGACTGCTATACGTTTACAGGTATTAGGTAGGAGCAAAAACGTTTATTGAGGCGCATGACGCAGTATATGAACGCATTCACTGCCCAGGCTCCGCGGTACGCTACGAAGGGGCGCGCCTGCTGCTGCGTGGAGCTGCGACTCCACGCAGTAGCGGGCGCGCCCCTTTGTACCCACATCCGTGCCGATCATGGGCAGTGTAACTATTTAAACCTACAAGTTTTATTTTATGGCTGTTTTATAAACTTATTTAAAGCTCTACCTATCCCCATAATCAAGTTACTTGTAATGCAAATGAAATTCATGTCCAGTTTACCATGAACGCTCCGTGAACTGTAACGTAAATGTGTGGCCGTATATATAATGTTGGAGAAATTAAAATAAAACTAAATTAAATATGCACTTACATAAAACGGATTAAAATGCTGCTACGGCTCTTACATAAACTGTCGTAAACAGCTAGGAAATTAGATTTAGTTTCTTTCATTCGAAAATGTAATGTACTCTAATTTTTTATTATGGATAGACAGAGTTACCTAATGGTAATAGGAGTTTTTAGACAAAAGTCTGCAGTAGTCTCAGGCACATGTTTAAAGTTAAACTAGATAGTAGGTACCTTGTTTTAAAAATGTATTTTTGAATTTTTGTGTGTTTTGTCATTATGACTTATATGTATTATGAATTTTAAAATTTTATAATGTATGATATATTTTCATAATGTGCTGTAAAAATGTACCAATGTGCTGAAATAAATGATTTTTATTATATTTATTTATAAATCGTTGTGTACCTACACATAACGTACCTAGATACGTGTGAAAAACTGTCGATTATCAAAATCGGTTCACCCCAGAACAAAATAAAACCGACAATGTCACAAGTCTGCCACTAAAAAAATAAAAATGGTGTCCAATTAACGTAGGCAGCACCAAACCACACTTATGTAAGTAAAAATTCAAACGATAGTGGGAAAAGCGTCTGAACTCACCAATGCGTAACTTCACGCCTGCCGCGTCGACTTCTCACATGTAGATTGCTGCGATTGCTGCACTGCCTATTCATTAATCTGTGCATTTTCTCTAATAACTATTAAGTGCACTGTGTCTTTACCATACTGACTGTTGTTTTAATTTGTGGTCGTGAAGCAATTTCAACTCCCAGTACGCTTATCAAGACGTCCAATCTCTCAGACGTCTCGTTACTTAAATTATGGAAAAATTAAGTTTATTCACGTATGAAGTTATTCGTGTAGCTTGTTCTGAATTTGGTATGCGGTTGCTTTGTTCAGTTTTTTGATCTTTTTGCGTAGAAAACAAAATTGTTTGTGTTACTCCTAATTTGATTCTAATTCGTTTGTGTTGCGACTTCTATCACTGCACGCGATATAATTTCGTAACCTTATCTTTATGTCACAAATGTAGGCAAAGGTTAACTCTAATCTCATAGCAAACAAATTATCTTTGCAGTTCCCATAGAGTGACAAAATATGTAATGTAATAAAGCTTTGACGGTAAGTGGTAGGTATTGCATTACACGAGGCTTTAGAAATCTGACGACACAAACATTTGTTTAGCACTGAAAGAGAATTGAAGTACTCCACTCACTCCTTTAAGCTTTTGGAAATCAGATTTACCTTGGAACATTTAGGCTTAACCTAAGGGGGTATCAGTCTTCAATAGCTATGTGCGATACATCGTTAGATAGCTATTTATGAGCTGAACAAAAAATACAACGAGGCCTAGTTCCAAATCTTAGTCTGTTCAGAGCTACGTTGTTCTAAACATTTCAATCCCAGTACAAATGATTGTTTTCATAACATTGCACTTCTGTGCATTAATACGAGTAAGTATAGCCAACTTATCAAATTCAATCCCATACTGAACCTGTTCACAAAATCCTGTACAAGCATCGTAAAATACATCCATTCAGCTTTGCCGTGGCCGGATAAAACCGCTGTATCACAAATTTCCGCTAAACGCTCGTGCCGGTATCTCAGCCGTTTAGCATGGGAGTAACTCAGGATGAGTGTAAAAGGGCACATAATACCTGAACAAGGGAGAAGCTAAGTAATAAAGTTGTTGGTAAGATGATCATTACTATACACTAGCTGCCGCCAAGGCTTCGCACGGTCTTTTCCGAGATGGAAAGTGGTCTATGCCCGTTCCTGGGTTACCACCTATCTCTATGCCAAATTTCATTAAGATCCGTTCAGCCGTTTAGGCGTGAAAAGGTAACATATAGACAAATGGATAGACAGAGTTACTTTCAAATTTACAATTAGTATGGCTGTTATAAGATCTGAGCTGCGCCTGGAACTTTCGAAAGCCCTAAGAGAAAAAACAGAAACCTATTAGGCCTCAAGGGCATACTCTGCAGTGAGTTGACAAGGGCTGACGGTGATGACGTTCACGTTATTCTCGTTACCCGCTCACATTCATAATGAATTCGTTAAACTACGAGTTTGTACCTATAGTAAAATTATGTTTGTTGCCTTAAGTAGAAGAAGACGAATTTATCGTGAATCTGTTACACCCCTATGCCGCCGCCCGGCGGTTTGTGTCCGGGTTGTGTCGGCGGCACGATCCGCCGGGTAAGGCCTTATTTTAAAACAATTTTGCCGGCGGCTTGCGCACTCGTGAGGTCGCCGGGTTCGTGGCGGCGGCGAGCAGTGTGATGACAGCCTTAGATAAGAGATCTGTATTTAAGCAACTAAATAGAAATTTAGTTGAGATCGATGTAGATGACTTTGCCCCTAACCAATCCTAGCACCGACCCCATCCTCTGCATAATATATTGCAATCGTTACTCGTCAGTCGTGGAAAGCTGAATGGGGTATTGCCAACCACAAGGGTTAGGCTAGATGGATGCGATGCTGCGATGGTTGAGCCGATACCGTGTTATGTTGACATGTAATACGTTTTGTCAGGTGCTGCAACCATTATTTTACCTTCAGGTTTACTTTGATGCTATTTTCATGTTTTCCGCAGAAAGTAACAAAGTATTCCTCTACTTTTACACAATTAGGTAGACAGATCATTCTTTTCAAATGCAAGAATGATCTGAAAAACATTAATAAACCTTTAATGAAAAATATCTGAAGATAAATGACTATCCAATCCATTAATTCAAATCAGCGACGATGACGAATGTGCCTGACAAAGGAAGAGAAAAGTGGGAGCAATAAGCAAAATGCCTTCTTTCATAACGCGAAATTGGCCCCGGGACAATTCGTTTCGGGAGTGATGGCCCCAAAACCATCTGAATAAGACGCCAAGTGGAAATGAGTTTTTGCGAACCATTCTTTGGGTTTAAGTTATTTTAGTTGAATAAACGTTTAAAGGTCGCTTGAACCCGTAACTTTTGTCAAGAACTTTAATGCATTAAAGTAGGACCGTTCTAGATCTGAGTCAGAATGCATTTTTATATTTGAATTTATTTGCCCGTACAGAGAGAATCTGTTTTTCATTAGTCACCACCACCGGTCCGGTCCCCACCGGAACTAATATATTCCTTTTATCCGCCTCAATCAAAATTTTCAAACGAATCAATTTCCACACATCAATGTTTATCTGACCTACTTCAAAGCAACCTAAATACTCATCGATAGGAGATTTTCTATCAGCGAGAAAAATGTAAGATTTCATCTCAAATGACGTGATCCATCAGGGAGTTGGAAGAGGGGCATCAACCCGTCGTCCTTTCAATTACCATCTTTAGCTTTCAATTTGCGTTTTTGTGGCGTCTTAAAAAGGGTATGTAAGTATAATAAATTCCTGATATTTTGAGAGAAATTCTGGAATATTTTGGCGGAAAATTGATGGTTATAATCATGCGTTCACAACAGGGTATTCATCGCCAACAACAGACACGCTAAATGCGTAAAAATATGGTTTTGTTGTGCTAATTATTGTGTTTGGAATAGCTGATAAGATGTTTTCAATATTTTTCTAGAGTCTTGTATTCGGATAGAAGTTTGCAGTAGCAGTGCGACAGCAAACGGCTCTCGAAATCCAAAACGTGACTTCAATTTAAGCTGCAATTATTAACGATACCAGCTTGAGTTTCGTTTGTCCTATTTACATATTTTTAAGTGATGATATGGGTAACCATATCATCACTTAAAAATATGTAAATAAATAAGGCTGGGCATTTCACCCAACATCACCTTGCCCCAAAGTTTTTAAATAAATTGAAATCTGCTGTGAATTGTAGTCTCTTAACGTTAAAAAGAAAAATTAAACAATGGTTTCGGTACTCAAAATAAACAATGTTTATCCTTCGGAAAGGTTTGCGATGGGAGTCAAAAGGGACTATGGAACGGACAAGGTTGACGTAACAATGCACGAAGCTAATTAACGTTTACATTGAATTTATAGCCTACCATGTCGAGTAACCTGTCTTGTTTAGATTATATCGAATTAAGTGTTTCAATTTGGTGGGAAAGCTTTTGTAGTCTTACATCTTAACATCAAGATATAACAATGAATTATATTATAAATCATAGTCATTGTAGGCCTTATTTATTGGACGGTTTCGTAATAGCAAATTTTGAGAAATTTAGGGGAAAATGGGTCGGTCGAAATTTTCATTTCATTTACAATTTAAAAAGTCGTTAGACATCGTGATATCAATCAGCGTAGAAAAACCTCCATGATGATGACATGACGGTTGCTGCTGCAACCGATCATGACGGTTACTGCTCTGATTAATCTTGTAAATTGCTAGAGATAAAACATTAGCCAATTAACAAGTAAGTACTTAGTATTCTGCGTCTCATTCAACGATATCATTATGCAATATTACTTTGTATCTACACGATATCAGAAAATCAAGTTCACGTGGGAACTCTTCACCAAAGAAGGTCACATTTTATGTCAATATTGATGACCTTTATAACTTGAACTTTATGCCCGTCTATTTGCATTGTATTCTCATCGGTCATTATAGCAAACGAAATAAAATTTTCCGTCATAAATGAAGGTTAAACCATTTGTCCTACTAATTTTTATGCTACTAATCCGAATATATTATTTCTATCTTGGCCTTTATTAAACAATGTTAGTAACTTCCCCCAAACCCATATTGCTAGCCTTTCGTTTACATTACAGTGTTTTATTGCGCACCAAAATACCCACTGACCGATCCACCATAAAAAACACATTAGCGGACAACATCATTACCCTCGAAAATAACCTTAGCTGATATGGCTTTCCTATCATATTCCTTGCACCGAGAGTCAATGGTACTATTTTTATATCATGCAGCATTTTTCAAAAGGTTGGAGCTAGTAACATCACCTGCAACCGGAACGTCATTATTACCTTTGGGCACTTAAAATTAAAAAGACGTTTTAGCCAAGAATTCCATAAATCTTTTTATTATCTATGGATTTAAATTATTTAATGAACATTGAAAAATTTAATTAGTAGTAAATGCATGCCCGTTTTACTTTCAGTGGGTTAACTTTCGGTGGGCATGACGTAAGAATGCTATCGCTGGCTTCAAAACTATGCTATATTTATGGCAGATGGGTGCGACGATATTTTTACCGTTGTTTTGACGACCATTATGGTTCCAATCGTAATTAGTTAGTTTTTCCTGTTACTTATTTACTACTGGTATCGTTTAACAGGAATTGCGGTTTTGATTATAGCTATCTACCTACCTACCTTGTTTACGGTGGCAAATGAGGTGATTGTGTTAAACTAATTAATAGGTATTGCTGATCTGTATTTGAGGTAATTTGTTCCATATTCTGTATAGGCTATGGATTTAGCATTTTTGCCATATCGATAAATCGATTTATCAGTTCCATTTAATACAGAGATTTAATGTTTTCGTGTACCTACATAAATGATTTTTATTCATTTTTCGCCTCAAATAGATATGAAAAGTTAAATTAGTTTCGAGGAATGGGCATGTATTTTTATTTTCACTAGGGTAATTAAATGAAGCATTCCAATCTCAACTACTCACTAACATCCTTTTGTAGGATTCCACAACATGGTACGATACGAATAAATAGATCCTTTCTAACTAGTTCTAACGCGGCCGAATAATTTCTTTTGGGGATTACAGATCCTTTAAAGTTGTGAACATATTACCTTTGTTACAATGGTTGGCCTGGCCTGGCTACGATTTTGAACTCTATATTGTCTACAGGAGCACATCAATCTGGTTGGACATGACGAGAACCTTGGCCCAGTAGTGATGTCCCTGAAGAACGAGCCAGTGGCTGGACAGGATCACACCAGGATACTGCTCCGGCTTCGTACAGAGACCATGCATGGACTTATACCCACCACCAGTAAGTTGAATCATCCTACCTATGGGAACAGTGTTTTGTTTCACAAATTGCTAATAAAAAAGTTCATGTGTTTTGTCTATATTTCTACAAACATTTATTTATTTTTAGGGTTCCGTACCCGAAGGGTGAAAACGGAACCCTATTACCCTATAAGCCTCCGCTGTCCGTCCGTCCGTCCGTCCGTCACAAGGCTCATGAACCGCAAGGGGTAAACAGTTGAAATTTTCAGAGGATGTGTATATCTCTTGCAGCTGTAACAATAAAAATAAAATAAATATCAAAATTAAAGGAAGCTCCCATACAGAAAATGTAAATGTTTTGCCTTTTTTGCTCTTAATTAGTCAAGGCTGTATCTCTTAAACTACAAAAGTTAGACACATGATATTTTTTTTATAAATAAGTAACATTTGAACTGTAATAACAACAAAAACTAAAAATAAAATAAAGTTGAATATTTAAAATGGGGTCTCCAAACAAGTAAGGAAACGATGTTTTTTGAAATAGTTGCCTGATTTTTACGGTACGGAACCCTTCACGTGCGAGTCGACTCGCACTTGGCGGTTTATTTATTTATTCAAATCTTATATTTTTAAAGGGCTTTTAGCCAAACACTGGCTACAAAAAATTATTGTAATACTTTATTGTACTCAATACTCAATAATTTATTGCATAAACTCGTATCCTTTAATACATATGAAGTCTGCGCTACCTACCACAGGGTGTAGTGTTGTATTTACCAACATCATAGTAGCAGTAGTGTTAAAATTTTAAGTGTAATGTGTATTCTTCAGGAGAACTTACTTTTAAATACACATTTCTGTCTCCATTTATCATAAGTATATTTTTTAATTTTTCCAGGATCAGGCATAATGCCATCCCCGCTTAAGATGGCCAAGATGCTAAACGAGCAAGTGAACGTAGACAACTTCATGGCAGTTATGTGTATGAACATGTCCTCCCTGATATCAGCTTACGACGAACACGTGTTAGTGAACAGCTTCAAGTTCGGAGTGCTCTATCAAAAGTATGGGCAGACGACAGAGGAGCAGCTGTTTGGGAATAATGAGACATCGCCGGTCTTTGAGGAGTTCCTGGAGATGCTTGGGCAGAGGATCAAGCTGAAGGATCACAAAGGTGAGGATTTGATTTGTTTCGTGTTATCGTTTGTAGGTATGTAGCGATGTAGTGTTTATGTTTGACATTGTAAGCAACAATTAGAGAAAAATAAATAAGAAAAGAAAGTAAAGATGCCAATACAGAGACGTGGAGATGTAAATAAAAACTAACCAGGAGGATCCCGAACACAATGTCGTGTCGTTTGACGCTTTTCATACCAGCTATTGGTTATTTTTACATGCTCAGTTGGAAACCGCCCCTATAAAGAAAAATTAAAGGAAATCATCTCATTGTCATTCATATGGCTGCGTTAAAAATCAAAAGTAGTTCATGAAGCCTTATTTTAAAGACCTTTTTACTGAAATGATGAAATAAGTTCACATATGCTCGTGTCCATCGTGTACGGTCTTATTAAAATAAAGAACTTGGACTTTGACTATTAACAGATATTTTTCTTAGCTTAAACTGCCAAGATTTATTCCCCCACATTTCAAATCCCTCATAAACCTACACAGTCCAGACTAACAGTTCCAGTTCGGCATTCCTCATGTTAAGAGAGACAGATTGTCGGCCTGCACATGTTACCGCTGGCAGTAGCTGATGGTTGGCACTTGGCACAGTGCCTGTATTTATGCTATGTCAGCCCTTTAGTTTGTAGGGTAGGATGGGAAGTTAGTTAAATGGAATTTTATACATATAAATATCGTGGTCATGCAAACACGATCAACGTGGTCGCTGATTAGGTACCTAATGACGTGGATTGTTTGTTGCACAAAATGATGCGACCTATCTTTAATTCTTTAAGGCTGACTGTCATATTCGTCACTGGTCGTGCATGAAATCATTATTTTTGCACGTTTCGTATTTTCTGCGGTCTATAAGTAATATTTGTAGCTACTAGCTAGTTTTGCGATAGTTGTAAGCCATTTGCTATGAAACAAAATTCGAATCAAAAATCCCGCTTGTGTATCCGAACCGGGAATCCGCCGATTTTGTTAGGTTATTTAAAAAATAATAATATTGAGATTGAAACTGTTTTCAAGAGTATAAGCCAGCCAGTTCTGTAGGAATGAATTTAACTGTAATTCAGTATGTGGCGATAAGCTAAGTTAAGAGCTTTTTTGAGCGTGGTGGGAAACATTAAGCGTGACCTTGGTAGGTATATTTACCCTTCCTGAACTTTCTAAACGAGAAATAAAATCTCAAAGATATCTATTTAAAAACCTACAAGGAAGAGCAATATTTAAGCTCTCTTAACCTATTAGCAAAAGAAGAACCCTCAATGAGTCAAAGCTTGACTTACCCTGTAGGTAGTTGGCTCGTTGGCTACATTGTTAAAGCATAACCTTACCTTCCAGGATACCGAGGCGGTCTCGACATTATGAACGGACATACTGGCACCGAAGCCGTCTACGAGAAGTTCTTCAATCGCGAGATCATGTTCCATGTCGCACCGCTATTGCCGCATACGGCGGGTGACGCACAGCAACTGCAGAGGAAACGTCACGTCGGCAACGATATCGTGGCGATTGTGTTCCAGGTTTGTACCAACTATAGCACGTTAATGTAGATATTCTCTAGTATATAATATAGCTAAGGAAAGAGCTATGCTCGGAGTTTCTATGAAGGATAGTATTCAACTTCAACTTCTTTATTATTGGCGCCGCTTGCTTTTCGCTACGACTCTGCCAGTGTCAGTAAGGAGTGTCATACACAGGATAGTATTCGTAACGAATACATCCGACAGAGAACCAAAGTTATCGCCATAGCTCAAAGAATTAGCAAGCTGAAGTGGCTGTGGGCCGGCCATATATCGCGAAGAACCGATAAACGCTGGAGTAAACGTGTTCTTGAGTGGAGACCGCGACTCGGCAAACGTAGTGTCCTACACTATGTTTGCCGAGTCGCCCTCCACCTAGGTGGAACTCGTCGTTCCACCTAGGTGGAGGGCGACTCGGCATCCTGCGAAAGACTGCAGACAGATGCTGGATGCGCCAAGCTGAAGACATTATAGCTAGGGGGGGGACCTTAAAAAGACCGCATTGGAAGGATAAAACTAGAGGAAATTGCATCATTGTACCAACAAGAGCTAGGCTCTTTAATTTATAGAATAACTGGAAAATGCTCTGCTAACTTCAACTTCACAACACACCATAAACTCTCATTCCTAAAATAATTGCAAATACTTTAGATCCTACGTGCATTGGCGGCGGCTGCAATAGGGTTGCCAATACTCGTGTTACAAAATAAACAGTCGTAAGACGTGCCTGGATCTTATATGGGTTCTAGCCACTGGGGCTTTGCCAACTCCACCAAATTGTAATAAACGTTCGTGTTTTTCCTGGTTGTTTTCTAATTAATTCTAGTGTTATTATTATAAATCATCATTACGTCATTATCAGTCACATTACGTTGGTATTTATAGGTAGAGTATGAAATATCCTTTAATCAATGTGCTACAAATAGTTTTGGTACTACCTGAGCAAACAAGTAATCATTGTCGCGATCTTTGGGCAAGGCCTGTGTTCTGTGTCAAGCGGTGAACGTGTTTTGGTCTTAAGTGACTAACCATTCCGGACTCGTCTTCTGCTCAACGATTTAATTCATTTCAAATTGATTTGTTTGTAATTATTTTATTCCGTTTTCAGGAAAAAGCAACTCCGTTCACGCCAGACATGATTGCGTCTCACTTCCTCCACGCATTCATCGTGATCACACCATTAGAGTCCGACGGTGGAGACACGAGGTAACTATGGTTTCGATATTTATATCAGAAAACCTTAATTGATTTACTGGTAGTTACAATCAAATAATAGAAACAAATTTGATTTAGTTTTTATATTGGACTAACTGCAGACTGTTGCGAACAATCTAGATATAGCCCAAATGATCCATATCGATACCAATCGGAAGCGTCCCCAAGACGCGCGCTGGCTGCATTGCCCCGCTGTATGACAGTGCCGATGCGCTGCGCCAGATACCCACCAGCTCTTGGGTCACGCGTCGCTTCGACCAGACCTCTGATAAGTTTTTAAAAACCCGTAGAGCCTTGGTACCTGGTTGATTTACTTACTAGCTTCTTTCTGCAGCTTCACTTATGTCGTAGGTACAAAGCCTGTAGGCCCAGTATGTGCTTCGCGGATTTCGACATAGTCTTATGAAAAACGTTCGTCAAATATTATTATTACTTATTATATACATTATTACTTATTTTCATCGAAGTCTGCGTCAGCGGTAAGGGGCAAGCGCGGTGAAGTGGGGATGGTACTACATAGTACTATATAGTTATTCTGTGTTACTACGCACAGCGCGGCGTCTTCTTGTTATTCTACTATATAAAAATAAGTCGGGTTTTCCTTTCTGACGCTATAACTCCAGAACGCACGGACCGATTTCCACGGTTTTGCATTCGTTGGAAAGGTCTCGGGCTCCGTGAGGTTTATAATTACATAAAACGAAGCCATCTGGTGGCGAAACGGAGTTCGCCGGGTTTGCTAGTCACATATACAGATTACAGAATATCAAGATGGAGTGAAGAGCGAAGAGGTTGTAACTATTCTAGATTATAATAGGTAGCATTTTCGGCACACACCGCTCCGTGCAAATAGCACCGCACGTGCCATCTGGATTTTCAGTAATCTGTGTTATCACGCTGCGGTGTGAAAATCAAATGACCGCTTCTCCGCACAGGCAGTCGACTTTGCGTCGTGACGCTACGTTGTGCCACAGTACGCAGCGTACTGCGTGGTGATCAAGTGACCAAAGCTTAACACGGGATAGCAATTAAAACACATAAGGATAATAAAATTACCAATTAATTAAATAACTTTTAGAATAGGAGCAGAGATTATTTAGACCGGAAATTATTAAATTACAAGCACTGTTTCCTTTTTGTGGCTTCAAATAATTATCGATCTTGTGACCACCTCTTTCGGTAAAAATATTATTACCACGTTACCACCATAAACAAAATTTTTAATAATGTATTTAAAAAAAACTGGCGTGACTGGCGTTCACTCAACTCTATCTAGAGGTATATCTAAATCTCATAATATATAGCTCAAAGTTTCAAACTCTACAACTGTTCCAATCCTTTCAGTTCGAACTTACCTTTATTTCATTTGACTCAAAGAAAAAATACTTTTAAATCTAACTTCTAAACTTGTTGGTCCCTTGTTGTTTCCAAAGTTTGTTGTATGCACAATTTACATGAGTTCGGAAAGTGGAATGGAGTTTTCCGTGCAATTTATATGCAAACGAATCACTGCTGTGTAATTATGATGATTTATATGGAGAGTGTTTGGAGATACTGCTTCTGAGATATTAGGGGCGGTAAGGGAGTTGACGGTCTTATATCGATAGTTATTAAGAATAAGATTGGCTCGTTTAATGAAAAAAAATACTTGGCTGAACTGAATGAGGCAACATACTTAGTTCTTTTAAAAATAAAGTCGCGAAAAGCTGATAAAATCGTCTACATAAGAATTAGGATGTCCATTTTATTTGTACAACTCCTCTCAGATGAGATGGTCCTCTTAGATAACGCCTAGATAGCCAGCCCACTGAATGTGTGTTTCCTGGGTATTTTCTAAGTATAATAAAAATATCTATCGTAATCATAGTAGGAAAAAATATAAATTTAGGATTTGTATCTAATATAAATATAGGATACGTAGATATAATATAGGATATGTATTTGTAATATAATAAGTTTATCATTACCCTAAAATAAGTGTCTGCGTGTACACACACTGCGTGGATAGTGTGCAGATTACTTCATATATATTTTATTTACCTTGCGGACTTATTATGTGTTCTGGGTATTTTCTATGTATAATAAAAAATATTTATCTATGTAATGTAGTGTATTAAGTATATCAGGCATCTAGTACCCATAACACAAACTCTGCTTAGCTTGGGGCTAGATGATGCTGTGTGGATTGTCCAGCATTATGTATATATTATTTTATTGTATAGGTCCATAAACAATGCTAAGCTGCCATCTTTCATTCCAGATACAAAGTAGCAATCACAGCTCGCGGCGACGTTCCTTTCTTCGGCCCCACGCTGCCCCAACCCTCAATCTTCCGCAAAGGCCGAGAGTTCAAAGAGTTCCTCCTCACCAAGCTTATTAACGGCGAAAACGCTTGCTACAAAGCGTACAAGTTCGCTCAGCTTGAACTACGGACTAGGTCATCGTTGCTGCAGAACTTAGCTGATGAGCTGAAGAATAAAACGACAGGTATAATATATCTAAGCATTATCTTATACAATACGAAATACTTGTAACAGACGCCAATTACAATCACACCTCATAAAGATTAAGTTGCAAGTTTCGTTTAGGTGTTAGTAAAAAACTAGTTATGTAGCGGTTCTTTGTCATTCTAGGGGTTGGTGAAGGAAAACAGAGGATGGTACAAACAATAAATTTATCTAGACCACAACTAACAATGTGTAAACAAAGTTGCTTATTTATGTTACACCCTATATACGGTAGGTACCAACTACTAGCGAAAGACGTTCCAGGCGAGCGTCCGGAAGCGGCTAACACTTAGTAGGCAGTGTAACGGCGTCTAGTCAATGCACCTTCCCATTGCGGATGAGGCGAGCGACTGACTGGCAAATATATTTTTTTTTTCAATGGTCTACAACGATGTTGACCGCAGATGGCCATGACAGCGTTACCGGACTTTTGGCGGGCGCAGAGGGCGCCTCGCCGGTAAAGTTATGTTGGGGGGCAACACGCACAAGGGCCACCACTTAGGTGCGAACCTCTGCTTGGGCTGTTGCCTGATGCTATAAGAGGGAATGGAGGTTTCGCCAAGGTGCACGAATGCACCTATGGGCGGAAGCGGAGAATTCTTCGACCCCGCATCCGGCGGGGTCGGTTTTTGGTCGGGTGTTTAGTGTGCGGAAGCGAATCGGTATCTGTTGCCGTCACCTCCGGGTTAGCGGCGGTGATTGGGTCAACAGGGTCACCGAGAACGTGTCTCGGTCTACGGAGGAGAGAACTCGTGGGAGGATCGTCAATGGGATAATCCGGTATCGTGGAGATCAAGGGATTATAATGATCTGAGGCCGTTTCATAATGACGCTGGGAAGCGGTCTTTATGAAGTGGGCTATGGACTCGAGATTAAGATCTCGATGGAGATCTTTGTTGCGCATGTACCACGGACAGCCCGTGGCTTGGCGCAGAAATCTATTTTGGACAACCTGAAGGGGGCGGAGGTTGACCGAGTGGCCAAATACTACCGAGGAGTAAGTCATGACTGGGCGTATGACCGATTTGTAAAGTGTCACCTTATTTCTAAGGGACATTTTACTCTTCGCTCGAAGGAGACTGTTCAACCGGCTAAGTATGAACTTTGCGCGGTTGGTTACAGTGCGAATATGGGGTTTAAAACTAAGGCGGCGATCTAGTATCACCCCTAGGTATTTGGCTGACTTCACCCAGGGAATGGATTTGCCAAAGAGGGAGAGGGTTCTGGGCTTAGAGTAATTCCGCGAGAAGTACACTGCTGCACTTTTCGTCGGATTCACTTCTATGCGCCATTGTCTGAACCAGGCACCTAAGGTGTCGAGTGCGGCTTGCAGTCTTATACTTACCCGACTTGCGTTCAAGTCGGATGCGTACAAAGCTGTGTCGTCCGCGAAGAGGGCAAGTTCGACTTGCATAAAATTTCATAATCTCTGTTTGCATATTCGTTTGTAAACTCCTATTCCCGCGGAGTGAAAAGGACTGGTGACTGTTCCATAGGTTTCTTCTATCACAAAACAGGTCATACTTATTCCAGAACCTTAAATCTTTAATGTTTTTCTTAAAGGTACCTTTTTAGGGTTAACTTTTAATTTTAAACTAGAACCTACCTGTTATATCTATTATAGTGTTCCCAAGCACGTGTTGCGAGAGGCAAATTAATGCTTTATATAAATAAGTAACAATAATGAAATAACATATATTATTACCTATTACAGAGTTCCTTGGCACGGGGTTAAGGATCGACGCTGGCGCGGTTTCGCCGCAGCCTGAAGGAACGCCGAAGCAGGACGGACCGGGGGCGAGATTTATTGATACTGTGAAGAAAGCTCTCATTTATAAAGTGAGGTTAGTTACACAAATAATAGTCAAGGAAGGACCCGCGTTGAGTTCAATATCGACAAAACAGATAAACCAATATATAATCATCTATCTCATCTATGGTTTTATAGCCGCAAAAGAAGGTTTGATTCATGTTATTGAGGTTTAGATCACACTGTCACAATAATTAAAATATTGATGATCTAAAATCAATGATTAAGTTTTCATTTGGTGGCACTTGTGGTAGCGAAGTCGATGACATGTAAGGCATATACGGGAAAGCTTCAGCCGTAGTATTTTCCAAACGTTACTTGACAAGAGTTGAATTCCATAATAAGGGGCCCTACTCCCACTAAAATATGGGCATCCTTCTTAAAGACATACCAGTAGTATACAGAGTTTTCACTACCTACAATTTCATTCCAAAGAAATTTAATAAAAAGTGTAAGAGCTTCTGTTATTTTGTGATCGGTGAAAAAAGGAGAAGGTTTTCCTTCTTGAAATTTAATTTGATTCCTGTCAATAAAGCAAGATGTTGATGAATTTTCGTTACTTCCAGATCACCGAGCGTCGACACGAACCTATCAGGAGACAGCAGCACCAAAAATCACTTCAACAAGAACAAGTTTACTCCAAATGAAACTCACACTCCTAATGTATGTTATTAATTTTGTTTACCAAGTTGATAGCTGATAATAAACTTCTGGAGGCCTTTACATAATCATTAGATCTTCACTTGCTACATCTCAACTGTATTCACACTTATTCCATTTGCAATGTGATGGACTGCATCTACAAAAACATAAAGGTAGGATAATTGAAAATGTATTTGGCCCATGCCCAGCCACTGCTGGGCATGGGCCAACCCACTGGTTGACGAGGGCTGTTGATAATGATGATAATAGTCATTAACTATAAAGCATCAAGTAAGTAAGAATATAAGTAATTTCTTATCCTCAAGTTAGTTATCATCTAGGTTTCTGACAGACTTATTTCAGACAGATTTTGGTACAGAACTTAATTTTTTTACGTTCCGTTTCTATTTCCTAATCTATACCTATTTAATTCCAGAGTGGCCGATCCAAATCCTCAATAGCGTCTTCATCAGCATCAGCAGTCAGCGTGCGGTCAGCGGGAGGATCCGGCGAGTCGAGTCCGGATGTGACGTCACGGGCGGCTCCCCCGCGCCCCCCTTTGAATGACCATAGTGATGATTCCAGTCTTAATTCGGTTGATTTAGATCCGCTTGGTGAGTTATCTATACACTTTTGCTAGGTATCACTTAACTATTATGAGTGTGAATATTTTTGATAACAGCACTTATCAGTAGGGGCACAGATTAGGTAATGTTATGGTAGGGGGCCAAAGTTCGATATTTCTTTTTGGGTTTGCTCATTCTATGGTAGAGGTCTCCCGCTTACCTAAACAGACAGAGATAGAGGATTTTTTACTGTCTTAATGTTCTCTTCAGACAATGAGCTTACATTTAAAACTAAAATAGTAAGTATAACTATAAAAACAACATTGTGCGAGACTGGTGCCTGCGTTAGGTTTGTAAAAAAACCTGTGTTACAGGTCACCAGGCTCCCACTCCGCGGCAGAAGTGCAGTTAATACATGTCATATTATAGTTTGGTTAACAATATTATGCCAAATGTACCTACAACTTAATAAAAACAATGATAACAGAAAAAAAGCTAAATATAATAATTAAAGATACACAAAATAATCTAGGAGAAAATTTATTGATTTTATTAATGTATCCAATGCACAATTAGCGCGAACGTGACGTCACTGTTTGTTGATCCACTAGATTAGAATAATCATAAGGGGGCTCGACTTCCCACCGTACCAGAGTGATATTCTATAGTTGTAGTATAAATTACCAAAATTATAAAAATGTTCCTTGTCACCAACAGACGACAAGGATTGGTTGAGTTGTGGCAAGAGTGTTACAGGTTAGTCCTGTAAAAAGTAGAAGTCGTAGATCTCTAGTTTGTCTCGTTCTGTTAGCAGCTTTGTAAAAGGCAGTATAAAAAAATATAAGGGTTACTCCAATAAATCTAATGGTTCAGTTACATATTGGCCGAGCTATGCCAAACCTTGACTAACTTATTATAGGCTTGTACGGGAACTGAAATTTGTCATCGCAAACGACGTTTGTGATGGCTCAGCCAACATGTCTCGTGCACCATAAAATATCTCGAGTATTTCTACAATGATTATAGGTATTCCGTTGTTTATTTTTATTAGTTTAACACCTTTTCTCTAAATCGTTTCTAGATTAATAAGTTCCTGTTGATAGTATGTCGCACCATGAAAGCATGCAAATGTACTTTGTAGATTATATAATTGATAATTTTGTTGTATTGGCATGTGTGTGTCGTATTTAGAAATACATATAAATTATGATCTTTCCACCACATGTCTGTGCCTGCCAACTCAGAAACATACCAAACCAGTAAATATCCATCCAATTACGTATAGAGATACTAAATCATTCTCATACTCAAATTGAAGAAATTTTTAACTCATTGTTTTTACAAAATTTTTTTCTAGTAGTGACTATCTTGACTTCTTTTCCACTACCTCTGATCCTCCACTTACTGATATAAATACTAGGGACATATCTCGTTTTCTTTAATATAGCTGCTGTCATTATTCTAGAGTCCCTTTTTCTCACGTTCATTATATTCCTTGTCGTCAGCACCTTTTTTTCAACGTCCAGGTTACGCATCATATTTTCTATCAGGGGTACTTATTCATTAGGAACTTAAAAAGCACGTATTTATAATAATAGTTTGATATCTTTTTAGTATTTTACTATTACTAACATATTTATTTATTTCACAGGGGTAGTATACGTAGACAGTGACACAGGCCTAGAATCCATGTCGTCAGCGGAGGCCGCGACGCGGGAGAACATGGGAGCGCCTAGAAACGACGCGGACCAACTGAGACAGGAGGTCTGCCGGCTCAAGAACGACAAGTTGGACCTGCTGAAACAGAATATTGTAAGTATTTACAATACTAAAGCGTGTTTTCGATGATCACAGCAAGAGTGGCTTAAAAAATAACAATGACGATGTGATGATGTCCTCCTTGGTGAATTTCGGCCACAGCGGCCAAGCACACACTTGCATTATAATATGCGCAAGACATTATTATAATGCAAGTGTGTGCGCAAACACAGGTGCACTCTCTATTTCCTCACTCTCATAATCAGATGCAACTCCCGTAAATGGCAAAGATATTGTCTGAGAGATCACATTATCTCCCTACGCAGTACCTAGCAGCTGAATATAGCCTCCTGAATTTACTATTGGCAATATTATAGCTTATGGCTATGTCAGAAACGCTCTAGTTTGGCAATTCTCAAACTATGGCACTGCAACGGTTTGGTTTTTCAAACAAAAATCTTACTCAACCATCCCTTGTTACAGACATGGCAACACGAAATAAAATGCCTGCGCGAACGAGAAATGGCGTTACAATCCGAACTCGCCGCCGCCGCCAAAGAAATGAGAAGATTACGCGATCAACAATCCACGGGCACTATCATTCCCAATCCTTCGACACACGATTCCACTGCGTGAGTCAGCGCCATCTGTTGAATGACCCAGACAACTTTGACTGTGTTAAAATAACAAGAGTAAAAGTCAAAAGTACGTGATATCCAGCTTGAACTAACGACCATCTATCGGAGGTGACGGGCAACTTTGCTTGTGACATAGCAACAGTGAGAGAAGACAAACTGCCGGGATATAAAAGTTCCAAAGAAATGAAAAGATGGCGTGGCTAGCAATTTATACGCTCTCAAGCAACTTTGCTCGTGAAGAATGGCCCCCTTACCAAAGGCAATGAAAAGAGTTTTTGCTAACGAACTAGACTTCGAGTTGTGGCCTGATTCTCCGGTAGTTACAATGATAGTAATCGGCATTGTCACGCGCTAAGTTACGTGACAGTTGTGGCACAAACTTTTTATTAGTGAATGTTAAAAGTGTTTTGTATTTAGAGCACAACTCTTCAAAGCTTGAACGCTACCTACTTCATGTGATTTATAATCAATCGAAATAATCTTAATGAGTGTGTGAACTGTTATTGAGGAAGGAAGATTGAGATCTGATATTGAACAAATAGTAGTATACATTCTTTGTGAATCATAAACATTTCAGAGGGTTTTTAATTTCCTGAAACCCGAAACTTATAAGAAAAATATCAGGGTTATATTGGGTACTTTATGTACTTACAGATTTAATTGTTTTGCCCCTAACTATATAGTCTTTATAGTTTTACACGTGCAATATATCTTTTCAGCTATCGGATACGTTTTATTATGGTCTGAGTATTTTTACCATAATAGAATTGTTTCTGTACAGCTAAATGCAATACGTACCTTTCTGAGGTAGATACACTATTTATGTAAATAATTTATTTTGACCTGATAAACATAGCGTAATTATTAGTGTAAAATATTAATACTAACTTTGTAGATCTTGGCTTGACTGATTACTAAAGCATCAAAAATATCTTGTGTAAACGATTTATATTAGATAATTTTAATGAATATGATTCGAATGTTTTTTAATGTTATACCAAACAAAAAATATTATTATAAGTTTATGATTTAGGGCTAATGTGATAGCGTCAATAAACATATTTGGAATATCCAAATTTTGTAACAACTGCCCCATGATAAAAACCATTCTTATTTAGCTCAAAAAATCTAAAATATTCTTAAAAATCTAATTTCTTTTTCATATATCAACAGTAGCAGAGTGTAGATTTCATATTGTGTAATCAATGTAAATTGGTGAGACTATTGTGTTTTCTTACTCTAAATTATAATTAGATATCGTCGTGTATGGTTAGAAATGTATCGAATTCTTTTTTAAAAGTAAATTTGTTGTGGTTCTAAGTGGCGAACTCTCTTATAATATTCAACTGTTGAGTAAAATTAAGTTTGTCACTAGTAAAACCTAGGTAGTCCCAATATTTGTAGTAAAACTTCAAAATTATATTGATTATCCGTGTTAGGAACTAGAATGAACGGTACCTATTAAAATAAGCCTTGATATTATCTATTAGAAAGACACAATTTTGGTGCATTAGAAAAATATATAGAAAGATTTCTTATTTAGGAAGTTATGTCTGTTGTCCCAGTACATTAGATTTTGTTGCTTTTTCTCTAACATTATAGCACTATTCCGCGTCACGAAATAATAACTTGCTTATTATTAATAATATTACGTCAAAATATAAATTCTTAAGGTCACTGCATACGTTACGTGTGGCGGACGGAACGGGATTTTTTACATATGTATAAAAGAACAAGCCCTGTCTTGTCCACGCTCCCATCGCGTATATTTTACTACTGTACTTTTGTATGTAACGATGTTTAAAAATTGTCCCGTTTGGTACGTCCGGGACACGTTACGTGTGCAGAGACCTTTAGTTGCTTATCTTTGACGTAATATTGAAATTACTTTGAAGTTATATTTAAGATTTAGTTATTATAGTTTTCCGGTTCTGTAAATATAAGGTTAAACTGGACCTAGGCTATTGATTAAACAGTATTTTCTTAATTTATGCCTCGATTTAAGTTGTTCACGAGTGTCTTTTGAGTTAATAATGTTTTTGTTGTTTATAATTAATATTTTATACCAAAGTTAACATTCCCCACTAATAGTATAGATTTTATATGAATAACCTTATAAATGAACCAGTATTTGAGATGATTTGGTTGGTACAGCACTCATTCAATCTTTACTAAAAATGCATTTCTGGTGAAGGGAAATTTTGGCCACGAACTAATTCTGACTGAAAAGGGTTGCAAGTATTCTGAATCTCAACTTTAATTGGATACTTTCTGAGTTCATAATCGCTTGAAATAATAATACCTGTAATTTTGACCTAGTGGCCAAACTAGCCCTTGAAATGTGACCTAAGGCATTTTGTTCGCCTGTTGATTTTGAAGTTGACTAACTGTTGATTCGTCTTACTTAGACAAACCAAATATAAGCGCGGAGCGTTAGAGAAATAGATATAATTATAAGAGATACTATTGAAATATATGATTAGTTATTACTAAATAACATTGTTGTTTTATTGAATTTTACACAGAAATATACTATTGATTGATAAAACCATTAACAACGAAGAGCCAAAGAAAAAATTTCTCCCCCGTTACACTACCAAATTTGATAGCTCGTTTATTTGAATGGTTTCCATTACATAGCGAGACGTTACGTAGCGAAATAATTTGCCGGCTTGTAATATTATAGTACAGAGACGGTACGATGAATAAGAAGAAGTGGGCCCTATTCCACTCTAATCCACTTGGCGGCATCCGATCTGTATACCATCGTTGCAATACAAAGTAGTCTCTAAGCGCGTGGACGGACGATGGCTTATCGTCCATAACAAATATAAAGACCTAGCTGCTGCCTGCGGCTTCGCACGCGATTTTTAAGTAGCCTATGTCCGTCCCCGGGATACCATTTGCCTCCCCACCAAATTTCGTTCGTACAGCCGTTTAGCCGTGAAAAGTTAACAGACAAAAAGACTTTCGAATATATAATACTAGTATAGATTTATTGCCAATGATTCTTAGCTAGGTGTTATAGTGGTCACAACCTAGGGGGCGCTTCTGTGTGTGTATTTTGTGAAAAGTATGTTCTCATTTATCTCCAGAACGGTTTCTTCGATATAGACACTCTCTTAGTCCATAATCGTTTAAAATTCTAATACATGTAATTTTAACCTAGAGGCCAATTAAGTCCTTGAAATGTGACCTTAGGCATTTTGTTCGCCTGTTGATATTGAAGTTGACTAACTGTTGATTCGTATTACTTAGACAAACCAAATATAGCCGCGGAGCGTTAGAGAAATAGATATAATTATAAGAGATACAATTGAAACTACTATTGAAATCATATGATTAGTTATTACTAAATAACATTGTAGTTTACACAAAAATATAGATATTGAAAAAAAACTTGTGTAAAACCCTTATAACTTTTCGCTCCCGTTAATCTTAATCGTAATAATAATTTATTTATTTGCAATGTTGTTTACAATGGTTCCTATTAAGTTAAAGCGTTTCCCACATTTCCCAATTTTTAAGGGAAGTTACACTAATAATTTCGATAGATACTTCAATTAAATAAATTTTATAATTATTTACCCCTTACTTGTTAAGAAACTATTTTAAACCTAAGTAAGCGGCTAAATGGTGACCTAGTTTTGTTGAAAGTCGAATAAAACGAGACCCCCTTCACCAAGCTAACAAAGTCGTTACGGTGATTCAATTACATGAATGCCTGCAAACACTTTTCCTAAGAGCAGAATGCTGTGGCTGTGGCAGAGTTGGATTTTAATAGCCAAACGAAGAAGCTGTGTTTTTCTAAGAAGTGAACGTAGTGTATCCATTATCATCATCAGCCTATGTTAGTCCACAGTTAGACTTAGGCTTCCCCTAATGAGCGCCATAGCGCCGTCTTCAGCTTGCCGCATTTAGCATCTGCCTGTAGGTCGTGTTCCCACCTATCCGGAGGCCGCGTCCTAGCGTCCTACACTACGTTTGCCTTGTCGAGTCGCGGTCTCCACTCAAGAACACGTTTACCCCAGCGGTTGTCGGTTCTTCGCGAGATATGGACGGTCCACTGCTTCAGCTTGCTGATTCTTTGAGCTATTTTGTGTGTGACCTAATTAATGGTGCTCTATTTCGTCGGTTTTGATTGTTAGTAGGCTGTATGTATTGAATACAAAGCGTCTGATACTTTGAACGAAAAATTACTGTAGACTCTCAAAAAAATTTTTATTTATTGAAAAATCAGAACCTGGTTTAGTCAAACTGCAACGGTACCTTTCACTATGCCAACGTGGTCTTGCACAACATCTATTCTGAAGAAATATTTTTGTTTTAAGATTCGACGAATGTGGGTATTCGACGATTTCGACGTATTCGACGAATGGGGATACATCATTTTTAATTAAAGTGTTTCTGGAGCTATAAAAATCTATACAAAGTAAAAAGAGTAATATAGTGTTCATACTCCCATTGATTTAGGTACCTGAGAAAACCATAACTTCGTGCACGATATGACTCTGTAGGTAGACACTTACGTTTATCCTTTCTACTGTGTAGAGTTGACTTTAAAATCAAGATTTAAATACTTCTTAAAAAATATATTTTTCAAATATATTTTAAGTCATTTAAAAACACATTATAAAAGTAAAGTAGTACCCATGCAGAAGTCAAACTATCTACTGCAATTTTTTTTTATTAATTCTTTTTGAGAAATTTATACTTAATTTAAATTTATATGAAATTTTGTTTCGTTGCGTTGGTTATTTTGCCTGCCAGAAGAGACCTTAGCAGTGGCTCAGATAATCAGTAGAGAGAGAGATAGGAGGCTTATTAGAAAATAAGCACTGTTTTTACTATGTAATTACAATTCACCGAAGCTTTCATTTCTAATAGACATCTTAGCTCAGCCTAGCAAGCAACAACGTAGCAGCTACGGCGGCGTAGCAATGTAGGTTAGCGTAGTAATTTGGTAGATAGGGTTCTCAAGTTTTTTTGTTCGTAAAGTAGGTTATCTAGAGTATTTAATTAATTAATTAATTTAATTATTTATTGAGTATTTAATTGAGTATTTATTAATATCAAGAGGAGTGAGAGGGGGGAGGCATTTGTCCAGCAGTGGGATGACCAGGGCTAATAATAATATTAATAAGAGGAGAAAATTATATGTGATGATAACCTACTGAACAAAGCCGTTTAAAAATATTTAGAAACTAGTTACATTATTATGGTATAAAAAAGTTCCCCGCCGCGTCTGTCTATCTGTCTATTAGAAAGCGATAAACTCAAAAATTCCATACAGTATTCACTTATGGACGAAGTGATTCATGAGTGAACCTAATAAGTCTATATGAGCTCTAGAGGCTAACCTCTAGAGCCATATTCTAAAATATGGCTGAAATATGAGTTTTGCGCTGCGTAAAAGAATAGAACCAATTATCAGAAAATGGTAATTTAGACTTTTATATCGGTAATATTAGAAATTAAATTTTATAATGGTAATTTAGATAGCAGGTAAGAAGTTTTGCGCAGATTGTAAGCCAGTTGCTATAAACTAACGCTAAAACAATCTACGAATCAATTTTATGTAGTTTTGGAGTCTATTGACATGAGATTGAGAAGAGATTTTTTACTAAAATCAACATTAGATAGATAATTATTTTAATTTAAATTTTATTGTACCACACAAATATAGAAAACAATACAGAAATAGATGCTAAGAGTAGACAAGTACAAAGGCGGCCTTATCGCTATGAGCGATCTCTTCCAGGCAACCTTGGGATGGACTGGACATGTAAGAACAAAGTAGACGGTGGCCCTCGAAGAATAAAAGAAAAACAATAATAGTTAAACTACATACTATAATAGGTACTCGTACCAACAAACATTAAGTCGATAAACTCCAAAACTACAATTGATTCAAAGTTTCTTTAAGCAAAGATTCAAATAGCTCACAATGTGTGCACAACTTCTTATAACTTATAACTATCTGCTTAACCTTGAAAATAGTAAAAACTCTAAAGTATAACTCTATCTCATGAACCATAATAGGTATTTCTGTTATAGTTAAAATTTTCAGAGAAACAGTATTTCTTTTGCCGCTATAACAGAAAATAAAAATTATATAAACATTCAAATTAAAAGGGTTTTAATACAGAAAACGTGTATTTTTTTTTGGCAATTTTTGGTCTTCTTTTGTCAATGCTAGTATTAGTGTATCTCTGATGCTTGAACCATGACAGGTAGACACATAAACTTTTTATAAATAAGTAGCAGTTCAACTGTAATAACCACAAATACTAAAAATATAATTAAGTTGAAAATTTAAAGGGGTCTCCGAACACAGATTGATGTTTTTTTGAAAAAAATGCCTGATTTGTACGGTACGGAACCCTTCATGTGCAAGTTGACTCGCATTTGGCGGTTTATTTAGTTTTTGCTTACATCACGTAAACGTTGCATCATATAAGATTTTTACATACATATATACTATAATATAGAACATAATGAAAGCTATGGTTTTTATTATTATAGTGCGTAAGCCTCACACTGGGTTAATTTATAAGAAATCAAATAATATCCCTAAAATTTTTCGACTTCGACGGGACTTGAGATTTGAACCCACGTCTTTCCTGAGGGAAAGACGTGGTTAACACGATCCCGTACTGAGGTACGGGAACGTGTTAACCAACTACACAACGAGGTCAAGTGACGGAGGAAAAACTCTGGGACTTCCATCGGACTATAGCGTCGTTAGCTCCACCTATAGGGGACACATTGAATCGTTACTATTAACGGCGCTATAATCCGATGGAAGTCCCAGAGTTTTTCGACTCACACGTTGATTGACCTCGTTGTGTAGTTGGTTAACACGTTCCCGTACTGAAGGAAAGACGTGAGTTCAAGTCCCGTCGAAGTCGAAAAATTTTTGGGATATTATTTGATTTCTTATAATTTAACCCAGTGTGAGGCTACGCACTGTAATAAAAACCTTAGAAATGAGCAACGCGGCACCTCTCGGCAAACGAATTAAACGTAACTTTAGTCTTTGAACAGGATTGGATAAAACTTCAATGTGTCCCCTGTAGGTGGAGCTAACGGCGCTATAGTCCGAGGTAAGTCCCAGAGTTTTTCGTCTCCTTCGTCACTTGACCTCGTTGTGTAGTTGGTTAACACGTTCCCGTACTGAGGGAAAGACCCGGGTTCAAGTCCCGTCAAAGTCAAAAATTTTTTGGGATATTATTTGATTTCATAATGAAAGCTAATAAAATTCTCTACAACTTTGGTTCTATACACTATTTACCTATTCCCAATCGTTGACTACGGTTGCTTGTTAATCAAATTAGCCAGGACATTCGCTCCTGACAGACCTGTTGCAAGACAGGGCGCAGATAGTTGTTGCCGACGGTGGTGAGACGAAGTCTGACCCTCTCGGGACGGTGATGGGCGTAGCGTAGGGTTCGTCGGTATCCAATATCCTGTTTTCGCTGCTACTGAACGACCTGCCGGAACACGTAACGGAAGGGGAGGCGTACATGTACGCAGACGATGTGGCTGTAGTCGTCAGCACCCCGTCACTGGACCAGCTCGAGCAGCGCTTGAACGCGGTCGCACGCCAGGTGGCGCAATGGTTTCAATGGAACGGACTCGCTCTGAACCAAAAGAAACGCACTTCATGCATTTTTGCATATCTGGGCGTCAGGTTAGGAGCTTATCCGTAACTATAGAAACAAACACCATTGCACAGGTTCCAGTGACCGTGTTCTTGGGATTTCAAATAGACCGGTGCCTAACCTGGGATAACCATATCGACGGCTTGTGTGCCCGGCTGGGTAGTGCATGCTTCACTCTCCGCAGGCTATCGCGCGTGGTGTCCGCCGACGTGGTCCGCACTTGTTATTTCGCGACCGTTCACTCGCTCCTCCAGTACGGCGCAGAGCTGTGGGGGCGCGCTTCTGATCGGGAGCGCGTCTTTCGCATGCAAAAACGTGCTGTGAGGGCGATCGCGCGGACAGCGTGGGACACGCCGGCGCGACAGCTCTTTGTATCGCTTCAGATCCTTACGTTGCCTTCCATTATCATATTCCAGGTAGTGATGCACGTTAGGCAAAACCCAGAGCGGTTCAAAACGCGCGGAGATCACCACGCGCGACGCTACAACACCCGCGGAGCTGGCAACCTGTCTGCGGTGTCCCACAGACTGGCTAAGTCGGATAGACTCACGAACGTGCAGGGACCAGCGTTGTACAACAACCTACCGGATCATGTAGTTACTGCACCTAGCCTATCTTCATTTAAGCGTAGACTCAAATCGTGGCTCGTCGAGAAGGCGTTCTACAGTGTTGACGAATATGTGCGAAAAATGGAATAATATTTTAATTATTTATTTTGTGTTATTCATTTAATTAATTTCTATCATAGAATTGTAATTGTAATATTATACCTAGTTATAATAATAATTATTATTTTTACTGACATGTAATATTCTTACCAATATATTGATTATTCTGATCAGTTATAATAACTATAGCAACTGATCGTGCCGACACTAAATCGAATAGTCAACTCTGTTAATGACTTTTCCGACCTTTCAATACCTACCTATCACCACCAGCTACCACTTATCCATTCTCATGTGATTTGCGTTTGCTGAAACTTTTATACGAACTTTCTTTTGCCAACCTTTCTTTTCTGATACAGAAGGAAGTTTACATATTTTTGCTATACTAATCTGAAGGAGTTTGGTGAACCTCGTTTTTTTGGTCTACCTTTCCGTTATGCCACCCAAGTACGGCTTTCTTCCTTTTGAAAAAAATATTTTAAGCTATTTCATGTTGGAGTATGTTCGTGCTAAAAACGTAGGTACTGAAATAATTACTCATATTCTTTTGTAAGTAGGTACCTACGTTTTGTGTGTGCCTACAGTAATAATTTTCTACCCGTGTTTCAACCAGCCTAACCAGGCCATGACGTACTACAAAGTTTCCCACACTTGCAAAAAATCAGGACCTTTTAGGTGAAGCTTGACGCACAACTTTGAACTTTATTTCAGTGTTCATGCGCACTGAAACCTTCAGCGTTCGGACCAGTCGCTTGGCGGTATTCTATCGGTTTACATGTCCCGGGCTTAAAATACATTGCGCGATCAAGTTTCGTAAAGGAGTGTTCTATGTAAGCGTTGTTTTGTAGCTCGCATGTTGGTTGTTTAGAAAGTCATAAGCAGTGGTTTTCTTTGGAGGTGAGTTCATACTGTGGTTGATCTTGTAGTAACTGACTTGCATGATCCTATGATCCTTGTGGACTTGAACCCTTTACCTTAGAATAAGTATGTGATTGTTAGACTTTCTGTGCTTTTAGAACCTGAGATGTACGGTGTGGAAGATGTTGTCGGTAAGTTGGTTTAGAAATTAGCGTGTTTGTCAAATATGTATATAGCGATAAGATAACAAGTTTTCTTTGTTGTGTTGTGGTTTATGAGTACTATCCAGTTCCCAATTTTCGCATACCTAGGTATAACCACTCACACGTCCCGGCATCATTTGTTGTGAAAACAAAAAATCCGGTTGAACATCCGAGCCACATTTGATGCAATTTCTCCGCGAGGAGCAAAATTGGTTTTGTGGCTAACTTCACTCTAATGGAATGGTTCTCGTCATCACATGTTGCTCTGATAACTGTATCGTTGGTAGAGTAATAAAAAGCCAAGGTGTCCATACAAATATACACGCAGACGAATTTTAAAACAAATAAAAATCATTTCGGATTAATTCGGAGTTGTCCAATGACAACTCCGAACTCCGAACAAACCACCTCTCCACATTCATGCTCGTTGCAATTAACGAGCATGAATGTGGTGAGGTGGTTTGTTTTGTTTATTCTGGTAATTATTGGACGAGAATGTAGTGATTGATTTGTATCAAAAAATAGCTTGTATCATCTTGTTTAATAATATATAGGCAAGATAAGATATAACTGCAAACAAAAGTATGAAAGCAAGGAAGAAAGAAAAAAAATATGAATTTAAACCTACTTTGTCAAGTTAAGGCATTTATTTGAAACCATACGATTATTTCTAAGACTTATGTCTATAAGTTCATTGATTCCGTATAGTTTTAGCTTTTTTATGGTATATTTTCTAGTGTATTCTATGTTAAAACGGGACTAGTTTTGAGGCTAGTGCAGGCGATACGGCTGGACGTGTGAGGGGTTAAGGTACCTTCAAATAAGGGTTATTAGTAATTTACTGACACTGTGTGAACTGCAGAAGCCCATAATCAAGAACACATTTGTGAAGACGCCAGGTCCTAATTCCAAAATTTGGTATTGGTCTAGGTACCCTCCTCCATTCAATAATCGTTCTTTAGAGGGTTTATTTAAAACTAAACTTAAAAGCAGTTCTGCCCTGAATTAACAGCAGATTTACAGCTGTGGACACTTCCACATGAATTACTAAAGACATATATTTCACTAAATATATGTCTTTAGTAATTCATTAGGTTCCAAAATGAAAAAACACGTTTATCTACGTGTTTTTTCATTTTGTATCTCATGTGATTTACAAAAATTAAGACCTGGCGTCTTCGTGCGTGACGTGTCCGTGATGATGGGCAGGACCTGCAGTTCACGCACTGTTAGTGTAGGTGAATTATCATAACCCTGTATATTTACCAACTTATATGAAGATACAAGAGGAAGGGCAGCCGCTTCCTTCCGTTTATTTTTTACACCACTGTAATCACCACTCCGCCAGCCAAGCGTGGTTATTAAGAAACCCCCCTCCCTTGTTTAAGGGCGGCAAATTCTGCAGTGGACGTATGAACTGATGAAGTGCTTATTAGATACCTGAAGAAAGTCGAATATCGCATTTATTAAATAGGCAATTAAATAAAGGGTGCATTTTTTAGAGGCTTGGTATTTAAAATGAAATGAAACACGTAAAAATAAATTTATTACCATTGTATTGGCATTGTTTAAAATATAATATATTCTTATGCCATAAGTGCTTGAACATGATTTTGGGCATGGGCGCCACGGCTGGCTCGAATGAAGCGTAATCGGGAAGTCCAATTTTCGACCACTTTATCGAGCAACTAAGGCCGTACACCGGCAATAAAGCGGCAAATGTTGGCTTCCAAGTAGTCCAACGTCTGAAGATTATCTGCGTGGACGAATGACTTCACCTATCCCCAAAGAAAGTAATCCATAGGTCTTAGGTCCATAGGATCACAGGATCGTGGAGGCCAGTTCACAGGTCCATTACGCAAAATTATGCGCTCATCAAATGTTTCCCGCAATAAATATATGGTGTCGCGCGTTGTGTGGCATGTGGCACCATCTTCTTGAAACCAAAGCTCTGCCACTTCAATACCGTTCAACTACGGAACAAAGAAGTCGGCAATCATGAATCTATAGTGCTCTCCATTGACGGTAACGTTCTGGCCGACATCATTATTAAAAAAATATTGGCCAATGATTCCACCTGCCCATAAAGCGCACCAAACAGTGACTTTTATTGGATGTAAGGGCGTCTCAACAAAGGCTTGGGGTTTTCTCAAAGTTTCGTTTTCAACAAAAGGCTTTCTACACTCCAAATCGGCAATTCTGCTTATTGACGTAGCCATTCAACCAAAAATCAGCCTCATCGCTGAAAAAAATCTTGCACGCAGCACGGTGGGTTTGGTGAACTGAAACATGATTTTCAAAATAAATTTACACAATTTGCAACCTTTGTTCTGAAGTCTATTAGTTGTGAAATGGCAAAACTTGTTGCCAATATAAAAACCTAACCTCTAAAAAACATCCTTTGTAAATGAACCTAATTCCCTTAATTTTTAAACAAGCAGAACAACAATGTATGCAGGTGCTACCCACCTACCAGGTGGATAGGCTTATTAGTAACTGACTCTAACCCACAGAAATTGTATCTCTAGCTAAGTTGTCCTTTGCTCAATTACTCAGACTGTAGTGTATGCAATCATAATCAACGAGGGCGTGCCAATGTCCAGCGTTGCCTCGTCTACCTCTATGTCCGATTCAACTGAACTGCCATTGTTACATCGGGGTCAAGGTTGTTTCAGGTTAATAGTTTCCGATGGATTTATTAGTATAATTTGAGTATGTATGAGGAAGCACAGGACTTAATTAAGTCTCTTACTTTAGTCTCTTCTTGCTTGTCTTCTACTATTTGGTCTTATGCTTAATATAAAGCAGAGACAAATTAAAATAGTGCCTAAGTCATGAAAAAGTAAGAGAAAGATAATACTGGCTATTTTTGCTATAAGTGAATACTCTATCTAGAGTTACTAAAAGCAATGACATTGAAAAGAAAGACAAAACTACTGAATATATTTTCGCATTTCTCCTCGAAAAGGTTTGAATATTCGGAGTCAAAGGTGTGGTTTGGGGCCCTTATAAAAATATAGCAATATCTGTAGGACTAAAAGGAACATTCGTCATGTCACACCCGTCGCGGTCTTAACAGATAAATTTATGGTTGTTCTCGAAATCCTTCAGCTATTTAGGACTATAAATATCTTACTTGGTTTAGTGTCCGCCATCATTTAATGATTTAACTAACACTTTATTGTACAAAACTCATCTGAATCATGTTAATCATTCTTATCTTTTAAATCTCCTGTAAGAAGTGAATTAAATTCTTCCTACCTCAAGTGTCAAAAGGCATACATTCATTGGGCCCGGGTACAATTAAATAATCACACGACTGCCCAAAAATGAGGTAGGAATAATCTTTTCGGAGTTAATGTATGTATTTGAGTTTATGTATTTCACTATATCTTTTAAATGGCTGAACAGATGTGCAGGTACAGTTGGAATCCTTACACCATCCCAAGAGGCTCTGGTTATTTTTTTATTTAAGGCTGACCTGTTTTTTGTGTTTTATCATCGTATCAGTCGTATATTTCATTATTTTTCAGTAACGTGTCGCCCCGCTGCTTTTATAGATTGTCGTACAAAAATTCTAATAAAGCTCTACAAAAAGCTCTAATTAGAAATGATAAAGAAAAAAAAATACTAGAGAATTAACAGGGATTAGCTTAATTTCTGACGATATTTATAGACACATAGATAGATAATGCTTTATTCATCATCATCACCTTATAAAACAGATAGTACTCGTTAAACATAATGTAGGGAACAGCAATGGAACTGGCGGCCTTATCGCTTAAAGCGATTTATATTTATGAATAATTATTTTAATACTATACACTAACCAAACTAGGTGCAGAATGTTTATAAACAAACCGTCCCATGCTTAACCTAACATTCAATAAGTTGCCGCGTCTTTTTTTTGATTTGAGATCCTTCCTTCAATATATATTGCTTACAATTATATCTGATACTCGATGCCAAGTAAGTGAGTTTAAATCATTTGTGTCGTGTTTTTTTTACAATTATCTACATCGAGTTTGGCTAGTGTATAGGTACAAAATGTACACCATTTACATGAAATTTATTTCATCTTGCATCAATGTAGCTTCGTTAAATAAAGTTAAATTAAAATTATGGAGGTATCAGTATTATCTTGTTACTCTTTGAAATATTCCGTCAAGTGCGAGTACGCACACGAAGGGTTCCGTACCGTAAAAACTTTTTCGTAGAACATCAAATTTTCACTTGTTGGGAGACCCCTTAAAATTTTCAACTTTATTTTATTTTTGGTTTTTGTTTACAGTTGAAGTATTGCTTATTTATAGAAAGTTTAATGTGCCTAACTATTGTAGTTCAAGAGTTAATCGAAACACTCCTAAAATCTGCGTTTACATTGATATTGCCTTTGGACATTTTTCATTTTCTATATTGTTTGTGTATTCCGATTAATTTAATAACAAAAAATACATACTACTTTGAGTAGTTTATTTATTATAATGTCACTAGATATAAATTGTCATATTCTTTTCTTTTTGTGTACTAGCCTGTAAGCCGTGTAGACACACACGCACCAAAGGGTCTGCCAGAAAACCAGCGTTGCTCAACTTTCTTTTGAGCAACGTTAAGCTGAGGCAGAACCTTTTTGGTTTACATAGAATTACCTATTTTTGATTATCGTGTATTTAATGTGTGAGCCGATAAATATTTTTATTGACAAAGAAAATATAGTCGGAAGCGTCCCCAAGACGCTGGCTGCATTGGCCCGCTGTATGGCAATGCTGATGCGCTGCGCCAGATATCCGCCAGCTCTCGGGTCACGCATCCAATAAATTTATTTTCATTCTTTCTTCTTTCTATACCTGCTGTCGAAGCACAAAGCACTACTGCGATCTACTGAAAATTCATACAAGAATACTAAGCCGAGCAGATTAAAAAATGCCCCAGTTCAGTTTCGTTTTAGATATCTATCTGGGTCGAATGTGTCAGTTGACTCGTCAGCTATTCGGGGCGAAAGTCAATTTTAATCCAGAATGGGGCACTTAGGTTCGTTCGTAGAGTTGTATGCATAGTAGAGTGTTTTGATAGTGTTAGCTAAGCGACACTTCGAGTGAGAAGAGTGGAAAACTACTTACGAATGTTATTTACAAGTCTCGGTAGGTATTTCTTTCTATTCCCTGCAAATATTGGTTAGCTTGTTTTCAACAGAAGAGCGTTGCTTTTCCAATTTTGCGTATTTGAAAGGAGCATTGTTGGTGTCAGCAATATAAATATACTCGTACCTAACATAGATACCTACGAAGTAACATAAGTACCTACATTATATTAATCGTTTGTAGGAATATTTAGCAAAAATAAAGATGTAAGTTTTGTAGCTTTGTTTTATATTAAACTAGCTGCTACCCGCGGCTTCGCACGCTCTTAACCGGGATAAACATTAGTCTACGTCCGTCCCCGGGATACCATCTACCTTCCTGCCGAACTTCGTTAAGGCGTGTAATGATAACAGACAGACATATAGACAGACAGTTACTTTCGAATTTATAATATTATTATGGATATATAGTATGGGTGAGATTTATTTAGTCTATCAGTACTAACAGCGTTTCATCATCATCAGCATGGGCTGATTTGGGAGTTGCCTTTGTTCAGCAGTGGACGTATATGCGAGCCTTGCTGTGTGACGAGTGTCGGATTGCGGTGAGCGGAGCGAACCGCAATTCGACACTCGTCACTCGTCAGGCCACTCCCAAACAACGCCATGAATAGTGGTCATAAGCTGCCACCATCCATCGACTCCCTGCGACCGCTACAATGTCCTCAGCCCATTATGTAAGAGGTCTCCCCACACTCCGTTTATTATAACATGATTCACCTACTTAAAGAAGAGATCGCTTCTAAGCGATAAGGCCATTGTTTTTGTATCATACTTAATATCTTTTTGTATTGTATATGTACCGACAATTTTTTAAGTTCTGTTGTACCTACCTTTTTGCTGTGTTTTATATACTTTTGTATTGTGTGTTGCAGTTGCAAATAAATGTTATATCTATCTATAATTATTAAAATTAAAGACAACACACAAATTAAACGAGCTATAGTATTATTATAGGGGTAAACCAGTCCATAATTATCTTGGAGCAGGAGACGTGTAGGACAACACGGAAGGTAAGAACTTCCGTGTTGTCCTACACGTCTCCTCCGTCCGCCATAAAGCCGAGCCACGTCTAACGATGCTCATTTATTATTTACCTGCGAATAGGGTTACCAGATGAAAAAATCAAAAGTCCTGAGAAAAGGCCTGATTTCCATGGAAAAGTCCTGAGATTTTATGCAATTTAATAATTATCGAAATTTTCCTATAAAAACGTACGTTTTCTCTAAAAAACGTATTATTATAGTTTTATACCTACAGCGCGACTCTAGCTAACGCGTTGCAACTTGCACGACATTTTTTGACGTAATGCTTCATGCGTTGTGGGCAAACATTTTCAAGTCAATAGGTATTTCACGATTACCAGAGACACTGCGTATTTGTCTATACATATTTTTGCAATTACGGCCCAGAATGCAAACGTAGAAAGAGTTTTTTCAATTATGGGAGCTCAATGGTCGAAAGAAAGAAACCGACTCAACGTCTCTTCAGTTCAAGCTATACTTTTAGTTCAATATAACTTGAAGAGTTTAACTTGTGAGGTATTTTATAAATCAATATTCAAAGAAAAAAACTTATTTAAAAAAGTTTCTTCAAATATGAAATACAACAAAACTGATTAAGTAGTATAAATAAGTATTCAGTTAAACTGAAATTGTTACGAAAAGTAGATTATTTTTAGTTTGTTTTACTGTATAAATAAGTATTGATTTTAACTGCTCAATTGTTACCAAAAGAAGATTATTTTTAGTTTGTTTTACTTGGTAAATAATTAGTATAGACCTTGACTGCTCAATTGTTACGAGTACCAAAAGAAGATTATTTTTAGTTTGTTTTACTTGGATAACAGCTAATAAGTATAGAGTTTAACTACTGAATTGTTACCAAAAGAAGATTATTTTTAGTTTGTTTCACTTTTACTCACTTAATCAAATATATTTTTAAAGTGTAACCTGTGTTTTGTTAAAAATCCTGAGATTTCACGAGAAAGCAAAATCCGGCCGCAATCCTGGAGAAAAGCTGAAAAATCCGGTAATCTCAGGACAAATCCTGAGATATGGTAACCCTACCTGCGAAGGTAAGTGTGCACAAGTGTAAGAGGAGACTGGGCTAACTAGGTACCGAGGTTACATTCCTTACCTGAAGCAGAAAACATTTATTTGAAGTACCTACCTATATCAAGACATACATACCTATTGGTCTTCTATATAATGACTGAACTAAATTTCTCAATTACAATGAATAGATTGCATAGACTCAACCGATGGAATATTTGCCATACATCGTAGGCATTTATTTCTCTTAACAAAAATAGTGACTGTGCCTATTACGCACATGCCTATTCAGCAATGATTAAAAACAAAAACAAAGGTTGCAGCAGATGCTGGAAGTGGTAAGCTGAAGACAGGGTGCTATGACACACGTTAAGACCCATGTCCAGCAGTGGACTGTCATGGGCGTAAAGAGTCCTTTTTGATAAAAATGCTGGAAACTAAATAAATTAACTTTGATGTGATCTGTGCAAATTGGCGATTTTTAATATTCATGTCGCAAGATCAAAGTTTGAAGCGATAGCGAAGCCAGTAGGTATCAATTTGACAGCAGGAGGAGAGTTGCTACCACATTTAAAACACATTGCAACAATAAACCTACAACCGTTTTAATATAAAGGTTACATTCGTTATTAAAACGTTCAAAGTTCAACTAAAACACAGCTATCGGTTGTTGATGGATGATAAGGAAATATTTGCCCTGAAACTAAACGAAGGTAAGGATCATAGGATTTATTTAGACACGAGTCGGAAGCGAATGAAAACGATATTTTACATGTTACAATTTAGCCTCGAATTTGTGTCTACCCGAAGTAGACTAGACAAGACAAATCGTTTTAAAAATACATACCCATGCATGGGCATATTATGCCCTTGTTATATTCCTTGTTATAGAGTTAGTCCTTGTTATACCTATAACCCAATGACCCAACCAGCTGATACCCACAGATACCTACTGCTGATACCTACAGATGTAGGTATTTGTATCAGCTGGTTGGGTAAACAAGCAAAAACTTTGATATGATTGACCTTACGATTATATTATGGGCCCCCCCTTATTATTACAAATGGACAAGACTTAGGAGTTACTTACAAATGTAAGTAACTTGTAGGACCGCCCTTATAATAATCTTTCTAAATAGCAAGCAATGCAAATTGATTTTTCTCTCGTTTTATTCCTTGTAGAAAGCAGATTTTTTTTTTATCTCTCGCGTATTGTATGTCTATGGCAACCTCTTAAATATCTATATTTACCTACACTATTATGTAGTATCGAGCAGAACAGTGCTTAGTGTGACCTAGTTAATCTACTATACAAAACAGTCATTGCTTTGTTACAGAGCCATGCAATATTTTCATATTAGAGCGTTGTTCATACATAACACCGAGCGAAAGCAAACATTCAGCCATTCAGGCAATTCAGACTACCCGCGGGGCGCGTTAGTCGATAAAATAACTATACTACCTATACGGCTACATTATGCTATGAAAGCATTTTTTATTATTTTGGTACTAGAGATTCCGCTATAGTACCTCCCACATTGTCGCGGCAAAAAATTCCATATCACGCTCCTAATTATGAAAAAGTCTAGAATTTATTTTTCCCGCAGACTTTGTACTTCAATATAATAGATCGTATGGTGAAAGTACTCCTATTTCCGCATTCAGACTCGAGTTGGTCCATTATGCGTAGTTTTGTTTGCTAGCATAGCCAGCCTAACTCCGTCCAGAAGCGCAGAATCTTCCTCAGGCGCAGGTCTTCACAGGCTTCGCGGAGTGACCTCGGCAAGTTGGGGATTTATGTTCGTTGTGCTGTTACTCCCTCGCATTCCAGGACTACGTGGGGAGCTGATTCGTCGTCACTAAGGCACCCTCTGCAGAGAGGGCTGTCCGTCGCTCCGATGGTGAATAAGTGTTTGTTCAGTGGGCAGTGTCCTGTTAGTGTTCCCACCAGGATACGCAGGTCCATTCTGTTTAGGTTGAGTAGGCGTTTCGTGAGCTTTGGTAATGTTGATGGAAGCGCCGCTCTGGCTTGTCTGCATTCTAGCAGGCGTGTCCATCGTTCGTTATGCACCTCTCTGGTTCTGAGCCTAGTCCATGTTTGGAGTAATAGATCGTATAGAAATGCAAACAAAATTTTATTGGAATGTCCTCCTAACATTTCCAAGTAAAGGGCTCGAATAGCATATTTTTTTCCATAAACCTACTGTCTAACAGGGTTGAGCTCTTCCAATCCATTGGAAGAAGCTTCATTTCCTAATCTATCTTTGATCTATCCATGAATGGCTGTAGAATAAAAGATTCATTAAGCCCTGCGACAAACTGGGATTACGTGCTCTATTATAGCCGATAGCCTTTTATAGCCTGCTCTACATTCTTCAGGGAAAAAGAGGAAAATATGCCATTTCAGTAGACAGCGGGAGTAAAGTGGACATTTATCGTCAAACTTTTCTGTAAGTTGTAACGAAATTCAACAGTGCTTGGAGTTGAGAAGCCAACTCTCTTACGCTATTGAATATCCGGTTCACTTTTACAACCGGACTACTCAGCCTTAAATGACTCTAAAGTCCGGTCGAATGAATTCGTAACCGGACTTCTGATACTACACCAAATATTCTATTGAAAATCTGTCGCTATCCCCCAAAAATGCACTCAAACCAAACCATCGAACAAACGGAATACATAATGTTAATTTTTTAAAAAAACTTGACAAACAAAAGTGTTCCTTTGATGAAGCTGAAACTCATTTGAAACCGCTTTTTCAGCGAATTGTCGAATAAAAAAAGTAATTGACTCTCATAATATATCTTTGAATTTTATGTTTAATTTATTTTTGAATTTATTATTTGTGATGATGATGAGATGAGCAAGAAAATGTTTAATATTATCTTTAACTTAATTCATTGAATATTAATTAATATGCCGGATTGATACCTACTTATGAACGAAATTTTAACTATTTACTTTCTCTATGACGTAGCAATACCGGGAACTTGTTCCCAGTTACGTCCCTGCTACGCCCCTGATACTTACAAGGAGCCTTACACAAACTTTGTACCGTATGTCTAAAGCAATACGATCGACCTACTACACTTGGAACGTGATGTGAATCCCCATGTCCCGTTTCATTCTTAGATACCTAAATATTTTATAACACAATTAATTAAATCGTGGCGTCCACAACATTGGCACATGTGTTAGCTGAAACTTAGGCTACTAAACTTAGTTTGGTAAACTAACATATCATTTACTCATACAAACTGCGTCAGCCGCTTTTAAACCATAGACCCGGACTAGATTTGGACAAGACCTGAGGGGTTGAGTCTATTTGACGTAAGTAACGAGACGTGATCGTGACGTCTCCTTTTTACATAAAATTTGGAGCATCGCATCTACCGTGCGGAAAGACAACTACGCAAATCCCTATACAAAAAGGAGACGTCACGATCACGTCTCGTTACTAACGTCAAAAAGACTCACCCATCAGTAGGCCAAGCACTGGGATTGTTCTTAGGGTAGAATAGACAATAATGACATCGCCTCGTCATACATTGAAGTTGAATGATTGAATTTTAAATAATTTACGCATTCGATGACAAAGTGACGTAATTTTTCTCTATTCTACCCTAGACAACAATGCCCGTGCTAGCCCTACTGGTCTAGACTTGGAATAACACTTTTATCCCATATATCAATTCCCATCCCATGGGATAGAAATAACCTTTGAACGTTTCCATAGAAAAACGCGTGAGAAACTAGCTTATAATATTAATGTGATGCATATGAAGACTCCCTGCCCTTTCGTCTTCTGGAATGTCTTGAGCGTAAATCCCTCAGCGAGTTTTGTTTAAGGGTATTTCTAGACTAACCTACCGCGACCACATTGCTGTGTGGCGGCAGATAATGATGAGATAAGAGTTAATACAATTTCCTTGAACCTTTCGTTATATTCCTTAGGGACTGCCGATCTATGTGGGAATAAAACTTACCACGTTTACTGATCTACCTATTTATGTAGACTAAAAATATACTGTGAATAATAAATAAACTTTGAGTTCACGGGAGGTTCTATGTCATTAGTTTAGTTTGGAGAATAACTTTTGGTTGAAAATTGCCAAAAGTGTTGAAGCTAAAATTTGAGCATGATACAACTTCTTAGAACCTTTCTTGATATTCATAAGAACGGCCAATCCATGTGGGAATACAATTGGTCAAGCTTACTAATCTAACTACGAGTTTAATGAAGAAAAATAATAAATTTAATCAATCCGGCGTTTGGGACCGCGGTCCCTTTTCCTAGCGGTCCCAAATGACGGAAGCCTCAACTGCCTACCGTGTTTAAAAATGTATCTATATTTACTGCTATTTTTATAGAACCCTAGTGTCTAGATAAACCTAACATAGGATTTAAGACACTACCTATAGGTAACCAAAAACATGTAATCTCTTGTCAATAAACGATATCTATCTATCTATCTATCACGCATAAACTGTGCAAATCTGAGACCCGTAAACGTCATGAGTGTATAAAACAGGCTGCCGGACACAATCCGAGGAGACGCAACCTCAACGACGTCCTATAAAACGATGCTACGCAAAAGGCTCCTCGAAAAATCGTTCTACTCGATCAATGAGTTCTACGAACTGTCAATTAGTTAATAAATATTAATAGTGTTGAAATGTATAATAAATTTAATAATTATTTTTTATGTTTATTTATAATTTATTTATTCTGAATCTATAATAAAATATAAAGTAGGTATTGTTATTTATGAAATACCCTACTAATGCATTTAGTACCCACTCGACGTATAACTTGGTGTTATCAATAAATATGTACTTGTATTATCAATCAAAATAAACTTAAAAAAAAAACAATTTAACTACGTAAAAGGAATATTCCAACCTCAAAATTTTATCAAATAAAAACTAACAGAAACTGATTCTAAACTGAATTTACACAAATCTAGATCTAAGACACCGAAAAATGACAGACACAACGGGCAGGGAGATGTTTCCTCGATGATGGTTTGCAGCAGAAAGAGGGCCAGGTTTTTTTTCGAAAGGACTAAAATGCTGTTGACCGCAGATGGCCGTTACCGGACTTTTGGCGGGCGCAGAAGGCGCCTCGCCGGTAAAGTTATGATGGGGCAACACGCACAAGGGCCACCACTTAGGTGCGAGCCTCGGCTTGGGCTGTCGCCAGATGCTACAAGAGGGAATGGAGGTTTCGCCAAGGTGCACGAATGCACCTATGGGCGGAAGCGGGGAATTCTTCGACCCCGCATCCGGCGGGGTCGGTTTTTGGTCGTGTGTGTAGTGTGCGGAAGCGAATCGGTACTTGTTGCCGTCACCTCCGGGTTAGCGGCTGTGATTGGATCAACAGGGTCA
The DNA here is from genome assembly GCA_963662085.1 of Eupithecia inturbata. Classification (NCBI taxonomy): domain Eukaryota; kingdom Metazoa; phylum Arthropoda; class Insecta; order Lepidoptera; family Geometridae; genus Eupithecia; species Eupithecia inturbata. Next base: position 6,314,393 of record OY759195.1, read on the forward strand.
CCGAGAACGTGTCTCGGTCTACGGAGGAGAGAAAGAGAGCCAGCCTTGGCCGAGCGCGCCTTTTATACATTTGCGCGCCACGAGTTTTTATTTTACCTTTAATATTGTATTGTTTTGTTAAATACCTAGGTACAAGATTAGTTCACCTATAGACTCAACTCGTTTGTTAATAAAAACAGGAATTCCCTTTGTCACATTTGCAAATAGAATAAAGTAATGAACTCCTTTGATGAAACAAATATATGGAAGAATTTAAAATAAGTACCACGCAATTTTTCTTATAAATTTTACTGTCCTTTGATCAACGTTTGCTTTTAGCTTTTGCTTAGTGTTCATTTTATTATGTTTAAAGCTATACAGGGTGTTTGGTATTGCGACCAACACAATTTTTTGGTGTTGGGGGGTTATGGGTTACATTTATCTGGTAGAGTCAATTTCATAAGTGTCACGGTTGCTGAGATATGATTTTTAAAGATTTTTTCTATACACCTAAATTTTCAATCTATAGGTACTTAATCTAAATAAATAAATAATTAACTTAATTCAATAAAAAAAAAGTAACAAGCATTCATGGTCAAAAATCGATGTACTTAAAAGTTAATAAAACGTCAGGTGCGAGTCGCACTAGCGCACAAAGGGGTTCCGTATTATTGTAAGACCTTGCTTTTTGCCAAATATCATTCTAGGTCACGAGGATGTTTTGGTTCACTACGAAAAATAAACATTTTTTTTGTGAATAAACAACAAATTTAAGGTTTTGCATTTATTATTTGTGCTATAAGATCTTGCTTCTTGCTAAATTTCTGACTTTAGGTCAACAGGAAGTAACCTATAGATTTTGAGTGCATGTCCCTTGAAAATTTTAAAATGTACATAAACGGCTTTAAATTTTGATTGCGTTAACTTAGAAATTTTATTTATATCACGGCTCCAAGAGGTTACAGATTTGAGTAGATGTTAATGAGATGTTAATTTCCACTCGATACTCCACGCGTTCCTGAGAATAGAGGGTTGAAAGACGGACAGAAGGACAACAAAGTGATCCTATAAGGGTTCCTTTTTTCTTTTCAGGTACGGAACCCTAAAAATCGTGACAACTTCTAAATTCATTTAAAAAACAAAACTAAAAGTCTTAATGAATTTAGTTTTCTTTGACAATTGATAGTTTTATCACTGGAAAGCGATCTCAACCTGACAACCCTGACAAAAATCTACGTCAGGCAACGTAGAAAACATAGGCATATTATAATATGGTACTATGATAACCTCAATAAGCCTCGTAGAGAGACGTTTTATAAATACGAAGAATTTTTAAATTCTGAATAATGTGCATTAATTTTGATAATAATGTTTTATTTTGTTATGTGAAAACAATTATTGTGACGCATAATTAGACAAATTATAAATAAAATATTTATCTGTTTAAAATAATATAATTTTTACCTTTTAGTGTGGGATTCAGCTACCTATGTCTGTCTTTTTTTTTCTCGGTCGAATATATTCGTTTACGAATAGACTGGTCTGGGGGGGGGACCAGAATTATGTGTGACTTGACGTCCTGATAAGGACGTAATATCGATACCTCTCCGGTGACCCCTCTCCCGCCGAACCATGGGAACATTTAAACCTACCGCGGCCTGACTGGCGTCACCTCTTCCTCCCATTCACCCGCCACGTTTCCTCCCCCCGATTGGGGCACAGACACGACAGATACAGTTGAACCCGCGACATGACGTGTCTGCCTACGTTCAACTATCATAATGCATTTTAAGTGCTGATCTAAAAGTGGTTTGCTACTTAACCACATTTCTACGAAATGAAGAAGAATCTAGAAGCTTCTTTCAGTTACAATATTAATCACTCGAAAAATAACAACTAACAGGGTAAAGGCTTCTTCGTTGCTTCTTTACTTTAGTCTACATACCGAAGCGCCAGAAATCAATAATAAAATTTTATGTCCGTGTCAGAGTTTAATTTATTAAGTAATTTGACCTTTTCAAGTGTACATTATTGTAGGTGTTTATGGAAATAGAGAGTTTTTAGTTTGATTTGATTCACGCAAAATATAATTAGGTGTGATCTTCTCTTTCTCGCCGAATCGCTTTTTCGACCACGTCGGCCAGTCTCAACGGAGACGTGCCATGTGCGCAGGACAAATTATATGGCACAAGTGTGTGCGCTAACACAAGTGCACTCTATTCCCTCACTCTCATAATCCGATGGGACGGGAGGCCGACACGAACGGGGAGAGGTCAGGCGCAGGACCAAAGAATTAACGTGCTTTCCGAGGCACGGGGGTGTAACACCGCCAACTTCCTGACTCCGGCAGTTACTGTGAATTTTTCTTGCCAGAAAAATCCCAATATCAACTTTGGCTGTACCCGGGATTTGAACCCGGAACCTCATTATCAGTGGTGGAACACGCGACCTCTACACCAACGAGGCCGCCAAGGGCTATAAGTGCTATGGAAAACCTCTACCGCCCTTTCGCATTTCTAATGCAATAAATGGCCTTCTTAGGGCACTGTAATGAGATTCCTTATAATATATCCTGAGAGGCTCATTTATGAGTTCTCAGTTAGGTATAAACTGCGCGTATTTTAAGTCAGGCTATCATTTTTTTATGTGCTAAATTTGAATCTAGTTTGCTAAGAGTTTTTCTTACCACAACTTTTCACTCAGCTGCTTTTACACCAAAAAACAAGATCCGTCAAGTGCGAGTGTAACTCGCGCGCCGAGGGTTTCGAACGGTTGTCAAGTATACCAATATGTACTATAGGTACTGGTTAGAGACTTTGCTATTTGATGAATACCAAAAAATTAAAGGTACTAACTACATTTCAGATGCATCGGTTTGCAAATTTGAGGGTAATAGTAAAATTTTCGAGTTTTTCAATATATTTCAAAAAGTATGTAACCTACAGGAATAGGAAAATGTGTTTTGAGATGTAGAAACGGGTACCTTATGATCCCCCTCCCCCCCCCCCTTTTTGACCATTTTTCAAAAAGTGTTCTAGTTACCTGTAAAATATAAAAACGCTACATACATTCCAGATGGATCACTCTGCAAACTTCGGAGATTGGGGAGGGGAATGGGTATTTTTTCGAGTTTTGTCAAAATATTTCATAAAGTATGAAACCTACAGAAATTTCAAAAACTGTTTTGAGATTTACAAAGCGATACCTTTCATTTGATATCCCACTCGGTGAGTTAGCCCTCCCTTTTGAAAATTATCCCCCCCCCATTTGACAATTTTTCAAAAAGTTGTTTAATTACAGACTTCTCAAATTTTTTCCTGTAAAATAAAGATTCATATCTACAAACGCTACATACATTTCAGATGGATCGCTCTGCAAGCTTCGGAGATAGGCGGGCGGAATGGGTATTTTTTCGACTTTTTTCAAAATATTTCATGAAACCTACAGACATTTAAAAAACTGTGTTGTAATTTACAAATTGATACCCTTCATTTGGTACCCCACTTGACATTGTAGGTCTCTTTTAAAATTTCGACATCACAACATTGATGATTTTTACATTTGTACTGAAAATTTTAATATAATTTTTCATTTATTTTTATTTTATATTCTTTAAATCTGTACAGGCACAAGAAAAGTATTATTATTTTAAAATTCACGTTATTTGCTGCTGTAGTTGCTGAGATAATAAAGACGGAAAAAAGGACAGAAAAAGCGAGACCATAAGGGTTTCGAAACCGATCTCCGATCTTCAAAACCCTAAAAACCTACTACAGATTAATCTGTATGCAGTTGCGAATATTTTGTCAACCTCTGATGGTGCAGTGGGCGAGGGTCCTCCTGTAACACAGAAGGTGGCCCGGTTCGATTCCCATTGCGGGACAAATGTTTGTGTGATCTGCAAGTTCCATGTCTAGGAGCATAAGTAATATGTACCTAGTAGGTACCTATATTACAGTCGTCTGGTAAATACCCATAACACAAAGGTCTGCTTACTTTTGGCGCACTTCTATTCTGGAGCGCCTTTGATTCTGTATGGCCAACGCGTAACGCCAACGTCCAATGTGTAGGTACACATTGTATAACTTGATGGATTTTCTAAAAAGTTGTAATTTTGCAGATCCATTTTGAGGTTCCAAGGGAGATTTTAAACATTGAGACCTGCGCAATGAGGTTTTATTCGAAATCCAAAGTGACCTCTGTGCAGAGAACAAGAAAAAATGCCGCGAAACAGATCGCTATTCCAGAGATTAAATTCTCTTCGAAATTTGAATTTCAGTTAACGTCATGTTTTGTTTTTTCACAAGTTATTTTATTATTGTTCTTGTGTAATGTAATTTATGTTAGTGTAGATTTTACAATAACTTTACAATAAAACAATTATTTTAACTACGGATTGTGCAGTAAATAATATATTTTTGGTGAAGTGTCTTAAACGGTTGAAATTATGGTGCCTTAGTAAGTTGTACTCAGCAGCCTCCCTAGCATCGCACCCACCGCGGCCGGGCGAAAGAACATAAGTACCTACCTACTTACCTATATAAAATGTTTAAATTGATAATGATAATAGATTTCAACTTGTTCAGAGTAAGAAGAAATCTATGAAAGTAAAGTGCGGCTAAGGATATCTTTAACTAATAAAAGAGGTACCAGGATTAACAACTATCAACTATTTTGAGGTAGCAAGCTGCATCTTCTAAATTGCTACCAAAACGAATCGGGTTGGCCATGCTCCTGAAAAAAGATAGTAATATTTATAACTAGGTATATAGTTATACCTAGTTATAAATATTTATTTCCCTTTATACTTTTTAGACTATTTACAGTAAAAATGTTTCAACTTTTATGCATTAAGGTTGTCGTAGATCAGGGGCGCACCGCTACCGCACAGCACTAAATTGTGCTTTCAAATATGGGCTTTAACTCGTAACATTTAGTTTTTTTTGTATTTATTTACTTTTTAGAAATTATTCTAATTTAATATTTTATTATTCTTTAAAACCTCCTGGGTTTGTGAAGAAGGCGGTACATAATGATGTACCTACGAATAAAGTACAAGAGCCTGTATCGATTAGTTAGGAAGTAACCAAAGGGGGGCAAACAGATTGGTTGAAATTGAAACATTTGCGGTTTCGAAATTGGGGTGTTATTTGACAAGCAACAACATACGGTGTAGCTGTAGATTATGTATGGGTATACATTGGTAACGTTATTAAATGGGTAGTATGGGTACATTGGTAACGTTATTAGATGGGTAGTATAGGTACATTGATAACGTTATTAGATGGGTAGTATGGGTACATTGATAACGTTATTAGATGGGTAGTATAGGTACATTGATAACGTTATTAGATGGGTAGTATGGGTACATTGGTAACGTTATTAGATGGGTAGTATAGGTACATTGATAACGTTATTAGATGGGTAGTATAGGTACATTGATAACGTTATTAGATGGGTAGTATGGGTACATTGGTAACGTTATTAGATGGGTAGTATAGGTACATTGATAACGTTATTAGATGGGTAGTATAGGTACATTGATAACGTTATTAGATGGGTAGTATGGGTACATTGGTAACGTTATTAGATGGGTAGTATGGGTACATTGATAACGTTATTAGATGGGTAGTATAGGTACATTGATAACGTTATTAGATGGGTAGTATGGGTACATTGATAACGTTATTAGATGGGTAGTATGGGTACATTGGTAACGTTATTAGATGGGTAGTATGGGTACATTGATAACGTTATTAGATGGGTAGTATGGGTACATTGATAACGTTATTAGATGGGTAGTATGGGTACATTGATAACGTTATTAGATGGGTAGTATGGGTACATTGATAACGTTATTAGATGGGTAGTATGGGTACATTGATAACGTTATTAGATGGGTAGTATGGGTACATTGATAACGTTATTAGATGGGTAGTATGGGTACATTGATAACGTTATTAGATGGGTAGTATGGGTACATTGGTAACGTTATTAGATGGGTAGTATGGGTACATTGATAACGTTATTAGATGGGTAGTATGGGTACATTGATAACGTTATTAGATGGGTAGTATGGGTATACATTAGTGACATTATTAGACTTCGATCAATTATATTAATCGAAGTTATTAGAAGTCGAAGTTTCGTAGGATAATCTTAGAGAAAGTTTTAAACGTGATTATAAAATTGTACCTAGTAAAATATATATCGATGTAGCAAACCAATAAATACATTATATCTACTATTTTCTAAAGAAAGGATAGCTTGAGGACCTCTGTATTGCACCGGGTGAAGGTCCGCCCACGACGCATGATGTGCGGGTTCGACTTCAGCCTTGGGACATTTATTTGTACGATCTGCAGATGTTTGTTCCGGGTGTCCAGGGTGTTTTCTACGTATAATAAAAAATATCTGTCTATGTAATATAATGTATTATGTATATCAGTCATCTAGTATATCAGTAACACTAGCTCTGTTTAGCTTGGAGCTAGATGATGCTGTGTGAATTATTTATTTATTTATAGCTGCACTGATAGCTGCACTCAAAATTTTGGCGCACCCTATAATACCTACCTTATTTATTTTCAACTAAGTATTAAATAATAATAATAATAATAATAAATAATGCTGGACAATCCACACAGCATCATCTAGCCCCAAAGTAAGCAGAGCTTGTGTTATGGGTACTAGATGACTGATAAACTTAATACAATACATAACATAGATAGATATTTTTTATTATATATAGAAAATACCCAGAACACCCGGAACAAATATTTGCAGATCGTACAAACATTTGTCCCAAGGCGGGAATCGAACCCGCAACCTTCTGCGTCGCAGGCGGACCTTCGCCCGCCGCGCCACATCGGTCGTTAAATACTGAAATGAAATTAAATATACCTAGTATTTACTTGCTAAAATATAGGTTAACAATGATGGTTTTGGAATAGAGTATTACTTTATTTGACATTTTAGTCGTGCAAATGTTTAATATTAATTTACATCGTAATAGAAATTTAACATAATCGAAAAATTGTACATAATTCAAAGATTGCTATACTTAATAATATTAAAAAATATTGATATGTATCGAACAAATGCATAAAACCGTGAAAAGAAAAAAAAAACTTTGTTAGGGAATATGAGATTAAATAACATTAAGTAAGTACATGTCAAAAATTTAAATTATGTGAGTTTAAATTTCAAATAATCAAATAAACTATAAAAATAGTTATCAAAAAGCTAATTATAAAACTGTGGTTAGGTATTTCAGAACAAGCATTTTCTATGATGATTGTTCTGGTCGTTCTTACTCGTCCAACTGCCATACTGCCCTACGGTGGCAGTTACAGCGTGGGCTACTGCAGGTCTTTTTACAAAGTTCAACAATTTGTGCTAACAAAGGAAACATCAACAGCCCCATGGCATTTCCGTTACAGTTAACCTGAGCTCAGTTAACCTAACTAATGATGTATGTCTCGCTGCAAAGCTAGGAAGTGACTTCTAGTGAAGTAATAAATAGAACGTAAACTTGTGTGACAAGAGCTGTAAAAGTTAAGTTTTAAAATGTCACTGCTTTTAAAGGCAGTAGACATTGTATGAAGATTTGGTTGGAGATCTATGACAGCGTTTATGTGAAATCGTTTAGAGAATCGGCTGTTTGTGCGACGAATTCAAGCATCTTTTGAAGTTTGACGTATGCAAATGTATTCCTTTATTTAGGGACGTCTAGATTGGTTTCGTAGCTACAAATTATAAACATAAAGTTAGATACCTCTTCTTATTTTTGCGTCCATGTAAGCGTCCATTGATGAATTTGGCTGATCAAAACTTCTAGCATTTGTTAGATCCATCAAAACTTTTGGTCATGACGTGTGGCTCGTGACGTCTTATTTTTGTATGGGATTTGCGTAGTTCCCTGTCCGGACGATAAAGGCGCTGTACCAAATCCTATAGAAAAACGAGATGTCACGACTCACGATCACGTCTCGATACTATCGTCAACCGGACTCAGGACTCTGTTTAATTCACTATTTATGACCGCAGACGCTAATAAAAAAGAAGTATTACAGTTACTAAGATATTAAACGCATTGCTTTAAACATCTACAATATTTATGTTATACACGGAAGTAAAAGCTTTAAAAGTACCCAAAAACCAGCTATAATTAAGAAGTGAAAAAAAACCTCTAGCTGTCCAGCTGGTAAGTTGTAATAATGTTTGTTATCCTTTCGCAGGTCTCACTCGATGTTTAGAGATGCTCAACTTGTCACCATCAAGTTATCGGAACGTTGACGTCGGCGAGAGAGTGGTGAACACCAAGAAGGTTTACTCGCGGAGGCCCTGGTATGCACCCCCCATCGACCCTGCGGAGATATTGAGGGAACAGGAAAAGTATACAGGTGAGATTGCATTACCCTTTTGAAGAGGCAGGGGACATCATAAAGGCAGACATCAATTAATATTAGCTGAATGATTTGGTGAATCCGAATCATTTAGCTAATATTTATTGATTAAGTTTCCCTCTCGGCATCTAAGCAAAACATTTGTATTTGATTCTGAATTGGAGAAAACGGAATCAATTAAATATTGCTTAAGATGTTGTTTGTAATTTTATGAAATCATATACTTGCGCCAATATTATAATAATGAAACAGATAAAAGACGAACCACAAATGTCATCGATGCTTTAAAACACTGCAAAAAATTTAAATGGAAATGGCCTGGAACATGACAAATGGATCAAAAAAAAAACTACTTGGACAGGACCACAAAACAAAAGAACCAATTGCATACTAAATGCGAGGTGTATAGACGAAATTAACAAATCGCCTCGCATATACTGGCTAAACAAAGTGTACAACACAGAAAAGCATGGGGTAAAATGGAGGAGGCCTTCACTCGATGAGAGGTCCTTATAATAACTATTATTAATTTGAATTTAAATGTAATCCTTTGATTATTTAAATTAAGTGTCATTATTATATTCATAATTAATTTCGTATTTTTTTATATACTTAAAGAAAATTAAATGTCTCTTACAATGGTTCAAACTAAATAGATTTTGGAAACTGAGAACCAATTCACCAATTGCAAGCGTAGGTAAAATTTAGAATTGTCTCAAAGCATAGAAGCTGACAGTAATTTGATTCGTGAACTTCATTCGTTTTCATGCGACACCGACGCAGCTAGAATCGAAAACATTGCAATGCACTTTCGAGTCAATTTTCCATCTCTGACATCATCGAAACACATTTCAAAGCTCAACGTACCAGGAGTTTAATTCCCAAACTATTTTCAGAACTCACGTCTCCAAATATAAATATAATTTTCAACTACTTATCCAAATGCCATGTGGCTTTCCAGTGAAAACTTAATTTGGAAATGCTTGCAATGTCTTTCTCCTGTAATATTTTTATTTGAAGTTCCTCGTGCATAGTTTTTTTTGATGCCTATGACATTCATGAGCGTATAGCCTTGCAATGTCTTGTCCACCTGATTGATTTATTATCTACACAGCGAACTATTCATAAATGGACAGTCTGGACACAACCAGTTAGTTTAAACTGGGTCTCTAGTGGATAATCACAATCTCGTTCGATGAAATAAGTATTCTGTAAATAAAAATTATTTACTAATAGGCACCAAGAATCACCTAGGATCACGTAGGTAGAATTCTATACGTTTAACTTGCTTTTTCAATCAAAGCTTGAAAATCCGTGCCAAAAATATGGCAGTCAATGTTTACAAAAGATTAGACAATACGACCATAGACATATCTATCTTCTGTTAAAGTAACCGATTTCTGGTAAAACCATTTAAACAAAGTATTTATCAACAAAGGATTCCTTAATTTTTCCTAGATTACGAAGACTACGGTCCAGAAGAGCGCAAGCCAGAAGACTACTATGAGCGGCACGAGTACGAGGAGCCAGTGACGTCACGTCAGGTGGAAGTGGGCCAGGCGGACACGTCTTTTCGAGGGCGCCTTGTGGGACCGACTACCGGCTCTGTGGCTGAGTTCTCTATCGCTAATGCTGTAAATTTGAGAGGTAAATAAATACATGCATGAATAGAAGACCTTTTTTTAAGGTATGTTCTAGATCTTAATGATACATCGTCGGCCACATCGCAATCCAGAGGACTCCTATGAGCGGCATGAGTACGAGGAGCCAGTGACGTCACGCTGGTAGAAGTGGGCCAGGTGGACACGTCTCTATTGCTAATGCTGTGAATTTGAGATGTACATTAATAGTAGAGTCTAGAAGGCTTGTTTTCAGGGTGTCTTTTAGATTAATCGATAGTCTCTTTTTTTATTAACCGACCTCAAAAAAAGTAAGAGGTTCTATGTTCACTATTGTATGGAGAATGATCCCGAGGTGGTCCAATAAAAAAAATACCAAAGGGATTAGTATTTATCCCGCAAAACATAATAAAACAGGAATTTAAATTTGGTTTTTATTTTTTTTCAAATCGGTCAAATTGAGGTAGGACCTACATTTGGATACAACTATTAATGGGGTCCGAAAAATTTCTAGTCGTCAACCAAAGAGTCCAGTTTTATGGGAAAAAACCTGGGTCAAGTTTCCTAAAATAAATTGATACACTTAAAAATATTTACAAAAACACTTTCCCTTGATTTATTAAATTTGAAACTGCCGCTCCGGAAAATGTATGGCGATTAAGTTTCGGCGGTGAAAGCAACTTACAGGTTTATAATTGCGTTAGTAGTCACTGTAGTTGTTGAAATACCTCACTCTCATCTAGATTTAGGAACTTGGATGCAACATTGTTAAACTTTTTTGCGTGGGTAGTGTAAATGTAAAATTATTTGTTCCGTCCAAAAGCTACCCCAAATCCAATATGGCCGCGTAGGCGTTGAGCGTACCATGAAAATTGTTTTTATATGAACAGATCTCAAAAGATCATAAAGTTTCAAGTGTCCGTCTGTTGTAATAAGTGGTAATGTCTCATTTAATGGACCCAATAAACCGTTGATGGCACACTTTCCTATTTCCAGACTACATTAACTTCATCTTGACAAAGTTAGGTGACTTTTCGAGTATTGGAGCATTTTCGAGCTTAATAATCCAGTCTTAAATTAGATTTTATCCATTATTTATGAACAAGAGGCTTAACTTCGACTTCGATTTCTTATCAGGAACTATCATTTAACTTTTCATCGACCGACACTTGTTTCTTCTGGTAAAGCATTCGATTTTTATATTCGCACGTCGAAACAGAACTTTTCATTCGATCAAGCTGAAATAAATTTAATACTAGACCTGGTTATACACAACCATTTGCGGCGTGGGCAATAAAAATGTGTTTAATTACTGATAAAAGTGGTTTCTTTTCTCCCTAGTATAGATATACTTCCTTTGCCTTTGCTCAGCAGTGGGATCAAGCGGGTTGATTAGAGAATCAGTCCGTCGTGCCTCCATCCCCTACCATATGAATTTCGATCTAACGCGTTTCTGGACCAGTCAAAGCAAAAAGCGTCTTATTCCGTGTTATAATGGGACCACCATCTGCTTGTAGTCAGTTTTAATGTATAAAATTATGTGTGCACTAGGAAGCGCAAGCGCACACTATATAGTATTTGACCTACATACACTTAAGCTCACTAGTTTGAAATAAAAAGACCTTAAAAAACCTCATCTGTTCATCTTTACAGAGCGGCTAAGCACTACGCTATAAAACCGCTGTATTTTATTATGAGCTTAAGGCTCTTGGGAAACTCGCTGCAAGCAACATTACAGGTGAAGCTGAGTTTGCGTAAAAATTAACGTGCTTAGGTCGATATCGTTCTTTTCTGTATACAGGAAAAATTGTAAGACCTGATAACACTACTAAAATTAGTAGTGTTATCAGGTCTTACAATTTTTATAGGTTTTAACCTATAAAAATTGTAAGAGAAGGTTATTTATAACCTATAATGTAATTTGACGTCTCCAAGTGTGCTTTGTGCTCCTACGGCGAATAAATGAGTATGAGTGCAGCATAGGGTTTAATTTTCAGAAGCGTTTTAATACGAGAAGTTTTAGGTACTTAAACGTTCTTGAAGATTTAAAATACTAGAAATTTTCGTTATTGACTCTACCTATCTCTACATAATTGACTATAATCAACTAGTCAATGCTTAGTTGAATCTACAAGTTATGTAAAATTTTATCGTTTGTACGTCGCTGATTATTAATTACGCAAGCTCGGAATAATAAACCAACTTATAAAAAGTATTTTTTTATTGAACGTCTAATGTGTTGGGCAACGATCAAAGGCTGGGCAAAGGCCCATTTACATCCACTTGTTGTAGTTGCTAACCAGTCTTCCAAGACATCGACGTCCTCACGCCAGCGTCTCTTCGGCCTACCTTGGTGTCTTTAATTATTCATTTACCATTTACGTCCATGCAAAGCTCAAGACATCGAATAATCGAATGAAATCTGAAAACAATCACACTAATATTATAATATGCGAAAATTTGCATAGATGGATTTTTGTTAGTTCTTCACGTCAAAACAACTAAACAGATTGAGCTGAAATATTGGACAGGTGTAGGTTGGCTCTAAATCTGGAGTTATGAACATAGGCCACTTTTATCCAATAAATCACTCCTAAACTTAGATATAAGAGTTATTTTTTTCTAGTTATTAATTTGTACAATGAAGTGTTCATTCATTCGTTCGTTTTTAACTAGTTCAGGAGCCTATGGACGCATATTGGTTGTTACACTAGCTTTTATGTCAATAAACATATTATTATTCATTTATTCCCATGGGATAGAAATAACCTATAAACGGTCTCATAGAAACAACGCGTGCTAAGCCGCGGGCAGAAACTAGTTATATTTTTATGATATTTAAAGTACTTATACAAATATTTATTCTCAGAAGCAGTATTGGTAGCACTAGGAGGCGCAAGCGCAGCCCTAGTGCTCCTGATTGTGATGGCGGGCGTATTCGTGGCGCGCCGACGCAAGAACAGCCCCTCCCCTGCCCCGTCTCCCCCGATACTGGTCTACCCTCCGTATGATATATCTGGACCGTGTTATATGTAAGTCATTTTATTTGTTACTTGTTTATAGTGTTTACCCACTTGAAGAAAAAAAATATGAATATCAAATAATTCAACTTAGGCGGGACTTGAATTCGCAACTTTTTATTCTAAGCCGGAGTCTGTGCGACTCCGGCTTTTTGGTTTGGTTTTGGTCATTTGTCGGTCGGTCGGTCCATGTGCAACAATAAATAGTTATTCGGTACTAGCTGCTATCCGCGGCTTCGCGGTTCTTTTTCCGGCATAAAAAGTAGCCTATGTCCGTCCCCGGGATATAAAAATTTAACTGAGATCCATTCAGCCGTTTAGGCGTGAAAAGGTAACAGACCGACAGACAGAGTTACTCTCAGGTCAGACATTTCACATGAAGTGAGACGTGGAAGGCCATTGCACAGCAGTAGTGATAGGAAATAAATTGAACCGGAAAGCTGTTGAACCTCTAAAAAAATAAAGTCCTAAAAACTTATGCTTTTATAAAAAGTAACTCAGTTAACAATAATAAAAAGTCCAAAACATCCAATCAAAGCGAGAAAAATAACTGAAGTGATTAAATTAATGAGATTACTTTCCCTCGCCTTTGTTTCGAAAGAAAACAGACACAGATCATCGTAATTAGAAAAACATTTCTCGCAATTGCATCACAACACAAATCAGCAACGATTAGAATCATCTCCTACCTATTTGCCTTTCCTCTTTATCTTAGGAATCTTTGAAAGTTTGGAAAGGTCAAACCATTTCTCTTCATCCATCCGTTCTCTGACAGGTAACCGGTTTAGTAGAACTTGACTAGAAACAGGATTAGAAAGGTTTTGATCAGGAAAGAGGTTAACAAACTTAAAAACATACATTACCTTTAGTTTAACACTGGTTTAGCCTTTCCGTATACTTTTGTAAGCTTTAACAAGCTTTCACAATAACGAATTTCTGAAGGAGCCTGTCCCTCTCAGGACAAGGCCAGGATCCCTTCTTCCTTATCTTCAATAATATACCTAATGATCATAATTTATGATTTTGAATCAAGCAGGCCACGAACACATTATTCATTTATTGATCTGAAGTATACCAATCACATACCTATTTACTTACTCCTATGGTCCAGTGAGCCGAGCTTTGTTTTGGCCTCCGAAAAAGAATGTCACCATTTTTGTCTGTCCTGTGTAGTTTTCTGCCAGTCATCCACATACCACATCAAACATTTAAAACTGACCTGGGATATGGATCTGAGCGTAAGTCGTGGTGGTCATGGCGTAAGAATCGACCCCTACAAATCAGCCCGTGGATGTCGTAATAGTCGACTAAAAAACCGAGGAAGTATTTTAATTTTTTAAATTTTATGTTATTTTGCAGCTTAAATTAAATTGCTCAGAATCTTAAGTTTTTAGTTTATTAGTTTACATAGGTTGGGACAGCTTAAATTATGAGCTTTGTTTATAATCTTTATTTTCTCATTTCTAATTGATTTTCTATTTTGTAATTTTGAAGCTTAAATTAATTTTTTAAAAGTTAATTTTATTCAAAATTGGTTAAGCGTTCCTTAATATGATTTAAAGCGACAGTATATTTTTAAAATTTTAGAAAAAGTAATTACAAATAGTAATCCAAAGTACAGGATTGTATTGGCCGTATGTTTAGTGAATAAGTTTGGATTTTGCTTAAAAAATAAATGAATGAATAAGGGCAGCAGGTTCAGTACTAGACGTAGCTACGTCTAGTACTGCGATGACCAATCCGCCAAGCTTGGTGAATATGACCAAACCCTCCATGATTGGGGGAGGCAATTTACTTATGAGTGATGATGCGCAACGAAACGATAATTTATGTAGCCGTATTATTGAACTATTACTGTACTTACACATTAACAGTAAGATAACTAAGGATTACACTTGAATGTTGCTTTTAAAATGTCAGTCTATTTACAATAAATACGACGGCATATCTGGCGCGACGGGCGAAGGTCCGCCTGCGACGCAGGAGGTTGCGGGTTCGATTCCCACCTAAAGACAAATTTTTGTACGAGCTGCAGATATTTGTTCCGGGTGCTCTGGATGTTGTCTATGTATGATAAAAATAGATCAGTTATCTAGTACCCATAACAAGCTCTGCTTAGCTTGGGGCTAGATAATGCCGTGTGAATTGTTCAGCATTTATTTATTTACTAGCTGCAGCCCGCGGCTTCGCACGCTTTTTTCCGGAATAAAAGGTAGCCTTTGTCCGGCCCCAGGATACCATCTACCTCGCTGCCAAATTTCACCGAGATCCGTTCAGCCGTTCTTGAGTTATAAATAGTGTAACTAACACGACTTTCTTTTATATATATAGATATAATAATATATATTTGTTTAATTAACATTGATTTGTTCATAATGTGTGCTTAAAGCGTTATTAACAATTTCATGAACTCAAAACAAAACACACGTGAATGCATTAGTGCTTTGGTCAATAATACGAGTAAAATTGTGTTATTTTTAGCCCAGTAATGCCCAGTGTGTGGGTAAACACAGTACATGATAAAATAAACTAACACAAATAGGATAGCTAAGCCTAGAGGATGAAAAAACACGTTGAAGAGATTATACGTTACCTGTCCCAGAGTTCCGGCCGCCTGCGCCTTTTAGTTTGCTTACCTTCTCGATTTCTGGATTGTGAGACATATCAGCTAAGTATATTAGTAAAGCGGTACGCTTTACCATCTGTGTTACTGAAAACCACGACCAAGATCGGTTAAGAAGAAGCGTACTTTTTAAAAGCATGCTGATATTCTGAGGTTTCAATTTATAACTTACAAGGAAATAAATGTGAATAAAACCGAAATAAATCCCAAGGACAGGAAACTTAATAAATCTATGGGAAATACCTTAGGTTAAGCTACGTTAACGTTATTCGGTAAAAAGGTACAATTAATAATAATTAAATGCAAAGCCGGCCAAGATTAAACGCTTTGAAAGCCTGAGAGGTTTATTGTGGACGAGATAAGTTACTAAAGTAATTAATGATGAGACGCAAGAAAACAAATTAATTAATTAAGTTG
Source organism: Eupithecia inturbata (assembly GCA_963662085.1). Classification (NCBI taxonomy): domain Eukaryota; kingdom Metazoa; phylum Arthropoda; class Insecta; order Lepidoptera; family Geometridae; genus Eupithecia; species Eupithecia inturbata. The sequence goes on from OY759195.1 coordinate 6,330,459, forward strand.
AAGTAAAAGAGTGTTGGTATTTTAAACAAAATTATTAATTCAAACTTAGAACAAATAAAAATAATCCTAAAATATAATAATACGTGCAATATACATCTATATATAAAAGAAAGTCGTGTTAGTTACCCTATTTATAACTTAAGAACGGCTGAACGAATCTCGGTGAAATTTGGCAGCGTGGTAGATGGTATCCCGGGGCCGGACATAGGCTATCATTTTATTCCGGAATAAAGCGTGCGAAGCCGCGGGCAGCAGCTAGTTTTTTAATAAAAGTGAAAACAACCTCTCATCTTTACCGTTCTTACTAGGTTCTTCATTATTTGTATGTATGACTACCTATTATTTTGTTATGTGTACAAAAAAATTGACGTACAACCGTACAGTACAACTAGTACACGTAAATTATTAATTTTTAATTTAACCACTTATGTCTTATTTCTTAAAACATACAGAGAACCACCTTGTTTAGTTGATGTCGGTTAAAATGAGATTATTTATTCCGAGGCCTTTGTTTGGCTTGTGCATAGTTTACGAAATCTATAAAAATACAGGAGTTGTTTTTGTATACTAAAGCTACTGGTTAATCTGAATTCCAGGCCGGTACAAATAATTTTGTATATGAGTCGAATATTCAGCACTATTAATCATGTTTTGTAATTTATGCCCCAGTTCATTGGCATTGTCTGTATTATCCAATATCACCTTTCTTTAGGGTATTAACCTGTCAACTCCCCTTCCTTTTTAACAACATTGATAATGATCCCAGTTGGAAATAATAGGTACGGTTTAGAATGATGAATTTTGACAATAGTTTGTGCTTTAATAAAATAGATAAATAAATAATGCTGGACAATCCACACAGCATCATCTAGCCCCAAGCTAAGCAGAGCTTGTGTTATGGGTACTAGATGACTGATATACATTATACAATACATTACATAAATGGTTTTTTTTTATTATACATAGAAAATACCCAGAACACCCTGAACAAATATCTGCAGATCGTACAAACATTTGTCCCGAGGCAGGAAACGAACCCGCAACCTCCTGCGTCGCAGGTGGACATTCGCCCACCGCGCCACATTCGTCGTCAAGATAGATAGTATATAAACTTTTATGAACAATATTCATAAACTTCATTTCAATTAGTATTAGTAACAGTTGTTCTTAAAAATCCACAAAAACATAATTTCAACCCTCGTAAACTTTTAAAAATAAATACCTAGTTTTAAGAGCAGAAAAGTAACAAGCCAACTGAAGTTTTATGAAGATTACACAATTTTTCACTTGAGTGACTTAAAATGACACTTTTTCGTGATTAAACATTTAATTTAAATTACAAAGTTTTTAAAACAAAAATAAAATTTTAGGTTTTTTTTTCATTGTTCCATTTGGTTAGTTTTCCATCTCGTTAGTTTTCTTAACAAGGTGTTACAGATTGTCTTTCAGTAAATAGATGAGATAAACCTTTGATTATGTATTTTTAGGCGAGATAATAAGCTAACAAATCAAACAAATCAACTGTTTTTACACATTAGCCCCCTGAGGTAGAGTCAGCTGCGAAAATACGTATACATTCAAGTTTTTAATTTGACTAAATAGTAAATGAATAATAATTTTGATAATTTTTAAACCGCATTCTGACACGTACGATGACTACTACGAAAAATGTGTGCGTAAACTTTTATTTAAAATATTCCGAGTAAAATAAAGTCAAAACTTGGGAGTGTATACTTAACTGAGCAGCTGACTGTACCGTACCTACTTATAAAAATCTATTAACATAAAGGACTTTGTTGGTTGGTCGTTGTTGGTTGGTGCTCTCAATGTCAAGGTCAAGGTCGAGTATTGTGGTGTCCTGATGATGTCTCGTGGAGACACGAAACTAGTTAACGCCTTGTTTTGATAGATGTTCTTTCATTTTGTAGTTGGTGTGGTCTTCTACATGGACTACTGTTTGTTAGATCTTATCGGAGAAGGTTTTTTCGCAGAATTGTTACTAAATATCTTTCGTCCTTATAATTACAATGGATTTCCGCAAAGTAACGCCTGAATCTATTATGTATAAAGGAGTTGCTTAGTGACTTTTCTCACTCTGACATATTTGCATTAGTCAACCGAAACAAACGACTCTTAGCAATTTGTCAATGTAGGTGTGAGTTGTTTATTTATGTAAGAGGGATTATTTAAGAAACGTTTTTGTCAAACAAAATAACCTACTATCAATGATAAACGATTGGACATTTTCTATTGACCAATAGCTATAATAAATATAATTTATCATCCTAAAACTACCATCAACATGAGCCCCCATTCATCATTTTAGAAATGCCATTAACAATGTAAAAATATTAGTCTTGTTTGAGAAAATATGTAAGCAGTTAAGGGTTAGGAGGCGATAAATAAAAGGAGGTTTTTCCTCCTTTTATTCTACCGTAATTTTGTAGGGGTTGAACCGTTGAACTATGCTATATTTTAGGAAAAACTACTGTTAAGGGTTAAGTTTCATTAATACTACCCATAGTACTTATCTTGATGTTAAGGTTACTACGCAACTGCAACATCTATTTTACGCATATGTATGTTTCACGCATCTCTATGCGTGTCGAAAATAATATATAAAAAAAATAAAATGTTGTCTAAACTGTATTCCATTTTCGACGATTAATTCGTACCACTAAGAAAATCATGTATTTTACTATTTGCATTGCACTAAAATCAAATATGCAGTACGTTACATTACAGGCTTCTATTACCTATTAATTAGCGAAACAACTCTGTTGGTTTTATTAATGGGTTTGTGGTGGGGTTAAAATGAATTTATAATAATGATAACCTATGAATTTAAACTGATTTTTTTAATGAACATCACAGTAAATAAGTAGTTCATTTCGAATATATAGTTTAATTTAACTAAAGACATACATCACCGCATCCACTTTAAAAATACTTTTTCTCGTCTCATATTCATGTCTCGTCTTAAAAAATTGTTCAGGTCGTGCTATTTCCAAATTTCAGCTAAAAATTTGATATTTTCAGATCAACTACAAAATACTAAAGTCATTTACAACGGGATATTTACCATGATTTTAAAAATGACTACCACCATACCATGTAGTAAATGACTTTAGTGTTAATAACCATGATGGATTTAAAAGATTTAACTACAAAATATTTACTTTCAAATAGTATCAACATGAGAAATAAATAAATGTCGTAGGTACCAAAATAAAATTAAATAAACCTAGGTCACAATAAAGCGGCCATTGACCTTTCGAAATAATCTCTAAGTTTTTCTTAGAACCTCTAACAGATAATTTAAAATGAGATTTGAATAATCAAATCCTATAAAGGACAGTGATGTTATTTATAAAACTACTCCGAATATTCCATTTTCTGAATTAGCTGATAAATCATGCAGAAAAAATATTTTCTAATAAATCAGTTGTAATTTCGAAAGAGCGCGTCAAGGGTTCTTTAGAAAACAAGTTAAATCTTAAAATATATTATCTCATTTGTTTCAATAAATGAAATGTTAACCTGTCACGTTCCTCTGCGCGCACAAATCTATAAATTGCAATTTTTTATTTTTGGGGTTACGAAACCCTCATGGCCTCGCTTTTTCTGTCCTTTTTTTCGTCCTTAATATCTCAGCAACTACAGCAGCAATTAACTTGAAATTTAAAATAATAATATGTTTCGTGCGCCTGGAGAGATTAAAAAATAAATTAAAATCAGTAATTTAAAAGATCTACCTACAAGAGCAAGTGGGGCATAAAATGAAAGGTTTGTACATCTCAATACAGTTTTTGAGATTTCTGTAGGTTTCATACTTTTTAAAATATTTTGAAAATGTCGAAAAAATATCACAATACACATCACCCCTTCCCTCCCCCCCCTATCTACGAAGTTTGCAGAGCGTTCCATGTATAATTTATGTAGCGATTGTAGATATGGATTTATATATTACAGGAAAAATATAGAGAAGTCTGTACGTAAAACACTTTTTGAAAAATGGTCAAAAAAACACCGAGTAGGGTATCAAATAAAAGGTGTTGGTTTGTATGTAAACTAACAATAGTTTTCAAAACCTTACACCTTCCTAAAGTAATTTCAAAAACTGTAGGAATACGTACTATCAAGGCTAGCTATAACTAATGGAATCATTTCACTTGAAGCCCAATTCTGCTAAACTTATCGCACAATTATTTATTTATTTTATTTAGAAACTACAAAAGGAGGGACGCGCGTCAAAATTAAAACCGTTCTATTAATCTCTGTCTAGCGTGACCTTGACGTGACATTGTAAAGCGGTACAGCGATTGGTGAGCAGAATCGGGCCCCTGCAAGCTCGTCTTCGAATCAGGGCATTTGAGAAAAAAGTTTCATGTATCCCGCATGGTAGAGGCACCAATCTCATCATCAACATCATCACATACCCACTTCTTCATCCACTGCTGGGTACTATGTATTAAGTATATCAGTCATCTAGTACCCATAACACAAGCTCTGCTTATCTCCAGCATTATTATTATCATTAAAAGTCTTTAAAGCTCGTAAGCCTCTTGTCCCTATGATTCTGCGGAAGTCTCATGCTTGCGTCATAGCTTAGGGATGAATTATGCTAAGCCGTAGCGGGCGCGAGCCGTGGCCGCGCGAGGCACGGACGAGGCACGGATTCAAATTTAACGAACATTTTATATGATTCGGTTCATGCTATATCGTGCGCCGCGTACGCATCCCGGAAGATGCTAGGACGCGCCCTACATGTAGGTGTACATGTAACGGTGTACATGTGTGCACGTACAGAGCTTGGATGATTCGAACACGCCACGGTCTAGCATAATTCATCCTATAGAACTAAAAAAATAAGAGATTAAGCAACTATAATGTTTCAGGACAAAGGAAGTGAACTTCTCGCTGCCGACACTGCGTTCGTCGTCGCTCGGCGAGCTTCGGGACGCCGTTAGCGTTAGCAGCCTAGCCAGTGAAGTGCTAAGCCCACCCATGCCTGCACAGTTACGCTCCAACTCATTCAGTAAGTTTCTCATCAACACACATTTGTACGTCCCCTGCTGAACATGCCTCCTCTATACAAGAGGGCTCTGCTATGGAAAAAACCCTCTTGTTTCCGCTTGTTTTCTGCTCGTCCTCTGGTAGGTTCTCTTTGTTTTCTCTTACAATATCCACAGGCTGAGGGAGAGGAGTTGATTCTTTCGCCGCGACCACTTCGGCCAGTAAGTTTAGGTTCAATAAAAACGAAATAGAATAGAATAAGAATTTAGTTAGCTCACACACAAAAAACTGAGTGAAAGTTAAAACAAAAAACTTACAATAGTCAACCCTGCAATAAAAGGTACCGAACGACACGGGCTCTAAAGGCTTGCGTCAGGCCGGCATCAGACGGTCCGCGCTCATCGCATCAAACGGTCCGCGCTCATCGCGTCAAACGGATGTTATGAGCGTAATGCCGGGTGGTGCGTTTACTGTTACCGCAGCAACCGGATTCCCGACCAGCCTGGCCCCGGCCTGTCTATTAATTAATTAATAATGCCAATAAACACAACACTACCAAACCATCCTTCGTGGGATCAAAAGCCACACAGAGAAATCAAATTAATAACTTTCAGGTTAGTTATGAAAGTGTCAGAGTTTTCCACCTTTTGTGGGGTCGCCTACATTTGATAAAGGCGAAAGTTTTGATAATGTGTGGATATACATATGTGGAAATGCTACTACTGAGAGTTCAAACCATTGTAAGACTAATAAAATAAAACATTTTTTTTTGATTTTGCTGTTCTTTGAATTTTTTCAAACTGATTGAAAGATTATACCTACCTACTCATTAAAATTAACGCACAAGATAATGAATGTTCAATATGTATTATAAATAAATTTTAACAAAAGGAAAAAGAAAAATGTTCAGATATTTTATAAAACAAATAATATTTGAACCAGTTTTGACCTTAGCCTTGTAATTTTATTTTCATGTTTTACGGATGGCATATGTATTTTGGTAACCTGTGTTTGCATCCGATTTATGTAAATAAAACATTTCAGTAAACCTGAAATGTTTTGTTTTTTTCTTTTCTTTTTCAGGTTTTGTTAACAAAGCCCCATAAAAGCTGCGAACATGGCTTTACTTTTTATTCGTTTAATTAAGCAACACTTGGTATAAATTTGGATGAAAAAAACTACGAAATTCTGCGTTGACATTCTATTTTCAAAGGTGTAAAAAAAGTTTAATCTACCAATAAAACCTATATTACATACAACGCCAATAGCATAGGGGTGCCCGTAACACGAATACGTATGAAGCGTTTAGCTAAATTCGAAACTTTACAGCTTGATACATTAAGTTGCAAGTCTCTGTGTGGCAAACGTATGTTGTAATAATGTACGTAAACACACACATCACATAAATTGGCCATCCCACATAGCTCTATAGCTCGCTCTATCTATCAGACAGAACCGGCAACCGTTCAGGCCAAAATATTCTCGTGTAGTCATCACATATTAGAAGGCACACCTCGGGCAGACTCTCTAAGAGGTGGACCGATAACCTGGTGAAGGTCGCGGGCAACCGCTGGATGCGCGCCGCGCAGGATCTGTCATTGTGGCCTTCTTAGGGGGAGGTCTTTATTGAGATGATGGCAACTTGTTCTTTATCCAAAACTTTCGTTATTTCGCTCACCAAGACCGGCACCTCTGTTCGGTTGAACGAGTTCATGTTTACAAATCAACCACAAAGGACACGTCCGATAACTTCAAGCTTAATGTTCGAGTAAGAGAGTCCAATTTTCTCTTCAATATTTTTAGAGTTGGGCTGTGAAAACATGTTCCGTCTTTTGCTATTCAAGTTCAAAAGATGAAAGATTATTGTAGGTCCTTGATTTTCTAGAAGACTTGGTACATATCGTAGGTTTAGATTGTTTGTTAAAAGGAGTAGCATACTTAATTATGTCTTTGGTTCTCGCATTTTATGTAAATAGTGTAGAAAAATGTATATCTTTGTTAAAATCCAAAAAAAAAGAGGTAAAAACTCTGTGTCCGCAGTGACCGCAGCACAATTTTTAGTTTGAAATCACTAAAACGATTAAAACCAATACTAATACAATACAAATATTCTTTATAGCACACCAAATAAAACAGAAACACATGACAGGAAAATACAAATATCTGTATTTGTATTTTCCTATAAAACAGAAACACATGACAGGAAAATACAAATATCTGTATTTGTATTTTCCTGTCATGTGTTTCTGTTTTACTAACTAACTTTAAATTTAAATTCTTACATGCCACCAAACTATGGAATACCTTACCTACCCCAATAATACAAGTTAAATCTCTCCCTGGTCTATGAACAAATTCAAATTTCAAGTGCTTTATTTCCTTTATAGCGTACAGGACTCTTGGACACGTCACAAACACGAACACTTTCTTACTTCGATTTCCAATAGTTAACATAAATTTATGTATGTATATATTGTCTATACCTAGTATTTATTTACATTTATATATTAGTATTTGTTTATGTATGTTCTATCTATTATACACCGTCTATATTTTGACTCTTGGACGTTTTGGTTTTAACTGTTAGTCCACTTGTAAAATAAAATAAATAAATAAATATTTGTACATTAGTTACGTGTCCACCCAAAGGTTGCCTGGAATAAATCGCTCTTAGCGATAAGGCCGCCCATTGTGCACTATTTCTGTGTTTGTGTTTTTCTGTTCTGTTTTTCTCTATCTTGGTGAGCAATAAAGAGTATTTGTATTGTGTTGTATTGTAAGGAAGGCACACATGTACGTTCTACATAGAACAAACGTGAGTAGTAGTAACATTTCTGATGAAGGGCAGACGGCAGACGTTAAGAAGAAACTCAATTATTTCGACGCACGAAACCTTACTGGATAATTAATTTGTTTTAGGACTTCAGTTGGAATGAGCTATGTTGGCTCTATATTATTTCCATTGCTAATAAAGGGTAATAAAATGCTACCTGGGTTTGTGTAAGGACGCTGTGCTCCCTGATGTAACATGTATGGCTACTTGGTTTAAGAGAATATGAAATATCAAAGTGCTTTATTTACTTTAGACCTTCAGTACTCTTGGTCACGTCACAAAATTAATATGTCTTAGGTAAAACTAGGAAATAAAGTGAACAAAAATCTAAGTGCACTTAAGTTTTTAGTTCACTCCAATCTTATTAAGGTAAAGCAAAGAGATACTTTTTAATCTTACAAAAAGGTGTACAAAACTGGTTAAATATTAAGACCGCGCCGTCACTTCGTTTCTTACCACGTAGACGATTTAGAGGTAAATAGAATGGTCCCTCGTGAAATCCTAAATGTGCTTTTTCTGGGAAAAATGATCCAAAAGGCCACTACGGAAAAGGATTTAGGTAGGTAGGAATGAGACGCTAGAAATTTTTACAGGGTTTATTTTTCACTTGAATAACACACAAGTGAAAAATAAACCAATAAATAAAATACATTAAAAAAAATACATATTTTGTTCAGATCTATTATTTGACCTTACCTTATTTACTGAGGGTATGCCTAATAATAGGCATTTGCATGATTGACATGATCCTGCATAATCCTCTATGATTGAGAGACTCAATTTATATGTATTCCTTTATAAAACATTTATTATAAAGGAATACAAAAACTGTTACTATTAGAGATCTTTGATAAATAATGTAACATTTCATATTTTAACCCTTTGAGATGCTTTCAAATGACGTGAAATGTTAAATTCAACGTCCAAACGAAGAGTCAAAAGAATTTTAGATCTATGGATCATTGGTTCATTTTCTTCTGCTTTTTATTCGTTATCAAAATGCAACACAGGTACATCTGAATTGACCTGAAGAGTCAGTGTTTTTTTTTACTTTTTAAAAATAATCATGTTGTATCCACTTCCAGTGATCAAGACTCTTGAATTTATTTTTGAACTATAATGTATCTAATAATTGACACCAGTAACTTACATGTATTTCAGTCGGTTATGATGTGACAACCACAAGAATGAAGCCGCAAGGGCTCGATACGATCGATATCGCAAGTGCTTCATGCTATTATTAACTCGTGGACTAGCTTTGCACGCAGACGTGTAGGAAAGGAACAGATTTGTTTTTATATACATGTATGTTCTCTATTGCAATATTATAAAGAGGAACAGATGGTTTGTTTGTTTATTTGGATGGAGGTAATCTCCTGAACTACTAGTCCGCTAAAAAACAAGATCCGTCAAGTGCGACTGTCACTCGCGCGCCGAGGGTTTCGAACCGTTGTCAAGTATACCAATATGTAGGTACTAGTAACAGACTCTATTTGATGAATACCAAAAAATTAAAGGTACCTTAAAGGTACCTACATTTCGTTTGCAAACTTCGGAGTATAAAGGGTTATACATCTGTTTTGAGATGTTCAAACCGATACCATTCATTTGATACCCCACTCGGTGAGGTTGAAAATTATGCCCCCATTTTTGACCATTTTTCAAAAATTGTTCTACTTACCAGGCCCTGTAAAATAGATCTATATCTACAAACGCTACATACATTTCAGATGGATCGCTCTGCAAACTTCGGAGATAGGGGGGAATGGGTAATTTTTCGACATTTTTCAAAATATTTCATAAAGTATGGGACCTACAGAAATTGCAAAAACTGTTTTGAAATGTACAAATTGATGCCTTTTATTTGATCCCCACTTGACATAGTAGGTCTCTTTTAAAATTTCGACATCGGAATTTGTACTGAAAATTTATATATTCATTTTTCATTTTTTTTCTCTTAATCTGTACACATGCTCGTAATGTATTTTTATTTTAAATTTCACGTTATTTGCTGCTGTAGTTGCTGTGATATTACAGACGGGAAAAAGGACAGAAAAAGCGAGACCATAAGGGTTTCGAAACCGATATCCGAACTTCGAAACCCTAAAAACACACAAAAAAAACACTAATAGATAGCTAAATTTTCTTTGAGTGACATACGTGTCATTTTATGTGGTAGGTACCACACGTGCGAAGTCCATAGCAGAGGCTAGACATTTCCTAGTCTACCAGCTCTAAAGCAATAGTTTAGTGACCCCTTGGCATCCGTAACCATACCTAGCTTGGTATCCTCATTTCGTTTACCATACATAGTATCATTCCGCAGCATCACGTAAAAAGTTCTTTATTATCGGGTAGAGGACCTCTTGGTCCTCTTGGCCTCTTGGCCAATTTAAGTTTTAAAGTTTCATAAGTATCTGCAGTGGCAAAAATAAACTGCTACATCTCATGGAACGGAAAGTTTTGTAGAAATTATGATATTCATTATTGGGAATTGAGCATGAAACCTTCTGAGTAGCAAGCAAACCCACTGCACTGAACCTTTAAGAAGTAAACTTTATAAAAGAAAAAGTGCGTAAATTATTAGGCCAACGGCTTCACGTCGTCACACCAACTTAACTAAGTAGATTCCGAAGACCCAAGACAAGATAAAGTTTTTTGCACAATTAGGTATAGTCCATGTAAATGTTGTTGGTTTTTGCAACCATAAGGTCATTATTTCAATATAAGTTAAGCATTCTTTTTCATAATAAATTTAACGTTCATGATGTACAAACTTTTACCCGCATAATCTCATCATCTTATGAAATTACTGAATTTCATAAGATGATGCCTGCCTTTTTATTATATTACCGGGACTGCCCTGTAATATAATAAAAAGGCAGGTTTGGTATGTTTGGTAAATCAATATCTGAAATGTAAATTGAATGGAAGCCTGATAATATCATAAACGTGCGTAAAAAACATATCGATTCAATTTTGGTAATGAAAAGTATTGAAGAGAATACGAGTGAAACACATCGAAATTGGTTTTAGTTAGCTTAAGATTAAATGAATACTTAATGTAAAAAAAGAAATAAACGGAAAAAGAAAATATACACGAAGATATTTACACTACTAAAATTTTTTTAATTATATTGGGTAAGTTTTTGGGATGTTATTTAATTATATTTGATTTTATAGTTACAATTTTTCTAGTTATCTACATAGTTACGGTCTCGCTTTTTCAGTACTTTTTTCCGTCATTAATTTCTCAGCAAATACAGCAGCAAATAACTTGAAATTAAAAAAACAATACTTTTCGTGGCCTTATACAGATTATAAGAAAATAAACCACCAAGGGCAACTTGACTCGCACACGAAGGGTTCTGTGCCGTAAAAATCAGACAACTTTTTCAAAGAACATCAAATTTTCACTTGTTTAGAGGCCCCTTGAAATTTTCAACTTTATTATTATATTTTTGGTATTTGGTGTTATTACAGTTAAAATGTTACTTATTTATAGAAAGTTTCATGTGTTTACCTATTGTGGTTCAAGAGAGATACAGCCTTGACAAACAAAGAGCAAAAATCGCCTAAAAACCCGATTTTGTATGAAAGCCCACTTTAATTTTGATACATATTTTATTTTTATTTATTTTTGTTATAGCGGCAAGAAAAAATTGAACAAGTGAAAATTTCAACTGTCTACCTCTTACGGTTCATGAGATAGAGCCCTGTGACAGACGGACGGACGGACGGATGGACAGCGGAGGCTTAGTAATACGGATCCGTTTTCACCCTTCGGGTACGGAACCCTATAAAATGAACAATCAAAATCAAAATTTTCAGTACAAATTGTGATGTCGAAATTTTAAAAGCTACATTCATGGTCAAGTGGAGAAAAGTGGATAAAAGGTATCAGTTTGTACATTTCAAAACAGTTTCTGAAAATAATGGTAGGTTTCATACTGTTTAAAATATTTTGATAAATCTCGAAAAAATACCCATTCCCCCCCTATCTCCGAAGTTTGCAGAGCGATCCATCTGAAATATATGTAGCATTTGTAGATAGTACTATGGATTCTTATTTTACAGCAAAAATATAGAGAAGTCTGTAAGTAAAACACTTTTTGAAAAAAATTCAAAAAGAAGTGTAATAATTTTCAGAAGGGGGGCTATCTCACAGAGTGGGTATCAAATACAAGGTATCGGTTTGTACATCTTAAAACAGTTTTTGAAATTCCTGTAGTTTATATACTTTTCGATTTATACTGAAAAAAGTCGAAAATTTTACCATTACCATCTATACTCCGAAGTTTGCAAACCGATCCATCTGAAATGTAGGTACCTTAAATTCTTAGGTATTCATTAAATAGTAAAGTCTCTAATCGGTTCCTATAGTACATTATTACTATACTTGAGAAACGTTCGAAACCCTCGGCACGCGAGTGACAGTCGCACTTGACGGATCTTGTTTACAGTTAAATTGCATTAGCAATAGTTCAATAATAATATAACTATTATAGTTCAATAATAGTTCAATAATAATTGTTAATGCAATAGTTCAAACAAAGCTGATACTTAACTATCAGCTTTGTTTTAACTATTAAATGTATTTTTTTTTTTTATTACTTTGCTTAATTTTGCTACTAAATATATAATGCTTTAAAATAATAATATTAAAATAAGACAAAAAAAAAGAAAAAGTAGCAAAACAAAAAATCCTATCGTCATACGACGAGATTTTTTGTTTATGTTTAGCCATGGCTAACTTTCTAAAACGAAAAAATTTACACAAGTCAGGATCGGTCCCTCATCGAAACTTTACGTCTTGATTTTCCCTAATTACCCACAGTTTTCGAGTAAAATTATCCGTGAAGAAAAGTTTTACGTAATTGCTCAAAAGTTTTTGGCAATTCGAGCATGGGTAACTTTTATAACAACTGGTGTGAAGACGTTGATGGGTGAATTAAAATTTGGGAAAGAAAATCCTGCAAGTCATGAATGCTACTTAATTTCTTTTGTTTCGGTTTTGTTTATTGTCTCTTACTTCCGTTCTTTTATTCGTTGAAAACAAAACACTAACTTTAAAACACTTCACATAGACCAAAACAAAACACGAACTGAAAAATTATTTCGTACTTTCAGCACCTCTAGTTTCTATTAATAATTCTTGACAATTTGGTGTTGTCTTAGTAGTTCGGGTACAACAATGTGGACTGGACTTTTTAATGTAGGTATATGCGGAATAAATAATGAGTTACGTTAGCGATCATTTACCGGCGTACAAGGTCTTAAAATGTTATTATAATTTTTTATGGTGAAAGAAAATTCCTAGAAAGGTTATGATAATGTATATTCCAGGGAACGCTATTTCTTTGTTCCCATTTTCTGTGGTTTTATTAATCAAAGCTAATGTTAATGAGCAAAATTCTGTTTACTGTGTTGTAGGTGACAGCTTACAATGTTTCTTCATTAAAATTACGTAGGAAAAGTAAAAATATTTCGTTATTCAGTACGCATGGAAGAGATGGCTAAGCGATAATGCCGCCCATTGTACTATATCTTAAGTAATGTCTCTTTAAAAAGTATTTTTGTTATTCAGTACGCATGGAAGAGATCGCTTCTAAGCGATAATGCCGCCCATTGTACTATATCTTAAGTAATGTCTCTTTAAAAAGTATTTTTGTTATTCAGTACGCATGGAAGAGATCGCTTCTAAGCGATAATGCCGCCCATTGTACTATATCTTAAGTAATGTCTCTTTAAAAAGTATTTTTGTTGATTTGCAACAAACAACTTTATAGTATTGTACAGGATTACCTAGTTCAGGCACATGTATTATTTATACCTATATTAGATATTATTGACTCTTTTGTAATTTATTTAGCCCTAAGTTCTTTTGAATAAATTATTATTATTATTATTGTACGTAGGTATAATTTTGTCAAAACTTTTTCGCACATGTGGTAAAAATATATTCTCATTTTTAGCCTCGTGTGAAAATAGGTATTGTCACTTTGTCCGAAACTCCAAGGTCGGCCTAAAATATTACACCTATAAAAGTGACGTATCGATCTAGTTTCTATCTGTTCACATTTCGTAGCTTGCTCGTAGATCGTCTACGAAATTGCTACGGCGTAGGCGTTCTTATCTTCGAATCGTTTCGTTTCGAATCTTTAACGTCTACGTCGTCGTAGCATTTGCGTAATTTGCTTATGGACAAGGTGCTTTTGCGTTTATAATAGCAATTTGTAATTTTCTTATCAATATTAACAACTATGTTTGTATACATTAAAAGAGGAATTAGAATCTGGATCGGACCATGGCCCGATTTTCACAGATTTTACCAAATTCTATACCACTTTTTTTTATTTAAATTAGAATCTTAATTCATAAGAACGGCAGCACATTTTTATGAAATATAACTGAAAATATCCAGGTTGCAGTTGCCTATCAAAAAAAAAATTCATCCGTGTGGAAAACACACACAGAGGTATACTATCAAATGATAACTACCCAATTTTTGCACATGGTGTTAAAAAGTAAACTTAAAAATACCTACTTTATTATGCAAATCTAATGATCTTCGAACAAGAACTTCATAAATTTAAAAAATAACATAAATATTTTATTTGCCTTCTCGCATATTGCAGACCCGATAACAATCATTTCTTCGTCACAAAAGCGCAAATACCATCACAGATCAATAATGCCGTCATATCGGATAATTCCACGGCAAATAATTCAATAACCTTTGTCTCCTGAATGGGATCAGCGCCACAATGCTTCGAATCGAGCCCGGGACGCTTTTGTCTCTTTGCTTTACACGTATCAATATAATTACAAATCTCATTATTATTAATGATAGAGTTAGTAATAATGCTTACCGCGTTCAAGCATAACGTTATGATAATAAACCAGCCAAGTATGAGTTTGACTCGTACACTTATAAAAGTGCTGATAAGCACTTTTGAGTTCACTGCTGCAAGTGCCTACCTCAAACAGGGCATATTATGCCATAATCACTACGCCTGGTAGGCAGATTGATGATTGCAGTCGAGGCGTTAAAAATCCACACAAGAAAATTGCCTCGCGGGTTGAGTTGGAGGGGTCGATTCGTACGCCGCGACTAACACGGCTCGCACACTATAACATTTTAAAGACGATTAGCTGCTGCCCGCGGCTTCGCACGTGCTTTTCAAGTAGCCTATATCCGTTTCCGGGAAATCATTTACCTCCCTGCCAAATTTTATTTATATCCGTTCAGCCGTTTAGGCGTGAAAAGCTACCAGATGCAGATATACATCCATAGTTACTTTCGAATTTATAATACTAGTATGCTGTGTGTGGAGTGCTCGTACGCTAATTAACTACCGTGACCTCTTCACAAATAGCTCTTTCTCTTACGGAATTGACATTGACAAAATATTTAATCATTGATTTGTTAATTATAGAGAGGATCAGCGTACGAACAACTGGCTATAACGCCGTTTGTCAACCGCCGCCGTCAACGAAACGTCACCGAAAACGATATTATTTTAAGGCCGAGTTCTAGATGGCGTGACGGCGATCAAGTATGTCCAGCGTGATGATCTCGGTTGTACAGTTTGTTGTAGCTGTCATTCATGGTAGTCGCGTATGGGGAATAGCTAGGTTGAACCGTCGACAACTTCTTCTTCTACTTAAGTACGTTCGAAGGCGAAGACAATGTAAAAAAAATGGATTCATCCGCTGATACTTCACGACAAGTTGCGGCAGCATGACGAGAACTATCGATGCTTGCACGATGATCGTGACGATTACCTTGCCGATGACAGACGATAATACGAGTAACGATCATCGCCGATAGTGAATAGGAGGCTTAAAACAGAAAAAATCGGTCCTTCACAATCTCAGACCGAGTTCTAGCGGTCGCTCCGAACTACTCATAGCTTCGGCGGCCTAAAGACGGCGCTCGGGTGACGGGCGTGGGGTATAGTAAATGCACGTAAGTGTATGCGTCGCTACTTCGTCACCGTCATCTCGTTATCGGTGACGTTTCGTTGATGGCGGCGGTGGACAAATGACGTAAAGCAATGCATATGTACCTACAGGTCTTTTTGAATAACTCACTGGGAGATATTACGAATGACAGCTACTATAACTGTTACTACTTCAGATATTTAGGCCTATGACGAACCGAAATATAAACAAACGGCGTAGGCTTAGTTATACGACCCTGAACGAAGGGAATCCCTTTGAGTATAGTTAGATAGATAAATACTTTTATTCATCACCTTATAAAACAGAAAGTACTAATTAAACATATTATAGGGAACAGCAATGGAACTGGCGGCCTAATCGCTTAAAACGATTGCTTCCAGGCAACCAAAACAGTGGTGAGAAAAATAAAGGATGGCGGTGCTTTACAAAATAAAATCAAAATATTTATACTAACTAATACACATAATACCTACTTACTAAATATAGACAGAACGACGGACAGAACCTTAAAAGTGTGCCAGTAAAAATACATTCAAGCTATAATGAATAAATTAAATCGAAGCGCTTAGATTTCTTTGTAGATAAAAAATTATATTATGCTAACAAACAGAAAAGAAGAATACGCTAAAAATAACATGCCTATTTTGTTTCTAAAGGGCCTGCTAAATTTATGTTAAGGCAATTTTGTCTTGTGGTTTTGTGTTTAAATGTATGTAGCGTTTGTAGATATGGATCTATTTTTGCAGGAAAAATATGGAGAAGTCTGTAAGTAGAACCCTTATTGAAAGATTTACAAAAAGGGAGGATTTTGTTGAAAAAGGGGGTCTATCTCACATAATGGGGTATCAATTATAAGGTATGGGCTTGCACAACTCAAATCGGTATTTGAAATTCCTGTAGGTTACATACTTTTCGCAATATTTTGAAAAGCGTCGAAAAATCCCTCTCCTCTATAGAGGGTAATGATAGATTATAGAATGGTAGATTATAATCTGAAGTTTGCAAACCGATCCATCTGAAATATATCTTAAATTTTTATGTATTCATTAAATAATCTAAGTCTCTAACCGGTACTTCTATATTGGTATACTTGACAATCATTCGAAACCCTCGGCGCGCGAGTCACACTCGCACTTGACGGATCTTTTTTTTATGTATGTTCGTCGATTTCACCGTCTAATTTAGACTCATTTTGAAAATTATTTCGCCATTGTACAGAGAATGATCCCGAGGTGGTCCCATAAAAATATATTCTCGAGGGATTAGTATTTATCCCGCAAACCTTAAAAACAGTGTAAAATTAAGAGATTCGAAGTCGGTTATCGGTTTTTTCAAAACAATCAAATTATCCATAATACTGTCGGTGTTTGATGTGTACCGTTGATAAGGTATTATGGGTTCAAAGCCTTACAATAACAAATGCTTATTATTTCCTAATCGCCCTAATATTCTCAATTTGGCTCTGTCTCTGGTTTCACGGCTCTACTGTCAGCCAGCGTCAGTTTTTTTTGTTATGTCATTGGACCATCGTGTCCTGACCTCTAGCTTCCTATGCGAGGTCTCCACTCCGTCACATTGTGGCTTCATCTGTTTTCTGAGCACCGCATGAGATGTCCCGTCCAATATTCATGCTTGATTTCGACCCAGTTCATATCGAAAGTCCTTTTAAATCATTGAACTGTGAGTTTGGGAATTGATGTAGCGAAATGGGCTCAGTTGAGAGAAAAATTAATGTAAATACATTAATTTTTCGATAAAACCGATAAAACACACAAAATTACTATAACAAAAACATACCCTTTTTGGAAACCTTACGAAATGAACTCTTTTTCGTTCAGTATCCACCCCTCTAAAACACACAAAATTATAATTGCGAAAGTTTCTGTTGGCTTGAATTACCTATCTGTTGGTTTTACCAAATTTTCTAGGCAATTTAATAATACAGGGTAGTTAGATGCAAAGCTTCAAAGAGAAGCTAGAATAGATCATTTACAACCATTTGAGCCATGGTTGTCTAAGACGAAGTACACGTATTGATTGTTTACGAATTATTTTGGTTTTTGGAAAGGAAACTAAAATTCAATAGTTCATTGCTAATAATGGCCTGTTTAAACAATAAGTGAACTGTTTGTATTTTACCTTATTAAAGTTATGTGTAAACAAACTTACAAAACATGACCACATACAAACTTTTTTTACAGTCATTTAAAGTTCAGGAAAATTTTCACAAGATTTTAAGAAAACGGTTTTAGGATGACATTTTAAAATAAACGGAAGATATTTTTTTTTTGTTCAAGCCATATTAAAAACATTAATAGTTATTGTTCTTTCTTTTGAGATATATTAGGTCCTTACATATGAAATTGGCGTTTTTCGTACTGGCCACTTTAATCACAAATTTCTCCTCTTTGGTAAGGAATTCCAAATTCAAATTTGTACAGCTATAGACTCATGTATTTGTGCTTCGATGATCGTCATTCATTTGTTTTGTTTTCTTCTGTTTTTTTCTGTTTGCGTCACTCATTTTACAAAATGGAAAACTTAAAATATCGCATTATTTACGAGTACGAGTTCCGCCGTGGCACTAGTGCTGCGGAAACAACTCGAAGGGTGAATGATGTGTATGGCGGTCGTGTTGCAAAAGAAAACACAGTTCGTTTTTGGTTCCAACGTTTTCGTTCTGGAAATTTTGACCTGCAGAACAAGCCCCGTGGACGGCCTGAGACTCAAGTTGATAATGAAGAGTTGAAGGCTATTGTGGAAGCGGATCCATCGCAAACCACGTCCGAGTTAGCTGCAGGCTGCGATGTTAGTGATAAAACTGTTTTAATTCACTTGAAGCAAATTGGGAAGATTAAAAAGCTTGAAAGGTGGGTACCTCACGAATTGACTGAAGCAAACCGGCAAACGCGCGTCGACTGCTGCGTTACATTACTAAACCGGCACAATAATGAAGGTATTTTAAACCGAATCATTACCTGTGATGAAAAATGGGTTCTTTACGATAATCGGAAGCGCTCAGCGCAATGGTTGGATCCTGCCCAGCCAGCCAAATCCTGCCCCAAGCGAAAATTAACCCCAAAAAAGTTACTTGTAAGCGTTTGGTGGACTAGTGCCGGTATTGTTCATTACAGTTTTCTCAAATCTGGCCAGACTATTACGGCTGATGTCTATTGTCAGCAATTGCAAACCATTATGGAAAAGCTAGCGGCTAAACAACCTAGGCTGGTCAATCGCTCCACGCCACTGCTGCTTCACGACAACGCTAGACCACACACTGCGCAACAGACGGCTACTAAATTAGAAGAGCTTCAATTGGAAAGTCTAAGACATCCTCCGTACTCCCCGGACCTTGCTCCAACAGATTACCATTTTTTTCGAAATTTGGATAACTTCTTGCAAGGGAAAAAATTCAACTCCGATGGGGCAGTCCAAATCGCCTTCAAAGATTTTATTGATTCCCGTCCGACTGGTTTTTTTAGTAAAGGGATCAATGAACTACCTATAAGATGGCAAAAGTGCATAGAAAATAATGGTTCATACTTTGATTAATTAAATATATTATATTAAAAAATATTCGACTTTTTGTTCCTCCCATACAAAACGCCAATTTCATATGTAAGGACCTAATAGTTTGCAAGTCATTGAGGTTAGGGCGTACAAATCAAAATTTCAATTTGTAGGATGACGAAATAAACTAAGTTTTCGTTTGATATCACTTATTTTTGATGTTCAAAATAACGGTTCCTAACACTAACAAAGGTGTGACTTCTCCAGCTGAGTAAATTTTCGCATATTTATCTTAATTTCTTAATTCTTTATTGCACTAAATAAAACATACTTAAAAAAACATAAAACTAGAGAAGGAATGGCAAAGGCGAGCTTAACCCTAAAAAGAGTTCACTTTCAGCAAACCTTATTGGGAGAGAGGGAGAGACAAGGTTATGTGGGTATCTACGTGTGCACAACATTCATACAGAAAAAGAAAGTGGTTTAATACTTAACTACATAATTAATAGACTACTACATATTATTACTACACTATGTCTATGATACCTCTTTCAATATATAAAATACAATACCTATGTTCCTAATATCATACAATAATTATATACATATTTAATAATATAATAAATACATAAAATACAACAGAGTCCTAAAGATAAGTAATGCTCTTAGACATAACGCTTGAAGGTGAAGAGTGACGGGCTAGCACGAATATCTTGTGGGAGAGAATTCCATAACCTAACCGAGTCGACGGTTGTCTTCCTTCTTTCTCGAAGATGATGTTAAAAACAACAACAACAGAGTGAGAAGGCGGGCGTGTGCTGGTGTAAGGAACCACGGCAGTCGTTTTGAACATCTAATATTCAAAACGACTGCCGATTTCAAATGAAAATGTTGTTTAATTTGTCAGCCCAATAATATAAAGTTTCTCCTTCATTTTGGTTTGCAGGCTTTAATTTCAATGACTTGCAAGCTATCCTCGTAAATGATACGTCAAAAGAATGAGACATGTTTTTAAAGAAATTCAAATGCAAAAATTACCAGACATGTTTTCAACAAGCTTGAACAAAAAAAAACACCTTCCGTTTATTTGAAAATGGTGTCCAATCTGCTTGAAAATTTTCGTGAACTAAATGACTGTAAAAAAATATTGTAGTCACTGATATGTTTTATTAGATAGTACAAACAATGCTTTAATAAGATAAAATAAAAAACTGATAACTATTGTTTAATGTTGCCATTATTAGCAATTAATTGACCCGAGAGCGGGCGGGTATCTGGCGCAGCGCATCAGCATTGCCATACAGCGGGGCAATGTAGCCAGCGTCTTGGGGACGCTTCCGACTGGTATTGATATGGATCAGTTGAGCTACCTGTAGATTGTTTGCAACAGTCTGCAGTTAGCTTAATTGTTTTAATTGTAAATACTAGTTCTATTTGCTTTTATTTTTGAATTGTAATTTTCCTTGTCAATATAGGTAGTATTAAAAAAAAAAAAATTACTGTTGAATTTTGAGTTTTCTCTCCAAAAAACAAAATAATACGTAAAAATCAATAGAGAGACTTCGTATTAGACAACCATGACTCAAATTGTTGTAAATGTTATATTCTAGCTTCTCCTTAAAGCTTTGCACCTAGCTACCATTCACCCTGTACCTATGACATGGTTTCAAACAATAATTAAAAATTAAAAAGCTTCATAACCTTTTTTCTACTTTGTGAAAATGTACAAAAAATAAAACATTTTGAAACCTTTCGAAAAAGTGTTCAACTTTTAGTTCAGTATCAAACCCTCTTTTGTTTTTGCAGCGAATACAGCTGACCTTGGCGTGTTGGATCCGGCGCTTTACAAAACTGATTGCCTTGATGAGGACCTGATGTGGCCAGAAGGACACGTTGTAAGTATTCTGTTTCCATGACTTTTCTTTTACACCTTTCATGGGTAAAATTAGCAGCTAAAGCGCTAGTTTGAAGTAGCTTAATTTGAGGCGATTTAGTACATTACGTCCAACGTCTGTAATGGGTGAGTTGCTGGCCGCGGCTGAAGATTGCTGAAAGCGAAGCGTAGCACAGGTCCAGGCCATCACAGCGGGGTCAGCATTGCAGCCCTTGACCTTGGACAGCAAGGGATGCAGTGATGACCAAACTTGAAGGCCGTGACCATAGCAAGCTTAGCTTGAGACCAGCTTATTGTGGCCAGCAGGGCAGTCATTGCGGACCGACACATGTATAGTGCTTTACTCAAACAAAGCAAGTAGTTTAAAAGTCATTGAATTGGAGGATTCGTCGCTTAAAGAGTTCATTTTCACAATTTATTCACGAAAATTGATTAGAACGTACATTGATCCAATAAAGAGGAAATATGGACTTTCGAATTACGAAATTTATCAAATATGGCCTTTCGAATTACGAAATTGTGTTTTTTCACTAATACATGCCAACTCTCGCTCGCTATACTAGTGTTGTGCTGACATAATAAAATAATGTATCGATACTCCCGAATTAACAAGAAGTAAAATTTATCAATTTGTTTATGATATTCAGTGTAACTTTTAAAATACTCCGGGATTTTGCATATTATTTCATCAATATATTAAAAAAAATTCCCTCAAATGCGTGTACAGTAAGTACACGCATTTGATTTGTTTGCATTTTAAAAATCATAAAGTCACTACTATTGACGTAAGTAGTTTTCGCGACGCTCATAGTTTATAAACATTCACTATCGATATCGATAAAAATATTTGCTTGCCCAACTCGAGTGTGACGCTTAACTTTGAGTCGGCCAATCGGAGTGCAGTGGTCGCAACAGTGATTTGGCGGAATTGTTGTTTAAACAAAATTACTCCTTCTTCTTCTTTATTTCCTCTCTATTGGGTATGTGATCGATAAGGACAGAACGTATCATGCAAACATTTTCACCGCGATGCTCTTTTGTCAGTTTCCCGCGTTTTCTTTTTATTCTAACCAGCCGGCCAGTGAAGCTTGTTTTGTTCAGTAAGCATAAAGCCATTATACACCTAACTATTATCAAAACAAATTAGAATTCGAAATTTGAAATACATTACGGACCGCATAGAGCGGACAGTAATAATATTACTGTCCGCCTGTTCGGGTAGGCCCGAAAGATCGACTTTGCCTATAGAAGGTTGTCGAAATAATCAGCAGACTACATGTTATGTTTGAGTAATAGTTCTCCATCATATATACCTCTATATATATATAGAGTATAGTCATTGTTCACCGAGTTGAGAAAGTGACTGATTCCGAGTAGGAATCAGTCACTTTCTCCTGAGTGATACATAATGTTTTATACATCTACAAAGAAAATAAATCATTTTCTGAAAAAGAAGTTGCACTCTTCTCGTTTTACCAATACACGAAAACCTCATAAGTCTTGTTGTATTTATTTCTGGATTTATCGGGTAATAGGTTCTCAATCACTGCTTGAGCAGTTTATTTTATTACTGGCGGTGTCATAAAATCTGCACTATCACTCGTCGACACTCGACGACATTCTGTACAATTGATAAAATTACCTAATTAAAATGTAAATTTCGAAGAAATTACCACGAATGCCTCAGGCACTTTTTTTGAATATCATATAGCGGACTCGGTTTAAAAACTTTTTGTTGTTTAACCTATAATGAAAATAACCATAGTTAAAGGCGGACATTTCAGAAAATTAATAAAGATAACACGTTAATAATGGGTTTCCATACACTATTTTCTCCCGGCAAACGCCTGAGAAATGAAATTCCGTAGAGTTTTCCGACCCGCATTCTAATACGCCTGCAATTACGCATTTTCTAGCTCATTTTTGGAAAAGGAATAAGCCACTTTCCGAGCAGCTGTAGTATAAACTCATTTAGAGATGTCTGGGCTGTAGAGACTGGGGGGGGTGATTCAGCTTATGGCTGCCGTTAATACCAATTTATGTCTGCCTTGGTCATAGGTTCTCTTGAGTGTACTTAATTTGAGACAGCTCTAATCGCTCATCTCTCTATCGAAGAGCTTTGTTTAAAATACATTAAAATTTTCTCCAATTTAAATTAAATTGCAATGGATTCGAGGAACTAAAAACAAAATAGCACACTAACGTCACGTATATTGTAGTGTATTGTGCATGAAATTAATCTCCTTATTAACCCGAGTATTGCCCCTGTTCGGAACAAGCATCCGTTGCAGGTATGTCAAGATACCCTGAAAAATTTCTAGGAGTCCTATTGTTAGAATAAACGAAAGATTGGTGACGACAAAGTGAACCCTAATTAGCAAGACAGTTCTAATTCAGTTCTGCGGTTAAATCCCGTCACGCTCGTGATCCCACTTGGAATTCCGTATTCCAGCTTACGAGCTTTAGGTTTGTAGGTTTATACTGATTTGATAAAGTTTTTAATGAAAATACTTACTTAGGCCTCACTGATATGAAAACCGTTGCGTTTTTTTGTCTAAGCTAGATTCTCAAACTTTGGCATGTTTTAAAAAACACAGCTAACTCCTGTCTGCCGCAGCTTCGTCTGGTTTTTATCCAGGTAAAGGTAGTGAAGGTGTCTTTCAGACAAACAGAGGTGTTTTCTTGATTATAAATACCTAAAGATGAATAAAATTAAATGTTCGTGTGGATTTTGCTTTCCGGTCCGTTACCAATCAATGCATATACCTACATGGTGGAATTTTCTAATGCCACCTGAAGGAGAGTAATCTTAAAACGTAGATAGAAAATTTTACTCAAAGAAAACATTCTTTTATTTTTAAAAAGAAAGAAAACGGCATTCAAAGATTTTAGAAAATTCGCTTGCCAAACCCGGGAATCGAACCGACTAAAATCTGTAAAAATGTTTTCTTTGAGTAAAATTTTCTATATACAGTATTAAGAGTACCTTCCCTTCAGGTGGCATTTCAAAATTCCACCCTGTAGTACATTTACTTCCTTAGAACAAAATAATTGTACTTGAAAACTTTTCGGGCTTAATTTTATGTTTGTTGTTTGAGATGAGACCCTAACTCGTTAGATCGAGACGCCGTAATGAATATTTATGTTGATGTCTCTGACTTTAGTAATTAATTATTCTAAAAATAAATATTTTTTACTGGAGCGACCCCTTTGAAACCCGGGATAAAGACACTGACAATATATGAGGAAATTATGCAAAAGAAAAGTTTGTCTAAGTTTTGGTTAAATATGTTTGTCATAACATAACATAACAGAACCGAAGCTTATTGAGTTCTAACTGACTTGTAACATGTCGGCCATGTTGACTTATCAATTGCATACAATAGCGAGTCCACGTGGGCCGTACGCGAATAAAGTTATTAACTCAGAATGAGAGACATAGCTCCAGTGAAAACCAGTATAAGTGATTGTCTAGCTTACCTAAAAAAGATGTACCTAAATTAAGCTGTCCTAAAACAACCAGCATTAGTACGTGTTGAAAATTATCAAATGAAACGAAAAAAGCATAATCAAGACCCTTAGGAATAAAAATAACTCCATTCATTATACTGAATACAGGTAAACATAACCGTCCTCATTTTGACATACGGGTAACCCTCACCCTTCACGGTCTACAAGACTTAATTAAATAGACCCGGGGCCTAAGCCGATAAGTATAGACCTATTTGTTTTAATTTCACGCCTAATAACGTGTTTTACGTGCCCCTCGTCTCGTCAGATGATACGAAATACAGTGCCCCAAATTATAATCATCGCCAAAGGAAAATTTCCTTATTCTTCCATATTGTTAATAGTCGACGAGTTTTGCTGCAGTCGTAAAAAGACAGCGGAAACCCCCAGGTACTTAAAAAACTTGCAAAACTATGTAGACACTTGAAAAAACAAACGCAAAAGTGAATTTCTATAATTCCGCCACGCTATTCCTAGTACCTACTTAAAGCTTTTTCCAAGACTTAAACAACGCAAAGCATTGTAATCATAAATATTAGTAAAAAAAAACGAATAATTATAGTCCATTTGCTAAATTTCCCATGAGTCACCTATGGCTTGTACTAAAACCTACGTAAAATGTTTCATGCACAATTAAAAATATTTTGCCCATCCTAAATGTTATAAACATTTTGAGATCGTATTATGTATGACGCAAAGAAAAGTTATAATGGATAGATTGTAGAAAGAGGACAATAGTTAGAAAATAAAAATTTCTTTGTAGTTAAAGAGATGACGGTTGATACAGAGAGTGGAAGAGAGAGCCATGTCGTGCCGACCTTACCTAGATTGGGATAAGGGCCTGAAGAAGACTTTAATGATGCAATATAAGCATTAGTATTTTATAAACACTCTCTCTCCACTCTCTTGGCAAATATACGAAGGTAAAACTGGACTTCCGCCAATTACCACCAATTACAGCCGACACATTTTACAGCATTTTTCCTGAACCAACCGTTACTTCAAATTTAAGTTTTACCCTTCTGCCTACAGGGTTGAATTTTGCTCATACTGTTGTTGAAAGCTACAGGTTTACGTGCTGATAAGCGCCTGCTTATAACTTCAAATCAGAGCTCTATATCTTTCCCTGCAGGGTCGAGTTTGGTTCACGCTGAAGTACGAGGCGGTAACGGAAAGGCTACAGGTTCATATCCTGAAGGCGAAGCATCTGCCGTCACGCACGCCCGCGCTCGCCAACGCATGCGATCCGTACATCAAGTGAGTAAATTGTTATTAGGTACTTGTGGTTAGTTGTTGCTTTCTACGCTAAGAAAATGTACGGGAAAATGCAGTTTTTGCATTCAGAAAAATACAAGTCAAGTCGCATTTTATTGTATCTTAGACCATTTAAAAAAGTCTTAGCTGAATTGTATCCATCGACGGAACTAAATAAATAAATAAAATATAATGCGTCCAGCATTATATTTTATTTACATACTCGTATCATCATCCAGCCCCAAGCTAAGCAGATACTGTGTCATGGGTACTAGATAACTGATATACTTAATACAATACTTTACCAATTTACAACAGGCAGTCTTTTGTTAATGTTGTGTTTGGTTTTAGTTTCAAATGTCTTTTGTTCAGTTGTTTTAAAGGGTTATAATATCAAAATGCAACTGCGGAATGAAATAGCATAGCAACTAATTGAACACTATAAAAAAATCGACTCGTTTTTCACAAAGGCGTTCAGACGATACTTAATCCACCAAAATCACTCTAGCAATTTTGGTGCTTCGAGGTAATAAAGAGTGTCCGCGTAAAACAAAACCCGTGCCTCGCGGGCAATTAAAATGCGTTTGAGGCATCCTAATAAGTAATAACAATCCTTAGTATATGACTTGAAATATAAAGTTTAACGAATGGGAAGGAACCCTTTTAAACGACCAATGCCAGTGTTGACTGAAGCAATAGGATCAGTTACTGCGTTGAATTGTGAGGAAAGGAAGAATAAAAGCCGTAACCCAGCAGTGTGACAATTATAATAAAAAAAATATTTACAATAGAAACAACCACATTCTATCACTCCGTTTAACGACACTAATGGATAAAACAACAAACTCGAAATACGAGTAGAACCCACCTAAAAAATTTCGACTCGGACCGTACCTAACCAATCAATGCACCAACCCAATTCAAATAACCTCACGCCGAACCAATTTCATTTTATTTACTGATGAGTAATGACAGGACTGCCATCAGCCGATGTTTCAATTACCGGAGTGTGAACTCCGGTAATGAAAACACTCGGTAATAGAAACGTTTTCCGGAACGCTGGAAACCAATAAAGTCTTCATCATACTTTTTAAGTACATATGGGGTAAAGGCTTCATGCAATTGGCTGTTTACATCTCACTACAGATTAATAAGGCTGCATAGCGTGAATAGAGGTCCTCGTGAATAGTGTTGGTATATATTGTATACAATAATATTTACGCAAGAAAATACAATACAATACATAACTCTTTATTGTACACCAGAAAATTATATAAAAAACATAGACTAATGTCACACAAAATAGAAAGGTACAATGGGCGGCCTTATCGCTTAGGATAAGGTCATAACACTACTTCACTGTAGGCATGGGTGAGTGTCATGGAGCAAAGCGATTCCTGAGGACACCCCTGGGTTTGCAAGCGTAGTGTTACAGGGGTTATGAACGATTTTACCATGTAGATTATTAGTCATCATGAGATCGAAAAAGACGTATCAAATAAAGTAATGAATGATTTTCTATCATATATGACTTTTAGCTTTTTTACTTTGGATCATCAATTAATCAAAATACACTTCCTATATACTTTATACTTATCTAACTGTAAAATGTACAAACTATACAAACACATAAGAGATAAAGTACAGACTGCCTGACGTGATGAACAAGATCCAGTTCTGATAAGTATTGACTCTCTCTCTAACTCTAAAATAAGATTCAAATTGGTAGCAATATTTTAACCACCTACATACATTACTCGTAAGTGTAGGTACTATTTCCGTGGCACGATAAAGTGCTACGATAATATGAACGCTGGCAAACAAAACTCTGGTCAAAAAGCTGTTTTTAATCAAGTGTCCCCAACCTCATTTAATTATTTTTGTCACGGCATTTTAATGTAATTAGAACTGTATGTTGGCGAGGCGGGAATGTTTGAGAATGATTATTAGGCAAACAAAATGGTATTGGGAAAATATCAAATTATATACCAATTATATATTTTATATTAATTTTATATTTTATACTAGTGCAAAGTTCAATTCTAACAGTTCATCATGTCTATAGTTAACTAATCAATGGTCAAATCAGAAATCAAATACCTACTATTATTTCTTTAGGCTTACAAAATAAGCTTGGAAAAAAATGTTAAGAAAACATCACAAATAAAATTATAGACTACTAGCTGCTCCCCACGGTTCACGCGCGCTTTTCAGGTAGGCTATGTCCGTCCCCGGGATACCATTTACCTCCCTGCCAAATTTCATTAAGATCCGTTCATCCGTTTAGGCGTGAAAAGGTAACAGACAGAGTAACTTTTAAATATATTGTTAGCTGCTGCCCACGGCTTTGAACGTGCTTTTAAAGTAGCCTATGCCCGTCCTCGGGATACCATTTACCTCGCTGTCAAATTTCATTGAGATCCGTTCAGCCGTTTAGGCGTGAAAACGTAACAGAGAGACATACAGACAGAGTTACTTTCGAATTTATAATATTAGTATGGAGTTTAGATAGTATGGATTCATAATCTTCTAGGCTTATTAAAGGTACGCAAAGGCTGACGTATCCTCAATTTTTTTGGGATTGTTTGTCTAAGCCTTTATTCAGATATAATAAATAACCCGATTCTCAAAACAAGTCTCTAAATTCCTAAACATAGCAAAATGTTCTTTAAGATAATCCTGTCTTTATCCATTATTTACATTATGAGCCCAATAAATCCACTTCTTACGACGGCATTATTGGCCTACCTGAACGGCAAATTCCCAAGGCATTACTACATTTTGTGAGCTGACACAAATAAGAGATTTATCTTGTTGTTTCTTGGAGGGAAGGCTGATTAGTTTGTCTAGAATTAGTGCCTATTTTAAGCCTCAATTTGACCAGAATTTTTTCGCTATGTTAAGTCATTAAGACGGATCGTTCACGGAATTCCTAATGTTAATACAGTAACAATATTAAGGACAATCTGCGTGCGATGCGAATGGGTTAGAACCATTTCGAACTGAAATTTAACAGGTTGGACATTCACTTTGACAAGATTACATCGCTAATATCGGCAATGCGTGGATTGTATAAAAAAAAAACCTTAAATATTTTCATTAGGTTCTGTCCCATTCTGAACGAGTGCGGACTAACTTAAGCTGAAGCTTAGATATAATTTGGTTTTAAGTTGTTTGTTTGGTTAAAATTCGGGACTGACGTAGTCATACCAATGACTGAAAGTCCTTTAAATATTTAAGACTAGCTTCTGCCCGCGGCTTCGCACGCGTGTTTTAATAAGTAGCCTAATATCTAAGTTAAGTTATATGCTAAATGTACTTCATATTTCATCTTGCATCTCTGTTCAGTAGTTTTGGAGATCTTAAGTAACAAATAAAATTCACAAACTTTCGGCTCTACAATATTAGTAGGATTCAAAAAAGATCTCATGTACATTTCGTATTACTCATACTATTTTTACCGAACATTGGTTAATTTTGTTTTTGTTTTTTAATCGTAATCAAAATGCAGCCAATGACCGGCGAAAATTTGGGTGATACATTCACGAATACATCTGAAAAGACCAGCTGAAGTTTAGTATAAAGTTTAAATATAGTTTTTGCATGAAAATGTTCATTAATAGTCTCGCTTCCAGTTGGATTTTAAATAACCAGCGTTCTAGCTTATAACCGGCAGAGATCTAACTAATTTTCATAGATGGGACGTCATGTCAAGAATTTTTACAAAACGTTTTATAAAAACAATTATGAGACCTAAAAATAATGTATTCTCGGTGGTCACACATGGAATGACATAAAGAAATAAATATAAATAATTAACTAACATATTATGTACAATGAAATCAAACTTACATTTAATTTTGTTACTCTTAGTTAATTTATTGTTCTCCTGTTATTTTAATTCGTTTATTTTCGTTATGAATGTAAGCGGATTAACTTCGAACCGTTCGTGTTGGAAGAACACCAAAGTTTATTATTTCCTTTGATAGGATACAACTAATGCCAGATGAGAGAAGAGCCCTACAAACAAAGCAGAAGAAAAAGACCTGCAATCCGTTCTACGATGAAACCTTCGTGTACCAGGTGAGAGGTTTTATTTAATTCTTGTCTCGTTACTATGATAAGATTTTGCTTTATTTAATTGTCTGAGACTTTAATAACAAAGAAAATTGCAGTAAAAGAAATAAACAAAATAGATCTAGTATTTACAATTGAAACAGTTGAGCTTACTACAGACTGTTGCAAACTATCTAAATGTAGCTCAAATGATCAGTATCAATATCAATCGGAAGCGTCCCCAACAAGCTGGCTTCATAGCTCCGCTGCTGTATGGCAATTCTTATAAATTTTGAGCCTCAGTACCCCACGGACCTAGGGTTTCGACTCGAAGGGGAGCAAATGCGTAGACTCTGTCGAGACCTGCATGTTTGCGCTTCTTGAGATCCTCAGCCCCAGCAAATCCAATCCCTTTAATTCGAATTTTCTGTTTGAGGCTACTTTTAGATTAGTACCTTGAGTCCTCAGTGCAAATAATTATACCTATGTACTTCGCTTGGTTTTTAAGTACTCACTTTAGTTCACTAGGTAAGAACAAAATTAGTAAATGTTGTTGAACAGTTATACTTACTTTTATTGGTTTGTGTAAAAAATGCAAAACTTCTAAGGTCGTCGACGGTTTCACATATGTAAATTATTTTAAAAGTATATTTTTTACTTGTAGTCAGCATTTTCGTTCATTCAGTTAGGTACACGAAATCGACTGTTTAAAATCATTTTGCATTTAAAATATATTTCTGAAACTTGAAATTCAATTAAGGTTTTTCGGTGAAATTCTTTTTCTGTTTATTTTGCTTGCTCATATTTCAATGCGATACTATTTCAACATCAAACAAAGAAGCTTAATATTAAAAAAGCAGTTTCAGACCGTAAACGCTTTTTCGATTTTAAAACAACTCAACAAAGCCACAGGCTGTGGTTTTACTAAAAGGTGCTTTGGGACCTTTCTATAAAAACAAGATCCGCCAAGTGCAAGTGTAACTCGCGCGCCGAGGGTTTCAACTTTAGTCAAATAAACAAATATGTTCTATAGGTATCAGTTAGAGACTTCGCTGTTTAATGAATACCTACACACCAGTGGGTATACCTACATTTCAGAAGGATCGCTCTGCAATCTTTAGAGGTGAGAGGTAATGGTCCATTTTTTTTATATTTCTACAAAAATTCGAAAAAGTGTTTTAAAATGTACAACCCATACCGTTCATTTGATACTCCACTCGGTGAGTTAGGCCCCCTTCACTTTTGAATATTATTTATTATTTGATCATTTCGTAAAAGCGCTCTTCTACTTACATACTTGTCTATATTTTTTCTGTGAAATATAGATTCATATCGACGGTGGAAAGGAAAAAAACTTTGGTTGAAAATATTTGAAATCAAGTGATTTTTTTCTGCGTCGATTGGTCATGGTTTTGTGGCGATCTGACCACTTTGGTGTTGCTTCAAGTAATGGCACTTTTAGACTCAATTTATTCAGACGCTAAATGAAGTGCCAAAGAATTATAGCAATTTTGTTCCATTTACCGCTTAAAGTACTGACTCAGTTAGATTGTTATTTGATGTGTTTTTCCATTTTTGTTTCAGATATTATAGGTTACTTAAATTGATTTTCTCCGTCATAGGAAATGCTATTTTAAACCCTAAACGTATTTTTGTTTCCTCCTATTCCCTTGGTGCCCAGTCGCTACATTCGTTTTTCCTTGCTTACCTTATATCTATATGATGAAGTTGATGTGTTTTTCCTGCATGATTGGTATAGGGTAATATGGATTTCAGATGTTTTGACAATTGTTGTAAAAAGCAGTGGCGTCGGTAAAAGTAATCACACACAAAAAACCACATAAATATTTAAATTAACCGACATCGTCTTACATTCTCAAAACGTCGGTTCATTTAATTTCGCTGGCGTCATAAATGAAGACTATAGTCGGTTCGAGTAAGCATTGTTTACGACATTGTGTATTAAAATTAACTAGTATTCAAAACAAGTCTTGTCGCTACAAGCAATGAATTTCGGTCTCTTTTGTGTAAGGGGCTTTACCTTTTTAAGGAAATGATATGTGATGTGGCGCTTCATTCATCAGTGAAGCGCCGTCGAGGCACATCACGTTTCGTCGCATCGCGAACAGCGAACAGAGAGTGCGTGTTTTAGTGTATATACATAAGTACCTGTAAATACTTAAGTGTTCGTGTTATAATTTATAATGTAAATAAAAATCCAAAACTAATGTTTCTTAATAACGATGTGATTACCTTATTAACAATCAGATAGAAACATGTCACATTCTTAATGAATAGCTATGTATTATTATTTGATCGCGCGATCTTTTGATGAGAGTGATTCTGTTATTTTGCGAACTTCAAGGTCTGTCTAAGTTACTAAGGTGCGCCTATTTCTTTATTTATTTTGTAGGTATATTATTATTACCCTCATGCTTGAAATGGGCGGACACCCCAAGCATGTCAAACGTAAATTGATATTTCAAGGACCACCGGAATGTCAATATATAAATAAAGCGTCTTCAGAAGATTTAGTCCATTGCAAAGTATTGACAATGCAGAACATAACTTATCTTCAAGTGTCTTTGTTCATGTGCGCAGTAAGTTATATATACTGATGCTAAAGAAGAAGTTATACCTCTAAACGGAGCTCCAACTACACAAAGAGTAAAACTGCTTTACAAGAAGTCTATACCCAGAACCCCATAGAACCAATAACCCAGAAGATTTGACAAAACTTTGTGATAGTTTTGCCATACCAAGACTGTCCCACTATGAATATGTTACTTTACCTCACGTCATTGGTGTTGATACGTTGGCAGAAACAGATATTGAGGATGTTTGTAATTAATTTAATCGCATAGTAAAAGGAGTAACGTCAAATATTGGAAACCTTAAATTTTGATAGTATGTTATTTTAATGTTCCTATTGATCGTTTAATTATACTTAATTGTTTTGTTTTGAAGATTTTACTTATAATGTTAGCAATGTCGATTAAGTCATAAGACTGAAATACATAGGTAGTGATTAGATATATTTTGATACAGAATTTATAATTGTTCTCTATTAACATATTCTATAATATAAATAGAGACTTATATCTATTAATATAAGTCTCTATTAATGAAAGTTTGGTTAATAAGTTTAATGTAAGTTGCAATACAGAAGTGATAAGCTGTGTTGGTCGTTTATAATATTGTTTGATCGCTCATGAAGATAGTGATGTACCTACACTTCGTTTGAAGTTTGTGTTTACCCACTGAAATGGGTTTTTTGGGCAAAATGTTGTACCAGTAAGCTTTTAAACAATAAAAGACACTGTTTTATCTCATTATTCTTGTTTTTTTTGGTATCTTTGGTAATAAAGTAGGGACTTCAGTTAGAAATATAACATTAAATTATTACATAAACACATATCGTGTTTTTCGTCTACTTAGCATACTATGGTTTTCTTAGTTAACTGGTTTTTTCGCAACCCTGTATCTTATGCTTGATACGCTTCAGTTGTTTTTCCTCCTAGTTATATCAAGCATAGCTTATCGCTAATGTGTTTTTCCTTGCTGTTGTCAAAATACTGAATTTGCATTGAATGTGTTTTTCCTTTCGCTGTATTTTGACGACCGATGTGGCGCGGCGGACGAAGGTCCGCCTGCGACGCAGGAGGTTGCGGGTTCGATTCCCGCCTTGGGACAAGTGTTTGTACGATCTGCAAATATTTGTTTCGGGTGTTCTGGGTATTTTCTATATATAATAAAAAATATCTATCTATGTTATGTATTGTATTAAGTTTATCAGTCATCTAGTACCCATAACACAAGCTCTGCTTACTTTGGGGCTAGATGATACTGTGTGGATTGTCCAGCATTATTTATTTATTTATTTTATTTATTTATTCGCCATAAAATAATTAAGCGACGCATAAATCCTTTAACCATGCTAGCATATGTTTCTAACTTTAATAGTAGGATAGTAAATAAAAACTAAAGAAACTGTTGTTTTTCCTGTCGCTCTAACTTCAATTTGTAAATATGTTTTTTTTTTCGTAAAATAAAAACTTTGATCGGCTCTCATGTAAAGTTCGAAAATTGTCGGTTCAAGGGTTTTTCCTTTCCACCGTCGATATCTACAAATGCTACAATTCAGATGAATCGCTCTGCAAACTTAGGAGATGGGGGGAATGGTAAATTTTTCGAATATTTACAAAATATTTTGTGACAAAATCTATTATACCACTACCATGGCTCCATTTTGCCTTTTGGAAGAGGATGATGATCGTCCCTTTTCAGACCGAACAATTATCGCCCAATTGCGAACTGCGTCTGATATCCCTTGGAGGGCTCCAAGGGATATCAGACGCAGTTCGTGGTAAACCACCTGCTGGGCAATGCAATTGGGCGATAATTGCAATGATATTACGAGGATTGCCAACAAATCCTGGATGCGATCAGCCAAGATCGATAAGTATGAGTGGCATCTCAGGGGGCCTTTCGCACACTCTCGGGGTATTTTATAAATTTTTTGGGATACTATTTCATTTCTGATTAGATTTTGCGCACAAGTTATATATGTCGCTATGTGTGAAAATGACATGTAAGTGTAGGTTTTGCTTGAAATCGAATCAGAAACTTCGATTTTGTTAAATCCAATTCCAAATCCACCAATTCCTACCAAAGTTCTGGCGGTCGAGTAGGCCGCCAGAACTTTGGTAGAAATTGAAGGAGGCCTTTGCCGAGTGGGTAGATACATACTGACAATGATGGTAAGGGATACCTTTTCATATTCATTAATTTATTGCCTTCACAATTATAAGAGTAAGTACATGAATAAATCGATATGTACACTCTTCACTGTTAAAATTTTATTTTGTACCCAGTAAGGTGTAGTAACAGGTAATTAGGTAGTATGATAGGTTCAAAAGGCGTTTTTATTATATAAGATAATTTACTTTCTAACAAAAATCACAACAATGGTACCCAATTTTAATGAAAACTCTGCCTAAAATTACATATACCTTTGAGAGTAATTGTCATGTGTTTGAAATCAGTGTAATCAATATGGATCAGTTTCACGTATCGAGATTATTCGAGCGAAATCAGCCCGCTCACGGCTCAAAATCGACATCACTCAGATTCTCATTACGGTAATTATACCGAACGAGTATAAAATATGCAAAATAACGCTTCGGCGTCGAAGATTTGCTATTAACAAGAATCTGAATAAAAAGATTGTGAAGCAATATGAAGCCGGTAATCTTGCATATTCTCTTAGCGATCGGATTTTAATAGAAAAGCTTTTTAAGCTCTGCAGAAAAGCTTAAATTTATGTGATGTTCAGTCAGTTTCAAATTTTAATTGTGTAATGTTTTCTGTTTAGAACGCGACATACGTTTTTTGTCTAACCAGATTTGGTTAGTTAAGTAGGTATGTAAGTAGGTTTGGCTGATCTGGCGCATCGCATTAGCATGGTCATACAGCAGGGTAATGCCGCTTTTTGGGGACGCTTCCGATTGGTATTGATTTATATCAGCTGAGCAATGTCTAGATTTTTGCAACAGCCTGCAGATAGCTCTACTGTTTCATGTATTTTTTGTAATACATGTATGTCTACCTATTATTCGTAAATTCCTTTCTAAATAAAGAGTGGATATGTTTATCTCAATGAACTTGTTTCTTCAAATATTCCAAAAAGCTAAATCTCTTTGGTATTCCATTCTTGTTTAATCCAGACAATGGTTCAACCTGCCCACGCGGTCCCTTAATCAAAATTTATGTGCCAAACGCTACATGGGCCTAAATCAATAGAATTTATTTGGTTTGGTTACTAGCAGACGGCTCACGGATTCTCCCGGTTCAGCCGAACTAAGAACTTTCTTGGACTCGTTTAAAAACAATAC
Source organism: Eupithecia inturbata (assembly GCA_963662085.1). Taxonomy (NCBI): domain Eukaryota; kingdom Metazoa; phylum Arthropoda; class Insecta; order Lepidoptera; family Geometridae; genus Eupithecia; species Eupithecia inturbata. The sequence continues at coordinate 6,366,394 of OY759195.1, forward strand.
CACTTTCCTTCTTATTTCGATGAATAATTATGATCGTTGTGTACAACCAGCATTCGACCTCAATATCGTAAGTCAATTGTTTCAGAGAATTCAAACGTCGAATACAAAACAAAAGAAACATATTTATATATATTTGAAGGTCTTACAAAGATCCTTGCTCTAATCATTGTTAAAATAACATTTTATTGATAATTTCACAAATAGCTTTCATGATAGATTTACAGGCTTCCTATGATGAAGTGGTTTGACGTTCATAATTCAGGCGAAAACATAATTATGATGGCGGATACGTTATAAATCAATTTTGATGCGATAATTGTATTTCATGTTGATGAAGCGGTTGGGCAACTAGTGTTCATGTTTCAGCTAGTAGTTATCTAATTATTTGAGCTGTTATTATGGTGGAGTTGATCGATTCGTCGCTTTGTTTAGTTAATTAAAGGGTAGGCGTGTGTTTCATGCATACCGATATGTACTTATCAGCAACACCCATCTGATATTATTTGAATTTTAATTTTGATAATGGGGAAAGAAGTAAATTTATGTAGTTATGTCAGTCTTTGTACTACATCGTTTTAGTAATTCTCTGTCTTTAATTAAATTGTAAAGTTAACTAATAAAAAATCAAAATACTCGTCAAAAGTCACAGAAGCTTAAATAATGTCTTCGAATGCAATACTATCACCCTTATTTTCTTAATTTCTTAATAATCCGTTTAGTTATTTTAGGGCAACAAACTTCGACAATTCTTCAAGAAGTTAAGTATTTTTACTATAAGTAAGAATATCGCCACGTATAGGTAGGTACAGTTATTGTCCTAGACACCAGTATCCACGGTTTTTCTACGTGATACATTATCTACACGACCGCACGTAGATACTAACTCCAATGGCCTCTGGCACTTAGGAAATAGAGTGCATATTCCTGTTACAATATAGAGGTATGTATATCCAGTATTAAATGAAGATTGATTCCACAGGTTGTCTCGTCCACAATAGCGGAGTTTTTCTTGAGAAAACTTGTCATAGTTTGTTATATCGAGGGGAGATTTGATTAGATAAACATATCACGAGAATTATAGTTTACCTTATCAAACACGATATTTATCAAATTACAATATAGATATAGTGCCAATTAAAAAGTTTCCGCAGATATGTAGTTAAATAGAAACGATCAACTAAATGTATTGATATTATAAACTTTTTTTATAGATTACAATAACATAATAAAACAATTACAACTAGTATATACACTTAATATCTATTTCTTATAAATCTAAGCCTTCACCAGAAGGCAGAGTGCCCAGAATGCTGGCAGCATTGCCACGTTGAAAGGCAATGCTAATTCGTTGACCGAAATAGAAGCCAGCATTCCGATCACCTGTCGACTCTACACAAGAAGTTTGGTAAGATAAATGGCGTGTGCTCCAGGTCCCCAAGGACCAAGGGATAGATATAGATATAGTTATAAATAGTTTTGCATAAAATAAACAATCTAATTCTTACAGTAACTTAGTATAACAAGAAATTCATACAGTTTTACCTACATAGGTATGTTTGCACTTGATCAAGAATTTTCTTTGCTAAGTCCAATTACCGTCAAAAGTTTTCGAATATTTGTAAAACCGTTTAATAAAACGTTTTAAGTTCAAGATTTAAGAAAACTTTTCATAACCTCATCCCATAAGTTATGCTCGATATTGTCTTGATGTAGCTGGCATTAATAATGTGACATCACGAAGCTCCTGAGATTACATACCACCGACCACACGTCTCTACATAATACATTATTGACATGTAATCTGTCAACTGTGTTTATTATTCACGCAGTCAATCGATGGGAGAATAATTAATCTCGGAGGTTCTAGGCTTGTCAAAGCCAACGGATGTTAATACATTATGAATTTCATGCGACCTTTGCTAATTACTATTTACTTACCACACTAAGCCTACGTATACAATACCACTAATTGGGGTTTGTAAAGGCTTGTTCTAAACGTATTAATACATTCCTATTATGGAGTGGGAATGTATTAATACGTATAGAACAAGCCTTATTATGGATTAAGTAAGGACGAGAATTTTAAAAAGACAGAGGAAGAGACAGATTTAAAAACCAAGAACTTAAAAAGAAGGATGGCGGTATAAGACCCATAGCCGTGGGCACTACATACCGCCGCCTTGCGGCTAAAGTCTGCTGTCGGAAAGAAGCCGACTATTTAGGCGACTATTTTCGACCAATTCAGCTAGGCTTTGGTTCGTGAGGCGGATGTGAGGCCGCAGTACATTCCCTTCGTACATTTTTAGACCAAAATTATGGGGAGGTAATTCTGAAGGTAGACGTCAAAAACGCCTTCAATTCCGTAGACAGGGGCGCCTTGCTAAAACAAATTAAAGACTAAATTCCAGAAATTTACCCTTTTCTCTGGCAATGTTACGGTTCGCCGTCAAAATTAATTTACAAGAACAAAGTCATTTTGTCCGCTGTTGTATGTCAGCAGGGCGACCCTCTCGGTCCGGCCATATTTAGCCTTGCCATCCAACCGATTATTCAACGTCTCCAATCCAAGCTCAATGTTTGGTATTTGGATGACGGAACTTTAGGTGGAGAGGTAAACACAGTTTTTGATGATCTAAAAATCATCACAGATGAATTTCGAAAAATAGGTTTGGAATTAAATTTTTCAAAGTGCGAGCTTTTTATTTCGGACTCTTGTGTAGACAAAAACAATATCATTGGAAAATTCAATAGTTTAGCCCCCAACATAACAGTTGTTGATAAATGTTCACTTCGCCTCCTTGGTTCACCAATTCTTGATGAGTCTTTTCAGTCATTTGTAGACGAGAAAATTCAAAATTTCAACAAAACTTCGGACAGACTGCTCAAAATTAATAGCCATATGGCTTTTACAATAATTCGGTTTTGTCTTTTAGTACCTAAATTTACGTATTCTTTGAGATGTAGTCAACTGTGGAAACACAGTGAGCTCTTGGAAGGCTTAGATAACATACTAAAGAATACTCTATCATCGGTTTTGAATGTCGATTTAGATGACAAGGCATGGTCGCAGGCCTCCCTGCCTGTCAAATTGGGAGGCTTAGGTACACGCAAAATTTCAAGTGTAGCCCTTCCAGCGTTCCTGTCTTCCGTCTACAGCACTAGTTCTTTAGTTGAAAAAATTTTAAAGTCATCTTGTTTGGTCCCACCTGGAATTTCATTCAAAATTTCATTTTTAGACGAAGCTCGAACGGCTTGGCATAATGCTTGCCCTAATGCTGCTCCCCCAAAATCTCTTTTGTCTCAACGGCAATGGGACGGGCCTCTGTGTGAGTTGACACGGAATAGTTTGTTATAAACGTGCTCCAGCTCTGCGGATCGTGCCCGTCTCCTGGCCGTTTCTAAATGGGAGTCAGGACATTGGTTGCAAGCATTTCCTTTATTTAACACTGGCACTTTATTGGATCCCGTAACTTTCCGTATCGCAACATGTCTTCGGTTGGGTGCAAAGTGTTGCGCGCCTCATCAATGCCAGTGCGGTACTGCTGTCGAACAGCTTGGTCATCACGGATTATCGTGTACTAGGGCCGCCGGTCGGATATCTCGTCATGCCAGCCTTAACGACGTCATCCGGCGGGCCTTTGTCACCGCTAACGTACCAGCTATTCTCGAACCGAATGGTCTGTTGCGTGACGATGGTAAGAGGCCTGACGGCATGACACTAGTCCCATGGGAGTTGGGGAGGCCCATTGTGTGGGACGCTACATGCGTCGACACACTTGCGCCTTCCCATCTTCCGAGGACATCCGTAAGGGCTGGTGCGGCGGCAGATTTGGCCGAGGATCTCAAGAGACGCAAATATGCAGGTCTCGACAGAGCCTACATATTTGCTCCCTTTGGGGTCGAGACCCTAGGTCCGTGGGGTACCGAGGCTCTCCGGGTTTTAAAAAGTTATCTGAGCGTCTGGTCGGCGCGACGCGTGACCCGAAAGCTGGCGGATATCTGGCGCAGCGCATCAGCATTGCCATACAGCGGGGCAATGCAGCCAGCGTCTTGGGGACGCTTCCGACTGGTATTTATATGGATCAGTTGAGCTACCTGTAGATTGTTTGCAACAGTCTGCAGTTAGCTTAATTGTTTCAATTGTAAATACTAGTTATTATTTGATTGTAATTTTCTTTGTTAAAAAAGGCCATTGCCCTACTTAAAAGAACTTAATAATTAACATGCTTTGTGATCTCACGTTGGATGTCCTATTTAATAGATTAGCTCAATTGTTTCAATTGTAAATATATTTTTTTCTATTCTGTGATAGTAATTTTCTTTATTTAGTAGATACAAAAAATGACATGGTGGGTTTCGAAGTTTTGAAAAAACTTAGTAACCTATTTTAAAATTTTGGGCGTTGTCTGCGGCCAAAAATTAGGTATGTTCATCCTTATTTATATTTTCACAAACTTTTGCTTTATAGTAGGACCTTTAGTTAACTCTTTTAAATACAAACAGAAGACTGTTGGCAAAGCTAAACAAAACTGAGGTTTATTTTGGAGCACCTCGATCATATTTTCTTTGTTTGCACAAGGCCAAAATGAAAGTGATATTTTTCTATTAACCTTTTGGAAAAGGGATAATAAGTTTGGACTAAAGCCTTTATTTTGGTTCTAAATAAAATCAAGTTACTTTTCGTTGAACAGTATGAATTCTTGGTGTATAACGTAGCTGATATAATCCGAAAATCGGTCATTCCCTTAAGTGCTGTACCGGAAAGGTTACGACCGCGTAGTACCTATTACCACGCATTACCAATATTGTGGTTAATGTATTTCTACTGCTATGAGCAGAACACATTCACACAGTCCAACCACAAAGTACTTACGTTATTTAAATTTAGATAATCTGCTCTGTATTCCTTAAAATTACACATTTTGCGTTTGCTCTGATTGTTGGCTAAGGCGAATGGTGCTCAGAACCTCGCTCTGCAAAACAATTCATATTCACTGCCTATGCATATGTTTATTTCAGCTACATAATGTAGGTAGATATTTCAACCATAGTTAATGCATAGGTTTACAAATCTTTGTAAATTTGAGTGTAAGGCACGTAGTGTGTCTTCACAGACACATGGTAACTATGTGTGTGCGTGCGTCCAGTGCTTCATGAAAGTGCAGTCCATGTCTTGCATTCCAGTTATAAGTTTCATTCAGATAACTACTGGTACTGCCTCTCACCCGGCGCATCTGACATGCTATTCTGGACCGGATGACTGCGTAAAAGTCATCAACGCGTAAATCTGCAAACATACCGGATGCGCTCCCAGAAGCGAAGCATCGCCAGCACTGATTGTGCCCCAAAAATGGTTAGGCTAACTAGAATAAATAATCTTAAATTTGGTTGAAAAGCTCGATAGAGAGACCTAATAAACTCTGCCATCAACTTTTACATTTTATATAAACATTTATAAATTGATTATCAAAGTGCAAACTGACGTAGTAGTAGTTAGTCTCAGGCGTAGCTTGGTCATGCGGGAATAAATACCTTTTTCGACACTAGTCGGGCGGCTATAGGGCACGTGGGAATAACCCTGATTTTCAAACCAACATTTTTGCCCACAGATACCACCAGGCAAGATAGAAGGCATAACGCTGAAGCTGTCAGTGATCGACATCGGTCGTGTCGGTAAAGGAAAGCAGCTCATTGGCCATATCATACTGCCCCTGACGGAACTTGAGGGAGTGGCTCCTGATGAAGAACCTCAACTTTACAAGCTGGATGTTGAGAAGGTCATTAATATTTCTTTTACCATTTCATAGGTTGGAACGTTTCGCCACCGTTTTGCGAGGTATGGTTTTTTTCTGGCATTTAATTTTTTCTCCGTTCTACAAATTAGGGCGCTATAGCTAGTTGATAAGTATTGCGCACATTGTAAACCATTTTCTTTGAACCCACCTAGGGTTCTATCTAACCCGTGCTGGGAACTTTGATTAAATTAAATTTGTTATGGTTATTTTTAATGATAAGTACGAGTACATTTCGAATTTATTTTTATGATTTTATTGGTATTAGTGTAATGTTAGTCGAAATTACGTTAAGTGAAATCATGTCTGCTGTTTTAACGAAAAACGCTTGGTAATCGAACACTAAAGAGGTTCCAAACTTTTCTTTGAGTCGCGTCCAACTGCACTTTTCACAGTATTCTATGTCATTTCTCTTTACAATGAAGTTTAAAAGTAGTTTTTGCCCTTTTATAAGTTAAATGAGAAAACTTTTACAGGACTGTCAAGAGCCAGTGTCTGATATCGGAGAGATACTGGTCTCTCTGCTGTATAACGAGAACTTGCATCGTCTGACCGTGACGGTGATCGAAGCTCGAAATCTAAAGGTAAACTACTTTTTCTATTGTTCTATCTTTATTTTTCGTATACTTTACATTGGTGTCAATTCAAATGTCGCCAAAACTAAACTTATTATACAGTATTAAAAATGTTGTCGTCATCGCATCAATCATGAGCATAGGCTACGATAGGGTACGATGATGGTAACATCAGGGGAGGCCTTTGTCTAACGCTGGACTTGTCCACTGTCTGCTGTTGGACATAGGCCTCTCCTGATAAGCGCTATATTGGCTCTAATTATTAATAATGTGAAATAAAACGGCATTATTTTGCTGTTGATAACAACAAAATAATGCAATTTGATTCTAATGATGTCTCTTAAATCAGTTTTGATTTTGGGCGTTATCATGTTATTTTTGAAATCATAAAGATCCCTAGAGATTGCGAAATTAAAAAGAATAGTTAATTTACAACTCACAGCAATCTTCTTATTGTTGAAGTTTATAGCATCAAGCGGTTGCAATATAAACGGATTTACGATTGATAAACAATGTCATTGTTGACTCGTCCAAAGTTTAATCAAAATTATTTTTATGATAGAACATGTCTTTGACTTAGAACTCAAAGACATTTTCACATTAAAGTTATCTTAAAGCAATCTTAATTTCAACATTAAACTTACGTACAAGTTTTCAAAGGCTGACTAAAGTGTTGACTAAAATAGATCTTTGAATACAAAATGAAATAATTGTAGGCAAATAAACTGACAAACCCTTTAGCAAACAGAGCTAGATAGCAGCTGAGAAAAATATCGTAAATAGAGGTAGATAGACACAAGTTGTTGAATAGCACAAATAATATTTTATCTTTAGTATCATAGGTTTAAAATTTTTATTTTTATCATTTCTACCGACTCTTCCTAGCTGGATCCATCATCAGCCCGCCACGAGATGGTGGTCCGCGTCACACAAGAACGCGCGTGCAGAGGGGTGCGCGCGCGCCGCACCGCCGCCGTCGAAGTCGCTGAAGATGGCAGCGCACTGGTGTCTGAGTGCTTTCACTTCAGGCTGAGGGCTGATGAGCTGCACACCACCAGTGTTACTGTGCAGGCATTGCAACCACATTCCGTTTATGCCAAAGGTAAGAAATTGTACCGAAGAATCGACAACCGTTGGGGTAAACGTGTTCTTGAGTGGAGACCGCGTCTCAGCAAAAGTAGTTTTGTACGCCTTGTGGCTAAATTGGATGACAATGGGAAGATACTGAAAATGTCACACTCAAGAATACAGGGAGCTATGGCATTAATTGGGTAAGGCCTTCTGTATATATTTATTGTATCGTATCACAAGATATAGTAGGCTTATAAAATAATTTTAGACTACACAAGTTTTCTAAACTACACAAATAACCTATAACTAAATAACTTTCGTACAAGCGCTTATATTAGGGAACTCTTTTGGCAAGCCTTAGTGAAGGCGACGTATGAAAACGACGACAAAGGCACGAAAAATAACGGAACAACTAGACTTATAAACAAAACACTGTCATCAGGACATATCACTGTCTGATAACAGTGTTAGTGGTATTAACCAGAGCCCGCTTAAACCTATTTTGTCTATTTATTTATTTATTCACAAAATCCACAGCTCCTAGACATAATCTTAACGAAACTTATACTAATATAACCTACAACCAATAAAGAATTTACATTTTATTACTTTAACACAAGTTGACAATCAATAAATCATAAAGCTTAACTTAAAAATGAAAGCAAAGTTTAATTATGTACATAAAATGTTCTATAAAATACTATGTTAATTTCTAATGCAGTGTTCTAATTAACTTTATCAGCCTTCATCGCAACTGTCATGTATCATCAAACCATATAGTCAGTTGGGCAAAGGATTCCCAACTGCCTAATTTCTAACCTGTTGTTTTCAAAGCGCCATTCAAACTTAGTGCCGACAGACGTGAGCTTAACAACCGTTCTGACTGATCCCAACACAAAGGTACTAAACTTCGATAAATTATACAATCTTAAAGTTCCTGATTTCATGCGAGAAAATGTTGCACAAGTGTGAGTTGGAAGCACATGAATAATGAATATCGTCTATTAGGGTATCAAGTAGTTTAATTGGGTAGGTAGGGTATTATTATGCTTAGTTATAGGTAGGTATATGATAATAGTATCTACATGGACGAACCTTTATCATCACACTTATACTATGGATATTAATTTAAGGTGAAATTTTGTGTGCGTGAGTATGTGTGTATGTCTTCACTTCTTCACGCTCAAAGCTCCGTAATCACAGATAACGTGTACCTATATTTATGCTAGTTTTAAGGTATATTATTACTATGGACCGTAGAATAAGTTAAATAAGATCTGTAACTTTTCTATAGTCTGAAATAAATGAATTTATTATTATTATTAACAAAGTGCTGACGGATTTGGTTGAAACGTAGTCCCGGAATAGCATTTTGTGAAAACTGCAGATATAAAGTTACAAAGATTTTTACAAAGGATTTGCATAAAAATCTTGTGAGTTGGGTAAACCCACTGGAGCATAGAAACCTTCATTTAGATAGCTAGAAATGTTCTAGAGAAAACCGATTGGATGCAAATACATATGTAGAGGTATCTACGTTTGCCATCCGACCGTCTCGCTAGCTTGATTAAATTCTAAAACTTAAGGTCTGACTTAGATTCTAAATGTAGGTCGTATTTATATTTTTCATTTTCGTTTTTAATCAGAAAACGTACATCAATTTTTACAGGACGTAGGGAATGCGTCTTTATATAGTATATGTAAAAGAGTACCTCAAATATGCAAGAATTTTATTAAACCTTGTTTATTTAGAAAGGAAAAAGGCAATTTTTGTTTTATGACCTCTAATAAATTCCTTGAAAATGCCTTGATAAAAATTGCGGCGTGCTCACAATTTTCTGTATCTCATAAAACGCAACTTTAAAAACAAGAGTTGTACAGCTTAATTATAAACATATTGTGTTGTTTTGTTTTAGCGTGGGTTCATAAATTACTTGTAGAACTTAGAAAATAGTACAACCCGTTTTTTTTTTGGCGTCATTCACTAACTGACTATGACTTCCAATTCTTTAGAATCTTCTGTGGTTCCACCCACACAGGCCATGAACTTAAAAGGTTAGGCTGCAGTTAAGACGTAGGCGTCTTAATCACCTTAAATTCGCTGAAGTAGAGTCATTCTGAACCCTAGAACTCATAGCTACGCATTAAGGTAGGTTTTCTTAAGATTTATTAGTTTCGTGGGAAATCTCAAGAAAAATAAGGTTCATTTTTACCAGAGCACTTTTCTAATGATGTCGTCTATTGGGCCATTGCTTCAGTTGGTACCTAATGGCTCAGAGCGGAGTTGTGTTTTCTCAAGTTAACTCGGATCAAATTTTTTACTTGTGAAGGTACAAAGATACGTTAATATACCTCACGGACCGTAGGTTCTACTACTTTACTAGATTGTAGATTTATTAGATAGATAACGCAGATAAAAATATATTGTAAAAGTTTATAGAGTAACTTCGCATAAGAATTATTAAATTGTTAGTTGTTTATTTATCACAAAAGTGCCAAAAATTATAAGGCAAGTTCAGGATTGAAGTCATAGGTAGTATAGTAGTAAATAAAAATAGTCTAAACTTTAATAACACAATAACTTTACATATAGTAAAGTTATTGTGTCAAATAAATAATTTAAGACTTTGCGTCAACATCAATTTTTTTTTTTTTTTTTTTTTTTTTTTTTTTTTTTTTTTTTTTTTTTTTTTATATATATTATTTTTTTTTCGTTATATATTTTATTATTAATGTATGTATATTTCGGTTTAATATAATATATATGTAAATATTTGACGACCGATGTGGCGCGGCGGGCGAAGGTCCGCCTGCGGCGCAGAAGGTTGCGGGTTCGATCCCCGCCTTGGGACAAATGTTTGTACGATCTGCAAATATTTGTTCCGGGTGTTCTGGGAATTTTCTATATATATAATAAAAAATATCTATCTATGTTATTTATTGTATTAAGTCTATCAGTCATCTAGTACCCATAACACAAACTCTGCTTACTTTGGGGCTAGATGATGCTGTGTGGATTGTCCAGCACTATTTATTTATTTATTTATTTAATATAGTAACATTATATATTTAGTAATGTGAGAACTTATTATTATTATTATTATTTTCTTTTTTTGTATGTTAATGTCAGGATTTATTAATTGTATTTTCCTTTGTTTCATGTAATTAATAATTTTTGTTATTTAGCACTACCTACTAAATTGTTGTCAACACTACCCAAAGGTTAGCAGGTAGAGAATGCTATCTAGCATTATGTTCGCCTATGTACAACTTTTGTGCAATAAAGAATATTCTATTCTATTCTATTCTATCAATTTATCGTATAAAATAAAATAAAAATCTATCAAAAGATAGGAGTGTCAGCATTATATTTCCATTTTCGCCTCGACCATATTTTCTCGTTAGGTTTATGCCAGAAATTTGCCAAAGCTCCAATATCGTAGGTAAAACGCCTCAGGCGTGCTTTACGTAGTTATCGATCGGTTATTTTGTGGACAGAATATTTTTGATAAATTAAGTTTTTATTAAATTTTGATGTTTGTTGGTTTGTTGTTTGGGTAATAATTCATACAAATGAAGTATTCGAGCATTGGATATTTTATTATATTTAATTAAGAAGCTACTTAAATGTCCTTGCATTACTTATCTTCATTATCAGCCGTTTACTACCCACTGCTAGGCATAGATCTGTTCGTGTTTCATTCGCGTCAGCCTAGTATTTTCCCTTTTTGTGGCATTAACCCTTTATTTAGCCTTCAAGATAAATGCTTAGTTGACACAGCGCTCTTTAATCATCTAATCTGTTGTTTCAGACCGTCTGGTCGGTAAGTTCGTGCTAGGTTCGTACATGTTCGCCCGAGGCCGAGCCTTGCAGCACTGGAACTCTGCGCTCGCCTCCCCGATGGAACAAGTCAAACAATGGCACCCGCTCACACACTAAATAGAACGCTGTAGTTTAGAATATTCTATAAGTTACTGGAAGCTTGGGGCGATAACTCACAAGATACTAGCAAGAGAGCATTTGACAGGATCTGATCATTCTATTGGAATAGCAAGGAGGTCAGAGGCCCATATCATGAAAGCTTGCTCTGGTATCGATCTGTGCTTGCGTAACGCTTTTCTATGGCATAAACGTCACTCAAGCTATGACTGAACAAGCTTTCATAACACGGGCCTAAGTTTCATTTCCACATTTGAAAGTAAACTACATTTATGTAGTAGCATTATAACTATTAACTGAGGTACCAGTTACACCTACCCCTATGTTTAACCAACGTAAAACGAACTAAAACATTTCTTTTTGTACTATATTCCCGATTGAATGCGGTTACAACTTGCGTTTACTGAGTACCTGAAGTAATGTCTGTCAGTGTTATATGAGTACAAAAAGGAAGTTTTTAGATCAGTTATTTCTATATGATATTTGTTTTTGTTTGCACACTCTTTATTGAAATCTAGATAAGTTAAGTTCCATAGCCCAGAAGTTGTTGCCAATGCCAATGCTATGTCTGAAAGAATGTGTAGATCCCTATTCTGTACAGGGATGTTTTGTATTGTGACCAACATAAATATTTTTTTGGTGATTGGGGTGGTCGTGGGTTCCTCTGGTAGAATCAATGTAGGTGCTGAGTGTCACAGTTGCTGATAAATGATTTTTTGAATTTTTAGGACTTCACGCAAAATATTTTCTTTATATCGTCATATCTTATTACATATGTACAATACATAGGATACAATTAACTTAAAAAAATTACGAGCATTCAAAGTAATAATTTGTGAAAAAATTAAAAACCGTAACCATTTTAAAATTCATACAAAATAAGTCATATTGAATTTAGATTTCTTTTAAAAAGTTTTCAGCTTGCCCTTTTCAACGATATGCTACATTACTTTAAAATATGCGGTCAAACTAAGAGATAGTCAGCATGATTAAGCACACACTTTTTTTATGTTCTGTTTATCTACCTCTAAATGAATTTCATTGGCCGCCTTCTCACCTTTTGCAAGCACATTGATATTGTATACATTGAAAAATATAGCAAAAGTTATTTTGTGGCATTTTACATTCACAAACAAGAAAGATATGACGATTGAAAGGCGAGACCTTGGGTGATTTTAAAAAACCTTCTATAAAACTATCTCAGCAACAGTGACACTTAAGACTACCAGAGAAATGTAGCCCAAAACTATCCCAACTGCCCAAAAAATTATGTCGGTCGCAATACCAAACATCCTGTATAAATAGAACTATGAATGAGTAACATAATATATTTGATAATGGTGACCCTATGTTTAATTGGAACAGTTATTAACATAGCTACGAAAAGGAATTAAATACTAGACAAGTAAAGTAATCAGAAAAAGTATTTCCTCTTTAATATTTTAAAGGAATTAAAAACTTTAATGTTACACTATAAAATGCATAACGCATGCATCTTTGATATTAACAGGTTTAAAATTCCTCGACTAAAATATCGAGCTTTACGATTCCTGCTTCCTGTATTTTGATGTTAAAAAGAGTCGATAGGATTCAGTGTCCCTTTCCCTCCAGTGCACATATCGATGTTAACATTACGGCCAATTTTGATTAATAAGGCCTATACAATATACATTTTTATATAACTGATGTTGTACCTGCCCGTTTATGTATTGTATTTGTACTTTATAAATGTATAACGAATAACATACAAATTTTAGCACTATTTTTAAAACCCTTTAAATAAAGACATTATACTAATAAAGACACAGCCTCTCCTCCATAGACCGAGACAGGTTCTCGGTGACCCCGTTGACCCAATCACCGCCGCTAACCCGGAGGTGACGGCAACAAGTCCCGATTCGCTTCCGCACACTAACCACCCGACCAAAAACCGTCCCTGCCGGATGCGGGGTCAAAGAATTCCCCGCTTTCGACAATAGGTGCATTCGTACACCTAGGCGAAACCTCCATTTCCTCTTATAGCATCTGGCAACAGCCCAAGCCGAGGTTCGCACCTAAGTGGTGGCCCTTGTGCGTGTTGCCCCAGCATAACTTTACCGGCGAGGCGCCCTCTTCGCCCGCCAAAAGTCCGGTAACGCTGTCGTGGCCGTCTGCGGTCAACAGCATTGTGGTCCATTCGAAAAAAATAAATAAAGACACAGATGACCGATGTGGCGCGGCGGGCGAAGGTCCGCCTGCGACGCAGGAGGTTGCGGGTTCGATACCTGCCTTGGAACAAATGTTTGTGGGATCTGGAAATATTTGTTTCAGTGTTCTGGGTATTTTCTATGTATAATAAAAAATATCTATGTAATGTATTGTATTAAGTTTATCAGTCATCTAGTACCCATAACACAAGTTCTGCTTAGCTTGAGGCTACGAGTAGATGATGCTGATGACTGCCCTGCATTATTTATTTATTTTCCATTACCTATATAAAGCCGGCTACTGACCGGTGTAATGCACCATTCGCAGCGAGCATGATACGTTACGCCGCCGTGTGCTGAAATCTGTCTCGTTGCTCTTTGCGAGCGCCTTCTTTCCCCGTACTGAATGCACGAACGGTCACTTTGTAGCCAATTACATTACTCACCTTAATAAGAATAGCCTTTACCCCACGACTAAAGGTTTTTCTGAAACAAACTTACATTAAGAATTTTTAATATCCGAAATGTACTTTAAAATAGGTATTGTCGTGCTGAAATTAGGAATATTAAATAAACCGCTAAGTGCGAGTCAACTCGCACACGAAGGGCTTCGTACCGTAAAAATCAGGCAAGTTTTTCAAAGAACATCAAATTTTCCCTTGTTCAGTGACCCCTTTACATTTGCAATTTTATTATCTTTTTAGTATTGTTATTAAAACAGTTGAAGTATTTCTTAGGTTTTATGTGTCTACCTATGGTGGTTCAAGAGATACAGCCTTGACAAACGAAGAGCAAATAATAGCCAAAAAATCACGTTTTTTGTATGGAAGCCCCATTTAATTTGAATATTTATTTTATTTTTATTATTTGTTATTATAGCGGCAAGAGAAATACACATTATCTGAAAATTTCAACTGTTTACCTCTCACTATTCATGACATAAAGCCCTGTGACAGATGGACGGACAGCGGAATCTTAGAATAGGGTTCCGTTTTCACCCTTCGGGTACGGAACCCTAAAAAAGAAGGATGATTTGCGTACATAAGAAGAGGATACATTCATATTTATATTTAGAATATTTGCCTTTTATTTTATCTACATTTTAACATACTTCGTTAGACCTTCACAAAAATAATATATCGAATAAAGGCGTACATAATGAATAAAATTTTATATTACTATGTTCATCTAATAATATGATCAAAACCTTTAGAAGTAAAGTTCTCTCATTTAACATAAATATAACTTGTAAAATAAAATATATTTTCAATATATCTTATTCTCTGATTACTCAATATTTTATTGCTCATAAGAAAAATGTATTAAGTATCTAATATTTATAACGTGTATCACAATAGTGTAAGTTATTTATTAATTATTATGAATTATTAATGTATGCCAATATACACGTATTATAGAGATATTTCTAACTTATGCAACTATAATTGAAATAATAAATTATATTTCAAAAACGCGGTTTAATTTATACTAGCTATACCTATACCTCTACCTCTATATATTGATATTTTATACAATCCATATTTGAAAACTCAGTTTTTAATTTTCAGTTTTCAACACTTTGCATGGCCATAGTTTTATTTACCTAAATCTCACGTAAATATTGATTTGAATAGTACACAAACGAATAGTTCAGATGTAAAAATAATAATAAAAATATTACGGCACAAATAGTTCAAAATTCGGAAACAAAAACGAAAAATCTTAAAATATGCTGGCCTGCAAAACTACTTTTAAATTATTTTTTTTTTCTAAATTGTAGAAGTTAGAGATTTAAAATAAAAAACGTTTTATAGCAAATTTTATCAGTTTTCTATGAAACTATAGTAAACTTTACATTAGTAACATTATTAACTTAAAAAAAGATAAAACAGACATTTTTAGCTAAGGGTCCAAAAACTCAATTAACATTTTATAAGTATGTTTTACATGTTATTTAATTTTAAATAAGTGGTATTGCCTCCTCGGGCTCAGATTACAGCTTCGAGCCGGTTTGGCATACTGAACACAAGGTTTCGGAGCCAATTTTGGGGAATATTCTCCATTCTCCTATATACAAAATAATAATAAATCATTTTATATACACAATTAAACTCTTTTTCGAGTCCGAAATAAAAATATTTCGAAAGTTTAACTTGTGTAAGTACTTAAAAGTTATTGCAATTTTAAAAGTGTGTTCATAATTCATAAATTCATAATTCATAATTCATTTATTAACCAAATATACTTACATATGGATTTCTAGTGAGACCCAAACTAAGCACTAGGCTTGACTCTTGGGTGTCAGGAGAGCACTAGTTGCGAATAAACAAGTTTTATGGACGTAAGTAGGTACACTATTGTGTTTAAATGTTAACATAAAATTAAGTGAAATAAAAATTGACTTGGACGCATAGAAGGTGTGACTGGAGAGACAGTAGGTATGTTATGGATTGAGGACAGGATTAGAAGGACTCTACAAATAATTAGGTTAAATTAAATAAGTTCTTCAGTTTCTTCGTACGACAGATGGAGTAGCCATTTCTGAATTAGTTTTTTACATTTATATAAGTTGCTTTCAATTATGTCACTGATCTTGTTACAGATTTTGTTATAGGTGTTAGGTAGTGAAAAGGCGGGGCTACGTCTTGCTATGAGAGAGTTGGTTGGAACTAAGGGAATCCTATAAACACGTCTGTTCCTGATTTTGTCATAATCCGAGCGCGACCTAATGCTTCGATGGGTCTTAAGACCTGCGGTTAAGACAAAGAGCTGTCGGACGCGAAGGACCTTAAATTCTTGATATAAGGTGTCAGTGGGAAACCGAAAAGGTTTATTTAAGGAGACTTTAATGAGTGCTTACTTAGTTTAGTGAGTGTTACTTAGTTTTGCAGGCCAGTGAACCTTTAACTTAAAAATAGTCGAATGGTTTCTCAGGGTTAAAATAGCCACCAAGCTATTGCACTTGGTTCCACCTACCCCCAACCATATGGCACTCGGTTTGCCGAACATCCTGCATAACGGTAAAAATACACACTGTGAAAATTGCAATTGTCTACCTTCTATGAATCATGAGAAACAGCCCTCTGATAAACGGACAGACGGACAGGCAGACAGACAGACGGAGGCTTAGTAATAGGGTACCGCTGGCACACTTTGCGTACTATACGCTAAAAAAGTGTAAATATTTCGAGACCCGGTTTCGATTGGCAGATTAGATGTTTCTCAACTATATTAAGAGAGCGCATTGCGCATTTTTTGAAAAGTATAGATATAAGATTTCGCGTTCATAAAAGGGGGACAGAGCAAACGTTTTTGGAACGGCGGCGGCGTGGCGGAAGCACTTGGCCAAAATCAGCATCAAAAACAGTCAAAAAACGGCATTAGCAACATTCTTGATCTGAACTGTTATTTTTATAGCTTTTGAAGAGAAATATTGTTTTATGGGGATTTAAACTTTATGGGACAACTTTGTAATCATTCAAAAACAAAAAAAAACCTTGAACTGTATGATTAGCTTCCGAGATGAAATTCATTGAAGTTGTTAGAAGTTTAACTACTTTCTGTGTACTGTTGCTCTAATGAGGTTAATTATATTCAGTGGGAGCTTTGGTTGCCGCTACTTAATTTTGTTGGATGAGGAGGCGTTTTAATTATAAGTTTCAGACACATGCTGGTAGAGTGGTAACAATATGAGAGGAATAAATAAATTAATAGTTGGACCAGAAGAGGGTGTTTAAATAGGACTCTACATCACCTTGAGGATGGAATGGAAAACTTACTTAGACTTACATCTCTTAAAGTTAGCCAGTTTCCTTTTAAGAGTTTCCCAATTTCAAGAAGTGCTAATATTTTGCGGTCACATATGGCTGAAAGGCTTCGAGACGTTACATAAGTAGGTAGGCATGTTATAATATTAATGTAATAGGTTAATTTCCTTGGACTTATAAAAAACTTTGTATATTTCTTTAAATATGCAATGGGAACTCGTTTAATGTTGGAGATCGTATTGAAAAACACCGACAGGTAAATTTTTTTTACTTATAAGTTAGTTATTAACTTGAGAACGTGGCATATTACCGCCTAAGGTCTCGAAAAGTGAAAAACGGAAGGACGGTTTTTACTTTGGAAACAGCTGAAGCTGAAAAATAGAATCAACAGTATAATGTTGATTCTATAAACTGCAAAATAACACTGTAATCAAAAGCTGAATGTTAGCCTTATCACAAACCTTTTCAGAATCGAACGACTTAAATCCATTACGAAGCAGTGAAACTGCAATAGTTTATTCCCACCTCGTAAACAGACCTGAGAGCATGGGCTGAGTTCTTATTTATTAGGGCTTCAACGAATTAAAAAAAATCTTCTACGAATTCAAAAAAATCTAATTCTTTTTTTTTATCTGATTCTATGCTAAAGCATAGAATCAGGTGGACCTACATCTGATTCTAAGCTAAAGCAGAGAATCTAATAAATCATACTAACGCTAAAGTCTCCTATTCACGCAGTAGTAGTAAACAATTTTTTATTTTTGAATATTTTATTCTTCCGATTGGCAACAAGCGAGTTTTAAGTCACGAAAAGAAAAGAGATCACGAATCACTTTTTGTTTTATTATTATCTGTTAATCCGGCGGCTCACTTATGGAGTGTTGGGTATGACTGGTGAAAATAGTGAAAACGGCGGAGGGCTTTATCAAATTGTAAGTTATACGAAACATTTCAGTCTTATTGATCAGAGTGTGAATAGAGAGCCTACGTAATTATATTGGTCTTATTTCGATTGCTATGAAATAAGACCCATATTATAGCTAAGCGTTATTACCAAGAACTGTATTATAACCAAACAATCGGTTTAGGTATCAATGCACTCTAAATGGAGAAAGCTTTCATCCAGCTAAAATAATATCCAATATCAACCTATAAAAATATCACTTACGGATCAATAAAGTATTTTCGAAATGTAGCGGCAATGGGAAAATTGGATTGAAAGAAGCAAATAATACAGTAGGTACGGGTTCCATATGTGAGCTCGAAATAACACTTAGTCCTCGTCTAGTTATACCTAGGCCTCACACGATAGCACGATAACTCTTTGGTTATGCGTGCGGGGAGAAGGACACACACACCACCACACATCACGTTGAGGATGGAAAGGAAAACTTACTCGAGAAAATTAACGTGAAAAAATACTGGCAGCTTTCACAGTTTCACAGTTTACCTTAGCAAACTATAAATTTTGAAGCAAGCATTTATTTCGATGTGCTGCGAAAAGGCCTGTGTTTTTTTGGAATTCTTCTTCCCTCTTCCTTGCTACTCGAACACCTTTTATCTTTTTTAAGTTCCTCCTATAAAGTACATTGCATGTTCTTTGCATATTGTGTAAGGGCAAGACTATGCAAATTACAGACGCGTAGGTAGCCCAAAACCAACCTATCTATTAAGAATACCCTCGAGTGCTAATCACCAATAAGGGATGACCCCAACTAGTGGGATAAAGGTCTTGGAAGGATCTTTAAATGGGGCTCGGGATCATTAAAGGCCAAGTAGCCAGTCAAGTGGTTCAGTAGGTCAAGGACTTTTTACACACATTGTCTTTTGTAATGTGTTTGCTATTATTAATATTATTAATATTTATAAATATCTGTCGGCTAGAGTGACTCATCAACTGCATACAAAAGCAAGCCCGCGCGGGCCATACGTAATAAAGTTTTTAAATAAATATCATATTATGCTCTATAAACCATTCACAAACATAGTTATGGGTTGGTTGAGTCAACCTACCAATCAATCAATCAAATTTATCGCATGAAATACGTGTTATAAAAGTTGTTATAATCTAATGGAATCTCACAATGTATTCTGCCCTATTGGGCGTGCAATGTCTTAAAATGTACAATAATAACAAATACAATTTTAATACATAAAATTCACAGACACTCATAAAGAAATAATAAAATTATAATCACAATAAGGGAAAAGTACGGCGGGACTGACTCCTTTTAAATGAAATAGGTTTACATTTCCACCAATAAAGAGTTTAGTCTGTTGATTTCCAGCGCAAACGGAAAATGAGAG
Source organism: Eupithecia inturbata (assembly GCA_963662085.1). Lineage (NCBI taxonomy): Eukaryota > Metazoa > Arthropoda > Insecta > Lepidoptera > Geometridae > Eupithecia > Eupithecia inturbata. The sequence continues at coordinate 6,386,032 of OY759195.1, forward strand.
AGATGAGTGAGCGGAGCGTCATTTCAACGCTTTCTGCTCGCTCTGTCCTATCCAATCGACTATTTGTTGATGGAAATATAAGTATGCTCTTGCGAGTTTAACGGAAGCCTTAATGGTGTCAATGTGATGTCATGACAAAATAAACACAGTTCGTCCATGGTCTATCTATGCCACATTTATGCAATGCGCCCTCTTTTCAGTCTAGTCAAATTTTTTGTGTTTTGTTTTGTTGTTAGGTACTTTTAAGTAGGTGATAGACGTACGAACCTGAAGTACGCGGTTATTAAGATCGCGGACCTAATCCGCTCGACGTCGGTGACACACGTGAAGCTTATCACTCTGTATTGTGATGTCGTCGACAGAAGAAGCTTTGTGTTTTATAATTTGAGGTGGGTTACGAGTAAAATTTCAAACTTGTCGGATCGCCAACGAACTTAGTCGGCGGTTTTAAAGTACGCGTACTTAGGGTGACACACCAACGAAAAAAGTCGTCGAGCCACAAGTTCGCGAATTTACTCGCACGTCTGTCACCCACTTTAAGTTTTTGTTATTTATGAAGTTATTGAAAAAGCCTCATGGTCTGATTTACTCCATAACTAACTACTACCCGCAGCTTTGCTCGTATTTAAAGGGATACAAAGTAACCTACTATGCCATTCCATGTCTACAACTTGACCTATGCATAATATGAGCTCATACTATTTTAGTAGATTTATCGAGAAAAAGTAATAAACAGTAACAAATAATTTCAAAGAGAGACCTTACATTTTCTGATGCAGACTCTGTGCTATTTCGAGCAGATTTGCAAATGATCGTTTATGGCAGTGACAGGTCAATTACGTTTCATATTTTATTTTATCAACATTGTCAACTGAAAAAATGGGTATAGGTACAAATCTTGCAGTTATTTGCTGAGTAATATGAATTGTCAGGTTTTCATCCTAATAGTGGATAATTTTGGGTACCTACTTGTGGAAAAATATGTACAGCGGCAACGCAGATGCAGATGTCGGGACGAATTAAGGGCCTTTGCTCGAACCGGTCCAGTCATGCCTTGACTGAAATGTATGGTAGACCCTAGCTACGTGCGCACAGAGCGATTAGCTGCGTTACGGGCAGCCATCCGGCTGTTGGTGGTTGGTCGGCAACGCGCATCGCCGTGCGAATAAAAACTACTTTCTCATACATATTTTTGATTGCAGCATACCATTTCTTTTTAATTTATTATAACAATTATTTTAATTATGCTTATTTTTTAAATTAAAATATAAAATATCCTACAAATATCATTGGAAAAATCATTTTGTACAGCTTTACGACCATTGCATTTCTTTTATTGACAACCTCTGTTGCGCAGCAGGCGAAGATCCGCCTGCGACGCAGGAGGTTGCGAGTTCGATGTACGAGTATATAGGATCTGCAGATTGGTACAGGGTGTTTTGGGTATTTCTATGAATAAAAAAATATCTATCTATGTAGTTTAATGTATTAAGTACATATATCAGTTATCTAGTACCCATAACACAAGAGCTTTGCTGTTTAAAATGATAAAAATACACTGTCGAGAGAAGAGGGTTTAGTTTAACCAGATTAAGTTTACTTTTTCTATAACGCGACGACAGATAAACTTTTTCTGTAAACTCCACACACTGTAGATCTCAAGAAAAAAGAAACTTTGAAGGTTTCCAACTAAACCTTCAGAGGTTCCGGTGATTGTGGTTATTCAATAAAAACTTTGTTTAGTAAATAACTGGCACTTAAGTTAAGTTCTAATCATTTTGCAGCTTAGAAATAAAAGCTAATTTAAATTTCACAACTCCATTTAATGAATTCACATGTAAACTATCCCACTGCTGCAATGCTGGGCCAAATTCTCCTCAATCTCTTTCTTCACCTTGCAGTCAGTTGTTTGATATGCCGTTATTTTTCATATAAAGCCGAGGCGATTTTAAAGATACGCACATTAATCCAACACCGCACAGCACAAAAATGTGCATTCATATTTGGGCTTTTAACTCGTTATTTTTAGATACATTTTATATACTATTCATTAATGACTTCGCGCAAGCTTCAAACGCCCGCGAGCTGTTTTAATGGATATAAATTGCATCTACTCGTAAATGTTAGAAGATAAAGCACTTATTTGAATGCATATTTTTGTGCTGTGCCTTGAATAAGCTTATCAATTTACTGTATTTTTTCCTTTTTTTCTGTGACAGAGACGAGTGATACTGATGATAACCTTAGGGTGTGACTTGATTTATTTATAACGTTGTTTACTGCTAACTCAAAACAACACTAATATTTTATGATAATAGTCATATTTGTTTTGTGTCATAAAGTTTTTATTACAGTTTTAACCTGAGACATCTAGGTACTCAGTCAATCTATACCGTGTTAATTAATGTTAAAAAAGTCATATAATAATTATGCTTCTACACTCAGGGACACAATTAACCACCTACCCCTTTTAACGCATTCACTGCCTAGCCATCGCCTGAAGTAGCTGCAGTTGGACATGCACGTTTTGGGCCATGAAAGTGTTAAGTGGCAAATTTTGATGTTATTTTATTTATTTATTTATTTTAACAAAATCCACAGTCGTTATTCTACATACACTTATAATATAATTTTTTCTTACGACCAATAACGGATTTACATTTTATAAATGATAATTTTAAAACAGACAGTCAAATAGCAAGTTCAAATTAAAGTTAAAAATCAAAAAATCATAAGTACTATTTCATTTTACAAAGGTAGAGATATAGGTTTCTCATAAACATAATAATTTAAAGTAAATAAAAATAATAATAAGTACCTACCTAAATAAAATGCATAAATAATAATAATAGAACATACAAATAAGTTACAAAAAATTTAAAAAAAAAGAAAATGGGTACCTACGTCAGTCTTCTAAAATTTTTATAAGATTCCTTTTAAAACCTCTCTTGCTTGTATAAAATAGATCAGTTGAATCAAATCTCTTATTATAAATTCTATGAAGTCTGTTAACTAATGAGTTTTGTGCATAATTTGTAGATTAGCGCGAAACGGCAAATAATTTAGTGTGTCTAGTACGGGTTATCGCAGTTGTAGGATATTTGAAACATATTTAGGGACAAAAAACAACAATACTACCTACTTAACTTTGTTTTTTCATACGCATAAATTGTGATATTAATAAATGTATTTATTTATTTAATTCGGATTGCCATCAGCTTAACTAATTACAATAAAAAATTTAAATAGACACAGAGAGCTAATAATAGGCATTCGCTAATAGAATCATAACAAACTTACTAAGTGTGAACACCAAAAAAATTATTTCGTCGACAACTACGCACTTACAAAAAAATTAAGGCAATAAAATTATATTCATTAAACTTAAAAAAGAAACAAAAGGTTAATAAGAATTAAGGGTATAACTACATCATGTGCAAAAGAAGTTGAGATGCCTTGCCCTGTGAATGCTGGTATTAAGAGGGTCAATGTTCAACATCCTGATGAAATCATTGACAGATCCTCAGCTGTGGAGTAACAACTTAACTTGCAAGTCCTTACGTTTTGCTATCAACATGCCATCATCTTTTGATTGACCCGTCAAACTGTAATCACGGTCAAAGCGCCACATTATATACCTATCACCCAAAAACTCGGAGTTAGAAATGCTATCCACTAACCACGTCTCAGTAAATATTATTATATCATAAGAACTCAAACAAGCACTACGAAAAACCTCCTCAGATTTCGTTCTTAATCCGCGAACGTTCTGATACACAAATGACGATCATTCCTATTTAACGAAACCATTGTTAAACAATATCATAAAAACATTATAGCATAAATGTATGAAATAGCATCATATAACATAAACATTCTGATAGAAGTGTAATAGAACGTTCATACAATAATCGAGTGCAGTTGTGTGAGGTAGACAACATATAACATTGGTAAAACATTCGAAGTAGGTTACTATAGTAGGCAGTATTCACAAACGCGGGAGAGACAGAAACCACATGATTGACAATTATTACGCGAAGTAACATGACGAAATAGTAAAGATTGCAAATAAAGACAACAGTCATTAGCAAGGCAAGGGTGCACAACTGTTTACAAAGAAGTGCTACTAAGAAGTTAATAATATTATTGCTTAAGGTTATTACATAAAAATAATTTACGCTTACGAAAATTAATACCCACTAGGATGCCAACATGCTAAACAATTCTTTTTAAATCATTTTCGTTTCTAATGACGATAACTTTCGAAGATTCATCCCGGCGGACGTGGATTTTCCCATGCTTAACCCAGACAAATTTGTAGCTCTTGTTCCAAGCAGTAGTTTTCGTCAGGGTGAGTAGTTTTTTCTGGTCCGCATTGAGGTGGTCAATTAATGTAGACTCTGTTAGAAGACCCTGAGAAGCCTATGTCCGTAGTAATAAGTTTATCGATACGCGCAGCTCCGATGAAGTCTTCTTTTATATGTATATCTGTTTATAAAACTGACGATAATCAGTTTCTCCATCGAATTGTGCATAGGAACCCTAGATATATAATTTATCTGGGTTTTCGGCACGAAGGCACCTTTTTACTAATCATATCCATAATTAAAAATAAATTTTCATCCTTCTTAATGGGCACTCCCTTGATCTCGATATTGTTCAGTCTCGACCTCTGTTTCTGCGCTGACAGCTCGAGTTTGACCTTGCTCACCTCGTTCTGCAGGCTGAGAACGGTATCCTGCAATAAACTCGGCGGTATTCTTCACATTAGTGAGCCTACTTCCAAGCTCATCTAGCTTCTGACTCGTGTTGTCACAAGTACCCCTCAGCTCAGAGAGCTCCTGCTTGATTGACCGCATGTCGTCGCTGAGTCCCGGTAGGCTTGACAGCTAGCGCTTCATCTCCCGAAGTTCCTTCATGATGGAATCGAAGGAGGCAGTTTCAGAGGGCGCCAGCGCCACCGGCGATGGTGCACGGCATGACGGACATCTCCACTGGGACTTCTTTTCAGGGCCATATTTCCTCCAGGTAGTCTCGGAAATCATGGAACATCCAAAGTCCAGGTGGTTTCGGCAGATGGAGCACTGAACACCATCAGTGAATTGAATGAAGCAGATAGGACACTTCATTGTGGAATTGGAAGTTTTGGTGTGGTTTATTCAAAATAAGTAACGAAAAAAGTACGCAATGGTTTTGAGCCAAAGGTTGACGATATATTTTTACCAGCGATGTTACGGTTGGACGCGTAAGCGGAACGAGTGATCACACGGCACAAAGCGAACAAAGCGAATAAAGGCGAATAAAGGTATAAAAGGGTGCTCAGAAAATAAATTCTTGTATCATTTGCCTTGGATTAAACTAACCTACGCATAATTTAATAAGCACAACTATTCAGGCTACGTCATAGCTTGTCGCAGAGGATTCGTAAATCTTGAAATGGTTATCTGTAAGTAAAGGAGGACTCTGTATGGATTTTTAATACGAAAATTCAAAAACATATTAATAAATAAATAAATAATGCTGGACAATCCACACAGCATCATCTAGCCCCAAAGTAAGCAGAGCTTGTGTTATGGGTACTAGATGACTGATAAACTTAATACAATATATATGTACATAGATAGATATTTTTTATTATATATAGAAAATACCTAGAACACCCGGAACAAATATTTGCAGATCGTACAAACATTTGTCCCAAGGCGGGAATCGAACCCGCAACCTTCTGCGTCGCAGGCGGACCTTCGCCCGCCGCGCCACATCGGTCGTCATATTGTATTGTAAATGCTTTGATGACCATTAAAATATATTCATCATAAAATACATTCTCAGTTTACATAATTTACATTTCATTATAAAATCTGTGATAATACGTTGTTCAAAAGGAATCTTTACATGCTATTGAGATTCAAGAACGAGTACCTATTTGACCCGAAACTTTGCAAATTGACTAAACTAACACAGAAGCACAATTTCCTCCCAAACCATTATTAATTCGATGAGACATAAAAACTTACTTAAGAATTAGTTTGGCTTGGAAAGGGCAACTCTTCGAAAGTCTTGGACAAAAATGATCATACATGAATATACGAGCTGGACACGTATGACGAAGCTTGGTTCCAGCTGGCTCAGAACCGAGATGCGTGGCCCTCCACGCATCTCGGTTCTGGGGTACCAGGGGGAAGCATTTGCCCAGCAGTGAGACACACCAGGATAACTGTAACTTAAATAAAAAATTATAAACGATGAGTTGAGAATCTTGTAATTTTTAACATTAGTTAAAAAACATCAAACACGAATAAAAATAAGTTTGTTTCGTTGTAAGGATGTATTGTTGCATATGCATAAGCACAAGCGTATGCCTGCTTTCTGCATGACTAGAATTATTGATTGAAATTAAACCTTTATAGCATTATCACGTTAAAAAATTATGTTTTAATGGATTTGAGAATTTCCTACAAAAATATGAACTTTGTCTCAGCGTGGATTACCTTTATTTATTTATTATCTTTCAAAAAATTAAAATGAGAATTTTCTGTACTAACTGTGATGTCGAATCGAACATTTAAAAGAGACTTACAAGGTCAAGTGGGGTATCAAATAAAAGTTTGTACATTGCAAATCAGTTTTAGAAATTTCTGTAAATTTCGTACTTTTTGAAATATTTGGAAAAAGTCGAAAAATAACCCTTTTCCCCCCCCCCCCCCCCCCATCCCCGAAGTTTGCAGAGAGATCCATCTAAAATGTATGTAGCATTTGTAGATATAAATCTAGTCTTTGAACAGGACTGGATAACACTTTAATGTTTCCCCTGTAGGTGGAGCTAACGGCGCTATGGTCCGATAAATGTGAATGTGAAATGTGTGTAGTATGTTAGCCCGTTCCCGTACTGAGGAAAATTTTTTTGACTCCGACTCCGAGGTCAAACATTTTTCGATATTATTTGATTTCCTACAAAAGACGGGTATTGGTTTGTAAATCGCAAAACTGTGTTTTAAATTTCTGTAGGTTTCTTAGTACTGAATATTTTGAAAAAGTCGAAAAAATACACAGGTAAGGTTACAATTCGCATATAAGTGGGCTTATCTGCGAAGTTTTCAGAGTCATCCATCTGAAATGTTTGTTGCGTTTGTAGATATAAATCTATATTTTACAGTAAAAATATAGAAAGTCTGTTAGTAGAACAATTTTTGAAAAATGGTCAATATGGGAGGGTATTTCAAAGGGGGGCTCCCTTTGAAATACCTCACCGAGTGGGATATCAAATGAAAGGTATCGGTTTGTACATCTGAAAACAGTTTTTTAAATTCCTGTACGTTACATACTTTCCGAAATATTTTGAAATGTCAAAATTTTCCATACTCTATACTCCGAAGTTTGCAAACCGATCCATCTGAAACGTACTCGTAGGTACCTTCAATTTTTAGATATTCATTAAATAGCAAAGTCTCTAATCGGTACCTATAGACACATTTGGTACGTATTGGTATACTTGACAAACGTTCGAAACCTTCGGCGCGCGAGTCATACTCGCACTTGACGGATCTTGTTTACTAAGCTACAAACAATGCAATGAGGAGGACGCTGTCTTCTGTAACACACTTTTTATAACTAAAATAGAAGGCAGAGCTGCCCAGAATATTGCCTTTTTTTTGTGGATACAAAAATAAACATTATTATTTTATAATTTCAATATAGTAAAAGATCACTTTGGACCCGTCCTTCACCCTTGGGAAAGGATGGGACGAAACCATTTCCCCAACGTTAGGAGCCGAAGCCGTTTACAAATGCTTTTTAATGACGCAAATAAGTATTCCAAAATCTCATTTCAAGAGCAATTGCTTTGCTCTTGCATCGCTCCTTCATACAATCGGCACAAAGAAAAATAAATTGGAATTAAGAATCCTTTGTGTTCACAATTTGTCTTAATGTCGGACAGTATACAATGTCTGGTTCTGAAAAATAAAAGACTTTATGGAAAACGCGAATTAAAAACAAGATTGGTTTGGGATCGAGGGATTTGTGAACAGCCAATTGAGATTTGATACCTGTTAGGGGCAATACTCGGTGGTTTTATATAAATTATTGACCAGAGTCATGCAAACTTTGTATATCTACCAAGCTGAGCTAGATATTAAGTAAATAAATATATGTTTTGATGGTGCAATAAAGTTATAATCTATCAATCGTCTATAAATAATAATGCTGGGAAATTCCCACATCATTACCTAGCCCTAAGCTGTGCAGAGCTTGTGTTATGGGTACTAGATAACTGATATACTTAATACAATAGTCTACCTACATAGATAGATATTTTTTTATATACTTAGAAAACATCCAGAACACCCGGAACAAATATTTGCAGATCATACAAACTTTTGTCTCGAGGCGGGAATCACCCCAACAACAGAGGTCCTGTCAACGCAGGAGGCGTTGCAGGCACCGCGCCATAGAGGTCGTCAAATATCGCCAACAAAGTTAATATAAAAAGTGTGTTTTGGGGTTTCGAAGATCGGAGATCGGTTTCGAAACCCTGCTCTCGTCTTACTTTTTCGATCTTTTTTTCCGTCTTTCATAGCAACTACAGCAGCATTTAACTTGAAATTTAAAATAATAATACATTCAATAAAATTTCGTGCGCTTGTACATTAAAAGCAAAAAAATTATAATGAAAATTTTCAGGACAAATTGTGATGTCGAAATTTTAAAAGAGACCTACAGAGTCAAAAAGGTATCGGTTTGTACATCTCAAAACAATTTTTAAATTTCTGTAGAAAAAAAAAAACTCGAAAAATTACCCATTCCCCTCCCCCTATCTTCCAAGTTTGCAGCGATCCGTCTGAAATGTATGTAGCGCTTGTAGATATGGATCTATATTTTATAGGAAAAATATAGAGAAGTCTGTAAGCAGAATACTTTTAGAAAAAATGTCAAAAAGGGGGTATTTTTTTCAAAAGTGGGGCCTACCTCACAGAGTAAGGTATCAAATAAAGGGTATCGGTTTGTTCATTTCAAATCTGTTTTTGAAATTGCTGTAGGCATACTTTTTGAAATATTTTGAAAAAAAGTTACCAATCCTCGCCCTTACCCCCCTCCTAATTTTGAATGTATGGATGAATGATTATTACCTCTTCACGCCAAAACTAATCAACGAATCATGCTGAACTAAAACGACTTTTGCATTTGGTAGTTCTAGGCCTCGAATAAAACAGGCTTCTCTTTATCCCACAAATCATTATAAACGTTTTCATATAAACAACGCGTGCAAAGCCGCGGGCATAAACTAGTAGTTTCAAAAGTCTCTTCCTAAATCTATTAACAGAAACCTATTACTCTGAGTATAAGATTATTTAAATTTAATGACTGAATAAGTGACTGAGTGCCTCGTACTCGTAGAATCAAATTACCAGTACCTACTGGAATTGTATCAATAATTACAAGGTTCTAATGAATATCGAAGTCAAGGTGATTGTGTTAGTGGTCCTTCGATTGCGAAGTTCTATGTTGTACCTGCGTAAGTGGCTACCTATACAGGGTGTAACGAAACATGGGTACTAAACCGAAATGGGGTGATTCTGGACCATGAGAGGATCAACTTTTGTTCTACGATTTTGTGAATTTCGATTTAATTTTTAATTTTATGAAAAAAAATTGACATTTTTTCTTAATATTCGTTTTGTTTTAGGTGTATTCTTACATTATTATTATTGTTTTAAATTTTCAAAGGATTACATTTTTTTTGTAATAATATGTAAATGTAAACTGGTTTTGCTGAAATAAACACCAAATAACTTAAATATTGTTAAATGATAAATAATGCAAGAGTGCGTAGTAAAAGCACGAATAGGAAGGTTTTTTTCTTAATTATTTAAAAAAAAACCGTTGCATGTAATCCATAACATTCATAAGTTGATCCCCTCGGGGTCCATAATCACCGACTTTCGGCTTAGTATACATACATGTTACGTATACACCTTGTATACACATCACATACGCTGAACAAGGGAGGTTTTCCCATAATCACCACGCTTGGCAGGCAGATTGGCGATCGCAGTGGAGGTGTTAAAAATTCACAAAAGGACATGTTGTGCTGACACCATCTAGAGGGATAAGATATGAGGACGATGTTGACAATGCGCAAGTAAAGATTGCAAGAAGTAGGTAGCTTCTCTGTCATTAACTCCATTATCGTTCGTTGAGCTCTCGAGATCAAGGCCCGTATTATGAAAGCTTGCTCAGTCATAGATCTATACTTGAGTAACGCTTTTACCATAGAAAATCGTTACTCAAGTGTCGATCGAGCTTTCATAATACGGGCCTTAGAGTATTGAGTATGGTATGGATGGTACCTTGGTAATTTTTCAGTAAATAATAATATCTTTTCTCTTATTGCCGACCGATGTGGCGCGTCGGGCGATGGTCCGCCTGTGACGCAGGAGGTTGCGGGTTTGATTCCCGCCTCGGCAAAATATGTTTGTTTTGTAGATATTTGTTTACGATGATCTGGGTGTTTCATATGTACCATTATAAAAAAATCTATCTACATGTATTTAATGTATTAAGTATATCAGTTATCTAGTACCCATAACAAAAGCTCTGCTTAGCTTGAGGCTAGATGATGCTGTGTGGATTGTCCATCATTATTTATTTATTTATCTCTCTTGACACAGTACCTGCATTAGCACATGGTAAGGTTATAACTGGTTAGTTACCCGAGTTTATCTGTGGTCTGAGCTCAAAGTGGCCATAAAGTGGCCAGATTATGACAACTCGGGGGGTTAATTAATACATAATACACTTACTAAGTACCTTATAGTTTAGTTTAAGAATCTAGACGGTGTTTTAGTGCCTAAATAGAGACTTGGATTACCAACATACTACAAACCTCTACCTATTTTTTGAATTAACTATTTTTAGTTTAAATCTGAACTAGGTATCTAAATAAATCTGAAATATCTAAGAAATAGATCAATATAAAAACCGTAATGTATTTTAAACCGTATATTGATGATGAATCAATGATTTTGTTGCTACCTAGGAATATACCTGCTTCAAAAATGTTTTAATCGTATTGGAGGTCAATCACAAAAGATAAAATAATAGCAACAATACTGACCTACGTAAGATACCTATACATTTATCAATGTTTATAAAATATTTTTTGTTGCAAAATAGATAACCCACGAAATAGATGGTCGGGCCATCAGTCCATCTGGTTTTGTTGTATTTTGTTTGTTCAATAAAGTTGTGTTATGGATCAGTTGAGCTACCTATAGATTGTTTGCAACAGTCTGCAGTTAGCTTAATTGTTTCAATTGTAAATACTAGTCCTAATTTTTTTATTATTGAACTAGCAAACCCGGCGAACTCCGTTTGGCCACTAGATGGCTTCGTTTTATGTAACATCAACGGATTTGTATGTCACCAAATCGCCAGCAGTCGTTTGTAGTACATGCTATGTATCAGAGATGACGCTGTATGTGAAAAAAGATTTTCCCGCTTTTCTTTTTAAATTTTTCCTGAATTTTCTTTGATATAAACCTCACGGAGCCCGAGAGCTTTCCAACGAATGCAAAACCGTGGAAATCGGTTCGTGCGTTCTGGAGTTATAGCGTCAGGAAGGAAAACCCGACTTATTTTTATATAGTAGAAGAAAGATAGATTGTAATTTTCTTTGTCAATAAAGAAAGTTTAGAAGTTTTGTTTGTTCTACCTCTGATAAAATAAATGCATTATTATTCTTTGTCTTTCCATCTTTTTAGGACATTTTGTATATCGAAGGGGTCATTCATTAATCAGGTGAGGCTTGAAAGGTTGGGAAGTGGTTCGAAAAACCCAGAAATATCACAATAGGTGCAGTGAAATATCACGTATCATTTACTTATTCCTGTAAGGCGCGATCCCGATACAGTTTCTAAACCGGATACATAGACGTGTCTATCACGGTGCTTAATTTTTACAGAATTATAGGATTTAAAATACCTGTATTTAGCGATAATATTCTGATTTGTTTGATATTCTGTCGTATCGACAAAAAATAAATAAATAAATAAAAATATCTATAATAATGTTTATATATGAATAAGTGATAAGTGATTTTGGGTGCTATCACCATGGGATGTTTTTAGCAACTTTTAAACCCCCCTCGGGTTAAAAAAGTTGCAAAAAACATCTCATGATAAATGGATGACCCCCTAAGCTACCGCCTTGCCACAGTTGCCACCCAAACTTAGCTTCTTTCCATTTATTTCGGGACGAACCCCTGTGCATCTATGCTAAGTATTAAGTTCGCATATTTCTGGCATAAAAAATAGTCCATTATGTTATTCAGGCCTAGAATGTAGGTACATCTAAGTACATCTATCATGGACACGTTCCGTAGTTTTGGCGTGATGACGTAATTCATGCAAGCTTTCGTATTTATAATAAATAATAATAATAAGTAATGACTATAAGAAATCCTATCAGGCAGCAGGTGGCAGATTGACACGGTATGATCCATAGAAGAACATAATCTGTGCTAATAGGTAGGTAACATCGATTCTATCCGCATTTTGGGAAGTTATGGTCCGATCTGAATTTGACCTCGTCATAAATTTATTGGTATTTTTTGAACTTCCCCCGTAAATCTAACAGAGGATTAAATAACCATAACTTGCCCCTATCATAACTCCCGCGCCCACGAGACGATTTGTTATCTCAAGAATTTTTTTGAACGATACTATTCTGTGATCATCAAATTTCACACAACATTGCCTTTTATTTTAGGTCCGGTATTGTCCGTGGACATTTTATGGCGGAAAATTGTTTTCTGGATACCAATAATGGCGTAGTCTGGTCGCAGTTTTACAGAACTCAATAGTTTGTGTAGGTAGGTTTTTCTTGAAAGAGCCATAAAATATCACCACCCATTATCGTCCATCATCCAAAGACGTTACACTCACTTTCTTCGGAAATGTTTTGCGCCGTGATGAAAGGTCCATGAAAAAGTTTACGGCACGCGGCATATAACCAATGCGCTAGATGGACCAAATTAAAGCTGCACTAGACGGTCCCCTACACAAATGTACCAGGAAGGCAGCAGTGCGAGAGTAATATCGCCGGATTGTGAGGCGTGTTACCACCCTTGCCATGACACAACCACTCTGTCAAGAATATAATGAAAGGAAGAGATTATGCCGGAATCATAGTAATTTTATTTTTCAGCGGCATGGTTTTAGCAGCAAATGTTTAAATTAATATTAAAAAGCTTATGGATCTTCACACCTGCAAGGACATTTTCCCTTCAACAGAAGCAGGCAGAATTATCCAGTACGGACGCAATTCGAGCACCCAAACTACCCATCAGCTTTGACCAAAGATATCCAGGGAAGCGAAGCACGGTTCAACCTCCATGTCCGCTTTTCATTGCTAGGGTGTCTTGCGCACATTAGGAAACTTTGCCAGCAATCGCAGCAATGTAAGACTAGCACATGGCAAATATGGGTCAGATACTACTAATTGGTGGACGCCATTTACTCGCTTCCTTTTGAAATTGCGGGGGCCACATCTATAACTCTCAGGAGATTGGGTTTGCTAATGGAAGTACTACTTAAGAAAACTTAATCGTAAACTATGAAGGTATTTTAAGTAGTAAAGATAGTTATTTTACACAGGACACAAAGACATTGAGCTCAGTCGAAAATGACCTTTATCCCGTTTACTTGAGGCCGCAATAACCACTCCTCTGTTGAGTGAGAGCTCAATAACCCTGCTGGCTGATTATTGTATCTAACTACAATATGAATCTGACATTTTCATATTGATAATAATTATTCAGATTATACCTGTCATATCCACGAACCTAGTGTGCCTGTACAACTTATCCAAATAAATCGAAAGTAGTTCGTTGGTTTTAGGGTTTCGTACCCGGAGGATGAAAACGGAACCTTATTACTAAGCCTTCGCTGTCCGTCCGTCCGTTTTCCACCCGACTGTCACAGGGCTTCATGAGATATGAACTGTAAGAGGTAGAAAGTTGAAAGCTTCAGAGAATGTGTGTTTCTCTTGCCGCTATAACAACATAAAATAAAAATAAAACTTTATTGACAAAGAAAATTATAATTCAATAATAAAAACAAATTAGAACTAGTATTTACAAATGAAACAATTAAGCTAACTGCAGACTGTTGCAAACAATCTACAGGTAGCTCAACTGATCCATAAAATAAAATAAATCTAGTCTATTCAGACTAGATTTATTTTACTTGTTCAAGTAGACACATAAAACTTCCTATAAATAAGTAACACTTTAATTATTGTAATAACAAAAAAAAATATAAACCTGAACATTTAAAGGGGTCTCCGAACAAGTGAAAATTCGATGTTCTTTGAAAAAGTTGCATGACTTTACGGTACGAAACCCTTCGTGTGCGAGTCGGCTCGCACTTGGCGGTTTATAATATTTAAGTATGTTGAGTAAATATCCCTTAGTCCTTTTAGAATAAATGTGTTAGCCAAAGTTTTTTTTTTAACTATTTTAATTTAAGGAATGACCTTAAATTATAATAGTTCAAATAAAAAAACTTATGGATACACTACAATAAGTGTCATAATATGACGCATAAAATTTATTGACTATTTTAAAGTAGGCCAAAAAATTTGCAAGCTATTTAAACTAGTTTAGTGTAGGTAGTATAAGATCTTTATTAACAAAGAAAATTACAATAGTAGTACAAAGTAATTATTTTAGAGAACTTTATTAGTTATACAAGGTACCTAACCTTGTATAATTAATAAGTTCTATTTGAATATTTTATTTGTTGTTAGCACTCTTTTTGCCTGAAAAACTGGTTTTTACCTAGTTCATGCTCACGCATTATTTAATTTCATTATAATTTAAGAAAAACTTCTTTGTTATCCTTTAAGTCCGAAGTTATTGTGAGTCAGTGTTATTTTTTATAGACTATGGCTGACCACAGGGTACAAAAAAATATGATTTTTATTAAATATGATTATAATAATTATGTCCAGAATTACCTTCGATATTTGCATAGTACAAATTACACTGAAAAAAGTGAATAAAATAATTATTTAACAACTGTTTTGGACAAGCGGCTGAACGTCCGTTTCGTCTACAGAAAGGCGCAATCAGGATCCTGTGCAGCGTGGAGTGGGACCATCCTGCTCGGGAACTCTTTAAAGAGGCTAAAATACTGACGTTGCCAGGTTTAGGAGTTTATTCTGCAAGCGGCCAAATTCGTCTGAAGTCACCTTAAGGAGTTCCCGACGTGGGCTGAAACCCACAATTACCCCACTAGACATCGTCATCGACGAAAGCTACCGAAAATAATATTAGCGAAAGCAAAATACAAAATTAACTAGGAGTGGAAATGTACAATAAACTACCGGACTCTATAACTACTGCCGCGTCGACTGAAATATTCACGAACAAACTGAAGAGAATCCTAGTGGACAGGGCATACTACAGTTCAGAAGAGTTCATTGTTGACAAATTTGTTGACGCTGATGTCGTAGATCCACACTTATAATATTATATTTGAATTCTCTTAATAAGATTACAAAGGATAACTATTATGTACTACTTAGTTTTTATTTTATTTTGTACGTAGCTAAGCTATTTTGGTGTGTGTGTTTGACATGTAAGAAAATTTTCTTATTAATAAATAACTGAACTCAACTGAACTGTAAGTAACAAGAAACTATTATAAAAGTCAGATCCACATAATCGATACATTGTTGTTATCTATTATGTAGTTAATTGTTATGTAAACCTTTTATTTTTGTCTTTAACAGACGTTTTGACTTCTGTTGGATGACTGATTAAGCTGAGAGCAAAAATATAAAGGTCATTTCTCTATTTCTGAGAAAAGAATTCTCATATCGACAGTTTAGGCAAAGGTTTCTAAAACAATAAAATATCAAACACTTGACATGACACGTTCTTAGCCAAAAGGTTTTATAAAAGCTTTGTTCTTCCGGCTAAGTTCAAAAAGGTTTACTTATTCAGATGCAAATTTAGAGCGACACATCGAGCTTGAGAATTCCTGTATTGCATGCGAACCAACAAACGCTTGGAAATAGCCTGACGTCACCTGACATGAATGAGAAATTCTATCTGAAAGCACGTTGAGTGACATCTTCCCTGTTAGACTGCGGAATTTGAAACTGATAGGCCTTTAGGCACTTTGCATGACACATCATGTTCTAGATAGGAATGATACATGAGAGAAAGGGAAAATTGAAGATAGTTTCCTATCCCATTAGTAATCTATACCTAATAGACCTACTATACTCGTACAAATATAAATGATAATATTAAGGAGGCAAAATAATGAGTTTTAAATGAAATTGTATTGTTATATATATAATTTTTTATTATGCTAGCTAGGTACCTATTCGGTTGGTTGTTCAATTTATATTTTAAATAGTGTATAACTGAAAATCTAAAATAAAGTAAAATAATGTAGCGGGCCATGGGGGCCGGCCAAAGATCGTAGCAGCCTAGGTTCCGACTGGCAAGTACAACTTTATGCATTTGGGATACATGTTCTTCTAATTCAAATTAGAAGAAAATGTATCCCAAATGCATAAAGTTGTACATGCATTGACTTATGGGTCAACCCATAACCCTTGTTATGCAAATAAAGTCAATTGCATTACAAGAATAATAAAGTAGTAGCGATGACCTCAAGAGAAAAGAAAAATAGCTTATCTTCGAGTTGCTTTATTACTATGCCCTAAGCTATCAGCTGTTTAATATGTTCAGGGTACCTATAAAAGCTTCGGAGGCGCTGGTCTTGGTACAGTTGAGCTCTAACCGGCTGCGGTTTGCTGCACGATGAAAGCTGTCCTACTGGTAGTTGTCGGCCTGGCCGCTATGGCCATGGCTCGCCCAACTGTGGAGGATCTACTTAACATGGGTAAGGATAATGTTATTTAATTCCATAATGCCCTATTGAAGGCCAATCTTTAGAAGTGTTTGTAGGTATAACAAAATCTAAAGACCTCTTAGATTCTTTACCCCATTTCAAATAGAAACAAAGCCACAAAAATCTCTCAGATTCTTAGGTTATAGAAAAAAACCTCTCAACAGTGCAGAGGCCCATTTGGAGCTTTTGTAAAATATCCGCCAACAGTGCAGAGGACCATTTCAGCCCAGTCAGCTGACACCCACTTTATGCTCAACTTCACGTTTGTTTATATTTCTATCTTGCTCCAACAAGCAAGTTAGAGCAAGGTAGGTATCTAGCGCTCATTCACTTGTTGCGTCATACAAAAATTTCGATAAATCCGTAGTCGAACTTTACTTGCCGACGCTCCCTGTTTTGGCCAATTTCATTCATTGTTTTGCTGAAAAACTAGTGTTCTATTGAAATAACGTGGTTTGGAAATCCAAGAAAAATTTAAGTTTTGTTTAGTACTCCTCACTGTATATTCAGTACTGTTTATGTGATAAAATACAGTTCAGTGTACTATCCAAAAATTGGTCCAAGAATTAGGTGGTTGAAGTTACAGTTACAATATTATACTTTATTTTCTCTTGCATGTACCACTTAAAATACATGAAATGGTAATTAAAACATTTCTTATTCAGTTTGTATCTAAATTAGATAATTAAACTGCTTAAAAACACCAAAAAAAGCAGTTTTAGTTTTATTGCATTTTGCAAGCCCCAACAGTGCAGGCAGCCCATATCGGGCCGCACTGTTAACGCCATTTCGCAAAATTTGGCCTCACTGTTAGTAGAATTCTTCTGGAAGGATTCGGTATAATTGCTTTACAAATTTTCAGATCTAAAGCAGAGGCAACTGATTGTCTTGAAGCTGCTTAACCATGTCATGGATCCCGTGTTTGACAAAGACATCGAAGAAATGGGCAAAACCTTCAAACTGGAGGACAATGTTAAGATGTTCACAGTAAGTATGAAAATGTATTGCAGACACTCACTGGGAGGAGGAGAAAGTGGATTTTTTTGAACTAGTTTTCGTCGGTCTATTTATTAAATATCATATTTACTTACAGAAAACTGACGTCGTCAAGAACATGATCAACCTCATGAAGTTCGGGACTCTCCCCCGTGGAGAGATCTTCACCCTTAACGTTGACCGTCAAATGAAGGAAGTTATCAGCATGTTCCACCTGTTGTACTATGCCAAAGATTTCGCTTCGTTCATAGAAACTGCATGCTGGATGCGTGTCCGTTGCAATGAAGGCATGTTTGTCTACGCTCTCACTGTTGCTTGCCGGCACCGTGAGGATTGTAAGGGAATCATCATGCCTGCTCCTTACGAAATCTACCCCTACTACTTCGTCCGCGCGGATGTCATCCAAAGGGCATATCTCCTCAAAATGAAGAAGGGTCTTCTGGACATGAAACTCTGTGACTTCTATGGTATTACAAAGACTGATAAGGATACGTTTATCATTGATGAAACCGTTTATGACAAACGCGTGTGGCTAAGCGATGAGGATCAGCTCAGATATTTCACAGATGACATTGATCTCAACACTTACTACTACTACTTCCATATTGACTACCCATTCTGGATGAAAGACGTGACGATGAACAAGTTGACGGTCAACAGGCGCTTTGAGATGACTATGTACGTTTACCAGCAGATACTCGCTAGGTACTATATGGAGCGTTTGTGTAACGGTCTTGGGAACATTATTGAACTTTCATGGAACAAGCCCATTAGGAAGGGATACTGGCCTTGGATGATGCTGCACAACGGTGTCCAACTCCCCATGAGGTTGAATAACCAAATGATCGTTCAAGACAATGATGTTGGAACCATGAACCTCGTTGAGTCTTACGAACAAATCATCAGGGAAGCTATTATGAAGGGCTATATAGAGGTAACTATTTGCAGTTGTATAAAAAGGCTAAACTAAACAATATTTTACTATTTTATTACGGTGATAAATAACAATATTTCATCTATTTCAGATCAACGGTTTGAGGCTGGACCTAACTAAGGCTGATGACATTGAGAACCTCGGTAAACTGATCTACGGCAAGATTGAGAAAACTGACACCGAATGTGTCAATTGTTACACTGCCTACCGTTACTTGCTCGTTATCATGAAGTCTGTTCTTGGCCTCAATATATGGCAAAATGATAAGTAAGGAAAGCTTGCAATACCTTTTTAAAAATATTCCATGGAAAAGACACATAAAAAGTAAAATGTTTATTTTTGCAGATACTTCGTCGTGCCTTCCGTACTGGACAGCTACCAAACTGCCCTCCGGGACCCAGTATTCTACCAGCTTCAGAAACGCCTCGTCAACCTCGTAATGCTCTTCAAGAAACGCCTGCCTTGCTACACCAAAGACGATCTTTACTTCCCAGGAGTTAAGATTGAAAACTTAATGGTTGACAAACTGGTCACTTTCTTTGGTGACTTCTTAATCGACATCACAAACAGTGTTGTTCTGACCGAAGATGAAATAAAGAAGGGCAGATCTGACATGACGATCTTTGCTCGCAAACGCCGCCTCAATCACCAACCCTTCAAACTGACACTCGATGTTGTTTCCGACAAAACCGTCGACTGTGTGGTAAGGGTCTTTATGGGACCTAAATACGATCACCTTCGTCGCCTCATCGACATCAACTCTAACCGTGTGAACTTTGTTGAGATGGATACTTTCCTCTACAAACTAACGAGCGGAAAGAATACCATTGAAAGGAACTCCTTTGACATGCACAACATAGTCCAAGATCGTATTATGACCCGTGACCTGATGAAGATTCTCGAAACCATGGCCGATTTTAAGGACTTCCACACCAAGGACATAAGAAACATGAACACTGGCTTCCCCACCAGACTGCTCCTTCCAAAGGGTCGCAATGGTGGCATGGACGTGCTGTTATTCGTCATCGTGACTCCCTTGAGGTTGGTCGATAACATTGACATGAATATTCTCAACCAGAACCGTAGGGACTTCACTTTTGACTTCAGATCTACTGTCCTTCTTGATAAGATGCCTCTTGGGTTCCCGTTGGACAGGCACATTGATGTTGGAACATTCTATACTCCGAACATGCGGTTTGTTGATGCTAGAATCTTCCACCAAGAGCAGACTTGTGATATGAGGACCAGGTGGAACAGGTACGTTCTGAGGGACTACAACATGGTTGACCAAACCATGACTGGTGCAACGTTTACGGTTGACAGCAATGTCAACATGGACCAGCCCCTGATCAACTTACGTGATGATCGCGTTATAGACTTATAAACTCATTCCAATGTTTTAAAATAATTGGTATTTCCGATGATCTAGATAGATTATAAACTGCAATAAACAATCTCAATATAATTTATTTTTATTTAAACTTTACTAGGTTTAATTTCTAAACACACAATTTCAAACACTATTTTATTCCTAAATTTTATAGTAATAAAATTTAGGAATAAAATAGTGTTTAGAAATTGCATAGGTAGGACCTACTCTTTATAGGGATTTCTTATAAAGCAAAGTAGAATAATAATATAAATGCCTTTAAAATTTCAAGCGACATAATCAAAAGAGGCCCTTGGGCCTTGAGATATCGTAAGATCTACACAGGATTTTCCTGAAAACGTTTCTAAAGGACTATTTCTATAGTGGGAGGTAATCTATGAAATCCTTTGAAATAGTCTGTTTTTTTTGCCCTGAATCATATTTTACAGCATTGTATGGCACGAAGAAGGAGGGTTAAATACCCGCCGTGGGACCAATGTATTTGTTCCGGATCTGGGTGTTTTCTACATGTATTAAAAAAACACCATATATATCTGTCTATTGTATTACGATAAAACATACCATAATTAATATATCTAGCACCCATATAACACAAAGCTCTGCCTTCTTTGGTGCTTGATGGTGCCGTGTGAATGGTCCAGTATTATTAGTATTAGTGCGAGATGTAAGCTAAAGTGGACTCATATCAAAACATAATTACCTATTCATTTTTATTAATGTATTGTTGTAGTCCTAATTGTAGCCCAGCTTGTTAGTAGCCCTTTAGTAAGACGATGAAGATATAGATTGAAGATTAATTAGAGTAATTTCGCCCCAGATCTAACCTAACCTAGCAAAGCTAAAGCTATCGCTTACGATTGAGTAAGATCGATTTGATTCAAGGCACCTACTCCATAAAACGGTACCAATGTAGATACCTATTAAATAAACTAACAAATAAGGGAATTGAGACCGTGGTACGTGGGTTATTAGTACAGACGTTTTGCTTTGGATAAGTGACGGTAGCATTTTATTTAAAATCATGAATAAAATAAAAGTAAGACGTACTCGTACGTGCTTACGAGTACGTCTTAAATGGAAAGGGTTGTGGATGGGGGTTGTGGTAGATGGTGCTGGTTGATCCTCAAACTGCCCTTTGAGATTGGTTACTGGTATGGTGTTTACTGGTTTGGTTACTGGTATGGTGTTTTACCAGTGACTTTTCTTGACCACCAACCGGTGGTCAAGAAAAGTGACTGGTGTGGTATGGTACGTATTTTATTCACAGGACACACGTACATATTTATGGTATAACTAAACTACTGCAACTTATGGTATAAATGGTAAAATGGTACGAAGAAAGAAAGAAAGAAAGAAAAGAGATTTGTAATAAATAATTTTACACACAAACAAACTTTGAAACAACAAAAGAGACTACTTAGTACTAGATAACAAACAGGGACAGACAAAAACACAGGTGAGCTAAGTATTATACTAATAGAAACATTGGGTTGGTAACTTGGTAGGTACTAAGTAGTCCACTTAGCAAGCACACGAGCGCGTGTGTGTAGGTCTAACAGGTCCTGACTAAGCTTGTTACTCAAACACAAAAATCTAGGGTAATTTGTGAAAGAGCGCTGGTTTTGAAAATGGTTGAAATGGTAAAAAGTATTGGTTTGAACCCGCGACGATGGCGGTCGATTGCGAACTAAGTTTAGGTAATCGCAAGCAAATACGCATTCAACTGCAAGCGCAGCTAAATGCATATCTGCTGCGCGGTCGGTTTACCCGAACATACTCCCGACAACAAGATGAGGATGCTGTGGTTTGGTGAATGATGGTAACACCTACATTTTAAAAATGTAATCTAATAAAATATACAAATTGGTATAAATAAAATATGTAAGCACATTGGCCTTAATCTATTAATTCCTAAAAAATATAGAATATCTAAAAGCTAACTAGTAAAATGGTATAAGTAAACTAATAGAATAAACAAGTGGTATAGTATAAACTGGAAATAAACCTAATCACTAAAATATTATATCTTCCTCAAGACCGTTATTATCAAGCCCACTGTCCGTTCTACGCCTCCTAGCCACTCTTTCCAAGCAACGATTGGTTTATCTATTGAGCTGAAAACCGATTTCACTTATTTTATTTAACCGATCAGCACTAAGCACTTCTAGGCCCTCTGGGCGCTTATTTAACTCACTAGCAATAACAACTTCAACTGGCGGTGGTGGTGCACTGTGGGCCTCGGCGGAGCGGAAGTTTCAGCAAACTCCTGTTGACGGTGACTTCCACGTTGACGCCGAGGTCTGGAGGTCTGGAGGGCGGTGGCGGGGTCGCCGCCTCGGCGTCCTGCGTCCCTCGCCGCCGCGTCCTGCAGCAGGTCCCCGTCGGCAGCAACGTCCGCTTCTCCACATCCATGCTATTACAGCCCTTACTACGCCCGCTCTAGTTATGTAGCTGATAGCGTAGTGGTGGATGATAAGGTAAGATATTTCTTCTACTTCTGTGTTACTATTATTTAGTTACTCGATGAACTCTCCTAAACTCGTAATGGATGAGTTTAGGCGCCCTTCATGGTTAGATTTGTAGTTCGGTATTTTTACGTTAACTATATGGTTGATCTGGTCTAGTTCAGGAATCCGATGTTATGTTGACTTGGTTCGACTGGTGACAAATGGTATACAATGTAAAGTCATTGCCTTTGATGATACACTCCTGACTGGTCGCAATAACCCCACTTCTACTCAGCTGGCGTACGATAACTGGGTCATTACATTACATAATATATTTATTTTATACGTATCACAACAAAAGAAAAAATGCTGAAACGTAGCGTGACCAAATTATTTGCACAGTAACACCTTACTACAGAGCCTAAGAAGACTACAGGAAACGCTTTCGGAGTTACATTCAAACAACGCCTCAGTGACCAGAGAAAAGTTAGCCCTGCGCTACGTACGATTCGATATTATTATAATTTGATAACTCAAATAGGAAAATCAAATTAGAACTAGTATTTATATAATTTTTTACCTTTAGGACCTAGGGTCTCGGCTCCAAGGGAAGTAAATGCGTAGGCTCTGTCGAGACCTGCATTTGATAAATTTACACCTCAATGATTTGTTCCGAATAATATCTGTAACACGCATTTCAACAAGAAAACAGATCACCACGGTCTCAATTCTCTAATTTATTAGTTTCTTCAATAGGTATCTGCATCAGTATCGTTTTGTGGAGTAGATGCTTTTAGCTTTGCTAGGTTAGGTCGGGTACGAATTTACTATCTGCAGTCTAGAATACAAGATGCGGCTAGCAGCTTGATCGATCCGTATCTTTCCTTGACCTTATCTTAATTGGTTGAAATTAATTTCTTCCTGAACAGTACCTTTCTATATTTTCGAAATTAAAGGTTAGTATAGCCTAGAGCATTTGGTAGAGCATTACAATGTAATGTAACGTTCTTACGAATGGTATAATACAGACAAATGGTAATTTTACTAGGGCATTTCTATTTAATGTTATATTCTTACGAATGCTCGAACACTGCAGCAGCATTACGTAGAACACTACGTAATGCTCACGGTGACTGAGCATTTACCTGTAACATTTTTTCTTTCGTCACCCGCGCTCATGCCTTTGTTCGATAAAATGTTACACCAAAACGCTCAATGATTTTAAAATCAGGTTGTAACAAATCATCGAGCATCATGTTCGAAGTTTGGTTAGAGTAAATTTAAAAACAGAGAATACTCGATGTTCTGTTACTAGTTTACTAGTAGACTTTAGTAGATTTGATGGTTTTTAATAAACTAATTTTACAATAACAGAATAAAACAATTACAACTAGTATATACACTTAATATCTATTTCTTAAAAATCTAAGCCGTCACCAGAAGGCAGAGTGCCCAGAATGCTGGCAGCATTGCCACGTTGAATGGCAATGCTAATTCGTTGACCGAAATAGAAGCCAGCATTCCGATCACCTGTCGACTCTACAAGAAGTTTGGTAATATCTTTATAAATGGCGTGTGCTCCAGGTCCCCAAGGACCAAGGGTTTCAACCCCAAACGGCTCAAATAGGTAACCTCGGTCAAGATTAGCGTATTTTCGCCGTTTGAGGGACTCCGCTGATGTTGCTGCGGAGCCGGCCCTTACCGATGTCCCTGCAAGATGTGAAGGCGCTAGGGTATCTACACACGTGGCATCCCAAACTAAAGGCCGACCCATCTTCCAGGGAATCAGAGTCATACCGTCAGGTCTTTTACCATCATCTCGCATAAGGCCACGTGGTTCGAGGGTAGCTGCCACACTGACGCTGGTAAAAGCCCGACGGAGGATGTCATTAATAGAACTATGACGGGGCACACGTCCTGCACTAGAGACACATGCCAGTGGATGGTGACCAAACTTATCAACGGTTTCACCACACTGACAACGGTGTGCAACTAGGCAAGGAGAACCTAAACGCAAAGAGGTGGCCACCCGAAATGAGTTATTATCTAAAAGGGTACCTAGATTTTTGGAAGGCAGAACCTGTAACCAAAGTCCTGATTCCCACTCGGAAACGGCGAGTAGACGAGCACGTTCTGATGAGCTAGTTGACGTATTAATAATATCTTTCCGTACTAGCTCACATAGTGGCTCATCCCACAGTCTCTGAGAAGAAAGGACTTTGGGCAGATTCTGGTCAGGACAGGCTATTTTCCATGAGTCTAAAGCTTCATTGATACCTGTGATTTCATAATTTTGACATTTAGCCAAAATGCTATGAACAAGATCTTTAGTACCATGTACTGAAGATAAAAATGCTGGGAGTGAAACACTAGAAATTTTGCGAACACCTAGACCTCCCATCCTAATAGGAAGAGTGGCCTGGTGCCACGCTCTGTCATCCAAAGGTATATTAAAAATTTTGATTAAAGTGTCATGCATCATGCTGTCCAACTGCTGTGTAAGCAATGGGAATTTCCAGAGTTGGGAGCATCGTAAATAATAAGTAAATTTAGGACAAAATAGACAGAAACGTAGTATAACAAAAGCCACGTGAACATTGATGTTTTGCAATTTATCTGAAAACGAAACAAAATTTAGAATTTTTTCGTTCACAAAATTAGGCAAAGACTCATCCATAATCGGAGATCCTAAGAGGCAAAGCGAAGACTTATCTATAAACTTAAGGTTTGATGCTAAACTTTTGAAGCGATTCTTTATGTTTAATACGTTAGAAGCTGTTTCGGTTTCCGGGATATAGAGTTCGCATTTCGCAAAATTGAGCTCCAAACCTATAAGCTTGAATTCTTCAATTATTACACTCAAATCTTTCAATATTGTGTCCACTTCGCCTCCTAGAGTGCCATCATCTAAGTACCAAACATTAAATTTTGACTCTAAACGTTTTATAATCGGATGTATAGCGAGACTGAAAATAGCCGGTCCTAAAGGATCACCCTGCTGACAACCGACCTCAGAAGACAATAGCTTATCTTTATATACTAATTTTGAAGGTATGCCATAGCATTGCCAAAGAAAGGGGTAAACATCAGGTAGCTTCTCTTTTATTTGTGTCAGAAGGGCGCCCCTGTCTACTGAATTGAAAGCATTCTTAACATCCACTTTTAACAACAAATCGTTTGTGTGGTATGACACAAACGATCGAAGTGAGTGTACCGCCGCTTCACAACCACCACGGGATCCAAAGCCCAGCTGGGTCGGTTGGAATTCTGACCTCAATTCTGAGCTTTTGATTCTGCAGCATATTTTGGCTGCAAGCCGGCGATATGTTGTACCAACTGCGATTGGTCTGATGCCTCCATCTTTTTTTAAGAGAGCGCAAAGGTTTGCACCGTACAAAATGTCGATGATGTCTGCACTGACCTGTCCGGATAACATTTTGTTCACCAACGACGTAAGGGCTACGATGAGGCCCTCGCCCATTTCACCACAACCAGCACTAATTAGATCTTTTAGGTGTTGTGGTGAAAGGCCGTCTAGGCCACCAGCAGAGCCACTCTGAAATGAGTTGATGTTGAAGATTACGTCGTCAGGAAGCACTGACATGGAAGTGCAGGAATCATCAGGTGGTACTGGGAGGCATAGATCAGGCGCAGCACGTGGATGTTTTGATGCAAGTGCCGAAAGAGTTTCACTTGAATTTGAGGCTAGTGTGTCGTTCGAAAATAAAAGTCTCGCTGCACCTCTGATATCCCCATCACTAACACGATTTTCAACCATTCGATAGGTGATATCAGAGTTTGATCTTTGTCCAAAATGCTTTACAATGGTGTTCGAATTAAAACTTGGTGAATTAGAATTTTTGGTACAATTTTTCTTTATTTTGGCTGTAAGAGACATATTTCTATTGTCTCTTTCAGCATGCAGTATTCTGTAAGGGAAAGTCAACAAATGTTCCCAAGCAGTCCTTGAATTTTCCAAAACTGCACTTTTTATATCTTTAGTCAAGGACTGCGCAACAGTCATTCTAGCACCTCGGGGAATGCGTTTAATTATTTGGAAATTTTGTTTACATTTTGATAAAGTTTGCCAAAAAGATGTGGAGTCCTGGATTGATGTTGAATTTGGGATGTGGTTTGAAATGGATGAAGAAAGGACATCTTTATGAATTCTGCTTTCATGTATTTTAAGCCCCCGAAGGCCCTTAAAATATCTTATTTGGGAACATTTGTTGCATGGGACTAAGTTTTCACACGACACAACATTGCTACTTACATTTTGGGAGGCCATATCCACTGTAGGGTCTACTGCTATGGACTGGTGGCGGCTGGATATTTTACAAAACTTATAAATATAAAAAGACACAAAACACACGAAAATAAAAATAAACATAAAATGACACTAGAAACTTCACATTTCTTCAGCAGCGCTAGAGGGAGGGAGATTTCTTTCGTCCGAGAGCGCTAGGCAGCGCTTAGGGCTCCAAAAAGGAAACTTTGATTTCAGATAATTATTTTTTTCCATAGAGCGATTGTATTGGGTTCAGCCAGGGTCAAGCTTGCCGAACTCGCTCGCCTTTATCTTGTAGATGGCGGACAACAATAACGGAAAAAATTAAATGTATGTCTGGCCAAAATATTACTGGTAGATTTATTTTTTTTAAATGTGAAGAGTGTGGGGAAACGATACTTAAATAAAATTGCACTGTAGATTTCGGTCAGATAATAAAATAAAATAATAATAAATTTCTACGTGTGCCATGTTTCACTTTTTTTAGTAGATTTTATATTATTATTTTAGAAAAAACACCTCAGGAGATAAACGTTTTTGAGATCTGCTTATTGATGATGATAAAGAAACAAGAATGCACTCAGATAAAATCTCTACCATGTGGCTGCAGCAGTTTCTATTCACAAAGCTGATTGCGCTTTGTTTTATTTATATACTAGCTGACCGGACAGAAGTCGTTCTGAATATCTATGAATATTGAAATTTTCTAATTTACCACGCAACTTTCTTAATTTCTTCTTTTATAGGAACCTTCTCCTGACAATAACAAACACAAGAAAAAAGAATTAGGTACCGAAATCGGTCCAGCCGTTCACGCGTGATGCCGTGACCAAAGGAAATAGGGATTCATTTTTGTATACATACATTTTATTGAGAATACCAACAGTTAAAAAAAAAACTTAAAAGCAACAAACATTCTCCACTTATTAACTTATTCCCCATATTTATATTGAACTTCATCGAATACTTCGATTGTTTTCTTTCATAAATAGAGATCACGAAAGACAAAACTCAACAAAAACAAAATACGGCATAATCTCAATCATCGTCAATCGACGTCAATACGTCGAGATTATGCATTGACGATGATTGAGATGATTGAGACTCCGGCCTTAAAGACCGAGTCGTTGTATGGATTGGCATACAACGACTCGGTCTTTATGGCCGGAGTCCACTAAAGTGGAGACGAGACGATCGGGGAAGGGATGTGTTTTAAACAACCAATATATCGTCGTTATTCACGCATCTTGGTTCCGCTCAGATTAAGTGGATACCACCGACCGGAGATGTATGCGACAAAACAAACACAGAGTGAAGTGGAGATGTGAGCTATACCTCGCAAGCTGGCGACGTCACGCAGCGGAGAAGAGAATAAATATGAGCGGGGTACAGTGAGCGGCGCCGATAGAGCATTAATTTCAACAAACATCCGATGCTCGCCGCACGCAGGTCAATTCCAGCACACATCTCCGCTTTAGCCAGCACACATCTCCGCTCCAGACTAACCAGATCGCATTTTCGCACAGCTTCGGTGTAGACACTCTAGCTGAAAACGTCTCTTCTCGTCTTCCCTTAGGACATATCTGCACATCTCCGCTTTGGTGGACTCCCGTTTGTCCGTACACTGATTAACTAATCAATTATCAAATCTTGTAACAAATAGTTCTTTCTCGTGCCGAATTGTCGTTGACAAGAAAATTCATCATTGATTAATTTATTAAAGAGATGATCAGAGTACAAACATCAGTACGGATAATGTGTTATATTACATTTTCTTATATCTCCGACCACACCTTTAGAAAGGCCTTATAATTGTCCTTTTATTTGGACTTTCAACATGATAAAATAAATAAAGTAACAAGGCAATAATAACAAACTCAGTGGTTTATTTAAGCAGATTTTTTTAGTTTTCATAGTTGTGGTACTCACAAGCGCCTGAATAATTCCTTAAGGATCACAAAAACGACGCGCGACGTCCTGAAAAAAAACACAGATTTTCTTTACAAGAATAGACGTGCAACTAGAATATCAACAAGCAGAGCTATTCTACCTAAGGTTCTGCCTAGCAGACTAGATGAGACACTAAACTTGTTTGCGAGTGCAAGTACAATTGTATCAATTTTGTTTTCATAACAAAAATTATAAAATGTAATAAAGATTCTTTGGTACAAATGCAACAATGATAAGTATTTTTACCTAAACCATTGTAAAATGGGTTTCGTATGACGTAATTATTTATTTAACGTTTCCTACGGCTCATTTTTCAACTAAAATGTGTTTTTCTTGTCATGAGTAGCTCAAATGCAGATATAAGCAAGCCTTATGAGCCACTTAAGACACTTCACGGCCACACGATTACTTTCCTAGTCAATAAAAACAAATAAGGAACTCTAAATCGTATATCTAGTAGAACTGATACAAAGCTTATCTGCTCGTACAATGTAGCAAGAGCACTTTCTTGACCCTTTTGGGTGAAATAATTTTTTGCTATCACTTCATCGAACAAACATTGCTGTGGTATATAAGGGGAGAATTTCTCAACCAGAGCACAGTTGAACTCCCATTGGGTTTACTGCACAATGAGAGCTATAATCGTGGTAGTGTTGGGCCTGGCCTCTATGGCCATGGCTAAAACCACTCTTATGGACAACCTTGTCAATATGGGTAAGTTTCTTACATAATAGTCAGCTACATTTATAAAATTATCCACCCATGTCTGTGCTCATCCTAATTTGATTGTTTTTTATGTATTGTTATGAAAAAGCAGATTTTTTTTCCAACTCTAAACATATTCATATTTCTTGCAGATCTCAAAGGCCGACAGATGGTTATTCTGAAACTGATGAACCACATCATGGATCCAGTCATCGATAAGGACATCGAAGAAATGGGCAAAACCTTTAAACTTGACGAAAAAATGCACTGTTTCACCGTAAGTTTCAGAATCACTCCGTTCCGTAGTAGACACTTACTGAAATAAAGTAACATTGCTATACAAATATCCATTTATTTCAGAAAACTGATGTCGTCAAAGATATGGTCAACATCATGAAGGTTGGTATGTTGCCTCGTGGAGAAATCTTCACTCTTAACATCGAGCGTCAGATGAAAGAAGTGGTGACTATGTTCCACCTGTTGTACTACGCCAAGGACTTCGCTTCGTTCATTGAAACTGCATGCTGGATGCGTATGCGTTGCAACGAAGGCATGTTTGTCTATGCTCTCACAGTCGCTTGCCGTCATCGTGAAGACTGCAAGGGAATCATCCTCCCTGCTCCCTACGAAATCTACCCTTACTACTACGTACGTGCCGATGTCATCCAGAAAGCATACTTAATCAAGATGAAGAAGGGTCTGCTTGACATGAAACTCTGCGACTTTTACGGAATTAAGAAAACCGACAAGGGAGTTTTCATCATCGATGAGAACACTTTCGACAAACGCGTCGCCATGAATGACGAAGACAAGCTCAGATACTTCACTGAAGATATAGATCTGAACACTTACTTCTACTACTTCCACGTTGACTATCCATTCTGGATGAAGGACATGATCATGAACAAGAGGAACGTTCACAGGCGTTTTGAAATGACTTGCTACATCTACCAGCAGATCCTTGCTAGGTATTATATGGAGCGTCTCTGCAACGGTCTTGGAAACGTCGTCGAGATGTCATGGCACAAACCAATCAGGACTGGTTACTGGCCTTGGATGATGACCCACAACGGTGTCCAGTTCCCAGTAAGGTTAAACAACCAAGTTATAGTTAAGGACAAGGACGTGAACGTCATAAACCTAGTCGAAACTTACGAGCAGATCATCAGAGAAGCTATCCTCAAGGGTTACGTTGAGGTAAATATAACAAATAATATCACATCAATATTATGAACGATGTTTCTTAGGTTTTCACACCAAAACTACGAGACGATCATCGGCCTGAAATTTTGCAAAGGTATAGTTCTCGACCTAGATTAAGATATTATAGGCTTTTATATTACTCAAAAAATAGCATCTGAGGCCGCGAGCAGAAGCTAGAATTATATGATTTAGGTACCCATATATTTGTTCTACAGGTTATCATAATTTTTGTTTTGTTTTTTAGATCAACGGTCGCAGACTGGAGCTTACTAAGCCAGAAGATATCGAGAACCTTGGAAAAATAATTTTCGGTAAGGTTGACAAGCACGCAGAGGTCGCATGCGTCAACTGCGTCCACGCGTACCGATACCTCCTCGTCATCATGAAGGCATGCCTTGGTCTCAACACTGTTAACTCTGACAAGTAAGTGTCAACATTTTTTTTAAATTACTTTCTTGAAGATTACAATCAGTTAATTTTTATTGATATTGTTACAGATACTTCGTCGTTCCTTCTGTCTTGGACAGCTACCAGACTGCTCTTCGTGACCCTGTCTTCTACCAACTGCAGAAACGCCTTGTCAACCTGGTGCTCCTATTCAAGAAACGCCTACCTTGCTACACTATGGACGATCTCCACTTCCCAGGTGTGAAAATCGATAACGTTATGGTTGACAAAATGGTCACTTACTTTGAAGACTACTTGATGGACATCACTAACGCTGTTGTTTTGACTGAAGATGAAATTAAAAAGACCCATTCCGATATGACCATCATGGCTCGCAAACGCCGTATGAATCACCAGCCCTTCAAGGTTACAATTGATGTTCTCTCTGATAAGACCACTGACTGCGTTGTCAAGATCTTTTTGGGACCTAAATATGACCACCTTCGTCGCATCATCGACATCAACACTAACCGTCTCAACTTCGTTGAGATGGACGCATTCATTTGCAAACTGACAAATGGAAAGAACACCATTGTAAGAAAGTCCCAGGACATGCATAACCTAGTCCGTGATCGTATGTTCACTCGTGACTTGATGAAGAAGCTCGATACCGTGACTGACATGAAGGATCTTTTCATGATGGACATGAGGAACATGATGACTGGTTTCCCCACCAGGCTGCTTCTTCCTAAGGGTCGCGTTGGTGGTATGGACATGATGCTCTACGTTATCGTTACCCCTCTGAGGGTTGTTGATAACGTTGATACCACCATGATGGACACAAACTGCAGGGACTGCGACTGCAAAGACACTGTCTGTGAATGCAAGGGCTCAACCTGCGGCTTCAGGTCCACCGTTCTCCTCGACAAAATGCCTCTTGGATTCCCTCTAGACAGGCATATTGATATGGCTAGGTTCTTCACTCCCAACATGAAGTTCGTTGATGTGAAAATCTTCCACATGTCACAGACTTGCGATATGAAGACTAGGTGGGACCGGTATGTGTTGAGAAATTACAACCACGGGTGTTGTGACAGAACCCAGAACACATTCGACGTTGACAGCAACATGTGCATGTCCAAGGATTGCATTGTCTAAAAACCACAACAGTTACGTTACGATATATCATTGAAAAAAGAATAAATTTTTAGCAAGCATTTTGATCTTTTGATATTACATGACGCTCCTTTTAGTTATTTATGTAGGTAAATCAGTTGGAAACAGATTGGAAAAGCTTAAAGGAGGCTTTCACCGCCATAGGCTCTCCATACAATAACATTCAGGATTTAGGAACTTAATACTAAACCCTGTAAAACCTTTTTTTTCGTATTCTTAATTTGTATTATTTGTTATTATAGTGTATCGGAAAATAAAGCTCATATTATTTTTTATTTATTTATGTTGGTAAATACGTTTAATCACTACTAGATTCTGAAGTAAGATAAAAATGTGACTTATCTCATAATTTAAATTACATTATGAAACCTTCAAAAACCATAAGAGGGCGCAATGCGACGACAAAAAATAAATATTGCTCCCGATCCCTTTCCTCACCAAAACACGAGTAAACGGCACGTAATCTGCTGCCGGGCTGGAGTGTAAATACAGAATAAAATAGTAGTTAGTAGGGCGCTCGGCAATCGCGCCGCTTGTGTTGTTTGGCTAATGTTTGGGTATTACTTACTTACGTACATACCTACATAGAAAAAGTAGGTACCTATAGGTAAAATATTAAATTATTTCCCTATTAGTTATTTGGGCTCAGATTACCGAGCAAATTTTTTATAAGTGGCCGGGGTGGCGGGAAATCTTTAAGCTAATTGATGAAAAAACAAGTTAAATTGTTCGCAAATTTGAATGGGATCTGTAATATGTCGTTTAATTTAGTAGATAAAGAGAGGTTTTATGTTTTGTTTGTAACTAATGTGTTGATGAGGCACCATATTTGTTTAAGAGTATTACATTGGTAAAATTTTATGCAAAAATATTTTACTGGAGTGTTTTTTATTAACATGGGTACCTGGTACAATAGAAAGAAATAAAGTAGGTACTTTTATTTCTTTCTATTTTAAAATCATTCCTAAGTTTGTCGTTTTGAGAGTCTGTTTATAATCGTGACCATAAAATATTGCGTTTGTTTATTGCTTCATTAATTGATTTATTTATCCAGTCGTCCCTAGATCCGTTTAGCATTTTTTTTTAATGTTTTGTTTTTATCTATACATGTAGCTTTTATTAAAATATTCTAAAGTGGTATAGGTTTTGCATGCTTACGTATAACTGAGGGTAGTCTACGGATTTGTATTGCATTCTTTGCTTATGACAGTGCTTTTGTTTGACGAGTTCCAAAGTCAATTGTTTATGATCGTTTATGCTTGAATTTACAATTGTAAGGTTATATGAGGAGCTTTATATGTCCGTGCATAAGCGGTCGATGATAATGATAATTTTTGTAGTAGTAGGTACTCTGACGGGTACAGTAGGTATACTTCTTCGATCATGTTCAAGACTGAAGCAGATATCGCTTTCTTTCATTAGAAGGTAGTTCCGTGTATCACTGTCGTTGTTAGACAGTAGATCGACAGTAGGGATACAAGTTAGTCATCGTTAGTTACAATCTATATGATGCCCATACAAACTCCATATTATCTAAATCTCAAGGATTCGAGACATCAGCTACGTTTGGATCGTTGTACAGTGCAGTGGGCCAAAACAAAAAAAGATATAAGATTTCAAATGTTCTACCTTTCCTTATGCCAATCGATAGAACTCAATGATCGTATTATAAACTATTCTATAATATTTTGTCATAAAACTAATCCGCAGCGAGTAAAAAACAAGTTAATAAAATTGTATGTAATCAGCTTCAGCTTAACGAATTTATTTACTCAAAAGAACAATGCTCACTTAAATGAGCCCATACAATAATCTTACGTAGAATCTGAATACAAAATTACATCAGTTTGCTAACAATTTTACAATAATGTAAAGTACCTTATTGCATACTTTATTGGATCCCGTAACATTCCGTATTGTCTTTGGTTGGGTACAAGGTGTTGCGCGCCTCATCAATGCCAGTGCGGTACTGCTGAACAGCTTGATCATCATCACGGATTATCGTGTACTAGGGCCTCCAGTCGGATATCTTGCCATACCAGCCTTAACGACATCATCCGGCGGGCCTTTGTCACCGCTAAGTAAAGCAACAGCCCGACGTAATGAAAGTAGTCCCATAGGAGTTGCGAAGACCCATTGTGAGGGTCGCTACATGCGTCGCACACTTGCGCCTTCCCATCTTCCGAGGAAATCCGTGAGGGCGTGTGCGGCGGCAGATTTGGCCAAATATCTCAAGCGGCCCAAATATGCAGATCTCTATAGAGCCTACATATTTGGTCCCCTTGGAGTCGAGACCCTAGGTCCGTGGAGTACCAAGACCCTACAGTTTTAAAAAAAAAATTGAGAGCGTCTGGTCGAAGCGATGCGTCCCAACCAACACACTGGTGTAAATTGCAGCTTATTTTCACTTAAAGTAGTATAATAACTTTTAACTTCAAGTAGTATAATAGCGGCATAGGAGTTCAAGAAGCAGTCTTAAGTTGCATATTTAATTCCGCAAACGTCTGTAGCTACAAAAGTAACTAAGAGTGGCAGCAATGGAACCAAATACTACTCTTGTCTTTATAATAGGTAATTCTAGAGCCCATTTATTACTTACGCCTTTAACAGAAAGTTACAAAGGGCATTTGGTCGCTGAAAGCTGCTTACGGGTTTCTCTTGTAACTGTTTAAGGGCGCTTTACTGCATAAAATAGATTATTGTAACCTAGTAGCCTAGTAGCTGTATAAGAGGTAAAATAACCATTGTGTTTCTACTTGAAGTTCTGTATAGAGGTAATAATAACTCATAAACAGACTCAAGTTCTCGATGATAGTCAATAATAACTATTAAAGCATACATAAGAGCTTTAGATAATTCAGGAAAAGCAATTGTTTTCTAGCGTAGAATAACAGAGTAAACCTGCACCGTTGAAAAGATAATCAAATCGTGTTTTGGGTTCCATCTCTGCGCAGCATACTAATTTATATTCAGAAGAAAATAAATTTAGATAAAAAGAATATATATTTTTTATTTGTTTCTTTACTCTTTTTTGGCCAATAAAATATTCTATGGCATTCCCATCCTGATGGGCGAACAGTAAGCTGGTCCTAATCCTTTTCGCTTGATTGTACTAATTCAAAAGGCATTCTGAAAATAAACATAAAAACTTAAGTACATACGAATCCAATTTTCTGGCAATGATTAGCAATGATTAGCAAAATATAATTTTTCGTACTTTGAAAAATTATATTTACGATATTCGCAAAATCTTTAAAAGCCGTTTGAAGTGGTGTCGGAGAAACCAGGACCAGCTTATTAGGGACAAAATAGCTAAAGAGCGTGCAGCAAAAGACTTTAAAACCTTTTTAACATTAGGCCTGGCCCCCCTGTGAGTGTGGAGGGCAAGAGTGACCGAAGGGAAATAGCGCAATTGTTTAGCGAGCATTTTAAAGTTCACTCCCCCCTCGGCCCTTCCTCAGAGATGATCGATATTGATCTCTACGTTCGGGTTGACGAACCTCTATTTTAAATGTGTCGGCGGACCAGGTCCACGCTATAATTAAAGATATGACGCGAGGCAAGTCTCCTGGACACGATGGACTCAGCATCGAGCATCTCAAACACGCGGGTAACCACTTGCCCGGTCTCCTCTCCATGTTCTTCACAATGTGTCTTAGTCATGCGTACCTGCCTGCTGACCTCATGAAGACGATAGTGGTGCCCATTGAGAAGAACAATACAGGAGAAATATCGGACAAAGGGAACTACCGGCCAATTTCTCTAGCCACTACCATAGCCAAGGTGTTGGAAAGTATGCTTGCTTCTATTCTACAAAACTACATAGAG
Organism: Eupithecia inturbata; assembly: GCA_963662085.1. NCBI lineage: Eukaryota > Metazoa > Arthropoda > Insecta > Lepidoptera > Geometridae > Eupithecia > Eupithecia inturbata. Next base: position 6,422,267 of record OY759195.1, read on the forward strand.
TTACATGACGAACAGTTAAGCGCAATATTAGCACTCAAGCATACTGTCCAAAACTACACAAAATCTCGCCCGGAGCATTAGAGAGAAAGTTTACGTTTTAACCCGCATGAAAGAAGCTTAGAGGAGAAACCTGCGAGCTAAAGCTGCACTGCAAAGACGCCACGTTTTTGAAGCAAATTGCTCCGTTTGCATGCAATATTTGCACAGTGAACTTGGAAGCCTTTCTAACCGCTGACAAATATCACGAAACAGTAATAAAACTTACAAAAAAATATTTTAACGATGGCGCCGATGTTTTATTAGAACTAAAGTACCTACTTCTTAATGTTCGTTTAATAATTATCTGTAGGTAGGTAAGTTTGTTTCGTGGTAGGTACGTCTACGTTGGTACCTAATAAAGATTATTTATAAAATTTTTAATAAAAGTTACGTTAAAAGTGCTACGTACGTGCCTTGTTTTATTTTAAGCATGAATAAATGTATTCCTTATTTGCAAATGAAAAAAAAAAATTAATAAACTAAGATAATTCTAATACAAATAGGCGGCCTAGTTAAAGGAACCCTAAAAATTTATCAGCAAAATAGCCGGCCTTACGTGTGTTTGCGTTAGCAAAAGGGTTGTCGCTTTGCTTAGCGTTTGAGTTAATTTTTTTTTACTATGAAAACTTAAAACATCGTATTTCTGAAAATCAACCATGTGGACCAGTTGGGTATCGGGTGCAAAACAACCCCTTTCGGCTTAGTACACCATTAACGTGGCACCTTTTATACTAATCAGAGCAAAAACAGCAAAAAAAAAAATGTTTTTGTATGAAGAACATCCGGATGTTTATTTCATTTATATTATTTTCTTTTACAGTGGCAAAATATATACATAATTTTTTAGACATTCTAAAAATATCAACTGTCTGCCTCTTACGGTTCATGAAATAGAGCCCTGTGACAGACGGACGGACGGACGGACACCGGAGGCTTAGTAATAGGGTTCCGTTTTCACCCTTCGGGTACAGAAAAATTAAGAGGAAATTGTTTTTATTGTCACGTGAAGAAGATAAAAGAGATCTAAAGAGATAAAAAGGTTTATATAAGCAAAGAAAAAGTGATCCCTTCAATATTTACAAGTCCAAATACAAATGATCACACGACACACTATTCAAGCGATTCAAAATTCAACTCCGAATAGAAAAGTCTTATCTCCATATAATACTAAAAATCTAATGATAATACTTCAAAACATCATTGTTAAACTCATCTCCACACACGTCTCCGCTCCAGTCTAGCCAGTACGCATTTCTGCACAGCTTTGGTGGAGACACTCTAGCTGAGAAACGTCTCTTCTCATCTCAGATTCGGACATCTCTGCACATCTCCGCTTTGGTGAAGTCCCGTTTGTCCGTACGTGGATTAACAAATCAATTATTAAATCTTTTGTCAAATAGTTCTTGCTCGTGCCGAATTGTCGTTGACAAGAGATTTGATCATTAAAGAGATGATCAGAGTACGAGTAACCGGCTCAGCGTGGCGATGCAGCCAGCATCCTAGTCACTTTACTAGTTAATGACAGCCTAATTGAAATTAAAACCACCAAATAAAAAAATGCATCTAAATGTACATCCAAATTAAGTAACAAAACATAGTTATATAAGATGTTTAAACAGTGTTGACGATTTAAATCACAAAATCAGTAAAGTTAATGATAGTTATTGTTTAATGTTTTTTTGGTTTTCGTGGTTGTAGTATTCATAAGCGACTGAATAATTCCTATAGAACACAGAAATGACGTCCTGAAAAATACCCTACATTTTCTTTACAAGAAGAGATTTGCAACTAGAATATTAACAACCAGAGTTATACTTTAGGTGTTGCCTACCAGACTAGATGAGTAAGTAAACTTGTTTGCGAGTGCAAATAAATTGTATCAATTTTGTGTACATAAAAAAATTATACAATGTAATAAAGATTATTTAGGAGAAATGCAGTCATGATAAGTATTTTTACCTTTATAAAACGGGTTTCGTATGTCGAAATATTCGAAATTATTATTATTATTATTAATTAATTTTAATGTATCTAACGGCTCATTTCTCTACTAAAACGTGTCTTTATTGTCATGAGTAGCACAAATTCAAAGTTAACAAGACTTATTAGCCACTCAACGGCAACACGATTCCTGTTCTAGTCAATAAAAACAATTAAGGAACTCTAAATCGTATATCTGGTAGAACTGATACAAAGCTTATCTGCACGTACAATGTAGCAAGAGCAGTTTCTTGACCCTTTTAGGTGAAATAATTTTATGCTATCACATAATTGAACAAATATTGTGGTATAAAAGGGGAGAATTTCTCAACCTGAGCACAGTTGAACTCCCATTGGGTTTACTGCACAATGAGAGCTATAATCGTGGTAGTGTTGGGCCTGGCCTCTATGGCCATGGCTAAAACCACTCTTATGGACAACGTTGTCAATATGGGTAAGTTTCTTACATAATAGTCAGCTACATTTACAAATTATCCCCCCATGTCTGTGCTCATCCTAATTTGATTGCTTTTTACGTATTGTTATGAAAAAGCAGAGTACTTTTCCAACTCTAAACATATTCATATTTCTTGCAGATCTCAAAGGCCGACAGATGGTTATTCTGAAACTGATGAACCACATCATGGATCCAGTCATCGATAAGGACATCGAAGAAATGGGCAAAACCTTTAAACTTGACGAAAAAATGCACTGTTTCACCGTAAGTTTCGGAATCACTTCGTTCCGTAGTAGATACTTACTGAAATAAAGTCACATTGCTATACAAATATCCATTTATTTCAGAAAACTGATGTCGTCAAAGATATGGTCAACATCATGAAGGTTGGTATGCTGCCTCGTGGAGAAATCTTCACTCTTAACATCGAGCGTCAGATGAAAGAAGTGGTGACTATGTTCCACCTGTTGTACTACGCCAAGGACTTCGCTTCGTTCATTGAAACTGCATGCTGGATGCGTATGCGTTGCAACGAAGGCATGTTTGTCTATGCTCTCACAGTCGCTTGCCGTCATCGTGAAGACTGCAAGGGAATCATCCTCCCTGCTCCTTACGAAATCTACCCTTACTACTACGTACGTGCCGATGTCATCCAGAAAGCATACTTAATCAAGATGAAGAAGGGTCTGCTTGACATGAAACTCTGCGACTTTTACGGAATTAAGAAAACCGACAAGGGAGTTTTCATCATCGATGAGAACACTTTCGACAAACGCGTCGCCCTGAATGACGAAGACAAGCTCAGATACTTCACTGAAGATATCGATCTGAACACTTACTTCTACTACTTCCACGTTGACTATCCATTCTGGATGAAGGACATGATCATGAACAAGAGGAACGTTCACAGGCGTTTTGAAATGACTTGCTACATCTACCAGCAGATCCTTGCTAGGTATTATATGGAGCGTCTCTGCAACGGTCTCGGAAACGTCGTCGAGATGTCATGGCACAAACCAATCAGGACTGGTTACTGGCCTTGGATGATGACCCACAACGGTGTCCAGTTCCCAGTAAGGTTAAACAACCAAGTTATAGTTAAGGACAAGGACGTGAACGTCATAAACCTAGTCGAAACTTACGAGCAGATCATCAGAGAAGCTATCCTCAAGGGTTACGTTGAGGTAAATATAACAAATAATATCACATCAATATTATGAATGATGTTTCTTAGGTTTTCACACCAAAACTACCAGACGATCATCGGCCTGAAATTTTGCAAAGGTATAGTTCTCGACCTAGATTAAGATATTATAGGCTTTTATATTACTCAAAAAATAGCGTGTGAGGCCGCGGGCAGAAGCTACAACTATATGATTTAGGTACCTATATATTTATTCTACAGGTTATCATAATTTTTGTTTTGTTTTATAGATCAACGGTCGCAGACTGGAGCTTACTAAGCCAGAAGATATCGAGAACCTTGGAAAAATAATTTTCGGTAAGGTTGACAAGCACGCAGAGGTCGCATGCGTCAACTGCGTCCACGCGTACCGATACCTCCTCGTCATCATGAAGGCATGCCTCGGTCTCAACACTGTTAACTCTGACAAGTAAGTGTACAATTTTTTTTTAAATTACTTTTTTGAAGATTACAATTTGTAAATTTTTATTGATTTTGTTACAGATACTTCGTCGTTCCTTCTGTCTTGGACAGCTACCAGACTGCTCTTCGTGACCCTGTCTTCTACCAACTGCAGAAACGCCTTGTCAACCTGGTGCTCCTATTCAAGAAACGCCTACCTTGCTACACTATGGACGATCTCCACTTCCCAGGTGTGAAAATCGATAACGTTATGGTTGACAAAATGGTCACTTACTTTGAAGACTACTTGATGGACATCACTAACGCTGTTGTTTTGACTGAAGATGAAATTAAAAAGACCCATTCCGATATGACCATCATGGCTCGCAAACGCCGTATGAATCACCAGCCCTTCAAAGTTACAATTGATGTTCTCTCTGATAAGACTACTGACTGCGTTGTCAAGATCTTTTTGGGACCTAAATATGACCACCTTCGTCGCATCATCGACATCAACACAAACCGTCTCAACTTCGTTGAGATGGACGCTTTCATTTGCAAACTGACAAATGGAAAGAACACCATTGTAAGAAAGTCCCAGGACATGCATAACCTAGTCCGAGATCGTATGTTCACTCGTGACTTGATGAAGAAGCTCGATACCGTGACTGACATGAAGGATCTTTTCATGATGGACATGAGGAACATGATGACTGGTTTCCCCACCAGGCTGCTTCTTCCTAAGGGTCGCGTTGGTGGTATGGACATGATGCTCTACGTTATCGTTACCCCTCTGAGGGTTGTTGATAACGTTGATACCACCATGATGGACACAAACTGCAGGGACTGCGACTGCAAAGACACTGTCTGTGAATGCAAGGGTTCAACCTGCGGCTTCAGGTCCACCGTTCTCCTCGACAAAATGCCTCTTGGATTCCCTCTAGACAGGCATATTGATATGGCTAGGTTCTTCACTCCCAACATGAAGTTCGTTGATGTGAAAATCTTCCACATGTCACAGACTTGCGATATGAAGACTAGGTGGGACCGGTATGTGTTGAGAAATTACAACCACGGGTGTTGTGACAGAACCCAGAACACATACAACGTTGATAGCAACATGTGCATGTCCAAGGATTGCATTGTCTAAAAACTACAACAGTTAGATTACCATAAATTTTCGATAAAAAAATAAATTCTCAGCAAGTAATATTTTGGTGTTTTCATATATCTTGACACTCCCTTCAGTTATGGTAGGTACGTTAATCTGCTAGAAACAGATTAGAAACGCTTGGAGGAGGCTTTCACCGCTACAGGCGCTCCATACACTAACAATTAGGATTAAGGTAACTATAAACTAAACCCTTTATTACTTTTTTTTTTTAATTCAAATTTTGTATTATTTGTTATCAATTATTATAGTGTAGTATCGGTAAATAAAGTTCTGTTTATTTTAATTTATTTATGTTGGCAAATACGTTTAATCATAAATAACTACAAGATTCTGACGTTAAATAAAAATTTTGCAAATCGTATTACTAAGCCTTATAGTTTTAATTACACTAAGAAAAATTTAAAAACTTAACTACTTCTTCATTGTAGCGTCTGCGTCAGTAACCCCGTTGGGGGGGTTCATGTCATGATTATGATTACTTGGATAGGTACGTGCTTATTAACAACAGTACTCGTAGTTGTCTGGTTGTAATGTTACATCTATATTATAAATAAAAATAATTGCTATTTCCATTGGTCACGTCATCACGCTTGAACGGCTGGACTGATTTCGCTAATTCATTTATTGTTGTGTTTGTTATTATCAGGAAAAAGTTCTTATAAAGAAAAATTAAGAAATATGCGTGAAAATTTAAAATATTAAGAAAACTTAACGATCATAATACCAATTCGAATTCAATATTCATTGTTAAGACAGGACAACGCCTGTCGAGTCAGCTACATAGTTGTTAACAAAGTAAACTATGTACTTACCTATAGGTTATTTAATAGAGTTCACCATTATTAAATAATAATAGATAGAACACAGTTTACTTTAGTAAGAAATAAGGTAGTTAGGTTTGGAATTAACTTTTTCAAGGTGCGTATTTTTATTTAATTTCGGACTCTTGTGTACAGTACCATTGGTAAATTCAATAGTTAGTGAACATTTGTTCACTTAGACTCCTTGGTTCACCAATTCTTGATGAATATTTTCAATCATTTGTAGATGAGAAAATTCAAAATAACACACATACTGCTCTAAATTAATAATTGGCTTTTACAATTATTCGGTTTGGTCCTTTTGTACCTTAATTTATATATAACTTATTTAGGCATATATATTTGCTTAACATAATAACAAATACTTTATCATTGGTTTTGAATATTGATTTGGATGACAAGGCCAATCCTCCTCCCAATTTGACAGGCAGGAAGGACTGCGACCATGCAGTCCTTCCTGCCTGTCAAATTGGGAGGCTTAAGTATTCGCAAAATTTTGTCTACAGCACTAGGCCTTGAGTTGATTTTTTTAAAGCCATGTCTTTTGGTCCCACCTGGAATTTCATTCAAAATTTCACGCTCGAAATGTGCCCCGATGCTGCTCCCCAAAAATCTCTTTTCTCTCTTAAACGTTTTTTGGGACGGGCCTCTGTGTGAGTTGACACGGAATTGTTTGATACAATTGTGCTCCAGCTCTGCGGACCGTGACCGTCTCTCCTGGCCGTTTCTAAATGGGAGTAATTGGTTGCAAGCATTTCCTTCATATAACACTGGCAGTTTATTGGATCCCGTAACTTTACGTATAGCACATGTATGGTACATGTCTTCGTTTGGGTGCAAAATGTTGCGCGCCTCATCAATGTTAGTGCAGTACTGCTATCGAACAGCTTGGTCATCACGGATTATCATGTACCAGGGCCGCCAGACGGATATCTCACCATGCCAGCCTTAATGACATCATTCGGCGGGCCTTTGCCACCGCTCACATACTAGCTATTCTCGAAACGAATGGTCTTTTTCGTCACGATGCGCGATGGTAAGAGGTCCGACGGTATGACACTAGTCCCATGGGAGTTGGGGAGGCCCATTGTGTGGGGGCACTACATATGTCGACAAACGTGCGCCTTCCCCTTTTACGAGGACATCCGTGAAGGCTGGTGCGGCAACAGATTTGGCCGAGAATCTCAAGAGGCACAATTATGCAGTTCTCGACAGAACGTACACATTTGTTCCCCTTGGAGTCGAAACCTACGTTCGCGGGATACCGAGGCTCACCGGGCTTAAAAAAAATATCGTAGAGTCTGGTCGTAGCGAGGCATGACCCGAGAACTGGTGAGTATCTGGTGCAGCGCATCAGCATTGCCATACAGCGGGGCAATGCAGCCAGTGTCTTAGGGACGCGACGCTTCCAACTGGTGATATGGATCAGTTCAGCTAGCTGTAGATAGTTTCCAACAGTCTGCAGTTACCTCAATTGTTTCAAATGTGAATACTAGTTCTAATTTGTTTCTATTATTGCATTGTAATTTTTATTTGTTAATAAATGTTTAATATTTTAGTAACTACAACACTTCATTCGTTTGTGCCAATGTTGTATGAGTAGCTCTCAGTAGAGTCCTCTAGCAGAATTTTACGAATCTAGTATACAATTCAGCCTGTGATGAGATCACTCGCAAGAGTTAAATTTTAGTACCTGTTGATTCACAGCTCTGAAGAAAGATGGCGTTGCCTTACACTAACCAAAATAAAACGAATCAAATAATTAAAACACTCTTTTGTTAGTAGTCGGCTAAAGATATAAGAAGTTCTGGTAGATTTAGCTTTTTCGTCCAAGACGTAGAAGAGTAAGCTTACTGCTTTAGGAATATTATGAGCACCTTCCCTGCACTCGAACTGAAAACTCCATTTATAATAAGTATCGTTTACCACCTAAAATATAAAAAATAACTCAAAACCAACTCAAAAATTATTAATATTACCGTAAAAGTACAATAAGGTTCCTAAAATGTTTTTCAGAACATGTAGGTACCTTATTGTATGTAAGTACTCTAAACATGTTCATTCGATTCGACCCGATACACGACTGTCCCGCGGTGCGACTTCGAGGTCCAACCGCTGCGTGACTCTTGAGGGATATCTTCGGAATTTTAAGTACAAGAGACACAAATAGGTATAGTTTTTTTGTTATCTCCCTAAATATATGACGTAGGTACATGCCAACCAGTATTTTTATTTAAGTTGGTGTGTATATCGGGTCGAAAGAATCTGATACCCGATTACCCGATATAAGCACTGAATTTGTAGTCATTCGAACGAGACACCGATAAACACTGTGTTGCGCACCGATAAACATATTTTAGGTACGAATAAGTGCAGTAACAGAGAAATTTTAAACATAAACTACTAAGTGCCGACTCGCACTTAGTAGTTTATTTTTAAAATTTCTCCACACGAAGGGTTACGTACCGTAAAAATCAGGCAACTTTTATTTGACAAAAATAAATGTTTTTTGGAAAACTAAATTTTCAAGTTTTTTATATTTTTATTTAAAGAAAGTTTCACATATTTTGGTTCAAGAGACAAACTCCTTGACAAACGATGAGCAAAAATAGCCAAAAAAGCAGTCGTTTTTTGTACGGGAGTCTTTTTAATTTGGATTTTTATTTTAATATGATAATTGCTGTTTTAGCGTCAAAAGAAATACACATTCTCTGAAAATGTTAACTGTCTATCTCTTATAGTTCTTCAGATAGAGCCCTGTGACAGACGGACGGACGGACGGACACCGGAGGCTTAGTAAGGGTTCCGTTGTCACTATACTACTAAACATTAAGAGGAAATTGTCACGTGGAGAAAATAAAAGAGATCTAAACGATAGAGGTAGAGATAAAAAGCTTTATTTATGCAAGGAAAAAGTAAGGCTTTCAATATTTACAAGTCCAAATACAAGAGATCACACGACTTAAAATGCAAATGAAGCGATTTAAAATGCAACTCCGAATAGAAAAGTCTTATCTCCGTATAATACCAAAAATCGAATGAGAATACTTCAAAACATAATCGTTAAACTCATCTCCACACACATCTCCGCTTTAGCCAGCACACATCTCCGCTCAAGTCTAGCCAGTACGCATTTCTGCACAGCTTCGGTGGATACACACTAGCTGAGAAACGTCTCTTCTCGTCTCCGCTTCGGCCATCTCTGCACATCTCCGCTTTTGTGGAATCCCATTTGTTCGTACGCTGATTAACTAGCCAATTATCAAATCTTTTGTCAAATAGTTCTTTTTCGTGCCGAATAGTCGTTGACAAGAAAATTGATCATTGATTAATTTATTAAAGAGATGACCAGAGTACAAACAACCGGTTCAGGCACTTTACTAGTTAATGACAGCCTAATTGGACTTAAAACCACGAAATCAACAAGTGCATTTAAGGATGCGTCCAGATTGAGTAACAAAATACAGTTATTTAACGTGTTTAAAAAATGTGGACGATTTATACAATATCAATACGGATGATGTGTTAAATTACATTCTTAATGTATAATGTTATATGTTACATAATTTGGACGCACTTTTAGAAATGCTTTATAATAGGCCTTTTATTTGGACTTTCAACAAGATAAAATAAATAAAGTAACAAGGCAATAATAGCAAACACAGTTAACCAGATTTTACCCAGTAGTACTCATAAGCGACTGAATATTTCCTAAAGTATCATAAAAATTACGTTCTCAAAAAAAATACAGAATTTATTTACAAGAAGAGACGTGCAACTAGAATATCAATACAGAGCTATTCTACCTAATGTTCTGCCTAGCAGACTAGATGAGACACTAAACTTGTTTGCGAGTGCAAGTAAAATTGTATCAATTTTGTTTACATAACAAAAATTATTATAATATGTAATAAAGATTCTTTGGTACAAATGCAACAATGATAAGTATTTTTACCTAAACCATTGTAAAACGGGTTTCGTCTGTCGTAATTATTTATGTAACGTATCTTACGACAAATTTTTCTAATAAAATGTGTCTTTATAGTCATGAGTAGCTCAAATGCAAAAATAAGCAAGACTTATGAGCAACTTAAGACACTTCACGGCAACACGATTCCTTTCCTAGTCAATAAAAACTAATAAGGAACTCTAAATCGTATATCTAGTAGTACTGATACAATGCTTATCTGCACGTACAATGTATTAAGAGCAGTTTCTTGACCCTTTTGGGTGAAATAATTTTTTGCTATCACTTCATCGAACAAACATTGCTGTAGTATAAAAGGGTAGAATTTCTCAATCAGAGCACAGTTGAACTCCCATTGGGTTTACTGCACGATGAGAGCTATAATCGTGGTAGTGTTGGGCCTGGCCTCTATGGCCATGGCTAAAACCACTCTTATGGACAACCTTGTCAATATGGGTAAGTCTCTTACATAATAGTCACCTACATTTATAAAATTATCCACCCATGTCAGTGCTCATCATAATGTGATTGCTTTTATGTATTTTTATGAAAAAGCAGAGTACTTTTTCAACTCTAAACATATTCATATTTCTTGCAGATCTCAAAGGCCGACAGATGGTTATTCTGAAACTGATGAACCACATCATGGATCCAGTCATCGATAAGGACATCGAAGAAATGGGCAAAACCTTTAAAATTGACGAAAAAATGCACTGTTTCACCGTAAGTTTCAGAATCGCTTTGTTCCGTAGTAGATACTTACTGAAATAAAGTAACATTGCTATACAAATATTCATTTATTTCAGAAAACTGATGTCGTCAAAGATATGGTCAACATGATGAAGGTTGGTATGCTGCCTCGTGGAGAAATCTTCACTCTTAACATCGAGCGTCAGATGAAAGAAGTGGTGACTATGTTCCACCTGTTGTACTACGCCAAGGACTTCGCTTCGTTCATTGAAACTGCATGCTGGATGCGTGTGCGTTGCAACGAAGGCATGTTTGTCTATGCTCTCACAGTCGCTTGCCGTCATCGTGAAGACTGCAAGGGAATCATCCTCCCTGCTCCCTACGAAATCTACCCTTACTACTACGTACGTGCCGATGTCATCCAGAAGGCATACTTAATCAAGATGAAGAAGGGTCTGCTTGACATGAAACTCTGCGACTTTTACGGAATTAAGAAAACCGACAAGGGAGTTTTCATCATCGATGAGAACACTTTCGACAAACGCGTCGCCCTGAATGACGAAGACAAGCTCAGATACTTCACTGAAGATATCGATCTGAACACTTACTTCTACTACTTCCACGTTGACTATCCATTCTGGATGAAGGACATGATCATGAACAAGAGGAACGTTCACAGGCGTTTTGAAATGACTTGCTACATCTACCAGCAGATCCTTGCTAGGTATTATATGGAGCGTCTCTGCAACGGTCTCGGAAACGTCGTCGAGATGTCATGGCACAAACCAATCAGGACTGGTTACTGGCCTTGGATGATGACCCACAACGGTGTCCAGTTCCCAGTAAGGTTAAACAACCAAGTTATAGTTAAGGACAAGGACGTGAACGTCATAAACCTAGTCGAAACTTACGAGCAGATCATCAGAGAAGCTATCCTCAAGGGTTACGTTGAGGTAAATATAACAAATAATATCACATCAATATTATGAACGATGTTTCTTACTTCTTCACACCAAAACTACCGAACGATCGGCTTGAAATTTTGAAAAGGTTAGTTCTGGACCTAGATTAAAATATTATAGGCTTTTATATTACTAAAAAAAAACGCGTGTGAGGCCGCGGGCAGAAGCTAGAACTATATGATTTAGTTACCTATATATTTATTCTACAGGTTATCATAATTTTTGTTTTGTTTTATAGATCAACGGTCGCAGACTGGAGCTTACTAAGCCAGAAGATATCGAGAACCTTGGAAAAATAATTTTCGGTAAGGTTGACAAGCACGCAGAGGTCGCATGCGTCAACTGCGTCCACGCGTACCGATACCTCCTCGTCATCATGAAGGCATGCCTCGGTCTCAACACTGTTAACTCTGACAAGTAAGTATACAATTTTTTTTTTTAAATTACTTTTTTGAAGATTACAATTTGTAAATTTTTATTGATTTTGTTACAGATACTTCGTCGTTCCTTCTGTCTTGGACAGCTACCAGACTGCTCTTCGTGACCCTGTCTTCTACCAACTGCAGAAACGCCTTGTCAACCTGGTGCTCCTGTTCAAGAAACGCCTACCTTGCTACACTACGGACGATCTCCACTTCCCAGGTGTGAAAATCGATAACGTTATGGTTGACAAAATGGTCACTTACTTTGAAGACTACTTGATGGACATCACTAACGCTGTTGTTTTGACTGAAGATGAAATTAAAAAGACCCATTCCGATATGACCATCATGGCTCGCAAACGCCGTATGAATCACCAGCCCTTCAAGGTTACAATTGATGTTCTCTCTGATAAGACCACTGACTGCGTTGTCAAGATCTTTTTGGGACCTAAATATGACCACCTTCGTCGCATCATCGACATCAACACAAACCGTCTCAACTTCGTTGAGATGGACGCTTTCATTTGCAAACTGACAAATGGAAAGAACACCATTGTAAGAAAGTCCCACGATATGCACAACCTAGTCCGCGATCGTATGTTCACTCGTGACTTGATGAAGAAGCTCGATACCGTGAGTGACATGAACGATCTTTTCAAGATGGACATGAGGAACATGATGACTGGCTTCCCCACCAGGCTGCTTCTTCCTAAGGGTCGCGTTGGTGGTATGGACATGATGCTCTACGTTATCGTTACCCCTCTGAGGGTTGTTGACAACGTTGATGCCACTATGATGGACACAAACTGCAGGGACTGCGACTGCAAAGACACTGTCTGTGAATGCAAGGGCTCAACCTGCGGCTTCAGGTCCACCGTTCTCCTCGACAAAATGCCTCTTGGATTCCCTCTAGACAGGCATATTGATATGGCTATGTTCTTCACTCCCAACATGAAGTTCGTTGATGTGAAAATCTTCCACAAGTCTCAGACTTGCGATATGAAGACTAGGTGGGACCGGTATGTGTTGAGAAATTACAACCACGGGTGTTGTGACAGAACCCAGAACACATACGACGTTGACAGCAACATCTGCATGTCCAAGGATTGCATTGTCTAGAATCTACAACAGTTAGATAACTATAAATTTTCGATAAAAAAATAAATTCTCAGCAAGCAATATTTTGATGTTTTCATATTTTTTGACGCTCCCTTTAGTTATGATAGGTAGGTAATAGGCTAGAAACATATTAGAAACGCTTGGAGGAGGCTTTGATATCCTCATAGTGTAGTATCGGAAAATAAAGCTCTGTTTATTTTTTATTTATTTGTGTTGGTATTATCCACCGATTTTATAATACTATATTAGTAGTTACACTAAGAAACATTTAAAAAAACTTAACTTTTAACAACAGTACTTGTAGGACTGAACTTAGGTTCCTATACTGACGAGGGTAGGCTCGCAGATAGAAGTTGCTCCTACGGATTTTTAACTTTTAAAAGTAGAAAATGACGCAGAAAGTGCTAGAAAACGCAGTACGTGAACTACAAAAACTTATCAGTGTGCTAACTGATAAAGTTGAGTCTCTGGAAGGCAAGGTAATCGAGAAAAATGCTCTTATTGCCAGCCAGATAGAAGTTATCAATACGCTCAAAACTCAAGTTGAGGGTAAGGAAAATTCAACATCGCAATCGGCAACAGCTATGGTTTTGCAAGCGCAGCCAATAGCAAAGTCTGTGCGACCAGCGCGCCTAGCTGCATCGGTCAAGTTGACCCAATCAGTGACAGCAAAAAGATGACAACTATGAGTGACAAGGTGAGGATACCCACAGGAGGCACCGCTCCTCATAAGTGCAACGAAGAAAGAGGACACGCTAGGATAAGCCTACCAATCGCTACTGAAAGCGCTAGCCCGATTAGTAGGGTGACCATGACTTCTGAAAATGAAAAGAGTAACGCTGACAACAACGACGAAGGTAAATGGCAACAAGTTACCCGGAAAGGACGTCGCCCAACAAAACCACGTCAAATTCTGTTTGGATCGGGGAAAAAATTAGATGAACTTCAGTCAGCGGAGCGTCTGAAGTTCATACAAGCATGGTCTTTCAGACCGGAGACTACTACCGAGCAGGTTCGCCGTCACTTAAATAAGATAGCGTTCTGCGAGAAGTACCTAGTGGAGAAACGGACTATTAAAACGGACCAGCACGCAGCTTTCATCATTGGTTTCCCCGAAACACTCTACGATGTCCTATGTAACGCGACCGCATGGCCACTGGGCATCAAAATCTCGGACTGGTTTCGAATCGCCCCCCGCACCTCGGAGCGGGGATCGCTTGCACCCGAGACCGGCCGCATTGCCAGTGTCTCGTCGAAGCGCGCCAGTCGCTAACAACACCAGTGGATGCAGCACGTATGACTTACAATTGCAGGTTGAACAGTGTGAAAGTATTGTCGTATGTCACCAGAACATCAGGTCATTGGATAAAAAATCGCAGAGGTTAGAAGTGCTACTGAATAATGACTTAAAATGTGATATTCTCGCGTTAACTGAACACTTTTTAACTGGGCCCGAATTAGAATGTGTTGATATCCATGGCTACAAATTAGCTTCATTCTTTTTCAGACAACATATAGTGCACGGGGGCTCGTGTATTTTTGTCTCAGACAGAATAAAATGCGTTGAAAATAAGGACGTAACTAGCTTATCAGTTGAAAAAATTTGTGAAATATCGGCGGTAGACCTATTAGATTTTGACATGACTATTATTTGTATTTATAGAAGTAACAATAATGTTTCGAATATTGAATTTATTGACAAGTTGGAAGTAGTGCTCGATAAAGTTAGCGATTTAGGTATAAATTGTGTCATTGTTGGTGACTTCAATATCGATGTTATGTGTAATCTTGACAGTTCAGTCAAGCAACTATCTGACACACTTTCGGTCCATAATTTGGGAAATTTAGTCGACTTTCCGACTCGTACTACGGCGACCAGCTCCACCAGCCTGGACCACCTGTACACCAACCTGGCAAGCAGTGTTGTGAGCGTGACTCCCGTGGAGACCAATATCAGTGACCACTTCGCCGTAAAGGCTGTCTTCATGCGCCGCAAGTTACAGCCTTACTCTGTCGCTAATGTTAGGATTTTTAGTAATTCATATAAAGCTAATTTTGTTGCATCATTGGACAGTGTTGACTGGGATGATATGATATGCAGTGTTGACTGGGATGATTTGCTATCACTTCATCGAACAAACATTGCTGTGGTATATAAGGGGAGAATTTCTCAACCAGAGCACAGTTGAACTCCCATTGGGAAGTGAAGTCCCGTTTGTCCGTACGTGGATTAACAAATCAATTATTAAATCTTTTGTCAAATAGTTCTTGCTCGTGCCGAATTGTCGTTGACAAGAGATTTGATCATTAAAGAGATGATCAGAGTACGAGTAACCGGCTCAGCGTGGCGATGCAGCCAGCATCCTAGTCACTTTACTAGTTAATGACAGCCTAATTGAAATTAAAACCACCAAATAAAAAAATGCATCTAAATGTACATCCAAATTAAGTAACAAAACATAGTTATATAAGATGTTTAAACAGTGTTGACGATTTAAATCACAAAATCAGTAAAGTTAATGATAGTTATTGTTTAATGTTTTTTTGGTTTTCGTGGTTGTAGTATTCATAAGCGACTGAATAATTCCTATAGAACACAGAAATGACGTCCTGAAAAATACCCTACATTTTCTTTACAAGAAGAGATTTGCAACTAGAATATTAACAACCAGAGTTATACTTTAGGTGTTGCCTACCAGACTAGATGAGTAAGTAAACTTGTTTGCGAGTGCAAATAAATTGTATCAATTTTGTGTACATAAAAAAATTATACAATGTAATAAAGATTATTTAGGAGAAATGCAGTCATGATAAGTATTTTTACCTTTATAAAACGGGTTTCGTATGTCGAAATATTCGAAATTATTATTATTATTATTAATTAATTTTAATGTATCTAACGGCTCATTTCTCTACTAAAATGTGTCTTTATTGTCATGAGTAGCACAAATTCAAAGTTAACAAGACTTATTAGCCACTCAACGGCAACACGATTCCTGTTCTAGTCAATAAAAACAATTAAGGAACTCTAAATCGTATATCTGGTAGAACTGATACAAAGCTTATCTGCACGTACAATGTAGCAAGAGCAGTTTCTTGACCCTTTTAGGTGAAATAATTTTATGCTATCACATAATTGAACAAATATTGTGGTATAAAAGGGGAGAATTTCTCAACCTGAGCACAGTTGAACTCCCATTGGGTTTACTGCACAATGAGAGCTATAATCGTGGTAGTGTTGGGCCTGGCCTCTATGGCCATGGCTAAAACCACTCTTATGGACAACGTTGTCAATATGGGTAAGTTTCTTACATAATAGTCAGCTACATTTACAAATTATCCCCCCATGTCTGTGCTCATCCTAATTTGATTGCTTTTTACGTATTGTTATGAAAAAGCAGAGTACTTTTCCAACTCTAAACATATTCATATTTCTTGCAGATCTCAAAGGCCGACAGATGGTTATTCTGAAACTGATGAACCACATCATGGATCCAGTCATCGATAAGGACATCGAAGAAATGGGCAAAACCTTTAAACTTGACGAAAAAATGCACTGTTTCACCGTAAGTTTCGGAATCACTTCGTTCCGTAGTAGATACTTACTGAAATAAAGTCACATTGCTATACAAATATCCATTTATTTCAGAAAACTGATGTCGCCAAAGATATGGTCAACATCATGAAGGTTGGTATGCTGCCTCGTGGAGAAATCTTCACTCTTAACATCGAGCGTCAGATGAAAGAAGTGGTGACTATGTTCCACCTGTTGTACTACGCCAAGGACTTCGCTTCGTTCATTGAAACTGCATGCTGGATGCGTATGCGTTGCAACGAAGGCATGTTTGTCTATGCTCTCACAGTCGCTTGCCGTCATCGTGAAGACTGCAAGGGAATCATCCTCCCTGCTCCTTACGAAATCTACCCTTACTACTACGTACGTGCCGATGTCATCCAGAAAGCATACCTAATCAAGATGAAGAAGGGTCTGCTTGACATGAAACTCTGCGACTTTTACGGAATTAAGAAAACCGACAAGGGAGTTTTCATCATCGATGAGAACACTTTCGACAAACGCGTCGCCCTGAATGACGAAGACAAGCTCAGATACTTCACTGAAGATATCGATCTGAACACTTACTTCTACTACTTCCACGTTGACTATCCATTCTGGATGAAGGACATGATCATGAACAAGAGGAACGTTCACAGGCGTTTTGAAATGACTTGCTACATCTACCAGCAGATCCTTGCTAGGTATTATATGGAGCGTCTCTGCAACGGTCTCGGAAACGTCGTCGAGATGTCATGGCACAAACCAATCAGGACTGGTTACTGGCCTTGGATGATGACCCACAACGGTGTCCAGTTCCCAGTAAGGTTAAACAACCAAGTTATAGTTAAAGACAAGGACGTGAACGTCATAAACCTAGTCGAAACTTACGAGCAGATCATCAGAGAAGCTATCCTCAAGGGTTACGTTGAGGTAAATATAACAAATAATATCACATCAATATTATGAACGATGTTTCTTAGGTTTTCACACCAAAACTACCAGACGATCATCGGCCTGAAATTTTGCAAAGGTATAGTTCTCGACCTAGATTAAGATATTATAGGCTTTTATATTACTCAAAAAATAGCGTGTGAGGCCGCGGGCAGAAGCTACAACTATATGATTTAGGTACCTATATATTTGTTCTACAGGTTATCATAATTTTTGTTTTGTTTTATAGATCAACGGTCGCAGACTGGAGCTTACTAAGCCAGAAGATATCGAGAACCTTGGAAAAATAATTTTCGGTAAGGTTGACAAGCACGCAGAGGTCGCATGCGTCAACTGCGTCCACGCGTACCGATACCTCCTCGTCATCATGAAGGCATGCCTCGGTCTCAACACTGTTAACTCTGACAAGTAAGTGTACAATTTTTTTTTAAATTACTTTTTTGAAGATTACAATTTGTAAATTTTTATTGATTTTGTTACAGATACTTCGTCGTTCCTTCTGTCTTGGACAGCTACCAGACTGCTCTTCGTGACCCTGTCTTCTACCAACTGCAGAAACGCCTTGTCAACCTGGTGCTCCTATTCAAGAAACGCCTACCTTGCTACACTATGGACGATCTCCACTTCCCAGGTGTGAAAATCGATAACGTTATGGTTGACAAAATGGTCACTTACTTTGAAGACTACTTGATGGACATCACTAACGCTGTTGTTTTGACTGAAGATGAAATTAAAAAGACCCATTCCGATATGACCATCATGGCTCGCAAACGCCGTATGAATCACCAGCCCTTCAAGGTTACAATTGATGTTCTCTCTGATAAGACTACTGACTGCGTTGTCAAGATCTTTTTGGGACCTAAATATGACCACCTTCGTCGCATCATCGACATCAACACAAACCGTCTCAACTTCGTTGAGATGGACGCTTTCATTTGCAAACTGACAAATGGAAAGAACACCATTGTAAGAAAGTCCCAGGACATGCATAACCTAGTCCGAGATCGTATGTTCACTCGTGACTTGATGAAGAAGCTCGATACCGTGACTGACATGAAGGATCTTTTCATGATGGACATGAGGAACATGATGACTGGTTTTCCCACCAGGCTGCTTCTTCCTAAGGGTCGCGTTGGTGGTATGGACATGATGCTCTACGTTATCGTTACCCCTCTGAGGGTTGTTGATAACGTTGATACCACCATGATGGACACAAACTGCAGGGACTGCGACTGCAAAGACACTGTCTGTGAATGCAAGGGTTCAACCTGCGGCTTCAGGTCCACCGTTCTCCTCGACAAAATGCCTCTTGGATTCCCTCTAGACAGGCATATTGATATGGCTAGGTTCTTCACTCCCAACATGAAGTTCGTTGATGTGAAAATCTTCCACATGTCACAGACTTGCGATATGAAGACTAGGTGGGACCGGTATGTGTTGAGAAATTACAACCACGGGTGTTGTGACAGAACCCAGAACACATACAACGTTGATAGCAACATGTGCATGTCCAAGGATTGCATTGTCTAAAAACTACAACAGTTAGATTACCATAAATTTTCGATAAAAAAATAAATTCTCAGCAAGTAATATTTTGGTGTTTTCATATATCTTGACACTCCCTTCAGTTATGGTAGGTACGTTAATCTGCTAGAAACAGATTAGAAACGCTTGGAGGAGGCTTTCACCGCTACAGGCGCTCCATACACTAACAATTAGGATTAAGGTAACTATAAACTAAACCCTTTATTACTTTTTTTTTTTAATTCAAATTTTGTATTATTTGTTATCAATTATTATAGTGTAGTATCGGTAAATAAAGTTCTGTTTATTTTAATTTATTTATGTTGGCAAATACGTTTAATCATAAATAACTACAAGATTCTGACGTTAAATAAAAATTTTGCAAATCGTATTACTAAGCCTTATAGTTTTAATTACACTAAGAAAAATTTAAAAACTTAACTACTTCTTCATTGTAGCGTCTGCGTCAGTAACCCCGTTGGGGGGGTTCATGTCATGATTATGATTACTTGGATAGGTACGTGGTTATTAACAACAGTACTTGTAGTTGTCTGGTTGTAATGTTACATCTATATTATAAATAAAAATAATTGCTATTTCCATTGGTCACGTCATCACGCTTGAACGGCTGGACTGATTTCGCTAATTCATTTATTGTTGTGTTTGTTATTATCAGGAAAAAGTTCTTATAAAGAAAAATTAAGAAATATGCGCGAAAATTTAAAATATTAAGAAAACTTAACGATCATAATACCAATTCGAATTCAATATTCATTGTTAAGACAGGACAACGCCTGTCGAGTCAGCTACATAGTTGTTAACAAAGTAAACTATGTACTTACCTATAGGTTATTTAATAGAGTTCACCATTATTAAATAATAATAGATAGAACACAGTTTACTTTAGTAAGAAATAAGGTAGTTAGGTTTGGAATTAACTTTTTCAAGGTGCGTATTTTTATTTAATTTCGGACTCTTGTGTACAGTACCATTGGTAAATTCAATAGTTAGTGAACATTTGTTCACTTAGACTCCTTGGTTCACCAATTCTTGATGAATCTTTTCAATCATTTGTAGATGAGAAAATTCAAAATAACACACATACTGCTCTAAATTAATAATTGGCTTTTACAATTATTCGGTTTGGTCCTTTTGTACCTTAATTTATATATAACTTATTTAGGCATATATATTTGCTTAACATAATAACAAATACTTTATCATTGGTTTTGAATATTGATTTGGATGACAAGGCCAATCCTCCTCCCAATTTGACAGGCAGGAAGGACTGCGACCATGCAGTCCTTCCTGCCTGTCAAATTGGGAGGCTTAAGTATTCGCAAAATTTTGTCTACAGCACTAGGCCTTGAGTTGATTTTTTTAAAGCCATGTCTTTTGGTCCCACCTGGAATTTCATTCAAAATTTCACGCTCGAAATGTGCCCCGATGCTGCTCCCCAAAAATCTCTTTTCTCTCTTAAACGTTTTTTGGGACGGGCCTCTGTGTGAGTTGACACGGAATTGTTTGATACAATTGTGCTCCAGCTCTGCGGACCGTGACCGTCTCTCCTGGCCGTTTCTAAATGGGAGTAATTGGTTGCAAGCATTTCCTTCATATAACACTGGCAGTTTATTGGATCCCGTAACTTTACGTATAGCACATGTATGGTACATGTCTTCGTTTGGGTGCAAAATGTTGCGCGCCTCATCAATGTTAGTGCAGTACTGCTATCGAACAGCTTGGTCATCACGGATTATCATGTACCAGGGCCGCCAGACGGATATCTCACCATGCCAGCCTTAATGACATCATTCGGCGGGCCTTTGCCACCGCTCACATACTAGCTATTCTCGAAACGAATGGTCTTTTTCGTCACGATGCGCGATGGTAAGAGGTCCGACGGTATGACACTAGTCCCATGGGAGTTGGGGAGGCCCATTGTGTGGGGGCACTACATATGTCGACAAACGTGCGCCTTCCCCTTTTACGAGGACATCCGTGAAGGCTGGTGCGGCAACAGATTTGGCCGAGAATCTCAAGAGGCACAATTATGCAGTTCTCGACAGAACGTACACATTTGTTCCCCTTGGAGTCGAAACCTACGTTCGCGGGATACCGAGGCTCACCGGGCTTAAAAAAAATATCGTAGAGTCTGGTCGTAGCGAGGCATGACCCGAGAACTGGTGAGTATCTGGTGCAGCGCATCAGCATTGCCATACAGCGGGGCAATGCAGCCAGTGTCTTAGGGACGCGACGCTTCCAACTGGTGATATGGATCAGTTCAGCTAGCTGTAGATAGTTTCCAACAGTCTGCAGTTAGCTCAATTGTTTCAAATGTGAATACTAGTTCTAATTTGTTTCTATTATTGCATTGTAATTTTTATTTGTTAATCAATGTTTAATATTTTAGTAACTACAACACTTCATTCGTTTGTGCCAATGTTGTATGAGTAGCTCTCAGAAGAGTCCTCTAGCAGAATTTTACGAAACTAGTATACAATTCAGCCTGTGATGAGATCACTCGCAAGAGTTAAATTTTAGTACCTGTTGATTCACAGCTCTGAAGAAAGATGGCGTTGCCTTACACTAACCAAAATAAAACGAATCAAATAATTAAAACACTCTTTTGTTAGTAGTCGGCTAAAGATATAAGAAGTTCTGGTAGATTTAGCTTTTTCGTCCAAGACGTAGAAGAGTAAGCTTACTGCTTTAGGAATATTATGAGCACCTTCCCTGCACTCGAACTTGTAGTGTATTCTCAACTACCTACATAATAATTAATAATATGGTGGAGGGTAGTTCGGGGCGAAGGCGCCGACAGTCTGAATAAATTCACGTAACGGAACTGTTGCCTCTTATTCCTATGTATATACCTGCACATAATTAGATACTTCTCAGTGGCGATCGAGTATAAAAATTGAGCGTGCGAGACTATTTACGATGTCTATCGGGAAAATTGGTGAATTTGATATGAAGAGTGGTACGTGGTCATCGTATACAGACAGACTTGAAATGTATTTCAAAGTGAATGCCATAAAGGACGATTTGAAGCTGCCCACCTTGATATCTATCATGGGGGACAATATCTACGAACTACTAGTGAACTTGGCAAGTCCTAAAAAGCCCTCGGAACTCAAATATGAGGAGGTGGTGGAGCTTCTACAAAATCATCTACAACCGAATCCGTCGGTTTTGGCGGAAAGGTTTCGTTTCCGGCAGAGGAGCCAGGCTGCGGATGAAAGTACAGGGGAATACGTGGCGGAACTGAAGAGGATGGCGCGGTTTTGCAAATTCAACGACAAATTGGATGAAAATTTGCGAGATCAGTTTGTCTGTGGAATAAAGAGTGACGTCACGCGTCAACGGTTATTTGCGGCAAAGAACGCGGACACAATGACTTTTGCCAATGCAATGAAATTAGCTCATTCCTTGGAGACTGCAGAGCGGGATGCGGCGGCGGTCGAGGCACGGGCTGTGTCGGAGGCCGGTGACAAGGCGGAGGTGCACGCGGTCGGCGCGCGCGCGGCGGCGCGGCGCCAGCGTGGCGGCGCGGGCGGCGGCGGCGGCGGCGGCGCCGCGACACGTGGCTCGCAACAAGGACAGCGGCGGTGGGCCGCGGCAAATCCTTGCAAAGGTTGCGGAGCAGATCATGAATATAGTGACTGTAAATACCGAGTTTTCGTATGCAGCCGGTGCAGACAACCGGGGCACCTGCGGCGCATGTGCACCGTCGGTGGCGTCGGCGCAAGGACCAGCAAGGCGGGGCGGCCGGGTGCTGGCGGCGCAGCTCGGAGGTTCCACTACGGTGAGGCGACGCGCGACGGCGACCACACCGAGAAGGACTCCTCTTCGGACCAGGAAGAGGAGGTGGATTGCCTCGATTTACATCAGTTGTGTGTAAAGGACTATAAGGCGGTGAGTTTGCCCATGTCAATCGATGGCCAAATTATTTCGATGGAAATAGATACTGGTACACCAATATCTTGTATAAGCAAGCAACTTTATGATAGGTATTTTAGCTCCACAAAAATACTGACTCATGATTTGCGCCTTAAATTTATTGATGGTACGAACATTCGACCATTAGGTGTGATTATGCCTAGGGTAGAATATAAAGGGGTGCAGAAAAAACTAGAATTGTTTATAATTCAAGACGGAACGACTTCATTACTAGGCCGGCAATGGCTCACCGAATTAGGCATATCAATTCCCAGTTTTCAGTGTAACAAGGTAACTTGCAGTAAAGGAAGTTCGAAAATTAATTCTCATGTAAAAATGTTGTTAAACAGGTTTAGAGATTTGTTCGATGGCAGTCTGGGAAGGTTCACGGGCGGCAAGGCAACGCTGCGGGTGCGAGAGGGTGCTGCGCCGGTGTTTCAACGCGCGCGGCCGCTGCCTTTCGCGCTGCGCGAGCGTGTTGACGCGGAGCTGGACGCCATGCTGCGCGCGGGCATCATCGAGCCCGTCGACTGCTCCGACTGGGCCTCACCACTAGTCCCAGTCAACAAACCTGACGGTACGCTTAGGATTTGTGTGGATTACAAGGCAACTCTAAATCCGGTTTTAGTGATTGATCGATATCCGTTACCTAAAATTGATGAGGTTCTGGACACGAACCTCACATGGGTATAGTTAAGTCTAAAGCTTTGGCTAGAAGTTACGTTTGGTGGCCCGGAATTGATGAGGCAATCGAAGTCATGTGTAAAGCTTGCGCCACATGCGGGGCGCAGGCCGACGCGCCCCCGCGGCAGGCTCCACGCCCGTGGCCGTACCCGTCTAGGCCTTGGTCTAGACTGCATTTAGATTTCCTAGGCCCGATTTACGGTAAAATGTACCTAGTGTAGTAGATGCAACGTCAAAGTGGTTGGAAGTATTTATGGTACCTAGTACGGCGGCGACTTCCACATTAGATAGATTAAATGAGTTGTGTAGTAGATGGGGCTATCCAAAGCAAATTGTTACTGACAATGGACCACCGTTTACAAGTAGCGAATTTGAGAATTTTGTTAAGACTAGGGCTATTGACCATATACTCACGGCACCATACCATCCAGCTTCAAACGGAGCTGCTGAAAATGCGGTAAAAACCATAAAACGGGTAATCAAGAAGGCAGTCTTTGAAAAGAAAAATGTTAATGATGCATTAAATACATTTTTACTATATTACAGAAATACTGAACATGCATCGACGGGGGAAAGTCCGGCTATGTTATTGCAAGGTAGGCGGTTGAGAACACGTTTAGATGCATTAAAACCTGATCGTGAAGTAAAAATGGTTAAATCACAACAGCGCCAAGTAGATAACGCGGGAGGGGCGAGTAGATTGGTTAGTCCAGGTGAAAACGTCTGGTACAGGCAATATTCTAAAACAGACAAATGGTTGCCGGGAAAGGTAGAATCTCGAGTTGGTCCGTCCAACTATAAGGTTATTGGTGAGGAAGGTGTTAGGGCTCATCGTCATATCGATCAATTAAAACGTAGGACTAGGAGTTCTTTGATTCACCCAGATACTGAGAGTCCCAAGTTGGAATTGAAGGTTTTAACAGAAAACGATGTTTTCCATGATGCGGATGATGGTGGGCTAGTGGTGGACCAGTCGAGGCGGCCTGTCCCTCATGAGAACCCGGCGAAGGAGGCCTCGCCGCCCGTAGCGCAACCTGAACCCCGGGAACCTTTACCAGATCTGTCACCCGAGAAGATTTTGCCAAGGGCTCGCCCCATGAGACAATGTAAATTAAATAAACCAAATTATAAGTTATAAGCTTGCCATTGTTTATATAACGAATATAGTTTTAAGTGGCTTTTGTAAGTAGTTTAAGTTGATAATGTACATAAGTAATCTAGATTTAGTGTGGAGGATTGTAGTGTATTCTCAACTACCTACATAATAATTAATAATATGGTGGAGGGTAGTTCGGGGCGAAGGCGCCGACAGTCTGAATAAATTCACGTAACGGAACTGTTGCCTCTTATTCCTATGTATATACCTGCACATAATTAGATACTTCTCAGAACTGAAAACTCCATTTATAATAAGTATCGTTTACCACCTAAAATATAAAAAATAACTCAAAACCAACTCAAAAATTATTAATATTACCGTAAAAGTACAATAAGGTTCCTAAAATGTTTTTCAGAACATGTAGGTACCTTATTGTATGTAAGTACTCTAAACATGTTCATTCGATTCGACCCGATACACGACTGTCCCGCGGTGCGACTTCGAGGTCCAACCGCTGCGTGACTCTTGAGGGATATCTTCGGAATTTTAAGTACAAGAGACACAAATAGGTATAGTTTTTTTGTTATCTCCCTAAATATATGACGTAGGTACATGCCAACCAGTATTTTTATTTAAGTTGGTGTGTATATCGGGTCGAAAGAATCTGATACCCGATTACCCGATATAAGCACTGAATTTGTAGTCATTCGAACGAGACACCGATAAACACTGTGTTGCGCACCGATAAACATATTTTAGGTACGAATAAGTGCAGTAACAGAGAAATTTTAAACATAAACTACTAAGTGCCGACTCGCACTTAGTAGTTTATTTTTAAAATTTCTCCACACGAAGGGTTACGTACCGTAAAAATCAGGCAACTTTTATTTGACAAAAATAAATGTTTTTTGGAAAACTAAATTTTCAAGTTTTTTATATTTTTATTTAAAGAAAGTTTCACATATTTTGGTTCAAGAGACAAACTCCTTGACAAACGATGAGCAAAAATAGCCAAAAAAGCAGTCGTTTTTTGTACGGGAGTCTTTTTAATTTGGATTTTTATTTTAATATGATAATTGCTGTTTTAGCGTCAAAAGAAATACACATTCTCTGAAAATGTTAACTGTCTATCTCTTATAGTTCTTCAGATAGAGCCCTGTGACAGACGGACGGACGGACGGACACCGGAGGCTTAGTAAGGGTTCCGTTGTCACTATACTACTAAACATTAAGAGGAAATTGTCACGTGGAGAAAATAAAAGAGATCTAAACGATAGAGGTAGAGATAAAAAGCTTTATTTATGCAAGGAAAAAGTAAGGCTTTCAATATTTACAAGTCCAAATACAAGAGATCACACGACTTAAAATGCAAATGAAGCGATTTAAAATGCAACTCCGAATAGAAAAGTCTTATCTCCGTATAATACCAAAAATCGAATGAGAATACTTCAAAACATAATCGTTAAACTCATCTCCACACACATCTCCGCTTTAGCCAGCACACATCTCCGCTCAAGTCTAGCCAGTACGCATTTCTGCACAGCTTCGGTGGATACACACTAGCTGAGAAACGTCTCTTCTCGTCTCCGCTTCGGCCATCTCTGCACATCTCCGCTTTTGTGGAATCCCATTTGTTCGTACGCTGATTAACTAGCCAATTATCAAATCTTTTGTCAAATAGTTCTTTTTCGTGCCGAATAGTCGTTGACAAGAAAATTGATCATTGATTAATTTATTAAAGAGATGACCAGAGTACAAACAACCGGTTCAGGCACTTTACTAGTTAATGACAGCCTAATTGGACTTAAAACCACGAAATCAACAAGTGCATTTAAGGATGCGTCCAGATTGAGTAACAAAATACAGTTATTTAACGTGTTTAAAAAATGTGGACGATTTATACAATATCAATACGGATGATGTGTTAAATTACATTCTTAATGTATAATGTTATATGTTACATAATTTGGACGCACTTTTAGAAATGCTTTATAATAGGCCTTTTATTTGGACTTTCAACAAGATAAAATAAATAAAGTAACAAGGCAATAATAGCAAACACAGTTAACCAGATTTTACCCAGTAGTACTCATAAGCGACTGAATATTTCCTAAAGTATCATAAAAATTACGTTCTCAAAAAAAATACAGAATTTATTTACAAGAAGAGACGTGCAACTAGAATATCAATACAGAGCTATTCTACCTAATGTTCTGCCTAGCAGACTAGATGAGACACTAAACTTGTTTGCGAGTGCAAGTAAAATTGTATCAATTTTGTTTACATAACAAAAATTATTATAATATGTAATAAAGATTCTTTGGTACAAATGCAACAATGATAAGTATTTTTACCTAAACCATTGTAAAACGGGTTTCGTCTGTCGTAATTATTTATGTAACGTATCTTACGACAATTTTTTCTAATAAAATGTGTCTTTATAGTCATGAGTAGCTCAAATGCAAAAATAAGCAAGACTTATGAGCAACTTAAGACACTTCACGGCAACACGATTCCTTTCCTAGTCAATAAAAACTAATAAGGAACTCTAAATCGTATATCTAGTAGTACTGATACAATGCTTATCTGCACGTACAATGTATTA
The DNA here is from genome assembly GCA_963662085.1 of Eupithecia inturbata. Taxonomy (NCBI): domain Eukaryota; kingdom Metazoa; phylum Arthropoda; class Insecta; order Lepidoptera; family Geometridae; genus Eupithecia; species Eupithecia inturbata. The sequence goes on from OY759195.1 coordinate 6,449,841, forward strand.
AGAGCAGTTTCTTGACCCTTTTGGGTGAAATAATTTTTTGCTATCACTTCATCGAACAAACATTGCTGTAGTATAAAAGGGTAGAATTTCTCAATCAGAGCACAGTTGAACTCCCATTGGGTTTACTGCACGATGAGAGCTATAATCGTGGTAGTGTTGGGCCTGGCCTCTATGGCCATGGCTAAAACCACTCTTATGGACAACCTTGTCAATATGGGTAAGTCTCTTACATAATAGTCACCTACATTTATAAAATTATCCACCCATGTCAGTGCTCATCATAATGTGATTGCTTTTATGTATTTTTATGAAAAAGCAGAGTACTTTTTCAACTCTAAACATATTCATATTTCTTGCAGATCTCAAAGGCCGACAGATGGTTATTCTGAAACTGATGAACCACATCATGGATCCAGTCATCGATAAGGACATCGAAGAAATGGGCAAAACCTTTAAAATTGACGAAAAAATGCACTGTTTCACCGTAAGTTTCAGAATCGCTTTGTTCCGTAGTAGATACTTACTAAAATAAAGTAACATTGCTATACAAATATTCATTTATTTCAGAAAACTGATGTCGTCAAAGATATGGTCAACATGATGAAGGTTGGTATGCTGCCTCGTGGAGAAATCTTCACTCTTAACATCGAGCGTCAGATGAAAGAAGTGGTGACTATGTTCCACCTGTTGTACTACGCCAAGGACTTCGCTTCGTTCATTGAAACTGCATGCTGGATGCGTGTGCGTTGCAACGAAGGCATGTTTGTCTATGCTCTCACAGTCGCTTGCCGTCATCGTGAAGACTGCAAGGGAATCATCCTCCCTGCTCCCTACGAAATCTACCCTTACTACTACGTACGTGCCGATGTCATCCAGAAGGCATACTTAATCAAGATGAAGAAGGGTCTGCTTGACATGAAACTCTGCGACTTTTACGGAATTAAGAAAACCGACAAGGGAGTTTTCATCATCGATGAGAACACTTTCGACAAACGCGTCGCCCTGAATGACGAAGACAAGCTCAGATACTTCACTGAAGATATCGATCTGAACACTTACTTCTACTACTTCCACGTTGACTATCCATTCTGGATGAAGGACATGATCATGAACAAGAGGAACGTTCACAGGCGTTTTGAAATGACTTGCTACATCTACCAGCAGATCCTTGCTAGGTATTATATGGAGCGTCTCTGCAACGGTCTCGGAAACGTCGTCGAGATGTCATGGCACAAACCAATCAGGACTGGTTACTGGCCTTGGATGATGACCCACAACGGTGTCCAGTTCCCAGTAAGGTTAAACAACCAAGTTATAGTTAAGGACAAGGACGTGAACGTCATAAACCTAGTCGAAACTTACGAGCAGATCATCAGAGAAGCTATCCTCAAGGGTTACGTTGAGGTAAATATAACAAATAATATCACATCAATATTATGAACGATGTTTCTTACTTCTTCACACCAAAACTACCGAACGATCGGCTTGAAATTTTGAAAAGGTTAGTTCTGGACCTAGATTAAAATATTATAGGCTTTTATATTACTAAAAAAAAACGCGTGTGAGGCCGCGGGCAGAAGCTAGAACTATATGATTTAGTTACCTATATATTTATTCTACAGGTTATCATAATTTTTGTTTTGTTTTATAGATCAACGGTCGCAGACTGGAGCTTACTAAGCCAGAAGATATCGAGAACCTTGGAAAAATAATTTTCGGTAAGGTTGACAAGCACGCAGAGGTCGCATGCGTCAACTGCGTCCACGCGTACCGATACCTCCTCGTCATCATGAAGGCATGCCTCGGTCTCAACACTGTTAACTCTGACAAGTAAGTATACAATTTTTTTTTTTAAATTACTTTTTTGAAGATTACAATTTGTAAATTTTTATTGATTTTGTTACAGATACTTCGTCGTTCCTTCTGTCTTGGACAGCTACCAGACTGCTCTTCGTGACCCTGTCTTCTACCAACTGCAGAAACGCCTTGTCAACCTGGTGCTCCTGTTCAAGAAACGCCTACCTTGCTACACTACGGACGATCTCCACTTCCCAGGTGTGAAAATCGATAACGTTATGGTTGACAAAATGGTCACTTACTTTGAAGACTACTTGATGGACATCACTAACGCTGTTGTTTTGACTGAAGATGAAATTAAAAAGACCCATTCCGATATGACCATCATGGCTCGCAAACGCCGTATGAATCACCAGCCTTTCAAGGTTACAATTGATGTTCTCTCTGATAAGACCACTGACTGCGTTGTCAAGATCTTTTTGGGACCTAAATATGACCACCTTCGTCGCATCATCGACATCAACACAAACCGTCTCAACTTCGTTGAGATGGACGCTTTCATTTGCAAACTGACAAATGGAAAGAACACCATTGTAAGAAAGTCCCACGATATGCACAACCTAGTCCGCGATCGTATGTTCACTCGTGACTTGATGAAGAAGCTCGATACCGTGAGTGACATGAACGATCTTTTCAAGATGGACATGAGGAACATGATGACTGGCTTCCCCACCAGGCTGCTTCTTCCTAAGGGTCGCGTTGGTGGTATGGACATGATGCTCTACGTTATCGTTACCCCTCTGAGGGTTGTTGACAACGTTGATGCCACTATGATGGACACAAACTGCAGGGACTGCGACTGCAAAGACACTGTCTGTGAATGCAAGGGCTCAACCTGCGGCTTCAGGTCCACCGTTCTCCTCGACAAAATGCCTCTTGGATTCCCTCTAGACAGGCATATTGATATGGCTATGTTCTTCACTCCCAACATGAAGTTCGTTGATGTGAAAATCTTCCACAAGTCTCAGACTTGCGATATGAAGACTAGGTGGGACCGGTATGTGTTGAGAAATTACAACCACGGGTGTTGTGACAGAACCCAGAACACATACGACGTTGACAGCAACATCTGCATGTCCAAGGATTGCATTGTCTAGAATCTACAACAGTTAGATAACTATAAATTTTCGATAAAAAAATAAATTCTCAGCAAGCAATATTTTGATGTTTTCATATTTTTTGACGCTCCCTTTAGTTATGATAGGTAGGTAATAGGCTAGAAACATATTAGAAACGCTTGGAGGAGGCTTTGATATCCTCATAGTGTAGTATCGGAAAATAAAGCTCTGTTTATTTTTTATTTATTTGTGTTGGTATTATCCACCGATTTTATAATACTATATTAGTAGTTACACTAAGAAACATTTAAAAAAACTTAACTTTTAACAACAGTACTTGTAGGACTGAACTTAGGTTCCTATACTGACGAGGGTAGGCTCGCAGATAGAAGTTGCTCCTACGGATTTTTAACTTTTAAAAATAGAAAATGACGCAGAAAGTGCTAGAAAACGCAGTACGTGAACTACAAAAACTTATCAGTGTGCTAACTGATAAAGTTGAGTCTCTGGAAGGCAAGGTAATCGAGAAAAATGCTCTTATTGCCAGCCAGATAGAAGTTATCAATACGCTCAAAACTCAAGTTGAGGGTAAGGAAAATTCAACATCGCAATCGGCAACAGCTATGGTTTTGCAAGCGCAGCCAATAGCAAAGTCTGTGCGACCAGCGCGCCTAGCTGCATCGGCCAAGTTGACCCAATCAGTGACAGCAAAAAGATGACGACTATGAGTGACAAGGTGAGGATACCCACAGGATGCACCGCTCCTCATAAGTGCAACGAAGAAAGAGGACACGCTAGGATAAGCCTACCAATCGCTACTGAAAGCGCTAGCCCGATTAGTAGGGTGACCATGACTTCTGAAAATGAAAAGAGTAACGCTGACAACAACGACGAAGGTAAATGGCAACAAGTTACCCGGAAAGGACGTCGCCCAACAAAACCACGTCAAATTCTGTTTGGATCGGGGAAAAAATTAGATGAACTTCAGTCAGCGGAGCGTCTGAAGTTCATACAAGCATGGTCTTTCAGACCGGAGACTACTACCGAGCAGGTTCGCCGTCACTTAAATAAGATAGCGTTCTGCGAGAAGTACCTAGTGGAGAAACGGACTATCAAAACGGACCAGCACGCAGCTTTCATCATTGGTTTCCCCGAAACACTCTACGATGTCCTATGTAACGCGACCGCATGGCCACTGGGCATCAAAATCTCGGACTGGTTTCGAATCGCCCCCCGCACCTCGGAGCGGGGATCGCTTGCACCCGAGACCGGCCGCATTGCCAGTGTCTCGTCGAAGCGCGCCAGTCGCTAACAACACCAGTGGATGCAGCACGTATGACTTACAATTGCAGGTTGAACAGTGTGAAAGTATTGTCGTATGTCACCAGAACATCAGGTCATTGGATAAAAAATCGCAGAGGTTAGAAGTGCTACTGAATAATGACTTAAAATGTGATATTCTCGCGTTAACTGAACACTTTTTAACTGGGCCCGAATTAGAATGTGTTGATATCCATGGCTACAAATTAGCTTCATTCTTTTTCAGACAACATATAGTGCACGGGGGCTCGTGTATTTTTGTCTCAGACAGAATAAAATGCGTTGAAAATAAGGACGTAACTAGCTTATCAGTTGAAAAAATTTGTGAAATATCGGCGGTAGACCTATTAGATTTTGACATGACTATTATTTGTATTTATAGAAGTAACAATAATGTTTCGAATATTGAATTTATTGACAAGTTGGAAGTAGTGCTCGATAAAGTTAGCGATTTAGGTATAAATTGTGTCATTGTTGGTGACTTCAATATCGATGTTATGTGTAATCTTGACAGTTCAGTCAAGCAACTATCTGACACACTTTCGGTCCATAATTTGGGAAATTTAGTCGACTTTCCGACTCGTACTACGGCGACCAGCTCCACCAGCCTGGACCACCTGTACACCAACCTGGCAAGCAGTGCTGTGAGCGTGACTCCCGTGGAGACCAATATCAGTGACCACTTCGCCGTAAAGGCTGTCTTCATGCGCCGCAAGTTACAGCCTTACTCTGTCGCTAATGTTAGGATTTTTAGTAATTCATATAAAGCTAATTTTGTTGCATCATTGGACAGTGTTGACTGGGATGATATACTAACTAGAAGGTACCAGCCAGCTGACACGATGACATCAATTATTAATGTAATAAGAAATAAAATTGAGATTTGCTTTCCTTATAGAAAGGTAACTAGAAACAAAAGAACTGACTTATCCTGGGTATCTCAGGATATTATAGACTATAAGCTATTATTATTCGACATCTTAAGATTAAGTAAATTAGATTCTAATAATGAGATAATTCAACATTTAATAATTGACATGAACAAACATTATGAAATTTTACTAAGTAATACTAAACGCGACTATTATAATAACATTATTCAGACTAACACGAATCCCACCAAAGGCATGTGGAGTGTAGTAAATAAGGAGAGAGGTAAAAATAATAAATAATAATATGGGTCGGTCTACAACGTCGATGACACGGAATGTCGTTAGCCTTGTGGTCGCCGCGCGTGAGAGGAAGCAGCAGGTCGCAGTTATGTGCTGCGACCTGTCCAAAGCGTTTGATGTTGCCGACCATACTATCCTCGCAGTTAAGCTGAGGCACTATGGCATCGATGGGCCAGCGTATGCACTGCTGACAGACCTCATGCGAGACAGGTCGCAGGTGGTGAAGGGAGGCGGCATCATGTCGGAACCACAGCAGTCGTACATGGGCGTAGCGCAGGGATCCTCGGTCTCGAACATCTTATTCTCAATACTATTGAATGACTTACCGGAGGCAGTCCCTGAGGCCGAGATCTTCATGTACGCGGACGACGTGGCCGCTGTGGTATCCGCTCCTTCAATCGACGCTCTGGAGATCCAACTGAATGCCGTGGCGGCACGGCTAGCTGAGTGGTTTAGAGTAAACGGACTCGCTCTTAATTTGAAAAAGACCCATTTTATTCACTTCCGGTTCTCAGGTGCACCCGTCAGGGCGCTGGCTGTGACCATTGACAGCAAGGCTATTGATCAGGTTGAGTGCACAGGGTTCTTAGGATTCCAGATCGATAGGGGGCTGATGTGGGCGAAACACATCGATGTGCTGTGCGGACGGCTGGGCAGTGCGTGCTACGCGCTGAACCGGGTGAGCCGGGTGGTGTCTGTGGACGTGGCCCGAGCATGCTACTTTGCCACAGTACACTCGCAGCTCCAGTATGGCGCCGAGCTGTGGTCGCGCGCTGCCGACTGGGAGCGTGCGTTCCGCATGCAAAAAAGGGCCATACGAGCGATGGTACGGATACGCAGAGATGTCTCGGCCAGGCCGCACTTTAAGAGCCTAGGCATCCTTACACTGCCCTGCATAGCCATTTCGCAGGTAGCGCTGTATGTGAGGAGCAACCTCGGCTCCTACGCAACGCACGGCGACTTCGCATACCGCACTCGTAACCAGCACAGATTGGTGTCAATAGCGCGGTCCCTGACTAAGTCGTCGAAGCTAACTCATGTTATGGGTCCGCAAGTGTACAACAGGGTACCAGACTCGATTAAGGGGGTTACAGGCGATGCTATTTTTAAACGTCGCCTAAAAAGTTGGCTTATCGAACAAACATTTTATAGTTATGATGAGTTCATAAGCTTAAAATGATAGTTTTTATTATATTTGTCTAATGAATGTTATTTATTTATCGTTTTCTGTTTCTTTGGGAAATTATGTACTTTGTATGTTAAGTAGATACAATTGTAGAATTTTATATCATGCTAAGATTTAAGTATCTGACATGTAACATTTTGTTATGAATAAAAAACTATGAACTATGAACTATGAACTATAAGTTCAGTCCTTGGCCTTGTCTTTGTAATCGAAGCCTCCCGTACACAATAACAAACGCGCTGGCACACAGCTTTGAAAAATTTATAATACACAGTTATTCTCAACTTTAGTAACTACAATTGTACGTTATAGGTCAGTCTGTGCCAATGTTGTAAAAGTAGCGTCCTTTATCAGAGTTTTACAAAACTAGTTTCCAATTCAGCCTTTGAAGAGATCACTCGCAAAAGTTAAACTCTAGTACCTGTTGATACACAGCCCTGAAGGAAGATGGCGTTGCTACATAATAAAACGAATCAAATAATTAAAATCCTCCTACGTTGGAAGTCGGCTAAAAATACACACTGTAGCTTAGTAATAAAAGTAGTTCAGTAAGCTGCCTTACTGCCTTAGGAATATTATAAGCACCTGCCTACACTCTAACTGAAAACTCCATTTTGATAACAATCTTATAACGCCTAAAATATTAAAAAAAAATCCAAAACTGTCTCGAAAATATGTAACCTACAATGTTTTTAAAAAAATATTATAATATAAAATATTATTATAATTTAAATGCGGTGCGACTTCGAGGTCCAACCACTGTGGGACGGATATCTCTGGAATTTTAAGGAGTACAAGAGGCACAAATATAGATTTTTTTCATGTCTCGTTAAATATGTCATATATTTAATAGGTTCATGCCGTGCCTGCATTTTTTTATGTTGGTTCGGATATCGGGTCGAAACGAGCTGATACCCAATTACCTACCCGATATAAGCACTCAAAGTCAAAGTCAAAAACTCTTTATTTCCATAAATACAATAAATGTATACTTAGAAAAGGTCAAATTCTTAATAATTTAACACTGACACGGAAATAAAGTGATATTTTTGATTTCAGTCGCTTCGGTATGTTGACTAAAGTAAAGAAGCGACGAAGAAACCTTTAGCCTGTTAGTTGTTATTTTTCGAGTTGGAGCAAATCCCGTCCCAAGCTTTTTTATCCTCTAGATAATCTGATATTTTATAGTAGGCCTTTTTACACAAGAAGGTTTTGACAATTTGTTTGAATTTATTTACTGATAATTTTTGCAACTCACTAGGAGTTTTGTTGTAGAAGCGTATACATTGCCCTTTTAAAGATACATTGATTTTGTGTAGTCTAGTTGTGGGCACAGCGAGTTTATGTTTATTTCTTGTATTCAAATTATGTACATCGCTATTTTTAGGGAAGCGATTGATATTTCTATGAGTGTACAATAGGTTTTCATAAATATATTGACATGGTACTGTCATTATGTTTATTTCGTTGAATTTTTCACGTAGGCTTTCTCTGGGACCCATATTATAGATTGCACGAACAGCCCTCTTCTGCAGCACAAATACGGTGTTAATATCTGCAGCGTTCCCCCATAGCAGTATGCCATAAGACATAACACTATGGAAGTAGCTGAAATAAACTAGTCTAGAAGTATCAACGTCTGTAAGGTGACGGATTTTTTTGACTGCATACGCTGCAGAACTAAGTCTCTCGATAGCTTGTCTATGTGTGGGCCCCATTGAAGTTTACTATCTAAGGTTATTCCTAAGAATATGGTACTATTAACAATTTCTAACGTTTCTCCTTTGACGGTTACATCAGCCTTAACTTGTTTTACATTAGGTAGAATAAACTAATGCATTTCGTTTTGGTTTCATTAAGCAAAAGGTTATTGACATTAAACCAATGGACTATTTTTGAGATTGCATTATTCACATCGTCGAAATTAGTGCTTTGTCGTTTCATTTTAAAAATTAATGAAGTATCATCAGCAAACAATACGATCTCGTGGTTATCCTTTACAAGATGAGGCAGGTCGTTAATATAAACTAAAAATAGGAAAGGACCAAGGATAGAACCCTGTGGTACACCCATTGTAACTACAGACCCCGAAGACCGTTTCCCATTAATGTCAACTCTTTGTATCCTATCACTCAAGTAAGATGTAAGAAGATCCAAAGAGGTGTCTCTTATTCCATAGTGATGTAGTTTCCTGATTAATGTTTCATGGTGTACGCAATCGAATGCTTTTGACAAGTCGCAAAAAACACCTACAGCATCTTGCGACTTCTCCCAAGCATCAAAAATATGCGATACTAACTCAACACCGGCATCAGTAGTTGACCTACTGCGAGTAAACCCGAATTACTTACTATGTAGCAGGTTATTGCCATTGAAATGTCTAAGCAATTGATGCAAAATAAGTTTTTCAAAAACTTTGCTGAATGTAGGCAGTACTGATATTGGTCTAAAGTTAGTGGGGTCAGACCTACTACCAGATTTAAACAATGGTATTATTTTACTACATTTCATTAGATCAGGAAATACGCCACAATCAATAGATTCATTGAATATAAAAGCTAGATCTGGTGCAATAGTATCAATTAATGGTTTAACAATTCTAACGGAAATGCCCCAGAGATCTGCAGTTTTCTTTATATTTAAAAGTTTAAAGGCTTTTTTAATGTCAGTTTCATCGACATGGTTGAATTTAAGTTTATTTTCGCATTTAGGTACATTTTTTATAAGTAATGACTCAGCGATTACTTGAGAAGAGTTTAGACACTTTGTAGTAGAGATTGGAACGTCAGTAAAAAAGTTTTCAAATGCTTGGGCTACTTCAACGTCATTTTTGATAGAGCAATGATTAATCTTTAAATTGTAATCATTATCGTAGGTACTGACCTTTCCAGTCTCACTATTTATTATTTTTCACGTTGATTTTATTACATTTTCACTATTTCTAATTTTCGAGCTAATATAATTTGATTTTGCTATTTGACAAACTTTTCTAAACATTTTTGAGTAGTTTTTTACTTTACCTTTGAACTCCTGGCTAAAATTGTATTGTTTTTCACTATACAGTTCATACAACGTTTGTCTACTCTTATGTTGTATACCTACTGTTGCCCACTCACTAAAGTTAAGTTTTTCTGAGACCATGATCGACTTGGATGTGAATATTGAATTGAACGCATTGGTGAATTTATTAAAAAAACTACAATACGACTCATTTGGGCTGTTATGTGAGTAATTAGGTGATGGTTTAGAATCCCAATCCAATCTCAACCGTTCAAATCGACTTGTGGTCACAGGTATGTATTTTATTTTTTTGGTACAATTATTATTTTTTACTTGGATTTCTAATTTAATTAATTGACCTAAGTGGTCCGATTTTAAATTGCTTATTATTTTTTTACTAACATATTTTCCAGTTTGGCAAATAAATATATTATCTATACATTTTGCTGAGGTTTCAGTTATTCTAGTTGGTTCCATAAATATTGGCCTTAGATTATAAGAGTTAAATAAATTAGTTAATCTACTACTGAGGGAGTAAACTTCTAAAAGATCAATATTAAAGTCTCCACATACCATGAGATTTTTATTAGATTTTGATATTTTAAATAAGATATCATCCATAATTTTTTCAAATATTTCAAAAGAAGCTGATGGTGGGCTGTATACGCTTACTACAATACTTTGCTCCAGCTCAACACATGCTACTTCGATGTGGCTTTCAACGGATAAGCATATTATGTCCTTACGTTCTTTGAACTTTATGAGTTTATTTAGTAACATTAAAGAGCCTCCACGAATAGCATGTGATCTGCAAAAAGAACTACCAACCTGGTGGTTACTGAAGTTAAACATGAGCTCATAGCTTTTCAGCCAGTGTTCTGTTAAGCAGATGATGTCAATATCAAATGAGTTCATGTACAATTCCAATTCTAACAATTTACTTCTCAATCCTTGAATATTTTGGTGCACCAAGTTAGTAGACTTTGCATTCATTTTACAATTTTGTTTTCTTTGTTTTTTCCTGTGATTAATACTATTTGACTGTTTATTGCTAGAGACTTCCTCTATTGTCGTTATTTCTAATTTAAATGACTTGGAATAACTTCCAAGGTCTGGTTTTTTAAATCATTACAATGCTCAAAAGAAGCATTTTTTGTAGCCAAGTTTTTGGCTGTAGTTTTAAAATAATAGGATAGCGAAGTTGCTATCTGTCTTTTATAATAATTGGATAGGTAGTAACTACCTTGAGTCATATAATATTTTTTACTAACAATACTGTTAGTATCAATCACATGTACATTGTTGTTGCATGAAATAGTATGCAATGTTATATTAAGCTTATATCTAAGGTTGTTCTCTGATTGTGGCAAGCTGTCGCTATAGGGGAATGTGAACATCACAACTTGTTTTAAATTTAATGAGCACAGTTTGTCCACATACCTAATCAGGTCAGATTTGTTCACATTACCCCTATTTCCAAGGCATATTATTAAGTTTGAATTACTATTAAAAGTTTCGTTGTCAATTTTGTGCATAATATTATGCAGGTTGGAATTTGGAAAACAATTATTTATTAAAGGATGTTCCATACTCATATTTAAGAACTGACCCATATTTTTTCCAATTTCATCGCAGTACATTATAGTTTTTATACCTGAGCATGAAGTGCTGAGATCCAGATGGGATGCAGCTGACACAGTACTGTCCGGACCTGAGTGGTCATAGACTGGGCCAGGATCACAACAGCCGCAGCCCTCCTGAATCCTGCCCTCCAGACTCACCTGGCTACTGAGGAGTGCATCCATGGCCAGATTGAGTTCCCTTGTCTGTTCAGTAGTTCTTTCATAAAGGCTGATGTAGTGCCCTAGGGAGTGCTCGGCCTGGCCAAGTTTACATCTCAATTCTTGCAATTCAGTCTCATATTGGATCTGATTATAATTTAGCTGTAATGTACAGAGCTCTAATTCATCAACAACTTTACTTTTACATTTTAGATCAGATACTACATGTTTTTGATTTTCTAATAAATTTTGAGTTTTTTTTATAAAGTTATTTATTTTAACATTTTTTTTAAACTTTTTTTTACTAAGATTGTGTTTGTTGTTTTTGCTACTAGCCTCCACATTACACACTGATTCATCTATAGTTAAGTCGATAGTTTGCATTGTGTGTAAATTGCTGCCTGCAACAGAAACTTGGCCCGAGGATGAATCAGCAGTTACTAACTCATCAAATAAGCTTTGTGTTTTCGCGGTGGCAGAGCTAACGGCCGCATCCTCCAGCTGGGTGATATGGTGGTGGGCATCACATAGTTGTTTCTCCAGGACTGAAGTTCTATGCAGGACGGACTCAAACTCAACGCCACATTTTTCATCGAACCTATCTATTATCAACTGAAGCCTATCCCGTTTCTCAGTAATAGAAAGATTTTGGGAATGTAACGCAGACATCTCGCTTTTTAAGTTTTTGTTATTATTAAGGGCTTCTATGAGGATATTTTCATTATCAACTAATTCCGCTTCTAATTGTCCAATCTGCTTCTTAGCTGACTTTAATTCCTGTACAGCCTGATTTAACTGAATCAACGTGTCGGCTCTACGAGTCATCATTATGAATTAGTGTAGTGAGTGTCTTGTGAAATCAAAACTTGTAAATATATTATGTAGGTAGGTAGGTACCGAAAGGCAGAACGAACAATGTCCAGGTTGTGTTTTCAAAAAGATTGGTATGTACTTACGTTACTTTTTAGATGTACACTTTGTTGGAAATAGTATTCCTTCACGTGAGAAATTGGTATTTGTACCTACTAAGCACAAAACACTTACAAAAACACAAGCCGGCAAAAGAAAATTCTAACCGAAATCGATGTTTTTCCGTTGGCTCATCAATCAGGCAACTTTTTCAAAGAACATCAAATTTTCACTTGTTCGGAGACTTCTTTAAATCTATCTATGTACCTATCATATTTTTAGTATCTGATTTGTTGTTATTACAGTTACTTATTTATTGTAAGTTTATGTGGTTCAAGAGATACCCTTAGCCTTGACAAACAAAGACCAAAAATAATAACACAAAAAAAACTTTATTTTTATTATTTGTTGTTACAGCTGCAGCGGCAAGAAAAATACACATTCTCTGAAAATTTTAAGTCTACCTCTTAAGGTTCATGAGATAGAGCCCTGTGATAGACGGACAGACGGTTTGCGGAGGCTTAGTAATAGGGTTCCGTTTTCACCCGTCGGGTACGGAAAAATTAAGAGGAAATTGCTTTTAATTTCACGTGGAGAAGATAAAAGAGATCTAAACAATAGAGGTAGAGATGAAAACATTCATTTATGCAAGGAAATAGTAAGTCCTTCAATATTTATAAGTCCAAATACCCGACACACCATTCAAATGTTTCAAAATGCAACTCAAAATAGAACTGCCCCATCTCCGTGAAATACTAAAAATCGCATGGAGATCCTCCAAAGCATCGTTGTTAAACTCGGCCGAAGATAGCATAGGTAATTAAATATACCACCTTCTAATTGGGTTCTATCGATGTTTTTTTCAAATTCTTTATTTATAATATTTCATAAGTCAATAATCAAATAATGCTGGACAATCAACACAGAATCATCTAGTGAAAAAAAAATTTTAGAACAACACTACATTATAATCGATACAATTAATATTCAGTGCGGATATCGAGTCGAAAAGATCCAATAAATTTGACCGATAACGCACGGCAGGGCTGATGTGCATGGTCGCTGGAAAGAAGTGTCCTAAACCTTACGGCGCGGCGTAAGCGCGGCGGGTTTCTCATTCTAATCTTAATTCTAAACTCATTCAATCTCATTCTAAATTCATTCTAATTTTAAGCTTCTTATTTTAACAAGTTTAAGTTATATCGTAAAAGTGATCTAAGAAAATAAACAGTGCGTTATTTTATGTAAAAACCGTTTAATTACGTTGTAAATGACAGATAAAGTACAATTTGGTATATAGGAATAGTCTAGCCAAATAATAACAAAAACATCCAAAAACAAACCCCGCGATGAAAACCAAAAAACTATATAAAATTCTAAAAGTAAAGTGAAATAGACGGGTTTGGTATATAGTGCAATTAGGCTTCAAATCAAGAATTTTGATACGTTGTGATTGTTTTATTTTGGTTGAAGGTGTATGCAAAATTTTTCAAAACATGTTCCCTATGCCACAATCAGTGCCATCTTTGAAGGAGTAGCTGAATTATGCAAATAAAGACTACAAACAGCAACAAAGAATCACTGGAAATTTTAAAAAAAAAATTGCAATTTAAAAACATCAATACAGGGATTTGATAAGCTGCACTCCATCTGCATCAAGCTAAATCCAGTAAATAAACTCTGATATATCGAAAGTCTTTCAGAACTCTTATCATCCCAACCCTATTAAAATAAGTCCGATTTTTATAAAAATCGGAACACAGTATCTTTACAATGGAACCCATATGTCTAAAAAAAAAATTTGGCATTTAGATTTTTATATTGGTAACCGCTCCAAAAATGGAACACTAGGATTATACATACGAGTACATGTAAGAAAATATCAGTGGCTATGGATTTATTTATGAAATAAAACAATTTAATTTTATTAGTTTATTAGTTTAATCTTTAAGCACAATTTACATTGCTAGTCTATATGAGATCTTTCCTTCAGTAAATATGGGTAATAATTATTAAAAATTTGTGAAGCTCAACGCAAACTGTGCAATTTTGTACTCTTTCGGTTTGGATTGTTTACAAACATTTCACATCGATCTTGGCTGGAATATATAAAGCACGAGCACATGAAACGTTTTTAGGATATTTCTTTGATGTCATGCAGTAGCGAAAACGTAAATAATATCACGCGACACGCTCTCACAGAAGTACCTAGTCACTTGGATGGCGGACAACGGCTTTCTAATCAATTATGAAAAAAAACAAAAGTTATGGAATTTCGACCCTTTCAAAAAAAATCTCTAAATATACTATTCAAATTCAACAAGACAATTTTAGAATGCCTTATCAGTTTTTCACTACTTGGCATCACTATAAACACCTACAAAGAAACTAAAACTTCAAAGAACATAAAAAAAAAAATTAAATCGAAACTATTCTGTTTCACGTACGCGTTACGAGAACTAATCAAGACCACTGACCTTCCAACAGCGCTAAATGCATATTATGCATATGCACACAGTCACTTATTCACAAATAAATTAAAACAATTCTTATTTGACAAATGCTATTGTATTATGACGTCATCAAGCATGGGTACGTGCTCGATGTATGACGTAAATGAATTAATAAATGACAAAATAGACAAATTGACATACTAAAAATGATAAAATTTAATTTAATTTAAACACAATTATATTAACAACAATCTATGTAATTTATTCTTAACTTTTTTTACTAAACTGCTTACCTACATACGAGATACGATGGTAACTAACTATATTTTTGCTACAGTGTTGCCTCAGTCCTGTTAAAACGAACTGGTTTATTTACCAACTTTATAATTTTTATATCTTAGACTTGACAAGTACCTACTACTCACCTTAGTACCTACATATTTTTACCAAAACTAACCTTCAAATTAAAATTAAAAATGCTTTATTTCCTTTAGACCTTACAGGACTCTTGGACACGTCACAAAATTCAAATTATATAAAGTAAAACTAGGAAATAAAGTGAATACTTTGATTTTTTGTTCACTTCAATATTTTTAAGGTAAAGTAAAGAAGCGAACAAGAAACCTTTACCTTGTTAGGTTGTTAGTTTTAGAGTAGGAGCAAAACTTGTCCCAAGCTTTTTTATCCTCTAGATAATCTGATATTTTGTAGTAAGCCCTTACCTCGGTCTGCCTTCCACTTGTTGTTACGCTAACAGGGTTCACATTGTGATACATATATATTACCTACCAATTAAGCCCAATTAAGTGATGAGACCAATATATAAGTATTAAGTATACGATGTAGTAATATAAGTTTTTCTCAAATCTAAATGACGTTCACGTGGGTAACTCTTATCATCGAAGTTCACTGTTCGCATCGCAAAAACAAAATGACTTCTTTAGGGGTCATTTCGATAACCCTATTTGTGTCTAATAAGTTAATGTTATGGTAGGTTATGTCGTTTGATAAGTACATATTGACCGTGACTTTGTGATTAAGAAGATGAAGATTTTCGAGAATCGAAACTTTTCGGTGCCTTTTAAGGGTTTCGTGTTCGGGTACGAAACCTTTATGGTCTCGCTCTGTCTCTCCTTTTTTCGCTCTTGAATAGTTCACAATACAAATTGTGATGTCGAAATTTTAAAATATACTTCCAAGATCAAAAGGGGTATCAAATAAAAGGTACATATCAGTTTAACCATTTCAAAACGTTTTTTTAAATTTATCTAGGTTTCATACTTTTTGAAGTGCATTGAAAAGAGTAGATTTTTTTTTTTTTTTTTTTTTTTTTTGTATAAGTACCCGAATCTCCGAAGTTTGCAGAGCGATCCATCTGAAACGTATGTAATGTACCTACTGTTCTCACATATTCATAAGATAGCGAAGTTTTTCACTGGTACCTATATAGTAGGTACTTATTTGTATGAAGCTCTCTGAATATCAACTTGAAGCTTGAAAGAAACCGTCTGATGTAGTCCACGCTCCGACATATCATGGCGGGCACCAAGAAGTTTCAGCAGCTTCTCGGGGAAATATTTGTTGCCTTGGAACCCCACTGATGACGCTGACGAGACCCTACACAATCTAATATCACATAAACGAAAAGGCTGCGATATATGGAGTGGGGTTTATGGTAAAATACTTGAAAAACGCAGTACAACTACTTTATTTTCAAGTAATTCTGTCTGTTATTCCTTGGAACTCAATAGATCCAATAAAATAGAATTGCCTTAAACATGGAGCCTAACAAAACAAAATATGCATAAACTGGAGACTTGCCAGCACAGTATGGAACGAAGCATGCTCAATGTTCTGTTAAAAGACAAAATAAAACTGGAAACGTTAAGAAATCAAACAAAACTGAACGATGTAACATACCACATAAGAAAACTAAAATTGAGATGCGCAGGTCATCTTATGAGAAATAATAAAAAAAATGGGCTAAGGACATAAAAGAATATACCATTCTTTTATGTCCTTAGCCCATTTTTTCCAAGACAAAACAAAAGAAGGAAAGGGAGACAATGTATTAGATGGGAAGATGATCCAAAAACTAGCCAGGGTTACTTGGAAGAGGATAGCCCATAACAGGAAAGAATGGCAAGCTCTAGGAGAGGCCTATCCGGGGACGCAAGACAATCTAAGTACCGGTGTCAAATAATCAATAGATAAATAAGTTATTGTATAAATACCCAGTTAAGATTATCACTTATGTTTAGTAAGATTGCTGAATAAAGGCTATTTTTATTAATGTTAATATATCATTACACATTCTAAACGCCAGGTCATAAACCCTTCGTTACTTGATGACATTACGTGTTTCAAGCTTGTTTGTCTAAAGCTAGGGCATCGACGTTATTTAACTGACTATTATCATTACGAAAGTTTATTTAATTAATAATCTGGAGCATTGAACTAAGTACTTTATCTCTGTTTAGGGTTTCTATAAAATGATGCATTTATTTTGGTAAGCATCAGTTGGTGAAGGAAAATGAAGCCATTAATAGGGTTGGTGGTTACTTTCGTGACAGTGTCGGGGTACCTGATCAATGTACCGGTGTCGCCTATTGCGGAGCCGACTTTGGGTAAGTATTTTTTCCATTTATCTCCCCCGTGACCTTTGACAGAACCGGTAGTGCGAAAAGTATTATCTTGCGTGACAAAGCCTGGTTGACATAGCCGGTAGTGTCATAGGAAAGTTTTTCTCTCCTTTGACATAACCTGGTTAAAAAGCTGGTAGAGCCATAGGAAAGTTTTCTCTTCCGTGACATACCCTGGTTAACATAGCAGGTAGTGCCATAGGAACGTATTCCTTCCCGTAGCACAACTGTTTGATGCAACCGGCAGGGCCATAGGGAATATTTATCTCTCACTAGCTGAACCGACAGACGTTGTCCTGTCTTAATTGTGAATATTGAATTCGAATTGGTATTATGGTCGTTAAGTTTTCTTAATATTTCTAATTTCTGCGCAACTTTCTTAGCGAAATCGGTCCATCCGTTCACGCGTAATGCCGTGACCAAGGGAAATAGGGATTTACTTAAATATATATAGATAGATACACACACACACACGAGACACGAGTGATTGACATAACCCGTAGGAAATGCCATAGGATAATATTATATTATATGATTCTACGAATCTTGATATTTACACAATTCCAATATGTCTATTCTCTGAAATGCTCGTAAACTCGGGATTATCACCATTCTGTTCTATACCGATTATTACATTTATCAGGGATAATTGACTTCAACTAATGCACAAACCGTTTGTCTTCAGCGCCAGCGGGATGGATCCACTTGCAGAAACTTATTCTTTCCTTGTTTGAGAACGTGTGTGAAGAAAGTGACAACCCCACAGTTGTACGGCTTTCAGAGGAGTTCTGGACTACGACTTCTGTTTCTGATTTTTGGGCAAGTATTTTGTTGTTGTTAATCAGATTTTCCCAACATAACAGTATGTCTTCCGTGTATTTCACTTACCTAAGCACAGTAAGATTAATGTTAATAATGTTATGTCTTAGAATAGGCATACAATACTATAATTAAAATACTTTATATCCACAAAAATAAATTACAGAGCAAACATTTGAACACAACGGTATAATGGGCGCCTACTCGATCATACTCGAATTCTGTTGCTACAACATTGGCATTACGAGAAGATTACGAGTAACCTGAGGGACGTGCATTATTATTTAATTGACGTTAGTAACGAGACGTGATCGTTTCGTCTCCTTTATGAATGGGAATTTGCATAGTTTCCTGTCCGCACGATAGACGCGCTATACCAAATTGTGTAGAAAAAGGAGACGTCACCATGACGTCTCGTTACTAACGTCAAATAAACTCACCCCTTTGATTTCTCTCTTGATTTTCAGCATTCCTTTTTAATATTGTTACTTTTTTTTATCGAACCAATCGAAATGTAGCTTTTTTTCCAAACCTACCTGTCAATTGCATCGGATACTAATCCCATTTTTATAATTTTCAGAACGCTGATTGCTTCACAAAACTGCAGCAGCTAAAATCTTCTGGTAAATTGATGGCTAGAGGTGTAATTTTCACTGAAAACAACCCAGAACACGTCACAGAACTTAAAATCGTCTCCGAAGTTCTCGAAAATGCAAAGACATTCGACACGTTCTACAAAGCAGCGTGCTGGGCAAGACAGAACCTCAACTGTGGACTTTTCGTTGACGTTATTTACTTGGCTTTAGAAAACAGGAGCGATATGGAGAAAATAACCCTACCAGCGCCTTACGAATTACTACCAAACTACTTCATCCGCAAAGATATTATAATCCAAAGCTCGTCTATACTTGCTGGACAGCCAGTAGCACCTGCAGAAGGTGTGCGAGACGAAGGCAATGCATACACACTAGATGCCAACTACACAGCAAACATCCACGACGGCGATGAGGAATCAAAACTGGCTTACTACCGCGAAGATGTAGGGCTTAATTCCTACTACTTCTTGAACATGCTCAAATGTGCTTCATGGAACAACGTTGAAGTTGACATAAACAGTCGGTATGGCGAAAACATGTACTTCTTAATGAAACAGTGGATGTCAAGATACAATTTAGAAAGGATCTCAAATGGCCTGCCTGAAATAGATGGCGTAAACTGGGATCTAGTATCAGACATTCCCTACGACCCCATGTTAGTGTATTCCAATGGTAATGAATTCATTCATAGCACTTCGCAAATTAATATTGAAGAAAATGAAGACAAAGCTTTACTAAAAACTATCGAAGCCAACCTAGATACTGTTGTCGGACACATGGTAATTGTTTGGCCTTATTTTCACTCTGAAACTTTTATGTTTAATGCAAAAGATATTGTAACTTTTACAAGATTCGTTATTTACAGAGGGATAGTGGGTATAACAAAACTCAAATATTGAACCATTTGATGGAGATCCTAGTTACTGGCGAGAGGAGTTACGAGAATTTGGCACGACGGCTGCTTGGCAAAGCTCTCAGCAACAATGGGTAATATAATGTTACTAAAATCATTAAATTTTAGCCTATAATTCACACACCTATTCGTGTAACAAATCGAGCCGTAGGCAAACCTTATAGCAGAAAATATTTTTTTTCTCTTATTACAGAAATCCTTCCGTGTTGGAGCACTACATGACATCATTGAGGGATCCGATATTTTGGAAACTGAACAAGAAGATTGTTGATTTAATCGACAATGCTCTAAGAGTATTACCAGCATATGCTAAGAATGAACTATATTTCCCAGGAGTTGAAGTAGTTAACGTAGAAGTCAAAAAAATGATGACAAACTTTGAATACTTTGAATTTGATATTACGGATGCATTGAAAATAGGAAACGGTGATAGCACATTCCATGTCAAAATAGGACAACCTAGGCTGTCTCACAAGCCATTCACAATGAAAATTAACATCAGCTCTCTCGTAACACATAAGGGAATGGTAAAAGTTTACCTTGGACCAAAAATCGCGCCCGGAGAGTTCTCTAAAAAGAAGAATTTGTTTTCTTTATTGGATTGTTTTGATATTAACTTGAAAAAGGGGTCTAACATGGTAACCAGATCCTCAGAGGATTTGACACGATTCTCAAGTGATTTTGTTTCTATCAGAACACTGCACAAGAACGTTGTGGATGCGCAATTTGGCCTAGACTCATTACCTCTCACTAGTATTAGCACTCAAATCCAATACCCATCCAGACTGGTCTTGCCTAAAGGTACAACTGAAGGACTTCCTCTTCAAATACTAGTTTTTGTTGCACCATACATAAAAACATCTTTAACTGGAGCGTCTTCAGCAGCAAGTACGGAATTTAATGAAGCTGTAATGTCAAAACTGTATCCGTTGGACTTGCCTATTGAAGATAATATGCTCTTAGGTCTTCCAAATTTAATGTTTAAAGACACTATTGTGACCTTTAAAAGTAGTGGTGGAGGCTCCGGAGAAAAAAGTGGGTACGTCCGCCCTTCTCAACCCAACGCATGGGGTAGTGGTTACCAATCAAAAGAATCTTATCAAAAAACTGATTATAAAAAGTTTGATTATAAAAACATTAACAAAGATGTCGTACCAAAAAATGTGCCAACAGAAGCGAATATACAAATCCCTACAGAAAGTCTAGATGACATTATAGTTATTGACTCTCAAGATCATGAAGTTTTGGGACTTTACGAAATCCAAAATGATAGTCCAGTTGAAGAACCAAAGAGTCTCGTTCGTGGCCAACTAAAACAATCATCTCAGAAATCGGGGCTTTCTTTTAAAAAGTTTGACTACAAAAAACTCATAAACGATAAAAAGGTTAAAAATAAAGAAAATACTACACCAGAAACACCGCAAGAAGAACAAATAGATGTGAGCACTACAAAATATGTGGACATTGGAGTGGTCAAAATACCTAACGTTATTGATGAAACAATTGAGAGGAAAATTGACCAAAATGAAAGCGAGGAAACAAAAAATGTTGAATTGGTAAGAAAACCTTACGGTGTTAATAAAACGACTGCTCAAAAATTTTACAAAAGAGAAAGTGAGGAAACAGAAGACGCGGACACTGTAAGGCATGTTGATATGGAAGTGGTAAAAATACCATACGTTTATGATAAAACTATTGAAAAAAAGTTTGACACAGGTAAAAGTGAAGAAACTGAAGATGTCAACCTAGAACATCTTAAAGTGTTAGGGATAGATGATGAAACTAAGGAAATAAGATTTGTACCAGTCCTAAGAATGTCAGAGCCAATGAACAAAGCATTCACCATTTATGACTTTATCATTCGTTCATTTGATGATGACAAAGAAGAAAAAACCGATAATGATGATAAACTAAGCAAAGACGAGAAGAAAAACAATAGCGGTGGGGACATAGTGAACTATACCCATGTTGAATAAGGGCACCTAATTACCCTTATTCAACATGGATAGAGTTCACCATATCACGTTCACAGTAGGTACAAAGTAGGAACAAGAGTTTGAAATAGTTAGTAAAGTTATTATACTATTATTAAGCTGTTATTGCTGTTTTATATATATATATATTTTTTTTGTAAGTATATTGCTACTTGCTATTAGTGCCAAATACATTTATAAATCTGATAAAACTTATTGTATACAGTAAAAAGGCATCCTTGTACTTAGTGTAAAGAACCAGTTAGTCTTAATTTTTATAGTTACTATGTTGTTTTCTGGACAAAAAATAATGGTACAAAGCCGATGCACATTATTGCTATTTCACAGTTTCCTATCATTATTTTGGATCAGTTCCAAATATTCTACAACGACACGCTTTCCCTATTTTCATCGCTGAAAATTTAAAAACCATCGGTCACCACTGTGACACGGCTGGATCACAAATAGAAAATATTTTACAGTTGATTACAAGGTTTCAGGTTTTCTTATTGTCCTTATTTATTATCTTACAGTAGTTGTTTGTTCTAAGAATGTCATACACTTATATTATGTTTTCATTGTTAGTAGAATTTCATCTAATGATCGTTAGTCATAAGTATAGCGTCATCGTTATAATGGATGACTCAATAGTGAATCCAAATAAATAATAGATGATGAAATACGAGTATTTTTCTTGGATACCTATATTCATCAAAAATTTCGCGTACGATTTTTTTTTATTATTTTTATTATGGCTGTGGGCCATACGCCTCAGATATTATTATTATTTTCAGCCGTTACTGTTCCACTGCTGGGTTTGCCCGGCAGTCCTAAGGAAACGCAAAGACCTCTCTTTTCTCCTTCCACTCCTCGCGATTTAACGCTGTTACAGGCCATGATGGATTATGTGCGTCAAGCTCGTGTTGCCTTCTCATCCTGGGCCTTCCACGTTGCCTCCTAGCGTTGGGAGGGCTCTACTCCGTACTGGTCTTTGCTCACAAGTCGCTGGACATTCGGCAAACGTGTCCGGCCCAGTTCCATTTCAAGCTACCGTCTCAGATAAGGCAAAAAATAATAATTAAGATTAAGATTGTTATTAACAAACAAAATTACAATCAAAGAATAGAAAAAAATAGACCTAGTATTTACAATTGAAACAATTAAGCTATTAAGTAATGTATTTTGTTATGTTTATCAGTCATCTAGTACCCATAACACAGCTCTGCTTAGTTTGGGGCTAGATGATGTTGTGTGGATTGTCCAGCATTATAATTATTATTATTATTTGCACACTGTTGCAAACAATCTACAGATAGCTCATCTGATCCATATCAATTCCAGTCGGAAGCGTCGATTGTTGATTTTGATTGTTAAAAAACTAGATATTAGGTAGTAGGGTGGTATTTAAGCCCTCTCATTCACTCATTCAATCCATTTTCAGAATTAAACTGAACAAGTAGCCAAGGTTTATTATCCATACTAATATTATAAATTCGAAAGTAACTCTGTCTGTCTGTTACCTTTTCGCGCCTAAACGGCTGAACGAATCTTATAGCAGTAAGGTAAATAGTATCCCGGGGACGGGCATAGGCTACTTAAAAAACGCGTGCGAAGCCGCGGCCATCAGCAAGTATGTTCCAGCGCTAAATCTAGAGATTTGGACAGCAAAATTCACTGGAACAATCCCATAAAAAAGATTACCGACTGGTTTTTACCAGCTGCTGAGTGGCTAGTATGAGTTTGCAAATAACTAATATGGTGAAGTTGTCGTTTACTACCGCTGATTTGTCAAATTCGTTTTGCTAAAATAAATTTTTAACTTATTTTATCACTCAAAATCATTCTTAAACCATAGTCGAGTTCGTATTAAATAAATAGATCACTGTCATAGTATGAAAAGTATATAACCATGATAGTTTTATAAGTTTTATTATTGAAATTAGTTCCTCTAGTAAGTAAGTACTACGTAGTTTATAGTAGTAAGTAGTTTAGCAAGGCGGCTAAATGAACGAAACGAAAACTTTTATAGTCTTCGTAAACCATGCAAAACTCATTCTAAGGCCTCTGCTACCTGTGTTAGATCTTACTATCTATTTTTGATAAATTCCTGCTACGGATGAAGGGATTTACGAACTGTGAAACTATGAATAGTCACATTAAATTTGCTACATCGAAATAATCAGTTAGTAGTTGTAGGAATTCGCTTGTTACCATTTAATTAAACAATCACTTAAATTCCACTAATTAAAACACTGACACAAAAAATCTGAAATGTCTGTGAGATATGTTGGTGTGAGGTGTTTACAGGAAACTGAAATGCTAAAGCAGAAAAGCAAAACTATAGATTCCGTGCCAAATTAAAACACATTCCGCATTGACATCAATGATTCACCTAATTTAGGAACTGTGAAAACATTGCGCTTGGCTGTGAAACTCAATTATTTCCAAATGGAATGCTTATAAATTCACCTTATGTCGGTTACGGATCGCGCAATAAATTTAACTATACACCGGAGATTCAGCTCAAAAGTTATAAATATGATCGTTATTAGCTTTATGATTTACGGCTGTTTATTTTGCAGTAATTTACTTGCTAGTTAAATATTTTACTTTATTGTTTCCGGTTTTTGGCAGGCGCCAGCAATAAAAAATTTAAACAAAACATGTTTTATAGAAGCTTACCTCAAAGCTTCTTTAAAACAAGTTTTTTTTTAATGTACCTCTTGATAGGACCAAATTTTTTTGATGACAACGCCACATCATCATTCAACATTCTTTGTAACACCTCACACGAGCGCGTAGGTACTAAATAATCTTTCATCTGCCGTTCAGCGTCATTTACTCACACACCTGATTCATCTTTAATAAGACACAATCGCAATCTTATGTAATGACTTTACTTTTAAAAATATGTTTTTTATGTCTGGCACAATTGGAATTATTTTAGCAATCTTAGCTCAATTGTAGCTTTCCAGATTTTGTTAATGATGTTAGCCACATGATAAAAATTAGATAGTTACAGACGGTTTTTGGAAGTGATAGACAGTATTCGGGTCACTGGAGATAATATTGAAATCACCTATGTCATTCATTAGAATACCAACGTAAAGCTACGTACTTGGCAACTTTACCTATTCATGATGTCAAACCCGATGCAGTTCGCGACAGCGCGGGTAGCAACGAAGATGTAGGTACAACAACTTTGCTTAATATCAGAAAATCCCTGGCTACATCAATAAAAGAGCATGACCATGAATTCTTTCAACATTGCTCCACAATAGAGTCATAATTTATTTTGGGTAATCCAGTCTTTGAGAAGCATGACAAGTGTTCTAAGCTTTTACTCCGGACGTTCATTGTGGCGTCAGTGGGATTCAAAAATATAGTCGATCACCGGCAGTCTAAATGTGCGCAGACGCACGTATAACCCGTTTCACGCGCCAGTTGTTGCCAACCATCGTAGGGCTTTTGCTGAAAAACTGACGTTTTGGCTTATTATTTCATTTCAATCGTCACTTTGTTAGGATGTCTCGTTTGATGATTTACTTTATTGTAGCTGTTTTGGCATTTTGTCATTTATTTGTGCAAAGATACCATAGATATACTGTGAATAATATTTATATTTTCAGAGTACCTATCTGTTGCTTTGAAAAAAACTAGGTTTCCGTTGGTATGCAGGTGCTACAATTTTTGGAATTGGCTCTATCACAAAGAGCCAATTCCGAAAATTATAGCACCTACAGAAACCTACCTTTTTTTAAAGCAACTGATACTCTGAATGACTTTGAAGTCTTTATTCATGAGCAAGTATTGCTGTATAAACAAATCTAGCAACGTAAAACGCTAAAACCTACCTATCCTAAGATCTGTTGGTACAATTTTTTCTCCAAGCATAAATGTAGTTTATTGTTATTTGGTTAATTGTGTTTTTGTTAACAATTCCTGTCACAACAACCACTAGCCATCAAAAGATCAAAGCTTCTAATTTAACGAAACTATGTTGTCGACATCTGAAGGTGACGTATTATATTTTCATCGAGATTGTTCTCAATTGGCATCAAAGGTTTTTCCTGTTTTGGACCACTTCTTATGTTCCAGTGGCTTATAGCGTATTTAATAGCAAGCAACCATCTGTGCTTTTTCACCCGCTGCGTTAATGAATTCGGGCTATATGTAAGGTGTTATTAATTCCTTTTGGTTGAAAACGGATGCATTTGCGTATAAATAGAAAGCAGACGAATTCCAATGCAGTTGGCACGTGTTTCTCGTTATTGGCAGCTGTCAATGACAATAATTAAACTGAAACTGTAGAAGATCGACATGAATGAAGGTATTAGGTAGGAGGTAGGAAGGAAGGGAGGTAGGATAGGAGCTGAGCTTTGCTCAGCAGTAGATTCCAATAATAGGCTTTTATACGTCTGACTTTGGCTCAAATTGTGGTTTTCAATTTCATGCGCAGAAAAAATTAAAATACACCAAAAATTTTTAATCTCGAACCAACACGAAACGATCATCCTTTATTACAATAGCATGTAAATGGGTTAAAACCACCCTACCCAGCTTTCACCTACCCAGGAAACCCGGGAAATAAAAAATTAAGGTATTTGAGGTTTTTCCTGGTGTTGCCATGTCAGGCCAATTGTAAATCATTATATATACTTGAAATCGACCAATAATAGGCTGACCCGATGGTGAAAAAAGTCCAGACCAGTCACACTGTAACACGATTGGATAAGACTCAAAGGTTCGAGTCGATGGTTGTTTCCCAAAAGAACCATAAAAATCATCCACATCAGCATTCTTCCTCAGTTTCCTACCTAGCTCAACAAGCTGTATAATCAAAAAAAGTTACGATTGAAATCGGCTCTTCGAATGTCATAAACACGACCGTAAAATTGATAGATCAAAACGTGCTATGAAAATATTTACCACGCCCATCGTAAACACTCGAACTCCAATAAAAAGGCACAAAACATGGCACATCGATAAAAATACTGCTGAAATAACCAAGAGGAGTTTGGATACGTTATTGACGTGGTTCTTTAGCTACAACTTACCTGCCTATTATTAAATTTAGGGTTTCGTGTTCGATTACGAAACGCTTATTTATGGTCTCGCTCTGTCTGTCCTTTTTAGGGTACTCGAAGGGTGAAAGCGGAACCCTATTACTAAGCCTCCGTTGTCCGTCCGTCCGTCCGTCCGTCTGCCACGTGGCTATATCGCAAAAAAGGTAAAAAAAATCTGTACATATTGTGATGTCCAAATTTTAAAGAGACCTGCAAGGCAAATCGGATATGAAATGAAAGATATCAGTTTGTACCTACTTCGAAACAGTTTTTGAAATGTTCGAGGTTTCATACTTGATGATATATTTAAAAAAAAGTACTTATTTTTCCTTGTAAAATGAGTTTAGTATTTTACAGCGGAACCCAAAAAATCTGTATTTTTAGGAAAAGCGTCACAACTCACAAGTGCATTAAATTTTCGCGGGAAGAAAAAGTGAACAGACAATTTACTCAGATGATGCACGGATTGACGCGATAATTTAGATTCTGTAAACTTGAATCATATAGTGTAATAATTGACTGCCTATTTCCGGTGTGAGGATTAGTCAATCTTGATGCTTGCGTCATTATCCGATCTTGGAGTATAGAATGACAGGACAAAGTCAAATTAATATCTACTTACCTATTGTTTTGTTGAACCGTTGCATAATTATTCTGTTCTAACCCTCACTGGTTCTATTTAACTCTACTACAATTTGTCTACTTTTGCTAAAACGGAATACCGGTTTCTGCAGGGACCTGCAAAACAACAGTGCAGTGCGAAAGTAATTTATTTATTTATTTAATTACAAAATTTTGGGAAAACTTACAGCTAGGTATAAAATTAATTACAGGTAAAAGTATAGAACATGCCCGGGATGACCAGTGCATGTTTTCTGACGGCTAATTAAAAGTTTCCGCAGTCAAGTTAAATTAAAAATAACAGGGTACAAAGTAAATTGACGACTTTTTAAAAATAATCCAAACAATAAAATAAAAAGAATAAAAAAAAAACATCAACACATACACAAAAGATAAACAGGTAACAAAGTTAGGATATGCTTGAAAAAAAAAATTACCTACTTAAATTACCTAAAAATTAATCACTTAGTAAGCGTTTTAGCTTACTTGTACTCTGGTGTTGAAGATAAACTGTAATGGCGATGAACTGTGTGGCCTGCTTCCCCCATTTTATAAAGACCATGAGAAGAGGTGAGAATAGTCATGCATTCTAACATGAGCTTGTGACTCTGTCATCCCCATCAGCACATACGTTTACTGCTAAATATGCCTCCCCTGAACAAGGGGGATTTAGTCGTAATCACCACGCTTAGCACACCACGCTTAGGGCTTGGAGATCGAAGTGCAGATGTTAAAAATACACAGAAGTAAGCTGATTACCCTTCCTGAGGTAGGATCCCTAGATTACTCTTACGACTTCACTTAGCTTAAACACTATTAACTAACATGCATAATTATGTACTATCTTTTTTTTTTAATTTTTTTACATAACACTGTGTACAGCTAGTATTTAGGCGTTCAAGTCAACTCCAAAATCTGTATTATACCCTTGTAATCTTACTTCAAAAATGTTCTTTGTTTAGTAGTCTAACAATAAGTAAGTATTTATAAGATTAAGTAAGTACTTATAAGTCTCATTTATAACCTATATACAGTTTTGATGAATAAACACCTTTTTATTTTTAATTATTAATGCTGAGTTGAGAGGTCGACTCTTACGCTGCTACCGCCACGGCGGCGTACGCTGACAACAGTGAAACAACAAATTAGGCTAAAACCCGTATTATGAAAGCTTTCTCAGTCATCGATCTTTGCTTGAGTGATGCTTATGCTATTGAAAAGCGTAACTCAAGTATAGATCGACGACTGAGCAAGCTTTCATAATATGGGCCTTAGAACCGATCGACGATATCACTCGTATTTTTTTTCCCCTGATAATTAACAACAATTCATAATTTAACATTAATTAATAATTAACAAAATTCGACGAATACAAATCCCGTATTGTATTCGTCGAATTTTAAGCAATGGTAGGTACTTCCGTGGTAGTATCAAATATACTTAAAATATAGTACATAGGATCAATATCCGTGCGGAGAGCGATAGTGCTCTCCAATCGTAAAACCACCGAGTCTCTGACGAATTCCACGTCACAAACTGACGTGAATAGGGAACGAAACAGGCCCCCACTCTGTTGAACCACCTCATTAGATGGAGGTAAAGTAGTAGGTATACTAGTAAAAGTTAATAGAGTGCCTAAACTTGCCTTAATACAGTTTTATAACTAGCACGGAAAGAACGAGACTGAAGAAATCAACTACGCCGAATTGTCTACTATGTAATTCTGTAGACGATGTTTTCCACATTTTAATGGAGTGTGTTCGCAACGAATCGTTTAGAAATAGTATTTTGTCATTTAGTTATAGGGATATGACTGAGCCTGTTTCAGACGCAGCTAGAACGATGTACAAACTGTTCATGTCTGGGAATTAGGTCATTTTGTTTTAGTTTATAAGATTTGATTTTGTTTTGTTGTTTAACTCACCAGGGCGCCATAATCACATGTGCGACAAAGCCCTTAATAAAGAATAAAAAAAAACGAACGAGACATGCAACTCATAGAAGCCTTGAAGTACTAAGTTTTTTAGCCCATATGTATGTATACCTTTATAATGTGTTTGTACTAAATTACCTACCTATAAAGTAAAATTTTTTATGGTATAAATAGCTATAATTAACTTTAAGGCAACATTGTAAACTTGAAATAAAAACTTTCTTATTCTTTTCCTTAACTAGTAACGTTTACGTTGTCTGCACGGAAATATAAATCCTAAAAACCAAGAGAAAACCAAGGATAAGTAGTTTCAAAGAGTAGTTTTACTTTTTTTTTTGCGGCGATAACTCTCACTCAACGCAATCACAGGGGATATGCAACTCAGTCAATACGTTGTCGGAAATAAATAAAGGTAGATACTCGTACCTAAACAACGCGAGATCCTGTACATAGGTATCAAGTACCTGTTTAAGCCTAAAATGCGTTTTAAATCCCCTCCACTTGCAAACCTCTGTGGTTTTTAGGTGTTATTATTAGTTGTATAATGTAATAATCTTTTAGAATATAAAAAAAATAAAAATAAAAAAATGCTGAATGAGAGGGCAATGGCCTTTATTGACAAAGAAAATTACAATCAAATATAACTAGTATTTACAATTGAAACAATTAAGCTAACTGCAGACTGTTGCAAACAATCTACAGGTAGCTCAACTGATCCATATCAATACCAGTCGGAAGCGTCCCCAAGACGCTGGCTGCATTGCCCCGTTGTATGGCAATGCTGATGCGCTACGCCAGATATCCGCCAGCTCTCGGGTCACGCGTCGCGTCGACCAGACGCTCAGTTAACTTTTTATGAATGATAATTCAAGACTATTTTGGTCTTCGATACATTTCAGCGTATTCCAGCGTCAGGGCGCTGGTTTTCACTTATTTTCGTATATTCTACATTCTGGCGGAATGCTATAAATATGGGTGGCCCACGGGTGTAATGCTTAGTGTAACATCACTCGCACTCGGATTCGGTTCTTGTTACAAACAGTCAGCACAAACAAACAAAATGGTGAGGATAGTGAAGTGTTGTGAAAGTGATGTCTTTTGTTCTTTTGTTTCATAGGTTGCACGAATTAAAAGGATCTTGATGCGATTGGTCAGTTTTCTGCATTAATCATAAGATTACCTACTTCAAAATGTAAAGTGGAAACCAGTTTATAGTTAGAGAAGATGCCGGTGGAGTTTTAGTTAAAATAACTTGAACCCCTAAAACTCGGAAAAACGGTACTAAATATTTGCGAACTAAACTAGCATTGTTCATTGTTTTATTATACTTAACAGGTTCACCTCAACATGAATCAAATTATATCAAATTCAAAACAAGGAGCATAATAGCCTCTCATAATATTTGTTAATTTAATATTTAATATAATTCTGCCATATCCAAGTGTAGAAATAAACAACAATAAATTTTTAATTCTGTCATACCATGTGTTATCTTATCACGTTATGAGTCACAGATAACAAAAGAAGAAATAAAAAAAAATTAAAGAGCCACTACAATTAAACTATCATAAGTCAAATTTTTTTAAAGTTTATATGCCCAATTGTCATACCGATCATCTGAATCTGACGATTTCGATAAAACATATGATATGTTTATTAACAATTAACAATACAATTAAAGAACAGAAATAAATTAGAAATAGTATTTCCAATTGAAACAGTTGTGCTAACTGCAGACAGTGCAAACAATCTAGAAGTAGCTCAACTGATCCATATCACTTCCAATCGGTATATATTGTTTTCCAAGGACCATTATCAAACCTTAAATCTTCCAGGATACGGACGATGATCAGAAAATGGCGATGCTCCGCAAAGCCTTCCAGATGTTCGACACCACTAAGTCTGGCTACATCGACTGTTTGAAGATCTCCACCATTCTCAACACAATGGGACAGCTCTTTGATGACTCCGAGCTACAGGCTCTCATCGTTGAGAATGACCCAGAAAGTAAGTGCACTACCTACTAATTCACCAATACACATAGTCCACTGATGACCGTTCCTCCCCCAAACAAAGGAGGTTTGCCCTAATCCCCACACTTAACAGTCCTTTTGATGATTGTAGTGCACAACATCGTAGGAAACGTTGGCCGAGCTTTTTCTTGTTACCTCTGAAAATACTTAGGAAATAAACCCTACCTTAGGAAATAAATTTATAATTGGTTTTATGTCCCTTAGCTTCCTTGAGTAAATTATATAGACCCGTAACCCAGTAATGGGGTAAGCCCATCTCTTAAGAGCCGTTTCATAGGACAACCAGTTTTTTTTTTACATTTCATAGGGAAAGATTGTGTAAAAATCTGAAATCCATATAATAACCAAAGTGAACGACAGAGCCCTCAGAATTAGTAAGCCGCAGTGGCAGTGGGCAGGCCATAACTGCTGGGGGTGGGGAGTAAATGTCTTCGGTTGGCGACCATGATTTACGCGAAACGAAGTGTTGGGAGACCAGCGATGGACCGACGACATTGTGGCGGTCGTTAGGAGTCGATGAATGGAGGCGGTTCAGGACCGCGACCGCTATTTGTGGCGTGGTGTGTGGAGTCCTATGTCGAGCACGTTTGTGGGATTATATGATAAGGCAGTTTTTTTTAATTTATCGGGTTTTTGGGCAACGTCTGTCGGGTCAGCTTTCTGGGTAAGCAAGCTGATAAAATAGAAGTCACAAAAAATAAATGAGAACAGACAATAATAAGAAAACATTCACTGAAAAGTTTAGCTGTCAATTATAATCAGTTTCAACCGTTTTATCAGTTTGTTTTTCAAAGTCCAGTTTCATTTATAGTTAATGACATGACTCGCCTTCATGTCATCTGTGTTGCTATCATAAACCAAATGATTTTCAATCAAGAAGTTGGAAATTTAAAAGAAAAAGCTATTGAACTGTAATTAATGCTTTCACAAAGGTATTAATTAAAAATTATGTACCTTAACCATTCTATGTACAATTAAAAAGTTGTCATAACCATAATTAACTGTCGATCAAATCAGTTGCTTCTATTTTACGACCTCTATAAAAAAAAATTAAAGCAAAATTACTTAGCAATTACTACAAATATTCAATAGCAGTTGCCAGCGAAATCCACGTGCCACAATGGACGTTAAAACAGAACAGCAAACGGCTAGAGAAGCGATCAATCATCATTGTACGTTCACACATGTCGAGGCTGCGGCACCTTTTCGAAAATATTTCGTTATTTTCGAGGCGGGAGTTGCTATTTCCGTAATAGCTTTTGAATCACTATTTTTCCAAGCTCGTCTTGCTCAACTTTTATTTATATAGATGTTTTTTTTTCAGTAACGATGTATGTTTTATTTTTCAATAGTTAACAAATGACTTGGACGTCGAATGTAATTTGTTGTATGTTGTACAAGAATAGAACAAAGAACAAACCTTAGAGTGTACCTTTTACGTATACTTGACCTAGATACGGTTTAGTACACAACAATTTAATTATTTTTATTTATGGTACTACTAGATTTATAGAATTCAAAAAATTATTAGAATTTCCTGCTTTTATGTGATCTTAATTAATAGGAAGACTCAATTTTTCTATTACCTAGTTGAGATAACATAACATTACATGATACCATGGTGCGACACCATTCTTAGGCAATCATGAAACATGTTTCGTCCAGTCTAGGCTATTTGTATTCTTCAGATTTAGATAGACAGGAATAACTTAATTAAATAAATTGATACTACAAAACTTTATTAAAAAAAGTATTTTATAGTTTGTCTCAATATGTTTCATTAGGTATGTTTGTTTCAGGTTTAGGTAAGATCAACTTCGATGGCTTCTGCAATATCGCCTCTCACTTCCTGGAGGAAGAGGACGCGGAAGCTATGCAACAAGAACTGAAAGAAGCTTTCAGGTAGGCAACGAAATACACTACTTTTTGTTCATACGAAACTCAGACCAGTAAGAGAAAACAAAAAAAAGTGAAATTAATTAAGAAAATAACTAAAGAAGAACGTATAGATTTTTTGGCACTTTCGGAAAACAATTCAAATTAAAGAGTTATTGTGTTTATGTTGATGTTCAGTTTTTTTACTGCTGGCTTTTCATTAACACCCTTGTGGTTTGTGGTAGATTATTATCATAAGTAGTACGTTGTTTAACTTTAAGGGATCCTATTCTGCTAAACTAATTGCTTCACTATGACAATGGTATCGATTGTCTCGTCAAAGAGTGGCACACTTTGCCATTATACCTTAGATGAAAGAAACTACAGATTAAGGGACGCGCGTCAATAGTGTCAAGGTTGAAACCATTTCATCAATCTCTGCATGCATATAGCACCGCAAGCACTATTAAGAGTTTCTTTTTTTTTTAAATTCTACGTGAAGATTCTGCGACGATACTATTGTCATAGTAAAGCAATTGCTTAGCAGTATCGGGATCCTGATTTTTTATGGTTTTTACTGTTTACGACTATTAGGAACTACCTTCCAATCTATTGTCGGTCAAAAATTCACAATAAGCTCCAAAGATAGTCTTTGTTGGAAAATATCTCACGATAACAAAACTTACTTTTCAGGTTATACGATCGTGAAGGCAACGGCTACATCACCACCTCAACCCTCAAGGAGATCCTGGCTGCTCTTGATGATAAACTAAGCAACTCTGACCTCGACGGCATCATCGCCGAGATTGACACAGACGGCTCCGGAACCGTCGACTTTGATGGTAAGATCATCTTTATAATTAGCTTAAATTGGGTCATTTAAAATTACTGAGGAATATTCCGGAACAACATGGCATGGGGCCTTTTTAAACTAATCGCGCTTGTCTGCGCTACTTTTTAATTATATTTTTTTATACATTCAATAGATTTTCGTTTGTGCACAATATCGACTTTAGAACATTTTACTTTCCTTCTTTGTTTTGTAACCCCTTTGTTTATGAAAAATATCTAGGATTCTAAACTAAAAACATTATTCAAACTATATATATAGTAAAAATACCGATCTGAGTGTACGTTCACACAGTAGTCCGTTTTACAGGCGCGTTTTATCGTATACTTTTTATTCGGAGATGACATTGTAATTGTATGACCGAGTTCACACACATGACAGTATTCCAGATCCAGTTATGTATGTGAACTCGCTCATACAACTACATCCGTCATCGCCGAGTAAAAATGCATACGATAAAACGGGCCTGTAAATAGTTTTAAGAGCGAGTTCTCACACATGACGGTACTCCGTATCTAATATATGCAACACGATGAATTATTTCACCTCTATTTTGTATGGTAATACGGTATAAACATAACCTCCAGTAGCGACGACTCCGTATAGAATGGTCCTGTAAAATACGCTGGATCTTATGGAAGAATGTGCTCGCTGGACGCTAGCAAGTATCAGAAGTGAGCAGTGAGGATGACCAAACCAAAATCACATAACTTTTAATTTTTTAGGACTACAAAATAAGCTCAGAATGGTCATATTACAAACTAAATTATTATCAAATCTTAACCTACTTTTGTATTATAAAGGCAAAAGTTTGTGCCGTTGTGAATATGTATAGCCGAAGATATCGCCAAAACTATTGAATGGAGCGGGC
Organism: Eupithecia inturbata; assembly: GCA_963662085.1. NCBI lineage: Eukaryota > Metazoa > Arthropoda > Insecta > Lepidoptera > Geometridae > Eupithecia > Eupithecia inturbata. Next base: position 6,484,769 of record OY759195.1, read on the forward strand.
TGAAATCGAGCACACATAAATAACTGGATCTGGAATAACGTAAAGGCTACTCTTTATTTTCTCTATATTCTGTATTCCAAAAAACGCATATCTAGCTGCAGGCACAAGCTAGTAAGAAATAAAGTGTTAAATTTATTAGCTTTACAAAAATGTTTGTCCACTATTGGATGGCCGCAGATATTTTCGATTTTAAACACTTTGATCATGATGCAGAAGGAACGTATATATTTCGAAATATGCGAGACATCGTAAATTTACTATGTCAAATAACATGTGGTACGTTTTGGTATGTGCACTAGTGTAATGTTTGTTTGTGGTATCTGTTATTGCTTTGTGAAATTTACGAGGTAAACTAGATTTTAAGGAAAAAACAGCTGTACCGTGCCTGTAATCAACTAGAATGTTAAGTTGTAATTTATAAAGGTAGGTATGCAGTGGAAATGTACACAGTAACGTTAGGTACACACTACGCAGTAACTACAATGGACTTAGATTCCTACTGAATTACAGCTTAGTGGAAATCAGCAATGGAGTAACCTTCTACTTTGAAAGAACATATAGTGTTGGGTAAAATTATTAGTAAACAAGTAAATTTTTCGGACTTTCTTGAATTGAAGCCATTCCTAGTAAATTCTGTGGGGTAAAGTGAGATGAACAAAATACTGGAAGAAAACTAAAATTCACGAAAACAAATTTAGCTTGTATCCACGTGCTGTCAGAATGGAATGGAACTAAATAAATATACGACACTGGTATCATCAGAGCGAATCGCTTGAATCGCAAATTATCTTGATGTCACTAAAAATATAAATATAATAAATAAAAGTTCCCAAGTATTCATTTAAAAATGTATTTGTTGAAATAAAAAAACTTGGATGCTAGAACCTTTTATGGTATACTGCTGTGTGAGAGACCTAAATGCTATCACCGACAAAGAACTATATACATTTTTTGTCTATATACCGATCTTGTTAAACGATGTGTGAAAGCGCCATAAGTGGGTAGCTCTTATACGTAGTACTACGTAGTTATTTAGTGCGTATACGTAGATTAATTCCAATCCGTGCAATAACATACACGGGATTATTGTACGTAGGTATACGTTTACCTAATTCGTACCAGGGGAGTCGTATCGATACTATATTTTATGTAATAGAGTGCACTTGTGTTTACGCACACAGTTGTGCACTGTTATGTCTTACGCTGGCTAGTCTCCGTTGATACTGGCCGCCGCCAGCGACGTTGCCGCCGCGCCGCCGTAGACGAATCTCGGCTGGGCGGGCATAATCATAATTGTTATGCTATTCTTAGTTTACTTATTCAATGTTTCTAATTGTTTCAGAATTCATGGAGATGATGACCGGCGATTAAAATTACCCCATCACTAAGAAAATAGTATTATTAGATATTTTAATAATAAATTCTAAGACTAGTACAAATCCGAATGCGGTATTAGCATAGTTGTTTTTAAACGCAGTTATTCTATCTTGTAGATAGTAATTTCTTCAGTTTTTTATGTATCATTTTTGGTCAGGGTTTTTGTGTTCGTTCCAAAGAATTATTTCCGGAATAATTCACACGAACGGATTTTAACAATTGTATGCTAATATTTATAACGCATTGCACAAATTTAATATTTCGTATGAAAATATAAAATGTAAGAATAGATTTTACAGTGGTTTCAATTACCTCTCTCCCTATATACATATTAGCCTCTTACACGATTTAGAACAGCCTCTTACCGCCATAAATATTCATGGTTTTAGTTTATCAAAAACAAATTGAAAACATACATTTTCGATTAATTTATAAAGCAGATAAGGAAACATTAAATTCTGTGCCTCCTGTAATGGGTGATATAAATCGAGTTGTACCCTTATTGTGACTTTTACATAGAAATTATCAGAAAAAAATTACGTTTTTTTGGGTCTAACTCACGTGCTTCTATCTGCTATAGTTTCGGAGATAATTTGGTGCAAAGTGATATAAAGTGACTACCACGATATTAGCAAAAAAAATTGTGAATATGTCAAGTTGTAACCCCTTTAAGTAATCGCTCCACACACTGGTTTTCGTGCTTTGTGGTAAAAGAGCGATTATATTAATTTTCTCATTTTATTTTTCAATGTATTTATCGTGAATATTGATATATAACGAGTTATATCACTTTGAACCAATTTTTCTCAATACTGATTCAAAATTCAAAATTATCTTTGGGGTAGTATTTTTATCATTTGTGATTGAGGAACATTGTGTTAGGAACATAATCATTTGTGTTTGAGGAACATTGTGTTAGGAACATAATCTATAAGTTATTCGATTTTTTAAGTTATAAAATAGTATAAAAGTTTACACAAAGACAACTTTTAAGTGCAATACAATTGAACTGTACTTGTATCATTTATCACGTAATTTTAACACATGTTAGAAATAAAAAAGGTACAACTTACAGGTTTTAGTGAGTTACTTTAAAACTACAATACAATACAATACAAAAATACTTTATTGTACACCAACAAAAATACAATACAAAAGACATTACAGAAGACACAAGTACAATGGGCGGCCTTATCGCTAAGAAGCGATCTCTTCCAGGCAACCTTTGGATGGAAAGAATTAAGTGAATTTAAGAAAGACAGGGGGTGTACCAAATATAATTTTAAATAAATATTGACAATTATAAATAATTATAAATACCTAAAAACAAGAACAATTAAATATAACAAATACCTTACTATATATAAACATATATTCATACATATGTAGGTAGATATATAAATAACAAAAATATACTACATAGATACCTGAATAGACGTGCCAATATTCACTTTTCTAACAGGAAAATCTCCTTGACACGAGCTTTGAAAACTGGTAAAGATACCACTTTTCTAATGGACTCTGGTAGGGCATTCCACAACCTAATGGCCTGGATGGAAAAGGATAAAACTACAATATGTACATAACATAAAAATTCAAATACACAGTGAAAGTGAATGTGTTTATCTATAAAAGAGGGTATTTAAGTGTAACCTAGCCCACTTAGTTCACAAACTAGAATTATTTAAATCTAGTTTTTGCTCTCCTGTAATGTGTTGATTTTTCAATTATATCATTTATCACAGGAGGCACAGAATTATTTCAATGAAAGACAATTAAATAAATAAACACCTGAATTTGTATAAACTGAGTTCAAAATTGAGTAGGTAAGCTCTCAAATTGTCTTTACTACTCCGTACCTAGATACTGTTAAATATTTTCAAAGTCTTATGCAATGCACGGGAAGACACCAGTACATTGTTGATCAAAGGTACTAAAATAGACTGGTACATGTGATTTACATCCTGAGTTGTTACGTGCGTAGCTATCTGGGTATTTCCATAAGTGCTATATATCCTACACTACACTTTGAAAGTGGGACCAAAATTAGCTTATTCCACGAGACGCAATTGGAAAATTGTCCAATTGCATTTTGTTTCCTGTGAATAATGTACAGACGGCTCGATAATGCTTTGAGACAGAAAGTATTTTTTTTTATTTCATAGATTTATAAAGCTGAATGTTACGCAAACATACATAATATAAAAATAAATGATTAATAATGAAATTAAAAATAATAGGTATTTTATTTTATGTTAGGTTATAGCCCGAACTTTATTAAACAATAAATTAATAAATAATGATAGACAATTCTCACAGAATCATTATTATGCATTACTGTTACCTATTTGAGCCGTTTGGTATGGAAACCCTAGGTCCTTGGGGTCCTAGTCCAGCATTCTGGGCATTCTGCTTTTGTGTAACGGCTTAGATTTTTAGGAAATAGATATAAGTGTAAATACATATTGTAATTGTTTTATTCTATTGTTGTAATTTTGATCTGGATTAGAATATGTTATTTTAAAATGGAACATAATTATTTTGCTAGTGGAGGAGGGCGCTGACTCTGCTACACAGTCTTTAACTTTTCCATAGTCAGCTAACAATTGTACCTTATACATTAAGTTCTGTTCCTAATAAAGATTTTTGTATTTCTATTTGTAATGTTAACTAATAAAATGAGCTTGGTTATTTTCATTTATAAATGACGTGCAATAAAACGTCGTATCATCTATCGCTTGCAACATCAGCATTTTTGATGATGATGATTTTCCGGATGGTTCGTGGATACGGAGGATGGTACGATGGTATTTGGTTTTTTGGCACTTACGTAGATGACTTGCATAATATTTTATGAAATCTAGAAACAAAGACTCAGATGGTACCTAGGTAATGTAGTTCCTAGCTGGATCTGGAATAACCTGTAATTTTCTTTTTTAGTAAGATTTTGAATTGTGGAGTCCCAACAGCGAAAGGTGTCGCGGTAGACCGAAGAAACTATGGCGCGACGAACTAGGCACCTTTGAACGTGGATCTAACTGGCTCAGAAACGTGATGCATGGAAGGATCAGGTGCAGACCTTTGCCCAACAGTGGGTCGTTCCAAGCTAAGTGTAATAATTAATTCTGCTGTCAAAAAAAGGCACCGAGGCAAATGAGTCCAATGCATATAATTTATTAATACAATACAAATATTCTTAATTGTACACCAAATAATAAAAAATACCACAGAACACAAAAATCAATAAAGATTATGTACAATGGGCGGCCTTACCGCTAAGAGCGATCTCTTCCAGGCAACCTTAAGATGGACAAGAAGTGATTGAAAAAGTAGGTATAGACGGCGTGTAAACAGAAATAATGTTTAGGTAGTAGGAAAAATAAATATACTTAGATATATAACTATATAAATATTTAAAGTTATATATATATATTACTTTTCTTTTCTTTTTTTATATATATATAACCATTTTTTATATGGTTATAATATATATAACTTATATACTTAACATAAATATACTAGTAGTACTAGTATATGATAAATAACATAAAATAAATAAAGTATATACATAAAATTACTTAACAATTATACGTTGAGGTGAGGAAATTTTCATAGACCATATTTTTGAATATAGGGAGAGACTTAGCATGTGTAATAGAAGAGGGTAGGGCATTCCACAGCTCTATGGCATGTACGGTAAAGGATGAGCTATAATCGGAATGGATGGCGCGGAGAGTTTTCAGTAAAAGAGTGTGTTGAGCGGAGGAAGCGGCTATGGGTTTGATTTCTAATTCAAATCGTTCGTAAAGGTAACGGGGTGTATTTGGGACGAAAAAAGGATATAAATATAGGAGTGAGAGGAAGTGTGCGTCCCGGCGAAGACAGATGGGCAACCATTTAAGCTTTTTGCGGTACTCTGTGATGTGGTCATACTTTCTCAGGCCGAAGATGAAGCGTATGCAGAAGTTTTGAAGCCGCTCAAGCTTGGCAAGCTGTGCTTGGGTAAGATCTGGATAGCTGGCGTCGGCATAGTCGAGGATAGGAAGCAAAAGTGACAGCAAGAGCTGAGAAATTTTGGTGGATGTTGTTAAAAAGTTTCGCAAGCGTCTGAGCAAAGCCGCCGCTGCGAAGGTCTTTCGGCTAACTTCTGCCAACTGAGGTCCCCAGGACAGTTGGTTATCTATGAGAATCCCGAAGTTTTTAACAGTTTACTGAGTACTATTTGAACATTGTCAAAAACGACTTGGGGAAGGTGAACCCAATCAATCCTAGACACCATTCGCGAGCTACCGATTACGATTACCTGGGTTTTCGTGGGGTTTAATTTCAAACCATGATTATTGCTCCAATCAAGAATAATATTTAAATCGTCATTGATCCTACGATGACAGAGCCTGGACAGACAGAGAAAAAAGAGGAGCTAGAGATCTGCTACAAAAAGATGTATTGGCTGATAGGAAGAAATTCTACTTTAGCAGTACACAATAAACTTCTATTATATAAACAAGTCCTCATGCCAATCTGGACCTATGGAATACAGCTCTGGGGCTGTACAAAAAGGACAAATGTAGCAATCATACAAAGATTCCAGAACAAGGTACCTAGGTCAATTGTTAATGCTCCTTGGTACGTAAGCAATGACTATATTCATCGGGACCTAAATATTGAATTTGTTGACGCAGTCATACAAAAATACGCAGGGGCTCACGAACAGAGGCTTCATCATCATGTGAACGTCGCGGCAAACCAGCTCCTCAACAAAACGGACATAGTGAGAAGGCTCAAAAGAACAAAACCTTTTGAGTTAGTGTAGTGATAACTATAGCGTACATATGTGCATAAGTGCTATCTTAAAGAACACATGAACAAAGTGTCTTCACCTTAAGTATAGAGACAATAAGAAAACTGGCAATGGACAGGTTCTTAGTGATGTTATAAAAATAAGCTAAAACTAAATTACCCATTAGCCAATTCTATGGCTAGATTGTAATTATACTCTAGTGTATTAACATTAATTTAAAAAGTGATTACTAGACCACAATAAAAATTAAAAAAAATTGGTCCTACAGATGGCTTCCCCTAGTCGATCTACAGGAGCCTGGGTATATATTTGAAAATTATTTGCATACAGGTGGGAGGAAGAAGAAAGTTCTTTGGAGATAGAATTAATGAAAATAGCGAACAATACAGGTGATAAAACGCCGCCCTGAGGTACACCAGCACTCAGTTGACACCAGAAGGAAACGTTATCGTCAATAGTAATGCGTTGCCGGCGACCAAACAGGTAACTACGAAGCCAGTGAATTACAGCTGGAGAGATGTTAAGAGAGCAAAGGATACCTAATATAATGTCAAAATCAACGTTATTAGAAGCATTACTGAAATCTAGAAGGAAAATAATGGTTGCTTATCCGTCCAGATACCATCTCTTATGTCGTCGTTTATCTTGATGAGGGCTGAAGTAGTGCTATGGCCTAGGAGGAAACCGGACTGGAAAGGATTAAGGAGGTTATTGGAATTAAGGAAAAGGCTGAGTTGTTGGTGCACTAGTCGTTCAATTGTTATTAATCCTTAAACTTCTAAGTATAGGCATGATAATATCCCTTTATTGTAATTGTATGTTGGTAGTTCCCCAGTAAATGTGGGTGTAAATGTGCAACTGTGTTTTTATTACCGATATCCCTTATATCAGTAATATAAAAAACACAGTTGCAAATTACATATCCAAAAAACACTCACATCCCGACAGTACAGTGAAAAATTGTCCCTATTAACCCGACCCGACGCAAGGATCTCAATTGATCAGCACTTCAGCAGAAACATATTACGACGACCCTCGTGCTCATAAAAGGCCATATTTACTATTTACTTACGGTAGTCGAGAGTCTGTGATAGCCATGTTACGACTCCACGCCATGATGCTGTTGTGGCTTGTGTTCCTGAGTGTGTATGCACTTGGTGCGCCGACTGATGAGTTTGAGGAGCTTACTTCGATTGCTGAAGGGGGTATGTAAATCACTCTTATATTCCTCATCAGCACATATACGTCCACTGCTGAACGTGCCTTCCCCGAAGCATAATAAACACGGTTCGTGATCGCATGGGTACTTACTTGTTTCTGGACTGCTTTCCGCAACTAGGCCACAGGTGGGCCCATTTTGCAATCGCATGGGTATATATATTTTAATACCCATATATATGGGTATTAAAATACACAGTAGAAATCTGCTGCCCTTCGTGAAAAATGTGAAACTTTGAATGTTTGTGTCCTCTTCACGCCAAAACTACAGAACAGATCTAGCTGAAATTTTGCACAGATTGTAGATATTGTATTTAGTTTTCAATTAGGGGATTTTAATATAATAATCAGATATTGATTGATTTAGTTAAATTAAAATGTGTAGGATTTCACATAGTATTTATTCGACGGAAAAAGGTACATAGGTACGCGTCGAATGAGTAGATCATCCCTACTGCCAAGTGAGTGAATGAGATAATAGAATGATCACGTGAATGAAAGCTAGGTAGGGGGGGATCCCACCAATAATCGAATCAATCGATGTCTATTCATGTAGGCTCATAAAAATAATGTTTGATAGAATATTAAATTTATATCGCTCAAAAAATATCCGTAATCTTTTTGGTCCTCGAAAAAGTAAGATCTCAATGTAAATAAAGCAACAAAAGATCGTAGAAGTAAATAAATTAATAATTATACTTGAATTTGAAGTATAGTCGTCATTGCTGTTTCATAGCTATTTTTGTATTTATTTGTGCCATTTGAAGTCTTGTTTACAATTAATGTGTTCGCGATTTTGCGTTTTCGTTTTACTAAGTGTATAAAACGAAAACGCAATAGTAATAGTATTTCCTAGAACTGCATCTTTTTCAGATATTCTAGCGAGCGAAGAAAAACTACTTTTAAATATACTTCCTGGATATGCTCCGGACTTTGAAGAAATTTATAAGAAAAACTATGTTACCAAACTGGCGGGCCTTGAAATGGTAAATATCTACATATTCCTACTAATGAGTCTTTAACGACAAAGAAAATTACAATTCAATAAAAAAAACAAATAAGAACTAACAATTGAAACAATTAAGCTAACTGCAGGTACTAATTGTACAGGTTTGTAGATGTTTGGCTGAAAACATCGCCAAAACTATTGACTGATTAATTTGCCTGAAATTTCGTATAGATAGAGCTCAACCTAGAATAAAATATTTTAATATACTTTTAATACCAAAAAAATAATGTGTCGCCGCGGGTACTACTTTTTTATACGGTTGAGGAAACAACAGTGACAGGTTTAATTATTTTCAGTTGGATTACAATGAATCAGTACACTGATTAGTAAAAAGTCTTTCAATAATTTTTTCAAAAATGTTTCCTTATTTTCCAGGATAATGCATTCGTAGAAAACCTCAACAATTGGATTGACAAAGGCATAACCAGAAAAGGGTTAACATTTAACGTATATAACGACGAAATGAGGCAAGCTGCCATAGCATTGTTTAGACTATTTCAAGCCACTGAGGGCGAAGATTTTGTACAACTGAGAAAATGGGCTGAAAAACACATAAATACCGAAATGTACCTCTATGCCTTACGATTAGCATCTTTGTATAGTTCTAACATATCAGAGAGCCACATCTTGCCTCCGTTCATATTAAATCCTCGGTATTTCGTTAACTCCGAAGCTATTACGAAAGCGTATACAATCCTTGATGCTATCAGGGAGAGTAAAGACCAAGATCTGGAATTTGCTGAAACTGATCAAAACGATTATTGGTTTTCATCGTATCGCCTACCTGGACGCGTTGGAGAGTTTATCACTGTGAACAGCAACTACTCTGGGTGGAACCATCCCAATAATGGAATAGATAAAGAAATCAATTACTTCAGAGAAGATATAGGTCTAAACACATATTATATGGGTTTACATCTTTTGCATCCGTTTTGGATGACAAATGAAGAACTTGATGAGAGTTTTCCTAGACATGCAGAGCATTACTATTATGCTCATCAACAACTGATGGCGAGATATTTGTTGGAAAAGGAACATTTGCCAGAGACAACACCTTCGCCGTTCCAGGATGAAAGTGACTACGTTCCATATTTGTCTCACTTAAATGGACTTCCATTCCCTACCAGGTCGTGTATAAAAGGAGATTGGGATAGTGAGAAAGCATTGATCAAGTCTATTGACATTGCTATCAAGGAATGCATTGATCGTGGACTTATTGTCATGGTAAGTAAAATTTTAAGTGATTTTGAAATTAGTAAAAAATACACACTCCCTACACTAAGGCTAAAAAAAGACTAGGGGCTGGATTTTAGGGTTTCCCTTCAATATTTTCAGCACACACATTGCTTGAACGTTTCCTTAAACAGTCAAATTTGGTTTTAGGAAAATGGAACATATATCAACATGACGGAAGACAGTCACATTGAAGACCTGTCTAGACTGATCCGTGCGAACCTTGATGGAATCAAAACCGCTAAAGTTGTAAGATCTGTTTTTGGATATGGCAGTAACAGGTTTCCTGTTGACGAGTAAGTGTAATTTTTCAATAATACTTGTCCATCAGCTGATTGCTCATGCGCTTTATTAACTAATCAATGAACCAGTTTCTATTAGTAGTATTTATTCTTGCCGAATTGACGTTGAAAAGAGATTTGATCATGGATTAGTGAATTATAAAGATTGTCAGCGTTCGAACAACCATCAGTAAGAAGTAACATGCCATGCTATAACTACAATATTTCTACAGGTACAATCCGGCACCGTCACTACTCCACTATCCAGAGACATCTCTGAGAGATCCTGTATACTGGTTTTTATTGAAATACATGCTAAACTATTTCATGGACTATAAAAACACAATGGAACCCTATGACCTCACCCAATTTGAGACGCAAGATATAACAATTCAGAATACCGAAGATACGGAAAATATTAATTTGACGACGTATTTCCAATCATACAGGTTTACTTTGAATTACGCGCGAGGTTTGAAATCTAAAGATGGTGAAACTACTTTTATGTCAGTAAGGCAGAGAAGGTTGAAACATAAACCTATAGAAATTAAACTGTCCTTTGTTTCATCAGCCAGAATGACGAGTGTACTTAGATTATACTTAGGTCCACAATGTGGAAGCAATTGTTGGCAGGAGCATTCCAAATTTTTCGAACTTGATACCTTTACTTTGGAGTTAGACGAAGGGCTAAATTTTAAAACGTTTAGTTCAAAGTTTTCAAAGAAGCACTCTTTTGATGGACAATTTGATTCACTTCGTCTCAAAGATGGAATTGTTCGCAAATCAAATGCGTACAGTATATTAAAATTTCCGGAAAACTTACTTATCCCTCATGGCACAGAAAAGGGGCTGAACTTGACTTTGTTTGTTATGATTACGCCCGTTGAAAAAGATTGGCATCAACCAACAGGTAGCAACAAATACAGTAAAGCAGTGAAATTGTGCGATTCAAAGCCTTTAGGATTTCCGTTTCACAGACCAGCTGTTGGATTTAAGGATTCAGCTTCAAACTACAGATTTTTTAATATAACTGTGTATCATAAGACTGAGCCTGATAACTTGCCTAGGGCTTTTTTCTCCCCACATTTGTACTAGTTTTTTTGTGATTTGTTGTACAAATTATTACAAAGTAGGTCCTCGGTGGTCATTGGCTTAATATTCTACTAGATCTCAATATTTTCCGTACACAGCCTAGTACCTACCTACATAGCCTACCGACTTTTAGTAGGTATTTTGTTTAGTGTTCTGGATAAAAATGAACGTTTTATAATAAAAACCAAAGATTATCTAACATAATTATCGTTTTATTTAAACTTAATGAAACTCCTTTAGGTTAGTGGAGTCAGTCTTCGGTGTTGCAACTTTTTCTCTCTCCTTTCTTACTTGGGGACTTGGTTATTTTGTTCGAAATACGATGGAATGTTGAGTTTGTAAGGGAACATTTCTCCTTTGTGGAAGATGGGCACATCCTTGAACAACATGTTGGGCTGTTTGAAGTAGGCCTCTGAGTACACAGGGCGATCGAAAGGATAGCTGTAAGCCTTGAGATCAAGCACGTAGCTCTTGAATGGTTCAAATTCCTTAGGAATAGTCTCATAGGGATAAGCAATCACAAAGATCTGGAAAGGAAATCCGTCCTTAGTACCCTTAGGCAGCATCATCCTGTTAGGCATGTTGTCGAAGTTCTCAGACATATCTTGAGGAACTTTTCCTTCTTGCAGCATCTTCATAAGAACGTCAGTGGAAACAGAGTCTTCTCTGTAGAAGAAAAATTCGTCAGAGTTTCTAGTAATCTCGTTCTTGCCAGCAACAAGCTTATGGGTGAACCAGTCAAGAAGCAAGAAGTGGTTCCAGTTGTCTTCAAGTGGGATGGGGTAGCCGTTACTATCGTATTTAGGACCTAGGAATACTCTGAACACAGCTTCATGTTCAACTTTAGACTTCATTTCGAATTTAATATTGAAGTTTTTGTGGTTTAGACGAGGTTGGCGAACAATGTAGGAATAGGGGTATGCCTTCAGAGCTTCTTGGTTGAAGTAGACGGCGTTGGTGGCGTTGAAATCATAGTAGTCGAAGAATGTTTCAAGTTTGTCAACCTTCACGTCTTCAATCTCAACACCGCTGAAACCAATAGCCTCAGGCTTGTGTGGTTTAAGGTGTTTCTTGAACTGGATGATGTAACTGATGATCCTGTTGTACAATTGATAGAAAGCCGGATCACGCATAGAAGTCTGGTAAAAGTCCAAAGCACTAGGCAGGAAAGAGTACCTGGAAAATACAAATAAGATCATTTTACAAATGCCCTCATAATATCATACTCATAGGATACTCCCGTTTCTCGCGTATACAATGACATAATTTATTTTCCCTGTTTACACTTAGTAGATGTTTTAAAAGAGGAAAACGATATATCAGTTAGATAATAGTAAAAAAAATTACTTGTTAACGGGGTGAGGAGCACCGCTAAGAAGATGACGAGCTGTAGTTTCGTATGAGCGTTGGTAGGTTTTGGTCTCCATCTCCTTGAATAAATCAGCGTTGTACTGCCAGAAGTTACCAACAAAGTTGAGGGTCTTGGGATCGTGGAAATCGATTTCTTGGTCGAACTGAAATTATGAACAAACTTTATAAACAACGAAAGCACATTATTGCTTTTTTACTTTGAAAAAAAATAAGTAACTTACCGCTTTGAAGTGACCATTTTCCAAGAACTGGAGGAAGGATTTCTCAAAGCTATCCAAGAACATTACGCTGTCGTAGTTGTCTTCGACAAACACGTTGTAAGAGTCTGGCCTTTGTACAAACGGATAAATGGTAGTGGTCAGCAGTGGGTAGTAGCCAGTTCGGATAGGTGAGAACCATGAGAATTCGCCGATGGGGCCTAAACCATTGGTCAAACGTTCGAAGTAGTAACGGTTCAGAAGCTGTTTGTAGAAAAAGTAATAAATTTCACCACGACGTTCCTTAAAAGGTCCGAATTTGTCTCCGTTCCACCAGAAAGGTAATTGGCTGTGGAACCAGTAGTAGCAGGAGTTCACACCAATGTCTTCAGTAAAATAGGTCAAGCTTCGCTCGTCGTTGTTGTTGACTAAAGTGCTGGAGTAGTTAGCGTACAGCACAAATTTATCGTCTTCTTGGACCAGGCCTAAGAATTTGGCTTGTTCAGGGTTGAGGAATTTGATACCTTCTTGGTCTTTAACTAAGTTAAGTTTGTTAACAACGTCCAAGTTAAGGAACATTTCAGGGTAAATTTCATATGGAGCAGGAAGGACGATTCCCTGGGTGTCGGGCCTTTGAAGCATAGCAATGTAGAAAGAATACAAGAACTGTCCAGGGTTAATATAGACCCGGGCTTTAGCAGCAACCTTGTAAAAAGTGTCAAAGTCTTTGGCGTAGTAGAAAAGGTGGAAGAGAGCGATAGTCTCCTCTCTTAGATGATCGTAGAAGATTGAGAAGACGTTGGTCTTGTCTAAAAAGCCTTTTTCCCACAGGAACAAAAATTTTTTAACGGTGTCTTTGTTCTGAAAATAGTAACAAAATATTTTTATAGTATTTCAAAACAATATAAATTTAACATGATGCAGTAAAGAACTTACGGTGAAGCTGTCGATGTTCTTTTCAAGATCAAAATCCATGCCGACTTTGTAGTATTCAGCATCGCGGTTGACTTGCCGCACATTTTCGAGAAGACCGAGTACTTTCATTTGCTTTGCAGCAAATTCGGCATCGACTGTGATCAAATTTTGAAATAAATAATTAACACACAATGATATACAATATCGGCAGAGTTCGATAACAATATGAATTAGTAAAACCTCATTTATGACGACTTTAAATTCGTATTTGTGAATGATCATAGCATAGAAAATAATCTTGGAGCCACCAAACTAATAGAGTCGATAAGCAATCAAATAAAAATATCTTAATTATATTCAACAGTTTATGAAAATTAGTTCTGATGGCTGTTTCCAGTCATATTTTTACAAGTACAAGAAGCCAGTCATGGTCAACAGACAACTGTATGTCCACTATTGAATATGGAGTTCATCAAATAGCATAATCATAACATTATGGCTAGGTCTTTAGATTGAGTAGGCAAATCGGTCAAACTTACCATGAAGTGTTTTCAACTTCTGCTGGGGCGTACCCAATGCAAGGGCAATCAGCCCCGCTAAAATTATGACAGTCTTCATCTTGTGCAGTCAAACCACCTACTGTAAAAAAGCTTCTTTCCTTCCAGGTATTTATACCATTTGCTATCAACCTATTAGTTTATCAGTCCACATGTTTTTAATATGATATCTATCTCCTTCGCTTCAGTTGAAAGATCATCAATGTAAATTTCTACCGTAACCAAACTTTTGGAAATTATGTAAACAAAATAAATAAGAGATATGATAAATAAAACAACTGAAAAGTTATCTGGAATAACTAGGTACAGGAACTATTTTCTCAAAAAGTGTAAATCCTTATTATCACTCTCATATTCGACCGGAATTTTTTTATAAATGTAATTAAAAAAAAAATTAATTTCTTGGTTGCATCGATATTTAATTTTTTTATTTTTCGGGATAAAGAGTGACCGTTCTCGGGATACCATCTACCTTCTGGCGAGGTTTCATTAAGATCCGATAAACCGTTTAGGCTTGAAAAGATTACAGACATATATTATCCGCCAGAAAAATATCGCGCGGCGAGATTTCGCAATGCGGGCTTAGCCTTAGGCGTGAAAAGGCAACTGACAGACAGACTGACAGACGGACTGACATTACTTTCGCTTTTATGTTATTAGTATGGATGGATATGAATTAACTTACTAATATTATAAAAGCGGATTATAATCCGCGTACTGAATCTTTACTTACACGAACGGTGACAAAATTCCTCGCGATTTTTGTCTGCTTCAACCTAATTCTCAGCTGAGACGCACGTCAAATCAATGGACAACAGAACAAAAAAATTTTTTTTTTTTTATTTATTTGTTTTCTGAAAGACAAATACATAAAAAAACTATTACAATACAAAATAAAACTAATAATCATACCTAAAAACCACAGAGGTTTGTAAAGGCGTGCTATTAGTAAGTCAATCTTGCGATAGTAGGTACAATGTGTGATTAAGTGATTAAAATAAATTAAAAAAAAATGACAATAACATGTAGGTAACTGGAATTGGGTAGGCAATTGATTCAAATACAAACTCAAAGCATAAAACGCACCCATCATCGAACCATTGAAACCATCGAACCTACAAGCATCAATAACTTTTCTAAAAGTTATTGATGCTTATGTAGGCTCGATAATAGGTACGCTTTACACTTAATGTTTTAACGCGTTTTAGTTTCAATCAGTTCGGTAGGTAATTCATTTAAAAGCCGAGGGACCAGGTAACTGGCCGTCCGCTCGCCGTAAGCATTGTTTGCGCGCGTAGTGATAAGCTGATTTTGAGCAACAGCTCGTGTATGTATAGGGTGACTAACAACATGTCGAATACTTTCATCGAAGAAATAATTTTTAAGCAGCATATACTTAAATTGAGTGTGAACAGGCAGTACTATATGATGTTTTAAGAGACCCAATTCATGATCACTGAATTGCAGCTTAACATTAGTTGATACTATTTTCTTTAGTATTATTCTATCTCGATGACTGGAGGTTATAAATTTCACTGAGGTAAGTAGTGTAAGTACTACTTAGTCCGTATTGAATATATGATTCCGCTAGCGAGTTGTACAGCAAGAGCTTGACTTTGAAGGGGATACGATCCTTAATGATTGTGATATTCGCTAGGAAATGTCGTAATTTATTGCAAACTCGCTCAATGAGATTAGACCAGGTAAATTTACTATCTGATATAAGGCTGAGGTTGTGTTGCCTTTTAAAATTAATGAGACGATTAATATTTAGGTCTTTATTATTTCAAGTTCGGGGAGAAAGAGGCAGCTTAGGACAGGGGCATTAGATTTTGGATTAGACCTTAGGACATTATACATAGATTTTTTCAAAAAGGATGTTGATGGTGGTGGAAAATTCGCGCGAATTTAAATCGCACCTCGGCGTAGTGAAATCTACGGCAAAATACAGGTTCGGTCGATTATTTCCTCTCGTTTTTAGGGTTTCGAAGACCGGAGATCGGTTCCGAAACCCTTATGGCATCGCTTTTCTGTCCTTTTTTCCGTTTTTAATATCTCAGTAGCTACAGCAACAAATAACGTGAAATTTAAAATAATAATACATTTCGTGCGCCTATACACATTAAAAGAAACTTTTAGAAATGTTTTGCGATCCATCTGCAATGTAAGTAGCGTTTGTAGATATGGAAAAATATAGAGAAGTCTGTAAGCAGACAAATTTTTGAAAAATTATCAAAAAGGAGGAGGATAGTTTTCAGAGGCGGGGCTACCTCACTTAGTGGTGTATCAAATATAAGGTATCGGTTTGCAAACCGATACCTCTGAAATGTAGTAGTATTGTGTAGTAGTATGTGTACATTTAATTTTTGGTATTCATCAAATAGCAAAGTCTTTAACCAGTACTACCTATGGAACATACATATTGGTATACTTTACAACCGTTCGAAACCCTCGGCGCGCGAGTCACACTCGCACTTGACGGACCTTGTTTTTTTTTCAGAAAGTGCGTGCAGCTTCATAACATTTCCATGTTGCAGAATCTAGCGGAAAAAACGCGCAGTGAGATTCCGCAGTGCGGGGCTTACCCCGCACTGCGGAACTCCGTTCAGCCGTTAGCATTAGCTAACGGTTGAACGGATATTAATGAAATTTGTCTGGGAGGTAAATGGTATCCTAGCAGCTAGCTATTCATATTTTTACAAAGCTAATACTAACCTATAATAGATTTAGTTTTTATAAGAAATCAAACAGTATCCCAAAAATTTTTAGACTTCGACGGGATTTGAACTCGCGTCTTTCCCTCTGTACGGGAACGTGCTAACCAACTACACTACGTTGTCAAGCGACTTAGGATTTAGTTTTTCATAAGTGTTGCCCGCGTGCAATCAGAATGAAACGGAATCTTGTCAAATATTAACATAAAATCCGCGCGTTTTCAAAATCGGATGGAACCTTGTCAAAGCATCAACCTCGACCTTAACGGCTTTTATCTCATGGGGAGTAAGGTCCATAATCCCCACGCTGGGCATCTCTTTCTCTCTCCCATCTCCACAGCCTATATTGATCCACTGCTGGACCCAGGCCTCCCCCTGATAAACGCCTTGTTGGTTTTTATCGCTGGGCATGCGGGTTGAGAATCGCAGTTCGGTGGTAGAATTGATTTGCGGGAGTCGCTGCTGCCCGCATCCCCGGTTGGAAATTCCTTAGTTGCCTCTTACGACACCCGCGGGACGAGTTGGGGTGATGCAAATTCTAACCCGGCACCACACGACTAGAACCAAAACAGATCGAAATGTGTTTATCCTTTCTTTTCCAATCTCGATTAAACCTACCTATCTTATTGCATAATATGATACAAATTTATCACAATGAAATGCATAATCGTTATCCATTTCATATTCGTCCCGAATCTGTTTGCTTCACCTTTGACACATGTTTCAAGTGGTAAATAATATCACGTTTTACACTTTCACCTTTTGCCAAGATAAAGAAATACAAGATCCGTCAAGTGCGAGTGTGACTTTTGTCAAGTATACCAATATTTACTACAGATAAGGACCAGTTAGAGACTGCTATTTAATGAATACCAATTCAAAATATTTCAAAAAGTATTTATATTATATTTTTATCATCATCATTAACAACCTATTTTAGTCCACCGCTGGACATAGGCCTCCCCCAATGAGCGCCATAGCGCCCTGTCATCAGCTTGGCGCATTCAGCATCTGCCTGCAGTCTTTCGTAGATCGTCATTCCACCTGGCTGAAGGGCGACCTACACTACGTTTGCCGAGTCACAGTCTCCACTCGAGAACACGTTAACCCAGCGGTTGTCGGTTCTTCGCGAGATATGGCCAGCCCACTGTCACTTCAGCTTGCTAATTCTCTGAGCTATGTCGAAAATGTTGGTTCTCTGTCGGATGTATTCGTTACGAATCCTATCCTTCAGAGAAACTCCGAGCATAGCTCTTTCCATAGCTTGCTGAGCGACTTTGAACTGATGGACTAGCGTGAGTGTCCACGTCTCAGCTCCGTAGGTCATAAAAGGTAGGACGCTCTGGTTAAAAACTTTCGTTTTCAAGCATTGCGGTATTGATTACGAGAAGACTCGACGTAGTTTCCCGAGCTCTGCCCAGCCTAGCTGAATCCTTCTCTTGACTTTGTTAACTAGCTTCTGCCCGCGACTTTGCACGCACTTTACCGCGATAAAAATAGCATATGTCCATCCGTCCCTGGGATACCATCTACCACCCTGCCAAATTTCATTAGGATCCGTTCAGCCGTTTAGGCGTGAAAAGGTAACAGACAGACAGCGTTACTTTCTGATTTTCAATTTTAGGATGGATAATGTTGGTTCCCAATGAAATGGCCTACCATGACGACCGCAGTGATAAATGCAATATTGCTTGCTGCTTTACAGTATTGTTCTTGAATACGGGTGTGTTTATCTACTCGACTATTAACTACGACTCGGCCTGTGTCAGTGTCTAGAAGTATCATACACTGCAAACACAAAACATGATCAGTTTCGCTTCTTACTCGTGGTTCCGTTCAGCCGGGCCCTATTCTACTAAACTAAACGCTTCACAGAATTACACGTTTGGTATTCTATCTTAGATGAAAGAAATGATGATAAATATAGAGTGAGGGACCCGCGTCAAAGTGTCAAGTTTAAACTATGAATTTATCTCACCGTGCAAATAGCACTGCACGCACTATCTGGAGTTTCATTAATCTAAGGATTCTACGTGACGAATCTACGACGATAGCTATTGTATAGCAGGATTAGGCCCCTGGTCCAGTTGACTGGACCACGGCAATAGTTTTTCAGTATTAGGTAGGTACAGTTGATTGTATACCACAGTAAAAAATAATTTTCTAAATGAAAAACCTTCGGTGGTATAGTTGACTGTACCAGCTGAACGGAACCACCAAAAATCATGTTCATGAAGATCGTTGCATTTGTACATTTTACTTTGCCAGGAATAGGTATTGGGTCGTAGATAGGTACTTATATCTAATGGGTGCGTCTTGGAAGCAAAAAATAGATCATGGACCTAGGAACTTAACCTCAGAAAACAGTTTCTTAATTTGTTCTTTAATCTACTGATTTTCTACTCGACTTTCTACTGATTTAGTCATATTCAAAAATGCAAAGCTGTATCTTACAAAAAAATATTAATTGAAATCGGACGACGCGTTAATGAATTATAACTAAGTACAAATTTTGACTTTCATCCCCTCTCCCAGGAGAAACTTACCTACAGAATTCCGGGATAACAAGTATTCTATATCCTCGTAGTATTAACTCAAATCATGCTAAGATTCATAATAAATCATTCAATAGTTTCGGCGCGGCTAAGGAATTTAATATTCATCCCCTCTCCTAGGGAAACTGTACTGAATTCCAGGATAGAAAGTATCCTTCCTCGTAGTTAAACTCAAATCATGCCAAATTTCATTTGAATTCATTCAGTAGTTTTGGCGTGATGCGCGGCCAAGATACAGACAACCAGACAAAAATCACAAAAAAAAAATATCTTAATGTCATCATTATACAGAATTTTTTACAATTTTTAGAATTACAGATGTTGTAAACTACAACTCTACGACTTCTAGTTTCATAGTTATACTGAACTTAGCTAGGTGAAAGGGGCACACTGCTGTGTGCCTCTTTCAACAGGTCAACTTAGATGTATCCGTGAGTGTATCACTCACACTATTTTCAGCGCTCATTGGCTGCATTTTGATTACGAATAAAAAACAAATGATAATAAAGCAATGAGTGGCGAGAATAGTATGAGACGCATACCTAGTATATCATTGGCATTTATATCGACCAGCTGTCTGGCAGTCTTTTGTTTGCTACGCCAGTCCTTGCGCAGCTTCGTAGCACACTCTACGAAGTTAACCACTAGGCAAGGCATAGTCCGGTTTGGAGGTGATATTATGAAGGATTAACTTCACGTAGGTACATTGCAAATGTCACAAATGAAACAATTATTAAACTAAGATAAATAATTTGATGATTTAACCCGATTGCGCAACTTGACTTACTTTTTTTTACTATATAAATATAAATATAATATACTTTTAATGTTCTTTTCATTTAAATTGTACGTGTCTGAGTTACAAATATACGTTTCTATTTATATTTCTATCTGGAGGCTTCCAGATCTCTCAAAGTCGACTAGCAGTATAGAGGTAGAGCCGGGTGTAGATACTGTTAGTTCCGTATGCAGGGCCGTCTTTACCCGGGGGTGCAAGGGGTGCGGTGCACACGCGCACGGAGCGCCCGGGTGCGCCTGCCGAGCGCTAAAAATATAGATATTTCATTGAACTTAACGCCATTGCACAGTTTCATATAGGTACTTGTTACGAATAATACGTATGATGCGCAAAATTAAAAAATAGTCATCAACAATAATCATTGTTTTACTTTTATTACGCTTTTGGCGCTTGTCATACCGCTCATGATGTGCAAGCTAAAAAAATGACTCTTATTACTACACAAATAACTACCGTATGCACCCAGAGGATACCAACACCCGACACAGCGAGATCTGTGCTAGAAGATGACTCTCACGCTCTGCAGCATCAACAAAGTTTTAACCTTGTAGACGTTGTGTGTAGACGTATTAAATATTCATCACTCTAGTGATGAATAATTAATACGTTTTTAATCAACCGACGCAGTGCTAAGGCATGC
Source organism: Eupithecia inturbata (assembly GCA_963662085.1). NCBI lineage: Eukaryota > Metazoa > Arthropoda > Insecta > Lepidoptera > Geometridae > Eupithecia > Eupithecia inturbata. Next base: position 6,505,528 of record OY759195.1, read on the forward strand.
CCCTGGCTAGAGTTTTATGTACATGTAAGTAAAAGTACGTATCACACATTTAGAACTTTTGGTAAAAACTGAATTAGTGCTATTTTATTTTTAAATGCCTTCTGTGGCGCAGCGGGCGAAGGTCAGTCTGTGACGCAGGATGGTTGTTTCTGTGTATATTATAAGACTTGCTGCACCCCGCGGCTTCGCCCGCGTGGAAATTGATTGTACACCAAGGGGTGTGCAATCAATTTCCACTCCTAAGGAGGAGTGGTTTTATAAAATAAAAAATTCGTGTATCATTGTTTACTTTATAGTTTATTACAAATCACAAACTTTAATTACTTGAATTACACCATTTTCAGAAAAATTTTGAAAAATCCTGAAGTTTGTGTTCAATAGTTTTGTATTCTCTGTAAGTTTTGAAGCTAATTGAGCACTGGTTAAAGAGTTACAAATAAACCGCCAAGTGTGAGTCGACTCGTACACGAAGGGTACTGTAAAAATCAGGCAACTTTTTCAAAGAACATCAAAACCATTCATGTTGGGCCCAAAACCGAAAGTGCCAGCCAACACGAAAAAATGTTTTTAAACTGTCGTACTCCTTGTCCTGACCATTTGTTGCTATAGCCGTACCTGTGAAATTAATATTTTAGCTGCTATCTTAAATGGAAACATTCACATACATATTTCACATACATTTTGGGGCATAAACGAATTTTTTTTTAGCCTATATAATAAGATTTATTTTTATGGTCAATCGAAACATTTTTATCTATGGTGGCTGTTTTTTATGACATGTATGTATGAGTTCATATTATTTTAATTATTAATATTAATTTCCTTTGAATGAATCGACTCAGAGATAACCTAGCTAAATAATAGTCGTATACCTATAATTAATTATATACTTATTTTATAATATAGTAAAATAATAAAAATCTAGTCACAATCAGTGGAAAACGTTTTATTTCTTATCATTCTTCAAAAAAGTTTACAGTGCTTATATATCTAATTCTATATATTAACCTAAATTGTTTTCTAAACCCATGGCTGGAGGCCGTCTTGCATCTGGTTTATGCCTCGCTTAGGTTAAAAACCACACAATGCACATCACGCGTGAGCAACAGCCAACTGTTCTTTTGCCAGTATTTCACGTGCAGTAGTAATGGCTAATTGAATGTCGACCATGTAAGGTCGAAACCTATATAAACATTGTAGGTTTTGGCACTAACGTGCCGGGATTGTATGCGTGCCCTAACAATATAAAGGTTTTCGCCTAACTCCCTTGAGTGCTCTTGAGGTATTGCGTCTCCTAGTTCGATTGAAAAAACTCTCATTTTTTATGTGTTCGCCATAGTAACTCCTAGCTTGCTTTAATTGACCAAATAATGTCAAATCCTCTTCAGTTAGTCGCAGAAGGTCACTCAGTTCTGGGAGTTCAGCAGAAATGGGACGAAACATAACTCTCCTCCTATTGTAATTGTATCTATTTGTAAGGTTAGCCATTCTGTTTGGGGTGTTCATTCTTTCTTCGATAATTTCTAAAAATGTTTCGGCGTGGATATTGTCCTCTATCAAAACCTGATAGGCATTTATTAGGGCCGCAGCATTTTCAAAATAAAAGAACATTGTCTCTAGAGAGCAATTAATATAACTACACATTTTGTAAGAGGCAACAATCTCTTTGGAACGCCTGTTTATGACCTCAATGACCCATCGGCAAAGCGTAATAAGACGTGTTTTATTCGCCTGTTCAATTGGGTATCTGAAAATTTCAACCGTCGGCCTCTTACAGGTCATAAGATATAGCCACGTGACTTAGTAATAGGGTTCCGTTTTCACCCTTCGGGTACGAAACCCTAAAAAAACTTCAATAACTTCAATTCAACCCTCATTTTACTCTTTTCTAAGGTTTTTTTTAAATTCTTGAAATAATTGTTTTAATTTATTATTATTTTAATATCAGAAAATTTCAAGTATAATGTAGTAAAAAGTTACAGACATTTCAGTACGAAGCCAAATTACGAATCACAAACAGATGAAATTTACAAAATAATTTCATAGCGGGAGGTTGTGTAGTTACAGATACTTTTCAAATTTCAGCTTTCTAGCTTCTGCGTTTTGGGCTGGGCGTTGTCCCCAGAAAATCGCTTGTTCTTTTATATATTAATATATCTATCTATCTTTGTTATACATTATATAATGTAACATAACTCTCCTCCTATTGTAATGTAACAACTATATCAATTTCCTATTAGTACTCATAATACAAGTTCTGCTGAACTTGCGTTAATAGACAACAACTTACCCCTTACCCTTAGCGACCGACACGACAAACGTGCCGGTCGCGCGGAAATCACATGATGTTTGTGTAGTGTAGAAATATAAATAATATCAATTATTTTTTGATAACAGAAATACAATGAAGATCTTTATTGTGGAGTAAATGGGACAAAAACTACGATGGTGTAATTCGCCAAATTTCTGTATCTTTATATATCTGTTGTACTCGTTCACTTTGAATTTTTGTTTCTTCGTTCATAAATATTTTAAATAACAGTTTTCACTTAGATAAAGCACATTAGCGTTTGATAACGCCCATCTTGACGACTGATGCCTTTTGGTTTGGACACAATGGCATTGTTGTACGATCAAATAATTTTACGGCAATCCAAACGAGCGATTTTGTCGTCAAACGACTTAGCAATTAAGATATAGCATAACGCTGTCTGTTATGTTCAGCCATCAGATTATATCTCTCTTAACAGTCATAAATTTAAGTCATGACATCTAGCTTGTCAAACCCATATTACCCACCAAAATAATTGTAAGTTAATGTAAAATTAGCTGAACTCTAGGCGTGTATGTTACCTATTTTACCCCACTAGGTACCAATTTCGTATGATTGTAACTAAGTATGCTTTAAACTGATAGAGGAAGGCAAATAGGAGCAGTTAAACTAATGGTTTTTTAGTATCTGACTCAGAGTTTTTATTAAACAGTATTTTACATCATTACCCTGCCTATTTTACATTATTTCCGTCCATATCTTAAGCTTTCGGTTTGAATGATGGGTTCGCCATCTTGTAAGTGTAGTCTTCTCCCTCGTGGAAGACGAGAACGTCTTCAAAGTGCATGTTGGGGTGCGTGAGGTAGCTTGAGTGGGCGGGTCTATCCAATGGGAAACCGAAAGACTTGCCCTCCAACATCTTGTTTAGGAAGTCGAGTTTGTCAGTAACGTCCTTGGCCACCGAGTTGTGTTTGTACACGAAAACGAAGATCTGGTAAGGCATACCTCCCTTAGATCCCTTAGGAAGCATCATTCTCTGAGGCATGGCGTCAAAGTCGTCAGCCATGTCGACGGGCAGTTTACCTTCTTTCAACAATTCGTGGATCTCAGAAATTGGCAGAGAGTCTTCCTTGAACCAGAAGAAGTCATCGCAGTTACGTTCGATCTTGTTCATTCCTGGCTTAAGCTCGTCTATGAACCAGTCAAGCTCGAAGAAGTTCTGCCAGTTCTTTTCAATAGGGATCGGGAAGCCGTTGCTATCGTACTTAGGTCCAATCCAGACCTTGAAAGCTGCCTCAGTAGCCACGTCAGACTTGACATCGAGGGTCAAAGTGAAAGATTTGTGGTTGAGACGAGGCTGACGGATCTTGAAGTCCTGGACGATGTCTTTGTCGTTCTCATTGATGACCATGTTGAGAGCATCAAAGTCGTACATGTCGAAGTAAGTGGCCAGTTTTCCCACCTTGACGTCATTGATCTTAACTCCGGCGAAATGTAAATCTTCTTGGGTGTAAGGTTTCAGGAATTTCTTGTATTGTACCATGTTGTCAAAAATTTTGTTGTACATTTGGTAGAACGCTGGGTCGCGGAGGGAAGTCTGGTAGTTATCGAGAACGCTGGGCATGAAATTGTACCTGAAACAGAAAACAAAGTTAGTCTACAGATAAATCAAGTCACATTTAAACTGACTGCGCCAACGCAGCACACGCCACTATTCACGCCAGACAACGGCACGCAAGGCTGGCTACGGAACGCTTTGATCGCGCAGCAGGACTATGTTGAGTGGCATAAGAATTTGCAGGCCTATACTATTTCCAACAATAGCTGAAGTCGGATTACGGATGATGATGATGATGATGATATCTACACTGGTATGGGAGTAAATGAGCAAGTTTAAGTTACTTGTCGGACGGTGCAGGGGCAGCGCCAAGAACATGACGTGCGGTCATCTCGTATGAACGCTCGAATGTCTGGATGAATTCCTCTCCGAACAGGTCAGCGTTGGTCTGCCAGTAGTTACCAACAAAGTTCATGGCTGAGCTTTCATGGAAGTCAATCTCCTGGTTGAACTGTAACAAAAGTGATAAATAGAAGTTTTGTATGTTCTTGTTTTATTAATAGGCTCTGGCTGTCCTATTAAATGAATCAACTAAAGTGTAACTTACTGCTTTGAATTTGCCATTCTGAAGGTACTGGAAGAATGTCTTCTCAAAGATGTCCAAGAAGCGGATGGCTTCATAGTTCTTCTCGTTATGGACGATGTAGTTGTTGCTCCTTTGCGCGTACGGGTACTTGTGGGAGTATAGCATGGGGTAGTAGCCAACCTTGATAGGTGAGTACCAGGAGAATGTAGGAATTTCACCCAGACCGTTGCTGAGACGCTCGAGATAATAACGAGCTAAAAGTTGCTGGTAAAAAAAGAAGTATCCTTCCCCACGACGTTCTTTCAAAGCTCCGAATTTATTGGCGTTCATCCAGAAAGGCAGCTGAGCGTGGAAGAAGTAGTAGTAGGAGTTGAGACCGACATCCTCCGTGAAATACGCGATCCTTTCCTCGTCGTTGGGGTAAGTCAAAGAGTTAGAATAGTTGGCGTAGTAGATGTAATCGTTGTTTTCCTTAACGATTCCAGCTTTGGCAGCTTCTTCGGGGAATAGCAGGCCATTCTGCATCTTAGTACGCCAGATAAGGTATACTTGGCCCATGTTTGCGAACATCTCAGGGTAAACTTCATAAGGTGCTGGTAATACGAACCCATTAGTGTCTTCACGCTGAATAATAGCGATGTAGTAAGTATACAAGAACATTCCTTCGTTCATGTGAACCCTAGCCCAAGCCGCGGTCTTGAAGAAGGTTTCAAAGTCCTTTGCATAGTAGAACAGCTTAAAAAGAGCAATGGCCTCTACTCTGAGATTGTCCTTGAAGATCGAGAAAGCATGGTACTTGGGCAGCACACCAGCTCTGTACAAGAAGAGGAACTCCTCAACAGCTGTCTTATTCTGCAAACGAGATAAGCGATAATGTTTAGAGCAAATTGTGGAGCAAAATTAAGGTTTGTAGTTTATGTAATTTGCAACTTTTAAACTTACGGTGTAGTGTTCAGCGTTGGTCTCAATGTCGTATTCGCTGGCTATTTTGTAGTATTCAGCCTTTTTGTCAACGAATTCAACACCGTAGAAGAGAGACAGAATTTTTTGCTGCTTCTCAACGAAAGCTTTGTCAACTGAAACGTACAAATAAATAGTTTGTTTAGCAAGTTGTTATTAAAGTAACAGTTTATTAATGTATATTGTAACAATGAACGGAATGTGTAAACAAATGATCGATATTGGTGGACATAGCGGCCATTTAAGTAAAGGTTTTCAGAAGAAAATGTAAGGGAAATGTTGAGAAAATGCAAGATGATGAGAATTCAAATTTTAATGCTTTTCCACGGCTTCATTATAGTTATGTTAGTGTGACTTGGAACAATTCTATCTTGTAGCCACAGACAGACATAAAAGTAATAAAATATGACTTACCGAATTTCGTCTTGACATGTTGGTGACCATGGTGTGGAACCGCCCCCCCGAAGGCGATGGCCACAAGGGCTGCAATTACCAGGACAGTCTTCATCGCTACCAGTCGCGCTCTCAACTGTGCCAATCCATCTCTGAAATCACAATTTATACGATTATTCTTATCTAGTGGATTACTTGCGAAAATACTGTTTGTTTTTAGTGTTGTAATATAACCTGTACCTTTGACCTAGCGCGCTCTGAGATAGGTGAATTATCGGTTGTAAACGGATTGGCGTGAAAATGATTGGAGTCAAGAGGGAATTCGTTAGGGTAGGTTGAGTTAAGGTTGTAAGTAGTAGTTCATCTGAACCGCATCGCTACCGCCGGCACAAAAGCGTTTCATTAAGGGCCTAAACTCATAATATTTAGATACACAGTGATACAAAGTAGCAGACAGCGCGCTATAAGCGAGCTTACCGCAAGCTTCATGCAAGTGGACCGTGCGCTGTAGCCGCGTAGCGCTCGCTCAAAGCAAGTAGCACGATCAGAGAGCGAGCTCTCTGAGCTTGAGTCGGGGAGACGTGCAGTTGGTGTATGTAAGTGGTGTGGTCTAGTTAAGGTAACCTTTACTATACAAGGGGTCAACGTTTCTTCTACGACTTTTTGAATTTCGATATATTTTTTTACGTATAAAAAAAATTTACACGTTATTTTTCATATTCTTGTTCTTTGACGTCTATTTTTACAACATAATTATCATTCTGAAAATTCAATGGTTTTAAAAAAAAAATGTAATAATTTCAAAAGATTTTTAAGTTTGGTAAGGTTTTGCTAAAAAAACAAGCAAAAACATTTGTGAACTATTTTGTAATGTTTATTAAAAACACATGTTTTTTTAAGGAATTTTATTTTTTTTCCCTCTCTCAGAGGAACCGTATTGAATTCTGGGATAAAAAGTGTTTGTTGTAGTATGAACTCAAATCTTGCAAAGTTTTATTTGAATTAATTCAATAGTTTCGGCGTGATACGCAGCCAAATTTGCTTCCATCCCCTCTCCCAGGGTAACCGGACTGTTTTCTGGGATAAAAAGTATTTTAATTAATTTTGGTTTATTCGGAGCACAAACAGTTGTTCACACTTTATAAATAAACTTACATAATAACTCATAACTATTTATGTGTCCTCGTATGTAAAAGCTAAAAAACTGCTTGCTTGCGGAGGAGAATAGCAAAACAGTTCTGTTTGTGTTTGCCTATAATTCGTGAAATTGAAAGGAATGTCTAGATGAAAATTAATGTCCTCAATATACCTACTAGACATACATAGGTGTATTGGGAACTTTAAATTTAATCAAGAAGCTGTGGAAGTCCTATGTCCTTCCTCGTAGTATGAACTCAAATCGTGCCAAGTTTCATTTGAATTAATTCAGTTGTTTCGCGTGGTGCGTGGCCAAGATACAGACAGACACACAAAAAAAAATACAGTTTTGGCTTCAGCATAGACAATAGAGAGCTCTACAAAAAAACTTTTCTAAATATCTTCAATGTACAGAATATAATAGAATATTTATTTATTTTTAAAAGTATTCATATTTAAGCCAATATTTCACCATTAAACCAGCGTTGGTTTGTACCAACGTATTGGTGCTTACACTCGTTTTGTACTTAAATTTATACATATAACATTGCGTTTGGACAGATCAGGGTCAAAACAGAATAAAACTCAACTGAAAACTTTTGCAAACAGATAAGTAGGTAAGTATATTATTATATGACAGCTCATACTTTCTTACTTGAATCAACGCGCATGTAAAGTAAGTTAATATTGTGTAGGTATATAAGGCATATTATAGGTACATAGATATACGTGTGTTAGGATGTTACTCGCTGTACAGTTAGCGGTACAAATTGATGATTGCGTCACCGACAATACCAGGGGATTAGGTAGGAAGCTGTACTCTGCAGCTGTTCGTGATAATATTTTTGGAGCATACGTTTATAGGTTTTTCTTTGACGTTCTGTGGCAAAGCGTTTAATAAATTGGGTATTATAAATTCTATAGATCTTCGTCCATAGAAGCTATTAACTTTGGGTACTGTGATTTTATTTTGAGTAATTTTCCTAGTTGTTATTTTATCTGAACTTCTTCATTAAAATACTCATTAATATTCTTTTAAAAGGGCAAGAATTCCTTTTTCATGAATTGGTAGTACTACTGTATATTTGAATATGATTTCGATATCTTCGTGCGACTGTTGTTTATATTTTTTGGGGACAATGGCTTTTATTAGTCTTAAAGTGTAGGTGGTAATTTTTATCTAAGTATGTTTTGAATGATCTGCTGTAGCTTATGATTCCATAAGATATAATTGAGTCTGCCAACGCGTTATACACGGATAACAGGACTTTGTATGGTTTTTTGAACTTTAAGATATAAAACTTTGCCAGTATTGCCCGTCGCTTGCAAATGAGTCAACGTGGTAGATCCACCTGAACCTGTTATCAACAACAAGTCCTAGGTAAGAGTGATTAATAAGTCACTTGTTCTATGGATTCACACGCGCAAAGATAGGCTTGGACACACTTTGCAAACCACTGTGACTGTGAGTTATAATTTTAAATGTACTTTGATTTCTGCGATAGCTCGGACGTACATGAATTATTTTTGTTTGACCATATAAATATTTGGGTAAAATCTTTTTGCAAATGGTTGGCTTTTGCAAATCTTTACTGGCGGCTGTCAGCTACTGGCTAGTAGGCATGTGTGTCGTCTGCGTACTGATAGATAGAACAGTGGATGACTACATGTTCCAGGTCATTTACATAGGCCAAGTAGTGAAGTGGACCAAGAAATGACTCCTGAACAGCGCCTTCAGTGACGTTAATGACGTCACTAACTTCGTTTTCAACCTGGTGTTCTCTAATTTATTTACCAGTGTGCTATGTCTCAGTGAGTCAAATGCCTTATAAATCACACATCTATAAATAAAAGAATCACATGGTTTTTATCGTTAAAATAGTTGTTTAAGTCGCGGCGTCGTCGTAATTAAATTTTTATAGCAATTGTGCCGATGATTTTTTGGTTGAAAGCCATGTTGAGCATTCGACAACACTTCGTTATTCTGATAAAAATCCTGAATTTAGTTACAGACGAATTTTTCGACTACTTTTTCTAAAACAGGTGATATCGAAATCGGCCTATAATTAGCGCAATCACTGTGACTACCTTTTTTATAAATGGGTCTAACAAGTGGGTAATGAATGACCTTCACCTACACATTTGTTTATAAACTTTACTATTACAGCTAGGAGTCTATCGCACATGTTTTTATGTCGACACATCTTATTCCGTCTAATCCTGGGGATTTACTTATTTTTATGGCTTTTATTACTTTGGATACACTGTCGGCGGCGGTGGCTGTTTTAAAGTAGATCGATTTATTTAGTGGGAACGTGTATTCAGACTCGCACAAAAGCGGTTTGTTGCAATTAGATAAAGGTTTTAACGCTGCTGTATAAAATTATTTTTCCAAAATTATTTTTCCAAAATTATCAGCTATGGATTTTATTTATACTGTGCTTTTCCTACACGATCGCAAAATAGCCTCGTCGACAGACTCTTTGTTGCATCCCGATAATCTGTTTAAAATTTGCCAAAGGGTGCGTAGATCCAGTTTTTTCATATTTATTAAGTTCATATAGTATTTATTGCGAGATGTTTCTATTAATTTTCTAGTTTTATTTCTTATTTTATTATATTCGAGTCGTATCAGATTATTTGTAGAATAATTTTGCTACTTAGTAAGTAATGGTTCTAGGGTTTTGAAGATCGGAGATCGGTTTCGAAACCCTTATTTATGGGTTTGCTTTTTCTGTCCTTTTTTCCGTCTTTAATATCTCAGCAACTACAGCAGTAAATAACGTGAAATGTAAAATAATAATACATTTCGTGTGCTTGTAGGTACAGTACATATAAAAATAAATGAAATATGAAAATGAAAATTTTCAGTACAAATTGTGATGTCGAAATTTTAAAAGAGACCTACAATGTCAAATGGGGTATCAAATGAAAGGTATCAGTTTGTACATTTCAAAACAGTTTTTCAAATTTCTGCAGGTTTTATTGTTTTTGCAATATTTTGAAAAAAGTCGAATAAATACCCATTCCCCCCTCCGTAATTTTTTGGTATTCATTAAATAGCAAAGTCTGCTGGTTAGACAGTACCTATAGTAGGTACGTAGGTACATATTGGTATATTTGACAACCGTTCAAAACCTCGGCACGTTTCTCATACTCGTGATTGACGGATATTGTTTCTACACATATTATTAACTTATTATCAATCGAGGGCGAATTGCTTCGCCTACTTTAATATTTATTTTTTATAGTGCGGGTTGATTCTTTATCTGAAAAGGAATTTTTGATTATGATATACTTATATAGAGTTAGGGCATTCCAGGTCATCAACCTCAGTCCAGCTGGTACAATTGAGCAGGGACTTTACTTTGTTATTGTCCGTTTTGTTAGAATAGGTTGATCTCTCTTGCATGAGTCATAGCTAACGAGTGACATTATAATCATACGATGATCTGCCAATACAGTGTCTACAAGTACCACGCCCGAGTAAACATCTAACAAATGCAATCTACTGAAGATGTGATCTTTACATCTACGTGTTATTATTCCCTAAATTCTCTATTCTGGTGTAGCCAGAGATCGTGCTTGTCAGACCAAACTCGGACATAGTACTGATAAAGTATCCTCGGATGTTGTTAGATATTTTTAAGTCTATGTTTATGTCACCTAGCATAATGGCGTTGCGTCGTGCTGTGAAAGTGTTTGCATGGATAAAAAAATTTTCAATTCTGCTATGAAAAGGTTCTTACTTTCATTTGGTGGTCTTTAAATAGCAAGGATGTGAGCTGTATAATCATAAGATGTGGTTTTTTTTTACATATGATTGATTCACAGTGCTTTAGTGAGTTATGTTGTAAATGTGTGAATGTTTTTAGTGTACAGAAATATACCGGTCCTGTTTGTACGTAAATTTTGGTGAGTTGTGTAGCCATTAATATGATACATAGAAACGAGGTTCTCATTAACTCCTTACCATTTAAAATCATGACATCAATATTGAATTTTGCCGAACTTGTAAGCTGAGTTATGTAATTTTTTTCTTCTTTATTCGTTTTATGTTGATATGCACAATAATAAGCCTTGTTTTATATGAATAAGTTAACTGTTTAAAAAAGCGTTATAGTTAGTACAATCTAGTAACTCAGTGTGATCTGAATTTTCAGGTTTTGGGATTTGAGAGACTTTTGCTGACATCTTCTACCGTCGCTGAGTTCAACCATTATTCGTCGAAGTCAGGCAGAGCTCTCGATGTCGGCTTTACATCTTACGACTTCCACTTTCTCGTTGTCATCTTTACGAAGGAGTTCTTTTACCCTCCTGGAACCAGACATGTTTATAGGCAGATCTTAACTTTTGTTGTGCTTGCCATAGTAGGAACTTGTTAGTTTACTCTTACAGAACTTCTAAACTTATAATAAAACTGTTACAGTTATATTATAAGTTTAGAAGTTTGTGCTCTCTACGGCTTCTAGTTTCAAGAGTTATATTGAACTTAGCTAGGTGAAAGCGGCGCACAGCAGCAGGTCAATTCTTATGTATCAGTGAGTGTATCACTCATACTATTTTCGGCGCTCATTGGCTGAATTTTGATAACGAAACTACTAAACAAATGATTATACACAAATAAGTGGCGAGAAAAGTGAGAATAATACCTAGTACATCTAATTCAACCAGTTGGTATGCAAGCGTAGCTTCGTAGCACACTCTACGAAGTTTAACACTAGGCAAGGCATAGTCAGGTATGGAGGTGATAATATGAGGGACTATCTTCACTGCAGGTACATTGCAAATGTCACAAATTAAACAATTATTAAAATAAAAAAATAATTTGATGTTTTTTTTAACCCGATTGCGCAACTTGACTTTTTTTTACTATAAAAACTACCTTCTAATTTTCTATGTACTTTTTTCAATTGTATGTGTCTGAGACACAAATAAACGTTTCTATTTATATCTGGAAGCCGTGTCTCCATGAGAAGTCGTATAGCAGTATGTATAGAGCCGGGTGTAGATACTGTTAGTTCCGTATGTACTCAGAGGATACCAACACCCGACACAGCGAGTTCTGTGCTAGAAGATGACTCTCGCGCACTCTGCAGCATCAGCAAGGTCAAAGTGATGAAAAAATAATACCTACCTACTAATAATATGTCTTCAATCAACCGACGCTGTGCTGAGGCCCTGGCTAGAGTATTATGTACCTACATGTAAGTAAACGTACGTTTCACACATTAAGAACTTTTGGTGAAAACTGAATCAGTCCTAGCTGTTTTATTTTTTAACGGCCTCTGTGGCGCAGCGGGCGAAGGTCCGCCTGTAACGCAGAATGGGTGTTTCTATGTATGTAGGTATATTATAAAAATATCTGTTGTTAGAATATATTGTATTAATTGTATCAATTTTCTAGTAGTAATAGAAAACTACTTGCTATAGCTTGAGGCTAGATGGTGCTGTGCGAATTGTCCAGCATTATTTATTTATGGTACTTGTACTTACCTAAAGGGTATGAATGGTAAATAAGCCACTTGAGGCCAACGCTATCTCTCTTGTTCATCCATCCGATTATATCTCTCTTTAACTGTCATAAATTTATGTCATGTCATAAAATGAGTTTCTATGACATCTACCTTAACAAACCTATGTAGGTAAATTATTGCATGAAAATGTAAAATTTGCTAAACACTAGGCGTATAATTTACCAATTTTACCCCATTTTGTGTGATTGTAACTAAGTATGCTTTAAATTGGAAGAGGAAGGGAAATAGGAGCATTAAACTAAAATTTTTTTAGTATCAGACTCAGTGATTTTATTAAACAGTATTTTACATCATTACCCTGCCTATTTTACATTATTTCCGTCCATATCTTAAGCTTTGGGTTTGAATGCTGGGTTCGCCATCTTGTAAGTGTAGTCTTCTCCCTCGTGGAAGACGAGAACGTCTTCAAAGTGCATGTTGGGGTGCGTGAGGTAGCTTGAGTGGGCGGGTCTATCCAATGGGAAACCGAAAGACTTGCCCTCCAACATCTTGTTTAGGAAGTCGAGTTTGTCAGTAACGTCCTTGGCCACCGAGTTGTGTTTGTACACGAAAACGAAGATCTGGTAAGGCATACCTCCCTTAGATCCCTTAGGAAGCATCATTCTCTGAGGCATGGCGTCAAAGTCGTCAGCCATGTCGACGGGCAGTTTACCTTCTTTCAACAATTCGTGGATCTCAGAAATTGGCAGAGAGTCTTCCTTGAACCAGAAGAAGTCATCGCAGTTACGTTCGATCTTGTTCATTCCTGGCTTAAGCTCGTCTATGAACCAGTCAAGCTCGAAGAAGTTCTGCCAGTTCTTTTCAATAGGGATCGGGAAGCCGTTGCTATCGTACTTAGGTCCAATCCAGACCTTGAAAGCTGCCTCAGTAGCCACGTCAGACTTGACATCGAGGGTCAAAGTGAAAGATTTGTGGTTGAGACGAGGCTGACGGATCTTGAAGTCCTGGACGATGTCTTTGTCGTTCTCATTGATGACCATGTTGAGAGCATCAAAGTCGTACATGTCAAAGTAAGTGGCCAGTTTTCCCACCTTGACGTCATTGATCTTAACTGCGGCGAAATGTAAATCTTCTTGGGTGTAAGGTTTCAGGAATTTCTTGAATTGTACCATGTTGTCGAAAATCTTGTTGTACATTTGGTAGAACGCTGGATCGCGGAGGGAAGTTTGGTAGTTATCGAGAGCGCTGGGCATGAAGTTGTACCTAAAACAGAAAACAAAGTTAGTCTACAGATAAATCAAGTCACATTTAAACTGACTGCGTCGACGCAGTCAGTTTAAATGTGCAGGCCTATACTATTTCCAACAATAGCTGAAGTCGGATTACGGATGATGATGATGATGATGATATCTACACTGGTATGGCAATAAATGAGCAAGTTTAACTTACTTGTCGGACGGTGCAGGGGCAGCGCCAAGAACGTGACGTGCGGTCATCTCGTATGAACGCTCGAATGTCTGGATAAATTCCTCTCCGAACAGGTCAGCGTTGGTCTGCCAGTAGTTACCAACAAAGTTCATGGCTGAGCTTTCATGGAAGTCAATCTCCTGGTTGAACTGTAACAAAAGTGATAAATAGTAGTTTTGTATGTTCTTGTTTTATTAATAGACTCTGGCTCTTCTATTATATGAATCAACTAAATTGTCACTTACCGCCTTGAATTTGCCATTCTGAAGGTACTGGAAGAATGTCTTCTCAAAGATGTCCAAGAAGCGGATGGCTTCATAGTTCTTCTCGTTATGGAGGATGTAGTTGTTGCTCCTTTGTGCGTACGGGTACTTGTAGGAGTATAGCATGGGGTAGTAGCCAACCTTGATAGGTGAGTACCAGGAGAATGTAGGAATTTCATCCAGACCGTTGCTGAGACGCTCGAGATAATAACGAGCTAAAAGTTGCTGGTAAAAAAAGAAGTATCCTTCCCCGCGACGTTCTTTCAAAGCTCCGAATTTATTGGCGTTCATCCAGAAAGGCAGCTGAGCGTGGAAGAAGTAGTAGTAGGAGTTGAGACCGACATCCTCCGTGAAATACGCGATCCTTTCCTCGTCGTTGGGGTAAGTCAAAGAGTTAGAATAGTTGGCGTAGTAGATGTAATCGTTGTTTTCCTTAACGATTCCAGCTTTGGCAGCTTCTTCGGGGAATAGCAGGCCATTCTGCATCTTAGTACGCCAGATAAGGTATACTTGGCCCATGTTTGCGAACATCTCAGGGTAAACTTCATAAGGTGCTGGTAATACGAACCCATTAGTGTCTTCACGCTGAATAATAGCGATGTAGTAAGTATACAAGAACATTCCTTCGTTCATGTGAACTCTAGCCCAAGCCGCGGTCTTGAAGAAGGTCTCAAAGTCCTTTGCATAATAGAACAGCTTAAAAAGAGCAATGGCCTCTACTCTGAGATTGTCCTTGAAGATCGAGAATGCATGGTACTTGGGCAGCACACCAGCTCTGTACAAGAAGAGGAACTCCTCAACAGCTGTCTTGTTCTGCAAACGAGATAAGCGATAATGTTTAGAGCAAATAGTGGAGCAAAATTAAGGTTTGTAGTTTATGTAATTTCCAACTTTTAAACTTACGGTGTAGTGTTCAGCGTTGGTCTCAACGTCGTACTCGCTGGCGATTTTGTAGTATTCAGCCTTTTTGTCGACGAATTCAACACCGTAGAAGAGAGACAGAATTTTTTGCTGCTTCTCAACGAAAGCTTTGTCAACTGAAACATACAAAATAAATAGTTTATTTAGCAAGTTATTATTAAATTAACTGTTTGTTAATGTATGTTGTAACAATGAAAGGGATGTGTAAACAAATGATCGAGATTGGTGGACATAGTGACCATTTGAGTAAAGGTTTTCAGAAAAA
The DNA here is from genome assembly GCA_963662085.1 of Eupithecia inturbata. Classification (NCBI taxonomy): domain Eukaryota; kingdom Metazoa; phylum Arthropoda; class Insecta; order Lepidoptera; family Geometridae; genus Eupithecia; species Eupithecia inturbata. The sequence goes on from OY759195.1 coordinate 6,520,827, forward strand.
AATGTAAGGGAAATGTTGAGAAAATGCAAGATGATGAGAAGACAAATTTTAATGCTTTTCCACGGCTTTATTATGGTTAAGTTAGTGTGACTTGGAACAATTCTATCTTGTAGCCACAGACAGACAAAGTAATAAAATATGACTTACCGGATTTTGTCTTGACATGTTGGTGACCATGGTGTGGAACCGCCCCCCCGAAGGCGATGGCCACAAGGGCTGCAATTACCAGGACAGTCTTCATCGCTACCAGTCGCGCTCTCAACTGTGCCAATCCTTCTCTGAAATCACAATTTATACAATTATTCTTATCTATTGGATTACTTGCGAAAGTACTATTTGTTTTTAGTGTTGTAATATAACCTGTACCTTTGACCTAGCGTGCTCTTAGATAGCTGAATTATCAGTTGTAAACGGATTGGCGTGAAAATGAGTGTGAGTAAAGAGGGAGTTTGTTAGGGTAGGTTGAGGTAAGGTTGTTTCATCTGTACCGCATCGCTACCGCCGGCACAAAAGCGTTTGATTAAGGGCCTAAACTCATAATATTTAGATACACAGTGAAACAAAGTAGCAGACAGCGTGCTGTAAGCGAGCTTGCCGCATCCTATCGAGTAGGTTAACCAGGTTGCCGCAACCTAGTTGCCGCAACCTGTTTAACCTACTCGATGGGTTACGCCTTGCTTACCGCAAGCTTCATGCAAGTAGTGAACCGCACGCTGTAGCCGCTTAGCGCTCGCTCGAAGCAAGTTGCACGATCAGAGAGCGAGCTTTCTTCTAGCATTCGTCGCTGCGTTGACAGCAAATTGTCTGCTTGCTGTGTGCGCGTGTAGGTACATACGGTTTGCACGATTTGAGTCGGGGAGACGTACAGTTGCTGTATGTAAGCGGTGTGGTCTAGTTGAAGTAACCTTTACTATAAAAGTCAACGTTTGTCCTTCGATTTTTGATCACAATTTAGCTTATGGTATAAATAAAATAAATAAATAAATAAAGCTATACACATTCACATAGAATCATCTAGCCCCAAACTAAGCAGAGCTTGCATAGTGGGTACTAGATGACTAAACGTGAACTTAAACCAATACATTAAAAAAATATCTATCTACATATTATGTAGATAGATATTTTTTTCTACGTATTATTTATTTTATTTATACCATAAGCTAAATTGTGATCAAAAATCGAAGGACAAACGTTGACTTTTATAGTTAAGGTTACCTCAACTAGACCACACCGCTTACATACAGCAACTGTAGTACTCCCTAACTCAAATCGTCAAATCTGCAAATACATCCGGAACAAATATTTGCAGATCGTACAGACATTTGTCCCAAGGCGGGAATCGAACCCGCAACCTCCTGCCCCACGTCGCAGGCGAACCTTCGCCCGCCACGTCCACAGATATCTAAATAATACTTATTATTCAGATTTCTGTGGCCACACCACATCAGTCGTCATGTATGTAGTGTGTCGTTGAATAGCTCCCATTTTTTTGATTCAGGGATACGTTTAGTGTACAAGGTACAATGTGTTATTCAGTCTATGCGTGTGATATCAAGATTCCCTAACTTCCTATGTTATTATAGCTTAGCAATATCTACGTGATGTTATGTATCAACCTGATTTCTTATCTTCCGCAAAATGTCTTCTTGTTAACTTAAATCTAACAAATAAATCAGTTGCGAATTATCATCGTTGGAGTTATCATTTCTCGGTAACTCTTACATTTACGATTTTGCTAGAATCAAGTCCCCCGCCCCTCTGGCTAAATGGTAAGTAGGTAAATGTAAAAAAAAACTATTTCGCAATTATTAAAATGTTCTACCTACTTTACAATCTTAGTTATATGGCTAATGGCAATGCTGATGCTCTGCGCCAGATACTCACCAACTCTCGGGTCAAGCGTCGCTTCGACCCTCGATCAGAAATAATTGCTGATCGAAGCTTCTATAATAAATCATTTATTTCAGACAACTTAAAACAGTTATAGATCTTAATTAACTTATTCTACGGCCCATAGATATAATATCATAAAACTAACATACTTTACATAAAATACTAGCTGCAGCTCGCGGCTTCGCACGCTTTTTTCCGGAATAAAAGGTAGCCTATGTCCTGCCCCGGGATACCATCTACCTACCTCGCTGCCAAATTTCACCGAGATCCGTTCAGCCTTTCTTGAGTTATAAATAGTGTAACTAACACGACTTTCTTTTATATATATAGAGATAGATAAAAGCTTCATTTTGGTACGAAAATTATTATTGCGGCGACGCGACGTATAAATGTCTGGCCAGTGAACTGTCGGAACTTGAAACCCCGCGGCCAAACTCCTTACACAAGAAAATCGACAGATTTCGAGTTGGAACTCTCACCATAAACGAACTGAAGCTTAAATTATGGCGAGAGTCCAGCTTCTCGACGCCCAGCGAGAGTCCGGTCTTCATCTTCAGGATTTTCCACCACAGCGTATGTCTGCACAGCGTAGTGGACGCGTGAGATGCACAGTTGCGTAGTATGGACTTCTGCTCTGAAGCCAGAGTCGACAAGACGCTCAGATAACAAAAAAGAAGACTACTTTGATTATGCTTTGAATTACACAAAATACTAATTTGAATTCACTGAACTAGTTTTGATCTAATTTTACTTGTAAGTAAAGTTGCAACCTATTTGTTAATTTTGCCTCTAGAATATTAATAGAATCTACCTGAATGTGTGTGTCTTCGATCAATTATATCGAAGGTGTGTGTAATAGAAGCTACTTAGACCAAATGATTTTTTTTTATGTCTGAACTGGTTGCAAAATCAGTAAATTTCCAGGTAGTATTCCAACAACTTTAGACCTACAGTTTTCATGTCTATGAAGTAATTACATTGCCATCTAGGCTTTACAACATCAACTTTTTTAAGAGCTCCAAAGCTTACATTTCAACCTCATCCAAAAGGTGTTGTTTTGCGATGGCAACCTTTTGAACGCCATCTAGCAGAACAATAATGCGTCCTACTAGATGGCGTTCAACTTGTTGCGTTCAGTAAGATACAGATGGCGTTAGGATTCAACTTTGTTTAGTTATACATGTTAAATAATCTAATTCTGTGTTATGGTTGCAGGGCGCAATGCGCGCCTTTTTGTGAAAGTATTGGCATAGGATTTCGCTTTCTTAGCAGCAAAAATCAAAGTGATTTATTTCCTTTAGACCTTACAGGACTCTTAGAAACGTCACAACATTACATTAAAAAAACAAGGAAATAAAGTATTTTAATTGACAAAGAAAATTACAATTCAATAATAAAAACAAATTAGAACTAGTATTTACAATTGAAACAATTAAGCTAACTGCAGACTGTTGCAAACAATCTACAGGTAGCTCAACTGCACTACTATGTATCCATATCCAATGTTTGGTATTTGGATGACGGAAAGCAGGTGCAGGTTCTGCAGGTGGAAAGGTAAACACAGTTTTTGCTGATCTAAAAATCATCACAGATGAATATCGAAAAATAGGTTTGGATTAAATTTTTCAAAGTGTGAGCTTTTTATTTCGGACTTTTTTGTAGACAAAAACAATATCATTGGAAAATTCAATAGTTTGGCCCCCAACATTACAGTTGTAGATACATGTTCACTTCGCCTTCTTGGTTCTCCAATTCTTGAGAAAGTTAAAAATTTCAACAAAACTTCGGACAGACTGCTCAAAACTAATAGCCCATGGCTTTTACAATAATTTGGTTTTATCTTTTTGTTTTCGTATTCTTTATGATGTAGTCAATTGTGGAAACACAGCGAGCTCTTGGAAGGCTTAGACAACATAATAAAGAATACTCCATCATCGGTTTTGAATGTGAATTTAGATGACAAGGCATGGTCGCAGGCCTCCCTGCCTGTCAAATTGGGAGGCTTAATTTATACGCAAAATTTCAAGTGTAGATCTTCCAGCGTTCCTGTCTTCCGTCTACAGCACTAGTTCTTTAGTTGAAAAAATTTTTAAAGTCATCTTGTTTGGTGCCACCTGGAATTCCATTCAAAATTTTATTTTTTGACGAAGCTCGAACGGCTTGGATTCACGATTCGGCTTGGAACACGATTGGAGAAAAAAAATCCGATAAAACGTGAACTGTTTCGCACATAACTTGGTCGAGATCTCAGGAATCCTGCCGTCTATTGAAATTACTTATATTATGATTCGTATCTTATTACTAATTATCTGGCCCGTCTAAGCCAGTTTCTTATTTAGTTGTGTAGTTTTCTTGCAACAAACGTACTTGTACTTGTGTTGTGTTGTACTTTAATATATTATATTATATTATATTTACGATATTTGCCCTTACGCTTTTCCGAAATTCTCTGTCCCGCTTCTATGAACACAAAATCCTATTCCTATCCTATTCGCACAAATGGCTGTAACGTACCCTCTTAATTTGTTTTACCGAAATACCGGACAAATGCACCCACATGGCCAATGACAAATGCCCTGAGGGTTCCGTACAAACTTGTAGGTTTTTGTAATTCAACTAACGGTTAATACGATTTTTTAATTTTTCCAATTAGGTGCTATGCAGACAGAACATTTTTAGTTGAAGAAACTGTCAACTTTTTAATATTTTTCGTATAAACTTTTTCTTAAACTGCAATAAAGACAGTATAAGATTACATAAAATCTTTATGTAAACAGATAGTTGCGTGTTGCCGCAATAGTTACTCTGCCAGCATATCACCTTACTTGTGTTATTACAATACATTGTTTCTCGCCAAATATCAACCTATGTCAATAAGAATTACCCTATAGGCTTTAATTCCCTTGCCGTTTTTGTGATTAAGTAGTCACTACACTATAATAGTTATTGTGCGTCACTACCTAGGTACAGTTTTTTTTATTTTACCTCTTACTAGTGTCTGTCAGTGTTTCTAGCCAAATTTAATGATTCTAGGACTAAAACTTTTTATTCCCTACAGAGATTCAACATATACGGCCATAAACTGCCGTATCTTTTGATTGTTTTGACTTAGAAGTTTGATTTTTTCCGCCATCTCATTAGGCCTACCAACCTAATACGATGGTACCACATAAATACTATTATAGTCTGCCTATTAAATGTAACGTGGAAAAAACAAAAGAACTTATTTTTATAAACATATATAATTTCAACTACCCTACTGCATAAAAAATAAATACATTTAATTAGTAATTAATACATACATACAAAATTAAATACATAAAGGCTAGTACAATAATTCACCGAAGCATTAAGGAAACTAAGCTTATTCGGTATGGGGAACGTAGATTTCGGGGGTATGCTTGTGGTAGATGAGGATATCCTCAAACCACATGTTCTTGATGTTCATGACCTGGTACTCGTAGAGAGGACGGTCAGTGGGGAAGCCCATAGGCTCGTCAGTCTGCCAGCGAGCTCCGGAACCAAGTCCAAGGGAGACGTTGGGGTCGAAACCGGTGCCGTAAGCAATCTTAGGTGCTTTGTACTCATGAATATACGCCATCAGGACGTAAGACATGCCATTGACGCGACCTAGAAAAAGAAATATCCAATTAAAACGATGTCGATGAATCAACAGGGAAGAAATATGGATTAGAGTACATTTCGTCCGCGGGCGAATATCCATATACTCGTACTAACACCCATGTGTAAGTACCTACCTAAATAATAAAGTATCTGAGCCAGAGCCATTACCAAAGCTAAAAAGCTATTGATAATGTTAGTTAGTGAAAAGTTGCAACGATGACAGGAATTAGGTCGGACTTATGACTGCAGCTAAAACAAATGTACCGAAATTTTATCAATTTTGAACCAGATATTGCAAAGTGTTCAGGAGAAACATACCCTTAGGCAGCATCAGTCGAGCAGGCAACTTGTCGATAGACTCGCTCATGTCCGGTGACCACTTCTTCTGCTGAACCTGGTTGCTGTAGACATCGAAACAGCTGGACCAGTCCTTGGAGAACCATTCGTTCTTGGAAGATTCGCGGGAGATCACAGATTGTCCGGCAGGTACTGTAATACAAAACCAAAGTTAAAGCTATGTCAAAATATGGGACTACAAAACTGAATTGAAATGTATCTTGACTGTAGATGTTTAAATTTATAATTCCTAATGTTTTTTATGCTTTTGGCAGCATATACAAAAATCTTCTTTTTTTCAGATATCTGATAATGTGTAGCGTATGAAAAGTCTATAGGAACTTACAGTCGTAAACAAACTCATCAAAATGCCAGAAGTTCTCGGTGTTCAGATGCAGAGGGATCTCAAGGCCTTCGCTGTTGTATTTAGGGGCGAGGAACAGTTTGACGATGACTTTCCTGGCGTCGTCGCTCTTCACGTTGAGCTTGATGTTGAAGGGCTTGTGGTTCAGACGTGGGTGCTGGACAACAACGCTAACGTGATCAGCGAGCTCCTTAACTGTAAAGACAGTTAAAATTTCAAGTCAGTCAATAACTTTATTTCTTTAGGTTTACAAAATAAGCACTCAGACAAGTCAAATTTTAAACTATAAATTATTAGTTTGGACAGACAGCTACGCTGATAATTTGAGCGTTTCTTGTTTTATTGAATCTCTTCCAGGCATTTCATAAAAATTACTTTTATAATCGTTTTTAAATTATTAGGTTCTTAATACTTCAACCTCTTACCCTCAACCTCGTTCATCCATAAGTGGTTTGTAACGTTCATGTAGTTTAGTTCGAAGTAGGTGACCATCTTTTCAACCTCAACCTTTTCGATTACTACGGAGGGCATCAGAAGCTCTTCTTGTTTGTAGACCGGCATCTGCTTCTGCCAAGCGAAGAGCAGGGACAGGACACGCTTCCAGAGAATGTAGAAAGCTGGGTCACGGAGGGCGGTCTGGTAGTTCTCAAGAGCCGAAGGCAGAACCAGGGGTACCCATCTTAGTAAAATATAAAGTGGTTGAGTAAATAGCAATAATAGAATACACATTATTTTCAACAGGTTTTAAGTGTTTGTTTTACTTACCCGTTGACGTGTTGGTGTTGTCCTTTAACGACGGAGTTTCCGAGGATGGCCTTCCACAGCTTGAGGAAGTCCTTGTAGAAACTGGCATTGGGAGAATCGGCGTTAGACTGGATCAAGTTTCCGAGGATCTCGAGACCTTGGTTTGAATGAATTTCGATGTGCTCACCTTTGTTCTGTAAGTAAAAATTACAATTAATTAGGTGTGTAATCAACCATCTGTACACATACGGTTTATTTTAATCTGACTTACGTTTAGGATGTATCCTTGATCGACGGCCTCCCAGAGACGACGTTCATACTCCCAAGCAGATTCTAGGTAAGACAGGAACTCAGGCTGTTCAAGCTGGAAGTGGTTAGGCCTGCTTGGGTAAGGAATTCCATTGTGGTACATGAGTCCCGAAGAATATCCGTCCTTAACCCATTTGCTTAGATCTGGTATTTCGCCGAGGCCGTTCGAAAGCCTTTCCATGTAGTAACGAGCAAGGATCTGCTTGTGGATGTACAACCAATACTCTCCACGCCTCTCATGGTTAAGACCAGGGATGATGTCGCTGCCCAACCAGTAGGGGTACATAAGGTTAAAGTAGTAGTAGAAAGCATTTAGTCCATAGTCGTGGGTGAAGTAGGTGACGGGGAAGTTGTTGTTGTCGATGTAAGGCCAAGCCGTGGCGTTCCACCTGATAACAACGTTGTTGTCCCAGGCGTAGGTTGACGGGAAATGCTCGATGTACTTGAAACCGTGTGTGTTGATCCTCTGCGCGGTGGTCATAACTTCACCATTGTTGAAAAACGATGGTAAGATTTCGTAGATAGGTGGGAGAACAACGCCTTGTGTATCTGGACGGTAGAGGATGGCGACGCTAAGAACGTACACGTAAAGAATCTCGTTGACCTTGTCTCTTAGGAAGACAGCGGCCTTGTAGAACGTTTCGTAGTCCTTGGCGGAATACAAGATGTTGAAGAGGGTCAGTGTCTCAAAGTTGTGGGTAGGGTCGTTAACTGCGTAGGGCATGGCACGAGGTAATTGCCAATTGTTCTTGAGCATGCCAACGTAGGTCTTCACAGCAGTCACATTCTATAAAGAATAAAACACAGTTGTAGTAAAACCTCCCATAAAATTTTGTTTTCACATAATTATGGTTATAATTTCGAAAAAAAAACCACAATATTTACCGTGAAGTGAATGGTGTTTTCTTCAAGAGACCAGGATTTGGAGATGTCGTCCCATTTCTTAACGTAGATCGGCTCATGGATATGGAAGAACAGGGTCATCAACTCCCCCTGGCGCTCCAGAAGAATTCCATTGTCCACTGTAAAAAATCAAACATTTTAACAATGCTGGCGGAAGCTGAAGACGGGGCTGTTCAGAAAGGAAGGCATTTGTCAAGCAGCGGACTAGTATAGGCAGAAGATAATAATAAACAAAATAATAAACACATTTTTTACCCTTACTAATAAACTTCTCTTAACTTTAAACAACTGCTGGAGTCGTTTGTTTTCTTCTCTTGACATTACATATGGAGAGGATAGAAAGACAAATGACTACTTAGCAATTATTAAAATTGTCTAAGGATTATAATTATGGGAAAATAAAGGTAGGTTAAGTTAACTTACAGTTCTCTATCTTGTAGGCGCTAGCGCCCAAAGCGCAGAGAGCTAACACACACAGCACAAGACGAGCCATGGTAGCCAGTGATCATCTCTCCCGAACCCTGTCTTTTTATACCCAAGAATCGAGATAAGCATCCCTTGTTGTAGGCATTGTAGGGTTTATCATACAATCCAGGTCACCGAGTTTTATTTTTATCAATACGGTCACATTGATGAAAGTTATCGGTTATGAATGAACAGTCTGTAATTCGTATCTGCAGAAAGGTGTTAGGTATTGTATGAGATGGTTGCCTTAGCACGAAGAAAGTTCATTCATGTACATAACAATGAAATTGCTTAATAATGACTTTCTCATTACAGTCTTCGTACATCGATAATTTTGTGTTCAATAGCAAATTGCATTATATTGTAAGTACACGTCCCTACCAAGTGTTTAGTTTTAAATCCTAATTTGATCTACCTCTAAAAAGTATAGCTGCCTTACAACCACGCCTAAGCATGCCTAATTCGATTGAAATCGGATTCGATTTGATTTCGGATATATTCTGACATGGATTCACGGTAAATTCATATTATTTTGCGATTATTAATATTTTCTGCGTTTGACAAGGACAAAAACTGGCGGGTAAGTAGTTGGCGAGCTTGAGAGTACCATTGTATCTAGTTAGTTAAGTTTTCATAGACTGTGATGTTGTTCATAACTGAAATGGTTTACGATTTGCGGCATATAACCTTCCCGCTAGTTTTATTTCTTTGTAGTACGCGAAAAAATACCTAAATTTCACGCGAATCTGTGTCAGAATGTACATGAGTCCGATTGGAACCCGTATTCCGCTCGATTTAGAATATTCCTCTGCTGGTCCCCTTAGAACAATCTTCTTCTATTAGAACTTGATAAATAGCCCTATAAGACATCGGATGCCGGAGTAGGAACTCCGACGTCCTCATGTCAGACGTCAGCAAATTCCCATTATTTTAGATAGGTTTAAAGGTTGTATTTTTGTATAATATTCAAAATACGAGTATCCTTTGAAGTATTTCGAGAATTCGGAAGCTATTTTACTAATAAATTCTCTTATAAATAATGTTTACAGAAACTCTGCAAACTATTAAATTTTGCACGAACATTTTGAACTTAAAATTCAAATTGTGCTTCAAATGCTTGAAAAATCAGCAGCATGCCTGAAAATAGATAGCCACGACGGATATTTGACGGGCTTTGCTTAAAGTGCATGTGGGTTGTGTGATTAGGTTGCCAGAGATAAAACCCCTATTCATGTATGGCATTTTGGTCTATTGTTCTGTGGTAGTCTACGATTGACAGGTGCATTGGGTACATAGGTACTTTACTACTGTCTTCCATAATTAAGACACGTTTTGTTTTTAATCTTTGACAATATTTCTGTTTCTTCTGCTTTTAAGTCAAATAAATCCGTTAAAAACTAGGGTTGCAACGCATGGTTCATCAATTTCGGAATTCTCCCACTAACTCTCTAACAAATGGGTTGCTTTTTTTTAATAGACTAATTAGTAAAACGTTTCATCATAAATGAGCAATTATTTAACCACAACAATAAAAAATATGCTGTGACAAGAACCAATACATCACCTTTGGGATGCCGAAAGCAAGGCCCGGCCACGTCCAAAGTTTTGACGTATGAGTAATTTATTGGGTGAAAAAGATAAAAAATAAATTACAGGATTGCCCACACATTTGGAGTCAAGGTGGTTGATTCGGGTGCGCAAGCGCAAAAAAAGATCAACGCCTGAGGCGGGCTATAAAAGTGCTACTTGCGGTACTACGTAAAATAACTAATAGATTCAGAGCAATTTGTTTTACGAACACCAGGAAGATAAATTAATAGTGTTTAATTTACTTAAACAATAACTCCACCAGCCTACAGAAACGAGCTGGTTACCTTATGAATTTTTATACGGATATCTATAGTAAAATAAATAAATAATGTTGGACAATTCACAATCATGAACTCCTATCATCAATGATTTTATATTGACAATCTACGAGTCAACCTAATCAGGGGGAGGCCTGGGTCCAGCATTGGACCAATATAGGCTGTGGAGGTGTAGTCAACTTACCCAAACTTAAAAAAATAAACCGCCAAGTGCGATTCGACTTGCACACGAACCGTAAAAATCAAACAACTTTTTCAAAGAACATCAAATTTTTACTTGTTTGGAGACCCCTTTAAATTTTCAACTTTACTTTATTCTTAGTATTTTTTATTAGTACAGTTGAAATATTACTTAATTATAGAAAGTTTCAAGTATCTACCTATTGTAGTTCAAGAGATACAACCTTGACAAATTATGAGCAAAATAGTCAAAAAAATCACGTTTGTTGTATGGAAGCCCTCTTTAATTTTGATATTTATTTTATTTTTATTATTTGTTGTTGTAGCTGCAAAAGAAATACACATTATTTGAAAATTTTAACTGTTTACCGTTTACGGTTCATGAGATATATCCACGTGACAGACGGACGGACAGACGGACAGCGGAGGCTTAGTATTAGGTTTCCGTTTTCACCCTTCGGGTACGGAACCCTAAAAAGAACTCCGGGAAAAGCGATTTTCTGACGATAATAAGCTCAAGTCAAGTAACCAAGCATTTTTCAGGCCAAGAAAAAAAATGTTTTTTCAAGGGAATAGAAAAACTAAAAATTTTATGAGAAATTTTATGATCAAATAAATGTATTGATATCGTGGGAGACTATATACGGAAAATATGTTTATTTTAAGGCTTTATCTTTTTTCTAACACAGAACATATCGAGAATACATTGAACGAACCTCGTAAACAGTATTTATGCTTTTGCCATAATCATCACGCTTGGCAGGCGGGTTGGTGATCGCAGTGGAAGTGTTAATAATACGCCGAAAAAAGCTGCTGCCCTTACTCTGATACCCGCCGCGCGCGTCACGGCGCATCATAAACAACATTGTGTCATTACAAAATTAACTTTTGACGACGACGACCCAACCGCTGCCGCTAGGTAATAGTACATTACGTCCAAGATCTGTAATGGGTGGGTTGCTGGCCGCGGCTGAAGATGGCTGAAAGTGACGCCGCGTAGCGCAGGTCCAGGCCATCACAGCGCGGTCAGCATTGCAGCCCTTGATGGTCAAGCAAGTCATTTAATTTGGAGGATTCAGGCAAAAACTTCACCGCAATGCTCTTTTGTCAGTTTCCACCGTTTTCTTTTTTATTCTAACCTGCCAGTAAAGCTTGTACTGCTAAGTATGCATAAAATCTTTATGCACCTAACTATTATTATCAAAACTAAATAAAATTCGAAATAAATTACGGACCGCATAGAGCGGACAGTAATAATATTATTGCCGAAATAATCAGCTGATTACATGCTATGTTTGAGTAAAAGCCAATTTCGGCTAGATACCGCGATATTAATTAATTAAATATTCGGATATTGTACAATCTAAATTCCACTTTGTTGGTCTATGCACGTATTCAAAGCCCTACCAAAATACAATTTGTTAGAGCTCATGATAGAGATTCTATATTCATAGAGCATTCAGATTAACTAATTTTTTAGGAGTAGGTATTTAATTATAGGAAACAAAAAATCTAGTCATAATTAACTTATATAAATCGTCTTTGCATTAGTCACATACACATAAGTAACATGATTAACTTGCCTAAGCCTTAACTTGCTAGGGTTAATCACAATGTATCTACTAAACAACCTTTATTAACAAAGATAATTACAATCAAATAATGAAAACAAATAGGAACTAGTATTTAGAATGTATTAAAGAAAAATGCTATAAAAAGTAAAGACATTGGTTAAGTCGATAAGTTTAATCGTAATTCTTATCGATAAATTGGTAATGTTAAATATGACCTACAAAAAAGAGGTAAGTATTAATCTAATTTCAGTTAATTATAAAAAAAAAACAAATCTACTATCAAAATGCAAAAGTATGATGCAATTCTGTCTCTTACCTTTTAACTGTTCATTCAATGGCGCAACGTATTCTTATGAAATTATGCCAATATACCTCTAGATGGCATCTGGGAAAGGACATACATAGATTAACTAGTTCTTAATCCGGAAAAACGCGTGCGAGGAAGTTAAGCTTCTGAATTATATAAAAATCAATTGCTGTACGTTAGTCTGTCTCGCTAAAGCGAGTGGTTTAAAAGAGAAAAAAAAATTGGAGAAAAAAATTTAGGTGACACGAATTTCACAGAGTCATAGTAGTGTTTCATAAAAATGTGCTAGGTGTTGTGTGCAGAATGAACCACAAAGTCTGCTAGAGTTTACTAACTGTTAGCCCAAGAGACGTTTTTTTTTAAATTATTAAGTAGGTAGCTATTTGTTATAGTAATGAACATCACTGTTTATCAGGTTACATCATCATCACACAGAGCGTGTCAATGCATTCAATGAAGGCGTTATAAGCTTCGTTATGGGTACAGTTGGAGATAAAATGTGTTTGAAATTCAGTTATGGTTCTACAGAGCGATTAGCTCAAACAGGTGGATGGTCTCTTTTAAAGGATTTTGGTATATTCTTACAGGACTTGGGTGTTGAACCCCTGAGTGAATAAATATATGAATTAATTTATTGCACTTAAAACATAACGAAATAAAAACCTTATATCTACATTAAAAACATAATCAATACATAACAATAGGCTGCCTTATAGCTAAGAGCGATTTCTCCCAGACAACTTAGTGATGGACAAAAAGATATACTATTTTTATTTTATTTTAAATGTAACTGTATATGGATCATGTGTCTGAAATAAAAGCTTATTATTATTATTATTCCCTTCATTTATTTTAAATCTCGTTATAAAATACATTTTTTACTATAGAAAATAAAATATTATAAAACTATTCTACAGTAAAAAATATATCAAAACGGTGAATCACCGGCCGCGAAGCTAGCCTTAAGCGGCCGGTGACTAGGGCTGCAGAGAGAGGAACTTCTTGACGATGCGCGCCGAGTCCAGGAGTACCGCCTTTTGAATCTGACCCTTGATCCAACTTCCTAGCGAGAGTCTCTTGAGATGTTGATCGAGGCTCTTCCCTATTACGCCGTTAACTGAAACGACTATCGGGACGACGGTCGCTGAATCAACATCCCACATGCTGACAACCTCGTTGGCCAAGTCAAGATATTTGCTAAGTTTATCTTTCTCAGCTTTAACGAGGTTAACATCATGTGGTATGGTGACATCAGCGAGCACCGCCCTCCGCTCTAACCGATCTATCAGTACAATATCAGGCTTATTCGCAAGAATAGTCCTGTCTGTAATGATAGATCGGCCCCAATAGAACGTGGCACGGCCATTTTCGAGAACTGGCGCCGGTGTGTACTTATAGTACGGAACTTCAGGGCCAGTAAGGCCATATCGGAGAGCAAGTTGCTGGTGTATAATTTTGGCTACTTGGTTGTGTCTGTGCAAGTACTGAGAGTTAGCAAGGTGCGAACAACCCGAAAGTATATGACGAAGGGTCTCCCCAGGAAGATGACACGCTCGACAAATATCGATCGTGCCATCTTTCATTATATACTTTCGGTAATTGTTCGTCTTTACCACCTCATCCATTATTATTATTCTCTTCATTTATTTTAAATCTCGTTATAAAATACATTTTTTACTATAGAAAATAAAATATTATAAAACTATTCTACAGTAAAAAATATATCAAAACGGTGAATCACCGGCCGCGAAGCTAGCCTTAAGCGGCCGGTGACTAGGGCTGCAGAGAGAGGAACTTCCTGACGATGCGCGCCGAGTCCAGGAGTACCGCCTTTTGAATCTGACCCTTGATCCAACTTCCTAGCGAGAGTCTCTTGAGATGTTGATCGAGGCTCTTCGCTATTACGCCGTTAACTGAAACGACTATCGGGACGACGGTCGCTGAATCAACATCCCACATGCTGACAACCTCGTTGACCAAGTCAAGATATTTGCTAAGTTTATCTTTCTCAGCTTTAACGAGAAAGATAAACTTAGTTATTATTATTATTATTATTATAAGTCTAATAAGAGTTGGTAGAGCTCAAACAGTAGAAGAAAATTATCAATATAATACATACTACATACATTATAATATACCTAATACTCATGTAAATTAGGAGTTAACCTGTAAGTATACTAACAAATAACTTAATACTACAGAAAGACATTACGATAAAATCTTATCACCGATGGACCTAAATCCAGTTGACGATTGTATCGAGACACGTGATCGTGACGTCTCCATTTTCTATGGGATTCGGTACAGCGCCCCTATCGTGCGGACACGAAAATACGCAAATCCCATACAATGTTCTCATTTTGTCATTTTATACAATGTATAAAATGAGACTTCACGATCCTATCGTCAACCGGATACTATCGTCAACCGGACTCAGGGCTCAGATGTTTGTTATTTTACCTTTCTATAAGAGTTTTGGCTCTTATTTTAAGGACAAAATTAGTACGAAACTTGATAAGGTTAATATTGTTTATTAGTAGGTACAGTTCTTTCCAAAATTCCTGTGGGATTAAAAGGATCTAATGTCGTCTACGTCTGAACCATTAGGGTTGCGCACACAACCTGACTTCACTGTAGTGGTGATGTAGGTCTTCAAACTATTATGCCACTTTCTTGCATTAGCCGCAAACAGGTAGATGAACAATAATTTCCGATAAGTACATAATTTTTAATTAGCACTCCAACCAAACTCAACTTCCCAGAACCACTCTCTCTTCCGGACACTCCATAGAGTCAACAATGACATTGATCCTTTTTAAAAAAAAAAAGCAGATTACCACAAAATATTTTGCCAATTTTTGTCACAATTGGTGGTCTTATCCTAGGATTATCTAATTGTTCCCAATCCGACACTTTCTTTTTCAATAGACTATGAGGGTGGCGAAGGGTTAAACAAACTGTAAATTGGTTTGTCAACATGACACTTAGAATGTTCACGCCAAAGTTATTTTTCCGTAAGCAACGGCGCTGGCTAAGCATTTAGTATAAGAATCGGCGAATAACTTAAAAGCAACGGACTAAGTTCCAATTTTGACCAGCGGCACAGATAAATTGGTGGCAGTATAATCTGAAGGATAATAGATGTTGACGATGTATCGCTTTCACTCGACTGGATTTGTCGCGAGTTTTCTTTGTTGTGTTGTGTAAATAGGCTACAATGTATGGTAACTTGTAAAGTGTTTAGAAAAGAATAACGGAAAAGAATGAATAGAAAAGAAAACAGCAAAGAAAGTAATGTAGCGCCATTCGCCATTCGCCACCGATGTGGCGCGGCGGGCGAAGGTCCGCCTGCGACGCAGAAGGTTGCGGGTTCGTTTCCCGCCTTGGGACAAATGTTTGTACGATTTGCAAATATTTGTTCCGGGTGTTCTGGGTATTTTCTATATATAATAAAAATATCTATCTATGTTATGGTATTGTATTAAGTTTATCAGTCATCTAGTACCCATAACACAAGCTGTGCTTACTTTGGGGATAGATGATGCTGTGTGAATTGTCCAGCATTATTATTATTATTCACTTCATTTATTTTAAATCTCGTTATAAAATACATTTTTTACTATAGAAAATAAAATATTATAAAACTATTCTACAGTAAAAAATATATCAAAACGGTGAATCACCGGCCGCGAAGCTAGCCTTAAGCGGCCGGTGACTATTATTATTATTATTATTCGATGTTTCCAACATTCTCTATACTGATGTTATGTAATGACAGCTAGGCTAGAGCTATCAATAAAAATTAGAATATACTTATGGATTTAGTAATACCTACTTATGAAGCTGTTATTACATTATTTCACTTTTAAGTTACAGATCGTAGAGACGGGTGCTATTTTTTCTACGCTTTTATGGCGTCTATCTAGACATAACACAGTGCCATAAAAACAGCTTAAAAAACAACTTAATAAATGCCTATGGCGAAAATAGGCACTGTTGGTGTTGCCTTATTCAAAATTTGCCATCAGCACATATTCAAATAAATAGTACTTATAACTTTTAAATTCAAGATTTGGGGATGCCTTTGATCAGCAAATAAGACGAAACAGATAATTGAAATTGTTTAATCTAAATCTAGTTTAGTTTTTTTATTGCAAGTTCCTAATATTTATAAATCTAACGGGAATATGGAAATACCATAATCGTTCGACAGTTTCGTGATACAAGACTATAACAATTCGAAAAAGGCGATTTATATTAATTCAGTTGCAAATTTAAACCCCATTATTTTTGATAGCATGTGTTTATAGAAAACAACTGTAATTTTAATTATGCTTCGGTATGGATAGAAGTATCCATGCCGACAGCTATCTCTGATATTCTGATACCTTTTCCAACATAAAATATTGTTATTAAAACACCGCTTATCCTGGGTCACCTTTCTTAAGATAAAGTCAAAAGTAAATGATAAAGTCACATTGAACTTCAAACAGTTCGATGATTAAAAAGTGCATTGGTTAACTTGATAATTATTTATTACTCAATACCTACACTTGCCTACTTTTAGACAAAAAGTGTCTGTGTTTATAATATGTTTTTTCTATGTTGAGGTCAAGAACAAAGATGACTAATTTCGTGTCTTGGACGATACAGACAGATAGATAGCAATGTTGTAAGATTTCGCGTCGAAAAAATAGAGCAATGTTAACGTGACCTTTATAATGGGAACTATGTTATTTATTAGGAGTGAACCTAGTTGGTTTGGTTGTCAAACTAGGCTTAGATCTCAGTGTTCACGGGATCCTCGTGGAAAAAAACTTGAATAATTATGTTATTCAACATTTTTTCTTCGGTTCCGTGAATGAGAAAACACGATTGAGAAAAAAAAATACGGTGAAAAAAATGATGAGAGTGTACTGTTCCGCACAAAATTTGGTCGAGATCTCAGGAACCTTGCGGTCTATTAATTAAACGGTTATAAAACGATTTAGGTACCTATGTTTTGATTCGTAGGTTATTTTTATTACTAATTATTTGGTTCCTTGAACCAGTTTCTTCATAAGAATTCTTCATGTGTAGTTTTCTTGTAAATAAGCAAAACCTTGATTTTTGCGCTTACGCCGTTCCAAAAGCGCACCTATGCTCTGCCTATGAACGCAAAATCTTATGCCTATCTTTATCACAAAATGACGCGCACTGCGCCCTCTTAAGAGCCACAAAAAACTAAATGTCTGTGTAACTAAAATGTATGTACGCAAATATCCGGGTCTTCTGGCAACATAAAAAAATATATATCTATGTAATACCTAATGTATTGTATTAGTTATCATACCACAAGCTCTGTTTAGCTTGGGGCTAGATGATCCTGTGTAAATTGTCCTATATATTTATTTATTATAAAAAATGCACATGGTGTGGCATTTCTGCATTAAGTGGTTACAAACATTCATACAAACTTTAACATATTTAGTAAGTAATAGTCTAAAATCATCACACCTGTGCCGTCAAAGACACCGCCCTACCACAAATTTTATACAAGCAACTTCTTGAGCGATCATGATCAAAATGAATTAGGCTTGCCTAGATGTGGCATAGTGAGATACGCATTACCGCATAAAATTTGAGGAGCTTTGCCCAGCTGTGGGTGAAGTCAGGTTTTAAATGATGATACTTTTTTTATCGAACCATATTCTGATATTTCGGTGATAAAAAAAGCATTTTATGAGAGTTTTGGTTTTTCGTCAATATATCTAAACACAGAGTAAGCGACTAAACAGCTGCTATTAAGTATTTACTTGCAAACTATTTTTTTTTGCATATCATCTGCATTTTTTACAACTGCTAAAAAGAGCAGCGTAAACGTAGTAGGTAAGTAGGACGTTGTATTTTTACTTTAAAATTTATATAAAATTACAATGCGCGTTTGCGAAATCACAAACGCTCCATATACCTACTCTTCTAAATAAGCACTTGTGAGCTTGGCTTGTTCAAGTACGGACACGGTGTAAGTATACAATAGATTAAAAAAGTACTTACCGTAAAATAGAATTAAATGAAAAAAGTATTTTGACCTTTGACTGAACGTACGTCAGTACCACATCCATCTTCTCTAAATCAACATGAACCCGGTCATTATTACGGCTTTTTTGATTTTTACTGATTTGAAATAGCTAATTCACTGATTGATTTCTTTATTGCCCGACGCTCTTTCTGATCTTATTGACTTGTACAAGGTGTAACAGTTCCGATGACGTTTATAAGAATTAGTAAAAATATAAGAAAAGGTCGCGTATAGGTCCTCAAAGAAGAGAAAAGGGCAAAAATCACATCTATTTAGTCATTATGTGCTCTATAGACCTGATTTAGAAAATATGTCTATTTTGTCATTTTTCTATTCCAATTTTATTCCATTTGTCAATAATAATAATAACGGCGTAATAGCGAAGAGCCTCGATCAACATCTCAAGAGACTCTCGCTAGGAAGTTGGATCAAGGGTCAGATCCAAAAGGCTCCTGAACTCGGCGCGTATCGTCAGGAAGTTCCTCTCTCTGCCTAGTCACCAGCCGCTTGAGGCTAGCTTCGCGGCCGGTGATTCACCGTTTTGATATATTTTTTTACTATAGAATAGTTTCATAATATTTTATTTTCTATAGTAAAAAATGTATTTTATAACGAGATTTAAAATAAATGATGTCAATAATAATAATAACGTTTAATGAAAAGGAGAGGAGAATAACCGCGAGGAGAAGATCGTCCGTTTGCGTCAGTGGCAATGAAAGTGTTAGTTTGTTATTCCTATTAGTAATTAAAAAAAAATACTAATTTTAAAGTAGTCCTAATTCACCTTGTATAGCATGCCCAATCTTTGGAACCTCTTGACGCTTTTGTAGCAATTAATCGGCTATGTAGTTTTTGATGGTGTTCACGCGTGTTTGGACCTCGTTTTGGCATCTAATTCAGTCCTGTGGGAAAGGTATTTTTAGCTTTTTTGGACATCTTAATATTTTTATGGTTTTATGTCGTTATGGTGATTAGTATCTCTTGATATTTTATTGATATATCCATAACAATAGAGTGCTTAGAAACAGAAAAATTTAATTAATGTATATGATGTTTCTGGAATGAATCTCAAGAGATAAAACTAAATAGTAAATAGGTCCTTCAGGTCTAAAGATAAAGATAGTTTATTTGCTTGAACTCAATGTAGGTAAATAATCAATAACAATGTGTGTAAATAATCTTTTTATCTTTGGGAAGTCATAAATTGTGTCCGGCAGTGGATGTGGTTCGGCTGAGATAATTGTATGAACTAACGTTAATTGAGTAAGTTTTATCAAATCAAATCAAATCATTTATCAATGAGAAAAATGAATGAAATCAATGAGAAAAATGTTTTCAATATGTGCATCGTCATCTTTAATAAGTTACCAGAACCCATTAAAGACCTCAATGGTAATTTGTTCAAACAAAAATTAAATCAATGGCTGCTTGACAAATGTTTCTATAGTGTAAATGAATATATTAATTTTAAGTAGAATAATTTATTATGTTTAGACTATAGTTATTATCTGATTGTTAATTATTTATTCTCTATTGTATTGATTATTTTATTATTGATTATTTTAACTACTTATATTATTATGAATCGCCAATATTTAAAATTTGCACACCTGCTTGCGGGTTGAATACATTTGACATCACTCTAGTTATAAGATGTATGTACCTGTATAATGTATTCAGCAAATAAATGATTTGATTTGATTTTTTATAATTAAACCAATTCACACAAGTTAAAACGGGAAAAAAAGTATAGCTTAATAAATTATTTAGATAGATAGATAGATAGAAAATTCTTTATTGCACACTTTACGAAACAATTAACAAACAAAATAAAAATTACAAAAAATGTGACAATTGACGGTCTATTTAATTTAATTTGTCATATAAAATACAAATTACATAGGTACAACATTTAAAAATAAAATAAATGTAAAAGAGGTGACATAAATGGTTACTCAGAGTGTGCTACATACATAAACATGCTGAGTAACCATTGATTTAGTTCAGATCGAATCATGACTGTGTTGCCTGAGGTGTATGACGTAGCCGTCATACACAAGGGTACCTAAATACAAAATAAAACAAAAAACTATTTTGCTAAGATAAAAGTACTGAAGAGAAGCAACAATGAATGAAATTATTTATTTGTTAACTAGCTGCGCCCCGCGGCTTCGCCCGCGTGGAAATTTATTGCACACCTCCTAGGGGTATTTTGTAAAATAAAAATAATTGTATAATTATTTACTTTACAGTTTATTTATACCGAGTTTTGAGTAAATCAAACCAAGGAATCATAAATTTTCATAGAAATTGTACCACCCTTTTAAACCCCCTCAGAGATAAAGAGCTTAATTTTTGAAGATCAGATTAGTCTATGTGTTATCCTAGAACTTAAACTATCTACATACCAAATTTCATCTATATAGCATATACATAAACATTCACACGAACTTTCGCATTTATAATATTAAGTATGATACTTTTGGAAATGAGGAGGGCTTAGTACTTAGGATTAAAAGAGAAGGATTGAGCTTAGGGCGGTTGTATGCCGCACACTAGCGCTGCCACCTATTTTTACATATTATTACGTTAAACACAGGAAATTTCAAATATACATCGTACATTTTGTCCTATTTTAATATTTTTTGATCCCTCTGAAATAGTTTAGTTTCGTATAATTTAGACAGAGATGCGAAAACAAACAAAAAGCTTATGATAGGTTATATCATAAACTGTACAATGGACTTTCAATAACTCCTAGGAATATTACTTTTTCTTCTAATAATAATTATAACAAAGAATAGGTGGTGGCGCTAGTTTGAGGCATACAACTGCCTTAGGCTTTCTGCGTAATAAAGCTCAGATTAATAATTATTGAATATCAGTAAACATAATTTTGTTACGTCGAGAGAGTTTGATTTAAGATCTAATTTGAGACGACCTTTGTGGCCATTCGAGACTCAAGAAAGTGGGTTCAATTCTTGCCGCAGGTAAAATATTTGCATGATTCGCGTGTATTTATTCGTTCCGGTCTGTTTAAACCATTTAGCATAGCATTACGTAGTAACTAATATTAAGTTACTTAGAAGCTTCATCCAATCTCTGGTATCATATCCCCTTAGGCTCTTGAAAAGGGGGTGACAAGCAAATCAAAAACAATAGGTGTGTAGATAGATTCACCTGGTGTGGTTACTGTGTCGACTTATTGTGGAAAACATATAAAATCGTTGCAAAGTCAAGCAACGTACAGCCAACAATCGTGGCGGTAGATACGATAAATTTTCATTATGCTTAGTATGAGTGTGCAAAACACGACTTTAATTTCTATCTCGCTTACACGTAAAAAAAAGAATAAGACAACAGTTATTTGTTCAATAAGTGAGCAAAACGTTTTTTTGTCGCACGTGCCGATATCAAATCCAGAGCTAGCGAAGCAGTGTAGAGTAGAGTCACGAGCGTAGCGAGTGGCTCTAAAGTAGACTGCTGAGATAGCGAGGGATTTAAAAGGCACGAAACAAGAAAGATTTGCTCTGGAGTTCAACATACAACTTTTCACCTCGACTAGCAAGAAAATATTTTGTAATTTATAAAAGATGTCGAATGTCAGGAACTCATTTTGGTCAACAACCATAGAGGGTCCGAATGCTATAAACCTCTTTCAAACCATGAACGAACGAAATTATGCTTTTCTGTGAAGGTAGAACGCTGTCTAACCTCCTTCTCTACGATAATCTAAAATGAGTGCAGCTCACAGAGGTGCAAGTCCCATATTAATTCCGAACCTGTTGTTAAGTAGACTATTTAAAGATGGCGCTGTCAGCCTAGAAGAATGGTCTTCACAAGCCAAGTTGTTAAGGTACACCTAAAGATGGCAATGCTTTCAGTAAGAAAGTTTGCCTCCCCTGGTACAGATCACGTAGTTTTTTTTTCGGCGCCGACCATAGATTATCCATAACATTATTACACCATCGCAATTTAGTACAGCATTCTGAATTCAAATTACTTTTTTCAACAAGTTGAATAATATCCTTTATTCCACATGTGAGCAAAACCCGATTTTGCTCTCGGTTTTCGAGCAGCAAAGTCACCGTTTTCGAGCGAGAGTGATGAAAATACAATATTCCGTGAAAATAGGCTCTATTAAATCTTTCAAAACCATTCATTCGAAAACTACACAGGGTGTCTGGCAGACCCTATGATAATTGGGGGTAGGTGAACCATGTGCAATAGCTTGGCGGCTTTTTAAACCCTGAAAAGCCACTCGGCAAAATTTTAGGTTGTTTTTTTAGATTTCTGGCACAAGTTTTTGCTGCTTTTCATAATTTAATTTGTTTGAAACTATTCTATCACTGTCAAATAGAAAAATAGTATGTCTTTATCCGGTAGAGGCACTGCAAGGCGCCACATGTATGGAAGGAGATGAGGATATGGTAAATTTGTGCTCTGAAGCAGCTAGCCTACCTATTGAATGAAACTATGTTAGAAAGTAGACTTCGCGTGTAAAATAATATCTACTAAATTCAAGCTTTTTTGATATTGAGTAGGTAAATTTTACATCACACCAAAGTTCCAAAAGCTTTGAACGTTCATGCTCACAATGTTGCCCTCATATTATGAGTTTTTACTCACAACAATCACGCATTGAGCTCGCCACGAACAATGTAGCGAGTTTAGTCAGCCCTTTGGCTGTAAACCAGCCGAACTTCAACAAAGACATCAATTGAATCACATTTCATCTCAAATTGCACGAACACTCATAACCCAGCGTTTTGAAGTGTAAAGGAGGGGTTTGACTTGGCGTGTACTTACAGGCTTAGCGGACCGAAGTTAGTCTTGGCCTTCGATAAAATATAAACTGTAATAATAAATAAATAATGCTGGACAATTCACACAGCATCATCTTGGCTCAAAGTAAGCAGAGCTTCTGTTATGGGTACTAGGTAACATATACTGAATACATAACATAAATTGATATATATTTTTTCTATACAAATAAATTACCTAGACCCCGAACAACCAGAACAAATATCTGCAGATTGTAAAAACATTCGTCCTGAGGTGGGAATCGAGCCCACAACCTGCGCCGCAAGCGCACCTTCGCCCGCTGCACCACAGAGGTCGCCAAATTGTATAATAATTACCGACCCTTACAAAGTCAAACTTTATAACGGGTATTATGTATGTGTTCAGATCGCGTATGTTTAAAAATATTTAATGTCAAACATTTACACGGATAGGGCAAAAATCTGCAGGCTTATAATAAAGAAGAATAAAAGGAGGACTTTTCCCGGCATTATGGGGTTCTTCCCAATGTCAATGTCTCACGTGAAAGCAGCTGTTACCAACGCACGACTATTGGTAGTCCACACAAAGCTATCACCATATGGTACATTACGACGTCCAAGGTCTGTAATGGCCCACCCATTGCTGGTAGCGGCTGAAGATGGCTGAAAGCAAAGCGTAGCGCAGGTCCAGGCTATCACAGTGCGGTCAGCATTGCAGCCCTTGATGGCCAAGCTGATATGAATAACGCGGACATTGCAGCAAGGGCTGCAATGATGACCAAGCATAAAGGCCGAGACCATAGCAAGCTTAGCTGTAGGCCAGCTTATCGTGGCCAGCAGGGCAGTCATTGCAGACCGAGGCTTGTATATTGCTTTACTCAAACAATGCGAGTAATTTAAAAGTCATTGAATTGGGGGAATCGTAGCTTGAAGAGTTCATTTACACAATTTGTTCACGAAAATTGATATAACGTATCTTGCAAAAATTTTCACCGCGATGCTCTTTTGTCAGTTTCCCGCGTTTTCTATTTTTATTCTAACCAGCCAGTGAAGCTTGTACTGTTAAGTAGGTACCTATGCATAAAACCTTTATGCACTTAACTATTATTAAAACAAAATAGAGTTCGAAATACATTACGGACCGCATAGAGCGGACAGTATACACTGTCTGCCTGTTCGGGTAGGCCCGAAAGGTAGACTTTGCTCAAAGAAGGTTGTCGAAATAATCAGCAGATTACATGCTGTTTGAGTAAAAACACTCATAAATCTTACATAACCTGTAATATCGCATTCAATTACATGCTTTAAATTACACTCCTCGAAAAAATTTAAATATTTTTTAAACCTTCGTTGGACCGCAATCTCACCAGCTGGAAAGAGACATTGTGGTCGACGACGGTGTATCACGAAGGTCTAGAAGACACCTATTCATGTTTTAAATAGACCCAGGTTATAATTGGCCGAAAAAACAGCAGCAGGAAGCGTGGCTTTGGGGTTCAAAGCGGTGCGAATGATGAAGGTAGAGTAAAATCTCTTTGTGCCAGTGGAGGGTAATTCCACAAGTTACGTATGGTAAGAATGGTAATATGCTCTGCCATTGAAACTTCACCTTAACAAAACATTGAAGTTCAGTACAAATCTGCGTTCACCGAATCACGCCTTAGGCTATTGCTAAAATACTAAAAACATCCAAATAAAACGTAAATAATGTTGACTCATACTTAATAACTTCATTCAGCTCAGCCAAAGAATTTTATTGGTTTTCTCTGTAATAACACGGTGTAATTCTTGGTAGATATTAACTAAAACTGTTTACTTATGAGACAAAGTCACCGATATAAGGTTTCGGGATTTTATTTTCCAAAAATGATGCAATCAACTAAATGCATCAATTCATACTTACTTCTGGAACACAAGTAGAAATTTTGCATCTAGGTTCGTTTAAGGACGTAAACAGAACGATTTTCGAAAATTTGATTTCTAATATGGCCAAAATCAGGGTCAAACTTTTATTTATAACTCATCACCAAAACTTCGGAACTACATGAGCTACGAAGCTGAAATTTTGTACAAGGGCTGCTTTTAGGACGTAGGCAACCACTATGAACGGATTTTCAGAAATTCTCTTTTTTAGGGGTGGATATGCGGATCGGAGGTTTTGTAATTATTTGGGGTATTTCTAAAACAACGCGAATAAAATCGCGAAGGAGTCAATTAATACATTTAAAAAAAAAACTGAAATCGTATAACCAAGGTTGACCCAAAGAAAAAGTAGGTGAAACAAAGTAGGTGATTCTGGACGTCCAGAATCATCTACTTTCGGCTTAGTACACCCATTATTAAGTAGCATCCTGTTTTATTAGAATCTTATTTTCAGTCATAAATACACCGCAGAGAGCATCGAGCACATACCCAATAAAGAGGAAATATGGTCTTTCGAATTACGAAACTTATCAGTGTTTTGTCGCTAATAAATGTCAACTCTCGCTCGCTATACAAGTGTTGTGCTGACATAATAAAATAATGTATCGATACTCCCGTTATAACAAGAAGTAATTAAAATTTATTAAGTTGATTAAGTTATTTGATCAGTGCAACTTTTAGAAAAACTCCTGGGTTTTGCATATTATTTCATCGATATAGTAAAAAATGTAACTATATTTTTTTTACAATACTCATTCTTTCTCAATTATCGAAAGAGATTGCTCATAGCGATAAATTAAAGATGCCCTATACTCCCGCGATTCTTATTGATGGTAACTTCCTTTATATTACGTTAGTTCTATCTAATATAACATTGGCCCACTCAATACACGTATTTGATTTGTTTCATCATCACCATCAACATATCTTAGTACACTGCTGGACATAGGCCTCCCGTAATAAGTGCCATAGCGCCCTGTCTGCAGCTTGCCGCATCCAGCATCTGCCTGCAGTCTTTCACAGATCGTCATCCCACCTGGCCGGAGGGCGTCCTACACTACGTTTGCCGACTCACGATTTCTACTTCAGAACACGTGTAAACGTGTTCTCGTGTGGAGATCGCCCGTTTACACGTTTATTTGATTTGTTTGCTTATAAAAAATAATAAGTTCACTATTATTGACGTAAATACTTTTAGCGCCGCTCATAGTTTAAAAACATTGATTAGGTATCGATATCGGTAAAAATATTTGCTTGGCCAACTCGAGTGAGATGCTTGACTTTGAGTCGGCCAATCGGAGTGAAGTGGTTGCCGCAGTGAATTGGCGGAATTGTTGTCTAAACAAATTAAATGACATTTCCTCTCTATTAGGTATGTGCTCGATGGCAGAAAGCCAAGCAAAGCTTTCTTTGTGAAAGGTGTAAAAGAAAACTCAGCTGTCACGACTATCTACGGATTTTAACTCTGTGATCCCTGCTGCCACCAGCGTAGTCAACTGATTATCCAAGCGTTTTTATAAGGTCAAACGGCAGGTGATTTACGGTTTTTCCTATAAATTTTAAAAGAAAACGGTCTGCTTTTTCGTAAGCGAAGCCAATCTGTGCGAATTTGCTAGAACTTTACAACCTGCAATCGTCAACCAAACTTTACAGTTGGAACTATAGTTTCTGCCCGCGGCTTCACACGCGTTGTTTATATGGAAATGCTTCAAGGTTATTTCTATCCCATGAAAACAGATTTATAGGATAATCTTTTTCATTTGTAATGTTTGTGCAATGTAATGTTTTTTTCTTATAAAGTTACTGTACTCGTTATATAAATAAATAAATAAATAATGCTGGACAATCCACACAGCATCATCTAGCCCCAAGCTAAGCTGAGCTTGTGTTATGGGTACTAGATGACTGATAAACTTAATACAATACATTACATAAATAGATATTTTTTATTATATATAGAAAATACCCAGAGCACCCGGAACAAATATTTGCAGATCGTACAAACATTTGTCCCAAGGCGGGAATCGAACCCGCAACCTTCTGCGTCAGAGGCGGACCTTCGCCCGCCGCGCCACATCGGTCGTCTTATATTTATTATATTACTATCTAGTTATTACACATTTTATTACGTAGGTACATATTCAACATTTTAACTTTAATTTTTTATTCAGAATATCGGTGCTTTTGTTGCGGTCGACCGATGTGGCGTGGCGGGCGAAGGTCCGCCTGCGACGCAGGAGGTTGCGGGTTCGATTTCCGCCTTGGGACAAATGTTTGTACGATCTGTAAATATTTGTTCCGGGTGGGACAAAGATTGGGTTGTTTTGGGTATTTTCTATGTATGATAAAAAAATATATCTATTATATATATATTATGTATTGAACTATATCAGTCATCTAGTACCCATAACACAAGCTCTGCTTAGCTTGCGGCTAGATGATGCTGTTTGGATTGTCCAGTATTATTTATTTATTTTACTGCTCTATGCTCAAATCATGTTAAATCTACTAAAATAAGGACCTTAGTTATATTTCTTCTAAAATGTCATGTTTCGATTGTTTTCTGTTTTGTATGCCAATAAAGAAAATTTAATTTAAATTTAAATGAGCCAATGTGTTATTTTAGGTCTATACCAACATCTTTGCATAGTTTCAGTCCGAACCTTTCAGTAGTTTTGGCGTGAAAATGTAACATCCATTCATCCGGCTTATTCCATAATCACCTGCCACAATACCCTGCGCAGACTTTTTGTCCAGAAATCCCCTGCGTGCTCACTAAGGTGATGCGCAGGGGATAACAAAGACAAGAGTAATATATAAGTATAAGAGGATAACAAAGAAAGGACAAGAGTTCAGAAATCCCCTGCGCTTACCTTAGTGAGCTCGCAGGGGATTATTGGAATAAGCCATTCATCCATCCATCCATCTTTCCAAACTTTCGCATTTATAATATTAGTGTCAACTAATGAAATCTGTGTTACGTGATAGTTCTGGTTAATCTAATAATGAAATTCGGTCAAATTAGATTGTACACTATTTTATGTGATCTATATTCTATAGATTTGTATCTTACAAACGAATTAACTCTTTGTTACTTAGATTGTCATTTGTGTTTGTAGGTAATTCGTTTCTTTTACTTTCACCAAATTCTGTTTTATGCGTTTCACGAACATTGATTTGATTTAAATTACTTTTCAATTTAGCCCAACACTAAAACGAGCGATTTTCAACAGTAATGAAAAGTTGAAAAACGCAAAAAGCTCGGTAAAAGTTATAAGTTCCATATCTCGTGATTTGGTAAGCAGATAATATATAAACTAGATATACTACCTACTTTGAATTATCTATTTAAATAGTTTGGTAGGTTTAAAGAAACAAATGAGGTATTAGCAAATTATTGGCATATAATCTAGTTAGAAGAAACCACGGGTTAAATTCTAAAGACAAACATTAATTAGGTAGTGGTCTATACATTTAGGTTAATATCGTCTGGTAGAAATCTCTGGGATAACACCGCCAACTGCAGGATACGGTAGTTCGTTTTAAGAACTTCTTGCCATGCTTAAACCTGTAAAACCTGTACATCTACCCAGCAATAAAGTATTTATTCATTTATTTGGAGCTATTAGGTATTCCAAAGCGCATAAGCTCATAAGAGCTCTACAACTAAACAGTGAAACCGCACGCGGAAGGTAGTACATTACAATACAATACAAATAGTATTTACTACACACCCAATAATAAAAAAAAACACAGAACACAAAAACAAATAAAGATAATGTACAATGGGCGGCCTTATCGCTAAGAGCGATCCAGGCAACCTTAAGATGGACAAGAAGTGACTGAAATAGTATAGACGGTGGCGTGTAAACAGAAATACTGTTTATTACGTACCTGCCTAATGAATTACATAAGCATGTCGCAAAACTGGAAAGCACCGCTACAGCACAGCACAAAAATGTGCATTCAAATATGGGCTTTAATTTGTAACATTTAGATTGTCGTCGACGATGACGGAGAATTTTGTAATGACGTCATCAGATGATGGATAGCTCGCGGACCACTCGTTTCAAGTTTGTGGGAAGACATTTTCTCACTGTAAAATGTATCTAAAGAAAACGAGTCCAAACCTTTTATTTGAATTTTAATTTGGAAAACCTACTGGAGATAGTTTCGTGATAGTACACACAAATCAACCCACCTCCACACACTACACCAATGTAAACAAGACAATAAAATAAATAGCAACATTAGGTAATTAGATTTTAGTTTTATGGAACATAAGTTATGTATAATATCTACATACATTAAATTTACTTAATCTGTAGAAGTGATTTCCCATAAGGCAGGAGCGAAACCTCCTAACACAGGTAGCTCTATACTTAAAAGGGGGTTTCCAAAGCAATTAAAGATGTATATAGATTAAGTTAAAAAAATAAACTATTTTGATTTTTGATTTGAATCTTAAAACGTTTTTGTGCTCTGTAAGAGTAAAAGTAACTATATCTATAAAAAACTGCCTACTACAACGAAGACAGAAGACAAATGCCATTAAATTGACAATCACACACTCATCCGCCACAGATTAATCACAATAAATTAACAGCGGCGCACAATCAGTAATTAATAGTCCATATTTAAGGTGCCCAACATAAATACCATCATCGTGTTCTATCGTATCAAGACAACAACGGATATGACACAGGGGAGAGAGTTAATAGCTGGTGAAGCCGCGTATTTTACGAGTCAATAGATGAACTCGACTTAATTTATTTATTATTTAAAAAGGACACGGAATATGAGATCACATATTCATAAACGAACGAATAAATAAATAAATAAATCACAAAGCAAGGTAAATGATTTTGGGTCATAATTATATGTATCTAAAGTATATGACGTCTCAGGATGCACAAATTACTAGTTCTCTCAGCACAAACTCTCTCACAAACACTCTCTCATGCACAAATAAGTAGTTCTCTCAGCATGCACAAATAACTAGTAACTAGCAGTAGAGTGGTAGAGTATACTCGTACTTCATCATAGATCATAGATCGTTTATAGATCGCGAGGAAAAAACTTTACCGAACTAAAATACGCCAATGGTTCTAGAAAACTTTTCCTGTTTTAGTATTTTCCAAATTGGTAGGTACTAGCCACTCTGTTATTGAGACGGTTTCTATCATCTGTCCATAAAGGTGATAATTATTTTTAAACAATATTATGAAAATTAATCATGTGTGCAAGTTCTATTTTTGTGAGAAATTTCGAAGAAGCCAAAAAACACTACAAAAACGCTACCTCACGAAGCAGTGTATTGGATGGATGGATGGATTTTGATAAATTATGTATGGGATTCTTATCTTTTTAGAACAAAATAATGGAATGCTTTGGGAATAACCAATGTTTAAAACTTCTTCACGCCTAAACTACTGAAGTAAAATTTTGTATAGATGTAGGTCTTGTCCTGAAATAAAACATGGATTGCAATAAAATATAAACTACTTTTTATCATTAATCATTTCCCATGAGATACAAAAACCTTTAAATGTTTCCATAGAAACAACGCGTGTGAAGCCGCGGGCAGAAGCTACTTCTAAATATAGGTTTAATATTAAAATTCGTTATTATTTATAACCGAGCTTTAAATAAGTTATTAATAACTAATAAATAGGTAATGCTACACAATTCAGCACCATCTAACTTCACACTTTACCAGCCAACCTGACTGAAAAGAACCGGTCAAATCTTACAACCTACTTGACGATATATAACCTAGTGTTTTCTTATAATAATTGTTAATAATTTGATTCTTTAAAATAAATAATGTCTTCAATCAAAGAGTTTTGTTCTAAAATATTATCTTCTATACCTACCTTTTCCTTTGACTGTACTTTATTTGCCTTGAACAATAGATTTTTTTGATCATTTCGAGAGCAGTCCCATTCGCCGGAATAATAAATTTAATCAATCCGGCGATTGGGACCGCGGTCCCATCACCTAGTGGTCCCAATCGACGGAAGCCTCATAGTATGACTGGTACCTAAACTGTGTATTGGTGCCTTGGTTTTTATAGTTGTAGATATTGGTAATATATGTTTCAATCGCTAACAACGTCAGGTAGCTACTTAGACTTAGTATGTTTATGACAGTAATTGTTTATCTAGAACTTCATGCCAAATGTGTGGCAACACGCTGTAACTGTCGACACTAGACAAACCTTCTATGTCTGGTTTAAAGTGTCTTATAAATAAGAATAGAATAAGTTCCGACACAAATACAAAACCAACCGAATGAGTGAACTGACTATATCCTTACTACCTGTGACATAATATAAAACACTCCTCAGACCTCCAGGTGTGAGTGCATAAATATAATGCGCAGGCGACCCGCTGGCATCCTCAAGCCGCTGTCATATTAACTGTTACATTAAATTACTGCCTCAGAACCGATCGACCTCTCCTCCCTATTACCTTTACCACACACAAACCAAAACATAACATGAATCCTGAGTTTTAGAGTTGAATTTTGAATAGTAGAGTTTCAATTCTTAAGGCCTTTTCTGAATAAGAAATAGAGTAGTACACCTAGCGCATTGATTTCGGCTTTCGAAAAGTTATATTTTTTGTTCGCTTGTTTGTTTTAATAATATTTTATCCGAGTGATGGAGCGGTCGCATTTGTCAGCTATGAGATATGGACACGTCGCGGGTGAAGCCGGGGGAATTAATTAGTTAGGATTTTATGTTAATGAAGGGATGGACGACTAATGAGGCACAAGCTTATTGGAGGCTTTTGGTGTATGAAATGTAGAGGTAGGTTTAAAATTATTTATTCATAACAGTAGGTTATAGTGATTGGTATAAATGGGTAAGTCGCTTTTGAAATGAATGTCTTTTGAATGAGGGCTATTTCACGATGTTTATTTTTAACCGACTTCGAAAAAAGGAGCAGGTTCTATGTTTGGCTGTATGTATGTATGTTATTTATGTGTATGTTCGTCGATTTCTCCGTCAATTAAGAACCGATTTCGCAAATTGTTTTGCTATTGTATAGAAAATTGTCACAAGATGGTCCCATCATTTTTTTATTAGCATTTGTCCCGTAAAACTCAAAAACAGTGACGAAAACCCGATTTCGTACCCCTTAATGTAAATAAAGGGGTCCGAAGTCGGTTTTTCGATTTTTCAAATTAATCAATATATTTCTATTTAGGTTTACAGAAAATTACAATAAATAAAATAAAAACAAATTAGGGTTTAGTAAGTACTAAACTTTTTTTAGTTTTAGTTTCTACCTAGTTTAGCTAAGATATCTTCTGATCTAAACTAGGTGCTGTGTGGTGTCGGCTTAGAATTTGCCTCACTCCAACTCTTCCCGCGGGTGTCGTAAGAGGCGACTAAAGGGAATCCACCGGAACTAGTATCTACAAATGAAACAGTTCAGCTAACTGCAGACTGTTGTAAACAATCCAGAGGTAGCTCAACTGATCCATATCACTACCAATCGGAAGCGAAGATTGGACTACTGTATTGGATATCATTAGAACTTTTTTTTATTATGATATTGAAATGTTTTTATTTCGAAAGTATATCTTGTGTACTTAAAAAGTTATTGCAATTTTAAAAGTGTGATACTTAGATTTGCAGGCCAGTGTACTTTATTAGACAATACAAGGTGCACTCATATAAAGTTAGGTACGTACGATAACTAATCTATATATATATATATATATATATATATAAAAGAAAGTCGTGTTAGTTACACTATTTATAACTCAAGAACGGCTGAACGGATCTCGGTAGATGGTATCCCGGGCCGGACATAGGAATGAATGAATTAATAAATGAATGAACACTTTAATGTACTTAAAAAATAACATAATATAAACCTTTTATCTACATTTAACAAACTCTTAGTACAATAGGCGGCCTTATCGCTGAGAGCGATTTCTCCCAGGCAACCTAGGGATGTAGAAAAATATATAAGTATACATAAGAGTTGGTAGAGCACAAAACAAACAGTATATAAAAAAAATATTCTAAAAATACATACTACATACAATATAAAACAACACAAAACTAACTTAGGAGCTAACCTGGAAGTATACCTATAAAAATCTTAATACAAAAGGTTCTACAGAAACATATGTACTACCACAAAATCTGATCACTGATGGAGCTACAACCACATCTGGAGCTACAGAAGGAGGAGAAAAAGAAGAAAGATTTCAGGTAGCTGAAGATAGGTAATAGGACTTCAGTTTAAATTTGAAGGAGTTGATTGAAGGCGCAAGTCTGATATCGACAGGCAGTTTGTTCCAAAGCCGTACAGCCTGAACGCTAAAAGAGTTGCCATATAAGGTTTGGGAATGATTGGGAAAGTGTAGGTTATCTGATGACCTAAGATTATGGGATAGGCTACCTTTTATTCCGGAAAAAAGCGTGCGAAGCCGCGGGCAGCAGCTAGTTTACAATAAAACATACATTCAGTAGATAACACATAGAGACTACTTGAGTACGGCCTCCTTAAAACAACATATTGGACAGACACTATAAGGTAAATACAGATACCAAATAGTATTTTTGCTAAACAAGGTTTACGAGTTTCGTAGATAGATGGTCAATACTTTTCTATTGTCTTAGATTCGCAACGACAATTTTCAATCATTAATCATAGTCCATGGTACTAAGAACCTTTCATCAATGTCTTATAAATGACAACAAAATACACTAATGACAATGTAAGTTATCTCCCTGGGCCTGTTTGCAGACAGAAAACAGGTGAAACTATGCTAGTCGCTGCGAAGGAGGCCTGTAGGCCTAATATGCCTCCCACAGAGTGGATAAAATATAGCAGATTTCATCTCATAAAATTTCATCAAAAGAAAAATTATAGTTTTATTTTGGTCAATGAAATAATATTTTTACAAATATTTACCTACTGTGATAAAAGCAATACCTATGGGTTGAGACTATTTGCCTACAGATTTGATAATACTGCATTTATAAACTTTCTCACCAAACATTAATATTAAGGTACAGTTTATTGTATTCTAAAATATAGTGTTGTTATATATGTACCTCTAGAGGTCGCGCATCTCTTGAGCTCACGAACTCACGGAAGTAAGCGCGAGTGACTGCGCTGGAGTTCATAAAGATTTGCGCGACCTCTAACAGCTTGTTGTTTTATAAATAAGCAGACGGATTACTACGTTTTATTTCTTTAAAACAGAGTTAATTAATATGTAGGTATGTATTTTGTTTTTCAAAGTAATTTATAAAATAACGAATTACACGGTTGTAAACTATTATTTAATGATATCTAGAATTTGATGATGCCCGCAGTTTTTTAATTAGTTAGGTAGGTTAGTAAAACTAAACTAAACTAACTAAACTAGTAAAACTAGACCATAGACAGGTGTTCCATTACATAATTTTTAAGATAAACCTATATTAAATTACTTGAAACTATCAGACATAGAGGTACCTACCAATATTAAATTAATGAATGAAGATGTTTAATGTTAATAATCTATGTTTATAAATGTTCTTTGCTGTATATTATTGATTTAGTATTTTCATTTTTAAATGTGTGTGTGGTGGCAAATAAATATTGTACTCGTACATGTCTTAAATTAGAAACCCTGAAGAAGTCGCCGGTTCCCCGTTTTCTATCTAAGCTTCTAAAACAGCATCATTCCATAAACGCGCCGTGTCGGATGCGTTTCGGCGACGGTTCGTTATGTGTCGTTTGGCTAACCACACGTAATAAGCTGTCATTAAGTGTGTTAACCCCAGTACCCTAATATCGAGAATTGCAAGTCACTACGCGGGCGTTTGATAGTCTCTGAATCATATGCTCTATGCATATGATTCAGAGACTATAGAAGCGACAAGAACTGTTCACTCTTGACGGTAATTCATTTTAGCTATTCAGCTATTTTATTCGTTTGCAAAACAATAATAGTTCTGAAACAGTTACTGGGATTTGGCTGTTGAAAACGATGTCAGGGGCTCGCTCTAGAACTGTATAATACCCATCCTTCTATAGCAGTAAGGTCAAGAAAACCTATTCCCGGCCAAGGAAATTAGAACCAAGGATTCCCATCGTTTTCAACCCTGACCTATAGTAGTCGGAAAGCCATTTTCCTATAAGCCTTGCATCTCCATCAAGGGGCTTAATATCAAAACACTCACAATGAATATTCGATGTACATTATCTATCAATTGGCAAAACACCAGCTAGGGTTGGTTATTCGATATGTTTATTAGGCTAAGACGCCACCTCGACTTGATAGGCCTAGATTATAGGTGTCTAAGTAAAAAAGGGGAGATGATGTACATATGTACTAGCTTGTCGAAAGTGGAAAGCTCAAATTAGGTGCAATTAGGTCCACCCTGGCTGTGTGGTGCCGGCTTAGAGTTTGCACCACCCCAACTCTTCCCGCGGGTGTCGTAAGAGGCGACTAAGGGATATCCCCGGGGGTGGGCAGCAGCGCCCCCTGCAGAACAATTCTACCAACGAACTGCGATCCCCAACCCGCATGCCCAGAGTGGGGATTATGGGCATTACCCCCCGTGAGATAAAAGCCAAAAAGGTGCTTATCAGGGGAGGCCTGGGTCCAGCAGTGGACCAATACAGGCTGTGAAGGTAGAGGAGGTCCACCCACCTCGGTCATAGTCGGACCGGCGACGTACTTTAGTGTGATTTATTGACTAAAAGATTACAGCAAAGCCCTCGTGTTTGTTCATTATAATTATTGCACAAAATTGGAAATAAGACTGTTAGTGAGCGTTTGCGTGTAGTTGTAACAGAGGCCAGTTGTTGGGTAAGCGTTGGGAGAACGTACCATATTTACAAATTTTACTTAGATGGGTGTTGCGGTGTGTTATGTTATGATGGGGACTGTAGGTACGATCCAGTAAGTCACCTGACAATAGTTCCAATCTTGTTTTGTAGTTTTTTGTGTAGGTACAGTTGACAAGCTACTTTTGTAGTATGAGCAATAACGGATGACAAAAAGTTATCCTAAATGCTAAGAACATCGATACAGAGTAGCTTATTGAGATGTAAGTGGATGGACGAATCCGAAACAAAGAGAGTTCGAGAAAAGCCGTGGAAGGAGTCATGGCTTTGATTTATAAGAGAACATAAACTGTTACTTTTATTTAATCAGTTCCTTTTGTAGTAAATCGACCCGATAGATTTTGAAAAAAATTGTGACACCCTGTATTTTTGCACCAACGGATTCGGTTGCTGATCAATCTTAGCAAATAAATGCATTATTGAAAATGAATGGAAATAGCTATTTTTTACCGTTTTTGTTTGAATGGGTTATTCAATTAAAATTGTAAAAAATACCAAGCATCAATGTGAAAATTTAAATAATATTTTCGAAAAACTGGTCTACTTGCTGCTAGTCAGGATACTAAGCCTGTATTTTAACGGGGTTTTTTCCTCGATGGTAATGAATTGTCTAGCTTCTATAAACATTTCGTTAAAAAAAAAAGTCGGTATGCAGTTTTTATTTTCTCATAAACTGAGCTTATGACTCCTTTCATGAGATTTCTCTAAATCTCATGGTTTTGTATTTGGCCATCCACTCTCCAAAAAGCCACCCTGTATAATGTTAAGTAGGTACTATGTTGAAAATGCTGCAAAGTTATTTGGATGTTGCCAATGAAGTATTATCGTTACGTCGATGCAACCACGAAAGAAACAAAAAATATTTAAAATTAGATTTCGCGTCCCAGGTTTCCACGATTTCCACTGCCTGCAACCATGACCTATAAATACAAATAGCTGATAACCATTTTGCTTTAAAGGACTTCTCAGAAACCTCGCCTTGCATGTTCATGCATTATGTAATTAAATGAGTAATTAATCTATAGATCGAATAGACTATCAATTGAATAGGTTGGTTCTATTTATTGTTTATTGTGCTTACGTTTAGTACCTATTCGTTGGCATTACCTAATATTATTTGCACATATTCAAGGGTCGTAGTCTCGCAATCTGAGACAAATTTTAAATAACACCACATAAAATTCGGTTTAATTTGTCAATACGCCCGTCTTGCTCCAAGTTTCGCCCTATAAGGGGAAAACTCAAAAACAAATTCAAAAAAGTCCAGAATTCCTATCCACATTTTTTGCAATTCATTTTTAAATTCCAGTTTACCCCATAGGGGGAATTTTCAAGGGCAAGAAGCCGATACGACATAGTCGTCTGTCGTTTCTTGGCCAAAATGGCTATTCTGTCGCGCGACTTGTTTGCGATCGCGGGCCGCAGCAGGTTAAAACGACGATATCTGTAAAGTTATTCTATTAAAAGATTTCCCTGATATCGTTTAAACCTAATAAATTAAACTAAGATTATGTATGAATTAGTAAAATTCCTTTGTGATAAATTCTATCAATTTAGAGGTAGGGAACGCCATGCAATCTTACGTCTTCGCGAAAAGGCGTTGTGTCGACGACGTCGCAAAAGTTGCTGGCTACACCTGGATGCGAAAAGCACAGGGCAGAGGAGGCTGACAAGAATTATCAGACCTGTAGCAGCAATAGATGACTAGAAAAAAAATGCTGGACAATTCACACAGCATCATCTAGCCCCAAGCTAAGCAGAGCTTGTATTATGGGTACTAGATAACTGATATACATACATAATATATTATATACATAGATTTTTTTTATACATAGAAAATGCCTTGAATAAATATTTGCAGATCGTACAAAAATTTGTCCCAAGGCGGAAATCGAACCCGCAACCTCCTGAGTCGCAGGTGGACCTTCGCCCGCTGCACCACAGACGTCGTCACTGGCAAGATAGCACAGCGCACCGGTCTTCTGTCTCGGTCTCAGTGTTAACCTCCGGTTTTTGTTACGACGCAAACCGCCAGCTTTAAGAGCTATGATGATGATGACATACCTCTACAGCCTATATTGGTCCACTGCTGGATGCAGGCTTCTCTCTGATGAACACCTTATTGTTTTTAGATGACGATGAAATAGGTAACTAGCTTAATTCATCGCCTACCCAATGTTGGTAGGCACAGCAGTTAGCTTAATTGTTTCAATTGTAAATACTAGTTCTAATTTGTTTCTATTATTTGATCGTAATTTTCTTTGTTAATAAAGGCCACCTAATGTTCTATCTCTAGTTAAAGTCGCAACGTGACGTCACGTAGGAGCGTGGGGCAAATGGCAGTTTATTATATCCAATTACATTATTATATTCACTTTAGCACAGATTTACCTCTCACGAGCCTGATGACATGACCATAATAGATCCATGGTTCATCACGATTTGGCGAAAATCTTATAGAAGTATTTGGCCATTGTTGCAATATCATACTTAATTATAAAGGTGTTAGTTTGTGAACTCAACGCCAAAACAACAGATTAGATCTGCCTGTTTTTTTTTTGCACAGATGCAGAGCAACGCCTTAGATAGATTATCTAGATAGCTACTATTTATCCAAAGAAAAACGCGTGCGAAGCTGCGGGCAGTAGCTAGTCATGTATAATAACTCGTTATTATAAGCTATAAGTAGCATAAAATATTAAGAGTACCTAAGTAGGTATCCAAATAGAATTTTTTTGTATACTTTTTCACCTACAAAAAACGTCTACGGCAAAGCAACGCTTAATAGTTCATTGGACATAGAAATAGACTAGGAGGAATATTTGCGATATAATTTGCTGGCTGTATAAGGCCCTGGTTCTTTGGACTAATATTAGAGAATAAATAAAATAAGTAAATAATGCTGGACAATCCACACAGCATCATCTAGCCCCAAAGTAAGCAGAGCTTGTGTTATGGGTACTAGATGACTGATAAACTTAATACAATACATAATAATGGTGAAGGGAGGTAGAACTATTCTGCTAATGTCGAGGTAGCTGACTATATTGGGCGACACGACCGACAAATCCGGACAAATCCATCAACTATCTCCTGGATCCAGCTGTATGGTTGGCTGTTTGGGAGTCACACACAACACTCAAGAGCACATACCAGAAGTTCACAGTTTCTTGATAAAATGTCAATCTCGACACGAATGGTTCCCATCACGTAGCGAGACGTTACGTACCTGAACCAGTCAATTCCAATCTATTGATATGTGATGCAAATTCGTATGCTAATTATTCCCGTTTGGTAGCGAACTGCTGAAGTCAACTAGAAACCGACATCTTACCTTAACACGGTTAATACCTACCGAGATAAAAAAATTATCCGCTCATCGGCGCGGCGCGCAGAGCGGTTGTGTTGAGCCATTCCTGAAGGCTCGGCAGTGTAAAACTACCCTCAAATTATCACAAGAAACGAATTCTCAAAAGGGGTTTTCTAAGAAATAGTTGGCACTATTTCTTAGAATACAAAACAAATGCAAAATATATATATAAAATACAAAAAATATATGTAAATATAAAAAATATATACAAAATATATGTATAAAATACAAAAAATAATTTCATACAGATATCAATTAATCAAAAGGAGCACGGAATATCTTTTAGTCTTTTTTTTTAAGCAAGAAAATAATAATGAGTTAATTTCATTAAAAATCACCCAGTCCCAAAAAAGAAACATTTTGTGTTATTGGAACTAAAATTACTGATAAACTTGCACGGTGTTTTTAGCATTCATTTTTAGGAATCTTTCTTTAGATCTTTACAAGCCAGACATTGCAAGTCAGAATCGCAAACGATATTTTTATAGACGATTGTTAACATAGCTGCCAACAGAAACTTTCTTGAGTATTTGTTAAAATTCACACCGACATGTTGTTGGGTGTGAATAAAACTTAATTTATTGAAAAGAAACTTTAGTGCCTACTTAAAAATTCCACAACCGTATTTTTCAAAAGTACTGTCTGATTTTGGTGTAGGTATTTCTCGAATAGTCCACGGCGAACTCTGAATATAAATTATTGCAGAGAGAGCTTACAAATAATAAAAGTAATAATGAACAAGCTGACGTTATTTTGATGAGCCAGCATGAATTTAGGAAGTAGGTAGGTACCTATTTCGGGTGTACGTGTAAAATGACGAAGTGCAGCAAGTAGGATTTAATACAGCGATTTTGCTAGGAACCACGAGAACTGGCTAGGCTCGAAAAGGGGAGGCACAGAGATATCACAAGGGGGGGGGGGTTGTAGTGAGATATCACATGATTATTTTTCCATTTATTTATTATATTTATTGTATTTTTTCCGCGCGATTTAAACCTGGCAGACAGACACTTTCCTCACGGTGCTTGATATTCCAGAACTAATTTAGATTATACCTGTATTTAGAGACAATATTCTGATTTTTTTATGATAATTTCTATATACAAATAATACACGTGATTTCGGTTAGGGGGGTAGTCACAAACCTCTCCACGTATCACCAGGTGGAAGGGGGGAAAAACATTTCTAAAAAAAACATCACGTGATTAATGGGCGACCCTCTAGATATACCAAAAATTATCTTGCGTAACCAAACCCTGTGCTGCACCAATGTTGATTTTTGCATGCTAAATGATATGCACTAGTAACGTCAAAATACGAAATCTAACACCAATAATTAAGTGCCAAAGTTATGCTTTTTTTGTCTAAACTTTTTGTGTGCAAACCGCAATAGACTCTGATTGCTTCGTCATTCGGTTCTTTATGCAAAATATTGCAAAACCAAAAGTTACATCTTTCCCACGGTAGCCAATGATTTTAAGACGATATTATTGTCCAAAAATTTTTTACAAACACTTTAATAAATTCAAACACATCAAAGAAAATAACTGTTAGCACGAAGATTAGTTACATGCACTGTTTCAACGAAGTTTTTATAAACCAGTACCTATTAAAAGAAACATTTCTTACTCCAAATTTATCCAAAAACTAGAACGAGAGAAAGCGCCCTTTCAACAAAAACTAATTTCATGGATCCAAAAAGTAATACACATTTTTGGTGAACCTTATCAATCAAAAAGACCATCTGCAGAAAATATTTTTTAAGTATAAAAAATAACACCCATGTCTACTTAAATAGAAGTTTTCATTCAACTTTACAACAATAGCCCTTCCTTCATTGGCACACTGTCGGTTGATTACTGCTTACGTACGGTCAGCAGAAACACCTAGCAAAAGGTAAATTTAAAAATAAACCTAATAAACAAAAAGGAGAATTCACCAGTCAAATTTTAAATAAGTAGGAATTCATCCAAAAGTTCGTACAAAGAAGGTACATTCTCATTATTTGTTTGCCTCTAACCGCTTACTCCCACTTCTCTCACGGCGGCCTTTGCTAAGGTTTCAACTGTCAGTACTAGGTCATTAGTAAATTAAACTGCCTCGATCAGATTTTGTTTCGATCTGGCCCCGATTTGCAAAAATTTAAGAAAGCGCCAGCATTTTTATTCGACTAAATAATCACCGCAATAAAAATTCCTTATATTCTAACTGTCTACCTACTCTTCTGTTCTATGTATTTACAAGAAACCGCTGGATGCGGGCAGAGCAGGACCGGTCCCTAAGTGACGGTATTTGGCTTATGCATTTGGCTGAGATGACATGACAATAATAATACTAATTCGCGTCGCTCGGGCAACGCAAGTTTTCTGCCGACTGTACCGCACACACACACGGTATATAGCTAGTTAATTTCCTTTGTGACAAAGGCGAGTCGCGGCGGGATGGATGCGTGAAAATCGCGATACGTCACGCTGATCCACCGGGGCCGGGTGCCGCGCGCCGCCTCTCATTATACTGTACCGCTGGCTACGCTCCATAGCTGTAGCACTCAATCAAGGATTCCGAATTAAACTGAACTAGCTTCTGACCGCGGCTCCGCAAGCGTTTTTGAATTAAAAGAAGCCTATAATGGTATTCCAGGTCCAGATCATTAATTATGCAAAATTTCAGCCCGTTCCATTCTAGTAGTTTTGGCGTTGTGTTCGGCCAAACATCTTCACAGCAGCACAAACTTTCGCCTTTATAATATTAGTGGGATCTTGCTTTGAAACTGGAAGCAGGCTATAATTGAATTGTTTTTCATATACATGTCGTTATATCACTGTATAATACTGACTAACTATGCTACAGATGTAGCTCTGATTCAAGGATCATACGGAATGTAGATTTGAAACTTTAAATAGGGTTAAATAAAACCTTTTTCAGCATGATGAAGGGGTTTAGTTCAGCATCTAGTGAACTTGAACGATAACTGGTTGGGCCGAAAAATATCGCCTGAAGCCTGAAGTAAAAATTGTGACAATTTTTTACTACGAGATGAGGCATCTAACAATTTTATTACTTGATAAATATCAAGCAAAATAATCTTACATTTTTTTATTGATTTTTCAGGGCTGTTTTGTTGATAATTATTGCATTGTGGAATGGGGTTATTTCTGAGAATAATAGACTAACTCAGATCTAGAAAATAATTATTAAATCAAATAGGGATTAGGGAGATGCAAATACAATAAGGAATATTTGTAAAGCACAATAGAATATCATTGCAAAAGTTACTAGACCTGTAATTTGTAAGACCTTCGTCAATACAATTTAACGTGGTAAATAAAACGTGTACCTACCTAATTTAGTTTGATAAGGTATTTATTTAACTTTTTACCATCTGAACTATACTTACGTTGCCTAAAATAAATTTTGTATTATATACATTACATTTATTTAATATTTCGTTATTAAATATTTTTTACTTATTATAGAAAATTAAATATTATAACTTATTATATATTTATTAATTACCACAGGGAAAATAAAAAAAATCATTAAATCCAGATAAACATTTTAATTGTAATTTGTCATTTATACGTCACAATAAAATAATAATAATAAAATTAATGCACATTATTCAGAGTTTAACATTCGCCGTAGGTATAAAACGTCTTCTAGAAGATCCAGTTTTTTAGTTTGTTTTTAAAATTTTCGAGACTCGGTGCGTCCCTATCTTTATCTTTCCAGCTTGTATGTAGCCGGTCCCATTCCGAACTCGATTTTTAATCATTCACAATATGGTCGTCCTTACAAGTTGCCTCTAGGCAATAGGCACCCTTATTGCCTGCGACTGTTTTTCTTCTACTTCTGCAAAAAAAACTAGAACGGTCTTTGATTTTCAGACGTACTTCCTATAAATACAGAAGTAAATTTTTGAGAGCGCACACGGGCGATTAACGACAACTATTTCCTGTAAAGCGAGACAAATCATAATTACCGCAGGGTTCACTCCCTTTCATGTTTTTACAAATAATGTTACGGCCAAGTTAAAACAAATAGAATGCCTCCACCGATTACACGTTAGCGTTAAAATGATTTGATACGGTGATAGCTTTTGCTTTCGTATCGCTTTTGTGTGGTCCGAATGACATTTTGTTTTAATTTCCTTTTGCGAGAATAGACTTATTGATTAATAGGTTTCTTGTTAGTTGGGGTTAATTTGGCTTGTCTTTTGTTTGTTTAACGCGTCAAGTCTTAAATTTTTTGTTGATTTGTCATGAAATGGGTTCGATCGAATTCTACGTTTCTATTTTTGCTTTTGTTTTCTCTATTGACATTTTGGGCGTTGATTGTGATTTCTGACACAATATTTCGTCAGTATCAAATTAACATGCCCTTAGGCATAATCATCTTAATGAATGAAAATAAATTATTAAAATTACCTTTAGATAACCTTTGGTAGGTACATAGGTTTTCAAAGGCTTTTAGGGCACATAATTTACTATCTAGATTTAATATTTTCTCATGAAATCAGTTTCAGCAATTTAAGGGTGATAGTATGTAGTACAAAGCAGATAAAACCTAACCTAAACTATCTAAAACAAAACACTATCATTTTGTTCTATTATTAACATCTCCAATTCCTAATTCAAACACAAATTAATAACACGATTACTGTATCATATGGCATTTCATTACACATCGCGTATTTTGGGTGCAAGCGAGCGGTACAGTCGCGTTCAGTCGCAGATGCTACATCCGTCGGTCCCACGTGAAAATTGATTTTCCACGCTACGCCAGCTGTCGCGTCCAACACAATAACTTAACACTCCCAAAATATCTCCCACCGTTATTGCGATGTACTAAAGTTCAGTTTAAGTTGAATTTGATCGGGGGATTATGGTGGTATCGGAATATGTACTATGAAAGTCAAAAGATCTTTTGTTGATATTTTTAATGTTTCGCACATTGTTCGCGGACCCACCGCGTTTGATCCGATTTGCGCTTATTTATGATTATTAGAGTAGCGTACTGATGGCGGGTAATTAATTTTTACGTTCAATTTTTACGTCACTATGATGACCTTGATTCTGACATGTTGATTTTTTTCTTTAGTATTTTTGTGAAACGTGAGTAGCATACTAAGAATGATTTAATTTGCAAGTAATTTATTGACATTCCTGGCATTTTAATGGAAGCGATAAATGTATTATGCGTAAGGTTTTAATTGTTAAGAATTACGGCCAGGTAGAACCACATCAATATAACTGAATGATATCATAAATAATTTTACTGTAGTAGGTATGTACTACTCGCTTATGTTATTGCTAAC
The DNA here is from genome assembly GCA_963662085.1 of Eupithecia inturbata. NCBI lineage: Eukaryota > Metazoa > Arthropoda > Insecta > Lepidoptera > Geometridae > Eupithecia > Eupithecia inturbata. Next base: position 6,565,717 of record OY759195.1, read on the forward strand.
AAAAGTGAGTAGGAGTCTAAGCTGGCATACTGTGTAGGTACACTTTTGTTATGTCGATTATATCGGCTTACCTAGGTGTAGGTGAACTGAGCCTTGAGTTCGGTTTGAGGATAGTACCGAGACGTCGTCATCGTGAAGTCTAATTTTTCTATAAGATTTAGTACAGTGCTGACATGGATGTGCGCAAATCCCATGCAAATAGAGACGTTACGATGACGCCTCGATTCTATCGTCAAACTCAGGGCTCTGGTGGTTAATTGTGAAGAACGAATAAGTTAATGTTGATATTGTAATAGTCAAAACTAAAACTGTTACGCCGTTTGTTCACCGTCGCCGTCAACGAAACGTCACCGATAACGAGATGACGGCGACGAAGTAGCGATACATAATATATTTACGTGCATTTACTATGGCCACCCGTGACGGCGCTCGGGTGACGGACGTGCGGTAGGCACGTCCGTCGCCCGAACGCCTCATTCGGCCGCACCGAAGAGTGAGTGTTCGGCGGCGCGGCCGCTAAAACTCTGCCTGAGACAGTAACAGACCGATTTTTGTTTTAAGCCTCCACACTTCTCGTCATGCTGCCGCAACTTGTCGTGAAGTACATAAAACGCTCCGTGATGTATTCTTCACGTATTAGCGCATGAATTATTTTTTTTTACTTCGGCTTCGCCTTTGAACGTACAAAAGAAGAAGTTATCGTTATTTCAATCTAGCCATTCCTCAAAAGCGACTACCACAAACCACAGCTACAACAAACTGAACAACCGAGATCATCACGCTGGCCTCGATCGCCCCCGTCACGCCATCTTGAACTCGGCCTTTAAAAAATATCGTAATCAGTGACGTCCCGGTGGCGGTGGGCAAACGATCCACGTCACGTCTTCTTGAACTCGGCCTGAAATAACATCGTTATCGGTGACGTTTCGTTAACGGCGGCGAAGGACAAACGCCGTTAGCCTGAGAAATCTCGCAGAAAGGGCAAAGCCCTTCCTGTTTCTAAAATGTAAATTAAAATAATGAAGCAAAATACCGATGCGTAATAATTTAATAAGAATAAAGAAACCTGTATTATCCCCAACCTTCACAAACAAAATACAAAGCCTCGAGAATTTAAATTGAGCGTCCATATCCAGATGAAATATCATGATGGACGACCGCCAATATGTTGTACATCATAATGACTTCTGAAGACGGATTGCAGAGAATCGTCAGAAACGTCAAAGTTTGATTGGTGATTCCCATGTGTAATACAGTAGTTGAAGATGTAATATTTCAATTGTTGGACGTAATGAATGGAAATGAAGTTGGTATTGTGTAGGCGAGGCCGCGATCTAGACAATGTGTTGTATTGTTAGCGATTTGACAAAATAAGTTGTTAGGAATATATTACAAAGATGTTTTTGTAGTTGGAGTCTCATGCTAAACTTTCGGAGGTATGAAATAGCTATTTTAGTAACTAAATTAATTAAACTATTTAAAAATTCCCAATAGCTAATGTCATAACTTTCTACTTCCTTCTTAATGTTTTTTCAGGCCCTTCTTGCTTAACTGAAAACTAGATGTTTTCCGCCTTGACAAACCCCCTTAAAGGGAAAAATTGGAAACTTAATTTTTAAAAGTCCAGAATTCACCCTCAACATTTTTTTTTATTCTATTTTGCCCCTTGAGAAAATTTGTTCAAGGGGAAAATTGGAATTCATTTTTTAAATTCTTTAAAAGTTCATTTTTTAAATTCTTTAAAAGTTTTCTCGTCAACGTTTTCTCTTATTCCACTTTCTTGACAGAAAAAAACCAAAGAGAAGCAATAAAAAACAGTGCAACTATATAACACATTTGTATTTTGTATCTTCACAGTAATTCCAATCATCTTGGTCTTTTCTTTTATACTAATCATACCAATATTATGCTGTATATTAAGGTATATTAAGTCTGAAGTTTGTGCCGGTTGTGAAGACGTTTGGCCGAAGACAACGCCAAAACTACTGAATAGATCGAGCTGAAACTTTGCATACGTTAAGATCTAGCCCGAAAATATAACATATAGGCTAGGTACTTTGTATTCCAAAATACGCGTCCGGCAGAAACTAGTTAATACATAAAGTTACGACGTTTTTTAATATTTTTTACTTACCTAAGATTTCTAAGCCGACTTTTATAATGAATACAATTTTCTTTTTTATACAGTTTTCTAAAATTAAAAATGCTGAGCTACTGCATTTTTCATCGCATAAAATTTTAATTTCATACCAGGTTCTCTTCATTAAAAGCCCTTCTCACTGTAGCTTATACTTTCATTCAATTTGAAAAGGATGCTGTGAAACCTATTGAAAAGGGATAGAAGAAAGATAATTTTGAAAGGGCAATTCACTTCGAGCCGCAAGCAGCAAGGTGATCCAAATTGATTGTACACACCCGAAATTATTCGCGCTATAATTAGGCATATGACATGAATTCAACGGTAATCACAAGGGAACAAACGAAGCATAGAATCGTGATATGACGCCACATCAGACACGGCCTAGGAGAAATGTGACCACTCAATCTACACCGGACTAAATACCTGGAGCTAATCAGCATTTCTACACTTATTTTGAACAGTTGATTTAACACGTATCTTGGTATTCGATTTAACGCGTGCCGGTTGATATGGTTTAGTTCTAGTAATTATGATAGAAGTATGCTTGTCTAATTACTTTGAAACGTCTTGCTTCGGGAAATGACGCAGGTTATTATGTTACTAGCTGCGCCCCGCGGTGTTATCCACGGTGAATGTGATGGGGGGGGTTTTTACGTTTTTCCAAGAATTTTTTAAAATTTTTTTTTATAAGGAGCTTCCTCCGGAATTCAAGGAATATAAAAAAGATACATTAATTAATCCAGCCGTTCTCGAGTTTTGGGCTTAGCAACACATGTAGCTATTCGTTTTATCTAGCATACTTGTTACATAGGTTGTGTCTCTTATTTTTGTTGAATAAAATCCTTTTTCTTTTTTTTCCTTTTTTTTAAAAGTCAACATGCTGCATGTGGACATACAAATGCCCGCACTATGAAAACTTGCTCAGTCATCGATCTATGCTTGAATAACGCTTTTCTATGGCCTAAACGTCATTCAAACACAGATCCGTGCAGGGGCTGCGGAAGTGGGGTGCAGTAGGAGCCAAATGCCCCCATCCCCCTCTCACTACCACTACGACTACGGGCAACTTTACTACCTGGTAAAGAAAGTTTCTCTGTGCTAGTCTTCACAGAGCTTTGTTAATTTGTTAAATTAAAAAGCGCTTGTACCTAACTAAAAAAAATTGTCCGAAAGAGCAGAGCATAACAATATTTTTAACACGCTTTTCAAACATAAGTAAATATATCTTTTTATTTTTAAATATTATTAACACGCTTTTATTACTTCCGCCTCTATGTTTGTTTATTTGAAACGGAATCTTTAAAAACTTCAGATTGAACTGAAACTTTGCATATTTATCAAGGACCTATGACAATACAATAATTAAATAAGGTTGTCCCATAACCCTGACCAGGATCTTCAGGATCAACGATTTTTACCTTAAAATCATAAAATCTTCTATACCGGCTGTATGTCAACATACAAACTCATGTCAAATTCACTGACTCTCCGTCTCTTTGCATTTACTTATAAGAAGTAAATACAAAAAAATTAACTCGTTAAATGAAAAACGCGAGGGTGGCGGTCCTCCCCGGGTACCAAGCTTAAAGGGATGCTATCTTGGTAGCTACTTGGTGATTTTGTTTGTGACCACCTGAAAATGTATCATAAATTACGGCGACGGCCCGCACCGCTCGCCGTTAAATCTTTTTTTGTATTCCTAACCCTTTTGTTAATCGCCGACAAAAATCGCCGCTTGGCGTGGTCTTATCTTCTTTGTCTTAGTAGCTAAACCGACCTCACCAAACTCCAAATATGTCTCGGCTCGCTTCGCTCGTCGTTATTTATATTCATAGTTTTTTATCTACCACCGCAATTTTAAAATATTTGGTGCTCGCTTTGCTCGCTATCATTTATTTTACCATAGGTCCAGTTGCATACTTTTCCCCAAACATCCGAAAAAATTTCGACTACAAGAAATGTTAAATTTCAAAAAACATACAAATATCATAAAAGAAAAAGTTATATAACTGCAGTAAATTGACCGGAAGAAGCCGCTGCCAGAAATTGGAGGAAGGTGATCAAAAAAGTTAGCTCCCCCGTCATGAAGTACTTCCGCGGCCCCTGGATCAATGACTGAGCAAGCTTTCCTAATACGGACCCAAAACTTAATATGCGAAGCCAAAGGCAAATACAGATTGTTTTGAAGGTTGACTAAAAACCACAGCTACAACACCAAACAGAAGTAAAAATGACGGTGAACCACCAACCGGAGAAGTCCTAAACAAACACAAAGAAGTCATTGGCAGTTATTTCCGGCCAAAATAAATAGCAATGGCTAATACGAAAGGTCCAAAAACATAAATCCCAAAACTACTTTGACATTTTCACAGTAGGTAGAGAGTACCTAATTTCCATCCCTTGCGTATTGTATTACTAAAATATTACTTTGAGTAGAACACATTATAAAAATTAAAAATTAATTTACTTCTCATAGAGTCGACAGGTTATCGGCTGGCTTCTATTTCGGTCAACGAATTAGCATTGCCATTCAACGTAGCAATGCTGCCAGCATTCTGGGCACACTGGCTTCTGGTGACGGCTTTGATTTTTAAGGAATAGATATAAGTGTATATACTAGTTGTAATTCTTTTATTCAATTATTGTAATTTTCTATAGTATCCTTTATAATTATCTGATAGAGCAAATATATTTAAAATTTACTTTCTTTTTACCTAAGCAGTCTCTGAAAATGTGTTTTGAAATACGAAAGTAATTGGAAATGTTTTAATTACTATTACATTCCACTGTTTCAAAATCCTATACTTTTTACCTCGTTACGTTCAAGTTTTCAAATAATTTCATGCATTTAACCATGAAGGAATGAAGATTCACATGAATATAACACAGTTAGGTTGTGACTTATTCACATAGACTTAGATAGTTCTTTTTTCATATAATTGCCGCTTATGATTGTCTCGAAATATGTTGGGTAAAATTCAACATTAAGGCTAGATTCAAACTTTACCGTTTCAAGTTCCATGAATCTGTAAGGCAAGAATATCTCAATGATAAAAACAATCTATGTAGTTTCTTTATCTTTTCCCAGCAGTGAGACGAACCAGTCTAGTATAAAAAAAAAGTTTCTATGATGAAGTGCGCTAAAATAAATTAAAAGCAGTTTCAATCTAAGCGGGCGTTTCAGTATTCGATGATAGCATTACGCAAATAGTGGCCGCGCCGCGCCGCGCCGCGCAAGACTGTGATTGAAATCCGTTTGTACGAAAACAGCTTTGACTAAAAAATCTTACTGACAACTTTTACCTGCAATCACTGGACAAAAAAAAAACATTTTACTGGCATACCTAATAGCTTGGTGTTGTGGGAACACTATTTTAATAGTCATACATGATTTTACTTGTTTCGGGCGTTTGATCTTTGCTTCCTATGTTTCTACATTTGTAACGGCTTCTAAAAGCTCTCACGGTACACGTATCGTAATCAACCGAATAATTCAGTTGGAGTTTGCGCTAATGTTGCGTGTTGTAAAGGCGACAGTTTGAAGAACGTAAAAGTCTTCATTAGGTACTTTCATTTACTCCTTAGGCCTTAGGTCATGTAAAAATTCTAAAAATTCTAAATACCTGGGCAGTTTTAGTTATCTGGTAAAAATCAACAACAGCCTAATCCATTTTATCATTGCAGGTCTAGGTCTACTTTAACGTTAGACCACCCCTGACACCACTCTACGAGTACGAAGTCGCGGGAAATAGCTAGTTTTACTATAAAAACGGTTGTAGTTTGATGAACTCATCATTGCTGCTATTCCAACACAAACATGGTTCATTGTTAACCCGCTCTTATTCATAATGAAGCCTAATATCAGTCCACAGCTGGACCTAGACCTCCCCTTACAATCGCTTTAAGCTATAAAAAACAAGCATGGTCAAATTAGTGAACAGGGTTGTGATGGCTTGGCAATCCTGAAGATATACAAGTGAAAAAATGATCTTTTGCCACTTCATTCCACAGGTGGGACAGAGGTAGAATGATGGCTTAACCCTTAGATACCTGGTTATTCAAGTGTGACGTAATCAACATGCTTCATTCTGATTCAACCCATGAATATGAACAAGGACAGTGATCGATAAATTGGATAGAAATTTATTAAGCTTTTCGATGATGGAGATTTATTAAGCTTTTGGATGCATAATTTTGTGTTTAAAATGGATACAAAACGATCAGAAGATGGATACAAATTTCATTTAATTTTACGGGGCATAACAGGGCAGCGGAAATAGGCAGCAATGCATTTTTTCAAGAAAATGTAGAGGATCTTTTCTCTTTTCGTTGCTATAGAGCAAAGCTAATCTGGTTATTAGCTAGCCAGATTAACTTTCAACAAGTGCAAGTGCTGTTAATCTGCATAAACATTTAACTGGCTACTGGCTGGATTTAATCAATCTGTTAACTTTACTGCGTTTTGTTTGAGTGAATGGAAATTCAAATGTGACGTCAAAGGTTTATTTAGATTCTATTTCAGCTTCTAAATTATGTATGTTACTGATTTATTATGTAGGTTCTAAATAATGTGAAAAAAAATATTGCAATAGGAACAGGCTACCAATAAATACTAATAATATAAAATAACTGTATAATAAATTCAGCTTAGTAACGGCTGCATTTCGCGTTGAACATTTGCAGTCATCGCTGCATTTTATGAATGCACAAAGCTTTACTTTCGAAACTTCTGAATAATATCTCTTTGATAATACTCCTACCCTACTTTACGTGGCTATAATGAGCAAGCACCCTTGCAAACGAGGCATGACCGAAGCGTTACACAACCCTAGCGAATAAATTCACCCCACGTTAAATATAAATCGAGAAAAGTAAATAAACGGCGACCATTACTGCCCTGATTATTTCAACCCCTGAACTATTCCCACTACTGCCGCCATTTTGGTTTTATTTTTTTATGACTATGATCTTGATCATACTTACAGGGGGAGCAGTGACAGTGAAAAATGTTTATGGCAGCAGAATTACAATAAAATATTAAAAATTCTATTGAATTTGTCTGTTGACTTCGCATCAGTTTCCCCGTATACTTTGAAATTAATTTTATTTATAGAAGTGCGTCGAAATTGTATTCACCTACTATATTATTTAAAACATATAGTAGCCTAGTAAATCGGCAGAGCAAACTCGTGTAGATATCGAATATTCCTGAAACGTAATTTCAGGAATATTGAGCATATACATATATACATGACCTAACGCTTTATTCGATCTCTTAGTTTACACGCTGATATTGAGAGTGACGACGTGACGGATCCGGGAATAGACAAACATTGAGCTATCCGTAATACGTAATTATCAAACGAAAATGTTGGAATTATCAGAAAATTTTTCCTAATTCAATTTTTTTTTATTTGATTGTAATTTTCTTTGTTAATAATGGTCATAGCCGTTAAAGAAAAAGTCAATTGTGTAGTAAAACTTTTGTTAAAACCTTATTTTAATTTATCTAAAACAACTTAAGTTTTAGATAAATTAAAACAAAATTTTTAAAGTTTTCTTATTAGTGAACTCTGTGAAAACTCGATTAACATGATATGGACTTTTAAATTGAATTTATTGTCGTCTGAAGTAATGAATTTTACAATTAACATAAACTCCTAGACAGAATATCTTGCAACCAACGAATCCAGCGAAAAGTACGCAAGGTCCGCAAGGTACGCAAGGATCTTATCCAAGATAAATACGTTACCATCCTCAATGAGCCACCCAAGATCTACCCCACGCATATTCGGGGCGTTACTACTTTGTCACTTCATGAATCCTGATAGCAAAGAGAAGCGAGGGCATAAAGGAATGATGCATCAAATGAAAGAACTGACCGACTAATTCGTGTCACATACATCAAAGAGAGAATGGTTTGTTACATTTGGGAAATGCCGGCAGGAATATTGACGTTTGAGAGAATGATCATTGTGTGTGGCGTCAGAGATGAATGGAGGTGTGGCCTAATAGGTGTGAAGTGTTTGCCTATTGTGCCTCAGGTATGTACGAGAATCGAAGGGATTTGAAAATAGAGGTAGTAGTTGTAGCAATGTTTTATAGGGCAGTTTCAAATGCCACACACACACATAACAGTATAGTAAGCTCATAAGATCTTAGTCTTACAGTACGAGCAATATTTTACGAGTCTGACATAAACACAGAAAAGCGTGGAATAAAAATCCTCCAATTGCCAATGAAGACATTTTCCGAAAGTCAAAAGTCATAATGACTTTCGGTTTCAGTGACGACTTGTCCCCTTCCACATAATATGTGAAAGTGGACAAGTCGTAATATTACTATGGTCATCATGGTTATTTAAAAGTTTCTTATTAAGAGCCCTACAAATTGATGCCACATCTTGGCAGTAATTTAAACGAGCTTGGTTCAAATTGAGTAAGTGTCTGGCCCTCCAATTTGCATATTTTCTGAAGCAAGATCCCCTATTACGTTGAAGCCAACCCTTAGCTATGCATAGGGTTGGCTTCTTTCGAAGCGGAAATGTATAAACTCTATATCAATAATATCTACCAATAGAAACTCGAATACGTGACGTGTGTAACAATGTTGTTTATTTTTATACAATTTTACCTCGCTCTGCCCATAGGCTTTTGAACTTCACTAACCTACACCAAGAAACATTGGACCAATGTCAGCAAATCAACTTCGTGCTTATCCTCGACAGTTGTATCGCGTTTACACCCCCAAATATCCGGTGAGACCGTGAAACTCAGAGTAATTTTATTTAACTTTCCACGGTTCGGAATGTTTCCAACGCATTTCCCGCTGTCGACTTTGAGGTTTGCGCTTTGCTGCGTATTCAATTTCTTGCTTCAACCGCTTTTGCATTTCCTTTTATTACTTGCGGTTGGTTATTTACAACACAATTGTATTATTATATAAATTAAACCTTTCATCAATGTGATAATTATTTATAATGCAATCATCAAATCAATAACACTTGTACATTTGTATTGGAGATAATATTAATGTAGATTTGTATTGGAGATAATATTATGATATGGATATTTAATTCTTTACACTGGGACCTACCTCACATGATCAACAATTATAAGGTAATGTTTAAGTATATTCATCTAAATCTGGATAACTTACGTGGCTTTTCAGGTTTATTAAACTGCAACTTCATTGTTCCTACTTTTGTTTATCTTTCCAATTTATCTTCCCAAGGTAAAACAAACGCCATGTAACTGAAATTTACTTAAGACGTTCTTTGTCAGCATCACGTTATTATTACTTAAGCTTACCGGAAATCACGCTAAAGCACCAACAAGTGACTTTCCATTATTAAGTTATTATCAGAGATAATTATAATTTACATATAAATTATGAAATCGTCACATCACACTATTGTTATAAATGCGTCAGTAAGAATTGTATGGTCCATCCATACAAATCTACGAGTACAAGTGTACGAGTATGTTTGTAACTTCATCATCATTATCACCAACCTATCTTAGTCCACTGCTGGACATAGCGCCATAGCGCCCTGTCTTCAGCTTGCCGCATCCAGCATCTGCCTGCAGTCTTTCGCAGATCGTCATCCCACCTGGCCGGAGGGTGTCCTACACTACGTTTGCCGAGTCGCGGTCTCCACTCGAGAACACGTTTACCCCAGCGGTTGTGTTTGTAACTTATTCATGCGAAAACCACTGAACGGATCGGGCTGAGATTATGCATCTATTTGTCTAGAACTGAAATAACTTATATGTAAGTCCCTACATTTTTTTATTCCATAAATCAGTTCAATCAGATAAAAACCTGTACAAGTTTTCAATTTTGAATTTGCGCGATTCAGAAACCAGAAAAACATTAAATTTAAAAGTACCTTGCGTTTACCTATTAAGTTTACCTTATATTTTTACCATGCTGAGCTCAATCTTGGTTGGTAACAAAACAAAGTGCCACCCATGAATTAACAACACAGTTTTTACCTCACAATATTTTAGTTTTCACGAAACCCCGGTAGCCACATAAACCTTTCTATTTAGACCAGCACATTCAGTCAGACATCTCCTTTAGTCGCGGTCAAATCTCTATGATGCATGGATTGTATGGCCAACCGCACAATTAGGACCTCATGTTGGCTTTAGAACAATGCTTTTACAACTACTGTTCAGTAGCCAGCAAAGCCTCTGTGAGTTCTGTTCAATCAGAAACCACAAACAGGGCTATTGAGGCCAAAAATGTTCGTGATTCCTTTGTCTTGGAATGCGATTGTTGGCGACCAGACCATGATGATGGCAGTGGGTGGTGGGCTTACCTGATGACAAGTTTATTCTGAAGTTTATACTCCCTGAATAATCGTCGAGAGTTTTGTCATGCGTAAGCTGCTTTGGCTTGCAAGTTGAGAGTGAAAACTTTGCTTAGGTTCCTTCATAGTCTATGCTTTCGACCAATATCAGGTTTAAGAATATATATATATATATATAAATAAGAAAATCTTTATTAATAGCATTTACAAAAATTGCACTAAGCTAGTTTCTTAAATTACTCACACGACACGACTAGCTACACGGCTAATTTAGTCTATGCATTTTAAGAACACTAGTGTTTTTTTCAGAAAGTCAAGCGTTATCTTCAAGGAAAAGATACCTATGGATGGAGATACCACTTTATGCGGATTAGTAAACAATTTATCAAGTGCTGATTCAACCCGTTGGCTATCAAATTAAGCGGTATATTACATATGTAGGTACATCGATTATTTATCGTTCGTAATTTTTCGTAAATTTACAACTAACCAGAAGTTAATCGATAAAATCAAATAGAGTCTCTCGTTTCGTCGTAAATACCAAGTTATCCAACGACTTCATTTGTCATTCCGAAACAAAAGGCAGGCAGTTATGGCCGATGTCATCAATTGTCACTCCGAACAAAGGGTGTAAAATAACAGTACATTTTATTGTTTTACGGCTTCACTGTACAGCTTCTGAAGCCGCAGGAGGTAGCACCCTAAAATATTGAGCTGAGGACAAAATACGTTGAGGAAACGAAGCAATTAAATAGATTTACAACCGTTTATTAGGTTCCCAGAAAGTTGGAAATGAGACTGTCGTTTGTTTCTTCTCATGACGAATTCATGATGATCGTACCTGTTGTTTGTGCAGTGAAATTATGAAGACTTTTTATATAGAGAAAAGTGGAATATTAATGACGATAATTGCGGTTTTATTGGTGCTGTAAAAGGAGTGATTATATTATTACAGTATTAATTCTTTCATATTTGATTGGATATATAGATTTGGAGATGTTTGTTATTTTTATGCTTTCAATCAGTGAGCAAAATGCGAAATCTTAAATACAGATAGTACTTTATTACAAATACTTTATTTATACTATTCTACTACTCCAATTACTGTTTGTTACTGGAACTTTAAGCTAATTTAGCACCATGAAACGACAGTAAAATTTCAGCATTTCAATAATTTTAATTGTGACTGCTATGAGCTTTTAAGTATATCTAAGAAGCAAATATCTTATAAGTGCTGAATACACAAAAGTCCTACGATCACTCTTATCTAGAAAAATGCTCATAATCTACGATACGGCCTACATGCAGCCCTTGACATTTGAGTTCTGCTGGTATAAGATTACTCAGCATCTATCATCCTCTCTTTGTCTTTTATATATAACAAACTGTATAAGAGATTTATTGTCACTACGTGATCCACTGTTATGTGACAACAAGGCAGATAATTAACGAGCAGTCAACGAACCATATTCTGAACTTGGTCAATCTGCCAAAAGCTGTTCAGTGTTTAAGAGTTTTTGAATTTGACAATGTTCAGCAACGTATAAATAGTGTGTAGTTAACATTACCTCTCAATTATCAACCTTTTCTACGATAGGTTGCCTATCGTAGAAAAGGTGAGTAGGTGGTCGTGCGTCAACTCATCCGTTTCCTAATTTGTTTCAAAGCAGGTACCAATTCGGTACAGTCGCTTATAAAAGTACTATGATGTTTTTGAAGAAATAAAAGACAATGTTGATGATATGTAGAATATTTAAAAATTTGGTAGGTTATTCACAGGTACACTTACTTATTAACAATAAAATATAGAAGGTTTGACTTAACTTTAACATATATTAGGTACTATAAAATAAACAGATTTAACGTTTATAATAAAATCAGTCTTAGCTCAAATTTGTGACATAAATTATTACACATTCTCATTAAAAACATAAACTACTTAAACACTAAACTAACAAAAAAAAAATCTTGAAAGAAAGTGGAACCAGTTGTTCAATATTAATCAAATTTAACATACTATAAAATCAAGTAATAAAATCTATTAAAATCAAGCTTTACCTAAAAATAACATTGTTAAAATAAGATTACATAAAGAAAATAATATTGTTTAAAAATCAGTTAGATTTACTAACATTCTAATGAAAATACTTGACTTAAAAAATTATATCATTGTTTTATACAATAATCCATAAACTCTTTCATAATATTTTCTATATAATCATCAAATACAATAGTCTCTCTTTTTATTGAATATATTGTTCTCTTTTTTTAACAAAACGTCAAACGAATTTGCTTCGTTTGAAGTAATGTTATAAAGTGCTACTTTTAAAAGTGATACTTTTAAGTTTGCTATTAACTTTTTTATTTATAGTGGAATGCCAGTTTTCGACCACGTTTGTCGTTCGATGTTGACGATTATATAACATCACTTATCGATAAAAAATTATGTTTCGCACAGCCATTGTTCTACAAAATAGTCATTAAATTTAGAAACCTTGGCGTCTCTTGTACTACGCGACATAATATATATAGCTATCCGTCGCTAACAGAACTTTTCGCTAAATGTGCCAAAGCTGTACACCACTTTAATATTTTTTTATTAATTTGGATTTATTTATTCCCAAATCTTTGCAATTCCTCCATAGGCATCTCGTAAAATGGAAATAACAACAGTGTTACTGGGAAAACATTTTGTACAGCTTGCATGGCCGCCATTTCGAAATCCATAATAAAGCATTTTGGTGACCATTTAGCTATCTGGCTCTTTATTAGTCTAAACATGATCTCATACGTTTTTTTGGTTTTATTTGGGAGCAGTGCATATATGATTGGTATCATATTATTATGTGTTTTTGTGATGCCTAAGTCTACGTGTAATGTTTACAGCTGATAGAAAGGCTCCACACAAAATTTAAACATTCCATCACATAAAAACTCGTAGCTTGTGTTCATTTTTTTTTTTTTTTAGAATATTTTTTTTTTTATTTATTTATAAAAGTATACATATTTTTGCTGATATTGCACCATTAAACCAGCGTTGGTTTGTATTGGTGCTCACACTCGTTTTGTACTTATATTTATATATAACATTGCGTTTGGATAGAAAAGATAATTACAAACAGAATAAAACTTCACTGGAAAACTTCTTGCAAACAGGTAGGTAGGTATGTATATAATTTTAAGGCAGCTCATACTTTCTTACCAGAATCAACGCGCATGTATATTATATATATTTATATAAATATACATAATATATATAATATATAATATAAGTTAGGTAGGTATATACGGCATATTATAGGTACATATGTAGATATAATTGTTGCTAGTTGTACAGTAAGTGGCACAAATTGATGATGGCGTCACCAACTAACCCAGGGGTTAGAAAGCTACCTCCTAGTCACTCAGCAGCTGATCGTGGTAATATTTGTGGAGCATACTTCTATAGTTTTTATCATTAAGTTTTTCTTTAATGTTCTGTGGCAAAGCGTTTACTATATTGGGTATCATAAATTCTATAGTTCTTCGTCCATAGAAGTTATTAAACTTGGGTACTGTGATTTTATTTTGGGTTATTTTCCTAGTTATTATTTTATGGTTTATGGGTATCTGAATTTCTTCATTATGATACTGTTCTTTTAAAAGGGTAAGGGTTACTTTTTCATGTATTGGTAGTACATCTGTATATTTAAAAATGAGTTCACTACCTTCGCGCGATTGCTGTTTAATTTTTTTTGGGACAATGGCTTTTAGTATTCTTAATTGTAGGTGGTAAATTTTATCTAAGTATGTTTTGAACGTCCTCCCGTAGCATGTGATTCCATAAGATATAATTGAGTCTGCCAACGTGTTATACATAGATAACAGTATTTTGTATGGTATTTTGAATTTTAAGATATAAAACTTTGCCAGTATGGCCCGTAGCTTATTACAAATAAGGTTAACGTGGTAGTTCCACCCAAACCTGTTATCAACAACAAGTCCTAGGTACGTGTGATGAGTCACCTGTTCTATGGATTCGCACGCGCAAAAATAAGGCTTGGACACACCGTGCAAACAACTGTGACTGTGAGCTATAATTTTAAATGTACTATTATTTCTAAGGTAGCTCGAACGTACATGAATTATTTTAGTTTTGCCTGCGTTTAAGACAAGACCTGCATCGTGTGACCATTTGCATAATTGGGTAAAATCCTTTTGCAAGTGTTTGGCTGCGGTCGAGAGATCTTTACTAGCAGCCAGTAGGCATGTGTCGTCTGCGTACTGATAGATAGAACAGTGGGTGACTACGTGTTCCAGGTCATTTACATAGGCCAAGTAGTGAAGTGGACCAAGAACCGATCCCTGAGCAGTGCCTTCAGTGACGTTAATGACGTCACTAACTTCGTTTTTAACCTTAACTACAAATCTACGATCAGCTAAGTAATTTTTACACCAGTCAAGGATCGGTCCTCGTATCCCGGTGTTCTCTAATTTATTTATCAGTGTACTATGTCTCAGTGTGTCAAATGCCTTACTATAATCTATAAATAAAAGGATCACATGGTTTTTATCATTAAGATGGTTGTTTACGTCGTTATTAAATTTTGATAACAATTGTGCCGATGATTTTTTTGGTTGAAAACCATATTGAGCATTCGACAGCACTTTATTTTCCTGATAAAAATCCTGAATTTGTTTACAGACGAATTTTTCCACTACTTTGTCTAAAACTGGTAATATCGTAATTGGCCTATAATTAGCAAAATCACTGTGACTTCCTTTTTTATAAATGGGTCTAACAATTCCGGTTTTTAAGTCCAGTGGGTACTGACCTTTACTTATACTTTTGTTTATAAATTTTACTATTACAGTTAGGAGTCTATCGCACATGTTTTTTATATCTACACATCTAACTCCGTCTAGACCTGGGGATTTATTTGTTTTTATGTTGTTTATTATTTTGGTAACACTTTCAGGGGTGGCTTTTTTAAAGTAGATCGATTTATTAAGTGGGAACGTGTATTCAGACTTGCACAGAAGCGGCTTGTTGCAATTAGGTATTATTTTTTTAACGCTGTTATAAAATTCGGTTGCAAAATTATCAGCTATGGATTTTATTGATACTGTGCTTTTCCTAAACGCTCGTAAAATAACCTCGTCGACTGATTCTTTGTTGCGTCCCGATAACCTGTTTAAAATTTGCCAAAGGGCACGTAGATCCATTTTATTCATATTTATTAGTCTCATATAGTATTTATTGCGAGATGTTGCAATTAATTTTCTAGTTTGATTTCTTATTTTATTATATTCTAGTCGTATTAGATTATTTGTACAATCATTTTTCCACTTCGTAAACAATATGTCCTTTTTTCTACACATATTATTGATTTTGTAATCAATCCAGGGCAAATTGTTTCGCCTACTTAAACAATTATTTTTTATAGTGCGGGTTGATTCTTTGTATATATCTGAAAAGGTATTTTTGATTAAGCTGTATATTGAGATAGGGCATTCTAGGTCATCTACCTCAGTCCAGTTGGTAGAATTGAGCAGGGTTTTTACTTTGTTAGTGTCCGTTTTGTTAGTGTAGGTTGCAGCAGCAACAGCTGTCTTGCATGAGTCATCATAACCAACGAGCGACATTATAATCATACGATGATCTGCCAATACAGTGCCTACCGCGCCCGAGTAAACATCTAACAAAAGCGATCTACTGAAGATGTGATCTATACAGCTACGTGTTATTTTATCCCCTAAGTTCTCTATTCTGGTGAAGTCAGAGATCGCACTTGTCAGACCAAACTCGGACATAGTACTGATATAGTATTCTCGGATGTTGTTATATATTTTTAGGTCTATGTTTATGTCACCTAACATAAAGACGTCGTGCTGTGAAAGTGTTTGCATGGATAACAAGTTTTTCAGTTCTTCTATGAAAAGGTACTTACTTTCTTTTGGTGGTCTATAAATAGCAAGGATGTGCGCTGTATAGTTGTAAGATGTGGTGATTTTACCTATGATTGATTCACAATGCTTTAGTGAGTTTGTGTTTGTTGTAAATGTGTGAATGTTTTTAGTGTACAGTAATATACCGCCACCCTTCCTGTTCTTACGTAGATTCTGGTAAGTTGTGTAGCCATTAATGTGATACATAGAAACTAGGTTCTCATCAATACCAACTTCAGTTAAAATCAGAATATCAATATCGACTTTTGCTGAATTTATAAGCTGAGTTATGTAACAAAAATTTTTCTTTACTGATCTTATGTTGATATGCACAATATTAAGCCTTGTTTTATAAAAATGAGGTAACTGCCTACAAAAAGCGTTATAATTAGCACAATCTAGTAATTCATAGTGATCTGAAAATGGGATTTGGGTGCCTTCTTCTGACATCTACTACCGTCGCTGAGTTGGACCACTCTTCGTCGAGGTCAGGCAGAGCTTCTCGATGTCGGCTTCACATCTTACGACCTCCACTTTTGCGTTGTCATCTTTACGAAGGAGTACTTTACCATCTTGGAACCAGACGTGTTTGTAGGCAGGTCTTAATTTTTGTTGTGCTTGCCATAGCAGGGTCTTATTAGTTTTAGTTAGGGCCCTGCGTACAAATACCTTGGTGTTGGGGGCGGGGGGGTCTTTCAAGAAGCATTCAATGAGAACTGCTGTACTCCTTGAGGCACGAACCCACATAGATGCCGACTCCGCCGTCTTGAGCTCCATGTAGATGATTTCATTTTGACTGTTTCGTCCTGCTAGGCGTTTTATATTCGATACCTCCCTCCCGTCCATCTTGAGTGATTCTGCCAGCTTTGCACTAATTTCTGATAACTTTTCACCTTGTACTTTAGGAATTCCAACCACCTCGATGACATTTTCAAGACGTTGCTGTTCTACGCTGTTTACATACTGTCTCATACCGCCAACCTCTAGTTCGAGGTGTGTTTTTTCATTCTTCATGTGGGTGAACTTTTTTTCTAGCTCGACGATGCGTTTTTGTTGTGTTTCTACCGTTTTGGAAAGGTCATCAATTTTATCACAGCAGAAACCCATTTGTGTTTGCAGAGGCATCAGTTCTTTTTTAAGAACATTCTTCATTTCGGCTATCATTTCCTTCAAAAACTTTTGGTAATTCAAGTTTCCCATGATGATTTCATCAGAGCTCATGACTTCTTCTTCGTCGTCATCTTCCTCCGGAATAACAAAAGACTTCCTTTTTGGTGAGACTCGGCGACATTCCTCGCACGTCCAGTCAAGGGTATCTGAGTTTCGGATTGCTGAAAGCTGCTTTGCAGTTAGTCCCGAGCACACTTGATTTGCGTGGACAACTTTTGCACAGTTCCTACACTCCAGTCCGGGCGTTTTTTTAGAAAGGCCTTTGTTACAAGCATCACACTTCATATTTTCACAATTTGAGGTTATCCAAATCCAATTATTACGCGATGCGACCGATGCACGTTCGCACGACGGTAGCGCGAGAGCGAGTGTCATGAGCAGATACTTTATATTTTGATTCGCAAATATTATATTATAACTCTGTTAGCAGTTGAGTAATCTGCCAGTATGAAACTGTGATTTTTTTCCGGAATAATAACTTCTTTCAATGTTTTGAAGTACACTTTAGCAACGTTCAGGGATCGGTTTCTTTTGCAGTAGGTATAGTTTTTTCTTGATGTTGTTGAATTTCGGAATTTTCGATATTAAATCCAATCCAGCGTCTTTAATTATACCAAGCGTATTACGAAACACACCTTGGTACAGGCTGAGTTCCGTCAGCAGCAATTGTTTTTTGACATTTCTCCAAAAGGATGTCGCATTCATTTTGGGCAAAATCTGGCTCACATTTATGTTTATCGTCCCGTTTCAGGATATTAGAAAAAGTCAATACTTACCAGGAAAGTTTTGCAAAAACTTTTCACACAGATCCAAACCGTCGATCCATCGTTCTGTTTTCTTTTCATAGAATCCTTGTACCCCGCACGAACACGTTGATTTTTCCTTTGTGAAGTCACATAATCAAACTTCACTTCAATTTGTGAAGTGGAAGGCACTTGGTCATCAGACATTTCAGCAAACGTCAAACTTAAAAAAAACACTAAGTAAACATCATCCAAATTAATAGTTACCTATCTATATTACAGTCATAATATATTACGTGTTTGTTTGTTTTTTAAAGTTCTTTATTTACAGAAAAGTTTTACATGCGTAGATTAACTAAACACTGTTTAGAATGTAACTAAGTACAAGACCAATTAATAATTAACTCAACAGGCTAAGGATGCCTTTAAAAGTTTTTTGATAAAAGTTTATATTTATACTACTAACACTTAATAAATCATTAACTAATAAAATTATACAAAAATTTTAGCCAGAACTTGCATACTAGTACGTAGTATGAGCACTTTGTGTAGCGCGCATTTTTATAGATAAGTTTTATCAAGCTTTTTAACCTTTTAAACAATGAAGGTTATTCTTAATAAACGACAAATATTTGGACATAATTAATTCCTTCTATTCAAACATTATGTAAGAAAATAAAAATAAGAATAAGGGTACTTATAGCTTATTGCGGACGGCAAACGTTTCTCGCTACCCGCGGACCAAACACGAAACGGGTGAGGCCCGCCTGGACAACAATAGCAAGCGCGTAGTAACTGCTAGTTAACCAGTTGCTTGTCATACACACCATATTAATTTACTTATTACGTAATGTTAAATACCAATGGTAAACTAAAATAAAATTACGGCGTAGATTATGTTTGTAGTTTGCGAAATTTGTAGGGACGTAGGTGTTATTGATTAAATCAAGACATGAAATTGATTACTTAAATTATATTAAATTAAGTTGAGTGCTTATAAGGAACTCTTTATAATTACATGTTATAGTAATAATAAACTCACCAAAGTATATTAATTGTGAGGTACAAGGTAAGTAGCAAATATTTTGTACGTCCAAAACGTAAATCCAATCAGAATGCAGATTCAAAGTCCCGTATTCAAGCCGATTTTATCACATAATGCAGTATCATCGATGTCCAAATACCAAGCCAAAGTTAATCGCGGAATAAAAAATCGCGCCAATGAAAAAAATAACAAATCAAGTACTTCACTGATCGAAAGCGAAAAGCAAAGAGACTCACCTCAGATAATTTCTACAACTATTCCTTAGTAAATGGCCATAAAACACGTGCACTCCATTTTCCTTTCTTTTTTATTAAACCAAAATGTCGTCTAACCCAAAAACTAAAAACAAGGGGCAGTTATGGATTATACTAATCATATCTTTTCCGCGTAAAAACTCACAACAATAGGCCGCTGTATAATTATGTGCGTTGGTACCTCGGCTCAGGTGGTACCTACCTGAGTAAAGGCAGGTGAGGTGAGTATAAAATTAAATGTACCTACCTACCTTTATCTATTCACAACAAAGTTTGTAAAAGAGTTGTCGATTCAGCAAACAATAAAAATTTGGTAAATAATTCAATTTTCCAATCAATTATTAAAGTGTATTTTAAAATATATCTATTAATCATTCTAAAAATCTTTATTCACAAAGAAAATTACAATACAATAATAAAAATAAATTAGAACTAGTATTTATAATTGAAACAATTATGCTAACTGCATACTGTTGCAAGTTTCTAGCTAGTTAGTGAAACTTCAACTATTGCACAATACAAAATATTTTTAATTTACGGAACACTTTATTGGTTGATGTTACTTATTAAAAATATATACTGGTTAAATACTGTTATGAAAAAGTGTTGGATGAGTTGACCACTAAACATTTTAGATAGACCAACTCATCCAAACTGGATGAAATTAAGTGGATGAGATGTCCACTTACCCGCCTATTTTTCATGGTTGCGTTTTAATGTTTTTTACAGGATTTTATTTTATCATTACTCCAAAATGCTATTCGTAGCTTCGGTTGGTACTAGGCTAATTTAAGTTAAGAGTGCCGACTTTAAACAGCCAATAATATAACTGTATCGAATTACATTGTTTAATTCCAATCACCGACTCTTACGCTCAATCAGTGTCAACTGAACAATAAAGGCCACCTTCCAAAGAAGCCTTTATACATAACACCTTTTTAAAATGTTTGTTAACACGCAAAGCTATCCAGCTGCGAAGGTTGCTGAGCTCGCTCTAAGTACCCACCTAAGACAATATGCCCAACTAATGCTACCTATGACTAAAACTCTATAAATAAATCATTGTTACTCAACTCGCTAACAAGAATCACGAGCATTTGTTCTCCCCTCTATGCTAAACCAGACTAATAATTTGTTCAAAACAAGGCACGCTACGAGTCTAAAGGGTCACAGTGTGACGTCTGTCCCGAAAACCCAGAACGTCGAAAGTTTGCTCCATTGTCGATTAGAAAACAAAGCAGCGTGTCGACACCCTCGTTCTTTTTATACGAATCACAATTCCTTAGCAGACTGACGAAATATGAAACAAAACATGGAACGAATGACAGATCTTTTGTCATCTCCGACAATTATCGCCGTTATTTTTATATAACTTACATGTTTACAAAACAACAATAAGCAGTTCACAAAATAAACGTTTTCTTTTTGTTAGTCTGAAATAAAGCACGATCCAGACAGATCAAAAAAGCCAAACAATGGGTGAAATAATTAAAGAACTCTGCATGCTTTTATTCTTCAGAGAAAATCAAGCACGCATTTTAATGCGGTACTTCCCTCAGTAGAGAGAAAGAAAACTAAGATAAGTACCAAGCTGGTTATTGCACAATTGATCAGTATAGTGAGGTACGGTGTTGAACTTCATTATAATCATATAGGCACGGAAATTGATTAATTGTGCCTGCATGATTGAGAAGGGCAACGTACTTATCAGTTGTAAACATTTTCCCAGACACACAGCCACTGGCGTTATCTAAATTATTTTGGCCGCACCTCTAAGAGATGCAACAAAAAAATTATTTGGGTTAGTTTTAGATACAATTTAGTTATATGTAATAACAACTAGTATTTACAGTATTTACACTGATATGTATTTCATAAAATAAATCTAAGCTGTCACGAAGGCAGGGTGCCCAGAATGCTGGCAGCATTGCCACGATGAATGGCAATGCTAATTCGTTGACCGAAATAGAAGCAGCATTCCGATCACCTGTAGACTCTATGAGAATTTTGGTAAGATATTTATAAATGGTGTGTGTTGGACGGGTTGGACCCCAAGGACCAAGGGTTTAAACCCAAATGGCTCAAACTGTTTGTTTGGTTAAAATACGGGACTGACATAATCACCATGACTCAAAGTCCTTGAAGTCCTAAATAATATAAAATAATAAAAAAAAGTACAAAGGCCTTTTGGACAGAATTGTTCAAGCTTATCAACGTTTGCTGATATATAAAAATGTTAAAGAAGGTTGATTCAGATAAACGGTATTCGTATAGCACTCATACTATTTTTGCATAGAATTTTGATTGCCAATCAAAACCAAAAGAATATATACTAACGAGTGGCAAAAATTGTATGAGTGATACACTTATAAAAGTATGTACATCTCAATTGACCTGCAGGTGTAACAATGAGAGAAGGTATCAACAGTTTGTCTAAAATTAAAGAGGAAAATCAAGACCAGTCGTGAAAGATGTTGACTTTTTTTGGTCCGACGATCAATCGACATGCACGAATCTCGCGTTTGTTAGAATTTGTCGACATTCGATTGGAATGCCGGCTCAATTCTCGTGAGAACTTTTATAGAAACGGAGAATCCGAAATCAAGTGCCGTCAAATATTGTAGGGTGATTGTGAATTTTCGCTAAGCAAATGCTTTCGACACGCTACCGGACCGCTTTCTTGAGAAGCAATTCCTGCTTTCCGAATGTCTACTAGTGTTATCAAATGTCGTCTCGCATTTCGTAGGTCTTGTGAATAATGTCAGTACTTTTCCTAACACTTTTGCATTGTTTTGTTCGATAGACGAGCGATCACACTAGTCAGCTATCGATTTTTTTACTATAGTTTAGAGGTTTTTGAATAGTGATATTTACACACATACTCGTGGATGTATACTGCTAAACGTGCCTCCTCCAAGCGAGATTTTTTTCCTATTATCTCCACGCTTGGCAGGTGGATAGGTGATGGCAGTGGAGGTGTTAAAATACACAGAAGGAAGCTGCTGTCCTTCTAGTAACAGGATAACAGTTCTAAATTACAAAATGTTTTGTTTTTTTATCGTGAATAGACCTTTGTTTGACCGCAATCTGGTGAGATTGTGGACAAACATGATGGTGGTCTGATGGTAAGTGATGAAAAGCAGGCAGCGAGTTCCAAACCCTAATATTAGGATTTCTGTCAACTAACGCGATGCTTTGACGATATCCGTAAAGACAGCGAAAGAGCGAAAGAGTTCATCAGAGGATGATGCCATCTAAAATAGAACGAAATGTTCTATCAGTACCTATAGTATGTAATTGGCCAGTCGCTTGTTTCATACGTTTGTCTGCGTTCAGTAGACAAGTTTTCATCTAGAATTAGACACCCCTGACGTCGATGGTCATTGACGTTTGCATAGACCCTGAACAAAGCCCTTGTTTTACTAAACAAACCGTCGAACCACTCAATCGCAGTCGGTGGATAAAACCCGTAACGATCCGGGTTCGGACACGTGCGTGAACTATCCGCTGTGAAAATCGATCAATTTTTCCCGAAAAACTGAGTCGTTGGCCGATTATTTATCGATGATACCGATTTTCGACGCCGTGACACCTGCGCTTGCGATTCGGCTATCATGATGAACGATGACTACCGTTTTACACAGGTGTACAATTTTACGTACAACATAAAGGATTCAGTTACTGTAACATAAAAGTTTGTTCTTTTTGCTTTGTAGTTTAAAAGTAAGCTGCAGCTATTATTATAATTATTTATTTTCAGCCATTATTGCCCCACTGCTAGGCAAAGGCCTCTCTTTTCTCCTTCCACTCCTCGCGATTTAACCTAGCTGCAATTATACATACCTAAAGGTTACTAATTTAAAGTATGCATTGTATCTTACTTTTATTAATTTTACTGTTAAACTGTCGTAGATTGTCGAATTTGTTATGAATGTAAGCGGGTTAACTATGAAACTAGTATGTGTTGGAAGAACACCCACGTTACAACGCGTCGTGCACTACGGATCGCGGAACGCGTGCGTGTACGCGCGATTCGTACTCATCCTGACGATCCCTTGGGGTTTTTCTAACATATACTAGGTTCGTAGTTAACCCGCTTACATCATTCATAATAATTTTGATTAACATTTGGTTTTATGGCAATTCGCCATAATTTTTACTTTTGAAACTAAATTAATAAAGTTACCATCCCTTTTTCGGCTCATATGATTGAAAATATTGAAAAGAAAATCTTTAAATAAACGCAATTTCAGAGTTCATAAAACCAGTAATATGTAAATATGACACCACGGCAAACAACGTATTTTTTCCTCCATGTGAAAATACCCTCACCTGCCATTTTTAAATGTTTAATAACTAAAAAGTTAGCCGTTCAATTATTTTTATACAGCTCTGATGGTGATGATCGTCGTTTGTTTCTCACGCGCTGTGAGAACAATTCTCGAGAGAGTTTTACATGTTTTAGAAGCTATACAAATTACGGACGATACGCAAATACGCAAGTTATGATGCAATTAAATAATATTGTTTTGTGAGTCATATTAACTTAAGGGGCGAACCATCTCAGCCTTTACACTCAGGTGTCGATATTCTGCTAAAACCATTTTAGTCATTGAAACCCTGTGATAACATTTTTAAAACTATTATGGTTATTTACACAAAAGTCATTTATAACGAGATATTTATCACGATTTGAGTTTTGAGTTTTTCGACATAGTTTTATGCGCCGTACAGCGTACATACGAGTATGCAATACGAATTGGCATTAAGGGCCGAACCTAACGGGTTTGGTTGTAAAACTAGGCCTCAACTCTCACGAGATCTGCGTGGTAAAAAACTGAAATTACCTATACAAAAAAAATATATAAAATTATTTCTTTTTCTCTTTGGTTTCTTGAATGTGAGAACAAGATTGTGAAAAAAAAGTACGATAAAAAAATCATGATAGTGCACTGTTTCGTACATATCGAGATCTCAGGAACCCCAGGATTCAAAACATAACTCATTTAAAATGATTGCATAATTTGAAATGAGTTATGTTTCGATTCGTAGGTTATTAGGTTATTACTAATTACTTGGTTTTTGAACCAGTTTATTCATAAGATTTGTAGTTATCTTATAAGCTAAACCTAGTTTTTTGCGCTTTTGCCGTTCCAAAAACGTATGCTCTGTCCAGCTCCTATGACGCGAAGTCCTATGCCTAAACTTTCCACAAAATGGCGCGCATTGCGCCCTCTTAAATAGTTGAGGCGTCGATCTGTCTGCGGGACCAGTTTGGTACGATTGTTGTAATTAAATCGTTTTTAGAGGCTGTGTTTCGTAGGCCTTGCTTGACTTAAATCAAAAATTGTAATGCTATATAATATTAAAGGTTATTAACAAAGAAAATTACAATCAATTTATAGAAACAAATTAGAACTAGTATTTACAATTGAAACAATTAAGCTAATTGCAGACTGTTTGCAACAGACATTCTACAGGTAGCTAAACTGATCCATATCAATACTAGGTAGGTATATTAAAGGTATAACTTACATATTCCTATAGGAAGTAGGTAAAATAAAACGATTACTTCTGATGATATTATGATATTTCTATCTAGGTACCTATAGAGGTAGAAAAAAGAACACTGGGCATTTCTGTCTTAACATTCCACAAAAGGTGTTCGAGGTATACGTAGCTATCGAAAGATTTAGGTCGGAACTCGATACTTCCCCCGCTGCCCAGCGCGGCGCCCCGCCCTCGCCGTGCAATGGCTGTAGCGATAGGATCACAATTACCCTTGCACGTGTAAAATTTTCCACTTATTCTCTAACTGTTATTTGTTATAATTATTGGCTTTTTGTTAAGTTTTTGTTCGAACCAGGTGCCATGTTAATTCGCCCGGGTTATAAACTAGGTATCTGAATTTATAAATATTCTGGCTAATAATGAATTAAGCAAACTTCACTCTTCAAATGAAACCAGTGCATCCGCCTCCACTACAAACAAGGGCAGCCCCGCCCAGTTTTCCAACAAACTTGATTCGTCATGTCCAATTAAAACAGAGGCACGACTTGTCTTACCAAACTTAGAGCAGAAACTACTGGATAAGCCAGTTCAAAACAAATTATGTTTTAATGCTAACCATCTTATAGTACCGAATACCTATGTGATGAAGGTAATATCGTACTCGATTGAAAAGCATATTATTTATTCCAAGTTAAATGCAAGCAGTTGTAGGTACTAAATTTTTTTCATCTCAACATTTTTTTTTATTTTGAGTCATTTCGTTAAGGAACCTGATTTTGTCTCTGGTGTCTATAAATTTCGGTAAGAACGGTCGGGTCTGAAACAGAAACTGAAACTGTTTTACATTCGTACTGTTTAACCATACTGTTTTTGACAGTTTTACCGGATATTGAGAACCGTATTCGGGCTCCAGTAGTTTTAATGTTGACACAACCCTCTTGTTCGGTATCTACTTAGCAACAGAGTGTATTAATCGCATTTTTTTTATGGTCTACCTACAACAAACGAGTGAAAGCGCAAACATTCTCGCTCTCAAATGCGAAAACTAACAGGACACTGAAGGACTTCGTGTTCAACAGTGAATGTTTACAGGCTAACAATGATGATGAAGACGGTTCCTTCCAAATATTCTAAGATCCACGACGAAATTCTGTCACCAAGTCAGCCAAAACGCCAGTCGTTCCCACGCGTGTGCCTTACCGAACACTTTTTGCTATCAGGCCGTTCTTATAGAAAAGGCCGGAAAAAACCAAACTTTAATCACGTTTTCTATTCAGCCAATCCAAGTAGGTACCTACCTACCTGCTGAATCAGTGATCACTATTGGATGTGATGGTATTTATTCGGTATTTAATAGTTTTTTTAGTGTCTAACTATAAAACTATCATTAAGTAATCTAGCCAAATTAATCTTGTGAGGGACTCTACAAGAAGTTGGCTAGTTGGTGACAAAAAAAAATCCTTTGGTATATAATAACAATTGTGTGGTTTTAGAACGTAGCCCACCACGTTTCTGAACTCAGAATCAGAAATGTCCAAACCTCCAAATTTGTTTAAATATTTAAAATTTTTGTTGAAATAAAGAAACTCCCACTCCGTCTATGTAGACATACCTACATGAATCATGTCATTAAAAAAAAAATTAAAGCCCTTTTTTGGGCACTCTTCTATACTTATAATAAAACTGGAACAGGGTCAAAATCAGAAAATATGTACATAGTGACCACTAAAGTTGTCCCAAAAGTAATACAACCATAGATTTATCATTCTTTCAGAATTATTTATTGAAAATTATAGCGCATTGTTTTCTGTATAGCCACATATTTTTTTTCTTAGATAGTTGCAGTAAAATAAAAGTTAAAATTTTTTTAGGTGTTAATTTAACTTCTATGCAAATTAAAAATGTCTCGCCACTACTTGGCGACTTTGTTTTATCAAAAAATCTTTTGTATCGATTAATTTATAAACAATTTTGCTTGAATATGTCATCCATAGTAACATAGTCCATAGTCTTAACTATGGAATGGAATAGGTTTCAATTTAAAATAGACAATTTTAATGGAAAAATTAGCTTATTGAATATTTGTCCTAATTTTCGTCACTTTTATACCTCAGTAAAAGATATTTTTTGACATTTTTAACTTTAAATTGTACCATTTCACTGCGTTTTTATGAATTGGCAAGACTTGCAAAATTTGTCAAAGCAATAGTTATTTTTGTCTGTCTGTCTGTATCTTGGCTACAAAAAATACAAAGAACTGGGCACTGGGGAAAGAAGTGGGTACTAAATAAATTTATGGATGAATTAAAATTATTAATATGGATCAGATTTAATCAATAACACCATTTATTTACCGAGTGTTTTTATACAAATCAAATCTATTGTTCAAACAAAACTTAATACCCGAGCCTGTTCAAATTAACCCTTTATACGCCTTTCAGAACATTGTTTGAATTAATTAACAATATCGCGTTACTATAAATCCTTTCAACTCTGTTTTATTCAAGGGCAATTTCCATCTGTAAAGTTATAAATAACTAGTAATCTAATAAGTATACTGAGTTTGTAAAACATCAATTACCAACCTTTTCTAAAAAGGCATCGCCATAGCCTGTTTGCATACATTAGGTAGTGTAGGACGCCCTACGGCCAGGAGCCATATTCTGCTAAACTAAGCTTCATTCACTATTACAATAGTATCGTCGCAGAATCGCCACCATAGACACGTGTTCGGTACACCTTAGATGAAAGAAACTACAGATGAAGAGACGCACGTCAAAATATCATCAAAATATGAAACCAATCTAGAACCATTCTATCGATATTTCCGAGCAAATAGCAACGCACTATCTGAAGTTTCTACGTGGTGATTCTGCGATGACACCACTGTCATAGTGACGCGATTGATTAGCAGAATTAAGTACCAGGACATGACGACCGGCGAAAGACTGCAAGCAGATACTGGTTACGCCAAGCTGATGACAAGGTACTGTGGTGCTCATTAGGGGAAGCATATGTCGAGCAGTCCACTAATATAGACTATTAATGATGATGAATGTCTGCAGTGGACTAGCTTACTCTCATGATGATGATGATGATGACGTAGCATGAAATAATAAAGGCTGATCCAGCTGGTTGTTCGTACGCTGATCATCTACGAATACATATTCCTATAGGAAGTACTACTATATACTACTACTATACTTAACGAATCAATGGTCAAATATCTTGCCAACGTCAATTCGGCAAGAGGAAAACTATTTGACAAGAAATTTTCCATTGATTAGTTGATCAGCGTATGAAATGAACAACCGGTTGATAGTCTCCTGTACTGACTTTCATATCCCTGAGCTGCAAACAGAACTTATTTATAATACCACTAACATAGAGCTTAATTTCATTTAAAACCGCCAGCATCTCTGCGCCCTAGAGATTGTGTTGACTATCAAATTAAGCTAACTACCCCATATGGAGCTGCACAAAATAGCCTTTGTCGTTACCGGAAGACGAGTTTACGAGGTTCTCGGTAAGGTAAGAGCATTTCATACTATGTTAATTTGTTTATTAACAGGTTCATTAACCACATACGTAACACTTCTTTAAAACCAACTCAGATTAGGCCCTGACCTGATACATGCTTCTGGAATTATACATAAACATATAATACATGTTTCTGGAAATAATAGGAATCATGAACTACCAGTTTCTGCCCGCGGATTGGCACGCGTTGTTTCTATGGAAACGTTTTAAGGTTATTTCTATTTCATGGGAACTGATTTATGGGATAAAAAGTAGCCTATTGTTTATTCCAGGCGTAGAACTACCAGTATGCAATTTCAGCCCGATCTGTTCAGCAGTTTTGGCGTGAAGAAGTAACAAATATTCATCCAATATCTTGTGTAAATTAGTGTGATTTTCGTGAAAATTATTAGAATTTATGCTCTTGACATTTACGCGCTTACAATGCGAGTATTGAGATGTCGACCAATAGACGTCAATGGAAGTAGAAACCTATAGTGCCGACCCCGTGGGTATAGGGCAATAGAATGATGATGAATCACGCGCATTCTGCCAGGCTTTGCACCGCTGAAGCCTGGCAGAATGCCGCGCCGCTGCCGCTGCACATCCTGAACTTTATAGATAGGTAGATAAGAACTTTTATTACATATATGCGTCTTTACTTGCTTATATGCGTCAAGTGATAAGCTTTTTTTTTAATTTTTCTCAGTTATAGTGTTTTTTCTTTGTTTTTTACCCAAAGTGAAAACGAAAAAAGTTTACGCAATGCTCTCTACTCTACTCTACCAGTTATTGCTCTACAAATTCCTCAAGGCCTTAAAACATCCGACGTGGTATATCAAATATTAAAGTGCTTTATTTCCTTTAGACCTTACAGAACTCTTGGACACGTTAAAAAATTCAGATTACATAAGTAAAACTAGGAAATAATGTTTTTGTTCAATTCAATCTTTTTAAGGTAAAGTAAAGAAGCGAACGAGAAACCTTTTACATTGTTAGGTTGTTAGTTTTCGAGTTTTTTTATCCTCTAACTAGATAATCTAATATTTTGTAGTAAGTCTTTTCCAAAGGATATGTTTGACAATATCTTTGAATTAATTTATTGATAATTTTTTTCAACTCATTTGGAGTTTTGTTGTAGAAGCGTATTACATTGCCCCTTGTGTAGCCTAGTTGTGGGCACAGAGAGTTTATGCATATTTCTATTATTAAAATTATATATCTCGCTATTTTTAGGGAACCGATTGATATTTCTATGAGTGTACAATAGGTTTTCATAAATATATTGACATGGTACTGTCATTATGTTTATTTCTTTGAATTTATCACGCAGGGATTCTCTGGGACCCACACTATAGATAGCACGAACAGCCCTCTTCTGCAACACAAATACGGTGTTAATATCTGCAGCGTTCCCCCACAGTAGTATACCATAAGACATAATACTATGGAAGTAGCTGAAATAAACAAGTCTAGTCACTCATGCAAATATGTATGAGTGTACAACATCTTTTCATATATACATATATTGGCATGGTACTGTCCTGGTAAAGCGATAGAGATATACATATGTATACAAACTAGGTTTGCAACGTTTATACTTTGACTTTTCCTATATTTTGAACTAAATCGTAATATTATTTCTTGTTTTTTCTGACGATCTCAGCGCAGCGGGCGGAGGTCCGCCTGCGTGTTTGATTCCCGCCTCGGGACAAAAATTTGTACGATCTGCAGATATTTTTTCCGGGTGTTCTGGGTGTTTTCTATACATACAAAAAATATATAATCTATGTAATGTATTGTATTAACTATATCAGTTATCTAGTATCCATAATACAAACTTAGCTTAGGACTAAGATACATATGTGTGAATTGTCCAGCATTATTTGCTTTATTTTATTTCAACGGAAGTAAATGAAATCTATTGTATTGGGAGTATCTACATACGAGCATGTCTGGTCCAGACGTAACGAAAATGCCTCAACTAAGGTGCTACTCTAAATGTGTCGCCTGTACTGTACTGGACATTGCATTGATTGGATTAGACTTGGCTAGGTAGTCAAATCTATTGTATAAACAGTCATTAGGCGTTCTATGGGCCTCCGAATAGGAAAATCGAAGTTTCTGATTCGTTTTCGTGCAAAACCAACACTTATGTCGCTTGCATAAGATTAGCGTTTGTCCGAAAACGAATCTGTAACTTCAATTTCGTTTTTACGAGTATGGGTCCAGGGTTGTATTCTAGATCGAAATTTAAGCCTGGGATCAGCATACAATGTTTAATTTCAAACAAATTGTCAAAACTATTCTTCTTAAATTGACAAGGGATAAAAAATCTTGGGACGGGGTTTGCTCCAACTCGAAAACTAACAAGATAAAGGTTTCTTGTTCATTTTATAACACAAGCTCGTCTTAGCTTGGGACTATTATGATGTGGTGTGGATTGCCTAGCGTTATTTATTAATTTATTTGTTTACTTTACCATCAAAAAATATTAAATGAACAAACAAAAATTTATCACATTATTTCCTAGTTTTAATTGGAATTTTAAATTTCGGACGTGTCCAAGAGTCTTCTAAGGTATTAAAGCAGTTTGAGTTTCGAGACGTGTTTTTAATGCTGTGTTATGATTATTTTTATCTGTGTTTGAATTACAATTTTGAATATGAATGTAATGTATGTAAGTTCGCTTGGCTTGAGTCTCCGATTTTTTCCGTATTTTTTTCTCATGATCCTTTCTTGACTGATTGACTTTAGAAAAGGTATCTACCATGTACCATAGATGCATATTCATACATCGCAGAATAACTATTAAGGGAACTTACTTCAAATCACTATTGTCTTTATTTAAATTGTACGTAATCTGTGTTTATAAAAAATTAATGAAATGGTTCACTCCAATAAAAAATCCCAAATATTATATTCATTTAGCATTCATTTATTTTGGGTAAATTAATTACAAAGTGCTTAATAACTAAGTATCTTTCATACTATAAAATACTTGCATTATAGTGTGTATACACTACTCTATCACATTCTAAGGCAATTTCAATTGAAATTCAAGGCAGATCATACAATTTAAGAGTTTAATGTGTAAAAATACAATTTTGAACTAAGATTAGAGGAAAATAGTGCACAATATACAATTGTTAATGAATTTTTAGGAACTGTGAAGAGTATGGTTTAAATATAATAAGAACTATTTTATGTATCTTAATAAAGCTCTATATAATACAAGTGTAAGTCTTAAATAATTATTCTAAACTAATTATCTACAGTGACTTTTGTACATTAAAATAACGATTAATTAACAATATGTATTAAGAAAAACATGAATTTGAGAAGGCACTTAATGTTTCAATGTTATAAATTACGATTCAACGTAAATATCGTAGTCTAAGTATACCTCAGTATTAGTACAAAATAACTAAGAAAATTACAGGACATTCATAATTTACGAAAGTCCTGTAATTTACTTACTATCATGATAAAATTAGGACCGAAAACAAAGGGAATCTCAATTGTGTCCCGTTTTTTGTCAAACAATATATGTAGTACTTACATAAATAAGGCAAAGTAGTAGTAGTGGTATATAAAACTAAAGAGTTATACTAGTGAACTCTCCCCATATCCATGCCCCCCAGTTGCCCCAAATAGGGGTAACCAGATTTGGCTTCAGTTGGCGAATGCGCGTGGGATGTGTAGTGCGCTGCATTGGTGCCGAAAAATGGACTGCAACAAGAAAGAAATAAGGTTAGTTATAGAAGAACCTAATAAGTTCAAATCTCAATCAAGGATATAAAATTTAATCAAGGCTTAGACTATATACACATTAGGCGTTTTGAAGCGTGCGCTTTGGTAACGCGCGTTTTAAGGACTATCTAGTGGGGTTTATCGGATGTATCGGTATCAAAGCGCGCCGAACGTAACGCCAACGCCCAATGTGTACTCGCTCTAAAAGCATTACGCTATAAACGGTAAAATTTAAGACAAACGATATTGATAATCTGCTCTCAATAATCTCTGGCTATTTTTAGAACAGGCTTTTCTATTAGCTTCCAAACGAAACGACCGGCTGAAACCATGAAGCAGAAAACCAAATGGGTCATATTGGGCACACTAAACACATTATTCTTCAAGCTTCCTACACAGAAGCCAATAATCACAGACTGTGATTGTATACGCAGGCACGTAATTCTATCAAAGGTCACAAGAAATATAGAATTTGTGTTTTTTCGGAAGCGCATCGTGACCAAATCGACATTAAAACTGTAATCAGCATTACGCTAGAGGCTACATTAGGCCACATTTTGTATTAATATTAGTATCGCAAGGTCAACGTTTAAATTATGACCAGTAAAGTTCGAATCACGAAAATTTCAAGCAACTGGAAACAACGAATAGTTATTTAATAACTATTCGTTGTTTCCAGTTCGAAGTTTCGCTCATAGATACATTATTTATAGGAATTTTGTTGAATTTTGTTGGATTATTGAAGGGTTTTGTGATAAAATAACAAATCAACCCTAATTTCAAGACAGATGTTCGACTCGTTAAAATTATAATTGGGGAATGTCTTGATTGGTGGGAGAAGTAACACGCAACGGAAGCCACGGTTCCAGTTCTGCTTATCATTGATTATCATTCGACTAAAAATTACAAATTTAAGAAATTAAAAGCACTTCCGATCTAAAATTTCAAATGTTTGCCGTAATTACGAGTTGTAGGTACTTCCAACTCTTTACTTCCTCCCTCTTTGTTACTCTTAGTATTTTATTTGTTTCAGAATTTTATTTTGCACCTTCTTTTTATTTAAATTTAGTGTAATATTATTTGATTCCTATATATTGCATTGTATCAACTTTGTGGCAGTATGATGTGTATTGTTTAAATTAATTTTTCTGTTGTATCGATAAGGGTACCTCTATCTTTTCAGTAATTTCCTTGCAAGTACATAATGTACCGACTTAGCTGTAGTGTTACATTTTATAAATATTAACAAACAACACAAAACTATTAAACTTAGAATAGTTTGTCAAACAGTGTTACGAAAATCAGTAGGTTCCACAACCTTATCGAAGTAAGCTTGAACGCGGCTAGAAAAGAGTTTAAGTCAAAACAGCTGAGTATCGGTAATAATACCGCAACATAATTAGACAAAAGCATAATTTCCTCTTCCTTAAGCCATTATTGTAACTAGTACACGATCGGGGAAGTATGCAAGATAAGTTTTAATACTAGGTTCGCGCCAGTAATGTGCGAGTTCACTGCACTAATGTCACGTTCGGCCTTTCATTACAGCATCTACATACATACATCTCTGTGTTTCCCATGTACCAATTGCATATGAAGGGTCCACTGCAAGAACGATGAATGTCCATTGTTTGTTGTTTTGAGTAATTTTTTTTTTATATTCTTGACAAAGTTAATTATAATTCAATAATAAAAACAAATTAGAACTAGTAATAATTGAGATAATTCAGTTTAAATGCTAAAATTGGTGAAAAAAAACTCAGAGCTAAAGAATGTGATATGTAAACCTTTATTAGTAAAGATGTTCTTTATCTTTCCTGTATTATATATTAAAGTATTATTTCTTAGGAAAATGATCATCGTTTAGGGTTTTAAAATTAATGAAAAATCATATAATCTTAAGTAAGTCATGAATATTCAGGATTGAAACGTTCTATGTCCACACTGCGTTTACGGTCAATAATGATATATGTCCAAATGATTTGTTTATTGTCAGTATTATTTTCATCCTCTGGTCTTCATTTATCATTTCAAAGCATTTTAAACGGTCACATTTGCAGTCATCGCCAGCTTCATAACCCTGGAGTCGAAGTTTCTTTAAAACATTCATGCTGCCAGTATTTCTCGTATTCGTGCTTGTTTCGTTGTTTTCGGCCATAATTTTAAGAAAAATAAAACATTTACGCGTTTGTCGTAACACAACGGCATATTATACGGTCTGAAAAGCAATTTGCGGGATCGCCGCTAGTTTGACAGATAGGTGGCGCTCATTAGACATAGATCATTATAGCAGTGTACACCTGTGACATTCAGCGTTATAGTAGTGTAGCCGATTATTTAAAATGCTTTTTTCTCGGGACTGCAAGCGATATTGCCAAGTTTGGAAACAAGATAACAAACTACCCATGTCGAGTGACCGAATGACAGTGCTAGCTAAAATTTCAAGATTTTGTGACATTCATCGTTTTTGCAGTGATCCTTCATATGAGATTTAAGAGGTTTCGGTCAAAGTATAAAGATCAAAACCCTGAATTGTTTTGAACAAAGTAGAAAGACTTGGAATTTCTTAATTTACACGGTTTTTTTAAGTTTTGCGGGACATATGTATACTAATCATAATCAATATTTTTATTATTATAGTGCATAAGCCCTCACGCTCAGGGTAGTTGTTGGAATATTATTTTATATCTTAAATACTAGGTAATCTTTCGGGAATAATAGTAGATTATGCACCGAGGGATCAAAGCAGTGTTTTACACCACGGGCGTCATTGAATCGCGTGTAAGCAGTGATAATTTTTTTATTGGACCATCTTGGGATAATCCGCTATACAATAGCGAAGAACCATAAAAATCGGTCCACAATTAAAGGAGAAATCAGCAAACATGCATAAAAATAACATTATACGTACCTACAGCCGAACATGGAAACTCCTTTTTTCGAAGTCGGTTAAAAATCTTTAAATAACGTGTTCATGTAAGAAAGAAAGAAAGAAAGAACATTAATTAATTTGGACCCATAATACACACAATAGGTACAATGATAGGCATGTAA
This sequence comes from Eupithecia inturbata, assembly GCA_963662085.1. Classification (NCBI taxonomy): domain Eukaryota; kingdom Metazoa; phylum Arthropoda; class Insecta; order Lepidoptera; family Geometridae; genus Eupithecia; species Eupithecia inturbata. Next base: position 6,601,151 of record OY759195.1, read on the forward strand.
GATTATAGATAAACCAAAAAAAAACAGAAACAATTATACATACGGGGCCCAAAAAGGTCCCTGTCTCAGCATTATGCTGCTACAAGCCGAAGCTTGTAGCGGCACTGATTTTCAGACAGGTCCTGGTGTGGTGGCACATAGCTGGATAACTTTTCCATTAAGTACAAGAAGAAACATAAGTAAATACATAAGTTAAATTACTCCAATTTATCTGGTACATATACAAGAATATAAATATAAAAACGATTTTATACAATAACGAAAAAACAAAAAAAATATTTCTGGGCAGAATTGTGTCAAACGTGGAGAGTTCAGTGGGGTGAGCCTATTTGACGTTAGTAACGAGACGTGATCGTGACGTCTCCTTTTTCCATACAATTTGGTACAGCGCCGCTATCTAGCGGGCATGTACGCTAATCCCATACTAAAAGGAGACGTCACAATCACGTCTCGTTACTAACGTTAAATGGACTCACCCCTCAGTTTCTCATTTTCTTGAGAACGCTGTTTTCTACGAAGAAAAACGAACGAAAAAACGAATGAAAATTTTAACAATATACCTATAAAGTGCTTGACAAAATGAATTAAGTCGTTTGCAGTGTTTAATTCTACATGCAAGAAGCGATTGCGTAAAAGTCCATAATAGTTTTTATGCATTGTTTATAAAGTTAACGAAATCATGTACAAATTTATGGCATCGGTGTATTATTTACTTGAAGCCTTCGGCCGATATTATAGCCTCAATTAATGGAGCTTATAATTTGAGGTCGATTTACGAAGACAGATTGAGGTGTAGGGTTTATGTTTTCGAATGAAGTTATTGAAATAAAATATTTTTTATGGTATATGTTTTGTTAGCTAAATAATAAAGGTATATACATAGTTTGTTAGCGATTTGAAGAGATGCGCAATAATTGTATATTATTAAATTTTACTGAGACGTGTAATTCAATTTAGTATTTGTCGTAAAATCATCTAGTGCTTACCCATAACACAAGCTCTGCTTACTTTGGGGCTAGATGATGCTGTGTGGGTTGTCTAGTATTATTTATTGATTTATTATTATTGATTTAATTATCATAATTTTTATCATTGATAGTCGCACCTTATTAAACTTAACGGAGACAAACGCTATCCCACTAGCGTCGAAAGGACAACCGACTCCAACAAACTGAAATATTTGAGAAACATTGCTTGCCAGCGAGAAATAACATTCTGGCACACGATGTTTTTGGCAGCCAAATAAGTCTATGTGTCAATCAGGCAGAGGACTAGATGGAGAGGCCGACACGTGAACAGCTAACCCATATGTTATAAGTTTGCCTGCCTTTGTGAGCCTGTATAATGTACAATGTGCCTGTGTGGTCCATCGAGGTTTATAGACGTGCTTTGTCTAGATAACACGGATAAATGTCGTCGCCGTATACAGCGCAACGCTACAATGTGTTTGTCACTGTTGAAGTATTTTTCTACTGACAATTCAATATATTTACATACATGGACAATTTATAAGGATATAGAACTTGAAAAATAAAAAAAAACTTTAATTGAAAACCGATCGAATCTGCTGCAAAATTCGCAGCCCTATTCCGTTCACGATCGGATCGCGTATTACGAAGCGCTGTAATAACCACCCGTGTGCCGTATAATGGCCAACTTCTTACACTCTTAATTGATTAGCGGCCGCTTCGGCTAATGATAAAGGAAGGTGAAAAGAAATAAAACGTCGAGCACAGATTTGCGATCGGTGCCCACGCCTCGCTCAGCCACCGCACGCCATAGCTTGCACCATATAGCCCTTTACATCATCTACGATTGACATCATAAATCGCGAAATGAGTAATTCGGAATGATGTCATTCAGAACAAAGAACCTAAACGTACTATTAGTGAAACAGGCGTGTACACGCGGTGCACGCTTAATTGATAGTTGTTTAAATTGCCGCCAGCAAAGGTCAGTTTATTGTGATTGCATAGTCACTGTTCGATCCGAGTCAGAGTATGAGTAGCGGATCATCAATAATTCATAAAGTACTTAGTCGCCGTCAGGGATTATTGAGCTGTTATGACTGTTTGTTCTCCATTAAATAGGAACATAAATTGAATATTTCTTACCTGTAATTCTCCGGCCACGCGCTGACCTCGGCCAATTTGTTTTGGGGATGGGTCAACTGCCGCGTGCTCCAGTGGTTGTGGGCGGGCATGGTATGGTCCTGCTTTCCATAGTCTCCGTAGCCGTAGGGATGGGATACAGGGTCGCTGGGAGGTGCGTAAGTCGAGTGTTGGTATGTCAGAGCACTGGTCTGGTGCAGCGAGGGACTCGATGTGACTGGGCTCGAACTGGGAGGCGTATCATTTGGCACATGCAAGGGAGTAGGCAGCTCCGAAGAGTGTGAAAGGGGTGTCAGGTTCCCAGATGAAAAGGATGTCGACGTAGGAGGATGTAAGGATGAGGTAAGAGCGGATTGACAAACGGATGGAGCTGTTAGCGCCGATTGGTGGAGAGATGGCGCAAGAGCTGAGTTTAGCACTGAGCTCGAGCCAAGGGCAGAGGAATAAGATTGCTGCCAAGATGCGCACTGAGCGTTAAAGGTCGAAGGGGGTTCGTATTGTTGGTGGACGGAAGGGAAGGCGGATTGTAATGACATGGTGTTGAACGCACTCAGTTGTTGAGAGTTGAGTTGCTTGCGGAGGCGAGCTCTTCGATTAGAAAACCAAACCTAAACAAAAGAGAAACAGTATAAACACGAGAGAAACAAAAAAAAAACAAAAACGTATAAAAAATTCCAGTACTGTGCAACAAGTGATCAGTGACACTGGTTTTGATACGTACACGTACGCTCTTAACTGCGAAATGATTTCCCCAGATACCAGTGCAAGCTTAAATAGATTCAAATGTATTCCAAATACATAATCAATTTACCTCAACGTTGCGCGGGATTCAATTTCATTAGGAGGATGTGAATATCTTTACTACATAATGACGGGGCACTGTCGATTGCACTTTACAATTTATGGGGAGAATTAATTGTACAAAAAGTTGTAAGACAACAGTAGCGGCATATGGTAGCCAACTTAGTATTGTTATAATTAATTAGAAAGGTAATTTGAGGGGTTTTTTCACGCCCAGCTTGTAGGGGCGGGAAGTTGAACTGATATTACAATGGGTTATTTGATTGTGCTATCCATCATTGACACGCTTGACTTGTTCAAAGCAGATGCTCACCTGGACCCTAGCTTCTGTCAGTTTGGTCTTCTGTGCTAGTTCTTCTCTCGTGTATACGTCAGGGTATTGTGTTCTTGTAAAAGCGCGTTCTAAGGCTTCGAGTTGATCTCCAGAGAAAGTAGTTCTTGATCTTCTTTGTTTCCTCTTCAGCGTGATCCCTGGTTCCGATTCAGTATCGGAGTCCTCGCAAGATGACGGACCTGTAGACAAATGAGACTTTTTTGATGAGTCTTGAAGCGATCGTAATTTGATCGGCGAGTGAAAAGCTACAGCAATAACTCATAAATAACGTGACGAATCATAACCATTAGAGTCGTGGGTGCAAATAGTAGTATAATAAAATTTTTGTCGTCGTAATCTTTGAAGCAACTTTCTAGCAAGTCGTTTATTTTGTTTCCCGTAGATTTACGTCCGACTACCGCGGACCACACGCGGCCTCGATTAAATTAAACTTCATTACATGATGTGGGGTAACCTTAAATGAATTTGGAACCTCAATAAATATTACTTTACGCTAGTTGATTATATTATTATGAATTCATGGGTAATTTGGTGTCGCTTTTATCTTATTTTATGAGCGCGCTTTCAAACATTCGTCAATTCGTGTCGCCCACTCGTTCATTAATTCACAGGTTTTTCGTGAACATGATTATAGAGTGTAAGAAACGCAAAATTTAAGGGAACGCTGAATTACTACGAAGCAATGCAAAATGTTTCGTAGAAAAACACGTAACCAGAAGACCCGTTAGTTCGTAGGACAGGCACGAACTCAAATTTCCAATGCGACGCTGACTGCAAAAGCTTTTCCAGTGTAGACATTATTTAGCTGCGCACAACTTAATATGCATAATCTTATCGCTGTGCAGAATCTCGCTCCATCGCTGAACCGGGATATTAGGAGCGCCATTTTATATTGGATAGCTATACGGCACGAGACGTGCAGTACGGACAGATTGTCGTAATGCAAGCCCCGCGGCCAAACGCGATGGGATAATAACACCTTTGGATACTAATTTCATTTTTATAACCTACAATTTCGAAGCCGACACAAGGGGCGCTGCCGTGGCGTGCGCGCGTCCGTGCGCTTTTACTTGGATTATTAACTTTATACGCCATTTTGTAAAGTTTGCAAACGTTCCGACAGTCTCATTACAACAATGAAATTATAATAATAGTCTCTTATGATCCAAATTAAGTGATTATGGGTTTCGAATTTCTGTTAAGGATAACGATGACATGCTCAGTTCACAGATCATTATACGATGAAGGCTCGGCCAGAAGTATGGAAACGACAACATTCGAGGTTATCTACGTGTGTAAACTTGAAAGTTTCTAGGCTCGTATTGTACTTAATGCTTCAGAATAGGTAACAAAGCCAACATAAACCCTTTATCAAGCGAGAACTACGATAAACTAGAGCAATATAAAGTTTTATGCAAACACTTCAACGAGTTCTCCCAGAGCGGTAAAAAGCTCCAACGACTCTGGCCAGATTCTAACAATTCAAATAATAGAGCTTTCTATTCAACCCTAAGCACCTACCTCTTTATATACAGTGTGAAGGTCTAGTGGGCACTCAATCCATAGAAAAATCACATTAACGGAGGTAAGTTAACTTACCTAGAATGCCATCAATGCTGTGATTTCTTCTAGGGTCTGATTCGTCCCGTTGGCCTCCTCTTATAAGTCTCGATATAGAACTGACTGAGGGTGCGGTGTTTTTATCGCAGATGCCTTCTTTTATAAGTTTATCTCTAATCTCCCAGGAGAATATACCTGGGTTTTGTCTCTTCAGGTCCTCAATCCTGTTCTCAACTTCAGGTGTTGCTACTCTCGGCTTCGACCCTCCAATCACACCTGGGCGGATGGATCCGGTTTCCTGTTCAACAAAATTAAAATTTTTAGCAATTACATGCGATACATCTAACCATTACCTATAGGTAGCGCAACCACTGGTGCGACCGGCTTTTGTTTTTTGTATACCTACTCAGTAGACGACAGATTTGTGACGTCAGCGTAGTCACTTCTATTAAAAGACAAAAGAGGTCGTAGATAGTTAATTTCTCCGGATTAGAAACTGTAGAAGTTTTTCACCTTGTCTCAGCCTATACCTGATATCTATTGAGGATCTTGGAGACGCATCCATGTGAGACGCGGAGCTGGCGCGAGATGACACAGGGACGAACCCCTGCGGCCGCCATCTCCACGATCTTCAGTCGGATGTGGTTCGGCAGGGGCCGACCGTTGATGAACACCCCTCCCAGCTGATTCATACGACCTTGACCTGCAGAGGAAACGGGACCTCGTTATGCTATTCCGATAGAACAGATTATTGGAAAATACAGAGGGGGTTTGGGGATTTGCTGTATCATGATTATTTTATTGCCAACAACTTATCAATCAGATTTGATATTTCAGCTTATTCGGTTTCGACACAATCATCTCCTAATCCACATTCTGGAACTGTATCGCTATATCTGATTGAGAATTATTGTATCATGTTTGGTAGTAGCTCCTTTCATTATTTCCAAAGATTTTGCAACATAAAGAAGAGCACATTTGATTCAATAGTGAAACATTGTAACAAAATGATTGAATTGAAACTATTACAATAGTGAGATCAAAAGTAGGCCAAACTGGTAGCCGCATTAAGATAAATGAAGCCTGAGAGATCAATAACAACAATGAAAATAGTATACAATACACTCTTAGAGCACGTTCAACTACACGTCATCGGTAGGCCCCGATCACCTCGTAATTTTACGTTCCATTGCCTGTGTTCTCAAGCAAAAGTATCCAATTTCTTTAACACAAATGCGGTCAAGCTGAAACGATAACACTTAAGCTATTTCTGGCCTTTGTTCCCGGCCTGTCGAAAGAGTCAGCGCTACAGACTGTTTATGGCCAAAAAAAGCTATCAAAAGATTAATTAAAGTTTAATCACGATGAGCCATTGCTGTACCAGAGCTGCAGGATAGCGGAGAACGAATTAAACGGGGCCACACAAAATAAAGTAATTTTCACATATATGTTGCTTTACTTTATCATGAGCGAAACATGAAAAACTGAATATCACGTCTTCAGAGCGCCTTAGGCATTAGCCTAAAACGGTGACCATCATATCACGCCCGTATACCCCCATTCCTTATTATTTGGTGTGCCAATACTATTCCCTCGGGGTACGTGAATGGTTGTCGCTATTATAATCACATCACTCCAAGTGTGGACCACCTAACGTCAAAGGACGCCGCAGCGTGCATTTTTGCAGACAGCATTTCAACTCCTATTGAATGAAAAGGCAATAAAAAATGAGGTTTTATTAGATTAATGTGGCGGGAATGAGATTATTGTGATTTTATCATTCTTTCATAAGGTTTGCACCTTTTTCGTCCAGCAAGAATCTTGCTATTAGCATATAATTCGATTCTTTACCGACAAGATTAGTCGGATTTTTTTTATAGCTTTATTCTATCTTATCTAACAAGAGGACGGACATTCATGAGATCATGAGGATAAAATAACTTAGGGTAGAATTTGTGTATTTTTTACCTAGTTACGTTTTCTACTCAGATGAATCATAATTAAGATCATGATCAAAGCTAGTTCAAAACCGCATTCCGGCTCAGGATGATTGACACAACTTTAATTTCCCAAAAAAATAACAGTGGCATCCACCACTTGTGGAGGCATTTATAGTTTATCAATTTCAAATAATTCCACAAAGGTCCCGACACATGTAGACCCTAGACCCCTGCTGGGAAACACCAATCAATTAGACAACATGTCAACAAGTATGTCCTTCGATAATATTAAAAACCGAAGCGGTATTTAGACCATCGAAACTAAACCGTAACACAAACAACATACGGTTATTTTGTGGTCAACGGCGAAAGGCGAATTGAATGCAACAGGAAAGCAGGATCTGCTGTTGAAGATTGAACCTTAGTACAGAGAGGAAGGGCCTATTTCGGATGGTTATTTCCAGTCCGTGGTTGATGATTTCTGCAAGCGATCCTCATATTTTTTTGTCCAAGCCCGTAGACGTTGCGGTGCCTCCAAAGGCCATGTTTTTGAGTGTTAATTTTATGTTCCCGAAATATTTATGACGCATAACGTGTCCATAATAACCTGGCTATACAAATGTGGGTGGCTTTGTGGTAACGTATCACTTCATTACCTACTTGTGTCTTCTATTTTCTACTTTGAAATATTGCTTTTGAATTTAAAAGAAATATTAATTATATAATCAAAGTCTAGCGGTTTAGAAAAAATATAATTCCAAACGGTTTAATACGAGAGAATCGAAAAGGTACTTGCTTACAATCGGTAGTATGCAATTCAATCTATATTAAAATCATTATGTAGAAACAGGATCAGTCAGTCGCACAATCGATAAAAGGCTCACCAGAAGCGATCTCAACTCAACAATGCGTAATAGAATTCGCAAACATTGTAACACTAGGAGGCGAAGTTAACAACAAATTCAAACATTTTTTTGTGTGCTTAATCGCTCGGAAGCATTTTCGGATCATGCACAACTAGCTCTGAATAGAAACTACACGGGTGGCACACGGAAGCTGATAATACAAGCTCATTCAGAAACGGTGCATTATATTCGGAAATGTTTGAAACTTACGCGCTTTATTCATGGCAGTTTGAAGTCGTCCGCACGGATAATAATCACACACTAAACTCAGACTGCACTTAGACGCATATTTTTTAGCACAATCACTTAATCGTGTACCGATTCGTTCGAGCCAGGCATTCGTGTTAAACTAAATTGAAACAGAGTCAATCATTTAATGCTAAACGAAAGAGGCGAACCGTGACCGTATAAATGAAGATTTTGGAATTCACTTCGCATTTCTGTGTCAATTTTAATTAGCAATCAGTTTTTCCATCAACCTTTGTACTTTCCAGCTATCACTGCTATTGTCGGCCAATGATTGGATTTCTTAACTGCATCGACAAACATCGGTTTCGTAACTTCGATCGAGAAATCGATCCCATGTTTCGCGTTAATCTGTCAGTTTTCTTTGATGTTTTCTCATTTGCTCTGCATATTGCTTGGCAATGGTCTGTACGCGTTATTGGTTTTATTGAAGGTGTTTTATACAGCTAGTTCATCTACAACAAAGGAATGGCAGCCAATAAAAGCAGTGAGAGTAATAGGCGTGAAGATAGCGTCAAACCGCAGTATAGCTAGTACCTATTATGTAGATTAGAATCAGATTGTCCCATTTCTCCAAGCACGACATCCAAGACACAGTGTATCATGATGGGTTAGTAGGTTATGCTAGGAATAACTCAAACCAGTGTGAATATAACTTCTCAAACCGCACTACTAAATCAATGACGATATAAATTTTCACAGCACATTCACAAACAAAATGTAAGAAAGGGCATGCCTTGAAAAACCTCTATACCATTAAAAACGTCAAACTAAAAACAGCTCCGGAGAGCACAAACTCGTACCAAAAGTAGCTCGAGACTTACACTTTTAGATATAGTGTAAATGTTTGAAGTCAGTATGGCATGGAGCAAATAAATCGTAAACCCAGTTTTCACAATCATAATATGTTTCTGGCTGCAAATCAATTTCACGACGCGACATTAATGTGCCTATAGTAAAATTTATATGAGGCTTTACGTCACGCTGTAGCTTAGGAAGAAACCTCGCTGGTTCTCTGCCTAAGACAGGTTTCACTACTGGATTTTCGATACCATTATAAGTTTGTTTAAATGTATAATTAATGCTGTATAATGTAGGTAACTGTTTTTGATTGTATGAGAAAAAGGTTGCTTCTTCTTTACTTAGCTTAGCTTTTCTACTCTTCCTATACTATGTCTTTTTGTATTAGAATATTCTTTGGAATCTCTATTTGGATTAATTTTTGTATATTTTAAATGTACTGTTTATATATATTTTAAATGTAATGTACTGTTTTGTATATTTTAAATGTACATTAAATGTACTCAAAAATATTAATTGAATGTCGAGAAGCCTCAATCTCGACATTCAATTAATATTTTTGATTCGCGACTCATTTGTTTGCTTGTATCTCTCACTCGTTTTGTATATGTATTCTCTTTTAACTATTTATTTATTTAGCAACTAACACAATTAAAATAAACCAATACCAGTAGTCACATAAGATTAAAAATTATATAAAATAAAATTAACTCGAATGTATGAGTTTTTGTAATGTGCTTTTTCACTACTGTGTATGTAGGTGGCATTTTTGTATTTTACTATTGTATGTACTGAAAAGGTAAATATTATAGTGATCTAGCGATTTGGCGCGCCTCTGTGTCTCACCGCTTTCCTTCCAATGCATATGAGCTGCATACGATAACCGTTGCATAGATTACATATAAACGCGGTCATAGTTCAGAGATGTAATTAATGTGACTAGGATGTAATCTAATGTATGATTATGGGCAGTTTTGACTATACTGTACATAAGTTACCTATATGTGTAGATAATTTAGACATCATTTCAAATTACCTTACACAATTTTAATTATTCACGTGTAAAGGTTTGTAGTTAAATGTTAAATTTTATTTCAGTTCGACGGCAACATTTCGTTTTGATTGTGGCGATTTATGAAATGATTATGAATTTTATTTGTTTTGTTAACACAAAATGAGTCATATAATATAACGCTTTTGCATTCTCAATTTAGAGATATTTTATCGAATAGTAAAACTAAAATAATTTAAAAGAACATGATTCTACAGAAATCAATCGATGAAAACATAAAGGCTATCATGGATCATAAAGAGCATTATTAAATCGTATTCGAACGACAAGCAAACGATTTAAAGGCACCATGTTTTTATTAACCTCAAAATCGTTTCATTGCTCAGCTCCGAGGTAAAATATGATAGAGTTCATTTATGTATGAACCGCAGACAACTATGTCAGTTGTCTGAGATAGGAATTTGCTCTTATAAATCCTTGAGCAGCCATAGAAATATTAATCTACCCGCACTTAGCTTGATCTTACTCTAAGCGCTTACCTCCTAGCTATAACAATGAGTTGTCAGAGATTTCGTTGCATTTCTAATAAAACTATTACTATCAGAAATCAAGCAACAAAGCGGTGAAATGCCGTCTGAATAGGCATTAGAATTGGGCGGCGATCACAAAGGCCATGTCATTCCATTAAGCCTTCTTCACACTACGTCTACGTGTGGTCGCGTGTAGAATGAAACTTGTATACTACTCTTTAGTAACTTCACTATGTCTGTGGCAGATGTCGCGTGGCGTACGCAATCGAATATTAAATCAATTCCATTATGTTCATCGATGGATTATACTCATACGAGCAATAACTTTGGACTTTCACAAATTCAATATATTAGTAAAGCTTTATCCGAACTGAAATATTAATTAGAGCGCTGCCTTTGTTGGATTTTATTGGATTTTCTACTTAGGTGATTACTTGACAAATAAAATTGTCGTTTGGAATACAAATAGAGATCCTCATCGAAGATAAGGTATCTGATGATAGAGTTGAAAGATTATAGAGGTAGAAAGTACATCTTGGAAGTCATAGTGCCTGCATTGAATGTTATTTAAAAATACTAAAGCCTGTTGTTCATATATCTACTTACTTGTAACTCACGGAAGCCACTTCTCATGTTGAATTTTAAATATTTCAACGCATAAGTATGCTCAGGAAAGCGGCGAGAGAAAGAAAAATTCTAATCATCAAAAGACCTATAGAACTCGTTGACAACTGTTCAAACTTAGGCAACTCCTTTCGGCATGTCAACTTTAGTCTGCATTTTTATAGAAAGAAGGTGGCCGGCGCTGGTTTTCCGGTTTTTTTTATGCTTGTGATCGGTTTTTTTATGCAACGTCTGTCTATCTATTTATACATTCCATCCAATGTCTTCATTAATGTAAAGTGAGGAACTAATTTTTTCGTCGTTAACACTAGCAGTGATAAACGGACAAGTTTTTCAAACTGATAAGCTAGCGTGGCAGAGCAGTGAGAAGGAAAGTCGGTCGTCAAAATAATCAAGAGTGTATTAGGAAACGGGCAGTCAAGATATAAGGGAAATTACCGGTTTTTGAAACTTTCTAGGCAGGTGGTTAGTAACGCTCGTAAAAAAAAAATCGGGTCTACTATTTTCTAGGTTCTACAACGAAATCTAGTAATTTAGATAGCAGATAAGAAGTTTTGCGTACATTGTAAGCCATTTTCTATGAAACCACACTAAAACAATCTACGAATCAATTGTCGTTTTGGAGTCTATTGACATTATGAGATTTTTTACTAAAAGCAACATTAAGTTGATAGACTTCAACTCCAAAACTACCTTCGATTTAAAGTTTCTTTTAGCAAAGATTCATAGCAAATGGCTTGCAATGTGTGCAAAACTTATTATCTGATATCTACATTACTTGTACAACCTAGAACTGTATACAACATCCATAGGAAAGGTCTTAAAATCATAATTTGGTAACAACAATTTTATCCATTTCGTACATACAATATTTTAACAATTCAGAAATAGAACATATTTAAAAACCCAATTTTTTTTTCAAGCGTCACGAACCTCCTTATGCAGGTGGACAACTCAATCACCTGCTTTTCGACTTAATTCTGTCCGTGTACCTAATGAATGGATTTGAATATTTTATTTTACATAATAGAGTGCCCTATTTGACCTCATTCCGTATTCATAACGGGTTATATACTAATTTGACGGATTCCTTTCACGGAATATACTCTTTGACATGGTAGTTGCCGACACTGGACAATGGACGAAAGAACTCAGGGGTTATTTGAATGTGAAAGTGATATGGAACTATATCGTTAGAAATGGAACGTCACAATTTGAGCTAAGTTAAAACAAAATAATGTTTAGAACTTTAGAGAATCATTAACATGTAGGTAGGTTTATTGGCTCTCACCAATATTAGAAATGCAAAAGTTTGGATATTTAGATGTTTTGAAGGATGTTAATGTTGATGACCTCACCACGCCAAACTACTTAACAAGTCGTGCTGAAATTTTGCAGTTATGTAGTTCTAAACCTGGAATAACGTTAGGCTACACTTTATTCAGGACAACTCGTGCAAAGCCGCGGTTAGAAGCTAGGCCGAAATATTACGAGTTGTTAAAATATATCGTAATTTTACGCACAACCTCAGTGAAAGCTTTTGTCGCAGGTTCGCGCCCGAGGCTGTTTAGATTCGGATCTTCGAATTAATCTGATAATCTTTTCAATGGTTTTTTTTCTTTGTGTAAAATTTCATCGCGCAATTTAAGGGGTTTTATCGATGACCTCTTGTGTGATCGGATACGATTTGAAAGGTCTCATGTGAATTACTGAATCAATTGAGATTCATCATCATCATTTCCTCCGTAAAACTTGGAAATAATCTATAACTTATTGATTCTTCACTTTTACACCTCAACTACGTAGTCATTAATTAAAAGCTAGTTTAGCTTGTAAGAAAGATTTACCCTTTTTACCCGACTGCACAAAAAGGAGGGTTATGTTTTTTTCTGAGATACTTTCAAATCAAATTATAACTCAAGCCGTTACTCCGCTTTATAAAATCCATTACATCAAATTTGTTGATTAAACATTAATAGATCAGCATAAGTAATGGCATGGCAAGTAACCGGCGTGGCCTGTGGTAGATCGAGGCATTTCGCCGGCCGCGGGCGGGGGCGGGGGGCGCGTCATATTATGCGGCTAAAAGAGCCTGTCGGTGCCTTTGATCCGCGCGCGCGCAGCCTGCGCCGCTGTGTGCGTGAGATGCACCGCTTGTCGGGCTGATATGAATGTGACTAAACCTTGATTATGGTACTGAACTCCTTATAAAGGTCAGAAAACCAATGTAGGTAAGATAATTGCCTTCATCGAATAAACTCTGATTGAGGCTGGAATTTACGAGTGGAGTTATTAAAATCGAAAAGCAACGCGAAATTTTGGCTGATTTGGATTTATCTTTTCCGATGGAATATGCAATGGTGGTTCGCGCAGTAAATTACAAGGTGGATTGGTATCTGCTTCATCGGGTCCATCACATAGCCGCAGGCGCATCTGATCGCGGCGGCTCTCATCGGCTGCATTATACGAACTAATGTCGACGTTTACTGCCATATTTAGGTCCTTCTCTTCATCATCTTGCTGGTTTTCATTGTGTCTACCACAGAACACAGGTATAGTCAAAATAGCCAATTTATTGGTAAAATAAATAATTACAAGTCCATGTATTCCCTTTGGCACTCAACCTATAAGTTGATTAACAACACAGTCCTGTAAAATTTATGGCTTTTCTAGAAATTGTTTAGCATTTTTATGGCTCTAAATTATACCTAATGATTTACAAATAGAGCAAACGAATGTTATGGACTATAATCTTTGCATTAAATTATCTTCAATCATCTTACAGAATCAAACAATGTTTTGTGATGATCATACTCGAATCAAATCGAGTTATGACACTAATTCCGACTTATGATACAGAAAGTCTTGTAATTTGAACCGAATTTAATCTTATGATGTTTAATAATCCAAAAAGAAGAAGTTTGAATGTTGAGCGCAGGATTGCTGGCGAGTGACGTGACTCAGCCAAGACAAATACTGAATCAGTCATTTGTATTAATTTCCATAATAACAATAAAATATTGAGTACCATCCTTGCTGCATAATTTATTGATTATTTATCAATTACATGTAAGTCAAGAAACAATAGCATGCCATTGGGTCATGTATGTTGTCTAACCTTCAGTTGGGACTATAGTAGGTACTATAGTTGCTTTTCATATAAATTGCTTTCCAATAAAAAAACATGTACATAGTAGGACAACGTCGGCATTCTTTCATGTCTTGCTCCCATTCTCACTGAACCCTTCTAATATATTCCTTTTAATTTAAGTTAGGCGGTCAGGTCGTAAGTCCAAGTGACATTTTCAACAATACGGCCGAAATGTTTTCGTATGTTAATGATTTATGTTTTAAAATGTCAGTGAGCCTTTTTGAATACCTGTTGTTATTTAGTGGCCCTTTGGAATGGGATGCAAGTAGCCGTAGGGGAAACAATGAAATTCGTCCGTTAGACAGAAGGAAGAGGCGTTGCGCATTTTTTCTAAATGACCATTTTGAGTTAAGTACATATACGAATGCCAAATGGGTAACGAAATACTCCAGATATATATTTTTTGCAGCTAAGCCTAAGTAGCTACTTTTTATGATGTTTTTCTGAAATAATAAGTTACTTGTATATTTATTTATAACTGTCCGTAAAAAAAAACTGTCGCCTGCCTATAATAAAGTAAACAAAGTAACAACAGATATTTTAAAGACAATGGTCAGTCAGTGAGTTTATGACGGCTTATTGTAGATTTGAACAAAAGATATGAAATTGTAATTTAAAATTTTAAAGACTAAATCGGTTTGATACTTGTGTTAGAATTGATGTTATGTGGTACATATTGTACTTTCAGTAGGTGATTCTGATTGTAATTTGTTTTATCATTCTTTGCTTTTCATAATTTTACCTCATCATAGTCCTCACCATGAGCGAGATCCAAATCGGTAAAAGTTCAAACAAAAGTCACACCAGGAGCATTACTGTCAAACTTGATATTTCGGCTCCAGCAACCTTCAGCAGACGTAATAAATTGCAATAATCAAGACCATTCAATTAAGATCAAGATCGTTTAAATAACGACATTTTATTACAAAAGCCAGTCGTGACAGAAAATGCTTTATTGAAACACAGACGGATCGCTTTCTACCTCTATAGCTTACGGTCCTTGACTGTTCCAGAAAGTGTGGCATAAACAGGGTTCAGTTATAAACGAAAAAAGTTAGGATATAATAATTCTTTCTTATTTGGCCCGGGCGCGAGAGGATGAAATATTGTTATATTGGTAGCTGTAAAGTCATTTTGTAATCCGTCGTGAGTTTATAGCTTTATGGTCGTCTCTGGGCCTTTGATTCCGAAAAGTGACCATTAGGCTTTATTATGTCATTTGGGAAAAAAATCTGATGATTGATCTTTAATCAGCTGCTAAATACCTAATTAACGGTGTTGTAAACATGTTTCTTGATGATACCGGTTAGAATATATATAAGGGTGCGAGACTTGTGGGATGTAAGATATAGGAAGTGATTTATATTCTTCAGACCTGCCTCTTGCCTCTTCCACATGTCAGATAAAGGTTTATTAAAATAATATTTTAATAAATAGGCAACCATGAAGTCAGAAAACGTTGATACAATTATTATCTACTAGAGAATAACAAAATGCAGCAAAACATCAACACATAAAGAATGATAAGACAAAAGGTTATATTATAAAATCAAAATTAAATCATTAGATCTCGATTCTTAAAGCGAAGATAGGTTAATGAGCTGAAAGTATAGTTAAAAATTAATATTTAAAGCTTAGACGAAAACATACCTTGAAAGGAGTATCCTGTAAAGTACGGCGTCATGTTCAGGGTAGATACCGCCATCGAAGATTCAAAAACAAACGAAGAAAGAAAAGTCTCGGCAAACACCAAATCAGTTCGTTCACATGCTAAAGTCCCGAGGAATCACAATTTCAGTCTTTCACTATCACAGCTTGAGTGCAGACATAATGACGTAGAAGAAACTGCGTGTGTCTAATCCGTGTTACTTTGAAGACAGCTCAGTGCCCACTGACGTGTGATGTAAAGATGTATTTCGACTCTCAAGTGTAATCTTTCACAATCAGCGGCCCAACAAAAAATGGTCAAACTGGCCGCCTCCACTGCCTTCGAAGCCGATCCACCTGATCTTCTGTCCCGCTCTCCCACTCGGTTGTTGTCTGTATGCAGCACTTCCCCGGCTTTGGAATTATCATTTAAATCGTCTTATACATGTCTGAAATAGTATTTTCCGGTCTTATTCCTAGTTTTGGAATGTCTCAGGTTTTCTGTATTGTCGACTTCATTAAGTTCTTAAATTTTATCAGGTATTATTTGCGGTTCAGGCTCCTGTTAAAGCGGTGTGGGAACGAGACAGCACGAAAGCCCGATTCCGGTATCTTCAAAGCTACGAGCGCTTGCATTAACAATGTGTGAGTCGCGCCTGAGTCGCTGTTCCGTGACGAAAAATATGAGGCGTGTTGCCACAACGATCTATAGCTTTGGGGCACAGTGATTGGCTCAAATTTGTTAGAGGCGGGGTTTGTTGGCACACGAAGAAACCAAAACACTGTGGTTGTGTGTGTTAATTGCAACATCGCTCTGTGTTCGTGTTCAATACCGAATGTAAAATATTTTTTAAATTATGGAATACGGATACTTTATGGTTCATTTTTAATAATTTTTTTTGAACAATGTAACAAGTTTATTTTTTGCTTCATATCATTGCAAAGAGTAAAGGAGATTTAAAACTTTAAATAATTTTACTCACAAGTAAATTTTTTAAAGTGACAATTAGTTCCAAGATTTCATATTTATTTATTCGATTAATTGTGTTGTATACAGATAAGCAGGAATTCATATTAAAATAATCACTATCATCATCCTATAATAGTCCACTGCAGAACATAAGCCATTTAAAATAAAAGGAAAAAAAATATCTACTACTTGGGTATTACAACATCAGAAACTATCAATAATCTAGGACACGAAGTTAATGAATTAATAAACTTTTAAGAGTTAACGATACTCAATGAAGTAAATAAAATAGGGTAAAGAGGTCTACTATAAAACTGTGCAAAGCGATTATAGATGTAGATAGCGAAGTAAAGGACGTCACTTTTGTAAAACTAATTTATCAAAGTTACTTTGCTCTCAGACTTTGATGTATACAACAACTAAATTTAATATTGCTGTAGAAGACCTGTAACCTTTTAAGCATATGTAAATTGTACAGCTGAAAAAGATAATGGTTACCTACAGTTGTAACAAGACGAATATAATAACATTTTTTGTATTTATTACCTTCATTAAAACTATGAATTTAGCCCAATTCCTTTTATAACTTATATATTATGTCGTTTGCTTTTAAAAAAATAAACAAAGACGAACTCTAAGATGAGATAATTTAAATAGAAATACAATTTACTCATGTATTAAAATAAATTTACATGTCAGATTATCTAACATGTATGAATTAATCGTTTGGGGACGCATCCGATTGGTATTGGAATGGACCAGTTGAACTACGTCTAGATTGTTTGCAACAGTCTGCAGTTAGCGGAACTGCTTCAATTGTAATATGTTATAGTTCTATTTTGGTGCTATGCTTTTATTGTATTTTCTATGGTTAATTTGGTTTTATAAAAACAGTTGAGTAAAACGATGACAAAGTAAAACCACGGTTTCACGTTAGCCCCAATACAAATTATAGGATTTTGTAAACCCTGGTCGACGAAGCGTTCGTTGGTTTTTAATTAAAATTGGTAACTTGACTCAAGGCTGTCGGTAATGAGTCGATTTCAGTCGATTTCGATATTTCATTGTTTCTTGTTGATTAAGGGCCGTTTGCTAAATCTTTGGCAACCAGGTCAAATGGTCTTACTTGCCATTTAAAAAAATAAACAAAATGTAATTTATAGCAATGACTTGCTATAAATTACATTTCGTTTTTTTTTTTTAGTTTTGCTACTTCTAATGACTAGAAAAGCTGATGTTAAGTGTCTTTAATTCCATAAATACAATAAATGTATACTTAGAAAAGGTCAAATTCTTAATAATTTTACACTGACACGGAAATAAAGTGATATTTTTTATTTCTGTCGCTTCTGTATGTAAACTAAAATAAAGAAGCGACGAAGAAACCTTTAGCCTGTTAGTTGTTATTTTTCGAGTTGGAGCAAATTTCGTCCCAATCTTTTGTATCCTCTAGCTAGATAAAAGGTTTTGACAATTTGTTTGAATTAATTTACTGATAATTTGATTTGCAGCTCAGCAGGAGTTTTGTTGTTGAAGCGTGTACATTGCCCTTTAAAAGATACATTAACTTTGTGTAGTATAGTTGTGGGCACAGCGAGCTTATGTTTATGTATTTCACTATTTTTAGGGGGCCGATTGATATGGCTATGAGCGTACAGTTTTCATTAATACATAATATATTGACATGGTACTGTCATTAATTTATGTTTATTTCTTTGAATTTATCACGTAGGGATTCTCTGGGACCCATTTTATAGATTGCACGAACATCCCTTTTCTGCAGCACAAAAACGGTGTTAGTCACGTAGTTATAATAAGATCGAAAATAAAATTTAAAATTTAAACTAAACTTATTTCAAAGCACTAAAAACCATGTCGTCCCTTTCTTACATATCGAAATAATTAGAATGTTTTGAAAAATTTAAAACCGGATTCAATTCCTTTAATTTAACAGTTTTAGTTTTGCGGGACAAATACTAATACCTCGGGAATAAAATTTTAATGGGACCACCTCGGGATCATTCTCTATACAATACGAAAACAATTTCAAAAACAGTCTTTATTTGCCGGAGAATACCTACATAAAAAAACATACATACAGCGGAACATACACCTTCATCCTTTTTTCAAAGAAATAAAAAAAAAAGAAGGGCATCATTTTTAGTGGTGTCAAATAAGAGATTAGCTTAGTTTTTGTGGCATTATAATTATTGGTACCTATCTTGTGAAGCATACACGCTATGGAGGTATAGGAAGGTGCTATACCATGTACTGTGTTCCACAACAGTACCTAATCTACGTGTCAAGTCTACACTTAACAACTTCACTAAACTTTAACTTAGGTGCTTATCATTTCCAACGATACATAGTTTTTAATAGTTTTATAATAATAGTTTTTATTCAGATAAAGGTCTTATAAACAAAACAAAGTTATGTGTATTATACATAGTAGGAGTGTGTCGTTAACAGAATTTCCATTCACTTCACGAAACCATCTAATGGGCAACGATAACCGTTAAATAACTATCTATCGTTAAAAATAGTTAACAACTAGGACGAGTATTTCACGACACGACAGATACTAGAACACTAAATTCATTCGTGAATGTTGACGTTAAGCTAAACCTAAGAA
Source organism: Eupithecia inturbata (assembly GCA_963662085.1). Taxonomy (NCBI): domain Eukaryota; kingdom Metazoa; phylum Arthropoda; class Insecta; order Lepidoptera; family Geometridae; genus Eupithecia; species Eupithecia inturbata. Next base: position 6,620,415 of record OY759195.1, read on the forward strand.
TCGAGTTTATTTTGAGCATGGCGTTGTGGAAAAACTTCCGTTCTTCTTCCGGATTTAGGACATCATAGCTTGAAAAATATTAAATGATAAGCCAGATAATATACCCTTCACGTCATATCTCCGTATTTAGGGAAGATTGGCCCATCGTGTAAGGTGTCTACGTGATCAGCAGGAACTCTACAAGTTGACTCCGAAGGAATTTCAAACTTTGCTGTGTGTTTGTTATTTTACGTAGGTTCGCAGATTACTTCGTCAATTGTAAGCCGATTTTATTGATTCTTTGACTATTGTATAAATAATGATCCCGAGATGGTCCCATATATTATTTATTACCGAGGAATAAGTATTTGTACCGAAAACTTAAAAATCAGTGTAAGTACCTAAAATATTAAGGAATTTGATCTATACTGTGGTTTTTATATTTGGAAGAAGACACGAAATGCGAATGTTCTAGTTATATATACTCCAAAATCTCAAGATATAAAATTCGAGTATACCGTGCAAGCTCTTAGTTTTTCTTTACCTAACTTTCTTAACTTTGCGTCAAGTTAATCCAACTTTCATAATCCATCTAAGTCAAGACATTATTTATCAGCCCGCACTGGATACAAGGTGGCTCACAAAAGTTTAAATCTGTCTTTCATATACGCTCACTTCAAAAGTTTAGTGCGATGTAAGTCAAGCGCATCTAGCACAAATTCCAGAATCTTAATTAACGCATTCACTGCCCAGCCGCGGCGGTGTGACCCGCAGGGGCGCGCCGCGGGTATACGAAGGGGCAGAAGGACATCTGCGTCTTAGGGCATGAGAGTTTTAGTATATTTTAGTTAAGTTTAATTTAATATGTGCGAAGACTTATATATAAATCAGCAGGTATTGAGTTTGAAGATGATGAAAAGAATTCTGGCAAAGTAAAGTGTAAGTAAATGGTATCTTCCATCCTTGAATAACATGACATGTATTAATATAATTATATTTTTAGTACCGCGATCCTGTATACTCTTCAAGACAAGCAATTTTTCCAGGCGAATAAAATAAATAAACGAATAATTTTAGTCATCTGAAAGAAATCTCTTTGACCAATACCTTAGGCTAATTCTATTGTTCTCTAGGATTAAGTAAAATCAACGGAACATATTTTTGATGCTTGGGAGAAGTCGCAAGATGCTGTAGGTGTTTTTGCGACTTGTCAAAAGCATTCGATTGCATACACCATGAAATTAATCAGGAAACTACATCACTATGGAATAAGAGACACCTCTTTGGATCTTCTTACATTTTAATTGAGTGATAGGATACAAAGAGTTAACATTAATGGGAAACGGTCTTCGGAATCAGTTACAATGAGTGGGTGTACCACTGGGATCTATCCTCGGTCCTTTCCTATTTTTAGTTTATATTAAACATTATTATTAACGACCTGCCTCATCTTGTAATCACGAGATCGTATTGTTTGCTGATGACACTTAATTAATTTTTAAAATGAAACGACAAAACACAAATTTTGACGATGTGAAAATATTATACGTCAAAATTAGTCCATTGCTTTAGTGCCAATAAACTTTTGCTTAAGGAAACGAAAACGTAATGTATAAGATTTATTCTACCTAATGTAAAACAAGGCTGATGTAAACGTCAAAGGAGAAACGTTAAAAATTGTGAACAGTATAGTGTTCTTACGAATAACCTTAGATAGTAAACTTCTATGGGGCTCACACCCATATGGGGAATTTGAATTCGGCAATGGAATAAATGTATTATCTAGCTAAACATACACCAGGTAACGCCGTAAAAAAACTTAGACTTATCTTCTTGCCAAAAACGATTAGTTTTCGATCAGCCGTTTCGTCACTTAGACATTTACGGAAAATGGAGTTGCCTCCACATTAATGGAGTTGCAGCTAACTACTCTGAGCTTGTTAATTAGCCTTAATGCCTTGCTTTTTTCTACTTTGTTATATATTTTGTTGTATCTATCTTGTATAACTAACTTATCTTATTAATTTTATGTTTTCTGTTTAGATTAGTATTTAAGTATACCTATTTTTATGTTTGATCTCCTTGTTTTGTATTAAAGTGTTTATAGTTAGTTGTATGCATGCTGTGTTGGCCTATAAGAGGTTGGTGCACTTAGAATCATAAAAATTATGTACCTACCTTGAATGTTATAGTGTACTCGCTGTTGGCTGACCTAATTGTAAAAAATAAAAAATAAAATTAAATAAAAAAACCTTAAGTAACCTTTACGTAACTATCAAAGCTGAAGCTTTGATGGTTACTTCTCCTAGCAGTATTCCGACCACGGCGGGGCGGCCAGTCTCTACGGGGACTAGCCAAAACTAAACGCTTTACTTTACGAAGCCTTAGGCGGAAGCTCGGTACCAACCTAATCCGCTCCCGTTAATTCAAGAGCAAAGCTAATCCCACCTACAGATGTGCAATTATCTACACAGTTGACTCTCCACGCACTATTAAAGCCCCTCACACACACCGCGTGGCGTCGCACAAAAAAGGCGTGAAGCGCGCTGAAGTCGCGACGTTGACGCTTCAGGGCCCATTTCACGTGAAAGACGCCGCTGAAACTTTGCGGTGATGGGCCGCACACGACGACGGCTATTTGTTTATTTATTTATTTGGTTGTTAGTTGCAAGTGTAAATGTTGCTTTACGTCTGTGCAACCTTTATGTTGTTTTTTAATCATGTCAAACCAGAAAACTATATTTCTGTATGACAAGATTTTAGCTCCTTACTTTCCTACTTTTTTAGAACTCTACCGATATTAGGTTATTAGGAAAGTCAATGAATCCTAAAGTAACTGACTTAACAGTTCTTCTTGTATATTTGATTCTGTTTAGATATTCTAGATCAAAGTACTTACTCAAAAATTAAAAAATCATAGCTTTCTAAACTAGCTGAATCGCGAAGTCCATAATAAAAAGGTTTTACAATACAATACAAAATGCTTGATTGTAGGCAGTTACGCCACAAAAATAAAATACAGAGCCAACATTTATTAGAACCTAAGACTATATAAAAAAACAATGGGTGGCTTTATCGCTAAGAAGAGATCTCTTCCGGTTAACGTTTTTTGTAAATTCACAGGTATAATAGCTAATCCAGTTCTCCAGTAATAGTATTCATACAATCCGATATCATTTTAATCAAATGCAACCTGCAAACAACCGATCTAGACTCGATCAGCGTCAGTCCGAATCGACTCCGAATGAGTCATAGTGCGAAAATAAAGCGCTCGCGGCGTTTTTGCTCACTAATGAGGAGCAGGCGGTGGTCTGGGCTAGTGGTGTTGTTAGGTTACTCCGAAAGATAGTGCTAGAAATACGAGGCTTAAGTTGGATACGTTTATCCCATGACACAACTGCTGGACAAAACCAGTAGTGTCATATGAAATTTTCTCTTCGTGAAGTTTCACGAAGAGTGACACTTCACGACTTGAGTGGGCACTATTGGCAGTGGCCAATAGGGCCTCAGACAGAGAACAACAACGTGACACTAATAAGCCAGTTATATCATATTAACCTATTATTCTTTGGTCTGTTTTTACGCCGCGCCGTCTGTTTAACCTTTTACAACATTTTCGTACTAACCATACTCATCATATTCCTAAGCATTATTAAACTATATTAATATTATGATTTTGACGGTAGCATTTAAAATATTATTATGACATTTACAGTAGAAAGAAATAAGTAAAATAATTTCAGTAAACTTTTCACATTCTGAAATCTTACATTATATACAATATGTAGACCAAGATCAAAATACCAAAAATTTTACCATTTACTCCGAATATTAGATATTTAGGAGTCCGAAAACGGCTAAGTAACTAAAGTACATCACTCGTTCAAGTGATAAATAACACGGATGCGTTGAGGCCACGCGACTATATGTGCTAATTGCTCCAGACAAAAAGAGACATACCGACGTTAAAAAGTAACAAGCTGGAAGGTGTTAATTTTAACAAATTAGGTGCCAAGTGCCTTTATTTATAAAAAAATGGACAAAAACTTTAAAATACAACATTGTTAAACTAAACGCCTTTATCGTAACACTAAATGATTTTTTTTTAATAATTATCTGTTTAAATTAGCACTACTGTGTGTGCGAGGGTGTGTCCTCACACACCCTCGCACACACGAGGTGTGTGTTTGTTTTAAGTACCTTCCGAGGACGTGCGTATGAATACACAAGGAACAACCGAGGACATTTTCAAACCAAGGACTTTTTCGACGGTCCTCGGTTTGACTTGACCGCAGATTCGTATTGTTCAAGCAATTTTGAACCTTTCTGTACATGTAATAAGGAAAAGTACCCGAAACCTCGGTTTGGTCAAGAAAATTCATAATCTTACACAGGCAAAATGTATCCACCGGGTGGCGCCTCTGTCGCCTTACACACACCGCCTATACATTAATTTCACTTTTGATGTACGAACCGAGGTCTTTTGTGTTAACTTTAACACAAAGGTCCTCGGTTATGTAGCTTTTCCAGCAGAATGTGTGATAGTCCTCGGTTTGATAGCTTTTCTATACAGTGTGTATCTATATAGTCCTCGTTCTGACTGTTTTCTAGGTGTGTAAGCAACGAGAGTCATACCATCAAAATATGGGACGATGCAGATATATACATTTAATTAGAACTTTTAAAAATCGAGGTAAGGTAGCTCTAGCCTAGAGGCTATAGACTGCCTCCTCATCACTTGTGCAAATGCTACAATTTGCACAAGTGATGAGGAGGCAGTCTGTGTGTTTAGAATATGTACTGCAGTAGGTATATATTCTAAACAAACATACTGCCACCCCCGCCTGATTATATGCAAAATAGTCTTGTTTTCTGTCTCCAGATTCAGTGCCATAGTTAAAACTTACTTCACTATATTTAATCATGAAAAACTATTTAAATCGCTCTATTAGATTAAATGGATTTAAGAAATATCTAGCTGCTGCTACCTGGCAATACTAGCAATATCTAGAATGATAGGTAGGTACACAAATAAATAACACTGTGTATGATAATGAAAATATATTATTAATAATTTACTTAAACAAGCATCAACATTATGGGAAAATAATAAAAAATTTCATAATTTTTTTACTGAAATGGTTAAAAGATTTAATCAGTCGTAAAAATCTTTGTCAATATTACGAAAATATATATGTTTTCGAACTTGACTTTTTGACTCATCTCTGGAAATTTGTGTGCGAGGTTGTATTTCAATTATAGGGGAAATTGCCTCAGCCTCACTTTCAGCCATTTTGTGTTTCGCTTCGGTGCGATGATGCCAAATGAACTGAAATATCAAAATTTGCGTTAGTTAAAATAGATACATTTTATTTAATATCTAAATTTTTTATTCATATCTTTATTTATCCCTGTGGGTTTCAAATATACATTCTTAAACATCAGTCTTTTGACGTCCACTGCTGGATATTGCCTCCCTCAGGGAGCGCCAAGTCGAAATATCTTGAGCCGCCTTCAAAATTTCACACTATTTTAGAAAAACTAGTAACTGCCATTGAGGTTTTTACTTCATAAAGTTACTTCACTCTGGCTGCAGGATCAGGTCAAACTGGCAAGTATATTAGTTTTTATCGTAAGTCGCTTAGTAAGTCGCGCTGGTGGTATTATATATAGGACGATGATGGTATCCACTACTGTGGAATTACCTCATGAGGAGACTACTCTGGCTGCGGCATCAGGTGAAACTGATAAGTGTCTTAGTTTCTTACGTAAGTCTAATCCGTATACCAATTTTCAAGACTGTGGTATCAACTACTGAGCAGTTACCTCATGAGGAGACTACACTGAATGCAGCATCAGGTGAAACTGATAAGTGTCTTAGTTTCTTACGTAAGTCTAACCCGTATACCAATTTTCAAGACCGTGGTATCAACTACTGAGGAGTTACCTCATGAGGAGACTACCCTGGCTGCAGCATCAAGTGAAACTGGTAAGTATCTTAGATTCTTACGAAAGTCTAACCCGTATACCGATTTTCAAGACTGTGGTATCAACTACTGAGGAGTTACCTCATGAGGAACCTACCCTGGATGCAGCATCAGGTGAAACTGATAAGTGTCTTAGTTTCTTACGTATTTTCAAGACTGTGGTATCAACTACTGAGGAGTTACCTCATGAGGAGACTACCCTGGCTGCAGCATCAGGTGAAACTGGTAAGTATCTTAGTTGTTACGTAAGTCTAACGCGTATACCAATTTTCATGACGATGGTATCAACTACTTAGGAGTTCCCTCATGAAGAGACAAGTCTGGGTGCAGCATGAGTCGTAGAGAAGAATAATAATTCATCACGCTTGCATTCCCTGAAGGGACAGGCCAATAGCCTAGCACCCACAATTCACCAGTTATGTTATCATATCAGGCACCACAATAGGGGCGATCCAATTGCCAATATAAATAGATATTATAGTATTGAGTATAAAATTAAAAACTTACTTTTCTCCCAGATTGATTTCACCACACAAACGCAGTCCATAAGTTAAACGAAAAGACGCCGGCTCGTCTTTAGGGTAAAACCTGCTAAATTTTATTATAGAGATACGTGTAAGAAATAGATATAAAAATATTCATTCGTAGATAATCTTGCACGTAAAATGGTTTAGGTAGATTTTCCTTGTCCTCACTTTGTACAAGGCCTGCTTGGAAAACTGACCTCAGTTTGGTTATGGTAAGTCTAACACACCGTCCTCACTTTGTACAAGATAATAAGAAATATTGTGTTAAGACAGTCCTCGGAAGGGTGTCTCAGGTCTTACGTGAGACGTCCTCGGTGCGCGTACACAAAGTACTCACTTTGTTCATCGCTAGTCACGTTCGACTGTGTATTTCGAGTCCTCGGGTTGGTATTCGTAATTCATACGAAAAAATATTGAGATAGCAATATACCAATGAGCTCATCACTCCAAATTTGTTATTCTGTCTCTTTCTGTGTTATTCAATTATACCTACGAGCTTTATAAATCCGTTTTTTTGAGAGTCCTCGGTTCGGTCAAGTCCAACTTAGGTCCTCGTAAGGGTGTCTATACAAACAGGTGTGTGAGGGTGTGTGTGTGTGTACTGTGTTACAGGACAGTAGTGCTAATCGTGGTGTATCGTACAGGATTACCTAGTTCAGGCTAAATTGTTATTCTTAGCTACATTTATTCGTTTAGTGCACTAATGTATTGTCTATTTACGTTTCTTTGAATACATTTTATTTATTTTATTTCATTATTATTATTTTTTTTTTGATATCCGGGAAAGGATATTTTTAAAGTGATTGCGTATTTGCATTGATAACGAAGGCTAAGTTAAGTACGTACCTTTTTAAGTACGTTTTGGGTTTGAAGATTTTTGTATGGCGGGTGGCCCTAACAAAAAAAATCGTCGCGCACAGTGACAGTTATATATTTAGATAGAAGACACTAAAATAAATAAAAAAATACGCGAAACGTCATATCCTAACGCGTAAAGTTTCTGAGATATTCACAGACTAAAATAATAATAATTTTTCATGCGGTGATTATGAAATAAATAGCAAAATGGTGACCGATGTGATGTGTTCCCGGGCCAAAATCTACAAACCCCTTTATCATAAATAATTTTAGGTAGGTACATTTAAAAAAAGTAAGAGTACAAAAACCAAAGGCTCAGTTTGTTATACCCGTGGTTATATTGATAATATGACGTCTCTTATACAAAAAGATATGCTGGACAATAAACACAGCATTATCTAGCCGAATATAATTTGGTCCCACCTGGAATTTCATTCAAAATTTAATTTTTAGACGAAGCTCGATCGGCTTGGCATAGTACTTGCCCCAATGCTGCTCTCCCAAAAATTATTTTGTCCCAACGGCAATGGGACGGGCCTATGTGTGAGTTGACACGGAATTGTTTGTTACAAACGTGCTCCAGCTCTGCGGATCGTGCCCGTCTGCTGGCCGTTTCTAAATGGGAGTCAGGCCATTGGTTGCAAGCATTTCCTTCATTTAACACTTTATTGGATCCCGTAACTTTCCGTATCACAACATGTCTTCGGTTTGGTGCAATGTGTTGCGCGCCTCATCAATGCCAGTGCGGTACTGCTGTCGAACAGCTTGCTTATCACGGATTATCGTGTACTAGGGCCGCAGGTGGGATATCTCGTCACGACGTCATCTGGCGGGCCTTTCTCACCGCTAACGTCCCAGCTATTCTTGAACCGAACGGTCTGTTGCGTGACGATGGTAAGAGGCCCGACGGCATGACACTAGTCCCATGGGAGTTGGGGAGGCCCATTGTGTGGGACGCTACATGCGTCGACACACTTGTGCCTTCCCATCTTCCGAGGACATCCGTAAGGGCTGGTGCGGCGGCAGATTTGGCCGAGGATCTCAAGAGACCTAAATATACAGGTCTCGACAGAGCTTACACATTTGCTCCCTTTGGGGTCGAGACCCTAAGACCGTGGGGTACCGAGGCTCTCCGGGTTTTTAAAAAGTTATCTGAGCGTCTGGTTGACGCGACGCGTGACCCGAGAGCTGGCGGGTATCTGGCGCAGCGCATCAGCATTGCCATAAAGCGGGGCAATGCAGCCAGCGTCTTGGGGACGCTTCCGACAGGTATCGATATGGATCAGTATGGACTGTTGCAAACAACCTACAGGTAGCTCACCTGTTAATTGTTTGCAACAGTCTGCAGTTAGCTTAATTGTTTCAATTGTAAATACTAGTTCTAATTTGTTTTTATTATTGAATTGTTATTTTCTTTGTCAGTAAAGAATATTGCCGAATAAATAACTTTATGACAATGAGAATTCTTAGGGCTACGCAAGTCACCGTGTTGACGTTCACTTCTGTTCTGTCGTTTGATATCTGCTTGATAAACTAAGATATTTTATAACCCACTAGCTGACCTGAGTTGAAATTTTCTAATTTTTGCGCAACTTTCTTAATTTTTTCTTTAATAAGAACCTTCTCCTGACAATAACAAACACAACAAAAAAATAATTAGCGACATCGGCCCAGCCGTTCACGCGTGATGCCGTGCTTTATAAATAATATAATATATGAATATATAGATGGATATTTAAAACTGTTACATTTTCGAATTTTAAAATGTCATTCCATTACTATTTCTATTCTCATACAAACTACACACCGTCGTGTCACAGGTTGCGTCCGGTAATTAGCAGCATTCGCCTCGCCCCCGGTTCCGTGTCGTAATTTGTACAACCTGTGGGACATCAATTAAATGTGGGAACGTATATTGTAATTATGACGGTTTTATGTTTTATTATGACATTTTCTTATAATATTCTTGATTATCATTACGAAGGGAACGGAAGGTGTAGGATGTCGTATATTTGGTGCTTAGTACAGGTAGGGTTGTTTGTCAATGGCTAAAAATATTTTTAGCGGGTATCTTTTAAACATTGCTACATTTTTTAAAACATCTCTCATATTATACACTCAGTCTTTTATCCTGGACGCTTATCCTAGCCTGGCATGATCACAGATCGGTGTGAACGCCAGTGTAGTTAACTCTAGGTGAGTTAACTACACTGGCTAATAATATTTAAGTTACTTCGATTAACTTAAATATTATGTACGTACTAAGTTGATTGTAATCTTGAAGGTGATCTGTTTACTTTGCTTGTTCACATTTTTTACATATCTACTATTCTTCTTACTCGTGAAAACCTCTTAATAGCCCTCTGTTTCTATTTTCTTAATTCTAAATTTTTGTATGTGCTGCTGGTTTTCCATAATTAAATAAATAAATAATAGTAGTGTCCTTAGAAAATGGATTTGTTTTGATCGTTAAACAAAACAGATACAAAATGGCTGAAATAAAAAGACTCACTTTGTCGTAGTAAAGCTAATTAGTAGTCAATTAGATTTGTCATTTACTGAGTCTTATTGATTGAATTACAACTGGAGTGGGTGAATCTTTAAAAAAAAATTAACAACACCCACGAATTCTTAAAAAAAACATCTTAAAAACTTTTTACAAGATTTACAAAATCACCCTAATGCACACCTAAGCCAGTCATTACACTAAGCCGCATTGTGTGTCCTGGGTATAACACCCTACAAAAAGCCTTTCAAATTAGCCTCCAACCTATTAGTAGAGATTATAATCATACGAATAGTAAATGTTCTGAAACGTTCAGCAAATGGCATCATAATACGTGTGAAAGGGGACCGCCATGAAAAACAAACTCGTAAAAATATGCCCAAATGACATGTAAATTTTTCTATGTCACTATGAGATATTGTAATGATCCGTTACGAAAACACGTAATGGCGGGTCATGCAAGAGTGGTATTAGACCGCCCTCGGGGCATGTGTGTGGTGACTTAAGCCTCTGCCCGACGTTGGAGCGGGCAGAATGCGGGGCGTCACCACATGTCAACAACTTGACTTTATTGTCGCGCTGAGGAAGCAGAGTCAATAACGAATAAGATATTTTCTTGGTTGGTACTGTGATAAACTGACTCACGGAAAGAATAGTAGTGGTTGGATATCTTGCTTAATAACAGTATAGTTATAATTATAACGTGAGTTTATGGACAGCCAAGTGAATTTTAGAGAAAACAACTGGTTGTTCGTACGCTGGTCATCTCTATAATTTACTAATCAATGATTAAAGCTCTTGTCAAGGTGAATTTGGCAAATGAAATATCTATTTGACAAGAGATTCGATGATTGATTAGGTAATCAGCGTACAAACAACCGGCTGTAACACAATTCAAACAGAGTAAAAATAGGTGATTTGAAAATACGCCTCTTTCGGTATTTTCGGCGACTTTATCGTACCGTACCCGAATTATGTGGCCAAGGCCTAACTCTACTACGAAGAAAGCCCCAATTCACTCATGGCTGTGTGTAAATTGAATAAGATAATGGGCATTACAAAGATAATGAACTATGGAAGTCGCATTCCTTTTCGCATTTTAATTAAGCTTACCAGTTTTCGATTAGCAAGTTATTGTGATTACTCGCATCATCTATGCTAGCTGTCCAATTTACGATTCGCAGTCGATGGACGTTGTAAAGGAATTGTACTCTTCTTTACGGCGTCAAATTTAAAATTAGAAACCAGTAGTTAGATGCAATATAAATATACAGAGAAAGCTGAGTTGCAGTGCGGGACAGGTAGCTGTAAAAATTCGGGTAAGTGGGTTAGCGGCGTTTTTGCTTTAATCATTTTTCTCATGGTTTCTACACAAAATTAATTTTCGTCTGTAACATTGTTCATGCTTAGTTTTCCACGTTTTCTGGTCTGAAATACTGCAGCATTCACTTGTCGGTAAATACTATTTGAAGTTACTCCAAAATATTGTTTAAGTTGAATATGCAGTAGCATCGGTGTTTCTTTGAATATAACTTCTTAAGCTATGCGCTCATAAAACCAATACCACACAGCTCAAGAGCGTGCATTCAAATATTAGCTTAAACTCGTTATCTTTAGAGACATTTTACAGTGAGAAAATGGCTTCCCACAAGCTTCAAACTTATGATCCGCGAGCTGTCTGTCATCTGATGCCGTGAGTAGAAAAAGGAATTAAATGTTACGAGTTCAAGCCTATATTTGAATGCACATTTTTGTGCTGTGCTGCAGCGGTGCTTTCCAGGTGTGCGATAAGATTTACCCTTACCTCACCTGACATATTCTACACAATCATAACGATTACGATCGTCGTATATCATATCTACGTTATTCATATTCGATACGATTGTACTCGCTGGCACAGTTGCCATTTGCATAAAGAGCATAAAGAGCTCTGCTCGCATTTTACAGATTTTTGCAGAGCAGTAACTTGACTTCGTTCTAGCGCAGCAATGGAAGTCTATTCCAGTTGCTGCACTAAATCTTCTCGCACGAGATGTCTCATATTTAACACATTTGACTTGTTTCCACAAACACGCGCTCTGGGCGGGGCCTGAAGCGGAACGATCACACACTTTTTTTTTTCTATCTGTCAACATTTTTTCTTTTTTCCCTCTGTCGGCATCTTTAACTTGTGTCTTGGCTAATGACAGAAATTAACATTCCCATATTTTGTTAGAACTCTCGGCTGTTTAATATTGAAAGGATACAATTAAATTGTTTTGACGCCGATCGAATGAGCACTCAATTTTGATGAGAATGATGGATAAAGGAAGATGGTTGGTAATTAAAAGAAAAGGTAATTGTTCTCACCTACCGCAGGGTAAAATTAACGCTCATGGAACAGCGGGAACTAATTAATGCAGTTCCAATAGTGCACGATGTCGATGACGATATGCATTAATTCCTGTGTTCAAAGCTCTCTTGTAAATGATATCTTTATCACATCGACATGCCACAGAGCAGGATATTAAATACTAGACAAATCAAAGGTTCATACTTATTCTTTATTCATAGGAAGACAAGGTTGCTTACTGCATGTGAGTAAAAGTCCTGCACCGCTGTCAAGGCATGCGAGGAACAATGGTTTTGTTGGCATGGCTTATAAGCTAAGCAGCTTAATAAATGAATTCCTGATGGAATATCTTGTATGGAGGCTTGGGTGACGTTTAGCCAACTCCAGCAAACATCAAACAAAATACTCCATAGATTTCTTAAATGTGTTATAGTAGGTTTATCCAATCGGAGGTAGAGATCTATAAGCTACATAGTCTTAGAGAGTTTATCGCGTTTATGAAATTATGAGGTATATATGGTATGAGGTTGGAACACAGTACAAAGCTGTAAAAAGCGACTTATGGGTCCACGTTACGTAAGGTTGCCAGCTGGTATGGCTCTGTCGTAAATGTTCTATATTTAGCTCGGGAAATGTGAAAGTGGAGAAAATTTATGTTTGCAGATGCTTTCAACTCTTCTCGCACGAATCCCGGCTTATGATGTTTGAGTGAAAATAATTTGAGGAAAGTAGGACATTATTCTGACCCATTTTCCGTTTGCAAATATCTTATTTCGGTTTTTGGGTCTAGTTTTCAACTTAATACAAACAAAAACTTAGAAACTTAAAAACTTGGAAACTTAAGCTTAATCAGAACAGACTAAGTAAAGGAATAATATTATTTTCTCTTTGTGCGACACCTCATACAATTACCAGCTCGTGTCGGATCAAATTCCACGAATACTTGAAAAGATTTCTCGTAAAAAGTCAAGAGCGAGCGCGCCTTTCATTATGGTTAGCACAATCGATGCTCACTATGTTCGTACTTGACTCGATTCTAATCCCTGGGCACCACTCGATTTTGTTTTGACACATGACATACGTCAATGACATTGCTACTACACAGCCACTGGAATAAGTACAAACATATTTTTTTACCCATTGATACAGACACTTGGATGTCAAACTTATAATACGTTGATGACTCAGCTACTTGAAGTGCTCGAATTTTTATAAAACCTCGAGTTTGATTAGAAGGACGATGATGGATCGTGGGTATTCGTGGGTATACATCAAAAGGCTTTGTGCCTGTAACCTGTTGCTACATTTTTTTACGTTACTGTTCTTACGGTTCCTTTTGAATGTGACGACACTATTTTACAAAAAGAAATGCTGTTAAATTTTCTCAAACATTTCTCTTACTTAAAATGTTTTTGCCATTTGGGTACCTAAGATTGTCCGTCTATCTGTCTATCCATTTCACTCAATGTCACTTTCGCCGACATTGGTTTTTGAATAAACAAATAAATAAGACTCAATGAGCAAAGGATAGGCAGGCCCTTTTTTCTATAAATATAAGTAAAAATTGCTAAAAACTGAATCTGAAAATTATGAATCCCGTTTTATATTAAAGTTTAACATAGGTACCTAATTATTAAAGTGCCCCATGGTGCACCCGAAGTGTAGGTACTTGGTAGATGGTCGTGTATTTGTACAGCGGCGGCTCTGCAGCACTGCGGCGACGACGCGCCCTTACAGGTAGTACCTACTGTTGAGGATTGGCAGTGAATGCGTTAAAATTGGGACTTCAAGTCAACCTTTCTTTGGCTTAATCAACTATGACATGACGTCACAGCCAGCTGGCGCTCTCCGATAACTTACAGTCCGTCAGGACAGTCGATCAGTAGCAACAATGCTGCGATGCACGCCGACACAAAAGGCGATAATCTGCATGACGATTTTTTACCGTCGCCATTGTGGGCGCGCCGTCAGCAGCTGCATTTACACTATGATAAAATTTATAGATATGTCTCGAATCATCATCATTTCAGCTCGTTTGCACCCACTTTTGGGCCACCAATACCACCACCAGGCCTCCTCCAAAACACGCCATTCATCCCGTTCCCCTGCGAGTTCCATCCAGTGGCTTTTACCTAATGTTTCAAATATGGTACCCATACATGCCCTACGTAAAATTGCTACGAATCCTGTAGTGCGAATTTAACTAAGTGAGTAGTGATAAACAAAATCAATAGCCAATTTTATCAAACTCAAAATAAGTCATCATAATTATTTACAACCCGATTTCACCCACGGCTATAATTATATAGGCTCCCAACCCCTTGTCATACTCCCACACTCTTGCGATACTCCTTACTGCCCTGTGCTAGTCTCATCTAAGTGGTATAATAAAATTATTTCATGATGACTGATACATGAAGGGTGATCGGCAAATATTATATTAGGTTTGAAGTTGGAATGCGAGGTTGTCAAATGTCACGTCACACTGAATTGTGTGAAGCTGACATTCAAGTGACAGAAACCGACAGAAGCGTCAAACATGGCATCAAAGTGGTGCAGACGCCACTGGTCAGACGTCAGGTATTGTCAAAATAATTAGGTCTTGAACGAACTGAAAACAATGCCGCATCAGGATAAAAATTGGCCATAGAATTAGGAGAACCTACCTACCTGATGTGAAGGGAACTATGATTTAAAACTTTGATACAGAGTGACATGTTTGGTTGTTAGTTGAATCAGTTACCCTTAAACTTATAAAAAAATACCAACTTCATTTTCTAGTAATTTTGGAGCAGTTGGGAAGAGATTTTAGGGCTAAAAATCAACATATTCCCAAATGCTCCCAAAATACAATTGAACCGAAGTTGGTTTCATCGTGGGTTATAGAAAATGGTTAACGATTTGCTGCAAATTACATTTCCGTTAGCTTTATTTGTTGGAGAACGCAAAAATAAATTAAAACCGAACGAAACTACAAAATACCTGATTGTAAAAACAAAATAATTACTTGGGTCTGAATAAAATATATGTAAGCAATGTCACGAACTCCCCACTAGTATTTCTTTCATAAATTCACACCCTTATTACAAGTGACCCTTTGACGTGAGCATATATAAAAGTTCCTATTGATTTAGTATTATAGTAGTAAATAAAATTTGGTGGGGAGTAGGGTGGAGCGACATGCTATTGTGTTACGATGAGGGTAGGGTCCGAAATATTACAAACGGCAGCGACTTTGTAATTGATTCACTTATGTCCCTGCATAAGGTTTTATTCGGCGTTGTTGTACAGCAAAAACCGTGATAAAAATACCCAGACTTAGTGTAAAACTGTGAAAAAAATATACAAAATCTAGTTGTTATCATAATCAAAGTAATAAGTGACAATGATATGATAAGTGATAAACCAATTCGGTTATAGGTTTTATAGGCTTCATGTGAACGTTGTGCAGTGAATCTCCGTATACTTAAAAGCATAAAAATGGATTATTCAACAGGAACTACGTCTTCTATGAACAATATGAGACCAATTTTCGGGGCATACGCCTTTCAAGGTAAGTTCTCAGCTTATGGGCGATAGACACGAAGGATCAAGATGAGAGATATACCCGATATGCTTAATTACAATGTACCAATAAAACAAGCATTAATAACTTTTTGGAATCAAAGACCCGAAATCAATATCGGCTATTGCCTAAACAATAAAAAATTGGGCGTAGTGCATTACAACTATTTTCCACGACGGTTCCGTGAATAATTTTTATTGCATTCCGATGCCAGAATGGACACATTTTCAATAATTTTCCCAACGCTACAAGTTTATTTTACCCTGAACGTAACAACATTATCAAGAGATAATATCCGCAGTAAAACCCAGGATTATCTTGAGCTTGTTAAATCTCGAGACTATCGTAAAAATTTCAAAACTTATATCGAACAAAATATCAAAGAACAAAACCGTACGATATTGATAGTAAAACGATCGGTGATCACGGCAATCATTGACCACGTGCAACCCTAATAAAATCACAACAACGAAACCACAGTCATATTCCTATTAGATATCTATTAACGCGGTTTTTCTAAAAAAAGTTACCTTTCAAAGTGCCGCTTATTAACCACTCATCGAATGCGACCGTAAAATGTAAACTCGATAAAGCCACCAATTAAAACTTAACATGAGAATATCGACAATCAAAGCGCTGGCCGCTACATCTGACACCGAGATACAGAAAAACATTTCTTCCAAAAAATAAATCGTGTTTTTGTCGAACGCAAGGTCGCAAGCGCACCATGATTTTCGCCTTTCGACGAGCGCGATTACTGACAGAACCCATTACCTTATTTTAAACCTTATATCGAATGAAAAAGCCGATTTTTTGATTACAGACGCGAAGTTTGTCGAGTGTATCACGGGGTAGGTGGTGATAATAACAATGCTTTATGAAAAGGTTTAGCCAGCTAATTTGTTTTTTCTCGGCTACTGTCGATCTCGGTAGCGATGCAGCCTTTTTTGTTGGAGATCAATCAGTCAAAATAACAGTACGATACCGCCTTTGATGGTCCGTCAGACCTGTATTAATCTCGTCCCATACATGATTAGATCCCCGATGATGCAGCAGAGCTGGGTAACCGATCCGAAATTGGATGAATCCAACAAATGTAGATTAGTCGGTATTCTGTATAGGAAGACAAGAGTTCAATTATTGTTATCTTATTGTTACTAGCATCACATTAGGACACCTACGCAGAGTTTTATTCTTGAATCGTTCAAAAATAGCTTTCTGGTTTCAAGGAATAACAATAGAGAAATATGTGTACAAATCAAATAATATAGCAATTTTTAGTAGCGACAACCTTTGCAATAACTTTTAAAATCTATCATAATATTTTAAATTTCAGATTTTTTAAATTGGTTCTATGGTTTAAACAAAATCCTTTATGTCCTCTGACTAAAAAAAGTGGAAACATCCGATGTCAACGACATGCATCGTCCATCATTTTCGTAACTCCTTTTAAAATGCTCGTAACAAACCACTGTAACTTTATTTATATCACAGAAGTCAGCGATAAAAAACTTACGCGAGTGCACCAAAAGAAAGCCCTTGGGCCTAAAGAGCATAAAAAACATCGCGCTTAATTTGCATGCTTTTTTTAAGAATTTCTCTTTCTAATCTAGAATTTTATACAAATTTTTCCTTATTATTAATTTTTCAAATGATCTTGAAAACTCTCTCCCTCTGAAAATGTAAGTTAATTATACAATACTTTATTGCACACAAAGAAAAAACAAAAAAAAAATACAGGAAAAGAGGTATAATAGTATACCTAACATTTAGAGAAATATTAAAACTTTTTCTTTTCCATGTAATGATGTGAAAACCCCAGTACAAGCTCCCAGAATAGTACGTCTTCGAATGCTTTTTGCGACATCTGATAAAATTCACAATGATGTGAAGGAAAATGATGAATGAGTAATGAGACGTTGGATAACGACTTTTGGGTGCGACTGTGCGTCCTCGCACCTTGATTGCCAATTATTTCGTTTTGCTGTGAAAAAGCTTTGTTCGAATACCGCCCTCGTGTTATAAGAAGCTTGAAAAAGCTTATAATATTCTTTTAATAGCAAAAATACAACATCCTTACGTATTGGTAGAAAATGGCTTCTCAAACATAATAGAAGGGCAATTGAAAAAGTGTTTGTTTTGAGTTTGATGTTGAAAACTGATTTCTACTTTTCTCAGCACTCTGTGTTGTTTAGTTGAGCTTTTTATTGAGTGCTTCGATTGCAAAATATTTTTTTGTACTAATTCCACTCTGACACCACTTGCTTAAGCTTGCCAAAACTTTGAAAGGGTTTGGTATACGCAAATAACTTCTTAACTAAACCTACCTAAATGTACGGGTTTTTTGCTTTTTTATGGTCCGTAGCATTTTCGAATGTTTTCGTACACCTACATTAAAACTACCTAATGTTTTCACAAAGACACATTTGAAGATCAATAAGGTAAAACGAAAGAAACAAAGACTACACGCAGATGCTGGACGCGGGTAGCTGAAGACAGGGCGCTATGGCGCTCATTAACGGAGGCCTATGTCCAGCAGTGGATTAGCATAGACTTATGATGATGATTATGAAGGAAGAATTGGTTCCAAGAGGTTACCTATTACTTACCTCCCAGAATCTTGTACCAATATAGTGATACCATACAGTAGCAGCGTTAATCTATTATGTCCAACAAAAACAGTAACATCATGATTCTCCAATTAAACTCAGACATTTCATCAGTATTAATAAAACAGGATTAAAATAAGACAGCAATTGTATTCGAAATTAAATCGGGTGCTCCATTGAAGTGTAATGTAATCAAGATGCTGAGGGTTCTCAAGGAAAAGGCTGTAAGTCAATAAAATCGATTCTTCTTGTGCCTTGTTGTTTGTGGTAAGGACAGATACTCGTAGGATATTTATAATGATATTATTATTTTGGAGATCTCTTTGCTCCTTGCTATAAGCGGTAAGGACCGATAGGATATGTTTGAATGACATATTTTGGAGAGCTTTTTGATCTAGGCTTGCTGGGAAAACGCTACAAGTCAAAATTAAAGATGTTAATGCTATTTGTGGTAAGGACCAATAGGATTTGTTTCGTCCTCTTCTAGGCTTTATGTTATCTACTATGGACATTAGACACATGCATCTTGCATTTAAATTAATTTCCTTCCTAAAGTGTAAATACCAAATAACCTCGGCTTAAAGATTATTTATTTCTCAAAGAACATAAAAGCAGTTCACTTTTATGAGAAAAACAAAACTTGCATATTCATGAACTTTCATAACGCAATATTTTGCGTTATAATAGTTAAACATATTTTCTTTATGAAATAAAAAAATAAAAAAAAACAACAATTTTGTGAACAGAACTTCAGATTTTAAATAATCTGCAAAACTACAGTTAGGAGCATGTTACCCAAAGAGGGTTGATTAATCACACGCTGTTCTGATGACTGATTCGTTCGAAGGGTTCTCGGCTACCTCTTACACACGTAGTTATATTGATAGCGAGGGAATAGAGTGCACCTGTGCTTTTGTAGGACTGCACAGGCCTTGGGATGAGTTTTGCATAGTTTCCGAAAACTACAATAGTTTTCATTTCCTACCGGATATTGAGAGGAATTACTTTTCGAAGTATGACGGTGATCCAATAGTCTTACAAACCAGATTACAGTTTTTGAATGATTTTGAGTAATTTGTTGCAGTACGAGTTTCAACATCGACAAGTAAGCGAAAGAAACTATCACGTTCTCGAAAACTTTTCCGTTTTGGTATTTTGCTAAATCGTACTATTGTCCAGAAGTCGGTATACATTTGTGGTAACAGGATGTTGGTTTTCCGGGTTCGACCTCATGATAACCGAGAGTCGCAAAACCCTTCCTCTTAATTATTTGACAAATAGAAAATAAAACATTATCTCAATCAATTCTATTGATATTTTTTGTATGGTGAACAAAAATTATTTAAGTACCAGAGTGATATCAAAAACTTTAAAAAAAATATTTCGTTATCCATATTAAATGTGGCTTTACCTACCTTAGCGAACAAGAAGTGAAGTCGCAATTTTAGCTTAGCTCGATATAGTTATTTCTGTTTGTTTTTCGGTTCTCTCATAGAAATTCAAAAGGTTAGCGTAGTCTCGAACCGAGTGGAAGGTTGCGGGTTCAAGTCCCGGTCAGGTCGTAAAGTTTTGGGCATATATGGATTCTTAGCATAAACCTAACTAAGTACATACCACCTCAAAGGATCAAACTATCAGGCTAACTACTAACCTTCAAGTTCAGAAACATCATAAAGAATCCCCTAAAACCTTTACAAGAACATTTTCTAATGTATTAAATTCTCTGATGCTAACATTTGTATCTATTAGAAATCATACAAAGCATGTCTGGAATCTTTCATCATGGCGATCTATGCTCTGTTTTCTATAGCGCGAAGACAGGGGCGAATGCAGGATATTTTAAAGATTTTTTTTTTTATAATTTTACCACGGTATGATTAATACATCCAGTATTAATTGTGTTTTTTTCTTGATTATACAATATACTGAAAGCCGAGAGCTGGTGAGTTTCTGGCGCGGGCGCATCAGCATTGCCATACAGCGGGGCAATGCAGAGTGTTGATATGGACCGGTTGAGCAACCTATCGATTGTTTGCAACTTTGCAACAGTCTGCAGTTGGCTCAATTGTTTCAATTGTAAATACTAGTTCTAATTTGTTTCTTTTATTTGATTGTCATGTTCTTTGTTAATATCAAATATAAAAATGCTTTATTTCCAATATGCTTTATTTCCTTAGACCTTACAGGACTCTTGGACATGTCACAAAATTCAAATTAAATAAGTAAAACTAGGAAATAAAGTTATCACTTATACACCAGCCAAGCTCGATGTGGAATTTTAGTAAACAAACCACGGCACAAAAAACGAAAACTCACTTGATTGGCGTCGAGGTTCAGATATAAACGTAAGCAACATTTATTTAAGGAAGGATCTCAAATCAACAAGTAATGTAAATTGCATTCGACGGGTTCCGGGCTAATTGTATTATGCGACACTCTGGGCGATATAGACTTTTATACATATTTGGAACCAGCAAATTTTTCTGCATCGTTTGAACTGGGTTTGGTGACGATCAGAGCACTTTATTGTCACTTAATACAACTGCATTATTGGGCCCATTTTGGACTGCAATATATGAAGTGACACAAAATATTGACAAATTTAGGAACTGTGTAGTTAAGCTCACTACCAAATACCAGACAGTTGTTTAAACTATTTTTCCAAACATTCTTATCTTAATATATTAATATAAAATTTACTAAATTTTAGGATAAGTATGGGCGGTTTGTTTACAAACATTCTACATCCAGTTTTGGCTAGTGTATAGACTTATTGTTCACTTCAATATTTTTAAGGTAAAGTAAAGAAGTAATAATAAAGTTGATAAAGTATTATATACTGAATACATTCCAACTGCTTTTTCCGAAGTGCAGGACTAAGGCAAATGTCTATGCTCTATGCTCTATGGCTGCAACACACATACATACGTAAAAAAAAAGTACGGATTCTTAGTGATGTGCACTAAGAATCCGTACTTTTTTTTTATGTAGGTTAAGCATACATATGTACCGACTACTTTTTAAGTCTTTTTTTATGTTCTGATGTACCTACCTTTTTGTTGTGTTTTATATACATATGTATTGTGTGTTGCAGTTGCAAATAAATGTTTTATCTCAGACAGATAGATATCTATCTATGCAAAAACGTGCCTAGCGAAAGGCCCATGCCTAGCAATGGGTCCATAAGGAATCAGAACTTATAAGACTTTCATAGACTTTTTGTAAAGTTCTAAGAATTAATCAATAAATTGTAAAAGTAAAACGAAAATAGATAATAGTCTATTTTCTTTTCGTCTTATGTTTTCAATAATTCTTTGACTGGGTTGAACCAAAAAAAATAGATGAAAACACTTGCCTCATTCCATCTCTGTTCCACTGACAAGCCATCCGCCAACATTGGAATTTGTCACAGCGTAAGTACAATCGGGGGAAAATGCGCTTTATCCTAAGAAAAGATTCGTTATTGGATATAAAACAATTATTTCCATCAGACTAAAAGATGATACTATAGGACACGAAACAATTTTATTTCTATCAGACTATAAATTTGTAGGCTTCATTTAAAAACAATAGGGAACCCAAACAAAACTTAATTGACCGCCCAATGTTCAGAATTACAAAATTCAAATTCGTTTATTTTGTATGTACAAACTCGAGCTCTAACATTACTAAGTTACATCATCATCATCATCAACCTATCTTAGTCCACTGCTGGACATAAGCCTCCCCCAATAAGCTACCTAATAGGTACCTATTCTTCAAAATAGATATCAAAAATTAAGTATAATAGGATAGCTAAATAAATAATAACACACCTTTCAGCGATAGAACGCCAGACAGCTGAGTGGTACTCTAGGGGGAAAAATATAAAATTTCTATCGTACCACAGCCTGATTGAGTTATAAGCTATAATGGCAATAGCTCCGCTCCACAGTTTTTCACTTGAATGCCATTGGACATATTTAATATACATTAGGATTTCTTGTGCCTTCAGAATGCGTATCTTGTTTATTTCGATTTGTCGCCTCTGATATATGAATCCTTTTTGTTATAGCAACGTTATTATGGGCTATTGAACATGATTGCGTTGTTATGCGTTGAAGTTGGACCAATTGGTTTTGATACAGAAATTCCACAAAACAAACATACCTTCTGACAACAGATTTTACAGCTACGATGATTTTTTAGCCTGTAAAAGTGACAAAAGATTGTTATCTTACTGTAGATACATTAAGTATTATTTTTTTTATTATTCTAATTACAATTTATTAATAATTATATACTTTCTGACTGTGTTTTAGCTCTGATGGCAAATATCATGTTCAAATTAAGTATTTTTGTGGGGTTTGGTATTGAGAAGAGTACTTTGAAGCAACACATAAGCTTATCAGTTCTCGTATGAAAGCTCTGTCCACTCTCATCTGCTGAACTGTTTCCCAGGATATGTATTCGACTCATACGCTCTCACAACGTAATAATAAAGGCATAGGTAAGGCCAATAATCAATAATAATCAATAATCATTTATTTCGTACATTGCAAGAATTACACGTCACATTCGTCTCTATAAAAAATAAGTAAATAATATTTTATGTAACCTCTAGATATTATTCAAAAATTATGCAATTGTAATATTTAATTCAAAATTATAATTAGAATAATAAAAATAATAATACTTAATATATCTACAGGAAGATAACAATCTTTAGTCACTTTTACAGGCTAAAAAATCATCGTAGCTGTAAACGCTGTTGTCAAAAAGCCAGTGCTTCAGCTTGTATGTAAAAGATTTCAGGCTTGTTGCTTCCGCTACATTTTTAGGAAGACCGCTGTGCACTGTCGGTCGCATTATGCGCGTTAACTTTCCAGACTTCGCGAGAGTACGACGCAGGATGGTAAGTTTGTCCGCTCGCCGAGTTTTGTACGACCGGTAACGAAATTCCATGAACACATCCAAAATTACTTAACATTTAACACCTAGTCATCAAATAAAACCACATTTTCCAAACAAAATATGCCCAATGCAAATAACAAGTTATAAAAGGAAACTAATTTCTAGTGCATACACGTTGAAAACTATTGTAATAAAAAAAATTATATAATAATATTTAGTTGTAAATGCTAGTTCTAATATGTTATTAGTATTTGATTGTAATTTTCTTTGTTAATAAAGGCCATTTACTTTAAATATGACTTTAATGATAAACCTCATACTCCCACAAAAACGATATCAGAGAGACAAACCGTCGCCAAGAAACCCTTCAAGCTTATCAAAGTTATCCAAATTATCAACCTTATCTTGTTCCATCAAGGTTTGAATTTGCTAGTGGAGATACCAGGTAAGGGACAAAGCCGGTAGCCTTCTTATAATCGAGAGTGGCTCCGGTTTGATAGTTAATTAAAGAACTCAATAACATGCTGTAATGCAAGTCAGCTGCAATCTTCGTTGTGGTGGTGGAAGTTTGTGGAGTTGTTGAAACCGCCTCAACAAGAAAAAAGAGACAGTCTATATTTCATTCAATCTTTCATTCAAGTCATCAATTAAAAGACTAATGATTATGCTACCTTTGTACGGTTAATATACTGCAGCCCTTTAATATTATCAGTGGGCAGATTACACTTTAAATTAAATTCAAAGAGACATGTTTTTGTTAAACAAGTGAATATAAATTTTGCTTTTCATTTATCTGCCTACACACCTTAAGAGTTTGGAGTGTGTGAGAGTTTTCTCACCGCATCATCTACCACAATCATGGTACCCCAACATAAGCAGATGCAGTAAGTTTAAGTTATTTCTGAAACTAGGAGTCAGATGGATTGAGAAAACGTTTCGAGCAGATCGAGGGTTTCAGAAAGACTAACAAAGTTTAATCTTATGGGGTTTCACCCGTGCGACACGACATTGGGAATAACCTTACATTGAGAGCATTCAATTGAAAGTTACTAACTGGCGTGGCGCAGTGACCCGAAGTGGAACTTGGCTTCCGAAACCAGAGATCTCCAGTTGTTCCGATCCCTTGCCGTTTCAGTCCAGTCGACGGCACGAAGTTCTTGTAGTTCTATCTCAACTTCGTCGCTACAGGGATACCTCGGACGACCGATAGGCTTTCGGCCACTTGGGCTATCCATGTACGCTCTGCTGGCTGCTTGATCCTTCCTCATTCGGGCTACATGCCCGAGCCATCGAAATCTTGAGGATTTGGTTTGATAGTTGCAAACTATTATTCTCAGTATTGAGGCTAGTGTAGAAATGGTAGGGTTCAGAGATTTGGAGGTTCTCACAACTCATTAACAATATCAACTCTTTGCACAACATCTATGGAGGTGCAGTTCCTGAGAAGATGAATCTACGTTTTAGGAGCAGCACGAAGTATGCTCTGCCAACATTTTTATTCATCAAAATTAAGTTGAACTGTAATTAAGTATAAATAATTTCACCAAAAATTACGCTTATAGGTAATGCATTACGCTGAACCGAGAGAAACTGTCAAGATTTTATGCCTTAGTGGCCGTGTGCTTAGTGGAATAGTACAAGGAGAGGTAATATGTACAGTTTGTCGTAGAAGCTAGCACGATACTAAGTGAGCAAGAGATTCCTCCACCACCGCTTTTTATGCGCGAATAGGAAGTTAGGTTTATAACTCTACCCACAAATATTGAACTTAGATCCAGAAATATTTATGAACTCCGGCCTATACATAATATAATGTAACTATCACTCTTAGTTCAGAGTACGTTAACATACACTATTATCATAATATTTAAAAATGAAACCCTGCATTAGTTCCACAAACAGGTAATATTTAAAGCAATAAAAGTGTTATCGCTAGGTTTATCGCGGTGCAGCGGAGCGCATTTTGCACGCTCCTAATGAATGCCATATGAAACAGGCAATTTATGACATGAATCCTTATCACTATGCCCGAAGGTCAGATAGGCTAAAGCCGATTCTAGGTTTTCTCGGTTTCGGTTTCAGCTTCGGTTTTGATGTTGGATTCGGCGTCGTTCAACTTTATCAAATTATGTGCTCGCATACCAATCTGCATCAGCATTGCCATACAGCGGGGCAATGCAGCCAGCGTCTTGGGGACGCTTCCGACTGGTATTGATATGGATCAGTTGAGCTACCTGTAGATTGTTTGCAACAGTCTGCAGTTAGCTTAATTGTTTCAATTGTAAATACTAGTTCTAATTTGTTTTTATTTTTGAATTGTAATTTTCTTTGTCAATAAAGACATGTAACACTTAACTGTTATTTAAGTATTTATAGATTAAAGCAGTGAAAACTAATCCACCCGGATAATGGACCAAAGTGGAAACTAATTCAATAATGGTTTAGCAAAGTGAATCAGAGTAGAATAGGTCATTTTTTCTTATGTACAAAAGCGAAATCATGTTTGTATTTTAAAAATAAGTAATCGGAATATGACTACATCATAGAAATCTGGGTCAACGAAATACAGAACGAATTCAAATGTAGGTAGGTACTTTCAAATTGTTTTTTTTTATGTAGGTACTATGGCAAATGTAGGCAGGTTGCACTTACTTCAAATAAAATAAAATAAAATTATGTTACAATATAGCTTAGGTTATTAAAACAAACCGAAAAACATTTCTAAAAAATAGAATGCGCTATCACTTATCAGTAATACATTTTATATGAGAAAAAACCAAGCAATGGCTAAGCTACTATTGACAACATTTACACGCACTAAATAAATATAAATTCATAATTTGAAACTAATTAGCTTTGTCGAGAACTTCTCAAATGACTTTTGAAAAATACACAGCAATAAAGTTTTTTCACGTGGCAAGTTTGACAGGTCTCGTATCGGCATTTCAATTCGAGTTATTTCACTGATTCTTGATTTTCTGAATATAATTGAGTAGAGTGATAGGTATGTCTCCTAAAAAATATTTTGTTAGGGCCTGTCAGGTTTCATTTCATAAATTCATTTCAACTCGCCAAAACAGTTTGCAATGTTTCCGAAAGTATACATTTGATTGTCGACCGTCAGGATTTATTTCTGCGATTAATGATTTGGTATCCTTAGAACGTATTTACTGTTTCAATTCAAGTGTTTGTCTTTAGATAAATATAAAATTGTTCAAGTGGGAGTCGACTCGCACACGAAGGGTTCCGTTCCACAATTGATATAAAACCACCCTAGTAACCCCTAGTAATGCACAATCTGTAAAAACTCAACTGTCTACCTTGTACGGTTCAAGAGATAGAGCCCTCTGAAAGACGCACTGACGGACGGACGGACAGCGGAGGCTTAGCAACAGGGTTCCGTTTTCACCCTTTGGGTACGGAACCCTAAAAATAATGATTGGGAAAACTGGAGCCAAAAATAGCCCGTCGATGGTCGGAGCTTCAAAATAACCCGATGTAGAGGGAGAGGAGTGTTGGGTAAAGATAAGCTTTTCACTAACAGAGTTATTCGCGGCTTATTCAAATTTATTTACCCTTACAGTTTAATCGCGACCTAAGCTTAGGTTGTGATCCCAAAGAGCGAAAATACAACAACATTTTTTTTCATAACGAAATAGGTACATTTTGATTAGCATTTTGTGCGTATTCGATGTTTCGTTGCACGTGATGGTCGATGACATTATAGAGGTCTGGTGTGAAAATATTGTAAAAGTTTAATGTACTCTTTATATCTACTAAAATGCACTAGATTAAGGTATTATATTGCGTTTACATTGGCGACGGTCCTTCGATAATCTTGGATGTGTTGATATTACAGTGCAGCGCAGGGAGGCGTTTAATTATAATTTTGGTAAGGACTTCCAAACTACTTACAAATTCTATTTTAGCAGAGTTTTTATAGCCTCTCTTGTCTTGGACATCAGAACACTTCTTACATCTTTAGTAATTCGTACTATTTCTTTGCCTGAATCCAATCATAAACAAATACATCTTCAGACAAGTACCTACTACTTGTTTGAAAATGTATTTGTACCAACGTACCTCTGTATTTTTCAACGTTCTTCATATCTCATTACGAAATCGAATGAGATGTTTAAAAGAAGTGTTGTCGGCGCCTTGTATCTCGTGTGTGACCATGAATAAGTCAATGAAAACAAATAGTATTCGGCTACTAGTGTTCTAAAAGCTTTCTGTATGTATGATCTCCTATTGTTCAATACCAGTTTTGTTTCTAACATCGTGTATGTAAATTTATTCGTTCCCAAAGAATAGTGGAGCATATTTTTGTGGTAAGATCCAATGCGCCGTACATATAGATAGTTTTGAGGCGTAATTTGGTAGACACCGAAACTAATTTATTTAACAAAGGAGGGACCGACCGACAAAAGAGTTTTTATGCGTATACAAACATATTGCTAGCTCGGGGACACAGATACCTCTCTGTAACTATTTGGTTTGTTACATAGGTTTTCACAGAATCTATGTTCTGAAAAGTATTACAAATACCTGCATCGTCAAGAGATGGACCTGAAGTTAGCTGGCAACATATTTTTCACTTAGAAACTACTACTGTATACCTAAGTACGACGTCATCAGAAAACTCTAGGTACTTTAAACATCTTTGACTCGTTCTGATGAAGTTTTTCAAAAACATACAAGGTAGGTAGTTAACCCGCTTAAATTGAATTCACCAAACTATGATATATTTTTTATTAAAATTCTTTATAGATTTAAGTTTTTTGAGGTTTCTTAACACTATTTAATTATACGTATAATTAAAATTTATCAGCAAAGTTTTTTTTATTTATTTATTAACATAGAAAATTACATAGAAACAAATTAGTAAATACTAATTTGTAATTGTAAATACTAGTTGTATTTACAATTGAAACAATTGAGCTAACTGCAAACTGTTGCAAACAATCTACAGGCAGCAAAGAAAATTACAATCAAAGAATAGAAATTATTTTGTACTATTTGATAATTTCATTTATTATATTTTGCAATAACTTACTGACAGCTCCTCATCAAGTTGCGGTACATTTAGTTAATTTAGAGGAAAACCTTATTTAAAAAATATTGGGTAGGTACTAAGAAACTGCGGCCTAGCCCGCACCGGAAATTAAAAATTCCAAATAGGGACGTTGAAAACCGCAACATATTTTTACACGACATTGAAACATAATCAAATGACACGTTTACGGAAAGACAAGATTTAAATCATACCTATTCACATAGGTATGATTTAAATCTTGTCAAATTATTAAATGTTATTTAATAATTATTAAATGTTATTTAATAATTTGGGCGCAAAAGATGGTAGTATATTTTATGGCTTAAATACCTACTATTCATCATCATCATCATATCAGCCTACACGCGTCCACTTCTGGACAAAGAGTCTCCCTGCGTGAGACTCCGTGGGACTCCCTGCGCTACAATGTCGTCGGTCGATCGAGTACATGTTTTCCCAACAAGGTAAAAATCTAATCTCACTAATATTGTAAATGCGAAAGTTTGTATGTTTAGACGGGTGGATGTATGTTCGGTACTTCTTCACGCCAAAACTACTGAACGGATCGGGCTGAAATTTTGCATAGATATAGTTCTAGGCCTGGAATAAAATATAGGCTATGTTTCATTCATAAATCAGTTCCTATGGGATTGAAATAACCTTTAAACGTTTCCATATAGAGAAAGCGTGCGAAGCCGTGGGCAGAAACTAGTTTTATCTATAAAAAAAATTGTTAACCAACAAAATTTAAAAAACCTAGCTAAATGTTACATTCGTTGTGATAAGGAATTCAAAGAAGTTGGTCTAGCCTTGGTCACTGCGTTCGTCAATGAAAGTTTTCCATTTTTCTGTGAGAAACAACATGGGGTCTTATTTTAATGAGAATGGAAAAAATCTGAGGAAATGAGTCAGGAATAAGTCGTGCCGCTCCAGTTGACATAATTGCAGGTGTGATAAACCATTTTGGTTAAACAAAAATGTTTATCTTCACTCATGCTTTCTATATAGAACGTGCAAGAGTGATCGACATAGGACAGGAAGTGGAGTGAAATCTCTACCTTTTTTTTTTTATTATCCTGAGGGAAATGCGCACGCATATTGTACTGCCACGGAGAGACAGTACGATTATGTGAGACTCCAACACCACTAAAACCCTTAGGGTGTTTCTGCTTCTGCCGCTTGTGGTGGGAACGTGGGGACGCTATACTTCCACGAACCCACTGCTACTGCCCGATATCGGGCCCCTTACTGCGGGGTGTGGAGCACCCCCTTTGCGACGCGCCAGAAACACATGACGCGCCGCGACCACCTTGGAGACCTTACCCTCCAGTTGGGCGTCGCATGACCCCGTGTCCGAACGCCCTAGGTCCCCCTGCGACGGGTCAGTCGAGTGGCCCCGCCACCTACCACACAATCGCAGAGGATAGGGAGAGCGGCCCTCGCCATACCGATACTCCTTCTCCTCTGCAACCCCACCCCGTCCGCCATCAAACGGTGGCGACCCCACCAAGACCGCGGAAAGCAGGGAGAGCGGCGTACCTCAATACCGGCACTCCTCTTTTGCCGTGGCCTCCACCTCTCTGCGGCCATGCTGCCCATACAGCACAGCCACCCGCCTCAGCTGCGGTGCTTCCCATACGACACCGCAACCTACTACCGCTCCACTGGGCTTAGAGAGCATAACCCAGAGGAGCAGTCCCTCCTGGGGCCTGCCGTATCGCCGTCTGCGTTGGCAGGGCCCCATGGTTTCCTCTTAGCTTCATTGCGGTTGACTAGGCCGTGATTACTAAGCCACCCTGCCCCGGCAAAGCGGGAACCCTTCCGGAGGATGATATCTCTACCTGCTTTGAAATAAGCTTTGCAAAATATTGTTCAGTAAAAATAGTAGAATGAAAACCCAACAGCTCTATAAACTTTCCCATTTGCAAGAAATAAAATAATACTAGTAATTTAATTAGCATTTTTTGTCTCACTGCTAGGAAAATTCTCGCCCCTGGTAATACTCAACTAATATTAATTTATACGGCAGAACGGAAAACGGCGCTAGAGTCCGTAGGAAGCCCCAAAGATTTTCGACTCGTCGTTCACTTGACCTCGTAGTGCAATTGGTAGCGCGTTCCCGTACTGAGGAAAGGTTGCAAGTCTTGAACTTGTTGTTTCCTTCGAAACGAATCATTTGTGGGATATTATTTATTTTCTTAGTAATTCATTATTCTGGACATTTTACACACATTATGTAGCGTCAAAGTGCGTTAACAATTATATGAAAACCCACAAAATGTTACAGCTTATACTAAATCTGAAGCCACAGGTTGAGCATGCCTGACTTAGTGGCTTCCGGTGGACAGTCACAGGAACACCTGCTCATTGCTCTGATACATCAACCCACAATATCCAACTTTGGACTTTGAATCCAACTAGTTGAGTTCAAAATAGAACACACAACGTCGAGTTTGCAATCCAATTTTCAGTTTTAGATCAGCTTATTTAATGGAATCGCGTTTCAGCCAGTTGGAGCTCCGTTACGATGTTGATTCATTTATGCTAATAAGAATAGATCAAGAATAGATCTGTGCTTTTTGGGTGTGGTAGTTGATTTTCCAAACTAATGTCCGAATAGAAACACGAATAATTGATTCTTTGTGTTTATTGTGCTGAAGTACCGTGGCAATCGCGGCGTAAGAATCGACCCCACTAACTCAACCAGCGGATGTCGTAAGAGGCGACTAAGGGAACCTAAAAGTAGAATAAGGGCAGCGGCATCCTTGTGTGTATTTTAACACCTTCACTGCGATCACCAATGCACCTGCCAAGCATGGTGATTATGGCAAAACCCCCTCATTCGGGGGGGCACGGTTAGCAGTCGACTCTCATCAGCCCATAGTGCTGATGAGAGTCGATTACACAAGGTTGCGGGTTCGATTCCCGCCTTGGGATAAATGTTTGTACGATCTGCAAATTGTTCCGGGTGTTCTTGGTATTTTCTATGTATGATATAAAATATATATGTATGTATGTAATGTATCGTGTTAAGTATATCAGTCATCTAGTACCCATAAATTTTAAATTTACTAACAAATTATAGATCCTTTTTGTTGATGTGTGGATTGTCCAGTATTATTTATCTATTTCTCCTTCGGCTTAACCTTTACAATTTTTTGTACTGAATTAACATGAACTCTCATTTTAACCACATCGTGTTAATTACATAACCATTAAGTCACCCTAGGATATATTATAAAAACATGCCCGAGGATTTTCCATTAACATTCCCATCCTGATTGAAACTGACCATCGCACGGAAGTGGGACTTCGTGGGACTCTTGT
The DNA here is from genome assembly GCA_963662085.1 of Eupithecia inturbata. Lineage (NCBI taxonomy): Eukaryota > Metazoa > Arthropoda > Insecta > Lepidoptera > Geometridae > Eupithecia > Eupithecia inturbata. The sequence continues at coordinate 6,652,054 of OY759195.1, forward strand.
AACACTGGTAGCAAACTTATCAATGGATTCCACGGAATAGAGTGTACAAAAACCTGAAACCACCCATCGTACTGTACAATAAGGTTCATTATTGTGTTTGGAACTAATGTCCAGGCTATCAATGAGTCCACTATGGTGTTTTTGAAAAGTCATCGTGTTTTAATGAAACGTGGATGACATGCTAGTCGGTTGTTCTTTTTAGCGCCGAATTTTTTACTCGTTTTCGGTTGCATGGAGCTTCGACTGAAATTAGGTTTGATGCTGATACTCTTGAGTTTAACTAAGCTTTTTTTATATTGGTCCTATGAGTTACTTCAAAAGTGGTTCATGCAGCAGAAATATGTACATGACCTAGGCATCTATGACCCCCATTTGGTGGTTGTTTGTGGGGGAGTACTGTGATATAAGTACTCAATATTTTGTATATTGTTTTGTGTATTGTTGTCATCACATTTGGCTTAATTGGTGGATTTGACGACCGATGTGGCGCGGCGGGCGAAGGTCCGCGTGCGACGCAGAAGGTTGCGGGTTCGATTCCCGCCTGAGGACAAATGTATGTACGATCTGCAAATATTTGTTCCGGGTGTTCTGGGTATTTTCTATATATAATAAAAAATATCTATGTTATGTATTGTATTAAGTTTATCAGTCATCTAGTGCCCATAACACAAGCTCTGCTTACTTTGGGGCTCGATGATGCTGTGTGGATTGTCCAGCATTATTTATTTATTATAATTGGTAGGTAATATATATATATATATACATATATACATACATATATATATATATAAGTATCACAATGTAAATTCTGTTGGGAGTAACAAGTGGAAGGCAGACCGAGGTTGTTTTTGGTAAAAATATTACCTACTAAGGTGAGTAGTAGATACCTACTTGTCTAGTCTAGGTAAGTAAAAATTATAAAGTCTTTAAATAAAACAGTCAATTTCAATAGGACTGAGACAACGCGTACTGTATCAAATCAAATATTATCCCAATAATATTTGATTTCTTAAAAATATAGTTAGTTATGTAGGAACGCAAGTTTAGTAAAAAAAGTTAAGAAGAAATTAGATTGTTGCTAAAATATTGTTTTTATGTCATTTTTATTATGTCAGTTTGTCAATTTTGTCATAAAAAAAAAATTTACGCCATATTAGCATTTGCCAATTAAGAATTGTTTTAATTTATTTATGAATGTCTTTCATTACGTTTGGAAGCTTGTTGTATTTGTTTTATTAAAACGGTTTCGACAAATTTTATATAACGTCATTAGCGGCTGGTTTACACGTAAACGGATACGTGACGGTGGTTTATGCTTTATGCTTTCTGTGTTTCTCATCAATCCAATACATAAGCTTGATAAAGTTACTTTATTTCCCCTTGTGTGTAAAATGTAAGTATGTACTTAATGTTATTGCCAAACATAATATCTCAATCATTAGACTTATTTAATAAAAATTATATATCTATGTATGTAAGTATATCAGTCATCTAGTACCCACAACACAAGCTCTGCTTATGCTGTGTGGATTGCCCAGCATTATTATTATTATTCACATCATTTATTTTAAATCTCGTTATAATATACATTTTTTTACTATAGAAAATAAAATATTACAAAACTATTCTACAGTAAAAAAATATATCAAAACGGTGCTGGTGGGCTGCAGAGAGAGGAACTTCCTGACGATGCGCGCCGAGTCCAGGTGTACCGCCTTTTGGATCTGACCCTTGATCCAACTTCCTAGCGAGAGTCTCTTGGGATGTTGATCGAGGCTCTTCGCTATTACGCCGTTAACCGAAACGACTATCGGAACGACGGTCGCTGAATCAACATCCCACATGCTGACAACCTCACTAGCCAAGTCAAGATATTTACTAAGTTTATCTTTCTCAGCTTTAAAGAGGTTAACATCCATTATTATTATTATTTAAATTGGACCTCCTATCTACCAGATATAATGTTATTATGCAAGTGATGTTTACCTATAAGCGGTTTGTGCACATATCAATAATTCATAGTTAATTATAAAATGTATTTAATCTGTAACTCTTACGTCTTCTCACATGTTGGTATTTTTATAAGATATTTAGATATAAGAACTCAGTGTATGAAACAATTGGTAAACCTAGTAAAGAAAATAAAATTTAACAAGTTATTATTACAAAAGGAAAAAGGAAGCACCATAAGGGTTTGTACGCAGAAAAAAAAAGGCAGACAGTGATTCGTAATCCGCCTGCTAAGCGTGGTGATTATGACAAAACCCCCAAAATCCCCAAACAAGGGGATGTATGGGGGAGGTACGTTCAACGTGGACTGGACGTATCAGTGCTGATATACATATTATCTAGTACTAAGTAGTCTCTTTTTATTTTATTGTCTTAAAGTTTTTTTTGTGAGTGTAGTGTGTAATAAATATTTTTCTTTCTTTCTTTCTTTCTTTCCTATATATTAAGTTTAAATTAGTCAATTATTTAAATCTGTAAATCTAGGTAATTTCCAAGATCCCCTTTTTAGTGCTCAAAAGTTATACCTAAGTGCCTAAAAAAAATAAACGCTTAGTCGGTTTTCTATCGAAAGCGTGAGAACAGACTTTTAGTAGAAAAATAGAACAAAAAACGGTACAGTTACAAATTATTGTGCCGTGTAAATTAAAGATTCAATGCAAAATTTAATGCTTTGATGCTATCTGTAGCTGATTTTGTTTGGGGTAAATTAATTATGGCAATTTGAGTCGTCCAGACCGTTCAAATTACGATTTTGTAGCTCTTGTTCGGCATTTGTTTGGGTTAGACAAGTGTTTGAATTTTTCTTTTATTTTCCGGAAATAGATCGTACAAGCCGGTTATTTTTATATTTAATCGGTTTATTTTTATTTTATTTTAAACCTTTGATATTTGAATTCATTATTTGAATTTGGAATTCCTATTGTTTCTGAGAAAAAATGATTCGTTTTTATTTTTCTTTATACTATGTTCGGAAAAAAAATTACTTTGTACAACAAGTAAATTTTTTCCGAACAAATAAAGAATAATAAAAAAACCGGCCAGTTATTCAGCTTGTTTTTTGTTTTATTTTATATAACGCTCAATGATGAAATGTGTTATTTAAATTTGGAGTACCTACATGAGACATAGGTGCCTAGGTACTGTAGGTACTTTGTACCTAGGTAGGTAGTTACCTACCTATTAATATTTGTCGAGGTTTCGGTATAATGTCGACGATATACATATTTGTAAGTAGTATGTGATGAATAATTTTACGATATAATTATCTACTTCGTTTATTAATATCGAAAAATTTAAAATTGTAACACCTATTCATCTCAAACTCCCAAGTCCTATAGGTACTTTATGTTACCAAGACATGTAAAACTTCAACGACTTGGTACTTACATACCTACTCATGCAAATATAAATATCCGAAAACTAAACAGGCAGGCTGAATACCAAAGATGCTTTACTAGAGAAAGACAGCTATATTTTAGTCACCACGCTGCGGAGTGGGCCGAGCTTCGCTAGAGTTTGCGCTGGCGCACCGCGGCTGTAGCGATGTATCATTACGGTGACAAGTATTTTTTTTTGGTAATATACAAAAAATAATTTTAATTCATCATTCATTTGTTCCTGTTGTCTGAAAGAAGTTTCAGACATATATCAAATTTAGGTTAAGTATATTTTTCAGATGAAAAGCTCTATAAATTTCCTATTACACTATTATCGCAAAACTAGTTTCCCATTAGAAAAATGACTTTTATAAAAACTTATTATTTTTACTCAAAATAGAGGACAATAAGTCAGTGGCATCGTTTCATGGCTCCCCTACTATTTCCCACACTGACACAGTGGGAGTGTACCATGCACTCACTCACACTGAGCCAGGCGGGCCCTCAGCACAGCCTCCTCGGCTCATCACGCACACCACCAAACCCAACCCTGTCTGTACGAACACAATCACTCTCAGTCCACAACACAACCTCCTCTACTGCACTCACGCGCACAAAAAAAAACGCGATCCATCGATCTTTTTTCAAATCTAAAAAACGTTACAGACATAGACTCGGTGTCTACTGGACGCGGCGGTTTATTTCCAATATTTATGATCCCGTTATTAATTTAACATGTCGTTTTAATTATGTAAATACTAATGGATGATAATCAATTTGAGTTTCGATCTTGTTCGGTTAATTTAATGTAAACAGATATTCATCATTGCTCGTGACGTTTTTACGGTGTGTTGAAAAGCTTGCCGCAATGGTTTTTCGGCCGGTTGTGTTTTATGAACTATACGGTTGAGTTCGATGAAACTTTTGTGTTCTTGATGGGGAATTGATCATACCATTATGGAACGTCACCAAAATGGTATGGATGTGTGGGTAGGTAAGGGTACTTACAGTTATATTTATAGTTGTAAGAAATCTGTGTTTATATCTTTTGTGACATCAATACTCTACCAATTAGATATTTTATTAACTAGACTGATTAAACTAATAATAAATAGTTATTGTACCAGTTAATGAAATATCTTATAGGGTATTAATTCTTATTCGTTTTTAAGTATTACCTACCAACTGAATATTTTTACTTATTGGAAATTAGCCTGGAATTAATTGTTTTAGAATCTTTGTACTAACAGTACTTCATAATAATTAAATTCGTTATAATTTACAAGTACTAACTTGTTGGAAAAAATAATATTTGAAGCTATATTTTGTGCTTACAGAAACCAGGTTAACATTATAAATCATAAATTTACCTACTGAAGTCTTTTGGTTTTGGTTTTGGCTATCAATAGCAAATTTTGGCTTATAATCAAAATTAAAATTGTTACTTACCAAGCAAACTCCTTTTGTTGGCACCACTATTCAGCTATATGGCTTAAATGTTGCTGCCAGAGTAAAAGTCACATTAAATATTATAAATGCGAAAGTATCAAGGGGTCGTTAAAATTAGATGAAATTTTGTTCAACTTGACATGGAATACTATGATATATGATTTTTGTCCGGTTTTATTCCCATTTCATCATTTACCCACTCCTGGCAAATGTGTGCAAAGACGCGGGCAGAAGCCAGTTATGTCGTGAAAGTTAGCACAGCATTAATTCAATATGATGTTTTTAACTACGAGAACCCAGCTCAAGTATCGTCATGACGGTGGCAAAGAAAAAATGGCGGCCTTATTTTCCGAAATAATGATTTTGAAAGAAAACAATGCTTTATATTATTTATTAAATCGTATGAGATAAAAATAAAAATTAAATTTTATTATCAGTACAAAATCCACATCCCTTGACAGTTCAAAGCGCCCTTACTAAAAAATTATTGTCAACAAAGTGGTGTTTTTCTCATCTGACTATGTGAACAGAAAAAATAAACAACTCATAGCTCATAGCATAGTACCTCTATAGAATAGTCTCAAAGCCTAGAGACATCTAAAAGTAAAAGAGTAAAATAAATAATGCTGGACAACCCACACAGCAATCAAACGGTCTTTCAAATAGATTAAAAAGTTTACCAACCCCCTCCACAGGGCAAGGTCGCGTGAACCAGCTCGGTGGTCTCTTCATCAACGGTCGCCCCCTGCCCAGCCACATCCGGCTAAAGATCGTGGAGATGGCGGCAGCGGGGGTGCGTCCCTGCGTCATCTCGCGCCAGCTCCGCGTCTCTCATGGATGCGTCTCCAAGATCCTCAACAGATATCAGGTGAGGCCGGCAATTATCAACTCAACACATCCATAGAGAAACAAATATGAGCTAAAACAACCTACCCATACCTACTACCTGTAAGATATCAACGTCCGGCCCCTGCCCAGCCACTTGTGGCTGAAGATCGTGGAGATGGCGACCGCGGGGGTGCGTTCCTGCGTCATCTCGCGCCAGCTCTGCGTCTCTCATAGATGTGTCTCCAAGATCCTCAACAGATACCAGGTGAGGTCTGCAACAATCAACACATCCATAGAGAAACAATATGAGCTGAAACAACTTACCTATACCTACTACCTATAAAATATCAACGTTCGGCCCCTGCCCGGCCACATCTGACTGAAGATTGTAGAGATGATGGCCGCGGGTGTCGGTCCCTGTGTCATCTCGGGGTAGCTCCGCGTCTCGCACGGATGCGTCTCCAACATCCTCAACAGATACCAGGTGAGGGCTGCAACAGCCTATACATTCATAAAGATACAAAATCATTAGCAGTCGTCCTCTGGCCAGCCATATTTAACTAAAGACTGTGTAGATAGCAGCCGCGGGGGTCCATCCCGCCAGCTCCGCGTCTCGCACGGACGCGGAGCCGGCGCCAAATCTGTTGAGGATTTTGGCGTGTCTCCAAAATCTTCAACAGGTTCAGACAGGTGAGAGTTAGAACTATGGAACTGTTTTAAAGAGAAAACACACCGGTGGCGTTCCCAGGTCTATGGACCGATTCCTGGATTTAACGGATTTTTTAAAAAAGCGGTAGGTGCATTTTCGTGGCATCCAAATCCAATCTAAATATAACACGCCTAACAGCTGACCTAAATATAGTCATATTTAAAACAATCTTTATAGTTTGATTGCTAACAATATTGATCTAGATTTCTCTATCATAGTTCTTTGAAGTCTGTATTGTTCGTCTTCTACAAGGAATCAGGAATGAAGACGTAGGATGATAAAAGCTGTCTTTGTAGATTGCAGCTTTTCTCCTCAATGAAAGGCGTTATTCATAACTAGCCAATTCAACATAATATTTATAGAACTTTTTATCGGAATATTTATTTTTATTCTAGAAATAAGCCTTTAGCGTGTAACGCCTACGGTCAATATGGACAATCGCTATTGATACGGGCCAGCGAAGCCTGAAGGTTCGTTTTCACTATAGTACACACAATAAAAGCAATTGTCTAGTTCAGGAAACGTTTATTCACGGTACATAAACGGACACAACCTTTACACTCTTCTTTGGCTAGTTGAATAGTACAATCGAATAAATTCGAATACACTTATGTAAGTTTTGTAGCGAACAGGACATCCCTCTTCATTTGTTGTCTACGACGATATTAATGTTTGCCTTTGGATACAAGCATAAGAAAGCTAGTCTAGACTACGCTATACAAGTACGTACTAACTTTTCTTACATACCGACACACAATAGAATAACAAATCTAAAAGTGAACCGTTTTGTGAATAACTCGTTGCGGGTTCCATAAATTTATCTCCATAATTAAACTCTTAATTAAATTTTTAGCTTGTATAAAATGATCTTATTTTTAATAAGAGAGCATCTTAATTTTCTTATTTGGTCTGTTATTTGAATAACTAATATTAAATTACCCGGTACCTACACAAAATTAATGAATAGAAAATACTCTCTCTGAAAGCTACTAAGTATTAGCTATTTTATGAAAAGCTTTGTGAGAGCTTCAGTGCGATTTAATTTAGATTTAATAACACAAAGCAAACAGATGATTAGGGAAACTTTTCAAATAAATTTAATAGGTAAATTGCCTTAGCCGCGCGTTTTGAAAATAATTTTGAAATATCCGCAAAGCTTGATCTTTTATGTCAACGAAGCTAATAGATTTTTTCAAATACTGAACCAATTTCCTCAGTTACCTCAACCGACTAAAACAGTTTTGGTGTTTGGTGATCTTTCTGAAAATTCACTGCTTTGTTAAGTATTACCTACTAACCATAACGGTAGCTAAGAATAGGGAAAACATCAAAAATTAATCAAAATCACGGAGCTCTCAGCTTTGGCATATTTAATAAAAATGGTCTGATTGAGTCATGGGTTGGTCTGTGTAATTTATCTTTATAACTGCCCAAGTCACCTCTTTTATGTAAAAGGGCTTATACTAAAAGTACCTGAAATGTATTATTTAAATATTAATTTTTTTTTTGCCTAGGAGACGGGATCAATCAGACCAGGAGTTATAGGCGGTTCGAAGCCCAGGGTCGCGACTCCGGAGGTAGAAGCTAGGATCGAGGAGCTAAAGAGGCAAAACCCTGGCATTTTCTCCTGGGAGATCAGGGAGAAACTTATCAAGGTACGTCAATGAATTTATTTTCTAATTCAATTGGGTAAACGAGGTTGTCATTATTTCAAACAAAGTAAAAGTACAAAAAGTTACACTTCTAATTGATATGGTAGCTTCATTAATAACCAGCTTCGACAAAAGGAGATGGTTCTATGTTTGGCATTATGTATGTTTTTATGGTTTATTTATTTTATTTATATTAGGTCCTTACATATGAAATTGGCGTTTTTCGTACTGGCCACTTTAATCACAAATTTCTCCTCTTTGGTAAGGAATTCCAAATTCAAATTTGTACAGCTATAGACTCATGTATTTGTGCTTCGATGATCGTCATTCATTTGTTTTGTTTTCTTCTGTTTTTTTCTGTTTGCGTCACTCATTTTACAAAATGGAAAACTTAAAATATCGCATTATTTACGAGTACGAGTTCCGCCGTGGCACTAGTGCTGCGGAAACAACTCGAAGGGTGAATGATGTGTATGGCGGTCGTGTTGCAAAAGAAAACACAGTTCGTTTTTGGTTCCAACGTTTTCGTTCTGGAAATTTTGACCTGCAGAACAAGCCCCGTGGACGGCCTGAGACTCAAGTTGATAATGAAGAGTTGAAGGCTATTGTGGAAGCGGATCCATCGCAAACCACGTCCGAGTTAGCTGCAGGCTGCGATGTTAGTGATAAAACTGTTTTAATTCACTTGAAGCAAATTGGGAAGATTAAAAAGCTTGAAAGGTGGGTACCTCACGAATTGACTGAAGCAAACCGGCAAACGCGCGTCGACTGCTGCGTTACATTACTAAACCGGCACAATAATGAAGGTATTTTAAACCGAATCATTACCTGTGATGAAAAATGGGTTCTTTACGATAATCGGAAGCGCTCAGCGCAATGGTTGGATCCTGCCCAGCCAGCCAAATCCTGCCCCAAGCGAAAATTAACCCCAAAAAAGTTACTTGTAAGCGTTTGGTGGACTAGTGCCGGTATTGTTCATTACAGTTTTCTCAAATCTGGCCAGACTATTACGGCTGATGTCTATTGTCAGCAATTGCAAACCATGATGGAAAAGCTAGCGCGGCTAAACAACCTAGGCTGGTCAATCGCTCCACGCCACTGCTGCTTCACGACAACGCTAGACCACACACTGCGCAACAGACGGCTACTAAATTAGAAGAGCTTCAATTGGAAAGTCTAAGACATCCTCCGTACTCCCCGGACCTTGCTCCAACAGATTACCATTTTTTTCGAAATTTGGATAACTTCTTGCAAGGGAAAAAATTCAACTCCGATGGGGCAGTCCAAATCGCCTTCAAAGATTTTATTGATTCCCGTCCGACTGGTTTTTTTAGTAAAGGGATCAATGAACTACCTATAAGATGGCAAAAGTGCATAGAAAATAATGGTTCATACTTTGATTAATTAAATATATTATATTAAAAAATATTCGACTTTTTGTTCCTCCCATACAAAACGCCAATTTCATATGTAAGGACCTAATATATATTCACGACAACAAACAATTATACTCAGCTCTTACTGTAAACTAACTAAAATTGAAACTTAAGTAGTCTTATTCTACCAGTATAATCAGCCCCGTTGTCCACGAATTGTAACAATTACATAATATGTAGTGCAAAAACGGTAACAGAAAGTTGATAATGCTAGTTGAGCAAGTACCTCCATTATTTGTGAATAGGTGCGCATTATGTACCCATCAATTAAAATACTTATACATAGAACAACACCCAGATCGGGAAAAGAAAAATAAATGCATTTCTGGTGCTTGTAAACAAATAATCAGGAATCGAACCCGCAGTAGGTACAGGATGGGTACAGTCAGCATCGCCAAACACAAACCAATTCTAATACAGTACGAACAGCAATTTATGTAAGTTAACTACATAAAAGTTAAAGGGCTTGACGGTTATGTTTTAATCATTATCGTGGTAGGGCTTTTTTGGCTTAGTGGTTTACTAGGCGTAGTAGTGTATATATGTTATGTATGTTTCTATGTTCACCAATTTCTCCATGTACTGCGGACCGATTTAGATAATTCTGTTGGTTTTTTATAGAAAATAATCCCGACGAAATCAAATAAAAAAAATATTACCGAGGGATTACTATTTGTCCCAAAAACATCAAAAACAATTTAAAAATAAAGAAATTCGAAGTAGTTTTTTGGTTTTTTCAAAACAATCACTTGTTTTCTTTATTTTTAATTTGACCTTAGCATATTCGATCATTTTCATCCTAGTCGAGAAGACCAAACATTGTCGTGATGAAAACAGGGAAGAGGTTACATCTATATACTAGAAATAAGAATAAACTCGCTGTGCTCACAACTAGGTATACAAAATTTGTGTATCTTTTATAGGGTATCTTTAATTTAAATGAAACGGGTATCTTTTAAAATGTATACGCTTCTACAACAAAACTCCAAGTGAGTTGCAAAAATTATCAATAAATAAATTCAAACAAATTGTGAAACAATCTTTTGTAAAAACGCTTACTAATAAATGTCAGAGGAGTTTGCTCCAACTAAAAAAAAAAACAACATGACAAGGTAAAGGTTTCTTGTTCGCTCCTTACTTTACCGTAAAAAGAATGAAGTGGACAAAAATCAAAGTGATTACTTTATTTCCTAGTTTTACTTATGTAATTTGAATTTTGAGACGTGTCCAAGAGTCCTGTAAGGTCTAAAGGAAATAAAGCACTTTGATATTTGATATCTCTCCTTTAAGATCAAAAATGTTTGGTAAGCTGCAATTAAGTAGGTTTAATTTCAGAAAGGTACGACTCAGGTGTAAAATAAAAATAACCCAAATAAGTTCAGATACATTTATAACAAACTTCCTAAACAACAACCAGATATTGTTCATAGTTTTCATATACGTTCCTAAAAGGTATAAAAAGTCGCGTCATATTTTAAAATAAGCTTTATAAATGTCCAAAACTTTGAAGAATTTAAACAATAAGAGAAGGAGAGCTCAGGAATTCCTTTTGTACGTAACATAAAAACTTTCAGCCGACGCTGTAGTTAAATTAAATTTTAAGCGCTAACGTAAAATGTCACCCAAGAAATTTTGAGTAAAGTCACTTCCATTTTTGTAGGAAGAATCTCGGCATTTCCGCAACATTTATATTAAGTATTTTAAGGAAGATATTGGATATTTAGAATAAGATATAAGATTAAAGAGGAATATGAAGTAAAATCTAGAAAAGAACCACCACCGATCCTGCATTGTTATTGCAGTATTGGCACTCTCAAACTTCAAAATTGCAGTTGACAGGCTGCAATTTTGAAGTTTGCAGGCGTTACAGGCTTTTGAATATTAACTTATTTTTCGTTGACCGTGACTTGTCCATAGTAGGTACCTACAGCTTAGTTCCAGGCACGATTTTTTCTGTATACAACATAGGTTACTCCACGAGTTTACTCACTGCCAAGCTTTAGCGATGCGACTCGGAAGGGCGCGTCGCTGTCGTACAACACCTTGTGTATCGGCGGCAGTCAAAGTGTAAAGGGAATTTCTGTACAGTGTAAAGTGAAGTCCAGCAATCTGCTTCAGTCGGGAGTTTGAGTAAAATTGTCGTCGTATTATAAATATCAAAACCAAACGTACTCGTACCAACCGTGGTATATTTACCAAAAATATTATAGTACAAAACAATTTCAATGCCCTAATAATTGACCAAAATTCAATGATCTGATTGCCCTATTCTTATCATCAATACACGTGATTACAGGAGGGCGTGTCAGATCCGCCCAGCATCTCGTCCATATCTCGGCTGCTGCGGGGCGGCTCCAGGGACCTCGACGGGAAGAAGGACTACAGTATTGACGGCATTCTTGGAGGTGAGATATTTGTAGGAAAATATATTATGCGGTGAACGAGCAACCGCCCGCGACTTCGTTTCTTCGATAAGGCGTGCGAAAAGAATAAGCACCATCTGCACCATGGATCAATTTACATCCAGATTTTATTTAACTATGATAGCACGGAGAACTTTTTTTAACATAGATGGTCAATATTAAGCTTGCAAAATTATGACACTTGAAAAACAGCGTTCCCAGTTCGAAAAACATTTTAGAACCTAAAAAAGTCTACTCATGGTGCATGATAATTATTCCCCAGCCTTTTCAAACAAGCAAAAACAATAAATCAATAAAAACAAGAAAACGTGGCATCCCATTCATCATTAGCAATTATTATCAAAAGTTCAAACCTCACTTCCGACCAAAACATTGACAATAGCACTCAAAACTTTTGCAATACGCTAGCGCAACCTGTCAAAGCTTTCTCACGAGGGTCAAAAAATCAATTTCCGCACACAAATCTTACATTGTCATTGTTGGCATTTGAAATACAACCTAAGAATCAGTCAGGTCTTTAGGCGGTGTTCTTTGGCGGGCAGAGGTAAGGCGACCGACAAAGTTGACCGCGGTAACCCGCAGCGCTCGTCGATAGTGCTGAAATCAACACAATCGACGTAAACATGTTTTGGTTGTTCGCATTGTTGCATTCACGTATTTTGTCACTAAGTTTAATTGTGCTTTGTCGGTACATGTTGGCTTTGCCGCAATTGTCGGTGGGAATTTGCGCAGGTCCTTTTATAAACCACAGTTTTGGTTTTTTAGTGGTCTTTCACTATGCCGAATGGAAAACCACTTCTATTATTTGATTTTGCTTATAGCGTGAGGTAAAATCCAAAATGACCAAAAAAAAGCCCTAAATAAAACTAAAATTTCATATGAAAAAATCAGAATTTAAACTGTGAATTCGTCTAGAGAATGAGGCTTCTCTGAGTTCCCGATGGATTTGCAGTTACTCAGAGATGTGTGCCTGTGCAATGGAGTCGATATAAAAACCCACATACCTATAGGTATTATAAAATCTGTGCCTATAGTAAACAGGTTCCCAAGTCCAAGACATAAAACGACAATTTCTCAATCTACAAAGCTATTACTGGTAATGTACTTTCACACATGCTCCGCAGTCGAGCAAAACAAAGCATGGACGATAAAATCTCGCATTTGTTTAATAACATCTGTCGTTAGAATCAACTAATGTTGGTTGGTAGAAGACATTACCCACCCACTAGCGAGACGTATACTTTTTAGTAGTGACTTGAGGTACGAGTATGTGGTAGTGAATGACAGTTTATTTTTATCTAAAAGATAATGGAGTCTGAGTTGTTTCCACGAGATTTCAGCAAGAATTCATGGAAATAAAGCTTCTAGGAAATTAATCTTTGCTCATTCACCATCAGTTTTTCCTTATTATTCCTGTTTTTCCTGATATTTCAGGGAAATTATATATGTAATGCTAAACGTAAAGTTGTTCATCTTCTTTATGAAACAAGATCCGTCAAGTGTGACTCGCGCGCCGAGGGTTTCTAACGGTTGTCTTTGAGAGACTTTGCTATTTGATGAATACCAAAAAATTAAAGGTACCTACATTTCAGATGTATCGGTTTGCAAACTTCGGAGTAGCTAAAGAGGGTAATAGTAAAAATTTAGTTTTTTTACGAAAGATTTCAAAAAGTATAAAATGTACAGAAATTTTTGATAATCCCCCTTTTTTGACCATTTTCAAAAAGTGTTCTACTCACAGATTTCTATATATTTTTCCATACATTCGAGATCACAAAAGTGTTTAGTGTTCCTTATAATGGTCGCGTTGTAGGCATTTTTGTCTCATCACATTATTCAATGAGCCCTCCCAAGAGGTCCGGAAGTACAATGAACGAGAAAAGTTGTTTTATATTATAATATAACAGAACTTTTATCGAAGCGCAACTAATTGACGTTTGGTTAGAAGTTGCGAAGGGTTCCTATTTTGAAAGCTAGAGCAACAGGAAATTAGATAAATATTTTCAATTTCCATTCATAAAATCACTTAACTTGTATAGTTTTCATTGGAAAATTTGGGTCATTACTACATAATGTGAACTAAGATTTAATATAAGGACATAATACACATACTGACATAATTTAATCAGTTATGTTTGACATTCTATGGAATAAAAGCAACAGAAGGATTGTTTAAAAACATTTGCACCGAAGAAGGTTTAAAACCGACCCAAACAAAAGAAATGTTGCAACTGCGTTTTTTTTTATCTATGATCTGAACACGATCATGCATTATGTACAACATAATGTAGTAAAAACTATGTGGTTCTTTTTTAACAACAAATGACAATTTTGTAATCGACTGTCCACTTCATTGAAGCTCGCCGACAAAGAGGGCGGGTGACGGCTGAATGGCCAGTACTAGCTTATTTGAATATTTTAGTGAACGTATTAAAATATTTGTCGTCATAAATACTGCAATTAAAATTATTCCAACTGTACTTTTCCTGACCAATATCTTAAAGCGCACCAGATGATACAAGACCAACACTGTACTCTGAGTAATTAATAATGCTAGCCCTGTCATACAGCCAAAATCAGCTGGAGCATCGTCATCACCGTCACTTCCTGGCAAAGTAACAAAACAAAACTTGTACTTACACTGGAGATTAAAGATAATTACACGCAGCCATTAAAAAAAAAAATTAATACTTTCAGGTCGTGGCGTCGTATGGGTGAGGCCTATGTCCAGTGGACCCATCCACTGGACATAGGCCGATATGATGATGAATGTTCAGATCAGGTCAAAAATAAAACTTTCTGATCAATTCGAAGGAACTTATTAGAATATACACGAGATTATTTTATATCCATAAAGGTTTTCAACTTTTCTATTCAACTTCTTCTATTATACTTCTATTCTATTCAACTGCGGGTCATCAATTTCAAGGACCAATATCTATGCCAAGACTCCTTTCTATATCCAGAACTTGCGGAGCTTATCTAAAAATGGCTACACAAATGATTTCAGATCCTTCTGTGGCATTAAGCCAATTTAATAAAGTAGAACAGACGGATTATGGACAGACGGGAGGACCAGATTATCTGAAGATTGATAACTAAGTTTATAAAGTAAGTTAGATAGTCCTAGGTAGTACTAGGTACTCCAGCTTGGTAAGGGAATTCGTTAACGTCTAGACATCGAGAAACATACGTAGGTACTAAGTATTAGTTAGTAGTGTGTCCTTACATGAAAATGGGATTAATAAATGAAAATGGATATTTGCTCAGCATCCCCTAAGTTATCAGTATCTCAATACTTTTTACTGCATTAATACGTTGAAGGTAACGAATCAGGCGAGCTTATAGAGTGGTGACTCTATAAGCTCGCCTGATTCGTTTACCTTCAAAAATTACAGTTAAATATATACTCTATTGTCATTTACAACGGGATATTTGCCATGATTTGTGTTTGGAGTTTTCCAACATTTCGGCACAGTTTCATGCGCCATGATCACGGAACAACTGAAAATTCAAAGATTTAAATATATAATATATCTTAATAATATATCCTAATATATCTTATTCGAAGGCCAGCTGACATAAAAATAAACCTAGCAGTACGAGTTGAAATAGGTACTAGAATAATCAAAATACTAAAAAACACGGGCCATTCCACCTTCAGCGTCACCATTTTCAGCTTATGATCTGCAATGCAAAATATACAAGACGTCCCTTTATGTACAACACTATTCCGAGAAGCTATCTAGCTTTGAACAAGGTAGACTAAAGCATTCAAAGTATTATATTTTAGTCGAACCGTGGGCGAGCTTTTGTGAAATTAAATGAAAAGCTGCTATCGAACAGGCACGTGTAGCATTTGATTTAAAACTGTAAAAGGAATGACAAAATATTAAAAACTTTTATGAAATAAACTCATGTTGGACTTAGCTTTTAAAATGGTTGAACCTTTTGAACAATATTGGAGTGACATAGTTTTTCCTTGTATTTTTATCCGTATTATGCTGATATGCTGGCTAATTAACTAGAGTGAAACTATTAAGTGCTAATAAAACCCTTCCCTATTGCACTAGAAAACGATGCTAGTAAACTTGCAGTTAAATTGAACAATTATGTTTATGAGGTCGGAGTATGGGTGTGGTTTGCCTTGAGGACCCTTAAAAATACCTACAGTTTTCTCTGACTTATTTAGATGCTGAAGATCAAATCAATAGCTTATATTAAATTAAAAAAATATCTATCTATCTTTATAATTTATTAATTAAGTGAACCAATCAGTTATTTAGTACCCATAACACAAGTTGTACTTTAGGGTAAGCGCAACATAAATAAATAATGCTTGACAATTCACACACAATCACTAGAAGATTCTGTGTGGATTGTCCAGCATTATTTATTTAATCAATTTTGTTAGATTTTGTTGTTGACAAATTTTATAAGTACCTACCTAACTCGTTTGACTTTACAAACACCTAAGTGTTACCCATAACCAGAGTCGAACGAGGCACAAATACTATACATTATGTAATACGCATTTTTGACCTTAGATATATTATTGTATTGCCAACACCATTAAAATTTACCACAACAACAACTCACAACACGCTAACACCAATTTTTACTAAGGCCGACTTTATCAGCAAAAAGTTTGAACGCACCGCCCAGACGTGCTAATCCGACCATGTGTTAGCATCGCAACGATCTGCTGAAACAAAGGCCGACCCGCTGGTTTTTAATGAGGCAAGATTATGAAGGTGTTAAACCAGCGCCCCTTTCAACTCCCAAATTATTACGCCTGCGGCTTCGCGGACGCACATTTCGGCAATCGCCAAAGTCTTGCGTCTCTTTCTTGGTAGTAAGGGGATGGTTGATTGGTTAGCCGGATTTAGCAAGTTCTGAAAGACGGGCTTTTTTTGCAACTTTTAAAATCTTAGTTTAAAACTTTAGCTTCGCAATTTTGATTGACTAACCAAACGGATCTACTTTTATTTACTCTTTGTCTTTCATTGTTATTCGGTCATGATAGTAGGCACCTACTTGAAAAACTGCCAAAGATTTTCAGATGATTGAAAAAGTGAGTTTTGTAATTTACCTCAGAAATATGGGCATTTATTATTGTCAACCTTCGGCACACCCGATGTATTTAATCTTCAACTAAACTAATTTATTTATGAAACAATATCCACAGCCCTTAGGAACTAAAAATTGACAAGCTTATTCGCAAAACATACGGCCAATAAAGGATGTACTTAATGTAAAATTTAAAACAAATTGACTGTCACTAGAAATCACATTGAGGAACGCTAAAACAATTTAGAATAAAATTTACTGAGAATCTAAGGCGAAGAATCTAAGGATTGTTTAAGCTTAAAATTCACATGAAAGTTAGAAAACAAAGACCAAAAATATTGCTCCTAAGTAAAACTGTTCCAACCATTTTAAACTTAAGATTAAACCATTTTAAACTTAAGATTTAAAGCAATTTAATATAAGCCGTAGATAACAAGAAATCAAAATATCAAAAACTAAAATACTAAAAACAAAACTCATACATTTAGATTGTCCTAACCTATGCAAACTATTATAACCTTAACACTGACTGTAAACCATAAAAAAACTGCAATTATAATTTCTCTACACCATCAATTCCATGAGGAAAACTTTAATAGGTAGATACAAAATAATGTAATATTAAGTAGGTATATTATAAACAAGAACTAAATATGCTGCATAATAATTATCCGGCCAAAAACCCACCTCTATATCCTTCCCATAAACCTCTCCTCCGAACATTAAATTCGCTTTCCGTAATGAACTTTACGACCACGTTTTAAAGTTTCTTTTTACATTTTTTATTTAGCCATACGTTATGATCTGTATAAAAAAGCTAAATAAATCTGTCTCTGTCTGGGTGGAATTTGAGCAATGTAAATCATTTTATTACAATAATGTTTTTTTTTTTTTTTGCCGCTGCCTTTGTGCCCGGTTATGTTGTGGTTTAATGACTCCTAAGCCGAGTGTGATATACTATTTCCGTATAGCTTTCGATGTTTCCGTCAGAATACTGTCAAAGTCTTGTATTAAAATCATATTTCGTCAAACAAACACGCAAACTTTTGGTATAGTATTGTTAACATACATCTGATAGTATTTTGTTCTATAACGCTTCTTACACACTGCTTTTCGAAATTAAAAAGACCACACTCGAGAGCTTTATGTTTCTTTGCTGCTGTTAATCCTCAATTCTACAATAGTTTCGCACTCCCTAAATTGACAACAAAATATACAAAATCTAACTAACTCTAAAACCAGGTAGTGTTCAAACAAAAATAACAAGACAGGTAACGAGTTGGCCACAAATTAAACCAAACCCAAACTCGACTCGCGCTTTCGTTAGCCATAAATCGAGATCGCGACACCAAAATATTGAATGGTGCCAAAATGTCACCCGAAGAGCAAAGGGACCGACAAAAGAACCGCCGCTTTGGGTGTTCTTATTCCCTCATGCTGAGCCCCTATTTTTTCCGTCATTCAATTTTGACTTCTTTCAAAAGGCTATTAATATAAGCCACATTTTTTAAAATCATAACGCCAAAGCCACGCATTGTAGAGGCAGTTTTTTAATCTGTTTCCGTAGGATACCGCTACCGATTTATAAATGGGATTGGGCAGACGTATCTCGACTTAGCCGATATGAGCTGAATTAAAACATGATGTGGGTTTTCACAAAAAACCTTCGGCTAATACAAAAAAGAGATGAAGACAAATTGCAGTAATATAATGTCAAATAAATCATAATTCTGGCTCAGGAAGACAGTTTATTGATACCACCTTGGGAGACTTGAGGTTATTAATTAATGAGCTTTGTATAAAGTCTTTCTACCTGCTTGTTAGTTAGGAACTTTATAAGTGGATAGTCATTTTGTTACTTAAGTAATTCATTTCACTTTTTCAAACTTGTAGGGTCTATTAACTTGTACATAAGTGATTCTTACAAATTATTATGACATATCATTGTGATTTCGTATCTCATAAGATATTTTTATTCGCGTTCCAATAGCCACTGAACCTCTCATAAATAAAATAACAGACAACAAGACCGATACAGGGAACAAAAGACAAATAAGTAGTCTAAAAAGCGAGTCGTCTCAAAATGATTGCTAATTTACTCAGAACAAAACGTCAAAGATACAAAATGTTATAGTAACGCTAAAAGGGTTCACTTTTCTAGGCTTTTTGAATTCGTTCAAGATTTTATTACATCAATACATTTGTTATTGTTATACGATGCCTTGATATCCCTGTATCATCTACTAGCCTCTGTCCGGGGCTTCGCTCGCACGGTACCAGAATAAAATTTATGTAGTCTTTTATCAGTGAAAGAATTTGCAATATTGGACAAGTCGTTCCAGAGATTACCCTCTACCAACAAACTCATAAACAAAGTTTTACATTTGTATATTAATAGCTAGGAACCTTTAGTTATTGTTCCTAGATTAATAGTGCAGTTTGGTATAAACAATTGGATAGATGTCAAATATTATTATTACTATTAAATTGTACCTCCTTAAAACCATAATGAAAATAATAGACGTCAGGTAACCTTTTTCTCTATACCTTCAGGCCGTGGTTCAGACTCCTCAGACATAGAATCGGAGCCAGGTCTGACGCTAAAGAGGAAGCAACGCCGATCACGGACCACCTTTACTGGAGAACAGCTGGATGCACTGGAGCGAGCGTTCCATCGGACGCAGTACCCTGATGTGTATACTCGGGAGGAGCTGGCTTTGCAGACTGGACTGACTGAGGCGAGAATCCAGGTAAGAAAAGATTAGATAGTATTGGAACCGTACAAAGATTAGGGACCGTTGTTCACGCACTTTTTTAGCCCCGTACAAATCTGCGGTTGATTCGCCGTGCGTAGGCACGGTCGCCGCCGGGGCGCCGTGTGTACACACGGCGAATAAACCTTAGATTTTTAAGGCGAAAAAACCGGTGTGTTAACTAGTACCTACCCATAACTTAAGGTCTTTGCTAGCTGCTAGAATACTGTGTAATTGTCCTGCATTATATATTTATATTAAGTAAATTTCAAGAGTAATAAATAGGGGCTCTTTGTGAAAAACCTCGACCGAGGAAACCATTGTGTATTTTCCAAGCAACATTCTTATGTTGCCATAAGAATAGTATGATTGAATGGTAAGGAGTAATATACACAAACACAGGCACTCCACTCTCTATTCCCTCACTCTGATAATCCGGTGGAACAGCAGACCGACACTACCAGGGCGAGGACAGGCGCTGGCCCAACGGCTATAAGGGGCGAACCTTACGGGTTTGGTGGTCAAACTAGGCCTAGATCTCACACTCACAGGCTTCCCGTGCAGGTAAAAAACTCGAACTACATAAAATTAAAAAGAAAATCTTTGGTTTCAAGGAGAAAGTGAAAACACGATTGCGAAAAAAAAATACTATAAAAATATCATGAAAGTAGTGCACTTTCATGATATTTTTATAGTATTTTTTTCGCACATAATTTGGTGGAGATCTCAGGAACCCTGCGGTCTATTGAAATGATTTATGTTTTGATTCGAAGGTACTAATTAGATAGATAAATAATACTATTATTCATCACCTTATAAAACAGATTAGTACTAATTAAACATATTATAGGGAACAGCAATGGAACTGGCTGGCAATTATTCGGGTCCTTGAACCAGTTTCTTCATAAGTTGTGTAGGTTTTTTGTAAATAAGCAAAAACTTGATTTTTGGGCTTACGCCGTTCTAAAAACGTATGCTCTTTCCCGCTCCTATGAATGCGAAATGATATGCCTATCCTTTTCACAAAATGGCGCGCATTGCGCCATTTTAACGTGCTTTCCGAGGCACGCAGATGCACTTTAATATGTCCTGGGCTCTTGTCTTCATTAAGAGTGGCCGCCGTGGCCGAAATTCGGCTAGGAGGACATCATTATCATCATCCTGATATAACAGGCCAAGGACCTATCTGGGCCTATCTGGGGGCAGTGTATTACACGATACACTGAGGCTTTATTAGCATAAAGCCTTCCCATGCCCTGTGAAATCTGATAAATGTGATGGTTATCCATCCATACTAAGATTTTAAATTCGACAGTAACTCTGTCTGTCTATCTGTATATCGTCTGTCATCTTTTCACGCCTAAAAGGCTGAACGGATCTGAATTAAATTTGGCTTAGAGATAGATAGTATCCCGGGGACGGACCTAGGCTGCTTTATACCTCGGAAAAGAGAGTGCAAAGCTGCGGGTAATACCATACACAACCATACTTATTTTGACTATTGTAATAATAAATAATGAAAATGTTTATTTTCTCTCACAAAGGTATTAAATCAAGCTGAAATCAAAAATATCACTTTATTACCGCGTCAGTGTTTAATTATTAAGAATTTGACCTTTTCTAAGTGTACATTTATTGTATTTATGGAAATAAAGAGTTTTTGACTTAAACTAAGTACTAGTACTAGGCAGTGTAAAAGGTATTGGTGGGAGAGTTAATACATAGGTACTTGCTAATCTACCTGTGTTTTGAGAGACTGGTGCCTGTTATAGGTTTATAAAAAACCTTTAGACTACCAGTGTACTCATTTCGTGGGAGGTAAACATATGTAAAATACCTCAAGTAGCAAGGTGAGTTACAGAATCGGTTTAACATGGTACTAATCTAATAAAGATACATGAAAGATGAAAATAATCAAAAATAAAGAAAAATCTATAGTAATATTACGATAGGTGTCTGATAGTCCAGAGTCCATGAGTCCATGAGTCCAGAGAGATTTTTGTATATTCGCTGATAGGTGGTATAGACAAATTCAAGTCTTAATTCGATTCTCCCAAGTCACAGTAAGTAGTACCTATTGTGACTTGGGAGAATCGAATTAAGACCTGATTTCGTAGAGGTACAGGTATGGTAGAGCATTTTGATTGATAGGTGGCACATTTTTAGCAAACATAGAGCAGGAAACAAATATTTGCGAAGAAAAGATCGTTGTCGCGTTATCTTTATACAATTTTGTCTCTGATATCTACGCAAGCCAAACAACAACTATAATTATTTGTCTGACAACAAGTTACCATTTTTTTGTGAATATTGTGCATTTTAAAGATTCTTGAGACTATTTTAATTTCCATATTTAAATAAAAACAAGATTTGATGTTCCCATATTCTTCAATTATCACTAGCCAAACTCGACGTGGAATGTTTGAAAACAAACCTACCTATCTATGTTAAGTACACACAATATTAACTGCATTGTTTTGAAGTTTCCAATAGTTATTAGTTCAGAATCAATCCAGAATGTTCCAATTAAATAATACTAACAATATACGAGCCAAAGACGTAGAGAAGTTGACGACTTTAACTCCAGTTTGAGTTGACTGTTCGCAAACATGACAGTTGTCATGTTTACTTCAGTTTTGTTATAACAATAAAGTGGAATATTAAGATAGCAGCTGTCATTGCGAAGTAAATAAGGGTCGCATTCAATAACGTAGTTCAGACGTAGTTAAAAAACATAACTAGTTTTACAAAAACCGTAAGGCAGAAGGCCTTATACCAGTTTTCCCCCTGAAAACCCCCTAGGGAAAACTGGAATAAAAAAATTAATTCCAGAAATCCCTTTTAAACAAAACTGGAATCGAAAATAAATCAATAAGCATCAACCAATGATTTGAACTTTGGTCTAGCTAGAGGGGCGCCACTTTACTTCTCACACGTTTTTTGAAAGAAATCTCATGAGAAACCTATATTTTCCATTGCAATTAAAGAAGATTTTATTATATGGAATAAATGATTTCTCATGTCAACAAATGTTTAAATGAATGTCTTTGTTTTCAGGTTTGGTTCTCCAATCGGCGCGCTCGCTTACGCAAGCAGACAGGCTCCAACCCGAGCCCTGGTCTCACCAGCTACTCTTCACTGCCAATGCCTCAAATCCCATGCCCCTACCCCGGGGGAGAGATACCTCTACCTCAACACCACCCTCAGCACCCGGACGCCTGGCACCACCAGAAATACGCCAACTACAACCAACTGATGGCACAATCCCAACATCTGAACCAAGCCTTCCAAAACTCCTTCCCGAGCACATCTGCTGCCACCTTCGGACACCTCGTCCCAGGATCTAACGGCATCATGGAACCAACTATTCCAAGAAATGACTATAGATACCCAACGAACGATATCTATAGCAAGCCACCCAGCTATTTGCCCAAAGAAACTGATGGCGAGGATAAAGTACCCAGCGATGAGGCTATTGACCCGAGGGACAACGCGTTCGCCAAACCACTTGCTGAAGACTACCCCAAAGCGTTACCAGTCGCAGACAATGATTACCCTAAAGTTCCTGCTGATTATTCTAAGATTTCTGCTGATCCGACTGCGACTTCCAACTGGAGTCCGTCTCATAACTCTTTGAACATGAGTCTGGCTGGAATATCCAGTGAGTACAAATACATGAACGATCCATATGCGTTCCCTAACGTTTCAGACCCTTTGCACCAACACAACTACCCTAATCCTCCGAATGCATCCAATAAATATTGGATTTGACAGGAGACTCTAGCTATGGAACTTATCGGTTCATATAGATAAATTTTAATTGTTACTATTATATACTATTATTTAATATAGTTACTATTAGTTGATTGTGAGAAATTACCTCTGCATTCCATTTAACTTTACCAAACATTTGTAAAAATTTACTAAGAAAGTCATTAGAATAAATTATAGATTCGAAGTGCCTATTTTATTTGGATTCCTGCTTATCTCCTTAAAATCTCCTTAAAACTGTTTTTGAGACTATATTTGTCTGAAAAACCTTTCAACAGTGTAGTTTGAAATCCTGAAGCTTTGGTTCTTATTGACAAATAACTAATAAATGATTGAAACGTAATTCACTTCTCTGCTTAATTTATTCACCTAAATTACATAAATAATTATATGCTGTACAATTATCATCTAGCCCCAAGCTAAGCAGATCTTGTGCTATGGGTTCTAGATGACTGGTGTACATAATACAATACATTACACAGATAGATAGTTTTTATTATACATAGAAAATACTCATAACACCCGGAACAAATATTTGCAAATGGTACAAACATTTGTCCCAAGGCGGGAATTGAATCAGCAACCTCCTGCGTCGCAGGCGGACCTTCGCCCGCCGCGCCATATCGGTCGTCACTACACACACATAAAATAGACATATATAGACATATAGCTACTGATTTATTATACTCGTAACGTAACACACTAGTTCATTGTTCAATCACTGTGTGATAACATCGACGACTGTAGCACCGGGTTCTGGGACTACTTCTGATTCTGGGGCAGTAACTTCGGAAGCAACTTCTGGGGCAGCAATTTCATAGGCAACGAATTCCGGGGCAGCTACTTCTGGATCAGCCACTTCAGGGATAGCTACTTCTAGGGCAGCAACTTCAGGGGTAGCAACTTCTGCGGCAATAATTTCAGGGCCTGGCACCTCAGGGTCAACCACTTCAGGAGCAGCAGCTTGTAGGACAGCGGCAGGGGCAGAGCCTTCAGAAGCTGGGGCAGCGGCAAAGCTCTCAGGAGCGGGGGCAACGGCAGTGGCAGAGCCTTCTTGGTCAGCGGCAGAGCCTTTTTGGCCAGCAGCAGAGCTATCAGGAGCTGGGGCAGCGTTAGCGGCAAAGACTTCGAATTCGGGTACAGCAGCAGAGCCTTCTTGGCCAGCGGCAGAGCTCTCAGGAGCGGGGGCAGCGTCAGTGGCAGGGCCTTCTGGGCCAGTGGCAGAGACTTCGGGTACAGCGGCAGAGGCTTCAGAAGCGGGGGCAGCGTCAGTGGCAGAGCCTTCTGGGCCAGCGGCAGATACTTCGGGAGCAGCGGCAGAGGCTTCAAGAGCGGGGGCAGAGGCAGTGGCCGAGCCTTCTAGGCCAGCGGCAGAGCTCCCAGGAGCGGGAGCAGCGTCAGTGGCAGAGCCTTTTGGGCTAGTGGCAGAGACTTCGGGTACAGCAGCAGAGGCTTCAGAAGCGGGGGTAGCGTCAGTGGCAGAGCCTTCTTGGCCAGCGGAAGAGGTCTCAGGTGCGGGGGCAGCGGCGGCAGAGATTTCGGGTACAGCGGCAGAGGCTTCAGGAGCGGGGGCAGCGTCAGTGGCAGAGATTTCTTGGCCAGCAGCAGAGCTCTCAGGAGCGGTGGCACTGTCAGTGGCAGAGCCTTCTGGGCCAGCGGCAGAGCTCTCAGGAGCGGGGGCAGCGTCAGTGGCAGAGCCTTCTAGGCCAGCGGCAGATACTTCGGGTACAGTGGCAGAGGCTTCAGGAGCGGGGGCAGCGTCAGTGGCAGTGCCTTCTTGGCCAGCGGCAGAGCTCTCAGGAGCGGGGGCAGCGTCAGTGGCAGAGCCTTCTAGGCCAGTGGCAGAGCTCTCAGGAGCGGTGGCACTGTCAGTGGCAGAGCCTTCAGGTACAGCGTCAGAGGCTTCAGGAGCGGGGGCAGCGTCAGTGGCAGAGCCTTCTAGGCCAGCGGCAGATACTTCGGGAGCAGCGGCAGAGGCTTCAAGAGTGGGGGCAGCGTCAGTAGCAGAGCCTTCTAGGCCAGCGGCAGAGCTCTCAGGAGCGGGGGCAGCGTCAGTGACAGATCCTTCTGGGCCAGCGGCAGAGATTTCGGGTGCAGCCGCAGAGAGTCCAGGGGCGGGGCCAGTGGCAGTGGCAGGGCCTGCTTGGCCAGCGGCAGAGACTTCAGGTACAGCGGCAGAGGCTTCAGGAGCGGAGACAACGTTAGTGGCAGAGCCTTCTTGGCCAGCGGCAGAGCTCTCAGGAGGGGTGGCAGCGTCAGTGGTAGAGCCTTCTAGGCCAGCGGCAGAGCTCTCAGGAGCGGGGGCAGCATCACTGGTAGAGCCTTCTGGGCCAACGGCAGAGACTTCAGGTACAGCGGCAGAGGCTTCAGGAGCGGGGGCAGCGTCAGTGGCAGAGCCTTCTTGGCCAGCGGCAGAGCTCTCAGGAGCGGGGGCAGCGTCATTGACAGAGCCTTCTGGGCCAGCGGCAGAGATTTCGGGTGCAGCTGCAGAGAGTCCAGGGGCGGGGCCAGTGGCAGTGGCAGGGCCTTCTTGGCCAGCGGCAGAGCTCTCAGGAGCGGGGGCAGCGTCAGTGGCAGAACCTTCTGGGCCAGCGGCAGAGACTTCAGGTACAGCAGCAGAGGCTTCAGGAGCGGAGACGACGTCAGTGGCAGAGCCTTCTTGGCCAGCGGCAGAGCTCTCAGGAGGGGTGGCAGCGTCAGTGGTAGAGCCTTCTAGGCCAGCGGCAGAGCTCTCAGGAGCGGGGGCAGCATCACTGGTAGAGCCTTCTGGGCCAACGGCAGAGATTACGGGTGCAGTGGCAGAGGCTTCAGGAGCGGGGACAGTGGCAGTGGCAGAGCCTTCTTGGCCAGCGGCAGAGTCCTCAGGAGCGGGGGCAGCGTCAGTGACAGAGCCTTCTGGGACAGAGGCAGAAGCTTCAGTAGCGGAGGCAGCGTCAGTGACAGAGCCTTCTTGGCCAGCGGCAGAGCTCTCAGGAGCGGGGGCAGCGTCAGTGGCAGAGCCTCCTGGGCCAGCGGCAGAGACTTCAGGTACAGCGGCAGAGGCTTCAGGAGCGGAGACAACGTCAGTGGCAGAGCCTTCTTGGCCAGCGGCAGAGCTCTCAGGAGGGGTGGCAAGGTCAGTGGCAGAGCCTTCTGGGACAGAGGCAGAGGCTTCAGTAGCGGGGGCAGCGTCAGTGACAGAGCCTTCTTGGCCAGCGGCAGAGCTCTCAGGAGCGGGGGCAGCGTCAGTGGCAGAGCCTCCTGGGCCAGCGGCAGAGACTTCAGGTACAGCGGCAGAGGCTTCAGGAGCGGGGGCAGCGTCAGTGACAGTGGCAGAGCCTTCTTGGCCAGCGGCAGAGCTCTCAGGAGCGGGGGCAGCGTCAGTGGCAGAGCCTTCTGGGCCAGCGGCAGAGCTCTCAGGAGCGGGGGCAGCGTCAGTGGCAGAGCCTCCTGGGCCAGCGGCAGAGACTTCAGGTACAGCGGCAGAGCTCTCAGGAGGGGTGGCAAGGTCAGTGGCAGAGCCTTCTGGGACAGAGGCAGAGGCTTCAGTAGCGGGGGCAGCGTCAGTGACAGAGCCTTCTTGGCCAGCGGCAGAGCTCTCAGGAGCGGGGGCAGCGTCAGTGGCAGAGCCTCCTGGGCCAGCGGCAGAGACTTCAGGTACAGCGGCAGAGGCTTCAGGAGCGGGGGCAGCGTCAGTGACAGTGGCAGAGCCTTCTTGGCCAGCGGCAGAGCTCTCAGGAGCGGGGGCAGCGTCAGTGGCAGAGCCTTCTGGGCCAGCGGCAGAGACTTCAGGTACAGCGGCAGAGGCTTCAGGAGCGGGGGCAGCGTCAGTGGCAGTGGCAGAGCCTTCTTGGCCAGCGGCAGAGCTCTCAGGAGCGGGGGCAGCGTCAGTGGCAGAGCCTCCTGGGCCAGCGGCAGAGACTTCAGGTACAGCGGCAGAGGCTTCAGGAGCGGGGGCAGCGTCAGTGACAGTGGCAGAGCCTTCTTGGCCAGCGGCAGAGCTCTCAGGAGCGGGGGCAGCGTCAGTGGCAGAGCCTTCTGGGCCAGCGGCAGAGACTTCAGGTACAGCGGCAGAGGCTTCAGGAGCGGGGGCAGTGGCAGTGGCAGAGCTTTCTTGGCCAGTGGCCGAGCTCTCAGGAGCGGAGGCAGTGTCAGTGGCAGAGCCTTCTGGGCCAACGGCAGAGATTTCGGGTGCAGCGGCAGAGACTTCAGGAGCGGGGACAGCGGCAGTGGTAGAGCCTTGTTGGCCAGCGGCAGAGCTCTCTGGAGCAGGGACAGCGTCAATGACAGAGCCTTCTGGGCCAGCGGGAGAGCTTTCAGGAGCAGAGACTTCGGGTGTAGCGACGGAGCCTTCAGGAGCTTGGACAGCACCAGCAGTAGAGCCTTCTTGGGCAGCGGCAGTGGCAGAGACTTCATTAGCTGGGGCAGCAGCAGAACCATCGGAGCCTGTGGCACCTGAAGCAGGGGCATCAGCTGGTCCTTCGGGAATTAGAGCTCCTGGGGCAGGAACAGTGGCAGAGCCTGCTGATTGGCTGGAAGTTCCAGGAGCAGGGACAGCGGCACTGCTTCCTGAAGCAGAATTACCAGTAGCAGGTACAGATGCAGAAGGTACAGAAGCAGGAACAGGGACAATAATACCGGGAGCACCAGGGTTTCCAGCGCCAGGCCCATTTTGAGAACCAGATCCTTGGGCGTTGGGATTCGGTGATTGTGTTCCAGTAACCCAGTTTGGAAGTAAGCTAGATAAGTATTGACCGATAGTCTGTAACAGAGATCTCTTCTCGTTCAGGTTCTGCTGAGCAATTGGTGCCCAAGGCAAGGTGATGTTTTCCAACAGAGCGCTGTCATTATCTAGTTTAGCAATCTTTGTTTCCAGTTCAGCTAGAATAATGAGAATATCAGCAGGGGTCACCAGGCTTTGAAGATAGGTTTTGAAAGCGTCTAATTCTTGGCTGGCTATCTTATCTTGCATTAAGTTGATAACTGCTTGACGACGTTCGCTCTTCGTGCTAGTTATGTTCAAACCTAATTCATCATGAGTAAACCTATAGAGTGCTATTTTCTTTTCTAGGCTTGTACTATTTTCATTCAATCCGTACCTAGAGTAAACATAACCCTTCCAAATATCTTCAAGATCTACTTTTTCATTTGATTCAGCTGATTCTACTGATGGAGCTTTATTATCCAATGCTTCTTGAGCTTCTTGTTCTTTCTCAATGCGTTTTAGTTCCTCTTTTTGACGCTTACGCTCTTCTTTTTCAAGCTTCTCAATACGCTTGCGTTCTTGCTCTTCCTGTTTTCGTTTTTCTTTTTCTTCCCTCTCTTGTCGCTTGCGCTGTTCTTTTTCCAATTTTCCTAGGCGTTTTTGCTCTTCTTTTTCTCTCTTTTCTATTTGTTTTCTCTCCCGTTCCTCCTGTTTCCTTTTAGTTTTTTCAGCCAGTTCTAATTCTTTTCTTGGGGCTGAATCATTGTCGTCATCATCATCATTATCACTATCTTCTCCGCTTTCAGATGAGATATCAGAAATGCCTCTTATATGTCTGAGGTGGCTATGTGTTAAAGTTCTTTGTTCGCCATCATCGGGCAGGTACTTTGCGGTTGCTAGACCTATGCACACCTGAAAACAAAATAAAAATCTTAAATTAGAAATACGAAATGCAAAAATTTGTTTGTATAAGTACTATCAAATATTGCGGTGCAACTTAAATATAGCAGTGGGCAAAGATGAACGAAACTGTTTGATTTTATATTCGAATTATCAAGAAAAAAAACAATTAACTGTAAAATCCATAACTTACAATCAGAAGTAAGTAAACAATCTTCATATTGAATTATTTCAATTATTTTCTCATCGAGAGGGAAATTCGTTCGTAAAAAAATTAATGAATACACTTGTGTTTCGTTAGAGCTCGTTCGTAGTAATTATGCTAAACACTGGCTGAGGCCGTTTTTATACCTTCACTAACTATTAAGGTAGATAACATAAGATAATGGTTTCTGAGATAAAAGCAAAGTCTTCGCCAAACACTCTGTTTTCGCCATGCCTGACTCAATGTAAACAAAATTTTATCTAATGATGACAATACAGGGTATTTTGTACTCCAAAAAAATATATTAGCGCCTTTGCATTAACAACAATGCAGTCATGATCTTATAAGATCTGACAGTAGAACACGCCTTAGACTAGAGGTTCTATGGTTGGCTGTATGCATGTTTGTTATGTATTTTCGTTGATTTTTCCGTCAATTATGAACCGATTTTGAAAATCCATACATTTTATTGTCCCGCAAAACTTAAAATCATTGTAAAATTAAGGGAATCGAAACCGGTTTTTAGTTGCTTTCAAAACAATAAAATTATTCTTATTGCGAAAGACTGTTGAAATTTTTCGTTTATTGGTTTATCAAAGTGCACCCCATGCCTCAGAAGTAGGCCTTAGAAGTAGTAGCCTACGGATAGGTAGGTATTCTATCCGTGCAAGTAATGGCTTTAAATTTTGATAAGGTATAAGTTACCTATTTATCTTGACGTTTGTAATTTTACTTTGAATTGTTTTCCGACCCTGTAGGAGAAATTCGAAAAACGTTTGATTTCAGATTTCAATAACTTTTTTCAACATTGTAATGTTACTTAGCTCAACTTAGTCAAGTAAAACTTTATATCTACTACAAACAGCTTTTTAAACAGTGTTTTTTTTAACAGGGGACAGTACGGGGCCACCCATAACCAGAGGAGATACAGGTGCAGTTTCTTTTGATGTATTATAAATGATTTGATTTGACTTGATTTGAAACATCAGTTCCTTTTTAAAAAAAAACATTTTGGCATTAAACAATTTTTGGTCAAGCATGAGTAGCATCTTAAAATTAATTGAATTGGTAATAAAATGTTGCTGCTAATCGACTCAGTCCCTTGTAAGGATAATTTTATTGTATCGGATGAAAAAATCTGAGCAACGGAAGTTAACCAAATTTAATAAAATGTATTCTCATAGAACAGGACAAAGCAAAATTCCTCCAACAAACATCATAGTAGATTCTAATTGCACAATAAATCAGTATTTAATGCCCCAGTGATCAAGAAGTTTAGGAACTCCATGCTCTCACGAGCTAAATTCAAACATTTCGTATTCAGAACAATTTTGAATTTAGACATGGTTCTTGCATTTGTTGGACTTGTTTTGTCAGTCATTTCATCATCTTGTTTATCCTATCATGGTATTGGCAGATACACAGAAAGTAGACTTAATTGAAGCATACTTCCTCAACCGACAAAGCCTAGCTAATGCGTTGAAGTGGTATCAGTAACGCTACCCAGACCGCATTGTACCAAACCGCAATTATTGCTATCTTGGGGTTTTTCGAGGCCTATTCAAAAGCTTCATTACGAGAAGCAGTTGAAAATATCGGTGTGCGCAAATCAAGCATACGTAAATTGAAAACCTACATTTTCCTGCATTTTCCTGACCGTTGGATGGGCACATATTATGGTGCAATTAAATAGTCACCACGTTCACCCGACATGACGCCGATGGACTTTTTTTTATGGAGCTACCTACAGGTTCGTATTTACAAATCTCGGTACAATGCCGTCCAAGAATTAAAAGACACATTCCATTTACACCTCAACTAGATGACTCATGGCCATTACCGTGTCTAAGGCCACTTAAGGTGTTTTCAACGTGTCCATATACCTGCATACAGGAACATGGGCGCCGCCGTCGCCGCATCGAAAATCTATTGCGATAATTTTATTACCGCTTTTGTACCAAATTTCTAAGAAATTGTATGTGAAAACATTTTATTAAATTTTACTAACATCCCCTGCTCAGGTTTTTTTTTATCCTATACAATAAAATGATCCTTACAAGGAACTGAGTAGATTGGCATTCAAACATTTTTTAACCTATTTGATTCATTTTAAGGCGCTTGACCAAAAACTGTTTAATGCAAAACTGTTTAAAACGTTTCCCTCCAAAAAGGAGCTGATGTCTCAAAAGAAACTGCATCTGTATCTCTTCTGGTTTAGGGTGCCCCCGTAAGGTCCCTGTTAAAAAAAACACTCTGTATAGTAATTATATTCAATTATCAAATAAGGGATTATTGATTTTCTCTTCACTTAATTTTTTTGTCCACAGTGGAAGAAGTGAAGAAGATTGTCCGTAACACACCCTGTATAGGTACCTAACTTCTATCACAGAGACTGCTGAAGATACGACCGGATATTTGCCTCATATCTAGCACCGCAACGGAAATAGGTTTATTCTCATATCATTATGAAAGCAAGTCCTAATTAATTTATTAGTCGCATCTTGTTTAAGAGTACCTACTCTGCTGACGTAAGTAGAAGTGTAGATACACTTTTCTTAATCAATGTCTCCAGGAGGGATGACGATCTGTGCAAGACTGCTGGCAGATGATGGATGCAGCAAGGTTAAGCCAGGGCGATATGATGTCCAGCAGTGTACTAGCATGATGCATGATGATGACGACATACCACCATTTGCATAATTTTGGTGTTTGCATCTGCGGCTTACCTGACCATGGGTTTAAGAAAGCTATATATATAATATAGCATTTTTATTTGGAATAAATTTGACAATAAAGTAGAAAATAAATAAATAAATATATAATGCTGGAAAATCCAGACATCATCTAGCCCTAAGCTAAGCAGAGCTTGTACACTTAGTACTTAATACATTACATAGATAGTTTTTTATTATATATAGAAATACCCAGAACAAATATTTGTAGATCGTACAAATGGTTGTCCCAAGGCGGGAATCGAATCCGCAATCTCCTTCGTCACAGATGGCCCATCGCCCGCGCCGTGCCACATCGAATATATGCGTACCTATAGAAAAATATGCTAACAGGCGATTATTCGCCCGCTGATCATGTCTATAAGTAACCGTTCAGTAATCGATTCTTTTGTCAACGTCAATCCGAGATAAATAGTACGATTTGACTCAATATTTGAACATTGGATAATTAATCAGCTTACGATACGAACAACCGGCAATTCAATGAATTTGTATCAGCTTCTGCCCGCGGCTTCGCTCGCGCTTTTCCGGTATAAAAAGTAGCCTATGTCTGTCCCCGAGATACCATCTACCACCCTGCCAAATTTTATTGAGATTCGTTAAGCCGTTTAGCCGTAAAAAGGTAAGAGCCGACAGGCAGAGATTATGGTTGATCAAGAAATCAATCATAATTTAGATCAATTTAAAACTCTCACAACTCCCTTTGCTTACTACGAGTACTTCAGCTACCTTTTTGATCAACGACAAAAGCCGTGATACATAAATAAATAAATAAATAAATAAAATTTATTCACAGAACGTAAATCGACAATACATTAGTGCACTAAACGAATATGTATAGCTAAGTATAACAATTTAGCCTGAACTAGGTAATCCTGTGTTTCAGGCGACAGTAGTGCTAATCTATACTTATAATTATTAAATAAAATAATCACTTACTATTACGATAAAGGCATTTAGTTTAACAATGTTGTTTAAGTTACAAACAATTTGTGCATAATACACAAATTGTATTGTATGCAGGTACTTAAATTGAGTAAAAACTAGATTAATCACTATTCTAACTAGGTTAACATTACGTATAAAAATATAATTCACTTGATAATTTCTAATAGCTTCTCTGTATCATCGTAGGATAGACTTTGAAGTGTACATTTAATAGTTTTTTTACAATTATTATAGTTAAGCGCGTAAAAATTAGACATGAATTTAGTCTGTTGTATAAGAACGGACCAAGAAATAGATAAAATTTGTTCGCAAAGGAAAATTTTAGGGTTGTTGGTTGAGGGCAAACTTTAGCATTCCGTCTCTTGTTATTAGTAAATTCAGTGCTGTAGGGTAGGGCTGCGTGCTGTCTTAGTACTGTGTTCATTATAAATAGCTGCCGGACTGTTGTTGTTGGCTGCTGACATAAAAATGATCTAAGGTACCTTTGTCCAATTACACTTTTTTAAAGCTGTAGAATAAGGTTACCTAAATATAAATACTATACGCTTAAGCAACCGGCGGTGATGGCGCGCGGCCAACGACTACTTGGGCGCACGCACACCGCCGCCCCGCCATGCCGGAGGTGCCCAACTGTAGGACTAACTTACTTAAATTTGCTCCCATGTTACTCACTATCTACATATTTACTCAATATCCTGCCAAAAACAGCGTTGATATATTTTATAAAAACCTGCCGAAATGGCAGAGCTCATGATAGAAACAAAATGTAACTTTATTAATTTATTACTTGTATTTACCTTAAATAAGTTAAGTTCCTACGAAGATCTAGCGTCGCCTTATAGTTAAAAAAGAGACCTGTTATGATGTTATGATTAATAAAATAAATAAATAATAATAAATATCAGTTATCTAGTACCTTAACTCAAGGTCTGCTTAACTTGGGACTAGATGATACTGTGAATCGTCCAGCATTATTTATTATTATGTCATGATTTACGTGCGAAACTGGCGACATCACTTATTTTTCTTATTAATACAAAGGAATTATCAAAAATGCTCAACGCCGCGCGCGCCGTCAGTCTCTGCAGTACCGATTTATGATAATTCCTTTTTGTATAAATACATAATATATAAATAATGCTGGACAAACCACACAGCATCATCTAGCCCCAAGTTAAGCAGAGCTTGGGCTGATGCGGTTAATACAATACATTACAAAGATAAATATTTTTTATTATACAAACAACAATAACAACAACAGCAACGGAACACCCGGAACAAATATTTGTAGATCGGAGAAACATTTGTCACGAGGCAGTAATCGAACCTGCAACCTCCTTCATCGCAGGCTAACCTTCGCCCGCCGCGCCACATCGATCGTCAAAATAAGAGTGATGGGGCTAGTCAGAACTAAATAACTAATTTCGCGTTAAATCGCTAGAAAGATTAATATTAAAGACTCATTATTAACCTTATTTAACAGGGATAAACGACAAACTAATGCCCAAAGTCACGGTTAAGACAAAAATTACGCAAGTATCACGTGTTTAGTCCCAAAGTTATCTCAGAGATTACAGTGTTTGCATTCCACATCTATTGTTCTACCAAAATCGCAAGTTTTACAACCAACAAACTGTTTTTGGAATGTAGTCATAATGATACTGACTATCTACTAATAGTTGCGCATTTAACACGTGCTTTTAAACGTGGTTAAGTCAGCACTATACCTACTTAAATTTAATAAATAAAGCAGCAGTAAGCAGAGTTTGGGTACTAGGTATCTGATATACTTAATACATTACATTAGAAAGATAAGTTTTATTATTATGCATAGAAAACGTAGCAAATCGTACAAATATTTGTGCCGAGGCGAATCGACCTCGCAACCTTCTGCGTCGACCTTCGCCCGCTGCGCAACAGAGTCGTCACTTATTGATACTTAAGTTAGCTGCAGAGATCTTACAACCTACCTACAAAGGATGGGCAGTAACGAGTTAACCATCGGAAACTCAAACGAGATGCTTTTGAGCTTGCCGCTTGTCTTTCTTGGCTTCCAGATGCCATCCACAGTTATTTATAACTAGGTATCTAAATTCAGTTTCTGCCCTGCGCTGCGGTGGGTGCATATTGTATTTATTAGCCTATGATAAGTGTACGAGTTGTTGTATTCATAAGATACTATACTTACCATAGAGACTGAGGCTGACGGACAAACCGATCAACGGTTTATGTTAGCTGTAGCATATGTATGTAAATCATGTTTAATATAATAAATAAATTTAAAAAAAAAAGTATTTGTGGTACTCATGAATGGAAAATGATGAGGACATCAAAACTAGGCATGTCCACAACTGGCTGATGTATAATTTACAACAAAATAGTTATTTAATTAGCAGCCAATATCTTTTTTCACGCATTCCCGCTCCCCGCTTCTCGCTTACCACAAGATATGACTAGCTCTCTAGAGATGACAAACAATACAGTGCATTTTCAGAGTAAGCGGAAGAACTACTCTATCTTATCATCATCATTGTATGATTGGAGAGACACGAGAGACCTTATACTTTTGTACTTGCTCGTATAGTTCTATAAAGCTTTAAAATTTTTAAAAGTAAAACGTTTTGCTCGTAATGTTTCTAAAGCATCGCTGGCGCTCAGGCAAAAGCGATATTATAAGATGGTATTAAATTTTTGCTTGACAGATTCTATCAGGAATCGATAAAAAGAGCTAGTCAGACAACCCATTTTGTAAAGATGGAGCTCTATTTATGTAAAAGTTCTTTTCCGGGGAAATAAATTTGTATTCTTGCTCAGCTAAGGCTAAGCGCACACTTTACGGAGTCGAACGCGTATATATTCCACCGTAGGTACACATGTCATCGTGGGATCTGCATGTATCTAATTTTAAAATAGGAAATTTAAAGAAAGAGTTTGTGTATATGCTATGGTAGAGCAAATCTTACCAGCGCTATGGTAAGATTTGCTCTACCATAGCACATGCTGAGTGGAGACCGCTTTTGTCAGTTTACCACATGATCTAAGGTTTATTTATGTTCAGGTAAAATAAATATGTTTATATTTATTTACTTTACTTTTACTAATAATTATGACGCAGCGCATCAGCATTGCCGTACAGCAGGGCAATGGAGCCAGCGTCTTGGGGACGATTCCTATCGTAAGTTATTAAATTTAGTACTGGTATTGATTTGTATAAGTTGAGCTACCTCTAGACTTTTGCAACATACGCATGTTATAATTAACTTCGTGAAATCGTGTGAAACCTCGCACACGCACTATTCTTTGAAGAGTCCGACGAATGTTCGTAATTATTTTCTTCAATTCGAGTCCTTTAGCTTTTTGCTTACTACTATCATGAGAAGAAAATTACCTTCAACAAGCTTCTGCATAAACATAATAAACGTAGGGAAACCCGCACGCAATCCTGAACAACAGACTTTATCACGATTTCAAACAATAACACTCCCAGCAAACTGATAATAAAATTTTCCAGAAAGTAGCGAAGTACATATGTATAATACTATCACCTATCTATAAACTAAGCAAACATTACAGTAGGTAAAGAAAACAGTTTGTGAAATAATAATCAGTACAGTTGATCGCAGAAAACTGTATAAGAAAGATAATACGACCCCCCACGGAATAATTTATGATAAAATGTTTTAAAGTTCGCTTAAAATACATTTTATGAATATGTTAACGTACTGATTATTTAGTAAAAAAAATTTTATTAATCTGCCTGTTAAGACGGTAAATAAATAAAACTGAAAATTCATATTCTACGTGGTATACTTAATACAAAGGCCTTTGTATGCGTTTACATAAGAATATAAGAAAAAAACGAGTATTATTTTACTATTAATAAATGTACAACGACAATAGCCGAGTATGTCGGTTGTTCGTACGGCGATCATCTCGATTATTAACTTATCAAATCTCTTGTCAAAGTCAACCAGGCAAATCAATTAAAAAAGAACCAAAAAAATATAGGGAAATAACTTTTTGACAATAGTTTTGATCATTGAAACCAACGTACGAACAACTGAATATAAAAAAATCCAAAATGTTAATGTTACGCAGTAAACGGTACTTAGATCCTAACAAAAACTGTAACAGTCGAAAAATGATCTCTGAAGAATCTAACGCAAATTCACAAAACAAATGTGAGATAATGATGTTATCTATTCAATTGTGGTATATTCAGTCAAAAACTGTAAGTTTTGTTTAGGAAATCTGAAACCATCAGTCGTAAATTGATCTCTGAAGACATCTCTGAAGTCAATTAACAACTTCAGCAGACTGTACCCACCTGGGAGCGCTATCTGTTTTTGATACTGTTTGCATCTTCGGGAAAACCTTGTTTCCAACTCTGATTTTAATGATTGCTTGCAATGACGCAATCTTATCTGTGCAAACCAAACAGCATCCTGTATAAAAACAGTTAGAACTGTAATTATTTTCATAGAAGCATTTTGGTAGCAAACGAACGAACAAACAATTCGACGACAAACATGGTTTCCAAAGTTATTTTGACCCTTAGTGTTATGGTAAGTAACGGTTTAGAGATTTCACTTTGATATATTCACAGTATTTTCCTTAAACTGTTACGATATCTAAAGTTTTCCATCAAAAGTACAATATGAAGCCCACGTCGAGCAAAAAGTTCACTAAGTGCTTAATGAATCGATTGCCTGAAATATTTTTAGTCCATCACAACGATATTCTAAAAGGCTTTGCTCTTATTTACAGCTGGCAGTAGCAGCAGCAGTCCTCCCTGGCGTCCCTGGCGTGGCAGGACCCTGGGGTGCCGGTGGCGGTTCGGGTGCTAACGCTGGCCCCAACTCTGCTGTGAACCCGTGGATCCCACGGTGGATCTCCGCGGCCACTTGGTACCCACAATGGGAACCTTGCACCGCCATCGGAAGCTCCTGCCTGGACTGTAATACCAAGCAAGTCTGTACCAAGATTGGTGCTCTGCAGAAGCGTTGCTCCGACCCGACCCTGCCGCACTGCAACCTTGGAGAGTGCTCCGCTACACCATCGGCTGAATGCTCGGTCGATGTTGCTGTGTAATCCGGAATCTCGAGAAGAACTTCAATCTTAGCAACAACGTTAACTCCTTTTATCTTCTGCAAGCAATGGCTCAACTCCACAACTAAATTAAATTTCTTTGTAACCTGAGGAAAACTAAACGTGCCTAGCGTGATCCTCTCAGGTTTAATGTTTGTCGTTAGGTACTATCTCATTTAAAAATTTATAATATAATGTTTTTTTTCTGTAAATAAATTTATTTCAAAACATGATAGTGTGACTCACTGAGCAAAACCCTTGTTCCTTTCCTTTGATTCTGAAGACGCTTTCGATAAACACTCGTTTGTAAGTGCTTTAATTGCTCTCCACTTCAGATTAGAAACGATACCCTAATTAAAAAGTCCGGGATCCAATCGGCGAGGTTAATGATAATTGGAAGAATAGGTAATCACACTAATATTATAAATGTGCAAGTGTGAATGTATAGATGTATGGATGGATGTTTGTTACCTCTGCACGCCAAAACTACTGAACTGATCGGGCTGAAAATTTGCGTACAGGTAGTTGTAGACCTAGAATAAAACATAGGCTTTTAAAAGCTTTTATACAACAGTACCTTCTTTGCTAACTAATCACGGATAGTTGGTATGGTGGGTTCCCTAAATCAGAATCAGAATGAGAATGAAGTTTATTATTTAAGGCTTACAAAATAAGCACATAGAAAAATAATTTTTTAAACTAATCGTCATGTAAGTCTTTGAGAGGCAGCTTCAATTATAAACTGCCTCTCAGAGACTTTATCGCCCCGTTAATCCAGGCAAGGTACCAATATCTAATACAACGTTGCTACGTTGATTCCTGGAACATTCGAGAAAGTTCAACGTAGTCAAATTCTTGTCACTCGAAACAATTTGTTTCTGCTCTGTCTGTAGAAACACAGACGAAGTTATTTTGTGATTGTAAGTAACTTATGTTCGATCAACAGTCTCTTATTGTCCAAACAGCTGTTATCGGGTTTACTAGGAAAGAAATATCATGACAAAGCGCCGTCAAAATTGAAATAGTTCTAAAGCTATCGAAGGTTTCCAAGCAAGATATTCTGAGAGAGAATCAGCATATTTTTACTAATAAGTAGGTCATAATGCTTTATGTATTATGTTTTACTAGTTTCCGCCCACAGCTTCGCACGCGTTGTTTAAACGTACAATACGATACATACAACACAAAACACTTTATTGCACACCTAAAAAATATACGCAAACGTTTAAAGGCCCGCAGCTTCACCCGCGTGGAAATTGATTGCTACCCTAGGGGTAGTTTTGAAAAATAAAAAAAACGTGTATCATTATTTAATATATAGTTTATTACGAATCACAAACTTAAATATCCAAATTTACCCCATTTTCAGGTTTATGTTAGCTGTTGCATATGTATGTAAATAATGTTTAATATAATAAATAAATTTAAAAAAAAAAGTATTTGTGGTACTCATGAATGGAAAATGATGAGGACATCAAAACTAGGCATGTCCACAACTGGCTGATGTATAATTTACAACAAAATAGTTATTTAATTAGCAGCCAATATCTTTTTTCACGCATTCCCGCTCCCCGCTTCTCGCTTACCACAAGATATGACTAGCTCTCTAGAGATGACAAACAATACAGTGCATTTTCAGAGTAAGCGGAAGAACTACTCTATCTTATCATCATCATTGTATGATTGGAGAGACACGAGAGACCTTATACTTTTGTACTTGCTCGTATAGTTCTATAAAGCTTTAAAATTTTTAAAAGCAAAACGTTTTGCTCGTAATGTTTCTAAAGCATCGCTGGCGCTCAGGCAAAAGCGATATTATAAGATGGTATTAAATTTTTGCTTGACAGATTCTATCAGGAATCGATAAAAAGAGCTAGTCAGACAACCCATTTTGTAAAGATGGAGCTCTATTTATGTAAAAGTTCTTTTCCGGGGAAATAAATTTGTATTCTTGCTCAGCTAAGGCTAAGCGCACACTTTACGGAGTCGAACGCGTATATATTCCACCGTAGGTACACATGTCATCGTGGGATCTGCATGTATCTAATTTTAAAATAGGAAATTTAAAGAAAGAGTTTGTGTATATGCTATGGTAGAGCAAATCTTACCAGCGCTATAATAAGATTTGCTCTACCATAGCACATGCTGAGTGGAGACCGCTTTTGTCAGTTTTCCACATGATCTAAGGTTTATTTATGTTCAAGTAAAATAAATATGTTTATATTTATTTACTTTACTTTTACTAATAATTATGACGCAGCGCATCAGCATTGCCGTACAGCAGGGCAATGGAGCCAGCGTCTTGGGGACGATTCCTATCGTAAGTTATTAAATTTAGTACTGGTATTGATTTGGATAAGTTGAGCTACCTCTAGACTTTTGCAACATACGCATGTTATAATTAACTTCGTGAAATCGTGTGAAACCTCGCACACGCACTATTCTTTGAAGAGTCCGACGAATGTTCGTAATTATTTTCTTCAATTCGAGTCCTTTAGCTTTTTGCTTACTACTATCATGAGAAGAAAATTACCTTCAACAAGCTTCTGCATAAACATAATAAACGTAGGGAAACCCGCACGCAATCCTGAACAACAGACTTTATCACGATTTCAAACAATAACACTCCCAGCAAACTGATAATAAAATTTTCCAGAAAGTAGCGAAGTAGGTATGTATAATACTATCACCTATCTATAAACTAAGCAAACATTACAGTAGGTAAAGAAAACAGTTTGTGAAATAATAATCAGTACAGTTGATCGCAGAAAACTGTATAAGAAAGATAATACGACCCCCCACGGAATAATTTATGATAAAATGTTTTAAAGTTCGCTTAAAATACATTTTATGAATATGTTAACGTACTGATTATTTAGTAAAAAAAATTTTATTAATCTGCCTGTTAAGACGGTAAATAAATAAAACTGAAAATTCATATTCTACGTGGTATACTTAATACAAAGGCCTTTGTATGCGTTTACATAAGAATATAAGAAAAAAACGAGTATTATTTTACTATTAATAAATGTACAACGACAATAGCCGAGTATGTCGGTTGTTCGTACGGTGATCATCTCGATTATTAACTTATCAAATCTCTTGTCAAAGTCAACCAGGCAAATCAATTAAAAAAGAACCAAAAAAATATAGGGAAATAACTTTTTGACAATAGTTTTGATCATTGAAACCAACGTATGAACAACTGAATGTAAATAAATCCAAAATGTTAATGTTACGCAGTAAACGGTACTTAGATCCTAACAAAAACTGTAACAGTCGAAAAATTATCTCTGAAGAATCTAACGCAAATTCACAAAACAAATGTGAGATAATGATGTTATCTATTCAATTGTGGTATATTCAGTCAAAAACTGTAAGTTTTGTTTAGGAAATCTGAAACCATCAGTCGTAAATTGATCTCTGAAGACATCTCTGAAGTCAATTAACAACTTCAGCAGACTGTACCCACCTGGGAGCGCTATCTGTTTTTGATACTGTTTGCATCTTCGGGAAAACCTTGTTTCCAACTCTGCTTTTAATGATTGCTTGTAATGACGCAATCTTATCTGTGCAAACCAAACAGCATCCTGTATAAAAACAGTTGGAACTGTAATTATTTTCATAGAAGCATTTTGGTAGCAAACGAACGAACAAACAATTCGACGACAAACATGGTTTCCAAAGTTATTTTGACCCTTAGTGTTATGGTAAGTAACGGTTTAGAGATTTCACTTTGATATATTCACAGTATTTTCCTTAAATTGTTACGATATCTAAAGTTTTCCATCAAAAGTACAATATGAAGCCCACGTCAAGCAAAAAGTTCACTAAGTGCTTAATGAATCGATTGCCTGAAATATTTTTAGTCCATCACAACGATATTCTAAAAGGCTTTGCTCTTATTTACAGCTGGCAGTAGCAGCAGCAGTCCTCCCTGGCGGAGCAGGAGCCTGGGGTGCCGGTGGCGGCTGGGGCCCCAACGCCGGCGCCTGGGGTGCTAACGCTGACCCCAACTCTGCTGTGAACCCGTGGATCCCATCGTGGATCTCCGCGGCCCCTTGGTTCTCGTTCCCACAATGGGGACCTTGCACCACCATCGGAAGCTCCTGCCTGGACTGTAATACCAAGCAAGTCTGTACCAAGATTGGTGCTCTGCAGAAGCGTTGCTCCGACCCGACCCTGCCGCACTGCAACCTTGGAGAGTGCTCCGCTACACCATCGGCTGAATGCTCGGTCGATGTTGCTGTGTAATCCGGAATCTCGAGAAGAACTTCAATCTTAGCAACAACGTTAACTCCTTTTATCTTCTGCAAGCAATGGCTCAACTCCACAACTAAATTAAATTTCTTTGTAACCTGAGGAAAACTAAACGTGCCTAGCGTGATCCTCTCAGGTTTTATGTTTGTCGTTAGGTACTATCTCATTTAAAAATTTATAATATAATGTTTTTTTTCTGTAAATAAATTTATTTCAAAACATGATAGTGTGACTCACTGAGCAAAACCCTTATTCCTTTCCTTTGATTCTGAAGACGCTTTCGATAAACTCTCGTTTGTAAGTGCTTTAATTGCTCTCCACTTCAGATTAGAAACGATACCCTAATTAAAAAGTCCGGGATCCAATCGGCGAGGTTAATGATAATTGGAAGAATAGGTAATCACACTAATATTATAAATGTGCAAGTGTGAATGTATAGATGTATGGATGGATGTTTGTTACCTCTGCACGCCAAAACTACTGAACTGATCGCGCTAAAAATTTGCGTACAGGTAGTTGTAGACCTAGAAAAAACATAGGCTTTTAAAAGCTTTTATACAACAGTACCTTCTTTGCTAACTAATCACGGATAGTTGGTATGGTGGGTTCTCTAAATCAGAATCAGAATGAGAATGAAGTTTATTATTTAAGGCTTACAAAATAAGCACATAGATAAATATTTTTTTAAACTAATCGTCATGTAAGTCTTTGAGAGGCAGCTTCAATTATAAACTGCCTCTCAGAGACTTTATCGCCCCGTTAATCCAGGCAAGGTACCAATATCTAATACAACGTTGCTACGTTGATTCCTGGAACATTCGAGAAAGTTCAACGTAGTCAAATTCTTGTCACTCGAAACAATTTGTTTCTGCTCTGTCTGTAGAAACACAGACGAAGTTATTTTGTAATTGTAAGTAGCTTATGTTCGATCGACAGTCTCTTATTGTCCAAACAGCTATTATCGAGTTTACTAGGAACGAAATATCATGACAAAGCGCCGTCAAAATTGAAATAGTTCTAAAGCTATCGAAGATTTCCAAGCAAGATATTCTGAGAGAGAA
This sequence comes from Eupithecia inturbata, assembly GCA_963662085.1. Taxonomy (NCBI): domain Eukaryota; kingdom Metazoa; phylum Arthropoda; class Insecta; order Lepidoptera; family Geometridae; genus Eupithecia; species Eupithecia inturbata. The sequence continues at coordinate 6,695,409 of OY759195.1, forward strand.
TCAGCATATTTTTACTAATAAGTAGGTCATAATGCTTTATGTATTATGTTTTACTAGTTTCCGCCCACAGCTTCGCACGCGTTGTTTAAACGTACAATACGATACATACAACACAAAACACTTTATTGCACACCTAAAAAATATACGCAAACGTTTAAAGGCCCGCAGCTTCACCCGCGTGGAAATTGATTGCCACCCTAGGGGTAGTTTTGAAAAATAAAAAAAACGTGTATCATTATTTAATATATAGTTTATTACGAATCACAAACTTAAATATCCAAATTTACCCCATTTTCAGGAAAATGTTGAAAAATCCTCAAGCACGTGTTCAATAGTTTTGTATTCTTAGTACCCTCTGTAAGTTCAAAAAAAAAAAAAAAAAAAAAATCTAATCGTTTATTGGAACCATGTACAAAATGTACATATTTAAAACAAAAACAATGCAACGATACTGTCGCTAAAAGTATAAAACTGTGTCACGTTCAGTATCGCCCTCCTCTGGACCGAATCAAAAAGATAAAAATTTTAAATTTTAAGTTTCAAGCGCTTCCACCTCGTGCTCCTACTAGATACTCCTACTGATAGGAGCACCGGGACACCCATGTCCTGATGCTCCTACTCAACATAAAAACTACGGGGAATAATGTAATATTCTAAATTGAATACCTCCTGTTCCTATCACATAACATATTGAACATAACATCTATGAATTTCCAAAAAATTACCCACAGTTATGTAACCATGTAGACGTGATGTCTGAGTTTCGCAAATTATAGTGTCCTTTGCGCTTTGATCATGACGTCGTGTTTTCGGAATACTGCCTTTTTCATCGGTTGCTTTCGAAAGAAAATTTAGCAAGCGTAAAATGGTCACATTTTTACTGAGTGCTTTATTCAACGGCGTATTCCAGCTCTCTGCAAAATTGTTAGTTCGATGTATTTCTTGATGAATGCACCATTGTTTTCTGAAATCACCCTTTTGCCAAGTTTGTCACACATATTTTAAAAATTTATAAATTTTTGCGTTTTCTGCGAACGATTGACTCATGGACTGAATGTACTCCCAACCTTCGTCAATTAAGTTTTCGGGCACAAGCGCTAAAGCAGAACATAATCCAAAGAACCTGCGCTCAACTTTATTTCTTATATTCAAGCTTTTTGCTTTTTTATACAAGCATTTTGTATAATGATAAAAGCAGCCTTTAATGTTTGCCTCGGGAAACTAATTTTTTGCTGCATTTATTATAGCTTTCTCGTAGTCTGTGTGAATTTTTTTTTGGCACCCATTTCTGTTATGCGATTTGATTATTTCAAAAACAGCTACATAGCTCTCTTGTTTTTTGTCGGGTAATAGTGCGAAAACTAATGGAACTGTGTTTGTTTCTGATGTTGTTCCTCCCAAATCACCGTGAATTATTAATAACTGTTCAAAAGGCTTAGGACAACTTTTGAACGTGCCGTCAATGAAGAATTCATTGATAGTCAACATCATTTCTTTCGCCGTTTCTGTACAAATTCGGGAATCTTTGTGTGAATAATCTCCGATACAAAATTTTTCAAATTTTAAAGGGATTCCCACTTCTTTTAATTGTTTACATATAATTTTTTGAATACCTAAGGTATTATATCTGCTTGTGTATAGATTTGTTTTAAGACTTGGAAGTGATGGCACCTTTGCCACTAGATGTACACCGCGACCGTACAGTGGTCCTAAATGTTTTTTTATAAATTTGTGAGATTTGTAAATCTAATGACTTACCTTCTGTTTTAGCAAAATTTACAGACAATTCGACTTCATTTTTTAAATGCTTTTGTTGGCAAGAATGACTAACTTCCTTTATTATTTGGCGATTCTAGAAGAAAACAAATGAAACATTATAACCACCTTATAAGAAACCGGTTAAGTAAGAGTCTTGACGCAGAATTTAAAATCGTCACCCTTTCAAATCGTCAGAGTACAGTCAAGTCGTGTAAAAATATTTTTTAATAAAAATAATATACCTACCTACTTTTCAAATGACAAATAAGACAGAAACGTCATATTAACTGAAAACGTGAAATATGACAGAAAACGTCATGTTTACCAATACTATAAACCATATTTGATGGTTTTCTATAATTTTGACTTTTTCAGTGAATATGACGTTTTCTGTCATATTTGACGTTTGAAATAATAATTATAGACTTTTCAATAATATACTCTTTTTCATTAAATATGACGTTTTCCGACATATTTGACGTTTTCTGTCATATTTGACGTTTTCTGTCATATTTGACATTATCTGCCAGATTTTACATTTTGCGAAACGGAAATTATGAAAGGATATATTTTCAGAAAAAGACATGTTGAGGCTATCCTCTAAATGTCTTTTTCTGAAAATATATCCTATATATAATATGTACTACCTACTAATAGGTAGTACATTATTTACGTGTGGAGTGATAATATGACAATAATAATAATAATAATCAATTTATTTCAGACAAGGTCCATAGCTTAAATACATAAAACAATAAATAAAACAATAAACCGACGACGTGTGTGAATTGGATATGACTGTACCAAAGCAGACGATTTCAAAATCTGACCCTTTTCAATTCTGACCTTATCAAAATAAAGCATTTAACCTATTTATCGTTTCCGCCAGGTGCGCTTTATTGAAATGTATCGAAACAAACGAAAACGAAAAAAGTTATCGTTACTATCAAAACTCATGGTAATGGTGCAGTATAGCTCACACAAAAAAAATACCTACCAACGAAAAGTCTGAATCTTAATCCAATTGAAAATTAACAGGGAAAGTTGATCTAGAAATAGGATGCGACTCAAACTATATAACGAAAAAAATTAAGTTTGGTATCTATGCCTTTATTGATATTATTTAATGATATTATTAACTGATAAGTTAAAAAAAGCCAAAAAAATACTTACTGCAATAGTAACCGTGCCCGGACACTTCATTTCAGGTTTTTTTTTCATCATACTGCACTGCCATATTTCGTTAAGATTTGTATACACACGTTGTTTATAATATTGCCTGCCTTTAACCAGTAACATAGTTCCGCGTTTTCTTTCAATAAAGATGGGAATATTTTCTTCACCACCGCCATCCATTTTATAATTTATTTGTCTACGTACCGAAGCGACTGAAATCAAAAATATCACTTTATTTCTGTGTCAGTGTTTAATTATTAAGAATTTGACCTTTTCTAAGTATACATTTATTGTATTTATGGAAATAAAGAGTTTTTGACTTTGACTTTGACTTTGGTTAATACTCAGATTTTTTAAATAGAGCGTGACATAAAATTTATCATTTGTTTTTAATTATTATAGAAGTCTGTCACTATAAGTGTATAACCAATAAACAAAAGGAGGTTTTATATCTAAACAGAACCGCTTCTTAGTATTCTCTGTAAGTTTCAAGCTAATTGGGCAACTGGTTAAAGAGTTACGAAATAAACCTCAATAACTTCAAACCTCATTTTACCCTTTTCTAAGGGTTTTTTTGAAAATTCCTGAATTACATGTTTTATTTTATTATAATTTTGATAAATACAGAAAATTTCAGGTCAATAGCATTATGCATTAAAAAATTACAGATATTTCAGTAAGGAGCCAAATTACGAATCACAAACTTTAATAACCCGATTTACCCCATTTTCAGGAAAAATTTTAAATACTTACCTAAAACACATTTTCAATACTTTTGTATTCTTAGTATTCTCTGTAAGTTTCAAGTTAATTGAGCCACTGGTTAAAGAGTTACAAAAAACATCAAAATAAAACAACCCCCTTTTCACCCCCTTAGGGGTGGAATTTCCTAAAATCCCTTATTAGCGGGAGGTTGTGTAGTAACAGGTACCTGCTTTTTAAATTTCAGCTTTCTAGCTTCAGCGGTTTGAGCAGGGCGTTGTCCCCAGAAAAGCGCTTATTATATTAAGATTATTTTTTTCTTTTATTAAGGCACAAACAGTATACAATATTCTTAAAATTAACAGTATATATATATATATATATATATATATATATATATATATAGCTACGTAATACACCAATCAAGATGCCACTAATAGAAAAGAAACATTATTTACAATAAAACACAACAACGTTACAGACGCTAATTTGGAGAATTACGATAAACAGATTATATCCCATAAGAACTGCTTATGGGACAAAAAGTATGCTTGGTGCCAGGCTTAGAGCTAGTCTATGCAAAATTTCAGCCTGATCCGTTTAGTATCTGTGGCGTGAAAAGGTAACATCTAAAAATCTAACATTCATCCAAAGGTTAGCATTTATAATTATAAGTGTGATGTGATGTTTTAACATACAAGTAGGCACCAATAAGATTTAAAGTACATGTTTCGTTAATCACGCTAATTGATTAAGTGAAGTATTAATGTTAGATTGATTATTTTAGGCTGTTGTTGGCCCTCTATTATAATGAGTACCTACATACTTAAATATAGAGTACATAATTATGTACTCATCATCATTAAATAAATATTTTATGATAATGAAACTAATAGTAATGTGAATAAATAAAAAAAAAAATACCCGACTTCAAAAAGTTTCTTAATTCGTCTGGATGCTTTTTTTTTAATGTATATATATATACAATATAGATATCTCCGCCAATGGTTAACCGATTTTGCTTATTGTTTTACTATTGTATTGAGAATATTCTCATACATGTTTTTGCCCCGAAGGATTTATCCCGAAAAACAATATTTTTGTATAATCATCACTACAACCACTTTGGTGATATCTACGCCAACTGTTAATAGATTTTGATGATTCTTTCGTTGTTGTATAAAGATTGATTTTGAGGTGGTCCATTATAAGTTTGATTCTCAGGGGATGTGTGCGCCGCAAAACATTATCACATGATAATTTCACTATCACTTATTAGTTTTCATGGCAACGGACGTCAACAGTTTCATCCATGTGTCATCAAAGTCAAACTTCGACTTGAATAATTATAATCGCACTATCGAAGTGTACACCCAATTTTTTGCACGTGAACATAGATGAATCCTATTTACCGGAATTTGAAGTCAGTTTATAGTATTTTTAAACATGCCAAATTATTATTCTTTTTGCCACGATGTGGCCCCCTTATAAAGAGCCCTACCCCTGTGGTTAATACTCTGCATCGCGTCCTTGTTACCTTAACTATACATGACGTGTATGGTACCATACCTAATAATTAACTATTTAACCATGTATAATTTTACTCCAACAATTTGATGTAATATTAACTCTCTTATTTAAAGAACCCATGGAAGGTGGTCCCCAAGATACAGGTGTATCCTTGTTTGGGGATCAACGATGTCATAATTTTAGGTCAAGTAAAGTAGTAGTAGTGTACCTCTAGTAGCAGTAGTGTTGTAAGTTAGTATCTTTTTCAATAAACGTTATTATTATGATAATTATGATCAACTAGCTGCTGCCCGCGACTTTACACGCGCTTTTTAAGTACCTTATGTCCGTCCCTGGGATACCATTTACCTCCCCGCCAAATTTTATTGAGATCCGTTCAGCCGTTTAGGCGTAAAAAGGTTACAGACAGACAGAGTTACTTTCGAATTTACAATATTAGTATGGATTAGTGTAATTGGTGATTACACTAATTAATAAAAGAATGACGACGTTCTAATTATTAATTAAATAAATGACTAAAAGACTAAATGATTTAACTCTACATAACTCTACATAACTCGCATGAGTCAACTTTTATCTAAGCTTAACCTTATCGGAATAGCTCAGTGAACTAACATGTTACCTACTTTCTACCGCAATGGAAAATCTATTTTTCTTAGGGATGGGCAATTGTTATTGATAGTGTATCAAAATATCGATACGCTCTTAAATAACGTCTATACTTTTATATCTCAAAGTATTATTTCAAAAGTCGCATGACTTCTAGTACATACTAGCTAGGTGATGGAATAAAATATAAATAAATTAAATTAAGCTATTGTCAAAATACACGTTATACAGAAACTATATTTCCGTTAAAAATTCATTTGTATGCGAAACATTGTATTTACAACCATATTCATTACAAGCTTACAGCATCACATCATTCACATTCATACCAATTTATACGTATTAAAAATATGTAGGTCTACACATTTGTTCCCCTTGGAGTCCAGACTCTAGGTCCGTGGGGTACCGAAATCTTCCAAGTTTAAAAAAATATATCTGAGCGTCTGGTTGAAGCGACGCGCGACGCGTGGCCCGAGAGGCCGCAGCGCATAAGCATTGCCATACAGCGCGGGGCAATACAGTCAGTGTCTTGGTGACGCTTCCGACTGGTATTGATATGGATCAATTGAGCTACCTGTAGGTTTGTTGCAACAGTCTGCAATTAGCTCAATTGTTTTAAATGTAAATACTACATAGTTCTAATTTGTTTTCATTATTTGAATGTAATTTTCTTTGTTAATAAAGACTTTACGGTTAAATTATAAATTCGTAAGTTTGGATGTATAGATGTTCGTTACCTCTTCACGCCAAAAGTACTGAATGAATCAGGCTAAAATTTTCATAGTAATCGACATAGTAATCGCCGAAAAAACGAATTGCTCATTCGTTTTTTCGGCGACAGAACTTTTAAGAATATGTGTAGAGAATATCGAAGGCAATTTCCACTTGCCCATCCCTCAGTTTTCCCTGTTTGTATTAAACTATTATCACAAATTGAGATAAGAATAGACAATGGTATAAAAGCGATACATTTGAAGCATTGGTACCTTTTTCTATAACAAAATGGCTTCCTTCAAGAATATTGTTTTCGTAGTGCTGGTAAGTACAAACAACACTTTTATAATTAAATACGTAAATTTAATAATTTTATTAAGCTTTACGAAACAATTTCAAAGTTAATTTTAGATTATTATCTCTTCTAAAACGTAGTTCTCTAAATATTGGCCAGGTTTAAATTATAAACACGGCAATTTTTAAAATCATTGTTTATGTGGTTTCGCCAACGTGAATCACAAACACGGTGAACTCTTAACCATACAAACACTGTTAGTATATGTACGAAGTACAATGTAGTGGCATTATCAGGGAAGAATCCTAGTCGTTTCTGGATTCTTGTTCTTACACATTACATTGTTTTCCCTTTTTCTAGTGGCCAGGATGTACGAAGTACAATGTGTCAGGTCAGGCCGAGAATCTAGTTCACCTAAAGTCCTACATTATAATGTCTACTTGCAATACGTGATCTTTGTTGTTCCGTATTGAAGCTTCATGTATCTTAAATCTAATTAATAAATCAGTTGCGAATTATCAGCGTTGGAGTTATTATTTCACGGTACCTCTAACATACTTCGAGCCGGATCCACAGTCTAGATCCGCAGTCGCGCTCACTAAACTGTCTGTCGAAGGACAAAGTGATAACGTCCGTTGCTAAAACGTTATCATAAAGTTATACTACGTCGCGTTTTCACGTAGTAATTGTGTTCCATTCAGTGCTATTTGGGACCGGAAAGTATCCTGCTACCTCAAGTAAGATCTTTCAATTTATTTAACTACCATGGAGAGCCTACTGCACACCTTAAGCGGAATCCTCGAAGCCATACAGCAAATCGACAGGAACTTCCGTAAGGATTCAGAGAGCCGTAGGACATCATCGTACATTGAGACACGTTTGGGTAGGTTAGACCAACTATGGGCAGAGTTTAAGATAAGTCATGAAAAGTTGATTGGTTACGGACAAACAGAACATAAATATTTTGTTGAGAATCAATATGAGAAAACAAGGAGTTATTACGAAACTGTTAGGAACGCAATTTCGTCATCTCTTGTAGCGGAGAATAATCCACCAGGTTCATCCACTTGCACCGCATCGCACGAGCCACATATAGCCTCGCCGAGTCCAGCGGAACAAGCCGCTGAGTTATTGAGAAGGCAGCGGACACTGTTCAAAGGATTTAGTCGTTACACAAACAGCTTCAAGGTAGAGGAGATTAACGTAAAGTGGGAGCTTGAGGATAGGTTGAAGTGTATGCATAAGAAATGGGACGAGATAGAATCCTACCATATTCAGATAGATACTATTCTGCAAGGATCGGATATTGAATACGAGGATGAATTTTTTTGCTATGAGGAATCCTTCGAAGCTCTGTCGAGAGCCCTTAACGAAAGGATAGCGTCCTCTTCTCACCTTCATAACTCTACTCCGAAGCTAGAAGTGCCGATTTTTTCGGGTAGCTATACACAATGGCCTGCATTTTTAGATCTTTTCTCCGAGAGCATCCATAACAATCATCTGTTGACAAACTGCCAGAAGATGCAGCATTTGAAGGGTAAGCTGAGGGGAGAGCCAGAACGGCTCGTACAACATCTCCACATATCATCCGAGAATTACGAGACCGCGTGGGAGCTCTTAAACCACAGGTACAACAACCCTCAAGTTCTTTTTACAAAGCACATTGAATTATTTTTGAACCAGTCTAGCGCCGCCAAGCAATCATCCAAAGATTTAAAACGTATCTACGACACCTCCATGGAGAATATTCACGCCATACGTAATCTCGGGATCGACACGACAACATGGGGGCCCATGTTAGCCCATCTCATTTGCAAAAAGCTCGATCCCGAAACAGTGGTTGATTTCAGGGAGACTCGCAAGGCGCCGCGAGAGATACCCACGCTCCAAGAGCTTATGAACTTTTTAGAAAATAAGTTTATATCATTAGAACCGTTATCTAAAAAAGAGAAGGATACCACGACGTCGCCGCAGCCCACGAAATCCCATTCCTCTCAGTCAAATAATAAATTATTTTCAAGGGGTAACAAGTTTCATAATAGAAACCGTTTTAATTACGGTAAGTCAGGCGAGCGCGAATTCAGTTCCGCTGCTGGTATTTTAACTTGTCCATATTGCAAAAATAATCATGTAATTTATCGATGCGATGATTTTAAAATATTGAGTTCCGAAGAGAAACTTAGTGCGGTGACGAAGTTAGGTATGTGTCAAAACTGTCTACTTCCGCATGAAGTAGGTCAGTGCCGTTCGAAGCGCGTATGTAGGGCTTGCAATGGTAAGCACAATTCTATGTTGCATGACGCATTTAAGGCATTAAACCAGTCCAGTCTCTCCTTAGGATCGACGAACTATTTTCCAAAGCATTCACCGCCTACGAATACGGATCATAAGGCTAATCACGTGGCCACCGAAGGCGAGGAAATCTTACTCACAACATTATCCCTTAGGGTAAGGTCAGTTGATGGGACGTACGTCACATTAAGGGCCTTACTAGACCAAGGATCTCAAATTTCGCTGATATCCGAAAATGCAGTTCAGTTGTTGGGACTGCCGAGGAAAGGCTGTAACGCTTCCGTCAGTGGGATAGGTGAGGGATCCAAGCAAAGCAGGGGGATTGTTTCGATCGACGCCGAGTCGATTTATGGTGATTACAAGTTTACCACTCGGGCACTAGTAATTCCGCGAGTAGTTAGTAATTTACCCAACATGTCGTTCCCAAAACAGACATGGGTACACCTTGGGCATATACAGCTAGGGGACCCGGACTACAACGTATCAAAGCCAATCGATCTCCTACTGGACGCCAGTGTATATTCGGAAATTTTAATGAGTGGACTCATTAGGGGACCACCTGGAAGCCCCATAGCCCAACAAACACGACTAGGCTGGATTTTATCAGGTAGTGTGAAAAATTTCAAATGTAACGTTGTTTTAAATGATATGCCGGACCTTTCTCAGTACTGGGAACTGGAAGGAGTAAGCGAAGATGATTCTGACCTCAGTGCATCAGATAAATATTGTGAAGACCTTTATCAGGCTACAACAAAACGTTTAGCTAATGGTAGTTATGAGGTAGCGATACCCATGAAACCTTATTTCGAGCGAGACCTAGGTTCATCGAAGAGAATGGCTATTGCACAATTTCATAATATCGAAAATAAACTTGCAAGGAACGAGGCATTCGCTGAGAGTTACAAGAAATTCATGCGTGACTATGAGGAACTAGGGCACATGAAACGAGTGCAAGGCCTCAATATGAGTTCGTGTTACCTACCGCATCACGGCGTTTATAGAGCTGACTCGACAACAACAAAGCTGCGTGTTGTTTTCAATGCATCATCAAAAACGTCTACCGGGAAAAGCCTCAATGACCTAATGGAACGGGGTCCTAATATGCAAAAGGATCTACAAACTCTTATCCTTACTTGGCGTCATCATAAATACGTCATAACAGCGGATATAGAAAAGATGTTTAGAACAATTTTTGTACGAGAGACTGATCAATCGTTGCAGAGTATCGTCTGGAGGTCATCATCACATGAACCGATAGGGGTGTATTCTCTTACAACCCTTACGTATGGAACAAAATCTGCACCGTACCTTGCCATGAGGACCCTTAAACAAATAGCGATGGACTATAGTAAGATAAATAAATATCCTTTGGCAATAAGGCCGTTACAGGAGTCGTTTTATATGGATGACTTGCTAGAAGGGGGTGAAACGATTGATGGAACCCGAGACTTACAACAGCAAATAATTTCCATCCTAAGTGAAGCCGGAATGAATATACGTAAGTGGACAAGTAACGCACCGGAGCTCACTAAGGATTTACCTGAAGAAAGTTTAGATTCTCCTCTCAACTTTAGGAGTGGAGACGCCAAGAAAACTCTCGGAATCAGCTGGAGGTCAAGCACGGACACCTTTACATATCAGGACAAGTTTAAGGAGATAAATGATGATGACAAGTTAACGAAACGACAGTTATTATCTCATATATCGAAGATTTTCGACCCATTAGGTTGGATATCCCCGCTCACGATTAAGGCGAAACTTTTATTCCAGAGAACATGGTTGGAAGCTAAAGATGTTTGGGATGAATCATTAAACGAGGAACTCATCAGAGAATGGCATCTATTGAAAGCAGACTTCCAGAACCTACATCAATTAGGAGTACCTAGGCATTTAGGGAATAAAAATGATGGTTATCAAATACACGGATTTTGTGATGCGTCAGAGAAAGCTTACGCCTGCGTTATTTACATAGTTACAATGAATGATAAAGGTGAGTACACATCGAGATTGATCGCAGCCAAGACGAAGCTGGCACCAGTTAAAACTAAGCTCAGTTTACCGAGATTGGAGCTTTCAGGGGCTCTCCTTTTGTCTCGTCTAATGGAAAGGGTCTTAAATACATTCTCTGAAAAGGACATAAGCATGTTTGCCTGGACCGATTCAATGATTGTTCTGGGATGGATACACGGTAGCGCCAATAAATGGAAACAATTCGTAGCTAACAGAGTACTGTCCATCCTTAAAGTCATTCCGGCAACTAAATGGCGTCATGTGCGTTCGGAAGACAACGCCGCAGACTGTGCAACAAGAGGGCTGAGTGTTATCCAACTAGCAGATCACTCCTTGTGGTGGGAGGGCCCTCAATGGCTTCAAAACTTTGACCCTAATCGTCTTAGTACAGAGAGATACCAATCTCCTTCCATTGACGCGAAAAGAATAAGTGTGAATGCAGGCTTAGATCATACTAAAAACAATTTAATTTTAAGACTATTAAATGAGTGTGAGTCACTACAGCGCGTGGCGACCAAGGTCGGCTGGCTCTTGCGTTTCACAATGTGGTTGCGCAATAAGCAAATAAATAAACATAGCTATCTAACGATTAGCGAAATGAATCACTCCTATAATTTAATCGTCAAAACAGTACAATGCTTTGAATTTGCGGAAGAGATTGAGCGTTTAAAGAAAAATAAGCCGCTAAAAGGAAGTAGTAAAGTTGTAAGTCTAAATCCATTTATAGATGAGCAAGATGGATTATTAAAAGTTGGAGGGCGACTTAATTATTCGCTTCTTAAACAATCGGTTAAGAATCCTGTGATATTATTAAGTCACAGCCGTCTCACTGAGCTAATCATCAACCAAGCGCACCGAATCACGCTTCACGGGGGTCCTAGTCTAACCCTAGCCTACATAAGAGATCGCTTTTGGATAATTAGTGGACTACGGACTGTCAAACGTGAACTCAACAAATGCGTTAAGTGTAAAAGACACAGCGACCACAGTAAGCCACAGATGTTAGCGGATCTTCCTGAATCAAGGGTAACTCCCTCCTTACGAGCCTTTTTGCGCACAGGAATTGATTTTACAGGACATTTTGACATAAAGGCGAATAAAGGACGTGGAGTAAGGACTCTGAAAGGATACGTGTGTGTCTTCGTGTGCATGTTATTGCATTAATAGAGCGAGTGATCTTCAAATACAATGGCATTTCAATGCACCGGCATATCCTTCCGCGGGAGGATTGTGGGAGGCAGCCGTCAAACGGATGAAGTACCATTTGAAGAGAGTTGTAGGAGAGCAAAGGCTCACCTATGAAGAGTTTATTACGGTGCTCCATCAAATAGAAGCTTGTCTAAATTCTAGGCCTCTGATCGCCCTCACGGAAAGTCCCGACGACTTATACCTTACGCCCGGTCACTTTTTGATTGGAAGTTCCATGTTATCAAGGCCACCACCGGATCCTGAACATGTCAATCTGACCACCAGATGGCAAATGGTGCAATCGATAAATAAGGACATATGGAAGGCGTGGTCGTCTGATTATTTACGTCAATTGCAAGTACGGTCTAAGTGGAAAACGCAGTCAAAAAATATAGAAATTGATGACATTGTAATTATAAAAGAGGAAAATTTGCCACCCGGGAAGTGGCTCATGGGAAGAGTGACAGACGTTCACCCTGGAAGGGATGGACGCGTCCGGGTTGCCTCTGTCAAAACGAAAAACGGAATTATTAAGAGACCCTGCTTGAAACTTTCAGTCCTACCTGTAAGGGAAAGTCAGGATGCTGTCCAAGAAAATGATGATGATGTGCAAGAACAAACTCCACCGAAACAAAACCGTGCGACTAGATCCGGGTTCTGCCATCTCATCACAATGACACTCATGTTGTTCTTGACAGTACTCTCTTCGGCACAGGGCTCTACTCCCTACGATATTACTTACTTAGATCAACACCAAAATATTTACTTTGAAAAAATTGCTGATATGAGCCTTATTCGGGACGAGTGGAAGCTCGTTGTTTATTTTAATATGTCGTCATACTGGGCTGGTTTAAACAATATTAATAATTACGTTTTTCATTTAAACCAGTACTTAACTTCGTCATTGACACCGCTTCCGCCACAATACAAGGGTATCATTGACCAGTTACAGCAAGAGATATTAGAAATTGAGCATTATAATACTATTTTAGCTAGCAATCAAATCGGTAAACGACAAAAGAGAGGATTGGTAAATGGAGTGGGTTATTTGGCTAATGCGTTATTCGGTGTCCTTGATGACTCATTTGCAAAACAATACGAGAAGGACATTGAGAACATATCGCAGAACGAAGGTCATCTAAACCTATTACTAAGAAACCAAACTAGCGTTTTAGAAGCTCAATATAATATCATGAAAAGGAATGAGGACATCATGAATAGTCATTTTAAGTCCATAACACAGCAGATGGAAAGTTTGCGTCACAGGATGAGTCAGATACAAACGGAACAGACAAGTGAGCTTAATTTATTATCACTATCCTTGACAGCCAATATTATCATAGCTAGTCTAAGGCGCATTCAGGATAGTTTAATAGGTGTGTTAACTGATATATCACACGGTCATTTAGATATGAACCTGTTACCACCAGAACAGCTAGAAAAACAAGTCAGGATCATATCTAGTCACTTACAAGGAGAGCTTACGCTAGCGGTCGATAAGCAGAGTCTATACGAACTTTATAAACAAATGAAGGCGAGCGCTAGGGTTGGAGAAAACTTTTTAATCATACAGATAAAGATTCCCCTCATTAGCAAGGAAGCGTTAGAACTGGACAGCGTAGTAAGTCTGCCTCGTCAAAATCACGTGGTCAGATTTATCGCGCCATTTATAGCCTTCAATATCCAAAGGGATATTTTTATTCTTATGACAACTGAGGATCTTCATTCGTGTATGCACACTTCAACTAATCGGATGCTATGTCCTTACGATAAACCTATCTTCGAGCTACCACTTACAAGGGCGATCTGCAATACAAGCATTAACAACAATGAGAAGTTATGTAATACCGAGGCTTTGACCTGTCAGGAACGGTGGGTGAAATTACAAAACATGTGGTTATTCTCATGTTGCAACGACGAATGCTCCGTGCGCATTTTTTGCGCTGACACCGAAATGCAAGTGGAGACATTGACCGGCAATGGGTTACTTAGTGTAGGTCAAGGTTGTGTTGTGAAGAGTAATGACTTTTCAATCTACGGTCACAATAACTACCTAAGTCAAGTTAAAATGGAAGGGAATTTACGTACTGCACCGGAGTTTTCCGTTCTCAACAAAATTGTCAACTCCTCCGTAATAACCCAATTTGTACCAGATAACCATGAAGAAGAGTGGTCAAACATGAAAACTCAAATAGAAGACATAAAGGCCCACACGAACGTATCTCTCAATGTACACGACATTCACCAATACACACTTATGTACGCGATACTTGCTATACTCATACTGGCGGGTGTGTGCTACTACATCATACGACGAAGGAGGAAGGCGCGGCGAGCAGCAGCAGGACCTCATGAAATGACAGTCAGCTCGGCGGCCCTTGTGGGGGGCCCCAAGGCCTCACAGCAGCAACCAGCGTGTGATGAACAGTATGTGATTTCAGTGCGTGATACGCGATATAAAAATGGGTTAAATATCCCAACAGTGAACAGTGATACGCTATATAAAAACGGCTTAAATATCCCGACAGTAGAGTGCCGACAGCCAAACAGATTGGGATGTAAAGACATTAAGACAATAGATTAAGATAATTTATACGGTTTAAATCTTAAATTCTTATTATGATTAAATGTTCTTACTATTATAGGGTTAGTACACTGTATGATTTGTTTACATGCACAGCTCTGGATATATTTAAATAATTGCCCTTTTTTATAGTGGCCAAACATTTACAAAGTAGTGGTCGGAATCTTAGTAATGTATAGAATCTTAAGTAATTTCATTTACAATTGTACACTTTTACTTGAATACTTTGTTTTTGTCATGTTTTAATAGATACTTGTTTCCTTTTGCGAGTGGCCAGGATGTACGAAGTACAATGTAGTGGCATTATCAGGGAAGAATCCTAGTCGTTTCTGGATTCTTGTTCTTACACATTACATTGTTTTCCCTTTTTCTAGTGGCCAGGATGTACGAAGTACAATGTGTCAGGTCAGGCCGAGAATCTAGTTCACCTAAAGTCCTACATTATAATGTCTACTTGCAATACGTGATCTTTGTTGTTCCGTATTGAAGCTTCATGTATCTTAAATCTAATTAATAAATCAGTTGCGAATTATCAGCGTTGGAGTTATTATTTCACGGTACCTCTAACAGTATAACTTATCGGGGTAAAATTATAAACCTGGCACATGTTGTGAAGATATTTCTGATAGGCTATAATAGATGTCCCTGCTCTTAATTGTTCTTCAATTGTTTCTATTTCCTTTCCATCATTTCAACCACTACCTTAATTTCCAGATCGCCGTTGCGGCTGTTTTCATCTACAATACCCAAGCCGCAACTCTGGATCACGAAGAAGTTGCCCAGCGTATGGCCAACTGGACCGACTGTGACATCACCACAGACCCGGTTCTGTCTTGTCAAGACTGCAACACCCGCCTGATCTGCAAGCCTATTGGTGGACTGACCCTCGCTTGCCTGAACCCGTACAGGCCTTACTGCGTCAAGGGCATCTGCTCTCCTATCCCTAGTGAGGAGTGCGCTTCTGAAGACGAAGGAGAACAATAGGGGTTTACCTAGTAAACTAACCTGAACGAGTTTGGATTAAATTTTTTTTTTGTATATTACAATCTTTAACCCGAATAAACTGTTGCAATAGAAGTTATGTGTTTCAACAGAAACCATCTTGAAACATCAACATGTTTCAAAATGGTTTCAGTAAATTGATTTCTTAAGCTGTATGTATAGCTACTAGGGGTACTTGTACATTCTTTAGTAATAAACTAGCATTTGAGTTCATAGGACGGACGTTTTATTGTATATTGTATTATAATATAATAACATTATAATTTACCAGATGTACGAGTAGTTAGAAAGCAATTCTAATTATATATATGTAGATAGGTATTTAAAGATTTCACTAAATGTAAAGTAACATTTGATAGTTTTAACATGAAAATGTTAATTTAAAGTTTATAAACTATGGTGTAGGTAATCTCCGACGGTACTTCGACGGTATACCGTGTACCAATGAGGTTAACTTAAAAATCATATAGGTAAGTTACTTACTTGTTACTTGTTTCTGGACTGGTTTCCGCAACTAGGCTACAGGTGGGCCCTTTTTGCGTTTCGGGTGGGGGGCTGCTGATCTAACCACCCGATGTCCTCCAGGAAAGCCAGCAGCTCGCTGACGCCGCATGTACCTCTACAACGACAATAGCCGAGTATGTCGGTTGTTCGTACACACAACATTTTGTAAAGATGGAGCTCTATTTATGTAAAAGTTCTTTTCCGGGGAAATAAATTTGTATTCTTGCTCAGCTAAAGCTAAGCGCACACTTTGCGGAGTCGAACGCGTATATATTCCACCGTAGGTACACATGTCATCGTGGGATCTGCATGTATCTAATTTTAAAATAGGAAATTTAAAGAAAGAGTTTGTGTATATGCTATGGTAGAGCAAATCTTACCAGCGCTATGGTAAGATTTGCTCTACCATAGCACATGCTGAGTGGAGACCGCTTTTGTCAGTTTTCCACATGATCTAAGGTTTATTTATGTTCAAGTAAAATAAATATGTTTATATTTATTTACTTTACTTTTACTAATAATTATGACGCAGCGCATCAGCATTGCCGTACAGCAGGGCAATGGAGCCAGCGTCTTGGGGACGATTCCTATCGTAAGTTATTAAATTTAGTACTGGTATTGATTTGGATAAGTTGAGCTACCTCTAGACTGTTGCAACATACGCATGTTATAATTAACTTCGTGAAATCGTGTGAAACCTCGCACACGCACTATTCTTTGAAGAGTCCGACGAATGTTCGTAATTATTTTCTTCAATTCGAGTCCTTTAGCTTTTTGCTTACTACAATCATGAGAAGAAAATTACCTTCAACAAGCTTCTGCATAAACATAATAAACGTAGGGAAACCCGCACGCAATCCTGAACAACAGACTTTATCACGATTTCAAACAATAACACTCCCAGCAAACTGATAATAAAATTTTCCAGAAAGTAGCGAAGTATGTATAATACCTATCTATAAACTAAGCAAACATTACAGTAGGTAAAGAAAACAGTTTGTGAAATAATAATCAGTACAGTGGTCGCAGAAAACTGTATAAGAAAGATAATACGACCCCCCACGGAATAATCTATGATAAAATGTTTTAAAATTCGCTTAAAATACATTTTATGAATATGTTAACGTACTGATTATTTAGTAAAAAAAATTTTATTAATCTGCCTGTTAAGACGGTAAATAAATAAAACTGAAAATTCATATTCTACGTGGTATACTTAATACAAAGGCCTTTGTATGCGTTTACATAAGAATATAAGAAAAAAACGAGTATTATTTTACTATTAATAAATGTACAACGACAATAGCCGAGTATGTCGGTTGTTCGTACGGTGATCATCTCGATTATTAACTTATCAAATCTCTTGTCAAAGTCAACCAGGCAAATCAATTAAAAAAGAACCAAAAAAATATAGGGAAATAACTTTTTGACAATAGTTTTGATCATTGAAACCAACGTATGAACAACTGAATGTAAATAAATCCAAAATGTTAATGTTACGCAGTAAACGGTACTTAGATCCTAACAAAAACTGAAACAGTCGAAAAATTATCTCTGAAGAATCTAACGCAAATTCACAAAACAAATGTGAGATAATGATGTTATCTATTCAATTGTGGTATATTCAGTCAAAAACTGTAAGTTTTGTTTAGGAAATCTGAAACCATCAGTCGTAAATTGATCTCTGAAGACATCTCTGAAGTCAATTAACAACTTCAGCAGACTGTACCCACCTGGGAGCGCTATCTGTTTTTGATACTGTTTGCATCTTCGGGAAAACCTTGTTTCCAACTCTGCTTTTAATGATTGCTTGTAATGACGCAATCTTATCTGTGCAAACCAAACAGCATCCTGTATAAAAACAGTTAGAACTGTAATTATTTTCATAGAAGCATTTTGGTAGCAAACGAACGAACAAACAATTCGACGACAAACATGGTTTCCAAAGTTATTTTGACCCTTAGTGTTATGGTAAGTAACGGTTTAGAGATTTCACTTTGATATATTCACAGTATTTTCCTTAAACTGTTACGATATCTAAAGTTTTCCATCAAAAGTACAATATGAAGCCCACGTCAAGCAAAAAGTTTACTAAGTGCTTAATGAATCGATTGCCTGAAATATTTTTAGTCCATCACAACGATATTCTAAAAGGCTTTGCTCTTATTTACAGCTGGCAGTAGCAGCAGCAGTCCTCCCTGGCGTCCCTGGCGTGGCAGGACCCTGGGGTGCCGGTGGCGGTTCGGGTGCTAACGCTGGCCCCAACTCTGCTGTGAACCCGTGGATCCCACGGTGGATCTCCGCGGCCACTTGGTACCCACACTGGGAACCTTGCACCGCCATCGGAAGCTCCTGCCTGGACTGTAATACCAAGCAAGTCTGTACCAAGATTGGTGCTCTGCAGAAGCGTTGCTCCGACCCGACCCTGCCGCACTGCAACCTTGGAGAGTGCTCCGCTACACCATCGGCTGAATGCTCGGTCGATGTTGCTGTGTAATCCGGAATCTCGAGAAGAACTTCAATCTTAGCAACAACGTTAACTCCTTTTATCTTCTGCAAGCAATGGCTCAACTCCACAACTAAATTAAATTTCTTTGTAACCTGAGGAAAACTAAACGTGCCTAGCGTGATCCTCTCAGGTTTTATGTTTGTCGTTAGGTACTATCTCATTTAAAAATTTATAATATTTTTCTGTAAATAAATTTATTTCAAAACATGATAGTGTGACTCACTGAGCAAAACCCTTGTTCCTTTCCTTTGATTCTGAAGACGCTTTCGATAAACTTTCGTTTGTAAGTGCTTTGATTGCTCTCCACTTCAGATTAGAAACGATACCCTAATCCTAACCTAATCCGAGTCCGGGATCCAATCGGCAAGGTTAATGATAATTGGAAGAATAGGTAATCACACTAATATTATAAATGTGCAAGTGTGAATGTATAGATGTATGAATGGATGGATGTTACCTCTGCACGCCAAAACTACTGAACTGATCGGGCTGAAAATTTGCATACAGGTAGTTTTAGGCCTAGAATAAAACATAGGCTTTTAAAAGCTTTTATACAACAGTACCTTCTTTGCTAATCACGGATAGTTGGTATGGTGGGTTCTCTAAATCAGAATCAGAATGAGAATGACGTTTATTATTTAATTTTAAGGCTTACAAAATAAGCACATAGAAAAATATTTTGTTAAACTAATCGTCATGTAAGTCTTTGAGAGGCAGCTTCAATTATAAACTGCCTCTCAGAGACTTAATCGCCCGGTTAATCCAGGCAAGGTACCAATAGCTATTACAACGTTGCTACGTTGATTCCTGGAACATTCGAGAAAGTTCAACGTAGTCAAATTCTTGTCACTTGAAACAATTTGTTTCTGCCCTGTCTGTAGAAACACAGACGAAGTTATTTTGTAATTGTAAGTAGCTTATGTTCGATCGACAGTCTCTTATTGTCCAAACAGCTGTTATCGGGTTTACTAGGAACGAAATATCATGACAAAGCGCCGTCAAAATTGAAATAGTTCTTAAGCTATCGAAGGTTTCCAAGCAAGATATTCTGAGAGAGAATCAGCATATTTTTACTAATAAGTAGGTCATAATGCTTTATGTATTATGTTTTACTAGTTTCCGCCCACAGCTTCGCACGCGTTGTTTAAACGTACAATACGATACATACAACACAAAACACTTTATTGCACACCTAAAAAATATACGCAAACGTTTAAAGGCCCGCAGCTTCACCCGCGTGGAAATTGATTGCCACCCTAGGGGTAGTTTTGAAAAATAAAAAAAACGTGTATAATTATTTAATTTATAGTTTATTACGAATCACAAACTTAAATATCCAAATTTACCCCATTTTCAGGAAAATGTTGAAAAATCCTCAAGCACGTGTTCAATAGTTTTGTATTCTTAGTACCCTCTGTAAGTTCAAAAATCAAAAAAAAATTAAAAAATCAAATCGTTTATTGGAACCATGTACAAAATGTACATATTTAAAACAAAAACAATGCAACGATACTGACGCTAAAAGTATAAAACTGTGTCACGTTCAGTATCGCCCTCCTCTGGACCGAATCAAAAAGATAAAAATTTTAAATTTTAAATTTCAAGCGCTTCCACCTCGTGCTCCTACTAGATACTCCTACTGATAGGAGCACCGGGACACCCATGTCCTGATGCTCCTACTCAACATAAAAACTATGGGGAATAATGTAATATTCTAAATTGAATTCCTCCTGTTCCTATCACATAACATATTGAACATAACATCTATGAATTTCCAAAAAATTACCCACAGTTATGTAACCATGTAGACGTGATGTCTGAGTTTCGCAAATTATAGTGTCCTTTGCGCTTTGATCATGACGTCGTGTTTTCGGAATACTGCCTTTTTCATCGGTTGCTTTCGAAAGAAAATTTAGCAAGCGTAAAATGGTCACATTTTTACTGAGTGCTTTATTCAACGGCGTATTCCAGCTCTCTGCAAAATTGTTAGTTCGATGTATTTCTTGATGAATGCACCATTGTTTTCTGAAATCACCCTTTAGCCAAGTTTGTCACACATATTTTAAAAATTTATTAATTTTTGCGTTTTCTGCGAACGATTGACTCATGGACTGAATGTACTCCCAACCTTCGTCAATTAAGTTTTCGGGCACAAGCGCTAAAGCAGAACATAATCCAAAGAACCTGCGCTCAACTTTATTACTTATATTCAAGCTTTTTGCTTTTTTATACAAGCATTTTGTATAATGATAAAAGCAGCCTTTAATGTTTGCCTCGGGAAACTAATTTTTTGCTGCATTTATTATAGCTTTCTCGTAGTCTGTGTGAACTTTTTTTTGGCACCCATTTCTGTTATGCGATTTGATTATTTCAAAAACAGCTACATAGCTCTCTTGTTTTTTGTCGGGTAATAGTGCGAAAACTAATGGAACTGTGTTTGTTTCTGATGTTGTTCCTCCCAAATCACCGTGAATTATTAATAACTGTTCAAAAGGATTAGGACATCTTTTGAACGTGCCGTCAATGAAGTATTCATTGATCGTCAACATCATTTCTTTCGCCTTTTCTGTACAAATTCGGGAATCTTTGTGTGAATAATCTCCGATACAAAAGTTTTCAAATTTTAAAGGGATTCCCACTTCTTTTAATTGTTTACATATCATTTTTTGAATACCTAAGGTATTATATCTGCTTGTGTATAGATTTGTTTTAAGACTTGGAAGTGATGGCACCTTTGCCACTAGATGTACACCGCGACCGTACAGTGGTCCTAAATGTTTTTTTATAAATTTGTGAGATTTGTAAATCTAATGACTTAGCTTCTGTTTTAGCAAAATTTACAGACAATTCGACTTCATTTTTTAAATGCTTTTGTTGGCAAGAATGACTAACTTCTTTTATTATTTGGCGATTCTAGAAGAAAACAAATGAAACATTATAACCACCTTATAAGAAACCGGTTAAGTAAGAGTCTTGACGCAGAATTTAAAATCGTCACCCTTTCAAATCGTCAGAGTACAGTCAAGTCGTGTAAAAATAATTTTTTATAAAAATAATATACCTACCTACTTTTCAAATGACAAATAAGACAGAAACGTCATATTAACTGAAAACGTGAAATATGACAGAAAACGTCATGTTTACCAATACTTTATACCATATTTGATGGTTTTCTATAATTTTGACTTTTTCAGTGAATATGACGTTTTCTGTCATATTTGACGTTTGAAATAATAATTATAGACTTTTCAATAATATACTCTTTTTCATTAAATATGACGTTTTCCGACATATTTGACGTTTTCTGTCATATTTGACGTTTTCTGTCATATTTGACATTATCTGCCAGATTTTACATTTTGCGAAACGGAAATTATAAAAGGATATATTTTCAGAAAAAGACATTTTGAGGATAGTAGGTAGTACATTATTTACGTGTGGAGTGATAATATGACAATAATAATAATAATAATCAATTTATTTCAGACAAGGTCCATAGGTTAAATACTTAAAACAATAAATAAAACAATAAACCGACGACGTGTGTGAATTGGATATGACTGTACCAAAGCAGACGATTTCAAAATCTGACCATTTTCAATTCTGACCTTATCAAAATAAAGCATTTAACCTATTTATCGTTTCCGCCAGGTGCGCTTTATTGAAATGTATCGAAACAAACGAAAACGAAAAAAGTTATCGTTACTATCAAAACTCATGGTAATGGTGCAGTATAGCTCACACAAAAAAAATACCTACCAACGGAAAGTCTGAATCTTAATCCAATTGAAAATTAACAGGGAAAGTTGATCTAGAAATAGGATGCGACTCAAACTATATAACGAAAAAAAATAAGTTTGGTATCTATGCCTTTATTGATATTATTTAATGCTTTATCAGTTAAAAAAAGCCAAAAAAATACTTACTGCAATAGTAACCGTGCCCGGACACCTCATTTCAGGTTTTTTTTTCATCATACTGCACTGCCATATTTCGTTAAGATTTGTATACACACGTTGTTTATAGAGGTAATATTGCCTGCCTTTAACCAGTAACATAGTTCCGCGTTTTCTTTCAATAAAGATGGGAATATTTTCTTCACCACTGCCATCCATTTTATAATTTATTTGTCTACGTACCGAAGCGACTGAAATCAAAAATATCACTTTATTTCTGTGTTAGTGTTTAATTATTAAGAATTTGACCTTTTCTAAGTATACATTTATTGTATTTATGGAAATAAAGAGTTTTTGACTTTGACTTTGGTTAATACTCAGATTTTTTAAATAGAGCGTGACATAAAATTTATCATTTGTTTTTCATTATTATAGAAGTCTGTCACTATAAGTGTATAACCAACAAACAAAAGGAGATTTTATATATCCGCTTCTTAGTATTCTCTGTAAGTTTCAAGCTAATTGGGCAACTGGTTAAAGAGTTACGAAATAAACCTCAATAACTTCAACCCTCATTTTACCCTTTTCTAAGGGTTTTTTTGAAAATTCCTGAAATACTTGTTTTATTTTATTATAATTTTGATAAATACAGAAAATTTCAGGTCAATAGCATTATGCATTAAAAATTTACAGATATTTCAGTAAGGAGCCAAATTACGAATCACAAACTTTAATAACCCGATTTACCCCATTTTCAGGAAAATTTTTAATTACTTACCTAAAACACATTTTCAATACTTTTGTATTCTTAGTATTCTCTGTAAGTTTCAAGTTAATTGAGCCACTGGTTAAAGAGTTACAAAAAACATCAAAAAAAACAACCCCCTTTTCACCCCCTTAGGGGTGGAATTTCCTAAAATCCCTTATTAGCGGGAGGTTGTGTAGTAACAGGTACCTGCTTTTTAAATTTCAGCTTTCTAGCTTCAGCGGTTTGAGCAGGGCGTTGTCCCCAGAAAAGCGCTTATTATATTAAGATTATTTTTTTCTTTTATTAAGGCACAAACAGTATACAATATTCTTAAAATTAACAATATATATATATATATATATATATATATATATAGCTACGTAATACACCAATCAAGATGCCACTAATAGAAAAGAAACATTATTTACAATAAAACACAACAACGTTACAGACGCTAATTTGGAGAATTACGATAAACAGATTATATCCCATAAGAACTGCTTATGGGACATGGCTTGGTGCCAGGCTTAGAGCTAGTCTATGCAAAATTTCAGCCTGATCCGTTCAGTATCTGTGGCGTGAAAAGGTAACATCTAAAAATCTAACATTCATCCAAAGGTTAGCATTTATAATTATAAGTGTGATGTGATGTTTTAACATACAAGTAGGCACCAATAAGATTTAAAGTACATGTTTCGTTAATCACGCTAATTGATTAAGTGAAGTATTAATGTTAGATTGATTATTTTAGGCTGTTGTTGGCCCTCTATTATAAGGAGTACCTACATACTTTAATATAGAGTACATAATTATGTACTCATCATCATTAATTAAATATTTTATGATAATGAAACTAGAGGTAATAGTAATAAAAAAAAATTAAAAAAAAATTACTTGACTTCAAAAAGTTTCTCAATTCGTCGGGATGCTTTTTTTTAATGTATTATAATTGGTATCTCCGCCAATGGTTAACCGATTTTGCTTATTGTTTTACTATTGTATTGAGAATATTCTCATACATGTTTTTGCCCCGAAGGATTTATCCCGAAAAACAATATTTTTGTATAATCATCACTACAACCACTTTGGTGATATCTACGCCAACTGTTAATAGATTTTGATGATTCTTTCGTTGTTGTATAAAGATTGATTTTGAGGTGGTCCATTATAAGTTTGATTCTCAGGGGATTAATGTGTGCGCCGCAAAACATTATCACATGATAATTTCACTATCACTTATTGGTTTTCATGGCAACGGACGTCAACAGTTCCATCCATGCGATTATAATTATTCAAGTCGAAGTTTGACTTTGATGACAAGTCAAACTTCGACTTGAATAATTATAATCGCGCTATCGAAGTGTACACCCCCTTTTTGGCACGTGAACATACAGAATGTAGATGAATCCTATTTACCGGAATTTGAAGTCAGTTTATAGTATTTTTAAACATGCCAAATTATTATTCTTTTTGCCACGATTCGGCCCCCTTATAAAGAGCCCTACCCCTGTGGTTAATACTCTTCATCGCGTCCTTGTACCTTAACTATACATGACGTGTATGGTAAATAATAATTAACTATTTAACCATGTATAATTTTACTCCAACATTTTGATGTAATTTAATAGTTTAACGTTAGCTTGATATGTTTTATTTAAAGAACCCATGGAAGGTGGTCCCCAAGATACAGATGTGTCCTTGTTTGGGGATCAACGATGTAATAATTTTAAGTCAAGTAAAGTAGCAGTAGTGTTGTAAGTTAGTATCTTTTTCAATAAACGTTATTATTATGATAATTATGATCAACTAGCTGCTGCCCGCGGCTTTACACGCGCTTTTTAAGTACCTTATGTCCGTCCCTGGGATACCATCTACCTCCCTGCCAAATTTCACTGAGTTCCGTTCAGCCGTTTAGGCGTGAAAAGGTTACAGACAGACGGAGTTACTTTCGAATTTACAATATTAGTATGGATTGGTGTAATTGGTGATTAAACTAATTAATTAGAGAATGGCGACGTTCTAATTATTAATTAAATAAATGACTAAAAGAATAAATGATTTAACTCTACATAACTCTACATAACTCGCATGAGTCAACTTTTATCTAAGCTTAACCTTATCGGAATAGCTCAGTGAACTAACATGTTACCTACTTTCTACCGCAATGGAAAATCTATTTTTCTTAGGGATGGGCAATTGTTATTGATAGTGTATCAAAATATCGATACGCTCTGAAATAACGTCTATACTATATATCTCAAAGTATTATTTCAAAAGTCGCATGACTTCTAGTACATACTAGCTAGGTGATGGAATAAAATATAAATAAATTAAATTAAGCTATTGTCAAAATACACGTTATACAAAAACTATATGTATTTCAAATAAAAATTCATATGTATGCGAAACATTGTATTTACAACCATATACATTACAAGCTTACAGCATCACATCATTCACATTCATACCAATTTATACGTATTAAAAATATGTAGGTCTACACATTTGTTCCCCTTGGAGTCCAGACTCTAGGTCCGTGGGGTACCGAAATCCTCCAAGTTTAAAAAAATATATCTGAGCGTCTGGTTGAAGCGACGCGCGACGCGTGGCCCGAGAGGCCGCAGCGCATAAGCATTGCCATACAGCGCGGGGCAATACAGTCAGTGTCTTGGTGACGCTTCCGACTGGTATTGATATGGATCAATTGAGCTACCTGTAGGTTTGTTGCAACAGTCTGCAATTAGCTCAATTGTTTTAAATGTAAATACTACATAGTTCTAATTTGTTTTCATTATTTGAATGTAATTTTCTTTGTTAATAAAGACTTTACGGTTAAATTATAAATTCGTAAGTTTGGATGTATAGATGTTCGTTACCTCTTCACGCCAAAAGTACTGAATGAATCAGGCTAAAATTTTCATAGTAATCGACATAGTAATCGCCGAAAAAACGAATTGCTCATTCGTTTTTTCGGCGACAGAACTTTTAAGAATATGTGTAGAGAATATCGAAGGCAATTTCCACTTGCCCATCCCTCAGTTTTCCCTGTTTGTATTAAACTATTATCACAAATTGAGATAAGAATAGACAATGGTATAAAAGCGATACATTTGAAGCATTGGTACCTTTTTCTATAACAAAATGGCTTCCTTCAAGAATATTGTTTTCGTAGTGCTGGTAAGTACAAACAACACTTTTATAATTAAATACGTAAATTTAATAATTTTATTAAGCTTTATGAAACAATTTCAAAGTTAATTTTAGATTATTATCTCTTCTAAAACGTAGTTCTCTAAATATTGGCCAGGTTTAAATTATGAACACGGCAATTTTTAAAATCATTGTTTATGTGGTTTCGCCAACGTGAATCACAAACACGGTAAACTCTTAACCATACAAACACTGTTAGTATAACTTATCGGGGTAAAATTATAAACCTGGCACATGTTGTGAAGATATTTCTGATAGGCTATAATAGATGTCCCTGCTCTTAATTGTTCTTCAATTGTTTCTATTTCCTTTCCATCATTTCAACCACTACCTTAATTTCCAGATCGCCGTTGCGGCTGTTTTCATCTACAATACCCAAGCCGCAACTCTGGATCACGAAGAAGTTGCCCAGCGTATGGCCAACTGGACCGACTGTGACATCACCACAGACCCGGTTCTGTCTTGTCAAGACTGCAACACCCGCCTGATCTGCAAGCCTATTGGTGGACTGACCCTCGCTTGCCTGAACCCGTACAGGCCTTACTGCGTCAAGGGCATCTGCTCTCCTATCCCTAGTGAGGAGTGCGCTTCGGAAGACGAAGGAGAACAATAGGGGTTTACCTAGTAAACTAACCTGAACGAGTTTGGATTAATTTTTTTTTTTGTATATTACAATCTTTAACCCGAATAAACTGTTGCAATAGAAGTTATGTGTTTCAACAGAAACCATCTTGAAACATCAACATGTTTCAAAATGGTTTCAGTAAATTGATTTCTTAAGCTGTATGTATAGCTACTAGGGGTACTTGTACATTCTTTAGTAATAAACTAGCATTTGAGTTCATAGGACGGACGTTTTATTGTATATTGTATTATAATATAATAACATTATAATTTACCAGATGTACGAGTAGTTAGAAAGCAATTCTAATTATATATATGTAGATAGGTATTTAAAGATTTCACTAAATGTAAAGTAACATTTGATAGTTTTAACATGAAAATGTTAATTTAAAGTTTATAAACTATGGTGTAGGTAATCTCCGACGGTACTTCGACGGTATACCGTGTACCAATGAGGTTAACTTAAAAATCATATAGGTAAGTTACTTACTTGTTACTTGTTTCTGGACTGGTTTCCGCAACTAGGCCACAGGTGGGCCCTTTTTGCGTTTAGAGTGGGGGGCTGCTGATCTAACCACCCGATGTCCTCCAGGAAAGCCAGCAGCTCGCTGACGCCGCTGCATGCCTCCCTATGTGTCCTCGGTGTCCCGAGGTAGTGTAGTCGTTGAGATGCTACGCTATCGCACTCTACAAGCGGCGCGGCCGTCTCCTCTGCGTTCATGCATCCTCTGCATAGAGCGGCTGCGAGACAAGAGTGTTTTGTTTGAAATGTCTCGTTTTAATCTGCTAACTACTGTGTGCAGCGTTGATTCTGTTGATTTGCCTGAGCTGTTGGCGTATTGAGGAGGGTATAGTGGTTTTATTGTTAGTATGTTGTCCCTTATGTGTCGATCGCATAGTGTCTCTAGAGTCTTAAGTAAGAATGAGGTGAGACTGATCGGCCTATAGGATTTTGCTTCAGTGTACCTAGTCGCTTTTTCCTGGTTTACTAGGTATGAATAGGACTCTTACTTCTCTCCACATAAGCGGTACGTAGCGGAAGGCCAGGTAGGTGTGCTGTGAAAATGTCCGTCAGTGCCCTGCTTATGTGTGCTATGCCCCAGCGTAGGAGGCCCGGAAGTATTTCGTCCATACCTGGCGATTTGTATGGTTTGAATGTGTTGTTGGCCCAGTTTACCTTATCTCCAGTTACCACTGAGCATGCTACTGCCCAGTCTGTCACCGATGGCGTGACTAGACCGGCGTTGTGCCATTCTGTGTGTCTACCATGAGTTGTCACAGTTAGATCGCCTGACGTTACTACAGTAGTTACGTAAATATTAGTACCGCGCATTTTAGTACCCAACTATCCGCTAGAGGCGCTGTTCAAGTTTTCATACATTTTTTTAACTACAGTCGCTAGCGAGTATTGATTGTTAAAACTCATGGTAGACACACTGTTTCACCGTCTATGAGGCACCCTGGGAAAGTTTTGTAATAGAAGTTCAAGTGTTTCTGATGCTGTTTTGGTGTAGGTGTCATCAAGCTTCTTTAGTGAACCAATCTCGCGGTTCGGTTCTGCCGCTAAGATTTTCCTGATTCTGTTGGTTTCAGAGTTTGATTTTATATTAGTGCAAACTACTGCGTAACTGTTTTTTTTTTATATTCGGCCTGGGCCTTCTTGTATATGTTCCAGTTGGAGTCGTCATAAGTGTTCATGGCTCTGTTGAAAGACTTACGTAACCAACACTTGAGCTCCTGCAGTCGGCGAGTCCAGCCTTTCTTACCTGCATCAGTTTCACTGATCACGGTGAGAGAGCAGCTTCCTCAAAGCTTGATAAGGCTGTGCGATGTGTTTTACCGCTGTTTCTATCTCCGTAGTGTTGCTTATATTAATGCTTATATAGTTATTGCATATAGGTAGGTGTAAATTAATTAGATTTGGATAGAATTTAACAAAAAAGAGTTTAAAGTTCTGATACCGAATATGCGAACAGCTTTCCGTTTAACGTTTGAGTTTAGGGGCGTTGCGTTAACATAACCTTCACCTTCTAAAGGCTGAAGAATAACCCTCTTCAAATGAAATTCTTGCTAATTCCGGCATAGCTCCTCGACCCGTGTCACTCCGACGTACAATAACAATTCCGATGTCTAACCTCGCATATTTTGAGGTCACAAAATCCGACCTGTGGTGTAACCTACGATGTATCTAGGACGGCTTATGTAGGACAAAACAAAATGGGTTATTGTGATATTTGAAAATAATTGAAAATGTTTGATAGGTGAACATGACGACTGCGGTGATGAAAATCTGGTGAAAACGTTAGGAAATTATAAGAAAAAAGTTTGATTGACGAGTAAGATAAGATTAATCATTTTATGATTCATTGGGCAATAGTAAGTTATTCACTAAGAAAATCCGATGATTCTCATTTCTTTTCAGCCGATATGTCATGATAGTTGACTGATAATACGTAACATACAGATTGTGAATCTGCTCACAATCGACATTCAATAACAAACAATGGCCTGGATAAGATCTTTAACACTTGTTGCTCTGCTGGTAATTTTTTTTTCTACTGGGATTTTTATTTGTAAACGTAGTTACCTAATCATGCAGTTACCTGGAGATTTACTTTGAAAAACGAAAATTGACGGATGACGTCGATCGCACGAAACAACAAGCTTACCACCATGTTGCTTCGGACGCGTCAACAACTAACACCATTCGTTTCGGATCTCTAAGAAATAAATGTCAGAAACATTTTCACAGTAAGGTCATCGAAAGAACGGATCGGCCGTTCTTCGTTTTATGCGAGCCGTCATCTTTCGTTTTTCAAAGTAGTCCTCTGTTGCCCGCGTCCTTAGGTACCTACAAACGTCTGGTACCACTGCAATGTTATCTATACAGTATTGCGACTCGGCCCTGTCCTTGAAATAACTATCGCGCATTCGCGTCCGTTGTGTACCGAGCGTATACCGAACACGAGGCGCGTAGGTGACTCAAATTCCGACAGTTTGTATGAAGATAGATTACTGTACCTATATAGATAACATGACCGTGTCTGTACTGACGGCTTTGACAGTCTCTTTTAGCCAGCAAGTCAACTTGCCACCTACTAAACCTAATGGGTAAGCACGCTGTTAACATTTATGATACTAAAAATAAATCTTTGTTTACAGACCTTAGTGGCCAGTTCAGTAAAAGCTGCACCACCAAGCTTTGATAACCATGGCGACCATGGATACCATCCGTTTGTCTTGGTTGAAGCTGCCAACTATGAAAACTTAGCTCTGCCAATGCCAGAGCTACGTCAAAGATTCCACAATTTCGAGAAGCTACAATTTCAAGAAGTTGATGTAGAAAGTAGAAAATTTTTCAGACCACACTACTTCTTGTACCCTTATATCCTAAGTCATCCGAACCATCCTCTTAACAATCCATACCCCGAATTAGCTGAAACCGTCGAAACCGAAGAGTTAGCTGACGACGAAACACCAATAGCTGAGGTAGAATGCGAAGATGCTCAAACTGATAATAATGAGGATATGCCTGAAACAATCGAGATACCAAAAGCGTATGAAAATAAGCCCGACGTAAAAATTGATGAAGAAGAAGTCGTCGAAGAAGTCGAGATCGCAGACAAAAAGCAGGAAGATGTTTCGGCGGTGGATAACGATGAGGGAAACGTAAAATTTATTGGCCTAGATTATTAGTTTTGGAAATAGCTGCTAGTGTTAGTATCTGCTATTTCTTACTATTTTTACACTACGAGTATGTTGTGCTCACGGATGAAAGTATCATTGTAGTATAAGGACAGTGCAGAATTTTAATAAAATCCTATTGTTGGATAATTTTAAGTAATTCAAAGGTTTTACATTTAATATTTTTTTTATTTTATTTTATTATTAATGAATATTAATAATGCTTGCTCTCAATGGGTTATCGCTGAAAATCAGTGTTTTTGCTTCTTGAGCAAAATATTCCTTTGAGCCATTGACTTTTTGACGTACTGCAGCACATACAGACATTTTACTTAGATTTTAATTATGTTTTTATTTGTTTTTATTACTTGTTCAACTGTATTTTTATTATTGTTTCTTTTTACTACCACCCAGTTTAATTGCTGTAGTCTGATATGTGTGTGTCTGAAGTCGTAAATAAAAACCTTTATCTATCTATCTATCAATAAATAAATGTCTTTATTTTATTGACGTCTAGTTGTTTTCATCCTGTTTATATATATTTAAATAAGCCCAATAAAGGGGAAATATCATTGTTTTTATTATTAACCGATTTCAAAAAGGAGGAGGTTCTCAATTCGTTTGTATGTTTCTTTTTTATGTATGTATATTACTTGATATCTCCGCCAATGGTAAACCGATTTTGCTAATTCTTTCATTATTGTATAAAGAATGATTTCGAGGTGGTCCTATAATTTTTTTATTCGATTTATACCATAAAACTTAAAAAACAACATTATATTACTATTGCAATTTCGATGATATCTGCGCCATTTGTTAATAGATTTTGTTAATTATTCTATCGTTGTTGTATAAAGATTGATTTTGAGGTGGTACCTTATAAGTTTGATACTTGAGGGACTATATGCGCTGTAAAACGTAGGTTTGTAAAACATCAACACAGATAATTTCACTATCACCTAATGGTTTCCAAGGCAAAGGGCGTTAACAGTTTCATCCAAGTGTCATCAAACAAAATTTGACTTGAATTATAGATAGATGTCGCCACTAGGAAAATTAGATCGCGCTATCGAAGTATAAACAAAATTGTTAAAAAAAAATTCTTAAAAATTTTTTGGCCGTGAACATAGATCTTCGATCAGGAAAAGTGAGGGAGGGGTGATTTCGTTCGCCCGAGACATAGATGAATACTATTTACCGGAATTTGAAGTCGGTTTATAATTGTTTAAATACGCCAAATATTATTATTACAAAACTGTTATGTGAAGCAAGATAAAAGAATGACTCGCTCTTAAATTGATAGGACAATCTTGCGTAGATTTTCACTATCTAAGAATACTTTATTTTCATTGTAACTTCCGTTACCAGTAGTTGGGAATTGGGGATACTGGGTCAGGATCATTCATGAATGATCCTGCCCCAGTATCCCCAATTCCGAATCTGAAATTATTGATCGTTATTATTGATTGAATTACCACATTTAGCTCTATTCATCCTTGTTTAGGAATGACTTGATTTCAAATTATATATTTAAAATAAAACGAACTAGATTTTTTAAATACTTTATTTTATAACCATTTTTTTTTCAATCAAATTATATTTAAGCGCAGACACGAGAATGATATATACATTTTATTATACCGCTAGGAGTCAAACTATAATCTAAATTCAATTGCCTTTTTTACTTCTCAAATAGTTCTTGAATTTTAGTTACAATATCACGAGTAGATATGTAAATATCATCGAAAAGTATGGTTTTAACAACATGCTGCACGCATAATTCAGCTTTACATTTACACAATGTATCTTCAACCGTGTCGAAGCTATTGGCGTCATATATCTCAATTCGTATAAGTTTATGCCCTTGGGCTGGTTTTTTTATAAATACATAGTTGGTAGTAGAAACAGCATCATTCTGAACTGGTCTACTACGATGCTCTTTAGTTCGGTTCTTGTATATTCCACAAACATCCTCACCCGTAGGAATGAAGTTAAATAAGTGGTCTTGAGAGTCCTGAAACATCAAATAAATATTAGATAAAATTATTCACTATGCGTTGTTGAAGTTGAAATAGCAAGTAAAACTGTTTGTACCTACCGACATTTGAATAATAAAATTAAGAGCTTCGGAGACGTGTGCTTGTTGCTGTCGACAAGCGTAGATCGAATACAAACATTAGAAAAATACTTTCCTGCTCTTTTATAGGCAGCAATCAAGTAGATAGGTACAGTAATAACAAAATATTTATAAGATTGAAATTGTCACAGCTAAATCACAATTCAAATTCATCAATTTTACAAGTACTTAGTTATGCGCAACATCAATAAGTAATATAATACATTAATAAGTATACGCAGAGATTCCCTAAATTGCTACGTATGTATAAGCGATAGTAAAGAACTTCTAAGTCTTAAAAGTTAGGTACGTAGATAAATAAATAAAATAATGATCGCAGGACATTTTACATAGCATCCTTAAAGTAAGCAGATCTTGTGTTATGATGACTAATAACATACTTAACATACATATTTTTTATTATATTCTTATAGAAAACAGCCAGACGCCGAAACAAATACTTATCTGCAAATTGTACAAACATTTGTCCCGAGTGAAAATCGAACCCACAATCTTCTTCATCATTCACTGAATTGACCTACCATATGTAGGTCAAAAACAAAAATATTGCTTGATAATCAAATCCAAACACACATTTTTTTATCTTCTTACAGCCTTCTAACCACTATGCTAACACCGTCTTCGTTATTACAAAGTCTATTATGATAAATACATCATATCAAAATAATGCTACTATATATGGTATCGTGTCATACTACACTTTATAAAGCACATTCCTAAGAGTAATAGGTATGAACTGCGCTCTCTAAGGAAGTATGATCAAGAGTTGCCAATGAACGTTTTATGAGAACTTTGATGTATGAACGTATAGAAATATTTGTGTTAATGTATAATGTGGATATGAGGATGGATATTATATTGTATTGTAATGAATACCCATATAAATAAATGATGCAGTTTAAGTAGACAGTTAAATAAATTAAACTTAAAATTATAAAGAGAGTCCTACAGGGCCCTATGGTCTTATGATCCTTGCACCACTATGGTGTTATCATACCACCATAGTGGTTTAACCCTATGGTGTAATATTAGCAGGTAAAAATTATCAAGGTCCAAGTACCATCATTCCTAAAAAACCGTCCTAAAAGGTAAATTTGAAGACGCGGTTATATAATGTTATTGTAGGAAGTAGTGAATGCTTAGGACATGTTCAAAATTCATTTCAAAGCACTATAAAACTATATAACTAGGCAAAAGGTATTTAAGGTACACTAAGCGTCATCTGATAAGCAGTCGATCTGTGTTGTTTGAATTCAATTTTGTTATGATGAATATGATAGATGTTCTATAGAAAACGGTTTATTAAGTACATTTTAACTAGTCTGTTTTAGCTAAATAGTTATGAATTACCTTCACCTAGCCTACTAACCTACCTAGCAGGGGCTACTTATTACTGGAGCTCACTGTACTATCTGTAAGCTGAAACATAGATAAATTAGTGTGAAATAACAAGGTCTGCATTTTGTTTATGTGTGTATCAACGAAGCACCAAAAATGGGTAAGGGCTGTATAGAATAGCATGATATAAAAGCCTCATGTCTGGATCAAACTACATACCATTTTCCCGAGGGACACACAAGAGACGTACGAGTTATATAAAAAAGACGTGATTTTTTATCCAATAATGTAAGTACTTACCTATTTCTCTTTCAAGTCGGCTCGTTAACTCAATCGTTTCTCAATCAATCTATTTATATATTTTTTTATTAACATACTTAAATAAGTTCTAGTATTCAATAAATCAACCATTCAATGAATTATCATGACTGTTGTAAATAATTAATTTATTTTTTCACAGGTCGAAGAATATTACTACTGCTGCGGACCTTTTTGGCGACATATCAGACTCCAGTTCTGATGAGGTGAGGAAGCCGAAAACGGATACCAAACCGACCAAACGTTCAGCTGCTGCTACTGCTGCACCATCATCATCATCATTATCGGTAGAACCGGCCTTAAAAAAATCTAAACTGAAGATTAATCCTGTGAATATTACTAAAACAACAGCGCAGGATTTGTTCGGGTCGGACTCTGAGCAGGAGGAGGTGGCTGAGAACAAAAGAGGTAAAAAGCCG
This sequence comes from Eupithecia inturbata, assembly GCA_963662085.1. Taxonomy (NCBI): domain Eukaryota; kingdom Metazoa; phylum Arthropoda; class Insecta; order Lepidoptera; family Geometridae; genus Eupithecia; species Eupithecia inturbata. Next base: position 6,730,656 of record OY759195.1, read on the forward strand.
ACACCGATTTTTTCTTACTTTACTCGAAGGTTAGCCAACGGCTTCTCTAGACAACTTATTGAAACCAAGAAAGGTTCTTACTATGTTGAGGTCAAGATTTATAAAACCTCCGAAATCGAGAGCGTGCAACCTGTCAACAGATGGAGACATTCAATAATCACGATCAAAAATCAAATTGATGAAGGTAGTGATACTTGGAGAGTAGTTCAAGAGTTGGTAGGAGTCACAAAAAATGACTTCAAAAAATGTCCACCAATGTTACTCAACCAATATTACTAGGAAGTCATATTACTGGGAATGACAGGCTCCTATGACCAACCTTATTATATTAACGTTATCATTATTATTATAGATAGCTAGTAGGTAGGTCTATGCATTTTAATCTAGTTAATCTCATATAATCATTCGTACTATTCAATAATTTAAGGCATTATTTTAAATAAATGGGTTTATTGTTTGTTATAATTTATGATTTTTGTTTCTTTTCAGTCCCCAACCTAAATGAAGTTATGCACTGTAAGCAGTGTGATATAGAATTACCGACATGTAGATACCGATTTCATGTCAGAACCAATATTCACAAATCAAATTGTCTGTTAAAGTCTGATTATAAAAACGTTGATATTGTTGCTACGGCTTTTAAAAATAGAATAATGACTTATCGTTTGAATGCCTCGCAAGAAGTCGAGTACCTCACAGCTGAGGCGTTCTTGCAGGATAATAAACGAGTCGTAAACAAACTGATCAATGCATCTTTGGAGAAAAACTACTGTATTAAAATGAATTGTGAATTGTTTGCTTATTTTATGTTATGTAAAACAAATGAGAAACAATTAAAATCATTTAATACTAAATACGAAATTATTTACCAGAGCACAAGTTTTAATGAAGTGTATACAAATATTAGAGAAAAATTCAGAGATAAATTAACAGAGTTTTCACAGTGTGAGTCTGGGTGGTCTTTTCTTGCGATAAGCCACTTGGAAATCAATATAAATAAATATTCACCTCTGAGAGGTGGTACATATCTTGAATTACCTCCTAAGATAAAGAATACTAAGAGTTGCATAAATTTGAAAAACTCTGATAATAACTGTTTTGTATGGAGTATTGTAGCGGGTATGTTTCCAGCTAAAAATAATGTATGCAGGATTTCCTCATACCCACACTACACGACAGTTCTAAAAACAGAAGGGTTATCTATGCCACCTTCTAACAAAGATATATTGATGTTTGAAAAGATTAATAGTAATATAAGTGTCAATATTTATGGTTTGGATAATAAACACATTGTAAATGGTCCTCTTTATAAAACACTGTCTAAAAAGCCAAACCATTTTAATTTATTATATTTTGAAAAAAATGGTGTGGCTCACTATTGTTTAATAAAAGATTTAGCACGCTTGGTTCGTAGACAGGTGTCATTGCATAAAGATAAAATTTTCTTATGTGATACCTGTTTACAATTTTTTATAAATGAATGTAAACTTAATTCCCATCATTGTTCTAATGTTTTAACTGTATTGCCTGAAAAAAACAGTTACTTAAAGTTCAAGCATTATGAGAGACAACAAAAAATTAATTTTGTCATTTATGCTGATTTTGAATGTCTGTTAATGAATTGTAATGAAATGAAAACCAAAAATACTGAAACTAATAAAATCCATGAACCATCATGCTTTGCATATTACATATGCTGTTCTTATGATAAGACTTTGAACAGACTTGTAACTTACCGAGGTAGAGATTGTGTTCAAGTATTTATTGAAAGTCTAATCACAGAAGTTAATACCATAAATGCAATTTTGAGCAACAAAAAATGCATGAATTTATTAACTGAAGAACAAGAAATCGAATTTTTTTTCGCTAAGACATGTTACATTTGTAACCAGCCGCTATTTAATGACAAAGTTCGTGACCATGATCATGTTACCGGCGAGTATAGAGGACCGGCTCACTCTCACTGTAATTTGATGCATAGAGTATGTCCTTTCGTACCTGTCGTGTTTCATAATCTATCTGGTTATGATTCACATATTTTCATAACTGAATTGGTGAAATATGAAGGGGAAATTAAAGTTATACCAAAAACTAAAGAAAAATACTTATCTTTTACTAAATTTATTAAAACAAATGAGTGTCCACAAGCAATTCAAATAAAATTTATTGACTCATACCAATTTTTAAGTACAAATTTAGATTCTTTGAGTAAAAACTTATCCGATAAAGATTTTGTACATTTGAAATCTGAGTTTAATGATGAGCTTAAATGTAATTTATTACGACAAAAAGGTATATATCCTTACGAATACATGGATTCTTGGTCAAAGTATGACGAATCACAGATTCCACCTCAAGAATTTTTTTACAGTAGTTTGAAATTGAGGCATATTTCCAATGAGGAATACGTTCGTGCAAAAACTGTTTGGCAATGTTTTGATATACACTCACTTGGAGAATATACTGACTTGTATGTTAAGTGTGATGTATTGTTATTATGTGATATTTTTGAAAATTTTCGATTATTATGTTTGAAATATTATCATCTTGATCCTGCGTACTATATAACATCACCAAGTTTAAGTTGGGATGCGATGTTGCTGTACACTGGTGTAGAACTTGAATTGATTAATGATTTAGAAATATATCAATTACTGGAAATGGGTATACGGGGAGGCTTGGCACAGTGTTCAATGCGACATGCTAAAGCCAATAATAAATACGTACCATCCTTCGACGACTCAAAACCATTGAGTTATTTGATATATCTTGATTGCAATAATCTGTATGGTCATGCAATGACAAGAAAAATACCAATTTCTGACTTTAAATTTATGACTCAGGAAGAAATGAAAAGTTTTGATGTATTATGCATATCAGATGATGCTTGCTACGGCTATATTTTAGAAGTTGACTTAGAATACCCTAAACACTTGCATGATTCACATAGTGATTTACCATTTGCTCCACAAAAAATGATTCCTCCTGGAGGGAAAAACCCAAAACTGATTGCAAATTTGTATAACAAATATAATTACGTCATACATTATGTTCATTTGAAAGAATGCTTGAAAAATGGTCTCGTGTTGTTGAAAATACATCGAGTACTGAGTTTCAGACAAGAAAATTTTTTAAAAACTTATATTGACTTGAATACTTGTTTACGTCAAAAGTCTACATCAGCATTCCAAAAAGATTTTTTCAAGCTTTTAAATAATGCGATATTTGGAAAGACTATTGAAAACAGACGAAAACAAGTAGATGTTAAATTGATAACATGTTGGAATGATGCTGGAAACAAAACTAATAAACGTGTTGGTGCTGAAAAATTAATAACAAAACCAAATTTGAAAAGTATATCTATTTTTAATGAAAATTTTGTAGCCATACAGCTTAGTCATGAAAAAATTGTTCTTGATAGACCGATATACATCGGTTTTACTGTATTGGAATATGCTAAACAGCATTTGTATAAATTTCATTATGACTTTACGCAAAAAAAGTACGGTGATAAAATAAAACTATGTTATACGGATACTGATAGTTTGCTCTATTTAGTGCACACTGATGATTTTTATTCAGATATGAAAAATGATATTGCCATGTACGATACAAGTAATTTTATAAAAGATAATCCTTATGCGATGCCTTCTGTTAATGCTAAAATACCTGGTTTATTTAAAGATGAACTTGGTGGTGATGTAATTACCGAGTTTATTGGCTTACGAGCCAAGCTATATTGTATTAGATCCATTAAAACGAAACTAGTAAAAGCTAAAGGAGTATCTAAATCTGTTACATCAAGATTAAATTTGTCTCAATATGCGCAAACATTATACAACGATGAAAACTTAACATGTAAGATGAATCTGATTAAATCAATTAAACATAAATTGTATTCACAGCAGTTAAATAAGCTAGTTCTAAATAGAAATGATGATAAAAGACAAATCCTTGCGAATCAGATTGAAACTTTGCCGTGGGGTCATTATAGTATTATCTAGTGCATCAAAAGATTGGAAGATGCTTTCAACATAAATTGGAATACCTTTTATATTATAATCCGATTATATTTGTAAAAATTGTAGAAATATGAAATCGATGAATTGTAATTTGTATTACTGAAATTATTTTTGTCATATTAGTATTTAATATTTGAATGTGCACATAACATTAAATAGTATTATTAATAAATAAAATGTGAACAGTATTGTATGGTTTTTATTTAAGGGCAAACGTCATTAATTTTTTATTTTCAAGTCTTATGCACCTTATCCAGTGTAAAGAAGGTATAGACAAAAAAAAAAGCTCTATGGTACCAAACCTATTCATAATAATATATAGGTAAGGTAATTATAAAAACAAAAGCATTTGTTTTTCGAGACACTGCAGCATGAACGTTATTAGGCAACCGGTATCTTTAGAAGTGGAGCAAATAGCTATAAAAGAAAATAATTCCAAAATAAAACATAGTATATTGTTACCTAACAATATAAGATGCATAATATGTGGACCCTCTAACTGTGGCAAGACTAATGTTATGATCAGTTTGCTTGTACATAAAAATGGTTTGAAATACAAAAATGTGTATTTATACTCAAATACAAGTTTTCAGTCAAAGTATTGTTTCTTAAAGGATGTATTGCAGAGAGTACCGGAAGTGAAATTGTTTATTTTTGACTGCAATGAAGATGTTATTCATCCTAATGATGCTCTACCTAACTCGATAATTATTTTTGATGATGTCGTTAGTGAAAAGCAAATAAACATACGTAACTACTTTACTATGGGGAGACATAAAAATATTGATTGTTTTTATTTATCTCAAACTTACACTAAAGTTCCAAAGCAGCTTTTACGTGATAACACAAATTTTCTGATTATTTACAAGCAAGATTATAAAAATTTGAAACATATTTACAATGAACATGTTGGTTCTGATATGGAATGGGATCGATTCAAGGACATTTGTTTTAAAATTTGGAAAGTTCCTTACAATTTTGTGACTATAAGCAAAGATCATGAATTAAACAAAGGAAGATATAGACAGTCATTACATGATTTTATTACATTAGAATAAATATCTATATAATGTTAATGCATTAATACTTTAGATCATTTTTATTCTTGTCATTGTATACGAGGTACAATGGAGAAAAATATAAAAAAACAATTAATAAAATCTGTAAACGCAATCAAATTTAAAGTGAAACAAATCAAAGATGATGAATTTAATGCAAAAAACCATCTGAATTATTTTTTCAAACCAGTTGCTGGCCCTCTTAATACATTGCTAGCAGCAAAAACACCAATACCTCATGCAAGCTATAAAGATCTAACTATTTTCCAAAAGATTGAACCCACAAAACATTTTTGTGATAGTGTTAGTCAAATGGAAAAGTCTGGTTTAGACAGCAAACTGAATACATCTGAACATTTTTATTCAGATTATGATAGTACTAATGATAATGATGATGATTATGATGATTATGATGCAAGAAAAGAAGATGAGAAATCTAGTACTGAAGATAGATCACTAAGCAAGGAAGAAATTCTTGAAATATACGATGATATGAATATTCCTTTTGGTGTACGTAATGTAAATAACAGGTTGATGATAGGAAATAAAGATGTCAAAATTTTTACATCTCAAGATAACTCAGATGATAAATGTTATGTCATTAGCATCGATGATAAAAGATACGAGTTGACTCCTGGTTTGAAAGAATTATTGTTATGTAAAAGACCAAATTTAAACATTATCAGTAATCATGATAAGGTTATTTACAAAAATATTATTGAATTAACAAATGTTCACAAAAGAGATTACCTTTCATCAGCACAAATCAAGGGTGATAAGGGAATTAAGTATCGTAAAATAATCAAGCCATTAATTGAATCATCTAGCATGCATGATCAAGAGAGTGAAAATGATAAAATGCAGCGAGGAGCTGGTTTACCAACACTAAAAAAGTATTGCAAGAATACTGAACTAGTCTATTGGGATGATCCTAATGAGTTGGTTGAGAGGCTCAAACTTTTAATCGCATCTAAAACAGCTGGCAATACTAGTTTAGACAATGAAATAATATCCATTATTGAAGAGTTACAAGAAATTGGGATGGTAAAATAATAAAAAGCCTAAACATTAATATTTAATTTAGTTAACAGTTTTTCTTTGTAAGAATGGTTTAACTTGTTTAATAATGAGTGCATTAAAAAGACAAATCATAAATGAAATACATAAAAATGCTATGAAAAACTTTCCACGGAGGCATGTGATACAGAAAGATATTGATGATTTATGGCAAGCAGATTTAATAGACATGCAAAATATATCATCTTTTAATAAGAAGTACAATTATATATTAGTTGTTATTGATACCTTTTCAAAATATGCATGGGCCGTACCCTTAAAAAATAAAAACAAAAATTCTGTATCCAATGCCTTCAGTAAAATATTAAATACTCAAAACCGATGCCCCAAAAATCTGCAGACAGATTTAGGCACAGAATTTTATAATGATAAATTCAAAGAAATTTGTAGACAGTATTCAATAAACCATTATTCCACATTCTCAACAAAAAAGGCTTCAATCGTTGAACGTTTCATCAGAACAATCAAAAGTTATCTGTATAAAGAATTTAACTATAAAGGTAGCTATCGATGGGTTGATAGAACACTTGATGATGCAATTGAAATATATAATCATAAAAAGCATAGAACTATTGGAATGGCACCCAATGATGTTGATGCTACAAATAAATTAATGTTGTTGAAAAGGTATGATAAAATGAATGCAATTAATAAAAAAACAAAGATAAAATTTGAAAAAGGAGACTTTGTTCGTATAAGTAAACATAAAGGTTGTTTTGAAAAAGGATATACACCAAACTGGTCTACTGAGTTATTTCAGATTCAGACAATAAAGAAAACATGTCCAACCACTTACTTATTAGAAGATTCAAAAAAACAACCTATATTAGGATCATTTTATGCTCAAGAGCTGCAAAAAACACGACATCCGGACATTTATTTGGTTGAAAAAGTTTTAAAACGTAAAGGAGATAAAGTGTTTGTCAAGTGGTTAGGTTTACCATCAAATGAAAATACATGGATTCATAAAATTAATGCATTATAAAACATTATAAAGAACAAACATTGTATTGTGTTATCACTCATCGTTTATAAATGAGAGGAGGAGGACTTGTGAACACTTTAATTAATAATTTACCGTTTGAGCTGCATTTACCGGGATATAATTATTGCGGACCAGGAACAAGATTGTCTGAAAGACTTGCTCGAGGAGATAAGGGAATCAATCAATTGGATGAGTATTGTAAGGCTCACGATATTGCATACAACAAATCACGCAGCTTAGAAGATCGTCATAAAGCAGATTTAATTCTTATGAAAATGGCGAGAACAAGATCTGTAGCTTCTAATTCAAATAGAGGAGAAAAAATTGCAGCGAATTTGGTAAACAAAGTTATGTTAACAAAAGTTACTTCTGGAGCTGGACTTAAAAAAGATTTTAAGAAACTAGTGTCTCACACAAAAAGAATTCTTAAAAAGAATAAACCACAATGTAAGAAAAAATTAATAGAGCTGGCTTATCATGTAGCCAAAGAGCTAAGCCCAGATTCCTGTATGAAACTGCCACGTATCATACCGATACCTAAATCAGGTGGTGTTTTGCCTTTGATCCCTATATTCGCTGGTTTATCCGCAGCTGGTAGTTTAGCTGGAGGAATTTCTGGAATCTTCAAGACAATAAATGAATACAAACTTGCCAAAAAACGTATAAAAGAATTGGAACGACACAATAAGCAATCAGAGGGTGTTAATATAGGCAAAGGACTAACATTGGATCGATATAAAAATGGATTAGGTTTGTTTCTTGATAAGTTCAATGCAAAAAACTGAATCGTCGGCTACCTAACCATGCTCTTACCAATATAGATATCATGAAGTTTGCTTCAAGAATACCATATTTTCGTGGAGTATATATGAGAGATAAGTTACCGAAATATCCATTTTTGAAAGAGTGTGGAATCATTAATTTAGATAGTTCTAAAAATCTTGGTACACATTGGGTAGCCTACATAAAATGTAATGAATATATTGAATACTTTGATAGTTATGGTAATTTGAAACCACCAATCGAACTTATACATTACTTAGGTCCAGATATTAAATATAATATTTTCAACATACAAAAGTCTAACCCATTCAAATGTGGTCACTTTTGTTTAAAATTTTTGATCAATTTTTGGAATAAGCACGGTACTTGCACTATAAAAAGAGAGGCGTAGTGATAAGCATATGGTATTCAGTAATTATTGAATAAGAGTGGTCGTTTGTAGATTGTCCTATAGTCAGAATGATAATCTATCATATAAAACCAAACACATACCAAGAAAAAACTATTTCTTTGTTGAGAAGCAAAAGGCAAAGACGTAAAAAAGTTGTAGCAAAGAAGCTTACCAAAGAAAATAAACTATTCTTACAAAGTTTGGGTCTTAAAGTAATATGAATTACCTCCACATTACTGATTCTCCTCGTTTTGATAACTCAATAGTAAGTTATGAAATACATACTTATAGTCCGTATAGCAGCAGTTTCAAAGAAAATGATGAAATAAGAATACCTATCCATCAACAAGATATTTACGTGTTGCCGTCAGCCAGTTACATATACATCGAAGGTCGTGCTAGCGTATTTTCAAAAGAAGCACTAACTGGGAAACAAATAAAAAAAAAAGTGAAGCTCAGCAACAATGCTTTAAATTATCTTTTTCAAGATATTCGATATGAAATAAATGGAGTTGAAATAGATCGAAATAAAAATGTTGGAATCACTACGACACTTAAATCTTATGTTTCTTTAAGTGATAGTGAAAATAAAACTGCTGCATTATGGGGTTGGAAATTGAATGGTTTCAAAAATGATGATGGTATCTTCAGTGCTCTCATACCTTTGAAAAACTTATTAGGGTTTGCTGAGGACTATAAAAGAATAGTAATGAATTGTAAACATGAATTAATTCTTATAAGAAGTAATACCGTTACCAATAGCGTCATAAATGTTGATGATAATGATACAATAGATTTTCATATAGACAAACTACAGTGGCGCGTTCCTCACTTAAAAGTTACAGATCGTGAAAGATTAGCTTTGCTTAAACTCTTAGAAAATGATCGCGCAATACAAATGGTTTTTAGAAATTGGGATTTATACGAATATCCTTTATTACCTCAAACTACTAAGCATTCTTGGGCAGTTAAAACTTCTTCACAGATAGAAAAACCCAGATACGTAATTTTTGGTTTGCAAACAAATAGGAAAAACAATAGGAACAAAGATTCTTCAATCTTTGATCATTGCAAGTTGTCTAATGTAACTTTGTTTTTAAATTCTCAATACTACCCATATGACTCTGTAAATGCTAAATTTATTGAAGACAAGTATCATATATTATACGAGATGTACAAAACATTTCGTCAGTCTTACTATGGTAGCGACTCTGAACCCATGCTTGATTTGGAACAATTTAAAAATTACGCACCACTTTTTGTAATTGATTGTTCGAGACAAAACGAAGCTCTTAAGACAGGAGCTATCGATGTGAGATTAGAAATAGAGAGCTCTGAAGATATTCCACAAAATACAACTGCATATTGTCTTATTATCAACGATCGCTTGATTGAATATAAGCCTTTGAGTAACATTGTTAAAAGAATTATATGATGTTTGCCGTTGTTGATCTGCAAGGATTTAAGACAGACAATAATGATTTTATTGTTAAAGAAATAGCAATATTATGTGAAAATAATCAAATGCTGGTGTTGCTCATAAAACCACCATTCCCCTATAATGACTTATCGGAAACAGAAAAAATGCAGGTGCGATGGATAGAAAGAAATAGACAAATATACTGGAGGGAAGGAATAATTCCTTATTCAAATTTTGAACAATGTATTGTTGATTATCTTGAAGACAAGACTATTTATGTAAAAGGAAACGAAAAAATATCATGGTTGAAAAAATTTATTAAAAATGATAAGATTTTTGATCTAGTAGATAGTCCTAGTTTAAGGCAATTGAATTTAGATTATGGTTTATCTCCTAGAGGTATTTTTGAATGTATATATCATTCTCGTGTCTGTGCTCTTAAAAATGTTACATGTTTAAAAAAATGGTTAGATAATAAAGAAACTTTTGTATAAGTCTTATAATACTTACTTTATGGCAATTGAATTTAGATTATAGTTTGACTCCTAGTGGTATAATAAAATGTTAATATCATTCTCGTGTCTGCGCTTAAATGTAATGTTTTTTAAAAAAATGGTTATAGAATAAAGTATTTAAAAAATCTAGTTCGTTTTATTTTAAATATATAATTTGAAATCAAGTCATTCCTAAACAAGGATGAATAGAGCTAGATATGGTAATTCAATCAATATCAACGATGAATAATTTCAGATTGGGAATTGGGGATACTGGGGCAGGATCATTCATGAATGATCCTGACCCAGTATCCCCAATTCCCAACTACTGTTACCAATTTTGATTTTTCGTTTAGAAGACAGCGATAAACCGTAATAGGCCACGTGACAACACGCTCTTAGTTTTATTGGCAATAGCGCTACTGCGCAAGGCTCGATGCATTGATTGACGACAAATATCTAAATAATATGTACTTACTCATGTTTAAAAATGTAAATATGTTAAATAATGCCATACTACAGTACAGATGTAATATAAGTTACGGCTTACCATTGAAATAGTGTACTAAATATGTAAATTGAAGTTCCCATATGTACGCTTAGTACCCGCGGACACAGGAAGATTACGGTGGAAGTAATCGAGAACCATTGACGTCTTAGAAGAACAAGGCTTAGAATTATACAAACGATACAAATGACACAAAGGAGTGGTAGCCAAAAATTTGCGTAAAATACGTCTTATTTTTCTATCCGTATACCTACGTACGCGTACGTGTTGTGTGCGTGAAAGCACTTATGTTATATGCTTGTCAAATCACCCATAAATTAGTTTTTGCCTTCAAAATCATGAGAATTGTTGAGTGACACTATCACTCTGCTGTGACAGAAGCGCGTTTTACGAGTATGATTGACGTGTTTGGGGTAGACTTGGTACCCTGATAGATCACAAGGGAAAAGGTTAAGACTCGGTGTAAGTACCATACCATACTTATACCGAAAATTGAAACACATAGATTGGTAGATAAACAATACAAAATTGTTTTCACAAAAATTCAATAACGTGTGAAATGTTTTCCTTTGTGTTCTTATGTTTCTTAAAGCAACAACTGAACGCTCATGGAAACATGAATAGAAATTTTTTTCTATAAGTATTTTAATTATGATTGGTGACGACATGACATGTGTCAGAGGCAACAATGACATTCCGTGCAGTACTGAGAGCTAGTTCCTGGACTTCGTTTTGTCGGACCTAGCGCTGTTGTTAGTGTTCTATCTACTTCTCTATATATTATTCTATAATATCAACGCCGCTAACGTGACTGCCGCTGTCATGTTAAAATGCAACAAATCACTCAAATTCATTCGAAACCTATCATCGAGTTTGTAGAAACGATTGAATCATTGTCATAGTACGAAAAGTAGTTCCTCTCGATCCGGTAGGGGTGCTTCAAGGCGCTAAATGTAACCCATGCTAAGCACTCTGTTGGTATTCCGAAAAAGATACATACAAATTGTAGCACCCGGCCGATTTGCTACAATTTGTTTGAATTCCCTAGATGCTCTCTTGTACTTGTCCCTTGTGTACCTATACACAATATGTTTATCACAAACTATGAGTGTATTAAGTAGCGCACTATTTTCTTTGGAAAATCTCTTTGACCAGTCAAACTTGTCATGATTAATATTGATAAGAATCTGTATAAAATGTATTCGATATTGATTCGGGCTACATTGGAGAGTTGGAGAATGACTGGCGAGATGTCTTTTCTTAGAATAGCCACTTTCGTCGCTTTACTGGTAAGTGTTATTGTTGTTTTAAATTTGTTTAGTGTTCTTGATAACTTTTATATTTGCTGTGCTACGAAAATTAGATATGAAATTAGGCATACTGTTGAATATTGTTTTACTCTCGACTGTTCTTTAAATTTTAATAGAGGAAAAATATTTTTTTGCAGGTTGCAGCCACCAGCGGAGTAGAAGAACAACCGCCAAATGGTTTTTACCTAGGATTTCTAGCCAACCACCCTGGATTCCACGGATTCAACAATCCACACTTCCCAGGCCCAGCCACCGAACCTGACACCGCTGATACTCCCGAAGTTGAAACAGATCAAATAGATACCAACGATGGCTCTGGTGACGAAGAAATAACAGTTGACGCTCTATCTGAAAGACAGGGAGCCACTGATGAAGGATATGATGAAGAAGAATCAGACAGAAAATATGTCCTTGAATTTAGGGACACCATCAAGGTTGAATGTGATTTTCTGACCCAGCCTAGGTACTCATGCCATTCATGCTACGATTACTTGGAGTGCAAGGAAAAAGAAGGCAAAGTTAAATCCTGCAACAACCCTTTGGCACCTTACTGTGTCAACGGAATATGCTCCCCCACTCCTAGTGTAGAATGTGCCTAAGACATTTTCTCGACCTCGATTTTCAATTATTTATTAAGAGAAAACCAACAGCACCTACAAAAACAAAAAATTAAAAAAATAGAAACAGAAGGCTATTAAAAGGTTTTTACGAGTAAGAAGTAATATTAAATACATAAAAAGTGTGAACAAGCAAAGTAAACAGATAACATACAAGATTACAATCAACCTAGTATATACATGTATATACTATGTATGTATATACTAAGTTGATATAATAAATGATAGAATTATATAATATACATGACTCCATCTTGGCATGCAAGTAATGTAGTGCGGATTGTCTATTGTTATTGATCAATATTTTTGTCATCCTCATCATCCTCGCCGGATGATGAGAAAAAGTCAGACCTCAACCGCCGTCTCGTTATGGTTATTCTATTAGGACATGTAATAAAATAAATGATATATTTAACTACATTGTTATTTTTTATTGCCACTTCCTGAACACTTTTCTCCGAGTCTGAGTTAACCTTAGGTATGCAAGATAAGGACCTGTAGGGAAATGTGCAATGTCATTTGTCGATGTAAGTTCGAGCATTTGTTTATAATGACGTAGTTTGTTTAAAGTGTGGGTAAGCAAGCACTATAACAATTTGGCGTATTTTAAAAAACGATAAACCGACTTCAAATTCCGGTTTATAGATAATATTCATCTATGTCTCGGACGAACGAAATCACCCATCCCTTACTTTCCCTGACCGAAGGTCTATGAACACGTGCAAAAAATTGAGTATACACTGGCGACATCTAGTTATAATTCAAGTCTAATTTAGTTTGATGACTTGGCATAGTGCTTGCCCCAATGCTGCTCCCCCAAAATCTCTTTTGTCCCAACGGCAATGGGACGGGCTTCTGTGTGAGTTGACACGGAATTGTTTGTTGCAAACGTGCTCCAGCTCTGCGGATCGTACCCGTCTCCTGGCCGTTTCTAAATGGGAGTCAGGACATTGGTTGCAAGCATTTCCTTCATTTAACACTGGCACTTTATTGGATCCCGTAACTTTCCGTATTGCAACATGACTTCGGTTGGGTGCAATGTGTTGCGAGCCTCATCAATGCGGTACTGCTGTCGAACAGCATCACGGATTATCGTGTACTAGGGCCGCCGGTCGGATGTCGCGTCATGCCAGCCTTAACGACGTCATCCGGCGGGCCTTTGTCACCGCTAACGTACCAGCTATTCTCGAACCGAATGGTCTGTTGCGTGATGATGGTAAGCGGGCCTCTTACCATCATCACGCAACAGACCATTCGGTCGGAACGACACTAGTCCCATGGGAGTTGGGGAGGCCTATTGTGTGGGACGCTACATGCGTCGACACACTTGCGCCTTGCCATCTTCCGAGGACATCCGTGAGGGATGGTGCGGCGGAACATTGATAATAAAGGTGGTCCACCTTAACATCAATGTTGATACAACAAAGAAAGAATCATTAAAATCTATTAACAATTGGCGCAGATGTCACCAAAACTGTTTTAGCTAGTCGTGATTCTCCAAAGATATTTCGTTGCTTTTTAAATTTAACGGGGTAAATACGAATCCCTCAGAAATAAAATTATTATGGGACCACCTCGGGATTATTCTCTATGCAATAGTGAAAGAATCAGTAAAATCGGTTACTTATAGGCGGAGATATCAAGTAACATACATACATTAAAAAAAACATATGAATTGAGGACCTCCTCCTTTTTGAAGTGGGTTAAAAACAAAAAACGTTACAATGACGAACTGGTTTTCCATCAGAAATCCCACGAGTCATTTTCAAGTTTAACTCCTCAAACTTGTCAAGATTAGGAATGATAAGTTGATCAGCGACTATAAAATGTATTGATCGCTGATTTTGACAACATAGAGTAACAATGACCTGCCTTAGAACCAACATTTTCTTAGCTCTGCTGGTAAGATTATAAATAACTTCTTGACTTCAATTGGTAAACGGTCTTTGAAAATATATTATCTAGATGTAGTCCTTTTTCTTAACTCTGCTGGTAAGATAACAAAGTCATAATAATTAGTCACTTGACTTAAATTCTTGAATGGTCTTTGAAAATATAGTAACTGCATGGAACCCTTTTCTTTAACAGTGCATATCAGCCTATGCAGCAGAGCTCCCTCCACGTTGGATCAACGTTGAAGACCACGGCGGATTCAATGAAGTCAATAACCCAAACTTTCCATTGGACATGACCGCTGATCTTGCTGAAGAATCTTTTGTAATACCCGCTATTGTAAGAGTATTACCACTGACTCATGAAGAAGATATTGTAGTTGTTGGTGAGGAGCTATTACCTGAAATTAATGATGTCATTAAGACTCAAGTAGAAAATGACGAGACACTTGAAGCAAAGGAAGAACACGACGAATCAGGTGAAGAATCAGAGGTCAAATATGCCCTGCGAATGAGGGATAACAACAAAGTTGCCTGCGATTTCATAGCATCGCCTAGAGTTTCCTGCTACTCATGTTATACTTACATAGACTGCAAATCGAATGGTGAAGGAAAGATTAAGCAATGCTCTAGTCCTTACGCCCCTTACTGCAACGAGGGTCTTTGTTCCGCCACACCTACCGCTGAATGTGACCCGAACTCTGACCCTGAAGACATGGAAGAAGCTTCTGGCGATCCAAACCTAAATTAACCTAATAACTCTTGTATTTTACGTCTTATTTTATAAATAACTGAATTTCAAGCTTACGTTTTCATTTTAAGTCGACGTCATGAGGTTTTCCCAATAGTTGTGTAACTTAAAATCTGCTGATTTCTGCTATCTTGACATCTGTCCGATTCTATCAAAATGTTAGGATACAGACACAGTTGCGATATTGTAGTTGCCTACAAAACATTATGACGGTCATTGTTTTTGGATAAGTAGGGAAAACGAATACCTATAGGTATGCTAAGTTAGTGCTGTATACGTAGTTATTCTGTGGTAAGGCTGCAAGAACATTCATTACTGGCTACAAAAGCGCGTCGTCTTAGTAGGATACAATTTATGAATGAATATAAGAAAGAATAAATATTTCAATATGTAGTGCACGCACGCAAAGAACAAACGTAACGTCGTCGTAAGCAACACATCTTAAACAATTATAAAACATGAAAAATACACATTGTTTTAAAACTAAACTTGTAGAATAAGTGTAGGCAGAGTCAGAGTCCTAAGTGTAAAATTAGTTTTTCTCTATGTGCGCGGCTAAACAGATCCAGCCTCAGTTTAACCAAATCTAATGTTAAGTATTTCTTTTTGAAAAGTCATCTCATTTTTTACACTCCAAAAATGGCAAAAATAAAATGGCTTTTTGGCAGTCTTTCTACGGCCCACTGGGCGTAGAAAGACTTGAATGCAATAATGATGATGATGTCCTCGTAGCTGAATTTTCAGCCATGGCGGCCACGGAGACTAGCCAGGTGCGCAGGACATATTATAGTGCCCTAGTGTGTGCGTAAACACAGGTGCACTCCCATAGTGTCTAGATAAACCTAACATAGGATTTAAGACACTACTAACCAAAAACATGTAATCTGTTTGACAATAAACTATATCTATCTATCTATCTATCTCATAATCCCATGGGACGGCAGACCGACACGACAGGGTCAGTCTTGGACGACCAACAGTTTAACGTGCTTAAAGTGCTTTCCGAAGCACGAAAGCGTAACACCGGTAACTTCCAGACTCCTATAACAACTTTGGCTTAACCCGAGATTTGAACCCGTATTATGCAATAACACCTGTTTTTTAAGATGTCCAGCAGAGCTAAAATGCGCGCCACGAGAAGCGTGATTCTTCTCGATAACTCGAGAAAAATGGCGGTATCTCGATTTATCGACCGATGTTAGCATGCAGCACCAAATGTTATCACGTCTCGTCACGTGAACGATTTTAGTGAATGTATATCTTATCTGTGGTAACCTTTCTCGTCAAACGCTAAGATGCGCGCCAAATTTCCTCAACTTTTGACAGTTTAGCGCGGGATACTTAACTAGCTACTAAACTGAAGCGGAGATTTTCGCCCGCCAATGTTGAAATAGCTTCTCCTTCTTTTTTTTTGTTTGGTTGTGTTTCGACTATTTACCACCATTCTACCAGTGAAAATGTTCAAACTACCAATAACAAGGTGAATACTAAGAAGGTTAGTTTATTTTTTCAGTGAAGTTCACAAAAACCATAGACAATTGAATGAACTAAACGGATGTTCGTCTGGGTGGCTGTCTTTACGCGAGAAAGACTACTCGACAACCAGTATTATGTCTTTCGTGGTGCGCATGTAGAGTAAACGAGAAAACCACTGACGACGACAAAAATAGACGTCACGCGCGCGACGTCTTTCGTGGCGCGCATCTTAGCCCCCCAGGTATCAAAGCGCCAAGATGCACGCGTTGGGCTAAGTCTAATGGGGAATAACCATCGATAAAAAAAAACAAAACAAACAAGAGATAAATCAAGTTAAAGACTCCGTTTTAGGGTTAAGTAGTCAATAAAGAAAACCTTAAGTTTAGTATGCACTGACATTTTGTTTGGTAGTAACTGATAGGTACTAAATCACGATTTCAACCTTGTGAATGTGAAAATGTTTACGTAATCATAGGTACGGAACCTTGAAAGTGTTAACCGAAATGTATCATCTCCTTTGGTCTTTAAGGTAATTTTGAAATCATAAATTCCGATGTTAAGATAAGATATGGATAGGCGGATAAACTATTCGTATAAAAGAAACATATCGCAATAAACTGCACGTCTATTGAAAATCGACATGGCTATCGCAAGAGGGATCTTCGTTTTTGCTGCTCTCGTACGTAATCTATTTCTTTCAAGTGACATTTAGTGTGAAAATATGTACATGAAACCCAAGATAATGCTGTTTTAAAATATCTAAATAATTGTGAAATGTTTTAAACTTTTTATTTATTTTTACTTTTACAGTTAAACCTTTATTAGTACGTTCCTAGGTACTATTATTGATAAAACTAAATATATGACTTTCACCATTAATAAATCAACTAAACCACCAGAATCCTTTAAACTGCTTCTGCATAATTGTGATCGTGCTTCGTCTTTAACACAGTGCAACTGCTTAGAAATTAAAAAAACTAAAGAAATAAAATACTTGGGAGTTATCGTTGACGACCTCTGCAAATGGGACTTACATGTTGGGTTGCTGACAGGTAGAGTACGTAAGTTAGCCTGGATTTTCAAAAAGCTAAGACATATAGCGGATACTCGTCTTATAACTATTGTTTACAAAGCCCTATGCCAGTCTATAACCCAATATTGCATCTCTGTTTGGGGCGGAACACATAAAACCACCCTTATGCCGTTAGAAAGAGCACAAAGAAGCGTTTTAAAGGTCATGTCATTCATGCCTTATGAATGACCGACTAGACTACTATATTTTGAATGTAAACTACTTACCGTTAGACAATTATACATACTACAAGTAATATTAAAAAAAACACAAAATAACACCTTACGACTAAAATTTACCCCCTAAAAGGAGAAGCTATCAAGTTTGCTCTAATACTCAACCCCGTACAGAGTATATAAAACAGCAGTTCACATACATGTCGAATTATTTATATAATAAAATTAATAAACAGTTGAGTATACACGAAATTACCTACTCTGAATGTAAATTTAAAACGACTAAATGGCTCTTAACTCTAGATTATGATCAAACTGAAGATTTTTTACTTTTTGTGAGATTATTTTATGGTATCTCTATTTTAATTTAATTATACACACAGTATGTATTATAAAATATATATTACCTACACTGTTATATATATATATATTTTAATATTATCATATATAACTAAACATAACACACATCTGTGAAGCTCCTGTTACCCGGACTCTTAAGAGTTCGGTGTTCTCAGGAGCACAACTCACAAACACACCCTCACACACACACTACACACTACACACATGCACTCACACGAATGGTGTCTCCTGTTGCCCAGACTCTTACAAGACTGGTGTCCTCAGGAGACCCACTAATGTTTATTTTGTAATTATTGATTTTATTTAGACATAACGTTGCTTAATATGTTTTATGTAAAGAACTCATGGAAGGTGGTCCCCAAGATACAGGTTTATCCTAGTTTGGGGATCAACGATGTAATAATTTTAAGTTTCAAATATTTTTCAATAAACGTTATTATTATTATTATTAAACATACAGTGGTGGACACATAATTAGAGACACCCCCTAATTGATCACAATAAACATGATTTTGGCACAACCATTAGCCAAAGTAGGTATTAAATTTAATGTAATTGTTACTAAATCATACATGACGTTGTATTCTTAAAAATGGGGGACAAAAAAGTGGTGTTGCTTGGTATTTTAGACACTGCTCACTATCTGAATCTAATACAAACTTTTTTAACGTACCTGTAGCTGGCCAGCTAATTAAAGACAGTGAACGCTGTGTTCTGAATATAAAAAAAGAAAGAGAACTACATTCGGTTTTTCATTGTTTTGCCGCGTATTTGCATGAAACGTCGACATTAATTATAACATTTTATTTTTTGTATTCAAATTAATACGTTTTATACCAATCGATATGGGAAAAAACAAGAGTTGCGATTCGTCCACTAGAAAGATAATCTTGAACTTTCATAGCAAAGGTTGGTCATACAGAAATATCGCAAACTATTTGAGCTGTTCTAAGGACATGGTTATGAATGCTATAACGCATTTCAAGAAGTTCAATACGACCGAAAACTTACCCAGAAAACCGAGACCTAGAAAAACTACTCCGCGGGAAGACTCTAGGATGGTGTTGTTGGCAAAAAAGGAACCGTTCAAAGGATCAGAA
This sequence comes from Eupithecia inturbata, assembly GCA_963662085.1. Lineage (NCBI taxonomy): Eukaryota > Metazoa > Arthropoda > Insecta > Lepidoptera > Geometridae > Eupithecia > Eupithecia inturbata. The sequence goes on from OY759195.1 coordinate 6,750,148, forward strand.
CTGATACGCTCGGAAATATATGGGGCAGGAGGATCGACGGGTGTGTCTGCAAGGACAATTAGACGGAGACTATGTGAGGCAAACTTGTACGGAAGAGTGTCTCGGAAGGTGCCACTTTTGAAAAAGCAAAATGTTAAGGCAAGGTCAGCGTTTGCTAAAAAATATGAACACTGGGCTGAACGATAGTGGAAAAATGTGCTTTTTTCGGATGAAACAAATATTAATATGATTAATTCTGACGGAAAACACTATGTTAGACGCCCCCCGAACAAAGAAATGGATCCGAAGTGCACCAAGAAAGTAGTGAAACATGGAGGGGGAAATATCATAGTGTAGGGCTGTTTTTCAGGACTTGGTGTCGGACCTGTCAGGAATATAGAAGGCAATGTGGATAAATACCAGTACAAAAATATTTTACAAGAAACCATGCTGCCCTATGCTGAGCAAAATTTACCGGTAATTTGGACTTTTCAACAGGATAATGATCCGACACACCGCAAAAGTAGTTAAAGATTTCTTAAGGAACCAGTTTGTGACAGTTTTGGATTGGCCCCCGTACATTCCGGATTTAAATCCAATCGAAAACTTGTTGTACCAGGTGAAAAAGACAGTGGCGGCAAGAGTAGGTACATCAAACGTCGATCAACTTTACACAGCTTTTACAGAAGCGTGGGAACAAATTCCGGTACATGTTTGTACAAAATTGATCGCTTCCATGGCTAAGAGATGTCGTGCTGTTATTGCTGCAAAAGGACATGCGACCAAGTATTGATACGCATCGAAATGCTCTATAAAAATGTGTTAGAAATCTTACGTACTAAGATAATTTCAATGATAACAAATTTTTTGTTTAATTTCTTGTTACGAAATGAGGTGTCTTTAATTATATGGCCAGATCTTACTAACCTTATCTTTTATTTACACTGCTTTAATTTAAGTTTTACCGAATAAAAGGCAAGTTTTGTTGTAAATGTTTCGTTTTAACAATACACAATAACAACACAAATAAAAATTATTTGTGTAGCAAGTTACAATGGCAGTCTGATAAAGTATATACAGGAGGAATAGCTTAGTTATTTCAATATGCTTCCAGTGTCTTTAATTATGTGACCACCACTGTATATAAGGCTTTTGTCGCTAAGCGAAAAGGCATCTGTTTAACTATACAATGACTATTTTTACAGTTAGCCGTGACTGCGCCAGCATTCACGGAAGAACAATACGAGCATGGTCACCCTCACTTTGGAAACCAACTCCCGGTGGAGTACCCTCAATTCGGTAACTACCCCCCAATAGGCGTCCCCCAAATCCACGATCAAGAGGAACATATACACCCTGCTTTCCTTCATCAATTCCCGGGGATTCTCCCTCCATTTCCCTTCCCTATTATTCCAGAAGGAGACGGTAATGACATGCCTGAATTCCTACCCCACCCCGTCCCTTATTTCCCTAATAGTGGCACCACTGAACCTAATCAAGAAATCCAAGCAGACGAGGATGAAGAAAATGCAGCTGATGTGAAACGCCATGAAGCTGACATGGAAGTAGAAGATGAAGTTGAGGTCGATGATGTGAAACGTCATGAAGAGTCAGAAGTTGAAGATGAAGAAGAGGCAGAGGAGGAAGTGAAACGTCGAGAAGCTGACTTGGAAGTAGAAGATAAAGATGAGGTCGATGATGTGAAACGTCATGAAGAGTCAGAAGTTGAAGATGAAGAAGAGGCAGAGGAGAAAGTGAAACGTCGAAAAGCTGACTTGGAAGTAGAAGATGAAGATGAGGTCGATGATGTGAAACGTCATGAAGAGCCAGAAGTTGAAGATGAAGAAGAAGCAGAGGAGGAAGTGAAACGTCGAGAAGCTGGCTTGGAAGTAGAAGATGAAGATGAGGTCGATGATGTGAAACGTCATGAAGAGTCAGAAGTTGAAGATGAAGAAGAGGCAGAGGAGGAAGTGAAACGTCGAGAAGCTGACTTGGAAGTAGAAGATGAAGATGAGGTCGATGATGTGAAACGTCATGAAGAGTCAGAAGTTGAAGATGAAGAAGAGGCAGAGGAGGAAGTGAAACGTCGAGAAGCTGACTTGGAAGTAGAAGATAAAGATGAGGTTGATGATGTGAAACGTCATGAAGAGCCAGAAGTTGAAGATGAAGACGATGTGAAACGCCAGGAAAATGATTCAGAAGATGAAGAAAACTCCATTGATGTCAAAACCCACAAACAAGCAGGATGGATAAACTGTGATTATGAAACTACGCCGCTCTTTTCATGCAATGACTGCAACACTCGTCTACAATGTAAATTCCCTATTGGAGGAAAACTGATACCCTGTGTAGAACCGATGCCTTATTGCAACCAAGGAGTGTGTTCTGCCATACCTAGTGATGGGTGTTAAATAACACAAATTTTTATTAATTTCTGTAGATAATGTAAATAGCTTATTTATTTTAATATTCATTAAGAGAGAAAACTAATCAATTATTTCTTAGACACAGTCTTAAATAAAAATATTATTAATATAATATATTTGCAACAAATAGGTGATCATCTTACTGTCGAGCCAATAATGCCAATTTTAAACTTATTAATAGTTTTGTATTTTATTAATTTAAAATTAAAAACTAATTAAGAATGCATTTCATTTGTTTTCCGAAATTAGGTAGAGATAAACCATTCTAAAAATGCACGCCCCTCCACCGCGGTTACACTTACATGCAAAAAAGGTTTAAAGACACAATACACATAAATTGGTCTTTATCATTGGTTGTTCAGTCACCGGCGCAAGCGGTACCACTTTGAAAGAACGGCTGGATCTGTCGGCCAACTAGTGCATAAATGAGCCTAACGCGCGACAGAGCGCACACGTCGCCCAAACAAAGAGCGCGCTCCCCACCATACAATGCCTACACTGGACTGATCGCACAATTAGTTGACTTCTCAGCTACCCATGTTTCCAGTAAAGTTGCAGCACGCACACAAGTATAGTGATGCAATAAGTATTTCCTCTCACACGTTGAAATTATCATTTTTAGAATGGTTTATCTCTACATTTACCTATTCCAATTTATTGCGACCGATTGACATGACAAATATTATACATAATTAGGTAATTTAAGCTCTCAAAAGGTTTGAAATAATTATCAATGATCAGTGATCAATGTGATCATATACATAATAGTACTATTTTTCAGCCGTAAAACGGATTTCTGAATATTTAGGCAATGAATATTTTTGGTAGGATTTTATGTGAAGGGATTCAAAACTGAACTAATATAACATAGCGATATGAAAAAATGTAAGCAGACCACACTCTATCTCTTAAAAATAAATAATGAACACCTCAAGTACCTAGTTATTTGCCAAGGTATTCTCATGATTCGCATACATTTCCACTGCTGCAAATGTCACGACATAAATAATAGCACTGTTCATATTGTGAGAGCTGCAAAGTGAGTGACGTCATACAGAAAGGCTTTCATGCAAGAGTGAACCAGTCTTGTTTACAGGAAGTCTGCAATCTTCATTGTTTGCTTTCGGCTTACAACGTCCAAGTGCTAGGGCTGAGAGTGGTATTTTAGTAAATTGAGATAAATGTCAAGATATAGGACAGAATGTTGATAGGTTGTCTGTAGGGAGATAGTGTAGGTGCTTGACTACGCACTAACCTTGGAAATATTATGTAACTTTGTTGAAGTGGATTTCTGCTGTTTTAAGAATAGTTGTGGGAAATAAATACGTACATACACTAGCAGATAGGTATTTATTTATTCAAAGCAATGCTAACATTTTCGTTTTATGACATTAGTAAATTATTGTAGAAGTGTGTACTAAGGTACACACTTGTACAACTGTTATTTAGTATTCATATATTAAACAACAGTTTATTCGATAAAAAACTTTAATTATAAACAGAATTATATCAATAACAGAATAAAACAATTACACATAATATCTATTTCTTAAAAATCTAAGCAGTCACCAGAAGGCAGAGTGCCCAGAATGCTGGCAGCATTGCCACGTTGAATGGCAATGCTAATTCGTTGACCGAAATAGAAGCCAGCATTCCGATCACCTGTCGACTCTACAAGAAGTTTGGTAATATCTTTATACATAAATGGCGTGTGCTCCAGGTTTATTCGATTAAATAAGCCCAAACTGGTACTAATCTCTATGAACACCTTGATATGACTCTGCAAAAGATCATAATCTTCAACTTAATTTCCATAAAACAAAGCTTTATTAATTACTCTTTTCATAACATATACTTAGAATCTATAAATGTATACCCTCTTCTAGGAATAAACAAAGACACAAACTTAAATTGGAAAACGCATATCAAAAATAGTAACAAAACTTTCAAGATTCACGTACGCCCTTTATGAATTAAAAAAATCAACATACTCAAAAACAGCACCAGTGCTTATTACACTTATGCCCACGCCTGGCTCCAATATGGCATAATTCTATGGGGAAATAGTGCTGACGCGCAAAAACTCTGTAGTCTCCAAAAACGATGTATTAGAATCATTCATAACTTAGATACAATGGAAAGCTGCAAACCCTATTTTAATAAAGAAAATATCCTTACACTCATTGGTATTTATATATTACAAATAGGCATATTTGTCAGGAAAAACTTTTTTCAAGAATACTCTCGGCCTCGAAATCTTTGCCCTTATAAAAAATTAGCCGCTCCCATAATTAAACTTACAATTTTTCATTCCGGAACACATTCTACGCGAGCCTTGCTGTGTGACAGCCCGAGCGGAGTCGTATTGCGGTGAGCGAAGCGAACCGCAATGCGACCACCGTAACGTAGCGAGGCGAGCGAAGCGAGCCGCGCTTCGTGTTTTGCGAGTCGGATTGCGGTGAGCGGAGCAAACCGCAATTCGACACCCGTCACACGGCAAGGCGAGCGAAGTCAATAAAAATTTATAACAACATACCCCAAGATACAAAATATGAATCAAACTTTTTAAGATTCAAAAATGTTTCAAAGTCTTACCTGATTAAAACAAGATCCGTCAAGTGCGAGTGTGACTCGCGCGCCGAGGGTTTCGAACGGTTGTCAAGTATACCAATATGTACTATAGGTACTGGTTAAGGACTTTGCTATTAGATGAATACCAAAAAATTAATGCTACCTACATTTCAGATGTATCGGTTTGCAAACTTCGGAGTAGGTACAGAGAGTTTTTTCAAAATATTTCAAGAAGTATATAACCTACAGAAATTTTCAAAACTGTTTTGAGACATACAAACCGATACCTTTCATTTAATACCCCACTCGGTGAGGTAGCCTCCCCTTTTGAAAATTATCCCCCTTCTTTTTGACCATTTTTCAAAAAGTGGTATTTTACAGACTTCTCTATATTTTTCTTGTAAAATATAAATCCATATCTACAAACACTAAACATATCAGATGGATCGCTCTGCTAACTTCAGAGATAGGGGGGAGAATGGGTATTTTTTCGACTTTTTTACAAATATTTCAAAAAGTATGAAATCTACAGAAATTTCATAAACTTTTTTGAGATGTAAAAACCAATACCTTACATTAGATACCCCACTCGGTGAGGTAGCCCCCTTTTGTAAATTATCCCCCCCCCCACCTTTTGACCATTTTTCAAAAAGTTGTCTGTTTACAGATTTCTCTATATTTTTCCTGTAAAATATAGATCCATATCTACAAACACTAAACATATCAGATGGATCGCTGTGCAAACTTCGGAGATAGGGAGGGGAATGGGTATTTTTTCGAGTTTTTTCAAAATATTTCATAAAGTATGAAACTACAGAAATTTCAAAAGCTGTTTTGAGATGTACAAAACGATACCTTTCATTTTATACCCCACTCGGTGAGGTAGGCCCTTGTTTTGAAAATTATCCCCACCCTTTTTGACCTTTTTTCAAAAAGTTGTCTACTTACAGACTTCTTTATATTTTTCCTGTAAAGTATAGATCCATATCTGCAAGCGCTACATGCATTTTAGATGGATCGCTCTGCAAACTTCGGAGATAGGGGGGGGAATGGGTATTTTTTCGACTTTTTTCAAAATATTTCAAAAAGTATGAAACCTACCGAAATTTAAAAACCTTTTTGAAATGTACAAATTGATACCTTTCATTTGATAAATCACTTGACATTGGTCTCTTTTAAAATTTCGACATCAAAATTTGTACTGAATTTTTTTTTTTTTAATTTAATTTTTTTATTTTAATCTGTATAGGCGCACGAAAGGATTATTATTTTGAATTTCACGTTATTTGCTGCTGTAGTTGCTGAGATATTAAAGACGGAAAAAAGGACAGAAAAAGCGAGACCATAAGGGTTTCGAAGATCGGAGATCGGTTTCGAAACCCTAAAAAATTCCTATGCCTTACAGGAATATTTTGAAACATAGAAGTAAGTTAGATGTTAATACATTATTTAAAAAAATTGAATCTTGGTATTTAAAATATAGTTATATGTAATATTATGTTCCATATTGTAAGTTTAGTTAATATTATTTTATTACAGTAACAAAAGAAAGTTGTGTTATCTGGAAACTATGTTCCAAATTGCAGTGCCCCACCCGGGCTCATGTTAAAGCTTGTACCTAAATTTAAAAATTTTAAATCGCATGCTGGCTGCATATTATTTATATCCTGCCTGATATTAAGGAAGCACCCCTAGTGCCCTTACAACAGAAATTACAATAACAATAATTATTGAAATCCGTAATTAAGTATATAAGCCCGCTAATCACTACCAGCGATCATGTTCTTCTGATACATCACTGAGCACTACCACAGAATTGCAGATTTTCCAGCGAAAATGGCAGCCATTCCGCGAATCTTCATTATTTTGGTAATAAAATTTATTTATCCCTCCTTACGCTCTTGTGTTATCAAAAAGTACTTTTAGGGTTTCGAGATCGGTTTCAAAACCCTAATAGTCTCGCCTTGTCTGTTCTTTTTCAAATAATAATACATTTGTTTGGCCTGTACCGGCTTAAAGAAATATCAATGAAAAATGAAAATGTACATTTTCATTAAAAATAGTGAGTCAAAATTTTAAAATAGGACATACAGGGGCATATGGGGTATCAAATGAAAGGTACAAGGTTTATACATTTCAGAATAGTTTTGAAATTTCTGTTGGTTTCATACATTTAGAAATTTTTTGAATATTTTGAAAAATAACCCATTCCAACCTCCCTATCTCCAAAGGTTGCAGAGCGATACATCTGAAATGTATTTATGTAGCGTTTGTAGATATGGATTGTTTTACATGAAAAATACAAAGAATTCTGTGCGTAGAACACTTTTTGAAAAATGGTCAAAAAGGGCAGAATAATTTTCTAAATGGGAGCCTACACCGATTGGGGTATCAAATGAAAGGTATTGGTATTTACATCTCAAAACAGTTTTTGAAATTTCTTTAGGTACACACTCATTTACCATTACTCCTTAATCTCCGAAGATTGCAGAGCGATCCATCTGAAATGTATGTTGTAGGTACCTACCATTTTTAGGTACCTATTCATTACTAGATGATGCTGTGTGGATTGTCCATTATTCTTTATTTGTTTGTTAAATTGCGAAGTCTCTAACCGGTACCTTTAGTTCATTACTGTATAAGTAATTGACAAACGTTCGAAACCCGCGGCGCGCGAGTTACACTCGCACTTGACGGATCTTGTTTTAACTAATCATGAGCCTTTGTATCCCGAAGTAAAATAAATTGATACCTACTTATGTAATTCTTTATCTCAACAGTGCTCACTCTACGTGGTACTAGCGCAAGAAACGTCAACGGCAGCTCTTGGCAACACAGAATTGCCAAGTTCGACCAACATACCTGGCTTACCAAGCATACCTGGCATGCCAAGCATACCTGGCTTACCAAGCATACCTGGCTTACCAAGCATACCCGGTATGCCACAGATACCTGGCATGCCACACATACCCGGCATGCCAAGTATTCCTGGCTTATCAAATTCCGGTTCCGGACTCGGATTCAGCTTCCCCAGTTTCCCTGGATTGCCCAACTTCTTCGGTTTTCCAAGTTTTCCTAGTTTTCCAAGCATTCCTTTCTTACCAAGCGCTCCGTCCCGAACGCGCCGTGAAGCTGATGAGTCAGAGTCGACTCCTAGCGAGCACCACGACCCTGAACATGAACATCAAGATCGACTGTTCTTTTCTCTGTTTCCCATTGTGACCAGTTGCAACTATTCGCATAATGTAAGTCCAGAATTTTATTTACCTTTTTTATTATCCTTTTTTAATAATTTGGACCCGATAATACATAACACGACATATAACAAGACACATTACAATAATAAACAAGTACAAAAAACACGAATAAGAATAATTTTATTGTAAAATTGTGTTAATCATAGTTACATGAGGTCTTAAATTATAGTAAGTATCAACAATTTTATCCTATTCGGACATACAATCTTAATCTAGGCAGATAATCATCTAGTGTCAAAAAAATCCTTCAAATTATGAATATAGTTAACGTTACGGAATAAGTTTAATTAATAACTTGAATCTTAAGGTAAAATGTTAAGAGGGCGCAGTACGAATCAAAACATGATTAATTCCAATGGTCCGCAGGGTTCCTGAGATCTCGACCAAATTATCTGTGAAACAGTGCAATTTCATGAAAATATTTTTCCTATTTTTTTTCTCAATCGTGTTTTCACATTCAAAGAAAAAATGTTGAATTTTATGTAATTCGGATTTTTTACCACAGGGATCCCGTGAGATCTAGGCCTAGTTTGACAACCAAACGTGTTAGGTTCGCCCCTTATGTCACTCTTTTTCTTTTCTTAGCCTGGCAGAGGTTGCCGCAGTTGCACTCAGACCCAAATCTGTTCCCCCAACGGCATCGGCATTGTACGCAACTGCCGTGGCCTCTTCCGCTACTGCAACGCCGGACGTTGCTCCACAACCCAAGGCGCCGCTTGCAGTGCTTCTTCCACATCGACATCCTCTTCTAGTTCTTCCACAACTAGTGCTTCGACTACAACTACAACTCCCACTACTGCTCCCACAACTGCGGCAACTACTACCCCTATGTCTGGTTAAACGGTAAGTTGGTTAGAATCCCACCTCACAAACCTCTATTTGACTAATATTATAAAGACGAAAGTTAGTGAAGATGATTGTTTGTCACGAGAGACTACTGAACGAATCTTGATGAAATATCGCACGTATGAAGTTCTAGACTAAAACATAATAGGTATATGATTCTTTTGATCCCGAAAAAATGCGTGCATAGAAACGGACAGAAGCTTGTAATTGAAGAATACCGTTATTGGAAATTAAACAAAAATTTAGAAATGGCTTTGTTCAGTATAAATCAGAGAATTTAGATACCTACCACCTATTATAAAAATATTTTTTTCAGATTGCCCCAACTATCGCCTATCGACAAATTTAATATTATATGAAAACGTAATAATAATAAAAGTGGTTTATTACTTATGATTTGTTTTACTGAATTATTTTTCTGGATTTTAAAATGAAACAACATTTGGCACAGTTTTCTCTGTTTATTTACATTTAAGTTTACAATAGGGCAAAAAACTACTTTATGATTATGACACTACGTTTTATATGTATAATTTATTTAATACATTGTTTCTAGGATATGTAGATATAGAGATATTAAAGGAGTAGGAAATATACATACAACACTACAGTAAAGGTATATTATAATATTTTAAAATTTATTATCAATTGTGGTCTCGTCAGATAATTTTATTGTCACGATATCGACAGATGATGTTATATAACATCGAATTACTTATCATTGACTCATAAACGCGTTCATTACCAAAGCTTAAATAATAATCAATAATTATAACAAATTTAAGAAAGTATACACGAAATTCAACTTAAATCAAAATTATTTGTCAGACACAGCTTGATAATTCTAGTCAATAAGTAGAGAAGAAAAAGCAGCTAAAATAGGTAAAAAGTTAATGAAGCATCATCATAATTATATGAACGAAGTCATAGTCAAATTAGTAATTTAACTAACTACTAAAACTTGCGATTGACATCTTAAAATCTAAGCATCCGGCCAAAGTCGTTTTATATAAATGAGATCCCTTAGTATTCTCGTTAGATCTAATAAATCACAACATTTATAACATCAATAAATATTAATTATTATCGGATTATTGTCTATCCAGTGTTCGTTTAGCCTTGACGCCTGTGGGAGCGAATACGGGAACAATTAAATAAGGTTAGGAATTGGAACAAATTGTGAGCACTTTTAACGTAGAATCTTGCCGAATCGCGGCCTCGCTCCGCCGAGCGAGCAAGAACACAGCTATTGGTTCTTCAGTCGGCTTGGAAGGTTGTTGTTCCGTTGGCCTTTCCGCAGCAAGATATTATCGATAGACGATTGGATCAAGTAGCGCTTAGATGAATGCACGTAGGGTACTTTGAGGGACCTGAAGTAGTAGAATTTGGGGGAATCTTTCGTGTTCTGCCATGAAGGGGGCTGGTAAGCGCCGGGGTCGTTGGGTGCTGGTGAGAAGGGGATGTCGTTGTTCAGTGGCCGGTGGAGGAGGCGTCCTGTGGGGTGCGAGTGAGCAAGTACTGTCGGCGGCGGTAGGTCGGAGTTGTCTGAATCGATTGACTCAATTTCGGGAGCAGTGATATATTTCCTGGGAACAAGTGGACCCGTTTAGAAATTTAAAACTAGCTACTGTGACGTTCATCGATAGGTTACCCCCTGTTAAGTTTGAAGTCAATTTCTATTGTTACAGAAATATTTTAGAACTAGTATCTTTCGGTAAAATGAATTTAGCAAGTTGTTTTTTAAAAACAACAAATTTAATATTATAGAACCAATACTAATGGTATTGATAAGGATCAGTTGAGCTACCTGTAGATTGTTTGCAACAGTCTGCAGTTAGCTTAATTGTTTCAATTGTAAATACTAGTTCTAATTTGTTTTTATTATTCCATTGTAATTTTCTTTGTCAATAAAGACTTACTTACAATAAAAACAAAATAAAAAAAAACTAATGTAATTACAAACTTGGAACCCGTCAGGGGGGTCACCAATCTATGAATACCATTGTACATACCATCTGACCGAGGTCTCGGTCTTAGGTACTATCACAATCAGGGATTAGCTAAGATGTAGCTAGGTAATAATGAGATAATAGGGGTTAAAGTATGAAATTGCCGTTTTATTGTAATAGGTACTTGAATTGACATAGAACCTTCATGGTTTGAGATTTTTGAGCGAAACTTTTTTCACATGTACCTATGAGGTTCTTCTTTTAAAAAATGTTCAACATTCGATTATCGACTTTCAATTCTTTTTTTTATTCAGCTTAGACAAGAAAGATGGATACTTCGAAAATTTTAGTGATTTTTGAATACGAGTTCCGACGCGGAACTAACGCGGCAGAAACAGCTCGCAATATCAACGTTGCGTTTGGAGAGGGGACTGCTAAAAATCGCACCGTGCGATTTTGGTTTAAACGCTTACGTGATTAAAACTTTGATTTAAAGAACGAACCACGTGGAAGACCGCCCACACAGGTGAATAACAATGAATTGAAAGAGATGGTAGTAGCCGATCCGAGCCAAACTACCCAGGAATTAGCAACATGGTTTAATGTTACCTTACCAACAATATTGACTCATTTGCATCAAATCAATAAATTAAAATATATGAAAAATGGATGCCTCATGATTTGACTGATCTGCAGAAAGAAACGCGTGTTGAAACTTGTGTTGCCTTGTTGAATCGATACAGAAATGAAGAAATATTGGATCGAATTGTGACATGTGATGGAAAGTGGATTCATTACGATAACAGTAAGCGAAAAATGCAATGGCTGACCCCAGGTCAAACGCCGCAACAGTGTCCTAAAGCAAAGCTTACCAATAAAAAGGTAATGGTAACTGTTTGATGGTCTCAGCATGGTGTTATTCTCTAAAGCTTTCTCCGATCTGGTCAAGCAATTACGGCAGATGTCTACTGTGCCGAACTCCAAACAATGATAGCAGTGAAACAGCCCCGACTCCTGAATCGATCTTCACCATTATTGCTCCATGATAACGCGAGACCTCAGCACGAGAAACCGTTTTAACTCTACAGGGACTGCAATTAGAAACCATTCGTCACCCTCCGTATTCGCCAGACCTTGCTCCAACGGACTACCATTTTTTCGTGATTTGGACAATTTTCTACGTGATAAAAAATTTCTTCCCAGGAGGCAGTACAAAATGCTTTCACACAGTTTGTCGAATCTAGATCACCAGAGTTTTATCGCAAAGGCATAAATGACCTTCCTATTAGATGGCAGCAATGTATAAATAATAACGGTAATTTCATACTTTAACCCCTAATATTTAAATGAAATTTTAGATTCAAATAGATTCAAACAATGCATGCCTATTTATCGAGATTACCCATCAGGAGCAAAATTTGTAAACTTACACGTACATATTTTGCTCCTGATTATATTATCTGAATTATAGAATCGAAGCATAGTTGACTTTTAAGCTTAAAATTGTATGGCAAAAATTATGAAGATTTTCCATTTAAAAATGAACCAAAAACCTTATACAAATTGGGAAATCGACATTTGAGATGGTTCGTTTTGTTCGCACAAAACTTAATTCCCCACCAATACTCAACGAATTACGTAACTTGACAGATTTTTTATTTTATTGTTTTACTGAATGATTATTATTATTATTAGTTTCTCTTTCATGTAATTATTATTACTTTTTTTTAATGGTATTTTATTTTTGTAAGGAATGTTTAAATGTTAAAGAATAGTCTAGAGGTAATCTATTGCATTGGGTGCCTGCGCCTGTAAAGGTAGAGTACATTTGATGAATAAATAAATAAACTTAAGTTTCTTACTTAGCTTAGCTTAAGTTTCTCATGTAAGTAACATTTTTGTTGTAAATGAGATATAAAGATCTTTGAACTGAACTTAAATTTGAGGTGAAACAAAATTCTTGACTAAAATTCCTCAAACAATAATCAACAAACTAGACCGGGCTGTGGTATCCAGTAGGTTTGTGCTAACTAATTATAGTAAGCGAACTCAGTGTGAGTTCCGTTTCTCGTATCGTTTGTCGTAAGTAGTAACTGATGTCTCGCTCGTTATTGGTGTCGATTATGTTGGCACTAAAACCTAATAGTACTAGCCTTAAAATTTAAATTACCCATATTTTCGATTATAAAATACGGGGCGGCAATATTTTTAGGCTAGGTACAGGTTTTGTGCCACCAGAATCGATACCACTACCGAATTACCAAACTCAGGTGTCAGTCCGAATTGCAGCGGTGTCGTTTAACAAGGTATTGTTTCAATTCGGTTCATCTATCTAGCACAGAAGGGAGTCACGAACCCCCTTCTGTGCTAGATAGATGGTCCAATTAAACTCAAAGACAAAGGCCGTAAATGGGACATTAAAGGTGCCAGTGAACATAGAATAAGTTATAATACTTAATTACCGAAAGGATCAGAAACAATTGAAGTTAATCTAGTTCGGGGGTCGTTAAATGGAGGGGATAACAAGGACAATATTTAGATAAATTATAAAGGGTTTGTATATTTATATGCAGGAGGTAATTACTTACGGTCGGATATGAAAATTCTTAACCAATAGATGACGTAATTATCACGTATGACGTAAATATAATTTACGTGCCAATGTGTAATTTACCTACTCACATACTTTATCTCTAAGTGGCATAGGCTGTTTTTTCCAGGTAAGTAGTAAGTGAGCCAAGCCACGAGCAAAGGCTAGTTTTTCTATAAAGTAGTCGAAATTCAAGCCACCAAACGCATGTGCAAGCAAATAACAGTACAGCAAACTATGTTTCCGTCCTCACTACGGAATAGTGGAATAGCGAAACTTCTCATTCGTATTCCGCCCCGGTGGAATGTTTCCGTAAAACTGTGTAGTCACCGGCAATGCTCCCACTCGATTACACAGAAATACAGAGAGTATTTGCAACTATATTTAGAGCTAGACTTTGATGTGGCATACAGAATACACAATTTAGATTTAATGATGTGTTCTGGCTAAATATATGTAGGTAGTTACCTAAATGTATCCGTTAATCCTTAATGTATCTGTGTGTATCTTTTATTATACGAAAACAGCTCGGTACGTGAAGAGCTACAATTTTCATTGGTATAATATCATTCATAAAGTAAATTATTATTTTTAATTTTTTATTGAATGTTAATACTTTATTAGTTCAGACTACATTTAAGTGTACCGCCGACACATTGTAGACCTTATTAAAATTTTGCAGCTATAAATAATGTGCGAGTAGCGATAGGTACGGAACGTACTCGTAGGTGCGTTGCATACCTATCGGCATCGGTGTGAAGCTAAAGGACCGGGTAAGAAACAGAATGATCAGAGCAAAAACAAAAACTCGAGAAGGTACTCAGAACCACGAGTCTAAAATGGAAATGGGCAGTTCACCTGCAGAGGTGGGCGGCTGTGCTGTATGGGCAGCGGGGCTACTCGACTGACCTCGCAGGGGGACCTAGGGCGTTCGGACACGGGGTCGTCCGGCGCCCAATTGGCGGGTAAGGTCTCCGAGGTGGTCGCGGCGCGTCGCGAAGTGAGGGGCTTGATATCGGGCAGGCGCGGTGGGTTCGTGGAAGTATAGCGTCCCCACGTTCCCACCACAAGCGGCAGAGGCCGAAACACTCTGAGGGTTTTAGTGGTGTTGGAGTCCCACATAATCGTACTGTCTCCCCGTGTTAGTACGATATGCATGCGCATTTCCCTCAGGATAATAAAAAAAAGTCACCTGCAGAGAATGAGGACGGACAGATGGTGTCAATTGTTGACAAACTGGTTTCCTTGTGACAAAAAGCTTTGGAAAGGGACCTTTGAAACGACATGGTGCGACGACATAGAAAAGGACCGCACGATGGGATGTGTATGGGGTCGTTAGTAGGAGGCTTTCACCGCCCTAGGCGGTCCTTGTACTCAGATTTAAAATACCTTAGTTTAAAAGTACTTTAGTTTTTAAAAAGTACTGTTATGTAAAAAGCTACTTATTTTTAGAGCAGAAACCTTTTAACTTAGAATCAAAATTCGAAGCACTTGTAATATTTTGTAGCTACAAGCTACGTAATTTGTAGACCTGCTACGTTATTCGTAGAACAGCTACGTCCCTTTGCAGCATTCACTACATAGTTTCGTAGCAAAGTTCAAAGTGTTGTAGCAATTTGAAATATGCTTCAAAATGTAATGCAGCACCTAAAATGTACTCGTGGTATTTAGTTTGCAACGAAAATTCATTAAGAAATACTCGACGAAATTTGCAACATAGAACTCCAAGGCAACTCTGAAATTAAGTGAAAATAAGAATTTCACTTAATTTCAGAGTTTTTCTTAATAAGAATTTTCTCAAACTTCCCAAGGGTACAATAATAATAAAGCAATAACAATAACAATATTAAGTAAGTATTTAAATTAATAATTTATACAATTTCTATAAAATTTGACTTACCTAATTCCGAAATTCTGGTCATTGGAATGCTTCCTGAAAATAATAATTATTGTAAGCAACATGTGGTTAATAATAACACCTACACTGAAAAGCACTTTAAATTACAACATAGAATCAGTCCCACACATAAAATTATTCTGGTTTATACCATTTTTATTAATACCCTCATAGTTAAACATTAATAACTTCTAGGTATTTAGCAAATTCTAGGACGGACCGCTAAAACATGCGACTCAAATCGCTATTCGAATTGTAGACTTCGAAAAGCACATTAAAATTTATTCCTACACATTTAGTTACGAATATTTATCCAAGGATCTACCATCGATCGATGCACTAACACTCATCATGCGTCTATTCTCCCATCATCGAAGCACTAAAGCACACGACATAGTTCTCTACAAAAACACCCATGTGAAGAAATCTAGACGACCTGTACAACTCTTGACTGGGCCACAACAATCTAGCCCGTCCCGATCTACTGTATCGTCCGCCCGAGAACCTAAAAGATGGGAGCAACCCTAAACGCGCCAGGGAGCCAATGTGACGCTTTTCAAAATTATCGCGAGGCTCTTCATCTGCAACAGACGCAACAAAGCATACAGTTTTACACAGGTTTCCCTGGAGCCATTTCTTGGGTGAAACACTAGGTACCTACTCTAAGTGAACGGACTTACCGACTGATCGCTTGTCCTCATTGTCCTCAGGTTTCTCGATATCGTTGCCCTCGATGACGTCTGGTATGGACATAATGTAACGCTTGGTTCTGACCGTGGGGTCTATGTAGTTCGGTCGATAAAGCCCGTGGACCGGCATCCCATACGCTCCACGTTTCAACGACCAGTTATCAATCATCTTGGAAGTATCATCGCCATCGTACGAATCTGAGAATGGTAGGAACCCACTACGCTTGTACACTTGTGACAGAGGAGGGAACATGTCAGGATTAACCGACTGTTGGAGATCGTACAACTCGTTGTAGTCAAATGGTCCATCAATTTCAGATAGCGGCGGCAGAGGGTTCTGGTAAAACGGGTAATAGTATTCATCTCCGTTAGATTCAATGTCCCGTTTGCCGAACATTCCATTGCGGGCCATAGCGGCGATGTTTCGTTTCTCGCCGTTCTGGTTGTACTGTCCGCGGCCGACGCGGTACCCGTCGCGAGCCAGCGCCTGGATGTTCCTCTTCATAGCTGAATAGCTACGCAGGCGAGCGATAGAGGCCATGTTCCTTTTCTCTTGAGAAGATTCGTCGTCATCATTCTCTTGTTTATCTCCGTCTGTGTACGGCGATCTAAAGGTAGGCAGTTGTCCGTTTTTGGCTAGAGTGGAGATGCTTCTCTTGAAGCTCAGCGAGGGGTTTCTCAAATAGCCTGCTCTGGCTAGAGCCGCTACGTTTCTCCTCGGGAAAGTCGGCCATTGATTTATGGTCTCCACAGGCAGACTCGCCACCTAGCAAAATTAAATTTGTTCAAGACTGGAAATAGCTGAAGCTAAAGTACCGCTAAATACTGAAAAGTTCCATGAAGCAAGCCTGAAAGCTGGAATTTAATTTTCTGCGCGCTCTACATTACTCGACCTTGTGCATAAAACCTAATGTTGAGGAAATTCCGCCAATATAAATTAACTTACGGCCAGTTACTTGTTATGAACGTTACTGTTACGTTTTATTGTTTACGGAGGCTTACAGCAGAGAGTGTAATTATGATAACAGTAGGTACCTGTTCAATGTAGTTTGAGAAGGCGATTGCTAGAGCAGCAATCAGAAAACATTGACCACGTATCCGTCTTCCCATTGTGCCTTTATTCTAAAACAAAACATTATGTTTTAAACTGATGGAACTATCATGGTTGTAAAAATGAAAAACCTCAATAACCATGGTAAATTACCCGATAAATGTAATTTATATTTGATGCAATTTTAATCATTTCTCCGGTTCTAGTGTAACGCAGATGTCCTCAAAAATGTTGTCGTCTTAAATCATGACGCAAAGTTCCGTAACTTAAAACCCACTTTAGCAGCCCCTTTCGGTACATGTAGGTAATTGAATCATGTACAACAAAACGTGTTTCGCGAGCGGAACTCTATTTATTCGTCGGGTTCTTGCCGAGGTCTAGATAATAGACTTGTCAAAGCATAAACTTGGCAGATTCAATTACGGGGAAACGTGCTATCAGAATACACCTGAGACTCCCTGAGAATTTTTTTTATGGAAGTTGATAAGGTAGGTAAGTATCTGTTTGTTAAAATACTAGTACCTGCACCAAACTCATACCTTCTCCCTTCGCTCCACCGAAACCCTTTGATAGATGAGCTACCTGTAGATTGTTTCAACAGTCTGCAGTTAGCTTAATTGTTTCAATTGTAAATACTAGTTCTCTTTTTTGTTTTTATTAAATATTTGTTACGAACTTTCAAAATAGTGGTAATATAGCGATAATGACATATTCTACTGTTTTACATGTTTTCTAATATGATTCTTCTTGCACAACAAAATCGAGACTATTTAACTATTAGGTAGGTAGGTACAAGAAAGTCGTCCCATCGCCAAAAACCTTTCGTAAGTCTCCTCTACTCGTATAAAAAAAACGCGTGCGAAGCCGAGGGCTAAAGCAAGTCCTCAATGAAGCCGACATACATGATAAAGGTCGGTAAATACATACAAACCACTTATCTTGTTGTTCGGAGTTTTCTTACAACTACGAGTATATTATCATTATCTTCATTTTCTTCTTTATCTTATCTATTTGGTAACAACCTACTAGTTATATCTTGCATGAACCTACGGAGGCTAGTAGCTGAAACTGAAAAACCACGTATCTTTTTAAGAATTGTTCCCTGCACGCCGATTGCTCTAGAGTCGAACTAATTCTGGTAGTCATTAGTCAATGACATAAATCACTGAAAAATCTTATGGACGCTTTGGGAAAGTTAACACTTTCCCAATGTAAGTTACCAGCCAAGCAGGCGTTTTACTCAACAATTAACAATGTTAATATTTTTCTCGTTTACCGTCCTCACCTATGGAGATAAGTTTTTCCAAATAAGTATTTACTAAATAATTTGTAGACGATCATCAACAATAACTAATCGATGATAGAGTTTGAAATAAATATTTAGATCACCAAATTGTTCACATACTTTAAATGTAAGATCAAATCTTCGACAAGACTGCTCATATTTAAGACTCTCCATATTTTGAACTTTACATACTTTGAGCGACTGAGATATTTGACACGATTAAATGTGTCCGTCAAGTTGGCAGCCCCGCCATGAAATTTGTTGATTTCAATTATGCCAACATATAATCCCAACATATAAGCCAATATATAATCTATAAATAGTCCATAAATGGACTATTTATAGATTATATATTGGCATAATTGAAACACTGAGCTTTGCAGCAGATCTAGGTACCCTAGAGGAAAGATGATTAGCATAGTTCATGATTCATATCACGCTACGGTTTCGTCATAATCAGCCCCGCGGCTGCCAGCTTGAAGTCAAGGTAGCAGCCACAGCGAAAGACCTAAATATCTCCTCTAAAGTACTGGACCACTATTTATTTGGCTTAGGGCACCGGAAGGGACTATTTATTGACTATTTATTGGCATAGTTGAGACCACCAAATTCCATGGCGGGGCTGCTGACTTGACGGACACGATAAAATTTAATTACAACCTATTTGTAATAGTTATTTATTTATTTAAAAATACATTTGTTGTTAGATGGGCTTCTTAATTTAAAAACGCATTGGATAATGCCGTTAAAAATCTGCCAAGGGCCAACCAAAGCACTTTTTAAAATATTCCTCATCATAACACATTGGTCCACTGCCCACTGCTGAACGTGCCTCCCCAAACATTTGGGGGATTTTGCCATAATCACCGTACTTGGCAAGCGGTTTGGTGATCCCAGTGAAGGTGTTAAAAATACACAGAAGGAAGCTGCTGCTGTTCTTATGGTAGTCGGCTCTTACGACATCAACGGGCTGATTTGGAGGGTTCAATAATAATGCTGCGACCGCGACCAATTAAAAATTTTAAGTACCTATTCGTCTATATTGAAATGTTTATTGCTTTTACCTATCTTTTAAAATACATTGGGGAAAATAAAGGCTGACCCTGCCTAGATAGAGAATTAATTAAATTAAATACTTACCTATAAGTTCGCGTCCGAATCGACCACCAAAGGATCGCCTTTACCACAACATTTGTGTGAAAAAATGGACTCGTTACATTATTTACGTACGGTTACAGAAACACCTGTACAGGGTGTACAGACAGAATGTAGTCTTAGTAATAATGTTTTGTTAGTCTATGGTAATAGGAGAGGCAAACCTGGGTAAGAAACTCTTAAAAAGACGTTGGTCGATCGAGTGCATGAAAGTTTCTAAGCTTACTGAACCTAATTTTGGATACTTATCCGCCCATTATTTATGAAAGAAATATGACTCCGTTAATTAATCTGGAAATTATCAGTGAATATCTGACGCAGTGCGTTGCCCCGCTGTATGACAGCCAGCGCCTTGGGGAGGCTTCCGACTGGTGTTGATATGGATTAGTTTAGCTACCGGTAGATTGTTTGCAACAGTCTGCAGTTAGCTTAATTGTTTCAATTATAAATACTAGTTCTAATTTGTTTCTATTATTTGATTGTAATTTTCTTTGTTAATAAAGATTTACTTATTCAATGTAAACTATCTATAAATATGTTATTTAAAACTTTTCTACGCTTATATTATAAGAGAAACCTCGTAATAATACTTACGACAATCCTTCTCATTCAGCCAAATATCACTTTCAAAACTTTGTTAAACCAAACTTCTAACTTTTCCCGCTTTTCCTGCTTGATATCTTTTCGGGAATGGAATGATGGCTTGACGATGCCAGCAACAGCTTTTATAGCAGCTGGAAACTCACGCATGCGCGTTAGGGACACACCACGAAGGAGGGACCTATTAAGTGCACTTTAATGCTGAAAGGTGAAAAGGTAGACTGGGAGTTTTAAAAGCGTCAATTTGCGTCAAGTGCAGTCGATGGAGTTACAATTTACGACGTCGAGGTAGCGTGGTAGATAGGAGTCAGTAAGTTATGTACGCTACTAAAGGCAGGTTTTTTTTAGTTACCTACATAGAACCTTCTCTGAATTAGTTCTAGGATAGATGGTGCTGTAGGTAATGTCTGTCAATGGAGCAATTTGTGGATCAACTTCACATGCAATCAAGCGTCAAAACAAACAGCCGTTATTAAGGCTAGCTTAGCTTGCTAGCTTAACGTAGGTACCTTCGCAATTATATAATGCTTAAATGAGACAAAAAATTTTTTTTTAAATAATGCAAAAAATTGGGCTCGTCCGGGATTTGAACCCGGGACCTCTCGCACCCTAAGCGAAAATCATACCCCTAGACCAACGAGCCGACTGACAAAGCAGTCGAAATTTCGCATATTAAAACATGTTACAACTTTCTATTTAATAACTGAGATACGCTCACACAGAATTCTACGATTTACGATCGTTCGCACAACTTTTACCGTACATCCTTTCCAATCAGCGAGTATAAAGTTTCAATTCCCCTGACACGTAATAGATACAAATCAGAGCTGATTGGCCGCGTTGGGACCGATACACGATCGTGTATCGAATATACCAGCTAGAGGGGTCAATTTCCTATAAAAATAGGGTTACAGTTGGTAAACCAGGTTTTGGGTTACATTTTATATACCTACTACGGTAGCCGCCTTGAGGTGAGTAGTAAAGCCCGTAGGCCCGCAGACATAATAAAATACCTACAAATTACGAGGAAACAAATTAATAAAACTAAAAACATGTTTTCACGGAGTTAAGTAAACGTGTTTACAAATGAGTAACAACTAGAGCCACGTGCAGCTTTCGTCATTTTTGCAATATACTTTTGTAAAGTAACATTGTAACTGGCATCGAAAGGAAAACTTTTTCTAACAAAAATTAAGTACCTATCCAACTTCAATACTTCACAAAAATTTAAGGAAAGTTCCGCCAAGTCTTTCTAGGGTTTCTGTTGAAAAACATTTGCAAAGAATCTAAATGAAAACAAAAAGTAACAGCAATACAGTTTATTCGTTTGCGTCAACATTTACATCAGGCGCTGTACTTTCAGAGTCAACGTGAACACCATGTATTTCAACATTCGAGAGTTTCGTAAGCACATTCGTAGAAGTCCCTATAAGATTACTAGAATCTTCATGATTACCAAGATTAATGCCAATACTTATAGGTTTAACGGGGTTAAAATTCAAAGCCTGATCACTTTGAGCACTACCAATGTTTCCACTTTGAAGGTGATTCTCACTTTGAGTCATATTCAACAATGTCGCTGATGTAGTGATCCGGTTGTCACCGAAGCACTTATCGCCTTGGTGCCTGCCGCAGCGTCCGTCGCGGCAGAAGCGGAAGAGACCGTAACAGTCTACCATAATGGCCGCGCCACCGAAGTAGCAGTGAAGAGCTCGGTTACAGGTCATGCATGTGTACCCCGCCTAGAAAGTTTTAAAATAAGGTAATTTAGTTTTAATTTATATAATAGACTAGCTGCAGCCCGCGGCTTCGCACGCTTTTTTCCGGTATAAAAGGTAGCCTATGTCTGGCCCCGGGATACCATCTACCTAGCTGCCAAATTTCACCGAGATCCTTTCAGCTGTTCTTGAGTTATAAATAGTGTAACTAACACGACTTTCTTTTATATATATAGATTTATATAGTACTAGCTGCAGCCCGCGGCTTCGCACGCTTTTTTCCGGTATAAAAGGTAGCCTATGTCTGGCCCCGGGATACAATCTACGTCACTGCCAAATTTCACCGAGATCCGTTCAGGCGTTCTTGAGTTATAAATAGTGTAACTAACACGACTTTCTTTTATATATATAGATTTATTCAATCCATACTAATATTATAAATTCTAAAGTAACTCTGTCTGTCTGTTACGTTGCTCCGCCTGAACGGATCTCAATGAAATTTGGTAGGGAGGTGAATGATATCCCAGGGCCGGTCATAGGCTACTTAAAAAGCACGTGCGAAAACGCGGGAAGCAGCTAGTCATTTATTTTGAAATAATTTTAAATAGTACCTATACATACTTACTAACAAAAAAAACGGACAACAGAAACACGGAGGTGGCACCAAAAGTAAAATCTAGCTCTGCCTCTCCATGGCCCAGCTTCATGAGATTACAATAAGCTCGGAATTTCCCACTGTTGGGCAAAGGCCTTCACGTGATCCCTCCATGCGTCACGAACCCACCTTGAACTTGAGCCTTATGGACGCACGCTAAGAGAATTTTTACGAATAATAAATAAATAATGCTGGGCAATCCACACAGCATCATCTAGCCCCAAGCTAAGCAGAGCTTGTGTTTTTGGTACTAGATGACTGATAAACTAAATACAATACATTACATAGATTTTTTATTACGTAGAAAATACCCAGAACACCCGGAACAAACATTTGCAGATCGTACAAACATTTGTCCCTCGGCTCCCGCCTAGGGACAAATCATCAAATCATATCGAACCCGCAACCTCCTGCGTCGCAGGCGGACCTTTGGCCGCCGCGCCACAGCGGTCGTCGAATATTATAAAAGCGAAAGCTTGTGAGTATTATACATTCTAAAATTATATATTAAACTGTTCATTACATCAAACGTTGTTCAGCCAATATTAACGTTATTGAAATGAAATTACTTATTTTGTATTTCGATCAAACGTGGGGCACCCAGTTCTTCTATACAGGTGGATTTTTGAGACGGGACAGTAAGGGCTGGTACCATAACCGTTATAGTTACAGGAAAACGTTCCTAGGAGACAATCCATAACTTTTGAGATGTCCTGAACTGCATTCACAGATTTTGGAAAAAATATACAGTCAGCAAGAAAATGAAACAAAACTTCTTTGATGCCAATTGATCCTGTTTCTTTTAAGGATCAAAAGTATCTACTGGACCGACCGACTGAGGTTTGTTTACCTAAGTACTTGAAAAGTCAGAAATCGCGGAAAACTCTTTCCATACATTAACGAAAAACGACTTACCAACTCGAAATATTTTTTGTTGCCCAACAATCCTATTTCTTACTGTGATCAAGACTCTTTGAGGCCAACTGAAGTTTGAGAATATGAGAAATCCACCCTTTAAAGATCAGGAACAACTTTTTTTTCTAAGACGCGTGCGAAGCTGCGAGCAGAAGCTAGCTGTTCCATTACTATTTCAATAAGCTTCCTATAGGTAGTAGGTACATCTTAGATTAAAGTGTCGCCATGAAACAAGAAATGAAAATGATTAGAGTACCCCGTCTACGTAAACACTACCTACAAAAAGAAGTAGGTAATTAGCATGGTCCATGAATGGTAATTAGCATGGTCTGACATCCGGGAGTGACACATGCTACGTCACTTTCCAGTTGCCAATTATTTCGACAAAATATGGAAGTTGGAAAACGTTAGTCAATTATAAAATATACATAAAAATGTCAATCATCAATTTCGTTTGTTAAATCAGTCAGAACAGTTTTAGTCAAACACGAGTACCAAATTGTAATAAATAATTGGTTAGTACAAAACCACAGTTATATCATATTCGTACAGGTAATTTATGGAGCTCGGGGAGTTACGATCTTACATCCAACATCAGAAAACAGATTCGTCTTCTCATTCGTCGATGACGTAGGACTTGTGTCACCCACGAGACCGTGATGTCTCGGAATGTATTTATTAAAATCTATAGCCTACGCCTCAGTTTGGATGTGATAATATGATCCTATTTGTGGATACTAAAGCCTACTGGTTGGTAGACTACAAGTCTTCTATGAGAATTAAAAATGAAGCTCTTTTCAAATAGAACCTTATTTGCTTGATGTAATACTTTTTCACTACATTATGCGTAGGCACGTTTTGAGTCACAAGCAAAATGGTACGTAGTGGTTTTATACGAGCGAAATCTCTCAAAAATGGACTAAAAGCTCACACACATCACTGGTCCCATAAATTACCAGCCCCGTTGGGCCCGTTGTTTGTTATCACTATCACCGACCAATCCTACCAGAGCCGTCCTTGGACATAACCGCTAAGAGTGGTGAGTGCCGTGCCATAATCAAATCACACATAATGATTAATGACATGAATGAAATGAAATGCTTTATTATGGCTGGTGTGCCCCAACGGCCTTGAGAACACAAAATAATTAACTGTAGGCGTCCGTATAATTATGTAGGTATGTAATTTGTTTTATAAATGAAATGTTCAATTTGTGTAAAATACTTTGGTAAATATTTGAGAGAAAAAAAAAATACTCAAAATCGTTTAGAAGAAATATCCAAATTTCGTTTTTTTTTATCCGAAATATGGATAGGTTCTTCTAAACGCTATTGAGTTTGAGTAGTTCTCTTTCACTCAAATGTTTGTTAAAGTATTTTAAACAAGTTGAAGATTTCACGAATAAAACAAATAAAACAAATTATATATACGGCTTCACATAATTATTTTGTGTTCTTAAGGCCGTAGGGGCATACACCAGCCTTAAAAAAGAATGGTATTATAGCAAACATTATTACATCATGCATGAGCAATGTTGGTAATAAATCTAGTCAGTGAAATGCGATCGATTTCTTGTCAAATACTTAAGGGTGTTTATTAGGGATAACACATTAAATAATAAATTGTGTTGTGTTTGTGTGTTTGTATGAATGACTGTAGATAGTACACTATCGCATTAAGTGTACCTGTAAGGATAGTGTACACATACAATATTTTGAATAAATAAATACATACAAACGTACATCTTCATCACAAAACAACAGTTAGCGAGGTCGGTTATGTACTAATATTAGGTCCTTACATATGAAATTGGCGTTTTGTATGGGAGGAACAAAAAGTCGAATATTTTTTAATATAATATATTTAATTAATCAAAGTATGAACCATTATTTTCTATGCACTTTTGCCATCTTATAGGTAGTTCATTGATCCCTTTACTAAAAAAACCAGTCGGACGGGAATCAATAAAATCTTTGAAGGCGATTTGGACTGCCCCATCGGAGTTGAATTTTTTCCCTTGCAAGAAGTTATCCAAATTTCGAAAAAAATGGTAATCTGTTGGAGCAAGGTCCGGGGAGTACGGAGGATGTCTTAGACTTTCCAATTGAAGCTCTTCTAATTTAGTAGCCGTCTGTTGCGCAGTGTGTGGTCTAGCGTTGTCGTGAAGCAGCAGTGGCGTGGAGCGATTGACCAGCCTAGGTTGTTTAGCCGCTAGCTTTTCCATCATGGTTTGCAATTGCTGACAATAGACATCAGCCGTAATAGTCTGGCCAGATTTGAGAAAACTGTAATGAACAATACCGGCACTAGTCCACCAAACGCTTACAAGTAACTTTTTTGGGGTTAATTTTCGCTTGGGGCAGGATTTGGCTGGCTGGCCAGGATCCAACCATTGCGCTGAGCGCTTCCGATTATCGTAAAGAACCCATTTTTCATCACAGGTAATGATTCGGTTTAAAATACCTTCATTATTGTGCCGGTTTAGTAATGTAACGCAGCAGTCGACGCGCGTTTGCCGGTTTGCTTCAGTCAATTCGTGAGGTACCCACCTTTCAAGCTTTTTAATCTTCCCAATTTGCTTCAAGTGAATTAAAACAGTTTTATCACTAACATCGCAGCCTGCAGCTAACTCGGACGTGGTTTGCGATGGATCCGCTTCCACAATAGCCTTCAACTCTTCATTATCAACTTGAGTCTCAGGCCGTCCACGGGGCTTGTTCTGCAGGTCAAAATTTCCAGAACGAAAACGTTGGAACCAAAAACGAACTGTGTTTTCTTTTGCAACACGACCGCCATACACATCATTCACCCTTCGAGTTGTTTCCGCAGCACTAGTGCCACGGCGGAACTCGTACTCGTAAATAATGCGATATTTTAAGTTTTCCATTTTGTAAAATGAGTGACGCAAACAGAAAAAAACAGAAGAAAAAAAACAAATGAATGACGATCATCGAAGCACAAATACATGAGTCTATAGCTGTACAAATTTGAATTTGGAATTCCTTACCAAAGAGGAGAAATTTGTGATTAAAGTGGCCAGTACGAAAAACGCCAATTTCATATGTAAGGACCTAATATATTAATTAAAGAAAGAAGGAAGGAAAATCATTTTATTTACTTTATATCTCCTACACAACACAATATGGCCTTGAAAACACAAAATAATTATCTGTACTTAGCCGTTAATAATGATTTATTCGTGAAATGTTCAATATGTGTAAACTATTGTTAGTATTATTAACTCATTTATTTCAGATAATACATCCATAAAATATACAAAAGTCTCACAATCAAATCAAAATTAAAATACAATCTTAGCTTTAGCCTACATGATGATTAAATTAGATAATACAATAGATAGTATAACACAATAATTACTTGATAATTAAATTACTTACTTACCTAACTTATAGCTTAAATGGTTACTCCCTATTAATATCCTCATTCCGTTATTTTGGATGAGACAGTCCAGACGAGACATAATTATTTGCAGCATGCTGTTGCTACAGGCTCGCGCGGGCCGAGTTAAAGATGCGACTTTTTTACGAATGATCGCGTAAAAGTCGTCCGTGCGGACCTCCACGAACATACCAGATGCGCTACAGAAGCGAGGCAGCCGCATCAGCATCCTGAATATGTTGCTGTACATACTGAACGCAATGAACGCTAAAAAAAATAACTAAGCAACTACTTGCGTACACGTACTCAAACTCAATAGTGTCAATAGATAAAATATCCAAATTTAGATTTAAACAAAATATTAGAAATTCGGATATTACTTCTAAACGCTGTTGATTTTGAGTATTTTTCTTTCACTCAAATATTTGTCAAAGTATTTTATACTAATTCAACATTTCACGAATAAAACAAATTATTTATACGGCTACAGATAATTATTTTGTGTTTTCAAGGCTGTTGGGGCATACCCCAGCCTTAAGACACTAAATTAATCCTAGACTTACATAGTTGCTAATTTTTGTGCGTAGCAGGGTTAAGGGCAAATAGGGCCTGCACTCAGCATTGTGCTGGGTTGACACATTTTCAGTGCAGGCCAAAAGCAGGTCACGTCACGACCATCTGTGGTAGTGGGCTTTTTTTATTATCAAAATCTATTTTATCATAATTTATTGGATGACCTCTGTGGCACAGCGCGCGAAGGTGCGCCTGCGACGCGGAAGGTTCAGATTTAAGATTTCAATAACATTATTCCTGTAGGCTTAGAAAATAAGCAATTAGACAATACATTTTATACTTTAAATTATTATCAAATAAGAAAAAAGGTGTTATTGATTTTCTCTTCACTTAAATGTAAAAAACCAATAGTGGAAGAAGTGAAAAAGAAACCACTAGTACATTATATCAGGTTGCGGGTTCGATTCCCGCTTCGGGCCAATGTTTGTACGATCTGTAGATATTTGTTGCCAGTGTTCTATACATAAAATATATTTACCTAATTTACGAGTATGTAGGTAATGTTTAAGCAAATCAGTTGCAAAAAATATCAATTTATTATGTAAGAATTGTACTATGAACAACAGTTAGGATGTGTGAATATATTCTGTCCACCATTATTTATTTATTTAAAGAATAAGTACCTACTAGGTATTGCCACGGCTCTCCATGGATGACCTAAGGCAATATTATGTGGACCATCCACATAATATTGCCATTTACTTATTTTCTGGAGAAACATTGCGAAACATCTTCAGAAATC
Organism: Eupithecia inturbata; assembly: GCA_963662085.1. Classification (NCBI taxonomy): domain Eukaryota; kingdom Metazoa; phylum Arthropoda; class Insecta; order Lepidoptera; family Geometridae; genus Eupithecia; species Eupithecia inturbata. The sequence continues at coordinate 6,778,445 of OY759195.1, forward strand.
AATTTCCTGCAGGATACGTTCGTGACATAAAATGAAGTCGCCATTTTGAATGACCTCAGTGACCTTAAGCGGAGACCTTTGCCCTTTAACCGCTTGCCCGTGTGGTGTCTTTGTAACCTATGTAATAAATTTTGTTGTTTTTTTTTTTCATTTACTTATAAAATTAATTTGTAATTTCTGACAGGTCCAAGAGTTCTGTAAGGTCTAAACAGAGGCGTGAGTCTGGCAAGGCGTGATCGAGACGTCGACGTCTCAATCACGTCTCGACTGTTGGTAGTCCAGTCCCCGATAGTTCCATCGTGAACGTATCGAGTAGCTGCCGAGCAGGGATGTAAAAATGGTTCTTATCTTGAACGCAGCTCATATACGAAACGTAACGAAACGTTGACCACCTACCTGACGACTCACAGGCAAGGTTATTATTTTTATTTGCTTATTATTTTGTAAAACAAAATGAGTTGCTCATAAATTCTTCGTTATTTTATTGTATTAGTGTTCCTCCATATTAAAATAACAAAATAAAAGAACGTTTTAGCGCCAAATTTTGGTAATATAAAGAACTTCACGGTCTATGAACCTAGGGGGTAGTTGTAGTTGCATTACTAAGAGATGGCATAAGAGTCGCGATTCTGCAAGAATATTATTTAGGCCTTATTTTAGGCTACGTATTATTTACCATAGAGAAAAAATATTTTTATATAATTCTTGCTAATAAACATATCATAAGCATTTTCAGATATTATACCTTTAAACAGTTTTATACCATTTTAGTTATAAATATGAACATTTTTACGTTAGCAACGTAAGCATCATTCAGACTCGCAACTCATGTCAAAATCTGTCATTTTCCTAGGGATTTTTACATCTCCTTACGTTAGTAACGTAAAGCGATCGAGAGCGTAGTTCCATATGTTCGCACTATAGAGGCGCTGTATCAAATTGTATGGAAAAAGGAGACGTCACGACATCGAGCACATACCCAATAGAGAGGAAATATGGTCTTTCGAATTCCGAAACTGATCAGTGGTTTTTTCACTAACAAATGTCAACTCTCGCTTGCTATACTAAGTGTTGTGCTGACATAATAAAATAATGTATCGTTACTCCCAATATTATAAGAAGTAATAAAAATTCATCAACTTTTATAAAAACTCCAGCATTTTGCATATTATTTCATCGATATAGTAAAAAAATGAACTATATTTTTTTACAATACTCTTTCATTTTCAATTATTGAAAGAGATTGCTCATAGCGATAATAAAGATGCCCTATGTACTCCCGCGATTCTTATGAATTGTAACTTCCTTATAATTTAACGATGGCACACTCAATACAAGTATTTGATTTGTTTGTTTTATTAAAAATCATATTATTGACGTAAATAATTTTAGTGACGCTCATAGCTTATAAACGTTGACTATCGATATCGATAAAAATATTTGCTTGCCCAACTCGAGTGTGATGTGTGACTTTGAGTCAGCCAATCGGAGTGCAGTGGTCGCCGCCACAGTGATTTGGCGGAATTGTTATCTAAACAAAATAAATGACATTTCCTCTCTATAGGGTATGTGCTCGATGCGTCACGATCACGTCTCGTTACTAACGTCAGATGGGACTCGGGGCTCAGGTCTAAACATCGAAAAAATACCTATTGCATTGTGATCGCAGGGTCTAAAGGAAATACAGCACTTTGAATTTTGTAAGAATACCTACCTACAAATAAATTTAAAAGTTCTATAGACGAAATAACCATGTATTCGGCTCGCGACTCGCAACACAGTTTTTATAACTACTGCGCGTATTATCGTTTTCACACCAGTTGTTTATTTCCCCTACTTTGTTCCAAATAAAGATATATATATTTTATTTTAAATGTAGCTTACCTGAGTTCCATAGTCGCAACCTGTAAGTGAATAAGCTCTTCCAACCACTCTAGCGTTTTTTTCAAGCTCGTAATCCTCATCTGAAACGTTCAAAGAAATTCATTAGGCCACGGCCGGCCGACCGGCAAGAGAAGATATTTACCTGAGCTTGGATGGTTGGTAGATGAGAAATCAAACGTATGAAAATGTACCTACAGGGCCGGCCACACTGTAAGCAGTGTCGTCGTTTACGCTTACGTCTAGCTTAAAGCTAATCGCCTCGATGTCTGATTTATTGGATTTTTACCTCGATAGTCGCCTCGATGCGGCCAGTCGAAGTAACTAAGCTACGCGCCTATACTTGGTTCTAGAATACAAGATATTTTATGTCAACAAAGGCATTTATGAATGAAAACTGTTAACAATAACAGAAAACAACTAGGTAACAGTATAGTAGTAATCACTAAAAAACAAAAACACAACCGTCAACAACGCGTAAGTAATTGCATGAGATCAGCGAAAAAGTTCAAATTCGATTAGAAATTGAATTTGAACTTTTTCGCTAGGATAGGACGACAGACGAATAAAATTAAGAATGCAAGCTTCCAAACCCGAAAATTGTCTTGAACATCTGCGGATTGCGCCGATAATACTAGTGTCATAAAATATTTTCTACGAAGATTTCTTTGATTTTGTAATTCCTTTGTTTACAAAAAATAACCAGAATTCTAGCAGCTACCATCAAAGCAACTATCGAAGCAACCATCCAAGCTACCATTCTAGCAGTGCGGGGCGCGGTGATCTTACATTTTAATGTTTTGCATGCAAAGCAAATAAAAATTAAGCAGTTTACCCGTATCTTCTGCGGCTAGAATCAGGTTGAAGCAGGCCTGAAAAACAAGGAAATAAATGATTCGCAACACTTTCTAGCTGATATAAAAGTGATATAAGCATACTAATTGAATGCCTAGTTCCGGATGTAAGTGCTGGCTAGGCCTCCTACGGGAGCTTAGCCAGCATTACCTATGCTGAGTTAGGACCTTTTTATAACAGCTCTATATATGTACCTATCCTATAAGTGTCTTGTCTTTTTAACTGTTCATATTGTTGTTGTTATAAATAAATGTCTTCTATTCTATTCTATTCTAAGTTCTCTTATCTTTCTAAAGGACGTATAGCACATTATGTACAGCTAGCGCCATATAATATGCATCTAATTAGGTAGGTATTAAAAGATTAATCTTTTGCAATTTCCTGGTACTAGATCGTTACTTTGGTTTATAGGCTACGACGGGCAGTGCTTTGTAACGAAATACAATTAATCATACCAATTTTAAGGGAGATCTATTGGGCTGTAGCCAAAATTTGAATGCACATTTTTGTGCTATGCGACAGTGGTGTGTCCAGATCTGCGATAACCTTTAGGGTCATGGCAGACTGAAAGCGATTCGAAGGGATTTTTCCAAGATCTGAATAGTTTATTTAGTAGACCCCAGTGTGACTCGATGGGAGAAAAACTCTCCAACGAGTCACACTGTGACCGGATTTGGTGTGACTCGTTGGGAGTTCACCTGCCTTACGTTGGGGAAGATGTGGATCAATCAGCTATCAAAATCTTCTAATATTTCCTTCGATTGGCTTAAGCATATTTAGGAAGATTTACTCACCGCAAATATAAATGCACAAATAATTCCACGCGCTGCCATTGTACCAACAAACTGTTACTGAATTGGAAACATGCTATCCTTCCTGCAGCTAGGAAAGTGGGAAATTGTGAACGTTCCTCGTTTATATACCGCGGAATATAGAATATGGTAATTATTAATAATTCATGTAGTGCACACAAGCGGTAATTGTCGACAAAGTTGTAAATTAATATTAGGAGGAAGCCATTTAGGAATTTTACGACAATGGTGTTGACACCATACGTTAGTGTTAGTGACATCGAAATTGATTTCGAACCAAAAAAAACCAAACTGAACTAATTGGACAGCACTAAAAATGTAACCGTCCCTTTCATAACGGTCGAAATAAAAAGGAAAGCATCATCTTAGTGCTGTCAAATTAATTAGGTAGGTACTTAGTTTAGTTTTGCCGACATCTGAATTGTCACCTGTCACTGTTGAACTATAAGTACTGAATTTATACTGAAAATTAGCATCAAACATCAACCCACATTAGTTTCAATTTTATTTAATTTACCATAACCTATTGCAGATAAGTAGAATAATTCGTCTCTTAAATGTAAATTTTTTAGTGGTGGCATGTGATGATGTGATAGGTAAGTGGTACTTGCAGTCAAAGATAAACATTTCGGAACTTATTTTTTAAACGGTTGACCCAACTATTCAGTGTTTTTTTCACCTATTCTACACTTCTGAAATGGTAATGCAGCGCTGCAACTAGTTGATGCGTGATTGTTATAATAAAAATATTCACACATTGTATGTACTTAATACAGCAATTATCGAATGTATAATGAATGAAGTTTTTGCGTAAAACAGCTATGACATTACTACGTGATTAGTTTAACAGAATGTAGATAGCTAAAATATAAATAAAAAATTCAATGAATTTGAGCCAAAATAAGTTTATTCATATATAATATAGATATATATCATAATCATGATAGGTGATTTTCCATTTCCCGCATAGCGTAATCGTCAAAAATATAAACTATCCAAAAAATATTCTTAAAACTAAATCACAATCAATTCTCGAAATTGATCAAAAGGACGGATATAAAATGTCTTACTTACTTACTAAGGGACAATTTACAAGTACCTCAACCACACCACATCGCAGCGAAAAAAAAGTGTTTAAGCAGTGGTAACGTGTGAATAGTGCCGCTGCAGCTTTTTGCAGTTGCATTGTGGTAACAACATAATGTCGATGTGGTTGCGTTGACGCTAGTAGTTGCGATGTGGCCGGCAGCTAGTGCACGGTGTGGCTGGTGGTTGCGTTCTGATTGCGATGTGGTTGCGATGTGGACGGTACCGACCACACAGTTGAATTAGACGGCGTGATGTGGTCCTTGTGAGTTAAACTATTAATTTTCATACAAATTAGCACCCGACCACGTGATGTCGTTGTCGTGTGATTGTAGTATGTGTGAATTGTCCATAAATGTAAAAAATCTTACAAACTATCTAGTTTGTAAGATTTTTTAGAATCTTCTCTCAGAGATTTCAAACTGTTCAACTTATCGTCAACAAAATCCAGGTCTATGATTCTTTCCAAAGTAGTCACATTTGATGGCTGACTGAGATTCGACGTGTTGGGAAAAGTCTCATCTTGTACCAAAGACTCATTTCGCTCAAAAGACTGTAAAGACACCTCTTGTGTCATGTCACCCATACTAGTTTTCAAAGGGATATTCCAAATTCGTTTGGAGATGTTACTGTGGTTGTTCACACTTATCGTGAGTACATTGCTTTTGTTTTGTACGTGGAGCGCCTTACGAGATTTTGGAGTAGTTAGAATGCCCGTCATATTGTTTAATTCGTTCAGGACTTCTGAAATTAAAACACTTTTTATAAGAAATGTTAGGTGACATTAGGAGATAAGTTGATATAATACATAGTGATAGTTCTACATGCGAGGACACATAAATGGTTATGAGTAATTATGTAAGTTTATTTATAAAGTGTGAACAACTGTTTATTCTCCGAATAAACCAAAATAAAATAAATAATTATTTATAATCAATATCCGACCGAGAACTAGTTATCGACACAGCTCTTAGAAATAGCAAGCTGAAATAGCAGTGGGCCGGCCATGCCTCGCGACCAACCGACAACCACTGGGGTAAAAGTGTTCATGAGTGAAGACCACGACTCGGCAAACGTAGTGTAGGACGCCCTCCGGCCAGATGGGATGACGACGTGCGAAAGACTGCAGGCAGATGCTGATGCGGAAAGCTGAAGACAGAGCGCTATGGCGCTCATTAGGGGAGTCCTATGTCCAGCAGTGGCCTAACATAGGCTAATGATAAAGATGATATTAGGAGATATTAAGGTGTAATATGGGGAAGGCCTAGGTCATTAGGTCTAGTAGTGGACTACAGTTATTTTTTATAGTTAGAATATATCTAAATAATTTACTTAACTGTAGTAAAGTTAAGTTTTAGTGTGGTTGGAGGGGGCAATAAATATATAAATAAATAATGCTGGACAATCATCACAGCATCATCTAGCCCTAAGGTAAGAATGTTTGTAAACAAACTGCCCATACTTAACCTAAAATTCCCTCTGTTGTCTTTTTATACGCAATTTACATTACTTGTCGATTTGAAATCCTTCATTCAATAAATATCGCTTACAAATAAATCTGAAACTCGAGGCCAGGTTATAAGCAAGTGAGTTAAAACTCACTCGTTTATAACTAAAGTTATTTGTGTCCTGGTTTGTTTACAAACATTCTACATCTAGTTTGGCTAGTGTATAAATAATAGATCGCCATGATTGGAAACTATGGAGCATTTGCCCAGCAGTGGGACAAAGTATGCAAGAAAAAATACTAGTGAAAAATTCAGTTGGTAAGTAAATGTTTTTACCTGTAAGCTGCAAGCTTTCGTCATCATTTAATAGGCTTTCCTTCTCCGGAACAGCGTTTACAAAATCCTCGGACTTCACACATTGCAGATGTCTGTTCATAACAACCATTCTTAACGACGACCTATTCTTAACCGGTGAGAAATTAAATGCTGACAGCTCTTTTAACTTGTCGAAACGTTTATTAATCTTTTCATTTGTAAGGTCAATTTCGTCCAGTTTAACTGAAAAGTTGAGTTCCGTATTCACACGAAGATGCTTCGTTAGATTCGACAGTGGAAAGTTTCGTGTCGATGATCGGACGTTACTTCGCGCGAACATGCTTCTAGATGCTTCGATTTCGATGCTTCGCTTAATGATAAAGTCCTTCTTTGGAGATTTCACGTATGTGCCATCTTTGGCTATAGTATGTGTTAAGTTTTTAGGTTGTTCGTCTTCGAATGACTGGTCGTCTTGGCTAGTCAGTAGGTTGCTTATTCGGCACATTAGTGTATATAGGAGTTTTATACGTTTGTAGAGTTTTTCAAGTGACGTTGTTTTGTTTGTCGGCATTTTTATCTTGTAGGTGAAGTCGTTTGTTGAGGCTAGGAGATTGCTGACTATCTTGCATTCTAGTTGGACTGTGAACAATTGAAAAATATTTTAGGTCTTGGATTACTTTAGGCTTAGAATAAACCTTCAAATTCAAAGCTTTCGTTACCTCCTTAGAGTACAGTGTAAAATATCAGTAGGTACCTACCTACAGTAAAATTAGCCTGAGTTTTTTGGAACCAGTTAATAAATATAGATTTTTCATCTCTCACAAAAGAGGCAAGGTTTGTGAGCTTGTAGGAGGTCTCAGACTCTACTGACCTGATTTTAGGACAAAACTCTTTCACCAGCAGAAAGCTACATTAGTCATCAGTGCTGTAGCCAAATTTTAATCTAGGAAACAAACAGCGAAGCCAGTCTAGCTAGGTCTAGGCTAGTCTTAACTAATGTTATAAATGCGAAGTTTGTATGGATGCATGTAATATGTTTATTCCTATTATTATTTATATTTTTTTATCAAAAAAAAAACTCACATGCAGGTCTAGACTTGGAATAAGACATGGCTACTTTATATCCCATAAATAAGTTCCGATTGAATAGAAATAACCTTGTAAACGTTTCCATAGAAACAACGCGTGCGATGTCGCGGACAGAAACTAATAAGTAGTATATAGAATCAAGAGCGTACCTCTTTCCAAATCCACCAACAAAGGCAATATTTTCTCCTGTTGAGTCAATGCTTCCAACTCTAATTCAACATAAGTATTGAAGAATTCTAAAACCAAACATCCCACACTGATTATATCACGCACTTTGCTATTATTGTATGCGTCGCACTTTAGTACGTAGACTAGCATCTCGTGCATCACTTGTTTTGATTTCTGAAAGAAGGTAAATAAAATATGAGATTTCTTTATCTATATAATATTCATTAGTTTTGCGCTGTGCTCATAGATATGCTGATTCATATTTATAGCATGGAGGTCCACTGCTAGACGCCAGGCTTCTCGCTGATAAGGCTTTTATCATATGGGGGTAATGCCTATAATTTCCACGCTGGGCATGCGGGTTGGAGGTCGCAATTCGGTGGTAGAATTGTTATGCAGGAGGCGCTGCTTCCCGCCCCCAGGTGGATATCCCTCAGTCGCCTCTTAACAACACCCGCGGGAAGAGTTGGGGTAGTGCAAATTCTAAGCCAGCACCACACAGCCACAGCGCCTTGTAAAATAATATAATTCCTATCCAGATCTTTCAGGTCGCGCGGCGACACGCTTATTTATGGGACAGATTTCGGAGTATGTGCCTTTGCCCAACAGTGGGTCCGGTTGGGCTAGTTGTAACTGACGTGAATTTGAACCTTGTGTGAAAACGTACATTATGCATGCCTTTTAGCGATTCTACATTTGGCACTATAGCATGATTGTATTATTTTTCTCTTAATTGATTTTATAAACTGTTTCGTCACTTTGGCGTCCATTAACGAACATGCAGACAATTATTTTTTAAATCACCAAAATCATTAGCCAATATTAGTCCACTGTTGGACCACTGTCGAACATAGGCCACCCCTAATGAGCGCCATAGCGCCATGTCTTCAGCTTGATTTTTAATATAACAATTATTTAATTACTTACCTTAATAAAAGCAGCAGGATCAACAATCAAGAACACGTTGTTCCTGATCTCCTTAACCTCCTGCCTCCACGATTTGATCAGCAGTGTGGCATGGTGGCTCGCCGGTGACGTCATCAGCGCTGGAACTACGTGAGGGTCTAGTGCTTCCAGGCTGGCTAGGCCACTTCTGAGGCACAGGATTCCTGGAACAGATAACATTTAGCCATCAGTTGAGCTACCTCACATTGTTTGCAACAGTCTGCAGTTAGCTCAACTGTTTTAATAGTATATAATAGTTTTAATTTGTTTATTTTCTTTAAGTGTAGTTTTCTATGTTAATTCAAAATTTAAGTGCTTTATTTCCTTTAGACCTTACAGGACTCTTGGACACGTCACAAAATTCAAATTATATAATAAGTAAAACTAGGAAATAAAGTGATCACTTTGATTTTTTGTTCACTTCAATCTTTTTAAGGTAAAGTAAAGAAGTAAAAAAGAAACCTTTACGTTGATAGGTTGTTAGTTTTCGAGTTGGAGCAAAACTTGTCCTAAGCTTTTTTATGCTCTAGCTATATAATCTGATATTTTGTAGGAGGCCTTTTTACAAAGGATATGTTCGACAATTTGTTTAAGCAAAAGGTTATTGACACTGAACCAATGGACTTCTTATGAGATTGCATTATTCACGTCGTCGAGATTTGTATTTTGTCGTTTCATTTTAAAAATTAATGAAGCGTCATCAGCAAATATATTGAACGAGTACAAAGAAAATGCCTAAGATTATTAATATATCGTCACCAACCCGGGCGCTCTATTTGAGGTATGAAGATACTCGTAGGTTAAGCAGATTTTATGTTCAATCTTTGGAGACACGTCGCTTATACTGATTTAGTTGTTGATTATCCCGAATTGTTGTCGTATATTTCTTTGAATACTAAATTTAGCGCGCGTAGATCAAATTACACCAATTTATTTTCTTTACTTATAAAAATAACATGTCTTTTTATAAACCACTATCGAGAATGCGTCGTCAGTATAATGAGCTATCAAAGGCGAATATAAAGATGGACATATTTTGTCCAAGTTTACGCAGTTCTGTTAAAACTGTTTCCTATATAGATATAGTTTCCTATAAAGACATCCTCCATTTTAACCGCAGGGGCAATGATGCTCGTGAGAGCCTCCGCTAGAACTAATGTAACTATTAATTAGGTAGATAGTAGTTTCCATTGTTTTATTTTGTTTATGTTGCTCTTTTCTTTTCTGTTGTTAACGTAGTAATTCATAAATTGCGTAGAATGTTGAAATGTCTACTTAACATAACACTAAATTTTATTATTTTTTGTGTGCACATAGGTTACGTCTCCAGCTAGTTCGTAATTTCTTTGTGTATCTTTTTGTGTTATATTATTATTGCTTGTTATGTGTTTTGTGTACCTAATAAAAATAATACGATCTCGTGATTATCCTTTACAAGATGAGGCAGGTCGTTAATACAAACTAAAAATAGGAAAGGACCGAGGATAGAACCCTGTGGTCCGCCCATTGTATGTAACTACAAACCCCGAATTTAGCTTTAATTATTAATTTATTATACAAGTCTTTATCTTCGTCATATGTTTTTGAGTTTTTATTTTTTTCGTATTCTGAGTGATATAAAGCTGCCTTAATACGTTCAGTGCCCATGACGCAAGTTTTGGAGATCATCAGCTCAGTAGCAACAGCGACGTACCTACCCTAGCAGCGGGTCGCACCGCTGAGGCTATTAGGAATATAGGCGTTACGTAACTTATTATTTTGAGGAGTACTGACTAGTCCGACGTACGTACCTATACGTTGGTATTTTGGATGAATGTACGAAGTAGGTATTTATTTTATTTATTTATTCGATAATAGACGAGTAGCCTGTGACGGATGTATCTAATATATAACTCAAAAAGTGACGCAAAGACCTACTTACTTACTATATTTAATCTTTATGGTTTTGCGTCACTTTTTTGAGTTTTTAACTGTCTCGTAAACGAGTTGTTGAGTTTATAATTGAAGGCGTTTATCGATGTTAAATAAACACGACGGAATTAAAGAATTGATTATACGAAATTTTTGCGAATCTAATGTATACAGTGTACCTATACATATGTACATACAGGGTGGGAGTAATTCGACTGTCTTCTTTCTTCTTTTTCGTGAGTTTCCCACAACAAAGTGCGCCCTGCGACTGCTATAAGTGGTGTAAGTATAAGGTTACAAAATAGTTTGACTTACTGTTCTGATCAGAAGAGCATGAAACCGCAAACAAGCCAATCTGAAGCAACCTCTCATTATACAAGTCGAATTCCTTCACAAAATCGCATTCTTCAGTCTCACAAACACATCCATTTACAAAATGCTCCTTTAGAACATCAACAGGAGACACATCATTGCTAAAACAATGGATCACAAGACTTAATAGTGCTGTATTTGTGTTTGTTTCAAGCACGTTTAGTACGTCTCTTAAGATTTCGATGCTTAGGTTGACATTCGACGGGAGAATCCGTAGCTTCAGTGCATCTGTAGTTGCTTTGATAGTAGAACTCACATCTCCTTCTACAAGCTCTGTGAGTAATGCCTTAGTGTCGCGGAGAACCTGAAAAAATTATGTGATTGACATAAGAGAGCGCAAGCGGGCCATTTTGTAATAACGATAGGCATAGGATTTCACGTTCACAAGAGCGGGACAGAGCATACGTTTTTGGAACGGCGGCGTAAGCGCAAAAATCAAGTTTTTGCTTATTTACAAGAAAACTACACAACTTATGAGGAAACTGGATCCAGGAACCAAATAATTAGTAATATAATAACCTACGAATCAAAACATCTCGAACAAATTCTGTGCGAAACAGTGTACTTTCATGTTTTTTTTTTATTGTAATTTGTTTTCCCAAACGTGTTTTACTTTCAAGGAACCAAAGAAAAATGTTAAATTTTATGTAATTCTAGTTTTTTACCATTGGGATTCCTTGAGTACTGAGATCTAGGCCTAGTTTGACACCGAACGAATCCGTTAGGTTTGCCCGTTAACCAAAGTATCTCACCCTGAAGTCCCTCGTGAAGGGTAGAAAATGTATGTTTTTTTTACAACACACATAAAAAGGTTTGTAGTAAACGCTCACGTCCATACTTAATATTATAAATTCGAAAGTAACTCTCTCTGTCTGTCTGTCTGTTACCTTTTCACGCCTAAACGGCTGAACGGATCTTAATAAAATTTAGCAGGGGGGTAGAGGATATCCCAGGGACGGACATAGGCTACTTTTTATCCCGGTAAAGTGCGTGCGAAGCCACGGGCAGAAGCTTTGATTCATAATAAACCAATGTAAATAAAGCGCTGTATATTCTTTGAAATGGGTTTAGATAGGTAAGGCTGAATGGGCCCAAGTTAATTAAAGGTAGGGTGACGTGAGATCATCATTATTATCAAGTCCTAGTCTAGTGTTGTTAGTTAGTTTAGTAAGTATATTTACTTAGTTCTTATCTAGTCCTTCTTTTTTCAGTGGAATAAATTAATACTGAATACCCGCTTGCGTTGTTTCCGGAATAAAAAGAATATAAGTCAACAAATATCGAATTATTGTAATATGGAAATTAATATATGAGATAAAACATAGCCTATGTTATTTGAGATCTAGACTAATCTATGAAAATTTCAGCTTGATCCGTTCAGTAGGTAGTTTAGGCGTGAATCAGTACCTAGTCTTTATTGACAAAGAAAATTACAATTCAATAATAAAAACAAATTAGAACTAGTATTTACAATTGAAAGAATTAAGCTAACTGCAGACTGTTGCAAACAAATCTACAGGTAGCTCAACTGATCCATATCAATACCAGTCGGAAGCGTCCCCAAGACGCTGGCTGCATTGCCCCGCTGTATGGCAATCAGTACCTACGTAGATATCCATCCCTCAATTCAACATTTCGCATTTATAGCATTAACGTGTAGGCCGGCACGCATGCACAACAAAGCTCCTATAACAATTTTTGTATTTCTATATCACATTCACAACAAAAAGAGCAAAAAAATATTAGTATGTTATGATTAACAAATAATTTTGAATCTAGCTTTTTTAAAATGAAGTGGGGAAATTACATGAAGTTGCACGCAACTTTATGCTGGATGGATCTTTATTTTCTTAGGGTGCAATGCATATTTGCACCTAAGTTCTCACCATTCACTCTAGCTAGAGTATCCACTGTATTACTTACCACTTGGCATCTAGCTCTGATAACGACCTGGTCTCCAGGTAAGCAGTACCTGTACAATGTCATGGCGCACAGAAGCAGCTCATCTATGCAAATGTGAAGGCCGCTAATGCATTCCACCATCTGGAAATATTAATTATATACTCTGTAAGGGACTTTAAATTGAAATGCGAGAGAAGTGAATCTTTTTGCAGTGATGCTTTTAAACGAAATTATAGAGATAATGTTTTAAAGTTTTTTTAAGAGGTGATCTCTGGAACTACTGATACAGAAATTAAATTTTCAGTTTTTAGGGTTCCGTACCCGAAGGGTGAAAACGGAACCTTATTAATAAGCCTCCGCTGTCCGTCCGTCAGTCTGTCATGTGGCTATATCTCATGAACCGTAAGAGGTTGACAGTTGAAATTAACAACAAAATTCAACAAATAATAAAAATAAAATAAATATCAAAAAAAAAATGGGGGCTCCCATACAACAGACGTGATTTTTTTGGCTATTTTTCTCATAATTTGTCAATTAATTTGTGTCTTGAACTACAATAGGTATACAAAAGGCGATCCCCAACCCGCATGCCCAGCGTGGGGATTATGAGCATTACACCCAATGACAATACAAGCTAGAAAATAACGCCCAGTTCCCGGCCGCCTCGCTATTCCTGGCTATGGCAGCGGCCATGGTAACGGCGGGGCAGGGGGTGCTAGGAATCACCGGCCTACCCCAGGCTGCCACAATTCTCATACGTTTTACGAACGCACTCTGAGGCTTGACCATCATCTAGCGCAATTGGAAGTGGAGTTTGAGAACATTAAATAATAATAATAATTTATTCAAAATAAATGGCATGTTCTGGGGTTATGTGAAGTCTGTAGAGGGGGAGTACACCGTAACCCTAGACTCGGGCCATCTTGTCGACTTTCGCGAGGGTGATAAAAAATCCCAGGGTGGCGTAGGTTTCCTCGTCAATAAAGCCCTCTCTAACAAAGTCCAAGAAATCTCCAGTGTGTCGAGCAGGGTAGCGTACCTGATCTTTTGGCTATCCAAGCGGTATAGCAAGAACGTCGTTCATGTCTACGCACCGACCTCGGCACAGTCGGATGATGAAGTGAAGGATATGTAAGAATACATATCCAAAGCTTTACACAACACCACTAAGGCTCACGTCAACTTTGTTATGGGGTGACTTTAACGGCAAGGTAGGAATCCAGGGGCAAAACCTAAACTTTCTTGAGAAAGAAGGGCTGTTCTTAATGAACTTCTTCTTTATGAAACGGCTCCAAAAGAAGTGGATATGGCAAAGCCCCGACACTGTGACATAAAATGAGATCGACTTCATCATGACTGATAGCAAGCACATATTCAGAGATGTCTCAGTGCTCAACAGGTTCAATACCGGATCTGATCACCGACCACTCCGAGGGTATCTGAATATCAACTTGAAGCTTGAAAGAAACCGTTTGATGAAGTCCACGCTCTGACCTAACCCAATCCAAATCATGGCGGGCACCGAGAAGTTTCAGCAGCTTCTCTTCACTGAATTCACTGATGACGCTGACGAGACCCTACCTACACAATCTAAGCGAAACCTTGAGGGACAAGGGCATTAAGTTTTGCAAAAAGCAACGTCCTGGCAAGAAGTCCAAACTCTCGGTTGAGACTTTTGGGCTGATGACAAAAAGACGGGAAACCACCCAAGCGACTTCAACAAATACAAGTCGGTAGCCATATTATTAGAGACCCATTAGAAATTGCTAATTCATTTAATGACTTTTTTATTGACCAATTAACTACATCTGGCAAAACTGATATAACTTGTAATTCTATTCTATCCCGCTCATTATACATGAGTCCAATTATTCCAAAGGACATTTTTAACGTACCTAATAAAAAACTTTAAAAATACTAAAGCTACAGGTTACGATGAAATATCGACGCATATCGTAAAACAGGTTGCAGAAAAGATATCACCTGTTTTATGTCACATCGTAAATGTATTACGACAAACTGTATGATTTAAAAAAAAAATGAATTATTTGCTAAGGAACAGGTAGGATTTAGGAAAAACAAATCGATTAACCAAGCGGTTTATAGTTTTTTTGAATAAGTACAGCAATGACAGCTATAGATAATAACTCCATAGCATGCGTCCTATTATGGATCTTACAAAAGCATTTGATTACGTGGATCACACTATTCTTATTGAGAAACTTAGTTCATAAAATATGGTGTTAGAGGAAATGTATCTAAGCTTTTAGAGTCTTATATAAAGAACAGGAAACAAATTACTCAAATAACTAAAATATGGCTGAGCCACGTCTATAAGCTGTCCTCACGAGTGGTCACGAATCGTCTCGCCAGGAGACTTGAGGAGGATATGACACCATAGACCACATTCACACAGTAAGGCAGATTACACAGAAGTCCGGAGAGTATAACCAGCCCCTGTGTCTCGCCTCGCTTTTGTGGACGTCTTTTTGGTTTGAGAGAAGGCCTTCGGCTCCGTCGAAACCTGGGCTGTTCTGCAATCCTTCCAGCGTTGCCTACTTGACTATCGTTATGTCGAGGTGCTGAGATGTCTCCACGAGGCCACCACCATGAGTGTACAGGGCCAGCAGTCTAAACCCATCCAATTGCGCAGAGGAGTGAGACAGGGGGACGTCATATCACCGAAACTGTTCACGAGCGCGTTAGAAAATATTTTTAAGACGCTGGACTGGAAAAGTAAGGGCATTAACATAAACGGCGATTACACCTCGCACCTGCGATTCGCTGGTGACATAGTCTTAATGGCGGAGTCGCTAGATGAGCTGAACCGGATGCTGGATGGCCTAGCCACAGCCTCGCGATGCATCGGTCTTGGCATAAATTTGGATAAAACCAAAGACCTGATCTATGGCCACATTGATCCAGGACCGGTCGTCGTACATGGCCGCCTTCTCGAAATTGTTTCCAAGTACACTTACCTCGAGCAGATTATGCAGGCAGGTAACAATTTCGAGAAGGAGGTCAAGAGGAGGATTTAGCAAGGCTGGGCAGCGTTCGGGAAACTATGTCGAGTCTTCTCCTCATCCATATCGCAGTGAGCTATGGAAATAGCTATGCTAGGAGTTTCTCTAAAGGATAGGATTTGTAACAAATACATCCTACAGAGAACCAAAGCTATCGACATAGCTCAGAGAATTAGGAAGCTGAAGTGGCAATGGGCTGGCCATATCACGCGAAGAACCGACAACGGCTGGGGTAAACGTGTTCTCGAGTGGAGACCGCGACTCGGCAAACGTAGTGTAGGGCGCCCTCCGGCCAGGTGGGATGACGATCTGCGAAAGACTGCAGGCAGATGCTGGATGCGGCAAGCTAAGACAGGGTGCTATGGCGCTCATTAGGGGAGGCCTATGTCTAGCTGTGGACTAAGATAGGTTGATGATGATGATGATGATGATGAAATCTAGTATCCCTAATACAAGCTCTGCTTAGTATGGGGCTAGATGATGATGTGTGCATTGTCCAGCATTATTTATTATTATTATTATTTAGGGTGTTACAATAGAAGACAGACCGTTTCAGTTTATGATAGCTATGCCTGATTGATGAGCTGTAAAGTGACAGAGAATAAAGCCCAGTGGCATCATTCTGTCACTTTATTAAAACAGCCTGTGGTAAAACTAATAACTAAAATTCATTACCTCGGTTTTCCACACATCATGTGTGTCCTTATTGTACAAAACATCAGAGAGTCTTTTGAGACTAGCGAATGCATGATCAATCCAGTTAAGAAAGTGCATAGTTGTTGTACCAAAATACTCATCGGCTGATTCATAATTTTCAGGGTGTTGTTCTAAATATTGTTTTATTCTACTTAGTCTATCAAGACACCATGATAATCTTTCAAGATTGCATTGACGACTTTCCTGAAATATAAAAATAACACACCTATTTGTAATTTGGTAGATAATAAACATTTTAGACTAATTTCCAAATAGAAACCAGTTTCACTACCTCTAGATTGTTTGAAACAGTCTACAGTTAGCTTAAACTGTTTCAATTGTAATGTTCTACTTGTTCTAATTTGTTTCTAATAATGCTCTTCCATTTTAAATACAAATGTGAAACCAAAATTTTGCCTGGATGGATTTTTGCATAAATAGGTATAAATTCCCTTGCATTTGTTTACCCCTTATCCATCTGTTTATCTCTTAGTATTGTGAAAAAAATACCCCGTAAAACGTTTCCTTATTTAACATTAATTGAATCTTTGTTGACTTGAAATATTGTTTATAAAAAAGTTTTTTTTCTCCCAGAAACAGAGTGTGGTAAGCCGCGCGGCGAAACTAATTTGGAATATATTTTCTTTGACTAGGAACAAACCTGAAGCACGGTGCAATGACTGTATTCAAGCCTGAAGATTTCAAATAAGTTCAAAAAGCATTTTGTTATTTGATTCAAACAGAGTGTGTAAACTTCATTGATTTTCGATGCTTCTTCTTCGTTACCAGTGTAATCCTGGATATTTCTGCGCAAGCCATTGATTAGAGGATGTATTTCAGTGAGTAGTTTGTCCTAAAAGCAAAGATATTTGAATAAAACTGACTGTTTTGTTTACTTCCATTAACTGCCGATACTAACTAATAGATGCTTCGTGGCGTCACGGGGATCATCTGAAATATCCAGGAAATCACAATGATAGTATTCCATTTCGAAATAGGAAAAGAAAAAGAATCCAATCCGACCAAAGCACTCGAAAAATACGAAGTTAGGCTTTAAATTAATTACAGTACGTGTAGGTACTACGATTTTTGAACCTAAACAGAAAAGGAGCTTTTGATTGATGATGTATCTGCCAGCCAGCAAGCGAAAATGTCACTGTCGTGATCGTCTCACAACCTCTGAGTACAGAAACACAACTCACAAGGCAATTCATGGCAAAGAATGATTCCGTTCCAAAGAGAATAAAACCACTCCGTTTTCCGTTCGTCCAAGTGGTAAGGCCATCGAGAAAAAAAAATGATTTGCTGACGGTGACACAAAAATAGTTTGTGTCAACTGTCACTGTCAGCAAACAAATTAAAAAGTCAATGGAACGCCAACGCCATTTGTTGTATTTTTTCGGTTTCCGATATTTCGTAAAACATTTTGTTTGACGGAGAAAACTAAAAGTAGATACTGAAGATGAGCGAAGAAAGAGAATTAGTTTGGGGAATTAAAAACGGTGATATCGACCAGGTTAAAGACACTATAGAAAGTCAAGTAAGTGCGCTTTTATCAAATATGCGGCTAAAACTGAACTGTCTGATGAATAAGGAAATTTTACTATAGGCAGGTAAAGAGAGAAAGTGGTCATCTTCGCGAAATAGATCAGTTTTTATGCGTTCTCGGGTAGCATCTATTTCAAAACTATATTGCCACGCCACTCAAATTCCTACCTGAGAAGGTAGGTATTCATTGCTACTAAAGGCTTCTGGTCTGGTCCTACATGCATTGAAGCTATAGTAGGTAGGTAGGTATAGACTCACAGTAGTTATAAAATTAGTCCTGTCCTTGTATTTTCAATGTAGGAACTATAGTACTTTGGCACCAGCACTAATATTTGCCACATAAATACATTACTAAGAATGCTCAAGTTATATGTACACCTTTGTTGTTTCAGAAAATAGATGTGAATGCACTTATTGAAGGTAGAGTACTCCTACATTATGCTGCTGATTATGGCCAAACTGCTGTCTTGAACTATTTACTTGACAAAGGCGCTGATCCTAATGTAAGTATAACAACAGTACAGCTGTACTTTGACAACCTATGTAATTATTGTTGTTTACATATACAAATTAATTATCGTTGTATTATGTATATCAGTTATCTAGTACACATAACACAAGCTCTGCTTAGCTTGGGGCTAGATAATGCTTTGCGAATTTATTCTGATTTTTTTTTTTATAGATTCACGACACACATATTTGCTACACTCATAATATATTTTTTCAGATGGTTGACAAACATGGCATATCAATCCTGCTTGCAGCTATTTGGGAAGGCCACACTGACTGTGTGAAATCTTTACTGAAAAATGTAGGCATCCACTTACCCTTCTAAATAAACTACTCATGTGGTAGAAGTGAAAAATCTATACTTGAACATGTTTTTTGCAGGGAGCTTCAAAAAGTGGCAAAACGCCTGATGGAACACCGTACATCGAAGCTGCTGAGAAGGAAGAAATCAAAGAACTCCTTTTATAGATTTTATTATACTTCACATAACTTAGTCATCTTTTGGATTCGCTCATATTTATTTCTAATGCTAAGGTAAATCACTAATGGGTCATTTGAACTACATCAAAAAACATATTTTTAAATGCATTTATTTACATTATTTTAATGAATTATTTTTATAAGCTCAACCACATGTTGGAGTATGGAATTATCCATTTTGATTATGCGTCCATAGTTTAGTAGTGGCATGTATCAAAGGCCTGGGCTGTTCTATATAAGACTAGACTAGAAACACTCAAGCATAGAGTGAAAGCCCCATTCTCTAAATTTAGCAAATAAATTATTTTTTATGTAAGGTATAATTCCATGTAAGATGTATTTTTATCGCTAAAAAAATAAAACTTTATAATAAGACACATTTTATTATCTGTATAAAATTATCAAACTTCCAACAAACCTTAGGAACTAACTGGGTAATTATTGAAACCAAATAAATGTACTACAACTACTATACAGTACAGACTACATAACATCATACCAACAACAATATAAATAAACAGATCACAAAAATAATTTAAATCTCTAAAATAATTTAATACTTGTCTCAATTTCCAGCCAAGACCCAGATTTCCTGTTTTTTTTTTTGCTTGGAGATAAATAATGCTAAACAATTTCACAAAGAATCATCGTGCTCCAAAATAAGCAAAGACAATATATATCCATTTCCACAAAAGCAACAATTTCTAAATACATATCTACAATTTTATCACAACTACAACTCCCCATCACCCGGGTATTTCCTGTATTTATTCTTAGCTGGTGGACAATAACATGCATTTTTCTGTGCATCTAAATATGATTTGCAGCCAAGAGTCAGTGTTCCAGTGAAAAGTAATTTAGCTGCTCCTTTACAACCTGAAACAAATTACAATTTATCAGCAAATTTATAATCAGTTTGAACTCTTCATTTTGGTATATCACATATACTGGGTTGCCTCTGCGATGCAGCTGCAGGAGATGGAGTTCATCCATGTGCATCACTGGCAATGAATGTATTAAATTCTAGAAATAGTAGGAATTTATGAATCACCTTTAGATATTGTATCTCCAGCAACATTCACACATTTGTAGGAATCACAGTAATTATACAAGCATCTCTTGAAGTCTAAATCACAGACTTCTTTCCCACTGTTACATGTATCATAGCAGATATCATGGGAGTCGCAACATTTAGTCATCTCTTCGAGCGGCAAATATTCTGATGCAATATCAAAACCAAGTGAACCACAGCCATTGGATGTTGGCACATGGTTTCTATTGCGTACTGGTCTCTGCCCTGTAAAGAATAAGAGTTATTTTTAGTGTGTGAATCAAGCTGAATTACGTACCCAATTGGTTTGGTGCAATTATGGTGGCATTTTTACCTTCTGGGCAGCTAAAAATGCAGTCTTCTTCCACAGCGGCATCAAATACCTCATGCAAAGACTTGAATTTCTCAGCAACAGTTATAGCATTCCGAAACCAGTCTCCAAAAACAGATTCTGCCGAAAGTACAGCATCCTTTAGATTTTTCAGCATAGTCGATCCAATACCAGTGTATGCGTAAGCAGCAAAGGTGAGAATATAGATAAATATTTTCCGGTACGGTATCTCCATTCTTTATGATTTTTATCACAGATTTATATGAAATCCCTCAGCATTTTTCAATAAATTGTGGAGTACCATCTAAGTAAAGTAAACACACGTAACTTTTGAAATTGATCTATTTTTGTTTTGACTGGTTTGTCTGTCGTGTCACTTTGCTGCCAGTGTCTAAATTCATGGAAATTACATAGCCATGGAATGGAGACGTGGTTAAAATATTTCTTTTTTTTTTTTGTCTTTTCAATTCTGCTTTTTGGCGATCTGTCTCAATCACGGAGTAAATACAAAGAGGAGATGGCCTAAGCAACTGTGCACTGTGATTCTCAACTAGGTCCTGACGTCATCATGTGGGCGTGGCTTTAGTCAGTGTATTGTTGGCGTTCGTCCTGTGCACAACTTTGTGAACGTTCCCATTTTACAGCATTGTTCGCACTAGACGAAAAAAAGAATGAAGTATTGTGTTTTGTCTTGTAAAAATTACTCGGATAGACATTCTGATGCTATGGATGTCATCACATTTCATTTGTAAGTAATTTTATAGGTAATTTATTAAAATAGTTCTAGAAAAATCTCCTAGCGTCGGCGTTTCCAAACATAATCCTACCCGACACTGAATGTCCCGCGGCTGCGGCTGTCTCATAAATGGAAAGTTCTTAAAACATTAAATACGCTGGACATAAAAATACAATCTCCTATAAATTAAATATTCTATCTACAATTCTTTTATTTATTTAAAGTACTTAAAGCCCACCTAGTTTATTTAGTTAAATTTTATATGATGTATGTTTTAGATTTCCATTTTGACGAGTATAAATGTAGGGAACAGCTGATATTTTTCGCGATTTCAAGGTTGGTCCCATAGAAAAAGTTGTTGTATAAGAGAAAATCTATTAATCTTCATTCGTCATTCATCAGAAACCTTTTTTTTTTTTTCATAATAAAATCACAATTTAAATTAAAAAAATACGCATCAAGATGGTTCGCAAAATAAATTTAAAATAAAACAGTACTCCCCGGTACGAAAATTCTGAGTACGACCCTGTTGCATCCTGCAATTAGTGACATCTAGTGCGAGATAGTTACGTAACTACAAAACAAAATCGACAAAACGAGCGAATAGTTTTGCTATTGACCGGTAGATGGAAAATAGAGAAGTGGGCGGGATCTAGCACCCCCTCACCCCGTAAAGTGTCACGCGTTGTTTCCTAAGGAAATCTAAATAGAACATCTCTTTGTATTTACTCCGTGGTCTCAATAAACATTAATCCAATCTAATCTCTGTTATGATCCGCTTTTTGTGTCGTTAGTAGAGTTGACTCCAGTGCCACCTCTAAGTTTTCTTCGAGGTGGCACTGGATGGTTCGCCAGTAAGTAGATAAGCATTCGAGGTTGTGGTCCCCTAGTGCGCGGTATAGTTGTAGATGGTTTGTTGTGTACATCATGTAGTTATTAAATGAAACAAGCGATTTTGTTGTAAATCTTGTTTCGGAGATAAGTGCGATGTAAATCTTTTCAGTAATGTGAGGAATGTCACTAGTTCTTGATTGCGCTGCGCTCTGTGAGCCCGAGCCCGTTGGCGTTCCATATCACGATACTTATGCTGTGCTTTATTTTGACAGCAGCAAGCAGCTGATCAGTTGTATCATGCGATCCATCATGCTGTCCATTAAAATAATATAATTATTAAAATAATATATGCGGTGAAATTTTAGAAACACCAATGTGATTTTTACCTTGAACATAAATAACTGTATAGTGAGAAATCTTCGACAAATCAGAGTACAGTTTTAACTAATTTACATCAATCGTCAGGAGGGAAAGAGTTAATCAAATAAAGAATTTACCAAAAAAAATAACCACCACGTTTACATAATTCTTTCTTATATTCATGTTGAAAACCAGAGACAGTAACAATTTTGTGGTCACGTTTTGGTTGTGACAGTCACAGATGACCGGAAGCAAATGATTGAGATCGTTTCTATTCGACTTCTCCGAAATAATGGCTCAAACACACTTACAAGCAAAAAGCTGCATCATTCTTTTTTTTGTAATCTGGCAACAAAACCAATCTCAATATCCGGTTCGGTGGCCATATTGTTTAAAAAAAAATTCTTTTCCATTTCGTTGTCGTGAAAAATGACGGGCTTTAGTAATAAGGTGAGGAGAAAAATGTGAAATTAAGGATATCTGCTGCAGTGGATACGGGTTTTTTGAATCCAGAGTGCTATAAGTTACATTTTGGATCCCTACGTTCAGTTTTGGGACGATAAACCACGACCCAATGTGTATTTTTGTCACACGTGCATGCTTCGTGTTTGAGAGTTTTCTCTCTTCCCGAATTATTGTTTTGTGTTCAATATCCGCAACAAATCGTTGAATATTAGCCACGCTGAGATTAAGACTAGCTAATTATGTCTTATTCGTGCAGTATTTGCAAGTGTTTATGTAAAGTTTGAGGTTAGGCGGTTAGTGTTTCCGTGTGTAACCCGGTGCTTTCTCTGTGTTTCAGTCCATCGTTATCGATGGCCGTGGCCACCTGCTCGGCCGCCTGGCCGCAGTCATTGCTAAGGTCCTGCTGGAAGGAAACAAAGTTACAGTTGTCCGTTGCGAACAGCTGAACATATCCGGCAACTTCTTCAGGTGAGAACAGGCGAGATTTTGTTAGCAAGAACCGATTGTAACCCTTCAACTAAGTTCGCTAGCTGAAATTTAAATATCTCGGCCTACGATTATAGCAGTAGCTGAAAAGGATATGGCCAGAAACATTACTCATTGCAATTGATGAATTTATGAAATAATTAGGAGGGCTCTGTCCTCTTCTTGGAACACTGAATGATGTATCTTATTGGGTAATTTGCGACTGAATGCCAAATGTTGTTACTTTAATAATCTGACTAAAAAAACTATCATGAAAGTGATAAACCAACATACATACACATTAGTTCTATTATTTTATTTTTTTTGCAGGAACAAGTTGAAGTTCATGTCATTCCTGCGAAAGAGGTGTAATGTGAACCCTGCTCGTGGACCCTTCCACTTCAGAGCTCCCTCAAAAATCCTCTGGAAGACGGTCAGAGGTAAGATACCTTGGAGTTTGCTATGTATTTGAAACCTAAGGCTAAAGGCTAAAATGGCCTAAACAAGAACATGCAGTAATGGTACCAGCAACATTGAAAAACATCTTACCACAATATGGTAGTCAGATTTACTACTGCGTAGGTCAATGACCTTACATTCTTGCACTACAAAACTAGCACATGATTATTTTCAACTATTTACCTACATTATTTGATGTTTATGATAAAACTACTATTATGAAGCTACACTATCTTTCTATTCAAACAAAACCAATCCTATACACCTTGTTAAGCCTATTTTTATCACAGGAATGATCCCCCACAAGACAGAGCGTGGGAAGTCAGCGCTAAAGAAACTGCGTGCTTATGATGGATGCCCACCTCCCTTCGACAACCGTCGTCGCGTGGTTGTGCCTGCTGCCCTCAGGGTATTCTGCTTGAAACCTGGCCGCAAGGTAATATTATTAGTAACTTCACTAAAAGCCTATGATAACCCCTTAAAAAGTTGATAGAACTGTCAAGATATTTTAAAGCCTGAGGTAAGGATGTAGTTTGCCATAAGTCAATGATTTTATTGCAATTCAAATGTTTTCTATGTTTCTAAAATGATGTTATTTATTGGGTAATTTGCGACTGAATGTACAAACACATGTTGTCATTTTTTATAACTGATCTCCCATCAACATTCAACTCATATGACCTTAACTCTTGCTTATTTTAAACCAAAACCAATGTATTTTCAGTACTGTCATGTTGGACGTTTGTCCCACGAAGTTGGATGGAAGTACCGTGACGTAGTCCGCAAGCTAGAAGACAAGAGAAAGGTCAAGGCAGTAAAGAAGATCGCTTTCGAGAGGAAACTCCAGGTTTGTACACTATTATCTTGTGAAATTCAATTTGCAGACCCTCTGTTGGAAAGCCCCCATAGTTAATTTATAAACTTAGAAGCTCAAATAAAAGAGGATAGCTGTTTCTATGTTCATTGAGTTGAATAAATGAAGCCAAAGAACTAAATGATGAATACAACATCTTACCTACATTATTTGATGGTTATGAAAATAATTCTTACAAATCTGATTCACTTACTACACAATGAGCTTGTAGACCCTCCTTGAATATAAGCTTAATAATTTATTTCTTGTTTCAGAAAATCACCAAGGACTCTGGAGCGAAGGTTGCGAAGGCCGTAGCGCCATTCACATCAGTCATCCAATCCTACGGATACAACTAGGATAAGATTATATAAAAAATAAACCTTTGGTTGCCCATATTGGATTTCATTGTACCTAGACACCCTAGTATTCCATGACGATAAAACAATGGTTCCTAACAAAGCATGTAGTCTAAATTTCTGAATAGCCAATTTTGATGTGAGGTCTCATTTTCGCTCTTTCTCTAATCAAATGATACATCTGAGAAATCTTGAGTATAATTGTTTGTTTAATGCGTAGATTGAGTATTATATTCTAAACATTTAGATGCATTTATTATTGACGGCATGGAATTTGGTGGTTTCAACTATGCCAATAAATAGAGACCCCCGGTACCCAAGCCAAAGCCTTTTTAAGCCAAATAAATAGTTACTTTATGAGATATTTAGGTCTTCCACGGTGGCTGCTATCTTGACGTCAAGCTGGCAGCCCCGCTGATTACGACGAAACCGTAGCGATACAGATAACTGCATAGAGCTCTGATACCTATATATAAATAAACTGCATTTATAGCAGTCGACTGAGTTTACGTACCTACTTAGTAAGTAAAAGGTTTTAGGTACCTACCGTCAAACACCCAAATTGCGCATAGTGTACTACCATAATTCGCCTGATTTTTTTAAATGGTCGTCACATGGACTGTAACATAGATAACGGTTCCCAAACCTACCTACCATTTAGTGCTAAACTAGGTACCCACTAACACTGTAAGGTGGCTGACGTTGCCATTGCTGTCCAAACCCAAAGAGTACTTAGAATATCTGGCAAGCCGTTGTGTGCACACATTTTGAGGACCAAAACAAAATCCAGTACAGCACAAAAATGTGCATTTATGGGCTGTAATAATTAATATAATTATTATAATAAATTTAGAAGATGACAGCTCGCGGATCACTCGTTTTTATGTGGGAAGCCATATTTTGTCACTGTAAAATTTACCTAAATAAAGAATAACGTGTTTAATAGTACCTACCTAAATATTTGATTTTACTGCACATTTTTGTGCTGTGCGGTAGTGTTAGATTAATGTGCGCAGAGCTTAATACTTACAACAGGGTGAACTTTTTGGATGGGGCATACTGCTACAGGAACATTGTCTAAAAAATTTACAGTTAGCAATTTTGCTCAAAAAGTAATGCCAATCTATTACAGATCGTCAACAAATATTTTACGACCGATTTGGCGCGGCGAGCGAAGGTGCGCCTGCGACGCAGGAGTTTGCGAGTTCGATTCAGACAATGCAGGACCCGAAACGAAAATCTACAGAACGTACCTGCGATATTTGTTTTTGGTTGTTTTATAAGTACAGGTGGTAAGTACGAATTATTCCCATCTGTCTCCCTTTGCTTAGGGCCTACGCTCATGCACGAATGTTTAAAGTAATAAAAACAAAATAAAGGTAGGTACGTCTTCTGTACCGCTGCGATATCGATAATATAAGATTTAATACCTACCCATAACTAATACAAGCTCTGCTTACTAGCCCTAAGGCTCGATGAAGCTGTGTGGATCGCCCATTTATAAATATATTATTTATCAAAAAAAATTGTGTTTTACCAATCGGACCACCACCACCGGTTAGAGCTTCGATCAATTAAGTATATCTTGATCGAAAGGTTAGAGACTTGAATACAAACTTAAAAATTAAAGGTAGTACTTACCTACCTGCATTTCAGATGTATCGGTTTGCAAACTTCGGAGTTTATAGGGTACCTAATAGTAAAATTTTGGAGTTTTTTCAAAATATTTCGAAAAGTACAGAAATTTCAAAAAATGTGAAGTATTTTAGAAGTTATATGTAGTTGCTGAAATATTAAAGACGGAAAAAGGCCAGAAAAAGTGAAACCGAGCGCGAGAGGGGTTTCGAAACCAATCTCCTACCTTCGAAACCCTAACAGATGCCTATATTTAGGGATGTCGAATAATTATAGCGTGGAGTCTGCCTGAATGACCCATACCTAATGGCGCCATGAGAAGTAGCTACTATGGCGCCTTTTAGGGGCCTATGTCATGCAGTGGACTAATATAGGTGATGAATGTGATGATGAAGTAGTAGGTAGGTACATATGGCAATGCTTCGTTCGAGTTGTTAAAAATTAGTTTAGTTTATTCATCATTTAAGTAACATTACAACAGTTTCATTACTAACTAATGCGGTACCTACCTAACTTTTACGGTTTATGAGATTCAGCCCGTTGACGGATGGACAGCGGAGGCTTAGTTTGGGTAACTGACCTGATGTATTCCCGTTGTCCCCATTGACGCTGTCCCCATTGAATGGGGACAGCGGAACTCAATAAAAATAATTAAAATTTATTCCTGTTGTCCCCATTGACGGTGTCCCTGTTATCGAGGACAGCGAAACTCAATAAAATATTAAAGCTTGTGGTTACATCGATTGACGTTAAATGTAGTTTACACTGGTATAATAAAAATATACCTACGTACTAAGTAATTGCTATTACTTTTGCTTTAAAATACACTCATAATGTTACGGTGTAAAATAGTTTATTATTTGTTTCCTAGTTGTCTAGACTAGTTAACTATGATAAAACAAGTGTCCTTGAAAAGGATACGCAGGTGGCGGATGAGGCGCACGGTGCAGCGGTGATGCAGCTAGGGAACAAAAGCGCACGGATAAAATTGTTTTTGCGTAGCTCTCATGGCTTATGTTAAACCCCACTCAAGAAAATACTTAACAGAAAAGAAACTAGTAACTGGGAGTTAGTTGCAGTAGTATATGCTGTCTTGATAAGTGGTGAATAGTGGTATTGTAAGTGAAAGTGTAAAAGAACTCATGTAAGTATTTTAACATAGACTACCAAAAACATTTTTTGCTATTTCTGACGTATAATAAGACTATAATTAAGATGCAAAAATAACACACGTCTACTTTATATTTTAGTATTAATTATAATGATATCCATTTTTCTCCTACAATAAGTAGTTTATGTATGTTCATTCTATAGCATTTCAGCTGTTAGAAAAAATCTGTTTAGAAAGAAACAGCGAATCGGTTGTGTAATTTTTTTTTAGTATTTCTTGCGTACTTACAATAAACTGTGAATAAAATAATGTTTCCTTTGTCAACAATCTCACAAGAGGTCCTTCGGGAGGAAGTAGTGAATTACAGAAAGGCCGGCACAATACTTTTGCATGCTGAACACCAGTTTACGAAAAGAACAACTCATAAAATCGAAAAAGATTTGTAGGGATGCTACTTGCAAAAAAAAAACATATTATTATATAAAGGACATATTATTGTATGTATGGGTGTATATTATCTATCAGTCTTATTGATATTTTAGTTTGATACTTTATTTGTATGTTCGATAAATCATTCATGTAGTTTTTATTTATTTCCAGAAAGGTGACATTTTGAAGGACACCTCACACACTTGTACACCGGATTTAAAAAAAAAACTAGACGGTTGTCCGGGGTTAAAACGGATTTCAATAGGAAAATATTTTTCCTTAGTTGAATTTATATATTTTTGTTTTTTGATGTTTATTTAACTTAACTGTAAATGATGTATGTTATGTGTATTAATTTAGGTATATGTTGATTCTGTGATATAATTAATACTATAATCCAAAAAAATATACCTTTGAAAATATACCGTTTGTAAAGAAACCACGAAACATAAACTAAAACTCACTTGCTTGACGTCGAGTTTCAGATATAATTGTTAGCAATATTTATTGAAGAAATAATCACAAATCGACATGTAATGTAAATTCCATTTATGTTGATTATAATAATCCAAAAATGTATTGTGATATTTTTTTGGTAAAACGTAACAGAAAAAAAGCTGGCTTTTCGTTGGAATCTTAAAGCGATTTCTTCCAGGCAACCAAAGCAAAGGAGTAAATAAATGGTTGTGATATTTTATTCGTAAATATTACAATGTTGATTCTATGATCTAAATAAATGATTGCGATATTTTTACTCTTTTATAACATTAAGGTTGTGTTATTTGTTTAAGTTTTTTTATTAGCATTTGATTAAAACACTATTAAGCTTCATTAATTTTTTTATTTTGTATGGGGACAAAAGGAAGGATATTTTATGACTTCCCGTTACAGAAAACGCCAATGGGGACAACGGGAACACATCATCTCATGGGGGGGTAATGCCCTAATCCCCACACTGGGCATGCGGGTTGGAAATCGCAGTTCGGTGGTAAACTTATTCTGCAGGAGGTGCTGCTGCCCGCCCCCCGGTGGATATCCTTTAGTCGCCTCTTACGACACCCGCGGGAAGAGTTGGGGTGTTGCAAATTCTAAGTCGGCATCATACGGCGGTTTGGGTACAGAACCCTAAAAACCGTGAATATATTTAGGTACTTCGACCTTTCGAAGAGAAATCCTCTCCTTAAAGCATTATCCATTGACGTCATAGAAAATCAATTTATGGGTTCCTATTTGCTGGTCCAATGGGTTCCATCAGATAATTATTTAACGCGCGGGGACAAATCTTGTGCAGCTGTGACCACTGATAACGTGTCTAACAAATAGAGTCGGGTGGAAGTTCTTGATCCTTGCAGACAATGCGCAGGCATTATTAGTAACTATAGTATAAATATATAGGCATTAGTATATATATATTATTTATATGACTTGTAAAGTCTAAACAAGAATATTAGGAATTAGGTTTGCACTGAGATTACAATAAGACTGAAGACTTTTGGTCTAAAGGTGGAACGTGAAGCTGCATGTGCGAAACAAGATTAAAAAGAAAGATCTGGTGTTTTGTCGCTTTTGCGTTCTACGGTGGGTAATTTAGCTAGCAGATAAGTAGTTTGGCGACAATTCTAGGTTTTACAGCGAAAGCGGTTTAAGTTGCCTATGTTTGTCCCCGGGATACTTTTTACCCCCCTGTCAAATTTCATTGAGATCTGTTCAGCCGTTTAGGCGTGAAAAGGTAACAGACAGACAGAGTTACTTTCGAATTTATATTATTAGTATGGATAGATTAAAAACTACTTATCTGCTTGTTAAAATAGGTACTTGTAGAACCTAGAAAAAGTATCTAGTTAAGTATTAGTAGTAGGTACCCACAACAAACGAAGTGAAATGTTCTCTACATGATTAAGCTTGCGAGTATCAAAACGATTGAACTAAGGTCTGAAAATTTTCCTGCGTAGGATGTGAAAATTGAATGCATTCTAGCGCCTAATGACCATTCTATCAGCTCATCTTCCAAATCCGTATAAAAAGGGGAGCATTTCCTTGGGAAATTCAGTTCGGAAGTAGCCTTCGACACAGAAGGTCTATTCTACCAGCGAAGAAACAATAACCAATACAAAAGTACTGTGACTATGAATAATTGGCGTTTGCTGCTACTTGCGGTTGTCGTGATTGTCCAACCCATCGGGTCCTTCACTGAGAGCAATCTCATTGATGGCCGCGAGTGTTGCGAACGTACTGAAAACGTCAGATTTTATGGAACCGGACGTCGCTCTTTAGATGGAAACCGTGAAGATCGCCGTATAACTGAAGAACGTGGCTTGAAACTGTTTGATGAATCTCGTGGCTGGCGCTATGAACGTTCGCTAAGTCGCTCGGACAGAACTGAAAGACGCCTGTCTTCGGAATCCAGCAGATATCCAAGAGATCAATCGTTTAGCCGAGCAACTTCCAAAAAGATCCGTGAAGACCTGAGCCGCAACCGAGATGAATCTAGGAGTTCCGTGGGCCAAGTTGAGCGAGATTCCCGTGAGTCAAGGAGCCGTGACACCGTGGACACAACGCGCAGCGTCAGACTTTCAAGAGATGCCAGAGATACACGTTCCATCAGACAATCAAGGGATTCCGTGTCTCGTCTACCAATTCGCAATAGCCGAGACCTCGAAGACCACCAAGTCTCAGGCAGAGACACAGCCGCCCACAATCGAGAACGCGAAGTCGTAGCTCGATCAGGCACCCGTCATGATGCAAGGCTAACCGGCATACGTTCTGATAGTAGAATTCAACTTGAAGATAACAGGGACCGAAGAGCCTTTGATCGCAACACCCAAGCAGATAGGGAGAACCAGCGTTTCTCGAATGCTAGAGACAATGAAATCCGGGCTCGAATGTCTAATGGCAGGAACGACCGTAAAGTCCTGGCGGTAAGAGCTGAATTACGAAGACAACGTGATATTGAATTCAGAGCTCGGATGATTACTGCCAATCGTGATACTGAGAGAATTCGAGATTCCAGGGATAATTCTGAAAGGGTTATCCGGAACAGAATGTACACCAAAATTAACGACAGGCTTGAGAGACAAGGACGTGATGAAAACAGAAGTTTTATGGATACACTGCGTAATACTGATGAACGTCGATTGAGTTTCCAGCTAAGCCGAGGTTCAGGACGAACTATGAGTACAAGGAAAGCCGAACGTATAGAGCGACGATTAGAGTCACTAAACCGACCTCGGGAAACACGTGCTACCAGGCTGACAAGAAATTCCGAACGAAACATGCGCGATGAGAGGAGTTCTATAAATCGTGATGAAACATTAGATGAAAAGCGGCAACAGAGGGAAAACCGCCGTGCTTCAGCGTCAGTCTCAACTGACAGTACCACATCACTGCACAGGGAACAACGTAACGGCCATAATAAAATGCTAGACTCACGCCGGGTGGTAGCACGAAGGGTTAACAGAGGATCTTTACATGAACGAAGACAACAGCGAGACAATACAAGACAAACAAGAGAAAGGTCTGTGGAATTAAATCGTGTTCGTCGTGAAACAAGCCGCACAGAAGAATCAAGATGGGCTATCAGGGATAGTTCAGAAGAGCGGAGGCTTCAACGTGGCAGGGTTCTCAGTTCTAGGAACCAACAGAACAAGGAAAATGAGGGTTCTGATTTGCGACGACAACTACTGGAGCGAAGTATGGAAAGAGCCATTGGCATGGGTCGCAGTGCTGAGCGAAGACATGATATCAGGGAAATCAGGGTTTCGCGATCAGTCGAAGATGTCCGAGACGTTACGAAAATCACCAATAGAGACGAACGTCAGCAGACACAAGAGCAAGAGAGGACCATCGTACAACGAATGAATCGCGATACAGTTTCAACCCAAAGACTTGTAACTCGTTTACCTAGAACCAAAAATGCTCGACATGAACGTGCTGCAAGAAACCTTAATGACGTTGGACGAATCGTTGAACATGACATGACCGAGAGCCTTGTGCGAGCTAGCCGAAATGTGGAATCTCCTCAACGACTTGCTTCTCCAAGATCCAGAACCGAAAACATTAGACTCGAACGACTTGTAAGAAGCCGTACAGTGGTCACAGAAAACGAAAGACGTGAAATGCAACGCGACGATACTAGATTTGACCGTCGTCGATCAAGTGAAAGGGTGCTAGCGGCAAGTCGACAAGACCGTGATGCCCGAAACGAAATTTCAAGGAATCGAGAAGTACGAATGGATGAAAGATTAGATTCTCGTCGTGAGCGTGATGTTTCCAGCCGTGGAAGCGAAAGAGTCCTTGCCGAACGAAGACAAGACGATCGTGAAGCTGCACGGCGTGTTCGGGAAAAAATCGCCAGGAATCTAAATGGTGTCAGGTTTGAAAGGATTATTTCTGAGCGTCAGCAAGAACCCCGTGAAAGACATTTGCGAGATATTAGGGATGAAGAAAGGATTATAGAAGCTGAACGAAGAGAGGGCACCCGCATTGCTAGGGATTCTCGCAATGTTAGAGACGAAAGCAATCTGGAAGCCAGGTGGATGCTTAACCGCACTCAAGATAACCGTGATGCACGTGTCGTCAGAGATGAGACACGGGAACAACGTGGAGACACCAGAAGGTCTATGATTACCTTGCAGCGTAAATCTAGGGTTGCTGGACGTTTAAATGAAAGGGAATCCAGACCAGAAACACAAAACGAAAGAATGACAAGGAACATTGAACGGCAGAGCCAACGCGACAGCGATAATCACCGTGAATCAGAAATCGATATGCGGTCAAATGCCGTACATATCGAAACGTCTCGTATCCCGCTAAGAGATGAAAGAACCTTCAAACACCTAGGAGGCTCCAGGAATGTCGACGTAACCTCAGATTTCGTGGAAACTGAAGAACCAGTAGGTAACTGGAAGATAGCATTGTACACTCTCCAAGGGATTTACCTGTGTGGGCTGCTGGTGCAAATGCTGACCAAAAATGGAAGCAAAACCAAAAAGCGGTAGGTAAAGACTGAAAGACTACGAAAAAAACATTAAATAATAGCATAAGTACTTATATGGTATTTTGTTTACAGGTCCTTCAATTGGTGGTCTGCTCACAAGGATCTCATCAAGGTGGATTAATACAAAAAAAACTAAAATTTTATCCTGAAATGTAAACTTGAACAAATATAGCGCCCTTTTATTGTATGTAATGTTTGTAGAATTTAGAAAATAAAGTATAGATATGTTACACATCTAATCAATTTCTTTTGAAATCATCATCAGCCTTTACTACCCAAACTTTTAATTTCTACTTTTCTACTACTTTGGTAATTTGGTAGTAAATATTTTTAGAAGAGAAACAAACTAAACTTCTGCAAGAATGTTTATTTAGGGTACACATATACAAAGTTATATAATCATTATTCACTTTCACTTACAAATCAATATCTGTCTTCTTCTTTTGTTGACCTTCATACCATGCTTTGGAGATCATTCTCTTCATTTGATCATCACCAGTTTCATACCTGAAACAGGTCAATAAATAATGCATTAATAGGGCTAGATGATGCTGTGTGTATTGCCAGCTTTATTCATTATTTATTAATAGATGACGACCTCTGTGGCGCGGCGGGTGAAAGTCCTCCAGCGACGCGAGAGGTTGCAGGTTCGATTCCCACCTCGGGATACATATTTGTATGATCTACAGATATTTCTTCTGGGTGTTTTATATGTATAACAAAAAATATCTATGTATGTAGTATATATACAGTTATCAAGTATTCATAAAACAAGCTCTGCTTAGCTTGGGGCTAAGTGAGTTGTCTAGCATTATTTATTTATAAACATATTTTTAAATATGTAATATTTGAAGTTTTAATAGCATCCTTATTTACGTTGGCTATATTTAACTTGTCTGTTTATACAGTTACTAATAAAAAAAAAACACCAAACATGGGGTTTAGTTTGCTTCCTAATTTTGAATCTCAGATAATTAAGTTCAAGCAATTCTATATAGGCCCACTAACATATTCTTCATCAAGCCCATGATAGATTCCTGTGGGTCCTTAGTGTCCATGTCATTTGTGGGTGGTTTGAATTTGTTGCTGCGTTGATCATCGAATCTCCTTTCTAATTCTGTCATGTGCGACCATTTGATGTTGGTGTTTGTTTTGGCTAGGAAGATAACCACCATATCTGAAATAAAATAAATCATAAAAAACCCTTACATAAGGTTTTATGGTGGTTGAAAAAGTTGAGTGTAGGCAGGTACGAAAAACATGAAAATCCCAGCTAGAAGAGACTCTAAATGAGAGTGTGCCCTCTTACTAATGCTGGATTGGAGAACTCTGTTGAGGGTGAAGATCTATTGGTGTAGATATTGAAAGATTAAGAAATTATAATATAATATCCCAAAAATAAAAGTGAGGGCTTACACACAATGATAACAAAAATATTAGAATTGAAAGACTGTGCTGTGGCGTAGGCTGGGGCCACACTACTGGGAAATGGCAATGCTCATCATCACAAAATCGGTAACTAAAGCTATATTGTGGCTGCCTCAACACAATAATTCTTACGATGTCTCTTTGATGTACCACCACTCAATCTATCGCCTAACGTCAAACGGCAATGTGAATGCCGTTTGACGTTAGGTTAGGCACGGCATTTCCCGGTAGTGTGGCCCCAGTATTATAAAATCTTTGTAAATTTGTACATATGTACCTACCTGTTTTCTGCTTCCAATGGCTGTCTTCAACACTAATAGGCTCCAAAAGCTTGTTGATTGTCAGCAAATAGTCTTTATTTTCTAGATTGTCTACATGGAGTTCCATGGAACGCTCCGTGAGTTTGCAGTAAACCTGTTCTTTTGGTATGTTTTGTACATTCTTCAGAGTAACAAACACTTTTATGTACTTGTCAGATTGATCCCAGCCTATGAAGAAAAATAATACATTACAAAGTGCAAGAGGGTTGATTTGCTATGGAATGCATACACAGCTGATAATGATTATGGTACGATGATGACATTGGTTGTGTACAACTTCAAGACTCAGTTTCTAGATTTTGTCTGTAAAAACTCACCATATCCATTTAATTTCATCTGGTATCGTTTTGTAGCTGGTGCGGGGGCTGAAGAGGAGGAGGGAACATTATCTGAAACTTTCTGTGCTTCTAGATCTTTCACTCTCATCAGTTCAGTCTCAATTTTACGAATTTCGACCGACATTAAGTCTTGGACTTTTCTCCGTTTTGCCTGCTGGAGTAGCTGTTTTAATTCGTCAATATCAGCGCGCAACTGAAAAGCCCAACCAAAGAGAATGTAATAAAGCCCAACCACGGAAAAAATACTGTACCTACATACATGTGTGGAAATAATAATTCTACAGTAAAAATCTATTACCTCGGTTGCCTTAGTCTCCGACATTATTTAGTATTTCTCTTTATTTTGCTGGTACACACCAGAAATTTCCAAAAAAACTATAAATCAAATGCGAAATTGCGAAGCGCGTCGAATGAAATGAAAAACGGAGCTCACGAGCAGGGTTACCATCTCAAAAGAGACTTTTCTGCCACACTTGACGTTAAACAGGCCAAAAATATTTGTGCCTTCATACTATCTTTCGATCGTTTTTATCGGTCCACAGATAAGTAGCTTAAGTTATTCTTGTAACTTGACTGGTGCACTTATACCTTCCTATTTGTTATTTTTCATAAACTTCTATATGCTTATAACTTCTAGGCTACGAATAAGTAATATCAGGAAGCTTGGATTCTCCATAAAATTTCCTACAAATAAGCATGTAAATATTCTGTAGTTGTATTAAAATATTTAAATGAGAACCACGTAAAGTAAGAGGATTGGAAAATCGCGGTGAAAGTTTGTAAAATGCGGTATATATTATTTTTTTTCTAATTTAGAACTATGAAATGTCTTATAATCGAAAGTTAGATAGTTTATTGTTACACTACAAAGAAAAACCAGCAAGTTCCCATACAATTTACTTACACAAGGAGCTCATAAAATCTTATCGCGAGTTCCGAAGCGGGCGCAAAAAACCGTCCCGTGTCAAGTGTCTGTGATGTGATGACGAAGCCAAGCTCTAGAGTGGTGGTGTTAAGCTTGGGTGGTCGACTACTTGGAATAAATCTTTCGACAGTGTCTTTGTTCGTTTCCGAGTAAGAACCAAAGAGGCCGAGAGCAAAAACAACATTTGAATTTGTCGCCCCGCGGCGCTCGTTTATTAATTGGCTTCTACAACGAAAATCTTTTGTTTTTAGTCTTAGATCTTTCTAATTTCACGTAGTACGTGAAATTTACTACAGAATACATACATAAAACAATCTACTTCTCATCCAAGATCAATTAGAAAAAAGGTTATAAAATTTCACCTTCGACTGGCAGCGTTCGTGTTTCGGTCGCCGCGCCGCCGCGCCGCCGGATCGACCGAATTTTGGACGCTTGCCAGGCGAAGGTTTTATTCTAATCTTTTTTTGGTTTTTATGTTGGTATGGCCTCAAGGTTGTCTTTAATCTATGGTATCGGTTTCCAACCGATTGCTCCAACCGTTTGGCAGATATTTTAAGTTTTTCCGGAGCAAAAAACACGAAAACAAATCGACCATAAATGGTCGCTTGCCAGTATTGACCATCACGGTTTAACAACGTATTTGATCATCTTTGAATGAGATTATAATTTTGCCACTACTTACTAGTGAAAAGTGATCCCTGGACATCTTGTTTGGCTCCTGCACCACTTCACAACGCATAACACACACACACACAACACACTGGAACACTGGGAAAATTCTAAATTTTACTAGTTTCTAGTGCTAATTTTAATAGATTTTTTTTTGCTATGTGGAACCCCACCTCCCTTCCCGCACACACACGTGCAGGATTATCCACCATTTCTGGGAAACCCTGTATGTAATGTGGGCCGGAGAAAACAAAAAAAATGAGGGTGGTGAAGTCAGAATGAGTTTTAGATCACAGATTCAGATTCAGATTCAATAAAGAATCTGAATCTGAATCTGTGATCTAAAACTCACAAACAAAGTTACAGGTCTAGTCATGGTACATACAGTCTTACTTAATACGTAAGTAGTAGCTATTTAACAATTAAAATAAATGTATTATAATAACAGTATAAATTCACAATTGCATTAAAACATAATAAAATAATAACTCTTTTAATAATCATAAATACACAATAAAAAAAATCTATTCAAATTCATCATAATTAATTCATTCACATCATAAAAACACATGTCAATAAGCCAATTTATAAGCTTGTGCTTAAAGGATTGCATCGAAGGTGCGCTGGTGATGTCGGGTGGCAATCGGTTGTACATATTCGGGCCGAGCATGTGTACGAGCTTTCTGGATTTCGCCAACTTATGGAGAAATCCAGAAAGCTCACAAAAAATGCTACAATTGCAAAAAATCTCATTAATTGTATAAACCGATTAAAATATCAAAAAAAGGTTTAAAGTAGGTACTTATAGCAATTAAATGAAAGCTTGAAATTTTCATCTTCTTTTCTGTGTATCTGCATAGATTTTGACGACGACGTCTTTTGATCATTTATTTAGTTGGTTTATATGAGTCACAGTCTCCGTGTTCCTTTGTCTTTAATTCATTACAGCCGATAGGTGCGCATACATGAACATACATGTTCTTTTGTTACCAGGAACCTATTCCATAAGAACCTATTCCTTATTTTTGTTTTGTTTTAGATTCCTGACCTGAGAAAATATTCTCTCGCACAAATCGTTTGACATGGGCAAACATATGAGCTTCTGCAAAGTTTGCAATATTAAAGACAATTTCATTGAATAATAAAACACGTACAAATGTTTTTGAAAATTTTCAAATTGGACACTTTTGTAAAGCGTCACCATAACCTGCCGTGTAGCTAAAATTAAAGAGCCAAATCTGCCAAAATGGTAGAAATTTGTCACAAATGGTCTTCTTCTTCTTGTATCTGACAAGATACAAGAAGAAGCTTCTGCGACTGAGTTGTCGCAATTTCGCCAATGTCCGTCTCATGACAGCATCAAAAGCTTGTGCTTAAACTTATTAGGTATTACGTAGGTACTTATTAAGGTCACATTGCGGACGAGTCAAGCGGCGGCGGCGCCTTTTGTTTTTGACAATATCAAAAAAGAGACAGTTGCGTGACATTGACATAACTATTTGTAAACAGAAAATAAATAACCAGGCCAAATACAAAGAAGTCAAGTCTCTCTGCATAAAACAGTAATAGTTTGTGGCTCCTAAAACATTCATAAACCCGCCTCCATTCCACGACTGACATTTCTGCCGTTTTTTCGTGGTCCCATTATTTTGTCTAGAGCTCTGAGTACAGAAACAAGTACTCAGGTCTAGAGAGGTAGGTACCTTACCTACCTATTTTTTTAGCGTACCTACGGTACCCATGTACCTTGGTTTAACTGATGAAAGTAGATATTTAATGTAGATACATTAAATATCTACTTTCATCAGTCACGTACTTCTTTGGTCACCCAAACCAAAGTGTTAAGGATTGAAGAAGAAACACGCTTAAAAATGGAATAATTTATTCAGTACCTATGACCTATTTTGTTACAAACACACAGCATTGACAAACATGGCATGGGTTTGGCTGTTTGATAGTATTGTTTGTATGCTAGCAAAACTAGCAATACTACATAGGCCAAACTCAAGATAAACATGCCAGATAATTTAGGATTTTAGTATTACGTTGTGAGTTGTTTCCAAACATTCTATCTTCAGAATGGCTTGAGTATAGATAAGCAAAGAAGTATTAGTTAATTTATTATGTAGGTAAACAAATACCGATGAACATGAAAATTATGTTAGGTTACCGAAAGATAGATTACTCTCATGAATAAGCTCTTAGATACTAAGATAAAGAGCATATGTCACCAACTTCACGAAGACTCAAATTGAATAATTGCTTAATAACATGCTTTTTTCTGCCCGCGTAGTTTTCATGGAAACCTTTTAACGTTACCTAATTTATATCCCATGGGAACTGATTTATGTGGTAAAAAGCAGGTTATGAATTATTCTGGTCTTGAAATCAATGCAAATATTTGACCCCGGTCCGTTCAGGCTTTGAGAAGTAACAAACTTACATTCATTCAATTTGGTGAAATATGACCTAACAATAAGAGTTTTGCAGACTACTTTTCCACCAGTTACATCATAAGTAGAGCTTTACAATGCTATCTAGGTATAATTTGGGAAAACATTAAACCCTCAGAATGTGTGGGTCCCATTGAAAATTGCGTGCAAAATGTTGGCCACTGTATATTCAGGCCATTCTCAAGATATAATGTATATAATGTTTGTAAATAACTCGGAGAACACAAAAATCCAAAATTCTCTTTTTGGCTTTAGGATTGAAAAGTAACTTTCAGCATTATGGATTGTAGGCAAGAGCTCAAATCGACAAGTGACGCAAATTCTTAAAAATCAATAAATAAAATATATTTTTAAGTTAAGGTAAGGGTCATGTTTAGAAACATTGTATCTTGAGTTTGGCCGGAGTTTAGTGTGCATTCCCCGTCTCCTCAAAGCTTTTAAATAGGAAGCTTATAATCTATAAAATACTGCGCCCAGTCATAATGCTTTTTCAGAGGGCTCACTAAGTTTTGCGGAAATTATAGAAAGGCATAGGTAGTGATTCTGATGGCGCAAAACCTAGAATGAACTGGCCTAAAATGTTGCCGTCAGTTTTTTACGATCGAAAAAAAAGAGACGGCAACATCTTTGGGCTAGTTAGTTTATGTTTTGGTGCCAACATGATCACTACCATAGACAGATAAAAAAGATGTTTAAATAAGTAACTACATCTTAAAGATCTTTAAACAAGCAAGAAGATAATGTATTGGAATAATATTGAGATCAGTTCTTCCTGTGAGCGCGGTTGCGACGCATGTTGGTCTGGCACTGTGGGCAGTACCATTTGCCCTTCGGTGGGGCGGTGATTCCCACGCATGGGTAGTGGAACCATTCATAGGGGCACTGGAACAAACAAAAATATTTTGGATAATATACCTGTCAGACAGAATAGACGAATCGCTACTCCGCAACAATGGCTTGCTACGATTGCAACAAAACGTTGCACCACTCCTAAAGACTTTTTAGACGTGTACAAAATAAGGTAAGGGTAATAGCAATTACGATAGCAATTCATATACTGGTCCACTGCTAGCCCATAATTAACCCTAGGCCAGCCACGCTGGTCATGCGTGTTGAGGATCGCAGTTGGGTGGTAAAATTGTTCAAAAGGGGGGCGCCGCTGCCCGCCCCCGGGGGATATGTCTTAGTTGCCTCTTGCGACACCCGGGGGAAGAGTTGGCGTGGTGCAAATTCAAAGCCGGCATCACACGGCCAAATTCTAAGACTTACGTCTTGATTATCGCACGCAACCATGTCCCCGTAAGAAACCTGGTTGCAGATACAGTATCGCGGCTCGTTAGGGTCGTACGTCCATTCTTCTTCTATCGGCTCCGCTATTTCCGCATTCGCCACCACGTTCATGGCACTGTAAAAATAATACAAACAATATGAAACGTGCAACAAAAATAATCTGCTTTATACTCGGTTATAGCAATGCATGCAGCATCTACGGTTTTTCCGAGGAGGGCAGAAACTTCACTTTGCCCCCTCTCCAGGGTTTAAGAATTACAAAAATGTCAGTGAACTAGCAATTATGAACAGAATAAGCGGTAAGCTGACGAACCGAGCGAGCCTTGAAAAAATTATAAGGTTTGAGGCGGTTGGTAATTACACACAGCTCAAGATAAGACGACCCCGCTCACCGGGGTGAGCGGGATATGAGAGATGAGTGGGCGGAGTTAATTTCAACGCTATCTGGTCGCTCAGTCCTTTCCGCTCGACTATTTGTTGGTGTAAATACAGTTTGCAGTTTACTTTTGCGAGTTAAAATGGGTCCGCTCCGCCCGCGGTGTTAACCCGGCTTCGGAAAAATGCTTAGCTAAGGATTTTGCCGATCGCCGCATAAAAAGTTGCAAAAATGTTGCGGTTAAAGAGCTTAGAAAGCAAACACTATGGCGAGCGAAGTGAGCTGCAACCATCTGACTCTTTTGACCGAGTTCTTTGCGGCTGATGGTAAATAAACATTAACATTAAACTTACACAACAGTAGGGGATGAAGAGCGACTGGCGGCTGCAGAGACGGCTTGCTGCGTGTGCGCAGGCAACCCGGAAGCGGAACTGTAGCTGTTCTTTCTGGAACGAAATAAGAATTCGAAATTTTTAGGCAATTTTTTTTGATTGAGCTTTTTTATTTTCCTCAGCACACACAT
Source organism: Eupithecia inturbata (assembly GCA_963662085.1). Taxonomy (NCBI): domain Eukaryota; kingdom Metazoa; phylum Arthropoda; class Insecta; order Lepidoptera; family Geometridae; genus Eupithecia; species Eupithecia inturbata. Next base: position 6,819,892 of record OY759195.1, read on the forward strand.
CCACAGCTGAATTTCCCTCCTCCAAACAAGAAAAAAATGGTGGGAGGGGCATAATCACCACGGTTGGAAGATGGATTGGTGATTGCAGTAGAGGTATTAAAATTACCCAGAAGGAAGCTGCTGTCCTTGCTCTGATAGATTCCCTAAGTCTGCTCTTACGACATCCACGGGCCGAGTTAGAAGGGTTGTTTATTACGCCGCGAGGGGTACTATCCTGTATATTAATTTGCCATCATTGAACATACATACCTACTTCTCGATAATATTTATGTATAATTATTGAGCTTACTTCTGTTTGTTCCGCTTGTTGGATGATGAGGAGCTGGAATGTCCGTGAACTGTGGTGTGATGCCCGTGAACTGATGTCTGGTTGTGGCTGGATGACGCCAGGCTGCCGTGACCTATAGTCAAGGCAGGTAATATTTACCTCTAGATTTAGATTGACAAAGACATGTATGTGTATTAGAAACATAAGTGATATACAAATATGCTAGTGGTTTTTTTTTGACTTCTTCCACTAGTCGACAAAAAAATTAGGTGAAGTGAAATTCAATTATCTCTTTATTTCATTGATAATGGTGTCGATTCTATTGTTTTAGAATTAGCTAAAATTTGGTTTTAGGAATATCAAATAGAGTAAAGCTATTCTATGTTTCTAAAATTAGACTGGCAGTTTAAAATTAGGATGACAAAACTAAAACAACTCAACTTAGTTATAATAGCTATAACCCTATTTTTTGCATTACATTTTAGCTATGAATAAGAATAAGAAAATCTTTATTTGTAGCAAAGTTACAGTAACGCTAACTTATAGCACATATGCATACTATGTGATAAAAAATTGTTAAAGTTATAATTACTACTAAACTAACACTATTACCATAAAAGATATGTAGATAGGTACTTAAAAAACGAAGCTATAATTAGAAACGTCTACCTAATTTTAGGCATTTAATTTGGTCATGATTAAAATTTATAGGCAAAATGCTGGATAAAAACATTAGGGTGCATTAAAGTTGAACACACCTGTTTGATACTAGGACTGACTGACTGACTGACTGACAGACAGCCAGTCAGTCAGTTTGCGATTTTCAAACACGTTCTAATTTAGCTATTTTTAGGATCTGTCTATCTGTCTACCATAATTTTTACGTCAACCTATCTTAGAAAATTTAGAAATCGTAAAATTTAATTTAGTAATCCTGTTTATAAAATACCATAATTGTTAGGTCAACCTAATTTAGAAACTTTGGAAATCGTAAAATTAAAGTTAGGAATCCTAAAACAACAGAATCGACACCTATAAATAACTATAAAAAGTTTAAAATTTGACTTGTTTATGAGCTTATTTTATAAGCCTAAAGAAATAAAAGTAATTGATTTCTGGAGGAGTTATTCGTCATATATTTATAATATTCTCGATATTATAAATATATGCGCGATAAAGTCTCAGAAAAGAAACGAGCGACGCAATAGCAGTGTGTATCGAACCTAGGACCATTTAACCATTGTCTTTGGTATATTTACATGTTCATGTAAATATAGAAGAGACCAAGAGTGGTTCCAATAAGCACGCTCTTGGTCTCTTCTGTAACTCAGACGTTATTAAACCTACAGACTTGCAATTTTATGTAATAGACTTCCTGACACCACACTCTACCCGCCAAGACAGCCCCGAGGGTTGGTGCGATATTTCAGTGTGTGCATATTGTCGATAAAGGAGGAGGTTGCGGGTTCGTTTCTAGCCTCGGGACAAATGTTTGTACGATCTGCAGATATTTCTGTTCTGGGTGTTTTCTATGTAGAGTAAAAATATATTTTTCATTGACTATCGTGCACGGGATACCCACGACACGGGCCATGAGCCTAGTGTGGGGCGGCCGTAGCCAACCAAATAGACATACACACTTATTATAGTTAGCTCTTAGTTTTTGAATGTTTAATTATGTACCTATGCATAATTGTTAATTTATGTTGTCAATATTTTTTTTTTGTGTTTTTGCTACTATGAAGAACAACATGTGTACCTTTTGTCATATGATTACATAAATAATAATAGAACAACATGTGCGTCGTGGACGGCTCAGGGAGTGCCACTCACAGTGCAAAAGGTAAGTATAAGGTGGTAAGGATAAGCCTTACCGTGGTCATGCAGCGTGGTATGATGTGTCTGCAAAGTGTGATGTCCCAAATCCCCGCCCGCCACCGCTTCGTATGTAGCCTTCAGGGACGCCGTGCGGCGGCCGTGTTGCATCTAGAGGAATTTATGCTTGATTAACATTTGTTGAGAGCTTATAATGTCAAATCAAATCGTTTATCGAAATAACATACAATACTTTATTATAAAGTACGGGGGCAACCCTAGTTGGAGGGGTCGATTCTTACGATGCGACTTTCGATTCTTAGCCACTGTACTTAACACACGTATGCAACAAACATTTGAGTATTGGAGCAATAAGAGGGTACTAACCTGTTGTGTTGCTGCAATAGCTTGGCTAGCCGCCGCTGCTATAACGTTGCCGGCAGCGTGGCCAAGCGCGTAGGTATCGCGACCCAATGCCGCCTAAATAAAAAAAGGTACAGTATTATATTTAGTATTAAGTATCAATACACTTTTATTCACTCTAGTTGAGTCACTCTGGGTTTTTAAAAAGTTATCTGAGCGTCTGGTCGAAGCGACGCGTGACCTGAGAGCTGGTGGGTATCTGGCGCAGCGCATCAGCATTGCCATAAAGCGGGGCAATGCAGCCAGCGTCTTGGGGATGCTTCCGACTGGTATTGATATGGATCAGTTGAGCTACCTGTTGATTTTTTGCAACAGTCTGCAGTTAGCTTAATTATTTCAATTGTAACTACTAGTTCTAATTTGTTTTTATTATTTGATTGTAATTTTCTTTGTCAATAAAGTATAATATTTAACTCTATTTGAATAGGCAAGGAACAAAAAAATGCAAAAATAATTTAGGTATGTTGGTACTAAAAAAATCTATTTGGGGCTAAGAACTTACAAACAGTTTTTATAGCATTACAAAATGTAAAAAAAAATGTTAGGATATATAAGTGTATATCTATATTTTTTTTAACTTTGAGTTTGTAGACCATGCATGGTTCACAAATTTGTGACTGATGTTGAAAATTTAAGATTTCGTTAGTTTATAAGATGAATACAAAAGACAACTATTTAAAAGTTATAATATTGTTGTTATTGGATTATTATCTAACAGGGTGGGTACCTACTAACGCGATAAAATCCTAATCAGCACTCATATCCACTGCTGAACGCGCCTCTCCCAAACAAGCGGATGCTTTGCCATAGACACCTCGCTTAGCAGGTGGAGTGGTAGTTGCAGTGGAGGTGATAAACTACACAGAAGGAAGCTGCTGCTTTTCCTTTGGTAGGTTCCTTTTGTCGGCTCTTACGACATCCAGTGATTGAGCTGGAGGGGTAGATTCTGACGCCGCAACCGCCATGGCCATAAACAACCACTCAATACAAAATATTCATTGTTTAGTAATTCTTTGCGGAATCCTAAAGTTGACAAAGTTTTACCTGAATAGTATCGTTTCTGGAAATGTTGCTAGAAGAGGAATGACCTCGTGACTCCCGCGCTGCCCAGCTGCTGTCTCGCTGTCGCTTGTCAGCGCGGATCTTGTATCGGCTGACAAAAAAAATATTAATAACGGACTTCAAAAAAAGGAGATTCTCAATTCATATGTCTGTCTCCCGTCGTTTCGTGTCAAGTCGTCCGTGGAGTGTTTCTTTTTAAGCCATCATCATCGTCAGCCTGTACTTATACGTCCACAGCTGAACATAGGCCTCCTCCAAAAGACGCGGTCTCCTCAAATAGCGGTCCTGAGCCACCTCCATCCATTACTTGGTTTATAGTTTTTTCAAAACAATCAATTTATTGTTTTGGACCCTCCATGAAGTAAATTAAATTATATCTGGAATAGTTATGAACTTATGATGCACCAACCTGTTTTCCTTATTGTAATGGTTGTTATTGGGAGTAGTAGAGTGGTTGGTGTTGACATCAAGTTCTAACGAGCGTTTCTCCAACAGCTCCGTTATCCCCTTGTTGTCTGCCTCCAGCTCACACTTGAACTTATGGAGCTCAGTATCTAAAAGTCAGAATATTTAAAAAAAATTGGAGGTCAGAGCATCTGGTCAAAGCAATGTGTGACTTGAGAGCTGGTGATTATCTGGCACAGCGCATCTGCATTGCCATACAGCGGGGCACTGCAGCCAGCGTGTTAGGGACGCTTCCAACTGATATATCCTATAGATCAGTTGAGCTACCTCTAGATTGTTTGCAACAATGCAGTCCGCTCAACAGTTTCAATTCTAAATACACACTAGTTCTAATTTGTTTCTATTCTTTGATTGTAATTTTCTTGAAATTTGGTGCCGGTTTAACATTTGGTCCGCATCTTACTCGGGGTAAATACAGATTTAATAAATAAATAATTGCAAATCTTACCCAATCTGCGCAAATAGCGGTCCACCAGCTCATACATCTGGTTAGCCAATGCAGTCTTCTCATCAGCCTCCTCAATAGTCTTGTTGTAGCCCCGTTTTATATCGGAGAACTCAGTGTTAGCTTGTTCAGTCTGGATCTCGCCTTTACGGCAGCCACCAAACAGGGTTCGTACTCTCTTTTCTAGAGTATCCATGTTGTCTGAAAGATTAATCTTAATAAGTCACTCATAAAAATCCATACTTATACAAACTGATATTGTTAGTCATAAGCATTTTTTAAATATTCCTTTACCTTTTGTAGTATACTTTTCCTTTTATTTTTGTAGCTATTTTGTCAGTCCAGTTAAAAAAAAATTGTTATTTGTTATTTTGTTACTCTGATATTGTGCACGCTGAGACTTCCTAAATTATAGAGACACATAGATTTAAGAACCTTGTTACTAACTTGCGTTGTGTGATCTCTTGTTGGATGTCCTATTTAATAAATAAATAAATAAATAAATAGTGTTTCATTTAGATGAGAAAGTACCTAATTATGTCTGTCTCTGTATCTGTAAAGGCAAGGAGATAGATGGTATCATGGACAAGGAGATAGGAACATTTTTTTTAACAGAAAATCGTGTTTCCGGATATCGCGGGCGAATGTGTATTGTATGTTGTTTTTATTAGTGTGTACTTACTCTGTACCGATAAATCCATTTCACGCATCTCCGTAAATCTATCTCGGAGCTCCTGGGGTAGGTGCTCAATCACTGGAACGAAGAATAATAAATACAAATGAGATTTCATTTGTTGTCTGTTTTACGAAACAAAGCGCGTAATTTTTATTTTTTTGGTTACTGTATTAGCCAAAATTTTAAAATTGCGCGCACATTTGCGCGCTTCGCTTCAATGCTGCCAACCGTATAGATTACGTCATCATTAGCAGAACGGAGAAAACTTACTTTCCAGATAATCCTCAAGATACAGCATTTTGGTAAGTTGAGAAAACTTGTATGTAAAATAAGCACAAAACAATAACAAAATCTTATCGTTTTACTTCAAATTATTGCCGAAAACTGCCGTAAAATGGAATGACGTGTAATTTTCACAATGGCACGTCACACCACGACCACGAGCAAAATAGTGTTGTGCTGTGAGCGTACGTAGATTGCGCGTTATCGATAGGTATCCTGTGCCAAACAGTGGATCGTTAAACGATTATATTTTGGTGTTATGACGACATAACTTAAAAAAAGAACGAAAAAGCACCAAGCGTCTATGAAAAAACTTGCGACATTACTATGTCGCAAGTTTTTCTACGTACGTGTTAATCTACGTACGCTTCCAAGAACATGCTATGCTATAAATACCCCAGGACGAAACAAATCGAACATGCCTGTTACCATGCCCAATTCATGTTTGATGGTTGCTTCCCTGACAGCAGAATTCGTTTTCTGCCATTTACTGATCCTGATCTATAATAACAAGCTTAAATTGCAGCAGAATAATAGATGAATCGAAAATTCTTATAGCACACATAACAAAAAGAAACAATTTATACAAAAAAATATTATAAAATCAATTACAACTGGCGGATCGTTCAAGAGCGATCTCTACCGTGAATGTGATCTGTGACTTTCCACTCGTCATTTTCTTCGTAATTATATTAATTTGCTTAAATATATTTTCCAGCGTTCATTTATATTATATTATTCTTCTGTATCATTCGTCAAAATCTTCCCTTTTCGTCTGCTAAACATGTAATGTGGATAATATTTATTCCTTTCTTCTCTTACGCTTTCTGATAAAATCATTTACCTACCTCAAAAATCTAGAGTTGATGGTTGCCAAGCTTAAAAACGTGTCAGAATATTAAATTAAGTACGACGAGATTGCAGAATATAGCCTACATGGCGTATATTTGAATACATTTTTCATTTATAATATACTATTTGATACAAATTAGGGAAAATGTTGAGTTTTTCGTAACAACTACATAAACCGAAAACTAAGTTGTAAAAGCAAACCGATTGAGGTTTAAATCAGTTGATTCATCGGTTTGCATGCTCTAGTATCTTCTCTTGTCGCGTACGTTGCGTGGTGTGGGCTCAGACTAATTAGTCTGTAGCTTTTTCTAGCTTCATGCTTCGACATAAAAGGAAGAAAATTATTACATTATCTATCGATTTTTTACTGGTTATGCATGTTTAATTAAAAGTTTACAATCGTTTTCCGTTTTTTTTTTAATTTTATACACCATTTTTTTGATCTCCTTACTCACTCACAGATGTCCTACCCTTAATGTTTACCCTAATATATACCGTTGTTATATTGAGAATTTGATGCCTTCGTGTCTGATTTAGTTATTTATTTGATCGATAACATGGCCACCATCACTATAGGACTATCAGTCTCACCAACTTATAAAAAATAAAAGCTGCGTTCAGAAATCTAATAATTATGATGCGTTGCGTTCTGTTTCAGGTATTACGAAAATACGATGATTCGAAGACCTTTGACGGAGATCACTCTGAAACTCGACGATTTACATGAATACGAAACATTCCGACGAGATCAAGCAGCAAGCTCCAATTCAATTTCTGAAATGCAAGATGAGACTCCTAAAGCTCAAGGCATTGGGCCTAAAAGTACAGAAGAAATTCACAACAGAATTGGCTATGCCCCCAAAAAGACTAATAAATGGCGTAATTAGTTAAATGTTTGAAATAAAACTAGTAAACAACGATTATAATTTTATTTTCTTTTAGAATGCACAAGCACAATACGGTAGAAAGTATGTGGAAATGGAAAGATATATTTAGAAAATGCAAGAACAGCTGAATAACAAGAAAGGAAGAAAATGTAACGATATGTAATGTTAATCTTTGTAGGTTTCTTTATCCTTAGTTAATTGTGGGCTAGCAATTTCTTTCGCGAAGATTTTCTTCCCCTTTTTCTTGTTGTTTTGCTTGCGCCAGTAAAGACACCAAAGCCTGTAGGTAAATAAGAGAATTTAGGATTTTAGTATGTCGTTATTAGAATAACATAGGAATCGCGCATAGAATACTCTACAGAATCTTATTATTATTACCTACATAATGTTGGCGCTTTAGTAATTTGATCTAGAGACACTGAACATAACTTATAACTAACTATAAGGTAGGAACCTACCTACCTACCTTAATAGATACCTATATATTTTGTTTTCGCAAATAAAATGAAAAGTATACCTAATAATGGCGCCACTGTCGCTCAGGGAAGCCCGTAGTAAACTGTGCCCAATCAGCCATAACTACGAATTTGAAGTTTTGAAGTAGGTAACTTGCAATGCAATAATATTGAACTGAACTGAACCCTACAGTCACTATCAAAATCATCTGATCATGGCCAATCCCTCAAAAGCGAGGTTTTTATTGGTAGGTTAGGTTTGTACGCTGTATTGTGTCTCTATTTACCTCAAAGTAAGAAAGTACAGAATCTCAGCAACGCTTAAGATGGAGAAGCCCATGAATAGACCGAGTAGACCTCCACAGTTAGCCAGGAAATCAGTCTGTCCATACAACTCAGAGCGGCGGGAGGTTATGAACTGCGCCTCTTTGAAGAATATCATCACACGCGCGTAAGTCAGGCTGGAACAAAGGATCACACATGATGATGATGATATTTAGCCTAGTTCATCATGATGATGATGATGTCCTCCCAGGTCGGCCTCGGCGCGCGGCGACCAGTCTCAACGAAGACTACCCATGTGCGCAGGTCATATTATGGTGCACAAGTGTGTGCGCACAAAGGTGTACTTTCCCTGACTCATCATAATAAGATTTTTGTTATTATAGTACGTAAGCCCTCGCACTTAGGATAATTTCAAAGAAATCAAATAATATCCCAAAAATGTTTCGACTTCGACGGGGCTTGAACCCGCATCCTTCCCTCAGTACGGGAATGCGCTAACCAATTACCTACACCACGAGGTCAAGTGACGTAGGAAACGAAAATCTTTGCGACTTCCTTCGGACATTGAAGTTTATCCAATCCTGTTCAAAGATTAAAGTTACATTCAGTTCGTTTGACGAGAGGTGTCGCGTTGCTCAATTCTTATTTTTGTTATTATAGTGCGTAAGCCCTCGCACTGTAATTCTGTAATTCTTTATTGTACACAATAACAATAATACATAGCGTGAACTTATCTAATAGGACATGTACATAGGCGAGCTTAACCCTGAAAAAGAGTTTTCTTCCACCTTAGAGTTAAAGGAGATGGAACAGGTAGAGGAAGTGCACAAAAAATGAATAGCACAACAGATAAACTGACAATTAATCTAATAGTAGATAGCTATATACAATACACATGCTAATAATAAACATACTTTAATAAAAAAAACACTAAATAAACCTAATAAATGCTTTTAATAGAATATATAAATTCCTCAGGGTAATCTCATTATAACAACATTAATAAATAACGTAATAGTCCACAGGTGAACATTGACTCAAACGACGACATGCGCAACTTATAGTTACCAATGTTGCCACCATAAGGGCACATACCATACCTAATTCAAATTCAAAGTGCTTTAATTCCTTTAGTTAGACCTTACAGGACTCTTGGACACGTCACAACATTCAAATTACATAGGTAAGTAAAACTAGGAAATAAAGTGATCACTTTGATTTTTGTTCACTTCAATCTTTTCAAGGTAAAGTAAAGTAAAGTACCTAACCAATCATCACCACGCTTGGCAGGCGGATTGATGGTAGCAGTGGAGGTGTCATATGGCGTGTGTAGTATTTTGTGTCTTCTGTGTAGAAGGAAGCTGGTCTTCCTAGAAAAGTAAAAGGGGAGGTAGATTCCTCTAATCGCCTTTTACGATATCCGCGAATAATATGTATAAAAAACAAGAAGGGAAAAAATGCACGTCTAGCTAAAACATTCTGAACAGGATATCATAATAAGCACCTAAGTACCTACCTATTATCAGTAAATTTGAGTGGCTAGGCTACTGACCTAAATTCCCAAATTAGGGGTGGATACGAAGATTCCATTGAAAAGCTTTGTAAGAAGAACTCCTCCAAAAGTCTTACGTTAAGGGTTCTCGAAAATTTTGGGTTACTAGGTACTTGGTCCCCGAGTCCCTACCTTTGAAAGAGCAAATATAAAAAATGTCTCGTAAATAAATCATTGATGTACCTAAAAATATAGTATTAATTTACCCACCTACTTATCTTGAACGAATTGGGTCTTATCAAAGTAGCAAAAGCAAAGTTGGTTGACCCAAAGATTTATTTTTGCAAGGTCATTCGCTCTGTATGCAGTCGCGTGTGAAAGAATAGTACTTTGGTATGTATGTATTTAATACGTGCATTCATGATCGTGGTTTTTAGGGTTCCGTACTTAACATAGAGTTTTTTCGGCACGAAACCCTAAATCTACTTAGTGTCTTAAAGTAAAGTAAGTTGGTTACTAAATAATTCCAAATACACCCGTCAATAATAAGTACGTAACATGTGATTTAGAGCCTCCTAGGCTAGACAGGGGGCCTAAGCCTCCGCTGTCCGTCCGCGCCCCCGTCCGTCTGTCAGCGGGCTGTATCTCAAGAACCGTAAGAGATAGACAGTTGAAATTTTTACAGTGTGTATATCTTTTGCCACTATAACAACAAATCATAAAAATAAAATAAATATTAAAGTTTCATACAAAACATTTTTTTTTGTCTATTTTGCTCTTCGTTTGTCAAGGCTCTTGAACCATAATAGGCAGGGCAGACATTTGATTTTTTTTTTGCAAATTGTTTTATTCGATGTTACGGAACCCTTTCGTGTGGCGAGTGGACTCGCACTTGGGCGATTTTATAACTTAACTTGATTCATTCTGTTTTAATGTTAAAACATGACGGTAGACTCATCTAATGATAAAACATTTACCTAGACTCATCGAGATAGAATCCTACCTAGACTAGACTATTACATGACACTGAATGACTAAATAATTCTTATTTGTGTGATATGGAAATAAAGCTAGGTAATTTTATTATTTTATATTTTCTGTTTCCTGTTGATTGTTTGCAACAGTCCGCAATTAGCTCAATTGTTTCAATTGTAAATAGCCTACATACCTGTTATTTCTAATTTGTTACTATTCTTTGATTGTAATTTTCTTTGTTAATAGAGATTTTCTGTTTAATTTTAATATGTTAGGCAGTCCTACCCAGCTGATTAGGATAAGGCATCGATTTAAGTAAAAAAGGGGAGATAAGGTACCAGCCTCTCGAAATTGGAAGGCTCTATTGCACAATATTGAAAATGTAACTGTGAGCGAGTGTTTGGGTGTTAGTTGTAAAACAGGCCAGATGATGAGTAAGCGCTGGGAGAAAGTAGGTAGGTACCATACCTACAGATTTTACTTAACTATGGTAGGTATAAGTTATTACGAGTTGCGGGAGCGCTGCTGGGCCGCGCAGGAGCACGGGAGCACATTGTAGCGATCTTAGGCTCTAGGTACCTACGTACCGCCAAGGACGTCTTTCGGCTGAGATGATGATGGTGATGTTCGTAAAATGCTTACTCAGTGAGGTCATCGGTCAAGTTCATTTTATAAGCGCGCCAGATCGCGCGCCAATCGTAGTCTGCCTGAGAAGTTTCCGCCTCGTACTCAATAGAAGTGCAAGCAGGGAGGCACTTGCAATGTGCTGACACCTTTCTTGCCTCGTCGAGTGAGTCGCTTGAGTTGCCAGCTCCAGTGGTGCCGTCCATACTTGATTGTATCGCTATTGTTACTAGCTCCACTGAAAAAGTAATAGCGGAAATGTGCGTTTAGCGCCATAGGGTCCCGGGCAGTGCCGGCTTAAGAGGGCGCAATGCGCGCCATTTTGTGAGAAGGATAGGCATAGGATTTCGCGTTCATAGGAGCAGGACAGAACATACTTACGTTTTTGGAATGGCGTAAGCTCAAAAATCAAGTTTTTTCTTATTTATCAGAAAACTAAACAACTCATGAAGAAATTGGTTCAACGAACCAAATAATTTGCAAATAGACCGCAGGGTTCCCGAGATCTCGACTAAATTATGTGCGAAACAGTGCACTTTCATGATTTATTTCATTATTTTTTTTTTTTTAGTTAAATAAAAATTCGAGGAACCAAAGATTTTTTGAATTTTATGACATTTCAGGTTTTTACCACGGGGACCCCGTGAGTATTCAGATCTAGGCTTAGTTTGACAACCAAATCCTTTATGGTTTCACCCCCTAAAAAAACCCTCGAAAATCACGACATAAGATCATGTACATAATGTGACACTACAATTCGTCCAGCAACACGATGGTGGATGGGTGGACAACATCCGTAAGACCGTGGGTTGAACTACACCTGCTGTGCGATTACGCAAAACCATCCATCCTATATTGACATTTGAAATCCCTTTGAATGGCCTTTGTAATTTGCTATTGTATAAAATAACAGTGTACATCTACGTAGGTATACACCAATCAAGATGCCATTAATAGAAACATTATTTACAATAAAACACAACAACGTTACAGACGCTAATTTGGACAATTACGATATTCAAACAAATCAAATAAAAATTCTATTTAAGCATGAATACCTACACAAAAGAAATTACTCATGAGTTGAGAGAAGCTTGTTTTTAAAGTTATTCCTAGAGAACAAAAATTGTCACATTTAGAAAATTGTTCGTTGTGCAACTTAAAAAAAGAATTCCCTGCATAATTAGTTTTATGATTGCATACGACCGTCGAAATGGCTTTCAAGTCCATTCAAAGGGCTTTCAAGTGTCAATTATCACGGAGTAATACAAAGAGGAGATGTTCTATTTAGATTTCCTTAGGAAACAACGCGTGACACTTTACGAGGTGAGGGGGTGCTAGATCCCGCCCACTTCTCTATTTTCCATCTACCGGTCAATAGCAAAACTATTCGCTCGTTCTGTCGATTTTGTTTTGTAGTTACGTAACTATCTCACACTAGATGTCACTAAGTGCAGGATGCAACAGGGTCGTACTCAGAATTTTCGTACGGGGGAGTACTGTTTTATTTTAAATTAATTTTGCGAACCATCTTGATGCGTATTTTTTAAATTTAAATTGTGATTTTATTATGAAAAAAAAAAAAGGTTTCTGATGAATGACGAATGAAGATTATTAGATTTTCTCTTATACAACTTTATTTTTTGTTTACACTAAACCCGAAAAGGGGTCATTGTACTCATCATTTTGAACAACTTTTTCTATGGGACCAACCTTGAAATCGCGAAAAATATCAGCTGTTCCCTACATTTATACTCGTCAAAATGGAAATCTAAAACATACATCATTTAAAATTTAACTAAATAAACTAGGTGGGCTTTAAATACTTTAAATAAATAAAACAATGTAGATAGAATATTTAATTTATAGGAGATTGTATCTTTATGTCCAGCCCAGCGTATTTAATGTTTTAAGTACTTTCCATTTATGAAACAGCCGCAGCCGCGGGACATTCAGTAAAATAATTGATTTCTAATTACGGCCCTGTCTTTTTGTTGTTTATGTTTGTTGTTCATAGTTGACGATAGATGGCGGCCTGTTTACAAAATGATATGAAAACTACAAAAATAACATTTTGGCCATTAAAGGGTCTTTAGGAATGAATGTTGAACAAATTTCAGTATTAATATTATTAAAATATGTTAGTTCTGGGCTCTACATACCTAAATACCTATTTTTAGTTTCCATGACACCAAGTGTCGCCATCTAGTGTCGGGTAGGATTATGTTTGGAAACGCCGACGCTAGGAGATTTTTCTAGAACTATTTTAATAAATTACGCATAAAATTACTTACAAATGAAATGTGATGACCTCCATAGCATCAGAATGTCTATCCGAGTAATTTTTACAAGACAAAACACAACACTTCATTCTTTTTTTCGTCTAGCGCGAACAATGCTGTAAAATGGGAACGTTCACAAAGTTGTGCACAGGACGAACGCCAACAATACACTGACTAAGGCCACGCCCACATGATGACGTCAGGACCTAGTTGAGAATCACAGTGCACAGTTGCTTAGGCCATCTCCTCTTTGTATTTACTCCGTGTCAATTATATATAATTTTCGCGTAATTGCACAGCTGGCCCAGACTAGGTACTAGCGCAGGACCGAGGTGAATAGCATACACATCTATAGAATGAATGAATGAATTAAAATATTTTTATTTACTTTAAAACTACTATTACACAAAACTAGCCTTAATACTATGTTAATTTATATACTACCTAAGTTACAAAATAAATTTACTTTGTGTGTAGCAGAATTTAAGGGAAATATGGCCATCAATCAGCATTGTGCTGGGTGCACACTGGTGTGTCCACGTGAAGATCAGGGCGATCGTGTCACGTCACGATCGCCAGGTGCGTACAGGGATGTTAGACGGCCACTTAGAAATCCTTGTACCGAGCTGGCTGAAAGCTGGTATTCGAGACGGGAAACTAGTACGCCTGTGCTCCGCTCTGCCGCTGTCAACTGCCAATTCTGAGAGACAAACAGTGTCGGAAATCGCATCCCAGTAAAAAAAATGTATATTTCAATTTCGTGTACCGTTAATAGAGGGCAGTAATTATCGAACACACGGAAAAATATCACATTTAATTTTTTTTTTATATTATATTGCATTTCGGATATAATTGTAAAATATATTCCTGAAAATAAATAAATGATTTATAACGAAGATTTTTAATTATTAAAATGTTTATTGAAAAACGTTGAAAAAAAATTTAAATAATTGATCATTTTTATTTGAAAATACTCGATTCCTCCATCAATTGAACAATATTAATCGTTCATAAGCACTAACAATGATTTGAAAGTTTACTGCGCAAAAAAAAAAAACTTACTCATGCGGGAACCGAACCCAGGACCCCGTGAACGTGAGCGCAACCCGCTACCAATATGCTATCTTACATTCTGAGTTTACATTGGTGGAAAATGGTAACTGCTCATCGAGTCAGCTTGTTATAATAAAGTTTTATACCATTAGGGAAATCTGATTGGAATGTTTTTTACATGCATCCCTGAAAATTGTCGATTATTCTATGTTGTCCGTGTATTTTTGTCGGTCAACGGCCAATCTTGGTATTTTTGCATACAAGGACTGAGTAGTCTTGGTACATGGTGTGTGACACTAAAAACTAGTATGTATACCAAGAAGTTGGTACGTCTAACATCCCTGGGTGCGTATTGTAGACACGGAAACAAAATAGGTACTTAAAAAAAACAAACAAACTTAATGAATGTACCTAAATATAAGAGTAAACAATTTAAAATAATATTGCAATACTATTGTTGCCTATTGTATTGTCGTGTCGATCGGGGGGCTGTGGCTGGGTCAGTCAGGCCGAACAAATTACGCCGTGTATACGAACCATAAAGCGACGACTAACTATAGAGGTACAGGCCCAGCAGTGGGTCTACAAGGGTTGATGATGATGAAGGTACTCGGAGGACAGATATTGGACCTCATCGGAGATGGGTGCATCTATCACTATCAGAGAAAAAGAGCGGTGTGTCGAAATCGTTTCTCCAATTCAGAAATTTTCCAATACTGTATTGTTAGCCTAGATTCTGCTGGATGAATGGATGTTTGTGACTCCTTCACGCCAAAACTACTGAACGGATTGGGCTGAAATTTTGCATAGATGTAGGTCTAGACCTGAAATAAAATAAGGTTACGGCTATTGATCCTATAAATCAGTTCCTATGGTATAAACATAACCTATAAACGTTTCCATAGAAACAACGCGTGCGAAGCTGCGAGCAGAAACTAGTTTATAATAGGTAAGTACATATTAGTGTTTAGCATTTTTAATATTAGTGTGATGTGAGATGTGTGATTCAGTATAAAAATTTACTTACACTTAAAACATAAGTAAAGTTTAAGGTGATTCACCATTATCGAGCCATGTTTGATAAATTATGTATATATGTATGACTAAGAAATGTTTTCAATAATGTGTGAATTACTCACTCTGTGATTTTTTTATACAGGCCATGCTACCAGCGTTGCAAACGTTCATATTCGGTCCACCTGTGAGGAAACAATTGTTGATTATTCTTACGCGCATTTTGGATATATTCCCAACCGCCCCATTAACCTCCCCATCAATGGGGTGGTTGGGGAAAAATCCCATCCACCCTATTACTTAAGTCAATGGGGCAGATGGGAATTTTCGCCCCATTGACTTAAGTAAACCACCCCATTGCCTTTTAATAATAGAAATATTAAAACTCATGGGTTGGGAATATATCGCATTTTGTTATAATGGTCTAGGCATTTGTTTAAAAATAGTCTGTCTAGTAGTTTAAAGTTGACCATTTGTATGATTTACTTAGTTGCATTAAGGCTGGTGTAAGCCCCAACGGCCATGAGAACACAAAATAATTTAACTGAATAATAAAGGGATATTTCTTCTAAACGCTGTTGATTTTGAGTATTTTTCTTTCACTCAAATATTTGTCAAAGTGATTTACACAAACTGAACATTTCACGAAAAAAACAAATTATTTATACGACTAGAGATAATTTTGTGTTCTCAAGGCAACGAGCGAGTTAACACTTTAATTGCCCATTTGGACGTCTTCAAGTAGGTAGCTCTACTTGCGCGAGCTGCACGTCCCTTTGGTTCGTACCGAACAGGCTGGGCAGTGAATGCGTGGGAGGTCTCGCAAAAGAAAACAATATAAGAAAATCCGCGCAACTACCTTTGCACGTTTCGGCAATGACCAAGATATTGATGGCATTGAAGAAACTACTTTTGGTAAAACGTAACTTACCTATATCATTTAAAAACCAAGCATTTAATATGGAGCTGACTTAGTGTTTGAGGCTTATAAGTACATTTAATCATTATTGCCAAGAAAATCTGCATCCATACTAATATTATAAATTCGAAAGTAACTCTGTCTGTCTGTCTGATACCGTTTCACGCCTAAACGGCTGAACGAATTTTAATGAAGTTTGGCAGGGAGGTAAATGGTATGCCGGGGACGGATATAGGCTACTTAAAAAGCGCGTGCGAAGCCGCGGGCAATAGCTAGTCTATCTATAATAGTTTTTCGTGACCGCACTTGGGAGATGCCTTTGCCCAGCTGTGGGACAAGTCAGGCTAGTGAAAAAAAGAAGAGAAATCGGTAACATAGAAGTGTCAACGACCCTTCCTTTCTCCATTTCCCATTCTCTAATCTACAGATTAATGACGTGTACACATTTACTTGACCGGCTATTTATTAGAAAAAAGCGTATTACGACATACTCACGCGGCATTCCGAAATGCACGCAGCCACACCTCGTGTAGGTAAAGTTGGACAGGCACTCCATCTCACAGTTCGCTTGTGTGTAAACCTTGAAGTACTGTAAGTAACGCTCGCTTGGGAAATAGCATTGTCGTCTGTGAAAATAGAATTGTTAAGAAATGTCGGTTTTTTACTTGAATACAACGTATTTAAATTAATCTTCCTGTCTTATCCAACCAGCCCATTTTGATCGGAACAACCATATTTCGTTTTCCCATTCTTAAATATCACGCGTCAGCATTAGAACTACTTAGACCTAACCTGGAGTGCCTAGTATAAGTTTCAGTCCTTTTTTATTTAATACATTTATGATTGAATCCGTTTTAGTGTACCATACTTGCCTTGCCTATCTTTTAGTAAAATGCCAAACTGTGCAAAGCACCCCTCTGGATTTTACACTATTGGCAAATCATACCACAAACAAACATAAAACTGCTTCTACTTTATACTGTAGAGCACAGCCTACATGTAGTGAGTGACCCTCTACGTGACTCAAGAATAATCTTGGCCATTGTGGACGACTGACGACCGATGTGGCGCGGCGGACGAAGGTCCGCCTGCGACGCAGGAGGTTGCGTGTTGGACGCCTTGGGAGAAATGTTTGTACGATCTGCAAATATTTGTTTCGGGTGTTCTGGGTATTTTCTATGCTATATAAAAAAATATTGTAATGTATTGTATTAAGTTTATCAATCATCTACCTCTAGTACCCATAACACAAGCTCTGCTTAGCTTGGGGCTAGATGATGCTATGTGTGGATTGTCCAGCTTTATTTATTGACTATTTATTTATTGTAAGCAGAGTTAGTTCTTCATTACGGATGTAACAGTAAACCCGCTTACATCCGGTAAGCGGGTTAACTACAAACCTTATTTGTGTTCGAAGAACACCAACATTTTAACCCTTAACGAGAGACTTCGTCAGGGTTAGTGCGGTTCTAGACGCGCGCGTTCCGCATCTCTCCGAGGGATGTCGGTAAAACGTTGGTATTCTTCCAACACAAATAAGGTTCGTAGTTAACCCGCTTACATCCGTATTGAATTAGCCAAACTACAATAGTTTTTATAGTAAAAGATTTAGTTCTATTCTAATAGGTAACATTTACCTTGTAGGGTCATAAGGTCTCAGTCCTTCAGAGGTCGTCATCATCTTTGGCTTCACTGCGACCACGACTTCTTGGGACAGCGGCGAGCGGAAGTACTGTTGTGACAGCCTCGGCAATTCAGCTGCGTTGTGCAGTAGGATCTATTGAAAGGAAATTTCAACTAATAGACGGGTGTAAGTATTTACAAAATACAAGCAAAGTTCACAGTTATTCTCTAATCGGAGGGCAAGACACACTTCGGGTCGCCATAGGACTAAGTAACTGCGCTGCGGTGGGTGCATACCTATTGTATTTATTAGCCTATGATAAGTGTACGAGTTTTTGTATTCATTAGTTAATATACTTACCGTAGAGACTGAGGCTGACGGACAAACCGATCAACGGTTTATGTTAGCTGTAGTATTAGTATGTAAATAATGTTTAATATAAATAAATAAAAAAAAACTAAGTAGGTACCTATGCAAAGTTTCCATGAAACAGTTGTGCTATACACACACACTTGTGCACTGTAACATGTCTTGGCACAAAGCTTGTCTCCGTTGAGACGCTACTGCGCGCCGTGGTCAAAATTTGGCTACTAGGACATCATTATTATCTACTCGTCATCATGATCATATCAGCCCGCAAACGTCCACGGCTGGACAATATACATAAAGCATATAAGCACATATTCACTTAATTCTTTCCATCCAAAGGTTGCCTGGAAGAGATCGCTTCTTAGCGATAAGGCCGCCCATTGTACTTGTGTCTTATGTAATGTCTTTTGTATTGTATTTTTGTTGGTGTCCTATAAAGTATTTTTGTATTGTATTGTACTGTATAAGTTTTTGATCAATTTATGAAACAGGATCGATTGGCATGGATGTGGCAGTGAGGATAGGTATCTTAGATGGAGTAAGTACGGGAAAATGGTCTTAGGACTATCTATAATTTTTAGATAATGTTTATGCCCATACACAGTTTTCAAAAAAAAATTACAACAATTACAATTAATTTATTGTAATTTTTTTACCTAAGACCATTTTCCCGTACTTACTCCGTCTAAGATACCTATCCTCACTGCCACGTCCAAAAAATCCACCTTGTATTATTTTTATTAAGAATACGAATATGTTAAAGAATAAATTCTACATTTATGTTCATTTCATTTAGTATCTAGGTACACATTACAATTTAAACTCGTTCTGCTTGCTCTCAATGGGTTATGGCTGACAATCAGTGGTTTTGCTTCGTAAGCAAAATATTCCGCTGAGCCATTGCCTTTTTGACGTACTGCAGCACACACAAACATTTTACTTACATTTTAATTATATTATTGTTTGATTTTATTATTTAGTCAACTGTATTTTTATTATTGTTGCTTTTTACTAGCATCCTGTATAATTGCTGTGTGTATTTGTATGTGTGTGTCTGAAGTCGTAAATAAAAAAAACATCTATTTATTTAATAAATATATGGCACCTATCTGTAATGCGCCTATTACAGGTTCAAATTCAACCGGAAGCAAACTTGTAATGATTATCACAAAAATGTTAGTCAATCAATATTGTGCCATTTATTTTATTCTATTTTAGTCTAGACTAGGACAATCAATACATTAATTTTCGTAATTACTTGTCCATTCAAAAAATATACAATACGCTTCGATTATGTAGAATCCAACCAAATACCTTGAATCCTTGAACGGGTCCTTTGCACAAATAGTCCAAGTCTAACTCGAATGCTTTCAACAGAAATGTTAATCCAGATTTTACGCCATATCCCTGAAAAAAGTTTTTAATTTTAGACTCCATAGATTAGGTAGGTATAGGTTATTATAAAGCACCTTTATATTGCATAAAAAGTACCTTATAAAGTAAGTAGTATGTACTTTAAAGCAACCCAGAATATTGTATTACAATAGAGTTTTGGGAAGAAACTTCAGTCAACTGTACTAAGAAAGAATTTGGCACTACTAGTCAAACCAATATGGTACGCCTTGCAAAGGTACAAAAGCAGGTATAATACCTATATTAAAATATAATTATAAATACAATAATATAAACTACCAATTAACTAGAAACATTACGAACATTGACAACTTTGACCATTTTAAAAACTTAATCAAGCATTTCTTTGAAAGCCATGCACATTAAAAACTAAAACTTTCTTTAAATAATAATAAAACATGACATTGAGTTTTATGATCTGGAAATATTTGAAATTTTATTTTTATTTAGAGTTTTTTAATGATTTATTTTTAGTGAAGTATGCTTTTGTCTTTTGAAATTGTACAATTTCTGACTTGCCTTGTATAAGTTACCTGTTATAATTGGTAAATAAATAAATACAAAAAAAAAATAGCACTTTGTCAGGCAGAACAAATTTATGGCAGGTTGAACGCGGTCGTCGAGTACCTACCTAAGCTTTAGTAAGGCAACTTTACAACGACAAGGTACTATAGTTCCAAAATAAACTTACAGAGCCTCTGTGTGGATACGTTTCTATAGGAGTGCCAGGAGCGTAGCCCTCTTCCAAGCTCCAAGCCTGCGCTTTGCTGTTCGTTTCCAAGTATGGATACTCAGTGTGGAGGCTAGAATCAAAATAAATGCTTATAAATGTTAGTGAGGTTGCCTGGAAGAATCCGTAGTGATAAGGCAGCCCATTGTACTTTTCTGTGGTGACAAGTATTTCGGTTTAAAGATCTTCATCATCATCATCATGGTATCTAAAAACAAATATTACTTAGGTAAAGTATTTTGTGTGGTGTATTTTGGTTTTGTGCTTCATTTCAAACTAACACAGGCACCAGTCTCTAACAAAAAGACTACTAGCTTCACACATGCTGTTCAAGTAGCCTATGACCGTCCCTGGGATATTGTTTATCTCCCTGCCAAATTTCAATAAGATCCGTTCAGCTATTAGGAGTGAAAAGGGATTCTAGCAGTAGACTAAATAAGTACTATCAGTTTGGCAGTCTAATTTCTACTATGAGGTCTTTAATTTTACATCGATCTAAAAGCATCAGCCAGTGAAAGAGTTAACTCACTTTTCCAAACGAAACAGCTCGTCAGCACCCAAAGTATTGAACGTATAACAAAGTCCTTCCTCCGTCAAGATAGGAGAGAACAAATCCGAGCAGTTTTGGCTCGGCACGTCTTTCCACTTGCAGCCCCAGAAGACATCGGTTAAGTTTGGAGATACCTCTTTGATGTTATTGACGGTTTCATTGCCGGAGGAGAAAAGACGACCGGTGGGAGGTGCGAGGTGGTCGTCGCATACCATTGTTACGTCTTCGAAGAGGTTGCGCCTGAAAAGTTTGGCTTATGAATAAGTAGCTCGTGTACGCGGCTAAGCAAGACTTTTTCCGGGATAAGAACTAGCATAATATTTTCTAGAGGTATAGAACTGCATCGTTTCAACCCGTTCCATTGAGAAGTTTGGGCGTTGGTCGAGAAGTAACGCCATCTTTCCATCGGAATGCAGCATTTACATTGTGATAATTCTTGATACTGATGATAATAGTAATTTCGTACACGGCGACCAGTCTCAATCTCAACGGAGACTAGCCATGCGCGTAGTACATATTATTGTGCACAAGTGTGTGTGCCTGCACGCTCTATCTCTCATATTTTAGGTTTGGGCTCCCCCACGTTCAGCAGTGTGACTAATTATTATGCATTAGTTAGGAAACTTTCTGTATAACTTTAAAATTATACTGATACTTACCTACCTACTTGGATTATGTATGAGTGAGAAAGCTCTCATAATCCGATAGGACGGCAGACCGACACGACCGGGGAGATGACGTCTTCCCGGTCGTGTCGGTGCAGGTGCAAGACCAACGAGGGAAGGGGGTGTACTTAACGACGTCAATTTCCTGACTCCGAGCTGCTACTGTAAATTTTTCTTGCTAGAGAAATCCTTGATACTACAATCAACAATTATGATGATGATGATGTAAGGAGTTACTTACTCTTCTTCAGTCAGGTTTCCGTAAGTCATGTTGTTGTAATACAAATGGTAGTATTCAGTAAAGTTGAATTTAGTCTGCATTGCTTTTGTTTCGAAGCAAACCGTTACAGCTGGGTACGGTATCTGAAAGTTCAGTAATGAGTTACATCAACTACAGTAAAAAGTTCCTTATGCAAGTAAAGCTGTGTCGTTTGCCATGGAAGACCTACGCAAAAAAAATCACCCAAAATCATTCAGGCTAGGTACGCCTAATACCTAATGAGTAATGAATGAGCTACAATGTAGTTCCTCTTATTCACAGTGCCACTAATTTTTATGTTATACCTACAGCGTCGTTGGGTATCTTTCGATTTCAATTTGAGAACATAATGTAGTTAAAATTGTGTCTACCAATGTAGTAGGTAGGTAGCTGATGGCAAAGACGTTCTAATAACTGTTATTGGTGGTAAATGTGGTAGTATGTTAAATTCTAAGAGACGGCAAATTTTTATGTCAAATGAGACGTACTAATCAACATAATTACCTGCCAAACCGGTGTGGGATTCTCCGCAAAGCTGACAATGACTGGACTTTCCTGCCATTTTATCCAAACCTTTCTAATCAGACCAGCGCAGAGAACAACGCAACAAACGCACATGAAGAGCCAGAATATTCTGAAAGGTATTGCAAAATTTAATTTGAAGCAAATTCCTGCTCGAAGTGAGATACATTTTGACAAGGTGACACTAACACATGCGACAATTGAATCCCTAAATGATTGACGATGATCTTATTCCTGCCTACTCTTCTCGCTCTTTATAAAATGTAGAACAAGCAACGGCCAGCAAAATAAAATACGGAAACTGATCTGTCTGCAAAATATGTTTGCGATTTACCAATCGCGATTTATCAATCAAAAGGTATCCCCTTTGAGTGCCCAATCAAATAAACGATCCTATTTATCGGTGAAAGACTTGAAAGTAATATTAGACTTATGAATAACTTGTCGCCATCTAACTTCATAGATAGGTAACTTACTTTTCCACAAAAGTGCGTTCCTTCTCTCCAATATACTTCAGCCCATGGAGATTAGAGTTCGACGTGTAGTCTATCAAATACTCCTTCACGATATTGCGTCGACGTTCATAATTGGATTGTCTTCGTTGCAGCACTTTATGATCCGCATTCTGCTCCGCATCTTCCTCGGGGAGTTTCCCGACACTCTCCGATCTGAAATAAAATGTATATCGTAACATTTAAATTTAAATATGATTTTTATTTCAGATCGGAAATAAAATTTATATGTTACGTTAAGTGCGAGATAATTTTTTTTTGAGGTATTACTTTTTTCTGCGTTTTAGAAGGATACAGTTTTGTTAGTCTATGATAATAACATGCAGATTTAGAGAATTTTTCGCTATGGTTACACCATGTCGAACGCAGAAAAAAAATCTCCGTCCGTGGGACATGGTAATTATGAACACGGAAGACCAGCGCTACGGCAGGTTCTCCCTTCCATAGCATTCGCTGAGTGTTGGCCATTTTTGTTGTTATCGTAATTGATTGTTTCCTTTTTACTGTCTGAATTGTGCAACAAAATAAACACATTTTTTTTTTTTTTTTTAAAGTACCATAAAATTTAATGCTATAAGTAAATTGGAGTCTTTAGCTATTTAAATTAGAGTACTTATAAACTAAACCCTTCCTCCAATCCAGTCCAGTCCAATCCAGTCTACAATTCCTAAGTCCATAATCTTCAGAATTCTTTGTAGTTTTGGAGACCTTCATCCGCCGACTACAAAATCCATGAAATGCACTCTGAGTAGCAACTTGCGAGGAATCTATGGTATGTAATGTGAGTGCTGCAGATCTATGCAGATGGCAGGATTTCCAAACAAAAAGTTGAGTTTGTGTTAGGACATGAACGGAGAGGGAGGGAGGAAGGACGAAATTTTAAATAAATATTAAAAATAAATTGCAAATACCTCGAGTGTCGCCTCATGCTGCACAGAAATAACTGAATAGAACCTTCAAAAGTCCTGCTAATTTAGGCTTGGTCAGTATTGTTGGCAGGTTTACCCGTGGGATGCCATTCGCCATGTCAATTATGAAATTAAATTTCACAAAACACGTTTGTTGGTCATGCTTATTATCTAAGTGGAATAATTGCTTATTTTTCCTTTGTGACTTGACTACTTGTACAAATACTTACAATATATTACTTTCCTACCCTAATATCGCGGGCGCGGCGTAAAAATCGACCCCTCCAATTCAGCCCATGGATGTCGTAAGTACCGGAGGTGCCGACATAGGGCATACCAGAGGAAGCGCAGCAACTTCCTTCGCACTTTAACACCTCCACTGCGCTCACCGATGCGCCTGCCAAGCTTGGTGATTATGGCAAAATCCCCTGGTTTGGGGGAGGCACGTTCATTAGTGGACGTATGTGGGTTGATGAGGAGGACTCTATTATAGGTAGGTAGATAATCAATCTCCACAAAAACGTTGATTAATGTTGATGAAAAGTAGCACAATTTTCTAGGGAGCTTCGAAGCTTAAAACTACTAGAAGAAACAAAGAGTAAAGTGAGCTTCCTCACTTATTTACTTGCAAGATATCACAGAGTCAACACATATGTTTCTGAGTTGGTAAAATTAGACAAGGGTTCACGGGTTGTCAGATAAATAACTTATTTGTAATTAACGGATGAGATAGTAGAAGAATTAATACCTATTAATTCTTCTACATTCGTACATATCTACATACTAAGATCCTCTCGTGACCTATGCCATCCATCCGAAAATTGCGAATCGTGTGACTAATATTATACGTTAGATAAGAAACTTTCTGTTTATCTTTAAAAGTATACTGATACTTAACTACTTGGATTGGTGTAGCAAATTCCTTTTATTCTCGTTGGAACATTTATTTGAAGTTAGGAGGTATTGTACCCGTCCCCTGGGTAATAATTAACCTTTTCAGCTTGGTCGAAAACAGAAGCATGCTCCGTTTAAATAATTATACAATTCTGAAAAAATATTAATTGGACATAATCGTTCATAAAAAGTTCGGAAAAAAAACTGCAAAAAATTAAGCAAACTCGTGCTAAAATAGAAACTTATTACTTATATAAAAAAAAATAATAATGCTGGACAATCCACACAGCATCATCTAGCCCCAAAGTAAGCAGAGCATGTGTTATGGATACCTACTAGATGACTGATAAACTTAATATAATACATAACATAGATAGATATTTTTAATTATATATAGAAAATACCCAGAACACCCGGAACAAATATTTGCAGATCGTACAAACATAACTGCATTTATGTTCTTTGAGAAATAAAGAATCTTTAAACCGAAATGACGATCTATCCCCGCTGTCCCCATCCAATTGGGATTGGGACAACAGAACTCAATAAAAATAATAAAAATGTATTCCTGTTGTCCCCATTGACCTGCCTCATTTGTGTGCTTTGGAGCTATTAAAACTTTAAATTCTCCGCTCGTTAGCTGTAATACTGTCTTTACTAAAGATTTTGTTTAG
This sequence comes from Eupithecia inturbata, assembly GCA_963662085.1. Taxonomy (NCBI): domain Eukaryota; kingdom Metazoa; phylum Arthropoda; class Insecta; order Lepidoptera; family Geometridae; genus Eupithecia; species Eupithecia inturbata. The sequence goes on from OY759195.1 coordinate 6,845,286, forward strand.
GTGATATCTTGTCTAGGTATCTGGTGTTATTAAGCTTGCAGTAATACCACTATTTATTAAGGTAAACCGCGCGAGGCGGCTCGGATGCGGTAGGTAGGTAGGTATAGTCCGCGACTTTACGCGAGTCGATTCACCCGTCTCTCGAGGTTTGGTTGCGAGGGAGCGAGTGCGAGGCACAGACTGCCCGCAGTCCTTGTGATCCGCTTACGTCGTCAACGTCGTCGACGCCAGTCAGTCAGTCCTCCTGAGGTCGTAGCGAGCGCTAGACAGCCTCTCACGAACAAAGCCGGTCGTTCATCTCGCATAAATAAAAATATAACCTCACTTGGCGCGCAAATTACAATCGATGGCGGCTACAGAAGAACTAACCGGAATCCTGTCTAGAAGGCAAGAGATCAACGACAAACTGGAAGAAGGGATCGAAATCAAACCGAAATATAAATTTCAGAATGTTTACACTGAGTTCCATGAGTTCTCCAGGAAGGAGATAAAACAGTACGAGGTGACCTTTAACAAGTAAGTGGGTTTTGCTTTATTTTGTGAATCTGATCCTTTATAGAACGTCTTTTAAAACTCAAGGGCCACCCTAAAGGTAGCAACCAAAGACTCGTTAACCTTGGAAGAAATGACTGAGGGCACGTTACTTACAAATTAATTTAAATGATCATAAATTTTTACAATTGAATTAGGTAGGTACATACCTACTTAATTTCTATTAGAGTAATTGTTTACAGAACTTTGTCGAGTTTTGAAAGCCCATGGGAAAATGTAGACATGCAAAAACGATTAGTACGTTTAGTACCTACTTAGAGGGTAGGTTTAACGTTTGTAAAAACTATTATATTTAAGGGAATAAAATTATTGTTGTTCCTTCGGTCGTATTCATAAAATTAAATGATGCTTTTATATTTATAGAACGGCTATAAACACCATTTGTTTAGTAAGATAACAACGCTACCTACCTGAATAACTGTAAGGTAGATAACCCTATAAGATTATACGAACTTCCTACGTTTTTTCTAATAGATATTTATTAGGTATTTTTAGGATGTCTACTAAATTATATGTTTTTTTTGGAATTCTGACTAATACCTTATGGATGTTTCGTATACTTCGGCGTACCATTTGGCGTACCAATGGTTTATTTTATATTGATGATCATTTATCTTGGCATAGATAGTGTAATTTATCTCCGTCCGTATTGAAATACACACAGGTTCAAAGATAAAGATAGGTATACAAAACAGTACCTACTTTAAGGTACAGTAGTACCTACATATGTTTTCATTAAACATTATTTTGCGTCTTCAATTGTTTTCGATTTTGTATAGCACCTCTATAAACCTAACCATGTGAAAGGTATTGGAAACAATTGAAGGCCAAAAGACAATAACACGACTGTTAAACAAATTAAACGGATTTCTCTAACCAAGGCAAAACTGTTAGAAATTTAATTACCGATATATCTACGGACGGACTTATGTATTTTCTGACACTAATAGTGTTATTAAAACAATAATATTTATATCATTCATCACTTAATTAGTGAAAGTACAAATAACAGAAACATAAAAGGTTCAAATAACAACGACACATTAGCAAGAAACTTCAATTTATTAGGTGGAATGACAATGTAAGGCATCGTGGGAGAGGTATAATATGAATAGCAGTCACGCTATGAGAGTAAATTTATAATTTTACTTACATCATCTTGACTTTCAATTTCAACTGCATTGCTTAGAATTTTATAGTTCACACTGGTATAACCTGTGTTGTAGTTTAGAGTACCTACCTAATTACTAGATGGCTAGACGTCTTCACGATTTCCCAGTCTAGCATTAGACCTAGACAGGGCTCTGAATGTCTACGTCTTGTAGATGTAAGTTTTGATTTTAAATGACGAAATATTGGCTGATTCTGAGTCGATTACGATTATATTGTGGCGCAGTTAAAAATAAATAAAACGTCAAGTGCGAGTCGACTCGCACACGAAGGGTTCCGTACCGTCAAAATCAGGCAACTTTTTGAAAGAACATCAAATTTTCACCTTTATTATATTTTTAGTATTTGTTGTTATTACAGTTGAAGTGTTTCTTATATATAGAAAGTTTCATGTGTCTACCAATTGTGGTTCAAGAGCCTTTGACTTTTTTGCTCTTCGTTTGTCGAAGAGCAAAAATAGCCAAAAAATCACGTATTTTGTATGGAGCCCCCTTTAATTTGGATATTTATTTTATTTTTATTATTTTTTGTTATAGCGGCAAGAGAAATACACATTCTCTGAAAATTTCACGAGATAGAGCCCTGTGACAGACGGACGGACAGCGAAGGCTTAGTAATAGGGTTCCGTTTTCACCCTTCGGGTACGGAACCCTAAAAACGAAAAACTTAATTTACCTACCTACCAAAATATAGCGGTCAAATAGGCAAGGCCAACCATCAAAAACCTCAACTCGGATACGTAAATTACAACCATAGAGAAAATAATTGATAAGAAATGTAGAGATAACTCAGAACAATCCAAGCGAGAGCTAATTTTGGGAGTGGTGTGTGTGGGTCCTTGATAGCCCGCATCCGCTATTATTACTTATTACGTTCTTTTTCCTTCATTTTTTATACCGTGGCCTCAGGAAAATACATTATTCTTTTCTATTAAAGCTGTAGGTTTAAAAGGAAAGGTAAACTTACCTTTCCGTTTTCCGTGAAGTAGGAGGGGGAGTAGGTAAATTTACTTAGTTTCTTATTTACAACTTAGCAAATTTCTGACAAGTACGACACGGATTGTACACATAATGATGAAATAAATTGTATCTGAAGCAAGCTTATAGTTACTAGAGACTTTACTATAAACGAGAAATAACACTCGATGTGTAAATGAAATGTTGGATAAATAAACGTACTGTCACATTTATTAAAATAATAACAAACGGAACAACAATGCATCCATAGATCTTGAGAATAATAAAGCATATATTTAATTACTATTAGAAATCTAGTACGCTGTTGTTCTAGTGTTAGTCATTATTTTCAATAAAACGTGATGAATGAACTAGGTAAAGGAAATTCATTCATGCTGATATGACACAGATTTACTCGGGTAAGGCAGTACCTAAGAAACGTCATTTCTTAGTCATCATGGTGTGAGTGAATGTAAAAATCATGAAGAACTTTACCTCAAATTCATAAACCGGTTGATACTTACAACGTAAACTGTAATAGGTATTTATAAAACATATCGGTAAACAAAATTGTAGATTGGTATACTTCGCAGAATTAGAAAAGATAAGCGTCATTCATTACATCAGATAATAATTTTATGAGAATCAAGCGATCTATCATCGTTTTTACTAAAACCAATATGTATGTAATTTGTCTGACGGGAATGATGTTCATCATCACACTATCAGATTGTTGTTGGCTGACACAGGCTGGCCATCCCAGTTTGTTAATAATGTGCATCTGTGAACCATCATTACGTTCCACTATTTATACATAAAATATACTATTTACCTGCACAACTATAATTAAAAAACTTAGATACTCAGAATCATGGTATGTTTGTTTGTAGATTTCTTATAAGATACTAAATACTTATACCTACATACAGCAGCAACTAATACTATATTTGTCAAATAATTGGGTCTATATCGTATTAGAAACTCCGTGACTTCCTGCCGTGTGAAATCAACGAAAAGAAAAATAACCTTGGTTTACTTTGGGGTGGCATTAATATCAAATATTAGTGCTTTACTTCCTTTAGACCCTACAGGACTCTTGGACACGTCACAAAATTCAAATTACATAAGTAAAAATAGGAAATAAAGTGATCACTCTGATGAATCACCAATCTGATTAAAATGCAACAGACGTTCAAAAACACGTTACAAATCGGTCAGCGTTTTCGAGAGGAAGTGTGCATTATCGTGGGAGGGGACAAATCAGTTGGTGTGACTAACGTGATAACTTGATACAGCAATTCAATGTTGTTTGAAACGTCAACAGAACAGGAAAAGGTTTGAACTTTGGTACGGTTAAGGAAGGAACTGTGTTGGCCAAACAAAAGGCTTGGTGAGTTATTTCATAGAAGGAAAAGATTCGGATGGCAAAGGTTTGTTTGATACATAGTAATAGTACGTAGGCACTTTCTTATCAGTACCAAATAGCATAGAACAAAAATGCATAGGAACAAAAGCAAAACAATAACGACGTATCTTTGTGTTTTAAATTTTACCTTGAGCTATCAAATCTTTCAATGAATCATGATTGAAGTCTGTCCGCGTAATAAAGTTAGTGATGTATTTATATGGTTTATTTGGATCTATCATAATATCCTGTTTCCGGCAGCATGTTAATGATATTACAAAGCTACGATATTATTTAGTACTAGCTGTACCCGCGACTTCGTTCGCGATTGCCATACCTGCCGACAAATTAGGTATTCACATTTGACCACAGTTTCTCTAATATTAAGATACGGTGTAAAAAAAAAACTTCAATGTTCAGAATTGGAGCTGTTACACAATTTAGGTACCTAAATATAGGTAATACCTAGGAAATAGATCTAATTACGTAGGTAGCACACTAAGATTCACTTTCGTGCGTTTTCCGTTTTGTGATTAATTTTACGTAGTAGGTACTTCCCAACTTTTGTTTTGTGATACATTTTATACATTATACACCTTATGTACCTTCTTACTTCCGTAACTTCCGTTGCGTGGGTCAGTTTAGTATTTTGATTGATTTTTCATTCGATATGCCTGACTTCGATAATCTATTAGAATTACTTACCTAAACTGTTTCGACTTTTTATCAACATTGTGTGAGTGAAGTTTCGTGTTGGTCTACCTACCTAGGTAGTTAGTTAGTAGGTACTAGATAGTTTATTATTAAATACTTACACCATTAGAAATTAAATAATACATGACACATTAATAAATAATACATACGTTGTGTGCCTTGTTAATCTCCTTAAAAAAACAGTAATTACTTTGTGATATAAAGCTTATGAGCGTTGTTTATGTAAGCGACGTACAGCGCGCGCGGCACGGTAAAGTAAGAACTATCAACAGGTCATAATATCTGATGATTTAGGCGCGCGCAAGATAAAGCGCACGATTAGAAGAAATTAAAAACATTTACACACGCTCAACTTAAAAATCAACAACATAAATAAATCAGAATCGTGGTAACTTCTTATAATGAGGCAGAACGTAATCACACGCTTATCGCGTCAATGGCTAAAAAAATATCTTTTTTTTTTTTAAATTTTCTTATATTTTATTCCACTTTGTACCTTGCAACACTGTTTCGAAAAGTTTTTAAATCAGTGCGTCCTACCCGTCATGACCCACGGAGCTAAGACGTGGACACTCACGGTAGGGCTGGTCCATCAGTTCAAAATCGCACAGCGAGCTATGGAATGAGCTATGCATGGACTAATAAAGGCTGATGATGATGATGATAATGTTGACTTTTTTTACGATCTTGCAACACTATTTTTAACACAAAAATAATGACTGAAATCGGACAACGCGTTGATGAATTATAACTCATTTCGATTTTCATCCCCTCTTCAAAGGGTGGTCTAATATAGGCAGAGATGATGATGATGTTGACTATTTTTTACAATATTGCAACATTGTTTCTAACAAAAAACAATAAATGAAATCGGACAACGCGTTGATGAATTACAACGAAGTACGCATTTGACTTTCATCCCCTCTCCCAGGGAATTGTTCTGAATTCCGGGATAAAAAGTATTCTATAGCCTTCCTCGTAGTATGAACTCAAATCATGCCAAGTTTCGTTTGAATTCATTCAGTAGTTTCGGAGATATGCGCGGCCAAGATACAGACAGACAAACAGACAGACATGAATGAAAACAATTACATTTTTGGCTTCAGTATCGATAATAGATTGCCCTCCAAAAAAAATTTCAAAATATCTTCAATGTACAGAATTTGACCTGTTTTAGTTTTATTATAAGTATAGATGGATAGATAATATACTATCTTGTTTAGTACCTTACTATAGTTCCGAAGCGCGCTTTTGCGACTCTATGATTTAATTGTATTCGTTTGATACATATGCATGATTTTCATTTATTTTGTCGATTTTGGCAGCATATTCAGTTCATAATACTTATCATGAGTATTTGTAGGCTTATTGATTATGTAATGGCAAATAAAGAAAAGACAAACGCCTTTGTTTGCCATAATGTCTTACCTACTAGGATTTGCATTTCATACAATACCTATAATACTATTGCCAACACTAGGTACCTACTACTAACCGTTTTCACCTCTTACTAAACTGTTTGAAGTTTATACCTATTAAATTTGTTTTTAAAGAAACAATCTTTCACATCTGGAGATCAAGATCCTGAAGAATCCTTCATGAAATCTTGTCTTACGTTCGTTTGTCTTACGTTTAATTAGGAAACCGGGAAAACAAATCATTTCAAGTCAGGTTTCTTGCAATACCCTGCGGTTGCAATAGTAAAGCAATTTAATACCCGCGTTCTTAGACAATAAAATTACAATCGATCGTAATGTCACATGCCTTGTAAAGAACGTCATGAGAGAATTCTCTTGACGATATTCACGAATCACGATGCAATTTACTAGCTCCTGTCCAGTAGGTTTATGTTTACTAAAACTAAAACGGATAAGAGAAAACGAATCAATATTTTAACAGGCATAGAATACATATAGACTTAAAATTTCAACAGTTTCCATTGCATCAACTTTGACCTGTTTTTTTGTCAGGTTAAAAGCCCTGCCGGTATCTGGATATTTGCCAAACAAGCCGACACACGTTATGCAATCCCTTATCGACCCACATCTATGGGAGCACTAAAACAAATTTTAGATACAATTTTGTCTTTTAAATTGGGTGCTCTAGATAGAGAGGTTGCAATTTCATTAGATAAAATGGAACAGCGTCTAAAGTCAAAGGCAAGACAATCATTAAAAGACCGTTGGACAAAACATTAATTTAGATCAATTGAGCTCATTAAAACATGAAATTTCGTTAGGAAAAAGACGTTACAAATGTAGAAAACACAAATTGCTTTGGTTATAGCCCCAAACTTGTTAAGTTTACTATCGTTAAAATTCCAGAACTGGCGATCGCAATGAATATTTTCAGCGAAAAACCTCGCTGAAGCTTGTAGACTTGTAAAGCAAAAGCAAACAGTTGAAAAATCCAATTAGGTTCTCATTTTATGGCTGAATTCTGGAATGTACAAGGGAGGGTGTAGCTTCGCCATCCCATTATCATTTATTGGCCTCATTTTTCGTCGATGTTTATAGTTTCGCATGAAGACATTGACATTTTATTAGGACATGCTGACGTCGTTATGGCTATTGAATTGGTGGACATCAACAAATTACTTTCAACAATTTATTACTAGGACCTACTTAACTGAAGATTCATTTATCAATTCAAAATTAGCACAATTTTTGCGTACGGTACCTACAGGCAAGGAAGCTGCAGGACAGCAGCTATGGTTCAATCAGAAGCAGAATAACTCTTTTAATAAATACTCGACAATTTCACACTGCCTGCAGTAGATAGGTAGGACTGGCTTTAGCACTGCCTAGTAAATGCATTATATGCATATTGAAATCGAAGGTTACGGTTTATACAAGTGGACAATCATAAATAAATTTTATGAATTTAGAAATCTTTTTGGTCATACAGAAATAGGGCTTGCATTCGAATATTAAATTAGTTCGAATATTCGAAAACTGAAATTGCAATATTCGAATATTCGATGAAACTCAATAACACCAAACTCAGAACTCTGATATGCATAAAAAGCCACACAAAAGTTCGCGCGCAACACAAGTTTAGGTTGCCTGCGTAGTGCATTCGCATATTTGACGAGACTCTTCTGTCTATCTATCTCTGTCGCTCACGTGAATGACATTGTGTTAAGAGGGCGTAATGCACGCCATTTTGTGAAAAGGATAGGCTTATGATTTCGCGTTCATAGGAGCGGGACATACCATACATTTTTGGAACGGCGGCGGCGTAAGCGCAAAAATCATGTTTTTGCTTATTTACAAGAAAACTACACAACTTATGAAGAAGCTGGTTCAAGGAACCAAATAATTAGTAATAACCTACAAATCAAAATATAAGTAATTTCAATAGACGGCAGGGTTCCTGCGATCTTGACTAAATTATGTGCGAAATAATGCACTTTCATGATTTTCAAATTATTAAAAAATATTAAATTTATAACATGCCAATCTACTTACTACCGTGTTACAGTTCCTCACCGTGTTTATTTATCTACTTGCTACTGTGTAAAATTTTATTGTAGTGTTTGCTAAAATACCTACTAACCTAGATTTTGAAGACTGTTTTTAGTAATAATTTGTGGTTGATTGTGCGTGTAAATCGCCTGTCTCGTTACGGCGACACAACTTTTTGTTAATTTTATTTCTTTTGTGTGTTATTTTGACAAATAACTCATAAAATAATAAAAGAAAACGTCATTATAACAATTTTCTATTACTCGAATAATATTCGAATTATTCGAATAGTAGGGACCCAAAAAAAAATTCGAATAACAATACTAATTCTAATATTTGCAAAATTCGAATAACAATACTAATTCTATATTCGAATATTTGCAAGCCCTTTAGAGAAAGCTTCTTATTCAATTTGCGCTTACACGCTAAGCACAAAGGACTGAGCAAAGGAAAAGTCTAAGGTAAACCACAAATCATAATGGATACCTACTAATAGTCTGTTTATTTTGCCCACACTCAATCAAAGTCAAAGTGTGCGCACTGCGCACATACAATGACTCCCGCTAAGAAACATGCGTTGTTCATATCTTACGGAAACAACCAGGGCTGAAGTTATTTTTGTAATATACCCACAATACGTAAAAATATGTTTTGCAATTTTATTTGCAGGGATATGACGTTCTATTTACGTTTATGGGACAAAGTTAATGTCCTTCCTCAAGTTTATTTCTACACCTACCTATACGTACCAACTTTCAGAGGATCGTGCGAAGGGCTGTTTCATTCAGGCACCCAAACTACAAAGTAATCTGTCATTTCATTATTAGCCGAATTTAGCCACCTTTAAATCAAAACATCGCTAGTTAGGATACCTGCATCCACCAGATATTTTCATAAGTTTAGGCGGTCGCGGTCCGCTATAGAGTTTATGTCACACATCGTTACCACCACCACCATATCGCACACACCATATCGTTAGGTACCTAGATAGTTAAATAGGGTACTAGCTAACAGGCTTTGCTTGCTCTAGCCTTGAAACAACACAAAGACAATGCGATTTGTAATCCACTACCATAGACAATATAGACATTCAGTTCACAGAGCGCGGGTAAAGTTACGTTATCCATGTTTTTGCCGGTCTCTAAGCGGACACGGTTAGTATTTTACTTTACGCTTTGTTTAGTTCTAACACTCTGACTTTGAATAAGTTGACGTTCTTATCTATCCAGTTGTAGCGAATGGACAGCTATCCACTCAACTCCTACGATGTATGTATGTAGATGTACCATTGATAACAATTTAGCACTTCCTGCAATGTTGCTCATATCACAGCTCACTGTTAATAAAATGGGGGACAGACGACCTTCACGGATACTCCATTCATTCACGACAGTTCAATTACATACCTTCACCTTCCTGGCGTTTGAATAAGATATCTATATGTACTGTAACCGAATTATAGTAAAAAACACTGGTTTTGATACTCAGACATTCCATTATGTTACAGGAACGGAACTGCCTACCGGTGCCAAAATGCAATGTGCCAAGTTTTACTTTACTTCGTGAAGTAAAGTAAAACTTGGCACATTGCATTGCAAATCGTGATTTGCAATCCCAATTCGGAATACGACCATATTCGGCTATTTTAGACCATCCAGATGCCTTTATAATGCCGGCATTGGTTTAGGTATAGTTGTTTTATGCAAGACGCAATCTTCGCTGCATCGATCTACATAATGCAATCTGCTATCTGTGGCATTGACTCCTTTCTAACATTGTATCGCACGCTCATCTCGTCAATCTGTTTAATACGCGATGGAAGATTCAAATGTTATTTTCAGTAGGTAGGTTTTGCAAGGCTAGAACAGGTGGCTCAAGCTCATCAGCACTGATACCTACGTCCAGTGCTGAATGTGCCATCAAGCATTGTGGTTTTGCAAAAATCACCACGCTAGGTGTCAAACGTTCATGTGTTATTCCCCAAATCTTGTAAAAGGTGCAATGTCTTCATGATGAGTTCAGGTAGTACTAGCTGCGTTAAGTTTATAAGAGGATAGGATAATGCAATCTGCAGTCGTGACTTTAAGCCTCGATCTCAGAGCGACAGGTTTATCAACAGGGTAATTTTGATCGTAAATCGAGTAACAAAGCATGTTGCCATATCATTAGAGAAGCGATCATAATAATATAGAAGCATACAAAATTTATTTCCAAAATCAACCGGTCAAGGTAGGAGCCGAATTAGCATAACACCTACACTACATCCATGTTTATGCTTTCCTTGTAGGAGGTGAATTAAATACGTTTGTACTTCTTATTTCGCTATTTATCTAAGATCTGATTGATTCATTCTGATTGTCAGAATCGCAAATTACACATCATCTTTCCTTAACTTTCTTAGCCATACGGATGTATAATGACCTAACCTAACAGATGTCTATCATTCACTTTTTGGTCTCTCTTCGTTTTATTTCCCTTATTCCTATACTTATTTTTATCATCTCATACCAATTCCATTCTTTATACCATTCTAAGACATTAGGAAAATATAAGTATTTATGCATAGGTACTTACCACGCTAGCTAATAATAACTGATCACAGATTTATACTGGAGAGAGATTTTCACCTGAACTTTGGGTTTGTTTTATCCAAACTCTGTGGTGATTGTCAATGTTACTATTATGAAACACAAACAAGACAATGTTGGTAACTTATTACCTGAAACGTGATCCTCGTGTGAACGTAACGTATACTATGGTAGGTGCTGCTATTCTAAATTCATGCGGAGCCGGTTGCGAACTTCGCACCAAATGCAGTGTGCTCTAAATAGCTCTACTGACTATGAAATAATAAATACTTGGGGATCAGCTTAGCTAATGAATACTGTTACACCTGTTGGTAGTAAGAAATCTATAAAACTGGTGTTTTTATTCATTGTACATACCTAAATTAATTATAGCACTCCTACTGATTACATAAAATCTAATACAGATGCATTGCTTGTTTTGTCACCACTACCTTACATTGATCGGATTAAATTTTAAGTGATAGTTAATTTGATTTTGTAATAATTTATTATTTGTAAATATTCCGACACAAATTTATATGTTTGATAATAAATAAATAAACTGAAACTTACCCACTGGGAAGAGTGTAGTAAGTAAATGAAACTTGGTAGCATAACGAAAATAGCCGGGAATTACTGGAAACTATTTTAGTTCCAACGTGTTCCTAATTCTGTTTCCTTATTTTGTTCGAAAGAGGCGAAGGTAAACAACATGCAAAAATGTATAACGCATCGCATTATGTTCACGTATTCCCATTAGGCCACAGTAAATTCAACTTTGCTAATTGCATGTTATAGTTTTAAGGAGTTTTTGAATAACTTAGGTACGCACGGACCAAAATGTAAACGATATAGACTGTTGAATTACTATGTATTTAGTCACTCTAAATACATAGTATTGTAAGACATTAGTACAAAGGTGACATAACACGTGAAAGTGTGACACATATAAATTAGCATTCCGCATTGACGCTTACAATAACGGAACGGTCATTCGTATCGTACCATTATAGGATTCATAAGCGATGCCATTTGAGTAACCAACTTTGTACGTTACATAGGTTCTTAAACAATAAAGAACTCGTACCTACTCATTTCGTTTACATAATAATGAGAGAAACCTGACATAGGTACCTACGAATACGAAATGCTTCTCTGGAAATATAGCTGAGCTACACAAGTCTACAAATATATCTCTTCATAAATGAATGCAAATACTTTTGAATGTTATTTCTATGTTTGCTAAGGAAACTATAGAAAGGTACCCTGTCTTTCTTTATTCTAAGCGTACGACTTGGCGCAGCCGGTATCAGCGTTGGATAATCCAACGCTCCAAATGGAAATCTCTCAAATCACGTCATTTAACACTGATGAAACTACCAGCAATACCTATAACACTTACCAGCTTTTACTTACCTTTTTTTCCAGGTTCGACGAAGGCCGTGATGGTTACCTAGACCTGACCGAAGTGAAGCGAATGATGGAGCGACTTGGCGCTCCGCAGACGCACCTCGGACTTAAGGCGATGATCTCCGAGGTCGACGAGGATGGAGACAATAAGATCAGCTTTAGAGAGTTTCTACTTATTTACAAGTAAGTAGCTACTAGCTGTACTGATAAACTACATCACATTACATAAATCATTTTACTATAGTATTCCTACCTACAATCCACATAGAAAAAACCCGGACAGAACACCCGGAATAAATATCTGCAGATACTTACTACCTACATACTTAATAATTTAATAATACACAATAGGGTAACTACTCCAATTTTATGAACATCTTATCTGACGGCATGATGACCTTCAATTTTTGCTTGACTGCGCAACTTTCTGCGCAGTCAAGCCACGTCAAGCAAAGGGAGGTTTATATTTTTTTGAATTGGATCTGAAGATTGAAATACTTAAACGGAATGTCTTTAAAAAAAACATTCCATAAATTTGTTTAAAATAACTCAGGTAACATTATTTTTTATTCCTATTGTAATGTTCCTTAGTTCACAGAACCAATCCGATTAATACCGACCCACGATTTAGGTATACCAACCCAGATTTATTCAATAAGCAGATAATGAAAATGACGCGATGTGGCGCGACGGGCGAAGGTCCGTCAGCGACGCAGGAGGTTGCGGGTTCGGTTCAACTGTAAAACTGGTTGTACGATCTGCAAATATTTACCGTGTGTTCTAGGTATTTTCTATGTAAAATAAAAATATCTATCTATTTAACGTATTGTATTAAGTATATCAGTCATCTAGTCTAGATGACGCTGTGTGGATTGTCCAGCACTATCTATTTACAACTTCTCCCAGGTGGGACCCACGCGTTGTCCTAGGAAATTATATTCAAGATTTTGCTTTTTGCTAAATTGGTTGAGAAAATGTGACGACAATAATCCCACTATGATGCTGATTTTATCATTTTGTATTATATTGCGGGTAGCTTCGATATGGAAATTATTTTATTGGCTATCATACCATACCAGTAACAGCGTCTTTCATAACAACTTTCGTATCAAATTCGTAAGTATTACGTGATTTTACTCATTAAAATATTCTAGCCACAGGTTAAACATTCCGTGTTCTAATTTATTTACCTTTTCGATTTATAATCTTATAAATAAATTTAATTTTATAAGCAGGTAGGTACAGTCAACACCGGAAGTAGATGATTTAGAAAGTCAATAGATATTAATATTAATGATCGGATTTTGTACTACTAATTTAGTTGTACTATAATACGTTCAAAAAATAGGTTCTAATGAACGCGATAAAAACTCGTAGGTACGATACGTACCTGAAATCTGTCTAAAAATTTACCAGAATTATATGTCAAAATTTACACATCATTCTGGTAAATTACACTGTAAATTAACTAAGTACTATTAAAATAATAATCTCACTTGATTGATCTACTTTTAACAAATACCCTACTTACCATGCAAGGCAGGGTCGCAGTACTAACATTACCATGGCTGGATGATTGACGTTCTCAGTGACGCAGTGGGCGAAGGTCCGCCGACACGGGAGGTTGCGTGTTCGATTTCCGCCTCGGAACAAATGTTTGTACGATCTGCAGATATTTGTTCCAGGTCTGTGTGTTTCCTATGCATAATAAAACAATAATCACTATCTATTGTTATGAACTTTACCTGTTAACTAGAACTTCCCAATACATATGGGGCTAGATGTGAAACTGTGTGGATTGTCCAGAATTATTTAACTAACTACTTAATTTATTGAACTTGGAACTTTCCTATGTAGGTACATAGAACTGATAAAGAAACTGGTAGGTACCTATCTACCGAAATTGTTAAAAAATGCAATAGTAATTAATTAGTAGGTACACGCCGTTTTTTGCTACTTAGATATTTAAAGTAGGTATTTTTTCTATTTTTCAGGAAAGCCCGAGCTGGCGAACTAACAATGGACTCAGGACTAGAAGCATTGGCCAGACTCACCGAGGTCAACGTAGACGAAGTAGGTGTGAATGGAGCAAAAAATTTCTTCGAAGCAAAAATAGAAGAGCTGTCAAAAACGAACAAATTCCACGATGAGATTATTCAAGAACAAGAAGAAAAACGACAGGAACTTGAAGAGAAGGCACGTAGAAGACAGATGTTCAAAGAAAAAGCTGCCTTATTCCAACATTAGTGTAGTTAAAATGTATTTAGCTAGTATAATAATCTGTTACCATGACTAATATTGAAATAATTTTATGTGAACGCAGGCCTAAAGATTTAAAATCGTTGTTCGAAAGTATGGGCCTAACTGTGGACTTAAAGTTGGCGCTCACACGTTCAATTCCACTGCCGTACAACACAAAAATGAGCATTCAAATATGGGCTTACGCTCATCATAACATTTAGATACGTTTTACATGCGTACACCAGCAGACAGCGCGCGGGCCACTCGCTTGAAGCTTGCGGTAAGCAAGTCGTTATGTCACTGTAAAATGTATCTAAATGTTACAAGTTTGAGCCCATATTTGAGAGCTTATTTTTTTGTTGTGCGGCAGCGGGGTTGGAAACGTGAGCGATAACCTTTAGGCCTATTTTGTCATTCCGTAATTCAAATACTTATACTTACCTCAGACATATTAGTAATAGCTCCACATCCCATCTCCAAGATAAATTGCTACAAGCACAAGCACTAGCCAAACTCAATATAAAATGTTTGTAAACAAATCGCTAATTCTTAACCTAAAATTCACTCTGTTGCCGCGACTTTTGATAAGACAAATCGACAAGTAATGTCTTGTCGATTTGAGATCCTACCTACAATATCTACATACTATATACAATAACTTCCTACAATAAATATTGCTTACAATTATATCTAAAACTAGACACCAAGCAAGTGAGTTTTAGTTATTTGTATTGTGGTTTGTTTACAAACATTATACATCAAGTTTGGCTAGTGTATAAATACTAATACTTATTGTAATGTATTACTTAGGATAGTACTACTACACGCAATCTAAGTTATACTTTGCTTACTACAGAAAACAGCTTCATTGAACACAAATTGGGTAGATTACATTCATGCCCTTGGACTGTTCTGTTTCAAATCAATATGAATAATTAATTGAAATACCTACCATAACAATGTAAATAAAAAAAATGTGTATCTTTAAGTAAGAATAATTGTAAGTATAGAATTGCTTTATATGGAATTATTATTATTGTTAAGAACTATTTGCAACAATCAATAACAATTACTATTTTTTTTGTGTAAAATTTAAGAATTTTGTTATTTCAAGTACCTAATTTTCATAATTGAGCGATGCAAATAATCATAGACTTTTATTTTTAATTGTATTTTGTTTATTCTATAAATATAAAATAATATAAGAAATGTTAAATAAATGAAATAATTAAACAATTGATGAACAAAGCTTTTTATTTTTTGGGAACAATAAATTAGGTAGGTGCTTAAGTTTTTATAACTGTTTTCATTAAATACTCTATCTTAAAAAAAGACAGTATAATATACATATTCTTAGAAAAATAATAAATTTATGTTATTGAGAATCATCCATGTTGTTATCGTCATCAGAGATATTTTGATTGTCATTTGTGTTCAAATCTATGGATTTTCTTACCAATGGAGGTGCATTTTCTACATCGATGTGGCATGTACTCGCTAGAGTAGATATCAGGCTGGCATTCTGAAATGAACAAATAGATTTTAATTATGGATTACTTTAAAATTATAAACAACTCCCAACCCAGCTTTGTATGGGTAGCTTAAGGTTGAAGTGGAAGTACCCCTATGTCCACATTTGAACTCGATTTGGTCCATAATGCATTGTTTTTTGCTAGCATAGCCAGCCTAACTCCATCCAAAAGCGCAGAATCTTCCTGGGGTCTTCACAGGCTTCGCGGAGTGACCTCGGCAAGTTGAGGATTTCTGTCCATTGTGCTGTTACTCCCTCGCATTCCAGGACTACGAGGGCAGCTGAATCGTCGTCACATAGGCATCCCCTACAGAGAGGGATGTCCGTCGCTCCGAAGGTGAATAAGTGCTTGTTCAGTAGGCAGAGTCCTGTTAGTGTTCCAACTAGGATACGCAGGCCCATTCTGTTTAGGTTAAGTAAGCGTTTTGTTAGCTTCGGTGATGTTGAGGAAGCGCCGCTCTGGCTTGTCTGCATTCTAGCAGGCGTGTCCATCGTTCGTTATGCATCTCTCTAGATCTGAGCCTAGTCCATGTCTGGAGCAGTGAGAATGGCAGGGGTAGGAAGGGCGTTGGACCTTCAATGGTTATTTGTGATCCCCTCCGAGCCAATTAATCAGTGGCGTCATTTCTTAGCGATTCGCTATGTCTCTTAATCCATTGAAGGGTGATCCTGTTCTTGGTGGATATCCTTTCTAATGCTGAGGTGACATACGTACACGAGCTTGGAGTTGCAGCTGTTTCCTTCCAGAGTATGGCAGCACTGTCAGAGAGAATGCATTATGCATTAGTCATTAATTCCTCTCTTCTGCACGGCTGTAGCAGCCTGGATTATTGCTACGCATTCACATTGGAATATAGAGCTGTGTCTACCTAGTGTTGTGGATATGCTCATGTTGAGGTCCATTGAGTGGATCCCAGCACCAGTGCCTGTATCGGTTTTGGAGCCATCTGTATAGATTCTGACTTCGTGGGTTCCTGATTCATCTTTTTGATCATTGTATAGCTGTATCTGGTAGTATTTGTTAAGTATGGTTTTACTGAGCATTCTATCACAAGGGGCGGCTATTAGGGGTTCATAAATTCTATGGCTCTGTCCATGATATCAGCATGGGGACTGCTTGTTGCGCCCCAGAGCCGCTTGTTGTGTAGTCTTAGTGCCGACATCATCCCCTCTTGTTGTATGTAAAGGTCTAACGGTGCTAGATCTATAATGATATCTAGGGCAGCACCGGAAGTGGTTCTCATGCAGCATGTTATCACTGAGCATGCCATTCTTTGGAAGCACTGCAGTCTTGTTATCACGGTGCTCAGTTCCATTCTGGTCCACCAAACTATCGCTGCGTATGTAAGTGTTGGTCTCATGATAGCAGTGTAGAGCCACATGGTTTTTTTGCGGTGAAAGTCCCCAAGTTTTTCCTAGCATTCTGCTGCATTGGTAGAAAGTGGCGGTAGCCCGCTGGAGTTTGTAGTCAAGATGCTTATTCCGCAGCAGTTTGCTGTCTAGTACGGCCCCTAGATACTTGACTTCTGTTTTATACTTCAACTTTATGTTGAACAGTTTTGGCAGTTGTAGGATTCCTAGATGTCTCTTGTTTGTGAACATTATTAGTTCCGTTTTTGTTGGATTAACTGAGAGTTCATGGTCTTTGCACCATGTTTCAATGGTTTTAAAGGCGAGTTTCATCTAGTCATCTAGTGTATTCACGAAACAGCCGGTCGACAGGATCGCGAGGTCATCCGCATATCCCACCGTGACCAGACCGTGGCCGTTTAGCTATAGGGTAGGTAACTAAGCTTAGTCAGTTTAACACGACTTTAACTGCCACAAACGCACTTAGCCGTCCTTGCGAGCCTTTTCGCACATTTTTTAGTAAACATTTTGATAGATCTAATAAAAAGGAAGAATTCCGTAGGTTGCTTTCATATACCTACCTAAATTGGTTTGTATTTTCGTCAGCATGATTTTTCCTTCATCGTTTTTTCACGGTTACATTTCATAAAATCTCAATAAGTTATACACCTAAACCTTTCTTGTGCATCATCTATTGGTGAAAACCATGAAACACTGTTCTGTAGTTTTTGGGTTTCTCACATTCAGCTAAACGGATATACAGTCAGACACAGCCGAGGACTTTGTAATAAGTGGTGAAAAAAAAATTGCTGGTTATGGTCAGACAGCATCAATAAGACTGAAAGTAAGCCAAAGAGGTCTGTCTGTATCTAATTACTTGTTTAGTACCTTTTCACAACAGAACAGCTGAACAGATCTGATTTAAATTATAATAAAGGCCAATAATAGATATCCTAAGGAGGTTTAGGCTCCTTTTTGTTAAGGAAAAATATGTGAATGCTGCTGAAGCCGGTGGGACTCAATACTCAATATATTTATTGTTGCCATCACATTGGCTTAATTGGTAGGTAATATATATGTAAGTATCACAATGTGAACTTTGTTGGGTGTAACAACAAATGGAAGGCAGACCAAGGTTGTTTTTGGTAAAAATATGTAGGTACTAAGGTAAGTAGTAGGTTACCTACTAGTTGTCTAGTCTAAGCAAGTAAAAATTATAAATAAAATTTTGTAATTTTTATTATGAGTCAGTTTGTTTTTGTCATTTTAAAATTAATTTATGTCATTATAGCATTTGTTGATTATTCATTGTTTTAATTTATTTATGAATATGGAATTGAATTGAACATCTTTCATTATGTTTGGAAGCTTGTTGTATATTTTTATGGACATTTTATAAGGGCCGGTACCTACTGTGCATACACAGGTTTGATGGACACTTACTGAGAGAAAAACACTCTATTCAGAAAAATAGCAGTAGTATGGTAGTATTAAGGTTGCTCCTTTATTTATATACTTACATGAATGATGTTTCTCTCAAATTGTCCACCTGGATTTGTAAGCGTCTTTATTTGTTGAAGCTCTTTTGATCTAAAAGAGAAAATAATAATTAGTGTACCTAACTTTTTTGTTTATAGAATAATATTTATTGGGACACTATTTAAAAAAATAACAGACAGGCATCGATTAAGGTGTCCGCCGGCTCCAGGCGGCGCGGCGGATACTTGATCGATGCAGATTATGGTAGTTAAATACCAACGTACCTACCTAGGTACTTTACTTTTTGGCGAAATTGAGGCTACGCTTACAATAGCTGAGTAGGGTAATGGATCACATTGGTAGAAACTGATAGATCTGGATAGAGAAGCATAGAAACTTACAAGAGTTGAGCAAGTCGGTTTGCAGTAATCAACTCGTCTTGAATTTCCTGCCGAAGCTGTTGCACTGTTTGTCCAGCTGATGATGTCATGATAGTGGGTGGCCTGGCCTGGCCTGATTGCAAACAAATTAACTTTGTGATGCGTAAATGAAAATTATTTCAATTCCAACCGTACTCCAGCGGGTCTCCATTCAAAACAAACAAACAATGTTGCCAGATTGAATTTAACAAAATCAGTAGAAAGTCGAGTAAAAAAGTCAGCCACTTCACCCATCAGGTCAGTTCTTACCGAGATTTGTTAATTTTTAATGTCAATGGCTTTTTGAGGCAGAACATAGAGATTTTGTCAAAAACTTTATATATAAAACTTTTTAAACTTTCGCTACCTGTTGACATATTAAAGATTAACTATCGGGTATTTATTTATATACCTACCTCTTGTTTTATTTTCCCCTACGTTTCCATCGCGTTGCAGCGATTGTGACCACGAGTCCACGCATTTGAAAGTAAGAAATAAAAGAGAGCAAAAAGTACGACTTTTTCAGTCCCGCAAATCCAGTGGACCTGCGGAATTGATGAAATCGATCCCGCAGGGTGGCGGGATTGAGATATAAATGCGGGATCGGCCCTAATATCAATATTTGCAAGTTCTAGCTTTACATTAGCTTAGTTGGCAACACAGTCACCGATGAAGGTACATAACCTATTTACCTACCTACCTATTTTGGAGATTGTCGCTAAAGAATGTCTTTGTCAGTGTTTTTAAAGTCAGTGTCAATATTTGACAAACAGTACCTACAGCTGAAAGCTAGTCGTACGCGCGCTCGGACGAAGTAAATCACCTCCCCCTGCGCGTCTTTTTGTTTTCGCAGAAGTTTTGTTTTGTGATTGATTGATTGTGCTAGAGTGTGTGTTGTGTTGTGTTCAACTTCAACTTCACGGAACGTTTGTTTTCGTCCACAAAAATGGAAGAAGCTGTTTCAGTAAAACACGAAGGGAAGAACATGGATATAAAACAGGAGAAGCAAGATAATGTCGACAGTTTCAAGTATGAATTCGATTCAGGTAGTCAGGATAGCAGCAAAAGTGGCAGCGGAGGCTACCAACGCTGGGCGCCCAATTTGAACGGCATACGAAAAAGTGCATTTACGCCTTACAAGTCCATGCAATGCACTGCGCTTACGAATCTTCAGCGGGGTAAGTGTCATAGTGGCTAGATAAATAGTTATTTATTGATGTGTGGGATGGGATGAGGACGGGTCGTCATTATGTTAGCGTAAGTAGGTAACCACGGTATACAAAAGTACTTTAACTAAGGTCGATATCGCAGGTAACACGCAGGCGCGAGTTCCGGAGCTGCCCCAGCCTGACAGTAGCTTCCACGCGAAAGCTGGTCGCGGCGAAATATCTCGACAAGACGTGAAACTGGAGCAGTATGTTGATATCACGGATGAGCACGGCCTTACCGCCCTGCACTGGGCAGCTAGCTATGGCCAACTGACAAGCTGCCAGGATTTGGTGTGGTGAGTTACATACATTGTACCTTTGTTCTTTGTGTCACAAAGAAATGTCATCTCTATCTTTAACTGAGTCTACAACACAAAGTACTGTTAACTTAAACTTATCCAATGTTTAAGCCTAAATTATTTTTACTTATCTAAGAAACAACTAAGTAAACCCACATTTTGTCTCTAGCTAACGTCAAGCTATAAGTTTGTAGAAATCAATGTGTTATTCACATTGGTTTCTACAAACTTATAGCAAAAGTATACTAATAATAATGTGTTCAGATTGTTTAAGTTTAAATATATTTATAGCAAAAGAGTTCTCAATAACAAAAAGTTTCTCTCCTTTACCTACCGTAAAGTCCCATTACTTCGCCTGTAAAACCTATCTTCGCCTGATTTAGAAAAACCTCCACAAACTATGAATTTTGTATGATAACCCTGTAAAAAAATTACTGAATATGATGCATTTTTTCAACATGTCAACAATTTGCACACCATTTGCAGCCAAGCTCACATCAATAACAAGGTATTATCAATTTTTGCGCATAAAGTAGTGTCACAATTTTTGTCACACCAAATAACATTGATTCCCTACGACAAACCACTGCAGGTTCGTCAAAATAAGTTCATAAAATGTAATCGCCTTCTATTTGTTGTTATTTAGAATGAATTGTCTTGTCAACAAACAACTTACACTTGCAGTGTTAAAGCTGGTCAGGCTGTTGACTAATTCTCAGATCAGTTATTTAAGCGTAGGTATGGGTTTATTCTTCTATATTTGATTCATTAAAATTTTTTCACTGAGATAGGAGTCTCATCTTTTTTTACAACACTTTTTACATAATATGTTTCAGTTAATTTGCTTATATATTTAGAGGCATTCTGAAATTTAATATGTCTTAAGAATTATTTTTTATCTTATAACTTTGGAAATAAGTATACTGATTAGCCTATTTTGAATAATTATTATTGATTTTGGTGGTTTTAGTATTTTTAACATTTGTTAATTCTTTCAATAAAATTTTATTTGCTACTGGGTACATACTTATCTTTCTACTCATAAAATGCAGCACACGCATTCATTGCATTTTTGACAACCCTAGTTTACATACATGCTTACAACAATTCTGTAATTCTTTATTGTACACAATAGTAATACATAAGCATGATTTAATTTAATAGGATATGAACATAGGCGAGCTTAACCCTGAAAAGAGTTTTCTTCCAGCAAACCTTAGAGTTATAGGAGAGGCGATGGAACAGGTAGAGGAAGTGTACAAAAACAATGAATCGAACAAGATAAACTGACAATTAAAGTAATAGTAGGTAGCTATATATATACAATACATATAATAAACATAGTAAAAATAAAATAATAATCACTAAATAAACCTAACCTGTTAACAATGTATGTAAACAGGTGGATATCGGTGCCTAACTATGCCTACTATAGATATTTACAAAAATGGACTTTTTCTCCTTCAAGATAATATCAAATTTTCTAAGGGACTTTTGACATTAATTTTCCGAACATAGTGTATCCTACCCATCTTCTATACATACTTTGTGATGGTGGGCGAAGTTACGGAACAACACCTGAACTTCGCCGACTACCTTTGGGATTATCTTATGTAGTTTGATGGCTTCCTAATCTATATGTCCATGCTCTAAATCGAATGGCAAAAAATAAATGTGCCATTTTTTTTTTACAGGATGATATATATTTTAAGCACAAGAACGCAAAATTTGTCAAAAACTAGGTGGATTAAAGTAAGGGGACTTTAGGGTACATCTATTAATCTGATTGAGAAACACAAGGTGCCACGTTATTCATGTACCAAGTCGAAACTGGGTTGTTGTGCACCCTATACCCAATTGATCGGCATGGTTGATTTTCAGAAATAAGTTGTTTAAATTTTCATCCAAAAAATAAACTCATCTCAAACGCTAACTAAAGCGACAATTCTATCACTAACGCAAACAAACCATTTTGCCGACAAAATTTTAGGGTTCCTTTAACTAGGCCGCCTTTTTGTACTAGATTTACCTTAGTTTATAAGATTTATTTATTATTTTTCATGTGCAAATAAGGAATACATTCATTCATGCCCCTAAACCTTAAACTAGGCACGTACGTAGCCCTTTTTAAAATTTCGCGACTTTCTAACATTACTAAAGATTATTTATGTATCGCGTAGTTCTAATAAAATATTGATAAATAATCTTTATTAGGTACCTACGTAGACGTACCCACCACGAAACAAACATACTTTCCTAGCCTGTTTATCTGAAACGTTAAACAATAATAGCTTAGAAGAAAAATGTACGGAACCACCGTAAAATACAGTAATAAAATAAAATTGTGGGCATGGCTAAACAAAAGATGGCTACTCGCCGCGGTAGTCTCATTGGCTCACGTAACGTACCTACTACGCCTACGCAACAGGAACGCGCCAATGGGCGCTAGGACTGGCACTAGACTCTACACATTTAATGTGTATTAGAGATGGGCCGAATGTGGTTTGAACCGAATACGAACTTGGGCCGAAAATTCGGTTGAAATAAAATATTCGACTGAAGTTCGGCCGAACTTTAGTTGAATTTTGTCGCGCTTTCTTGAGAGCGACACGCCAAGACTTGTTTACGCACTTACATGAATTGTTGCTAGATGCCTCCCGTCCGAACTCCGTGCTCCCCCGCGTGGCCTTAAATACGTCATCGGTGTGTCGCGTGCTTTTGTTTATATTTACGAATTAATTGTTTTAAGTTAGTAGATTAACGAGGTTTAAATAAACAAATTTTGTTATTTGCTTGTTGCTAAGATGAGTGCAAGGAAGAAACCAAGTGTTTGGACATTTTATACGGAAACTTACTATTCTGAGCGACTTTTCTCAGAGGCAGGAAACGTATACGAACAAAAACGTAACATGCTTTTGTAAGAAAACGCCGAATCTTTGGTGTTTTTACACCACAACCTGCCTCTAGTAAATTTTAAACATGAGTACATGAATAAAAGAATAGAGTTTTAAAACTTTGATTGAAATAGAATTTCGGTCGAATTTAAACCGAATTTCGGCCGAATGCCGAAGTTCGGCTTAAGCTGCCGAAATTCGGTCTAACCGAATGTAAAACGAATTTCGGCCCATCCCTAATGTGTATACTAAAGTATGGGCGGTGACAATTCGAGGTCAAGAACCTTACTGATGAACAGCTGATGTTAGGGTTGGTCACTTACATTTTGTGGATGCAAGTTTGGAGGTCTTTTTTTCAGTAAAATACTTTGAAACCCGGAAGACCCAGAACAAAAAATGTTCATCGGAGCAGGGTAGACCACCATCTTTCCGCTTAGTACACCAATAACGTGGCACTTATTCTGAGAGAATATTAAATTTATTTGGTATCTACATACTCTTGAAGGCTTCTGTTTCAATGTTCTTCAGGTGCGGTGCCAATGTAAACATGCGGGGCCCGGAGGGGGAGACAGCACTGCACCTGGCAGCCGCAGGAGGGCATCACGAGGTGGTCAAGTTTCTATTGAACGAAGGAGCAGATGCAGACATACAGGATGATGTAAGTTTAGGATATGACAAATGAAACTTAAATAAAACTTAACAGAAAATTTTATTGCAAGGTTCGATTCCTGTTTTGGGACAAATGTTTGTACTATCTGCAAATATTTGTTCCGGGAGTTCTGGGTACTGGTTCTGGGTCTGGGTGGTTCTGAGTATTTCTATGTATAATAAAAAGATATTTATCTATGTAATGTATTATTTTTATCAGTCATCTAGGTCCTATAACACAAGGTCTGCTTGGCTTGGGGCTAAACGATGTTGTGTGGATTGTCCAGCATTATTAATTTATCATTATTCATTCATAGCCCTAGCGTATACGACTGATGGAAGTTGGCCCCTTTGCTACCTTCTCGGTACCTCTGTGGGGGATCTAATGGGAAAGGGATCTAATTCTAAGTGGGGAACTTCAAACTATACTGCCATCCCGCATGGGAAATCGGGCACTATTCCCTAACCAGTCAGAGGCTGGCGTAACGCGCAATCTTGACCATGAAGCGCTGTGCGGCGCGGCGTACGAGCAAATAACTACACAAGCACTAACAACATGCAAGTGGAACATCGCTTCAACGGCTAAGCCTGTATAAATTGCATAATGCATTGTTTAAACAACCCCTCATCTTTGTTTTCAGTCTGGCAGTACAGCACTGATGTATGCTGCATCTGCTGACTTCCCATACACTTGCAACGAGCTCCTCGTCAGAGGGGCGGACCTCACTCTCATCAATGACTATGATCAGGATGCTTATACTTTGACCACCACCAACAACTGCAAACTTGGTAAGGCTTTTTGCATTTTTAATTTATTGCAACATACTGTATTGCAAGGAGTGGAAGGAAAATGGAGAGGCCTTTGCTCAACAACTCAGCTCACTCAACAGCCTATATTGGTCCACTGCTGGACGCAGGCCTCGCCTTGATAAGCACCTTATTGGCTTTTATCTCAAGGGGTGTAATGCCCATAATACGCACGCTGGGCATGCGAATTGGGGATCGCAGTTTGGTGGTAAAATTGTTCTGCAGGGGGCGCTGCTGTTCCCCCGGTGGATATTCTTTAGTCGCCTCTTACGACACCCGCGGAAGAGATTTTATAATACTATACTAGCCCGCGGGAAGAGTTGGGTGGTGCAAATTCTAAGAAGGCCAACAGTGGGACAGTAAAGGCTGGAAAAAATTATAATCTGCATTTTTCCAAAAGATTAGGAACGTTTAATAAAACAAATGGGTGTCCGAATTACATTGCACAGGTAAAAGTATTTGCAGTTTTTTTTGCGTTCTACAAGGTATGTATAAAACTAACGGAAAAGTAATTTGCCGCAAACCATAAACTACTTATCTATGAACCCATGATAAAACTAACTATGAGCTATGGTACTATTGGAGCATTTGGAAATAGGTGTCCTGGAATAATTCCAGCAAAATAATATTAAAAAAAAAAAAAATAAGCAGGAATTCCCAAATGTTCCAAAAGTACCACTGCATCAAAGATGTAAAACTTAGCACGAAAAACCATAAAAAACGGTTTTTCTGGTGGATCGAAAGAATCAAAGAACCAACATGACGTAAATACGGTCACCCATCCAAGTACTGACCTCGCCCGACATTGCTTAAATTCGGTGCTCGGTAGTAAACGTAAACGTGGTATGGACGTTGGCCCCCGTAATTATTATATTTATTATAATTATTTTGTTACAGCTGTAAGGCTTCCCCCGCACTGCGGTATCTCACCGCGCGGTTTTTTCCGCAGAATTCTGCAAATATGGAAATTATATGAAGCTACCCGCACTTGCGGGAAAAAATCCGCGTAAGTAAAATGCAGTAGGTACGCGGATTATATCCGCGAGAAAAAAATTCCCGCGGAGTGAGGTTCCGCTGTGCGGGGTAAGCCTTATGCAATAGTAATACACATTCGTCAAAATTTCAATAGGGTAGATATTTGACATTTTTTTTACGGTTCATGAGACGCTGACGGACGGACAGACAGCGGAGGCTATGTAATAGAGATTTTCATCCTGTGGCTATGGTTGACGTGTTACATGAACATTAATCATGTAATTCCAGTCTGCATTTCAGTTGCTTGATCTTTACTGGCTAGGCCAACATAGTGCACCAGTTGAAATTTTGCTAACGCTTGTAACTTTGGTGGAAATCAACAAACAAAACTCTTTGTCGGTGGAAATGTAAAACTAATTCATTTAAAAGGAGTCCGTCCCGCCTACCATTTCCCGCTCTACCCTTTAGCGGTGGAAACCCGGCCCCTAACCTAACTTTCAAATTCATTCGACCGAAGCAACCCGCCAACTAGGCTAGCTCGCAGTGCGGCCATGGCCTAACCTTCCCAAGCAAACAATCCCCGTTTTAGATTGATCAATTACGTTGCGCTGATTGTAGCACCGCGCCTTACAGCTACACGAAAACAGGACGGACGGTGACACCGCTGTGTTTGTTGTGTGCGTAACTGCCTACCGTGTTTTTATCTATACTTATTGCTATTTTTAGAGAACCCTAGTGTCTAGATAAACCTATCATAGGATTTAAGACACTATTGACCAAAAACATGTAATCTCTTGGACAATAAACGGTATCTATCTATCTAGCGTGATATGAGCAAATGACTTGATGTGACAACGCACAATAGGTACCTACTATAAGTGTTTACGACTTTTGACGGCAAAAACTTGATATTTGCTCTATAAAAAAATAGGTAGACATGCCTGCGTTTATGTGGTCCCAACCTCAACAATTAACAAACTTTATCTTATTATATTATATTTGTTCCAGCGCAAACGGCGATAGAAAACTTTTTGATTGGCTGCCTCAACAAGATGTGAATGTTTACCACAGTTACCACTCTTTATGTTTCGGCCAACCAATTGCAGATTCATTAGCCTGAAAGGATTAAATGAAAGTACAGGGATTTAGTTCGTAAAACGTATTGATATATATTATTAAGTTTATTTTACAATAACATGACATGTGACCATAAAATACAGACAATATCAAATTAAACAGATTTTTCATTGTGCCACAATAGCCGTAAGTAAATAATAAAATTGTCACACTTTACACAAAATCAGCAACGTAAGTACGGAGAAACGGCCGTATGACGTAGTTATAAGGTTTTAGCTGTACATAATAGAAAAAGGCCAAAAGGCTTCTTGTCCACACACGGTTTTTCGCCGTTAAAATCTATAATACGCGCCCTTAACAAAATCAATTCACTGGCAGTTCAAAAACGTTATGCATTTCAAGTCTATAAAATTTTAACAAAATATTAGCACCATTTCCCAAACCCCACCTAATAAAAGTGTAATTCCACTTATAGTAACAGTTAGCAGTCGTTAGTTCTATTGGTCCTCATTTTTACTTATGACTAGTTTGACTCTTAAGGTAACACTTGTGTCGTGACGCGTCTTCACGACACAATAGAGTTTCAAGCTTTTGCGAAACACTCTGCAGTGGTGGTAACATATTACTTTACAATTTGGACTCAGTAAGCCAGTTGAATTTTTGCGGTTTTCTGTTGGACTGTGGGTCGATTAGTATATTGATGATACTGGGCTTGTCGGTTACAGCAATAGCTTTTTTCAAGGCTTCCTTGATTTCGTCGGTGGTGCGGCAGAGATGACCGGTTTCACCGAACATTTCCATCATCTTCTCGTAGCGGACTTGGACGCTGAGCGCTGTTGGTGGTGTGCTGAAAAGATAAAAATGTTGTATTAATTAAAGACTTTCTAGAATGGTTTTTCACGACATAGGTTCTGAAAAAGATTATAATTGTGCGCGTTAATGTACTAGGATAATATTTGATTAAAGATAAAAAAAAATAACAATCTAATAATAAAAACAAATTAAAACTAGTATTTACAATTGAAACAATTGAGCTAACTGCAAACTGTTGCAAACAATCTACAGGTAGCTTGATTACTTTTTTTTATTACTAATGTTCAAACCTTTTAAAAAAACAAGATTCAAATTCTTCTTAGCTACCTAAAAACATTATCTTCAAAGGCAATTCTCTCCAATAAATCACTCGATAAATATCAAACTGTCAAATTTGACAGATCTTTCATATAAAAACTGTCAATTTGATAGTTCTTTTGATATGAGTGATATAATGGTGAGAATTGCCTTCCAGAGCTAACACGCACTTTTGTATCACTTGTTATTATAACGAGATATCTTTTGTTACAAGCTTTTTTAGTTTCAAAGGTTTTAAGATTATTTTTATGAAAAAGTGCTTAATGACTTACCACTGTGCAATATCACCGCCGGATTGTATGTCTTCGAGGACAGCCTTGTCAAAGCCGCTGTAAATACCGTTGTTGTTCACGATGACAATAATGACGGGCAATTTGTAACGGAACATTGTCTCGATCTCCATGCCTAGAATATACATAGATTTCATATAAAAGTAAGCGATTTATAGAATCTTCCTAAACAATTTTAACATCATTTCCCAAAAGTGCCATTCTGCAAGTTATAATAAGTAGTCTCACATCTACAAACTGACTGAAGGCAGATGCTGGATGCGGTAACTTTAAAACAGAGCGCTATTGCGCTTATACTGGAGGGAGGACTATGTTTAGCAGTGGACTAGCTGCGCTGATGATGCAAAAACGACAAACAGACTTCGCAGAATAGCGTGCGATATCCACATCGGCGCAAAATCGTCACTTATAATTCCTAGATGAAAGAATGTAGAACCTGAAGACCTGAACCTGAGAACTGTTTCAACCTTGACACCTTTGACGCGTGTCCGTCTGTCTGTAGTTTATCTCATCTAAGGTAAAATACCAAAACGTGTATCTATGACGATACGATTGTCATAGTGAAGCGATTGGATGGATCACATTGGTCCTTCGCGCGGGCACAAACTTAATCGACCGATGTGGCGCGGCGGGCGAAGGTCCGCCTGCGACGCAGAAGGTTGCGGGTTCGATTCCCGCCTTGGGACAAATGTTTGTACGATCTGCAAATATTTGTTCCGGGTGTTCTGGGTATTTTCTATATATAATAAAAAATATCTATCTATGTTATGTATTGTATTAAGTTTATCAGTCATCTAGTTCCCATAACACAAGCTCATACGAGTTACTAATCTGGACAATAATAAAAATAAAATAAGCATACTTTGGGGAAGTATGCTTACTCTGAAAATAAAGTAAGCATACTTTGGGGCTAGATGATGCTGTGTGGATTGTCCAGCATTATTTATTTATTTTATTTAATCATTGACCCCACGTTGGTCCTTCGGAGCTCGCGACTTTATATGAAGCTAATCAACAAAACTGGTATTGCTTTTCTATTCTATTATTTGTTGTAATGTTACTAACCAGAGAATCCGAAAGCTGAATCTCCCTCAACGCAGATAACTCTCTTGCCAGGCGCGTGGTCTCGGCACCACATCGCAGATGCCACTGCGAAACCAGGACCCACCTGAGGAATAACAATATTAATCAACAATCTGTTTATACGTTAGTTAAACTTGCGTAAAAAATAGCTCTAAGGCGTCAGAAATTTAGCAAAAGTTGCGACATAGAGCCGTAATTTTAATTACTGCTTCTTTTAAGAAGCTGCTTTTGTTTATTAAGGGGTTAACACACCAAGCAATCCTGTAACGTCAATACGTAGGTCTTGGTGAGATGTTTTATTTATTAGTAACTCAATACTACATTGTGTACAAGTGGTCTTAAAATAAGGGATGTCTATAGATCTTTACCGAAACTATTTATATGTCCATTATGTTAGCGCCTTCGCTGACTATGATGGAATCTTGTAGGTATTTAGTAAATAACTCACCCCCATAGTCCCGAAAGTGCCCGCATCCAGCCTATGCCTAGGCTTGTTGTTGAGCAACATCCCTCTACCGATATCCATGGTGTTAGCGCCTTCACTGACTATGATGGAATCTTTCGGGATGTTCTCTTGAACGGCTTTGAATACTGCGAAGTAGTTGAGCGGCGTCGATGTGTTGTTTGCTTGTGCCTGGACATTGATAAAGGGGATTAGTATCACAGTGATATTCATCACATTATCACCAGCACTGTGGAACGTTACTATAGAATAAAAAAATATTTATTTTGTATCACAAATAAGTAAGCTTGCTCAGTCATAGATCTATGCTTGAGTGACGTTTATGTCATCGAAAAGCGTTACTCAAGCATAGATCTATGACTGAGCAAGATTTCGTAAAACGAGCCTCAGACTCAGACACGAGTACACCAACAGATGGTTAAATTTTAAACAGTTGTTTTGACGTTTTTGAAACAAGTTTTCATCGAAGCTGCCAAATTGTCGGATTATCTTTTGGGGTTTTGAGTATTTTTCTGGTAGAAATTGGCCGTTGCGGTCGCGGCGTAAGAATAGACCCCTCCCACTCAGCCTGTAGATGTCGTATGAGCCGACATAGGGAACCTACCAGGGGAACGGCAGCAGCTTCCTTTTGTGTATTTTAACACCCCCATTGCGATCACCATTCTGCTCCTGCAGACGGTTTGGGGGAGGCTCCTGCAGACCTATTCACGACTAAACTGCGATCTCTAACCCCATGGGGGTTAGAGATCGCAGTTTAGTCCAGCGTGGGGATTACGGCATTTCCCCTTATGATAAGAACCATTAAGGCGCTTATCAGTGGAGGTATATGTTGTCTAACAGTGGACTAGCATATGCTGTCGGATGTAATACTTACAGCAACAAACTCAGTATTGGCTTGCTGTTTCTGCTTCAGCGCAGTCCACCAATCACTCGACGGTTTAAGAGAGTATTTCTTATTATTCAGCTTCTTAGTCAGAGCCTCTGTGAACGGCTTGATGTCGGCGTTCACTGCAAGTTCTAGCTTTACGCTGTTGTTGAATTCTTCGGGAGATATGTCCACCTGGGAATAGAAAGTAAAGGTCATGGCTAAGTTTAAAACCAGAATTAATTTAGGCAATTGCAATAATTTTGTCTACTTTAAAGGTAGGTAATTTTAAACTGCGAGAATACGAAAAATATCGTGGAATTCTAATGTTTTTCTTGGATTATCTGCACGCTTGCTCTGAATATTTCTATCAATGGGCTGTTGATTTTGTTAAACAACAAAAAAAAAAAATAAAAAAAAAAATCAATCATCTATTTCTCACAGTACAAGCTATGTTTTGTTTAATAAGGGCTGGCTAGATTTTATTGTGCGTAGTTTATTTTAGACCACCAACAGGCCTCAAAATGGGTATAAGTATACAAAAAGTAAATATAACTCGTGTAGATAAAAAATGGAATTGAGGATGACAGTGGGCCAGCATGCTATCCCGCTTAGATCATATTTAATCAAATGTGATCTAAGCGACAGCTCTGTCGCTTAGATCACATTTCTCTCTCACTCTTCTCACTCGCTGTCATTTTCAATTTTATTCTTTATCTACACAAATTATAAAATAGACTAGGCTGGTCCTCTTTTTAAAAGTATTATAGTGTTGTTAGTAACAACTGCAGGAAACTGCACAGGTATGGTCTTTTTCGAGGCCCAGTGAGACACTTTTTGTGCCGTTGAGCCACATGAGTAAGTAATGTTGATGTTCTCTTCAGTGAGAACAGTTTTCTTGCAGTTTTCATTTATTTTAGGTCAAAGTTAACTGACAAAGCTGCTGATCGTCCGATTTTCTTTCAGAGAAGACTTAGGCCCGTATTACGAAAGCTTGCTCAGTCATAGATCTATGCTTGAGTAACGTTAATGCCATCGAGCGTTACTCAAGCGTAGATCGATGACTGAGCAAGCTTTCGTGACACGAGTTCAACAACAGATGGTTAAACTTTAAACAGTTGTTTTGACGTTTTTGACACAAGTTATCATCGAAGCTGCCAAATTGTCGGAATATCTTTTGGTTACCACTAGTCTTAGTAAGTATATTATTTGTTTTACCTGAATAAATTTAACCCCAGGCGCGTATCTCGGCTCCTGCCCGAAATGCAGCAGCCAGTTGAGTCTGGCGCCCAACAGAACCACCACATCGGCCTTCAACAACGCCTGCGTGCGTGTGGTCGATACGCAGTAGGAAGACTCATCGGGGACCACGCCTTTACCTGTCAAAGTCAAAGTCAAAAACTCTTTATTTCCATAAATACAATAAATGTATACTTAGAAAAGGTCAAATTCTTAATAATTAAACACTGACACGGAAATAAAGTGATATTTTTGATTTCAGTCGCTTCGGTACGTAGACTAAAGTAAAGAAGCGACGAAGAAACCTTTAGCCTGTTAGTTGTTATTTTTCGAGTTGGAGCAAATTCCGTCCCACGCTTTTTTATCCTCTAGATAATCTGCTATTTTATAGTAGGCCTTTTTACACAGGAAGGTTTTGACAATTTGTTTGAATTTATTTACTGATAATTTTTGCAACTCACTAGGAGTTTTGTTGTAGAAGCGTATACAATGCCCTTTAAAAGATACATTAATTTTGTGTAGTCTAGTTGTGGGCACAGCGAGTTTATGTTTATTTCTTGTATTCAAATTATGTACATCGCTATTTTTAGGGAACCGATTGATATTTCTATGAGTGTACAATAGGTTTTCATAAATATATTGACATGGTACTGTCATTATGTTTATTTCTTTGAATTTATCACGCAGGGATTCTCTGGGACCCATACTATAGATAGCACGAACAGCCCTCTTCTGCAACACAAATACGGTGTTCATATCTGCAGCGTTCCCCCACAGTAGAATACCATAAGACATAATACTATGGAAGTAGCTGAAATAAACAAGTCTAGATGTATCCACGTCTGTAAGATGACGGATTTTTTTGACAGCATATGCTGCAGAACTAAGTCTCTTCGATAGCTTATCTATGTGTGCGCCCCATTGAAGTTTATTATCTAAGGTGATTCCTAAGAAAACGGTACTTTTTTAACGTTTCTCCTTTTACATTTACATCAGCCTGAACTTGTTCAACATTAGGTAGAATAAATCTAATACATTTCGTTTTGGTTTCGTTAAGCAAAAGATTATTGACATTAAACCAATGGACTACTTTTGAGATTGCATTATTCATTTGTAGATACACACATTATGATAATTTGTTATTATATCACAGAATAAGCTCCTGGTGGCAGAGCGGAATATCCTACGCACGATCCTGGGGCCTACCTGCAGAGAGGACGGAAGCTAGAGAGTCCGAAAAGATCGTAGAGCTAGTGAACGAACCCTAAATCTTCGGCGAAACGAAGGCACGTCGACTCCGCTGGCTCGGCCACTTAGAGAGAATGGGAGAGGACCAGAACTTCTGCAACGCTGGAAAGATGTGGTGGAAGTGGACCTGTGTGAGCTACAAGTAGAGGATTGCCGGAAAACTCCGCAGGACCAGAAAAAATTACGACTTCTCTTATTGGAGAGCGGCACACATCGGAACACTGAGCCATAGGTGGTGGTAGCATGTGTCAGTAAGTACGATAAGGTCATTGGAACGTATCGGCATAGAATCAGAACAAATAAATAAATAATGCTGGACAATCCACACAGCATCATCTAGCCCCAAGCTAAGTAGAGCTTGTGTTATGGGTGCTAGATAACTGATATACTTAATACAATACTACACTACATAGATAGAAAACATCCAGAACACCCGGAACAAATATCAGCAGATCGTACAAATATTTGTCCCGAGGCGGCATTCGAACCTGCTCCTGCTGTGGCGCAGGGAACCTTCGCCCGTCGCGCCACAGAGGTTGTCAAAATAATATAACAATAGAATAGCTAAATAAATAATAGTAAACAGGGAAAGACCGAACACAATTTTGTCAGTTGTTTTTCAATTATCATATGCATGATAATTATGATAATATGTATGACTTGATAACCAGTACAGTGCCCCTGGCTGGCGGCCGAGTGCTCGGTTCAAAATACTTCTGTAAAGTACCTACCTACACCTACCTCGCCCACCGAACTCTCTCGGCCTATACTCGATTCTAGAATACCAAGATATTTTTTGTAAACAGAGACTTTTATGAATGAAAACTTAACCTCCACTAATGAGCGCCATAGCGCCCTGTCTTCTGCTTGCCGCATCCAGCATCTGCCATCAGTCTTTCACAGATTATCAATACACCAAGCTGGAGCGCGTTAAACACTACGTTTGCCGAGCCGCGGTCTCCACTTAAGAACACGTTTACCCCAGCGCTTGTCCGTTCTTCGGTACCGTATTTTAACAGCTATTTTTACTAACCCATAGGTGTAGGCAGGAACGGCAGTTGCGTAGTCTCAATGAGCTCAGTGATAGCTTGTTCCGCTCTCGCTTGCGCCGCCCCCTTGCCGACTATGACCAGTGGGCGTTCTGCTTTAGACAACAACTCCGCTGCCTTGTCCACTGAAGCGGGGTCTGGAAAGGCTGGTGGGGTTGACTCGGCGGCGTAGAAGTCGAGAGGGACTTTGGATTCTTCGGCTTCACCCTGTAAGAATTTATAAGAAGTGTGTAGGTGAGCACAGGACCGTGGCGGATGACACAAACTTCGGGAACCCTATAACCAGCACTGGGTATAATCCGGCTGATGATGATGATGATGGCATAAAGGTACCTACCTAATGCCGAAGTCTTTGTAACTAATGTAATACCTACTGCTCTAAGAATTTTCTGAAATGCTTAGGTATGTTACTATCTATTTTGAATGCTGGCCAATAGTACCTATTTATGAAACGTGAGACGTCGGTCACGCACGGGTTAAGTTGGTAATTCAATATTTACATATATGGAATAGGGATACAAGTTTTAGCTTACAACAATATTTGAGTTCAAATAAACTAGGAATATGAACAATTGAGTGGGTAGGTATTTTTTTACTGCAATGACGTCATAGCATTAACTTAAAGGTCGTTTTCATTGCATTAATTTTAGGCATGGTTAACCATGCATCTTAGGCTAAAATTATGGTTCATCGTCATCTGCAGCAGGGTTTACCCACTGCTGGGTATAAGCATCCTAAAGTGCCTTAATGTAGTTCAATAACTTTTTTCAGACATCTAATGGAGTCTACACGCCAAAGTCGGCGACACAGCCCGGCGGGTTGGTGCCGAATATTATCAACTTACCCAGTGACCGACGTCTCACAATTCATAAATAGTTATTATTTGCCAGCATTCAAAATAGATAGTAACATACCTAAGCATTTCAGAAAATTCTTACAACTGTATTACTCATAATAGCTCTTAATTAGCTCTAATCTCTACACACCAAAGACAGCGACACAGTCCGGCGGGTTGGTGCTACATTTCAGTGTATGAATATTGGTCGCCGGCCCGCCGACTTTGGTGTGTGGAATCCATAACAGTAAAGTATTTAAACTTACGCGATCAGAACACATTATTATAAATATACATACACGGGTATTTATCGCGTTTATTTACCTATTTTTTTTTGACGTTTCAACAGGTTTACACTCTGTCGTGGTCGCGGGATGACTGGAGTACTGGAGCCAGCGCCTCCGCGAAGCCAGGGCAGCATTTATTGCAACTACCCTCACTTGCTCTTTAGAACTAGAAATGTCCGCGATAAACACCCGTGAATGCATACTAATATTATAAATTCGAAAGCAACTGTCTGGCTGAACGGATCTTAATGAAATTTGGCAGGGATTTAGACGGTATTCCAGGGACGGAGATAGCTTACTTTTTATCCCGGTAAAGAGCGGGCGGAGCCGCGGGCAGAAGCTAGATTTAAAATAATCCATAACAATATATTTCAACATACCATCAACAGAGTAGCAGGCATGTCGAGATAGGAAACCCCCGGACGGCCGGCCGTAGCCAGACGGACCGCCTTCTCGACGTGCAATGGGATGAGGCGCTGCGACGGCGGTCTGGCGGTGTACTTGCAGTATAGACGGCTTGAATCCACCTGGAACACATCATCGTAAGCATTATCCACTACGCTTACATTATAAAATGGCATACGTTTTTGGAACGGCGTAAGCGCAAAAGTCAAGTTTTTGCTTATTTACAAGAAAACTACACAACTTATGAAGAAACTAGTTCAATGAACCAAATATTAATTAGTAATAACCTATGAATCAAAACAAAAATCATTTCAATAGGCCGCACGGTTCCTGAGATCTCGACCAAATTATGTGCGAAATAGTGACAAGTCTGGTTTGAGATCCAAACCAGTTAGGTTCGCAAGCAGATGTTGGTATTTATTAAGAGTACGAGACCTACAAGCACCAAAACTGGGAGGGGGAAACAGCAGACAGACCAAAATGGCGACAACTGTTTTTCTTTCTTCCTACCTAGTATACCTGGCTTAATGCTTAATCTCATAATGCCCAGATGACAAGTCACATTCGGATCGCTGAGCCTTTAGGTGTAGCTGTTACTTAGGCATGTGTTCTTCGAAAAGATAATCTTCTGTCGCCAAATAGCATTCATTTGTTCCAGTTTGCAAGGTGTGGTTGCAGGTGAAATACCAGCCATATCATGAGGCTTTACAAGTGCCTTATTGGGTATAGCATTGAGCTGAGATCTGGTTATTTACATTAATTATGTAAGTGTTAGGTGCCGTGGGCTGTTGAGGTTGAGGTTTAGCTGTACTAGGTAACTTACCTATATGTGCCTACTCTACTATCTATAATTATTACCATAGATAAATGAATTCATCCACGATATGAAGTAGTCGTGAGCATTGTTGCCTCCAACAAGGTTATTCATACCAACTTGGCGCTTGGTAAACAATTGCATTAATAATGAATGAGTGAATAACTTCACAATATTTTGTTCATTTTAAAGAAACAATAAGACAAAAGCATTAATTTAATGTTATTTATTCGAGTTACATAATTATTTCTAGCAATTTTATAAAATGTTATTAATCTTAATCCTACTTTAGTATCAGGTATCATACCATTATAATATCTACCTTATCTAATCTTTGTTGTACCTGCATAAGTACTATACACAAAAATATTCTTGTAATCTACGAAATAAATGATTATTATTATTAATATTCACATGAAATGTTTTTACCTGACCTATAAATTATGT
The DNA here is from genome assembly GCA_963662085.1 of Eupithecia inturbata. Taxonomy (NCBI): domain Eukaryota; kingdom Metazoa; phylum Arthropoda; class Insecta; order Lepidoptera; family Geometridae; genus Eupithecia; species Eupithecia inturbata. The sequence goes on from OY759195.1 coordinate 6,882,611, forward strand.
ATGAAGGCAAAACAAAGTCACAGATTTAACCTGAGATAAAAGGGATGTTAATAGTGTAATCTGTCAATTATTTTATTACTGTGTCCATTTGAGTAGTAGATTTATGGGTTGGGTACTTCATTAAAACATTTCCGCGTTTAATTCGTCCTAGTAATTCATTAACCTATACTAGGCGGAGGTTCCATGTTCGGCAACATGTATGTTTTTTTATGTATCTACGTCGAATTCTCCGTCATTTAAAGACTGATTTGGATGATTCTTTTGCAGTTGTATAGAGTATGATCCCGAGGTGATCCCATAACGCGGATATAATTTTCTGCGTTAATTTGTATGTAGATACATATATTGAAATTGATCTGCCAGTAGAAATTACTTATGTTGTAGTTCAGCGTCTCATGCTGACCCAAATTTCAAAATAATTTTAGATTTTGTGTTAAATTAGCTTTTAAGTATAATGCACAGAAATGTCTAACCTGAGGCCATTCCTGGAAGCCGCCTATACCCTCGTGGTCCTCGGGACAGGACCCAGCGATGACGAGGAGCGGCCAACAATTCACCTGTGCGTTGGCCATACCACCGATACAGTGGAGTAGCCCAGGGCCAGACACAGCCAGGCATACTCCTGGCTTACCTGAAAGTATGAGAAGGATACAATACAATACAAATACTCTTTACTGCACACCAAGATAAAGAAAAACAGAACAGAAAAACACAAACACAGAAACAGTTGCATAATGGGCGGCTTTGTCGCTAAGAGCGATTACCTCCAGGCAACCTTTAGATGGACACGTAACTATTGTATAGATATAGACGGTGGCGTATTATAGATAGAACATATAAAAACAAATTTTAATATATAAATGTAAATAAATACTAAGTATAGACAGTATATTTACACTAAATTTATATTAACATTGGAAATCGAAGTAAGAAAGTGTTCACAGACCATATGTTTAAAAATAGGGAGAGATTTAGCTTGTTTTATTGGGGAAGGTAAGGTATTCCATAGGTTATTAATTTTAGACAGCCTAAACCCGCGACTTCTATCATTTTTTGTATTTAAAACAATCACACTGCTGAACACAGCAGCAGCTAAAAACAATTACCTACTTTAGTAAATAATAAAAAAATCGGAACATCATCGAAAAAGTTATGTAAGTGTTATTATTTTTTTACATAGGGGTAAAAAAATCCCAATATAAAAATCTCAAAAAATGTGATGCTGTTGAGGATTAAAAAGACCATCAGACTATTGCACTTGGTTTTACCTACCCTCATTTACCTTTTGGCACAAGTTCTACCGAACTAAACATGCTTACAAAGTAACAAGTTTGTAATTTTCAGTGAATTGGAAGATCAGAGAAACAATTAGTTTTTTTTTTATTTAATCCAAAGTTGTACTCTCAGTTTTTGCCCTTGCAGGTTTATTTAGCTATGTAGATCTCACGTAAATACATATTGATTTTAATAGCACGTACTATTAAGACAGATATAATAAAAAAAAAGAAATAAGCCCTGGCTTTTCGTACAACAAAGTTAAAGCACTATATAGTTCAAATTTCAGAAAATTATTGAAAAATCTTTAAAACATTCTTAAATATATCTGAAAGGCTTTTCAAGGTTAAAAAAGGCGCAAACCATTGCACTAGGTTCCACCAACCTTTCTTTACATCAATTCAGGTCAGTTATTTAGGTATTATAAATAAACTGTGTCCTAGTTAGGGAAACCAGTCCTGAAACAAGGACTTGTGAAAAGGTACCTACTTATAAGACATAATTATAACTAGATACTTTCGCATTAATAATATTAATATGGATAGCCAGTCATTTTCGTAACTTATCATAGGTAGTCTTTTTCGGTAGTTACCATATTTATTTAGGCTGGAAGGAGGCTGGTAAAGATTCAAGGAGGCCTATACCCAGCAGTGGGTGTCTTATAAGGGCTGAATAATGTTGATGACCCCCTATTTATTTATGTAAATACACCGTCACTCATTATTTATACAATTTATTATTGTAGGACATAACTAAGTCTAAATTTATCAGAAGGTTAAAACCGCTGCAAATATTATACATTTATGTGAGATTTATGTACCTATTGGCGTGAGAAAAATTTAATGGCCATTATTATAGGTAAGTGAAACAATAGACTGTTTTAAGATAGCTTACGTACCTACTTAAGTACCTAACTACATATATATTACTTTGTTTTCATCTCAAAAATATGCTAATAATATTTATACATGGATTATAGACAGACATAAAAAATGCTGTTACAATACAAAAATGAATATCTTATCAGTGTACGCAAGTACTTAGTATGTTAAGCTAATTTTTTATCAGATTATTTTGATAAATATTTGACATAACTCTTGATCCAAGTCCATGGGTTGTTGTTATGCTGTTTATATTTACAAAAAAAGTAACTTCTATATTTCTTTAGCACAACAGTTGTGCTAAAGAAATATAAATTTACTTTTTTTAGTTCTCCAACGGTTAATGTTGGAGAACTTTCAGTTGGTAGTTGACATTTAATTTTGTTATAGTCTATGAGGAGAAAAGGTTTAAATCAAATCAAAGTATCTTATATTGAACAGACAGAGGCAAAAGCTGGATTAGGTGGTAGGCCTAAGAGAGACAAAAACTACATAGGAGCAGGCAATCCTTTCCCTCACATCGATATCCTCCATGTCGAGGGTCATGGAGACCTTGATGTAAGACCTTGGTTTGCACCAATACTACACTATGGTAGCAATAAAAGCGCAATAGACTTACCAGTTAGAAAGCCCACAGCCTGGGCAGCATAGCAGGCGGCCTGTTCATTGCGCATACCAACATACTTCAGGCCGGCCATTTGTAATGCTAGAGCCGTCTCAATGACAGGGATGCCCACAATGCCAAACACATACTCAACACCCTGAAAATAATATCGTAAAAAATGTAAATTGGTACAAATAAAAATTACTATATTGTTATTTTATTATTTTTTATTTGTTTGGTTGTACTATAGTGTTTTATCTAACAATAGTAGGTAGGCCAGATTGCATAGGAAATGTTAAGAAGTACTTACATTGTTCACAGAGACAATAAAGAAGAAGTAAGCAGCTGCAAAAAAGTCTTAGTAGGTTGAATATAAAGTAAGTAAGATAGGATTGTTAGTTATTAAGTCAATACAATACAATACAATTCTTTATTGATAACGCCAAGTTACAAGTCAAAAATTAATAAGGTAAGCAATATAGAATTTAATATTGACCTTAAATAATAATAATAGTATTTAATATAAAACTAATAAAATTAATTAATATAGTAAATTAATTTATATCCAATTTAAATAATAGGTAGAGTGTAGAACTCGTCTACGGAGTAAAATGAACTCTCCAAGAGCCATTTAAAAGAATTTTAAAATTTTGAAATTTTTTTGGGTGGAATAGGGACAACAAGATAAAAGCATAAGAAAGTTATCAATTGGTGACCATGAGTAGTTAGTTTTATGTAAATTATTCAATTCAGACTTGATACATAGCCACCAGGACAAATTATAATTTTAATCAAGCACTTAAGACACACAAATTAAAAATACATACATAATGCTGGTAAAAAGGTAGTAAAAAAAAATTAAGGAAATCAGTATATTGGTCTCACCTGCTTCTTCAAGCTTTCCGCCAGAATTGTATTCCCGTCGATACCCATTCCTTGGCTTAGTTTTTGCGATACGTGTATGGACCTTCTAAAAACTAGCTGACATACGCGTCCTAACAACATTACAACAAAATTACTTTTTGAAGGTGACGGAAAGGAAGCTTCCAATAAAAATGAAATGACGTCCGAATTGAGCAGAAGTGGCTGTGAACACCAGCTTTACACAAGATAGGGATCAGTTAACTTACCGCGATATCGGTTGTTTTTACAACCTGTTATTATCACGAGTATAATTATAGAATTTATTATATTGGTAAGCTTATACGCTCGCTACAAGTGGTCGTCCATTTATCTCTCTCTGTGAATTATCGACAACTACCTATTGGACCTTGGTTGGATAAGATTTATCTATTTTGATTATCGCGGGCGAGCGGCTTCGGTGCACAATGCAGCAGCCGTCATCATCAACAACGAAGTGATGTGAAAATTGTGAAACAGTTATGCACTGAACACTGGCAGAAAAGTGACAAACCTAATGCAAACAAGAAGTCAAGTCGAAACAGTTGTGAGCAGTCACTGTCAGCCCGTCAGCACGTAGATGTCAGCTGTGACAGCACAGAATGACGTTTCTAAATTGACAGTAACATATGTTTTCTTATTTGAGATTGTAATCATATTGATTTTGATGTCACAAGATGGACAAAAGGTCTGCAATCAAGTCAAGAGTCCACATAAAAGAAGAAGAAGAAACCGGGAAGTTCGAAAAACAAATAACCACCTGTATAAACACTCGCTCTGGTTGGAACTCAACAATCAATAATTAGTTTCGACTCTTCAAGGTATTATAACAATTTGTGAGCAATTTTAAGGCGATAGGTACATAAAGTAGATTGGCACGTCTTGAAATATCGGACATGAGAAAATGTAAGTTTTTCATCGAGTAAGTAGGTACCTACCTACATACCTACCTATTGCGCTCTCAATTTGAAAATTGGTAGAGTAGAAGTTTAATGTTGCAGTTAATGTATCATCACATCAGGCAAGTTACAACCTACTTAGCCGCGTGCGTGGCAGACGTGGCAGTACAGGTCGAGGTTGTATGTGTATATTTGTGGTTGCAGGTTCGATTCTCGAGGCGCGGATCTCATAGTTACTTCCTACATGTTCTCTAAATACAAGAACGTCAAGAACCTACCCACCCATTGAATATACAATGAAAGTCTAGTTAAATAACACCTATCTACGACCTACGTGATCAAACTTAGTCCAACGCTCGAATGTAACAACAACACGCAGAGCGTCACGATCACGAATCACAAATGGTGGAAAAGAAAACACTATGTCTCTCTCAGTGTAGGTGCTATGTGTTGATTTGTTGCGGTTGCGGGTGCCGGAAGTTCTGTTTGAAACATTTTGCAGTGTACAAACGAAACTTCTATTCGCACTAACCGGTCTCTACTCTAACATACAACACCGTGGCCAAGCCATTCTGTAACTGCGTCCGTGCGAGGACCATCGCACACCGTGCCATGAGCATTCGCGAAAATTGTGATTGATAAATCGTGATTTATTGACTGAAGTTTATTCTTGGAAAAGAAAGTTATTATTAGAAACTAAACGTATTGGACAATTTAGAAAATAAAAAAAAAATGGCAGTGATAGAATTGAAAATTTTTGGTGAGTTATTTTATTTGTAAGGGGCCTGTCTACAAAATTCACCCTGCATGCATGCTCTATTGGACCTATTTTTAGGAAAAAAATCCCATCCCATCTGTTGCAAAAAAGGTTTTTACATTTATGCACCTAGGTACATGCAATTAATTGCCCAATCTATAGCATTTAATGACAAGCATTCAAACCCTTAAAAGTTTAATTTTCGCTTCTCTTGTTAAGTTTGCTACCGTTAATCTACACTGCACTCACGTGCAGTATGAATTTCACCGATTGATAAGAAATAAGTATTGTAGGTAATTTTCCATTAACTAAAAGATAAGCTCAAAATCGGAGACGCCATGTAATTATTATTAGTGGGTTTTATTTACCGCGTTTATTTATGTGTTTTTCCCGACGTTCCAACAGGTTTACTACACACTGTACTGGTCACGGGATGACTGATAAGATAATAATTAATATTGATAATAATGTGTTCAGATCGCGTACATATTTACACAAATATTGAGCGCCATAAAATTATCAAGAGTTTTACACAGGAGTACCTATCTTCTTATTTATCCCAACTCCCAACTCCTTGCAGGTTGGTATATTTTTTTCCGTAGATAGATTTCGTAAATAAAAATTAGGTAGGTAAAGTACTAACTTAAAACTCTATTTATCAATAATTAAGTACTTTAGTAGATAGGTAGGTAAGTGTGCTTAATTAATTTCACATTCCAACCATTAAGTAATTTTGGAAATTTTGATTCTGTTACGATAGTATTTGGTATTTACTTCTGTTTATTTTCTCAAGCTACAAATTTGGCAGTAGTTGATAAAAGTATACCTAATTAGATTATTAAACTTATAAAAATTACTACCTAATTTACTTAATACTTAATCAAAAAAAAGTAAAAATAAGCAAACGCGAGGAATCTCGTGTGATGATTATGTATGTAGTTCCAGTATAATTACATTAGTTTTGGTGGGTTAGGTAAGCACCTAACCTACTTAGGTAGGAACTAAGTAGGCACTTAACCTAAGTAGTTAAATTTTGTTTAATTTTTGGGTTGTCGGCAGTCCGTACAGACCTACATTCTTTTGTTAAGGAAATTACAAAATTTTTGCGGGAGTGTGTACACTGGCTATCTGGACAGTCAAAGTAAAAAGTTTTCCATATGGAAGAAACTAGTAGGTATTCATTTATAAGAGGATATGTACCATAAGTACTACCAATATGTTTTCCTATAAATAAATGAACGAATGAATAAATGAAATAATTTTTCTAGTAGTTGCTTGTCAACTTTAATTAAGTTCTTTTAGTTATTTTCTTTGTTGCTCTTTGAGAGGTTTGGTGCTGTTTGCTTGGTGCTATTCAAATTTGTGCAGTTATCTTGTGAAACACAATAAAAATACTCGTTCGACAATCTATGCCGTTCTCCTTTAAAGGAGTAATTTACCAAGTATTTCAGTTTTTAACGAAACCGATCTCCGATCTCTGAAATACTAAATTATAGATTGTCGCAGAATCGTCGTCACGTAGAATCCTTATGGAACTCCGGATAGTGCGTGCGGTGCTATTTGCACGGATAGATAAATTAATAGTTTCAAACTTGGCACTGGCGCGTCTCTCCATCTGTATTCATCATCATTTCTTTCATCTAAGGTAGGATACCAAAACGTGTCATTCTGCGACGATACCACTGTCCATGTTTATCATAAGCCCTGCTGCGCACAAAAAATAAGCACCTCTATGTAGGTGGTACATAGGAATAATTATTGCGCTGTGGTAGATTTAAGACTTTTTTTTCTTTCCTATGAAGCGATTCGGAACTATGAGTAAGAAGCGAAACCGATCATATGTTGTTTTCGCAGTTTATGACACTTTTAGCCACTTGATTGAAGATGACAGCATGCTATCCCAATACTCTACACGATTTATGCACAATCTAGGTACCTAAATACAGGTACTTATATAAAAGTGTAACGGGTCCAATTCTACTCATTGAAATTTTTTTTGCACAGCGTTTCTTAATATGTGGGAAACTGTGGTCGAATGTGAATAAGTACCTAACAATTCGGCAGGTATGGCAATCGCGAACGAAGTCGCGGGTACAGCTAGTAAATAAATTCGTTTAGTTCAGACACCACAAAAATCTATTTAGGACCATAATGGCAGTGATGCATTGATTGTAATGCGAGAAGGTAGTATGGTAGGAATGATCTCGTAGGTAGTACCTTTAATGATAAGTAAACTCTGTCAGTATTACACCTATAGGTTTAATACTGACCGAGTTTACTTATCTCCGTGTAGTGGGTATGTTAGGCACATTGTTTAAAGGTACTACCTTACAAAACAATTGACTTTTATTTAAAATATTTATTGCAGTGGGTAACGCTGCACGTGGAACAGAATGTTCACAGCATTATCCATGAGAATCATGACATAACTACACAGAAATATATCTAATGAAAACGTAAAACAGATCAAATACCTACACAATTGGGTATAATAAAGAATTTGTTTGAGTTGGTAGTTTAGAACTGTATGTACCGACCTAGCCTAGGTACCTACTTAGCTATAGGTTATAACGTTCAAATTAGGGATTGCAAGAATATGACGAGAAATGGAAAATAAAAGAAAAGGACAATTTAAGTAGAGCATTAAATGGCACCACATCAACTTTCTACTAGCTAGATGAAGGCGAGGTTCTATAAAAACTATGGAAATCAACATAAGAAAAGGAAGTCAAGAAAGTTCATTGCTGCAGGAAAATAAGCGAAACAAGACACGAGCAGTGTCGACGACGTAAGGACTGGACGTAACGGTAAAGTCAATGTACTTAGTTCAGAAATAGTAAAAAACATTGCAACATGCTAAAAGAAACCAAGTAAAAAATTAAACGGGTTCAGACTGGAGAAAAATATGCCTATCCTACAATGGCACAGACTATATAATAAGTAGTACCTATTATAAAATCTAACAATGGTCATTTGTAAGCTAAGTAACCCTTACTAATATTATAAACTCGAAAGTAACTCTGTCAGTCTATCTGTCTTTTTTCACGCCTTAACGGCTAAAGGGATTTCAATTCAATTTGGCAGGGAGGTGAATGGTATCCCGCGCACGCCCTGACAAAGGCTACTTAAGGCTGGCTTATGCCCCAACGGCCTTGAGAACACAAAATAATTATCTGTAGCTGTATAAATAATTTGATTTATTCGTGAAACGTACCATTTGTGTAAAATACTTTGACAAATATTTGAGTGAAAGAAAAATACTCAAAATCAACAGCGTTTAGAAGATATATCCGAATATCAAATATTTTTTCAAATCCTAATTTTGGATATATCTTCTAAAAGCTATTGAGTTTGAACATTTTTATTTCACTTAAATATATGTCAAAGTATTTTACACAAATGGTACGTTTTACGAATAAAACAAATTATTTATACGGCTACAGATAATTATTTTGTGTTATCAAGGTCGTTGGGGCATAGGCCAGCCTTAAAAAGCGCGTGCGAAGCTGCGGGCAGCAGCTAGTATTTTATATACCCTTCTATGATTGTGATGTGATATTATTAATATCACACTACTTCCCCTACTATACATAAATTCATTTTAACAAATATCTACCTACGAGTATACTACTTCACTGTAATACATCAATACAAACAACATATGCAATGTTTGGTGATGACTATTGGTTCCTATATTCCTACAAATACAAAGGTAACCTACCCAAAAAAACTTGCAAACAAGGTTATCATTTATACAATAGTTACCTATATCATTAGACATCTAACAAGTATATTCACATTTTAACATCGCCTTTAACTCCACTGACCATAGAGAAGTTCTAGAAACGTTTAAATATTCTAGTGTAAAGAGTAAAGACCTTTGGGTGGCTTTCTAAGCTTTCACTTTGAAATAATTTTCCAGAAATAAAAAGGCAGTAAATAATTTTCCCCGATATTTTGCTGGCTTTTCACGAAAGTGGAGCGGAGCGGATCTAAAAGTATGTGATAGAACTGTTGCCTATTTCATCAACATTTGTTTTTTTTTTTTACAAAATCTAAAATCCGTCTATTTCCTGTACTTTAATTACACTATTTTTTAAAGTTTTACGGAACAAATGTTAATCTTTCGAGAATAATACTTTTAGGGGACCAACTCGGAATTATTATCTGTACAAACGCGAAAAAATAGTGAAATCGTAGTCAAATTGAGAACCTCCTCCTTTTTTGAAGTCGGTGAAAATACAGGCTGCTGACCAACATTATACGAGACTTTATCTTCCCGCATCGCTCCGCTTTAATTGAAACCAACATAAAACCTAGAATAGGTTTCTTTTGTTTTCGATTTTTTAATACATAGTATTTAGTTTTAAAGGTCTCTGTGCCTTGGTGCAGAGGCGGTGAAACGTGGGAAACTCTGGGGGTTTTTTACCAAGTGATTGTTCGGGTTTGGTGAGATCGGGTTAGCAACAAAGTCGTCTTGGCTTCCTTAGCCAAGACGACGATGAAATCTTTAATAGGAAAGCAACCTATGATAGCCGCAGTATTTTGGCGATTTTTTCGGCAATTAACGAAATCGTTTGACCAAAATAAGAAACCTAAAAAGATATTACGGTAAGCTGAGCGAGCCACCGAAATTTCTCTCTCCCCCCTTCTTACGCCGATAGCGGATGGCGGATCTTAAAATAAAACGGGTAAGTGCATATATCTTATAAAACGCATTGAATGCTAACTACCTACTTAATTTTGGTACTAAGTACCTGCTAAATAATTTGTAGAGCGTTTCTAAATATTAGCGAACTTACTAAAACTCTCAGGTAGAATTGATAAAGCCGTTAAAATTATCCTTGTAAATTCTGCATAGTAAATTTGTATTAGTTGCTATTCTTTATGAAGTTGTTTAGTCAGTATGGAATAATTTTTTAGTATTTATAATAATATTATTAATATATTAGAACTGATATGGATCAGTTGAGCTACCTGTAGATTGTTTGCAACAGTCTGCAGTTAGCTTAATTGTTTCAATTATAAATAGTAGTTGTAATTTGTTTTTATTATAGAATTGTAATTTTCTTTGTAAATAAAGAATTAATATATTATATAATTTAGATATAATTTAGACTCATTACTCGTTTGTAACTTTAAAGAAAGGTACAAATTATAATTTCAGGGTGTCAAGTCAATGGATTTGGTTAATGTTAAAGTGAATTTATACTCAGGACTGTTATTGGTGGCGTCGTATGGGGAAGGCCTATGTCCAACTGTGGACGTTTGTGGGCTGATATGATGATGGATGACGGACAGACGAACATGACAAAACTATAAGGGTTCGTTGCTTGAGGGACTTGGCAGCGCGGCACCCTAAAAATATAATATATGTTTACAACGTAACGGTTGTTACTTCTTTATTTTGGTGCCAGGCGAAGGACCTACCGGACTTCGGGTCATTCAAACCGGTTCCATAAAAATATGAGCATCAGAACTCTCGTAATACTTATACAATAAAAGGAATAGTAATACTGTACATATTCTGACGGTTTATTGTGAATTTAATACGTAGGTACTACTACTTAATCAAGCTCAAAGACAAAGACATTCTATGCCGTTTCATACGATACTGACCGAAGACTATGTCTGGTCTACTATGATAGTATCCATGATGTCCAACGAGTCATACAAAAACATGTCGATTTAAACGTGCTTACCTGAAACGTGAACAGTTCTTTCTCCCATGTAGTCAGCCGGTCGTAAGTTATGTCAACATGTGGAATAGAAACCACGCGAACAGTGGTGTTATCAAATATTCGCGTTGTTGATAGCGTAACTATGTATATCGCTTTTCCTTTGGAATCAACACGTCATGCAGGAAATCGTACTATGTGGAGGAAATGGTTAAGATGGGTGACTGACGACCGAAGGGTAAAATTTTTTTGGAAGTCATTTCAATTTTTTTTGGGTCATATAGTTACATTACAGGGCATGGCGGACAATAGAATCAATAGATTATTAAATCTTTAACACTAAGCTCCCTGATAGAAGTTATAGAGGCAGAGTGCGCATGACGTAGGTACATGCTGAACTTCATGAGCCCTGTGAGGGTGGGCAGTTAGTGCGTTAAGTGGGATGACTAAAGTATTTTATAGTCGATCATAGTATAATGATCGCCATATTGTGTGCAACTGTCCAGTATCTAAGCATCAAGTATCTAATTTATTTATTTGTTGTTAGAATCATGAATGAAAGTAGGTACTAGTTACACACATAGAGTGTGCTTAAGTTGTTTGTTTATATAAGAGATTGGTACTGAGTCTTTCTAGAAAATACCTCGCCCATAGTAGGTACGAAATTGAGTTAAAAACCTATAAAAATTTAATCTAATATGTAATATAGTACTTTTCTTGTCAACATTCTTTTCCAGCTTATCGGGCGAGATAAATTCCAGTTTATAAGGTTTTACCTAGTTTAAGAAATATTGAACTCAAGTGTTTATACAGGGTTATTGGTAATTCACTGACACTGCGTGAACTGCGGGTTTTGCCCATCATCACCAACGCCACAATACTAGTCTTAAATTTGGTAGTATTATAACAGTTCTTTGGAGAGGTTTTATTTGACCCTTAACTTGAAAACACCTCTGCCCTATAGAAACAGTGGGTGTTGTGTGGGAGTGGGAGATCGGTCTTTAGTAATTCATTGAGTTCCGGACGAATATGTTTTTACATTTTGTATCAGAGATATTTAAAAACACATAAGATTTTTTTTATTTCTTTATAAAGTAATATGCCAATCTTTTGTTCACATCTTTATTTCACACAGCAGCTAAATATTTTAAGCACAGCATGAGTTTTTTAGTCAGCATTAAGTCATAAAATTAGACATAAAATTAAAACATTAAATTCAGATCTATCATTCAGAGTGAACGAAATACAGACTGTAAGGTATTATTTATCAACACAGCCTCTCAATTTGAAGACGTTTGTAACTAAGTACAAAGATCATAAGTTGACTAAATAATATGAAAAACAATGACTATTCGGACTCTACAAAGAAATTGTTAAAACAGTACTTGGAACAAAATTGTTATGACTCTAAACATTAAAATTATCTGTAAAACCATAAAATAAAATCAAATTGAACAAACAAAGTGTTTTTCTTTCTAGTAATAAACTTAGATATTATTCTCTTGAGTTTCTATTTATTCCTGCGACTAAAAGTGTCTTGGGATCAGTTAAATACAAATAGAAACATAAAAATCCTAAAGTATTCATTATTTAGGTTAGTTACCTAACATACTCTATGGCGCCTTTTTGCTCTATGGCGCCTCTCATCAACCCTTGAAAAAGATGGTGAGAAGTCTGTATTTTGCCTCTGTCCATAGTCACTTGCACTTGCTCTTCCTGTCAACTTTACCTGCCCAGTCTGCATCTGAATAAGCCTGGATTTGGGTATGATTACCAGTATTTTTATATGGCAGCCCCTGAAACTTAGTTTCTTTGAGGTATCGTAAGCTCCGTTTACCTGCTGTCCATAATTCCTGTGTTGGCTTATCTAGAAATTTGTTCAAGTATGAAACTGCATAAGTGATATCCGGCCTTGTATTGATTGAGATATAGAGGAGACACATCCCACCCACCAATTCTTAATAATTATGGTAGGTACTTCAATAATTATGCTTGAGGATGATTTTTCATTGCAGTTAGTTTCCATTGGAGTTTTATTACCTTTAGGTACAGTCTTGCATTTGAATTCTTTGCAAAATTTTTGTGATCATTTCAGATTGTTTTATTTCCATTTCATGTTAATTTCTTGTGACTTCCAATCCTAAATAATTCCTGAGTTCTCCCAGATATTTCAGTTTAAATTCCTTTTCCAGCTTCTTTATATTTCATCTTCTTTTCCTGAGTATCATCAACTTTAATAATTATCAACCAATTCCCTCGTTTTCCAAAGAGAATGAACCATGTTATGATTGTATAAACCTTTCTTTGATGACAAACTTATGAAACCTTCGATTACAGCATCTGGGTGCCTTTTTCAATCCATACAAATCCTTTTTTAGGCTTTCGTACCCGAAGGGTGAAAACAGAACCCTATCACTAAGCCTCCATATGTCATGAATCGTAAGAGGTAGACAGTTGAAATTTTCAGATAATGTGTACCTATTTTTCTTGGCGTTATAACAACAAATAATAAAAATAAAATATATATATCAAAATCCCATACAACAAACATGATGATTTTGGCTATTTTTGCTCTTAATTTGTTACGGCTGTATCTTTTAAACTACAATAGTACAGTAGACACATGAATCTTTCTATAATTAAGTAACACTTCAACTGTAATAATAACAAATACTAAAAATAAAATAAAAGTATGAATCATCACTCATCATCACTGCAGTGAGAACGTGGTTTCTGTGTATGATAGAAAGGTAATCTTGACGACTTACCTTTTATACACGGCTCATTTGGGGTTTTACCAGGTCAGAAAAGTATGCGTGTCTGCTACTGTGTTTTCAAACCCTATTAATTTGTTCAGCATGAAGTAATCTCGATTTGACAAAGTCAACGGTTAGCTCTCTATTGTCTCTAAAGTTGCGATAACAGTATCATACTCAGTTGGTAGTGTAAGTAGTAGGTGACACACTTTATCTGCATCTTTTAGTGATGCTCCTGTTGATTCTAATTCAGCTAATATATTGTCAAAATTCAGAAAATGATCCTGTAGCCCACTATTACATTTCATTGACAGTAGTTTCTTTCTGAGATAGAGTTGATTGAATATACTTTTCCTTTCTAGCACTCCTTCAGGCATTTCATCATTTTTGCTGCCGTTTGACATTTTTTAATGATTTCAATATATATATATCAGAGACGCATTACGCAATCTTGCTACGTGCCTTGGCATCTTTCTCTTTATCCATTTCTTTTGAATCCAAGAGTGTGGACTCCAAACCTCATTCTTCTAGAATTAATTTCATTCTGAATTTCTGTACTGAAAAATTGGCTCCATCTACCAGTTTTGAAAAGTGCAAAGAAAAATCAAAAATGATTCATAATTTATGATTTTTGTTATTTTCTTTCTTGAATTTACTCCAGTATTTTTCCTTTATTATTGTGCATATATTTGTTGCTAGCGCAGTGGAAGCGTTTAGATTTCTTCATAATCAAAATAATACGCCAATCATTTCTTAACACCTTTATTTAACACAGCAGAGAGAGACAATTCGACAGATACTAAAAACATTCAACCCTTCATCTATCATTCAGAGTGAACGAAATACAGACTATAAAGTATTATTTCTCAAAAGAATTAACACCTGGCGTCTTCACGTACGTGTTCGTGATGATGGACAGAACATGCAGTTCACGCAGTGTCAGTTAATTACCAATAACCCTGTATAGCAAAATTAGGTTTCTCAATCATCCACGAAAGGGATCAATGAAAGATCAATGTTACCTATTAAGAAGGTGTATAGGTACCTACCAAACTTACCAAAGTATCTGCATCAGCACCTATTGCTCCTGTTGTAGATGAGTACGTCTACCCCAATATTTTCCATTTAAGCTGTCTCCAGTTTCACGGCTGAAAAAAACTAAAGCTATATATGCGATTATATAGCTTCAGTTATTATTTAGATAGTGCATATCATGCAATAGCAAGATCAGCTAACGATAAAAAACAGAAGCTGGCCTTCTGTTTTATATCGTTTGCTGATCTTGCTAGAAGCAGTTAATAGCAGTTAATAGAATGGAGGGAACTCGTATATGAAGTCGGAAATCAGGACGACCCGAAGTCGTCCTGACGACCCAAAGTCGTCCTGATTTCCGACTTCATATACGAGTTCCCTCCATTCTATTAACTGCTCATATTATTTAAGTACAATGTATATTATTCCTTTACGACAGATAATGGTCGGCGTGGTCTAACTAAACGCTGAATGCGTAATCGAGGTCGCTCTGAATTGGAACCTTTTGACATTGAACTTCGTCATAATTTACCTACCATCATTCACATGACTTTAGTAAACTGCGGTCATTTCATCAAAACAATAAGCCGTTATTTTTACTCTACCATTTTGTGGTATTTATGGTATGCGACGAAGATTCTAATAGTCGCCTACGTTCCGTATGCGATGCAAATTGACGTGCTTCTAACAAAGTAAAACTCTTACATACTTTTCGATTTTATTATATTGTGATTACGTAGATTAAATACATAATGTTTATTAATACAAAACACTAACTTTACATTAGGTAATTACCTCATAAATTGCGATGGTCAGTATCAGGGTAGGTTAAATCCAGACTTACTTACAAAACATACGTACAAGAGTAAAAAAAAACTCAAATATCTATAACTATCTATTTTTGCCTCTGCAGTGTAGTGCCTCGAAACTTGTTTAGGTCCGTGACTAGGAAAATATAAATAGATTCTCACTCTATCTCATAAATATCTAGAAATCTTCTGTTCTTCCACTCCATCAAACAAAGGTATCTACTGAGTGCTAATCTAGGTAGGCAAGTACAGTTTATTTAATTTATTTTAAAATCTCATAACTTTGACGCCAAAAGACGGTTGGTTGGTTTAATTATATTTGTGGTTAATTCTAACGAAAACAGCAATTTTAGGACTTTCGTAATTCATTTCAGTCCAACGATTATTTATTCTAAATGGTTAGATGAGTAGGAATTAACTAAGATATTTATTTAGTTACAAACCATCGTAATAATGTCGAATTAATCCATGGTTGAGTTACCATGCTCATTCTTTTCAAGCATCCGATTCCGTGGCCTATGGTTCTAAAAATTCGTCATAGCCATGAGTTTTATGAAAGGTAGTTAATATTACGGCCTTCACGAGCATGAAAAGGTAAAATAGGTGTGTACTTCATACATACATACTAAGATTTCACGGCCATGGTTTCTCATTGTATTATGATGAAGTTGAAGTCGATTTGTTTTAGCGCCTCTTCTTCTTCTTCTTCTTCTTGTCAGATGGCTTCTGCGACTGGGTTGTCGCAATTTCGCCAATGTCCGTCTCATGACAGCATCACAAGCTTTATGGATTGCACATTATAATAAAGGTACATTAAAAACTTATTAGTATTTATAAAAGAAAAACATTCATACCAAACAAAAAGAAAAACATATACAATGAAAAAAATATCATGACTGAATTTACATGAACTGGACACTGGCAGAAAAGTGACAAACCAGTCACTTATTGCCAAATACAAAGAAGTCAAGTCAAGTCAATGAAAAAGCCCTTCGGTACCTTTGGGCATGTTTTGGCTTTGAAATTATTGAAAATCTTTGAATAAAATATGTCAAATAAAGTCATAAATTAAATTCAATTTTAAGTGGATTTTAAGTAAGCAGATCATTTATCATGGATGAGATGGTTAGAAGTTCAGAAGAAAATAAAGAGAGTGGGTCATTGGGTAGGGGTGAGGACAATAATATTGTTTAATAGTATCTTTCTCTATTTTTGTATATTAGATGGAAATAAATTCTGAAATCTTTGATATTTTTCGAATAAGGACAAATAGAGACAAAATTAATAGACCTTCGAAAAACTCATATAGTACCTACGACTACCACTTATAAACAAGAACCTGTACACTTATTACAAATAAATTAAAATAAATCCTAACACAACACAGTGGTGAAAACAGCTTCGCTTTACCTTAAGTTTTAGAGACGACTTTGGTGAATAAAAGCTGCGCGTTGAAGTCTTAAACCCCGTCTAAGTTTGTACCTATGCTACGGAGTAAGCTACGCCAGTTTAGCGTTGCGTCTCGCAGCACACTACGAAAATTTCCCCATAATACATTAATCTCAAGTATGGGTGATATAACATATTGAATTGGTATTGATATTTATTTACAGTTTTGGTTACCAAAGTACCTACTAATTTAGACAAAGTTACTTACCTATTTTAGCTTGCTCGTCACCCAAATATAATTTACATAATAGCAATTACTAGCCCTATGTCCTCATTTTAAGTGAATTGTTGCAGGTAAGTTATTCTTATGAGAATTCGTAAACCTTATTTTGGTTAATAAAATATATCACAAAAAAATAACAGTTGGTTTCTTTACTTGCAGACTCAATACCCGTGCGTTTTAACCAATGGGTGATGATCCTGACCAGCTGCTGGGTGGCGTACATGCTGAGGGTAAACATGAGCCTCAACTTAATCGCTATGGTGCCGCAAACGGTGAAAAACAGCACGTAAGAGATTCTCACTCTCTTGCACATTTTCCACTTAATTGGGTCGGCGCAACAGGTTTTCTTCTTCCATTCGTCATTTTCATTTCCAATTATTTATTTCTCAAACAATTTACCTACATTGTGTCATCTCAGCAATCACTCCTTTCTTACTCATATCATCACTCACACAGTCCATCTATATTTTCTTAGGCCTACCTCTACTCCTATATCCATCCACGTTCATATCTAACACTCTCCTCGTAACACGACACTTCCCTCCTCACATGGCCATGGGTGGCCTCCCTATCTTTAAAAAACTGCTTCATCAGCATTATCTATCCTTGTAAAAGTTAGAAAACCTCAATTTTATGTTTAAGTAAGTTTATTATAATGTTTGTAGGTACCTATTATAGTACGTAGTTTAACTAATATTGTTTTTTTTTATTCTTCGAGTGCCACCGTCTATTTTGTTCTTACATGTCCAGTCCATCCCAAGGTTGCCTGGAAGAGATAGAGATAAGGCCGCCTTTGTACTTCGTCTACTCTTAGCATCTATTTCTGTATTGTTTTCTGTCTTTGTGTGGTACAATGAAGAATTATCTATCTATCTATCTATCTATGGGCATACCACTCTAACCTATTGCTTCTTATCTTAACCGTTACTGGCGCAACTTTTAAACTTCCTCTTTTATATGTACCTCGTGTGTTCATAAGTCTTGAGACACAGTAAAACTAAAATATTTTTGGAGCTAAGTTGAGTATTCATTTATTGGATATTAAAATTAAAACTACTGACATCTACCTCTAGATCTGTATTTAAAAATAAATCATTAAAAATGGCCGCCTTTGCATTCAATGCAGGCCTTCAAACGCGTGCGCCATTCATCTATGGCGGCACGAATCTTTTCAATGGAATCCGTTTCGATTCTTTAATAAGGGCTCGCTTGAGAGAATCCAGGTTTGGGTGAGACTTTCTGCATGCCCTCAGCTCCAATTCTGTCCATAAAGAATAATCCAAAGGATTCAAGTCAGGGCTTGACGAGGGCCAATCTTCGCTCCGAATGAAGCCTGGCAAATTGGCCTCCAGCCAACGTTGGGTAGTCTTAGCTTTATGGGAGGGAGCAGAGTCCTGTTGGAAAACCCAGTATTTTCCAGCGAATAGCGTATCATTTAATGGTTTAACCACCGCTTCCAATATGTCGGTTTGGTAATTTTGTGCCTTCACCTTGACGCCTTGCTGGCAAAAATGAAGCGAAGTGACCCCCTCGTAGGAAACACCCCACCAAACCATCACACTTGCTGGATGATGAGTGCGCTGGACATTGCGTACAGATGGCTGGACGTCTTTTGAACTTCTGGCGTAAACCTTATTGTTCTGCCGGTGAAACTTTTCTTCCACCGTGAAGATCTTTTCATCGGTAAACAGGATATTTTTTGGATCGTGTCTCTTCAATAGGTTCCGACATCGTTCCAGTCGCAATTTACGAAGACGCTCGTTTAAATAATGCACTTTCCTTCGACTGTAGGCCTTTAGTTTAAGATCATATTTAAGTATCCTGTTCACCGATATTCGCGAAATGTTGGTCTGCAGAGCTAATTTCTTTTGAGTCCGGCAAGGGTTGCGACGAATTCGCTCTCTGATTACTTTGATGTTGGCGGGCGTCCTTACAGACCGCGGGCGGCCACATCTTCCACGGTCTTCTAAAGAGCCGGTCTCCTTGTACCTCTTTATGATATAATACACAAAGTTCCGACTACATCCCAAACTTTGGATTTCACTAAAAACTTGCATTGGTTTTTTTCCTGCTTGAAACAGTGAAATTACAGTCGCACGCAAATCTTTTGTTGGCGCCTTTTTCACGGAGAATGAAACAAATATTCAAATGTATATTTTTTCTGATTCAAAACATTCGAAATTTAAAATTTTAAAAGTTTAAAAAAGGTTGCATGAATTGCTTTCTTTTTAAATTAATTAAATAAGTTCGTCTCAAAACTTATGAACACACGAGGTATAGGTAAGTTTCTTTCCTCACCACAATACAATACAATACAATACAAATACTCATTATTGCACACCAAGATAAAGAAAACAAGAATAGAAAAACACAAACACAGAAAAAGTTGCACAACGGGCGGCCTTACCGCTAAGAGCGATTTCTTCCAGGCAAACTTTGGATGGACACGTAACTATTGTACAGATATAGACAGTGGCGTATTAAAGATAGAACATACATAAACAAATACTAATAATAATAACAAAATGTTTGTTGTCATAAAAGCTAGGTAATAGACAATATGAGTCCATAAACTAGGAACTGGCTCCTAAGACACAGTTTTTAACTAGTTCACTAGTGGCTTCTCAAACTAATATAAACAGATGTTTATGTCAAAGCAACATAGCTAATAAATAACTAATCTTAAATTGTAGGTACAGGGGGAATAAATTAGAAAAGAAAAACATGTAGAGCTAGTGATTTCGAGCTTGTGCGTTCAGAAGTACATTTTAATGTATAGGTACATTGTATAAGTCAATATACTGTGTAATATATAAATGTAAATAAAAGCTAAGTATAGACAATACATACATATATAAATTTAGTAGCGGCTGCCCGCGGCTTCGCTCGCTTTATTTCGGAATAAAACGTAGCCTATGTCCGGCCCCGGGATACCATCTACCTCGCTGCCAAATTTCACCGAGATCCGTTCAGCCGTTCTTGAGTTATAAATAGTGTAACTAACACGACTTTCTTTTATATAGATAGATATATAGAAGATATATAAATTTACATGAACTATTGGAAATCGAAGTAAGAAAATGTTCATAGACCATATGTTTATACAATACGGATAGATTTAGCTTGTCTTATTGGTGTAGGTATGGTATTCCATAGTTTGCTATTCTCCTCACTTCACACATCCATCTCAACATTCGCATCTCCGTCGCATGCACTCTTCTTTCACGCGGCACTTTAGTGGCCCCATAGTTACAGTACGACAGGTGTTACGATGGTTTTATAGATTGGCCCATCCGCGGATCGCACGTTGTTCCTGTGACCTGTAGCCATTTCATCCATCCCGTAAACATTCTGTTTTTTACATCAGCCGCTATCGATTTATATTCTACAAGTTTCTGCCCGCAGCTTTGCACGCATTGTATCAGGGATAAAAAATAGCCAATAGATACGTCATTCAAAGTCAACATACGAGTAGATCTAATTATTGTTCTATAAAAACTTTTTAAAATTATTTTTATCCCATGGGAACTGATTGAAGCTCGATCAGCTCAGTAGATTTTGCGTTAAGAAGTAACAAACACGATCCAAACTTTCGTGTTTTATAAATTAGTGATTAGGAGATAGTGTGACTCAAATCGATAGATCGAAGACAGTTTTTGCAGTGAAGACCATTTATTAGCTTTAGCTTTGGTTCATTTTGTATTTATACATATAAGCTGTAGGCCTTCCTAAAAATAAAATATAATATATCTTCTATATCTATATAAAAATCAATTGCTGTTCGTTTGTCTCGCTAAAACTCGAGAACGGTTGGGCCGATTTAGCTGATTTTGGGTTTGAAATGTTTGTCATAGTCCGGGGAAGGTTTAAATCAATTTCAACACGGGCGAAGCTGCGGGGCACAGCTAGTATAAATAAAAGACGTAAAACAGTCAGCTCTGCTTAGCTTGGGGTAGATGATGCGGTGTGGATTGTCCAGCACTATTATTTTTATTATTACATTACAGCTGTCACGGGGTGTCGATGGATGGAGGCGGCATAAGACTGCTACGAGTATTTACTGTGGTGTCGCGCGTCGCTGGTGGAGGCTTATGTTCAGCATAAAGCTCTGCGCTCATTAATGCAATACCGCGCCATACAGCAAAATTTGCATTCAAATATGGGTGTAATATACTGGTTATCGTTAGATACATTTAACAGTGAGCTGTCTGTCATCTGATGCCATCAATATAAAATTCAGCTAATGTTACGAGTCAAAACCCGTATTTGAATGCTCATTTTTGAGCTGTACTGCAGCGGTGCTTTCCAGGTGTGCGACAATCTTAAGCCTGATCATAATTATATTTCAATAGATTGTTTATTTATTTATTATTTATTTATTTGTTCAAAATATTATAAGTACACTATCCTTACAGGTACACCTAATGCGATAGTGTTTGATGACTTGAAAGTGGGAATTCTTTCTGCCTTCCCCATTGTTACAGCGGTCAAAATAC
Source organism: Eupithecia inturbata (assembly GCA_963662085.1). NCBI lineage: Eukaryota > Metazoa > Arthropoda > Insecta > Lepidoptera > Geometridae > Eupithecia > Eupithecia inturbata. Next base: position 6,904,370 of record OY759195.1, read on the forward strand.
TATTGAAGTCATTCCACTTCTGACAATTCGTCCGACTCGGCGTTTAAAAGTTTATGCACACTTTTATACGCACAACTTTCTTATATATATCTTTATCGCCTAATATGTACCTAAGGACCGAAACGCGGTCCAATCCTGAAAACTTTTATTGAAATTATTTATTAAAACAAAACAAGCAATAATACAAACTGTAACGTAAGAATACTGAAGTACCTAGTAAAACTGTCATACATTTCTGAAAGTTATGGAGTGGTATTACCTGTAATCTTAATGCATGCCAAATGACTGATAAATTCAACAACCAAATGGTCTTATTACAATAGTAGTACCAACCTACCTACTCGGTACTTTTCAATTAAAACTAGTTTGTCTTATGAGGGCGCAATGCGCGCCATTTTGTGAAAAGGATAGGTATATGATTTCGCGTTCATAGGTGCGGCATACGTTTTTGGAACGGCGTAAGCGCAAAAATCAAGTTATTATTTATTTACTCGAAAACTAGGTACGAAACCTATGAAGAAAGTGGTTAGTGGCCAAATTAGTTTTTTTTCTCAATCGTGTTTCACATTCAAGGAACCTAAGATTTTTGAATTTTTTTTACTATAGTTCTAGTTTCTTTACCACGGGGATCCCGTGAGTACTGAGATCTAGGCCTAGTTCGACGACCAAATCTGTTAGGTTCGCCCCTTAAGGATGCTCGTCTAACCACATAGTTTACAATTTCGTCTTTCTTTTTACAAGTTCGACTTCGTACGAACTACGTACTTCGCATATGTGAGGGCGCGTAAACGAAGTATTTTGTAAGAAAGTTTGGTGACCGGTAATACCCGACATTACCCTACAGCCCACTGACAGACGGACAGACGGACGGACAGACAGTCAGACAGACGGACAGCGGAGGCTTAGTAATAGGGTCCTGTTTTCACCCTTCGAGTACGGAACCCTAAAAATTAACCTAGATAAAATGGAAGTAAAGGTTTGTATGGACTCTACATAACTTGTCAAAAACTTTCCTGATATTGTGGATGAACATGTAAGATGTCATGCTGGATCAAACAAATTAAATGTAAAACTAATTGCATAGGTATCTATTTCTATAATTGATTGATGCCATCAACTGATGAAGCCAAGCATCATTTTCTAGTAGGTAGGTGTGACAATATTGAATCGGTGTCATTAGATTATATTTATAATATAGAGGTACACAGTTGGATTCAGATTGCTATTGGAATATGACAATAGTTAACAATTGTTTCATAATAATACAGTCGTTACATAAAAGAAATGGTTAGTATATAATTATAATGCTATCTTGCTTGGTATCCTAATAAGTATGTACTTTCATATCCTATGTAATAATAACAAGAGTTCTGTTGTTGCTAAGTGACCAGCGAAAAGCAAGCTTTATTTCGTTATTCTAAAATTTACATAAAATAATTGTTGTTAATTTGCTTAGCTCTTACCAAATTGTTATTAGCCAAGCAAACTGTTAAAGTTTTCAACTAGTCAGCAAATGCAAAGCAAATAATTTCAAGGCTGGCTCTGAAAATATTTAGATAATTTCGAGAACAACTACAATTTTTTAAATTATACTCTTAGATCAATTATAACATTATACATATATAAAAATTGTACTTGTTCTCGAAATTATCCATAGAAGAAATTATCTAACGGATACGACAATGGTTGAGAAGTCTTGCCTACCATAAGCGACGACAAGTCCATACGTATGATTAATGTGGCACGCACATACGTAGGTTACTATTAAAATCACGTAAAGGCCTAGCGCAACTAATTCACTGTTTTTAGATTGCAATCTCAATGCGACCCAAAAGATGACGTCGTAAGAAATGCTACCTTGAAGCATGTGGACATTACTGATGTAAGGCAAGCACCCAGGCATCCCCAGGTAATTGTTGCATTTATCTATCAATGGAATAAACCAGGCTCTTATATAAAGCAGTTGATGGCTACCAAGGAAAATAGCTCACATAATGCTATGCTATACAAACATTTACTTAGGCATCACCTTAGACCATATAATTTAATTTTGAGCGTTGTCACCCGAATGCTGCTCATAAAAGAGTTTGAATACCTTGGCTTATCTAATGCACGCTAGGCTAAGGAACCGCCATTAATCCACTTAATTTCTGGTTGTATCAGACACAGAGCGAATGTTAATTAAGTTTCGCAAATCAAGCGTCATAACAACACCTGATTGTAACGTCTTAATAGTGTTTCATTTTCTATCGCTCACTATGTCACCAACTCATTTCATAACAATCGTAAAGAGGAACACAGCGGGCACGAAATAAAAACTGTTGTATGTTTCTTGCAGGATACAAGCGATAAGTTTGATTGGTCTGCGCCGAAGCAGGCCTTGGTGCTTGGCGCTTACTTCTGGTCATACCCTGTGACCTCGCTGTTGGGAGGCATGGCGGCGGAGCGATGGGGTCCTCGTTATGTGGTGTTCTATTGCTCGCTTGCGAGTGGCCTACTGACTGTTATTAGTCCGATAGCAGCTAATTGGAGCTACGTAGCATTGGTAGTCATAAGATTCCTCCTTGGAATTGCTGGAGTATGTTTCATTCATTTCTTCAATAGAAACCTTTGTGATCCGGTCCAGTTTTAATTGAGTACCTATTTTGTTACAGGGATTCATTTATCCGGCTCTTCATTCTTTAGTAGCAAGATGGGCACCGCCCGACGAAAAAGGAAAATTTATTAGCGCTATGATGGGAGGAACGCTTGGAACAGTTGTCACATGGTCTCTTACTGGTCCTCTTATGGAGAGGTTTGGGTGGGAGTCAGCATTCTATGTCCCGGGAGTGGGTACTTTGATGTGGTGTGGTATATGGTGGTACCTTGTCCATGATACTCCGGCTGAACATCCAAGAATCACAGAAACTGAGAGGAAATACATTACTGATGCTTTAGGAGGCAAGGTCAACAAAACAAAGGTGAGTTAATATTGACTATGTCGTCGGTCGGCTGATGTTTTCGCGATAGTGTGTGACTATTTCAATGATTACTTACCTAATTGTTCGATCGCATTCTTAGAATATGGATTACTATTTAATTTTCCTTGTTTGGAATAGTTTTGTATGCTTGCATAATTTGCAAATCACTTATCGATTCTAATGTGGTTGTATGACCTTAAACTTCAAAAATACATAATGTCAATGGAACCGGATAACATTTTTTTGCTATCTGTGATTGAAATACTTGTTTTTTTTTTCTGTTTTCTACTATTCAAGAAAATTGTATTAAAATACTTGTTTATTTTCAGAGTCTTCCACCATTTAAGAAAATTTGTTTGTCAATACCATTCATAGCCATGACGGTCCTTCACTTCGGCAACATGTGGGGTCTTTACTTTATAATGACAGTTGGTCCTAAATTTGTATCCAGTGTACTGGGATTTGAGCTATCAAGCGCTGGAGCAATATCTGCACTGCCATACCTTGCCAGATTATCTCTCGCTACTGTGTTTGGAATTATTGGAGACTTTATATTATCTAAAAAGGCTATGACCACAACTGTGATAAGAAAGTTCTTTACTTTATTCTCGCATATAATCCCTGGAGTCCTGCTCGTGTTTCTGGTCTACGCAGGGTGTTCGACTGTTCTTTCGGTCGCATTGATAACTCTGTCCATGGGTTTCAACGGCGCAGCAACGCTGACGAATTTACAAAACCACCAGGACTTGGCGCCAAATTACGCTGGGACATTGTACGGAATTGCTAACTGTATTGGGAGCACGGCAGGATTCTTCACTCCGATGATAACGGCTTACTTTACGAGGAACGGGGTAAGAGCCAATTAATAGAGATAATATTATTAAGAAAATTATACTTGATCCAAGTATAATTTTCTTTAATCATGTTTATTATTAAGGACTTTATCATGATTATGACTTTACAAAGTAGGTATGCCAGTCCCTTTCATAACCTAAACTTATCCATAACCAACCAAAGAAAAATAAACAATAAAATTACGTAGATATTTTAAGCAGTCGAGTAGTAGTGTTTATGCATCAGTATTCAAAGGTATACTGATGCATAAACATTTTAATTAATGAAATAGCCGCTACTGAATTTGGTTCCGCTAAAATATTAATGAATTTTTCTAAATCTAATCTATTTAAATTAAGTTCAGTCATCAGTGCCCTCCTTCGATCTTTGAACTTGGTGTAGTCTATCAAGATGTGCACATCATCTAGGACTTCACAGACTTCACAGTTTGGAGATTCCGTTTTTTCATAAGGATCCTGAATTTCCTTGATGGATCATGACCAGATCGTAGCCTATGAGGTTTTAATATAACATTGACGAAATTGCGTAAGAACATGTTTTTCTCAACGTGTCTTGGGATTTTTGTGTTGGGTTTTCCTGTGCTGCGATGTTTTGCTTTCACCTAATTAAAGTTAATTTTCCTCCTTTTTCAGAATGCATTTGAGCAATGGCGCCCTGTTTTCTTCATAGGAGCTTCGGTCTACATTATTTCTGCTATATTCTTCTTATTCTTTGGAACTGGAGATACACAATCCTGGAACTATCCAGAGGAAACCAAGGATGGAAAGGAAAAAGAAGATGATCTTAAAGAAATGAATGGTGTCCATGTAAAGAATGGTGACGCCAAAGAGGTTAAGGAAACGCCTCTCAGCGTGTCCTCATGAAGAAAAGAGACATAAACGCTTCTTCTAAATAGTACTTATCAATGTCAATAAAATGTATACTTATAATGTATGACGAGTTGTTGGAAGGTATTCCTTTTGAGGTAAATCTCGATGTTATAAAAGTAAATAATCATATCTACGTATGACTGAAGATTAATTTACAAAAACCGAACTTTATTTAGACGTAGTTAACTGTAGCAAGACAAGCACCTAAAAGACGCAGTATTTCGTTTTAGTTCATAGAAGTTGCATTCGTTTTTAAGTAGGTACCTACCTACTAATTTTATATAAGAGTTTATTTATGTGTTGCCATAAATTTCATCAGATATGCTTATAAGAACGTTTAGATTCATACCAGTTTTGGAACGTGTATGCAAATATGTGATGGCCATCAATCAGGAAATGTGTGTTGACTTTATTTGCAGACTAAATCATTCAGAATTAAAAAGGCGTGTTCAAAATTCCGTATTCTTTCACCACAGTGCTTTATTGTAAAATTTAGATTACACTGTAAAACAACGGTTTTAGGATGTTGGGGCTGCCGCGCTACCGTAGAGCATCAGGGATGTTCGCGGGTGCGCACGTGGATGGGTTCTTTCGCATGATAGTCGGCTCCTTGATGGGCCGCATGCGCCGCAGCTCCAACAGCCTGCTGGTAGCCTTGACGCAGGACCTCCACTCCAGCATCATGGGCCACTGGATGATGATGTTGAAACCAGTGTCATCGCTGGTGGCTCAATCACAGGTCCTTCTTTTTTCTATGTGTAATTTAGATTGTGTCAAATTTGAGTACCTACATTATGGATCTTGTGCCTGAAATTATTTTATTTCAAACACCACCTACCCAAATTGTGTAAAGATAGCTCTTCACTCATACCATACCAAAATAAACGTGAAAGACGCCCTGAATAAATATATCGGCTGTAACTATTATTATTATAACTTAATGCTCATCGATTGCTAAAGCTAACATACATTAGTACCTAAGTACTTTGAAATCTTATTTTATTTGAAAACGGGTCATTTCTGAACGGTAAAATCTCTCGAAGTTGTTTTGACCTTTTGTCTAGCCATATTGTGCCCAAAATAGTTTCTACAAATTCTGTTAAGTTTAAATGAGCATGAGATTCATTAAATTCATTGTACCTATGTATAATCAATAAGGTATATACTATTTAGTTCTTATTGATGTATCTATAAGTTTGATGAATATTATCTAACATACCTACCATTACCTACCTAAACACTGTTACAATTTAAAACATTACAAAAATTATGCCAAAAGTATGTTTAAGGTGGTCCGGTGGCAGAATTTTGATTTGTAAATGAAATAACGCCGAAATACGCGCCTCTCTGAAAAACATTTAGACGAAATAACTTATAAATAATAAACTCCTCACGTTTATGTATTTTTTAATATGTAATACTCAACATTTTAGATATGTTTATTTCATTAATAATTCAGAATTCTCCCGCCGTGCACCCTGTACATAACTGTATTAACATTGATATTGTTTTAAAGTGATAAACGATCTTAGTCTAAATTTTATTTAATTTTACGTTGTTGTTTTGATTCATAATTGGCCTTTTGGGTATTAAACGTATGCCTAAAATACCGATCAGTACTTATTTCTTTTTTACTTTGAAGTGTGTATTTATTAATTAATATAAAATGTTTTAAAATTTGTATATTTATACCTACTTATTTTTCTTCCCTAGTGCCATGCATGCTAAGCAGGTCTAATCAGAAGATTTGTGTTGGACAACCCTATTAGAACATTGCCAACTTCCGGTATATCCACTGGTACCTACCTTCCCATACCTACTCATCTACTACTTTATAATAAAATAATAATATGTTAGAGTTTACGATGTTTGCTACGAGAAAAATTCACCTTGGCCACGACTTGTTCGTCAATTTGTAGTAGGTAATTTACTCATCATTTTGTCACTGGTAATGTTCAAAATAAGGGTGCGAGCAATAGTAAGATAATTTCTTCCGGATGTTGTAGCAAAGCAGCAGGTCTTTATAGTGTCTAACTATAATATTCATCAGTTTTTTTTATTTGCAGATAGGAGTGATGATTTTCCTCGGTTATTTCTTGATATACTTGATCCGATATAATCTCAGTGTCCACATTGTCGCGATGGCCCATATATCTATCAGAGAAGACTATTGGCGTAACCTTGAATACCATAATCATTCAGCCATAAGTTTCCAAAGAACTAAAATGCGATCTGGGGTATTTCATCTATATTAATTACACGATTTGTTTTGACTCTGAATACCGTTTTATGCTGGTTCATTACCCTGCGCGGTTATTCTTTTCTCTTTAATATAAACTACTAGTTTCTGCCTGCGGCTTGCCACGCGTTGTTTCTATGGAAACGTTCAAAAGATATTTCTATCCCATGGGAACTGATTTATGGGATATCGTGTAGCCTATATTTTATTCCAGGGCTAGAATTACATCTACAAAACTTTAGCCCGATCCATTTGGTAGGTAGTTTTGACTTGAAGAAGTAACAAACATCCATCCATCTAAACATTCAAACTTTCGCATTTATAATATAATATAATATATAAGTGTGATGTGATAAGAGAAAAGAATGAATTCATTAGGCCTATGCCCAGCAATGGACTACCATAGGCTGGTGATTCAGATTCAGATTCATTTATTAATTGCAAATATGTACCTACATAGATAGGAAGCTTAAGTTCTAATTATAGCTAAAGTTAAGACATATACCCTGTTGAGTGATGATGATGATGATAAAATATATACATATCTAGGCTCAATATAGTTACCAATGCATATACGTACACCTATATTAGGATCTTTCGTAATCGTTACAACTTATTCTTTCAGGTCGATGCAATAGGTTGGGACGATACAAAAATGGGGACACTTTTTTCTGCATACCATATTGGGTTTTGTGTGTGTTTCCCGATATTCCACAGTTTTGGCGACAGGTAATTTATTCAACACTCTCCCGAACTGCTTGATGAATCATTCAATTCATTCTGATAGACTTTGGAGACGTTTTGATACTTTCGTCGATTTTTCAGAGTTGGTCCAACGTGGGTTGTTGGTATATCAGGACTGATATCGGGAGTCCTCTGTTGCATGATCCCAGCCTCTGCATTTTTAAACTTCTGGGCTGTATACTTATTGCGGATGGTTAAAGGATTTTGTGCTGTTAGTATTACGTCTTTGGAGACCTCACGTCAACAGCCTATATTGGTCCACGGCTGGACGCAGGCCTCCCCCTGATAAGCGCCTTATTGGCTTTTATCTCATGGGAGTAATAGCTAAATAATCCTCATGCTGGGCATGCGGGAGGGGGATTGCAGTTCGGTGGTAAAACTGTCCTCCAGGAGGCGCTGCTGCCCGCCCCCCGGTGGATGTCCCTAAGTCGCTTCTTACGACTCCCGCGGGAAGAGTTGGGGTGATGCAAATTTTAAGCCGGCACCACACAGCACTTCGTCTTTGGAGACAATTAAGATTACATATTTAGTAATTATTGATTGACCATTCTAAGTCGTTGTTTTTCCAGGGTGCTATGCAACCGAGCATGGTGCAAGTTTTAAGGCATTGGGTCCCTCCCATTGAAAGAAATCATTTCATGTGGGCATATTGTGGTAAGAAAAATTTCGAGTCAGTGCAATCTTTCCGGGTTTTATTAGCGTTCATGAAATGTATTTCTTTAGGTATTACGATGGGGACTTGCTGTACGTTCCTAATTTGCGCTGCTGTGCACTTCTATGCCCGATGGCCCGTTGGGTTCTTCATTTCTGGAGGGTTACAAATATTTTGGTCGATTTTCTGGGTCGTCATTGTTACTGACTCTCCTAAATTGCACTCTTTCATATCTAAAGAGGAGCTTGAGTATCTCAACCACACTGTTGGCAACATATTCACTATCAAGGTAAATTATAACACCGATTTCAATATAACATAACCAATAACTCTCAGACTTGCATATTTAGTAGTATTTCTCATTTTCAGATCACAAATTCCCAGGTCCCATGGAAAATTATTCTCCGATCAGTTCCATTTTGGGCTCTTTGTATATTGAACTTCGGTTACTCTTGGATAATCATAGCCTTATGTATCCATGGGCCTCTGTTCTACTCAAGGATCGCTGATTACAACATTTACGATGTAAGTCTTTTTGCTGCTGTTTCGTTTTTGTACAAACAAACAAGTAAGCAGTTTCCGGTTGTTGATGTAGTACCAATAATTGCATTGTAAGTTAGGTCTGTGTCATAAGATTGAAGGGTGCCTAGTTTTTGTGCTTGTTCTTTTATCAGGTCATCTCACCGACCGCCGTCAGGGTATTCCCTAGGGGTTTTTCAATTTGTTAGGTATTTTGAGAGTATAAATCTATCAAAAGATTTATTTAGATGACCTACCGTGACTACAAACAGAAGGCCTGCAATGCGCCAGGCCTTATCCGCAAACTGTAACTATTCATTTTCAACAGGCGTCTGCACTGACAGCTTTGCCGTTTTTTCTGCGATTAGTTTTAGGAACTATCATCATACAGACATTCCACTGGTATAAGCACAACTCGAGGTTGAAACGGATAAGGTATATTAGGAAATACTTTATCGTTGTGTGTAAGTATGATATAATTTCTTAATGCATTGAAGTAGAACGTTGGTCAGGTTTATTAGAATTGGTCGCGCACTCTACTATTTGACCAAGGACCAATCGGCCTACATCCAGCATTAGCCTGATCGATATACAGGGTTATTGGAAATTTACTGACACTGCATGACCTGCAGGTTCTGCCCATTATCACGAACACGTTTGTGAAGAAAGACGCCAAGTCTTAATTCTTAAATTTGGTATTAGTAGTAGGCTCATTCAATATTCGTTCTATAAAGAAGCTTTATTTGAAACTTAAATTAAAAACGGCTCTGTCCTTAATTAACAGTGGGTGTGGAAGATCGGTATTTAGTACTTCATTGGGTGTCGGACGAACGTAATTTTTAATTTTGTATCATAGATGATTTACCATCGCAGCGTCAGTAAATTACCAATAACCCTTTATAAGGTTTTTTAAGGTATTTACCAGCTAGGATTACGGTCTGACATCATTCACCGCCCATCCATCGATAAATGTTCATCATCGCAACTACTGTGTACCTTTTAATACAAGATTAATAATAACATAAAATACGTGATAGTCTTTATGAATTTAAATTTTCCAGCACATGTGATTCCTGGTTTGATATTAAGTATCTCATGGCTGTTCCCTATCATTCCTGGGCCGATACTGCTGAGCACAGCTGTTGCTATGACGGCAGCAGGCATGGATCTTACCTTGGACCTGTCCTATGTAAGCAAGTTAGATGGAAAGAATATATAACTAGGTAGGTAGGTTCTGTTCTATTATTTTATACCTTCAAGGAACAGTCTACAATCGGAAAAGGTCATATTAGTGTAAAGTAATTTAGAAATTGTTTGTGGATTTCGTGCTGTGTGGTGCCGGCTTAGAATTTGCACCACCCCAACTCTTCCCGCGGGTGTCGTAAGAGGTGACTAAGGGATATCCACCGGGGTGGGCAGCAGCGCCACCTGCATAACAATTCTACCTCCGAACTGCGTTTCCCAACCCGCATGCCCAGCGTGGGGATTATGGGCATTATCCCCGGTGAGATAAAAGCCAACAAGGCACTTATCAGTGGGAGGCCTGGGTCCAGCAGTGGACCAATATAGGCTGTGGAGATGGAGATGGAGAATTTAGAAACGTCACAATTAAACTTAACAAATACCTCAACCAAATGTTGGTATCATCAGGTTAATATTGTAAGGTAAGACTTGATAATTAGGCGGCAGTAAATTTTGAGAAGATTCTATATTTTATACATTTATCGTAAAAAAATCGAACATTCCTGTGCACTGAAACTAGCATATCTGAGAAAGTATTAAATTATATTTCAGGAAATCTCGCCCAATTTCGTGAATTCCATTACAACAGTCAATAAAATAATTGGAAACACTTCTGGAATCATTGTATCATTAAGTGTTGGCCATGTGACAACAGTTAATGAAGTAAGTTTTACGGTTTCTTCCCTCTCATAATTTGAAGGAAGAAAGAACAGTAAGGAGAAACATTCGACTTTAAAATGGTGTAAATCGTTTCTCTCGACGACTTATCATTTTAGTTGTGTGAAGTTTTGTGAAAAAGACAGGCTCACAGCCGTCGAAATCTTTTGTGTGCTACGCTAGTCTCGCGTAGCACACTCTACATTGTTACCTAAATGACGTCTTTCGTAGTAAGCTGTGTAGCGGGTGCTACGATGCTACGCGGGACTGGGCATACCAAAGACATCAACGCGCTCGCAATCAGTAGTAATCTTCGTAGAGTGTGCTACGACATTACGCGAAACTGGTGTCAGAAATCAATAGGTAACGTTTATTTCTTTAGGCTTACAAAATAGTACAAATTATACCAAAATAAGTATCAAGTAAGGTGTGGCACACAAAAGATTCCAGCGAGCTCACAAGCTGTAATAAACTTTGTACAGTGTGACGCGAGACTCGTATACCTAGCTTGTGTGTTCTTCACCCAACAAAATGCATTATAATAACTTTGAAACTAGTGGATGTTTTAGAGAATTACGGTTTTCACCATATCGAAGGGTATCGGAGGGGGATGAATAGAGAAAATTAATATATTTGTAGACAAAAAGGAAAACTCAACGTGTATGTACTAAGACCTAAAGCTTAATAAATAATAATAATTTTTATGGTGATAAAAATCGTCACCTCACTATACGACTCCTAGTTTGAAACATAATTAAGTTATTATATTCTCTTTTGTTTCAAAGTGATGAAGAGTTTTGTGATTTTTCTGTGCATTTCAACTAAAAGCTTGGCGCAAACGCCTTGGACATTTGTGACGGGGGTTTCCCCGTAAAGCTTTAGCCCAGGACCGTGTGGAGTGTTACAAGAGTTTTGAGGCTATAGGCATTAGGCATAGACCAGAGAATACAATAATAATATACGGAGCAGTAGGTGTAAGTGGGTTGCTAGGCGCTTTAACATGGTAGTAAGGAGTTCGCACCTATGTGTAGGTAGGTATATGCAACATTTTTCAGAACTCTCCGGCAGTTTGGAAACACATTTGGTGTTTCCACGGCGCAGTTCTGTTCCTGAGTGGATTGGTTTTCCTGATATGGGGCTCGACGGAAGTACAACCTTGGAATTTCAGGAGAGTCAGGTAGGTCCTAAAGTTAAATAGGTAATTGTATAAGTACCTAGCGCTTGATAGTAAACCAACATAAGTATAGGTAAAAAAATCAGCCGGCGCGATTGTCTTTGTTTTTAGGGTTCCGTAACTAAAGAGTGAAATCGGAACCTTATTACTAAACCTCCGCTGTCCGTCCGTCCGTCCGTCTGTCACGTGGCTATATCTCATGAAGCGAAAGAGGCAGACAGTTAAAATTTTTAGATAATGTGTATTTCTCTTGCCACTATAACAACAAATAATAAAAATAAATAAATATCAAAATTAAAGGGGGCTCCCATACAACAAACGTGATTTTTTTGGCTATTTTTGCTCTTAATTTGTCAAGGCTGTATCTCTTGATAGGTAGACACATGAAACTTTCATATGTAAGTTACACTTCAACTGTAGTAAAAATAAAATAAAGTTAAAAATTTAAAGGGGTCTCCGAACAAGTGAAAATTTGATGTTCTTTGAAAAAGTTGCCTGATTTTTACGGTAAACCCTTCGTGTACGAGTCGACTCGCACTTGGTGGTTTATTTTCATACAATCAACCACGCTGACGTCACAAATCTGTTGATACTGGAGGCTACTCTACTTGTTTTCGTCCGCAGTTTGAAGTACCTACCGCCCTTACGTAGCCACGCGGTGCCGGCTTAGAATTTGCACCACCCCAACTCTTCCTGCGGGTGTCGTAAGAAGCGACTAAGGGATTTCCACCCGGCGGCGGCGCGGCGGGCATCAGAGCCTCCCGCAGAACAATTCTAACACCCAATTGCGATTCCCAACCCGCATGCCCAGCGTGGTGATTAAAGATAAAAGCCAATAAGGCGCTTATATTTTTGGCGACCGGTGTAGCGCGGCGGGCGAAGGTCCGCCTGCGACGCAGAAGGTTGCGGGTTCGATTCCCGCCTTGGGACAAATGTTTGTACGATCTGCAAATATTTGTTCCAAGTGTTCTGGGTATTTTCTATATATAATAAAAAATATCTATCTATGTTATGTATTGTATTAAGTTTATCAGTCATCTAGTACCCATAACACAAGCTCTGCTTACTTTGGGGCTAGATGATGCTGTGTGGATTATCCAGCATTATTTATTTATTTATTTATTTATTTATTTATTTATTTATCAGGAGGAGGCCTGCGTGGACCAATATATGCTGTTGAGGTTGAGGTTACCTACCGTTTGGGTAAAGGGTTCAATACATTCATGATTTGCTTGTATTATAGGTCCCCGAGAAAACATATCATATTCCCCAAAGCATCTGTCATGTCAGATATCACCGAAATGGAAGAAAGTAGTGGAACCCTCCGAAGTTCACAAATTATAACGCTATCAACGATGCACTGATCATCCAACAAGTTAGAATAGGACTTTAAACGACATCGAGATTAAAATTCGTAAATCAAAGAAGGTTTGTGTGTTTGTGATTTTCGTTGGTGACTGTACCTATCTTCTAATTTGATTTGGTACCAAGGTAGGAGGATATATTTGTTCTGTGGAGGTAGGTAAGTACGTAAGTGGTGATCACTGAACAATGGATGAAAGGCGACCGGACCGATAGGAAATAACTAATCTCGGTAATGTTATCTATTTAACATTACCGTGAGCTAACTGTTAAGAAGCAGCTAGGCATAAAAACCTTTGAGAAAGGATAAAAAAAATGATTGAGGAGGGCAAAGACGTAAAATATTTTCTTTAATTCTTTAATTCACACACAAGTTAAATCATACATAAAAGTTAACAAATAATGGACATGTACAAAGGCGATTTTTTTAATTATTTGAGCTACCTAAATAAAAAGAAATTACGGGAACAACGGAGTGAACTAGCGAAAAGTTTTTAAGACTTTTCCGCTGTTCGACAGAAGATTTTACGAAGTCAGAAATAATTAAATTAACAACGGCGGGCGGAGCGAACCACAAAGTTTTTGAGATTTTGTGGCGATCGGTGGTGTATGAACCGTCATCGCCTACTACGCCTAGTTGCGCTGCCCACCTCTCTCTCAGTCACCACGTGGACCCAATAAAGTATTACTTTTCTCTAAATAGATTGTACGATTCAGAATTTCGCTTTATAACGAGCGCCGTTAGGTACCATCTGGCACCTAGCAACCGCTCCGTTCGCTTTACCCTAGGGCCGCTGCTTATTGGCGGTAAAACACAAGATGCATTCGTATACGTACACGTGCTTTTGAAATCTCGTGACCCTGGCAATGTAAATTTTAAAACATACCTCAAAATTAATATTGGCGTCATTTCAAACAAATCAAAACTGATGCCATGCATTCGGCACTGGCGGCGCGCGGCGGCGGTCTATGAGAGCGCGGCAGACTCTAATGGGCGCCAAGCTCCGGATCGCCACAGCGGGTGACCTATACACCTTACACCCGCTAGAACCGCCCCTGATTCGGATCAGTAAAGCCTAATGCCCATGATTATTGGCGTCTTGTAAAACAAATCAAAACAGATGCCTCGCTATCGCCGCCGGCGCGGCGGCGGCGACGACGGCGTCGGGCATAGCAAGGGCGCATAGTCTTTAGAAGCGCCGCGATAGACGCATAGGTACTATCAGGAGGCATGCGGCCGCCGGCGGCGGCAAAAAAAGGCGGCCTGGTTTATGTTAGGGATAATCTACAACTGTCTAGCGGCTAGACAGTGGCGGATAATTATATATAGGCTGCCATAATTAATTAATTCCTAGTATAAAATTTTCCACGCGCGCGCCCCTCGTGACCTCCTAAGCCCAGGGGCTTAGGAGGTCACGAGGGGCGCGCGTGCAAGGCACACTAGGCGCGTGCAAGGCAAACTAGGCAACTGCCTAGGGGCAGGCCCCTAGGCAGTTTCCTAGTTTGCCTTAGGGATGATCCGCCACTGAATACAATAAACTACATAGATAGATATTTTCATTTTGTTCACATACTATGTAGCTACCGGACTACCAACAGTCTAGACGAGACCGAGACATCGACGTCTCGATCACGCCTTGCCAGAGTCGCGCCTGAGGTAAGGTACATATAGGTTCATGAGCACATCTACAGGGTCTCTGGCGGCAGATTTATGTTTTTAAAATTGAATAAAAAAGCAACCAGGTACGTTGTTAGTCGTTTTATTGAATAGATATGTTTTTACCAAGAGTGATGCTGTGGATTCTATTTCTTGAATATTAATTGTATCTAAATGTTTTGCGCTACACGCTGCAGTAAACCCGGGTGGATGGAGTTTATTTCACGGCGAATGTTTTTCTTCAGGTCTTCAATAGTTTGCGGATTGTTATGGTAAATTTTACCTGGCCGTGTGGCCGTGTGTGGGGTAGCTCCATTTTGCTGAAACCACGTGTGTGATGAAAAGGACGAATGCACCCGCAGATTAGGCATAAAGTAATCCGCAATCATGCTTCCATAATTCTCGGCATTCACATTAATCGCTTGACCCGAGAATTATATAAAAAAATTGTCCTATAATTCCATGTGTAGAAAAAGCGCACCAGACCGTCATGTCACCCTAGGGCAATTTAATGGTTTTTGATGCTTGACTCGTGGGTTACGAGTTCTTGGAGACTAATAACGGCAATTTTGTTTATTAACGTGCCCGTTTATGTGAAAGTGAGCCTCATCACTCCAAAAAATGGTATCACAGGTTCAAAACCTCAGCAACAACGACATGAGATAGGATCCAAAACAGCTTAAGATGCCTGTACGATAGCTAAGAAATGCTGTAAGCACGAAGGTACACATAGTACTTACTCGAGGTTTGGGTGGTGGAGCCCCCTCAATAGAACTAAACAATAGAAGACGTAGGTAATAATAGGATCTGGAATAGCCACTACATCGAGTTCGTCTGCAACCAAATGCCTACAGCATTTGGCACTCAAGTTTACAACAAAAACGGGGGTAAGGGGGCTGGAGCCCCCTCCCCCCACACCGATGTACGAAGTCATCCCGCACGAGGGGTGGTTTCGTACGTTTCCCATTTTCTGGAAAAACTTTCATAGATTTACCGTGTTAGTTTCTATTAAAACTCAACTTTAGTAATTTTGTAGATATATAGGTAGGTAATAAAGTGGCATTGAAACAGTATTGAAATTGGAAATAGCTATTAGTTTTTATTTTATGGGGCTTGGAATAAAAACTACGAATGCTGCTCTCCGCTACTATTAAAACACGCCCCAATAACGAATCCGTATGATCCTTTTATCGAAAGATAGGTACCTCCCGCGTCCCGCACCGTTCATTACTTTTTAAAATATTCCAATTTGAAAACATGAATCTGCCGCCAGACACCTCTAGGTAATCGGCACACTGGAAGAGGGGGGGGGAGTTAGTTTTTTTTCTTTTAGATTCTTACTCTTTTTTAAGGGCTTTGTCGCACATGCGAATATGACGCCCTGATAGATATGAGTTGTTCTCTCTCTTGTGTGAATGAGATCACAACTTCAACTTCTTTGTGTACCGAAGACAAAAAGACTGTCACTGTCAGTGTCATGCCAATCGGTGTTATATAAATCGATTTGTTATTTCGGATTGACAGCGGAACAAGCGAACGAAAAATTTGCGTGATTTTTTCAGTTTTTAGTTATTTACAAAGAAAATTCATTTGGTTTAGTTAGAATTAACTTATTTTGTTTCCAAATTCTTTATTTTTTATTTTAGTAGGTACCTAGGTACTATTTTAATATATTTATAGTTTATCCCGTGACCGCTCGTGTCCGTGTCCGTCATGGACATGGATGGGAGTAGTCCCGTCTCCCCATCCCCCCGGAACCCCCCGATCCTAGGGATTCAAAAGGGACCAAGAGAAGGATTGAGGCTGACTCCTGCAGGTCGATGGCTGACAGCCAGGCCGCCGTCCCTGCGAAAAAATCTACCGCCAACCTTACGGTACCGTCTTTACAGACAATATACACTCACCCATCCATTGTGGTAGGCGCTAATAATCTGTCCTATTCCGAATCTGATAAAGGCCCATTTATCGTCAATGTTTCCCGTGTGGAGCCGGAGCCTGCTGCGGGCACTACCATTAAGGCCATACAATTCGGTAAGTTTTTAGCAAACAATGAAATTAAGGGTATATGCACAGAAGGTGTGAAGCAGGTAGGTCGCAACAAAATATCAGTGATATTTAAAACCTTTGAGGCTGCTAACAGCTTCATTGAATCCTCAATTCTCCCAATGTCGAAGATGGTCGCATCGATCCCAACTTACAACGTTACACGCATGGGACTGGTTCGCCAGGTCCCTACTGACCTACCTATGCAGGAGTTCGTAGAGGACACGGTCGTTCCCACTGGATGCGGAATAATATTAAAAGCCCGACGCTTAAACCGAAAAGTTTTGGATGAAGGCAAAGCTACATGGATTCCAACTCAAACAGTTGTTGTAACATTTAAAGGCCCTACCACCTAGAATATTCCTATACTATAACTCCTTGCCAGTAGAATTATAGAGGTACACCTACCCCACGATCCAGTGTCACTCATGCTGCAGGTATGGTCACACGAAAATGCAATGCAGATCACATCCACGGTGTTTCAGGTGTTCTAAAGAACACCCTGGAGACAGCTGCGACATTCCTGAGGTGGAAGCCTTTTGTCTGCACTGTTCAGGGCGGCATTTTGCTACCAGCAAAGTTTGCCCGGAGCAAGTGAGGCAACGTTCCATCAAGGCTATTATGGCGCAAAATTGTATTTCTTATGAGGAGGCTTCTACCCGATTCCCAAGAGTTTCACGCCCTTATACCGAAGTTGCTCAAGACCAATTATTCTCCCAAGACATTTTCTCCCAATCTCCCCACATTCCTCTCGAAGACCTGTCCCACAACCTACGCGATCGTATGTTAAAACTGTTTACGCGTCCCCAAAACCTTCTTTCTCACCAGTTAGGACCTACGATAAGGTCGCCCATAGAGATATTGTTTCTACGCCGACCTCTTTGGAGCCTAATGGTTGTGCACTCAACCAACCTTCCCAAAATAATAACATGTTAGAAACTCTTTTAAATTTAATCATAAACATAATTGTTACGAATTCACTTCCTTTACCGAACAACGTTGCTTCAAAATTGTCACAACTTATATCAATAACCTCCCAGAATGAATCCTCTGACTGTTCTGCAATGGAACTGTCAAAGCATACGAGCTAAACGTCATGAACTCACACACTTAATTAATAGGTATAGCCCGTCAGTAATTGCCGTCTCGGAGACATGGTTGAAGCCTGGTTCCCATTTCCGGATATCAGGTTTCTCTTGTCTTAGAGCGGACAGAGCTGACGGGCATGCCGGGAGCGCTCTATTAGTACGGCGTTCCCTTTCCTTCTCTCAAATCACCCTACCGTCCCTCCCCGTTGACATCAACGCTGTTGGTGTCAAGTCCTTTGGTATATCTTTTATATCTGTATATATTCCTCATCCCAACTCCACTATGATTTCGGATATCCTTCTTCTCTTCTCTTCCTTTCCTTCTCCTAAGGTAATCATGGGAGATTTTAATGGGCATAACACTGTCTGGGGTCACAGTCACTCTGATTTGTTTGGTCTTTCCCTTCTAGAAATTATTGATGAAGCTAACCTCTGCATTCTTAATGATGGGTCACCTACCCGCAGGGTTCTTCCCAATCAAAATCCTAAAAGCGCTATTGATCTCTCCCTCTGTTCTTCATCACTTGTTCCTGATATTTTGTGGCAAGTCTTATCTCACACAGTTGGTAGCGATCACTTTCCTATAGTTCTCTCCATTAATAACTCTAATAGCGTCACTCCACTTCGTAACCCCATTCCATGTTCAAAATATATCACTGCTCATGCTGACTGGTCATCTTACTCATCTTCGCTGGATTCTAGTTTGGAATCTTTTTCTATATCTGAAGATTTCCCTGCTTCTTCCTATAGTGAATTTGTCGACTGTATCATTGCATGTGCAGACCGCCATGTCCCCATAAAAAAGACCTCCCGTGATTTTAAGGTTTCTACCCCATGGTGGGATTCTGAATGCACAGCGGCGATTGCTGAGCGTAAGTCGGCTGAGAACGCTTATTGTCGTTCTATGACCATGGAAAATTATTTGTGTTATCAAAAATCAGCGGCAAAATTTAGAAAGTTGTGTTTTAAAAAGAAAAAGCAAGGCTGGATAAGCTTTTGTGAAAGCCTATCTCCTAGATCTCCTTCATCACTTGTATGGAGGCAAATAAGGCGCTTTAGAGGGTCTTGTGCAATTGATAATCTGACAGCTAATGATCCCTCTTCTTGGTTGGAGGCCTTTTCAGATAAACTTGCTCCCCCTTCTGCCCCTTCTTTGAATTCTATTCCATCCCCCCTTCTTTTCTTCCTTCTTCTAACGGCTTAGACGCCGCTTTTTCTTTTAGTGAACTGACTCTTGCTCTTGAAGGACTGACAGACTCTTCCCCTGGCATAGATAGAATCCCTTATTCTTTTCTTGTTAGAGCTTCCACCGAATCTAAACAGGTATACCTGTCTCTAGTTAACAAATTTTTTGATATTGGTGTTATACCGGATCAGTGGAAGTCCCAAATTATTGTACCTATCCTCAAACCTGGAAAAGATCCCTCGGATCCATCCAGTCGTAGGCCCATAGCGTTGTCGTCAGTTATGGCCAAAGTGGCGGAACAGATGGTCAATCGCCGCCTACAATGGTGGTCTGAAAATGGATCTATCCTCTCTAAAACTCAGTTTGGTTTTAGAAAAGGCATGGGAACTCTAGATAACCTTAGTTTATTAATTTCAGATATACATATAGCTTTCAAAGAAAAAAATACCTTGTAGCTATATTCCTCGACATTGCTGCTGCGTATGATAGCGTCCAACTTCCGCTACTTATGAGGAAGCTTCATCAACTTGGTGTTACCGAGAAGCTGGTCCGATTTATTGGTAACCTTCTATTGGAAAGATCAGTGGTCATTAAATCTTGCCATGGGCTCCTTCCACCTAGGTTAGTCTGAAAGGGTTTACCTCAGGGCTCTGTCTTAAGTCCTCTACTATATAGCCTTTATACATATGATCTTGACCAGACTGTTGATTCTTTCTGTAGTGCTGTACAATATGCTGATGACCTAACTCTTTACATATCATCTTCTTCCCTTGATGAGGCAAGTACCCGAATCAATTCAGCCCTATCATAACTCAATGACTGGCTTATAGATCATGGTCTGTCTCTGTCTGCGGCAAAAAGTTTTGCTGTCATCTTCACTAAAAAACGAATAGTCCCGCCTGTAAATATTTTTATTAATGGTGACACTGTCCCTATAGCCAGTCATGCAAAATTTTTAGGCATAACGTTGGACTAAAAATGACGGGTTTTCAACATTTTATTTCAATTGCCCAAAAATGTGAAAAAAATACAAATATACTCCGGTCTCTATCCGGTGTGTGGTGGGGCTCTCACCCATACACCCAGAAATTGTTATATAATGCGATAGTAAGGAGTCATTTTGATTATGGCTCCTTCCTTCTTAGCATGTGCAACAAAGTAGGTTTGGACAAAATTGACAAAATCCAATATAAATGTTTACGTATAATAATTGGTGCCATGAAGTCTTCGCCTATAAATGCTATGCAGGTTGAATGTGGCGAACCTCCATTATTTTTGCGCCGACAATTTCTTTCCCATAGATTTTTATTCAAACTAGCTCAAAACTCTAATCACCCTCTTCTCCCAAAACTAAACCATCTTCTTAGTTTATTCCGATATACTGAGAAAATTCCCTGTCTACTCCGTAGCTTCAAAAATTTTCAGAATTTCCATATCCTGTTATGCAGTTTCCAACTAACCCTTTATATTCCACTCCTTATGATGCCCTGGTTTTCCGCCCACAGGTTTTATTGCATTTTGGTATATTTAAGAATTCTGTTGATGCGAGAGGAATTTTTAGTTCGGAAGTTGATACAAAATTTTGTGGGTGGCACTCTATTTTTACTGATGCGTCTAAGTTATCAACAGATAGTGAGGTTGGTGCAGCGGTTTGGATGCCTTTTACAAATATTACGCTAAGTTTTAAATGCCCTTCCTTCTCGTCGGTTTTTACTGGTGAGGCTGTTGCTATATTACAAGCTATTCTGTTTGTTAAATCTCATAGGTTAAACAAATCTATAATTTTTTCTGATTCTAGAAGTTGCCTCCAATCAATTATTTCTAATCCTTTTGGAGACATATCGCGATTCTCTCTGATTCTTCAAATTCGTCAGGCCCTTTATGAGTGCAATAATCTCTGCATTGATGTAGTTCTTGCCTGGGTCCCAGGTCATTCTGGAATTCCAGGTAATGAATCTGCTGATTCTTGTGCGAAAGCAGCGGCTCAGTTAGGTTCGCTTGAGCATTTCCATTCATTCTGCCACGACTTATGCCTCCTTCCTAAAACTTATCTCCAGAAATCTTGGACAGACCTCTGGAATGCCTCAAAACTTGTTAAAGGCAAGTATTATGCCGATGTCCAGCCGGACATCCCTCGATCTCCGTGGTTTTTTAAGTTTCGAAAATTTAATAAAACTACCACCTCGACAATTTGCAGGCTAAGGCTAGGTCATTCTTGCACTCCTGTTTTCCTGGCGAGACTTCGGATCAGGGACCATTCCATATGTGAGTGTGGCTTAGATAAAGGTCACGTGGACCACATTTTTTTCAGTTGCCCTATTGTTTCTCTTTCTTTATACGATTCCCTTCCCCCTGAAGTCCCCCTTCCAACTTCTATGAAATGTATTTTATCTCTATGCTTTTCCCCTAAAATTACTTAACTATGCCATTTGTAAATTTGAATATAATAATGATATAAAGTTGTAATTAGTAGTAGTAGTAGCTCCTTTGTGTTTATTTATTGTAAATTTTATTATTTTTTCAGTTTTTAGTTATTGTAGCACTGCTTCCTTTTGTTCTGTTTTGTAGTTAATAGGTGTTTTTCTTTTTGTTTGGTATGAATGTTTTTCTTTTATAAATACTAATAAGTTTTTAATGTACCTTTATTATAATGTGCAATCCATAAAGCTTGTGATGCTGTCATGAGACGGACATTGGCGAAATTGCGACAACCCAGTCGCAGAAGCCATCTGACAAGAAGAAGAAAAAGAAGAAGATTTGTTATTTCACTCGTTCGTGTACATTGGTTTGGTCCAGTGTCCCAACTTACGGCATTTTCCTCTAGATTTAGGGGGCTTTCGCACGTTTAGGGGATTCTTTAGGGCATAAAAATATTTAAGGGATTTGAAGGGTGTTTCTATTATGTGTTTGCAAAAAAATTTAATCGCGAACTAAACATGCTAACATCACGATTACGAGATAAAACTCATTTTTAGGGTATTCAAAATGACATATTTTTTATATAAACATTTATTTTGTTTTGTAAAGGTAGTTTAGTTTTGACATGATAAGATTTTCATATGTTATATCGTTTAGCCACGAACTAGAGAAGTTTTCTGTTAATTGGAAAATCAGAGACTCACTTAGTTTTTTGCGAACAGAGTTTAGAGCTGAACTCTCTATATTAAATTTCCACTTTTCACCACTTTGTATGCCCATAGCTGCTTTATTTACCTAGATCTCTCGTAAATATTTACGATTCCAGAAGTACTTAAAAAAAAAGTAAGCCATGTTATTGCGTACAAATAATGTTACAGTAATAAATAGGTAGTTCAAATTCCAAATCCGATAAAGAAAAATAGCTGAGAGGCTTTTCAGGGTTCAAATAGCCACGAAGCTATTACACTTCGTTCCACCAACCCCCTATGGCAAACGTTCTGCCGAACACCCTGTAAGTTTTATTCATGAACCTCTACCTAACCTGGACTGTACACTATTTCATAAAAACGAGCCGAGTGAGGGGTCCCAAAATAGCAATACATCTCTTTCTAGTAGGATATCCATACGTCTGTACTTCTCATAAATTCTAAAGAAACTATGATGCGTTTGTTAAAAAATACATTTTCACGATACAACGCCTTAGATTTTAAATATCTATAATTTTGTATGTACCTACCTAGTGATTCTTCAATTATTAAGGAAGCCTTTTCATTGTCATCATCTGCAATTTAAAAACACAAAATGAACACTGGTCATCGCTATCCTACCTGTGTGGCCGCTTGCAGCTGACGAAATACTACTAATATGACATCACTAGATATAATTCTAGAATTTACTAGCACTTTTACTGTCAAAAATAGCACACTTGTAACATAAAAAAATATATCACAATATTAGAGTTAAAATTTGCTATTTACGTACCTATATTATTAAAAAAATAAGATTTATCCCAAACATTAATAAGGATAATTTGATTTTGCGTTGGTAACGTGCTAGACAAGGACTTATTACTTCTTTTAAGGCCCTCTCACTTGGCTCGTTATTCTACTCTGAGATATCACAAAGAAAATTAAGCCTTAGCCGCATGGAATTACAGGGTGGGTACCTTTGGATGAATGAAATATGTTAGTGCGCGATCCAGTTTACTTACAAATTCATGGTTTTATTACCTAATTCATCTTAATTTGTGTTTTATTCCCAAAATAAATCTTTAGGGGAAAATATTTTGAACAGTAGGTACATATTAAAGCGGAATTTCACGAGAAGTTCGGGGAAAATGTAAAACAGAGGGTGGCAGCACTGGTTTGGTCGTCCACGAATGGATGGATGGTTACGGTTGCGGTTCTTGGTGTGGTGTGTTGTTGTGTTTTTCGTTTATTTGTTTATATTTTAATCGAACTACAATTTTTTGATATAATGCTACGCAGTATTGTAGAATACTATGCCGAACACGAAGGCTCCAAGTGTGGTTATTGCGGGAGTGCCAACACAAATCTAAGTCATGGTGAGTTATTTTTATTTAGATCTTCTCTTTTGCTTACGAGAGTTCGAGTTCGCACTTTTTCTTACATTTTGCAGGCATATGGGCGCACTCCTTGTCCGTAGCAGATTATCAGGATTTGATTGACAGAGGATGGCGGCGGTCAGGAAAATATTGTTACAAACCAACCATGGATGTGACTTGCTGCCCCATGTACACTATAAGGTTGGTTTCCATGAAATTGTGCTTTACGTTCAGGTTGAACTTAGTATCTATGTTATTGGTTGGTACAAGTAAAATACTCACATCATGATTTTTTGCTGTGTGTGATGAAAATGTCATTAATTGTAGAATCTGGTACTTCGGTAGAGTAGGTTTAAAGGTATAAATTTACCATAACTATCAGGCAATACAAACTACCTACAATCGCGTACCTATAATGTTAAATAATTGTAAACCTTCAGATTTTTACCATTTAGACTGAGAAATAACCACAAACCCATTAAGGCTTTTAGTTAATCTGCTCACATTCATTACAGAAATACAATTTATTGATGAAACCAATTTACAAAAAGATAAATTCTAAATATTACGGTTCACCGTCAAAATGTGTATTTCTCTTCCCGATATATTAACAAATAATAAAAATAAAAATATTTTTTTGAACCATCTGCTGATAACAATTAACTTATAAGAATAAAATAATTACAACTAGTATATACACTTAATATCTATTTCTTAAAAATCTAAGCGTCACCAGAAGGCAGAGTGCCCAGAAATTCTAAATTGTATTAAAATTAAAAAACAACAATATGAAACTACACATACAATCTAGAAATGTTATATTGCTCCAGATGCAGAATATTAGAATTCAAGGCATCAAGATCTCAGAAGAAGATTTTGAAGCGATTCAACAAGTTTATTATAGGGGAGGGAATAATGGCGAAGGATCAGCTGAAATGGATGCCAAATAATTCCCAAGAAGAGGGAGACCAGGGCATGGAACAGTTTGTGGAGTCTACAATAACACCACAAGAAATAGATGTGAATGATGTTTTGTGCACCGAGGAAACACAGATGGAGGTTGGAGACAATGATTGTGAAGGTTGTATAAAATATCCACCCCTCATAAAATATTACTAATTTATTGTTGGGTTTTTGGTTGGGAATAGCTCATGTAAATTTTGATAACAGTTATAACGTGTTATAATTTTTTTAGATACTGCTGAAAATGCAATGCAACAAACAATTGATGATAAAAGCAAAATAGAAAAGAAAAGTACAGGTAAGTTGTTTCAATAACTTAACTCATAAACTTTATTGACAATGATTATAAACATATTAGAATGAGTATTTACAATTGAAACAATTGAGCTAACTGCAGACCTTTGCAAACAATCTAGAGGTTCGCTCAACTGAGCTACAATCAATACTGCAAACCTTTTTTTAAGAACTTTAAAATGTTAACATTACCATCTACATATTTACATATTAGAACTATGTTAATTTGTTCGGAAATACCCTAACTTCTACAAAACACTCAACAATCTTCCCAGAAAATATCCACTTACTAGACCAGGCAGAAATAAAATCATACAACCATCATCAAACCTGTGTATGCACAGTACTGGCCCTTATAAAATGTCCATAAAAATATATAACAATCTTCCAAACATAATGAAAGACATTCAATCCGATTCCATATTCATAAATAAATTAAAACAATTCATATTTGACTAATGCTGTTATGACGAAAATGAATTTTTAAATGACAAAATAAAGAAACTGACACAATAAAAAAATACAAAATTTAATTTACAATTTTTACTAGACAATAACTAGTAGGTAACCTACTACTCACCTTAGTACCTACATATTTTTATCAAAACCAACCTCGGTCTGCCTTCCACTTGTTGTTACACTCAGCAGGGTTCACATTGTGATGCATATATATTACCTACCAATTAATTAAGCCAATGTGATGACAACAATAAATAATTGCGTATACCAGACAGAAGCATCCCCAAGACACTGGCTGCATTGCCATTACAAAGAGGCATCAGCATAGCTATGCTGATGTGCTGCACCAAATACTCGCCAACTCTAGAAGAAATAATTTGATTCTATCAAACTTATTACAAATGCGAAAGTTTCTAAGTTTGGGTGTTTGGATGTATTGTAAAAAGATTTTGGTAAATTTGTAAGTACTACTTTAATTAAGGAAGAGCAAAACCTCCTCGTACAAGTATTCTTTACTTAAAAAGAGGTTTTAAAATATTGTAAAGATATGTATAGGTATGTACTTTGTGAACGAAATAAAAACATTTGTAGGTATTTGTATTTGGATTATATTTATATATGCATATTTGGATGTTTGTTACTTCTTCCCACTATAACTACTGAACAGACTGCCCTGAAATTTAGCATAGAAAACAACGCGTGTAAAGCTAGTTTGTTCCTAAAACTTGTTTTATTTTTCTAGTTGCAGGTCCTGACCCAAACAAAGCACCATGTATGAAAGCCAAACAACTGAGGCGGGAGAGAAGATTAGAGAAATTGAAATCAAAAGGAATTGATATAGAACCATTGCCCACCAACCAGAATAGGGAGAAGAAAATTGAGGACTACTTGAATGAACTCCCTGTAGAGTTTAGAAATAAGATTGAAGTGAGTTGTAAGAAACCATTTTAGAATAATGATTTAATTTTAATTAATATTATTTCACAGGATAGCATAGTCAAATTAGACTATCAAGAGTCTATAAATATTGCATTAGCATAAGTTACCCAAAATTAGTTAAAGTAACCAGAAAATGTACTAACTTTATGTTATTTCAGATAAAACTAGTACGGACCCACCCACCGAGCACTGAGTACTTAGCCACCGCGGCGGAGACCCATCGAGTTTATGCGAAGTACCAAACTATAATACACAATGACAAGCCAGAGAAATGTTCTATGTCCAAGTTCCAAGACTTTCTTGTTGCTAGTCCACTATTGGTTAGTATGACCCGTGGCATGACCATTTAGCTATAAAATTTGTACAGTCAGAGACAAAAATAGCTGAATAAGGCCAATCTCCTAGAAGTATTTTTCGAAGCATGTACAAGTGTACAAAGCGTTTACGACACAAACAAATTAAATGTTCAACAGTTCTTGGCGTAGACCCGTACACATGCTTGACATTTTAATACTAATGAAGTATTTTTTTCACACTAATATTAAAAAGGCGTAAGTTTGTATGTATGTGTGTTGTGTATGTTTGTTACTCTTTCACGCTCAAACGGCTGAACGTATTTGGATGAAGTTTGGTACCACGATAAGTTTGATACCGTAAAAGTGCAGTGTTTCCGTGGGCAAATAAGCAATAGTATAAATAAAAAAAATTAAAACAAATAATTTGAGCAAATAATTCAAACATCTTTTTTATGTGTATAACTTCCCAGAAGTTACTAATTTAATAGTCGCAAAAATCATTAGATGGACACTTCTTTATATGAGAATCGCGCGGTGTGATCTCGATAGCCCAATCGCTATCCCGAACGCGGAACCCTAGCCTACTTTTTGACAGAATGAAACAAAAATGTTTCATTCTACAAACAAACGTTTTGACAGAATGAAACATTTTTGTTTCATTCTGTCAGAACGTTTGCTTGGTTACATTTTATCCACTTGGACAATTCACACATATTCATCTAGCCCCAAACTTGTTTACACAAGCTCTGCTTAGCTTGGCGTTAGCTAGGGGGCTGCGTGAATTTTCCAACATTAAATAAATAATAATAAAAAAAACTTGAATAGAATGTCTTTTTGATAAATAACTTTCTGTCCCTAGCACCTCATTTGTTTATTAATCTTCAGGAGGAACACACCATAAGCGGTCCCCCACAAGGCTACGGTTCCTTCCACCAGCAGTACTGGCTCAGCGGAAGGCTCATAGCTGTTGGGGTGATAGACGTTCTGCCCAAATGTGTATCCTCGGTCTACTTCTTCTACGATCCGCAGTATATGGAACTGACGCTTGGCACTTATGGTGCGTTGCGGTAAGTTATTTTTAACTCAACTAGGAAAGACGGCTGTTGTATATTATGTCACTGCCGGATCGTAGAATCAGCCCGTTTGTAGAATGCCTAGGCCGATTGCAAAAACCTGCAATTCAGTTAATTGCCTGTACCGATTGTTGAACGATCAACATTCAACAATATGACTAAAAGTTACTTAGCCATCTCGTCGAATGAATGAATTAGGTGTTTCAACAAATCAGTGTGTGCTTTGTAACGGTACGGCCTAGACATTCTACAATCCGGCGGCGACATAATACACACACGTATGTGAGTCGGTCAGGCCCATCGCGTTGCAGCTTCCAAACGGAAGAACCGATTTTAATTCAGTTTTTTTGTTTGAGAGGTTAGTTAATTGCGAGTAATCGTTAATATCGTTAATATAATAGCCGTTCTTAAGTTATAAAAAGTGTAACTAACACGACTTTCTTTTATATATATAGACTAGCTGCAGCACGCGGCTTTGCACGCTTTTTTCCGGAATAAAAGGTAGCCTATGTCCTGCCCCGGGATACCATCTACCTCGCTGCCAAATTTCACCGAGATCCGTTCAGCCGTTCTTGAGTTATAAATAGTGTAACTAACACGACTTTCTTTTATATATATATAGATAAGATGTATTAAGTAATTGTTTGTTTGTAATTTTTCTGTTTTATTATTTCAGGGAGATCGACTTCACGGCTCAACTGTACAAGCTATGTCCGTCCATCCAGTATTACTACATGGGTTACTACATCCATTCTTGCCGCAAAATGAGATACAAAGGCTGTTTTTTTCCGTCTGACCTTGCCTGCCCAGAAACTTACAAATGGTTTCCACTCCAAGAATGTATACCAAAGCTAGATAAATCTCCTTACTCGAGGCTAGATAACAATATAGATAGTGTGGATGAAAATTACCCAAAGGAGAATGATATCAACTTTATACCCTGTTGGGTAAAAGGCAATGTGATGCCATACAAAATGTACAAAAGAAAGATGAACAAAAAAGACAATGATAGTGAAGTTCTGCAATATTCTCGATTAGTTGGTGCAAAAACGATAAGAAACATGATTTTAGTAAGGCCGAAAGTTAAGTAATATTTTTTAGTAGTCATTGTTTTTATTTCACTGCCCTTGAATAACATTGTTTTATGTTAGCATTTTTTTTTAAATCAAATCTGTTGTTCTATACAGATTAGTTAATAGTTCTTTTATAATCTTGATGTACTTATTACAAGTCCTCTTACCTTCTAGAAACGACGGATGTAACAATAATAATAAAACTACCCTTTCTGCTAAAATATTTTCTTATTTTCTTGTAATTCACAAAACCTCTATAATAAAAACTGTTATAAATGTCTGTTCTTATAAAATACGATTAAAAAAATCCTAATGTACTTATATTTTGTGAATAGCTAGTGTTACATTTTTGTGAATGGTATAGTATTTTACCCCTTATATTTTTCCATTTTATAGAGTTACCTTGTTGCTACCTATTCATTTTTCCACCCAAATCTCTTGAACATAATATTAAATGTTGTATTTACTAGTCGTGTTTAAGGTAACTATACCTTTTTGTAGCAACATGTCCAATTAAATGAAACTTTTTGTCGTATGAACAGGATTGTTTAATTAATAAATTGTTACAACAGCAATTAACTTTTAGGTAGGACTACAAAATGGCATTAACATAGCCTAATTATTCAATAGTTAAAAATAAATAAACCAAACCCTGTAAACCGAAGGCATTGTTTTTTTAATTCGTTTTGAGGGTTATGAATGACCAATGTTTTGATCAATGAAGTATATTTACTAAAAGAAGTACATAATAAAGTTATATATGTAGTATGCAGGTTTTGTTGATAAGCGATCACAAATCTCAGGGTAAGAAAGAGACAGTAAATCCAGTCTAGGAACGAGCTTATTTTTAGTAATTTATTTCTGTGGATAACATAATGTGTAAGCCCATTCCTTCCTTCTTCAAAGACCATCGAGGATCTAACTATGCTAAGATAAATTTAAGATGGATGAACTTAATTTAAGTAAGTAAATAAATATTGCTGGACTTTTTCATACATCATCATCTGAACCCATACTAAGCAGAGCTTATGTTGTGACTACCAGATAGGTGTTAAGTATTATGTATCAGTATACATAATACATAACACCGGTGTTCCACCAGGAACAAGCACACAGATCAAGCAAACATTTGTCCCGCGGCGGGAATCGATCTTGCAACCTTCTGCGTCGCAGGCGGACCGTTTTCGCCCACTACACAGAGGTCGTCAGAACTTATTATCACTACAAATACCATTCTCCTTCGCAATAAATAACTGATTTATGAATTGTATTCACTGGCCTGACGAGCTATGCGATTACGCAAAACCCACCCATCCTATAATTGACAATTGAAAGCCATTTCCATGGACTTGATATCCATACATATTGCAAATTACGAAAGGCTTTCAAATGTTAAAATAGGATGGGTGGTTTTTGCGTAGTCGACGTTAGATTACAGGCTAGTTAGGGCTATGGTTAAGGGGATTTTTAGACTTTTCTGTCTAATAATCTCCTTACGCCACTGAAATGAGATGCTAAGGGGGATTTTTAGACAAAAAGTCTAAGAATCCCTTTCGCCCCCTGCGAAGGGGTTTCTTTTTTAGACCAAGCCCAATAATTGACATTTGAATGGCCTTGAAAGCCGTTTCAATGGTCATATTCATACAATAGCAAATTACGAAGTCCATTCAAAGGGCTTTCCAATGTCATTTCATAGGATGGGTGGTTTTGTGAAATCGCACTTAGGGACTGGAAAGGCGGGTCGGCTTCAAACATGTTTTTTACGAGATGTATAGGGTTTGTCAACCCAATTTAGGAATAAAAAGTCGTTACGCCCAAACCAGAAACCTGAAGAAGAAGTGAAGATGTCCTCCTAGCCAGATTTTGGCCAGACGCTGCCTGACTCAACGGAGACTAGCACAAACTCAGAGGCGGATTAAGTATCGACAGCGCCCTAGGCAGACACCTCATCGGCGCCCTATGAACGAGCTGCGGCAAATATCAAGATTGGTGGGGTATGATTAGTAACGAAGACAAAGAGGAAGTTTCCCAGCGGTAGACAAAAATGTATACATGGCAGGTAAAACAATAGAAGTAACGGCGAGCGGAGCGACCCGCGACTTTTTTTTTACTTTCTCCAGTGGTTGGTAAAACAATTATGAAGGTATGACAAAATAAACAACATCAGGTAATTTTCAAGATGTTCAAGTTGTGAAGTGGATATAAAAACAAAGACAAGGAAGCTAGGATAACGGAATATTATTGACTTTTTTCTGCCTTAGACATAAAAGTCAAGAAGATAATAACTTTTCTGACTTTTACCGGTGGTGGTTGGGTTAAAAAGTTAAGACAAAATAAATATCAGCGAGTCGAGCGAGTCCTGATAATTTGTGAAAGTTAAGAATACTTATTAAGAAATAACAACGAGCGTAGCGAGCCGCCGTTATTATCGAAATAGGTAGGGCAGTCATAGCAAAGTCAAAGAAGCTAGCGTTGTAAACCTCGTTGAAAAGGCGCCCTCAAACTTTATTTTGGCACGCCTTGCCACCTGCCGCCTAGAGCGACCGTTCCACTCGCCCTAGAGCCAGTGAGCGAGCAAGCGAATAATTTTGAGACTTGTTCGAGTGAGAGTCCAGTGGTATGCAAAAAAATACGAAGGCAAAATAAAATAATGAGCGGGGCGAGCCTCAAAAACTTTTGAGACTTTGTGGCTATCGGTGGATTGTCCTCGCCTACCACGCTCAGTTGCGCAACCTGCGTGTCTCTCAGATCGCATCACAGAGGGCAATCAAACTATTATTTTTCGCTCTAAATTGTTTTTATCTTGAATCTAAAATGCGCAGTTTGGCGCTCCTTTACATCTAGCGCCTAGCGACCGATACACTCGCTCTACCCAGCCCGATGAGCGCTGATACAGTGTAGTGATACAAACCAAAATTCCTTGACCAAAAATGACTGCGAGCGAAGCGAGCAACGAACATATTCATGCTTTTGGTTAGCAAGGTTGAGATGGTTGTCAAAGTTGACTATATTGGTTTGGCGGGGTCAGCCATAAAGGCAAGGAAGGACAGATAACGAGGAGCGTTCCGCGATTTTTTTTTGATTTTTTCGGCAGTGGGCAATAAAACCAAAAGGAAATGACAATGGCGGCGAACGTAGAGAGCCACGGAACTTTTGAGAACGATTGCATTGGTTGATAAATAAATTAGGACAAGCGAAGTAACACCGAGCAAAGCGAGCTCGAAAACAAAGTTTGGTATAATAAAACAGTGAATCGCGAAAATTTTCGGGATAGACAGTAATAAGTTAAAAAAAAATAATTTTGTTGTTCCTGACTTTGAGGAACAACTAAATTAACAACTTTTTGAGACTGTGGCGATCGGTGGTGTATGCACCGTCGTCGTCACCTATTACGCCCAGTTCCGCAGCCCGCGCGTCTCTCTTAGAAGTCACCACAGGGACCCAATAAAATATTACTTTTCTCTTTAAATAGACTGTCCGAATCAGAAATTCGCGTTATAACGAGCGTCGTTAGGTACCATCTGGCACCTAGCAATCGCTTTGCTGGCTTTACCCTAGGACCGGCGCATAAAGGGGTTAAAACACAAGATGTGGCATTTGTTTGTTTTAAAACATACCTCCTAATGCAAAATACCAGGATTGGCGTCAATTCAAACAAATCAAAATATTAGGTCCTTACATATGAAATTGGCGTTTTTCGTACTGGCCACTTTAATCACAAATTTCTCCTCTTTGGTAAGGAATTCCAAATTCAAATTTGTACAGCTATAGACTCATGTATTTGTGCTTCGATGATCGTCATTCATTTGTTTTTTTTCTTCTGTTTTTTTCTGTTTGCGTCACTCATTTTACAAAATGGAAAACTTAAAATATCGCATTATTTACGAGTACGAGTTCCGCCGTGGCACTAGTGCTGCGGAAACAACTCGAAGGGTGAATGATGTGTATGGCGGTCGTGTTGCAAAAGAAAACACAGTTCGTTTTTGGTTCCAACGTTTTCGTTCTGGAAATTTTGACCTGCAGAACAAGCCCCGTGGACGGCCTGAGACTCAAGTTGATAATGAAGAGTTGAAGGCTATTGTGGAAGCGGATCCATCGCAAACCACGTCCGAGTTAGCTGCAGGCTGCGATGTTAGTGATAAAACTGTTTTAATTCACTTGAAGCAAATTGGGAAGATTAAAAAGCTTGAAAGGTGGGTACCTCACGAATTGACTGAAGCAAACCGGCAAACGCGCGTCGACTGCTGCGTTACATTACTAAACCGGCACAATAATGAAGGTATTTTAAACCGAATCATTACCTGTGATGAAAAAGGGGTTCTTTACGATAATCGGAAGCGCTCAGCGCAATGGTTGGATCCTGGCCAGCCAGCCAAATCCTGCCCCAAGCGAAAATTAACCCCAAAAAAGTTACTTGTAAGCGTTTGGTGGACTAGTGCCGGTATTGTTCATTACAGTTTTCTCAAATCTGGCCAGACTATTACGGCTGATGTCTATTGTCAGCAATTGCAAACCATGATGGAAAAGCTAGCGGCTAAACAACCTAGGCTGGTCAATCGCTCCACGCCACTGCTGCTTCACGACAACGCTAGACCACACACTGCGCAACAGACGGCTACTAAATTAGAAGAGCTTCAATTGGAAAGTCTAAGACATCCTCCGTACTCCCCGGACCTTGCTCCAACAGATTACCATTTTTTTCGAAATTTGGATAACTTCTTGCAAGGGAAAAAATTCAACTCCGATGGGGCAGTCCAAATCGCCTTCAAAGATTTTATTGATTCCCGTCCGACTGGTTTTTTTAGTAAAGGGATCAATGAACTACCTATAAGATGGCAAAAGTGCATAGAAAATAATGGTTCATACTTTGATTAATTAAATTATATTATATTAAAAAATTTTCGACTTTTTGTTCCTCCCATACAAAACGCCAATTTCATATGTAAGGACCTAATATATGCTACCTATGCATTCGCCGCCGCCGGTGGCCTAAAATACCTACGGTGGTCTATGAGAGTGCCGCAAGCTTTAAGGGGCGCCAAGCTCCGGATCGTCACAGCGGGTGTACCTATACACCGCACATAGCGGATGTGCGGTGTATAGGTAGCCGCCCCTGATACTAATGTAGACTAATGCCCATGATTGTTGGCGTCCTTTAAAACAAATCAAAACAGATGCCTCGCTATTGCCACCGGGACGATGCGGCGGCGGCGGCGTCGGGCATAACAAGGGCTCATTGCCTTTCGGAGCGCCGCGATAGACGCATACTTTTAGAAGGCGTGCGGTCGCCGCGCCGGGGTGCTTGGCGCCCCCTATGTCCCTGCACCCCGCGCCCGTGAGGTCCGCCCGCACACCCTGCACACCCACTAAAGCCGCCCCTGACGCTTTTCAACAAATAGCATCACATGATATCTGATATTTGTTGAGTCCCTTGTTTATGTAATTAAAAAAAAAACCTCAAGAAAGGCGACCTTATTTACCTTAGGTATAATCCGCCACTGTCTAGCTAGCGGATAGACAGTGGCGGATATATATATTTATGGGTGGCCATAATTAATTATTTCCTAGTGTTAATTTTCCGCGCGCGCACCCCTTGTAGATATTCAATTGATTTCGATAAATTTGTAATTTTGACTGACTCTAAAAGCGCGTTGCAACACTTGGCTCGATGTACCTCTCAAGTGAGAGGAATACCGATTGCCTATCAGATATTGGAATCAATTCTAAAGCTAAAATTGCATAATAAGAAGGTATGTCTACAGTGGATTCCGTCTCACGTCCAGTTGAAAGAAAATGATGATGTGGATCTACTTGCAAAGCAGGCGATCGGGGATGGCATCCCGGTCAACCAGCTACCTCTTTTTTCAGACTTTATTAATTTAGTTAAAAATAAGTGTTCAGATGTTTGGCAAGAGTATTTCGACGAGAGATCCCGGGAGAAAGGAATCTGGTACAGAACCATCCAACCTTCGATACCTCGACGTCCATGGATTGATACCACCTTGTATACAAGAAATTATTTAAAATCTTTACTTAGATTGCGCTCCGGACATATTCCTTCGAATAAATTTGCTTTTCTTATGAAAAAAGTAACCTCGCCAAATTGTTAGGAGTGGGGCGTTATCGAGGACATTCAGCATATATTAGTGGAATGTGTTCGGAATGCAACTTTCAGATCGACCTGCTTTATTGGAAATCGCGCGATGGATATAGGATATGTGAACAGCCTATTATCCGACCCTTTTTGTGAAGATATTGTGTTTTTGATTAAGTTATTAGAGTTAGGTTTAGTTAAGCAATAACTTTAATTTTGTTTTATATTTTTTTGTATGTATACAACATAAAACAATTTTTTTACGGGCGATGTTATCGCTAGCGATAAAGCCCTCAAATAAATTAAAAAAAAAAAAAAAAAACCCCTTGTAGCCTCGCGCCCCTAGGCCTAGTTGCCTAGTTTGCCTTAGGGATGATTCGCCACTGCACAAACTGGCGCACTCCATTCCCTCACTATCACAACCTGATGAGGACCGGACAAGGCAGGACCAAGGGCTACGTGCTTTCCGAGGGGGTGTAACACCGCGAACTTCGTATTGTGGATTTTTCTTGCTAGAAAAACCAAAAACAATTTTGGTTCAACCCGGGATTAGAAACCCCGCGTGTTCAACCGCGGAGTAACAGCAACCCTAGTAACAGTGGATGGAATGCTCGACCAGAACTGGTTAGTTTAAAAATAGGATCATTCCGGATCACTCAGGATAAAACCAGTATGAGCAATATCGATGACTTGCCGTGAGTTGATCGAGTGCTAAGGGTTCCGTTGGCTTTCGAAAATAGAGTCCATAAAGTCTGACTGCACTGTTCACTGGCGTGGATAAGAAAAAAACAAATAAAAAAAATCAAATCCACTTTTCGGGTTTTCATAGCTTTTTACTAAAAAAAAGACATCGAAACTTTCATCGCAACTAGCCCATGTAACAACCAGGCATGTAACATCAGGTGTTCATCAGTAAGGTGCTTGACCTTTTAATAGCTTTTGTTTAGCCAATTTTACGGTGGTTCTGTACATTTTTCGTCTAAGCTATTATTTTAACTTACAATGTTTAATGTTTATCTGTACGTTCGTTTCGTGGTAGGTAAGCCTACGTAGGTACCTAATAAATACTACTTTTATTAAAATATCGATAAATATATTTATCGATATTTTAATAAAAGTTACGCGATAAATACCCGATAAATAATCTTCATTAGGTAGGTACGTAAAAAAATCGCGAAATTTTAAAAAAGTGCTACGTACGTGCCTAATTTTATTGTTAGTATGAATAAATGTGTTGTTTATTTGCACATGAAAAAGGAACCCTAAATTTTTTTCGTTTTTGCTTTAGTGATAGGGTTGTCATTTTTCTAAGTATTTGCTTAGAAAAATAATAATAATTTTAGAGTTATTATTTACTATGAAAATTTAAAACAACGTATTTCTGAAAATCAACCATGCGGATCAGTTGGGTATTGGGAGCACAACAACCCAGTTTTGGCTTGGTACATGAATAACGTGGCGCCTTGTATAATGTATATATATTATAATTATAATATAACTTATTAATTTGTCCGTTGGCCGTTGACGGGCAGCAGCGTGTCGGTAGTGCGAAAAAAGCTGTGCCCCACCCAACCCGCATGCCGAGCGTGGGTATTATGATTACCCCCTAATAAGAGCCATAAGGGCGTTGAGGAAGCTTAGGCCCAACTGTGCACTTTATAGGCTGGTGTCACTAAGTGCCTATGCCTCACGTAACTAATAAGTGCTTATATGAATTACCTACAGGTAATGTAAATAAGTAGCAAGTAGTACGATGTATTTATTATTCGTATATTAGCCTCCATTGATGCTTACACAAGAATAGAGGTGTGTCTAGAATTCCTTTACCGTTCGAACATGTCATTAGCCATGCAAAATACTGAGAAATCGTCAGCAGCGTCTAGCAGCATAATATCAGCGACAATCATGATGCTACAGCGCAAAGTAAATCGTATTCAGTACCTCACAACTTATTTATACCGAGAAAATGTCATAATTTCTGTGTTTGTAATAGTTCTATGAACTACAGCAAAATATGACACGATTGGACAAAGTGTATGAAATTATTGTGTCCGAAACGTCGTCAGCAAGCCGGGAAAAAACATAGATTTGAGCTCTCAGTTGCATCGAGGAAATCTCGTAGAGGGTGCTACGAAAAGCGTAGCACTCCCGGAAATTCCTTGTAAAGTAGAAAAATCCTTTATGCAAGTGTTTTATGAACGGTTTGATTATCAGGCTTTATCTAGGCACCTGCAAATCTAATTCGCGACTAAAATATTTCGAGTCGAACTCCAGTAAAGCCTTATTTGGTTGATGTTTGTCCTTTTACTTTACCTTTCACTACTGCTTTCAGTTTACACTCTGCAGCCACCACCTCGACATCGTTAATGCCCATTGACAATCGGATGTTTAGAAGTGGCACGCAGCGATGCAAGGCGCATGCGCGGATATCAGGCAGTCGAGGATTCACACGCGCGCGCGCACCACGTTACGTTGCGTTACGATTTGCGCGTCTTGCACGCAGCTAGTCTATCTGTATCGTGCTAGTGTTGTGACAAAATGAAACTACATATTAAAATATTCGGTAAGTTGTAGACCATATAAGAATACCAGTTTTATATGACTTTTGTCATACTTGAAGGTGAAACAGAGACAGAAAATTAATTTGTCTGTGATCATGATCAAGCAGCAACTTGGAAACAATAAGCGTTAATTAATATCTAGGATAATTGTTTGCATTTTCGCGTCGGTTAGCGTGCTGCAAAAAATAAACACTACCTACCTAACTTGAATTAATTTTCAAGATATTTTAGATTGTCTCATGTTGTTCATGTTTGTGTCATGTTGTTTATATTTTATTGAGTGAATGGTTGGTGGCGCTCAATGTCGCAAATGTCTAAATAGCTTAAGAGTTTGATTGCTTGAATGTAGTTAATAAAATGGCATCTAACAACAAAATATAATGGTTTATTAACGAAACAAATTATAATGGTTTACATTAGTACTAGTAATATTGTCTTTGAATTTAAATGTTTTTATTTAGGCAGATAGGTCGGTACTTAGATAATTGTGTCGGTGTCTATTCTATGATCTTCTGAGCTATAAAAGCTCTAGTTAGTTCTTTGTCTTCTTTGTAGTTTAGGAAAACTATTGAAATCATAGTCCGAGCTTTACTCTTTAACGATTTCCTAATTATTTTATCACATAATGTTGTTCTCATACTTAAGTTATTTTTAATATGGCCTCTAAAGGCTCACGGGTGACTGGTCAGCTACGAAGCGAGGTTTATCGTTCCGCATTAAACTTCAGATATTCTAAACTAATAAAGGTTGTGGTAGGTTTAATTAGGAGTGTTTCGTTGCTTTGAGTACCTAGGTATCAAGTAATAGGTACCTAGTACCTCCACAAGGATGAATCGAGGTCAAAAACCATTACCGAGGCCTCTTAAATGCTATGCTAAATTTACCAACTTAAATAATTTTAAAGTTTCAGTATTTTATTACCTACAGATAAAACTTGTGCCTACAGGATGGTATCTATAGGTAGGCACATTAGTTTGGAATGATGTTATTTTAAATAGGCTGCCCTAGCAGGCACCACTAGCTAGCATTTACCTAAAATTGCTATAACTAAGTATAGAAATTATAATTGCATTGTATGTAAAATCTCTGCTATAGGGTTGGAAATTGCAATTCTAA
Source organism: Eupithecia inturbata (assembly GCA_963662085.1). Classification (NCBI taxonomy): domain Eukaryota; kingdom Metazoa; phylum Arthropoda; class Insecta; order Lepidoptera; family Geometridae; genus Eupithecia; species Eupithecia inturbata. Next base: position 6,942,968 of record OY759195.1, read on the forward strand.
TGAAATTTTGAGGATTTACTTATACTCACGCTTGGTTGATAGGTACTAAGGCACAGAATAGGTCTTCGACTTAGGTGCTTCGAATAGATTTTCATTTAACTAATTTAAGATTATCTTATTTCTTCTAATTCTTCTAATAGTAATTGTAGCTCAACTGATCCAACGGGTCAGGCGTCGCTTTGACCAGATTCTCTGACAAATTTTTGAAAACCCGGAGAGCCTAAGTACTCCACAGACCTGGGGTCTTTACTCCCAAGGGGTGCTCCCCTTGGGAGTATTAATTCGTAGGTTCCGTCGTTGTCGTGGTTTTAAAACCGATCTTACAAATGTATAATCTTATTGTAAATATCATTTCAAACTTTATGTTGTAGTTATTTGGTACTCAAAAACCACGAAACGGCTGCCTTGTCTTGAACAAAAATGTTTCCAAGGTTTCCAGTTTGAAACTCGTTTGTAGGCTGATATCAGCCTGGTGCATTTTAAGCGAGAATTTAGCAAAAATACCTACCTACCCGTTTGTAAAGGTCTTCCTTAAAGATATGTTTAGGTAGGAAGGCACTGATTAAATTAGTACCAACTTCGCATTCCTAAGCGTCGTAATCTACAAAACAGAATTACTTAGCAAAATAACGAGTATTTAAAAAAATAAAATAACTCAGTCCGTGTACGGATGTCGTAAAAGAGTACCTTAGTACTCTTAGTATCAGCAGCAGCATCCTTGTCTGTACTCGCTTCTTAGTACAAGCTTCGACTTAGCAAGACCGAGAAACTCATTAGCGGGGCCTTAAAATGTGTATATTTCACAAAAGTGTAGTGGAAAATTTATCGACTAACTGTACTAAGTTTATTTCCTTTATGATACTGTATAACTAACTCAGTGAAGAATATATAATATACATAGGTAAAACAACAGAAAAAAGAAAATAAAAAAAAAATAGTTACATTTCATTATACATTTTATTATTACTGTACTTATATTTAGAAATGTTGACATTATGACGAAATAAACATTTTTAACTTATCTTTACCTTATACATATTTAACAACTTTAGCTGATATCAACAATCCGACTGCCAATGTGATTATGGTAAATAAAAACCCTCAGTGATGGCATCTATACATACTTAAATGGCATTAACAGTGGCCTATATTCAGGGGGCCCCGGAAAACGAAAATCGAACTTTCTAATTCGTTTTCGTGACAAACCTCTTATCACAAAACGAATCAGAAACATCGATTTTCGTTTTTACGAGTACGCGGCCTGCAGTGGACGTATGAAGACGTAATGAGCTGATATAACGACGATGAAAATTATGTATCTTCCTTGTGGTGTTGTTTGAGTACAGGCTCTGTTTTCGCAATGCCCGGTGACGTAGACACAGCTGCGATTATTTCCGTCCTTGTGGACACTGAAAAGACCATGTTTCCGGCGATCATCACCCGATTAAGCGCTGCCTACGTCATTCATAAAGAAAATTGTCCATTTAATGCCCATAAAGAACCCACCTAAGCAGGTTACAAAAACCTTGTATTCATATTTAATTAATAATTAATTTTGTTTATACTTATATTTATTTTAAGGAAAACCAAAGGCATAAATTAACAGACTTACAAATCTAATTAGTAATATTATAAATTTTAAATTACCTAACGATATCTGTTACTTTTCATGACTTGCCAGGGAGATAGGTAGATTGTATCATGATTCGTGGGTCATAATCATAAGGAAATTAAATAGGGATCCGTACCGTAAAAATCAGGTAACTTTTTCAAAGAACATCCAGTTTTCTCTTGTTTGGAGACCCCTTTAAATTTTCAACTTTTTTATATTTTTAGTATGTGTTGTTAATACATTTGAAGTTTTACTTATTTATAGAATGTTTCATGTGTCTACATATTGTGGTTCAAGAGATACAGCATTGACAAACAAAGAGCAAAAATAGCCAAAAAACACGTTTTTTGTGTGGAAGTCCCCTCAAATTTGGATGTGTTGGGGGCGTTCTTTAAAAAGTTATTGGACAATTAGCAGTTTCGTCGATTAACTTTGACGTAAAATGTATGAAAACTACTGTCAAAAATTTAATTGTCTGATTATCTTTTCGAAGAATATCCCTTAGTTGCGAAAACCAGTCCAGAAACAAGTAACAAGTAAGTATCCCTTAATAGCAAAAACTAATTTAGATTCATGATAATGTAAAATGTCTACGTTGTATGTTATGGAACAAATTCTATTCTAATATATAGAATTTGTTCCATAATAGTTATACCATTACTTACTGAGTGAAGCAAAATTTTTTTTTTTTTAATAATAAATAAATAGACATTCTTTTTTGTATTAGCTGCCCTACTCGCCCTACCACTGCCTGGCAACAGGGTAAGGATCCTTCACTTATTTAAATTAATATTGGATGAAAACGATAAAAATTGTTTCATAAGAGTTATTGTTGCATCGACCCTTGGTGAGCGAACTGCGTAACCGGTTGAAAAATGATATATCGATGCATACGGCTGTTTATGCGAAAAGAATCACAAAATAATTCACCAGGAATTTAAGCAAGTAGAGTGCACCGTTATTTTAAGTGAAACAAAGTAAGCTCTTGATAAAATAAAGTCAAAGTCAAAAGTCAAAAACTCTTTATTTCCATAAATACAATAAATGTACACTTGGAAAAGGTCAAATTCTTAATAATTGAACACTGACACGGAAATAAAGTGACATTTTTTATTTCAGTCGCTTCGGTATGTAGACTAAAGTAAAGAAGTGACGAAGAAACCTTTAGCCTGTTAGTTAGTTGTTATTTTTCGAGTTGGAGCAAATCCCGTCCCAAGCTTTTTTATCCTCTAGATAATCTGATATTTTATAGTAGGCCTTTTTACACAAGAAGGTTTTGACAATTTGTGAATTTATTTACTGGAGTTGGTAATGACTTGCGCCAGGTGACCCGACCGCTTACCTAACTCGTCTTCACGCCACAACTGTTTATTTAGTTGGGTGCTTCTTGTTCCCGGCGACTTTGTCCACATTAATTTTATATTTCTGCTACCTATTGTGGTCAATCTAAGGTCTATTGACTATAAAAAACTGCATTATGATGCTTGACTTGAATTAAATTGTTTCCACGCGCTCGGTAAGTTTATGAGTTACAGAAATCAATTTTATTTTATTTATCATTTATTTACAGTTTTATATTTTTATTTTATTCTTTAATTATTTAATTTTTCAAAATAATGCTGTGCAATTCACACAGGATCATCTAGCTCCAAACTAAGCAGTGTAAGCAGCAGTTTTCAGTGTACATAATTTTTTCAGAGTTGTGTTACGGTTACTAGATAACTGATATATATATATATCAGTACGTAGTAGTATTAGTTCAGTATAATACAATATGCTTGGCTTATTAGTTTCGCATGGCCGAAAACTGCTTCCTGCGCCTTGCGTTGGAAATGTTAGATAAGAACAAAAACTTTTATAGTCCTGCTTAAATGTAAATTAAGAATGCACGTTTAATTTAAAACATTTCGCAGTCACGACGAGACGTTAAGTAAGCAGGTACACCTAGCTATTTAAATAGCGAAGGGGCCTGATGAAAGCTATAAAAGCGAAGTAACTTGCCGAGGTCGGGCCAAGGCTCTTCGAATACTTTACATTACAGTTCTTATTAATTTTCGCGTTAATGTGAGATTTTACGATGGTATTTCTTGGACTTTGTAAGCTTTGAATAAGGCTGTGGCGATTTTTCCTCTAAGTTGTAAGCTAGATATACTACGTATGTATTAGTAATATTTAGCGGGTATTTATCGCGTTTACCGTGACCACGATATAGTGTAGATAAGTCTGTTATAACGTCTGGAAAAATAGATAAATAAACGCGATAAATACCCGTTAAATAATACTAATAATAATGAGTTCCGATCGCGTAAGTTTAAAAATATTTATAGGTTTAAGAGGAATGACTGACTGAACACATAACAAAATGGGAAATCCTCAAAGAAGAAAATAGTGTCTTAAGTACAATTGGCGGACTTATCGCTCAGAATCGAATAAGTAAGGAACATAAAGACGCGTGTTAAAAACCAAAATTAAATAAGGCTCTTATGATCCCGCTACGGCTTATGTTATGTATGATGCAGCCTCGAATGGCTGGCAGTAATAAAGTGCACCGGTAATGATCATTAGCGTCTGGCGCCGTGGCCTGACGGGGCGCCGGCGCCTCCTGCATTCTCGCACTTTCACCGCCTCGCAGATTCCTCAAGATCGCAACAAATTACCGGACTGTCTGTATATGGATGGGAAACATTCACCTCTCCTACAGTTCCAAACGAACGAGAACTGTTTTATTTAATAAAATTAAAGGATGTACTAGTATGAGACGCTAGACTGCTAGTCTAGCCAAGTTGCAAATCTATGAACGCTAACGCTATAGAAAACTTAAATAATGTATGGGAATCACATTTCTATAACGCAAAGTCACGTGGTCAGAACAAACGAATCGAGAAACCGTAGCCGTAGCCGAAGTTTACAAGATAGCGTTTCGTCAGCACGAATAGAATAGAATGTTGTTTATTCTAATACGTTGATCGCTATACCCCATACAAAATGGTAGACAAGTCGCACTTTTGACAATCGCTAACGAAACAAATTCTAAGTTTGTGATCGCAAGGCGAGCGATCGCTGAGACCCAGTAGAAAACGATACAAAATGGCGCATTTGGCATCAGCTGTTCTAAACGAAGAGTTTTTGTGATGGAGAGTGTAAAATAAAAATTGTTTTTTTGGACTATATTAATACAAATTTGCCCTTTAGCATTTCTAAATGCATTCTTTATTTTATTGTGGTGTGCCCATAATGAAGAAGTGTGGTTAAATTGCCAAACGGACTCGTATATCGTGACTGTGCTTAGAAATTATTACAAGAAATGTCGCACACGTTATATGCAGCGATTTCGTCTAAATAAACTTACTATCTATACTATCTTAACTTAAAATCTACATTAAAAGGAACAAACGACTGAAGTTAAGGTAGAAAGTGCGAAAGTATGTGACTATTCGTAAAGGTATCTGTACCTACATAACATACAAATAGCTCATTCTTACAGTCTATTTCATTTAAAGGTTGAAGAAAAAAGAATGTTTATAAATAATTGTGGTATATTACTAACTTATTTATTAGGTATAATATAATTTTGTGTATAAATATAACGTTTTGGCTGTACGTGTTATCTGTTATGTTATGTACAGTTTATTAAATAAATTTGAATCTGAATAGAAGTATTTTAAGTTTTGTTTGTTTTTATTTGGTATAAAAAGGTCTGCTATATTCTAATCTTTACAATAAAGCTGTTGGAGGTAGCTATGACATTCTTAACTGCTGTAAAATTGTAGGAACTTCCAACTCAATCATATCTGTGGCTGGTATTTGGTAGGGAAACTCAGGCATGGAATCTCCGATCTGTGGTGCTAGAGAGCTTTTTGAGATGGTGCTTCCTGAAAAATGAGATATATTACTAACAATCAAAAAAAAACACATCACTTGAAAGCGATGATCATCTGTAGTAATATTATAATTTCTAAAGTAACTCTGTCTGTCTGTCTGTTACCTTTTCACGCCTAAACGGCTGATCGGATCTCAATAAATTTTGGCAGGGAGGTAAATGGTATCCTGGGGACGGACATAGGCTACTTCAAAATAGCGTGCAGAGCCGCGGGCACCAGCTAGTAAACAATAAAAAAGGACTAACATCAAATCCTCTCTCTTCAATTCCATCTTATCCAACATTGGTCAAACAAGCCCGTTATTATCCGTTGATCTTATAACTTCCAATGGAGTTCAGCAATTCTGCCAGCTCTTGCCATAGATGGACAGCCTTTAGTTAGTCTGTCTTGTGCCCCATGTTGGACCCTCCTCGCTGTATCACCTTGGCTAAAACAAAAGTTTAAACTATTTTATAAAGACAAATGAACTAGGTAGGTACTTTAGAAACAGTGTTAGTAGACACAATCAATACCTATGTTTCTTTAATTCACAAGTACGTAGACAGTTCAAGTTCAAGGTGCATACGGTGTCATTGTTTATGTTTCGAGTTCCGAGTAAGTATTAGGAAGATCAAAGCCCTAAAGGAAGATTTTGGTGTAATAACTTATAATTTACGTACCTCTCCATGAAATCTAATAAAGCCGCGAACTCTTCTGGGCTAGCTTAGGATCTAGATTCCATCCTGTAGAAGTTATCACATAAATTTCACCTTAACCCATTGGTTTGCGAGACATGATACATTTTCATGCTACATTATTCCTTTAATTACATTTATAATTATATTCCTCATAATCACAAATCGGATAAATGAGAACTTTTAGTTATTTTCACTCACTTTGTAGCACAAAACAATTCAAAACTTTTATTACGAAGTTCACAAATGAACGAGTTTATTAAGACAAACCCATGACTTTGACATCATTTTGACATTTGAGAACGCTAACCATAGACAAATTTAATATTGTTTTCTATCCGTGCTGTAGAATGAGCGATACACACAGTCGCGTCAACTTGGCTATCAACTTTTCGTTTTCTACAATCGCTTTCGCTAAAGCGTTAGCAATTGTAGAAAGAGAATAGATATGATTCGTTTGCGATTTGGCTAGACCTGCTGGTACCCTCGAAACTGTATATTTGGAGGGCTAGATGATCCTATGTGAAATGTGCGGTTTTTATTTTTATTTTTAGGCATTTACTGCATATCCTCAGCGGTGTGACCAAATAGGGCGTGCGGACGGCGCGGGGCGGGCGGGCAGAGCTCACCGATGTTACGACCGGTGTTAGTCTAGACGTGCGTCGTGGGCACTCAAAGTGCTAAAACGGAAAGAATTTCCCAGATCTTAGGCAATTACCTACTCAAAAACCGCACACCAATGGCTAAAGGCACTGCTTGTTTGATCCAGGTAGGTAGGTAGGTATTTGCGTCATTGGTTCTAGCCGACTTATCAAGATACCACAGTAAATGTGTTCGTACCTAATGAAAATATAAAAACATCACGTTGTTAGCACTGGCATTGTATTGCGGAAGCTGACTTTAAAGTGAACTGGTTCACGCTTGTCCACATGAGGGCCCAGTTGAGTTGGTATTACGGCATTCTTTCATTGAAGAACGTTGATAAAATGAAGGCCAACTATCATTGCAGGAAACGAACGAGGAACGTGGATAGTAGCACTAAAACACAGGCATTATTACATTTCATTACGGATGTCAGTGGTTTCACTACGAACCTTATTTGTGTTGGAAGAACACCAACGTTTCATCCCTTATCGAGGGACTTCATCAGGGTGAGTGCGGTTCGCGTCGCGCCTGTACCTGTATTATTACATTTTGTCAAAAGAGAGAACAAGATTTAAAAATCACAGAGAAATAAACACTTCAAAAACATTTTATTTGTTATTATATGCCTTTTAATAGGGTAATAGTAGGTAATGTAGGTATGTATGTTGTAACTAATTGTAAGAACCTACCTATATTGGCAAAAAAAATTCCACTTATCAGACAGGAATTCATGTCAATTGTAAAAGAGAAAACCCGCGTATGATTATTCTAATGAGTTAACTGGAACTACTATTTGCGATGGAAACCTACTTGATGTAGCAGGATTGCCTTGTATAGGAAGGAAATGCCCAGGCTTTGTGAACTAACATTTTACGAAAATTAAAAAAATAACAATTTCTTGGGCTGAGCTTTCACGGTAGGTACGTGAACCTACCGCATAATTTTTGTTTTAGGGTTCCGTACCCGCAGGGTAAACCGGAACCCTATTACTATAATTATAAGTCTTCGCTGGCCGTCCGTCCACCTGTCAGAAGGCTCTATCTCATGAACAGTTGAAATTTTCAGAGAATGTGTATTTCTCTTGCCGCTATAATACAGATAATAATAAAAATAAAATAAATATCCATACAAAAACGTGATTTTTTATTTCGTTATAAATTAAGATTTTTAGCCTATACCTGAATTTATAATTTTTTTATATACTTTTTACCGCGTTAGAGTTTTTTTTTAGTTTAGGTAATCTCGTTGTAGAGATAATCTCTTCTCTATATTTTCGTAAGAATTTTAGCCACTTTTGTATTTTCTTAGGCCGTGCGTGCGTTAGGAATGCCGTGCGTGGTCAACTTACAGGCCAGGTACACAGTGGTACGACATTAATAGATACGTGGCCGTGGCTGCATAAGTAGATTGTGTATCAAACACATTCATTAGGCAAAAACCATTCGCGATGGGTGGCGGCAGTGATGGCGCATTGTCGACAACAATGCTACAATACAATGGTTACTGCTCCTGCCGGTCATTTTGTACCTATCTACTACCAAAGTAGGTAGTTAGTTGGTCTGCTGCTGTTGTTAGTATCGTTTAATGTATTTACAAAGAGTAACAGAAATTACTACTTTGGAACGGTTGTATGTTAGCTTTCAGCTTCCTTTGTAAGGTTCCTGCTACACTTTCTACCAACTTCAAAATGAGATACTGTTTTAAGGGGGCTTTTAAAAATAAACGGGAAATTGCACGGTTTCATCGTCCAAATTGTATGATTTACGTTTCTTGCTTCAAATAATAATTACTTGTTAATAATAGTTAAATTTTTCTGCTACAATAATAATTGAACAAATTTTAGAAAACCTTTTTTTATGTAAGTAGTTGTTGTCATTCTCCTGATGCATGTTTAGGCAAAAACTCACGGAGACCTGTTTCGGGAGCTCTAATTTGTAGATTCTATTGAATAAAGACCACCGAATTTTTTTTTCTTTTTAAGAATATCTTATACTTGAATAATAATAGAGTATATTTTCGTTACATGCCTTTCTGTAAAGAAAGAAAAAACTGAACCAAACTCGATTATCGACCGAAAAGGCTTCGGAACAAACCCCAATATCTCTGAAGTTCTACATCATTTTGACATAATATTTATACTAAAATAATTATCAACATTTGCTTGAACTACAATATTAAGTCTATTTTTTAAATCACGGATAATTTTTTTTTATTTAATTGAATAATAGACTACATAATTCATTGCCCAGCGCGCCGGCACTCTTCTTTGTGTTCTAAAATTTGTTTTATTATTATTATACACTTCTTTTATTTTAAATCTCGTTATAAAATACTTTTATTATTATTACTAAATTCTTTATTGACAAAGAAAATTACAATTCAATAAAAAAAAAAAACAAATTAGAACTAGTATTTACAATTGAAATAATTATTCTAACCGTTGCAAACAATCTACAGGTAGCTCAACTGATCCATATCAATACTAGTCGGAAGCGTCCTCAAGACTCTAACTGCATTGCCCCGCTGTATGGCAATGCTGATGCGCTGCGCTAGATACCCGCCAGCTCTCGAGTCACGTGTCGCGTCGACCCGTGACTCGAGATAACTTTTTAAAAACCCGGAGAGCCTCGGTACCCCACGCACCTAGGGTCTCGACCCCAAAGGGAGCAAATGTGTAGGTTCTGTCGAGACCTGCATATTTGCGTCTCTTGAGATCCTCGGCCAAATCTGCCGCCGCACCAGCCCCTACGGATGTCCTCGGAAGATGGGAAGGCGCAAGTGTGTCGATGCATGTAGCGTCCCACACAATGGGCCTTCCCATCTCCCATGGGACTAGTGTCATGCCGTCGGGCCTCTTACCATCGTCACGCAACAGACCATTCGGTTCGAGAATAGCTGGTACGTTAGCGGTGACAAAGGCCCGCCGGATAACGTCGTTAAGGCTGGCATGACGAGATATCCGACCAGCGGCCCTAGTACACGATAATCCGTGATGACAAACTGTTCGACAGCAGTACCGCACTGGCATTGATGAGGTGCGCAACACATTGCACCCAACCGAAGACATGTTGCGATATGGAAAGTTACGGGATCCAATAAAGTGCCAGTGTTAAATGAAGGATATGCTTGCAACCAATGTCTTGACTCCCATTTAGAAACGGCCAGAAGACGGGCACGATCCGCATAGCTGGAGCACGTTTGTAACAAACAATTCCGTGTCAACTCACTCAGAGGCCCGTCGCATTGCCGTTGGGACAAAAGAGATTTTAGGGAGCAGCATTGGGGCAAGCACCTATGCCAAGCCGCCATTATTATTATTAATCATACAATTTGGATCAAAAAACGAGAAATTCTCGGTTTTTTTTTGTAATAGCCCTCTCTTGACATGCTCGAGTATTCCGCCAAGCAGCAAATCCACGCATTTATAAATCACTATTTAAATGTTTTGATAACATAAACCCTATATATATCTTTAAAGCGTCTAACCTCGTAAATAAGTAAGTATAGGTACGACTAATGAGTTTCACTTACCTACCTTTTATCACCAATTTAGCATCATTTGTATTGCAATAAGTTTATCAGTCATCTAGTACCCATAACACAAGCTCTGCTTACTTTGGGGCTAGATGATGCTGTGTGGATTGTCCAGCATTATTTATTTATTTTATTTATTAATTTAAGTACAATGACACAATCCGTATCATCTACGCTGTAGCAAATAATGTAGCTCAAGTTGAGCTAAGCTGACCTCTATCATGAGGTCATGTTTTAGTAAAAAACTTGACTTATGCTCAATTAAAAATCTCGTGGTTGCTCTGAAGATGTTCATCAGGTTTTGAGGCCAAGGTTATTGAAAACCATTATCTTAGCAGTTAGATTGTTAAAGACATGCCAGCCAACGTTTTAATTTGTTTATTTTCATTTGGTTAGGTATCTTTTTAATATTCACTCTTGTCAATTTGTGATTCAAGTTTTGATTTGTTGTCGCTCTAATTATTTCATTTCCGTCTCTTCAAATTAATATGTTTTCATATCAAACTAGCCTCGATATGTCGATCGCTTACGCTTTCACGCACAATTTAGCATGTAGTACCTATTTAAAAAAGTACATTAGAAAACTAAGTGCATTTTTTATAAATCTTTACCTACTAAAATATCTTTATAAAATACCACATGGTCATCTGTTTGTAACTTTCCACGCAGTGCTTTTCACGTCGATGTTTATCCGGTCGTTAGTACGTTTGCTATTGACAACGTATTGATAAAGCAATCTTCCAAGCAGGTGCAGTTTTAGCCCAAGACTTTTTGTCACACTTGGTACCAGGCGCGGTCGCAGCCCAAGACTTTGGTGGAGCCACCCTTGGTCAGGGCCTTAGCCAGGAATTCACTTCAGGGAAGGGGGCTTGCAGGCCCCACCGCAAACCACTAAGCGTTATCGGCGAGCGCAACGAGCCGCGAAAAAATTGGGTTTTTGTAAATTTTTCGCAGTGATGGGCTAAGTGATCATAAACGAGCACTGGACCAAATACAGATAAAAACAAAATACTATCTAGAACGGAGCGAGCCGCGATATTTTATGGTTCCGTTAATTTTTTTGCAGTGTTATGCATATTGACCGCAAACACGACATCCCGACCCTCAACTCCTAGCAATAGTAAGTATAAATAGTGGCAAGCGAAGCGAGCAAGAGCTGCGTCGTCCTGTGCTTTTCTTTGAATTTGTCTAAACAGTATTTTTTTGATTTTTCTGAGGGAGAATATATCTGTATTATTGTGCACCTTTCTCTGTCTCTTGGAATGTTTACCAGGTTTAAGATTACAATTCTTTCGGATACACCTACTACTTCTTCTATGTGTTTTTATAGGTATTTTTTTAACAGAAGACCCACTCCGTGGCTTTCTGCGGTTTCCCCTTTATGGAAAAGTATAAAATCTTCATGCTCTTCTATACAGTTTCCCATCCATCCCACTTGGCTGAGGCGGATAATATCCCATTTGATGTTGGTTAATGCATTCTGCAGTTCTGTTAAACTTTTATCGGTTCTCAGAGTTAAAGTGTTTAATGTGTTCACTTACTACCACATATTAATATTTAGTGAACAAATCAAGCTGTACACTATTTTACTTTATTTTATTACATACATTGTCTTATTATGGCGGCGGCGCGGACATTGATTGCGGTCGCCTTGTGTTGCCGTCAGGTGGGGCGAGAAGAGGAGGCGCGCATCAAAGATGTTGCCAAGTTTAGGATGGCTTAAAATACGAATAATGCATTGCTTGTAATGAAAATAAAAAGATCTGCAAAAAAAAAGTCGTGTGCGGACTGGTTTGTTCACTGAATATTAATCTGTGGTAGCAGTTGAATGACCTCCATCATTATTGTGCACTAATTTGAAAACACCTGTATAATAATAGAATATTTATTGTAAAAAAATTATCCACTGACAGCAGATAGATAGACCGATGGAGCCTTAAATAAGCCACAATAATCTTGTAAATGTATAAAAAATTCGTGCGTAGAGAATTCACAAGGAAAATAAAGTTTATTTTGATGATGATGAACATGCATAGAATACAGAAGTATAAACATCAACATCTTTAGGTTATACATATATGCTAACTGTTGCAAATTTTATTAGCATTGGATTGATCTCAAGGGTACACTTAAGTTCAAGGTCATTCACTTATTTAAATGTAGAAAATAACTAATAGAGTCCAATAGAGTTGAGTTAGTCGCAAATACCTACTTAGTTCCATCGATTCCAAATCCTGTAGACATCCCATCTACTATAAGGGAAGCTACCTAGATTTTTTGTTAAATTGCAATGACTTGGCCAAGGTCCAAGGATTCGTGGACGTCCAAAAGCGCGGATGTGCGCGGAGTTGATGACATTATAAAAGTAGCTGGACACACTTGGATGCGAAAGGCACAGGGCAGAGGAGGCTGGCAATATTTGATGAAGACGTACCCAGCAGTGGGTGGAATGGGCTATAATTAAAAAAAAAACAACATTACACATTCAGTTATATTACACTTCGGCCACGCGTTTATATTCTTTGACCGAATGAATGAATGCAGAATTTCATTGACTCTTTTTTTTTTTTCTTTTAGAAAATAGTGATGCGAATCTGTCGACTCGAAAAATATTTGTCATTTCTATCCCATGGGAATTGTTTTATGGGATAAATAGTAGCCTGTGTTTTTCCAGGCCGAGAGCTACCTGTATGCAAAGTTTCAGCCCGATCCGTTCAGTAGTTTTGGCGTGAAGATATAACAAACATTCAACCATACATCTAAACATCCGAACTTTCACATTTATTATATTAGTGTGATGATATCTCAAAGATATTCTATCCTGTCAATTGTTTTTATTAACATCATCATATTAAATATAAGGATGATAGATATTTAGTAACAACAATTCCGCGAAAAAACCTCCAATATGATCTTCTGACCACACCAACCACAAAATGAAAGAACATCTATCAGACCAAGTCGTCAACTAGTTTCGTCCCTCCACGAGACATCATCAGGATACCACAATACTCGACCTTGAAATTGAGAACGCCAACCAACACCGGAAGAGTCCCACCAGAGATGTTGTCACTCCGAGCTCCGCGCGTCAAGTCCTTGGCGATTGGCGATTTAGCAATATATATGGGAGAATATCTTTCATCCTTATATTTACAATGGATTTCCTCAAAGTAACGCCTGAATCTATTTTAAGTACATACGAGTATATCATCATATTTCTATTGTTGACAGATGTGATACCAGCGCGGCTGAATGTAGCCGTGATGATGTTCTTCGCCTGCTGGGTAAATTACATGCTTCGCGTCAACATGAGCGTCAACATCATTGCCATGGTGCCCGACGATAATGCTGCTACTGCGTAAGTTATTGGTTGTTCTTTTTCTAAGTTTTACTATCTTTGCTTCTGTTACCCTGTACCAAACATTCGCGAGAAGATGGTCGCAAGTCGCAACTGCCCAGCATTAAACCCATTAAATTTGGTCTATATTAAAGCAAGACTTATAGCTCCTGCGGTAGGCTTGAGCCAATGAGCGTTATAAAAATGCTGGCAGCTTACTAATTGAAAGTTATATTATATTATGCTAGTCTCACAAAGGTTATTGATTTATCTATTAGGGCACTTGTGTTGCACGGCAACTAAGTACCTATACGTTTCACATTGATGTCGAAAATATTATGTAAAAAAGTGAGTTTCTTCACAATGTCTACATACGTCATTGATATCGTTAGAGTAAGAAGTGAAGTATTCAGGTAAACAAAGATTTTGCAATAAAATAAGGCTAAATCTTTTAAATCCATCATGGTTATTAACACTAAAGTTGTTTACAACGTGATTTGAGTATTGAGCTATGCAATATTTCGGCATAGTTTCATGCGCCATGATCACGTAAATAACCCTTTGTAAATGACTTTAAAATAGAGGCTTCCGTTTATTGGGACCACCATCATTTTGGTTTGCTACGGCCGAACTGCTTTCAGATTCGGGGAAATCCCAAAGATTTGTAAAGGCCTTGCTTTAAATTTCGCTTGTAGAATTTAATTACATTCCATAAACAACAATTTGTCGAAGAATTGGGAAAATAAGTTTTTGTTGAAAATTAGAAAAAAAAAACTTAGTTCATATCTTCACCTGCAATAAAACTAAAGCGTGTCACACACGACGCAGATACGATAATATTTTATCTGCGTATAAAAACTTATTTATCTGATCAACCAACACACTAAACATATACGATAATATACGAGACGATACATTCAATCAGAATCCTTCGGACTGTGTACACTTGTTTTTTGGTACAGATTGTTTTATACAGGGTGTTGAAACAAAATGAGTTCGCGTTTTACGGAACAAACGCATTTATTGCTTTATGATTTATTAGACAGCTCATCAGAAGATGATTCTGATATTGAATTTGATGCACTTCTTGTTGCTATCTGCAGATATATTTGTATACGCAGATAATAATCTCACTATATTTCCATATATGTCGGTGCCCACAGATACTTTACGATAAAATATAAATTATCTGCGCCGTGTGTGTTAGTTCATAGAAAATGTATAGAGAGCGATAATGAAAGATATACGCTCAGATACAGATATCTTACCGTATCTGCGTCGTGTTTGACTCGCTTTACGCAATGTCGCGTATTGCACATTTTACAGAGAGTATATCCGATTGGCGGCAATATCGACTATGTTTCGAAACGGAAATTGATTCCTAAATTACATCGATTAGGAGAATATGAACCTTCTCTCTATAGATATAGGTTCGAAACCATCTATAACCATACCATGACATATTATTGAATGTCTTAAATCACTTAAAGCAATTAGATACGTATGTTGTAATAACTCATGCTGATGCACGTGTCAAAGGAACCAAATCTTCTGTGTGTTTTTAAAGGACATTTAAAAATTCTACCTTTACCAGCCTTTACATATTTTTTTTGGAACCAAAAGGTGTGTGAATTTTAGACCAGTTATCCTGAACCAATTGAGCTCAAATTTGGCATACTTTATGTAAGTTCGGTGACAATGTAATGTTCTGGTACTATCGAGCTGGTATTATGATGGAGACAGAAGGTGGCCATAGGATCTACTAAACGAAACGACGACGTTACCCTGTCGAGTTTGGGTTCGTTGGATTTGTCCTCCGAAGCACTTTGGTCCTAGATGATATAAAAGCTTGTTTTTAAAAAAACTTTTTTTTAATTTAAAAATTTGTTTGTTCATACTAACTTTACCTACATCACACTAATATTATAAATGCGAAAGTTTAGATGTTGACCTCTTCACGCAAAACCTATTTACCGGATCAGACTGAAATTTTGCATTAATGTAGTAGTTAAGGACTTGAAATAACATAATTAATAAACGATTTTTTTAAAAGCACACGCAAAATCGCGTGCAAAATCTAGTACCAACACAATACGGTTTAAGACACCATTATAATGATGTTTCGAAAAATTATTCCGAGTCAGGAGGTCATGTTAGTCCAGCTGGTATTGCGCCTGTTTGTTTTGTACCTACCATACGTAAGTTATATTTATGATTAGTAAGTATTAAACACTTGTGCAAACTGCAAAATGAACTATCTAACCAAACATGTGGGATTCCTTCCATCTTTCTGAACGAACCACGTCATACAGAATTTAATTTTTTTAATTTTATCAATTTATATGCGAATAAATATCTGTTACTTTTTCATTCACGCCTAAACTGAAGGCTGAATGGATCTAAATAAAGTTTGGCACGGATGTAGTGAGTATCCTGGGGCTACTGTTATTGATTAAAAAAAAATTCCAACCTTTCATCCATAATTCCATTCGCTTTTTGTACGGTTTCGAACTTGAATAATAACCTCTTTCGCTGCGCGTGTGCAATTATGGAAATTTGTGTTTTTTATTTTCAGTGATTGATTACCTTGCTGTCCTTGGACCTTGTGGTTTTCTGTTATTGTTATCAGATTTTGTTAGGTTTTCATTCATGTCTTTGTTGACATAAAATATCTTGGATTCTAGATCCGAGTAAGTATTGTACTGCGTATCTTTTTCTTTATGTGTATGTCAGTACTAAGTATTTTTAAGTAGCGGATAGGTAGGTGCTTCATACTCATAAATTATTACCTGCGTATCTTATTCTTTACTTACTTTCCAACGTACGTATAGTACGATAATATTTGATCTTCTCTTCGCGTAACTAAAGTGTATGTCAGTACTAAGTATTTTTAAATAGCGGATAGGTAGGTGCTTCATACTCATAAATTATTACCTTACAGAGCGACTAAAGTGGACTAACCGGGTTATTTACTTGCACATAAAATAAAATCGAATTATTTGCACGTATTTTTCAAGTAATATTTGTGAGGTTATAGAGTCAGGTTATTGTAAATAGATGTATTCATAATATTCCATGGCGTTTTTCCAATTTATTATATTAACCACATAATGACATTTTGAGATGTTGTGACGTGATTTAACTTAGTAAGTGACTACCTATGCCTACTTGGTTCTAGAATACTAGATATTTTTATTAACAATATTTCTTTGCCTCAACCCCTTTATTAACAATAAAGGGGTTGAGGCAAAGAAATATTGGTAAGCAATTTTTACGACACTTAGGTCCTTATTTTGTCATTCTGTGACGATACCATTGTCATAATAAAGCGATTAGTTTAGCAGAATAAGGCCCCTGTGCTACTACAAAATGGTAGGTACAAAATGTAGGTACATAGGAACTCGTACTATAATTCTTGGCATTGTCTTACACCCAAGAGTGTGAAACTTGTCTCCAAAGGATTGGTTTTATTTTAAACTAGCTGGACCCGCGGTTTCCCCGCGTAGAAATCAATTTCATGGGTTTTAATATTTTTACGCGGAACCTTAATACTTTTTTCAAAATAAAAGTCGCCTAAGTTGCTTACCAATATTTCTTTGCCTCAACCCCTTTATTAACAATAAAGGGGTTGAGGCAAAGAAATATTGGTAAGCAATTTTTACGACACTTAGGTCCAGTTTCACCATTTGCTGCCAAAACTAAGATCAACAAAACATCGAGTTCAAATTCATAATAAGTGTATGATATGACATCTCTTAAACTCGGTTTAGCGATGAAACCGGATCAACTTTATGTTGGTAAAATGCGCTAAACTCGTTTACAGCGCTAAACTGAGTTTGTCTTATATTGAACTGAACGCGTTCAATTGCAACGGGGAAATTGGACCTTGGTATCATCGCAGCAAACCGCAGAAATTCAAAACCATTTTTAATTCTGACCGCATTCATTCATTCAATAGGTACCACATTCGACTTTCAGCCGTTTTCGAAATTTTGTGATTTTGCACCTTATTGACTGCACGTACTCAGTACTCGGTGCGATTCTGCGTTTTTGAAGTTTTTGTTTTATTTTTTTGTTGTTTACTTGTTGTTACCGTATTGTTGTCTGTTATTGTTAAGTTTTTATACATACTTAAATCACTTTGTTTACTAAAAATAGCTTGGATTCTAAAACCGAGCGTACAATACTATAGATATGTGATTTAACCTACTAACATAAACGTTTGTTTGCAGGGTGAAAAGCGAATGCAAGGCCATCATTGCAAATGACAGTGAAATATTCAACGCAACGGTCTTGAAGCGGGAACTAAAGCAGGTAATGTGACAATAGATACCGTGTTTCCTAGCGACCATGTAATAAATAGCTACTACGTTTGGACTAGGTATAGGTACTACCAGGTGTAGAAATCGTTACGTGGAATCCTTAGTTGAAAGAAACTCTACTTAGTGACTACGGTGCTATTTGCACGGAGAGATAATATAATAATGAAAACATTAATCAATCTATTTCTCTTCTAACATTGACACTTGACGCGCGTCCCTCCATCTATAGTTTCTTTCGCTGGCTGCATTTTGTCATTCTGTGACGATACCATTGTCATAATAAAGCGATTAGTTTAGCAGAATAAGGCCCCTGTGCTACTACAAAATGGTAGGTAGATAGTATGTAGGTACATAGGAACTCGTACTGTAATTCTTGGCATTGTCTTACACCCAAGAGTGTGAAACTTGTCTCCAAAGGATTGGTTTTATTTTAAACCAGCTGGACCCGCGGTTTCCCCGCGTAGAAATCAATTTCATGGGTTTTAATATTTTTACGCGGAACCTTAATACTTTTTTCAAAATAAAATTCGCCTAAGTTACTTGCTATGGCATCAGCTAACTGCCAGTGATAATAGGTACAGCCGTTTCGGACGTTAGCTACTAACAACAAAACAGATAGCCAGACAATAAAAAAAAAATACTGTAGAAAACTCACTGTACTCACTATACTCGTATGCTTTCGTGTGTGTGTGCGTGTATTTCATATTTAGAAACAAAAACTGTTATTTTTCAAACAGACACTTATATTTTATTTATTTCTAAAGATTTAAATATAGACAAATAATCGTTACGTTGTTACGTTGAATACGTTACACACAGGTGCCTAAACTTACTCGTATTTTAGTCACAAATGAAGAAACACATGTGTTCATAGACAATATATTTGTAAGATAATTTACATTCATAGGCATATTACGTTACGTAGAACAAGTGTTTATGGCGTTCGGTCGTGCTCTTTTATTCTGTTCTTGAAATAAAATTGAAATAATACAGGTAAAAATAGCAACTGATAAAAATTAGTTAAATGGTGACGAATTTTAAATAAAAGTTATATTTACAAAGGAGGTCAAAAACAGTGCACAGTGATAGTTACCTACCTGGTACTATCACTGTGCACTGTTTGTTTGTGTTGTGTTTTATTTTTCGTTAGCTATTCTAGCTGCTACCACGCTATTTAAATTCGTCAAATTTTAATACAACATAATTTTCATTTCTATGTTTAATATTTAGACGACAAATTACAACTAGTATTTACACTACTATGTCAATTTCCTAAACCACCAACCAACCAAAACCTAATTAGTATAACCCTGTAAATAATATAATTGGCCGAAGACCATTCTAATTACATAACTAAATAATAATAATAATAAATAAATTTCCTTAATTCTAACCCATCACCAGAAGGCAGAGTGCCCAGTGCTGGCAGCATTGCAACGATGAATGGCAATACTAATTTGTTGACCGAAACTGAAGCCAGCATTCCGATCACCTGCTGTGTATGTGTTTTCAAAATCCACTACTACTACTACAAAACACTACTACTACACTACTAATAATAGTACTGTGTACTATTTACAATATCTATATCGAACTGAGCTTGCCTACTTTTTTTGCTACTACATAGTACCTAGCAAGAGAGAAAAATAAATTCAAATTACAGGTAGGTATACATATACTCGTATCTACCTATAATTTGAATTTATTTTTAAGACGTTCATAAGTGCAATGTCATGAGCCTATGAGAAATAAATGAGTGAAACTGAAATGCCAAGCTTTTTTCAACACAGCTAAAATTGTGTTTTTCCATAGCCAGATGGAGTGACAACGTTCACATGGACAGCGCAAGAGCAGGCCTACGTGCTATCAGGCTATTTCTGGGGATACGCCATAACCTGCCTCGTGGGTGGCACAGCGGCCGAGTTCTGGGGGCCAAGGAAGCTGGTCTTTGTGACCATGATGGTCTGCTCGTTCCTCACGATCCTCAGCCCGCAAGCTGCGAGGTGGCATTATTTGGTGCTGACGGCGTTGCGATTTGTTATTGGACTGGCTTCGGTGAGTAGCTAACCTAACTTTATAATAGCGGAGGAGGCATGTGATGTTAATTGGACGTCTTTTTGGACTATACTAGGGGAGATATTAAAAAATAATGGGTTTCCTGGAAACCCTTTGTTTTTAATGTAGACATTGTGAAATCCATCACTTCCAATTTGGATAAGTTACGGGTTCGTGAATGAAAATTCATGAGTATGATTTAATGTTAAGTTTACACAGGATCATCTCCGAACTGCCCAAAGTAAAAAGATATTTTTATTTCGGGTTCGAAATGAGAGTGATAAACCTAATTAATGATTTATCGGGTATATTTTGCGTACCTTTTGGTATTGACTGATAAACCTTTTGGTATAGTAAAGCAACTCGAGGAAAGGAAAACCAAATAAATAAATAAATAATGCTGGACGATCCCCACAGCATCATATAGCAAATTAAGCAATGCTTGTGTTGTGGGTCTGGGTACATAGATATATATTTTTTATTATACATAGAAAACACTCAGAACACCTAACCTGAAACAAATATCTGAGGCAGAAATCAACTCTGCATCCATCTGCGTCGCAGGCGGACTTTCGCCCGCTACGCCACAGAACTCGTCAATAAGGAGACCTATGCCAGCAGCATCCCGGGCTGATTACAATGATGATCATGAAGTCAACTTAGGATCTCAATTCGGTCAGAAGTATCCTTATTGCAACATTCAACTTGTCAAGCCTGGTAATTAAGGATGTGCACTAATGATGATTTCCATTAACCGACGTGCTTCGCCTAAAATCTTGAGTAGGTATATTTTTTTCTAACATTAGACAATCATGAAGATAAATAATGCTTCAACTACTTCCATAATTGCCTTAATAACTGGTTCCAGATGAAGAACACAATACAAAAATATTTTCAGCAACGGTATCATTACATTACCTTTACGAATATCTAAAATACCTCTTTATGTCAATTGTGTTTTAACAAATAATTTACCTACCACATTCGTAAATAACCAAACAAACCTAAGGTTACGTTTATTATCACTTTAAATACTTACCTACAGCTACAATACCTACCGTTAGCTTTTTTATTTTTTGAAACTTTATTGACAAAGAAAATTACAATTCAATAATAAAAACAAATTAGAACTAGTATATACAATTGAAACAATTAAGCTTTCTGCAGACTGTTGCAAACAATATACAGGTAGCTCAACTGATCCATATAAATACCAGTCGGAAGCGTCCCCAAGACGCTGGCTGCATTGCCCCGCTGTGTGGTATATATATAGTATATATCTATACTACCGTTTGTTGAGTAGGTATATAAAACAGAGCAACTCGAAACTGAAATATTCTACTCATTACTATACTAAACTCATTTTTATCGCAGTCATGCATGACTCACATCAACTTACAAAATACCTGTCTGCACGAAACAAAATTAATATTGTTAGCCAAGCTCGATTTTATTTTTGTTTTATTTTTATTATTCAAATTAATTTCTTCCAGATTGTGCAGCTTAGCTTGATTGAAACTTTTACTCGTAAAAAACCATCCAAACGAGTCCGTAAAAATTCTTCTCTGAAAATCGTTATTTATCAACAAGAGAGCCAATCGATTTTTCTCGCTAGTTATGGTGAAAAGTTGTATGTCTCATCTCACGTAAATGGTTTGGTTTCGTGCATTTGAAATCCCTCGTCCAACTGTCTACTTCTTCTCTATTACAGTCTACTCTATTCTAGGCTGATTGGGATTTATTATCAGCACGCTAAAATATATCGTTTTGCTTGAGCAAGTGATTGTTGAACCAATCTACTGTTCCAAGTGAGAGCAAAAATCGATGTTACTGTTTTTGAGCAACAGTCACCGTTTTCCAGCGAGAGAGGCGAAAAGATATAAGTGCGATGTGTATGTGTGCCGACCACAATAGTGGCGATCACAATAATAGGCCTATCATGGCCGCAGTGACACGAAAACCTGGTAAAATAATAAAAAAAATGACGCTACTAATACATTTATTTTGCTATCCTTATCTACAAGAATGAAATAAAACATGGAATCCGGAGCTTGATAGGGAAGGCATCTGCAAAAACCTTGGAAAACACGATTGTAATGCGCAAAAACGCTCACTAAATTACAACTGATTTCAATTAGTACTAGGTGTAATTTGCTTTAATCTCTAGGAAAGTCTGTTTTTTCTTGCTGTTTGTTTGGATAATAATGAGTTTGCTCAATAATAAATAGTATGCCTAATAAATGGTAAATAAATAAATAATTTTGATTTGCTTTTATTGAAGTTGTCTTAGTCCTAAACGTTTGTAATTCTACATGACCTTTACCAAGTAGAATGACAGCATTTTTGTCTGGTTCATTGCCCGTGTCGAAGACCCACCATTGTGTTTAACATAGAGTAAATTAAAAGTATACCTAAACAATGTATAGGCGATCAAATATAATCCCAAACCCACCCATGTGGGGTGCTACGTGAGTGCTAGGAATTCTCTACGCTCTATGGCTACGAGAAATACTGTTCCTATAAAATACATCAACGGGATCCAAATATATCAAAGGTCTTATAAACTTTGTTAGTTCAATAATTTAGATAGGATATAAAATTTATCTTTATTTCTTCAGAGAATTCTGTATTCTCTGTAAAGCAAACAAGATATAACATTTTTTGTAGGAAGTCTTCTAAGTATTTCCGATTATACTTTGTTGGCGAGATAAGTAGGTGTTTCTCATCATAATTTTAAATTGTAAGAACTAACGACGTGGAACAATATGAAATAAAATTTTCCATATTTTTTCCAGTACTTCCATGATAAAAATTATGCATTTATTCTATTTACGTAGAAGTTTATCTGTATGGGTAAAATAATAGGTACATAACTAATGAGTTACGTACCTATTATTTTTTCTAGTGTACAATGAGTATGACGTCAGCCTTGCAATTATTATTAGCTAAAGTTAAGTGTATAATTTGTTTTTAGTATCTTACTCCATTCGTTTCACTTGCCTAGGCGGATATTTGAACTAAAACGTCTAGAAAACCCCAAAAAAATATTTTACAGAAGTTAAAGGATTTCGAAGAGCCAAATTTCATAACCTAAATAAATAAATAATGCTGGACAATCCACACCGCGGTGGATTGGTCCGTTATCTATCACCCCTTGCTAAATAAGTTATATTTAGTTTTGTTATAACAAGGATCACTTATGAAAATACTTATGGATCAATCATACATATCTAATAATTTATTCATTGATAATAAACTTTATTGACAAAGAAAATTACAATTCAATAATAAAAACAAATTAGAACTAGTATTTACAATTGAAACAATTAAGCTAACTGCAGACTATTGCAAACAATCTACAGGTAGCTCAACTGATCCATATCAATGCCAGTCGGAAGCGTCCACAAGACGCTGGCTGCATTGTCCCGCTGTATGGCAATGCTGCATGATGCGCTGCGCCAGATACTCACCAGCTCTCGGGTCACGCGTCGCGTCGACCAGGCGCTCAGATAACTTTTTAAAAACCTGGAGAGCCTCGGTACCCCACGGACCTCCAAAGGGAACAAATGTGTAGGCTTTGTCGAGACCTGCATATTTGCGTCTCTTGAGAACCTTCGGCCAAATCTGCAGCAGCACCAGCCCTCACGGATGTCCTCAGAAGATGGAAAGGCGCAAGTGTGTCGACGCATGTAGCGTCCCACACAACAGGCCTCCCCAACTCCCATGGGACTAGTGTCATACCGTTAGGCTTCTTACCATCGTCACACAACAGACCATTCGGTTCGAGAATAGCTGGTACGTTAGCGGTGACAAAGGTCCGCCGGATGATGTCGTTAAGGCTAGCATGACGAGATATCCGATCGGCGGCCCTAGTACACGATAATCCGTGATGACCAAGCTGTTCGACAGCAGTACCGCACTGGCATTGATGAGGCGCGCAATACTTTGCCCCCAACCGAAGACATGTTGCGATACGGAAACTTACAGGATCCAATAAAGTGCCAGTGTTAAATGAAGGAAATGCTTGCAAACAATGTCCTGACTCCCATTTAGAAACGGCCAGGAGACGGGCACTATCCGCAGAGCTGGAGCACGTTGTAATTTGATAATTGATAATACATTATAATGGCTTAATTAAATTCATTACAAGGATCAAAGGTCACTCATGGTGATAACTGGCTTACGAGTTTTCATCAGTCATCTTGTACTCCTAACATAAGCTCAGCCTTCTTCAGGGATGGATGATGTCCTGTAATAATTTGATGTAAAAAAATCATATTACGTTATTAAGTTTTGCGAGTCAAATAGTACTACTAAGTATAAATCGAAAAAAAATAGAGGACCGCCCTGGGATAATTTTCTATAAAAAACCAAAAGAATAGTCAAAATCGATCCATGATCGACGAAAAAATCGGCAAACTATGAAAAAAACAGCATCCATAAAGCCGAACATAGAACCTTGGTTTCCAAGTCGGTAAAAATTACCAATACTATTTACTTATTTATTTTATTTGTTTCAGGGTTTCCTATTCCCAGCCCTCCACGCGCTGGTGGCTCACTGGGCTCCCCCTGATGAGAAAGGAAAGTTCGTCAGTGCCCTGCTTGGAGGAGCCATAGGCACTGTAGTCACGTGGTCGCTCACAGGACCGCTTATTGAGAACTTTGGATGGGATTATGCGTTCTATGTGCCTGGTGAGTGGATTTAGGCTGGTAGGCTTCATAATACCTAAATAAATAAATAATGCTGGACAATTCACACAGCATCATCTAGCTAGCCCCAAACTAAGCAGAGCGAGCTTGTGTACTAACTTACATAGTACAATACATTACATCGATATTTTTTTTATTATGCATAGAAAACACCCAGACTCCGCACAAATATTTGCAGATCGTACAAACATTTGAAAAACTTTTTTTCATCTACCCCCAAAAAACTTTTTTTGGGGGTAGATGTGAAACTATACCGACGTTTTCAATATTTCTTTTTAATTTTTAAAATATAAATAATACAAGTTTAGTGCACACGGATATTACCCCATGTACAATCCAACGATCCTATCCATTCAAGGTTGTCAGGGAGAGATCGCTCTTGAGCGATAAGACCGCCAATTGTCGCTTATTCTTAATTATTATTTTGTAAATTATTTCAAGTTAAGTGTGCAATAAAGTATTATCTATCTATCTCTATCTAACATTTGTCTCGAGGTGGAAATCGAGCCCACAACCTTTTGCGTTGCAGGCGGATCAGCGCCCTCTGCGCCACAGAGGTCGTCTATGTCTCAAGACAGTATTTAGGAGGCGATGCTTTGTTGTTAATTATAGTGATAAAGTATTAGGACAAAAAATGCGACAGCCCATAAGGAAAAAGTTATATCTTAGTTATAATGACAAATTCAACAACAGTTTCCCAAAACAAACCATAACCTAACTGCAATGATTCCTTAGTGTCTTCTTTTAAACACTATTTTGAACATTATTGGTGTTCTTTTGAAGGATAATTTTCACTTTTATTAGGTACTGGTTTACGTCCAAATCCTGCTAATCCTATGCTATCTACACGGGTGGACCAAACAGTGACGTCATAAAAAAAATATTAATGCCTCGGCGGGGGTATCCGAAAATATCTTATGTACTCGTATGTACCCTGAATTTTCGTAGTTTTCGAGTTATGATTTTTTAAAGTTTTGTTTGAGAATTTTCGGGCGGAACGGTTAAAACTGTTTTATAATTGTTTTTTGGGGAATTTTAGGGTTTTGGTTTTGTAATATAATTATGACCCGTTAATCGTACACAATAATAATACAAAAATTTTGATTGATAGTGAAGAATTTACGTTTGAGCGACACAAAGTTGAGTTTTCAACATCAAAGTAAAAATTAAAAAAAATTGTTTATGGTTTTTTTTAAGTGAATGCTATCGCGACGCACGGAATCTCGACAAATTTTAATTATTGGGTCTCAAGGAATAAAATCATTTTGTATATTTCCGATTCTTCATAGCTAACGAACAGACTAAAATGAAATTTGAAGTAAACTAACATTAAATAATAGCGAGGGGATCCGCGGGCAGAAACTGGTTAAATAGGTACTAGTAATGGACATCAAATAAAACCATAACAATATCTGCAGGTGTGATCTCAGTACTGTGGTGTGCATTCTGGTGGTTCCTAGTGTACGACTCGCCGCTCCAGCACCCTCGCATCACGGAGGATGAGAAGCAGTACATCCTGGAAGCTATCGGAGACAAGGTCCAGCAGAGCTCCAAGGAGAATAAGGTGAACGTCCTATTGAATGATCTGTGACTTGGCTAGGTAACTCTTATGGAGTTTAGTCTGCACACTGAAGTCGCCAACACAATCACCAACGTGATGTGTGTATGAATATTGTAGGCCGTCGATAATAATTTGTAATCTAAACGCCGGACACTCGACCATTTCTCTGTACAAAAGTCGCGTCTCAGCACAAACATGTGTTGCGCTACACTTGCAACTGTGTGTGTGACGTGTAAGGTAAGTTCATGTGCGAGTGAGATAGTTGCGGAATTACGGTGAAGCGATTAATTTAGTGGAATTTGACCTCAGGCTGTTTTATCTGTCATTTCAAAAGATTATTTGCGACAAACATTTTAGTTGCTTATGTTCCGTGTTTGCGATGACTTGGCTAACATCCTGGACGGACCGTAGAACCATGGGTACGGCTCTGTCTATTACCTTAGAAATAAACTAAAAAATAAAACACTTTCAAAATGTTTTTGCACATAAACATCGTGAATTACTCACGACCCATTTTCCAGTGGAAAAATCGTGACTGAAAATTACCTACGTGCGTGACACAATCAACGACTTGTTAATGTTTCTCATTTAGGTAACTTAATTATAGGTAGCTCCACTATCATTGAGACTAATACATACACTTCTAGATGTATATATGTATAAGCTATATTTTATTCAGATATAACGAGAGTAAAGCAGATTGCAGATATTTGGAAAAAAAGTTTTCCTCGTTTTTATTAGGATGCTTTACCAAAAGGGTGTCAAACGGGGCCCAACTTTACTAAGCCTTCGCTGTCTGTCCATCCGTCTACTGAATACTGTATCCCACGAACCGTAATGGGTAGATTGCTGTTTTGTATTATTATTAAATTTATTAAAATCATCCTTGAGACCCACCTCCTCCTCCTCCACAGCCTATATTGGTCCACTTCTGGACCCAGGCCTCCCCCTGATAAGCGCCTTATTGGCTTTATTCCTTCCTTGAGACCCAATCATCGTTAAATCTTGTACTAAGGTATGGAACGCTTCATGTGCGAGACCGACTCGAACTTGGCCAGTTTTGTTAAATAAAATGTATCTCTTTCAGGTCGTCCCCCCATTCAAGAAGATCTTCACCTCATTCCCATTCCTTGCCATGGTGGTCCTCCATTACGGCAGCAATTGGGGTCTGTACTTTATGATGACAGCAGCGCCAAAGTTCGTCTCCAGCGCTCTCGGCTTCGACCTCACTTCCACCGGGACCTTGGCGTCGTTGCCGTATCTGGCCAGGATGATATTCTCGATTATATTTGGCGCTATTGGTGACAGGTAAGGGAAATATGCGGACTTTAAATAATTTTAAATCTTTAAATCCATAATAAATGGGGATTTTAACCTAGTGACAGATATTACGAAAATAGCTATATCTCGGTTAAATAATATTTTATATTTTTTGTAAGCAAAGGTACAAAATCAAAGAAATATCATGACAGTGATATTAACGGAGCAAATCGCTTATGTAGTATCGAATGTTCGCAACAATTTTTGGTTTTGAAAGCATCATCATTTCATTGGTCTGTCGTTCGTTTTCAAATTCGAATTTGAAACATTGTGCAATTATGCGTTTTTGAAGATTTTTTTTTTAGGGTTCCGTACCCGAAGGGTGAAGTTAATACTTAGCCTCCGCTGTCCGTCCGTCTGTCACGTGGCTATAACTCATAAACCGTAAAAGGTAGACAGTTGAAATTTTCAGATAATCTGTATTTCTCTTGCCGCTATAAAAAAAATATCAAAATTAAAGAGGGATACAACAAACTTGATTTTTTTGGCTGTTTTTGCTCTTAATTTGTCAAGGCTGTATCTCTTGAACTATAATAGTTAGACACATGAAACTTTCTATAATTAAGTAACACTTCAATTGTAATAATAACAAATACTAAAAGTAAAATAAAATTGAAAATTTAAAGGGATCTCTGAACATGTGAAAATTTGATGTTCTTTGAAAAAGTTGCCTGATTTTTACGGTACGGAACTCTTCGTGTGCGAATCGACTCGCACTTGGCGGTTTATTAGTGATTAAGTTTGTTCTTTTCTGTTGTTGTTATCATATTCTGTGAAGTTTTCCTTTGTGAATGCCATAAAATATCATGGTTTCTAGAACCGAGTAGGCAAAGGTAGGCATTTCTGTACATACAAAGGTAGGTATACTGTAGGTTTTAACTCATCTTCGCACGCTAAGCAATATGTCAGTATTAATACATATTCTCTGGCAATGCATATTAAAACGAGATCTTGTCCTAAAGCCAGTGATCCCGCACAATGTGGGACACCCACCATTTAAGTACCTACAATAAACCACATCGCAGGTAGTTGACGCAAGTTACGGGTTCAAATCCCGTCAAGGTCAAAAGGTTTGATGAGCATTTTAAATTGAAGGTTAGTCAATATATTTGCAACAACGTATGTTCAACGAATAAATAAATTACTGTGACCATTGTTATGGTAATTTGCTGCAAAATGGAGCCAACAGCTATTTTGAACTAACCAATAAATATTGTACAAGACCTATTATTGTTTGGTCTCTTTATACCATTACATGCAAACACATCATCAGCCTATACCAGTCCACTGCTGGACATAGGCCTCCTATATCATCAAAACAACATACTATTTTCCGTTACAGGATCATCAAGCAGAACAAAGTCTCAACAACATTCATGAGGAAGTTCTTCTGTCTGTTCTCCCACGTTGTTCCTGGTCTACTACTGATAGCTCTAGGCTACACTGGGTGCGCGCCAATCCTCTCAATAGCCCTGATTTCCTTCTCAATGGGTTCCAATGGAGCTGCTACGTTAACAAACCTGGTGAACCATCAAGACTTGGCTCCGAACTATGCCGCTACCCTGTATGGAATTGCCAATGGAATCGGGAACACAGCTGGATTTGTTACGCCTTTGGTCACAGCGCATTTTACAAAACATGGGGTGAGTGACTTAAAATCAATGAGCAAGAATCCTTTCTTTCTGAGTATGGAATTTCAATAAGTGTTGAATTTGCAATGAGAAGGCGTGCAAAATTAAATTATAACAATAGAAATATCTTCATATTCATATGTTAAAATAGTTCTTGTTTATCTTGTAAGGAAATCGATTTTCACGGTCACTTTTGATCGCTTCGGGGTAAATCCAGTATAAGTAGGTAAGAGTTAATAATTCATCAATTTTCTGGCCAATTTGTAGACATAACTACAAATTATCGTAATTACTTATATTTACATTCCCAGCAACAGTAGATATAATTAGAAACCTAGGTTATTTTCCTGGTTAATTTCCGAAAGCATGTGTTCTGAAAATGTTCTACGATCTAGTAGTAGATAGAGTGAAATTGTTTATAGGCTACTGTCACGCCTTGGTCATGCCAATTAGAAGAAATCATCTAAAAGGCCCACAGGGTGGATTTAAAATATCAGCATTCCCGTGACCAACTTTTACTCTTGTAATTCCAGAACGGCTTCTCAGAATGGCGACCTGTCTTCATCACCGGAGCATCTCTCTACATAGCGTCAGCCGGATACTTCATTCTCTTCGGCACAGCTGAAACTCAAGCTTGGAACTACGTCACTGTTGAAGAAGACAAGAGGCCTCCAGCGTTACCGACTACAAGCCAACCCAGTTCCAGTGATACAAACTCAACGGACACAACAGTCAGCATTCCTGTGAAAACGTAGATTTTAAGTTGTTTTAAGTCGGATATCAATGCAATTTTAGAAATATTCGAGCCCAAGAGTAGATTTAGTGAATAATTATAAAAACTTTATAAAAATTAATTAAAATTTGGTTAGATTTATCTACCTACCTTTTTATATTGATGGTAAGTACATATGATATTATGGATATACAGAAGACTATCCATAAAAATAAAATGTTTCTGTACAGAGAGCTGCATCGATAGGGTAATCAAATTTGAAGCCAAAACCTAAAAATATTGTATAACTAAATCATACGCTAAAATGAAGATTCGTTCTATTCTTAAAAAAAAACAACTAATTTCATATTAAAATACAAAACCTAATGTAATTACAGGACTTCATCTGCCAGGTTGTATATATGTATCTTGTCAGGTTAAATAATGATGCAACTTGAGAAGAAAGAAAGATAAATAAAAATTGATTAGTATTATGTTAATGCTTTGTCTACTCATGGGCTCGACTGTGTACGGACAATTATCTAGATAATTGAAAAGTAGATGTTAAAAGCTGATATGACTAGGCCAAGTTGCTTCCGGTGATACAAATCGCGGTTTCCGCAAAGCCTTCAGACTGTTTTTTTTAATTTTCTAGCAACGTCACACGTTTATCAGTAGTGTAAAAAAGTAAGAAAATGTAATTAAAAATTTACATAGACATGTAGTAGACAAAAGAAGACGAAAAGAAAACAAAACACAGTTTTGATTCTCTTACTGATCAAAACTGTGTTTTGTTTTCTTATCGATTTTGTGTACATCGTTCTATTAGATACTAGTTTATGCCCGCGGCTTCTCACGCGTTGTTTCTATGGAAACGTTTAAAGGTTATTTATTTCTATCCCATGGGAACTGATTTATGGGGAGCAGCCTGTTTTATTCGAGGCCTATAAATACATGTGTACAAAATTTCAGCCCGATCCGTTGTAGTTTTGGCGTAAAGAGGTAACATACATCTAAACATCCAAACTTTCGCATTTATAATATTAGTGTGACTAGATTCCGCCTGCTGCTTCGCAGGCGTTTTTTTGAATTAAAAGTAATTTATATGTAATTCCAGGTCCAGATATATGTGTGCAAAATTTCACCTCGATTTTGATATTACCACCGGCCAAACATCTTCAAAACGGCACAATCTTTTGCCTTTTTAATATTAGTAGGATTGGATGTCGCATAAATATTAATTTAATAATAATATTATGATATATACATTTAACGTTTAGTATGGACTAAAATTGTCACTGTGATGATGGTAATTAATATTAGAACTTTTAACAGTAATGAGTAATTAAATTATTATCTAGTAAACCATCTTTTTTTTTGAGACCACCAGGTTTCAGAGACATTACGGCCATTCAGATATAAAATCCGGCTCTTTTTTAAAATAAAATAACATATAAATTATAAGTCATCATTTAATTCACTTTAGGTTTAATAAACATTTACAATATTCTATTTACAGACAGGCAAAGAAAATATCTATTTAAAATACCTATTTCTAATAAAATATCGTAAAACACCACAAAATGTGTTAGATTAAATAAAATGAAAGCTTAGCTTTTAATATCTTCACTCGTAAAGGAGAACCATAAAAATATTTAAACTGTAGATACCTTAACGTCTAGATAAATAACTAGTTTCAATTTAATAAACTCTTAATTTCTCAGTATTTACTCAATGAAATTGATTAATATGTATCGCTTTCAACGATAATACATAATTACAAATACAAAATTATGATTGAAATTATCGTTACTTCTTTGGAATCGCATCACCAAAACAGCTGAAGTTATGGTCACAATAAAATTTCAAGGCGGGATTAAAAGAATGTCATAGCTAAGATGGCATAATTTAGAGTACCCGAAGTACCAAAATGTTTACGTATCTAGTTGAAAACATTTATAATTTTAAAATAAAGTAGCTGGAAGTAAGATCCATTGTCGGTTGTGCAATTAAATTTAAACATATGATTCCGATTCAGTGTCGGATTCCGAGCAGTCGAGAGCTAGGCTATTCTGCGGCTTGTCACCGTTTGTGTACCGAGGCACTGATTTGGAGCGCGAATTCTCATCTTTGTTCACGTGCACCGGCTGGAACTTCTTCAGTACCCTCTGGTAGACCATCTTCCTGGGAGGGACCGGCGGGGGCATGTGCGGGGGCTTCTTGCTGTTCGGTTCGCTCTCTGAGCTCTGATACTCCGGCTGCACGGTGGTCGGCGTCGCCTTGTATATATCTGAATACATATCAGAAGTTTTCGATATTTTCCAAGACTTATCCATCATGTTACGATAGACGGACGTGTACATGGGATCCATGTATTGCGTTGTGTAGCAGTTTTCGTAGGAATTCTCGCTTGCCGGTGACTCGGTGGACCTGCTCTTTGCGGAGCTCTGTGGCTGATACAAAGTGTCGCTACTGCTCGAGTCACTGTGCATTATAATGTTCGCTAATGATTTTGATTGGTTCAACTTGTTGTTGTTGTAGTTTCGAAGTCTTGCTTTTTTAATTTCTTCTGTGTCGTCGTTTACGTGTTCGACGTAGGAGTAAGAATTTTGAAGCGGAACCATGTTATGTTTTTCTTTTTCTCGGTTGTTCGTCATCGGGCTACCGTTACAGCTTTTAGTGCACATGTGCGCAGGGTCATACTGTCTTTTACAACAAGTGTTGCCGTTTGGCATTTCGTAGTTGCTACTGCGCATTTTGTCGGAGCTGATCGGATGACCTTCATTGACTTCTAAGCTCTTCGTTCTCGCTGCTTGACGAGACCAGTCATTTCTTGTAAAAATGGTGGCTGCCTGTGTTCCATTTACCTCTTTGTTCTTTGATGCTTCTCCTCCTAGCGGTTTTCTCATCTGCCCGTAAATATTTTCAACGGGCTTAGTGTTGTAATTAGCGTACACGCGGGAGTAGTTTGCGTTTGATAAAGCTTCCGAACGTGTTTGATATTGGTTTTGCCGCTGAATACTTTCGGTGAACATTGCAAGGTCATGTATGTTACTGTATACGATATTCTCTTGACTAGATACTAGGTCGTGTTTGTTCTCCAAAGCCTCTGCTTTTTGTTTTGCTTCTAAAAGGTTGTCGGAGCTTTTGGCTCGGTTGAATTTTTTCTGAGTAAGGTTTGTGTCTGTTCCTTGTGTTTCTGCAAACATACTGTAGACTTTTGAGGTTCTGGCTGCTTTGGAGATTAGGCTTCGCGGCGGTTTCTGAGGTTCGAATCCTGTGATGTATATTGAAGGGCTTTTTGCGTAAATATCTGCAGTCGATCGCTGGAGTGCCTGCTTCGATACGTAGTTCCTTTCATCGATGCCGTTTGAGATTCCAATGTTGATAGAGTTGTGAACGTATCTTTCTCCTACGTACGGGGTATTGTATAGTTCTTCGTTAGCATTGCTGTAGATTTCATTTTTGTTTGAATAGATGTTTTGTCGCTGAGGTGCTTGCGGAAGACCGTTGACGTTGAGATTGTCAGCGTATCTTGGGACTTGTTGAATGTTGCAGGTGGGTGTAGAAAGACTGTGAAGAATATTTCTCGGTGCGGGACTGTTTCCTCCATTACTGTTGGAGTCATCTTCTGATAAAGTCAGACCTGAATCTCGACTTAGGGATAACTTCTCCTTTCTTGGTGTGGCAAGTTCCATTGAGTCTAGCGATATGCCTACAGAGTGTAGACTGTCACTTTCCTCTGCTCCCGAATCCAGTAAAGCATTAGAGGATTCTGGACTTCCGTTTCCCAACAGACCAGTGATCTGGGGACCGAATAAAGCTTCAGCTTTTACAATTAGTAGCTCTACCACCATTGGCACTGCTTTGGGAGATTTTTCACAGGGTGTATGTGGCCAAAGAAGGCTGGGGCCGACGCAGACCCCGAGATTCATGGGGCACATGAGGTTGATGTTGGATTTCTTGGCGATGGCTTGAAGGAGGCAAACGAAGTACGTTAACAGCACGTAGTGGGCTTTAGGCAGCTGGAGCAAGAGGGAGCGAACTGCCGCCACTTTTTCTGTTTGAGGTAAACCTGTAAACAACAAAATAAACGTGAGTAAAGGTACCTAAATTTTGCATTTTAATCGATGAAGGTTCTGAGGGGCCTATTTAAATTCTCCAACAAAAAAATACGAAGCACGCAATTCCGCATTTAGAGAATTTAAAAAGGCCTCCTGCTTAAGTTAGCATCCTTAGTTAGCATCGCAGTTTTGTTTATGTGCACTTGAGAAATGCTCGAAACTTTTTTTAGATCAAACAATGAAATTAGAATAAGCCAATCGTCGTTTTTTTCTTAAAATTCTTACGTACCAAGTACTTGAAGCCATGAAGGATACAGATCGGCTGAGAGCAGAGGCTGGGGAAGCGCGCGACAAAACTCCTTGACCAGCGCTGCCAGGAGTAGTACCGGGGCACGGTCCAGCTCTGCGCATTCCGCCCAAGGGCCCAGGGAATCCAGCTGAAATGTAAATGTTACAATTAATAAATAATTTTTAAATAAAATGAAAGCTAAGCTTATCTTTACGTACTCGCCTCTAGTTTGTTTGCGACTGTCTGTAGTTAGCTCAACTGTTTCAATTGTAAATACTAGTTTTAATTTGTTTCTATTCTATAATTGTAATTTATTTGTTATTAAATAATACGTGTAAGTGTAAGTGTACCATGCATATTATTTTCGCCACTCGATGGCTTATTTTTCAAAAAATTAATGAATGCAACAAATGAACGACGAAATGTCGAATGGTGCTCAGAACATCGCTCTGCAAAACCTCGAGTGTGACAACAGCGCACTAGTTTACGACGCGCGAGAGTTAAGTGCGCGGTTTCGATTCGAGCTGTACAAAACCGCGTGCTCCCCGAAGTGAGGATTGGAACGGTGCGATGGAGAGACAATAATGGCGTGGACAGTCAGCATAATTTTTGCAACTTGAATAAATACCTTATCTCTCAGCAATCTCAGCGCTTTAGCGTTAGCGCTACGGCGGAACACGCCATGTGTCAGAGGTGCTACAGAGCGCAGCCTTCTCAGCGCTTGGAGCAGCGACGGCGGCGGCGCTCCGTTGCACAACCTCGTCAAAGGCACGCCGAAGAGACGGCCGCCGCGGCGGAGTAGGCGCAGACCACGACCGGGGGTTGTGCTGCCACTGGAAGTGAAGTAAGGTATTGTTAATTGTTGCGGCTTGTATTCAGATCTTGGCTAATCTCCGTTGAGACTGGCTACCGTAGTTAAAATTCGGCTGTCCTCCTAGCTGTATTACAACCACGGCGGCCAGTCTCAAAAAAACAATGAACCATCATCATCAGTCTTGGGCGCTGAAGTTTTTTTGATGATAAAGAAATAAAGGTCTACGCATGTCCTATTCAACTAACTACCTATAAAAAAAAATGTGGGAGATTAACAAAGTTATAAGGTAGCTATAATGAGAGTAACTTACTTTTTCAAATTCTGGTTCTTCTTCCGCAACTCGAAAAGAAGTCCGCACGGATTGTTCTTAGCATTCACGTGCTCCAAATCAAACCCGTCTTCGTTTGAAAGGGTCTGTCGTATTCTCGACATCTGAAAATTCAACACAACTATAACCATCTCAGGTTTTCAACAAAATCTATAAGGAACTTTTGCAACCCAAAAGGCATACTTCATATTCGTATTTTATAAATAAATAAATAATGCTGGAGAATTTCACCAAGCAATGTAGTCCCAAGCTAAGCAGAGCTTATGTTATGGGTATATTCATATATTTTTAACCCAAAACAAACATCTACGATTCATACTAACATTTGTTAGTATGAATTGCAGATATTATTAAATTCCCCAAGAGGCGGGAATCGAACCCGCAACCTCCTGTGTCGCAGGTGGACTTTCGCCCGCTGCGCCACAGAGGATGCTGATTATCGACGACCGTATTTACCATGGACTGTTAGAAAAGTAGTTTTTTACCTGAATAGCATGCGGCCTCTCGATCCCTCGTAGAGGCAGTGGTGGTGCATCCCTCACTGTCCTCACACAGAGGTTGAACTCGCTGATGGCTCCCCATCTGCTTTCCCCTTCGTTTTCTCCTTCCGCGTCATTGCCGTCCCCATCATGGTTGTTCTGTAGCACCCTTAGCGCGTGTTGGATAACACAACGAGTACTCATTTCCGGGTTAACGAACACAGTTTTGCACTGAAAAGACAATCATCTATGAAACTAGACTCACAAAAGTTTTTACATTGTAAATGGAGAGGTCATGACTCGTAAAAACCCTGTACTCGAAGTTATGCGCATGAGTGACTAATGTGTTTTGGTCTGATGAACGGGATTCTGACCCTCGCGCCTCGGGTGAAACCAAAACATTGTTTGGCTTGGACATAATAATAATTTCAAAGATAATGGGAAAAGTAGTGGTACTTACGATTTCGATGTTACTCGATGCGTCTTTGTAAAATATTTGGATGTTCGTTGATTTTGGCTCAGTTGCTAGTTGAGACGTCAAGGCATTTTGGATTTTTCTAAACAAACAAAAAAACTTCATGAGACAAATGATTTTTGAACATTATGTTCGTGAGCAATAAATATTAAACACACAGCAGTGGCAATTTAGAAATTATGGAATCGCATGAAATTATAAGGAAGAATACAGATGCAAATTACACTTGATCCTGAGTAAAATATTTTTTTTTGTCTTAACTTGTTTTTTCGAACGGAAGAATACCAATAAGTAATTAAGTACATTGTGTTAGATACTCACCTATACCAAGTATCTCTAGCAGCTTGCGTGGGATACGTCGCTAGGTAGTTGACAACACCGGTCATCGTCGGCCAGCCAATCAGAAAGCCTGTATCCTCTCCCTCTTGTGTAGACAGCCAGAGCTCTGCCAGTCTTACACTCTCCTTCAACTTGAAGCAGTTGGTTCCTCTCGATTTCCCAACCAGCATGAGGTCAGAGAATAGGAATAAATGACGATCTAGCGGTGGGGAGGTGGTTCCTAGAGGGGAGAGTTGGACTGGAGCTTCCATGATGAAGGTTCGAGGGGATAAGTTGGTGGTGCTGGTGCTGATTGTGGCTCCTATGTCCAAGCTTGGTCGCTTGCGAAGACTTTTCTGCTTCTGTGAAAAAAGTTTCATTCAAAACCCGACTAAAGATTAAAAAGTCTGAAAAGTAACCATCGTCCATATTTTTATTTTCATTATCAGCTCTCATATTCAGCTGACATTATCTCCAAATTAGATAAACATACCTGCGCATGGTGCGACAGAAGTGCCGAGGGTGCATCAGCATCGTGCAGCGCGAGGTAATCATGAGGAAACAGGTCCTGGACCCTCTCGAGGTCAGACAGGCGCGCCGCCCGCCGCCTCCCGCAACCACCGCCGACCAACCGCTCATACTGGGCAAGACGTTCGATCTGTCAACAAAAACAAAACATTTTAAAATCCAGATCAACAAACTCCGAGAACTCGCGGTTTCATAACAAAATATTTAGAAAATGAAGATCCTGTTAAACAACTAGCGAATCCAGTTCTATAAGACTGTAATCAAGTTATATTACTGCCGGCAAAACATGGCACCCTAGGCAGAACCTTAGAGACTTTACAAAGCTTAGCATAAAACTATGCCCGTCTCTAATTCTAATATCGTTTACGAACAGGAAACTATTATCGAGACGAGCATTATTAAGTCGATTAGAATCATGTATTGAAAGTTAACATGTAATCTAAATTCTCATCGTGTACGTGCTCCCGAGGGTAGCTCCCGGCATAGGCAGTCGACCATGTCGACGACAATGATACTTCATTATAGGACAAAGGAGCGTGAGACCCTCAAGACATTGTTTTTAATCGTACATCAACAAAGCTTCAAACACACCTAGAATCTGTTTTTGTGCTGCGCTACTCGTTACTCGACCCCATCATGACCTTGCTTGGTTTCCTTAATGATGCTCACAAAGATGAATATATCTTATACACTAGACGACGTGAATTCCCAAAATATTTAATTAATTGAACCTTTGTTGGGCTGCCGAATAGTATTTCGTCTAATGACTGTTCAGTTATGTTTAAATAGTCAAACCAGTGTTACAAAATAAGAATATTATTTCAAGTAGGGCAGTGTTCAGTGAGGCATTAAATTATGCGTTTGACTCACGACTAGACCGACTCAGCTCAAGGTGTTACGCGCAATATCTACGTTCTAGGAAATCATAGCAAAACATGGCTTATCTGTGCAATATCCTGTCTTTCGTACATTAGTGGCGAGCCTGGCCGGGTTTCGTGTCGAGAACACATTTTATTGATGGTTACGAGTAGGTGTTATTTCAAAGTGCTCGTTTTGACTTTGCATCGACTTTGTATTGAAATTAAGTATTTTTTGTATATAGATGTTTTTGATGGATGCCGACGCAAAAACGTATGATTTTAAAAGCAGCGATACAGTGATTGGGCCTCACATAAATTTGTTTTCCTGAAGATAATTGTTTGTTAAAATTACTTCATTGTAGGTATAGGCACAGATTTTATAATACGTATAGGTTACCTCATTAGTTTAAAATGCTCATAACCGCAACGGGTTCGTTGATTTTCATTTCAGTCGACAGCCTGACACCAAGTAAGCGGCACCCACCGTTAATCGATCAATTGTAGCCAATATACCTACTTTGAAGTTGTAGTTTACGAGTACCTACCTACTTGTAAGAACTTCAAAGTAGGTAATCTTGGCTCCTAAAATTGTATGGCACCTAACGTCATTAAATCCTGTAGCTTATTTTTATCGGCCTCAAATAATGTAGTTTTGTCATTTCGTAGAAGCTCTATCTTCAGCAACAAAGGGTTTTATAGCGGAGTCTCGACAACTGACGCGTCGACGCGACTAAACTCAAAACTATTAGATACTTTTTTGTACATTCCTGACTGTAACTTTAAGATTAACAGCATGTTGAGTAAGTTAAGGAAGGGTCGTAAAGCTGATCAAAAACGTTCAGTTTTCAAAAGCTTAGATTGATTTTTTACTCTGATGTTTACCTCACCTTCGGTCCAAGTACCATGAATTTGGTGCATCAAATAGGTACACGGCTGTGTGTACACGGAACTGCACTTTCTACTTTAAATATTTACTCTTTGAGTACCTACCTAAGTGGGTAAGATAAGGCAAACTGTCCTAAACTTGATAGGGCTGTGCGCGTGCTTAGAGATACGGCCCGCCTGCGCTTTTTACGAAATTATCTTTTATCTGTTCTTTCCTTTCCTAAGTGGGCACACCTAGTTGACGGTTTAAAATGTCTAAAAATATTTTCATTTTAAACGAAGTTTAAAAATTGTGCCAATATCAAATATTTACCCACCAATACCCCTTAGGAATTCATCCTCGAAAGACATTAGTCGTCTTGAGAATTTTTATAGCTTGTTCCACATCTTATTTTAGAACAACGTTTATTTTGATGGATACACAAAAGAAGAAAAATAGCCCAAACATATTCCAAGAAATGTAGTTTCACTACATGAATTATAAAATAATCAAATATTATATTATAATGCATTGCCATTCAACGTGGCAATGCTGCCAGCATTCTGGGCACTCTGCCTTCTGGTGACGGCTTAGATTTTTAAGAAATAGATATAAGTGTATACACTAGTTGTAATTGTTTTATTCTGTTATTATTATTACAATAACAGAATAAACCTATGTGCTAAATAAAACTAATTCCATGCAAAACAAATGTTTCACGTGTGTTCGGTTTGTTTTTACTTAATAGTAGTAATTTTCGCGGAATTGTTTAGGTTTTGTGGAAAGCGACCCCACATTAACATACGAAATTGTGAAACCTTAATTTATATATTAACAATAATTGTTTTATTCTAGGAAACTGAATAAGACTAAAAGTCCTGGAATAATAATTTTCCTGAAGGTAGGTATCAACCTATCTCTATGGATTAAAAATATTAGTTATACTCAAAGCCAAATTTAAAGATACAAACACAAAATCCAGTTAAAATCACTAATCCAAATTAACCTACTTAACAAATGAGCACATTTCACTTGCATTAAATTCACGGCGCCATAATTACCGCAAATTATTGCATGACATCGGATTAAAGATAAATTACTACGCTAAAGGTTAGTAACGGGTTCACATCACTTCCCAGAAGAGTATGATACATCAACAGACCCCAGAGAGATGAAAGGAGGATCTCGCACTTGGTAGTAAACATTAACAGTGAAAATAATTCCATGGAAGCATTGATTGCTTCTGATGAAAGCTTTTGTGATAGTAATAAAAATCACTCGACAAAAAGTTTCAGAGCGATAAGGGCCACACTTCAAGTTAAACACTTAAAGTTTTTAGAAGCTTCATTAGGTTTAGGGGTCGTCCATTAATCACGTGAACATCGAAACGTGAGGGAGGATTGTGAAAAAATCACGAAATATCACAAGGGGGAATGGAGGTGTAGTGAAATATCACGTGTATTCTAAAACCTCACCACGTCCACCAGGGGTTAAAAAGTTAAAAAACGTCACGTGATTATTGGACGACTTCTAGGTACCTATCTTCGTTGCACCACGATAAAAATAAACGCTGTGAAATAAGCGAGCTGCCGTATTAAATTTCATACTCGCTATTCAGTACTTTATATTTGAGATGGTACCTACACGTTGTGTTTATTTATGTTACCTGATACAAACACCGGTATGCCAGACGTTGTACGACTCACATAAAAAGACCACACCCTATATGCCATTAAAGAATACTAGGAAGTAGAAACTAATGATAGTTACCTAGAATATCAAAAGAACAATCTCAAAATGGGCTTTATTCGAATGAAATCATATTACTAAACAGAGCTGATCAAGCCTTGGTCTCTTGATCACTACGCAGTACGCTGCGTTGCGCTATGCGGTTATGGACATTATCGTATGAAAAACGTCTTGAGTGTTCTTTTGGTATCTTGACCACCACGCAGCGTACTGCGTGGTGATCAAAAGACCAAAACTTCACCAGAAAGAGTATAAGTAAAGTATGAATACTGCATGACTCATGCCAATGTTGGCGAAGACGCAATATTTTATCAAAAAACAAGTGAACAACAACAAAAGCTATTCAGCATAACAATGTTTAAAGACCAAATTTCTTTGCTTTATCATGGATAGAGTACCGGAATAATGAGTAAGCATTGGATCAAAACATTTCGCTTATCAGAGTGACATCTTGGTGGGTCGGTCAGGCAGGGCGCAGCGGGGCATCACGATAAGGTCAGAAAGTTGGAGAAATGGTGAAATGAATTAAAGATAAGTCTTTTCAGAAAAATTGCCTTCCGTCATAAAATTAAATATTATAAGTATTTTGTTTTCTTTTACCAATAGGTTATTTGCAGGACCAAGATGAATGGAAGGGGGGTGGCCTTTGCCCTGTGGGCCCTCTAGGCTGGTTATCTGACTAAATAGCTTTAGGCTGAATAACTATAAAAATAAACATTTATGGATCTATAGAGATAAGAAAGACCAGCGAATATCTAATTCGCTGAATTTGTTCCAGCTCATTGTCAAGATTTAACCGACTTTGAACTTTCAATCCATGTCATTGTGCAGCAAGTTCTGTCGACTCATTGTTAGTGAAAACAAGCCAGTGATCTTCGATTAATGATAACTCATTTAGTTTTGGACTGAATGCCGTTTAGTAAAAGTGATATTATGTATCAAAGGTCACGCATAGAAACTGAGACGAATCTTCTCTTTATTTCGATGCACGATTTGAGGACGTATCACTTTCACAGAGCTAGCAAAGAAAGTATCATATTTACCCTCCATTGTTTTTGTTTATTTTTGGCAAAATTGGCACTATTTAGCAGTTCGAGGTAATTTCTACAATGCCTAATGTTGCCAATTATAATTCAAACCCGACGCCAAATAGAGAATTATGAATTGTGTTGCGAGTTTTTAACAAACATTCCTTGATAAGGGCTTGAGCATAGGTTGTACACGTCTATGTGCGTTATGGCCAAAGTGTTAGAATCAAAATAAACGAGAGTAATTAAAACAAACTAGCGTTATATGTACCTACGCGACATCACACTTAATATTATAAAGCGAAAGTTTAGATGTATGGATGGATCCTGGATGGTTACCTCACGCCATAACGATGAACCGATCGGGCTGAAATTTTGCATAGATTCCATAAAACAGTTCCCATGGAATAGAAATATCCATAAAACTTGTCCATACACATGACGCGTGCAAATCCGTGGGCAGAAACTAGTTCAGTTCATAAATGAAGGCAATATTGAACTAGAAACTATCATAGGTGAGCAAATCTAGAGTAACGACCTAAATATGGACAGAATCAACTCAATTTACGCGTGGCAGTGCAAGCACTTAGCTGCCTTTGTTTGGTAACTATGCTAATTATAAGCTTTATAAGGCGCGATTGAAATATGCTCAGAAGCATAGATAACTAGCTTCAACCAGCAACTTCACACGCGTTTTTTTTTCGGGAAAAAGTAGCTTTTATGTTAAATCAGGTCTTGACCTACATCTACGCAAAATTTCAGCACGATCCGTTCAGCTATTTTGGCTTTAAGAGGTAACAAACAATCTTATTTATAACATTAGAGTTTAACGAATTTATAATATTGGAGTGCAATTGTAGTTTTCGGTAAAGAACGAAAATATTCTTTCGTACAAAAGACATCAACGCGCTATTTTATTAACAGAAAATTACTCATAAAAATAAGT
The DNA here is from genome assembly GCA_963662085.1 of Eupithecia inturbata. NCBI lineage: Eukaryota > Metazoa > Arthropoda > Insecta > Lepidoptera > Geometridae > Eupithecia > Eupithecia inturbata. The sequence goes on from OY759195.1 coordinate 6,985,705, forward strand.
ATGTACACATGGAAGTGGCACATAATCGTGAATACAGCGAATAATCAAACTAAATCCTGATATCTTATTATTTCAGAGAATCTTTCCACCGCTTGTAAGATGAGCCGAAACACAGATACAAAGATTTAATAATGCTTGTAATTGTGCACGCTCCTTACATCGTAAATCATATAGAAAGCAACCGAATAAGTCATCAGCATGGAATTCAAATTGGATGTGATGTAGTAGGGCTGCTGCGATGAGTTCAAAATGGGTGCATACTGGCAACTTATCAAGCGCACGAGTGGCGAGTTAACAATGCAAAGATTTTTTTGGAAAATGTAGTCTTTAACAAAGAAAATTACAGCCAAAGAATATAACCAAATTAGAACTAGTATTTACAATTGAAACCATTGAGCTAACTGCAGACTGTTGTAAACAATCTAAACGACGCTCAACTGATCCATATCCAATCAATACCAATATCAATACCAGTCGAAAGCTTTTCTAAGACGCTGGCTGCATTGCTCCGCTGATGTGCTGCGTCAGATACTCACCAGCTCTCGGGTCACGTGTCACTTCGACCAGACGCTTAGATATTTTTTTTAAATCCCGGTGTGCCCTGGCACCCTACGGACCTAGGGTCTCGACTCCAAGGAGAGCAAACGCACGTATTTTTTTTTTATTTTATAATAATCAATTAAAAAGGCGTATTAATTAACATATCTATACCACCCTAAACTGAGCAGAGGGTGCAAACGGGCTGAAAAACATTTCAGCCCGTTTGCACCCTCTGCTCAGTGGGGTGCCGGGGCACTCCGGGATTTAAAAAAAATATCTAAGCGTCTGGTCATAACAATGATGATGATAATATAATAATAATACGGCTGACTCAGTTAAATTCTCCTCAATTATTTATATATTACCTATATATTTATGTAATACAGGTACATAACAAAGATTGCCTGTGGCCGTCACCATTTCATTTCGGAAATTAAAATCGTTAGAGGCAAATGACAAACCTGTGTTAATTGTAACAAGTAACAACTTACTTACAAGTTTTAGTAGGTAAGTATGTACTTAAACAATGTTTTATAAATTTGTACAAATAAATATTCTTATTCTTAGTTTAATCAACTGGTGAAGTGGAGATATACACAAAAGTGTGTCCGTGCCACAAAAATTGCTCAAAGTGAATCGCTCGTGTGCTTACACGCACTATAATGTATTCTGGGCCGTATCATGCGCAGGATCGCGGTCAATGGCCCGCTTGTTCATTCTCTTCGACTTTTGAAACAAGGACAAGAATAAAACACACAAGTTTCAATCACAACATAGATCTACTGAAATTCGGAGTGCGCAATATGATTGGTAATATGATGCATTGATCTAACTAGTGCATTGTCAGCTAATAAAAAGGTCTGAAATAACATTCATCAGTCAAATGATTTTGAAACATAGTGATTTTGAAATAGTCGCAGATCAATACTTTGCAAATCTTCTTTAGCCCACTAAAATCAAGTGACAGAATATCAATGAAGCATAGAGACATCTTTAGCAATCGTAGACTAAACGGACATATCCATTGCCTCACAATTAAATGGCGACCACAAAGAATACGCATCATTACACATTAACAAAACCTACTCTTTTGTAGATTCGTTTGAGTGACAGCACATCAAATTGGGTTATGTAACTTTTGTTCGACAATAGAGCGCGCGTCAATCACGGGTTGGAGACGTTTTTTAAATAAGTCCAAAGTACTGCCTTGCCCCAGGCGGGCACGTAACATACTTGTAGTGTGCAGGCCGCCTTAAATCTTGCACTGGGCCATGTATAGGCCGGTTAATTGAGGCAAGCGATCGCCCCCGCGGTCAATCCCACCGACCTTTGAACGAGCTCTCTAAATGCAATACATAGCCACGGGCGCGCAACACCCTGATTGGATTGATACGACATTCATGTCGCCGGGTTACGAAGTCGCAACCAGAAAAAGTTGACTGATCTGTCGTTTCACAAGCATTTCTACGTCCATAAACATCTCGTCTGTAAATACTAACTGCATTTCTTACCTAATAAAAACTCATCGATGAGCGTAAAAGAAATATTGGTTTACGTAATAATCGCATTAGACGTTATATCTTCGAAATCCGAAGCGCGTAATGAAATCAGTAAACCGTTTAAATTGTGATCGGATTTGTGTCACCTGGATGTACGGGTCGAATGGACGTGATGGAGGTAAAGATGATTTATCTTCCTGCGCCAGGAATTTACTTTTGAGGATGATTTGTAAAGACCGTCACATACAGGATGATTCTTAAAGGTTTTTTAAATTCCATATAGTTACTTACAAAAATAGTTCTGCTGTTGTGACGCATAGGCATAGGTCATCAAGGGGAGGCCTTTGCCCAATAGTAGGAGGTTTCAGGCAAATTGTAAATTTTAACACCATTCTGCTACAAATGATACATACCAGAAGTATTTTTTTTTTTCTACCAGATCTAAATAAGCAAAAAAGTTAGATAAAAAAGCGTTATCAGGCCTTCTTGTCTTTAAATCATCAAAACATTGAAGATCCTATTATGTCAGTCTGTTTTCCTAGTCACCCTGTAAGTATAATCGGTTATTAGACAATAGCGAGTGGGCAGTAGCTCGGAAAAGAGTCGATAACTCGCCCCAACCTAGCTTTCACATTGCGTAAGCTGCGGCATTGTTTATCAATTTACATCATCCAGTTAGAGAATCGACACATCATCGAGTGCCAGATCGATCCACGACTCGATTCGGTTCCACTCGATACCTTAATCAACTTCGTGTCCACTCTTTGCTTTGTATGCGTGGGTTAATTTGCTAGTTGCATTGCTTGGCACACTTTTGCGTTACTTTGTTTTAGCGTTGCAAAGTACAAAAGTAGTAGTAAATGTGTTTGAAATTGGTGCTAACGTAGCTAAATGTTAATTATTCACGAACTGATTGTCTGGAACCAGTGGTTTTTGAAATCATCGTAGTGAAGTATGATGAAACTTGTGAGAACAAAATTACCGTAAGTCATAACGACTTGTAATATCGGCACCCAAACACTTGCGCTCGCGCACGACAACGATTTATCAAAGAAGAATAAAACCATTAACCTCAAATTGATTGAATTAAAGGAGGCTCTCGTCCTACTTCCCAAATCACAAGTAGGTAAGTACGTTATGTAAAGCTTGTAACAGTAAAAATGATTTATACCTCCATAGTTATTAGCGATACGTGAAATACTTTGCGTAATAGTAACACCATTGGAACACGTTGTGGTACACTGCACGGCCACAGAGCAGGCCAGACACAAGACATGGCTCATGAGTGTCATTGAGGCATCAACCCTAACCACACCCAAAGAAAAGCTGAAACGAAGCTGTCAGTCACCAAAAGTCCTGCTCCGGTACTTCAAGAAGCTGGGCTGGTTATGGTCTGTTTAGGCAGGGGGACAATGCACAATACACTCCCATGCGAGATGTCCGTGCAGATATCAGTTCCCCCACTTAGAATTAGAATTAGTAACACCGTTGGTCCTACACATTGAGATGTCGATAGCACTGGCCAAACTAATAATTAAGGTTCTTTAAATATAATCATTTATTAGATGAGCTAACAATAAAGTTGCTACTGAACAATACCGGCTTTGTATACCTTCCTTAGTAGTAAGATTATTACACAATTAAGCATCTTTATTTATAATACTGCATGCAGGGCCTATTCTTTACCTGACATACAAATATCTAACCAACTATTTAAAGAAATCAAACAAGTCGACGATTATGTTACTGGTGGACAATCAACAAATAATCGTGCCTTAGTCAATGGTGTAAATACCATTGACTAAGCCACGATTATTTGTAATAGAGATACATACATCACCAACATAGAGATAATACAGTAATTGTAATTATTACAGTTCACACATACCTATCATTAACTGTCAAGGACACGGGCACCTTGAGCTTATAACACCAATAATTATGTCGAATTACATACAAAAGTGGTATAAATAAAATTTGGCTTTATTTATAGGTACACATAAGTAGGCACTGATAGTAATAAGTTAAGAAGTGTTCGATAGTTGTTTATATAATATTATCAAAAAGTCATCTGCAATAAGGCTATTTGTAAGTAAGGCAAGAAATATTTAACAAATACAAGAACAATAAGACTACACCTAAACTAAAACCCAGGCAATGTGCAATAAGGCTATTTGTAAGTAAGTTAAATATAAGGCTATTTGAAAGTAAGGCAAGAAATATTTAACAAATACAAGAACAATAAGACTACACCTAAACCACGAAATACAAATGTGTATTCCCGTAGCACTCTGTCATACTTTTTATTTACGTAGAATTTGGGTGCTTAATAAACAAGCATAACAAACCTTCTCACAAGGGACACTTTGTTTAGATTAGGGCAGAGGAAGAACAATTAAGCTTCCATGTCCTCCATTTCCTCCAAATGTTGTATGTGGTGTTTTGAAGGGGACGCCTAGGGGTTATTCGAGCGAAGCGAGCCGCACTCCGTGCTTCCCGGAACGTAAATTGGTGTACGCACACGCAATGTACATCAACCTCCAATTAAAGTGAGGACGTTGGACGACTTTGGTTTTTTACGCATTTTCCGCATTTTTTGTAAATTACGTAAAAATTACGGTCCAAATTGACAACTGTAAATACGTATTTAACATTGTGGGTATCACGGAACCTCAGTTATTAAGCAAATGAGAAGGTTAGTTCAGACAGGAATAAAATTCGCCAGATTTTACTACACAGATTTAGGAAAGTGATTAGGAAAGTGGTTTCTCTCAGCGGAGGCTTGCCATATGCGCAGGGCACAGGGCATATTACGGTGAAAATTATTTATCGGGTATTTATCGCATACCTTTTGTTTAATTTTAGTGTAAGTGTCGTAATGTGAACGTGGACATTCCTGATTCTAAAGACGAATTGAGGGAAGTCGTGGATACTGCCGTCAATTCTTGGCTGTAACTCCGAGAACACCTGTCGCCCCGTGACCACGATCGCTGCAACGCGATGGAAGCGTAGGGGAAAATAAAACAAGAGGTACGCGAAAAATACCCTATACATAATCTTTAATATGTTAACATATCGCGAAAGTTTAAAATGTTTTATATTAAAGTGTTCAAGTGTGTGCGCAATCACAGGTGCACTCTCTATTCCCTCACTCTAGTAATCCGATGTGATTGTATCCTATACCTAACGAGCATAAATCGGATGATTGTTTTGGATGTTGTTATCGTGTTGCTGATTATTTGAACAGCTTGTTCAAATAAATAGTAATAGTTTTTTGTATCTACATTTTTAAATAACATCAGGGCACGTGGAGCCGATTCGTCAGTTATTTCAGAAAAGAAAATTTATAATTGTGTCCTTTGTACAGAGATAAATTATTGTTTATGATTGATGGTTTGTTTACAGATAAACGTTCGCATGCTTACTCTCCCCTTTTTCACACCTTTTTACTATCACTCGTAATGTAAGCGACTTATTTTCTATGTTTGCTTGCGTTATCATAACATTAACTGAAATAAAACAAATATTTTCGTAGGATTTTACACCTCAGGATTTTTTGAGTTGCTCATGGTCACGTAGGTAGTTGTAGTTTCGAAGATGACACGAGCCAAAGTTTTATGAACATGACAAAGAATTTCTGACTTCCTTTTGGACTCTCGAAGTCATATGCCTTTCATTCAGTCACGTCCAAAGCTAGTAATTGGTAGATCCGTTTTTGGAAGAATTAGTGCCGAACTCAACTTTTGTTTTCAACCACGTTGCCTTCAACTCTTTGTATAATGAGAAAACAGATTGTTCTATTTACCCATGGTATTGTTTATTGTTCTGCGATATTTCAAAGGCGCCTTACATTCAGTGGGACACTCAACAATGCGACATTTTGTTATTGAGAATGCCTCTGAAGGACGCTAGTAATACTCCCAGTCCTGACTCTGTCAGTCACTCTACTCCTAGGAAGTGAGTATATTTTATTTTGAATCCGACTGCAGCAACTATTTCTGTCCATCCCGTAGGCTCACGTTTCTTTGTGCCTCGTCACGCAACTATTACGTACTCACGAATTACGTGACGGTTTCTTCGGTAATAACCAATAGTAATGTGGAGCTTCGGAGAATTTCACCCGGTTAATACTTCCTTACGTTTTGTGTGGTGGGAACTAGAGGTGTACAATACGGCACAATGATGCGAGCCCTATTAGCCGATCGGCGCACTGTTCGCAGAACACAGAACAATGTCGGATAATTTTGTAATGTCTTCTTATTACCATGCATGGCGCAACTGCTTATGTGTGCCATGCCTCAGGGTAATATTCATACAATGCTATTGTTTATTTTAAATTTAATTTCGTATAGTGTTTGCATAGTTAAAAGTGTTTTTTTTAATGTGTTTGTCATTTGACCGATTTCAGCCAATGTTATCCGTTAAGTCTGTTGTTCTTTGAAAGCTTCTGTCTGTTAACTTTGACGTATTCATACTAATATTATTACTTTATAAATTACAAAGTAACTCTATGTGTCTGTATGTTACCTTTTCACGCCTGAATGGATCATAATCAAATTTGGCATGGAAATAGATGGGATCCTGGGGACGGACATTGGCTTTCTTCTATCTCGGAAAAAAGCTTGCGAAGCCGCAAGCAGCAGCTAGTATTATATAAAAACTTGTCTAACGTCGAATTAAAATAATATGACCCGATTATCTTGCAATAACATCAAAAAGTGAAATAAAAAAGTCCAGCCAGGTCCAAGTAAATTTCCACAAATCATTTGTCACTGGAACGTTTAACAACTCGTTCTGCAATATCTCGCCTAAAAGGGCTAGTCCTAACCTTGAGCCTGAGCTAACAACCTCCTGACATTATTGAAGTGCAGATGCACGATCCATATACAGATAATTGCTACAAGCGAATTGGACGAATTGGCGTTTTTAGGGTTCCGTACCGAAGGGTTATTTTTGCTCTTCGTTTGTCAAAGCTGTATCCCTTGGACCACAATATAGACACATGAAACTTTATTTAAATAAGTGACACTTCAACAACAAATACTAATAATATAATAAAGTTGAAAATTTCAAGGGGTCTCCAAACAAGTGAGATGTTCTTTGAAAAAATTACCTGATTTTTAAGGTACGGAACCCTTCGTGTGCGAATCGTCTCGAGCTTGGCGGTTTATTACTTTTTACTAAGCGAGCACGCGAATGCTACCTCGAACCCAGCCTACGTCTGCTGTTTTTGCCCAAAACTCGTACACATCTTGCAGTTCTGCGCATCTTGAAATTAGTATCAAGGTCTGGTTCTGGTTATTTTTAAAACAATTAAAAAGAATCAGCTGTTACATCGAGCGCTGTATGATGTCTGACAGAAGATGTCCAGCATTCGTTTTTTGTCCGTCAAGGTGGACGTCAGAAATATCAAACTTGTTCTGCAACTTAATAAATTGTAACTGGATTAAATACAATTTAATGTAAGTATAACAATTTAGATCGAGGTCGAATGAGAACCCATTAGATAGAACCAATTGTTTTAGAAGTCACAAGTAAAATCATGAAACAATAAAATAATGCCCAACCATCATTAATCATTAAAATAATTAGAACCTTGTTTATTAAACATTCAATTAAATTTAACTTTACATTCAAACGGTTAACATTGATAGTTAGAAAAGCCATTTGAATTAATCAAAGGATATGTTAATGTCAAACCCCGAGGGTTCTAATTCTAAACTCCGTTTAATTACCTGTTTAATCTATGAAAATCCTATAGAAAATGTTTAATAAACTGTGGTTATAACATAGTGAATAATAAGTAATCTGTGTCGGCTATAAACAAAATTTAAATACAGTCCTTAATTTTGTGAGGTACATCTCGATTAGATGCGCTTTCATTTTGGGATTAGAATTGTAACGAGCCCAAGATGGGATGCCATAAACTATCCATGGGCCTCTAGAGCAGGTAAAACCTTTTAATTTATTCTTATTTTCTGGTGAGTATGTGGCGCAGCGCATCAGCATTGCCGTATAGCGAATGCACGCAGCGCGTCTTGGGGACGCTTCCGACTAGTATTGATATGGATCAGTTGAGCTACCTGTAGATTGTTTGCAACAGTCTGCAGTTAGCTCATTTGTTTCAATTGTAAATACTAGTTCTAATTTGTTTCTATTACTTGATTGTAATTTTCTTTGGTAATAAAGTTTTTTTTTAATTTGAATTATATCTTCCTTTTGTTTCTGGTCTTGCTGGTCGATATAGATTTAATTATTATTATTCGTAAGTGTAATACTCATACTTTTTTCACCGTTCATTAGCTACATTTTCAAAACAAACAAAAAATCAAGAAAATTAACCAATGAGATGTGAAAATTGATTATTTTTCGAGGTTATTTATCTTTCTATAGGTAGGTACTTCAATATTTATGGTTTTTTATAAAGGGTCTATGTAGCGTAACAAATGGTCAAATTATTCTAGGTTCTAGGGTCTGCTTAAAAATTCAAAGGACAATATTCTTATCATAACATAAGTAAAGAGCTGACAGCCCCGAAACGATTCAAATATAAAACAGACTCATTTTCATTGAATAGAAAGCTCTGAATATTCAGTTATGTATATAGGATCATAAATATTAAGCTTGGTACTGATTTGTAATTTAATTTATTCAAGGATCAAATTGATCATAAAGTTAAAAGTTGTTAAAATTAATTTGTTCAATTAATTTTGTTATTGCTGCTGAGTTATACGAAAAAAGTACAATAATTCATCACACCATAATCATAAACGTTGGAAGAACTATAAATAACGCAACGGCCGCAATGCAGAACGGTTGATGAGAAAACAAACGTATGAAAATGTACGCGACTGGACACGAAGCAGCGTCTAGCTTAACTAGACGTCTGGATATAGCGAGGCGATGTCTGTTTTCTAATTTAGAACTCTAATAAATGTCATCCTCCGGCAGCGGCCTGTCTCAACAGAGACCCACCATATGCGCAGTACAAATTATAGTGCACAAGAGAGTGCGCAAACACAGATGCACTCTCTCTCTCTTATAAGCCGATGGCGCGGCAGACCGACACGACCGGTAAGAGGTCTTGCGGAGGACCAACGACTTAACGTGCTTTCCTTTGAACTCTAAGCAATGCGCCTGTAAGCAACCCAAAACTAGATGCGTTGCTTAGAATTCAGAAGAATCGAAGCAACATGTCAACCTAGCCGCCTACTACCATACTGCAGTGCGGCCGAGACCATAAACCAATCACTCTACATACTGATGCAAAATGTAGCCAATATTGTGGTAAACCTGAGACAAATCTAATAAGGCAATAGATCGATGTATATTATGCGTTGTAAATGCGCGTTTTAGGAGTATTGGGTTACTCGAGCATATAACTAGTCCAGCAGGTACAGATGTAATGACTGATCATTATGAAATATCACTCGAAACACTCGTATTTGAAGCTTTTCAACAACGTTATGTAAGTAATGGTGATATTTATTACACTCAAATGAACTTGACTTTGATTTCTATAATATAATTTGAATCCTACCTCGTCATTTGAACTGCGGCCCATAAATAAATTGACTTGTGAAATAGTTATAATTTCTAAAATAAAACTACATATAGGTACAAAGGTGAAATGACATGGGGCTAGTTTATCTTTAAGCACATTGTAATTATAAAACAAAATGTCACACACAACACAACGTAAGAACATACCGCGTAGGTACTGTGTCTGCGCCGATTACGAGCACCTTTGATCTGATGTGGTTTTTCGACTGTTTATCGGACTTTAAGAAGTCAAAGTTTTGAAAAAAGTTTGCCCTAATGTATCTAATATGTTGCCGAAGCACACGATGCTTCATAGATCCCTTATAATTGTGGGCATCACGCACGAACTAGCCCTAAATTGGGCTCATCTGCCCCAGGCCGATCTTCGGCCTATTCATTTAGTAATTATCAAAAAAAAAACACGCTCAGGTAACAATGAGGACTTTGTGATCAGAGGCTGTTTGTTTGTGGATTTTTGTTGGCCACATGTTTTATGAGTTATTTATTTGGTTTGGTGAAGTTAATTTTAACTCTGCTTTTTGTGTCCTTTGAAGCGATTAACATATTGTTCACGCATTCTCACTCCAAAATTATATACATATATTTATTCTATGCTGAAAAGGAATGTAGCAAATGTTTTCTCGACGCTGCCGCCTGGAGAATCTGGATCAGATGAGCTATCTATAGATGCAAACATGGATTGAGAGGCAGTTATTTGAGCCGAACTCCAGATAGGGTAATACGTTATTTATGATTAGTTGATTCCACAGATAAATCGTCGTTATAACCCAGTATTTGGATTTAACACGAGCGCAAGCACGAACTTTGATAAGGCTGGGTAAGCACCGATTTTGAGCCTGTTGTGAATAAAGTTCGGTAAGAATGGTGTTCATTACGGATGTAAGCGGGTTGACTACGAAACGAACCTAATTTGTGTTGGAATAACACCAACGTAGGTACTTCTTTAGTGTTCAACGGTGTTTTTGTCGAATTTTATCGATACCTGTGACAAAATTATAGATAGAAATATTAAAGGTAGATAGAAAATAGTTTTATTGCACACTTTAAACTAAGAAACAATACACAAATTAAACAATTATAACATAAGTGACAATTAGCGGTCTTATCGCTCAAGAGCGATCTCTGCCAGACAACCTGGTCGTCGGAAATACATGGGGTAAGAAATTAAGAATATGTGTGCATGTAATATGGTAGTACTTAAAAATAAATAATAACATCCTACAATAAAATTACAAAAATGCATATATTTACTCCTATAAATGTATAAATATATATTATAGAGTATTAGAGACGTAAAACCCAGCGTCGATCAAAATAAGCGTAATTTTATCTGATTGATCTGTAAAACCGAGGTTCCTGAGCTATACGCATGCTATTGTTGTGGACAAATACACTGCAAGATTATCATCGAGTACCAGTACCATGTATTTGCATACTCGCGACACGGTTTTTAAAGCAGCATTACATTGAAGTGCAGAACCATTACTTTGGACGTTGCATGTTTTATAAACAGGCATTGTATTCGCAATAGTATATAAGCGTACAGTCAAGCTTACGCCGCGGATCATGCTAAGGTGTGGCCATTTTACTTACAGGTTAAATTTAAAAGGTTTATTTTTATGATTGGATGTAAGATAAACCTGTCAGGCTGTCTACAGCTTAACTAGTTTATTATATTGTTGAATAGTCAACAAGTAACTTCGTTATGATTCAAGGTAAAAAACAAGGAAAAATTATATTGTACAAGTTGAAAACGCCATGATTGTACTTAGGCAGGTAATTGCCAACATTAAGGACCTGTTGCCATAAAGGTAGTCATTATGAATTGAAACTAGTACTCGCAGGTTGTTCTTAGTAACTAAAGTTTCTCAGTCATGTTCTTGATAGGTTTTAAATTTTTTTATTGCCAGAACATTATGATGTAGGTGTAGTGAAACCTTTATAGAATAATACTATAAAAAAAATCGTTGGTGTTTGTTTGATTTGTTTTGTTTAGTTAGAATGGTAATAAAACAGTATGTATAAGCAGAATTATATCCCTACAAAAAAAATTTAGGATTTCTTATCATCATAGTTCAACAGCATAAATATTCAGATTATATAATATAGCATACATTATGTGAAGCTGATAAAAATAGTAGATATAAACAATAGACATAAGATAAATAGAAATACGTTTAATATAAAATAAGGTTGTATAAAGTCTCTGATTATGTTAGAGGAATAAATTATATATATAAAAAAAAAATCAGATTAGAACCTAGTAAGTTTATCTTTTAAACTAAATTAGGTATTTATCAAAGTATGAAAATTCAAAATGTTCTTTCATTTTACTGTTTATACAGTAGAATAGAAGTTTTAATAATAATAAATAAAAAACTCCTTAAATAAATATAGCTAGGTAGATGGGTCCCTTTTTAGATAAGTTAAGGCGTCACTCACATGCATCATTTATATAAGTCCCGCCAAACTGCAGAGCAGTGTTCACTAACACCGGCACATCACTTGAGTTCTAAACGTCCACAGAGTTATGCAAGTGCGATTTGTTAAAGCGCACGCGTCCGTGCGGCCAGCTGCGGTGCGCGAAGACGACTGCGTTTGCCAACCAACGCGGACGCGCGTCGTGCATCCTACCTACGCGACGCACTAAGTAACTATAAACAATGATGTAGTATACATCACATTGTAGAGTACTAAACAAGAGTTGATTTCTGTAGTAAGAGAACTATAAAGATTGTTTAATCCAACTAATAAAAAATAGTAGATCAATGTGTATCGTCTCCGTAATTCAGATTTTATGGGTCAACGTTATCTTTTAGTAAAATAGGGCTAATAAATCGGGGAGATTTAAGGTATCAATAAAATTAAGAACCTATCAAAAACAATTAGTTATTTGATATCAATCACACAATAAAACCGGTTGCAAAAATAGGTTCATATCGCGATGTACAATGTATACAATAGATAGAGTAGGTCAAAGTTATTTACGAATGACAGATAGTGTATAAATCATCCGTCGTGTAACATATAAATGCAATAATGTAAGTAGTTATAATAAAACAGTTTCGTGATGGTGTGCATGCGCACGCGTCGATTCCGCCGCGGGCGATGTGAAGTAGAGTATGTCGCGCTACTTATCAATCATGACCACTTCTAAGTAGCTTAGATCAGATCACTACTAAAGCTAAGATCAGATAGTAACGAGATGAATTGCAAATAGTACTATGGTACTACTGGCATGGTATGTAAAATTTTTCCAATTGTGTTACTAAACTAATTACTACATTCAAACTGGTACTTCTATTATAAATTAGTAGTCAAAATTCAGTGTCGAAACATCCGACGCGACGGGGACAAGCTGCATTATCGATTGCCTCGCCTGTCGACTTATCTAGTTAAATAACGTATTGGGCAATTGGCTTAAATTAATTGAATGTTTTAAAAAATTGTCTTTTTTCACAAATTAGGGTTATCTAAATTAATTATGAAAGTGTTATTGAATATTATTGAATTATTGTGGGCGGATTTTATGATAATTGATTAGATTCGAATGAGAATAAAACAACATTGTGTTATTTCAGTATAGTAAGTTAGCAACAAATAAATTTGTTTAAGGCAACTAAAAGTGCTCCGATCAGTAATCTAAATAGTTTTTGATGGCCCCAAATTTAAAGTGAGTCTTATTTAAGAGAAACCTAAATTCGTTGACCCCGAGTGTGTCTGATTGAATTAACCAGTTAAATTGTATCATTGCTCGTCCGCCGGCGGTTAATTCGATTAACGTCCGCACGAGACGCTGTGATGGGCAACAGCCGCCCATTTCCTTTTAAAAAGTCCTTTCACTGCATTTCTATTGCTTTACAACTCTTTGAAGTATTTCAAACTTAATTCTACATTCCCTATAGCGTTCTAAACTTAAATTGAATTTTATTGTTTAAAAGTGTTCAAAATTAGAACTGCGTTATATTGTTTTTTCTAAAGCTCGACTCTATCGAGCAAGTTTAACACAAAAACGTTGTAGTTTGATGCGTCTGTAGTTTTTGTCGTAAATATCCTTCTCAAAATAACATAGGCTCATCAGGTTGAATGTTGATCGTCCACATATTTTCGCCGCATTATTATTCCACCCGCGCCTATTCGCATCGTACAAGTCCACAAACATGTGTCATAACCAAGTTGGTGGAGTGATACGTCTTTGGCCAAAACGCTGAATAATCTATTGGCTATTAATGTAAATACGCCGTGTAAGCATTTGGCTGTATTTAATTAGAAAGAAGATTGTCGATTTTGGTTGGCGCTTACCAATTTTTATACGGAATTGTCTACTGTATACTAAGTCCATTTAGAATACATTTTTATGAAGACCTTTTTGAGAAAACAGTATTTTCAACGATGCTCTACCTACATAAACTATTGCAATTAAAAAGGGCTTAGTTTCGACACAGATTAGTGGTGTTTTGCTATAAGTCTAATAATTTTTTGTTGATGTTGTGTTTTTAATGTTAAGTATTTCGTATATTTGTCTTTTATTCTGCCTGCGGGTTCGCAAGCGTTGTTTTTATGGAAACGTTTGAACGTTATTTTAATTTATATCCCATGGGAACTGATTTATGGGATAAAAAGCCTATGTTTTATTCCAGGCCTAGAACTACCGGTATACAAATTTTCGGCCAGAGCCGTTCAGTAATTTTGGCGTGATGTGGTAACTAACAGACAAACATCCATCCAATCTTTCGCATTAATAATACCTATTAGTTTATAATGTTAGTGGTCACACTAACCCATACCATTAGACTAGTCGTAGTGTTATGCTTTTACCCAAGTACCGCAAAGTTATCATCATCATCAGAAAGTTAAAATAATAACGCTGCTGGACACATTTCACACAGCATCATCTATCCCCAAGCTAAGCAGAGCTTGTGTTATGGGTACTAGATAACTGATATACTTAATACAACACACTGCATAGATATATATATTTTATTATACATAGAAAATGCTCAGAACACCCTGAACAAATTTCTGCTGATCGTACAAACATTTGTCCCGAGGCGGAAATCGAACCCGCAAGCTCCTGCGTCGCAGGCAGTTATAGTACCTAGTAAACCTGCTTTTGGTCTAACTGCTTTTGGCCGCTGCTACGTGAGCAGCTATCGGTAAGTAGAACCGTCGCCATCGTAGATTTTGCTGATTGAGGTCGCGTTGCTATGCTTGCTGAAGTTAGGTGATTTTAGCACGTGTCGTTTTGAGAAAGCTAATTCTGTGCACGTAAAGATATTTTTATCTGCGTATTGATTATTTTTCTGAGCACATACGAAAGTATTTGCTAGAAGCAGTAATAACTGTATAAGGTATCAAATGTACCTGTACTTGGAGTTAGAATTCAAGATATTTTATGTCAACAAAGACTTTTATGAATAAAAACTTAACAAAAACTAATAACAATAGCAGATAACAACAATGTAACAGGAACGTAATCACTAAAAACTAAAACAAAAACTTCAACAACACATAATTGCACACGTCCAGCGAAAAATGTACAAATTTGAGCAAGAAAAAGCTTTCATAACCAAAAACTATTTCGAACTTCTGCTATTGCCTCCGATGATACTGTGTTATAAAATATTTACCACCAATATTTCTTCGGTTTTGTAACGCCTTTGTTTACAAAAAATATCTAGTTATTATCGGTTCTAGAACCGAGTATAGGTACAGCTTATGACCAGCCTAATTGCAACCAATATTTTTTTGGTTTTGTAACCTTTTTCTTTACAAAAAATATCGAGGATTCTAGAACAGAGTATAGGTAGTTAGTTTTTTCTTTCTATATTAGGTTTGATTCCAGTTTTCCCCCTAAGGATAATCTTTAAGGGGGAAAAATGAAATAATTTTTTTTATATTCCACTTTTCCTATTAGGGGAATTTCAGGGGGAAACACTGGAATACTAAAAAGAAAGAACCAAATCTCGAGATATTTTTCAGTATCAACACGAATGCAAAAGGATTAAGTATCTGCGAAATAGTTGTCACGAATCTTGGGCAACTTCAAAATTGCGGTAGGACGATTAAAAATTATGTTTTGAGATAAATTACTCCTAAAAATTGTAAAAACGAGTATTTTCAGGGTTTCGTACCCGAAGGGTGAAAACGGAACCCTATTAATATTACAATTGAAGTGTTACCTCCGCTGTCCGCCGGTCCGTCCGTCTGTCACGTGACTATCTCAAGAATGTGAATCTCATGAAATTGAATGTGTATTTCTCTTGCCGCTATAACAACAAATAATAAAAATAAAATAAATATCAAAATTAAAGATGCTCCCATACAACAAAAGTGATTTTTTTTGCTATTTTTGCTCTTAATTTGTCAATAACAAGGCTGTATGTCTTGAACTACAATAGGTAGACACATTAAACTTTCTATAATTAAGTAATACTTCAATTGTAATAATAAAAAATACTAAAAATAAAATAAAATGGAAGAGATCGCTTCTTAGCGATAAGGCCGCCCATTGTACTTGTGTCTTCTGTAATGTCTTTTGCATTGTATTTTTGTTGGTGTACAATAAAGTATTTTTGTTTTGTATTGTAAAATTGAAAATTTAAAGGGGTCTCCAACAAGTGAAAATTTGATGTTCTTTGAAATATTTGCCTGAATTTTACGGTACGGAACCCTTCGTGTGCGAGTCGACTCGCACTTGGCGGTTTATTTTACGAATAATATTCGTGAAACTTTATTTTTATCTAATAAATTATTTGGATAAAGGTTATGAAATTCCTGTTTGAATCACTTTATTTGACAGATCATGGATTAAACTTGTCGAAAAAAAAACATGGTGGCCACCAGATTATGGTATGAGAGCAGATCGCGTGCTCCTGCGCAAGACAACACGCACGAAGCAGAGTATTATGGAGAAATAATAGAAGATTGGATAATGCCTCGCTAATAGGCTGGTTAGATATTGAAAATAAGGGTCGGCCCGACCTATTTTAGGAAGGCTTCTTTTAATGAAAACTAAAATCAGAAAATACAAAATAATAATTGGATACTTTACAAAAACTACAAGCTAACTTCAAATTCCTCAATATTTACACTTTTTTTTTTGTTTCACGGAATATTAGGTTAAGTGGTGGAGAAAACTGCGACCTTGGTTGGCCTGTCTACATTCATCTTTTTTAGACGTCTTTCCGGGAAAAATACATTTTAGGTTCTAGCTGCAACGCAAGTAGTAATTACTCCTTTTATGGGACCATCTCGGGATAATTTTCTAGGCTAAGCGAAATAGTCATAATATCGGGGAACAAGCGAAGAAACCGAATAACAAAAATATATACAGCCGAATTAAAACCTCCTTTGAAGTCGGTTGAATAGGATACAATTTGTTTATTCAAAGTCAAAGTAAAAAACTCTTTATTTCCATAAATATAATAAATGTATACTTAGAAAGGGTCAAATTCTTAATAATTAAACACTGACATGGAAATAAAGTGATATTTTTGATTTCAGTCGCTTCGGTATGTAGACTAAAGTAAAGAAGCGACGAAGAAATCTTTAGCCTGTTAGTTAGTTGTTATTTTTCGAGTTGGAGCAAATTCCGTCCCACGCTTTTTTATCCTCTTCTATTCGATAGTCAGGTCAATAAAATATAAACAGACAATGGTTTTGTTGTGATCAAAAGACGATCTGTTTCAACAAAGCAACGCAAATGATATAAATGAAGAATCATATAAATATGCTCAGTTATTCAAAATATCTAAGCCATCCGACATTCTAGACATCTATCTGCCTGCATGCTATATTGAGTCTTCTTTGTTCCGTTGATTCTTTGTTCAATCAAACAAATATAATATGATAGAGAGTCTACAGGATAATATAGTAGGTACCTATGTTTATTATAAGACCTCTGGGTCACAATACCTATAGGTAAATATCTATTGTTTGTTTTTTTACCGTTCGCATCATCCTTTGTTTATAAGACCCCGTAATAATTGAATGTAGGGCATTCTAAACTATAATTGAATTGATTTTGTATGAAACAATGGTCCAAAATCGTGGGCGCTGACTTGATGAGGCCATTCTGAATGAAGTAAGTAGATTTTTGGAGCATTCTTATTAGTACTTAGCAAGGCCCCATTCTGTCATAATGTCTTCTACATTTTCTACACATGTCTGTACAGAACACTTTTTGTACAAAATTACAAAATAGATATCAAAAACTTATTACAAAGTACCCTGACATTGACTTTCAGCTCGAGTAAACTTGAACCTTCTTCGTTAAACATCATCCACAGCCTAGTATACAAATCCACTGGATACAGGCTTCCCCTGAAAAGTCAGGGGAAGCCTGTGTCCAGCAATGGGCCCCCTCATCTCATGCCTTAATGGCATTAAGGCAGACTCATTCTTCAACTCACACCCAACTAGTCCCAACTTGTGTGAGTTGACGAATCGTAAAAGAGCTATACTCTTCGTTCTGCAACTCACACCACTTTTACTTTGGGTTAATTTTAGTACGGTCAACCAAAAAAGTGTTAAAAAATAATAGACAAAAGGTATACTTATACACTTTTATTTGGCTATTAATTAAAACTACACTTGTCAGCAAAAATAAATAAAAAATAACTCCATATTCCCCATGCGCGGCATGCGTGGTAAGATACCGCAGTAAGGATAGGTTACAGGTTTCACAGTACGGATCTGTTCTGTGAAAAACCTAAAAGAGGTCCAAATTACAAAATATGGTAGAGAAGTACCTACCACTAAACTTAATAGCAAACTACATACTTAAATTAGGTATTCCGGTAATAAGAAAACGTAATACCAACTTACTTAATTTTACTTCACGTTCACTTTCCAAATGACTTTCTCCAATAAATACGAGTTAAATCGTACTAAATATGATTTAAATTTTAAACTACTGTGACGATTCATAATAAAACGGCTTAGTAGCAGATGCAGCAAGAGAGACCCTCGGATAAAGGAAGTTTGACAGCGATCGATGTCATCTTCTATTAAGCCAAAGAGTTTGAATACGACGTTGGTGCAAGTGCTGTTGCTGCAATAGCAATAGGTAAGGGAAGAAATGTAAGCATTGAATACAAAGTACTGTAATAAAATAACGTGATAAATAAATAAGGCGGGCTTAAAGTATAAAGCTACACACACACTTTGGAGTAAGAATTGTCGAATCACAGGTTTTTAGATTTTTCCTTCGATTATGCTCTATGATTCATTTCAAAGACTTGTTGAGCCTGAAACTATAGATGGCTCAAAATTTACTAGTACTTATACCTATTAGCCATAAATCAACACAACAGAAACGTACGATACACGTTTATCGCGCAGGGTGTGCGTAGTAATTAACGCTTCTTCTTTCCCGTTATTATTATTAGGCTAATTCGGAAGACAAGATTATTTTTTTAGAAGGGTATATTATAATATAACTTAGAAAAATATAGTAATATTGCGCGATAGACCTAATAACCGACCTCATCGATATGCATGGTGGATGCGCTTGCACATTACGCATGCGCGATGGGCCGCCTTTTCCACGACGAGGCCGGTCGGCACTATCGATTGTTTACTGATACACGCATTTGTACCACTACTAAACTTCCATATACATCGGAATTTATTCCCTATTACGAACACACTAAGGAAATTAGTTGCGTGCCTTACCGTTCCTGGCCACACGGATTCAGAATGACCATTTAGGGAGTTTTGTCACGAGCGCGCGCGCCGGACTAGAAGGGATATCGACTTTGACGGATGGTTTATAACGTTGGAATAACTTTGAATAGAGTGATTAGTTTATGAATGCACGGGGCGAATGGGACGAGAGACCAGAAATAATAATAAAAAGATAAAAGCCTGATGAAATGTCTATTGTTCTCGAAAGTAGTCGTTTATGGATTTTTAATATCGAGGCACAATTTATAGCTACAAGAAATAATAGAAAACAAAAAGTTATTTCTACAAGAAATAATAGAAAACAGCCATTAAAATTGACACACCTGGAGCGTCGAATGATGATCATAAAATGAGGAAACATTTCGCCAGGTAGGTCAGAGAAGGTATAAACAATTTACCGTTTCGTTTTACCCCCTCTAGCTTGCTCAAAGAGAACCGCTAGAGATGGGAATATCCGAACACAAAAAAACTTAACAAAAACTACCTACCAACTACTGTTTTACGATTTATTAATTTGGCATGTTTTTATGTTGGTGTAATTTAGCTGTTTTTTTCGTACCTGTTTCAGGTGGAATGAAATAATCAAAGGTGGAATGATAATCCTACCTCATGGATATAGTTTTGGAAAAACTTAATCGAACGACAATTCAACAGTCTCTAAAAAATTATGTTACTGATCGACATGCATTACGAAGTACCTAATATATCTATCATGAGGTAAGGTAATTTACGGGTCGCTAGCACCAAACTACAATATTTCTTTCATATCGAAAAGATTATAGTAATGCCATGCTTTACAACATAAATATTCTAATGCATTGATTGCGTCAGTGGGAGGTTAGAAGTGAGTCCAGGAATAATTTCTCGGTCTGTTAGTGACGTCATACCGACCCATCTCTCAAAATGAGCGATGGTTTTAACGAGGCCCATTAATCTCGATCCAAAGGGATCACTTTCACTTTAATATCGAGAACGACACTCGTGGAACAAGGTCTGGAAAAATAATAAGCGCATGTCAGTGAGATGAGATATGAAACGTCGTATTGCTACATCGAGAAATCGAGCTGCAAGACCTTTAATTACCAAAATTGATAAGCCGTAAGATACCCGATTATCTTGTACCGTAAACTTTCGAGCTGTAAGACAATACAATAATATCTCTGCATGCAAGATGACCTGCTGCGCTTTATACAAACATGAAATCATCCGTGCTCGTCTGCACTATCGGAATCACAAAATTACATAAGAAGCACTTTACTTCGTAATGGCATAATCTGATCAGATCGCAAAAAATCAAGAAATGTTTAATGAACGTTGAAAATTATTTATCAGAATTTATCATGAGCTAAATTAATTATTATGTAAGCGATTGCAGCTTACAGATTTTATCTCAAACGGCATCCGAGCAAGTTTCTTATTCCTAATTTGTTAAATGTGGCAATTACGGCGTTAGCTTAAAGCAATTTCTGGAACCCATAAAACGTATTGTTCAAAGGCTTAGCTAATGCCCATCGAAAGGTGGTACCTACAACGATGCAACCGCTCGAGGGTACACTCAACCGCACGAGTGTTACATCACCACTGTAATAGATAATGTATAATACTAATGACAAGTGATATTTAAAATATATTGGTACTTAGTGTCACATGCCACGTTTTGTCTACCACTCCGGCGCATGATTGAGCGTGGCAAATTAGATAAGCACATTAGTGATCGTTACACCAACTTTCATTTTTAGGGCCCTATTTTTTCCTATGCTGGTGTATTACTTAATCGTGGTTTTGGAGATATTAATCGTAAAATTTTGATGAATGGATTGAGTGTCATTTATCTCGTGGTTTGAAGCGAGTAGCATCTCCTCAAAGAACTTTGTCATAATTTTAATAAAATTACGATTCAAGTTACAGAAACAAATTCGAAGGCAAGTTATGTAAAGAATGAGTTTAAGAATTGAATCAAAAGCAAACGAAAAGAGCAATTTCAAAAAGCGTGGTAATGTTTGTTTTTGTGGACATTTCATCACTGGTTGAGACAGATGGCAAAGTAAATTCCTGTAATTAGAAGCATGTTCTTGCTACCTTTTTATTTTGTGGCGGCCAGATGTTTCACGTTGCGAGCTGCTGACTGCAAAAACTACGCGTACCTTTCCACTTATTCAGTACCTAAGTTGCACAATTGCCTTTTTTTGCAGGCCTTTTTATTATATCAACTTTACTACAATTTCGCTAGTAATAACTCGTAGAGGTACTTTGTAATTCCTTATTACTCATTTAAGACTGTAAATTGGCTTTAGAAGACATTAAAATTCTCTTCCTTTCGCGGTTAATTACATCGCCTCTGAGAGGGTATAACCAGTTATAAGGCAATCAAAACATTTAAAAACATAAATAGAAGCTTAACAACCACTCATGGTACCGAAAATTTTAAGCCAACCTTATCTTGCCCTTTAACTTTCTCTCTGATAAGCCATGTAAATTACTATTCATCGGTTCTAATCATTTCTCTCCATATTAATAACATCCTAGACTTTCTAACGTAGATAAATAGGTATTGGCGTGTAATAGGATCGGTAATGAGGAGATACGGTGGATGGATGAGAGCAGTCATCCTCGTTACGATAAGTTTCATGACGTAATGGGGGAATTCTTCGGCTTAATGTACGCTCACGAGCTTTCTGTGCTGAGAAATCTCTGGATACTCTAAATAAATGCGACAGGGTTTTGATAAAAACTTCTTTATGGTTTGTTTTTCTGAAAGCTATTCACAACGCTATTTTATTAACTTTCTCCCATAAGGATGTAAGTCCATGACTAGTACGAAGAGACGTACTTTTGTGTCTCCCGTGGGAATTTTTATGCTAGACTTACCAACAGGTAGATATGACGGCTGGATGTAAAACTTTGATTGCTTACCTGAAAAAAAAAACATACTGATTAGAGCTTTGCAAAAAGCACCATAAACTATAACCATAAAGATTCACGCCCGAATACTCTAACGCAACTTAGATTTAAGCAAGACTCAACTCGCGATTTTTTTACAGTTTTCAATGAAAGACTGTCATAAATTCGTCACTTAAGACGTGCTTAAATCTGAGTTGCGTTTGAGTATTCGGAGGTCAGCTTAAAACTTTTTTTTAGATGTGAATATGCTTTGGGAGATAGATATCTTACAAATAATTTCTGTACGTTTATTTTTTCTATACTGCACGCCTTAAATCCTACATTTAATAAGACCCTCATAATATGCTACTCTACTACCTAGTTTCAATAACACCCATACGGTGCGCAATGTGTCACGTGGTCCACACTATCTCAAGTGGACATTTCCACAACATACGAACACGTTCTTGGCCACATGACCACAGTTTTATAAGACTAGCTCAAGTAGGCTACACCTGTGGTCACCTCTGACTCCTAATCATGCTGATAATAATAATGGCTTTCTAGCCTGCAAAATAAATGCGCAAAAACCCCATTTTTATGAAGCTTAGCGCATAACCCAAGGAATTAATATTATATTTAAGTTTAGCAATGCAATCTAAACACCGGACCCGCCGACACAGTCTGGCAGCGTGTTGGTGCGGTGAGTAAATGAATATTGTAGGAAGCCGACAGGGTTTTGGCGATTTATGTGTGTAGTGTCTCTTAGATTACTTTTTCAATTTCAAGTAATCAATGGGAGCATTTTGAAACAATGTCTTTATTGTATTTAATAAATATAAATGTCCACTGGTCAAAATTTCCACAAGATCTCAAATGATACCTACGTTTATGACCGCTATAAGCACAGCCAAAGGATTAATAAATTTGGCTACAGGCGAATTTGATTCTAAATAAATAAGTTCTCTAGGTAGAGGTTCTTTAAGATTAAGATGGTCGATGCCTTCAATCCAGCTTCACATTTTCCACAACATCCGTCCACGTTGTTGGACACACGACTGCGTCTGAGCACATGTTGATAATTATTAGTTATTGGCCAGGAAGTGGACATCTGTGATTAATTTATGTTTTGATTAGGTACGGTGATACGGCTGAATGTTGTTTTTACGAGGTTATTTAGTATTTTGTTCTAGTTTTTTTCCATGGCACATTGTCTGACATCTGGCTGTTATCTAAATGAGTCAAAAAGGTGAAGTATTCCCATTTTAAGCACTGATTTTAAGAGCACCACAGTTTCAACACCTTTTCTATTCCTACTTCGAGCACCCCCGATGAGGTTGATGCTAGTGATGGGGTCTTGATATACCTTTGATATAACTAGCTGTAACTTTTTCTATTAGATATAGATTTAAGATAAACATACATAGTTTTAGACCTAGGCACTAGGTAAAACCTAGGTGTTTCACCTACACAGAAACGAGCCTCCAATCTTCAGGGCGGTAAAATGTCAATATTCAAACGATAGGTAACAAGGTATGGTACAAGAATGATAAATCGCAAACTCATTGACTGCAATCCAGTGTCAGCGCAATCACCCAAGTCACGAACGAAATGCTTGGCCCGAATACATGGTGCTATTTTACTCCAAGCATTGCCAATGGTTGGCTATTGATGATTACAAGACTTTGACCCTTTCTTGATTCGTTTCATAATAAGATCTTCGCGGTAAAGAGTACGACATCCTCAAAGTAAGAAAAAAATCCCATTCACTACCCAGCCTCCACGGACTCGAATGAGCGTGCCGTAACTTAGGGGCGCCGATACCTGGGGATGTGCGTCATGCGCACTGAAAGAGTTAAGGACCTTTGGTCGTAACTTTCGAACCATGTATCCTACCTACTTTTTGGTCCACGATCCCACAATCTAGATCGTGGCGTGTCAAGATAGATTTGATTAATTAGCCATTCGGCCACAGTTAACGATTTGATGACATAACACTTTATTGAATGTTCGCGTGCATTTTTCTTTGCTCACTGTACTACAAGACAGATTGATATTACGAAATTATGTTGGTAAATGTAGCAAAAAACGTAACTATTTAGCTACTTAAGGAGTGAACAGACTCAGAAGTTTGCAGTAGAGTTCATCGGAACCATTCCGATTTATATTCTCACAACTGATGATAGTTTATGTGTGTAAAAGTTTCCTTTACAGACTTTTAATGGTAGGTGAGGTACCTAGGTCCTGTCTGGTAATTTAATTTGCATTCCTGCCAACATGCCTACTTCAAGTAGATTGTTAATGAATAATTTTGAATTATTATGTAATACACGGGTTTGTCACCAACCTTTCTTGATAAGCGCATCGTTTTATCCTAATCCTTACAAGACGAAAAAGAATAAACATATATTTCGACACAAGTTTAAATAAAATACGGAAAACAAAAACAGTAACATTGTGGTAAATGACACAATAAGGTAAGCAGTAGAAGATCATCAGAATCCTAGTAGACACTTCGAAAGTAACAAAGTTCAGAATAATGGTGTTTTGGAGTCATTATGCGTCATATAACATTAATCTATTTAAGTATGTAGGTAATGATTATTCGCGGGTTGACATAAAATGATGCTAATTTGAGTCCAGGTCGTTATCTGGTTACGTCACCAAATTAAGTTCGCGAACGTGCTCCACCTCAAAAAAGCTCGTTTACTCGACTCATAAATAAATTACATCAGTTACCTTACATGATAAAAAGAAACTCGTCTAGACTTTTATGTTTAACTTTTGCTTGGATATATCAGTTTTCTAGCGCCGTAAATGACGTGATTAAAACTGGAAGTAGTACCTAAAGAATTTTACACAACTAATCACTTTCACAACTTACGCATTTCCGTGATAGTGTTTCACAATTACAATAAAATAAACTCCAGGAAAAAGTTTGATAAACTTCTTTCATGTTGATTTCATTGGGCGTTTTTATTTTAATTGATTGTTTAAGTGAGACTTCGGTTTTTCTTACTTTTCTAACGAATTGCGGATGTTTTCAGCAGTGTATCATCTAATAAACGAAGTCAAAAAAATCAAACATAATTGCTAGCTGTTAGATGTTACTACATCTAACAGCTCGTACCAACGGTTATCAATTAAAATTTAATGAAAAGACAACGAAATATACCACGATATATGGGTAGCTGTTTTGTGATATGACGGCGGACATATTACTCTACCATCACTCATAAGACCTCACTGATATACTAATAAGAAGACATCTCATTTCATAAAGTGCTAAAGCAGCCACTTCCTGTGTTCGCGATTTGACGCAAACGCATAAGCCGGACGCATCTAATGCAGTTTTCTCTTTGCTGCGCCCGCGCCGGTCAGTAACCGAGCTAAAGATAGAGAAATTAGTCGAGCGCTCCTCAAGTGAACGCACTTTAGTAGCGTTTACGCATCAGAATACATAATTCCGTATAAAGGCTTAAGAAACCGATTATTGCATGGATAGATTTACGACTCAGCGCATTTTCCACTTACTACATAATGTATTTATTTATCATCTGGGTTTTCTTTAGAGTTTTTGATGGCAACCCTGGGAAACGTTAAGTAACGTCTCAACTATACAAATCTAAATTATTAATTTAGATTTATATGGTCTCAACCATGGAGGTCTGTGGTCTTAGCGAATAAAATATTTTCAAATAGAAATAGTACTTATGTACAGTTATGTAACAACTGTTGAGCATTTGAGCAAGCCAAACTCAGCCTATGGGTATTTCTGGATTCTGATGCATCTGCGCAAGAGTCGTTTGCGTCTGCGCCTGCCCTTATACGAGCAGGCGTAAACTGAGATCGATTACAGCTAATTACTGGCTTGCCCTGAAATACGGCCGCATACCTCATCCCTAACGTCACTCCTTATACGATACCCCAACACTATCGTACCTATACAGGGTGTCTCGATTGCAGGGTACGAGCTAATCGATAAATTAATCAATAAAATTTGCGCTGTAGTTACTAATCATGGTCGCGCTTGAGGTTGATAAAAATCAACGGATAAACAAGCTTGCATCTTTTTGGTATTCTTATATTATGGACTTATCTTTAAGCAAATCAACGCTTTGTTTCTCCTCTTTTTGATATCCTTGGCAGACGCGTATTAGCCACGCGCATAAAATTATTATTATATGGACTTGTGCTAAAAAAAATATTGTATACTTAGTCGATCGCGGAAATTTAATTTTTTATTCAGTTAGTACAATGTAACAGGGTTTTTAGTTCGAACTTTCCTCACTCTCTCGTAATCTATCAGACGCATCTGAAAGTAAATTGATCATGCAGATTATACACATGACAGGTAGATATCGTTAACGACAAAAGTCAAAGGACAAAGGACTTTACGAATAACAATCGTTCGCTACTCAATAGATAAGCGTGTAAAACATTAATGTGTTTGTGAGAGACGCTAACATATATGAATAAATTTAGTAGCTTTTTTCTCCGTTACCATACTTCCTCCGTGCATCCTTTTTTTTGTTTCTGACTGTACTGTACCAGTAAAAGCTTTGTCGGCATTTTCAATTGTAACCTGATCGCTTTCCACTGCGCTGCTTGCACAAATAATAATTTTACTCCAAAGGCTTTATGTATTTAGATAAAGAGAATTTCAGCCGTTCATGTTGTCAGGTTGTTAGTCGTAAAACTACAGTCTTTGGACAGATTGTGTGCTAGTTTATATTGTTATAACGGGTTTCGTTTGTAGAATGGCATAGATAAACAGGAATATTCAAACTTTCTTGAATTTAAGACAATATCTATTAATAGTTTTTTAACCTCTACATTTATAATTTATAAGTTTTGAAAAAAAAAATATAAAACCGATTTCCAATTCCTTAATTGTACATGGTTTTTTTAAGTTTTGCGGAACAAAAACTAATCCCTCGGGAATAAAATTTTTATGGAACCATTTCGGGATCATTCTCTGTAAAAAGCGAAAGAGTGTTCAAAACCGGTCAAGAATTGGTGAAAATATCAAGTAAGTTTTTAATTCAGCTACATAAAATATATGTATATAGCTGAATTGAAAAGTTCTCCTCCTTTTTCTTTTCGTCGGTTCAAAATACAAATGTTTTACTTGAATCGATACTTAGTCAATTCAGAAACTACAAGATCGCTTCAAAAGTGTACCTGTAGGTCAATGTGTCAGGTTTATTTTAAAGTGGCTTTAACGCACCTTTTCTTCAATGGGTTATAAAATCGGGACCTAATATATCTGCTCAAAATTGAAAATACTCGCAGAGCGAATCACCCTATATAAGAAAAAAATGCTCTGCTAGACTATCACTACGTTGCTAACTAACTTTGTTAGCGTTCCGTTGTTATTAGCTAGGTCTCTGTTTTTTGATACGCTAACAAAAACACAGAGGTATATTTGTATAGCTCTTTATAGTTCGTTAGAAACTTATCTATCCCTATCAGATATATTATCCTCTTATTTTAAGTGTTCAGATTAAAATTTTGGCACAACTGCCAAAAAAAAAATTTGATTGAAGGTTTGTTTACAAATTGAATTCATTAAATATGAAGACATTTACGCACGCTGATTTTGGAAAGTACCTACTTAAAAGCTGTCGTAAAATAGGTTAGTTATCGGATTAAGGGATTGTGGGGTATCGAGTTTCTATCTTTTGTGACGTACCTAGATTATAAGAAGTGACGCAAACGCATGTACATTTATGTGTAACACGAGTGTGAGCACCAACACAAACTTATTGTGGTATAATTATGCAACTATTCGATTTTTATTGTTATTATTATGCGCCATGCATTGTGCGACGAAATACAAAATTGAACATAAGCATAGACGTATGAATAAAAACATTACCTCTTTACATACCTCCATTTAACGACATCTAGTCTAGTTTTCCAGTAGCTTCATTGTATTGCTGTAGTAAACTTCCTCTTCGCAAGTTCCCATAATGATAATGGAATTATGGATCGTGTCACGATAATGCGACGCGTTGTAGGCATACGGTGTATGATGGCGCCTTTGTATGAACTAACTACCTATCTTGTTTCATTTCATGAGAGCACTTTGTTGAGACTTTCCAGTTCACCAGCAATATGCGGAAAAATCCATTCGCCTACACTATAGCATTTATCATAAATAAATTTCGCTAAGACGTTGCATATTTTGAAATGCGTTTAATAAATGGCTACTTCCCATTTGTCAACCATTTCATCTCCCGAACTATAAAGCAACTGAACTAAAGTTATATACATTTTGTTGTATTTGGAAACCTTTTCGATATAGTGTATTTTGAGTTAAGTTAGATAGAAAAAGAGCTGACTGTGGTGATATAAAAAAGGTTGACAACTGGGATGGTATCGAGTCAAAATGATTGAATGACATCTCAATCAAGGCGAAGGGGAAGTATGGAAGGAGGCCTAGCCTGGCCCAGCTTAGCAGTGAACGGTTCATAGGGGATATAATTCATAAAAAATTACATAATTATTTTCAAGTTGACATGTTTTATAATATGTCATTGTTTTTCTATGCTTTTATAATTTGTACTTTTATTATCTTTAGCTTGACTTTTGACCTTAATAATTTAAATTTTTAATCAATTTTAAATTGTAGCTATATTATGTGCGAATTATTCAATAAGTTAATATAGAATTATAATTTTGTAAGTTTAATTTAATTTAAGTTTTCCGCACACAAAAAATAAAAAATATTCATTTAGTAATTTGTGACACATAGGTATTACAGGGATGTTCTGACATACAACTAAGAGCACTGTGAACTGCCATTAGGCGTACAGTACAAATTTATACTAATATTATGAATTCGAAAGTAACTCAGTCTATCTATCTGTCTGTCCGTCTGTTACCTTTTCACGCCTAAACGGCTGTACGGAACCCAGTGAAATTTGGCAGTGAGGTAGATGGTATCCCACGGACGGACATAGGCTAATTTTTATCCCGGGAAAAGGCATGCGAAGCCGCGCGCTGCAGCTAGTTAGACATAATTTAGCAATAGAGCAAATAATAATAATAGTGAATCTTACAAAGGAAAAGTTATAAGAAATTAAAATAATGCGTTTACTAAATTGAAAATGTGTATCAACCACTGTGTACTATACATGATACTAAACTGCGTTAAAAAATCATGCAAGCTGTAAAATGTCTTACTTATTAAATAAACAAAAAGGTTACATTGGTGGTATAGTTAAACGAGTCCAACAATAGTAAACAAGACATAATTTAATTTATCTCGATCACTATCTCTAGCCAGAAATGCGAGTATTTTGTTCAAACGTGTATAACAAAAGGAAGTAAAAGTGCTTGTGTAACAAAGCCAGCATAGAACCGTAATAACAACAACGCTGGTACTACAAGTTATTTAACCTATGCTTCTAATAGAACAAACAGATTTACATATTTGAGTAAACAATTTGTATTCGAAGTATAGCGTGCGTCGGGAAATATCCTGTAGATTAGTATTAAATTATCTGAGTCTCTAATAAAACGAAGGAACAAGAAGGTCCTCAAAGTTTTGAATAATAAAATAAATAGGCAACGTGATACAAGCAAGGCTTGGTTTGGTATCATCAAATTTGTCCCATAAAAGAATTTCTCAGTGACCAAGAAAACTCTTGTACTTTTACATAACGTCCATTACGTGCGAACTTGTTTCCGTGACACCGCTCTGTGTTTTTAATTACCAAAGATAATTGTTTTAAGTTATAGTCGCAACACTTCCTATAATTTTCTCTTTCTCCAATTAACCTTAACTACGCTATAAAATGTTTTGTTTAAGGAACAATCATTTTCATTTCCCGTTAACGACTAGCCACCGCGTTACCGCTGACAATAATCCACGGCATGATGAAAGAGGAGAAAAAACGAATTGGCATCCTGCTGTAGGTAATCATTGTTTAGCAAATAAAAAGGTAAGGAGAGGTTTTGCCGCAGGCAGGCGAAAATTCTGTATAAGTCCGAAGTACTACGAAATAAGTATATGCTTTTGCATTGATACAGACAACAACAAGAATTTTAAAAAAAATCACAACAATAATATATCTAAAGATTGAAAACAAAACAAATATGTATATAAACGATCAGTTTAATTTTAGAAACCATAAACATATGAAATATACAGTAAGATCCCAAAACCCTGATCCCTTAAAACCTGTGGTTTATCGCAAACTGCTCGTCTGACAACCCTAGATAAGCAGAAAACCACTACGCTGCTACAGCCTCAGCACCTCATAATCACAGTTTAGCAAATGAAAGAACGGCGATAGGCAATCGCTTCCCGTAATGGAAGACACCGGGCACGAACCCTGAATACTGTTACCAGGAAGACTGCGCGGTTATACGATAATAGGCATTCCTGATGGTGTGAATGAACTAATCTATCCCGATGAAATGATTCTATATCTGTACGATGTTTATAGAGTCCAGATTCCTGAAACGTTGCTGCTGCGCTTGCTTCTCCTGACTCGTGCTCATACAATTTAACGGCTTGATAACTAACCGATCGATAGGTTTATTTGGTTTGTGTAGGTACATGCAATGTTTTGGTCAAATTAATCATTACCACACTTCTAAATGATAAAAATGGTAACTAATAGATTTTTTTTTTTTTTTTTTTTAAAAAAAAAAAAAACTTATAGATTACAGAAAATGTCAAAAGGAAGCAACTGATCGTAAATAAAGTTGGTCAAAGAAGATGGCAGATTAGATCGTCCTGCTGCGAAAGTAGGACAAAAACGATTATTTAATGCGTTAATGCTTAAACGTCGTTTTAAGATGAAGCCATCATCTTAAAACGACGAGTCCAAGTATACAAAGGCTATTATGAATATTAATCCTACCGGAAGTGACATCCTAGTTTGCAGAATTTATAGAGATAATTTAATTTAAATATCCATAATTAATGTAAATATCACATGTCACATAAACATGTATAGATAACTTCTGTCTTAACCTACTTGCAGATGAAGGATGTGTTGAAATGTTGATGCAAAGAGTGATTTGCACGTCATTGCATTCACAGCAGTTATCTCATTACAACCAAAACACGGTTTAGAATTGAATAGCTAGCTCAGTTTAACATCAGGTCTAAGTTTTTAACGTCAAGATTAGGAGGCATAATGAAAAGGCATTGTTTAGGTGAGGTTTTGATTTTGAACAGAAATCTGCTGCGAATACATTGACTGAGGTGCAAATCACTTCAACTTTTCCCACAGGTGTCGTTAGAGCCAACTAAGGGATATACACTGGGAGGGGCAGCAGCGCCTCCTGCAAAACAGATCCATCACCAAACTGCCATTTCCAAACCTCATGTACCTACATCGTGGGGATTACCGCATTATCCCCTAATTATAAATGCCAATATGGCGCGTATCAGGGGAGGCATATGTCTAGCAGTTGACTTGCAAATCTGTCGATGTGAAGGTAACTGCGTAAAAAGAACCACTCGTAAGAATCTAAGCGAAAATAAGTAAAAATAGTGAATGCCATGAAGTGATCTAACGGATATATATATATCAGCTACGGCCCCTACATTGTTGCTGATGAAGCCCATCACATTAACACCAATTGCAAACAATTCAACTCGCCTCACCAAACTAGGTTTTCTTGAGAATTTATTCAAATCCTTCAAACGGTATTTTAATGGACATTTTAGTTTTTGTGATGTAACTATAACCTACCTTATGTTTACGACCACTGAGATAGAAGTTGTTAGACTTGTCCGTATAAGGACGGACAAAATTAACAGTTGTGGTCAAAATATGTCACTTTATATGGCCAGTTTCCATGATCTATGTTATTGCTACACTAGATTTTAGCCCCAAATTTGGCTACAAACGTCAACTAACAGCAAATATTCATAATTCTTTATTGCACTAATAAAACAAATACGTGTAAAACTTATACCTAGAGAGGTTATGGCAAAGGTGAGCTTAACCCTAAAAAGAGATCTCTTCCAACAAACCTTATTAAAGCAAATATTTAGACTTTTTTGACAACTGTACCTACATAGAGTTATGTTAGGTAGAGTTATCTGCATTAATGGTTTTCTTGTCAAGGTATCAACCCCATAAAGTAAAAATGACACAAGTCCCGCGTATATCAATATACAGCCGCTTTAGATATGTTTATTTGTTTATCCTTTTTGCTGGCCATACACAAACGCATCGGCTATAAAGTACAATCAGTGTCCAGTCCGTGCTCAGTGGCATTTCTTGTACTTTGGCTAACGAATACTTTGTCAGGGCGATAACTCTTAATGCCTGGAAATGCGGCATCTTGAAATTTAGTTAGGGTAAATAAAATGCAAATAGAATCAACACACTGAATTGTTATTGTATGATCCGCCAGAAATTTATCGAAATGTCGATTGGTCGATTCATAAGTTTTTGTCGTGAGTGAGCCACTGATACAATAGTTGCCCCTTCATTGGTTCATTTTGTTTTGTTTTAAATTTGTAATCGAAATGCAGCCAATCCGCGGCGATAATAGTATGATTGATACACACATGAATTACCCACTACCACCACGCTTAGCAGGCAATCCGCCTGCTCAGCATAGTGGTGATCGCAGTGGAGGTTTTTAAAGTTACTGTTACCTACTTGCTATCAAAATTGAAATAATCTAATCAACATCGATCATATAGACGGATCTAAGTAAAGGCATCGTGCAATTACAAAAGAAGACGAGAAAAGCAGACAATACCATCAGATGGGTATAGTTAGCTAAGAAGAAAGAGAGGAATATGATACTTAGCGAAATCTCACCTACATCAAATACTACATTATTCGTAAGGGCAAAGGTCCAAAAGCGTTACAACATGAGGCAACGGACGTGACCGAAGTACCTAGTCTATTGCAGGTCTATGCACCTGCGAGGATGCGCCTTTCACTGCGCTTGCGCATCGAAAGTGCAGGTGACGTAACTGACCTGAGAGACCTGGACACTTAGCAGGAAAATCTCACGACATCTTATTAACTTACGAAAAAATAATAGGAATAAAAAAATTCTGCCATTGGGGATAACCCAGCCATATAAAACCAATTGTTATCTTAGAAAACAGATACTCAAACAATGATGGATAATTTTGTATTTAACAGTACAGTTATCATCAGGTTTGATTCATAAAAATGATCCCAGAAAAGTACCCAAAAACTTAAAAGAAGCTCAAAGGAAAGCTTTTGTGTTCCTATCGTGTACCCCCTAATTACGAGTCCTAGAGTTAAATTGTAAGCAGATATTTTCCTGCTAGCCCTTTGCAATCTGATTAGCCCTCGACCATTTGAACGGCTGCTGATGCAAGTACATGATTGATGGGCTTGGTTTTCAGAGCTCTACAATTTTCGCTCGACCCTCTGTGCAAAGTGTAAAACCTGTTGGGCAAAGAGTTATAGCTTCTGTATGAAAGGATGGTAATTCAAATTACGACATTTGAGAAAAAAATCCCATAGAGATGATTGAAAAGATTTAATTGCTGTCTTTATTCATTGGACTGGTTTAAATACATTATGTTTTATTTCGTTTTGTAATAATTAATAACCAAGCCGCTTTAGGTCACACTCAGTCTTTTTGATTTCTTATGAGCTCTCCTTAGTTTGAGGCTAGACGATGCTGTGTAAACTGCCAAGCATTATTTATTTAAATTTGTATTCTTGCAAAAGTAACAATCATTAAAGGATTTGATTCAATGGTCTCACCTACCATAACAGACCAAATCCAGCAGCAAGCGACTCCTTTACCATAAAGTACGCTGGCTATTATGTTTCAAGCATTCTTACAGATCAGATGATAAGTCAATGTCCGCCAGAACGGATAAATCGATGCTAAAATACGGTGGAATCTACCTCGATATTAATGTTACACAGGATAATAAAATATTAAGCTTGATCAATACCTACAAAAAAAAAACAATGTTGAATGATAATTGATAATAGAGAGCCTAAAGCCTTAATACAGGGACTCATATCAAAAAGGGTCAGGTCAGAATTTTCACACAATCAACGATTATAACCGATCTTTAATTATTTTTGTCTAGAGTAAAACAGTCACAAAACAAGAATGTAAGTGGGTGTCCAATAAAACACCCACTAAGTATGTGTGCAAAGAAAATTTACATTGTAATGTAAAAAACTATTAAAAGGAATGTTCACACGTAAACCTACAAAGCCTATTTGATTTATGAAGTAAACTTGCCATTTCTGTCATGAGCTGTGACTGCATTTTGCATAATGGTGTTCGGTTAACCAACTGTTAAAGTTTGTCTGTTCTCTGACAAATCGCATCAGACCACCTACTGGGTAGGTCGTAAACCAAATTCATAACTGCACAACTTCGTAAAGTCAAGTTCGTGATTATGTTTTGTAAGTTCGCAACTTCAGGCTTCGTTTTCTTGGTTTTATAAAAACCTACCTTAAGCTTTAATTTTTTCTTTATATAGACGGTTAATTATTAGTATCGTCGGGGTTAGTTCAACTGTCCTCGATTCGTCAATTGACAGACATTGAATCTAATCTAATTACGCTTAATTGTTTTTAATAACCAGCCCTACGATAAGTCTAACTCAGGTATCACCTACCAATCGTCATTGAGAACTAAATGACTAGTTTTCAATGGCAATTGGTAGGCGTAGGGCCTTGGGAAAGTTTGCATGTGGTCGTCAGATTAGTATCCTAGACCTATTTCATTATTATATTTTCATACGACAAATATTTCCTCTTCTTTACGAGTTATCTGATTCTGTATTACCAGAGGCCCCCATAAACTTAATAGCTACGTAAATATGCAAATCTGATGTACAAATAATAAATACCAGATGCAGTAGAATGTTGATTGAGTGTCGTACAGACTCGTTTCTAGTGTCTATAAATTGTGAACTGTCGTTGCTTCATTATTAGAGGAATAAATTACACAATCGTCTTGTGTAAATTGTGTAATACTATAATTTCGTCTCTTGACAACAAAAATATAAATAGTGTAAAAATGGTTTGTTTTACAAAACTCTAACTCCGAACGCCCTGTATCTCCAATATATAAATAGGCTACCTAGCGAATATGGAATAGGTATGGCATGCAAAAGGAATGCGATTCCCGTTGTTACACCTAGTCCTACCGTATCTCCAGCATTTCCTGCTCAATCACTGAGCTAGAGCTTTAAAAGGAAAACAAGACAAGAGTGACATTTTGTAAGTTAGAGCATTTACACAAGTTTCGAGTTCTTTATTGGTAACAAATTGGATTACATGTCAAATAAACAATAATATGAATGAATATTTTACAAGTAAAATACAATTTAAAAATAATTAGCGTAAAAATAATTATCGCTTACATTCGCCTCAAATAAATTAAAATAAAATTGTAAA
The DNA here is from genome assembly GCA_963662085.1 of Eupithecia inturbata. Lineage (NCBI taxonomy): Eukaryota > Metazoa > Arthropoda > Insecta > Lepidoptera > Geometridae > Eupithecia > Eupithecia inturbata. The sequence continues at coordinate 7,021,274 of OY759195.1, forward strand.
AGTTCAAATTAAAATGTCAGTAATTAAAATAATTGTAAATTAAACAAATAACAAAATAACATCAACACATAATTTTACATATAAAGTTACGTACATTTACGTGCGGAGAATTCGTATAATGTGTAAAAACATTGTTTTACCAAACATTTTTTGAGTTGAAACTTGAAGGATTGCGTCAATAAAGCGTCAGTAATGTTCATGGGGATGGGCATGGCATGCGGGTTGGGGATCGCAGTTTGGTGGTACAATTCTTCAGGGAGCGCTGTTGCCCACCCCCGGTGGATATCCCTTAGTCGCCTCTTACGACACCCGCGGGAAGAGTTGGGGCCGATCAAAGGAGACGAACTTTCATAAACCTAAAATTACAACTGAATCAAAATTTGCCAGTTCTATATGGTCGATGTTTTAACAAAAGCAATTGTTTAGGAAAGGTTATAAAATAACTAAATGGCGAATAAGATTTTAAATAGAATAATGAATAATACCTTAACCGAATAAAATTTTTATACATGTAAGTGACACAATAATCCCTCGTTTGGGAAAGGCATTTCTGCAGTGGCCAGAATGTGTGCTGATGAGAAGCTGTGAGTAAAAATACTATTGGATGTCGTGGCTTTAGCAAATGCCCTAGGTCACAGTGCAACCTTCTGCCTTATTAGATAACATTTAGATTACCCTTTTAATTCTACTGATTCTAATACAGAACTGCATAAGATTATAGCGCACTTAAACCAGGAATGCTCAGACGTCCTATTAATGTTTAATAGCAAATTGAATGGATCCTTAGATGGAATATTCTCTTGCTGTAGTTTTATTACTAACGCCTTTGCAACTTATCCAGGTGATTTATACGTCGTTTGCTTTTTATATCCATACATTACCTGGGGTATTATTTTACTATGAAACTCCCTATGATACACTGATTCCAGCACTGATTCCAGCACGTTAAACTTTACTAACACAAGGTAAAAAAAGCTTTGAAATGACCCTATGCGCTCACAATTTGACTGAAATCTGGTAATGGACGCGGAATACATCTGCTTTACCATGACTTTGCCAACTAATTTGGAATCAGACAAAAAGAGCACATAACTAAGGTTAAGCATAAAGTTGGCTTCAAAACCACAAGCCACGGTAATGATATCTGTAAACACGTTAAGTTCACAAGGTCTCTTGAAAAGTTTCAAGCTCCCATTAACAAAGCTTTAATCTTAACAAATAGGCAGTAAACAGTTATTATAATTTAAAACAAACGTAACACGACAGACGTGAGATAGTAAGGTTTTTAAAAACACTTTCTCTGCGTAATTGGTGCCGGTAAGCACTAATAAGGCGACAAAGTTGGACCGCGACGTGCCGACGACGCAACGAAAACGGCTATATCAGTCGTATCTGATCGCAACGGAGTATGAACTTTATTGCTATTCAAATTAAACTCATTCATTACAGACCGATGAAACTACCAACAGTTTTCATGAAGCAACTAAGTTGCAAATTTTTAATTGCTGTTTGAATGTGTAACGAATAGCGTTGAATTTTGAGCTATAAAATTCTGCCGATAAGCTTTAATGCTTGGCAATGTCTTGATGAAAAGACGCACGCAGAGAGGATCTTACAAAAGCAAACTAGTGAGTATTCTGTGTCGTAGGGCTTGGTTAGAAAGTAAGCCACTGGTTTGTGATAAAAAGTCGCACTATAGCGGGAAGTATAGGAAATGTGGTCGATGGGAAACTCTTCCACAGTTCGGTGCCCGTAGCATGAGGCTGACACTTGTGAGTTTGGCATCAGTTGCATCAAAATGCAGGATGTCTACTTGCTTAGCAACCTCATATCTAGGCGTGTATGGAAATTTGGGTTAAAAAAAATGCCGTTAACCAGTAAGCTACGAATTTCGCTTAGATGGGTCACTTGTTGCTTTATATTCAGCACTTCGCACTTCTACCACAAATAACTGCTAAAACGACTTGTAGAACCTCGAATATTTTGTTCGTCGGCCTTTCCCTTCTGTTTCAGACGTTTTAGGTAACGCATGTGGTTTGGCTTATTTCTTCATGGCATGGCTGTTCCTTACAGCCATGCAAAGAAATGCCAAACTATTACAGCCTGTAAGGTCATATGCGCGCATGCACCAGATTTCAAGATCTGCACTTGCTATCAATTCAACGGCATCTCATCCAAGACTTAGGTATGCTACGGGCACAGAGTAAGCTAGTATTTATCGGCGGTATTCTTCCTATTGTCTGATGACTGACAATGCCGTAAGCTCAATAATTATTGGCGTGAATAGATGGAGCATGGTGGTAATAGCAAGTGGTATACTTTGCTCTCATAGAGATAATTATCTTGATGTTTATGAACAGATGCACGTGTGTGTAGATTAAATTTTCCGGTGTACGTGAATTGTAAAAGCAAGGACATTGGCAATAACTATACGTACATTTGGATTGTGGTGTATGAATATCCAGACAATTTGTTGACTGTGACTACTTTAAAAAATCTTACACTTTGGCATCAATGCTCTTTGGAACAATAATCCTACTTACTGTTTTGAAACGTTGAATCTAGAGGTTAACAATATCTGCTCTTTTCAAACTATTTAATTACAATCACAAAACAACATTCATATTTACTTTTCCTTCTATACCTACCACTACATCTCTGGTGCCTTCAACCAAAATCGAAAGTCAATTCCGTCTCCTTTCAAAACATGATCACCGGCTTATAAGGAGCAATAATCACTGTAGTTATCTCACAATGAGTATCGCATTATATTAACCTGGATGCGACCCTAGGGTGCAAGCTTGCAAGTACCTGCAAGAACCTGCAAGTGGCTCGGCCGTGGGAAACCAATCATACGCGCAATCACCAATTGGCACTGGCACAGCACAGCTGATTTTATACTGTTTCTGCCACCGCTTAACCGTTTTATTGAGGTTTTGATTCGCCTACTTTGCTGTGTTGTAAGTGGAAGTCATTAGTATTTACGGTATATGATTTTCTTAGGAGGCTGCAAAGTGGGCAATGAATTTTTTGTAACTATAATAGTTCATTGTTTTAAACGGTCGGAAACTATAACTAAAGTCCGACTAAATCTGACAATCAGATTCTTATATTTACTTCCCAAAGGCACATTACTTGCATTTAGAAATAATTAAGTGGACCAATCTCCATACCACGTTTTATATCGATCACTGAAGTAAGCAACTTTGGGTGCGGTCACCGGTGCCTGGATGGGTAACCGCGTCATGTTGTCGAAAAAAAAACCAAAAAATAACAGCTTTTTAGGGTGTCTTTTGTTTCTTTTGCTAAAAAGTTTTGTACTTTGATATACGGTCGACTCCACATTTATTTCTTGCCGGTTTAATTTCCATCCAGATTGTCAATTTTTAAGAAAAATGTGTTTTTTATAATTTGTTGTCCAATGGCAGCGACAGCTTTAATAAAGAGTCGCAATGGAAGATCGCTTGCAATGTTCCGGTCGGTTAAAAGTAATTGCGACCACCGTCAAAAAGGAAAAAAGACGGAATACAATTACTTGACACTGCTTTTGATTTTATTTTTTCAGTATTTTAGAAATTTTATCGTGTTCTGGGCTTCATCTCTTTCATAGTAGGCAGTGTACGTTTATGGTGTTTATCGTGTTATTCACTTGGCTGGCACTGGTTTTTTTTTACAAGATTATCTTTATAATCATTGTTTTGTAGCTATAACAAAAAAAAAGCACCGCTCTCTTTTTCAGTTTCCATGGCGGTGTAAGCGAGCCATAAAAGGGCTTTGCTTATTCTAACTGGGGACAACAAGGTCTTCCCTTGAATACCTATGCAATGCAATTTTTATTGGACAGGATTGATTCTCGTGATTAATTCCACAAAAAGAATCCGATCGTTGATCGGTGGAATAATAACTTGGCACCTATCTAACATAGGTACATATACATAGGTGCCAAGTTTCATAGCAGTGCACTATTTTTCATTATTTAATTTGTGCCTCGGCAAGTCCAATATTAAAACAAATGCGGTGGGTATAAACTTGCCAAGACACAAATTAAGTAATGAAAGAACGTAACAAATTAAGATTATGAACTGCTACCAAACTTGGTACCTATCTACATGATCTCAGCTCTTTTATCGGCCACTCTCTGAACGAAATTGTTGAACCATGGAATCTATACACCAATAAGGCAATAATTAAAATATAATTAACTTTTAAATAATTATTAATAGACAGGTAAAATTTGTTTATTTATGTGAAGGATCCTAGTTTATTGGAACGATTTAAAATTCTTTCAATAATAGAAAGCTACTCCCTGATGATGTTTTATTTAGGCTCTGTAGCTAGACTAGAAGGCAATCACCCATTACTAAACGAATCGGGCTGAAATTTTGCATAGATGTAGTTTTAGGCCGGGAATAAGACATAGGCTACTTTTTATCCCATAAAACAGTTCCCATGGAATAGAAATAACCTTAAAACGTTTCCATAGTAAGAACGCGTGCGAAGCTGCGGGCAGAAACTTGTCTACTATAAAACAAAATCATGTTAGTTATACCATTTATAACTCAAGAACGGCCTTAACGATTTTAATGGTCTTTGATCTGTTGGATTTATCTCCGTTCCGAATAACCGAATAAATGAAATATTCACAAATAAATATGAAGAAAGAAATTTCGTTTTCTCATTTTTCGTATGCAAAACCATCTTTGATTCTAAAGCGGAACGAAGTTTGCCAGGTCAGCTAATAGATAGTAAAGTAAACCTTAAAACTATGAGTCAAAATGCGGTCAATCAGTCAAAAATCTGTCAAAAAGAGTTTAACATTATAGACATGGAGAAAAAATGTAAGCCATTTGCTACAAGCCCATGCTAAAACAAACTTTAAATCAATGGTTGTTGTACCTTTTATGTATGTATATGTACGACTGTGTTTATTTATAGCTATCCTTATTTTACTACAAAAACTATCGTAGTTTGACGAATTCATTACGGATGTAAGCGGGTTAACTACGAACCTTATTTGTGTTCGAAGAACACCAATGTTTCATCCCTTAATCGAGGGACTTCATCGGGTTGAGTGCGGTTCGCGACACGCCTGTACCGCTTCCATGCGTGCACTATCCTTATTTCTTTCTACAGGGTGGTTTTTTGAGAAGGGCGGTGATGGCCAACAGCTCTGAAACCACGACAGTTAGGGAAAAGTCGTGAAAGGAGTCATGCCCTCGATTTATAAGAAAACAATAACTGCATATTTATTTTTTTCAAAAATCTTTCACTTTTGACGGAAATGGACCCGAGTGATTTTTGAAAAAAATTTACACTAATCGATTCTGTTGCTGATAAGGATCAATCTTTGCAAATAAATGTTGTACTAAAAATGAATGGAAATAGCAAATTTTCACTTTTTTATTTTTACACCGAAGAAAACTCACCTCCTATTTAAACTTTTGGTCGTTATGTGTGAAGATTTGATAGAGGCCTATTTTTTTAAATTTGATCTGTATTTCCAGCAAGACGGGGCCCCAGCTCACAACAGCCGTGTGATTAGAGATATGCTGAATGAACATTTTGGGGATAGATGGATTGGCACTCATGGTCCGGTGAGATGGCCGGCAAGATCACCCGATCTCACACCGCTTGATTATTTCCTATGGGGTTACGTCAAGAACGAACTTTACAAAGCTCGTTACGATACAGTTGAGAGCTTACAAAGCTCATTGCTTGATATTTTATCGAGGATAAATCCTGTCATAATATCAAATGCAGTTAAGTCTCTAGAGAGACGTATAAAGTTATGCATTGGTCAATGGAAACCATTTTGAGCAACTTATTAGTTAGGTAAAATTGAAATACTAAAAGTAAAATGTAAAAATTTGCTATTTCCTTTCATTTTTAGTAAAACATTTATTTGCAAAGATTAATCCTTATCAGCAACACAATCGATTAGTTTAATAATACAGGGTGTAATTTTTTTTCAAAAATCACTCGTGTCCATTTCCGTCAAAAGTAAAAGATTTTTGAAAAAAATAAATATGCAGTTATTGTTTTCTTATAAATCGAGGGCATGACTCCTTTCACGACTTTTCCCTAACTCTCGTGGTTTCAGAGTTGGCCATCACCGCCCTTCTCAAAAAACCACCCTGTATACTACCTATCTAAACATTATTTCTGTTTACACGCCACCGTTTATACATTTCGATCTATTCTTGTCCTTCATAAGTTTGCCTGGAAGAGATCGCTCTTAGCGATAGGGCCACCCATTGTACATTATCTGTATTTGTTTTTGTGTTTTATGATAAATCTTTTTTTGGTTTGCAATAAAGAATAGTTGTATTGTATTGTGTTGTATTTGTTGTTCTGGAATCTATTGACATATCATTGATTTTATAAAAAATATTTTACTTTTTAATATACACTCCAGAACGATAATTGATTAGAAGTTTATTTATGCATGGGTTCATAAAAAATTACTTACAATAGTCGCAAAACTACCTATTTGCTAGCGAAATTACTTGTAGAACGCCGAAATTACAAAAACCTCCTTAATGAATGATAATGATAAAGAAGAATTCGCCTTGCACATACCAGTTATAAATTAACTGTTGAACCACCTCTTGTTAACGAATTAAAGCATACAATAGAGTCCCTAACGGGATTCTATTGACATGAAAATTAACCGGTAGAAAGCTTTTACGTAACAGTCTAACAAGTAAATATTATTTTATGAGGTCTATGATTAATGCTGCAGTGATGTAAGTGATGATTTGAATTATGGTAGTTCTATTGGCGAGTTGCGTAGGTGCTTGGCTAGACGAAATCGTCTTCATAAATTTAGATCTCTTGATCTTGGAAGATAAGATTATAGAGATAGATATATGGAACATACTTTATTGCACACTTATAACTAAGAAACAATTAACAAAAAGAAACAATTATAACAAAGTGACAATGGGCGGTCTTATCGCTCAAGAGCGATCTCTGCCAGACTACCTGGTATGGTAGTGATTGGTTCATGAAGATGTGTAAATGTTACATGCTCTGCTCACTCGTGTAAAACGGCTTAGTCAAAAACTGTTTAAAAATTGCTCAATTGTGTTAACTCAATACTGTTTAGAAGGAAGGAAAGTAATAGAAAACGGTAATTCTAATTTCTGATACAAACTAGCTGCGCCCCGCGGCATCGCCCGCGTGGAAATTGATTGCACACCTCGTAGGGGTAGTTTTGTAAAAATAAATAATACGTGTGAAAACTTTGATAACCCGACTTAATCCATTTCAGGAAAATTTTGAAAAATCCTGAAAAAAGTGTTCAATAGTTTTGTAATCTTAGTATTCTCTGTAAGTTTCAAGCTAATTGGGCCATTGGTTAAAGAGTTACAAAAAAACTCAATAACTTAAACCCTCATTTTACCCTTTTTTAAGGGATTTTTGAAAATACCTGATATATATGTTTTAATTTGATTGAATTATTTTGATATATACAGAAAATATCAGGTCAATAGCATTGTACATTAAAAAGTAACAGACATTTCAGTACGGAGCCAAATTACGAATCACAAATTTTAATAAACCAATTTAACCTATTTTCAGGAAAATTTTGTAAAATCCTGAAACACGTGTTCAATAGTTTTGTATTCTCTGTAAGTTTAAAGCTAATTGGGCCACTGGTTAAAGAGTTACAAAAAACTCCACAAAAACTTCAAAAAATTTCACCCCCTTAGGGGTGGAATTTCCAAAAATTCCTTCTTAGCGGGAGGTTGTATAGTAACAGGTACCTGCTTTTCAAATTTGAGCTTTTAAGCTCCAGCGGTTTGGGCTGAGCGTTGTCCCCAGAAAATCGCTTGTTCTTTTATATGTACTCGTATATTAAAATTAAGATTACAGGTACTAGGTTTTTATATTAAATTATTTGATTAAGTTCTATTTGTTATATTGATTGGTATAAGTTTTATTAAGTCCATAAGTTCTAAAAAAAACACGTTGTAGAGAACAACGTTACAACGTATAGTTTCTATATGATATATGATGTTTTATGATGGTAGGTTTTATATATATATAAAAGAGTTTTCACACGCGCTGCCATATCTAAGCAGAATGTCGGTGTTTTACGCATGTTTTACGCAATATTTTGCCAGAACTATTGAAACTCACGCACAAAACTTTCGACACAGTAGCCAACTTTCCAGAACCACTCGTTCTGGAAAATTTAGTAGTTAAAGAAGAAAACGGAAAGGGCGATTTGATGATAATTTATTATTATTTCGTCGGCTTGAGAATGCACCATATTTTGTTGTAGGTTGGTACTTTAAATACTAAGTACGCCAATACTTAGTGACAAAGAAAATTACAATTCAATAATAAAAACAAATTAGAACTAGTATTTACAATTGAAACAATTAAGCTAACTGCAGACTGTTGCAAACAATCTACAGGTAGCGCAACTGATCCATATCAATGCCAGTCGGAAGCGTCCCCAAGACGCTGGCTGCATTGCCCCGCTGTATGGCTATGCTGATGCGCTGCGCCAGATAGGTTATAACATACTTAGGTAATTTGATAGTTTCGAAATAGGAAGTTGTTCAAGTGGGAAGTAGCCAATTCCAGCGGCTCAGGCTGTTCGATGAACTTTTCAAAAAAACTTCTGTCAACGGCTGCTGTGGTCAACGGTCACGGGCCGAATTCAGCTAACCAATCTCTTTACTATCTATACTATCTCTGCAGAATCGTCCATAGATGAAAGAACCTCTGAATAGTGTGTGCGGTGCTATTTGCACGGACACGGAGAATTGATAGAATGGTTTCAACCTTTACACTTTTGACACGCGTCCCTACATATGTCTGTAGTTTCCTTCATCAAAGGTTAAATGCTAAAATGTGTCATTCTGAGACCAGAGATATGAGAGATATTGTAATGCCATTGTAATGGTGAAGCGATTTAATTACTGGAATTAAGGGCCCTGCAGAATCAGGAACAACATTAAATGGCGAATTTATTCTGAATTCCTAATAATTCGATTGGTAGAAGACTCAAAAAAGATTATGTCATAGGAACATAGCCCTACTGGCTGCTGGTGTAGGTGTAGGTAAGATTTGTGTCGTAAGCGTATCACGTGCTGCTCCCACGTGTAGAGCTGGGGGTGGTGATCACGTGCGAACGGTAAAAGTCAGCTCTGGGTGTGGAGTGAAATTATACGAGTAATAGCGGCAAACATGACTACCTACCTATTTGGCTAGCCAACGATACCTGCTATAGATTTTTCCCAAACTGTTCTTACATCAAAGGTAATCCCGCAGTTCGGTTAGGTTGCATCAGGTTGCATACAGGATAAAAAATACCGGCGCGGAAAACTTCAACCAAAATGCAAGAAGAAAATGGAGGGCTGATTTTCCTTCAGATACGTAGATAAGAATAGAAGTTTTAAAACTTTCGCTATTTGCATTACATAGTTAATAATTATGTATCGAGTATTTATTGCGTACCGTGTTACAGCGATGGAAACGTAGGGGAAAAATAACACAAGGTACGCGAAAGTACCTACTTATGTGTTCACTTTTATATTTATTTTATTTATTTTCACCTCACATCACAGCAAAGTTGAACAAGATTTATTAATCTTATGTAGTTTTCAATGTCTATGTAAAATTAACCACCTAATTATAATATTAATTATGGATAACGTAGGCTAAATTCTTTTTGTTTGTTTAAAATTTTTAATCTTTTTCATTCGGTCCAGAGGAGGGCGATACTGAACGCGACACAGTTTTATACTTTTAGCGTCAGTATCGTTGCATTGTTTTGTTTTAAATATGTACATGGTACCAATAAACGATTTGTATTTGTATTTTGTATTTGTAAATACCCGATAAATAATATTAACTAACTTCATAAGAGTTTTATTTCGTTATGCTACTCCTAGCTGGCAAAAGGTACTCGTACCTTCCTATTTTGCAACAAAACCACGTGTTTCATAGGTAAGGTGACAAAACAGGTGAGATTGGCGACATTGTTATTATTATCCGTAGTCCGATAGTCCGATTGTTTACATAAATAACATTGCAACCATTATGAACTATTATAAATATTATGATCAAACTCTAGTTCGGTCTAGCTCTTGATCAAGTGATTATTTTATAAATAAAGTGGCACAATGGCAGCGATATCGGAAGATAACAGCATCCGCTGTTTTCTTGAACGGTTCTGTTGTTGAGAAATACGGATAATTTCAACAACACCCAAGCTTTCAACAAGATCTTTACTCTGGCCAAATTGAATATACAATATTTGTAAACATTGCCCCTAAACCACTATCTTGACGTCGATTTTGAGTCAGAATTTGCACTACTAGTCAACTTGAACTTACTACAATGCATAACGCTGCCAATATTTTAACGAACACCACGCCAAAAAGAGAATTTAAGATTTTTGCTTTGCGAATTGTTTACAAATATTGTACATTGATAATGGCTGGAGTACAGTTAGGTATGTTATGAAGATCTTTCTATAGGGGGCATCCATAAATAACGTGAGGTGATTTTGGTGATTTTTTGACCCCCTCCCCCCTCTCCCCTTGGTGAGATGTCGTGAGATTTTGTTTGAATCACTAATAGTCTCACGTGAGATTTTTCAAAACGATTATTTTAATATGAATGAGTTTATCTGTGCTTGATTACATTGAAGTTGCACTTCTAAGAACCAAATCAAACAATAAAATACTTAAGATTGTTCGTTTCATGTTTGCGCGAGATTCCAATTTGTTTGTGGTAGGTAATTGTTTCTACGTTCTTCAAGGAATAAAAGTAACAAATTGAATACAGATTTGAATCTTGCGCAAACACGAAACGAACAATCCTAAGTAGGAACAGCTAAAATTCATGGAAAAAAATACGTGATATTTGCCTAGACCCCCCTGCTGGACCATTAATGGACGCCCCCCAGTTATCTCATACCCATAACACAAGCTCTGCTTTCTTTGGGGCTAGATGATGCTGTGTGGATTGTCCAGCAATATTTATTAGGTATTTATTATTAATTTTATACTTCTTTTTCATAAATAGGTATACCTAACCATGTTGTTTAAGAAGAGGTCGTTTTTTTCTGTTTTAGTTTCAAAGGAAACTAACGCCCGTATTATGAAAGCAGAATCAGAATCAGAAATAGATTTATTGGTAACTGTTGTACAAAAAAGATCTTAAGTATAAAATAGTGTACAGTTTCAACAGCTTATCTTTAACAGACATACAAAAACAGTTTTTAAATAGGCACCTTATTAACTGGGTAGGTATACAAATATCATTTATTAAAGAATTCTTTGAGCGAATAGAAAGCATTTGATTCTAAGCTTGCTCAGTCATAGTCATCTATGTCTGATGTCTATGTCATCTATGCTTGAGTGACGTTTATGCCATAACAAACCGCTAACAATCATTGACCGATGACTGAGCAAGCTTACATAAATACGGGCCTAAAAACCATATTTCGACAATGTTTATACTGAGTATAAACCAATGGAATCTCAAAAAATATCTTGCGTGTAGGTTTCTTGGTTGTAGTCTACAAGCAAGAAAAGTCAGAGAGAGTATGCTTAATAGATCAGCATCGCAATAGACACTGACAGGTATATTGCATTGCACCAGTCACGTGGACAATCATGCTTCGTGCATGTGTCAACGGACATGCGTTGATGCGTGTGGCATAATTAGATTGATACGCGCTATTTAGTAATCAGATTTACGAATGCACTCTATTCCTTCTAATTCCTTTTACGTCAGTTACTTGGAAGCAAGTAAACTAAATATAAAGCATAAGAAGGCCACAGCGCAACTGAAGGAAAGTGACAACGTGGCCGACGGTGATAGATATATAGATAGATAACTCTTTATTGTACCACACAAACACAAAATATAATACAGATGAAAATGCTGAGAAACAAAGGAAGTACAAAGGGCGGCCTTATCGCTTTGAGCGATCTCTTTCAAGCAACCAGGGATTTCTGTGGTGATGTACTCGTATCACCACAGAAATCTGAATATTTATTATTTAGATTTCTGTGTGTATCACGAAGGTCTAGAAGACACCGAACCTATTCACTCTTGTTTTGAAGAGACCCTGGTTGTAATTGGCCGGAAAGAGTAGCAGGCAGCGCGTTCCATACCTTAGCGGTGTGAATGAGATATAATTTTGTGGAGACTGTCTGTCTCACATAATACGATATGAGACATGATACTGAAAAGCACACTCTCTAGAAAAAAGTCTAAAATATTATAATTTTTGGTAAGCTAGATTGAAATATAAACACATCACATTCACATATTTTACCAAAACTACTTGCCTACTTGATTAGTTAAGGCGCTACCCCGACCCACAATAGCGAAGCCTCCTCTTTTATCTTATTATTACGTTAAACAAAAGAAATTTTTAAAATCCATTGGGCAGTTTGTGATACCTATCATAAGGTTTCTTTAATGCCTCTGTAATAGTTTTATTTTGTATAGTTTAGACAGAGATGCGAAAACAGAGATTGGTGGCCACCAAGAGCAACTTCGTATCTTTGCATAAACTATACAAAATAAAACTATAACATAGGCATTATAAAAAAGCTTATAGGTAATAAATATCAGAAACTGCCCAATGGATATTAGAAAATTCCTTTGTTTAACGTAATAAGATAAACTAGGTGGCGGCGCTGTTCTGGATCGGGGTAGCGTCTTAATCTAAAATTTTCCGCAGTAAAGTGAAAATCCATAATGTATAGAAAATACTACTTTCACGCACAAACCAATACTCGGTCGACCAGCATGTACATAGGTAGATACACCCACCCACTTACTAGAGTTACGTAACAGAAGAAAACGTTTTCCATATTTACGTAACGGAAAATATTGTGCAACGAGCAACAACAAATAAAATAATGCAATGGAATTATGGAATCTTTTGAGGAGCATTGCTTACTTTGTTGCACAGTCCTCGTGCGAGAGTTAAGGTCTCTCTCTCTCTCTCTCTGCATAACTAACGTGAGTAAAATCACGTTACGTATGGAGAGACCTGTAGTCCCTCCAGTAAGCCAAGCACTGGAATTGTTCTCTAGGGTAGAATAGACAATAATGACATCGTATCGTCATATATTGCGTACATTATTAAGTTGAAGGAATGAATTTCAAATAATTTACGCATTCGTTGACAAAATGACGAAATTTTTCTCTATTCTACCCTAGACATCAATCCCCGTGCTTACCCGACTGCGGTAGCAAGGTGCGTAAACCTAAGAGGTACCTTAAAGGCGTAAACAAATACTGGCAGCATATACAAAAACAACATTTTTTTTTTGCAGCTTTTTTTTTTATTTTAGAGTACGAAAATGGTAATGTTATCTTTCGGTATTTAATTTTGTTTTTCAATCTATGCATGAAAGGTAACATTACTTTTATAAAAGCTTTAAGGAGCGAACCTAACGGGTGCGGTTGTCAAACTAGGCCTAGATCTCGGTACTCACGAGATCCGGGTGGGTACCTATAGTATTATAAACTCTGTGCCCGTGGTACAAAAGTCGAATTGCATAAAATTAAAAAAAAATATTTGGTTTCTTGAATGTGAAAAAACAAATGAGAAGAAAAAATACGTTAAAAAAAATGCACTGTTTCGCAAATTTTTTGGTCGAGATCTCAGGAACCCATTCGTATTAGTAATAACCTTATTACTAATTATTTCGTTTCGTTCAGTTTCTTCATAACACAACTTATGAGTAAAGTTAGTTTTCTTGTAAATAAGCAATAACTTTATTTTTGCGATTACGCCGCCGGCACCGGCCGTTCCAAAAGGTATTCTGTCGCTCGCGCTTCTAGGAACACTAAATCCTATGCCTATCTTTATCACAAACTGTCGCGCATTGCGCCCTCTTAAATGAATAAGAGGAAAAAATGATGAATCACCCAATGAACAGACACCACTCCTCTCGTACTAATAATGGGTACTAAGCTTTAATTGACTTTTCGATGAACGTGTATGCAAATGAAACTTGTATCGTGTTTATGTTTAAGTACATTCAGAAGTGGAAGCATGGACTTATTATTTAATCACTTGATACGAATTGTCTGCTGATTTATACTAGCTACCAAGAAGATAAGAGATAGAGAAGAAGGGAAGAGATAGAGTGTTAAATTGAGCTCTTGTTGCAGCAAAAACTCACTCTTCTCAGTCATCGATGGCGACGTCTAATTTGACATATTTTATTGTAATTTTTGTATGTTTAATTTGAATTCTATTATTGCATTTTCCAAATAATTAATTTCCTTTCATTCTCCGTGGCAAGATGAAATAATCCCGATCGGTAAGTCAATGGTACCTAGTTAGATCAAGTGCTCATAACTGAATGTCAATATACTCAAAGAATCTATAGTGCTAAACACATGTTGTGGCGCAAAAACAGCAAATCTACCGTTGTGTTCATGTCAAGGATTTAATGTACCTATCCATCTATGTACCTATCTATTTATATGTATATCTAAAGGTACCTACTTACTTACAATCAAGTTAGTATTTATTCGATTCAATTGTTTAACCAGTTGTATTAATGTCGGTTTCTTACCATGTCTTTGATCAAAGTTAGATCCAAGACAGACTATGCACATGCCATGAATATATATCTATGTTATGAATTGTATTAAGTTTATCAGTCATCTAGTACCCATAACACAAGCTCTGCTTACTTTGGGGCTAGATGATGCTGTGTGGATTGTCCAGCATTATTTATTTATTTATGCTATGTTATGCACTTATCAGTTATTTAGTTTATTTATTTGTGACTGTCTAATGAGGCGTTTTCTTAAATAAAATAGTTCTAAATTGTACGACCAGACTGAAAAATTGTTTATGTTTACATGCGTGTGTCAAATGAAAGTGTGACTTGACTTCCTTGGCGATGGCAAAAATTAAAGTGGCATAGATCCTGCATATTTTGACATGCCTTTCCATTGAAATCATAAAGTCCTATATATATATATAAATGTGAAAGATCCGCGCATCGAGAAAAAAATATACTCTTCATAGGAGACGTGATGCCATACAAAATGTACTACATTGGCATTGTGTAGGCGTAACCAATATTTGACGTAAATTTACTAGTGATATAGTCATTGTATTTTAATTTTATCGATAGCATCAAAATACTCTTTTATATTAAATTAAAATATTTTTTTCTTCATTCAAAAAGGTCTTAAAGGTCTTATAGCGGTCTTATATCCATTAGACTTCTTGATCGAAGGATCCGCGCTATTTATTGAGTTTTATTTAAAGTAAATAGGGTATTTTTAGATTATGCGTGTGCATGTATATTTTATTTCTAACTAAATAAACTATTTTTGAAATACTTTACGCCATCGCCGTTGCTATTAAATCCTTTAATTTACAAACGAGATAATATATTTTTACGCAATCACCCGATGTAAGCTTTATTTATTTCTTAGAGAATAAAATTACCGAGAATGACCATAATTCAGGTTTAAAGTAGCAACAGGGTGTCATTTTTATTACTTTTACTTAATTGTATAAAGCTTTACGTAAAGCACATAGTATTGGTTATAAATTATGATTACGTGTCTATGATGCAGGCTAAATAGAACAGTCAGTTCTGTGCACATGAAGTTAAAATACAACTTTTTAATCGACTTCAAAAAAAGGAGGTGGTGCTATGTTAGCCGAACATAGTCTTTAATATCTCAGCAACTACAGCAGCAAATAACGTGAAATTTAAAATAATAATACGCGCATGTACAAATTAACTGAAAAAAAAAATTTTATAAATGAGAAATGAAAATTTTTAATACAAATTGTGATGACGAAATTTTAAAAGAGACCTACAATGTCAAGTGGGGTATCAAATGAAACGTATCAATTTGTACATTTCAAAACAGTCTTTGAAATTTCTTCTTTTTGAAATATTTTGAAAGAAGTCGAAAAATACCCATTTCCATTATATTTAAAATTGTAATTTGTAATGGTGTATTTAAATTTATTATTGTTAAATGTTAGTGTTATCTTGGATCAATTGTCTGATTTAAATGTTTTTAATTTTATTTAGTATTTGTCCCGGAAAACATAAAGTCAGCGTAAAATTAAGGGATTCTATGTAGATTTTTAGATTTTTTTAAACAATCAAATTATTTTATTCCTATTAGTTATGTAAAACCTTATGGGACACGTTTAGAGTAATTAGTTGGTTACTCTGATTTGTTAGAGCCATTTTTTTTATATCTGAAAAAAAAATTCTGCCTCTACTTCCGTGCTATTTAAAACATTTTTACGATACTTCATAAGACTAACAGCCGGTTGATCATACGCTGATTAACTAATCAATGATCAAATCTCTTGTCAAATAGATATTTCTTTTGCGGAATTTACGTTTACAAGATATTTATCATTCAGTTAATTAAAATTATTATTAAGATGATAAACGTACGAACAACCGGCTGTTATCGTATTAACGTTCACGACTGACCTAGCTATTTCCTTCAGACTGTGTCACATGGACTAGCTACCTGTCACTACCAAATGCAACAATGGGCGGGCCTCAAAGGCCATAAAGATCGTGTGTTGCATTCACGCGGCTATGATATAATGCATTTCGGATCATGCAACACGAGTAGCTTGCAGCATGCAGCTTCACTTTTACGATAAAGTTTAATATATATTAAGTCTTTCCATCATCAATTTTCTCGGTAGAACATGTTTGTTAAAACCTATGGTTGTATGCTTCCCAGTTTGCATGGGAGGACCAAGCTGTGCCTTGAACTCCGTTTTTAACTAACTTTAAAAGGAGAAGATCCTATGTGCGGCTGTATGTATGTACCTATGTATGTTTGATATCGCCCTGAATTGTGGACCGAATATGATGATTATTTTGCTATTGTATAGAGGATGATCCCGAGATGGCACTTATTGATTCCCGAGCTAATTGCTTTTATTCTCGCAATACTTAAAAAAACAGAATTTGAAGTCGGTTTTTAGTTTTTTCATAACAATCAAATTACAGAATAGAGGTAATAACCTAGCGGAAGTTTGCTTACGACCGGGGTTCAAATCCAACCAGTTTTTTCCTTATGCAGTTTATTAAACTCTGGTAAGTAGGTATAGAAATTCGACTCTTTATGTTGCCATAACATCACCTTTGCCACAATAAACTGTGAAAAATAACTGTTCACGCTTTTTACACGTTAACATCTTTAGTCGCGCAAAATATAATTTCAAAGTTACAGAAATGTTTCTAAATGTTTTGCCAAATGATCTTGGGAGCAGTTTCATGCCGAATATAAAATGTATAACGCGATCAAACTGTTATTTGGTGGCTAATGTTGTATTACTATTATACATTTCCGTAGCCTTATGACGAGAGGCGTCATTTTGAATTCGAATAAAGTTTTCGAGACTTAGATTTCATCTCGCTTACACGTTCAAAAACGGAATAAGACAAGGCTAAATTGAGTTCGTATGGCAAACTAGGAAAAAATCCTCTCTATCCGTTAGAGGCGCTGCAAGGCGCCAAATGTATGGAAAGAGTCGAATCGAGCTCTCGAAAACCTTCATCGAATGTTTTTTGTACTAAGGGTACCGATCATTAAAAAGTAACTATTGTTACATCGTCTGAGTAGCGGTCCTCATCAGCCCACATACCTATGTCCACAGTTGACCATGCCTCAACCAAGAGGGGTTTTACCATAATTAACACGCTTGGCAGGATTGGTGATCGCAGTGGATGTGTTGACATACAACAGGAAGCCTGCTGCCCTTGCTCTTCTCGGTCCACACGACATTTACAGGCTTTAACCTCTCGGTGACCAGCTATCTGAGAGGAGTAAATTGAAAACAGCGCTGCTTGCATATTAATGGATTACAGCAAAATGCTGAATTTTTTAACGCCTCTCCACCTGCTAGGAGAGTGCGGAGCACTGATGCAAAAACGTAGCATCCATCTGGGCAAGCACCTGCACAGCCCAGACGAGCTACGAGCCATCACCCCGAAGAAAATCCTGCAGTTCCTAGCAGCTGCAAGGGTTAGTGGCGAACTATGAACGTCGCAGCTTCAGGGCTGAACACTTGAGTGGCGATCACAATAGGCCTTTCATGGCCGCAGTGACACGAAAGCCACCTGAAGCAAATAAAAAAAAAAAAAAAAAATGCTGAATTTACTCTTACTCAGAATTTTTATCATGGCTGAAGGTACCCAGACTCGTTTCGTTCAGTCTACCTGTCACAATGAAGTACATTATTATAGTCACTAAAGTACACTCATTGACCTGTCTAGTCAAAATCCGACTTGCCAGGCAAAGCCTGTATGATGAAGTAGGCCTCACTGCTTAGTAGAATACGCGGGAGTACCAACACCATCCTTTCAGCAATAGCTGATAAATTAGATGGAGTGATCTACAGACACTCCATCTCCATATTAATTAAATAGTTAAAACTAAAATAGGCTAAGAATTTACAAACTTAGGGATCTTTTTTAATCGAAAATAAACAGACATTAATAATATTATTTATTATAAAACTCTTTTATGTTTTGTCTTAATTATTTTGTTTAATTTAAATAAGTATAAGTCTAATTTTATCTTGTGTATCTTTTCAATTAAGACAATTTCTTGCGTCGAGACCACCACGGCCAAGCACAGTGGCGTTACAGAAGGCTATTACATTTCTGATCATTGAAACGCATTGTTACATCATCAAAGTGTCGGTCCCCTATTATTTCAAGTCATTATTTAATTAAAAGTTCTACTCTTTCTTTTTTCAACGGCAATTATTATATTAGTCTACGAGTAAGTAATATCTAGTGACCAATTGAGTTTTAATTCAAGACTCACCGAGCCAGTCGACCTCAACGTTGCTGGTTGTTTCTACTTACCTGAAAATTAAAAAAAATACATATATAATTTGTTTGTAAGAATAAAATAAGCACAGTATAATATTACAGACTGAAGTTTCCTAAAATATATTTTCTGCCTTGATTTAATTGTGGTTTGTAATAAACGTACTTTTATCAAATCAAATTGGATCACACATACATATATTAACCAGGGTTATTGGTAAATTACGCACACTACGTGAACTGCAGGTTCTGTCCATCATCACGAATACGTGAAGACGCCAGGTCTTCAGCATTATCTGGTTTTAGGTAGGTTGAGAATTGTTGTAGGAATGTGTAGCTTGAAAAGTTTACTTTTAGTTTTTAATTTTTTAAGTTTGTAATTTTGCCCGTAAAAAGTTATTTGATATACTCGTAATATTGATAAGTTGCACGAAGAATATTGTTATTCAGTACCATATAACACTGTATCCACAACAATTCACATGCCTGCCAAAACCATAAACAAAACAAAGTAAGCATGAAGCTACCGAGACATCTCGATGACGCAGCATCACACATTACATCACTTGCATAAGAGATGACCATTCACTTACTTTCGTAAAACGTGTATTTTACAACACTTACTTACTACATACTAAGTATGTATGAGTTAAGTCTTAACTCATCGCAACTCACACGTTACTGTTGGTCCTGCCAGTACTTAGCTATTCATTGGTATAATCAAGTCATACAGTTTGAGATGGAAAGGCGAACTGGACGCCTATTATATACACGGGCTGAAAATAGAGTGGAATGAAAGATAGATAGGGGGCCTTTCAAAATCAATAATCAAAAACTCTTTATTTCCATAAATACATCAAATACATAGAAAAGAAAAAAAAACACTGAACAATGGAAAAAAAAACACGGGAAAAATTAAACACTGACACGGAAATAAAGTGATATTTTTGATTTCTGTGGTTCTTTGTCCTGCACTGGAATACTACACGCTCATCATAACCTACTAATACTCTAAAGGCGAAAGTTTGTGCCGTTGTACCACTATTAAGTTGTTTGGCGGAAGACAACGCCAGAACGACTGAATAGATCGAGCTGAAATTTTGCACACATTAGATCTGGAACCTGGAATAACATATAGGCCACTTTTTATTCAGAAAAATGCGTGCGATGCTGCGGGCAGAAGCTAGAACCGAATATATATTAAATAAAAGTAACGAGCGTTAAAGGTTTAGTAACAATTTCTAAATTAGGAAACTTAGGCCTACAAAAGATAATAAAAAAACAATCTCATTTTTAAAATCGAAGATAAAAAGAAGACTATTTGCTCTAACATGAAAATAGTGCGCTTTAAATTTTTTTTGAAAATATTGGTCGTAATCTTTACAGATTTTAAGAAACACAATTTTATTTTCGATCGTTCATAAAAAAAACCGTAAGGAAACTCGACAAACGATTGCAAGAACTTACCTCAGTAAAGCAAATAAACCCATAAAATAGCTATTTTGTCCTGTAGGCACTAACTTGCTGGCTAGGCTTCTCGGCACAGTCATTTGTTAGCCGGACAAAACATCCTTCGAAGAATTACCTCATCCGCTCGTGTTGTTTTATTTACATGCTCATTTTTATTCGATAAAGGCCAGCTCACATTAGAGTTATAAGTCGTTTTGATAAAGAATGGGACTGAAATGACAGCGGGATAGGATACTGGTGCGCTTAGATCACATTTGACTTGACTTCTTTGTTAATGGCAACATTGTGTGTCAATGGAGGCGTGGTAACAATAATATTAAGAACGGTAAATATTGATCCAATTATGGTCTAAGCATGACAGCATGCTGTCTCGCTGTTATATTCAATCCCATTCTTTATTTACACGACATAGATATTTGTATTCTGTTTCTATAAGTGGGAAGTTGTTAATAGTACCTATCTATTATACACATCGCAATTATATATATTGTGCTGAAAGATCCCCTAATATAAATAAATAAATATACTTTGGATAACTAACTTCTCCAAATATATTCTGTATTACCTCATGTTGCAGCGGACCTAAGCCTTAAACAATATTATTTTGTTTTATAATTATTAATTATACAGGTATGATAACTTTGACGTGGTTTCAGTGGGATGGGTGCGTGTTTCTTGGAATTAGC
This sequence comes from Eupithecia inturbata, assembly GCA_963662085.1. Taxonomy (NCBI): domain Eukaryota; kingdom Metazoa; phylum Arthropoda; class Insecta; order Lepidoptera; family Geometridae; genus Eupithecia; species Eupithecia inturbata. The sequence continues at coordinate 7,042,278 of OY759195.1, forward strand.
TGATTAGATTTACGATTGTTTTTTGGTTGACCGTGTGATTAAAATGTTTTTGTTATTTTATTGCATTGTAAGTGCAGCAAATTGCCAAAATTACCTACAGCTGTGGATAATTTAATTTTATACATGGAAATAAGATTGAAATTAAACGTAATTAGGTTCGCATTAAAAACAACAAAAAATACAAATCAAGGAATGCACGAGAAAATAAAAGATTTTGAAACAAATATACACATGAAAAACTGTTTTTTTTTTTATTATTTGGAAACAAGGCTCGCCACCGCACAATTTATAAAATGCGCTAATACGCATAGGTACTTGCCGGAGTTGCCAGCTATTTGTACTACGGACTACGGAGTATTTAAATAATGCCGCAGGACGTGTCCGTGTTGCTGCGACACTCGTCCTCCTTGGTCGGCCACGGTATGTGATAGAAAACCAGTAGTACAACTCTCCACTTTTGCGATGTTGACTTTTCGCATGGCTGGCAGCACCAAAAGGATTTTCTTGTTTTATTGCTGGCAGCTTTTACATTGGAAAGGTACCTATTTAGTGTAGAACTACACTAAATACCTAAGCAAAATAAGCCATTAATCCTCTGTTTGTCTCAGAGATCTAATAAGACTTTAAAGTGCACTATCCCCTTTAAAGCTTTAAACTAATAATAGTTGGGGTGTTTACAGTGTAAATAAACAGCGTTGCCAAAATGTAAGGCTCATAATAACGCATATGAGTTTATTTTGGCACTGAAACTCATCATGATAATTTGGCAGGAGTTATAAGACTTAATTACCATTACTCATAAATACATTTATTTGTAGATATGTACCAAATTTATGTACTTCTTTGAAATAACCAAACTCGATTTGAAATGTTTTTAACAAACCACGACACAAAAAACTTAAATTCAATTGCTTGGCGTTGAGTTTTAGATATAATTTTATGCAATATTTATTCAAGGAAGGATCTCAAATCAACAAGTAATATTATAAATTGCGTATAAAAAGACGCGCCAGCAGAGTGAATTTTAGGTCAAGTATGGGTGGTTTGTTTACAAACATTGTACATCTAGGCTAGATAATGTTGTGTGGATTGTCTAGCATTAATTATTATTTATGTATTTATTATTATTATTTATCTATTTGGCCGGAATAAAGAATATAATGCCATTTAAAATTTTAGTAAGTACAACTTTTTTCGACGTGTTTAAGATATGATCAAATTGTAAGTGTAAGTAAAGTACTCACAAACGACGCGACTTTTTGAATGACCGTTATGACAGCATTTATACAATTATAAGCGAGTCAAGCCACATAATAAATATACCTACATTGGACTGCACTATTAAAAAAACATTCTCATGACTTTGTGTACTGACTTTGTGCTCGCACCTGCACCTGTGTGTGTGCGCTTCGTGTTTCAAGCTACGAGTTACTGTGTATATTGTTCTGTCGCGGCAACACCCGTCCTTGGAGGCACTTGAGGTATTCGCACCCTCCGCTCCCCCGACCTACCGCGGTGCTTACCAACTTACGTAGGTAGTACTAGGTACCTATAGCTAGAAATCATGGGATAAACCTAATTGGGGTCCTGATTGTCTGAGGTTTTCGTAATTATTGCTCATTAGTAGCTGCTATAAAAAGTTAAGCGAAGTATAATTGCATACGATCTTTGAATATTTTCGCAAGGAGATCCTACTACATTGTAAGTTTGTGGAATTGTGCATCTTTGTATTTACAGGCAATTAATGAACCACGATGAACTAGCGCATATTATATTTTACCACATATTTTATCTTATTATTACGTAACACAATTTTAAAAAATCCATTGGGCAGTTTGCGATAATGATGAAGCCTCTGTAGTATTATAAAATCTGTGCATCTGTAATAGTTTTATTTTGATAAATTTAGACAGAGATGCAAGAGATGGAAGCAGAGATGGAAACAGAGTTTGTGTGCCACCAAGAGCACCCTATCTCTGCCTACACTATACAAAATAAAAATATTACATAGGTAGGCATTAAAAAAGCTTATGATAGGTACAACAAACTGCCCGATGGAATTTTGAAAATTCATTTTTTTATCTTAATTATAACTACTACCTACGCTACTGTGGGTCGTTAAGTTAGAAAGGTACCTAACGCTGCTGCTGGTAACGCAATATACCGTAGATGTTAACAAAGTAAACATAAATTACACTTTAAAAAATAAAATCTAGTACTGCATACGGATTTAACAGTTACTAAAACGTTCAGTCACTGTATATGTAATGAAATGTACGAATTTCATTATTCCCTCGCATACAGAGAGGTTATTACACTCGCAATCTATCTCGACACTCCTGCGCATAGTAAGAAACATAGACCTTTATTCCAAAGGCATAAGATTCAAAAGGAGCTTTACAAAAGCTCGTTAAGCACTTCACTGTATGCTTAGTGCTAAATGACTATGCTTACGTTAGAACTTAAGAAATGTAGATAAGAGTAAGCTTGTTTATTAAGCAACTTTTGAGAAGCTTAAGAATAAAAGTTACTGGCAATTTTCACACACATAATGTATTACTTAATTGACGGTGACTAAGACTTTTTATAAAAAAAATTTACAATGACGTAAATTCAAAAAGCATTATTTGTGCTGTTTTTGTTTTCTTGAATATTCACTTGTTTCTGCACGCGGCTTCGCACGCGTTGTTTCTTTGGAATCGACAGATCTAATACTTTTATAGCCCACAACAACGCACATACCTGGTGGTCTTCTAGGCGAGGCAGGATATTAAATGCATTAAGGGATAAAAAGTAGCTTAAGTTTTATTCCAGGCCTTTCTAGGCCTGGAATAAAACTTAAGCTACTGCACGGGCTGTTCCAGTCAGTAGTTTTTGCGTGAAGAGGTAACACACATCCAAACACCTAAACTTTCGCATTTTTATTAGCGTGATTGCATATGTGGCGTGGGTGCCACCCTTGCATGGGTGTTTAAAAAATTTACGCATAAACATACGTACTATAATAGTATTGTTTGCCAATGTACCTACATTGGCAAACCTATTTATCTTAGATTTTTTTTTCAAAACCTTGCAAAACAAGTTTTGAAACGTATATTTGTAGGTGAATATAAATATGGCACAAAGTATGTATAGGATTCTTTACTTTCTACGAATCAGTGTAGAAATTGTAAATAATTGGGGCCATAAACTCAGTGGAAACAAAATATCTAACTTCTACCTCGTGCCATCATAAAATATTTCTTACACCAGTACGAGGAGTATGAACTTAATTGTTTGGTAAATTATCATTTATATTATTTACTCAGTCCTTTTGTTAATTTAGGGTCGGGCTCGAAGGACCAATTTGAAAAAGTTATATGTCAACTTCTACCTATTTAAACCTGAATATAAAGTCTTAGACAAAGGTGAAGGGTTCTTTTTCAATACAATACAGACTAAAAATATCCATAATCATATTGAGAAGTTCTCATCAAGTACTCCTAACCCAGTGAACGTTTTCTGTCTATCAATGCCTATCTACGATCGGCTAATTGGTCTACCGCAAGTCGTTGACGAGGAATTACATCCCGTTACCACTCGCCTTCGACAGATTGATAAACAGTTTCAAGATCGCCAATCTGCACTTGGAATCTGAAGTAGCTTCGCATCACCGTTTCAGGGACGTGATCAGCGTAAGCTTTTGAGACAAGTTCACCGACATAATTTGGCTGATTAGCTGCCGATGTTATATTATAATTATAATATTTTCTCAATATTTTAGGCATCTAATCGTAAATGTGGGGTAAATGTTAGTGAAAATAATTTATTTTTCGACCTTATACAAACATAGCAGAAAATTCTAAACAAAAATTTACACATTTCATGTGTAGGTACTAACTTAGTGAAGCCTGATGAACAACATCGAATCGTTTCGGAGCCAACAAACAAAATAAAGCTACAATACTAAAGAATGAGTTCTTTACTTCACACACCATACAATACCATCTGTACCGTAATTATCGTCGATCGCATTGTTTGATAATGGGTTTTATTGCCGCCCAGATGTTTGCTACCCCCACAGAGGCAGATGCTCATGCGCATCGCGTGGTGGCATTTGCCTGTGAATGACATCGACAAACAGCGCGGTTGAACCCGCCTTAGGTAAACCAGAGGTTAAGCAATAGTTGGTAAGAGATGTAGATTAAAATACTAGATAGTATACGTGGGTGGCTAGGTACCTGCCAAGCGCCAAGGCTACGCTATACAACCTAACCGCAGCGCGCACCTTAGAGGTATATGAAATACCTAAGATAAATTGTTTCGAACACTGGTTTGCACTAAATTTGTCCTTAGAGGATGGTATGGAACTAAGGGCGTTATAAGGAATGCGGATAGTAACGTTATGATTCCAAGTATTTCAACAGTAAACAAGGACAAGAACAACGTATACTGTCAAAACCGAATATAATTTTAGTATCGCCGACTAACAAACCTAATTTTACATAATTTTACCCCTTTAAATTTTGGTTCACTAGCGGAAGAATTACAAAAATCGCATGGATTCCCCAGATCCCATGATCACCTAACTATTTACCAGCTGTAACATTTTAAGCTAGATCGTCTGCCTGTATCACAGTGACAAATTCTCTCAGTGCTGTTTAACGGCATGCAACCTGTTCATTGTGACTGACCATGAATCTGGTGCTGTAAAACCTTTGTTCGACCATCATTTGAACTAACTGACAGTGCTTTATGTGGATGTCACCGCTATTTCCTTTCCCACTGCAATAACATTTTCTCTTCTAATGATTATTATTGCTGTAAACTAGGAAATTATTTGCTATGACAAATTAGTGGCTTTACCTCGGGCCAGGATAGAAAGCCCCATGCACTAAGCTTCCCGATCTGATACTCAATACTCAACTATTTCCCAATTGAATGAAAGAACCGGTTCAAAAGTTGTAGAATAATTTATTCGCAACCTTGTTCTCTGCTTTGCCTTTAAGTCACAGATAGCATTCATAAAATCAGAAGGCATGCAATGTTATCGATAATCGCCTATTCAGTAAAATCTGAGTGTGCGTGAGAACTTGATGCTGAGAATGTCTGTGTGCGGGATTTTGGGACGAGGAGTCGCACGCAAGAGTCTGCTAATATTGACGTACTGGCCTAGACGAGTGGCTAGGATTGTCGATTTCTTGGCATGCTGTTGGCAAAAGTTGTTCTTTCTGCAAGTGTCGTAATGGTGCTTGCGTTCTTGCATGCTATCGCGTCGCGCTGAACTTTACACAGCAGACCTGTCCTCGGCAAATCATTCTCAATCTTTGTCAGATCTCACCATTGATTGACAATGTAATTATAAATGCTGAGTTCTCGAGACCTTCATGCCGCAATTTTGAATCTATTAACGTTTTTGTCAGTACACATAAACAGCCCAGATAAATGCATGTTTGAAAAGAAATAGAATAATGACTCTAATTAGTCATTCATTATGCGTATTAACCATTTCAAATACCGGCTATATACCTTTGTTGTAAACGAAGACGCAGGCCAGATTGTTTGTGTATCGGATACATTATGAAAATAGCAAGCTCATAAAACTGATCCTAAGATAGATTTAACAAATCATAAAACGCTAGAATAGCTCGCGATGTTGAATTCAACGTGCATTCGTGAAAGGCTTGAGAAATCAATTGTTAAGAATCATAAAGCACCTACTTTTTTTTGATTGATTACACTCTTGAACATAAACGTCAAACATGTCTTGTTTCTGTGCGTTATTATTATTTTGAATGTTGTTCTCAATTTTAACATTTGTGAGCCATGACTGTCGACCTCGAAACCTTATAAGGAAATACAGATCAGGTTAGTCGAAATTAACATTGCAAAACGAATCAGTTTTCTAATTTATTGTACTAAATTTTCTTTGACCTATCAGCGAGGAATGCAGATCTATATTTATGGTATTACTGTCGTCATTATTATAGGCTTGAGAGTGGGCAACTATTAGCAATCACGAGCAATCGTGATAAAACTAATGTACCGATAGTTGGCAATTAAAGATTTCATGGATTCCTTTTAGCTCACCATTACTCACAATATTAATCAAATGTTGTTACAAACGGTCTACTTTATCAGACAGGTAATTGAAAATGTAAATTCTAGTCTAGAACATTACATATAATGTCGACGGTATATCAGTAAACAATTGCCTAGGTATGAACCCTCGGAACCTTGAATCTCATGTTGCATTATGGTTCATGTCAAATTTTCGTCGAGTCACGGCATCATGCCGTCAAATTTCTGATCCCTTGCATTGTTTGTATTGTCTTATCTATCGCGCGTGATGTCATAGTTCATAGGAACGCCCGGACATCGTTCATCATTTCGCAACTAATAGATGTTATGGGCTTAAGAGTTTGTTGCCCGCCGCCGTTGCACGTAATTTCGTAGCTATTTACAAAATAGTCAAGTCATAATGCTGTATGGTGATTGTGCAACCTGGTCGAAGGTTTGGCTAGAGACGCAGGGGGCAGGGGGGCCGCAACAGGTGTACGAGGCCGGCGCATACAGACGGCATGAAGGCCAGCACAGCTCTGCGTTTTTAAAATATCGCAAGCTTATATTCGTTGTAATTTATGTGTCGTACAGATTATGTGTAGTTCAACAGTGGAGAAAGCAAGACTATGAATAAAAACTTACCTCTTTAAGACCATCAAGACGTCCGAGCGACTTGGACTGTCGCAGTGGCAAGAATGCTTTGAGCGCGTCCATGCGCGAGAAGCGCTCCTCTCGCTCGGCGTTGGTGGCAGCGGGGAGGTCAGCGCAGGAGAGCCTTGCCTTGCGGCGCTTGTCCAGCAGGTGCTTGGCGCGGGAACGACGCGGCGCAGGCGCCTCCTCCTCCGGCTCGCTGCACACCTCGCGCGGCGCGTGCACCGTGTGCCGCCGCCGCGACACCGGCGGCGACGTCAGCCGCGACACCAGCGACTCGAACATCTCGGCGACCACTATCAACTCTGTCGCGACCGACTCTCTATCAAATCCATATCTCCCGACTATCCCGCGACCTCGAACGCCTACAAGCAAACAATATTCTATGACGACTGTTCCCGTAGCCGCTCGCGGGGCTATTCCATGGCCTCGGCACATGCGATCACAGGCGCGCTCAGGTGTAGGCAATTTGGATCGTTGACCGATCTGCGCCGCTATTGTCACCGATGCCGCTCTCCAAATGGCTTTGTTTGTGATTCATTCACGCAGCATGCGTACCGTGACGGACGGAAATGGCAAAACGCGTACATTTGCGACACATCGACGATGTCCAAAAAGTTTAACATTAGCCGAAATTATAAATTCGTACTGATGTAAGTGCGAACAATGGGTGCTGATGTGTTGAAAGAAATCCGGTGTTTTCACACGGTGGTGCATGGCTTTTAGTTTTGTTAACCCAGTTACCGCTTTAATATTGTAATTAAGAGAAGACGGCTCTGATCTCACGATGCGCGCTTGATTGAGGCTATTGAAAGTGTCCATATTGCGAGTCCAAAACATAGCTACTGCAACCGTGGCAGCTTGCCATCTATCCGTCGAAATAGAAGCTCGCAAGGCCAATAACTAAAAGCGAAAATAGAAATCATCCCGGAGATTACTATCTACCTGTCGTGTGAGTAGCAAAAGTTTTACGTTGGTGCTAAAATTTTTACATTAGAACCTTAAAACATTTTAGTGAGAGTTTTTGTTGAGGTTGAGATTGAACCATAAAACTATTCATGATAGGCAAGATGTTTCTGTTGTTTAAGAATAATACTTTGTTATGAAGTTGTATCAATGTCTAGAACAAGGCAATTTACCGATTTCACAATCGTTTCTTACAAAGACAGGGATGATTCTCACTTCCGCCCGCAAGATGTTGGATCGCGCGAGCCTAAGTGAAAATTCAAAATACATAAATCAATAACTCTTTTACCTTCGCCCGCGCTTCCTTAGTTCTAAAACTCAGCTTGATTATGTAGTATAGTTGCTTACCAAATATCATGATTTTTTATTCAATTTAATAATAATGCGGTGTGTCAGTACACCTTCATTGTGGGCATCTAGCAAAGTTGTTTGTGCAATACCTACTAGGTACATACGAAATCGCCGAATTAATTTAAATTCCTAGCATCGTATCAATTCATTAGATTAAGTATATTACGGTACTCGTAGGTTGTATAAACATAACATACAGCCTTAATGAATTACAAAATACTCATTTTGTTCGTTTGTAACAGCTTTTGATTTACCTACTACTCCATTCGACCGACGACGAACCTTAACCGTGGTAACATTTTCACTTTTACACCTGAGTCAAGAAATTTCTTTACCTATCTTAGGTAGGTAGGTGTTGGTAGGTATATTTCTTTTTGAGGCGACGCTAATGGGTTTATTTCGGAACAGAAACGTACTCTTTACATTAATCAGAACTTTCAAGTTCACATTACATGCTATCATTGCTTTTTGCAGTTTTTTTCTGTTTTGTTAGTTATAATTATAACTAATAAGTTTTCACCTACAGCTGTGACTGTTATTTTGAGCACTCATTAAAAATTCGATGTTAGAGTGCAGCCAAAGGGTGGTTAGCTGCATCCGCTCGGTATTAATCGTTTGTGGAGCATAGCTGAGCTAATAAAACGGTTAGTCCTAAGCCGACAATGTCGACGCAAACCGGTGAGCGGACCGGTCCTGCGTCCCCCCTTACCCCTCATCCCGCGTGCTTCTGAAATACACGCATACACGTCATTTTATCAACAACCACCGCGACTCGCCTTGTCGATACGCACTCCTATTTCACAGCCTGGGAACAGGACGCGTATCGGGTTCATAGCTGGGAATGAACTCGAAACTAGCAATATAATACGACCTGCGTAACCGCAGTTTAGATTAAGGTAAACGCTCGAGAGCAACAAACCGCTGTCGTTCTGCCTCGGTGCCGCCTCAACATTGCGATTCATGATGCAACTGTCAAAACATATCGATAATTTTACTAGAATACCGTGAAGACTCCTAATGCAGCGTGAAAACAATTAGCGAAAGTGTGGTATGGCGATAAGTTAGCCAACGTCGAGCGCTGTGACAAAGACGTAGATTAGAAAGTGTGTTGTGTATTAGGGGCCGCGATATTGTGGTGATACGCAGTGCGCACACGCTCTGATTGCCGCCCTATCTACCAATCTGTCGCGCGGCCGCCTCACGACCGCGCTCGTTGACACTCCCTCAACAATACCATGACATTGCCTATTAGCTTTCAAATCAAAGTCATCAGATAGAAAACTGGAATCTTTTCAGTGTGTTTAGTTTTAAAAACGCACAATAACAAAACCCTAAAGAACCAGCAGAACGAATTCTGGTAAATTGTTATAGCTTCTCAGATTAAAAGGAAGTTTGAGGAGTCTCTTTGTGATGGCAGCCATTCTTTTACTCGTATTCAATACAACGCACATCAAAAAAAAAAGAACATAAAAATCTCGATACGGCCCATGCGGTGATGTTTACATGATCGATAGGGTATTCGAAATTATAATTCTGTATTTCGTTTTTATGATACGTCGATTGAAATTGACTGACGTCTGAACTTTTAGGGACATGACCAAAAAAAAAGGTGAATGTACTGTAAAATGAAACACGTTTTAAAGTATAGTAGTTTATATAACACAATGTTCTATTTCAGGTGCGGGTTACGGAAATGGCTGGTTTAGGAGGTCAGGCGGTGACCTTGGCTGGGCTGCAAGTAGGTCGGTCGTGAGATAGGCTATCAGGTGGCAGACGTCACGCTCTGGCCCACCACGCTGCCCGCGCGCTTGTCTGGGCTCCTGACCCGTCTCTACTTATCCCTCCCCTTTTTGTATTTATACCCCGCTCGGTTGCGTAACTACTACTTTCAGAGACATTCTGATCTAAATGATAAACTACTGGTGGTACAGGATTAAAGCGAACAAAGCAACCCGCCACAGGGAACGTTCAATCGTAAACAGGATAATGTACAGCTGATCTCAGAATTAGATAAGGTAAACCTGCATCAAATATGCATTTAGCAACTTGCCACTAGCGAGACAATATAAATAAGCACTTCCTATGCAATACAAGGTTTTTGTCCATATTTTATGTCAAATATTTTCTTGTGACTCTCGTTTATTCCTACAGCTGAAACTTGTGTAGAATTAAAGTGAATAAGCAGCCGCGGAATCATTTTCCCTAATGACGAGACGTGAGTGAAAGCCGAAACCTATAGCTCATCGAAGTTTTTTATTTATTTGTTTGTTTTTGTTTTGGATAAGTTTAATGTTATCTTCAACTCCGTACAACCACACCCACTCTAAAATTCGTAGCGGCTATTTCTGAGTAATCTTAGAAGATTAACGAGTGTAAGACCAATTCATTTTATTGTGATCCATCTGTCTCGTAGTGCGTAAGCCTCAGAGCGTTCACAGGTTTAGTTTCAGTTATTTATTCGCTCTAGTTTCGTGGAGTTATTTGTCTGTTATCCCACAGTTGTGTCTTTGGAGTAAGTATTTAAGTTACGGCCCTCAGCTATGTAAACATTAGTTTCTTCTGTTTATGGAGTGTCTAACGCGTCTATCATATCGGAGGCTGAGTTGGTACTTGCGATGTTATGAAGGGCTTGCTGGGCCGTTACTTGCCGCGTATACATTAGCTGCAGCGTGACAGAGTTATTTAAATGTCTGTAACTGTTGCCTCGATAGAAGCGCTATAGCGCGGTCGTTTGCTCTCTTCACTCGCCACTTACATTAAATTATTATAGTCGAGATAATTTATTTTTCATCAATTTGTTATCATTCGTTACACTTATATAACGGTAAGTTCGGCTCAAAAACCCAATATCAAGTCTATAAAATGTGTTTAGTAGATGCCTTGACTTCTGTTTATGCAGTGTTAATTGCTAGGTCAAGGAAGATTTGGTAATAAAATTTAAATGTATCTTAGGCTACAATGCTTCGGGTTTTGGTGTAGGAGAAATTTTATTTAAAGATACAAAGCCCTACTTTCCCTGAGTCGTTGAGTGAACTGCCTTACCGTAACAGTGGGACAACTCTTAGTGGAACTACGTGGAAGAGTTTAAGATAAATATTTTTCTTTAACTCTTCCTTGAATTATCTTTAGCCCAGGATATTTGTACGTATATTTATCAAAAACTTAAAATTTTCTAAGGTAGTTATTTGTTGTCTTTCCAAAGGGAAATATATTTATGTTCTCTTTTGAAAGGTCATAAAATTTCCTTCTGTGTATTTTCAATCCCAATCTATGTTATGGTCTGACATCCTGCAGTTCTTGAATTTTTACTTAACACCAAAAAATTTTAAAATTTAAACGAGAATTTTTCTTCCGACAGTTTCATGTTTGGCTAACTCGTTTACACAGTATTTTCTAACTTGTTACCAGATAGCTAGTTATGAAACTTGTGTCGTAAGTTTCTAATTCAGGCTAACAATATTTACTTTCAGATAAATTACTTACACACGTGAAATTTGATAATTACCGAGACCGAATCTTATCTTGCATCATTAACTCCGCCCACTTGCGGTCGCACAAAATTTGGGCCAATTTTTAAAGTAGTTAAAAAGACATTACGTGTCCCTTTCTTGTCTATTTCGCTTTATTGCCTTCAAACTAGTTTAATTTTTGTTGTAATGTTTTGCTTAGTCGTTAGGACATCTGATCATCCACACATTCCTATTTAACTGTTTTCCTTATCATTGGATACTTTAATGCTGTGGCAAAAATGCAAGATTTATTTAGTATTTACTTATTCGTTACATTACTATCCAGCTTGTTTACCCGCTTCAACTGGCGTCGAGCCAAGCGTAAATGTGTCGCCTTTTAAAATTATTTACACAGTTTTATTTCAGAACCACTTGTCGCAAAACACAGCGTTCCAGAACTTTTCACTTCTCTAAATATTTGAATGGTACCGTCATCTCTGGAATAACGTTACCAGAATTCGTTGACCAAGTTTCTTATGTTCAGCTTAACAGATTTTTACTTATATAGGTAGTTAGTTCAATAAAGCTGCCGTAAATGATTCGAACAGCCTCAGTGTTAATTAGAGAGAACCCAGTAGGTCAATGGCAAAGAGATCAGAAGCACGAGCAAAAACCTAAATGCGTTCAGACTTGACTAATATCGCTAGTGCAAAAACTCTGTTAGTCTGATTAACTTTGATCAAGTAACGGCCAGGTTCCTAAATCAGCTAACAAAACTTGTTAGCTGGTTTTCTTCCATTAATTGGTCAAAAAATAATACGTACAACAACCTATGATAGCGAAATTGCGGGTAAGATTTCAGTATTTGAACACAAGCTCTACTTAGCTTGGGGCTAAATACTGCTGTGTGGATTGTCCAGCATTATTTATTATATTTATTTACAAATTAATGAACTCCTATTGACATTAGCAGAGAAAGCCAATTCAGTAGAACACCAAACTGCAATGATTTCATTTGAATTGGTCAATTGTTCAATTGTTATTTGAATTATGAAACACGCTGCTGCATAATCTTGGTATTGAATTGCAGTACATCAGCGATTGACAACAAAAAATAATGATTCATTTATTGAAGCAAGTACCTATGTCTTCCTCCAGCAGTGATATTTTGTGTTGTGTACAAGGTAAATACTGAAACCTGGCGCTCTATTGACCTCTCTTGTTTTTCGTATACTGGAGGCCTACTGTCATTACGAAATTTCGTTTTGTTTTGTTCTATTGGTACTATAATCGAACAAGACCAGAAATTTTGTACGAAGTTTAGCTGCTTTTCCACTTTGGAATGATTATAGTATGTATATATTTAATTCTACTTGACACTGAAATGTTGGTTCTTACAATGTTTTTGTAGAAATTTATTAAAAAGGCGATCATAAAATTCGACCGAAAACGGCCCTTTCAAAAGGTAAGCGAGAGTAGCTACACGTAGAGTTATGCGGCCGTACTTCGCAACTGCAGATGGAAAGAACTAGAGTAGGCCTCCAGTATCGACAGATTGGTGACGTCAGCGTTGTTAATGTTAATTGTATGAAAAATAAAAGACAATCGCGCCAGCTGTTAAAAAAGTTCCTAAAGAAGATCCTGTGTTAAAGAGATGTAAAGACCTAAAATAATAAGATGTGAGCAACCTGGAAAGGGACATTTGAGATCCATTAAAGCACGTACGGAATCTAATAGTAATTCAGATAGTTACCACGTAGATACAAATGGATTTGAATTTTGAATGTAGGAACTGTAGGTAATCACGCGTGAAAGAGCTAGACGTCATACTCGGCCTCACGTGCACTGAAGCCCTATACGCTAAACCTATTTGTGAGATACTAGACGGCCTATTTAGGTGAACCCATTCAACAAATCATAAAGCTGAGTTCAAAAGCTCTATAGGGTTTCAGAGTGCTGACCGACTATAACTGTAGATCTTGACTTCCGGGTTCACAATGCCACTTTTGCCAGCAAATACCTATTTAACAAAAAAACAGAATCTACTCAGTGAAAAGGAAGATCAGTCTCATGAAATGTTTGTATGATGTATATTATTTTATGTTGTTCGAATGACATAATCGGAAATACCGAAAATGATAACAAGGAAGTAACAAAAACAGGCCTAACGAAAGAGAAACGGAAAGTCAAGTACATATTCAAGTAATGAGGTTATAATCAGATCTTCCGGTGTGGTGGCGGTCTGGAATAGAAAGCTCTAGTCGCCAAACGAGCCCTGCAAGCCTTCACGGATGTTTACGCCAGGGATAGAAATCAGACGATTGAGCCTTTTCGAAGAAATAAGTATCCACAACGAATTCTTATGCTAAATAGTAAAACACCAAACATGGCATCGAATTTTTAAAGTGCAATTCTTAATATCTTAGTCGCTAAAGCTTGTTGCTTTGTAAACGATGAGTGTTTCTTTAAAAATGCGCAGGTTACAGGAAAAGTGTCGTTCTTCGAACTCAGCCAGAAGCCAAAGACAGGTTACAAACTAGTAACTATTAACACTAACGATCATCTCTCATCCGATCCGATACAAACCTGAGAGGAAGACGTAATTAGTCGACGAGTTTAAATCTAATGCCATCGTTATGTTGTCTAATATAGACGACGACGAGCAATTTGCTGAAGTATTAGCTTTAGTGCTTGTGGGTACTGCAGTCACACTTCACAATTTAAAACAAAACACGCAAAATATTATACAAGGGAAATTTGTCAAAGGCGTGTTCGTTTCCTTGATCAATGGCATACATTTCATTGCATTTTACGAGAACACAGCTAAAATCATGAACTTCAAACGAAATGTATCCGTTTCGTTGCATATTACGAGTATACTGCTAAAATCATGAAAATTTAAAAAAAATGTCCAAAAGATCTGACAAGAACCTATATAAATAAACAATATGTCCCGAAACAAACAAATGCATGTACAAACAACGTTATTTTCGTTCTAAAGTCGCATCACGAATTGCAAAATGTTATTGAATGGAATTTGTTTTTGTAAATAGGCCAAATATCTCTAGAATCTTAAGATGCATTGTAACAATGTCGAAATATTAGTGTTTGCTAATAACCTTTTACCTTTATGGTGTTACCGGTTTCTCTCGAACCAATGAGGCTGTTGAATATTTCCGTTGGAGATGTTTTTTGTTCGGATGGTTGGCGCGTTTAAACCTGTCTTGTCTGATGCCGAATAAATTACACCTTAATAACGTTATTGTTCTATGATTATTATACTCACTTTTTGGTAAGTACCTATCTAGGTAAAGATTGTGTTTACTTGTGTCTGATATAGTTATTCTTACATTGGAGTCTTTGATTATCTACGTATTTGCAAATTTACTGTTGGTAATATTTAATATATAATACATACATTGTACAGTGGATTATATTTTTCTTGGTAAGTAGCAGACTAGTACGTTTTTACTAGAAATATCAGTACAGTTATAGGTTTCTTAGGTTTATTGGAGAACCTCTTGCAAGTGGAATGCTCAATAGTCTTACCTATGACCTAGGTGCCGTTTCTGGGTCTAAAAGTATCTACCTATGTTGTTCGTCTTTTACCGTGTGAATCTTTTATTGATTAAAAGTTTAGTTATGGATGAAGTTTATATTTGGTTATATTCAATGAAGTTATTTAATTGTTGTTAGGTAGGTATTTGTTAATATAGTTAAACACGTCTTTCTCTTTCTAATCTGTCTAATCCTTAGTTCTCGTTTCTCCGAATTATTAGACAACACACCTGTTGCTCGTGGCCTACTCTGTGATCGCATGATAGTCGCTTGTGATACTTTACAACACTCGATTGCATTTTACTTTCCAAATCTGAATAGCGATAGCTAATGCAAAAACTATTAGTTAACAATTCAGGATATAGCTTATGCTTTGAGATGAATCTTTTTGAGGCCATGGA
The DNA here is from genome assembly GCA_963662085.1 of Eupithecia inturbata. Lineage (NCBI taxonomy): Eukaryota > Metazoa > Arthropoda > Insecta > Lepidoptera > Geometridae > Eupithecia > Eupithecia inturbata. The sequence goes on from OY759195.1 coordinate 7,057,696, forward strand.
ATCGCCACCTGCTGAGTGGAATTTTTTCACATTGCGCGTTATCGGGAATATTTACCATGAATAACAATAGGACATCACAAAATCCGTCGATTGGAAACGGAGCACTGACTTCATCAAGGGCTACTTTCCATGTAGGTAGACGGAACAGTCACTCACACACGTACACGATTACCAGCTAAGAGAGCGTCGCACGCGATCCAAAAGAAAAAAATAACACGGTTCGTACACTGAGTTAAATCTAAGCTGTTATTTTAAGTTCTGTTCCAAGTATCACTTCACCACAAATGAACCAGTCGATAATAAAGAAGCACTGGAGAGCAGAGGTGCTAGCTATTTTCGACTACGTTTGTTGACAGATAGCGTGTGCGACGAGACGTTCGCGCCGCGCTCGCGCATACTCCGGTGTGAAGTCGGCCGCGATCGAGCGCGGCGTCGCCGATGCCGGCCGCAGCGCCCTGCCTGCCGCTGCGCTGCCTCGAGGCCGAGCCTGCGCGCTCACCGCCGCCGCCGCCGCCGCCGCCCCGGCCGGGAGGAATGCGCGGCACGCGGCCTGCCACAGGCGCAGGCTTCGTCCCGATCTACGCTGCACCGCGCCCGCATACACTAAATATAATTAAATTGCAACGATCGCCATCTCCCCTCAGTACCTAGGTACACTTGCCTAAGATCAGGTTATGTCCAAAGTCAGCATTAAGTCAACGGGAAAGTACAGTTAGGTGCAGGCGCGGGAATGCGTGAGCGAGGTCACGGAACTAGTTGTAAATGACAAGCCTTCCAGCGAAGAATACAATTTTGCTCGAATAACCCAGTTCGTATGAATTCATAGGTGTTATAGACGTTATCAGACTCAATGTCAGAACACTTTCGGTTTAATGAATTGAATCAAACAACACATCATTAATTTTATAACGTCTATCTTCTTTATATGTTGTTGATGTGTATATTTTCTAAACCACTTCATTACATTTAAATGGAGTGTTTTCAAACAATGGGCCGATTTGAATGTTAAATCGAAGCAGGGCTGTGATACCTGTTGAATGCGGATCCGCAAGTTTCGCGGGTCATTGACGCATCAACCGCCCACATTTCCACTGCTGCTCAAAAAACAGCCTCCAACCAAACCTCCCACTACTAAAATTTTCGAAGATTTGCCAACTAAAGTTAACCTTCAAGATCAAGTCCAAACTGAAGACAAACAAACAATGACTTTGAGGGCCCAGTTTTGTATAAATACGACCAAAATTGTTTGCGGACACGTGTGGCTGTGGGGTCGTCCTTCAGTTGTGTGTAGTATTCATCATAATATTTGGTTTGCTTTGAAGATTCCGCTTTGTATGCCAAACATATGGCCGATGATGATTTTTTTTATATATCGATAGTAAGTACATAATAAACAGCATTTCATAAATCTTTATGCCAAATGTGTTATTTGGACCGACGACGTTCTAGGAAATCTTCGAAATGATATATTGGGCGCTCATTAAGTTTTGTGTGTCATTCGACTCTCTGGGGTTATTCTATATTCCCATCAATCACTGCGCATGTCTATAGCCGAAATCTGGTTTGGCTGTAGGTGCAGTGAAGTTTTTGTGCAATCTATGGAAGTGGCACAATACGGCGGACGTTGCATGGTCGAGCTTGGAATAAGAGCACTTCCGCTGGACCAGTGTTAGTTTACATAAATTGTGAATAGATGATTGCTCGAAGATAATTTCAAACCGATGAGTTAGCGTAATAGATTTTTAAATATATCAACTTAACAAATACTGAATAACGTACCAAAGACCGCATACTTTGGAATATTCTGAACCTGTTGAGGTTTATAATCACTCGCATAAACTATAATACGTAGGTAACTGTGGTACGGGAACGCTGTATCACCTAATGCAATAATTGCTTCGTTGATCGGCCCAGCCTTACATTGTTAACTAAAGTAATTCGGCAAGCACTCTGAGTATGAGTCACAGGTAAGCTTTGTTTAAATCTGATACCTACTATTTTCTTTTGTACAACTATTTCGGTAGTACCTTTAAACAGAACCTATAACCTAAAATATTATACTGTCTTGTGTCAGAAATAGTACTGGTGTAGGTAGTTGTGTGAAGATATTCCGCTATTAAAATTCCAGGATTACCTTCAAAGGTTGTATGCAAAGTATTAGTCAGATGATCTGAATTCTGAGTCAGATATGAGTCACGCACCGCTAAAGAAAGGAAGATAAGTTGCATTCACATTGAAACCTCTTTGGAGGCTCGAAGTAGCCTGTTTACCGGTGTTGCCTAGTTGTGCCCAATTCTTTATGTTTCGGTGTGTCCATGTAATTCACACCTAGCCATGTGCTTGGGTTTGTTTAGATGACATGCCTTCTTAGCTTACAAGCCGCAATTTTTGAGAAACTTGAGAGTGGCTTCAGCTTATAATGGCTCTGCGAAATTCTAGAATTGATAAATGGAAAGGGCACATTAGTACTTAAACCTCTGGAATGAATAGGGGCTGCGGATGGTGCTGATGCTGCTAAAACTTGGTAACCTTAGACAAAGCAGACGTATAAGATATAGTGACTTCAAGTACAAATTTCTTGGTTGGCAAGCAAGACAATCGTTGTATATCTGCCTCATGCACTAAAGGTGGTCAGAGTGGTGGCGCGCAACAAATACCCGAAGGAATCCTATTGTGCCAGCGCCGCACAATTTATAGCCTTATCGCTACACTGATACAAGTAATGGTAAGAGAGATAAAACGGATTTGTAGGTACGTCTCTGAATCTATGATAATTGGAAGCTTTTTGTGCAGTAAGCATTTTATTATTCTAAGGGTTATTATCATTGTTCTAACTTTCCAACGCAAAGTTAATTTATTTTTTTCTTTCAACTAGTGAATATTATCCAAAGTTCTGGTTTAGTCCATAAGCGTAAAATATATATATATATAGTTGCATAGGCTTATTTTTGGCAGTTTTCTTGTTTATTCAACCGACGACGCTTACAAATAAGATAGAGGTAGAGTGAGAGCACCAAATTTGTTAAAACATACATAATAAGCTTAGTTGGGTCAAGCGTTGTGTCCTCAGGACACAAACCTCAGAGCTCAGGAGATCTCAGGAGATAAACTGTTAAAATTAATCTCCAAACATTACCTTGAGAAACTGAAGTTGATTCTAAACATTATTCACATAACACGTTACTGTAACATTACATGATGCTACTATCGGTATCTATGTCATAATATACCGTATAGGAGCAAAGGTGAAAATTTTCATCTTCCTTTTCCTTATTGTCATCATCACAAGTTGCAGCGTTGTATAGGTATGTAACTTACATTAGCAAACATCGTCATTATAAGATGCCACGGCTCAAATGACTTGTAAGAGTCCAAAGAGCTCTAACGACTTGTCTCCCCGTAACCTTCCCGAGGCTTTTATAAGGTTGGCAAAGGTTTGGATTTTACAATAGTTTAATCCTCGTTCAAATTTTAGGTTGTTGTTAATTTTATGTGTGTCATCTTTATATTATGTGATGTGTCGTATTTATCCCTTGAAATATCCTTTTTTTTGTTTGTAGTGTATGAATGAAGACATTCTTCCTCTAGCTGACCGTAAACGATGAAATAAACTTTACTATTCACGTTTTATATTTCAGGACAATATAAAAAATACAACGTAATTTTGGTTTAACGTGTAGTCAGAGCCGAAATGGAACCAAACGAATTGTTTTGCAAATGCCAATCTTGATGTTATTTTCATTTAAAAAATATCAACAACTTGCGCTCTATGAGAAGAAAGTTTGGGTTTATATAGCGATTGTGAAAGATCAATAGAGCATCCACTTAAAGACTTTTAACTAATAATCATAGAGAGAGGATATATTTTGAAATTATAGAAATTTATGTAATAATAGTGTAAAGGTAAGTATTTGATTCTATATGTAGTTACAAACTTGTATTCTGAGATGATGTTTATAAAGTAGCGATTTGTAGTTAATTCTCGTGGATTGGCACTGCAGCAGCGGTGCGTGTGCAACGCCCCACTCAGTTCTGCTTTCTACTCGCGCGATTTCACTGGCAACCGGGCCCGCTTTTTGTACTACACGCGATTTTAGCGAATACTTGTCATGTTATCAGTTGAACCTCCAAGAGAAATACCATTATTTTCTGATAACACCTCCATAGTACAATGCGAGGTTGGAGGACGTCTGTTGCTTTGTTTCTCTTGTATGTTAATGACGCTTCTGGCTTGATTAAGTTCAATGTTGTGTAAATTCAAACTCAAAAACACGTTCAAGCGCATACATTACATAAAGTACTCATTTATTATTCTGAGACTCACTCTGAAAGCCTCAATGCGGTAATAAACCATCAGAATGACTTTTTCCTTAATTAGGTATCTCTTTTACCGTTATTTTTTATGTAAAACTTTTAACTGGCCGCTTGAGGCTGAATTCAGAGACACGATGTGTTGTTCATCACTTTTATGGGTGTTGACTGACTCCACATTGCCCCATTATTCCTACTGCGGCTGGGTCTACACAGGATTTAAAAATTGAATGACTACAGTACATACTCACAGTATCGTTGTACCGCCAACAAAGAAACACGATTGGCCTACCTCTTAAGCTTCTATTTATGCTAAAATGTTCTGTAGACATGTTGGTATATTTAGTTACTTTTGATCACTCTTTATTAAAACACAATTTATCAGCAGGTTTTGAATTTGTCGACATTCATTTTGCAAAACAGCAAAACAACATCCTACTCGTATATAAATATCAAATGAAGAAATATGAGCAGTTCATTGCATCGATTGTGCATAATGCCTACACCTTCTCGATTTACATACTCGTTACTAGATACATCCATAGGACCTAGCTACAGCCTGGTGTATAAAACTTGATGTACAGTTACTTAGAGAAGTAGAAAGGAATATTCCTGAACTTTTCATTGTTTGTTTACAGTGTGAGGTGATGAAAATATATTTATATACCATTTTACTGAAGTGGTCGGTAATTTACTACGAAGAGCATAAATGCTACAAGATATTAAGTAACTAGTAAAGATCGTAAACAAATAATAAGATGCCTGTACCTATCAAAACTGTCCTATTTAGCAACCATTAGTCTTAAAATCATGCAGAATTTTACATGTGTACTACTCTAAATAAATTTGAAAATTAAAATAAACTCTTGTCCATGTAATTGTACAAGCTCTCCTATCCTCTTGATAAAGGATTCTTGTCTCTGTCTGTCTGGTTTACGATCTTTTCATGACACAATAAAAATTCAAATCAAACCATCACATGATAGTTTTCAAATTGTAATTTTCTTTTTCTTTTTACAGTCGCAAAATCCATTATCTAAACATCGTAAGACATTCAATAAAAATACTGTCTTCCCAAATAGAATTGAATGGTGTGAAAAGAAAGAAAGATAATTATACCTACTTTATTTGTAGCTGAGAACTAATATGTACTAAAACTAATTAAATTACCAACACCATATAAACTATATCACATATCAGTATATAAACTATATAGTAATATTACCCACTTATTAAATACCTTAAAGCTACAAAATGGCGTTCGACTCAGCATATTATTATGTTGTGATAGCTATAGGTTATAGCTACTACAACGCTGATCTTCCGTCGAAACCATTACGTCACGTCACGTACGCGACTATATAAAGAAAAGTTACAATAAAGAAAAAAAAAAAAAATCTATATATATAAAAGAAAGTCGTGTTAGTTACACTATTTATAACTCAAGAACGGCTGAACGGATCTCGGTGAAATTTGGCAGTGACGTAGATGGTATCCCGGGGCTGGACATAGGCTACCTTTTATTCCGGAAAAAAGCGTGCGAAGCCGCGGGCTGCAGCTAGTTAATTAATAATAAAATAATAAACATATAAAATAAATAAAAGATAAATAATTAAATATCCTACTAATATCTATGTTCATGATAACAACGAGCAAAGACATTTTTAAGGTGTAATAATTGACAATAAAGCGAAACTTAAATAGAAAAGAAACAAACAAGCATGTACAAGCAGACTAAACACAATTAATAAAAAATATACCTAGGTTCTCAAAATATTAGCCAGCAGGTGACCCGAGCAAGAGGACGAGAAGAGAAGCGTGTGTAGGTAGAGCACATAATATTATGTGCTCTACAGGAATCTTCAGTGATTTTCTGACGAGTGAGGCTTGTGTAGGTGGAGCACATAATACTAAAATTGTCACACTACATAATATATATACTACAAAATTTAAATTTCCTTTCTGAGATCTTCAGTGGTTTTTTGGTGATCTAAAATAAACTTTTTAGGTTTGGCCCTAAAATTTTAAAAACACTCAAGCTACCATATAGGAGGTGGAATGTTGTTCCAGCCCTTGGCTGCAGCGTACCGGAAACTGCCTCTAAAAGCTGCCGAGTGGTGTCGATGTGACGACACCTTTTTAGAGCATTTGCTCATGTAAATATCCAGGCGTACGGTACTTTATCAAAAAGTAAGCAGGCGTGATAAAGTACCGGCTTTCAAACGGAGTATATAGTTTTGATTCAGAAAGGGGGTGACGTGAGTCCGGGGAGGAATTTTAAAACAAAAGCGAGCGCACGCATTTTGCACTCTCTGAATCAGACGCTGCGTACGGCCCAGCAATCGAGGTCCTGTTATATTGTCCACGTAGTTAAGTCTGGACAGTATCAGTAGCTCAACGAGCTGAACACGTAGTTCCTTACTCAAGTAAGGTCTGATATTATAAAATATTTAAAGCATATAAAAACAAGATCTAACGGACTCAGAGATATGTTTCTCGAACCTTAAATTTGAGTCAAACAGAAGACCCAAGTTGCGTGCCTCATACACTTTCTGAATAGGCTTTCCCATCAGCAAAATATCCGATGGCGGATTAAATTTATCAAGCTTATTTTTAGTACCAATAGCCAAATATTTGGTTATTAAAGGATTGAGCACTAAACTATTCCGGTCTGCCCTATCTGCAATCCTAGTCAGGTCTTTATTTAGTTTACAAATAGCGGCACTCGCATCATCAGGCTTAAAGGAAATGTATAATTCGACGTCATCAGCGTATATATGAAATTTGCAGTTCTCTATGCAATTTGAAATATCCTATATTGAAATATCGTGTGGAATACCATAAGTTGAAAAAAGTCATAACGAAACGATTTATTTTAGGTAAATAAAACATTTTTTTTAATTTCTGCTTAATTTCAACATCTATCCAGACCTATAAAAGTTTTTCTTGGTACTATAAAACAAGACACTGGTGATCAGATGTTGCCAAAACTAAATTAAACTAATTTGATAGGACTAAAAATGTTGCTGTCCCTTTCTTAACGATCATCATTCAGACATCATTTTTAGTGCTGTCAAATAAGTTAATTTAGTATTTAAAAAAATATATTTTAATTCGAATGACAAGATCCATATGAATTTTGTTAGTAAAAACTATTGTAGAACTAAAAGACTGACTGGTTTTGGCGACATCTGAACACCTATAGCGAGTAGAAAAACAAGTTCTTTTTCCGTTAAAATACCAATCTCATTTTAGTATGTCATCTCTACAAAAAGCATTCGTTAAAAATATAGAACAGGAAGGGTGAATGTCTTCTGGCCTATTCAAGATGTTTCAATGTCATCAAGTATGAATAAACATATTACAAACAAACTTAACTTCATATCGAAATTAGCTAGGTGCGGTCTCTTTCGCAGTGCTCTTCTGTCATAATGTTATTGTGAAATGAGGTTTGTGTCAAGTCGACATTAGCATATTTTTAGTCACAGCGATCGGAGCACAGAAGGAAAGCTTGGGTGCCATAAGATACGGCTGTCTCGAAACGACGACGATTGAAACGTTTTACCATTTCACATTTGCTTGGAAACGGTATGTTTGGAGTTAAACCAGTCTCCTAACCAGAATTTTCAATTTAAGACTAGGTAGTATAATTGCTTTTATGATTTACTGGTTGTTACTGCGTACATGGTTAATCTTAGTCGGAACCCGCCCTTTTATAAAAGCGATCTTACTCAAAATTCATATTAATAAGAAACTCGGCAAAAAAAAATTACGTTTTTAAGCGACTCCAAAATAAGAATGAGGCTATATGTTCCGCTGTACTTATGTTTTTTTTATGTTATGTTGGTCGATTTATCCGTCAATTATGGACCGATTTTGATATTTTTTTCGATATTTTATAGAGACAAACTAAATAAATATAGACAAACTAAAGAAAGAAGAAATAATAAAAGCAAAACTAACTAAATATCAATAAAACAATCGAATTATCACTGAAGTGGTTCATTTCAAAAAACGTCACAGTTTTACATAATAATTTGTGGCAAAATCAAATTGAATCTAGAGGTATAAAATTTATTAGAATGTCGGTCGGTTAGTTGGCTAGGCTATGTAGAGAATTTCCGGACCGGATGTGGTGAATGGAAGAAAATTAGCTTCTTAGCAAATCTAGCAACTACAAAATACCTATTTGTCAACGAAAGTTTGCTGCGAACTATTTCTGAAGCTTTGAAATTAGTTCACAAGGTGCATTAACCAAAATAAGTTTTCCTAAAATCCATAAACCTACAACTTCAACCTACCTTGTACTACGAATATAATTTGTTATCTACGTCAATTCACCCACCTACATTAAAATGTAAACTAGAGGATTAAAAGCTTAAGTTATGGGCAAACTGCCCTCATTAAGACTAGTTTAGTACTGAGGTAGGCAACTTTTAGACCGTGCTCCGATATGGTATCCAATTATCTATGATATTCGCGTCTCATATTCCATTAAGACCTGTCACGTTTTAGAATTAGACGTGGTGCTTAGGCTTAGTCTGAATAAATAAAATTAAAGAAGATTTTTATGATATTGAAAGAAATTTTTAATGTACTTATAATAAGTTTTTTGTAGACCTGCTTACGTTAATGGACACAAAGACGGAGAAAGACGGACGGAAGAAGGTTGATGTTTAATAGCAGGTAGGTACTATTTTCAAATGTTTTTTTTTAATGTAATATAATAATAATAATTTGTGTATTTCCTCTTCACAATAGGTTTTACTTACAATTTTGTTATTATATGTAACAAAATTTTAAGTACACAGTATTAGGTACCTAAACTGGTAAGCCAGAACGTACCCCAAGGATAAAATTTAAGATTATATCGGTATATCTATCTGTCATCGGAGAAGATGGGTTTAGAAAAAAAAAGTATCGCAGTCATTGAAGAAAAAACTGGTGTAGTTGTGTAGTTGTGACGTACCTAGTGTACAATTAAGGCAAGCCAATCAGTGAAAACCACATTATTTTAATTTTAATGGAAATCTCAAATTATTAATTCGCTTTATGGAACAAAAGAAGTTCATAACATACACCTATACAGGTCATTGATAAGTTTTTTTCTTGTTGACATCAAAGCGCATTAAATACAATGGAAGAGATAAGTGGAGTCAAGTGTAGCAATTTGTATGTGCGAGCACAGTGTGGGTAGAGATATGTTTACATCATCAACGCACTAAATGTCTCTATATAAATATTATATTTATATTTTATTAAAATAGATAGGTAGGTACCTATTACATGGTACGATTGTTCGGTCCAACAAAATTTTGGACAAATAGAACACAAGTTAACTAGTTTTAATAAGGGTTTTCTGAATATGGAGCCTGTCTCGTGAACCAGCTTGAAATGGCAGGTGTTTTGCCACCAATATTTTTTTGGAGTCTTTGCAACTTATAAAAAAAAAACAAATACCAAACCAAATCGCACTATAAGTATGCAATGATAATTGAAATCTCGTAATCATTTTCGAAGATAGGTCGATGACGAGACGGTAAGAAAAAGCTCTTTCTGGACTTTAGATTTGCGACGCTTGGAATGAAAATATCAACCATGTATAAAAGCTATTATATGCTAAAGCATGCATATTTTATATTTCTGTTTGAATTACGATAATACAGCCCATAAAAATATTTTCATGAGTTCATCTAGCTGTTTTGATGACCCGTGGGATTGACTCAATCCATTTTGATTCCACCTTTGGATTCGGTCCAATCTACGGTACTTCTGGATTCCAGATTAACAATTTTGAATTAAGGTTTAACCTACAAATACCCGCTTATTATGACCAGTAAGTATAAAGGCTGGAAATGCATACCTAATTTATGTAGACTTATGAAAGGGAAAAATTAAACGTCATATACAAAATTAACTTAATTTTTTTCTTATAATAGTTTGTAACCCCTCACACTCAGGGATATTTCTAAGGAAATTAATTCCTTAGAAATATCCCTGAGTGTGAGGGGTTACAATATCCCAAAATAGGGAAGTTGCGGGTTCAAGTCTCGTCAAGGTCGAACATTTTTGGGATATTATTTAATTTCTTACCTTAAAATTGTAACGATAGTAACTTCGAACACTAGAACGTTTTCAATAAATTAAATATGCAAATTCAACAAATCGTACAGTAATCACCCCCTTTTAGACTAATTCACAATAACGCGGCACCTTGTTTTTTTTTTGTAACTACTTAATTAAAAGTATTTTTTGTTGTCCCTTTCTAAAGAAATGGACCACGACCTTTATTTCGACCCTAAAGGATAAAGGATTAAAAAATAAAAATAAAATAAAACCATAAAGGACACTTTATGGTTTAAGGCACTAAGGTTTTACCTAATTTTTTAAGTTTTTGCAACAAGCAAAAAACCTATGGACCTATGTACATGTATTTTTTTGTGCTTATACCGCAACAACAGGTTGCATTGCCTTAAGTCAACGCGTTGTAGCTCTGTTTCTGATCGAAACCCGAAACTGCATGGAGACAATGGTGCAATCGGGAGAGTCTTCCGGCCATTAGCATTGAATGGTTGCGCGTGTGCTGCCCACGGATCGATGTCGCTGCAAGAGCTTACGATAAACCAGAATCCCTAATTTTACTTGCGTTGATCTAAACTAAGCTGGCTGGAACTGTGAATGAGGCTCACACTAGGTTGATAAAGCTGACAAGTGGAAGAGGATTCATTCATTTCATTTATATATTCGCAAACAATATCTAGATTGTGTCGGAATTTTTCTTAAATTATTTGTTATAGTTTACACATTGTTACAATCAATAAGACTTAAAGTACATTTATATAAAATAAAGACATTAAAATAGTTAAATAGGTATTAAATAAATTGTATATAAAAAAACAATATAGCGGAGCCCTATTTATAGTACCTAGCAGATGGATGTCAACGGACTGAGATGATAATGATGAGATCTTACGCTTTGAATAAGATCCTTCCAAGCACGGTGATGGTTTTACTGTTTAGTCTATTCCGTAACGACGGAATCGGCGACGCACGAATTGACAACAATTACTTACCTTCCAATTACTAATGTAGCAAGCATTTTATAGTGAACTAGCTCTAAGAACGGATACTTTTAAATATCTAACATTTCATAACATATAAGTAATAATACTATTAATAAAGTTTTCTCTAAATAATGCGTAAAAGAAAGGTAAGGATTTTGATACATACACAATGATGTTCGAGTATAAACTGAAAGACGCTGCTCTATGTCTGAATCAATCTCTTGCAACGCGCCTCGACGCATTGTTCTCATTTTCATCGTCGATTAAAGGTAATGACCACATTTGACACGTTCATTACACTCCATGTTCTCGCCATGTATCGCTCGAGACTCGTTAAGGTCAAGTGCAATGGAGACGAATTTGTAGATGCCTTTTGTTGCTCGCGTACCTATTATGCAATATGCAGAAATTATGAAGACGGACTATTTTAAAGTACTTACCGGTAACTCGAGGTAGTCGGCAATGGTGTGTTTGGCAGCTCCTCGGCGAATGTCAGCCAGTGCGTTGAAGTGCTCGTCTCGCCGTGCCTTGCGTCGAAGAAGGGCTCTCGCGTAGGGGTAAGCTGCCATGAACTCTTCATACACGTCCATAAGTTCACCAGAAAACAGCTGCTTTAGAAGAATCGCACTCTCACTAGCTCCGTCTTCTATAGGGGGTTGCGGTAGCTCTCTGCTAGTACTCTTTGGTTGCGCTATACTCTTCGGACTAAAATTACTGATCCCACTCGTTGATTCGCATGACGCAAAAACATCCGTCGAATCACTAGTCGATCCATATTTGGAAAATGGAAACGCTGATGATGCTCCACTTTTCTCGCTACTTGCAGAACTTTGGCGAGTGGTGCAACTTTTTTCAAAATAATCCGGAAATTGTGGTTCTGATTGGCTCTCCGTGGAAGGTGTAGATTCTTCGGCTGCTGGGCTTGTATACTTAGTGTTTTTAATGCAGTCGTACAAGTCTTCAATGGATTCGTAGGGTGTTATGCTTCCGCAAGATTCACCTTCAACGTCCTGCAGTTGCAGTCTTTCGTACATATCTTCATTTTTAGGGGGAGGAACAGAAGAAAGTGCAGATTCGGATCTACTTCTTTTGACGCAGCGAATTTGATCATATCCAAAGTCGCTTGGATTTAGAAAGTCCCACCTTACATTTGCCCATACGTTTTCTTCAACGTCGGCAGATATTCTGTGATCAGCACAGCATTGTGCGCCATTTCTTATCGTAACGGTAGTTATGTTGTCACTAGAATCGATAGTGCTGTCTGCTACTGACTCGCTGCAATCAATTGGAATGTCTACAATAACCTTACGAAGTAAGAGGCTGATTGATGGGATACTATCGTCGTCTGGCTTCCGACTTTCCGTAGAGTCATTGAATTCCGAGCCTGTGATGACCGAGGAAGCATCGACGTCTTGCTGCGAGAGCACACCTTCCTGAATTAGTTCAGTGAGTAAGCTTTTTGTTTCATCCTCCAGTACAGATTTTTCGGATATGTTATTTTCTTCCTTTACATCAGTTTTTGATTCATTTATTAGTAGTCCAGAATCTATGTATTTCCTCATGCGTTCTGTGAGAGCTTCACTTGCATCAGAAATTGATAGCAAGTAGTAAAAAAGCAAATGATATTCTTCCTTTGTTATGACAGCTGCTCGGAGAAGAGGCTTTCCATACAGTTCCGCCGCTGAGAACAGTGTTGAAGCTGCAACAAATAAACACAAAACGTTACAAAAGCAAATTACTGTTACTTCAATACCATAAAGCTTTGATTAGGTAACAGATAACGCTCACGTAATAAGAAACCGTTCCTAAAATATTTTGTGGGCGTTAGAAAGGTCAAACAGACGCGTCAATTAATTCACCTTGCATTAAAGTTCACCTGTAGAATTACAATGACCTTTCTGTAGAAGGTTCAAGGGTGTGTAATAATTTAGATAGGTATTATAATGGTAAAGCTGTCAAGATTTTGTACAGTCATAGCCGGTTTTATGGTAAACGTTTAGAGCTCAGAAACGCTCATTCAGAACTCTAGGTGCTTTTTGATTAGGTTTCACACGTGGAGGTGATCAAAAAGCACTAGTTAGTGTCTATTTCCGAACATTATTTAGCAGCGTGGTTCACTTACACGTTTACACCATCGTCGATTAACATATCGAAAGCTCATTTCCTATTTCTACAGTCGTTTGGGAATATTTTATTGGGCAATTAAATATTATAGTCACGGCACATAATGCATACAACAAGCAAGTTCTAGGAAAGATTACCGGACAATGGTAGGTATGCGTATGTCTTATTGCCAAAGCGCTTTCTACAAACAAGATGTCTGCTGAATACAGAACAGGTAGACCTTCGCAGCCTATTGATGGCCGGCCCAGGAGTAAAAATATACGAGTCAAACGTGCTATTGGTAAAGTGATCATAGTTGACACTTTCTATGCCATATACATAGTTTGGTCGTGACCTCTGTTGTTTTATTTTAGATATTTCCAGAAAATTGACTTATAATAGGAACGCTCTTTGCTATCGGAACGCTCTCTTTAGGTTGGCAACCTATGCCTCTAACGATTTTTTGCATCACATACCCCGAAGAAAGTTGTCTTTTGTTCAAGACAATGTTTTTACTACATTTTGCAGTTTATGATTTACTCACAACAGGATTTGAACGCGTATAATTTACATATTTGCGTGTGCAGAGTGTTTCAGTTCGCATTCTCAATGGACCACGATCAGGTTGGCAGACGTGACTGCATTTATTTAGATCTTTCAAGAAACGTTCGTATTCACACGCACGACTAGCTGGAGCCTTATTCAATACCCTGCAATTCACTAATAAATATTCCGGTTATGATGTGAAAGCTTTTTGATTCATTTTGAACGGTTGGTTTGCGAACATATTGAGACATGCGCGATTGTATTGGTACACTTTTATAAGTCCTAAATTTATGATCAAGCATTACATCATTTTTTGAAAATGTGTGTGATTTTTTCTATTGTAATATGGGTTTTTTGCCTGAAATAAACGATTATTATTATTATTATTATTATTATTACCTACTCAAACTAGGCCACGGGATTATTCAGCAGCATAATTAGTCAAGTTGAAACAAAGTGATATTAGAGGAGGCCTATGTCTAGTGGACTAGTATATAGTAGTACTGTCGTGAAAAGTTCCCTTGCCATCTATTACGCCAGTGCCCATAGCCACTTAACACTCCGTCATCCTATGGAGGAACAGTACCAACGCAAAAATGATCTTTACGCAAAAAAAAATATACGTTTCTTAGCAAACATAGATCAAACACACAGCAGCTGTCTGTTTGATCTATGTTTGCTAAGATACTAACCTTGCCCTGGATATATTAAATACTTTTAATGTGCAAATTCGTTAGAAAAAATAAAGAATTTTATAAATCTCGGGAAGAAACCTAAACCTCTCGCTCCTTACGATTTAAAAACAAATTTATAGGACCAGATTCCAAACTTAAACTTCACTCATCGAGCGCCTATGTAATGACAATTAAATTATATAATAATCTACCTGACGCGTTGAAAAATGAGAAAAACGACAATCTTTTTATAAAACAATCAAATCTTTTATTAATCACAAAAGAATATTACACGATTGACGAATATTTAAACGAAAAATAAAAAATATGCAAACGAGTAAAATATACCTAACATGTTAAAAATGACGTACTCCTCTCTCTATACCTATTGTGTGCCCAGCAGGGTCTATAATGATATTTAATTAGATTATAAACACCTCTGTACACCTTTTATAATGCAATAAATGATTGAGTATAGGCTGATGATGATGATGGCGTCAGGATTACTGCCGCAAAAAAGTTTTAAACAAAAAGAGCTAACGATCTACATTGGTGGTAACTTACCGTAAATCTTTTCCCAAGCGATGAACGTTTCTAAATCCCTGCCGTCCCATTGCGTTGGTTGATATTCCACCACCAAAACCTCTCCCTCCAACGCTGCAGCAGGTGCCCTCGGCTCCACCGGGGCTTTAGAATCTCCAAGGAATAATAAACCTTCTGGGGGTGCCACAAGGTCAGCAGTTAATGAGGGTAAGAGACCGCTCATTGGCACAGCTTGAGGCGCTGACAGAGGACCGGTAGGCAGTCCTGCGACCACGGCACCTGCTTCTTGGAGGGGCTCGCAGGCAACCTCGGCGACTGTGCTGTTGCCCCATATTGTCACCTGAAACAAAAGACAGGAAACTAATTAGAGTTAAAATTATTTTGAACACAGATCTCGAAGCAGTGTTTGACCATAGTAGTCGATAACATTCTTAAAGGGACACATTATACCTACAAAGCGATTGGCGATGTAAGATGGCGGCTGTATCGAGCCATAAATCACAGGATCAATTTGCGTGGAAAAGCAGCCGTACCCGAGACTTGAATTTCTAGATGGCATCCTGACAAAGCCACGGCCTTCACCATTCTAACCTAAGTAAATGTGCGCATAAATCATAGATAGACTGGTGCACGCCTGCTACTAGATTCGAACCCTCGACCTTTAGATAAGAATCTGCCTTCGAATATTAATTTTTGTTGACATTGATTAAGTTCATAAAGTCTGACGATAATTAATGCTGACCTTCCAATGATAAACTTCAAAAAAATCATTAGAAACTTGCCCATGCTTGACTATGCACTGGAACTAAAGGAATGTGGCTTTTTTAAAGATCCAGGAGTATCTGGGCATAACAGGAACATTATAAGAGAACCTACAGTACCTACTACTGAGAATAATATTCCTAGAAGGTGAATAGTCATACACACACGCTTTGTCTTATCTAACACCATCTACCGTTATGATGCGCACGTTTGTCGTAATGACGATGAGAACGGAGATTTTCTGAACTCTGTTAATGTTCATAGTCAGCTTGCGTTTTAGTGGCAAATAGGCTCTTACTTTATTTTATTTCATGTGTGTCTTATAAAATATTTTCAGATGCTCAAATGGCAATTCTCTTACAATAATCTGACCAATATTACCCTCCCAACAAAGGAGAACAGGTGCCAATATGGTGTTGATGATAACAAAAATTAATCATAAAAACTGTAATCAAGGATGCATCAAGGCATCAGGTTTAGCTGCCACAGCGTACAAAGTAACCATTGGGTAAGTTGTCCGAAAGCTGTGCTCCGTGTAAAATTGGCTGGCCGTTGCTCACTGGATCTCGTTTCAATTTTTTTCCTCGTTGGAGATGCATCAGACGCATTATCCTGGATCGTATTGGGCGTGATGAAGTTAGGGTTGGCTCGGCGCTTGTTGCATCTTTTCGGAAACCAGATTGTTTTTATTAAGTATAGTTTTTTTAAGCGGTCCTTGGTTAGTCATGATTTATTTCTGCTCCAGGCGTAGGATATTCTTTGCATCAAATAAAATGTAGGTTAGGGTATTTTCCACAGTGTCATGTCGTACGGCATAATACTGTGGAGTACTGCGGCTGATGCAGAAACCATTTTCATTCTTCAACAAAAAAGAGCTATTTCCCTAAAAGATATGTTTAAAACTATTGATATAATGACAATGCCTTCTTTGTATATTTACATATATGAACATCATGTATGTATGTCAGAAAAAACTATGACCAGCATAAAAAACTAGGCGACGACGGGCACCTATTAATACCTACCAGAAATAGAAATAAACTCACTTGTATATCAACTACACTAGCTAGAATTAATAAGTCTTTTATAGGGCTAAGCGTCAAATTATAAACTTAACAAATTACCAAACTACATATTAAATCAATCAGAAAGTAAATTTAAAAAAATTTATAATACGTGTTCGCTAAAAAAGCTTACTATAGTGTTAAAGACTATCTGGATGACAAAAGGGCCTGGGAGCTCATCACATGAAAATAAAATAATTAAGCTGTATTTGTTTTCATAATTTTCTTTATTAACAAATTTCTAGTGGGTATCACTTTATCCAAATAAGTTGTGTTTATTATAATATAATGTCCCTAAACAAAATTTTAAAAAAGTGTGTTTACATAAGTTCACTACCTACGTAAATCACTTAGGTACTTACAATAAACGATTTGAAAGTGAAACTGAAATCTATCTTCCAAAGTGGAATCTATTGCTGGATTAAAAGCTTGTTGTTGTTTGCAGTAGTTATTTGGACTTTGTGTCATAGGTACCCCCTTACTCCCCCCCTTAGGGGGAAACTCCCTTTACTTATTTCTGCTTTTACCGAGCTAAAGTCAATAACAATACACAGCTGTTCTTATCTTGAAATGTTTTCCTTAGAAACTTGGGTTAGTAACATTGAATTACGCGATATTATCTTCGATTCAATCCCTTTGATAGATCGCGCTAAAAAAACGTTTGTTAGTCATGTTTTAAAACTTATAACCATTAATCATATTAATCAACAGTATAACAACTTTTATAAAATTTTCACTGATGGATCAAAAGACAATGATAGAGGTGGGGCTGCTTTCCTGGACCCTTATCTTGAATGTAGTGGTAAGTTTAGAATTGATTCCAATACATCCATAATGCATATTGAGTTAATTGCCATAGCAGAAGCTTTGTCATATATTAATTCAATTGATTTCGATAAATTTGTCATTTTGACTGACTCTAAAAGCGCTTTGCAACACTTGGCTCGATGTACCTCTCAAGTGAGAGGAATACCGATTGCCTATCAGATATTGGAATCAATTCTAAAGCTAAAATCGCATAATAAGAAGGTATGTCTCCAGTGGATTCCGTCTCACGTCCAGTTGAAAGAAAATGATGATGTGGATCTACTTGCATCGGGGATGGTATCCCGGTCAACCAGCTACCTCTTTTTTAAGACTTTATTAATTTAGTTAAAAATAAGTGTTCAGATGTTTGGCAAGAGTACTTCGACGAGAGATCCCGGGAGAAGGGAATCTGGTACAGAACCATCCAACCTTCGATACCTCGACGTCCATGGATTGATACCACCTTGTATAAAAGAAATTATTTAAAATCTATACTTAGATTGCGCTCCGGACATATTCCTTCGAATAAATTTGCTTTTCTGATGAAAAAAGTAACTTCGCCAAATTGTGAGGAGTGTGGCGTTATCGAGGACATTCAGCATATATTAGTGGAATGTGTTCGGAATGCAACTTTCAGATCGACCTGCTTTATTGAAAATCGCGCGATGGATATAGGATATGTGAACAGCCTATTATCCGACCCTTTTTGTGAAGATATTGTGTTTTTGATTAAGTTATTAGAGTTAGGTTTAGTTAAGCAATAGCTTTAATTTTGTTATATATTTTTTTGTATGTATACAACATAAATCTATTTTTTCTACGGGCGATGTTATCGCTAGCGATAAATCCCTCAAATAAATTAAAAAAAAAAAAAAAAAAATTGCTGGATTAAAAGCTTGTTGTTGTTTGCAGTAGTTATTTGGACTTTGTGTCATAATAGGTATTATAAGGAGACTCAATCAAGAGTTTTTAAGTTCCTTCCACGAATTCTGTCGGCTCTGACAGCCCTGAGCAAAAAATTCTGAGCGGGACCGGGCCCGTGCGCGAGCGCATAGCTGGGCCGTGTCGTCACACGGGCCCGGTAAAAACCACGTGAACCCGCCCAGTCAAGGTCTCTCTCCAGCATTTATTTACATGATACTTTAGCTACCTGCCTCCTGCCTGTATGTTGATGAGATTGTATTACCCGATTCGTATTTTACTAGAACGACTTGCATTATATTGGCGAGTAGTTATAATAGTTTGTTAAAAACTATTTTATACAAATAGTTTTTAACAACATACAACAAACATAAAGGTGAACTAGGTATCCTTCACAAATAAAAACTAGATACTTATGTAAATAAAAGGACAAAGTGCTGCCATCTGTCCTATTCCGCTAGAAGTTACACTGTTCAAATCAGCGCCATCTCTGCGATGCAAGCTGAACTACTACGATAATTTGCTAGCATGTAGTTCATCGAGTCTTAGTGTCAATGGTAATACACAGATGGCGCTACTAGTGAAATAAACATTGGGCCACATGAAACCTATTCAAATCAAAGTCCTATTATGCAACACATGCCATTATGATTAACAAACGATAGGTTATAGAAATAGGCACCTATTTAATTTGATGCGGAACAAAATTGGTAAGTAAATACAAATAAGAAAGAATGATCTGTCTTCTATAATCATGACATAGATCCACCAGACACAGAATGGTTTGTCGTCAACAAGGCTTCCTAGAATTTTAGAAATCAGAAACGTTAAAGGTTTGACCTCAAATTGTTTATGTGAAATGTTTGGCTAGTTATAGAATAGGTATACGATCTACTTAATTCTGTTGATAGCTTGTTCTTTTTTTTTTTAATTAGGTAATTATAAGACAAACGCGCTTTAGCTTTTAAAAATGTATCTAAGGTACCTACTTATAAGCTTCCAAAAAACAAAAAAAAAACTAGGTACCTACTAGGTCTTTGCTAGGTGCCTTTATGTAGGGACGAACAATTACTATTTCAATACAGAGATACTAATAAAACTCATAGCCGTCCTTTGTACACCCGAGTAGTAGGTAGGTACCTAATTGTAATTACTTCGGTACATATCTATTGATATCGTTTTTGTTGTATTATTTATTTATATAAAAGCACCAACAGAACTTTTTTGAGTTCTGTTGGTGCTTTTATATAAATATTATATACAATAATAATATAATATACATTCACTCAAAAACATTTATTTAACCTACCTACATTAAAATAGATACTTTTCTTGATTACGAGGGAGCTTCTTTAAGAGTCATTTAATATTTCCAACAAGATAAAGAGTATGGTCTCCGATGTAGGTACATTATGGTAAGATACGTACAAAATTATATTCTCGAATGAACGTTTGTTGACTGACACACTTTCTGAGTAGGTTGCTACCAACGATATTATAATTATACCTAAACCTACACATTACATCAAGCTAACGAAACATGCGCGTGCGCTTCATCCGGTAACAAATTGATACAAATCTAATGATATGCATATTTTCACTTTCAATATCGATAGACTTTCTCGTATTAATGCAGTGACGATTAATATAAGTGATTAGTCGTTTATTTAGTTGGCCGGGGGCGGGCAGCAGCGCCCCCTACAGAACAATTCTACCACCGAACAGCGATCCCCAAACCGCATGCCCAGCGTAGGGATTATGGGCATTACTCCCTAATAATAAGCAGAAGTAGAAATCCCCCCTTCTGAGATAAAATCCAATAAGGCGCTTACCAGGGGGAGGCCTGCTTCCAGCAGTGGACCAATATAGTTGGTGGGGTTGAGGTTTAGTAGTTTTATGAGTTTAAAAAAAGTAGTCTAGCCCCATTATACTTAATTATAGGATGGAGCGAAACCTATGGAGCGGGCACTTTAATATGTGGTGTGTTGACATACTACTGAATTAAACCGGGTCCAATTAAACATTATGTATGTCATCTATTTATGGAAACCGCACCGCACAACCGCACCCTGATAATTTCCCTCGTTAAGGGATGAAACGTTGATGTTCTTCTATCACAGTTAACCCACTCAAATTCACAACATAAATTTAAAAAATCAAGATTTAAAAAAAATTTGTACATATATAAACTGATTCCAAATGTTTTGCAAGACGTCAAGGGTCGTTACATTGATGAGGATTAGAAAATGACTTCCTATCTTTGTCAACTGTGTTGTCAAAAGTCAGGAGGTCACTTTCTATCACTTGTCGAAAGTTCGGCTCGTCTCGCTCTCATTGCGAATCTTTACCTCATTGTTTAGGAGTTGCCTTGTGAGTTGTGACCTATATTTGTTTGGGTTGCTTTTTTTGTATTGATAATGTATGGACGATGTTTGATAGTGTCAATATTTTGAACCATGACGTCTCCTTCGATTTAAATTTGGATTTCTCACCTAAAACTTCAAGTCACTATTGAATTTAACTTAATTTATTTTTATTTATCGGTACTTTGACAATTGGGTATTATTTTAGCGTGTAAAATTTTATTTTTGTTCTTTAGTTAGTACCTAACTTTGTATTTTAATTAATTGATTTTTATTTTACCAACAAACTTACTATTTGACTATTGATAAATCGGTAGGTATTTGTATCGTATTTTCTTTATTAATCAAAACTTATTCTATTCTTATTTAAACCGGAGAAGGTTTGTCTAGTGTCGACAGTTTTTGCTATTTATAGGATGTGCGTTTTTCTCGGATTGATAAATTTTCGAAGGGGTGGTTCATGGATGTATGTCAGTGTGAACTCAAATATGTTATAACTAATGCACCGTACCTATACATACTAAACGTATGTTATCGAGCAGTGAGCAGTTATCTATATACGAGAAATAAAAACCGTCTGAACGCACCAGATACCTATTACCTATAGGGTGCATTGAAACAGAACTTCACGCTCCACTGCCGACATCTTTATTATAATATTATATCGACTGCCAGTAAGCCAAGCACGGGGATTGTTGTCTAGGGTAGAAGAAAAATTACGACACTTTGTCATTGAATGCTTAAATTATTTAAAATTCGTTCCTTCAACTCCAATAACGTACCCAATGTATGACGATGAGATGTTATTATTGTCTATTCTACCTTAGAGAACAATCCCTGTGCTTGGCCTACTGTTCTATTATTATCTATACCATCAATAGATAATGCTAGTATAATAATAGAACAGTAGTTCCCTTCACATCTAATAAGATAACCAATTATTTTCTTTGTTCATTAATTCACCATAAGACTCCGTTGTTTTATCAGGTTCTGACTTTTTAGTAGGATGATGATTATTTGTAAAACACAGGAAATGTTCTAGATTTAAAAATTAAAATGAATGGGAAAAATGTGATCGTTGCGAGTATTCAATACTTGCAGAAATACCTACTGTTCGTAACGCAATAACTAGGTATAAATAAATATAAAACCATTATTTCATTACATTCAATAACGAACGCTGCTCGAAAGTAAAAACGTTCGTGTTTATTTTATTATCGGATGCGAATAGAAGACTACAAAGAATCAATATATCAATCAGTACGCGTATCAGAATATCGAAAATTACACCTCGTACTCAATATCATTTGCAGTTAGCAATGGTTATGCTATACTATCAGCAATCAATTTAATATTCTTTTGTACGCCAGCACCAAATATAGTAGAGAGAATTGTTTGCTCGGACATAGACACTTATTTGGCGAGAAATTTTAATGTAGACGTGAAGCATTGTTTAAAACCAAATTAAATATATTTAGTGACATGCAAATTGTGGGGCAGCCTGAAATGCTTAGGATCAAAGACCACGCAAAAAGGAGTTAGCAAGTAGCAAGTGGGTATGATAAAAACTATTAGGGATCTTTATAGAAACCTACCATGAGTTGTCACAGTTAGATCGCCTGACGTTACCAGTAGTTACATAAATATTAGTACCGCGCATTTTAGTACCCAACTATCCGCTAGAGGCGCTGTTCAAGTTTTCATAATTTTTTTTTAACTACAGTCGCTAGCGATTATAGATTGAATTTTTAAATTGGGCTACTGTAGCAAAAACGAAGAAATTATAGAAGATACCATAAGAAAAAATAATACCACGACGAAGCCGGTTTCAACAGATTTCTATAATTTCCGTTTTAGCAAAAAATACCCTGTTATTTTTGGAAGTAAAGTACAAAACTTGGCCATTAATATACATACCAGACCCTTAGCTTTTAGCTGTATAAATAATAAAGAGGGAGCCGGTCCTGAAACTTTGAATTAATGATGTGGATAAAGGTCTGGTAAGTTAGGTACGTTCTGAAATCAAAGGTAGAACTGAAAGGGTCTTCGTAAAGGCAATGAAATGTAAATTACCTAAGTACGCACTGATTATATCTGATATTATGAAATATCTACCTGTGTGTAGAAGGCACATAAACATTAAGCTAATGCATAAATTACCTATTTTATTAAAATGGTAGGTACCATGTTATTAAAAATGGTAGGTAACCTAACTCAGAAAATTACATTAGGTACCTACGTAGGCAAAAACCCCCCTTTATTTGGAGGAAGCATGTTCTGCATTGAACGTATGTATGCCGATAAGGTAGACAAAACAGGGTTAGGTACGAGATATATCGTCCGCAAATAAACTTCACTTTTGAGTAGAGGTACAGTACAACTCGTCCGAATCAAAAAGCAAGAGACTTTAGATTCGTAAGAGGTGTACCCCTCTCTTAAAAATGAAGCGGTCAACTCGCCCGAGGACGAGTTTTTTCGCGGATTAGATTTACCCCAACACACAAAACAAGAGCAGAATGATTTGGGAGCTGGTGTGTATAACAACGTTACCAACAGACAACTCTGATATTTAGAAGCTATAAGTACCTACCTGTTTCACAGGGGGCAATACTCGTACAGGTGGTATAATACGAAAATGGTGTATTGACCGGTTTGTGACTTTCAGTTAATAATAATAGAGTCTTGGATATTCTGCTAGAGCTACGAGATTTTTTAGTGGTTACAATTTTATTATTGTTGATGTTATGTGGATTGTCCAACATTAGTTATTAACTATTATTGTTGGCTATTCTTTTTTTAAAAAAACCATATATCTTTTTAACCTATAATTCCGCAGACTCGGAGTTTTTGAAGCTTTCATAATTATTTTATATCATATTGTACGAACGTAGAACTGTATCTTTTTTTCAGTCGTTCTCTTGCCTGGTTCTTTCCTTGTCTCCTAATTCTATTGAATTCCACCTTTTCCTCAAGCTGTCTCGTTCTCATCGTTATGGCTTCCCTGAAAGGCCAACTAAGAACTCAGTTAGGCTTAGTTTAAAGTAACTGGAGGTTCAAGGTCTTTTGATTTATTAAAGATACGCTCCATGATGGATATCGATAAAAGCAATTTTTTTTGTGTACTTTATTATAGATAATTTGTGTGGATTTAGCAAAAATGTGTAGCCAACGATTATTTTGTAAGCCACTTTTTTCATACGAATAATTAAATATTACAAGTTTTCTTGGAATAAATAAAATATTAAAAACTACAAACCTGTCTTTCGATAGATTTAAGCAAAAAATAATGATTGGTGAATTTCAACTGGTTTCCAAAGATATGACTCCACTCGATAAAACCAATCGATGGTATCCATGATGGATACCTTCTAAAAATTATTAAGAGTAGAATCAATTGGCCATAATTTAATGTTTAAAAATCAAAATACTTAATTTGCATAATGTGATAAAGTGGTGATAAAAGAAAACAAGACTGCAGGTTTCCATGCTGTTTATGATTAACAATGTCAAGGCAGCCGGAGTTGAACTGCATTTTAAAATGTTACCTTTGTATATTTCGTTCTCTTCTACTTGTTTATTTTCATTAGCAAATGAGCTTGTATAAATAAAGGACTGGTTAAATTAATATAACCTCTTTCTTCTTTTTCTTTCTTCTTGTTCCTATATTATCCAAAACTTATAAAAGTGTCTCAAGGATTATCACATGTTACTCGTACCTTCCTACCTACCAAGCAGATAAATAAGGTTCACTTGTTGCCATATTTAGGCACTTCTTTGTGCTAAACTATTGGCAACGCTTTGTTTGTCACGAGAGTTTCAGGACAAGGTGTTGTTAATAAAAAATGCAAAGCACTCAAGGTGAGTTAGTCGGCACAATGAACGAGCGCGGTTGAGTAACTGCCAACGTGTATTATCACAGAAAACAGAATGATTGTCACTTTGTCATAAGTGGCTTCAGTATACATAATTAAGGTAGGTAAGGTCCATAACTGTGCATCTGGCTTGTATTCTAAGCCGAACGAAAATCATCTAATTTAATTGTAAAGCTTCATAATGACATTCTCAAATTTATTTAATCTTTGTTTTCTATATCAGTATCATTTATTCAGTAACACAGTTCCACTATAGGGTAAATGCTGTCCGGTCGTCCACTTTTCGATTTAATTTTGTTATCAAACGTTTGTAAGTAGGTACGTAAATATCGCAGATAATGATGAAATTACTACTATAAAAAAACAAAATTACGTAAAAACGATATAAATCGATCGATTTTTCCGGACGGGTTTTTGTTCATAGTCTACCTACTAATAACTAATATTCTACTGAGTATAAGTATTTTCTTTAAGGACCTAATTTATCCTGTTGCAAATAATGTACTCGTATCTCGTAAAATTTAAAGGAACAAGTCATTCGTGACATGTTTGTCATGAATGACTTGTTGGTATTTTAAATCATATAACAGTATTCTGACGAGGGTTTAACTCATGGTTTCAATCTAACCAGTTTTGAGTCTTGTTTATTTCGTATGGCAAAAATAATAACTGTATATATTATTTACGATATAACATTACTTATCGATTTTAAATGAGTATAGTTTTTAAATCAATGTCATAATGGTTTTCTAGCGATTGCCCTACCTACCGTATTTATCTACCCGTGTTAAACGCTTCATTTATATTTTGCTACTTATGCGGTGATTTGTGAATATAACAAAAACTTCCTTTCTCTATTGCTAAAACTGCAAGTTAGGAAATGCATGTTCTGTTACCAAGTTTCTCACAGGTTTTCCACTATTGTACTCGCGTGTACGAATTTCCGGTTCATTTGATCCGAAAGTGTATTTATTGTGTAAATAGGTGTTAGTAGGTATGATTTTAGCTTCATAATATTTAAAAAACCTAATTGAAAATGAAACAACTGATGGAAAATTAAACAACCAGTTCCAACTCTCCACTCGTGGCACTGTATAACATTTTCATCGCAAACTGATAATGATAACTAATGTGCAATTTGTATAACGTGTCCTATATTTTATCCTTAACTTTGTTTTGTTGTCCCAGATTTCACAAATACTTTTGTTCGGTTTCTTATAAACTCTTTCGGTTTTCCATGAAAATAAAGTATAACATTGTAACGTCAAAGAAAAATCGCTGTTTTATTATAAAAACCTACCTTAAGAACCCATCTTACCTATTGCTACACCCTAACCGGGTCCATAATAATAATTGATCAGTTTGATCACCTAAGAGTATCAGAATAGGGATGTGAAGGCAAAAAATACATGACTAATGTAATGAATGACTAAAGTTGTTCCACCTCTACCCAATAGGTACCTAGCAAAGTGATCCTGAATGCACAACCCTACATAAATATCTACAGAAGTGGAACAAAATGTCTTTCGAAATTTAAAATAGTTTTGAGGGATTTTAATCTGCATTGAATGGATTCCAATGTTTGTTTTCCATTATTCGGCTTAATTTTATTTAGCTACTACCTAGCAAGTGTGTGTCAATCCTAAAAGTAACGCATTGGAGTACTTTGTAACGTGATGTCTTCTTTTTAATAAATTAATTTAATTGAAATCAGTGAAGATAGCGCAATTTCATTTTTAAATTCTTATGGCTGCCAATCCATAAGCATCAAAAGCAACCACAAGACTCCACAAAGGTACACAATATGCTTTGAGATAGTTGTGTTCAATTGATTAGGCAATGTTATACGATAACAATGTTTATGCACATTTTCAATAGCGTGCCAGATGATTTGCGTTTCTATTGATGTGTTGATGCGGTTCATGATATACAAATCGTACAAGACATTACGTAAGCATTAGTAACGCGGAAACCAATCGTTGAATGATTGACGTGTGTGAAAGTTCAACTTTATGCCGGGCTGATAAGATTCAAAGTGATTGATTTACTTTTGAGTTTGATAGGGGAAGGTGGGCAGGTTGAGACCTATACTTATTGAATAGAATCATTATTTACTTAAGTACATGGTTTTAATTTTTCCTACCCAACGACTGTTTTTGTAACCGTAAATATGCTGAGCTTTATTAATCTTAGAGCTCTTCTAGTCAATTTAAATAACATGTTACTCACAGTATGTTTAAAAAACATACGCCTATCCATAATACCATTAGGTATTCAGTCACAGTCAGTCTGACGATTCGTTTATTGATAAGTACATTAAAATTTTCCGTCATATCTATGAAAAATATTATAATTTTAATAAATCGTTTGGACCAGTGATGATCTCTTTCTCTATCTATCTTCCATAAAGATTATAGTTATGCGATAAACGATCTCTATAGCAGGCTAGATTACAAATCACCCATATTAGAGCATCTTCCTCTACGTTTTAAATAATTTGTTTCACGCAACGTTTGCAAATTACCGTAATGCCTAACTGTGGCATGTGCCTGCATGTATCATGCATTGGGGGCGAAACACGGAATAGTTTTTACGAGAAGAATGCACTGATTGGGTTTGCATGATTTATTTATAACAATTGTAAATATGTGCACACTTCGGTCGTTGAACTTGTTATCTCGTAAGTGACCTTCAGATATGGTGTCTTTTGTTATGGATGTAGGAACCTTCTTAAATGGAAAAGGACTTTAAAGTGTGTAAATACTTTTTTTAGATCATTGAAATGATTTACAGGACTTGGACACAAAACAAAATCATTAATATGGTCGTGGTTAAAATATATACTAATTGAATGCTAATTTACTAACCTTATGCTAACAAATGTAGGAAGTACAAATCGATTATAATATAATTTGGCGATAAATAATAAAAGGCGATTGTAACAATTCACTTGCCTTGAATTTAAGAATATGTGCACAAAACATGCGAATATTATAAGAAAACCTTGACCTAAACAATTAAAGCCTAAAACAATTCGAATAATATAAAAAATACTTTATTAGTATTTAGGTATATCGCATTCACTGCCCAGTCTCGGCGGTACCATCCGCAGGGGTGCACCCGGTGTCTTCAGCCATGAAAGTGAAAGAAAATTACAATCAAATAACTGTTTTTTTTTAACTAGTATTTACAAATGAAACAGTCGACCTTACTGCACGGTTGCAAACCATCTAGCTAGAGGTAGCTCAACTGATCCATATCAACATAATTATATAAAAAGGTTAAGTAAATGGTTATTGGGTGCAGAAAAGGATAGCCATAGGATTTCGCGTTCATAGGAGCGCGACAGAGCATACGTTGTTAGAACGGCGGCGCGGCGTAAGCGCCAAAATCAAGTTTTTACTTATTTAGAAGAAAACTACACAACATATGCAGAAACTGGTTCAAGGAACCAAATAATTAGTAATACCCTACGAATCAAAACATAAATTATTTCAATAGACCGCAGGGTTCCTTTTTTATCGTCATTTTTTTCACAGTCGTGTTTTCACTTTTAAGGAACGATAAACGATAAGACCACAGAAAAAATTTAAAATTTTATTTAATTCCAGTTTTGTACCACGGGGATCCCGTGAATACTGAGATCTAGGCCTAGTTTGTCAACCAAACCAGTTAAGTTCGCATCTTAATTCTTCGGGATAAAAAAAATTCTGACGCAGGACCGGATGGCATGAAGGGAGGCTGTACCCAGCAGTTGGTAAAGAGGGTGGTGATGATGACGATGGTGAAGTGAAAGACAAAGATATGCCAGGATTTGCAAGCACACCGCATCTTATTGTACAGCAATCAACATCAACGATGCAAAGGTGTGACGAAATGAGGGAGCTCTTTTTGCTAGACTATTTGCACATTTGCATGTAGGTGACCAACGTGTGAGGTGTGACAATGTATTTAGCATTTATATTCATTGAGAACACTGTACTATACGGATAAGGATTTTGTTTTATTTTTTGGATCTGCTAGAGTCGACATCATTAAGTGATCAATGTGATTATTAAACTACACATACACTACACTATTACATTAATATATAGTAGGTACTAGCTGCTGCCCGCGGCTTCGCACGCTCTTTTCTTTTCGGGTCCAGAATGCCTGTGCTCGCTATTGTTTCCACATCCCACCACGGACCCACGTTACTCCCTTCTTAAACTCATCTAATATCTTAAAAATGTCAGCTCGAAGAAGGCTACATCTGGCAGTGCTTATTTTTGGTGTCATAAACAGACAGTGTCCTACATACCTCGCTGACAAGCTAGTTTGGGCTAGGGACAAGTCAAGATACCCTAGCAGAGCATGCTCTTGGGTTTTCTGCATGCCGAAGCACAGGACTATGGCTTTTAGAGGATCCTTCAAATATTCTGCTTCCAAATGTTGGAATGATCTCCCGCCTCCGGCAAGGGCTGCAAAATCATTATACACCTTTAGAAATCAACTCAAGAAACTCCTAATTACTGAACAGAAACTCCTACAGGTATAAAAGTGAGGTACCTACACTGTAGGTAGTTAATACGTCCTGTTGTATTTCCTTGGATTCCATAATTTGTCACTCAATGTTTTAATCGTTCTCTAATTCCTTTAAAAACCTTTAAAAATTGTTAAAAATTACTGGATTTCTTTTCGATTAATATTGGCGCGCTGAACGATGTCAGCATTTTTTTACATTTATGTTAGTACCTACTTTTTTCTCTTTGGTTGAAAGCCAACGGATTCTTCTTCTTCTTTTATTTTTGGCTCTGCATCATGTTCGCATTACGCTGCGCTCATGAGATCATTGTTTGCACACTTGTCAGTGTCGCGACGAAAACAAGTCAGTTGGTGTAGTGAGCATAAATCTGAGTGTAATTATAGCTTGTTTTTCCTAAGTGTATCTGTAATCTTTTTATTGTATTATATTCTGTTCAATGTTCCGTAAATCATGTTTTGTACCATCCTCGTTGTATTTATTTATATATCGTTAATGTAATAATGTTAATTACCTACTGTGCCGTCACTCCGTAAGGGCCCTAACTGAAAACCAGCGCAGTATTGGGCAAATGCCTAATACTGCAAAATGCTGAGTTAGGGACACCTTTTTACCCTTCCTTTTAATGTACTTTACTTTTGTTATGCTATTATGTTTTTTGGGTAAATAAAATGTATTTTATCTTTTATCTTTATCTTTCCGGAATAAAAAGTAGCCCATGTCCGTCCCCGGGATACAATCTACCTTCCTGCCAAATTTCATTGAGATCCGTTCAGCAGTTTAGGCGTGAAAAGGTAACAGACAGATGTACTTTCGAATATATAATATTAGTATGGATATACTTTATTGCTGTTGCAAACTCCCTTGTCACAAATATATCTTAATACAAATGTGTTTTAAATTTTATTCTTTAACGGTTATCTCAGTTTTTGTCCTTCAAAGTCACAAATTCCATTGCTTCTTTTTTTAAAATCTTTAACGAAGCAAAATTACAAATCAATAATAAAAACGAATTAGAACTAGTATTGACAATTGAAACAATTAAGCTAACTGCAGACTGTTGCAAGCAATCTACAGGTAGCTTGATGCAACATATATAACAAACACACATAACTTACAATAAAATATCCTGTAAAACATATTATATGTATATTGAATTGCAATATCATAGAAAAAACATTCATTCCACTTACAATATATAAATAGTACGTATCAGTTTCGACCACCAACTGCGCATTACCAAATACAGCGGTCACGTATCCTCGATTCAATAAAAGTTGTGTCGGTATTGACCCCGATTGGGAAATGTGGAGCATGACGACCATCTGATAGTTCACTACAGATGTTCAGTACTGATAATGTACCTACTAGTTCTGCTCCAGTAGCAATAAGGGTGAAGTCCGGATTGATGTCCTAGGAGGAATTCGTGGGCTTATTCCAATTTTCCTCTTTGAAATTCCCCTTTAACTCATCTGTGGCTTTGCGGCTAATTAGCTAATTAGCGCGGACTTCGCGAGTCCGCGACACAGATAATGGGTAGAAATGGGAATTGCTCCACTGCTAAAAAACCCAACTTGGGAATTGCTCCACTGCTAAAAATTGCAATGCAGTTTTAGCTCTCTATGAGTTTTAGGTAAGAAAATAAGCTAAATTTTAAACACACGTTTATTGAGAAGTGAGGATTTTTGCCAGTGGATCACAAGTGAGGTGACTATCTGGAATTTTACCCTATATGGTTCAGTAGCAGATATTACAACATAATTCTTATCCCACCCTTGACTGTCCTTTTCGTCTCAGATTTTGTAACATGAAAAGTATAGTGCTTCACCTAATTAATTGTATCTTACCGTCAAATGTTAATTAATTTATAATATCCTGTTATTATTGACGACGGCAAGAACAATAAATTGACTCTACCGTGAATTTGGTTGGTACTTTAAACTATTCTACACTTAGCTCAACCTTTTGTTTTTTAATTTTGTTAGAACCTACTCGAAACGAAGGCCTCAGTATGCATTTTACATTTAGCGCCTTCGTGTTTCATGTTTTTTTAATCATAATTTTTTTTCTCAATCGTGTTTTTACTGTGTTATTGAATTTTATGTAATTCCAGTTTTTTCTTTCTTTTATTTTATGTGATTCCGTGAGTACTGAGTTCTAGGCCTAGATTGACAACCAAACCCGTTAGGGTCGCTCTTATGCTGTAGTAAATTGTCACGTTCACTAAAATTGTTACCGTTTTGATGTTTTATAAACTCATACTAGACGTGCAGGTAAAAAACGTCACAACGTAGACCAATGTGATGGTACAGTCGGTAGAGTCATCTCTACCGACTGTACCATCACATTGGTCCTTCTTCATGAAGTCAAAAACCTACGTACCTGAAACAAAAATAAGGGTTTATTAGATGTGTCAGAGAGCAAATTACTAACAATACAGTCACTTAAACTAACAATAGACGAAAAGGTCGATAGCACTTAAGAAAACAAACTATTGTAGGCTAAATGAGTAATAGTATGTAACCACGGCTATTGCATCGGAATATCTGGCGCTCATAGCCCTCAGTAGGTCAGCAGTAACACATGTTGTATGGTAAACATAGTAACATTTTCGCTGGTGCATAAACGCGAGTAAAAATAAAAATACATATTTATGGTTGGTATTTATCCTAGTTTTTTTTGTAAACAAAGGGTTTACAAAACTAAAGAATATATTGTATAAAATATTTTACTACCCTGGAGATTGGAGCAAATCGCAGAAGATCAAAACAAATTTTGGTGTTGCAAGCTTTAATTCATCATTTAATTAGCCTCTAGACCGATTTCGAACTCCAATTTAAGCCTTTTTTGGTGCGCACATGCAATTAATTAGATAACTTGCTCTTTTCTGTTATTGTTATCAGGATTTGTGAAGTTTTTATACTAAAATGCATTTGTTGACATAAAAAATCTTGGATTCTATAACCTGTAGTTTGGTAATAAAAGAAACTCAGAAACATAGCTGTAGCCAGTAGTTTTCTATCAGCGGAAAAAATAGTGTAATTTAGTGATTAAATTCCTACACATTGCACTTCCGTTGACATTGAAGCCGCTGTGATCCTATTATAGAAATAAGTGCCACAAACATAATAGCCATTACATAACTCTATTGGTAGTTAAATAGGAATTACATATTCCATAGATCTGTATCATCAGAACAAATTAAAATTACTAAATGTACGTTATTACATAATATTTTATGTATATTATATCTTTGAATATAAGCTTCCTACATCATCACTAACAGCCTATACTAGTCCACTGCTGGACGTAGGCCTTCCATAATGAGCGCCATAGCGCCCTGTCTTGTCGCATCAAATCCCTAGACACTACAATAATTAGTTGAATAAAGTCAGATGGAAAGCAAGCTTATTAAAAAAGTAGGCTAAATCACGAGCGAACAGATTTGAATACATACGAACAGCAAACATTCGATTTTTTTTAAACAAAGCTTGAGTGCATAATATTAAAAGCTTGTCCCATGTCTACACAATAAAACTGTCAGTTAGCGAAGCTAGCTTCAAAAGTTGTCTAAAACCGGTGCCTACCAACCGGTGCGGTGATGCCGGGATATTCTGACAATGACCGCGACCTTGTGAGATAATGAGAAATCACAGCAGTTTTTGCAATAAATACAAAATGTGTACCTGCCAAACCTGCCGTTTGTGGCAATAGAGTCGCATATTTTAACGTAGCTCTTTTGTTTTTTAAATCTCCAATATTGAAATCGAATGATTTACAAAAAATACCAATCGAGAAAGTCTGTTTTTGAAATATCAATGAATATAGAACTTTCACCCGACCCCAGGCGGGCTAGAAGACTTACTTTCAATACTGCTTTAATTAGCACGTCTGTTTGTTTAGTGATTAATAAGTATGCATTGTATATGCAAGCCTTGCAACCAGCTGGTTAAGTGGAAGCTCGCTTTCAAATCGTACTTTATGAATTAGATAAAGAAAAAGTTTAAAAACTTGTAAATGAAAACCAGTATTTATTTAGTGACTATCTGACCAAATAGCTAAAACATACGTCTTTAGTTGGAGTTAACCATTGTTGGTAGGTTCAACTACATAACAAATATATTAAAAATTCCTACAATAAATACAGTAGAAAAATAAAAATGGATCATCGTGAAGTAAATCAAATTTGACTCAAAAAACTCTCTAGGTTCCGAAGAAGAAGAAAGAGCAGGCACAAGTAGGAATCAACTAGGTACATACATAGTGATTCAAGACTTACTGATCAATATCTTCCAAATGTATGTAGAATCACTCAATACGCTCAATACCATTTTCAAAGTAACTCGGCCAGGGTTACTAAACTCATTCGTAACCTTAAGCTGCTTTCAGACTACGCTATACTATAAATTAAAGTAATGTGCTATATAGTACAGCAAAAAAGGACCTACCTAATGCTATACTATATAGCATGGCGTTCACATTACGCGATATTATCGCAAGCATTTATAGTTTAAAGCAAGCTCAGTTGACCGCGATCTTTGAAGAGTGTACAAAGTCGTGTTATGTCGCTCGTTTCGCTTGGAGGACGGCCGGGTGTGAGAGAGGATGAAGAGGGCGGCGCGTGATATAGCATAGAATGAACTCAGCGCATCGCACCAATTTTATAGCGTATAGTAAGCCAATAATATATAGTACAGTACAGTGTGAACGTATTTATAACAATGTATGGTGCGTGATATTGTTGTTCTATGAGCTATATTACTATATGCTATTATATTATAGCGCCGTCTGAAAGCCGCTTTACGTCACCTTAATGGTAATGAAAGATTGGTTAGAGTTGCATTGGCGAAAATCTTAAGTTAAGTATTTTGGCACAACGCCAAAACAGATTTTGGAATTTATTAGCTCCTGCACTTAAATACTAACGACGTTTCTATAAATGTATACCATTTTACCAAAACAATATTGACTGAAGCAGAGTCTGCCGCAGAGAGAAAATACTGAAACTTTGCACCGGACTAAATGGTTTTTAATTCAGATTGGGATTTTAAAATAATGTTTATAAGTAATTGAATCATCAATCCCGTGTTATTATTCCGTGGTCAATGTGTGTGTGGCTTTCAATTTCACCTCTACTGGACGCCAATTCGATCTCAATAATCTTTTACCATCTTCTATATCTTCGATCGATATTTTTAAAACACATTTTTGAAAGTTTGGCAATACCAAATGGTTATACAACTCAATACTGCAAGGAGCATTACCATACAGCGAGCCGTATACGGTGAGTCTGTAGGTCGGCACTATTGTTCACACACCAATAGTATGTCTCTACACGCCTACAACTATCGAAAAAAACTCAACAATGCTTTTGCCAACTTCGTAGAATCCTACCTAATGTAACGTGAAACTTTGTTGAATGTTTATCAAAGAAACTCTGTAATTATTAAATAAGAGAATACGATATCGGACTACGCGAAAATATAGAGGAAGATCCAGAAAAAATACAAATATGTAAACGGTATATCTATGCTTACAGTATATCTGCTCGTATCTATAAATTTGTATCTGTATACTATGTACATGAAGCAGAACTGCGACCAATTATTATCATAGTGGCTAATCTATAACCTTGTTGAATAGATAACAAAGGACATAGATACGGATTTATTTTTTCTCATTTATTTGCAAAACCCTCATTGATTTACCTATTTTTCTCGACGTTTCAACATGTTGTTTTATATAGTTTTTATTAAATGTTATTATTATTAGTAAGGGTTAAGTTTGTTTTTATAACGGGATATTGGGACTGTTTTGCCTCGCGAATAAAGTCCCTTAAAACACAGAATAAAAAATTGCAGGTAACTTAAAACATAAATGGTGATTTTCTCTTCGGAAACACTGTCCTTTTGTGAATGTATTGTATTAAATTCAAGGCCTTTTCTGTCAGCCAGCAACGCAACAGTAGTAATCGCTTGGAAGATTGATAACTACAGCTGAACAATAGATTGCATGGTTTTGTATTTTACCTGTTCTTTTTGTACATTAATATTTTTCACGCTTTCCAGTAGGTAGGTAAGTACCTACCTACTGGAAAGCGATTCATAGATTTCATTAACTAACTCAAGTGAGTTAGTTAATGAAATCGAATCTTTAAGTTAGTTTAGTGAGGCCGCACACCTGATATCGCCATCCCATCTTAAGGAGAGATTTCAGTTTCTGCATTCTTCTCACGGTCTCTCTCTAAGGTACCCTGATACCCTGCTCCTTGTATCTCCAGTGCAGAGAACACCTTTTTACAGTGACTCTTTCACTGTTCAAGCTGTCAGACTTTGGAACGATTTGCCAGCGGATGTTAAGAGGGCCACACCACATCACGCTTTCAAAAGGAAAGTTTAGATTTACTTTTTATATGTCACGTCACACTAGAATATTTAGCATGTCCCTTAGAGTTACTAAGTATAATTATTTTGTTATATGTATTAGTGTATTATTTTAGTAAGTAGGTATTATGTGTATTAGTTACTATAAATAGTTTGAATTTATGTTGTTAAGCACCAAGTCCTTTATTTTCTCACCATTGTTTTGGTTGCCTGGAAGAAATCGCTTTTAGCGTTAAGGCCGCCAGTTCCATTGCTGTTCTCTATAATATGTTTAATTAGTACTATCTGTTTTATAAGGTGATGAATAAAGTATTATCTATCTATCTATCTATATCGCGCAGATAAACGTGGGCGTAAATGTGTCGCGTTACAAATGTGGCGCTACCAAGTATATGTCTGGTGTGCGGCGTCACTTACTTGCGGATTTTTTAATTGTTTTTTCATTGTTGTACGTATACTAGTACTGTCGATACCATGACTACTTACATATATTATATAGAGCAGTCATTAGAATATAATTAATGTTTTAACCTACACCGAAACGTAAAAAAGTATAGTTTTTCGTTTTGATATCTATTAAATAATGGATGGACAATCCAATCAGCATCCCCCAAAGTAAGCAGATCTTGTATTATGTGTACTATTTAAGATGGAACTTACTGGTGCTTTTTATACTTTAAAGACAATAATTACTAAGGAACATAATAACTATAAAAAATATTATCTATAGGTAGTAACGATTTGTTTAAAAACATAGTGTGTTTGAGAAGTAATAAGTCACGTACTGAAACTTGGCTGGAACGTGAGATAAAAAGAAGGTTCGGTATTATACTTTACTACTATTACTACAAACATTAAACAGAATAATGTTATAACAAGCGATAGCATTTTTTCCATAATTTTATATACAGTGTGTGGCGTAAAGAGTGTTTAATCCTTTACCTACGGGTAAGGGGCCACATAACTGTTCAAAAAATAACAAAGAGCGGCCCAAACCAAGAGCGGTAGCTATTTTGATTTGAACACTTAATGTAAGAAATTCCAATGCAATAAGCTAGTTTCAACCTTACGTGTAATTTGAAATAATTACCCTTCCTTCAATTCCTGTTAAGATAAGGGTATCTTAACAGGAATATTCTTTCAATGCAAAGAAACACTAACACCCGAATTCAAGAACAATACTTATGTAAGTTAGCAAGCAATACTGTGCTAAGGCATTTCTCACTGCGTTCGTTATGATAGGCCATTTCATTCACAAACAACACTCAAGCGACACTTTACTATGCGAACGCACTGCGTCGATGACAGATCTGTGATTGGTCCGTTTCTGTTGCTAAGTTCTCTTTAATGTTTGGCAGATTTGCGGATTACATTAATATAACCTATAAAAACTTGCACAAACTTAATAACACAATTTTGTTTCCATAGAAACTGAATATGAATACAAACAAAATCTCAAAGCAAAGCAAAACTGACAGAACATACAAAAAGACACAACAAAAAGATGACATAGCTACACTATGCGTTGGTTAAAATATCTTAGCTACTTTACGTAAGGGTCGTCCCAAATGAACGCATAGCCTTACATATCACTCAAGTATTGTTTATGAGTCGGATTGACCGACCCTATGCGTTTGTGTGCACGCACTGTGAGACCTCATAGCATTGTTCTTGAATACGGGTGTATGACATACACCCGTAATCAAGAACAATGCTATGAGGTACTACAGAACTACATAAATACTACAGAAATCTGTAGTAGGTATGACACATTGAAAACGTGACGGATGAATTGGGTCGGCGAGTGTGTGGAATGGTGGGCTCGCCGGCTATGTGTGGGAGGAAGAGGGGACGGCAGTCGGGCCATGGTAAGTTTAAATGTTCCCGTGGTTCGGCGAAAATGGCGAGAGGAGTCACCGGAGAGGTTTTAGTGGGTATTAAGTCCTTATCAGGACGTCGAGTCCCACATAATTCTGGTCCCCCCCAGACCAGTCTATTTGTAAACGAATTTCCTCGGCTCGACATTGTGTTATACTACAGATTTCTGTATCTCAATGAAGTGGGCAAGTTATTTTATTAATCGGCCACTCAGGTGATCGTACATTTTTTTTACACTACCTATTGGTCAAAACTTTTGGAAAAACATTGCAAAATATTGATTGTATGTGCTAAAATAAAGTCATTACATTAACCATAAAAATTAATTAGTTTTACCGACTGCTCTCTTGATATATCAATGTATATTTTGCTTAGATGTGTTTGTGTGGACTAGTGAGTCATACATAAATGTTCAAGTAATGATCAACAGGAAAGATATTATCAGAATTTTCTGATTCATTGACGAGACTGACATTTAGAGACTAAAGACTAACCTACATTTTATAAATACTTATTCGAATAATTCGAAAATTAAATTAGCTCGAATATTCGAATATTGAAATTGCAATATTCGAAAATTTTATTGTAGATTATAAAGATAAAGAACCTACTAAAATAGTTTTTGAAGACTATTTTTTACTATGAATTTGTGGTTGATTGTGCGTATAAATCGGCAATGTCTCGTTACGGTGACACAAGTAGGAGCCTCCTCCTTTTTCCGAATTCAGTTAAAATTACTCGATATTACATAGAGGTATATACATATACATACCTTCATGGAGCAAGTATTGATCTGTATCAAGATGGAACATGATGGTCGTACGTAATAGATGTTATATCAAGCCATTGTCTCACCATGTTACTGTTAACTTATCATAACAAAGGCGTCATCGTTATTAATTCCCATTGAAGACTTCCACTTTCATCTGCGTGGGAAAAAACGGGCTTATTAAATTATATGGAGTTTTTCACGCGTTTTTATAAGGTAAGTCACAACTTTCTTACATTTTTGTAATGGTTTGTAATGTAAATTAAACATATTAGCTGCCTACCTCGTATTGTGATTGAGTTCTCTGAATTCCTGAAATACGCCGCTTGTTGTTCAAAGTTGTATATTAATACTTCGGCTCGATAATTGAGACACAGCTGTTTTCTTTTGTCTTTGATTCGTATAAATGTAAACTTCTGTTAACCTCATCCGTAATCTTAACCGGCCGATTATCATTGAGTTTCATTTTCATTTCATTACATTTATTTTCTCAAACAATTTACTTTGAGTCCTCTCCAACCACTTAAAAAAGTTATACGTATTATTCGTGCTCCATATTCCACGGTCTCGGAACGGAACCCACGGAAGACCGGCGCTATGGCACTATCTGCTCTACCATAGCACATGCTGAGTGGAGTCCGATTTTGTCAGATTACTAATAATTAATGTATGGTTTATTTTTATATGTATATTTTTCTCTGTATGTTCTGGCAAAATAAATATCTTTTACTTTTACTTTACTTTAATGAAATGAAAGTTATCAATTGTTACTATCATTGTAACATTTATAAGGCATCGTAAAAATTAGATAGGTACCTATATAAAAAGTACATATTAATTTTGAGGAACCAGAGAATTATAATAAAGAGAGTTACAGAAAGAGTTTAGTGCAAAATGTTCAAAAGATAAAGGACATTAATTATAGATTCCCAAGGCTTATCATTATCAAGGATGCCCTGACCTCTGCCTACTTCACACAAGGCGTAGTGCCTCGGTACCTAAACAATTGTTATGTTATGTTTTTTGTAAAATACCTACGTACGTACCTATCTAATAAGATTTTGTTATCTGATCGTGTGCATGAACTAAATATTTGGTGATGGTCGTGTCAGTCATAATAATTTGAAAAATTGTTATACACACTAAAATGATAAACGATTTTCATACATTAAAATACCTATGACACCAAAAATCCTTGACATATTTACGGAAACAATTTTAATAACAATGTTGTTTTTTTCGATACTATTTAGAACTAACACATAATATTCATCAAACACAAGATAAAATAAGAAATGCCCATGGTCCTAACAAGTTTACATAGCAAAATTATTATTCCTACCTCAAGGAAATAATACTTTCAATTTTGGTTCATTCCATTTAAATCTTCTTTTGTTTTTCACTCAATAGCTCGTATTGTAAGAATGTTCATTAGATCTTTATTAAGTCCCTCATCATCATTAGCATCATTATGGATCCGATCTCTCTGGGAACATTCGTCGTCGCTCAGATTTCACTTTCCTGCAATTAGACTGTAGCTCGTTACAGCATTGCTAGCGGATTGTTCTGTTAGATTTAGATGTCATTTATTATGGTTTCTAACGAGTACTGAACGTCGTAAAACATCATATTTAACTGTAAGCACAATAACATGGTGTAAAATATTTGGTGTAAACCCACAGGTAAACTCCCAGCTAGTAAGGTCAAGCACAAAGAGGAGTGACAGAACAAAACATGATAATTCCTTGATGTCTAACTTTTCACAAAAGGTCAAAAACCGGCAACTACTTTGCCTTTGCACAATTAAAGAAAATATGGGTTCTAATGAATAAATAACTGTAAAAACTTATTAAGCATGGTTTTTTTTTTTATTTCAAATTGTGTATCTATTCTTATGTAAAAAATGGAAATATCATGTTCTGATCAGACCAGACTAAAATATCATGATTTGTACCAACCATAGACAAAATAATAAACTATTTTACGGCTTCGGCACTCTAGGATTTAAGCTAATAAAGCGTTCGTATGTCAGGAAACATAGGAAATAACCTATTTTGTGCCAACTTTCAATGTGCCTACCAGAAATATATGAAATGTATCATGTTTTGTTCCGATTTCGTTTATTAATATTTTTAAACATGGAAATATCATGATTTGCATCAAACTTTCAACTTTAGAGGCGATTTACTGCAGGAATAAGCACGATTTGAACCACACCAGCTTAAAGGGCGACGTAATTTATAGTATTCTGTCGAATGTCATTGCTAACTTTTTTTTTTACAAAAAGTGGAATTATCATGATTTGTTCCGTCACTCCTATACTATAATGACATCGTATCGCCATCAGTGGATCGCAATGCGTAAAATATTTGAATTTCATTCCTTCAACTTCAACAGTTTACGCAATGTACGTAATTTTCTCTATTCTAGTCTTGACATAAGCTTGCCGTGCAAGGGAGGCAGTTTGAAGTGGTAAGAAATGTTTACTTTAGCTTTGAGCTCTTGCTTTTTAGGGTCAAAAAGAAGGGTGAAAACGGAACCATATTACAAAGCCTCCGCCTTCCGTCCATCCGTCCGTCTGTCACAGGGCTCTAGAGGTATATATAAAAGTAAAAGGGGTCTCCCAACAAGTGAAAATTTGACGTTCTTTGAAAAAGTTGCCTGATTTTTACGGTAGTACGGAACCTCTCCGTAGTGAGTCGACTCGCACTTGGCGGTTTATTTCATTTATTGATATCTTACAGATAAAACTAGAAATCGTCAAAGTTAACATTAACTTTTTTTAATCCTTCTTTGTTCTTTATTCTGGCTATCTCTTATAGTTTTAGAAGCATTAAAATTTACAGGATGCTTAGCTGAATGATGCATTTTTGTCCCTGACCGGATTCTCGAGACGACAGCCTTGTCGTGCTTCACATTACAATCGTTTTACAATAAACATTCCGCTCGTACCTACTCGTATATGAATTTGTCATTTTGTGGCTTACTTAGTGGCCGGGGAGTCTACCTCTAGGTATAGAAGCGCCTAGTGGACTCTCGCTCAGTTGTTACGGAACTTTCAACTGTAAATGAGCAGACGAAAAGACGCAAGACGTACTCAGTAGGCAATTACGGAATAGTGTC
This sequence comes from Eupithecia inturbata, assembly GCA_963662085.1. Lineage (NCBI taxonomy): Eukaryota > Metazoa > Arthropoda > Insecta > Lepidoptera > Geometridae > Eupithecia > Eupithecia inturbata. The sequence continues at coordinate 7,099,401 of OY759195.1, forward strand.
GCAGCAGGCAGAGACGCTTAATCATAAAGACGCAGACGATACGTCTGGCAGACGTCTGTCAGACTGACGTTTTATAGTCAAAGAGAGGACCGCTATACCCACCTAGCAATGGATGCTCACCAGCTATAACGTCCCGAACACAAGTCTGAAAAACATTTGGTATTTTTAAAATTTAATCGATTGCACTTTTGCTCAATTTCACCGAATCAACGTTTGGATTTACCGTGACATACTAAATTAAAAAATATGCTTACATTCTCACTGACTGCCTTGAAAATAGTCCTGTGTTGCCTTAGGAATAACAAATATAACTATGATTTGCATACGACTGCCAACCCGTAATACTTACAAGTGTACGTAGTAGGTACTAACAGTCCAATTGACCAAGAAGGACATTACATTCTCTTTCGAAATTGCATAATTTAACCGCAACCGATAAAGTTCAACCAGATCATATCTAATTAATGCTTGAGACTTTGTTTCTATCGTTGTTGGTCAAAAACGAGCTCTTCATTTGTGAATCATGCCCATAATTATAGATAACAAATAATAGATCTTTGTTAAACATGACAGCATAGTTTTTTTTGTAAACGTGCTGATATACAAATTAATTTCATAATTCATTCTAAAAATTGACTGTTGAGCTAGTGAGGGCGCAAAACGAAATGAATAGAAAGGGGGGAACATGGCGCAAAATTAACACAAGAAATTTGTCCTCGAATACAAATTATTAAAGAACTTTTCACCTCGACTAGCGAGAAAGGTACTTTGATAGCACCCGTGTGGATTTCACCAATATTTATTTAAATTTCGACGACTTTATGCGACGAAATGTTAACTTTCTTGAGACCTAGTTAAAGAGGACATATATTATTAATATTAAACCCTAGTTTCAAAACACCATTAGTAATTAATTGATGCCCTAAAGCAGGATGTTCAGAACATAATTCGCTGGTTTAAGAAGAATCAATTCTAGTTTTTTTTCACTTTTACTTTTATATCATGAGTAATGAAAAACAAGGTATGAATGAGTTGCTGTTTACAAACTTGTCATTCTCTCCATTTCATGGCAAATGGCTTATAAATGACATTAACAATACTCATCATTTCTCAACAGAATATAAATCCAACAACAATATATTTCAAGGCGCTACCCCGACTCACACTAGCGCCGCCACCTATTTTTTCTTATTATTTTGCGTCTTGGGGACGCTTCCGACTGGTATTGATATGGATCAGTTGAGCTACCTGTAGATTGTTTGCAACAATCTGCAGTTAGCTTAATTGTTTCTATTGTAAATACTAGTTCTAATTTGTTTTTATTATTGAATTGTAATTTTCTTTGTCAATAAAGGTATTCATTATTACCTACGTTAAATAAATGAATTTTCAAAGATCCCTTGGGCAGTTAGTGATACCTATCAGAAGCTTTTTCTAATGCCTCTGTAAGTAATAGCGTATAATTTAAAACAGAGTTTGGTGGGTCACTAAAAGCAACTTCTCATCTATGCCTGCCTAAACTATAAACTACAAAATAAAACTATTACAGAAGAAACAATTTAAATTAAATTGTGCACCAGCACGTTTACATAAGTAAACCGGCTGACATCAAATGTTTCTTGAAATGATTCGTTACCTCACGATAAAATATATTCTAGGAAGCAGAAAATTATTGCAGTAACGTTTTAAAATTGGCTTGCTTTCTATTAAAGTGATTTTGTATTACTGAATTTTTAATTATTACTATTTCAATGGATCAATCATGCCCTTGTGTTATTCCTATTTGACTAATTTTTTATTGAAATGTTTAGTTTAAATTGTTTTTGTTGTAAATTGATTTGTAAATTCAACAATAGCATGCTTAAAGGTAAAATATAATCTGTTTTCTATCAAATAACATCCTTTAAAACATTATATTTCAAGCAATAAATGAACTTTGACTTTACGTTAATCAATTACTTTCTTATATGCTCGCATGAAACATCCTTCTCATCTGATTTAGCTGTTCAAGCATCAAAATTATCTTTCCCTTGACACTAATATTTTACTCTAGGTACTTCATATTTCGTAAAACAACGCTTCAGTGGTTTTCTCCGAATTTTTGCGAAAAAAGTAATTTATTGTTTGGTATACGGGACTAATACTGTGAATTACTGTGTGACCCAAAACTGCCCGAGTGTTTTCATCATGTCGGCCGCGCACGTGTCAACTTTCTCTGCGGCATTCTATTTCAGTGCCGTGGCATCAATTTTGAGGAATATTACTGAGAGCACTGAAACAAAAAAATAATGAAGAGTAATGAGAATTTAATGAAGAGTTATGAGGATTTAATTAGTTAAGCCAAATATTCCTATTAGCGAAGACAAGTTGTATTTGTTCAAAAAATAATCAGAACGAAACAGGCGAGATCTTTTCTTTTTGAAACAACTTGGAAAAATGCGCTATTCTATAATTTTTTATGTTTCACATATGAGGATAAATAAATACATCATCGAAGAAATGATTATTTAATTAGTCTCATCATATTTTTTTTTGTAATAATCTAGTCTAATATAAAATCATCACACATTCTTACGTCCATTGCTCAGCGTACCTCCCAAAAAAAATGGGTTTAGTTTAAATTATCTACTTATGCCCTAATCGAGAACGTGAAGTTAGCCGAAAGAAAACGCCTATCGTGGCTTATATATAACCAATCATTAAATAGGTACTTTAGCTACTCAGCGCGCTTAGGAACTAACCATTTTTAATCAGTAAATAGCAGCGCACAGCTGAAAAAATTCCATTGTCTCAGATCTGAAACTGTCGAGCTATTACATGTTCATTGATTTTACTGTGCCAAATTACGTCAGAACTTGTTGTTCGTTTAACATGATGGCAGATTTTACGGAGCGTGAACCTGTCCAAAACAAAGCTAAAGCTTCCAGTCGTTTTCAGGGTAAGAAAGCCAATTAAACGATACTTTTTAGTCAGGTTGGTGTCTTTGTTTTTTGTGAGTTCTCTAAAGCATTTTCCCACAACACAGTATAAAAGATATATTGCTGTATATTCTCGTATCACAAAACCTAGCTATTTTTTTTTTATTTTTAAAATAGAAATAACTTGCATAATTAGAGCTTGGCTTAGTAATACCAGATAAATTACAAGGCTTCATGAGCTCTCCTAAGCCAATCGCTTCATTAAGACAATGGTAGCGTCGTAGAATCGCCACCTTTGATATTCTACGAGACGATTCTGCGACCGCATTCTGCATGGTCATAGTGAAGCGATTGGTTTTAGCAGAATTGGGCCCCATATTGTTTGTTAGTATTGTGCCCTTGAAAGGCGTAGAGGAATAGTCGACGATAGCTTAGCTAAATATATTCCGCTTTGTTGACATCAAAGAGTTTCCTCTCGATCGGTTCGCTAATCAATTTTCCACTTCAAATAGTTTTAATAATATTTTGCTAGTTTCTCACGTAATTTTTTTCTGTCTCATCTTCTTCTTTCGTTCTTTTGTCTCATTATCATCTTACTAAGCAGCTATGGCTGACCTCTACCCGGTCAAATCGGTCTGCCGTCCCATTGAATTATGACAGGGAGAGACTGCACCTGTGAAACACACTTGTGCACTATAATATGTCCAGCGCGCATGGCTAGTCTGTTGAGACTGGCCGCCCTGGTCGAAATTCGGCTAAAAGGACATCATCGTCATCAATGTAAGGTAGGTAGGTATTCGATCCATCAATACCAGAAAAAGAGCACTCTTTACAAAAGTTTAAATAGTTACACCTCACACGAAAAATTGCTAATTTATAAAAGTAAATTACAATGAAATAATAGCAATAAACTAAAACTAGTAACAATTGAAACAGTTAAGCTAACTGCAGACTGTTGCAAACAATCTACAGGTAGCGTAACCGATCCAAATCAATACCAGTTGGAAGCGTCCCTAAGACTGGGCTGGCTGCATTGCCCCGCTGTATGGAAATGCTGATGCGCTGCGCCAGATACCCACCTGCTCTCTCTTTATCAAAGCCTTAATTTTTTTCCATGCATGGTGTTCAGAGTATTTATTTTTCTATGGTACCACGGTAGGATAAGTTTCTACACAACACAAGATTGTTTATGATCTGCTCTATTACCTACACAAATCACCACCTGTAGGTTAATGTCCCAAAGAAAGTTACGAAATGCGAATGACAAACATTTCAACAATACGAATATAACGTCTTTAAAATGCCATTTCTGTTTCCACCTAGATTATTATATCTTTTTAACTGTGACTTCAATTTATTTTAGATTCCATAAAATTGCAGAACTTTCAGCTATTAACAGATATTTCAGAACATTAATGGGCTTGTTAATTGTACCTGTCACCGACAAATATGAATAAATAAAGCTTTCAACAGAATATCTGAACTTAAAATAACTGACTATATCACAACGCACGTCCATTACTGAACAAGCCTCCCCAAACAAGGAAGTTTTGTCATAATCACCACCCACGCTAGGCAGGCGTATTGATGAGGTGTTAAAATACACAGAATGAAGCTGCTGCCTGTTCTAACTAATAAAGATCAGTTTTAAATATTAAAAACTGTTAAATATTTTTCATCCCATCTATTCGATATAGGCAAAGGGTTCCTCGATAAGTGCGAACAAAGTGGGTCATTCCAGCGCACTTAAAAACAGTGACGAAACGACTATTGAATTTGGAACATTATTTAATAAAAAAAAATTAACGCAATTCGCTTCAATAAAGTCCTGGCCGTTAATAAAAACAGCGCGCGTGCCGACGCCGCATTGGCTATCCAAATTTTAAAAAAGAATACGCGGGTAGTTTTATTCGTTTTGTTATTACTTTTTATCAAACAATTACAGAAAATTTTAATCTGATTTACACAAATTTAATAAAAGATGAGTTCTATCAGTGAAAGTGAAATATTAACATGAGAAATAAATTTGTAATTTGGTTATGTATCTAAATATAAATATCCGTCACTACTAAAAACATCTTTAATTTATTTTTCTCGTATGATGAATTTTTCTCATAGTTTAGGATAAAAAGCAAAGTGTGTCACACGGTACCAAAAATATTTAACCTCGAGCAACTTACTTTGAATCCCTCGCTACGCTTAGGATTCTACTCTAGAATCCTTCGCTTTGCTCTGGATTAAAAAAATCGCTCTCGCCCTAAATACATTATTTTGTTCCCTTGTGACACAATCTACTATTCTACTCTACCTTCCAGAAATCAATATTCTTGCCAGTGCACTTATAAACATACCCATTTACAAATCAACGGAGAAGTTGTTTTGACATGAAAGTAGCTTCCTACCTTACTTCGACAATACATTTTCACGCAAATTTTCCATGTTTCGCGAATTTCCGAGTCATGTTGTACATACTGATGTTGACGACAAAGGCCTTCTTAAAACACTCTTCACGGTTTATTGGTCACACGGTGGTATGTTTCAAGGAACCTAAAATATATTTTTATCCTTACTAATATTATAAGTTTGGTAATTTTGTCTTTCATTTTGTAACCTTTTTACGCCAAAAGGGCTAAACGGATCTGAATTGAATTTGGCAAGGATGTAAATGATATCCCGGGGAAAGACACAGGCTATTGTTTATCCCGACAAAGCGCGTACGAAACCGCGGCCGGAAGCTAGTCACTGTACTAAATGATTATTTTTTAATTCTAAAAACCCTATTAAATATTCCGCTACATTTTTTTATTCGACAAAGGTATTAATAGAATATACATATCTTCTACAATTTCGCCTAATGTTCTGCTCAACAAAGCAACTATTATTCTATACCTAAGTTGTTCCGAAAATTCTCAGCCACAGAATCACTTTTTTCCACTCTCACTTTTTTTATAATCTCTTTTTTTCTTGAAACTATTTTGAATTGACGCCTTATTGCCTTATACACTCCTTGGTGCAACTACCTACCTATATATGTGTTGTGTATGTAGTCCTTTTTTTAAATTATTTTTACCGTTGGGAACCTTTTCATGCTATGATTTTTTATGATTGTAAACGAGTGTTAACCATCAAGGAATCTCACGAAAATTTACAATCTGCATTTGCGTAGTCTGCTCCTGCGTTGCAACAGTTACTTATTGATTTCGTAAATTTAAACGTGGTCAAAAGAACCTAAACGATGGTCCCAGCCCGGCCGACCTACAACTGCAGTAACTCATGAGAATATCATCAGGGTAAAGTGGATATTGCGGGAGAAAAGACACATTACACATCTCTCAATTCAGACTGAACTGAAGATTGGATTACAGGCAGCTTCCACCGTCCTACATGAACACCATAAAGTTAGGAATCTTCGCGATGGATACCTCATTCTCACCGAAGAGCAAAAATCCCGTCGTGTTGATTTGAGCAAATTTTTGATAAAAATGTTCGAAGGAGGAACTTCGCAAAACGTCACATGACGAATCTTGGATGTACATATAAGATCCTTTCAAGGTAAAAAAAAAATTAAATTTGGACACTGTAGACGACGCCGTTGAAAAATTTCGGCGGGTATTTAGATAGATAGATAGAATTAATATTTAGAAAGTATTACTTATACATGTTTATCAATGTTGCGCCATTAAACTTTCGTCCATTTGACATTCCTAAATCCAAATTTTAGTAAATTATAGCTAATTCTAAAGCAACAGAATCGACACAATTAATATAATGGACATGGACCTGGTAGGTACAAGAAAAAATTGTAATATATATGTAATATTGCGTAGGTATGTATAAAAAAAACTACAGGGCTATTTTTTTCCTATTTGAACGATTGATTCTTTAAAACTATAATTTTGAATATTTTGTAACTTGTGTTTTTGTATAATATTTTCGGATAGTTTATTCTCTTTCTATGTGTAGAAACGGCTTAGCTTATTTTTTCTAATGTTAAGTGTTTAATTTTCTAGTTCTAAAGCTTATTTTTCCCAAATATAAAAATATAAATACAAATAAATAAATAAGACTAGATGTACACTATGCAGTTATATTACGATTGAAACAAAATAAACACCTACAGTACAGTATTATAAAAGCTTGCTCAGTCATCGATCTACGAGTATGCTTGAGTAACGATTTTCTATGGCAGAAGCGTTACTCAAGCATAGATCGATGACTGAGCGAACTTTCATAATACGGGCCTTGGACTTGCATCATCGACTGTACCCGGTACGGTCAGTGACAAAAACTACTGGTGTTGCAGAATGACTAAGGGGTAGCATGCTACCTCCTATTCACTATCAAGCCTCTCGTGATTATAATTTTGTAGGATATAATTGTAGTTTTTATAGTTAGCTTTTTCTCTGACTTTCTGTGGCAATTCATTCATGAGTTTAGGTTTCATAAATTCTATCGTTCTACGTCCATTGTCATTTTTCGACCTACGTTTTTAAGATACGTTAAATAAATATTTCGGAAGCTGGTTCATTCAAATTCATAAGTGCATGCGGGTTGGAGGGGAGTATTATGAAAAGCTTTAAATCAAACTTTCTTCATGTTCTAACTATTTTTCATTTCACTAACTATTTTTGGAACAGGGTATACCTAATAATGTAAATTTATCAAATCAATATTTCCACCTCCACAGCCTATGGCTTGGGTCCACTGCTGGACCCAAGCCTCCCCCTGATAAACGCCTTATCTCAAGGAGGGTAATGCCCATAATCTCCACGCTGGGCATGCGGGTTGGGGATCGCAATTCGATGGTAGAATTGTTCTGCAGGGGGCGCTGCTGCCCGCCCCTCGGTGGATATCCAGTCGCCTCTTACCTTGGGGGTTGTGCAAATTCTGAGTCGGCACCACACAGCATACATAATAAATATTTATACGATGATAAACACAAACACCGCATTTCGAAAATGCAAGTCGCTGCATCCTTTCTCTACATTTGCATGATGCGACTCCTAAAATACAAACCTACTTTAACTTAGAGTATTGTGACATTTTTCATTATAAGTATACTCGGTTATTATAATACATTATTAACATTTGTAAACAAAGGGATTACAAAATCAATGAAATATTGGTGGAAAATATTTTATGACACTGCGTCGTCGGAGAAATGTTCGAAACAATATTTGATTTTGAAAGCTTTCATTCGCCATTTAATTCGTCAGTCGTCAACAAACTCGAATTTGAACCTTTTTCGCTGCGATTGTGCAATTATTGGTTGAGACGTTTTTATTTTTCATTGATTCCTGTTATTGTTATCAGTTTTGGTGAAGTTTTTAATCAGCCTTTGTTCACATAAAATATCTTGGATTCTAGAACCAATCTAGATACCTACTAATTTTGTTCCCATCAACGTTTTCTCAAACAGTGACATAAGATACTTGACTATTTAATCGGAACAAGCATTGGCGGGTCACACACACATCACTTCAAATATTAACTGATTCAATATTATTTTCTCCCTTTTAGGTAGGTACTAAGTACTAAATACCTACAGTTCCCACAGTTTTGTTCATATTTCACAAATCCAATTACATACTCCATTGACAATAACTACAAGTTACGCCACTATTCTTCGTAACTTTTATTTCTTTCCCTTGCAACAATGTTATCATGCAAAATGAGCCTACAACTCGAAACAGATTCTTCTGCCTAGATAAAGGACATATAAATGGTCCCGCGAATCGCAATGACCGATGAATCGCATACGTGGACTGGACCGGTTTTAACGATACCTAGTCGTAGGTTCGAGACCCCACCTTCCTTATGCTAGCCATCAATCGGACGATCGCTGGCACATTCCTGGAGCGCCATTTGGAACTTGATGTCCAAGCTCTGTAATCATTTTAAAGGTACCTACAGAACTTGTTTATAAATGAAAATGTTTTCCTTGCATTGTAGTCTTAATTTTGCAAGCAGTAGTGTCTACTACGGATATTTATTGTACCTATCAAAAATGCCAAGGTAACCTTTTTTGCAACGTTTAAAGTTACATGGAAACGAGTTTATCTATCATCTTTCACTTTTCTAAGAATCAATATTGATTTTAATAAATATAATTTCCTAGTCACTATCGTAACTTTTAATCAGAACGGCATGGGTCCGGCTTTAAAAACAAATGACAACATGTAAATATATGCATCTAATTTATTTCATTAGCAAGTATACCTACGTAGCACGATTAATCAGTTTACTTTCGAACCGGATTTCTCCATTACTTTTCAATCAACTCTTAAGCTTCATGTTTAAGAGTAGTAACCATTTTGGTAACTTGTTGTTGTCCCTTTTTAGGGTTCCGCACCCGAATGGTGAAAACGGAACCCAATTACTAAGCCTCCGCTGTCCGTCCCGTCTGTCAGAGGGTTCTATCTATCTCATGACATGAACCGTAAGAGCCGCAAGAAAAACACATTTTCTGAAAATAACCTGTAACAGTTAACTGTAGACAGTTGAAATTTTAAGAGAATGTGTTTTTTTCTTGCCGCTATAAAATAGCAGATAATAAAAGGATACTTTTATTTTATTAAAGGGGCTTCCATACAAAAAACGCGATTGTTTTGACTATTTATGCTCTTCGTTTGCCACAATAGGTAGACAGTTGAAATTTTGACAGGGAATGCCGTAATAAGAACAAATAAAAATAAAATAAATTTAATAAATAAGGGACCCAACATCCACACCACGCTAAGTACCGATCACCGCAGTTAAGCGACGCCGGGCGCGGTCAGTACTTGGATGGGTGACAGCGTCAAGTTGGCTTTTTCCTGTTTTTCGATACATAAAAAATCTGTTTATTAGGGTTTCTTTTGCGAAAGTTTTGTACGATGGTACAGAACCCCCCGTGTATGAGGCGACTCGCACTTGCCGGTTTTTTTTCTTGTGGTTATTTTTAAGTAGGGTGTAGAGGTAGAGTGTAGGTAACTGCATCTTTCCAATGTAACTTTTTAATATCTCTTCATCTTCATGTTTGCCTAGTAAGTACTCATTTGGTAACTTGAACGCTAACTTTTTGTTGTCCAGAGCAAGTCGTTAAGTTTTTGTTGGCGTTCGCGTACCTACTTGGTAAGTTGAAGTAACTTTTCCTACTCCTTAGATAGGTGGAAAATTCTAGCAAGTCTTCTAATGTGCTGTAGCGGTATTGCATAACAGAGCGTCCTGGTGAAGTCATTTATTGCAAAATTACACGCAACTGTTTGCAAAGATAGTGTTAGATAGATTTGAGATGAGATGAGACGTGATATCCGAATTTTTTTCACTATCGTAGGTATGCGTTTGTTGGTATTCGGTGAATGTGTAAGACTATGGTGACGAAAACTGGCATTTGGACAAGAGTTTTTAGGGTGCAGAAAACAACAAAGATTTGTTTTCCAATCTTTGAGGTTTTCAAGGGAAGGTCACACTCATGTTGAGCCTCATGCTCATGTATCCAACCTTATCTTAGGACCTCTATGTTCAAGATGCAAATAATCTTGTATTCTAAAACATGTCTCTAAACATTATCTTGTCCTCTTTTACTTAGCTAAGTAGGTTATGTTACCTTCCATCGAAATACACTTGGAAGTTAACCAAATTACTTACCAATTTATAGCAGAAAAATGAATTAATAATAGACATGAAGCACGTGAGGAAATTATCTACTAAATACGATCTGCCGTCGTATGAGCCCATTATTATCACGCTTGCAGCATCATTGATCAAGAAATTGGCATCACTCCAACTACAGAAATCGGTATCGTATGCATCAGAAACATGAATAAGTTATCGAATAATTCGATCTAGTTTGTTAGAACTTTATTAGTTAGGTTATTGAAATATCTTTTAATAAATTTAATAATTTTATTATTCGTTTTCCAAGCGTGGTGAATGGTGATTATGACAAAACCCTCCTTTTGGACGTATAAGTGCTGGTGGTTATAACTTGGTAAATCAGACATAAGTTGATAGATTAGTTTTCATAGAATTAGAAGCCACTAGCTACTACCCGCAGCTTCACTCACCCTCTAAGTCTATAGCAACGTACGAGTAGCGTATCAACCAAACAATGAAGGTACCTATTTTACATAGAAGCATTCGTTCCGGAGATTACTCATTACAAATAATATTTTTTTTATATTAATATAAGTATCTAAGTACAATAACATAACTCGCGAACGGCCCGCGCGGGTACGCTATTGTATGCAATTGGTGAGTCACTATGGGCGACGGAGAGGTTAATAAGTTTACCCCTTCTAAATGGAACGTGCCAATACCAATCATGTAGTTTCCTACTAGGTTCAAAAGTAACGTGTAAATGCCTTCCGCCAGTAGCCTCATTGGAGCCTAATCAGTAATTAGTGTACAGATCCGCATGATGCCCGCCACTTACCAATTTAACAAGTAGGTAGGTAGGTATCGATCGCAGCTAAAACTTCACAGCTAGGTCATTTGAGACATAAAGATGTGGTCATGAAGATAGTGGTCATGCAGATGGTGGTGGTCATGAAGGTGGTGGTCATACCTACCTAACGAACTAAACGACTTCAAGAAAATTAGGAGATTCTTTGTTCGGCTACATGTATATTTTTTTATGTATTTGTCGATTTATCCGTCGTTTATGGACCGATTTGGATGATTCTTTTGCAGTTGTATAGAGGATGATTCTGAGGTAGAATTTGATTCCTGGGGATTAGTATTTATCCCGAAAAACTTAAAAAAACAGTTTAAAACTAAGGGATCCGCAGCCGGTTTTGATTTTTTAAAAACAGTCAAATTATTTATTTTTTGTGATCGAAACGTTTTAGAGCTTTTGATGCCTTGGTTTGGCGCATAATGGGATTGGTATAATAATGGCATGAAAAGGCCTTATGCTTTTGTATTGAGAATGATCCTGATGTAGTCACTTAATTTTTTTATATCTGAGGATTTTTTTTTGTCGTGCGAATCTGAAAAACACTTCTTACCTTATTTTATTATCCATGAATTAGAAATCGGGTTTTTAGTTTTTGTAAACATCCAATTAACTAGATACCTACTAATTTAATTTTTTTTTTCTGTAGTTGCCTTTTCGAGCACTTTGTTAAACCAATCATCGCTAAATTAAAATAACATTAACTCAGTAAACAGGTAGAGCAGGTTATATTTAATGTTTTTGTTCATTAGGATGGTTTCATAGTCTTAGGGAAGAATAGACATTTAACATTGACGATTCAAAATATCACCGTAGATACAGTGGCGTACATGGTTAGCTATGCCACTAAAATTTTAAATTTACGACAGCATTCTTAAATTCTTTATTGCACACACAAGTTAAAAAATACATAAAAGTTACAGGTACACAAATAATGGACATGTACAAAGGCGAGCTTAACCCTAAAAGAGTTTTCTTACAGCAAACCTATGGATATACAGAGAATTTATGAAACGAGTGTGGATCGATAATGTGTACATTCAAGAAAGGGAAAAAAATATGTAGTGAATAATATTTTAGAAACTTACATACCAAACTAACATAAAGTAAAAAAAACAAATGCGATAAATACCTAAAAAAAACTAAATAAATATAATATATACCAATATATATTTTTGTATATCTGCTATATGACTGTAGAGAGAGATAATGCTCATTTAGCTTAGACTTAAACAGCATTTAATTTATGACTGCTTAACGTAACTTCAAAAAGTCATGAACTAAATGCAAAATCTATTACTCTAAGCTGGGATTCAAACCACGGTATTCCCATCGCAGTGGACCGTGCACTTGAATCGGCTAACAAATCAGTTGACCAAGGTTAAAAAACATAGTAATTCTCTTGTTTTGCCGCTTTTAAGAGGTCCTTTAATTCGGATTGATGGCAGACCGTCAGCAATTTTCCTTTTAAAAATAAGACTTCTCTCCATAGATGGGTCAATTTTCATGAAAAATCACACAGTTCATTTGCTATGCGTAAACCTTCACTACGGGTTTTCAGGCTTAAGGACGCTATTTCAGTGCTTGGAATGCGTGCTTAACATTTCGGTTTTTTTTGACAACGGTCTTTAGGCATCGTGGCAATAAGACTTATTTTTATTTTTAAATTTGTTATTTCGGTGCGACCGCAAAAGCCTTTGTAAATCCGCACAGGCACGTGCCAGTAGTAGGTAATCAAAGGATGCCGACGCGTTAATAAAGGACACCGCGAAATATTTATCCGCGAATACAGGAAATGAGTCGCAATTTTTTTACCCGCGAATAGTGAAATCGCGAATAAGGGAACCGCGAATAAGGAGCTTTTACTATAGTAGTAATAGCAAGCGTATTAAAGCCTAGAATGAAATCTTAATGGATAGATAATATTATGTGGGGTTTAATAGTTCTGAATTGGAATTCAAATGACCAGATCGAAATATAATTTATGTTGAAGTTTATTTTAATTGTTGTATTTCTTAATAAACGAAATTCATCTTTTATGCATTATTATTTAAACAATACCTAATTAAAATTAATTTATATTTACAAACAAAATAAAGATTACAGTTGCTATAGACATAAAAGCTAAAAAATAGTATTTATTTCTGGATTATATTTGGTTTAGTCCCTTGAATGAATTTCAATCGCTTATACAACTGGTCTAGCACACATCTATGTGATGGTTGCGAAATGATTATACGAATTATTATTATTATTGTCTGCAGTTAGCTCAGCTGTTTCAATTATTAGTTTTTTTCTTTTAGCTTTTATTTTCTTTGGTGATACTTATAATTTTGGATCCTAAATCCGAAAGTAATTAACCGAACAGACAAAATTTTGTTTAAAATAGAAAAAAATGGCTATTTGCAGGATTCGAACCTGGTATACTCGCTAGGGGGGGTAAGCAAATTATGAACGGGTCTGTACATAAATGCTGTATTACTGAGTGTCCCAATGTGTCCCTTTGGCTAAATAAATACACCGAAACTTAAATGTTCCGTGAACAAAATAAACAACAATTGATTAGTACATCAACTGTTTACCATTCACCTGTAGCACTCATTTGTTGCGACATCACTTTCACTACGATTTACCTTTGCTAGTTGTACAGCTACCTATCATTTTCCACTTATGTCACCAATAGTGTGTTTTGTTTTGCATTAAAAAATCACAATAGTTCGTGGTTTGGCGGTTCATACTAATCTACTGTAACTACTACTGCCTCTAAGTATAGACTTTCTATGAAACGATATGAAACTCTTCGTGTTGTTGACGAAATGGCACATTGCTTCCTGTGAGTCACATATTTTCTCTTTTCTTTTGGTTATTGAATTTCCTATTAAGTATTGTAATAGTGCATATTGCAATACACAATAGCACCTACCCATGGGTGAACGCGTAGCTCTAGGAAGGATGAAAAAATACACCTTGAACGGGAGTAAACAATTTTAGTCATTCCTCAACAGGACTGACTAAAATTACTTACTATTACTTACTCAGGCATGTTTTCTTCATGTGCAAAGATAATGAACGGACAATTACATTACATTTAAATTGACTTGATTGAAGTTTTCTTCGAGACGTGCGCTAGAGCGTCAGCCAAGTTCAATGGCGCAAACGTTTTTTAATTTATACTTTTGGTGTTATACATTTTACGTCAAAGTTAACCAATGATGATTATACATATTACGAAGAACGCCACCCTTAATGTAATTAATTAAGAAGGTACTTATTTATTTTGGTGATTCAATCCTAACTTCTACATAGTTACTGCGTCTTACGCAAGCACAATCCATTCACAAATCAAAATAATAACTTATTGGTTCTAAGCCGAGTCATCATCGTAGAGCATTAGGTACATATATCAGCTATATATAGATTACGTCGCGGCGACGTCCAAACATAAACAAAATAACTTAGTCTAGAATAGGGCTTAAAGTCTGCTATGGCTTGAAGCTTGCTAGTATCAAATAAGCTATTCTTGGAATCTCTTCACTATGAAACCCATAAAGAGGACCGGATTTAATACTTCAAATAGTTAAAGCTGCTTATTCTTCGATGTATACCAGGCCTTATAAAGCAAAGACAGAGTCCGTAAATGAAATTGGAGTCGCATTTCCGTCAAGTGCATTAGGGTCAATCTAACTAACAAGAGGACAGATAAATATTAGGGCTAGGTAGATATGGTAGATGCTGTGTGGTGCCTGCTAAGAATTTGCACCACCCCAACTCTTCCCGCGGGTGGCGTAAGAGGTCACTAAGGGATATCCACCGGGGGTGGGCAGCAGGGTCCTCTGCAGAACCATTCTACCACCGAACTGCGATCCCCAACCCGCATGCCCAGCGTGGGGATTATGGGCATTACCCCCCGTGAGATAAAAGCCAGTAAGGCGCTTATCAGGGGGAGGCCTAGGTCCAGCGGAGGACCAATACAGGCTGTGGAGGTGGAGGTGGAGATATGGTAGGTAGATGATGCTAAGAGTATTCTACAACAATATCTGATCACAAGCAGCGGATGACCTACTATGAGAAATATGGATTTGATTAGATTGAAATTGCAGCGTTACGATAAGAAAAACCAAAACTGTCCGTGGATTTCAATTTAGGTATATATGTATAGGTACTCGTACTTGTCTGACTTTGTGTAAAGGTATTACGAAAATTCAAATTATATTATATCACCATGCTCAAAGATAATTTAGCATAAATAAGGTTTTTTTAAACGCCTCATACTAAAAAGAGGCTTTTCTGTTGACACCGGAGTAGTCCTGAGTCGTCCCGCGTTCGTCACTAAGAAACGTAAAGACAGCAGCCGAGCTGACGGTGGGCGTTCATCCTCATTTAAGCTAACCGAGGTATCGTCTGCATCTAAGTACTTCACGTAAACGGTATCGCTGTGAATCCACTTCAGAAAATTACTCTGGCTATGAAAATCCATAGGTCCATAAGTTCCTCCATAAGTTCCTTGCTAAATAAATATAGCAACCTATGTACGCAGAAAAATAATTAGGTAAGTAACTGAAATCAACAGAAACTAATTGGACCTTCATAACAAAAGCATTCGATTTGTGAACCACTTCCTTTATTGAAGCCGGTTGACAAATGTGGTTCCAAGTTCCAACCCAAATGTGGTACCATCCATGCTTACTTAACAGAGAAGTGAAAGGATTTTCCTTGCAAGAGTATTAATTCATATTTTTTAAAAGGATGTTGACCTTCCTACGCTACTCCTACGCATTCTCTGTATGACCTATTTGCCTATTTTTAGTAGATATTGACCATAATTATCGTTTAGAACACTAAAATATTCAATGCGTTGGCAATTTTGGAGCATATTAGAACAGAGTCACCTATAGACGGTCATTTGTGTTATATTTGATAATTAAGGGTCATTGGTTGACTTGATGGTCCTTCAAGTTAATAAAGATTGACACAATCATCAACATAATGCAATGTCTTTACTAAAGATTTCGAGTCACGATAACAAAAGCCAGCTTTCTCACTTTTACACTCATCTTCGGGTTGGTTACCTACTTTCCAGACAATCGATATTTGCCAGATTTTCTAGCATAAATTATACTAAATACCTAGCAACATTTCACCAATAATTAATGTTAGATTGTGAAACGGAAAACGGAAGAGAGAATTCAGAACAAACTAACATCGACAACATAACAGATAGGAATTTGTTAGCACTCGCAAAAAAGGCGTGACTATTTTGTAATCTGATTAAAAATATTTGTACGATAACGACAACAGAATAGTGGTACCTAACTATTTTACTAATAGCTTAAAATAGCTAACAATTAGGTTGAGTAACCGCAATATGATTTTCATTTGCATAACTACAAAATGCCTAATAGTAGGTAGTTACCTATCAGACGATGTCTGTACAGGTGTACTCGTACATAGACTAAGAAAGCGACAAGAGTCCTTTGTGTCACACTATATTGTTTTACCAAGTCCCAACAGGAATCTTAGTACCTATATCTAACTTTATAACAATGAGTGTCCTTCCGTTCCATTGTCATGTCAAGACAAAAGTTAATAATTGTACTACCCACACTCGCTGAAATCAGTTTGAAAGCAATAATAATTTAGCAACAAAGGTTACGGTTCACATAACAGATGAAATGAGATTTTTCATTGAAAGCTATACAGTAACTGTCGATTGCCTTATAACTTGACACTTTGACACTTTCTGTGAACATACCCACAGGCCGAGCCGGTGTTGGTGTAGGTGAAGAATGCCTCGCAATTACGCAAACAGATAACTAACAACATGGGATTAACTATGAAATTTATGCAGTATTTGTGGCAAATTACCTATCTGATATATTCTGCATTATGAACTCCAATATATGAATGAATTGAAACTGTGCTTTAAATCCCGGTAGATTTTAATCAATTAAAAACATTCTTCTACGGAACCGAAGTCTATCATTATATCGAGGAAACTGGAAACAGAGGAAATAATTAATAAGCCGTGATCTTAAAACGGAATGGCCGCGACACTTTTTTTTACCTGCTATGCTAATAAAAGCGATACAGTACAGCGCTCGCGATACGTTTAGAATTTGGGTCATGTTAAAAATGTGTACTACCACAGTTTATCGGTCTGAAAAATATTACAGTTACAGCTCAGAAAAGATAATCTGACATCCTGTAATAACATGGGCGGTACAGTAGGTACATGTGACAAATCCGGAACCGATACGGCTTTGTTTGGTTCCGTGATCGCAGCGCAGGCCAATTCCCTGGTTCAATGACAAACGAACAATGCCTGAATTCAAACGCGGAGGCAATAGCAACTCGTTGTAGGTATCAATGGAGAAATCTACGGTGTGGGCGACCTGTGGCGAAATACTAAGCTGATAAAATTGCAATGAGTCAAAGGACCAGTAAGGACTAAGGACACATACCTACTTGTAGTGAGCTAAGCGAACAAATCGTAGACAAAATATATCATATTATGTTCAGTTTTGAAATAAATAAGTACCAAGTAGGTAGTCGGTACCTTCTTACTATTTTATTGCATTGACATAACATTATTATTGCATAAACTAATTTAATGAAGACTATAATTTTGTACATTTATAGAAACAAATATACCTAATAAGGAGCATGGGAGCGCGTTGATGTCTAAAATAGGAAGATATTGGTAGAAAGGTTAGACCGTAGACCTGACTATTAAGTTTTTACGATGTCAGGTTACGGTCACCTAAACAAGTATTTAGCGATTGCCTCCTTATCATAAGAAAGAATAAGTATCCATCAACGATATGAATAATTACCTAATCATACATAATCTTTTGAAGATAAGGAAGAATGGATGTTTTGTGTCAAAATAAATACGTAGGTATAATACATTTCATAGAATTACATTTCTATCTAAAGAAACACCTGCTTGCAATTGCTTTGTGAAGGTACCTGTAATCGGAGTTACTTCACATCCTTTAATTAGTTGCCGATCAAGTTATAAGATTCCTTATCAAGTTATCACGACTTAAGTACCTGTTTCTGTGTTTTATCCGGCAGAATAATCGAGAGCTCGAACGATCTGTTCTTCTTGTCTCGACTGCCCGAGCGCATTAGTTTTGTAGAGGATCTTGTAATGCTCTGTGCTTTTTCTGGTAGCTTCAGAGCAACTATAGACATGCTACGGGACAGGCGGCGGCCCAGGTTGCGGGTCCGAAGCGACATTGACCCGCCGAGCCCGCGTTTAGCACGACCCTCGACTGGGGTGTCCCCCACAGCTCCTCCGGCCTTGCCGGCCTCCTCACTGGCACCAGCCATCGCACAAACACTGATTCCAACGTCAACACTCACTCCATCACCATTGCACCAGACACTTTCACCAGAAAGTCTTCTGCCACTGAGTCACCAATGTCACAATTGCATTTCGATCACCACAGCCGAAGCCGATCCAATTGGCAGTCCAGGCGATCTTTTCCCATAGATGCGTTCGGTATTGCGAGATAGATGAGTTGAGTTTGAATTGAATGGGTTCGATTGTGATTGTTACGTTTAAATGGAGCGCGTTATCGGCGATGTTTTGTGCGAGAGGCACACACGTGCGCACGGCTGTTCGCGGTCGGAGCCCGGAGCGACTAACTTGCGGCTCTCGCTCGCGACTCGCGGAAAGAGCCGGCTTGAACGGCTTCGGCCGGTCAGCCAGACGAAAGACAGCCGCGCCCCCACCGCACAAACAACAAATCAAATAACTTATCGAATAGCATTGTGCCAAAACAAATGCCCCATGACAATGAGCAAGGAGCGCTCCCACGAGATGCTTGACATCAAATTAGAACATTAGCCATTGATGAGGTTATTTAGAGCCTTTTATGTTCTTTTCAGCGCATAACGGGGCATTTGTTACAGTCATTGTGTATTTTTAAAGCTAAATAATCTTACTCTACTTTTTGCTGATAGATTACTCTACCCTGTCAATGTCACAGATTAACTAACGTTGCAATCTTAATATGTCTTGGAAACTCTTAACAATTACTTTACACAAGGATTCCTCAAAGGAATATAATGCATGTTCCATGTTTTTACCTCTTGATGATTTTTTTTGTTACCTACAGTATACAGTATTCTTAAAATTTACTGTATATAAAGCTACGTAGGTATACACCAATCAAGATGTCACTAAAAGAAACATTATTTACAATAAAATACAACAACGTTACAGACGCTAATTTGGAGTATAGCGACAAACGAACAAATTTAAAAAAAAATCAATCAAGCACGAATACACAAAAAAAATATTACTATATAGAGAGAAGCTTGTTTTTGATCGTTATCTAGTAGTATCTATGTCACATTCAGGAAATTGTTCATATTACAACCAAATAAAAGAATTGCCTGCGTAATTATTTTTATGATTGTTTAACATGAAAAGGCTATTTTGATAATGTCATTTAACGTTGCTTACTCGGTGGTATTCGTCTCAGGTCAGTACATTTCAAGGTGATCTTGTCTAAGGCTTAATGTAGCGCATAGCATTAGTATCGCCTTGATTGGCGCTTGCTTATGTATTTCATAATATTGTATCTTGCATGTGTACCTAATACCATATAATAATATAATATGTACAACAATATGTAACTACATACATATGTACATATATGCTACTACATATGCAGCAGCACAATTGTGCTATACTTGTAGGAAGTAGCTGTTGGTTGTAAATGTTGTGATGAAGTGCGAATAAATATTTATAGATTTAAATATCTCTGTTCCTACCCACCGCTCTATGGAGGAAACCGACGTTTTTGGATAGCATTGTCATTTAATTAAGTAAACCTTTTTAGCCGAATAAAAATCGTAACCTACTTACTTGCTTCAACAAAACTTAATGTCATTCTTTGTACAAAAAGTGAAATCTGACCAAAACTGACTACCTAGGTACCTACCTACCTACTAAAAATCAATAAAATGGAGCGACCGTTCACCGTGAGATGTTCCCTGCCGTGATGTTGGCACTACACCGTAGGCAATGCTGCCAATTGTCAAGCAATTGTAAATGAGTACATACGAAACAACCAACAATAACACAAATGAATTTATGCTGTTTTTGAAAACGACGCTTTTTATACCAAATAAAATAATCCTTGAGAGTTTACAAAAATTTACCAGACTTTATCTATTTATAACAAGTTTTATTCACTGAAAAGCAGTCTAGTGTAATTATATACCTAACAAAGCTTCGTAATTATGCCGTAAGTGTTTTACAAAAATTTCAGAAATCATGAACTATCATAAGATGGCTTGATGTTATCATCAAAACGGCTGCACCGATTCTTATCAAACATACTCGTAACTAAAAAAACTCTCGATGAACTTACATTTATAAAATAACCTAAATTATAATAATAATAATGATGGGACAGACAGACTGTCAACTTAGCACCCATCTCATAGTCACACATGTTCAGACTTTATCCACTCACTCCACCAATCAAGGTATTCTCTCAAGACTCACTCTACTAAATAAAACGTCAAGTGCAAGTCGAACTCGCGCACCAATGGTTCCGTATTTATAACACCTTGCTACTTGCCAAATTTTATGATTCAACTTTGAGGTCAACGCGAAGTAGGTACCCTATACGGTTTTGGTCCATGGCAAGAATCTTTTTTTTTGTGAATTAACAACAAATTTAGGGTTTTTGAATGATTTCTTTTGTTTGTCTTTTACCTTGCTTCTTGACAAATTTAATGATTTTTAGTCAACGGGAAGTACCTACCCTATAGGTTTTGTGTGCGGTTCATTTCCTTGGAAATTTCAACATATTCGGGTATAAACGGCTGTAACTTTTGATTGCGTTGACTTAAAAGTTTGATTTATATCACGGCTCCAAGAGGTTACGGATTTGAGTATTGGATGCTAATTTCTGTTCGATACCTCCAAGTGTTTCTGTGGATAGGGTGTCGAAAGATGGACAGACGGACAACAAAGTGATCCTATAAGGGTTCCGTACCCGAATGGTGAAAACTGAACCTTGTTACTAAGCCTCCGCTGTCCGTCCGTCCGTCCGTCCGTCCGTCTGTCACGTGGCTATATCTCATGAACCGTTAGAGGTAAACAGTTGAAATTTTCAGATAATGTGTATTTCTCTTGCCGCTACAACAAATAAAATAAATATCAAAATAAAACGGGGCTCCCATACAAGAAACGTGAATTTTTTTGGCTACTTTTGCTCCTAATTTGTCAAGGCTGTATCTTGAATGCTCTTGAACTACAATAGGTAGACACATGAAACTTTCTATAATTAAGTAACACTTCAACTTAATAACAAATAATAAAAAAAATTTAGTTGAAAACTTAAGGGGGCCGAACAAGTGAAAATTTGATGTTCTTTGAAAAAGTTGCCTGATTTTTACGGTACGGAACCCTTCGTGTGCGAGTCGACTTGCACTTAGCGGTTTATTTCCTTTTGAGATGCGGAACCCTAAAAATGGCTTGTAAGTAATTTAAATTATAAGTAGGTTTAAAAACATCGTAAATATTCACAATATGACAGTCCTTTTCATTCATTGCATTTGTATTATTTTTGATTCATTGTACAATAATGTTGCGGTTCACACTTACGAATATAACCGCAAAATATCGAAATGGCCTTCCAGTTTATTACGTGCCTTGTCTTTAACAGCGGACAAGGTATAGCAAAAACACTGTGGTATAATCAGTGGTAGGTACACACTACAAGTTAATAAATAAATAGGTAATACTTTACGCCATCATCGAGTAATCATAAAAAATAAAATGGTTTACTTTAACAAATTAGTACCTACAGTGGCTACAGTCACCACCAAACATTGGTGAACGCAGGTATCCCTTACACCTGAAATGAACACAAAATCACCTTTACGGAGAGTAGATTTCAATCAGCAGTTTCTTTGAGAATTAAGTCATTAATTCCAGTCGAGATATTTGTTATTTTATGTTACACCAATATCGCTTGTGTGTTTACTTCTTCTTTTCTGTTATTTTCGCTCCATACACAACCCGCCTGTGTGGGTATAATAATAATAACACTTAAAAACAACAACATTAAACATTTTAAACAAATACCGAAGTAAATCAAGTTCCTACACAATCTTCATTTATACTTGTAACGTACATTTTCAGAGATTCAGAATCCAGTTGGAGAAAAAATGGAGACTGGAAGGCGAGATATTCAAAACTGTATTCGGCATCCGGACAGTGTAATAAGAAGTAAGCACGATGAAAGAATTAAGTTAAAAAAAATTATCAATTATTTCAAATATTCAAGGCTTTTTGAATCTGTCGAAAAACGGCATAAATTTACAAGTGTTAATACTCTACCAATCTAGAGTTTTATAAGTGTATTGATGGTGCAATAAAGTGATAATCTATCTATCTATCTATCTATCTAGAGACTCATTAACGACCTAATGGTTTTTGACAAGTACTGAAACTGCGCACCGTATATTTAAAAATAGTCGTAATTATACTGAATTTGTCGTGATAGGCTTCAAGGCCTACTAGGAATCAAGTTGCAGCTACTTTGCCACATAACCAAGGTGACTCATTCCCAACTGAGTCACTATAAGTCGTTTTGGTTCATCACTGCATCTCCACTATAAGATGTTCATGAGAAAGACAACGGAACGAAAAATGGCTTACAAAGATGTACAAACATAGTCAAAACAAGATCTAATCTGATCTAAGTTTCGAACTTTTGTCTGTTTAAGGTTATTTATATCCCTTAAGAACTGATTTATGGGATAAAAGCTTATGTGTTATTCCAGTACCACCTACGTCTATGCAAATGCAATGCAAAATTTAAGCCCTTACCGCTCAGTGTGTCTCACTTTCGACGTGAAGAAGTCCATCCATCTAAACTTTCGCATTTTTATTATTAGTGAGATTTATGTTTCCAATCTATCACAGACAAGCGAATTATAGAAATGTTTATAGCACACTTCCCATTTCTGTCCGATTCAACCTTTCTCTTGGGCTCGCAAGATACCTTTGTTGAATATACATTTGTCTATTAAACTGCAGATAAACAAACAAAGCTATTTTATCTGTTTTTGTGTATGCCTTTCCATTTGCTCAAGACCATATTATTTATTTAACAAGCGACTAATTTGAGTTTATAGTTTGCTATTAATCGTGTTCGTGATGAGAGCAGGCTTTTTTAAGGTTATTGCCACCTACTTTGTGGTTGTGCCGAGTAATGAAAATAAGATAACCCATTGTCCATTGTCATTTGGGAAAATGGGTGCTAAAATAATCAAAAACCCAATAATACTGGCAAGAAAACATAAAAGATCCTGAAACCCATTTATAGGGTACAAATAAGTGAGGGTCCCAGCACAGAAACAGCCAACAATTTCAATTTGAGATTAGCTGTTTACAAAAAAAATTGGAACTTAGAAACATAGGTGTGGGTACCTGCATACAATTTAACACATTAATTTATGGGCTTCTAACTAGCTTCTGCCAGCAGCTTCTCACGCGGTTTTCCGGGAAAAATACGTCTATTATTATTGTGTTAATCCAAGTCCAACTTCATATTATGCTAAATTTCAGACCAATCCGTTCAGAAGTCTTGGCGTGAAGAGGTATCAGAAATCCAAACTTTAGGATTCACAATACCAGTGTGATGTGATTTCAGAACCGAAGAACAGCCCCAACGAATTTCCTTCATGAGCAATGATTCGAACGCGTACACTTCACTCCTTCTCCGTGCGCGCTCTACCCGCCGAGACAGCCTGAATTCTGATGAGAATACTATCCTGTCTTGTCAGTCCAACCTGTATGGCAGTTTCGGTGGCAGTGTACAGCAGTTAGTAAGCTCAGGCTTGCTTAACTCCATTTCCTATTCTCCCAGTAGGGGAGGTGCACGCCTAGTACAACTTATTAAAATAATTATAGGTACCTATAATTATTTTAATAAATATAATAATTAATAATATTATTATTTTATTCTAATATTATTTTATAATAAATATATTAATAAATATATATATAATAATACAATACATTACATAGAAAATACCCTGAAAACCTGGAACAAATATTTGCAGATCGTACAAAGATTCAACATCGAGTTGCTCAGCACTCCAGCACCATAAGTAATAAAATTCTCGCGCTATGTTGGCCATCCCTAAAAGAAAGAAGTTGTCCGAAACACAGGTAGAACCTAGGTACCTACGTAATCTTTGAAAAGGGGTTTGAAGATTTTTCTATGGAGGGAACATGTTTTTTTTTTTTAATTGTATACATACATATATAATACTTATATATACATATATAGGTTACTTATTAAGATTGATTTAGATACACAATCTAAAAGAAATAAAAAAAAAATTATATCATCATTATGATAAGGGTAAAGCCAAAATTTTATCACTAGTAACATAAAAGTAACAGAATAGTAACGTTAATACTTTTACGTTACCGTAACGTAAAAGTAACGTAAAAGTGTTATAAGGCTGCATGCACAATGAGGGCTACCGTTTACAACACTATTTATTTTAGAAATAAACGAGCGTAGCTTACAAAAATGTATGTAATTTGACGTTTTGATGACCTCACTATACAGCATCGCCTCTAGCGGCGAATTCACACGCGTTAACCCTCATTAATGAGATTACGCAAATGGCAGGCTATTGTTATTAGTTAAAATAAAACTAAGTAGAATGTATCATTCAGAGGTTTAATGAAATTAACTTTTACTTATATTTACTATCCCAAATAAACAGGATGTTATATAAGCTGAAGGAAATTAGTTAATTTCTATAACATTCACCTCATTTGGGAAAGTAACATACCCATTACAATCTGCATCTGCGTAAGTTAAGAACATCACAATATCTTCTTTAGAAATAATGGATATATCATTTTCTACTAATTTAAACTTTTTTTTGTCTCCTTTCAATGATTTAAAACCTTGCACAACTAGTTTTTTTAAATTTGTCAACTTCTTGGATTAAGCATACGTATCGGTAAGTAAGTTTTCCTTTTTTGGTATAAAAATTCGCCAAGATATACTTCCCTACTTCTTCAACACAATCTTCTAACAATTTGCCATCATTCTTAGGTTTATTAAGCTTGAATAATCCAGTTTCTTCATCCAGTACCATGAGACACTCTCATTTGATATTATTGATACTTTTGACTTATGTTCTTTTTTTTGTACCAAAAACGTGCTATCGCCTGAGTGTAAATTTTCTGTTTCTACTCTCTCTTCATCACCTACGTCTAGCTTTTCTACTTCCATTTTTCCTTCATAGCATGTGTCTAGCTTTTCTTCATTATCTTCTAGCTTTTCTACCTGCATTTTCTCTTCATAGTCTGAGTCTAGCTTTTCTTCATCATTTTCTAGCCTTTCTACCTCCATTTTCTCTTCAGTCTGTGTCTAGCTTTTCTTCATCATCTTCTAGTTTTTCTACCACCATTTTCTCTTTATAGTCTGTGTCTAGCTTTTCTATCTCATTTATCTTTTTATCGTCTACGTTTAGTTTTTCTATTTTCCTTTCTTCCAGCTTCAATTCTTTCTCTTCCATACTGTTTGGGTTAACGCTGTGTGTGTTAATTTGTATTCCTTCATATTTCTAAATGTTCATCATCATCTTCGTGATTCTCTTCCGGTCAAGTATTACTATCATCCGTTTCTGCGTAACTAATATTACTATCAATACTAGTGTCACTGTCAGTGTGAAATGAGTTTTCTTTTTTGCTTTTTTTTGTTAGCGTTTGTTTTTTTTATTTTTCGGTTAGATGACCGTCTTTTCCTTGAGGTCGTTGGTTGGTCACAGTTTTTAAGTAAGTTACTATGTATTTTTGGGTTATCACAATCACACATCCCACTCTTATTATTGCAGAAACAACTTACTTCTCGATATTTAATTATATGTTTTTGGTTTGTTATCAATTGGTGGATTTGCATCGTGTTGGGACATGGAATCAGATTTTTAACAATGTGACTATCAATTAGATGTATTGTTTCAGGTGGAATATAAAATAGTCTTATGGTTGTATCTGAAGTAGAGAGTACCTCAAAGGTTATATTTGCGTTAGGTATGTCTGTACCGTGAGCCACTTTTTCATCTAGTGTCCGTTTGATGGCCCCACCGATGCCATCAGCTGCTCCCTTGCCAATATTCTTCAATATCCTTTTTTGTTCGTTTGATTTAGATGTTACATATTCATCCTTCAAAGCTTCTTTTAACACATTTAACTCTAATATTTTTTTCTTCACTATTTCTTTGCAGGGAGTGGTAACTTCTGGTAAACTTTTATCTACAAATGTCTGTGCTTTTTTTCTTGGTGTTTCATAATTGTTTGGATTAGTACTAGTAGCAGCACTATTAATTTCTTCAATATGTTTTATGGCATTATTATATTTTTCATTCAACTCAGACAATCGGAAACAAAAACTCGTCATATTACTCAATATATTTCTTTATTTATCATTAGACGCAAATAAAAATCTAAAAGTCTAATAAAATTTTGGCTTTACCCATAAAGGACATTTCCTAAAGCGTCAAGTTTCTGAGATATTCACATAATGAAGAAAAAATATCGTTATTTTCATCTGTGAATATCTCAGAAATCTAATGATTTCTGAGATATTCACTGATGAAAATAACAGAATGAAAATAATAAAATAATGTTCTAAAGCATTAGCTTTAGGACATTATTTTATTAAATATATAACTTTTATTGTGCGTGGCGATTTTGAAATAATAACAAAATGGTGACCGATGATTTTAGGGCCAACATCTTCAAACCTCCTATTCTGTGTAGGTACATCTTGCAAATACTTTTTGTTAGCTTTTTGCTTGACTAGGCGCGTCTTTAAAGTATTCTCAAGTTTCCATCTCTATCTCGTATTTTCTAAACTACGTTAATTTCTCAGGTGCGACAACCTAGGCGGCCATGAAACAATGCTGTTGGATATGGTGCGCGCGCAATGCAGGGAACAACAGAAAGCGCAAGACGACACCCTAGATTTGCCTCGGGATGACGTTTCTGATGTTGAGTAAGAAACTATGACTCATACAATGTAAGGTGAACCTTCAAAAAGCGTTTTAGAATACTTTAAATACCTATAACGTTCATTAAGAAGTGAAGCGGGCTACGAACTTTTGTGTTGGTTGAACACCAACGTTCATATCATAACCCTTAGTTTGTGGCGGCCATTTTGCGGAGTTCGCGAATCTGGGGCCACACACGATGGCCTTCGTGGGTAGGCCCGCGCGGGCGTGATAACCAAAGAAAATTTAACATTTTTTTTTTTGTGAGTTTCGTATTCCAACATTGTGTTGATTTTGTCTTCTATATTATAACACTTTTCCCTGCCTCTTTGCCTTTCCTTTCTTATCTATTATATATCTACATAGCGCGTGCTACGATAATAGCATCGTTTTTTACTAAATCTCTGAAGTTTTTAGTCCGAGCGCTAAAAATCGAACTTCTAAAGCTTGATCAACTTGTTACGCAAATTCCTCGGGGTTATTATGAATTATTGTAATTTTTATACAATAACAAGGTGATTAATAAATAAATAAAAAAGTAAAAAAAAAAAATTTTTAACTTACTTAAAAATACACTAAAAATAATCGATTTTAAAAGTCTGGTTCACACATAAGGTAATTATGCAATCAGACGGGTGACGCTTAAAGTGTAATAACGTGTCGCGTTCAGTATCGCCCTCTCTGGACAGGAAGAAAAATAACAACTATTTACAAAATTTTGCACGATTGTACCACTCTCCACAGACATGCTACTGAGCTAAGTATCGCAAAAAAATGTGTAAAAACTAACATAATCGCTGCCCGTCTAGAGATAGACAGATAATTTTATTCAATACAAAAGGTTACATACCTACTTGAATTAGATGTGCCATACGGCCTATGTTAGGTTTTATATGGTTTGGTTTAACTTAACGTCTAACTAATGTATAGTTAGACGGGCAGCGATTATGTTGGTTTATGTAGGTACTTAGTTACATAACACATAATCTATCCACTTCTTACCATTATTTCCTTGAACAGCCAGTCAAGCGACGCCTGTGTCCACGGTCTAGGGCTGAACATACGGCCGGTCACGGACCGCAGCGTGTCTAGATCTCGCTTCTCTCGCATATCTACAAGGCGTGATATGGACATACCTTCAATACTGGCGTTCACTACTACAGTCACGGCACCTGTTAGTAAATTACAACGATAGTAAGTATAGATATCATCATGGGAGGCCTATGTCACTTCTGGATAGTCTTAGCCCTCCCTCAAAGACCACAGAACTTAGTTCTGTGATCGTCACAATGACCGGCCTTGCGCTGCCCCTATACAGCGGTTTTCAGCGATCTTCACCATGTCGTCGGTCCACCTCCTGACCTTGCCACACTGCGCCTTCCGGTACGTAATCGCCACTTGAGAGCCCTACGGCTGCAACGGCGTAGGTTCTATGAGCCACACGCCCTGCCAACTGCCTTCTTAGAGCTATGTCGGTTAAAGTAAAATAATGGAAAAATGCGTTTATTTTGTTAATCAATACATATATACTCGTAGCAGATACAAAAGATAAAGGTAGAGATAAAAGTAGCAATTACGGTAACAAAAATGCCCAACTCACAGCAGATGCTATGGCCTGCATATATCTGCAATAGCGCTGGTTTTCCGTGGAGGCCAGAATGAAGCGCATGGGTCGCTGCGCAACGTGCGCCTCTGAAGGCAAACTGATGCATACCTACTCGTAAGTCATAAATCTGTAAAGTTGAACATCCCCGAACGAACTCTTTCCAAGGAGCTCTAGGTTCTACTCTCAAAAGCCACTAAAGTTTTTATTCATGAATTACCATCACCAGACGCAACTGGAGAACCCTGCTTTCAAAAAACTTAATATGCCTCAAGATGACATCCCACGCTGGTCAATCCGCCGATCGGTCTGCCCGGTGTGCTCAATGAAATGGAAGGACCGAAGCGAAGTCATCAAAATCAAAAATTCAGGTGATTGTTGCTTTTCTTGCGGTGTCTTTTCCATCAATATTAAGTAAGTAGGTATGTAATTAATAAGTAAGTACCTATGTGTGTAAGTACATTTTATGTTAATCGACTATTACTCGTTAACTAGAAGATAGCTACATACTTAGATGTGATATTTTTCCATGAAACTTCGTTCTAAACATATTTATATTCTACTACTCTGTTTTCTTCACATTTCCAAAAACAACCGTTTAGATGGCAGCGGGCGAACACAACTCCAACAATAATTTGCACTTTAGAGCTTAATATTTCGCAAACGGAACCCTGAATCGATAAAAAGTATTGACCTTATATGAAACATGCGACTACGGAACCCTACATGAGGCACGGCACGCACTTGGTCGGTTTATTGACCAGAACTCCTTTGCTAACTTACACAGTCAGGTTTTATAAAACTAACGCTCGTATTAAGAAAGCTAGCTCAGCCATAGATCTAGATCTATGCTTGAGTGACGTTTATGCCATAGAAAAGTGTTACTCAAGTAGAGATCGATGACTGAGCAAGCTTACATAATACGGACCGTAGGCTCACAGTTTCAGTTTCTAGGTAAATTCAAGGCACTTTTGGCATGACTTATGACAGTCCGTAAATTTAGCGGTATTGGGAGAACTTATTTTCTTTATCCATTCTTCAACAATTAACATGTTTTGTTTCCAGGCTTAAAAAGAAACTCCTCATTAGATATGCCCTCGATAATTGCTCCAGCACGCTTGCGGGCGGCGATAACCATGGCCTAGTAAGTGAATGAATAGATATTACCTACATAATATTACAATACAAACAATCTTCTTATGTGGCTCTTCACTATGCCAAGCTGTTATTTTAGACTAGCATCTGCCCACGGTTTTGCACGCATTCTTAAGAGTAAAATTTTGTCATTTGCCGCCTTGATACCATCCCTGTATAATTTCGTGAAGATCTGTTCAGCCGCTTACGCGAGAAAATATATGACAGACAGACAGGGAAACAGAGTTACTTTCGCATTTATTTAAAGTTGTAACAAAAAAGGCCCTAACTCATAATGCTGGCTGAAGGTCCCTAGCCCCCGCTGATCTTTCGTATCTAATAATTACCTACTAAAATGCCACCCATACTAATAATTATAAAATAGGTACTCCGTTGAACTCTTTGGGGATGCCCATGTCCTGCGGTGAACTTTTCAGGGCGGATAGGTACATCTAAATGCATCCTAAGCCGGCTCTACATAAACGATTCTTCAACAGATACCTAATTGCTTTCTTTTCCCAGTGAGCCGCGCCCAGCATTAGCAGCAGTGGATGAGGAGCTGAAAGGTATCGGCATAATGCACAATCCCAGCTCTACCTGGCAACTGACTCGAGCCAGGCGGTTCCGCGCGCCTAAACAACAAATGCCGTCGGCGGAAGCTTCTGCGCCACCCAAGGCAGCAGCACCAATGGCGCGCAAAGATCTAGACATAAGAGTCAATAAGTTCCTCACTGATTCTAAATAACTGTTCTTCATTACTAATAAACTGGGGTATGTGGTACGTAACCTTGTCATTCATTACTATATACAGACACAGACGTAGGCTACTAAATAAAAAAAAGTGTACGGAATGGACCTCGGATTCAATAGACTAGAACCTAATATTCATGGAGTAGGTAGGTACGTGTTATACTACTACACATCGTAGTGATTGTTTTTCTATTTGACTGCATTGAAGAAATAGTGACGAAATCACCCTTGTTTGAAATGCGGGCCCTTCATTAAGTTATACCAGCTTTAATTTAAGGTTTACAAATTTATGGGCTTTGCTTCATGTTTTTTTTGTTTTATTTTTACTAAATCGTGTGATTTGCAAGTATTTCAAAACTGAGGTCTCAGTCCACACGCACACTTGTTGAAGTCATGGACGAAGAAAAATAAACATCTATGTTGATGCTCCTTTTAGTGCTGTCAATGCTGTCATGGCTTCGATCAGGTATCTGTCGCCTCACGGATACCTTGATCGATGTCATGTCAGAAACTGAATGTACTTAATCATGTTTCATACCTACTGTCAAATCTGACAGGGTCAGATTCTAAGATTTTTAAAGGTAGGTACGTAGATTTTTGGAGATTTGTAGTCGTCAAGTCTTGTTGCACAAAAATAATTGAAAAAAAAATAAATATCATTAAAATCTAGAAAGCTTTAGCATATAGCTGCATATAGCAGTAGTGTGTCATGTCAACAAACCTAGGTAGGTATTTAGATTTAGGTAGGAACCTACCTAAAACTTACAAATTCATGTCCCAGGTTTTACTGTTTCCCTTCTATTTACATTCAGAATACATTGTATTTTAACACAAAACAATGGCTCTCCTTCCGCTGTCCAAGAAATTATGGTTCTTGACGAAATGCATAGAAAACAGAAAAGATAACGTGTTTGGTATTATACCCGTGCGAAAAGTGACATCAAAGCAGCTGGTGTACAGCAAATATGGAGATCCTCTGAAGGTGGTGCAGATTAGAGAATGTGTAATATCCGCACTAGGTGAAGAAGAGGTCCTAGTGCGAATGTTAGCAGCTGCCGTGAATCCATCTGATATAAACACCATCCAAGGTATACATACCTACCACCTTGATGCATTAAAAAAGTTACTTTCATACCTACATAATAACCAAATTAATTTAGAGGTACCAAGCATGTACCTACTTACAAAGTAAAATATGCATAGGCCTCGGCGGTCACCGACACCTCCAACTCAGTCCGTGGATGTTGTCAGACGACTAAGAGAAGCTACCAGAAGAAGGGCAGCAGCTTCGTTCTGTGTATTTTAACACCCCCACTACGATCACCAACTCGCCTACCAAGCTTGATAATTAGGTAGGGCAAAACCCCTGAACCAACCAGACCCTGCTGATCGTGCCTCCCTCGTACAAAGGGTTTGGCGGACGCACGTTGAGCAAATTGACATATTTTTGCAGACGAGGAAATATGCATAATGCATAGTCTTTGTTCCAGGAAAATACCCAGTTAAAGTTAAACCTCCAGCTATACCAGGAAATGAAGGTGTCGGGATTGTTGAAAAAATTGGCAGTAAAGTCTCCAATTTGTGTCCAGGAGATAAAGTTATTCTAATAAAAACTGAGCAAGGGACTTGGGCTACCTACGGTAAATTCCACCAAAGTGTATTGCAAGTCGTTCCTAAAAATTTAGGAAATGTTGAAGCTGCAACAATCTGCGTTAACCCTTGCACAGCCTATAGAATGCTGATGGATTTTGTACCAGTACGGAAGAAGAAGCTAGTTGTTATCCAAAACGGAGCG
Organism: Eupithecia inturbata; assembly: GCA_963662085.1. Classification (NCBI taxonomy): domain Eukaryota; kingdom Metazoa; phylum Arthropoda; class Insecta; order Lepidoptera; family Geometridae; genus Eupithecia; species Eupithecia inturbata. The sequence continues at coordinate 7,132,094 of OY759195.1, forward strand.
AACAGTGCATGTGGGCAAAACGTCATACAACTATGCAAAGCCTGGGACGTAAAGAACATTAATATCGTCAGAAAGAGACCTCAACATAATGAGTTAAAATCTTATCTAGAATCTTTGGGGGCCACCTGTGTACTAATGGAGGAGGAGGTTCGAAAAACGAAGATATTCAAGGATGGATGTATCGACAAGCCATCATTGGCGATCAACTGTGTCGGAGGAAAGAATTCGATGGCAATGGCGGGACACTTGAAACCTGGCGGGTGCATGGTCACTTATGGAGGCATGTCAATGCAACCAGTCATGATCCCAACAGCCGCGTTTATTTTCAAAAATATTACGACAAAAGGTTTTTGGGTTACAGCTTGGAATAAGAAAGAAGAAAACAAGCCTTTGAGAGACAAAATGCTAACAGAGCTTATTGCGTTAATGTGTGAGGGGAAGTTAAAATGTCCGGTGCATAAACTGATAAAAATTACAAATTTTTCGGAGGCTTTAAAAAACACGTTAAATCCAAAAGGGTTTACAGGAATTAAATACCTATTCGATTTTACGTAGCATTTTTTCTAGGTGAGTACGATGTGACTGTATCTATCTTATATTTTTGTATGTAAGTACCTAAATATACTTAAAGCCTAGAGTCTGTCAAACGAAAGTAGATACTCGATTTTTTTCGAAACTTTTTACATGGTCACACCAAAGTGTTTCCACCTCCGGACACTATGCTTCGTAACGGGGTAAATTCAGGGCGCTCAAAGGTATGAAATAGTTGGTAATAACATGTAACTAACTATTAAAAGTGGACTGTTATTTTATTTTTATTGACTTAGTTTGACTCTTTTGAAATTCACCACTACACGATCATTACATGTGTAAAAAAACGACTTGCAAGGAAAAAAAATATTACAAATAAACCATTTTACTATATATTTTTTTTGATTCTTTGAATCATAAAAATAATCAATACCTACGTGGAGTAAATTCTAATATTTTCCTCAAAGATTAGGGAAAACCGGAATCGGGCTATGGCATTACTATTCCCAAATTCCCAAATGTTTACAAGATGGCGGCACTATGCTTTTGTTGTTTGGTTGAGTTGTGAAGAATTATTGTGATTTTTGTGTGATAAAATGAATAAAACAATCAAGAGTGGCGTGCGAGAGTTATTATTCTGTATGATTTCAAAATATCAGAAAAAGCAGCAGGAAAAAGATGTTGAATTCCGTCAGAAACAGGATTGTTTACGTATTGTGATCGATTTCTTAGGTGAGTAGTGCAAAAATATTTTGATACTTTGATATTAATTTTGTGTTCTCCTCTTATCCCTGTTAATTTATATAATTGTCTGCTATAATGATATCAGAATAACATTAATAGCTTATTATATTACTATACATTTGGTTGAATAAGCATCACATGTGCACTTAATATCATATTTTTCATTTACAGCAAATCTGGAAGCAGTAGCAGGAGTTACCGACATAATGCAAACAATTGAGAAGCTAACTGATTTGGAACAAAAGGATAGGATACAAACCCAGAACCAGTTCTTGGAAGAAATATCTTCACTCTCTGGTAAGTTTTCACTAAGCTCTGGGCCTGTTGCATTTTTAATGTAAAATTCTGTTGTTCCTATCTGCTCGATCACTTTTATTCATTTATTTTATTTTATTTGCAGAAGTAAGTGTAACCACTTTGAAGAGAATTAAAAAGGAAGGTGCGGTGAATGAAGGTGTCTGGAGGACTCCGGGTAAAAAAAGACCCCACCCGTCAACAGTGTCTAACCTAGATAGTTTTGACATGGATGTTGTGCGCAATAAATTAAACGAGTTCTACATTGTAAAAAAACAAGTCCCCACACTAAGAACTTTGTTGGCAGAGCTCAAAGAAAGTATTGGATTCAGTGGATGTCATGAGACTCTTCGTCAAATACTACTGAAGAACGGCTTCGAATTCAAGAAAAACAAAAATGAACGATCATTGTTGATAGAGCGTTATGACATCTCTGCATGGCGACATCGATTTTTAAGAACAATAGCTTCAAAGCGTTCGGAAGGAAAACCCATCATTTATTTAGATGAGACTTATGTCCACAGATCTTACAAGCCTAAGAAGTGTTGGCAAGGCCCATCAACAAGCGGTGTAGTTGAAAACATTTCATCCGGGAAACGCTATATCATTGTCCATGCAGGATCGGAGAAAGGCCCTGTTCCAAATTCATTGCTAGTATTTAGCACTAAATCGAAAATGGCAGACTACCATCACGATATGAACGCTACGAATTTCAATAAATGGCTACAAGAAAAGCTCCTGCCAAATCTGAACGAGCCAAGTCTGATAGTGATGGATAATGCGTCATATCATTCTGTCATTATTAATAAGGCACCAACAACTCAAACTCGCAAACCAGAAATTAGAGAATGGCTTACATTAAATGGTATTGCATTTGAAGAATACCATACTAAGGCAGAACTACTATGTTTTGTAAAACAAAATACACCAAAACCTATTTACGAAGCGGATGAAATTCTGAAGCATGAAGGTCATGAAGTATTAAGACTGCCCCCCTATCATTGCGACTTGAACGCGATAGAACTTATATGGAGTTTGGCAAAACGAAAGGTGGCAAATAGAAATGTAAGCCTGACTTCAGCACAATTTGAAATAGTTGTAAACGAGTCATTTGAAAGCATAACAGCAGATGATTGGAAAAAAATGACTGACCACGTTATCCACGTAGAAGCCAAATACAAAGAAAGAGACAGAATTACAGAAGATAATTTAGAAAGTTTTATAATTAATGTGGGAGGAAACAGCAGTGATACCAGTGACTCCGATGTATCACTTCAAGTAGAATTTTTAGATTCAGATTTTGATTACGGTGAATAAAAAATTGTTTACTTAATAAACTATTTCATTGAGACTCGTTCCATTATCATAATGGAATGAACACCTATTAAATTAAATTTATCTGCCAAATCAGCCTTTTTAATGTAACACCTATTAAATAAGCTTTTTTTATTTAGCAAAAAAGAAAAAGTAAAATAAAAGCCCTATCAATGCATTTGTGTTCTTTCAACTTAATTATTGTCACATGTGCCTTTTTAAGTTAAAAAATATGAATTTGGATGTTAGATGTTTTTGGGCTTCTTGTAACTTTGTGCTAAATTAAGATAGATTTTTCTTTTAAAATCAGGCGGATGCAGCTTTTTTTCCTGATTCCGAATATGTATATAACTCAATTTTGAAAAAAATGTTAGATGTGCCCTTTTTTGTTACGAGGGCAGTATAACTGGTACAGGTATTGAAGTAAGTGCTTAGTATCATTATGAATGATACTAAGTACTTACTTCAATACCTTGATACTAAGCACTTACTTCAATACCTGTACCAGTTATATTACTGCTTGGCGGTAGAAAAAATGGTACACACCTAGGCCTTGATATATTACTCTTATTTATCTCAGAATGTTAATTTTATACATCATCATTTCAACAATGGGCTGGAATAAAAATAAGTGTTTTTATTTAAAGAATAATATCAAAGTATCAAGGTAGGTTATTCCAAGTATCCCTAAAATTTACGGGTTGCCATACTGATATTTTTTGAATTTGCCGCAATTTTTCAGTGTCTACTTTCATTAGACAGACTCTACCCGCTTTTACTTATTTTTTTTTTATTCTTGTGTTTTTACAGCACAGTTTTACCTAAAGTGCCAACGTTATTAAGACGACGAGAAGCTAATAAATATTAAATACAAATATGGTTTATCAGTCTAGTTTCCGGCATGGGTGCCAACAGAATTACTTTCAGGAAGGTGCATCTGCATCTACACATTACTTATACTATTATCCATACTAATATTATAAATTCGAAAGAAACTCTGTCTGTCTGTTAGGTACCTTAGCACACCTAAACGGCTGAACGGATCTTAACGAAATTTGGCTGGGAGGTAAATGGTATCCCGGAAACGGACATAGGGTACTTGAAAAGCGCGTGCGGTTGCGCGGGCTGCTGCCCGCGGCTAGTCTAATATAAAATATATAATTATACGCATGTATATTAAATAGATAACTAAATGTAATGTCAAAAACAAATCACGAATAGGAAATTTATTGGTGAAAAATGTATCCATTTTGTTAAATTTTCGTGCAATTTGTTTGCGGTGGGTACTAAGGTGACCATATATGGGAACAGGCTCAGGCACAGATTACCCCCATGGGGGTAATCTGTGGGCTCAGACCTAAATGAAGACCAAAGAAATACTACCGGTGAGCGGAGTTTGCCGCGAAAAAATATAATTTGATTTGATAGATTTTCGTGTTATTCGTTTACGGTGGTGTGTAAAGTGACTTAAAAGTGGGCCAGACTCTGGGCTTAAACATGAACAAAAATAGTGTCATCGGCGAGCGAGCCCCGCAAAATGTATAATACATTTTGCGGGGCTCGCTCGCTGATGACGACTTCTGACTTATGTTATTTGTTACATTTTCGTGTAATTTTTTGGTGCGGTAGTGGGGAATATTGCCTACCTCAATCTGCTCCGGTGCGGTTTAAAATGAATCTGTTTTTGAATACGCAGATTCAATTGCTCAAGACGCTCCGTTTTACCCACGCGGTATGTGAGTTATGTGTGAATCCAAATTGATTTAACTATTCCAGCAACAACATAATTGTAGCATTAAACCTATATTTATTCGTAACGTGCTAATGCTTCAGCGGATCCACTCGCGGATCGCTCATCAATGAATGGGAGATGCGAGGCTAAGCGGCCTGTGCAGACTGCATGCTCGATGTTTACAGGAAAAGAGTAGAGGAGGCTACCGCGTTTATTGCCGAGGTGATCAACAAATTTAGACAGTATATAAATATGTATTTGTATACTGTCTTTAAATTTGGTGATCACCTTGGCAATAAATGCGGTAGCATCCTCTACTCTTTTATACCTATACTGTCTAAATTTGTTGATCACCTCGGCAATAAATGCGGTAGCCTCCTCTACTCTTTTCCTGTAAACATCGATATGTATTTATTTCCTAACTCAGGGGTGCAAGTGCAACTCCTTGAACCCTACTGCCGGCGCCCATGGTTTCCGGTAAAATTAAATAACGACATTACACCAAATCAAGGGTTGAAGATATGTGAATACCTACATAGAAGCGTACGAGTAGGGTAGGTTTATTAACCCTAGAAGTAAACCGCCCGCCCCGCGCCATTTTGAGCAGGAAAAGGGGGTTTCGACTTGTGATCAGATCACCGGGAAATTGAACTACATACCTATAACGTGGTCGTGGCATGATTTTACAAGAAGTGTCATTATCTATCTATCCAGACAGGTAGGTATCCAGTTAAGTAGTAGGTACCTAGATACGTAAGTACAAAATATTGGATATAAGTATGATATGAGATTTTATGTGATAAGTTTATGACATGTGACAACAGCGTGTTTTTACTATAATAGGTTAAGACCTATATGAAATATCCATGCTTAATGCGCAATCCATATAGTTTGTTATGCTGACATGAGACGGACATTGACGAAATTGCGACAACTCAGTCGCAGAAGCCATCTGACAAGAAGAAGACGCAGAAGATTACCAATGTCACTCACAACAAAAATCAAAATCAATTGCTGCTAAAATTTAAAAATTAATTTACGTATTTTATTCTGAAATCAGTGTATCTTACCCTAAATTAATGGCTCTTTCTTTAATGTACCCCAAAAGTTTGTTGTCCGCTACGAAATGCCTTGCAACTAGAAATTCTTTCAGAGACATCCCTGTACGAAATCTTATGTCTAAACAGCTGGTATACAGTGAATTTGGGAATCCTACGGATGTAGTAAAGTTTAGAGAAAAAAATGTGCCTCCACTCAATTCACACGACGTGCTAGTGCGCATGCTAGCGGCTCCAATTAATCCTGCTGACCTAAACACCATACAAGGTACTTTAATATCATGCAACTAGGGTACAGAATCAACACACAATTTTTTGTTTAGCCTGGCTTCAATAAACATAATTATCTCAGGGGCCGATAAAACTACTTTGAAAATATTTTTGTATGTGTGAGTGTTTCTTCGCAGAGTTTTATGCATAAAGTTTATTCTCTCAAGGTACTTTTTTTGTTTTATTTTATTTAGCACCTTTATAATATTATGAAATTGTGAATATCCGCTTGAAGCATAGTTGATTTATTAATTTATTTATTTTTTGCAGGAAAATATCCAGTCAAAATTGAACTGCCTTCCATACCTGGTAATGAAGGAGTTGGAATTGTTGAAGATATTGGCGGCAATGTATCAGGACTCTCTCAAGGAGATAAAGTAATTCTAACATCATCTGCTCAGGGAACATGGCAGAACTATGGAATTTTTCAAGATCAGGCATTGAAAGCTGTTCCTCAAAATTTGGGGACAGTTGAAGCTGCAACACTTACAGTTAATCCTTGCACTGCTTATCGTATGTTAACTGATTTCATACCAGTACGGGAGAAGAAGCTAGTTGTAATCCAAAATGGAGCGAACAGTGCATGTGGGCAAAATGTTATTCAATTATGCAAAGCCTGGGGCATAAAGAACATAAACATTGTTAGGAATAGACCTGAAATAACACAATTAAAAGAATATTTACAGTCATTGGGGGCCACATATGTATTAACAGAAGAGGAGTTGAGAAAAACTACCATGTTTAAGGATGGTACTATTGAGAAGCCATTTTTAGCACTAAACTGTGTTGGAGGAAAGAATGCATTGGAAATGTTAAGACACTTGCAACATTCTGGGTGTATGGTAACATATGGTGGTATGTCGAGAGAGCCAGTTATGGTCCCTACATCTGCATTTATTTTTAAAAATATTGCTTTGCATGGTTTTTGGATGACTGCGTGGAATAAACAGAATAACAAGATGGAGCAAGATAAGATGTTCTCGGAGCTTGTGGAGTTAATTTTGGAAGGGAAATTAAAGGCTCCAGTACATGAAATGGTTAAACTAGATAATTATAATGAGGCATTAAGCAACACCTTAAATTCTAAAGGATTTATAGGGTGTAAATACCTACTAGATTTTACTGATTGTTAATTGATATTTTATTTATAAATTAATACCTACTCTAAATAAAGACAATTATGCTTATAATGATTTTTATTTAAAGACATTTATCATCATAATGTCTGCATCAACAATATAAAAAAAACCGCCAGGTGCAAGTGACGTACAAATGGTTCCGTATCATACTAATTGATATACTTTCGCAAAAGAAAGAAGAAAAACGCTGAAACATAATTTTTTGATGGATCGCAAAAAGTCAACATGATGCGGTCAGAACCTACTTGGATGGGTTCCAAGTACTGACCATGCTCAACTTTGCATAACTTCAGTGAGCATTGTTCAACTTGGTATAGATGTTGCCCCCTTAATTATTAGTATTTGCTGTTATAGTGGCAATAGTAATGCACTCTGTACAAAATTTCAACTGTGTACCTTTTACGGTTCAAGAGATACCTACAGATGGACATACAGACAGCAGAGAAAAATAAGTATTCCAGCATATCACAAGTTGTTTGGTAACATATATCGTATTTATTTTATAACACACTAGTATAATAAAGTTTTTTTTCTTATAGGAAAGAATCCATGTCTACCATACCTGCCCACAGTACCTGGCGATGAGGGTGTTGGAGAAGTAGTGGAAATTGGGGAATATGTTAGCAAAGTGAAAGTTGGAGACAGGGTGGTTCTAACCTCGCCTCTTCAGGGCACCTGGAGCTTTTACAATATATATAACCAAAGATGTCTTCAGGTTATACCCTCGAAACTAGCATTACCAGAAGCCGCAATGTTGGCAAATGCCCCCTGTGCTGCGTATAGAATGCTGAAAGACTACCGACCTGTTTATCCTGGTGAAACTGTTATACAAAACGCAGCTAACAGTCCAATTGGGCAATGTATAATACAACTATGCAAAGCCTGGGACATAAAGACTATTAACATTGTTGCAAATCACTGTGGGTACGATGCTGTAAAAGAGCATCTCTGCGCTATTGGTGGCACTGTAGTATGTACTCTAGCGGAGGCTGAAGAAATAAGTGATTTTACGACTTCTTTGAACAGACCTATTCTTGGTCTGAACTGTTTAGGTGGAAGATTCGAAGATGTGATGCTAAAAATGATTGAACGCTGTGGTGATATGGTATACTATGGAGCCGCCTATGACCTACCTATGGCTAAACAATTTTTAAGATGTGATGTTACTTTTGATAAATTTCATTTGACGAACTTTAATAATACAGCAGGTTGTGTGGAGAAAGAAAGGATGTTAAAAGAAATTATTCAACTAATAGTCATGAATAAATTTATAGCACCTATTTATCAGCCTATAGAGCTCAAAAATTATGTCTACGCAATCAACAATACTAGTTTCTGTGAGGCATTTTGTACATCAAGTTTTATTTTCGACTTTACCCTGCACTAGTGAAACTAAAACTCAAAATTACCGCCGCCGCACGGAACGCAGCCGTTATTTAAGAAAATGTCAGTGTCAAGTCAATACAAACGATCGATCAGCTGTTTTACAAGCCAGTCACAAAGAAGATGCCAAATACATACAAAGAAGTCAAGTCAGCTGTTTAAAGATCGAAGAAGCCAGCACCGATTTTGTAATTATTTACAAAATATTAATTGAATCAAAGCCAAGCAACACGTAACGATGTTCTCAAGAATGTAGTAATCAAGAACGGTTTTGAAAACTACGTATGTAATTTTTTATTCTATTCTGTAATTATTCTAGGCCATTTTAATGGACCTATGTACAATGACTTTGTTCTTCAATTTTTAATTTATTTTTCTGTTGTCCTGATAAGCATACCTGCACTTGGTAAAAACACATTTTTTTACAGAAACCTAAACAAACAACAAAAATGGATAAACCTTATGAGACTTTCCAGTTTGTAGACAGTGATACCAACCAAGACATTAACCAGCTGCTTGTATTGAAAGAGGATGGCACTCTACTGAGTAAGATTGTTACTATTTTTAAGTATTTTATTATCTACTATTATAACAAGTAGGTAATTCATTGAAAACTACCTAGGTATAAATAACCTGACTTGGTCCCCACTTTTCACTTTTTTCTTCAAAATGTGTGGGCAGAGGCCTACTCGCCATGTACAAGGTTACCCACAATCATTCGACAGTACTGCAGGTCCATGTGCGCGGGGTCAAAACCTATAAGATACAAAATAAAAATATAAAAGTAATCATTTATTGTGCAGCATTCCCAGCCAACAATTGAAGCAATACCATTTTTTTTAATGAACTGGATTATGGCATATTCATGTTTTTAAAAACGCTTTCAAATGTTTTGATGACTACGCCTAGTTATATGCTAGACATCTTCAAAAATTAACTTTGATTTTGTAATTTTTTTTCTGCAAATTTCCTTTGGTGTAATTTTTTTTATAATACTGCAATGGCAACTGCAAATTTAGGTTCATTTCAAAATGTACATTTCAAGAGGTTTCTATAATGCTACACTCTATATTTTACACTACAAAATAACGGAGATAAAGCCGTTAATGTATCAAAGGTACTATTTTACTAAAAATCATATTAAACAAACACATCATTAAACATACTTTTTGAAAACTCTAGCTCGAAACTCTGATGCTAAAAAACCAGTGAGAATAAATAAATTTTGCTCCCATGTAAGGTAAAATCTTTTCCACTCCTGTGGAAAATGATTTGAATCTAGAACGATAAAAAGGATTAAGGAGGTCATGCTCACCCCCAAAGTTCATTAAAAATTTCCTAATTTTAAAGGTACTTTCAATGGAGGTTTGCACTTTGTTCAAGGTTCGATAAAAAGGATAATTTTGTTCGACCATGGTTCGAACGAAGTTCCAAAACTGAAGTTATTGCTTAAGTTGTGGGCATGGTGCACAAAAATGTGAACAGGGGTATAAAATTTTCTCATTTTACAAAAAAAAACATAAGACCCAAACGGTTGGACTTTTGATTTTTTTTTTCATTGGCCATGTCCCTGCGCACACGCACCTGCAGTGCCACTTATTATGAGACACCCTGTGTGTAGGAGTCCGGATGAGTATTTTGATACCTCATTTTTCAAAATCACTTCAGCCGATTGGATGCTTCCAGGTAATGAAGAGTAACAAGTAAGCTTAATGGAAATACTCGCAAAACATAAACCGTAAAAATAGGTAGGTACATGGAGCAGATACAAAGTATCTCTGTATCTACTCCGTGGGTAGGTATTGGTTTGTGTATAAGTTTGTGAGTAGAGTTCTGGAACTTTTAAAAAACATTTGAATATAGCTACAGACAAGCTGTTTACGCGAGCAGAAGTATACAGGGTGGCTTTTTGAGATGGGAGTGGATGGCCAAATCCGAAACCATGAGAGTTAGAAAAAAGTTGTGAAAGGAGTCATAGGTTCAATTTATGAGAAAATAAAAACTGCAAACGCATTTTTTTAATTCTTTTCACGGAATTTTTCATTATACGGTTAACAAAATACATCACGAATAGATGCTTTCGTGTATTGAGGATAAACCCCATTAAAATACAGGCTAAGTATCCTGGCTAGCGGCAAGCACACCAGTTGCCCGAAAAGATTATTTGAATTTTCACATTGATGCTTAGTTTTGAAACAAAAATTTTAAAAATAGTAATTTCCTTTCATTTTCAAAAATGCATTCCTTTACAAAGATTGATCCTTATCTATTTATTTATGTATTCCACCGTAGGCACACATGTTACACCTGATGTCGTTATCAGCAACTGAATCCGTTAGTGTAAAAATACAGGGTGTATTTTTGGAAAATTCTATGTTTCTATTTCCTGCAAAAGTTAAAGATTAAAAAGAAGATCTTAATAATGCAGTTTTTGTTTTCTCATAAATCGAGGTCATGACTCTTTTCAAGACTTCTCCAACTCTCATGGTTTCTCATGGATTTCGCCATCCACTCCCATCTCAAAAAGCCACCCTGTATAATCTAACTTATTCGGGTGCAATACGCCCAGTAGGTATTCTTACGCCTCCACCACCAAACCACGACGGCAACTTAGCAGATTGCTGGATTAAAATGATCTTTACTTAATTCCAGGTGTGAACAGAGATATCCAGTACATAGCGCAAAGACAAGATGACAAGGAGGAGGAGGTAGAGGATCCACAAACTTGTGCAGTGTTTGGTGTTTCATCGCAGCAGTTCTTTGTGAATGTAGAAAATACACCAGATCTCATTGTTCAAGGTAAGAACTGTGAAAACTACTAGCTACAAGTATGTGACTGATGTAGCGCGGCGGGCGAACGTTCGCCTGCGACGCAGGAGGTAGCAGTTCGATTCCCGCCATGGGACTAGGTAATGTTTGTACGATCTATAAATATTTATTTGTATAATACCAACAAAATTTAAATAATATGTAATTTATTGTATTAGTCTATCAGTCATCTAGTACCAGTAACACAAGCTCTGCTTAGCTTGGGGCTAGATGCTATGTGGATTTTCCAGCATTATTTAAGTATTTATTGTATACTAGTTGCTGCCTGCGGCTTCGCACGCTTTTTTCCGGGATAAAAAGTATCCTATGTCAGTCCCCGGGGTACCTTCTACCTCCCTGCCAAATTTCACTGAGATCCGTTCAGCCGTTTAGGCTTGAAAAGGTAACAGACAGACAGGGTTACTTACGAATTTTTAATATTAATATGGATAAGAATTCGCTATTATTATTACAGTATGTTACTTTTAAGTTACCACAGATTTTCCCCTACTGTTTTGATCTAACCTAACATGTAGAATTGGGTTACATATTTAGAATAAATCCTCCTAGATTAGTTGTGAAATCGACAATAATTGGAAATTAGGAAAATGGCCGATTTTGCTGAGGGAAGTTGTTTTCGAGAGATGTCATCTGTTTTATTACAGGTACTACCATAGTTAGTATACAGTACCCCAATACACTTTGCTATTAGTTTTATGATATGATGGTTAAACATTATTTAAGCATGTACCTATTTAGGGTGCTTGCTCAACTAAATGTATAAATGGTGCAACAAGATTAATTGTGGTTTCAGAACAATTTGCAATTCATAATGAAGATCAAAATGTTTACTCAGATAGTTTTCTTATACAAGAAACCGAAGATAAGGAATCTTCTGATCAGGTAACATTATAAATTTTATCACTAATATTATAAAAATGAGAGTTTGGATGGATAGGTGTTTGTTCTTTCATCACGACCACTACTGAACGAAAGGTTCTAAATCTTTGCATATTATATAGTTTTAAATTTATATCCAGCTGTGATAATGATGGATGTAGTTCTAAACCGGAATAACAGACAAATTTTTATCCGGAAAAGAGAAGCTAGTTTTAGAAAATACGAAGTAACATTGCCTCTCCGCATCTCTACTACTGCAGGCAGCATGGACAAGCACTCACACGATAGTAGTTCATTCAATGTAACTTGACCCTAATCAAGTCACATTGAATGAACTACTATCGTCAATCGGGTTCTGGTTAGTAAAACACAATATTGCTTGAGACATTAAGCGCTCGACAAAGTTGTTGCCAGAGAGCTAAGGGACATGGCACATTGGAAATGAAAAAAAATTAAATGAACAGAATCGAAGGGAATTTTTGAAAATTTTGATAGTAGGTATCTACCTATATTGAATCCTATCACCACAATGTAAGGCACACTTTTCTATAACAAAAAAATATTAAGATTAAAAAGTGAGACGATTCCGATGAAATGGATGTAAAAGGGATTTGTGCATTACATTGTAGCGATAATCTTCAAAATATCCCTTCCAAATGTTCCAACGTGCCGTGTCCCTTAGCTCTCTGGCAACAATATACTATGTCGAGCGCTTAATTTCTCAAGCAATATTGTGTTTTACTCACCAGAACCCGATTGACGATAGTAGGTATCGAGTCGCCAGCGCCATCGTGACGTCTCATTTTCGTATGGGATTTGCGTAGTTCCTTGTCCGCACAATAAAGGCGTTGTACCAAATTCCATAGCAAAAACATCCATAGCAGATACTATCGTCAAACAACTTAGGGCTCAGATCTCTAATTAGATTAATATTTGATTATTTTTCCAGATGGGAACAGAATCAGACACAATCGTCCCCGCTCTCAAGACAGAAATGCAAACATCTAATGAGACCAATGCAACCAGCAAACCAGTTAACAGCTTTACTGAGGTGATCAATCTTTTAAAACCATCATGGTTAACACTAATAAGGTCATTTGGAACGGGATATTGACCATGATCATGATTTGAGTTTTGAGCGTTCCAATATTTCAGCACTGTTTCATGCGCCATGATCACGGAATAACATATTGGAAAGGTGAAAACTCAAATCATGGTAAATATCCCGTTGAAAATTACTTTACTGAGGTGTTTATTTCATTATTATTTTGATTGTAGTATTTGGTACATATTTTCACTGTTTTAGTATTTCCAAATTGACTACCAGGGAAAACAAAACCTCGACCAAACCAGTGCTGGTGCTTACATTCTAGATTCCAGATCCAGAATGTAAGCTAAAATGCTGACTTCCTCTAGGAAAAAGCGTGCAAAGGCGCTGGCAAAAGTAAAAGCAAAGCAAAAAAAGTGATAAATACAACTACATTTATTTATCACTATCTTTACACTAAAGCCCTGTGTTTAGTTAAGAGTAAAGTAAAAATCGTTTATTGGTAAAAAGAAGTAATCGTTTATAGGACATGGGACAGATTTGAGCAAATATGATCTAAGTGGGACAGCATTAGAGAGCCAATCCCTATCCTTAGCTACGCGACTTATACTATATAGTATCGAGACGTTAAATTTTTGTATGCGATTTGGAACAGCTCCTCTAGCATGCAGCCATGAAACTACGCGAATTTCATACACAAATGCAACGCTTCGACGACGACTCGATACTATTAAGTTACCGAACTCGGGTTCAGGGCCTGATAGGTATGCTAGGGAAACCAGATGCTGTGCTGGCAGACTGCTGGGTTAAAAATATTGCAAGAGTAAAGATTATAACATCACTAACAAGACCGCCCCAAGACCAATGAGCCAGATTACAGGAGGCCTACCATCTATTTATGAGATAAGGGCTGATAATGATGGTGATGTGGTAGCATTTTGATCGCTCCCTGTAGTGTACCCATGAGGTGTACTTACAACAAAATAAAAGCTTTTGTTATATTATACTTTAGTTAGATAAATCAGTCATAATTTGTCCTTTAGGCGCTGTGCAGGCAGAGCAACTTTAGTTCAAGAAACTATAATTTATTGATATTTTTGTGTAAAGGTTGCCAGTTGCAGCAACAAAAGAGACAAGTTTAAGAAGTTTATATGTAAACAGCTAGTTGCCTGTTGCCGCAATACGGAGATCATAGTTGCTCTGTCAAAGTTGCTCTGTCTGCATGCCTTAGATCAATATGTTGTCTTCCCAAAATGTAGAATGCTTGAAATGTTTGTTTTGACATAATTGAATCTTGGAACATAAAATGATTGAATTAATTCAAGTTTTCTATTGTAGATAACATTGACTGACGCACAATATCATCTCCTAGAACAGAACGGTTGGATTTTACTGGAATTCGGAGGAAGTGTTTTCGTACTTGATACTCTCGGTCTTCATGATATCACTAATGATGAAAGTATGTGATTTTTCCGTACCTACCCATTCTTTACAAAACCTTTTATGTACGTACTAGCTTCTGCCCGCGGCTTGGCACGCTTTTTTCAAGTAGCCTATCCGTCCCCGAGATACCATGTATCTCCTTGCCATATTTCATTGAGATCCGTTTAGCCGATTAGGCGTGAAAAGGTAAAGGTAAGACTGAGTTACTTTCGAATTTGTTATGTTAGTATTTACTTCATACATGATTTAATTAAGGGATGGGATGGAGGTTTATTTAAACTGTGATCGGTTGGCGAACACAGTTTAGTGTTGGAACAGGGGCACAATTTGGCTAAACTATCTCTTAACTATGACAACGGTATCGTCGCAGAATTTTCACGTAGAATCCTTAGATGAAAGAAATTCTAGATAGTGCGTGCCGTGCTATTTGCACGGTGAGATTGATAGAATGGTTTTAACTTTTGACGCGCCTCATAGTTTACTTCGTCATAAGTAGAACACCAAACTGTGTCAATCTGTGACGATACGATTGTAATAGTGAAGTAATTAGTTAGCAGAATTGAGCCCCTGTCCATATAGATACAAATCCTGTGTCATCATCATCTCGGCCGAACCTCGTCCAACAGTATGAACGTGGTTCGGCCGACGTATTCGTATTCTAAAACCGATGTCATTCATTTACAGAATTAATAAAAAAGTTAAAAATTGAACTGGAGCAAACTTCTTCTCAACAGAATCAACAATTAGAACCTGGGTAGGTAATAAAACAATTTTTTTTACAGTAAATCTAAAATACCCACGCATAAGCATCGATAAACACCAATTTTGTCTCTTGTGTCGATAAAATTCTGTAAGAATCGCACGTTCTTCGTACTTCGTAAGTATTTGATTTAGAAAATCGGTGCTATCGATCTTTATCGAGAACCGTAAACGAGCTCCAAAAAGGCTGCACCGATTTTCAACAAGCATTGCCAAGAATACTCACAATAAAGACACCTTTTAAACAAAAAATCACTACCTACAATAAAGTCGGTTCATTGGTACCTATTCAAAAATTTCTGTGTATTTTTATTCGATAATTTTTTGTGTATTTTTATTACAATTTCTATTTGTGTTATGGGCGCTTAATTTGTATTAAGTATGTGCCTGAAATAGACGAATTTTATTTTAATTATTTGTATTTATTAGTCTGAGGTCACACAAGCGTTAAACGAATGGTTCCCATCACGTAGCGAGATTATAACACCACTCTTTTTAGGATTAAACAGTGACACATAAACTTTAAAAAAAACTTGCACCACAATGTAGTACATACATACATACTATTGACATCATCTTTCCAGGGAATTCGAATCTGAAAGTACTCAAACTGAAAACATGAAGAATGAAGTTTTAGAAGTAGAATTAAAGACACAAACTGAAGCTGAAAAACAGAAGATTGATAGCCTATCTGCAAAAAGTAACTCGGGTAAGCGAAATCTAATCAAAAACATAAATGTGAAAAGTAGCCAAGTTCGTTTAGATACCTAGTGGCTTCACCGATAAAAGAGCTGAGATCATATACATTTTTCAGGAGAAGGTTGCCTTTATGTTGGAATAGCAATTCCAGGTCTTTAACTACTTAAATAGGTATATACAACATTTGAGCCAGATCCCTTCAGGGTATACTGCTTCTCCCTTGCACCTAAACTACCTAACTATACCTACTACTGACAGATGATGGTAGGTAGTTTGGATCTAGGCTAGGATTAACATTTTAAGCTAAAATTTATAGCTTAATTTTTAAGCTTTGTGTATCCCGAAAATATGCGCGCGAGGCCGCGGGCGTTTAGTACTAAGGCTCAATTCACACTGGAAAGGCAGCGACGCGGACGAGCAATTTCATTACATAACGTCGTCGTGTCAAATAATTTTAAACTTTATCTTGTTATTAAGATCGGTATCGCTTAACGCGTTCACTGCCAGGCTTCAGCGATGCGACCCGGAGGGGCGCGTCGCTGTGCAAGGAGCTGTCCTACATCAGCTTGTTTTAAAAAAATACTTTTTTTTAAAACAATCTTTTATATCATATAACACCAAATTTCGTTTAGCAGTTCCTATGACCACCTTCTATCTCCATCATTAGACCAGCTCTCCCCCCCCCCCGTACCCCCACATAATTTGGTCGAGACCTCAGGTACCCCGCGGTCTAATATTGAATATTCACCTTAGTACCTACATATTTTTATCAAAACCAACCTCGGTCTGCCTTCCACTTGTGTACGCCCAACAGGGTTCACATTGTGATACTTACATGCATATATACCTACCAATTAAGCCAATGTGATGACAACAATAAACAAATTGAGTATTGAGTATCCCATGCCCTAATTTTCACAAAATAGCGCGCAATGCGTCCTCTTAAATAAATCTCCTCCGTAGACCGAGACACGGTCTCGGTGACCCCGTTGACCCAATCACCGCCGCTAACCCGGAGGTGACGGCAACAGATACCGATTCGCTTCCGCACACTACACACCCGACCAAAAACCGCGGGGTCGGTTTTTGGTCGGGTGTGTAGAGTGCGGATGCGGGGTCGAGAATTCCCCGCTTCCGCCCATAGGTGCACTCGTGCACCTTGGCGAAACCTCCATTCCCTCTTGTAGCATCTGGCGACAGCCCAAGCCGAGGCTCGCACCTAAGTGGTGGCTCTTGTGCGTGTTGCCCCATCATAACTTTACCGGTGAGGCGCCTTCTGCGCCCGCCAAAAGTCCGGTAACGCTGTCATGGCCATATGCGGTCAACAGCATTTTCGTCCTTTCGAAAAAAAAAAACTCTTAAATAAAAGCTTGTAAAAAGGTAGCACTGCCGCGTCGTCGCGTCGCTGCCGGCCGCTGCCATCCCGCTGCCATCCCAGTGTGAATTGAGCCTAAGGGTGATTGAGTGTCACATTTATTTTTAAAAATTGCAGGAACTAAGCCTTGTGAACAAAATACACCAGATGAGCTGGATTTACAAACAAAGTCTCCTAATGTAGACGAGCCTGATGATTTCGCAATTATCCAAAGAAATGATTCGCAGCGGGCAGGTGATTCAATAACAATTAAAACAAAATATACTTTCAATGGTAAGTTATTCATTACTCCTTCTAATATTATAATCTTAATTTTAAAAATCACATTTGCATATTATAGAGCCTATGATGTGAAATAAATATGTAACCTATTTGTCATCAGCTCTTTATGTTTCATCTAATCACAGGGTATATTTGACGTTAGAAACGAGACGTGATCGTGACGTCTCCTTTTTCCATACAACTTTTCCGTACAGCGCCTCTATCGTGAGGACAGGGAACTACGCAAACCCCGTACTAAAAGGAGACGTCACAATCACGTCTCGTTACTAACGTCAAATAGACTCACCCCTCAGAAAGAAAAAGAAAATAAAGAAAAAAAAAATATTTATTACACACTACACACACAAAAAAACTTTGAGACAATAAAATAAAAAGAGACTACTTAGTACTAGATATTTACAAACAGCACACATAAGTCCACGGCTAAACATGTCCCCAAACAAGGGGTTTAGCCTTATTCACCACCCTTGGCAGGAGAATATGATGATCGCAGGTGAGGTGTTAAAAAAAATTATTTCCCTTGCCCTTCCTCAGTTTCCCTTAGTCCGCTCTTACTACTTACACGGGCTTAGTTGGAGGGGTAGATTTATATGCTGTAGGTACCTATTTTGTATTTATTATAAAAAAAGCCAAAGTACTATTTTAGTATGTCCAGCCGTGGACTAAGATAGGTTAATGATGACTATTTTAGATAGAGAAACATTTATTAACACAGAACAGAAATACTACTACTTACAAACAATAAATGAAGCATACCTACAAAACAAAATTACCTGAACGAGAAAAAAACAAATTAAGAAGAGAGTAGGCATGTACCTAGCCATCCACCCACACAAAGGGCTAAACGAACGGAACATAAAGAGAAAAAATACACAACAGACAAACAATAAACGAAGCATACCTACAATACAAAATTACCTAAATGAGAAAAAAACAAATTAAGAAGAGAGTAGGCATGTACCTAGCCATCCACCCACACGAAGGGCTAAACGAACGGAACATAAAGAGAAAAAATACTCATCAGACAAACAATTATTGAAGCATACCTACAATACAAAATTACCTAAATGAGAAAAAACAAATTAAGAAGAGAGTAGGCATGTACCTAGCCACCCACCCACACGAAGGGCTAAACGAACGGAACATAAAGAGAAAAAAGTCTCATCAGACAAACAATTATTGAAGCATACCTACAATACAAAATTACCTAAATGCGAAAAAAGCAAATTAAGAAGAGAGTAGGCATGTACCTAGCCATCCATCCACACAAAGGGCTAAACGAACGGAACATAAAGAGAAAAAAGACACAACAGGATAAGAACAATTTAATTGACAATTTAATAATAAGGCTAATAGCAAAGGTACCTAGGTATTCACTATGGTATGTAGGCAGGTACTATGTCACGAAATGCAGTACCTAGCAGGTACTGCATTTCGTACATAGAGGTGTCAAATCGATGGTGGTGGTAGGTGGATAAGACCTTTTTTTTTAATCATTTATTTGGTGCATGAGGGTTTTGCCGAACATGGCATGTCACCCCCGTAATTCTAAATAACAAAAGTGCTTAATCCAACAAAAAATACATAATATGTAACAGAACAAAATAAACTTAATAGGAACTTAGTTTATGTGGATAAGACCTTATGTACAACCTACCAGGCACAGCATTAATGAGCACGTACAGCAATAATTCTAGGTAGGTACATAGGTGAGCTACCGATGTACGTTCCGCGCTGTAACGCTGCGCAGGACATTTTAGTAAATATTTTATTTTTGCTTATTTACAGACATTCCACAAAAAATATTCCTTGGTAGAACAGTAAACGGAAAGAAGTTGTTTGCCAAAATAACAAAACGTAAGGACTTGGCGAATAAAATCCGGCAAATGCGTCAAAAGAACTTGGAGCTGAATACAACTTGTAAGTTTTTTGACTTTTCCATCTATACTTTCTCCACAGCCTATATTGCTCTACTGCTGGACTCAAGCCTCCCCCGGATAAGCGCCTTATTGGCTTTTATCTCTTATTATTATTGGGGGTAATGCCCATAATCCCCGAGCCTCTGGGTTTTTAAACTTCGGGGCTGTATACTTATTGCGGATGGTTAAAGGATTTTAAGCTGTTAGTATTACGTCTTTGGAGACCTCACCTCACGTCAACAGCCTATATTGGTCCACTGCTGAACGCAGGCCTCCCCCTGATAAGCTCCTTATTGGGAGGTAATGCCTATAATCCCCATGCTGGGCATACGGGTTGGGGATCGCAGTTCAGTGGTAGAATTGTTCTGCAGAGGGGTGCTGCCCGCCCCACGGTGGATATCCCTTAGTCAACTCTTACGACACCCGCGGGAAGAGTTGGGATGGTGCAAAAACTAAGCCGGCGTGCCCAGCGTGGGGATTATTGGCATTACCCCCATGTTACAAAGCCCAATAAGGCGTTTATCAGGGGGGCGGCCTGCGTCCAGCAGTGGACATGTATAAGCCGTAGATGAAGGTGTGAAAGTAACTTTCTGACTAACAGTCGGTCTAGCTGTTACCTTTTGCCACCTAAACGGCTGAACTTTTTGTAAATTATGAACATCTAGTGTCGATTCTGTAAACTGCCGTTAGCTTCAACGACTTAATCTACAAGCTGCTGCCCACGGCTTTGCACGCGCTTTTCAAGTAGCCTATGTCCCTCCTCGGGACATAGGCCTGGACCGAAGACAAAAGGCTACTTTTTCCCAGAAAAGCGCGAGCCAAGCCGGTTACTAATGGTGGTGGCTCCATTTACTAATGTTGTTGTGATTCAATGGAATGTACTTTTGGAGCATTTTGTTAATATTATAGATACTATGCCTACTTAGGATCAATGTATGTCTATCCAAATGCTCCAAAAGTACCATTGAGTCGAAGTTACTTTTACCATGGCCTGAATGGTGTACAATTTGCGGCACATTATTTTTCTACTAGTTTTATTCCTTGTAAAACACAAAAATATTTAAAAACAACCAATTTCGCGTTGATAGGAGCGGGACAGAACATACGTTTATAAATAATAAATAATTAGTAATATAATAACCTACGAATTAAAATATGAATCATTTCAATAGACCGCAGGGTTCCAGCAAACTCTACCAAATTATGTGCAAAACAGTGCACTTTCATGTTTTTTTTTTTATCGTATTTTTGTTTTCTCAATCGTGTTTTCACATACAAGGAACTAAAGAAAAAATATCGTATTTTATGTAATTCGAGTTTTTTTACCACAGGGATCCGTAGGCCTAGTTTGACAACCAAACCCGCGAACCTTTATGTTTATTGTATTTCAGTGGATGCCAGAGACGACGCTCGATTCGTGAGCATACTCCAAGACTATATCCGGGACCATCCGTCCAAAACACTGGTCGGCAACGTCATAGCAGCAGACACGGTCGTCAACCAACTTGTGCAAATGCCGGATATTATGAACACGGTTGTGGGGAACTATGTCGTTGTCACCAAGGTAATAGTTATTGCAACAAGAAAACAAAACTGTTTTTGAACGTGCCGATATTAAATCCCGAGCTAGCGAAGCAGTCTAGAGTAGAGCACGAGCGTAGCTCTAAAGCAGACTGCTGAGCTAGCGAGGGACTTAAAAGGCACGAAACTAAAATACATTTGCTCTTGTGTGAAACATACAACTTTTCACCTCGATCAACTATAACATTTTTTTTATCGACCAAGGAGGTTACGAAGTTTTTATTTAACCTCTTTGAAGCCATGAACGAACGAAATTTTACTTTTTGATGAAGGTTGAACGCTTTGAAAACCTTCGTTAAACTAAAACGACTTGAGCACTTTTTGCAGGAGTGAATACCGCAGACGAAGGGTTCCGTACCGTAAAAATCAGGCAACTTTATCAAATAACATTTGTTCGGAGACCTCTTTACATTTTAAACTTTATTTTATTTTTAGTATTTGTGGTTATTACAGTTGAAGTGTTACTTATTTACAGAAAGTTTCATGTGCCTACCTATTGTAGTTCAAGAGATACAGCCCTGACAAATTAAGAGCAAAAAAGGCAACTGTCTACCTCTTAAGGTTTATGAGATAGAGCCCTGTGACAGACTCGCACGCTTTTTTTCGGGATAAAAAGTAACCTATGTCCATCCCCAAGATACTATCTATCTGCCTGCCAAATTTCACTTAGATCCGTTCAGCCGTGTAGGCGTGAAAAGGTAACAGACAGATATATATATAGAATTACTATCGAATTTTTAATATTAGTAGGTACCTCGTGTTGTGCTTTGTACCTCAATAATTTATTTTCAGACTGTTATATTTGCATCTGAAGACGGCACGGAGAAATCCAGACGGAGGCCGACGGCTGTTACGGGGGAAATAAACAAAGTCATCGGCAGATTCATACATACTCCTTACATGCTTCATAATATTTTAAACCCAGGTAACACAAGTGTTATTTTATTACACATGAGACCCAAAACCACTCACTGATTTTAAGCAGCAAAGTCACCATTTTCGAGCGAAAGGTGAAAATAACTATTATCTCAGGGCGGCATTACATACTCGGGGAGGCGTCTCTTTAGTCATTTATTTAATTATACAGGGTGTCCGGTAATTAATGGATAACCCCGCGGGTACTTGTGAGAGGGCAGGGGGCAAAGCAGAAAAAAAATCTATCTGCAACAGTCTAGGATTTTGTTAACTTTTTCTTTAAAGTCCTGAATTTGATGCCTTTGTTAAAATTTTTGAACACTACGGCTACCAATTCCACAATAACGAATTGATTTTCTCTGGGAATAACCGTGGATAATTGGCCTTGCTATGACGCATTTCAAAATGTTCCTAGCCACAACTGTTTGTTTTTTTCAGATACTTTAAAAAAAAATTAGTGTATTCGATTTTTTTATGATAAAGTTTGAGCACCTGTGGTATAAAAAAAACCTATGGAGACCGGGGTGGCCCGCAGCTTATAAAACATGCCTAATTCATTTAGTTTCTTAAATTGTATTAAACTAAATTTTTTTATTGTCAAATTGTACCATAACCTATGTTTCTGTAACCCTATTTTTCTTATAACAAAAACAAATAATAAGATAAGATATTTATTTCGAAAATCAGTGAAAGTGTATTTTGGGGTGGTTGGGGTGTTATTAATCATTGAAACAACAATTTCAAATGGGTTTGCCACCAATTGAATTGTTTGAGTAGGTGGCAAACAATTTGAAAATTTATTATTTGCTGTTTTATAATACTAATTATAAAACTAACATAAAATCTAATTGAAAATTATAATTATATTAAATAAAAGTGTTAGAGTAAAATTATAAATAGTTCAATTGAATCTCTAGGATGAGGGCCAGAGGCATTCATGTACTGTACAAACTCACTTGAACTGTGGCCGAGACAACACGTGTGCACCATGTTATGTGTCTACGCCGGATCGTAGTCTAATTATCGCTCAAGAGCGATCTCTGCCAGACAACCTGGTAGTATATCTAACAAATCAGCGTTCGTTTTGCAATCGGCGTAGCCATTCTATAAACGGGCTGTTCCTACGATCCAGCGAAGACATATACTTACAATACACTTGCTCGGCCTGTCTCAAGCTCTCGCCAAGTGTATACTGCCGCCATCATAGTTTTTCAAATTCAAAATCATAGCTGCGTCAACCTCTGTAGATATTTTTAAAAGAACAGCGCCGCGATCTATGCTTCTCAGCGGATGACTTGCGCTCAATATCTCCGTGGCTCATTCGTTCTTTTTAATCGGGAAATTCCGAATGCACCCTGCGTGCGTTGGATACAGAATGAGCGAGTCATTCACTAAATTGCATAGATCCCGAGGCTGTAGGTACTTCATTATTGTACAGTCACCTATACTACCTTTATCTTGATTGAGAATTTTAAATAAATAAAGCTTCTTTAATTAGTTTCAGAGGAAACGAACACGGCGATGATATCCCTATCTGATAAAATAACACAAGACTTTATTGAGTTCGTTCATATCGAAGTAACAGAGACGAATATACCGCTAAAACCTTCCGTCCAGTCTATAAACGTTTGTAACCGAAGTAAGTGTAACCATTATAATAACTACCTACAATAAGTATTATTTTGTGGCGGCCAGACACAAGGCGGAAATCGGGCTGACTCAGGACTTTTGTGTGACGCTTGCCTGACGCGGCGTCAGGCAAGCGTCACTCGAAAGTCCTGATAATAACTACCTACAATAAGTATTATTCTGTGGCGGCCAGACACAAGGCGGAAATCGGGCTGACTCAGGACTTGTGTGACGCTTGCCTGACGCGGCGTCAGGCAAGTCGCGTCAGTGACGCGTCGTCAGTCGTTTCTCCCCAATCGTTTGGTACAGTACAGACATGTAATTGTTATCTTAAGTGGCAATATAGATAGATACATAGATCATTTATTTAAAAAAAAATTAGTTACATACATTGGTTAGCAATGCCTTAAAGCCTATGTTGAGTTTGTCTAAGCACTGGGTTCTCTTCTTTTTTATGTCGTATTTATTATTATCTATTGTAGTTTAACATACTTACAATTAAATTATAAAATGAGCACTTCGAACATGATATCTATAATTTGTGATATTCCTGCAAGTAATACAATTTAGGGGTTAAGCACAATCGTTATCAAACACGCCCCTAAAATTCATATAATTAAGACAAAAGTCTCATTCTACCTATTGTCTTAATTATATTTCGTTCTATGGCGCGAAAATCATAATTTTCTGGCAGGAGTGTAGTTTACCGTACACCACTATAAGGACCAAAAGATATTAGATTATAAAAAGTTTGTTTAATTTAACATGGGGTTTAATTTAAACACACTTCGATTCAATGGGCCTTTTGGAACATTTGGTTATTTATAATTTTAGATATAAATCTCTTTGGGGTAAGTAAAACCCGCGTACTTTAAGAATGGTATTGAGTATGACGTCATCTCTCATGCTGTCCCGCTCAGTTGGAATTGATCGAGATGACGTCGTCATTCTCAACTCAATTCCCGTTATACAAAGTAGGTGTTTTGAGAATGGCACAATTTATTGCGAGGCCTATCACTTCTGTACCCAAAAGTATTGATAGTAATGATGATGATAAAAATTTCGGTTTTCCAGAAATATCCTTGGACGTATTACGAAATGCAAGGAAACGGCATCCAAATCCCATTTACGCGTGCGGCGCTTGCGCAACCGTTTTCAAAGCTCAATCCACATTGAAGGAACATTCCGAAGTGAGTAAAATATGATACAACTTGTCTGTATACATTGATATTTTGGGCCTGGAAAAATACATTTAAGATTCTAGCTGCAACGCAAAAAAGGTTATTTCAGCTTTTACCTTTCCGTCAGATAGCTAACAGGCTTTCAGCTGTATTTCTGAGTCGTACTAAACATCGTAAAGAGGAGCATCTCTTTCTACACTAAGGTCCATTATGAAACTAGGCTCAGTCATCGATATATGCTTGGGTAACGCTTTTGTTATAGAAAATCATTACTTACGCATAGATCGATAACTGTGGAAGCTTTTATAATACGGGCCTAAATATGCAAATTGAGCGAGACTAAAACCAGTTAGCTAGATAACGCGCTAACCGGTGTTAAACCATCATTACTTCTTCACATAATGTTATGGGTACCCTACCTCAGAGAAATTAATAGCGAGTTTGTCTTATGCATATTTTTCTTGCTGTAGATGGCGCTCTAAAATTGAACCTACAAATATAGTTATCGGCACTCTTAATAATATCATGGCTGCTTCCTGCAGCCATGGGATTAATAGAAAATTAAATACATATTTTTGTATGAAATAGGGTTCAATTTCGGTTACGTTAGAATTGTAGTTTCGTTGCAACTGGTGGCGCCATCTTGTAGTAAACCATCATAAACGTGCTCAAATCAATCAATTCCACATTGTATTAGGCATTAATTGTGTTACCAGTTACTACTCTAATGTGTTATTTGCTTTCAGAATAATTGCTTGGGTACAGCGGACCCTGATGATGCACTGACCATAGACACAGATCAACTGCATGATCAATCTGATTCATATTACATGTTGGACACAGGCAAAGACAAGTGGTACTCTTGTATGCAATGTCGGGTGAGGATACAGGACAAATCACACTATCACAGACTAATATAAGAAATGCGAAACTTTAAATCTATGGTTGTTTGTTACTAAAAGTACTAAACAGATCGAGCTGAAATTTTGCAAACCTATAGGTATTTATAGGCCTGGAATAAAACATAGGCTACTTTTTATTCCATAAATCTGTTACCATGGGATATAAATAACCTTTGTTTCCATAGAAATAATACGTGCGATGACGCGGGCGGTAAAGGGAGGTACCCTAACCGGTGTAGATACAGTAAAATGTTTTTTGTTTACGATTTCGGACTTTTTTATTACTCTAACTGCAGTTGGTCCAATATAAGTTTTTGATCAGTATGAGAAATAGGATCGATTGGCGTCAAAGAAAGTTTCGTGTAAAATGGTAATTTTTTTTCAAATCTGGGAATGTGGTAATGAATTTCTCAAAAAAATATGGATCTCCTCTAAGACCATTTTCCTGTATCTAGACCGGTTGAGGTATCTCCCCTTACTGCCCCGTCCAAAATTCCACTATAGTGTACTTACCTAAATTACCATAATAATTTTAAAGTACCATTGTTTTTGTTCTTTGTTTCAGGCAAAATTCTTGAAGCTGTCAAATTTCAAGAAGCATGTAAAATCACACATGAGACCAAATCAGGACAGTAACACAAAAAACTCTGAAATCAAAGAATACAAATGCAAAATGTGTCCGAGTAAATATTTTCATTCATCCAGTCTATCTAAACATATTGTGAGAATGCACTTACGAAACCAAGTAAAAAAAACATAAAATCTCAAAATTGTTTTATTCTAGCTTTGTACACTTATTATTACAATAATATCACATTATCATTTATATTACCTTAAAAAGGAAGAAGGTTTTTGAAAATATACCTTTCATTTTTGATAAGATTTTAAAATAATTCATCTGAGAAAAAGTTATCCAAACCGTCAAATAAATCATCAGGGCTATTATTTGTATCCAATGGTGGCTCTGAAAAAAATACTGAATTATAATAACACTACTAGTTACTTACAAATTTTTAAATGCGAAAGTTCTGACGTAATTTAATGGCGCCTCAACATTTTACTTAGTGGAAAACATGCAGCCTACTTTTATCGAATAATTGCGCATGCAAAGCCGCGCCACAAGCTAGGTATATCAATATACTGGTTATTTCGTAAAAGAAAGAGCAAAGATGCCCACTGTTACATTACATTATTCTGCAATGTCCCACTGTATGGCAAATGCCTTCCTTCCCTACCAGTTTCTATGGTCCTGGTTCCTGGTCTACATTGCTCTAGTAAATAAACTCACCAATATTCTCCAAAGAAACATCAGCTTTAATAACAGTAAAATCTTGTTTATAAACAATTCTATATCCATCAGGCATAGCCTTCTCATCTTCTAATACTGCTGAGCTAAATATAGCCAGTATATTGCCAAGTGTTATGTTCAAATAGTGCTTTTTGAAGGCACCACCTGTTGTTAAAACCGTCGGCTTTTGCAGGACTAGAGCACAGTATTCTGAGATAATATATGGTGAGAATGTGGACCAGGCATCTCTGTGAAGGGTACATTTAATTGAACCTGGAAAAAAACAGTTATTTGTTTTACTACAATGTGCAAGACAAATTCTAAAAATCATAGTACTAAAGTTGTCCCCATTTAATTACTATGCTTGCATATTATATATATAGTACCTTATATCACAAAGCAACGCTTATTCTATGTGTAAGATTTTTTTTTATATAAGGAATGGTAGGGCACTAACCGGTTTCATCCCTCAAAATGATCAAGGGATCCGTGACAGATCTATCTACAGCTTCAATAAACGCTGTCACAGCTTGCGCTTTTCTCCTCCTCAGGTTCCCAGTTAATGCTTGCTGCTTTATATCTTTTATACTGTCCACATTTTGAACTCTCCAGTCTTTTATGTCAGTAAGAAGTCTCTTCCAGAGGGGTGACTCAAATAAATCTTGTCTGAGATTGCTTTCGGTGAAGTCCATATCCTGAAAAAAAGAAATTGAGGATAATTAAGTACAAGTTTTTATGTACTGTAGATAACTGCTGCTTTTTTTTCTATTTGAATCTGCAATCAGTTCTCAGAACCATGAATAGGTTGTAAGCTCTTGGATTAGCAAAACCATTGACCTCTTCTTCCATTCTGGAACCTCTATCATACCTGTGACAATAACTCGATCTGTCCAATGCTTTCATCTCTAGATTCCTCTAAAACACCAGTAAGTAAGCCTGCAGGCCCAGGAAACTTTCTTTTGCTTTGTTGATCAAAATGTGAATTGATTATTTTCCTTTTCAAATGTTTTGGTGATACAAAACTTTCTACTATAGGTTGATTATTTTCTTTTGTAACCAAGGTAGTGGGTTGATTTCTTGGGTTTCTTAACTGCTCTTTTTGAATAGCTTCATGATTATCAACCTTATGTGACAATGATTGATGCTGTTGTTCAGTGACATTGTTGATAGCATTTGTGTTATTGACGATTTTTGATGATAGAACATCTGTAGCAGATTGGAATTTGTTGGTTTTATTTGCTGCAAATTCATTGGTACAAGCAATAAAATCTGGACTATCAGGAACTGTAGATTGAAACACCTTTTCTTGAGGTTTTTCACTCACTACCTCAGGAAAATCAAACTGTGATAAGACCTGATGAAAAAAACATAATTTTTATCTGTCTTCCTAAAGACCTAAACTAAGTTTTTACTTCCATAGACATATATTTCCCACCACTTACCTGGTCAAAATCATCAGATTCAAACATATTTGGTAAGTAGGCACCTACTATCAAAGATCTCACAAGTAGTAGTTCTGCCTTAACAAGCAAGGCAAGTCAAATCTGCAACAAATTAGCAACATCTTTTAGTAAAAAAAAAAAGAGGTATATTTACCAAAGACACATGGAATGAATGGACTATGCCAAGAAAGTCAGCAGCCTGTCAGGTTAGGTATAGGTACATGGTCAGGCAGGTAGATTGAGTGGAAGTAACTGATCTAGAGCGTTTCCTTTTCATTGCTCGTATAAATCAAAACATAGGTAGGTAGCCAGACTATTTATTTGGGCTGGTGGTGTGTAGCTATAAAACTTTTATAGCTTCGGCAAAGTGCCACATTAAAAAAGTTATGGCTATTTAGATATTTTTCTGAAAAACAATTCAAATCAGACCTGTGCCGTGTGCGGTGGTTTTGGAGATCTACATTACAAATTTTTATCGGAAAATAATAATTCTCAAAGTCTCATAATGCTTGTAACAAAGAGTGTGTACGTACTTTTATTTAATTTGTTATATCTCTCGTTTTTTGACGATTAATGCAAACCCAATAAATATAAAAAACCTCTTTTTTGTACTACAAGTATACACACAATGTTGTTTTTGTACTACATCTACATAAATACAATTTTTTATGGTTGTAAACCTGAGTTCTTGAGTACTGAAACCAAGTAGATACCTACTCAGACAAGTCAAGTCAGACAGAGTTGTAAACAAACAAAACGTTCTCTGTCACACGCACCATAACTTCTTGTAAAATGGCTCTGCGCTGCGTCGCGTCTGTTTGGTGGCGCTATTCAACGAGTAATTTTATAAATTAATTGTACAGGTGGATCAAACAGTGACGACATAAAAAGAAATTCATGTTGATTTTTTTTACGTTTTGTTGGAAATATTCGGGCCAAACGGTAAAACTGTTTTATATTTTTTTTTTGTAGAACTTAAGGGTTTTGTTTTTGTAATATGACCCCTATGAATCATACTTTCTTGCATAAAATAATCAGGAGGGCAATTCTCTCCAATGTATCACTCGATAATTGTCTTGATAATTGTCTCGATAATTGTGTGATATTTGACGGCTTTTATTTAATAATAAAGCAAATTATCTACTATACAAAAATTAAAAAAACAGATGCACAAATTACAAAAAAGTAGACAAAAACTTGGCAATAGGATTAAAAAACTACAAAGTCCAATATCTCGAAAACGGTTAAATTTGGGGAATGGTGTTTCATAGGCAAACCAGTCAGTAACGATGGAAACTACAACTCTTTCAAGGATCTAGGTCGACTTAACCAGTAACCCTGTACATACTCTTTAACTGTCATCCAAATTCATAGCGAAGCCTCCTTGAATAAAGTTGACAAGCTAATAACTTGACACATAAGCCAAACATGAAAACTAAAATTAAAATAAAACTAAAAATAACTAAAATTATTTTGCTACACAAGTTTAATCTGCGTCTTCAAATGGTTTATGGGGGGTTTTCTGCAATAACACAAATATTTAGCGTACCTACCGACGTGTATTTGCATGTTAACAAATGACCGCTAAGGCTAAAAGACACGTAATATATATAGATGTGCAAAAATCAATAATGTTTACAAATTCATTAAAAATTTACAAAAGTGTTTGATCTGACCATGGCAGACTTTGATGTTTTTAATCCGTTAGCAAATATAACTCCACGTTTTACAGAAGATAAACTAGAAGAATTTAAGGCATGGTTCAACGAAGTTTCAAAACCCTTGCTCACGATAAACGATGGAGAACCAATAAATGTTATTACAGTTGAAGAACTTCAGGAGTTTTTTACGTTAAAAAAGTAAATTAAAGAATATTATCTATTAATCACAAGGTTACCCACAATTGGATGATATTATTCATTTCCTACGGTCATTTTAAGATACTACTACTTGTATAAAAAATATATAAGTGGCTTGAGATCGTAGATCTGAGTAAAATCTGTAGATATGGTAGGTACATTCTCCCAGCGCTTACTCAACAACTGGCCTGTGTTACAACTACACGCAAAAACTCGCTCACAGTTACTTTTCCAATCTTGTGCAACAATTATACCTAATGACCAAACACGAGGGTATTACTATAAGTAGTCTTTTAGTCAATATATCACACTAAAGTACCTACGTGCAAGCACGCGTAACGCAGCAGCAGCAGGTCCGATTATGAATGAGGTGGGTGGACTTAATTGCACCTAATTTGAGCCTTCCACTTTTGAGAAGCTAGCACCTACCTCAACTCCCCTTGTTTATTTAGATCGATGATTGAGATGGGGAAGGCTTTTCCCAAGACAATAGGAATGAGACAATTAATTATGGACTTAAATAGTAGATATAGGTAGTTACAAATTCCACAACTTTACCTTTTAGGTACTTTATATGGGTGGGGGCAATCGTTGGGGTAAAGCTACCTACCTAACATACCTATGCCAGCACACTCACGTAATTTGTTTGTTTTAGATTACATCGAAGATCATTCCACTACCCAAGCTATGGAGAAATCATGACCCACGTTGAATACCTAAAAGCAAATGTTTTGAGAGTTCTTACATGGGAACAATTTATTTACATTCTCGATAAGTTTGTATTGGGACCGAAAATAAAACATGAACTTTTGTTAGCGTTCAAGGTAAGAGACTTTTCAAATGGTCAAAATCATGAATAAATTCTCTTGTAAAACAAAATTATCTCTCTCAACTTTAGAGCTAAGTAATTTTTTTGCGATTAGCTGTAGGAAATTAAACAATCGCAAAACAAAACAAGGGGGATCCATTCCATGCAGATTGGAACATTTTGAATCCCCAGACCAGACCCACTCCGTTTTGTTTATAATCTTGTAAGACTGTAACACAGACGACGGTCCGTAAAAAGTAGGTATCCAGATTTAAGTAGGTATCACTTGCTTGACTGTTTTGATATTCTGGCAGGTGTTCGATACTGAAAAACGAACATTTTTAGAATTGGATGAATTAGAAGAGATTGTTACCAGTTCCGGTGATAAATTCAATGAATCAGAGACCATCGAAATATTACGTGATGCAAATGTTCGTGGTGATGGAAATGTGTTCTATGAAGATTTTATCGAGAGTTTGTTTGGTGTGACGCCAGAGCTCTACGATTTAGAGGTGACTTCAAATTAAATTAGTCACCCCCATTATAAACACTTCCTTCCTAAAAAAATCCTCATTGAGAACCATATTCATTCATCTAATCAACAGATACAGAATCCTTCCTATTCATAAAATGTTTACATGATTAAAGAAAAGATTAAGTAGTAAAAACAAGGGCTAGCCTTTTCTTAGATGATGCAAAAATCCAAACCAGCTCGTAACGTAACAAAACTTTTCCATAGGCAGGTAGGTACGTACTTACTTATGTATATATATATAAATCGAAATATTTCGGACATAGCCGCACTATATGAACAAATAAAACTCATTTTGTATAGGTTTGCGCCGTAGTCCGCTGCAAACTAGACTTGTTTTTACAAAGTGTTACATTAAAATTTGCTAATTAAAACCTAGGAATAGGTACCTACCTAATGAAATAATCAGTGAAAATCTTCATGTTATAGACTGATTATCTCTACGAGGATCCAGATGAAGATCCCTCTGTAGAACCAGAACCTGTTATTGAGGAACCACCACCGCCGCCGCCGCCGCCGCCACCACCGTCATCACCACCGCCACCGCCACCTGCTAAGACGGCACCTGCTAAAGGAAAGAAAAAGAAATGATGAGTGGAACTGAAAATAAACTTATCCATACAAATACAAAATTTGCAATTTTCTAAATTTTTACTTACCTACTACAGACTTGTAGATAGGTACGGTTCCGAAGCAAGACTTAGTAAAAACCAAGACACTAAATTCAAATTTAAGTTTTGATTGCGGTCTTGTTGTAATACCTA
Organism: Eupithecia inturbata; assembly: GCA_963662085.1. Taxonomy (NCBI): domain Eukaryota; kingdom Metazoa; phylum Arthropoda; class Insecta; order Lepidoptera; family Geometridae; genus Eupithecia; species Eupithecia inturbata. Next base: position 7,164,693 of record OY759195.1, read on the forward strand.
GGTCTTAAATAAGGTTACAGCTACAACATGAGCCCGGGTACCTACACTGCAATTGGGAACATAAATTCCAGATAACAAAATGTGAACAAACGCTATACGAGCTTTAATAGGTACACGCAGTACACGCTGCTTGGTACTGTACTAAGCAACAACGTGTATCTATAGCTCGTATTAGATAGGTGCTTAAAATACCTACAGTAAATATTTCTAAGGTTTAAAAGATAGTAAAGCTGTTATTTTAACTGTACTACCCAACAACGTACCCTTCGTCATCTACAGGGTATTTCTTCCGACAACGCAGTCAGTGCTTTGAGTTTAGTTGGAGGTAGGTACACGACGACGATGCGACGACGCGATGGGTCAAAAAATGTCTACAGATGGATGTCAAATAATCTATTTACTCCTTCGACCAGGGAGTAAGTGATGGTACTGCAAGATTCCTCTGAGAAGCTCGCAACCAGCAAGCATTCTATGTACCCAGTGCCGGCTTTAAGGTGGGGCGACCCACGCGGTCGCCCGGGGCACCAGCCGCCGCGCGCCGCCGGGATCTACAAGGCGCCCCGCGCGCGCCGCTTTAGGGTCAAAAGTACTCGACAGCCGTTTAAGATCACTTTGCCGTGAAACATTTTCGCTCCGCCGCCCCGCCTCCTTTTTCCCATAGTCCCGAGCTTGACCCATTTAAGACCACCACTTACCTACCATCACAAAAATTACACCACACAGTCATCATTTTTTATTTCTCGCTCTGTGAACGTTTACCTACGTTTTCGGACGGGACAACAAATAATAAAAATTAAATAAATTTTAATAAATATGGGGGCATCGACCTTACAATATACCTATTATTATCAATATAATGATTAATTATAGTATTATTATTATATATTCTGCGGATCGTGCCCGTCTCCTGGCCGTTTCTAAATGGGAGTCAGGACATTGGTTGCAAGCATTTCCTTTATTTAACACTGGCAATTTATTGGATCCCGTAACTTTCCGTATCGCAACATGTCTTCGGTTGGGTGCAATGTGTTGCGCGTCTCATCAATGCCAGTGCGGTACTGCTGTCGAACAGCTTGGTCATCACGGATTATCGTGCACTAGGGCCGCCGGTCGGATATCTCGTCATGCCAGCCTTAACGACGTCATCCGGCGGGCCTTTGTCACCGCTAACGTACCAGCTATTCTCGAACCGAATGGTCTGTTGCGTGACGATGGTAAGAGGCCTGACGGCATGACACTAGTCCCATGGGAGTTGGGGAGGCCCATTGTGTGGGACGCTACATGCGTCGACACACTTGCGCCTTCCCATCTTCCGAGGACATCCGTAAGGGCTGGTGCGGCGGCAGATTAGGCCGAGGATCTCAAGAGGCGCAAATATGCAGGTCTCGACAGAGCCTACATATTTGCTCCCTTTGGGGTCGAGACCCTAGGTCCTAGGACCCTAGGTCCGTGGGGTACCGAGGCTCTCCGGGTTTTTAAAAAGTTATCTGAGCGTCTGGTCGACGCGACGCGTGACCCGAGAGCTGGCGGATATCTGGCGCAGCGCATCAGCATTGCCATACAGCGGGGCAATGCAGCCAGCGTCTTGGGGACGCTTCCGACTGGTATTGATATGGATATGGCAACAGTCTGCAGTTAGCTTAATTGTTTCAATTGTAAATACTAGTTATAATTTGATTGTAATTTTCTTTGTTAATAAAGCAATGCCATTTAAAAAAAAAATTATAGTACGTATGTGTTTCATGAAAATTCGTTCAGTAAGTAGGTACCAAGTTTTTGCGTGAGAGAGTAACAAACATCCATCCATACTCATAATTTCATAAACTTTCACGTTTATAAGTATGAATACTTATTTTGTTTAAGTAAGATGTAAAAGGGCGCCAAATGCATGAATATCCCGGGGCGCCTATATTTTTAAGGCCGGCCCTATAAATACCTCCGTTAGATATCACGTCCGTGGCAGTCCGTGTTAGTAAGAATGTTGCGGAAAAGATATGTGCGGCGTATGAGTTAAGAGCCTGTCCAATCAAAAAAATAAGTGACATATATCTGACATTTCAACAGATGACAAGACAGACATCTCGTTTCGTGATTTCAGGAAAATAATCCAAAAACTAGCATTTACTTACTTAATTTTGTGATTATTTTTGCATTGCTTTAATTTGTGTGAGCCTGTAATCAAACGAAGAATATCTAGTTTTCTGTAATTAGGAAAATCACTAAATTTAGTTCTGTGAAAGTAAAGACAAAAATGAACATGAACCTCGAAGACAATGCAATGGGTCTTTCCCAAGAACAAACCGATAAAATTATTCAGTTTCAAGATCTAACTGGAATAGAGGATATGTCGATATGTCGAGACGTGTTACAAAGACACCAATGGGATTTAGAGGTAAAATGCCCGCTTGTTTTTTTATACATTTTTCTTTCTTCCCACAAATTATAAACATTTACGGTGATACTACCTAGATCATTAAACAATCAAGTAAATATATGTTTGTCTTCAGGTTGCTATACAAGAGCAGTTAAATATTCGAGAAGGGCGTCCATCAGTATTCGCAACAGAAGCCAGGGCACCACCAGTGGTCCACGACCACATAGCACAGCACATATTCACAGATGATCCCCCAGAAGGACCGGCGGGAGTCCGGGGCCTTTTAAGTTATGTAGTAAACCTTGTGGTATCCGTCTGCTATAACACATTCTCCTCAGTCTTCAATTTACTTCTAAGTTTCCTCAGGAATGATGATAGAAGATGTAAGTACAGTTATTCTAATAAGTATAATGTATTTTTGAATAACTCTTTTCATTCTTTTTATTTAGAACTGCAAATCCAGCTAACAAGGTTTTAGTTTTGGTAACTGTTTATCATTGGCAGAATTTTATAATGCTCTGAGAATTTTAATTAGTTGTCTTTGACTAATCTGAATACCTAAGAAATCTGTCATATTTACTATTTCCCATATATTTATTTGTTCCCCAAAATATATTTTCTTTCAGTGGTAACTGACCCATTAGGTGATGTAATGGGTTTCATCAATAGCTACTCTGCTAAGTACAGCCCTCATCCAGTGTTCTACCAGGGCACCTACTCACAGGCTCTGAATGACGCCAAAAACGAGCTTAGGTTCCTTATTGTGTACCTACACTCTGAGGCCGCTACGGAAACTCAGAACTTCTGCAGGTTAGTGTAATGATGACAAACTATTTTGGACATATCTAACTATACCAAACATTGACCTGAGTAAATGCTAAAAGTGCAATGGAATATTAATCATCATGCTGAATATGAAGAAGACATCATCATTTATATTAAAGTCCACACCTAGACAAAGGTGTTTCATACATACGTTTATTAGACACAACAAAAAGTTAAATGTTTGGTGGGTTTCCCATAAACTCCATGCCTGGCATGCGGGTTGGACCCACCACCGAACACTTGCCCTAAAAGTTATCAGGTTCTCAGGAACAAGAAGACTGCAGGCAGGTTGCATTAATAAACACTTGCTCATTTCCAGGAACGCACTAACAGACAACGACGTCATCGGTTTTATAAACACACACGCACTGTTCTGGGGCTGCTCCATAGACAATGCCGAAGGCTGGCGGGTCGCGCAATCTGTCGGCGGGCGCCGGTATCCACTAATCTACGTGGTTTGTCTAAGGGATCATAGGATGACAGTGGTTGCGAGGAGTGAGGGAACGTGTTCGGCAGCGCAGTTGCTGACACGCTTAAGGCGTGTGGTTTCGGATAATGAGCCGCATTTAGCAGCGGCTAGGGCTGATAGGTAAGTCATCTTACTAAGAGTCTAGGCACACTGATAGTGATGAGTCCAAGGGAATTTTTGACATGTGGTGCCGGCCTATGTCATTTTACTTCCTAGGCATTTTGTAAATTAGACTTTCTGATCAGGAAGCAGAATTAGCACTAACCCAACTCTTTTCGCGGGTGTCGTCTAGGATATATCCCGCTGTGGACTAACATAGGCTGTAAATGTGGCACATAATGTATCATATCAAAATATGCAAATTAATGAATGCTTGCTAAAGTGCTAATAAAATTGTACTTAAAGTGAAAGTGGGTCAAGCTCAAGCAAGATTAACAACTTGCTCCTTTCAACATTAATTTAATAACTTAGGCTTCAACCATACAGCGTGCCTAGCGCAAGCGCGAGCGCGGGTGCGAATTATCAAACATATGAAACCGCCGTTTGCGTTCATACTAATGTGACTAAGGCGGCGGCGCCTAGCGCGACGGGCTTGAGCGAGTTAGCACGCGTAATTTTCAAAAGTTGCTTCAGCGCTTTACAACCACACTACGGGCCTAGCCAACAAGCGACCTAATGAGCGGGTGGCGAGGGTACCAATCCTTTTGGGTCTTGTCGCGCTCGTCTTCAAAACAGTATTAAAATTTTTGCATATTATAAGATAAGGCATGCATATCTATATTTTAATCATGACTATAGTTTATCTATAAGATAAGGTATGTAGATTCAGGTCAAGTTTCAGCCTGATCTGTTCAGTGGTTTTGGCGTGAAGAGGTAACAAACATTTAAAAATCCATCCGACCTTTTGCATTAAACAAATAAATATAATTTGTGACTAAAAATAATTCTCTGTCCTAAGGCACATCATGACGCGATGACTCTGTTATAGGCCCACCTGGTGAATGGCAACAACATTCACCCTCAGGCCATTTGCTTGTTCCATCAACAAGTTGTCAAATAATCTGATATTACAGGGTAGAACGAGAGGTAAATCAACGGCTCCGCCTAGCCCAAGACGAGGCGTACGCGGAGTCACTGGCGGCTGACCAGGAGAAGGAGCGCAAGCGGGCCGTGGAGCGATCCTTGCAGCAGCAGCGGGACGACGAGGTCAAACAACAGAAGCAACAGGAGGAACGCCGGAAATTAGACGTAAGTCATCATCATCTTCAATCGGCTTTTACTCATTGCTGGGTAATAAATAATAATAGAACTTCTCACATAAATTTAAAGCACTCTTAAACAAGTGTTGTCTCTTAAAAAGTGGCAATAAATCACAATTATCACAATCACGACAGCGACAAGCAATTTTTAGTGAATCAAGTTGCGAAGGGTCTAGGTTTAACATATAAACTACCGCTTTCGGAACTAAAGAATTACGACATGTTTGAGGCTCTATGGTCTGTCCTGTGCAAATATTGGAGGCGAAATCAAAACACACTTGGGTACCTACCTAGTAGTAGTGTAGTAGTAATTGAGGCTCTGATTGTAAAGTAATTTCGGATTTGATATTTCGGTCTTGGTTCACAGATAATTGAGGCTCGCGTGGCGACGGCGGCGCGACTGCCCGCGGAGCCGGCTGCGGGTGATGGCACGGTCGTACTGCTGATTAGACTACCCTGTGGCGAGCGACTCACACGCAGGTTTACAATCAAGCATACTATGCAGGTAAAGTTAACAGTTTAGTTAGTTCTAACTCACCACTGCGCACCACTGGCAGCACCAGCTAATCGATAAAATTATTGATATTATGACTATTAAATGACTCGCAACATATGTAGATAGAAAATACTTTTATTGCACACTTAAAACAAAGAAACAATTTACAAACAAAACAATTATAACATAAAGTGACAATTGGCGGTCTTATCGCTCTAGAGCGATCTCTTCCTGACAACCTGGTATGGATAGGATCGTCGGAAATACATGGGGTAAGATCTGTGTGCATCTAATATGGTACTACTAAAAATAAATAATAACATACTACAATAAAAAATACAAGCAACATAACGATAAAACTTCATTGCTCGCAACGCCACTAACCTACTGGCGTAGTGCGTACTAGTGTTTCGAAACGGAACGCATGTTTCTGCAGCTAGCGGCCCATTTATTTACAAAATACACAAATCTTTACTAACTTAATGTATAGGATTTTTGTTATTATAGTGCATAAGCCCTCACACTCAGGCTAATTTCTAAGAAATCAAATAACGGCGCTAGGGTCCGAAGGAAGCCCTCAAGTTTTTCGACTCCTACGTAGAGACGTACTACCCCACTTCTCCCCATGGGTGTCGTAAGAGGCGACTAAGGGACATACACCGGGAGACGGGCAGCAGCGCCCCCTGCAGAACAACTTCACCAACGAACTGCGATCCCCAACTCGCATGCCCAGCGTTGGGATTATGGGCATTACCCCCCAATGATAAGTCGACACAGAAAATGGCCTCCAGTTCCCGGCCGCCTCGCTATTCCTGGCCATGATAGCGGTCACGGTAACGGCGGGGCAGGGGGTGCTAGGAATCACCGGGTTACCTCAGGGTAGCCTGAGGTAGCCCGGTGATTCCTAGTGATAAAGAACTGACGCTGGCAGTTGGACGCACTCTGAGGCTTGACCATCATCTAGCGCAGTTGGAAGTGGAGTTAGAGAACATTAAATGTTCTGGGGTTATGTGAAGTCCGTAGAGAGGGGGAGGACACCGTTACCCTAGACTCGGGCATCTTCTTAACTTTCGCGAGGGTGATAAAACATCGCAGGGTGGCGTAGGTTTCCTCGTCAATAAGGCCCTCTCTAACAACGTTCAACAAATCTCCAGTGTGTCGACCAGGGTAGCGGACCTGATCCTTCGGCTATCCAAGCGGTACAGCATGAAGGTCGTTCAGGTATACGCACCGACCTCGGCACACTCGGATGATGAAGTCGAAGATATGTATGAAAACATATCCATAGCCTTACACAACACCACTAAGGCTCACTTCAACGTTATTTTGGGGGACAGGTGGGATGTCGATCTGCGAAAGACTGCAGCCAGATGCTGGATGCGGCAAGCTGAAGACAGGGCGCTATGGCGCTCATTAAGGGAGGCCTATGTCCAGCAGTGGACTAAGATAGGTTGATGATGATGATGTAGAAACGTAGGAGTAATTGGTTAGCGCATTCCCGTACTGAGGGAAGGATGCGGTTTAAGTCCCTTCGAACTCTAAAAATGTATGGGATATTATTTGATACTGGTAAAATTGTGGGCTGACTACAGCAAAATTTCAAAACTGTGTAGCAGAGACAGCGCCGTCTTCCGCTAACAAAATAACTACATTCCTATAATATACATACTTCATCGAATCATTCGCTGATTGAACTTGTACCTAGTAATTATTTTTGGGCTCAATCTAATCACAGAAAAAGCTAGCCAGGGTGTTAGTGCATAATACCCTCCCATGCGAGATATCAGTACAGATCGCAGTTCCCTCACATAAAATTCGAATTATAATCGTCTTCATTACTGAAGGTCGTGCCCGTTTTGGAAAGTCTTCGTCGAGGAGTTGACCAGCTGCTTCCACGCCATCCAATCTTCAGCTTGTCTCAGAGTAGTAGTCACTGAGAGCCCCGTGATCTCTTTCACTGTATCAGACCAGCAGCGGCTACGTGATCGTCCTCGTGGTCTTTGCCCATCCACTTTGCCATTATAATCTTACTATATCTAATTAAATCCTTCATTTCAGGATCTCTACGACTTTGTATTCAGCCATCCACAGTCCCCTGAAGAATTCGAGATCACCACCAACTTCCCCAAACGCGTGCTAGACGCAGGCTCCTCAAGCATACACTCAGTGGGCCTCAAAGATAGGGACGTGCTGTTTGTCAATGACGTTAACGCATAGAGGAATAAACTATTGTGAATAGTTGTGACATTTTAATAGGTAGTTCGGTAGTTCCTAGATAGGGGTAGGGATATTGTGAAGAAGGCTTGAGTAGTATGTTTACTACTTGAGTGTTTGGTACTACAGAGGACATAAACTGCTTATGCTTCGTAAGAAATAATCCTATTATGCCGCAGGTATAAGCTAGTTTTCGACGTTATAATACTAATGTGCCTCCTGCGCTTGTTAAAAGCGAAATAGATTTTTCTTTGATTGTATTTGAGAGTAAAGGGTTTCTTTATGGTAACTTACACAGCTTTTTAGGTCAATTAAATCTGTCGGCCAGGGTGACTCATCAATAGCATACAATAGCGAGTTCACGCGGGCTGAACTCGAATTAAAATCAATAGAGAATGCTCAACGAGTTATCTTATAGGGTTGATTTATATGCCCTATATTGGTCCAGAACCCAGTGACAAAAAAAAACTTAATTAGCCATCTTAATTAGTTGGGGTTAACGCGAATTAAGTTATTAAAATTAATAGGGAAAGCTCAACGAGTTATTTATCTTATGGGGTTGATTTATATGCCCTATATTGGTTTAGAACCCAGTGACAAAAAAAATATACTCAATTACTTGGGGTTGGGTTTCAATGAGGGTTAGTTTTTTGGACATTTAGAGGTTACGAACAATCCAAATGACTTGTGGTTAAATCAATATCAAATAACTCCATTGATCCGTATCTATAGGTATAGGTACTGTATGCATAATTTATACTGAATGTGAACTTAATAAACAATAATGAATGTGTTGTGGGGTATGTACCTAATATTTAGCCCTATTTTAGGAATGGTTGTATCAATACGAAAGATTGTAAAATGTATTCTTGTATAACTAAGTATTTTTCGTCATTATTGTACGAAATCTATAAACTCACTATCGGCGGATGTAAATTGTATAAAGAAATCTTAGTCTTAGTCGTCCCCTATCAATGTTTCACTTATTGGAAAATGACCTATTTTGTCCGTGCTATTAAAATTTATTTGAAGCAGCATTATTTATTTGCATGAAAAATATTTGTCAATGAGAATTTGGCTTTCAATCCAAAAGAGGAGTCGAGCTTAGGCTGTCTCCTTACTTTACTTACTTTACTAGGTTCGTATAATTTATTTGTTTTGTTGCATAATGTTCTAAATTTTATTTTATTCATAACGTTGAATTTATATAAGCTAATGCAATAGAAACAAGTTTAATATAAGTTTTCGATTGGCTAGTTTAAAAGACATTAAGTGTAATTATGATTCACCTGCCATTAAAAAAATTGAGGAATGAATTTTTTTAATACGCAAACTCACAAATCAGAGATTGTTTATTTTGCTTTTACAAAAAATATTGAAATAGAACCAATAAACTTGTATCTTTCGTAAAGAAATGTTTGTTGATAGTTTTATGCATTTATTTAACAAAATTAGCTCTGTAGTTTATAGTATAAGTTATGTTTTGTTTTGTATAATAGTAATATTTCTTTCAATACATACTTGTTTTTATTTATACTCCAAACCTCCTCGAACTGTAATGAAACATGCATTGTTAATTTTAACCTTTATTTAAAATCAACAACATACCAAATTAATAATGAAACAAATCACCTGGAATGTAGGCACTTTTAAATATACATATTTAATATTATGTACATTTACAAAAACAATATTCTATAAATAGGTAATTATTTAGTAAACTTACAAAATTACAAAAAAATAAATACCTAACTTATAAATAAGTACAGCGTGCACTGAATCGGCATACCTGCCTCTACCGATGTCAGGGATTTATATTGCCCATGACACATCCGAAAGCAGTAGTCGCACCCAATCGGAATTTTGTAAATGCCGACGCCGCGTACTCTCTGATTCCGATTTAGTGGGCGCGTAACTGTAGTCAACTAGGGTTAATAGGGTTCCCTTACTAGCTAAAACTAGCCAATGCTATATCTAATGGATCAAGAAAATATTTACCTTTCATCTTCTTTTACAGTTTCACCAAAATTGGTATTAAATAGGATATCTTCCACTGTTTTATTGAAGAATAAAAGATGCATTTGCTCACTGGAATGAAAAAGAAACATTTTAATTGACATCAACGATTAACGCGTGGAATTCTCATTGGAAGAACAAAAGTTTGGTGAAGGCTGTATCTAGTTAGGTATTTTTACCATCTAGGATTAGATCTTCCGAGCATGAACTTGATGACTCCAAGCATTGGTGTGATCCCAGTACCAGCTGCTAATAAGTACATCCTTTTCACCGGTTTCAACTGCCAAAAAGAATATAAAATATTAATTAAATCGGCACCAGTCTTTACCCCTTAACTTATATCGTATGTTTATAGTATCTTTTAAAGTGCTTATAGTATCGGGTATAGTATTAAAATCTGTGGTATCGGTTATTTATTGCGTAACTTGTGTTTTAAGCTTTTAATACATTAATTAATCGCGAAAGTTTAAAAAATCTGGTACCTTAGTCCCCGGCAAGAGGGACACAAAATTTTTTAGTAGGTACGTGAGATCGTATCGTTAAGTTGAGCTGTAGGTAAAACTTATGACTAACTTATGACTTTAATCACACAATCGTTTCCACATAATCGTATCAGTTTCCATAAATCAATAGAGAATGCTCAACGAGTTATCTTATAGGGTTGATTTATATGCCCTATATTGGTCCAGAACCCAGTGACAAAAAAAAAACTTAATTAGCCAGCTTAATTAGTTGGGGTTAACGCGAATTAAGTTATTAAAATTAATAGGGAAAGCTCAACGAGTTATTTATCTTATGGGGTTGATTTATATGCCCTATATTGGTTTAGAACCCAGTGACAAAAAAAATATACTCAATTACTTGGGGTTGGGTTTCAATGAGGGTTAGTTTTTTGGACATTTAGAGGTTACGAACAATCCAAATGACTTGTGGTTAAATCAATATCAAATAACTCCATTGATCCGTATCTATAGGTATAGGTACTGTATGCATAATTTATACTGAATGTGAACTTAATAAACAATAATGAATGTGTTGTGGGGTATGTACCTAATATTTAGCCCTATTTTAGGAATGGTTGTATCAATACGAAAGATTGTAAAATGTATTCTTGTATAACTAAGTATTTTTCGTCATTATTGTACGAAATCTATAAACTCACTATCGGCGGATGTAAATTGTATAAAGAAATCTTAGTCTTAGTCGTCCCCTATCAATGTTTCACTTATTGGAAAATGACCTATTTTGTCCGTGCTATTAAAATTTATTTGAAGCAGCATTATTTATTTGCATGAAAAATATTTGTCAATGAGAATTTGGCTTTCAATCCAAAAGAGGAGTCGAGCTTAGGCTGTCTCCTTACTTTACTTACTTTACTAGGTTCGTATAATTTATTTGTTTTGTTGCATAATGTTCTAAATTTTATTTTATTCATAACGTTGAATTTATATAAGCTAATGCAATAGAAACAAGTTTAATATAAGTTTTCGATTGGCTAGTTTAAAAGACATTAAGTGTAATTATGATTCACCTGCCATTAAAAAAATTGAGGAATGAATTTTTTTAATACGCAAACTCACAAATCAGAGATTGTTTATTTTGCTTTTACAAAAAATATTGAAATAGAACCAATAAACTTGTATCTTTCGAAAAGAAATGTTTGTTGATAGTTTTATGCATTTATTTAACAAAATTAGCTCTGTAGTTTATAGTATAAGTTATGTTTTGTTTTGTATAATAGTAATATTTCTTTCAATACATACTTGTTTTTATTTATACTCCAAACCTCCTCGAACTGTAATGAAACATGCATTGTTAATTTTAACCTTTATTTAAAATCAACAACATACCAAATTAATAATGAAACAAATCACCTGGAATGTAGGCACTTTTAAATATACATATTTAATATTATGTACATTTACAAAAACAATATTCTATAAATAGGTAATTATTTAGTAAACTTACAAAATTACAAAAAAATAAATACCTAACTTATAAATAAGTACAGAAGTATGTGCTTAGATACAGTTAAGATTTAACTGTATTGTTTAAAATAATACAAATATAAGTTTAACAGTATTTCAATCAGAATAAGTACATTCAAATGTATATGGTTCCATCTACACGATATGTGAAATAATACCATGATTTCCGATTTTAGGAGAATTAAAAATATTTAAGACAAAAGGTATTTTTAAGTGTTTGGCTGACTCGAACAATTGATGTGTTTTAATAAAATTGCACCAATACATTTTTTTTTAATAACAAATCTTTATTGATAAAGAAAATTACAATTCAATAATAAAAACAAATTAGAACTAGTATTTACAATTGAAACAATTATGCTAACTGCAGACTGTTGCAAACAACCTACAGGTAGCTCAACTGATCCATATCAATACCAGTTGGAAGAATTAATTAATAAATTTTAATAATAATTATTATATTTAGTGAATTTTACATACAATAGTAATTAAATTAACTAGCTCTGATTGAATGCAGGCACCTACCTTATGTTAGTCAGAAAAATACAAATCTAGGACAATGTTGGATGGAATATTTACAATATTTTCAGTTATTTGGATAGTCTAATTTGTCTTTTAGTTATTGAGCTAATTCACAAAAATTAAAAAGATAATTAGGTGTTCATGTAAACATTTCATATCTTAATAATACGATGCAGGAAGTCGGTAAATACCTATTAAATGTAGTTTTAATCATTTTAATGACTACGTTATTAAGAAAAATTGTAAATGGTTCTCATAACTCAATTTGGTGTTTTAAGTTCATTGAACATTCTATTGATAAAGGAATTAAACTAACTTTACACTTTATTTTGACTTTAAGATATCACATTTTCGACAATGGCCAACGATATTTAACTACCGTCTCTTTTACAAATAAGTTTATTTACAATCTTAAACCTCAACCAAAAATATACCTACTTTATGTGTCTTTATTAATTAACTTCCACAACCATTATTAGGTATCTACAATACAATATCTCTGTGCTGTGTAAATCTTTCACTTTAGCTTTTGTACCTTTGTCCATTAACCATGCACAATGGTGCAAAACCTTTGATGACCATGTATTTTAAATCTTACTCCAACTTATTTCCATTAGAAAATTCTTCCTTTTTATCCCATAAAAGCGTGCACACAGCTGTTTCTTACACCCTCTTTCGACAGTAGCTCCAAACATTTATGGGTAAACTCTATTGGGCCGCATACACAGAAAAAATGTACACATTGGCTGGTACACTTAAAGTCTTTGTCAAATAGTTCAGTCAGCAGGCCGCTGTCGATTCTGCCTTTGTGGCCTTTCCACGATGAGCTGGGGGCTGAGAGCACGTTTGTTACCGTCAACCTGAAGAAGAAAAGTTAAGTTTTGATGAGTTGTTTACCCAACCGAGAATGGGTTTTGCGCATTATTCTCGCCTATTTGCCCACTTTTTTTGTATCGAGTAACGCGTCCACTGGTTCCGTATCGGCGCGTAGGGATTTGTAGTTTTGTATTGAATTCTAAAGTACAGCGTGCACTGAATCGGCATACCTGCCTCTACCGATGTCAGGGATTTATATTGCCCATGACACATCCGAAAGCAGTAGTCGCACCCAATCGGAATTTTGTAAATGCCGACGCCGCGTACTCTCTGATTCCGATTTAGTGGGCGCGTAACTGTAGTCAACTAGGGTTAATAGGGTTCCCTTACTAGCTAAAACTAGCCAATGCTATATCTAATGGATCAAGAAAATATTTACCTTTCATCTTCTTTTACAGTTTCACCAAAATTGGTATTAAATAGGATATCTTCCACTGTTTTATTGAAGAATAAAAGATGCATTTGCTCACTGGAATGAAAAAGAAACATTTTAATTGACATCAACGATTAACGCGTGGAATTCTCATTGGAAGAACAAAAGTTTGGTGAAGGCTGTATCTAGTTAGGTATTTTTACCATCTAGGATTAGATCTTCCGAGCATGAACTTGATGACTCCAAGCATTGGTGTGATCCCAGTACCAGCTGCTAATAAGTACATCCTTTTCACCGGTTTCAACTGCCAAAAAGAATATAAAATATTAATTAAATCGGCACCAGTCTTTACCCCTTAACTTATATCGTATGTTTATAGTATCTTTTAAAGTGCTTATAGTATCGGGTATAGTATTAAAATCTGTGGTATCGGTTATTTATTGCGTAACTTGTGTTTTAAGCTTTTAATACATTAATTAATCGCGAAAGTTTAAAAAATCTGGTACCTTAGTCCCCGGCAAGAGGGACACAAAATTTTTTAGTAGGTACGTGAGATCGTATCGTTAAGTTGAGCTGTAGGTAAAAACTTATGACTAACTTATGACTTTAATCACACAATCGTTTCCACATAATCGTATCAGTTTCCATAAGGCGCGGACAAAGTAACCGCGTCCCCAACTCTAAGCCCCGCGAGATGCGGAGACAGAGCTACCGCCTTGTATCGTTTGACTGCGAGGCGGAGCCCTGGGTTCTCTTCAGGGTCCAATATTATGCACAAACATAATGCCATTACCACCATCAGCCCTATGCAGGACATACGCCTAACGCCTACCCCTTAGGAGCGCCATAGCGCTCTACCCTCAGCTTGATGCATTCAGCATGTGCCTGTTCTTTGGGAAATATGGCCGGCCTACTGCCGCTTTAGCTAGCGGGCTATTTTTGTTCAGGGCTGTATTTTATCGTTAAAGTAAGTAAGAGTTTAATCACACAATCATACCGTTTGCAACTGGAAGTTCCCATAAGGCCCTGACAAAGTAACTGCGTCCCCAACTTTGAGCCCCGTGAGATGCGGAGACAGAACTCCCGACTCGTATCGCTTGACTGCAAGGCGGAGCGCCGGGCTCTCTTCAGGGTACCAGCCGTCGCCTATCGGTGTGTACGAGCGGATGCATTCCGAACCTGAAACGGGAATAAGGTTTATTGTAAAGATCTTATCATGGTTGGTGTTTGGTATTCACATCTGTCAATCTATAAAAACGGTCAAGGGTTTCATTGTGTTCTTTCACTGGTACATCCTTTTTATTTATTTTTTTATATTAGGGGATCTTTCAGCACAATATAGAGGTACATAATTGCGATGTGTGAAGAGACAAAAACAAGTAACAAGTTTAACAAGTTCCCACTTATAGAAACAGAATACAAATTTACAAAAATAATAATAACAGGCAAAAATAATAATAATTCGCGTTTACCATAATAGATATAAAGTATAGTAAGAATAGTAATAATATATGATATCGCTCGTTAATTTATTATCTTTTTCCGGATCTCTCCATAATTTCCACCACAAAAACGACTCGGCCGCAAATTTGCATTTTAATTATAAAACCATCTTAAATCAACAATTGGTGTGTGCCCTAGTATCCAGAGATTCCAGCGTCTCTACGTAAGTCAGGTACTTTGCATTTTGGTCCTTCGAGCCGGATAAGACAGAAACAGAGTTTGGTGCAATTTACGTAAAATCGCCGCCATTGTTGCCGTGTGAAAGTGTTCGATAAGCTTTGCAAAGAATAATATCGTTGAAATACGATTTATTATGCGAAAAAGTGAATAATTTGTACACCCGCTGGTTCTACCTTCCTGTTCTGTCGGAGGCGCCTGTCTACTCCTGAGTAGTAGATAAGTAAGCCATTTATGCTGAGCCCTTCACACAGTCTCTCATTATTAAAAATATTTTAATGCAAATTTTAAATGTATTAATGCAAATTTTATGTCTTTTTTGTACTGTGTGAGCAGCAAATAAATCTATGTCTACTCTATGTCTTCGAAGTTTCATCAGAGAAAGAGTAATCCGTCTCAACAATTATTCATAACGTGTTACTCAGTCTGTACTTTGTACTTGTACATCAGATATTACTTATTAAAATCAAACGTTAATCCGGAAATGCTGGATCGATTCTGAAATTTGTTTCACTGATTGCTGATATTACTGAATGGCAAGGTTTCATGCAGGTACCTGCCACGTGAGTAAAGCCGCGGGCAGAAGGTGTGACTATTAGTTTTAGGTACCTATGTCTAAAATCTTCCGTTATTCTTGAATTTCATGATAATAATAATGAGTTTAGTTTCATAAAATTAAATGGGATGACGCTGCTTAAAACGAACGACACCGCATTGTGTCAAAATGAGTCCATCCGTTTGAAACACGTAAATAAATCAGGGTTTTCTCGTTTCAAGTGATTTAGCGTTTTTTGATAACAATGGTAGCACAGATTATGTAATGTTATCGCTTTTCATTAACGCATTCACTGCCCAGCCTCCTGGCGTCGCTCCATGGAGCTGGAGACGGGCAGGTGCGTCATGGTCGATAAAAGTGTTAAGGCGTAGGTAACGTTTTCTCACCATCGATAGTCCTATGCACTCTAACATGATGTCCCACCTGCACGAAGACCTGTCCTACCCGCGCGGCCACAGATAGCAACGTCGTGTCGTGACTGAGTCGTGTCGGGTCCGTGGTGTCCGTCACGCGGCAGTCGTGTGGCGAGGAGACGCGGGTTGCAAAGTCTTTCCATACAGCAGGCTTGAAATCCAGGCCTGCTTTTTTGTATCTCAAAGTTGTATCTAGGCAAGTAAGTGGAATGTTTGCTTACCATCGATAGTCCTATGAACTCTAACATGATGTCCCACCGGCACGACAACAGGTCCCGCCCGCGCGGTCACAGACAGCAACGTCGTATCGTGACTGAGTCGTGTCGTATCCGTCACGTGGCAGTCGACCGTCCGTGGCGAGGAGACGAGGGTTGGCGCGCCGAGAGTCGCCTCGCCGAAGCCTTTCCATACAGCGGGCTCGGATTTTAGGGCTGTTATCTGTAATTAAAGTGGTGTAAGTTAATAACCGAATATCAACTAAGACGACATTGGCGCAGAGCGCGAAGGTCCCCCACGTATGCAGAAGATTGCGAGTTCGATTCCTAGCGTGGGACAAATGTTTGTATGATCTGAAAAAACCTATTCCGGGTCTGCTTAGGTACGTTGGAGCTAGATGGTGCTTTGCTTTGTGAAATGTCCACCATTAGGTATTTATCTTTCACTTTCTGTTGAATTCAGCCCTTAGAAATGGGAGAAGGTATAGAGAAGGTAAACTAACAGGCAGTGGTTAACTAGATAAGTGTGGAAACAACAACGGCGACGCAACGGCAGTAGGCTTTATAGCCCGGCCACATGCCCCGTCTTCCCTGCGCATTCCAACTGCGCTGTCTAACTGCGCAGTCTAATCTTCAGACTGCCGTCGATTGCACAAGCCGCACTTCCGCCGTCTACACGCTCTTTCGTACCTGCGTAAACCGGTTTGTGCAGGCATGCTCGCAGTTACGACGGAGCCTGTGGCCGGGTTATTAAGGCCGATAAACATATCGTATTAAATCGCTTTCTACATTTTAAAACTATAGTAACTAAAGTAAAAAAAAATTGTCCCCAACCCGAATGCCCGCGTGGGGATTATGGCCATTACCCCCCGTGAGATAAAAGCCAACAAGGCGCTTATCTGGGGAGGCCTGGGTCCAGCAGTGGACCAATATAGGCTGTGGAAGTGGAGGAGGATTTTTATAGAAACTTTACTTAAAATTAAGTTAGTTACTCTAGTTTTCTCACCCATTACGAATATCAAGGCCTATCTAGAATGCTATTAAACTCCGGTTCAACTACGCCCCTGTAAGCTTACGACCTTTTGAGGTCACTAACCTCAATAAGCAAGGCTTTTGAAATGGTAAGGACTGTCTAACGTCAAATTTGCGCTACCTCGAAATACTTTTACAAAGGTCTCCAATGTCAATTAAATTACGAGTATAATTGAGGTGTTGGGGCGCCATAGAAGTGCCACGTAAAAAAGTTGATTTAATAAGGCAAAGCAGATTTCATTGGTTTACTTTTCAATGAAATGGTGACAAATCATTTATTATTTGATTTACGGTACAGTTATCCACATCACTAATATTTGACGGAGCGAGCGAAGCGTCTTTTCTTCAATTCGTGCGAAATTTACTTTTCTGTCAGTTTGTACGTACTTAGGTTTTATTTTACAATCGATCTGAACAAAATTTGGTGTACGCAAGTATTTAACGTATTCAAAGATTTTTTTTTGTCGTCGGGGATTTTGCTAAGATTATAGGATTTTAAACGAACATGGTTATTTTCATTTAAGTTATTTAAAACTGGACATTCAACATGTTTTGTCTAGTAATGTAAGAAGCTATTTAACTCACCAGGGCGTCATAATCGGATGTGCGACAAAGCCCTCCAAGAAAAAAAAATGTATAGAAAATAAACCATTTCGACTTCATTTTGTATTGGTAGTACTTTACCTACAGGTGGTCGTCACTAACCGTTCCAAAATCGCAGTATTAGAAGCGAATAAAGATTTTAAAATCGTTACCCTCACCTCAAATTTCCCGCTTTCAGCGAAAACCCTTAGCTGTAATGGCTCACGGAGTTTCGCCTCTGGCGCGATTCTAAGGGTCTTCACCCATCCGTTTGTCGCTACTTCAATGAATAAGAAACCTTCTCGAAGACTCGCGCACCCGCCTGGATTGGCTAAAGGTCCCGTGTACACATAAATTGTCAGCTTAATTGAAGTCTGTATCCAGTCGTAACGAAGTGGCGTTGGTGAATCAGGTTTGCTTGTGTTCACGGGACTCGCGGCCGCTCGGCGACTGATAGAGACTGGTAGATCACTGGACTGTATCAAACTCTGCATTATCTTGCTTGGCGGGCTTCCTTTGTGGGTCTCATCTTTATCTTTGTTGATTTTCTTTTTGACAGGAGTGATGCAATTTGCTAGGTTTTCCATCGACTTTCTGACTAGTTCCTGGGCTTTTGAAGGTTCTTTCAAGCGGTCTGATTTGGATGATATGCTTGCGGTGTCGAAGATATCTTCCGCGTCGGACACGTCGTGCCTTAAGGGTCCGATTAGGCACTTAGCAAGGAGGGAGTCGTAGTTAACCCATGGGTGGACTTTGTCGAAGAGTTGCGTTGCGTCAATGCCTGCGCCGCGCATTAGTTCTTCGGCGCCTCCAGGATGGTATGGTAAGTAATGTGTGATGTTGTAGACGCGTCCACGTATTGCCAACCATGCGTCGTCTGAAACAGGATATTTGTTTTATTTTTAACATCTGTAAATATTCTTCTAAGAGTAAAAACCTCTCCAGAACCACCCCAGACCAGACACTTTTCCTTACGTCTCTGTTGATCTTAAAATTATTAATATACCTTTAACTTACTTATCCTCAGTATCTCCATCTCCACAGCCTAAATTGGTCCACTACTGGACCCAGGCCTCCTCCTGATAAGCGCCTTATGGGCTTTTATCTCATGGGGGTAATGCCCATAATCCCCAAGTTGGGCAGGCGAGTTGGCGATCGCAGTTCGGTGGTAGAATTGTTCTGCAGGTGGCGCTCTGCCCGCCGCGGTA
Organism: Eupithecia inturbata; assembly: GCA_963662085.1. Taxonomy (NCBI): domain Eukaryota; kingdom Metazoa; phylum Arthropoda; class Insecta; order Lepidoptera; family Geometridae; genus Eupithecia; species Eupithecia inturbata. Next base: position 7,183,791 of record OY759195.1, read on the forward strand.
GATATCCCTTAGTCGCCCGCCTCTTACGACACCCGTGGAAAGAGTTGGAATGGTGCACACACACCCTATGCTCAGTATAATTTAATATTTATATTATATCTTATCTTCCGTATAGATATACTGAAGATTGGATTGAGGCAGTTGCTTAACATGTTGTCTTGACATTTGCGATCGGTGTGCGATCAAACTACCCCTTATCTCGTACCTATAAGCTACAAGCTTTATCTAAGGAGGTTGAATTGAAGATATTGTACGTACAGACTATGCGACGTAGGTAACGTAATCTATGACTAGATTATGTTATATGAATCTAAGCGGGTTAACTACGAACCTAGTTTGTGTTGGAAGAACACGTTACTGCGTCCTTGCGCACCGAGTGTGGGTGAGGACGCAGTACGGGCGCGACGCGAACCGTATTCACCCTCGTTATGGGATGAAACGTCGGTGTTCTTGCAACACAAAATAGTTTCGTAGATAACTCGCTTATAATCATAATGGATACTGGATGTGCACATAGTCTAACTAGTGTTTGCATAATGGTTCATGTCGTAGCAAGATTGGGAGCATAGTCTTAACGATCGGCATAATCGAGTGTTCGAGTTATATTCACTATTTAACAATATGAAAAGCTAGTTATAGGTATCTACAGAATCGTGTGTTCACGAAATGCATTATGACATAGCGTAGTACATTCTTAGAAGCAAGAATGAGAGCACACGCTGTGAATATATTGCTGTTTCATTGTTGCTTCTTTACTTTCAGCCTAGGTATTGAAGCAACCTAAATGAAAATAACACTTATTTCCAGGTTTTCTTACCTTTTAAGATAAGACTTTTTCCAGGTGTAGGTACATATTTTATTTTAAAGGGAATATACAATACTTTGACTTCGATTCACGCGTTACCATTTTTTTATACAATGTGCCTATAAATACGGTAACTATGAAAATAAGGCACTTGCGATAACTTCAAAGGCTTGACAGCAGTTAACTTACTTTCTTTATCATGCGTGGAAAGCTCGCGAGGTGATACTGGCCGCATCCGGCCGCCAACGCCGGTGAGGTCCTTGCCGGAGTTGCCGAGCCGGATCCAGTCCATCAAGCTGTGGCCGGGCTGCAGCGCGCATTTGTTGCGGGGGTTGCCTGCAAGAAACAAATTAACATTAGGAAATGAGAATTCGTGTCTAGTCTTTGGTCCGGGGCGAATGGTAAGCGAGGACAGTCGCTCTTTATGTCCAACAGTGGGTACTAAACGGCTGATGATGATAATATTTATCTTTTTTTTTTTCTTTCTATTGTTTGTTCCGCCTTTTTCCCTCCTTTAAGGATCAGAGACATTTTTTAGCCTAAAATTTTGCTTTTTGAATTTAATACACAAGCGATCAGGGTAAATTCGATAATAATAATCTTCTAGCTAGTCCTTCGTGAACCATCGTCGGCCACGTCGTCATTTTCCATTAGGTGAGATAATGGTCAAACGAAGGTCTATTGACAATAAAAAATGTAATCATAGGTCGGTCTTTAATTTCATTAAAGTGAATGTGTGTATGACCCAACATTGGTGTCGATTCTGTTGTTTTAGAATTATCTAAAATTAGGAATTAGGAATGTCAAATAGACGAAAGCTATTCTATGTAAGCTATTCTATTTCAATAAATTAGACTGGCAGTTTAAAATCAGTATGACAGATCTAAAACAACTCTACTTAGTTATTAATAGCTATAACCCTATTGTTTGCACTACATTTTAGCTATGATTAGAAACGTCTACCTAATTTTAGGAGGCATCTAATTAGGTCATGTTTAAAATTTATAGGCAAAATGCTGGATGGATAAAAACATTAGGGTACATAAAAGTTATACGCACCTGTTTGACTGAAAAACAGACAGACTCACCGACTGACAGACTGATAGACTGACCGACTGACAGACTGAAAGACTGACAGACTGACAGACTGACATACACACAGACAGTCAGTAGTTTGGGATTTTCAAACACGTCCTAATTTAGCTATTTTTAGGTTCTGTTTATAGAATACCATAATTTTTAGGTCAACCTAACTTTACTTGAACTTTTTGAAAATTTAGATATCGTAAAAATTTAGTTAGGAATCCTAAAACAACAGCATCGACACCAATACCAATTTTTAATCACTAAAATTTAAAAAAAGCTGAATTGTTAAATATTATTTAATTAGATTGATTTAAATCAACTTTCGCCTAACGAAGACGCTTATGATTTGCTTACGAACTTGTTAGATAAATTGAGCCTGATTTTCTACGCGGTATTTACTTTTCAAAGGTCGAAAATTTGAGTAAGAGTAAATAAAGCAACATCGAATGTTTTCGAGGTAGTAAAGGGTAAAGGGTAATTTATTGAGTGCCACGAAATATCTCTACCAATTTACGGGACGGTAAATACTGCCGCGATAAAATCTACAGCAACAAATAGAACAGCTTCAATTAATGGCAGCTTGCTCACTTTGCATTTTAATTCGGAAGTTCGAGATCAAGCGCTTTGTAGTGCAAAACTGAACAACTTTTCGGAGCTAGGTGTGCACTTTTGCAAGCGGTGTTTTTAGTTTCCAGGTTAATTGGGACACTGTTAGAAGGGTTATAATTTTAAATTGCCATAAACGCTATTAATAGCAAGCAAAACATTTTGCTAATGCAAAAAGCTACAGATTTTGCTTTCCGTAGCACTTGTAGCAATTCGTTCTGCCACGTCGTAGTAAGAGTTTTCCTACGACGACGTATCTACGTAACATGACGTAACTTAGCTAGTCCTATTTTCCTTCTACTACTAATCACAAATTTCATATTAATGACACACATTATACAATAATATAAATGCTAAAGTTTGGATATACGGATTTTTGTTACCTCTTCACGCCAAAACTACTGAACGGATCGGGCTGAAATTTGCATACCGGTAGTTCAGGCCTAGAATAAAACATAGGCTATTTTTATCATAAATCAGTTCCCATGGCATATAAATAAACTTTAAACGTTTCCATAGAGACAAGGCGTGCGAAGCCGCGGGCAGAATCTAGTCAATTCAGTAATACAGTTCTTGTTTTTGAATCAGGTTTTAGATCGCTAAATTCTGTCACTTAGGCGTACAAACAAAAAAGAATAATTTAGTAGTTAATTTTAGTAGTAATCGTTTTGTAGTAGCTGACTTATTTACCCTGTGTTCCCGCAGCTTTATATACGTTCAAAGCTTTGAGTTTCAGCACAGATTTGATAATATGTTTCAGTATACAATAGCAAATTTGTTGCGTGCTAAATATACGCGGTGGGTTTGAATTATTTAATGTTTGGCCGAATAGATGCTCAGCTTACATTGTTTTTTAAACTAACAATAAATCAGGCGTTTTCGCAAAAAAACGCATTTGTTTGAGGCGTCAGTTAAACCATGGCTTTATATTTGGATCTGGTTTATATCACTGAGTATATAGGTAATTTTACTAAACATATGTACGTACAGAATTTAAATTGTTACATTGTCTGGATATTTTGATCTATGAAAGAGAACGTTTGGGTGTTCCATTCACACGTAGGTACTGTAGAAGTGGTGAAAGTACAGTATCTACAACTAGCCCATTTTTTAAAGAAAAAATATAGTACAACATTACGCACACTTAATTAAACCCACTCTTTTTTGATAACATTAAAATTTGTTTCAATAAGCATAATACTTGCTCATGGAACCTTATAAGATACAAAAGGCTCTTTGAAACCTTATATGGTTGCATGTGCCTATCCACGTAAACAGTTAAGTAGGTATCGAAACACAGTGTTCGTTAGGTAACAATTATTATAACTACCTTGTCCCTGGGTTGTTGTCTCGTGTTTACAGTATTGTTTACTTCGTGTCTAATTGGATAACGAAGGCGTTCCCGCACTCTCAAAGGGTGAAAGCCAATTTCGAAGTTTAATACTAATTTCACATCTTAAGCAGTTGTGGTATTACATTTTGCTCAGGGGTTCACACTGTCAGAAAGTATGGGACAGAGATAAGATTAAATTCTTTAATTTCATCTTTGTTAGCTTCCAAATCATTATGAGGTTTTTCAAAATTATGTTTTTGCTTGTAATCACAAGCAAGTGGTGTGTAGGTACAGTTGGAAAAGCTTGGGACAGGTTTTGCTCCAACTGGAAAGGTTTCATCGTCACATCTTTATACTTAAGTCTTCATATCGAAGCGACTTAAATCAAAAATATCACTTATTTCCATGTCTTTAGTTTAATTTTTAAATTTGACCTTTTCTATATGTACCTACCTACATCTATTAGTAGTTAGTATTTATGGAAATAAATAATTTTTGATTTGGGTTTAATGTAATTTATGCGCACGGCTTGGTTGGTTATTCAACAGTTTTACAAAGTAATGTTTTAAAGGCCTGATTCTGAAGTTCAACTAGTATTAAATTGCCAACCCGCTCTCAATTAAGTTTCGCCTTGAATGTGATTTTGGCGTGTAAATGCCGAATTCGGAGAATTCGCGCGCAGTTTATAGCAGTACCACCATACCGTAGTACCTTGCGTGCCTAAACAGAAAAAAAAGTAAAAGTAATAATTATTAATCAATAATTATTACTTTTACTTTTTTTTTTGCTGCTAATCAGCAGCAAATACAAAGGCCAACATATAAAGTAACAAATAAACGAATTTTAACCTAAAATACATTTGTACATTTTGCTGAATTTATTTTATAGGCGATTTTCGTGATTCCTCTCTAGCTGAGCCTGTATCGAGGAAACCTACCATAGGTAAGGTGGTGTATACAGTGTCCGTCGATTGGTAGTAAAACAAACGAACCGATCGGAGAGCGATCAATAAATCAAAGCTAAAGCTTCCTAAACCAAGTTCGGGCGACCTTCAAACTTCGTTATATCGTAACGACTACGATCGTTGTTGTTAATTCGATAAGAAATGTACCTACCCATTCACAAATTGCTTGATATTTTCACGAACTTTGTGTACTTACAAGATAATTTGGAGAAATATTTAAAATGAGGTACAATTCCCTAATAACATTTTCACAGAAGCAGAAGGTTAGCGTTTCTTAACATAAATGGAAAAATCAGCCGAAGCAAAATGTGTATTGTATGTTAGTCAAGTATTTTCTATATATAAAATAAAAATATCTATCTATGTATATACGTATTGTATTATGTATATCAGTCATCTAGTACCCTTTACACAAGCTCTGCTTAGCTTGGGGCTAGATGCTGTGTGGATTGTCCAACATTATTTATTTAGTTTATATATCCGACGTTGAACAGCCTTGAACGAATGTCTTGTCCTAATTTTATTAGATGAAGAAGATAAATCCCAAAGAAAACGTTTGAAAATACAATGTTTGTCGCTAGAGCAATATTTACCCGAGTCACGATTGCGATGGGTCTTCGCAGAGCACGTTGCTCGCTAGAAGCCTAATTCACAATTTCGCTTTTCCAATTTGCTAAACCATCCAGCGTCCAAATTGAATAGTTCGCTCTCGACGATTTCAGCTTAAGCGAGATCATTCGGGCGTTAAAATTTCAATTGCCGTGCAATGTTGCTCTTGCGAGACTTTATATAATGCTTCCTGTCTGTACTTACCTATGTACTTAGATGCCTTGCAAGGCTTTTAGCTTTTTGTGTAAGATTCAACCTGAGGGAGGTAGGTACTTACCAGAATGTTCAGGCATTTCTTCACTTAAGCAGCGTTGGTTTGGGTAAAAATATACCGCACTCACCGTAAATTTACAGGCATATGATAATAAAACCTTAATTTTACGGTTATGCAAATTGAGACTACAGCAATAAATTTAATAAAGTCACTCTGTATATATACAGGGTGCCACGAAACTTGTGTACTAAGCCGAAAAAGGGGTGTTTGTGGACCCTAAGGGTAACTTTTGTTCTACGTTTTTTAAATTCCTAATATATTTTAACTTTTTTTGTAATAAAATTGAGGTCTTTTATTTTTTTGTAATAATTTCATGACAAAACACTGGAGTTCCTGAAAAAACAAGCAAAAACATTTTATAATGTTAAATATTGCAAGAGTGCATGTAAAATAACACGAATAGGATGAAATAATCCTAATTTGTTCAAAATCTTAAAATTATTCGAAATTCCAAAAATTGTTATTCACAATTTGATCCCCTCGGGGTCAAGAATTACCCCGAAGAATTTCAGCTTAGTACACATGTCACGTGGCACCCTGTATATATGGAAAATAATAAAGTGAGCAAAGTAGAGCATGTTGTAGAGCTACTTGTGATTCATTGGAAAATTGCCAAGCTCATTTAAGATAGGTAAGTTCAGAGCATTTTGAAATCTAGGTTACTTAACTTGGGACTAGAAATGGTCGAAGTAGTACGGTTGAATGAAGTACAATGTATTTGTCAACTGTCATCTGGAATCCTGATGGATTTTACGACTAGAAAGATGATTCTTTCTAGTCGTAAAATTGAGTCTGTGAATTTTGCTAAATAGCTGACACAGAGTTTTAAACGAGGATAAAATTATCAAAAAATATCTATCACATAGAGAAACGTAAGTAGATATTATAATTTTAAATTAATTGCTGATTGTAAAGAAGGTATTCTTAAAATTTTAATATTATTTGATTGAAAGCTCCAAGTTAGTTCTACGACAAAGCAAACTTTCTTCCCATGCTTCCTACCTTCATTTGCTAATAGCCCAAATGGAAATAGCGCTTCAGTAAAATGCTTGTCAATTTTCATTATCTTTCATACTTCCACTTAGCTAAGTAGTTGGAGCTTAATGGTCTTACGTCAAATAAACCTTTTGATAGAGACACGCCTTGATGTAGTGACGTTTAAAATAAGCTAATTCTTGGATTTCATCGACTCCTCCAAAATTCTAACTACCTAAAAGATTACAAGCGCTTGGCCATAGAAAAAAAGTGAGTGTAAAAGGCGACGGGACATCCACCTCGGGTGGGCAGCAGCGCCCCCTGCAGAACAATTCTACCACCGAACTGTGATCCATAACCCGCATGCCCAGCGTGGGGATTATGGGCGTTAACCCCCGTAAGATAAATGTCAATAAGGCGCTTATCAGGGGGAGGCCTGGCTCCAGCAGTGGACCAATATAGGCTGTGGAGGTGGTGTGTAAGCAAGCACTATAAAAACAAAAACCCCATTGATCAGTTTGATCAGAAGTAAGTCCATCATGGCGATTGGCGAATACTTCTATGCGGATTGCAGACCAAAATTGCACTTATTTTAGCTTAGCTCGCATAGCTGACGAAGTTTTTCATAACACATAGATTAGTTTGCACACAAGTAGGTATGAAAAAATGTGTTAACCATGCGAGCTCAACCAAAACTAAATTAGCTTAACTTTCAGTCTGCAACCCGCGCTATCGAAGCTCTAGCTACTTAAAAATGCTATTGTTAAATAATGTTTAATCCTGGTGTCAATTCAGATGTCCAAAACTAATATTTACTAATTTAACAGCACTAACAATTATGCCTCCCTTTTACTTGGATCGTTATGAAAGGGACTGCTACATTTTTAGTGCTGTCTAATTAAGTTTCGTTTAATTTTGGCGACTTCTGTGTTGACACCAGTGTTACTTCCCGTAATTCAAAATGTTGAAATGAAAAGTCTGTGTTAAGGAATGGAGGAGTGATGATGCCTCTGCGAGCCCACGTGTAGATCAATATTGACTCAATTAATCCGGCACATCTGTTATGTTGACTAACTTGTTAGGTGAGCTTCGCAATCTATTTGCTCTGGCATAAAATACGATCTGTTTACTGAAGGTAAACAGATCGTATCACATAGCAAATATGTGAGCTTCGCACAATACAAGCCGTGGTCCGCAAAGACTGCACCGCTGGCCACGCTACGAAGCTTAGCTTGAGACTGCTGGATCTCAAGCTAAACTTACTACGGTCTCGGCCTTCAAACTTGGTCAGCAATGCAGCCCTTGCTGTCCGCGCTATTAAGACCTCGACCTTCAGTCTCGGCCTTCATTTCAGCTTGTCCATCAAGGGCTGCAGCCCTTATACTGACCGCGCCGTGATGGTCTGGACCTTCGCTAAGGTTTCGAATACCATCATGGCGGCCAGCAAGCCAGTCATTGCAGACCTCGTCAGTAATGTACTAATATAAAGATTTTAAAAAGGTTGCCTACCTACCATCAACAATATAAAATTTTACACAAGCATGTGTAGAAAGAATCACCATTGGTAAACAATCACGGGATGACGTGACTGTAAGTAGCTGCTGCAGTTGGTACGATAGTATCGAGCGTAGTGTACACGTCAATGTTAATTTATTGACGTGTACACTACACATCGATACTATCTATGGCGGATGGTTGTACTTAATTATTTAGATGTTCCGCTAACACCTCGACCAGTTTAATTAAAATAGTTAAGGGAACCTTACCATAATGGAGGGTGATCAATGAAGGAAGCTATTTCCTTGATTAATCATCCGCGGCTCACACTTCTGATCAGAGTGTCTATTATATTTTATATTTTTGTTCATTTATGTGTGTACTCGAATTCGTATTGACTAGTAAAACATTTTTAGTCTGAAATAAAATATTTTTATTGATTTATTTTTATTAGCTCCCTCCTTTTATATTTCTAATTAATTCCGTAATGGACGACTGTTTATGAATGAGACTTCCAAGCTTAATTTTGAGAAATTGAAATTCAGAGCGAAGGTAGGCGCAGCTATTTTTAGCAAGGTTCTAAGCGAACTTACTTTTCTAATGAGGCGGTATCGATTTTATTGGGCGGATTTACAATGTACGAAGGTATAATCATCACTAAATCTACGGAAAAGGATTTTAGCTGGTATCTAGGTTAAGGTTTTCGGAACTATAGGCAGCGGCAAAAGCTTACCATCTGGCGGACCTCACCACAGCACGACTGCTTGCATAGTACAACAAGATCCGTCAAGTGCGAGTGTGACTCGCGCGCCGAGGGTTGCCAATTATACAAACACACATTGAACATTTGTCAATTATACAAATATGTACTATAGGTACCGGTTAGAGACTTCGCTATTTAATGAATAGGTACCTAAAACTAGTAGGTAGTTAGTAACCACATTTCAGATGGATCACTCTGCAAACTTATATTTTGACCTTTTTGAAATCATACCTTTTGAAATAGGAATCTACAGAAATTTCAAACTATTAAACTACTAAGAAAACTGTTTTGAGATGTACAAACTGATACCTTTTATTAAATACTACATTTATTTCATGGATCGCTCTGCAACCTTCGGAGATAAGGGGGAATAACGGTAAATTTTTAGACCTTATTGAAAATATTTCAAAAAGTATGGTACCTTCAAAAATTTCAAACTGATACCTTTCATTTGATACCCCACTTTTTTAAAATTTCGACATCACAAATTGTATTGAAAATTTTCATTTTGTTTTATTTAATTTTTTCAATCTGTACAGGCGCACGTAATGTATTATTTTAAATTTCATGTAAATAGCTGCGGTAGTTGCTGAGATATTATAGAGGTGAAAAAAGGACAGACAGAGCGAGACCTTATGGGTTTCGAAACCGATCTCGAAACCCTAAAGACAACAAACCCTGATTTGCAGTATCGGCACCTACAATGGACTGTTTGATACTTGCTTGTTCATTGACTCAGCCTATCATGCGGTACTCCGTATAGTAGGTATGGTCGATGCTTGCTATTGAGCACCTAGGCAATGACATGATTAATGAGTAATTCAAGAACAATATTTTCTGAAGAAGTTTTGCCTGAATTTTAGACGAAGAGAAATACGCAGTTTATAAGAATTAGAATAATCCGAGTGGTGGGGAGAATCTGAAAGGGTAATTTTGCTTATGCTGTTTACTAACGATCCTTTCAACGAAGATTGCCATTTTGATTACTTAATCATAATCACAGAGCTTTGAGAAGGATGGGTCAAATTCATCAAAATTCCTCTTTTCATTACTGTGAAGCAATTTTTATGTTGCCCGCCTTACGTAATCCGTAAATCATACCATTAGGAAGGATGTGCTGTTCCGACGTTTCCGCGGACGTTTACCGGTCGCAGTACATTATTGCGTGTCACACGTCGCCGACACTACGTGCTAGTAAATAGGTTTATCTTATGTATGTTAGACTAAGGTATATATTTTATATGGGCCGTAGTTTTTAAGTACTTTACATCCTGTACTAGACTAATATTGCCTGAAATAAAAGATTTATTTATTTATTTATTAGGTAAGGGGAAAAAATAAAACACAAAAATGGCCCAACGTAATTGATTGCGTTCTCAAGCCAAACAAAAAAAAATAAAGCACCTCAGACGATAACTTTCAAAGTCCTTTTTAAACTCTGCGTGTTGTGTCATCTAATTTGCAATGTTACAAAAGCTTTTTGTTTGTATCAAACCATTGCAGTGGTATTCTTGGTAACCTATTTCTACGCCGGGTGTCAAGCCAAGTTGTCCGGAAGCGAAAAGATATACGAATTTTTAGGACAGAAATACTGCAACGCTGTTAGGTCAGTCGAACGTGAATAAAAATACTGCAGAGGTTGTTCTCCAGATGTTCTAGAAAATAAATGTTATTTCTTTTTTCTACTAGCATACCGCTTAGCATATCTAATGTTATGTGCTTATAGCTAACAAATGAAATATCAACTTGTGGCTAGATAATTTCGCAGGTTGAGACAGCTAATTATTTACCTCCTCCTCCTCCACCTCCACAGCCTATATTGGTCCACTGCTGGACCCAGGCCTCCCCCTGATAAGCGCCTTACTGGCTTAAAAGCCAAAATAAATCTCACGGGGGGGTAATGCCCATAATCCACACGCTGGGCATGCGGTCGCTGGGATCGCAGTTCGGTGGTAGAATTGTTCTGCAAGGACCGTGCTGCCCGCCCCCGGTGGGTATCCCTTAGTCGCCTCTTACGAAACCCGCGTGAAGAGTTGGGTGGTGCAAATTCTAAGCCGGCACCACACAGCATTTACCTATTTACCCCATTTACACATAAAATATTACTCCCTTCACAACCCCTAATAAATATCTTACTGTCAATAGACTCCAAAACGACAATTGATTCGTAGATAGCTTTAGCGTGGTTTATAGCAAATGTCTTACAATGCTCGTAATTTATATCTGCTAGGTATCATAATTACTTGTAGAACCTAGAAAAAAAAAGTAAAAACTCGATGTTATTTTCGAGCGTCACAAACCACCTTATTTTAGAAACCTTACTCTAAAAAGCTTTGCAATCATAAGAAGACGTGCAATAGTGACACATTTGTAGAGATCAATATTTTTGCTGTATAGTGAGTTCAACACACACATGCGTATTGTAGTTACAGCTATACGCAATCGAAGGGTGTTCCAAACTATTTATGCTTTTCCGGCTGACGCGTGAACGTTTTTCCATTTTAGAGCTCTATAAAAGAGATATTTTATATCGAGTAGAAAACTCCCGTAAAACAGAAAGCCGTAAGGGCCCTTTATTAGTACCCAAGGGTGTTCCGAGGCGCCGTAATGCGAAATGTTAGTATAGGATTTATAAAAATATACCAAAATGTGTGTATTGACTTAGGATGGTAGGATTAGGATGAAGCTTATGGTTCGATAAATTAATAACGTATTTTTATTCTACGCATAGGCACTATTTTTGGGGTGATGTTATACATTGGACCTGCGTAAATAAAACACTTCATCAAAATCTTAGTTTAAAGAAACTAAGATTTTGATGAAGTGTTGTGTGTGTTGTGTAAGAGTCCTCCATAAAGATGGAGGACTCTTCGATGTAGAATTAGTTTTACTGCACTGTTTATTAGCAGTGATTTTGAAATCAATAGCCCAGTCTGCTATATGATTATATTTGTATTTTATAGAGTGGAATCCAGTGATTCAGATCTTTTATTTCAAGTAGAAGTCGTTCTAAATAAAAACAATTTTAATCGAGAATAAAGGTAAAGGTTCACCTACAAAGGTTTTATTTTTTAACAAAGGTAGGTAAGTAAGTGTGTACTTCTGTTTTATCTTGCCTATCACGAAGCTGAACTGAATTAGATAAACCAATGATAGTTCCTAATCGACCTTTTAGTCACGAAGTCACGTTCGATGACTCAATGAACATGCCTTAGGACGACTGAAAAAACATGGCGAGGCCGTAAAACATTGGAAGAAAACATTTTCTTTTAAGAGCTCAGTAAAAATCTTTGGCAGTATATTTAATGAAGTTTTCAAACTTGCTGACGGCCGCTAACGAGGCAGCTCGAAAAAATGCTCAGTTGCTTTTCTACGATCGACTGAACAAAGGCAATTTTTCTTTTCAGAGCTAAGTGTAGAAAAGCGTTATTTTCCTTATTGTGTGATGATGATAATGGAGTACAAAATTGTAGTTTTGCCGAAATGAGACCAGACATAAATAATGTACCCTCGGAAAAATAGACATCATGCTTCCTTCCTTAGATACACCCGGAAAGTCAAGACTGGGACGAATAAAGGAAAGGCGGGAAGAGGCGGCGGTGGCGACGACGGCTCAATACAATACCCCCTTTAGCATCCTGCGGGAGGGATAAGTCAGCTTTGGACGTGTTCCGGCTGATAATGATGAAGCCTGTATTGTATAAGCCTATCGGAGTGACACAATAAGCCGATGCTGTACAAAATATTACCAACAAGGCCTAGCTTCGTTGGGTTACTGTTGAAAACTTCACAAAATGTTTAGGGGTAAACCTTACAAAATACTATACAAAATTGTCGCTTTTTCGTACAGAACGAAAAAGCTTGGAACTATTAACGACCTGATTAGGCAACCGAAAAACAAAACAAATTTCGGCAGTGCATTGTTACCGATAGAACTTTTGATTGGAAAACCCAGGGAGAACCCCTTTCATGAAGTTTTCAAACGTTGAGTTTTTTTTTTATAATTTTTGTCTCTGTAAGTTGCGCACTGTTCGTATGAATCTTAGATGTATTGCAAAGTAATAACTTTAGTAGACACTTATTAAAAGTAGAAGAGAAAAAAGACCTGAGAAAAAATTTAAAAATCCACGGGCATGCAGCGTAATTCGCCTAATTACGCTGCCCGCTCGTGAATTTCCCGAGGAGCCTACCTGGTACCCAGCTTCTAAAATATGAATAACAAGACGAAACATTCCAACGAATTCCCTATTGAATAAACAATAAAAGCTGCGAAATTGAATTTACGTAACATGAGCTAGAGATGGATGGAGATTCAATATAGAAGTTCCCATAAAAATAGAGTATTTCTGCCTGAGCCAGACTATCTATGAATTAAATATCAAAGCAAATGTAGGTATGTAGAACACTGACCCCAATACAAGGAAATCAATTTTAGCCCGACAGAGTGATTCGGAATGCTACGTTGGCATCGTAAAAGCGTTCTAGCTGACCATGCCACTCATACCACTATTTCATCGCATCTGAGAAAATTCAAATTATATGGCTATGAACTTCAATAGAAATATTTTCTTCATAGATTTAAGTAATTTTGTTTGTGAAAAGTAAAATTTACTGCTTATTTCACCGATGCATTAGACTTAAGAGTCCTTGGAATCGTAATTAAAAGTTACTAAATCAGTTTCTGAGAACATAGCACATCTGAGAGCATTTTACAAGTGCATATTTACCATTTGTGCTGTTTTATTTTGAGTGGCACATGCAATGTAAACTTCTTTATGAAAAGTAAATGTCTTTTACCAGTACTTTGCGGAAATATAGAAAAACACACCATACTCGTAAATCATGGTCAACATACCGTTTATAAGTGCTTAGTTTTAACAGCCATGATAATTCGTCATTCATCAGTCATCAGGTGAGATTGTGATCAAACGAAGGTCTATCCACAACAAAAAAAAGTTTCAAAAATGTTATATCTGTTCTGGCTGTATTAAGCGATAATGGAAAATTTACGAATATTACTATCTAACCGTAAATTCAGCGCTATGTGTCGGCCTGAACATTTCATGAAAGCCTCCATTACTCCGAACATATTAATTGAACTAAAATGCATAACGAAACGAGCTCCAATTGACTTACATAACTAGTTACGAGTACATAGCTGATCCATTTAGGTAATTATGGAAATGCATACTACGTTATTGAATTTGCGTCGATGGATTAATGCTGTTATTAAAGCGAAGCAGACGGGCTGGGCTTTTGTTCTAGCGTACAAAATATTTTAGCCATGAACGATAAAAAACATTTTTCATTTTTAGGGTTCCGTACCCGAAGGGTGAAAACGGAACCCTATTACTAAGCCTCCGCTGTCCGTCCGTCTGTCAGAGGGCTCTATATCATGAACCGTAAGAGGTAGACAGTTAAAATTTTCAGAGAATGAGTATTTCTCTTGCTGCTATAACAGCAAATAATTAAAATAAAATAGATATCCAAATTAAATTTCATACAAAAAACGTGATTTTTTTTGGCAATTTTTGTTCTTTGTTTGTCAACTACAATAGGTAGATACATGAAACATTATATAAATAGGTAAGTAAGACTTCAACTGTAATAACAACAAATACATAATGTAATAAAGTTGAAAATTTAAAAGGGTCTCCGAATTAATGAAAATTTGATGTTCTTTGAAAAAGTGGCCTGATTTTTACGGTACGGAACCCTTCGTGTGCGAGTCGACACGCACTAGCTTGGCGGTTTATTAAACTTATAACAAACTCTCATAAAGTTCGGATTTGAGCAACAAAAAAATAACTATGACCTGCGGACGATGAAGTGCCTAAAATACTATTAAAATAAAAATTATCAAGTGATATTTCATGTTTGGAAAAAGCTTAAATTGTTTTTGCTTGTTATTTTTGGTTTGGTTGCCTGGAAGAAATCGCTTTAAGCGATAAGGCCGCCAGTTCCATTGCTGTTCCCTACATTATATTTAATGAGTACTATCTGTTTTATAAGGTGATGAATAAAGCATTGTCTATCTATCTATCTATTAAATAAGGGAATCAAACCCATTATAAAATATTTGGAGTAATCCGCAAATGTACAGCGTTTCTCGAGGTTTGACTGGCAGCCATCTGCGTTGGGCAGGCGTCGTCGTCGCGTTAGAACCGGGACCGGCAGCGATTGCCTAATCTAACTTCCGGCTTAACCGATTAGAATCGCACAAGTAGTATTTACACTTAGGTATATCAATTTCACCAGAAGGCAGAGAGCCCAGAAAGCTGACAGCATTGCCACGTTCAATGGCAATGCTAATTCGTTGACCGAGATAGAAGCTAGCATTCCAACCATCTGTGGACTCTATAAGCTGTATTGTAAGCAGTATTGTATTGTAAGAATAATAATAAGCATAAGAAGTTTTTATTTGTAGCATTAAAATTTAAACACAATCGTAACTTAACATAAATTACATACACAAACACCATAAAACTTTGTTAAATTAAAAAATAAAACTTAAATGCTACAAAATGGCGGTCGATTCAGCATTTGTTGCGATAACTAGCCGGTGGCCATTGTTATCAAAACACTGATCTTCCTTCGAAACCAACTGACGCGTCACGTACACTAACAAAATTTTATTTATTTATAGAAAATAAGTTTAGTATTACTACCAATTACACATAAAAATAAACACATAAAAATATGTACAAAAAAGTTTAAAACCCCCAGGACAGGACCTCAAAGACCAATGGTTTCCACCCTACACGGTTCAAATAGCCAACCTCGATCAAGATAAACATATTTCCGCCGTTGTAATTTATCTCCGTTAATTGCAATTTTGTTTTACAATAAATAAAAAACCTAAACGTAAATTATTTAAAAGCTTGAAAGCTTTCTTATAAATAATGTTAACACTTGGGCATCATTGAAATGGTATGGTTGAAATAAGTGGCGGACAAAATCCGGTCCGTAACCTGTTCGAAACTATTTTAGGGTAAACCTTTACAAGGTTAGCTTTCCACCTTAGATGTTAGGTTTTACTCTAGTTTTGCGTACGGCTTTGGTGTTTTTTTATGTAACCTAGTAGGTAATTCGGTTACGTCTATATACCTCTATAAAATAATAATTCTTTTTATTTAGACGACACAAGACTAATGTGTTGCATGACATGGTGATTATTTTATATTCCCAAGTAGCTTAGACATTCGCTTGTTTTCGTTATGTCGTTGACAAACGTAATTGAAATTTAGATCGAATATTAGAAAAATACCCACATCTGTGAACTTTCATAGAACGCGAGCGAGTCAGCAAATGTGACTATCGATGTGGTTTCTGATGTCCAAATACCTACAGCTAAAATTTGTTCATACCTACTGTAACAGGGTTGTTCATACATTGCTAAAGTACTCAGCCGATGGCTTGCTCATTCTGCCCTTCGGTCGCAAACCACCAAAATTGGCTAACTCGGAGTGTTCCTATTAGATTACGGGATCGAGTTAACCCATTTAGCGTTTGTGATATATGTACATAGAGCCCCAAATGAACGAGGCTCGGCTCTGAGGGCAAGGGCCTTATATAGTTAAAGTTAAGGGGCGAACCTAACGGGTTAGGTGGCCAATCTAGGCCTAGATCTCAGTATCGTTCTTATAATTATGGGTTAACTAGCTGCTGCTCGCGGCTTCACACGCTTTTTTTCCGGGATAAAAAGTAGCCTATGTCCGTCCCCGGGATACTATCTACCTCCCTGCCAAATTTCACTGAGATCTGTTTAGACGATTAGGCATGAAAAGGTAACAGACAGACAGACAGAGTTACTTTCCAATTTATAATATTAGTATGGATGCTATAATCCCTACGCTGGGCATGCGGGTCGGGGATTGCAGATTTTCACAATTAATTTAGACTTTAATTGACTAGATCCAATTACTTACCGAAAGGTTGTCTTTAGAGAATTGCCAGACTAGACAAGTCAATTTAATTATCGAGTAAATTCATTGGAATATTGACAAGTAGGTACCTATTTAGACACCTCAATTAAATAACGAGTATTTTTTAGGGTTCCGTAGCTCAAAAGGAAAAAAGGAACCCTTCTAAGATCACTTTGTTGTCTGTCTGTCAACCCCCTTTTCTCAGGAACGCGTGGAGGTATCGAGTTGAAATTAACATCAAATACTCAAGTCCGTAACCTCTTGGAGCCGTGATATAAATTAAACTTCGAAGTCATTGCAACCAAAAGTGGCAGCCGTTTACGCCCGAAAATTTTGAAATTTCCAAGGGAATTACTTGCACACAAAACCTATAGGGCACTTCCCGTAGAATCATGAAATTTGGCATTAAGCAAGGTCTTATAGCACAAGTAAAGAAAAATATCCGAAAACCGTAAATTCGTAGGATATTCACTAAAAAATTACTTTTGATTCTCGCCATGGAACAAGCAGGGTAGTTCCCGTTGTTCGAAAATCATGATATTTGGCAAGAAACAAGGTCTTACTATTATAAGGAACCCTTGGTGCGCTAGTCCGACTCGCATTTGACGTTTTACTTATCTTGAGTAGACTCTTGTTTTGACCACAATCTCACCTGATGATAAGGGACGATGTGGCAGACAAATTATCGTCGGTCACGAAGGTCTTCTTGAAGAGAGTCAGGTTGTAGTTGGGCGGAAAATCAGAAGCAACACACGCAAATTTAAAGCTAAAATACGAGTACTAGACATGGTTTGTTAAACCTACATAGTTATACATTATTTAAAATAGATAGATAAGTAGTGCCAGTTGAACCGTTCTATATTATTTGTTTACACCTTCGTTCCGTTCTATATTATTTGTTTGCCAAAATACTAGGTAATTTCTCTGTACCGTAGTTCATTAAAATCAACAGAAATTCAATTTTCTTTTGAGAAATGTTCTCAAAGATTGCAATCCAACATAAAATAAAAAGAAAAAGTTTTATCTAGGTTAAACCAATTCTTTCATTTTGATTTGCGAAACCGCTGCAGCAAATAAAATGCTTTTACCCGTCGGCTTAAAATGCGAAAGTTGAATTTACAGTTCACAACAACTTTATTTTTGCGGCACTTCGTGTTTTAAAAACTCAACCGATATAATAATATTCGGGACGGGTTTTGCCAGAGAGCTATTAAAAAGTTTAATTAGTTTTGCTTATTATTTTAACATTATTTAATTGTGTGTAGTTTTTGTGTATTCAGTTATCACACTAATAATATTATAAATGCGAAAGTTTCGATGTTGATGTATGGATGTTTGTTATCTCATCACGCCAGTCTGTTTCTCTCAAGCATTTACTATCTCGCTCTAGCATGTCTTCTTCGAACATAATGATGTTACCGTTGACTGTACTTGCTTGTCATGGCATTGGTTGGAACTAATTTAGGTACATCATTTTATTTTAGTATTCCGTGACTCTGGAAAGAAATTTGAACTAACCCAACTAATGAACGGATCGGGCTGAAATTTGACATACAAGTAGTAGTAGTTCTAGGCCTGGAATAAAACGTATTCACATAATTCTTTCCATCCAAAGGTTGCCTGGAAAAGATCGCTTCTTAGCGATAAGGCCGCCCATTGTACTCGTGTCTTATGTAATGTCTTTTGTATTGTATTTTTGTTGGAGTACAATAAAGTATTTTTGTATTGTATTGTATTGAAAGCTACCTTTAGGTTTAAAGACCTAAATTCACATACACACACAGGGTTTACTTAAAATGAGATACATAAGAACAAATTAAACTAGGTTTTACAATATTTCAACTAACTTCTGGTACCTATAATAAATTATAACTTTTATCCCATAAATCATTTATCATAGGGTAGAAATAACCTTTAATCGTTTCCATAGAAAATACGAGTGCGAAGTCGCGGGCAGAAACTAGTAATAAATAAATAATGCTGGACAATCCACACATCATCATCTAGCCCCAAGCTAAGCAGAGCTTGTGTTATGGGTAGTAGATGACTGATATACTTAATACATTAGGTAAAAATATAAATATATATTTTTTTATCATAGAAAACACCCAGAACACCGTCAACAAATATCTGCTGATCATACAAACATTTTTCCAGAAGCAGGAATCGAACCCGCATCTTCCTGCGTCGCAAGTGGTCCTACGCCAGCTGAGACACAGATCATCTAAATAATTAAAAATGCAATTTCAGCAATAATTTTAAAAGCCTTGAGTCCCCCTTGAACAAATTTCTGAAGGGGGAAAAATGTAACAAGAAAAAATGTTGATTCAGGATTTAATAAAATTAAGGTTCCAGTTTTCCCCTTAAGAGGGATTTATCAAGGGGGAAAAGTGGAATAAGTCTGAATTTCTGAGTTTAGTTGCTCGATACTATCAAGTGGTAGTATAGACGTTCCATTTGTATGTAAATGGGATTTGGAGTTCCATGCCTGCACGGTAGAGGCTCAGTAACAAATCCCATACAAAAATGAAAGTCACGACGACAACCATCGAGTTGTCGTAGTATCGACTATCGCATTACCGAACTCAGCACTCTGGGTGGAATATCAATATTCTTTTAGGCCGAAATATATTTCAAACGAGCTACCATAAAAAGGTTTACCCTCTGGGAGCATTTTATGTTCCATAACTTAAAAATTCGTACCTACTCAATATAAAGCATTATGATAAGCCATTTATCAAGTCGAGAAGCGAATATGTGAATTTTTCTCCTAGAGTTCACGGATCTTGATTACGTACAGGCACGAGTTTTCAGGATTTTAAAGTTAGAGGTTAGAGTATTTTCAGTTTATAGTAAGTACCGAGGAGCCGTGGCAGTCGCGGGGCGTAAGAATCTAGCATTTCAATCAGCCTGTAGATGCCGAAGAGTCAACTAAAGGACATACCCGAGGAAGGGAAGCAGCTTCCTTCTGTGTGTTTTAAGGGGCGAACCTAACGGGTTTGGTTGTGAAACTAGGCCTGGATCTCAGTACTCACGGGATCCCCTTGGTAAAAAACTCGAATTACATAAAATTGTTTTTTTTTTTTTCTTTGGTATCTTGGATGTGAAAACAAAATTACATGAAAGTGCACTGTTTCGCACATAATTTGGTCGAAATGGCGCGCAATACACCCTCTTAAACACCTCCACTGCGATTACCAATCCGCCTGCCATGAGTAGTGATTATGGCAAACCCCCTTGTTTGGAGGAGGCACGTTCAGCAGTAGTCGTATAAGTGCTGATGAGAGAGTAGGTAATTATCTCGCAAGAGAGTGGGGCCTTGTGCGTGTTGCTCCAATCTAACTTAAACATAACCGGCGAGGCGCCCTTTGCGGCACAGCCCGGTAACGCTGTAAGATGTCGAAACTAATCCATCGGTAAATCAGAGTGGAACTTGAAGTCGAATCTAATCCATCGGTAGATCAGAGTGAAACTTGAAGTCTAAACTAATCCATCGGTGAATCAGAGTGAATCTTGAAGTCGATACTAATCCATCGGTGAATCAGAGTGGAACTTGAAGTCGAATCTAATCCATCGGTAGATCAGAGTGAACCTTGAAGTCGAAACTAATCCATCGGTGGAACAGAGTGGAACTTGAAGTCGAAACTAATCCATCGGTGGATTAGCTGTGCGATTACGCAAAACCACCCATCCTATATTGACATTTGAAAGTCCTTTGAATGGCCTTCGTAATTTACTATTGTATGGATAAAACCATTGAAATGGCTTTCTTAATGTTAACATTTATTAATGTTGACATTAATTCAAGTCAATTATAGGACAGGTAATTTTTGCGTAATTGCACGGCAGAGTGGAACTTGAAGTCGAAACTAATCCATCGGTGGATCAGAGTGGACAAAAAAGTGGAAACTGACCCATTAGTGGATTTACAAAGTTGATCATCAGATTGGAATAGGGCACCATGACCATCTGCTGTCAACAGCATTTTAGTCCTTTAGAAAAATAAAACTAAGCTGTTAACCAACAAACCTAAATCCATTTTACGACATATTATATTCCATTTTGCAGGATTAAGTTGAAAGTTAATCCTGCAAAAGTAAATAGATCTGGAGAGTTTCTTCTGATCTAATGCAACACAAGAGAGCTGAGCTCTGAATGAAGAACCAAAAACTCGCCAATTTGTGCGAAAAAAGAGTGATTGACGTCGCAAATTACTTTCATTGTGAAGGCAAAAAGACCGGACGATATCTAAATAGACAACAAAAAAGGAAATCGATAAACGGCTCTACATCCTGTCCACCGAGACTGGGGCTGACACGGGATCTGATTCACAATTGTTTGGGTAATAGGATTATTCAGCATAAAACTCTTGACCTAAAATACGTACTTACGTCTGATAACACCTTTAGGAAAACCCACAGTACCCAATCTTCTTACATGTGCGAACGACCAGCTGGTCAATGCAGTGTGTACCACTCGTACTGTTTGCGCCGCTCTGCTTATTTTTTTGTTTTTTTTTTTTTTATTCGTAATCAAGCTGCAACCAATGAGCGTTAAAAATAATGGGTGTGATACACTCACGAATCTGAAAGAACAGTTTTTAGGTAAGGAATGAATGTTCCTATCTTTAACTATTGTGTTATGTGGAGGAATTTTTCTTCCTTACCATCACACTAGTGTGACATAGCAGTGCGAAGATCAGTCGATCATCGAATTGTCAAGCAGGTTTGGATTGATCGAGGTCTGACTGTCGACGAATTATAATTACAAAAATTGGAAACAAAGACTGCAAAAAACATGAATTTTAATTTAATTTTTTAAAAGCTCGTAAGCAACTTCACTATACTCTGGTTGTGTTTATTGAAACAGGGGCTTAATCAATTCAAAAGTAAATGCAGAGTTCGTACAAACGAATACGAAACAATACGAATCAGTTTTTAGGCAAAGAGCATGCAAATTGATGTTTTAACATGCACCTGTGCTTATCACTAGAAAGCTGAGAGGAAAATAGTAAGCCTTGCAAACAGAGAACCATCGAAAAACAAACGAGCATCAGTGTTAAATCATACAACGGAAGACAATTTGTATAGATTGCTTGTCTTGTCTATTTTTGAGGATACTGGAGTCATAGAAACGCTCTATGGTAAAGTAGGTACCTATTTAAACTCTTGAAAGTCTGTCAAATAAATAAATAATGCTGGATAATTCACACATCATCACCTACCCACAAGTTAAGCAGAGCTTGTGTTATGGGTACTAGATAACTGATATACACTACATACTTTTTTTAGTATACATAAAAAACACAAAAAATATCTGCAGATCGTACGTACAGGTACAAACACCATAAGGGTCGACTTTTGCATGTAGGTATAGTTCTTTTAAAAGATCGATGCCTCAAAATGCCTTTATTCAAACAAAATGTTGCGTTGTAGTAAAACATTTTTTTTAATTACTAGTGTACCTACCCATATCTAAAATGCATCAAATCAACTTTTATTTGTCAAAAACACCGACAAAAAAGCTCTCAAGATGAATAACCGGGTTCCGTTCCCTTGCAGACAGATTTCCATCAAGATAGAAGGAAACGACTTAAGATAAACGAGTTTCAGACGTTTATTTGTGAGAAAAATTGCAACATTATTTCGAGGTAAATAAACCCGAAGATATGACCAGTTTCGTTGTATCACCAAAGCGTACATGTGTATTTCCTTCAGTAAAATATAGGCAATACTTAAAAAAATATAATCAAATAAACAATACTGGACAATTCACACAATATTTCCATGATTTGAGTTATTTTCCATTTGATGACGTTTCGTTATTATCTAACGGCTGGCACCTATTAAGGCTTTGTATCGCGAGCGATGCGGACCCATTCAGGACTCTGTTTAACTCGCAAGAGTAAACAGCATACTTGTATTTCCACCAACAAATAGTCGAGCAGAAAGGTCTGAGCGAGCAGCAAGCCTAGAAATGAACTCCGCTCACTCATCTTTCATTTCCCGCTCTTTACCTTTTCGGGGTGGATACCCGGCTGTAGTATAAGATAGACGACGACAAGACAAAAAAATTTGTAGAACTAATTGGTGGATTAAAAAGGTCTGGTAAAAATAGCAAGAATAAAATCCTACTACATTTATCCCAGCGGGTTGCGGAGCAAACATCCAGAGTCACAAACAGAATTTATGGCAACTTTAACGAGCCACAAAGTGCTGCAAATGATTTATGGAATGCGTAAACCATTTTATTAAACACAAAAGCTTTACTTTTATGAAAGTTAAATCTCCCTGCACTTGCATTAGTTTTAATATTTATTTTGCTTTACGAGGTAATGCGGCTTTAATCTAAGTATTAATGCAATTACCTAAAACCTATAACTAAGTTCTGTCTTTGATGCTGTGAAAATATGCAAAGAAACTGAGCTCTGAGTTAGGTTTGACGATGCTAACGAGACGTCATCGTGACGTCTCATTTTTCTATGGGATTTGGTACAACACATATGCGGACATGGACAACTACACAAATTCCATGCAAAAATGAGACGTCACGATGAAGTCTCAATACTATATAGGTCAGAGATTCTCTGAAACCTCTGTATAAATAATAGATACAGTCGTTACTTTGCGGAAATCCAGTGCAAAATATTAGGATAAAAAATATTTAGTAACAATTCCGCGCAAAACCTTCTCTGATGAGATTCATGCGATGCAATGCAGTCAATTTGTGGGAGAGGGGCCTGTGCAGTGTGCACGCGAATTGCATTTTGTTAAATCTCATCAGAGGTTTTGCGCGGAAACGTCGATTCTTGGGAGCTATGTTCAAAATTCTATAAAAACCATTTTATAACTGCAAGTTTTATAGCAACACTTACAAATGTGAGCAAATTCAATATTGAAATGGCACTGCGAATAGCGAATGGCGAAAATAGCAATTTAGTCACTTTACAGTGTGCTCATTTCACTGTAACGGTACAGACACTTCGGATGGCTGCGGTTTCTGCCTTGAATGCCTATTTGCAACATTACCCAGGTACGCAGAGGTACTGTACCTCTGCGTACCTGAGTTATAAGTTTTTTTGTCTCTGCCTGTAACAGGCAGAGACAAAAAAACTTATAACGTTATACGAACCACTTCTAAAGTTTATAGTAGATATGTATAGAATGTACTAAAAATGCTTTTGGAAGCAACAATCTATTAAGAATTTTTTTTAGATGTCTCGGATAAATCAGTCTTTGTGACAATGATAATGATAAGTACTTCTTGCTGAATTTCGGCCACGGCGGCCAGTCTTAACTGAGACTAGCCATGTGCGCAGGGCATTCATTTATTTATTTAATTAGAACGGTCATACCACTTACACTAACTAATTAAAATAAAATAATTCAATAAAAATAAAAATTTAACATAAAATCTGGATTAAATAAATCAATATAAACAAAAAATTTCAATTAAAAATCAATAGAATTCAACAACACAATTTCCAAATTCTAAAGGTAGTATGCACAATAAATAACGTAAAATTTTTAATCTACATATATATTATTATATTATTTATAACTAGCTTAAATTCACTAAGTTAATGTCATAGTAACACAGCCAGATATCATCCGCCAATCTCACAAAATCTCATGCATTCACTAACAATGTCTTTTATGTGGATAGGGCATATTATACATAGTGCACAAGTGTGTGCGCAAACACAGGTGCACTCACTCTCATAACCTATGAGCCCGACGCGACCTCTCTCCGGTCGTCTCGCTCAATATAAGTACGTAGAACAGAAGAAGTAGCGGGTACGGGTACGTAATTAAATTGAATGGACCAATAAAAGCTAGTTAGTAGCCTGTTATTTGTTGGAACAGTGAATAAATACCATACAATTACGCATTTGTAAACTTATTCACCAAACACAATAATACTTAAATCTTATACTAGTTGCCTAGAGATAAATTAATCAAATACGTCCCTCTGGGTTACCTACCTGCCAGCCTTTTATATTAATTACACTCTCCACATTTTCACGAGCTTTTATAAGACGCCTTACGTAGAAGCCCTATAAATATCTTCAAAATAACTTTTGTTTTTGATGTGTCCGAAATGTGGTTATAGACATTTATTTCTCAAAGAACTGTGCACATACATACTGAGAAATGTGTTTACATTTTGTACTTGTGTGCAATAAACCAGTTTTGTCATAAACATTTGAAGTTAGCATCATTCTATTATATAAGACACCTGTTTTATTTTAATTCAACAAAGACACAAAAAAACAAAACGACAAATACCAACTAGCATCATTCTATAAAAAGTATCTGCGGTAAAGAAAAGAGTACTATTGTACTGTATGATGAAAATCTCAGAGTTCCAAGATTTTATAATAATATGATAGCGTAACAAAGCGTATACACTTTTGTAAAGATGATCTCGTTACACGCACCTGACAAAGCCAGTGAGCAAGGTAGAGAATTTGCTTCACTGAACCGAGTGTCTGAAATCTATGTAGTTGTGAAATCTATGTAGTTGTTTGGTCGGTGGTAACAAACACAATAGTTTTCGCCATTTATAATTGTAACAATAATACTAGGTATGATTTTATGAAGACTTAAGTGGGAGTGGGCAGGCCACATAGCCCGCAGAGATGCGAAGTTGCTCTTTTTGGCCACCAAACTCTGTTTTCGCATCTCTGTCTACAATATACAAAATAAAATTATTACAGAGGCATTAAAAAAAAGCTCATGATAGGTATCGCAAACTGCCCAATGGATTTTAGAAATTTCTTTTGTTTAACGTAATAATAAGATAAACTAGGTGGCGGCGCTATTCTGGGTCGGGGTAGCGCCTTAAATAAATTCGACCTATTCGGTTAAAACATTTACCCAACAAAATTGACAATTAGCGATTTGATTAAATTTCACGACAAGTCGCTCAGTTAAAGCTCATTGCCTTTTATACGTTTACGAATTCAAATTAAATCAAGGTAATCCAGTCGAAAATACGAAACGCAATACAATAGCAATCAGCTTAAAAGTATAAAGCGAACCGTCCACCAAAGCCAAGCTGCTAGAAATATGAAGCTGGTAGAGATATGAAGAAAGGGAATGCTATTATATAGACGTATAATTCCTATGATACATCATTTATTAGCGGGTTCTTCCTACCTCATCAAGCACTTGTTTAAAACTAACACGATTTCCTTCCCACTTC
Source organism: Eupithecia inturbata (assembly GCA_963662085.1). Classification (NCBI taxonomy): domain Eukaryota; kingdom Metazoa; phylum Arthropoda; class Insecta; order Lepidoptera; family Geometridae; genus Eupithecia; species Eupithecia inturbata. The sequence goes on from OY759195.1 coordinate 7,209,835, forward strand.
AATATCAGCTTTAACTTTAACTTCCGGGAAGGCTAAAACTGGTTAACCTGCATAGGTTTCAGTCTTCCCGCAATTTGTGCACACAAAGTGCGACATAAACTGATCGTTGAACAAAGTAGACGGTGAACTTTGCTGAATCCGCTGAAACGAGAATCCAATCGTAAATTTTAACAATTCAATCGGATTTACGCCTCAGCAAAAGTCCGGCATCCAATCGAAACTTGTTCCGTGGTGTAATACGTACTTTTACTGAAGAGAATGTGACCTAAATACGAAACAAAGGAGAGCAAAAGCTGTGAAAGCGTATTAATATATTAATAATATTATGTCTTATGTCGAGGAGATCTTTCATCGTCCGATTTGGTATAAGCGCAAATTATAGTAGCCGTAGAATTGCCGTAGCAGCGATGAAAATATAAAATTTCAAAGAAATAACGAGAAATATGCGAAAGTGTTCTTAAGACAGTAAGTATACCAATTCTGTTTCTAAATACCTGACATGGTTCTACATCGAAGTAGTAGATCATAAACACACTGCTTGTCTGGCTTTGCGCAGGATACCCTATTTACGTGCGGCGGTATACCGTTATAGAGAAGGCCTATGTCCAGCAGTGGACTAATATAGGCTGATGATGATGATACCGTCATACATCGTATTTTGGATAGAAGTGCCATGACCAGTGTTGTATTCTGTATGTCACGTTCAGATTAGATTGGAAGCCACCTACTTTAATGTGTGTAAAAGCGCCCCAAAACCAAATCTGTTAACATTGAAAGGCAAATTCGTTTTCTCTCCTCTCGTTTCACCTACTTCTCAACAATTGATCGTGATTTGCATTTACCGTGGAACTTGGATCCTTGGAGAATTTATGACGCAACTTCTCCAAAGGTCGTGTATAAGTTCTACCATATCTTCGCTTCCACCAAGTCTAAGTCAAGTTATTAACTAGTGTAATTTACATGTAGTCAGCCAATTAGAGTCCCTAGTTCAAATTCCAGTTTGCTGAAAAGTTAAATTCAATGGAAAAAGCAAAAGTTAAAGCGCTAGACTCCGCAAAGTCCTTTGTTCTTCTAGTGGCACATCAAGGACATAACTCTCCGTGGAATGTGCTTCCGAGAGCACGATGGCTCTCTAGTCTCAGAACTAGTTGCCAGCGGTGGCTCTATTAAGATTTGCATAACATTGTGAAGTTTGTTACGCGGGTCTGTCAGATTATGGATTCATGATGGGACTTCCCAATTTTCATATTAGATGACTAGACTACGCTGCCATTGCTAGTCATTAGGAGAGTCGACATAGGACTGGATGGAATAGAATAGAGTTCATATTTTCAATCTTTACGATAGCCCCGCAGTGACTATAATAGTTATCTCTGATGTAGGTAACAGTCGCACGTCAAAACAACGGTAAAGCTTTGATATAGCCACAGATCTGTCACTGAGAGCCACAGACCCAGAATGTGTGAAGCTACAAGTTTATTGTCCGAACTGGCAATAAGCTCTCAGCATTATTGCTACTTAGTACAGCGCGGTTTCTTTCTGCTTGCGCGTATATCTCTGAAAGAGGAGCGTACTTTGCATGTCGCAGCCAGATCGTAGAATCAGCCCGTTTTTAGAATGGTTAGGCAGATTGCAAAACGAAAGGTGGGAATTTCGACGATATGGCTAAGTGAAGTTTAGTCACGTTGCAGCGTTGTTGACCGTTGATCGTTCAACAATCGGTATAGTCAATTAATTGAATTGCGCCGTTTTGCAATCGGGCTAATTCTACGATCCGGCGGCGACATGCATTTATTCGCCAGTAGATATATACCGCTGAACTTAGTGGCAATAACCTACCAGTGACAAGAAAGCTTACCATGCAATGTTCGCAAGTAGTACGATTATTAGGGAACATGCAATCTACAATATGATACTTAGCTTTCCACAGGAAGCCTGTCTTCGGTAGGTCGTGTCATCGTTTTCAAATTCATTACGCCTTTTCCGACGTTATGGGGCGAGGGGATGAGAATGAAAGCCAGTTTCATGGCGAATTGGCGATATACCTCGCTATCTCGTAAACCATTTTAAAAGAAATCCCTCTGTCAGTTTATTATGGGTGAGAAAATATCCGTCTGATAAGGGTCACGAAAATTTTATCGTTGATAAAAGACATATTTTTAAGGTTCTGTACCCGAAGGGTGAAAACGGAACCCTATTACTTAGCCTCCGCTGTCCGTCCGTCCGTCCGTCTGCCACAGGGCTCTATCTCATGAACCGTAAGAGGAAGACAGTTGAAATTTTCAGAGAATGTGTATTTCTCTTGCCGCTATAACAAAAAACAATAATAACAAAATAAATATTAGAATTAAAGAGGGCTCCTATACAAAAATCGTGTTCTTATTGGCTATTTTTGCTCTTCTGTTGTCAAGGCTGTATCTCTTGAACTACAAAAGGTAGACACATAAAACTTTTTATAAATAAGTAACACTTCAACTGTAATAACAACAGATACTAAAAATATAATAAAGTTGAAAATTTAAAGGGGCCTCCAACAAGTGAAAATTTGACGTTCATTGAAAAAGTTGCCTGATTTTTACGGTACGGAACCCTTCGTGTGCGAGTCGACTCGCACTTGGCGGTTTATTTTTACTTCTTAGGAAGGAATGCAACACTTACGAACCAAGTCTAGCCACTTTGTTTAGTGTAGGTGCTGTAACCTAAACTAGAAGCCAATACCAAAATACTTAGATATAATTATTGTAAAATAACACAAAATTGTATTATTTGTGGGATATAAATAAGTTCAAGAAATGCTTGATTTGAAATAAAATATTATTTATATACCAATACGAATCATATATATTTCATATTGATTTTGTTTTGTGAAGAACAGCTTATATTAGTATCTACTTATAACAATACAAGAGGTAAATCACAATATAACCCAATAATATCCCGATTATCCATTTTTACGATAATATGTTTAGACTAACGGTCCGATATTAATATAATAAAAGCGATTTGTTAATACAAGCCGGGCGCTAACATGATTGCGTCTGGGACGATGTCGATATTGGAGTAATAACTTAAATGGGTTATTTATAGGACAGAAACTTGCAATATTTTTGGTTTATACCGCTTTCGACTGTGTGTTTCAATGGTATTGGAGCAAAGAAAGTGAGGCAAGCTCATTGCATCGAGTAGACCCAATAAATACACATTGTGTTACGCGAGCGATTTTTTTGATTAGATGTAGTTAATTTTTATTTCTATTTTAGATATTTTTCTATAAATAAATAATAATAAATAAATAAATGCTGGACAATCCACACATCATCACCTAGCCAAAGCTAAGCAGAGCTTGTGTTATGGGTAAGTACTAGATGACTGATAAACATAATACAATACATTACAATAGATAGATATTTTAAAGCAAACATTCCTTGAGTAGGTAAGTTTTTATGGCGCTATGCAGGAGAGAGCGACATCAACTACCTTGAATACGTTACCTACCTATTTCGCAGGGAACATAAAAATATTTGATACTAGCTGACGAGCCCGCGACTTCGCACGCGGTTGAAGCACATGTTGCCCTGGTATACACTGCCAAATTTAATTGAGCGGATCTCAATTAAATTCATTAAAATCCGTTTAGGCGTGAAAGGGACAGACAGACAGTTACTTTCGAATTTATAATAATATTAGTATGGATGGATAAGTTAGATAATCTTGGTCTCTCCATTCATCATACATACATTCTAAAGTTTTTGGAACTTACAATCATAGAAAGACCTACCTTTGGTGAACTTCATACTTATGTATGAAGGTATGTACAAAAGGAAAGCAAAGATTGAATTTAAAAACCAATACGAATTCCAGTGTGCTTATGCAAAACCGATAACCACATTTGTTACCGACGTAGGCATTGAATCTTGGATCTGAAAGAGGCAGCCTCCCTCGATTCTAGCAGGATCAAAACCGCGTCAAAGCCCCTGGTTTACATTATCACCACCTAATCCTCAATACATTAACGTGTTTACCAATATCACATACATAAGTCAGTTATGTGTCGCTGGTCCCAGCGGACAAAAGTTAACACGAAACACGTGCATTATACAGGCTTAATATCACGCTTATGAACGTAACGAGGTTATGTCGAGGCTAATGGAAATTCACATACCCAAGACCATTAGCCTTTACTACCGTAACCTGGCCCTAAAAACAGACATAGCTTGTACTACGGCTGTATGAGGGGTTGTCAGTTAATAGGGTTGCTTTAAATGAAATAGCCGGTCCTTGCGATTTTTTTGACTTTGTAATAGAGAAGCATTGTGAAAACGATAAAGTAATCTGCCAAATGTAAGAGGTGGTATTTAGTATGAGGCTGATATTATAATGACGACATGATTGTACATCAGAGGAGATTGTTTTTATAATCAACTAGCTGCTGCCCGCGGCTTTGCACGCGCTTCTCAAGTAGCCTATGTCCGTCCCCGGGTTACCATTTACCTCCCTGACAAATTTCATACAAATCCGTTTAGCCGTTTAGGCATGAAAAGGTAATAGACAGACAGAGTTACTTTCGAATTTATAATATTACTAGCTGCAGCCCGCGGCTTCGCACGCTTTTTTCCGGAATAAAAGGTAGCCTATGTCCGGCCCCGGGATACCATCTACCTCGCTGCCAAATTTCACCGATATCTGTTCAGCCGTTCTTGAGTTATAAATAGTGTAACTAACACGACTTTCTTTTATATAATATAGATTAAGGTAATGGATAGATCTTCGTTTAACTCACCCGATGGAAGTTACGAAGTGGCCGACGACGTATCAAGAAGGTGTAGAAGGCACCTTCTTGAAGAAAGTGTAAACTATTTTACTATGAAAACCATCGTTTGACGAATTCATTACGGATATAAGCGGGTTAACTATGAACCTTATTTGTGTTGGAAGAACACCAACGTTTATAACCTATTTCTTAAAAAATATAATCCTAGAAGCCGTTCTAAAAATGCATTGATTCCAGATATTTTAGACGGAAAGAAATAAGACAGTTAAGCATGGTGTACCTTTACCTATACATCTCATTGTAAGTGTTTGCCCTAGCTCCAGGAAGATTGGCGCCTCAGGCCGTTCATCAGTGAAATTTGTTTGCGCAGAAATGACCTAGTTTTTACCTTCCCTTATTCGTTCTCATTAAGGCAAACTGAATAGATATTCTTTATTGCTCAATGGAGTCAGCCGACAAACAACACAAACACGGCATATGTTATTGAAGGTAGCTTTTTGCTTGTAAAACAGACTTTGTACCTTGATTTCGAACCGAAACCAAGATTCGTGAACCTTGATTTCGGTCACAAAACATACCTAGGGCTAGAAACGATAAATAATCGGTCAGAGGTCAGAAATTACTATACTTTTCTATCTTATATTTGGTTACGCGGCTGATTCTCTAATAACACCTCCTTTACAAACCTCTGTGGTTTACTTTGTTATTATTATAAGTTTTCTCAGTAATATTTTGGTAAATAAATAAAAAAATAGGATAATTTTCCGTCAAAATAAAGAACACAACTTCACTAAAGGATCACGAAAAAATATTATAGATTTACGGGAGCGAAAAGTCGCGCTTTCTATGAATATTCGATGGATGTAATTTTCGCCCCTGAATATATTTTCATTTCATAACCTAGGGCGGTATGACTCACACCTACATGCGATGCGAATAGCTCAGTTATGTCATGTGATAATTCAATACAATACTTAGATGCAATACAAACGTCGAACTAAAACATAACATCTTAGGTTAGTACATAAGGTAAATTTATCAGAAATCAAAACTATCGACTGATCACAAATAATTGTGATAGATATTGTGTATCAACAAAAAATCTATTTCAAATTCTCAACCAACAACACAAAACATTTTTTCACAACACAATACATGCGCAAGCACTTAAAGTTTAACAAAGATGGTATTTATCGATGCAGACTTTATTTATTTATCTACCAGAATAAATAAACCAACAAAATAAGTAAAAGAAAAAGAAACATCCAGTCGTAGGAAAGGGCTCTTCAAATGATGCCGGAAACGGAACTAACGAGCAATTTTCCCGAGCGGGTTCAGCCGCAACTGTTTCGTACATAACTCTATATATAGGCTTATATACTCTCCCTGAAACGAAGAACGCTACTCAAAACAAAATAAGGGCCACCCGAGTATTTTTGTTTCGAGATGATTTTTTGCTGACCTTCGTTTTGAAAATTATTTTTTATGAATGCCACATTATTTCAAGTTACGAGTTAACGATAACAGTGAAGAATTAGGGATATTGGTGTTGACGTTTATGTTGATGTCTCAAATATCGTGAAGTGGGTAGAGTTTTGTTTATTTTGGCATTTGATTTCAGATTAGTTTAACACAAACTACTGACAACTACGGTTGTTTTCGGTTAAACGTGTAGTTTGATTATTTAACTGTAAAATGCCAAGAATTCGACGCCATATGGACAATGCTTCTGCTACCAGAGCCGTAACGATGATAGAGGCTGGTCAGTCACAACGTTCCGTGGCTTTACAGCTGGGATATTCGCGAAGAGCTATCCAAAACCTTTGGAACCGTTATCAGGAGACCGGGAGTGTATCCCGGCGTCGTGGCTCTGGAAGAAATCGTGCTACCACCGCCCAGGAAGACCGGTACGTGCGACTTACTGCGCGACGTGATCGTACTGTCACAGCGCGCGCATTACAAAACCGATTACGCCGGACTACTGGAACTCTTGTAAGCGACCAGACCATTAGAAATCGTTTGCACGAAGACCAGCAACGTTCACGAAGACCTGTTACTCGCACTAAACTGACCAGGACTCATCGTGCAAATCGATTAAGGTTTGCACGCCAACATCTTGAATGGGGCATGGAGGCCATTGCGTAAGGTGCTTTTTACGGATGAGTGTAAGGTGAAGTTTTTTAGTGACGATCGACGTATGCGAGTGTGGAGAAGAAGCGGAGAAAGGTTTTCTGATCCTTGCAGTCACGAACGTGACAGGTATGGTGGTCCCAATGTCATGGTCTGGGGCGGGATCAGCCTACAAGGCAAAACTGACCTTGTTTTTCTGAATGAGGGCACTGTGACATCTCAGAGTTACATCGAACGGGTTGTCAGGCCATATGTCATCCCATTTTCACAACGAGCAATGGACGGTTTTATCCTGATGCAGGATAATGCACGACCGCACACAGCCCGGGCGACAATATCTGTCCTGGAGGAAGCCAATATTCAGGTTTTAGCATGGCCTGCGATCAGCCCCGACCTGAATCCAATTGAACACCTTTGGGATCAATTAAAACGCCGAGTCTGGGCAGCTGAAGAGGACGTGCACAACCAGCAACAGTTGATTGAATTGTTGAAAAGTTGCTGGGAGGAGGTACCAGAGGAAAACATCCGCCATCTTATTGAGAGCATGCCCTCGAGGCTTCAAGAATGTGTTTTGAAAAGGGGAGGACATACCCGTTATTAAACACCTCAAAGGTAAACAACTCAGCTGTGCGTTTAGTCTACAATTTAATGTTATTGTTAGGTGTAAACCGCCTTAAAAAGTGATAAAAACCAAAAAAAACCTAAGATTAAGTAATTTTAGTCTAATTGCATTAAAATTCATTAAATTTAATGAAAATAACATTGTTTTATTAAATTTAAAACAATCAGAGCAAAAGATCCTGACGAAAAAAATAATAATCGGAAATTTATTGCTGGCCCTTATTTTGTTTTGAGTAGTATAAGTAAATATTGGAGATCCATTGCTGACCTGAATTCTATTCAAATAAGTGTACACCATAGTGAAGAATAGGTATAGAGAATATGTAGGTATGTGGCTGAACTGAGGCTTTGATACACGGTGATGTATAAAATCTATTACAGATTATTATAAAACAAGATCCGTCAAGTGCGAGTGTGACTCGCGCGCCGAGGGTTTCGAACGGTTGTCAAGTATACCAATATGTAATAAAGGTACTGGTTAAACTGGTTGGACTTTGGTATCTGATGAATACCAAAAAATTAAAGGTTACCTACCTACATTTCAGATGTATCGGTTTGCAAACTTCGGAGTAGGTACAGAGGGTAATAGTAAAATATTAGAGTTTTTTCAAAATATTTCATAAAGTATGAACCCTGTAAAAACCATATGGTTTTGGTCGGCAGGTAGAAAATGCCTCGGCATTAAGCCCACCCTTTGTACCTTAAAGTGCAATAAAGTGTTAAAATAAATAAATAAATAAACCTACAGAAATTTCAAAAACTGTTTTAAGATGTACAAACAAAAAAAGTGTGTGTGTTTTAAGGGGACCTTTCATTTGATATCCCACTCGGTGAGGTAGTCCCCCCTTTTGAAAATTATCAGATTTTTGACCAATTTTCAAAAAGTGATCTACTTACAGACTTCTCTATATTTTTCCTGTATAATATAGATCCATATCTACAAACCCTATACATTTCAGATGGATCACTCTGCAAACTTCGGAGATAGAGGGGGGAATGGGTATTTTTTCGAGTTTTTACAAAATATTTTACCTAAATTTCAAAAACTGTTTTGAAATGTACAAATTGATACCTTTCATTTGATACATTCAACATTACATTTTTTATATTTACATTTTGACATTGTAGGTCTCTTTTAAAATTTCGACAACACAATTTGTAATTTTATTTTTTTTATTTTTCTTTGTTTTTGTTTTCATCTGTATAGGCGCACGAAATGTATTATTATTTTAAATTTCACGTTATTTGCTGCTGTAGTTGCTGAGATATTAAAGACGGAAAAAATAACAGAAAATTGCCATAGGGGTTTCGAAACCGATCTCCGATCTTCGAAACCGTAAAAACAAATATGATAAAATATACACTCTTAGCATATAATGTCTAAGCTTCTTAGTTAGTATAAGTATGTTAAGAGAATTTAATAATATGAAAATTAATATAACCTTACAATATGATACTAATTCCAGAAAAACAAAATACATTGACTGAATAAATTTTGTTTGTAGATCGTTTTGTGACACAGAATAAATACTTTTACTTCAGAGAATAACATAGCATATGTCTAAGTCGAGTGGACGGCGACTTCATTAATTATTTCCAAGCTTTCAACTCGAAAACTAACGAGCAAAATCCACGGACACGAAATAATACCTAACGTACGTTTCGCTTAGCTTTACGTGGCTTTGCTTATTCTAAGTGAAAAATAATATTAGCTTGTTTGATAGAAACCACATTAGTGTGATCTCGTATCAATATAAATAGCTTTCTATAATTACATGGATTAAGCCACAGCCCCACTGCTGCGCACGGAGAGGCTACGCACGTGTGTCTATTCTGTATAGCTTCGCCTTGCAAGAAAATATATGTGATAACGTCTACTGCAACGCATGAATACGCAACGCACGAGTACGAGATTAATGACATTATTGCTACACGCGTGGCTTGCTCGAATATGGCGCCCACGCAGCTCAACGCTGTTAACGCTACGCACGCGGCACGCGTGCGTAGCTTCACAAACTTTCGTGTGATTCAAAACTTTGCTGCGCTACAGTTGTACATAGTCGTGGGTTAATTTTCATGTATAGTGTGTGCTGCAGTGAAAACGTAGACCCACGTTGCGAAACAAATGAACTCACGCAGCTAAAATACGGCGCGTGGCCGTGCACAGCTTGCGCCGCAGTGGGCTAGCGGCTTAAGGGTGTAAATACACGACTGCCCAAAAAAGGAGTGTAATATTTTTAAGTCATGTATGTATTTGTAAGTTTCTTTATTCCACCGTAACTTTTAAATGTTTGAATAGATTTGAATGTATGAGGTCGTTAGGATTCTTACATCGTCCCAACTCGTCCCTTATTTTTTTTTACAGTGAAGTAGTTTTTTTATATATTTTATAAATTTTATTATTAGCCTCTCAGCTGGCTGAACGCCCGCGCGGGTTTACCCCTCAGCTGACACGTGCAGCACGCGCATACGCCACACAGAATGCGCACGCAGCATTTTTCGGCGATTTCTTGATTTTTTTGTAGGAATACTTAGTAATATCTATATAAATTCGGATTCTCCATAAAATTTTCTACAAATGAGTAACTACAAATATTTAAATGAGAACCACGTAAAGTAACAGGATTGGTAAAATCGTGGTGAAAGTTTGTAAAATAAGGTTAAGTAAAATTTTTTACAATTTTGATGGACAGCTTGTGTATTATTTGAAGGTATAAGAATAGGACTGCTTTTGAGTCGAACCACAAGTGGATCCATGGCCTAAGTCAGTAAAGTTAATTTTCTAATTTTTAAGTTTCCGTACCCGAAGGGGAAAAACGAGGTAATCTGTGGTAAAACCCCTATTACTAAGCCTCTGTTGTCTGCCTGTCTGTCCGTCCGTCTGTCAACGGACTGTATCTCATGAACAGTAAAAGGCGAACAGTTGAAATGTTCACAGTGTGTATTTCTTTTGCCGCTAAAACAACAAATAAGAAACACGACACGTATCGCGAAGGTTTCGAGCTGTACCTCGAAAACTCTCACTACAATGGCGTAAGGGGAACACCACCAGCAAGGGTACTTCAAAGTTAAAGTTTTAATAGAACATTGTTACTTACGCGATTCAGACCTTGAGCGGGAATCTTCAGAAGTTTTTCGCGTTGAAACACAACAAAACATTTTAATAAACTTTACTTTGTAACAACGGTTACGATGTGGGCGAGTAGTCTACAATGTAGGCGTGTAGTCAGCTAATAGGCGACTGTCCGATGAGTCGGTAAATTAACAAACAATCAATAGGCAATTATTATGCAAGACACATTTCAACGTAGTTGAGAATCACAGTCGTTAGTTAAAGGTAATGGCGGTCGCGGGGCGTAAGAATCGACCCCTTCAACACATCCCGTGGACGCCGTAAGAGTCGACTAAGAGAACCTACCAGGAGTGCAATTCTGGCAATATATCAACTCGAGAAATATGGCAAGAAATGACAAAATATCGATTTATTGCTTCGTAGCAAACATGAGTATTCTCAAAATCTGCAATTTGATATTAATCGAGGGTTTTTTTTCCATAAGTTGATCGATAAGTCGCACGAGAATGCAGTTTATGGCGGGACTTTTTATAATTGTGATATTTATCACATGATATTTTATCCCGTGATACTGCGTAGCACTCGATAAAATATCACGTGATGCGCAGAATTGGCCTTCAGAGGATAGATTGATATGGCTAATCCCCTTGTTTGGGGGAGGCACGGTCACGTAACCGTAATCTGTGTAAAATTACGCGAATTTCGATAACTCTTAGGATGTGTGTGCCTCGCAAAAATATCTCATTCATCGACAGAACACCCTAATGTTCAGCAGTGGACGCAATATGTGTGCTGACGAGGAAGTAATCCATTTTTATTATCCACTAGCTGCTGTCCGCGCACGCGCTTCTTTAGTAGCCTATGTCCGTCCCTGGGATACCTTATCTCCCTGCCAGATTTCATTGACTGACTTGTTCAGCCGTTTAGGCGTGAAAAGGTAACAGACAGACAGACAGACAGAGTTACTTTCGAATTAAAATATTAGTATCGATTAATATTCCATTAGTGTCCATTCTGATCTGATTAAGCTGGTTGAATGTAGCCTGCGGCGCAGTTTTGGTCATGTTATGGAATGCGTCATCGGGGTTAATTGACAATATCAAACCGAATAGGATGGAACAATGTCAATGTCTTTGACATGTCCATATTTTAGACTTTACAATTGACCTGCTTTTGTGATCTGTCTATGACAAAGTATACCTATGTATTACAGATAGTTACTGATTATTTAATCCTGAATTTTAACTTATGTTTTTAAGTTATGTGTTAATATTCTACCTTAGATGTTGTAATAGTGTTTGACGTTTTGGAATGTATAGTAATTCTGTAAGTCATGCTTGAATAAATAAATAAATGTCCAATTAATTAATGGCTTTGTATTTTTTTCAAATGTTGTAGATTAGACCAATATCCATAATATTAGGCACCTCTACAAATTATGGGTTAGTAGTATTTCGTAAATCCTTGTTTATTTCACAGACCTGCGATACAATACAATACACTTTATTGCACAACACAAAAAAAATACAAAAAAAGAAACAGGAAAAGAGAGAAAACAGAGTTGCACAATGGGCGGCCTTATTGCTAAGAGCGACCTCTTCCAGACAACCTTGGGATGGACACGAAGCAGTTGTACACGTATAGACGGTGGCGTATTACTTAAATATACAATACATAGTATAAAATACATATACTATAATAGTAATAATACATACCAAGTTTTATAAAAAATTATCAATTAAAATTTAAATTCAACTGTTACTATCTAATCTACAGCAATGGTAGGCACACCACAGAAAGTCTATATAATATAAAAATTACGGCTGGACCGGTTTCGCTAATTCTTTTTTGTTGTGTATGTTACTGTCAGAAGGTTCTTATGAAAGAAAAAAATTAAGAAAGTTACGCAGAAATATACAAAACTTAAGAAAACTTAACGACCATAATAGCAATTCGAATTCAATATTCATAGTTAAGACAGGACAACGTCTGTCGGGTCACCTAGTATTATGATAAATAAAAGCTGAACCAAGCTTTTATTATCCTGGTTTGTCTCAAGGTTTCGTCTGACAATGAAGACTTATTTTGTTTTCGTCCATTTTGTTCAGACAATTTTCCACAGTATTTACAAAACAAGCAACAACAACTGTTTTTATTTATGCAAGGAATATGAAGTTTATTTTTAATTGCTTATTTCTTAATTCTTAAGTAGTTCTAAGATAACGTTTAATTGACTTATCTAGGCACGATAACAAGTACCTAAGACTCTGATTGAAACTATAAAATTCGAGTCTAAGTTAAAAATTGTAATTTGATATAGTGGTATGCGAAACCAGAATATATCAAAGGGTTTCTAACTTTCTAAGCACAAAACAGTTAAGTTTCAGTGGGTAATCCGAATAGACGTACCTATCACAATATCACGACCACACTATGAATTCTAGAAGCAAAGCGGATATTTCGCTCATAACGAATTTACTAACCACAAAGAGGCTTATCTGTGTTTTATGTTTCAAAACCTCTTTAGCTGCGATGAAACCCGAATACATTATATGGCTGGTTTATATTTTACAGACATTATGTCAGGATGCTGTGAAAAAAATGTGTCGCACAAAACGTGATTAATAACACAATTTCAACTAACTCAAAAAAAAAAATATTGAAAGCTAAGCTTAGCTTTTAAAGCTTACCTATTACTCACTTAGGTACATCAAATTAAATATTATTGGAACGCTCAATTAAACATCTATGACGATTTACCGTTTCCTTATCCGTTATCTATTATCATCATCAGCCCTTACGAGTCCACAGCTGGACGGACATAGGCCTCCCCGAATAAGCGCCGCCGTAGCATCTGCTAGCAGTCTTAATATTTTATATTAGATGGGAATTCTTCCTAAACAAAGCTTCCCATTGTCTTAGTTAAGGACTTTAGAGGATTAATATTTAAATAAAGGAGATTAATGTCGGTGAACATTAATAAAACTTTCATTAAAATAACTAATTTGGAGGAAATTGATTTCCCCAAGCGAGGGAACAATTTCTATCATTAATATTAAAATTTCCTATTATTTGTAATTAGTTTCTAATAGCGTAAAATTTGTAAAACAAAGGATTAATAAATTTCACAGTTCAAGGGTAAATGATAAAATTCAAAACAAAAACCCAGGTTCGGCAACTTAACTAGCCAATAAAATAAATTGGTTTTCTTTCCATTGGGGTTTATTCCTTTACCCAAGCAAACAGAGAACCTTTAGTGTATGTATTGCCACTTTGCTCCTCTTTATTTCCATTTAAACCATATAAATGCCGGGAGAACGTTTCATTTAACTTGTTTCTCTACTTTCAAGATAGTGTCAAGCTCTTTGAAATGAAAAGAATGTATTCTTTCAGAGGAACGTTTCTTTGCCGTTTGCTTTTATGTAGATAGCTACCGGTATTTCTGGAATGATATACCGGTAGTTTTTCTTATATAGAATAGGATTGAACTACACAGTTAAAGCACAGAGCTTGAGATATTACTAATATGAGTACTGTTCTGCTTTGGTACGAGTATTTTCAAAGCAATATCCTGACTGAACTTGTATAAGATCATCGGAACAAAGTCCGCTGAAGCGATTAGATGCAGTATTTTATTCAACTTCGACTTTCGGTACTACTTGACTACTTACTACTTACTATTGTTTGCAGTTGGGTTTTCCAGGAATACACAAAAATACATTCGAAATGTCTTGTACACATATTCACTGCCTAACTTTTGTAAAACAAATAATTAATAAATAATATTGAATGTCTATTATCACACTAATATTATAAATGCGACAGTTTGTATGTTTCGATTTTGGTCAGATGATTGTTTTTACTTCTTCATTTAAAAACTACTGAACAATTTTGCATTGATGTAGGTCTAGACTTGGAATAAAACAAAGACTACATTTTATCTCATAAATCAGTTCCCATGGGACAGAAATAAGCTAACGTTTTCATATAACCAACGCGTGCGAAGCCGCGAGCAGAAACTAATTAGAAAATAACCTGTAGTTTCATTGTCTGGCGGTCGATGCCTCTGCCTGCCATTCCACCAACAGCCACAGCAAGGCATATCCCAGTCACTTCACAATCTGTCCCTTTCCATACTCAACACGTAACTAAAGTCCTCCTTTTGTAAAAGCGTGTTTATCCAAAGAGCGCGTGACTACATTTTCCCGGTAAAACTTTCTCGCTAAAGTTAAGAAATTATTAATTTTTAAACGCGAAAACTTTCCCTATTTTCCTGCGGCCAAGGTTTTTAGGGCGGCATATTTTAATCCCCTGGGTTCCATATATGAGAATTTAAGCTTTATATATGAGCGCCATAGAGGTTGTTTTGCCATCGAAAAGGAAGCGAACGACTTCCCTCGACCGCGGTCTACGCTCGACTGCGGTGAATATGAATGAAGTCGATGAGGGTTTCCTGAAAAATTCGGAAATGTGGGGATGCCGCACGTGTATTAAGGTTTGTTTAAGATTAAAGTGATGGCGGGGCTTTTTTGTGTAGGTATTGATGCTTTTTGGCGATAGGGTATAGGTACTATCTATAAGTTACTGAACTTTATAAAGTGCAGTATAAAATAAACTCAGACAAGGAAATATGTATACTAGGGATAAACAATTATGTCTATATCTGTTCTGAAAGTGGTTGTGATCAATCGGCAATCAGCGATATTAAATCTCCAATCCAGGCAATAAATAACAATCGACGTTTTGAATTACGAGTACATCTATTAGAGATTATCATTCCCTAACAATTTCTCATTCGACTGAAGAAAAATATTTTTACACTAATTTACATAAAGTTACGTGAGTGTTTTTAGGTTAATGGACGCATCTTGTTATCAAGATACTAAATAGATAGAATGAATAAAATGGAAGTCTAAAATAAAAGTTTAAACTTTTATAAGTTTCCAGACTAGAAATTAGTTATTTAACAGCACTCGGAGGTAGAATAAGAGCACATGCACCAAGTTCTGTTTAAATTCGTAACGAAAACGTAAAATGTGTAGCGTTCCTACTTACTGTTTCTGTTACTAAACTACAGTTTTAATTTAATTAAACTGTAGTTTAGTAGAATCGTCATAATGATACTAAAAGGTTATTTTTATATCAAGCATCGCCCCTAAAAATACATTTTACGTGAAACTAGTAAGGCTTATATTGCATTTTAGTGAGACGCAATCACAGCGTCCGTTATCGATTCGGAAGCTGTTACTGTTGCACGGCAGTTTAGGTATTGGATTTAATTCCAAAAATGGTCCTGAAACTCTGAGACAGATTAAATAAGTTAGTTCAACTCTGAACTCAGAATTTTCCAAGTTTGGGAAACATGGCAGTTTCTTCATTCATTCCTAAACTGCTAAATTTTCTGCAATTTTACTTTTCACTATCGTTTTTCCTAAAATTTCGCTGTAATTTTATTTTGGTTGCATATAAAGATGACACATCGTATCACGGGTCGAATAGAAATTCCAAAGATGCCTCGAGGGTACAAGGTACAAGATCTGTGCCGGACGGAACTTCAGAACTTTGCACCGTTATTATTGATCCTGAACTAACCAGGTTTGTATACGAAGGTACATATTATACGTTCTAGGTTTCATTTCACGTATGCTGAAAACGTTTCCATCTAGTCCGGGAGGTAGCGTTGCAAATGAAAAAGTCACAGTAAGCCGGCTGATATTGACATCGATAGTTGATCTTATATGACTAATAAGTAAACCGACCGTCAGCTGCTCAAGTAGCGGTGGGTGCGGGTGTGGGAGGCTGCGGAAGATGTAAAAAAAATTATATATTAAGTAATAGTACGCTGGCTGGAACTTTTTCCATAAATAGTTGACATTATACTGAACAAAAAAAAAATCGTCAGCTGCATCGTAGAGGGGGGATTATGCGTCAGCTGCCCGCATGAACTTGTAAAAAAAAACGTAAAATAAAGTTATAATACGCCGAATGAAATTTAAGTACATGATTCTTCAAATAATTTAGAGTACGAAAACAACAATCAGCTGATTGAGTAGCGGTGGAAAGACCGTCAGCCGACCTTTGACAACTAACTACGGAAGAGTGACTTCCTTCGTCCGTTCATCAACAATGTCACTGCCGCATTTGCGCGATCATTGTCTATGGTTCGCTATCTCATCAACCGAGAAATCCCCGAGAAATAAAACATTTCGTTCCTCGCCAGCGTTGCAAAACCTACCGATTTTTCGGTAGATTTACCGATATTGACACTCGTTTACCGAAATACCGATTTGGGACGAATGTCTACCGATTTTTTGGAACAGGATATAGGATACAGGAAAGGAAAAACAAAGCCTTTACAATTGTTGCGAAAATCACAGGCATATATGCAAGCGTTGGGGGACATCGCAAATATTCCGAGTTGTGAATTGGACGAGGCGTTCATAACGATTGAAGAATTTGTTTGTCGCTTGTACGGGTTCAAAGCGATCAACGATGTCGACGCTACACGAGTCGCTACCTTCACGAAAAATTATCAAATTAATGATAAAAACGATGTGCTCAAGTGGAAAAACCGTATCGACAAGGCGATCTTCCCACCTTGTAAGTCCGAGCTACGCCAGCGTTTATTGCGCACTTCGTACATAGCGCACCTTTGGAGCCATGCTCACCTTCAAGATCCTTCTCAATTATCTCCCACGGACTGGGGATGGGAAGAAAAAGACGACAAATATGTCTTCAAATGGTTCGAAGGAGATCAAGTACCCCTATCAGTCACC
Source organism: Eupithecia inturbata (assembly GCA_963662085.1). Taxonomy (NCBI): domain Eukaryota; kingdom Metazoa; phylum Arthropoda; class Insecta; order Lepidoptera; family Geometridae; genus Eupithecia; species Eupithecia inturbata. The sequence continues at coordinate 7,227,206 of OY759195.1, forward strand.
AGTATAACGGATAGCAGCGAAAATATTGGCGGTATGGAATTTTTGTTGGCGACACTTTCTTTGAGCTTTCTAGTAGCCTAATTTTGATCATTCGCATGCTCATTTACAGATGATGGTGAAGAGAATGGAGGTCAAGAACTTGATCAAGACGAAGACAACGATCTCCTGCAGGACAGTTCGGCCGATGATTCGTCAGAGAACGATGACGATAGCGATGCCATCGACAACGAATAAGTTTTGCGACCTTCTTATTTTTATATTTCGATTATGTTTATATTATACCCTTTATTTTATTTTGGGTTCATTTCGTTTTACACTCGATTTTATTTCATATCGTGCATTTTGGTACAAATAAAACGAGACAAAAATAACGCGAAAGATTCTGTGCATTGCTAAGAAAAATCTGTACCTTTACTGCGTCAGCTGACGGTCTTTCCACCGCTACTCAATCAGCTGATTGTTGTTTTCGTACTCTAAATTATTTGAAGAATCATGTACTTAAATTTCATTCGGCGTATTATAACTTTATTTTACGTTTTTTTTTTACAAGTTCATGCGGGCAGCTGACGCATAATCCCCCCTCTACGATGCAGCTGACGATTTTTTTTTTGCTCAGTATAATGTCAACCATTTATGGAAAAAGTTCCAGCCAGGGTACATTACTTTATTTTTTTTATTTTTTTACCACTTCCGTAACCTCCCAATTCCACACCCACCGCGGGTGCGCCAGCTGACGCTTGGTTCAGTTATAAGTAATTCGCGATAAATAGTAAAATAAGGCAAACGATCGGCGTAAAATCACTGCCGAAAATGCAAAGCTACCTCCGGACTAATCCTTTGAACCTAGTTGAAATAGTACAGAGCTAGCGAGTACCTGATTAAGGGTTCGTTAGGTGCAATTCCAACTTCATAGCCGAGGCTAAAAACGTAATTATTGGCTTTTGTAGGTAAGACCTGTCTTTGATGCGTGCTGTTTAATTAGCTGTTGTAATTTTATGAGAAAGAAAATATTGAAATATTAGGTAGTACTTATTCAATAAAAAAAAACAAAAAGCTCTGGAAGAAATGTTTTCAAATTATTTGAAGAACGTATTTTTTGTAAGGTTTGTATGTCTTCAATTTAGAATTCAAAGAAAAATGCTAAAAATAGTTTTCCAAAAGTATACCCCGCCAGAGAGTAGGTTCACCCGTATAAATGGAAAACTGCCTTTACAATGTGGCACAAGACTGCGACGGCGGCGCTTTGTAGCCTAAATTAGCTTTATATTCGCTTGTTGAAATATTTTGCGTGTCTTACAAGTCGCAACTTACGAGCAGAATACAATTTTTATTTTAGACTAGGGGCTTTTAAGAATAGTTCGTTTTCAATGCTAGCTACGATTTGTAAACGACATATTGAAATTTTCTCTAACAACATAATAATATTGGTAAATAGTACCAATAAATAATTTACTACAACGAATATAATCGTCGCGAAATCGCTTCGCAAACTCTGAGGTTTATCCGAAATAGGTAGGCCAGGTATTATATTTGCTAGTTTTTGTCGCGGTCCTTGTAAGACTCTTTGTCGAGTGGCAATGTTTAGTCACCAACAAATCCAATTTTCCTTAAAGAGCCTCCCAAGCAATGACGAAATGAATAAAACATGCAAATTATGTTTTCATGATCGCTCACCATGACAACACGAAATTGAATTAACAACTTTTAAGAACAACAGTAAGTGATTAAACCAAAGTAATTTAATCTTTTGCTTGTAATCAAGTCCAAGACAGTAAGATTAATGTTCCCTTCGTTTATTTTATAGGCGACCGTGGACAAATTTCAAAAATACAGTAACATTATGAGTTTAGAATCTAAAAATCCATGTATGTAGTGTTTTTTCAAAATTAGTCAATCAAGTCATGAAATCGCCAATACACGTCTGAGCTTAGCCATATACAAACCTGCATAAATTACATACAATCATACATTACATAACATACAAACATAGGGATGCGTAACAAAAGTAATTTTCGTCTGGCAAAAACAAATTGTAAAAACTCACCCGTCGCAGATCCAGTGTTTAAAGGCAGGGGCTTCTGCTGTGTAGGAGAGTGAAGCGTTGAACTTTTCAATGAGTTAGAAGATACCGAAGCAGGGACGATCTTTGTGAACGGTGAGGTAGGCAACGACATTGGAGAGGACAATTGGAGTGGTGACGTAGGAGTACCCAAATTGGAGGGAAGCGAGCTGTTCGAGTCAGACATATAGGAACCTTTAATTGTTTCTGGAATATCTGAAGGCTCAGAGGTGCAAAGGACAGTGGGTAACATTGAATAGGAATTTCTTGATGAAGTCTCTGATTCCGCGTCTGTTGAGTCAGCCATTTTCTGTAAAGAAAATATGTAACACTGAAATAAAATACAATACAGCGGTTTCGATTTATAACACAGAAAGCCAAGCAGTAAGTAGTAGCATGCTGGATGTCCTTTTTGTAAAAGAACACATAGATTTAAGGCCAACTTGTTTTAATACTTTTAACTTCATCTAAATAAATAAATAAAACCTAGTTAGATACCATATAAATCATATCAGCAGGCAGACAATAGAAAGTAAAAAAAACTATTTCTCGATTGTTTTTATTTCAAAACTGGGTGACCTTTTGTTTATATTGCATAGAAATAAGGACAAGATACTTATATTTTTACGATAGGTACGTTGTACTGTTTCAAAGGGATTTTATATCATGAATTGCTAACGGAAAGATCGGTTGCTTAGATTTGTAGGCGATTTAGGTAAGCTCGGTCTGGTCAGATGTTTGTCTAAATAGGTTGAAATTCATAATGTAGAAATATTTAATTCAGGTACATTACATCACATATTGTCTTAACGGTCTATGTAAGTTGCCAACTTCTTTAATTTGAACAAGTCAGTGACCGGTTTAGTCCCCAAATTGCCGAAGTCCAGAAAATTATATAAGGTGAGTCCAGAGAATTGCGTCTGTGTAGGAAGTGCGTCTAACCGGCATAATTAAATAAACCGCCAAGTGCGAGTCGACTCGCACACGAAGGGTTCCGTAGCGTAAAAATCAGGCAACTTTTTCAAAGAACATAAAATTTTCACTTGTTGGGAGACACCCCTTTAAATTTTCAACTTTATAGAGGTAATATCATTATTATTTGTTGTTATTACAGTTAAAGTGTTATTTATTTATAGAAAGTTTCATGTATCTACCTATTGTGGTTCAAGAGCTTAGACAATCAAAGAGCAAAAAATCACAAAAAAACACGTTTTTATATACCCATTAATTTGGATATTTATTTTGTGTTTATTATTTGTTGTTATAGCGGCAAAAGGAATACACATTCTCTGAAAATATCAACTGCCTACCTCTTACGGTTCATGTGATAGAGCCCTGTGACAGACGGACGGACGGACCGCGGAGGCTTAATAATAGGGTTCCGTTTTGACCCTTCGGGTACGGAACCCTAAAAAGTAAATGGTCGTCATAATAGCGACATCTATTGCATGCATGACTGATATTGATTAAAACTGTAAACTAGAAACAAAGGGCGCTCTTACACGGAAAAAAAATGGAATTACAAGACTACAAGAACGAGTGGTAATCACAAAAAATGTTGCGTCTAATATAAAATAGTAATCTTTACTACATTTTCTAGTTACCAATAAATACTTTTCGTTCACTTTACAAAATAATATCGTACTTTACAAATAACCAGAATTTTAGTTACAGCTATCAGCGTAGTATATTACCTACTAAAAATATTGTAAGCTCAACAATGCTGTTTGTAGTTTCTACACTTCATTTTAGTAGGAGCAACAACTTGTTGTTCCTACTAAAGTGAAGTGTAGAAACTACAAACAGTATTGTTTAGTGCATTGTAGTAAGTGAGTGATGTTTGTAGAAACTACAAACAGCATTGTTTAGTGCTTGGTAGGTAAGTACTTACCTAACCTACCAAGCACTAAACAAACGCCCTCCGACCAGATGCGATGACCTGCGGAAGACTGCAGGCAAGTGCTGGATGCGTCAAGCTGAAGATAGGGCGCTATGGCGCTCACTAGGGGAGACCTAGGTCTGTGCATAGGCAAAGTAGTTGCCGGTTTTTGACCTTTTGTGAAAAGTTAGACATCATGGAATTATCATGTTTTGTTCTGTTACTCCTCAAGTATACATCTCCAGTATCCGTGTGTTAGTAAAACTCGCTATGACAATTTACCCCGTTGTTTTGGTAGACAAGTGCGTCTATCTGGAGCAGCTGTTTTACAGGATATTTTCTACGGATTTTGGTGATCTACTTAGCAGGTTGTTGTTTTCTTACATTTTAATAAGTATTAATTGCATTAGCATTAAAAAAAGTAAGAAGTTAAAAGAAAATTAAGTGAAAATTGAGTTTGTTTCCCATTGAAAGAAATGTATGCCGCACTTAGCTGGACTCAACTTAACCCACATCTGGGAGATTATACTTTAGTCTGTACCGACTTATTCAACTATCAAGAACGTTCAGCTCCATTGCATGACGAGGAGTCCACTTCTATCGATTGATAATTCATCATCGATAAAAGTGGACTCCGCATAGAAGCCTGGCACAAAACGGCGGCGTCAGAAAGTCGCCGCGACGATGTCGATCCCAGAACCACCAATATTCTGATACCAATGCAATATGAAGAGAAAGAGATAGCGATAAAACCATTTGCCACTGTAGTAACTCAAAGCACCACCACGCTGCAAACAAATACAGCGCTAAAGGACGAGTAACAGAGTTGATAGTAGCTTGTGTTGTATGTGCTATATGATACCGTTCGACGAGCGGCGTCCTTGGCGTGCTTTGCTCATTCATTTAGTTGCCGCTCTGCCGCCGCCGGATGACTCGGCTCGGTTAAGCAGTCTACTGTTCAGTTCGTGAAACACACGTTGTTGCCGGTTTTTCTCTTAAAAAACTACTTTAATAAAAGTACAAACTTTACATCTGTGTTATTACAACCGTGGCGCGTCTTAGTAACAGTGATTTAAGCTCATCACAATGAGTCATACGGAACTTATAAACAAACCGGTCGAGTTTAGAATCAAAGTAATAAACTTTACGAGACTGGTTGTAGCAAGTATTGTGAGGTTTCTATGCCGTTTATACTACGGAAATGATGGAGAGAAAATTCCACCTATCACTGATGATATCCTGAAACTCCCCGCTATAGAGGTTGCGAAGAAAATAAGGAATAAAGAGGTTGGTCATCTCTATTTACGTATAAAGTTTTATACCGCGATCGATATTTTTAATCAGGATAATAAAGAATTTCAAGATAAAACAAATATGATTCTTAGATAGAAAATAATCCTTTGGACATACCGACATGATAACAGGTAAAACGACTAGGTTTATCATATTACATATTTTTATATTATGATTAGGTATTATGAGTTTCAGTCAGTATACATTACATATGTATACTTAATTATTAAATTAATACATACATACGGAAAAGCCACATTAGGGTAGGGTAGGTTAGGTACCTAATCTCCTTTGTGTGGCGCAGTCGGGTTAAACAAATATAAGTAAATAATATTGAGACTAAAACGAAGTTATTATCTAGAAAGAAATAATAAAAAACAATACATAACACTAATAATTTCTCCGATTTTTAATTTCTCTAATCTAATTTTAATTTTAATCCAAAGAGCCCTTGATGCTTTAGAGACACTTAAGTCATTTACAACGGGATATTTACCATGATTTAATGATAGGTACATACTTTAGTGAGTTGGCTGTGTAAAGATGCGAAACTACCGCCACAAAAAAAAAACAGATTTAACACTGAATTAAATATTGTTTTATCTCAGTCAAAGATATGAGTTGGAATATAAAATATTTCGCACGCACGTTAATAGACCTCCATGATGATAATAACTGATACGGGACACGTTCTAAACTCTTTATCAACTATTTTATTATATTAACATTAAGGCGACTCATAACTACCTACACAGTTTATGTGTATTAAGGGGCGAAACTAACGGGTTTGGTTGTCGAACTAGGCCTAGATAGATATAGAGTACTCAAAATAAACTACAATTACATAAAATTCTATTGTGATCATTGGTTTGTTGAATGCGAAAACAAAATTGAAAAAAAAAAGTACGATACAAAAAAAAACATGAAAGTGTACTTAAACCTTCACTTAAACATATTTATGTTTTAAAATATTTATGTTGTCTACTATTATTTTAAGTTCCTGTTGTGTAAACTGGTCCCTACCTACACTTTCCGAATTATTTTGTCATTATTTTTATTTATTATTAAGCTATTTTATTAAATAAATAAAATAAAATCCTTTTATTTCGGACAACATAGATCCATATGAGGTTAGTAACACAGTAAAATACAGTAAATAATTAGATGTAAGTCTGTATAAATTTGTTCTGAGCTGTAACAGCGTTTTTTAATAAATGTTTCTCTCTCTCTCTCTCTCTCACACTGTTTCGCAGATAATTTGGTCAAGATCTCAGGAACCCTGCGGTCTTTTGAAATTACTTAAGTTATGATTCGTAGGTTATTACTAGTTATTTGATTCCATAAACCAGTTTCTTCATAAGTTGTTTAGTTTTCTTGCAAATAAACAATAATTTGTTTTTGCGCTTACGCTGCCGTTCCAAAAACTCAACAGCCTATATTGGTCCACTGCTGGACGCAGGCCTCCCCCAGATAAGCGCCTTATTGGCTTTCATCATATGAGGGTAGTGCCCATTATCCCCCATAGGCATGCGGGTTGGGGATCGCAGTTCAGTGGTAGAATTGTTCTGCAGGGGGCGCTGCCCACCCCCGGCCGGTGGATATTCCTTAGTCGCCTCTTACGACACTCGCGGGAAGAGTTGGGGTGGTGCAAATTTTACGCCGGCACCACACAGCATAAACTTATGCTTTGTTGCTTTCCTATGAAAGCGAAATTCTATGCCTATCCTTTTCACATTAAGGCGCGCATTGCGCCCTCTCAATCTAAAAACAATCTGATCAAAAACTTATGCATACAAACTAGTTATGTCATATTACCTAGCTTCTCCGTTACATAATACGAGAACAGTATAATACATAGGAACTAGGAACACATACACACAGTTAACGAAGACACAAAGCAACTTGAATTGACTGGAATATAGCGAACAAAATGGAGTCTTCCCACACAGCATCGTTTACACACACATCGAATCTAAACAACTCAAGGCGACAAGGCATCAAGTGTCAGAGTATGATAGCAGCAAACCATTATTGCTCTAGTTGATCGACAAATAAATTGCCTTTGTCGTCTACAGGTCTCTATAACCACCGCTATACACCTACACTTCTAGAGGTATATCCTAGCAGAGAATATAATACAATAATACAAAATCTAGCCTAGTCTAGATCCGACGAGAGATAGAAGTAACCTTATTCTTCGAAGGTTCTATGTTCGGCTGACTGTAAGTTTTTTTTTATATGTACATAAGTATGTTAACCGGTTTCTCCGTCCAATGTGGATTGATTTTGATGATTATTTTGCTATTATAATCATTCAAGTGGTCCCATAAAAATTATATTCGCGAGGGATCAGTATTCACACTTAAAAAAACAGTGTGAGGAAAAGGAATTTGAAGTCGAGGTTTTAGATTTTGTAAAAAACTTCAACAATCGATATACTTGATGTAGAGATTACTACCTAGTGGTACCTAGTGAGTACCAACCTATTCAGGCAGTCTAGGCAGTCTAGGCAGTCTAACTAAATAATTTCATAAAATTACATTCAAATCCGATCCCAATCTGATAGTGTTTAAAGGTCAAACTCCTTTTACTAGAGTGCCAAATTCCTCAAAATCTAGTTCTGGATTGATATTGATTTAACGACTTCGATTTTATGGTAATATAAATATTTCAATAGGATCCAGAGTCCCAGACGGATCTGATGATTCATTGGCATTATACGTAGGCACTTAATTTATAGGTAGGTACCTACTGAATTATTATATCTTATCAGGAATGCATTGTCTGTGCTGTGCGACTTTGATTTGTACTTCGCACTGCGTAACTAGGTAGGATGTGATATATTTGCAATTCTTCCACTACTGGACAAAGTAATCCTAACAAAAACATTAATGTTAACTTTATTCCAAGTTTCGTCTCGTAATTCCGCCGTAAAAAGTTTTGAAATTACGAGAAGAGCCAATTTATTACCATCGACTTTGAACTTGGCAAATTACCTACTTACACCTAGTAGTCAAGAATAACCTTCCAGTAGGAAACGAGTAGGATAGCTGAAAAGTGCCTCGAGATGGCTTAAGAAACGGGTTAGGTACCGGTTGCGGCCGTATACTCGACTTGGCGCCTGATTGAATTAAGATAATCAGTTAAATTAACATTTTAATTCTTATTTAATAATAATTTTGTTTGGACTATTTATTTTACAATAATTTAGTTTAAAAATTAGACATGTCTAAGAGCCTATTTTGTAAGCCAAAAGAAATAAACGTTATTGATTTCGTGATCGTTTATTTGATGATTTCTAATTATGTGGTCGTATTGACTAGTAGAATATTATAATGATACAAGCCAATGATGCAGCTAATGGCCGCGACTTCACACGCGCTTTTCCGGGATAAAAAGCAGCATAATTCCGTCTACCTTCATGCCAAATTTCATTATGGTCCGTTCAGCCGTTTAGGCGTGAAAATGTGACAGACAGAATTACTTTCGAATTTATAATAGTACCTATATTTCTTTAGTTTGTAAAAAAAGATTATCATGAACCTCATGAACCTTGACTTGAATCACAATCACCCATTTTCGACAAGTTACTAACCTAATTTGTGTAGTCTTATCATATCAGCCCGCTGGATCCCACTGTTGGGCAAATGCCTCCCTTGCCTCATTCCATAAACTGGGTAAAATTTAAATCAACCTGTAGGTATTAAAGTTGATCTGGTCCAAAGCTTAATATAGCAACTGCTCATTTCAGATAAAAAGCGTGGAAGTACTAGAGACATGCATCAGAAGGGTCAAAGATGTGAACTCTGCGCTCAACTGCTTCGTAGAAGAGAGGTTCGAGCTGGCTATGAAGGAAGCGAAAGAGGCAGATGAACTCATCCAAAGTGGAACCAAGAGTGTAGCGCAGTTGGAGAAAGAACAGCCTTTCTTAGGTGTACCCTTCAGTACCAAGGACTGCTTAGCTGTAAAAGGTGCGTTAACTAAGGAATTCCTTTCGAATCTTTTTTGAATTACTAATATTTACAGACCTATATAGTTATACATATAGATTTAACATTTTTGTAAGTTTGCTTGGAAAACCTGCTGACTAAATTCATAAAATTATTCCAATATGATATTTCCCTACAAAATTCCTAGTAAGCAAAGTTACCAAGTGTTTTTTTTATATAAGTACCACGTGTAGCCTATATTTAATTACATTAACTTCCCCTCGAAAACATCAAGGACACAGCCTCAGACATAATTTAATACAGATCATGGAAATAAAGTACGTTATGTTGTAATGAAATTCTATGAAAACAAATTGCCTCCAAATTATGCTTTACGATGAGGTAATGAATTTCTCGGATCTTCTTTAATAGAACAGATCAGATTACATTATGGAAAATTTGAGCTTTTACGACAAAAATAAGCTCATCTACCAACATGAAATTGGAATATCATCTCGGGTTTCTTATCCCCTGTAAAATTCCTTATTTTATCTTATAATTATATTTTATATTGTCGCGTAAGTTTAAAAACCTTCCCGATCGGAACATATTATTATAAATACAAATGAATATCACACTAATACTAAAACTGCAAAAATTTGGATGCATGTTTGTAACCTCTCGCCATAACGACTAAACCGATTGGGCTGAAATTTCATAGATCTAAGCCTGGAATCAAACATAGGCTTCTTTTTATCCCAAAAAACAGTTCCCATGGGATATAAACAACCTATAACATTTCCATAGAAACAACGCGTGCGAAGCCGCGAGCAGAAACTAGTTTATAATAATTTTGCCAACGATACCTATGTTGTGGAGACTTCTGTTTTGTTTTGCGGTTATAATCTCTCGTCTTATTTTCCACGTTATACTTACTACGTAGTGTTTTCTATGTTACGAGTATGTTATTGATATAATTTACTTTAACTAGTAATTCAGATATTTACTATTAACAGTCCCTTGTAAGTACTTTATTATATAAACTAAAATAACTTATACCTACCAGGTATACATATATTTTAGTTATTTGTGACAGTGTCGTAATTTTCTGAAATACATAAATACAATTCTTACAAAGGCTTCGTTATTAGTTGGGGTTGGGCTATATTTCAGATGGAATGTCCAACTTATTCATATAATAATATGGTTAATTCCAGGTCTCCATCACACTTCAGGCGTGGTCATCCGCAAGGACGTGATAGCTGATGCAGATGCTGATGCTATAAGACTTCTCAGGGAGAAAGGAGCCATCATGATCGGCCTCACAAACGTACCCGAACTTTGCATGTGGTATGTTTGCCTTTTTATGCGCGCCATTTTGTGAAAAGGATAGCCATAAGATTCCGCGTTCATAGGAGCGGGACAAAGCATACGTTTTTGGAACGGGCGGCGGCGTAAGCGCAAATATCAAGTTATTATTTATTTACAAGAAAATAAAATAGTTTTTTACCACGGGGATCCCGTGAGTACTGAGATTTAGGCCTAGTTTGACAACCAAACCCGTTAGGTTCGCCCCTAGCACTTGTTAGATGCGTGAGAAAGAGTTTTTAGACTGGTCATTGTCATTGTAACGCCTCTTGAAGGAGTGTGTGTCACTCATTGTAAATTAAATCTAATAAGCAGAAATAACTCCCGAGACTTGTAAAGGATAATCACGAGATTGCATTGTTTGCTGTTTATACTTCATTCATTTTCAAAATGAAACGACAAAACACAAATTTCGACGTTGTGAATAATGCAATCTCAAAAGTAGTCCATTGGTTTAGTGTCAATAACTTTTTGCTTAATGAAACCAAAACAAAATGTATTTGATTTATTCTACCTAATGTAAAACAAGTTAAGGCTGATGTCGGTTACATCAGCCTTAACTTGTAAAAAATTAAAAGAAATCAAAGGATTAGAAATTGTTAATAGTACCGTATTCTTAGGAATAACCTTAGATAGTAAACTTCAATGGGACCCACACATAGACAAGCTATCGAAGAGACTTAGTTCTGCAGCGTATGCAGTCAAAAAAATCCGTCATCTTACAGACGTTGATATTTCTAGACCAGACTATTTCAGCTACTTCCACAGTGTTATGTCTTATGGCATACTGCTGTGGGGGAACGCTGCATATATTAACACTGTATTTGTGCTGCAGAAGAGGGATGTTCGTGCAATCTATAAAATGGGTCCCAGAGAAACCCTACGTGAAAAATTTAAAGAAATAAACGTAATGACAGTACCATGTCAATATATAAATGAAAACTTGTTGTACACTCATAGGAATATCAATCGGTTCCCTAAAAATACCGACAACATAATTTAAATACTAGAACTAAGAATAAATTCGCTGTGCCCACAACTAGGCTACACAAGATTAATGTATCTTTTAAAGGGCAATGTATGTATGTACGCTTCTACAACAAAATACCAAATGAGTTGAAAAAATTATCAATAAATAAATTCAAACAAATTATCAAACATATCCTTTGTAAAAAGGCTTACTAGCAAATATCAGATTATCTAGAGGATAAAAAAACTTGGGACAGGTTTTGCTCCAACTCGAAAACTAACAACCTAACAAGGTAAAGGTTTCTTGTTCGCTAAAAAGTAAAGAATTACTTTACCTTAAAAATATCGAAGTGAACCAAAATCAAAGTGATCACTTTATTTTCTAGTTATTTTCTGCTTATGTATTTTGAATTTTGTGACGTCCAAGAGTCTTGTAAGGTCTAAAGCAAATAAAGCACTTTGAATTTGAATAGACCTTTAACTTAGATATTACTATTGGGCTTACTCCTAGTATGTGGTAGGGGTAGTTAGAAGTCAGACCGATTTTAATATAAATGCTTTTTACAACACGTGAAATTCTAATAAAGTGTAACTGGTGGTAAAGTAGATTGGCCGTGCATATCGGTCGCGGCGTATGGACCCCTCCAACTCACTCCGTGGATGTCGTAAGAGCCGACTAAGGAAACTTATCAGAGAAAGGGCAGTAGCTACCTTCAGTTTATTTTTAAAACCTGCACTGGTATCACCAATCCGCCCGGCAAGCGTCGTGATAATGACAACACCCCCTTGTTTGGGGGACGCATGTTCAGCAGTCGACAATTATGTGTGCAGATGAGATAAAGTAGGTATTAAATTAGCACTCATACTTAAAACCCTCTTTACTAAATGGGACTTCTATTGACCTACGTACGCGGAATAAGATAAAAACTTGCTGAGCGATCGCATAGTTGACAAAGGTTTTGTTATTTTTTATGTAAAGGAGTGATATATCTTTACAGGTTCGAATCCCACAACCATATCCATGGTAGATCAAACAACCCATACAACACAACGAGGATAGTAGGCGGATCATCTGGAGGGGAAGGCGCTATGCAAGCGGCGGCTGGCAGCATATTCGGCATTGGTAGGTTTGACATTCATTTGTCTGAACTCAGACTCGTACCTAACCTACCTATTAGGATTCTTCCTACCTATCTTTACCAAATTTTTAAGGGGACTTCGATCAACTGATGAGTTCACGAGCAACCCCTAGTAGGAGATAAAGCTAATCCTGCTGACCTTACCTGAAGTAACCCATGTTTCCTTTCCGTTTTTATATATGTAATGTATTATAGTAATTAAATCAGTTATCTAGTACCTACCCACAACACAAGCTTTGCATAGCTTGGGTCTAGATGATGTACATATGAGTGTGAATTGTCCTGCATTATTTATTTATTTAATATTTGCAGGGTCTGATATCGGCGGCTCTATCCGAATGCCTACCTTCTTCAATGGAATATTCGGACATAAGCCCTCAAAATACGTAGTTTCTATCAAAGGACAGTATCCTGTGCCCGAATCCGATATGCAGCATTCATTCTTAGGTAATTTATTGCTAAAGGTTTATTTATTATTGCTTCTTAATTTTTGCTAGGATGACAAAACAACTAAAGTATAAATAATGTTTGTCATCATTATCAAGTTAAATTCTTTAATCTACTTTTGTCTGTTTAGGTATTGGACCCATGACCAGATTTGCAGTGGACCTAAAGCCACTCCTGAAAATTATTTCGGGAGAAAACGCGGCTAAGCTCAGATTGGACGATCCAGTCGACCTTAAAAAGGTAAAATTCTTTTACCAATTCAGCAACGACGTACCCCTGACCGATGCAGTGGACCCTGATATTATTGCAGCATTGAAAAAAGTTGTTGAATTCCTGAAAGTGCAGCACAACATCGACTCTGTAGAGAAAAAGATACCATTGCAAAGATCTATAGCTGTCTGGATGGCGATGATGAGCAGTGACACCAAGTTTGGTCAGATGATCATGGAGAATTACACAAAAACAAACGTCCTGAAGGAAATCGTCAAGAACGCCTTCGGATTATCTGGCAACACTTTCATTGCACTCGTAACCGCATTATATGGCGCTGCTGATATAAGCGAAGGGAAGATGAATCATTTCAAGAAACATCGACAGGCTCTGGTGGACATATTTACAGAAATGTTGGGTGATAATGGAGTTTTGCTATTCCCGACACACCCAACGCCAGCTCCGTATCACAACGAGCCGTTATTCAGACCTTTTAATTTCTCATACACTGCCCTCGTGAATTTATTAGGTATGCCGTCGACGACTGTTCCTTTAGGGTTGGGCCGCGAAGGTTTGCCGATCGGTATTCAAGTGATCGCCAACTTCGATCAAGATAGGCTCTGTCTGGCAGTAGCTGAGGAGCTGGACCGCGCTTTTGGAGGGTGGGTGGAGCCTCAGAAAACTTAGTTTTATTTGCATAAGTCTCAGTAGAGTACCTACTAATTTTGTAAAGTATTGTCACAAAATATTTTTGTATTTAATTAAACATTTATAACAATTTATAGGCACCTATTAAATCTGTTAGTCCAAAAAATAACTTGTTATTTCTTACCACATTCTTATGCACCTAATATACTTCCCAGATTTTGAACGAAAACCAATTTCATTTCAGTTAGTATTTTTAATATGATCCAACAACAAATAACATCAACTTTACATTCCACACATTATGAAATCAATGATTTAAATTCCTGAATACACAGGGCCTGGACTTGGTGGGAGTACTTCTTTTGAAGATAAGCTTTGAATGACTGTTAGGATTTCTTTTCTCTTGTTGTTGGCATTAACTTTGCCTAGCATGTCACATGAACCTATCTCTTTACTGGCATAGGCACATTCTGCAAGTCTTTCTGCATTGCATAAAATATGTACACCACAATCATACCCATTGCTTTGCTGCAAGCACTCCTTATCTACAAAATTTATGGAACCTGAAAAATTAAAGACTGAAATAGAATTCATGACACAAACAAAAACACAACAGAAAGGCCAATTAGATGATAATAAACATAGTTGCTATGTTAAGAACTTAAGGTATGCAGGTAATGAAAAGTATTATTGTTTGTCTTACCTGCTGCTGATAAAAATGGTATCAGATGACTGGCAAAATCCCAAGCCACATTGTGGTTACTGCCACTTGATGAGTCTAGATGGTAGAAACTGTTCTCCGGTTTCGAATACACGAGGAGGCTCCAGTGTGAACCACCAGCCATGTCTGGTGTATTATTGTCATTCAACGCAAAGAAAACAATCTGCTTCCTCATTACTCCAAGTGGTTCCAAAAATGTTTTAATTTCTTCTATCTGCACCATTTTAACACACTGGGTCACTTCCGGTGAAACAAAAAGCAGCTCTTTCGCCTTACTGAATACAACTTTCTCAAGATATTCAAAGTAAAATGATATAATGGTATCATTGAGCCAGAAAGGTCCATTCAATAGATCTACGTCAGATCTGTGTAGTAATATATCATGGAAACTCAGTATCACTGATGTTGTGGCCATTTTATTATGTAGTTTGATAGTTTTTGGGGATACTTATATCCTTCGTTTTGGTTTATCTGGTAGGTAAGAAAATATTTGTAAAGTATAGACGTATACATTATGAGGGCGATATAGACGACGACGGGTAAAATGAGGATAAGGGTTAGGTTCGTATTTGTACTAAATAATGCAAGTAAAGATCTAATTTTACAACAGGAACGACAAAAATACAAGATAATACTCACCAATGGTAAAAATAGGTGCGCAGGATGCACTTTCGAGCTGGTGTTCACACTGTTTCAGTTATTTTTCACTGAACTTGAACCAAAGCATTATCCTTTATTTTTTAACAGTCATTTTGGTGCCAAAATAAGTACCTAGGTACGTATTCCTCCGATAATGAAAATTATTTATTAGATTTTACGCACGCACTCGATGGACGGTGAGACAGGCGACGGACGACGATAATTTTGTCAAGATTTTGACATTGATTTGATAATTTTGATTTGACAGGCTCTGCATCATGGTTTGACACAATTCTGCCAATGTCAGTTTCTAAATGGATTTTGTCTTTGAATTGACAACGAAAATTACAATCAAATTATATCTAGTATTTACAATTGAAACAATTAAGCTAACTGCAGACTGTTGCAAACAATCTACAGGTAGCTCAACTGATCCATATCAATACCAGTCGGAAGCGTCCCCAAGACGCTGGCTGCATTGCCCCGCTGTATGGCAATGCTGATGCGCTGCGCCAGATATCCGCCAGCTCTCGGGTCACGCGTCGCGTCGACCAGACGCTCAGATAACTTTTTAAAAACCCGGAGAGCCTCGGTACCCCACGGACCTAGGGTCTCGACCCCAAAGGGAGCAAATATGTAGGCTCTGTCGAGACCTGCATATTTGCGTCTCTTGAGATCCTCGGCCAAATCTGCCGCCGCACCAGCCCTTACGGATGTCCTCGGAAGATGGGAAGGCGCAAGTGTGTCGACGCATGTAGCGTCCCACACAATGGGCCTCCCCAACTCCCATGGGACTAGTGTCATGCCGTCAGGCCTCTTACCATCGTCACGCAACAGACCATTCGGTTCGAGAATAGCTGGTACGTTAGCGGTGACAAAGGCCCGCCGGATGACGTCGTTAATTATTGACAACTATATCTATTTCGACAGTGACATATACAACCATCAGCATTGCCATACAGCGGGGCAATGCAGCCAGCTTCCGACTGGTATTACTGATAGGGATCAGTTGAACTACCTGTAGATAGATTGTTTGCAACAGTCTGCAGTTAGCTTAATTGTTTCAATTGTAAATACCAGTTCTAATTTGTTTTTATTATTGAATTGTAATTTTCTTCGTCATTAAAAAAGAAAGATAGAAAAAGTGACAAACCAGTCACTTATTGCCAAATACAAAGAAATCAGTCAAAAAAGATCATAGACTTTTTTTATAATCTTATGGAGACGTGATGCCATACAAACAAAGGGTTCTCTGTTTTTATTAACTAGAAATGTATGTCTAATAGTTAACGTGCTCAAGTACAATAACTCCAGAACTCTACCTTCAATTAAAAGGCCGCATTCCTTAGAATAGAGGATATGTAGAGGGCGAAACAGAAATGCTTACTTAAAATTATTTATCGCGTAACTTTTGTATTATTTTCCCCTACGTTTCCATCGCGTTGTTGCAGCGATCGTGGTCACGGGGCGACTGGATGTACTCGGAGTTACAGCCAAGAATTGACGGCAGTATCCACGACTACCCTCAATTTGTCTTCAGAATCAGGAATGTCCACGTTCACATTACAACACACTACACTGACCGTGTCCGTCTGCTGTACAGTCGGATCACGACGCGCGCTTATTAGTCACAGGATTCCACGAGGAAGAGAGACGAAAACCATCTTAACAATAAAAATTCGGGTGTTTCTTGATCTCAATCGCCTCACGAACCAGCTTAGTGGGGATTATGACACTAATCCAAAAAATCTGATCCTATCTAGGTATGTATATACTTACCTATCTTAAAATGTATTTACAAACAATATTTTACACAAAATGTCTTTTAAATCTTAATACTTACCTACACCTACCTACCTTTAATACCAGTTCTACATTGTTTATTTTTTCTTGTACACCTTATACTCATAGGTATCTTTAAAAGGTACATAATAAGACAATGAACTAGCTGTTTGCTATTTTAAATAAAAACCTAGTACCTTTTTTTTAACCAAATAATTAGCACTCATAGACCAATAACTACTCTTAAGATATTACCAACTAAGTTTATTTATGTACCTACAGTGCATTAACCTACTTACATACCTACTAAATATGTCAAGTACCTACCTACCTACATATACGAAGCAGCTGTTCGCCTGTAACACAGTTACACTGTAGCTACCACAGGAGACAGTGTTCCAACTCCATTGTAGCACATATTTCTGAAATAAACGGTTTGTATTTGTATGCATGTATCATAATTTATAATCGAAGCGACAGAAGTAAACAGGAAAAAATAATCATGCTGAGGATTGCAATTTTTTAAGTAGGTAGGTAAGTACTTACATAAACTAAGATTTCAAGACCCCCGTGACGTGACCCCAACCCGCGAGTGTTGTTCCTAAAACGTCACAGTAACCGTGGTTAATTTACATTCACTCTCAGTTACGCTCTTCAAAAGACCATACGTATGCCTTCGTTATGGACTGTTGGACCATTTGGTTATTTTTAAGACCTTTGCATATTTCTGGCATAAGTGTGCAGAATTGAATGGTGCCGTCATGTTTTTCTTGCCATCTTGTCTCACAAAGGCCAGAAAAAGAACATTCAAGTAGTTCTCTGAACAGGGCTGTATTGTTAGAAAAGGCAATAATTTCCTTCGTTTTACCCACGGTGTTCCGGCAGCCTATCACATTGTTACTCTTCTTTAAAGAGTTGTTTTGTGAATGATTCCGACAGGGGCAACGTTTCGCGTTTTTTGCGATTTTGCTCTTGAACAGTTGCTTCTGACGCCATCACCGAGCTGATGTCTGTAGGTACTAATTATTTATTAATTATGTTAATTATGCTCTAAAATAAGGCATAACAACAAACGTGAATTCGATTATGGGTACCTACGCTACCTACCGTCACGGACACGGAATTCCTGGGTCTTTTAGGGGGGGCATGGCCCCCCTCTGTATCCGCCAATGCTAAGAACGGATTTTAATAAAATTTGGCAGGGCGGTAATTCGTATCCCGGGGACGGACTAGGCGACTTGAAAAGCGCGTGCGAAGCCGCGGGCAGCAGCTAGTTCATAATAATCGTAAGTTTATGTTAACATAAACTTACGATTATTATGAACTAGCTGCTTACATTTTTTATTTACTTCGAGCTCCGTCCCCTTGACAATCATTGATAATAATAAGTAATAAGTACCTACCAACCGAACCCCGAACCTACTACGATTACAAACAAACTTTACTCAAGACTTACGTAGTCTTGAGTAAGGAAAGCACATGAGTTGAACGGAAGGGACGGTCTAATTTTACCTCCAACCTACTTACTCATCGTCGTCGCCCTTTTGCGTCTGTTTTAAATTTAAACGTTTGACCTCGTACATGTTTACCTACAATGACGACGAAGTCGATCTGATGAGCCAAGTTCGCACATTCAACATTTTAGGTAACATACATATTAAAGTTTAATACAAATTCCTAAGTATTTAATGAAATATAAACCAATAAATTCTTCCATACCTAGCTACAGAAAAAACCGCGGGTAGCAGCTAGTATTATAAATTTATAGGTAACTCTGTCTATCTGTTACCTTTTCACGCCTAAACGGGATCTCAATTAAATTTGGCGGTAAATGATATCCCGGGGACGGACATAGGGTATTTAAAAAGCGCGTGCGAAGCCGCGGGCAGTAGCTAGTAGTTTATAAATACATTCGTTTTTTACGAGGTTGTCTCATCTAAATCTAGCCTGAGAAAAATGTTTTTTTTTTCATCTCTTTTAGATCTCTTCAAAAGAAGCTACAGAAACTTTGGTTCGAGATTACTTTTTAAACTAGCAAGATAAATATAGGTACCTATCTAGAGTCAATACACAAGTCTATGCAACTTAAAGCCTTTAATAAGTTTTGTATTCTATAATAAAACTAATGTGGTAACAACATTGTCACAGTAGTCACATCTTAATAAACGGACTGATTTATTTGTTTGCCTTTGACATAAAAATAACATTAAAAATGATAATGATCAATCACATTTTGGTTACTCCAATCTACTACCTAAACTACACACATCTAGGTACAATAATTTACTAAAAATAAACCATTCACAGCAATAGTTGAATACAGCTACACCAGATTTTTCTCATTTTCACAAATTGAAGAAAGTATATAGTAACATCAATAATGTAAGTAGATAATGTGCAACATTAACGTTTTTCAATAAATTATTAAAGATACTGATTGGGCTAGTAATGAGAAGTAAATTCCAGAATGTGAATGGAATATGCTTCACATTGTGAATTTTCCTATTCGCTTTAGATTTACTTTGAAGCTTCCTTGAGGTATGCGATAAGGTCGGCGCGCTCATTGGGTTTCTTCAGACCAGCAAAGACCATCTTGGTTCCAGGGATGTATTTCTTAGGGTTTTCCAGGTACTCGAAGAGTGTGTCCTCATTCCATGAGATGCCTGAAAATTTATAATTCAATATTAGGAACTAATAAATAAATTATATATGTTTGTATAGTTTGGGGAAGGCACATTCAGCAGTGGATGAAATAATTGGGGCTCATTAAAGCACCACCCTTTAACTTTTTAACCTTTCGACCCATTGATGATAAGTGGTTTAATATACTATATTAAATTGATAATACCTTTTTAGTAAGTTTGAAGTGTCATTAATAAATGTTATCAAAAATGTATGTGCCTACATTTATCAATAGTGATTAGCTAGCTGTGATAAGATGGAAGCAAACTATTGTCCATGTCATAGATAGGGTCTTGATTGGAAATGTTATGTAAATTATTAACCTAATTTATATTAAAAAAAATGGAATACCTAGTAGTTCCTCTATCTAGCCATGAACATTTTCCAAGCAGGGATGATCAAAAATCTTGATAAATTCAATAAAAAATATATCAAGAGATTCATCAGAGATTTTATTTTCTTGAGTCAGATTCTTTTAATTTAAATCAGATTTTTTTTAATTATAACTGCTTTGGCCTATCTAGTTTTTATAGATACCTATCTAAATTTTAATGATAAAAATGATTAAACCTTTGAACCTACCTTTATAAGTAAAAGGTAGGTTCAAAGGTCCACTAAGTACCTACTAGCAGACAGAGAAGACACCAAGATTGAAACATTTTCATTTCTGTCTTACATTATACATTCTGTTAAAATATATTTTTTTCCATATCTTTGTAAATTTATAACTAAGAAATTTATGGATATAGTAGTACAAAATAAAGAATTTTATTTATTTTTATTTTAAATATAAAACAGCTATAACTTCGCTGCAAACACTAATGTATTTTTAATGTATGAAGGAAACTACGAAAACTTGTAAAAAATAGTAATTTCAGTAAAGCAGGTAAAGCAGTAAAGCATCTCTCTACATTTTTGACTGCTTTCTGTTCTCATTGAAGTGAAAAAATAATTTGATTTAGATCATTTCAACCATTTCTTTACAGCGCGTAGGCAGAAAGAATTTATTAAAATTACGAATAAAGCCCTGTAGTTGGATGGTACAGTGTGCTAAATAATGATTAAAGCATTACCCTTCTTTTTGTTGGCATCTGAGTACGCAAATCCAGCCGCTTGACCAGTCTTGCGTCCAAAGAATCCATGTAGGTTGGGTCCTACTTTGTGCTTGCCACCAGCCTCAACCTGGAAAATATAGTCAAATCTAACTCATGTGATAAGGACAGGGCAGTAATATTAGGAAAATGAAAATTTTTGGGTTAATAGAGAAAATTATCCTTAAATGCCGACCACCCTGCCTAGCGTTGGATAACAACCTACTATAACATAAGATAAATAATTACTATGCTATGAACCCACGCTAAAACTATCTACAAATCAATTGTCGTTTTGGAGTCTATTGACAGTAAGATATTTATTAGGGGTTGTGAAGGGAATAATATTTTATGTGTAAATGATCCCATTTACACATAAAATATTATTCCCTTAAATATTAATTAGGTAAATGCTGCGTGGTGCCGGCTTAGAATTTGCACCACCCAACTCTTCACGCTGGTGTTGTAAGTGGCGACTAAGGGATACCCACCGGGGGCAGGCAGCAGCGCACCCCGCAGAACAATTCTACCACTGAACTGTGATCCCCAACCCGCATGCCCAGCGTGGGGTTTATGGGCAGGGCCCCCCGTGAGATAAAAGCCAATAAGGCGCTTATCAGGGGGAGGCCTGTGTTCAGCAGTGGACCAATATAGGCTGTAGAGAGTGTGTGTGTGGGAGGAGAACTGTGGTTTGCACATCTTAAGTTAGTTTAAGGTGAGACTCGTCAAGATTTTACTTAACATTCTATAAGCTTTGAAAAAGTTGTTTTATGTAATAATAATAACTAATAAACATACCGTGTGGCACTGAGCACACCTCTGTACAAAGATCTTCTTGCCATTTTCGGGGTTGCCTGCAGGTACACCCATTTTGCTTCTAGAACATAAGTAACAATAAATTAGATTTAGTAGTGATTATGCGTTGTGATCTTATACATTCATTAACTCATTCCTCTTTCCCCGAAGTCAACTGATGCAATTTCTAAACATACATTCATTCATTTGTCATTTCAATACTCTAGGTCAGAAGAAAACAAAACACTGCCTATCAAAATTAGGAATTCAAGCTGAGAGAGGATTTAAAAAATATGAATATAATGATGCACCTGCCATTTATTTCTACATTCATAACTTTATGTAGGAAATAATATCCTTAAATATTGCTTGACTTGTTCACAAGTAGGTACTCACCAGTTTGTACCTAAACTGTAATGAATCGTTGTATGAAATACCTACTGTGATTGAGCATTCAATGTCAAAGTAGGTTATGGGATTTACCATGACGTGTGATCAGATCAATCACTGGGGCCATAAGAATATAAAGATTAACGAATAACCAACAAAATGAAAGGAAAGCAGAAAAGGAAGCAGTAAAATAGAGATAAGATTAGAATTTGAGCCCCAGAACTGGGTCATGGATCAATGTCATCTATGAAATTCAAGGCGCAAAGGGTGTCGTAATGACACCTGAGTGTTACGTAAGCTTTACAGGCAATAATTCAGTGGCAACTCGATAATTATGGAGAGGAAGTCCTGAAATACTACTTAGAACTTATGTTCTTTAGCACTTTCTTGGAGTTTTGACCGATAAAATCGTGAATACTCATGTTTTATGGTTAGACATTTTTCTAGGCTTAATGGTTGAAATCTTCAAGAGATTCTTTGACGCACTTCTTTACAATAAATTCCACAAAATAACAGAAACTTACTTACTTTTTTATTGGATTGAAACTTCGACCTCGACACCGAACCGACGGCCAATTCACTGAAATTCAGCTAAGTCAATGACCAAAACTCGTGCTTCGTGCACTTCTAACGTGCCGCGCGCGCCTTGCCTTGCTGCGAAAAGCGGATCACAGACTAAAAATCGCAAGTCAAGTCAAGCAAGATCGACATAAGCCACAGGCGCATGCGTGAACTCGGTTGTGTGTATTACTTGTGTTGTGAGTTGTGTGGCCGTCGCCGTTGTCGTCGTCGTCGTCGTCCGTCGGTTTGATACTATTATTAGACCATCAATAATTGTTTAATTAAATATTAGACCATCATTATTGGTATTGGTTTGCTTGGTTGGTTCGCTTCACTCATAACAAGGATTGTTCTCTCATTTTTACTCTGTGGCATTTTAAGAATTGTAAATGGCGCGGTTTAGGGCGCGGTAACTTTAAACGAACCATCATCGCTTGATTTTTCGCTTTATTCCAGACTAAAAATGAGACTTTTTTTTGCAATATTTTCTGATGCCAATCGATAGTGCACATTAATAAAGCAGCTAAAAAAAAAATATCGTTAAAAAAATGTTATGAATTATGTCAGTAAGTTCAAAATTAATATTCAAATCATTATTACCGCTTTTCAAATCTTCAAGTATAATATTATAGAGGTAATATTATTATTTCGTTGAGGAGTCAAAAAAAAGACTCATATTCAGCGAATATTACCGGACAAGGTTGCGGATTGATGCACATGTGTACCTCTACCTATGGTGTCATACGATAGGTAAAGAACAATTTTATGATACCTAGGCGTTTCAAAGGTGCATCAGATAAGACTTCGCAGAAAACAAGT
The DNA here is from genome assembly GCA_963662085.1 of Eupithecia inturbata. Lineage (NCBI taxonomy): Eukaryota > Metazoa > Arthropoda > Insecta > Lepidoptera > Geometridae > Eupithecia > Eupithecia inturbata. The sequence goes on from OY759195.1 coordinate 7,250,627, forward strand.
TAGTAGGGACGATAGATGTCATTCCCTACAAAAAAAAATACCTATTTTTTATAAAGTTTTTTTATTCTTTAATATTTTCTCATAAAACTAACTGATGATTTATAAGAAAATATTATAGAATAGTTTCTAATAAGTACAATTATAGTGCTGTATCAATTAGAATAAAAAAATATAAAGATTTTTTTTGTAAAAATCCTAAATCCCTTGTTTCAGTCTTGGTCCATCCATTGTGCATCGCGTCTGTACGAAAGAAACAAAATACAACCACGCCAGCTTTTAAAATATATTTATTTATATATCTGTAGGTACTCATCATTACCACCATTTTTTCACGTAGGTACATGTACATACTAAAAAGATGATCTAAACGGGATGAGTCTGCCTGGGACTCAGCCGACCACTAATAAAATAGTGGCATTCTTATTCTGATTGGCGTATTGTATTGTACCTATTGTATTACTTTTTTTTACCATTTGAAAAAGAATAAGTACACAGGTGAACATTCTAATTGACTTGCATTTCAGAGTAAAACTAATGTGGAACAATAGAAGTTACAAAAATTTACATAAACTGAAATTTTATTCAAATAATAAATAAATATTATTGGACATTATGCACATAAAATGAGTTGCATAAACTATTTCTACCTCTATAGACGATTAAAAGAATTAGGTATATTAAACAGTTAGGTATTTTAATTGTGTAGGTGCCTACATCACAATAATAAAAATATACTAAATAAAAGTCCTTACAATAATTTACATAAATAAATCATTTACACAGCTCTGATAAGTGTAGGTATAGTAATATACCTACTTACCTAGGTAGGTACACCGTATACTAAACCTTTTTAGTGCCTAACTGATTACAAAGTAAACATTTTTTCAATAAATTATTAGTAACACTGTACGGGACATGTAGGTACGTTATGTACTTACCTAAGATTGAGAAGTAAACTGCAGCAGAAGTAGCTACTCTATGGAATAATGCTGGTAGAGATAAGCCATTCTAAAAATGCACGCCCCTCCACCGCGGTTACACATGCAAAAAAGGTAGTATATAGACACAATACACATAAATTGGTCTTTTTCATTGGTTGTTCAGTCACCGGCGCTAGCGGTAGAGTGATTGCAAAGTTTTATGAGCTCTCTGATCCTAGGCACGGAAGCAAATATGCGCAAGTACAATCAAATAGAAAAGCCATAATTACCAACTAGCGACGCGCCCCGGCTTCACACCCGTGCGAAAGATAGACCTTGAAAGGGTTGATGCAATGTTAAATCTTGAACAATGAATCCTAATAGCAAAGCTTTAAGGTGCTATTTTCTGCAACAGGACTTTACTAAATGTAAATTTAAAAGTTTTCAAAGAATATTAATATGAAACTTACCTTCTTTTTACATCTTTATTGACAAAGAAAACCACAATTCAAAAATAAAAAATAAATTAGAACTAATATTTACAATTGAAAAAATTAAGCTATCTGCAGACTGTTGCAAACAATCTACAGGTAGCTCAACTGATCCATATTAATAACAGTCGGAAGCGTCCCCAAGACGCTGGCTGCATTGCCTCGCTGTATGGCAATGCTGATGCGCTGCGCCAGGTACCCGCCCGCTCTCGGGTCACGCGTCGCGTCGACCAGACGCTCAGATAACTTTTTGAAAATCCGGAGAGCCTCGGTACCCCACGGACACAGGGTCTCGACCCCAAAGGGAGCAAATGTGTAGGCTCTGTCGAGACCTGCATATTTGCGTCTCTTGAGATCCTCGGCCTTATGAAACTTACCTATCTTTAACATAATAAAATATTATTTATTTTGTAATGAATACCTGCACAAAATATATGCCTTGCCTACCTATTCTGTCATATACCTCATCCCTACTAATTTACTCACGGGTAAAGCTAAATGAAAACATGTCGTAAATCATGATACTTTTTATTTATACATTATCTAAAGAGGATCCATCCATTTCCATGAATTCTTGTTCCGGTGCATACTCAGAATCACTTTCTGTGTCTTCATCTTCTTCCTCGAGATTTATCAAAAATTCTTCGGTCATTTCATCAATAACAAAATCGTTTTTTATAATTTTCTTCTATCTCTCTTACTTTACTGCATATACCATCAAAGACTTTGCTGCGTCATTGTACTCAAATCACGATTCGACAGTATTGCCAACTAGGTTTTAAATAAATTTGCTACATTGTAATTGATTTATTTTCAAACTTGGGTTAATTGCGTAAGATAAAAAATTTATTTGTTCTAAAATTTGATATTTTAAATAATCTGTCATTGAGTATAAGGTGTTTTTTTATATTCTATCAATATTGAATTGAAAAAAAAGTTATTGCAGAACAAAATGTGCTAGACAAAATAAAAATACGCTAAAATTCTTGCTGGGAACCCTGGTTTGACAGACAGATCCCCTCTCCACCCGTTCTTTCCTCTCAACGCCTTATTTTCCGTTTAGTGTGCAGCCGTTGAAGCTACCTAGTTGAACTTCACAGAGCTCATTAAACTTTGCGCGGACTCTACCACGGTTAGAAAGAACGGCTGGATCTGTCGGCCAACTAGTGCATAAATGAGACTAACGCGCGACAGAGCGCACGTGTCGCCCAAACAAAGAGCGCGCTCCCCACCATACAATGCCTACACTGGACTGATCGCACAATTAATTGACCTCTCAGCGCGCGGATGAGTCCATGTTTCCAGTAAAGTTGCAGCACGCACACAAGTATAGTGATGCAATATGTATTTCCTCTCACACGTTGAAATTATCACGTTTTGTATAGCGGCGTGCATTTTTAGCATGGTTTATCTCACCCACATGAGGATTTTTCTATTTGATTTACCTACTTCGATGTAGGTAAAAACCTGCGTACATAAAGAGAGGGATTGAGAATGACGTCATCTGTCAATTGGCGACGAGCGGGACGGCATGAAAATGACGTTAATCTCAACTCTATTCTCTTACTACGCAGGTTATACCTAAATTATAGATTCAATAAGCTCTGCATACTTTTCTCGATTTACTTCGAAGCATCCTTCAGATACGCAATAAGGTCAGCGCGTTCGTTCACCTTCTTGATACCAGCGAAGACCATCTTAGTTCCAGGGATGTATTTCTTTGGGTTTTCCAGGTACTCGTTGAGGGTATCATCATTCCAAATGATAGCTGTGAATTTTTATTATATATAAAATACAAATCATCAAAGGCGATCTTTGGGCTCCCCAAAAGATCGCGCGCCGCACCGGTGCGGTGTCAACGATACGAACGAAAACTAAATACATGTGATATCTCACTAACCCACTCACACACCCTTCCCCTTGTGACTTTTCGTGATTTTTCCGAACATCCCTCTTCGAGCCTCACGTTATTAATGGACGGCCCATATGAGATAGGTACGTTATTCGTGTTATCTTGCTTCTTTTGCGGATCACCACACTTCTATTGACTACGACCAAAGTCCACCCCATTGCTCCCCGAGCAACCTTAAGCTTTTTATATTAAGTATTTAACTTAGCTAATGCTAAATGCTTTATTAATTTCCCACTGCTTTCACAACCAATTTCATTTTGGTGGGAACCTTTAAATACTAAGTGTGTACTTGGATATCTAGGTAACCTACATTTATTTTTGGCACTATCAGAGGACGCATATCCAACGGCTTGGCCAGCCTTACGTCCGAAAAGTCCATGTAAGTTGGGTCCAACTTTATGTTTTCCACCAGCATCCAGCTGAAAATGATAGTAGCACATTAAATCAATCATATTCCATCTTTATCACTTCGTAGGTTGCCAGGTAAACAATAAATAATCATGTGCAATCAAGCGAAGAAGGTAACCATTTTTTGTTTTTTAAGTCAAAAAATTCTACAAGAAATTACGAGAATAACTGTGTTTTTATTATTTTTCTATTTTTAAAACTGACCGAGATATAAAAGTGCAAAGTTAACATTTTCGGTCTAAGCCGAGGACCGAGCGCGACGACAACGTCGCGCAACGTCAACGACGTACAAACGTCGCAGGTATGTTGATGATGACGTCACTCACGACTACCGTCTCCGCGCGAGCGACTCGGGGATTCGAAGCATTTACCCGAATGTGCCCGTCGCGCGCGGAACTACTTTGTTTATTCTAAATAAGAAACAACGTGAGTCCATCTATTAAATATTGTTTTGTGCCTCAGTGTAAAAATACGGCAACAAAAACACCAAAAAAGTTGTTTTTAAAATCAATAAAAAACACCAGAGCGCACGAGAGCAAACAACTTACCCGCGAAATGTACTACGTGAGGAATCTCCTAGGTTCTAGGTGGAAAACAAAGGTGTCCATCCTATACGTAAGTATAATTATAATTACCTATATTATCTGGCCATGGTCGCATTTTAACCCTCTCGCAAGGCGATGGTCATATCATATCTTTATCATAAACTCGGTGGCTTGGAAATTTGTTTTACACAAATTTGCTCCAAGGGAACAAACATAGACTAGACCAGATTTCAAAGAGTTTATTTTCAATGTAATGAATAAGCCGTGAATAGGGATATTTTCAAGTTTAACTTGCATGCAATATGCGTTCCTTGCATGCCTTTATTTCCCATACATATACACATGTCTGTAGCGGGCACACTTACATTCTAGTTTAAGTGTCAGTTTCTTGCAACCAAAAAAAAAATGCACCAAATGCGACATCTCATTAGCTACTACCTACTGGCATGCATGTAGCTGTCACGTGCGTTCACACATGCCGGTTTTGCAGGCCCCTGCCGCCCCTCCCTCATATTGCATGCCAGGAAATCAAATTGCTTGCGATCTACTTGATTGCCAGATGCACGTATGCCTGTTAGTGTATACACATGGCAATAGGTAACACGTGCAAGGATCTGTTAAGTGTGCCTGTTACAGAACAGGCACACTGCACGCAAGCCGTAAAGCAAGCGTAAAACCGGGTATACACATGCCTGTGCATGTGTATACCCGGCTTTACTTACGACCACAACGCAACGCATTTCCGAGTAGGTAGCTGATAAGAGGGCCATTATTTTATTTAGGGTACAAAAATCGGTCTTCATCGAACATAACCGATTTTGTCAAAAAATAAAGCTAAATACAAAAATTAAACAGCTATTGGTAGCTACCGATTAAAATACCTGTACTAGAAAAACATATGAATTAATGTTAAATATTATATTTCTTTGCAAATTACGATAACTCAGTTGTTTTTTTAAGCAACGCAGTTGTTTTTCCTTTAAAAATTGGCTGTCCCTCTGTGCGAGTTACTTGACATAAACTTAAATTCCTTTAAAAATGTTCACGACGCCAATATTTTTGAAAGTTTTAAGTAATACGTAATTGTTTGAACTTTACTAGTACGCCAATAGGTATGATTTTACCACAACAGTTTAATAATAATAAAATATTTCTCGCCGTGTCCCCGTTGCAAAGCAAAATGACTCGTACCCAGTGTTACCTAAGGAAAGTGAACCTTAAACAAAGCTTTTTAGACATCTTTACTCCTAATATCCTTTGATCGGCCATGAATTTGAAATTGGCGCGCGGGAGGGTGGCGGAGCGGTGCAACTGACCAAGCTACTCGCTCGAGAGTCACCGTTCGGGGTGCGTGTGTTTAATGTGAGACCACTGAGTTACCGGCGACGGACGGTGAGATTCCTAGATATTATTAATTTTATTCAATACAAAATATGTAATAATTAGTCAATATTGTAGTTGCATCATAATTGATTTAGAATATGTATCCATTTAAGTACCAAGTTTGAATACGCTTAAGTTTAACAACTTCGTTACCACTACACTGCGTTACTACCAGAAGTAACGCAGTTGTAACTTTGGTAACACAGTGGTTTTTCGTATACTTTTCACACATTTTATGGCAGAAATATTACATTTAAGTATTGTTTTGATATTAAATAATAACATCGAAAAAAATGGCTTTAACATTGGCTGCAAAACAACGGCGACATAGGCAAAAGTTACAAAAAATGTAGTTAAGAATGCCGAAGCCAAAAAAAAAAACATCTGGAACGCTATCATGCTACAACAAAACTAGTAAAAGACATGACAGAGAAGGAACATAGATCTGCTAAACGCAAATGGAAGATTGCAAACTAGAAACGTCACAAGTGCTAAAAAAAAGGAGCACAGGCCATTTTGGTTGAAACCCCAGTTTCCATACAAACCGTATGAAAATATTTTGGAGATAGTTCCGAGGCCCAAAATAATTAAGAAGGGAAAACGAGTGAACTACGAATTTAATGCGCCATTAAACATTTTGAAAAATATTTCTACTAAAAAGTTGATGTTTCAAATATTTTTTTACATATTTTTAAAAAGAGTTTTGTTAATTTATTATTGTTTAATTTTGAAGACTATGATTGTTTTCTCATGTTTTTATTAGTTTAAACTTACAGAAAGTACAAAATGCTGTGATTAATATACCACTGTGTACTTGTTTTACCACTGTGTTACTTTTGTCCCACTTTTTCTGGTAGCATTTAGTGCCATAAAGCTAATTAATATTGAATAAGAACTTTAAATTTAAAATAAATCCATTATTTAACTTGTTTGTAGCTATTCCTTATGCCATCAGCATAAAATAATTACTATTTATTCCTATTTTCGAAATGTCTTTCATTTTAGTTTAGTGTTTGGTAACACAGTGTCAAACTTAGTTATAAAAGAAATCATTAGACTGAGACTATTTGTTATTTAACTTTATAAGATTATCCTATTACTGTTGTTAGTGTACCCACTCGCTTGTCCGCAAGCGCGCGCGGGGGGTGCTCATAGTGTCCTGAACGTTTAGGTTATTGCGCGGCGTCACATAAACAACGCTCTCATTACATATTATTTTATGGCTCTATATCTAAGCAATGACTGTTTTGTAAAGTAGATGAACAGAGGCACACAACACAATGTAATATTTAACTGTAAATGGGGTAGGTATTTAAAAATAAACAAAAGAAAAATAAAAACTGTTATATTTTACAATGTTGCAGTGAAACTTTTTGTCAATTTATACCATAACAAAGCCCCATATGTTAGCTTTCAATCGACAACAAATTTATGACATTGTCCTAAGAATGTTTTGAATTACCACAAAAAGAAAAAACAAAAATCACCCTCAATTAAGGCCTACCACACACATGGTAACTCGTGCCACTTTACGGACCATTAAACACTGACACGGAAAAAAAGTAATATTTTTAATTTCTGTCGTTTCGATATGTAGACTAAACTAAAGATTCGACGAAGAAACCTTTAGCCTGTTAGTTGTTAGTTTTCGAGTTGGAACAAATCCCGCCCCAAGCTCTTTTATCCTCTAGATAATCTGATATTTTATAGTAAGCCTTTTTGCACAGGAAGGTTTTGACAATTTGTTCACAGTTTGTTTAGTGACATCCATTTAACCTGATGGGCTTGATGTGACCGTTATCCTAGTTCCACGAAATCATCTGTAACAAAAATTTGAAAAAAATATTAATGGGCTCTTACCTAAAACCGACAGTATTTTTTATTCTATTTGTAATTAATCTTACTTAGAGATGGGGCCAAGTATGCATCCATGTCCATAAAGCCATCACCCACGGTCATCATCCTAAAGTCACTGAAACAAAACGATTAAATATTTTTAGTACGCAGGCATCAAACCAAAATTCTCAGTTACTTAAAATGTTTTCATATATAGAAATTGATTTTGTGACGATCCACGCCCTCGTTGACGTCCACGTCCTCGTCGACGTGCTCTTCCAAGCCCAATGCCACACCCTTCTTCCGCGTTGATTCTGGTAAGAAAGTATGAGCTGCCTTAAAATTATATACATACCTACCTACCTGTTTGCAAGAAGTTTTCCAGTGAAGTTTTATTCTGTTTGTAATTATCTTTTCTATCCAAACGCAATGTTATATATAAATATAAGTACAAAACGAGTGTGAGCACCAATACAAACCAACGCTGGTTTAATGGTGCAATATCAGCAAAAATATGTATACTTTTATAAATAAATAAAAATATTCTATTCTATATTCTATATTATATTATTCTTAAAGCAATAAGCCAAGAACCAAGTTAAAGCCTTGCATATTATCGGCATACAGTAATGTACATGCAAAGTGCGGTTTACACTTAAAGTGAAAACCGCACTTCGCCTAATAGTTTTTAACATCACCATATAAAAAAGATTTCAATGTCATGACAGTGAAGTGACAATAGATTTTTTTTATATTATTGGCAAGTACAGTAAGCAGTTTACTTGCCAATAATATTTAATAATTTGTTGGTGCTAAGCAAGCACTAAGCGCCAACAAAAAATATCGTACCACTTTTTTCTCAGTTATTGATGATGATGATGTTAATTAACAGCCTAAATATATTTTTATATTATTGGTAAGTAAAGTGCATACCTACTTACAATCAACAAAACATTCGTACCGCTTTTGTCCGAATAATAAAAACAAAACGGTACTAGTGTGTATAGCGAGCCTTATTTTTCGTAAGATTATGACGCCGGATATGATTTTAGCGGGCGTCGACTTGGTAAAATGTTCATAGCACGTCAAAAACTTGTTAGATTTATAAACTAATAGTGCCAATTTGTTCGTTAATAAACAAGCTTCATAGATTTTTGTATTATGATTTTAGAAATATACTATTAGTCGTTTTAGCCATGTTTGTGGCAAATGACCAACGAAAAGTTAAAACTTTTTCGAAGTTTCTGTTAAAAGTAATTATTTACCAATACGCTTAAAAAATATACAATTGAAAAGAAGGTTAATTTACGAACAAAATGGTATATTATTTTTATAGGAAACCAATAAATAAATGTACTTACAGATCAAAAACACACTTCCACTCTTTCACCGAATTTGTGCGGAAAAAGACTGATTTGAACCATAGGCTAGAAAGTAAATTAAGGTCTGTCATCGAAATCTTTTCGCAAAGTATACATATCTATTCAACAGCTTGTCAACTATGACAATGACATACCACATTGGCCAAGGATTGGCTTTGGAGCAACCGAAATAGACATGATGCATCCAACATTTTCAACGCCATTTTTGTGGCGCAGGACAATCAAGCGTTTTTCTAATTCGCCGATTTTGAGGCGCGTATGATTGAGTGGATGTGATATGTTTCCGAACTGAACTAAATGTTCCAAACAATAAAAGTAAATTTTGTAAGAAAGAAACGCAGTTGTTATTTTTCCTCGTCATTTCTTGAACAAACGTCAATAAGTATAAGACTTATCAAGAAAACATCACTGCAAATGCATATAATGTTTACTTTAAATAATAGTGAACATGAATAGACATTAAACGGTACAAAATACTATAATAATATACAAAATACTATACTACAAATGACTATATAATATACTAAACATAATTTTTCCAAAAAAAAAATCAGCGAACGTAGTCCAACTTGGTCCCTAAATAAAATAATGGCCCAAGAACACGTACGACAACACAAAGGATATAATTATATCTACGGACGTACGGACCGCAAAGTAATTCTTTCTCAACGTGTTCCTTTTGTAGAAGGGATCCATAAAAACTATAAAAAGTAAACAAATTCACATACCGTGTGGCACTGAGCACATCTCTGGACGAAGATCTTTTTGCCAACATCGGAGTTGCCTGGTGGTAGACCCATTTTGCTAAAAGATATTACATACTTAATTAGAAGCGGTTTGGGTGTGTTTGAACTGAAAACTGCGACATAACTTACGGAAAAGAATAAAAGTAGGAAAAATAGGGACAATGCAATCTGGGGGCTCTAATTTTGACGTGGTGCAAATCGGTTACTAGAATTATTGAAATGTTCAACGCTAAATTAGACATCGTGCGATGTAATCAATTACTTTATGTAGATACCTACCTGTTACTAGTCTTCCCTCGAACTCTATGCTGTATCTGTTCCTTTTGCTTCTTTTTACAAAGGCCGCAGGACCAAGCTGACGTACCTAATGCACTAGTGTTGGTTGCGACACAAAATTAACGAGGACTCAACAACTAAGGTTCTTTGGAATTTATAATTTCCATAGTAACGCAAGAATACTAAGTTAGGGCAAATTTTTACTAAGTTGAAATTTGGCTAAGTATTACTTTACTCTGTTAAAAATGTATCCCCGTTTCTAGTAAGTATTCATTTTTTTTGCACTAGTTTTCATCAAAAAGAAATAAATCACAGTTTCACTAACATTTTTACTTCAATTTAAGTCTGTCATTAATAAAAAAAAAATTAAATTCTTTTTTATCATCTGCCTGGCCCACCACCATAGATATACGTTCAAAATAGGTCTTACTTTAATCTTAATATATAAAAGAACAAGCGATGTTCTGGTAACAACGCCCAGCCCAAACCGCTGAAGCTAGAAAGCTGTAATTTGAGAAGCTAAAACCTGTTACCACACAACTTCCCGCCAAGAAGGGATTTTTAGAAATTCCACCCCTAAGGGCACCCTCTGGGGGGGCAAAAGAGGGGTTGAAGTTTTTGTAACTCTTTAACTAGTGGCCTAAAAACTAATTGGGTCATGTGTTCAATAGTTTTGTATTGTAACAAAATTATAGAACACATGACTCAGGATTTTTCAAACTTTACCTCAAAATGGGGTAAATCGGTTATTAAGGTTTGTGATTCGTTATTTGGCTCCGTTCTGAAATGTCTGTAACTTTTCAATGCATAATGCTACGGAACTGAAATTTTCTGTATATATCAAAATAACATTAAAGTAAAACACGTATTTCAGGATTTTCAAAAATACCTTTAAAAAGGGTAAAATGAGAGTTGAAGTTATTTAGGTTTATTTTTGTAATTCTAACCAGTGGCCCAATCAGCTTGAAACTTACAGATAACAAACTGAGAATACAAAACTATCGAACACGTTTTTCAGGATTTTTCAAAACTTCCTGAAAATGGGTTAAATCGGTTTATTAAAGCTTGTGATTCGTAATAAACTAGAAAGTAAATAACGATACATGTATTTTTATTTTCACTAAACTACCCGTAGGGGGTGTGCAATCAATTTACACGCGGGCTAAGCCGCGGGGCGCAGTTAGTACTTCATAGCTTCTTAGCAAAACCATAGAACAACTATATATTACTAGTACGGCAAAACGTAGGCTACTATAGAATCTTTGGATCGGATCAAGTATCCTCTAGTGATTTTATGGCTTTAATCTATTATTTTAGTATAATTTGGCAATTTGCAGGTATTTCTCACATGTAACCTTAGATTTTTCCGACGATTTAGCAGGATTATGTTAGTAAATTACTTATTTGCTGTAGCTCAGATATACAAGTTTCTAGCTACAGCGACATCTAGTTGAGCTTGCTTCTACTAATAAAGGCGAACCTCAGAAAAGACTCCCGTCGGTTCAAAGTTACCCTTCACTACGAAGTCGTTACTTTCATTCAAAGAAGATGGCGGCAATCGCAGTTTTTCCAACACCGTCTCGCCCGGAGGTACCGTACGAAAACGTAAGCTTCAAAGCAGATGGTTTCCTAGCTTTTATAACCAATAGTGATCCTGTAAGTCTCCATACTCATGAATAGTATACAACGCCCAAGGTAATCTAGATAAGCTTTTGCAAACTTTTCTAATTACCTATCAGTAAGTAACCTGAGGAAAGCTTGGGGTTGTTCGCAAACGAGAAGTTTATCTTATATCCAAAGCGAGAGTTGCGGAAGAATTTACGTATTAAATATTAATTTACCTTTTGCGCATATTTAAATATGCATCACGATTTTTACTTTATGTAGAGGTACAGCTTCAGTCCGCCCCTCGCACATGTTTTCCTGGATAAAAAGTAGCATAACGTCCATTCCCGTAATACCAGCTTCCTCCTTGCCAAATCTAATCAAAACCCATTCAGCCGCTTAGGCATGAAAAGGTAATAGATAGACGGGCAAAGAGAGAGAGACTGACAGAATTACATGCGCATTTATAATATTCGTACGGATTTTACGTGCTATCGATAAATAAATAGAGGTAAACTGGAGACAGGACGCTACGGCGCTCATCATCGGACACCTACTTAAGTTATGTCCAGCAGAGAAACAGCAATGCTGATGATGACAATGAAAACTAGGCATAACTGGACTTTATCGCGTACCATCTATACTAAGTTACAAAATTGCATTCGCATAAAATGGGTCATGAAGCCGTAGGCTCGTAGACCCTCTACGCCGCCGTAGCATGCTACGAATTCTTCAAGTACAACTCGTAGTAAGTACTATATATTTTACTGTAAAGCCTGAACTGCGGTAAATCTTAGGATTTACGGGCATGAGTTGGTAAAAGCCCGAATTTTTAGAAAAGGGATTATTGTTTCGGGCTCTTAGCATAAAAGTTTGGTACATGCTAAGATTCACCAGTAACGGTTGGTAAGAAGGAACCATGCTTTTAAGAAAGGAAATATATTAGGAAGAGGCTGCTCTTCCACTATTTTTGTATAAACAGAAGGCAATTGACAGTAATCCGTCGTGAAAGCAGGTTTGGGAGGTTTGATTTAGTAACAACACAGCGGCCGCTCCCCTCAGTCACTCGGAAGTTAATATGTGATTTGATTTAAAAACAACGATGTACTTAAGTGGTAAAACGGTGGTCAAAAGCTTGGCCATTACCAATAATAAAATAAGATCCGTCAAGTGTGAGTGTAACTCGCACGCCGAGGGTTTCGAACGTTTGTCAATTATACAAATTCATAATGTTGTAAAGGTACTGACCAGTTAGAAGTTTATTAATCTATTTAAACGCTATTTAATGAATACCTAAAAACAGATTTCATTTCAGATGGATGTCGGTCTGCACACTTCAGAGATAGGGGGTGGACAAACAATTCAAAAACTGTTTTGAAATGTACAAACTGATTACTTTAATTTGATACCCCACTTGACCTTGTAGGTATCTTTTCAAAAAAATCTAAATCTGTTTTGAGATGTACAAACCGACACCTTATATTTGATACCCCACTCGGTAAGGTAGCCCCTCCTTTTGAAAATCATCCCCTCCTTTTTGACCATTTTTCAAAAACCGGTCTATTAACAGACTTCTCTATATTTTCCTGTAAAATATAGATCCATATCTACAAACGCTACATACATTTCAGATCGATCGCTCTGCAAACTTCGGAGATAGGGGGGAATGGGTATTATTTCGACTTTTTTCAAAATATTTCAAAAAGTATGAAACCTACAGAAATTACAAAAACTGTTTTGAAATGTACAAATTGATACCTTTCATTTGATACCCCACTTGACATTGTAGGTCTCTTTTAAAATTTCGACATCACAATGTGTACTAAAAATTTTCATTTTCATTTATTTTTATTTTTTTTCTGTACAGGCGCACAAAATGTATTATTATAAATTTCACGTTCTTTGCTGCTGTAGTTGCTGAGACATTAAAGACAAAAAAGGACAGATAAAGCGAGACCATAAAAAAAACCTACCAACCCTAAAAACTATATCGAACACGCTTCGATCAAAATATTTTATGAAAGCAAACACGTTATGAAATGTCTATTTTAACATTTAACGTTGCTTTGAGGTAAAGTTGTAGTGAAAGTTCGAGTAAATGAACATAAACTGGTTAATCCTAAGATTTACCGCAGTCCTGACTGCGGTAGTTTTAGATAATTGATATTTTGAGACGCGGAAGAGCAAAATTACTCATAACAAGTAGGTAGTAGAGTATTATAAAATCTGTGGCTTAATAATAAAATATAAAAAAATATATAAATAAAATTCTTTACATCTTCATAAGAAAAGAATAACAAGGTTTGGTTGGGGTTTATTTTTGCCCAGCAGTGGCAAGTACTTCATATTTTCATCACATGCACATAATATATATAGGTGCCGTACCTACTTAGGTACGGCACCTATATATATTATGTGCATGTGATGAAAATATAATATTTAGTACTTATGGTGACTTCACCATAAGTACTAAAAACCCCTTTCACAAAGTACCTTTAGTTTTGCTCTACTGACGTTATAATCCCCTCAGGTGTTATAAAAGTACTTTCGAAGTTTAAAACGCTTCTTGTTGGTATATTTTTATTGCGCAGAAAGGTTACAAGAAAAGTAACTCTTGAGTTTTCATTTCATACCGCGGAATTATGTAAAGCCAATGGAGAAATTCCTACATTTCTAGAGGACAACATCGCAGCAGAAACTAGAGAACAGAAACTCGTTAAGCACTCGATGAAATAGTGCTTTGCCCGTTTACAAATTGAAGGGAAAACAGTGGAAATATTATACAGAAGACATCGTGAACAGAGTTGTTGTACATGTAAAATTGGAATTGATGTTGGCAAAACTACGTTATCATAAGCCACTAAGTGTCCCTAAAGAACATTGGTTGCATCACGGAGCATTGTCTATCTATCTATCTATTTACCTACTATTATATATATGTATATAGCTAGGTATTTACAAAATTTATCATACATTTTGTTAATAATAGTATTCGTCGGTTCCTAGTAATTCGTTGCTTTATGCATTTATTCTTTATGGTTTTATTACTTATTTTGGTTGAGGTATAACCAATTCGTTGCTTTATGCATTTATTCTTTATGGTTTTATTACTTATTTTGGTTGAGGTATAACCAAAATAAGTAATAAAACCATAAAGAATAAATGCATAAAGCAACGAATTACTAGGAACCGACGAATACTATTATTAACAAAATTTATGATAAATTTTGTAAATACCTAGCTATATGTATATAATACCTAGCTATATACATATATATAATAGTAGGTAAATAGATAGATAGATAGACAATCCTTTATTCATCACCTTATAAAACAGATAGTACTCATTAAACATAATGTAGGGAACCGCAATGGAACTGGTGGCCTTATCGCTTAAAGCGATTTCTTCCAGGCAACCAAAACGAAAAAAAAATGTTAGTGTACCATACCTTTAACTTTAGTCCACAGGTAGTATAAGATAACAATTATAAATACATTTAACGAAACAGCACTGCCCAGCGTTCCTTAATCTGCATCACGAATGCCCACTAGACCACTATAACAATTGGTATAACAATAGGTACTTCCATAACATAGGTTCTTATTCATGAACGAATAACATTAGCGACGTCTATATTGTTATACAAACATGGTGTTACAGCCCGTACGCACTAGTGTTTGCATCACGGAGGCTGCCACTTTTTAACCGCGTATAGTGCGGTAAATGAGCGGTTGCAAGGAAAATAGAAAGGTAGCAACCGCAGCGATTCACCCGCTAGTGCGTATGTGATATTTACACTATGTGACCACATCCACTGCAGTAGGTATATACAATATTCAAAGCATTACTAGCAGTCTGTAAAATAAATGTAACTCTGGCTGACCAAAATAAAAAATCTTATAAAACAATTATATTTGGTTCATGATATTCTGTATTATTTTAAATTGCGGTTTTTGAAGAGTCTTCCAAATCAATCTATCTAAAAATAAACCTCATACAAACTTTCAACTCTATAAATTTTTAATAGGTAGAAGATAGTAACAATGCTTTAGAAAAAAATATTCTAGAGAGTGCATTTGATAGCGGCGACAACAAGGATGAAGGCCAAGTTGTAGGTGTTGATGATGGCACTGTTAGTGTTGGCTTCGTGGATGTTGCAGAGGTCGTTGTCACAGAGCTTGCATTGCTTGTACTTTGGCTGGACACCTGGCACGCTACTAGCTACGCAGGAGTAGGCGCAGTCACGTATCACGGTTACGGAGTCTGAAAGATATACAGAAAGCATTGCTTTTGACGTCCAACATGTAGCTATAATGATCATCTTCCACAAGAAAATTAGACTTATCGCACTGTAAGAACAGACTCGTTCATAGTTGAGCAGGCAATTTGTTATCGTGGAGCTAGGGTACGTTCTTATTTGTCTTGCGTGATATGTAATTTTTGTACAAATGCATGATAGATTTTTGTTGCATGTGGTGTTTACCAGTTGGGGAAGCTTCTACCTACTTGTGTATTGCTTTTTTTTGGCTGTTCATCCATTGTTCATGTTTAAGTATACCTACTAACCGTCTTCTCCGAAAGATTTAGTGATACACTGCTGATTTTGACGACAATATTTGATCGTGGTCCTGGTATCTGGCTTCCAACAGCTGGGATTGGTAGCACTGCTGCAAGCGTAGCATATTCTTTGGTTTTCATCTTGCTTGTTCATTGAAACTTGCCCAGTTTCCGACCCTTCTTGAACATCCGTTACACTTGGGTTACCACTTTTAGTAAATACTTCTTCGTTTTCGTCAGTAATTGCGTTGTTATTATTATCAGGGCCACCCACGGATCGCCTAGATCCCTTTAAAAGTTCTGGATCTACTATGTTTTTAGGTTCGTCTTTGGCAATTTTCAGCTTATTATCAGCGCAATCTTTTAGAAGATCAATAATTTTCTTTCCAACAGTCGGTTTCGATGACATTCCTATACTTGACCCCTTTGCGTACTGCTGTGGAGCGTCATTCACTGCATTCAAATCAATATCACAATTGAAGTCATCATCATCTGTAAGATCATAAAGTTTGAAAGGTGGATGTTGTGTGTGATGTAATGATTTAGAACTGACAAGCTACTGCCCGCGGCTAGTTGTGGAAGTAGCGTATATCCTTTCCTGGGATACACTCTCCTTGCCAAAAATCAAGAACCGTTCAGCCGTTTAATCGTGAAAAAGTATCTGACAGATGCACAGAGTGACTTCCTATTTATTTTAAATGCGAAACCAACCACTCAATAGAGTATTGATATACTTGAAATTAATTGTAATCTATCACTAAATGAACATAAACTTGAACTTTAGGAGCATACATTGAACAGGTGGTATAGATTGGGCGTTTTGCAAAGGTTGATCCTGGGGTGATGGCATCAAAACTTCTCCTTCGTCGTTCATGCGGCGACGAGGACATGGCTTCCTTCTGTACGCCTGAGGTTGCCCGTTGTTTGGTGCCGGCAAGCCAGGCTTGTTCAGAGGCTGAAAGCTTGGGAATGCATTGAGTGCTGCAGGCAATTCTTGGACATACACTGAAAAATAAAATCAATACAGTTTTAACTCGCAGAATCGCAAGTATAAACGATTCTCCCAGATCTGTCCTATTAAAAACCACAAAGAAAATCAACACAATAAATGATAATATCCTCTTCCTAGCGAAATTTCGTCTACGGCGGCCACTCTCAATGGAACTAGCCATGTGCTCAGGACATTATTGTAGTGCACACTAAATGTGACATGCACAAGACATATAAATGAGATAGGTTCTAACTAACCGCTACAAATAAAACTGCAGATCACCACTACCAAAAAAGTTAAATCTGCCATTATGAAACCGGCACCCGTTTTCGCTGACAGCCAAAGGCTAAATAAAGTATTTCAGTAAAAATCACAGCACTTATGCTCCGCACTTTTTTGATGGATCATGCCAAAATGGAATTTTATCGTTAAAAGTTGTAAACCAATAGGTATTTGCTTATTGTGAAAATGCGCCCGGTGGAAAGATAGGAAACAAAGGAGGTTCCGCAAAATGGTTTTTATGGTTCACAAATGATCCATGCCGTATCCGATATAATGTTTCAAGATAGCGGATAAAAGTACGAAAGCGGCAATTCACTGCACATAAAAACTTGCTTGGGTTAATCCCGTAGTTGCTAACCTATTCTTTGTAAGTAAACGTGAGCACGCGTTTTCCGGTCTGTTAATGACTATTCTGACAAAATATTCCGATAAACACGAATGTGTTTACATTCCCGTGTTTTCTAATACTTAGTACCACGACCAATATTCTTATCCTCGGTCGGTCTACAATGCCTTACACTTTATATAATAACGGAGATTGGTAAAAATTCTACATGATATGCTAAGCTATTTTCAGGTGATAGAAATTGGCAAGTACCCTACTTTACGGTTAGTCCCTTCTAAGGTATTAATTATCACAAACACTAACAACAGAGAAAATCTGAGTCAATCTCAGATGTAAACGATGCTACCAGCATTTAAACCCTATTGTGTAGGCATTTTACGAATATTACAAAGGCGTAATTTGTGCCGTTGTGAAATGTTTGTGAGAAGACAACGCCAAAACTACAGAATGGATTGGGCTGACATGTTGCACTGATGAAGTTGTGTGCCTAGGATAACATCAGGCTACGTATTACAAAGAAAAAAATACGTACAAAGCTGCGAAGCTAGCATTCCATAAAATCCAAAGTTGCATGGGGGATTCTATCAGTGCTTTCACTTACAGCTTTCACGTACAGGTAGACCAATCGTAGTTTCAAAATTACACTAGCTGAATGCTTGCGACACTGTCGGTAAGGCGAAAGTTGAAAGAGCTGAGTTTGCCTTTGACATCACTTATACATGTACATACTCTGTATCAAGCCCCAAACACGCATTTCTATTAAATTTTGTACGTCTTTTCCGATAGATTATGCCGGAATTCCCGGAACACTCTGAATAGAAAGAGTTGTTGCAAACAGCTTGAGGCTACAAAATAACAAAATCGAATACTGAGGTCACGACTCTCTGGTTCTGATGGAATGGTGTTGAGTGTTTTTTACAGCTTTGTTTTTAAGATACTTACAGGATTTGGGTTTTATTAAAATCGTAAACCGATTTTTTAGATTAAAATTTATTTAAACGAATGAGTGAAATTCATTTCCGACAACTTGATCTACATAAAATATATCACACACTTTTAGGAGATTCTATAGCGTATTATGTCCAACATTTAACTAAAAATTAACTTAACTTGTTAATACCGTCATTAGTTCCCTAAAGCCAAGAAGTTGGGTGATATTTGTCGTTCTAACTTAACCGGTAATCACATTCAGTTCAAATTAAGCCCCGGAGCGCTTTAATTTGAAGACCGAAGTTCAGTTAGTATCCCACAGGTGCTGGCCTGTATTTGCAGTTATTTTAAACAATAGAGGAATTAAGTAATCAGGACTTCGAGTTTATGTTCTTTCTGTTTTTCTGTTTGCCACGAGGGCGTTATCTAGGGAAATTGCAAAAGTTGCAATTTAAGGGTAATATCCTCGGAAAATTTCACGAGCTGTTGAGGAGTTTATCAGAAGTATTCTGTGGTGAGGGAGCAAAGTTTGCGTATGTTGATTGTCGGTACCTACCCACCTACACGAGGCCGTTTAATAAACTTGAATGAGGTTATTGAACGTGCTCGAACCCAGGTTATTTCAGAAAGATTTACTTTGCCGCAAATCGTTGGTAAGTTTAAGGTTTAGCACTCTTCAGAATAATAAAACAAGGCGTTCACGCGTAACGTTCAAATAAAACGAACCCTTACAGAAATGTAAAGGGATACATCTTAAACTTGGCAGCCCTTCAATAAAACTAGATAGTATAATGCTCATAAAATTTCACCTAAACTAGCTGCCGAAATGAATCCAAATTTTATATTTGCTTGGTTCTCAGGACGTTTATATCGTACATATAACTAAAGCAATATGCTGGATGATAAATATTTATGAAATTTTACGAGCATGAACGGTTTATATAAGCATTCAAATAGTTTAGTTTGTGTAAGGGAAACAAGTGCCATTTAGATTGGATCACAAGGGAACAAAATAATGTATTTAAGGCGAGAGCGATTCTTTGAATCCTAAGCGTAGCGAGGGATTCCAAGTAAGTCGCTCGAGGTTAAATAATTTTGGCACTCTGCTTTTCATCCTAAACTATGAGAAATATACATCATGCGAGAAAAATAAATAAGAGATGCTTTTAGTAGTGACGAATATATATATTTAGGTACATAATCAAATTACTACTAATTAATAATGCTGGACAATCGACACAGCATCATCTAACCCCAAGCTAAGCAGAGCTTGTGTTATGAGTACTAGACAACTGATAAACTTAATACAAATACACTACATAGATAGAGTTTTTTTTTATACTTTGAAACATCCAGATCACTCGGAACAAATATTTGCAGATCGTACAAACATATGTCCCGAGGCGGGAATCGAACCCGCAACCTCCTGCGTCGCAGGCATACCTTTTCCCGCCGCGCCACAGCGTCGTCTTTTTTATTACCGGCCAGGACTTTATTGAAGCGAATTGCGTTCAAACTTTTAGGGTTCCAAATTCAAAAGTCATTTCGTCACTGTTATTAAGTGCGCTGGAATGACCCACTTTGTTCGCACTTATCGAGGAACCCTTTGCCTGTTTTCGAATAGATGGGATGAAAAGGTATATACGACGATAAACTGACGCTTCTTCCAAATATTCTTCAACCAATCGAAGTAGAACTTTTTTTATTGTAAGATCAAAAAAGTTGCTATGTCATTATGGGACTACCGAGTATTTCAAAATTTCTTTTCTTTTCGTTCATAATTCAACTTTTAAGGTGTCTCCAATAATATAATAATTTCCCGTCTCTTCGAAATACTCGTCTGTGAAGGTGCTCCCTTATTCCTGGGAGACATCTACCCTTTGTTTTGGAATTTGTTTTGAAGTCATTGTTTTTAATGGGGTTGGTCGCTGCAGCGTCGCGTCGGATGTTTTTTGCCGTGTTTCTCGGCAAATAATGAGTTGACTTGACTTAGTTTAATGTACTTTTTGATGTCCTAAAAACAGGAAGTATCTCACAGATTAATTATCTACGTAGATTTGTATAGGAAAGCCTATGTGTAATGCATTTTTCTATAAACTAATAGAAATTAAAATAATACAATTTTAATAAAGTCTGCATACGGTCTAGGTTTTGTTTAGCTTTCTTAACTAATGAAGATAGCGCAAATAAAAACATTTTCTAAATAGCTAACCCAAGTAAAAATTTTACACCACTGTTTGTTCGTAACATTTCAGTCAAAATAAGATCGTAAAAAAATATTTCAGAGTAAACGCTTTCAGCTTTTGGTGTTTGAAGTTTCAGGTTTTTGCTGACGGTCGACTTTTAAAGCTGAAAGCGCAAAATAGCGGACTAACGAATCTGCAACTCACTTTCTACACAACTACATACGCTCGAGTATAATAACCGCGTCTTTACTGCGTTTTTCGTTAAAACCGTATTATTTGTAAAGCTGTTCTGAATGGATCCAACGCAACGTTTTAAAACTAACAAAATTTGCTTTGAAATAATGGAGGAGGTTACCCTCGTTACATTCTAGGTCACTTATTATTTTTAGGGTTTCGAAGATCGGAGATCGGTTTCGAAAAAAATTAAGTTTTAAGGTCCTTAGCCTGATTTCATCGTCGTAAACGACACATATTTATGTTTTTTTCTACTTTGGTGGTTATATTAAAAGTTCAATCTCGGAACTGACACTTACGCTATTTTGGCTTTTAATAAAAATTTCTTGATTGCACGTTAACCTGTTTCAGCTAGAAATACTTTTTTATAAAATCCCGGTTGGGATATTTTGTCAGTTTGAAAAAAAAACACAATCGTCGTTTAGTATGTTTAGGCTACATTTCCGAGACTGATTGTCGCTTACCCTTATTTTCCCTGTCCCTGTTCAAATTCTCTAAGGGACTTAACAAAAATTGTCGTAGTGATTGTCACCAAACATATTGCCGCTTATCCTGTGTTTCCCTCCCGATATTCAAACGAATGTGATGGTTATTTAATAATGTAAAACTAAAATTTACACTTACGCTAATTTCATGTCACGGAATTTGTTAGTTACCTTGTGCAACAGAAAACGAAAACGTCGGTTACCCATTTCACAAACCGACAGTGAACATTTGGTGCGCAGGCTACCCCGGCACAAGCGCCACGCCTGCACGCGAACCTTATGGCGCGCAAAGTGAGTCAACTTGAACTACAATTTATAAGGTGTGTTTACATTAGTAATGATTAATAGTTCATAGAATGCCATCCAAAAGTTTTTATACTTGATTGGTAGGTACAGTTACTTGGTGCACATTGCACTTACTTAAGGTTAGCGTCTTTGATAGTTAAAATAATTAATAACTTATTAGTCTCAGGACGTCATGGCTCAAAAACAACGGGCATGTGACATCAAGGGAAAAGCATTGCGCTTTTCTAAAATAAATTTACGTGCACGAAGGATTAATAACTACCACGGGGAGACTATCCTTGACATTAATAATGGTATAATAGGTTGCGATATCGAAGACGGAGGTAATGAAAGACTGGTTTTATCTTTATACAGTAAACTAAAAAAATCTTACGCATTTTCAACATGTTACCTACATATTGAAAATCTTACTTTAAATATTGTTTATTATTTTAAATATTTATAAATGATAACTTATTATGATGCGCATTATTTCGATAAGACTGTGTTTTCGATTACTTGTATTCCTAATAGTTTAGTGAGATAATGTTAAAATATATAAGTACGTTAGTCTATTATTTAATATTAGGTCCTTACATATGAAATTGGCGTTTTTCGTACTGGCCACTTTAATCACAAATTTCTCCTCTTTGGTAAGGAATTCCAAATTCAAATTTGTACAGCTATAGACTCATGTATTTGTGCTTCGATGATCGTCATTCATTTGTTTTGTTTTCTTCTGTTTTTTTCTGTTTGCGTCACTCATTTTACAAAATGGAAAACTTAAAATATCGCATTATTTACGTGTACGAGTTCCGCCGTGGCACTAGTGCTGCGGAAACAACTCGAAGGGTGAATGATGTGTATGGCGGTCGTGTTGCAAAAGAAAACACAGTTCGTTTTTGGTTCCAACGTTTTCGTTCTGGAAATTTTGACCTGCAGAACAAGCCCCGTGGACGGCCTGAGACTCAAGTTGATAATGAAGAGTTGAAGGCTATTGTGGAAGCGGATCCATCGCAAACCACGTCCGAGTTAGCTGCAGGCTGCGATGTTAGTGATAAAACTGTTTTAATTCACTTGAAGCAAATTGGGAAGATTAAAAAGCTTGAAAGGTGGGTACCTCACGAATTGACTGAAGCAAACCGGCAAACGCGCGTCGACTGCTGCGTTACATTACTAAACCGGCACAATAATGAAGGTATTTTAAACCGAATCATTACCTGTGATGAAAAATGGGTTCTTTACGATAATCGGAAGCGCTCAGCGCAATGGTTGGATCCTGCCCAGCCAGCCAAATCCTGCCCCAAGCGAAAATTAACCCCAAAAAAGTTACTTGTAAGCGTTTGGTGGACTAGTGCCGGTATTGTTCATTACAGTTTTCTCAAATCTGGCCAGACTATTACGGCTGATGTCTATTGTCAGCAATTGCAAACCATGATGGAAAAGCTAGCGGCTAAACAACCTAGGCTGGTCAATCGCTCCACGCCACTGCTGCTTCACGACAACGCTAGACCACACACTGCGCAACAGACGGCTACTAAATTAGAAGAGCTTCAATTGGAAAGTCTAAGACATCCTCCGTACTCCTCGGACCTTGCTCCAACAGATTACCATTTTTTTCGAAATTTGGATAACTTCTTGCAAGGGAAAAAATTCAACTCCGATGGGGCAGTCCAAATCGCCTTCAAAGATTTTATTGATTCCCGTCCGACTGGTTTTTTTAGTAAAGGGATCAATGAACTACCTATAAGATGGCAAAAGTGCATAGAAAATAATGGTTCATACTTTGATTAATTAAATATATTATATTAAAAAATATTCGACTTTTTGTTCCTCCCATACAAAACGCCAATTTCATATGTAAGGACCTAATATCAGTAGGATATGACTTTCATTGATCTTTAAAGATTTTTTTTATTTAAGATATAGAACATGTAGTAGAGTTGTGGAGACTGTAATTCAGAGAAAATGTGAATTTGTGTAATTTTTTATTCATATTAATTACATATTAATTAAACATTAAAAGATTTTACACATTATAAAAAAGAGGTGTCTTGTTGAACATGTGTAAGATTTTTAATATGTAGGTAGTTTATTTTATTTTATTGTTTCCATACTACTTTGTTGACAAAGAAAATTACAATTCAATAATAAAAACAAATTAGAACTAGTATTTACAATTATAACAGTTAAGCTAACTGCAGACTGTTGCAAACAATTTACAGGTAGCTCAACTGATCCATATCAATACCAGTCGGAAGCGTCCCCAAGACGCTGGCTGCATTGCCCCGCTGTATGGCAATGCTGATGCGCTGCGCCAGATACCCGCCAGCTCTCAGGTCACGCGTCGCGTCGACCAGACGCTCAGATAACTTTAGTAAAAAAAACTAAAAACTAAAACTAAATTAAACTTTACTTTTTAACGGTAGTTTATTGTTATAAATATTGATTATTTATTGTGTTATATAGATATATATAGATATGACTGTATTTTTGATTACTTCTATTGTATTCCTAATAGTTTGTAGTGAAATATTGTTAAAAATATATAAGTAGGTACGTACGTACCTGTCTAATATTTTAGTATTAAAACGATAGGATTTTCATTGATATCCAAAGATTTTTATATTTTAAGATATAAAAACTAATAGTAGTGTTGTGAAACTATAATTCAGAGAAAATGTGAATTTGTGTCATTTTAAATTTCAATAAATACTGCTGATTTAATATCGAAAAGCTTTTAATATCTGAGATGAAGTTACGAGTTACTTTGAGTAATTTGATAGACTGAAAGACACAGTGTTTCGTCGATTACAAAAAGCCAAACGTTTCTTTCAAGGATTTTACTTAGTACCATATTTCTCCGTCCGTCTTTCAAATGTCAATAACCAGTTATATCAAAACTCAGTTATGCTGCTTTTCTTCGACATAAATAATACAAAAATAACTGTTTAATCATTTAGGCTGGAAGTAAATGAATAAGAGTTTTTCATATAAGACGTTCTGGCTGTTTGTAAAATCAGGACCATTTAGAAGTAAGCGACAGTGAAGGGTGTAAACCAGATTATTTATACCTAATTGTTAATGCCATTTTGTAGAGTGACAACAAAAAGCTAAATAGTGAAATGTTCAGGCTTTCGGAAGCTAAAACATAATTTTTATGATTTTTTTTGTATATTTTCAACTTTAAACCTCTCTCCTGTAAAGTTTGAAAAACGTAAATTAGCCTTCTTTGGCTGTTAAGCATCGATATTGGTATACTTGACAACCGTTCGAAACCCTCGGAGCGCGAATCACACTCGCACTTGACGGATCTTGTTTTATTGTCGTGTTTTACTTTACCTTTACCTTAAAATGGTGAACTAACGCCCATTTCTGTTTCGTTAGTCCAAACTAACTTGACTTGTAATCCACGACGTAACTAACTTTTAACTTAGCTACGTCGTAGATTCTAGAACATAACATAAACATTCCACATTATTTTTGGACAAACACATTGTTGGACAAAAGCGTCCCCTCACATGACTTAATGACAGATACCTCGACCCTAGTTTTATACCATGCGTTACGAAGGTAAAAATGTGATGAAATGTGGTGGACGCATTTTAATTCCTTACGCACATGCCATTACGGCGACGCTCGGCCTTTGTCAGTCCAACAATGAGGCCTTTTACCGTGATTTATTGCAGAACCCTACTTCAACACAGAATACTCATCTGTGCAGAAGTGACACTGTGCAAAAGTAGAAGGTAGTATGGCTATAATCATGAATAGCTTACGATAATCATGAATTAATCATGAATTATACGTGTTTTTTCACAGTCTTAAGAATACGAAAGTGACCAAAAAAAATTTAGGTTATGGTACTGGTGTGGGGTATTGGTGTGTTCCGTCTATGTATGTCGTAAATTTATGGGAAATTATAATGAATTCTAAGAATCCAAATATAGAGTCAAGTACGTACATTAATTACAAACGCAAACTTTTGGCTAGCCACGCGTTGCTACGCTTCGTTGCTTTTCATAACTTGTGCTACAAAATTACTCACAGTAATTCAGAACTTACAAAGTATGTGAGTATTGAGCTCTACCGTAACTTCTCACCTATTTATAACCAGTAATTTTCTTCAAATATTCACATCAGGCAGCCATATGAATGTAAAAGTTCACATAAATTGAGTTTCTGAGAAGTTTTGTAAAAGTGCTCGTTACTCAAGTCTGCCGCGCGACTCGGGACGTGCAGTTGAAATGCAGGCTTTTCTTACAATATATTTGCGGCTAAAGTAAAGAAAATATTTTAAAATGTTTATAAAAGTAAAGCGGAGTATATGTTTCTAGTTGTATGTAAAGAGAGTAATAAATTCGATAAGTAAATAATAGAGTACCGTCACAATAGTTATAACTGTGGTACTTCGGGTTTTCTGCGCGATATGATTTTTTTGACGTCGTTTTTTTCAGTTTAAATTTAAATACATACATCTACGTCTCCGTGGCACAGTTGACCGTGCAGCATCGACGGTACGGTCATCTTTTTTTCCACTATAACGCCAAAAATATTTTTTTCTTGCCGTGGTACAGTCAACTTCACTAGCGCAAAAACGGTGGTACAGTCAACTGGACCAGCTGAACTGTACCACGGACAAGAAGCGTAAGTTTTCTAGTTTTCAATTGAATTCAATCCAATGCGATTATTTCAGACAACCAATAAATTATAATACAAAAATAAATTAAAGTGTTTATAATCGAGTTACATACAAAATTAAAATGTAATGCATAATTAAAATTAAAATCAAAAACAATTAATTACAATTAAAATCATCGTTCACTGTTCAAGAGAGCACAATATACGTTCCTGTCCAGTTTTATGTAGTAAGTAAGTTCTATGTATTATGGAGAACTCTGCTCCGTGCCTAAAAACAAAGCTTGTCTAATCTATTGTTATAAATATTTCGAATCCAAGCGGGCAACCCTACCGGCACTACATAAAAAGGCGCTCTCTTTCACTTCACTTCGCTCGCGACGTCTCATGTAGGACTTGTATTCTTTATGTTCAGTTAGAGTTATTTTTGGTCAGTCTCGCGGGTAGTTGGTATAAGTTGTGTTTTTTCTGGAGGTCACTCTATTACCGATACTGAGGTCAAAATAGACCCTACACGATATATACACAATCTTGGTACCTAAATACAGGTAACTTAACGTGTAACAGGACCAATTCCGCACAAAAAGTTTTTTTTAAAACGTTTCTGATGAAACTGTGGTCAAATGAGAATATCTAATTAGTCGGCAGATATGGCAATCGCAAACGAAGTCGCGGTTACAGCTAGTCTAGACTATAAACAACTACGCTAGATTACCATAATGGGATATTCAGCGATAAGGCCTGTGACCCAGCTAAGCCTACCTATTTACTGGAAGTATGGTACATTTAAACCTATTTGTATAATTGTTTGTCCGTTATCTTAATTGCCGATCGGAGCTTAGCGGACGGTGGGCTGATTTTCGATTTTCGAGGCGGTTTAGAAGAGATAAGCAGTGATAATCTTCAATATACCTTGAGCTTGCCTTAGTAAGTTTATTTGCTTTGTGTGGCTTGCGTAACTCAAAGGTGTCAGGGTAGAGCTCATTAGTCAGTCTGTGTCAGCGGTACCGAGCTAGATTGAAAAAAATTACAATGATGCTCGTTTTTTTAACCGACTTCAAAAAAGGAGGAGGTTCTCCATTCGACTGTAGGTTTTTTTATGTGTGTATTTTAATTAATATTTCCATTACTTTATAAGTTAAATCGCGCTTTCTAAGTGTTCCGGGCTTAAAACGACTTTAAACCGAAACCAATTTTATTTATAGACCTTCGTTTGACCACGATCTCACCTGGTGGTAAGTGCCGATGAGACCGCCTTAAATCATGAAGGTCTAAAAGCTACCTATTACAATGGTGCTAAATACCTATTAATTACGGATGTAAGCACGTTAACTACGAACCTTATTTGTGTCGGAATAACAACAACGGGGACTTTTTCACGGTGAGTTCTTCGATTCTAGACGCGCGCGTTCCGCATCTCTTTGAGCACTACGTAAGAGCGCTCGTTGAGCGCGCGCTGCGAGCGCAGGGGGGGGGGGAGCGGTAGCGGTGCGCCGCTTGTTATTGCTGCAGAGCGTGGGAGTCATCATCTCGCACAGATCCCAGCGTGTTGGTTGTTGGGATCCTCTGGGTGCATACGGAACTAATAGTATCTACACCCGGCTTTATACTGCTATTCGTCTTCTCACGGAGACACGGCTTCCAGGCGGTGGTTGGTACATCCGTAAAAAAAACGTAAACTTTACAAAAATCCAAAACCTGGTAATTTTACGTTTTTATTACAGATATCAACCCCGTAGTTTTTATAGTAAAAGTGCTAAGAATTATCTAAAGTGTATTATTTATATGGTTGAGTCTTTAATTTACCTCGTACACATATTTATCAGAACTCTAAAATCAATTTGACGTCCGATGTGGCGCGGCGGGCGAAGGTCCGCCTGCGACGCAGAAGGTTGCGGGTTCGATTCCCGCCTTGGGACAAATGTTTGTACGATCTGCAAATATTTTTCCGGGTGTTCTGGGTATTTTCTATATATAATAAAAAATATGTATCTATGTTATGTAATGTATTAAGTTTATCAGTCATCTACTACCCATAACACAAGCTCTGCTTACTTTGGGGCTATATGATGCTGTGTGGATTGTCCAGCATTATTTATTTATTTAATTCAATTAAGTCCCACGAATGTGACCGTAATAACTTTATTCCTTTACTTTTGTTTTAAATATTTTACGGTTTACCTTTTTGCTCTACATGTTTTGCTTGTAGTATTAATATTCCAGTATTCACATAGGTTGTGTTACAATCAAGTTTTAGACCTACATTATTGAAACATTGTTATTTTTTGTGGTTGTAATATGTTTTGTGCGTCTTAATAAATAAAATAAAATAAGTCAAAGTGACAAATTCTCATCAGCACTCATCGTTTACTGAACGTGACTCACTCAACCCCTAGTTTGAGTGACAAATGTCTGACGATATAATATAATAATATAACCTTATACACAGCGATTATAATGAAAAGGAAACTACAGATTCAACGTACAATACACCACAATGTTAGCCTGAACAAACTACGCTTCGGTTGCGTCAAACGATCATAATATTCTACCCTCACGATATAACAGCTGGTTTTGTCAGGTTGAACACCTTGGTATTTTTCAGGCCCTTTACCTACGTCAAGAACACTCTCATCCTCAATCAAACGTATTCGACCCTTCAGCGAAATAATTGGCGAATACCTTCGTAGTAACCGTCAGTACAGAATTTTCTGGAAATGCCATTACAAGATGTATACTTGTAGGAGCCGGCGAGGGTAATGGTTATTTTCTTGCTATTGATTTAAACTGCAAATTACCATCAGGTGAGATTGTGATCAAACGAAGGTCTATTCTCAGTAAAAAAAAACTGTTTTTTTTTACTGAGAATAGACCTTCGTCTACCGTCGACCTTCATCATTGTAATTTTTTTCAACCTAGCTCGGTATCGCGCTGACACAGACCGACTAATGAGCTCTTCCTGCAAATTTTGCAGAGACAATAAGTTTCCGATACTGTAAATAAAACCAAGGTAAATTGTATAAGCACAAAACAGGTTGTTATTATAGTGTTTTTGTGTTCATTAGTCATTGAATTCAAGTTTTAAGGTAGAGAGTGGTTATTAATATAGTAGTATCCTAAAAATTAAATTCAGGTTACCTTTTAGAATTTCATTTTCAAAATATTCCTTTCTGTAATCTGGAATATATAATATACTAGCTGCAGCCCGCGGTTTCGCACGCTTTTTTCCGGAATAAAAGGTAGCCTATGTCCGGCCCCGGGATACCATCTACCTCGCTGCCAAATTTCACCGAGATCCGTTCAGCCGTTCTTGAGTTATAAATAGTGTAACTAACACGACTTTCTTTTATATTTATATAGAATATTAAATATAAATATAATAATAAAGCACATATAAATAGTACAGACCTCCGTGGAAATAGCGATATCCTATTCGCATTTATAATTTTACCGGGTTATTGTATGAAATGTTGCTGAGTTCCCATAGTCTTTCATTTGCAACTAAATACGTACCTATACAAGAAGCGTCGCAAACATAATTTCCATAACCACTGGAAGGGGTACAATTGTTTATGATGTTCGCTCACTGTTCGCTACTTCTCTAGAGCTATTACATTTTGTCGTTATCACATTCTGCCGAAATTCAGTGCGTATTAAGTAGGCTTTACAAGATGATGTTGGTTCACACTAAGTTACTTGACAGAGGTGGCTTTTGTGAACATCTTAAATACCTTACCTGCCTGCAAACAACTTCAGTTGAATCAGTTAAGTCACTAAAAACCCTGATAAAAGAATAAAATTAATGAAAATGTTTATTGTTTATTGTTTTTGTGTCACAGAAAGCAACGTCTTCCGCATTGCTGATATATATCATATTTAATTTCAGGCACCTACTGTACGTTTTAATTACAGTTACAAAAATCAACCACCCAACTTGTACTCCTCTCAGGAAATTACAGTTGGTACCTACCTATAATGATTGCCGCGTAGTCTGAACCTTCAGCAACATAAGATACGCTATTGTGTCGGTCTTGAGCGGGAAATGGATGCAATGATGGCTTTTCCCATCTAATGGGCTTCGAAATGAGCACTCTTCCCCATATATTGGGACAGGCCGCTTGACTCGCGAGAATATAACTTCACGACCTTTGTTTTCGACTGGTTGGAAACGGTTTTTTTAGCAGGTCTTTTGACTTTGACGGTACTGCTGACTTGTGAGATTCAATAGTTCTGAGGGGTGAGTCTATTTGACGTTAGTAAAGAGACTTGATCGTGATGTCTCCTTTTTGTGTGGGGGCTTTCTGCACCAAATTGTATATAATAAGGAGACGTTACGATCACGTCTCGTTCCTAACGTCAAATAGACTCACCCCTCTATTGGAATTTGCGTCGTTTTGAAGAAGAACACTTATTAATGAAACTAGCTATCAAATATTCCGCTACCTTGCCTTAGACATTTAATAATGCTATATAGGTATTATAAAGAGTTCTCTCAGAAGCAGGTAACAAATTCTCAAAGAGTACCTTCATTTTTTAAAAAAAAAAAAAAAAATACTGTTTCATTTAATAAAAAACGAATGAAATCATAATATGCAAGTTATCACAAATTGAATAGACCTTTCTAAATATTTACCGATACAACAACCAGCCCTTTGGGACGTATGAAAATTGAATAACAAAAATGTGGGTCTTAAAAGGTCGTGTTTGTTTCCCCTAATTATGGGGGTATAGGTAAGCCAAACAACTCAAACTATTTAATGGGACCAAAATATTTGAGTACGGATCGCAATGGACCTACATTACTTGGTATATTATTTCTGCATAAAGTTTTACTTTTTACGAGCTTATTTATTTGTGTAAGTACACCAAGAAGTATACCTGGTAGAATACCTAGGTAACTTCCTATTAAAGATAGCTGGGTATGTTGGTGTATGAAAAGGGCATACCCTTTTCATACACCAACATACCCAAACCCCCAAACCATAGTTTGGGGGTTGTGATAGTTGACGCTGGTTGATCCCCAAACTGCCCTTTGAGATTGGTAATCGGTATGGAGCTTGGTTGGAGGTCAAGGAAAGTCCCTGGTGTGGTATTGTACGAACTAGGTATATTCACAAGACACGTTATGGTAAATTAAGCTACTGCCGCCAACTTATGGTATAAACGGTAAATGGTGTTGGGTTGAACTCGTGACGATGGCGGTCGATCGCGAACTGAGTAAATTTAGGTAACCGCGAGCAAATACGCATTCAACTGCAAGCGCAGCTAAACGCATATCTGCTGAGTGGTCGGTTTACCCGAACATACTCCCGACAACGAGATGAGGATGCTGTGGTTTGGTGAATGATGGTGATACATAACAACTTCATCTTAATTATGTCATCTAATACAGCAAACATAGTTGATAAAATATAAATTGGTATAAAGCAAATATATAAAAGCACATTGGTCTTAATCTGAATAAACATAGAATATCTAAAAGCTAACCAGTAAAATGGTATTGTACAATATGTAAATAAACCTTATCACTAAAATATTGTTTCTTCCTCAAAACCGTTATTATCTAGCCCCCTGTCCGTTCTACCTCGCCTAGCCACTCTGTCCGGCCAACGATTGGTATAACTCTTGAGCTGAAAACCGATTTCACTTCTTTTATTTAATTGGTTAGCACTGAGCACTTCTGGGCCCTCTGGGCGCCTATTTAACTCACTAGCACTAAAAAGTTCAACTGGTGGTGGTGGTGGTGTACTGGCAGGCCTCGGCGGAGCGGAAGTTTCAGCAAACTCCTGTTGACGGTGACTTCCGCGTCGACGCCGAGGTCTAGAGGGCGGCGGGGTCGCTGCCTCTGCGCCCTGCGTGCAGCGACCCTCGCCGCCGCGCCCCGCAGCAGGTCCCCGTCGGCAGCAACGACCGCTCCTCCACATCCATGCTACTACAGCGCTCACTACGCCCGCTAAAGTGATGTAGCTGATGGCGTAGTGGTGGATGTCATGGTAAGATATTTCTTCGACTTCTGTGCTACTATTCTTTAGTTTTTCGATGGACTCTCCTAAACTCGTAAAGGATGAGTTTAGGCTCCCTTCTTGGTTAGTTTCGTAGTTCGGTATTTTTACGTTAACTATATGGTTGATCTGGTCTAGTTCAGGAATGTAGATATCCGATGTTATGTTGACTTGGTTCGACTGGTGACGAATGGTATACAATGTAAAGTCATTGCCTTTGATGATACACTCCTGGATGGTCGCAATAACCCCACTTCCGCTCAGCTGGCGTACGATAACTTGGTCATTACATATTATCTTTATTTTATACGTATCACAACAAAAGAAAAAATGCTGAGACGACGATCGTAGCGTGACCCAATTATTTGCACAGTTTGACGTTTCTACATTACATCTGTTGGTTTCTTTATTTATTGCGCAGAAATTATCATCATTGTCTAGCTTGTTTATACATCTGTTGGTTTCTTTATTTATTGCGCAGAAATTATCATCATTGTCTAGCTTGTTTATAGGTTTGCGCTGCGGACATAAATATGCTAGTCCATGGTGTGCGCATTCCATGAGTTCATCATTGGTTACAGTAAAGTAGCAGTCTCTTTTTAAGTTGACTGCCACGTATTCAGAGATTGGTGATATTTTTACCATCTTGGTATTTATTTGGTGAGGTACAGTCAGTAATTTATATAACTGATAGCTTTCTCTGGCTATGAGCGGGAATGTTATTTCTATTATGACGTATGCTTTGGTGGCTTTGGCCTTGACCTTTAGAAGCTTGTAGATGTATTGGAAATCGGTATCGATATTTTTTATTGGTAAGGTGAGATCGGTAGGCATCTGACCGCTTATTGTTTGAAGCTCACTTTTCAGTTGCGTTGGTGTAAGTAGGTTCATACTTATTTGACCATGGTAGATGTCTGTGATTGTGTCAATAAGCGTTTCCTGTAGTCTTCTTAGGCTCTGTAGTAAGGTGTTACAAGCCATTGCAGTTAGAGTAAACTCTTGAATGTAAGAAACGTTTTGAAGTTCTCGTTGAAGAATGCTAGTGTTCTCTTGGAAGTCGTTTAATTTTTTATTTATTAACTTGTGTTGTTTATCGACTGTCAGCTCCATTTTCTTCATGAGATTGAATTTCGCTTCAATAACAGAGGTTTGGTTTTTCCAGAGGCTTGATAGATGTTTCTCGTTACGCTGTATGGTCTCTATGTCCTTGGTGTACTGGTCTGCGAACCGAGAATCTAGCACTCCAAATAGTTCATTAGCTAGATACCCGACACCGTCGATAAGACCGCGGCGCCGGCGGCGTCTAGCGTGGATATTATAATGTTGAGTTAGCAAAAGGTCGTTGTAGTATTTTAATTCCTTGAACTCGTGTTGGGCTTGTTGTAGGATAATATTACAATGGGATTGGTTTTCTATGGTAGCGCATAACTTATCTAAATAGTTTGATATTTTTTGATATGCGTCTATTCCTGTCCAATATGGTTCCATGTCGTGATATACGATCAGCGCCCACTTATCTCGGATTAGTTGTAGTTTCGATATGGGATCAAAATAGAGAGTTTGATTTTTTGGTAGTTCTCTTACACTGTATAGACTGAGAGCTGGCGATAAGAATGTCATGAAAGAAAATAGTGCTGTAGCAATGGTAAATAATTTTGGCCGGTATCTCCTTCGTTTTGGTTCTGGTTTGGTTTCTGGTTCCTCTTCTGATTCGCTTTTTTGTTTTTGGTCGATTTCTGGTAAATGCGGAGCATTTTGATTAACAGGTAAGATAGACAGTTTGACGATTGGCCTTTTTATTAAACCGTTTTTGGTTTTGAGTGTCACGGCTCGCACTAAACCGTCATCGCCCGGGTGGGTGTCAATGACGCGGCCCATTGCCCATCTTCCAGCTGGTATATTGTCATCTTGAATAGTTACTAAGTCCCCAACGGTGATGTTGTTTTGGGTATCCTTCCACTTGTTTCTTGCGGAGAGCTGGGTTAGGTACTCAACCTTCCACCTTTTCCACAAATCATGGAACATCTTAGACGTCAAGTGCCACCTGGTTCTAGCATCTTGTTCGGTTTCTATCATTGTTATTCCTGGTCGTCCTGATAGAAAGTGGGCTGGCGTAAGAAAATCGAGATCATCTGGGTCTTCTGTTAGGGCGCAGAGAGGACGAGTGTTAAGGCACGCTTCAATTCTGGTTAACAGCGTGCTATATTCCTCGTAGGTAAGTTTTTGGTGACCGATTACCCGTTTTAAATGGAGTTTAAGGCTTCGGACCGATCTTTCCCATAATCCCCCTGCATTTGGCCAGCTGGGCACGTTGAAATGCCATTCTATTCCCATTTCGGTGATCTCTTTCAAGCCATCTTGAAGAAGCTGGTTATATGCCTCCTGAAGCAATCTATCTGCTCCCACGAAGTTGGTGCCATTGTCACTGTAGACATGTCGTGGAGCTCCTCGTCGTGCAGTCATTCTATGCAGTGCCGCCACAAATGCTGCGCTACTCATATCAGATACAAGCTCTATGTGTACGGCTTTAGTTACCATACACACGAAAATGGCTATGTACCCCTTCGTGGTTTTGACGCCTCGTCCTTTGTTGGCCTTTACTTCCACGAATCCTGTATAGTCTACTCCACAATGGTAGAATGCGTCTTCGGGATTTACTCTTGAACCCGGAAGGTCTCCCTGAAGTTGGTACTGCTTTAAAGGGTCATGTCGCCTACACGTCACGCATAGTCGAATAAACTTTTTGGTTGCCATGTAGCCGCCGATTATCCAATATTTACGCCTTAAATTTGTTATAGTTAAGCGCGCCCCTCCGTGGAAGGTTAACTCATGAGCTTGTTTGATGAATAAAGTGGTTGCTGTATGGTTATGTGGTAGTTTAATGGGATGTTTCATCTCATGACTTATCTGTGCATTTCTTAGTCTTCCTCCTACTCTCATTATTCCATCTTCGTCAATAATCAGATTTAGATTTAAAATTTTACTCTTCATGTGCACTTTTTCGTTTTTGTGTAAATGAACCAGGTCGTTATAAAATTCAGCGTATTGAATTGTTTTGATAATCAGCATTTTGGCGTGTTTTAGCTCGTGTAGCTGGAGGTGAGGTTGGTGAACTCGCTGCTTGTTAGGTAAACGTAGTATCCATGCAAAAATACGTATTATTTTTGTGACGCAAATAATTTATCTAACAATTGGTTTACTATTTTGGTAATGGTTGGTGAGTTTTGTTCTAGGACTATTGCATTGGACTGTCCTAGGGACGATTTTTTCTCTTCTAAATTGGTTTGGTAAATGGTTTGGTTGTTATTATGGTGTTTATATGTATGTAGCCACGACGGACCTTGCCGCCATAGCGCGTGATCCTTAAGTTGTTGCACATAAAGGCCACGGCTTGCGCGATCCGCCGGGTTATCATTAGACTTTACATATCGCCACCTTTCTGCTGGTACGATATTTGTAATCTTTTTCACGCGATTTGCCACAAACTGCTTCCATCTCGCGGGATCACCCTGGATCCAACCTAGTACTGCGGTAGAGTCTGTCCAACAGTGTATTTCTATCTGGTAGTCAACTAAGCAGCTCTGGACCTTTTCTAACAGTTGAGTTAAGAGTTGAGAGCCCATCCAAGTTTCGGCGTGGTTAAAGTCTTGTTTAGGGGGCTTAGTCTGGCCTTTGCTGCTACTAGTGTTACTGTAGTTTTATTATTCCTAATGACCTTGCAATAGATTACACATGAGTACGCTAAGTTTGACGCGTCGGAGAACCCGTGTAGTTCAATAGTTTCATTTTCTCCTATTCCCAGCCATCTATTTATTGTTATTGTTTTTATTAGGCTTAGCTCTTGTCGTAGCTTGGTCCACTCGGTGTCGATTTCTTTTAGTAACTTATCATCCCAATCTAGCTTTTCTAGCCAGACCTTTTGGAATAGAATTTTCATGCTGGTGCTCACTGGGGTAAGCCACCCTAAAGGATCAAAAAGCTTAGATATGTCTGATAGAAGCGATCTTTTCGTAGCCTCAGAAGTTGGTTTTGGTTCGAATCTTTTTCTACATCCCTAGGTTGCCTGGGAGAAATCGCTCTCAGCGATAAGGCCGCCTATTGTACTAAATATTTGGTAATTGTAGATATAAGGTTTATATTATGTTATTTTTTAAGTACAATAAAGTGTTCATTCATTAATTCATTCTTAACTGAGGAGAAAACTCCAACAGTTGGTACTACTTCCTTCTGATGCTTTGGCTTGCTTCAGGGCTTTTTTTTTTCAAAGCATCTGAAGGAAGTATTCTGATGCTTTGAAAAAAAAAAAAGCTCTGAAAATCTAAAGCCATTCAAAACAAGTGTGAGAAAATCCCCTATTTATTCCCGATAATTAAAATATTGCAACCCCAACACTGCCGTAATCGATGCCGAAGCATTCACCACCGTCAAGAAAATTTGTCACTTTAAGGATACCAATAAGAATTTGTTTCGCTTATGACATTCTATTTTAAATTATAACTAGGATTATTTAATTAAAAATAATATTGACATGCATGATTTACCTGACCTTGAAATATGTATTTGTGTTGCGCGGCGAGTGCATTCGGTTCCAGATACCAGCTTCTGCACTCAATCGCCAGGCCAAGGGTCAGTGCAGACAATGCCAATCTTCGCGGGTTGCGAGCCCAAAGCTTCAACTCGGTGCTCACACGTGGCACTCGGCAAACCCGGTCTGCGTCTGCTGTCCGGTGAAGTAGTCGAGGGGCGTGAAGTAGATGACTTACAAGCAGCTGTTTAACCATGGTTAAACAGCTGCTTGTAAGTCATCTACTGCATGCATGATTGATTTACCTGACCTTGAAATATGTATTTGTGTTGCGCGGCGAGTGCATTCGGTTCCAGATACCAGCTTCTGCACTCAATCGCCAGGCCAAGGGTCAGTGCAGACAATGCCAATCTTCGCGGGTTGCGAGCCCAAAGCTTCAACTCGGTGCTCACACGTGGCACTCGGCAAACCCGGTCTGCGTCTGCTGTCCGGTGAAGTAGTCGAGGGGCGTGAAGTAGATGACTTACAAGCAGCTGTTTAACCATGGTTAAACAGCTTTGCAGGAATTGAACTTAGCTACCGGCGTATACTAGAAGGAATCCCTGATGATGCAGTGAAAGTCCAACCTTCTCTGAATAATAATATGCGTTTATTTCCACGCTAACACTAAAGCACTACTGAACTTTGTGGAGCCCGCGACTCGGCAAACGTAGGGTACGGTCGTCCTACACTACGTTTGCCGAGTCGCGGTCTCTACTCGAGAACACGTTTACCCCAGCAGTTGTCGGTTCTTCGCGTGATATGGACGGCCCACTGCCATTTCAGCTTGCTAACTTTTTTAAAAATTTTTTTTTGGATCTCCCTAATTGTAGTATTGTATGTAATCCTACATTGTACATATCGTTCATGTGATCAAAAATAAAAATAATTTTACTTGGTACATAATACCTTCAGAAACTCTAAGCATACTGCACAGAACAGGTAACATTAATAATGCACAACGTAAAACAAGCAAAATGCAAAATGGCTAGACGCACAGACTAATTTGATACAGACTCCGGTCATCAGGACACTTAGGATAATGCAGATAAAGCCGACAGCGGGCGGGCTAAGACCGGGACTTGGACTTGCAAGCTCTGGACGCAGATTTTACGGATACCTATGTTTGTTTAGTGTCTTTGTAAATCACACTGATATTATAAAGGCGAAACTTTGTTGTGTGTTTGTGTCTATGTTTGTTACTCCTTCACGTTCAAAACGGCTTTGGATGAAGCTTGGTATCAAGGTAGCTTATATCCTTGGAACCCGGAAAAGTGCAGTTTTCCGGGGGTTTTGGAATTATCAAATTCGCCGCAATAAAATAATATTAAGCCTCCCACTGCAGGAAGAAGGCTTTCCGGGGGAAAATGAAACACTGAAAACAATATTATTACAAAAATGCTAGGTACTATTCAATCCACGAATTCTTATCCGATGATAGTTTAAAGCAAATAACCAAAAGTGTACTAGCTGACATACAGATTTACACCTGCAGATTAAGTTAGTAAGTACATACCTAATCACGAGATATTGGAGCTGTTTATTTTATTTGAATTTATCTACAACTGTAATGTTGGGGGCCAAACTATTGAATTTTCCGATGATATTATTTTTGTCTAAACAAGAGTCCGAAATAAAAAGATCGCACTTTGTAAAATTTAATTCCAAACCTATTTTTCTAAATTCATCTGTGATGATTTTTAGACCATCAAAAACTGTGTTTACCTCTCCACCTAATGTTCCGTCATCCAAATACCAAACATTGAGCTCGGATCGGAGACGTTGAATTATCGGTTGGATGGCAAGGCTAAATATGGCCGGACCAAGAGGGTCGCCCTGCTGACATCCAACAGCGGACAAAATGACTTTGTTCCTGTAAATTAATTTTGACGGTGAACCATAACATTGCCAGAGACAAGAGTAAATTTCTGGAATATTGTCTTTAATTTCTTTTTAGCAAGGCGCCCCTTTCTACGGCACTGAAGGCGTTGTTGACGTCTACCTTCAGAATAACCTCCCTATAATTTTGAATAAAATTACAATAAATGATATGAATATGAATACCCTTCTACACTTTACGGTCTAGATCTATTGGGGATCAATCCTTGTCAATCGAGTCAAGCTCCTCTCGCCATCTTTGCTTGGGTCTGGAGCACGCATAAAGCATTGCTCTACCTATGAATTGGCGACTTGTTCGATGGGGTTAAAATATCAGTTTATTGTGAAGAGTAGAGAGTCTAGAAAACTCTGTTTACAATTTGACTCTGGAAACAAAAGGTGGATTATTACCTACAACCTTTACCACCACAACAATGCAGAGTCTAGAAGTTGGTCTCCCATATTCTAGTACCTAGGTATGCAATGCACTCTCCCAAGATTACACGTTGCAATTGCTTGATGCTCTCACCTCACCTACATCACTAGGGACCTTTGCAAAATTACATTTATGTATGAGCACGCTTGAATAATGGATTATTAGGCACCTTATTTTGAGCATTAATTTAAAAAATAAGCTGGTTAAAAGATACCTTCACTAAAAAGGCCATTCTTATCCATATTTTTGGAATCGCTAGAACTTTGTATTTTACGATCATGGTATCATTCTAAAAATAGAAAAAAAACACAACTTAATATAAGTGTTAAAATGTCGTTTGTCATATTTGTCACATTTGACAAAATATGATCTAAGCGGGACAGCTTCTGTTTTCGAAGTTTATGACACTCCGACTTAGACACTGGCAGAGTCGTAGCAAGTGGCGCCATAAAAAAAAGAAGTTGAAGTTGAAGCGCCCGTCTATAAATAAATATAACAAATACAACACATACAACCAAACACAAACATACAAACAAACAAACAACATCACACCCACGCATATACCGTGTCAGTTCCGTCGCGGGTAGAAATGAATCCCTATTTCCCTTGGTCACGGCATCACGCGTGAACGGCTGGACCGATTTCGCTAAGCTAAGCTTGACATTTCATGACAAATAATTAATATGAAATGAAGATAGGAATATAACGGAATAGTTGTATTCTCTTTGGATAAGAAATATGTCGGTGCGAAGACGTTATTTCAATATGAAAATCTAGTTTTGAGAGTTAATTTGATTGTTAAACCACTTAATGTAATCATAGAATTGAGTTAAGTTTAATAAAATTGTAAAAAAGTCGAAGACTTAGCTTCGCGACGGCGATTTTTTCGGCGGAACCGTTCGACGCGGCTATAAATACGGCCGTCGGCCAAGCCAGAATTCATTCTTTCTCGAGTCATCGGACGGAACGGACCTCTGCTATGGCGCTGGTGACATCATGCATCAGCATCATGCATCAGCATCAAGCATCCGCATCATTTATCAGCACCATTCATCATCATCATCATGAATCAGCATCATGCATCAGCATTCGCATCATGCATCAGCATCATGCATCAACATCATGCATCTGCATCATCATCATCATGCATCCGTATCATGCATCAGCATCAGCATCAAGCATCCGCATCATCGGATAAATAGAAAATTTAACGACGATAATAGCACTTCGAATTCAATATTCATAGATAGGACAGGACAACGTCTGTCGGGTCAGCTAGTCACATAAACAAAATGTCGTGTTATGTTTAACTCCTACTTAACTCCGTCGAAGCCTACAATGACAACTACTTTCACTTTCTTCGTTCTAAAATGAGCTTCCTATTCTAGATCAGGATTCATTTTCTACATGCAAATACTAGATTATTTTATACAGTGAATAAAATATATATATATATATAAACTAGCTCTGAAGGTTTGCAGAAGTTCTCACAAGTTCTTAAACTAGTTATATGTACCGTACCAGGTTTGCCTGGATGAGTTTATGTGATTGCATTCGCTCAAGTAATGCTGTGGGAAGAAAGTGTTTCAGCAAACTTTGATTTAGTAGTGCTGAGATGCCGCTGAGTTAAATTATGTTAGGAATTAGGTTAGGAATATTTCTTCTTCCTATAAGTAGTGCCTCTCCATTTCTAAAAATATCGCCTTCTTAAACTTTTCCTTATCTAGGCTAGGTTAAATAAGTTTTTACTATCTTTACTTACTTTCTAAGTACATATTTTTTTTTAAGTCTAGCCTGAGACAGCTTGATCGAAGCACAAGTAAAGTTCCTTAAACCTTCCCCTTTTGAATTTTTATGTATTCTGCTTTCCTTTTATTTTAACATTGATTTATGACAAAAAAACAAAAGATGGACCTAATAATGTTGTCTGATTTAATAAATGAATTTAATTTAACTTATGCCAGCTTCTCGCTGTCTGGTGTCTTTCTATTGAAGGTTGGCGGTCCTGCTCTCGATATTTTCCTTTAATAGGTATTTTGCTTTCTTTGAGCCATGTGCATAAAGAAAGCAAAATCTGCGTAGTTTTTTTCTACCAAAAGTTAGTGTTAGCTAGGCACGAATCTTGTGGGTGACTGAAAAGGTTTTCTTAAAAGCTCCGTAATTCAAATTAAAAGTTGATAACGTTTTATATGTACCTACGGGTAATTAAGGTACGTATGTAGTTTGTAGCTACTACTGTACTTTGTCGTGGCATAAAATCCCTTTACCACAAGTGACAATGAAGGAGCAGAGACATCATAATTATCTGCTTATCAACCTATTGTTTGTAGTAATATCATCATACTAGAAACTATCAATACCTACGCAAGCATTCAGATGATTTGACGAGATTGTTCCTAATGACATGTAAACAAACTCCATAATCAGTCGCACAGTTATCCAAACATCATAGCTATTGAATAATGTTAATAGGTATGTATATATCCAACTCAAACACGATTGCTCTATATTCATAACATGTAGTCATTGTTGCTGATGATTTATGACGATTATGTTATTCTAGTTTTTCATAACATTTCCCACAATATTCAATGGGTCACGCGATCCTCATGGGGGTGAGTCTATTTGACGTTAGTAACGAGACGTGATTGTGACGTCAACTTTTTGTATGGGATTTGCGTAGTTTCCTGTCCGCACGATAGAGGGATAGGATTTCGCGTTCATAGGAGCGGGACAGAGCATAAAATCAAGTTTTTGCTTATTTACAAGAAAACTTCACAATTTATGAAGAAACTGGTTCAAGGAACCAAATGATTAGCCAAAGTACAGTAGTAGGTACATACTACATACGTACATACCTTAATTACCCGTAGGTACTTATTAAACGTTAGCAACTTTTAATTTGAATTACGGAGCTTTTAAGAAAACATTATGTTCATTGTTTGGTCGAATTAAAACATGTATTTTTTTCAAGCTAATGAAAACGTAAAATGAGAAACGATAGAAATAGTAGACAGTACCATATTCTTAGGAATCATCAAAAATAATAAATTTCAATGGACCCACACATAGATGAGCTATCGAAGAGACTTAGTTCTGCAGCTTGTGGTATATAAATACTAGATTATCTAGAAGACGATAAAAAAGCTTGGGACGAGTTGTGCTTCAGCTCGAAAACTAACAACCCAATAAGTAAATGGTTTATTGTTCGCTTCTTTACTTTACCTTAAAAATATTGAAGTGAACAAAAAAATAAGTGATCATTTTATTTCCTAGTTTTACTTGTAATTAGAATTTTCAAATCCCTGCATTCGTTCTGAATTTTAACCAATCACGAACAATGACTCTTTGTAACTTTGAAAGTTTCGTGTTATAATCATACGTCGTTTTGGTTTGAAGTAGGGCCATTTTTTGTTTGGAATTTGTTCTAAATTATGCTTCCTGATATTACTTATTCGTAGGGCACTCCCAATTTTTTTTTCTTGGTACTATTTTTTTTCTCCTATCATGACTAGATGGTGGTTGTTGTTCATTAAAAGACTTTGAACACTTATCAAGGTTTATTGATAGATTTTTACAGGTTGGTTTTTGAAATGAAGGACGCTCTTAAATTATTACGCGAGTCAATTATGCGCCATTTTACTCTATTGACCCGCGGAGTGGATCTCCGTTCGCGCGCACGTCTCTTCGCCTCGAGGCTAGTTTCACACTGAAGCCTTGTGCGGCTTGTGCCTGACTTCAACCTCCATCGTCGCCCGCGGCTTGTTCGTTTCACGAACAGTTGTAGCAATATCATTGCTAATTTCTTATATAATGATGTTCGTCGCACTTTCCCCATAGGCGCACTTGCCCCAACTGATCTTAACTGGGTTGAAATGTAACATAAGTGCACACAACATATAATAGAATGACATGTTAGGACATTGTTTTCAATAATCTAAAACATTTCGTAAGCATTTGAAAAACTATGTTTAATTATTGGGAGAAGGTGGTAACGTGACCCCTTCACAGCGATCGAGTGCGTAGTTCCGTGTCCGCACGATAGAGGCGCTGTACCTAATGTACCTATGGAAAAAAGTGACTCAATTCCTCTCCTCTCTATTCCAACAATTTGTGGAATTCGGCTCTGTTATCACCATACTATGGATACCATTTACCTGTCTGCCAAATTTCATTAAGATTCGCTGAGCCGTTTAGGCGTGAAAGCTTGGATAGCCAAAAGAAAAACAGATACTCCGTAATATAGCTGTTAATTTTAATTCAAATATTCTAGGTTATATAAAAAAACACTCAATTATGCTTCTTTATTCTTCATTTAAAGAAAAATCGCATTTACAAAATACAAGATATTTTATTTTAACATAGGTACAATGGAAATACGAGTTCAAATAGAGGTGGTGCGATTGTTTTTAAAATAACAAACATTTGAACACGAAAAACTTTGTTAGCGCGATCTAGCGCTCGGTCACATTTAGCAGCGCCATCTAGCTCAATTCCGTAAAAAGCTTAATACAATATTTTAGGTAGTATCTTCTGTTACTAAAATATATTGGCTGGGGGATTCTAAAAACGGCTTACAAGCAATATCGTTTGATAGAAAACCGCATTACAGGCTATTACAGGTGACAATAGCTCCTTATCTTTTCACTTACAGCTGCTTCCCGGGTCCCTTCCTGCTTCTGGAATGTATTTTTTTGCTACTCATGGACGTCTAAACAAAAATAGTTCTCTAATACTTGGAGACTAGCTACTGCCCGTGGTACACGTCGTGGATATCATTAAAAGTTGCCGTTGTTCCTAGTTCAACCATAGTTCAACAACAAATTTTTAAAGAGTTTATGGTCGTAGATAAAAAGCTATGAATATAAATGAAGCTAGCGAAGCGAGCCTTGGAGTTTGGTGAGGTCGAGTTAGCAATAATGTCTTTATTGCTAACCCGACCTCACGTCATAGAAAGCTGAGACGACGACGCAAAGGCGCGA
This sequence comes from Eupithecia inturbata, assembly GCA_963662085.1. Classification (NCBI taxonomy): domain Eukaryota; kingdom Metazoa; phylum Arthropoda; class Insecta; order Lepidoptera; family Geometridae; genus Eupithecia; species Eupithecia inturbata. The sequence continues at coordinate 7,294,928 of OY759195.1, forward strand.
ACATTTTTATGATGTGGCTGTGCGTGTGAGTTGTAGTTGGCGTACCAAGAGGTGCCAAGATGGCACCCCTCGGTGCTTGGTACCCGTGGCGAATCGCCCCCTCCCCCCTCCGCTTTTGTTTCAGTTCGAAATGGTTCTATCGAATCAACGTCTCATCTTCACCAAGTATAAAATCGTCAAACTTTTTGGCCTCTGGCGAACCACGTGACAAAGATGCGCAGAATGCAATTCTTTGCCTAAATTGGTAGGCGGTTACCTTCTAGACAGTCGCGTTGATTTATTCACTGTGAGTTTTTGTTGAAGCTGTAACTATCTCTTTCGCCTGCTGCGTTGTCGGCGGCTTATGAATTATATGCGTAAGTGTAGGTACTTACGCAAACTTCCCACTCTCGCTGCCCGTCACCGGATAATTTGTTTGGCGGCAACTATAATAATAATAAATAAGATAATAATCATAATTTATAATAACAAATATCTTGACTTGGCTAACGAGGTTTGTCAGCATGTGGGATGTTGTTTCAGCGACCGTCGGTCGTCCCGATAGTCGTTTCGGTTAACGGCGTAATAGCGAAGAGCCTCGATCAACATCTCAAGAGACTCTCGCTGGGAAGTTGGATCAAGGGTCAGATCCAAAAGGCGGTACTCCTGGACTCGGCGCGCATCGTCAGGAAGTTCCTCTCTCTGCAGCCCTAGTCACCGGCCGCTTGAGGCTAGCTTCGCGGCCGGTGATTCACCGTTTTAATATATCTTTTACTGTAGAATAGTTTTATAATATTTTATTTTCTATAGTAAAATATGTATTTTATGACGAGATTTAAAATAAATGAGGTGAATAATAAATAATAATATAGTTATTCTGTGTCTTCACAATGTTGCTAAGTTTAAAAGCGTGTGTACTCCTGCTATGATGACAAGCAATCATTTAGAAAGCTCCAGTGAACTTATGAATATACCAGAATTTCAGGCGTTTTAATATTTAAGCACCCAAATGGGTTGCCGGTTAATTTATGTCCTCAAGTTGGATAACTGTTGTGCGCACGTTAATTATGATTTATTTGATAGGATGGGGTTAGTTTAACGTATTTTTATAAAAGACGCATAAATTAAATTTAAAAATACGCTTTGAGCATCGTTTGATGACTGGATTTGGTATATTTTCATCGCCCATGGTATCGCACTGTTGGGTGTTGCCTTAGCGTTTTCTGCTGTAGATGCTAACTTTCTCATTTGAAGCTTGCCTTTATTGTTTTAAGTAATAATTTATTATTATTACTTATGAAAACTAATGTCCGCTGAGACTGGCCACCGTGGCCGAAATTCGGCTCGGAAGACATCATCATGTCATGAATACTTAAAAGCAATTGTAGAGGTAGATTGTTGACCAGTCTGCAGTTAGCTTAATTGTTTCAATTGTAAATACTAGTTCTAATTTGTTTTTATTATTTGATTGTAATTTTCTTTGTTAATAAAGGCCATTGCCGTCTTACAGACAAAGCAATTGTTAACATAAATGTTTAACAATTTTAGTAGCAGCGTATATCGAACCACTTCCCTACTAAGAGACTAATCACATTGCAGGTCACACACGAGCTCTAGATACGTTGTATGTCAAAATACATCAACTGAATAGTATATCGTATATGTAGTAGCGTTTAGAACCCGATATACAGGGTTTTTGTTTATTCACTGACACTGCGTGAACTGCCCCTCATCACGAAAACGTTCGTGAAACGTGGGTCTCAAATATTTTTTTTATTGTAATTACACTACTGAAAATACGCTTGTCCGGCATCTAATGAATTATTAAAGACAGATCTTTCATTCCCACAGCCACTGTTAATTCAGGGCAAAGCTGTTTTTAAGTTTAGTTTCAAATAGAACCTCTCTAAAGAACGATTATTGAATGGAGGGAGGGTACCTACCAAAACAAAGTTTAAGAATTAAGATCTGGCGTCTTCAGAAGTGTTCGTGATGATGTGCAGAACCTGCATTTCCGCAGTGTCAGTGATTTACAATAACCTGTATACCTTACCTGTATACCTTACCTACAATCTGCCTAGCGTTAAATGGTCACTAGCTGCAATTTCCAACTATCTCAGCCCATTCAAGTATTTGAGCATGAATTAATTACTGTTATCTCGGCTGTACGATGTTATGTAAGATGTGGAATTGCTAACTGATTTCTAAGCAGTTATATACTGTACACAATGATTATTGTAGAGTAACCAGCAATCTATATATATAAAAGAAAGTCGTGTTAGTTACACTATTTATAAATCAAGAACGGCTGGACGGATCTCGGTGAAATTTGGCAGCGAGGTAGATGGTATCCCGGGGTCGGACATAGGCTACCTTTTATTCCGGAAAAAAGCGTGCGAAGCCGCGGGCTGTAGCTAGTATGTAATAATCATTGATTGTCTTTTTCGGCCCCAAGTGCAAAGTCTTAAGGATGATAGATCTAGATCGATGTCAAAAGAGTTGCATACATCAGTACTAATATCACTTTTACCGTGATTTGTATCATGGTTCGTGGTGATCACGTGCTTATTGAGTAAATTAATTAAACAATTATAGCTTCAAAAGTATCATTAGTCTTTATAAATGTTTGTTACTGGAAAATAAATTCAGACAGGTATTATACAAGAGTTGATAAGACCTTATAAAATCTCAATTTCATAAATTTTGGCACAAGAACGCTTATCCCTAGATCCCCTTTAACACAAATTTTCTAGATCGTAAAGCCCAAGTCCCAATTCCAAAATAACTTTTTTCCAGTCGTTATGTTCCTAATTTTTCCTTCCTGGCTGTATTCACAACCTGCCCCTGGCATAACTCAGCTTTAAGCTTTATTAGGTGTTAAAAACCCGAGAAAGTTTTGGGGCGGGGTGTGAATTTGGTGTTGCTGAGGGACTGTAAACCTGAATTGTGCCCAGAGGCGTTAGGGAAAGCCTTTGAATTCGGTGCCGAGACGACGAGGACTTTGATTTCCTGGGAATAGAATCATAACTTGATGAAATTTCTGACTTTGACGACAGAAATTTGGGAATATTGAGCGACGGGATCTTTATCCACACGGAGAGTTCTTATGCTTAGTTCAAGCACAGAATAACTATACATTCTTGTATACCTAGTAGATACGTTCAAGTAAAACTATCACATCACACCACTGTGTTATCTCAATCACTGTAGTATACTACCTCTATAATAGCTAATTGTGAAATAAAGTAGTAATGTGAAAGTTTGGATGGAAGTTCACTTTGTGGGGTTCCGTACCCGACGGTTGAAAACGGAACCCAATTACAAAGCCTCCGCTGTCCGTCCGTCCGTCACGTGGCTAAATCTCATGCATCGTAAGAGGTAGACAGTTGACATTTTCAGATAATGCTATGACAGAAAATAATGGGGTGGGGGCAATGCAGCCAGCGTCTTGGGGACGCTTAAGACTGGTATTGATATGGATCAGTTGGGCTATATTTTGTTTGTAAAACAAATATACAATTAATAAAAATAAAATAAATATCAAAATTAAAGGGGGCTCCCATACAACAAACGTGTTTTTTTTTGCTTTTTTGCTCTTCATTTGTCAAGGCTGTATCTCTTGAACTGCAATAGGTAGACACATGAAACTTTCACAAAATTAAGTAACACTTCAACTGTAGTAATAACGTTTACTTAAAATAAAATAAAGTTAAAATTTAAAGGCACTTCGAACAAGTGAAAATTTGATGTTCTTTGAAAAAGTTGCCTGATTTTTACAGTACGGAACCCTTCGTGTGCGAGTCGACTCGCACTTGGCGGTTTATTTCACTTCTTTTTAGTTCCACTTTATAACTCGTCAAAACTATCGAAATGACAGAACGTGTCGTGAAATTTTGCATAAATAAGGTAGGTACTAGACAGAATAACCTAGACCTAGAATAAAAATCAAAGTGATTACGTTATTTCTTAGTTTTACACTTTGATATTTCATATTTACGATAATATCTACCTCAAGTCTTGCTTATTCCTTTTTAGGGTTTCGAAGATCGGAGATCGGCTTCGAAACCCTTATGGTCTCGCTTTTTCTGTCCTTTTTCCCGTCTTTAATATCTCAGCAACTACAGCAGCAAATAACTTGAAATCTATACATATATAAAAGAAAGTCGTGTTAGTTACACTATTTATAACTCAAGAACGGCTGAACGGATCTCGGTGAAATTTGGCAGCGAGGTAGATGGTATCCCGGGGCCGGACATAGGCTACCTTTTATTCCGGAAAAAACCGTGCGAAGCCGCGGGCTGCAGCTAGTTTAAAATAATAATACATTTCTTGCGCCTGTACAGATTAAAAAATAAAATAAAATAAATAAATGAAAAATTAAACTTTTTAGTACATATTGTGGTGTCGACATTTTTAAAGAGACCTACAATGTCAAGTGTAGAGTAGAGTATGAAAGGTATCAGTTTGCACATTTCATAACAGTTTTTGAAATTTCTGTTGGTTTCATACATTTTGATATTGCTGTAGGTTTCACACTTTTAAAAAATATTTTGAAAAAAGTCGAATAATTACCCACTCCCCCTATCTCTGAAGTTTGCAGAGCGATCCATCTGAAATGTAAGTAGCGTTTGTAGATATGGATCTATATTTTACAGGAAAAATATAGAGAAGTCTGTAAGTAAAACACTTTTAGACAAAACTTTTGTTCCGGGTGTTCTGGGTGTTTTCTATGTGTAATAAAAATAACTAACTACCTATTACACATAATTGTAATAAGTATCTAGTAGGAGAATCAGTTATCTAGTACCTTTAAGTCCTGCTCTGCTTAGCTTGGGGCTAGATCATGCTGTGTGAAATTGTCCAGCATTTTGTTTATTTACTTATATTTATTTATTACCTAAGTTCCTATACCATAATCGGTATTAATGTTTACAACATTTAAAGAGTTAATAATTTCGTAAATTTTTTATACGAAATATTTAGGAGGGTTGGTGTTACTGTAGTGAACTAGTAATTGCGTGACTTACCTCGGAATCCGGGCGAATGGAGACACAAATGTGGTTTTGCACATCTAGCAATGAATATTCGACGGATGCCCCCGGTCTATTGGATACTGACCTCGTGTAAGCGGCAGGTATGTTTACCTTTCTGTCTGCATTGAGCCTTGCTTTTTAGGGTTCCGTACCTGAAGGGTGAAAACAGAACCCTATTACTAAGCCTCCGCTGTCCGTCCGCCCGTCGTCGTCCATCTGTCACAGGGCTCTATCTCATGAACCGTAAGAGGTACACAGATGAAATTTTCAGAAAATGTGTATTTCTGTTGCCGCTATAACAGCAAATTAAAATAAAATAAATATCCAAATTGAAGGGGGCTTCCGTACAAAAAACGTGATTTATTCGGTTTTTTTTTGTTTTTCGTTTCAAGGCTCTTGAACCGCAATAGGTAGACGCATGAAACTTTTTATAAATAAGTTACACTTCAACTGTAATAAGAAAAAATATATAATAAAGTTGAAAATATAAAGGAGTCTTCTAACAAGTAAAAATTTGATGTTCTTTAAAAAAGTTGCCTGATTTTTACCGTACGGAACCCTTGTGTGCGAGTCGACTCGCACTTGGCGGTTTATTGTTTATTTGGGATGCGGCGAAGGAGGGTGCAGGTTCGATTCCCGCCTCGGGCAGGACAATATTTGTTCCGGGTGTTCTGGGTATTTTCAATGTACAACAATAGTAGTAATACATTAAACTGAGGCAGGGCCTTTTTGGTTCACATAGCTTTATTTTTTATTTATATTATTGTGTGTTTTTGACGTGTGAGCCAATAAATTGATTTTCTTTCTTTTGTTCTTTAATACCATAGAAGTTTTATACACTAGTTTCTGCCCGCGGCAGCGCATGCGTTGTTAAGCTTAAAGGTTATCTATCCAATGCGAACTGATTATTGGAATTAAAAGCGATGTATTATCCATCCACACAATCTTTTGCATTTATAAATGAGTGTGTTGTGAAATGTGACAGTGCGATGTGATTAATGTGACATGATAACTTTAGCATAGACTTTTTAGAGTTTGTGCACGCATTTAGTTAAAAATTTTGAGTTGAGTTTTTAATAGGCTTTCAGAGCCTATCATTCGTTTTAAACCTGTTCTATAATCCCAGCTTGAACACGAAAACGTTCAAAAGCTCAGTGCGCATAAAAAAGTTTATCCCAGAATAGTAGTGATGTAGTTTTATTGTCGCCGGAGTAAATGGATAGATCTGTTCACTCGTAGTCCCAATGAAAATAAAAGACTGCCGGCGATCGGACGTGATCGGGCACCGACATTTAGATTAATGGTTCTTGCTTTTCCTACAGCTTACTACAGAAAAGCTAGATTATGTTTTTTCGTCGTTCAGGGCTTGTGCAGGGTCTTGACACCTCCAAGGGTACGGATCAAAATGTTGTCCAATACACCGTTTTATTTCTCATCGAATTGGCTGGGTTGTTATTAATTCATGTACCTATACTCATACTCATTTATTCGCCGTAGAAGCCCAAGGGTCCAACCAAGCTTCAGTTGGATACGTCAATTTACAACAAAGGAAGCCATAAAAAAGACAAGATAGGAAAACAAAACATAGAACTTATTTATAATAAAGGTAAATACTTATTTCTTTAGTAGGTCTGCTGCTAAATGAGCATCGTTAAAGCCAGGTAATATCGTAATTTCGTATTGAGAGATGGTCTCGTATTGGTATTTAATTTCTCACAGGCAGATCTGGGCGCTGAGAAACGCCGTAGGTATCTAAATATACGCAAAAAAAAATGCGTTTCTGCGGGTTTGCCAGTTATTTCATGGTGCCTATTTATCATGAGAACAATGTTGATGACTTACCTAATGAAAATAAATATTAGCTTATGTAGAGACAACTACATAAGCTGTCTGTGATCGAGCTAAAATTCCTTCTTAATGAGCTATGACGGTATTCCATCGTACTCTCAGGTCGGAAGATAAACTGTACCTATAGCCCTATTTTTAACTCAGCTTCATATTTCTCCTGTCTCTCCCTCCTTTTAGTCATTACCCTAATGGAGTATAAAAGGAAACATTTATAAGAATACTCGGGCATTAAATCTTGCTATTTCGGTGATTCATAATACAGTGATGTACTGTATTTTCCTATTGATCAATTTAATTTAAACTTATAATACGCCTGACTTTGCTCAGGCATACATAAAGCGAAGAAATTTCCATATCAATTACAGAAACGAAGCTGTTAGAAAATTTGGGTCTATTGTAATTTGGATCATAATTTTATTATTGTAACACAAACCTTACCTCCTACAAATTATTATTTATATTTAGCCTGTCACACTGCTGGGCAAAGACCCCTCATTTCTCCTCTCATCGCGATTTAGTGCAGGGCCACGATAACAAATGCGAGAAGCAATTTGATAAGCACACAAACACCTTTATTTGTTGTCTTTCACCAAAGAGTAGTCGTGGTTTAGTAGTCCTACGGGGTGCCCAAACGACTACGTCTCTATCCAACTGTCACCTGTCCTTGTTCAATGTAATATTTTACCTCGCTCACTGTCTAAATGACCAGTGACTGTTATTGGTACCAATACTTATAGCTATTATGATTTATGCGTAGTCCTGTGGGCTGTCGCCTCCAACCTAAGCCTCCAACAATGCTATACTTGGCGAAGTTATATTGATAAACTATGAGTTGTGCGTAGGATTACGTATAAAAACGAAAAATGTCTGTGGTTAGGAGATTAGACCTAAAAAAGTTTGTTACAGTAGCGCCCAACGTGGTGGTGCTTCGGTACAATTAGCAATAATGAAATTGCTCTATTTGGCAAAACCGTAAAACAATAAAGTAGCTAATCTGACATAATCTACAAAATTAAATACCCTTCTCACTAACTAAATAATTAAAATATCAATTCCCTCTAAAATCTCGCGTAAAAAACCACATGGCTTTGTTTTAATAAAAGTTTCTGATTAGATTGCCTTCGTTCGTTTAGTGAAGTTCAAATTATTTGCGGTATAAGCTAGATTCGTTGATAATTTGTATAAATATCTTTTACGATAATGAACTACAACTTATGAGAGGAAGGTCTATGAAATAAATACCAATTGGACGAAACGAAACACGAAATTTAGTATTGGAGAATTAAAATAGGTCCCTTTGTACCTACAAACCTCAACCATCTACAAACCAGTAGGTATATTGTTTATTAATTATTATTTAGTACCTAGTTAACTTATTGCTATGGAAATTCTACACTTAAAACTTTACGTTTTTGAATATTCACGCCATGTTAATTCAGACTTTAGATATTTTGACATTCAAATGTATTCAAATTGCGAATAAATACCGTATTTTGTCATACCAAAACACAAACGTGAAATAAAATTGGAGTTAACAGTACTTGTGAGACCTCAGGAATTCGTCATGTTGCCCGTCGACAATATGATTGTCAATTTACATTTTTATTATGTTTTGGAGCTATACAGAAATGGGCTTCTATTCTTTTAACTATGATTAAAGCTACTCCTTGGTATATCGTAATCAGCAGAAGCAAGCAGTTGGTTTATTGGCTGTATGTAAACGAAAGATGGAAAATACCAGTACACTTTTGGTAGAGTAACTGCTATTAATACTTCCAGTAGGTACTATGTCTCGTAACGTGTTGACTACCTAAGTGTTGTGAGAGTTTATAAATTTTAGAAGTGTTTAACACTTAAAATAGACGAATACTTAATATTTATTTTATTCTGAGCATTAAAATAATGTTACTGATGAGTATTAACAAAGTAAATTAATCATTTGTATGTTATTGGTAGAAAAAAGACACATTAATTCGATCTTCTCTGCTATTATTTGGGTAAGCAAGAAATTGCTAGAACTTTATAAGCAGTTTCGTAAGTTCTTGGTTCAAGATTATCTACCGCTCCCTAGTTTCATGTCTGCTATAAACTCCAATAAGTATCTTAGTCAAAGTACTCTCTAACCAGACGCAGATACCTCTACCATCTGCTTTCAAAACAGATTTGAGTAGGTGCTTAAGCGTATGTTATGTTTGGATACCTACCCAAAAGGATCATTTCGAATTAGTTGAGTTTACCTACTACTCGTTACCTCTAAGTTTCGGTTCGAATTCAAAGAAAGACCTAATATAAAGGTATACCTTGTTTAACACAGCATACCATGAAACATACTCGTTGAAAAAGCAATAAAAAATATTATTACAAATGGCGACTGATTTAATTATACATAGGGGACATTTGCCAATAATTTTCTATGCGTTTATCGTAAAAAACTATCGTTATGAGTGTCGTAATTCGACAATTCCTTCGACTTCGTCGCACGATCGTTAAGGCACTATCGCCCTCGTTCCCCAATGTTAATGGAACACACAGGTAAGCACCTGGGATATTCTGAAGTCGCATTCACATTTTGCTTTACGATTATGAATTCTATTATAAGCTTCACTAGGTTCTCTATGTTGGTATTTGCTGCATAAGATTTTCGGCGTGAGATATATCGGTTTGCTAGGTAAGCGTAACATTATTCCCTACAAATGCGGCTGTGACATGGGTTAGCTCAGTCCGCAGTAATCTCCAGTCTGTTTGTCACGTTACGCTTGGCAATGCCTGTACCTTTAGCAGGAACTATCTATAATACTCGTACAAAAGTACACTCTTTGATCACAACCTTTTCGAAAACTCGTGGCAATAGTCTGCCAAAGATGGTTGAAGTTGGTGGCTTCAAACCATGCGCGTCAAGTCAAAAACAGACGAAGCTATTCAGAACTAGAAGATTCGGATAACGTCTAATATGTACCTCTCTGTAATGTTATGAATGTTATGATAATGTATTTGGTATTACTGAGTGTTTTGTTTTTGGGTAATAAACTCTATCTCTCTCTCTCTCTCTCTCTCTCTCCAAAAGAGAGAATCTTTAATTTCAAGTGTTCTCAAGCATTGAACTTAAATGCAGCCCGCATTTAAGTGTGTGAATAATTGTAATCTACCTCGCTGAATAAAATCGAAGAAAATTCCATGTTATTTAAAAACGGAAATCTATTCCTATTTTCTTCGCCTCGTTGTCGACAACGACATTCAACGACATTCAATTCAAGCAGAAATTACAGATTTCCTACGATCTAATCGTGATAACATTTATATAGAACTACGTAAAGTAAAAAGCTACGGTTTCTGCTCAATCTTTTATGACTTACGATTATCGATATGCTCAATCTTTTATGTCTTACGATATCTCATCAAAATTATATTACCTCCTACTAAGTAGGTCTTGGTCCAATTTTTTTCTGTATCTGTATTTTAAGACCTTCAGAAAGAAATACACGACTGTTTATTCAATAAAAAATTGTATACTTTCGCGATTTGTTAACAAAAAAGTCAGTATCAAAACTAACAGTGGCGTAACTAATGCAACGTTAATTTTATATTATTAAGATTCGGTTTACATTCTGAGGTTCTGTTCTGTGGTTCTGTTGAATGGATTATTTATGCGGCAAAGCCATCATTTTTCGCAGCCTTGTGTGATTAAAAGATCAGTGTCAGTATATTTAAAGTTATATTAAAGTTTAAGAGTAATCTAGAGAGTTATTCAATAGTTTTCAAGTGCAAACTATAACCACATTTATAATCCATAGTCATAGTCATTACGCCTGAAATATTTGTGGTTGTATCAGATTTCAACTGAAATATAATTTGTGTGCATAGGTTTTGTGGGCAATAACCATAATAATAAACGTGTTAATAGTAAGAACCTAATATCAGTAAACATATCTACCAAACATATTTTACTACAAAAACAACACAAACGGATTCGTAGTTATCGTCTTACATTTATAATGAATACCTAAGATATACAATAAAAATAACGCGACTTATTCTAGAAATAGTTCCAAATCAAAATGATTTTCTGCAAACTAACGCTGTGTCTGTGCCCTTCTTTATCTTAGAGCAGAGGAAGATCCCATCTACTTCCTTATAAAAAAGGATCAGGTATAACCAAGTTCCGAACTAAAATTAAGCTTTTAAGAAAAGAGGAACTTCAGCTCTGTAGAACTTAGTACATCTTTGGATTATCTTGCCAGCTTATATTTCTTTGGAAAGTTCTTTCATAATTCGGTTCTTTATTAAAGAATTTATAAGAAAGTTGGTTGTGTAGTTTTTATAGGTGATAATATCACAAGTTTTATAAAAAAACTATCTGCAGAAAATATTTTATTCATACCTACTTACTATTTCGGAGATGGAAAAAAGCTCTCGACGTTTTAAATATACAGTGGTACCAACTCCCAGAATATAAAGATACGTGAAAAGGGTGGCATTTGCCATGCTGTGGGACTGTGGGAAACTACAGGCTTCTAATAATAGTAATAAATTACTGTAATAGGAAACAATGTCAAATATTTTTTATGACCTAGTAACTTTTCTGTTGTTAACCTAAATACACTATTGTATTATGAATGAGCGTCTAATATTTTTTATGTGTGACTTTTCTGTATCGTAATAACCAACACTAGATCCATTTCCAACTAACCATTCAGAATCTAGTCAAGTTTAAGCATACAGATGCTTGAAACTTGACTAGATTTTGAGCAAAGCCAACAACTGTCCTCATTATCCGCCAACTCATTTTGTTTGTTCCAAGTTCTCTGTGTGAAACATTAGGTAAGTACAGTACCTAAGTTCCGCTGTGCGAAATATTTGATTCGGTTGTGGGTAAGCGGTGCTACGGCGGTTTGGCTGAAAGCTGTGAGCCCGCGGATGTGCCAGGGGCGGAGAGATTGGTGTTGCCAGAACGTGATGTCAAACTCCTCGTAGTATATTTGATCTTTCTGGTAACCTGCTCGTATGTAACATTGAAAGTACACTGGAAGAATGGTGACTTTGTTTTGAAAAAATAAAGAAATTATGAAAACAGCGATTTTTTTAAACAATGTTCTTTTATAATTTTTACCAGCAATGTATTAATAATGAACACTTATTTAATTAGGGATCTATGAACGGACCTTTTAAGATTTTACAACCTAATAGCGTTTATGTGATACGTGAATATGAGTAACGTTGAGTGAAAAAGATAATCACTCATATCAGTTATTTACCTTTAATAAATATTTGTCATTACCTTTAGCACAATATTTGCTTAGTTTGGGGCTTGATGATGGTGTGTGAATTGTCCAGCATGAATTCTTTTATTATTTATTACTAATCCAAGCTTCATACCTCTAAAATACTCCCTATAAAACGGGATTCCCTATTCTCTCTCCCTGGCAATACTGGCCGGGCCACGGCTAGTTCGCGCCAGACGCGGCACCGAACACTTCCTCCGCAGTGCGCGCCACTTTCCCGCACTTTTCAGCCAACCGTACCGCGGCCGCGTCGTCCGCGTTTTACCACGTTCTACGTGTTGACGCGTCGACAAGTTACCTTCGAGAGTGAGTTGAGTGATTTCATTTTGTTGTTGAGTTGATGAGGCGAAATTTTTGATTGGGTAAGTTTTTGATATTTTTTTGTACGTTATGAAAGTTAGAAATGTTTTAGTAGGATCTAATGTGGTTATGAATGATGATATAAAACAAAAAAAAAAACTTTTTGGTGTTTATTTCAGGGTGTTTCGAAATTTAATCCTGAAAATGGCCAACAGTCAAAGCTTTATAAAGTTTAGGGTGTGCAAAAAATTTTAATAAATGTAAAAAATTTAAGTAGATTTTGTACGATATTTAATTATAGTAATAGGGCAGGAATTTACCCACAACTGGGATGCCATGCGTGAGCCATTAAATATGGCAAATTAAATAAAATACCTAAAAATGTGCTAAACTAAAACGAGAAAATACAAAAGAAATTCTGATAAAAAAAATTGTGATCAAAATGCAATAATGTATGTATAGTAAAACCAATATTTACATGATGATTTATGAGAAAGCCGGGAAAAGCAGGGAAATTACATGTGATAAGTAACCACTGTGTCAACACTCAGCCCGCGGGCTGTGTTAACGTTGTTTGTTCTTTGGTTATTTCCATATTCGTCAGATTTCAGAAAAAACGTCTTCATAAAGTCATATTTTAGGAGCACCGTCGCTTTTCGGAGTTGTTTTTCAAAAGCTTTTCTATTTTTATTCCTTGTTACTGTTAGAAATATTATGAGGGAAAAATAAAACACGTTACAAACGTAGATATGAACCGAAAAACTCCTCGGCGTTTATTTTACATTTCTATAATTGTTGATTGTCTCTGCCGTGTAAAATGTTAGGTAGGTACTTATTTTGATAGTAATCGTGCTTATTCATTATCAAGGTTTGACTAATTAGAAACCCAGATTCTCCATAAAACGCCCTCCCTCAGTGAGGTTGAAAAGCACTTATTTTAATTAAAACATGCCATCCAAATTTCAAAGGTTAATATCTAATAAGGAATGCCCAGAAGATGCTGCCGTGAAGACATTGATGTCTATCAAGAAGAGCTTGGAGCTTAGAAGCCCTCTGCCTCTAAGCTCCAAGCTGTTGGTGACCGCAAAGTGATAAGTAATTGGGAAAACCTTTACCCAGTAGTAGGGCATTCTATAGATAGATTAAATAAAAAGTAATAATAATATCAGATCGCTATACCAATGAAAACGGAACATTACCTAAAGGTAATGACTTTTATGGATACACTACCGTACAGGGATAGAACGAAATTGAAGAAACCTTTTCAGGTTTCTATTTAGTGTGGTGGGTACCCACCCTGCTATTGGAATCCTTTTTGTTGGCTATCCAGGCTAATACGGTATTGCAGGGGTGCTACCATTTAGAAATTTGATAGGGGTTCGGTAATGCAATGTTGTGCTTGGATAGAGGACTACAAAATATGGATTTTGTATCTGATCTGGACAAAGGTTGAAGCTTTGTTACTTTTTAATTAGGCGTTCAAATGTTTGAATTTAATTTTAATTTCAATCCCAAAAATTTTACGACTTCGACGGGACTTGAAGCCGCAGGGTTGAATAAACTTAAATGTTTCCTCTGTAGGAGGAGCTAACGGCGCTAGAGTCCGCAGGAAGTCCTAAATTTTTTCGACTCCTACGTCACTTGAGCTTGTGGTGCATTCCCGTACCTCAGTATGGGAACGCGCTAACCAATTACACCACGTGGTCAAGTGACGTAGAAGGAAAGGTTGCTGGTTCAAGTCCCGTCGAAGTCGATATTTTTTTTAGGATATTATTTGATTTCTTAGAAATTACCCTTGTGATATAATAACAAAAATCTTAATTAGGCATTGTTATTTTATAGACATACTATATTTATAACAATATGGTCTGTTTGTCCCATTGCTGGACAAAAGTCCCCAAAACTTTTCCAGGACTCACTCTCACTGTTAACAAGTTCATTGAGGTGTTCTTAGTCCTTTTTTAGTTTAAGTTTTATTATTATTAATGCACCTCAATGAAAGGTTTACCAATAAAGGTATATTGCAAAAAATACCTAATAGGTCTTATAATGATTATTTGATTGTTTTGAAAAAACTATTTATTTAAAATCCTAATATTTTGCATTGGATTTCCACAAAGTAACGCCTGAATCTATTATTTATACTATTATTATGTTTTGCGGGACAAATACTAATAAATCCCTCTGGAATATTTTTTTATGCAATCACCTCGGGATCATTCCAAACAACAGTAAAATTATTTTCATAAAAAAAATCGGTCTAAAATTGACGGAGAAATCAACGAACATACACTTCTATTCTACATAGCTAAAGTAAACCGACCCGAAAAAATGTTTTATCACCGGTTTTAAATTATAAAAAAGTTAATCCGAAACGCTCGCACAGATATGAGTTATGCAGGCCAATCGAGCGTCTCCTTCCCTACGGTCAGCTTTGAATTAAATACCGTACGCACGTGTAATTTCACATTAAAAATCCCATCGCGAAAGAAGACCGTGAAAGAATTTGGTGCGTCCATAGTGAACGCAAATTCCGGCAGATGTAGGGTTGACAGTTGGCTGGTAGAGCTATCAGATTTATAGGAATGAGGTGGAAAACTCTAGCTTTCGCGATCCGTTTGTAACTAGCACAATTTTAGTTATTATAGGTACCGTATTACTTCATTGAGTCGATATAACATACACACAAACGTAATTAAACTGCCAAGATGAAGGATTTGTAGATTTGGACCATGTAGAGTAGGGTTTGGGCTCTTCTTGAGTTTTGATAGGTAACCTTATTTATACAGAAGCGTTATGAATTCCTTAAGCTGTTTTTGTGGAAAAGAGGAATGAGGAGTTAAGTACTGTAGATGTAAAATATTTTCAATTTTATTTTTTCTTATTTTGGTAAGTCATTTTAATTTCTAATAATTTAATTGTCTATAGAAACCTTATAACTGCCATTACATATGTAAAGTGCCCTAACGCTATTTTGGCAACCCTACTTGCGAGGTGGTACGCTCATCACTCCCGGTAAACGGCAATGGCCCTTGGCATGCTTTCACATTAATTCTTAACGCTATGCTAACATTACTCCGTAATTAGGTAGCATTTTTATGTTATGGCAACATTTGCTTTATATGTTTTATTAACTTTGCTTCATTCGCAAACACAACACCTTTATTGGCTTAGAACCCTAGAGCTTTTTGTGAAAATGGTTTCTACTCGAAAGTAAAATGAATGATAATGTATTAAAAAATACCCGATATTTGAAATAAATGTGGCTATTTATTTAGTCAAATAAATCAGAGCGATTCTTGTTTAACAGGATAAAATTGCAATTTACGCGTTTTTTTACATAAACCTTTGCCCTTATTTATGGCTGTTTCACATGCATAATGTTTCCGGATCTTAAATCCAACACGAGAAAATATTGAAAACTGGGTTTTCCAAGATAATAAAAGAGGCCTGCAGCTTTACTTACTCGTCCCTTCCTGCTTTGTAGGTAGATTACGACTAGATTCATCATCATCATCATCATCATCATCAACTTACTTAATCCACTGCTGGACATAGGCCTGCCCTAATGAGCGCCATAGCGCACTGACTTCAGCTGGCCGCATCCTGGCTGGAGGGCGTCCTAAACTACAATTGCCGAGTCGCGGTCTCCACTCGAGAACACGTTTACCCCAGCGGCTGTCGGTTCTTCGCGAGATATGGCCGGCTCATTGCCACATCAGCTTGCTAATTCTTTGAGCTATGTCGGTAACGACTAGATTACTATCGCTAAAATATGAAGGGTATCAGATTTTGCTTAGCTTACTTCTATAAAAGAAAGTTCAGCTTGCCTTCGTAAAAAAAAGTGAAGCAGCAGAAACCCTATCGTCTTAACAGAGGTACAAATTGTAAGTAACACAGTCCATCTATTTTCCTTTCCTCTAGGTATTTTTCTTTCACTAGTGTACAAAGGTATACCAAAGAGTAAACAACATTGCCAAAGCATTCCTAAAAGCTCATTCAAAGCTGAATTGCAGGTTATTCCGCGCCAAAGAGGCTATAAGTTAGCAGTAAGCACAAACGGCTGTAACATTAGCTAGCTGTTTAACATGAATTAACTATTTTCCCAGAAGGCAAATGGGACGGATCGAGGAAAATCGTTATCGAACAATTTTCATCTGATTTTTAAAACTATATGCTCAAAATATCGCCTAAAGCTAACAGTATTTGGGTAATGTAATACAATTTTCATGACATCTTTTCAGAGCGAAAGGGCCGTATGATGAGACGTTTTTAGCTTAAGGCGGGGTAGTCTTCATTCACACTAACGCCGCAACCAATATTGATTAATATTACATAGGAATTTTCAGGTCTATTAAACCTATTGTGATATTATTATGCCTTTGGTCAGTTTATTATACCTATTATAAGCCTCTGTAATAGTTTTATTTTGTATTGTTCAGGCAGAAATTCGTAGTTGCTCTTGGTGACCACCAATGTAAGTGTAAAAAAGTGAATATTTTTTGCAGAATTTAGAACTCCAGGCTTTTCTTCTCCTGACCTTAGTCCAGCCCTGAAGGGCTGGTTCTATTAGCCACCGAATGTGTGATTAGTGATCCCGAATCTTTTGGGTCGCCCAAATCGGGGTGAATGCGAAAAGCCTTTCTAAATTCAACGAAGCGAGTTCGTTCGTGCTTATAGTGTCAGACCTTTACTTTCGAGTTACAAAATAATGGGTTATTTGAATTCTAAATCAAGGCCTTTTTGCCCTGTTACTTCTACCAACTTTTTGGTGAAAGTGTATCTGTCTTGTTGCTTCAGAACGGTTAAAAACCCAACCAGCCTTCATGCAGGTGTGCAAATAGGACTACAATGATAGATGAATAATAGAATATGTAAAGACGAACTCTACTATTTTAGTCAGCTGTCAAATCCAAAATGCGGTCATTGCACAATTCAATTGTTGCAAAGCCAAATGACATTTGATATTATACCGACCGAATTGCCGCCCACCTGTCGCTCCTAGCGAGTTTTGCTTTCGCCAACTTTGTTGGAGACATTGAAAGTTCTTCTGATAGTTAGATTTACTAGGTGGTTTTACAACCGAACCTCAAACGCCGCCGTAGCTTTAACGACGTAGAATTTTATGGTACGCCATTTGGGAATAAAAAGAATAAATATTGCGAAAAATATTGATAAATCAATGTGGAGCTTCATCCAAAGCGACTCTACGCTTAGGTGTAGTTAGGTTATAGATTGTTTTGTGCTTGCATCTGTGACCAACCTGTATTTATGATCATGAGATATTTCAGGTAGTATCTAACAACTTTCTTTTAAGTGTATGTAAGTTTAATAAAAGTAGTAGTTTAATGCATGTTAGCTATTATAGTACGTAGTGTAGGTATATGTAATTGTTTTAATTTCCTTATGTTTTTCAAACGCCACCGTCTATATGGTTTTCTTATGTCCAGTCCATCCAAAGGTTGCCTGGAAGAGATCGCTCAAAGCGCTAAGGTGGCCCTTTGTACTTCCTTGTTTCTCAGCATTTTCTTCTGTTTATATTTTGTGTTTGTGTGGTACAATGAAGAGTTATCTATCTATCTGACTAGATACCTACCACCTGTCTTCAATAGACCTTTCCCACCCACGAAAAGCCTGTAGCATTATTTAAACTTGATATAACTTTTTTTCAGAAGCTTACCTCAGTCAAGCACTCTGGTTGATATAGTGCCATAATAAATAATGGTTATTGCCGTGTCACCATGTGTCACCACAACAAATTGCAAGAAAGTGTAAATGATGGCTATAGCCCACCCGCATTGAACCTTGCTTTTATAGTAGGCAGTCCTAAACTACCTCTGGGCAGTTATTTCTGGCTTTCTTTTATATAAAAAAAACTAAACTTAATTCAAACATACTGCTAGCCTTAATTATCTTCAAGTAAAATTTATTTGTCTGCGTAGTTATTCAAAGAAACTAATGGGTATGTACGTTATCTTGATACTCGTATGACGGCACAACATAGACCGAGGAAATCGATTTTATTAATGGCAAAAGATTCACAACTTGGATGATACATGGAAACTTGAGTAAAGTAACATATTGAATAATAACAACTTTGTTGCCATAATTAAAGAAGTTTTCTCTTTGAAAGTGGTTTTCGCATCGCATTGTTTTCATACACATACCTGCAAGTTGAACTCCTAGTTGCTCAAGCTTAAGTTGTCTAGGCAGAAGGCTTACAACGTGAACCAGGCTCTTTATATTTGCGGCTAGGGGTGGCTTCTGTTCAGTCAAATAAAACCATAAATTATCCATACTAATATTATAAATTCGAAAGTAACTCTGTCTGTCTATCTGTCTGTCTGTTACCTTTTCACACGGCTGAACGGATCTGAATGAAATTTGGCAGGGATGTAAATGGGATCCCGAGAACGGACATAGGCTACTTAAAAGCGCGTACGTAGCCGCGGGCAGCAGCTAGTAATATTATTATTTAGTCATTTTATTTTATTTTATTATTTACACAAAATCCACAGCGATTTTGAGAGATCAAATAAAAGCAACTAAACCTAAAAATATGACTTACAGCTAATAACAGGGTTTACATTTTATAAACTACATTAAAGACGACAGTCACCAATATTGTCAGTATGACAATAAAGAAAAACATGTGGTTTTGGTTGGCAGGTAGAAAATGCCTCGGCATTAAGCCCGTCCTTTGTCATAATTATATTCCATTTAACTTCGCGAGCAAAATCTCCTTGGCTGTAGTCAGATTTTCCCTTAATTTAATTAATGAAACGTCAACAGCGTCATGAATTATCCCTACACTCAAATTCTATTTGGAAAATCCTGAATTCCGTTTGATACTCTTTAAGTCAAATATAGATTTTATAAAACAGAATCTTGTCAGCAAAGAAAATTAATTACGAACTTTAAAACAACGTGGTTTCCTATTAGTATTCAATAAGGTTTGAGTTTTGTAAGAACGTACAAACGTGAGGGGAATATCGGACTACATTTTACATGTTTCCTGTCTGCATTTTGGTAGATTCGATTTATAGAATTTAATGCAAATTCAAGTCGCTATGAAAAAGCAAGAATTTAGGACTTTTTAGGACATTGCGCTGCGGAATGGCAGCAACAGCGAACATTTTTGTCAATGTACTCGTATATGAAGATGTGTGCAAGATTATGTTTTAGACCCGGATATCTATGATTGAGATGGACAGGAATATCTATACTTATAATAAAACTGTAACAGGTCCATTTCTGTACATTGAAGATATTTTGAAAATTTTTTTTCTGTGGGCGCACTTTTATTGATACTGAAGCCAAAACTGTAAGATTTTTAATTTTTGCCTGTCTGTATCTTGGCCGCGCATCACGCCGAAACTACTGAATAAATTCAAATGAAACTTGGCACGATTCGAGTTCATACTACGAGGAAGGTCATAGGATACTTTTTGTGCGGTTCTCCTGGGAGAGAGGATGAAATTCTAATTCTTTGACCACGCATCACACCGAAACTACTGAATGATTTAATATGCAACTTGTATATTTATATGAACATCTTGTATGTCAGAAAAAACAATGACCAGCATAAAAAACATGGCGACGGGCATCTATATAATACCAGAAATAGAAATAAACTCACCTGTATATCAACTGGACTATCTAGAATTAATAAGTCATATATAGGCCTAAGCATCAAATTATATACCTAACAAATTACCAAACTACATAATAAATCAATCAGAAAATATATTTAAAAAATTGTAAAAAACGTACTCTCTAAAAAAGTGTACTATAGTGTTAATACTATCTGGATGACAAAAGGGCCTTGAAGCTCTTCACATGAAATTAAAATAATTAAGCTGTATTTGTTTTCATAATTTTGTTGAAATTTTCTTTATTAAAAAATTTCTAGCCGGTATCACTTTATCCCAATAAGTTGTGTTTAATATAATATAATGTACCTAAAGACAATGTAAAAATGTGCGTATACCTATGTAAATCACTTACATGCAATAAACGATTTCAAACTTGAAACTTGGCATAATTTGAGTTTATATACGAGGAAGGACATAGAATACTTTTTGTCACTTAATTTAGTAGTAATGGTTCCCTTGGGAGAGGGGATGAAAGTCAAAATGTGTACTTAGTTATAATTCTTTAACGCGTCGTCGTCCGATTTCATTAATTAATTTTTTTGTTAGAAACTGTGTTGGATGATCGAATTTGACTAAATCAGTAGAAAGCCTAGAAAATGTTGAAATGAGTACCCTTCCAATACAATGTTTATGGTACCTATAGAATAGATAAGTGTTTATGGTAGAATGTGTGACAGATGTCGTACAGGTCATGTAACTGCTGAATAAAAGATGAACACCGAATAATTACCTTTTTATTTCCTCCATGCTGCGAAAACCTCAATAGAAAATCAGTAGATTTTGAAAAAAGCTGTTTATAGTAAGAGTCTAGATCTATGATCTATTTTTTCTTCCAAGACGCACCCATTAGTTAGGTACTGGATTCGAAGGTTATCACGTCCAGGTTAGTCGAGAACTGTCTGTCACGCCTAAACGCGCTGAGTTCGAACAACAGAGTCGTCTTAAGATGGGTACCGAGACACGCGGGAAACGGCAATGAGTGTGCCGACGAACTCGCGCGTCCGGAACGCGCTCGGCCAAGGGGACTCAACTGGGCCCCAAGCCGTTCTGTGGCATACCTAAAAGCCTGGCTCAAAGAACCCTCTTGGATTCCTGCTGCGAGGAATCGTCCAAGCTCTGGAAGAACTCTTCGGGCATGAGTCAGTCAAAGTCATTGATAAAAGCCTTCGATAAATGGTACACCAACCGAATCCTAGCGCTAAGCAGAAGCAACCTTCGCATCATGACAAGAGCCCTAACTGGACACTGAATAAGCACAGTTCAAACTGGGGTTAAGCGATCCACAATCCTCCAGATTCTGTGAGGAGGCGGAGGAAACGCCTCTCCATCTGCTAGGACAGTGCAGATATAAAAACGTAGCATCCACTTGGCCAAGCACCTGCACATCACAGACGAGCTAAGAGACTTCACCCCGAAGAAAATCCTACACTTCATAGCAGCTGCAAGGGTTAGTGACGAATTATGAACGCCGCAGCTTTAAGGCTGAACAGTGGCGATCACAATAGGCTTATCATGGCCGGAGTGACAAAAGTCATTAAAGAAAAAAGAATAAATTGATATACCTACATGCGACCCAATACCTACCTATTACAGGCAAAGTGAAATGTACAAATGGTCCATGCGATCTTCATGTACATGGTGTTTGGTGGTTCCGTTCAGCTGGTCCAGTTGACTGTACCACCGCTAAATTTATCTTTCCCGTTAACTGTACCACCGAAGTTTTTTCATTTAGTTTTTTTTACTTTGGTTTACAGTCAACTGTAAACCAAAGTAAAAAACCTAGTAAAAGCCTACTACCGAAAAAACATTTGCGGTGGTCCAGTCAACTGGACCGCTGAACGGAACACGAGTAAAAAGCGAAACCGATCATATTTTGTTGTGTAGGTGTGTTTGCAGTTTATGACACTTCTTGACAGTCGTAGTAAAAAGTCGTGTAGTTATAGGATGGGATTGAAGATGACAGCATGGCAGCATACTATCCCGCTTAGACCCTACACGATTTATACAAAATCTAGGTTCCTAAATAAAGGTACTTAATAAGGTACTATAAGTAAGTAAGGTACTTACTAATATTAAAAGTGTAACGTCCAATTCTGCACATTGAAGTTTTTTTTTGCACAGCTTTTATTAATATGAGAGAAACTGTGGTCAAATAGGTAGGTACCTAATTAGTCGGCAGGTATGGCAATCGCGAACGAAGTCGCAGGTACAGCTAGTTTATATATATATCCTTGTGCATAACGTTTCCGTGTTTGCCAAAATGCTGTTGTGCCTTAAATTATCTTAGCCTACTATTTTATATTGTCTACTATTTTATATTACTTCATAAACCTAGGGAGATAATCAAGCTTAAAAAATCAGTCTGCAGTTAGCTCAACTGTTTCAATTGTAAATACTAGTTCTCATTTGTTTCTATACATTAAGCATAAAATAAATATCTATTACTAAGTATACAGTCTACTTAAACTCGAATTATTAAATTACCTAGAGTAGGTAGTTTAAAAACATTAAAGAATAAAACCTCAATAATGTGTAAATGTGGATAAATATGTAAAAGGTCGATAGGGGTTGATTTGTCATGGGACCGTATACCAAATGGGTTATTTATGAGCCGCCCTGCCGCCTGATCGAGTAGGTGAAGATTCCGTAATGTAAGTGCAAAATCTTCACGAAGTTTTTGCACCTTCCAACTTGGTAAATTTTTCAGTGTCCTGGAAAAAATAACGTTCAAGAACTTGTTTGTAAAAACTTTTGTAACCCTTTTGTATTGAAATATATATTGAAATAAATATGTATATTCATTTGTAATGAATATACACACCTTACTGTGCGTCCAGATTAAGTAACAAAACTTGCTAAAAAACAAAGTTATATACCTAACTTGTTTATAATGTGGACGTGTTATTATAACATACGCTACATAATCTGGACGCACCCTTAGAACCAAATTAAGTAGTTAAGTAGGTATGCGGTAATTCTAATGTCACTAAAATACTCGCCGCACGAAAATTAAGCAAAATTCAAGCGAAACTTACCTCTACCGCTCTGGGAAGTGAATAGCGCGTTCATAGATTTGAACATGCCTTTAACCAAGACCTACGAATAAATAATAAGACTTATTATTTATTTGTAGCTTTAGGTACCTAATCAGATTATTTCCTCCTTTTGAGTCGCGCGCTAGAGCGTCTGCCAAGTTCGGAAAGAAACGGGCGACGACGACGCAGTAGCAGTGAGTAGATACTCACTGCTATTGCGTCGCTAATGGTTCGTGTAAAGATTTACACGAACCATTGGGCACGCTTTTGGTCCCTTCTATATCTCAGACATTATCAAACCTACAGGCTTGCAATTTTGCAATCCATGACATTAAAATTTTATAAATAAATACTACAAAGTTTTTGCGTTATAGAGGTCCGAAAAGTGCCATGTCAAACATCTGACTCAAAAAAACCCAACCCACTTCTAGATAACCTAGGAAGTTGAAATTTGGCATGAAGATAGATCTTCAAACTTTATGGGATAAAAAAATTCGAACACCAAAAATTGTATAGTTTGAGATATATTGATTATATACCTCAAACTATAAAATGTTTGGTGATGCCGATATTGATTATCGTGAGATTATTTGTAAATGATCTCTTGGATTTTGAACTTATTGTTTTAAAATTTCACACAGACGTATAATATACATAGACATATTCCACGACAAGCTAGATGGGATAGTTAAAAGTCTATTAATATATTTAAGTTATAAACTAGATTTATAGTCAATAGCATAAGATAGTGAGTGATTTGGTTCTTACACTGTTCTATCTTCTTTAATAAATACAAAACCCGGGTCTCCATGAAAGGGACCAAACGTTGCATTAGTTCCATGAATTTATAACTAGATGTCAATAGTAAAAATGCCATAATTATAACAAATGCAGAGGATATAAACTTGCCAAGACACTAATTAAATAATGAAAGAACGTAGCAAATTAAAATTAGGAACTGCTATGAAACTTGGCACCTTTCTCTATGATCTCAGCTCTTTTATCGGTGAAGCTACTATCTGAACGAACTTGACTAGTTTTCACATTGGATGACAATTTATAAAAATCTAATGAAGTATGGAACCAAGTCCTTCAAATTGTAGAACATTAGACTGTGTGAATTAACCAGCATTATTTATTTTTTATACCAACTGTTACTTAAGTGATAAATTGATATCAAAATACTAGAGAAAAATGTCGGGGTTTGGTTGTTAAACTAGGCCTAGATCTCAGTAAAAAAACTCGAATACCATAAATCAGTTTGCACATAATTTGGTCGAGATCTCGGAAACCCTGCGGTCTATTGAAATTACTTATGTTTTGATTCGTAGGTTATTTGGTTTCTTGAACCAGTTTCTTTATAAGTTGTGTAGTTTTCGTGTAAATAAGCAAAAATTGATTTATGCGCTTACGCCGTTCCAAAAACGTATGCTCTGACCAGCTACTATGAACGCAAAATCCTATGCCTATCCTTTTCACAAAATGGCGCGCATTGGGCTTGCACCTTTGTCGTTGAATAAGTATTGTGTAGAAAAACGTCTAATCGCAGCCAATAAAATAAATAGAATTCATTCAGTAGCGAATCCGCTCTGCTTAGCCAGCTGGAAATATGGAGATAAGGCGAAATTCCTACCATCATAAGCAAAAAGTCATTTTATTTTTATGAGTAAATTTCCAACTTTATTCTTTTATCTGCGGTTTCGCACGCGTGCGACTTAGAATATAAACTTTACGCTTGGGCAGTTCCAGGTTCTTCATATATTATTTTGTGAAATATTTCGATCTCTGTCTACCCACCCAATTCAATTTATTAGACCTCTATTATGATACGTAATAACTTCATTGTTCATTGTGTGTAGTGTTCATAATTAAAATTGTAATAAAAGTTTTACTGCTAAATTACGCAAACATACGCATTCCTCAATCTACAGACATACAAATACACACATACAAACTTTCACCCGTATAATATTACCGTGATCAACTGATCACATTAAATAAATTATTCTACCTGCACGACCGCAGTGTGCTCCAGAATCACGTTCAATAAAGATATAACCCTAATCTTTAAGGAAAAGATGTTCAATTTATGCAGAGTTTAAATTGAAATGGGGTCTACGTGTTTGCAGTGAGCAGCGAGTGCACCTTACAGCTCTAGTCAGGTATCGGAAAACTCAGCAGATGTTCACAAGCTCCTTAACTTGCGATGCTTTCATTTCCCAGGAGAATTTGGTCTCAAATGAGGTGAGTATTTTAAACAGGACTCCAATAACAGATTCACAGAACCACACACAAACTCATAATTTTGTAGGTACATATATTAAATAAAAAGCAACGTATTCTTCCTGGCACTTTTTACTACATTTGCAAACGTTTTTGAAGGACGTTCTAAGAAATGCTGAAGAAAAATTTACGCGTTTATTTTTTAGGATGCGCTACTATTCCCATAAAGTACGTACTTATACCTAAATGCAAACGTTATGCAATATTTTCCAGAGATAAAAAAACTTTGCATACGTCGGAAAACCTTCTTTTCATTCTAGGAAGACATTCACATACGAGTAAAAATAAAATAAAGCTCACAAACGTCTAAATGAAGCTTTCAAGAGATGCTTTTACTTACTGAAAGGGGTTCTAAAGGCTTTGCGGGGTGTTTGAAACAATTTCCTACATGGTCGAGCACTTGTTCGAACTCCATTTCAGTTGATTCTTGTTCTTGGTCCGGTGGGTGTGCTTGGATTGATAGCCAAGCTAATGCCTCTTCGGAATTTCTTAAGCCACGTCGTACATTCTTGATGAAGCACAATGTTTCTTAGTAAGGAATAATGGTTGATTGGGTGATTTTCTTTGCTCATCCCCATCTGTCAGTTAACCGTATGAAAACTGCAGCATTTATTTATATTATATTTATATCCTTTGTAGTATACAGTGAGCCACGTAACATGTGTACTAAACCGAAAGGGGGTTATTCTGGACCCCGAGAGGATCAACTTTTAAATAATCGTGTATCACAATATACGATTATTTGAAAATAGTTTTTATTTTATATTTTTAATTTTTTCTTCTTATTAGTATTCTTGCATTATTTAACATTATAAAATACATCACAAATGTTTTTTTCTTGTTTTTTTAGCTTAACCAGTATTTTGTCTTGAAATTATTAGAAAAAAATGATGTAGAATCCGTTGAAATTTTAAAACAATAATAATAATGTAAGAATACGCGTTAAAATCACAAAGACGAAGAGAAAGAGTCCTCACTAAAAACAAAATGTAAGAAATGTAAAAAATCGTAGGACAAAAGTTGATCCTCTCGAGGCCCAGAATCACCCCCTTTGGGCTTAGTACACATGTTCATGGCACCCTGTAGAATGTAGATTCATTCGAAGACCGTTATTAAATGGAACGATTGAACTTAATGCCTATTTCCATTATATACAAATAGAGGAACAGACTGATCGCTAATATTTTATAAGATAAGAAATTAAGGACAAGCATTTATGTAAGTAAAACACACTACGTGTTTTCGCCTGAAATAACACATTAACTTCCCACATCATCGTGGTTTTGCCTAACACGGATTGCTTTTTAAGTCCGTTTCTAAGTTAAAAGCAGCACATTTGGAAACAACTTAAAGAGCTCTGAATAACGGTGGAGAGGAAACAAAACACCCCGCGAACATACAAAAAACTTGGAACATTCACTCAAGTTACGAGTTTATTGAGTGCCTATTTGTATGCAATACAAAGAACTGAACAGAACCTGTAAACTGCAAAACCTTTTTAGTTTCGCATAAATCATATTTTTTTAGCATAACGTAGCTGAGTTAGGTAAAAATATTTATAAATAAATATAAATTAAAAGAATACCACAATCGAATAATAGAATGCAGAATACCTATACCGTAATGTTTCTCGTTTTGTTTTCTAAGACTACAAACAATGTACCCTGCTATGTGAAGACGCTGCCTTCTGTAACACAGTTTTAATAACTAAAACAGATGACAAAGCTGCCCAGAACTTTATCCACACCATTTTTACATTTTAATTTTCATTATTTAGTAACAATTCCGCACGAAACCTTCTCTTATAGGATCCAAGTAAGGACCTAAGTAAGGATCCAAGGGATCCAACAAAATGCGATTCGCGTGCATCGTCCCACAAATTAAAATAAAATGCAATCAGAGAAGGTAAAAAAATAACAGACTTTTGGAATAAAAAGTGGCAAGACCCGCCAATTTAGTTTTGCAAGCAAATTGCATTTTGTTGGACCTTGAGACAATTTCGCGCGGAATTGTTATTAAATAGGTATTCTACATTATATTTTGCAATAGATTTCCGCTATTAAATCTATTCTATTCTAGAGGCCCGACGGTATGACACTAGTCCCATGGGAGTTGGGGATGCCCATTGTGTAGGATGCCCTTGTGTAGGATGCATCGACACACTTCCTAAAGGTCATGTTAAAAAAACCCTATCGCTACCCAACCTCAGATCTTTACTCAGAAACGAAAGTCCTCAGTGTACGCCAACTATACATCCTAAAAACCTCGCTTCTGGTACACAAGTCAATAATCTCTTCACCTGAATATGAATCGTTGCTTAATCTTAGAATCTTCAGACTTAAAATCCCAAGTGTTAAAACAGAATTCTCCCAACGTTAAGGTAGTTTTATAAAAACCCATATTTATAACAGAGTTGTTAAATTTTGTGATCTTAAACGTAAAACAGTTAATGAAGCTAAATGTTCAATAAATAAATGGCTTTCCTCATTAACATATGATGAAACCGAACAGCTACTTATCGTATATTAAAGGTATTTGTGTCGTTATAAAACCAAAACAATTTGTTGAAACTAAGTTTAATATTTAGGATTAATAAAATGTTTACTTTGTACTAGATAATGACTAAGATTAAGGTTATTTTACAGCATTTTTTTTTCTATAAAGTTTTTTACTTTAATTATTATATTTTATTTATAAACTGAACTAGATAATTCGAGCACAATAGTTAATGTTAATAGTTACCAGTCTATAGTCTGGTTTCCTCGATACAGGCTCAGCCTAGTGAGGAAGCCGACGATAATCATCTATAAAATTAACTCACTCAGCAAATTACTAAATGTATATCTTATTTTTAGGTTAAGTTTCGATTATTTTTAATTCCGATGTTTAACTAGTCGTAAGATAGTTTAAGTTAAACTTTGTATTTGCTGTAAATAAATATTTTTTACTTTTTTTTTACTTTTACTTTTTTACTTGCGTCTTCCCATCTTCCGAGGACATCCGTAGGGGCTGGTGCGGCGGCAGATTTGGCCGAGGATCTCAAGAGACGCAAATATGCAAGTCTCGACAGAGCCTACAAATTTGCCGCAATTGCAATTTTGCTAGGTCCGTAGGGTACCGAGGCTATCTGAGCGTCTGGTCGAAGCGACACGTGACCCGGTAGTTGGCGGGTATCTGGCGCAGCGCATCAGCATTGCCATACAGCGAGGCAGTGTAGCCAGCGTCTTGGGGACACTTCCTGGTATTGACATGGATCAGTTGAGCTAGGTTCCTGTAGATTGTTTGCAACAGTCTGCATTTAGCTTAATTGTTTCAATTGTAAATACTAGTTCTAATTTGATTTATTATTTGATTGTAATTTTCTTTGTTAATAAAGGCCATTTCTATTAATTACTTACCTTATCCCTTGTCATATTAATTAATATCATTCAAGTATACGTGCAGAGCCTGACTAAATAATTAACATTAGGTCCAACATCCAAATTTATTAATTTGGCGTGTTTTAAAAAACGATAAACCGACTTAAAATTCCAGTTCATAGATAATATTCTTATGTCTTGGACAAAGGAAATCACCCCTACCTTACTTTCCCTGACCGAGATTCACGGTTCACGTGCTAAAAACTTAGTTTACACTGACGACATCTAGTTATAATTCAAGTCTAATTTAGTTTGATGGACACATGGATGAAACTGTTGACGCCAGTTGCCATGGAAACCATTGCTTAGGTGATAATGAAATTATCATATTCTGAAGAACTTACAAACCTACGTTTTACGTCTCACATAGCAATTCCTTGAGAATCAAACTTTTCCTCAAAATAAATTTTATACAACAACGAAAGAATCATCAAAATCTATTAACAATTGCCGCAGACATCACCAAAACCTGTTGTAGCTAGTCGTGATTCTCCAAAAATATTATGTTGCTTTTTAAGTTTAACGGGATGAATACTAATCCCTCGGGAATAAAATTTTTATGGGACCACCTCGGGATCATCTACTATATAAAAATAAGTCGGGTTTTCCTTCCTGACGCTATAACTCCAGAACGCACGAACCGATTTCCACGGTTTTGCATTCGTTGGAAAGGTCTTGGGCTCCGTGAGGTTTATAGTTACATAAAACGAAGCCATCTGGTGGCGAAACGGAGTTCGTCGGGTTTGCTAGTTCTCTATACAATAGTGAAAGAATCAGTAAAATCGGTTACCATAGGCGGAGATATCAAGTAACATACACACATAAAAAATATTAAAAAAAAACATACAGACGAACTGAGAACCTCCTCCTATTTGAAGTCGGTTAAAAAGCTACCTCATTTTCCGTACAAGCTTTTAATGGTGCAGGTAGCAATAGCTTGTTACATTAGTCCATTCAAATTCCCGTATAGAAGGCATTTCGAGCACAATGCTCATACTGTTCTCGGCGGATACGGAAATCCACTCACGATATGACTGGGAACAGCGGAGGCAAAGCAAGCGGGAAAACGAAATGTAGGCACGTCGAATAGGAGGGCCATTGTGTTGTACCTGTGTTGGGTGGTGTAGTGATATATTAGGTGAGTTATAGTTGCCGTACTGGGCCTGACCTGGGTGCACAAAGTACAGTCGGCACCGAAAGACGCTTAATGTAAGTACTACTTACATTTCACTTATTTAAAACATAAATAACTGCTGTAGAATGCTGGAGCTTAGAGTTGAATGGTAAGCTTAGAGTAAACTAATAGATCACAAAGCGACCTTTACTATAAATTAGTTAGAAAATTAACAGTGTTTGATAATTAAATAATCGAGTACCTAAGTATAATAGGTTTTTATAAAAAAAAATGCACTAAAATTTACAGTGCTGCCAAGCATCATGACTATGTCCGAACCAATTTTCGCATTGGATTCTGAATAAGAAAGCTTTGAATAACTGTAACTGATAAAAGACTTTCGTTGCGGACTGTACAGGATATAGAGCTATTTGATTCATGCTGAAAGATGCATGCATGTGCTTTGCCATGTGTATTTTACCTTTATTTCAAGGTAACATTTTGATAATCAACGTGAA
The DNA here is from genome assembly GCA_963662085.1 of Eupithecia inturbata. Lineage (NCBI taxonomy): Eukaryota > Metazoa > Arthropoda > Insecta > Lepidoptera > Geometridae > Eupithecia > Eupithecia inturbata. The sequence goes on from OY759195.1 coordinate 7,325,391, forward strand.
TATGATGACGTGATTGAAACAAACGTTACTGCCATTAATAGACTGTTAAATGTTACCCTCACCTCCTACGACCACCTACGAAGCAATATCTCGTGTTACCGGTGATAAAAATAATGTGTGATTCTCACCCAAGTTCCGTGCGAAAGGTTGCCATGTCCACTAATAAATTTATCCACTGTGTATCCGTGTTGGGGACAGTTGTAGTAATTTGGGGACACAGATGGCTTCTGTTTACTGACACATGTTTTTACTGGTATCAAATGACGTCAAACAACCACAAGGGTGCTGGAAGCAAATACTTTTATGTTGGAGTCGTTATTGGGCCAAAAGGAAATGCTAATAATATAATAAAATAAAAAGGAGTTTATTCATCAAAACTATATCTAGGTTATAAATGATAATGCTCATCTTACTAACAACTTAACGCATTCACTGCCCAGCCTCGGCTGGGCGGGGCGGTGCGACTCGCAGGGGCGCGCCGCCGCCGCCGCTACACGGGGGAAGGACATCTGCGAATTGGGCCATGAAAATGTTAACAAGCTGTTCTTAGCTTGGGGTTCCTAGCTAGATGATGCTGTGTGGATTATCCAGCATAATATATTTATTATAAAAAAAAACTAAAGTAACATTTACGACGACCTCTGGGGCGCAGCAGGCGAAAATCCACCTGCGACGCAGATGGTTGCGGGATCGATTTCTGCCTCGGGTCAAATGTTTGTTACGATCTTCAGATATTTGATGGAGCTAGAAGGAACTGTGAGAATTGTCCAGCAATATTAATTTATTATTATTATTTGTTCCGGATTTTCTACGTATATTAAAAATCTATCTTTGTTATATAACGTTTATTTATTTTATATATACACTTAACTAGGTCCCATAACACAAGCTCTGTTTACTTTGAGGCTAGACGATGCTTTGTGAATTGTCCAGCATTATTTATTTATTATATTAGGTATCCTTCTATCTTATCTACTTAACCTTCGTTATTTTATAAAAAAAAATACAAATAAGGTTCTAACATCTCTAACAAACTTTGTCAAACTAAAGTCCCTATTTCTTGCATCATCATTCAATACTTCATTTACAATAACCGCTTGTCTCTCCATTATCTAAACTGGCCAAGCGCGTGTCACAGTAATCCATCATCCTCATGGGACTAAGCCTACCGTCATGAATAATCAGCTAGCCACTTCAGCAGATTAAGTTAACACTTTAACTGCGTCATTATCATAATAGTGTGTGACGACTGAGATGATAAAACAGCCCCGCCTTTTGTTGTCGGGATAAGCCATAAGCACCTAACTGGGCTTATTATCTAGCTTCTTTATAAAGGACTAGCTGCAGCCCGCAGCTTCGCACGCTTTTTTCCGGAATAAAAGGTAGCCTATGTCCGGCCCCGGGATACCATCTACCTCGCTACCAAATTTCACCGAGATCCGTTCAGCCGGTCTTGAGTTATAATTAGTGTAACTAACACGACTTTCTTTTATATACATATATATAGATGTTAGTCAAACTAGTGCACAACGTAGTTGTGATGTAGGTTGGTGGGATAACGCTTGCATATAGGGTGTTGCTCAAATTAGTGGCTAGTTTTTATGGTAAAAAATGGTATTTTAAAAAAGGGGTTAAATTCTTTTGTTTTTGATTCTTAATGAAAATGTAGCCAATGAGCGGCGAAAATAGAATAAGTGATACACTCACGAATACATGTGAATCGACCAGCTGGTCACAACGTGTATGCTAATCTAGCTCCAGTCCAGCAGTGGACTAGTATAGGCTGATGATGATTGTGATAATTGACAGAACAGAGTACCTACTAAATTGTTTTGTATATAAAAGCAGACTTCGATGCAACAGATGTCCAAAGATAGACAGCTTGTTCAACTGTTTATATATTTTAGAATTCCGCAAAAGTGGCTCGAACTCCTCTCCGGAGAAGAAGTGCATAACAATATTTCTGTGGTTTTATCCATGCTTCAAACCGCAACAGAATTAGGTACCTACATGCTCTCTCGGGTATTCCTGTTACTCCTAGAATAGAGAAGTGGCGTTAAATATTCTGCACCATTCCACAGAATTATATTATTATGATGTGCCATTGAACAGAAAATACAGAAGGCAAAGTAGGTTCACACGACAAACGTTTTTAGTGGTTCGTCGTGGCTTGAAAAAAAATCCATCATCAAATTTGAATGATCATAACACACTGTACCAATCATTTATCTAATAATCATAACAAAAGCTCGGCTTGCTGATGAGGTGGTGAAATATCGGTCTAATGATCTAGATGATGATGAGTGAAATTATGTCTGTGTGTGGGAGACTTTATGAAGTGGCAGAAGAGTTTTCAGGCAAAGCAGTGAGACAGGGACCGTTTTGTGACTCAAGCAAACTTTATTATTTCTATGTTTTTTTCTTAAATATTTTATGTGTCTGAGTTTGAAATAAACGTTTCTATATTTCTTTCTATGCCAGGGTGAAGTCAGGTTGCTGATGATGATGATAATGATGTAAAATAGAGTAGAAACGTATATATTTTGAAGTTTAACCACTGCTCTCGCTCAACTAAGTAATCCCATGGCCCCAGAATGTTAGCTAGCATTACTTTACTCCCTGTAGATGCCACAACGGTCGGTATTAGGATGTGCAAATATCCCGAGTTCATAATTAATTTTATATTTTATCTCTAAGACTGCGTATTGGGATAGCGTTAGCGGGGGTGGCAGCGGATTTTTGATGAGTCTAGATCGTAATTTTTTAGGATATTAAACATAAATTCTAAATTTTCTTAGTTATCTATATACATATATAAAAGAAAGGCGTGTTAGTTACACTATTTATAACTCAAGAACGGCTGAAAAGATCTCGGTGAAATTTGGCAGCGAGGTAGATGGTATCCCGAGGCCGGATAAAGGCTAACTTTTATTCCGGAAAAAAGCGTGCGAAGCCGCGGGCTGCAGCTAGTTTAAAATAAAATAAAAAGAATAAGGAGATTATTCATCAAAACATGTATGTATAAGTTATCAATGAGACATTTGATTATTTTATAGATTTAATTTTGTTAATTGGATTTTTGACAGTTAGCATTGGAATATTTTCGGGAATCCATTACGCGGCCAAATTATTTTTGGACATGTGGTGTGTATGTGTATTTACGCGACTCAGTTTCCGCCACGCGCAAGATTTACATACCTATACCAGTGAATATATATAATAATCATTGAACACGAAATTGTACCTATACCACCAATGAAGTATAGATACCTACTAAATATAATTATGTCAAATATCTGCACCAGCAGCCCATTGAAAACACTGCCACAGAGCTCCAACTGGTTTTATGAATATTTGCTTCTTATTTGCGCTGCGTGAAGGTAATTTTAAAATAATCGCTTGGTTGTGAGAATATTTTGCTGGTTCAAATAATTCATAGTTTTCTCTTGTACAATTTAATTGGCTCAACAATCGCTTTGTTGTACCTTTTGTATAATTAGATTCCGCTTGCGGTTCTGCACGCTTTTTTCTGGAATAAAAATATGTTCTTCACCGGAATATCGTCTACCTCCCTGCCAAAATGCATTATGGACGGATCGTTCAGCAGGATAGGCTTGAAAAGGTAACAGACAGACAGAGAGATAGAATTACTTTTGCTTTTATAATATTACTTACAAACAATGCCCACGTATTGTTATTGACAAATAAATAAATAAATAATGCTGGACAATCCACACAGCATCATCTAGCCCCAAACTAAGCTGGCTTGTGTTATGGGTACTAGATGACTGATAAACTTAATACAATACATAACATAGATAGATATTTTTATTATATATAGAAAATACCCAGAACACCCGGAACAAATATTTGCAGATCGTACAAACATTTGTCCCAAGGTGGGAATCGAACCCGCAACCTTCTGCGTCGGAGGCGGACCTTCGCCCGCCGCGCCACATCGGTCGACAAAGAAAATTACAATTTAATAATAAAAACAAATAAGAACTAGTATTTACAATTGAAACAATTAGGCTAACTGCAGACTGTTGCAAACAATCTACAGGTAGCTCAACTGATCCATATCAATACCAGTCGGAAGCGTCCCCAAGACGCTGGCTGCATTGCCCCGCTCTGTATGGCAATGGGTTTGAAGTATTGTTATTATATATTACGTATTGTTTGTTGTCGAAGCTCTAACTTGAATGCACAAAATAACCCTAAAATGCAAACCCCAAGCTCATTATCGAGACCGTGGATATAGTTTATAGATTACGCGAAAAGAGCTGAAGCCGATTCCCAATATAGATTTTCGTTCTGGCGTAATAAACATTTGATACGGTTCATTTAGAGTTTATTAAGTGGAAAGCTCGGTGCGTCCGGCCGAGGCATGGCATTCGCAAACGAAATCAGGTTCTATCTGACCGGTAGAATATGATTTAGGGCTATATTCTGCCTGCTGGTATCGACCTAAATGTCTGTTGGACCTATTACAAAAATACAAATGCTCGAAACTCTTAAACTCAAAGTGCTTATTTTCCTTTAGACTGAAGGTCACAGGACACTTGGACTCGTCAAATTACGAGTAAAACAAGGAAAAACAAGATCCGACAAGTGCGAGTGTGACTAACGCGCCGAGGGTTTCGAACGGTTATCCAGTATACCAATATGTTCTATAGGTACTGGTTAGAGACTTTGCTATTTGATGAATACCAAAAATTAAAGGTACCTACATTTCAGATAGATTGGTTTGCAAACTTCAGAGTAGGTATTGAGGGTAATAGTAAAATATCCTAGTTTTTTTTAAAAATTTCAAAATAATACTTGTTTTATGAGGTCAATTAAGTGTGGCTAACAACGACGTAGATCAAGTGCCATCATAGATTTTACATAAAACATTTGAGCTCCTATTTGCACGCCAGTAATGGCAAAACATGTAGCTCATAATTAATTTATATTTTCATAATTGCATGCTCACACCATGTTAATACTCATGTTTTGCAAATAAATGATTCAGATTCTGAGCTATTGTAGATTTATATGATCAATTTAATATTCTGTTTGCAGCACTTCTGTAAATCATTAGCGCACTTCAAACTCAAACTTCTTCTTTCTTCTTCTTCTTTCTTTCAGCAAACTGAACCAGTGCGGGTAAAACCATATACATACCCGTATGTACCTACTGCATTCTGTAGAGTATCTTTGCTATGGAACCCTCCTTAAATAATAAATTACCACAATCTATAAGACTACTGCCGAATATGGAGTTTCAGAGAAAGTTAAAAGCGATTCTTTCAAATAAATGTTATTATGCTATAAATAAATTTTTAACTTGCAAAGATTTTTCAGCTTCATGATGATATTCTTTATTTTTAAGATGTTTTTATCCAACATTAGTTTCAAGTTCAGTTTTATTTTATTGTAAGCTTAATTAATTAAATTGTTATTATTTGTACACAGACATTGCACACCGTAAAGGTATGTGAGTACAATGACTCACATAGACATAAAAACACCTATACCTACATGTATTTCAAGCAATAAACGATACTTTACTTTACTTTACTTTAGGTAAGTGTACAAAACAAGATCCGTTAATTGCGAGACTAACTCGCACGCCGAGGGTTTCGAACTTCTGTCAATTATACAAATATGTACTACTAGCTGCTGCCCGCGGCTTCGCACGCGCTTTAAGTAGCCTATGTCCGTCCCCGGGATACCATTTACCTCGCTGCCAAATTGCACTCACTGTTTCTATCATGTGTGAAATGGCAGCTACTTCATCTCAAAATCTAACTTCTTACCACGAAAACTGGGTCTTTTTTAAAGAGATAGTTTAAGGTGGTACGCCAAGTGAGGTTTTGTATTTTCTAGGTTCTAGAAATTAAGCAAGTACATAAGTAGCTTTGCACACATTGCAAACCATCTGCTAAAAGTTCATGCGTAACAAACTTCGAACCGAATCCATTGTCGTTTTGGAGGCTCTCGACATTACGTTGATTTTAATAATAATTATCTTACATGACAATTCGAATTTTATTTTAGCATGGGCGCCAATGTAAGCTGTTTTCTATGACTATGAAAGTCGTAGCACATAGCTTACAATGGACGCAAAAATAATTATCTGCTAGCTTAATTTTTTTTAAATAATTCTTTATTGACAAAGAAAATTACAGTCAATAATAAAAACAAATTAGAACTATTATTTACAATTAAGCTAACTGCAGATAATCTACAGGTAGCTCAACTGATCCATATCAATACTAGTCGGAAGCGTCCCCAAGCTAGCTTAATTACTTATTGAACGCTTAAATTACAAACGACCTATATACTAACAAAAATAACCCTATGTGTGAAGATATATATCAAAGTCAAAAACTCTTTATTTCCATAAATACAATAAATGTATACTTAGAAAAGGTCAAATTCTTAATAATTAAACACTGACACGGAAATAAAGTGATATTTTTGATTTCAGTCGCTTCGGTATGTAGACTAAAGTAAAGAAGAAGTATATACATTATACATACATTGTTTACACATATTGTTTACATACATTGTTAACTGTTGTTGGTTAGTAAACAACATAGGTGAGGTACCTACAGCCTATAAATCTATCGCCTATCGAAGCTCTTTGTTTCGTATACTCGAGATAAAATCTTAGTTGGTGTTGTTTCCACTTCTGAGGTAAGTGTTCTGAGAAAGTACTTCGACTTAAAAGTTTTGCACTCTACTCTCCTTATCGGCCTATCAGAATTTTCTGTTTGGAGTACATAGGTATTACTCCAAAGAGAAAATACGTACTTACAAGAATGTTTCCGAAGTATTTTCGAAAGCCATGGAATGAAACGATACGTAAAAGTTATGTTATCAGATTTATTACTTAGTCGTTTTGAACATCAAATATATACTTTCATACGAAAAGGTTTTTTAATTCGTAAGCCTACAAATTTAAATTTTCTCTGTCATCTTGGTTTGTATAGACGACCGATATGGCGCGACGGGCGAAGGTCCGCCTGCGACGTAGAAGGTTGCGGGTTCGATTCCCGCCTTGGGACAAATGTTTGTACGATCTGCAAACATTTGTTCCGGGTGTTCTGGGTATTTTCTATATATAATAAAAAAATATCTATCTATGTTATGTATTGTATTAAGTTTATCAGTCATCTAGTACCCAAAACACAAGCTCTGCTTACTTTGGGGCTAGATGATGCTGTGTGGATTGTCCAGCGTTATTTATTATTTATTGTTATTTATTTTATCTTGGTTTGTAGGCCCTAATTTCAAGCCTTGCAAGCTATCCTCGCAAATGAAACCTCAAAAGAAAGAAAAATAACCAGACATGTTTTAATAAGGCTTGAACAAAAAAAAAACAATTTTAAAATGGCGACTAAAAACGGTTCTTCTTTTCGGTGTCTTTGAAAATTTTCGTGATCTTTAAATGACTGTAAAAAATGTCTGTATTTACAGATATCTAGGACATGTTTTGTTAGATTGCTTACACATTATTAAGATTAAGTAAAAGCCAGTTCACACAGTGTTTAAACTGGCCATTTTTAGCAATTAACTGTTACATTCTGGGTTTTCTCCTCAGAAACCAAAATAATTCGTAAAAAATCTATTATGAGACTTCGTCTTAGACAACTTTGGCTCAAATGGTTTTATTGATCTGTACCTACTAGCTTTTCCTCAAAGCTTTGCAGCCAGCTACCAATCACCCTGTATATTTTTTGTAAGTACCAATCTTCTATTCCGTATGATGTCATATGATGTATGCACAGAAATCTTATTCAGATTTTTGTGGATGTATGTCTACGTCAATGCCCTGGCAACCTCTGTGTTTTACATAATTATGAACGTGCACTGTATTTCATTTTGGCTCGTTCTATGACGAGTTTTTGTCGAATACAAAAACACTTGTAGGCTACGAATAAGTAATATCACTTATTCGTAGCTTGTAGGTACACAAAAACAACATAACAAAACAGAAGCACATTTCTCAGGTACAATTGGCGGTCTTATTGATACGTTATTTGGCGTTGTGTGATCCGTATGGTAAAATCATGGAACAGGATATTGTCGGGATATTTATGGAGTCAGTTTATTTTTGCGTGGTACTTCTTCTCACTTTTGTTTTTACAAGCTTTTATTTAATTATCCCTGTTAGTAAGTTAGTATGTAGGTACAATGTAGGTGTGTACCTATGTATGTGTGTGGAACAAATCTTGCAACTGAATTTTAATCCAGTTATCCTCAAACAATTGGGCTAAAATTTGGCATACTTACGAGTATATAAGTTCAGTGACAACGCAAAAAAAAAAAAAAAAAAAACACAATAAAAATCATTTATTTCAAGCAGACACAACTCATATAAGGGTAAAATTATAGAGAGGGATATGGCACTCATAAATTAATTGGATTGCTTGGCAGGTGTCGCTCACAGCAGTGCCTAGTGTACCTACAGGCAGTCCACCCTAAGGGCTATCATTGCCAGGACGGTGTTGGATCTAGCACGCAACCTGCGCACCAGGGACAAGGCGCGCTTGCGCATGGTAGTATGGTAACAGTCGACTCGCGCCGCTGCAAACATCCCTGACGCGCTGCAGTAGCGGGGCAGCCCCAATACCGCTCTGAGCGCATTATGTATACCTACTGAACGCGGATGGCGCTGTCAAAGTCAAAGGCTGCCATATACAGAGAGGTGCGGTCAAGCCTATTAGGCTCCGACATTGCTCCCCCCCACCGTACTCTGTTGATCTGGTGTGGTGCCTGTACCAATATTTATAGTTTTTAATTAGCTCAGGTGGTAAGTTAATGCTTTCCAGCTTCTTCCACAGTATATTAGGCTACCAGATTAAAAGCTTTAGAAAAGTCAAGGAAGCAGGCGTATACCAGCGCTCCACGATCTAAGTAGTATCGGACGGTTTGCTTAAGACACAGTATTGCACTCTCGGTGGACAGCTAAGGTCGAACGTAACCCAAACTGGTTGTCGTATAAAGTAACTACTGATCTAGCTGTGTATTAAGCATACCATCAAACACCTTAGCAATGATGGTAGCTAGCGATATAGGTCGGTAGCTTGTCTTGTCGCCTAGGTTTCCAGTCTTATCTTTCAACACAAGCACTACAATCGTTTTCATCTCTCTACTCTATCTGGCAGATATGAGTGGCTCACGCACAAACAGAAGAACATCGATAGTACTCCAGGGATAATGAGGATCTGCATGCTGTAGGTGCTCCACGCTGATACCATCGCAGCCCGGGGATTTGCCTTTTAAACATCTTTCTTCTTTTGGTCATTTCCTCGTAAACATCACCAGTCTTCGGCCTACCACACAGAATCCACTCCCTGAAACTCGATCTAACTTGCCCATGCGCCTCTTTTACACACGCGTTCCACTCCATTCTGTGCAACCTTGGTTTACCTTTCTTACCAATGCTTCCTTTACTGTCCTTTGCTGCGTCACGAAGAGCGGTCACAATGTCAGCGTACATCCCATCAATAATACCTACGTCTGTGGCCAGAATCATTACATAAATGATCACAACATTGTACGAGTGCTGATGGAAACCTAATATCTTAATATCAAATGACATTTATTTTTATACAATGCAATTTCATTGTTTGTTCTGTTGCCCCACAGAATATTTTTATCTGCTACTACTATTTCCGGCAAGCTCGGGGTCAACAAACTATATTTGCATTCTGTGATAAGTGGAAAATGGTCAGACCATACAATATCATATTCAACATACACCGCGGCCTCCGATCGCTTAGCCGACTGTGTCACTACCAGCCAGCCACAGTCAACTACCCGACCCATAAACATCGCTGACAAAAGAGTAGGTATCAGATTGTAGGCCTAGCATGTCAACATCAATACATAACCATCGCTGATCGTCACAAAAACTAATGAGATCATTCTAGAATAGTTCACCCGGGTTCGCATTGAAATCACTCAATAAGAAAACAGATTCGACGCCGTATAGACCCACAATGATAGCGCTTACCGAGACAGTCCGTTAACTCGGGTAGGTTCACAGTCGCGTTTGTAGGCATGTAGATGCTCACAGTAATAGGTTGATCACTTGTTACGATTTTAACCGCACAAACCCGATTACTATCGCACTTTATCACTGTTACTTTTTGGAAGATGCTGCTTTTCTATAGCAGCGCGACGCTGCCGTACGGCCTCCCGCGAAGAATACCCGCCGAAGTCTCAGTGTATCTAAAATCAGCGTCGATTGTACTTAGATATGGTAATTCCTCCGGTAACAGCTCTTGCAAAGCAATTAAATCATAGGTTTGACACATCTTGCTTATTCTATTTATAGATCGCTTAACTTTCTTAAAGAAAAGTAAAGTAAAGTAAAATGTATTGCATCAAATACATGTAAATAAGGTACATGGGTGGAGTATGTTTAAAGAAGACACAATGTATTTCTACCGTTTCGGCGTGCAAAATCTGGGTACAATGTCACTTAATTAAATATATACATCAAATTGAAAACGAATACCTAGTTGATAGGAAAACTGAATAAGTATTAAATTAAAATTGAAATTACAAAAAAAAATTAAAACTATAGCAATTTCTCATTTACATAAATCTAAAAAAATTCTGTCCGTTTGTGTTTGTCTTATAGTTAAATATAGCAAATTTTAAACAGCTCATCCATTGATTAGAACTTTTATCCATATTTAGGGTTTTCTTGGCCACTTAAAGACGTAATTCTTTGTTGTTGGAAGGTAGCTGGTCTTTGAAGTTAACTAACCGCCTAATTATTATTCCTTCTGGCCAATGCAATATCCCATCGAGCTGGTCTGATGATGGAGACAGATGGTGGGCATAGAAACATCTAAACAAAACGACATAACCTCGACCACTTTGGGTTCGTTGGATTTGTCTTCCCAAGCACTTTTGAATTTTCGAATGAACGTTTGTGTTTGCAAAAAGGTTTTATTTAAAAACAAATTGTTTTTTTTTATAGACAATGCAATCAACGATAAAGACACATCTCTTATTTGAATTACTTTGAGGTCAACTCGACTGCTTATGAATTAGGCTTCTTTGTCAAGTAATCAAAGCCCATTGAGTGTTAAAACTACACAAAATCAACGTCAGAACTTCGCCTTTCGAAATAAAGTTGAATTTTGTCGTAATAAATTTCTTTGAAGCTCAACTCGTTGACCTAACAAAAGCCTGACAAACAGCTTCTATTTAGATAAAGTACTAGATACACAAAGCAATTACTGTGCAACAACGTTCGTTAGCGTATTCAAATTATCTAAGATATTTGTCTAAGCTCTTACAGCTTGTACGATAAATAATGTAGCGTAGTGACAAGCTCAACGTGTTTACTGAAATTATTAGTGAGCTCGACAGTGTTCCAATTACAAACGAAACGTTAAAATTGTGACGTTTCGTTTTAGTTTAAACATGGTTTGAAGTCTGTATGCTGAGTGTGTACTGCCTTACTGTTTACTACAAAGTTTGCGTTATCCATATTTTCTATGGAAAAATGAACAGCGCTACAAGCGGGAAGTTTAGAAAACTTTTTTGCGAGTGTGAATCCTTTACCATTACTTATAAAGTTTCGTAAAACGTGAATTTGATAGTTTACTTAATTTTTTGACAGTTATGCGAGTGTGAACGGCAAATTTCGTAAACTTTTGACGGTGAGCAATTAAAATAAGTTAACTTTTTATGTAAAGTCATTCACTTGATATTTCGAAGTGAGACGGAACCTTGATGATTGTTTACACCCTCCTCGAAGTGATAAGATAAGTTTATTTTTGTGCTGAAAATGGATTTCTTCATACACTCCCGTCTTTATTTTGCGCTTAGAATGCTTGAGGCGGTACCACAGATTTGATTAGAGGAAGGGCAATGAGGGAACCGTTAATTAGAAGGTTACTTACATAAGCAATAAGAAAGTGGGTTTTTTAAAGGTTCATAATTTTATATTTGAGATCACAGGAGAGAACAATAAAATTAAGCTTAATTATAATTATTTTATTTAATCAAGTCCTATCTATCGCCATACCACAATATATCCTACCAGGAGTAGTGGCAACAGATTATTTTAATTTCTCTTCTAATATTTCCAGTGCCCTTTTAACTATCTCTTGCCACTGCTCCTGCAAGCGCAATTCTACTGCTCTCAATCGCAATTGCTCAGCCTGATTTTCTGCCTCCCTCTTTTCCTTATCCATTAAATATTTCCTCCACTCAGTGTCAGACTGCTGGAACTCATAAGCCACCCTGTCTGTTATTGTCATTGGTCTTGTGCGTCGACGCGGTGAATTGTGAAGAGCCGCGTGGCGTCGACGCGGGGAATTACGAGGAGTCGAGTGGCGGTGTCGACGTGGTGTATTTTGAGGTGTCTGCGGATGTTGACTGCTCAGAATCACTTGCCCAGAAGTTGATGGTACTAGTGCTGTCTGGGTTGGTGTTGGTGAAGCAGGCGGAGCAATTTAGGACTGAAAATAAATAAATACCTTCATAGTCCATTTTGCCAAAAGTATACATAGATTAACAATGTTCTACATCATGATATGATTTGGAAAATTTCCATGGATTGATGGGGATCACATTAATGCGAGCAGCTTTCTTTTTAGTGTTGTTTTTTATAACACTCTACACCTTATAACAAACACACAAAAACTAAGTAGGTAGGTAAGTAAACAAGGCATAATGAGACATAAGTTTCAACCTAATGGGATTGCCTATACTATCTATTTGTGAGTAGATACAACAAAACAAAGTATCTAGGTGCAACATGCAAAGCATATACTTAGGTGTAGTAAAATAAGTAACCTATGATAAATACCTTTTTCCATTTTTCAGTATCCTTCTTTTCCCCGCTTGCATCACTGTTGAGAAGAGTTGTGAGCTCTTCCCAACGGTTAATGGCTTCGATTCTCCCTCTAGCGTGGCCAGTAGGTTTGTTGAGATCCCCATGCCTAAAATAGTGGTGATGGTGATATGAGCAACAAGTCTAAAAGGAATCTCATAATTGATCGTATCTTTAGGTACAAGGTACTTACTGTTCCATATATGTGACCATCATTTCAAATTGGGGCCCACTTGTTCTCATTGTATCGTCACAATTCACAACAAAACCGCTCAAAATCAGAATTACGAGTTCAATTATCTCCAAATCAAGTCGTGTTTGTTTACTTTTTGCCAAACAAACGCTAATTACTTTTTTCTCTCTTTCGCGTAAGCATTAGAAAGAGATAAAAACAAATGTAATAGACAACTTATAAGTATACTAAATTAAAAAGTCCCTTCCTAATGCCACGTAGTAACCACGAAATATTACATTACAATTTGGGCGCGTCATATGTGAAGGGAGGCCAACATCTAAAAAAGATAACTTGAAAACGTTTCGAGTAAACCTAACTTTATTTGGTAAAGTATGATGGCGTTCACACTCACACATTTTACGTTGACTTCGCGTTTGGCGTATACTCGATAAACTCGATCGTCGAGTTAACGAAATTTTTGCAAAGTTTCACACTCAGCATACTGAACCTCAGTGTGTCTACCACGAGTTGTCACAGTTAGATCGCCTGACGTTAATACAGTAATTACGTAAATATTAGTACCTCCTCCTCCGCCTCTAGCGGATAGTTGGGTACTAAAATGCGTTTAGTACCCAACTATCCGCTAGAGGCGCTGTTCAAGTTTCATACATTTTTTTAACTACAGTCGCTAGCGAGTAAATATTGTTAAAACTCATGGTAGACACACAGAACAGGAAAAATATATTTGAATGATTTGAACAGCTGGTCAATTCAGATGTATGATTCGTGAGTGTACATGTTACTCATACTATTTTCGCTGCTCATTGGCTGAATTTGGATTACGAATAAAACCAAAAAAAAATAACCAATGAGAGGCGAAAATAGTTTGAGCTTACGAATGGTTCATCTGAATTGACCAGCAGCGGCCAGTTCTGTGTTATTATTCGCAGTTTTATTTGTTCTTCGACATTTATGGTTTTAGGAAGAAATTAAGTTTTCAAACGAAGACTTTAATTTGTGTGCTTTTACTCGCATCGCAACTAAGTCTGATGGGTATAAATAAACTAACCAGGTACCTATTATAATCCTAAATAAGTATCAGGGGATATACGAATCTATACTATAGAACGTATCCTCTACACAAGGGCGAGAGTGATTTGTACATTTATACAGCCGCAATATGTCACGACCCGGCCTTTCGATTGATACAGATTGGGGCTTTATTGAAATACCACAACACTTTTTCTTACATACCTTCTCTACCTAATTTCGTAAATCTTTAGCTTTTTTTTGTTTTATAAAAAAGGGCATCCTTCGTGAAAATCACTAAGTGACTAATATTAGGTCCTTACATATGAAATTGGCGTTTTGTATGGGAGGAACAAAAAGTCGAATATTTTTTAATATAATATATTTAATTAATCAAAGTATGAACCATTATTTTCTATGCACTTTTGCCATCTTATAGGTAGTTCATTGATCCCTTTACTAAAAAAACCAGTCGGACGGGAATCAATAAAATCTTTGAAGGCGATTTGGACTGCCCCATTGGAGTTGAATTTTTTCCCTTGCAAGAAGTTATCCAAATTTCGAAAAAAATGGTAATCTGTTGGAGCAAGGTCCGGGGAGTACGGAGGATGTCTTAGACTTTCCAATTGAAGCTCTTCTAATTTAGTAGCCGTCTGTTGCGCAGTGTGTGGTCTAGCGTTGTCGTGAAGCAGCAGTGGCGTGGAGCGATTGACCAGCCTAGGTTGTTTAGCCGCTAGCTTTTCCATCATGGTTTGCAATTGCTGACAATAGACATCAGCCGTAATAGTCTGGCCAGATTTGAGAAAACTGTAATGAACAATACCGGCACTAGTCCACCAAACGCTTACAAGTAACTTTTTTGGGGTTAATTTTCGCTTGGGGCAGGATTTGGCTGGCTGGCCAGGATCCAACCATTGCGCTGAGCGCTTCCGATTATCGTAAAGAACCCATTTTTCATCACAGGTAATGATTCGGTTTAAAATACCTTCATTATTGTGCCGGTTTAGTAATGTAACGCAGCAGTCGACGCGCGTTTGCCGGTTTGCTTCAGTCAATTCGTGAGGTACCCACCTTTCAAGCTTTTTAATCTTCCCAATTTGCTTCAAGTGAATTAAAACAGTTTTATCACTAACATCGCAGCCTGCAGCTAACTCGGACGTGGTTTGCGATGGATCCGCTTCCACAATAGCCTTCAACTCTTCATTATCAACTTGAGTCTCAGGCCGTCCACGGGGCTTGTTCTGCAGGTCAAAATTT
This sequence comes from Eupithecia inturbata, assembly GCA_963662085.1. Classification (NCBI taxonomy): domain Eukaryota; kingdom Metazoa; phylum Arthropoda; class Insecta; order Lepidoptera; family Geometridae; genus Eupithecia; species Eupithecia inturbata. The sequence continues at coordinate 7,340,705 of OY759195.1, forward strand.
CCAGAACGAAAACGTTGGAACCAAAAACGAACTGTGTTTTCTTTTGCAACACGACCGCCATACACATCATTCACCCTTCGAGTTGTTTCCGCAGCACTAGTGCCACGGCGGAACTCGTACTCGTAAATAATGCGATATTTTAAGTTTTCCATTTTGTAAAATGAGTGACGCAAACAGAAAAAAACAGAAGAAAAAAAACAAATGAATGACGATCATCAAAGCACAAATACATGAGTCTATAGCTGTACAAATTTGAATTTGGAATTCCTTACCAAAGAGGAGAAATTTGTGATTAAAGTGGCCAGTACGAAAAACGCCAATTTCATATGTAAGGACCTAATATTATACATTGCAGAATCTTTAGAACTTGTGTATTGTAGGTGGAATCCAGTTTTATTTTCGAACCTGACTTAAATTGACGATTTTAGCTCTAAATAATAAATACCAAATAGGAAATAGGAAGCTATCATTTTTTTATTTACGGGATTATTCAAGCTAAATATTTTTGCTGCAATACCAAGATTAAGCTCATTTTGCACTTTTGTCCCATTTCACCCTATATTTTAATAATATCTCTTCTACATCCCTGCATGCTGTCTATCTCGCTCAAACCTGTAGCCTATTTCGCTCTTATGACATGAAGACTCACTAACTAATGAAATACCCTTTTGTATTGTTCTTTACTGACTGTACCATTAGTTAAATCGCATGGACTCATCAGGAAGTCATGTATGAATATTTCGCCTGGAAGAGATCGCTTCTTAGCGATAAGGCCGCCCATTGTACTTGTGTCTTCTGTAATGTCTTTTGTATTGTATTTTTGTTGGTGTACAATAAAGTATTTTTGTATTGTATTGTATTGAATATTTAAAATAATAGTAATAATTTCCATGGACCCATTGGGAAATAAAGAACAATAGAATCATGGAATAAGCCTCTCTGAACACTTAACGAGAGAAGAGGTAACCCAAACCACTCTAAGAGTAACCTATTTTTAGTACCTATTGCAAAATACACTTTATCATTGAAACATTATTGATGTAGATAAGATTTTCGACGCTCTCCTAGCACTGTCAAACAAAACAATGCATGTTTGCAGCGAGTATGAATTCGCTTGGCAAACACCATCTAATGCAAGCTACTGACAGATTGTACAAATAACGAGACTCCGCCGGTGAATTTGCTGTATTCTTGAGAGGATAGTTGCTAAATCAAAATGTTGTTCTGTTTAGACTTCTAGGTTTACAGGAATTCACAGGAATCTGATTTAGTGCTGGGATTTAGGAATTGTGGTTTCAGTTGTTTGTTATGCAAGTCTGGCTCGTTGGTTTAGCGGTTGCGTGTTCAACCGCTGCTAATGAGGTCCCGGGTTTAAATCCTGAGTCGGGCTGGAAGCAAATATTGTGATTTTTCTTGCAAGAAAGTTTCACAGTAGCAGCCCGGACTTTGGAAGGTAGGGGTGTTACACCCCCGTGCTTCGGAAAGCACATTAAGCCATTTGTCGGTCTGGCGTCCCATCAGAATATGAAAGTGAGGGAATAGAGGGTGCGCCGGTGAAGCAGTGTTTGCGCACACACTTGTACACTATATTATGTCCGCGTACGTGGCTAGTCTTCATTGAGACTAGCAGGCGCTGTGATAAAAATTCTGGCTAGGAGGTCATCATGCAAGTCTTCATTGCTACATGTTACAGCAAACTTTCACGTAGCAATAGTATAAAAATACCTGTAATAATTAGTAGTTTCCGCCCGCGGCTTTTTTTGCTTTTTTCATTCATATACTTTCCAAATTTCATTAAAATCCGTTCAGCCAGTACCCGATCGAGCGGTTTCAGGCAAAGTTACTTTTGTATTTATAGGTAATAAAAAAACATGGAAGTTACTTGTTACTGGACTGGTTTCCGCAACTAGGCCACAGGTGGGCCCTTTTTGCGTGTCGGGTGGGGGGCTGCTAATCTAACCACCTGATGTCCTCCAGGAAAGCCAGCAGCTCGCTGACGCCGGTGCATGCCTCCCTACGCGTCCTCGGTGTCCCGAGGTAGTGTAGTATTTGAGACGCTACGCTATCGCACTCTACAAGCACTCCTCTGCGTTCATGCACCCTCTGCATAGGGGGCTGTCCGTGATACCCAGATTAAATAGGTGTTTGCTAAGCATGCAATGTCCTGTGACAATACCGACGACTAGCCGGAGTTTGCTGCTTTTCAGAATTAGGAGTTTTCGGGAGAACCTCGGGTTTAAAGCATGGAAGTGTGGACGAGGGAAATAATGTATGGAAATAAATTGAATTGAATGTGAATTGTCCAGCATTATTTATTTATTTATATAAATCCGGGGAGGAGATAAAATAATGCAGATATGAAAAACCGGAACTCTTAAGGTTTCCCCTCGTTTCCGTCAGTCCGTTGGAAACGGGCTTCCTTCCTTCCTTTTATTTTCCATGACCTAGAGACTCTAAAAGCGCTGAGAGCGCATTTCCGGTAATCCACAAAAGTTTATAGATCAGGATTCCGTTAATTATTACACTTTGATAACGGTATTAAAATTAATTATGACATAATAAAGCCAGGTACGCCATTATTTTCCACGTAAAGGTTAATAAATAATACAGCAAGTCCCACTGGGGTCTCACTAGGCCCCATTAACTTAATTATAAAGGTTTGTTTATTAAATTATTATCTAATAAGTTAAATTTATTTGTCGGAGGCGTTAATGTGGAAAGTATGTGAAGAGTTTAGGAGTTAACAGCTGAAATATATTAGGTTGAAGACCCTAATAAAATAATTATCTGAGTCACTATGTTTTATGTAGGTTGATGGATAGATAGAAAAAACTTTATTGCTCACTTTAAACAATTAACAAATAAAATAAAATTTAGAAAAAATGTGACAATTAGCGGTCTTTTCGCTCAAGAGCGATCTGTACCAGACAACCGTGGATGGTAAGTAGGTTCTTCAGTACACATACCCAGGCTGCCTGGTACAGATCTCTTCTAAGCGATAAGGCCACCCATTGTACTTCTCTTATGTAATGTCTCTTTGTAATGTTGTCTTTTTGGTGTACAATTAAGCATCTTTGTATTGTATTGTGTTGTACCCCAGCCATTCACAAGATATACCTAATGCTTGTAAACAACTTGCAACACAAAAATGCAATTCTCGATTATCGACGACGACGCGGCGATGCGACGGTTTGAAAAAAGAAACAGCGTTATGCCTTGTATGAAAGAGCTCAAGTAGACAATTAGTACGTCTGTCAAAAAATCAACATCAAGAAAGTTATTTTTAGGTTAAATATGGGGGCCATTGTTTACAGAGATTTGATCTTGAGTTTGGCGGATATAGATTAACCTATTACAGTTGAAAATGGGTATGAAAGGATGTATAGACATACATATTTCAATAATAAAAAATAGGTACTAAAATAAGACACGATGGCAAGTTGAAGTACAAGTAAAACTACACTAAACTTATGAAGAGGCAAGTTTGTTTGTGTACAAGTGCACTAAATTGAATTTGGAATACTTCACACAGAATTCCCTACAGTCGGCATGTAAGTCGAAGTTCAAGTTTCGATAAGTTGTAGGAAGTTCCCATTTACGCTGGCTGCATTTTAAATTAAATGGAGTCGCAACTGGTAACCCAGAGTCGGCCTCCCTTAGGAATCAAAACTAGAATCGACTGATATTTACATAGAGTAAAAACACGCTGCTCCTTCTAAGGATTTAAATATTACTTGGTTCTAGGATCCGAGATATTTTTTGTAAATAAAATGTTTGTATAATCAAGTTATAATACATAATACGTGTTTCATTATTTACCTAATGGTTTATTTTTACCATGTCTTGAGTGAATGTGCGAACCAAGGAATATTTTTTTTTCATACAAATTTCAGAAATCAGGTTATTCTAGAACCTAAACTATCTACGTACCAAATTTCATCTAAATAGGTTAAGGTTAAGTAGTTTCGCATTTTCAATTAAAAAGACATAAAGCATAAAGACATAAAGCATAAAGCTAAATAGAGAGAGAAAGAGAGAAGGTTGGTGTTGATGAAATAAAATAAAACACCGCATAAAATCACATTTTTCATATATTTTTATGGATATTTTTCACGTAGATACATTGGATGCTTATCCTACTAATATTATAAATGCGAAGTTTGTGTGAATGTTTGTTACCACATATCTCCGTAACTACTTAACCTATTTATATTAAATTTGGTATGTAGATAGTTTAGGTTCTAAAATAACAAATAAGCTAATTTTATTTTCAAAAATTAACTTCTTAGAAGGTTCAAAAGTTTCTATGGAAAATTATTATCCCTTGGTTCGGTTCACTCAAAACTCGGTATAAATAAAGTTTATGATACACGTATTTTTTTATTTACAAAACCACCTCTAGGGTGTGCGCAATAAATTTCTGAAATTTGTATGATAAAAAAATTTCCTTGGTTCGCACATTCACTTAAAAAATGGTAAAAATATATCTTTAGGTAAATAATGGAACACGTATATATTAAAACTTGATGAAACAAACAAATAACCACGCTCAGATAGATATCAGGGGTGCGTCCGCTCCCAGGGCCAAGCTAGTTCTTAATAAAGCTTATTCATAAAAAAGAAACACTTAGGTACTATCTAGGTCTAAAACTATGTATGTTTATCTTAAATCTAGATCTAATTGAAAAAGTTACAGCTAGTTATCTTTCAAAAAAGGTTAAATATCAAAGGTATATCAAGACCCCATCACTAGCAACATCGTCATCGTGGGTGCTCAAAGTGGGAATAGAATAGGTCTGAAACTGTGGTGCTCTTAAAATGGGCATACTTCAAGTTTTCATACAATTTTTTGTCCAAAGCCAGCTTACAAGTCTCAAATTACAATAAAGCGAATACATAATAATACGAAGTGATATCTTGTAGGTAGTCATGTGTTTTCTTTAGAAATTATAAAACCTATACCCTATATATATATACAGCCCTATGATTTGAATTGTTGCCAGTGTTACTCAAGCTACCGAGCCTTTCACTCGTCTCCCTTATACAACAAATATGTATTTTGTATTAGGTAAACTCTCAAAAATAATTTTGATGTCGTACTTACACTCCAGTAACCGCGTGCAGTTTTAATTTCAGTGTCAAGTACCTAGGTAGCTATTTAAAACATATTTTTTTAGTTCTTAACCTTAACTGCAAAAAACATTGAGCTGCAATCCCAAAATAATTTGCAAGGATAGGTCATTACCTATCCTTGCAAATTATTTTGGGCTTACTCGTTACAAATAATGATTTGTAACGAGTAACAAAATGTTCAGAAATATTCAGAAAGAGGTACACACATCAGAGAGATAAATAAAAGCAATTTTCGTCAGACAGCAAGTTAATTAATTTCGCGAGATGAACTTGTCACGTGTCACTTGGTTAATTAGTTACTTCTGTAGGTATCATCCTAATAAATATATGTATAAAACAAAGAGATATAAGAATCAGCATGAGTACGAAGTTAAATAAATATAATACAAACAGATTCGCAAAGACTATATAGTTGGTAAGAAGTCAAATTTTGTCCGTCTGTCGGAATGTCAAGAGTCGTCATTAGCTAATCTCACCAGTTAAACTACATACATCGCATTGCTTTAAACTAAATTATTACAACAACTTAAATGGGCACTAATGGGTAATGTGTGTATTCCATAATAAAGTCAATAAGTCTTGACAAATGTATGTACCATAATATGATGCGATAAATAAATAAACAAATACATATTTTATATGCGAAAGTTTGGATGTTTAAGTAGATATTTGGTAGTTTATTACATGGATGGATGGATGCTTGTAACATCTTCACGCCAAAACAAGATAACGGTTCAGGATGAAATTACAAATACATTCATTGCATTTATTTGATACCATACATAATTTAAAAACTACACTACTACCTTTGGACAGGATGAAAAAGATAAACACTATTGCACACCTGGATTACCATATTTATATTTAATTGATTTATTTATATATAGTTACTTTCTGGCCCGGAAAAATGCGTGCAAAACCACGTGCAGTAACTAGTTATTTTAAATAGAAACATCTAAAATTATATATGTATACTATATACATATACTAAACTAACTATATATAATTAAATATAATGAGAGAAGGCGGGCAATATGAGCAAATTTTGTGATTTAAATTCATATGACCCTAGCAGTCAAGTATCTCGTAGTTTAACCACCTAATTATAATTTTTTATGTCATGTTGCATATCGTTGGAAAGGGTAATAACTGATTTTTTTTAAATGAAAACTAAACTCAATATCTGATTTAGTATTGATTTAAATGAATTTAGCAGTTGTCACTATTTATAACTTATAAACAGATGATTGACATTGAATGCTCGTTACTTTTTAAAGTGAATTGTATCACGTAAGAAGAGATAGATATGAGATATAGATATAATATTTTTAAGTAATAGATACTAGTTGTAATTGTTTTATTCTGTTATTGTATCCTACCTTTTTATGACCTCTTTTTGAACTAGGTGAGAACTCTGTGTCTAGTATCATGTAATCATTAATTTAGAATAAGTACCTATGCATTGAAGAAGTAGAGGTATATAAGTTTACAGCACAAGTTACTTTGTGGCATTACAATGACAAAGAAAAAAGATAGGTATGACAATTTAAAAATGAGTTTTTGGGAGATTTAATAAACTTAAAAAACTCTACAAATTAAAATAACAAATTAAAAAGTAGAATCAATGTCCAAGTGTCAAGACACTTGGACATTGATTCTACCGGAGAAATGTAGCCCATGACTCATGTCGGCCAATTATGTCGGTCGCAATACCAAACATCCTGTAGAAACAACATTACAAAAAGCCGTCATTTTCGCTAATTTTCATTTTTATTTTGCTATGAACATAAACTTTAGTCAACAATTAAATAACTATTATCAAGATTAATTCAAGTTCACTGAACAATGTTATCCACTTTTAATGAAATAACGAAGAGTACGAAAACTCTGAAAGTTACATCTTATTGAACATTTCAACTCCTTTGATGAAGCCAGGATAACAAGATAGCAAAGTTTCTGTGGTATTAGCAAAAGCTTTTTAGCTTTTTACTTTTAATGGATTTTGTGGTAAATTTTTAAATTATTTTCCATCGTACCACTGCTGAAAAAGGCAAAAGTATCCCTTTTCCTAATTTGGTAAATGGTACTGGTAAATCATGTAGATATTTGACCACGTAACAGTGGTATTATGCCTAAATCTATTTTCTATCCTACTCTACACATTGGCATAGGATGTACTAGACAATTATCTTCCAACGTTTTGCAAAAGAAAAACGAGTTCCATCAAGTAACAAACGACCGATCTTTATGTTTGTTCCGTAACATTTTTGCAACAATGCATTTCGTAAACCTGTTTTTACGTTCCAGAATAAATAATGGGCTAATTATTAATTCATTCTTCTTTTCAAAGAATAAAAACTAAAGTTTCTCCACCGTTAAAACTTAGGTAATTAGTTGCGGCATCAGAAATAAAAGAAACGAAATTATTTCAGACTTTTGGAGTGAAATGAAAAATTTGTTGGCTTTGTTTAACTAATTAAAATAACTTAACACAAATTACCAAACACTTGCCAACAACCTGACCTCTAAATCCAAGCTCATTTATGATGTAGCCATCGCTTAATATCCTCATTTTAATACCTCATAAACATATTATACCATAAACTGCTGTGCTGACTTATTAAACGGGTGTCTACGTACTTATGTTCATTATCTTAGCCTTTATTAACACTTTATGAGTGGAATGAAGTCAACAGATGATGTGCAAAATGCTTAATTAATTACAAGCTCGATACAGAGTAAAAAACATTTATTTTCTCTCACAAAGATGACATAGTTTTATGTTACTTTATTAGTGCGGCTGTGAGAAGACGTAATTATTCAGTAAATTATATTAGGAAGGAAGGTAAACAAACTTTGTTGTTGATACCAGACCAGACCGCCAATGTATGGGACATTGGCATCTTGTATTAACAAAGGTTCGCGGAAAACCCACCATTTCAAAACATAGTGTGAGTACCCACACCACACCATTCTGTATGTGCAAGATATTTAAAAGTAGTCTCTTTTATCATCCCATCAACGCTAGCACCTGCGAACAGCCAACAAGATGAAACTTTTAGCTGACTTTATTCCAAAGCTCTAAAGCAAACCAGAAATAAAAGGAAAAGGCTATCTACACTGTTCATCAGTAACTTTTTTGGACGATGTCACGTAACATGAAAGTTTTATCATGATTGTCGTATGCGGGTCTTTTTTTTACCTTAATATTAAGTTTTATCTTTGTAATGCGGATGATAATTTAATACCTAAGAACCTAAATCTAGGCTATAAATCTGAGACAGCTCGTTTCCGTCCATTGCGGCTGATCTATAGAGTCACCAAATATCTGTTTAATGTAAACAACATTGGAAGCAAGAAGGCTATTGTTTTAAAATTTACTATGTGCTTCGATTTAAATGCTCTCAGGCATCGATACGAAACAGTAAAATTGGGCGCACTTTATCTACAAATCGCACTCGTTCTTAAGATTAACAGTAACAGCAACAAATCAAGGTAGTTGAGGCTAATAGCGATATAAACATTAAGAACTATGGTTGTTTTATGGGAGGTTGGGCATTAAGTCTGCAATACACTGTTTGAGTCGGAAGCAAAACGAAATCAAAGTGGAATAATGTTGTGAATAATCATTTCTGTGTGTTAGTTAAAAATGTATTCATATTTTTATAAAATTTTATGGTGTGACCTCGCATGTACATATTTTTACAGAAGTTTTACAGTTTGTGCTATGATTTTTTAAATGATATTTTGATTTTGTACTTATTTATTACTTGTAAATATTCAGACACAAAAAAATTTAACACACTTTTTGCAGTATATAACATTTTACGTGCGGTAGAATTAAATTAGAAGGAATCGATACGATAACATAGAAGTTTACAAAACAAAAGAACAAATGTATAAAAACTTATGCTTATTCCATAGATTAGCTAAAAGGCCGTTAAATTGTGTCCGTGAGCTCAAGCTTAAGCTAGGCTAGTGCTAGTCCAAATGAATCAAGTTAATTGTTTGTTAGATTAAGTAGGAACATAACATTAATTTATGATTCTCGTTTAGACACCGAACATTTGTAGACAAAAATACGTTCCTAATTCAGAAACTCTTTTTTGCTGAACTCTGAGGAAAGAATACGAGCTTACAGAATTTATTTTGCCAAAAGAGAAATTCCCGCAACTTTTTCGTCCCAAAATCTTATGAATGTGCTCATAATGTCTTACGTTACCTTACTTATCCCCGTAACGACGCTTAATAACACTCGAAATAATCCACCTGACAGCATTCACGTCTCTAACTACATCCCAACGAGCATAACCTCTCGGGATGGGATTATTATGTCCCGTTGTTGCATTCGAACGGTAATAAATTGTAATTCAATACATTGACATGGTCGTACCGGGTAATGGCAGGGTATTTCACAGCTGGGATTCATATTAAACGGACTAAAGAATTCTGTGCTCCAAATGTTACAATTAAGTCCTGTTACAATTTGGTTACAACAGGTTTATTGCAATTTAATTTGTTAGGAAAGAAAGTAATGTAATAAATTCTCAATTTTACTACTGAACATTTTAAGTCTTAAACGGTGGTATCGTAATTTATATAGAGACGTGGACTCGTACCACAGAAGATTTGCTGCCCTGTAGGTGAAGAAATTGGAAATGTGTCTGGCTTTTGACATACCTACCTACTTACTGTGACATTTTCAGATGGGTTTTCCCTGCTCTCTTTATCCCCTTATTTATTTTCCCCATTCGTCTCGCATGAGATGTAGAACTATTCTTAAAACTTATCTAGTACCTACTTAGATACAATGTTTACAGCTCGAGAAGATAAAAATAAGAGGGCTGTAAAACGAAGTCTGATCAGTAACAAACAAGAATTGTTTACGAATAGGATTAGAGCCAAATGTAATGTAATTCATGAGAGACAAGCACGAGTGTGTACCCAATACTTGTGTTACACACAGCTATCTATTAAATAAACGGACATGCATAGGTAGTGAGCAACATGCGACCGTGGCACGAAGCCAAAGAGTTCATTATAAACAATTAACATTTTGCAACAATATGACTACTTGGCTTGATGTTTTGATATTCTATGATAAACCCACTTTGTGATTTTGTTTTGCCTTATGACCAGAGATCCGATATTCGGGCACTTATATACCTAAGGTTGGTGAAAAGACATAACATGAAGCGGTTACTTTCGGGAATTCGGAGAAATTCCCGGGAATTCCGGGATTTAAATTTACTAGAATATTGATGTATTTTCGCCGGTATCTTATTTATAGACGAAATATAAGACACTTTTAGTCCGACGCGTTATTCATTAAAGTCGATATTTCCGGAGAAAATTGATTTTTTTGATTTTTTTTTAGTTTCGTATCCCTGACCTGTCCTGTCGGGTCCCTTTGTTACATTCGTTTGTTGTCTCATTCGTCGCTTGACTGTCTCTTCGTCTACTCATGCGTTCGGGTGTTCTATTAAGTGATAATTTTTCTAACGACTCAACTTTCCAATGATTTTTGATTTGCATTGTAAAAATGTCATTTTGTAAATGTTAGAGAAATACATTAAAAATATGGAATAAATAAGGATTATTTATTGTAATTTAAAGAGTGAAATGTCAACAAGTACTTCCCAGTTAGTAGACCTTGATGACGATAACGTTTCTACATCGAGCTCACGACAGCCTGACGTTAACGTCCTCAAATGTAATGGATATCATTTTGTCTATCATATCATTTTATTGTCGAAATCGAACAGGCAGAGGTGAGGGTTAATTTTTCACTCGTTCGTTAGTGCAGATGATGAGGGTAGGAAGAAATCGGCTGATAGCCTTACTAGATTAAACTACCCTATGTTTATTTGAGCAAAGACCGAACAGAGTGTGTGCCCGAAAGTCGGTCGGCTAATGTTATCCACTGAACTAAATAATTTACCAAAGCACCTTTTTACGCTTGAAAAAAGTTAAATGATAACCGTTTCAACATTTTTCATTTTAATCTAAATGACCAAACCAAACCCGAGCGTCACCCGACCATTTATCATGGTATTTCTCCATCCGTGTGGATTTTCGGTTATCTAAACGGCATCTATAGCTTTCAGGCTAATTTCTAAAAGGTGAAGATGACGATAATTTTGTTTTTATTTTGTTTTTTGGTCTACCAGTGGGTGTTACAGTCTTATGAAAATACACACTGGTACTTTGCACAACCAGTTATAAGTGGACACTGCATGCTAAACAGTAGAGAAACAACTAAGGCAACAATAAATGTAAACGGTACACGATGAGACCTTCTCGAAATTGTTTCCGAGTACACTTACCTCGGGCAGATTCTGCAGCTATGTAAGAACAATTTCGAGAAGGAGGCCAAGAGGAGGATTCAGCTAGGCTGGGCAGCGTTCGGGAAACTGCGTCGAGTCTTCTCGTCATCCATACCGCAATGCTTGAAAACGAAAATTTTCAACCAGTGCTTCCTACCCGTTATGACCTACGGAGCTGAGGCGTGGACACTTACGGTAGGGTTGGTCCACCAGTTCAAAGTCGCTCAGCGAGCTATGGAAAGAGCTATGCTCGGAGTTTCTCTGAAGGATATGATTCGTAACGAATACATCCGACAGAGAACCAAAGTTATCGACATAGATCAGAAAATTAACAAGCTGAAGTGGCAGTGGGCTGGCCACATCTCGCGAAGAACCGACAACCGCTGGGATAAACGTGTTCTCGAGTGGAGACCGCGAGTCGGCAAACGTAGGGTAGGACGCCCTCCAACCAGGTGGGATGACGATCTGCGAAAGACTGCAGGCAGATGCTGGATGCGGCAAGCTAAAGACAGGGCGCTATAGCGCTCATTGGGTGAGGCCTATGTCCAGCAGTGGACTAAGATAGGTTGATGATGATGATGATGATGACACGATGAGACCATAATGACGCTGAGTGAAGGTAGAAGCATATGTATGTATAGAAACCTTAAAATGTTATATTCATTTGTTTCTAATTTGTAGGTCTTTTTATATATTTGAATTCCTAGATATTCTTTGACTTAGATCATGGGCTTTATTAGGTCAACTTAGATGCGCTTGTATCTGCAACTTCAGTAACTAAAGTTACTGAAGTAAGTTTTACGTTTAAAAACTTAAAATTTTAATGAACTGAATCTTCAAGGAATTGTCTAACGGAAAGTTCAGCGCAGTCTGATAAAAATAGCAACTAAAGGCCTAATTGCGGAGACCAATTACTTCTTCAACTATTTTTTTCCCGTTCTTTGAAGATTTTGTTCAATGGAGTAATTATTTATTTCATTCTAAAGTAAGACCGATTTTGTTGTTTTACTGCCTTACTAAAGTAGCTTATTAAAATATATTAAAACTTCATTTTTAAAATACATTCAGCGCCAACAAACCCAGGCAGGGTTTGTTGGCGCTTTAGAGGATCAGGCCTTTACAGGATTTAGTGGAAACTCACGCCCAACAATTGCCAGTCAAGGCTCTGATAATTATTGATGAATGAGGTTGAATAAAAAACTATGTAAATAAATCTTTGTAATCTCTGCTCTGCTTAGCTTGGGGTCTAGATGATTATATTCGATTGTCCAGCGTTATTATTATCTATTCTGATATTATTGTTTCAGGTACTCGACAATGCTGCCTCGACCTAATTGAAGTGACTAAAGAGACCATGTCTCCATTGACTTGAAAGTGGATTCAGTGGAAGATGTGCATGGATAGTGCAGTGTTTGACGGTGGTCGGAAGATGGGGCGGGTGTGATTGCGGGCCGGATGAGGCGCGGCAGTGTTTACAGCGTCAGCGAAGGGGTGGAGCGGTGCGCCTGTCTTAGGTATGAGCCTACTGATTTCCTCTTCGTCTTTAATAAATAAACCAATACTGACACAAGCTTTCCTTAGCTTGGGGTCCAGAATTATTTAATTTATTTAAAACAGAAACCTCTAGCCCTAACATTATATTTAGGTATATACATTATGCGTATGTACATACATATGTTGTGCACTTGATATCACATCCATCACACTAATTATTATAAATGCAAAAGTGTGGATGTATGTAACCTCTTACCGCTAAAACTACAGAATGGATCTGGTTGAAACTTTGCATGTGGATTAAAAGTATTAAAAGTCTTATTATGTTATTCCAGGTCTAGCCTGGAATAACACAATAAGACGAAGAAGATAGTTCTACATGTTTTTTCTACACTGTGCCATCTTTTTCATCGGCTGCTAGTGCAGCTGATAGAAAAAGATGGCACAGTGGATAGCAGATGTAGTCACCACTGCTATCTTGAAAATCAAGCGGGGTTAGCCTAAATGTGCCAGAGTAAATTATTTTGGGCCACTTCTTAGTAAGTTTGGAGACCAATATGTTGTATGAATTCAGTTTGTGCAGGATGATGGATGACAATGACATGCTGTGTAGGCCGCCGGATCGTAGAATCAGCAGCGCGGCACCATTTAATTAAATGCATAATTATCCCGATTGCTGGAACATCGTTCAACAATATGGATAAACGTCACTTAGTCCTCTCGTCGAATGTAATTAATTAGGTGATCCCAACAAACCAGCGTTCGGTTTGTAACCGGCGCGGCGGCCTAGTCATTCAAAAAGCGGGCTGATTCTATGATCCGGCGGCGACAGACACATGAGACTTGTTACCTACTTACCCAATTGTAATAACAACTGACTTTACCTAATTCAAATTCATCTAACTTATTCAAAGCTAGCCCAAGGGAAAATCGGTTCACAAAATTAACTGTGATCTGATTTATCGTCGGAGGTTCAAACCAAATGGATTCGATTTATTCAGATCAGTAATCAAATGATTTATGTTTTATTATCAATGCAGATACGGTATGAGCGATAAACTTGTTTTGGTTTTTTTGTGTTATTTACACAAAGTTTTGTAATCGAAAGTTTGGGGAATGGAAACTTTTACAGGAACAAGAATCCAAAAGTGCAATTGAAGAAGGATTGGATTGGGGATTGGAGTAGGAGCAGCATAATACATATATTGCCCTTAGTTGGGACTCTGACTTTAGTTTGCACACTATTATTATCTCTACATTAATTTTGGTATGATTCTCTCTCGTACCTCGGAAAGCACGTTTAACAGTTGGTCCTGCTCATAACCTCTCCCTTTCGTGTCGGTCTGCCGCCGTCCCATCGGATTTTGAGACTCGGGGAAAAGAGTGCATCTGTGTTTGCGCACAGACTTGTGCACAATTATATATCCAGCTCACATGGCTAGTGTACGAGACTCAGCCTCAACCTAATTGAATCAAAAATTGATTCAAATTGATTTCAGACCTAATTGAAGTGACTGCCGCCAAGGCCGAAATCCTGTTTTTTTTACTAAAATGTCCTTTCGATTTATTGCGTTAACAATCATCATCATTTGCTCGCTTAGTTACGGAATGATCCACTTCTTCCTTGATCTTAAGCTTTCTGTCCATTTTAGCTTCAACCAAATCTGTGCTTACTGATCAGCACAACATCGAAGCACTTTTTTAATTGTAATTTAAGGCAATGGCTTTTATTAACAAAGAAAATTACAATCAAATTATAGAAACAAATTAGAACTAGTATTGACAATTGAAACAATTAATTGTTATTCTACGGTAGCTCAAAACACTTAGTTCACTAGTCAACACATATGTAAGACTAACTAAACCGAAATCTCAATGACAGTTATAATCAATAAGAAAACAGCGTTCATGCAATCAGCTAAGCGTTAAGCTTAATGCGCTTTGCCCAGCCGCAAGAGAACACGTTAAAGCTTTTATTTAATCTTGCATTTAATTGGAATGCTTCCGGTTTTTACTGACTTTTATTACGACGGTCTATGAAACAGTGAAAAATTAAACTATTGCATGTAGAAGTTTAACTTATTGGCTCTCAATAATATAAATACTCATTTTCAATTTCATAAATGCACTTGGTCATAAACAAAAGATGCATGCCATAGGTCAAAATAAAGATGACAGCTCCTCTTTTTACCCGACTGCGCAAGAAGGAGGGTTATGTTTGAACGAGATTATGTATGTAGTTTATGAACAAAGTCCATGTACCTTCCAT
Organism: Eupithecia inturbata; assembly: GCA_963662085.1. NCBI lineage: Eukaryota > Metazoa > Arthropoda > Insecta > Lepidoptera > Geometridae > Eupithecia > Eupithecia inturbata. The sequence goes on from OY759195.1 coordinate 7,355,927, forward strand.
GTGAAATGAAAGACGACAACACACAACATGCCAAGACGACCGAGCGCGACCTATGTAGGCACGATCCAACGTGAAAGTTTTTACTCCACTTCCTGACTTCATAACTTTCAAAGGACAACCAAGGTTACCTAAAAATGCCATCGACCTACCAATTAGCTTGGTTTAGCTTTAGATGAAGGCCATTCTCAACTCTATTAACAGGGAAACAAAATTACGGGGAGGGAGCAATGCGCGCCATTTTGGGAAAAGGATAGATATAGGATTTCGCGTCCATAGGAGAGGGACAGATCATACGTTTTCGGAAAGGCGCGTAAGCGCAAAAATTAAGTTTTTGCTTATTTACAAGAAGACTACACAACTTATGAAGAAACAGGTTCAGGAAACCAAATAATTAGTAACAACCTACGAATCAAAACATAAGTTATTTCAATAGACCGCAGGGTTCCTGAGATTTCGACCAAACTATGTGCAACTTTCATGTTCTTTTTTTTAATCGTTATTTTTTTGTCATTGCTTTTTTTTGACGTTGCAGGAAGCAAAGAAAAATTTGTAATTATATGTAATTCGAGTTTGTTACCACGGTGATCCCGTGAGTACTGAGATCTAGGCCTAGTTTGACAACCAAACCCGACGTTAGCCCCCATGATAGACCCGTATAGGTTTATTCTGTAATCGTGAACACCCAACCAGTGTATCCCATCTCGATTAATCGCTTTAGGACAAATCATTGCCGGCTCTGAGATCTCTTCCCAACTATGTTGATGGCAGTTGTAAACTGCTTTCTGCTTTAAGCATAATTGTTTATAGGAATAGCTTCAGAAATTGAGTTTGGTTACTTAAAAATATTCCTTGTCAACAGACCCTCATTTGGAAATTTAACAAAAATTTTGGTACAATGGTTGTTCCACAAAGAAGACAACGTGAGCTCCCAGCGATGCTTGATTTTAAATTCAAAGTGCTACTTTCAAATACATAGTGCCTCATTTCGAAACACAAAACGTGAAAAGATTTATTACAGAATCTCAGAATAGTAAAATTTCAACCAGCATTATTTGTACCATCTACGAGTGAGAAGATACATTCCTTTCCCGGAAGGATTTTCAATCTTAACGCGCGTTTAATATCTCGCCGAGAGGCTCGCACAAGCAAGATTTTAACGTATGTAAGCAAGTTTAACAGTAAACAAGACCCAGAGGCTGTTTGTTTTTATTTGAGTTTCTTGGTATCTAATTTCCCTATTTTCCTGGTCCTTGCCTTAATAATAGGGAAATGAAATAACAAAAGAATCACGCGAATAATTCAAATTCCTTCTTCTTCCTTGATTGCAGTGATTATTGAAAGCGAAAAACATTTGAATTACATGACCTCAAAGGAGAGAAGAAGAATCTTTTTAAAGATATTTCTTGTTCTTAAATTTCCAAGGCATAGCAAAATAGCGTTACAAGACCATCACGAGATTGTATTCGAGACTATATTGACTATGACCATACAACTACTACTACCTAAGTGAACAATGTACCGAACTACCTACCTATACTTCAAGAATAATCTCGCCGTGACTCTGTTTGATTTTGGATGCACCATTACGCATGTCGCCATTACGTTTTGGTACAGGCCGAGAGAACTCAAACCCATTTTATTTTATTACGTTATGTTTGTTGTTTCAGGTAGCGCGGGCGCGGGTGCGGGTGCGGCGGGTGCGGTTGCGGCTGCAGCCACGGCAGCCATGGCCGGCTGATGGAGCCGGGCTGGTGGTCTCCGTCGCCGTCGGCCTCGCCGCCGCCGCCGCCCCGCGCCCCGCCGCCGCGCTGTCGCTGCCCCCAGCCCTACTCCAGCAGCTACTCTTGTCTCCCACACTACGGTATTTAGTAATACTTACTCAAGTGACAAAAGAGCTCGCTCGTCTCTCGATTTTAGTTTTGGTGTCCACTCGGTTATTACGATGTTCAGACGACCACTCTCGATGTAGAGCGGATTAATTCGGTTCTCTCCATCAATACCAAACTACGAGGTTCCGGGACTTTTTCTCTCCAAAGTTGATTTCGGGCTTCATGTCAGAGTTTTCACACATCGCAGTTTTGAAGAGAGCCTAGTTTATTTTTGTTTCTTACTCAGCAAGGTATAATGTTAGTAAATGCGGCAATTAGCCAAAGGGTTGTTCACCTAGAACATTCTAAAACCTACCTATAACCTACCTATGCCTAAAATTTTGGTAATATGAACCTATCGTGTTTCCAAACATCATATAAAGTGTTCAAACACTTGTTTACTCACTCCACGTTCAACAACCAGCCTTCGTTTATTGCTCACTTCCTTCCTGCCGGATCTGCGTGCCCTTGTCTTCTTGCCTGGTGGATGTTATATACAGATTATCTCATCTAGTTCGGTCGCTTTGCTTGTGTTGCTCACTCCTAAATTAACTGTTATTTAGTGCCAAAGTTTATAGTTCTGTGAAACCGACAGAAGTGACCTTTATCTTTGGAATGTTCTATCTGCTCCAGACTGATTTGTGTTTTGCGAAAACCACACTTGAATTTCATACTCTGCAAAATCTCTTTATAAGGCTGATATTATGGAATTAATCGAAACGGTACAAAGCACTGACGTTTCAGTGTAAATTAGCATCCAGAGTTGAAGCTTTAGGTTATCTTATTACCATTTCATTCACATTTGTGCAGCATTTATTGCCACGTGTGAAGCGAAACTGTGAAGCAACAATGTGTGTTTCTGGAGGAACAGAATACGGAATCTTGAAATATGCAAATATGCTTTGTCTCGACAACAAGTGTATGTCGAGATGTCAAAAGGGGTATGTTATTATGTACATTCATTAAACAGAATATGGTGAAAGTCATATACCTATCGTATATGACTTTCACCATATTCTGTATATCTTCCGACGACTAGCCTAAGGCAAAAACTATTTGAATACTGTCTTCAAGGCATGATATCTTATTAACCAACAATGAGAACTCAAATCCTCTCTTCATATTTATGAAGACGTTGACAAATCATGTGGATGTCAAAATGTCTTTATAAATGTACTGTTCATTTCTTTTTGCTCCCCCGGATATGGAGCACTTAAGATGCCTCTTTGTGCGAAAGTGGCGCTCTCATCGATTGCTAGAAGAGTATAATTTGCGAACATTAAAAAAAGGAAAAAATTACCTACCTACTACTAAACTTGACAAAAATACTACTCTACACTCATTTAAACTCAGGGATATTGTGTGGTCGATGATTATTATTCACTATATCATCATAACACTTCAAAGTTTAACTAGTAGATAAAAAAACTGCTTTGTTTGGCTTTCAAAGATTTTTGCTCCAACACCAAATGTAAATTTCTGGTTTGAGTAAGTAGATAGGAAGTAAAGAACGCAATAACTCCGTATCCCGGGAGTTTCGTACAATTTGAGTAAGGTTTACGTTTTTAGGAGGAACGCTAATTTCAGGCAACATTAACCTGAGAAAAGTAAAACTTCCGCTTGCCGCGTGGAAATTACCTACTAGGTGAAATGACGCCTTATTTTAGTCTACTAAGGGCCTAGATATTTCGCTGTATTTACTTTAAACCCAAAGAACGGTTATCACCAGCTAATGTCAGCAGAAATAACAAATGAGTAAGCAAGCTTATTTTAGTCTACTAAAGGCCTAGATATTTCGCTATAATTACCTTAAACCACAAAGCTAAAGTCAGCAGAACTAGAACAAAAAATGAGTTATCAGCTGCATACTCAGCGATGGTGAAAAGCCATGTATCTTGTAAACGATACTACAATGAGAAACACAAAACCAAAACCAATAGATCTGGCGAGGGAAGATTTATTCCTCGCGTTTATCATCTCGTTCTAATCCTATGCAATAAATAAGGTTTACCTACACACTAGATCTGTGGCACAGCGGGAAAACATTATCGTTTGCTTGCCAAGAATCTGACTACCTGGATATTTGCAAATAACGCTTTCCAATAGAACAGGAAATTACATTTTGATATCTGAAGGAGCATAGCACCTTTGGGGAAATTTCGCAAAAAGACAACCTACCTGTACCTACATATTTATGTATAGAAACAAGTTATGTAGGTAATCTACTCATCTTACCAAAATTCCTTCATCATCTAAAATAAACCGGCCAAGTGCAAGTCGACTCGCACATGAAGGGTTCCGTTCCATACTTGATATACTTTCGCAAAAGAAACAAGAGAAACCCCAAAAACAGAATTTTTTATAGATCGCAAAAAAATTAAAATGACGCGGTCACTCATCCAAGTAGGTACTGACCGCGCCCAACGTTGCTTAACTTTGGTCATCGTTGTTCCAGTTGGTATGGACGTTGACCCTTTTATATAATTTTTATTTTATTATTTGTTTTTGTAGTGGCACACTCTGTAAAAAATTCAACTGTCTACCTTACAGAAAAAAAAAACACGTTTTTATTTCTGTTTTTGCCCGACCCCTTTCATTTGGATTTTTATTTTATTACGGCAAGAGAAATTCACAATCTCTGCAAATTTCAACTGTTTACCTCTTACGGTTCATAAGATAGAGCCCTCTGACAGGGTTGACAGTGGAGGCTTAGAAATAGGGTTCCGTTTCACCCTTCAGGTACGGAACTCTTAAAATTATTTCTCTTAACACACGAGTCGACGTTAAATCAAGCATTTAATGCTTGATTTAACGTCGACTCACCACCATCTAGAAAAAAAGGTACCTAAGCAGAACTAATATTATCTGCTTACTTTGGGGATAGATGATGCTGTGTGGAATAGTGTGGATTGCCCAGCATTATTATTGAATTATTGGTCAAATTAAATACCTCTACAACAGCGACCTCCAACGCATACCCATCATGGGGATTACAGCTTCATCTTCAGGGAGTACCTGATGATAAGAGCCAATATGTCAGTATATAGGGAGCTAAGCTTGATCCTATAGGATTATTGGCTGTTGAAAATGATTATGAAAAATACTATGAAAAAAAAAATTTCTTATGCAGATGGTTGGCCCGACGGTGAGGAAGAATCATCAGCCGGGGCGTTGCGTGAGCGCGAGCTGCGGTCCCTGCACCGCACCGTACCCGCGCTTCGTCGGAGAGAACTCGACACGCGAGCCATCAAGCACCACTTCTACCCTGAAGGCGGATGGGGGTAAGAAAATGCAAAACTCAAAAGTTAACTATAAAAAAATCTGTTTATTGACATGACCATAATCAAAATATTTTAAGGAACATACCTACTAGTCAGTGTATGTACCTTAGTAGAGCTCTGTCCCTCGCACTTGGTCTCTGTAGTGTAGAGTCTGTGTGGCGACTGCACAGAGAATTCAGATAATAGCTTTCTTTCACATGCACATACAGAACATAACATGGTAAGAAATGCCTTAAAGCCAGAGTAAGAGCTTTACAACTGTGGTTTCACAGCACTGTAATTGCCGATTTTTTGGTCATCGATGAACTCTGCATAAAGGTCACATTAGGTCTACGGCTTCCAAAGACGCCTCACCGTTTTGTGCCTGTAATTACTTTCCTCAGCCTCGGAAAAGTTGTACTAGGATGTTTAATAGCCCTGCAATTTCCTTTCCCTTAAAGGAATTCGACTAACTTTGAGGGAATAATCTTTATCTCCTAACTAAGCCATCCGTACAGACCCACCTAACTTTGGAAATAACGTGTAAAGTTTCCGCAGACTCAATTAGTGTATATTATCCAAACTTTGTGTTACATACGTTCTGTGAATTATTCTATCGTTCATCTCAATCCCAAAAATAGCACATGAATAAAAGCATTCACCATTATAACTTGAGAAACTCTTGTTACCTCAAACTTAAGGAGCACGAAAAAAAATTAAATAATAAAAAAATTTAATAAAAGGAAATAATTTATGAAAGGAAAAAAAAATTAAGCACGTAATTCTAAGTCTTAAGTAATTTAAGCATTAAGTAATTCTAAAGGCACCTTACAGTTACTTAATTACTCCACGGTTCTTCAAAAGCTAATACACTTACATTAAAAATTACTTCAAAAATCTGTCATCGCTCAGCTTCAGCAGCCAAAAAGCGCTACAAATAGAAAATCTATCACCATTCTCTTACTCAACAATTTACATTTTACATAAACTCCACACCCTGCTAAAATAACATAGTCATATTCTATTTTCAGAATTCCATTCGCGAATTCATTACCCTACCCCATTTTAGCATGTAGATGTTTTGAAATCACCAAAGCATTAAATTGGATCAGACAGACACTAAATAGAGACACGTGAGAATGTTTCAAATCAGCTCGTGTGGGGTTTCCAACGAAGCTACCACATACGAAATATCATATGAATAGCAACGTAACTTAGGTTACAAAAATCTCCACAAGCAACAAGACGGGAACAAGGAATCTCGAATTTCCCAAACGATTCAAACGTGATGTGACGCAAAATGGAGACCTATTACTGTATTGCCAACAGACCAGAGATTTTATTCTGCAAATAAATAGGAGATATGTAGGCAGAACGTCGAGGAATTATAAATCTGATAGTAAATAATACGACGATCTCATCGTGATAAAAACGAATTTATATCACGGATATTGACTCCGTGCCGCGGCCTATTAATGGCACAAAATCGTGGGCTGGCCGATAAGCAACATACTCACTTGTAAATATTTGTATCGCTTCCATTATCTGTAAATATTCTGCAATTATATCCAATTTTATGTTATTTTGTGTTTTATGTTTTGTTTTATGTTTTATGTTATGGAGGTCATAATAATATTTACTTGAGGAAGGAAACGCCTCTTTACGATACAGAAATTGGATTTAATCTATATATAAAAGAAAGTCGTGTTAGTTACACTATTTATAACTCAAGAACGGCTGAACGGATCTCGGTGAAATTTGGCAGCGAGGTAGATGGTATCCCGGGGCCGGACATAGGTACCTTTTATTCCGGAAAAAAGCGTGGAGAGCCGCGTGCTGCAGCTAGTATAATATATAATCAAATCATATAATGGCAATGGCCTTTATTAACAAAGAAAATTACAATCAAATAAAAACAAATTAGAACTAGTATTTACAATTGAAACAAACAAACTAACTGCAGACTGCTGCAAACAATGTACAGGTAGCTCAACTGATCCATATACATATTTACCAGTCGGAAGCGTCCCTAAGATGCTGGCTGCACTGCCCCGCTATATGACAATGCTGATGCGCTGCGCCAGATACCCATCTGCTCTCGGGTCAAATTAATTATTAAATAATTAATAGTATCAATGAGAAAATATTTTAACTATATAATATTTTTCTGTACTAAGCTCAATTGTTTCTTTTGTAAATACTAGTTCTAATTTGTTTCTATTAAGTATTTGATTGTGTTTTTCTTTGCTAATAAAGACTATATTGTCGTACCGTAAGTTTAAGGAATACGAGTTTTGATTGTCTACCAGCCCTTGTCTTTATCTCTACTCCACGAGGTTTGCAGTTAACTGAATAATCTCCTAATTTACATAAGCCGCAATTTTCGCCTCGTGGTAATTACATTATAGTCCAGTTTGTCCCTCGAGTCTCTATTTATCTTAGTCAATAAAGAACCTTTCTATTGTTACCAATTTATTTAAAGGGATTGATATTGTTTTCGGATATTTACATTAAACCCGGTAATGTATCGGTTAGCAGTTTGGCGATTTATTTTCGGCGTGAATGTTTTTTAATAAATTATTTACCCCATGCCTTACTTCGGTATCTTTATTATGGCTATAAATATTTTTGTTCCGATTATGGATAACTTTAATAAATAGGTACCTATCAACCGTGATCGTGGCTCAATTTTATCATGTCCTTAAATATTTTAGGTGGATCGTATGCGGAGCCGCCTTTCTTGCTCATCTCCTATCTACTGGACTGCAGCTAGCCTACGGAGCCCTTCACGTTTACGCTCTACGACATCTTGGACCCTCTGCCGACCACGCTGGTATGATAATCGCTTTGACGTAGGTATGTGTTTGCATTCCATTCCAACTGTATGACATCATAACAGCGCGAAACTTATTGCAATGCCCCCGACATATATTGGCGTGATATTAATGATAATGTTCCTCCACATTTTACGAGAAATGCCCTTAAATTCAACACGTTTCTTTATTTAAAACACACTCATCCGAGAATAAAGACACTATAAAGGTTATTTATGTGTCATAACACAATGTAAACGTTGATTTTAGCGAAAGAGATCATCATTCACAGCGGGCTCTTAAATAAGCCGTTTATTTGGAAAGTATGAACTAAATAATTTCTTGTCGTTTCCACGCAAAGCAATTTAGAATGGTTTGGCACGTAAAAATGACAAAATGAGAAAAGGAAATAACGAGCAGTGCCTATGTACGTTTGCGACTGAATAAAATTAGGGAAACAATCTTTAATCAGCAGCAGGTCATCGGGAGCTGAAGTGGAAAGTAATCTATCAACACCAACCCTCCGGATATATTTAAATATATACAATGGAACTTTTTTCAAAGACACGTAATGAAAGCGTAACGGTATTACGTCTTACAAATGAGCTCACCTCGGCAAGTTTTAATTGTTGTCATTTCTTCGGCTCCAACTTAATAGGCAAATATACAATTGTGCTTCCGAGGCGCGTATAAATTACATTTCTTGTTGTCTAATGAAGTAATTTGTTAAACAAGGTTTGTGCGTGTTTCGACAACAAATAGCCTCCAGTAAAAGTTTCCCAATGACCGGTATTTGCGGGGCGGGCGTGATTTATTGAATTAATTTTCCAAGATGAACGTCTACGCCTGAATATTAAGAGGCAGAAGTAATTTTGGATATGAACGGGGTTTTTGTGTTCGGTGTGGGCGGAACGGGACATAACTCTATCGTTAGAGTAAGGATGTGCGCACAAGAAAATAAAATATTCGAGTTTATATCAAGATTTAATGCTGTTTGGTATCATCAGTCAGAGAAGCTTACGATTATGAGATTGTTATTCTATCAGGCTGGTGACGATGATGATGAATAAAACCAATGATGATGAAATTAAATGAATGATGAATGGGTTTTTGATAGTAAAACCGTACCACATAAATTTTAAAAACTTTGACGAAGTAAGTCGAAGTTTTTAAATTCCACACATGTTTTCAGTGTCCCAATTGACTTCCGTTACCGCTGTATAAAATCAGCAAAAGCTTGTTGAAATAAACCTGAAACATTAAACAATAACACCGCGCTGAAAATATTAAATTGTCGATAAGAATGTGAACATGCCGTGTTTCTCACGAACATGTTGCGCAAAGACCGTCGCTCGTTGGTGTGTTACACATTAAAAGTCTTCTAAATCCATCATGGTTATTAACACTAGTCGGGATATTTACCATTTTATTTATTTATTTATTTAATTATTAACTAGCACGATTACATAACAACCAATTACACTAGTTAATTACAATACCTATATATTAGAACAACAGAAACATAAAAATTTATACATAAAATTACACAATAAGCAATACTAATAATGATTGATCATATGTATATAAATATAAAGACTCCAGACAAATAAAATTCTATAAAAACATTATGCATTTTAAAACTAAAAATAAATTAATTCAAACTCAAAATATTACTCTATCATTCATCACTCTCGCAAAACGACATGCTCAGGCACACCAACATAATATCCATCCATTCGTCCGCAAATATATCACAGTCAGGGTTCTGTTCAAGAAGTCTGTTGAGGGCGGCGAGTGTGCGAGGCAGTGGAGAGTTGGCGCGAGCCACGGTTCTGCAGAAAGGCTCTGACAAAAGCCTAATGTTTCTGTGGCGAAGGTAGTTATCAGGTAGGTTAAGACGAAAGAGAAGGTTGTGCAGGTCTGGGGCGTCGATCATACCGCGGAGTATCTTGCACATAGTTGCCGTCTGATCATACACTCTCCTGGTTTGTAGGGAGTTGTACCCAAGACATCCCTGGAGAAACTTGGTTGGGTACATAAATGGGTAGTACCCAAAAAGTCGCTTGTACAAAAACCTTAGAAACGCCTTCTGAACTTTCTCCAGTGACAGAGCATACGTACTTTCATGGGGGTTCCATACGCAACAGCTTGACTCCAGCTTGCTCCGTACAAGAGCCCCGAACAACAGCCGCACCACACTGTCACTGCGAAAGTCCCGAGCGCTTCTCAGGACAAAGCCAAGTCTCTGATAAGACTGCTTGGCGACTGTGGTGATTTGGTCGTGAAAAGTGAGCTTACGGTCAAAAGTTACTCCCAAATTCTTAATTAGCGTAGCTCTAGGAATCACGTTACCACGGATAGTATAATCGAAGGATACCAGATTTTTCTTTCGACCGAAACTCACCACGGAGCATTTGGAGGGATTAAACTCCATCTTGTTATCTAGGCTCCATCGACAGACCGCGTTGACATCACCTTGAAGCACTGCACAGTCAGCCACAGAGTGTATGACAGTGTAGAGCTTTAGATCATCCGCGTATAATAGGCACTCCGCGTGCTCTACAATAGCTGGTAGATCATTTACCATTAAAATAAAAAGCAAAGGTCCTAAGATAGAGCCCTGACTTATACCAGACCGGGTGTGATATGGTGCAGATTCATATATGTCATGTATGTCAGATACGGAATCTGACATACTGCTGGCGATCACGCAGATAGTCAGCGAGTAACCTAAGGAGATCCGGCGCAAATCCAATGACGCTCAGTTTGGCCAGGAGTATGTCATTATTGACTCTATCGAACGCTTTTTGAAAGTCAAAGTAGAGCACATCTACTTGACTGCCGAGGTCTAAGTTGGTTGAGTTATACTCTACAAGAGTCAAAAGGTTGGTGTTAACTAACTAACTACCATGATTTGAGTTTTGAGCTTTCCAATATTTCGGCACAGTTTCTTGCATGATCACGGAATAACCGTATTCCGTGATCATTATAAAGGCATGTTGCAAATTAATTTAACGATTCAACGCTCGAGGTGGTAAAATGTTCAAGAAGCTTTGAGCAAATTTTAAATTGTGTCATAATAATAGATTCGTTCCTCATGTGCAACAAATAGCAACAAGAGAAAATCAATTAGACAAGAAAGACCACAATCGATTTTTCAGAAGTCATCAATCATTTCTCCCTCACCTGAAATAACGTTCGATACACGCTAATTTTGGCATGAAAATGTATTCATTTTTTGCGAACATATAAAACACCCAAATAAATTACGGGATAAGGAAAGCAAGTACCTAGACGGCGATCTATTTTATTGAATCTTATCCCGAGGCTCGACTATGATTTGCTTGTTTTTCGTAGAACTTACATAAATATAAATGCTTGTATTTTGTTGGATAAAGCTTCAATTTGGGCGTAAAGCTGAATCAAAATTACGTTGAGCGTTTCTGGATATCGGACCGCCATCTTGCCTGATTGTCAGTAATTACTACGAGTGGTGGACTCTTGCTCATATTACGAGGACCAGCACTGCATTGTCTGTCTGTGAATTGCAAATCAATCAGTGTACTTTTGATTGACATGTATAAGAGCTTATTTTGTAAGGCTAAAGAAATAAACGATAATTGATTTTGATTGCAGTTGGAGCCTTATTTTACCAATAGGACGAAGCGTTTTTAATTACCTACTTTTATCCATCTTACTAAGTAAACTATATTTTTTCTAACCAATTTGTTCGCCAATCTTGTTTTAGAGAGGGTCAAATCTTAATATATAAAAGAACAAGCGATTTTCTGGGGACAACTCCCAGCCCAAACCACTGAAGCTAGAAAGCTGAAATTCGAAAAGAAGTTACTGTTACTACACAACTTCCCGCTTGGAAGGGATTTGTGAAAAGGGCGTTTGAAGTTTTTTTTTGGTGTTTTTGTAACTCTTTAACCAGAGGCCCAATTACCTTGAAACTTACAGAGAATACTAAGAATATAAAACGATTGAACATGTGTTTCAGGATTGATCAATTTTTTTCTGAAAATGCGGTAAATCGGGTTATTAAAGTTTGTGTGATTCGTATATAAAGTAAATAAGTAAACAATGATACACGTATTTTTATTGTTAGAAAACTACCGCTAGGGAGTGTGCAATCAATTTCCACGCGGGCGAAGCCGCAGGGCGCAGATAGTTAATCCATATCCATACGTCCATGCTAATATTATAAAATCGAAAGTAACTCTTACTTTAGATTTTATAATATTAGTCTGTCTTTCTGTAAACATTTCACGCATAAACGGCTGAACGGATCTTAAGGTAATTTGAGTCAGGTAGACGGTATGCCAGGAACGGACACAGACTACTTTTTATCCCGGTAAAGTGTGTGCAAAGCCGCGGGCAGAAGCTAGTAGTTACATACATGGATAATTATTACAAATATTCTCTATACATCAATAAATATATATATATATTATATATATTATATTTATTAATTTTTTTATTTTTTTTCAAAATGACAACACAACATGTAAAGCACAATGAATAACGCAGAATAAATAATATATTCAGTTGATTTACATGTTGGACGACTTTGACAGTGTCATGTTGTCTTGAATCGCTTGCATAAACCTACCACCGACTGCCTAATCTCAACTTCATAAACCAAACGACGTTTGTGATGACTCGGTCAACACAAAATTACTGCACTGCATCATGAAAGAACAAGGTTTCTAGAACAGTTACTTCTCATGTAAATCCTTGTTTTATTCTACAGTATGGGCTGGAGCGATATGTGTAGGAGTGTCCAGGGCAGCAGGAGCCTTGGTGGCCGGTCGACGACGGTCTCCTAGGATGATGGCCTTGCTAGGAGGCCTTCTTTTACCGCTGGCTTGTCTCTTCACTTCATTCGCTACGCAGCTTCACCAGACCTTGTTGAGTTATGGTAAGCTGATCGGTGGCTCTCTTGACTAGTACATTTCCCTGTTCTGAGTTCTTAGCCCATATTCTCGGTAAAGGTATAGAGATAAGATAGCTTGTTTTGGTTTCAGTTGCCAACTATTTTAGAATAGCACAGCAAGTAGACCTTTTTGTAGTGTTGCCAAGTGTTTGTACGACAATTTTACGACCATTTTCAGGTGTTTCTATGTTTATTATTTGAGATGGAGCAAACCCATCTCAAGCTTATTTTCTAAGCGTTTCTATTTATGTTATTAACTGGGACTTTTTATTACCTCAAGTCAACAAAACGGCAGTATACGGATTTTGGTAATTGAAGTATCGAACGAAACACTCGTCTGAACTTCGAGGGAGTGTTCTTGGCAAAATTTCAAAGGCCTTTATCTTCTCCTTTTACGAAAAAAGAAAGTGAAAATGAGGGGATTTAGTCGAGTATTTATAACTTGTTTGTTATCCTACCGATAGTCTGATATATTATACCTAGTTTTGCTCATCAATAAAATACATGGAAATTGTGAAAGAAGAAGTGATAGACAGCAAATAATGTATCTCGTAGGTGTCGTGCTGGGCATCGGATGTGGCTTGGTGCGAGAAGCAGCAGGCCTGGTTCTCGGTGCTTACTTCAGACGACGGAGGCAATTCGTGGAACTGGTGGCACACGCTGGAGGCGGAGTCGGGATCGCACTCTTCAGCGTCGCCTATAAGGAAGCCGTTGGGTGTGTTACTCAGACATCAAAATATTCTACGTTATATATCCCTTTTGTATTTTCTACTTAGCGTTATCTATATCAGGTCCCTTTACAATTTTACCCGACTACGTGAAAAGGAGGGTTGCGTTTTATAACCAGACGTTTTTTGTCTTGCGAAAATCTAGAGGTTAGCCATAATATTGTTAACAGAGAGGATGGCCATATTAATTTAAAATGTTCATCAAAGACCATAAATATTAACCCTGTTGCAAGTTAAAAATAAACATTCGTAAAAATTAAGTAAAAGAAAATTATTATTCTGGTGTCAAACAAAGGCACCTAATTAAACGCAGAGTCAACTCAAAAGTGATAAGTCAACTCATTTAAAATTCATATCAAGCCAAGTTTATCCATATTCAAATGACTTTGTTACTTGATAAAAGTTTATTATCTTTATAATCTGCAGGAAACTGGGGTGGCGGCTAGGCCTGCAGGCTGTTACCGGAATCCTAGTTCTAGCGTTCTTTCTCAGCGCCGTTTACCGGAGCGCCTCATTATACCATCCACAACGCCGCGCCATTTTGCATCTCAAAAATCAACGTCGGAAGGTAAAGGTAATTATCTTTTCTGGAACAAAATTGTCTCTATGAACAATAATTTTACGGTGTAATTTAATTTGTCTTTGTCTTTGACAGTTGAAAGAAAAGAAAGGCCTAAAACGACCCCCTCTCGTTGATTTGAGTCCGCTTCGTTCGCGTCCGGCGAAAGTTTTACTGTTGGCGTCGGGAACAGCGGCCTTCGGACTTTACACTCCAGTGTTCTTTCTGGTTAGTTCCAATTATTTTTTTCTTTAGAAGCAATACAGTGTGGTCCAAATAAGTCTGTGTTCAGACAAATGCAAACAGAATCACCATTTTTTTTTACTTAGTTTGTTAGTAGTTTATTGTCTAAATAACAAGTTCATTTCTTTTTTTGGTTCATCAGAAACTAACTGTTCCTACTTGCCATACTGCTTAAGATTTGGTGGCTAACGTGTCATTCTAACGCTGAACTAATGACATATTATGTTGCCAAATTACGGAAATAAACCTGACTATTTTTTTAAAGTTGATGTTCATTGTGGCATCTTTTGGCAGCATCATTTTTGTTCGCTAGCCGTAGCAGAACTTATCCTGAGTGCGTTATTATTTAGATTTTTATATTGTGGCAGGCTCTGCAAGGGTACGAAGAGGGCTTGGAGGAGAGCGCGTTGGTCCTGCTCCAGACGTTCTTGGGGTTCGCTGCGGTGCTGGGCTGCGCCGGTTTTGGGATCGTGCTGGTGCGGCCGTCAGCGCAGTGCCTCGTCTCCAAGCAGTATCTGTGCCAAACTGCCTTGTTGGGAATCGGTATGTATATGAAAATGCATCTAGGGATTTCATGGACGCTTCATCTAGGAGTTTGTGTCAGCAAAAATAAGTCTACTCCTGAACATGCATCCCCCAAACAATGAGGGTACTGCCATAATCACCACGCTTGACAGGATTGGTGGTCGCAGCAGAGGTGTTATAATACAGAAGAAAGCTGCTTCTCTGGTTCTTTGATCGGCTTTTACGACATCCACAGGCTGAGTTGGAGAGGTGCCTTCTACCTTTATGATAAAGTTGTCAAAGGTTAGCCTTTAAAGTTGTCTACTACATCAGCGAATCATTCAATTGTATCGAAAAAAGAATTTTAATCCTACCTACTGAAAAATTCAAACAGACATTGGAAAACTTTCAACTTGATAATACAGAGTTGCAAATTGGCAGATTGCCAAGCATTGCAAATCTATCCAGTAACTACGATCCAGTCAAGCGTAACCATGTAGGTTATGCTGCCTGCTTCCAACAGTAATTTTTCCATTTCTTTATTTGATTTTTTTGGAAATTATGCTAGTTGTTTGTGGATCTTGTACTTTATGGCTAGATGATGGTGTGTGGTTCGTCTAGTTTATCTAACTCGTAGGAGCTGTGGATTTTGTTTCGGTAATAAATTAAATCTATGTAGTATCCAGTATTAGCTCCTGCTCACAGCTTCACTCACTCAGTGCCTGAGTAAAACATAGCCTATGGGATAACTCAAGGATACCTTTGTTTTTATTTGAAAAAATCGGACCCAGTTCCTGCTCACAAATTCATAAAAATCTAACAAATTTTACCTCATAACAGTGTAGAAAAGCAATTTATTTTCCTTCAGGAATTTCAATGTTGGCTTTAAGCAGCGTTGAAGGCTACCACGGCTATGTCCTGTTCGCGTGGTTGTACGGTCTATGCCTGGGTGGATTCCTCTATTCAATGAAAATGCTGACAATGGAGCGCGTAAGGGGTCGGCACTTCACAAAAGTTTGGGGTGAGTGGAAACGCCTTCCAGTTTCGATAATGATAAAATACAACCTTGTTTCGACAATGGCCGTTTTTACGGCGAACTTTTCAATGTGTTGCTTCCGTTGTTAGTACAGAATAACTGACAAACAATGTGTCCCTCTGAAAGACTTTGAGAGTGTGTTGCGTGAAACTTATTCACAAGGGATTTTGGGAAATTTCGTTAAATGTGTCAAGCAAATAGTATGTAGCATTTTGTTTGACACATTTTCCGAAATTTACTAAGCCAAGTACCAACTTCATGCGCCCGGCTACCATTATATTACTTTTCACAAATTATTATTCGTTTTGGCCATTGAATACTTCAATAAGTTAGAGCAAACTAGTGTATAATTGCATTTAATTGTTCGCAGGTTTCATGCAAGGTGCCGAAGCGATACCAGTAATAGTAGGCGTCCCAATGACAGGGTACATAAACCAGCAAGTGCCCAGAGCAGGGTTCTACTTCTCCACCGCCTCGACCCTCGCGGGGGCCTTGCTGTTGTTCTTCGTAGGGTTCTCTAAAAGGGACCCGGAGCCGCCTCCACCGGCCCCTGCTCCAACGATATCAGAAGCCTGTAGGTGTTTGACTCCGCCTCTGAGGTTCGAGCCAGCCTGGTGCGCGTGCAGTGCTGGCGGTACCACGGCTTACTGCGGCTGGGCGCCGCCCAGCTGTGGGACTAGACTTCCAAAGTCTTTGTCCTACGCTGCGCCTTTGAACCGCACTTGCTGTTCAGCGGCGCATTACCCTGACTGTTGTCGACGTCCGATGCCTCTGCGGCCGTCTAGGAGCGTCCCTGAAGGCCTCGCTCGAGGGTCCACCTTGTGCCGCGGAGGCTCCTATCGCTCCATGTGCAAACGTCGAGAACATCACCTGATAGAACAAATTACTACTTCTGTATGATAAAGTCTTGATGAGGAACGATGTGAAAGTGATAAAGGACGTATTACATGTAAATATCTGTTTTAGTAGACTTTATTACATTAGATGATAAAGCAATAAAGCGTGTTTGTCTAAATTAGGCCTCCCATTAATTTCGACAGGATTTCCGTTGGTGATGTTTATTTTATCCATGTTCTTCATTATGGGGATAATTTTATATTGTTAATGCTCTAGGGAAATTAATGAAGTTGCAGTTTTTTGACTTCTCTTGGAAAGGTAAATTATTCAAAATTAATAATCGCTGTAGATTAGACCTTTCCTAAATCTTGAAATAATTGTGGGACCTCGTTCGTAATGAAAATTTAATGTCTATTTTCTAACTGTAGTTCTTTTTATCTTTGATATGTTTACCTACATTAGGCCACCCAGTTATAAATTGGCAAAATTCATCTATAGATACCTACTTAAACTAGTATTTTGAAATTCATCGAATAAATTTACTAGCAAAATACGTGTACTAGTTTTAGTTATGAGTAGGTACTTGAAAAACATAAGATTGTAAATTATCACTAAATTAGTATAGATTTACCTACAGATTGTATATTTATTGCATTGGACAGTTAAAACAATAGCGCGTAATGTGTTAAGATAACGTGTCAATTTTAGCAGTTCGTTTTTAATATGAAAGTTTTTATTGTTGTAGGAAATATTTTATTGTTTTAAACATTGTTTATACCTTTTTAATGTTATAGTCTATCATGAATTGTTTTTGTGCCAAAGTGTGATTTTACAATTTGGTGATATCTACCTAAATAAATGCATTTTTGAGAATAATTCTGTTTTATTTCATTCGAAAATATAGTCATAACAAAAACTAGCTACTTCCGCTTTATCTCACGGTTTTTTGTACAGGAATCGTAAAGGCCGGCATTAGGTTTACTGGCGTATCCTTCTGGAAAAAATATATATTAGATTCTAAACGCATCGTAATAAAGTTCATTTCAGATTGTACTTTTCCGTCGGAGCGCTACATGTCTAACAGCGGTCTTTCTGCGATGAAATCGATACATCTACATAAATCACACATCTCTTTCTACACTATACAAACACAGAGAGACTTCAGACCCAGAAAGATAGCAGACTCACTTGTAGTGTACGAATAAATAATACATACGACCACTATAAGTATGTAGCCATGTGGCTAGTGATGTTTTCTGCGTAATTTTGGAGTTACCTAATTCCCTGCTGGTACCACGTTTCCAGTTATATCCATGTACCCACATGGACCTTATTTTGAAGGAACAAAGGCCTCGAAATAAGGAATGAAGTACCCAAGTATTTACACACATAAATAGTCAACTTAAATTACCCACTCTGACGTATACTGCTCAAGGATCTCAAGAGGCGCAAATATTATGCAGTTCTCGACATAGCCTACGTATTCTCCCCTTGGAGTCGAAACCGTGGGGTACACAGGAACTCCCGTTTTTGAAAAAAATATCTGAGCTTCTGGTCACAGCGACGCGTGATTCGAGAGCTGGTGAGCATCTGGCGCAGCGCATCAGCATTGCCATACAGCGCGGGTCAATGCAGCCAGCTTGGAGACTGGTATTTAGATGGATCAATTGAGCTACCTGTAGATTGTTTGCAACAGCTCAATTGTTTCAATTGTAAATACTAGTTCTTATTTGTTTCTATTATTTCATTGTAATTTTCTTGTTGCTAACAAACAAATACTGCTTGCATTTTACATTACACACATTTGCTATTACATTATTACATTACACATTACAATACATCAGATTGTTCGTGTTTAATATTAAAATAAATCTGAAAATGAACTACACTTTATTCGTTAATTTGGCTTTATTTCCACATAAAGCTGGCAGAATGTTATTATATTATCTCATCCAAGTGTCACTGATAGGCGTGCGATTTCGCGTGACTGCCTAGAAAATGCGAAAATTGTATCAAACACCAGGCATACTAAAGTGTAGGAAAGATACCTAAATAATATTCTGCAAATTAATAATGCGTGTTTATTATGACGAGTAGTATTGGTACTTAGTTCGAATATTTGGCGTTTGTGGCATAATATGTATGTGTAAGCAATTTTATGCAAATTTTTTACAACTTATTTATACAAATACTATACGAAAACCATCAATAACATTTAGGTATCCTAATAGGGCACCATGCACGCCATTTTGTGAAAAGGATAGGCATAGGATTTTGCGTTCATAGGAGCGGGACAGAGCATACATTTTTGGAACGTAAGCTCAAAAATCAAGTTTTTGTTTATTTGCAAGAAAACTACACAAGTTATAAAGAAATTGGTTCAGGAACCGAAAAATAAGAAATATCCTACGAATCAAAACATAATTAAATTCAATAGACCGCAGGGTTCCTGAGATCTCGACCTAATTATGTGCAAAACAGTGCACTTGATTTTTTTTATCGCGTTTTTTTCTTTACCATTTTTTTCACATTCAAGTAACCAAAGAAAAACATTTGTATTTTATTTAATTCGAGTGGTTTACCATGGACTCGTCCAAATCTAAAACCACCGAGACATTAGAATCGGACGAGATTTACCCCTAGGTACTCAAAAGTGAAGTGGACAACTCGCCCGCTGACGAGACGTACCCTGAGATCTATGCCTAGTTAGACAACCAAACCCTTTAGGTTCGCGCCTTAAAACCCATCATAACATTTGAATGTTTGCACCGATAGAACACTTTCGGTGAAGTCAAGTCGCCTTTCAAAAAATATATAATCTAAATCGGTTCATCCGTTTCTGTTACGAGCAGCGTTTGGAAAACTACGTCGATTTTTCTCGTCATCCATACCGCAATGCTTGAGCAAGTTTTCAATCAGTGCTTCCTACCCGTCATGACCTACGGAGTTGAGACGTGGACACTCACGGCAGGCCTAGTCCACCAGTTTAAAGTCGCTCAACGAGCTATGGAAAGAGCTATGCTCGGAGTTTCTCTGAAGGAAAGGATTCGTAACGAATACCTACATCCGACAGACATAGCTCAAAGAATTAGCAAGCTGAAGTGGCTGTGGACCAGCCATATCTCTCGAAGAACCGACAACCGCTGCTGGGGTAAACGTATTCTTGAGTGGAGACTACGACTTGGCGAACGTAGTGTAGAACGCCCTCCAGCCAGGTCGGATGACGACCTGCGAAAGACTACAGATGCTGGATGCGGCAAGCTGAAGACAGGGCGCTATGGTTCTTATTAGGCGAGGCATAAGTCCGCTGTGGACTTAAATAGGTTGATGATGATGATGTTTTCACTACAGACACAATCAAACAGGAGTTTAACATTTGAAACATAAGTTTAACATGTGAAACGTTAAATTAATAAAACCCTTTTTGGGGTCTGAGGTTAAAAATAGCAGCATCAATCCTTTTCCTCAACCGTTTGGTATTCACAGGGGCTCAGCATCCATCATAGGGGTGGTCATAATTATAACAGCCAACGTCCTGTTGGACTCACGCCGAATACTTATCAGATGGAGGGTTATGATAATGTGGCGGCACACTGACCCATGAAGCCAGTTAGTAACCAGCCAGCAGGGCTATTCGAAATTTTGAATTTGTATCTGGGAATGTATAAATGCGTCTTTATTTTTTGGATGGTAAGGTCTTATTTGTTGATAATAAGTAAACAAAGACTACCTACTGAATTACCCAGAGAGCTACTCGTATGTTACTCGTAGATAAACCAGGCACTTACAGTTTCGAAATCAGCCAGGAAGAATTACATTTACCTACCTAATTAAGATGTAAAAAAAAATCTGGATGGAAAAATTGAGTAGGCAAAGAAAGAAGAAAAAATCAGTGCAGTGTGAGTAATAGTTTGAATAACTATTTGTTTATCAAGAAAATTAAAATCTCTCAAAAACGGTTCATGTCTAACCGATCCCCAAAACAATTTATTTCACAACTTTATTCATCATCAACCTATATTAGTCCACTGCTGGACATAGGACTCCCTAATGAGCGCCATTGCGCCCTGGCTTAAGCTTGCCGCATCCAGCATCTGCCTCCAGTATTTCGACTTTATTACCCAGTAAGCAAAATATTCTCAGAAAACCACCAGTAAATACCAAGTGTAGCACTTCATGAAACATAACCATTTGAGTCTGCATGCAAAAGTTGTCAATTTGCATCGAAAGCTCCCTCAAGCAGTAAGCTACTGAAGGTATGGTTATTCAAATTGCAATATCCTCCAATGCTGCAATGGTGAAACTAAAAATTGGAGCATTTATTTAAATGGCATAAAATGATTTATTCATGAACGTTGGAAAATTGAGTTAATTGAGTTTTATGTTTTATAAAAATTATGAGTTTGCAGAAAATATAACGAAACTGTCTTTTGATGTACCTCTATTGTAGGATTAAACAATTTTCACCCGTTTGAAAAGTAAATACGATCTACTCGTGGGCGGGTTGTCCTGTTCACTTTGGGGTAGATTACAACTGGTCCGTTCTTGAATTTTGATTCGGGCGGGTTGTCCACGAAGCGTTTTAGAAAACGGGTAACTCGCCCGCAGACCAATTATTGAGTGGGTGAGATGTCCCCTAGGCCATATGTTAGCCACTTATTTCAATCAAGCGTCTCGTACGCCCCATGTTTCGACACTTTCGACGTGTGGAATGTAACACGACTGTTTGGCGAATACTTCGTTAGCATCGACACGGAGATAATGTCACCACAATTTACACGACGGCTTATTGCCTCAGTCAAATTTGCAACCGCTCTGGTAAAACAATTTACGTATTATGCGGCCGTGTAGGGAAGTTTGCTACGTTGCATAATGAGGCGGCAAAGCTTATTAATAATGTTATGGTTTAACAAGTTTAGTTAGACACACCACTGGGTCTCCTGGCTTCTTAGCATTATTATTAGATACCCATTGGAAAACTGCCGGTAGTTACATATCGCATCCCCTATTAAAACATTGTATCACAGCACAGTAGGACCTGCTACAACCAAGAAGCACCTAAGCAAAGGTAATCGCATAGGAGTTGGTATTTGAAAGTGGTTATAACTCAAATGACAGAAAATGCATATTCAGGTTCAAAACAGTCCAAGTTTACAGTATAATATTATTACTATTATAAATACGTTATACTCGTACTATGACGAAATCGATAAAATTACCTCTTTGTGGTTAAATTGTTTAAATGGTTAAAATTAAATTGACAAGATTTCACACACAGAACTGAATTACTGTGGTTTCACATGACACTACGAACAAACCATCAAACAGAACAATCTGAATAAAATAAGGGAAAACCATATAATCTTGATTAAACAAGTCAGACCCGTAAACGTTATCCTTTGCTTTCGTTTATCAAAGTAATTCATCAATTTGGTCCAACTTTTTCCATTTTACCGCAGAGTAGGTATCTACATATAACTTTAGTTAATAAGGTGGTTGGTTAACCTACTGGACTTCTAGGAAGAGCTGATTCTCTACCAAACTTTCAAAACAGGTAACTTCAAAACTCACGGAGTTATGATAGTTCAGTCTTAGCACCAAAACCAGTTACTTACCGTAGAGTGTATTTATAGTTGGGATTGCGGGATTTTCCTATCGCTACGGTGCTAGCTATAGCGTAGTTAGGCGTAGCAACTAGCTTAGCTATGACGTAGCAACTAGCTTAGCTACGGCGTAGCAACTAGCTTAGCTATGGCGTAGCAACTAACTTAGCTACGGCGTCGCAACTAGCTTAGCTACGGCATAGCAACTAGCTTAGCTATGGCGTAGCAACTAGCTTAGCTACGGCGTCGCAACTAGCTTAGCTATGGTGTAGCAACTAGCTTAGCTACGGCGTAGCAACTAGCTTAGCTATGGCGTAGCAACTAGCTTAGCTACGGCGTCGCAACTAGCTTAGCTATGGCGTAGCAACTAGCTTAGCTACGGCGTCGCAACTAGCTTAGCTATGATATAGCAACTAGCTAAGCTACGGCGTACCTTGGATTCAAAAAGCTTAATCACTAGCTTTTCTGTAGTTATTTTTACCCGACTGCGCATGAACAAGGGTTATATTTTTATGTGTGTGTCTGTAGTGGGCAAATAACTAGATAATTTAATTTAATCAATCTAATATTTTTTTCAAAAATGTTGTGATGAGTTGAATTATTATGAGTTTCAAAATTTTACACTTAGTATTTTACTTAATCCGCTGTAAAAAAATTTAATGTGTAGGTACCAATGCGCTGAAAAAATTTTTTTTTATTTATTTTTTATTGATTGTAGCATGAGAGCAAAATATTTCTTACAAAGAATGAATTCTCCCTCCTCACGTTGAATCACAACGAATTCGCTATAATTTTCAATAACAATTTAAGAGTGGTTTAACTATTTTAATCTTTCGTCCCCATGCCAACATTATTAACATATTGAAACCAGCAAGTGTATTAAGTTACTCGCAGTAATTACCGCAAATAACGCAGAGTGCATACTTTCCCAGCATAACTCACTTGCTCGTAATTAAAACGCTTTTCAATTAAGAGAGGACGTCGAATAACGTTGTATTTATTTGACAAGAATTAGCGCACAAAGAATGGTTCATTAGGATGAATTGTTCTTGATCACTGACACGATACCGATGTCACTAATGAAGTCTACACACATATGTCGGCGAGTCGCCGACACGTTGACAAAACACTGTCGGCTATGGTCGGAGAAATAATAATTTTCCACACATGACATTAACATAGTTAACATTTAAATAAGTAGTAATAAGTGATGTGAAAAAAATTGCAATAAATTTAAAATTCGTTATCTCTTAACAAATTTACATCCGTAGCTATTTTTTTGTTAACAAATCTATCACGCATTTTAAATGTCCTTTAAAGCCTTTTTGGATTGATACCGATCAACGCTTTTTTAACGGGAC
This sequence comes from Eupithecia inturbata, assembly GCA_963662085.1. Classification (NCBI taxonomy): domain Eukaryota; kingdom Metazoa; phylum Arthropoda; class Insecta; order Lepidoptera; family Geometridae; genus Eupithecia; species Eupithecia inturbata. The sequence goes on from OY759195.1 coordinate 7,379,678, forward strand.
CAATCCATTCTTCAGATTTCTTCTTGACTTTTTATCTTTTTGTCTTTTTACATTACTTACTATACGCCTGTAAATATGTAAACTAGGTGACGTGGTCATGGCGTCAGTCCATTCATCCTCTGGGAACAGATAAATCTGTGCTCCCAATAATGAGGGCGATGTTTTGGCTAATTACACACAGAGGGAATTGTTCACCGCGCGAGGACGTTTCGCGACTAAACAGTGCCGATTCGTCCCCATAAATATTTGTACGGCTGATTGTGGACTGAATTTTTTCGGTGTCCCCTTTCAAAAGTGCTTGACCTCTTTACGAAGTAAACGCTGTGTGAACCCTGTGTTATAGTGGAAATTATTGAGAGTTAATCGATCGAAATAAGCTTTTATTTCTTATGTGTATAATATAAAATATTGTCTATATGTACATTAAACATTTCAAGCAAGGTGAAGCACAGAATTCCTAAAAATTTTAAAAATTAAAATTTTTAAGTAATTTTTATTTTGAACCGAGACAAAATTCCTTACGTCATATTTCTAGTTCAACTAGAAAGTTTATTCAAAGAAAAAAAAATTATAAAAAAAAAAATTATAGCTATTTTATCACTATTAGATTAGAAACAAATTAGAACTTAGTAGTATTGACAATGAAAACTAGAAATGTGACTTTAGATATTTCGTCTTATTGTGTATCAGCCAGTGTCAGCTTGAAAGTAATAAATGTTAAGTATTTGAGTATTGGCATATGTTTTGACTAAGTATATAAGTAGGAATTTAAATTTTTCGAGGAAATTTATATTCTCAGCAGGATAAAGGTTCTGTAAAACCAGGGAATTATTATTAACGTATTGCGAAAAAAATATTATAAAGTTGGCGTTATGTACCTTACGTAGAGAAACTTTGGGTACTTACTCAGGTATTTAATTTATTAATAAATTTACTTATATTTACTTAGCTTGGAACTAGACGATGCTGTGTGGATTGTCCAGCATTATTATTATGGGGTTTCAGATCTTTGTCTGCTCGACGTAGAGTCGGGAAATAACTAATACATACGGCCCTAAGCCAAGTGTATTATATATTATATATGCTATTCTCGAACCGAATGGTCTGTTGCGTGACGATGGTAAGAGGCCCGACGGCATGACACTAGTCACGTGCGAGTTGGGGAGGCCCTTTGTGTGGGACGCTACATGCATCGACACACTTGCGCCTTCCCATCTTCCTAGGACATCCGTAGGGGCTGGTGCGGCGGCAGATTTGGCCGAGGATCACAAGAGACGCAAATATGCAGGTCTCGACAGAGCCTACACATTTGCTCCCTTTGGCGTCGAGACCCTAGCTAGGTCCGAGGGGTACCGAGGCTCTCCGGGTTTTTAGAAAGTTATCTGAGCGTCTGGTCGACGCGACGCGTGACCCGAGAGCTGACGGGTATCTGGCGCAGCGCATCAGCATTGCCATACAGCGGGGCAATGCAACCAGCGTCTTGGGGACGCTTCCGACTGGTATTGATATGGATCAGTTGAGCTACCTGTAGTTTGTTTGCAACAGTCTGCAGTTAGCTTAATTGTTTCAATTGTAAATACTAGTTCTAATTTGTTTTTATTATTGAATTGTAATTTTCTTTGTCAATAAAGAGTGTGTATGAGTGACGTTGTTTTGATTTTGGGAACTAGAGGTTATTATCTAATTTTCGTTGATAAAATGCTCTGTTTGCAAGAACTTTCGGACAATCCGACAAGTGTATAGAACAGCGGCTTTTTGAAGCAGTGTATAGGTATTTTCGGGTAAATCTAATGACGCTAGTGAAAATAAAAAAAAATGTTTAGGGATTACTCCTGTAGAAGAAAGCACGATTGGGATGATGGAAACCATTTCAAGTCTCCACATTCTAGTGATTTCATTTTGTAGCTCAACATATTTAGGAAGTTTCTCAGCTATTGCGTTTTAGAGGCTATGATTTTTATTATATGTACATAACTATTTAATTTTACTATAGGTACACATAGATAAGTAGTCCGTTATTGCTTAAATGTAGAACTCACATAGGCAGATGATGTGAATACATCCAGTTTTCACATGAACGACAGCATAGACAAAAAAACAAGGTATTCAGTGCAGTTCAGGGCAGTTCAGTGAGCATCAAATCCATTTTTATGGCCTTGTGAAAAATTGTGCTGTTTCTGTGAACACCTTACTGGTATATCTAATCCCATTTAAACTTAAACATTATTTATTTCCTGGTATGCATTTCTTTTTTATTTTATTTTTTAAATTGGTAACATGACAATGATGATTTATGAACAAAGAATATTACAATCAAATCATAATTAATTGTTTCAATTGTAAATACTACTTCTAATTTGTTTCTATGATTGGAATACATTAGATTTAAGTACATATACTGGGGTATAGGTACTATAGTATACTACTGCTATCAGCATTGTCATACAGCGGGGCAATGCAACCAGCGTCTTGGGGACGCTTCCGACTGTTATTGATAGTGATCAGTTGAGATCAGTTAGCTTAATTGTTTCAATTGTAAAAGTATTTACAATTGAAACAATTAACTAGTAAGTTCTAATTTGATTTTATTATTTGATTCTAATTTTCTTTGTTAATATAGGCCACTGCCGTTTTAAATATGTACCTTTACCTAGTACTTGGAAAAAGTAATGTTCATAAAATAAACAAGATCCGTCAAGTGCGAGTGTGACTCGCGCGCCGAGGGTTTCGAACGGTGTATGTACTATTAGGTACTGGTTAGAGACTTTGCTATTTGATGAATACCAAAAAACTAAAAGTACCTACATTTTAGATGTATCGGTTTGCAAACTTCGGAGTGCAGAGGGTAATAGTAAAATTTTCGCGTTTTTTCATAATATTTCAAAAGGTATGTAACCTACAGAATTTTAAAAAACTGTTTTCAGATGTACAAACCGATATCTTTCATTTGATATCTCACTCGGTGAGGTGGCCCCCGTTTTGAAATTCCCCCCTCCCTATAGACCAGTTATCAAAAAGTTGTCTACACACATCAGACATCTCTATATTTTTCCTGTAAAATATAGATCCATATCTACAAACGCTACATACATTTCTGATGGATCACTCTGCAAACTTCGGAGATGGGAGAGGATAGGTATTTTTTCGAGTTTTTTCAAAATATTACAAAAATTATTTGCTGCTGTAGTTGCTGAGACATTAAAGACGGAAAAAGGACAGAAAAAGCGATGCCTTAAGGGTTTCGAAACCGATCTCCGATCTTCGAAACCCTAACCAGGGTTCCCTGCTTAAAAAAGTGATATTTTTTATTTCGGTCAATAAAATGTATCATCCTGCTAATCAATAATTTGGCGTGTTTTAAAAACACGATAAACCGACTTCAAATTCCGGTAGATAACATTCATCTATGTATGTGTCGGACGAACGAAATCACCCCTCCCTTACTTTCCCTGACCGAAGGTCTATGTTCAGGTGCATAAAATTGAGTTTACACTGGCGACATCTCGTTATAATTCAAGTCTAATTTAGTTTAATGACACATGGATGAAACTGTAAAATTATCATATTGTGATGATTTTTTACAAACCTATGTTTTATAGCACACATAGCAATTACTCGAGAATCAAACTTATACCTTAAAAATCAATTTTGATAAAACAACGAAAGAATTATCAAAATCTAGTAACAATTGGCGCAGATATCACCAAAACTGTTGTAGCTAGTCGTGATTCTCCAAAAATATTATGTTGCTTTTTAAGTTTAACGGGATAAATACTAATCCCTTGGGAATAAAATTTTTATGGGACCACCTCGGGATCATTTTCTATACAATAATGAAATAACCATTTAAATCGGTTAGCCATAGGCGGAGATATCAAGTAACATATGTACATACTTAAAAAAAAACGTACAGACGAACTGAGAACCTCCTCCTTTTTGAAATCGGTGTGAATATGTGTAGCTGAAGACAATGCAAAAACTACTTGACTAATGGGACTGAAATTATGTAGACATAAAGATCTGGACCAGGAGAACTCTGTACCTAATAGTTTGGGTACAGAGTTCTCACGAGATCCGGATCAAAAGTGTTACCGGTAGGTACCCGTAAAAGAGCTATCCTCTATCTGCTTACACTTCTCAACAATTTTACGAACTTTTTGCAATCGAGAACTGTAGGAAGTCGTTCCGAGTCGAAAATTAAACTTCAAAAGTTCGAAAAAATAAATGTAAATGAGGAAGACAAAATGTGTAAATGAGTTTTATATAAAACAAAGGAAACACGCTTATGCTGCAATCGACACAATGTAGCGTTATTAAAGGCACAATGATGCCACCTGCTTGTAGTATTTGCAGGCGGAGCTTCCGGCCACCGGTGTTCCAACTGTCCCCGGTCCCACATCGCTCGTTAATGCTTTTTCTATCTAGGGTTGACCACCTCTCGTTTAATTTTTTGTAATTTGCAGCTTATTAGGAAAAATAGAATGGTATAATTTTGCTTTTTCCTGGCAAGGTGGTGTGTATTTAGTTTGCATATGCTAATATGATAACCCTGTAATATGGGTAGGGTTTGGAGATAAACCTTATCGACATTTAAAAAGATGACAATCATTATTGTTGAAATAAAATAATGAAATATCTATAGATAAATTAAGCTAGTTAAGTTTGTTTATTTGTATATCTCTCAGATCTCCTAACGAAGTGATTTAATGATAGGTGTAAAACTCAGTTTAGAGGATGAGATGACACTTCAAATCTTCAGCCTATCTTAAAATGTTTTATTGCTTCAGCGCGACATTAGCGTAAAATTTACGATAAGCGCTATCGTAAAACACAACGGCATCGATAGACTATTCCACATAAACTTCTAAAAATAATAAAATGTTTTTTACGCCTGCCGTGAACGGAATCTTTTCAATCTGCGTATAAAGAGGCGTAAATTTTTTATTGCGTACCTACCTGTTTGCTTCATTGGAAAGTAATGATAACCGATACACTGTATGTAACGTAGGTAGATACTTATTGGACACTAGCTGCGGCCCGCGGCTTCGCACGCACTTTTCAAGTACCTAGTCTATGTCCGTACCCGGAAAATTATCTACCTTCCTGCCAAATTACTGACGTAAAGGCTTGAAAAGGTGACAAACAGAGTAACTTTCGAATTTATAATATTAGTAGGACTAGACTGGACTAGACATTTAGTTTTTTCTACATTCAACAGAAATAAAACAGGATATAGACATCACAACACAACAAAAATGGCGGGAAATTGAGATTGGTCCAATAACACGATTTAATCGCATCAGCGCGGGAAGTGGAGATAGGTGCTCGGGGGAAGGATGCAGGGTGCCACAGAATTTGTGAAAGATCATGTTTTTTTTTTATTTTGTAGTATTCTTCGTTGCCATTTACCAGTTTCTATATTTTAATAGGTAAACTAATCAATATTAACAACATTTTTGTTACTTACCTACTTTGTATTTCTTTTTGTAACAACAGTTTAGCAGCGACCCAATTTTTAAAAAGACTTAAACTTAAAAGTGTATGACGAAACGTTCTAACTGGAGTTCACTAGAAGTGGTTCTGATTCGTCGAAGTATACCCAACCAGAAAAATACACTGATTCACGTGAATAAATTCAGCTCAAACAAGGTCCAACTATTTTAAAATTAGAATTTGTGTTGTTAGGTGGTTAGGTGAAGCTGAAAATATCAGGTCCTAGTACCTTGCATGTCGTTTACGGTCTTTAGTTTTGCATATATTCTGGGCCACTCTGTATATTTTAATAAAGCAATGCGCCAGGTGAATGGGCCTTTATCTCTTGCGGTGTTCTAATCGGAACCATTCAGCATGGCTTACTTTTGTATTGATTCTCTTTTATACCAATGAAACTGGGTTTTCTCAAATTTTACCTTCATAAGTGGAAAAACATATTGAATCGATATTTTTTGTCTATTTATAGCTTTTTACTGAATGAATAATTCATGATTTATTAATTCAGTATTAATGATAATTAATACTTTTACTGAAATAATGAACTAATAATTCATGATCTAAGTAAAAAGCAATAAATAAGTTTATTTTATAATGTATTATGTTTTAGTACAAATAACAACAAAATCAGTAAACACGGTCGACCTTCCAGAAGCGTTGTTAGGTGCACTAGCATTTCTGATAATTGACAATGGTAACAAATTTGTGTCGTTGGCTGTACCTAGTAAACATTTAGGACACTTATTGTTAGAGTCAAGTCATATGTACGTAACAATTCATGCTTAAATTTTACGTTGGTAAGTATTTTGCTTACCAACCACAGTGCAAACAATACGTAGAGACTATACATACCTAGATAACGTTCAGTGTGATATACCTAGTCTAGTCGTTATCTCTATAACAAACCAACCAAGATTTTAGTCGCATTTGCCCAATTAGCAATAAATTGATTACAGCTACACCGAAGCAATTAACAGGCTGAAATTCGAAGCCTCCATACGCCTAAGTCCCGCAACACAGCGACCTACTTACCCCCACGTACGTATGCGTAGAGCAAACTGGCTTCAGCACACGGCTTCTACGCTACCTACTGGTAGCATGTGAAACCGTACACACACACACCTCGCTACCTCTGGTTCTAATCTATTTACTTACACAATAAAAATGAAATGATAAAAAAAAACAATAAAAATTAAATGACGCTTCCGACTGGTATTGATATGGATCAGTTGAGCTACCTATAGATTGTTTGCAACAGTCTGCAGTTCGCTTAATTGTTTCAATTGTAAATACTAGTTCTAATTTGTTTTTATTTTTGAATTGTTTCTTTGTCTATAAAGATTTTCTCAATAAAATAATCAATTACTTTATCGACTAAGACTTCACGACTACTATAAACTAAATAGGTAAGAAGTGTTTTTTTTACTTCTCAGTAACTTGTACTTGTAGTTTTTAATAAAAATAACTCAACCGACGTAAAACACCTATTTGTTAGGTTAAAAACTAAAATTCTAAATATTCTATTCCGGTTTAGCGAGTTGTTATAATAAGTATCAACTTTCTACCTAAACGAGGTAGGTTCGAAATATAAGGCTGAGTTTTTTGCTTAAATGTTAAGTTCTATATTATGGAAGGTAAAAATACAACTGAGTGACAAGGAATTAACTGAAACTCTGAAGAGCCATTTCATTCCAATTTCACTGATTGCTTTACATAAAATTGGGACAAATGAAAAGGTCTCAGCAGAAAAAAGAGCGATTGAGTTGAAATATAAATATATCTGAGGCTAGTTTCAGATAAGTAACTAGAAACTTGAGTTCAGGCCTTATTATATATTTTTAATAATTATTTAGGTGCGTACCTAACCTACCTAAACTCATTGCTTTTCCCTTATATTTAATAAGCTAATTGATTGTAGTTTTTATTCTAAGACTCCATTGGTGCGGTTAAAGGTTACCTAGGCTACCTATAATTAGATTGTTTTGAAAAAACTCGAAAATATTTTCGAACCTCTTAATTTTACACTGTTTTTAAGTTTTGCGGGACAAATGCTCCTAAGTTAGTTTTGTATTGTGTGTAGTATGTATTTTAAGAATTTTTTTTTTATACTGTTTGTTTGTGCTCTACCAACTCTTATGTGTACTTATATCTTTTTCTACATCCCTAGGTTGCCTGGGAGAAATCGCTTTCAGCGATAAGGCCGCCTATTGTACTAAGTATTTGGTAAATGTAGATATAAGGTTTATATTATGTTATTTTTTTAGTACAATAAAGTGTTCATTCATTCATTCATATTCAATGCTTATCCCTCGGGATTATTATAATAATTTTAACTGTATGGGATCACTTCGGGGCCTCTCTACTCTCTCTCTCTTTCTCTAAACTAAAACAAAATAATTTTCAAAATCGGTCCACAATTGACGGAGAAATCGACGAACATACCTAAAAAAACATACATACAGCCGAACATAGAACCTCCTCCTTTTTTCGAAGTCTGTTGAAAAGAACATCAAATACCTAACACTAGTTCCCAAGTTAGGCAAAAACAAAAATTTGTATTAGCTATGATTCTGAGGTAGACATTCGAGCGAATAGATCCTAACAGTACTGAAAAACATTAAAAATTGTATTTTTTTACCACGTGAAGTGTAAAAGAGTAGGTAGAGTTGAGTAACTGTGGTAACTACCCTTTCGTACCCATATCGTCACAGACTATGTGCTAACTCGTCGTTATTTCATTCGAACTGAAATCCGCCCGTAAATTTTCTGTTCTCTGAAGCCAATCTTTTGCCAATTTTGAATTCTAGGTAGCACGTAGATTCAAATATTTCATTTTTAACCAGTGTATTCGAATTCCCACCCGTCTCGGTGCGTCTCGGAGCCCAATCAACTTCAACTTCTTTTTGCGCCGCTTGCTTTTCGCTACGACTCTGCCAGTGTCAGTAAGAAGTGTCCTAAACTTCGAAATGAATATAATATGTTCAAAAATAATGTGACCGGTTTTATGAAAGCAGAGAAAAATTTAAATTTTGCATCAAATTGATTTATCTAATTTTAATAGGACAACACAACATGAAAAGCATAAAGCACTATGATTAAAGCAGCAAAGACGTTATTAAAATTTATACACAAAACTTTACAACCTAATGTTATTGTTTTTTACAAATTTACAGAGTAAGTATAAAATTTATAATGGGGAAAAGGTGAAGGATAATAATATTTTGAATGAAGTAGGACGAGGGATTTCAGGGGGAGGGCATCATAGAGCACTGCAATTAAGGGCAACTGAAGAAAATGTGTTCCACATCTCCTTCTTCAAGCCCCATGATCCAATCGCTTGAAAGTGTCAAAACGGTTAAGTTATCTTTTCACTACCATACATGTTAAAATTACGTTTTAAGTCTAAAATGATGTCAAATATGACAGCAGTACTTATCTGTCACGCTTATTACGATTACAATACAATAGCAAGTTTGTGTCCAGGGATATTACATAAGCATTTTACGCGAAATTCGACTTAATTGTGTCACCATCACAACACAACACAAATCAATTGGTTCGATAGTACCTACCTACAAAAATACATACAATTCACTCTCTCGCTCTGAGTAGGGCGGAAGGAATGATACTCGAATATTATAATGTGACACGATGTAGCACCTCCACTAACATAAATCATATACTTACACATAGGGTTATTTGGCTTCATTTTCCTCATATCTCCGCCCTTGTAATGGAGAAATGACTTAACATTTTCTTTTACAAAAAGATTGTTATCATTCGTATATGACGCTTCATTCTATTTCATGAGTATTTTGAAGAGCATCTCTGTACCTACTAAGCTTTACCTTCAGCAAGAATGATTTTAATTTAAAACACTTCATCAGTAGAACAATTTTTACGAAATACATTTTTATTCTTTTTTCTCCGTTTATCGTGAACTGTTTAGTTCCTTTAATTATTGGTAGGTAGGCTAGGTAACTGACAACAGACCAGAAAATCTTATATAATTTATCCCTTGGAGACAAATCAAATCACGTACTGTACTGTTATCTAACTTCATCTTACGTGGGGGGAAGTTTGTAAACAGGGGCCGGTGGCCGAGCCTCTACTCTGAGCCAGAATTTCGTTGTCATGAGATCCATTATACTGAAGGATTACAAAAACTCTGACGAATTTTGACTGGGAGTTGTAAGATTTGCTTGTATAGTTGAAACAAAATAGACGCTCGTAGTCAGGGCCCCAGAGGGCTCTAGGCCTAGGCACGTGAGAGCATTCACTGATATTCCATTTATATTACAAAGCTCTGCTATGTCCGCCTACGGCACTGCATACATGTTCCTAAAATTCCTATTCGTCATTCAGTAGTTTTGCTCGTGACATGTATGTATATTTAGGTATTTGTGTGAACCAGAAATCTAATTATTTAAGCACTACCGACCTATGAAACTTGACAAAGACCTGTTGGGTCCCTCGGAACATAGTTAGTGCAATTTAACTAATCCAACTAACCTAACAAGGTTTAAGCTGGTTTTAGTAGAAGCTCGCACACAAAGTTGCATTCCTTATAGATTTTAAACCTATCAATAACTCTACATTCCGAGTCTTGGAATAATGTAAGATCCCTTCTCCGTTCCTTATACGGAAAAGATATGATATTACTATTTTCGAGTCTTAGCAAAATGTTAGAATTATAATTGCATTGGTTATAAATGTAGATTTGAAAAAGTTATGCTACGAAACTCATGTCCTGTCCAGAGACATTCGTATAAAGACATTTTAGACCTGAGGGTTTCGCAAAGATTCTATTTCAGAGTAGAACTACCTATCCCGGGTGGATTGGATCAACTGGGATTTTCTCACTGGGCCTTATTTTCACACGGAAAAATACTTTCCTGACATGAAGTTTAGTAGGACAAATGTTTCGAATTGTTCGGTAATTTTCAGGCAGGTATAGAAACCTGAATAACTAGAATCTGAAAACTCGTTGGACTTTTGCTTTTTTCGGAATATTTTATTCACTTTTCTTTTTATTTTAACGCTCAGCCCGCCTTAATTATCTCCACAAACAAAAGCTGACAACTTACATAAAATTATCTTAACAATACCTATGACAAACTTCTTTAGTTTCTGCATCGTCACCGTTCTTTATTTTTTGTGCCTCCTTTCAAACTTGCTTCACAACGCTAATTTAAAATAGATTGAAATAGGGACAGTCTCCATTTTCCCCTTTAGAATAATTGTTTACGTGATTTCTTTCGCCGCGACCCTTGGAGACTGAGTGATCGTGCGATACTATTCAGTTCATCGAAATGGATGCCTATTAGATAGACCTGATAAAAAATCGTTTATTATTCTAATGCGATGACACCTCACTTCCTGTTGCGTTAGTATTTTGTGAAAAGCTCGGGAATATAAATAGGCCCTCCGTCTATTTCTTTGTGAACGCTAAGAAATCCTGCCAGTTTCATCCTACTGACAAAGAGTTTATGAGTGTCGCATATCATAGGTGATGTGCCAAAGAAATCGGGAATAGATAGAGGGTCTACCTATTCTCTATCTCAATATCATAGGTGAAGGATGGGATAGGGATGATGTCCGTAGATAGATAGATAGATAGAAAATACTTTTATTGCACACTTAAAACTAAGAAACAATTATAGCATAAAGTGAAAATTGGTGGTCTTATCGCTCAAGAGCGATCTCTGCCAGACAATCTGTCAGGAAATACATGGGGTAAGATGTGTGTGCATCTAATATGGTAGGTACTACCTAAAAATAAATATTAACATATATTTATATTGTATATTAATAACAAAAAATACATACATACCTACTCCTATAAATATAAATATATAATACAACAACACCTTATGTAATGTATTTTAGCCGCACTCTTAGGGTCTGTGAGGCAGAGTAGCCCTCGCGTCTAAACACAAGTTTTACTTAGTTAGAGCGAGGAGTCGATGCATTTTTCGGCACTAAGGTTTTAGGTTAGAGTACGTACTATACATTAAGATTAATATAATTTTATAAATTTAGAGTTATTAGTGTAAGTACTCTGTAAAACCATTTTTGTAAATAAATACTTTTATTATTATTATTATATTTACACCTATAAATATACCGTGTCCGTAGTACCTATACATCGAACGCTTGGTCTCTGGCAACAGATCTCACAGATGGCACAATTTGCATTCTTAACACGGATACGTTTATCCCCAAGCCGGCACAATTTCACTTGTCGGAAATATTGATTCGACCGGGATAAGTAAATATCGGGTCGAACGGGCATTTTGGTCACTTCGAAAACATAACGTTTTCTGCTAAGAACATCGTTGTTTTTCTGTTCCGTGGCGGGGAATTGTGGTAGTTTTTTTTTATCGATTATGCATATTGCGGTCGTTATGCGATTATTATGTGAGGCGAGTGGAGCGCTGACAGGGCTTGCCTCGAGCGTCACTTCAGAACTACCCGGCGGCCCTTGGCATCGAGAGTCAAATAACATCTAGGGTGAGGCCTTCACACGATAGCCAAGATGACAGTTTGCTGACCTGATTACATTCTGCGAAGAAAAATAATTTTCTCTCCCCGAAGCTGAACCCTCCCCGTGAATCAATTATTGTATTTGTTAAGTTTACAGTTATGAATGCCTTCTAATATAAAATACATGAAAATAGCCTTTTTAGGGTTTCGAGATCGGTTTCGAAACCCTCACGGTCTCGCTTTTTGTGTTTTTTTCCGTCATATATCTCTTAAAATAAAAATACATTTCGTGCGCCAGAAAAAATTTAAAGAAATAAAAAGAATTTTCTGTAGGTACAAATTGAGATGTCGAAATTTTAAAAGAGGCCTTTAAGGTCAAGTGGGTGTCAAATGAAAGGTATCAGTTTGTTTATTTAAAACCGTTTTTGAAACATCTGTAGATTTCATACTTTATGAAATATTTTGAAAAAACTCGAAAAATTACCCATTCCCCTATCACTATCTCCGAAGTTTACCACTCTGTAAGCTTCGGATCCATCTGAAAAGTATATAGCATTTGTATATAGAGAAGTCTGTAAGTAGAACACTTTTTGAAAAATGGTCAAAACAGGGGGGAATCATTTCCAAAAGGGGAGGCTACCTCACCGAGTTGGATATCAAATGAAAGGTAAAGGTTTGCACATTTCAGAACAGTTTTTGAAATTTCTGTAGATTACATACTTTTCGAAATATTTAAAAAAAGTTGAAAACTTTACCATTGCCCCTTATTCTCCGAAGTTTGCGAACCGAATCATCTGAAATGTAGGTACCTATTCATTAAATAGCAAAGTTACTAACCGGTACTTAGTACATATTGGTATACTCGTCGCGCGAGTCACACTCGCACTTGACGGATCTTGTTTTTTATAAGATCCGTATAGCCCAGGTGTATAACCTAAATAGAAAAAATACAATAGAATCCCCAGAATTAACATTACAAAAGTATCGAGCATAATGCCCACTCGAATTTTCAATTAATATACGATTTGAAGTCAACAAATCTTAAAGCAATTCAATTGACCTACAATTCATGCGATTTTCGATTAACGAGCTATCTAATGACCCGTTCAAAGGAATAACCTGTTTTAAATAAATCTCTCAAAGGGAGTGGTTCACTGAATTAAACATTTCTCGAAGTTGAATGAGTAACGTTTAACAAAAGAGGATTTAAAACCTTTGCCGAGTGAAGAATTTAATTTTATTTCGGGTTTTGTTATAATTTCCAGACTTTGTAGGCGGATTATTGATCACATTGATGATTAATGGTGTTAAAAAACACAAATAAAACACCTAAAACCTACTATGGTAAATTTAACGCTTTCCCCAATCGAGAGGACTTCTCCAACTTATAAATAAGAGCACTTTGTTTCGAGAAAAACCCATCTCATTACATTAAGGCACTACCCCGACTCGCGACCACTCGCGGTGACTCGCGGCGGCGCCATCTATTTATTTTATAATTACGTTAAATAAAGGAATTTTCCAAAATCCATCGAGCAGTTAGTGACACTACCTTAAGCCATCATAAGCTATTGTTTAATGCCTTTGTAATAGCTTTTTGATAAGCTTAAACAGACATGCGAAAACAGAGTTTGGTGGTCACCAAGAGCAACTTCGCATCTCTGCCTAAACTATACAAAATAAAACTATTACAGAAGCATTAAAAAAAGCTTATGATAGGTATAACAAACTGCCTAATTGATTTTTGAAAATCCCTTAATTTAACTTAATAATAAGATAAAATAGATGGCGGCGCTAGTGTGAGTCGGGGTAACGCCTTACGCCGTGACGTCAACGGCAATCACAAGCAATCACAAAATAATGTTTAAAAACGAAAGTACATCCATTAATGAGCTAAGCAAAAAAAACCACATTAATGGTTTGGAAATTTCAAATTCCGTTGTGTTATTACATTTTTTTAGAGATTAGACATCGACGTTGTCTCTCACCGAGTCATCAATCAAACATTGATTCTTTTAACCCTGATCAGCGTAACTAAATGCATGTTTGATATAAAATCAATTACGATCTCCCTCGATGTGGGCGATGATTAATGATTTTTTTATAGCAGCCCAAAGCGCTGGCAAACCGCCAAATCTATATTGTCATTAACGATTTCAAGAGGCTCAATGAGCCTTTACACAGCTTTTTTCATTCAATACCATAGAATTTATTAACCATAAAAAAATTGGGAATCTAGTTTATCGAAACGAAAGGCCTGAAATGGGCCTGTAATCATATAAAAAACAGAATTTTTTGTGATGGTTTGATAACGAGAAACGGGAACATTCACCCCTTTACTTTCAATAAAAATCGGCCAACTTTAAGCATGTTAACAAGGTGTTAGATTTCCCTGTTCTGAGATAGTGGCAGGGTTTTGTTTTATTCTGTTTGACTTATTTCAACAGAAAAAAAAAAAAAAATTTACCCTATTAATTGATGGTTAAACAAACTTACCAAGTGACATTTTGTCCATAATTGTATGAGACGTTTACATCCGAAGAGATTTTGATTACTTTGTAGACTCCTCTTCACATTGTACTGGGCATCACATAATTTTAAGAGCTGTAGAAATTAAAAACCTAAAATAAAAAGACTAGAAATATATTGTCACGGCAACATTACTCCCCTCTCGCTCACACGGCCCACCATTCTCATTATTTCAGAGAGCTAGCTAGGTAGGTACTCATATATTTCATTAATGATTATCAGAGATCGGAGTAGGTAGAATGATTTAGGATCAATGACTGCAAACGATAGGTTAGTGTGGATATGTCTCGGGAATTCAGATATTTTCTAGTTATCAAGACATTTTTTCCGTAATTTCATAAATATTGCGTGGAGGCGTAAAGTATGAATATGCATTTAGTTATTTAGTTTAATATGTTTATGACGAATTTTATTCGTCAAAAACGTCCCTACGGCCAATATGGCTCACTACGTAGCTGGCCAATATGGCTTACCGTGCCTTATTGATCACTCATAACTTAAATCTTTCTACATGTTATTTTTTTTTTTCTATACGTAAACACTTTTTTTTGAAAACCAATTTCAAAAAAAAAACGCCAGTCTTGGTGCAAGGCGTCAATAAAAAAGGCAATAACGTATGTACGAAATAAGAAAACGGGCTCAGCAAAAGCTTCTAAGCTGTATAACGTATCCCGAACAACTTTAAGACGTTGGGCAGCTAAAGTAGATCTACCAGCCGATGTAGCTCCTCATGCGAAATTGGAAAGAAAACCTACATTACCGACAAAAATCAATTGCAAGACTCTTTAAAAAAGAAACAATACCAAATCGAAAAGACTGAATAAAGGAAAAAAAGGAAAGGGCAAAAGTAAAAAGACAAAATCAAAATCTAAGCAGGTAGAAATGGTAGAATTGTCTTGCTCGGAGGAAGAAAATGAAGTTTTGCACGACGACAGTTCTGACGAAAGTCAAGATAGCAACGTGTTTGTTTGTATTGTGATGATCTCTATTCTATGAATAACAGAGGTGAAATCTAGATTCAATGCCTATGTTGCAAATTATGGGCTCATGAAGAATAGCTCAGGAGTGGAACAAGACGTTTTTATCTGCGATTTTAGTTCTCCAAAATAATGCAAAGATTATTTCGTTTGTTTTTTGATTTTATTTCTTATGCTGGGAAATATGGCTCACTTCATTTGTGGCCAATATGGCCCTAGGCTATATTGTCCTACTACGGTTAAATGTTTAAGATTATTCTAGAAAAAAAAAATTTTGAGTTGTGTTCTGAAGTTAATAAAACCTTAAATTTATAATTATTGATTACTTTTAAGTTCAAAGAACGTATTTAACCAGACTTGTTTGGTCGCAAAAATTTTGTATTTATTTCCACATAGGCTTATGATGTGCCATTTACCCGAAGTTACTCTACATAAAGGGGAAAAGGATGGAGAAAAGTAAAAGGTTTTATTTTATTCTTTTTGGGGTCAAAACTGTTTAGATTAAATGTTTTATTGTTGCATTGGTGGGTTGTACAGCAATGGGAACCCTTTTCTAGAACAATTTGGGGGTGCGTATATATAGTACCTACCAACATACATTCAGACAAAGCGCAAGACGGACGTAGGTACAGAATATAGTGTGCTAAAAGTATTTTTTCCGTCTTTAATCAATTAAATACTTTTTTTAAGAAATTCTATTAAATGGATCTCTACATCCTTGTTTAAATTTATTTCCCCAAAAATACTAGACTTTCCGAAACAATAAAAGGCAGAGACTACAATTGTTTGGCCATAATCCAAACTGTGATGCAAAACGTCGTCGTTGAAATCAAGATAACGACTTGAGCGTTTTAAAAAAAACAAAACGAGGCTTCCGTTAAAACTGTGATTACAAGCAAAGTTTTGCCTTGTAGGTTTTTATAAAGCTTAATCAAGAAGATTTTTTTTTGTGTTAGGTGTGAAGTCGTATTAAAGTCTTGATGATATCTTTTCTTGGGCTACTTTTATTTTAACCAAGAATCAATAAGCGAATGGTAGTACGAAGTATAATAAGATAGGTTTAAGAAAAAACACTATAAGTATTTCCACTTTATAACAACTTCCAGCTATCCTATCCTTTACTCTAACAAGCCGCACAGAATAACAAGGCAAGGAACATAACTTCCTGCAATTCCGATAGCAAAGAATAAAATTGTATGCAGAAACTATACAGGTTCAGGTATTTTACACAAAATAACTTCATTCTTGCAACGGTTTCACGCCCGCGGCACGGCACCACAGAGGAAGAGTTGCCAAGGCTTTTGCATACGTATAGCTGTATTTATATCCCCATTAACATATTGTATCTATTGTAAATCCGGGCGTCCTTGTCACGCATCAGACGCAGAACTCCTTAATCTCTATAGATACGGCTGCTTCAATACAGATGAGAATACGGGCTCACTGAAACTTCAAGCTTAGCTTACGCGGATTAGAAGCTGATTCACTCAGATTTCTGTGGCAGAAGAAGTTTACAAAGTTGTCAGCTGTAGTGACACAACAGGCAGGCCACTTCCTGTTTTGTCATACACAGTAAAATTGTTGCAGAATTTTAAGGAATTTCTCATCTGTGAGCAGATTTCATCAGTCTTTATGATCACGAAAGTGATTCTAATCAATTTAGTAGTTTTAGTAGTGAGCTAGAAAACCCTCAAGTTAACACCTAAGCTATTCAGAATGTTTAAAGTAAACTGGCTGCTCTACATAATCTGTACATAAGCCAAATTAAACAGACTCCCCTAAGAATTCCCGTGAATGCTTCTCCTAAATACCACATTATTCAAATGAAAATAGGATCATAATGAAGTCAATTTTGTTATAACACAAAGCGTGGGTTGATCGCGCTAAAACCCGCCTTTTTCTCGGATTTTAATTAGCGATTATGATTTTGGATGGCTTAAATGTAATGTTTATTTTGGAGAATAAACGTTTTTGAAATGTTATCTTATAATGAAATGTTCCAAAGTAGCTTTTTTATTGTGTGTCATTTATTTAAAGTTAGTAACGGCAGTGGGAGGAGGGTGGTTTGAGGAGAAAGACAAATGAGACTAAAGCGCAAACAAAATCTAACACAAACACACACATAAACTGGTCTGTGCTGAAAACAAATGTAGGTCTCCTAACAAATTGGCCTCCATTACCAAAGGGTACCTTGGTTTTCATTTATCAGGCTCAGCTTATTTATTATCTTTGGTAACTGATCAGTCCGATTTTGTCAGATTACTAATTAATGTATGGTGTATTTTTATATGTATATTTTTCTCTATATGTTCTGGCAAAATAAATATCTTTTACTTTACTTTACTGATCGATCATTTTATTATTATTTCCTAATTTTAGCGAATCTGCTTTACTAATATTATGCTAACCTTGCCAAGTAATTTTCCCCGGTCAATCTTTGCCTTTGTGA
Organism: Eupithecia inturbata; assembly: GCA_963662085.1. Classification (NCBI taxonomy): domain Eukaryota; kingdom Metazoa; phylum Arthropoda; class Insecta; order Lepidoptera; family Geometridae; genus Eupithecia; species Eupithecia inturbata. Next base: position 7,397,609 of record OY759195.1, read on the forward strand.
GCGAGCTTTTAGCCTGGCTCTCGCCTTGTCACAAATTACCATAAATTTCTGATTAAGAATTTCCCTATCTAAGTACTGGTCCAACTTTCCGTTGCGTATACTTTGTCGCAATAAATGTCATCAGCAGTAGTATTTTCAATATAATCTTCTTGTTTTCTTTGTTCCTCGTTAAATCAAGCGACCTTCCAAACTTCGTAATCTCTGTTCGCTGAGATTTTTAATCCACCTTTTGCAACTGTGTTTGAGCAAAACAGGATGTTTAGTTAGGAAAAAATACAGGCTATATCAACATCAATTCAATATGCAAATTCAACGTTCACGTGGCAGTGTGCCAGCGGTGTTTGTAGACAATTTGTTCCCGGAGCTACGATAACTTTGGTACACGTCAGGCAAAGATCCCAAGGGTGTTGTCGCAACTGCCGAGAGGGTAATCAACTTGTCGGCCGGATTCACAGCCACCTCTGGCCAAAGTGACCACGCTCGACCCGCGTCCGTTTCGCCCAAACCGCGGAAACTTTTCTTCCGACCCTAACTAGGTCCACATACCTAACCATCCGGATCGACACTTTGATGTCGATCTATACAACCTATAAGCTGGTTCCTTTTTCGTCCAGGGCCATTTTGGACCCATGTTAACTAAAATTTTAGTCGGTAACGTCAAAAATAATTATGTATTAAAATAATTTTCTTTCAATATAAAAATAAGTTTATATTAAGAATACTGCTATAAGTACTATATAACAGCGGCATCTTAATTAATATTGGACCAAATGCACTAAATTTCAACCAACAGGCCATCTTTTGAGGATCACAAAGGCGGATCGGAAGGAAGCCCCATCTATAACAGATGACTTACCCTTCCACTTTGAATAAGATTATAACTCGCTCCTCTGTCTTTTGGTATGGAATGATTAAAATCCTATATTCCATGAACCGTATTTACGTATTAAAGTAAGTTGAATAGAGTAGTAAAATGCCAATAAAAATACCTACCTTGTAAGGTCTCTACACAGAAGAAGTAAAATATTAATCCCTAGATCATTGATCGCTTAAATGTTTTATGCATCACCAGTCTTCCCGAGACAAAATCATCTCGAAACGGCTGGGTGCTTTTAACTAAATTAACAATTTAGCGGAATGCCGGAGCTGCAATCGAACGCGGTTGATTACAGTACCATTATCTACTGAATGGAGCCTATAATTTACTAGTGACTGAGGGCAGAACAATTTTCGCAATCCATCGATTGTAAGCACTATTGAACTTCCTGATAGGAAAGAGATTTTCCTTCGTATCTTGACCGAATAAATGTGACAATTTACCTCATACTATTGCTTTTTATGGTGCTTTGTGAATGGTGTTTTTTGCCTTGTTGACATATTTTTATCATGTGCAGAATCTTCTCTTGTTTAGAGCGTTTTATGCTGAATCGAAGCAGGGAGGAAATTGTGAAGTGGCATGGCGTAACCCAGGCTAAAAATAATAATGGGTAGTATTTGCTGAATAACAGCTGGCAAGAAATATAAAGCAGTTTTTGAGGACATTAGACCACGACATCACACACAACAGTTCACCGTTCGTTGGCACATACGTAATCTTATACAAGTGAGACAGAAAGAAGACCCATGTCATAAACTTTAATAAGGTTTAACGTGCTATAAAAAGAACGCTACTAGCACGTGATAAGGAAAGCATTTACGGCGAGATTTACTGTCTGTTCTCAGGATAATAGAGGGAAACGAAGCTTGAAAGCGGAGTCGTCACAGAGGAAATATAGATCGACCTGGGTGATGTTTCACAGCCTACTGAGACCTATTGTTTGAAACATGTCTGCTAGGTTTTTACAACCTACTTCACCTGGTTGGAGTTATTTATTTCATCAATTTGTTTGGGTAATGCCAAAGAGGCAGTTTGAAGCATGACGCGGCGATATTATATGACGCAATGATATTTATTTTAAATGCAACGACGTCATTGACGCAGTGGTCTGCGTGCGACGCAAGAGCTTGTGGGTTCGATTCCCGCTGGGACAAACGTTCGTATAACCTTCGTATAACATATTCGTTCCGCGTCGAAGCCTATTTATATGAGTCATCTGGTATCCATAACACAAGCTCTGCTTACTTTGGATTGCTCTGCTTTGCCAGCTAATGCTGTGTGATGATGTCCACTGGTATTTATATTCATTCGTTCACTTTAGTATCGATTCTATATTTTGACAAAACCCATTCGATTTAAAAAGTATCGTCGTGTTTTCTTTTTGAAGTGATACAGGCTTCTTTTACCTCGTGATCGTAAAATGCCTTGATACTCTTTCGAATGCTCAGGTCGCGCACATTTGGACTGTGCGTACATATTACCCGCAATCGTAAACTGCGTTATTACTAGCTATTGGCCTGTTTTATTCAATCTGAATCTACACACCTTAATGGAGACCAGGTAATAAAAAGGGTATGTTACTCTGGCATTGGTCTAAAAAACTAAAATACAATAGAAAATATGCCTACAAATCAGAGCACCTTATCTTAATTAATGTAATTGGTGAATATAACCGTGTTTATTAATTAATTAAATTATAAATTAGGATATAAACCAGAGAATTGTCCTTGTAGCAAATAGAAAAAAGACGCTGCTTTCAGAAATTGGTACAGTGTTACTCATAATAAACTCAACTCAAAATATGTAATATTTTGAATATAAAAGGGGTTTGCCATAATCACCACCATTATAAGGCGGTGATAATGAGTAATTCTGCACATTATTTATGCATTTTAGTAATTAGCCAGCATGTCCAATATGTGTCTGGCAATACAATAATGCCACGTTACCTGCAGAACATGAAATTAATCATGGTACGAGTATCGATTCCCTTTAATCACTTCGTCATCAGCTGTGCTCACTGTTGGGAAAAGGCATCTAACCCAATCTGATCGCGTATTAAAATACATTTGTTTTGTATGATGCTCATCTCACATAGCAGCAGCTATGAGGGGACATGATGTGTGAGACGAACAGGGCAGAGGGCTGAGGTGCCCTCATACAAAATGCTATCTCACATTTTGCTGTCCACATTTCGTATTTCAGGCATTCACGCATTTGAACTATTATTTGCTGGTTTAATTTCTGTACAATTTAGCAAACTGCGAACGTGAATCAGTCACGTTCGCTTAGTTTGCTAAATTGTACAAAACAACCTAACTGTATGTTAACCGTTTTCTACACATCGATACTCGTTGCGTATATTACTCGTAGCATATATGATTGACACTCCTACATATTAAATGCGTAGGTATGGGTGATATCGGTTTATACCATAGTATTGGCGTGATAGCCAGTCACATCCTGTGTGAGCAGAAGCGGCGAGATAACATATGTTAATAATTAACATAATTTGTTTTTATGTCCGCTTGCAATAAAAACAAATTTTTTTCTTCGTGCGTGCAGTTTAGACATGAGGTTCTCAAACTTATTATTTTAATATGGGTTTTAACTCATTAGAAACATTTCACAATATTAGCATAAAATAGCAGACAGCGCGCGGTAAGCGAGCTTGCTACGCAACCTATCCAGTCACTCATTAGTTTACACTTTTATACTGCAAGCTGTAAGCGAGGGGCCCGCGCTCTGTAGCCGCGTGGACCGCTCGCTTTAAACAAGTTCCACGGTTAAGGACATAGCAAACACATCCCACCCCGCTGCCGCACATCACGAACATGGCCATTAAATATGGATTGACAGATAGATATAATTATTTATTCAGGTAAAAAACAACTTTATATTTTAGGTAAAAGTGACTTAAAGGTATGTATGTGTATTTAACTAGACACAAAGTTCTCACCTAACGATAACTTTATATGGGATAACTTGATTCGCATACGGCTCGCGCGGGCACTTTTTTATGCAATTCACGAGTCACAGCATATAATATCAGTCAGCACACACTACCCGAGCTTGCCACAACCTAGCTTCGTTGGTCGACGCCTTGCTTACCGCATGGTTGCAAACTTCAAGCGATAAGCCCACGCGCTGTACCGCTCACTTGAAACAAGTTGTTCGATCATACGGCTTTTTGCCGAGCGTGCGTCGACAGCGAGCTTGCTGCTAGCTGTCTACGCGTGGACAACGAGCGGTCGTCAGCACGATTTGAGTCGAAGGCGTGTGCGGTCTATATGTGCTTCAACCTATTCACATGTCAAGATATAGCCGATCCAAACAATGCACCTTAAAGGGTACACGGCACGGTAATTGAATGTCGGTAGCATGCGACAAGTTAGTTCGATTTGTGAACCAGTGAGGCTAATACTGCAGATAATACCTATTTTATTTATTCACGGTGCACCGGTTCTAGAAGGTAAATGATTCGCCTTCTGGAATTGGATTTACGAAATACCTTAAGCAAAACCTCAATACAGTAACTACTGAATTATTGAATAGAATAGAATAAGAATTTATTTAGCACACACACACACAAAAATTGAGGGATGGTAAATCAAAAACATAACATTAAAGGCTGCATAAAACAACCAGACATAAAACTCTACGTGTAGAGTCTGATGAATATTGCTTTATAGCCTTCTTTAATGAAATACCCGAAGTGACTAGCATAGTCATAGGATGCATCATCCTACAACGTTATTTGCGGATGATAGCACTGTATTATTTATTAATGATAAAACGCATCATTTTGAACTTGACATTAAATCTACTTTGACATCAATTATAAATTGGCTATCAAACAATTTAAAGATAAATTTGACAAAAACTTACCTAATGAATTTCAAACTAAGAAATAATGCCAGTCTCGACGTTGGCATTGACTACTTCGGCACCAAAGAGGCTGAAGTAGACTCTACCAAGTTGCTCGGGCTTAACATCGACAGTAAATTAAATTGGAAACATCATATTGACATTATCTGTAAAAGGCTAAAACAATGCTCTTTTTAAACTAAGTCAAGTATCTAATCTATCCATCCTACTCACTGCTTTTCACGGAAACGTGTCTTCAATTTTAAGATATGGCATCATGTTTTGGGGTAACTCGACTAACAACCTGAGAGCATTCAAAGCCCAAAAACGTTGCTTAAGGGCTATTCGTGGTTTACGAAGACGTGAATCCTGTAAAAGTCACTTTATCGAACTAAAACTACAAACATTTCCGTGTCTATACATCTACGAAGTTGCAGTTTTTGTTAACCCTTAATAAGGCGCAAGCCTGTGTGATAGGTAGAAAGTAAGTTGGAGTGGAAATATGGTAAATGAATACTATAGAATTCAAAAAAGATATTAAAAAGGGAGGGGGAGTGAGATTTCCCCCCTTTTTTTCGGTGGGAAATAAATTCCCCTTGCCTGATTATGCAAGTGCAGTATGTTTCGAAGTGGGAAAATAATTCCCGTTGCCCGTTCAGGTTACGATCTTACGCCACGCGCCGTAGTTAGTTTTGTTGTTATTCACATACTAGTAGTTGCCATTGGCTTCAATTGTTCTTAAAAAAAATTACAAAGATTATGTTTGAAATAAAATTTGAAGTTATAGGCCTATAAATTATTGAATATAACGCGTTTTTATAATAGTATTACTATATAATTAAATTATGGAATTTATTACAACGGTACTTACCTAAATAAAAAATAACAGCAGGTATTGCAATCACATTTTTATATCAAGCTTAAAACTATTCCCGAGGAGAAGCCTCATGAAATGATTTAAAACATTTCTTTGCACACAGAGCAACATGACAAGTTGAGCATAGTATTTTAGATCTTTTTTCTTCTTTTTTGGTACTGCAAAATCGACACCTTTTGTAAGTGTTTCCTTCCTCTGGAAGATGGATTCCAACATTGAGCAAGCGGATCTCTTCTAGCACGCCGAAGTTCGAGCCTTTTTTGTTCTTGATAAATCTGACAGACTGTCTAGGATGCCTTCTAACTCCGGTTTCCTTAACGTTTTTTCTTATTCATGGCTTTTTTCTTATCCATGGCTCTAGAAATAAATGATTACATGTAAGTATAACATTTGGGTATGAAGAGGAAAATATCCTTTTTTAGTGGACCGCTACAACATCTGAGAAACCTACGTTCCCAATTTCAGTGTTCTATCCCTAAAAGTACCTAATTGTGGATCTATAAATAGATGTCAATTGTCTATCAAATTCGGTCACAAAACCTTTTTTTTTATATATTATCAAAGAAATTATATACCGCAATCGGGCAAAGGGAATTATTTTCCCACTTCGTAATTTGATCATTTTGAGGGTATAGATGAGTAATACACACGTAAAATCAATACAAAACAACGCCAGAACAGTTGTTTTGTATGAGATATAAACAAATTCTACTTACAAGATTTTTTGGAGAACAATTTAGCGTTTTTCTTCACACAACTACCGAAAACTGACCTTCCTTCTGCACCGTATCACGTCACTGCACTTTGACATTGACATATGTTGACATAGTGGTCATATTTCAAAAGTGCTGCCAGCTAAATAAATCTAAATATTCTACAAAAGTGGCCACTAGGTTTGCGGTAATTCTATGGGCTATCTGTCAGGTAATAAAACATTTTTTCTGAAAGTAGTCATAGTGGGAAATTATATCCCCTTGCCTTATTAAGGGAATAACCCCGACCTGTTTCAAGAATTTGCAATTGGAAGCCGTTCATGAATGATGATTTTCTAATTGATAAAATATTAAACAATGAATGAATTTTTAATGACCGTATTGTTTGAAATTTTCATATTTAATTGACTTGAACTTGTTAAGAAATGATCATTACTTTATTTATTTTTAAACTAAAACATGTTTTATCCAAATTATGAAATTTAGTGACTGTACTATTGTTTGACATTGTCTATTTAAATTGACTAGCATACATTTTTATTTTATTACTTGACATGTTCATCTCCAGCTGACATTAATTAATTAAGTATATTATTTAAAATTAAATTTCATAATTTGGCATTGATTAGATGTGATAATACTGGAAAAAAAATATAAAATTTCGTGCTATTAAATCAAATAAAAACATTCTGATTGTTAGTCAGTTTTCACATGTATAATGAAATGTTTGTACGCCTAAGCGGCAGAATTCAGCGATCTAAAATAAGTCTTATGTACCGACTGTAAAATTACCTGATTCACAAACAATAAATGAATTATGAATTATCATTTCATATGTGTGTACAATTTTAATAATAGTTAGTTTGTAGTAAATCTAGTCAGATTGTAAACTATCGATAAATTATAAACATGGCAGAAACACTAACAATTTAACCACATTGATTTTCGATACTCTAACCGACCTTACCGTCAAATTGTCGTAACTACAAGTTTGCGACAATATGTTACAGAGTTTGGCAACGTAGGTAGTTAAGTACTAACTAGAAAACCTTCCTTAAATAAAATAAATAAATAATATTTGGGCCTTTACACAAAGCATCATTTGGCCAATGTGAACAGAGCTTTTGTTATGGGTAGGTACCAGATTACTGATGTCTATATATATAAAAATTAATCCCTATTTCCTTGGTCACGGCATCACACGCGAACGGCTGGATCAATTTCGCTAATTCTTTATTTGTTCTATTTGTTTTTGTCAGGAAGGTTCTTATGAAAGAAAAAATTAGGAAATTTGCGCGGAAAATTAGAAAATTTCAATATTCATTGTTAAGATAGGACAACGTTTGTCGGGTCAGCGAGCACATATCGGATAGTACATAATACTTATACTTGGATCAAATACTTGCAGAACATAAAAACATTCGCAACGCGGTGGGAATCTAGCCAGCAACCTTGCAAGGCACCTTCTCTCACGGTGCTACTGTGTCACTTTAGTTTAAAATCCCATTGTAGCTACATTCCTGCAAAATAAATGAATATGATTAGGCCGCCTAAAATTGGAAAAAGATTGTACCTAAGTTAGCATGTTTTACATGCAAACTTTTCTTATTGGTTATTTATTACAAAAAAAGGTTTACGCACCACATACATATCAATCACTTAAAACAAACTTAAAATTAGGTCCTGTTCTCATAAGCATGTTACTAACAGGTAAACACGACATTTAACATTTATAAACATGACATTTATCTTGAATGTAAGCTTACACTTAAAGGAAGTATAATACTTAGCGAAAGGTGTAAAAGGTGCGTGCCAAAGAGAAATAAATCCGTCAGAATTATAAGACCGCACGCTAGCTCTCCACAAAAGAAGGCTCACCACAACACGGCCACCAAGTGCTCCTTTGTTCAGGCGCTTACATTTTTATTTCCACCATGTACCGAGGTACATGTGCTTTGTAAAGCATTGTGTAGAACTGACACGTGACGTATGACGCTTTAAGGTGGATTTACACCAGCGAATTCTTGATCAATTTGCTTTCTAGCATATTCTCTTTGTGTACAGGCCGAGCTTGTACACAGTCTATTCACGGTTTTGTTAATCACATGAATAATTTTTCGTAGATGCAAAAAGGCCAATGATGATAATTCACGATCAATAATTTAAAAAAGTGTTGTGTTACACATCTAAACCTTCCTTTATGTGATTTAGTCAGTTTTTAGGCCTCCGAAATACGGGCATGTCAGTTTTAGTGCTAGTAAATCATTTGCGCTACGGTGGCTACGAATGTGCTACGAGCTCTACGGCGTAGAGGCCTACGAGACTCGTAGCTTACGAGTTAACATTTATTGTGTTTTACGAAACTCGGGGGAAACCAGAGAAAACAACCTAGTTAGGTACCTTTATATTAGTTCTGTATGCATGGAGAAATAGGTTGAACTATTTATATTTACTTACGATATTCGTTAATAACAATAATGATGAACTGTAGTTTCAGTTATTTTACGTTGTTTACTTTAGGGTGAATGTTATTTTAGCTGACAAGCTGCCATATTACTATGAAACTCAACACTTCTCGCAAAATATAGAGATCTGCAAAATCAGAAGAAAAACATTCGCAAAAGGTAACACCGCTTACCTTTGCCAAAAAAGAGCTTGCTTCAGAAATTGCTTACACAGATATTTTGTTTGATCTTCTTACTCGCACCTGCACATCGGTCAGCGAGGAAAGCCATTTGTCTTCGTTAAAAGAGACGTTCGCATTCTCCCAACAAACTGCCAACATCATTCAACTTTTTATCTAATAGATGTACACCTGTACACCGTGAAAAATGGAGTGACTCCGACTTAATTTCGTAAGGCCCTTTTGAAAAATGAAAGTGCTGAAATATTGTCGAAATATTATTTACTGACAAGGAAATTAGATTGTCATGATGAAACAAAGTAAATGACAAGCATTTATCTCGTTCCTGTTTATAAAAAAATAATTTATCGTGGTCGGTGTATGTAGGTACCATTTTCCTCAAAGTCTGTAACGCTGTAACAGTTCTGACTGTAGCGAGTTCTGTTTATATCATTGCACATTGAATGCATCTGTGTTTACACACACACTTGTGCACTATACATACGACGTGACTCCTGACAAAATGCAAAACAGATGTTTTGGGGATTGCAGTAATATAACCCTTGTACATGTCAGCTAGAAGGGCTTTATTGTACAGAACTCGAGAGTCAGTCAACAATAAACAAACATCCACCCAAACTCTCAGGAAATATAATAATCCTCTGGAACTAAATATTTCGTCTAAATTCAGTATTCCAGCAGCACAGTCAAAAGCGTCCTAATTCGCAGTCCTCCGATACTGACCAAATTAAGTTGGAGCAATTTTCCTACGGATTAGCGGAAATCTCAAGGGCCATAATTGGATTAGCGATCTGACATTGGTCTCGCCTGCCATCCCAGGACCTTCATTATTTTATGCGCAAAACTGCAGAGTAGGGTATAAAGCCTTCATTTCATTTAACAAGGGCAGTTTCGTCACAGCTGCTTCTATTTTGTGAATTGTCTGAACTCGTTCTTACGAGTAGCTATGGATCACTGAATAAGCTAGAATAATTTAAGTGAGATGCTGCTTTTTGTTTAATTCAAGATGTGCGAAACTAAAGAGGAACGTGAATTTTTATTAAAACCTTAATCTTGGGTTTTACAATTTGTTTATCAGTTTTTATAATTAGATTATTCAGTGTCATAGAAAAATATTAACTGTTTTTAGCCACCATTTAATTAAGATACCTATGTTATTCTGTGTCGTTACTTGGTTTTGGTTAACAAAAACGCACTTTGACAGCATTTTGTACAAAATGATACACGAAAGTTTCTCGACTAGCATACCTAGCGATTTTCTCTGCTAGGGAAGTTCTATACAACCAATAGCAGTATAATATTGTAACAACCTGCCAAATTAGAGTAGGTAGCAATAAAGAACGGATATTTCCCATCCATCGAGAACGCCCTCGCGTTCCGGGAAATTCCAGAAATATTTCCCAAAAACTACAAAGAGCCAAGCTTCCCGGCATTTTTCAATACCACAATAGAACCCCTAAAATATATTATGCCGTTAAAATAAGTAAGTAAGCACAGATTCCGCATCAGCATTAAATGTTTTGTTTGCTTTTATTCGTATTTTATGTTTTCAATCTCATTAATGTTCTTTAAGTAAATGCGGACTAGGTAACCATTAAGCGTTTTAAGTGTTAAATTTAAGGGTCCTTAATAATATTGCCGCTTTCATTTCTTTTCCCATTTTCTTTGGATAATATTCACCACTCCTTGGATTTTACGGTTTCCGGCATTAAATTTATTAAGAAAGTCCGTTACAATATAAATAAGTAGGTAGATATTAGCACAAACTTTATAACCACAAACGGGCAAAAATAAACACTTATTTAATTATAAACTTACCTAGATAGCAAAAACAGCAGCTCGACTATTTTTTAGGGTTCCGTACTCGAAGGCAGAAAACGGAACTTTGTATAAATAAGTAACGCTTCCACTGTAATAACAAATACTAAAAATATAATAAAGTTGAAAATTTAAAGGGGTCTCCAACCAAGTGAAAAACTGATATTCTTTGAATTAGTTGCCTGATTTTTACGATACGTAACCCTTCGTGTGCTAGTCGACTCGCACTTTGCAGTTTTTATTTTATCACACAAAGGAGTCAGACAAGTGTGGGGCCTGCTGAAGGGTTACAGAAGCCAATTATAAATATAGGTTATATATTATATATACAGGATGGATTTTTGAGACGGGACAGTAAGGGCATTAAAAAAAGGTTTTGTGTAGAATTATAATTTTCTTGCTGACTGTAATTTTTTTCCAAAATCTATGAATGCAGTTCAGAATACCTCAAAAAGTTATGGTCTCCTAGGAACGTTCTCCTGTAACTATAAAGGTTAAGGTCCGGTTAAGGGTAGGGGCCCTTACTGTCCCGTCTCAAAAATCCACCCTGCTATAATATACTATAATATGTCTCGTGCGTAGCAATAAGTTTTAGGTAAATTGGGTGCGTAGAGCAGTGGGTAATTTCTAGTGTGTTGTATTGTTAGACATGCTTAAGTTAGGATTAATAACTTTCTCAAACTGCAGCAGGATAATAAGATAGGTTATGAGCAAGGCTGTAAACTTGAACGGCAGAGAGATGTCGATGTTCAACATGCGGAGGAGCCGGAAGGTCAGGTCTCTGGTCTCGGTGAAGGCGAGGAGAGCTCGCGCGATGCTTCGCCCACACTTGTCTGGAAAACCAAGTACACGTATTAAGGTGATACGTTAGCATAAAATTATAACAAATTAAGAAACCGCTTTGTTTTGTATTTTCTGCGAGACATGTAAATAAAACTAGAGGCATAGTCGTAATTTGTCAATTAATTTTTAGGGTTCCGTATTTAATTTTTCGCAACTTGCGAACAAACCACATAGTTGTCCTCCTAATCTGTTGTCAACACCTAGTGAATGAGAACAAGTAAATAAATAAATAAATTATTTTGGATCATCCACACAGCATCGTCTAGCCTCAAAGTAAGCAGAGTTTGAAATACTGTACTCTTAAAAATTATAAAGCACTCTCTGCGTTTTTAAACTAATTACTATTAAAAACTATTCGATAAACCTCCGAGTCCAGTTCACGGGCTCAACATAATTTAAACCACATTCTACGAGCGACCGTGAGAAGTGCCTTCCTAAAAGAAAAAGTAGACGTTGGTTATAATAAAAATTCTAAGAACGGTTTTCAGTTCAGACGAGAATAATTGAAAAATTAAATTAACCCTGGTGCTAACTTTACTAACCTTCTACTAAATTTTCTTGGGGAGAGGGAAAATTTAACTTTTGTGGTTTGGGTCAAAAGCAACTAAAGTTTATCTTAATTTTTCTTAGTTAAGAAATGAGACATTTTTAGGCCAGTAATCAGTTATTCATTTATGTTCTAAAGCCATTTCATCTTTTCCAGCTTATATTTTAATTCGATAAAAAGTTCCCGGTTTATAACTTCCATAATTTTCTGTTTCTGTTTGTGTATTTCAGCTGTTAGTTCGATACTTCAAGTGTGAAACATGACCGCATCAAAAAAATTATACATATAGCTTTCTTATAATAACGAGTTATTATTTATAAGAAAGTAGAAAACTAATAAGGGATCACATTAATGAGTCCCAACTAATAGACTTACCTTACTTTATTCAAATACATAGAAAACTTAACTCAATGAACGGTTCTTGTTATAGGCTCTTGTTGATTGTTGGTTGGTGGCACTTACCGAGCTTGTTCTCATAAAGCCTGCAGGCCAGGAGTTCACGCAGTCTCTTCACCTCATGGTTGACCTTGTCTCCGTAGGTGCAAGGCGCGAACATAGGGATCATTGTTATCACTGCGGCTGATAGCTGTAATATTCCGTCCAAAAGCTCCTGGAACAAGTCAACAAGGTAAAGTTTAATACTGCATTTATGTGTGTGCTTATGAATCAATGAATCAGAAAGTGTAGACCGACTATGAATTTATATATAATAACCACTTCACACTTCAAACGTACCACATTAATACATGTATTTGCTTACCAAACTTTCGCCTTTTATAATTGTCAATGAGAAGATGTATAGAATTCCTAATATTAATAAAAACATCGTAATGATGATAATCAGCAACTGAAAGTATAAAAACTCTTGTTAAAATTGAATGATTCAATTCAATTCATTACTACGAATGTGTGTAAAACCACTCCTACCTGCCATTTGATTGCATCGATCAGAGAGTCATACGCGTCGACAATAATATGGTAGAGGTCCATCAGCTTTCTCATGTTATATAGTTGTTTACCACCAGTACTGTTAGTTTGTTTCAGAGGCACAAACCCTTTCAAGAGCGTACAAGTTTTAGATCTAGAGCTCGACAATGTTGTCTCTATGAAGTAGTTGATCAACTTTAGTCGCGGAACTATTAGGTTCAGAAGATGCCCGTAATAGTCAACTTCTAGAGCACAAGCGACATTAAAAACCACTATAAACGCCGGAGGTGCAAAGTTTACCATAACTCTAGAGCTTACTAAGTTTAAAAATATTATCAAGACAACCGTCACAATCATCTGAGCCAGGTTTTGTACGCTGTGTCGAGATGCTTTAGGCCTGTAACCGACTTCTGAATCAAACCTATTCAGCGTTCTGTAGAACAACAGCAGCCTTTTCATGCAAAAAACGCTCAACATGCTGCAAAAGCTATACTGCACCATTTGGTTCACCACTAATAAGTTACATCCCTTCATATGGGAAATAACTAGATAGAGCAGAGTGGCGTTCAAACAGATGGAGTACAACACGATAATATAATAATAGAGCATCTTCCTGTTCTGAACCAAGGGGAGTCTGAAGAATCCGAAAATAGCTTCAAATAAAACGATGATCTTGGATATCGGGTCGATATAAATATTCTCATTTTCCTTCACGAATGTGTTTAGTCGCACCGACGGCGGAGGCGTCGTCATCGTGTTGTTGGACGCGAACTAATGACTATTGAAGAAACACCCTTATCATTTCATTTAGATAATGGGCTCGATGTGTGATGGATTGTGTTATACTTGTGTTAGATCAAATAAATATTAGACTAATTGATTAGATGTGTCGAGGCTGACACGTGATGAGCAGTCAACTAAATTGATATCTATATAAATTTGAGCACACTTACACTAAAAGTTGTGTTTGAATTACAACTTTCTTGAAATACACAACAATGCAACACATGTTTAATCACCCATATAAATTTATTCAGGTATGCAAAAGCTCACATCCTTATACACAAAATCGTTGTAAATTTTATAAAATTCATTTCAGTGAACGCATGGCAGCCATTCCACATACAGAACGGTGCTATTATTCTTTTGCTCTTTACAATCCGTGTCAACCAGAAAAATGCTGACGTTGTTATTTTTCCCGAGAATCTGATTATGCTTGATAATATGGGGTAATAGCTTCCCTCCCTGCGTCATAAGGTTGAGGATAAAGATGTTTTGTTTCTTTCAGTTTCGTCGCAATAATTTCTTCTCATTCTTATTAAAAAGAAATAAGGGAGATTAAATCTGTGGCATGGTAGGACAGGCTGTGGAGCTCGACGTATTAATATTTATAGGAATTAGATTGGCACTTTGATCATCCTTACTTATTTCGTATTTTACATCTTTGTGTCTCTCTGGTAGGCCAGACGCTTTCGTCCATTTATAATTTCGGCACAAAATGTAAAAAAAAAGTTATTTTCTTGACTTTTATTGTGTGAATGGCGTAAATATGCACAATAAAAGAGCGTTTCTTAACTACTAGGTAAATGTTAAACGAATGACCTTGTAAGGGGAGGGGGAGGCTACGACTCAGTCGTTAGAAGCAATGATATAAACATGGGGCATAAGTATAAAAAGTCCATGGATCTGGTTGTGCTTGGTTTACGAGGGTATTTTTATGATTTATCCTGTGCCCTGTAGATAAAGTATTATCCGACCTTCCAAGCCAGTTAGCAAGACTTTATGGTTTTAACTGGGGAAGAAACAGAAATTTGTTTGTAGATTCTAAATATAAGTGTTTTTTTTTTGCAGAACCTTTGTAATTATGCACTATTTCTATTTACGACCAAAAAATCGGAAAACCCATCCAGGCATACGTAGTTGGTTAATAATGAATAATGTACATATTATCTTCATTTTTTCCCACTTCGCAAACGCTTTCACCCCGGAAACTATTCCATTTTCTATTTCAAAGTAACATGAAATATAGGTGGTTAAATATAAAGCAGCATTCCGCAAGTAAGCTCTTTCTCCACATTAAATTAACCGCGAAAAGTTACAAAAAGCTGTAAATTTAAATTTGGTTGCCGAGAGACCCGACGACGGGGCGTTGTGACGTACAGATAATATGGCACTTTTTGTAATAATAGCGAAAGTAAATTAATAAATACGAGTAGCTTCGCAATATTCTAAAGAGCCGTCGCTTTATTCACGACTTAAGTTTTAATAAAATTACTTATAAGTTTATGTATAAAAGAGTCCAGCATTCCAATGACTGTCGGTCAAAAACCTTATTCGTTGTATACATACGATACACGCAAGGATCTGTATAATTATTTATTGCCACCACATTTATTATCACGGCAAACCGGCTAGATATCTACTTGTTCATCAATCCTTTCTCAACATCATGTCACTTAGGTACTTAATAATGGAAGACTGCCGTTTTAAGTTCCAAGACAAACATTTAAGGCGTGTCCAAACATAGCGCGGCGAGTGCGCGGCAGCAACACGCGGCAATCGCGACACAGCTCTGACGCGCGACTAGTGCAGACATCCTAGAAATGTGTGCGCGGCAATACTGCGCGGCATGTTCTAGACACGCTGTGCTCTCAGTTTGCAAACATTAAACTTCCCGAACCAGTAATTTTACTCGTTGTTTCTCTGTTTCTCTCCCTTCTGTATGAGCTTAAAAGACTTTCCATTTTGGCTTTTAGAACTGCTTTCGGTTGCTCGACTTTTTTTGCGACATGTCTTCTCTCAAATTATTGTTAGGATATTCTTAGCGCCTGGTGTCCCATAATGAATTATAAGAACCATATATTTCAATAAGTCGAATTGCCGTTTCGTTATCCATCTTTTACGTCCACACACCATCACTGACGAACGAACACTGCGCGCGCGGCAACATCGTTCGCGCGCGGCAGCAACACGGCATTCGTGCGCGGCGGCCGTCCAAACAGCGCGGCAATCGCGCGCGGCGCGGCGTGCCGCTCACAATTGCCGCGCTATGTTTGGACACGCCTTTAAGCGTTTACTCAAGCCCGGCAAGTGGTTGCATAGCACGTCTTGTGTGCAGTTACTATCGCGAGAAGCTGGGTAAAGTACGCAAATCTTGTCCCTTTTAGATAATAATTAGGTAACTACTATTTCTTATTGATTATTTGGAAAAATCTCGACTTTAATTGCATAGGCCGATCTAGGTTTCGGTAGTGCATCAGGGTTGTCTATTAACTAAATAACTAAAAAGAAAAGACTAGTCTAATTATAATACCACGACTTAGGAACTTTTACCTACATGTAGGTAAAAATTCCTGTGTTTTAGTTTTTAATTAAACTAGTGGACGCGTGGCATTGCCGTAGATAAGCGACTGTTCCGCAATATGCAAAACTATACAAACAAATGAATTCAGATTTTACCCTCTTTTTTTCGCACGACCAAAGCCAACCTGACCGAACAAAAATAAGCTTATTTTCAAAATGAAGCGAGTAAATTTAATAGAATAAACAGAAGACGAGCAGAGGAATCCTTTACGTATTTGTTTTATACATTAGAATTAGTTTTCGGAGAGATTTAATACCTACTACCAGAGTTCATATTTCACAAGCTTGTAAATCACATCGTTTAAAAATAAACTTCTGAAAACGAACAAACGAATAACAATAAATGAAAAGTAATTTCAGGAAATAATGCAGTTTTCACAAAAAACAGTTTCATTAACTTAACTCCCCGGAGTTATAACCTGTTTTAACACGTTAAAGTGCATTGTGAAGCA
This sequence comes from Eupithecia inturbata, assembly GCA_963662085.1. Classification (NCBI taxonomy): domain Eukaryota; kingdom Metazoa; phylum Arthropoda; class Insecta; order Lepidoptera; family Geometridae; genus Eupithecia; species Eupithecia inturbata. Next base: position 7,414,537 of record OY759195.1, read on the forward strand.
CGTGCTTCCAGCTGCCGCCTGTTTCCATCAAGTGTAATTTTGGACAAATTTGACAATGACGTGAAATTCACACATTTTGTTTTACATCGACGACGTCGTCGTGATTCGAATGAATGGGCAACGCTCCGAATAACGACTCCCTGGGCAACGTAGTGTAGCGTTTGTGTTAAGTAGCTTTCTAGAACATTTTTCCTATTATATGTACATAATGGTAGTTCTGATATTTCCCCGTGAACTTACATATTGTAACGCTTTAGCATAGCTGTAATGGTGCATTGTGAAAAATAAACTATACAATTTTTTTAGTTAAGTGAGTTTTTGAGGTGTATTTTTAAATTTCAACGAGAGCTGAAAGAAAAGGTTATAATCGTAGTTAAAACTTGCTGACAGACTATGCTGACTTCTATCTTTTAGAACATGCTCATAAGTAAAATTTATACCTAGAGGTACACTAGAGCGAAGTCAGATTTAACAACTTGAGTCGCGGGTTGCAAATGAACGAATATGCTGACATAAAAAATCCTACAATATTTTAATCAACCTTTATCCTCATTTTGTAAACAAACGATTTAATATACAAACTAATTATCGAATTATTAGTAGTATGGGGTTGATTTAATAAAAGCAATGTTTCGCCCTAATTAGACTAAATTTGAGATCAATTTAATTAAAAACTTGAATATATGTGTACACGTACATTTTAACCCAATTAAGCTTCGTTATCCCATGAGTGTTTATGGATGGGAAACAATGTACACATAGGTATTTTCCGGTCTCATCCCAATTAATGAAGGAGACCGTAGGTAGATATTATTGTGCTATCAATCTGTTCCCGTATGACGCAGTATTTTATCAGCAGTCATTTTATTCCCGATTAACGATCTGGCAGTACATTATTTTTAAAATTGAGAAAGAGAGATATTTTTCGTTTTAAATATTACAAATGTACTGTAGTAAGTTGACATGCCAATGTAGGTAATTAACTTTATGGTCAATAAAAATAAATTTACTGAATTTACAAGAAGATTGATCGACCTGATCGAACCTAATTACGCTATTCAGTGACGTTATGATGATCGATTCGAAGTATGCATGTTCTGTACAAAAGGGTACGGGATTTCGTTTGCCTATTCAAAAATGAAAAAGTTCTAACTAACATGGGAAACCTATTTCCAGATTGACTGTAAAAAACAATACAATAATAATAATAATAAATAATGCTGGACAATCCACACAGCATCATCTAGCCCCAAGCTAAGCAGAGCTTGTGTTATGGGATGACTGATAAACTTATTACAATACATTACATAGATAGATATTTTTTATTATACATAGAATAAACCCAGAACACCCAACAACAAACAATACAAGAATACCTTGTTGTCCACCAACAATAATACATCACCTACAGGACATAAATAAGGGCGGCCTTATCGTCTTAATACCCAAGTTTGAATCAAACTACAAACATAAATACACAAATTATACGGTTACTTTGAGTAACAGCGTTAGAATAGATCGTTCAATATACGTGTATAAACTACATGATTGGCTTCATTCAAACATTTTCCTCAAAGATATGATACGGCATCAATCGCCCTTCAATCAACGAATTTTACTCTCAAGGGAAGCCTCGACAAATCAGGGGAAGTCAATAAGAGTAGATTTCACTGATGCCAGTTATCAAGTTTGGTAACCGGTGGGTGTAGATAGAATTTGATTTATAGCGTAATTTTCCGTCAATAAGGTTCTTTGTTTCTTAGATTTTTTTTAAATGTCTTGTTTACACGATAAAGAAAAATGCATATCAGGTCCGGACCTAATTTAATTTCTGATAGTACGTACCTTATGTGGTAATGAACGTTTATGAAATAAATAAAATTAAAAATGATTAAACTTTTAAATCTTGACGACCGTTCAAAGAAATCTAATCGTTCTATTTCTTGATTGCTGTAAAGAATTCTTTTAAACGCCTGTTTAATTTTGAAGAATGCCAGTTTTAGCTATGTTATTGTTTGTTTCAGTCTGTGAGAGCAATTACGAGAACAAATACTCACAGGGGTACATAAATATTATGATTGATAATATCTTGTGAACAACCTGGGTAAAAAGGCTGCCAAATAATAATATATACCTACAGTGTGTCACGTGATGGGAGCACGGGGGTCAACTTACATTCTACGATTTTTGAAATTCGTCTTTTTCTTAAAAAAACTAAAGACTTTTTTGATCGTATTCTTGAACGGTAACTTAATTTCGATGACCTATCATGGGTCATTTCCAGATTGATGCCCCAGGAGGGATTGGTGCTACACTGCATAAATAACCAACTTTAGAGTATCGCAATCGATCTGTTTATTATTAAATAGGTAAAATAGAGTTAATATAATACAAGGATTTGATACACTCCAATCAAAAGGGGTATCTTGTACGGGCGCCAAAGGTTACGCGCGCGCTCGACAAAACTTCACTAACAACCATCGATCAATTAAAATTACACGCTTTATATTATAGTAAATTTCTAACAGTTATAACACTGCTCAACGTCACATACAAAGTGATTTCTCCCATCATTTATCACATAGCAGTAAACGGGACTAATAATGGTTTAGTGGTTTAGAGTAATTACACTGGCCTGCAAAACTTAGTATCACACTTATAAAATTGCAATAAGTTTTTAAGTACACAAGATATACTTTCTTGTCTCGATTCTCACTTTACACATCTGATGGAAGGCGAAGTGTCTGCAGGCGACCTGGTGAGCGATACCTTCAAGCCTGCTTCTCAGAAAGAGTCCAGTAAGGTGGAGGCAGTGTACATGTATGAGCTGGCATATGTTCAGAAGGTCGCACAGAGTTAGTGTTCATAGAAAATGGCACTTTAACTGGGGTAAGATATGCCCAAGAGATTCTCAATGAGTATGCAGGGCCGTATTTAGCAAATATGGGTGATGTAACGATGCTGATGCATGATAAGGCTGGCCACACACGGTCGTGCAAGAGTATATTCAGGAGGTTGGTAACAGCGTGATGGCTTGGCCATTATGAAGTCCGGATCTCAACCCAATTGAGCATGCCTAGGATGAGCTAGGAAGGCTAGTCAGAAGCCGCAGACCAACACCTACCACCCTCAGGGCACTAAAACAGGCCCTGATAGAAGAATGGGAGAGTATTCCCCAAAGTCGGCTCCGAAACCTCGTGTTAGTATGCCAAACCAGCTCGAAGCTGTAATCAGAGCCCCAGGAGGCAATACCAGTTATTAAAAATTAAATAACATGTAAAACAAAATGTTAAAATCTTATTGTTTTATTTTTTTTTTTGAGTTAAAAATAGCTATGATTAGAATCGTCTACCTAATTTTAGGAGGCATCTAATTTGGTCATGATTAGGCAAAATGCTGGATGGATAAAAACATTAGGGTACATAAAAGTTGTACGCACCTGTTTGACTGACTGACAGACTGATAGACTGACGGACTGACGGACTGACGTGGTTTGGCAACTAGTAACTCTATCTACAGGACGTAGGATTTTATAAAATATTTCCTAAATTCAAGCAATTCAAGCGTAGCCAATGACAAAGTGCCAGCGCCATGATTAACGAGCATTCAATACAACAACACGTTTTCCAGAAAAGAATTTACGTAGCAGATTTCCGGTGGGACTCTGAATTGGAGTGGGAAGTAAAATATTTGGAGGAAAACCATGGAATAACAGATGCTTTGTTAATATATTTTCCACCTCAAAAGCAACCTTCTGACACTTTCTACGTGTTTTATCTAGATATGTTGACTAGCTAAATGAGCCAAATATTTAGTTTAGTTTGAAAACTGTACCTATCTTATATTCAGAAAGTGCTTGTCGTGAATGTAAATTATTGCTGTCATCGGTAGGTAAGTCAACAGAAATATTGTTTTGACAAAAATAGATATAGTACTGAGGTATTTTCTTTAGAATAAGATTAAAAATTGTTTGAGCCGACTGAAAAGAGGGCGCTGTTTACGTAGATCTTTCAAATTAATGGCATAGATTGCCCATGCTTATTTTCAGTTGTGGCATCCCAGATCCTTCATCCTTTCCTTTCCGCAAATGAAAGGCAGTTTGTACATTTTAAAACAGTTTTTAAAATTTCTGTAGGTTCCAGGTTCCAGGTGAAATATTTAGAAAAAACTCGAAAAAATACTCATAATGTATAATATGTAGCGTTTGTAGATATAAATCTATATTTTACAGGAAAAATATAGAGAAGTCTGTAAGTAGAACACTTTTTGAAAAATAGTCAAAAAGGGGGGAATAATGTTTAAAAGGCCAACCTCACCGAGTGCGATATCAAATGAAAAGTATCGGTTTGTACATCTCAAAACAGTTTTATAAATTTTTATAGGTTTCTGTGGTACTGGTGGTACTTTTCGAAATATTTTGAAAAAACTCGAAAATTTTACTTTATACTCTCTAACCGATACACGAGAAATGTATCAGTTCGCAAACTTCGGGTATACCTTTAATTTTTAGGTATTCAATAAAAAGGAAAATCTCTAACCGGAACCTACATATGTATGTATGGTATAATGTTCGAAACCCTCGGCGTGCGAGTCATACTCACACTTGACGGATCTTGTTTGAAAAACATGAGGCATTTTTTAAAAATAAATAAACCCAATATCTGTGGTTGAAGCAGCATTCGCGAAAAGTCAGTGGGTCCTTCAGAATAAGCCCACGTTTTACAGTTAATTTATAAAAATTGCTGTTTCTGTTTTCATAGGTCTGAGTTATTTAAATGCGCATATATTTCCGGCAAGCCAAAGTTCTCGTTTCCGAATACAAACTAAAATATTTTCATCCATATTAATAGTATTTCATTAAGTTTCGAGCAAACTAAGAACAAACATCGAACTAATCTGCTAATCGCCCTCTTGTCAGACGATACTACGCTCTCTCTACGCATAAACTTCCTTAATAGTGGTATGGAACCTACCTAACAAAAGGTTAATTTGATTCAGCGGCCACAGAGTGAAATAGTTCTCCAGGAATACCCTCTCTATCTCGTTATCATACCTATTACATTATAAATACGAAAGTAATTCGTAATTCTGTCTATCTGTTTCATTTTCACGTCTAAATAGGCCGGCAGTAACTAAAAAACACATTAGCATACCTGTAAGCACTTTTCATGTCAACAGTACAAGTTGTAAACAATAGAAAAAATAACAAAAGAACATCTCACCAAATTTATCGAAATCGGGGCTCTGCGGGACGGGTACCTCCGGCATCGAGGCTCTCAGGGAGTAACCCAAACGGCTGAACGGATCTTTGTGAAATTTGACAGGAAGGTAGACGGTATCCCGGGGATGGTCATAGGCTATTTTTTATCTCAAAAACGCGTTCAAAGCTATATCCCAAAAGGCCACGTAGGCCTCATAACAAGTAGTACGATTACATACACCGAATAAGTTACTACCTATTATGTTGAACCTCATACCTTGCTATAATAGATATAGATATTAAAATAATTATAATAATGCTAGACTATACCCAGAGCATCATTGTCGATACTAATTAATATATTATTTATAAAGACATAGCCTATAGTTATTATGTGCGTAAAGGTCTTATTTTATACTGTAAGCATGTGAAATGATGATCGTCCCACGCGTGTAACACGAACGAGGGTAATGAACTAATGAACCTCAAAAATAGACGCAGGAAAATTTTCCATTTCACAAGAAGCTATTTTCATTAAAGATAAAGGTGTGATTATGAGCCCTTTCCTCCTTCGTAAGGTTCAAAACATTCAAGTTCACTTCAAGTAGCTGAACCGATTAGTACACCTACGGCCACTGAGTTTCAAGAATTAATGCCAGCTGTCGTAATTAAGGCTGGTGTATGGCCCAACGGCCATGAGAACACAAAATAATTATTCGTAGCCGTATATATATAATTTAGGAGAAATATTCAAATTTCTAATATATCTTCACAGCCTAAATTGGTCCGCTACTGGACCCAGGCCTCCCCCTGATAAGCAGGGGGCGCTGCTACTTTTTACTTGCACTCAAATAATTGTTAAAGTATTTTACACAAATTGAACATTTCACGAGAAAACAAATTATTTATACGACTACAGATAATTATTTTGTGTTCTCAAGGCCGTTGGGCCATACAACAACCTTAAGTGGCTTGAAAGTGTGTGCTCATAGTGACAGTGAGACCCAGTGGAGGATTCAACACGATTTAAGGTGAGTGATACATAACATAACATAAAGGATTTAGGTTCAAACCAATTAATCTTTGCGAAGGTTAGACAAAGATTAACGTAAGCGAGAAGTACCCTGTTTTCAAAGGACTATGAGTAGGGCGGACTATGTGGAACATTAGCTCTACCTTCATTTTGCAACGCCTACTATACCTAGTTTAATTTATTTAAAATAAATAACTAACTCACTCACTCTTGTTTTCTTGTCTTTTTTTGCCCTATTTTGTTAATTATTGTAGTTTCCGTTTTTAAAGTACTTTTATTATTTTTAATACTTCATAAATTACGCCATCGTCAGCTTCAATACGTACTGATCCTATCCATACAAAGGTTGCCTGGAAGAGATCGCTGTTAGCGATAAGGCCGCCGATTGTGCCACATTAGATATAATTAGTATTAAGTTCTTGTTTTATAAGTGTATTGATGGTGCAATAAAGTTATAATCTATCTATCTATCTAACTAAACTCAGGCTTTCATATTTTCACTAATAATAATATTATAGACTGTTTTGTGCATTCGTTGTTTCTATGGAAACGTTTGAAGGTTATTTCTGTACCTTGATTTATGGAAAAAAGTAGCCTATGTTTTATTCCAGGCCTAGGACTACCTGTATGCATAATTTCAGCTCGATGCGTTCAGTAGTTTGGGCGTGAAGAATTACATACATCTGAACATCCAAACTTTCGCATTTAGTGTGATGTGATGTGATTATAGTGATAATAATGTGATAACACGAAGCGCCCATTATCTGTCATTATAAAATAAATAGGCTTGGTCAAGTAGGTAGTACATTTGATATTGATAGCAATCGGCCGGGCGTTGCCTCGCTATGTCTTAATATATTTGTATAAGCCTAAACCAACTGGAAATGTTAACATACGGCCTTAGAGCATTCTGGTTTAATGCTCTAAGCATTTGGCCTCAAAGTAAGCAAAAAATAGTCATGAAAAACTGCAACTTTACCGCATTTCATAAAACAACAAAACGTAAACTTGCGTAATACGATTTTTAGAGCAATTTAAGCCAAGAGGCAGATTTAAAAGCCAACAATTAACAATAGCATGAGAAGCTGTAATGTGTGTACTGCTAGCCGTCAGCTTCATAGAGCAGCTTTATAACCCGAATCCAACCGAGAATTCTAATTATTTAGTGGTGCATACTGCACAAATGTTCAACATTTAAAGGTACAATTGTAGGTATAGAAAATGATTTATTGCACTAACAATTAACTAATAAAATAATAATTACAAAAAATTTGACAATTGGCGGGCATATCGCTCGAGAGCGATCTCTACTAGACCACCGTGAGACCAATTGTAAGACATTAATTTTTATGATTTTGATTTTAGCGACCGCGATGCAACGCGAAGCGAAGTGTTAATAGACCTACTCGAAGGATCGACCATATTGTAGCAGTCGGATGGAGTCGATGGATGGAGACGGCTCGGAACGGAATAGAATAGAATAATTATTTATTGCCTGAAATTATAGCCTGAAGATTGCATAATATACCAAAACATAACATATCTATAAAGGAACTAACATAAGTAGGCACATACTAATTAGAAATTATAAATATAATTTAATAAATATCTAAGTACACTTGCAGCACAGCGTGACTTTGCATGATGTAAAGCTGATCAAATGATCATGGTTGTGCTCATTCTATTTTAATTTAACATCCCTGTAACCATTTTTCGCAAAATATATGAATTTGATTTGATTTAATTTGAGTACATTTTCAGGAAATTGGAGTAAGCTTAGCATAATGCCGACAAGCTTAAATAGCATGTTCGAAGCTGTTATTCAGTTCACCCTTACACGACAGGTAATCGTCGTACCAGCTATTCAAAGTCAAAGTCAAAAACTCTTTATTTCCATAAATACAATAAATGTATACTTAGAAAAGGTCAAATTCTTAATAATTAAACACTGACACGGAAATAAAGTGATATTTTTGATTTCAGTCGCTTCGGTACGTAGACTAAAGTAAAGAAGCGACGAAGAAACCTTTAGCCTGTTAGTTGTTATTTTTCGAGTTGGAGCAAATTCCGTCCCACGCTTTTTTATCCTCTAGATAATCTGATATCTTATAGTAGGCCTTTTTACACAGCAAGGTTTTGACAATTTGTTTGAATTTATTTACTGATAATTTTTGCAACTCACTAGGAGTTTTGTTGTAGAAGCGTATACATTGCCCTTTAAAAGATACATTAATTTTGTGTAGTCTAGTTGTGGGCACAGCGAGTTTATGTTTATTCCTTATATTCAAATTATGTACATCGCTATTTTTAGGGAACCGATTGATATTTCTATGAGTGTACAATAGGTTTTCATAAATATGTTGACATGGTACTGTCATTATGTTTATTTCTTTGAATTTATCACGCAGGGATTCTCTGGGACCCATACTATAGATAGCACGAACAGCCCTCTTCTGCAACACAAATACGGTGTTAATATCTGCAGCGTTCCCCCACAGTAGAATACCATAAGACATAATACTATGGAAGTAGCTGAAATAAACAAGTCTAGATGTATCCACTTCTGTAAGATGACGGATTTTTTTGACAGCATATGCTGCAGAACTAAGTCTCTTCGATAGCTTATCTATGTGTGCGCCCCATTGAAGTTTATTGTCTAAGGTGATTCCTAAGAAATCGGTACTTTCTACAATTTTTAACGTTTCTCCTTTTACATTTACATCAGCAATTATTTGTGGCGTCGTCGTATGGGGGCATCCAGTAGTGGGCGTGTGTGGGATGATGTGATGATGAATTAGGATTCTTCACACTCGTTCACACTTGGCAGAGTGGTCGACAAAACATTTATTCATTTATTTTGGATGATAAACATCCAAAACGTTTTTGCCTCTCTCTAAGATCTTCAGAAACGTTGTTTTTGGTGGCTCCAGTTCAGTAAACTTCCTTTTATAGCGATTATTTTACCGTCCAAGCCGTCAGACTATGGAACTATCTACCTATTGACATAAAAAAGTCACATCTCATCACACTTTCAAACGAAAAGTTTACGTATATTATTCAGGTAAATAATTAGTATGTCTCTCAATGAATTAGTGTATATTTTACACTATTTGGTATATGTGTACCTATTAGGATTATTTTAGTTTGTCATAGTATGAGTTTTATATTTGTAATTAGCTCCGCCATCCTTTGTTGCAAAAAGAAAATAGAAATCGCTTTAAGCGATAAGGCCGCCAATTCTGTTACCTATTACCATGCTGTTTTTTAAATAAGTTTTCTGAATAAAGTATTATCTATCTATCAATCTAACGTCCGATAATTTTTGAAATGCATAGAGGATGTCTCATAATAATCCTACCTACAAATTTATATTTAAACAACTTATCATTGAATGAAATATATACTATAAATAACTAAAGTTTGTACTGTCTTACTTGTGCCTAATGTATGTAGATATCTAACGAACGCTGATGTTATCAACACCAAGCTTGTACTAAAATAGAAAGGCTGGCCTATTTGCACACGTCACAACATTTTGCCCCAAAAAAGCATGACACTTTCCGTTCCACTAATCTTTGTTTTGCACAGCCTACATCCCACGTTGTCTAACAATTTATGCAAAATGTGTTCATACACGATACAAAAAGGGCATTCTTCATTGGTCATGCATGGAAGGGACTAATAATTATAATAAATACGTACTAACATAGCGAAGACTTTACAATTAAAGAATAGATACAAATTAGAACTATTTTACAATTGAAACAGTTGAGTTAACTGCAGACTGTTACAAACAATCTAGATATAGCTCAACTGATAAATATCAATACTAATCGGAAGCGTCCCAAGACGCTACTGCAGCGTCTTGCTGGCTGCATTGCCGCGTTGAATGGCGTACTAACTATAGGCAAACCGATTTGTGCTTATGAGAGTCCATTTTCTTCTCATTTTCGACGCTTCCTTTATGAGTTTTCAGTGGTAACGTTAGTTTTAGCCATGAACGAACGAAATCACCCTCCTTGAGTAGTTTTACCTATGCTAGAGGTACATATATGCTATAGTAGAGCTCACCAAACCAACTCACTAGCTTTTATAGAGAGCAATTTGCTTGGTTAACTTTTGTCCGTAATCTAATAGTTGAAATTAATACTTATAGATACCTAGAAGATAGGAACACACAGGGTTTTGAACATATTTTATGAATGTAACTAACTACACATAGAATGTAGCACGATTGAACAAGATGGATTTGGAACATTATTTTTAGAATTTATAAAAGCTCTAGCTGCACCCCGCGGTGAATAAGTGTTTTATCATTCCACGGGAACTTTGCACTTTTCTGCGACCAAATGAAGCTTATGTGTACGGGATAGCTTTAATCCAGGATAACAGCTATCCTGGTATCAAATTCCAATCAAATCCGTTCAGCCTTTTGAGCGTGAAGGAGTAACAAATGTTGTCACATACATACATACATACATACAAATCAAGTGTGATGATGATGAAACAAAGAGTACCTAGGTCCCTTTTATTGAAATAAGTTTTAATATTGTAGACGCTTCGACAACAAAATACCAAATAAGTTGAAAAAATTATCAATAAATAAATTGAAACAAATTGTGAAAATATCAGATTATCAGATCACTTTATTTCCTAGTTTTACTGTAATTTGAATTTTGTAACGTGTCTAAGAGTATTGTAAGGTCTAAAGGAAATGAAGCACTTTGAATTTGAATTAATTTTTTTCGTATTGGTTTCTAGGTAAACATAAAAACTACAATACATCTACAAGCTAAAGTAAGCTCCGAAACGTAGTTTCAACTCCCAAGACAAATCCTTCCAAGCATCGGCTCAATACTACCTACCTACCTAACTTACAGCAAACTATTACCTAGGTACCTATAGCCTTCCAGCCATCTGAATCCAGTGAGGTCTTACGGCTCGACTTCCTTCCGCATTTTTATCGAAGTTTTTTAGTTTGCTAGATCTTATATACATTTATGCATGTCGATGCTAAATCTAACATTGTGGTTTTAGTACCTAAGTACTTCATTGCAAATGTAGTGCATTATGTGATATTTATAAAAAATAATTCGTAAGTTCATTATAAAAAAATAGTTTCTGTTTTTTTTTCTCGTGTGGGTCGTCGTATTTCACTTGATCGCTAAGTGTTTTCTCTCTTCGTTTTACCTACTACGCATCTTTTCACGCCAAGTGCATTTCTAACCTACGACCAAAGCTTCAAGCAGTGAGCAGATTTGACTCTTATGATTGACTTTACCTATCGGTGCCATAAAAATACAGAATGTTATTTTTAAATTTTAGTGGGTTCTATTACCGGATAAGGTACCTCAGTTATTTTTCAGTTTTCCTTACTTTTAAAAATAAAGGAATGTTTCCTTTCAGTAAAACATCCTATCTTTAAATCTGGTACTTGCCCTCCATGTCCCATGGCTGTGGGACACCCTGTAAAGTACTAACGTACCTTATTTACTAGATGGTATGCAAAATCCTAGTGTTTTTGTGCAGTCAAAAGGACAGCATGCAAAACAAAAGCTGAGCTCGTTATCTCTTGGCTGAGACCGAAGTGTTTTCACAAGTTCTCGCAGTTTCCATTCCTTTTTTATCTTAAAAGGTGGTGTACAGTATCTTTATATTATTATAATTATCCCTAAAGTGCCCTAGAGCTACTAGCACTAGTACCTACCTACCTAACTCGTAGCGTAGCTGGTGTAGCACAAAAAGTAAGTAAATCCAATATAACCTCTTTGGACTCGAAGCACCTATAACCTACGTTATCAACCTCTTTGGTTACCATACTCGTACCACCTTATTTTTTGTCTTTGAGCAAATTGTTTTTATTTGCTCCAAGCCGGCCAAGCACGTGTTGGACAAGAAGGGATTTCGCATTTAAGGTCAACCGATTAATGTATTTTTAGGCTGATTATGGCTTAGGCTTTTTTTCAACATTTTACATAATATATTTTTGAGATTTATAACATGCGTAGGTGGTGGGGGATATTTTTTATTTCTGTTCAGTATTACTACGGTCACCACAACACTCTGTATTATATTCCCATTACCAAACACCTTGTATTATACAGGATGTTTGGTAAAGGGACCAACATAATTTTTTGGAGAGTTGGGGAATCATGGGCTATATTTTTCCGGTAGACTCAATGTCCTAAATGTCACGGTTGATGCTTACAATTTATTTAGAATAAGTATAGGTACATAAAAACGGAGAACAAGTTATTTTGTGGCATTACAACCACAGATAAAAAAGATATGCCAATTTAAAGGCGAGATATTAGGAAATATACAACAACAACAATAAAAAACTAAAAAAAAATTTTACCGTGACACTTAGGACATCTAGTCTACCGGAAAAATGTAGCACAATAATCCTCCAGCTCCTTAAAAAATTATGTCTGTCCCAATACCAAACAATCTGTAGGTCATATGTCATGAAGGACTTTGAGTTTTGAAACAAAAATTTTAAAGAGATGGCGTCCACACGAAATTATAAGGGTTCGTTGTTGTCATCAAGCTACAGAACCCTAACTATGTCAATGACTGATGTCTGTCTTATTTAGAAGTTCATGGCCGGAAGATGCATTTCCAGATGCAGTTGTGTAAATAAAAATACGGGCCCTGTATTTTTAGCTCATACTTTTCGGTCTTGAATCTATCAGCACGCACAACGCTCTTTAATTAGGATCTCGCAATTATTGTGTTTCACATTTAACTTCTAAAATGGGTGATGAACAAATCTCTGGTGGTGATCTTATTTCTGGCACCGACCATAGATCTACTGAGGCCCAAGACCATTCTTATAAAACCACAAGTATTTCCATTTCCGTAGAAGCATCTACAAACACTGCCCCAGATTCTATGGTGGTTGGAGATTCTACAGATGCACCGAAACTGCGACCAATTTCTATGGTTAAAACGAATGGACTACGAATTGGCAGCCTCATGCTGGCCTGGAATGAAGTATCCAGAATGAACTACTTCTCATCGCATCATTCCCAGTTTATGCTCCAGGACAGTAAGTACCCATTCAGTTTCAGTAGGTAGTAACGTAACAAGAAACTTAGGACACAAGTAAATCATGAGCCATCTCACATTGATCCAAACCAGTGTAGCGATACCTCCTACATCCTAATATGTACATTACTAATATGACACGCCATAGGTTATCCATAGTTACTATTTTGTATGCTCACCCATGTAATGTAAGCACTACGAGACCTCAGTCTTGCGTTGAACTTCAATAAAAATACACTCATCATTATCATCCTATAAAACATATTTCATTCCGTAAATTATCTACGTAAAAAACAAAAAGTAAAAAATTATTTATTTTGTCACATAAAATACAAAGTACATAGGTACAACATTTATAAATAAAATATAGAAGACGTGACAAAAATGGTTACCACTCAGAGAGTGTTATGACAGAGCGAATTATGCCGTAGCGCTGCCGCTCTTCTTCCATGGTGACCATGGTGCCTGAGGTAGCTAAGTCATAATAAAACAAAATAAAAAACCTTTATTTCTTGCAAAAATACGAAAGAAATATATTCTTATCTTTAATTGGTTACTTTTCAAGTATAGTTTATTCTATGGTTAGTAAAAATATTGATTAGATTTTTATTCTTCTGCAAGAACCCCAAGTTAGATAGATAGAAAGATTATTTATTCAATAAAAAATTCGTTACTTAAATTGGTTAACAATGCTTTAAAGCCTATGTTAGGTTTGTCTAAGCACTGGGTTCTCTTTATTTTACGAATTTATTATTAGTTGGGTTAAGGCCTCTTCCAAAGATGCCCATTTGTCTCGGTCTTAAGCGGTTTTGTGCCAATTTAGCCCAGCGCGCTTCTTTTCGACTCTTCTTCCCATCGTGTCAGTAGTCTTCCTCTACTTCTTTTACCCTGCGGGCCCCTCCATAGGGTTGTTTTTATGGTCCATCTGTGGTCAGTAAGGCTCGCTACGTGTCCGGCCCATCTTTACTTATGCTTTAATGCTGCGTCATACACATAACTAAATACAAAATAAAACAAAGACAATGGACAGGGACAACACATGAAAAATTAAAAAATTAGTTATTAAAAAATAAAAAGTAGCTAAGAAAGATTATATGATACCTAATTATATTTGGCCCAACTCAACTACATTAACTCTTTCATTGCCTACGACGCAAGCAGTCCTACTAGCTGCGGCTGCAGAGGCTGGGCAGTAAAAGCATTAATGCTTAACCAGAATTAACACACCTTCGTAGGATCATAGCTATCTATACATTTTCCAAAACAACATTTCGAAGAAATTCGAACTTCGTTAAATTACGTTGGAATTTGTAATAATAACAAATAACACATCGCATAAATGTTAATATAATTGTAAATTTCTGAAATTGTTCACAAATGTTATTTAAATATCGGAATTCGTAATGTTCCAGGTGATACGGATATTTCGAATAACAAGAAATTGGCTGATAGGATTGTTCCTTCCGAACTACACCAGTCGAGTGTTGAGGAATTAATTGCTGAACAAGTAAGTCTGTCCACATTCCAAATAAGCTGCCTGCATTGTGCAAAAACCGCTCATACTTAAGTAAAGCAATGTGCACATTTTTATTTATCCTTTTTTTTTAGGATTAGGATTTTATTATATTTATATATTAGATTTTATTATATTATATTTTATTATATTAGGATTTTAGGATATGTACCTAAGTCAAGTCGTCTTTTTCGATGTCTTAACAATTATTCTGTTTCTGCACCTTTACTTGTTAAGTTGGACTCAACTTCTCATCTTAAATGCTAATTAATTTGTTTGTATTATTTGATTGTAATTTTAAATTCTTTATGATTAAACCTCTTATTTCATTTTAATGTCCATAAAAACTGTTTCGTTCTTCATAGAGACACTTTCACTGTTATGGAATTAAAAAAAACAAGTAACACATCCACGCCAAAAATTAAATCAGTTCCAACATAAACATCATCTTCCATAAATTATGCATATTTGCGTGATCCTAAATTATATTTTGCAATTACTAAGGAAAGTCTTCTTTATGAGACGTAAGTAAATAAATATGATTAAATTCTTGGGAGCGTATGTCTAAAGTCGTCGTTAATTTATTATAAAATATGCGGGAAGTGAAGGTTTATTATAAAATATTTTCGTAACAATTTACGAGTGTAGGTTGTGAATATAGGTTTAACTTTATCCACAATTTCTGAATAAGGTGAAAGATAAATTTCTTCAAATGCTACCCTAACTTTATCAGATCCATACTAATATTAAAAATTCGAAAGTAACTCTGTATGTCTGTCTGTTACCTTTTCACACCTTAACGGCTGAATGGATCTTTATGAAATTTAGCGGGAAGGTAGACGTATCCCAGGGAAAGACACGGGCTACTTTTTATCTCGGAAAAACGCGTGCGAAGCCGCGGGCAGAAACTAGTTCCTTATATCTGTAAAAGTTGTACCTGCTACCAAGATATCTGAGTGACCTCTATGATTTTAAAACAAAATAATCAGATTTTCCCTATTTCCAAAGATGTAAGTAGGTATTTGTTCTATAGATGGCATTTATGTTCTTTCTCATTTCAGTTCCCAGCAAAAATGACGGAACTGCTCAACGAGAGCAACTATTGGGGAGGTTTCTACTGCTTCCCTGAACTGTACGCCGATATTTACTCACCCGGAGTCCGCATATGGAACAAAGAGGACGTGGCTGAGTTACTTGGGGGCGTGCTGACCCGAGACCTTGTCGCAGCCTGCTTGACTTATCTCAAACGGACACCCATCTTGGGAGATTTTGTGTATATTAAACTCGATTTGTCTAATAAGGTTGGTTAACTGTTAACTGCTTTTGAGGAACTCGTTTCTGCCCGCAATTTCGCACGCGCACGCTCGGGATAAAACGTGACCCTTATTTTAATCCAGGTTTAGAACTACACCCGAGAAAGCGATTTCACCCATTTAGAAATAATCCTAGACACAAATTAAAATTGGAAAAACAACTACAAGCTACTAAAACCATACTATCGCGATTTGTATACGCTCTAAGTGTTTTAAAATCAAACAAAAACTACGAAACTGCCCTAACTGCCTACTATGCGCTATTAAATACGGTGTTATACTATGGAGTGACAGCACGGACTTGGAACAACTTTTTAAAACGCAAAAAAAATGAATACTTATCCTAATAAATAAAAACAGATACTTAGCTTACCCAGCATCTGTATACAATTAATACAATTAATATTGTTAGAAAACTTAAACATTACTTACATTACAAACAAAGCAAGAACTAGAAAATAACTATAACAGACGAAATAATAATAAAATAACACTCCCCGATACAACTCTAACAACACGGTTAGTAAAAGCCCCAAATTTAGATTAATTAAAATATTTATTAAACTACCTGTAAACCTAAAATACGAACCAAAAGATATATTTTTTATGAAACACTTGAAAACAATATTATTACAAAAATGCTAGGTACTATTCAATCCACGAATTCTTCTCAGATTAACTTTTAATGCAAATAACCAAAAGTGTACTAGCAGACATACTACGTAAGTGACGTAGAAGTCGAAAAACTCTGGGACTTCCATCGGACTATGTGCCATTAGCTCTATCTACAGGGGACACATTAAAGTTTTTATGCAATCCTGTTCAAAGACTAAAGTTACGTTTAGTTCGTTTGACGAGAGGTGTCGCGTTGCTCATTTCTAAGGTTTAAAACCTTAGAGAGTCCCAGAGTTTTTCGACTCCTACGTCATTTGACCTCATTGTGTAGTGGGTTAGCACGTTCCCGCACTGAGGGAATTTTTTTTGGGATATTATTTGATTTATTACAATTACAAGTAGTATTTACACTTACACATATATATTTCTAAAAAATCTAAGCCGTCACCACAAGGCAGTGTGCCCAGAATGCTGGCAGCATTGCCACGTTGAATGGCAATGCTAATTCGTTGACCGAAGTAGAAGCCAGCATTCGATCACCTGTAGACTCTATGAGAAGTTTGGTAAGATATTTAAAAATGGTGTATGCCCCAGGACCCCAAAGACCAAGGGTTTCAACCACAAACGGCTCAAATAAGTAACCTCGGTCAAGATTAGCGTATTTTTGCCGTTTGAGGGACTCCGCTGATGTTGCTGCGGAGCCGGCCCTTACCGATGTCCCTGCAAGATGTGAAGGCGCTAGGTTAACCGCTATTCTACATATGTATATGAAATATCTAAATTATCAATCTAACAAGAGCTTACCCAAATAATTGTTGCGCCCTGATAGGGTTTTTATGCATTGTACCCACTAAGACTATAGACTATGAATATGAACTTTACTATAAACATGCAAAATTTAGACCAATCCATTATGGTCTTGGCGTGAATAGGTAATAAACATCAAAACATTCGCATATATAGTTTTGTATAATAAGATTTTACATAGAGATGTTTATAAATTAACTCACTCGAATCAAAAACTATGAAACATCATTTAAAAGGCGCAAATTTTTGCTGGAAGCGGGTTTTAAAATCAGAGCTGCGAAAAGGATATTGCGATAAAACAAATCTTTTGCGTTGTATTTTCAGTTTTTGAAAAATATCCAAGTATTGCAGCACTACAAATACTTGGTTTATTTGGACTTGTCGTCGAACCTACTATCAGACCTGAAAGTTCTCTCGCACCTGCTCTATCTACAGTATCTGTCGGTCGCCTTCAACAGACTGACCACAGTCTTGGAATACGATCCTCGTAAGATTCTTATCAATTTCTCCTTGAAAAGATTCCGCATTTCCTTTCTAACGTAAAATAAATTGATTTCAGCTCAGTGGTTCCTAACCGAGGTTCATTATAAGTACAATTCAGTTAAAATAATCGCGGATTTGAGCAAGTTCTGGTCGATCACCGTATTGGATTTGTCACATAACAACATCACTGCTATTACAGGCTTGGAAACTTTGAAGTTAAGGACTTTCCTATTGTTTACCCTGTTTGATTTTAGTCTATGCTATTGTATTGTAAGATGTTATTTCTGTTTGTCTAGTTATCTCCGCCGCTTAGATCTATCGTTCAACCACATCCAACGTCTGGAAAACCTGAACCACCTCCGGCTGCTCTGGTTGGACGTCTCATACAACAACATATCAAGTTTCGAGTTTAGCGCGAAAGCGGGGCTTTGGACTCTACTGCACCTTGAGTATTTAAATTTAAATGAAAACAACCTGACCTCGATAAAAATGTTCTCTGGATGCACGAGGTATGTGACCTGAAAAACATTATTGCTTTCACGACATAGGTACTGATGTGACAGCCTAGTCCGCATTGATTTTCGAGCGAAATTTACTTAATTGAACAGTGAATGAACTTTTCTGGAATTAGTCAAGCGGAAGCTCATTTTATATCGTGGCGCGCTTTTTGGCTTTGTTTGTATAGTTTTTATATTTTTTTTTCAAATTTCAAAAAGTGGAAAACCCAGAAATGCGAATTATTTTGATCACTTTTGACTTTCGCTTACGTGGGTGCTTGTTGGATTGCCAAACTTTTTGAAGTATTGTGTTTTAGGCTTCGTGAGCTTCACGTGCGGAACAATCGTCTGGGCATGATTCTAGAGCTAGCCGTGTATATGCGGAAGTTGCGAAGGCTGATCATCCTGGACCTCCGCGCTAACCCTATTTGCTCTGTGCCGGGCTATCAGGATGTTGTCATCAACACGTTCCCCTTACTCATGAGTCTCGACGGTGTAGAACTTGATCCAGTTTTCCTGGTAACTATTTTACTTGGTAATAAAAATTATTATTATATATTTATATATATTTTTTTATCAGACTAAATAGATGTCGGAATTCATAATAATAAATTAGTATATCCCATTCATTACCCAGCGTCTGCCGTGTGACCGTAAAGGGCGCTGCCGTAGCTCTAATACCTGGAACATGGAGTTTGCATCATGTGCAATAAAATCGTCAAACGGTGTTTTCCACTGGGTGTTTCTTCTTGATTTGCTTCATGAGTAAAAATACGAATGTTCGAACATGTCAGCAAATAAGTCAAATTTGTGTACTGGTAGAATATTATACAGTAGCGTATTTACCCTAGAGCCAAGTGGGCCATGGCCCAGAGCGCCAGACTGCGAGGGGCGCCCCTCGCTGCCTGCCACCCCGCTTGCTCTCCTCGCCGTCAACATGTCTGCCTACCTCTGGTCCGGGGCTCATCCTTCGTTTAAAGTCAGACACAAACAAAACCACATCATTTTCGTGGTTCGCAGCGATCGCCGGTAACATCTTGCCATTCACTGTATGTGCCCAATGCTCCGTGGTGGCGTATGGGGATGGCAGGGGGCGTTCCGCCCCTGGTACCAAGCACCAGGGGGTAATAACAACTACTCACTCATACAGCCAGAGAATACCTACAGAATAATCAGTTCACAAAAGCATACGTACCACTATACCAATTATTTATTATATGAATTTTGTTTGCTTCATGTGAATCCCTAGGGTAAGTATAGCGTGTGGAGCGATCACTCGTGTGTGTGAGTGCCAGGTGGCAAGGGGCACTAAATAAAGTTTAACGTTCCGACTTTTGAGAGAGCTTGTTACACTCGCTGCACCAATCTCAAACATAGCCCCGGCTCGCTTGAAATTATTTATTTAGTTATACTAAACTATTTCAACAGCCCCCGAAAATGTCACAAAAATTTCGCGGCATGCTTCGCTTTCCGTTTATTCTGTAGTAGCTATGTTGCATTTTACCTACCTTATCTTTGCTTTCAAAAAGGCTGCTGTTCACTACACTCGCCGTTATTTTATTTTGTATTAGTTTCTCAAAAACTTTCTCATTCGCAGCCGCCGCAAACACCAAAATGTTCAGGGCCCTCTCCGCTTGCTGTTATTTATATTTATACTTCAATATATTTTTGTGACCAGCGACTCACTCCACTCTTAGTTTTTTTTTGGGGTTTTTGTTGCTAATCCTACCTCACCGAATTACAAAATTACCGCGGCTCGCTCTGCTCGCCACTATTTAAAATAGAGGACATTTTCTTTAAAATATTGGGCCTCTATATTGTTTCTTTTGTCACATTCTTGCTTACATTTTTACCAAACATCGAAAAAGTCTCAGAAAACTCGCGGCTCACTCCGCTCGCCGTTACTTCTGCTTAGTATTATTGTTTCGGATTTTTTTGGGGGTGCTTGGTTGAAAACCACCCTGGGTATCATACCACCCCACGCTACGCCGGCATTCAACCCCTTGTAGCCCCCCATAAGAGTACAATGAACTGCACGTTACCCTTCACGCACTTTGCCCGTTTTTTTCGTCAATTTATTTTGCGGCAAGCTTGGGGGTATTCCCTGGGATTACGGGCCCAGGGCGCAGAATCTTAAAATATGCCACTGATATTAAAACGTTTAAATATTTTTTCTATTATTTGGGCATCGCCAATACTTATTACTCTACTCTCAATAGTATTTGGCACGGCGCCAGGTTTTGTGCAACTGACATTCAATTTAGGTGCAGTAGGTACCTACATTTTATGTCTAGTTTAAAGTTAAAATTAAAAATTAAATTATCAAAAATCAGTAAATGGCAGCATAAACAGAAATACTAGGAAATAACAAACTCAAGCACCGTTCATATTCGAGTGAAAAACCTTTAACGCGCAACTGAAAGTGGAAAGTGTTTCAAGTGGAAACTGCAATTGCGAGATGTGGCTAACGAGAAGCACGAAACGGATTCGGATAACTTGCTTCGAAGTGCGCGCTGCGATGAGCAAATTTCGCATGGGCGAGCAGCACCAGGTGTTTACAATTAACTTTATCCATGGGTTTGGCGAACCTACTTTATTTTAACAGTAAACTGGGAATTCTGGGAATGGGTTTTCGAATTTTAAACTAAGGGAATTAACCAAGTTAAACCATTCAAACAAAACTCAAAAGTTTCTTAGGGCAACGGTTAAATAAACTATTTTACTCTTGCTATCCTGTTTCGTAACCATTTTTTCACAGTCACGTAAGAGATAAAGTGTTCTGACATCCATCTTTACATCCTTTTTGTTTAATAGACGCATATTAAAGATTATTTCTCGGGTATTTATCGCGTGCCCTTTGTTTTACTTCCTTTAACAGATCGCGAGAGTTTAACAAGTTTTAATAGACGCAGTCGAGAAAAAAAGGGCATCACGTGAAAAGCACTTATTTTTCCATCGTTTCCGTTGAATCTACAGCCCGAGACACGGTATAGAGCGTCAGACAAGTTTGGAAAGATTTTTTTTTAACTGCATAGTGCAAACTAAACAAGAAAAAGATCAAATATTTTAGACGTCCATAAGACCACAAAACCAATGTGACCATGGTTAACGTCATTACACGTTTTACTGAAAATCCTAAAGGTTGTCTACTCCCGCAGAGAACGTCCAAAATGAACTTTACGCCAAACATCAACACGTTTGCCATTCGCCGGCTGCTGCGGCTATTGTACGTGGAGCAGCTGTCGCGGGCTCGCGTCGCGCCCACTGTGCCTCCCGCCGACACTACCGAAATACCCCTTGTTGTTTTGGTCGGCTACGAGGCTGTCGGAAAAGGTACACCAAAATACACCTATAGCCATCCGTTTTAGGTATCTTTCGCAATGCACCAAACTTTGCGCGTGAATTAGATTTATCGTGCAACCACAGATATACCGGCCCTCAAGGATCTCAGTGTATAAACTACACTTTGTACTCTACGAACTTACAAATGTACTGGCATACTTATAGAGCTGTGTTTATGCTAAAATTTGTGAAGGCACTCTACGAACTTGCCATGATTGTACTACGAGGCTACGAAAGGGGTAGTGCTACGGATCACGTAGCAAACTCAAGCTCAGTGTTTTTATTGTGCATAGACCTTCGTTTGACCACAATCGACGATCAAATGACGTGTCCAAGAGTTCTGGTCTAAGGAAAATTAAGCACTTTGAATTTGAATTTGAATCTCACCTGATGCTAAGTGACGAATTGACGATGTTGCCGACGATGGCTATCACGAAGGTCTAGATGACACCTATCCACTCTTGTCTTTAAAAGACCCAGGTTGCCAGGTTGCCGGTTATCTCCAGTTTGTCCGGGTTTCGTCTAGCTATTTGACCAAAGTAGCTGAGAACACGCTGGTAGCATGTTGTAGAGAGCCTCTTTTTAACTTTTAGCTGTTTGCGAATTGATATGTTGGTTCTTTTCTAAAGTTAAGCAGTTTTAAAGATGCTTTGTTGCAAGATACTTTACGTGATGAAAAATAGAAACAATTTTAATGCAAGTTCTTCAGCAATCGCTTTTCTTTGAAACTGTAATCGGGATGGCACAATTTTAATTATAATAGCTCAAAGTGCCCCGAGGGCGAACTGCATTTGCGACTGTCGATCTCACTAGCAGTTTTAGATCCGAGGCTAATACGACCATTGTTTTTCTCCTTTTGCTGTAGTTTCAAATTAAATTGCAGTCCACATCACCATGCACGCTGGGTTAATCCCATTCCAGCTTTTGCGAGGAATTTCTCGCAGGTAAAATATTGTATTCTCTTTGAGTTTAAGTAGAGTTGCTTGTGCATGTGTTCGCGTTTCTCGTAAGCAGGCAGGCATGCAGCTTTTGTCCGAACTTTTAGATTTAATGCGATTCTGGCGAACTTTACGACACTTTCTGAATAAGTGTGAATGAGGGTCGGTTTGCACTGAGGCCCAAAAAAATAAGGTCTGGCATTCGGGGAGCGACACTTGCTTATGCCACTGTCCATTCGCCACTTTATTTCAACAAAACATGTAAGTTGGGAAACAAAGGTGATAATAGTCAATTAAAAATAAACACGAGATTGATTCAACGAACTGCTAGACATCAGTCAAGACGAGATCGTGTTAGCTCTGAAGCAGCTTAAAAATGGAAAACCCCCGGTGAGAGGACGAAATTACTTCAGAGCTTCTAAAAGCCGGAGGAGCCCCTGTAATACAGGAGCTAGAGAGCCTCTTTAACACCGTCCTTCACAGTGGGAGAACTCCAAAGGCGTGAAGCGGGAGTTTGGTGGTGCTCTTTTTTAAGAAGGGAGATAAAACTCTCCTAAAAACTACAGGCCCATCTCACTCCTGAGCCACGTCTATAAGCTGTTCTCACGAGTGGTCAAGAACCGTCTCGCCAGGAGACTCGACGAGTTTCAGCCACATGAACAGGCCGGGTTCCGCAGAGGTTATGGCACCATAGTTCACATTCACACAGTGAGGCATATTATACAGAAGTCCGAAGAATATAATCAGCTCTCTCTTTTGTAGACTATGAGAAGGCCTTTGAATCCGTCGTAACCTGGGCTGTTCTGGAATGCTTACAGCGATCTCAAGTAGACTATCGTTATATCGAGGTGCTGAGACGTCTCTACGAAGCCGCCACCATGAGTGTCCAAGTACAGGGCTAGCAGTCTAAACACATCCAATTGCGCAGAGGAGTGAGGCAGCGGGATGTCGTATCCCGGAACTGTTCACAAGCACATTGGAAGATGTTTAAGATGCTGTACTGGAAAGATAGGGGCATTAACATAAACGGCAACCACATCTCACACCTACGATTCGCTGATGACATAATCTTAATGGCGGAGTCGCTAGAAGAGCTGAACCAGATTCTGGACGGACTAGCTTAAGCCTCCCTATGTCGGTTTTGGCATGAATTTGGATAAAACCAAAGTCATGATCAATGGCCACATTGATCCAAGACCGGTAGTTGTAGGTACATGGCCATTGGCCACCTACTCGAAACAGTTTCCGAGTAAACTTACTTTGGGCAGATCCAGCTAGGCTGGGCAGCGTTTGGAAAATTACGTCGAGACTTTTTCGTCATCAATACAGCAATGGTTGAAAACGAAAGTTTTCAATCAGTGCGTCCCACCCGTCATGACTTAGAGAGCTGAGACGTGTACACTCACGGTAGGGTTGGTCCACCCAACCCTACCGACAAAAGTCGCTATGGAAAGAGCTATGCTCGGAGTTTCTCTGAAGGATAGGATTTGTAACGAATACACCCGACAAAGACCCAAAGTTATCGACATAGCTGAAAGAATTAGCTGAAGGAGCAGTGCGCCGGCTATATCTCGCGAAGAAACGACAAGCGCTGGGGTAAACGTGTTCTTGAGTGGAGACCGCAACTCGGCAAACGTAGTGTAGGACGCCCTCCAGCCAGGTGGGATGATGACCTGCAAGCATCTGCCTGCAGTCTTGGTTGCAACAAGCTGAAGACAGCGCGCTATGGCGCTCATTATGGGAGGCCTGTGTCCAGCAGTGGAATAATACAAGTTGATGATGATTATGCTCTGAGGCGTACATACGTATGTGGCGTACGCCCAGCTGTGTGTGAACCATGGCAGAAATTATGGTTATCTTTAGCTTATCCTAATAGCTTCTGTCCGCGACCTTATAAACTTTAATTCACCCGATTCATTCAGTTTTTGGCTTGAAGGGGTTGAAAAGTTACGTCAATTCAGATTCTAGCTAGATAGATTATGGTTGTTATTTATGTAAATGTAAGGTTGGAACATAAAAGATGGGGAACAGCTTTCCTTACTCTCAAAGAAAACGGAATATGTACGTTACATGATTTATTGTTTGGTACACTGCATAACTTTTCTATACCTACTCCCAGGGACCCTAGCCCGTCGACTTGCGAATGAATGCAGCGACCACGTGGAGCTAGGGATCTCGCACACGACGGCGCCGTACCACCACCCCGGACACTACAAGGAGATCAGCCGCTTGAAGTTTGACGAGATGCTGATAGCCGGAGAGTTTCTGGTCTACGGGGAAATGGATGGAGAGTCTTATGGACTCAGTTTAGTATAGTATTATTTTTTTATGACCGTTTATCGAAAATTTACGTTACACAATATAGGTATCATATCGGCCAGTTGACACCCACTGTTCTATACCCTCGCTTTTAAGAGAAGGCTAGGACTCCTCTTCTTATCGTCCAGGTTAGTCGAGGACTATCTGTCACGCCTAAACGATCTGGGCTCAAATAGCAAAGTTATCCTAAAATGGGTGCCGGGTCACGCGGGAATCAACAGTAATGAATGTGCCGACGAACTCGCGCGTTTTGGGGCCAAGGGGACTCAGTTGCCACCTAAAGACAATAAAAATAAAAGCCTCATATAAAAGCGAGCTCCATCGGTCTAGTGCGAGCCTCATCCAGTCTTCCGGCCGCTGTTACACCAAACACACAAAATAAATGCCTTGGTTTCATAGTAAAAATTATATTTAATTTGTATTAGGTATATATTATATAATAATAATATTTGAAAGGCTTTGCGACATCTGCGTACAATATTTGAAACCGAAAAGTAGTCAGAGTTCGAGTCGAATGTTGTGGATAAGTCCGTAAGTTTACATAGCTCACAACAAATCGGGGCAAAATTCTATAAGTAGGTACGGTCTCTTAAACTTGACAAATACATTTATAAAATTTCTTACGGAGCTACACTATGAACTTGAGAAAAGATCTAATTACTTTTATCAACAAAAACCACTGAAAATCCATTCATTATGAACCTGAAGCGTAACCACACCCACATAATTAAAAATATGCCCATCTAATAAGGCACCATTTTTACTGTTAAGTTTTTTGCAGGTAGAGAAGAAGCCTTTATAACGCCAGGGAAAGTTCGGATCGTGTGTTTGGACTTAATTGAAGCCCTAATGCTGAAATTTCGTAGCAGGCGGCCTTATTTGATTCTGGCAAGTTATGTGAATAAAGAGGAATTGGCCATGAGGCAAAGCCTTCGAAAAACGTGGGTGTTATTTAAAATAGAAGCTTTTAATTTATATGTCTACCAACAATCAACATGAAGTGAAGTGTTGGTCTTTTATTTTCTGAAATTTTACTCAATACTAAATTTTTATTGCAAACAGGGGGTACAAGGGTACAGGGGGTTTTAAGATACAAAAGTTACAAATATGCACCCTGTTAGGGCACTTCAATTGTTTTGCTAGGTGGCTAATACACTTTAATGTACATTTTATATAATGACATAAAGTTACACATAAAAACAAAATAACAACTTAATGTTGAGGTAAGAACAGAAGTTACAGTACTGATAGCAAAGCTATTCGTTCCAGATACCGTGCCAATATTGAATACTGCAAGTCTATTACAGTGCCCTTGGACAGATCTGCGCTGCAAGTCCTACTCTCCGGAAGGATTTTAGTAAATGGCATCCTCAATGAGATTATTTTGGTACGATGGTTAATTTTCCATTTTTATCAAAAACGGAGAGCCCTGTAATCCGTTCAAAAAATACAAAGGTTTCAAGTACCTACTACTTACTATGAAAGCTTTATAAGTAGGTTATTTACTTTTCACACTACATGCTCGAAAAGGGAACTTTATACGCAATGTAACCCTAAACGAAAGCAAGTGATTATAGCCCTAATTGGCTGAAAAAGGTATTTTCCAAATTCAAACAAATCGAATGAGATATCTTGGTGCGAGCCTCTTTGGTTAAAATTTTCATACATATTTTGAGTTTCCTAATTCAAATTTATTTCTACTCCCTTGGGAATAATAAACGTAATAATCTTCGACTAAGACGTGATTAAAAGCCTATCGCACTCAGGATTCTAGTAACTTCTTCGCTTCACTCGTGAGTTGTTCTAGAATCCTGAGTTGCGATTCAATATGACGCCCGTGACATAAGAAACTTCTTTTACCCTTGGTTAATAATCTACTATTATCAGAAAACAATAGGTAAGAATAGCCAAAAAAAATATTTTATCACAACTTAATTATTTAACTAGTTCAATTAAGGTACGCATTTAACTAAATTATTGGAAACACGATCGCTTTGTTGAACTTATAAATTGATTATGTGCTAGTATTTTTTTATTTTTTTTTAGTGTTTAAAAGATGAGAAGGAACTGAGCGAGTTCGTTGTGGACTCTGAATGTTCTCTGATGATGGACAGCAACGCTCGCGCCGAGGCGGCCAAGGATAGCAATGGAATCGACCTCTTCTATTATTCTGTGAGTTCCAGCGAAAACCCCTAACTACGGTTTTACGGTTTAAGGGATACAGCAATTGTTCAGATCGAGCAAAAAACGCCAAAAAATCATGTTTTTTGTATGGGAGTCCCCTTTAATTTTAATATTTAATTTTATTTCTATTATTTGTTGTTATAGAGCACACACTGGGAACCTTTCACGGTCCATGAAATACACACCCGCTGACAGACATAGCGGAGCCCTAAGGCTCCGCTATTCCGTGTCCGTGGCTTCGCGGTCCGTGAAAACCGGACGCTATTACTAATAATAGGGTCTGGTTTTCACCCTTCGGTTACGGGACCCTAAAAAGCACATTTTGAGCAACCATTTTAGTTACGCGCTAGAGCTAATACTGACGCTGTGGTACCCTTAATTAAAAATCAGTGTTTATTGTTATGAGCTCTTATTTTACCCTTTAGTAGGTACTTTAAAAATTGATGATTGATATCTACCTAATCATTCGTGGTTAAGATGAGGTGGGGACAAAATGTGGTTTTTCTTAGTCTAAAAGGCCACATAAAATAAACCCATAAACGTGTACAAAACTGAAAAATGTCATCGCTCTATTACAAAAATTAAGAAATTATTCGTGCACGTGGTCTTAGCCTCGAAGATGATTCAAAAGTGACAGGGAAAGTGACAGGATTTGTAAACGATAAAAATATATTCTTATTACAATAATAAAATTAGTAAGTCTTATATACCTAATCAAAGACCATTAATATGAGTGGCGCCCACCAAAAAATTTTTGGGGAAAAGCGTGCACTTTTCGGTAAACATTTTTTTTTCCATTCCGCATCGTTCGTCATGTTGCTATCGTATATGTTTGCTTTATACAGAAAAATACCCATGAGTGTGACATATTGCGATCTGGGTGGCCATACGATATCACAAAATGGTCTTATCAGTTTTGTGAGTATATTCACGCAGATGGCTCTAGCCGAAAAAGGTATGCTGGAGCCACGTCTGTGTGTTCGATTAATCCTCTCGAAACCTCAGCATAAAACATTTGCTTATAATGCGACGTTAATAATCACTATCGATAGTTACGTTTGCTGCACGGGAATTTCCGAAAAGAAATGGTCAGGTCAGATTATTCTAATCTTTTTAGAGCGGCCCCAAAGTTGACTGTGGGTTTCTACAGGGCTTGTTAGCACTTTAATCGCGGATTTTGTCTCTCGAGTACTGGCAGCATTGTCTATGAACAATCACATTTTTATGGAATCTGATTACAAAATCGTACGAAATTGTAGCGCACGAATTGTGGGCGGAACAAACACTTCTATTGTGAACACACCATGCTCACTAGACCACTGCAAAAAATCAAAGATGAAATCCGCATTCCAACCGCGTCGAATGATACCTCTTTCCAGCCGGCAACGGTATTTGAAATATTCAAATTTCTAATGAAAAAATTTCCACCACACACATGTAGTAAACTGCAATGAAACCAAAATTTATATTCAAAGAACCATTCGGGCCACATTAGTGTACCTGCATTATGGGTCTGTTGTCTGAGAATAGTGTGATACAAATATTAGAACTAAAATTACCTACTTACTTATATCCTTTGATAAACCAGAGCGCATTTTCGCTAGAAGAAGGCATGAAGGAGACTCCAGAACAAAGTAATTTAGACCAAAGCCTCTACTCACTTTACAAATCCTCGGCAAACGGCGAGTACAATAGTTATCTAAACGAAAAGCTTTCTACAGGACAAGAAAGGAAGTCAGTTGCTAAGAAGTAAGCTATTTGAGTATTTCATCACAGAAATCTGTAAACCTGAAAAAGTTACAAATGTGGCTCGAATTTTACACAGAAATATGGATGAACCTAGACTAAGCCACATTCTTATTTTAGTATTATTAGCTGCTGCCCGTGGCCTCGCACGCGCTTTTCAAGTAGCTTATGTCCGTCTCCGGGATACCTTTATTATCTCCCTGCCAAATTTCATTAAGATCTGTTCTCCGTTTAGGCGTGAAACGGTAACAGACGGACAGTTACTTTCGAATTAATAAAATTAGTGTGGATTTGAAATACTAACCTTAAGACACATGTGTGCACTTTTCAATACTTACCTATAATACTTGGTTTAATTTGTGTAACATGTAACCACCATTATTATGTTTCATGACTAGATCCGACATTACTCAGGAGTCGCATGGCAAAGAGCACGGGGCAGATGGTGGACCTCGACCTAAGAGTGTAGATTTCAGCAGATATGTATCTTCTACTTGGAAAGGTAGGGTAACTTGAAAGATCCCTCAAAACATGGAAATAGGTGTACGGTTGATGGTTTTGCATATTAAAGGAAATAATAGTGATTTTCCAACTTAATTTTGTATCGGTCATATCTAAGAGCCAGAAAAAAAATCATGATGTACTGAATTATAAATAATCGTTCACCAGAACAACCCCGTTTTGTCGCATAAATATAGCATTGATGCAATTAAATGGCTCTTACTCTTTACCCTACCTATTTATTTAGTCGTAGTACTATCATTTCACATCATCACTACACACGACACAGCACAGTTTGTACCTAGTCTTAGTTCACGGAAAACACTCTAATGTAACAACAGGTTAACGGGTAGATAGACATTTTATTGGTAAAAGCAAATATTTACAAGTCATTAAATCATTAAGTAAAATTAAATTAAATTTAACTTAAATGTCACACTTTTTTTTTTACTTAAATGTCACACAGGTTTCGCTCTTTTTGCAATGCTGCACGCTGCTACAATGCTGTAAGACTAGGTACAAACGTATGACTAAAGACGATGGGGTGCGAATCACTGGACTCGGGAGTTTGGGCTTCTCATAAACCCCAGTAAGGCACAGGTAATGCTCGTTGGTAGTAACTACTACCTATCCAGATTAAACACCAACTTGTTGCCGCCTGTAAAATACAATAACGTTCCGTTGCAGTATTGTCCCCAAATCAAAAATCTTGGTCTATATATCACCAACAGACTATCCTGGGATTCACATGTATTATTCATATATTATTTAGCATTCTCTAAATAATGCTAATGAGAAATTTAATAATACTATTTTTATTCAACCTACTAGAAAGACACTAGTTAGCGCGTTGCTTTTCCCTTTTCTGGATTATGCAGATGTGAGTTATCCCGACGTTACAGAGGAGCTGCTGAACAAGCTGGAGAGATTACAAAATCTCTGCATCCGCTTAATTTTTGGGCTGCGGAAGTATAATCATTCCGCACTCAACTGAAGTGGACCAAAATCAGAAAGCGTCGTGATTTGCATACATTATGCTTCTTATTTAAAACTCTTTCTGATCCACTGTCCCCAAATTATCTATCCGAATTATTTTCCCTACTCTAAACTTCAGGACGCACTGTGCGACACTCAAAACGACTGCACTGTACAGTGGCCTACCATAAAACCTTTGCCATCCAGGCCACTTGCTTATGGAACAGTCTTCAAGTGGAATGTCACGAGGTATCCTCAGTACATGTCTTCAGATCTAGTCTCTAATCACTTTCTTTCTTAGGAATAATTCGGTACGTCATATATATTATTATTCATGTATGTATATTTATGTATAATATAATAAAGTACATATATAAGTATTAATGTGAGTATTATTATTATTTTTTATGTTCATTTATGTTAATGTCACGATTTAATAATTGTATTTTCCTTTGTTTCTTTTTTATTTTGTTATCTATAACAAAATTTATTAATTACAAGAAACATAGAGCACAACCTACTAAATTGTTGTCAGCACTACCCAAATTTAGCGGGTAGAGAATGCTATCTAGCATTATGTTCGCCTATGTACAACTTTTGTGCAATAAAGTATATTATATTCTATTCTACTGCGTCGAACAATCGTGTAAAGCCAAATATAGTTTATGTGCAAACTTTTAGATGACTATGCTAATAACGGGCAAGAAAAAAGCCACACACAACGGCCAGTAAAATCCTTAAACTAATTAACTACTAGGTACTTAACTGGATAGGAGGTATATGTAGATGGATAGTAACTTAATATATTTTTATCAATATATTAGGTCCTTACATATGAAATTGGCGTTTTTCGTACTGGCCACTTTAATCACAAATTTCTCCTCTTTGGTAAGGAATTCCAAATTCAAATTTGTACAGCTATAGACTCATGTATTTGTGCTTCGATGATCGTCATTCATTTGTTTTGTTTTCTTCTGTTTTTTTCTGTTTGCGTCACTCATTTTACAAAATGGAAAACTTAAAATATCGCATTATTTACGAGTACGAGTTCCGCCGTGGCACTAGTGCTGCGGAAACAACTCGAAGGGTGAATGATGTGTATGGCGGTCGTGTTGCAAAAGAAAACACAGTTCGTTTTTGGTTCCAACGTTTTCGTTCTGGAAATTTTGACCTGCAGAACAAGCCCCGTGGACGGCCTGAGACTCAAGTTGATAATGAAGAGTTGAAGGCTATTGTGGAAGCGGATCCATCGCAAACCACGTCCGAGTTAGCTGCAGGCTGCGATGTTAGTGATAAAACTGTTTTAATTCACTTGAAGCAAATTGGGAAGATTAAAAAGCTTGAAAGGTGGGTACCTCACGAATTGACTGAAGCAAACCGGCAAACGCGCGTCGACTGCTGCGTTACATTACTAAACCGGCACAATAATGAAGGTATTTTAAACCGAATCATTACCTGTGATGAAAAATGGGTTCTTTACGATAATCGGAAGCGCTCAGCGCAATGGTTGGATCCTGGCCAGCCAGCCAAATCCTGCCCCAAGCGAAAATTAACCCCAAAAAAGTTACTTGTAAGCGTTTGGTGGACTAGTGCCGGTATTGTTCATTACAGTTTTCTCAAATCTGGCCAGACTATTACGGCTGATGTCTATTGTCAGCAATTGCAAACCATGATGGAAAAGCTAGCGGCTAAACAACCTAGGCTGGTCAATCGCTCCACGCCACTGCTGCTTCACGACAACGCTAGACCACACACTGCGCAACAGACGGCTACTAAATTAGAAGAGCTTCAATTGGAAAGTCTAAGACATCCTCCGTACTCCCCGGACCTTGCTCCAACAGATTACCATTTTTTTCGAAATTTGGATAACTTCTTGCAAGGGAAAAAATTCAACTCCGATGGGGCAGTCCAAATCGCCTTCAAAGATTTTATTGATTCCCGTCCGACTGGTTTTTTTAGTAAAGGGATCAATGAACTACCTATAAGATGGCAAAAGTGCATAGAAAATAATGGTTCATACTTTGATTAATTAAATATATTATATTAAAAAATATTCGACTTTTTGTTCCTCCCATACAAAACGCCAATTTCATATGTAAGGACCTAATATTTGCGTGTTAGGTACCTACTTATTTCACGCATAATGTGAATACTTCCGTTTCTAAGAGATTAAAAGGTCCAATGCGCGCTATTTTATGAAAAGGATAGGCATAGGATTTCGCGTTCATGGGAGCGGGACAGAGCATACATTTTTGGAACGGCGTAAGCGCAAAAATCAAGTTATTGTTTATTTACAAGAAAACTACGCAACTTCTGAAGAAAGTGGTTCAAGGAACCAAATATGTAATTAGTAATAACAAATAATTTCAAAAAATAAGTAATTTCAATAGACCGCAGGGTTTCTGTGATCTCGAGCAAATTATGTGCGAAATAGTGCACTTTCATGATTTTTAGGGTTTCGAAACCGATCTCTGATCTTCGAAACCGTTATGGTCTCGCTTTTTCTGTCCTTTTTTCCGTCTTTAATATCTCAGCAACTACAGTAGCAATTAAATGAAATTGAAAACAATAATACCTACATTTCGAGCGCCTGTACAGAATAAAAGAAAAAAAAATAAAATTATTTTTTTTACTATAAATTGTGATGTCGAAATTTTAAACGAGACTTACAATGTCAAGTGGGGTATCAAATGAAAGATATTGGTTTATACATCTCAAAACAGTTTTTGAAATTTCTGTAGGTTTCACAGTTTTTGAAATATTTTTAAAAAGTCGAAAACTTACCTATCCCCTCGCCTCCCGTCCCCGAAGTTTGCAGAGCGATCCATCTGAAATGTATGTAGCGTTTGTAGATATGGATCTATATTTTACAGGAAAAATATAGAGAAGAGTCTGTAAGTAGACCACGTTTTAAAAATAGTCAAAAGGGGAGCCCCTCTTTTGACCTCACCGAGTGGGGTATCAAATATAAGGTATAGGTTAGTACCTCTCAAAACAGCTTTTGAAATGTTGTAGGTTACATACTTTTCGAAATATTTTGAAAAAACTCGAAAATTTTACTATTACCCTCAATACTCCGAAGTTTGCAAACCGATACATCTGAAATGTGCTACTTTTAATTTTTTGGTATTCATAAAATAGCAAAGTCTCTAACCAGTACCTATAGTACATATTGGTATACTTGACAACCGTTCGAAACCCTCGGCGCACGGGTCACACTCACACTTGACGGATCATATTTTTTATCCTAAACGTGTTTTCACATTCATGGAACCAAAGAAAAAATATTGCATTTTCAATTCAATTCGTTTTATTTAAATCGAGTTTTTTACCACAGGGATGTGAGTACTGAGATCTAGGCCTAGTTGGATAACCAAACGCCCCTTAAATCAACATAATGAACGTAGCATTCTGCTACGTTGGGTAGCACTTGCTACGGCGTAGGATTAGATGGCGTAGCGTTCGCTGAGCCTTCTACGCACGCCTTTGCTACGGGGCGAGAGGGTGGTGTAGAATTTAATGTATCATACCTACTTCAACATCCTTATCGCGGGAGAATCAGCCACGTAGGTAGGTACAAAATGGAATAGAAAATAAACGGGCGACAACGATTCGGCAGTTTGTTTAAATACACCGTGTTATTTCCAAGACACAAACTTGGCCCTATTTTCACATTCACTTTTTTGGTGGAACATCAATTACCAAAAGTAAAAGTTAACAGGTAGTAACAAAAGTTTTTGCCTTCTTTATGGCATTCTTGTAAGTACCTACAGGCATTTATGGAAGTGTTGTTTCCAGGGGCATCTGGCCTGAATCTCGACAAATCGTCGAAATCGGTCACCTTCACATCGGGCGACGCAGCCGCCGCGGTGGACCCCTCAGGAATGCTCATTGAACCACCACCGGCGAACCAAAGCCAAGCGCCAGGTAAGGTACCAAATTACCAATACAATAACAACTCTACTCGTAAACTCTTCGCAGGCATATATAGTGCATCTTGTGTCTTGGCCTACGGAAACTCGCCACTTTCGACATTTTTAGTTTAGTTTTGTCCCTTCTGCATGACATCTCCGTATTCGTTAAAACATAAATCTGAGTTCCTGATTCGTTTTCCTGCAGCCGCCATAAGCAAGTGACATAAGAGTTGGTATTGCGCGAAAACTAATCAGAAACTTTGTTTTTGTTTCCCGAGTAGGCCCCCTGGTCAATTTCTGAGCTGGACATTTTATTTATTTAGGTGACAAAAAAAATGATGTGCGATCTATTAGCGCACGATTGGTGCGTCATCTGAACCGTCAAGATTCAAATGAAGACCGGGACTTGTGGCTGGCTTTTATCGCGGACGCCGGGATTGTGGAGAAGACTAGCGAACTCTCGTGTACTCCGCAAAACTCTGGTAACTGACACAAATGAGTTAAAGTCCTTCACGAAAAATGATGTTTTTTACAAAAACTAAAAACCGACTTCAAATTCCTCAAAGTACAGTTTTCTTTTTGGGAGGCTTCTTAAATGAAGGGATGACTTCAAGTATTGTTACTTACCAAGTCTACAACCGTCGACGCAGCGGTACCGCCTGCAGTTGTCGCCTTGCAGACAATCCCTGTTGATGACGCAGACTTGGTGACGTCACTGCTTCCTTAAATGAAGGGATGACTTCAAGTACTGTTACTTACCAAGTCTACAACCGTCGACGCAGCGGTACCGCCTGCAGTTGTCGCCTTGCAGACAATCCCTGTTGATGACGTCACTGCTTCCTTAAATGAAGGGATGACTTCAAGTACTGTTACTTACCAAGTCTACAACCGTCGACGCAGCGGTACCGCCTGCAGTTGTCACATTGCAGACAATCCCTGTTGATGACGCACACTTGGTGACGTCACTGCTTCCTTAAATGAAGGGATGACTTCAAGTATTGTTACTTACCAAGTCTACATCCGTCGACGCAGCGGTACCGCCTACAGTTGTCTCCTTGCAGACAATCCCTGTTGATGGCGCAGACTTGGTGACGTCACTGCTTCCTTAAATGAAGGGATGACTTCAAGTATTGTTACTTACCAAGGCTACATCCGTCGACGCAGCGGTACCGCCTACAGTTGTCTCCTTGCAGACAATCCCTGTTGATGGCGCAGACTTGGTGACGTCATTGCTTCCTTAAATGAAGGGATGGCTTCAAGTATTGTTACTTACAATTGTAATTTATTTGAGAAGTTAGTCTTGTTTCAAGCCTATTTTGAAAATGATTTTGTGTCTACATAGGTATATTATTTCCTTTTTCAGCACAAGCGGCAGCGCGTTCTTTCGCCGCAATGGACGATCCCAATCTGCTTCTTCGTCAAATGAACTTTTATAAAAAACTGCATGTAAATATTCGTACCTATACATACGTTATAGTAGGTACATACGTGTACTATGTACCTACTCTAAACAACATAGAAAAGAGATATGATTTCGGCGGCGAACTTCGGCCAAACATCGTACTAACGCAGTATTTATTTATGTACACACACCTACGAATAAATATTATTATTTATTCGTAAACACACATACACACAAACATACATACATACATACATACTCACACTAACACCTCACTCTGAGATACATTCAATTAAATTTTTGGTTATTAACTTATCTATTTTTGAAATGGGCCTTTTATAACAAATACGAGCCAAAATAGTAGTAAAGGTAGTTTGTATGCGTAATTCGTGTTTATCTTTAGCTTATTTATTATTTTTTATAAAGCTACCTATGTGATTGGTGTAGCGCTGCACTACACCTAGCACCCTGGCACCGCTGATAAATAGCAGCATTAAGCTGAGCCGGTGACCCTTTCTTGTTACATTAAATTTAATATTATTTAAATTAGCAATGTAGCTACCTATGTCATGTTAAATTATGTTACACAAATAAAGATTTTCTATTTCTATTTCATAATAAAATGCGTGTTAAGTTTGCAGTCTGCACAAAAGCATCAAAAATGCGCGCGAAGCTAAATTATTTTAGCTTGGCGTTTGATCTACAACCAGCACGAAATAAGGAGAGCATTTTTTTACATTATCAAGTTTGTTTGCAGACCATGGCAGAGTCTGCTACAACCAACACGCAAGATGACTACGAAGATATACACCAAAAACTCCCTGGAATATTCCGGGATACTGTAAGTATAGTAGCCGCCAAACATCTTGTCCGGGCAGCGAGGAGTGGGAACTTTGCGCAGGTACACTCGACTGCTGCGTTGTCGGCGGCATATAATTCATATGCCGCCGACAACGCAGCAGGCGAAAGAAATAGTACAGCTTGGTACCTAAAGCTGTCTCGCTTTTTCATTGTCAGAATGAAACAAAACTACTAACGGGTGCGCTGCGGAGATCCGTAGGATGCGTTCCACGTAAAGTTCTGATGACTATCTACATAACAATTCCCTAGCTAAATCTCATTTACTATACCTATTAGAGGTATGGGGAACTGCAGCAGTGACTAATCTAAAATCATTACAAATATCACAAAACAAATTAATTAAAGTTCTGTATAAATATGGCTACCTAACTAGCACATCTATTATTTACAAACAAACCAACATTTTTAATATCAAACAACTATATACTTACCTAACGTGCATCCTTGTTAAGAAAATATTAACTAAAAAAATACATACACAAATAACACTTACAAGTAAAACCTATACCTACAATTTGAGAAATAAAAATAAGTTAACACTAAGGAGTCCACGAACCAACTATGGGAAAAGAAATATTCTTTATGAAGGTGCGCAGATGTACAACAGCTTACCCGATAACATTAAGAACTGTTTATCAATGCACATATTTAGGAAAAGACTGAAACAGTATATTTATGATAAGATCTTTTAAGTTAGCGTGGCGGTACCAACAAATAATGTAAAACTTACTACTACAATTATTATCAAACTGTTATAATTTAGTATTAATTAGTTAAGATAGTACGTAAGATTATTGTATGTACTCATTTAAGTGAACATTGTTCTTTTGAGTAAATAAATTCGTTAAACTGAACTCACGGTGAATAATCGACGCGACTGTCGAGAAGCGGAAAGGGGGTGGTCCACCCACTTCCCACGAACATTTATTGTTCTAGTATTTTCTGGGCTTCAAGGTTTTATACTGAAAAAAAGACCTCGAAACTTTCATCCCAACTAACCCATTTTTATGTTAGTGAAAACCCTACCGCCCTACCAGCTAATCAGCTGTTCATCAGTAAGGTTCTTGACCTTTAATTGCCACCGCCCATACTTAGGTATACACATTAAATGTGTAAAGTAGGCACGCTTGCCTAGTCCCCGGGAAAGGCGCGTTCCTGTAGCGTAGACGTAGGCATAACGCACCTAACGTTACGTGAGCCAATGAGACGACCGCGGCTTTTTTTGAGTGGCCATCTTATCTTTAGCCTAAGACGACAATTTTACGTTGGTTTCGTCCATTTTCGTCTATTGTAAGTTAAAAAAAAGTTTAATTTTTATCTGTAGGGTCACATAATAAATAAATCTTATAAACTAAGGTAAATTTAGTACAAAAAGGCGGACTAGTTAAAGGAACCCTAAAATTTTGTCGGCAAAATGGCCGGCCTTGCGCGTGTTTGCGTTAGTGATAGGGTTGTCTGTTTGCTAAGCGTATGAGCAACATTATTTTTTTTATGAAAACTTAAAACGTATTTCTGAAAATCAACCCTGCGGATCAGTTAGGTGCACAACAACCCTCTTCGGCTTAGGACACCAATAACGTAGCACCTTTTATTATTACAGGTCACAATGGACGACCCTGATGCAGCCTTTCTCAAGGTTAAAAATATCATAAAAAACTTATTTATTGAACAAAAGACATTAAAGCCAATGTTTGATATTAACTTTGACGAATTGCCATACTATCCCACTGTTCAGAAGCGAATGAAAGACATCTGCAAGCAAATATCTCCCCACAGGATGTTCAATTGAATTAATAAAAATGTTCTGATAAAAAATGTGTTTTATTGTGTAAGTAAATTAATACAGTATCATTCATACATCGATGGAGATAGACAGTACCAGATTGTTATTTACTATATAGCCTTATGTATAACATTAAAAACACAAAATCATTTGAAAACCATTGTGTCAAGCATGGCGCCTAGATTTTGAACAATGTTGTTTGACATCAAGACATCTACTTTCTCTTCTAAATGCCTCTTGGGATCCTGTTTGCCTACATTCTTTATAGCTAGCTGTTCTGGCGTCATCTTCTCTTCATCTTCCAAAGCTTTGTTGTAGTTCTTAGCGAGCTCTAGCATATCTGTGACCGTTGTGCCGTTGATGGTACTGTGCTCTTTGTAGTCTGCCAGTGTGAGTCCGTCCATCCAAGACTTTTTGTGTAAATTCAGAAGCATTTTTTGCTCAAGTTCGTTCTTTCTGTAGTTTATACTGATGGAGTAGTAGTGGCGATTTAGGCCATGGATGAGGGCTTGTACTGAGGGTTTTTGTAAATGGCCCAAGTTGGATGTGGTTTGCCGGGGCTCCTGGCCTAGGACCATCATGTTGGGGTTTATGAGACGGAAAGCGTCAATCACGACCTTACCCTTCACTGACTGGATGGGGTCAACCACCACGGCGACGGCCCGCTCTGATAGTGCCTCGAAAGACTGCTGAGTGTTTATATCCACACCTGACAGCCAACATCCAAATCCAGGATGTGAATGGTACCTGGAAAGAAAACATGCTATAACTTTATGTCAAACATCATGAAACTTGGAATACTAGTCAAAAATCTATTGAAAAGTTTCCACATGAAGCTAGTTGATAAAGGAAAACTAAATAGGTGGAATTATAAACAACATATTATGCAAGCCATTTATATAAAAAATTGTTTAAAATAAAATCTACTTATGTAGCATTTTCGAGCTTTATTACCTACTAGCTGCTGCCCGCGGCTTCGCACGCTTTTTTTCAGAATAAAAGGTAGCCTATGTCCGGCCCTGGGATACCATCTACCTCCTGCCAAATTTCACCGAGATCTGTTCAGCCGTTCTTGAGTTATAAATAGTGTAACTAACACAACTTTCTTTTATATATATATAGATAGATTTGACATTATGTCTATTTAATTGACAACAACCAAGGTATGAATCAATTATCATATTAATTACAAGCAAGAGGCATGAATAAATGTGTAGATAATTAACTCGCAAGTAGTATGGGGTGAGAGTAACC
This sequence comes from Eupithecia inturbata, assembly GCA_963662085.1. Classification (NCBI taxonomy): domain Eukaryota; kingdom Metazoa; phylum Arthropoda; class Insecta; order Lepidoptera; family Geometridae; genus Eupithecia; species Eupithecia inturbata. Next base: position 7,454,267 of record OY759195.1, read on the forward strand.
CATCTCTTATCCAGAATAAGGATAAAGGACTACTAAAAGAGAAAGAAGGTAATGACCCTTTCAAATTGTTTGTTGCTAACACACACATGTTAACTAAGAGGCTTACCATCCAACAACCATCTCAGGTCGACCGGTCTGCTTCAACATATCCAACATCTTAGCCTGGAAGACAGGGTCCACCGCCTCTACTGACACTCCGGTACCAGTCTGTGGCATCGCAAATACGTCGATCACCCGGACTGTGTAGTCGTCCACAAATTCACCTGGAATACATATGAAAGCATTTAGTTTTTGTTGTTACTCATTTATTAGTCAGTTGATTGAACAGGTGTTTGGTAGACCGTGTGCCAATGGTAACTAGGAGTAGGTGGAACCAAGTGCAAAACCTTGGTGGGTTTTTAACCCTGAAAAGCCTCTCTGCAATTTTAAGGCATTTTTTTAAGATTTTTCTATTATTTTCTGAATTTTTTACTTTTTGCTGTAACTTTTTTTGTATAAACAACATGCTTAATATATTTTTTTTATTACATCTTGTATGGTAGCCTGTAGGTACTTTTAAAATCAATATATACATGAGATCTAGGTAAATAAAGCAGCTATGGGCATGCAAATTCTTAAAACTGAAAATTAAAAACTAAGAGTTTAGCTTTGGATTGAATTAAAAAAAACTATGTCTCTCTGATCTTCCAATTCACTGGAAACGTCTCTAGTACATGGCCTTTCCAACAGTTTGCGCCACATGTGTCAAAACAACATAAACAAAATAAATTTATTCAAAAAATCTGCCACTTTTGATTACCCTGAACTTACTTACTTTTTTGTCTCATATTCAACATGCTTAGTTTGGCAGAACTTGTGCCAAAGGGTAAGTGGGGGTAGGTAAAACCAAGTGCAATATTATGGTGGACTTTTTAATCCCAAACCGCTAAGCTATTGCACTTGGTTCCAGATGGGGTATGTGGAACCAAGTGCAATAGCTTGGCCCTTTTACCATAATGGCACATGGTCTACCGAACATCCTGTTTAAACACTCTTAATCCAAGGTAATTCAAATTCAGTGTTGACTTGATATCTAAAATCACAAACTAATCTTAAAGGAAACAAATAAACGCTAATTGCCTTGAGTGACACTACACTTTTACACCCAAATTTAGGTTCAACTACAGAGAATAACATCAATTATTAGTCAGCAATAATGAACATCCATTGTATGTGAGAAACCAACCTAACATGAGACCCATGACCTCCATAGGAACACCAGCACGTCCGTGTTTCAGCATCTTGAGGAGAGCCAGTGATGAGATATACACCTGCTCGGCTGTGTCGACCGCCGGGGCGTCGGTCGGCGGCGGCGCCTGCGACAACCCCGCCATGCCTCCGCCGAGACGCAACAGACGATCCATTCTTCAATAGCAAGCTTGTAACCTCTGGAAACAAGCCGATGCATCAGCGATGTCGTTGTCCGACTCCGTTAAACAAAACAGTTTCACGATAAAATAATACAAACCAAACTTACACGATATAGCAATACAACTGGTCATCTATTTCTAAATGCTTTTGATTATTCACTAGCTTGGGGAATAGATAATTAGCTTTATTTTGAAGAGAACAAGAAAGAATGATTTCGATTTTGTAGTTTGACAACTTTTGACAGCACACGTCGAATAGAACGGAACGAAAGAGTCGTCAAAAAATGCAACCTCATGAAGGAAGGAAGGCTGTGTCATTTTAGGGCTCGTTTCCCATTCATGACCGTTCATTCATTCATTGCATTACTCTCTCCCTGTTGTGCTTGATAGTGCAAACGAAACTGAAACACTGAATTGAAGTTCACCTACAATCTCTAGTCTGTGGTCGTCTTTCTTGTTATGTCAATGTCAGTGTCGTGTGTGATGTCTTTGATTTCAGTATTGGGTTGATTCTAGGATCTCATTTTATTTCGTACCTACAGGCATTATATTCTCTTGGCCTACAGGTACTGTTTTGTTTCCTAGATTACATATTAGATGGAATTATAACTGCGATAATGAGTTCAACTAGATCTGTATTATCATCAAAGTTATCTGAGGGTCCTCATGGTCTAGGTAGGTACTTTACCGATAACCTATACCTAAATTATATCAAATTCTTTAGTGCAACTTAACGTTATTGTTAGATATTTTTTTCAGGTGACCCTGATGATAAAACCCTAAGAAAAGTAGAAGCAGAGGTCTTGATTCCAAAGCTGATAAGGGAAAAGGCTAAAACCCAGAAATGTGTCAAGGAAGTATCTGAATTTGAGCTATGCTGCAAAGCTTCATCTTTACTCATGGTTGTAAAATGTAGAGATCAGAATTCAGCTTTGAAAGACTGCCTAGGCAGTTGGTACAAAAATGATGAATTCAAACAAATGTGTACAGAAGAATACTTAAAAGAAAGAAGTGAATACAGGAGGACCGGAATCAAGAAGCCTATGAAAAGAGCCTAAGTGTAGTCAAAAAATGACTGCTAACCAACTTCAATGTAAATAAAAAAAAATTTGGTAGTTAATCTTCATTTATTGTACCAATATTTCTGGTTAACACTGATGTTTTGACTGTGTAGTTTTTCAAGCCTTCTGGCATATCTCTTAGTTCTTTAGGACTGACTACTTCAGCAACTATTATTTCCTGAAAAAAAAAGTGATCATCACATTCAAGACACATGAATAAATATCAGATTTTCTTATAATAATTTATGTAAATTACCTTCACAGTAGTGTTTGCCATTCTAACATGGCCCAAAGTTGAAACCCAGTCTAATTCATTATTGTCATAGTTTATTAGTACTATGTAATCTGAATGAGCAAGATCAGGTGAAGTTCTATAGAGCACTGAAACAATAAATTAATATAGTTAACAATTATGATGTTCTTTTTTATAAAACAAACATAATATTGAAATACACTTACAATAATCACCACCAAACTTGATTCCTGGTTTCACTATGTACCCTTTAGATCTAAAATAGTGGTACACCACATATTTTGGAATGAATGTTTTATCAGTTTCATTGAATAATTGCCAGGTTTGTTCGATGTTGAGAATCTGATCATTCATATTGATTATTTGTAAACTTCCTAAGCCATAAACAAGGAAAAATGCCTCTTGCAATGTGAGAATTAGTTTTTCTTGTAATTTAATTGGATTGACACAGCACTCTGGCTTTAAATTATCAAAGTATTGTTTACTATCCTCCTCAGGGTCACTATCTGGCACCACCACAGTAAGGTTGTCAGTATCTGTGAGTTCTGGTGGAACACTAGTTACTTCCTCATCACTGCTATCTTCACTACTCTGACTTCCCTCACTGGATACCAAATCTACAACATCTTTACTCTTGATTTTTGTTAGAAGTTTGTCCACATCTTTTAAAAACAAGTCGGTTGATTGTGATGTTGTAACATTTTCCCCAAATTTCTTATACCATTCAATGCGTTTTTTAAACTGCCGCTTTCTCATGATCATACAGTTTCTGTCACTAACTGGCCTTGATCGTGATGAAGAACCTTTCCCAAAGCATCCCATCTTGTGGAGGTCCATACCTTCCTCAGAATGGAGTTCGACATTGAAGCCATTGAAGAAGCCAGTGAATATAAAAGCCAAATTATCTAATGGATCACAAAACGACGACGTCGGGGACATCTCTTTGGTAGGGGATGTCGTCGGAAATAAGTCATTAGTTTGGCAATTTTTTGATTGCCCTGATGACATGACAAAGTGACTGGCCACTTCCCAACAAAGGTATTTGATGCCAAATGTCTAACAAATGTCACTATTTTAGTTGAGAGAACGGCGCGCGGCTCAATATATAAATAATCTTGTCCTGCAAAGAATAAAACTAGATATTGAAGATTTTGGACAAGTTCTGCTCCACGGGGCGGCAGGAAGAAGCAATATGGATCTAAGATTTGAAAATAGTTCAATCCATCCAGATCATCACCAAAGTTTTCAGTGTAAGTTATTCGTAAAACAAACACCTCAAACAAAACAAGTGCCGCATAGCACTATCCCTATCACAATAACGCTGTCCCTTGTTTCTTCGGTGTGGGTACAGTTGGTTTATCCTACCTGCCTACTTAGAACACTCTCCCTTCCCATCTAGTACATAAAAAAAAACGTATTTTAGTAGGTAACTTCTTTTGAAGGAGTTTTTACAGTTCGTTTTTGATTTGGTACATCTAAAGACATAATGGTAATTTGGTTATTTGGTAAGCTAAAATAACGTTTGCAAATAGTGTGACCAGTTAAATTTAGCAAAAATACTGAAATAAATACCAATTAAATAAGGAGAATCTATCAATAAAAATACCCATGTTCAATTAAGTTTTTTTATTATTTAGTAAATGTGAGTGTTGTATTTTAAGGTGGTTGGATTAACTTTGGCGCAAGATTCAAATGATTTCGTGGTTTTTAATATCTTCTGCAATCTACATGGATAATAAGTAATTTGCCGCAAATCGTAAGCAATTTCCGATGCAACTGACCATGAGCACTGACGCAGGGAATATTAGTGTGCGCAATGGCAGGTGCACTTTCTACCCCTTTCTTTCCTCTTATAATTTGATGGGACAGCTGACCGAGAAGAGGTCAGCAGATTCGTTTTTTCGAGACTAGTATAAACAACTTATGTATATCAAAACATACCAAAGCTTTTATGGCAAAATATCCTGGGGACGGACATAGGCTACTTGAAAAGCGTGTGCAAAGCGGCGGGCAGCAGCTAGTAAACTATATAACATTGGTGTTAGAAGTCCGGCTTACAACTGGTTTGTCTCATATTTCAAAAATAGAACAAAACAGGTTGAAATCGACCGCCATCATGCATGAGTAATTGGAAAAATAACTAAAGTAGTTTCCAATAATGCAAACATCACAAAAGCAATTCCGCAAGGTAGTGTTCTTGTCTATATTCCTATTATACATAAATACTTATAAATTTGTTTTTGTTTCCTCATGTTCACTATTTGCAGACGAAATTTCAGTAGTTTTCCCTTGTATTTCAGACACCAACGTTAAAATTCTAATTGATAATACCTTAACAAAAATAGTTAACTGGCTAAATTATCATCTTCAGTTAAATTTTAATAAAACAAAACCAGCCAGCCTTACCAAAAAAAACATTTGACATAAAATATACACTCCTACCAAACCACCCTTATATAAAAAGTCTATATTCGTCCACTGCTGGACCCAGGCCTCCCCGTGATAAGCATCTTGTTGGCTTTTATCTCACGGGAGGTAATGTCCATAATCCCCACGCTGGGCATGCGGGTTGGGGATCGCAGTTTGGTGGTACAATTGTTCTGCAGGGGGCGCTGCTGTACACCCCCAGTGGATTATCCCTTAGTTGCCTCTTACGACACCCGCGGGAAGAGTTGGGGTGGTGCAAATTCTATGCCGGCACCACACAGCCACTCAGACCTACAAATGTACACAATGATTGCAATAAAAGCATTTAAGGGAGCGTTTACGCGTGACCCGAGAGCTGGTGGGTATCTGGCACGGCGCATTAGGGGTGGTTCAAATTCTAAGCCGGCACTACACAGCACTGGAAATTAGTGTCTTGGTGAAAAAATATTTATATACGTCTTTTATGGAATACTCCCGTCCCCAAAATCTTAGACCCTAAAATAAACTATGTTAATGTTCCCTTTTCAAAGCTCCATCTAATCTTCCATTCTGGTCCTCATACTATGGCTATAACAATATTTATTAAAATCCCCCTAATAAATATTTATTAAAGTCACACTTAACGAAAAAAAAACTGTTTATACTGTTAGTTAGGCGCGAGGAGTGCTTAAATACCCAAAAAATACTGGCATCCGCCAATACAACTAAAAAAAATTGTTGCCTTTAAAAAACTTGTTGAAAAATACTGAAAAAGTAAAGTATTCAAGTTCTCAGCTACAAATAAAGTACGTTTAACTTTCTTTCTTTCTAAAATACAGCAATCTGGTCACACCTGCAATGTTGGTTCTTGGTTCTAGGAACATTATATTCTTTAAAAAAAATTTAAGTTATTACTACTCAGGCGCATGAAAATAACGATATTGTCCACTTACAAAAATTCTGACGTCCGTGACGGATAATTTTGACAGATAAATTGTATTTTCAATGTTGTCAGTACTTCTTCTAATAAGTATAGACAACATATTTGCGTGATAGTGCTATCTCTCTTTGTTACAGGGCATGTTGTGTTCATCAGAGAAGGTAAGAATCAAAATTAGAGCACCATCTCGGCTAACTTCACGTTATATAGTCACAAGACCTCTCAGCTGAGGCTGTCTCAGAGTCCTGGTTTTGGTGAAAAATATAAAATTTCTTGGATTTTACATTTATTTTTAAGAACGCGAATTTTGTAATTTGTAGCCAAAATGGCTAATGTTTATGCTGATAATGTGAGTCAGCTAATTCCCACGCTGGGCGACGATAAAATCGGTAAGCGAGTTAACTTGCTCATTATTCTTTGTAAGACACTTCGCTCAAACTCCCATTGAGTTCTAATAATTTCCAGATATGATTGCCGCGACCAGCGTGTTGCAAATTCGCGCAAGTGAAATTCGCCAGAATCAGATCAACTGGCAATCCTACCAGCAGTAAGTATTGATAGTGTGAGAGAGCTTTGTATGTAGGCTACGCCTTGATCCATTGAATTGCGTTTTTTGTTAGGTCGCAGATGATCACCCAGCGCGACCACGACTTCATTGTAAACTTGGACCAGCGCGGTCACAAGGACCTGCCTGACAGGGATCCTGAAACCTGCGCGGAAGTGTTCCTCAACCTGCTCACTCACATCAGCAAGGACCACACCATCCAATACATCTTGGTCCTCATTGATGATATCTTATCTGTGAGTTTTACAATCACCTTGAACTCTAGGATAAAAAATTGAGCTACTTTAAAGAAAAGTAATGAAAGTGGTAGGACTAACGAATTAATTGTAAAGAAACAAACATTAAACATACTTTGTTGAATGAAGGTAACAGTTTGTGAGGTGAAATCATAAATTGATTAATATTTTGCACTAACAATGCATCTCTACTTCACTGTCACTTATTACTAGATTTAATGCAATTGCTTATTTAGCCCATTTGCATCAGATAATACATATTTTACCCAAAATCTTGTGATGATGCATATTTTCGCTATGTTTGCAATATTTCTGCTATTTAATGATAATGAACAAATTAAATATTACATTGTTCAGTTCCCACATTCACATTATACAGACAGCTATACATTGTAATATTTCATTCATGAAAACAAAACGATTGGCTATTTGTTTTTCGTAATGGAGGTCTACTTCATTACGAAATTTCGTTTCGTTAGATCTGTACTCTAATAATCAAACTAAAACTAAAATTTCATACATAAGTGAGCTGCATTTTAATTTTTGAATGATAAATTATATTTTTTATTCTATTTGACACTTACAATATCTATATGTTTTATTATAATGTATTAAAAAGTCAGAGTTATAAAATCTGTCCGAAAACGGTCCGTTCGTTAGTAAGCGAGATTAGCAGCGCATTAAATTTTGCGGCCGTACTTCGTAACTGCAGAGGAAAGAACTAGAGTAGGCTTCCAGTGTCGACAGAATTGTGACCTCAGCGTGATTAATTGTATGAAAAAACAAAAGACAATTGCAATATCTTACTAATTGTATGTGATTTACTAGTCAAAAAACTACTATTTTTTTAGGCTACTATTTTTTTATTAAGAAAAGAAAATTGAGAAAATTGAGAAGATATGCATATATTGCATATCTTAACAATTTTCAAGCATATTTGATTCCTTTTTCAAGCTTAAGTTGCATTTAATCTGTCCTCTACTGATTACTTACTGCAAACCAGAACTTATGAACGCTGTTTTTACTCTTTTGTGACTCACCCCCGAATTCCTAAACACAACCTTTGTCTTTGGCTCTGCGGCTGGTCTGACACAATTCAGTCTTTATGTCAGTTTCAAGTTACGCATTTATGAACGAATAGGAATATAGTTTAATGAGGTCGAGTTATGTTAATTTATGCATGTCTCGAGTGACGAATTTTTGACAGATTTTCATTAAAAACTGTCAAAAAATCGCGACTTTGACGTGCTTAAATCTGAGTTTCATTTGAGTATTCGGGGGTTAAACTGTTACCACAGATTTTATAATACTATACGTTACATAGATAGACATACTCTACAGGGTGCCACGTAAAATGTGTACTAAGCCGAAAGGCGGTGACCCGAGGGGATCAACTGGTGAAAAAAACTATAATATTTTAATTATTTTTGGAAAAAATCTTCCTTTGTTCTTTTACACACGCTCTTGCACTATTTAACATTATAAAATTATCCACAAATGGTTTATGTTTGTTTTTTCAGCAAAACTTGAAACTTGTTATGAAATGATCACAAAAATATGATGTCAATTTCAAAATTTCAAAAAATTATAAGCAAGAATACACGTAAAAAAACACGAACATGAAGAAAAAAATATTTTTTTTAAATTTAAAAATATGTTCGAAATAAAAAATAGTACTAGTAGGCTAAAACTAATTATAAGGTAGGTAGGGCTTGGGGACGCTTCCGACTGATATTGATATGGATCAGTTGAGCTACCTGTAGATTGTTTGCAACAGTCTGCAGTTAGCTTAATTGTTTCAATTGTAAATACTAGTTCTAATTTGTTTTTATTATTGAATTGTAAATTTCTTTGTCAATAAAGTTATTGTAAGGCCTATATTAATAAATACCTTATATATAATGTAGACATAACATACATAGAAATATCAAACTAAATTATTACACATTATAGGTATTACTATTAGGTACACGTTTTAATTTCCGCACGTGTATTACGCAATCATGGTGTCAGGAAGGCAATCTCAACAATTTATCACTCGATAAATATCAAAAGAACTGTCAAATTTGATTGTTCGGTGCAGGCGGCCCATGAACCGTCAGAAGGTCGGCCAAAACTCTTGGCTCACGTCGGTTGCCAGATGTTGAGCTGGAAACCTTACCATAAATTAATTGAAGCAGAATTTCTATGGAAGAGGCACTTCTTAACCATCTAAAACAAAAATTTAGCGATTCAACATTGACTTATCTTTTTTAAGTTATTTTAAAAATAATGAGTGTTTTCTGACCAAAATTCCAGGAGGACAAAACCAGGGTGAAAATCTTCAGAGAGTCAAAGTCAGGTAATGTCTGGCAGCCATTTCTCAACTTGCTGAACCGCCAAGATGAGTTTGTTCAGCACATGACCGCTCGCATCATCGCCAAGCTCGCTTGCTGGTACCCACAGATGATGGATAAAAGTGACCTACATTTCTACCTCTCTTGGTTGAAGGATCAGCTCAAAACCAATGTAAGTATTCAGTAAACTGGTTCAAGTATGGTCAGCAGCAGAAGTGACGGGTAAATGTATGCATAGTACTTAGTACTGTAAGTACATAATAGTAAAATATTATGTATACTGAACGCAATTCAGAATTATGCACGTGTCGCGGTTTTTCGACAGTGTTCCATAAAAATCTGTCAAAAATTTATTATTTGAGACTTGCTCAAATCTGAGTTGCTTTTGAGTATTTGGGGGTAAGCTTGGCAATGGTTATCTGAGTAAAAGATATCATCTTGGATTAATGAGAAGTGCCAAGAGGCGCATGTTTTATATTAACGGCTGGGAGTTTTTTGGACATAGTAGATACACTTTTGCAGCTGACTGTACATTTTTTTATTGCAATGCCCTGCATGAATTGCATGCATAATGAAAGTAACTGAAACTATAGATGCATAATGTTGAATTGTTTTTTTTTTTATTGCATTATTTACATAAACTATCATCCTTGCTTTGCTGGTAGTTGTGCTTCTGATCATATTCCATTAATCATTATCTTGCCTGAAAAATATTGCATATTTCGGAATCATATTTGTCTACATTAACACGTTTTCTCACTAACCACTGTAAATATTATACCAAAAAAAATTGTCTACTAAATGTCTCTTCTAAATTCTGGAATAGCAAAAAAACAAGAAACTGAATCTTGACTTGCTACAAAGATTCGGAACGAGACATTTAGCACTTAGGATTTTCTGCGTTAGGTTTTCGTCTTCAGATAATCTTGTCTTAGTCTAAGATCCATATTACGAAAGCTTGCTCAGTCATAGATATGTCACTCAAGCATTTGCTTGAGTGACGTTTATATCATAGAAAAGCATTACTCAAGCAGAGATCTATGCCTGAGCGAGCCGTAATACGGGCCTATGTTAATTGCATCCAATTCTATTTAAACAAACATCTACAACAGTCCACGAACATCTCTTTCGAACCACAAAAAAACATTCGCCAAACGTAGTCTCTATGTGCAAGCTTATAGAATAACATGTATCTAAAAACCGTAACAAAATGTTGTGAAGCATCAGCAAGCATCACCGATGGAATCATGGACATTGGACATGCACTGAAAGGTTTGTTTTCTGAAGGCGGAGAAAATGTCTGCCGAATTAGAGCACGCAGAGCAGGTTATGTTGGAGCATGAGAAAGAACATTTCGCGGATAAGCCTAAGCACAGGCACCATAAACCAGAAAAAGCAGCTGAAGATCCTCAAAAGTACTCTGAGCTGTACAGCGACTTCGATGTACTGAAAACTCATGAGGAATTGCCACCGATCTTGCATAAGGTACTGGTATTTTTCTGTTTAAAGCGGGCGTCTATTGTATTGAGAACTAAGGCGACAAAAACTTCACTAACACTTAAAAAAATGTGTTAAATTCAGGCCAATAATTTGTGGAACTGATTTATCAGTAGTATTATTATTAACGTATCACTTAGTCACAGTTTTCTCGAAAACCCTATTCCTGAACTATGTTTTCTCCCCACCCTTCCTAGCCTACATGAAACTACTTTAGAGACACAGGATGTGTCACATGGAAGCTTATTTAATCGGGATAGCGATTTACATGTTTATTTTAAAGTGCTGTGTCAGTTTTAATAACTTTTTCAGACAATGATTCTTAAATCTAGTCGCCGCTTTAAACAGATAAAACTCCGTCAAGCTGTCGTCACAATCGTATATAAACAAGTTGTATTAAAACAAACATGACTAACTGCCCGTAAGTATCTTACTAACTAGTAAATAAATATATTTTGCATGCTTTGCCATAACATTTTTCATACTCACTATATGTACTATTTTGTTTATGTGCATGTGCATGCATGATGCTTTGAAGAATGTATTTTGTGTTTTATTTAAATGTTATGTAAACCTCAGCATGCAGAGGTGAGCAGATATCTTTGTTGATGAAAGTTGTAATAAATTTTGAGATTATCAACGCTAGCATTAACATCAAAATACGATTCGGAGAGATTCTTATTTTAGAGATTATATGAAATACCCCTCATAGGTTATAGACAGGCCGGGAAATACTATCATACCTATTTATGCCGATAAAAAAAATTAAAGTACACTGTTTTACACATAATTTGGCTAGTTTCTTCATAAGTTGTGTAGTTTTCTTGTAAATAAGCAAAAACTTGTATTTTGCGCTTACGCCGTTCCAAAAACGTATGCTCTGTCCCGCTCCTATGAACGCGATATTCTATGCCTATCCTTTACATAAAATGGCGCGCAAGTTGCCCTAAAGTAAAGATCTTGGGATACAGTTTTGTCAATCGGCCAACAACAAGGGTAACCTGAGCAAACTTTTCCTTGAGGGTCTCAAGGCGGGTGAGCAGAAAGTCCTAGTTCACAGCTCAAGTAGAAATAAAAAGGCTTACTACAAAATATTAGATTATCTAAATATATATGTATATATAATAATGGATAAAAATCTTGCGACGAGTTTTGCTAACTAAGGTAAAGGTATCTTGTACGTTTCTTTACTTTACCTTATAAAGATTGAAGTGAACAAAATATCAATCAAAGTGATCACTTGATTTCCTATTTTACTTATGTAATTTGAATTTTGTGGCGTGTCCAAGAGTCCTGTAAGGCCTAAAGGAAATAAAGCACTTTGATATTTTATATAATTTTATAATAAAAGTGATACCCACCTTGTGTCACAAACTGCGTAAAAATTAGAATAAATAGGTGGCGGCACTAGTCTGAGTCGGAGATGTGCCTTAAGTAGACGAGACTTATTCTCAACCTATAGATAGGTAAAGTTCCTAATAATAAGTTTCTCCTAAACAGAACAACGACTACATCCAGTCGGTGGCTCGCTGCCTGCAGATGATGCTGCGTGTGGATGAGTACCGTTTCGCGTTCCTCTCTGTTGATGGCATTTCTACTCTGCTATCCATCCTTGCTTCTCGCGTCAACTTCCAGGTATTTACTTATAATGCTTTGACTGTACCTAAATTGTGCCGTACTCTAACCCAGAATAAACGCAGACTCAGTTATTTCCTTATATTGAAGGCAAAAACGATTCGTGTAAGTCTTTAAAATCATCAATTTAGTAACATTAGAATCTATGTTGCAGTAGTAACTGTCTTCAATTTGGTCGCAAGTTTTCTATTACAGAGTCCACAGGCCAGTTGCTGTCTTGTTGGCTCTAAAATCTCCTAGCCGTAATATCACTATAGCGTAAGGTGCTGACCCGCGGGCACATTATGGTATGCAAACCATATAGAAGGCATGTTTCTGCGGCGAATTAATAATAATGCTGGAGAATTCACCATCATCTAGCGCCAATGATTCGATAATAGTTCTAGTAAAATCTTGTCCACTCTCTAAACCCTCTTTATCCTAGGTGCAATACCAGCTAGTATTCTGCCTGTGGGTCCTCACTTTCAACCCACTCCTAGCTGAGAAGATGAACAAGTTCAACGCTATCCCGATCCTGGCTGACATCCTCAGCGATTCGGTCAAGGAGAAGGTGACCCGCATCGTCCTCGCTGTCTTCAGGAACCTTATTGAGAAGCCCGAAGATCAGCAGGTGAGCATGAGTTTCACAAGTATTTATATAGATCCACAGCAAGTTTTATTTTTATCTTGCTCACATTTAATATTATAGAGATCGTGTTGTCCTGCTTTAATCACGTTTGTTAAATATGATGATATGATGATACATATGATGGTATTGCTCTTGATCAATACCATCGTGTACGACGCAATACCTCTTGAAATTTGACCACCTATCGTCCCGCGCTAGCCGCATCCATTGACGTCCCGCGGCGTGTACTGTCATTAACAAAACTAACCACTAAACTGTAGTTGTGTCTTTCAGGTCGCCAAAGAGCACTGCATCGCCATGGTCCAATGCAAGGTCCTCAAGCAGCTGTCGATCCTGGAGCAGAAGCGTTCCGACGACGAGGACATAATGAACGACGTGGAATTCCTGAACGAACGCCTGCAAACCTCCGTGCAGGACCTGAGCTCATTCGACCAGTACGCTACAGAGGTTAAGAGTGGACGGTAAGTGCCGACGATAATTCTTCTTTCCAGTAGGAAACGTATTGCAGACTAGCTGCGCCCCGCGGTTTCGCCCGCGTGGAATTTTATTGGACTTAGGGGTTTTTTTGTAAAAATAAAAAATACGTGTATCATTATTTACTTTATAGTTTATTACGAATCACAATCTTTAATAACCCAATTCACCCCATTTTCAGGAAAATCTGAAAAATCCTTAAATACGTGCTCAATAGTTTTATATTCTCTCTGTAAGTTTCAAGCTAATTGGGCCACTGGTTGCAGAGTTACAAAAAAAACCTCAATAACTTCAACCCTCATCTTACCCATATAAGGGTTTTTTTTTTAAATTTTGAAATATGTGTTTAAATTTATTATTATTTAGATATATACAGAAAATGTCAGGTCAATAGCACTATGCATTAAAAAGTTACAGACATTTCAGTACGGAGCCAAATTAATCACAAACTTTAATAACCCAACTTACCCCATTTTCAGGAAATTTTTTAAAAACCCTGAAATATATTATGTTCAATAGTTTTGTATTCTTAGTATTCAGTGTAAGTTTCAAGCTAATTGGGCCACTGGTTAAAGAGTTACAAAAAACACCAAAAAAAACTTCAACCCCCTTTTTCACCCCCTTAGGGGTGGAATTTCTAAAAATCCCTTCTTAGCGAGAGGTTGTGTAGTAACAGGTACCAGCTTTCTAGCTTCAGCGGTTTGGGCTGGGCGTTGTCCCCAGAAAATCGCTTGTTATTTTTTATATTAAGATTGGTAATCGTGGTAGGTAACGATGAAGACAAACAGCTGCTGTGCCATATTAGAGAGGTGATGGACTGACCATCTTGTTGAAAAGCGACCATGGGACCTCTTGATAATATTCATAGAATCATCTCACCATAACATCTACCTAAAAGATTTGGGTGTTAGTTACTCTTTCGCGTCAAAGCTATTAGAGCTAATGAACGAGTCAGTTTTAGAGACTAGCTTCTGCACGCGGCTTCGCACGCGCTTTTCAAGTAGCCAATGTATGTCCCCGAGATAGCGTCTACCTCCCTGCCAATTTTCATTAGGATCCGTTCAGCCAGGCGGCGTGAAAAGATAACAGACAGACAGAATGACTTTGGCTTTTATAATATAAGTATGGATGTTTAACTACGCAACAAATTTAGACCTTGTAGATAGTAAAGCAAAAAATAAAGATTTTCCAAGCGATATAGAAAAATGTAACATTATCAGCAAAAAATATCTCATTTCAGCCTGGAATGGTCTCCAGTCCACAAATCCGCCAAGTTCTGGCGCGAAAATGCTGCGCGTTTGAACGAGCGCGGCCAGGAGCTGCTACGCACACTCGTCCACCTTCTGGAGAAGAGTCGCGACCCCGTGGTGTTGGCTGTTGCCTGTTACGACGTGGGGGAGTATGTGCGGCACTACCCGCGCGGCAAGCAGTGAGTATTTTAATTTATTTACCAACGATTTCTTTAGTGCGGCCGAGTCGAGTAGCCTCTTGTCATCAAGCACATAATACCCGATAGAGAGGAAATTTCATTTATTTTGTTTAGACAATTCCGCCAAATCACTGCGGCGACCACTGCACTCCGATTGTCCGATTGGCCGACTCAAGCATCATACTCGAGTTGGGTATGCAAATATTTTTATCGATATCGATAGTCAATGTTTATAAAATATGAGCGTCGGCAAAATTATTTACGTCAATAATAGTGAAGTTATGATTTTTAAAAAGTAAACAAATATAATTGTATAACTACAAGTGTGCTATTGTTATGTTAGATAGAAAGAATAAATTATTAAGGACTACCATAAATAAGAATCGCGAGAGTATTCCTAATAGGGCATCTTTATTATGGCTATGAGCAATCTCTTTCAATAATTGAAAATTAATGAGTATTGAAAAAAATAAAAATAGTTAAATTTTTTAGTATATCGATGAAATAATATGCAATTATTTCATAAAAGTTACACTGATTAAATAACTTAATCAAATTACTTCTTGTTATATCGGGAGTATCGATAATTATTATATAATGTCAGTTGTGCTGACTAGTACTAGAATAGCGAGCGAGAGTTGACATTTATTAGTGAAAAACACTGATCAGTTTCGGAATTCGAAAGACCGTATATCCTCTCTATTGGGTATGTGCTCAATGCCTCTTGTACACCTCTTGAGGCACCGTAGAAAGTACGGCCACAAAATGTAGTGTTGCTACTCTATGGTCGAGCTTAGAGTTAGCTGCAAATTATGTCAACAAATCCGAACAAAAAAAAAACTAAAATTCACCTGCTTGGAGTGAATAAAGATATATTGTTATTATGTAACAATATTTATTGAATAAAGGATCTCAAATCAACAATATTATTTGCAGATAATAAAAAAAACTACACCCTGAGAGGAAAACACCATCCAAATTTCAAGCCTTTAAAACCAGCCGTTAATACTATGCAATGTTCAGACCGACTTTTATGACGAAAAATCGCTGAAATTCAAAAATTGTGATTCTTAGGAGTATAAGGATCATTTTTGTAGAAAATCGCATAATCTACAATTTGGTCATCAATATTTTTATGATAAACCTTACCGTGGTAGAAAAATCTAAAAACCTATGTTTGTGAACTTTGACCTATAATAATTATTTTTGCACACTTTTTCATCTATGTAGACTTTTCACATTTTGTTTAATGAGGTGCCCCCGACGTTCCCAACAAAACTCAGCTTTAAGTAAGCCTATCACTAATTTTCGGACTAAATTAACCGGACTACGAGAGGATCCAGCTTCAAATAATAACCATGAGGATAGATTGCTTTCACAGAGTGCAGTTAAGAACTCGTGCGCAGTTCGTTAAACACTTTTTGTTATCTTTCACAGCATCATCGAGCAGTTGGGTGGTAAGCAGCGCGTCATGTACCTTCTGAGTCACGAGGACCCCAATGTACGCTACGAAGCCCTCCTCGCTGTGCAGAAGCTTATGGTCCACAACTGGTAAGCACATTATTATTGTTACTATAGAAATATTTAACTAAATTAACGCAATAAGTATTTATAAGCTTACGCGATCAGAACACATTATTGTAACTATTTATCGGGTATTCCAGTACTCCAGTCATCCCATGACCATGACTGTGTGTAAACCTGTCGAAGCGTCGGGAAAATGTTTTAACGGGTGTTTATCTCTTTTTTTTACTAAAAGCGATAAACACATCGAGCAGTTCGAGCGATAAACGGGTATTTATCGCTTTTATTTACTAAAAGCGATAAACACCCGTTAACACGTGCAGTGATAATAATCAATGGACGCATAATACACACATCACGATCTTGTCCTATTGGACTAGAACGTCATGTGGAGCGGCGGCTAACGATGAGGATCCTTACATTTTATCATTTGTAGGGTCATAATTCAATGTCGACCTAACTACTAACTTGTGTGCATGGTTCAAATAAACTTTTTGCATATTATTAACTAACCCCGAATACCCGAATATCGAATACTAAATTAAACTCTTTCTAGATGCAATTAAACGCAGCTCAAAAATAATGACTAGCATTGCTTAACCAAATTGGGGGAAAAATTAGCAGATAACAGACAAATGTATCTTTATTTTCCAGGGAATACCTCGGCAAGCAACTGGAAAAGGAACAAATCGACAAGCAGGCAGGCACTGTAGTCGGCGCTAAAGCCTAAATGAAATGTATTTTAAATGATAAATGTTTATTTAATTTGTTGTTGATGTTAATCTTTGAAGCAGTGCAGCCATTTTATTAAAGTTGTAAAGAACTATATTCTGTAGCTTTTGTGTGCCTATGGCAGTCACACACTCGTACAACTTATCCAATGAAATGTAAATGAAATAAGGCGCTTCGTTCCCATTATTATGACTAATTGTAAATATTATCCAGATATTTATTGTGTTGATATACTTAATCACAAAGCTGCAATATAATTCAAGCTATAGTGTTTGGTATTTACATTCCTAAAACGTCTATTGTTGTAAAATAATAGCAAATGTTTAAAAATCTGTAGCTCAAGACATAGATGTGATGTGACTACATTAAACAGCAGTATTGTGAATAAAGTTCATGAATAGTTTAACCGTTGTTTAATTTGATTATGACTGTCACGGCCGCTGGCCATTTTATTTAACACTAGCTGCTGTCCGCGGCTTCGCACGCTTTTTTACGGGATAAAAAGTAGCATATCTCCGTCCCCGGGATACCATCTACATCCCTGCCCCAAATTTAACTTAGATCCATTCATAGCCGTTTAGGCGTAAAAAGGTAACAGACAGAGTTACTTTCTTATTTATAATATTAGTATGGATGCTTGCACAGACTAGATATAGATACTACGTTGTTGTACAGTTGTTTAAAATTACCTTGTTATTTGTTATAGATTAAAAACAAGCATCATAATGCTTGTTTTTAATCTATAACAAATAACAAGGTAATTTTAAACAACTGCTTAAAAGAGTTACTTGAACTTAATTCAATAGTTCCATTTATTTGCTGTTGTGGCTTTACTTCTAGTCTATGCTTTACATTACGATCAGCTACTCTACAATAGATGGCGCTGTCAAAATTTTTTTTAAGCTATGATCTGCTACTCGACGTTAGATGGCACGTTTATAGAATAAACGTCATTTCAGGTTTGTCATTTTTAGATTTGACTTGACTTCTTTGTATTTGGTTTAGATTTCAACTTCATTTTAATGGCGCCGCTTGCTTTTCGCTAGGACTCTGCCAGTGTCAGTAGGTTTAGATTTGTTAAGTCAAGTCACTGTCAAGTAAAATATTTCATGACAAAAAGTTTGTGTTTTGGTGCTGTGTTGTTTCGATTCCAAAGTACTAGTAAAACTTAGGATTCTTCTATGAAAATTCATAATGGATGTTGAAAATGATATTGTAATTTTGAAAGATTACAAAACAACACCAGATATCGTACACGAATACGACCCAAGTGTTAAATTCGGGCATATTCCGCTCGTTATTGACAACGGTAAACTAACGCTGCATCTTTACTGTTTTTTTAGGAATTATGTTGTTAATTACGCGTTCTTTCTTCTTGCTTTGTAGGTTCTTACCAGTGTAGAGTTGGGTGGTCTATTTACGATGAGCCTCATTTGATCTTCAAGAACTTAATAGCGCGGCCAAGAAAGGACAGAGTCAAGAAGGATGCTGAACCTCCAGTTACACCGCCAATTCAAATAGGAAATGATATTCTAAACATAGAAGCAGTCAGGCATGTAGTTTACTTCTACTAAAATTACGGCTCTGTTCGTACTCAACCTTTAGCTATCTTGTTTTTACTAATGTTAACAGTCATTTATCCATCCATATCACAATACTTATCATGAATACCAAATTTCCAGGTTTCAACTCAAGACCCAATTCGATAAAAATGTAGTCACACATTTCGAAGTGCAGGAGCAAGTTTGTGACTACATCTTCTCACATTTGGGTATAGACAGTGATGGCTTTGTTCCACACCCCATTGTCATGACAGAAGCTTTTGTGACTCCTAACTACTGTAGACAGTGTAAGTACGAATTTTTATACAAATGACTCCAGAAAAGCAGCTGAAGATACAAGTAAAAATAAATAAATAAAGTGGTTAACATTTTAATAATCTACATCTAATCAAACATTATGTTCTATGTGATACTCATCTCAGCCGGAAGACATCCACTGCTGCACATAGGCCTCCCCAAAATCAATCACAGCAAGATAAAATAATACTGCTGTTTATAAAATGTCATATGTCATCAAATAAAGTATCAGAGGCTCCATATTTACAAAGGAATAGAATAAAAATATTTCTATTACTGTTTCCAGTGATGTCAGAACTTCTCTTCGAGGGCTACAGTGTCCCTGGAGTGTGCTATGGAGTGGATTCCCTTTTCAGTATGTACAGAAATGATATTGGTGATACAGCACTGATTGTGAACTGTGGATATCACACCATTCACATCATACCAGTAATCCGGGGCAGGGTGTATGAAGAGTATGCTAGGAGGATTAATTTAGGTATGTTTTCTACTGTAATCATAGATATATTACAAGGATGTATAAAATTTATTGTTTTTATGTCAGTGAGCTTTTAATTAAAATATTAAAAAACATCATTATACTTTTCGATAAAGGCAGGACACTGTAAGTTTTTATTATACAAAAATAAAAACATTTATTACAGAAGGTCTTAAAATACCTACAGATACAGTGTTTTAGACCTAGTTAACTAGCAATCAATTCACACTCTAACACTTTGTGTTAGAGTGTGAAAAAAGTGTGTTGTTGCATATTTTTTGAGATGTGTTTATTATTCCACTCACAGTTTCATTATTTTAGTAACTGTTTAAGTAAGTATTAATCCTAGTTGACCTTAGTTTGAATATCTAAGTTCTAACAAAACTTTTGTTGGATGGTTTCAGGAGGCAGTGAGATGACAGCATATCTCCACAAGCTCCTCCAACTCAAATACCCAGTTCACGTAAACGCCATTACGCTATCCCGCGCTGAGGAAATACTCCACGAGCATAGTTCCATAGCGCTAGATTACCAGGAGGAGATCAGGAAATGGGTGAATATAGACTTCTATGAGAAGTATGTGAAGATTGTTCAGTTACCGTTTGTGCAACCCACAAGCTCATCTACTTTGACTGGTGAGAATTTATACTTTTACAAAGGTGTAGTTAGGTACTCATTTGGCGATTAAGAGAAATAATTTAGTACTAGTTTCTGCCCGCTGCTTCGCACGCGTTGTTTCTATGGAAACGTTTAACGGTTATTTTATATCCCATGGGAACTGATATAAGGGATGGAAGTATGTTTGATTCCAGTTCTAGATCTACATCTATGCAAAATCCCAGCCCGTTCCGTTAAGTAATTTCGTCCCGACCTGTTTAGTGATTATGACGAGAAGTACATAATTAACATCAATCTATCCATCCATCCCCATAGTGTGATGTACCGCGTGACGTCTGTGCTTGTGTTCAAACCACGGTGATTCGGATTCTAATCGAGTTAATAACTAACAGACTAACGGTTACTTCGTTGCTTCTCTACTTTTAGTCTACATACCGAAGCGTCAGAAATCAAAAATATCACTTTATTTCCATGTCTGTTTGATTTTAAGAATTTGACTTTTTCTAAGTTTACATGTATTGTATTAATAGAAATAAATTTAGATTCTTGAATAAAAAGTGCAGCATAAACGGCCGTGAAAATCATTTGCAACGGACTATCATCATTTGAGTTTTGACCTTTCCAATATTTTGGCACAGTTTCATGCACTCAGATTGGCCTTCAGTAAAAAATTTAAAAATTCTTTTGAAAAAAATTAACTAAATGCTAAAACGATAAATAAGTTTTTTCTGATGCGTGGTTTATAAAGCCTTAATTCAATAAAAATACGATACCTGCTTAGCGTTTGTCTAAATACCTTCATTCTATGTAATGTATTAAGTTTATCAGTCATCTAGTACCTATAACACAAGCTCTGCTTAGCTTGGGGCTAGAAGATGCTGTGTGGATTGTCCAGCATTATTATTATTATTTTTCTCATCATTTATTTAAAATCTCGTTTTAAAATACATTTTTTACTAAGTATAGAAAATAAAATATTATAAAACTATTCTACAGTAAAAAATATATCAAAACGGTTAATCACCGGCCGCGAAGCTAGCGTCAAGCGACCGGTGACTAGGGCTGCAGAGAGAGCAACTTCCTGACGATGCGTGCCGAGTCTAGGAGTACCGCCTCTTGGATCTGACCCTTGATTTAACTTCCTAGCGAAAGTCTCTTGAGATGTTGATCGAGACTCTTTGCTATTACGCCG
Source organism: Eupithecia inturbata (assembly GCA_963662085.1). NCBI lineage: Eukaryota > Metazoa > Arthropoda > Insecta > Lepidoptera > Geometridae > Eupithecia > Eupithecia inturbata. The sequence goes on from OY759195.1 coordinate 7,475,539, forward strand.
CCGTTAACCGAAACGACTATCGAGACGACGATCGCTGAATCAACATTCCACATGCTGGCAAACTCGTTAGCCAACTCAAGTTATCTGCAAAGTTTATCTTTCTCAGCTTTAACGAGGTTAACATCATGTGGTATGGTGACATCAGCGAGCACCGCCCTCCGTTCTAACCGTTATTATTATTAACTTCATAGTCTTGACCCATTTAATAACTTGAAGTTTTTGAATAGCTGAACAACAAAAGGAGAGAAAGAGAGAAATGGCTCGCCGGCTGCTTGAAATCAACGCGAGGAAGCGAGAGGAAAAACTAGCTGAGGATGAAGAGCAACTAAGTCAGCTTCTTACAATACAGGTGGGTTAAGTCAAACAGGATCAGGTTTTCTTATAAATCATCATCAACTTTAGCCAATGCTAGTCCACTGCTGGACATCCTAATGCAATAAAATAGTAGTAATATTACTATAGAATTCAAGCACAGTTAAATTGTTAGGCTACAACTTGGATCCTTTGTTATCATGGAAAAATCATATCGACATCACGCGTAAGAAAATGTCAACTATATACTGGATCTATGCACTAAAGCAACTTAGGACAATGACGTCAAGCGCCGACCTCAAAGATGTGTACTATGCGTATATACGCTCCTACGGCATAATTCTATGGGGCAACTCAACTGACTATGAAAGGATACTGAAAATGCAAAAACGAACGGTACGGATACTAACAAAAGCGCATTACAGAGACTCATGCAGAGACCTGTTTAAAGAACAGCGAATTCTTACGTCAGTATCTGTGTACATACTAGAAGTCTTTAAGTATATGAAATCTAACCTAGACAAGTATGACATTATAGGCAAAGATAGGGACAACACGAGGAATAAAACCCAATTGGCAGCTTTATATCATAGATTTAAATTATCCGAAAAACTTCCAAATGTCATTGGAATTAAACTTTACAATAAGCTCCCATTAAGTATACAATCCATTGACAATTACCACAGCTTCGTCTGTAACGTAAAAAATCTTTTATTAGAGAAAACAATATATACTATAAAAGAGTACTTGGAAAATGACTACAACCAGTTAAATGTTAAATCTAGTACCTAACTTTCGTACCGAAAGAGTAAAATAGTGCCCATTTACAGCAAACATCATGTACTTCGACTTGTCATGACATGACAAGTCGAAGATTGTTATATTTATCACAATAAAAACATTGTTATTGTAATATAGGTATATCATCTTTGCCAATAAATGACTTTATTATTTATTCTTATTCTGTGCTATGAGTAATAACTCATAGTAGTAAATAACGAAGTAGTACCTTAGCGCTTATATGCTATGTAAGTAGAAAAGTTTACCTGAGTACCTAATACATACCACATTCTTTTAAATTCCAGGAAATGATAGAAGATGGCGACGCCGACGAATTCGATGAAGCTATCAGAGGTTTTGAAATAAAAAGCTATGAAGACCTGCAGGTAAAAGAGTTTGAATCCAAAATGGTAGACAAACTTTAAGGCTTAAAATAACGAACTTAAAAAACGAAACGGAAGCTAAAGCAGCTAGTAATATTAAAATTAAGTAAATTATTTTAAATTACCCTTCTGTCGTGTTAGCTCTGGAATCTTTGAGCAACTCGGGCTTAGCGTTTGTCTAAATATCTTTTCTTGCATTCCAGAAACAACTAACAATCGTGCAAGCGCGAATAGAAAAGAACAAGCAGCGAATAGCAATTGCCGCGAACCCTGAAGAGCACGTGGTGGAACCGCGCGTATCGGGCCGCCAGCCACCGAGCGACCCCGAGGCCTTCCAAGTGTGGCTCACTGAGACACGCGCTAAGGTATGAGGAACGTTCTAGAAACAACTGACAATAGTACAAGCGCGAATAGCATCAGCAGCGAACCTTGAAGAGCACGTGGTGAAACCGCGCGCTTCGGGCCGCCAGCCGCGGACCGACGCCGAGGGCTTCCAAGTGTGGCCCGCTGAAACACGCGCTAAAGTATGAGGAACGTTCTAGAAACAACTGACAATAGTACAAACAGCGAACCTTGAAGATCACGCGGTGAAACCGCGCGCGTCCTGCCGTCAGCCATCGACCGACCCCGAGGCCTTCCAAGTATGACACGCTCTAAGGTAACAAATGGACTTCTAAGGTCTAAATTCTAGAACGTTCTAGAAACAACTGATAATCGTACAAGCGCAAATCGGAAAAAACAAGCAGCGAATAGCGTCGAGCAGGTAATATCCGACTCGGGGGTTGCCGACTCGACTCCAACCGAACCTCACCCTAAGGGACTGAGTAAATTCGATGGTAAAGAACAGATTTTAGTACTTTACTTTTAGGCTTAATTCACACCGGAATGGCAGCGACGCGCATTGGCCACGCAACATTTTCTTGCTTTTTTAGGCCTTATACATACGTAGATAAAGTTTTAATTTATTTTATATTGACACCAGGATGACACTGGAAGTGCTCGCCGCGTCTTCGCTGCCACTCCGGTGTGAATTGAGCCCATCATATTAATTGACACAGACGCGACCACGAGAAAACATCCGAATTAAGGCATAAGCCGTTTAATTAGGCATTTTGAACGGCTTATTTTTGATTCGACCTACGAATGTGAAGATGTCGGGTCACGCTCTAGCCTAGCCGAACTGATGCGAGTGATCGACACCCTTTTGTCTGATGTGTGATTTTCAATTTGTATTGACATTTTTCTTCGGTTTTCCAGTACCGTGAGCTACTAACCCGCCGCGACGCGCGCCGCTCCCGCCGCGCCGCGATGGTGAAGCGTCGCACGGCCGCGGCGGCGGAGCGCATGCGCGTCATATCGCACCTAGCGGCCGCCGGAGACGAGTTCGGAACACAAGACTCAGACTGGGACGCCTACAAGAGGTATACATGTCAACGGGGCTGATGTGAAATTAGTCAAAACAGCGCTAAAATATGAGTGTCATTTTGATCTAAGATATAATTTTAGACCTTTTTTGTGTAATGTACAGACAGTTAAATAAACTCACAGATTGACGTTAAGTCAGTCTGTGATTTTATTTAACTGTCTTTGAGTCTGTGGCATCGGGAAGTTACCAAACGGATGAACCGATTTCCCCCTATTATACCGGGGGAGGGGAGGAGCATTCGCCCATGCAGTTAACACCTTCCTGCCCCTCTTGCTCTTTTTGGGGGAAGCCAATGTCAATGTCGGAACTCTTGATAGATGAATGTAATGTCTATGCAACAGAGAAGCTTACAAACAAATATATCGACTAGTAAATTTAATACAAAACTCCGTAGGCGGCTTTTAGATTTTTTTTTTATGACACTAAATAATTTTATAATCAATAAATTACCTAGGTACGTCCATAATTAATGGATAAACTGTTGATCCATTCCACCTAGCTTTAATCATAATTAAATCTATTTTGTTCACAGTTTCTACAAATTTAATTTAATTTATCGTTTTAGTATAAGCCGCGACGCAGACAGCGATTCGGACGCGGACGCCGAGCGACTACTGGAGCTAGAAGAATCACTGCGAGAGTTCGAGCCGCCGCCCGCCGCCGCTGACCAGTTCCACCAGCTGCATCTCGCTATTGAACCATTCAGGTAAAGGAAGATATTTCGTCAGAAATGAAAATAAGTCATCGTACTTATACATTTAGTCGCTGTAGGAGCACAAGGCACACGTGTCCGTCAAGTTAGCAGCCCGCCATGGAATTTGGTGGTTTCAACTGCCAATATCTGGGCCTTATCGCTAAGAGCGATCTCTTCCAGGCAACCTTAGGATGGACAAGAAGTGATTGAAAAAGTATAGAAGGTACCATGCCGGCATCAGACCAGTGCACACGTTTATCCGTTGCAACAAATTACACATCAAAATATAGAATTACGGACTTTCCTAAAATCAGTTCTACGTTTATGGTAATAAAAGTGAATTTCGTTCGTGCTTAACAATTGGAGTTACGTTTTTGCAACTCCGGGAAACCACCTCGAGTCGTCGCAGAATACTCATAGTAGTCGCAGCGCAAACGCAACAAGCGGTGCGAGAGCGAGTCAAGTGATTTTAGCAACAAGCGGTGCGAGAGCGAGTCAAGTGATTTTAGCAACAAGCGGTGCGAGAGCGAGTCAAGTGATTTTAGCAACAAGCGGTGCGAGAGCGAGTCAAGTGATTTTAGCAACAAGCGGTGCGAGAGCGAGTCAAGTGATTTTACGTCTTGTGAATTCCTAGCGTACCGCACGAGGATACGGGCCTAACGATGACTACACACCATTCACCGAAAAATACGAATCTCCAGTGTTCAATCGGAACCAGACCTACGCTCGCCTGGTATTTCTGAATTTTGCACCCCAAGCAAAAATTATACACCTTTGCAGTTTAAACGTAAGCAGCCGGACCCCGATACGAACATAATCAAAGAAGAATTAGCCTTATTTCGTGATCAAATGATGGTCTTTTTTAAGGAGTTTGCAGCTGAACAGAAAGCAGACGTCGCTGACTTAAAAGAAAGCCTCACAGAAATCAGGGACGAGATTAAAATGGTTAAAAATGTTACTGAAAATTTGACACTAAAATACGAAAATGTTAGCCAGGAGGTAGTCAATATTAAAACCGAAAACATAGATATTCGCGACAAGCTGAAATCCCTGGAGAGCGACATTAATTTGATAAAATCTTCTAGCCAAAGTAGCCAATTACAGAGCAATGGAACAACTTTGACGTCGAGCGTATGTGCTGCATACGCATCCCTTACGCATCGCAAGAAGCTATGTTTCTAGAACTTGAGGAGAGGCACCGCCGCATGAACAATATTATTGTTGTAGGTATTCCAGAGCCTAGCGAGAGGAATCCAAAGATTCGACAACAACATGATCAAGATCAAGTCATGAAGGTACTTGGAAAAATTCACGAAGGAAAGGATTGCCCTGCACCAATAAGATCCTTAAGGCTTGGCAAATACAACCCTGATAAAGACCGTGTTATAAAAGTCTGCCTCCAATCTGCAGAGGAAGTAAAACTTACTCTACGCAATAGATCCAAGCTACCAGAAAATACATTAGTATTTTCTGCGTAGACGCGGACATTAGTCCGCGTCTATGCAGACCAAACGCCGTCGCAGAAATCCTTCCTTCACAAGATCCAGGAGGAACTAAAAAACCGCGGGAAGAACGGTGAACTCGACCTCGTGATAAAATACGTCAAAGGGATTCCAAAAATAGTAAAAAACGTTTCAAAAAACTAGTAAAACTAACAACAGAGAGATATGATTCTAAAAATACCTACCACTACATTAAATCTACCTACGACAACATATTCTACGCACCGTCTTCCCTCAAGATTTTTTACACTAATATGCGTAGTATTCGCACCAAGGGAAAATTCGACGAGTTGCAGTGTATTTTGAGGGCAATGAACTGTATTATTCACCTTATAGTTATTACAGAAAGTTGGATTAAATCGGACGAAGAAGCTAAATTGTTTTCCTTACCAGAGTATTCACATTCCTACAATATAAGAAAAGACAAAAAGGGAGGAGGAGTTTCTATTTACATACACAAAAGCCTATCTTATGATCAAATAGAAAATTCAATAATAGACGGAATCAGCTACCTATGGATATACCTACATCGTTACAATCTCCACCTCGGTGCAATCACAAACCTGATAAGAAAAATACAAAGCAATTTGTAGAAACCTACTCACAACAAATAGAAAACCGCAAAAATAGTATTGTCGTGGGTGATTTTAACATCGACCTACTGTCTAACAACGACAGACATACGCGGAACTACCTTCTAATGTTGCAAGAGAGCGGATATCAAGTCTTGAACAAAATCGAAGAAGAATACTGTACCCGTCAGAGTTCCACTACAAAAACGATCATCGACCACATATGCACGGACATGTACAGCTCCTCATACAATCTTACAATAATAAATTCAAGCTTGTCCGATCATAAACAATTGACCTTGGAACTCGTCAAACAAAAGCACTGTCATAAGCAAAGAATGCAATACGAAGCAGTGGACTACCCTCAATTATACGTAAGCATGCAAAATAATATAAGTTCGCTACTAACAACTAAATGTACCTATTCTACTTTAGAATATTTTATTAAAAGCTATATAGATAAAAACAAAACATTAAAAACCAAAATACTAAACGGACCTAGGGACGACTGGATAAATAAATCAATTATTGAGGCAATTAACAATCGTAATATCTTATGGACGCGATTTAAAACAGACTCTCAGAACGACAAACTTAGAATTTTTTTTAAAATAGAAAGAAATAAAGTAGGTATGTTAATAAAAAATAGCGAAAGATATCCCGAAAACTTATCAAAACAATACCTACTACACACTTACCTACCAACAAAATAAACCAGCGGACGAAATGCATTTCTTACTGCCTTGTACCGAAGGTGAGATTTATAAAATAATACACAACCTCGACTCGTCCTCCAGCACAGGGCTTGACGGAATCAGCACGAAGTCCGTTAAATGCATTTCGGACATAATTATCCCCGCACTAACAAACTGTATTAATGAATGCCTCCAAGATGGCATATTTCCGGATAGTTTAAAAATTGAACCCCTATTTACAAATCTGGAAGTAAATCCGACCCGGGGAATTACAGACCCGTATCAGTTTTACCCGTTATCTCCAAGATCTTTGAGAAAGTTATGTACAATTGGCTCGAGCATCACCTTACTAAAATAAACTTTTTATACGAGCATCAGTACGGATTTAGACCGAAGTCGAACACATTGGCGGCTACTATCGACCTAATAACAAAAATTAAGGTAAATATAGATGAAAAATCATATTTTTTGGGAATATTTATAGATTTTAAAAAAGCTTTTGACACAATTAGCCACGAGATACTTGTAAAAAAACTTTGCGACTTAGGTATTAAAAATAAAGCTTTAAAATTATTTACATCATACCTAGCGGATAGATACCAAGTTGTAAAGATAGGAAATAGTGAGAGTTGTCTCCAGAAAATAGCCTGCGGGATTCCCCAAGGATCGATTTTGGGAACTTTAATTTTTTTGATATATATTAATAATATTAGCCAAATGGGATTAAAAGGACACATTACTTTATACGCCGATGATACCTGCCTATTCTATTTCGGTCCAAATCTCGGCGAACTGTTTAAGGATGCGCAAGCCGACTTATTCAAATTTAACATTTGGTGCCAGAGCAATTTAATAACAGTAAACGCAAAGAAGACATCTTTTATGATATTTGCAGCAAAAAATAAAAAAATCTCACACTTACCGACACTTGCTATAGGTAGTTCGATGATACACCGCTCGAGGCAGGAGAGATACCTAGGTCTAATACTCGACGACGGCCTGACCTGGCGATCGCATATTGAATACGTAAGAATTAACTAGTCTCGCTAACGGGTGCGCTGCGGAGATCTGTAGGATGCGTTCCACGTAAAGTTCTGATGACTATCTACAATTCCCTAGCTAAATCTCATTTACAATACCTATTAGAGGTATGGGGAACTGCAGCAGTGACTAATCTAGAATCATTACAAATATCACAAAACAAATTAATTAAGGTTCTGTATAAATATGACTACCTAACTAGCACATCTATTATTTACAAACAAACCAACATTTTTAATATCAAACAACTATATACTTACCTAACCTGCATCCTTGTTAAGAAAATATTAACTAAAAAAATACATACGCAAATAACACTTACAAGTAAAACCTATACCTACAATTTGAGAAATAAAAATAAGTTAACACTAAGGAGTCCACGAACCAACTACGGAAAAAGAAACATTCTTTATGAAGGTGCGCAGATGTACAACAGCTTACCCGATAACATTAAGAACTGTTTATCAATGCACATATTTAGGAAAAGACTGAAACAGTATATTTATGATAAGATCTTTTAAGTTAGCGTGGCGGTACCAACAAATAATGTAAAACTTACTACTACAATTATTATCAAACTGTTATAATTTAGTATTAATTAGTTAAGATAGTACGTAAGATTATTGTATGTACTCATTTAAGTGAACATTGTTCTTTTGAGTAAATAAATTCGTTAAACTGAAACTGATAGACGGTAGCGTAAAAACAGAAATAATGTTTAGGTAGTAGGAAGAAATGAATATACTTAGATATACAGGGAATATACATATGGGATATGATATACAATTTGATCGGTCAGTATGGGAAAGTCTAAAACCTATAAAGACATACGAAGATCTCTTTTCAGGAACCATGTCATCGATTTTAGTAACAAGAAAAACAGCATTCATACATTTAAAAAAATTATACTCAGCTTGGGAATCAAACCCCGACTGTTTTGAAAAATAAAACGAACACTATTTATTTTAGCGTTTTATAGATCTGAGTGTAGTTTGCCAAGGAGATTGTATCGCGGAGAATCTTATGCTACTTTTTATCCCGAAAAAGTGCGTGAAAAGCCATTCAGATCACATTCATTTCTAAATTCTTTTCCAGAGCTGCAGAACTAATGTTCCAGCCATCGATGATGGGTAACCTCGAAGCAGGTCTGGCGGAGACGTTAGAGTATGTCTTCAAACACTTCAGCGCGGAGGATCAACTGCTGCTGGCCAATAATGTCTTTATAACTGGAGGCGCTTCGCAGTACCCTGGTAAGATTTATTACATACACATTATTTTGGACTTTTTCGGCTTGTGTTCTTCGAAAAGATAAATGGACAATCTAGTTGACGTTTTTGACACAAGGTTTCCTAAGTTTTACGAAGTAAAACGACGGAACTGCTAATTGTCTGATATTTTTTCAAACAAGATCACCCTTAGCTAAGACGTCTAACAAGATTAGTTAGTTTATCTCATAAGCTAATTCTATAGTTAGTTAATAAAGTTCCTATAAGAATTTCGAATAAGAGCTCATCAATGAGAAATATTACTTGGTTCGCTTATGAGCCGTAAGTATCAAGCAAGATTGATTTTTATTTTAAGTCGAAAATAGCGTATCGAGATAAATCCAAAAGAACCTGTTTAGTTAGTATGTCTTAGACTAGATTTTTATTAGAATAGCGAATAACCAATCTATTAAAGAAATTTACTTGGCTTAGAGAATTACCAGGCAAGATTTATTCTATTTTAGGTCTAAAAGAATGTCTTGTGAGAAGCCAAACAGCACATAAATGAATACAAGATTTTTAGAAGACCCCTTCAAAAATTATCTGTGCTTAACTTTTTAGATTACCAAGATTCGTCCTATTACAGGTCTAAAAGAGCGGCTAGAGCGAGAACTACTAGAAATGCGCCCGTTTCAATCATCCCACAAAGTCGTAATGGCGAAAAACGCCTGCCTAGACGCATGGTATGGAGCGCGGGACTTCGCTGGAGGCAACGACTTCGAAAACTGCTGCATTACCAAAGAGGAGTACTACGAAATGGGAGGAGAGTTCTTAAAGGAACACCACGCCAGCAATAAGTATTTTAAGAGTCCGGCGCCGATTGTGGATAATACTTTAGCGCCGGCGGGGGACGCGAATGTTGTGAAGGAAGAAATTGTTGTGGATTGTTAGCTTTAGGATACAGTAAGTAATAAATTTATATTAAATTTATACGCTTTTTCTATCTGGGGCCCAATGTTGCTAACAAATCGCTTCACGATCCAATGGTATCGTCCCAGAATCCTTAGCTGAAATACATCTAGATAGTGAGGGCGGCGGAGCGCCGCCGCCGAATTATATTTATGTATATAAATATCATTGATCAATATTATCAGTATTTATTGAAAATAAATATTGAAAATAGCACCACCGCGGCGCGGCGGTGCTATTTTCAATGATATTGATCGGTAGTTTGGTTTCAACCTCGACACTTGACGTGTCTCTGTAGTTTCTTTAATCTTAGGTAGAATACCTAAAACGTGTCTATAATGGCTTTTCTACGACAATACCATTAGCATAGTGAAGGGATTCGTTTAGCAGAATAGAGGCCCTGGTATGAGGCGCGAGAATTATTTGTTCTCAAGATCCTCATCATCAGCAGTTAGTTATCTACCTAATGAGCTAATTTAAAATGAAGGGAGTATTCAATGAAACAAGTCATTTAGCCACAAATATCATGGCACCGTTTATTTTCTCCTCTACATGGCTTCTAAAAGAATCGTGACTTGTTATTTTGCATTCATAAAACATTTATTTTTTCATTAGAGCTCAGCAAATGAGCTTTTATTAATTTCAAAATGTATATTCTCATAAAATTAAGATATAAACTCTGTTTTTACTTTGATCTTTTCAATATAAATCACTATAAACTGAAAAATTTTATATTTGTTAGTTTAATAATTATATAATAATATTGATTGATGAGAGACTATAATAAAGAGTACATTTAAAAAATCACATTAAAGCATATACATAATGCTGACTACATAAATGCTCTTACAGCCTCACCCTACGCCTAGTCTCTTCAAACCTTCTGCAACAGTATACTCAACATAGTAACAGTTAAAAACAAATAAGAGACTATTACCAACCAATAATAAGATAATTTTTATCACAATCACTTCAGACTATAAAACAATACTTTAAGTAATATTCTTTGTAAAGGAGGCTGTGAGAGCTCTATTCACGTGCAATGTAAATACACCACAATTAACAAATCTAACTTATTTCAAAAGTAAAAACTAGCCTAATAATTTTAACAATAAAGTAAAACAGCTGTAATTAAAAATATTGGTCATAAAATGAACTCTGCAGAGCTATGACTAAATGACCGCGCACAAACCATGCCATGATGTTTGTTTGGGATTATAATAAAAAATTGCAATCAAGAGTTGTAAATTACTCCAAAACTTTGTTAGCTATGGCTTACAGCCGAGTAATTTAGCGATAAATTCTTACAAATAGTAAAAAACAGTGACTTAGAAATAGCTCTCAGTAAAAAAAAAAGGTTAAAATCCTTAGGCTGTACTCTTGTATGATTATAATGTAAGCAACGCAATAATGTTGGCAAAGCGGAAGTTCGCGTAATCTAACGATACAATTAAACTAAATAGGTATGTATCTTAGACATTATGATTATACGGTGTTCGCTGTAACTACACAATCAAGGTCGGTCGGCGGCGACTGCTACCCTAGACTAGTCTGCTTCCACAAGGTTTAATTTCCCATTTAAAGGTGGGTACTGACCGGTGTTACGGGCCGTAATGTACCATTCGCAGCGAGCATTCAACTTTACGCTTTGGGCTAAAATCCGTTGCGAGCGCATTCTTTCCCCATGCTGACTGCACGAACGCTCGTTGTGGAACATGTTACGCCCCGTAACGCCGGTCAGTACCCGGCTTAACATACATTGGGTAAGGATATGTACTTTCTCTAACCGAATGTCAAAAGCAGCTCACTACATAACTGGTCCGATACCACAACCGATCCGATGGTCAAACAATACAAACTCAATAAACATTCCTAACTGCCGATAAAGGATTTGAGTATTCTTTTACTTCCATCAAGCTGAGAATTCCTCAGTCTTTTCTACGGCCGAAAAAAGGAAAGATAACTAATACCACTTTTTCACGGAATTAAAATAATAGAAATGGTATATAATTTTACATTCTACATTACGGTATACTGACATCATCGGTATGTAAAATATTATACAGTGAAATATCAGTTTGTGCATCCCATATTTCACTGGTTTCTTCTATTGTCCTAAACCATTACGAAATATATTGATAGAGGCGTAAAAATGGTCCACTATGAGTTTATGTACATTTCGTAAGAGAAAGGACCGCATCCAAGTTCCGCAGAAATCCTCGGCGAGGATCAAGTAACGAACATTTATAATAAGAAAACAATATAGAAAGCGAACATTATAACAAAAAAATATATTAACTAATTCTAGGATGAATAAAGAAACAAACATCCTCGCCGAGTCGTTCAAAAGATGGATGACTACATAAACTATAATATATTTATTTATATATGATTCTAGTTCGCTATGTTGGTGTTTCTATTTATATATTATAATTTTTATCTAGGTTTGGATAATAATAAGATACGGTATAAACATCGGTACGCAAGTGGGTGCTAACCCAACACTTCTACATACAAACTATTGATAACTATATTGTAAAATTGTATGTGATCATGTTAATGGTATCTGAAGGTTTTATACTACTCTTTAAACCAAGTTCTAGTTTGTCTAAGTAATACTGTTATCAATGGCTTGGTAAGAAACTTACTAGTTTTTCAAAAGATATTACAGAAACTACCTCTTTTTTTTCTGGGCAACTAAATGCATCCGTTATATTTATTTTATCTTAACTTATTAAGTTATTACGTTACGTGTACACATTTTATTTTAAATGATAATGAGATATTGGCCTATTTTTCAAGTTTCCTTCAAATACAGAACTATCAAAATATAAAAAAATATTGACGACTATCAAACAACATCCATATGTATATATAATATAATATGTATACTTATGTATCTACAAGAAATTTTGATTTATAGTACCCAATGTATAGTTCTGCTCTAATTCTAATTTTTATTTCCCATCCTATATATTCTCAGTTCGATATACACGCACGATCGTAGAATAGAATATACAAACAATTAGTACTTAATTTATTCTTGATTGTATTCTTTTTATATATCAGATAAATAAACACTACCAATAATGTTATTTACAAGTCCTGACCCAGAACATGGACACATACATAATAGAAACAGAAACAAAATAAAATAAAAAATTCAAAAATAACAACAAGGAGCGAAGAATAAACAATAGTATAAAAACGTCGGTATAATATATTACGAGAATATAAAGTTCTTTAGATATTCTATCCAGCTACCCTGACCAGACTTAACTAATCTTACACTACCACGTCATTTATATAGAAATGGCACCAATCTATCTTTGATATCAATAATGGCAAACCATAGGGATTCCCTGCTGCCGCGGACACAACGCACTCTCGTGCTAAGAACGGTCTCAAGGTATTGGAAGACTACTGCTCTAACTAACTCTATCAAATATTTATATACGAAAGACATTTACTGGAAAGTATTGCCACACTTTAATCGAGGTGAAAAAATAGAATCGGCAATATCCTAATAGTGATCATGATCTATATCTATGATGGTGTTATGAATATACCTATGTACCTACATAGTGATTTATTGTGGATAAATAATGTTTGTGTCAATGGTGTTACAACTGATATTGCCTATGTCGCTATCCGCTAGAAGGCACACAAAGTTTTTAGTAAGAAGCATCTCAAATTATATGCTTTGTCTAAAAGGCCCATAAACCTGCATAGCATGTGGTAAGATCACAATTATTGCCATGTACCACACTCGGAGGTCCGACTACACACATTGAACACTGAACATAACTTTATTTCAACTTTTAAAATATATATTGCCAATATTAAGTTGCAACAGGCACTTCTCTGGATTTCTCCAATAAACATCAATATCATAAAGTTAATCTTGATAGCTTCAAATAAAGCCACAAGGGGCATCTGTATGGTGTATTATTTTATTTGTACTTAGGATTATTATCTTTATTTATGAATCAGATGTGTTAACTTAGTAAAAGTGGAGTAACTATTTTTTACAGTGCTTAAAATACTTTCTCACTTCAGCAACAACAGTCCTTTATCAGAACTTCCATACACTGACACGTTCTAAGTTAAAGCATCGCAATAAGATATCGTTACATTTCCAATACGTTTAAAGAACGGGAACGAGAAAAACCGAACGACGCACGTTAAATTTAGAATTTCGTTTGGTGATTTACCATATGTTTCCAAAATTTATCACTAAGCAAATTAGAATATGAGATCAAAAAATTTAGGCCTACAATCTACAACGATGAGACTTTTAAGTATTGATTTATGACCGCCACTACGGAAATCGATATACTATGTGATGGTATGAATAAATCGCAGTCGCGGGTATAAATAACAATGCTCAATAACATAGGCGGTACGCTACATGACTACACGCTAGGGCCTGATGCTGTCCACTGGCGTAGGGTTCCACAAGCGTACTCGTACATACCGACCGATGCTGGCGCTCCAGCTACCTCCGACGAACTCAACAGTGGATATAAATAAATAACTTGTAATAAAATAAACAATTAATCTGTGCATGAGTCCATGCTGATCTCTCGGGAACTCCCCGTAAATACGATCCGTGAGCTGCTCTTTTAGCATTGCATTTGCGCGCTTCTCTATCAATAGCTGGAACAAAACGGATCTTTATAATTCATTTATTTTACAAGTGCGTTAGAGTCAGATACATAAGAAAAACGAATAGGCGCATAGTAAGTTAAATAAAATCCATATTATAGCGGCAGAACACACTCGTCGAGACTACCAGAGACAGGCCGAGTACGGGGCGGGCTCGTCTCGCCTCGGGGTCGTAGGATCTCCTCATGTCTCGGCCACAGGTCAAGTGAGAGTGTGGACAATCGCGTCCATCGGTAGGTAACCCCCCAGTAGGCCAAGCACGGGGATGGTTGTCTAGGGTAGAATAGAGAAAAATTACGTCACTTTGTCATCGAATGCGTAAATTGTTTGAAATACATTTCCTTTCACTTCAACAATGTACGCAATGTATAACAATGCGATGTCATTATTGTCTATTCTACCCTAGACAACCCTCCCCGTGCTTGGCCTACTGACAGTTTCCAAGTCTCGTAGTTATATTAGGTCCTTACATATGAAATTGGCGTTTTGTATGGGAGGAACAAAAAGTCGAATATTTTTTAATATAATATATTTAATTAATCAAAGTATGAACCATGTAAGAAGCTCAGTTGCAAGCAAGTATGAAGCTCAGTTGGATTCCCCACATAAAAGAGATCTCCAGAAAATTCTATTCCTCAATACACTCGCTTCTGCGTCTTAAAAACTTCCTCCCGATTCCTACTAAAATCACTCTTGTAAACTCTCTCCTCATTCCAATTATCGATTATGCTGACGTTGTCTTCCTCGATCTTAATGAGAATCTCCTTAATAAACTAGACCGTCTAATAAATACGTGTATCCGTTTCGTCTACAATCTCCGCAAATATGATCATGTAAGCAAATACCGCGCTATGCTAAAATGGTTACCTATTCGTGAACGAAGAAAACTCAGGATCCTTTGTCTACTGTTTTCAGTTATAAGAGACCCTTCGGGTCCTATTTACTTGAAGGAACGCTTTCATTTCCTGGCAGACGATCACAGTAGAAGTCTCCGCTCCTCCGATAATCTACTCCTATCTATACCAGTGCATAACACCTCCTTCTTTGGAAATTCTTTCTCTATAGAGGCAGTGCGGTTGTGGAATGACTTGCCTCTGGACATTAGAAAGGCAGATACACGAGATGCTTTTAAGCAAATGGTGCGCAGGCTTTTTCTTAAGAGGTTATACCAATAGTTAATTTACTTCATAAAATGTTTTTGTTTATTGCTTCATATTTATGCTTTAGATAGGTATTTAGGTATAAGTATATATAATATATATATATATTTATTAACTATTATTAGCACGCCAACCCCCTGTAAAAACCATATGGTTTTGGTCGGCAGGTAGAAAATGCCTCGGCATTAAGCCCACCCTTTGTACCTTAAAGTGCAATAAAGTGTTAAAATAAATAATAAAATAACCATTATTTTCTATGCACTTTTGCCATCTTATAGGTAGTTCATTGATCCCTTTACTAAAAAAACCAGTCGGACGGGAATCAATAAAATCTTTGAAGGCGATTTGGACTGCCCCATCGGAGTTGAATTTTTTCCCTTGCAAGAAGTTATCCAAATTTCGAAAAAAATGGTAATCTGTTGGAGCAAGGTCCGGGGAGTACGGAGGATGTCTTAGACTTTCCAATTGAAGCTCTTCTAATTTAGTAGCCGTCTGTTGCGCAGTGTGTGGTCTAGCGTTGTCGTGAAGCAGCAGTGGCGTGGAGCGATTGACCAGCCTAGGTTGTTTAGCCGCTAGCTTTTCCATCATGGTTTGCAATTGCTGACAATAGACATCAGCCGTAATAGTCTGGCCAGATTTGAGAAAACTGTAATGAACAATACCGGCACTAGTCCACCAAACGCTTACAAGTAACTTTTTTGGGGTTAATTTTCGCTTGGGGCAGGATTTGGCTGGCTGGCCAGGATCCAACCATTGCGCTGAGCACTTCCGATTATCGTAAAGAACCCATTTTTCATCACAGGTAATGATTCGGTTTAAAATACCTTCATTATTGTGCCGGTTTAGTAATGTAACGCAGCAGTCGACGCGCGTTTGCCGGTTTGCTTCAGTCAATTCGTGAGGTACCCACCTTTCAAGCTTTTTAATCTTCCCAATTTGCTTCAAGTGAATTAAAACAGTTTTATCACTAACATCGCAGCCTGCAGCTAACTCGGACGTGGTTTGCGATGGATCCGCTTCCACAATAGCCTTCAACTCTTCATTATCAACTTGAGTCTCAGGCCGTCCACGGGGCTTGTTCTGCAGGTCAAAATTTCCAGAACGAAAACGTTGGAACCAAAAACGAACTGTGTTTTCTTTTGCAACACGACCGCCATACACATCATTCACCCTTCGAGTTGTTTCCGCAGCACTAGTGCCACGGCGGAACTCGTACTCGTAAATAATGCGATATTTTAAGTTTTCCATTTTGTAAAATGAGTGACGCAAACAGAAAAAAACAGAAGAAAACAAAACAAATGAATGACGATCATCGAAGCACAAATACATGAGTCTATAGCTGTACAAATTTGAATTTGGAATTCCTTACCAAAGAGGAGAAATTTGTGATTAAAGTGGCCAGTACGAAAAACGCCAATTTCATATGTAAGGACCTAATATTATTTTTTGGTTTTTATTATTACATTTGTTCTTTTTTTTTTAATAGGCTTTTATTGACAAAGAAAATTACAATTCAATAATAAAAACAAATTAGAAGCAGTATTTACAATTGAAACAATTAAACTAACTGCAGACTGTTGCAAACAATCTACAGGTAGCTCAACTGATCCATAGCGATATCAGTCGGAAGCGTCCCCAAGACGCTGGCTGCATTGCCCCGCTGTATGGCAATGCTGATGCGCTGCGCCAGATACCCACCAGCTCTCGGGTCCCGCGTCGTTAAATTTGTTGTTTTATATAACAGTTTGCTATCTTAATTTTAGGGGGCGGGGGGTGTTACCTATTGAACGTCACGGTACCTCAAGAGCACGAACGCCCGAGACATTGAGTTGTCTCGCCGAGTGTGTACTGCAACAATTTTCGCAAATTTCATGGGGTTTTGTACTCTATTTTCTTGTTATAAAATAAAGCTCACCTGTTTTTCAGTCTGCCATGTGCAGTGGGCCAGACATCTGGGGCTGGGGCGTCGGCGTATGAGGTGGCGGGGGCGAGGCTGGAAACATTATTACTTTAGTCACAAACGGCATGAAAATGCATTATTAGTGATTCGAATGTTGAGACCACTGACATTACTAAAAGAGAAGACAAGGCAAATTCTTACATTGCGTATTCGATAGTTGAGCTAGATTACATATACACGCAGACACGTACCCTTACAGAAACATTAAAAAAAAAAAAAAAAATAATGCTGGACAATCCACACAGCATCATCTAGCCCCAAAGTAAGCAGAGCTTGTGTTATGGGTACTAGATGACTGATAAACTTAATACAATATATAACATAGATAGATATTTTTTATTATATATAGAAAATACCCAGAACACCCGGAACAAATATTTGCAGATCGTACAAACATTTGTCCCAAGGCGGGAATCGAACCCGCAACCTTCTGCGTCGCAGGCGGACCTTCGCCCGCCGCGCCAAATCGGTCGTCAAAAAACTCTGTCATTGATTACAATGTGCACGACATTCCCAATGTCGTGCACATTGTAATCAATGACAGAGATAGGGAGACGTACTGAAACTGAAGCGTGAAAGAGACAGCAACGGTTATCACAGCTCCGCATCCACACATAACAGACTCAAACATAATATTAATCGGGAATTCCCCTCTGCAGAATATTTATTGTAAGGTACCGTTATACCGCGTTCGTGTCACACGGGCGTGTTTTTGTATATTCTATCCTTTTTTTACAAAATTATTTTATAATTTTAAGAGTACTTAAGCATGAAAGGTAATTCCTGACGCCTTTTTTTGTTTCCCTGAATGATTCAAGCTCTTGCTCTTGGCAATGAGACGAGACAGCACGTGCTCACGAGAAAGAGTTCAGCCAGCTACTGACGTCAGTGCGTCAGCTAGACGTAGTTTTATCGACTCAAGCGCGGTGACTAGGTACCTTATATTCTCTTTTTGTTATATCAATGGTCGAGACTAGAAAGATCAATCAAACTTTTTAAATTGCTCAAATGACAACATAAATTCTACAAAACAAATTGTTGACAATTTAGTTTTGTTGTGATCTTGTTTTAAAATTTCCCGAAATTGGAGAAAACGCTAAAATGTGGACTGAGGCGATAAAAAAAACTGGACTTAACGCTTTTTCAGTATCAACTCTCAGAAGTGAGACTCTTGTACAGAGTTGTTTTAATATGTTTATCTTTTTAGTTGCGGCGATAGCGCGTGTTTGATTACTCACAACGGGGGAAATGCTAGGTTAGTAGGCATATTGGAATCCTTATCTAGAACTAAAATAATTTTGAAGTACAGGCTTTAGATCTAAATTTGTCTATCCAAACAAATAGCTTAATGACGCTGTAAGAGTTGAGGCAAGCCCCTTACAATCCTGCAGTAAGCAGCAGTATTCTGTTTGTTCAGATTTATGTCAATGGAAAGAAACAACAGACTCTTAACGGTATATTAGTTGAGAGAGGTTTTTATGTAAGAGAAGAGGTTCAGAAAGGGAGTTTTACTCACAAATAGAGGCGATGGATTGCGGCGACATAGCCTGCATCTTCTGGGCATCTTGCATCGACACCTGTGTGCCCTGTGACGTCATATAACGGTTCACCATCGGGACAAAGCTGAAAATACAGGGAAATAAGGTTGAAATAGGTAAATAATTAAAGGTATACATAAAAATAAGTAGTAAGTGTTTAGGTGTTCTAAATAAAGGTCATGGCCATAAGAGGACCAAACTGTGCAATTATTTCCAACGTAGGTATTATATATACACTTGATGTTGTTGTGAACAATATCGAACATTTGAACAAGGTAAATTAGAACCATCTAAATTGACACACACATGATTCGATAACTCCATCATTGTTTATGCCTCAAATAGCGATCTTGATCCGCTTTCATCCATTCAACTCTAGGACATTTTGGCTTTAACTGTAAGACTGATCCATACTATCCATGCTAATATTATAAATTCGAAAGTAACTCTGTCTGTTACCTTTTCACGCCTAAACGGCTGAATGAATTTCAATTAAATTTAGCAGGGAGGTAAATGGTATCGCGGGAACGGACATAGGCTACTTTAAAAGCACGTGCGTAGCCGCGGGCAGCAGCTAGTTGTAAAATTAAAATAATTGAAATTTCCGCTTCCGCTACAAGTCGTCGGTCCATCGAGTGGGAAGACTTTCAACACTCCACTTCTTTACTCTCCAGCGGTTATTAGAACGTGGTAAGTATTCCAGGTTGTATTAAATGCAAAATATTACCTGATTAAAGGGACTAACCTCAAATCACAGACGCCGCCGGGTGAATCAAATCCGCCGTTATTAGAGTTGGTGTTGGTAGCGACGGAGTTCAAATTGCCGATGCTGTTGGCTGACATGTTGCTGTGGTTGTCGCGGTGAACGCGGTTGTGGTGACTGCAAAAGGGAATTCAAAGTTTTACACCTTGTGTTTACTTATCTATTGTAAGCTGTACTAGTCATAAAAATCGACCCACTCTTGGTTTAATTATCTCAAAGGGTAAGCAGATTTTTTGGCTAGTGTATAAGATGTTTGCTGTGCACGAGGGGAAAACCATTGGCACGGAAAAGTCGGCGGCCCTAGGTATCGTTGGATTGACGAAGTGGAAACTAATCTCCGCGAATTCGACTCTACGAGCTGACTAGAGTCAGCTCCTAACCGAGACACCACGGTGGTGTCTCGGTCGGAGCTGCGAAGGCCAAGATCGACTTTAGGTCGAAGAGCCGCAGGAGTAAGTATTACTGGATAGTGGGTAGTGTAGTGGCACATCATGTCTGCGAGCGGTCACGATTGAGACTACGCCAAATGGAAAGGCTTAATGTGTTCTTTAAAGTTCGGTAAGGACACAACACAAGGCTTTGATTTTCCAAGCAATTAACTTTCATTCACGCATGGATGGGATTTGAAAGGGGTTCGATTCAAACCCACTGTGACCCTTTACATCTCTATTATGACAACAAACTCAACCAAGTAGTATTGTAAGGTTTTGGGTCTAAGCGCGTCTATTTTTCTCATACCTACTCATGTCGAAGGACTCTAAATAACTACTGTGTCTTTTTTAATCGACTTTGAAAAAGGATGGCCCGGCCGTGTGCGTGCGGATGTGCAACGCGAACTGAGACTTGCGACGTGAACGTCATAGTCATTAGAAGTAGTTACCATGTAAGGTAACTGTCCCTGACGGAGTTCCGTCCGCACACTCTGCACTCGTAGTATGACCCGGCCGCCGCCGTGAGCGTGCGGCGCGAACTGAGACTTGCGACGTGAACGTCATAGTCATTAGAAGTAGTTACCATGTAAGGTAACTGTCCCTGACGGAGTTCCGTCCGCACACTCTGCACTCGTAGCATGACCCGGCCGCCGTGAGCGTGCGGCGCGAACTGAGACTTGCGACGTGAACGTCATAGTCAGTCATTAGTAGTATTTATTTTAGTAGTTACCGTATTAAGTAGCTGTCCCTGACGAAGGTGCGTCCGCACACGCTGCACTCGTAGCACGGCCCGGCCGTGTGCGTGCGGATGTGCAGCGCGAACTGACTCTTGGACGTGAACGACATCGAGCAGCGGTCGCAGTTTAGAGGCTTGTCTGCGACGTGGGACCATCTGTGGTGGAAAATATATCATGTTATTATATTTTTTTTATGGGAGTGAAAATAGAGGCGACTTTGCTTCTGCATCGACACCTGTAATCCCTATGGCGTCATGTAACGGGTGACCGTACGAAGCCGGAATTAGATAGATAGATAATGCTTTATTGAACCACACAAAGACAGAAAACAATACAGAAGTAGATGCTAAGAGTAGACGAAGTACAAGGGCGGCCTTATCGCTATGAGCGATCTCTTCCAGGCAACCTTGGGATGGACTGGACATGTAAGAACAAAATAGACGGTGGCACTCGAAAAATAAAAGAAAATAATAATACTAAAACTACATATTATAATACCTACAAACATTATAATAAACTTAAAAAAAGGTTGTCTAACTTTTTACGAGGATTGAAAATACTGATGAAGCAGTTTTTTAAAGATAGGAAGTGATTTGGCACGTCTGATGTCCAGTAACAACGTAGGGCCTCCAACGTTGGTACTGGACATCAGACGCCTCAGTAGGCGTCTGATCTCCAGTACCATCCACAATAATTGTGGTCCAAAGGCCACAATAGGATCCCAATAGTATATTGCTTGGTTTTGACACGCGGGGCCTGGTAGAAAAGACCTCTTCCTCCCTCCTCAAGTGTAACAGTGTATCTGACCTATTTTCGCTGTCTCCAGTGAAAGTCGATCGCTCATGAGCTAAGTAGTGATTTCAAATCGATATTTTCGTGGCGCGCTCTATCGAAAGGCCATAGCGAGGAGATTGCGAAGAGATAGAGAAAAAATATAACTCACCGGTGAGCTGTTACGTAGCTCTTCACAGCAAAACGCTTCTGGCAAATATCGCAAGCGTAAGGGCGTTCACCTGAAATTATACATTTATTAGAAACAGGAAATTGTGAATTTGAAGAAAGAAAGCACTAAAAGCTACGAAATAATGAAACGAAAAGCAAAAAACTTCAGCCAAATGTGATGTTAGAAAGACGGCAAGATGCAATTAGAATGATGCAGTCTGAAATTAATGAGTTTAAGCCAACAAATTATAATTAAAAACATTGAAACTTAAGTTATGATAATGATTAAATGCCAGTTCAGTCGTCGGTGCCACATCATTAAATTCAGAATATCTTGTACCCAAGCAATTTGCCGTCTTCTTAACTTGCACCATCCAAACACACTACAAATATCACAAATCCCTGACAAACCGACGAAGAACATTTTTGCAGCGAGCCTCAAACCCTGACAAAAACCAAAATTAAGACGAATCGCACGTAAAATAGAGTTCAAAATGCTATTCGTCGTTTGCCCGCCATTATTTCCACACTATTCGTGTTGTTTCATACCAGTGTGAATTCGCTTGTGGATGTTGAGCGTAGATTTCTGCGTGAACCGTTTGTAACAGACTTCGCACTCGAAAGGGCGCTCCCCGGTGTGCGTGCGCATGTGAATCTCCAGATACGGCTTGCAAGTGAACGCGGCTGGGCACTCCATGCATTGGTACGGCCGCCCTTGCACTGACAGTTGACACCCAACCATTAAACTCAACGAAAGCACTCACAATGTGGCACCGACAACTTTAAACTCAAGACTTAGTAAGATTTACTTAAAAGAAGGTTGTGGAAAAAAATTACTGACCTGTGTGCGTTCGTTTGTGAATGTTGAGTGTGGACTTTTGCGCGAATCGTTTGAGGCAAACGTCGCATTGGTAGGGGCGCTCTCCCGTGTGCGTGCGATTGTGAATCTCCAAGTACTGTTTGCAGGTGAACGCGGCCGGGCACTGCAGGCATTGGAAGGGCCGGCCTTGGACTGTGAACAGAGGAGCCGGTTAGTGGGGGCCCAGGGGTCAGCGCTCTCGCACTACTCTCTACTCCGCGTACTCCAAGCGAATAGTCGCGACCCGATAGGCCGAGGCGGGCGTGACGTCACCTGCTTGAAGTGGAGTTAGTGTTGGGATATACTGTTGCAGCACGTGGGTCAAGCCCGCCTCGGGAGGGCTCGATGCGTACAGAAGCAGGTAATGGGCGCCGACACGCCGGGCGAGAAGGGCGCGGCGCCGCACATACCTGAGTGCGTCCGCTTGTGGATGTTGAGACTGGACTTCTGCGTGAAGCGCTTCAGGCAGATGTCGCACTGATAGGGGCGCTCGCCGGTGTGCGTGCGCGTGTGAATCTCCAGGTATTGCTTGCAGGTGAAGGCGGCGGGGCACGACAGGCACTGGAACGGTCTGCCCTGGACTGGTGCCCAACACAGAGTACATTATAGCGGGGCGGCGAGCGGCGGGGACGCTACTCGCCCGCGCTACGAGGCGGCGCGGACCGGTCGCCGCTCGCCGCCGACATCGCACTCAGTCTGAGTACAGGGTACAGAGGGTACCGGCGAGAGCGAGCGGGGGGCGGGGCGGCCAGTCCGGCCTGCGGCTGACACCCACCTGAATGCGTCCGCTTATGTATATTGAGGCTCGACTTCTGCGTGAATCGCTTGAGACAGGCGTCGCACTGATAGGGCCGCTCGCCTGTGTGCGTGCGCAAGTGAGTGTCCAGATAGACGCGGCGGGCGAAGGCCGCCGGGCAGTGCGAGCACGCGAACGGACGCCCTTGCACTGCGCCCAGTGCACACACAAAAGCGAGTAACGCACGTCGCCGACGCATGAGGCCCGAGCCTAGGCCGCCCGCCCCGGCCGGTCTATAGCCGCATCGTGTCGCAAACAGCGCGACTCACAGTCCCCAATTTAGAAAAACCCAAATTTTGTACGATACCGTTTAAAGCATCGCGGCGCCAGTACAATGCGTCATCGCGGCGATTGCATTACCGCTTTTGTGAAATAATTAATATACATGAATGATAAAAATTAATGATTAAATGCTAATATCACCGAGTAGATAATGCAGAATGGAGAATGATAGAGCGAGTGCCCGCCGGGTTAAGAGATGGTATAATGAGGTTTATTATGGTGCTAGGCTAGTAGGTACCTACGCTAGAGATGTTAGTCAATGTGAGTCAAGGATGTTAGTCGGAAGCAACGAGATGGAAGCCAACAGAGGGAGCGAGTCAGGTTAGGCGGGCATGGCACGGGACAGAGGGAGAAGCATAGTGTGCTATGAGATGCGTGACTGCGTTCGAGTTCGGTAGTCGCTAATCGTATCGAGAGGAGTACGGCGGATATAGACAAAAGGGCTACTAACCCGTATGTATCTTTTCGTGCAAATTGAGCGCGCACTTCTGCGTGAAGGACTTGAGGCAGACGGTGCACTGGAACGGCCGCTCCCCTGCGCCGCCGCGCACGGACACGGGGGGACAGAGAAACAAAACAAAACCACGATGGACAAATAAGTTCACACTAAACCTCACCAACCGCATACCAAGTCATTAAGTAACTAGTTCTACTGTTTAAATTCGCTACCATGAGGGAATTTCAATATTATTTGCTATTATTTGTCCATCAAACATTCTCATTCTTACTTTAACTTAACAAAATCCTCACAACGTACGCATGCTTCTTAACTGTTTGTGAATAGTTTTTGAGCGTGTATAACCTATGCTACAATGGATTTGTTTTTGTGAAATAAAATAAAACTGATTTCGGTGTTTTGGTTTAAAGGTATGTTTTGCGAACATGGGAACTAATCTAGGTTAGGGAGCCCTTAAAACTATTCACAAAACTATGGTATCGAAGCCACAAGATCAAAAAATGTATGCCGATAAATCTTGACATGTTAGGTTGTGGCTTGGAGACCGATAAGTTAAATAATAAAACAGAAATATCAAGGGACCCACCAGTGTGTATACGTTTATGAGTACCAAGGCTGGACTTCTGCGTGAACCGCTTGTCACAGACGTCGCACTGATACGGACGCACTTTGTTGATCAGCGATTGGATGTGCTCCTCTAGAAATACCAACAAAATACAGCTACAGCATCCGCCCATTAGGACGCACAGCCAATGCCTAGTAACGTGAGCTAACGAAAAATAAACAAATCATAAATCTACTAAGGATCTTAGGGGAAAATGCCTACCAGTGTGTATTTTCCCATGTCGTCCGAGGCTGGACTTCTGAGTGAAGCGCATAAAACAGATGTGGCACTGGTACGGCCGCACTTTCTCTAACAGGGCTCGTCTGTGCTCCTCTATAATTTATACGAGTTTCGATATAACAACACTGCATACTTTCAAACTAAATTTAATTTAAATAAATGCCTATAAAATCAATATGTTCCATTCACACACATTCAGGGGGAGGTATGCTATGTGACTATAACAAGAGAGTCGTAGTACCGTTCTGCCTCAAGAATGAACGTCACGCATAAGTTAGCATGGCAGTATGAGAATAGGGACCCACCGGTATGTATTTTCCCGTGCCGGCCCAAACTCGATCTCTGGGTGAATCTCACAAAGCAGATTCCGCATTGGTAGGGCCGATCCTTGACCAGCAGAGCGCGTCTGTGTTCCTCTGAACGAAATCGTACAAGTCAATTTATGATAATGAGTGAGTACGGAGAGATCGTGGACTCTACGGCCGATAGGTTAAGAGTCTATAATTGAATGTGTGGATATAGAATCGGCTCAGGGCGGTGTAAAGATGTAGTCTAAACCCACCCGTGTGTATTTTCTTGTGTCGGTTGAGGCTGGAACTCTGCGTGAACCGCATCTGACAGAGTTCACACCTGTAGGGCCGGTCCTTCGCCACCAACGCGTGCAAGTGCTCATCTAAAACCCAGGCCACATTCCAACAACACACGCTCTTATCTGCCATCTTCTAACCGCAAGAACGCACAATCAATTCAACACTTTACAACGGTAGGTAGAGTCGATTGTGGGTCCTTTACCTCCCCCTGTTTGCCTCACATCAACGAAACCATCCTCACGCCCTGATTTGTATATTTATAT
This sequence comes from Eupithecia inturbata, assembly GCA_963662085.1. Taxonomy (NCBI): domain Eukaryota; kingdom Metazoa; phylum Arthropoda; class Insecta; order Lepidoptera; family Geometridae; genus Eupithecia; species Eupithecia inturbata. The sequence goes on from OY759195.1 coordinate 7,501,408, forward strand.
TTTTTTTTTTTGACACAACTCAAAAACTATTCACATTTTATGTAAGCATAGTGTTAAAAGTTTATCTGCGTCGTTTTGGACAGTGACAAAGGTGGCACCAATGTTTTGTTTGTATAGAGATAATAATTGTGTAGGTAAATACATTCGATACGATAAACTATAAGATAAGGGCGAGATTTTGTAAGCTCCATTCGGCATTAGCGTGCTTGTAATGCATAAGCACTTAAATTAAAATACTAAAATCCTTAATGATAGTAAAATACTAAAATCCATAACGGCCTTTAAGCAAAATCTAACTTCTGCAATAACATGTCAGTGTTTTAATATTTTCAAAACGATTTGTAAAATCCTGTGTAGTCCTCTATTAAAATGCAACTAAGGTAGGTAAATACAAAATAATTAATAATAGGATTTATAATATAATAATGCACATACTAAAATAAAATACCTGAAGTTATATATCAGGGCGTCAAAATAGGGGAAAAAAAGCGTGTTAAAAAATAAGTGTGACTGCCAATTAAAAAAAACAATAACATTTTTTTTTTGTTTTGTGGAAACAGGAGGAGGTCGCCATAAGAGAACAAATACAATAATGCAATAGATAAATTCATCAATCCCCTCATGGTACCAGGGTCTTGGATAACTTTCTGTTTATTTCGGTCAAATCAATGTAATTTCCATATAATATGTCATAAAACTTTCCTTCCACGAAAAATATTGGGTAGGCAATAGACACAATTTATTTTTTTTGGAGATTTATCTGAATGTAATATGGAAATAACATTTAGCAAGATTCTTGTATTTTTACTTTCTTGGATACTTAGTAAGTTTATGGTAATTTATAATTGCAAACTTGAAGTTCAAATTTAAATGTTTATCAAAATGGAAGCAAAACCGGCATGAAGTTCTTTTTTTTTTTTGTTGCTACATTATATGTCTTGAAAAATTATTAAATGAGTTAATTTTGAAAATTTAATTTGGTACCCCTTTACCAAATTAAATTTTCAAAATTAACTCATTTTCACTGGCAGTGCTTGGTAGGGCTAGCAAAATATACATTTCCAATTCTAACCGCAACACAATAAAGTTCATTTCAACTCGAGTACTTGTCCTCCGAGATTTCGACAAGTCAGACCCAGAGAGAGCGGCGCTGTGCGAGCTGAAATTAACTTTATTGCGTTAAGGCTAGAACCTAATATGTATTTATTTTTTTAACCCAGCTAGCCATGCTAACCACTGCCAGTGTAAATAGCGCTTAAAAGACGTTAATACAATTCATACAGGTTTTGCTTCAAAGTCCAATATTCAACAAAGAAGCTTTGCAATCCCACAGGATTGTCAAAGCCTCCAAGTTGCAAGCATCAAACGGACTTACCCGTGTGCACTCGCTTGTGTGTATTCAAACTTGACTTCTGTGTAAAGCGCTTTAGGCACAAATCGCATTGGAACGGGCGTTCGCCTGTGTGCGTGCGCATATGGACTTCGAGGTAAGGCTTCCGGCAAAACGCAGCGTCGCACACCTGGTACCAATTTGAACCTTATTTAAATGCTGTTGGAGTTTATAATTTTCAGCTGACGTGCCCTCAGCATACATACGTCCACGCAGTGGCGGATTTACATATTTGCCGCCAGTAAGCTATTGAAATTTTGCCGCCCCTACTGACCTCTACAACTCTACGCCCCAGTAAAAATAACGGCGAGCGGAGCGAGCCACGAATGTTTTTACGATTAGCATTACTGCGGTGGTTGTCAGAGTTGACCAGATTGGTTTGGCCGGGTTAGCAATAAAGGTGGTGTGGTGAGTGAGTGAGTGAATCGTGAAATTTTTATGATTTTTTTCGGTTCTGGGCAACAAAACCAAAAGGAAAAGACAATGGTGGCGAGCGAAGGGAGCCGCGGGTTTTTTTGAGAATTATAGCGGTGGTTGATATTAGTTTACGACAAGCGAAGCAACGCCTAGCAAAGCGAGCCCGAGATAAAAAGTTATTACGGTAAATCGCGAAAGTTTTTGCGGATATCGGATTTATTTTAGAAATTATGGAACGGCAGCGGAGCAAGTGCGTGAAAAGTATTGATACTTTTTAGTGGTTCGATATTTTTTTTTTACAAAATCTACTAAACAAACGGGAAGCGGAGCGAGCCCCTTTTTTTGTTATGACTGCGGCGATCGGTGGTTTAGCCATCTTCGCCTACCAAGCCCAGCAGCGCAGACCGAGCCTCTGTCAGAACTCACCACAGGGGCCCGTCAAATTGTCTCCCCGAACAGGTCTGAATTACTTAGCCATGATCGCATGTGTCAAGTATCTACAAATGCTAATCTTTCTTTTAGAGATTGTTTGAAACAGAAATTCGCGTTATGGTACTCCTTGCCATCTGGCACCTAGCGATCGCACCGCTCGCTTACCCTAGGACCGGCGCTGATACAGTTTATCGGTAAAACACAAGATGCGGCATTCGTACATGTGTGAAAATTTCGCGCCATGCAACATTAATTTAATCTACCGGTAGCAGCCAGAATGTGAACATTCAGTTTGTATATTCCTTCCAAAAAGCATTCCACACAACAACTAATTACCACCGTTTCCAATTTTTCCAAATTCAAATGTATTCCCGCGCCGCGCGCCGCTTCGCTTCGCGTTACTGGCTTTTCGGTACAATTATCCTTGATTGATTCCAAAGTTTTAAGTGCGCTATTACGCGTTGGTTGATTGTAATAATGACGATAATTAATTTTTTTTTTTTAACTTTAATCATTGTGTTTCTTGTACCTGTATATTACTGTATATTATTGCAATGTGTCGTGTTATGTATTGTGGGTCCAAATCAATTTATTTTCTTTCTTTTTTTCTTTATAGTGTGTGAGTGGAGCTAATAACTTTGAGGTAGGTAAATAATAAGCTTCTTTTTCTGTATGACAAAAAAACATATTTTGGGCCAAATTTGCCGAAAATCTGCCGCCCTAGGCTCCAGCCTACTCAGCCTGCTGGTAAATCCGCCACTGCGTCCACCGGACCGTGGACGGTCCACGGCAGAACGTGCCTTCCCCAAACAAGATAGATAGATTATAACTTTATTGCACCATCAATACACTCATAAAACAAGAACTTAATACTAATTATATCTAATGTGCAAACAAGTGGAAGCTAATTCACCACGCTTGGCAGAAGGATTGGTGGTTGCAGTTGAGGTGTTAAAATTACACAGAAAGAAGCTACGAACCTTCCTCTGGAACAGGGAGGTTCCAGAGGTCGACTCTTACGACATAGACGGGTGGAGTTGGAGGGGTCGACTCTTACGCAGCGAACGCCACGGGGCGTTGGCTAACCAGATTAGACAAATAATTGGTAGGTCCGTTATAAAGAGGGGATCTCAACATAAAGTAATAATTGCCTCTAGTCCCAAACTCATTCATATGTTAAAAAAACCAGCAGCGTGGATTTCTGAGACGGGACAGTAAGGGCAGGTACGTTATGGTTACAGGAAAATGATCCTAGGAGACCATCCATAACTTTTTGAGATATTCTGAACTGCATTCACAGATTTTGGAAAAAATGTACAGTCAGCAAGAAAATGGTAATTATACACAAAAACTTATTTTGATACCAATCGATCCTGTTTCTTAAAAGGATCAAAAGTCTACTGGGCCGACTGAGGTTTGAGTACTAGAAATGTCAGAAATCGCGAAAAACTTTTTCCATACATTTCGGTAAGAGTCAAGACTTCTTCATTGCCCAAACTTTTTGTTCTGGATAGATCCGCTATTAGGTAAAAACAAGTTTTAACTTATATTAAGATATTCGAATCGAATTCGCGCTGAGAAAATTCTAGATTGTTAGTTGCAATTTATGAACTTCTTGTAAAAGTACGTAAAAAACAAATATTTGTTTTTTTAGGGTTCCGTACTAGAAGGGTGAAAACGGAACCCTATTACTAAGCCTCCGCTGTCCGTCCGTCCGTCCGTCCGTCTGTCACGTGGCTCTCTCATGAACCGTAAGAGGTAGACAGTTGAAATTTTCGGATAACGTGTATATATATAGGTATCTCTTTCCGCTATAACAAAAAATTATAAAAATAAATTTTAATATCAAAATTAAATGGGGATCCCATACAACAAACGTGATTTTTTTGGCTATGTTTGCTCTTGATTCCCCCGACTAAGAGGAATGGATTAAACAGCAATGATAATTTATATTTAGTTAAATATAGCTAACTAATTTTTTTCACCTAAGTACCTATTATTACAAAGACAAAAAAATCCGTCGGAGGCTGCCTGAAATTAATTGAATGTGTTAAATTAACAGTTGTAACGACGATGTTTTCATTAAAAGAAGGTAATAATCATGAATTCCTCTTAGTTGGGGGTTTTCCAAAATTATTTATCTCTTTTTCGGGTACAAAGTATCCGTCGTGGATTTTGCAAAATGTTTATTTTGTTGTAATTTTAAACTTTTAAGAGAGATCCTACGTTACTTACTGCTTGATGTGACGTAGTAAGTAACGTAAGTGACGTCAAGTACATAAGTGGTGTATGTTACCGTATTAATTAAAGTAAAATACATACATTGAAATTTAGTTGAAATTGTTAGGCCGTTGGTTTTGCGCCTGACCTCTCCCAGGTTGTTTCAGTCTGCCGTCCCGTCGGATTATGAAATTGAGGGAATAGAGAGTGCACCTGTGTTTGCGCACACATTTGGGCACTATAATACGTTCTGTGCACCTGGCTAGTCTCCGTTGCGACAACCGCCAGCCGAAGATTCGGCTAGGAGGACATTATCATCACCTATGCGTGTATCTTGGCTGAGTTCCCCGCGCTAAGGTTCTGGTACATCAGCAGAGCACCAGCTACTCTCTGCTCATAAGCAAGTGCTACTCACCAAACACTATCACTAACACAGTAAATACACAGTATCTAAGAAAACGTGACTTACAGCGCCCCCTGGTGTGTAAACACTATACAACTTAGCTAATAACCATCAGCAATGAACCTTATACCTTTTACAGAAAATTGTATTTAAACTTTAAAAGGTTAATTGCAGCGCCCCCTGGCGAGTAAACACTATACAACTTAGCTAAGAACCATCAGCAATGAACCTTATACCTTTTTACAGAAAATTGTGTCTAAATCGATCAAAACGTTCTGGAGATAAATAGGAATATTGGTTTTCGCCTAATACACACACAACAGCGCCCCCTAGCGAGTGACCACTATACCACCCAGCTAAGAACCATTGCCAACGAATTCCGAACCCAATACAATAAACCGTATCTAAATCGGTCGAGCGGTTTTGTAGATAATTGGGAACATGTGCAAATGCACACACAAACACACCCTCACACACACACACACAAAAACAAACAAACCATCACACCCCAAACGCGTATACAAATTAGTCTTCAAATTAAAAATCAAATTTTAAAAATAAATTTTAAAATTATTTTATTTTATTTGTTTTAGTTCTAATTGTTGTAGAAGATTATCGACGAAACTATGATTTAGGTAGACGCTTTTGCTTCTAGGTACAGTACCTATGCCGCGAGGCCGGCTTAACAAAAACTGTAAAATTTATCTTAAGCCCCCTGCATAAGGTGCCTGCGTGTAAACCCGGACTTAGATAGATAGATAGAACTTGATCACAGTAAGAAATAGGATTGTTTGGCAACAAAGAATATTTCGAGTTGATAAATCGTTTTTCCGTACAAAATGTATGGAGAAAGTTTTTCGCGATTTCGGGCACTTCTAGTACTCAAACCTCAGTCGGTCTAGTAGAGACTTTTAATCCTTATAAGAAACAGGATCGATTGCCACCTAAAAAGTTTATGTGTAAAATTACCATTTTCTTGCTAACTGTACGTTTTTTCCAAATCTGTAAATGCAGTTCAGAATATCTCAAAAAGTTATGGATGGTCTGCTAGGATCATTTTCCTGTAACTAGAACGGTTAAGGTCCCTTACTGTCCCGTCTCAATAATGCACCCTTGCATATAAAATAAAACATACAATGCTACTGTAGTGCGGGATAATTATTATACGGGAATCGAACCCCCAAATATAGATTACACGCCATAATGAGACGTAGGTACGTCTTATCAGACTTCGAAGAATTTCAGAAAGAATGAAAGACAACTACTGGAGTAAGTAAGTATAGAATTAGATAAATACCTTAAAATAATAAAAAAGAATGTTTACTAACTGTGCATTGGAAAGGCTTGTTTCCCGAATGAAGCTTCATGTGGACGTAATATGAAGAAGCGGACGAAAGGACTTTGCCGCAAACCTGCAATATTGATTTTTATTAAATCTACAATTCACGTAATCTACAGGTTCTAGACCCAGATATCTCTGTAAAAGGACGAAATCGGTACTGATTGCCTAACAATTTTGGTAAAATTGGTAATAAGCCTCGTTAGTCGTTACGTATGTGTGCTGAGGACCGCTCAGCCCTCAGAGGGCAGCACGGTTAGTCGATAGTATCGTTTTGACGATGAGACATTCCATTTTCTTTTAGGATATTGTAATTCCTTGTTCGCACGGTAAAGGCGCTGTATGTACCTAATATCATACAAAAATGTATCGTCTCGTCGTCACATCGAGACAATACTATTTTCTCACCAAATTCAGCCCTCAGAAAACATTTTTTTGATCCACTAATTTTATTGGCTAGCAACGCCATCTTGTGAGTAGCAGAGATATCGGGCATCAGATCTACAGGGGTTGTCAACAAAATCTTTTTGCCATGCCAGAAGTGCCCAACTAAACCATTATCCATGAGGCTCTTATGGAATTGCATAAGCATGTGAACCAAGTGTGAAATTAGATTAATGAAAAATAAATTAGGTTGGCTAAATAACTTGCGACTTTATTACATTGAACTTAGGACTCATGTTTTAGCAATGCTTACCTTACAGGCTTGTGGTTTAGATCTTGGTGTGGATTGACCGCCATTGACCTCCATTTTTGTTTGAACTGCTCCCATATCCACCACCAAACCCTATGAAATATGATAAATGTTATTGATTTAGTTAGACAATTATATTCATCAGTGAAAGTAAAATCTTCTCAATACATGATGCTTTTTAACTTGCAAATGCACATGAGCCAAAAAACTGTACATAAAAAAGTCTATATAATTTACCTGTGAACACTGTCTGCCATCCATATCCATATCCACACCTTCATCTTCCATTCCTTTGAAGCTCAGCTGAAAACAAGTTTTTTTTTTATGATATAAATTTGTTTGATTTTGTGACGAATTCACTGCTATTTACTTGAACATTCTGTTAAAAAAAGTTTAATTAAAAAGTCGGAAGACAAAAAAAATTGTCCCCATACATATGCCAATAAAATGCTTATCAGGGGAGGCCTATGTCCAGCTGTGGAGTAGTGTAAGCCGATAATGGTAATAAGAACGTCATTTTAAGAGAAAAGAAGGTAATTTTCAGAATAAGCTAAGAACTGGCTCGTAGAGAAGACGTTTTATACCTACAACGCATTTTTAAATTCTGTATAATGTGCATTAATTTTATTATTATTATTTAATTTTGCTAAGTAAAAACAAATATTGTGACATATCATTTGACAAATTATAAATAAAATGTTTATCTGTTTTAAGGCCGATTTACACTTCAATAAGTACAGTAGAAATCAGTCAGTTAAGTATAATTACTTATAGGAGGTAGCATCCAAACGGGTTTAGTCCAGTAGTCATAAGTTGCCGTTCCGAGAAGAAGACTGACTAGTCTATGCGAGTGTGTTAACAGTTGTTGGCTATATATGTGGACCTGATGCTTTTTATTTTTGAGACAGCTTCCTTCGGTCCGAAATCAATCATCTTCAAAACGTTGGGTACTCACAAATTTTAATAAGAGCTGCATCTCTAGCTAGTTTATTGTGGTAATTATTCAAACACTCATGTTTGATGTATTCTTGTACAAATGTAAAGGTAGTATTTTTACACTAAAAGCACGAGTATGCAGCCGCTATGTACAAACTTATGGACAGTACTAAACTCACCTGTCTGCGCCGGCCAGTTAAGTTGGCACGGTGCGGGAGATGCGAGAGAGAGGGCTACTTGTCACTTGGACTAGCCAGCAAATAGGATTGCTATCTATTCAACTTGACTTAATCACCAGCTTGCTACTTAGCACGCTTTCGCCGTTCAAACAACATTATCAGCTTAACTTGCAGATGACGCAAGTTAACTCTCTATACTGTATTTATTGAAGTGTAAATCTGCCTTTATGGCTGATTATAGTGTAGCAGCATGGTGTTGTGAAAAAAACTGCAATCTACTTGAGGTTATGCCCTGAAATCTACTTGGGGTTATGCTATGCCACTACAACCACTAATGAGAAGACCCATTATGGACCTCAGGGCCTATGTCTTGCAGTGAACTAGTATAGGCTGATGATGATAAAAGTTAGGATGAATGATGTTACTTGTTTATACCTTTAAAATAGAGTTGAATTTTCTAAATCAAATTCTTGGTTGTAAAGGCCAACAACTCACACAACACCCCATCTGCTTATAGTCAGAACCAACGTAGGTATCACGTTACAACAAAGAATGAAACGAAAAATTTAGTAATTTAGTTAAAACAACGAATTGGTAGTACATAAGGCCTACCCTACCTCATCATCTTGTTGCATTTCCTGTTGCTGATGTTGTTCCATGAGATCCTGCTGGTGTTGTACTTGGTGTTGTATGAGGCTGTCCTTGGAGTCTTCGTGGTGATGCGGGTTCATGAGGTGGTGGTTCGACTCCGAGCGCCCTATGGTCGGCGGCCCGGGGTGCACGTGGGGGACGTGTGGGTGGTAGAAGCTAAAGGGAAAGAGATACGATTATGTCGATGCTAGATTGTTATTTTGTATAAAGGCCTACCTGTCAATTAGCACAGAAATCGTTTTTTTTTCTGTGAACACTGGAATAGGTACTTTTGCGCACTTTTGCGGTCCTTGTGCTTACGTCAGAAAAATCAAGAAGGCACTGCATTTTTCTTATAAACACAAAGTGTATGAACTACTAGGTACTGTTTGGGAGTGTTTCACAGGTAAAATGTCGGTATTCTGCGCACAAAAAAACTAAATTTAAAATTTTCTTTTCCTTTGTTTGCAACTTGTTTGTTTACAATAAAATATTGATTGATTTAATCGTATGATTTGATAAACAAATTTCGATCCTTTTTACAGCATTGGCTATTTTATTGACTTTTCGTTGAGGGGTGATTTTTTTCCTTTAGGACCGTTTTGCTGCTTTTTACTTGCCAATCTCTAGGTATGTTGTACTACCTACTTTTATGACATTTAAAAAAGGGCTCGAAAAGGAAATAGGGTAATATTGGACCACGGCAAAGGTTGTTTTTACGTAGGTATATTTTAGTAGGATAGTAGTAGTAGCTTTGTAAATGTACTGTACCTACCTAATTATAATGACTTAAAGAGAGAAAAATAGTACCTACACCTAATTATTTACCTAATAATTATTTATATTTACCTAAATATATATTGTGTATTATTAGATTTTTTTACTTACTTCATGGGTTCAGCTTTGATTTGCTGTTCGAACATGGATATAGTGGCGAGTAGGTCGCCGGGGGGTGGCACGGGGACCCCCATGCCCCGTGCCATTCCCCCGACGCCCACGCCCCAGTGTGCCGGGAAACTAATGGCGCTGTTGATGCTTCTCCATGCTAAATCTTCCCTTCCTGAAAAATATATCACAAGATTACTGCGTCTGCGCAAGAACGTTTGCTATTGTCTTTATTATTATTGTAGTTTTACGATTTTACCGTAGATTTCTTAGCACGTACTTTATATGCGATCATTGATGAATGGTTCTTATTGTAATATTAATTGGTAGATAGGTGCAGAAGTACATAGCATTTTTAACTAAAAGAAAACAAAATAACTTTAAAACACGGACATTCATTCAAATAAGATAAAAGTTCTTACAAGATCTCAGAGTACTAGTTTTAAAGGGTAACGATAAGGTACCTAAATATTTTTCTTAAGAAGTAAACTCTATTGTTAAACCTAAGTCACTACCTAAGTACCGTAGTTTTATTAAATAGGTAGATATGAAAAATCTTAGTCAAACTAAAGAAGAAAAAATACGAATAATTAGTAAATAAATTAAAAAAGTAAGTAAATTAAGTGATTAAGTAGCAAATCATTTTTATTGCAGCAACTTTAACTTCAAATTAGAGTTCGAAAAGTTAAGTTTGAACACCTATCGTCAAAAAAAATCCAAATAAATAAAATATTATGAGGTATTTATATAATTTAAGTATTTTCTTCATAGAAACCTAACCAAAGACACGGTAAGTACCTACATAAACATAATATTTTAGTATAAGAGTAGAATGCTAATAAAGTGGGTAAGTATAATAATGTTAGGTACCTACCTAAGTACACTTGTAGTCAGCAAAAAGATGAAAGAATAAAAATAACAAAACATTAAACAATTTGTTTTTTACCCTACTTCACTCCCACTGCTTGGCCAGATTGGCCTCCTGCATTGTTTCTCAGTACAAAAATCTAAATAAAAAAAATTATAATTTATTTATTTGCAAGGAAATAGTTAGGTAAAGCATAGGTACCTATAAATTTAATAAATAAAGTGCGTTAGCCCTCACAGCCGGGGTAATATAAGTAAAAAAAATTTGGGATACTTTTTGATTCCATATATATTTTGAAGATTGAAACTGCAACCTATCAAACTTAAAGTAGGTACCTACCTATTAAAGTTACCTAACTATAATACATAACTAAAATAAGTTTATAATTTAGATTTGGTTAGATTTGAAAGTAAAGTAGGTACATAAATTACCTAGCTAAATCCCCAAACACATACTTTTGGTCCTAGGTACCTACCAACTTTATTAATAAAGAAAATTACAATCAAACAAAACTACCTATATTGTATTTAGAATTGAAGCAGTTAAGCTGATTGCAGACTGTTGCAAACAATTTAGAGCTTAACAATCTTATCTATCATGCAACTAAATATTTTTTTCATTATAAAAAGTAATAAGGTAGGAAAATAATTATTACCCGTAGTGCGTTAACATACTCGTACCTAGGTACACTTGCCACGGATTTTAAAAATATACATATACTTAATAAATGTCTTACTAAATGTCTTTTATAATTATTTGCATGTAAAAATGCCGTAAAATCTAAATGCATAAAATTTAGGTATCCTATAATTTAGGTACAAGGCCAAAACACAAGTGCAGCAAATAAGAACTTTTACAAATTTTGTCGATGAACTAGATATGGTTAACAAATACGTACAAAAATGTACGTAACTAGAAATGTAAACAAGGAAATATCACATAAACAGACGAAGTACAATAAACCTTCATATAAGAAATTTATTAAATGGCGGAAGCTCACCAAACGAGTCTCCACCCAGCCTCCCCCCGGCCATCAAAAAAATGGCCAATTCGTTATTGAATTTTGCTTCTAACTTTCATGTCGAGGCTGCGCGTCGCCGGTTGTCATATCAAGTTATTTATTATCCCCTATGTCTCTAATGTAAACAACACGGCTTTTTTATTACTTGATTTTACATCTTCTCACTAGGTACCTAGTGAGAGTTATGTCATTAATATACTTGCATGTTACATTTACAATAACGATTTACTTTATTTTATACCGTTTTAACAATTAATATTCTAAAGTTCACCCTAGCAGGTAAACAAATAGCCAGTTTCCTATTGGAAATACAACGACCTTTCGTAATGTGAGGTGGGAATGGGATATAAATTTATTATTATTCCTGTTTTATGCAAAATCTTATAAGTTTTATCGTGCTTATGTTAATCTATCGAAACATAATGTATAGTCAAGGCTAGATTCTACTCACATTGATATAAAGGAACAGCTAAGTATAGTTGTGTATGTAGAATCACATAAATTATATCACTAATTACACAATTTCGTTAAGATTGGCCATTCGGATTATGTTATTCTTTAGACACCGACATAAAATGGCTGCTACCTCATTGTTCTGCGCGTTCGTTCGTGCGCATAGAAGCCGTGAACGCTTGGGGCCTACTCCTCCACCAATTAAAATTATGGCGCGAAATTTAAGGCGTCGTTAACAATAATTTTAATCTCATTTTTATGCTAATCATGAACATCGATTATTTACATGGTAGAGTATACGATTATATAACAAAGAATATATGCTGTAACCGAAATGAATAGAAATACCGGGAGGTACACGAGAGGATCACATTTATATTCTTCGCAGACACTGGCTCTTGGCGTGATACAAATCAATTTCATTTGCTGTAGATGACGTACACCTTCTAAATGCTGGTTTAATTGGTTATCTGAATTTGTAAAAATGTTACACAAAGTGCAATAGTATCTTTTGTGCTTCTTATTTTTCCTTAGTTCCTCCATGTTTAAAATCGTTCCTCTTTACGTGATAAATTGCTGAAAAAATGCGTGCTTTAATATCAAAAAATACAAAAAGTAGTAAGTAGGTAACCTAGTAAGTATTGTGTAAGTTATTATTCTTACCTCCTTACCACAGAATAGGTATTATATTTAGCTTCCTAAGGACTTGTATTCGGAGATAAGTGTCCGTAAATTGCAAACTATGTAGGTATCAAATACCTATATATTTTTTTAATTATCTCGTTTTCGACTTCTCTTGCTTTTTTTCAAATGTTAGGTTCCATAATAATTGTTTCATGGAAATAAAAAGTAACTGTAGGTATCCATGGACAAATAAAATTGTATCTCTACCTACAACAGAAAACAAATTTAGCATTAAAATAATGATGAAGGTAGACTTTGATATCTAGTAAACTTTAAGGACCTACATATCACCAATAAATAACACATATTATAATAAAATATTTGGTTACTTGTGACTACTGACAGAATAAATAGGTAATAGGTAAAAAAAAACATTATAGGTATGGTCCATTTTACCCCACTTGACCCATGGGGTAACTTATTGTGTTACCCTGCCGAGCACGGTGCAAGTTAAAGTACTGTAGCTATATTATTCATATAGCTACAGTACTATACCCAGCTGTACCTTGGTGTAATCATTCTTATTGTTATTTGTCTTCTTCTCTTGACTGCCTGTGTCACAGTCACAGGCCTGTGTTCTGTGTTGACTGTTCTCCGATGCAGTCGGTCGAGCGTAAAAATAAAGTTGTACTATCTTTCCTGAAAGAAGTTGTTGCAACGGAGTCTTTGCTTGTTTCAAAGAAGCAAAGAAATTGCAATGTGGCTAAAGGCCCTGCACTCTACCAAAAATATAAACATTAGGTCTATGGTTTTTCAGTGACAGAGACTGACATGTTTACATGGCAGTTGACAGATTATCCTATCCTTCATTTTAGAATTGTCTGTGGTTCTTTTTGAAAGTTGTGATCATGGCGGTGGGTGTTTTTCTTTTCGAATAAAACAGAAATCGAAACAAATCAGTGTGATTTTATGTATTCAGTTTTAAAATTATCCAAAATAGTTAATAATTTCGTGCAAACCAAGTCTTGGATACTATATTTTTAGATAAATTTGATCATGACCAAATTGGTCGGCATAACCTAAAGTCCTGTGTTGGAGCACTGGTTTACTTATTCTAATGGTTAAATTTTGGACAAATTGAGTGTAAATAAATAGAAAATGTATGTTGCAGCGTGTACCACCGCCCGCGTTGAAAAAGGAGAGGAAGGACAAGAAGGCTCCTAAAGATAACTCTAAAAATGTTATGAGGAATCTGCACATCAGAAAACTGTGCCTGAACATCTGTGTGGGAGAGTCAGGAGACAGACTGACTCGTGCTGCTAAGGTACCTATTTATTTTATTCTAATGATCCTGTAGCTTAGGTTGTGTATAGAGTATTATCATGTAACTTTCTCTCAAAACATTGTATTTTTAGGTTGTTTTCTATTATTTATTACTAGCTGCTGCCCGCGGCTTTGCACGCACTTTTTAAGTAGCCTATGTCCGTCCTCGGGATACCATCTACTTCCCAGCCAAGTTTCATTGAGATCTGTTCAGCCGTTTAGGTGTGAAAAGGTAACAGAGGGACCGATTTATTTTGAATTTATTATATTAGTATGGATTTGAGATCTGTTTGAAACTCTAATTGAGGTTATTTTAAAGCTTACTTTCAAAAAATCCATTTAATATTTTGAAATTCAATTGGGAATGGTCCTGTAAATCAGTAGCTGAAGTTATTAATTTATTAACATAACCTATTGATACTGGTACTCATATTGGGAGTACCTATCAATAATTAGTTACGAAGAAAAATGTGGTGCATGACTTTGTTCAAGATTTACACAAGTTGTGTTTTTCTTTGTAAATTCATGCAATATTATCATTTCCAATTTGCAACTTCTGGGTACTTCTATTCTTACTGCTCAGAATACTTACGGAAATGACATTACTAAAACAAAAATTACATTATGGAATCTTCCAAGTAAAACACTTTTTTGCATCTAAATATTACTTTTCAGGTGTTGGAACAGCTTACAGGCCAGCAGCCAGTGTTCTCAAAGGCCAGGTACACAGTGCGATCTTTCGGTATCCGTCGTAATGAAAAGATTGCGGTTCACTGCACAGTACGAGGTGCAAAAGCTGAAGAGATCCTTGAGAGGGGTCTGAAGGTTAGCTAATAATAATTGATTCATGTGTTAATTATAAATGCCTGTCCGCCATTAGGAACTACACTGACATCATGCATGGGAGCCTAACATTGCTATGTAGCATAAAAATGTCACTAGGTACATTATTGTGTCATAATTTGAAATTCATGTGAAGTAGTAGACATATAGCATGATTTTGTTCAAGATCACACTTACTATTGTGTTTTTCTTTGTAAAATCATGCAAGATTATTATTTCTTATTTGCAACTTCTGGGTACTTTACAACTTACTGCTCAGAATACTAAAGGAAATAACACTAGTACTACATCACCCATCTGCCTGCCTAGACTTTTAGTATTTGCAAATTAGATAAACAACCCTACAGTAGGTACTTGACCTGAAATTAACTTTCTTGTTGATTTTTAAACACAGTTTAAATAATTATCGATTTGAGATCCTTACTTCAATAAATATTGTTAACAATTATATCTTTGTCTTGGCTCAAAGCATGTGAATTTTAGTTTTTTTATTGTCTGAATTTGCTGATATAATTTGCAGATGACTCGTAGCTCGATCATAGCGTTGTGATTATGGTGTGTCAGGGAGAGGCACGTTTAGCAGTGGATGTATAAGTACTGAAGGGTACTTAATTCATATTTAAAAAAAAATTTAATTGATTTGAATTCTTTTGTATTTCAGGTCAGAGAATACGAGTTGAGGCGAGACAATTTCTCAGCCACTGGAAACTTTGGCTTTGGTATTCAGGAGCACATTGACTTGGGTATCAAATACGACCCCTCCATTGGTATCTACGGTCTTGACTTCTATGTTGTATTGGGTCGCCCTGGTAAGCATCGCTTAAATCTATAACCGAAAGAAAATGTTATTTTGCAATTTAGCCCTAATTACATGATGTGCACATTTGTTCAGGAGTGTAGAGTTAATATGCTTTCACTGTGTAAAAAATGTGCTAAATTATTTATGTTTTACACAAGAAAATATTGTATGAAATAATATTATCTATAAATGTTTGACATAACACAATAGTCATAAAAATATAACTAACCTAACTTTTTGGGAACACAGTATGTTAAAAAACTATAAATAAACCCAAGCAGTAGCCTGTGTGAAATTTAGATTTTGATTGTTTGATGAATAACTTGGTAATCCATAAGTAGTTAGTTACTATGCTGGGTTCAAGAGTCCTAGATATTTTATTGTAAGCAAACAGGTTACAAAGAATGAAAAAAAATGTGACAAATTGTAAAAGTTTTTTTTTGTTTTGATTGAATGAAAGCTTCATTCATTATTCCTGTTGCGCGTGTGCAACTATGGAAGTTTTTGTTTTAGTGGTTAACACAAGCTGTTAACTTTTCATACCTTACATTATCTTTGTTTATAAAATATATTATGGATTGTAATACAGTTGCAAATTTCACAACTGCCTAGTCGTAGAATAAGCCTTTACATTTAGAAATGTTTCATCACACATTATTTTCTATTAGATGTAAAGAAGATATTTTCAGTATAATTTCTTTGTCCACAGGTTTCAACGTAGCCCACAGGAGACGCAAGACCGGCAAGGTTGGTTTCCCCCATCGCCTGACTAAGGAAGACGCCATGAAGTGGTTCCAACAGAAGTATGATGGTATCATCCTGAACAGCAAAGCAAAGTAACTTTAAGTAAACAAAATTCCTAAAGCTCTTGTGTTTTATTTAATCATGCATAAAATAAGGTAATTGGAACCTATGCCAATAATAAGGTGTATATTCCAGCCAAATTTGATGTACAATGTTACTAACCGCCATATGTCGGAGGATGACCCTCCGTACGCTTTTTAAAAAGGGTGACGTCAGCATCGCTGACGTCACTATCATCCTCGTCTTGGTGGTCATCCACATTCGAAGTAAAACCCGAAGTTGTTGTGGTAGTTGAATTTATTCCAGAGCAGAGGTCCGTTCCGTCCGACGAATAGCAAGAATCAATTAAAAGTTTTTTTTTTTCGAATGTACTTCGATGCTGTTGACTGCAGATGGCCATAGGTAGGTAATGTAATAAGTTTGTATGTCCCAAAATACTGGAACATCCAGTTATCTTGAGATGAACCACGGAATGAAAAAAATGGCCCTGGTAGCTAGGTGGACCACGGGCAGGGACCGGATGGCCATGACAGCGTTACCGGACTTTTGGCGGGCGCAGAGGGCGCCTCGCCGGTAAAGTTTTTTTGGGGAATTCTTCGACCCCGCATCCGGCGGGGTTGGTTTTTGGTCGGGTGTTTAGTGTGCGGAAGCGAATCGGAACTTGTTGCCGTCACCTCCGGGTTAGCGGCGGTGATTGGGTCAGCGGGGTCACCGAGAACGTGTCTCGGTCTACGGAGGAGAGAACTCGTGGGAGGATCGTCTATGGGATAACCAAGGGACTTTTTACTCTTCGCTCTAAGGAGACTGTTCAACCGGCTAGGTATGAATTTTGCGCGGTTGGTTACAGTTCGAATATGGGGTTTGAAACTAAGGCGGCGATCTAGGATCACCCCTAGGTATTTGGCTGACTTCACCCAGGGAATGGGTTTGCCAAAGAGGGAGAGGGTTCTGGGCTTAGAAGTAATTTCGCGAGAAGTAGGTACTATGCTCCACTTTTCATCGGAATCACTTCTACGCGCCATTGTCTGAACCAGGCACCTAAGGTGTCGAGTGCGGCTTGCAGTTTTATACTAACCCGACTTGCATTCAAGTCGGTGTGTACAAAGCTGTGTCGTCCGCGAAGAGGGCAAGTTCGATTGCGGATGACGGGGGATGTCGCTGGTGTATAGCGTAAAAAAGAGCGGAGCAAGGACGTATCCCTGGGGGACACCTGTTCGGACAGGTCGGGGGTCGGAGAGAGTATCCTCCACGCAGTAGCGAAAGCTGCGATTCGACAAGTAGTCTCGTAGGATGAGTACGTACGAGTCTGTCTGGCACACCAAGGGTGGAAAGCTTGTAAATCAAGCCATTGTGCCAGACTTTGTCGAAGGCTTTCGCGACGTCGAGGAAGACAGCCCCCGTACTGACTGGCCAAGTGTGATGCCACATGGAAAGGATGTGCTCCGTGTTGCGAAGCACCTGTTGGGGGCAAGAGTAAAGAGCTCGAAAGCCGAACTGCTCATCGGGTAAGAGTTTGTGCTCATTGACGTGGGACTAGAGACGACAAAGAAGGAGTCGCTCGTAGATCTTCCCCAGGGAACTAAGGAGACTGATAGGGCGGTAGGAGGAGGGTTCATTCGCCTTTTTGCCCGGTTTGTGGATACCAAAGACATTGGCTTCCTTCCAGACATCAGGGAAAGAACAAGTGGACATGGCTGCATTGAAGATGCTTCCGAGGAGGTAAATGAGGGCAACAGGGAACCTTTTGAGTACCTACTCTGTTACTGATGCCGTCCGAGCCAGGGGACTTTTTCGGTTGGAGATCTTTGATGATCGCTGCGACCTCTGCCGCCCTGACGTGATCAAGAATGGCGGAAGGGGGTAGGGACGCTAAGCGTTAGTCTTTGCTATCCACCGTATCGAGGTGAGCTGGGTCGACGGGCTCAAGACTGGGGGAGCACTGGGCTTCCAGACTTTCAGCCAAAGTATCGGCTTTGTCCTTATCTTCAAACGCGGGCGTTTGATGATTCGGACGCTTAAGCGGGGGCATGATGGTGACGCCGTCTGCTTTCATTGATCGCGTCAGGTTCCAGTAGGCCGTGACCCTGTTAAGAAAAATAGTAGGCGAATAAATAAACGATTCTGTTGTCTATACTCCTAGCCAAGGAGTATATTCTATGCTTTGTGGTAGTTTTGTTGCTATGCGACGGATTTCTATTTACAATGATAGTACCTGGACAGTAATTTCTCTAAAGCAAGATAAATTCTGATACTTTTGATAAGTTTTGGAAATGGCTGGCTTTGGAGATGAGGATGACATTGATGATGTGCTGGCCCCGAAAGAACCCCAGGTCACTTCCCAGGATCCCAATGAAAGGAAAATGGGCAGGTACCTACGAATAAAACGGAGGCAAGAGGCGATCAAAAGGTAAATCGATAATTTTATTAGCCTATTGTATGGTTGGTTAGTTAGCACAGCTTTACGCCTTTACTCACAAGCAACTATCAAATCTATTTGTTCTCCATTTGAAAGAGCGGAGGCCCCTCCCGAAGAAGCCTTGGCCTTCGAAGAGACAGGACCCATCGAGCTAGCAACCACGTTTGCCGCTGAAGAGCTTCAACGCTTAGCACTCGAGGGCGCGGCAAAGGTCACCAATGTCAAGATCACAACGGACGAGCGGGAGGTCGTCCGTCGAAGACTGTTGGCGGATAAGACAGAAAGTATGGCTACCTTACCTATACTCCAGCCAAATTAGATGTGAAATGTTTGTAAACAATTCACAACAATAAAACTTATATTCACATGTTTGGCGTTGAGTTTCAGACTTATTAAGTTAGCATTACTTATTGACGTAAAAATCTAAAATCGACAAGTGAATTTTAAGTTAAGTACGTATAGGTGGTTTGTTTATAAACAATACACGTCAAATTTGGCTGGAGTATAATTATTTAACACGCTGCTGGGGTAAACGTGTTCTAAAATGGAGACCGCGACTCGGCAAACGTAGTGCAGGGTAGGACGTCCCCGGCCAGGTGGAATGGCGATCTGTGAAAGACTGCAGGCAGATGTTGGATGCGGTAAGCTGAAGACAGGGCGCACATTAGGGGAGGCCTATGTCCAGCAGTAACATAAGATGGTGATGATGATAATTAATATAATTATGTACACTAGTTTCTGCCTGCGGGTTCGGGTATAAATAAGATTTTGGCTAAAATACATCAATGTTCTAGAAAATTGTAATGCCGGAATTTCTCCGAATTCCCGAAAGTAACCGCTCCATGTTCTTTTCACCAACTTTAGGTATATTATGCGCCCGAATTTCCGATCGCTGCTAATAACATAATGTTCTTATTTAGTAAAAAAACAAAATAAAAAAAACAATGGTAGACTATTAAACTTATTCTAACACAAGTAGGAAAAATCAGTTTCTGATATGTATAAAAAAAGCCCAGCATATAAATACCAAAAAAGAAGCTTCCATACAAAAAGCGTGTTTTTTGGCTATTTTTGCTCTTCGTTTGTCAAGGCTGTATCTCTTGAACCTTAATACGTAGACACATTTTTGATTGGCCTGATTTTTACGGTATGGAACCCTTCGTGTGCGAGTCATGTCGTACTTGGCGGTTTATTTATTCTAAGTATTATTATGAGCCCTTACTGTCCCTGCTGGCTAAAATGCCCCTTCTAACGCCAGTCTTTTCATCAGGATCTTTGAAGAAAATCGAAGAGGAAGCCATGGAAGCCCAAATCCAGTACGAAATAATAACCGCAAACTGGGAAGCAATGATGGCGATCAGAGACCCACTGGATATCGATGTTGCGATGAAGGAACAGAAGCAGAAATGCGATGATCTTTTAAACCAGAAAAATCTATTAATTGACGGTCTGCAAGCCGATTTGAAGAAAATGGACGAAGATTATTATGAAGATCTGCGGAAACAGGTACCTACCTAGGTTTTACACAATTCATAGATAGGTTGGTAGGTACCTACTTCCAAGCGTTTGGATATATGCTAAAGTAAGTAGGTACCTAACTATAATAACTTTCCGTTAGGAACCTTATCGATGGATGTTAATACAATCTAAAAGCAATTTTTTATAGGTATCCTGGGAAAGAGAACGTATCTTTTTATCCGAGAATAACGCGTGCGAAGCCGCCGGCTATAGCTAGTGATGTAGACAATTTTTTATGCATCAATTTATAACACTAACAACGCGTCACCTTAACCTTCCAGGATAATGACATAAAGGAACTCTCAGAAAGAGTGGAGAAGCAGGTCACTATAATGCTTCGGGCCTACGAGAAGCAGCTCATGTTGATTGAAACTGCGATTAACCTCGAACGGGAGGCCATGCTGGACCACAACAACAAGCGCTGGGAGGCGCTGTTCAAGCAGAGAGATAAGGAGGAACTAATTCAAATGGAAATGCGGTTTGATCAGGTCAGTTTTCAGTTTAAGCCTTACCCAAAATATTTGCATCAGTATCATTATCTGCAAACTTCACTCCACTGCTGGGCATGAGCCTCTAAAGTCTTTACATTACGTACAATTTTGCATTTTGCGCTACTCTGTTCCGGCTTAGCCCTGTAACGAACGCGATATCGCCCCTTCATTACAATCAAAGTCTACTGACTATAAAAAAAACATCATCTGTAACCTGACTTCACCCACTTCCACTGCCTATAGATAGGTAGGTATACCTCCAAACTCTTGTGCACTACCGTGCTTCGTTACACTGCGTACTACCATAGATTTTTCGTCCATGGTACTACGTAGGCGAACTTAGGGGCGGCCCATACTTTTTTGGAATTTGGAATCCGAAAATGTATGAGCCGCCGCTTCGCGTCTTAGCAAGGGCCCGTTGACCTACACGTAAAAACGAAAATCAAAAAACGCATGCTATCTTGTGCAAGTGACATAAGGCTTGGTTTTGCACGCAAACAAATCAGAAACGTCGATTGGCGGGGCCTACCCAGCGACCCATTCTCGCCACTAGATGCACGACACTTCTTTATTTTTTTTGTGTTTGGTGAGGAAATTTTTTACGAATAAACTGGTCTTCGGGGGACCAGAATTATGTGGGACTCAATGAAGTCTAAATAATAAGGCACTAGTTTGATTTCTGTGGTGGGATTCGACGTCCTGAGAAGGACGTAATACCCACTAAAGCTCTAAAATATCATGGAGTTCTTATTGACCAAAAACTGCAATTTCAAGATCAGCTTTGACACCCTTAAATCAATTTCGCATTATGTCAATTTCTTAATAACCATAGCATATTGTGTTGGGGTAGTGCTGCGAAGACCTTCATTATAAGAGCTGGGAGAGCACAGCGTTCATTATTAAAAGTGATGCTTTTCCGAAGCATCACTTTTAATAACCTATCTATAATAATAATAATAATAAAAAAAAAAAAAAAAAAAAAAAAAAAAAAAAAAACAAATGACACCGCCCGTTACACACGTCTCTTTTTCTTTTATTTATTATCATTACGTGCATTAAAAACCAATAAAAATGCTATAAAAACGTATGTTAACAAGAGCACGAGCTAGGGCGGCAACAAAAGCGCTCCCCAGAAGACCATCGCAGCCCGCCTCGGCTAGCTCCCCATCCTCGTCTTCAGATGAAGAGGTATTTAGAACACCACCTGAGACGAGTGATGTGTTGAGCAGCGAAGACGAGCTGTCGCCGTCGCCTCGACCGTCGCGAACACCTGTGCGGCGAGGCCGACCCCCGCTGTCAGCTGGCTTGGGACCTGCAGGGCGCACAGCCCCGCGACCGGCCCCCGCCGCTGATGGAAGAGTGCGGCGCATGAAGTGGACCCAACAGATAAACGAAAATGTCATGCGCGCATATTATAGGGCTACAGAGGGAGGAATTAACTTGACCGCGTACCGTTCTAGGATGATGCCGTTGTTTCAGGCCCTTGAACCGACAGTCGACGTTAATGTGCAACGACTATCTGATCAGGTACGGGTCATCCAACGCTCAAAATTGTTGGATGACAATGCACTTGATCAACTCCGACATGAAATCCTTAGTGCTCAAATGGTGGACCACCCGCAGTGTAACCGGGCTGTTACGTCGCCACCGCGACAAATCACACAAACACTAGTGATTCCCCAGCCTGATTACGCTATGGAAGAGGTCAGTCACGAGAGCATTGAGGTATGTACCCAAAATAATGAGCAATTGAGAAGGGCTTTGGAAGATGCGATTCTAAATTATAGACATTCGAATGAAAGACCATGTCTGCCTCGCTTTCCCACCCATAGACGTGGTTTAGCTATAATGGGGGCCTTGAACCCACTACTAGTCCCATATCTACTGACTAGTAGTGATATTACTGATACGCACTCTATTCTCTACTGTGGGGCTATTGCGGCTTGCCACGTTGCGCGGGTAAAGTTTCCTGACTATGACCGTGCTCCGCGCCAGGCTAGCAGTACTCCTACTTGGCAGCAGAGAATAGAGAGGCGTATCAGTAGGTTCAGGACTCTCATAGCTAAGCTAATTTGCTTTAGGGAGGGCAACCATAGACCGAGGGTTATGCGCTTTGTGACACAGGCTTTTGACGGAACTGAAACTCAACCTCGGGACTATTTAGCCTGCGTCACAGAGCGCATAGACTACCTAAAGCAAAAAGTCTATGCGTGGTCAAGTCGAATAAGGAGGTATAAAAAGCGAGTTGACAGATTTTGGCAGAATCGCATATTTCAAAGTGACCAAAGGAAAGTTTACCGCGACTGGGAGAAACCCGATCTACGTGTGTCCGACGGTCTGGTACCGGATGCCGAAACCGGAAAAATTTTTTGGCAAAGCATCTGGTCCATGCCAGTCGAGCACACGGAAGCGGACTGGATGAATGCGGTAAGTGCTGAGTGTGAAAACATCGAAACTATGGAAGCTATCAACATCTCTCCATTAGATGTAAGTAATGCAATCCGCTCGGCCCAAAACTGGAAAAGTCCTGGCCCGGACGGATTGCATAACTTTTGGCTAAAATGGTTTCGATGCTCACACTCGGTTCTGGCCGCACAATTCCAAGAAGCAATTGAGATCGGGTCCCTCCCACATTTTATGACGAAAGGTGTAACTTTCCTGCTCCATAAGTCTGGTAGTATTGCGGAACCAAAGAATTATAGACCCATAACATGCTTACCCACCATCTACAAGCTGCTTACATCCATTCTGACCACAAAAATTAACACGCATATTGTTACAAACAAAATTTTGGCACCTACTCAGAATGGATGCAGGGTTGGGTCCCGTGGTACAAAGGAACTCCTCCTCATTGACATGGCCATTAGTCAACAGGTCAAACGTGGCAGAGGGAACTTGTCGGCTGCATGGATAGACTATAAGAAGGCTTATGATTCGGTGCCTCATACTTGGCTTGAGAGGGTCTTAGAGTTGTATAAAGTAGATACTACTCTAAGATCATTCTTGGGATCATGTATGAGGCAGTGGACCACTGTTCTTCGTCATCCAGGGAGCCGATTGGATCCAACAACCACCAATGATCTGATAAGAATAAAGAGGGGTATATTCCAGGGCGACAGTCTGAGTCCCTTGTGGTTTTGCCTAGCTCTGAATCCACTCAGTACTCTACTGAAAGATTCAGGAATAGGCTATCACCTTCGGAGAGATGGTGAGGTCATTTCTCACTTGTTGTATATGGATGACCTCAAACTATTTGCGTCGAATAAAACACAGTTAATGGCGCTTCTGAATATCACACAGATATTCAGTAGTGCTATTAACATGGAGTTCGGCGTTGATAAATGTGCGGTCATACAAATACAGCGAGGGAAAGTTGTGAATTCTAATAATTTACAACTTTCAGAGAGAATGTCCCTCAAATATCTCTCAGAGGGTGAAACCTACAAATATCTTGGTATGCCAGAAGCGTTGGGTATAGTAGACGGGGACATAAAGCAGTCGGTGAAGGAGCGCTTCTTTTGTCGCCTCACAAAAGTGCTAAATAGCCTTTTGTCAGGTGGCAACAAGGTGCGTGCCTTCAACGGCTGGGTAATGCCATTACTCATTTATACCTTTGGCATACTAAGATGGACTCAGACTGAACTAGACGCCTTGGACTGTAAGGTTCGTCAATTTTTAACCACTCATCGCATGCGACACCCCCGAGCTTCGGTAATGAGATTGTATATCCCGCGGAAATGTGGTGGTCGAGGCTTTTTAAACGCCAAAACCCTACACAACCGTGAGGTATGCAATCTCAGAAATCATTTTCATCAAGCCGAATACCAGATACATCGTGATGTGGTTGCAGTTGATAAGAACCTTACTCCTCTCTCCTTAGCTAACGAGAACTGGCGCAAACTTAAGGTGATGAGCATTCAGGACAGGAAGGCTATATGGGAGAGCAAAGAGCTGCATGGGAGATTCTACAAGGTCCTCACAGGACCTGATGTAGATCTCCTAAGCTCCGTAAACTGGCTACGCTTCGGTGACCTCTTTGGGGAAACCGAAGGTTTTGTCTGTGCAATTATGGATGAGGTGGTAAAGACGAACAATTACCGAAAGTATATAATGAAAGATGGCACGATCGATATTTGTCGAGCGTGTCATCTTCCTGGGGAGACCCTTCGTCATATACTTTCGGGTTGTTCGCACCTTGCTAACTCTCAGTACTTGCACAGACACAACCAAGTAGCCAAAATTATACACCAGCAACTTGCTCTCCGATATGGCCTTACTGGCCCTGAAGTTCCGTACTATAAGTACACACCGGCGCCAGTTCTCGAAAATGGCCGTGCCACGCTCTATTGGGACCGATCTATCATTACAGACAGGACTATTCTTGCGAATAAGCCTGATATTGTACTGATAGATCGGTTAGAACGGAGGGCGGTGCTCGCTGATGTCACCATACCACATGATGTTAACCTCGTTAAAGCTGAGAAAGATAAACTTAGCAAATATCTTGACTTGGCCAACGAGGTTGTCAGAATGTGGGATGTTGATTCAGCGACCGTCGTCCCGATAGTCGTTTCAGTTAACGGCGTAATAGCGAAGAGCCTCGATCAACATCTCAAGAGACTCTCGCTAGGAAGTTGGATCAAGGGTCAGATTCAAAAGGCGGTACTCCTGGACTCGGCGCGCATCGTCAGGAAGTTCCTCTCTCTGCAGCCCTAGTCACCGGCCGCTTAAGGCTAGCTTCGCGGCCGGTGATTCACCGTTTTGATATATTTTTTACTGTAGAATAGTTTTATAATATTTTATTTTCTATAGTAAAAAATGTATTTTATAACGAGATTTAAAATAAATGAAGTGAATAATAATAATAATAATAATGCAGGACAATCCACACAGCATCATCTAGCCCCAAAGTAAGCAGAGCTTGTGTTATAGGTACTAGATGACTGATAAACTTAATACAATATATAACATAGATAGATTTTTTTTATTATATATAGAAAATACCCAGAACACCCGGAACAAATATTTGCAGATCGCACAAACATTTGTCCCAAGGCGGGAATCGAACCCGCAACCTTCTGCGTATTTATCTATACCCAATCTATGTATTTATATATCTATCTGTCTACCGGATATCTATAAGACTTTCGTTCTTATAGATATCCCACCACGGAGATCTTTATTAAAATATTATTGTCCTCCCCTGATTTTGAAGTCATATCCCGCCGTAGAGTATACAGATTGGTCACTCCCTCGACAAACTCTACATTCGTACAACGAACAGGAAACTTTATAAAAATCAGTATTTACAATAATGTAGCTGAAAACTGTCAAATTACGAACAAAATTGTAACTGAGGCTAAACATAGGTATACCTAATACAATATTGGCTTACCACATCTACTATCTACTAAACTATCATAAAACTGAAGAAATTCTACATATCTAGGTACTAATATTTAATTAGACTATTTTACTTTCAATTTAATCTTTACTTACGAGTATGTACTACAACATTAAGTTTACCTACATTATTTACCTGAATTTTCTCATTTGTTTGTTTTTGTAAACAACCTCTTGACCCTATCTCGCCATTTTCGCCGGACCACGGGAGCACACTTTTGTAGGACCTACTAGTTCTGTTCTTTATTTTCTTATTTGAAATTATTTGTTCAAGGAAGCGGAGCATAAAAATGAGATTGAATCTATAATGTGGGACCACTACAACAAATATCGCGAGGCTAAAATAGAGCTCGAGGAGCTGACTCAAGAACTACAGAAAGAACTGGAGAAGTTGAAAGCTACTTGCATAATTAATACGGAGAAGATTGGCTACAACTATCAAGTAAGGCTTGATCAATACCTAAGCACTACCTAACACTTAAGCAAATTCAAAAAAATCAAAAATGCAAAATCAAAAATGGATTATCTCATCTCACATTCACAGAACACCCGCTATTGTATTAAATTTTTGTAATCTTGCGTGCTATTCACACTTTTTGCCTTTATTTATTTTTAAAACCACGATAACGGTGCAGAAAGTGATTTGAGTAAGCGGTAGATCACAAATAGGCAAGGTGCCTCTAGTTATCAGAAACTTACCTATCTTTGTCTTAGGTCCTGAAAAAACGTGAAGAAGAAAACGTGTTTGTCCGATCCCAGCAAAAACGTAAATTAAACAAAATGTCCGATGTAGCAAATGTCCTTCGCGTCAAAATCCGCAAGGCGGCTGAAGATGGCGCTGTCGAGGAGAAAAAAGCTGATGCTGAGATCGTCAAACTGATACAGACTATGGAAGATTTGGAGAAAAAGTCTGACCAGTTCTCACAAGTCAACCATTACAAGTTTAGCCAGGTGGGTTTCCTTGTATTTGATATTAACAGTATTGTTTAAGTTTTACTAGTTCTGAAGTTCTGAAACCAATCATCGCTAGACTAGTAGAGTTTCATAATCTGTTTTCACACCATTGTTTGCCGACTTGTCGCCACAGTTACTGTTAATTTACGCTGTTAATCATATATTTATTGATACTTACCGTTGCTGTCAGTTTTTGGAATATCTTCCATTTAGGTAGGTACATTATAATGCGTGTAGATAGAAAATCTCAGCTTTTGTTTGACTCTAACTATTACAGTATCCGGTGTTACCACCCTAAGTGCCTACTATTGCAGTAACCGGTGTTGCCACCCTAAGTGCATAATTAATTTCTGTTTACACTTGTCTGCACTTTATCTGGGCTTGTGGCTGTCCCTTATCCTACTGGTTTTGGCTGAAAACCACAATAGTTCTGCTATTTGTGTTAAGAGCACCACGCTGAGCCAAGACCCGTTAGACATACCTACGTAGACACGCTCTGTCTACCTGCCTACGGATGAGCTGAATAGTAGGTACTTACTGTTTACCTGTGTTATGACGTTATGAGTTGTTATGGCTAGTAGACTGTACTTAAGTAGTCTCTATGTGTTATAAAACTATTGTATGTTTTATTGTAAATTTAGTTATAGTGTACGTAGGTACCTAACTTTATAGTACCTATGAGTGTACCTATCACAGAAATTTAAATAATAATTTAGATTTCTGTGATACCTTGTACCCCATCTGGTGACAAGACAACGACAACTCGCACATCAAACAATTTTTCTAATCGTCAAAAAACTTATAATTATTGTTCTTAGCTTCCTTCATGTGTCACTCCACTCGCCGATGTTTTTAAAATACCTATTTAAAATCATTATTGCAGGTTAGGTGTGTAAGTCATATTATAGTAGAACAGGAAGTTCGTAAAAACTCACTACCGTATCCGCAATTGCCGGTCTTATCCCTTGTAGAGATTTGTACCAGACGAGCATAAATCAAGAGACCTTATATCTAATAGCTAGCTGTGTGTAGTACCTAACTATTAGGGCTAGGCCACTGTCAGTAAGGCGGACAGAAGTTGTTGCTCACAATTTATTTTGTATTAGTTTGTTATTGTCGAATCTTTCTTTGTAACATTAGCTTTTGCGGCAGGTGTGGCGTATGGCAGCCACGCATCTACAAGAGACATCGCGCGACATTCGCCTTGGAGAAATAGCCATGCACGCGCACATTCTATCGGAACCGCCGCCACCGCCGCCTCCGCCGCCGCCGAAGAGTCCGCTCGCTAAATACGGTAGGTACCAACATTAGCTAGTGGTGTGGTTGGTTGTGGTAGCTGCAGGTGTGGCGTATGGCTGCCACGCACCTCTTAAGAGGCGGCGCGCGAGATCCGCCTCGGAGAAGTGGCGTAGGTAGTAAGTTGGAAGTGGTAATCTTCTAAACTACTAGCCTGATTAAAAATGTATTGAGTCTCTTAGTGCTATACAGGGTGGATTTTTGGCGGAGCAGTAAGGAGAGTTACCTTAACCGGTGTAGCTACAGGAAAATGGTTTTAGTGTCAATAACCTTGAACCTGAAACCAAAACGAAATGTATTAGATTTATTCTAACTAATGTAAAACAAGTTAAGGCTGATGTAACCGTCAAAGGAGAAACGTTAGAAATTGTTAACGGTACCATATTCTTAGGAATAACCTTAGATAGTAAACTTCAATGGGGCCCACACATAAGCTAAGCTGTCGAAGCATAGTTCTGCAGCGTATGCAGTCAAAAAAATCCGTCATCTTACTGACGTTGATACTTCTAGACTAGTTTATTTCAGCTACTTCCATAGTGTTATGTCTTATGGCATACTGCTGTGCGTTTCCCACGCTTCAGATATTAACACCGTATTTGTGCTGCAGAAGAGGGCTGTTCGTGCAATCTATAATATGGGTCCCAGAGAAAGCCTATGTGAAAAATTCAAAGAAATAAACATAATGATTAATGACAGTACCATGTCAATATATTTATGAAACTTATTGTACACTCATAGAAATATCAATCAGTTCCCTAAAAATCGCTGTGCCCACAACTAGACTACACAAAATTAATGTATCTTTTAAAGGGCAATGTATACGCTTCTACAACAAAACTCCTAGTGAGTTGCAAAAATTATCAGTAAATAAATTCAAACAAATTGTCCAAATAAATTGTCAGCAAATAAATTTCGACCGATGTGGCGCGGCGGGCGAAGGTCCGCCTGCGACGCAGAAGGTTGCGGGATCGATTCCCGCCTTGGGACAAATGTTTTGTACGATCTGCAAATATTTGTTCCAGGTGTTCTGGGTATTTTCTATATATAATAAAAAAAATATCTATCTATGTTATGTATTGTATTAAGTTTATCAGTCATCTAGTACCCATAACACAAGCTCTGCTTACCTTGGGGCTAGATGATGCTGTGTGGATTGTCCAGCATTATTTATTTATTTATTTATTTAAACCTTCTGTATAAAAAGGCCTACTATAAAATATCAGATTATCTAGAGGATAAAAAAGCTTGGGACGGGATTTGCTCCAACTCGAAAAATAACAACTAACAGGCTAAAGGTTTCTTCGACGCTTCTTTACTTTAGTCTACATACCGATGCGACTGAAATAAAAAATATCACTTTATTTCCGCGTCAGTGTTTAATTATTAAGAATATGACCTTTTCTAAGTGTGCATTTATTGTATTTATGGAAATAAAGAGTTTTTGACTTTGACTTAGGAAACAATCCATAATTTTTAGAGAAATTATAATAGGTAGCATACAGAAAAAAAAATACTGTTAGCAAAATTGCATTTTACACAAAAACTACCTGGCACTACCTGGGCAAAGGCAACAAAATTACGATTTAAGTCCGACTGATTACCCACAAAAAAAACGAAATGTTAGTAGGTACATAGTTCTACTTACGCACGGCGCTATACTCGAATCTTGTTTCAGAGCACGAAGCAGAACAGACTACTGAAGAAACCGCGCTTGAAGTTCCTACAGATAAAGAAACAGTCTACGCCAAAGAGAAACTGGTAGGTAACTCTGAACTACTTCTTTATGTGAAGTAAAGTCGACCACGGTGGCTGGTCTCACCGGAGACACTCGAGCAATGCTCGATAAGCAACGAAAGGTCGCGGGCACTCGTTCGCATTTAACGAAGAGTGAAAAGGAAGAACGCACTCTGTGGCCACACATCACACACAGATCTAATGATTTAACAGTTACTCTAGCTGTTTTTGAACAGTCTACTGATTGATTCCTCAAAATTCACAAAATCTCCAACTTTCTTTGACGGTGAATAATAAAACACAATTTTAATTGAACTAAAAATTTTATTGAGAATTTTTTTATTGTTTTTTCTTGTTTATTATTATAATGATTCGATCACAACACAATACACATATATTAAGGGTTCCGTAGTCAAAAGGAACCCTTATTGTAACATTTTCATATTCTCGAAGGTTTTAAATTTAAATTTTACTTCATTTGGTACCCGATCAACCCGACTAAATCGAGGGTGTACCTAGGTACCTAGATGACGAAAATGGAGTCCTTTACAAAATCCAAGATGACGGAGTATTTTTTATTAATTTTTATCGAGTGTTAGATGTGAGCGATATGAGTGTCGTTATTGATTCACTTTAGGTGAAGAATACGAATAAGAGGTGTGCTATTTTAAAAATACAAGTTGGCAAGTTGGGTTTTTTTTTCTCAAATTTTACTCATAGGTTGGCTTATGTGACTAAGTTATTTCATGTTTTACTCATGGGTATCTTTTTTGACTAACTCGAGGGCCGTAGTTCATTCATTTATGCGGTGTTTTTTTCATATCCAAAATGGCGGATAGCTTTTATTATGTACACATGGATATAATTTTCGACTAACTTTGTCTCTATATGCACCGCCTCGTCGTGACGTGACGGGCAGGCTGTAGACGAGCGTCGCGTCGTGGCGGTGTGACCCCGGGGAACGGCTTGCCTGGGTAGTGAATGCGTTAATATTTTTACGGCTGCCTACGCCATGGTGTGGGGTATCATTGAATAGATCTTTTAAAATATTGTGGATGTGTCATCATAACCATTTTTTGATTCCGGGATACGTATGCGATCGCAGATCAGGGGCGCACCGCTACAGCACAAAAATGTGCATTAAAATATGGACTTTAACTTGTAATATTTAGATGTATTTCATATTGACGGCATCAGATTACAGATAGCTCGCGGGCCATCGTTTGAAGCTTTTGGCTCATTGTAAAATGTAACTTTAGATACATTTTACAATGACAAAAAAACAATTAACGTTTCTTGCTATAAAAATCCCAATAACAAATTTTAGCCCAACCTTTTCTTTATGTTTATGCATTGAAATGGGGCCTTTTTTAGGTTGGTCAATTAGGCATGTTTCACCCATATTGGAATAATCGCGTAATGGCTGAAGTGAGCCTACCTATTGGTGTGACTAAATAAGAACCTAATAAAAATGATAATGACCTATCTTTTGATTTGTTTGTCAGGTCCGTCATATTCTTCAACTGGTAGCAGATAACACAGGGTTCTTGGTTGAAGATCGACTCTTGAGATTGATCTCGAAGTACCAAACAACGTCGCGAAACTTATGTACGCTGGATGCTATATTTATGGTAAGCTTTTCCAGTTTAGGTCATAATTAGAAATAAGGAGGCTTTAAACAATATTTTAATATTAAGGGAGGTACAATTATGCAGTCTTGTCTGTTAACTTTGACGTTTATGTATGAAAACTTCTGTCACAAATTTTTAAAACAAAATCACTACAAACAAAATTAGATTTACAACATAACAAAATTAGACCTTTAATGTATGAATAATTTTGTCGAAAACGTTGAAACAACTGTTTAAAATTTAACTTTCGGTGACCTCGGGTCTAATCTAAGCTCTAAGATCAGAGTTCAATGTTAACCAACGAAGCTGCCAAATTGACCGATTATCTTTTGGTGAACACCAGCCCATGATAGGTGAACCAATCAACACAAAAAACCCTCAGATTCAGCTTAAAAAGTTACCTACCTACGCATTGTCAGTTAACAGTATTTTGTTAATGTCCAGGCTTTAGAAATCCAAGCTGAAGAAGACATCGAGCTTCTTTGCCAGACATTTCTGAACTACGCATTCTGCCCCATCTGCATCGGTATGGAAGCGACGTCGGAAACTGCTGTCGGTAGCAACATGGATCAATCAGGTAAGCTGAGCGCTCCACCCACCCAAACACTCGACAGAGGATTCAGGACTTCGAACTGGGGAATCGTCGTCTCGTATTAGGGTGTCTTGGCTCTTTTTAGGTTTCCGGTGTCTAACTAAAGGAAACTCTTAAAATTACGGTCCTGTCTTTTTTTAATAATAATAAATCATTTATTGCCTATATTTATCTTAACCTAAACTAGAATTATACACAAAAAAAAGTTTCTAACGATAGGCAAAGGGAGTAGATTCAGCATTGTGCTGCATGTGAGGAACATGCAGCGCTGATTTTAAATCTACTCCCCTCGGATAGGTGGTCACCGAGGGTTGGGATAGCGGGTTTAAAGTAGGTTCTTATACTTATTCATCTTGTATTTCAACCTTACTTTAAAAAAAAACTCCGTATGCAGGGTGCATACGGTTACTTCCATGTGTGTTCATACCTTAACATTATATTTATTAGTGGAAGTTTCATACATACATAATACTGTATTTATTATACACATTTATTTGGTTTATGAGTGTGTAGTATGAATGTGCCTGCGTGCTAGTTAGTTCTCCTGAGGCACCAGTCTCATGAGAGTCTAGGCAACAGGAGACCTTATGAGTGAGTGTCTACTTGTCTGTTCGTATGCCATGCATGACTCACACAGCAAACCTCCTAAATATTATTAACAATCAATAATAAAAATCTGAAAATAAAAGGTAGAAACATAGATACCTCAGATACCTACGTCAGAAAAATATTTAGCTGAACAAACAATTCGAAAACCGTCATAAATCAAAATGCAAAGAAAAAGCAAATCAAACGATTTGTAATTTGAATCAGGCACGGCCGGCGGCGAAGGCGATGACATGCGTCGCGCGAGCATGTACTCCAAGTCCCGAGGAGACCGGATGTCCATCAGAGGCCGCGCGAGCGTCTCGGCTAGCACCTCGCGGTCTCATGTCGGATACAGGTAGGACACATAGGACATAAGACTTGCCTAGATGTAGCGGTCGCAGTAGACCTCTCCAACTCAACCTGTGGATGGAGGTCGAAAGAGTCGACAAAGTCGGGGAAGGGCAGCAGCTTCCTTCTATGTATTTTTAAGGGGCGAACCTAACGGTTTTGGTTGTCAAACTAGGCTAGATCTCAGTACTCACGGGATCCCCGTGGTAAAAAACTCGAATTACATAAAATTTAAAAAAATCTTTGGTTCCTTGAATCTGAAAACACAATTGAGAAAAAATATTACGATAACAAAAATACATGAAAGTCTCTGCTTTGTACATAGTTCGGTCGAGATCTCAGGAACCCTGCGGTCTATTGAAATTGAAATTATGTTTTGATTAGTTGGTTATTTATTACTAATTGTTTGGTTCCTTGAACCAGAATTAACTTATACTTCTTCATAAGTACCTATAAGTTAATTGTGTAGTTTTCTTGTAAATAAGCAAAAACTTGATTTTTGCGCTTTCGTCGTTCCAAAAGCGTATGCTCTGTCCCGCTCCTATGAACGCGAAATCCTATGCCTATCCTTTTCACAAAATGATTATGGCAAAATCCCCCATGCTCGGGGAAGGCACGTTCAATTGTGGACATGTGCTAAGGTAGGAGAGTACGAGGAGCGTGGGGATGGTCATAACTATGCACTGAGACATTCGAAGAGGCTGAAGGCGCTTCCCAGGCGGCTCGAGCGGACTTCGAAGCTTGTGCACGTCATGGGGCCAAAAGTGTACAACCGTCTACCGTCCGATGTCACTGACGCGGTATCGACGCAATCCTTTAAGTTTAGACTCAAGAAATGGTTAAATGAACAATGTTTTTATGCGTTGGATG
This sequence comes from Eupithecia inturbata, assembly GCA_963662085.1. NCBI lineage: Eukaryota > Metazoa > Arthropoda > Insecta > Lepidoptera > Geometridae > Eupithecia > Eupithecia inturbata. The sequence continues at coordinate 7,535,509 of OY759195.1, forward strand.
AATTTTTGGCATGTAAATGTACGTAAATTTATATTAGGTCCTTACATATGAAATTGGCGTTTTGTATGGGAGGAACAAAAAGTCGAATATTTTTTAATATAATATATTTAATTAATCAAAGTATGAACCATTATTTTCTATGCACTTTTGCCATCTTATAGGTAGTTCATTGATCCCTTTACTAAAAAAACCAGTCGGACGGGAATCAATAAAATCTTTGAAGGCGATTTGGACTGCCCCATCGGAGTTGAATTTTTTCCCTTGCAAGAAGTTATCCAAATTTCGAAAAAAATGGTAATCTGTTGGAGCAAGGTCCGGGGAGTACGGAGGATGTCTTAGACTTTCCAATTGAAGCTCTTCTAATTTAGTAGCCGTCTGTTGCGCAGTATGTGGTCTGTTGTCGTGAAGCAGCAGTGGCGTGGAGCGATTGACCAGCCTAGGTTGTTTAGCCGCTAGCTTTTCCATCATGGTTTGCCATTGCTGACAATAGACATCAGCCGTAATAGTCTGGCCAGATTTGAGAAAACTGTAATGAACAATACCGGCACTAGTCCACCAAACGCTTACAAGTAACTTTTTTGGGGTTAATTTTCGCTTGGGGCAGGATTTGGCTGGCTGGCCAGGATCCAACCATTGCGCTGAGCGCTTCCGATTATCGTAAAGAACCCATTTTTCATCACAGGTAATGATTCGGTTTAAAATACCTTCATTATTGTGACGGTTTAGTAATGTAACGCAGCAGTCGACGCGCGTTTGCCGGTTTGCTTCAGTCAATTCGTGAGGTACCCACCTTTCAAGCTTTTTAATCTTCCCAATTTGCTTCAAGTGAATTAAAACAGTTTTATCACTAACATCGCAGCCTGCAGCTAACTCGGACGTGGTTTGCGATGGATCCGCTTCCACAATAGCCTTCAACTCTTCATTATCAACTTGAGTCTCAGGCCGTCCACGGGGCTTGTTCTGCAGGTCAAAATTTCCAGAACGAAAACGTTGGAACCAAAAACGAACTGTGTTTTCTTTTGCAACACGACCGCCATACACATCATTCACCCTTCGAGTTGTTTCCGCAGCACTAGTGCCACGGCGGAACTCGTACTCGTAAATAATGCGATATTTTAAGTTTTCCATTTTGTAAAATGAGTGACGCAAACAGAAAAAAACAGAAGAAAAAAAACAAATGAATGACGATCATCGAAGCACAAATACATGAGTCTATAGCTGTACAAATTTGAATTTGGAATTCCTTACCAAAGAGGAGAAATTTGTGATTAAAGTGGCCAGTACGAAAAACGCCAATTTCATATGTAAGGACCTAATATAATTTGTTTGACTGATTTTATTTTCTTTCAATTATGTTCATTTTTATTTTCAATTTTAAATTGACAATTAATTTTATTTTATTTGGTTTTAAGTGATTTTTATCTTGTATATTTTTGCTTATTTTACCTTATTTATTTTTAAAATTGTATTTTCCGTGGAAAATATTAATTATTATTTTAATTTTTGACATGGTACCGAATTTTTGTTACGAATAAAGAACTTGAACTAGGACTTGTCTAATCAATCAAACGACGACGGCCGCCAGAAGACTCTTAAATGCCATGCTGTTTAGTGTTTGATAGGCTACATTTGGCACCACATTTCGGGGCACTTTTTAAGTAAACCCGCGTTCGGGTTTTTTAATTAAATAATAATGAAAATTACAATCAAATACCTAATAGAAACAAATCAGAGATAGTAGGTATTTACAATTTAAAAAATTGAGCCAACTGCAGACTGTTGCAAATAATCTACAGGTATTTTACTATAAAAACGATCGTAGTTTGACGAATTCATTACGGATGTAAGCGGGTTAACAACGAACTTTATTTTTGTTGGAAGAACACCAACGTTTCATCCCTTAACGAGGGACTTCTTCAGGGTGAGTATGCGTTTCGCGACGCGTCTGTACCGCTTCGATGCGCATATGTTGGTTGGTTGTTGGGACGGTGGTTGGTAGATTGGTTGGAACGTTGGTGCTCTTCCAACACAAATAAGGTTCGGAGTTAACCCGCTTACACACATAATTAATCTACATGTAGCTCACCTTGAAAAAATTGAGGTAACTGCAGACTGTTGCAAACAATGTAAAGGTAGCAACTGATCCATCTCAATACCAGTCGGATGCATCCCCAAGACGAATTAATGAATCAACTTGTTTATTATTCAGAGGAGAGTTGTCTGATGCCGACCAGCTACTCATAACGGAAGCCGAGGAAATTATTCAGAAAGTAGGAGATCCTCAAGGTACCTATTAACTAAACTTTGACTCCGTTACCGCTAAATTACTATAATGTTTTTATGTCCAAAATAAGTACATTCCTTATGAAAATAATGAAATACCTAATTCCTAATTTATTTGTTAATATTTTTTCATGAATAGCGAGCACATTTGTAATGAAATCGCTGACCGATGCCACCATCGTCAGCAAGAAAATCTCCCGAGGCGTCACATTGACTGAGCAGCAGGACCAAGTGGAAACTAAACAGAAAATAAATAACCCCTTCCTATGTCCAGGTGAGCTGCCAACTGTGCCGACTTTTTGCTTTACTATGACAACAGTAGCGTCTCATAGTCGTCACGTACAACGTACAATAGGTACATAATTGAAAGAAACTCTTTATCAAAGTAAACAGTGCGTGCGGTGCTATTTGCACGAAGAGATTGATGGAATGGTTTCAACCTTGACAATATTGACGCGCGTCACTCCATCTGTACTACAGATGGAGTGACGTGCGTCAATATTGTAATATTAATATCTTTCATCTAAGGTAAAAAAGGTGTCATTCGGTGACGTTACCATTATCATAGTGAAGTCCTCATAACCGAATTTCAGCCACGGCGGCAAGTCGGAGACTAGCCATGTGCGCAGGGCGTATTATAGTGCACAAGTGTGGTTGCAAACACAGGTGCACTCTCTGCTCACTCCCTCAGCCTCATAATCCATTGAGATTGGAACGGCAGTCCGACACGACCGGCCTGAGATTAGCACATAATAATGATGATTTTACGTTAGCCGCACGCATCGTCAGTGCTTAAATATACGGTGTAAATAGAGGGGTGGATCATCGGTGGCTGGAGGGTGGGGGAGCTCAGTACCTATCGATTTAACCCCCTGTATGTTCTACGATATTAAGTGGTTTAAAAGTTTGTATGTTCTGCGATATTCAGTGGTTTAATTAAAAGTTATGAACTATCGTAGAACATACAGGAGGATAAATCGATAGGTACTGAGGTCCCCCACCCCCCAGCCACCGATGATCCACCCCTTTTCTAATTCTAGTTCTAAGTGGGGGAACTGATATCTGCACTGACATCTTGCATGGGAGTGTATTGTGCATTATCACCTGCCTAAACAGGCCTTAACTAGCCCAGCTCCTTGAAGTACCGGAGCTGGACTTTTGGTGACTGACAGCTTCGTTTCAGCTTTTCTGTAAGTGTGGATGGGGTTGATCAATCTGACTCTTCAGCCCCGTCTTGTGTCTGGCCTCCCCTGTGCCCGTGCAGTGTATCACAACGTGTTCCACAGTCTCTTTTTCTTGGAAACAGCCAAGACACATGCTGCTGTCTGTGACTCCAGTCTTGAAAAGATGATGGTTCAGTTCGCAATGACCTGTGATGATATCCACCATTACACTTAGGTCCTCGCGGCTCATCTTTAGTATGCTCACAGTCTGTTCAATGCTCCCATAGTTTTTGCTGTTCTTTTTCTCAGTTAAGTTTTAGTCTATTTTTGACTTCTGCTGTTGGCGGGTTTGAGTGATCTTGTTGTGTTGGATCCACTCCTCTTGTTACACCGTATATAATCTGGCGCTGAATATGGGGCAAAAGTGAGCAAAACTATCACCACCTTTCTATTAAACTAGCTGCTACCCTCTATTAAACTAACTAGATAAAAATAACTAGCTGTGCCCACGGCTTCGCCCGCGTGGGTTTTAATCCTAATTATTTTTCCAAAATTTAAGTACCCCTTATTACCAGCTATAACACCAGATAACCAACCGTCTCAGAGATTAGCCGGACCAAACGTACAGACAAAAATTTAAAAATGTGTTGTTTGTATCTGCCGTTTATACCTACTGTCATAAATACAAATAAATAACTGTTTTTATTACAATAACGGACACTTCCATTTCATTTATTTGTATTATACAAGTTTTAATCTCCTCGTTGCAGCTGGACATAACCTGGAAATAGAAGCAATGCAGGTTTTGACGGCCCTGGGAGAGTTTATCAAAATCTTCGTGCCTCCTGAGAAAAAGAAACTTTACGACCTTATGTAAGTGCATAACGCTAACCAACTCGTTTATGACCACCTCTTGAGGACAATGAGCAGAAAGTCTTACCCATGGGTGTAAATATACTCTAATACTATTGCGTCGCCCGTTTCATTCTGAACTTTGCTGGATGCGTCTTAATATGCATTTATTTTCTCTTTTAATAGTCCTGCACTAACTCAAGACTCGAAACGAAATTAGAGAGACACCATGTTGAGACAGATGATGCTGTGTAAATTGTCCAGTACCTATTTATTTATTTTATTGTTATTATGTTTTGCAGAGATTCAGTAAAGCCTCCAAATTTCTCGACGCCCTCACGCAAGATGTCCTCTTTGGAGATAGAGCAGTACTGGACGCAATGGAAGAGCGTGTTTCCTCCAGAGAAGGACAAATTCTGGGACGGCCTGCTCACTGGATTGAATAACTACCTGCCGATCTTACAAGGTACAAAAGCACGTTTAACGGTGTCTCTTTAAAATAATTACAGCCGACATGAAGTACCTACTTAGGTCTGTAGATTTTTTAAAGAGATCCTGGCACGCTCGGTGCGCCCTATTGTTCTCAAGGCCATAGAAAAAGAAATCTTTAAATACGTCAGCCAACCAGGGTGTCCCGTTTTTAAAATGTTGCCATTAGGTGCGATGTTATATCGTGATATTCTAGTCTAGATGCTATGGTGTGGCGCGGCGACTGCTGGACTTGTGAACCAAGCTTCACACAGGCCTAGTGCAACCTAGGTAGTTCGTATACCTACAATGTGCTATTTCGCTGGTAGCAATTGGTAACAATATACATAGTTCCAATATTTACACTAGATAATTTTATCTTCTAAATAATACATACCTTAATACTTATATTTTATTTTTGAACAGAACGCGAGAGACTCCACGAAGAAGTGATGCACCTCCGCCAGCGGAACGCAGCTTTGCGACGCTTGGTCCGCGGTGCCCTACCCGACATCCCGCCCGCTTTGACGGTGCCAAAATACGCGCGCCAGCCGCACCAGGCCTTCCTTGCACCCTTCCCCGATGACGCACCAGAGGGATACAAACTTCCGCCGATTTAAATTCCAGAAATGAAATTCATGTTGTGAATCATGAAAATATTGTAAAAATAACCTATATTATGCTTTGCTGAGTTACTGGTTTTTTAAATTAATCAATTTAGTATAAATTCTTCTTACTGCTTGTTTCTCATTATATAATTTCCTTGCGGAAACCAATTTTATTTAAACAGTCTGCGTCTTCTGCATTTATTAGACTTTTTTTTATTTCGTTTAATATTAATTTTAAAGATGCCACTTTCTTTTTGTGGTAACGCACTTTGTCTCGTAAGTCCTTAATTGTTTTATTTTTCTGCTTTACTTTCTTTGATAATTCTAAAATCCGTCTGCAGAGACGTTTCTTGGTTGGTGAATGAAACGGTGAAGTTTCAGGATCGGTAGCTTTTGGTGTAGTTAATATCGGCTCGTTTTTACATGGCGATAACGGTAGACGTTTCTTGGCCGGTGAATGAAGTTGTGAAGGAGTTTCAGGATCGGTAGCTTTTGGTGTAATTAATATCGGTTCGTTTTGAGATGACGATGACGGTAACGTATTTAAATCTTCAGGAGCGCAGTCAGAAGTTACTGCTGTGTTACTCTGCATAGAAAAATAAAAGTCTTCAGGTCAATAAAAATTGATTTAAGGAATTTGCATTATTAGACTGAATAATATCTCTTACCACTACAGGCAAATGCATTGTAGGAATTGCGGCACCAAATAAGCGACGCCGATTTTTCATCGTATAAAAACAGTCTTCTGTAAAATGTCGGGAGCAAATGACGCTGTAATTACTTGGAAACCAATTTTCCCTTTTCGTATAATCAATCCACTTCTCTTTGATACCCGCTTCCTGAGGAAAACTACAAAGAACAAAGAAATATAGTATTTTTTGTACATAAAAACCAATAGATGGTACAGGAACATTAATTGCTCATTATTCAGGGTTAATAATAATCGATGGTTCAGAACTACAACAAGCAAAAGACATAGTATTTTTTTACTCTCACTTGATTGGTAATGACTTCATTAATTAAAAAAAGACTACATGCTAAAAAAATGCATGAATGCATATGTCCAGCAGTGGACTTAGGTTGATGATGATGATGACATACTAAATCTTACGTAAAAATAGATAACAATTTGGATAGTTTCCTAAAAAAAATTAAAATGATTTTTTTACCTACCTAATAACTTAATCATATTTCTTGCTAATAGTTTCGTACGAGCGAAATGCTTAACATTTTAGTTATTAATGTAGAATGTAGATTTAAGAATATACTAGGTATGTTAACTAGTTTACATACATACACTAAGTTTTAGATGCCATATTACCTATATATACGTACCTACTTGAAAATGAATGAGTAGGTATTGTAAAAAAAAATATAGTTACATTTTTTGATGAAATAATACCTATACAAATTCCCGGAGTTTTTATAAAAGTTACCTACATTGATCAGCAATAACACAGTCAAATTAATGAATTAAGTACCTAGTAAGTTCTTGCTATATCGGGAGTATCGATACAATATTTTATTAAGTCAGCACAACACTAGTATGATAGAATGAGATTACGTTAACGTTAAGGCATTGCAGCTGGGTGAAAGCGAAACGCATAGCTATGCGACACATTATGCGCGTCAATTGTTTCATTTCGAATGACTAGTTTCACTGAGCCGTTATTTAGGGAATGTAAATAAAAAAAATGCATAATGTACAACTTACCGATGAAATGTGATTCCATCTGTTTTGTAGTTCGATTTCTTGCTGTTTTTCCCACACCACCTTATAGAACAAGAAGCCATTTTTAAAGTATTTAGAGGTACCTATTTAATCTGAATATATTTCGTAAATAAACGGAGGAGCACACAGTTCCGCTGTTGGCGCTGTACTACTGACTGACTGACTGTCATAGCCCAGTGCTGCCAACTTTATTTTTACAAACCCACCAAATATGGCCTCGCGACCCACCAGAAATCCACTGAAGATAAAGATCTCTCAAACCACCAGAAAACCACTAAACAATCCAGAGACACGGTAGTATCTCGCTTTATATTATTGTGGTAAATGTTGAACGTGTATACCTACCTACTTTGCGTAACTTTTTACAGAAGATCTGATTTTGGTAGGCTTACTATAGGTACATAATTATTATGTCAGACACTAGGTACATAAATATTTTTGGAAATAAAATAACAACGTAATTTATAATATAAAATATGTATTTATTTTTTTAATCAAAACTTAAAACAAAGCTGACTAAAGATGTTCTTCTTCAGAAGAATCGGCTTCATCTACATTTTCAGTTTGTGAACAATAAATTTCCTTAGTTCCAATTTTTTGTACTACGCTATTTGGTATTATGTAGTTATTGCAGCATTTGCCTTCGCGTGCTAAGCCAGCACGAACTGTGAGAATTGAAGATAGGAGATCTAACTTCATTCGGTTTCTGTGTTTTGTCTTAACAACGTTCGTCGTGCTAAACTGTGAAGTTTGTGAAGTCCTAGATGATGTGCACCACATCTTGATGGACTGCACCAAGTTCAAAGATCAAAGGGAGGCACTGATGACTGAACTTAATTTAAATAGATTAGATTTAGGAACATTTATTAACATTTTAGCAGAACCAAATTCAATAGCGGCCATTTTATTGTTTAAAATCTTTATGCATCAGTGACTTCCTTTGTATATAGCTACCTACAAATTGAATATTAGGTTTGATTTTGATGTTTGTTTTTCTTTTGTTTGTTATTGTTAAGTTTAGGTTATGATAGGACTGACATACTTTACATAGTAAAAGTCCTTAACAATAAATTAGATTAAAAAAAAAAAAAAAAAAAAAAAACACTACATCAGCGTTAGAATGCGGTAAAACTAATAAAGATATAGCAAATGTCGCTAAATCTTGAAATCTGTTTTCTCCAGCCATGTCTTTAAAAATCCAATACATCGTTCCAAAATTCCTTTGTATTTTACCACCACTTGTTTCGCAAAAGACAGTGACAGAATAAAACTTAACTGTCATTGTCAAAGATTTGTATATGTGTTGCTTCCACGGCCGAAAAAAATACACTTGTTTCAATCGTTCTTCCTTAACTAGAGTATATAAGTAAAACGTACTAGTGGTTAACTGTCGCACCTAACCACTAACTAAACCAATCTAAGGCACTAGAAATATCCACTAGCCACTAAAAGCAATATTTCACCACTAACCTTTATTTTCCACTAAGGTTGCAACACTGTCATAGCCAAGAGAATTTAATACCTACGGAGATGTCATAGCGCGAGCGAGAGTTGACATATAATAATGACAAAACTGATCAGTGTGTCTACCATGAGTTGTCACAGTTAGATAGCTTGACGTTACTACTGTAGTTACGTAATTAATAGTACTGCGCATTTTAGTACCCAACTATCCGCTAGAGGCGCTGTTCAAGTTTACATACATTTTTTTAACTACAGTCGCTAGCGAGTATAGATTGTTAAAACTCATGGTAGACACACAGATTCGAAAGACCATATTTCATCTCTATTGAGTATATGCTCTAAATAAGGTTAAAAGGAAGCAAAATATTCCTTTTTTCCGAGAAGAGAGGAAATTAAATAATATTCTAACTCTGGTCCGTACTAGGGCTGCCAGGTGAAAATATCCCGCAATCGTACCACCGCATAAAAAAAATCGTACGTCCAAGGAACATTGGATATAACAAATCGTACCTACAATAATCATTGATAATATACATATACAATTAATAATAAAAACCTAATGAAAAAGACTATACTATAAATAGGTATGTGATTTTATTAAAATCACTTTTTTTTGTATACCTAGGTTTGCCGTACTCATCATTTTAACCATTTTATCTGCAGGCTGAAAATCAGTGCTGTTTCTGATATATCTAATCAGTTGATTTGCCAATAAGGTTCCATTGACTGTTTCGTTGGTCAATAAAAAATTGATTTTAATTAGTCTTTCATCACTAATTTTTCTTATTTTAACTACAGAAGCGCATCAGTTTTCACAAGAGCCTGCACGATTTAGAAGAAAATAACAAGTAGAACCGGGTTTCTCCGTACCTTACAACTAGACCGCGCGCGTAGAAAATGATTTGTTGTCGTTCTACAAGGTGCCACGTTTTTGGTGTACTTTGCCGAATGGGGGTTTTTGTACACCCTATACCCAAGTGATCGGCATGGTTGATTTTGAGTTAGGTACGAAAAAACTTTAAAATACGTTTTCTTAAGTTTTCGTAATAAGAAATAACTTAACTCATACGCTTAGCAAAACGACAACCCTATCACTAACGCAAACACACGTAAGGCCGGCCATTTTGCCGAAAACATTTTAAGGTTCCTTTATCTAGGCCACCTTTTTGTGCTAGATTTATTTATTATTTTTCATGTGCAAATAAAGAATACTATTCATGCTAAAAATAAAACTAGGTACTTTATAAATTTTCTCGATTTTCTAACATTCCTAATGAAGATTATTTATCGGGTATTTATCGCGTAACTTTTAATAAATATCGATAAATAATCTTCATAAGGTACCTACGTACGTCTACGTGGTCGTAGGTACCTAATTAATATTATTCTACCTACCTACCACGAAACAAACATACCTACCTAAAGAAAAGCGACAGCTAATGAGAATGGTCAAGAATCTTACGCCGCCCGGCCGCTGGGGCGTGACAGCCAATGACTGCTACTAAGTATGGGCGCGGCGGTGACAATTAAAAGGGTAGTCACTAAATAAATAGTCAAAAAAATGGGATAGTTGGGATGAAAGTTTCGAGTTCTTTTTTTCAGTAAAAAACCTTGAAACCCGGAAAGTGCTAGAAAAAAAAATCTTGGGAGGGGCTAGACCCTTTCCGCTTAGTACACCAATAACGCGGGACCTTGTATAATAATCGTCACATAATCATTAATCAATATAATGATCATCATAGGGAAGACAAGGAGCAGTTGAGCTACCTGTAGATTGTTTGCAATAGTCTGCAGTTAGCTTCATTGTTTAAATTGTAAATACTAGTTCTAATTTGTTTCTATTATTTGATTGTAATTTTCTTTGTTAATCATTTTTCATTGCCATTCGTACTACAGGAAATATTAACACCTATGTTAATCGGACATGAACATTATTGTTTTCGAGCGAAAGTCTTTATTTTCATGTATAGAAATGAGATTACAAAGAATTTCTCCGAAACTCTAGGCAGGCTGGTACATTCCTTTCATTGTTTATTATTGTTCAGACCATGAATTCTCTTTTTCGGTTCAGACGAAGGAGTTTGATACAAAACTGTTGCCAAATAATTTTTTATTTGAAATGTTTTATCGGATGATATGTAAAAAATCGTACGTCTTCTGTACGACTTCGATGTTTCGATTGTACTCGCAAAAAATCGTACAAATGGCAGCCCTGCCTGGTCCGTACTGTTATTATTTCGCACCTGGCAGCCCTTTCTGTGAAGCATAGCAATACTGAATGTTAATGTCACTATCAAATATTGTCGTGTCATTAAAGTCACTGTCAAAAGGTTCTGCCGTCTAATTCCGTCTGTAAAAAAAACTAGGTTTTTTGTTTGATTTGATTTCTTTCTCTATTTTCTTGAAATCAGCAGTTTGTGTGCTCGTCGTCGTAGGTAGAGTATTGTTCTGTGAGTGTGTGCCTGTGCAGTATCAGCACAGCAAGCAGGTTTAAAGTAAAAGTAGGTATTCAGTTCACTGCCGCCCATGATCTTTTTGTGATCTTATTAAAATCGTAGTTAATAATTCCTGTTCTGTCGGAGTCACATCGGCGCGCGTCGTGAGGCACCGCGCCGCCCAGTATTTAATATCACAGCGTTGGACGTTGTAGTCTATTTACTTATATTTCTCCGTTATTTCCAAAGGTGAAAGTAAGGTAGAGCTTATTCATCCGTTTATTGTTTGTTTCAACTGGTACTTACAAAACAATTTATCTTGTGTTGTGTAAATTTCATTTTTGCAGGAAAATGTTAAAGTTGCTGTTTCATATCTTTGGAGCGATACAATTCGCCTATGGATGCTATTATGACTATACTTACGTTATACTACCTCAAACATCGCGAGTGGCACCTCCATTTGGGGGAAAGTTGAAATATTTGACCTACATAAATGCGGTTTGTACCTACTCTACCAAAAGATAAATAAAGTTTTCCGTTTGTGAAAGTTGGTACATAATGCCGATTTATTTTTCAGTTGATCCAAACTGTATACTTCATTGTGGCTGTGTGCAATGACCTATTTGGAAGCAATGAGCCAACGCCGACAGAGAAGCCACTTATTAGACGCATCAAAGATGCCATCTTCAGTTCCCTTGCATTTCCAGTATCAATGTTTGTTGGGGTTTCATTTTGGGCACTCTATGCAGTAGATAGAGAACTCATTTTGCCAACAGCCTTAGATGCCTATTTTCCAACCTGGTTGAACCATGTTATGCACACCAATATTGTGATATTCATTTTAATTGAACTTGCTACAAGCTTTAGAATGTACCCAAAAAAGAAATTAGGTATCTCTATTCTGTGCACTTTTATGCTTTGTTATCTTATCTGGGTCCATGTTATCTGGTTCAAAACTGGAATGTGGGTTTACCCTGTACTCCAGGTTCTCAGCTGGCCTTTGAGAATTATATTTTTCGTATTCAACTTAATTTTTGTCTGCAGTTTTTACTCTTTAGGAGAACGAGTTAATTCTGCAATTTGGTCAAAAGAAGTTGAAAAAACTGTAAAGTCTGGGAAAAAGAAGGCCAAATAAAAGGAAAACATTCCAAAACTAAACAAACTTGCCTAGAAAAGTAGATTTTAGCCTAGCTTGATAAGGGTTGCCTAAGAGTTTTAAGGTGAAAGGTTTTTATGTATGAATTGAAAAATTATATGGGCCAGTTCAGAATGTAATAAATCACTACTATGTTTTTTTCATCATCAAATAATTTTTACTTGTGGATAGAAAACAAGATTTTATTGGTTTGCTTGACAACAGCTAAAACAAAGATAATCAAGTATTGGCACAAACAACTTGATAAGACTTAACAATGCCCAGTGATTATAATAATAACTGAAGTCTACCCTTGACTTCAGTTATATGTACCTACTTCAGTAATTTTATCTGCGTTACTGATAAGTTGATGTACCACCTACTCATGATGATGTATATTTTATGCTTTGATATTTTGTAGATTATCACATTTCTTGCTTGGGAGAAGGAAATTAGTTTCATGAAGTCTGTGTGTTATAAGAAAATGTTTTGTTTTACCAAGCCGCAAAGTATACAGGGTGGCTTTTTGAGATGGACTATGTTTAGCAGTGGACTTAAAATATATGGGCTGTTGATGAAGCAATAACTATGCAGTTTTTATTTACTCAGAAATAGAGCCCATATTATGGCTTCTCTTTTCTCTAACTCATTGTTTTTAATTTGGCCATCCACATCCATCTCACAAAACCACCCTGTATACTGGATACTGCAAAATACCTATGCAATTATTGAATTAGCTAGTAAAGTCTTGTTTCAACTTATTCACTTATTTCTTATACGTATTCTAATTGGTTGTGATGAAACTCCTAGCAATATTATTATTACGAAATCCTCTGTTGTATAGAGATAGTGATAAACTTTGTAATGGTAACAATAACAGTAGGAATAGTTTTGCTGCCATACTAAGTGCCAAATAAGGTGGCAGTACAGGGCGTTTACCTCCACTACGAAATCGCAAAATGCAGTAAAATTATCGCTATTCTGTCGCTTTCCATAACGACCTAAAGCGACACTGGTGTCGCTAAAGTATCGTACAAGCGTACTAGGAAGCAATCAACAAACAAAACAACCCAAAAAAAATCGAATTCGGGAATAATTACTGACTTCACGTATGAATTCTGACTGAATTCACGTATTTTAATGTTCTACAATACCAGAGTAATTTTAAACCGGTGATATTTTAATTAAATAATTATTATGGTTAGGAAGTACCTACCTACCAAATTACATTATCATGACTGAACACTGATTCGTGTGTAACCTAAGAATTATATTAGGTAGGAATCAAAAACGTTTATAAATTCAAAATAGCTTAGGTCTATTATTTAATGCGTAGTAGTAATAAGTTTCCAAAGAATTGTATAACCCTAAAAATAGCAAAATTTTAAGTTGTGCCCCTTTTTTGATTTCGTGAAGGAGAAACGTCAAAACGACCTGTGTTGCCAAGCTATCTGGCGCCTAGTATAGCAATAATACCTACATCTCCAATGTTGGCCTTGCGTAAATTTACATTCCGTAATAAATATGGCTTAGAGGGCATACTTACTAGGTTTAATAATGTTTTTTATTGGAATAATTATGCCAAGAGCATACCTATAAGCATTATTATGGCATTTTTTGTACTTAGGTACCTACTTATTGTAGACTGTTTCATGAGGAACCTATACAGATTTCTTAGGCCTGATTTCACGAAAGATTATGTCAGTTCAACAGTTCTAGTTGATTGCGTTTGCTTGGTATTATCAGGCCTTTGAATATAAAATCATGTGATGTAATTAATTAAGTATAATAATTATATAATAAACCTTTTGTATTTATCCACTAGGTGCTTGCCTACCTAAGTCAGGGCCTGTTTTGGCTACATAGGATGTCAAAGTGTTCAAATATTTGCTTAATGTAAAATAAAAAATAGTTGCTGCATATTTGGTTAAGCAATATTTATAATAAACTGTTGAAAATAATACCTACTTTATTATATTAGATTATAGGGTTGTTTTACATAGTACTGAAACATTGAATTCATAAAAGGCCTTTAATAATTACACGATCAATCATCATTATACAATGGATAAAGGTAAATAAAGAACATTTTATGATATCAAATCACAAAAAAACTAAAATAATATTCACTAATTCTTACCTACGACTAGAATTTAATACTTAAAGTACTTACAACAAAATATTTTTTGCATTTTGCATAAAACTATAATCAATTTCAAAACATATGCATCGCCATTGCATTACAGAAGCAAAGATCTTCCCATCGGTATCAATTTCTTTTGCAAAAATGGAATAGAATAGAAAAAAACATTTGTTACCTTAATTTTAAAAATACACAATAAAATTAAGGCAATAGGAGCAAAATATGGATATCTACTCATAAAAAGTTGAATCTACAAGAATAAAAACAAAAGAAGTGTTCAATCCTAATAATAAAGTACTTAACAAAAGATACAGGTTTTGGTAGTGACCATGGCTTTCATTATACTTCTTACATTATAGAATATTATAAACAACTAGAACTACCTATTATCGTTAAATATGTATTAAACACATGAACCATTTTTTTTTTACAGCATTCGGTATTTTTAATTTAGGGCTATCTACAGCAATCCATCCTAAATGAGAAGTTACCCTTAAAAAAAAACAAACGTTCTTTTGATAACCTAGTACAATAGGTTAAGGCAAGAGTGGACTGGTTGATCTCCCAAGGAGGTATTGACTAAATATTTGTAGCATTTTTTTGTATTTTGTCTCACAGTTCGTAAGCGAATTCATTTTGGTTTGGAGATTTTGAGAAATTAATCGACTATTCCATTTAAGTATACCAATAATTTACAAATTAGTAAGGTGATTACAAAGTGACGTACCTGCTCTTTTTCGCGAAAACAAACCCATAAAGTTTCATTAGTTTTACAGGCCTAGTTAGATCTTTCTGTTGGTAGGCACCTTACCTACCCTTAAATTTAATTTATATAATTTTAATCACCTTAAGTCCCTACAAAATAGTAAGATACATAACAACAGTAGGTATTGATAGTTATTTTAAATCCATCATGGTTATTAACACTAGTCATTCCGTGATCGATCATGGCGCATGAAACTGCCGAAATATTGGAAAGCTCAAAACTCAAATCATGGTAAATATCCCGTTGTAAATGATTTTAGAATTGATAGTAACTAACGAATGAAACTGGTTTACTATTAGGGCAAGTTCTCGTTTCACTATAACTACTACTATGTATACATAGTTCTATAATTTTTTATGTATTTTTATATTTTAATCAACAATTATACAGAATTCATAGAACTATCGGCAAACATTCAACATTGCTATAATTTGTATGGAAGAGAAGGCATTAAACTTAACCTATTCCGAGTTTTAGTAAACGATCTAGAAGCGAACAATTACGATATAAAAAGCTACAAAATATAACTGTGCGTTGTCCAATTTGAACGAATAAGCGTTAATTGTTGGCGCTATAAACAACACGACCTATGTTATAAATGGTAAATAAATAACACATACACGTATTTTGTACATATTGGGTGACTATCATAATTATCTTGAATATCGACTATTTCGCTATCTATCTACTGCTAGCAAAGTTCTATTTCGATCTACACATGAACTTCAATGACACCGTTTTTTACTTTTCTTTGGAACAAACTACACTGGGGTCAGTAAGATCTGTCGTGTGACATACCTAAGTAGCTACCACCACGCCTATAACAGCCACTTCGCAGTAAGTTGTGTTAGGAACTGTTGCTGATCAGATACCTACTCTCTTATAAGTTAACCTTTGTCGAACGGAGACTTTAGTTAAATAAAGTGTAACCTAACGGGTTTGGTTGTCAAACAAAGCCTAGATCTTAATACTCACGGGCTCCCCGTGCTAAAAAACTCGAATTGCATAAAATGCAACATTTTTTCTGTGGTTCCTTTAATGTGAAAACACGTTTGTGAAAAAAAATACGATAAAAAGATCATGCATGAAAGTGCACTGTTTCGCACATAATTTGGTCGAGATCTTAGGAACACTATTGAAATGACTTATGTTTTGATTCGTAGGTTATTACTAATAATTTGGTACCTTGAACCATCTTTGTCATAAGTTGTGTAGTTTTCTTGTAAATAAGCAAAAACTTAATTTCTAAGGTAAATAGGGGGTCCTTTATAATACACACCGTTAACTCCGTCGACAGTCATTCACCTGCTTGGGTAAACTACTTCTTTCGGTGCGCTTTGCTAGCCCGGATATCCAATGGACAGTGTTGTCAACCTACGGAACGATCAGCTCCTCATCAGTCCTGCGTGGCCGTGCTAAGTACAACTTGGAACGGCAACAGCTCACCAGGAAGGCTCTGAGCTACGTTTTGATCTTCCGTCCAGTCTTGTAGTGTCCGTTTTTCTTCCACCCGTTGGCTTGGACGTCTCCGTTAGAGCGGGCTCCGAACGCTGTGGTCTTGGTTTTGGATTCGAAAAGAACGTCCGAGTCTGTTTCCGTTTCCGATAGGAGGTCTTTGCTTGTGACTGGAATGAGAAAAATAGTGTTACGGGTCTGGTTATGAAGTGAGGCTGGTACAAATACATAGTCGGTTTTAGTGTTCAGAAGTCGAAACGGAACTTTGAGATAGAAAAAACAAACCTATCTAATAAAATAAGTCTAAGCGCCGAGCGCGAGGTGAGTCAACGACAAATAATACGTCGCGGGGCGTCAATGGATGCGGCTAGCGTAGTACTTAGAACCGTGGTGGATGGCACTTCGGGAGTCCGATACACAGCAGCGAATGATGATGATGCGTGTTACGCCGCGCCGCTTAGCTACGTAGGACGTATTCACCGGAAATGCCCCTATGTGTTCATAAAGTACTAACAAGGCTTATCCTCGGCCTCTGCCAACGGCAGCAGACGGTACTTGGAGCGAGGGCGCGGCTTGCGCGGCGCGCAGGCCCGGCGCGCACACCGCACGCCGCCCCAGCAGCACGCGCCAAGCGCGCACAGCACGCCCACTCCGCCCAGGCTCGCGTACACTACTGACCAGTCTGGAACAAGACAAATAACGATTCAATTTATCGAACAGCACAGGTTAATATGAAGTTAACCGAAAGCTGCTCTATAAAGGTGGTGCTTTGCGCCGAGACAGAGGCCAGATAATAGACAGGAGACCACCGGAGACATCTCTCACGTGCCTCGATCTCCGGTCTGGAGTCCGCGGCGCGAACCGCCCCGAACTCCAGCGAAGCGAGCTGCACTTCCTCACACAGCGTCGTGAGCGAAGTGAATCGCACTCCCTCGCACTGCGCTGTGTGAACGGCTGTGCCAATGCTCACACTATCACGCAGTGCGAGCCGCGCTGCGTGCTGTGTGCGTGTGTGTACGTACCACAGTCCGGCGGTGCGTCAGGGTCCAGCTGAGTGAACAGACTCTGCATCCAGAAGGCGTCGCAGCGGCAGGTGCGCGTGGCTCGGTCGCAGGCGCCGCGTCCGCTGCAGGAAGAGAGGCAGCGCGTGGAGCGCACGCGCGCGAGTGGCTCCACGCGCGCCGCGGTGCGCGCTAGATCTAGTGCGGGGAGCCCTTCTACCACTTTATTCTGTAAAGATTGAGTCGAATATGTTAGTTCCATAAATCAATAGGACATTGTACACCCAGGGCAGAAAGTAAGTGTTTACTAAAGAGGGTCATTATAGGCCGTCGCCTGCGGCCCGGGCTTTAAAACACGACTTAGGAATCGCACTTTACTATAAAGTCCGCATTTCGTAGTATACGCATACTATGAAAAATCATCATTTTAAAATGTTCAGAATCTTGATTCTTTTTTGAATTATTGTTCCGAAAACGAAAGAGGCCAATATAATTTGGCGGAGTTGGAGTAAAGGATGTTACATAACTAATAGTTGACTCGAGCGAGTCGAAAGTTAAATATAGCGTAGACGGAGTATTGATTTACCGTATGATTGGTTTAATGTTAACTTACATTTTCAGTTAGGAAAAATATAAGTTGCGTATTTCCAGAGTCGACGTCCCCTCGGACCTCGGTCACGTTTATTTGTGTATCCTTCAAGAGCAGCGTCATTTTTTGTATCAGCGAGTCTAATTGGCCTGTTCAAAAGAAAATTAAAAATATTTTTATACCTCTTAATTATAAACTCATCCAAGGGACCATTGAGTGCATGACAAAGTCAAAAACTCTTTATTTTCATAAATACAATAAATGTACACTTAGAAAAGGTCAAATTCTTAATAATTAAACACTGACACGGAAATAAAGTGATAATTTTGATTTCAGTCGCTTCGGTATGTAGATTAAAGTAAATCAGCGACGAATAAACCTTTAGCCAGTTAGTTAGTACTTATTTTTCGAGTTGGAGCAAATCCCGTCCCAAGCTTTTTTATCCTCTAGATGCTCTGATATTTAATAGTAGGCCTTTTTACACAAGAAGGTTTTGACAATTTGTTTGAATTTATTTACTGATAATTTTTGCAACTCACTACGAGTTTTGTTGTAGAAGCGTATACTTTGCCCTTTAAAAGATACATTAATTTTGTGTAGTCTAGTTGTGGGCACAGCGAGTTTATGTTTATTTCTTGTATTCAAATTATGTACATCGCTATTTTTAGACTCAACCAACATCCCGGCGGCGACTAATTGCAATCCCGGTTTTGCCTAGTTTTTAACAGTCTGTCAGTCTATTACCCAATTACAATCAAGGGAAAATTATTTTCATACTCTAAATCTAAGTAAGGTTTATAAAAACTGAGCAACTTAGCTATAAAATGCAACATCTATACTGCAACTCGCAACGCTTGAAAATTTTGAATCAGATGGCCATATAAATAACTCTTTATTGACAAAAAATTACAATTCAATAATAAAAACAAATTAGAACTAGGTAGTATTTACAATTGAAACAATTAAGCTAACTGCAGACTGTTGCAAACAATCTACAGGTAGCTCAACTGATCCATATCAATACCAGTTGGAAGCGTCCCCAAGACGCTGGCTATATATAAATAAATTATAAATAATAAAAAATATAAATTATATTGCGAAGACGGGAAACAAAGATATACCTTGAGTGAAGGTAGAAATGGGGATATTGAGCGTCATTTCCATGAGGCTCATCTCAATGGGGTCTGGTTTGACTTGCACGCTGACTGTGTCGCGGTCCGACTCGCCTTGGTCGTCTGTCACCGTTAACTCAAAAACGTAGCGCCCTGGTTCTATGTTTGTTAGCTGGGAACAAAAGATAGACTTTTAATTGGAATTCACACTAGACCAATATAAAGGTTCTATAGACAGGAAATGTGTAAAAAAAATGGAATGAAGCTTATCCTTCCGAATGTTGAAGCTTCGTGTTGAAGCAATAATAATAAATAATGAATAAATAAGCTGGACAATATATATGCATCATCTAGTCCCAAGCTAAGCAGAGCTTGTGTTGGGTAATGTTCTGTAGGTGAGAATTGATGGCGAGTTGTTGCCTGGCATAAAAAAAGGCTGATTTAGGGTGCCTTTTCTCTTTATAAGAGGTAATTTTCTAAAATAGCTTTCTGATTCTGGAAAATTATTCACTGAGATTATGATATCGCCCAAGCCGATTTCAGCTACGACGTCTGTGTGACTGGACATGCGTTTTAACTCAGAGGGTCTCTGCCCTTAAAGTTCTCGGTTTCTACCCTTTGATGAACTCTCGAATGGCTTTTATTCATTAATTATTTGTAAGTTTATTAATAGAAAACGTAATCACCAAGTTTAGATTGTGTTTAAAAACATTGATATAATGAAAATAAAAGGAAAACATTTTTTATTGATGTACTTATAGAGAATCCAGGTTACAATTAACCATCGGCCTCCGCACTAGGCAAATTTTGTATCGCGAACATAATGACAATGTCTTTGTATATTTATATGAACACCATGTATGTTTTTTAAGAAAAAAACTGTGACCAGCATAAAAAACTAGGCGACGACGGGCATCTTTATAAATCTGTATATCAACTAGACTAGCCAGAATTATAAGTCATTTATAGGCCCAAGCATCAAATTATATAACAAATTACCAAACTACATAATAAATCAATCAGAAAATAAATTTAAAAAAACTTGTAAAAACGTACTCTCTAAAAAAGTATACTATATAGTGTTAAAGAGTATCTGGATGACAATAAAGAGTATCTAGGCGACGGGCCTGGGAGCTTGGAACATAAAAATTAAACTAATTGAGCTGTATTTGTTTTCATTACTTCTGTTGAAGTTATCTTTGTTAACAAATTTCTAGCCGGTATCACTTTATCCCAATAAGTTGTGTATAATATAATATAATGTATCTAATGACATTATAAAAATGTGTGTTTACCTAAGTTCACTATGTAAATCTCTTACAATAAACTATTTGAAACTGAAACTGATCAGCACTAATACGTTCACTGCTGAACGTTCCTCCCCCAAACAAGGGGGACCACTATCACCACGCTTGGCAGGAGGATTGGTGATCGCAGTAGTGTTAAAAATACACAGAAAGAAGCTGCCGTCTTTCTCTGGTAGGTTCAGTAAGTCTCTTATGAAATCCACGAGTTGAGTTGGAGGGATCGATTCTTACGCCAAATTTAACTCACCATCAACACGGGCGTTGCATCCGAGGCCAGTATAACGGTGCCTGCCGCTAAACCCGACCCGGCGCGTGCCCACTTCCATGAAACTATCCGAAAGTCATCCGAAGACTTTGATCCGTTGAGGATTAACACTGGTAACGGCAGGTTCAGAACCTTGTCGCCGCCGGCGTCCGCTTTCGGAGGACTGTTCCTGTCTAGAAGATAGATAATATTTTAAGATGGTATTACAGGCCCTGGTCGTGTGGTGTGACGCATTGGGCTGACCAAACAAAATCTGCTTGGCATATAACTTACCTACTTCAGATAGGTACTCAAAAAATCATCTACATATTTATGCCGCCAAAAACACCCAATCATGCATGGGGTCAAAAAGCCTTGCTCTCAGAGTGGCAGTTATTTAAAACTTTGCTTTCTGCCAGTATTTCTCTAGGTATTTGTATTATGACCTCAGTAACAAACATGATTTGATTCAAGATAAACGTATACTATAGGATGACGTATACTACAGCGAATATGAAAATAATTTACAAAAGGACAGAGTATTAGTAGTTACCACGTTTAAAACATAAACAAACATGCACCATTAGGCTGCCTTTCCATTGACGCGGAGAGGAGCGGATCGGAGCTGTCCCAATATCAAACAATGGAATTGCATTAAATCTCCGCTCCGCTTCAGTGGACAGGAATTTGCGAACTAGTTTAAAAATTCATACAAAATCGGGAAGCGGAGCAGGAAACCGAAAGCAAAAGCTGGGAGATCCGCATCAACGGACAGATTCAGTCGGCAATTCCGTTCCGCATTGCTCCCTAGCTCCGCTCCGCTACTGCCTCACTCGGCGTCAATGGACAGGCAGCATTATACTTATAGATATTTGATAACACTACTGTCTTACTCAATTGTATTATCTCAAAGGATGAGTACGTTTTTTTGTGATTAGTTTACTTACTTTGCGCGACATTAACAGTCACATTATCCGAGGCAGAATTCCCGTTATCATCGAGTACAGTCAGCGAGAAGATGTACTGTCCTTTAGTGAGGGCTGTAGCGTTCGCGATGGACTCGTTAAAGCTGATAATGTTAGAGTTAGTGGGTCCGGACAGGCAGCGCCAAGTGTACGCGACGATGCGGTGGTCGTCGTGCGATGCTGAACCGTTCAGCGTGATCCACGTTTGAGGGAGGGATATGAACTGCAAATAGTGTCGTTGTGATGGTAATCGCTTTTTTGTGTGATTAATTGAGATGTTTAGAATCACTCGTCGTTAGCGGAAAGTGCAATGACTCCCATTTTATAATAATAATAAATCATTTATTCCAGATAACATAAAACAGCTATTACTCAATTAACGTATTCTGATGGTAATAAGTACCTTAAAACTAACATACATAAAATATAAAAACATAATATATATCACGAAATTTATTATTGCGGCGACGTTTAATGATTATAATACTTTACCTTCTTACTTAGAAATAACCTTCACTGAGCTCGAGACACAGTTTTATTTAGTCTTCGTCTCTTGACGCAAGGCAATCAAAATATGGAGAACATTCTGTTTTGGGTTTGGTTGTCAAACTAGGCACAGGACTCAGTACTCACGGGATCCCAGTAGTACAAAACTTTAATTAATCACAAAAAAATCATTTTTTTTTCTTTGGTTCCTTGAACACGACTGAGAAAAAGAAATTACGATAAAAAAAAACGTTGAAATGCTTTTTCGCATATAATTTGGTCGAGATCTCAGGAACTCTGCGGTCTATTGTAATGACTTTTGTTTTAGGTTATTACTAATTATTTGGTCCCTTGGACCAGCTTCTTCCGAAGTTGTATAATTTTCTTATGAATAAGCAAACACTTGATTTTTGCGCTTACACTGTTCCAACAACATATGCTCTGTCCCGCTCCTATGAACGCGAAATCTTTTGCCTATTTTTTTTCACAAAATGGCGCGCATTGCGCCCTGTTAAGCCGTATCTCAAGTTGTGAGAGGATTCTAAGAGTTACAGTAAGTTAGTTATAAATAATGTCATAATGTAAATTTATGTGCCTTTATTTTCGCAAATGGCGTCAAGTGTCACTGTGCTTTGCCATCTATGTTGTAGACAGATAGAGGGTTGGCTGTCAACAAGCAATGGAGAACCACACCTGAAGAACCCTTCCTTCTTTTCTTCCTTGAAGTCTTTAGGGCTTTTTGGAATATCGCGTTTTCCACAAGCGATTGCAAAATCCGTGGTTTATTAACCACGAATTTTGCAAGTCACCTGGCTCCAAATTGGCGATTTTTTCTTCAATGTTAGCTTTCAAGACTCGCAAGGCTCGTGGTTTGTTATGGTAAACCCGAGATTTCAAAAAGCCCCAAAGAAAAAAGTCTGGCGTCGTTAGATCTGACTATCTGGAAGGCCAGTTTAAATCTCCAAAACGGACAATCACACGGCCTGGAAATTGGTCTCTTCGGAAATTGATGGTTCTTCAGGTGTGTATCGCGCTATGGCATGTTGATAACCAATTCTCTATCTGTCTACAACATACCTAGATGTCATAGCACAATGACATTAAAATTTGCCGCCATTTGCAAAAAATAAAAACACATTCACATTAAGGCATATATTTATGTTCATACTTTGACACCACCCGTTATGAATGTACAATACAAATCATCATGCAATAAAAAACGTCATGCTGTCACAGAAGTTATCCAAGTCAAGACATCCATACCAGAATCAAGTACTGATCTCTCGTTGTACAATATAATTTATAGTGCCTTCAAATGAGCCTATAAGGCATGGCAAGTTAATTAGATAAATAATCTACGGAACCTTTACCACCTAAACCAACATTGGCGTCAAACACAACAGATGGCTAAAAACTAAACTAAAGTAAGTTGACGGCACTAAAAATGTTCTGTCCCTTTCATAATGATCGAAATTAAAAGGATGACATAATTTTTAGTGCTGTCAAATTAGTAAAGTTTAGTTTTGGAGACATTTGAATTGCTCTAGTTTAGTAGCTCTCCTTTTTAGGCATTTTAAAGCTGTCAAATTAGTTTTGGTGCCATTTTAATTGACAATAATAAGGTGCATTTTCGGTTGACAGTTTTGGAAACCACCGATAACGCCCACAAAAAAAATATATATCGGGATTTTACTATTTTCTAGGTATAATTCTATGAGTAATTTAGATAGCAGATAAGATGTTTCGCGCACACCGTGAGCCATTTGCTATGAATCTTTGCTAAAACAAACTTTGAATCAATTGTAGTTTTCGACATAATTCGATTTTAGTAATAAATCTCTTAATGTCTTATTGACTAAAAGACTACAGCTAAGTCCTCGTCTTTGTTCATTACAATTATTGCACAAGATTGGAAATGTAACTGTGAGAGAGTTTTTGCGTGTAGTTGTAATACAGGCCAGTTGTTAAGTAAGCGCTGGGAGGACGTACTAGGTATATCTACAAATTTTACTTATATCTTTGCTCTTTAATTTATAACAATAATACTGGTAAGTACACAGGAATGAAGGTGTTTATAATCTTACCGAGTCAGTCCCGGCATCAGCTACAGGCGGCGTGTTGGTCGGGGGCTTCACGAAAACGTGCACCTCGGCCGTCGACGACTGTCCGGAGGAGTCGGTGACCTTTAGCACGAATGTGTACACGCCTTCAGAGAGATTTGATAGCTGGAAACAATGATATTATATTAATTTATTTTAGCTGTGATATTCTAGGATATAAAAGATAAACGGAGCAATAGTGTGGGTATGAGTTAGTACTTACATAAAAATATGTTTACTACACCATTCCCACAGTATTTAGGAGCACGGTCTTCAAAAAATCCATATCTACATAAACTAATGAAGTAAAGTTGTTATGTTTGCACGTGGTAAATCTTCGCAACTACTGTTTTGATTTTGAAAAGTCTTTCTCGTTTTTTGTCTAGGTACCACGCGAGCAAAGCTACGGGCTGAGGCTAGTCACATATATTTTAAGTGCTAGCTGACTGATCCGACCAACGTTGTCCTGTTCAATTGGTACCACAGAAAAAAAAAAACATTTTCAGTTTTTTCCCGAATTTCATGTTTTTAGGGAAAGTTTTTTGATATTATCACTATCGACACCCCATGGGAACTGATTTATGGGATAATAAATCAGTTCCCATGGGAACTGACCCATAAAAGTAGCCTGTGTTATTCTATGTCCAGAACTACATCTACGCAAAATTTAAGCCCGATCCGTTCAGTAGTTTTGGCGTAAAGACAACATACATCCAAACTTCCACATTTATAATACTAGTTTGTGCCCGCAGCTTCGCACGCATTGTTTCTATGGAAACGTTCAAAGGTTATTTTTATTCCATTGAAACTGTTTTATGGGTGGGATAAATAAATAAATAATGCTGGACAATCCACACAGCATCAACTAGCCCCAAAGTAAGCAGAGCGTGTGTTATGGGTACTAGATGACTGATAAACTTAATACAATACATAACATAGATAGATATTTTTTAATATATATAGAAAATACCCAGAACACCCGGAACAAATATTTGCAGATCGTACAAACATTTGTCCCAAGGCGGGAATCGAACCCGCAACCTTCAGCGTCGCAGGCGGACCATCGCCCGCCGCGCCACATCGGTCGTCGTTTATGGGATAAAAAATAGCCTATGTTTGATTCCAGGCTTAGATCTATCCAAAATTTCAGCCCGATCGGTTCAGTCGTTATGGCGTGAAGAGGTTACAAAGATCCATCTCAACATCCTATATTTTGTAGATTTAACTTCTATCATAATTGTAGGCTATAGGTACATTTACTGACAGAGGTGTGTCGCTGGGCTCGCCTTGTCTCGTCACCCTGAAGGTGGTAGCTGAAAATCAGTGTTTGCTCATAGAGCAATATTATCACTGAGTTATTACCCATTTGCCACTGCTACACACACGTATTTTTGTTTAAGATAATCACAGTGCCCTGTATTGTAAGCAGGTACTTAGTGTTTAAGCCCGGTTCCTCTAAACTACCATAAATCATTAAAATGTTGAAAACTCAAATGTTCGCAACAAAATGCGAGATATTTAATGTAATTCAGTAAAAGGAACCTAGCGGCGGGGTTAGCAATGTAAAAGAGGTGCCTCTTCTTTTTGTATTTACTCGCAATTTTTATATTTAAGTTGTGTTATATTTTACCAATCTGTAATGAGTATACCAACTGCATGTATGTGTTTTATGTGTGCAAATAAAGGATTTACTTACTTACATCCAAACTTTCGCATTTATTATTAGTGTGACAAAGATTACAAACAAACACAATATTGCACATTGTATATTTATATAGATACTAGCTGCTGCCCGCGGCTTCGCACGCTCTTTTCGGAAATATAAATTAGCCTATGTCCGTCCCCGGGATACCATCTATCTCCATGCCAAATTTCATTAAGATCCGTACAGCCGTTTAGCCGTGAAAAGGTAACAGGCAGACAGACAGAGTTACTTTTGAATGTATAATATTAGTACGGATGTAATTAAAACCAACTATCCTAATTACCAACTGAATCAAAACGGAAAACCATGAACCTACTGTTATTAAATTTGATAAAAACTTTTTACATTGTTGTGCATCATCATAATCATGTTATCCGGTCTACTCTTATCAAGGCTGATGCACCACAGCATATTACCACAGTTACTATAGTAAACTACAATACCTAACATTCCATTGATATACTTAAAAATCGCTTGCAAGTATGCAATAAAACATGGATTTATGACTTAGTTACTTACGACTAGATGTCCCTAGTTAACTTGATATCACCAATTTTTATTTTTTTTTCCTATTTTTTTTTCATCTTTTAAACCACCCCTGTATATGGTATCACCTACATTTTTTTCTTGGTCCTATTTTTATTTAAACCACCTCTGTATTAGAGTAAACAAAACTTAACAAAAAAAAAACATATCAGTCAAGCCGTTTTTAAGTTTTTGCGAGTCTCCTCCTCCTCCACAGCCTATATTGGTCCACTGCTGGACCCAGGCCTCCCCCTGATAAGCGCCTTATTGGCTTTTATCTCAATTTGAGGTAAAACTAACGAACATCAATTTATTTTATTTAAACAGATAAGCGTAAATCATGGCATTTTAATAATGAAGATAAGGTTTACAGTGCATCTTTATCAGGGTTATTAAAATCAAGACAACTCGTTCTTTATTTGTATGTGTCTATAGATATTCCAGAGTTATAAACCTAATTGAATTGTTTATCTGATGCGTGGCGATAGCTTTGTAAAAACATTATCTAGACTTAAGCTGATTGGATTGTTAAAAGGTTTCTAAATCTTAAATCATCACCCTATACTAGAAATACGAAACATTGGATGATTGTTATCTCTTCACGTCACAACGGATCGGGCCCAGATAAATATGTGAAGCCGCGGGCAAAAGGTCAATAAATGCGTAAAAGCTAGCTTTTTAGTTTTTTATGTTTATGGTCTCCATAGTATGTTTGTGGAAAAAGAATTTTTGATATGTAAAAAAAGGCATCATGGCACAGAATAACTATATGTATGCATCATGGCTAGTGCGGAGCTCTACGCAAGGACATCAATAGTTTAACTTTAAGCTATCTTTACACCGGCAGTGCTAAGCATAGCTTGGCTATTGAAAATACATTTTAGATTGTAGCCGCATTAAGCTCGCATGACGCCGCTCAGCCATGTTGCTCTGACTTGTCGAAATCTCGGCGGACAAGTACGAACTAAAGATTCAATGAACTTGTGTTGCGACTAGAATCTACAATGTATTTCTTGATAGCCCAGCTAGACATGTTGCACTGCTGTATAATCCCTTTCATTATCATCATTGGCCTCTACCAATTATAAAGGATGGTTTATGTAGAGTTCGTGTGTCGGCACTTACGTAGACGACTTTTAACTTTTAAGTCCTATAAGGAAAAGACAGATGCGGCCGCAGCATTGACAAAAACATCCGTTTACGTCAGTTTTACCTGCAAGTAAGGTGAATGTGTATTCTGCATGTCGACAGCTTTGTTCTCGTCCTCCGCGGATTTGGTCCACTCCCAGGAGGTGATCTCGTGATCGTCCGTCGACAGACTGCCGTTTAGCGTCAGATTGTTGTTGGGTAAGTAGATTATTACGTCTTGGCCTGGGAAACAATGAGAAGTGTTTTATTAAAATGTTACGATAATGTGAAGGGTTTTTCTTGCCTGTTTCCAGATTAGTGTAAAAGTCGGATGGTACCGAGCAATTTCAGTCTTATCTGTGGGTTTTATAATTTAAATTGTCAGTCAGTATAGTAAGAATTTCCAGTAGTTTTCCCAAAAATCTAGTTTATATGAGAGCGAAACTTTGAAAACCGACAATAATCATATCTGTTTGTGTTCAAAACTTCACTAGTACTTCAGTACCTACCAAAAAAAAATATAGCATAGTACTTGATAACATAGGTGTTATTCAATGCAATGGAGATAAACACAATCGATTTTATATAACCATTTGAGAATGGTTGAATAAAGTCGATCCTGCCATCATCATGTATTAAAAAGGTTCATCCTGTATTAAAAAGGTGTTTTTCTCGGTGATAAAACTTATATAAATAAATTTACCAGCATTAGCTTCAGGCGGATAATCAGTATGATTCAACACGGTGATATTGGCAGTTGTAGAGTTCTTGACATGATCTGAGTCTTCCACGGTAAGTTTGAAGGTATAGTTCCCGGGTTGTTTGAGGTCTTTCAGGACCAGTGTTGGGCCGTCTTGTAGGGGCGGTTGGTAACCGATGGGGCCTGAGGTTAGGTCCCAGTGCCAGGATATTATCGCGTCATCGTCCTGTGAAATAAGGCTGATAAGTTATGGTGAATTGTATGCCCATGGGAACTAATATATGGGACAAAAAGCCTATGTTTTATTCGAAGCCTACAACTACCTGTATGGAAAATTTCATCTCAATCCGTTCACTTGTTTTGGTGTGAAGAGGTAACAAACAAGAAACTTTCGCATTTGATAGAGTGGTGTGTAGATAAATGCGATTTGATGCGAGTGGTGATTATGGCAACCCCACCCCCCTCGTTTGGGAGGCATGTTCAGCGGACGCATGAGTGATGATGATCTAGAAGCGGGATTTAGCAATAGCTAGATATTAATGTTCAATAATAATGTTGAATCAAGGGGCCAACCAAA
Organism: Eupithecia inturbata; assembly: GCA_963662085.1. NCBI lineage: Eukaryota > Metazoa > Arthropoda > Insecta > Lepidoptera > Geometridae > Eupithecia > Eupithecia inturbata. The sequence continues at coordinate 7,564,451 of OY759195.1, forward strand.
CCCATTATGGTTTGGTTGTTAAACTACGCCCAGATCTCAGTTCTCTCGGCATCCCCGTGGTAAAAAAACTCGAATTACATAAAGATCAACATTTTTCTTTGGTTCCTTGAATGTAAAAAAACGATTGCTAAAAAAAGTTACGATAAAAAAATCATGACAGTGCACTGTTTCGCACATCATTTGGTAGAGATCTCAGGAACCCTGCGGTCTATTGAAATGATTTATGTTTTGATTCGTAGGTTATTATTAACTATTTGGTTCCTTGAACCAGTTTCTTCATGTGTAGTTTTCTTGTAAATAAGCAATATCTTGATTTTTCCGCTTACGCCGTTCCAAAAACATGCTTTGTCCTCCTATGAACGCGAAATCCTATGCCTATCCTTTTCACAAAAAGTCGCGCAATGCGCCCTCTTAATCCTAGGTAAATATCGAGCCATTAAGGCGCTTGTCAGGGGAAACCTATGACCAGCAGTGGACTAGTAAAGAAAAACCTTGGCGTCGTTGACGCGTAGAAGCGTTGGTGGCGGAAAAATCTAACAGATGTTCGTCCGACATCCTTCTATAAAGTGTGATTTAACAATTTCAAAATTTTATCATTATCTCTCCAGAGTCGTGGTTTAGTTTTAACTGACCTTACTAGCACTGCCATCAAGCACAGCCATAGAATTAGGCAGTTTGACGGTCTGTGTCTGCGGCGTGATCAGCACAAGCGGAGGAGTGTTGATCCTCTGCGGTGGCAGCACTGTGACGTTAGCGAAGCCTTCGCCATACGAGTTGGTTCCATTAACAGTGAGTTTGAAGCGGTATTGGCCTTCCGTTAAGTCTGTTAGGGTAACTGTTGCGCCGTTTTGGTTCATATTACCTAGAGCATAAAGTTGAATACATTATGTGGAAACGAAGGTCTTGAATTGATAAGTATTCAGTAAAGTTTGATAAATGTTGTACCTGTGAATCCCCCACTAGGTTGGTCAACTAAAGTCCATACATAGTTGTAGTGGCTATTTGTAGCTTTTTCATCAGGGATAGTGTATGCAGCCAGAGACACTTCTTTATCTGGTAGTTGGACCTGTGAATTAGAGAAAACTTTAAGGTATACACACACACATCACAGAAATATTCAAAGTACTACACTATAAAATATTTATTTTTTTACCTGTTTGGATAAAATAGATACAGTCAAAGTTTGAACAGTCTTTGTGGATGAGGTTTCAGTTTTAGAGTCTTCTCCTTTAACATCTGCATCATCCTTTTTGATAGCATCAATTGGTATTGTGGGCCCTTTAGAAAATGGTCTAAGTGTTTGCACGCAAGAACCCTGAGCATTCTCTTCTGTGCCCGGCACACATTTACAAAAGCCATTACGTAATTTATGCCCTATGGGTATACATTCAGAGTTGAAAGGGCATTGGATCTCGTTTGCACCTACTTCACATGATATCTTTTCTAAAAAGCTACTAGGTTCTAAGATCATGTCATTATCACTGTCTCTGTACTTGTCAAAGGATCGGGAATCATCTTCATCAACAGGTAGGTTCTCAATAAAGTGTGAGAGGAAGTTGTTAGGGTCATCATCATCAGTGAGCTCATTGCGGTGGCTTGAGTATGGAGAGTAGATAGACTCCTCATCAGGAGAATAGTTGCTACTTATTTCTCTAAAACTGGACTGGTCTAGTATGTCAGACCAGTTTTCTGTAACAAATTAAATCAAGGTCAGTGAAATAGATTTGAATAGTGATTAAAATAGTTAAAGAAATGTGCAAGCAAGTTTAGATTCACATGTTGAAAAAATGCTTGTTTATGAATAACTTATTTTAATTATTCTAGTGAATAAGTGTACTTGAAATAAACTAAATATGTGTGCTAGAAATAATCTAAATATTTTAATGCTTTGATTTATCAGATCATGAAAATATTTAGGTTGTAGCCATATGCTACACATTCAATGTTCATATCTCCTGATTTTTATTAATGTGGCAATATCAATACTTACCATTGGGTAGTACTGGTTTTACAAGTATCATAGAGACTCGAGACTCCCACTTGAGAGTACCAGCCCTCAGGAGTGGCAGACAGAGCTCATCACTGGCACACTCCACATGATAACACCTGGCGTCCACAATGAACACAATATTGCAGGTCTCTGTCACACAGCACGACATAACACATTGCCTCAAACCCTTGAGATTGCTTTTCTCAGTAAAGTTTCCAGCGGTGAGGTTTCCTAAAAATATATGATAATGCTGTGTGAATTGCTCAGCGTTATTTATGTTTCAACTAAGATATTTTTTATTAGCTTTCATTTTAAGTGTCGTCATTAGAAGGAGTAAATAGCTTGTTTTTATCTTGTGATTAGTTAGAAGCAAACACTTACCAACTGGTGCATAATTCACAAAATTCTTAGGATGTAGTTTGGGGCATTTGTTACTTTCATATTTTTCACTCCACGCTTTGTTATATTGAGACAGAGATACATTAATGTTTAATGATAAAATTAGGAATAAACTAAGCCGCAAAATAGTGTTATGGTCCATTATTGTTGAAATTACAATGCTATAGCACAGATTTGTTATCTTTGCATGAACATTGACTTATTATCTCGCAGGAACTCAAATTAGGCATTTGTGTAGTAAACTGCGTGGGCACTGTGATAAGGCCTATATAATATAATATACTTTGTTTGTACAGTCAAACAACGATTATTTGAAATAAAATGAGAATCCTGAAAAATACACACATTTTCAGTTTCACATGTCACGTCACATCATGTGTCACATAATTGACTTCTTTGTATTTGATAGGTAGCATAGGTGTATACATAAGTGACTGTCATGTGTCACTGTTTCATTTCTTCTTCTTCTTCTTCTTCTTGTCAGATGGCTTCTGCGACTGGGTTGTCGCAATTTCGCCAATGTCCGTCTCATGACAGCATCACAAGCTTTATGAATTGCACTTTTTATTAAGGTACATTAAAAACTTATTAGTATTTATAAAAGAAAAACATTCATACCAAACAAAAAAAAAACACCTAATAACTACAAAACAGAACAAAAGGAAGCAGTGCTACAATAACTCAAAACTGCAAAATAATTAAATTTACAATAAATAAACACAAAGGAGCTACTACTACTACTAATTACAACTTTATATCATTATTATATACAAATTTACAAATGGCATAATTAAGTAATTTTAGGGGAAAAGCATAGAGATAAAATACATTTCATAGAAGTTGGAAGGGGGACTTCAGGGGGAAGGGAATCGTATAAAGAAATAGAAACAATAGGGCAACTGAAAAAAATGTGGTCCACGTGACCTTCATCTAAGCCACACTCACATAAGGAATGGTCCCTGATCCGAAGTCTCGCCAGGAAGACAGGAGTGCAAGAATGACCTAGCCTTAGCCTGCAAATTGTCGAGGTGGTAGTTTTATTAAATTTTCGAAACTTAAAAAACCACGGAGATCGAGGGATGTCCGGCTGGACATCGGCATAATACTTGCCTTTAACAAGTTTTGAGGCATTCCAGAGGTCTGTCCAAGATTTCTGGAGATAAGTTTTAGGAAGGAGGCATAAGTCGTGGCAGAATGAATGGAAATGCTCAAGCGAACCTAACTGCACCGCTGCTTTCGCACAAGAATCAGCAGATTCATTACCCGGAATTCCAGAATGACCTGGGACCCAGGCAAGAACTACATCAATGCAGAGATTATTGCACTCATAAAGGGCCTGACGAATTTGAAGAACCAGAGGGAATCGTGATATGTCTCCAAAAGGATTAGAAATAATTGATTGGAGGCAACTTCTAGAATCAGAGAAAATTATAGATTTGTTTAACTTATGAGATTTAACAAACAGAATAGCTTGTAATATAGCATCAGCCTCACCAGTAAAAACCGACGAGTAAGAAGGGCATTTAAAACTTAGCGTAATATTTGTAAAAGGCATCCAAACCGCTGCACCAACCTCACTATCTGTTGATAACTTAGACGCGTCAGTAAAAATAGAGTGCCACCCACAAAATTTTGTATCAACTTCCGAATTAAATATTCCTCTCGCATCAACAGAATTCTTAAATATACCAAAATGCAATAAAACCTGTGGGCGGAAAACCAGGGCATCATAAGGAGTGGAATATAAAGGGTTAGTTGGAAACTGCATAACAGGATATGGAAATTCTGAAAATTTTTTGAAGCTACGGAGTAGACAGGGAATTTTCTCAGTATATCGGAATAAACTAAGAAGATGGTTTAGTTTTGGGAGGAGAGGGTGATTAGAGTTTTGAGCTAGTTTGAATAAAAATCTATCGGAAAGAAGTTGTCAGCGCAAAAATAATGGAGGTTCGCCACACTCAACCTGCATAGCATTTATAGGCGAAGACTTCATGGCACCAATTATTATACGTAAACATTTATATTGGATTTTGTCAATTTTGTCAAAACCTACTTTGTTGCACATGCTAAGAAGGAAGGAGCCATAATCAAAATGACTCCTTACTATCGCATTATATAACAATTTCTGGGTGTATGGGTGAGAGCCCCACCACACACCGGATAGAGACCGGAGTATATTTGTATTTTTTTCACATTTTTGGGCAATTGAAATAAAATGTTGAAAACCCGTCATTTTAGAGTCCAACGTTATGCCTAAAAATTTTGCATGACTGGCTATAGGGACAGTGTCACCATTAATAAAAATATTTACAGGCGGGACTATTCGTTTTTTAGTGAAGATGACAGCAGAACTTTTTGCCGCAGACAGAGACAGACCATGATCTATAAGCCAGTCATTGAGGTATGATAGAGCTGAATTGATTCGGGTACTTGCCTCATCAAGGGAAGAAGATGATATGTAGAGAGTTAGGTCATCAGCATATTGTAATACATTACAGAAAGAATCAACAGTCTGGTCAAGATCATATGTATAAAGGCTATATAGTAGAGGACTTAAGACAGAGCCCTGAGGTAAACCCTTCCAGACTAACCTAGGTGGAAGGAGCCCATGGCAAGATTTAAGGACCACTGATCTTTCCAATAGAAGGTTACCAATAAATCGGACCAGCTTCTCGGGAACACCAAGTTGATGAAGCTTCCTCATAAGTAGCGGAAGTTGGACGCTATCATACGCAGCAGCAATGTCGAGGAATATAGCTACGAGGTATTTTTTTTCTTTGAAAGCTATATGTATATCTGAAATTAATAAACTAAGGTTATCTAGAGTTCCCATGCCTTTTCTAAAACCAAACTGAGTTTTAGAGAGGATAGATCCATTTTCAGACCACCATTGTAGGCGGCGATTGACCATCTGTTCCGCCACTTTGGCCATAACTGACGACAACGCTATGGGCCTACGACTGGATGGATCCGAGGGATCTTTGCCAGGTTTGAGGATAGGTACAATAATTTGGGACTTCCACTGATCCGGTATAACACCAATATCAAAAAATTTGTTAACTAGAGACAGGTATACCTGTTTAGATTCGGTGGAAGCTTTAACAAGAAAAGAATAAGGGATTTTATCTATGCCAGGGGAAGAGTCTGTCAGTCCGTCAAGAGCAAGAGTCAGTTCATTAAAAGAAAAAGCGGCGTCTAAGCCGTTAGTGGAAGGAAGAAAAGAAGGGGGGGATGGAATAGAATTCAAAGAAGGGGCAGAAGGGGGAGCAAGTTTATCTGAAAAGGCCTCCAACCAAGAAGAGGGATCATTAGCTGTCAGATTATCAATTGCACAAGACCCTCTAAAGCGCCTTATTTGCCTCCATACAAGTGATGAAGGAGATCTAGGAGATAGGCTTTCACAAAAGCTTATCCAGCCTTGCTTTTTCTTTTTAAAACACAACTTTCTAAATTTTGCCGCTGATTTTTGATAACTCAAATAATTTTCCATGGTCATAGAACGACAATAAGCGTTCTCAGCCGACTTACGCTCAGCAATCGCCGCTGTGCATTCTGAATCCCACCATGGGGTGGAAACCTTAAAATCACGGGAGGTCTTTTTTATGGGGACATGGCGGTCTGCACATGCAATGATACAGTCGACAAATTCACTATAGGAAGAAGCAGGGAAATCTTCAGATATAGAAAAAGATTCCAAACTAGAATCCAGCGAAGATGAGTAAGATGACCAGTCAGCATGAGTAGTGATATATTTTGAACATGGAATGGGGTTACGAAGTGGAGTGACGCTATTAGAGTTATTAATGGAGAGAACTATAGGAAAGTGGTCGCTACCAAATGTGTGAGATAAGACTTGCCACAAAATATCAGGAACAAGTGATGAAGAACAGAGGGAGAGATCAATAGCGCTTTTAGGATTTTGATTGGGAAGAACCCTGCGGGTAGGTGACCCATCATTAAGAATGCAGAGGTTAGCTTCATCAATAATTTCTAGAAGGGAAAGACCAAACAAATCAGAGTGACTGTGACCCCAGACAGTGTTATGCCCATTAAAATCTCCCATGATTACCTTAGGAGAAGGAATGGAAGAGAAGAGAAGAAGGATATCCGAAATCATAGTGGAGTTGGGATGAGGAATATATACAGATATAAAAGATATACCAAAGGACTTGACACCAACAGCGTTGATGTCAACGGGGAGGGACGGTAGGGTGATTTGAGAGAAGGAAAGGGAACGCCGTACTAATAGAGCGCTCCCGGCATGCCCGTCAGCTCTGTCCGCTCTAAGACAAGAGAACCCTGATATCCGGAAATGGGAACCAGGCTTCAACCATGTCTCCGAGACGGCAATTACTGACGGGCTATACGTATTAATTAAGTGTGTGAGTTCATGACGTTTGGCTCGTATGCTTTGACAGTTCCATTGCAGAACAGTCAGAAGATTCATTCTGGGAGGTTATGGATATAAGTTGTGACAATTTTGAAGCAACGTTGTTCGGTAAAGGAAGTGAATTCGTAACAATTATGTTTATGATTAAATTTAAAAGAGTTTCTAACATGTTATTATTTTGGGAAGGTTGGTTGAGTGCACAACCATTAGGCTCCAAAGAGGTCGGCGTAGAAACAATATCTCTATGGGCGACCTTATCGTAGGTCCTAACTGGTGAGAAAGAAGGTTTTGGGGAGGCGTAAACAGTTTTAACATACGATCGCGTAGGTTGTGGGACAGGTCTTCGAGAGGATTGTGGGGGAGATTGGGAGAAAAGGTCTTGGGAGAATAATTGGTCTTGAGCAACTTCGGTATAAGGGCGTGAAACTCTTGGGAATCGGGTAGAAGCCTCCTCATAAGAAATACAATTTTGCGCCATAACAGCCTTGATGGAACGTTGCCTCACTTGCTCCGGGCAAACTTTGCTGGTAGCAAAATGCCGCCCTGAACAGTGCAGACAAAAGGCTTCCACCTCAGGAATGTCGCAGCTGTCTCCAGGGTGTTCTTTAGAACACCTGAAACACCGTGGGTGTGATCTGCATTGCATTTTCGTGTGACCATACCTGCAGCATGAGTGACACTGGATCGTGGGGTAGGTGTATAATTCTACTGGCAAGGAGTTATAGTATAGGAATATTCTAGGTGGTAGGGACTGACCTTTAAATGTTACAACAACTGTTTGAGTTGGAATCCATGTAGCTTTGCCTTCATCCAAAACTTTTCGGTTTAAGCGTCGTGCTTTTAATATTATTCCGCATCCAGTGGGAACAACCGTGTCCTCTACGAACTCCTGCATAGGTAGGTCAGTAGGGACCTGGCGAACCAGTCCCATGCGTGTAACGTTGTAGGTTGGGATCGATGCGACCATCTTCGACATTGGGAGAATTGAGGATTCAAGGAAGCTGTTAGCAGCCTCAAAGGTTTTAAATATCACTGATATTTTGTTGCGACCTACCTGCTTCACACCTTCTGTACATATACCCTTAATTTCATTGTTTGCTAAAAACTTACCGAATTGTATGGCCTTAATGGTAGTGCCCGCAGCAGGCTCCGGCTCCACACGGGAAACATTGACGATAAATGGGCCTTTATCAGATTCGGAATAGGACAGATTATTAGCGCCCACCACAATGGATGGGTGAGTGTATACTGTCTGTAAAGACGGTACCGTAAGGTTGGCGGTAGATTTTTTCGCAGGGACGGCGGCCTGGCTATCAGCCATCGACCTGCAGGAGTCAGCCTCAATCCTTCTCTTGGTCCCTTTTGAATCCCTAGGATCAGGGGGTTCCGGGGGGATGGGGGGGACGGGACTACTCCCGTCCATGTCCATGACGGACACGGACACGAGCGGTCACGGGATAAACTATATATATATTAAAATAGTACCTAGGTACCTACTAAAATAAAAAAAATAAAGAATTTGGAAACTAAATAAGTTAATTCTAACTAAACCAAATGAATTTTCTTTGTAAATAACTAAAAACTGAAAAAATCACGCAAATTTTTCGTTCGCTTGTTCCGCTGTCAATCGACCAACTATGCTGTTTCATTTCAATTATTTCTGTAATTCTGTCAAATTTTTAATTTCAAGTTTGACATTAGAGTGGGGACAGATTTGGCCAATCAAACATTTCTCATGTTTTAAACAGTTGGCAGCGCTGCGACTGAAATATTCAAAATCGATTTTATGTTTTGTTATCCGACTTCAAAAAATGGATAACATCTTTTAGGGGTTCACGGTGTTTCTGTACTCAGAGGTTCACGGACTGTTTTTGTTTGAAAGGGTAGGTACTAGGGATGAGACGTACTTGTAAAATCGAGTACCAAGTCTTCCAAGTACGTCCACGTATAAAAACCAAAGCCAAAAACCGGGTATAAAATACTTAAGTATTTTTGATACCTTGTGGTATTACGTACGGATGGGGCAGCGGCGGCGGGCGCGGCTCGTGCCGAGTTTAACTGCGCCACGCCCTTGAAAGTACCTGCAATTTTTGCATAGGAAATTGATGCGAATCCGTATGAGGATAAAGTTTTAATTAAGTTATTTAGAATTTTTATTTAGAAATTAATTCCGTAGACAGGAGCGCCTTGCTAAAACAAATTAAAGACAAAATTCCAGAAATTTACCCTTTTCTCCGGCAGTGTTACGGTTCGCCATCAAAATTAATTTACAAGAACAAAGTAATTTTGTCCGCTGTTGGATGTCAGCAGGGCGACCCTCTTGGTCCGGCCATATTTAGCCTTGCCATTCAACCGATAATTCAACGTCTCCAATCCAAGCTCAATGTTTGGTATTTGGATGACGGAACATTAGGTGGAGAGGTAAACACAGTTTTTGATGATCTAACAATCATCAAAGACGAATTTCGAAAAATAGGTTTGGAATTAAATTTTTCAAAGTGCGAGCTTTTTATTTCGGACTCTTGTGTAGACAAAAACAATATCATTGGAACATTCAATAGTTTAGCCCCCAACATAACAGTTATTGATAAATGTTCACTCCGCCTTCTCAGTTCACCAATTCTTGATGAGTCTTTTCAGTCCTTCCCCCTTCAGTCCTTCCCTTATCTTGTTTGGTCCCACCTGGAATTTCATTCAAAATTTCATTTTTAGACGAAGCTCGATCGGCTTGGCATAATGCTTGCCCCAATGCTGCTCCCCCAAAATCTCTTTTGTCTCAACGGCAATGGGACGGGCCTCTGTGTGAGTTGACACGGAATAGTTTGCTGCAAACGTGCTCCAGCTCTGCGGATCGTGCCCGTCTCCTGACCGTTTCTAAATGGGAGTCAGGACATTGGTTGCAAGCATTTCCTTCATTTAACACTGGCACTTTATTGGATCCCGTAACTTTCCGTATCGCAACATGTCTTCGGTTGGGTGCAATGTGTTGCGCGCCTCATCAATGCCAGTGCGATACTGCTGTCGAACAGCTTGGTCATCACGGATTATCGTGTACTAGGGCCGCCGGTCGGATATCTCGTCATGCCAGCCTTAACGACGTCATCCGGCGGGCCTTTATCATCGTTAACGTACCAGCTATTCTCGAACCGAATGGTCTGTTGCGTGACGATGGTAAGAGGCCTGCCGGTATGACACTAGTCCTATAGGTTGGGGAGGCCCATTGTGTGGGACGCTACATGCGTCGACACACTTGCGCCTTCCCATCTTCCGAGGACATCCGTAAGGGCTGGTGCGGCGGCAGATTTGGCCGAGGATCTCAAGAGACGCAAATATGCAGGTCTCGGCAGAGCCTACACATTTGCTCTTTGGGGTCGAGACCATGGGGTACCGAGGCTCTCCGGGTGTTTAAAAAGTTATCTGAGCGTCTGGTCAACGCGACGCGTGACCCGAGAGCTGACGGGTATCTGGCGGTATTTTAAAATAGAGTCAACGAAAAAATACTTGTGCCAAATTACCTTTTGAATATTTTATTAGTCAGGCCTCGATTTCGAGTCTAGAAGTAGGTAGGTACTAAAATTATTTCTATTTATTAGTATTATTACCGATGAGATGCGATACTTAATAAGATTTTTATTTTATGTTATGAATTTAGTTACCTACTTAAAGATGCGGGTTCGATTCCCGCCCCGGGACAAATGTGTGTACGATCTGCAGATATTTGTTCAGGATGTTCTGGGTATTTTCTATCAAAATATCTACCTTTGTAGTAGTATGGATAGGTAGGTAGGTAGTAGTAATAATTCAGTTTAGTTCAGTTCAGTACTTTATTGTGACTCAAAAATATTACCTACAAGAAAGTAAAATTTTAAGAACCCTTATTATTTTAATTATTAACTTATGTATGCAATTATATTATCTAAAATACTAAATTCAATTTGTTACGTTTCGTCAAATAAAGTCATCGAATCTGTCCCACTCGCACGTAAACTTACGTCATATCCGCATTTAACACCTACTTACAAAGGAAATAGATCTCAGTTTTTATTGCCATAAAAGCAAGCACAAGCATAAGTAATTTTTCGTTGATACTATTTTGTTCCAAAGCAAAGCTAGCGCGGATCATTTTTCTATGAAATTATTTTTAAACGATAGCCGTATCGAGTCAGAAGTCAGTCATCGAGTCCGCGTCCGCGGCATGCCCCGAATACTTGCAAGACCTTCAAAGGATTTGACTCCTACCAGGTTTCCGTACTTGCAAGCAAATACCAAGTATAAAAACCTGGTCGAGTAAATACGTCTCATCCCTAGAGACACTCTCGAGGTGGTCCACTCACCCCTACTGTATAATGGAGGTCTGTGATGGGTCTGTGAGGTTGTTGCTGTCCCATAGAAGTTTTATTCCCGCAAGATGGCTATAAAACTAAAAAATAAACTGATTTTATAATAAAAAACAGCTTCAAAGTCTTCCTAGCGGGGGTCGAGCAGCTTTGGACCACACGGTCTAGTCTAGACTATAAAGCTTTACATTTGTCTCTATTGTGAGTTTCACTTCGGCTACCACCTCAGAAATCTGAATAATATTGTTCAGATTTCTGTGTCTACCACAAACCAGTTTATACTATCAATATTGTATAAACTGGTCTGTGCTCTAACTACAAAGATTGCAAGAATGTACAGTGCAAAGTCCAATCTATAAAGCTCTATTTGCTCTTTACTTTATCTGTAAGGTAAATAAAACTTGTAGCTATAATAATTAATTACATAAATTTAGAATACATTTTGTTTAGAAAAAATTAAACTCTAAGGACTTCAAATTCCCAAAAAAATATATGGGACCATCTCATGATCATTCTTTAGACATAAACAAAAGAATCATCCAAATCGGTTCACAATTGATGGAGTAATTGACGAACATGTTTAAATTATTCATACACCCGAACATAGAACCTCCTCCTTTTTTTAAGTCGGTTAAAAATGCAGCTGCCTCCCTTCCCCTTGGCGACGCCCATGCCTAGTCAGTTAAAGCTTAGTCAAGATGATACGTGCTATCTTAGAATATAATGCGTGCTAATAGGTAGAACGTTATTCTAAGTACCTAGTTATGTAGCAAAAAAGTAGGTAAGTAGAAACTAATTTACCTACTTTTTTTTGCTTCCTAACAAAGAAAAACGAATATCTAGGATTGCTAAGCCGTTTCATAAACATTGAAAATTAAATTAAATAGTATGTAGGTAAGGTAGAAAGGATAATTAAATTGTGAAGTAGGTATGTAACAGCAGTGAGTTGAGTTTCTATGATACAGAAAAATATATTTTGTGTTGATTAATCTTATTTATAACAATCTATAAATGGGGGCAGGCCAAATAGGAGGAATAGCAACTTTGCGTAAGTAAAAATAGAATAGGACTCATTATCTAGATCTTGTTTAAAAAATAAAGGCAGGGTCGCAGACCTAATAGTTTGGCAGCAATTGCGAAGTTCAGGCTGAACTTCGCAATTTAACTAAATATAACCAAAGTCCAAATAACTTTTAAACCGCTGAATATCGCAGAACATACCTACGGGAGGATATCTAATGCAGTGTGGTGCCGGCTTTGAATTTGCACCACCACAACTCTTCCCGCGGACGTAAGAGACGACTAAGGGGTATCCACCGGCGGCGGGCAGCAGCACCCCCTGCAGAACAATTCTACCACCGAACTGCGATCTCCAATCCGCATGCCCAGCGTGGGGATTATGGGCATGACCCCCATAAGATAAAAGCAAATAAGGCGCTTATCAGGGGGAGTCCTGCGTCCAGCAGTGGACCAATAAAGGCTGTTGAAGTCGAGGTGATTATACCTACCTTTAGAATCCTGGATTGTATAACGTATGTTTCTACTTTCCTTTTTTTGTAGTCGACATCGACTTCGAGAATGCAGCTGGATTTATCGGAAAAAAAGCAGAAGCTACAGAGGGGCAGTTCGTTGTAAGTCTTTTTCTTAAGGATTTTGTTTTGTCTTTACATTTCTTTAAACTTTGTAATGGTTTAATAGTGACCTTTTCTTCTTGATTATATAAATCGATCAACATGAACACAGAAGTCGTTTGGTTTCTTGAAGTAGGAAATAAACATTGGTAAACCATTATAGTAGATAGTAGAGTAGGTAGTAGAAAGGGAATAAATGACGCAAAAAGTGTGGTCCAGGCTGTGTCGTCCATATACGGTCAAAGCTTCGAGTGGACTTCCAATGTTCTGTAATTTTGTTTTTGTATTTAGTATCTAGAAGAGGTAATTTAAACTTGGAACACCTCTATCTTGCTGATTTTCTTAAATAAATATGACTGACAAGATCTCTTTGAAAAAATATGACACTCCGTCGGTGGCCCATCCCTGAAGGATGTAGTACCCACAGAACACGGGTATATCCTAGGATGTACCTAATCCTTCAGGAGCGGACCACCGACGCCAGCTGATAGGTCCAGTCCAATAGAGTCCAATGGTAAAGTCACTTAACAACGGGATATCTACCATGATTTGGGTTTTGAGTATAACCCTAACTATATTTAATACCTATTTTTTATTATGTTGAGTTTATCCATGATGGATATGAAAGATTTAGAGTCCAATGGATTATTAACCCTTAACGTGTGTGCAGGTATACTTTCTATCCCACGCAATGTTGTTTTGCATGGGGGGCATCATAGAAGCCCATGTGGTTTTAACTACTGCGAGCTGTATCTTCGGCGAAAAGTACAAGTTTGACGTATTCGCTGGCGCGCATAAGTTCATCGAGCAAGTTGGCACGTCCCGTAACGTAGAGCATGTTTGTACTCATAAAGGTGAGATGATATTATAAACTTAAGGCGCTACCCCGACTCACACTAGCGCCGCCACCTATTTTATTACATATAAAAAGATATTCACTTATATAGAAGAAAAATAGTTATTTTCATCTGTAGAATATCTCAGAAACCTGACGCTTTAGGACTTTTTTTTTTTTTTTATTTGTTTTAGTGTATTCTATCCAAATATACATAGAACTAATATTGTGCGCAGCGATTTTGAAAAAAAATAAACTAAATGGTGAATGACGTTAGGGCCAAACTCTTCAAGCCCCTTTACGTCCCAAGTATTTTTCAAGAGACTATTTCTGCCCGCGGCTTTGCACGCTTTATTTCAGGGATTTATATGCCGGATAAAAAAATCTGCACTTAAACATAGTTTTGGCAGAACGTGTGCCATACGGTAACAGGGGGTAGGTGGAAAAGTGCAAAAACTTGGTAGCTTTTTCAAACCTGACAAAACCAGAAAATAAATTGAGTTTCCCGCGCGGCCGGTGGCGATCCGCCCTAACGAGGTTGGCATTATTCTTATTCCTTTTGCCATTTGCAGCTAACCAAAGCAAACCGTGCAATAAAGAACAAAGTTTATTTTGACTATCTTGACTAATGAATGAAGCTTGACGTGTTATGTTACGAGTACCTATATGTTACAGACAGACACAAGACGGAAAGTTTTAGAAGTATCAGTAGCTATAGTTATTTATATAAGGTTCACGGTCAGTAATTTTAACCTACATGGATTTACTTAGATGAATAAATATTTACATACGTTATTTGCTTATTAATTACACATTTGGTTTCAGTTTACATATAAGTAGTTCACATAAACATTGTTTCGTAGAAGGGTTCCGTACAAATCATTTAGGTACCAATATAGGTCCAAATTAGCAATTTAAGTCCAAACTATTAATTTTATTACATTACACATTTTAAAATGAATACCTAACAAAAAAATTGTTTGATGTACAATATCAGAAGTAAGCGAGCGTGCCCGGCATAAGTTATAAAAATAATAAAGTCTAGCATTGGCAAAATAATAAAACACGTAGTTAATCATACGTAGGTACCTACTTAGATGCTTTATTATCAGTATGGTGGCTAGTCTCCTCCGTTGTCCATAATAGCCTTTCAGATGGCATTATCTTCTTGTAATTTCCATGATTCACTTGGGCTTTGGTACTGCCTTCGGGCAGATGGTAATAATGCGTTCTGGTATATTTGGTTGATCCTTGCAGCATTAAAAGATTCGGTAAAAAAGTTCGAATTGCCTAAACAACGTTTTGAGAAGCATTCTCAAACATGCAGCTTTACCGGGTGATTAACAGTTTGTTCGACAAGTCTGTTATCGGCAGTTGACCAAGCACGAGTTGAGATACTACATAGTTGCCCAAAACGAAGCTTCGTCAGAAAAGATTATCTTGTCCCAGTCCCGGTATTTGTTTTCTTGTGCTCTGGAAATTCTTTTTTAACGTGCTTTTCTGAAAGGATCGCAAACATAGACGTAGATTTTTCAAAAATAGGTTAGTTATCCACTTATCCTAGGCGGACGACACCTTTCTTTTTTTAAGCACGTTTAGGTAGGTCATCGACGTGTTTTGTTTTTAAATATCGGTTCACCCCCTTTGACTTATTTATATACTTTGCAGCTTGAACGATTTTTCTTTGGGATGCGAAACCAGATCCGCCAAGTGCGAGTGTGACTCACGCGCCGAGGGTTTCGAACGGTTGTCAAGAATACCAATATGTAATAATACAAGAGTTTGTATGGATAGATGGGATGTTTGTTATTTCTTTACGCCAAAACAACTGAATGGATCGGGATGAAATTTGGCATAGATGTAGGTCTAGACGTGGAATAAAACATATTCTTCTTTTTATCCCATAAATCCGTTAGTTAATTTATAAATTGGTGCCTCTCTATTGATATGTTTTTTTATAAACATCAATATAACCTCATCATCATCATATCATCTAATATAACCTTTAAACGTTTCCATAGAAACAAGCCGCGGGCAGAAACTAGTTAAATATAATCTCACGTGATTTCAACCGCAACAGATTCATATTAACTATATTATTATTATTTATTTATTTGCCCTTCTGGTCCATTTACATAATTATTATTGTTCTAATTGTAGCTTGATGACATTTTCAATTAATTTAAATTCATACCTAAGCCACTATCACCTTCAATTAAATTTGTAGTAAACAAAAAGAGATTTAGCGCTAATACCAACTTCTTTTTAACACCTCTGTTACGCTCAACGCAAAGTACGCGGTCTACCATGGAGGAAGAATCAACCTTCATATAAACATGCAACATTCACCAAGAAGGCGCGGCGCATTCAGTGCCATTTTCAATAATATATTCAAATAAATGAATAAAATGTATGTTATTAAAATGTATGCACTTTTTGAAAAATGGTAAAAAGGGGGGTGGGGATAATTTTCAAAAGGGGAGGTTACCTCACCGCGTGGGGTATCAATCATTTGATACCGATACCTTTCATAAGGTATCGGTTTGTACCTACATCTCAAATCAAAATATTTTGATAAAAGTCGAAAAATACCCATTCGACCCTATCTCCGAAGTTTGCAGAGCGATTCATCAAAAATGTATGTAGTGTTTGTAGATATGGTTCTATATATTACAGGAAAAATATAAACGGGGGGATAGTTTTCAAAAGGGGGGCTACCTCACCGAGTGTGATATCAAATGAAAGGTATTGGATTGAAAATCTCAAAACAGTTTATCAAATTTCTGTAGGTTTTATACTTTTTTAAATATTTTGTAAAAAGTCGAAAATTTTACTATTACCCTCTATACTCCGAAGTTTGCAAACCGATACATCTGAAATGTAGGTACCTACATTACAGATGTATCGGTTTGCAAACCGTATTTTTAGGTATTTAATAAATAGCAGTCTCTAACCGGTACCTATAGAACATATTGGTATACTTGACAAACATTCGAAACCCTCGGCACTCGCACTAGACGGAACTTGTTTGTATATGGAACACCAAAAATTCGAGTCCTGATGATTTCAGATAAAAAAAAAACTACTTTTCAGTCCTAGAGCGAGCTCTTACTTTACTCTCGCTAAGCGACGCTATAATAAAATAACACATTTTGAGCAAGAGAAGTAACAAATAATTTTCAGACCCTACTAGGTTTCATTTGCATCAAAGATATCGAGAAAAGAGTTCCCGGTGGCGGCCGTTTACTTGACATCGAAAGATGAATGTTTGTCGCCTATCGTTGTGAGTTCACATTGTAGTTGCCTACCATTTTTTTTTTCGATGGGAAAATGCTGTTTACGCATTACCTCTAGCCTGAGGAGGGCTAGAGGGGTATGTTGGGCTCTCCACTAAGCTACTAACAGTGTTAGTAGTTAGTGACATACCAACTAAAAACCCATCGATACCTCCTCTCTCACCTTAGTGCCAGAGCGTCGTCAAACCACTCGTCACCAGACGATTCGTTTGACGGCACACTGGCACTTGACACGGTTGCGGTTTCCCGGTTGGATTCGACCGCTACCCTGTCGGTGATCATCCGTCTCGTACGGATCCTTCTTGTTGGCCCTTGAAAGGGCGAGGCATGTCCTGGAGTATTTAGGGCGTCCCTCTCCGTTAGAGGCCTGTGCAATGCTGGGGTGGTTATCCTCGTACCATCACCCAGCTGGTCTCCATAGAGCGGAAGAAGGCGATGGAATTGCCGTCGTCTTCTTCCGGTCCTCCGCCGGCGGAGCGGTTCAGCTTGAGGGTTTTCCTCCCTGATTCGCTCCGCTGCTTCCTTCAGTTTCGTGGCTTTTGGTATGTTAAGTTATTATTTTCTTAATTTAACTAACAAATGAATTAATTATCACAAGGGTACAACCACTCGACCCGTTGGTCGGTCTGTTCAAAACACAACATGGGTCTGTTGCTGCTGTCAAAACAATTTTCATTTCACGATCGGGAACCCAGCTCGGAGTTCATCATCAACAGGATTCGATACGGGGCATCTGAAGAGAAATCTTTGAGTCGGATCGGTGACAAAACGTGTAAATACTTTGGCTGGGGAAGTCGACGTAATGTAAGTCTTTATGAATATTTAAGTCACGCGTGAAATAAGAAATCAGGTTAATAAGATTTTCTAGGTTCTACAAGTAGCTTAGCAGCTAAGAAGTTTTACGCACATTAATAAGCCGTTGGCTATGAACGGCTTATCAATGTCTAGTACAAAATAAGTTCACAATCATAATTTCCATGTGTTTTTTTTTTGGTGTTAGAAATTATATTAATTTCTATAGATTACAAAACGACAATTGGTTCGAAGTTAGTTTTAGATCCAATTTCACCGTTTGCTGAAATTGGACCTAAAACAATCTATAGTTCAAATTTGTAAAACCTGGTGTGTGACATCACAGCTCTTGAACTCGGTTTACCGCTTAAACCAGATCAACTTTATGTCCGTAAAATGCGGTGAACTCGTTTAAAGCGCTAAACTGAGTTATTCTTATATTGAACGCGTTCAATTGCAACGTGAACGCGTTCAATTGTAACGGTGAAATGGGACCTTAGCTTAGGTTCATAGCTAGGTTTATAATGTTCTTAAAACTACATATTTGTAAGTAGCTGCTAGTTAGATAATTAATAGTAGATTATGCACCGAATGTGTAAAGCAGTGTCTTTGTGGTCTTACGTCACGTCATTGAATTTAATCATGCCCAAGACGAAGCCACCGCTTTCTTGGGAGTAATGTTGATTATTACCAAGAGAGTAATGTGTTTTGAATATGGAACCGCAAAATAATGTATGGAAATATCGACCACATAGGCACTAAAAGATCTCATTCGATTTGTTTGAATTTGGACCTTCACCTTTTTCAGCCTTTGTTCACTTGCTTTCGGTTCCGGTTACTTGACGTTTGCGTGCTGTGTGTTGCCGGCTTAGAATTTGCACCACCCCAATTCTTCCCGCGGGTGTCGTAAGAGGCGACTAAGGGATATCCACAGGTGGCGGGCAGTAGCACCCCCTGCAGAACAATTCTACCACCGAACTGCGATCTCCAACCCGCCTGCACAGCGTCGGGATTATGGGCATTACCCCTCATAAAATAATAGCCAATAAGGCGCTCATCAGGGGGAGGCCTGCGTCCAGCAGTGGACCAATATACTTGATTAGTGCTACCTCTTTTTTAACCCCCGGATTTTAGGGGTTAAGGACACATTTACTTTAAGTAGGTACCTATCAATATTTTTAACCCCAGATGCAAAAATGGAGTGGGTTATCTACATTGGTTATAATGTAATGAAATGAGGCATCGTGGTTCCCAAATGCGAACGCATGAACTAATTTTTGTTTTAGTTTTTTTTTATTTATAAGGTGACGTCATAATATAGTCTATCTTAGTTTATGATTGATGCAGATTATTACAGCCGTTATATTTCAGTAAAATTCATTTATTCCCAGTAGTTATGTGATGAAGTGTTTCAGATTTTTTGGTAAAATTGCTTGTTTTAATCCCCCATCATGTTTCAGGGGTTTCTGATTCCACTTCTGATCCATCTCTTCGTAGTACCTGTCAATATTCTACCCCAAGAAGAGTGCCCCACTATGTGGCGAGGTACTAGTGATGACTACCTTTGCATTGAGCATCCTCCGTGCCGGGTAATTAAAACTAGTACCTATTTATTTTATTTTTCTTCTTAAGACGCTACTTTGACTCACACTAGCGCCGCCACCTATTTTTAACCGACTTCAAAAAGGAGGAGGTTCTCAGTTCGTTCGTCTGTATGTTTTTTTTTTATGTCTATGTTACTCGATGTCTCCGCATTTGGGTAACTGATTTTACTGATTCTTTCACTATTGTAACGAGAATGATCCCGAAGTGGTCCCATAAAAAAATTATTTCCGAGGGATTAGTATTTATCCCGTTAAAATTAAAAAGCAATATAACATTTTTGGAGAATCACGACTAGCTACAACAGTTTTGGTGATATCTGCGCTTATTGTTAATAGATTTTGATGATTCTTTCGTTGTTGTATAAACATTGATTTTGAGGTGCTGTCCTATAAGTTTGATTCTCGACGAATTGCGCTGTAAAACGTAGGCTTGCAAATATTCTTCAGAATATGATAATTTCATAATTCCCTCTGTCATCAAACTAAATTAGACTTGAATTATAACTAGATATCGCCAGTTTAAACTAAGCTTTTTGCACGTGAACGTAGACCTTCGGTTAGGCAAAGCAAGGGAGGGGTAATTTCGTTCGTCCGAGAGACAGATGAATATTATCTATAAACCGGAATTTGAAGTCGGTTTAACGTTTTTTAAAACATGCCAAATCATATCATAAGATTACGTTAAATCTTTGATTATTTACCATAATCAAAGCGTTAAATATAGGAATTTTCAAAAATGCATTGGTCAGTTAGTGTTACCTATCATAAGCGTTTTTTTGTAATTGATAAGTGTAGACAGAGATGCGTTAACAGAGTTTGGTGGCCACCAAGAGCAACTTCGCATCTCTGCCTAAACTATACAAAATAAAACTATTACAGAAGAATTCAAATAAAGCTTATGATATGTCTCACAAAGTGCCTAATGGATTTTTGAAAATTTTTTTGTTTATCGTAATAAATCGTATATAATATAAAATAGGTGGCGGCACTAGTGTGAGTCCGGGTAATACCTACCGCCAATTTTCATTACCTACATAAAAACTTTAGTATGGTTCCTCCCACAGAAACCTAACTTACTATTCAGATTTCTGTGGTTCTGTGGAAGGGGGAGGCCCTTAGGGTGACAACGGAATGGTAAAGAGCCTCGCCGCCGTGTGTATATTTGTCAGTCCGTCACAAGCCCTAGCTTTTCTTACAATATCCTTCTTATTGTATGTAATTTTCACATTTGCGTGTAACTTTTGTCACGATAATGAATTATACAAAAAGTAAATGATGGACGAACCATTTAACTCTACACATATTTTTTTTTTGCTGCTGATCTTTACTATACAAATACCTATACTTGGTCCTGGAATCTTAGGTATTTATTGTAAACAAAAGGGTTACAAAACCAAAGAAATATTGGTGGACAATATTATACTGGGTATCATTGGAGCAAATCGCAAAAGTTTGAAACAATTTTTGGTTTGGATAGCTTTCATTCACAATTTCATTTGTTTCTCGTCAGTTTTCAAATTCTAATTTCCACCTTTTTCTGATGCACGAGTGCAATTATGCGTTGTTTTCTTGTTTTTAGTTGTAGGTAACCTTGGTGTTACTTATTTATTTTCTGTTATTGTTATGCTTTCAAATATAGGTACATAAATATATTTGATAACATAAAAATTCTTGGTTTCTAGAACCGAGTATAGTTCTATTTATTCTAGAGACATGCTCTACGATCTAACTAATGACGATTAATCTCTGCAGTCGGAGAAGTTCGGAGTACTATGTCCAGTGAGTACATCCAACGTTTATTGAGTAAGTAAATAGTCTGGTAAATAGCGTATTGTCAAGTGTTTTACTATGAATCGTCCTCCATGGTAATGCGGTGCTTACATAAACCGATGTTATGTTTGCACAAACAATATTCATGGTCGTTGACAATGATTATTATGCACACGACGTGCTATCTTTATTAGGAACTGAGAATTGCATTATGATAAACACCGTATTTCGAAAAATTATGAAATAATAAGTCAAAAACACTAATTATTACTGCTGCTTATTTTATTTAGCGAATTTCAATAAATAATTTGTTTTTGTTTTGTTTGTTGTTTATTTGTTTTGAACTGTTAAAGGATATACCGAGGGCAATAGTAACACGGGGTAATGTCACGAGGGAAAAAGGAGTCAGTAGGTACATATTTTTTATTTTAATTTTTGTATAAATGTAATGAATAATATAAATTGAATCTGTAAGCTCTAAAGCAATGTTTAATCCAAGTCATTATAACGATACCAATAAATTGTTTAATTCTTTGTTAATATTGAGAAAATGTTTATTTTAAGTTTTGTTTCATAGTTAGGTATGTTGATTTCAAATGGATTTTTTAAGAACTTTAGTTCTAATAATTGAGAATGATTGATAAGTAGTTTATAAGTACGATAGTGAAGCTATCTCTTATTCTATTAATATGTTTTTATTACTTTCTTAAGTTTTGGTACAATTGACCTGGAGTAAAGGTAAATTGTAACACTGGACCTCATTTGATTCTAACCCAATTTTTACTATGTTTTGTATCCTTTAGGTTAATATTAAAAATATTTTTGTAGTTATTGAATTTATGTATAAATATGCAAATAAACAATTTTAAAAACTTAACCAGATTTAGTGCAACCAACCGATGAACGGAAAGTGTTACTATTGTCCCCGGTCTACCCTATCTAATACATTACATACATGATATATATTTTTATTCTACATAGAAAACACCCAGAACACCCGGAACAAATATATGGAGATCGTACATACATTTGTCCCGTGGCGAGAATCGAATCCGCAATCTCCTGCGTTACAGGTAGACCTTCGCCCACTGCATCGCAGAGTTCGTCATTAATTAATTCTTTCCATAATTTCAGGATGACATGGGCTCCATAATCGACTGCTCTGGCTTCGCCCTAGGCATGATGACATCCCGTCTGGTGGACCGTCCTTGCGGCACTGGTTTCCTAGATTTGACCAAATACAACAAGTTCCTCACCTGTGGAGTTGACGACTCCCGTGACGTCATCAGTCACTCTGATGATTACGTCCATTCCTTCGAATTTCCTTCCGCTAAGGCCCTCTCAACTGTAGAAGCAACTGTGAGCTCATCTGATGAGGAACGTAAGGAGGAAGCGAATAGAGAAAAGAAAAGGAAAGAGAAGAAGGAAGAGAAAAGGGAAGAAGAAGCAGATAAAAAGGAGGAGGTGAACGATAATGCAGAAGAACCGAGTTTCTTACTATGAATGTTACAAAATTCACTGTTTCCTTTAAAATAGCTTTATTCAAATAGTTTTATGTTGTTAAGTCCTAGTAATTTTTCAAAGAAAAGTTTTACCACTTTGTTCACAGCGCAATTAACATTTTTTAAAGTTTCTTTTGAAGGTTTTATCTGTGAGTCATTTTAATCTGGTGGCCTCTGACCGGGAACAATAGCATTTCGATTTTGAGAGGGCCTATTGGATCTGCTTTTATTCTAAACGATCTGAGTACACTTGATATAAGGCTTTTAATGATCAGCATGCCAAAATTCCGACCTGAAATAAAAAATAAAAATTAATAACCCATTGCAAATAATCTAGATGTAGCTCTACTGCTTATTGTTAATTCATGATAAACAAATTTAATCGTTTATTTGCAAGAATACAAAATTATTATATGTACAATGTCAGTAATCATCAATCAGTAAATCATCATAAATTAACTACTTTAGTAAATGTATTCAGCCTGCACGCAGGCGTGCAAATATTAAGCGAGGCATATTATTATAATTACATATGGTGTTTATAGAGTACATTTTTAATCTTAGGCCTTTTTCGCTGGGTTATTACATCGCTACGTTTTTGAAAATATGTTGTATAATATGATTTTGCAAATAGATAAATTTCCATACATACATGCGAGAAGAAGAATCCTACAGTTCTTGAAGAGAGGCTTGCAACTATCAAGGAACCAAACCAAGACCTGTTTATTACTCTAAAGAAAGCTAAGGACTCACGAAGCTGTTTTCACCCGCGCCCGCTGCGGTGGCGGACCCGCAACCTTTGTAGAATACAGATATTTATGTAAAAATTAAAATTAAAGCACATTTCACATTTTTCGGGTGAAAACCGCTTCGTGAGTCCTTAGCCTAAGACAACTTTTTTCAATTTTAAATACTCTATCGACATCTACTGAGTTGCCCCACAGTAACAACCCGTACCTAAGGAACATGATGAATAGATGTTGTAGATTGTAATATGAAGTTAAGCCAAGAGAATATGCAGCGTCTCAGTGAGACGTATTTAAATTCCAAAGTAGGTTGGACTATAGCCGCAAAATGGATATTATTCGATTAGATTAAAAAACACGGTGCCACGTAATATGTACCTATATTATGCCGGAAGGGGTGATCGGCTTACTAAACAATAAAATAATATTACGTGCCACTTTGAATTGGCACATGACCTACCTTACACAAACAAGGGTTTTTTTCTACGTGATCTAGCTGAAGAAATCCCATATAATATCCTACCTATGCAATTCCTGGATCCATAACTGAAAGGCAGAAAGGCAGCAGGATGCCTGCCACCAGATCTCTCTGGAAGGAACCGGTCAGGGTTGAACTCCTCGGCATCAGGACCCCAGACTGCCTTGGAGCGGTGGATGGCGAAGGAACCAACCACTGCGCCAGCTCCAGCTGGCAAAGTCACTTTGCAGAATGCTGTAACAATCAACTGTACTAGTTTTTTTTCAAAACGAGACATACAACTAATGTAGTAACAACTACTCCTTAAAACTATCGATATCCAATCGCAGAGTGACAAAAGGGTTGAGTACAAAAATATTAGAAGTACCCAAAACAGGTACTCTGTTGGTACCCGCCGACCTACCCAAAAACAAAGTGCACCAGGCAAACATGAGCGTGCATTTATTTTTCGTCGAGCTGTGAAACCTGCCAATGTCTTTTTTCTTTTCCCCATCAGCACTCAGTGATAGTCATTCGTAATAGTATGTAGGTTAAATGAGTAACGCTCACATACCTACCTACTTTTAAGAATAATTTTAATTATACTCACGCAAGTAGGTGTCATTCTGAACATTTCTAGCGATGATCGGGACAACAGTGTAGAGTCGCATGCTTTCTTTGACAACTCGCTCAAGAAAGTGCATCTGTAGCAAATCATCCTTCATAGCACCGCGTTTTGAGTTTCCGAATATTTCTTGTTGCCTGAAATTTTAGAACCTGTAAACAAGGTTTTGCAGAACATATCTCCGGTTTTCTTATTAAAATGAAGGCCACCGCTAGCTAGTACTATGGTCTAGCTAGATAGATACTGTATTGCACAATTTACGAAACAATTAACAAATAAAATAAAAATTACAAAAAATGTGACAATTGGTAGTCCCATCGCTCAAGAGCGATCTTTACCAGATAACCATGGATGGATAGGATTGTTGGATTAAACATGGGGATCTGTTTGCATTATTATGTACCTAATACATATTACAAAATTCAAATCCTTTATCAAGTCGTACATACAAATACCTACTTAAATTACAAAAATATCTAAATACATATAACTACTACCACCTACTACATACATAGGTAGTCAGGAAGAATACAGAGTGCACCTGTGTTTGCGCTCACACTTCTTGTGACCTATAAAAGGTCCGGCGTACATGGCTGGTCTCCTTTAAGACTAGCTGCCGTGGCCGAAATTTAGCTAGGACATCGAGGTAAGCTAGGATGACATTTTATTTAGACCTAGTCAAGTAAGAATCCTTCAAATACTTTGTACCTACCTATAAAATGGTGCAGATAAATGTTTACCAAGGCATCACAAACGCCGTTTGCGATGACAGCTTAGCACAACAACATTATTAGTCCACTGCTGGACTTAAGCACTTTATTGGCACTTATTAAGGGAGGCCTGAATCCTTAACCTAATGCAACGCGGGTCGGGGATTGCAGAGGAAATCTTTTTTCGCATCGCCGATGTTGCTGCTGCTTGTCAACGGCCATGGATAACTCTTTGTAACACAGAAGAACTATATTTTGTAGTACTTTTGTAATCTAAGCGAATGGAGGCTCACTATATCTCTGCCACCATGTAATAGCACCCTAAACAAGATCCGTCAAGTGCGAGTGTAACTAGCTTGCCGAGGGTTTCGAACGTGTGACAATTATACAAATATGTATGTACCGGTTAGAGACTTCGCTATTAAATGAATACCAAAAAATAGTAGGGACCTACGTTTCAGATGGATCGTTCAGCAAACTTCGGAGATTAAGGAGTAATGGTAAATATTACGACTTTTTTCAAAATACATCAAAAAAGCATGTAACCTACAGAAATATCAAAAACTTTTGAGATGTACAAACCGATACCTTTTATTTCATACCAAATTCAATGAGGTCTCTTGAATATTATTCCTCCTTTTTGACCATTTTTCATTCTACGTACAGACTTCTCTATATTTTTCCTGTA
Source organism: Eupithecia inturbata (assembly GCA_963662085.1). Lineage (NCBI taxonomy): Eukaryota > Metazoa > Arthropoda > Insecta > Lepidoptera > Geometridae > Eupithecia > Eupithecia inturbata. Next base: position 7,590,223 of record OY759195.1, read on the forward strand.
AAATATAGATCCATATCTATAAACGCTACATACATTTCAGATGGATCGCTCTGCAACCTTCGGCAATAAGGGGTCAATTACAAGAGGTCAATTTTTAATTTCTTAAACTATTTGGAAATGTATAAACTGATACCTTCATTCATTACCCCATTTGACCTTGTAGGTCTCTTTTAGAATTTCGACATCACAGTTTTTTTCTTTAAATTTATACAGGCGCACAAAGTGTATTAAATTAATTAAATTAAATTAAATGTTTATTCGGTTACTTATAAATTAAACATACATGTATTGGAGTCCCCCTTTAAGCAAATTTGCTTTTTTTTATTAGAGGAAACCGTTCTTGCCAGATTAATTATTAACATTTTATAAGTTTGTGTACAAAGTATAATATTTTTTTATGAAAAGCAACAAATCAAAACTATGTATATAAAATAATTCAAGAAAATTTAGAATAAATTTTTAGCAAAATTATATAATATTTTCAAGATCAAAATCAAACAATCAACAGAAATTTGTGTAATGTATAAGGTACGTATGTAAAGTGTCTTTTGTATAAATGAGTTAGGTAGTTCTTCTCCAATATCACCGGCCTCATAAGAGTCGGGTACCAGAGTAGAAAAAAAAATTACTATACGAGTATTAAATTTCAGTTAATAGCTGTGGTAGTTGCTTAGATATTCAAGAGGCAATAATAGGAAAGACAGGGCGAGACCTTAAGGGTTTCGAAAACGATCTCGAATCCCTAAAAATGACTGTATGACACTGACGTCCTATATATACAAGTACCTAGAGATCAGTGCTGTATGATGAAAACTTACTCTTGAAAAGCTTTTTCCTGTGCCTCCTGGTGGTTCCCAAGCAAGACCAGGGTGTACGCAATCACAAGAGCTGTGGTGTCATTGCCTGCAATCGTGATTGAGTCTATGTGCTCCCGCAGTTGTTCATCGGTAAACTCGATCTCCCTTCCGAATAGCATGTCGAGGACTGCTCGAACTTTGTTTTCTAGAAAGATAAAGGAGTATTTATTTATCTAGTTTTATGAGCCAATAGGGTGCTTTTTAGCAGTGGACAAGGCTGGTGATGATGATGAAAGAGACAAATGCTTAGCTACATGGTATAAAAATAGGAAACGAAAAAATTAAAACCCCATATTACCTACGCTTTCAAACCCAAACGACAAAATGAAAAGGACGGATATACGGCGCACAGCATGAACTGCTGGTCTCAGAGCATTGAAACTTGCGAGATTGTGTTTGAACCTATTACAACAATTGGAATCTACGAAAATAACCTTCAAAGTTCAATAACGGACGCGTAGTTACACATTAAACGAATGCTTGTGGCAGAGAACATATAATAATACCTACTAACGCTTGTGGTCACAGCAAACAAAAAAACAGTGTGAAATGTAATAGTACATAGGCATATTTGTGTAAATTAACAGAGTTTACAAAGTTTCACGAACGCTACCTACGTCACAGAAGAAGAAAAGTTTGTTATTTACTAACGAAATCTAAATACTGTAAAAATGTATTTGATTTTAAAATTCAATAGTTTTGCACCTTTCACTGACATCATCGGTACGACCACCTGGTAGATTCAGATATATTCGTGAGTGAATCCAGACTATACTTAGAATAGAATAGAATAGAATATAACGTTATTGCACCATCAATACATTTACTTAGGTTACCAATGTTACCAAACGCCAGGCCGCCTGTGCGTTTATGTTCCTGTAATATTTTGTACATACAGCTACGTGAAAGAAAAAAATTAAAAGCATGCCACACGCATGTAAATTGGCTACGCTTATTTTTCATTACAGTAAAAGCTTCTAATTCGCGATTTCGCTATTCGCGGGTTAAAAATTGCGACTCGTTTCCTGTATACGCGGATAAATATTTCGCGAAGAATAAATTACTATGTTTTTTAAACCTTTGTCTAAGCCAGGTAATAATTAGTAGGTATTGTTAAAAAAACGAGTTACGTTATGTGATTAAATTGATTTTAGTATGATTTTTTCTTTTATTTTGAGTTCTTGGAACGTATCCCCTACATTCATAAACAAATTACAGAATCCACGATTTCTGTATTCTCGGCATATTTACGGAACTTAAGCCCCGCGAATAAGGAGCTTTTACTGTTGTTTATTTAGTAGGGTTATAAATGCAACGAAAGCTTGACTATCCTTGTATTTTAATGTTCGTTTTAGTGCAATTATTGCATAGAGGCGTTGTCAATATAGAACATTCTATAGAGTACTTCGGTCCAGTCTAGTTCGTCCAAGGTGACTAGAAAGTTTGTTTTATATAGAACGTTTTTGTTTTGTTTACGTTATTTCTTTTGCTGGGGTGAATAGACTAAACTTATACTTATTTTCTCCCCTCATTGGCTGCATCTACAATATACATTTATAAAAGAAAGTCGTGTTAGTTACACTATTTATAACTCAAGAACGGCTGAACGGATCTCGGTGAAATTTGGCAGCGAGGTAGATGGCATCCCGGGGCCGGACATAAACTATAAAGAAAGTAGTATCAGTGATACACTCACGAATCCACCTGAATCAACCAGCTGCAATGTCACGCCGCATTAGGGGTAGGTACTGTGTGCCGACCGACGTACCATCCATATATTTTAATGCGCCATTGTCGCTCGCATTGTCGTAACTAAAGATGTGTTTATCCATATCCATACTAATATTATAAATTCGAAAGTAACTGTGTCTGTCTGTTATTTTATCACGTCTAAACGACTGAACGGATCTCAATGAAATTTGGCGAGGAGGTAAATAAATGGTATCCCGAGGACGGACATAGGCTACATAAAGTAGTGTTAGTTAGTGTTTAATTATTAAGAATTTGCCCGTTTCTAAGTGTACATTTATTGTATTTATAATAATAATAATGTGATTCACCGTTTTGATATATTTTTTACTGTAGAATAGTTTTATAATATTTTATTTTCTATGGTAAAAAATTTATTTTGTAACGAGATTTAAAATAAATGAAGTGAATAATAATAATAATAAATAAATAATGCTGGACAATCCACACAGCATCATCTAGCCCCAAAGTAAGCAGAGCTTGTGTTATGGAAATAAAGAGTTTTTCACTTTGACTTTTGACTTTAAAAACCGCGTGCAAAATCGCGGGCAGCGGTAAGTGAATAATAAATATAAATAAAGCGTCTGGGTAGGTTAAATAAATACAAAATAGGACTTACCATCCGTTTTCTCAGGACTCCCTTTATTCTTTTTCTTTTCATATTCTTCGCGTCTTTTCTTTACGACCTTAACAAATTAATAGTCATAACTTCATAAGCAAAACAATAAAATCACAGAACAATGATGACAATTCACACGACAATAAAATCATGACCAAAGGATCATAAAACAAATATTTGCAGTCATAGGTAAATAGGTACCTTCATAAGGTCTTCAGATGTATACGAAGGTCAAATCAGAATCAATAACGTTTATTTCCGTCTATATAAATAAATAAATAAATAATAAATAATGCTGGACAATCCACACAGCATCTTCTAGCCCCAAAGTATGCAGAGCTTGTGTTATGGGTACTAGATGACTGATAAACTTAATACAATACATAAAATAGATAGATATTTTTTATTATATATAGCAAATACCCAGAACACCCGGAACAAACATTTGCAGATCGTACAAACATTTGTTCCAAGGCGGGAATCGAACCCGCAACCTTCTGCGTCGCAGGCGGACCTTCGCCCGCCGCGCCACATCGGTCGTCGTATATACATATAAGGGTTCCATTTAGGACGAAAGAAACCACTTTAAACAGATTTTTTGAAATTCCCTTTTTGACAGGTTCTACCACTAAGAAATAAGAATTTCTAAAAATGCGAGTCGAAGGTGAAATGCGAGACCTGATTTTTAGATTTGATTTGGTTAGTTACTTTGGGAATAGTGTTTGTAATAGGAAATAGAGACCAATTTTTTTTGACATTCTCATTTTCTAGACTGCCTGTAATTGTTTATCGAAAATACGAAAATGCATTTACTTTCTCTCATAATAAAATAATAAGTTCCTAACAACAAAACTTTCTAACTTCAAAAGAAAAGATAGCGGACGATCGTTAAATTTCTGTATACAATACACAATGTTTTTTCTAAATCTGAATAAAGGCGTGTTCAATTTCGAGATTTCTGTGTGTGTAGTATTGAACATTGAAACATGATCTAAAATTTTCTTGAAAACAAGTAGAGATTTTGTTTTTAAAAATTGTGCTCAAAAATTGAGCTCATGACTCCTTTTAGGACTGTTCTATAACTCTCATGGTTTCGGGTCATCCACTCCCATTTCAAAAAGCCACCCAAAAAAAGCAAGTGTATATATATGTATATATTTTGTGTATTAATATATTATCAGTTATCTAATACCCTATAACATAAGTCCTGCTTAGCGTGAGGCTAGATGACGCTGTGAATTGCTGTGTGAATTATCCTGCATTATTAACTATAATCAATTATTATTATTAATTATTAGAGGCTCAGAGCCCTGAGTTCGATGAGTCGATAGTATCCTTTCGACGACGACGAGACGTTCCATTTTCGATATACGACGATACTATCGACTCACTTGTCCCTGGTATGTAGGGCCTTACTGCAACTGACCTTTTTGGTTGATAAAGACGCTGCCTTGCCTTTAGTAGATTGGACAGACCCGTGGAGTTCCCGTCGTAAGAGCCGATTAAGGGAATCCCCTTAATCTGCTCTTACGACTTCCACGGGTTGAGTTGGAGGGGTTGATTCTCACGCCGCGTCCGGTGGTGGTGTGGGCATACATGTACGCAATAAAATATTAAGTACTGAGTACTAAGTACCTACATACCTCATCCGTAAACTTGTGCGTAAGATCAATATTTTCCTTCTGCAGCTTCGCGTATGAGGTCAGGTTGAAGAGAAAGTCCGGCTGCAACCAGACTTTGAAGATACGTTTGTTCAAGATCTCCATAACGGTGTGGCGCGCACGCAGGTACGGGGTTGCGGGGGAATGCTGGACATCCATTCGTTCTCCCATTGCAGTCTCTGGAATAACACTTTTTATTACAATTATGTTTTGCCTTTGTCGTTCGATAGTAAGCTGTTCTTAGGTGTAAATGAATTTATTTTTAAAATTAATAAATACACTGATGTGATGAAAAACTTTGTTTTTCAACCTTGTAAGACTACAAGGTTGAAAAACAAGGTTTAGGACATTTTTGACGGACTTATGTACGTATTCATTTTCATTCAACGATAATCATGACTGTCATATTTACGAAGCTAAACTCTAAGAACACACAGAGCCCTGAACTTGTTTTCTCAATAGTAACGAGACGTCATCGAGAGGTTCAATTTTTGTTTGTTTTTGGTTTGTTTAGTTCCATGTCCGCATGGAGTTTTGTATAAGATTTGGAATGGAATGGAACGTCTCGATACTACCGAGAAACCAAACTCAGGGCTCAATACAAACAAGATCCGTCAAGTGCGAGTGTGACTTGCGCGCCGAGGGTTTCGAACGTTTGTCAATTATACAAATACATATGTATATGTACCGATTAGAGACTTTATTTTTATTGTAAAATATAGATTCATATCTACAACGCTACATACATTTTAGATGGATCGCTCTGCTAACTTCGGAAAGGGGGAAGGCAAGATGGCTAGTTTTTCAGAAATTTTAAAAACTTTTCGACATCACAATTTGTATTAATAGCTGCGGTAGTTGCTGAGATATCAGAGACGCAAAAATGGATAGACAGAGCGAGACTATAAGGGTTCCGAAACCGATCTCGACACTCCAAAAAGGTTAGCTCTTACCCAATAACTTACCAAACACGATGTCAAGAGTACAAGCAGTTATATAACTGAGCACATCAAACTCTCCTTTCTCTGTCTGCTCTCCCAGTCTCTTGAGTAGCACATTAGACTGCTCGGCGATCACTCCTAGATACTTCTCAACTATTTTATTATGAAACACTGGTAGTAGAACCTTCCTATGGACTTTCCATAGACGGACTGAAACAAAAGAATGCTAAGGTGTTTTCTTTTTAAAAATTTAATATGGTAAGGATAATAATTATCCTTAGACCAACAGTTTAAAATCACAGTAAAAATATTTTCCTTGTGATTTTAAAGTGTTGTTCTATTGTCTAATCTAAAGTCTAGACCTTCTAACCCGTTGCTATCTTGTCAAAGTCTAGACTAGATTATAACGGTTTAGAATAAGTGGTTCTGTCATGTTATATCTCTACCTATATCCCGGGGTGGGCGATGACTGCCTACTCGTTATTAGGGCTTGTGCACTGTTGGTAAGTAGGTTTTTTTTGGATGGACTTATTTGTATTTATTTATTCCACCGTAGGTACACATGTTACACTTGATGACTATAATGCTGTTGACCGCAGATGGTCATGACAGCGTTACCGGACTTTTGGCAGGTGCAGAGGGCGTATCTATTTAGGTATTTTATGTAATTTTTATTGTTTTGCTTTTCATTTAATTAATTTTTTTTTCTATTAGTCTGTTATTTATAATTGTGTACCTGCGTCCTTATATATAGGTATATATATGTATAAGGACCTTATATATAGGTATATATATAGGTAGGTACCTAAATACTGTCTTGTTCATTTGTTATGTTTTCCTATGCTGTTTGTGTGTGAACTTAATAAAAATTCTTATAACTATCTACTTTCATAGTATGACGATCCAAAAAGTAGTTTAATACGAACTTGATTAAAGTTTTCCATAGACATATTTCCATAGTTTTCCTTTACAGCGGTAATAAACTCATACTAGCTATTCTGTTGATTAATTCATAGTAGGTATGTATTTTAGGCAGATGTACAAGTAGGATGTGTTTTAGGATTTTTGTTTGACTTAAGTATACTCACTTACTTAGCGTGAGTTGTTTACTTTCTTTTGACGTGGTTCCACTTGCAGAGGCCGTGTCAATTTACTTTGGAATTGATTAAATCCAAGAGGAACCTTGAGTTTTTAACTAGTTAAAAAAGATTAGGTACTTTTGAAAATTGTTTTTAAGCCCCTCTTTTAGCTAGATAAGACTTCAAGACAAATTATATTTGAAATAGGTACCTACAATACAATTTAAGCAGCAGGGCAATGCAGCTGTGTCTTTTAGTTAGATAAGACTTTAAGACAAATTATATTTGAAATAGGTACCTACAATACAATTTAAGCAGCAGGGCAATGCAGCTGTGTCTTTTAGTTAGATAAGACTTTAAGACAAATTATATTTGAAATAGGTACCTACAATACAATTTAAGCAGCAGGGCAATGCAGCTGTGTCTTTTAGTTAGATAAGACTTTAAGACAAATTATATTTGAAATAGGTACCTACAATACAATTTAAGCAGCAGGGCAATGCAGCTGTGTCTTTTAGTTAGATAAGACTTTAAGACAAATTATATTTGAAATAGGTACCTACAATACAATTCAAGCAGCAGGGCAATGCAGCCGCGTCTAAGGGACGCTTCCGACTGGTAATGATATGATCAGTTGAGCTACCTGTAGATTGTTTGCAACAGCCTGCAGTTAGCTTAATTGTTTCAAAAAAATTGTAAATAGTAGTCCTAATTTGTTTTTATTATTTTATTGTAATTTTCTTTGTTAAAAATTCAACACAATTCAAGCAGCCGGGCAATGCAGCCGTGTCTTTTAGCTAGATAAGACTTCAAGACAAATTATATTTGAAATAGGGTACCTACAATACAATTCAAGCAGACGCTTCCGACTGGTATTGATATGGATCAGTTGAGCTACCTGTAGATTGCTTGCAACAGCCTGCAGTTAGCTTAATTGTTTTAAAACAATTGTAAATAGTAGTTCTAATTTGTTTTTATTATTTGATTGTAATTTTCTTTGTTAATAAAGTCCATTGCCAACTGATTCAAGCATGTTTATTGATGTTTAATTTCCTTCAATAACTAGAGATAGAATTGCGTTTTTAGTACGAAATTGTTTTCATATTCAAAGCTATAGATAATCAAGGAAAAGGCAAAATAGATTATATACAGGGTTATTGGTAATTTATAAACACTACGTGAACTGCAGGTTCTGCCTATCATCCTTTCTCTAATGTATCTTCACGACACGTTCGTGAAGATGCCAGGTCTATATATTTTTTATTATTGCAAATTCCCTGTGCAAAATAATAAAAAACACGTTTTCCAGACCTCAATGAATTACTAAAGACCTAGTTAATTCGGGGCAGGGCCATTTTTAAGTTTAGTTTCTAATAATGCCTCTTTAAAGAACGATTATTAAATGGAGGGGCCATTTAATAATCGTTCTTTAAAGAGGCTAGCTTAAGAATAGACCTGGCGTCTTCACAAACCTGTTCGTGATGATGAGCAGAATCTGCATTTCACACAGTGTCAGTGAATTACCAATAGCCCTGAATAAAGGAAAGGTGAAAGTGAGAACTTTACCTACCAGGTGCCACAAAAAGGCCATGGCCAAGCCACGGACGTAGAAAGCGATACACTCCATCTTTATCGAGGCAATTCTCTAGGACCACTTGAGCGTCTTCTGGGTTTCCAATAGCTGCAAAAGTTAGATTGGAAAGTATGAATTAATATCTGTGAAATAGTGTATTGGGATGAAAAGGGTCTTCATACCCGAAACTTCCAAACTCTTAAATATATGTTAGACTTACAACGTGCATGTTTGAGAGATGAATGAATGAATGAATGATGATGATGAATGAACCTAGAAGCTTACCGACATATAACTTTGGTCCAAGCCACATCTTGGCACATCCTATATCAGTTATAGCAATATTGGCAATGCTTTCTATATTCTTCAGTATCTCTGCAACAAATAGTATTATCATGAATCAAGTTGTAATTTGTTTCTATTCATTAATTATATTATTCATTAATTTTCTCTGTTAATAAAGTTAATGAACCAAGATAGTACCTACGGAAAATAAATAAACTTTCATTCAAAAAACTTTCATTTCAACAGAACATCATGATGATGATAATGATGTTCTACTATAAGGACAAAACTTAGTAAATATTCAGGGTATCCCGTTGAATTTTTTTATCTACACTACTAATACATTAAATACGAAAGTAATTCTATCTCCTACCTTTTCACGCTTAAACGACTGAATGTAACTTAATGAAATTAAACAATAGGGTAGATATTATCTCGGAATTGGACATACTTTCATCACGGTAGCTAAGCTAAGTAAAAAATAATTATCTTCATCGTCATTGCGGACTTTAATAAACCCATTTATGAATGTAAGCCTCCTTCAATCGCCTGCACTCTAGACGGTCTTGAGCTCCGTTCCACTCTGATCCACTAAGCTAATCCATTAGATATTAGTCACTTTTTTTCACTTTGATCCACCAATGAATGAGCCCTCGACATCTCAATTATGTTCATCATCATAGCGGCCTTTAATAAATCCAGTTCATGATGTAAGCTTCCTCCAATCGCCTGCACTCTAGACGGTCTTGAGCTTCATTCCACTCTGATCCACTGAGCTAATCCATTAATGGATTAGTCACTTTTTTACACTTTGATCCACCCTCGACATCCAATCATGGCCTACGTGTTGTTGGATTTATTATACACTAGCTGTTGCCCGCGGCATCGCACGCTTTTCAAGTAGCCGATGTCCATACCCGGGATACCAATTACCCCCCCGCTAAATTTCATTTATATCCGTTAAGCCGTTTAGGCGTGAAAAGGTAACAGACAGACAGGGCACTTTCGAATTTACAATATTAGTATGGTTAAGGATTATACGCACGAATTAATCATCGATAACTTACTTTGAGTATTCCCGATGAAAAGCATTCCATTGCCTACAATAGGCAATGTCGGGAGTCCACGCAATGCTGACGTCATCCTGTCCATATGTCGAGTCTTGATCAGGAAATACAGCCAGAATAAACTCGCTACAGCCAAAAGCAAGAACAGGATTATCATTTTCTAATATGTTTCTCTGAAAATTAAATGAATGAGGACATGATACTATGTAATATGTATGCTTACCTAGCTATATGAAAAAAAAAAAACAGATAACTTGTATACAGAGTGCCACGAAAAGGGCGTACTAAGCCGAAAGGGTACCCCTTTTCGGCTTAGTACACCCTTTTCCCCAGATTACCATATGGGGGTAATCTGAACATCGAGGGGGTCAACGTTTGTTCTACGATTTTTTTAATTTCCTAAATTTTATACATTTTTTGGAAAAATGTTATACGTTTTTTCTTCGATGTAAGTACGTGTTCTTTTACGTGTATTCTTACATAATTTTTTTGTAATAATTTCATGACAAAACACTGGTTTTGCTGAAAAAACAAGCAAAAAACATTTGTGAAATATTTTGTATATAATACAAGAACGCGCGTAAAAAACACGAATAGGAAAGAAAAAAAAAAACCCTGAAAAAAAATTAAATTCATAAAATCGTTATTCACAAGTTGGTCCACTCGGTGTCCAGAACCATCCCTTTTCGGCTTAGTACCTACACCCTTTCCGTGGCACCCTGTATAAACTATGTACACAACGAGCCAGATCGGTAGGGGTAGGTATGGGGTAGGTATGTTAGATTGGCCGCGTAGGCCTACGTGAAATTTCGTAGACCGTGCTACGATTTTGTAGCCATTTGAATAATAAACCAGTTTAACGAGTATAAAATAGATGACCGACTGATCAAGTCCTACATAAAAATATTTAATATTTTTCCCTTTGGGAAAGCTCAAAAAACAAACATTTCATTTTTTATACACAACCAAAGGACCTACCCTCTAAGCAAAAAAAAAAAGTATTCAAGTGTCCAGTTTTACAACTGCATACGCAAGTCGAACTTCTAAACTCAACTAGTGGATCAAACACGCGTGTAAGCACAGAAGACCAAATAAGGACTAATTATATTCAGCCGTCCTCGCGAAGTAGGTACAGTCAACGTCAAAAATTTTAAACATTGTCAAAATACAAAACTCCTTTACGAATCGTAAAACTCTACGACTAAAACGCTTTTGTAATGCATTTATTTACCGATATTTGTTTTTTTGTACTGTGGGCAGATTAGGGTTTTGGTATTTGGTATTTATTTTCAACTTAAAACTATCATTACCATCCTCATTCAATAGCTAAGTTCAATTTTACAATTAATTATAAGTAAACATCACAATTTATCACTAAGTACCTACACTTAACATACTACAAACCAAGGAAATACATTACAAGAAACACTAAACTAACAATGTTGCCTTACGGAGTTCGTTCAGAGAAACCTGAAACAGATCTATATTCTTTGTAACCTAATTGAGCGTGTGCAGGGTGCAAGTAAGAGGTGCTTTTCCCAGTAAATTGGTCCTGTTTTGAGGCACTTCGAATTGACGGATTCGCTTGCGCCGATGTACGTAGATATTGGTACACACAGACACAGTCTTTATCTCAGTATACCCGGGTTCAAAATGTTCTCTCAAAGCACCCTCCCTGAACACGTACACGACCAGCGCTAGGTCCCGTCTAGTTTCTAACTTGTTGTATCCAACCATGCCCAAAACGAACAAGGTTGAATACATCAATAGATAGAAGGGGTAGACACCGTAACGCTTCAAGTGCCTACTGCGTGAATTTGTTCTGTATGCGCTCCATCATTAGGCTGTACTTAGCTTCATGAGGAGCCCGTACAGCTGCATTGTTCTATTTGGCTCCTAACAAGTGCATCGTACAATTCTGTTAGAGCTTTCATATTAGTGAACGCATTTGCCGTCAGAAGAATAAAGCCTAGATTTTTGTATGCTTTCTTGGACATACACAACACTAACGACATAATCTATAAATCTCAGCTCGGTGTCCATAATTACTTCAAGATCCCTTACTGCACTGACACGCTTCAACCCCGTCCTCTACACTGGCCTGCAAAACTAAGTATCACACTTTTAAAATTGCAATAACTTTCTAAGTACACAAGATATACTTTCGAAATATTGTTGTTGTACCTAGTATAGAGGGTTCTTGGCTTTGCTTGTGAAGGGGTGGGATCATTTTGAAAAAGGGAGACTACCTCACCGAGTGGGATACCAAATGAATGGTATCGGTTTGTACATCTCAAAATATTTTTTGAAATTCCTGTAGGTTACATACTTTTCGAAATATTTAGAAAAAACTCGAAAAATTTACTATTACCATCTGTACTCCGAAGTTTGCAAACCAATACATCTGAAATACCTTTAATTTTTTGGTATTCATCAAATAGCAAAGTCTCTAACAAGTACCTATAACAAGTCAAACAAGTACGGTTGCCAATTATACCAATATGTACTATTGGTATAATTGGCAACCGTTCGAAACCCTCAGCGCGCAAGTCGCTCCCGCACTTCAGGACAGGACGGAGGAGTGCTCTGGCGCCCCGCGCTTGTTGTAGGGTGCGGTCAACCTGCGGCTGCATCCTCAACGACCTGTCAATCTCGATGCCAAGTGTCGTATGCGGCGGGAGACGAACAGTGCGGCCGTCTTTCCCACATTGACGGCCATGCCCCATTTGTCCAGCCATGGCGGCAGGATGTCCAGCAGCCGCTGCATGTGACCTGCGATAGTGGGGCTGAGGCGGTAATCCTTCGGGGACTATCCTACCCCTAGGCAGACGGACCGTGCAGACGACGGCCTTTTTAGTATAATTTTCTAGCCTAATTTTTAATGTCCTACGAGGTTCTTTACCTTAAACTCTTTATTTATTAAGTTAAATATTATTTTTCAGTGTTAAATTAAAGGTAATCTTCTAATAATGTAAACCTGACTTATAAGTCTTGTATTTACAAAGATATTTTCGTAAATGTCCCTAAAATTACCTATATTTCACTCATTCCACTGAATTATGATCGAAGCTTAGCTATAAATTGTTTCTAAAACCCTTATAAACTATGAAGGCTGTCTTGTCTATGACATCCTCCCGGCGTAGATCACGCAGCCTCCTCTTTTACACGACGAGTTTGCTGGTCGGCCGCTTGAAGACGCCAGTCTTCGTCCGGACATCTGCCACCCGTACGCCTCCGTCTGGTGTGCTCGACGACTCCCATTGGCCACACGTTTCGAGGCAGAGTGGGGTCCACGACAACAACGATGTCTCCTTTTTGATGTGGTCTTCTGTTGCTCATAGGTTCGCCGCGAGTTACCAATGTAGGAAGGTACTCCCGAACCCAGCGCCGCCAAAAGTGGTCAGCAAGCTCTTGGCTTATTCTCCATGTTCGCCGGTCTATCTCGCTGCACGGACCAGTCGTAGGTAGACGTTGGATGACAGCAAGAAATGGTTTGGATTCAGCGCCTCGGGTTCCTCAGGGTTCACGCTGACGAGCGTAAGTGGCCACGCGTTGATGGAGAATTCCGTTTCAGTCAGGAGGTTGGTTAGAACTTCTTCGGGTGGTTCCTTCTCGTTTAAGGCTAGTGCGACTTTGACTGATCGCACCAGTCGTGCCAAGCTACCCCCTGGTTTGGTGCACCAAGAAGTATAAAGCGCCATTCCATTCGATGCAGTTGACCTTCATTTCGCAGTGCTGGTGCCCATTCCACGTAGGCAGCCCGCAGTTCTTTGTATGCACCTCGGAAGTTCGTTGCGTTGTCGGACATGATGCGGGGCCAGCCTCGTCGCGCAGCCATTCTTCTTAGTGCCATGATTGCAAATCTTTATTTGTAAAACATAATTTAACACATGACAATGCCATCTTCTATACTCGGGTCCAATCGGAACAGGCGACTCGTGATTGTTCGTGATTGGACGAGACGTTTTCATTCCTTGCAGCTCGTCCGAGAAGCTCTTCCTTTGTTCGTGGCGAATAAGCGCACGCTCCGCGTCTTCGATGTGCCGTTTTTCCATGTTCGTGGCGCGTTGTTGACATCTCTCGATGAAGAAGAGTACTCGTGCTGTGGCTCTGACTAGTGTCTCGTACTTAGAGAAGTGTGATGGATCTGGCAGCCATCCATCCGTCTTATCTTCTTCCACTCGTGTGTGTTGACCTTCCTCCTCGTGGTTAACCCTGACTTCTAGGTCGGTATTTTCAAAGATATTTCCATAACTGCCCCTAAAATTACCTAGATTTCACTCATTTTACTGAATTATGATCGAAGCGTATAAATTTATCCTAAACCCTTATTAACTATCTATAGGCTAGTCGTGTCCAGAACAGTCTCCGTGGTCTTATATGGACAAGAGAAGCTTAAGGTCGTCAGCGAAAAGCAAACATTTGGCCTTTTTAACTACTTCTGGCAAACCATTTATCATGATGATAAACTCCAGTGGTCCTAAATTGCTTCCTTGTCTAACCCCCGTTCTCGTAAAATACGGATAAGACTTGCAACCTGCAATTAGGTTCGCACCTATTTAAGAATATAGTTCAAATAAGTCGGCTTGTCAATCTTATGTGTACTTTTATGATCGTTGGTAACCTCCCAATTAATTAATGATATACCAACGTCATTATTAACAAAGAAACATAGGTACATCTAATCGTACTATTAATTACACGTAGTATCTATTTGCAGTTTAAACAGTTGAGCTAACTACAGACTTCTAAACGTAAATATGTGCACTTGCATCCATGGGTTGCTAAGTGGTTTTGCAAAGCAACTAGAACGATACTAAATGCAGTTAATAAATACTCTTATAAGAGCAACGTTGTGTAGAACACTAGCAAAATATATTGTGACTTTGATTTCAATAAATAAAATACTGAAAAATAACGAAGTTCAACCTATACTATAAAAATGATTGTGATCGTTCTATTATTTTTGCTTACTCTAATTTACTATTTTCACTTCCGGCGTTCGAGAAAACTCCTTTATGAGTTGTCTGAGAGGCTTCTGGATGTTGGAACGACTCCATTTTTAGGGCATTCCCTTTGGTTTATTGGAGGCCCTGAAAGTAAGTTATTTTAACAAAAACAACCAAAATATATGTAAATACCCGGTTATACATATACTTTATTTCATTTTTTATCAATTGTAGAGTTGCTGAAAAATATAAAAATATTAATGGACAAGTTACAAGAAGCGAGTGATGTGGGGAAAGTTTGGATTGGACCTCATCTCTATATTGGTGTGTATTCATCATAATAATACCTATTTAATGGTACGTGACAAAATTTTATAAAAATAGCTACAAATTGGTAAATCTACCTCGATATTTTCAGTACCCTTCAACTTGGATGATGTTCAAAAGATTTTAGACAATTGCCTTGAGAAGGACTACACTTATAAATTTCTACAAAAGTGGTTGGGGAACGGACTTTTCGTGGCACCCGGTTAGTATTTCTGTCTAATATAATTATAAGTTTCTGCCCGCGGCTTCGCACACGCTTTTCATGGATAAAAGTAGCCTATGGCATTCCCTGGGATAGGTATCATCTTTATCCCTACCCAATTTTATAACGATCCGTTAAGCCATTCAGATAATAATAAATTTCGTACAGAAGAAAATAGAAATTCAGTACAAATTGTGATGTCGAAATTTAGTAAGAGACCTACAAGGTCAAGTGGGGTATCAAATGAAAGAAATGAAACAGTTTTTGAAATTTCTGTAGGTTTAATTTTATTTGAAATATTTTGAAAATAGACGAAAAATTACCCATTCCCCCCTATCTCCGAAGTTTGCAGAGCGATCCATCATAAATTATTAAAAAAAAATATAGAGAAGTCTGTAAGTAGAACGCTTTTTGAAAAATGGCCAAAAACGGCAAGTTTTTTTTTTTTTCAAAATGGTAGTCTACCTTACCGGGTAAGGTATCAAGTGAAAGATATCAATTTGTACTCGTACATATCAATACAGCTTTTAAAATTTCTGTAGGTTCATACTTTTACAAATATTTTGAATAAAAGTCGAAAAATTACCCATTTCCCGGATCTCCGAAGTTTGCAAAGCGATCCATATATAGCGTTTATAGATATGGATCTATATTTTACAGGGATAATATAGAGAAGTCTGTAAGTAGAACACTTTATGAAAAATTTATAAAAAGGCGGGAATTTTTTTGAAAAAGGGGTTACCTCACAGTGTGTTGTATCACATAAAAGGTATCGGTTTGCACATCTCAAATCAGTTTTGAAATTCCTGCAGGTTACATACTTTTCGAAATATTTTGAAAAAGTCGAAAATTTTACCATTACCCTGTATACTCCGAAGTTTGCAATCCGATCCATCTGAAATGTATCTTAAATTTTTAGGTATTCATTAAATAGCAATGTCTCTAACCGGTACCTATGTATGTGTACATGTTGGTATATTTGACAAACGTTCGAAACCCTCGGCGTGCGAGTCACAGTCGCACTTGACGGATCTGGTTTTAAATTAGATTTAGCTTGCAGGATATAATTTTTAAGATAAAACCTGAAAAAGAAAAAGTTTAAAAGGCTTTCATGTTAAGTACAATATTCATATGAAAAATTGTCAGTAAGCTGCACATACATAGAACCAGGAAAATGGCGGTGCTACACCCCCGTGCCTTGGAGAGCACGTTAAACCGTTGATCTTGTGCCTGACCTTTTCCCGGTCGTGTCTTATAATTGTCCCGTCTAATGATGAGAGTGAGGGAATTCATAGAGAGTGCACCTGTGTTTGCGCATACACTGGTGCACTATAATATGTCCCGCACACATGGATCCATAGAGACTGGCTGTCGAGGCCGAAAATCGGCTAGGAGGACATAGATAGATAGAAGCGACGCGTGACCCGAGAGCTGGTGGGTATCTGGCGCAGCGCATCAGCATTGCCATAAAGCGCAGCGGGGCAATGCAGCCAGCGTCATGGGGACGCTTCCGACTGGTATTGATATGGATCAGTTGAGCTACCTGTAGATTATTTGCAACAGTTTGCAGTTAGCTCAATTATTTCAATTGTAAATACTAGTTCTAATTTGTTTCTATTATCTTCTATATATAAAAGAAAGTCGTGTTAGTTACATTATTTATAACTCAAGAACGGCTGAACGGATCTCGGTGAAATTTGGCAGCGAGGTAGATGGTATCCCGGGGCCGGACATAGGCTACCTTATATTCCGGAAAAAAGCGTGCGAAGCCGCGGGCTGCAGCTAGTTTGATATATAGATAACTCTATATACCACACGAACATAAAATACAATACAGACTGAGAATCAAGGAACAATTATAATATAATAATAATAAATAATATTATCATCATGGCCGTTAGTTAATATAATTCACCGCTCTGTTTCATCCAAAATTTTCTTTATTCCAACGTTTTACTTTATAAGTATTTTTTCCATAGTTGAACTATGGAAGGTCCATCGTCGTCTCTTGGTCAACATTTTCCACAAGAACATCATTGATGATTACATCGACGTGTTCGGCCAGCAAGGAGAAGTGCTGGTCCAGCGGCTGGAAGAGGAAGTAGGAAGGCCAGTCTTTGATGTGTATAAATATGTGACGTCGTGTATGCTGGATATTGTTTTTGGTAAGGTTATTTATTTTACCCCTTACGTAATATAGAGGGGTGTTTTAAGTTTGAAGTACACGTGTGTGCCAATTGTATCTTAATTAGTTAACCAAACGAATAAACCGGTTTTGATTTAAAAAAAATTACCAAGTAGTTGTATTCTTTTGGGTTTGGACTTTATCGAAAATGTTCATCGCTGTTTTACGAAAATCAGTGCGCCGTTCTAATGTTCTGGGGTTCAAAGTCTAATATATTTGGATTTTAGTAGTTATTATATTTATTATTATTATTTTATAGTTCCGGGTGTTCTGGGTATTTTCTATATATAATAAAAAATATCTATCTATGTTATTTATTGTATTAAGTTTATCAGTCATCTAGTACCCATAACACAAGCTCTGCTTACTTTGGGGCTAGATGATGCTGTGTGGATTGTCCGGCATTATTTATTTATTTTTCGTAAAATTTATTACAAAAATTTATAGTTTGTGGACAGATAAACCATAATATTATATTATTACGTAATTAATTATCAACAAAATTTTACTTAATATTAAAGCGAGCCAACACGGTATGCTAGGCGAAACTAGTTCCCAAAATCTGAATTCATTGTTATGTACGAAATTAAAGCAACCAGCAGATTCATGCTAAACTGTTACAGAAACAGCGATGGGTGAGAAGATGGACGTGCAACATAACCCGAACACGCCGTACCTTCAAGCACGGAACATGGTCATCTCCATCATCAGCATGAGGCTCTTCAAGCCATGGATGCAGCCCGATGCGGTCTTCAACCTTACTTCTTATGCTAAAGAACAGAGTGACAGCATCGAGTTGACGCATAAGTTTACGGACGAGGTAAGGTTAACTTTTATCTCCTCCTCATCAGTACCTAGGTATAGGTCCATTGTTGAACATAAACCTCATCATTAGCCTAAACTAGTCCACTGCTGGACATGGGCCTGACTAATGAGCGCCTGCGCAGGTCTTCATCCCACCTATGGCCGGATGACATTACGTTTATTTTATGTGTTTATTTTATTTTCATAATTTTGCTTCGTAAATCCCTGCCCTCAAAATTAAATAGAGTACCTATAAAAGCACTCTACTTTTGTGGATGTCTCACGTGATACGCGCCTATTCCCAACGTCTCACAAGAGACACACCTTTTCCCAATGTCTCAGGAAAAGTATTCCCGACGTCTCACGAAAGTCAGAGCTACGTGATTTACAATTTACAACATAGGTATCTACATCAAAAGATGCTCAACAAATATTTGATTTGCAGGTTGTTACTAAGAAAAGGCTGGCGGTGCAAAACAACGATAGAAATTCTACTGAAAAAGGTACTTACTTACACAAGTGTATCTATCCTACTACAGAAAGCTGGCGCGATGTGCTTTTGTTTATTTTAGTTAAATGCGCTGCGCAGCATTGAACGCACAAATTACAAAAAAAAACGCAAAAGGTCGCCTTTTGCGTTTTTTTTTTGTAATTTCTGCGTTCTCCGTAATTTTAAAAGTAATTTTTAGCTAGCTGATAGGTATTTTTGCGTTGCGACCATTGAGCCATTGATTTATAAGGCTATTTGTGGTGAACCTAGACAAATTTTTAATAGCTGGCGCCTGGATTTGTGACATCTGCGTGAATAATTGTATGAAAAAGAAAATATTTTGTTACGATATGTATAATAAGCCAGCAATGTATCATCAACATGGATATAATATTTAGTTGCAAAAAAGGCTCAAATGTCCAGTTCAATTAGGCAACCGAACCGAGTCTACACTGAAAAAATAAAATGCAAACGCGCCAGCATTTAAAAATTAACCGATACTTAATTATTGTCGTTTTGTTTATTGACATTGTAAGAGATTTTATATTAAAATCATAGAGAAATTGCTGCTATGTCCATGATTCTACAGTACAATAAGAAACAAGAGTAGGTTCAAAGATTACATACAAGATGGAAACAAGACAGAAAAAAAATAAACCACCAAGGGCGAGTCGATTTGCACACGAAGGGTTCCGTACCGTAAAAACCAGGCAACTTTTTCAAAGAACATCAAATTTTCACTTGTTCCGAGACCCCTTTAAATTTTCAACTTTATTTTATTTTAGTTGTTATTATTACAGTCAAAGTATTACTTAATCATAGAAAGTTTCATGTACCTACCTATTGTAGTTTAAGAGCCTTGACAAATTAAGAGCAAAAATAGACAAAAAAATCACTTTTGTTGTATGGGAGCCCATTTTGTTGTATTTTGATATTTATTTTATTTTTGTTGTGTGTTTGTTGTTATTGCGGCAAGAGAAATACACACAAAATGAAAATTTCAACTGTCTACCTCTTACGGTTCATGAGTATAGCCACGTGACAGACGGACGGACGGACGGACAGCGGAGGCTTAGTAATAGGGTTCTGTTTTGCCCCTTCGGGTATGGAACCCTAAAAAATTAAAAATATATTATAATAAGTAATTAAGTGTAGACCTTTATGGAAATAACTAACATACATTCTAAATAACTTACTCCAGTTTATCAAAATACTCAAAACCCAATTTATAATTTTGACCTTAAAAATGATTTTGGTAAATTTTTAATAATTTAATTTATTAAAAATTAATTAAATAATTAAAAATTAATTCTGGCGCAGCGCATCAGCATTGCCATACAGCGCGGCAATGCAGCCAGCGTCTTGGGGACGCTTCCGACTTGTATTGATATGGATCAGTTGAGCTACCTGTAGATTGTTTGCAACAGTCTGAAGTTAGCTTAATGTTTCAATTGTAAATACTAGTTCTAATTTGTTTTTATTATTGAATTGTAATTTTCTTTGTCAATAAAGATATAAATTCATTTTGGTAAATCTGTGGAAAAGGTAGGCTTTAATTAAGCATATTTTCCAGGAAAGAAAGACCTTCTCGAGATACTGCTAACAAAAAACAGCGAATTCACGAACAAAGAACTGAGAGAGCACATGGATTCCATCACCATAGCGGGTAACGATACCACGGCACTTGTCATCGCGTACGCTTTGATGCTGCTAGGCTGCCATCGTGAGGAGCAGGGAAAAGTTTATGAGGAGTAAGTTTGATGATATACTCGTAATTCCGTGAAGTCAGCTGTTGAATTGAAGTCAAAGGGGATTTTGACTTAAATTCGGCAGTTCTACATTGAAAACTACGTTTTTGTTGAATATGTTAGTAGTTGAATGCAAATAGAACTATCGGAAAGGTACTTTAATGTTAAGAACTTAAGGCTGGTGTATGCCCCAACGGCCTTGAGAACACAAAATAATTATCTGTAGCCGTATACATAATTTGTTTTATTCGTGAAATGTTCAATTTGTGTAAAATACTTTGACAAATATTTGAGTGAAAGAAAAATACTCAAACTCGACAGCGCGTTTAGAAGAAATATCCGAATTTCGAATATATTTTTTTTTAATTCGAAAGTTGGATATTTCTTCTAAACGCTATTGAGTTTCGCTTCTAAACGCTGTTGATATCACGATTAAAACAAGTTATTTAAAGGGCTACAGATAATAATTTTGTGTTCTCAAGGCAGCTGGGGCATAGACCTCTGTGGTTTCGCCACTGCTCAACTATGCTGTTGAGTTGCGGGATCCTTCGTTTTCGAACTTCCTATGCAATGAAAGCTTAGAAAATAGTCCAGAAGTTGTATAAAATCGCTACCGGTCGTGAAAAACAAGACTGGAGATATGTCTGAAAAGTCTAACTATAGACCCATATCGTTGGCTTCGATTGTGGCCAAGGTACTGGACAGTGTGCTAAATTCTTACCTAAACAGGCAATTACGGTTGAACGATGCTCAATTTGGGTTTCGTTCTGGACTCTCAACCGAAACAGCTATTCATAGCTTATACTGCTAAGTACTACACGGACAGGCAGACACCTGTGTATGCTTGTTTCCTGGACCTCTCGAAGGCCTTCGATATGGTGTCGTATGATGTACTCTGGAAAAAGTTGCACGACGCGGGGCTTCCGCCTGAGTTGGTATCGCTGTTCAGGTATTGGTACCTAAACCAGCAGAACCGAGTGAGGTGGGCGGGCGAGCTTTCGGACGCATATGGGCAGGAGTGCGGGGTGCGGCAGGGCGGGTTGAGTTCACCCTCCCTCTTCTGCCTGTATGTGAACGCGCTGATTGAGCGACTCAGTAGCATGCCAGTGGGATGCCACGTTAATGGGGTGTGTGTAAACAACCTGAGCTATGCCGATGACATGGTGCTGCTGGCTCCCTCAATTAGTGCACTCCGAAAGCTTCTTGCTGTATGCGAGTCCTATGCTGCGTCACATGGACTTACATACAATGTTTAAAAGTCGGAGTTCATGGTCTTCAAAGCCGGCACCAAGTGTCCCTTATTTGTTCCATCGGTAACACTAAATGGCGTGCCTCTCAGGAGAGTGTTTAACTTTAAATACCTAGGACACTTGGTGACTGATAACCTAAAGGACGACGATGATATGGAGAGGGAACGCAGAGCATTGTCAGTCAGGGCGAATATGCTGGCCCGCAGATTCGCACGATGTACAGATGCGGTGAAGGTTACCTTATTCAGAGCATACTGTACATCATTTTACTCAGCGAGTCTGTGGGTCAGCTATACCCAAAAAGCTTACAATGCTTTGCGGGTCCAATATAACAACGCGTTTAGGTTGCGACTACCGCGATTCTGCAGTGCCTCGGCCATGTTCGCCCAGGCACGCACCGACACTTTCGATGCAATCTGGCGAAAAAAGTCGGCCTCACTGCTCAGCAGAACCCGCGGGAGCAGCAACAGCATCCTAACCGCGATAGCTGCAAAATTTGATTGTCCTATAATGTATAAATTGGTACAAATTACAAAATCATTAATTAATTTTAAGTACTAACCCATAGTTATAAGCCGACTAACCCAATGGACTGTAAAATTGTCTTAATAAATAAATTTAATTATTATTATTATTATCGTGTTTTCAGATTGAAGTCCATCTTTGGTGATTCGCAAAGATCACCCACAAAGGAAGATTTGCACAAAATGGATTATTTGGAGAAAGTAATAAAGGAAACGATGAGATTGTACACTGTTGTTCCAATAATCGGAAGACAAGTACAGAAAGAAATTCAACTATGTGAGTTAGTTGGTTCATATTGCAATTGTTACGCATAAGTGTTGCAAACATTGATACGTTGCTAGTAGGTACCTACCGAAGTTTGTTTTAATTTCGTGGCCCATCTGTTCTTAATTGAGGCAACTGATCGCAGATAAAACAGGAAAAAAATGCGTGATCCAGTCAGCGGGACCACCAAAAAATATTTTCTTCAGCGGTACAGTTGACTGGACCACGGGCAAAGAGCGAAAAGGTCTACTATTGTTCGCTCTGAGGACCAAAACAAAAGGAACTCGTTTTGACTTTTAAATATTTGTTTTTTTTTTCAGCGTCATGCACCCTACCAGCCGGTGTTGGCTGTGCTGTTCTACCGTTCATAATACACAGGGATAAAAAGATCTGGGGCACTGATGCAGACAGCTTTAATCCAGATAGGTTTACGGCAGAAAAATGTGCAGCTAGGCATCCATGCGCATTTATTCCATTCAGTTTTGGGGCTAGAAACTGTATCGGTAAGTGGATTAGCTGTTTCATGTACGTTTGACGACCGATGTGGCGTGGCCGGCGAAGGTCCGCCTGCGACGCAGAAGGTTGCGGGTTCGATTTTCGCCTTGGGACTAATGTTTGTACGATCTGCAAATATTTGTTCCGGGTGTTCTGGGTATTTTCTATATATAATAAAAAATATCTATCTATGTTATGTATTGTATTAAGTTTATCAGTCATCTAGTACCCATAACACAAGCTCTGCTTACTTTGGGGCTAGATGATGCTGTGTGGATTGTCCAGCATTATTTATTTATTTATTTATTTATGTACACCTCTATTGTTCAAAATGGTGTAGGGCCCGGGGGAGGCGGACGGCGCACCTACTCGTACCTGGGACGCGCCCCGCCACCGCGTTTGGCCCGCCCGCGCCGCGGGTCACACCACCGCTGCAGAGGCTGGGCAGTGAAAAGATTATCTACCTAAATGAAATGAACATATTGGTCCGTCCGTCCACATGCCGCCCGAGTCGGAGTGTCAAATCTGTCATCAATCACTCATCATCCATCACACAGGCTGTTTGGCGACGTTTGTTTTGTTGGACAATGTTTGTTATTACGACTAGGCCTACATGTGGGCAGACTTCATTGTTAACCTTCCTTCCTACTAACTGTTGAGTAAGTACCTGGGGAAGTGCCTGGGGACCACCTTGAGGCCTATTTTAATTTAACAACACGAAATTGCGTGTTTCGTTACAACCAATTGGTGTAGGTACTTTAATACACCGAATTAGAGAACCAATTTGCACAAAAGAAACGATTGCGCATTTTGGAGAATTAAAATATGTCACCAGACGTGACTTTAACTACTACGGATAAAACAGAACTAACGTAATCACTAACTTACTAAAAGGTTGATTGATCATTCAGTAGGTACAGTCAGCTGCGAAAATATGTTTATGCACACTCCTAATTTAATTTTTACATTGAATGTTCACAGGACGCCACTTCGGAATGCAAGCTATGAAAAGCATTCTCGCATGTGTCCTTCGCAGTTATGAAATCGTCGCAAATCCTTGCGATCGCCTAAAAATTGAGATATTGCTATTTCCCGTCAATGGACATCTTATAACAATACGAAAACGATAACAGAATAATATGTCAGCCAACCCCGCGTTTCGAACAACCTGAATGAACCTTTACCCAACTTTTGTACCTACTCACCTGCATCTTAATAAAACATTGCAAAATACTGAGTTTATTGTTAAACCAATTCCTATACCTACCTGTAGTTCCTTCGTAAGAAGATTAAAGCTAAAGGTACATACCTACTCACCTGCCTCGGCTAACCTGTAATAGTACTTACTGCGAAATACTGTTCTAAATTAAAGACTACGATTAGATATATAAGTAGGTACCTATTATTCTATGGAACCATGCTGTTACAAAGTTCGATTCAATGTAACATTTACAACACTACTAAAGAAAGTTAGTCTTAACCTTGGGTAATGGTATAAGAGTTGCGAATGATTACTTTTCTGGTAGTTTTATTCCTTGAAAAAAGCAGAAAAGTTTGAATCTCCCGCGCAATGTTTATCATTCTGGAAAGGTTCGATCAATTGACTCGATTAATATCATGTACCGATATAATTTTTGTTTTTATGTTGGCAACGTGCTCTCTGCGTTTGCTTCAACGTCAAGCCCTACTCGACAAACAAACGAAACAAGCGAACCAGACAACAAGCAAGCCAAACAAAAAAAAAGTGAAGCAAAGCAAAAGCAACATGGCGTGTTGGTAGTGTGGTGAACCGTTTCAATGAAAAAACGACAAGCCAATTTGCAAGACAAACAAAAATTTACTGAATTAGGTTAACTTGCGTCCGTATTTAAAAGTTAGCAGTTTATATCAAGTGTTGTGCAGTTGTGACACCAGTGTGTACCATGTTATAGCGTATATTGACCACGTAAGGTAAGACAGTCTTAATTTATTACTTTGAAGCTTAGCGCTAGATTTCTTGCATCGTATTTGTAGGTTTTTTTTCGGATTTCTATGTAATAAATCTATTTGTCAAATAGGTATCGAAGTAATAGCCATGGATTTCAATCATCCGCCACCGATGGGGCCGCCACCGGGCATGGCTGGACAAGGTATGATGGGTCCACCGCCGCCCGTTCGACCTATGCGCCCTAACTTTAGGCCTTACCATCAAAACTTCCACATGCGCTTCCCGCCTCAGGGTCCGCTGAACATGACGCAAGATGATTTTGATGGTAAACGATTGCGTAAATCAGTAATGCGTAAAACAGTAGATTATAATGCGGCTATTATTAAAGCTTTAGAAGGTCGCGTTTGGCAGCGAGATTGGCGGGACAGGCACGCACTACAGCCTGACGCTATGTATACCCCCGATATGTTACCTCCACCCTCATATCCCGACAACCCTATCAATGCGGTTACTACACGGTTCGTAAAAACAGCAACTAACAAAATGAGATGCCCTATTTTTGCAGTCGCATGGACACCTGAGGGTCGTAGGCTTATAACAGGTGCATCTTCAGGAGAATTCACATTGTGGAATGGTTTGACTTTTAATTTTGAAACAATTCTTCAAGCTCATGACTCCCCTGTCCGATCAATGGTATGGTCCCATGGTGAAGGCTGGATGGTGACTGGTGACCACTCAGGATTTATAAAGTATTGGCAAAGCAACATGAACAATGTAAAGATGTACCAAGCCCACAAAGAAGCGGTCAGGGGTATTAGTTTTAGTCCTAGTGATTCTAAAATTGTGACTTGTTCAGATGATGGAACATTAAGAATATTTGATTTCTATAGATGTCAAGAGGAAAGAATATTGAGAGGTCATGGAGCTGATGTAAAATGTGTTCAATGGCATCCTACAAAGGCTCTGATTGTATCCGGTAGCAAGGATAATCAACAACCCATCAAATTGTGGGATCCTAAATCTGGAACAGCGTTATCAACTTTGCATGCTCATAAATCAACTGTCATGGATCTAAAATGGAATGACAACGGGAACTGGCTTATCACTGCCTCGAGGGACCACTTGCTCAAGTTGTTTGACATTCGGAAGCTAGGAACAGAATTGCAAATATTCAGGGGGCATAAGAAGGAAGCTTCTAGCGTAGTGTGGCACCCAACTCATGAAGGATTGTTCTGTTCTGGAGGATCTGATGGAGCCATTCTATTCTGGAATGTAGGTACTGACAAAGAAGTTGGTTGTATAGAAGGAGCACATGAATCTATTGTTTGGACAATGGCCTGGCACCCTTTGGGACACATTCTATGTTCAGGTTCAAATGATCACACATGCAAGTTTTGGACAAGAAATCGTCCAGGTGATCTAATGAGAGACAAATACAACTTGAACACTCTACCGGCAGGGGTACAAGATGATCATGACTTGGATGAACCAGCAGTGATACCTGGAATGGGCCCTGAAGATAAAGTTGAGATATTCTCCTCAGATACAGACAAAGTTATTCCTGGCCTAGATTTAGATACCACATTGATTCCCATGGACTTTGATAAAAAAATTAAGAAAGTACCATACAGTAAACCTATTCCCAGGAATTTCCAAGCTAATTGGAACCATGGACCCTCAAATGATGATTGCGGTGATACAATGACTCAAGCTCTTGCGGAGTCTGTAGCTGGATCGGTTCCGTTGAACCAGATACAGGCTTCGGCTATTTTTATTTATGGAAAACTGATCACTGTTGATCCTGATTCACCACTTGAAAAAGCTATATCTGAAGGTCCCTATGCTCTCAGAAAATATATAGCAGCGGGTGAAATAGAAGAATTACATGAGATGATGCCTCACCTAGAACATGATGCTGAAGAAGAATATTATGCTCCCTTTGAATATCCTGGGCCAGAAATTGAAAACAATGATGAACAGGAAAATGAAAACGATGATGATAACAACTATGACCACTATGATCCTGATTATCAAAACAATGATATGGACACAGATGAACACCACAATCACAGCAACTATAATAACGGTCCAGATAACAATATGGGTCCGAGGATGGGGCTCATGGGCCATAGACCACCGATGGGTAACATGATGGGGCCGCCAATGAATATGGGCATCAGACCCCCTATGGGCCCAATGGGACCAGGACCAATGCACATGGGAGGCCCTCCTATGCGCCAAATGGGGCCTCCTATGGGTGGACCTCCAATGAGCAACATGGGACCCATGGGCAATATACCTCCTATGGGGCCACCTATGGGGAATATGCAACAGATGGGCCCCATGGGAAATATGCCACCAATGGGCAACATGGGCCCGATGGGCAATATGCCACCCATGAACAATATGGGCAACATGCCGCCCATGAACAATATGGGTAACATGCCCCCACGGCCGCCTTTCAACGATAATGGTTTCAATAAACCTCATTTTGATAACAATCAGTATAACGACGAGGAGTACAATAACGAAGATAATTTCGAACAGTCCTTTGATGATAAGAATTATAATGACAACAGTTTTAATAATGATGAAGAGAACAACGGCGATGATAATTTTAATAATCAACGATGGGATGGTGGTTTTAGAGGTCGAGGAGTTCCGAATCGTGGTAATCGCGGGGGTCGCGGTATGAACGGGCATGGACGCGGCTGGCGAGGGAACGGCCCGCGCGGCTCTCCGCGGAGCAGGGGGCGCGGCCCTAACAGGGGCTTCCGAAGGGGCGGCATGATTTCCAATTAGCGTACAACTCTCGAAGAAATAACATGCATAGACTTTAACGTCAACTTTTATGTTTTAGCGAAAAAGTAAGACGAGTGCGTAAGTGTAAAAATACAGTGAATGCGTTTTAAAAATGGTTGTAAATACTTTTGTTTACAGCATGTATGTTATTTTGATAAGCTGAAACATAATAAAGATGTATTATGTCACAAAAATATTGATCACATTTTATGTCCAGGTGTTGACTTTTCTTTGTTGGAGCTATCTGGTGAGTTGATTACTTTGTTGTTGAATTAATTCTGTATTTGTGTACTGTTTGAAGTTGTTTTTCTGGCATCAGGTAATCATTTGCTGAGGATACCAAGCTGCAGTTCTTGGCAGGTCGTCTAATCGCGGTCGCTGGCAGCTCGCCGCATGGTCGAAGTCACCGCACGGCCATTCATCTCCTGTCTCCGTTATAGTAAGATACTGGTACTTAATTTGTTTTGTCAATAAAAGATTCTGAAATAAAGGTCAACCCGATATCGAATATTTTGTAATACTGTTGATGAAATAAATAAAATAAACGGTTTACCCATGGTAATAAAAATAAAAGAAAAAGTATTAGTCCAAGGGTGTCCCCTTCCTGAAGTGCTGGTCATTGCTCTAGTTGACACCTATTTAGGATTATTTATAAAGTACTACAAAAGTTACGTCTCAGTACTATATCTATAACATGGATTAGGTACAAGTTTTTTAGAAGGAATTTCTTCTAAAATGTTACTCTAGAGACCATACCTTAGAGTGTATTGTAAAAATTTTCGAAAAAGGGTTAGCAGGAAATTACACACATTTAATTTTATATTTATCAAATTTTTTTATGTTGAAAGTATTATTACTTGCTCTAATTGCTTTAGATTTAAATTTTCCTCTAAAATGTTACTCTAGAGACCATAACATAGTGTATTGTATTTTTTTTTGCAAAAACACAATCAAATCTTATAAACTAAAACAAAATGACCTAATTCCCAGACATGTACAGTTTGTACAACGTTCTAGCTGCGTCTGAAACAGGCTCAGCTAGAACGCTGTTGCAGTGACCGATATCCCTATAATATAACTAAATGACAAAATACTATTTCTAAACGATTCGTTGCGAACACACTCCATCAAAATGTGGAAAACATCGTCTACAGAATTACATAGGTAGGCAATTCGGCGTATGCGAAAAGAGTTAACAGGATATTATTACACACAAACACATTTAATTTTATATTCACCAATTTTTTTTACTAAGAGAATATGTTTACATGCCTAAATTGCTTTTGATTTTAAATTAGGGAGATCTATT
Organism: Eupithecia inturbata; assembly: GCA_963662085.1. NCBI lineage: Eukaryota > Metazoa > Arthropoda > Insecta > Lepidoptera > Geometridae > Eupithecia > Eupithecia inturbata. The sequence goes on from OY759195.1 coordinate 7,619,331, forward strand.
TTACCACGCTGTTGTTTGCTTTCACGTTTTAGGAATCAATGTAGACTTTAGTTCTTAAATATTTTTTAAAATAAATAATTACCGTACGGCCAGCTTACCTGCACTCTCCTTTTTCCCAACCCTTGGACTTCTGCACAATTATAAATTGACGATTTGATGGAACTACACAGTGCTTATATTAAGGACACTTTTGTGAAGTGAATAAATTTTTGGAATTCAAAAGGGTTTTATTTGATATCGCCCTCGACCTTCAATAAAGAATGCTTTAAGAAATGAAGTGTAGTTTCAATTTTCTTTTTTTATTTTACCTCAACATAGCATAAATAGAGATAGTCAAAGATCGTTTCCTTTTTTCAGATGTCGGCGGGGAGATGGGTTTGGTGGGCGTTTGCTATATCCGCGTGCCAGGCCAGTCAGTTTGGGAACGCCGGCGACAAGAACTCTATAACAGATATGAGCGACAATGTTACAGAACGCCTTGAAGCCATTAACGGGACACCGAATTTCAGACTGATTAAACCAGATAAGAGCCCCCAATGGTTCCCCGAGAGGGAGATCAAGCACGACAGCTGCGTGCGGCGAGCGCGCTGCGAACCTCTCAACGGATCCATCTGTCTGGGGTCCAAGCTGCCGTACGACAAAACAAGCGTGCATCTCACATTCTACAACACCCAAAGCAAAATTCAAGCGCAGTTAGAAATATACAGACAGCTAATTAATGTACCAACATGCTGGGCCGTCATACAGCCTTTGCTATGCGCTACCTTCATGCCGAAATGCGAGGAAATTCTCGGCCAAGATATGGTGTACCTGCCCTCGTATGAGATGTGTAAGATAACAATGGAACCCTGTGCCATTTTGTATAACACGTCGTACTTTCCGTCCTTTTTGAAATGCAATACAACGTTGTTTCCTACGAAATGCGAGAATACTGTGAGAGAGATGAAGTTTAACACGACCGGCAAATGTTTACCGCCGTTGATTCATACGGCGAAACCGGCGCATTACTATGATGGTAAGAATTTTCGTCGCTAATCGTCCAAGGCATGTGTTCTGCAAAAAGATAATCGTGCAATTACATTTAATTAACGTTTTTTGACAAAAGTTTTCATATTTAAACGTCAAAGTTAACCAACGAAGCTGCTAATTTCCCGATTATATTTTGATGAACTCCAGCCTTAGGCATGTGTTCTTCAAAAAGACAATCAGACAAAAAATATTATACCCTAGTATAATATTTTTTGTGTTTTGTTGTCCTAGGACTCTATGTAGTAGAGTCCTAAGGGTTAAAAGAAACAGCATGTATGCTGCTGTATTATGTTCTAAATTTAAATCCAAAGGCCTATATTTTTGTATTTCCCATAATTTTATATAACGTATATTATGTGGCTATAAATAAATGATGTAATTTTTGTAAGAAAACTTTAGAGTAATTAAAATGTTTTTGTCTGATTGTCTTTTTAAAGAACACATGCCTAAAGCTGGAGTTCATTCTACCTACTCGAAAAAGGACAATCATAATTTATGATCCGTTTTCGTTCAAAACTAACTCTTATGTCCCTTGCAAGTAGCGTTTGCATGAATACTAATCTAGAACTTCGATTTTCGTTTTTACGTGTACGGTACGGGGCCTGCAAATTCTTTTGGTACAGACTAAAATATACTGAAGTCCACCAGTGGTAATAATTTGTAATCCCTTCAGGTATCTCCGGTTGTGGGCTACCCTGCCGAGATCCGCTATACACGGATGACGAGCACAGCCAACTGCATCGTCTAATCGCGTGGGGTGCTGGGATCTGCCTGGCTCTAAACCTGTTGACTGTGGCCACATTCCTGATCGACTGGCGGAGCGCAAACAAGTATCCCGCACTGGTGATCTTTTACATCAACGTGTGCTTCGCCGTTGCTTCGATGGGGTGAGATTATATACATAACCCTCTTATTAACGCATTCACTGCCATGCCTTTGCGATGAGACCCGCAGGGCTCCGGGCGCGCCGCAGCTGCTGCCCGTGGAAGTCGTCCATCTGCGTCGGTGGCTATTAAAGTGTTAAATACTAGACCCCGCCCGTGGCTTCGTTCACGTGCCACAAAGCAAAGTCTGTCACTTGATTATCCAAATCTGACTATTATCTGCTCCGTCCACGCATTTATTTTCTTTGACCTAATGAAAGAATGCAATAGGTATTTGGACTCTGCTTCTTTTTAAGAATAGTCATGCGAATCTATAGACTCGTAAAATAACAGGGCTAACGAAAGATTATTATTAACGGAAGATACGATATTTATGGAGATGACAGATTTCGTGTGCGTGAAAATTGAATTATTTCATTATGTTAAAGAAAATAAATGCAAGGTCGGCGTATAGTTTCGTAGATGACCTCCCCACTTACAAACAAACAAACTTACCTATTTATAATATTTGTTAGATTGCTTTGAGGCACTTGGAAATGATACAAGATAATCTTCCTACATGATGATTGATGATGTAAACTAAAATGTGACGTCGTTCTTTATTCCCTTTGCTGGAAAACAATAATAATAATAAAAAACGTTTATTTCAAAATGTCGTAACAGTAGTGTTTGAGACCGAGTTAACCAGTCTTAGTTTCAACACCTCGCTCTAACTGAGTTCGAAACTGATGATGAAGACGCGAGGGGCTACCTTAGCATTAGCTTACTTATCTTTTTATACAATACACCTTTTTTGTTACTTTTTAAACAAAGCAAAACATAAAGAGAAAGAAAATACAGTAAAATTTAAATAACGAAAAAGAGAAACCAAAATTATTGTAAACAATAAATGTTTAGGTTTACAGGCAAACTATTATTATAACAACTATATAAATTATAATAAAAAGATCAGCCAGTATTAATGTGGGTGTATGTGTAGTGTGTATTTGTGTGTGAGGCTGTGTCTGTGTGTGATTAGTATCAGTGTATGTATGTGCCTTCATGTTTATATGTCACTTTATGCGGTGCTTATTTTTATTTTACTGTTCTTATCATATTCTCTGTTTTAAAGTAATCTAAAGTTAAAAAAAGTGTGTTAAGTAAATAGATTTTAGTCTTAGCTCTACATTCAGCATAACTTAATTCTCTTAACGATATTTGTTTGCTGATAGTGTTATAAAGTAATGGGGCTAAGAAAGAGAAATGTTTCTTTGCGAAAGCAGTTTTACAATTTACAGTTTTGTATACAGGATGTTATTGTAGACACCGTTGTTACTTAAACCACGAATGTTTAACCCTAAAATATAATGATACAAGTTGACTATTAAAAATAATAGTCAATTAGTTTCGATGGATTTTTATAATTCATTTCTTCGTACGTGATCTCATGAGCACCCTAGTACCTACCGATGACCAAGGACCTAGTCGATGTCGCATTAAGGATTGAATTTTTAAGTTGAATAGCGATGTTATGTTTTTTATCTTTTCAGATGGCTGGTTCAGTTCGGGATAGGATCAAGAGAAGACATCGTTTGCTCGAAAGATGGAACCAGACGCCAGGGCGAGCCTTCCGCTGAAGAAAACCTATCTTGCGTCATTGTTTTTGTACTGGTAAGAATCATGCTCTACTTTACAAGTAAATTATCAAGTTTTTTAAATAGTTCACTCATTTGTATCTGCTTTCAGGTGTACTATTTCATGATGGCAGCTTGCGTCTGGTTCGTGATATTTACATACGCGTGGCACATGAGTTTTAGAGCATTAGGTAAGTTTATCAACCCTCATCCATCCATACTAATATTATAAATTGGAAAGTAACTCTGTCTGTCTGTTACCTTTTCATGCCTAAACGGCTGGACGGATCTTAATGAATTTTGGCATAGAGGTAGGTAGGTGGTATCCCGGGGACGGACATGGCAAATTTTTATCCCGGAAAAGAGCGTGCCGCGGGCAGCAGCTAGTATTAAATAATTCAGAAAAAACTCCAGTATATTTTGTAGCTTCTTCCATTACAATTACAATTGAGTATAATTTCTGAGCAAAGCCCTCCCCTTGACCCCTCTACGCATCTCGGTCGCTTCTTCCTTTCATCATTATCATCCGCAGCAGGATTTTATCCACTGCTAGAACATGCTTCCCGGAGTTAGTGTCATCCACCACATTCTTTGATGCCCGTGACATGTACTATGTCCTCGATCCACCTCGCAACGATCGACTCTTCTCTTGCCCGTACAGGGCCACCAATCAGTTTTTGCTTTGCTCCTCTTGTCATCATATCGCCCAACTACATTTGACTTCCATGATCCATTCTATAAATGTCAGTAAATTAAATTTACAATTATTCTTTGGTACAGGTAAAATCCAAGACCGCATCGACAAAAAAGCTGCCTACTTCCACTTAGTCGCGTGGTCCCTACCCCTGGTGCTGACGATAGCCACGATGGCTTTCGGAGAGGTCGACGGGAGCAGCGTCACCGGCATTTGTTTCGTTGGCTACCTAAACCACCCTATGCGGGCTGCCTTACTGCTAGCGCCATTGGTGGTCGTGCAAGTGCTTGGCGGATACTTTCTCTTACGAGGTAAGGATCTAATCGATTGGATATTAAATTTCGAAAGAGGCATTTTCAGTGATTCCATTATGAGATTAGTTTTGAGCGTGTTCCTATGTACAGTGGCGTTCATTGTTAGCTGACCCCCTGTAACGTTTGAAGTAAATTTCTATGAATACAGAAGTACTTCAAAATGACAATCTTTTTGGTAAAATGAACATAGCAAGCCTTTGCTTTTGAAGTCTCTGAACGCCACTGTACCTAATTCCCGACACAAAAAGAGAGGTACCTGCAATTTACTCTCTCAGGGAAATATACTAGTTTCTCCAACTTTGTATAGTTACTATTTCTGTTGACAGTTGTATTGTTTTACTCAAAACCGCCAACCACCGCCGCTTACCTATACAATTTGCGGTCGCTCGGTGCATTCGCGCATAGGGCTTTACAGCCATTCTCAAAAAATGCGGCCAAACCAAATTACATGCATTAAGTATCTGAAATGTCTAAAACACGGAAAAGACCGAAACTACGCACGCTTTTCCAGGCATATTTTATACAGAAGCTATGTCTGCGACTCGCAGGGGTGGGTCGCAGCGAGTGGGATACAAGATGCAATGCGCGTCGTTGGCAATGAATGTGTTAGTTTAGGCATGAGCTATTTTGAGTATTTATTTAGGTTTTCTAAACAGTTCTAAGTGTATTATGTATGACACTAAACTCTACGCTTTTCAATTCTACAAAACTATGTTTTATCACGATAGTCATCTCCGTTTACTTTTTCTAGGCGTATTCTCACTAATCGCAGTGCGAGTATCAAGCAAGGACGTGATATCACCCAGAGCCTCCAACAAGATCCGTCAAACCATCACACGCTGCTCCATAACCGCGGCGTTAGTCGCCGTGTTCATCTGCGTTACCTGCGCCTGTCATATCTACGAGTTTCGGAACTACGAGCTATGGAGGGAGGCGTTCAAGAGGAATATTATGTGAGTCATGTGATACACGTGTTCGTGTCAGAGGGGTTAATTGCTATTAGCGCCGGGTTATTCAAAAGGAAGCAGTTTTTTCTACCGACCTTGGAAAAAGGAGTTTTCGCTTTGGCAGTATTTCAAGTTACACACGATTTGATTTGATTTTTTTTTTATTCAAATGTAGGCCGCGGGCTTCGCTCATGTAGCTTTATGTAGGAACAAAAAAAAATGTGTCATCCATCATCAGCACGGGATCACCCACTTGGGTACAGGTCTTCTTTCGCTTCTGCCACTAATATTTGTATAATGTATTGTGGCTTTATTCAAACTTGGGTTTATCTCCGTAGCTGCCAACTGGAGTCTCTTCGAGACAGCTCGGTGGAGTGTTCTCACGGCGTGCGTCCGTCCGTGTCGGTGCTACAGCTGCGGCTGCTGTGTTGTTTCGCGGCCGGCGCGCTCATGGCCTCGTGGACCTGGACGCCGGCCGCCGCCTCCGCCTGGCGACGGTACCTAGCGAGGTAACATTACTGTAGTCTACTATAGGAGTAGATGCCAACTGGAGTCTCTCCGAGACAGCTCGGCGGAGTGTAAGTATTCACGGCGCGCTTCCGTCCGTGTTAGTGCTACTGCTGCGGCGCTCTGTTGTTTAGTAACACCTTCCCTTATTGTGTGGCCAAGCAGCAATGCTGTGTTCCAAAAGTTAAACAACGTATGAGATTTTTATCAAGCGATTTTGAAAATACGAAACTATGATTTTCCTCGTAGGTGTAGTTGTGGCGTAGTGAAGCACTATGCATCTACTTGGGAGAAAGTGCGATTTTACGTAATTTATATCATAAATCTAATAAAGCTCTTCATCACCAGGAAATGCGGTTGCTCCGTGGAGGCCGAAGTAACGCGTCGCGCTCGCAAGCACGAGTTGATCGCGCGCGCCTACCGTCGTCGCGGCGAATTCGCGGCGCGCGGGCGGCTGTCTATATCGCTGGGCGGGTCGCGGCAGGACCCTGTTGGTCTCTGCATCGACCACACCTCGCCTATCGACTACCCAGAGGACGCTAAGCCTGAAAGGTAAAACATAACTTTTAAATCTACGTAGCTAAATCTGCATTACCCTACTTAAACATGGCCCCAACCAGTGCTTCTCCTTAAAATAATGCAGAAGGATTGAGTTAACGAGAAAAATATTCCTGCCTGGAAGAGATCGCTTCTTAGCGATAAGGCCGCCCATTGTACTTGTGTCTTTTGTATTGTATTTTTGTTGGAGTACAATAAAGTATTTTGTATTGTATTGTAATATTCCAATTTGGAGGCATTGAGGTCAATGTAGATGGCACAAAAACTAACTTCACTAATTAGACAGCTCAATATGAAGCTGACCCTTTTTTATTGAATGAGATAAAAAGGATGAAGGGGCATAATTTTTAGTGCTATCAAACTAGTTTAGTTGTTATGCGGTGAAGTGCAGATGGAAACATTCCTCTCATCACGCGGTCCACTGCTGAAGATGAAAACATAACATCTATGGTCAAATTAATAATTGATAATAAATTACCTATATAAATTGTTTCAGTGGTGAGCTGTCATCATCCTGGGCGGCGAACCTGCCTCGCTTCGTGCGGCGACGCGACGCGCTCGTCCTGCCCGCCGCGCACGCGCACCACTCGCTCAGCTCGACGCCCGACCGCCGCAACTCGCAGGACTCACAGATCAGCATCAGCCTCCGCCACGTCTCAGTCGAATCCCGACGCAACTCGCTCGACAGTCAACTCTCCGTCAAAATCGCAGAGATGAAGACCAAAGTCGGACGCCGCCGCACCAAACACACCAAAGCTAAAAGGAAGGCTCGAGCCAGCGCCCGCAAAGAAAGCACTCCTTCCATAGAGAGCCAAATCAGTCGCTACTGGCTCCAAGCCGTCGCAGCCAACAACGATCCCTCGCGAGAGGAAGTCAAGTTTAGCTTCGATTGAACTTATCGACATATCAAGCGAAATTGAAATTTTTAGGCTTAGTTTGAATAAGTATAATCAATCCAAAGATCGCCGTCTCAATATGAAGCTCGCTTATGATCCGAATGATCGATACGCAATTTTGTGATCTTAATTTGACGAAATAAGAAGAGAAGACTGAATGAAACTTATCATAAGCCGACAGTCCATGACAATTTTGCATTTTTGTGTGATATGATAACTGAACCTCAACAATGAACCGTGCCATAAACTTATGGAAAATCATTCGTCTGAATCGACTGATATTAATAATTTATTACGTAATAATTATTTTTATATTTTGTGATGTTTTTATCAAGAAAAACATAAAATAAGATCATTATAAGTTAAAATGCATTTTGAAGAAGCCGTTTTCTGGATCCAGTTATTAAGAAACCAAGTGTACAAATCGTGGTTGTGATATAGGTATTTATGAACCCAGATTTTGGCAGCCTATTTCTGCAGACCTGATTTTTGTAATGCTCTTTCGCTACAAGTGCTTCCATGAAGTTTGAATGTTGCATATTATTGATAATCAACTTGTAATCAACGTTATTTGGATGTAAGGTTTACAAAATAAGACTTTGCTACTTGTATGTTATTGAAATCTCTGCTAGCTTTAAATTTTGATAATATTAACGTTGGTTTAAACTTTTTTACAAATTAAATAATTCTTACAAACATGATAATTGAAATTTATATTCAGTAAACCCCAAAATCACGCCCCCACATGCTAGTACAATTTGCTAGGTAGTTTTGCAACAACTAGGTAAGTTAGAGAAGGATAACTGAATTTAGTGTACTTATTAATAGGCTTCAGTCACTGGGGTCCAATAATAGAGGAGGTTACAGTATACTTCTTCAGCTATTGCTCTAACTAAAGTGGTGGAACGAGACGCTACTAGCGGTGCGAGATTAATAGAAAGCAAGGCGTTGAATTGCTTTTGAAAAACTCGGCTCGTCAACAAATTGTCAAGAAAAGTTGTCAAAAATAACATGCGTTTGAAAAATCGGCTGTAAGTATTTACTTGTAGAAATCTATACATATAAAATGCTTTATCCTGAATGACTGACTGACGGATCAAAGCACAGCCTAAACCGCTGAACGTAGAGACATCAAACTTGGAGGGTGTGTTCTTTGTATGACGTAGGCATCCGGTAAGAAAGGTTTTTCCAAAATTCTACCCAAAAGGGGGGCAAAGTTTGTATAGGACGTCGTGATTCCTTGGTCCAATCTACTTCAAATATTGCATAAACCTTTTTTAATAGAATTGATGGAAGACCTGTTTCGTATTTTATTGAAATTCATCCCGTAACGGGATTAAAAAGGGGTAGAAGTTATTTTGGCATAAAATGCTTTGTCCTGAATGACTGACTGACAGAGTTACTTTCGAATCCGTATTATAAATTCGAAAGTAACTCTTGTCTGTTACCTCTTCACGCCTAAACGGATTTTAATGAAATTTGGCATGGAGATAGATGGTATCTCGGGGACTGACATAGGCTACTGTCTATCTCGGAAAAGAGCGTGCGAAGCCGCGGGCAGCAGCTAGTTACAAATAAATGGATTTTTTATTATTAAGCGTTACATTCCATTTTATGCTCTGTTAAAGGTTGTAGGATATGTACTCGTACGTTCTAGTGACTATCTCTCGACACTATAGTTTGCATGATACGGTTATTTCTGCTCTGCAGCAGAATCTAGTTTAGCGTAGGCTTGGATTGAAGTGATTTTTAAAGGACCATGCATACCCAAGGATTTTCTGTAAGCCAAAGTTAAAGGTCGCATAGTATAGCGATACTAGCGCCATTTTCTAAGTTTTCAAATATACTCACTGCCCTGCGCCCGTCCCCGATCCACCAAACTAATAGGTTTTAGACACGCAAGTATAAAAATAAGATGCGGTGCTAGTATTGCTAGACTATGCCATAAGTTATGGGTTGGTTACAAAAAACAAATGAATTACAATAAACCCTTTATTAATGAAAACAAAAACAGGCAAGCAAATCATGTCAAAATGGTTGTCAAAGTGGTTCTCTGAAGTCATGGTACTGGTAAACATACAGTTTAAAATAGGTAGGTACATAAAATCTAGAATACCTACTGCTTATTTGCTAGGCTAGGTACATACAAGATTAAATGGACGAAGTGCAAAAATAGCTGCGGTCTGAATTTATTATTCAGTTGTGTTGTAAATAATCTAGAATATTCTTTTTGTAGTGATCTCTAAAAGTAGCTCTAAAAATGTCAAATTAAGGAACACAAACCAATTGAAACCATCACTGTATGTATAATTTCCTAGCTGGTAATAATACTTACGCCTAAGTAATATAGTTGCATTTGAAACAAGGAAGGCAAGATACATCAAAGCCTATGAGATCCCTCTAATTACTAAAATTATTGACAATTTTCCGGCAACGTATACATATGAACGCAATATTAGAAACTCAGCAGCTTAAAACACTTATAAAACCAGATGTTTGAATGCGTTTACCGCACAAAAGCTGTTATGGAATTATAAGACAATCTTGTTTTATAGAATTTTAAACTGAAAAGATAAATTAAGTATAATGTTGCCTTCTTTAGTTATGTCGGACGTTTTTTTTTAATCAATATACATTACGTCTACAATCACGCCAGGACAGGAAATGTACTCTAGCGACCAAGCTCTATCCTGGCAATTTTTTTCTATGTAATGTCATCTTTACATTACCTAAATGAATCACAGATGCATGCATACTTATAGTGGCAAGATGTCGACAGAATACACTTTCAAAAAACAAATCTGAGTTAGGTCCATAAATGTGTTTAAAGATAAATTTCAATCTAGTCGCGACCAAAAAGTAGGCAGACCTGCAAATGTGGCCGTTTATACATATGTATAATGTCCTTGTTAAAAATTATTTTCAACACATTTAAGTTCTTTATGACGCATAAAACATTGTTTAGGTGTATAAATAATACCTGAACATAATTCAATGTACATAATCATAATCGTTTCTAAATGTGATTCGGACCACTAAGAATAAAATTAAAAAATTAATCTGACCAGCATGCAAAAAAACAAAATAAGGAAACAAACTAAAGATAAAATATAAAAGAAGTAACAAATAAAATCCTTCATCAACGAGGAATGTATAACGGTATAACTTAAGATTAAAAATTGCACGCTAAAAGGAAACTTGATTCTTTGGCGCTTAAAAAATTAATAAAAATCACAACTTAGGAAAATTCGATAAAAGTATCTAAAAAATCAACCAACAGTAAACTTATTATGTGCATTATTTATTATGCAATTTGCATTTTGATATTATAAATTACAGTGCACACGTGTGCACGTCTAATTGAACTTATCCTAGGCGCCCCGTCTGAACGAGCTGCGCAAAAAATTATGATATATCTAAATAGTCCCTACAGAAATACCTAGTAAACAGCTTATCACACAATCACAGCAGTCTTCTACAATGCTCTAGCTTTCCGTATATTTTGTTTCTCAGCTTCTGTGAACCCGAGAATGTTCTCAATTGCGCTGAGATGCCCCTGATGGTTTTCCGGGTCGGTTAGGAAATAGTAAACGGCGGACTTCAGGAACTGCAGCGTCACTTCAGGGTCTATGTTATTCTTGCCACCTTTCTGCGACTCGACAATGCGACGATACATTGCCTGAAAACACAATTGCTTAATTTTTAACTCGGTCGAGGTCGATTTCTGCATGCCGTTATAGAAAATACACATCGATTAAGAGTCTAAATACTGGTTTAATCTAACTACAACTACTAACATGAAATTCCGCAAGTACGTCCTATAAATATTATTAAAGTTACGCGGACTAAAAATATTATTATTTAGTATTAGTATTTAGTATTATTTAACGGGTATTTTCCCGTAACCACGACAGTGTGTAAAACTGTTGAAACGTCGTCGGGAAAAATAGGAAAATAAACGCGATTAATACCTGTTAAATAATACTAATAAGAGTATGTCCTATGTTTAACATTTTTGTGTGAGCCTGGCCAATTGAACAATGTGATTTATTTGAACCCTTCAATTTCTTCAAAAAGGTTTTCAACTCACCCTTATTAAAGCCAATGAGTTTGGGTTGGGAGTTTTTTCGAAGTCCAAAAACATTAATGCACGAAACACAACATGTTATTAGAGTTTTATTAGGTACTTAAGAAAAAATCGGTGACGCGTTCGTTAGGTATTGCATTGTATTCGAAATATATGTATCAACACGCTTGGAATATCAGAAATAATTCCTTTAAACTGTATTTGTATGACGACTTTAGGATTACAAAGGGTTGCATAAATATCCTGAGCCAATTATATAGCTGGCAAATTTCCAAAATTCCTTTTCTTTTCTCTGTATAATCGAACCTGGGTCACTCACTCGACCGATCCTGTTCATCCGGCCATCTCAGGCGTTCCATGAAATTATTAGTAACAAACACATTTTAAAACAAGTGTATAAAAATATATATTTATGCAATTATGATTAATGACTAGGTACTAGCTAAACAATACATTCACATAATTGAATATATAGGTAAGCACTATTCACTAACTTAAAACTAAAGTAATCAAAATTATTACCCAAATACCAAAAGAGGCTGTTTCAAAACACGCATGCAAACTATTTGAAGCATTGTTAATCGTCATTCAGTAATGTTTAACTTCAGTAAATAAGCCCAAATCCATTATACCTATAAAGCCCAGACCAATACCAAATTAATTAGCAAATTATTGATGTTATTGTATAACAGTTTATTTCACAGCAGATTAATCACATATAAGACCGTCAATTTAGACACATAATTTTTACAATTATTTCAGTCGAGTTCATTACGCGTTTCCTCAGAAATATATCCCATGCCTCTTTTTAAAGTCAAAACGACGAAAATCTCTGTACAAACTCATAAATAAACAAAAGTTAGCGAGACTGAGCTTGTGGGAAGCATGGTGAAACAATAAACGTAAAATGAAAAATAAAAAAGGTGTAAAAGTGAGCGCTGTCCGGTATAAAGTCCAACTTCCAACCTTTCGAGCTCCTAGGACCCATAAAGAAACAGCCTCCTTAGCGCTTAGCAGTACTTGAGACTTTGCGGTTCGGTCCTCTGTGAATGCCGTGTCCTGTAATGCACTAGACGTTAAAGCGAGCATGTTATTTGGCACTACATGCACACTCTAAACCATGGGCGTACAATGCGGTGGGTTAATTCATTCTGATGAAGAGAATGCCACAACAAATGATAATCAAATCTTAGGAAAGTCACAACAAAACAAAAATATTGCACATCATAGTAATGGAATGAGATGTATGAAATTAATGTAACCTACCTATGTGGTGGTTTGAAACACAAATGTACACTTGAGAGCAAAAAAATCGCACATTCATGATTTTTTGACATAACTAAAAAAAAACAAAAAATATTATGTTTCTGTAATGCAGATTCATAGTCTATTTTAATACCTATCCAGTGGTATCTGATTTGTCTTTCAATCATTACATAAAAATGCTTTTGTGGATCAATAACAAAAATGCATGTTTAGTAAAAAATTCTTTATTCAAGTATTGGTGTCAAAGTTATGAAATTAATAGATAAAATTAATTTAAAGTTTGTTATTAATACCGAGTGTTCCCTCCCCTAGCCTGAATCACTGACTCATCCGTGTTTTCATTGATGTTACTAGACTTTTGATAAAGTCTTGAGGAATAGCCTCCCATTCCTCTGCGATCGCCTGTTGCAGCTCCTGTAGAGTCGATGGAGGAGCATCTCGGCCTCGAACTCTTCTTTTCAGCTCGTCCCATAGATGTTCGATGGGATTGAGGTCTGGGCTTCGAGCTGGCCACTCCATAACGGTCACATCCACCTCTTGAAGGTACTCGATCACTATGCCAGCAGTATGCGGTCTTGCATTATCTTGCATAAACAGAAAGTTTTCGCCGATAAACCCAGCAAAAGGTACGACGTGGCTCTCGAGTACTTCCTCAATGTATCGTATGGAAGTCAATCCTCTTGATTGGCGACCAGTATTCGGTCCGGTGATGAAGGCAAGCTCGGTTTTTGCTTCCATAGACCAAAACATGATTGATCCACCGCCATAGGCGACACGTTCTGTTATGCAGCATTGGGCAAATCGTTCTCCCGATCTTCTATACACCTTCCCCCGTCCGTCGTTGCCATGCAAGCACATCCTGCACTCATCAGAGAACAGGACTGCACTCCACTGCTCTTCGGTCCAATTCAAATGGTCTCGAGCGAACTGAAGGCGGGCTTCTCGGTGGGCTGGGGTCAATTTCGGCCCGTTTGCTGGCCTGTGTGCAGTCAGGCCACCTTCTCTCAATCGTCTTCTGACTGTCCACCGGCTAACTTCTACTTCACGAACTTCTTGAAGTCGTTGGCCCAGTTGAACTGCGTTCAAACGACGATTTCTTAAAGATGTCGTTATAAGAAAGCGGTTATCACGCTCTGTTGTAGCACGGGGACGGCCCGATCCTTGTCGCCGTTGGTAGCCACCAGTCTCTTGATACCTCTGGTATACACGCCGAACGGTAAATCGGCTCAAACTCAATTGTCGAGCCACTTGACTTTGCTTAAGCCCCGATTCAACAAGGGCAACCACTTGAGCGGCTACTTCTGGTGTAGTATCCATTTTCGTGTTCCGTTTGAAGCCAATATCAATAGAGAACCTTTCACACTGTACGTTGGTATGCAAATGATGACCATTCCCTCAATATGCACTCTTTTATACCTGCGATAAATCCCGCCGCCGGCCTTACCTGGATCGAGCGACATAAGGGGGTCTATTGTTTTGTTGCTAATGAGTTGTTTTTAAAGGTAAATGTCAACCCTTTATCAGTTCTGCGAATGCCTAGATTATGCACTTTAATTTAATTTGATTTTAATTTGCTGTAAGCTCCAAATAAAAAAAAAATTGAACTTTTAAGTAAAAATGTGCGGATGTGCGATTTTATTGCTCTCAAGTGTATATTGAAATTTCTATGAATTTCCTTGTTATTTAATAATAGTTTTCAACTTATCGCCATTACATCAATAAATTAATTCAATTTAATTTTTAACTATTTATAAAAATGATTTGATTAGCATTTAGAGGTGCTGTGGCTATGAGTTTCTAATAGACTGGTTAATCTGAGCATCTAATTCCAATAAAAGTTAGTTTAGGAAGAAATCGAGTGGAATAATGAAATCAGTAAGTAATCAGAACAATACCCTATTTTTTTACGCTATTGCACAAGAATCTTTTCATTCAAAGCGATTTCCTGTAACTATTTGGTAATGATGATTCAACAAATTATGTTGGTTGCATTATTTTGTGATTTTGATGTTATATTGTGAAACAGTAAAACTCAAAAGGAAAGAGTTGATTGTATAGGTAAAGATGTCACTTACTCGGACTTTCTCGAGCTCAGTCTGAGTTATCTGCAGTTGCTCCAGCAATTCTTCAACAGAAACCCGACTGACTGGCCCTGCAGAGGTGCTAGCCTCTCCTTCCTGTAATGACTAACAACTAGATTATGGCAAGCTTAGGTGTGCTATCTAGGTTTTAGCATTGTCAAGTATAGTAACTTATGAAGCCTTAAAATAAATTAGAATGAGTATAGATAACATTACTATAGGTATGACACTAAACAATGTTAATATTTTCGGGTTTTAGATTTAATTGGATTAAAACAACGCACTTTCTTATGAATAACGAACCTAATTAAGACTAATAATTTGATTTACTTTACCTTTTCATTGGTTTCGAATTTAGCTGCCTCCACCCCCTTGTTGTACATTTGCAAGTATATAGCTTTGTGCTTATTCTCTTCTTCTTCCAGCTGTTTGCTAGCCTCTTCTAATTGCTTCTCAAGGGAGTGTATTCTTTCCTTTGCCTGCTCGTAGTTGGGTAGCAGTTCACAATAGTGAGTATTCACATCAGCCAGCTTCATCAATAGATCTTCTACCTTGTCATTGTGTGCTTTCTTCAGCTCCTGTGTCTCCCCAACATTACTCCTCATAATATCTTCAACTTTCTTCTCATAATGGGCTATCAGATTCCTCCGCTCTTCATCGGAGTCATCTAAATCTGTCATACAGCTAGCATCATGGGTCAACATGTGAACAGACTCTTTGGAATGCAATGAGGAGTTTGTGAGATCATCAAAGTGTCCTGAATCAGTAAAGGAACCTTGCATTTCATTGCGGCATCTTGTTGGAGTCTCTTTGAACAGAGGACTGTCAGTTACATCATAGGACCTACAAGTATTTTGCAGTCTTGGAGTCTCCTGTACTGGTGAATCTTCAGCATTTTCTCTGATTGTCACAATTTCGCTAGAGTTTGATTTCTCATCAGGTGAGCAAACAGAGGCTTTGAACAGTCTTAGTTCAACCACTTCTTTTGTTAGATGGAATATTTCACTGTCTTTTTTATCTAGGTCCTTTTTAGCTTGACTGAGAAGACTTTTTAGGCGGCGTATCTGCTTTTGGGCTCTTTGAGTTGGTGTAAGGTATTCATCACCAGCAAGGCCAGCATGTGATGAGCAGTGCAGTACATACCGCATAGACTTGCCACTGAATGTAGTGCCATTGAAAGGTGCATAGCCAACATCAATGGAGGCTGCTGTGGCCGCACTTCCATAGCTGTGCAAAGACTCATCATCAGGCAGGTCCTCCGGAGAGCCAGGTGGAGTGTTAGCGCTGTCAGTCATGCTAAACTTTCTGTCCCCACATGGTGATTTAAGGCAGCTCTTTTTAGGTTTTTGAGAAGCATTATTGAAAGACTGAAATTTAATAATAACAGTGATAAAATGTAGTTAGGGTAGGTAATCTATTGAAGGAACTATGTATTTAGATTTTTTTTGCGCTATAAAATGCCTAGCTGAGGGTCGGATTTTACTTACGTGGCTCCGCTGGCGGTGGCCGGGCTCCAGCAGACGGGGCGCATCGCTGCGCTGTTTTTGGTGATTATTTTCCGTGATTATGGGAATTAATTTTCTGGTGGCAAGTGGTGAGGACCGATGCACCATTTTCTCTCCGCGCAGCCGCAGTGAGGAGCTGCGCCGGAAATTCCCGTTGACACTTGCCGCGCAGCAGTGCTCATCGTGGAATTCGGGGATTCTGCGACTGTAGTTCCTGTTCATTTTCTTCAATTGTTTGCATTAGCGCAGATGCTGAAATAAATTAACAGCTGTAGTGTGGACGACAAAGCAGCACACGTTGACACTTCGTTTGTTAACATTGTGTTGTGGTTGTGTTATCATTTCCAGACAACACAACAGCTATTGTAGTTTGGTTGCATCAAAATGCAGATGTTGCATCACAGGCCGGCAAAAAAAGCATTTGGATTCAACTTTTTTTTACGAACCTCGTTGTTGATCAATTTCAAATAATTCTAATTTATTGCGCTATGCATAGTTAGTAGGTACATGTCAATGTATGGCGACTTCGGCAAGAATCGAGGGAGTTGTAATTAGGAGCTATTTTACCGAAAATATGACGAACTCGTTCAAAAAAATAGGTCTATTTATCAATTCACCACTGAGTGTTGTGACGTTTTATACGATCGAACGAATTGATCGAATATTACACTTACCTACCTCCCCTTATTTTATGTGTAGACTAGCATCCGCTCGCAGGTTCGCACGCGCATAACCGGGATAGAAAGTAGCCTTGTATATCCTTTCCCAAGATACCTACCACATATTCATAAATGTCCTTGGTACCTCAGTGGCGACCGCAGAGGCGCATCGGACTATGGTCTGTGCTGTGCCTGCGACCCAGGAGGTTGCAGGTTCGTATTCCGCGCCGCGGGACACGTTTGTACCGCGTCTAGATGTGTTCTATGTTCTACCCCTAACAAAAGCTCTGCTTATTTTAGCGATAGATGAACTGTAGGTACCTATGGATTGTCCAACATTTTTTTGCATTGCTCTGCCGTCTCTCCTAGACTCTTGTACGTTTTTTTTTCTCGCAAGATCCTACGAGTGGGAGAAGCTTCTGTGGATTTACTCTCCAGCCAGAGAGGTTGCGTAAAATGAAAGTTAACAGACAGACTATATTATGTAGCTATGGATTAAATAGAGGTTGTTAGTAGAGGTCGCGTCACGTAAAAAGAACGCTGAGGGGGGTAGAGGGGAAATGCCTGCGCACGGGTAATTCGCGACAAATCGCTCAGTGCGCAGGTGAAGGCCAGCGTTCTTTTTACGTGACGCGACCTGTATGTAGGTAGGTACCTACCTACGTACTCTGTTTTAGGGTTTCGAAGATCGGGGATCGGTTTCCTACGAGCCCTTACAAAGTAAGGGTTTCGAAACCGATCCCCGAAAAAGGAGAGAAAAAGTGAGACCATAAGTCTTATAGTCTAACTTTTTCTGTCCTTTTTTCCGTCTTTAATATCTCACCAACTACATCAGCAAATAACTTGAAATTTAAAATAATAATACATTTCGTGCGCCTGTACAGATCAAAACGAAAAAAAAAATTTCATTAGTACAATTTGTGATGTCGAAATTTTAAAAGAGACCTACAAGGTCAAGTGGGCTATCAAATGAAAGGTATCTTCACTTTATGAAAATTTAAAAGAGGGGGGGGGGGGTCTCCTAAGTTTGCAGAGCGATCCATCTGAAATATATGTAGTGTTTGTAGATATGGATATTTTACAGGAAAAATATAGAGAAGTCTGTAAGTAGATTGACCATTTCTCAAAAAGTGTTTTGAGAAATTGTCAAAAAGGGGGGAATAATTTTAAAAGAGGATTCAGCTAGGCTGGACTGCGTTCGGGAAACTACGTCGAGTCTTCTCGTCATCCATACCGCAATGCTTGAAAACTAACCAGTGCGTCCTACCTGATATATGACCTACGGAGGTGAGACGTGAAAGAGCTATGCTCGGAGGTTCTCTGAAGGATAGGATTCGTAACGAATACATCCGACAGAGAACCAAAGCTATCGGCATAGCTCAGAGAATTAGCAAGCTGAAATGGCAGCGGGCCGGCCATATCACGCGAAGAACCGACAACCGCTGGGGTAAACGTGTTCTCTAGTGGAGACCGCGACTCGGCAAACGTAATGTAGGACGCCCTCCGGCCAGGTGGGATGACGATCTGCGAAAGACTGCAGGCAGATGCTGGATGTGGCAAGCTGAAGACAGGGCACTATGGCGCTCATAAGGGGAGGCCTATGTCCAGCAGTGGACTAAGATAGGTTGATGATGATGACGATGATGATGCATTTTAAAAAGGCTACCACACTGAGTGGCGTTTCAAATAAAAGGTGTCAGTTTGTACATCTCAACAAGAATTTCAAAACAGTTTTTGAAATTCTTGTAGGTTACCTTTCGAAATATATATTGAAAAAGTTCTAAAATTCACATTACCACCTTCATTACCTACCTTCGAAGTATATGTACTTCGAAGTGTGCAAACCGATCCATATGAAATGTAGGACCTTCCATTTTTAGGTATTTATTAAATAGCAAGATCTCTAACCGGTACCTGGTCTATAAGTAGTTAATACTTACAGGTATAGACAAACGTGCGAGTCACACTCGCACTTGACGGATCTTGTTCTTAGTTTAGTTACACAACAGTTCCTAAGTATAATGTATTACAGTATTAGTAAACTTAACGCGGCCTAAGATAGGAATTTTAAATATCTCATAAGAATGAGATTTATTAGATTAAGTACCTAAGTAGGTAGGTACTCTAGTAGGTAGGTAGGTAAGTTAAGCCTGCAAACTTAAGCCTACGCCTAAACGCTGAACTCTATAAGTATTTGGTTTAGTAATGCTGAAGCTGAAACATTATTCCCACACAAAGCAACTGAAAAATTCGCAACAATGATTTATACCTACTACTCAACCAACAGTCAAGTCATGCATGAGTTACAATGAAAATACTTACTAATTATAATTTGGCACGAATTTCCCAATAATCGAGTCGTGTGAAAACATCGTTGAAACAAAGCACATTGTAAAACCGTAACACATTCGTAGTCGAAAGTCGTTCGCAAGTATTGTTCGAAGGGATTATAAATAAACTCAATCAACACAAATTACATAGAGTAAACCATCCACGGTAACTTTTACGCTAAGAATGTTGCGGTAAGTTGTTGGAGCAGCGTTGGTGGCAGCGCGTGCTTGGTCAATGTTCACGGTGGGTTGCTTGCTGCGCACTGCAGCGCCCCTCTGCGGCGCGGCGGTCGCCGAGCAACACCGCCGCTTACCCAACGCGCTATTGTCCGCGATCGCGAATCTTACGACACAATACCTTTCATCCACCTAAAAAAGAGAACAGCAAAGGAACAGTAACCAATCAAGCCTTTTTCTAGATTGGTAAACTGTAAAGAAACGTAACGCCCCGCTGCCGCCCGCATGCCTCTAGCTATTGGAGAATTAAGAGCTGCATCTTTTGCAGAATGATTTGTTTGTTTGTGTTTTGCAGTGATTGGTATTTCAGACTGCTCCAAGTCACCGAATACTTGATACATAACTTATGTAACCATCTGGTTATTTAACCATCTATGCCGGTTGTCAAGAAATATTTAAACTTGATCAGAGTGTAGATAGAGCTAGTCGAGCCATGCATGACTCGATTAAAACATACTTTTTGTTTAGGTACGTAAGTTAATTAGAAAATGACTTGCCGACAGAAACGCGGATGGAAATGGAAGCAGCAGCAACTTTTTGCACATACGAACGACAAACAATTATTGCCACTCTGTTAACTCTGAAAATACGTTCGACATTTTATAATGCCGTTTTCTATTATATGACTGCTACTTCTTATATCTTATTGGAATGTTTGACGGGTTTTGAATTGGATACCTCGTAGACATCGGATACAAAAACGGTCTTTGAAATACCAGCGGGCGGACGACGCGGCGTGCCATACCGTTTGCGAGGAAGTAGCTAATGATCATACCTACTTCTTGCGTTCTTGCGTTCTCTCAAGGTGCTCTGTCATTCAAACAGAGGGCTGGATAAGATTATAACTCCGCATATCGAGTACTGAGTACATAAGCTTTCAATTAAAATTAACACCATCTGTTACTATTGGGTGGGTTTCATGAAAACTGACAATCCTTCATTCGCCATTCGTCCGGATATCCTATAAAGGTACATCTTGTATGTTTTAAATACCTACCGTCATACCAGTGTCTTTGTAGGTACCTAATTGTAATATAAATAGAAGCTCTTACAGTTTTCGCAAGTTTTGCGTCACTTTGCCTTGGACCATTCACCGAACAAAATAAGCACCTACCTACCTAATTGTAATTAGGTTTGTTTTAATTTTGGTAGAGTGGCCATCTATATGAGTTCGACTGGACTGTTTGTTTCACCGTTTGAATATAATAATAACAAGTAAATAATGTAGTTGAAAGTGAGAATAATATGTTTTCGATGTTTATTATTACTGTCCGGCATAGAACAGAAGTAATTGTGGTTACTCAACATTGTTTTATTACGTGTTCATACGATATTAGGATTGGCAAACTTCCTTCGTTTATCAAATTATCCAAAATGTTGAGTAAAATTTGCCTGCTTTTTTTCCACGATTTCTCTTTACTAAATTAGCAGGATCAGTTTGTGTTTGTCAGATAATACCTACCTATTAACTAACTCATATTAAAAAATATTGGAAGTTATTTGTAAAAACCACGTGCACACGGATATATTGTAATAGATTTCTGAACTCTACATTTCTTGAAAACAGACAATAGGGTCTTTCCCAGTGCATGATCAGTTTAATTTAAAATTAGTTCATAATAATAAGGTATCGGCAAAAGGTCGTGGTTGGCTGGAAGTAGTCGGAATTGCGTTACAAAACCGCACGAGTGATATATGAAACCCTCTTGAAATTAGGCCGTGGTTGCTCGAGTTAAGATGGGTCTAACTAGGGTAGGGCCATTTATAGGTTACTTAGATTTAATAAAGATAGAACACTGCTATTACGTCACTCGTTTCTTTCCAAACTTGGCTAACGCTCTACCGCGCGTCTCGATTGCAGTTCCATGTTATTTCATTAGCCCTAGAGTCACTAGACCCACAAAAATTTATATTTATTTTGCTATTACCATAGAGTTAGAATAAGACAAAGCTACCAATATGGCCAGTATGCAAGCTTTGGGTGCCTACGGATTTGAGCAGTTGCGAAGTCGTACTTGTAGCTCTATTCCTAACAAATAAAGATTTCTACCGACCACTTTGGTATGTCCGGTCGATGTTATAAAAGGTTTACTTATACGCCTATAGAATGTGCTGAAACCTGCCCGACAACCTTGCTGGTAGAGGCCACTTTTTGTTGCTCTAAACGACCAACCTAATCATTTTAAAGCAATTTAAAAGAACGTGATCATTACATGTGGGCTATTTCTGAGATTACAAAGTGTTTAAAGGTAAATTCTTTTTTAAGTCGATTTTTTAAACCGGTTTACATACTAAAATAACCTATGGTGTCCCACCATGGAAGGAGGTGGCTCAGGACTGCTATTCGTGGCGTCGCGTCGATTGGCGATTATGTTCAGCACTGGGCTGATGATGTACTTACCTACCCTACGATTAACCAACCACACAAGTAGGACCTAGATACTTGCTTGTAGAATTGCAGATTTATCAAAGGAAATAAATATCTACCTATACAGATAAACAAACGGAATAATATACATATTGCCAGCAAAGTAACCATTTCCAGTAAAACTAATTTGGGTAACAAGCGATTGTAGCGCGTTGATGTCTTTTGTATGGAAAAATCACCTTCAAGCATGACCTGACACTGAACTGAGAATTATTTAATACATTTGCATAAATTATCTAAATCTGTGTGCATCTCTGAATAGGTGAAGAAAAGTGTTAAAACAAAAGATTATCTTGAATCTGTCTGGATTTTCCTAAACAAATCTAAACAATGGCTTGATCACGGCCTGATAATTAGCTAAGGTAAAACTGTTGTATAAAATCACTCTCGGTCTCAGCATGCCGTCTTGTGCTCAATCAGGCAAGAAAAGGGAAAATAATGGAAACTTTCATTGATGCAGAAGATAAATAAGTAGGTTTTATTGAAATTAATGTGTTTAATCGGCATATTGACAGACATCAATGTGCTCGCGGTCCAGTGCGCGCGCTTTCGCAGATTTCACGAGAGGTATGGCCATTTGCATGCTAAGCTGTTACTGATTCAGTTATCTAGTAGCTCCCTCTATCTAGTCATTACCCAATTCTACCCCAGCCCGTGCATGTCGTAAGAGTCGACTAAGAGAACCAACCAGAGAAAGGGTAGCAGCTTCGTTCTGTGTATTTTGAGCACTGGTGGTGTCTGCGATCCTGCGAATTATAGAATATAATATAATATAATATTTATTTGTTATAAAGACTTACACAGAATACATATTAAACTAAGAGGAAATACATTTTAAAGTACGAGATGTAAGTCCAATAACAAAATGGATTAGAATTAGTCACTTGTGTAACCACTGGAATAGATAATTTAAGATAGCAGGACTAAGTGCAATACGTTTACATCGAGACAAGGTACGTAGGTACCTTCTCGTTTTTGTAAGAATCATCAGCTTGGACCTCACGATACCCAGTGCTGGCCTAGTGTGAGATCCATCGGTAAAATCGTAGACTCTGAGCCCTCAGTAATTTGTAGTACCCCTTTTTACAAAGGATATGTTTGACAATTTGTTTGAATTTATTTATTGATAATTTTTTCAAATTATTTGGTATTTTGTTGTAGAAGCGTATGCATTGCCCTTTTAAAGATACTTTTTTTTTTCTGTCAAATCCATACTAATATTATAAATTCGAAAGTAACTCTACTGTCTGGCTGTTTGTTACCTTTTCACGCCTAAACGGCTAAACGAAATTTGATAGGGTGGTGAAAACGAAAGTTTTCAATCAGTGCGTCCTAACCGTCATGACCTACGGAGCTGAAACGTGGACACTCGTGAGTGACCTAGAGCGACCTTAAACTGGTGGACCAGCCCTACCATGGTAGAGCTGGTCCACCAGTTCAAGGTCTCTCAGCGAGCTATGGAAAGAGCTATGCTCGGAGTTTCTCTGATGGATAGGATTCGTAACGAATACACCTACATCCGACAGAGAACCAAAGTTATCGACATAGCTCAAAGAATTAGCTAGCTGAAGTGGCAGTGGGCCGGCCATATCTCGCGAAGAACCGACAACCACTGGGGTAAACGTGTTCTTGAGTGGAGATCGCGACTCGGCAAACGTAGTGCAGGACGCCCTCCAGCCAGGTGGGACGACGACCTGCGAAAGACTGCAGGCAGATGCTGGATGCGGCAAGCTGAAGACAGGGCGCTATGGCGCTCATTAGGGGAGGCCTATGTCCAGCTGTAGACTTATACAGGTTGATGATGATGATGAGTACGTAATACATTAAAGTCAAAGTCATAAATACAACAAATTTACACTTAGAAAAGGTCAAACTCTTAATAATTAAACACTGACACGGAAATAAAATTATATTTTTATTTCAGTCGCTTCGGTATGTAGACTAAAGTAAAGAAGCGACGAAGAAACCTTTAGCCTGTTAGTAAGTTGTTATTTTTCGAGCTGGAGCAAATCCCGTCCCAAGCTTTTTTATCCTCTAGATAATCTGATATTTTATAGGGTATTATTTAACTACGTGATTTATTATTTATATATAACTTAGTCGGTTATGATTTTTTGTTACATAGGTACTCTAGGTAGGTTGTTGGTAACTTAATAGAGGTGAATGAAATATAAATGGATACTAATATATTGATTAGTTTGACACACCTTCTTCTTCATCTAATAACTAGTCGTTAGAAGTGAGTCACAGAACAGTTTGCTACAATTTAGAAGAGTAGACAAAGAACAGTAGATGGTTTAATTACCACGATGTTATTAATGTATGTAAGGTCATGAAGGATCTAGATCACTGGCTATGTAACACACACTTTTATATGCAATTCACTCATAAAAATGCTAATGTGGGTAAATTAAATTAGGTATCATTGTTTCAACATGCAACACCGACTTAAAGATAAGTCAGTCAACAGGTTTAACGTCGAGACAATAGGTTGTGTCATTATTTATACATATAATCATAATCCGAATTCGTTCTGATAAGAGTCTGTATCTTGCGCTCTTGTCAATGTTGGGAAAGGTTAATTCCCATGAATCCATGATCTCTATTATTTGTTTTTTTTTTGTAATTTGTATAACAAGAGAATGTACGAACTGCCGACAACCCAATAAAACACACTCTGCTCATCTCTTCAAGATACAGTGAATACCATTTTGCCATTACATACCTAGGTAGTTTGTCTATTGTTTTTTAATATTTTTAAGGGTTTCGAAGATCGGAGATCGGTTTAGAAACCCTTATGGTCTCGCTTTTTCTGTCCTTTTTTCCTTCTTTAATGTCTCAGCAACTACAGCAGCAAATAACGTGAAACTTAAAATAATAATACATTTCGTGCGCTTGTACAGATCAAAAGAAAACAAGATCCGTCAAGTGCGAGTATGACTCGCGCGCCGAGGGTTTCGAACGGTTGTCAAGTATACCAATATGTACTATAGGTACTGGTTAGAGACTTGCTATTTGATGAATACCAAAAATTAATAGTTACATTTCAGATGTATCGGTTTGCAAACTTCAGAGTACAGAGGGTATATACTCAAAAATTTTACTATTAGTAAAATTTTCGAGCTTTTTCAAAATATTTCATAAAGTATGTAACCTACAGGAATTTCAAAAGCTGTTTTGTAATAGTACGTATTGGTATACTTGACAACCGTTCGAAAACCTCGGCGCGCGAGTCACACTAGCAATTGTCTTCATAATCTTGTTGGTATATTACGTTCACAAGGTTTACGAAGCGGCGATGATTTTCTACAAAATGTATAGGAAAAGTTTTATGCGATATCTGACTTTTTTATTACTCCAACCTCAGTTGGTCCGATAGCAGTTTTCGATCAGTTTAAGAAACAGGATCGATTAGCATCAAACCTAATTGTTGTTCTTGATATGTGCTAGACATTGTCAGCCACATACAACATACCAACACAACAGGCGAGACTTTTGACAAACGAGGGTCTATGTAGGTACTCTATTCACGATTAAAAGGTTGCCTGGTTGAGATGGTTTCTAAGCGATAAGGATTTTACTTATCTTATGTAATGTTGTCTTTTTGGTGTACAATAAAGCATTTTTGTATTGTATTGAATTGAAAAACTACATTATAGTCAAATAAGTATCATGATTAGATTACTAAGTCAGTCAGCTTTGTTGGCTCAGTTCTTGGCTAACCGCTCTACCAATATAATTACTTGAACAATGTGTCATTATTGTACAATTTGTAACTGCAATTAGCAAAAACTCTCATTGGAATTGCGTGACGAAAGGATACATGCTTTGTTGTCCGTATTTTCCTTGATAAAGACGCAGATACGGTTGTTAATTCGTTGAAACTTGCATGCATGTCGCATTGCTGTGACATGCACCAGTTCACATCGTGTTTATCTATCCCGCCCCTATACTGGCTGGCAGCTATTGCAGGCAACTTGTTCTAAAAATATGCACATAGCCTTATTTAATACTAATAATTTGCAAATGTGTTACTGCACAGATATCAATCGATACCTTGATGTTAACGTAATGTTTTCGCGTCTTGAAATTAAAGCTCATTTTGCGCAAAATTTGGAAAAAATGCAAGGTACGTACCTGCTTTACTAACGCAGAGACATGCCATTTATGTAAATACGATATAATGGTCATGTTCGCATAACTGATATACCTTCTTAATTATTTTCATTATAAACATATTATTTTCATAGATAGTTATGAAACATACATACATATAACTGCAGCTCGTAACAATATTTGTCCGAGGCGGGAATCGAACGCGCAACCCCGTGCGTGCAAGTGGACCTAGAATGGCGGAACATACATCTAAAAATTAAAATAAAATGTTTTGGTTTCAAAATCAGTCATATCCAAAATAAAGATTTTTTAACTGGATATAACGTCAGAATCTCTATAATAAACTCAATAGATTCACACCCTTCAAAACAAGCCAAATACACACTACGTCAGTGAAAAAGTGGAAAGAAGTACGGCTTACGTATCAAAGTCAGTCAAATCCAAAGCACTTGCTCTTTCTAATTTCTTTATTTTGCTAAATCCGGTCAGCCAATCTGCTTCGGGTATTTGGTATAGGTGTCGTCCATATGGTTTTCCTTTAATTTCGCGGATTTTACTAGAGACGTTGTTATGCTGGTTTTTGTTAAAGAATAATTAAAATAATTGAAGAGAGTGTATTGTGTGTGGCAGAAACACTGCATGAATATTCTAGAAAAAGGCCGCAGAGTAATTGGAATAACGCCAAACAAAAAGTTGACAGGTAAGTAAATGTTTGAGTCACTTGTGTTTATAACTTGAAACTTTTGTTTTGCAGAAGTTGTCAATTTCAGGTTTGGGTGTGATAGCGTTCCTAGCTTCTAAGCGGCGCCAAAATAAAGAAGTTGAAGTTGAAGTTCCTAGCTTCAACAATTTTTTTTTTGCTATGGATGTTGATAATTACTTAGAACTATGATTTCTTTTTGTTGGTGTTTTAATTTGGACTTTTGCTTCGATTTAGTTATTTACCTAAACACAAACGTTATAATTATTATTAACTGAGGTTATTTTTACTAAAAAGTGGTACTATGGTGCAGGGCATGTCTTTATTCTTCCTATAAGAGTAAAAGGTAGCGGGCACGATTTTCGTTGCTTTTGCGTTTTCAGTTCTTACCTAATGTACGATTTCATATTGCATCTTATAAGGTTCTTAAGCTTAAGGTCGGGGGATACGTTTTATGTTACTGTTGCGTTCCAATTGTTTTCTAAGCTACGTAACTATAGCTATAACTATAAAAGAGTTATCTTTTAAATTTACGTACCGCCTACGTAGATATAAGGCTACCTAAGTACCACCTACTAAGAAATATTATTACCTATTTTTTTTATTTCAGGTATTGACCAAATAGCTGTTGCCCACTACTTCCTTCGCATGGAATACGTTCTTCACCTTCATCTTTAAAAAAAATGTTTTTTCCTTTATTTTTTTTATTAAAAAAGCAATTAAAATGTTTGGGTTTGATTTTATACCGATTCTTTAAGCAGCCTAAAAACTGTCCATTTACATGCAACCAAATGAGTTATTAACAAAACTGGTATAATTCTTCGAATTTAAAATTTAAAACTTCAAAATTACTTCAAATTTAATTGACTTCAAATTTAGAACTTTCAATATTAAGGAAATCCATGGTGAGTTACTTTCAAAATTAGTCAAATCCAACCTAACTATCAAAACCAGTCAAATCCATCAGATAATTCATCATTTTCGATTTTTTTCGTATGAGACTAGAGCTGTTTTTTATTTAGCTGCAGCCCGCGGCTTCGCACGCTTTTTTCCGGAATAAAAGGTAGCCTATGTCCGGCCTCGGGATACCACCTACCTCGCTGCCAAATTCCACCGAGATCCGTTCAGCCGTTCTTGAGTTATAAATAGTGTAACTAACACTTTCTTCTATATATTAGACTTTCTTTTATATATTATATATAGAATATATAGATTAGTCTTTTACCCCGTCTACATTACCAGCCAAAAAAATTTACTGAATTACACTGGCCTGCAAAAGCATTCACACTTTTAAACATAAATTTTTTCTAAACCTTAGAAGTTGGAGATTTAAAACAAAAATTTTTTAAAGCAAATTTTATCAGCTTTCTTTAAAACTATAGTAAACTATACATTAGTAACATTTTTAACTTAAAAAAAGATAAAACAATAAAATAGCCATTTTTAGCTTAGTGTCCAAAAACTCAATTAAAATATTTTTATAAGTATGATGTTGATTTTGTTAAACAATAAAAATAAAAATAAAAAATAAAATAAAATAAAATGTTTTACATGTTATTTAATTTGTAATAACTGGTATTGCCTCCTCGGGCTCTGATTACAGCTTCGAGCCGGTTTGGCATACTGAACACGAGCTTTCGGAGTCGATTTTGGGGAATATTCTCCCATTCATTAATAATAATAAATAATAAACCATTTTTATATTAAACTTTTTTTCGGGTCCTTAAATACTTCGGAAGTATATCTTGTGTACTTAAAAAGTTAATGCAATTTTAAAAGTGTGATACTCAGTTTTGCAGCCCAGTGTCTTTTCCAGTTTTAACCCACAGTCTGTAGTATCCGAAAGATGGCTCATTTTCTATTACTATGGATGGACCCATAATGCCGCCGCCACCGGCCGTCCTAGTTATGGCGCTACCCCGAACCAGAACAGCGACGCCACCTAGTTTATCTTATTTATTACATTAAACAAAGGAATTTTCTAATATCCATTGGGCAGTTTGTGATATCTATTATAAGCTTTTTTTAATACCTCTGCAATAGTTTTATTTTGTATATGTAGTTTATGCACTGTTTATACTTTGTTTTCGCATCTCTGTCTAAACAAAATAAAACTATTACAGAGGCATTATAAAAAAGCTTATGATAGGTATCTCAAACTGCGCAGGTAACCATCCACAGAAATTAATGTAATTTCATATTCTATCAATGCTTTCAATGACTCTACCTCTAGTATGTATACAGTATGTAACCAGACTATGGAGTTGATTAACATAAGACGTATTTTTCATATAGAAAATAGATTGAACATAGCCTGTGTGTTACCTATACACAGAAGGGTATGAATGGTAACAAACATTGTCCTATCTTTTGTTAAAATAACAATAGGATTATTATTGAAGTGCATTTCAATATGCTGTTTATGCATTTTAACAAAAGTGCATT
The DNA here is from genome assembly GCA_963662085.1 of Eupithecia inturbata. NCBI lineage: Eukaryota > Metazoa > Arthropoda > Insecta > Lepidoptera > Geometridae > Eupithecia > Eupithecia inturbata. The sequence goes on from OY759195.1 coordinate 7,648,627, forward strand.
TAAATTTGTTTGCATCGCTTTGGCTTTGCCGCTATAGATCAAGAAAACAATATTTATAGGTAACCAATCGATTGCACCTAGCGCCATCTTTCGGTTTCATAGAAAAACTCGGACTGAAATATTTTACCAACACTGATTAAGAAAACGAAGACCACGCATTATGTAATAAAAAGGTATCCGTGTTCATGAAGTGACGCATATATTTATTAGTACTTACCACATATCTGACATTGACCTTATTTCAGTTCATATAGTTGTGGGTTTCTTTTCTTTATCTTGTTTCATAGGTATGAATATATTTAGGTACCTAGTTAGACATTTCAGTTAGATATTTCCTTAGGTAGTCTAGTCTCTTTGTAGGCTGTAGGTTTGTGTGTGTTGGTTTTATCTTTACGGTATAGTATAGTGTAAATATTACTTTCTTTGTTCCATAACCCGACAATACTGAATATTGACTAATCTGGGCATATTTTAGTGGAGGATAAAACATAAAAAATCTCATTGCAGTACCTACCTAAGTCGACTTTGTTTGTGAAATTTGTTATTTGTTATCAGTAGTTCCATAAAAAAAAATTGTGAAAGAAACTTCTATTTATTTTGATAGCACAGCAACTTTTCATAAAAAACAGAAAATCATTGTGTTTAGGTATAGTTACGCGCAAAAATCCCCTATCAATAGTGATAATGATAACAGTTATCAACGTTATCAATGTAGTATCATGATGATCGATTGAACGAGATAAGCGTTGCGACGACGTAACATTGAGAATTTTGATGTGCGAAAATATTTTAAAAGCTAGTCACTAAAATAGTACTCCACTGGATCACTGCAAGCTATTTTTTTTTCTTTTACATTAAGTAGATATTATTATCCTCTACAACGAAGATTACAATAAAAAATATAGAAACAAATTAGAAAAATATTTACAATTGAAACAGTTCAGCTAAATGTAAACTGTTTCAAACAATCTAGAGGCAGCTCAACTGATATGGATCAGTTTAGCTGCCTCTAGATTGTTTGAAAGATCAGTTTATTAATCTTACCAACCGGAAGCCTCCCCAAGATGCTGCTGGCTGCAGTAATAATATATTACTTAAATATTTGTATCAGCGTCGTCGCTACCGTAAAAAGCAGAACTAATTTTAAGTATTTTTCAGTTTAAACAGTGCTGCTTAACTCATGAAATCAGCACTAAGACCTGTATTATGAAAGCTTGCTCATTCATCAATATCTGCTTGAGTAACGCTTTTCTATGGCATAAATGTCTATCAAGCATAGGTACATATTTTATGTAGGTATGACTGAGTAGGAAACGTGACGGATGAATCGGGTCGGCGGCGAGTGTGTGGAATGTTGGGCTCGCCGGCCATGTATGGGAGGAAGAGGGGACGCCAGTCAGGCCGCGATAGGTTTAAATGATCCCGTGGTTCGGCGGAAACAGCAAGAGTCACAGGAGCGGTTTTAGTGGGTATTACGTCCTTATCAGGACGTCGAATCCCACATAATTCTGGTCCACCCCAGACCAGTCTATTCGTAAATGAATATCCTCGGCCAAAAAAAAAAGTATGACTGAGCAAGCTTTCATAATACGGGCCTTAGAGTATGATAAATGTTTGACAAATGTTAAAAGCCGGAGGCAGAAACTAGTACCTCCTTGGTTTTATTTTAACATACCTACACGACTTAAGTGTTATCTATCTGTATATACCATTTGTAAACAGTTTTACTTGTACTGAGTGAGTCTGTATGATCGTGTCTGCGAGAGGTTCTATTTTTACGGCAGGTAGACACAGCCTATCGTCGAGGCCATTGACCATACAATGACAGCGTTGTAATATTTTTTATACAAGTCAACGCCCCGGGCTTTGTGTTTAATGATAATGACTATGGGGAAAATAATCACTATTTTGTACAGGCGCGTTGAGGTCTTTTGTATAGAGCTTTTGGAACACTCTGAACTTGCGGGGACCACATCGACATCTATTTCGTTGTTGGCTGTTTCATATTAAAGAACAAAAAACTCTTGTCAGGAGTTTGATATCATCAATTTTAAAAGACTATTTGTTAGGTAATATTAAATTAACAACGTATTAAGGTACTTAAATCATAATGTTTATTTAAATTAAATAAAATTGTTTTATTATTACAATATCTAACGAAGAATTTTACTGTAAACAACTACAGTAGGTACGTGGGAGCGTGGTTTCTTTGTGTCCCACACGTGACTCACTCCAATGTGCACTAAAGAACCCAATTCAGATATTAAATCGTTGATCATCATAAAACAACTTTCACCTAATTTATTGCATTTTCTGCTTCAGGGGTACCTAACAGCGAAACTTTTTAAGCTTTGTTTGTGTGCATGAATGATTCAATTTAATTCATTTTACCATAAATTCACTTGGTCATGTCAATTGCTACAAAATATAATATTGGTACATTATAGAATAGTATTAATAATCGGAAAACAATAAATAAGTAAATTAATAGCTGTAAAAAGGCCATTCACAATAATAAGTTTAAAATAATCAAAATACAAATTAAAATGAGTGGGGCTGTAAGGAGGCTTTGTCTTATAAACTAAAAATGAAGGCTAGCTAATCAGTATTATTAACTTATTTCTTAAAAACATAATAATTTCACAAATGTAAAGGCTAGGGACGGTCAAAATATTGATTTGTTTAAAAATCTCTCTAAGTGAGTCTCTACATTATTTCCACATTCGGCTTTGACGCTCGTACATTTGGTAATGTGAATTTAACCATTTTAGTTTCTGTGGGGTTTAATACTAAATTGTTGGCAGAGAACCACCTACACACTAAATCTAAGGTTTAATTGACATGCGGTAGGTTCAATGTTCATCTTTTGATCCTGAAGAGCAGTGACGTATCATCAGCAAAGAGAACCACTTCGTTGCTTGTTTGCTTTTGAATAACAAAGCGCTAATCGTTCAAATAAATCAAAAACAAAAAGGGTCTAAGTATGGACCTCTGTGGTAAACCTAGTTTAGTTTGGTAGCTGGATGACCTTACTTCGCCAATTACAACTTGCTGCTCTCTATTTGCGAGATATGAAGAAATTAAATTATTAGCTAAGTCGCGTACTTCGTAGTATTCGAGTTTGAGTAAAAGCGTGTCATGATGGACACAGTCGAATGCCTTGGATAGATCGCAAAAAGTACCCAAGGCATTAAAAGTATAAATGAAATTAATTTAGAGCCGGCATAGAGAGTTGAGCGACCCTTTGTGAATCCAAACTGATGTACTATAATTATGTAATATTTTATTTAACGAAAAATAACTCAATAGCTGATTCAAAGCCATCTTCTCAAAGATCTTACTTAATGCTGGTAAAGTAGAAATCGGCCTATAGTTCTCCGGATTATCCTTGCATCCCGATTTATGCAAGGTTATGATTTTGCTTACCTTCGTTAGGTTTGGGAAAATTCCCTGATCTAGGCAGGAATTGAATGTAGCCGCTAAAACTGGGGATATTTGATCAATTATGCTATTTAGCACTACAACTGACATATCCCATAAGTCTTTGGTTTTCTTGGCCTTGAGGCTCCTGAAAGTTTTAAATACAGTCTCGGGTGAATTAACATTGAACAATGCTGTTTTGAGCATTGCGTTACGCCTTAAAATATGATGTCTAGTTTTCATCTATTTGTTAGGTAATACGTGACACAAAAGTTTGCGTTACGAACTCATTAGTCATTACCTTTATAGTAACTGAGTATTGGCACCTATTTATCCTTTCGACCGCCGTGATAACGCCCCGATACCTACAGTAAGTATTTGATACCTACGTGAAACGAGCCTTGAAAACAAAGCGTGGCGAGTGAGGACGTATTATTTTGGTCATGAGTTGATACATCATACGACGAATAAGGCTTCATCAAAAATATGGCAAAGTGTTTTGCTGTCTCCGTCACACGTATGTGTGTGTCTCGTTCTAGAAGGCAGCGTCACCGCAGAAACCAGCCAGCCAAATTGACCGGTATACTGGCAACCTTCAGTTTTTTGTTTTATTTATAGCTCTCTCTAACCGAGCAAGTTATGCTGCCTTTAGTGCTAGAATTTACTCGCTTGCTAAACAGCCAGTTAAGTTAACTAGTTAGGTACTGACTGTAGGTAGGTAAGATTACTCGGTGCCCACCACAGGCGGCACATGCGGATACGGTTTTAGTGGTGATAGAGTCCCACACAAACGTACTGTCTTCTTCTGGCAGTACGATGTACGTGCGCATAACCCTCAGGATATTAAAACAAGATCCGTCAAGTGCGAGTGTGTCTCGCACGCCGAGGATTTCGAACGTTTGTCATGTACACCAATATGTACTAGTACCGGTTAGAGACTTTGCTGTTCAATGAATACCTAAAAATTCAAGGTACCTACATACATTTCAGATGTATTGGTTTGCAAACTTCGGAGTATAGAGGGTAAATTTTCGAACTTATTCAAAATATTTCAAAATTTATGGAACTTACAGAAATTTCAAAAACGGTTTTGAAATATACAAACCGATACCTTTCATTTGATATCCCACTCAGTGAGGTAGGCTCCCCTTTTGAAATTTATTGCCCCCCCTTTTTGTCAATTTTAAAAAAGTGTTCTACTTACAGACCGCTCTATATTTTTCCTGAAAAATATAGATCCATATCTACAAGTGCCACGTACATTTTAGATGGATCACTTCAGATTATTTTGAAAAAAGTCGAAAAATTACCCATTGGGTAATTTTTCGAGTTTTTTCAAAATAGTTCAAAAAGTCAGAAATCAAAAAATGTTTTGAAATGTACAAACTAATACCTTTCATTTGGTACCCCACTTGATCTTGTAGGTCTCTTTTAAAATTTCAACATCACAATTTGTAGGTAGGTACCTAACTGCTGAAAATTATCATTTTCATTTTTCATTTTTTTTCTTTTAATCTGTACAAGCGCACGAAATATATTATTGTTTTTAATTACAAGTTAGTTGCTGCTGTAGTTGGTGAGATATTAAACACGGAAAAAAGGACAGCAAAAGCGAGACCATAAGGGTTTCAAAACCAATCTCCGATCTTCGAAACCCTAAAAAGGTACTGTATGATATACGGATAGGGGAGCTCATTTGCATGGGTGGAAAGACCGTTGGTGGGTAACACACTGGTTTATTGCACTGAGATGACAGACGTAGGCTGGTGCAGGCACGAATCTTGCATAGAACCTTATTACTACATACGTAACAGGTACCTACTCGATAGGTCTGCAACTATTTCTCAGCCTCTATTTACATGATAGATGATGCTGTGTGGGTTGTCCAGCATTATTTTATAATTGTTTATTTAAATAATTAAAGGCATGAAATACGTGACGTCACATACCCAATGGGCAGAGAAACTCTAAACACGTTTAAAAATATAATCCCTAACCCTATAATGTACTTAGATACTACAAAATAATATTTTTCGCATATATGCAAACACTTACTAAGATAACAAATAAGTAACAAAAAATGTCTGTGATAATTATTAGACTAGACGTTTGTTCCAAGTAAACACGATGGCACATGATAGCCTAAATTACAAAAAATATAAGAATAAAAAACCTAAGAAGTATTATGTAAAACAACTTCGAATACAGCCAGAAACAGGGTTATTAGAAAGAGAAAAATCTTTTTACATGGTAAGAGTATTAAACTCACTAACGTACGATTTTTTAATTCAGAATTTGTGATATTTATGGCTGATTGCGTTATTGATTTCGTGTTGATAGATAAAGACAAATGAGTAGGTAGTCAGTCTACATAATCAGTCGAATCGGGTGCACATGCAAATGGATCTGCCATTAGCTGGCTAGCTTGAACGAGGCATTTTACGGTTTAATGAACGGACAGCGATGGCGGCGAAGTACGCCGCGAACATCGTGCGCAGTCGGCCCCGAGCAGCACGCGGCGCGCGCGCACCCGCGTTCTCTTAGTGAAAGGACGCGTGACTCACAAGCACCGCCATGAACGAGTACGCGGAATACGACTGGAAACTGCGCCAGATGCAAAATGAACGACTCTGCGAGGTAGCGAGGAAACGACTAACGGACACCGACCGACAGCGCGCCCTCGACGGCCTGCGTGAGGCCGTGGACTCCAGCCTCAACCTCGCGCTGCGAGACAAGAGCAGGTGTCAGGACAACAGTTTCCTGAGGCGGTTCCTGTACGCGCGCAAGCACGACGTGCAGGAGAGCTTCGAGCTACTGGTGCGCTACCACCAGCACCGGCGTGACAACCCCGAGTTATGGGCGGCGGCCGACGGCGGCGTGCTGCGCGCGCTGGCCGACGGGCTGCCCGGCGTGCTGGCGCAGCGCGACCGCCGCGGCCGCTGCGTGCTTATCATGTTTGCTTCTAACTGGATCCCTCACGCCTGCCCGCTCGTCTCCGTCTTAAGATCTCTTCTGCTCACCATAGAGCGCACGCTATCCGACGTCCAAAACCAAGCTAACGGATACGTCATTGTCGTCGACTGGACCGAGTTCACGTTCAAACAATCCTGCAGTTTACAGGCCAAAGTGTTAAAGATGATGATCGACTGTCTTCAAGACTGCATGCCGGTCCGGTTCAAAAGCATACATTTTATCGGGCAGCCGTGGTACGTGGAAACGGCTCTCGCGGTCATTAAACCTTATCTGAAGGCGAAGACGCGCGAGCGGATCGTGCTGCACGGCAACAACCTGTCGACGCTGCACGACTCGCTGCCGCTAGACATCCTCCCAGCGGAGCTAGGCGGCGAGGGGCCGTCCTACAACTCGGCGGTCTGGCTGCAGGAGTTCTGCAAGGGGGAGAGAATCAGCCCCGCGACCGCGCCCCCCGCGCCCGCGAAGGCAGCTGTCGATAACGACCCGCCATCCGCGAAACTAGACAAAGCGTACATACAAAAGGACAATGCAAACTTCTCGTTCAACGGCAGCGGAAAAAGTGCAAAGTCAGAATTATTGCGTGATAAAGATTGACCTTGCGGCGGCGCAGTGATCGAAACATGATGGACTCAGCGTCCAGCGCGCCACGATGATGAAGCAGTACGTGCTGAGATATGTATTTTGTGATATCGACTGTATTTTAATTTATGCTTCTTAATTACCTGCCTGCGATATAAGTAGAATTAGCGCGAAGTGCATTTATATGGTCTTAGATTAAAACGTACGCTCTTCTCTTGACTTAAACGGTTTTCATCCATCGTAACGTTTTGTAAAGGAGGTAAATGGTGCGGCTTGTATTGTTCGGTTTAATGGAAGGTATAAAGTTAGCGCGCATCGAGCTGCATGCGCGGGCGCAGGTAACGGTTTCGAGCTCTCGTTTCGTTCGTCGCATCCGTTGCAATGATCGTGAGTACTGATTGCTAAACGTATCTTACTTAACTTTATTTAAATTGTGTATAATAATCACCCGCGAAATACTTAGCTGGTAGCCAGGAATAGTTTTAATCAGCTTAATCTCATCTTCAACTATAGTTGTAAGTTAAATGCCTAGAAGGTAACGCTTATTCTGAGGCTGGTGCGCATTTAGGTCTGTTTGGAAACAAGCGATATCCATCAGTGAATTTTATTAATAAGAATCTATTGTCCTAGATACGATTGTGTCTTTCCTATAGTAATGAATGAGCCCATGTCACTTGGTATGACAGTATTAATTTATTGTTTGTTAAGTAGGTAAATACTTATTGCTTTTTCACGCTTGTTAGATAGGTATAGTTTTATCTTTCTATTAATTCTTATTCATTTAGTTATTCATAGCTACATAATTATTTATTTTTGCTCTCTTTTAAGTGTCCTGCAGAGCTTTCTATTCTAAGTGATATTATTGTATTGTAATATAGGTATGGAAATAGACAATTCAACAAAATGCGTGTGCACGTGAAGGCATAAACCTTCCATAACATTTTGACCTTGTTATATAAATTATATGTAATTATATGTAATTAAATTAGATAACTGACTAATAGGACTTTATCAATTTGGCAAAGCTCTTATCTTTGTATCAAGATTATCCTATAAAAATGGATTTAAATATGTAATAAATAATATATTATTAGAGTCACGAAGAGATCTGCGGCACTTACATACTCTTTGAGCACTCTTTACCGATATCTTGACATAAATGTAAAGATTCTTTATCACTTTCAAAAATGTCTAGAGAAAATGTCTCTATGTGAAAACTTGCAATATAAAATTTTAGTTATGTCGTAGTGTATATTATATACCGTATAAAAGTGTGTTTATTATTTAACTATTAAAATGTAAACATTATGTTATGTATAATGTATGTAAATTCAAAAATAATGTATGCCAGCAACTTCTCAGCAGGATTGTAAATATTGATATCAAATGTGACTGAAATATCTTAAATAAAATATTGAATCAGTAATAAAATTGAGTTTCTTAATAAAAATTTCTTGTTTTAATAATGCAGCCCCAATTGCAGATTAATTTTATAATAATTCGAATCAGTAAATATGAATTATGAAAAATGTGTTTAATTAATCTTCTCCCAGAAAGCTAATGTTCCTATTGTAAGGACCCTAAAAATAATATAGTTTGACGGAGTGGTTTTATTCTCTTTGATAGATTTAATCAAAACAACAGAGATAAAAAATAAAAAATATGGCTATTGTTTCTTGTTTTTAAAAAATTCTATTTGACAAGATAATTTTACGTACTTATATTGTATGAAATCATAAAGCACTCCGTCCTGATTTAAATAAAACCCAAACGCAATAAAATGTTCTAAGCAGAGTTAGCACCCAGTCAGAGGTGGTGATTCAATCCGAAATTAGTTTGAAAAACTACTGTAATGTGCAATTAAACCTATCATTAAGAAATAAGCGTTAAAAATATTTTTTGATATGCCCTTTCTACGATATTGACTTTGTTCTAAATTCTCGAATGGAGTGGCTATTGTTTCAAAGTTTATTTTTATTTTTGATGTTGATGTATGTTTATTATTTATTTGATATAAAATACTTACTTTATTATAAATTACTTTATAACGTTGTTCAACGATTTTATTTACTATTGCAATAAAGTACCTAAACTAGAAAATTACAATTAAAAAATACAAAAAAATATCGAGTTTGTACAGAGGTTGATTTGATAATACTATAAAAATCATTACAATAAGGTACCTACTTAACTAAAAAGAATATACATAATATTCTTTTTAGTTAGGTAGGTACCTTATTTCTATTGATAATCATCATCTATAGCATAATATGTGACAACATGTCTAATTGCTTATTTTGTAAGCCTAAAGAAATAAAAGTATTGAAATCTGAAAACTTACAAAATAAAATAAAACCGTCTCCACTAATCCCTTGTTCCGTATTCATAGAACACCGCTCTGCGCAAACTGTCTGCGTCAAAACAAGTCGTAGACAATTTCGAGTGTCATTTTTGTAAGGTTCTAGGTACTTATCTATGGATGACGCGGCGGATACCTGATCAAAAATGCCAACACAAAAATCAAGCTAGAGCTCTCCCCAATCAGAGAAAACAGCAAAATAATTAAATCAAGATTGAAACCTTTAATACGAGTAGGAGCAACTACGCCCATAGAACAATACAGAGGTACATACAATACATACATAGATACCATAATACAATACACACATAGGCACCTAGTTATGGCAGCAGACAATGGGCAGTGAACCGATGTGCGGGGCGCATGTAAGTCACGTCACGTGGCGCTTCCGTTGGCAGCACCGGGCGGAAGGCACCTACTTTCTGAACCTGGTGCTCATTTCACAGGGAAGCCAGGAAAAAGGGAATTAGGTGTTAAGGAAGTTTGTATAAAAAGAAAGTAGAGATTAATATTGAGTTACTGTTTTTCGTAAGTATGACGTCTAATAGTCTATATACGTACTGGTATATATGTACGTACTGGACCTCAATTTTATCCAACATCATCATTAGAATTATTGATATTTTTGTAGAACGTGGCGAGACCAAGGAACCTAAGAACGAGGAAGCAACAGGGCATTTGGCTAGGCAATAATGCACATCACGTTCATATGATATGGTCTTATTATATACAATTTAGCTAAACCTAGAGCTGATCAAGTTTTCTTGATAGAGGGGACACGATCAGGGAAAAAAATCTAAGTTTTTTCCATGTGCAGGTAATATAATAATAAATAATGCTGAACAATCCACACAGCATCATCTAGCCCCAAGCTAAGCGGAGTTTGTGTTAAATGTAGGTATACATATGTATTTCAAATTAACAAAAATATTACTTATCGTTTTAAATTCTAATAAGAGGAGGAGATTCCATTCTATATATTCAGCTACAGGCTATATCCGAATAGATGGACCTATAATAGTCCTCTTGTTACATTTTAATATAGGAATCTACCTACTCTATATCATGAAATTAATTATTTAACTTATTAACACCGGTAAACGTTATAACAAGTCATGTGAGGTGTAGGTAAAGGTAGGTGTCACAAATATGAATTGTATTATTTTAACTACTTGCATAAACTTACGTAATTCTGTTTGATTGCATTAATAGTTGAAATAAGTATAGAGACAATAAGGAAAGTGCCAATGGGCTTGTTCTAATATGTTGTTATAAAAATAAGTTAAAACTAAATTACCCATTAGCCAATTGTATGGCTAGATTGTAATTATACTTAAGTGTATTTAACATTTATTTAAAATGTGATTATTATTCCATTAGGGATAGTAATCACATTTTAAATTAATGTGTTATTTTTTATTTATTTTTTAATAAAAAAAAATATAGAATAATTTGAAATCGTGATTTTTGTTTAGTTCTAACACAGGCTTTATTATTAGTATATTATATAGTATGTATGTAGGTGTCGATTTTGCTAATACTTGTGACAAGATACCAAGCTCAATAAAACCAACGTTTATTTTATCATTATTCTAATTACCTATTATTTTTAATCACGTGTACTCTAAATGATAGAGAATACAAATTAGGAAGTATAAATTATTTCGTTATTTTTTTCCAAGAGTTCTTTATTTATTTATTATTTGTTTCTAATGCCAATTTAGTAAATAAATAACTACGGTGAGGTAAAGAAATACTGAATTCGAGGGAAACAAGTACTGTACCTGGTCCAGTATAGGTTGCCCACCTATTGCACCCACCATACTCCACCGTAGTATAGGTGGAGTTTTAAAGTAAGCATCAATGTGTTGATTAGGTAAGGTAAGTACCTTTAGTAACCGGTAACATTGGTATTAGTCTGTGCTGGTCTGTGGTATTAGTACGCCAAATTGGCCGTATATATTTATATACACCCAGGTGGTTTATATAAATCTCTACGGTGAGGTAAAATAAGACTGGATTGAGGGGAAACCAAACTGTACCTCCTAGGTAGAGTTTTAAAGAAAGCGTCCTTAATCCAAACTATATCATTTGATTGGATTACGATCAGTCGTTGATTGATGTAGCCTTCTGTGGAGTGGACATACATAATATGTATTTTACATCGTTTCTGAGTATACCGTCTTACATGAAAGAGCATGCTTTGTTTCGCATGAGGAAACATTGAACAATAGCTTATTTATTTGTTTGCGGACGAGGGCTTGTGTTGTATGGGTGTGTTCATTTAAAACAATCGGTCCTCATGTGTCATCATCGTTAGAGTGGCAACCATTTCCGTTCTATAGTTTTTCGACTGACAAACTTGAACGATACTTAGAGATATCATTATTATTATGAACGTATAAGGCCGGCTCTCTTGACCGAGACCTAATTAGGTAAACAAAACACAAAATAATTTATTAAGAATAAGGAACTTATTAAATAAGCTACAAATTAACAACGAAGCAGCAAAAGTTAAAACTGTGGAACCGCCGCATCGCCTGCCTCCTTGGCACAACATAAATAAATTATAAGAACATACATATTTCTTGACCTTAAAGTTATTAAAGTTAAATTAAAACATAATAAAATTAGTAGTAGGTAAGCAGTTAAATAGTTACGTAATAATAATTAAACAACACTTAGAAGTGCTGTGAATACTGATATGGGTATCGTATCGTAGGGTGTGTGTGAGAGTGGGGAGGAGAGCTCCTGAGGGCACCGAAAACCTTGGTCACTGGGATCCTGGGGCCCGGCAATTTATTAAGATCTTACTAAACTGATCTTACTGTTGATTTTGTTAAACAATAAAAATAAAAATAAAATAAAATAAAAATAACTATAAGAATATAAGACTATAAGAGTGAGTAAGAGAGACTATAAGAGAAGAATATAAGAGTCCACTGCTGATCGGAATGCTGGCTTCAATTTCGGTCAACGAATTAGCATAGCCATTGCTGCCAACGTGGCAATGCTTCCAGCATTCTGGGCACTCTGCCTTCTGGCACAGAATAACTATCTTCTGGTGACAGCTTAGATTTTTAGGAAATTAATGCAAGTGAAAACAAATTAGAACTAGTATTTACAATTGAAACAATTAAGCTAACTGCAGACTGTTGCAAACAATCTACAGGTAGCTCAACTGATCCATATCAATACCAGTCGGAAGCGTCCCCAAGACGCTGGCTGCATTGCCCCGCTGTATGGCAATGCTGATGCGCTGCGCCAGATATCCGCCAGCTCTCGGGTCACGCATCGCGTCGACCAGACGCTCAGATAACTTTTTAAAAACCCGGAGAGCCTCGGTATCCCACGGACCTAGGGTCTCGACCCCAAAGGGAGCAAATATGTAGGCTCTGTCGAGATTTGCATATTTGCGTCTCTTGAGATCCTCGGCCAAATCTGCCGCCGCACCAGCCCTTACGGATGTCCTCGGAAGATGGGAAGGCGCAAGTGTGTCGACGCATGTAGCGTCCCACACAATGGGCCTCCCCAACTCCCATGGGACTAGTGTCATGCCGTCAGGCCTCTTACCATCGTCACGCAACAGACCATTTGGTTCGAGAATAGCTGGTACGTTAGCGGTGACAAAGGCCCGCCGGATGACGTCCTTAAGGCTGGCATGACGAGATATCCGACCGGCGGCCCTAGTACACGATAATCCGTGATGACCAAGCTGTTCGACAGCAGTACCGTACTGGCATTGATGAGGCGCGCAACACATTGCACCCAACCGAAGACATGTTGCGATACGGAAAGTTACGGGATCCAATAAAATGCCAGTGTTAAATGAAGGAAATGCTTGCAACCAATGTCCTGACTCCCATTTAGAAACGGCCAGGAGACGGGCACGATCCGCAGAGCTGGAGCACGTTTGTAACAAACTATTCCGTGTCAACTCACACAGAGGCCCGTCCCATTGCCCTTGAGACAAAAGAGATTTTGGGGGAGCAGCATTAGGGCAAGCATTATGCCAAGCCGTTCGAGCTTCGTCTAAAAATGAAATTTTGAATGAAATTCCAGGTGGGACCAAACAAGATGACTTTAAAATTTTTTCAACTAAAGAACTAGTGCTGTACGCTGGAAGGGCTACACTTGAAATTTTGCGTATACCTAAGCCTCCCAATTTGACAGGCAGGGAGGCCTGCGACCATGCCTTGTCATCTAAATCGACATTCAAAACCGATGATAGAGTATTCTTTACTATGTTGTCTAAGCCTTCCAAGAGTTCACTGTGTTTCCACAGTTGACTACATCTCAAAGAATGCGTAAATTTAGGTACAAAAGGACAAAACCGAATTATTGTAAAAGCCATATGGCTATTAATTTTGAGCAGTCTGTCCGAAGTTTTGTTGAAATTTTTCAATTTTCTCGTCTACAAAAGACTGAAAAGACTCATCAAGAATTGGTGAACCAAGGAGGCGAAGTGAACATTTATCAACAACTGTTATGTTGGGGGCTAAACTATTGAATTTTTCAATGATATTGTTTTTGTCAACACAAGAGTCCGAAATAAAAAGCTCGCACTTTGAAAAATTTAATTCCAAACCTATTTTTCGAAATTCATCTGTGATGATTTTTAGATCCTCAAAAACTGTGTTTACCTCTCCACCTAAAGTTCCGTCATCCAAATACCAAACATTGAGCTTGGATTTGAGCATTGGTTGAATTATCGGTTGGATGGCATGGCTAAATATGGCCGGACCAAGAGGGTCGCCCTGCTGACATCCAACAGCGGACAAAATGACTTTGTTCTTGTATATTAATTTTGACGGTGAACCGTAACATTGCCAGAGAAAAGGGTAAATTTCTGGAATTTTGTCTTTAATTTGTTTTAGCAAGGCGCCCCAGTCTACGGAATTGAAGGCGTTTTTGACGTCTATCTTCAGAATTACCTCCCCATAATTTTGGTCTAAAAATGTACGAAGGGAATGTACTGCGGCCTCACATCCGCCTCGCGAACCAAAGCCTAGCTGAATTGGTCGGAAATAGTCGCCTAAATAGTCTGCTTCTTTCCGACAGCAGACTTTAGCCGCAAGGCGGCGGTATGTAGTGCCCACGGCGATGGGTCTTATACCAACATCCTTCTTTTTTAGGGCACAAAGGTTCGCACCGTATAGGAGTTCTGTGATCTCGCTGTTAACTCGGCCTGACAACATCAGGTTGATTAAACCTGTCAAGTCCTCCAGAAGGACTTCATCTGCATGGCCAGACCCGCCAGACAGAAGATCTTTTAGATGCTGTGGAGTCACAGCATCCAGGCCGCCGGCAGAGCCACTCTGAAAAGACATGACAGCTTTAAGCACGTCCTGGTTGGTCGTGCTTACAGCGACATCACTCTCTTCCGGTGGATCGGGGAGTTGTGTATTGGCCCCTGCAGGTGGATGCTTACTCTCAAGAGATATGAGAGTAGCATCGTCATTTGGCGCCATCGTGTCGTTTGAGAACATTATGCGTGAGGCACCTTTGATATCACCATCATTGAGTTTACTCTCTACAAGTCAGTAGATAGTAGACTCAGCTAATGGCTTATTAGAATTTGAATTTTGTGGTGTGGCCTGATCAACAATGGAAATAGGCTTGCAGTGTACATAACACAATTTTGTTTAATCTTAACCGTGACTGATGATTTGTTGCCCAAATCTTTCTTTATATGCAGTACGCTGTAAGGAAAAACTAGTAAGTGCTCCCAAGCTCGCTTGGTGTTTTTTGCAACAGCATTCCTAATGGCTCCTGAGAGAGCGGAAGCGACAGAGATGCGGGCACCTCGAGGAATACGTTTAAAAATAGGGGCTATAGCTTTGTACTCACTCAGATCTTTCCAAAAAAGGGGTGTATCAGCCGTATAGTTTAAATTTTGTGTCAAAACATCTACCGCTCCTGCAACCGGAGCAGACAGCGGGATAATGGGATCCTTATGGATTCTTGTTTGATGAATTTTGAGGTCTCTCTGTCCCTTTAAAAAGCGAGCCCGGGGACATTGTGTGCACTCTAAGAGAGGCGGCACAGATACGATGGGATGGTTTTCCGTCTCATTCCTTATTGCATTAATCGGTTGCATGCATTGTATCATCACAATAAATGTAACTTATAAAATGTAAACAAAATTTTTACAAATCTAAATAAACTAACGGGATGACAGCGGCTGGCGCACGCGTGGTAGCCAGGGCTCCACAGCAAACGCCCTCCTTACTGTAGAGAGAAAAATAACAATGAATAATATTTTGTCAAAACCAACGTAAACAAACTACAAAGAGAGAATCCACCTTTCAATTTATGTTGCGCTGAGGTTGTCCCCGGCCTGGAAAACAATACCTGATGCGGCCTAGGTGGTGGACCGCCGGCCCTAGAGCCCCAAGGCTCCCGAAAAGCCGTAAAAAAAAATCTTTCTGAAAAAATGCAAGCCAAGATAAGTTAGTAAGTTGACAGTTTCTTTCGCTTTCATACAAGTGTAAACACTAGTCGACTTTTGTAGTTTATGTACCTTTTAACTATAATTTATTTTTAGTACATTACGTCCAAGGTCTGTAATGGGTAGGTTAGCGCGAAGAAAGCGCAGCGTAGCGCAGCGTAGCACAGCGTAGCGCAGCGTAGCACAGCGTAGCGCAGCGTAGCGCAGGTCCAGGCCATCACAGCGGATTCAGCATTGTAGCTCTTGATGGCCAAGATGAAATGAAGGCCGAGACCGAAGGTCGAGCCCTTTATAGCGCGGACTGCAAGGGCTGCAATGATGACCAAGCTTGAAGGCCGAGACCATAGCAAGCTTAGCTTGAGGCCAGCTTATCGTGGCCAGCAGGGCAGTCGTTGCGGACCGAGGCTTGTATAGTGCTTTACTCTAACAAGGCAAGTAATTTAAATGTCATTGAAATGGAGGATTCGTGGCTTGAAGAGTTCATTTTCACAATTTATTCACAATAATTTATTAGAACGTATCATGCATAAAATTTCACCGCAAAAACAAAATATAATTCGAAATACATTACTGACCGCATAGAGCGGACAGTAATAATTACTGTCCGCCTGTTCGGGTAGGCCCGAAAGGTCGACTTTGCTCAAAGAAGGTTGTCGAAATAATCAGCAGATTACATGCTATGTTTGAGTAAATCAATATTACCTACCTATGCCTATTCAATGTCTATACGTTGTCTTTCTCTCTCCTGTAAACTTACCTAGTCAAAACAATTTTTCTAGAGATAGACAGAGATTGCTATCTGTCCGGTCACCTCTGAAAAATATACATTTTCCTTGAACAAATTCCATCCAGTTTTTGTTTATCACATGGTAGTGATTCATCAAACCTTTTAACGATGACTGTCCAGTGCCCATCTTTGTTTGTGGCACCTGCTCTACTTTGTTTAATAAGCAGCAAGCCTACCTACCTATAAAGGAAAGTTTCCCTGGGCACCTTTTCACTCGCTCAACTTGGCACTAGCTATGCACGTAATTTTCACCACATTCCGGATCATCCTACATATATTACTAAATGCCAATACATATGTATCTTCCTTTCTTCTATAAAGGCGAATGTTTGTGAGGATGTGAATATTTATGCGCTCAATACGTGCCGTACTAACTCAGGGTTGCGTTCACCGATTAGAAGAATGGTAGAGTCATTAAACAAATATTTCCTAGACACTGTTATATTTTTATGCAGAGAGAGTCAATTTAAAAAGCTTATCTTACACAAACTATATTACAGCAGTTTCAATATGTTTTAATTCATCGTATTTTTACTATGTTTTTATTTACTAAGTAATTGGTTTTTAAATTTGACTTCTTCATTATCAGTCATCTAAATATTTCAACGTTTGTTTTGTTTGTTTGTAAACTATAGCGGAACTTTTGAAAACTATCTAATACAGTAATCTGTGAATTGCGTCGTGGGCTCGTGGGCTGCATTATTCTAAGATAAGATATTCTAAGATTATCATATTAAGCATACCTAATCTAGCCATAGAAACTATACATTTTGCGGCAGTTAGGTTTTCTTGAATATATAAAATTTAAAATTGTATGTTTACCACCACTAAACTAACTTTGCAGTAAAAAAAACGAATTTTAAATACCTACTTAGAAGTCAAACATGCAGAACTGTGTGAAGAACATAGTCACTGGCGTATTTTAAGATTCTGCGCCCAAATGAACGAAAAACAAAACTGGCAAATCTTATAGGTACTTACTAATTTACTACCTATTACACAACAAACAGCTTCATCTAAGTTGTTTTAAATGATTTTGTTTTTAAATTTTCCTTTTTACATGTCTCGCGGTGGTGGGCAAAGTGACGTTTGTTGGATTTTTAGTAAAAAGGTAAGCAAGAGTGTGACAAAAGAAATGATAGAGAGCCCCGAAAATTTTAAAGAAATTGGTCTTCTATTTTAAAAAGCGACGAGCGGAGCGAGCTTAGAAAGTTTTGTTACTTCAACGGGTGGTCACAAAAAAATTATAAGAGTATGAAAAATAAATAGCAACGAGCGTAGTGGGCCCTGAAAATTTTAGAGTTTGCGGCGGCTACGGCTGAGTAAATTGTTGAGAAACTAAAACAAAATAAATATCAGCGAGTGTTTAGGCTTTTTTTAAATAGGTGTGGCATGCTTAGCAAAGACATGGTAGGTAAGATATAAGCATAGAACCAATTTATGTGTTTTTATCCGGTTAACAACAAAATAGGCCGACAACTTACACACTATGAAATGAAAGGCAAGCAAAGCGAGCCGCGAAATTTTTTGCGACATTTTCGGGGTCTGGTAAAACAGTTTAGAAGAGTATGGTATAACTAAAGAAATAACTGCAAGCTGAGCGAGCCGCCGCCGGCGCCTGCCGCGGTTATTTATGTACAAGACTGGTGCGGCGGGGGTGGCAGACTCTCTAAAGAGTCGGACATTAAACTTTATTTTAAACCTCTTGGTGGCCGCCTGGCACTCACACACATGAGTGACAACTCCAAACGCTCTACTCTCTACTCGGTTTAACAACAAGCCAACAAAACCCAAATACTAAATGTCGGGTATTAGTACGTAGTATGTTCTTGTGGAGTGATTCTTCTGTAAGTGTTCTCTGGTTGTGTAGTAGTCGTTGGCACCCCCTGGTGCTTGGTACCCGGGGCGGACCACCTTTTAGCTGTCTTTTGCCTACTTACTGACTTTAAACGAGCCCCGGACGCAGGAAAAAATGTGGACAGCGCGAGGAGAGCGAGCTGGGCTACAGGCAGCGAGAGGCGGCTTGCGCCCCTCGCAGCCTGGCGCCCTGGGCCATGATGGCCCACGTGGCCCAAGGGTAAATAAGCCATGGAATATAATCCGGCTTTAACTTTAAAACAGAAGAAGGAGCTAGTTATATCTTAACAGTTTATAGTTCTTTATAGTTTTCATATTGGGTATCTAGAACTATATTTTTAGAATGTGTAGTGGCGTGTAGTGGCGTGTAGTACCTATCCACCACATGACAGCGAATCTGAGTTGTATATCCCGTTATTATGAGATATAGCCCTATTCGCTAATTTTGATTTACATAAACATATTCTATCAAAACTCCATCGAGTAGGGTGCAGCCCAAAACGATCACACCTTTATAGTTAGACTGGATTATCTAAATAAGATAAGTCGTGCATAACATTGCTAATCTTTGTTGACAATTGCTGGAATTTTGAGTATAATGTTTCTTCAGATGAAGTTTGTTATCGCTTATCGCGTTACCTATCTTTATTATTATCTTTGGAGATAGTTAAACGAAGCGATAAGGCGTGTGGTCTCTTCGGTTTACCCTTCCCATTTTAGGGTTTCGTACCCGAAGGGTGAAAACGGGACTCTATTACTAACCCTCCGCTGTCTGTCTGTCTGTCTGTCTGTCAGTCCGTCCGTCCGTCCGTCAACGGGCTATCTCATGAACCGTAAAAGATAGATAGACAGTTGAAGTTCTCACAGAGTTTATTTCTCTTGCTGCTATAACAACAAATAATACAAATAAAATAAATTTAATAATTAAGGAGGACAACGTCCAGGGTGAACGCGTCGGCATGTTCGGCTGAAGTCGACTTTTTCCTTTTCTTTACGAAAGTAGAGGTAGATAGATAGCTAGATAACTCTTTATTGTACCACACAAACATAAAATATAATACAGAAGAAAATGCTGAGAAACAAGGAAGTACAAAGGACGGCCTTATCGCTTTGAGCGATCTCTTCCAGGCAACCTTGGGATGGACTGGACTTATGAGAACAATATAGACGGTGGTGTTTAAAAAACTTAAAGAAATTAAAACAATTACATATACCTACACTACGTACTAATACCTATCATGTCTTAAACTACCTACTTTATATAATAAACTTACATAGACATAAAAATAAATTATTAAATTTTTACACTGATAAATAATACTGATGAAGCAGTTTTCTGAAGATTGGGAGTGATTTCGCACGTCTGATGTCCAGGGGAAGAGCATTCCATAGACGGAAAGCTTGTACAGTGAAGGATTTTTCATAAAAAGTAGTAGAGTGAGCAGGAACTTTTAAGACGAGGGTTTCAGAGGAACGCAAAGAGAGAGAGTGAGAGTTAGACAGGAATTCAAAGCGCTCCTTGAGATGAAAGTATATAGATAGATAGATAAAAAAATTATTTGGTACCTACTACAGACACACATACAATTTACATAAATACAATATATATACATAAATACTGTATATCAAGTATGGTATGCCACCTTTCATGTGCGAGTCGACTAGCACTTGGCCGGTTTATTCAAGCATACATAACCTTCTATTTCATATTTTTTATCCATAATAAGAATACTTGGATATCATACCATACCAGTCACTTTTACTCTTTTCACTTTTACACAATTTTTTTACGCTCGGTATACTTCTGGTCCGGCTCTTTCCCACAGCAACCCCCCGTTTTTTGGATTTGGTTTTTTGCAGGATCCCGTTTATTAGTGTAGGTACGTGTTTTTCAATACTAACTGTCACACGGGTATCCTCTTTACGGTATAATGCAAAACACCGATCCGTTCTAATTTAACATTCGGTTTTGCCACTATAAACTAGACCCAGTAGTCCAGTAAAAAACAGGATCCCGTTTAATTTACTAGTCTCTGATTACACGTATAGTTTAATGGAAGTGTTCCCACTTCCTGCGTACCGTTTTTTGCTGGATGGTGTGCGGTGACCCCACTCTCCGTCAATCAATCAAGTCAATATTGTTATGTTTTGTGCATAACAACAATTTTTCTGTGAGCCCTACCTGGAGCTCTATCTTCATAAACAAAGCTCTACTTGGAATATTGTCATATTTTTTGTGTCTGGTTACCCTAACCATGACGAACATACAAGGCAGGTGGAACCAACGTTCAAGTTTCAAAACAACTAAGGTAGTAGGTATGTGTGACTGCATAGCATGGTAAGAAGGTTTGATAACTTTGTAGCTAGTGTAGCTACACGGAAGCAGCTGGCCGCCGTGATATTTACGAGGAATTCTTGTTGGTTAATATAATAAACCACGTGCCTGGAGCCGAGCAAACATAGGTAGGTAAGGTGCTATCTTACTTAAAAAATCTGTGTCATACTTAGATGCTATCTTCAGGGTGTCTGTGAAATAAAATTTACGAAAAAGTGCAAAACATTCGATAACTTGTGCGCTTGTACCTGTACCCTATGCACAGGGGGCAAATTCTCGCCTATATATCACGCGATAAATATCAAAAGAACTGTCCGATTTGATAGATCTTTCATATAAAAACTGTCAAATTTGATGGTTCTTTTGGTAATTATCGAGTGATAAATTGGCGAGAATTGGCTTCCTGGTATCCTATCAAAACTCGCAAGTGAAATGAAATAGGTTTTGGTTTGGTGTTATTTTATACTTTAGGTACACTAGCTAGAATGTGGCGTGAAATCTTGCAACGGTACCTACATGCAGTGGTAAATCGTACCTAGTGTAGCAAATACCTACAAATGAGGTTTGTGGTTGAATTTTCTTCTCGGATCGCAGCCACAATTCCACGTAGGTATGCTCTACCTAGATAGGTACCTATACCTACTTCTTACATCTTCTGATCGAAGTCTAGCGCAACTGTTCACACTGCGGCCTAGGTGTACCCACGCTTTTCCATTACTTACCTACATCATCATGGAAGTGGATCTCGTTATATTGGCGAATCGAACCAACAAGTTCTCAATAGGTGCCTATTAAGATAAATTTATTTTAGATGAACACAAGGCCACTGACTCACTGGTGTGGTAAACTGGTTCGGTGAGTCTGCCTGCCCGAGTAGACTGTAGATAGGTAGGTATCTACCAGTACCCGGCATATCCACCCAATTTGGATTAATCCATGAGAATCGAGTCCCACGGCCGACGCCCTGCGTTTGCAATACCGCGCCGCACCACCATACGTCCCGTCGTCGTCGCCGCGTCGTCGCGTCGGTCGCCGTCAGAGAATTTGTATCGTCTGTCTTGAAACAGAGGGGTAAGTCTATTTGACGTTAGTAACGAGACGTGAACGTGATGTCTCCTTTTGCCATACAATTTGGTACATCTCACCTCTATTGTGCGAACAGGGAACTCACGATGCAAATCACGATACAAAAAGGAGACGCCACGATCACGTCTCGTTACTAACGTCAAATAGACTTACCCCTTAGAAAATGCCAATTTTAAAAATGCGTTTTATTTAATTATCCAATACGCAATTGCATGTTTCGGTTCGGCTAATGTTGGTACCTACTCTTAATACCTATGTATATGGAATTACAGTAGGTACCTACCAATTTACATAAAAAAGCGAAACTAAACACCATAGATCTAAGTAAAATTTTTAGGTACTATCTATGCTAAACATGCAATTGCGTATTTTGGGGAATTTAATTAGACATCCTGGTTCTGGCTGGTGGTTATTTCTGGGTGAATAGTAGTGAGGTCAGCAGCCTGATTGTGATTATGCAAGAAGCGGCGCTACAACACGCACGTTATCCGCGTTTTTTGCGCTAATATTAGCGCGTGTTAATTATGAACGAGTGAGAAAACGACCCAAAGAAATTAACGCCCCTGACGCGTTATCTACACTAATATTAGCGCAAATAACGCGGATAACGTGCGTGCCTTATACAAGGTGCCACGTTATTAATGTACTAAGCGGAAAGAGGGTGGTCTACCCCCCTCCCACGAACATTTTTTGTTCTAGCACTTTCCGGGTTTCAAGGTCAAGAAAAAATAACTCGATATTTTCATCCCAACTAGCCCATTTTTATGTTAGTGACTACCCTACATCAGCTGTTCGTCAGTAAGGTTCTTGACCTTCAATTGTCACCGCCCATACTTAGGTATACACTACGGGTCTATACATTAAATGTGTAGAGTAGGCACGCTGGCCCAGCCCCCATAGGCACCGTCCTGTAGCGTAGGTGTTGTAGGTACGTTACGTGAACCAATGAGACGACCGCGGCATTATTTGTGTGGCCATCTTTTCTTTACCCAATGCCTACAATTTTACGGTGGTCCGTACATTTTTCATCTAAGCTATTGTTTTAACTCACAATGTTTAATGTTTATCTGCAGATAGGTATGTTTGTTTAGCGGTAGGTACCTAATAAAGATTATTTATCGATATTTTAATAAAAGTTACGCGATAACTACCCGATAAATAATCTTCATCAGGTATGTTAGAAAATCGCGAAATTTTGAAAATTTTGAAATTTCGAAATTTTGACTTCTTGTCCTCTGGTGAACCACGAGACAAATATGCGCAGAATGCAATTCTTAGATCAAAGTGGTGGGCGGTTACCTTCTGGACAGTCGCGTCGATTATTCACTGTGAGTTTTTTTTCAGATAATGAAAAAGCGACACAGAGGTATACGAAGCTTTACCTATCTCTTTCGCCTGCTGCGTTGTCCGCGGCATATGAATTATATGCGTGATTGTACCTGTGCGAATTTCCCACTCTCGCTGCATGTCACCGGATAAATTGCTTGGCGGCAACTATAGCTATATAGATGATGCAAACATTTTACTGCATAGTGTGCATTTTGTTTATGGCAGTACCACACACTGAATCAACCAGTGACCACTATACAAATACTCTCTCTATTTTATTAGTAAGCAACTAATAGTCAAAATACATTAGTCTTTCTGGGCCGGAAAAAATCATTTTAGATTCTAGCTTCAACGGAAAAAAAACGTTTTAACTTGTACTTCTCCGTCAGAACGCTAAATTACCTCTACCCTCCATAGCTAAATGTCTATCTTTCTTCGTTGAAGTATAGGGCATCTCTTTCTATACTATGCAAATTAAGCGAGACTTCAGAACCAGTTAGTGCACTAACGCGCTAAAGGTGTATTCTTGCCGTAAACGTTCCTTACCTTGTCGGTACTGTTTGATGCACAGAACTATTTATAGTTCTGTGGTTTGATAATGACCCATTAAGGAGTATTGCATGTATTAAAGTGCATTTCGCCTTTGTCAGAAGTGTTCTAAAGTACTCTACTCGTGCAGTATACATAATATGGTCTCCGCGCTATGCAGTTCATGTAAATCGACTCAAAAGTATCCAAAAGCAATTCATAAAATATATGTGCTAAACTAAATCTACCAAACATTTGACAGCTATGAAGATGGTTGTTGGTATTTTAATATCGAGACGTGGACAATACGATATGATTATCTTACTTACATGATTCGTCATGTAATGAATATGTCATTGGTGCAATTGACAGCAGTGAACTATTATTGACTAGAATTTCGTTGCAGGCTCCTAATTATCGCACAAGACATACACCATTGTTTAGGTAATATGCCCGACCATATGCCCAAAACTCAATATTAAGTAATCCTTTTTGGCCTTATTCTTAAGTTTAATTTAAGTTTATAAATAGAAATTGTAACGCTGTGGTTTACCATTGAGGTTACAAATTGTAAGGCTGTGGGCGTTACAATTTCTATTTAAAATATAATTTACAAAATAAAGAAAATAGCTATCTACCTAGCAATTTCCATATAGCAATTTTTTTTAATTAAGGAGCAGCCATCGATCAATGTATCCGCCGGTCTAGGCGGCGGCGCGGCGGCGGTGCGGGCGGACACCTTGATCGATGATCCCAACGAAAGAATCGGTACCTAAGTAAATACATGTTAAATAAATAAATACACGTACCGATCGTAACCGATATCGGTTACCATAGATAGAGTAACCGACGTCGTTCTTTGGTCGTGAATGCATGTACCGTAATAGCCCGGCCACACGCTCCGTCTTACTTGCAAGCATGCCCGCACAAACCAGTTTGCGCAGGTAAGATGGAGCGTATGGACGGCAAGACAGTAGCTCGGAAGCGCAGCTTGTGCAATCTTTGACATGAAGATTGGACAGCGCAAATTTAGTTTGCACGTGTTTACTTGAGCGTGTGGCTGGTCATTCAAACCGCGCTTCAGTCCGTCAAAGTTTTGTCGACGACACACATTCTTATATCTTAAAAAATAGTGATGTGAGAGGATATAAAAGGATTTTTTAACTAAATACCTAGAATTGTACAAATCGTCGAGCTCCTAATAAAAAATCTTCTTTTGAAAATTAGAGTTAAAAAAGCAGATTATAACCTCAAATCTCATGACATGAGATTTACGCAGCCTAGTTTGCACGAGCTTACTTGCACGTGTGGCGACTGTACCGGTGTTCCGTCTTTTTGCACAGTCATAGCTGCAAATTAGACTGCACAAACAAGACGGAGCGTGTGGCCGGGCTATAGGGTAGGGTTTGTAGATAAGCATCTCACATTGGTCGCTAAGTCGATCGATCGATACAATCGTTTTTGCGACATAGTGCTTCCTCAAACTTTATGACTCAAAGGGTACGATTCCGTGTGGAAAAATATTGACTCATCTCAATTATTGTCACCGTCAGTGTCAGTCTCAGGTGTCAGTCAATAAACTGACATTAGCAGAATTGTGTCAAACCATGATGCAGAGCCAAACATAAAAGAAGAAGAAAATACATCGAGAAAAAAATCTAAAAGATTGTTGAAAAAATGTCAAAGTCCAGTGCTGCCAGATGTATTTTATTTACGTTAAATGTAATTTTTTTTCATACACTGTGTCTCCACTGACGATTAGACATGGGCGTTGTCGTTACATTTTTAGAAATAAGTCCAAAGGCTAGTTTTATATTTACGCGCCACCTGGAGGTGAATTCTCGCCTATTTATCACTCGATAACTATCATAATGACTGTCAAATCTGACCGTTCTACTATATAAAATCTGTCAAATTCGACAGTTCTTTTGATAATTAACGAGTGATAAATTGGCGAGAATTGTCTTCCTGTACGTTCGTTTTGTTTGGCTAGAAATAACCAACTCGTTTACTCGCGTGGGAATCCTAGTGTTAGACAGGAATACCAACGGTATTGGGCAGTGAGTGAAGTTCATTTGTATCGTTTAGTTAGAAATAACCATGGGTGGAGTGAAGTTCGTGCGTTTGCTTGGCTAAAAATAACTACCAACCACCACCAACATAAAGAAAATTTCAAAGTTTGCGAAGATAACTAACCAGAGTCCTTTAAACTGCTTCTGCATAATTGTGATCGTGCTTCGACTTTAACACAATGCAACTACTTGGAAATAAAAAAAAATTAAGAAATAAAATACTTGGGAGTTATCGTTGATGACCTCTGCAAATGGGACTTATAAGTTGGGTGGCTAACAGGTAGAGTACGTAAGTTATGCTGGATTTTCAGAAAGCTAAGACATATAGCGGATACTCTTATTTAACTATTGTTTACAAAGCTCTATGCCAGTCTATAACCCAATATTGCATCTCTGTTTGGGGCGGAACACATAAAACCACCTTTAAGCCGTTAGAAAGAGCACAAAGATGCGTTTTAAAGGTCATGTCATTCATGCCTTATAGATACCCGACTAGACTACTATATTTTGAATGTAAACTACTTAACGTTAGACAGATATACATACTACAAGTAATAATAAAAAAGCACAAAATAACACCTTACGACAAAAATCTACCCCCTAAAAGGAGAAGCTATCAAATTTGCTCTAGTACTCAACCCCGTACCTACAGCGTTTATAAAACGGCAGTTCACATACATGTCAAATTATTTATATAATAAAATTAATAAACAGTTGAGCATACACGAAATTTCCTACTCTGAATTTGAAATTTAAAACGACTAATTGGCTCTTAACTCTAGATTATGATTTTTGAATTTTTGTGAGATGATTTTTTATTGTATCACTATTTTAACTTAATTATACACACAGTATGTATTATAAAGATATATTACCTACACTGTTATATATTTATATTATCACACATAACATACATCAGTGAAGCTCCTGTTACCCGGACTCTTAAGAGTTCAGTGTTCTCAGGAGCACAACTCACAAACACACCCTCACACACACTATACTCACACACACACACACACACCCTCACACGCGAATGATGTGTCCTGTTGCCCAGACTCTTACGAGACTGGTGTCCTCAGGAGACCCATCACATAATGTTTATTTTCTAATTATTGTTTTTATTTAGACATAGTATAACGTTGCTTGATATATTTTATGTAAAGAACCCATGGAAGGTGGTCCCCAAGATACAGGTGTATCCTAGTTTGGGGATCAACGATGTAATAATTTTAAGTCTCAAATATTTTTCAATAAACGTTATTATTATTATTATAACTTGGCCGCACGGTACGATCTCAGTGTACGATAGCTCGCCAGGTATTCCCTAGCGGTACGTGGACATTATACCAACGCTAGTTATTTTTGGACAGTGCAAACGCTAACCTAATTAGTTATTGTATACGGTAGGTAGTACCGAACTCACAGACATCATCAACATTTTATAATAATTGAAAGAAAAAGAACATTCCGCTGTTCTCGATTTCTGTTCTGGTAACAGGGGCAACACTGTCTGTCTACTACTACAAAGAACGAAACGTAGATAATTCCGGTAAGTAGTAAAGTTTTTAATCCGCTCCGTCTATGCATTTGTCTCATTTTCATGGGTAATTTAGCAAGCAAAATCTTTCGTTCCTCAGCAATGGCGAATTCTCCAGAAATCCAACAATTTATCAAAGACGCTATCTCTCACGACAAGGTAGTAGTCTTCTCAAAGAGTTATTGTCCTTACTGCACTCTGGCCAAAGAGGTAAGTTCCTAAAATATTCTCATGACTCATGCTCTTCAAATACCTAGGTAGTTACCTGTTTATTTGACCTTTGGGGTGTTTTCGTATCTAAAAGTCCATAACTCTTCCCCAGGCATAAGAAAGTCCTATGGAATTTTAAAGCAAATAATCCATTGCTAAAAAGTCCATCCATTGTTATTTTATTCTTTTGTTCTGTTTTCAGGTGTTCTCCAATGTGAAGCAGCCAATAAAGGTTATAGAACTTGATGATCGTGATGATGGTGGTGATATTCAAGCCAACCTGGCTTCAATTAGTGGCTTCAAAACGGTAAGATGTTGATATGATCACACTATGGTGGGTTGGGGTGTAGTTCACGGGATGCAAGGCAAAAAAGACTTAAATGTGTTGTTCAATTACAAGGCGAAAAAGACTGGCCCTGCAGGGCTACTCAGACCGGCTTTATTCCATCGTACATTAACACCTTGAAAAAAAAGTAGATTTTTCTTGCAACTACACTGTGTTCCTATGGTGTCAATCAGATATCAGAATATCTGTTTGTATTTTGTGTTTTATATAGCCCTTGAAAGCAGTACTCTCTGTTTTTATAATAATCCTTGATGCATTCTGTAAGTTGAAGTGTTACTTGCTGTGATGTAATATTTATGTACTAAGTAGATTTCCTTCTTGCAGCTTATGAAATAGCCGGGTACCTATCAGAAAACCCATGTAGCAAAAAGGCAATATCCACAAAACACCAAGATCGTAAAATGCCTTAGTATTCAAGTTGTTGTTATAGTAAAATGCCCTAGTTGCAGAACGTCGGGATTGCTTTTTGTCAGTACAGTTAGAAGCAAATATAAGTACCCTAAGATTATAGTAGCCTATGTTCCGTAGGATACTTGCTCCTAGAGTCAAAGTGAATAACCTCATTACATTCACTTCCGATTGGAAACTACAGCCTTGACATAGGTAGCTTAGTAGGTACCTACTCTTTTGTTTACTGGTTACTTGATACATAAGAGGGTAATCTCGGGAACTACGGACTGAATCAATTCTAAAAGGAGTCTTTAACATATAAGCTATCTTTGATGGGTTAAAGACTCCTTTTAAAATTGATTCTGTCCAAAGTTCCCGAGATTTCCTGTAATAATGTAACAAGGTTTGTTGTGTTTTGGATATTATTGTTGGTCATATTAATTATCAACAAAATGTGGGTTTCCTTTCATGATAAACATGTAGGTAGGTATGATAAACTTGACACTAAAATTAGAATTTCTGATTTTAGTGTTGTGAACTTGTTAGTTGTTTACAAACATTATATCTTGAAAAAGCTTCGAGTATATGTGGATAAAAACGTACATGTAGAAAATATTTGTAAGTCATTGTAATACTATCAACAGTTTAATAAATTTGGGCTTATACTGTGACATGTGAATTGTCCAGATTTTTATATTATTGTTGTTTCAGGTACCTCAAGTCTTCATAAATGGAAAATGTGTTGGAGGTGGCTCTGATGTGAAAGCACTGTATGATACTGGAAAACTGGCACCTATGCTTATAGGCTAATAACCGCTAATGCTAAATCAAATTCAAATATAAATCAAATCCTCTTTATAAATGCAAATTATTTGGTGAAGTACAATACATAAAAACATGTCTGTAAAATCGTAATCCATACATTTAGTAAAAGAAAAAAAAGTACAAGTAAGTCTTACATGGAAAAACATAGCAGACAAATGGCAAAAAAACTTGAAGCATGTACTTAATCCCCTTTATTATATATACACTGCCGGCCAAAAGTTTGAGACCACCTACATCAAAGTAGGAAAATGAAATAAAACTCAAAATACAAAGCAAGAGGTTTAATTATGAATTAAAATACTTATTTCCTAATACACATACATTATGAAGAAAACAAAAAAATCAAGAAAAATCAACCATTTACTTTAAAAATGTCGCTCATATTTTATACAGATTTTTCGTCGAAAAACCCTCCCTTGCATTTTATTACTACTTTCACTATTCTTGGCATACGAGCAATCAATTTGTCGATTGTATCTTGTGATATATTGTTCCAGCTTTCTTGTAAAGCCTTCCACATGTCTTCTTGCGAAGTGGGACAACAACTGCGCACATTTCTATCAAGCTCTTCCCACAAAAGCTCAATCGGGTTGAGATCCGGACTCTGAGGGGGCCACACCATGTTTTTTAAAACCCCTTCTGTTTCTTTGTGTTCTAAATAACCCCTGCATAATTTTGAACTATGTTTTGGGTCATTATCTTGTTGGAAAAAAAATCCATCTCCAATTATTCTTGAACCAGACGGAATGGCATTTTGCTGTAGTATTCGTTTATATTGCTCCTTTTTCATGATTACTTCGACTCGTACCAAATCTCCGGTTCCATGGCCCGAGAAGCATCCCCAGACCATAATGGAACCACCACCATGCTTGACTGTTGGCACCACACAGTCTGGCATCATCTTTTCCTCGACGTTACGTCGAACAAAAATTCGTCGTTTTGAACCAAATATTTCAAATTTGGATTCATCTGACCAAAGAACTTGTTTAAAGTCTTCTTCAGTCCAGTTTCGATGGGTAAGGGCCCACTGCATCCGTTTCTTTTTGTTTTGTGGCCTTAGTAGTGGTTTTCGAACGGCGACGCGACCAAATAACTTAGCATCTCTCAAACGTCTTTTTACTGTAGTCAATGTACAGGTTCTGATCGGGATTTGTTCACTTCTACGCGGATTTCTGGTGCTGTTAGGCGTCTATTCCGCTTGCTGGTAGTGACGATGAAGTGATCCTCGCGAGAAGTGGTAGTTCTCGGCCTTCCCGAACGCGAACGATCTTGATTACTGCCAGTCTCCTTGTATCGGGTTATTGTGTTATGAACACAAGTCTTCGACAACTTAAGTTGAGAGGCAATCGCACGTTCAGATTTGCCTTCGCCGTATAAAACAACTATGGCAGAGCGAGTTTCACTGCTAATTTCGCGAACTTTTCCCATTTTAAGATGTCTTCACTGTAACAACGACGAGCTCAGACTAATAAGGTAGAAAATAATTCACTCCATAAAAACTCAGGTACTAAATATGTTTTAGGAAGCTAACATAATCCCTGATATCGGTTAACGCAAAACAAACCCAAAACATTAAGTAATGAGCAGATCATAAAAATATTACAATGACTCTACCACCTGGTCCTTGCGCGGCGCTTATTGATGTTTTGTAACAATAGACCTTTTTAGGATGATAACTTAAACAACAACATAAATAATGACTCTTAGAAATTCTTTAATAATAATAGAATACGCAGGTGTTCAAATTAGCTCATTATCATATGTGTACTTTGAAATATTTTGTTGGTGACAAAGATTTTTACAGTGGTCTCAAACTTTTGGCCGGCAGTGTATATATATATATATATGTATAATATATATTAATTTTTATAAGCTACCATAAAATAACACTTTTGTAAATGTGTTAACATCTCTAATTATTTATTGTACATATTATGTAATGTTCTTCGTTAATAAAGTAAAGTATTTGATATTGACTATGTCTATTTTTATTCAAATACGAGATAGACTAATTAAAATGAAGTACATAGCACACAATATTTTAAGCATTATTTAAAAATTTTGGTCAAAATGCGGAATGCACATTCCGCATTTTCAATTTTTTTTCCGCAAAATTTTTGTGTCAGACTTATTAAAGTCTGACACATACTTGCCTGATTCGATTTTCCTGAAAATGGACAATTAATAAATAAAACGGTAGTTTCTTTTCCTGTTGGACTTTTTTAAACTCTGTTCCTGTCAGAAAAAATTTTACATAATTGTACATAATTGTCTCATTCATACAAATATTTAAAGTGTCATCCCCGAGCGGCACAATCACTCGAATGAAATCCAGAGATTCCTTCATAAATCCCCGGCTAAAGTCACTTGTCTCACTAAACGGTTTATTACGCGCGGGGGATGAAAACATCAGGCGCTCAAGGCCACAGCCTCCGGCGTAACTTGACTATTATATCTCTTATGGCATTGATAAAAGGTCGTTTTTGCGTAACGCGTGTCAATTATGGAGTGTGCGAAGGAGAGGTAAGAAACCCTCCGTATCTGAGGGCTCGCAGGACCCCAGTTTTACCGCCCGGCTCAGTTCCCGCGCGCGCCGCTAGTCGGCGCTGCGAGCCCGCCCTAACACAACATGCTACCCGTATTTTCCTAATTTCAATGTAAACAAACTGTATTTATGTCTGTATTCAATCAAATCGCGATAGAAATGATCGGTGCCTGTGTTCCTATTAGTGTCAGTGGAAAGTACCATGAGCTGTGTAGTGTGAGCTTAAGGTGAGTTATATTTAGACGCTCGTATTGTTACGGTTGCTGGAATCATGATGAATGCTGGTGTGACATTGGCATATTTAATGCTTTGTTATGGAAAGCCCGGTTTAGCGTCCTAAGCTGTGTTTCACTTTCGGTCGTTAGGTATAAAGCCAGGCCATTTCACGCGAACTTTATGGTAATGTTTTTATTTTCCTTTGCAGTTTTTAAAAGGCAACCTACCTAGATGTTTATACCTAGGTAGTTTTATTTAATAGGAGGGTTGTTTCCAAAGTTAAACCGTTCCTAGGCAGTAGGCAGTAGCATTTCCACATTAGAATTTGAAGAACTACCAAGATTGTTATTCAGTAACGAAACGTTGCGTTGTGTTATATTACGTTGCGTTGTGTAGACTAAGTGTTCTCTTTATAATGCCTACGGACGCGGACGGTTTAAATAAATGTACGCAAAAACGTAGATAAATTTATTATAATAAGTACCTTCAGGAACTTGACTCCTTTACATAAATACTTCCTACTTACGAATTCGGCTGCGTAAACGCACCAGTTACTAAAATGCCCGCCGCGACGACGACGCCTGTGAAAAGCGTAGGTCCATTGGCTGGGGATAAATCGTAGGAAACGCACAGACTTGACATTTACTGTGTACTCGTATTTTATCGACTGAGAGGGATACAAACTGACCTAGCGATAGAAAAATCAATGGAGCTTCGTTTCTCTGGAAAGGGAAATTAATGAGTAAGTAAAACATAAAAATAGGCGTAGGTAGGTACTAGGTACCGAAGCGAAAGCCTTTTCACCGAGGTATTTGTATTCAAAGAATCACATTTTGTGTCATCACATCACTCCAAAATGAATATTTTGTATTTATCTCGGCACACTCAGCATAAAAAGATAAATTCAAGTCAAGAGATTAATTTTCCCTAACGAAATCATACCCAATAAACTTACGAAATCTTGAAGACTGCCTCGACTCGCCTCGGTAATAAGGAAACAAAGGGAAATCTTGGTGCAAACATTGAAACTCGTTGAGTAGGTAAGATAATACCGAGCCCAGTTCTCCCCTAAAATGCGAGACTCTACCTACCGCTGCCTAACTTACGAAGTACCTAACTAAGTATTGCTCAGAAAAACTCCACCCATTGAATTAAAACGACTTTCTTTACGCGTTCCTTTTCCGTAGCGTATTTTAGCGTGATTCTGTAAAGGCGGTAGTACACAAATAATCCTTGAAACGAAAGAGTTATGAAGTAGGTAGGTATTTTACAAAATACGCTTTGGTAGAACGAGTTAAAGACGGGCATGTGTGTCGTGGGCAAGGCAGCAAATTGTTTACAATTAGTGGTTGATTATCCAATAAAGAATAATGTAGACATTTTAGTTAAGATTCAATGTTCAGTTATCTTCGTCATCAGTATTTGAGCATGTGATCAAGTATTATTACGGGATATAAGCCTCCTTTTTAAGATTTCGTACCCGAAGGGTGCCAATGGAACCCTATTACTAAGCCTCCGCTGCCTGTCTGTCTTGCTATCAGCAGCGGGTTGTAACTCATGAACCGTGAAATGTAGACTGTTGCAATTTTCAAAGAGTAGGTAAGTATTTATTTTGCCGCTATAACAAAAAAAAATATGAAAATAAAAAAGGGACTGAAGATTTTTGTATGAAGGGTAACATTAAAATTTTTTTTTCGATGTTGCTGCGTACAATATAAGTTATATATTTGAGGACACTAAAACTGATACTAAACGCATTACAAAATAATGTCTTAACGCGTGAGGTTTCCGAGTTATTCACAGATGAAAATAACTATATTTTTTGTTCATATGTGTATATCTCAGAAACCTGACGCTTTAGAGCACTATGTTATAAAACATTTTTTTTTTGTTTTAGTGTCCTCTTTCCAAATATAATAACTTTTATCGGGCGCGGCGATATTGAAAAAAATAACAAAATGGTTACCGATGTTAGGGCCAAAAGGTTTCAACTCTTTAGGTGGCCAACGTCTTGGACACCACGTTGAATATCGATCACAGAAGTAGCGCCCACCTCCTCCTCCACCTCCACAGCCTATATTGGTCCACTGCTGGACCCAGGCCTCCCCCTGATAAGAGCCTAGTTGGCTTTTATCTCACGGAGCAAGCAACGTTGCGCCCAACGTTGCTTAACTTCTGTGGTCAGTACTTGGATGGCTGTCCGCGTCATGTAAGCCTTTTGCTTCTTTCAAAAGGTAACAGACGGACAGAGTTACGAGCACTTTCGTATGTGTAATATTAGTATGGATGCACTATAGATCGGTACCTACAGTACATCCATAACACGTGTAAGAGACTTCACTTTTTAATGAATACCTGAAAATAGTAGGTACCTACCTACATTTTAGATGGATCGCTCTGTAAACTTTGGAGATTTGGAATAATATTAAATTTTTAGATTGTGACAAAATATTTCAAAAAGTTTATTACAGAAATTTCTTATACTATTCTAAGACGTACAAACCAATTTATTTCATTCTATACCCCACTCCAAGAGGTAGCCCTCCTTTAGAAAATTATATTTACCCCATTATTGACTTTTTGAAAAGTGGTCTACTTACAGACTTCTCAATATTTTTCCTGTAAAACAGATCCATATTTACAAATACTACTACATTTCAGATGGATCGCTCTGCAACCTTCGGAGGTAGGGGATAGATCGCCCTTCGTTTTCGAATCGACTCGCAGTTGGCCGGTTCTATTCTTTCACTTTTTCAGGCTCTATCGATCATTATTTACGAAATTCCATAACGCAACTAAAAAGTTGCCGCGCCGTTGCAAAGTATGGCTGTGTAATCCCGCCCTAACGTCAGTTTGGGCGGGCGGGGTGCACCCTCCGATATAAGGCGGGCGGCAGTCGCTTGCGGGTCAGAGCGCCGGCAGCTCTCCGCTACGAAGCGCTACGCCGTAGACCGTGCTACGAAAAACTTTTACGAGAAAACTTTATCTCTGAAATAATTAACTTGAACCTTAGAATTATTTTACACTAATATCTCTGGGATTTTTTGTTGACTTTTTGTGATTGATTGCCTTGTTGTAAACAGAATCATCGGTATCACCAGCTAAATGATTTTAAGGCGCTTTGAATCAGGTAAGCAATCCAAGATACACGTAAATACTGCTCTTTGCCCGTTAGTCGATTGGATTTTGAGGCTATCTCATCATCTAGGGCATTTCCATTGAATCCTTCGATAAGTGGGTACCTACCGAAGTTATTTTATTAGAAAGAACTTTTCGGTTTCCATCTTTATCGCATGTTTTCATCGTACCTGAAAACTTACAGAAGAAACTTTCTAATAAATACGGTAAACAAAAAAGTAAGTACCTTAGGAACCCGTGTTTTTTTACCGAAATTATTTTTTATTCCAAGAGGTTACCTATGGGCACAAATTCTACACAACAAAGAGTTGACCAAAAAAAAAAGAAGGGTTTCAATAACCAGCCCCTTAGTCGAGTTATCGAATCGTGAATGGAATGTACGTATCGTACCTACCTACTTTATAAAATACCTGCTAAAAGTGGTGTATTTACTTATAAATGGTTATGTGCCTTCATATTATTTCCACTCTTTTCCGTGTAAGTGCTCACTTGTTCATACTTAATACAACACTTATTCAGTGCTAAAAACCTAAAACGAGCTCAAAAGGGACTTCTACTATAAACGTTCTGTTAATTTGCCATATTAAATCAAAGCCGAGCATCCAAAGCCCTTTAAATCTCGGGTAAATAAAACACTTTTCTCGCAAACACACCTAAAGTTAATTTTCCTTTTATTCTCTCATTTCCATGACGAGCGGCCGACAAGGCACTTATCGTTTTTGTTCGTGAACACGCTCAATTTTTATATTAAAAGCTGTTTATTCGCTTTGACGTTGATGCAGACACGATCTAGGAAGCTTGCCGCCTCTCTGGCGCCTGCATGACTTGGACTTTGCTCCCTTTCAATGATCGGGAATTGGTCTGAAAAAAAATATGCAATTATACTACTACACGAATTCATAAACTCTTTATTGCACACAAGTTAAATCATTTACATTTATCATTTACAAAGTTAACAAATAAAGGACATCAATAGCTAGCTTAACCCTAAAATAGTTTTCTTACAGTAAACCTTTATGAATATTTTCGTCTCCTTTATTATTTAAAAAATATTCTTTACCAATATCTGCTAGCGGCTTCGCACGCGTTTTCCGGAATAAAATTAGCCTATATAGGTTATTCTAGGTCCAAAATTCATCTACTACAAGGTATATATTTTGTGAATAATTAGTTTCTGGATACGTCCCTGCTGTCGACTCGAGTCGAGCTCTATGAAGCTCTAAAGTGGAATAACGCAAAAAGCTGAAAAAACGCAAGCTTGCATACAAACTTCCTAGCACTAAAGTTGTGTAGGGTTTGACTGAACTTCCTTTATGCAGGGTAAACTTGGAAGGCACTACATCGTAGCTGTGTTCGTAGCAATTAAGTAGAACATGCAAGCATATAATTAGGCGTGTTTTAAAAAACGATAAACCGAGTTGAAAATCCGGTACCTACCTATAAATATTAGGTCCTTACATATGAAATTGGCGTTTTGTATGGGAGGAACAAAAAGTCGAATATTTTTTAATATAATATATTTAATTAATCAAAGTATGAACCATTATTTTCTATGCACTTTTGCCATCTTATAGGTAGTTCATTGATCCCTTTACTAAAAAAACCAGTCGGACGGGAATCAATAAAATCTTTGAAGGCGATTTGGACTGCCCCATCGGAGTTGAATTTTTTCCCTTGCAAGAAGTTATCCAAATTTCGAAAAAAATGGTAATCTGTTGGAGCAAGGTCCGGGGAGTACGGAGGATGTCTTAGACTTTCCAATTGAAGCTCTTCTAATTTAGTAGCCGTCTGTTGCGCAGTGTATGGTCTAGCGTTGTCGTGAAGCAGCAGTGGCGTGGAGCGATTGACCAGCCTAGGTTGTTTAGCCGCTAGCTTTTCCATCATGGTTTGCAATTGCTGACAATAGACATCAGCCGTAATAGTCTGGCCAGATTTGAGAAAACTGTAATGAACAATACCGGCACTAGTCCACCAAACGCTTACAAGTAACTTTTTTGGGGTTAATTTTCGCTTGGGCCAGGATTTGGCTGGCTGGCCAGGATCCAACCATTGCGCTGAGCGCTTCCGATTATCGTAAAGAACCCATTTTTCATCACAGGTAATGATTCGGTTTAAAATACCTTCATTATTGTGCCGGTTTAGTAATGTAACGCAGCAGTCGACGCGCGTTTGCCGGTTTGCTTCAGTCAATTCGTGAGGTACCCACCTTTCAAGCTTTTTAATCTTCCCAATTTGCTTCAAGTGAATTAAAACAGTTTTATCACTAACATCGCAGCCTGCAGCTAACTCGGACGTGGTTTGCGATGGATCCGCTTCCACAATAGCCTTCAACTCTTCATTATCAACTTGAGTCTCAGGCCGTCCACGGGGCTTGTTCTGCAGGTCAAAATTTCCAGAACGAAAACGTTGGAACCAAAAACGAACTGTGTTTTCTTTTGCAACACGACCGCCATACACATCATTCACCCTTCGAGTTGTTTCCGCAGCACTAGTGCCACGGCGGAACTCGTACTCGTAAATAATGCGATATTTTAAGTTTTCCATTTTGTAAAATGAGTGACGCAAACAGAAAAAAACAGAAGAAAAAAAACAAATGAATGACGATCATCGAAGCACAAATACATGAGTCTATAGCTGTACAAATTTGAATTTGGAATTCCTTACCAAAGAGGAGAAATTTGTGATTAAAGTGGCCAGTACGAAAAACGCCAATTTCATATGTAAGGACCTAAGACCTAATATATACCTATAGATAATATTCATCTATGTCTCGGACGAACGAAATCATCCCAGGGAAAGTAAGGGTACTTTCCCTGACCGAAGGTCTATGTTCACGTGCAAAAAATTGAGTTTACCTTGGCGACATCTAGTTATAATACAAGTCTAATTTAGTTTGATGACACATTGATGAAACTGTTGACGCCCGTTGCCATGGAAACCATTAATTAGGAGATTATTAAATTATCATATTCGAAGAATTTTTACACATCTTTTTACACAGCGCATAGCAATTCCTCGAGAACCAAACTAATAGATAAAAAAGATAAAATAAATAAAAAAAAGCTAATAAATACTAATCCCTGGGGAATAATTTTTTTAGGGAACCACCTTGAGATCATTCTCTATACAATAGTGAAAGAATCAGTAAAATCGGTTAACCATAGGTTGAGTTACATAACTACATAAAAAAAACATACAGACAAGCTGAGAACCTCCTCCTTTTTGATGTCGGTTAAAATGGTTTTTATTTTGATTGGCTATTTGTCAGAAATAACTCATTGTAGGTAGCTCTTTCAAAATCATATTTTTTAAATAAAATTTCTACGAATTTATTCTTAAAATCGTGGTGATTATCCAAGATAATCCTGCTTTTAAACAAAGGTCTCAAATCAAAATCTTCAATCCCCATTATAAATCCGTGATTTTGCGAATTACAAACTTTTGATGGAAAAATATATTAATTAAACTCCGCAAATGCGCTTGTGGAAGGGAGGCTCATCAAAAATGTATAGAATTCCTATAATTTGCATAAAAGTCATTTTATTGCCTCGAAAGACAAACAGAATGGGATATTAGCTGTTGGAATGAATCCTGAATTGCGGTAACTGTCTGCCTACCGAGTCGCGTCTACTGACGGCCCGCTACCATGCCAGTACCTCACCTACAGTTTGTCTACTTTGCGGTTTTATTGCTTTTGTTTATTTTTCCGTTGCCGATAGGAACATAGCTCGCTCTTTAGACAGATTTATTGAAGCGGACAGAAATCGGAGTCGCGACACACAGGTTCACAAACCTTATACACCTACAGCTTTTTATTATTATTCTCTGAGCCGTTCTTTTGGTGGGGTCCTTTGATTGATTTCTTTGTAGAAGTTACAAAGGCTTCATTAGGGCTCACAAAGTTTTTCTACCGACAAAGTCAAAGTCAAAAACTCTTTCTTTTCATAAATACAATAAATGTAGGTACACTTAGAAAAGGTCAAATTCTTAATAATTAAACACTGACACGGAAATGAAGTGAAGGTTTTGATTTCTGTGGTTTCGGTATGAAGACTAAAGTAAAGAAGCGACGAAGAAACCTTTAGCCTGTTAGTTAGTTGTTATTTTTCGAGTTGAAGCAAGTAGATGTGTTGTGTGGGTCTATAATATTCTATAACAATTCATTTTCTATTTGTATTTCTATAAATACAAGTCTTTATTAAAAATAAATATATAATTGCGTATAATATAGTGTAGTGTCTGCGGGTTCCATTCCCAGCTCCGAACAAATCTTTACATGACTTAGGTATAGATATTTGTGGATGGGATGTTTCATACAACTACTCATATCGAGTAAATATCTTCACCTATTTATTGCTTAGTTTTCCGCTACTGAACTTCAAAAACCCCATTTCGAGTTCCGTTTACTATAACCTACATATTTACTTACATCAAACTTACTTCAAACTCTCATAACAGAACTCTGCAAGTAAGAATTATTTTATATTACAGCTACGAAGCAAAGTTTCAACATTAGGGAACTTTATGCATTATATTTGGCTTAGTTTTGTGTAAACACAATTTAACAATATTTTTCAATAGGTAATAATTTCAGAACAGCCTTAGCGATTATTCAATTCAATTATTCAATATTCAAAAGGTAATAATTTCAGAATAGCCTTAGGTCTTTCTTCACACTACATTGTGTGAATTACCTAAAGGTAAATTGGGTTTTGATGTTAACTTCACCATTTAAATAAGAATAACAAAATTCTAAATAGAAAAATATAAAAAGTTAACGAGTTACAACCGTGTGGGTTTAATTATGCCCGGAATAAAGTAACCCTTTTCAGTACATCTTTTATTTATGGCATCATGTATATCATGAAAATGTCAATCGCAAATTTTGTTTGTTAAATCATTCAAAACAGTTTTAGTTAAACACGAGTAATTGTGATAAATAATAGATTAGTACAAAACTACGTAGTTTTATCAGTTTCGTACAGGTAATTTATGGAACTCGGGGAGTTACGATCTTACGCTACTGGTAACACCAGAAAACAGATTCGTATTCTCATTCGCCGATGGCGTCGATGACGTAGGGCTTGTGTCACCCACTTGGCCGTGATATC
Source organism: Eupithecia inturbata (assembly GCA_963662085.1). Classification (NCBI taxonomy): domain Eukaryota; kingdom Metazoa; phylum Arthropoda; class Insecta; order Lepidoptera; family Geometridae; genus Eupithecia; species Eupithecia inturbata. The sequence goes on from OY759195.1 coordinate 7,688,721, forward strand.
TCGGAATGCCATACCTTATTTTAAAATTTAGTTCGGCTTACGTTATGTTTTAAAAATTGTTTCGTATGTAGGTTTGATCCACCTACGTTAATAATGCTGTGCCAAGCTACGGCGTAGCAAATAGCTAGTACGCTATGCTACGCCGTAGCCCGTAGCATAAGGAACTCCTTAGAGAGAATAGAGGTCCTAGTCTCGAAGCATTATTGATCTTATTTTGAAATTGTCGTACCGCACCCGCGGCGCCGTACTGTAACATTAACGATTGCCTATAAATTGAGATGGTACCCAACTTATTTGAACTTATGTGGTACACATACTTTCAAAATTAGTAGAATAAAGAGTTTCAGCTTATTACGTCCTAGGAACCAAAGCATAATAATTATACCTACCTACCTTATACGAATATTTTGTAAAAGCATTTGAGATATGAAGCTTTCTTTTAATGTTACTTTTAAGCTACCTAATTTGTTTCAAGGCAGCAAAGGTACAGGAGCGTAAGCCAATGAAACATTCGCAAAGAATTTTAACAAGAAGTTGATGAAGTTTGAAAATATTCAATGAGCTCTGTGTAATTATGTCGAGCAAGTTGGCGCATTCATTACCTTGTTTCGTTCAATATTCATCAGGGGCCTGTTACATGGCTGGAAACATCCAACCACTTCGCCACAATATCCGAAGCATAAGCGAATATAAAAAGAAATGAATCTGTCAATACATATAAAAATGAATCCCTAATTCCCTTGGTCACGGCATCACGCGTGAACGGCTGGACCGATTTCGCTAATTCTTTTTTTGTTGTTTGTTATTGTTAGGTGTCAGGGTTCTTATGAAAGCAAAAATTAAGAAAGTTGCACTTAAAATTAGGAAAATTAAAATAACTTAACGACCATAATACCAATTCGAATTCTATATTTATAGTTAAGACACAACGTCAGGTCAACTAGTCCAAAATAAATATATTCGAGCGTATTGGCCCTTTCGTCAGTCGCATCGACCTATTCTGTGACAGTGATGAAGATTTTACGCCCTGTTGAGGTTGTTGTCCCGACTTTAAGAACCGTGTATTCGGTATTTTAGGAGACATTTTTACTTTTCAACTGCCAAATCCTAGCAAGAACACAAATTACATGGAAATTACGCTAAGTTCGTTTAGAATCCGCAACAAAGGCTTGTTTGTACGGAGTTCCGAAGTTTTTGTTATATAGAGGGTTTGTACGGACTTAAATTAACCTTTTATACGAATCTACAACTCAGTACTGTGTTTGTCAGTTGTTCTTAGAAGTAATTTCCTTTTATATTATTCACACGTATCTAACTGTAAAATATTATATAACATTAAAAATATTTAACATTATTTGTTACAGATGCTGAATCGGACGTTGCAGCAGCTCAACTTAGGCATAACATAGCTTCAGCTTAACCCAGTTTCATCTAAAAATAGTACAAAGCTTTCGAACTTACAGCGTATTTTTACACGGCAAATAACCATCGCTATTGTATACAACGTAGTGAGATTCTATCGCGTAGTTTTATAGGGGAAACAATGCTAAAGGGTCTCATAAAGCATCGGTATCTTGGTTGTGATTTCAGTCGGGTTGTGTAGGTGCAGGGTAGAGGGGATAGGGGGTAGGGGGTAGTTATGTGTGAAGATAAGGAGGAGGCGAGGAGTGAGGCGGCCGAAAGTCCGAGGAGGCTGTGCTGGGCGCGCCGCCCGCCCGCGCCGCAGCCCGACACCAGGGGGCTCTGCTGTGCTAAGCTGCTCAGGAAGAATGGGAAACCTAAGAAAGTAAGGACCTTATTTTTTATTTATAATGAACTAGATTCACACCGCAGCATATCAGTGATAGCTGCATTGATATTCTCACACATCAACCATTAGATACCTACTTTAGATAGAAAACTAGGTAGGTACTATTCGTTATTGTATTACTAATAGTAGGTAATCTTCTATCTACTGTTAGTTATTATTATAAATTTATTAATATTAAACTAGGTATTGGAAATAAATATAATATACTAGCTGCTGCCCGCGGCTACGGATGCTCTTTTCCGGGATAAAAACTAGCATATGTCCGTCCCCGGGGTTACCGTTTACCTCGCTGCCAAATTAAGAAGGCGTGAAAAGGTTACAGACAGACCGATAGAGTTACTTTCGAATTTCTTATATTATTATGGGTGTATGGACGAGGTACAATCTACCGCTGGGTAAGTAATTTAATCACGAAAATCCAATAGCACATGTTTATGAAAAATATTATGACTAGCGTTTTTATTTTCGTGTAGCTCATGTTAACAGAATACACTTAATAAAACCACGTTATTCGTTAATATTCATTATTTAGTTATAGTTATAGTCATAAAACTATTACTTTATGCGAGTTCACCATATTAGACGAGTTTTAGTTTTATAACTGCATTATGTGATAATTTTGCGAATAAAACCGGGGAAAATTGTTAGACTCCTAAAATAAAGTCCTTGGTTCGAAATTTTGCTCAACTCGTCTTTTATAACCTCTCTTTAAAGTTAAAGAGGTGCCTAGATATGTGTGGTGATGTGGTGGGTAAGCAGTAAGTACACTTAGATGCAACTCGGGTCGAGTTGCATCTCATAAGGTGCATAGTGTGTAGGGTTACTTATCAGAGTAACCTAGTAGTATTCCTAGGGTACCCATACTACTTGACCCGTTAATTCAGGGGGGAGGGAGGCCTTCAATATACCACGCTTGGTCACGCAACCCTCCCCCCCCCCCCCCGTGACCAAGCGTGGTATTTTGGTGACGAAAATCTAACCCCTGCGGGTTAGTTTTTTTCGTCACGTAGTCTATATCCAATATTCGTAGGAAAATCTCACGCTTTTGTTGAGGATGTTTAAGATTACAATAAGATTTATTGACATTTATATGTCAATAAAAGAAAAAAAGACTTGTTTTTGTAAATTAATTTCCTGTTACAATATGGTTTTACAAGTTTTTTCTTCATGATAATATTTTTTCTACTTCTTACTATACACGCAGTCTTGTCGTCACGTAGCAAGCGCTGTATTAATAAAAACAAATTAACCTCTCTTCTTCTTTGTCTTGGCATTTACTACGGGTGGTCACCAAGGGGGGTAAGGGAGTAAAAATATGTGAAATATGGGTTACGTAGTATGGATACGTTCCCTTAGCCGAAATCAGAGTATCAACTCTGATTACGTTTTGTTATGCCATTACACTAAAATTCGTGGCAGTTAAGAGCAAATGCAGCTGCATGCAATATCATAAGAGATTCAAGCAGGAACCATTTTCCATAAGTGTTACTTAATTAACGAGTTCACCAACTTTAATGGGAAGGTAAGAAACCATTTTCATTTCCAAAACCATTTTATCGTTCCCTGAATAGAGCCAATTATGATTTCTCTGAACTCTCGAATTGAGAAGTAGTTTCTGTCTGGTTTCATAATAGTTAAAATAAGTTACAAGGGTATTCCAATCCCATTATTTGAAGTATCTAACCCGTCAGGTAGCCATGTTTCAAGGTACAGCGCTTGAGCCCGAATATAATCGAAGTTTGTCAAACTTCTGGACACAGAGGTTGCGAAGATGGCTGCCTATTATTATACAAATATGCCTGGCTTAGCAGCCGTGGCCTTGGCAATCTGATATGGGGCTTACCTTACCTGCCCTATTAATCTAGTTTACCACGAAACTTCTGATCGTACCGTAGAGGTTGAGGGCAGGGTAGCAAAAGGTGAACACAGTTTAGTAAGATAGTAGGAACCTACTAGGTCCTCAGTTAAGACAAGACGCAACATGAACACGGCCAATTATAGAAACAGCAATCTAACACATCAGAGCTGTCGTCCGTAATGTTGATGCACACAATATCAAATCGAAAATTATCAGTATTGCCTCGCCGTCAAGGCAAGGAGTATAAAATAAATCAATGATGATGCTGAGTAGTGTGTGTTGTAGTAGGAAGTTTAATACCTACAACGAATAGATACTGAACGGATCGAGCTGAGATGATTAATTTTTGATAATTTTCGTTATGTGTGCGAGAACCATTAGTATGTATATTATGTCAAGGTTCATAACTAGTAAGACAAATAACTTGGCCGCGGAGCGCAAAGTTCGGATCAAATTAGTTCTTGCTGACGTTCCGCTCGGTCGAGTTTGATTAGGCCCTCCAGGCGAGAATAAATAAGTTACCAGACTCTAAGAAATATATGTAAATGAACCTTTGAGGTCGTTGAGTACATACAAATTATACCGCTGTTGTGGAAATAGTAATATTTTTTAGACCAATTCTTCAAACATCGCAGGGCTATCTATATTTTTATTAAAATCAAATCCAGCGGTTATTTTCAAATGGAGTATTAGAATTACCTACCTACTTATGGTATTTGCACCCATATAATTCGTACTACGCATATATTTTATGTGATTACCTACTTAAGTAAATAAAACGTAAAGGTTTTTTAGCTAATCAAACAAAATCTTTTTATTTGTTTTCGTCCAACCCCTATCGGAGGTTCTATCGTCGAATAGAGATGTTTTTAGCAAACGGCATCCGAGAGTGGTTGCACTCACTATTTTGCAATTCTAAGTTTGGCAAAGAGGTTCCAATCCGACTAATGTGTCTACGCAGACGTATAAGCAATGCTACATAATACGCATCTAAGTGTAGAAACGTACAATGAATAAGTACCTACTGCTCATTTAGACAGAGCTTTTACAAAGAAAGCATGCTTAAGTTTTTTGTGGCCACTTGCTCTAAGAATAAATTAGAAGTTAAAAAATACAAACAAAGTTATCTCTCAGCGTAGCGCATGAATCTACAACGATTCCGAAAGCAAAAAATATGCCTACTTGTTTACCGAAAACTTTCCGGAAGGTAAATCAGAAATGTAATTAATAAAGTTGCAAAGTAGCTAGTTAACGATCAAAAAGCGGAGGTAAATGTTCCAAAATTCACGTCGCACGTAAACTGTCACCCTAATTTTCCTTTAGCGCTAATGAATTTACGTTCAGTTAATTAAGCTTTGCATAATAATTTACAAAAAATCTGATTTGCTGCCTCAAAAAGCGCTGAATTTACTAATTTGTAATTAAAAGTGTTCGAGGGCCTTTGTTTCAGTTAAACTAATTCTAATTAGAATAGAAAAATTATGTCAAAGCGTTTTATAACGTTTTTCCCTTCCTTCTTTAATTTCCGCTTATGCCAGCAATTTTGTTTTTGTTCTGGGGGATTTTTATTTATTTAATAATGAATTAAAAATTGTTTTGTTTGAAGTTGTCTTTATTGCCCACTGGATCCTAGTGTAAAATGTAACATTCTGACATTACTGAAAATATTCCATTAGGTACATACCTAACTATTTTGGTGTGGCTTGCAGCAGTTGTAACCACAGAAATATATCTATGTAGATAGAAGCAAAAAGTTTATTTACCTCGCGTGCTGAAAAGAGGGGCTGGAGAGCGTCTTTGCTCATCGTGAAATGCAGTCCGCTCACGACCGCTTTCCAAGTGAGACGTCAGGTTCTAAAAATAAAATGCCTTGTTGTTCAATAATTAACTCGTGACGTCAAAGCAAAATGTTACACGCTCGGTTTCAATACAAATGGGCGAACTCTTTGCTTCTATCTAGATATATTTATGTGGTTGTAACCTATGCATAAGGTAAAGCACAGGCTTGTCACTCCCAAACACAATTAAAAAAAATCGAGCAGATCAATATATATCTCGGGCCCAGCAGTGTACTACAGACTACTTGACAAAATCCGGAATGCCGCCTCCACCGCGGCGTTTAAAAATAATTTAAAAAAGTGGTTGTTAAAAAAAGGTTTTTTACAATATGTGCGAATTCCAGGAATTGCCTGAATATTGATATATTTAATTATAATAACGTAATTAAGAAATATGCATAAAATTTAGGTATAGACCTATTATATTTAAAAAGTGACTTGTATTAATAAATTCTTGTATTCATGTATAAGAATAGTGCGACGTAAGACAACAATTCCTAACAATTCAAAAAAGAATTATATGATACCTATGTCTAATTTAGCTGCCTACATTATTTTGGTGATAAAATCTTGGTACCTTTATTATAGGTAAATATATAAGGAAAATGTTTGGTTCAGTTTTATGTGTGCATACTTTTCGAGGATTTAAATCCGGTCTCCGTTCCGTATAAATATCGGCTCCTACGTCTCACATTTCCCTAATCACGGTTATCTTTCGCTTCCGGCGAGTTCAGGCTCGGGTACTTTTAGTTGATTCATGAAATAGTTTGAACTTCTTTGCGATTCTGCGTCAATAATCATACATAAGGTACTACCACTGTTGACCGTCGAATAAAGTTCCAAAACTTTAGTTTCATTGTTCCAACCCTTTAAGAGTTTCATTGTTGACTTAAAACTCTAATCAGTTATGTTAAGACCTTCGTTATAATCCAAAGTTTGTTTCATTCCGCCGCCTTTTCCATGAAACATATTGTTAATGATTAAAATGATTATATGAAAATACTCAAGGTAGAAGAGGCAGTGAGAGGAAAATAGGAAATATTTGACGGCACTCGTGATGGATGTATGAAAAGGTTGATTGATGTAAAAAATAAGCAGCAGGAAACAATATTGGAATCTACAGAAGCATAACGAGTATATAAACAAAATAATGTTAACACATTATTTTGTGACACCATTTTGACACGTTATTTACAGACAGCGACAAATGACTGCTTGAACAAAAACAAAACGACATCAATTTACCTTCTATTGGAAAAAGAATGAATAGTTTTAAAAACAGCTTTAAATCTTTTGCCAATCGATGCATCGCTAACGCTAAATCAGATTAATGTTCCATCGTCATTGAAGAATTGGTTTGTTAAGACCCTAAGTCTAGATTCTGAGTGTAATAAATCGTGGAAGAAGGGCATTATATACTTCCTCCGATTACTTACAGGATTTATTTATATTTTTATATCAATTCGAGGTAAGTACCTAGGGATCCACCAAGACAACGCTTTGCTGAGGTATTTTGTTTCCAACTCAGTTGGGTTAATCTTTTTATTTGAAAGTTGGGATCCCGTCGGACGTTTCAAAATGCATCTCTGTCGATGCCTGGCCGGTTCAACACGAACTTATCCTTCGCTAACTACTTCAGAACAGTTCTTTCTTGTTCTTGAACCGATCAGTTTTCCAGCAGCTGTTCGAATTCTAAACTACTTCCCACACAGAACACTTCTACAAAAATGGAATGAGATTTATCGCAAAACTATAGTTTACTTCGAAGTCTGATTACTTAAGTAGGTAATGAAGTAGAATCTTATAATTCAACTTGGAGTTACAATTGAAATAACTTTTGAAAAGTTGAGGAAAGCTACGTGCAAAGGCAACTATAATGAGAAGAACTTTGCTTACACCGTGTACAAAAGATATCCTACCGAAGTACTAGTCTTTGAAAGCTCCGACGAAACCCAAGAATGTGGTAAATACCGCTAGTTTCAATAAAACGCTAGAGGTACTGGCATTATCAGTTCTTAAACGCTTCGAATGAGTGGAACTTACAGAATGCTTCAACTTGTTCAATATCGGCGGCCCGTCGCACAGTGGATCGAAAAAGCCCTTCCTATAGACATAGAACTTTTTTTTCTAAACATGATTTTTCTTATTGGAAACCAAGACAGAATCTTATTAGAAGCCCAAACTATATCATATTTTATGAACCTAGGTGATAATGACGCAGAAAAGATTTTTTGAACTTTAATTTGTATGGAGAAAAACATGAAAATCGATATTTTTCGGCTCTCGTGCGAGTGCCCGTTATTTCCTCCGGCATAAATAATGTTCCTATTTTTTACTATCTTTTGACATATAGCACATATGGGGCACTCGATGGACTTCAGGTGAAAAAAAATTAAATATATTTTTAAATTTTCATTTTGCATTTTATTCATTATACAAGGTACATTACGACCTAAAAATAATATTTCAACTCACCTAATTATTGTTACAGTTTTAATGCAATATTTCACCAGCCATACTTTATAATTTTACCTGATAATTCCATATTATATGGTGGTTTTATGATATTTAGCCGTTAAAGACGATACCTATTGTATATTTTTTTGTTAAATTTACAAGGGGCCATTAAGTTAGGTACTCGACCTTATCATTGTTACAAAATTTACTGCAGAGGTTTACCTACTTATCTTAAACTACCTGCTAACCCGTCACTTATGATTGTATTATTATTCTAAGAATTCCTTAAGCCCCTTTGCTTTGTTATTAAAAATGGATGTTATTTTAGTAGGTACTTACCTAATTAACAATTTGTCATTGTCTAGTTTTTTCTAGTAGTCGTTAGCCGGTATGAAGTAAGTATAAATATGGAGGGTTCTGAATATTTTTTTAGTTATATTAAAACATACTACGTAAAACATCTGTGAAATTTCGAGTTAAAAATGGAAAAGCATAGTGTGGTGACCAATCTGGATCTATTTGTGATTCTAAAACAGTCTGGCAAGCTTGGAAACTATTTAAAACTGTTAGAAAGTGTTAAATTTCAGTTGAATTTGAGTTTATCTGAAGAAGATACAGACACTCTCCAAGAATTCTGTCGAAGGTTTAGTCAGTCTGTGATAAAAAGAAGAAATCTGCAAAATGTAACACAGAAACTTTCAAAAAACACTATACAGATTGGTTGGAGCAGAATATCGAGTGGCCAACTTGTGTACGTGAAAATATACGACCACAACAGCTAAATACTGCAATTCAAGAAACAAGTGAAGCTGGCGAATTGTTTTTACCCTCTCCGAGTACATCAACTGTTGGAACATCAACGAAAACGGCTCCCAGTCCGCGCAAACCTTTCACAGAACTTGGAACAAAACAAAAGGTACGAAGGATTGAAAATTATAATTATAAAGGCCGAGAAAGTTCAGAATTGGCCTTTGCTTTAATTGCTAATATGAAAAATGAGGGTAAAGATATTTTGGCAGCAGCCATAGATCATATTCTAAAGAATCCAAAAGAGGCGGAAAAAATCGTGGAACAAGCAAATGAAAAAAATAGATGTGTTTTCACCCCTACCAAAGCGCTCGGCTTATTACAGTCACTTAAACTATCAAAGTGGCAGTATATAACGTTGAGAGAATCTGCCATTCAAGAAGGCATTACAAATTTGTATCCATCATATTACAAAGTGCAGCAAGCCAAGATGGATTGCTTTCCTCCGAAAGACGCAATCACTGTTACAGATACAATGGCCAAAGTAGCTCTTCAAGCACTATTTGACATAACTGTTAAAAGAATAATAAAAAGTTTACCTGACGAGATTACAAACCAATCAATGATATTAATATCGAAATGGGGATTTGATGGTGCCTCAAGTCAGAGCACATTAATTCATTGATCCAGAAGACACAGATTCTGACACAGATGCTGATATGGATGTGTCTTTTAATATGTTCTAATTGTTTTACAGAAACGTTGTAACTTATATATAGGTACATAATACGTGTTTTTTAAATAATTATTGTGTATGATAACTTGTAATATAGAAAAATTTGCCTTGTGTCTAAAAAAATAGTAATATTTATTTCGTGTGAATTGTTTAATCGCCTTTGTAGTTTGTAATTATTATTCTTTTCTTTTTAAAAATAATGACTGTATTTGATAATTATGCTTTTACTTTAACTAAATATAAAAATTTTATATATTTTCATTATTATGATGCAGGTGAAATATTACATTAAAATTGTAACAATAATTAGGTGAGTTGAAATATTATTTATAGGTCGTAATGTACCTTGTATAATGAATAAAATGCAAAAAGAAAATTTAAAAATATATTTTATTTTTTTTCACCTGAAGTCCATCGAGTGCCCCATATGTGCTATATGTCAAAAGATAGTAAAAAATAGGAACATTATTTATGCCGGAGGAAATAACGGGCACTCGCACGAGAGCCGAAAAATATCGATTTTCATGTTTTTCTCCATACAAATTAAAGTTCAAAAAATCTTTTCTGCGTCATTATCACCTAGGTTCATAAAATATGATATAGTTTGGGCTTCTAATATGATTCTGTCTTGGTTTCCAATAAGAAAAAGCATGTTTAGAAAAAAAAAGTTCTATGTCTATAGGAAGGGCTTTTTCGATCCACTGTGCGTCGTCGGCGTCGGTGGAGATTTTAAAGCGTGCAATAAAAGCGAGACGCCGCCGCCAGCTTTGAATTCTCACCAGACACGCAGGAGGTGGGTATTTACAATGGTGTAACGTGCTAAAGTTTTCAAGAGATATGATAATGTTTTCATGGAGTTTTGGTGGATGTGTTACCGATGTAACATACGTTTGTATGTTACATCGGTAACATACAAACGTTGATTAAGAAATACTTGCATCTTCTCATCGCCTTCTCTTTTTTGTAATTTTTACCCGAGTGCGCAAGAGCGTGCGTTATTTTTCAAGAGTTGTGTTAATGATGTGACCTACTTTGCATTTGTAAACTATTGAACCTACCTACCTGTAAGTAGTAATGATATGATATTATACATTAAACCATCGTGAATAAGGCAACCATCTAGTTCCATGAAGTTACCACAAACAGGCAGGTAACGTTTCGCTGGCAGGTACCTGCTCCGTGGGCACAAACAAACATTTCATCTAAGAATCACCGGAAACACTTTCTGCAATACAACTTTCCCAGTAACTGATCCATCATTTCCGCTTACATTTTCACTTCCCCCGGGATACTCCATAAAATAGATGCGAATATCATCTCGCACGGAATTGAAATCACTGGCTTCGAGAGCTTCGTGTACGTGACTTTAAAACCCTTGCAGTGTTCAAGGATATCTCTAAATAATATTTACCTTGCCGCCGGTTTCCGATTGGCTGGCTCTTCTCCGCCATAGATAGCTTTCCTTTGAGGTGAAAATTGGTATTTATTCCCTAGCGTTTTGTTGTACGAATGCTTTGACAGTCGCGTATTTCTTCTATTTATTTGATTAGGGTTCTCGAAACGGAAAAACTATATTTTCGAGAATTTGCGACTCGATTGGCAATATCGAATAGAATGAACTTGATAGTTTACGATAGTTACAAAATGGTGTGGCACGAGACCCAGCAACTTTCCTAAGATATCGGCTTTTACGACGGAGCAGACACTGCGGCATTTTCTCTTTTGTAAGTGTATCGTATGAACAGATAAACATAATTTATCTATTGATTGCGTCTTGTTTATTTGTAACAGATTTCAATTCAATTTCAATTCGCTTATAGACTTAATTTTTGGCTACATGCAGGCTAGCTTACTTATCTAACTGTATTGGTACTGAACCAACAATTTCACGGCGACAAAAGAAGTTCTAATCAACAGCAATAGGACTACCTACCTACTCTCTCATACGAGTAAATAATCTTCCTGCAAAACCAATAAAGCAATCCAATGTATATTTATCCAGGAATTCATTAGAAATAAATGTGAGGAGTTGGGACGAGGCTGGATCCATTATCCCGGCGCGGCCGATGGGTGCACGACAAACACTCGCTGTCACCCTCATATCTCCGACCCGACTCCGAGACAATCATTCCATGCGAGTATACCTAGTATGACCAGAACGAATAATTTGATAATACCGGTATTTTTATTTTATTATTTTATTTTAACAGATGACACATCAGCTTAAACACAATCAAACAAGTTATCACCAGATCCCATTATTAAAGGTAGTTCAGCAAATTTTTCCTATCCGCTAAGTACTAATAATAAATTGAGTTTATAAGGTTGACATATTAGGCTCAATTGCCTCTTACTTAAAAACGTCACTTAGTTATACCTAAGTATTAATTTGTTTTTTTCTACTTGGTATACTAAAAAATGACAACCCACGTGGCATTGTTTCGTGAGGAGAGTAATCTGCAATTTTTTTTGTATAGATTAGTATTAAGTACCTAGTATTATGTCAAATAACTAACCCTAAATATATGTACATACTTGTTTATATTTACTAACAAATTATGGATCCTATTGTTGTCCTAAATAAAATATTTTATATATTTATTTATAATTATACAAAATCTTGTGATTTAATTTTGATATCGGAATCAAAGCCTATGGTCCTATAATCGTAAAGGGTTCTATCTATATCTGGGCTTACCTAGATTAATTCGCTTAATGGCGTCGTGTGTGAGTGAGGCGTTTGAATGAGAGATTAGTCTTTATCTGGCCACAGGGGCCACAGATATCACCTCTGTGATCCTGGCATTAGGAGCTGTACTGAATCTACGTGAATATTCAATGTAAAACAACAAAAATCTCGCATTATCTATTACTAAGATGTAGTAAGTATTTCTTTTTTAATGTTTTTATTGACAAAGAAAATTACAATCAAATAATAAAAACAAATTAGAACTAGTATTTACAATTGAAACAATTAAGCTAACTGCAGACTGTTGCAAACAATCTACAGGTAGCTCAACTGATCCATATCAATACCAGTCAGAAGCGTCCCTAGACGCTGGCTGCATTGCCCCCTGTAAGGCAATGCTGATGCGCTGCCAGATACCCACCAGCTCTTGGTCGTCGCGTCGACCAGACGCTCAGATAACTTTTTAAAAATCCGGGGAGCCTCGTTACCCCACGGTCTCGACCCCAAAGGGAGCAAATGTGTAGGCTGTGTCGAGACCTGCATATTTGCGTCTCTTGAGATCCTCGGCCAAATCTGCCGCCGCACCAGCCCTCACGGATGTCTTCGGAAAATGCACCTATGTAAGTAAGTATTTTTTTTTTTTAATTATTTAAATTATGTTTTAAATAAATTATAATCGTAACGAGAGAAGAAACCTACCTACCTTAAAATCAGCCCATGTGTCGTTCATACATGTATTTATAAAAAAAAAACAACTATAGTTATATTCTTCTGTCTCTGCGAATAAAAATCTATTATGATATTTCAAAAGAATGTACATATAACTCTCAACAAAAATAAGATAGTTTAGTAAGAGAGACAGTGCCATGAAAAAGTTATTTTACGTCGATATTTTATGGAGCAGTATCGCAGTGTTGTATTTATTACGGTTGTTTTATTGCTTCTCTCAGTTTTTCTGTTTACTTTTACAAGAGTTATCAAACATGAAACTTTAATGTAGGAAAAGAATGCAAATATTAGTTATTGCAAATTTTTGCACATACATATGTATTTTACCAAACTCTTAATCCATATTAATATTATAAATCCGAAAGTAACTATGTCTGTCTGTATGTCTGTTTGTTACATTTTCACGCCTAAACGGCTGAACAGATCTCAATGAAATTTGATAGGGAGGTAAATGGTATCCCGGGGACGGGCATAGGATACTTAAAAAGCGCGTGCAAGGCCGCAGGCAGCAGCTAGTACGCAATAAACCCTTAACCCGTTCACTCACATGCCGCTGCGAGGACGAGGCCTACCTGGGCATGAGCGTCATGGACAGTGAAGGTCATGAAGAAAGCTTTAGGCTGACAGCTGCGTAACAGAACGTAGCTTTATGTTAATTAATTATTCATAAGTGAATTGAGGCCTTACTTACATAAGTAGAAGTAGGAAGTCGAGGAAGTGTTGATCATTGATACTTAGTTTTGTAAACTATGTGAACATGCCTCACCTGTTACTGTCATTCAAACTTTGGTGAACATTAGGGCCTGTTAAAATTTATACGGAAGTTCAAATTAGGAATATATGTACTAAACTTCGTTAACTTGTGTTAATATTAAATTCCTGTATAAATAAAAGTAGGTATAACATTACTTATGTCAATAAAAGTATAAGAAGCAAAGAGTGAGTAAAACATACTGAATTTTAAAATTGTAACACTGCAGAAAAAAATCCATGTAAAAAATTTAAAAGTATGTTTAATAAGCTATTTCATAAAGGTCATCTACATTATTTTTCAACTTATAAAACACTTTGCCTTGGCTTTCCCAGGGACTTTTCATGTTTAAGTATTCTTTTATGAATGGTCAAAGAGAACACTATTTTCTCTTCGGAACTATTTTATACGGAGCGTCATTTTGTTCGTGAAATACAATAAAAGCCTTTGTTCTAGCTTGCGATTAGAACGAGTTTCAATCAGGTTTTTACCGGGAGATCCATTTATATGATTTCGCTTAGATTTACCCAGTTTATGTTATTTTGTTCTATATTAAGTTATTCAACTTAATATAGAATGTAATGCCAAACATGTATACCACATGTTTGGCAATATATTTTTATTACCTAAGACCTACGTAACAACATGTAACAAATTAACAAATGGTGCTAAATGATAAGTTTTACTTTAACAAAATACGTTCAATTAGATTGGAGTCCCTCGTTATAATTTTTTCTTACATATTTTGTTTGTTATAAATACTAACTAACTGTGCCGCTTCGCCCGTTAATAATTCAAAATTTCCTCGGATTACTTTTTTTTTTTGCGCGAATCCCTAACTCTTTTTCGAAACTAAACATACACATACATATAACATCGGCCAACTGCCAATGAAACTCCCGTCAATATCGGTCCAGCCGATTCGGAGATAAGTCAGAACAAACAAACAGACAGACAGACAAAAGCAAATTAAACTACTGTCTATAAGTCACTAAATCAACCTATGATCTTTGCATGCTTCTAGCAGATACGTACAACCTAAAACTATTCCTTTGACTATGGCGCCACACAATCTCCATAGAAATAACATTTCCTATAAAGTGAAAATTCGCAAACAGTTTCCTTGTTTTCAATAAGTCTCGGCTTTGGCTCGCGTACTATTTCTCTCAATAATGTAAGTAGGTAGATAGAGACTGCTTTTCTCGTCTGTTTGCAAAACATTCACAACTTTTCTATTCAGTAAATTTTTTTTTTGTAAATCTTATCAGTTATGTGAATACTGAATAAGGACACGTAAGAAAGTTTTGTGGAAGTTTCGCAGGAAAAATAAGGACAATTTTGGCCGCCAATATCTTGTAAGTTTTTCATTCGCTCACGAGAAGACATGATAAAATATTAAGTAGTCCGCATCCCTTTTCTAAACTTCGTAAAGTGCTTAAAACTAAATCACTATAATAAAAACGGTTTGTAGTAGTAGAGGTAGTCTTAAATATTTTTGTATTTTAGGAGCACGTGTAACCCCCGTCCCTATTTGCATTTGCACAGCAGTGGGGCGAAAGTGTTTTTCATTGTCCTCTCAGTTCCTGGTGTGACAGACGAAGGCTTTTTGCGGCCCCTGCCCTAAAGAGGGATTCACTGAACCTTCACGGATCTTGCGTTTTGCCCTTTTCCAGGAAAACTATTATGACTTATTCTATTGAAATAAAGAACCACTGCAGAAAATCCTTTCAAGGTGCACTCGTTTGTGAAAGCTTTTATTGAAATCGCAGATTCTCTTTGGGGTTTTGTGGCAAGTTGGGGATACGTATTTTAAAAACAATGCATGCAGGCGTCCTTATTTTATTATCAAGTATGCAAAGCAGATTAAAAATAACTGATTCAAGAATATACAGGGTGCCACGAAAAGGGTGTACCAACTAGGGGGTGATTCTGGACATCGAGGGGGTCAACGTTTGTTCTAAATCTTTTTCAATTTCGTAATTTTTTTACTATTTTTGAAGAAAGTTTGAGACGTTTTATCTTCATATTCGTTATCTTTAACGTGTTTTCTTACGCTATTATTATTTTTTTTAAATATCAAAGGATTTACTACATTAATGGTTATTTTTTGTGACAAAACACTGGTTTAGCGGATAAAACCAGCCAAAAAAACATTTGTGAAATGTTTTGTTATGTTAAATAATGCAAGAATGCGTGAAAAGAACATGAATAGGAAGAAAACAAAAACTATATGTGTTGCACAAAAAAACTAATATCAAAAAATCTTTTTTTTTCAAGTTGATCCCCTCGGGGTCCAGAAGAATCACCCCCTTTCGGCTTAGTACACATTTTCCGTGGCACCCTGGATATTCTGTTTTTTTCGTGACCTTTATTGTTTGCGGTCCTCGAAGGTTGTACTTTATATTCATACTGCGGTTTAGCTTCAATCCTACCGCATAACATGAAACGGTTATTGTTATTCGATGCTATAACAAAGCCTACCAATAATAATTCCGTAGTAGAAGTCACTTAGCCGAAAAATTGTGATCGGTTGCGCTTAATAAAATGTTGTAGGACAGGGAACTGCCATTTGTATACAAACTTAGATTTTCTCATTTATTATTCGGGGTGGAGTGCGCTGGAAAGGTTCTGTGATCGAGAGCCCGCGGCCGCGCTCCTTGTCTTTCCAGCATTTTTCTCAGGGCTCTAATTCGCGGTATTCGCCTCACGTGGCCTCCGCTAATGAAAGACTCTCTTAAGCGACTGCGCCTGAGTCCGGAATTAACAAGTTCCAAATACAATTCAGTCTTAAATAAAGTTCATTTTGACGGCGGTAAAGTGGAAAACTTCCACCGCCTTCCGCGAAAGAAACCTAAAGTTTTACTTATAATGAGATACCTCGAGCGTTTACCTCCGAGTGGGCTCATTCGGAGTGTTTTAATAGCTACTAATGATTGCAGGTAGATCGAGTTTTGACGAGGATATTTTTAACTTCGTGGTGCCTGATAGTAATTGGTGGTGGGTTGCGGTTTATCTGCGAGGTAATTATGAAAAAGCCCGTGGTTTTTCCAGCGGCCCTACTCCTCGCCCGGCTGATTGCTAATTCCGCGACAAAGAACACCATTACTCGACCGCGATGTAACTAATGAAAATATCTCCCAACTCCGCCGCAGTCTTTACTTTATGTAGGTTCTACCGAACGAGTTGTAGGTACGGATTTTATTTAAAATCTACGGTAAATATTTTCATTATCTTTTTATCCAGGCTTTTATATTTGGCCGATAAAAGTTATCTACGATGAGTATCAACAAGGTCAGCAGTAAAAAGTTTATCGGTCAATTTTAGTTTTACATCAATACTTAATCTAATAAAGTGATAGACTACGGCGTAGCAATGCGTACGCGGGACTCGAATTGTCTTGTTTAATATACTCGTATATAAAATCTTATTCAACACGCGAAATTCGACGAGCAGGAATCAATAAACCTAACTCTGCAATATGATAACTTCGTCCTGAAAACATTTCTGTTCGACCAAGTCAACAACATTTGGTGCAAAAATGTTACTAGTCATGTGATGTGTCTCTGTTTTCTTATCAACAAAATGTTAACCAGTAAAGTAGATACGTGTAGATCTCAAAACAACTGCAATCGTTTCGTGCGTGACGGTGATTTTATCGCTAGATACGTGACGTTACATTTTAGATTATTTACGACTATATTTATATTTACGGCTGTCTTTGGCCTATGTTGTATAATTAGTATAGTAACAGGACCGCAACATACCTAAGTCTGTTATGCGTATATCTATTAATTAACATGGGTCTTTGTGAGGGGAACCCAGTAATTTGGCGGCGTTACCACGATCGTATCGGCATGAGGGTGTTTGATTCCGAACTAATTGACCAGTTTGCTTAGTTGATGGTTAGGTTAGGTTGATGGGACTACGGGTGTTGCTACAATCCGGGTTGATAATTTTCTCTGCCAACGAAACTGTAAAGTGTAGGAATTAGATTCGTAAAATCATGTACTTTTATCAATATATTTTTGTTCTTGTTACCAACATTGCTGGTGTCTGATGGTGGCTCATTTTGAAGTATTTTTTTCTTTTCAGACGAATGAGTTTTTTTACGAGAATCCGAGTCGTTAAAGAAAAATATAACTCTTCTTTAGGTTCAATAGCTAGTTTGCTGATAAAAAAGTGTAGGTTAATATTTTATTCGCGGTCTAACGACGACGATACCAATTTTTAAGCCTTATTTAAACATATCTAAGAAAATTTAGTGGAACACGAATTTGCCCTCAATTTACATTCAGGGAGGGAGCGGGCGAGAAAGGCCAGATCGAAAACCGATCGGTTCTTTATCGCGGCCGGGTCACAAGTCCCGCCTACACGCCGTTCCTAACCGCTTACAAACACGTATTTCTACTTGTCTTCTAGACTTGTGGGATTAACTTTTATCTACAATTTTTTTGTGTTTTACCGTTGCTATGTTCAAAAATTGGGGAATATATCATAGAATGAGTTCGTATCGTACCAGATATTCAAGATTTTCTTATCTTTTGTTATTGGACTAGCTGCGCCCCGCGGCTTCGCCCGCGCGGAAATTGATTGCACACTCCCTAGATGTAGTTTTGTGAAAATAAAATACGTGTATCATTATTTACTTTATAGTTTATAACGAATCACAAACTTTCATCAAAAACGACAGTCAATGTCAAAGTTACACGTTTTGCCAAAAATAACAATCGACGTAAAAACTAAATAAATACTTTACGATATTTATTTAGTTTTTTACGTCGATTGTTATTTTTGGCAAAATCTGTAACTTTGACATTAACTGTCGTTTTTTTCTTCGACTGTCTATTTTGTCATACACTTTTTTATTAAATAATTTAAAAAAAAATTGCTGTTTTACACAACATTTAAAATAAAAAAATATCCATTAAAAAATATAGCTTTAAGTTTATTATTTACATACTAAAATATGCTCCGTTAAAAAACTAACAACTTAAAGTATTTGTCAATAATAAAACAAGAGACTAACAAAAATATATCAGAATAGCACTGGAATTGGTAAATAATAGGACTAATAAAAAATAATCAGACAAAAATCTTCCTAACTACATAAACAACCACATTATAACACATTAGTAACGAGTTGCTGTTAAATAAAAAAACAGATATTAAAAAATCCTTAGCTTTTTTGAATACCTTTGTTGTAACATGCTCGGAACTGGAATTTATCCAATATATACATATTCCAATATCGATATTATGAAATTAGCTGCCATAAAAATACGGAAATCTTATACAAAAGACTTGTTTGATATATCAGGCGCTTTTTTAAACCAAATGTTTTCTGTAATTTGGAACCACTTCTGTTTTCTTGTTAACAATGTCATTAAATCAAACACATATCCTAAAATGCTAAAAATGTCGAGACTTACTGTACAAAAGCAAAGGCGACACGGAGGATGTTGGGAATTATAGGCCGATTACCCTGGTCCCTACTCTTTCGAAACTTATAGAGTTTATCATGTTCGATTCCATAATGAACCACTTGCTGAGTAACAGCCTGCTATCTGACTGTCAGCATGCATACAGGCCAGGAAACTCAACTATATCTGCGACGCAAAGCTTTGTGACAAATATAGCGGAATGTCTAAAAAATAAGAAAAAAGTCGCAGATATTTTCCTGGACCTCTCTAAGGCATTTGACTCTGTCAGTCACCAGCTTCTACTAGAGAAGCTGGCTTACTAAGGAATTAGAGGACAAACTCAAAATCTCATAAAATCCTACCTAGAGGGAAGAGAGCAAACTATTGAGGTCAAAATAAATGATAAACAAATCAGTTCAAAGGCAAAAACAATAAAAATAGGCGTTCCCCAGGGTTCGGCGTTAGTAAATACGCTTTTCTTGGTATTTATGAACGATATTGCTTATATAAAAACATCAGGTAAAATCATACAGTACGTTGATGATACCACAGTAATAATATCAGCTGACACTGACCAGGAACTGCTACTAAAAATTAATGAAACAATTGTGATAATACAATTGTCAATGGTTTAAAATGAATGGGCTTATGCTTAATGAAGAAAAAACAAGCGTGATGATCTTTAATGCACAATCTGCACATCAGCCTAGAATAAAAGTACCATTGGACAGTGGAAAATCAATCATCACATCAAGAGCAACAAAGTTACTGGGCTTTGAACTGGACCCTGCATTAACATGGAAAGAGCAAATAGACTTTACATGCAAAAAAAATTGCAAAAGGAATATGCGCACTAAAACAGCTACAACCCATAACATCTGAACAAACTCTAAGGGAAATATATTGTGCATATGTGCACTCTACAATGTTGTATGGAATTATTATGTACGGTAACTCGACGGATTGCGAAAGACTTCTGAAAATGCAAAAAAGAGCAATCAGAACCCTCGTGAAAGCAAAATATCGGGGCACATATAGGGAGCACTTTAAATCACTAGGTATTCTCACGTCAGCAGCTGTATACATTTATGAAGTCCATAAATATGCAAAGCATAATATGAGCCAGATCACATGAAAATAAACGTAGTAATCGACATCAAATGAATTTAAAACCTAATAATCACAGAAAAAAAACTCCCAGCCATTATAGTCCACAAATTATTTAACAAATTGCCACTTTGCATTAGATTGACGGAAAATAATAATTCATATTTAAATAAAGTAAAGACTACTGGAAAAAACCATCTATGTTGTTAGCGAATTTTTAAATAACGACTACAGCCATTGCATTGATAAATTTGATAATACATGACCATGCTTGCAACTTGTCCTTTTAATTTTAACTTTGGACAGGTATTTATTGTGACTTTAACTATAATTATTACTGTGACATTTATCCCTAATCTATACCTATTATCTCTAATCTATACCTAAGTATTTGACAAGAAATCGATCGCATTGTACCAACTAGGTAATATGTTTGTTATAATGCCGTTGTTTTTTAAGCATGCGCATTTCATTTCATACATTAAGATTTTTGTACATGATTTTCTTAACCTCTGACGGTTTATATCGTGAGGGGCGTCGTGTTGACATGTTCATCATCATTATCGATTGTAATTACGTCATCCACAGATAGTAATTACTTCATCACTCTATCCATGCCGCTCTGACGTTTCTAGCTGACATTCGAATATTAAAACATTCTCTAATACTGTGGCAAAACATAGTTACCTACTCCGAGTGAACAACACGCCAAGCGACAGCACAACTCTCGTTACCTGTTTTATTTTTATTCCTGAAATTCGCATTTCCGCCGCAAAACTTTTAATCAGACATTCCGTGACCAACGTGCCCAAAATATTTCCACAAAAAATCTTCGGCGTCACCTAGTTATTACTTACGAAAAAAAAAAGTTGTCCGATAATAATTTCAAACATGAATCCAATACTTTACTGACGGAGACGAAACGACTTTGTTCTTTTTGCGAGGAATCCCAGCCATCTGGAATCTATCTTCTCGATGTATTACAATTTTCTTACTTTTATTTACCATAAAATTCCTTCACCAAGTTCTGTTTTCATTTCGCCAATTCGGTTCTGCTTAGAAACGAGGCGTAACAGAATTTCCTCAACTCAATTTGCGCGCATTGAACGTCTGGAGAATAAAATGAGTTGATAATGTTGAGTTTATTGACGTGGAGTTAGTGGATGCCAAGTCTATAGTTCGCGATGGAATAGTTGACAGGGCACGGTTTGTTGACACGTGACGCTTCAGTTTGCGATTTATTTCCTTCGGAAAGGCTGAATTTTGCATACATTGCGGAGGGTAATTTATCCGATGGGAATGTTCGGCTGTGTCGGCGTGCACGAACCCGACTCACAAAGGGTTGGATAAATCGCATTACTGACACGCGTGAATTGTAAATTGGACATTACTCGTTACACCTCGTGTGGTCGCACCTTTAGTGTTGCTCTTCACTTTTAGTTCCTGATATTCCAAGCACGATAAAAAAAATATTTTACAATATTATACATTAGGTATTTATTTTTAACTAGGTAACTAATCTAAATTAATCTGAATTTTTGTAAACCTAGCTGTAAGTTTCTCCAAAATGATGAAAATTAAAATAAACTGCGGACTACGAACATAAAAAATAAAAATCAATAGCAATCGAAGAATGTTTTAACCAACAAACAGTATAGCGTTTTTATTTATAGAAGGCCCGCGGCTTCGCCCGCTTTTTTTCGGGATAAAAAGTAGCTTTAATGCGTCCCCGGGACACCATCTACCTCCCAGCCAATTTCACTGAGATTCGTTCAGCCCTTTAGGCGTGAAAAGGTAACAGACAGACAGACAGACAGAGCTACTTTCACATTTATAATATTAGTTTATTAAAATCCAGAATATCGAAAGCTGAAGAAAGACTTTACACATTAGTTCGTTGATGAATACAATTTACAAAAACTTATCACAATATTGTACAACCAGGAAAAAGAAATGAGATACGACACTAACAAGTATTACATTTGGACCATAAAATACCAGTACCTAACACCCGTCCTTAGTCACGCGAAGAAACAGGAGCAGTGTGTGTGTTGCATTCACGTATTATGACGATTGAATGCCCCACAAAGTCGATAGGGAAGGGTTAAGCTTGTTATGCCAGTTGGGTAGATGCGTAATTTTATGCGAGGGATTTTACATGCAGAATTAAACTTCGTTTGCCAGTTTTGTCCTTGTGTATCGAGAGAATTTAAACCATACAAAAATATTCATAAATTCAATATCAAAATCAAGGACGAAGTGAAATAAATAACAAACAAACAAAAATGAAATAAGCAAACATGTAGAGCTTGACTTCGTGATTAGTTCCCTAAAGTATAAATAGATGTCGCCACTAGAAAAGAAGGCGCTATCGCAGCGTTCACGCTCCAAGACGGTTTCAGAACCCTAATTTATGGTTTAAATATCATTATACAGTCCTTAAACTGCTGGACATAGGCCTCTTCCTATGTAGTTTTTAAAGCGCATTCTTACTTATTTTAATACGGTGTTGAATTGAATGCTAATAAAATAAATAATTGTATTAGTACGTACGAATAGTACGAAAATGAGCTGTACTTCAGTAACTAATTAATCATTATTGATACATACTTATTACTTATACATATAGATGCATGCCTCGCAGCGCCCATAGCGGATAAAAGTTGTTAATTCACTAAGAATAAAAAATTATTGCTTTCAATTCAAACCATCGATCAAAGTATCCGGCCGCGCCGCGCGCCGGCCCCCCATGGATAGTTTCACAATGGACACCCTGAACTGAAACCGCCTGTTCCAAAAGGGACAAGTTGGGTTTCCTTTTCAACTAGTGTCATTGTCGTTTGGACAGGAAGCATAATGCCTAGCAAAATTGCAAAAATCACGCGTCCAAGACACAAAAAAGGACAGGGTTCCCATTTTCAGTAAAGTTTTTATGCATTTTTTACCACTATATTGTGCAAAATATTTTTTGATTTGACCATGTTACTATTTTGACTTGGTTTTAAATTCATGAATACAGAGGCTACTATTGTTTTTATATTTATATTTATTTTATGTGATAATTTTTTTTTATTATAAATAGACTAGTTTGCAAGCGAACACGAATTAGTTTTTTGGAAAAAACCCTTTTTTACCAATTTCGAAGAAGGAGGTTCTATGTTTGGCAGTGAGTATGTTCGTTGATTTCCCCTGTTGCTGGCGGACAAACTATCGCTTTTATAATTAGCTTTGAATGTAATCAGACATTTTTATAAATTAGTATATGATGATCTTTAATATTAGGGTTTTACCAATAAAGTTGCCGTTCTGCAGTGCCTTTTCAAATTTGATTATTTAATCTATGATTTAGCTAAACATTCTTATATTAAATGAAATGGTAGGTAATATATTTTCGATTTTATTTATTTATTTATTGATTAGTTTAAATTGGTTTTAATTGGCTTCGTTTGGCTGGGAATAAAAACTCGTAGACACAATTAGTCATTTGATAAATCAGTATTGGAAAACAAAAAATGCAATGTCATAGTAGAGACACAGAATAACTATACAGTCCAATATTGAGATCCGTTTAAATCTGTATGTAATATATAAAAAGAAATGCTGGACCATTCACACAGCATCATCTAGTCTAGTCCCAAGCTAAGCAGAGCTTGTGTTAAGGGTACTAGATAACTGATAAACTCAATACAATACACTAAGTACATAGATATATATGTTTTATTATACATAGAAAACATCCAAAACACTTGGAACAAATATCTGCAGTACAAACATTTGTCCCGAGGTGGGAATCGAACACGCAACCTCCTGCGTTGCAGGCGAACCTTCGCCCGCCGCGCCACAGAGGTCGCAATATTATTATTAGGATAGATTCACTTGTTGTTCAATTGTTGAAAATTCAACATCTCAACAAAATGTTTCTAACAGTAACAGCTGAATATTTTATGCAAGAAAGTACGATTCATAGGAGTCATATTACAAAAACAAAAATCATAAAAAAACCCCAAAAATTAATTCTAAAAAAAAAAATATAAAATTCCGTTTTAACCGTTTCGCCCGATAATTCTTAAACAATACTTTAAAAAACCATAACTCGAAAACTACGAAAAATCGGGGAACATACATGGGGTATTTTCGGGCATGGATGAGGCATGATTTTTTTTTATGGCGTCTCTGTTGTTCCACCCTGTATGAGCCCCTGTATGGAGACTATATTACACATTGGATCATTCAAGACAATCATTTGCAAAAAAAAAAACACAACACTATAATGTAGAGCCAGCATAGAGCAATGAGAAACAGGCGCCAGTGAGTTAGTATTAATGACGACTGAATAAATCTCGACATGGCCTTCCCAGTAAACCTGTACAGCATAAATAAATGAGGAAATAAATAACACGATGAAGAATATACCAGCGAGTAGACTCCTTGATTAGTTCCCTAAAATATAACTAGATGTCGCCACTAGTCAAATTAGAAGGCGCTATCGAAGCGTTCACGCTGCGAGACGGTTTCGGAAGCCTAATACGACTTTAGTATCATCATACAGTCCCTAAACTGCTGGACATAGGCCTCTTCCTATGTAGTTTTTAAAGCGTATTCTCACTTATGGTGTTGATTGCTAATAAAATAAATGTTTGTTTAAAGTACGGAAGTACAGTTTCACGGACCGTGTAACTGTAAATGGCCGAATTTCAGCAACAGAAACAAGCAGCGCCCCTAGCGGATAAAAAAGTTGGTTTTTGTAGCAAGCGACTGACTGCAGTCCGCGCAATAGAAAAACACCGCTATACTTTGGAAATCCCTTCCGACCCACCATACGAGATGAAAATTAATTACCCATTTAGGCCCTTTGGGTCCGTCAATATCTAATCTACCTATTACCGGCATGTCCAGTCGTTATGTTAAATTGTATGTATGTATACCTAGTACAAGAGACAACAGGTTCTCTTTTCAGAAGTGAAATAATTTACTTTTAATTCGGTATTAAAGCGTATTTTTTTTAAAGATGATTTGTGCTTATTATTCATATTTGATGTTATTTCTTTGTATGGTAGGTAGGTACATGTATTTTTACTTTTTATTTGTGAATTCCCAAACACATCAGCGATCACCGCAATCAGAAGACATGCTGCCTGTGTTCAGTTATTTCCGTGCAATCAGTGGACGCACAGGGTAATTGGCGCCCCGCCGCGCCGCCGGGGGGCTAACGAGAGATTGTTCGCTGATGCTAACCCGCCTTGTATATCCCCTAAATAGTGATGATATAAGGGAATTGATAGGTACTGCTGAAGTTTATAGACTGGAGGAATGATTATTACTTTACAGTAGGTGGGCTGAGCTCTACAAAATTAAACAATTTTGCTTGGCACAGAGCGCACAGGCGTAAAGATAGCTTAAGAGGAACAATGGGAACCAATTACCTATTACAAAAAACAAATACAAAAGTAATTTATTTGCTAAAAGAAAACATAGTTGTAGGTAACTCGCGTTAGGTTCAGAACCTATATCGCGTGAGAGTAGTTTACAATGAGAATTATTAATTTAAAGAATGTACTAAACAGAGCAGCAGTCCTCTCGAGACAATAACAAAATATGTACTGAGAAGCTATTATTTAGAAATTCCAAAAAATCTTATTCTTTTTTTCAATACATAAGTGGATATATATGTAAAGAAACGAGAAGGTTAAAAAAATGCTAGTATATGGTATAAGGTTTATTCGTAAGAGCCCATGGCTGAATGAAATGAGTAAATGAGTGTAGTGCCTACAAAATATACTTGCGAGGACACAGGGTGGTTATGAGAACAAACTATTTGTTTTCCAAATAGTAAAATAAATAAAATTGTCTTAAAAAGGCAATCTAAATTACACAAACCAAATTCGACGTTAATTTCAAAAAAGAGTTTCAGGCATTATTGTTAGTATTATTTATTTATTGAAGTAAAGATAAAGGAAAAAAATGTTTGTTGCTTATAGAAATACACGGTGGCTAGTTTGTTCACAAACATTTTACATGGAATTTGGCTGGTATTCTTTTTTTATATGTACTTAACCTATAAAAATATTTATTCAATTGGTGTTGTATGTTAGTGTAATACTTATGGTTGGCGCTATGGGCTACCTATGAATAGTAGGTTATTTGCGTTGAATTATTTATATTTGGGAAGTGGCAGATAATTTTAATTTACTGATTTAACAAATAAGTGTTTGGGGAGCAAAAATACATCATGCATGGTAGTTCTATAATATTATGCGCTCTCAATAATAATATGATTATTATCTGCTCCAAAATATTGCATTTTTATAACAATTCGATTTATACTAATAAAAAAAAATTACTAGAACCCAAATACCAATCAAGTACCCAAATCAAACAAGAAAATTGGTTCCCGTGAATAGTGAAATAAGTATAATATCTACAGGACATTAAAGATAAAATGAAAATATATAATAATATTTATTTTCTATACTACGTATTAAATATATAATATAAATATATAATAGAATTTTCAAATAGTTAACTTTTTTAACTGCGTCGTGAAAATTCTTATATAACTTTATTATTTAAATAATTTAATCATACGTAGGTACTTATTTATAGAAAGAGTTTTGAATTTGAATATGCAGCTTTTGCTTAGGTACCTAACCAGTGGGCAGTGACCCAACTAATGAGAAATCAATGAATCTTATCCTCGACCATTCCTCGCAATGTTTGAAATTAAAAAATTAAATAAAAAATAAGTTTATTGCTACATAAACAGAATACAGTATTATAACTAGGTATATACTTAATACAAATAATTTCTGGTAAGTAGAGATTATTTACTAACTAAAATGTCAATGATTCCGACGCTTGTCTGGGCCTGTATCGTTATAAATGTTTGGGTCGTTCCCCAAGACATTATTGGTAATATCGACATATAGGGTTGTCCGCGACCAACGTATTGTCGGCGTCACCGGCGCGCGGCGGCGCGCCCCGCTCGTCCGTCCCTATTCCGATCTGATGACCCCCAACACGGATATAATGATATTGTTCGTTGGAACGATCCGTGACTAAATTCTTTAATTTTTAACCTATTTCGAAAAAAGGTCTGTGTTCGGCGGTATGTATGTGTTTTTTACGTATGTTCACCGATTTCTCCGTCCAATTGTGGACTGATTTTGATGATTAGTTTGGTTTTGTAAGGGAATGATCGGGACGGGATACTTAAAAACAGTGTAAATATAAATAAAGTCGAAGTCAGTTTTTGTAAAAAACATCAAAATATGTATAATATAATCATAATCATTGGCCCATCGACATTCAGGAGATATGATTTAGCACCGGTTTGATTGGGACTCAGCCGAACACTTTCGTGTGTGGTTGAAAAGACTGATTAGGGCTTGTATAATATTTCTTCTAGTCCTTATTTGATTGAAAATTGATGATCACCATTGATTATTTTATCTTTTTTGGATCCGGGTTTTAGGTAATGGTTATAGCTCCATCAGAATTGGTTACATAATACAGAAAAAAGAAATAGGCTATTTCCAATGTGCGTGATAGTAGGCCATCAACCATAGAATACGACGGCGACAAAAAATAGATGGATCGACAATGACGTGACACAAAAGTTAGCTACTCAAAATCGAAAGAACGTAGACTGTCCACTTTGGTTGTTCAGTTAGAAAATACTTAAAATACCTAGCGGTAAATTATATTTACATATTTTATTATTTAATAGTAGCCTGGCAACTCTTAACGTTACTGTGTACCGTACCTATATGTAAAAAAGCTGTTATATGGATTGTTAAGCTGGAGGAACAAAAAATCAACTTAAGATTTATTATTAGATGCACAATACAACATAAATACAAAAAATGCAAGCCGTGGGCAGAGCAGAAAAATATTTTTAATTAACTACGATGGAGATAATCAGATATCTAAATACACAGTTTGACAAATTGCAACGATTCACGTGATGTTTGTTAGCTAATGAGGATTATAAAGCGGCCCATGAACATTACCTTCCAGACCACTAAGTTTGATTCCCCGAAAGTTGAATTCCCACTAGATAGATAGATAGGTATGCCAAATATATACAAAACAATGACATAATGCATGCATGTATGTAGCCATTGACACACAATTCTTATCTTAATTACTTAAAAGGGGGACAGCGCGTACGCAGTCCCCACTACCAAAAATAACGCACCCGAGTTATCCACATTAGGGATAATCGCAGAGGTCAACCCATCCGCAGTGCAATGGAAGGGCCTCGCTCTGGGGGAACCGCCTTTATGATCACGGTGTCCCCTGTGCCAGGTAAGTATGAGTAGAATGTGCTACTGAGCGGGCCTCATTCTATGCCGTGCGTTCTCGTCAGCGCGATCTAGAGCTCGTTCATTTTTACTAGCGACATCTAGTTTTGCGCGAGCCACGCGCAGAGTTTGGTTTTAGTGACGTCATACGGTGTGACGTCAGCTAGAAGGATGAATGCAATGCGACCCTTTCGAACTGAGACAGTCTGCCAGGTAGCGGTAGAGTTTGTAAAGTCAGCAAAAGTGACGCGTTAATGATCGCGCGATAACTGAACGGAATACATTTAGTAAATAATTCAACAAATTAATCATTTATTGCCTAAAAACGTTTGTTTAGCTAAAAAAACAAGCAACAACATTACAAGGCTAAACAATGCAAGAGTGCGTGTAATTAACGTGAATAGAACACGAATAGGATAAAAAAAGGCTTTATTACAAAAAAAACTAAATTCAAAAAATGTAGAATAAAAGTTGACCCCTCGGGCCCTCGAAGTCCAGAATCGTCCCCGTTCGGCTTAGTCAGTGTTACATGTTACGTGGCACCCTGTATAGTTAGGTAGGTACCTAAATATTACGTTTGTACTTCAAAAGCTCCCGTACAATTTGCTAGCAATAATCTTATTTCACAAACAGCAATTTGATCTAACTACGACCTGTACTGTGTCTATAGTAAATCCGGAGGCCCGTTCAGCCGCGTCGTGTTCTCTTTCCAGTGATTACCCCCATGGATGGAGCCAGTGCTTGTTCCATTAGTAACCTAGTTACATGGACTGCAGTGGGCTGCTTTTAGGCTATTCAGTTTTGTTCCGATTTGTCAGGTGAAAGAGTAATATTTTGCATAGCATAGTATTTGTTTTCTAGACTGATAAAACAGAAAAATAATAAATATTATTTAAAAAATGTATGGAAAACCTTTTCATAAATTTTTTTGTGAAATATTTCATGAATTGTAGCGTTTGTGAAAAGTGTTCCTTTTGGGCAATAGAGTCAAGTAGAATACATTAAGACCTCCTTTTATTAATACGAGTATAATTTTTGACAAATGCCATTTTTAGGCTGACGATGCCCATATTAATTTATAAAAAAATCTAAAATAAATCTTAAGATTCGAAACGACAAAATACAAAAACAAAATACGAAAAGGTAAGTGAGCTTCCGGCAATGAGGTAAAAGCTTTCCCCACCCGGCATGTAGAAAAAATGCTATGGAGAGCTCACATAAAAACAGGAACGATATCCATGACGAGAGAGCTTCGTGAAAGGAATGCATTTCGCGGCCGCCTGGTCGGAACAATTGAATTATGTCTAGCTATTAGATCTTCCCGTCCCGGCCGGAAGCTTGGTCCGTCCTAAACACCCCGCTATGCCTCTATTATTTCGCATATTCTACATAACATGACACATGAATTGCTATTTGCTGCTGAAATTAAATTTTGATTTGCATTTGCCTCTACCTGTGGAATATATTTTAGTTGTTATTTAAAATGTCTTTTAAAAAAAGACTACTGCATAAAATATTAGGACATACACAAAAAACGATTTCTTATTGGGTTAAAAAACGATTTTCTACTCAACTTATAGCTGTACTTTAAATTGGAGCTCTTGGAAATTTAAATCAATTTCTGCAGACACATAAATATACACCGTATAGGTCAGTGAAGTACCGGGAAAACGTTCAAAGTCATTCAGTAATATTTCTTATTTAATCGAAATAGACACGATTGGAAATACTGGATCTCAAAATGAACATCGTTAACGATTGCTACCGATCCGACGGTTCTTTTGTATACGCATTTTTATATACATGTAAAATGTGTACTAAGCCGAATCTGGACTCCGAGGCATCAACTTTGAATAACGATTTTTTGGATTTCAACCATTTTCTAAGATTTTTGGAAAAAATAGTCTAATTCGTGTTAAAAGATTATTTAGCTAAATAATATCTACTTAATAGATTATTATTTAAGTATATAATATATTTAATAAATTGTTTTTTTTGCTGGTTATTTCAGAAAAAACCGTTCTATGTCATTAAAATATTACAAAAAGTTATGTAAATCCTTTGAAATAGAATGATGAAGAAAAAGGTCCCTTAATATTTAAAAAAAAAGTAGTAATAAACCGCCAAGTGCGAGTCGACTCGCACATGAAGGAATCCCTACCTACCGTAAAAATCAGGCAACTTTTTCAAAGAACATCAAATTTTCACTTGTTGGGAGACCCCTTTAAATTTAATAGCTTTAGTTTATTTTTAGTATTTGTTATTATCACAGTTGAAGTGTTACTTAATTATAGAAAGTTTCATGTGTCTACCTATTGTAGTTCAAGAGATACAACCTTGACAAATTAAGAGCAAAAATAGGCAAAAAAATCACGTTTGTTGTATGGGTATACAACAAACGTGATTTTTTTGTCCCCTTTAATTTTAATATTTATTTTATTCTTATTATAACGGCAAGAGAAATACACATTATCTGAAAATTTTAACTGTCTACCTTTTACGGTTCATGAGATATAGCCACGTGACAGACGGACGGACGGACGGACGGACGGACAGCGAAATTCAAAATATCGTAGAACAAAAGTTGGGGTCCAGAATCACCCCCTTCGGCTTTTTGCACATGTTTTGTGGCACCCTGTACATGTATCGTACATATAATTCATTTATAACCAATTATATAATTTCATGCCTATCCTCCCGCATAGCACCCAAACAGAAAGCTCAAAAAGACACTCAACGTTACACACAGAGATATACTATATCTCGTGAAAAATATACTCATTTGTATACGTTACAGTCCCCTTTGTTTCGCGATGAGCTCCGGGCCACTTAGCGGCCTTTGTGCATTACGCGCGCCCCCGAGCTTCGAACTGGCACCGCTAATTCCCATTCCGTGTTCAATTGACGTACCTATTTGGAATATACATTACGTTGAAGGAGCTGAGTGGTTACCTAACTGCTTTGGAACTATTTGTAATTTGATAGCGCATAGGGTTTAACTTAACATACGAAACATCAGAGTACCAGTCGGGCAATAAACAAAACAAACAGCAATTTTCAGCAAAATTTAAATAAGTATTAAAGTTCACCAGTGGCCAAAGGTGTTTACTTATAAAAGGTATTCATGGTCCTTTGTACTAATGTGCCCTAAGGTATAATTAATTAGTACCATGTCTGCTCTATCTACTACAATTATTTCTATTGAGAGAGCCATTCGCAAATAAAATAAAATGCTAAAGTCATGATTTCCTCGGGCATGAGTGCTCTCGAATGCTAAAGAATCGTTGCAACGTTAAGTGAGTATCTACAGAGTTAATATCTAATCTACATTATCTACAGAGTCTATCTACAGAGTCTAACGATTGTCATTCAGAGAATCTTATGTAGCTAACTCAAGTTCATCAACTTGAGTTAGCTACATAAGATTCTCTGTAATGAAGAGTCAAAGAATCGCCTTGGAATTATTTTACGATCGTAGGTCATCAAACGGATAAAAATACCGCAAAAACTTTACATAGCATTATAATCATTAAAGAAATTGATTTATGTAGCAGGGAGGTACGGCAAAACCATTGTTATCATCTCGTTCTTACCTAGGTATGTATAATGGATCTACTCAGCACCATCACTGTGTAATGTAATGTTGCAGTCATTCGATTCAATTTTACTCATACCATCTGTCGCACAATTCATCTATTTCTAGCTCTATAAATGCATACCACCTTAATCTTAAATGTACCTATTCATAGAGACAGAGTAGGTGCATTGAGATTCATCATACAGCAAGCATGTCGAGCCATAATTGGTATTTCATCACATGTCACAAGTATCGGTAACATTTGGCCGCCAGACTCGGGGTTGTACGGCAAACTTTATGCATTTATGATGAGCGTGTATAAGTTTACAACTAGCTTGTTTAACATAGCTGTGTGTCGTTTGATATTGCGTGATATGCCGCAAAAGTTTTAATATGAGTATTTACAAACATGGTTCATGCTTCACAGTGCCTGGTTCAAGCGAGGTGGAATAGAATGCAGATTTTATGCCACATGTATAAAATCTGTTTGTTTGGTTTGACCAACAATGCATGTCCTGTATGTTTTTTAAATAAATATATGACCAGGGTGTATTTACGAAGACCGACAATTTGACTGTGAATTACGATTTAGGAAAGTTATTACAAAATAAAATAATGTCAAAGCCCCGAGCTCCGTCCTAATGTTACCTTTCCTCATTCAAACGATAAAAATAAGCATAACAATCTTTATGTTTCACGAGAAATACAAATGGCTACGCTATAAAAATTACGAAAAAATATAACAAGAACGAGATGTAAAAGAAAACAGTTCATGCGCCAACTTTTTATGGTCCTAGTGCCAAGTCTATGATATATTTGCGAAACACTTTCTTACGAGGGTTATGTTCTTGCGAGCCCAAATTGCCGAGAGCATCAGTATTTTGATCTGCCCTTGTAGTATCTCTACAAGCTGTCTTACAATTCTCGACTAGGAAAATACATTGACTCTCAGACAGCACCTTATATAGGTAATTCAATGTCCTTTTCGTATATAATCTTTTTGTGTCTTTCCTGGGGCATTTTAAATAAACAAAACCGCCACATTGTATACGTTAGAATGCCTACTTATAGATTACAGTTATTGATGCCGCATCGATAAAAAGCTGCTGACGGTGCATAAATCATGTAGATTAGATGTAAACCGTATTAGCATACAACAACACGCCTGCGATTTGGTATGCGAGACGCGAGACGCTGGGATTGAGAAGGGTGGGCTCAATGCAATTCATGTCATGTCACCGCTAGTTGCAGTCAATTATCTGATAAGCCACCGTACCGTCTCCCTCCGTATATCGCGAGGCTTTATATCTACCGTAACATGTCCCGTCGTTCACAAAAACAATTGTTCTATGCCAGCCCTGCGTTTGTGCTACTAGAGTTTTAACTCCAATCTATACAGTAACAAGTAATTGTTTTGAAAAAAGTAAAAGTTCACGTAGATTTCTATTGTTTTTAACCGACTTCAAAAAGGAGGAGATTCTCAGTTCGTCTGTATGTTTTTTGTTTTTATTTTTATGTGTGTATGTTACTTGATATCTTCGCTGACCGGACCGATAACCGATGTTACTGATTCTTTCACTATTGTATAGAGAATGATCCTGAGGTGGTTCCATAAAATTTTTATTCCCAAGTTATTAGTATTTATCATTTATCCCGTTAAACTTAAAAAGTAACATAATATTTTTGGAGAATCACTACTAGCTACAACAGTTTTGGAGATATCTGCGCCGATTGTTAATAGATTTTAATGATCCTTTCGTTGTTGTATAACAACTTATTTTGAGGTGGTCTCCTATAAGTTTGACTCTCGAGGAATTGCTATGTGTGCCGTACTACGTAGGTTTATACAAATTCTTCATAATATGATAGTTTCTTTATGTATCACCTAATTAATGCTTTCCATGGCAATGGGGGTCAACAGTCTCCGGTAGGTATTATATTCTCTTGGGTCAACAATTTCATCCATGTGTCATCAAACTAAATTAGACTTGAATTGTAAATAGATGTCGCCAGTGTAAAGTAAATTTTTTAGTGAGCATAGACCTTCGGTCAGGGAAAGTAAGGGAGGGATGATTTCGTGGGGCCGAGACATAGATGAATATTTTCTAGATACCGGAATTTGAAGTAGGTTTATCGTTTTTTGAAACATGGCAATTGTTGTGGTGTTTTTTCACGGTGTTTTTTAAGTTTTGTACGAGAAAAAGTAAACCTACATGAAATGGGAATAACATTTTTATGGGACTACCCCGGGATCATTGTCTAATACAAAACCAAAATAATCATCAAAATCAGTCCCCTTGACGGAGAAATCGGTGCACATAAAAAACATTTCCACCATTTTTCCAAGTCGGTTTAATATAAGCTCAGCAGTCAAAATATCGTAGAAGACTCACGTCACGTCCGAAAGAGTCCGTGACTCGTCTAGACCTCATCACTACGCTCGCAGCAAAACAACCCAATCAAACCGCAAATTGAATTATTTCCAGCAATTTATTTGCTTTATGTCCCCCAATTAAAAGTCTCGGTTGTCTAAAATTGATTTGCTGGTGGAGCCGACCTTTCATAACACAATTGTTTGGCCGAGGAGCAACTGTGGGGTTTCCAAGAAAATATATCTTGGTTCTTGTACAGAAAATTATCAATAGAATTTCGATATATTATATGGCATTAATGGGAATGGCTACGGCAATCATTGTTCTAAGCAAAGTAAGGCTTCTCCCCCGTACATGCCATGATCTAAAATGCATTTTTTTTATCAAAGATAAATATACTTTATTTGCAATAACACGTGTTAACAAATATGGTTTAATAATTTATAACACAAAGTTTGACAAATTTATATCAGTATGCAAAAAATATGTCGAGAGTATGGCATGCAGATCTAAACTTATCAAGTAATGAGATAGGTAAACGTCCATGTAGATTTAATACTTACAATTTCACAGAGAAATTAAAATTATAGGAGTATTGATTATCATTTGATTATAATTGTTGTTTTTTAGTATGAAATTAATTTAAAAACATCATTTTAGATATGTTATTACCTCTATATACATATTTTAAGATGTGTTATTATAGATGCTCGAATAGCAAAACTCACTTTTGTAAGGTAAGTAGGTAATCAGTGTGCTTTGGAAATTTTACGTTCAATGTCGTTTGAATTATTACTTCCAATGATCTACCATAAACAACTTAATTAGAAATTAAGTTATAGACTAGAGACTAGAAGAAGCTTTTGCTGGCAATAAAATTTACGCTTTTGATGATTGACATTTGACATTGTTATTTAATTTTACATTTTTGACATGCTATCTTAAATAATTTTTTCTTGTTATTATTTTCTGTGATTGAATGTTATGTTATTTTGAAATGTCATGAATCTTTGACTTGACTAAGTATTCCTTGTGAGCCCATAGTCTTAATAAATAAATTGAATTGAAGTGGTCCCTAATAGGTAATCTACAGAGGTCGGTACCAAGTCTGATAAAAAATATTGAGTTATCCCTAAACACCAATTATAGTCAAGTTTTAACCCTTTGTTCTCATAATTTTACATTAGCAAAATATTATATTTGCTAATTATTATATTCATTATAATTGCATTCGTAAATTATTAACCAGGGTTGTTAGAGGTACCGTGAAATGATAACCTCAACGCTGATAATTCGTAACTGGTTTTTTTATTAGATTTAAGTTAACATGAAGGTTCAATGCAGAACAACAAAGATCACGTATTGCAAGTAGACATTATAATGTAGGACTTTAGGTGAACTAGATTCTCGGCCTGACCTGACACATTGTACTTTGTACAAGGGTAGGTACTCATAACGACGCCGCTGTCGCTGGCAAGAACTCTAGTGAAATAAAATTGAGAAACAAATGAATTACATTTATGTGGAAGTTGCTTTCCCGATTTTCGAGTGCAGAGTGTTCCATATATTCGGGGGTTTAAAATAGCGATACAAACCGCTATTTTATCCGTTTTATCTGCATTGAAAACCGAATTATATGTGCGGTTGTTGGATTAGCTATTTACTATGTTAATCCTCGCTGGAAAATTTGAACTACATGTTAATGATACGCAAAACAGCTGCATAATGGTTGTGCTTATTTGCAACTGGAAATCAACGATACACTTATTTTAACGCATTCACTGCCCAGCCTCGGTGGTGTGACCCACAGGGCGCGGGCGGGCGCGCCACCGCGCCACCGGAGATATACACGGAGTTGAAGTGAAAATGTTAGTTTATGTAGTTTTTGACCGACAAATAACAGGTTTCAATTACGAGTATACATTTCAGAATAACATAGATGTACAAGCCCTTCCTCTCTCAGTTTTAAGATTTGACGGAGAATTAGGAGTGTTGCGTTAGTTCACTCACTATACAGGGTGCCACAGAAAGGGTGTACTAAGCCGAAATAGGTGGTGATTATGGACCCTGAGGCGATCAACTTGTGCCATGAAATTATTACAAAAAACTTATATTAATCCTTTGAAATTTCAAAACAATAGTAATAATACACTTAAAAAACACGAAAATCAAGAAAAAATATCTAAATTAAAAAAAAAACTAGTTTGATATTCGTAAAATCGTAGAATAAACGTTGACCTCCTCGATGTCCTGAATCACCACTTTTCAGCTTAGTACACCCTTTCCGTGGCACACTGTATAGTTAATTAAACGGTTAATAATAATGCTTAGCCGCGATTCTATAAAGTATCTATAAGTCAATAACTATCGCGACGACGACAACAATGACGCGACAGTGAGTCGAGAATGTGTTGAGAGCGTTTAGCTGTGTCTTGTGTGAATATTGAATACGCGAGTTGCGTTATCTCACATTTCATTCGTTGTTGATTCGTTTAGTTGTTGAGACTGATTTTGTTGAGTGAAAAGTTCATTCTTGAATTCAACGAAATGATCACGAAGACATCCTACATGGTGTATCTTTCTCCCCTAGATACGGAGATAGGGCGTATAGGTGGGAGGAAGGGAAGTGGCAAGTTTATAACTCGATGTGGTGGAGCTCATTCTTCTGATGTCTTAGAGATCCAAAAACGTGGGTCTGTCTCGAGTGATTCCTGACTTATGACGGTTTGAGGTTGTAGAGCTCCTTCTGATGATGCACTTAGACACCTCACACGAAGGGTCAATCTCCCCTGGATACAGCGTGAGGGGTTTATTTTCTGGCTTATTATAATATTTTTAAGGGGGTGGCATAGCCACCATTGTTTTGACCCCATTGGTTGACACCATTGGTTAAGGACACTATTGTCCTAAACCCGGAAAAAGTATGAAGGGAAGTTTTTTCACAACACCAAGCTCAAAATAAAATCGCTTCTTAGCGATTTTTAACGTAAGCTTCATATCATCATTCACGCGTTTAACTACATCGGCCGTGAAATTCTTAAAAAATCGTTAACAACAAGGGCTGTTAACGATTTTTAACGATATATATTTATTTAACGGTTACCTTTGCCCATTAGATAGTTTCGTGAAGTGAATGGAAATTCTGTTAACGACACACTCCTACGTTGAATGTCTTTTGCCTGGTGAAGGCCACTTTAATACCATAAACTTTTAGATGTCATTTAAATAACATTCGAGGCCAGAGAAGAAAAGAAAGCTCTGAAACACCAATCACCATTTGAGCAGGACCCGCATGTACAGCGTGGTTTCCGAAATGCATGTCCGGATTGAAGAGGCAATAGCGCCAAAGGATTCCGAGACTGAAAAGCGAGCGGCTGGCGGGAATCGAGTTAGAGAGGTGCCGCCGCAGCGACCCTTTGTCGCCTCATCAAACTGTAAAATAACTGCAAATTGGCAGTTTCTCTGCTGCCGGTTGCGGGCGCCCTGCTAACGATGCTTTGAAAGTAACGGAAATTCAGGTACCTACGCTGCTTTTCTCGTTAGACGTTGTTTGTTTTTATAAGCCGGATTATAGGAAGCAAATCCGGGTACCGGAGGTAAAGTTTGCTTAGTTTTGTGCGCATGGCACCTGAAAGTTTTCTTATTTTGTAAACTAGGATAAAGATAATACCAAGCCAAAGCCAACCAGATTCTATTTGTTACAAAGAATTTTCATCGGAGAATCTGAATAAATAAAATTGACTGTG
This sequence comes from Eupithecia inturbata, assembly GCA_963662085.1. Classification (NCBI taxonomy): domain Eukaryota; kingdom Metazoa; phylum Arthropoda; class Insecta; order Lepidoptera; family Geometridae; genus Eupithecia; species Eupithecia inturbata. The sequence goes on from OY759195.1 coordinate 7,726,861, forward strand.
ACATGGATTGTCACGTACATACGTACATACATAAGATCTACTTATCAGTTAATATATATATATATATATACTGATAAGTAGATCTTATAAACTATAAAAGCATACGTAAAACCCGTAAGTAAATAAAACAACTATGCACGGTGCATGCAAAACTTCGTGGCTAGTGTGAATTCGTAATAAATGAAGTAAATATACATAAAGTAGCAAGCACACGAGCGGAGTATGTCGGCGATGCACTAATGAAACGCAGTAGGTAGCGCACCGAAGTATATTATTTATCCAGAGCAAGTTAATTAAATTTTGACGCCGAATCCACGCGTCCGATTTTCGTTCGCTGTCAATGTGATACACCCCGTATTTACTGAACGTCCGAATGAAATGATGGTTCGGCGCTATCGCTGAATATTTAACTCAATTGAGCAGTGCCCATCAATTATTTGGAGGTTTGTTTGTCGAATGAGTTCAGCTCGTTTAGAATGATCGCTCGTTATGAATTGTTCATTGGTTTATCTGACTGTTTGTTTAACGACCTATAGCAATAAACAGAAGTACCAACTTTTTATTTGTGACTGAGTTATTGTAAGAAACCAGAAATGAACCTTAAATGATGTTTCCGAGGCAAATTCTGATAACTCAGTTTTCTGTTCCTATTTCTCGCTCCAAGCATAAAACATCACGGAAAAGCTTCGTGAAGTCATCACCATAAATCAATTTTCCGCGAGCACATGCCCTAAGCAAACGCAATAGATCGAGCAAACAGCAATATAAAAGAAAGATAGCCTCGGACACCCTTCAGAAAATGAACAAGATTAGTGGTAGGCGTTGGGGCCATCCTTCAGATAGCCGTATATATAACGTAAGAAGTCGTTTAGGTACCACCTAAAAAAATAAAAAGCCTACATCCGAATTCAAGTACACGTGAATTCTGCCAAATAATTGTTATACTCCACTTTAAACCAGCTATTCGGTCGGCCGTACAGTAATTTTTTTACAATTTCAACTCTGCTTATTCGCCGAGTATCCTAAATAAGCTAACCTCAGCCAGCGAGTTGTTGCTGGGCATACTTCCAACTAAACGAAACTATTAAAACAAGTTGGACCCTCAGCAATATCTGAACCACAAATTTAAATAAATCACGCAGCGAAATGGATATTAATTGACGAATTTCGCTCTCCATAAGTTTCTGGGGGGTTTAAATTTGTAGCATTAGTAGAATCCCGAGCGGTAATCCTCACGTCGTATTCGAGTCCAGACTAAATCCAATTACGGTGTGGCACCGACACAGCAAGGAATTATAAACGTCCGACTGAAAACGACACGACAGACGTTATCGTTCAGCAGCATTCGCCTTGTTTACACAGATAGAGGGGCATGGACCGCGTTATGGCAACTGTTGGGAACTTTAAAGTTTTCGATGGATTATGAACTTCACATATGACCTACTAACTTCTACCCGCGACTTCGCATGTACTCTTCTGGGATAAGATGTATTCTTGCCAGGGGATGTAACCCTGGCTATCTCATCTTCTATCCAAATTTCATGATGAACTGGAGCAAAGTGATAAGGGTTAATGTGACAACATGCTAACACGCTTCCGACTGGTATTGATATATGGATCAGTTGAGCTTCCTGTAGTTTAATTTTTAGTTTATTTTTTATCTCCAGCTAGCTCAATTGTAAATAAATTTTATTGTAAATAATTGTAAATAATAGTTCTAATTTGTTTCTATTATTTGATTGTAATTTTCTTTGTTAATAAAGTAACTATAATATTCCATTTATAATTTTAGTATGGATTCTGCCTCAGCAGTTAAGCAGCTATTTTTATAACTTTCAGGACGTTGACAAACAAAAAGTATTTTATGTGACCGATTCACATAAAATACTTACCCACCTTGAACGCGTGCGGTTGAAGCAAACAGCGTGGCGTGTGAATAAATCAGAAAATAATATATTTTTGAAATATTTGATAGTTTGGCAAGTAACATTACCCAATCTGTGGTTTGACTTCCAAAGATCTGCAGTTCGGAATCATTTAATCCAGCCTCTTCCAGTAGGACCTCCTTACGTAGGCTTGACGTTAAATGCAGCCAGAGAGGCGCGCGGGCGCGAACTGTCAAGAGGCGACTCGTCGAGTGGCGGGACGTGCTTACCGACTCATTGCAATCCCACTTCTGATAGCAGAAATATTCAAATAAATATTTAGAATATTTCTCATTTATTTATTTAAAAAAATACGAGAGCTTACCTGAAGCCGATACACGGGTTAGTTCAGACGACGGTGTGTCTGGTAGAAGTGTGCGTAAAATACTTATCATGCTTGTGATAGCAGCATAGTTTTGCACCATGGTCTTGTTGAAGAAATCGCTTTCACCTAAATCGCATGACCAACAATTTCAGAGAAATAGTTTTAATTAAATTAGTAACAAAAATTTGTCCTATTCCTCTTTATTTTGTAGAACTGGTGATCATACACATTACGGTCACACTAGTTATTTTAAGGCGAACGTTTGGATGTTGGTTTACGCCAAAACTTATAAACGTATCGATCTGAAATTGCATAATTATACCTCTATGTAGTTCTAAACCTAGAATATCATATGCGCTACTCTGAATCTAGGAAAAACGCATTTGAAGCCGCAGGCAGAAGATCGTAGTTAAGAAGCCGTTTTGAGATCGTCGCGTAATTGGTCGGCGCTCGAGTGTCGTCACAAGGATAGATTGCGTCACGGACAGCCACGGCGCGGCGTACCCACAACATTGCGTCTATTCAGCCTTATCACAACGGAGTAAAGTTCAACGTTTTTATCTCCATTGAGGTGTCAATGATGGGACCACGAAAACCTTTGAATATTAATGACCGACTCTAAAGTAGGTTATCTGATGGCTCACGGAATGAACCCATTTAGCAATTATAGGAAGCAGTCAAATGACGTCTGTGTCAGCATTCTCAACAAAGACGTACCTATTATTCAATTTTAGACCAGAACCAGCAGCAATTGTGTTTCTGTTTCGAAATAAGCTAAAGCGCATTTTAAACATTATTTAACCCAAATAATCGTTTTCGCAAAACACATCTTGGTTAATTTTAATTTACGGTGACTCTCTAGAATAAATTGGAGTATATTTAAATTTTCATACGCTCGCATTTATAAATTGTCACAACAGATTGTATTAGTAACTAGCTGCAGCCCGCGGCTTCGGACGCTTTTTTCCGGAATAAAAGGTAGTCCTGCTATGTCCTGCTCCGGGATACCATCTACCTCGCTGCCAAATTTCACCGAGATCCGTTCAGCCGTTTTTGAATTATAAATAGTGTAACTAACACGACTTTCTTTTATATATATAGATTTTGGTAGTTCTGTTTATGTAATTGACCTGGAGTTCAGAGATTTTCAACTTCTAGTTTTCCACACCTACCTACTCCACAGATTTTATAATACCCCCTCTTTGATTTTACATAAAAAATACAATGGATTATTCAATATACTAACAAGGACATTCACTAAGATAGAGAGTACTCATCCGTTATCAATTTGCATTTTTACAATGAAATGCTTTCAACCCATTAAACGGGTGACATTCATCAAAGGGTCGTCGGCGGCGGCGCTGCATCGGACACGTCCCGCCCGCCCTGTGCTCCGGGGCGGCCCGTCCTGCGGAACTCAATCATTAGTGTGCTCACTCAATGTGAAAGCGATTTCAGTCTCGACGACTCTTCCCCTCGAAGCTGGCGCAATATTGTCGAAAGCAGGAAAACACTTTGCTCTAAGAAAATACACCTTCGGAGAAATGAGGAGAGAATGCCAGGAGGCAATCGAGCGGACGAGTCTCGAAGCAATATGGTTCCACGTTAGCGTTATCGAGAGCGGCTCGTAGCCTCCTGCAGAGCAGTGGAGCCGTTGCCCGCGGCACTCGACTCGCTTACGAAACAACTTCGTTACAACTCCAACTTCGCTGTTTTGTTTCTGCGCCGCAATATTAGTTTTAGTCAAAAAGCTATTTTTCAACCGCCGCTGTGGAGCGGAAGGCTTGTAAAGTTTTCTAATTTAGTTAATAAGCACTCCGCTTCGTGCACGGTCCTTGTTAGATCAAAGATAACTGTTTTCGTTAAGGAAATTCTGTGAAATTCCGCTGGAGTGCAAAGATAACATCAATGCAAACTGGGCACCTGTAAACTGGGACTGTGGTTGTATAATTAATTATTAAACTCGAAATGTGTATTTTACAAAGTGTAAGGTAAGGTATATATTGTATATATATGTATCCTCGAATTTCGGGACATAAATGCGGAAGGAAAATTAATCGTTCTGCCTAAAATTGTGAGCTCGTGAGAATTCCGGTAGCGTTTCCAGAGCAACATTGTAACACTGTAGATTCCACCTACCCTGCTCTTGGTAATACCTAACATTAGTTTAGGAAACACTAGATTTTAACAATTTACTTACTGCATAAAATAGATGTCAGGACGCATTTAGGTACCTAGCGGAAGGTATTTTGCATTTTCTTTTCAAGAAATGCTTTTAGCGTTAAATAACTGCTTTGTAATAAATGAATTTTGTTGTCCCAGGTGCTAATGTTCCCTGAGGAAGGCTGGGCCCGCAGTGCGTCCTCCTCCTACTGGACGCTGCAGCCATGCTGGTGGCGTCGTTCGCGCTGCAAGGTTGTGGAGGTCGCCGGCACTAGACGGTACGTGGATCTATGCTGATGTCCTAAGGTGCTGATGTTCCCACCGACTGCTGCTGCGTCAGCCCGTCCTTCAGGAGGCTGCCGCCGAACTGGTGGTGCCGCTCGCACTGCCGTAAAGGCCGTAAAGGTCACCGGTACTAAACGCTACATTACTATTGTCACTGGCCAATTAACTTTGGTTGAAATGAAACCCTACGTCATCGCTCTGGTTCCTGATTGGTTGATTCCGCTTTGCTCCGCGTCAGTGGTATCTCACCCGAAGGGCCTCAATCGCAAGCCTGGAGCGTCAGGTAAGCATGAAGGGGCCTATTCCCAGTAGTGGGTTGGGTACTAAACGGCCGATGATGGTGATAAAGACTCTCACTACATTTATCGAAGTAGAACTGTTAATCTAAGGCCGGGTGTGTTGTTGTGTTGTGTTGTTTGTGATGTTTCTAGGCTCGGCTCCGTACGTCATAGACAAGCTTTTAGTTACCGGTCCTGACGGTTGCGTCTATTTGACGTTAGTAACGAGACGTGATCGTGACGTCTTCTTTTAGTATGGGATTTCCGTAGTTCCCTGTCCGCATGATAGAGGCGCTGTACCAAATTGTATGGAAAAAGGAGACGTCACGATCACGTCTCGTTACTAACATCACTCACCCCTTAGATTTGCGCCGATAAATGTAGTGGACAAAAAATTTGAGTGAAGAGAAAATCAATAATACTTTATTTCTTACTAGTTTCTGCACACGGCTTCGCACGCGCTGTTTCTGTGGAAACGATTAAAAGTATATCCCATGGAAACTGATTTATACGATAAAAGTATGTTTTATTGAAGGCCTAGAACTACTGTATGCCGAATTTAATCCCGATCCGTTCAACAGTTCTGGGATGAAGAGGTCACATCTAAACTTTCGCATTTATAATATTAGTGTGATGTGATAGTGTAATTTGATAATAATTAATAGTATTTATATACAATTTGACTTGTGCTTATTTTGTAAGTCTAATAAAATAAAGTTTTTGACTTCTGAATTCTGAAAATAAACCCTCTTTGCTGTGGTGTCGGTATAAAGTCAAAGTGAAAGGAACCAACGACATCTAGTCGTTGGAAAATTGAGACCCCGAATACAGACTACTAACCTTATTGACAAAGAAAATTACAATTCAATAATAAAAACAAATTAGAACTAGTATTTACAATTGAAACAATTAAGCTAACTGCAGACTGCTGCAAACAATCTACAGTTAGCTCAACTGATCCATATCAATACCAGTCGGAAGCGTCCCCAAGACGCTGGCTGTTAACCTACTGCTAATCCTCCGTGGAAATCTAAGCGTTTCACAAAGATCGCCCATATTACACGAGCTGCCTATATTACAGACTTTTTAGTCTAGTTTAGGCAACTGAGGCTAATACATAATTATTTGAATAAGTAATCTCACAAGTGTATTATTTTATAATGTCAGACAAATTGCTATGTAATTATTTGTAATGATTCTTTTTGCAATAAACTATTATTATTATTATATCCTACTCATATACAGGGTGGCTTTTAGAGGTGGGAGTGTATGGCCAAATCCGAAACCATGAGAGTTACAGCAAAGTCATGAAAAGAGTCATGGGGTCATTTATGAGGAAACAAAAACTGCGTACTCTTTAGTTTATATTATTCGAAAAAAATGTTGGTACAAGATTGATATCGAATGTACGTTTTATCGAGGATAACCCTTATTAAAATACAGACTTTGTATCCTGGCTAGCGGCAAGTACACCAGTTGTTCAAAATAATTATTAAAAAAATTCGCATATCTTTGTGGAAATTTTAAATATTCATTTCGAGCTTGGTAATGGGTTGTTTTAGGTAGTATTCGAACTAAAATTGTAAAAAATTGCCATTTCCTTTCGTTTTCAATATAATAATATTAAATAATACTCAACCATCCACAATGTTATAATTATAATCCAATCCTCTGCAAATTTTGATCCTTATCACTAACACTCAGTTGGCACAAAAATACAGGGTGTCATATTTTTGAACAATCAATCGATTCAATTTCATGCAGAAGTAAAAGATTAATAAATAACTAAATATGCAGTTTTTGTTTTCTCATAAATCGAGGATTTCTCATACTATCGGATTTGGTCATACACTCCCATCTCAAAAAAAGTATGCTGTAGATTTCTAGACATAGTTAATAAGCTGAAGAAGAATCCTTAGAGTTAAATACTTTGTTCTTTCAATCCCTTCGGCTCCCACGGCGTTTTCGGCTCGTTGAGCTTGACGTACTCCGTATAATTAGTTTCAAGTTAAATCTAAAATCATTAGCGAGTCGTAAATGAGCGAGATAAAGTGCGATAACTATCCGCAGCGTGGCGCTGCCGTATTTATTTACGGCACGTCCGCGCCACTTCTCAGACCTGCCATCGCGATAGTGGCGCCCTCCAGTCCAGGGACGGAGCTAAGGTAACATCATAGGCTCTTGTAGCAAAACTTGATAAAAAAGATGTTAGGAAAACAAAAAAAGGAATTAAATAACTCAGAAAGAAAGTCAGTAGGTATAGATATAATAAATAAAAACAATTAAATTAAATTAAAAAAAAAAATAATGTTGGAATAGAATGAAAACTTTTTATTTATTTAAACTAAAATCAGGTATTTACAAACTCAATTGACTGAGTATACAATTAATGTCAGTGTACTCCGTTTTACTTTTAAATGTTGCCGGGAAACCTCTGTCTCCTTGTAAAAGTGGCTACCATTAGAGTAACTAGAGTTCGAGATTCAGTAATTTAGTTTAATAAAAACACTAAATAACATAACAGACTACTAATCTAAAGAATTAATTGTGGTACTTATAATAAGACAGAGAAACATTAATTAAGTAAAAGTAGGTACCTACTAAATTAAATACATTTCGAAAGTATTTTCGATGCTTGTCTCTTATGAACGTGCGAACCGATCACCGTCAAACCTGAGAATATGAAATACCATCCAGCCTGTTTTATCAAGTCCTTTCTTTCCCAAGTATCAAGGGTGATACGTGGGGCTTTCCAGCCCCTCGTCACCCTTGACCCGCCCCCGGCGCCCGTTTGTCAGCGCCGGCTTACACCTCTCACCTGAGCGCCGGCGCGGTTAATTACCAACAACGCTAATGTGCAACAAACATGATGTACTGCTTCCTTGCCGCGTTTGTTTTATTAAATCTCGGCCGGATTGCCTTAATGACCCAATTTGCAGTTTGTTTTAATGAGGATGCGATAAACTTGAGCTATTATTGTCAAGAAGGCGAATAAAGACATAACAGCGTTTGTTCATAAAGTTTTCAACTTATGTCTTCTGCATGGCTTCGTAAGAATCGATCCTTCCAACACAGCTCTTGGATGTAGTAAGAGTCGATTAACGGAACTTACTAGAGGAAGTAACACCTCTACTGCGATCACCAATCCGCCTGCCAAGCGTGGTGATTATGGCAAAACCCCCTTTTGAAGGAGACATGTTCACCACAATAGAATAGAATCACAGAAAACATGTCAAATATTAAAATGCTGTTGTTGTATCAGTGGTATCAATGTACCAGTACCAGCCACCAGTACCAGTAGCTATGGCCTGGAGTGTGAATATTAATAAACACACCTACTTACATAATAATAATCATTAAGGATTAAATTAAAAAATATTCCTCTGCGCTATAAAAACAATGATTCAGTAACCATTTATTGAGTCTATTTTTAAATAATGCAAGCCCGTTAATTCCGTTGGTAACATATTAAGTATCATAATTGCCATAAAAATTACAATTCAATAATAAAAACAAATTAGAACTAGTATTTACAATTGAAACAATTAAGCTAACTGCAGACTGTTGCAAACAATTTACAGGTAGCTCAACTGATCCATATCAATACCAGTTGGAAGCGTCCCCAAGACGCTGGCTGCATTGCCCCGCTGCATGGCAATGCTGATGCGCTGCGCCAGATACCCGCCAGCTCTCGGGTCACGCGTCGCGTCGACCAGACGTTAATTGCCATGCAAAAAACATTTCTGGCGCAAAGCATAGAATGTTGATTTGGTATACTAATCTTATTTTTATGTCTGGTATAAAACTTCATCCTTATTTTGAAAAAATATGGGTATTGTCTTACGAAATTGCAGATTTTTCCACTGTACATACATAGCAAGGGAAAAACTTTAGTTTTTTTATATAGTGGTGTACAGCTATCAAGAAATTAGGCTCCGTAAACTGCACGCATACACTTTTCTTTGGCTTTAAAGGCTCTGAGTAACTCCACCTGCCGCCTGAAACGATTTGAGCTTCCTCGAGTCAGGTTCATTTTATTTCTCAATACATATTCCGAAGAACTAACACATGGTAGGGGTTCGTAGCTTAGTAATGAGTTTAGTTCATTACAAAACTTGGCAGCTCCTTGATCGCGCCCAGCTTATCTAAGTTTAATAGTTCCAAAACTAATTTCCGCGAAAAACGTATAATATAACCACTCGTTAGCTATACGTTTTTCGCGGAAATTGTGAACGTTAGCGATTATTGCCGTCAAGCCGTTCTTCCTTAATGAGGTCTATATCATGAAAGCAAGATGTGATTGCGGTTGAAGGAGTTTCCACACGATCTGAAACTTCTTCCGATCAAACTTTTTCCTTCTAGTATCGGGAGAGATAAGCAGGTAATCATTAAAGCTTCTGCCCATGGCTTCGCATGCGTTTTGTTCGGGATAAATGTAGTCTGTACGTTATTTTAGGGCTAGGATCAGTGCAAAATTTCAGGCAAACGCAATCGGTAGTTTCTTGTCTTCCGCCAAACATTAATATTACTTTAATAAATAAAAAATGCTGGGCAATTCGCACAGCATTAACTAACCCAAGCTAAGCAGGGCTTGTGTTAAGGGAACATAGAATGTACATAATACAATATATTACATAGATATATATTTTTATAATACGTTGAAAACACACAGGATAACTTAACGCCTTGATTTCATCAAGGCGTTAAGTTATCCTATCCATCTAATATTAATTTATAAGAGAAAGTTTCTGAATATGACGGCCACAGTGGCAGAGTGGATGAATGTCCACCTTATGACGCAGGAGGTTGCGGGTTCGATTCCTGCCTCGGCACAAATTTTAATGTTTGTTATGTGTGTTTTCAACGTATTATAAAAGTATATATCTATGTAATGTATTGTATTATGTACATTCTATGTTCCCTTAACACAAGCCCTGCTTAGCTTGGGTTAGTTAATGCTGTGCGAATCAAGGGTCGATGACATTACGGCCCGTATTACGAAAGCTTGCTCAGCTATCGATCTACGCTTGAGTAACGCTTTTCTATGGACTAAACGTCACTCCAGCATAGATCTATGGACTGAGCAAGCTTTCTTAATACGAGCCTTAGTCATGTTTTTGAAGTTCAGATAAGTATACTGATCTGATGATCGATAGGTTAGGTGTGATTATCTACGGGGTGAGCTTCCGGTTGATTTGAATGATGTGAAGTGGTTTACCATGTCACGTTTAACACCTGAACGAATCCAGGTGCTTTCACGACGCTGTAATGCAAACAGTGATCGTAGCTTACACATCCATCAAAACCCATTATTAAACATGTTAGGTAATTCATCATCATCTTAAATGAATTGAAATTATATTTTTATTGCATAAAACATGGATACCATGTTTGGTGATTATTTATGAGCTCATGTTTAGGTATTCTATAGCATGCAATTAATTATGTCTAAGGTTTAAAATTAATAAATTCATTAATGACATAAAAAACGTTTATTTAGCCAGTTAAATAAAATATTTTTATAAATGGTCATTCTATAATTTAAATTCATCAGGTATCTTATTATAAATTTTTACACACACATTCAAGCAGCTTAACTTTGCCCATCCACAAAGGACGGTTTTTGAAGTGTTCGTTCGCTTTGTTAAGTTAAATGTTAGTGTAATGGCAAATAAATGGTGTGTCTATGTACTTAGGCTTAGATAGTTCTTAAGCTACCTCATGAGTAACGTAATGACATTGTTTTCAAATAAAACCACAAATTTTTTGAATAATTTTAAAAGCTCTTTAAATTTTGTGGTAGACCAAAAGTGGTCTAAATCACACAACCAAAACGTAGAAGTTTGTTTTGAACGGCCAGACCGCTCACTTAAAAGTTTCGAAAGGTAGCCGTTACCGCGTCCTTTCCGAAATTCTATTTAATTTTTCCAGCTTTTTGGGAACTTTGGCGGAGAGTCGGTGATTACTAGGTTAAAGAAATCGTTGGCGCTGCGTGTGGAGGCTTTTTAATTTGTTTTTTGAGCCGTCATGGGGTGCGGAGATGTTCAGGGCCATTACGGGGCGATATTACACCGTTAGGGTTCCAGTGGCACGTGTCGGATTCGCGCCCTACTAACTGCTTTACGTGACCGGGCTACTAACGGTCTGCTCCAACGACCGACAGACAAAAGTTCAAACGAGACGTTCTCAATGTTCTCATGCGTTTTTTCGTCTGAATAGCTATTAATCTTATTCAATGATGTCTACTTTTTCACGTTCCAATTTCATTTGATAAGCAATCTTTCAAAACGTGATTATGACATCTCACTTTCAAATACTTTCAGTAATACCACTTTGATCCTCTGTAAATTTATCACTGCAGTAAAAATCCGCCATTATTGAAGTTGCAACGTAAAGCACCTTGCAAGATTAAATAAAGTGGAAGTTCGTGAGATGTTTCTCCTATCCCCGTGGAAAAGGCAGATAGCTACGCCCAGTCGGAGATAAATCACAGATGTCGCTAGGGTATTAGCTACAACCTGGGTACAAGGTCCGACTGGTAACAAATACTATGTGACCATTATCTGGCGAGTGACACCGGTTTACACCCGACGACTTATTATTCTTGGCATATTGTATTTCTGCGGTTTTGTTTTTGCGTTCAGTTTTTATTGTTGTAGGAAGTTGAGAAGGTTTACGTCATTCATAGTTAAGTTTTTCTCTACCTTCGTCAGACATGGCACAGCCTGTATGAGAACATGCGTGCGTGGTCCATGATGAGTTATCTTGACACTTTATCCTTGTTCCATAATATCACTGCGATTTAAAGACGATAATGTTTGATCTTTCAATCTAGTAAGGTATTGTATTGTTGCAGGCACAGCACGCAGGCCCGGATGGTGATAAGCGGTGCCAATGCCGTCTACATCGTGGGCACGTTCAAACATCTCGGCTCAGACGCGGATTTCAAAGTGAGAAACTAGGGCACCTTGCCTTCTTTATGCCTTAAAACTGGAGCTTTAGCTGGTTCTATTACAAACACGGTTAGGTATTCAAAATCAAGGAGATAAAAATAATGTCGTAATTAAGGCAAGAAAAAAAAATGAATCACACCTTGGTGGGTTGGATACAACAAAGGCTTTTTTTGGGCCTTTTTTTTTGTCCCACAGGATGGTGCCAAGTTCAGGGAATCTGCTCAATTTTCGGCACGAGTACCCAAGAATTTAAATTTATATTTGAACATTTCCAATGGCTTCAAATTTAAATCTTTGTTAATATCTAGCTCACGCTTACAGTAAGGTTTCAAAACCTACAACAACCTACCCTGGCCCTGGTACATCAATGTACCAGGGCCAAATTCTACTAAATTAATCGCATCCCTATGACAATGCTATCGTGTCAGAATGACACATTTTGGCATTTTACCATATTTTTTTTTACACCTTTGATGAAAGAACGAAGTTTGTTAAAAGTCTAAGGTTGAAACCATTTTATTAATCCCTCTGTGCAAATAGCAGGTATACTCTAGTTTCTAGAATGTATTACATCTAGGGCAATTCTGCGACGATACCATTGTCATAGTAAAGCTATTGGTTAGCAGAATTTGTCCCAGACTAAAAGTTGTTCGTTTCGCAGCTGTACCTGACATCGAACGTGACCCAAGCCGACTTCAACATGGGCTACACGATGACGGGTACTCTCGAGCGCGGCACCCGCTCCACCAACACCTTCCAAGTGACACACTTCGCCGTGCTGCGCCGCTGCGACCACGATGCACATCATCTCAAGAACTCCTAAACAATTTCCAAACCAAAAGGACTCACTCCCGAATGTTACACAATTGCCATCCTCGGGCCTGACACAAATTAATTATTTTGATATATTTGGATCGACAGAAGTATATCTTAACTAGGGTTGAGATGTGTCGTAATTGTAAAAACTTTGTATTTTGGATTGGATTCGAATTCGAAAGTGGTTCCATATATTGCACAGGATTTAAAACGGATATAGATAAAAATGTGCTGATATTTTTTTCATGTTGTTACAAAAAAACGGATATTTTAGTGTGTAAATTCGTTAATTTTGTCTTAACAAAGATTACTTTATTTTAATGTTTTGTACCTTACCTACCATTAAAAATTATTGCTGCTCACTTAGAAGTCTCTTCTAGTTAATTAATTTTCTTACGATTGATCTCAATAGGTTGCATTTATACATTATTTTAAGGTTGTAAACAATATTGCAAAGCGATATTTATTGTGATCTCAAAGTTGTATGTTTGTTTTGTTTTTACTTTGGCAGTAGCTTTTATTATTTATTTGTACAGACGTAATTATTAATAAGGGTAGAATATTATTTTTGTAATTTTAGTAGTCGTGTCGAAATCTAATTATAAGTAAATTTTAGAACGTAGAGTAAAATTTTTCATGTCTTTAGGGAGTAGATCCTTAGTGCTTCTGTAGGTATTCCATTTTAGAATACAAAAACCTTCTTTATGGTACCATTTAAAAAACGGAGTCGGAGTAGACTCTATCGTGGTTTCCGTTTAATTCCGTAATATTTGGAAAAGTATTATGAAAAAGTTCAGTCGGATCAAAATTGATTTTAAAATGATTGTGAGCGATATTCCGGCGAAGCTCCTTCGCAGTCGAATGCACAATATAATAATGTATTGGACCACAACGTACGTTATGCTTGTTATGCCTCTAAATCCACTGACCCGGATTGCCCTGAAAAATGTAAAACATCTATAAGCCATTCGGTTTTAAGCTATTCGGCTGTGTTATTAATTTGTCCACACACTTGATAAATCGACTTTTATCATTGTAAATAATACGTAGGTATACCTAAGCGTGTTCGAGTAATTGCTGTGAAGCACGAGACAAGAAATATCAAATTAATTCCCGAAATAATCAAAAGACAGACTATAGTATAATACAGTTTACACGATTTTTGTATGTTCTTAGCCGGAAACTAAATCAGTTAGCAAATAGAACAGTTTCGTTTCTAGTGCATAAATATTTTTGTCAAAAACCTTCATAAAAATCGACCTTTTTCCAGTGTAGAATATAGTGGTTTGCAGCTAACGATATGAATACTTTTCCAATAACAGTTCCAATTAGGTAAAAGATTACCTATTTGGATAAGTTGTTGGTGAATTAATTTCAATCTAAGATACAATATTTTACACGCAATATTACATCCTTAAACTTCATCTACATTGTGTATTTTCTCAAATATATAATTAGTTATAAATGTTAGAAGCTTAGGTAGGTTATGGTCTACTTACTTAGAGTTATGATACTAAGGAGTAAATCTAAAAACGGTGGAAAGTAAACGTCCAGTATCGCACTCCCTCCAGTGGTTATACACATCATTTTTGTACAAAGTATTGTGTGTATTTTATGGCTCCTATTTGGCTATATTTACTAGAATATACGCTAAATATACAATATGTACTGCAGGTTTATTCGCTATCTCAATATCTATCTCGTATATTAGTTTTCAGACACCAAAATTGGAATTCAGAACACATTTTAGCAGATAACGCTTCCAAATACATCAAATCGAATTCTAAATTATAGTTTCAAAAGTAATATACTGCAGTGATGTTGTAAATAGTTATGCATATAATAATTCTTTATTGACAAAGAAAATTACAATTCAATAATAAAAAATGCATATAATACATGTGACCTGTACTAATAAGTTATCAATAAATGAACTCCACTCCACAGCCTATATTGGTCCACTGCTGGACCCAGGCCTCCCCTGATAAGCGCCTTGTTGGCTTCGATCTCACGGGGGGTAATGCCCATAATCCCCACGCTGGGCATGCGGGATTGGGATCGCAGTTCGGTTGTAGAATTGTTCTGCATGGGACGCTGCTGCCCACCCCCGGTGGATATCCCTTAGTCGCCTCTTACGACACCCGCGTGAAGAGTTGGGGTGGTGTAAATTCTAAGCCGGATAGCGATATGAATTATATTCAGCATAAATGAACTATTAACTACCAAATCTTGGTCCATTTTCGGATATCTTGGTTTACATCTGAACTCGGCATGCCATTTATAAAATCTCAGAGGGCTGAAAATGTAAATGACTCCACTGCCACAAAATATCATTGGGAAAGCCAATCAAAGCTAGTTATTCGATTAGCCCTCGAGTCCGGCCGCTGTTCCGCCGCATACATACTAATGCCGTCGGCTGTACTTACATAAACATGCAAATCATGGCCACAACAAATCCCTAAGGGAAGTGCCGTTTCACTCCTCAAGTATTGGTATCACGACCCTTTTCGCTTAAGGCTGAGTGTCCACCTTTAAAGATCACAAAGACGCTGTTGAGTTGTTGATTGGTTTGACAATTTCAAACTCCTCTTCGTAATGATATGCAAATAAACCCTGGTTTATGGTAATACAGCCCTTATTTGTTATGATCTCTAGGGTTTTTATTTTTTACAAGAAGCTCGGTCATAAACTTAACATTTTGAGTGCTTTGTTGAACTTTAGGGTTACTTTTTATCATTAGCTACTGTAAGACAAGACTTGTTATCCACTGCAGTCACATAGATGTTCTGCTCTCTAATAAACCTTATTGCTATTTACGTAAAGATAATATTTATTTTCATAAGTGTCTATCTACATTTATCTCAAATAACGTAATGCAAGTGCCAAAGACAATTTTAGGGAGCTTTTATTGTAAGTGTATTTTGTGTAAAATCGAATTATTAATTAACTATGTACATAGCTTCAAACTCTACATGTTGTCTTTCGAATATCGAGCAAGAAGACTCAATTAAATAGAATGAATACTATAATATGTTTTTTTTCCTTCTCCCACCTAATGATAAGAGAGCGTAAAATTACAAAACCTTTGTTAAACTGTGTAACTTTTAAATGCAGATGACGATGATTTTCACTTAAGTTTCTATCTGATGTATGTATGACTCGTAAATATAGCACTAATTCTATTCCAGCAATCAAATCAAATAAAATCATTGGTCGTAAAAACAAACGAGTTTAAAAATACTAAAAAAACAAATAAAGTTCTATCTGTATAATATATTGATAGAACTTTATATGTTATAGACAGATCTTTATAGCCTCGTAAATTCATAAAAAATAACGCCTCTCAAGTATTATTAAACCAGTTCATTTACATTTTACAGAACCACGTAACCGATAAGATTAGTTAGGAGTACAAGCTTATACGTAGTTGCAAAGCTGCTAACCACTCAGCCATATAACTGACTTCATTATTAATGGAATTCGAAGTTGCACTTCAGCAGCGCTCCGCTGCAGTCCGCTGAGCGTACTTAATGAATTAGAGTTGCGACATCTTTGCATAACGACCTGTCCGACAATCCTGAAACTAGCAGTCCTATGAGCTCTTACTCGTATAACAGAGAAGCACGTACTCGTATATCAAGTTTAGAGTAATACCTAAATAGTCAAGGATTTTTCGTTTTTTGAGAAGCCTCTTTAACAAAAAGTGTATACTTAGCCTAGTGAAAGTGATATCTAGGAAGCATGACACCAGACACCGACAGGTTTCAATGTGGTTGCGCGCGAAAGCGAGCTCCAACCGCCGTATATTGAGGTCTCTAGCCTTTGTGGCTCAGTAAGAACCCGGCCAGCGCGCTATGCACTTCGCAGACAAGGTGGTCCTCGTCACCGGCGCCAGTTCCGGCATAGGCGCCGCCTGCGCCCTCAAGTTCGCACAATCATCAGCACAACTAGCTCTAGTCGCCCGTAATATAGAAAACCTAGCAGAAACAGCCCGGCAGTGCGAAGAAACCAGCGGACTCACTCCGATCGTCATCACCGCTGACGTGTCCATTGACGAGGATATTGAAAGAATCGTCACTCAGACAATAAACCACTACGGAAGAATCGACGTCCTTATCAACAACGCTGGTGTGTCTTCGGTTGTGGGACATGCCAAAACTGAGGCCTACGATTATGTAATGAACACGAATCTTCGCGGCACGTATATACTCACAAATAAAGTAGTACCACACCTTTTAAAAAGTAAAGGAAACATAGTGAATATATCAAGCATTCTGTCGACCAAACCTCTGCCGATCTTAGCGCCTTATTGTATGTCGAAGGCCGCTTTAGATATGTTCACAAAATGTGTCGCTTTGGAGTGCGGAGCTCACGGTGTGAGGGTGAACGCTGTGAACCCGGGACCTGTCAGGACGGAGTTCTTCAAACGAAGCGGCATGAGCGAGACGGATACAGATAGAATGTTCGCGAGCATCGAACTAAACTCACCGTTGAAGAAAGTGACCAAAACTGAAGATATTGCCGAGCTAGTGACTTTCCTCGCAAGTGATAAAGCTAGTTCCATTACTGGAAGTTGCTACGTTATCGACTGCGGAGTAAATTTAGGCGACGCAAGTACTTAGTAAAGTTACATCAAAATAATTTACTCTCTGCAGCAATTATTTTACAATGAAAAGCCGAAATAAAGGAAAACTTGTTTAATTAAAGTCGACGTTAGCGTCATCCCGCATCTTGTTTTGTTTTCGGCGAATATTACGTTCACGAGTCAGATAACTTTGTTGAGGGCTGCTAATTCCTCCGTGACGCTCGAACAAAGACAAAAAGATTAAAATATGTCAAGGGTGTATCGCGGTAACAAACCAGGCTGCAAACAAAGGCCTCTAGAACTTAGCGCCGATAAAGGCTTGATGCTCACTCCCCCAAGCTTCGACGGATCGTTTAGATATCGTGGTGAATAAAGTGTCATGCTTTTGAGTACGGGACGGAATCGACACGGGATGCAAACCAAATAATTTTATGAAAATGTCTTAGTGTTACGCACGTAGCAATTCGTCACAAACCGCTACGCTCGTAGCCCTCCGTAGCAAACCGCTACGCTCACAGTCCTTTATAGCAAACAGCTACACTCGTAGCCCTCCGTAGCACACCGCTACGCGTGTTAATAGGTGTCCGTAGCATACTACAAAACTTATGTAACTATTCGTACCTAACAGCTACACACGTGGTCCTACGTAATAGAACAAAATACGGACGAACCTTGCGTTACCCAGTTCTCCATTGGCTATATTCCTAACCCGTCCCTCTGTAACATAAACAGGCCGGCAATTACCTTCCTTTGTTTTTGTAAGACGTTCTTTCCAGTAATGGCGGCAATATATTCGCTTATCTGCTGCCTAATCCTTCCCAGGTGGGCTGATGCTCTGTTATCTGTAATAGCGTTAATTTCCCGCGCATAATCGCCCGGCAAATTGATTGTTCTCTCCGCAGCGACACTGAAATTAAATTTAAAATTGGATTTGGTTCAGGTGAGTCTTTTCCATTTTAAAAATATATTTCAGGGATAATATAGGTGCGGAAAGGTACGTTTACCTGCTATTCATAATAATATAAACATTGATTCGGGACGGTAGTGAAATAAATAAACATTTCATGGAGCTTTTGACAACCCAATTTTGAACAGGCGGTTAAATGTTTATATAGTAAATTGGAAGCTTTAACTTAGAAATTATTCATATTCCGAACTCGAAATCTCGAGTCAGTTTAGATCCTCCAGTTAGCAATCAAATACAATTCAGCAAGTAAATTACGTACAAGTTACATCCATGTTAATAATTTGTATTGTTGAGGATTCTCGGGGTGTATATACAATACTCATATACATACATAGACGCACAGTATAGATATAGTAAACCAATAAACGTGTACAGTAAGTAGAAGGAGCTGGAGTAACTCGTTATTCGCGGCGTTATCCGCGAGTAATATAATTCCCTAATTTATACGCGGTAAGCGTTTGCCGAATCCACCGACACAGCTTAGAAGCCGCTGGGTCACTCACATGCATATGAAAACAGACCGCGTAGCAGGGTATATCTTTTTATTCTGATACTACAGGATTTACTAAGAAGTAGCAGTACTGGGTTGTACCTTCTGTTGACCACAAGTTCACCAGATATCAAGTGACTGACGTGGGAACAAGATGGTTATTAGAGTTTAAAAAATCGTGGCCTTTTTCTTTTGAAATAATTTTCTTTACCCTTAAATAATACACTTAGCGGCACAATTAACCGCCCACCCTTTTAAAGTGGCAAATTTTGATGTTATCGCAGTTGTAAGTTATTGGTTATTGGGCATAAATACCTAAGTCAAGTGTGAAAGAAATGTAGTGATGAAAAAATTACAAACTACCCACTTAACTTTGTTTTTTTTACGCCTAAGTTGTGAATAGGATAAATATCGAACTTCGTCTCATTATCGTTATCGTTGCCATACTGCTTACATTGCTTCAGTGGCATTAAAAGTAAACTATTTGAGTTTGTTTTGGTTTCGTAACTTAAAGCTAGTGTTTGGACATCACAAACATGCCATTTGATGCTAATTCAGTGGCGAGATCAACCTACATATGTATTTAACGATTTTTCTATGTTTTCTCTGATTTGAATCACAATCCTAACTTGTGACATTAGGTTAACTTGTTAATTGTTAATGTTGATGAGGCTGTTTGACCTCTTCACTACGGACCCGTTATTGGGCCAAACCGCGATTTCAATTACGCAGCGCCGCTCAAACAGATATTGCTTTTACTCTCACCACCCATAACTTTGTCAACGACTCCTAATTATCTCTCTCCTGCGTTCATTACAACGTGTGCCTATTGTCGTGGTGTGTAGGAATTGGAGAGCCACTTAAATGTAGAAAAAATACCGATAAATTCACTATTTTGATAGTGGTATTCTTTATAATAAAATCAAATATATCTACTACTTATTAAGTTTCAGTCAGGTCAAGATAATTCTATTTAAGTCAATTATGAACGGAAACTAGTTCTCGTCCGCGACTGCGCACGCGTTATTTCCTCCTGGATTAACACAGGCTACTTTTTATGCCATAAATACGGTCTACACCTGTATTCAAACATACACCCATCCATCCAAACTTTCTTTCTCATCTGTAATAATAAAGTGGTACTACACTACGTTTAATGTTTTTAAATAAAGATGAATGTGGAATCTGACAAATGTGACCTACATCCAACAATAAAAGTGGAACGACGTTTTAACGCCAAAAACAGCAACGTCTGACATTCGCTAAATTAGCATTGCGACGCCGCGCCGCAAGGCATATAAGTGCT
This sequence comes from Eupithecia inturbata, assembly GCA_963662085.1. Lineage (NCBI taxonomy): Eukaryota > Metazoa > Arthropoda > Insecta > Lepidoptera > Geometridae > Eupithecia > Eupithecia inturbata. The sequence continues at coordinate 7,746,954 of OY759195.1, forward strand.
TTCATTCTAAAATGATATAATAAGTGTATATTATTGACTTATAATGATAACTTCTGCCCTGCTGGGATAAAAAGTGCATATTTCCTTCCCCAGTATACCGTCTGAATGGATCTTAATGAAATTTGGCAGGGAGGTCTGCCAAATTTCATTAAGATCCATTCATCCATTTAGGTGTGCTTAAGCTTATGCCACACAGGGATACAGAATTACTTTCGATTTTATAATAAGTATGGATGCCTATATTATAGACATATTAGAAAGTATTTTGGCACATACACTCTATTAATAATCAAAGAAACTATGCGTTGACGTCAACAAGTGATCACTCACTACCGGGCGAGTCGTCTGTCTGTTAAATTTATATTGTTCAAACCTAAACTAAAATAAAATACAGCGTACAAACAGAAAACAATCTTTTATTCGAACATTAGTGCAAACTACAGCACGTAGCTCGTATAAATCGAGTTAAAGAACATTAGCACCTGAGCGTAAGTTAAGACGTCTTGTAGCGACGTGCTCAGCTAGGATATCATTAATAGGTGCTTCACCAGGTAAGGTGAGGTGAGGCTTTCGCAATTAAGAGCCGGGTCTTCGGAAGGAAATGAAAAACCGAGCAAAATTCTATTTAACTTAAAAGCTTGAATGCAGTTCTCGTAAATTTATTTTTTTAAGGAAATGCAACTGAACCTTGAGTAATGATAAAATGTAAGTACATGAGGAATGTTATAGGTATCTAACTTAATTAACAATAAAACAAAGTGCGAGACACACTTGCGCGTTCCCATCTTCCGAGGACATCCGTGAAGGCTGGTGCGGCGGCAGATTTGGCCGAGGATCTCAAGAGACGCATATATGCAGGTATCGACAGAGCCTACACTTTTGCTCACTTTGGAGTCGAGACCCTAGGTCCGTGGGGTAACGAGGCTCTCCGGATTTTTCAAAAGTTATCTGAGCGTCTGGTCGACGCGACGCGTAACCCGAGAGCTGGTGGGTATCTGGCGCAGCGCATCAGCATTGCCATACAGCGGGGCAATGCAGCCAGCCTCTTGGGGACGCTTCCGACTGGTATTGATATGGATCAGTTGAGCTACCTGTAGATTGTTTGCAACAGTCTGCAGTTATCTTAATTGTTTCAATTGTAAATACTTGTTCCAATTTGTTTTTATTATTGAATTGGAATTTTATTTGTCAATAAAGATATATAAAATAAAACGAATTTGAATTCGTTTGCAGTGTCCCGCGTTTGCATAAAAATATTATTTTGCTGCATTATAAAAGCACTCACGTGAAGCAAATAGATCTGTAGATTGTGCAGCGTTTAATCTGCGGGAATCGAACCCAGAAAAATGTGTTCTCTTGCGTTTCAGTCGGTTTACTGTGTTCGCTTCCAAACATAATTAATAGATCTATCTAGTAAGTCCAAGACATTTATAGCAATAAGACTATTATTACGTCTAGTTTGTTCAGCTAAGTAGAATATGAAACTGCATCGAAAATGTCGTTAGCAGTACGTGTTCGGGGTTTATTTGTGTTAATAGCAGTAATAATTACTGCTATGAACAATGTCGATCGTGTTCGCTAACTTCAAGTATATACATCAATTTATGCAGCCCCGGTATTACTTTGCTGGGAAATAATAGACTTCTGTAGCTAGAGGCAGACACTGTAAAGTTATATGTTATACAAATTTAAAGCTGATTAAAGTATTTTAAATGAATAAATAGGGTTTGGGTTAGGACCGTGGGATAAAAGGGTCTCCGGGTTTTAAAAAAATGTCTGAACGTCTGGTCGAAGCTACGCGTGACCCGAGAGCTGGTGAGTATCTGACGCAGCGCATCAGCATTGCCATACAGCGGGGCAATGCAGCCAGCGTCTTGGGAGCGCTTCCGACTGGTTGTACCTGTAGATTGTTTGCAACAGTCTGCAGTTAGCTCAATTGTTTCAATTGTAAATACTAGTTCCAATTTGTTTCTATTATTTCATAAAAATGATCCAAAAACTCCAAAAGAAATATATCCAAACGGGTTAATTTCAGCAAATATCCAGATAGGCCTTCGTTGTATGAGCGGCGAGGAGCTGGAATAGGTCACATTATTGGACATCTTCCTTCCAGGCACGTCGCTGTCCTATTTGCTGACAGTAATCTTAAAGACTCGCCAACGCTCCCCAAATATATTGGACCTTCAGACCCTTGAGACCGACCGGGCCGAGCTCACGGTGATCACTTCTTACTTGCCATCCATTCCGGACTAAAACCAACCTTACTACAGCCGAATAGAAGTTAGATGGCTGAGGTGTGATAGTTGTTTTGATAAGAAAGGGCTAGGCAATCGAAAACCGTATATTTAAGGGCAGATCACTTTGCCTGTAATTTGTATCGTGCGTGCTTGGCATCTGGGGAAAATCAACACGTCTTTATTGGATACTAGCTGTAACCGCGACTTCGTTCGCGATTGCCATACCGGCCGATTAATTAGGGATTCCCATTTGACCACAGTTTCCCTTATATAAAGAAACGCTGTGCAAAAAAAACTTCAATGTGCAGAATTGGACTCGTTACACTATTAATATAAGTATTATTACCTGTATTTAGGAACCTACATTGTGCATAAATCGTGTAGGGTCTACGCGGGATAGCATGCTGTCATGCTGTCATCTTTTATCCCAATCTTTATCTACACGACTTTTTGCTACGACTCGGCCTGCGTCAGCGTCAAGAAGTGTCTATAAACTGCGAACACGCCTACACAACAAAATATGTTCGGTTTCGCTTCTTACTCGTGGTTCCGTTCAGCTGGGGCCCTATTCTGCTAAACGAATCGCTTCACTATGACATGGTATCGTCACAGAACGACACGTTTTGGTATTCCACCTTAGATAAAAGAAATAATGATGAATACAGATGAAGGGACTAAGGGTCAAGTTTGAAACTATTAATATACCTATCTCTCCGTGCAAATAGCACCAGAAAATATGAATATAATAAGAATAAAAAAAAATCGGTGGTACAGTCAACTGGACCAGCTGAACGGAACCACCAAACATGAAGATCGCATGGATCATTCGTACATTTTACTTTACCTGAAAAAGGTATTTTTAGGGTTTCGAAGATCGGAGATCGCTTTCGTGACACTGCGTTTATGATAGGTATATTGTGATCGCCACTTTGTGCGTTCAGTCTTGAAGCTGCGACGTTCATAATTCACTACTAACCCTTACAGCTGCTAGGAAGGATTTTCTTCGGCGTGATATCTCTTAGCTCGTCTAGGCTGATTAGGTGCTTGGCCAGGTGGATGCTACGTTTTTGCATCAGTGCTTTACACTCTCCTAGTAGATGGAGAGGTGTTTCCTCCGCCTCCTCGCAGAATCTGCGGGATTGTGTGTCGCTTAGCCCCAGTTTAACATGTGCTTGTTAAGGCGACAGTGTCCAGTTAGTCATGATGCGAAAGTTGCTTCTGCTTAGCGCTAGGATTCGGTTAGTGTACCGTTTATCGAAGGTTTTAACAATTACTTTGAGTGACTCATGCCCGAGGAATTCTTCCAGAGCTTGAACGATTCCTCGCAGCAGGAATCCAAGAGGGTTCTGTGAGCCAGGCTTTTAGGTATGCCGCAGAACGGCTCGGGGCCCAGCTGAGTCCCCTTGGCCCCGGAACGCGCGAATTCGTCGGCACACTCATTGCCTTTGATTCCCGCTTGTCTCGGTACCCATCTTAGGACGACTCTGTTGCTCGAGCCCAGCGCGTTTAGGCGTGACAGACAGTCCTCGACTAACCTGGACGTGATAACCTTCGAACCCAGTACCTAACTAATGGGTGCGTATTCGAGATCATAGATCTAGAAACTTACGTAACAGCTTTTTTCAAAACCTACTGATTTTTTCACCATTCTACTGATTTTCTACTCGACTTGCTACTGATTTAGTCAAATTAGATCTTGCACCACTGTTTAAACAAAAAAATAATGAATGAATTCGGACTATTTATGACTTTCATCCCTCTCCAAAGGAAAACGTAACTACTGAATTAGGCGACAAAAAGTATCCTATGTCCTTTCGGGTAGTATGAACTCAAATCATGCCAAGTTTCATTTTAAATCATTCAGTAGTTTTGGCGTGATGCGCGGCCAAAGAATTTGAATTTCATCCCCTCTCCCACGGGAACCGCACTGAATTCCGGGACAAAAAGTATTCTATGTCCTTGATGACAGATAGACAAAAATGAAGAAAAAATAAATTGTTGGCTACAGTACCGAATTGGACCCGTTACAGTTTTATTATAAGTACAGATTAGCTACAAAGGACCTATATTTATCGTGGTTTTAACTGTTTTGGAAACCTGGAGCTAAATACTTCTTCAAATAAACGAATAGGAATTCCAACTTATAATGTATTTTACAGTGTTGCAAATGGTTAGGTATACAAATCTTTGACTTGTAAATATTGAGATATGACTATTATTATTATTACGAAAAACTACTGACAAAGGATTTATTTTCTTGGAGATACAATGTGTTCACACTGTTAAACGCGTGGTAATATTTCAAACCACCACAATACGACAAGTCATCGGTCTGTACACTTGCTTGCGAAACATTTTTATCACACCCAACCCATTATTTATATCTACGTTTCCATAATTTACAAGGAAAACGTTTCTGACCGGAAGACCCGCAAACAGAGGTGCCCTGCAAATCGGGGCACTTACATAAGTTGTAAAAAAGATCGGAGCAATCATATTTTATCGGGAGGCTATATTTCGGAGCCGCCCCTTGGCTACTTTTATGAGAAACACCTCAATTTCCCTCTGGCTGGACAACATCCTGTTAACGATAATAGTGCTTTAGTGCCCGAACAATTTTTGTAGTAGGTTTTTACCTACTATAAAAATTGCATTTGAGGTTCACTATAGCACTTTCGTCGACTCCTGAGAATTAAAGAAAGAAAGAATCATGCTGGACATTGCACACAGCAGATAGAGAGAGAGACTACGATAGATAAAAAATGATGCTACAACCAGACAGAAAATTGTATGAAATCAAATAACATCCCAAAAATGTTTCGACTTCGACGGGATTTGAACCCGCGACCTTCCCTCAGTACGGGAATTCGCTAACCATTTACGCCACGAGGTCAAGTGACATAGGAGTCGAAATGGTTAGCTCATTCCGGTTGCGGGTTCAAGTCCCGTCGAAGTCGATACATTTTTGGAACATTATTTGATTTCTTAGAAATTACTCCGAGTGTGAGGACTATAATAACAAAAACCTTAGAAAGTTGTATATTACATTACGACTATTACCTACAGGCAAGAACACTATAAAAAAAAAAAGCCCTAATATTACTTACACCTTCTTAAGTACAACTCGCTTAGTCATTACAGTTCATAAATACACAGTTTTATTCCCTTCCACCTTTGTAGCAGGTAGCGTAGCAATATATTGGCTGTAGCACACACTTGTTACACTGCACATTATAGTGAGGTCTGTATCCTCACGCGAATGAGGAAAACAAGCTTGGATAAATGGGAGTGGAGATGTGGAAAGCACATAAATATTGAAGGCTTTATTAAACATTAGCTTTGGTAATGTTTACACCTGCTGGCCATCTTTCATCAATTTTCTCGCTAAAAATAAAAAGATAAGGTTTGGATCCAGTAATGGTTTTCAAAATAGGTACAAACTTGGGTTGGCTGGTGTGAAGAGCAACCTGGCGAAGTCTTGTGTTCACGCTGGTGCCTGGACAATTTCTGGTGGGTTTCTGATCTGCAAACAATTTTATTGTAGGTATGCATGGGATCAATCAGTGTTTTGTTTTTGCAGTCTTTTGTTTACTCAATTACTCATTTATAGTTGTCATCACGTTGGCCTAATTCGTAGGTAGACTATATAGGTAGGTTATCTATAACATGTGAATCCTGTTCTGTTGGTCGTAACAAGTGGAAAGCAGACCGAGGTTGTTTTTGGTAAAAATATGCAGATACTTATGTGAGTAGTAGGTACCTTCTTGTCTAGTCTATGTGAGTAAAAATTATAAAGTTAGGAAATAAAACAGTTCATTTTAATAGGACTAACTACGGATATTACGGTTCGTAGTTAACCCGCTTACATCCGTAATTAATTCGTCGAACTACGATAGTTTTTATAGGACTAAGATAATACATACTGAATAAAAATATAGTCATGTAGTTACGCAAATTTTGCAAAAAAAGATAAGAATAAATAAGTACTTAATATACAGATAATAAAGTTGTTGTTAAAATAATGTATTCAAATAAAATTTTGTGATTTTCATTATGTCAGTTTATCTACTTTGTCATATAAAAATTCATTTACGTCATTATAGCATTTCTCAATTAAACTATGTTTTGTTTGATCTCCGTTATGATTGCTTATGACCATTGCCACCCATTGCTCAACACTCAAAGTCATGAAACCTGCCTGAATTTGGAACATAACATAATTCATCTGAAAGTTACCTTGACGCCCCTATCTCGTTTCGGCACGGGCGATGCTGCGGAAAATAGCTCGTATATCAAACAGGTATTGCGGAAAATCTTCTGAAAGCGTTCAGTGCAGGTAACATGCTCACAATATCAAGGGACGTGACCCGAAGCGGCTGTGTCGCCTCAACATTACTGAACAAGCAATAATTCAATCAGACAAGGCTTAGCCGAGCTCTGCTTGTTTACCAACACGGGGAACTGGGAATTAACACGCCCGTTGATTCATATCATATTCACCTGTCATTAAAATCTTATACGTAACGGGTGTTTTTTTATTGAAAAGTGGGTTGTTTAAAATCCGTACTTAAACTTACCCAACCAACCCTCAATTAATGGCTTAATTGATAGCATTGTATCCGACATTTTCACTAAATCGTTATCTAAAGTGAAAAGACAAGAAACTCATATTTTAGCCGTCAATGATAGCAAGAATGTGTAGGACCTAACTAATAGGATGAAAAATAAAAGCAAATAAATAGGTACCCAGAGATTGATAACATTGTGTGATTAGTTCACAAGGAAACCAGTAGCTAAGTGTTGTTCGATCGTGCAACTTATTAATCTGCAAAAATGGTTGCTAAATTCGCTTTCGCACTTATAATTATTTGGGTCCAGCGAGCAAACTGCAGAGATGAAGCAAAGATTGTAAAAGGTATTGTTTAATTCGTAAACTTTGCACAGGCTTTTCATTTGAAGTATTATGTCAGTTTAAACGACTCAAGTTATAAAAATAAGTATTTTTTTAACTTTTGTACAGAACAGTTATGTAGGTACGTACAACCTGCTAACTGGAAGGATGGGCGAATTTTAACGCCCGTTCTACGATGTAGGTACAACTAGACAAGATTATTATTTTTTGTCTCTTTTGAGTTCATTCCAAGTGGATTTCATTTCATTTATTTATTGCCAATATATACAAAGTTTGGTAGCTTAAGATCTAATTATAGCTAAAGTTAGTACATACACCCTATTAGCACTGCAATTTTAATTTTAATTGTTAGTCATTTACATAATTTCTTTTCATTCTAATTAATAATAATTAACATAAATCTCTTAAAAATCCGGCAAATAATCTGTTTAAATAAAATTACACAATTGGTTTGGATTAACTTCCGTACGGCACTAGAACAGTAAATGAACATTTTTCAACACTATGTACCTATTATGAAGGTATGTGGCACTACCATTTGAGACAAAATGGAAGAACATGCCTCGTAGCAAAGTTCTTACGTAGTGCCTAAGTGGTGGCCATCCAGTAGCTCCCAGGGGAATCTGTAATGGCCCTGTGGAAACGGCTGCAAAACGAATGAGAGTCTAGTACTACCACTAGATTTACAGTCCTTAGATACTTATCCAATAATGCTCGTAGGGGATTTAGCCTGATGTGCTTTATTCGGGCTGTGTAAAATATGTTCTGGTACCTGTCTTTTGGGCTGTAGGTAGTCTGCAAAGTTAAGAGTATTAAGTTATAGAAAAAACCTTTACTTTTAAAAGGGGTATTTTTCGTGGCAATTTCTCATGATTTCCACAAAATCTAGATTTCTGCTGTAAGTCTCGTACAACAACCTGTAAATGTTCCTGCCAGCTTGCTACTGGCCCAACGAAGTGTACGAGCCTTGCTTCGGGGGCTGCGCCGAGGTGTCGTGCGACAACCCGCGCAACCACCTGCGGCCCTGCTACCCCTACTGCGAGCCTGGCTGCGTCTGCGAGGAGCCCTACGTCAGGGACGACCGCACGCACCAGTGTGTGATGCCTCAAGACTGCTCTCCGTAAGTAACAAACACCCACAGACTTTTTCACATAACCCAGTTGCTAAGAGAAGTAAAAATTGTATTCACGTTTCTAATAGGTTTATTTTTGTGAAATGTTGGTAATAACATAATATACAACCTATTAGAAACGTGAATACAATTTTTACGAGTTTTACTTCTCTTAGCAACTGGGTTATGTGAAAAAGACTGTGGGTGGTATGATAAGGAAGAGCGTTACCTCCTATACAGGTATTTATATACTTAAAAGGAGGTCTCGAACACAGAACAATGTAACTTAAGAGAATGATATTAATTAAAAAAAGGGACTTGTTTTCTGCTGTTGATATTATTCAGAAAAAGACAAAACACTGCTCCTGGAGCAGTGTTTTGTTTAATTTGACAGAGTACTGTAAATAAGGGGTTTATCAGCTAACTAATTACAATGAATCAAAAACGTGATAATAAAATTGGCACGTTCATATTTGATGAGCTATATCTTTAAGTAACGTACTTAAAGCATGTCAACTAAAAGCGATTATGCAGCATTTTCTTCTTTGCCATCATTTACCAACGAAGAAGATGTTTAACTAACATACTGATAACCATTGTTGCAGGACTCAAATGGGCATACCAGTAGCAACCAAGAGGCCTAGACCCCAAGAGGAGAAACCAGTTCCTAATGGACCATTCCAAAAGTACAACTCTGGCAGAACGCCACGTCCCCACCGGGAAGACATGCCTCCAGAATACTTGGAGACGGACCTGGACACCGCTGGGCTAATCAACAAGCCTGAGGACATGCGCCGGCCCTCAGACGTGTCTCGCATGGGAAACTACTTTAACATCGTCATTGCTCCACCACCCATCAAAGCTCTACAACCGAGGAAGATGCTCAATAATAATAATATTAACAATAACAACGGTTTCATTACTACGTTGAAAAGGTTATGATCTTTAAGTAAAATTATAATAAAATGAACGTATATTCAAGGAAAGGTTTTATTTTTGTGACCTTTAAATTATTTATAAGTCCTATAAGATAGGTAGGTCGATATACAAAATTACGAACATGGCAAAGAAATGTTGATCAGTCCAAGCGTATCAGTTTTCAATTTGTTTACCTTCATAAACGACAAAAAAAAACAAAAAATAAGTTGCTACAAAAGTCATCAATCTTTTTGTAGATCGATAAAACCACAACATACATCCGGTGGCGTCGTCGATTTCTGAAACAAAGTTAAATTTCACTGATTAGCTAAACTCGAAACGGAACGTCGAACTCGGCCGCAAACAATGTGCCTCGCGAAACAAGGAAAATGAGGAAACTGTTAATACTAGCATTTCTGCTCTGTGAGTGTCCGTTTCTGTTCGAGTATTTAGTTTTAGAACCATAAATAAATAATTCATAAAATTACAGATGATTTCATAGCGATAACAACAAAAGCCAACAATTATGACTACGACGACCCCGACGGAATGAAAAGACATTCGATGATAGATGACCGAAGAAATTGGAGAAAGAAAGCCTTACAGAAGCCAGGTGAAGATCACAGAGACTGGGACAGGAAGAGATATGATTATGACAATAGGTACCCAGACGACATTGATGTAAAGAACTCTTATAACGGAATGCCAGACAGACAGCATGACATGGATCTCTCGTCGAACTTTAGACAACCACGCAAGTACGATGACGGCGACAAGATGACTGGCCTAGGAGGTAAAAGTTCTGAGCATTTAGCGTTTGGGTAAGTTAAAATCAAGTTTTAACCTAAGTTAAAGACAACTTCTTACATTATTTTAACCTTAGTGTTATTTTAGGGATAAAGAAGAAAAGAAAGTGTTAGCCACTAATTGTGAACGACCACATGAAAGGTAAAGTTAATCGATATCAGGTTAGTTAAGTATAGTCTAGATATTTCGATATGCATTCTTGTTTAACTGGAATATTTTTAGATACGAAGCATGCTTTGCGGGGTGTGCTTCGGTGACTTGCGACAACCCTCGTGACAGGATGCAACCCTGCTACCCCTTCTGTGAAGCGGGTTGTGTGTGCATGCACCCCTACGTGAGGGATGACAGAACACACAAGTGTGTCATGCCGGAAGATTGCACGAAGTAAGACTGAAACTATACCTCCCTACACAAATGTCCTTATGATACACCTACAAAATACTTAACATAAATATTAAATTTCAGGGGACTAAAAGGCATCCCAGACCTCGGAGACGATCTACGAAGATAACGTCTAGAAAGTCGAGCTACGTCTTCTTTTCTACAATGAAGAATGCCAAGACATTCATTTTTTGATTGAACTAAAAGCCCATTGGTTTTCTTAGTCCATAAGAGTATTTTATCATTTCAATACTACCATTGTTTAGGTCTTGCAAAAAACGTCATCAAACTTTCCCATTGTTCAATATAATATGCACTCAACAACCTTCACTTTCATAGCACACGAATACGGACTGGAAAGAAATAACTACGTGGCTTGAATCAAACTTAATTGCATAAACATGGTCTTTATCAAAAATAAACAATTATGAGAGGTGAAACTTGCATCTGGTTTTTGTCCACATTTTTATTTTTTCCATTATTGTATGCAGAAACGGAATATGGTATGAATGTTGTTTTTTATTAATTCGATTAGGTGCCTACTTAGCTATTTGAATATTTTGTATGCTCACTGAATTGGACCCTAACGGTTTTCGTTTTAGAATGTGGAGCACATGGGCGATTTGAATATTGTGTTGACGGCATCCCCGGATGTGTGGTCGGCTGCCACTGTCATCCCGGATATTATTTCGACACTGATAGTAAAATATGTGAGCACAAGTGAGTACGCTCTTATTTTAACTCCCATTGTTTTTTACTCTGAAACAAGTGAAACTCTGAGAGGTACATGGATAAAAACTTCGATATTCGATATTAAAAATATTTTTAACTTTTACAGCTCAAAACTTACAAAAGGTGCATTCAGACGCTATTACGAGCCAGAACCAACCAGGATTCAAGACGTAGAAATCATGACGCCACCGAACAAGATTGTTATTATCACGAATACCACTTCCAATCCCATCGAAGAGAAAATCGATGAGATTACCAAAGACGCTGACGACTTAGGTGATTGGCTTTATAACCAATTCTTCAAGACTATCGAAAATCAAGTCATCAACAAAACTCAAGACGAAGTATCATCTCCCTCGAGAAGAAGCGGCGACCAATTGAATAAACCATCGAGGAGATCTCATCATAGGTCCCGTAGACATAAACAAAAGAAAAGGAAGAGTAAATCAAAGAGTTTAAAAAGTAAACTACTTAGAATTACGGAGGATGATAGTTTATTTGACTCTTCTTCGGGATCTACTTCGAATTCAGAAGAAGATAGCTCAGCTAGTTCAGACGAGAGCTGTGCCAGCAGTGAAAAGAAAAATGATGGACATGGTCATAAGAAAATACTAATATTTAACAAAAAACCTCAGCCTCCGCTGCCATCGTTCATATTTTTGCCAAATAATATGGATAGTTCGTTCTACCCGCCAATGGGGATGCCTGTGCCGCCCATGCCGATGTACCCGATGGTCCCCGTACCGCCCATGATGCCAGGGCCCCAAATGGGTCCACCTTCGTTCCCTTTCCCAGGTCACTAATTTAAACACAAACTCTCCCTTCCGACCGTTTCTTGCTAAATAATCGAGAGGTGGTCTGAGTGACGTAATTTAGTATTTAGCTTACACTTATTCATAATAGTCTGCTAACTTAGAGCATTGCTATCTCTCACTCTGTCTTCTTCTATTGGCATAAGTCAGAGTGAGAAATAACGCTGCTTAGCAACTGCTAAATGAGCGGGCCATTATGAATAAGTGTTTATTTTATTTCATAAGTCTTAAGTTTGTAAATTTTAGAAAAATGTGTTTCCACTTCTTCCCAGTTTTACTACAATTTTTGTTTTTCACGTATAATTATTTAAACAAATAAAAAGAAAAATATATTATTTAAAATATTCCATTTTAAATCCAGGCCCACCGTGTGATGAAACAAGCGCTGCAAAATCAGACCCAACCCCCACCACGAGCACGAAAATCACAACGCCCACCACTACCACCAAGGCTCCTGAAACCACTGCTAACCCTGAATGGCTGATGGCTGAAGACGACGAGCCTCCGCCTCTTCCACCTGACGATGCGCCACCCCCTGAGGACGATGAACCTGCCATAGAAGGCCCTCCAGCATTAAGATCTAGACAGAAAAATAAGAAAAATAAAATAGCCGGCGTAATGTAAGTTATCCCAAAGTCCCTGATGTTTGTTGATCTACAAAGTCTGTTCCATTATTGAGACAAAACAGAACGGCTGAACCGATTTTGTTAATTCTTTTTTGTTGTATTTATTATAGTCAGAAGGAGATTCTTATGAAAGAAAAATTAGGAAAGTTACGCGGAAAATTAGAAAATTTAAGGAAACTTATTGACCATAATACCAACGTGAATTCAATATTCATAGTTAAGACAGGACAACGTCTGCCGAGTCAGCTAGCGTATGAATAATTATTTTATCTTTCAGGAAAAAAAATCCACGTCCTGCACTGCGAGATCGCCGAAACAAACTCGTAAGTACAGCTATAGAACATACATAAACCAACAAATAACTTTATGATTACTTTTCATTGTTGTAATTGTTCTTCTATTTTAGTTGAAAAAGCTGCGTGAAAAAATGAGTCGAAAAAATAAACTTCAAAATTACTATATGGCTGAACAATATCAAGATCCAAACATCCCACTAGATGTGCCTGAGGCAGAATTTGAATCTAAAAATAACCTCATGCCCCCTTACATGCATGAAATGCTTCCAGAGCAACGTGACGTGGACTTTAAATATTTAGCTGACCTTATCCATAAAGCTGATCTAAATAAAACCCAAAACCAAAACCCATTTCACCACCTAACACCTTCAAATGCTGGCAATCAAATTCCTAAAAGTATACCTGGTTTGGTACCGTTAGAACCTATGGAACCGATGCCTAATCGCAGAAATAATTATCAAACACAAATTACAAATGTTCGTAGATTTGAGCCAAGGACGCAAATCAATGACACACTTTATACAGATCTCGGCAAACAAATAGCTTCAATGATCAGGAAAATAGACACGTGGGGTGACCGGGAAGTTAATATCGAAATAGAAGGACCGAATCGTCCCTTACCTCAAAACCCAATTTTCAACGAAAACAACTATGCTTCTCGATCGTTTTGGGATAGATATGTTAGATCACCCATAAAACACTTCGGTTCTTTTAGAAATGAAATGGAAAATATTAAAAGAAGCAATGAAGATTTATTTGATCTTGAAAGAAGAGTAGAAGTAGCTGCTTCTACAGCTAGATCACTAAGTTTACATGATTTGGAAAACATCATAAGCATCGTTCAGAGAAGAAGAACTCAATCAAAGCGGAATTCTAAAAAAAGTGACGATTCTAACATCAGTTTCAAATTTGACTTGTTACCAAATAATATTAATACAAATTATGACAGTATAACATCTAAAAATATTCAGACTCTAAGTGTTCAGAAAACCAATAAAGTTGAGACAACAACTCCACCTAATATACAGAAACTAAATATAAGAACTTGGGCTAAAAAACCAATACCAAAACTTATTGTAAACAGAAAGATGAACAACGAGTATGAGTACACTGGTACACTGGTGCCAGTAAGAAAAATAGAAAACACTAAAGACTTTCTACCAATATCCTCTCCTTATTTTAATGCACCGGTTTTAACCAGTAACAATTTTAACAGCATGTCTCATATTAAGTCTAATATACAAACGCAAGACGTTAGACCAACCAGAAGGCCAATCGACATTGTCCCCACTCCTGCACAACGCATAATCTCGTACATTATACCTTCTGTCGCCAAAGTAATTCAACTTAACCGGAGAAGTCACAAAAATAATTTCTATTCATTCCACAAAAACCCATATCTCTTCGACAACCCAGGGCCTGTCATGCAGTATACTGCAGCGGGCACAAAAAACATATTGCCAAGAGGAAGAATAGAGACACCATCGTATTTTCATCATGAATTTCATCACTTTGATTATATTGAGAAGTGATTTGTATATTTTTGTCGAATAAATTATATTATTACAAATCAGAATCAAACACTTTTTAATCCTCAGATCATAGGTCCCTACGACCACAGCTACTATCATAGATATTATCAGTAACCTTGCTGACGAGGATGCCAAGCCCCGACCAACCCCCGACTGCCTGAAGTGCAGCAGATACAAGATTATCTTTGGCCTCTGACTATGCAAAATAATCTATCGATAAGATATCGCTGTTCTCCTCAATACAGCTTTCCATCGCCGGTTGAAAGTAAGCTGCACGCCAATGCGGCCGTCGAGAACAGAAATGTAGAGCAATCACGAAAATGTACCCAAATTTCCCTTCTCTCGGAATATATGGTAATCCCCTAGTATTCTTCACAGACAATTTAATTCCCATTTTCATAACGTGTGCTCCGGTAGAGCGGAGTTGCAGCTTGCAGCTGTTTATGTGTTTCCATCAGCATGTGCATTGAAGCTCGAGCAACGCGGCGGCAGCACAAAAAGGGCTTCCATATTAACGCCACTACAACTCAAGCTTAGGTAATCCCAGCACTAAACTAGTGCTGTGCTGGGTAATAAAAAATCTGAAGTATTTTTTCACTAGAATTTAGGTGGCATTTGTCGTTAATATTCAGGAAACGCTCCCAAGAACACGGCCAGTAAGCTGAATATAGTGTCCCAATAACCGTTCTGTAGTAAAGCTAGATAGATAGGTGCATTTTGTTGCTACGATCAAATTTTGAAACTTCTTATTGGCATTTCTCATAACTTTTCACATAAATTGGGATTTGTCTATTTTAGTGAGTTGGGATTTGTTTGTTGTATCAGGGTTCACAATTTTTTTTATTTGTATATTATAATTAGGGCCTAACGTTACAATATCTTAATGTAAATAATACCTATAAGTACCTTATTATGTACCTACTACTTGCACCTTTCACATGAATGTTAAAACTGTTCAAATAAATATTTGTTCATCTTTCGCAGATCGAAAAAACAGTGTTTCTTATTTCAGCAGTAAACTGGCTGACAATTCCCGTCTTTTATTTGATTCCCTCAACTCAAACAGCGCATCGGCGAGTATTTGGATAGCTTCTTTACAATGTACGATATCTGTAATTTTACATTTATTAAGTAATCTAACAGCGATACGTTTTACATAAAACAGTAAAAAACTTATGCTAAAATAAGGCCAAATAAAGCATTACATAGAGAAAGTAAAAATATTTTACAAAAAGGTGAGTGAAACTGATAAAAGAAAATAATATTTATTAATATGAAAACCAATAGGTATTACAAAATAAACATTAAAGAGAGATTCATTTCAGTGGCTTTGTGCGTGTGTTTCAGTGTGCGTGCGTGTATATGTGTGTGTAAGGGTGTGTGTGTGTAGGATTTCACAAGATGGGTGCTAAAACAAAAAACGTTTGTTTGTGGTCACACGAAGGTCTAATCACAATATAAAAAAACCTATAATATGATTCTGTATTTTGTTTTTCGCTCACACTTTAGTCTGTATATGATCTCTGTCATGTCACACCTAGGTATATGTATGTAAAGGCATAACTTTTAGTCCTGTCAAATAAGCTTAGTTTAGTTTTGGTGACATCTGAATTGACGCCATTGTCTCAACTATACTTCTATTTGAGGGAACCTATTAATGGTCACCTAGTGCTAAACACTGTGTTTATTTAGAATATACTGAACCGATGTTTCCCCTAAAACTAATTAATAAATAATTGGCAGACTCACCGATATAATCAATAAATAAATAATAAATAATGCTGGACAATCCACACAGCATCATCTAGCCCCAAAGTAAGCAGAGCTTGTGTTATGGGTACTAGATGACTGATAAACTTATACAATACATAACATAGATAGATATTTTTTTTTATTATATATAGAAAATACCCAGAACACCCGGAACAAATATTTGCAGATCGTGAACATTTGTCCCAAGGCGGGAATCGAACCCGCAACCTTCTGCGTATGACAATGACACTCTTGTAGAAACTTCTGTGGTTTTCTGAGTGTTGTTTTCTTGTTTTTTTTATTATTAATTACCATACTTTCCTATCATAACTTTTTGGTAAAGTTTTAACTTGGTAAATAAATAAAATCATCTAAACTTCGAACAATAGAAGTACCTACCGTATTCGTACTAAAAAATATAGAAAATATAGTGTAGTATAGGTAAGGAAAGGACATTGCAGTGCCTCGTGTTTCCTAACTTCTGCAATATAAGCAACACCGCAGGCAGGTACTCCACCCATCAATCTAAAAAAAACACGAATGCACCGGAGCTTGTGTAGGAAACTTGTAAGCACGACAACTTTAGCTTAAGGTAAGGTAGTTGACTCTCGAAAAATGTGCGCAAGTCTAAAGTTCCTCAGCTATTTGTTGCTATTTGTATTCGTTTTTGCTGTGTTGGTAGAAATACCAGTAGAATGTTGTAAAAGAACCTAGTTTGTCGTTGGCGACCGCTATGCCAAGCTATTACCATTCCAACAGTTTCCACTTTTATTTGTTGGTACCTCTTATTCATGTTTTGGTTGGATACAAAAATATAACACCTCAAGTAATTTTAGAGACTGTAAATCAATTATGGTTGAACAATCTTCTATCGATAACGGTTGATTAGATATGTAGGTACGTTCACTCGCGTAAAAATATTTGCCATTGAAATAACTCAAGTTGCCAAAATAAATAATACTTATGTAACAATTTTGGGTTTGGTAAATTAAACAAAAACTTTATTTAAGTAGTTTTAAGTAATAAACTAAACGCGATGGGATCAAACGAGGGATAGATCGTAATTAGTTGCGACCAATTCAGGACAAATGGAAACCATTAAATTCTGATGAGCAAAACGTTGGGTCAGCCGCGAACATAGTGTAGGTAGCCAGTCGCTACTGGCAACCCGTAGGACCACCTTCTACGAACCCTATCAAACTGGGTCACTCACCCGCAATGAAGGTCTCCTAACCTTTTATTTCGGCTCAGAACCTCAAATCGAAAATTGGAATACCCGATAAAAAAGGCTTTACACAAGCAAATCAAAATATAAAAAAACTTGACCTCGCAATAAAATATCCAAATATAAGGATTCTCCAGTCTTTTGTTGTTTCAATCATACATAGCCTTCAATTGGTAAAGTGAGAATAGCTACATAAAGACAGGGGATGTGCCTGACAAATAGGGTCGATTCATGTCTAAAGGATGTAAAAAACGGTATCGCGCATGCATTTCCAATTTTCATATTTCTTACGAGCGACGATGATGGGTTGGCCGCTACCTCCCCTTTCTCTACTAAATCGTTCAAGGTACTGATATTTTTATGAATCTAGCTGACGAGCTGATCTACGTATTTTACAGTGGAAATTATTTTTCAAGTAAAAGTCAAGGCTCAATTCTAACAAATTTAAAAAAAAAAACTTAAAGAAAAGCCTTGCCCATGCGGAAATACCTGCAACGTTCCAAAAGTTTTAACGAAAAATTCGGTCCAATTATGATTATGAATCCCAAGCTATTACTAAAAAGTGCGGTTCCTCACCTGGGAAAGAACATAAAAAGTTAACTCACTAAGCGAAAGTAGTCGAGTGGGCCTCCTAGAGTCGCTTACTCAGCGCGAGGCAAGTAAAGTGCTCTTCTTACGGCTGGAATGGCGGGAAGAGGGAGGCAAATCCCAGAGGCACGTTTACGACACTGACGCACCCGTTACTCACAGTCTTTAACACACAATGATGAAGACTACTCCTAGACTTATTCTCAATGATTGTAATAAAGATCACTAATATGATAGTTAATGTAACTTACCGGAAATAAAAGTTCTTTCAGGACGGTCTTCATTCCACACGTGTTTGGATGGTCTTCGTTCCCCAGTAGGTACCTATAAACTTTTACATAGTAAGTAGGTACACTTTATTAAATAATAACTAAAATATATTTTAAAAAATTAAATGCAAACCTGCGAACCTTAATCGCTTCTCTTTTTGATTTGTAGGTAGGTAGTTGATCTCTTAATTTTTAATCGTCCACCTTTTTGAATTAACGCTACACAAAATTAATTAATAACTTCATCTATAAAGATAATTGTAGACTAACGCTGGCTAAGAAGCAAACTTCAAATTCTGTTTACTAGTAAACGTAATTTAGATCTTTGTGCCGGCGAACTCAGAAGAGAGGTACCGCTCTCGGCCCGCCGCCGCCGCCCGCCGCAAATCCTCCTACAAATTTGGATTAGGAGGGCTCTGTTTTTAGGCAAAACAGTTAGATGTAATTTCATCGAACGAAAACCCTTTTCATGCATTCAGGTAACGAAATACGTTTTGGAGCTATGTAATGTTCCCCTGCCCTGCTTAATATAGAAAATCTATGTGCATTTTTCGATCACCTAGTAGGACTGGCTATTTTTTTAGCGTAGAATTAAATAACTTCACATTCTACCATACGTAGGTAGGTACTTAAAAGTCTGTAATCGACGTCCTGTTTGGCGGCCCCTGCAACCGTGAACATTTTCAACGTCTACGAAATTGTCTGTCATACACGTGGTATTACATACCTGAACTACCTAGCCCGAAATGCATGATGAGAATGACAGGATTTTATTCAAAATAAAATTATAAATAATCTTAGGGCAGTAACTTGACTAAAATTAACTTTTTTGCTGTTTATGAGGTACAGGCAGATGATTAGGTAAAATCAAATTATATACATTTTCCTTATATTTCTATAGCTCCATTAAACTGAATACTAATGTTAAATACACACGTGACAACCAAGATATGGCTAATAGTGATAACTTTTAACATAAAGGTTGCCCTACCAAAAAATCTCGCTAGGTTTTTGGACAAACAAATAATCAAAGCTTAACTGCCATGGAACTGGTCGAAAAGTAGTACACCGATAGTAGCTACTTAAAGTTCGCTCTGTTCTGTTCTATACAGAGGTTCTAAGAGCTTTTAGCTGTAATATGCGTTAAGTTATAATATCGTAACAACATTTTTTTATAAGTTCTGAGTAATATTTAGTTTAAATTTTCAAAAATACGTTTTATTCTATTATGACACGTAGCTAAATGAGTGTTGGAGATTTATTCGTGTTTTACAGTTTGGCGGGGATTGAGGGCTTCGCCACCGCCTCGTAATAATGCTCCGGGTGATTTATGTAACGACTCCACCTTATACTATGCAAATCATACGTGCTACGCTGTACTTTCCTACGCTATATAAACGAGTTTATTACGCTAACCTAAAAAACTAAAAATAAAATTTCTTAGAGTGAATTAGCACTTTTTCTTGTAAAGCCTATAGCATAACTATAGAGGTAAGTCTTCCTGTAACAACCCAGACTTCACAATAAATAATGCCATTTAGTTTGTTTGCTTACTATTTCCCGTTGTGTAAGCAAAGCTAATTCCTGTGTAGAATCCGCTAGGGGCCGCCGCACTCGATTTTCTCCGAACGAACGTTGCCATGAGAATACGAAGCGACAAGATAAAACGTTGAATCGGAAAACTGCTTATTTTATTACCACGTAGAGCTGTAGGGCGGGAAAACCTTGGACGGAATCGCCTCGCTCGCCTTCAATTTGCCTTAGGATCTAGGTTTTGTATCGGTGACAATCAATTGGCCAGGGGCCTAGTTACTTTTTATTTCGTTTGAAGAAAGGGTATTTCTTTGGGTGAATTTAATTATGTAATACAATACACAAATGTACATAATTAAACCAAAGTAAACTTGAATTCATTGTGGAGAGCCCTTCTTACAAGGTTTAATTTCAGTAGCGTAAAGGCAGTTATTGCAGTCTGGTGCAAACTTTTGTCGGCATTAATGAAAACTGCTCTGGTGCGACGTGAAATTTGAATTTTTTTGCACTTACCTGCATCTATAAATCAAATGGAAAGTCGCCGTAAGCTCTCCCAGATAGCTTTCACGAACATTTTAAAATGTAAATGAGCAACAACTCCACACGTGTATATGCTCTTACTTTGGGAGTTGATGAAAGATTTTAATTTCACTGAAAATTACTCTGTTATAATGTCAATTTAACTGTCCGTAACTCAGGTTACCGTTGCATTTGGCCCATGATCACCAGTCTAGGACCTGATAGCCATTCGTCTTATATTCTATGAAACTCAAAGCATTATGTTTGCTCAGATTATTTTTCGCTTAGAGCACTTTTCGTAGTACACCTCAGAAAATACCACACCCCTAAAAATGGGTACCTACTTCTATTTTCTACGGGCACCAACATATAAACAGAACAACACCACATAAACAACTATTGACGCACTCTTTTGACGCACGTTGTGCAATTTAGTAAATTATTTGTAAACCTACCTCACCTTTGTTTATAACCCCTAAGGCTACACCTACACCGTGTAGGGATGTGTGTGTGTGTGTGGCGTCGTAGCTCCTAAAGGAAAAACATAATTAAATATACCTACATATATTAAATATAATAAAGAGAACTTAGAATGCTGAATATCTAGGTATAGGAATATCTCGTAGGTACTTAAAATGTTTGATGAAAATCGATGTAGCCTCTCTAACATTATACAGGTGGTACAAACGAACGTTACCTTGGAGGGCAAGTACTCAAAATATTGCAGATAGGAAGTTTTACTGAAAAAACTAAGTTGAGTTGTTTTAGATCTGTCATCCCAATTTTAAACATGCCCGTCCAATTTTTGAAAAATAAAATAGCTTTCGTCTATTTGCCATTCCTAAATCCTAATTTTAGCAATTCTAAAACAACAGAATCGATACCATTATAAAGAAATAAGGACTATTGATTTTTTTTTCCTTACGATAACGGGGTGATTACATACACGGAAGGGACATTTTTGTCAAATAAAAAAATATAGTGAGGCTTATTTACATGAATTCAGCTTAAGAGTAGATTAGTATTTCATATACCTACATTTTACTAACATCAGTAACTCATCCTACATTTAGTCATACAGTTTAAAAATAAGATCCGTCAAGTGCGACTGTGACTCACGCCCCGAGGGCTTCGAACGGTTGTCAAGTATACCAATATGTACTATAGGTACTGGTTAAAGACTGCTATTTGATGAGTACGAAAAAATTAAAGGTTAAAACCTACATTTCAGATGTATCGGTTTACAAACTTCGGAGTAGGTACAGAGGGTAATAGTAAAATATTCAAGTTTTTTTCAAAATATTTCAAACCTATTTGTAACCTACAGGAATTTCAAAAACTGTTTTTTTGAAGTGTACAAACCAGTACCTTTCATCTGATACCCCACTCGGTGAGGTAGCCCGCCTTTTGAAAATTATCCCCCCCCCCCCCTTTTTGACCATTTTTCAAAAAGTGGTCTACTTACAGACTTCTCTATATTTTTCCTGTAAAATATAGATCCATAACTACAAACGCTACATACATTTCAGATGGATCGCTCTGCAGACTTCGGAGATAGGTAGTTTGGGGGGAAATGGGTATATTTCAAGTTTTTTCAAAATATTTCAAAAATTATGTAACCTACAGAAAATTTAAAAACTGTTTTGAGATGTACAAATCTTTCCTGTCATTTGATACCTCACTTGACATTGTAGGTCTCTTTTAAAATCACAATTAGTACTGAAAATTTTCATTTTAATTTTTCATTGATTTTTTTATTTAACCTGTACAGGCGCACGAAATGTATTGTTATTTAAAATTTCACGTTATTTCCTGCTGTAGCTGCTGAGATATTAATGACGGAATAAAGGACAAAAAAAGCGATGCCATAAGGGTTTCGAAACCGATCTCCGATCTCCGAAACCCTAAAAAAAGAGGTTATACTGATTTTTGTCAAAAATAAGAATTAACAACGAGATATTTACCATGATTTCAGTTTTGAGCTTTGCAATATCGGCACAGTTTCATGCGCCATGATCACGTTCTCGATGTCACGGAATAACTGAAGGCACTGCGAGTGTATCCGATAGTCGAACCCACTAAATTCCAAAAAAATTACATTCTGTGTTTTTATGACACCGATTGGTAGAGTCAATTGTAAGAATCAAATCTTTCAAATAAACATTGCGTATAAAATAAAAAGAACACCAAGAAATCTGCCAAAAACTGGCACGAGACGGAGCTCATCTCCGTCGGCTTAGTACACACGTTTTGTGGCACCCTGTATGGAGGGCAAGTACCCGAATTATTGCAGATGGGAAGTTTTAAAGAAAGAAAACATTCCTAGATTTTTTTGAATAAGTCTAGCATATTATTATTAATTAAGTGACGCTCTATCGCGCTTCTAAATATTCTCTACCTACTAGCTACGACGCTATGCATAAAATCTGGAAAACGCGACACCTATTAGTTAAAGCCAACACTAAACTGTTCTGCACCATACTTACCTTGAAGCGAGACTGTGCTCCTGGCTCGGCGCGCCGCGCCGCTCCGCCGTCCGCCTGCCTGAAGGCGACGAGACAGGAGTAGAGCTCAGATCTGATGGAGGTTCTGGTTGTCGCCAGTAGAGGGTGGATGCAGCGCGAGTGGTATGTAGGTAATATAACTGTGTCTTTAGCGGTTGCTTCAAACACTAGGTACCTTTGGTCATTTATAGTTTTTCTACATACGATTAAACGTAGAATTCTTCCTTGTTGTAAATATATTGGACTTGAGAGTTGTTTATGAAGCGTAAACATGAGTTAAATAGCTATTGAGTTCAATTGAATAAACAGCTGCATCAATTGATTGAATAGGAACCTCGTTCATGTTATGTCCTAGCTCTATCCAATAAGAACAAGTTCCAAGATTACGAGATGATTAGGTAAACCTATAGGCCGTTTTCAATGTCAACGGGTTTATGTATGTGACTAAAACAAGTGAATGTTCTCTTTGTTACTTTCATTGACACATTTTGTATAGATGCTAGAATTCGTCGAAAGAAGAATATATTTCGTAACTTAATTCTATCAGGATAATTCAGTTTACGCCGACCTACATTCAAAGGGTTGTTACATAAAGTGGTTCGTTCAGCCACAGAGTAAATCGGTAGTATTGTTTTGTAATCCATGAATCGGTTGCGCAGTGCGCGGCAGGGCGCGCGGAGCGCGCGCCACTGCCGTTTTCCTTCCCGCCTATCGCACTCGCTTCAGTCGCCCTTTCGTGTCTTTCCGTGTTAAAATAATACAAACGTCTCCTGTTGTACCTAAGCGACGAATATAAGGAAACTAACGTAAGTTTGAAAAAACGTAGTTGGTTATCATCACTTCATTAGTAGATGGTAGAGTTTATGATTTGTAGACAAACAAACGTGAAATGGGTAAGTATGTACTCGTTTAAGCTACCCACGCAATAGGTGTACCTTCACATAATCCCTCAGAATGATGTTTATGGTAAGTTCGGTACATTGATTACCAAAGTCCAACTCGCTTTTTAACATAAAGTACTTGCCTCGTAAGTTATAGATAGTGTATTGATTTGTAAACTTTTAATACTCGTCTGCCACCGTTATAAATAACTGATGCTGAAACCATTAAACTAAATCATGTGATAAGCGATGTGCCCACCAGTGACGTAATATCATAGATGTACGAAGTTATGTGTGACCCCAACACAACATTTCAACACTACAACGCGACACACAACGTGACGTTATTGAAAAGTCAACAACGAAGCTAGCTACACGCGCGTGGCCTAAAATCAAAATAGCCATTGGTACAAACACAAACGAACGTGTCGTGAGCCCTGAACAATTCTTGTTTAATTTCACGTTGGCTTAGCTAAAATAATAAACAGTCAACTCATCCAAACGTATGATAAGGGAAATTTTGCAACCGAACCATAATTTGATACTGGGTGAAAATGGTTTTCAGGTGAGTACCTAGGTATACAATACAATACAAATATTATTTATTTTAACGCAGTTCATTACGTTTATCTAAAGCCAAGACCCTGCAAGACCTATGGAACATTGCCTGATGAATTATAGCCACTTCTTATGGCAATCTAACTCTCCATTATAATAAATAGGTCATGTCGTGCACTATCTCACAAACTTGGATTTATTGCAGCTGTTATTTTCATAAGTTAGATTAGATAATCTCAGCGTAGAATACATGACCTGGATTCTGGCAAGGCAAAGTAGGTCACCTATAGGCAAAGTAGTGAACAAATTTAAGTTGGTGAGAACTTTACAATTTCACTCCCTTGTCGGTTTCGTTGCGCTCTATCTATTTTAGGTAGATACCCAACTTACCAATCTTTTTATTAAGTATTTGTCAACTGTGCATTTTTAACCACTAGAACTCCGTTACGTTTAGTATGTATAGAGATAGTTAAGAAAAATTCTTGAATTTATTATTGTTTCATACATAATGCAATTACAAGCATTTTAGAGGTTGGTAAGTAGGTAGGTACCTACCCATTGTCTGTGTTGGTGGTTCAAATAAATAGTTACTAAAAAGTCACACCTGGTCATAAACAAATTCCTAAGAAGAGATCTCTTCGAGGCCACCTTTGAATGGATAAGCTTTATGTTTTTCTGTTTGTTTTTTGTGCAATAGAATCAAAGAATTACCTAAGAGTTGACTTGCTGGCGGTGAGAGCCTTTGGATATGGGCATGGCAACATGGCAACGGGGCAACCCATTGTTTCCGTCATGCCTGCACATACCAACAGTCGTAACATTATAGGTACTTACGCAGTAACGACTTGCACACCTACGCGACCGCGACGCGGGAACGCGAATGGAAAAGTTTTACGTTGTTGACGCGCCCGTTTCGCGTCCCGCATCCCGCGTGTTTAACCGAAGCTTAAAGTTGTCCGTCCACTGCATCGGAATCGGAGCGTAAGCGGCATCGGCGTCGGTATTCACAATATGCCGATATGCGTTATCGGCAAACTCGAGCGCTTAGCTTACCTATATTGCCGATACAAAATCCGAAAGCAGTGGACGCACCCTATTAGTCCAGTCAACAATTTCAAAAACATGTATTTTTTTCATCTTATTTTCTAATAACAAATGCATTTTATTGTGCGCTATTAAATCCTCGAAATACATTTTCCTATATTTCATTCCGAATCGAATGAGCTAGGTATCGCACATATTTTTAGGAGCCTGATCAAGAATTAACATCTTTTTGAACTTGTTGACTAGACTGTTGCTGGCGGCAATATCGTAAATACGACGCCGCGTTCGCTGCGTACGCTCAGATTCCGATACCTACCATTTAAGGGCACTTAGCGCAATTTAGATGCGTGAGTTCGTTGGTTTGACAACAAGGGTCTACGTTTCCACGTTTTGAGTTTGAATCATGCGAAAGTTAGTGAAGCTTCGCACGCGTGCATAGCATTAACAGCGATGAGCTGCGTGGGCGCCATATCGTGCATGCCACGCGTGTAGCAATGACATCATTCATCTCGTTTTCGTGCGTAGCGTATTCGTGGGTTGCTGTGGACGTTATTACCACATACATTTTCTTGCAAAGTGAAGCTAGACGCACGTGCGAAGCCTCTCCGTGTGCAGCAGTGGGGCTGTGGCTTTATGCCTGTATATATTGACATTCTACTTCCCGTTGGCACATGTACAGCGAAAAATCAGAAAACAGTAAAGGGGTTTGAAGATTTGGCCCTAACATCGGTCAATTAAAGTTATTTATTTGGATAGATAGAAGATCCTAAAACTAACAAAAAAACTTGTATAATAAATGTCATAACATAATAAATTATGAAGACAAAATACAGTTATTTTCATCTGTGAATATCTCGGAAACCTGACGCTTTATGACATTCTTTATACAAATTTTTTTATGTGTTTTAGTATCCTCTATCCAAATATATAACTTTCATTGTGCGCGGCGAATTTGAAAACAAAAACGAATGTTAGGGGCCACCCATACTAAAATATTCAAAACCCTTTGTTGTTACATGTTAATGAAAAAAAAACTTGATTCTTGCAAGGCACCAAAACCTATAGGTACGTAGGGTATTTCCCGTTGGTCTGGGATCATGAATATTTTTAAACTTACGCTATCTGAACACAATTTGTTATTAGTATTATTTAACGGGTATTTAACGAGTTTTTTGGGTTCATCCCGAGACCACGACGGTGTGTCAACCTGCTGAAACGACAGGAAAATTTGGTAAATAAACGCGACAAATACCCGTTAAATAGTACCAGATAGGTAGTACTATAATAATGGATTCATGAAGTCTGGCAGGAAGCAACGTCTTATAGCAAAAGTAAAGGGGAAAATCCAAAAACCGTAAAATTGTATAGTTAAAACACAAAAAAAAACCGCAAAGGACCTTAACCTATAGGGTAGGTACTTCCCGTTGACCTAGAATCACAAAAATCAAAAAATTGGCAAGAAGCAAGGTCTTATAGCACGAGTACGTACATACCTACCTAAAGGAATAAATCCGAAAACCGTAAATTTGCAGTTACTACAAATACAAATAAATTAGTTACATTTATTATATTTTATATTTTTTTTAGTTATATTTTATACAACTTTATTTTAAAAATTGTTTTGATGTCAGGGAATTTTTGCGCACTGTGCGTGCCGTTTGTACGGAATACTTGGTGCGCGAATCTCACTCGCACTTAACGTTTTATTCTGAAAAGGCAAATGTAAACTTATGGTTTCGTAAAAAGTGTAGTACCTACCTACCTACATAAACGACCTTTGTGGCGCAGTGGGTAAAAGTCCGCCTGAGACACAGATGGTGGCGGATTCGAGTCCCGCAGCGATACAAATATTGTGCTATCTGCACTTGTATCATTAATTCATTTCTTCCCTTTATCCAACAACCCAGAAACATGTTTTGTAGTCTAATCAATTAATTATCCAGCAGTGGGTGACATAAATGTCTGTGTGGATGATAATGATGCGAGGTACCTACCTTTTTTTTTCAGAATGACATCCCCAGCTATACTCAAACCTAAAGAACAGAAGAGCGGAGCTAAATCTCCTGCGCACTCTGAGAAACCTGTGGCCAACGGAAGCTCTCAAAACGCTGATGCAGCCCAGCCTGAGCCATTCAGCTTCCTTCGTGTTTTCAAGCTTGCCGATCTGATGATGAAACAAGGATGCTGATTTCCTCCATAATTGATTCCTATTGCATTTACCACTTGACGTGGCGTCCCGGACCGTAGTTCTTACAATAAAATATAGCAATAATGTGTGAATAATTGTACTTAGTTCGCGATTCAATCTAGGTTACCTACTTCGTTAGATATTATCATAGCAACCAATTTTTACTGAGCATTCCGTCGCCATCAACATCAGTCTTTAGTACTAGTCCACTGCTGCACACAGGCCTCCCCTAATGAACGTTTTAGCATCCTTTCTTCAGCTTGCCGCATCCAGCATCCAGTCGATCGCAGGTCGCCATCCCACCTGGCCTGAAGCGAACGCACAGATTACATTGGGCAAGCGTGGTTTAGTAATATAGTGTAGGGTACCTACACCATAGGACATAAAAATGTTGACCTAGTCTACGATAAAATTGCCTAATTGTGTGTGTTATTATGACAGTACTTTTAGAAGAGCTTCCGTTTTACCATAGTTTTTTTGACATAAGTAATCATTTAACATTATTTTACATTGTAATAAACGTAATTTATTTATGGATCTCATTAATTCGGCTCATTAATTTTGTTATATAAATAAGGGGCAAGGAAGTATGAACGTCTATGAGCAAACGCAGTTTTACATTGGTCTGTTGTTATGTTGATTTATAATGATATTTTGTATGAAAAGCTTTCGCACTGGTTATCAGTCGTTTCGCACTCATCATCAGTTTTTAAAATTTCTGTAGGTTTCATACTTTTTGAAATATTTTGAAAAAAGTCGAAATATTAACCATTCCTTCCTACCTCCGAAGTTTGCAGAGCGATCCATCTGAAATGTATGTGGTATTTGTAGATATGTACGAGGGTGGATTGAAAAGTATTCAGCGTAACCAAGAAAATTAACACATACTAAATCAGTTACATTTTTATTTTTCTACATAATCACCATCAAGTTCAATACACTTTTGCCACCTCCCTTTCCAAGCATTTTGACCTTTTAAAAATAATGATTCTTCCTTAGAGTCAAAATATGCGTCTACTGCTGCTTTGACCTCGTCGTTTGTCGAAAATCTTACACGTCCTAAATGTTTTTTTAGGTTAGGGAACAGAAAGAAGTCTGATGGTGCCAGATCAGGTGAATAAGGCGGATGCGGTAACAGTTCAAAGCCAAAGTTGAGGATTTCAGCCATTGACTGCACAGACATGTGAACACTGGCGTTATCTTGATGAAACAAGACTTTTGTTCTGAGCATTCCTAGACGTTTTTATTTTATTTCCTCTCGTAAACGACGTAGTAAGGTGCAGTAGTAATCAGAGTTAATAGTCTGACCCCTTTCAAGACAATCAATCATAATCACACCTTTCAAGTTCCAGAATAATGAAGCCATCACCTTATTTGCCGACAAAATCGACATAGCCTTTTTAGGGGGTGGTGAACCAGGTCTTCTCCACTGTTTTGACTGTTGTTTTGTTTCCGTGTTTTGGCCGTAGTAACAAAAGGATTCAAAAAATCATCTGTATCGGTTTCCAATAACTCCAAACAGTCGCGTGAAATAGTCGATCGCGTCCATTTTTGTTCAACTGAAAACCGTCGCAGAACCCACCTCGCAGACACCCTGTGGAAAACCATCTCGTTGACAAAAATGTTTTGAGTTCGTTCATAGCGAGAATAGTCTCGATAGTCGAGATTTTAGGCGAGATGCCTATAGAGGCATCTCGCCTAAAATCTCGACTATCTCTAATTTTTAATCTGCGGTCTCCCATAATTAAATCAAGTACTTAATATTTTGTTAAGTAGTGGACGTCGAAGGCCTTTCCGAGCGGGGTTCATCTTTCACACTCTCTCTACCACGCCTAAATTCTGCTCCATTTCTTCCATTTTTTGACGGATGAATATGACAAAGCAGAAACCCCTAATGTACTGACCATATCATCATGGATGGCTTTTGATGATAGCCCCTTATGGAGGTACTTAGTGACGGCATGCTGCACGATTTGCTTTGAAATAAATTTATAAAATCACAACCATTTATCGCACACGTTTCGAACTTACAATTAACTAGTCTGAACTGAAGTAAAAAATGTGGGTAGATTTGATTTATAGAATTAAATGTATCTATGTTAGGCCGAGTACTTTTCAATCCACCATCTATATTTTACAGGAAAAATGTAGAGAAGTCTGTAAGTAGAATACTTTTTGAAAAATTGACAAAAAGGGGGCAATCATTTTCTAAAGGTGGGGCATCTCAAAACAGTTTTTGAAATTTCTGTAGGTTTCATACTTTTTGAAATAACTCGAAAATTTACTATTACCCTCTTACACCGAAGTTTGCAAACCGATACATATGAAATGCAGGTTAATTTTTAGGTATTCATTAAATAGCAAAGTCTCTAACCAGTTCCTATAGTAGGTACATATTTGTATACTTGACAAATGATCGGCGCGCGAGTCATACTCGCACTTATCTTGTTATTAACAACGATTGCCAATTACACCTAAATAACTAATTAATTATCCATCCATACTAATATTATAGATTCGAAAGTAACTATTGTCTGTCTATTTTTTATTTTATTTTTAACAATATTCAGGAAATTATCAGCTACCTAACTTATTATACTATGACTAGGTAAACTAATAGGTACTTTTGGCTAATTACAAATTTCCACAGAAAGTTACTGTATAATTATATAATAAACAGAGTTAGGACGACTATTATTAAGATCATACTAGGTATTAAAGAAAATATACCTACTTATTAAATTACAGACAAAGATGACATAAATGGATTAACTTACTTTGGTAACTAAGTTAAGACATAGAAGAGTCACCATAAAAATCACCACTTACAATCCTTTTTAATTTAGCGGGGGAGTCATAAAAAATATCTAAGTTTACCTCTCTGGAAAGATCATCAAAACATCTGCATGCTCTGACCAAGAATGTGGTCTGCCTATAGTTAGTTTTAACCGTTTGTAGATAAAAGGTTTTCTGATTTCTATGTGTTCTAAAGTTAGTGTTCAGTCCGAGTTGTTGCAGCAGCTCCGAGCAGTCCACTGAGCTATTTAGGTACTATGCCGGACAGATAACAAAGATCCGCTATGGTTCTTCGTTCCTGAAGAGGCAAAAACTGAAATTTTCTACATCTTGTGTAATAATCGGGTAAGTAGATTTTTGCGCGAAACTGAAGGTACCTACCGTAGGAATCTTTTCTGAATACGTTCCAAGCGCGAAACGTAAATGTGGGTTCCACATCTGACAACAAAGAATTTTTTTCCTGATGAATGACATTTGGCAGGAACGTAGACCGTATCCCAGGGCCGGACATTATGCTACTTTTATCCCGGTATAGTGAGAGCGAAGCCGCGGGCAAAAGCTAGTCATTTATATACAACAAGGACAAATGTTTGTACGATCTGTAGATATTTGTTCCGGGTTTGGATGTTTTCTATGTATAATAAACAAAATCCGTCAAGTGCGAGTGTGACTCGCGCGCCGAGGGTTTCGAACGGTTGTCAAGTATAGGTACCAATATGTACTATAAGTACTGGTTAGAGACTTTGCTATTTGATGAATACCTAAAAATTAAAGGTACCTTTATTTCAGATGTATCGGTTTGCAAACTACGGAGTAATTCTGAGTACTTATGGTAATAGTAAAATATTCGAGTGTTTTCAAAATATTTCGAAAAGTATGTAGGTACCTAACCTACAGGAATTAAAAACTGATTTGAGATGTACAAACCGATACCTTATATTTGATACTTGGTGAGGTAGCCCCCCTTTTTGAAAATTATCCTCCCCACCCCTTTTGACCATTTTTTAAAAAGTGGTCTACTTACAGACTTTTCTATATTTTTCCTGTAAAATATAGATCCATATCTACAAACGCTACATACATTTCAGATGGATCGCTCTGCAGACTTCGGAGATAGGGGGGTATTTTTTTCGAGTTTTTTCAAAATATTTCTTAAAGTATTAAACCTACAGAAATTTCAACAACTGTTTTGAGATGTACCACCCTTTGTATCGGACAAAGGGTGGTGCGAGTTGCAGAATGCACCATCAATCTTGTCCCAACTGGTATACTGGCTTCTTTACTTTAGTCTACATACCGAAGCGACTGAAATCAAAAATATCACTTTATTTCCGTGTCAGTGTTTAATTATTACGAATTTGACCTTTTCTAAGTATACCTTTATTGTATTTATGGAAATAAAGAGTTTTTGACTTTTATAATATTGCTCACACCAGTTGGGACAAGATTGATGGTGAGAGTTAACAAACGACCCTACTCGTAACAAGACGTGTATTGCTCTCTTTTTACGCACTAATGTATCGTATATTTCTATCTCTGTCTGCAAATGGCGAGATAAGGCAGTAGAATAATCAGAAAATGTAATGTTTGGTGTAGGTACTTACGAGTGAAAAATTATGCCTTTGGCTTTGTTTTGGAGCTATTGGTACACCTAGTGAACGAACACGAGGGCTTTGTTGTAGTCTTTTAGTCAATAAATCACACAAAACTACGTCGTTGCAAGCACGAGAATCACGAACGCCGCGCAGCCGCCGCCGCCGCCAGCCGGTCCGACTATGACTGAGGGGGGGAACCTAACTTGAGGCTGCCACTTTCTAGAAGCTAGTGCCTCATCTCCCCTTTTTTACTTTAATCAAAGCCCACGACGCACATGCGCATCTCCAGGTCCTGCAGGCGGCAGCGGCGCGGCGTAGCTGGGCAGTAAATGCGATATACTAACACTTTCATCACCACGCCCAGGCACGTGTCCATCTCCGGGTGAATGCGAATGTTAAAGCAGTCAGAATCCACTGCTTTAAGCTGGCGACTGCATAGTGAAGGAACCGATAGAGCAGTTACGTAGTATGCAGTTGCAGCTTGTCGATCGTAAACCCTTCAAGCTGCCCGTGTTATTAGGCCCCTTAACTGTCTTAGCTCTCAGTCCACACGCAAATCAAAAAAGATAGGAAAAGGAAACTAATAAAATATATTTCCTTCACCTGGGATACAGAAATATCATGCAGGGCATGAATAATTTGACCGTGCATGTAGTCCTTTTATTAGTAATAAAATAAAAAACCTCGCTGGTAATATTTAAAGACATTGTTATGAACCTTCAGTTTAAATCTGAAATATATTTAGTTACTTCCTAAACTAAACTTGACTCTTTTATTGCCACTAAAATTACTAGCCGATAGAAAAATACTAACACTTACCTAATTTTCAGTGACAGTTAACTATGTACCCAATTGATTTATGACTAGCTGACTAACGATATATGGCGCAGCGGTCGAAGGTCCGCCAGTGACGCAGGAGTTTGCGGGGTTGCGGGTTCGATTCCCGCCTTGGAACAAAAGTTTGACGATCTGCAAATATTTGTTCCGTGTGTTCTGGGTATTTTGCATGTATAATAAAAAATATCTATCTAGTTGTGTATTGTAATAAGTTTATCAGACATCTTGTACTCATAACACCTATATGATGCTGCGTGGATTGTCCAGCATTACACATTTATTTATTAATTAGTAAATTTATACTTCTTTGCAGGTATCTAAATAGGTGAGCGTACACTATAAATAAAAGCATCTTAAATAAGTATATTTTTTTAATAGTATTGGTAGGTAGGAGGTACAATAACACACAGGAGTCTGGGTTGTTGGATAAAGGGAAGTAATGATACAATACTATTTTCCTATGTACAAAATATACAATTATCTCGATAACCTACAATTAAAGAACTATTTATTAATTAGGATCACAATATTTTTCTATCGGTACGTTCTGTCAGAATGGAAAGGAACGCCCAGTGCAGCAGTGCCGAGACAGGAGGTCACGCGCGGCCGCGTCTATTGCGTTTCATCTACTCTCACTTCTGTTTGCTGCACACTTGAGATCAAATGTTATATTTTACAAATATTAACTCTATTATCTGTCACACGGGCATGAGCCGCGGCGCGCGGGACCAACGTCCGGCTTCCATCCTCATTGTAACGACGCGGCCGGCGGAGCCGTCGCGACCCGGGGTCACTACGTCTTCACTGCCATGCCATGCCGTCGTACCTAATCAACTAAATACATAATCAATAAACAAAACTATATTATACTTCTCACATACAGTCCTAACTGTGATAAGTCAATAAACCTTTCTACTTTAGCGTTAGTGGCGTAAGATTTCATGGTTAATGTAAACGAAACTGTGTAATTTACTATGCATGGAATTTAATATTTTCTAATTTTTATGATTACGTTACATACTGAATATTACAGACGTTACTTACAG
The DNA here is from genome assembly GCA_963662085.1 of Eupithecia inturbata. Lineage (NCBI taxonomy): Eukaryota > Metazoa > Arthropoda > Insecta > Lepidoptera > Geometridae > Eupithecia > Eupithecia inturbata. Next base: position 7,780,653 of record OY759195.1, read on the forward strand.
AATATTATAATAATTGACATTTTTATAGCTTAACACATGGATGCAATTATTACCCAAGCAGAGCTCCATTGATTATTAGTTAGGTACCACAATGGCATAAACAATAACGACAAATGGAACGAGTCTATTGTTTTGTTATGAACTTTTAAATATTTTATTCTTTTTTGTAATGAAGGCGGAAGATTTAAGCGGAATTGATATTTAAGATATCGCTATCGTATCGCCTAGAAAATAACCACACCCGAGCAACAAAAATAAGAATAAGTTAAGTAAATACCATTTAGTACTTTAAATACGTACCTAATCTATAATTCTCATTATATATTTATCGTCAACAAAGAGGCTAAACTATATTTTTGAAGATAAATTTACAATGAATTCCTTCATAAGGAATCCAAATTTGAATAAATAGAGGGAACAATGGGCATCTGTCCGCTAATAAAATTATGTTTTAAAATTAATGGACGAAATGACGAGTTCGTTAGTGTTCCTCCTAGCCAAGTTGAGAACTGTTTGCGACGGAAACATGACAAATTATAATAAGAATATTTTATATGTGCTAGTAATAAAATCTTAAAAAGAATATACATATTACCTGTGCTATTTAATCCATATAGTACTTTATAAAATTACAATACATAAAATATTTTGTACTTTGTTTAACACACAGTCAAACTATTCTTAGCTGTACGTGACCGTTGCGAGATGTCTACACAGATAATATAGACGGAGGTAATTTCTGCGTACACTACATCGCATAAAGTTAAATAACAGAGCCTATGAGAAGTACAATATTGTTAGTTTAAAGTAGACATTATTGCTGTTGATACATTCGTTAGAGATAAGACTTTGGGGAGTCAAAGTGTTCACAGTATCGCAGTTGCTGCAAAAGAAATTGAAGTAAAGAAACGACCAGAGCTCGCGCGTTCCGGAGGACGCAACGGAAGATACGGCGGGCAATGAGGATGGCGAGGACAACAAATAGAAATACGTTCGAGCGGTGGCCCACAAATTAAAGCAGCAATTGAGATCCGAATGTGTTGACGCTAGGCGGGCGGGACCAGCGAGCAGCGAGCAGCGAGCGTGGCACGCTGGCCAGCTGCAAAGGAATGTCGCGGTGCGGGTGCCCTTGCAATTACCAACATGTATATATATGCATATATATGCATGTATGTATATCCTGTGCAATCTCCAAGATATAATCAAATATTGAATACATGAGGTTCCTGATTAACTGAATCATCATGGCTACGCCATAAAATAGTCTTATTCAAGGCGTTAAACATTAGAGGCTGAAACGATTAGGTGAAAATATGATAAGATTAAAACACATTCCTCTGCAAACTGACATCACGCCGCCGAGCTTTGGACCTTCTAACAGTAAACTACTTCGTCACAGATTCGTTAAAAAACCGTTACAAGGTGCAAAGCAAGCTCATTGCAACGATACATAATAATATGACAGGTAATTTTACAGGCAATTACTGTAACATGTATTTGCCTCTAAAATTGATATCATCTAATTGAAATCCGAAAGAAAACCATAGTAGAAATTTAAGTCTTTTAGTAAGTTCGTTTTAGAAGAATAACTTCAACAGACAACACAGAGTGAAGTTACACAGACCAAAGGAAAACTTTCACAATCTGTTAACTAATCTAAAATGATCTAAAATTTTAAGTAACATCAATTTCTTCCAACTAATTATCATTATTTATTTAAAGGAATGTAAGGCAAATCCAATAACTCTAAGGTAACTCACCCTGTGCAGTTGTTTTCTTGGTTATTAGGCTAGGACTACAGTTACTCCCCTAAAACATTGCTTTGAAGTACATACACGATACATCCGCTAAAGGAGAGGCCGTACGCGCCGTCAGTGTGTCTAGAATGCACACTGAATTGATGCTCCATAAGACTATCTACCAGCCTATTATTATACAGTCAGAATCACAGTTTATTTTTAACGTATCTTAATTTTTAATCTTAAATAACTATGATAATCTTTACAACTATAAGTAATCATTCGACCCAGTATTCATGAGTTTTCCATTACCTACCGTAATGACCTAAGCGAATCGAATTTTAGTACAAATAGATTCGGTATTTACAGAATTTAAATTAGTCTTTAACTAGTCGCTTAAAACAAAATAACAATTTACACTAACAATAAAAATGCTCGATAGTGTCGCTCATCTTAACGAAACCCAAAATTATATATATTTTTTTATCAACTGACTTTGCCATTATTTTTATATTTTTATAAATTTAAACTCCGAATATCGCCGAACCCAGTCGACCATAACAAAAGTAATGTACAAATAAGCTTATCCTTATAACTAGTGCTAACATACGAGACGGAGACTTACTTGCTAGGTGAGAGTTTATACACGCGTGCGACGCCGCCCCGCCGACGGCGTCCCGCCTCGATAACAATCAATAATTCTGGTGTCGTATCATTACCACGATAGTTTACTTTCGCAGAGGTATTACAGTTCAATTCCTAAAATATTTTAATAGTACCGTCGTTAAAAGTTCCCGACAGTCGATGAACCCTAACCAGGTCGATCGATCTACTAATAAAAATAAAGTTTTCAAAAAAGTTTCACAACCTGGCCTTATTTACAACGCCTTATTATAATTATTAGGTAAGGTCGGATCCGGTGAAAATGGCGACAAAGTTTTAACTTTTTGCCGATTTCAGTGTCACATTCGGTGGAGCGATAATAGTCAGATTCGAGTGAGTCGTCCCGTGTCCTGCTGTATAATGTGTATAAGCAAAAGTGAGGTGGAGTCCGGTCAGACGGTGGCGATGACGATCAGTAGGTGTGCGATGTCGGCCACGCGGTGCATGAGGTCGGGCGCGATGCGCGTCAGGTTCTCGTTGGCGAAGTCGCACGACGGAAACACGTGCACCGTGAACATGGCCTGGGAAAACAAAAACACACCCCAATGAAAAACCTTACATGTTACAGATTAATTTCTTAATTGTAAATATGTACATAAAGATAGGTAGCTTAAATTTGAATTAAAATAAATAAATACTATTTATTATATTTTTACTATACATAGAATACCCAGAACACCCGGAACAAATATTTGAAGATCGTCAAACATTTGTCCCAAGGCGAGAATCGTACCCGCAACCTCCTAATTATAGCTAAAGTTAGTACATACACCCACCCTGTTGGGTATAGTTATTTATTATTTTGTCACAGATTTCATAATTTTTCCTTTAATCATTCACTGTTCATCATAATAATGTAATAAGTTTCAATTGTAAATCATCATAATCAACCTATATTAGTCCACCCCTAGACATAGGCCTAATGAGCGCCATAGCGCCCTGTCGTCAGCTTGCCGCATCCAGCATCTGCCTGCAGTCTTTCGCAGGTCGTCATCCCATCTGGCCGGAGGGCATCCTAGTTTGCCGAGGCACAGTCTCCACTCAGGACCACGTTTACCCCAGCGGTTGTCGATTCTTCGCGAGATATGGCCGGCCCACTGCCACTTCAGCTTGCTGATTCTTTGAGCCATCGATAACTTTGGTTCTCTTTCGGATGTATTCTTTACGAATCATATCATTCAGAGACTCCGGGCATAGCTCTTTCCATAGCTCACTGAGCGACTTTGACCTGGTGGACCAGCCCTGTCGTGAGTGTCCACGTCTCAGCTCCGTGGGACATAACGGGTAGGACGCACTGATTGAAAACTTTAGTTTTCAAGCATTGCGGTATGGATGACGAGATGACTCGACGTAGTTTTCCAAACACTACCCCCTTTATGGCGGCTTTACGGCACGTGTGGTATTGTGATATTGTGATTATTACCTGTTGGTGTCCTGGAGGCGCGATGTTGACGATGCCGGCTGCCTGCTTGTGCTGTAGGTAGGTGATGAAACCGGCGTTCAGGTTAGTGGACTGCAGTAGTACGTCCATGTGGTCGCGCCCGCAGGGCAGCGCCAGAAGTATGCAGTGCTCGTTCTCCAACTACACAAACAATCAACTATTGTTATTACGAATTGCCTAGCCTAGCTGACTCATTTAGGAAAATCCATAATAGTATAGTGCCCTGAGTTTGATAACTCGATAGTATAGGGACGTCATCGAGACGTTCCATTTTTCTATGGGACTTCCTTGCCAGCGAAACTCCCAGTCGCCGTAATTATTTCTAACATCTTTAACAATAATCGTCATATTCGTATATCATCACATAACGTTAATGAATCACATTGATAGTATAAATTTGAAAGTTATTTGAAAGCTTGGATGTTTGTTACCTCTTCGCGCCAAAACTACCGAGCGGATTAGGCTGAAATTTTACTTAATGGTAGTAGGACAAGGTCCGGAATAAAAAAAAGGCTACTTTATATCCCATAAATCAGTTCCCATGGAATAGAAATAACCTTTAAATTTTTCCATAACAACAACGCGTGCGAAGCCGCGGGCAGAATAGTACGACATATAAACCTGGTGAAAACCGTATGAAAATCCGTTGGGTGGTTTAGGAGGAGAAAGCGGATGTACGATGACACGTCTATAACTGTTTACTATGTTTAAGTAGATAAGTTACCATCATCTTGCGATGCACGGTGTCGAGCTGCGCAGGCTCGAGCCGCATGCGCTGTGCGATGCGCAGCATGGGCGTGCCGTGCGGTGCGCGCGCTAGCGTGTCGCCCGCTACCCCCGGGTTACCGCCCACGAAGTGCATCTGCACGGCCGCTGAGTCGTTCTTCAGGGCTAGCAGGCCTTGCCACATTACAGGGTACCGCTGAAAAACAACAGCAGAATATAAATTACAAGCTCATTTTAACAAAATGCAAAAGCCGTTATTTTTTTTCGGACTCAGGTACATCATCAACTGGTAACCCTCTAGCGGTAGAAGTGTAAACGTTAAGGGGATAACCAAATGATGCTTATCATTCAATACATTACGCAGCGCATACCATTACAAAATTAGATCAGCTGCACCGATTCTTAGTAACTCTTCCAATGGCAAGGACACAAACCAAACACAAGAAAACGCCCCAAACACCAAACTTCCTGAGACTTTATTCGGTCCAGATCCATCTGGTACAGATTGCCACCACGAACACCTCAATTATGAAGTCTTGCATATTTCATATCGTAGGTTTCACTTGCGTTTTATGGCAAGATAGCTTATTACTTGGAAGAATAGCATCTACCGTAATTATTTTATTAAGTACCATAATTTAAACTAGATAGTTTATTTTTATATACTCATTACTAGGTAGTAGATATTATGTCGCTGGCGTAAATGAATCTGTAATCGCGCGCTGCACGACGCATGCGGAACTAAATTCACCAGACGTTTCACGTACTCTCGACTCCACTGTGTCCCTAATACAGCCTACCCGATTCTTTTCATTTCCTAGCTCTTTGATCCTCCGACTGGAACACCCTGTGTATATATTTGGTGAGGAATATGATGTCCTCCTAGCCGACTTTCAGCTACGGCGGCCAGTCTCAATGGAGCCTGGCCGTGTGCGCAGGACATATACACGGTATAATATACAAACCGACACGACCGGGAAGAAGTCAGGACGTTGCTTTTCGAGACATATGGGAGTAACATCGCCAACTTCCCTACTGGAAGACTACATACCCTGAGCAGCATCTGCAGCGAGTCGGCCTCGCGTGGCACCTGCGAGGCGTGCGGCGGGCCGGGCGCGGCGGAGGGCGGCAGCGCGCTTGTTACGCGCGGCACGCCCGACGTGTGCGCCGGCGGCGGCGACCGACCGCTCTCGCGTCCATACACTGCAACAATAAATAAATTAATCTTTGCTTATTCAGACAACTTAGTCTATTTTGTTAATACAGTACACAACTTAATATGACTCTAATGTAAACTGAAAGACTAACTATCGCAAACTGATTCTTTATGAGAATGGAACGTCTCGCCGTCGTCGAGGCGATACTATCGAGTAAACGAACTTGGAGCTCTGGCTTCATCCGTGGCTCAAAGCTGTCAATAGAGTGTACTTACTGATGTTATGTCGATCTGCAGTGGAGGGTGAATGGGCCGGGCGCGGCACGCGCGCCGTGGGCGGGCGGTGCACGAGTGGCGGCTGCGGCGCCTCCGAGCCCTCAGCCTCCAGGGTCCTGTGCATAAACCTTCATGTCACACAACATTCATTTGATTAAACTTTGAATTTTATTATGGTCGAGCGTACTTTTAACTTTTGTTCACGCTATGCTTGATATTAGAAGAGGCGGCGCGGCGTTGAGTTTTTAATGCAGACAGTTGCCAGACTAAGGTAAGGTAAGGTAGAAACAGACTGGTCCCATGAATGTAACGTATGAAACTCATTATGAGAACTGGACACTTGAAATTGTAAAAAAACAAATGGCCTAGAGACAATGTGTGTCTCTAGACGCCACGCCATCTGACGCGTTCTAAGCGACCTCCGATCTGAAGCACCAGATCGGCGTGGGGAGTTGGGAGAGGTTTTCCATACATGAATCAACTTTTTTGTTAATTATACGACGCAGAAATACTCTTTTAAAATATTAATAGCAAATATATTAAGTGAATAAAGTGACTTTATTAAATTTGAAGAAGATTTAATAATCGTCCTTAAACTCAGTATCAGAAAATATAACGAGGTGGTACCTACACTCGTTTACCTCCTGTGAAATCACAGCATCATCTGACGCCAATTAACTTTGCGTACATCGGCAAAAGCAAAGTATGTATGTATGTACATATGTGCAAAGTATGTACGTTGCGTCACATACTTTGCATGGCGTGGCCTTAGTCTGTTCCTAGCTTTATCTAACCCCCAAATACTAAAAACTCAAATCAGATTTGAGAACATCTAACGTCGCGATTTTTGACAGATTTTTGAAAAAAAACTGTCGTTAAATGGCGACGCGTTTGAGTATTTAGGGTATGTCTTGTATTAAATTTATGCCAATTCGGTTGATATAAAAACAGAACTAATTAGACAAACAGAATGTTGCCGTCCCTTTCTTTACGATCGAAATAAAAAGGACGGCGACATTGTTAGTGCTGTTAAATCAGTTAAGTTTTCGCACCAACCAAATCGACACATTCTTACCTTAGTTGCTCTTGTAAGTTACTCTGGGGTTCAACACAGGTCATCGTCATCATCAACCTATCTTAGTCTACTGCTGGACATAGGCCTCCCCTAATGAGCGCCCTGTCTTGATCGCTCATCGTCGTGTCACCTGGCCGGAGGGCGTCCTACACTACATTTACCCCAGCGGTTGTCGGTTCTTCGCGTGATACGGCCGGCCCACTGCCACTTTAGCTTGCTAATTTTTTGAGCTATGTGAATAACTTTGGTTCTCTGTCGGATGTATTCGTTAGGAATCCTATCATTCAGAGAAACTCAGAGCATAGCTCTTTCCATAGCTCGCCAAGCGACTTTGAACTGGTGGACCAGCCCTACCGTGAGTCTCCACATCTCAGCTCCGTAAGTCGTTTAGGGTAGGACGCACTGGTTGAAAATTTTCGTTTTCAAGCATTGCGGTATGGATGACGAGAAGACTCTGCGTAGTTTCCCAAACGCTGCACAGCCTAGTTGGATCCTCCTCTTGGCCTCCTTCTCGAAATTGTTGTTACCTAACTGCGGAATCTGCCCGAGATACTTATCTCAGATTCTGCAGTAAGGTTCCGTGTACACTTGGGCTCGGAAACATTTTCCACAACAGGTCCTGGATCATAAGCATGACTTTGGTTTTATCCAAATTCATGCCAAGACCGATGCATCGCGAGGCTGTGGCTAGGCCATCCAGCATCCGGTTCAGCTCCTCTAGCGACTCCGCTAAGACAGGTTGCAAATGCTCATTTAGAGAAAAGCTCCAAATTTCTTACCTAGTAAACGGCGATTGCGTTGCCCTGGGTTCATGCTGTGTAGCGCGGAAGTGATGCTGGTACATCTGGTAGTGTTGATGTGAGAAGTGGGGATACATTCCATCATTCTATAACAATTAAAAATGGGATTAGATATTGACTGATCTTTGTATCTATCTTTGGTCAAGCAACAAAAACGTAACTGCCAAATACACATTTCTATTTCTACATGAAAATTTTAGGTTTACATCTACAGTCAAACAAAAGTAAGAACATAAAAGTCAATATTATACCCACTGCTTTTCCATTATTACAACATACTTCTATTTTACCAAACGTGCTATTAAGCTAGATAGAGATACTTTTGGGATTTATGCCCACACACCATTCCATCACTGCATTTTTATTTAGGTTAGAAACAAATTAAACAAGTTCCGTCAAGTGCGAGTGTGACTCGCGCGCCGAGGGTTTTGAACGTTTGTCAAGTATCTGTACAAGTATATGTACTACCGTACCGGATACGTACCGGTTAGAGAAAGGTAGTTAGTTAGCTACATTTCAGATGTATCGGTTTGCAAACTTGTGGACTTATAGAGTACGTAGTAAAATTGTCGAGATTTTTCGAAATATTTCAAAAAGTATGAATCCTACATAAATTTCAAAAACTGTTTGAGATGTACAAATCGATACCTTTCATATGATATCCCACTCGGTGAGGTAGCCGCCCCCCCCCCCTCCCTTTTGAAAATTATGCCCACCCAAATTTTTCCAAAAGTGTTCTACTTACAGACTTCTCTATACATTTTCTGTAAAATATAGATCCATATCAACAAACGCTACATATGTACATTTCAGATGGATCGCTCTGCAAACTTCGGAGATAGAGGGGGAAATGGGTAATTTTACGACTTTTTTCAAAATATTTGAAAAAGTATGAAACCTACAGAAATTTAAAAAACTGTTTTGAGATCTACAAACCGATACCTGTCGTTTGATACCTCAATCTGGGAGGTAGCACCCACTTTAAAAAAAAAAGCCCCTCTTTTTAAAAAAAATTCTAAATGTGTTCTACTTATAACGCTTTATACATTTCAGATGAATTGCTCTGCAAACTTCGGAGATGGGGGGGCGGGAGATGGGTAATTTTTCGACTTATTTTAAAATATTTCGAAAAGTATAAAACTTGCAGGAATTTCAAAAACTGTTTTGAAATATACAAACTGATACCTTTCATTTGATACCCTCTTGACCTTGTAGATCTCTTTTAATATTTCGACATCACAATTTTTACTGATTTTTTTTTCTTTTTTCTTTTTATCTGTACAGGCGGACGAAATGTATTATTATTTTAAATTTCAAGTTATTTGCTTCTGTAGTTGCTGAGATATTAAAGACGGAAAAAAGGACAGAAAAAGCGAGACCATAAGGGTTTCGAAGCCGATCTCCGATCTTCGAAACCGAAACCGATCTCCGATCTTCGAAACCCTAAAAATAGGTACTCATGAGAACCTATTTTTAGGGGTGTTTATTAAGAACCAGGTTAAACCATAAAGACTTATACTTTAATAAAGTTTTGCATTGCAGATAAAAGGAATGGAATAGTGAGGATACTACTTTGCTATGATGACTACAGGTGTATCTTTTGGTTTATACCGCTGTGACGGGAGACGTCTGCTGGTGCGCGGGAGGCGGACTTCTGACCAGGTCTGCGGACTGTCCGGGTGGCGTGAATAAAATTAAATCATGTACGTGGTCTGCATAATCATAATTATTTGTCAATATCGTTTAAGGTGATTGTGATTAGTGACGCTCGAAAAAACTATCGCGTATTTACTATTTTCTAGGTTCTACAAGTAACTTAGATAGTTGATAAGAAGTTTTGCGTACAAAGTGTAAGCCTTTTGCTAAGAAACCACGCTGAAACTATCTAAGAAACAATTGTCGTTTTGGAGTCTATTGACTTTAAGAATTTTTTTACTTAAATCTGCATTATGTCGCTAGACTCCCAAAACTACAATTGATTCAAACTTTCTTTTAGCAAATGGCTTACAATGTGCACAAAACGTCTTATCTGCTAGCTTTCCTAGGTTCAAATTACTTGTTGAACCTAGAAAATAGTATAGTCTCGATTTTTTTTTGAGCGTCACTAAGCACCTTAATATAAGCAAGTAACTCACCAGTGGCATCTGACCCTGAGGGCTGATCGCCGGTATACTTGTGATTCTTGAAGCGGCTCCTGGAATATGTTAAAGATTTTAAGGTACTTACACAAATAATGTTAGGTAGGCATGCAGGTTGCATGCTTTGGTATTATTGCACTACTAGCATGAACCTAGGTGCGATATTGATGAGATATCATTATGTGGTAGTGTACCTGAGTGCGGATTGTGGTAGGGCAGCGGGGGCGGCGCGGGCTCGGGCGGCGGCAGGTGCGCGCCGCGCGGCAAGCTGGCGGCGCCGCAGCCGCGGTACCGCGCCGCGCCCGCGCCCGCTGCGCCGATGCCGGCGTTGCCGCACGCCTCGCCTTCGCCCACTCTGCAAACATTCACAAACACATTTAATGACCCGAAAAACTTTTGACGACATCGTCGCGTCGTCTGCTGCACGACGGCTCGGCACGTACCTGACGAGAATAGGTGTGGCGCGGCCGGGCTGGCGCAGACGAGCAGGGTCGGGCGCGCGGTGCGGAAGCGCCGGCGACGTGACGCGCGCGTCTGAAGCCTCGGTGGCGCCCACCGGCATGCAGGCTCCCGGCAGGCTGTCACAAGGGCGGCGCGCGTCGCCGGCATGCGCGTCCCCGGTGGCGGGCGCGGCCGGTGACCCGTCACGCGCGGGCTCCGGCGATGCCAGGTGCTGCGCGGCCGCGGCCTCGAACGCGCTCGCGAGTTTGGCGCTGATTTCGGATATCATCTTCTTGGGTGGCTTCGTGATCGGTGTGGGGATTGCCGGCAGCACGGGCACCGGCGGCGCGACGGGCGGCACCGCGGTTGGCGCGAAGGGCGCAGGCGCGACGTGCGAAGCCAGCGGGGCCGCCGCCGGAGTGGGCGAGGGCACCATCTGTGCCGGATAGGATGGCGCGGCGGGCTGTGCAGGCTGGGCGGACTGGGCGAGCTGTGGCGTCGGAGGAACCGATGTTTCAGCGGCTTGCGCATACTGGTCGTCGAGTCGAGGGATCTTGGGGTCGCGTGCGGTCTCATCTCTCTTGATCTCCCCATCGATGCTGTCGACGGAGGCGTCCGACAGGCTCCGGTCTCTGGTTCTTTTGTTGCCACGGGGAGATTTTCTCGTGTCGTTCGCGTTCGACTTTTGCTCGTTGATATTCGACACCTTGCCGATTCCCTGCCTGGCCGGTCTTCGCTTGGCTGGACGACCCTGAGTGGAGCCACCATCGTCTCCAGCTTCATCGATGTTGTTCCGATGACCGTCTTTTTCCTGGAGCCTCCTTGATTTTCGTGTGTTCGTCGAAGGAGACAAGAAATCTTCACTTTTCTCATCTTTGTTAAATTTTTCCGCGATTATTTTGTTTTGATCCTTTTGGGAAATGCTTAGAGTAGATGTAGCTGTTACCCCAGCTTGGCCAGAAAGAGGGCTCTTTATCGTCAGAATCAATCGAGGTCGGGACTCTGCTTTGGAGATTTCATCTCCAGAATCTTCATGGAAGTCATATACGTCTCCGGGTATAGTGCTTGCGCTGCTACTGACCATATCTTTTACTTTCTTATCTAATTTCGCTCTGCCCCTACCTCGCTTTGCATTTGTTCCTCTCGTTTGTTTAGAAATTTGACGAGTCTGAACCCGATCTACGCCTTTTTGTCCTTTTTTGCCTCTTACTTTACGCCCTCCCCTTTTAGCCGAAATATTAAATTGATCACCATTCACATCATCAAACTTTTCTTTATTAAATTCTGAGTTTACAGAGGTGTCCGGAGTTGATGTTGGTTCATTTGATGATGTGTCACTGACTTTTTCAACTGGTGCTTCTTGTATACTTTCATTCTTCTTGTAATCTTTGTGAATCTGTATAGGATCATTACATAGCGAGTCGACTTTCTTTATAACTGATTCAATATTTAAATCTTTAACACTCCATGCATCATCATCTAAGTTTCTTAATTGACTATCGACGTCAACTGATGGGCTAACGATTTCCTTTGAAGAATTTTCGGCCTTCAAGAAATCATAAGTCTTGCCTTCGTCTTTTTGGCTTGGCACCTCTTCGCCAATTGCGTTCACAATTTTAGCAACACTAGTGTTAAGATTTTCATCTTCTTTGACTTCTGATAACCTGATATCACTTTTATTGGAACTGACTACAGGAACACAAACGCTGTCTGAAGTACTTGCCTTGCAGATTATATTATTCTGATGTATATTTTGGGTGTCTGTCGAATTGTCATCATTTTTATTTGGCAGAGTAGCTAGATCTGAACTGACTCGCCCTGGTGCGGAAATACCCTCCTGATCTTTTTCAATGGCACTAAATTCAGAAACTTTTAAATGTTGCTTTTCAGGTAATTTATTAGCTATTATTGTATTTTTTCCCACACTAACCTCTTTCTTTTCATGGTTGTTAGTTACTTTTATTTCATTTTCTTTTAAAAGTTCTTCAAAATCTGTTTCACACTTCGATATATTTTCATTAAATTTTGGTAATTTTAGCAGGAAAACATTCTGTTCACTTTCAATCTTTTTCATTGGGATGGGGTCAATCCTTTCCATAGATTTTGATTCTGTCATAGAGTGGTTGGGTTCATTGTTAATCAAGCATGGTTTTGTATTTATTCTTATATTGTTGATTGGTTTCAATAATATTGGAGACACAGTATGTGTTGAATTAGTGACAGCTGTGATACCAGATGTTTCTAATTTAGTCAGTACTGTTGTAGGTCTCAATGTAGCCATTGTTAAAACTGATGGACTAATTTTGCTTTTGTCTAATTGTATCACATTATTTTTAGACAAAGGCGTCATTAGCCTTTGAGAATTTATTGTATGTATGATGCTAGCAGACTGTGGACCTCTACTGACGTTAGGTTCCTGAATATTAGACACCATGGGTTTAGCACTACTTTGGATAATCGATGGAGACGAAGCATAGCTTGTTGCAACATGTATTACTGGAGAAGATCCAAAAGGCGAATGGTTTACTTGTTCTGACTTTGGTATATGAGTCTCAGGAACCGCATTTAGTTTATTTATAACAACTTTGTTGCCTAAATGTATAGAAGAATTGATATTGCCCAGGTGAACGGCATTTTGCATGGTTATCAAACGGTTTTGGGCCATCACCGTGGGGTTATTACTATGCTGTAAGCTTGTAGGCGATAGAATTATTTTTGCATTTTCATTTTTATTTCCATGTGCGTTACCAGCGTCAATTTTTCTATTTTCAACACTAATATTTTTGTGCTGCGGTACCAGTTGATGAGTTGATGTGACCACTGTGTTTTTATTTTGTAGTAAAGCGTTATTAACGTTTATTTGCTTTGAAATCGGCGTAAGAACTGGCGTTACTGGTAGCCGATTATAATGCAATGGACCTCCTTGTATTAAAACGGAATTAGGTCGGTTAGGAGACATGATAGCTCTTGATCCATGAACGCCATGCAGAGTTTGAATAGGGCTGAGCGGTGGTTGTTGCATTCTGACAACAGTCATTTGACCAGGAGATCTTTGAAGTTTCGAAGTCGGCGACATCATTCCTGCAGAGTTTTGAGGAGTAGAAGTTATAATTGTCATATTGGTAAGTCGAGGCGATGTACCTTCAGCTTGTGGGCTAGTTTTTGGACTTAGCATTCGAGGATCATTGGATATTCTTGGTGACATTACTATCCCTTGAGGTTTTTGGTACAGAATATGTTGTTCTGGTATTTTTATTGTTGGTGGCTGCATGATGGACGTTTGTGGCCGTGTTTGTAAAGGTGAATGGAGCCTAGGCTGCATGTTAGATGACTGCGGATGTTGCTGCATTGGCGATTGAGGTCTGGATTGCATAATAGAAGACTGTGGTCGAACCATCTGACTTAATACCTGATATGAAGGTCTTACAGATGCCATAACTGGTTTGACTAAAGTATTGGCTTGTATGTTCTGAGGCTGCGGTGTCTTTATTTGAACAATATTTGAAGTCAAATGGTGTTGTTTGATTTCGTTTAACATGTTATTCGGCGTCTTATTAGGTTGTACATTTATAACATGCTGTGGCTCTCGCAACTTATTATTTGTCAATGTCCACGATGTTATAACAGGTGTTGCTGTAGATGTTATAACTTGAACATTTTCTCGTCTTGCTAGTTTTATTTTCACATCACCTTCAATGTTTTTAGTTGTTTCAGTTGTTTGTTGCGTTGTTTTAATAGGTTCTAATAAAACTGGTTGTTTATCAGTTTTAGATTGTTGATTAACGGTTTCAGTATTAGGCTCATTTGTGTTTTTTACTTGCTCACTGTTAATATTTAAAGCCTGGTTAGTCGCTATAATATTTGTAGGAATCTTCTCAGTTGCATCTTGAGGTGTTTCATCAGCGTCTTCTGTATCCGTGTCGATGAAAAGATCACTGTCAGAGACAGGGGTATCCGGTTTTATTTCCAATTCACAAGCATTCAAATTTTGTACAGCCTGTCTCATTTCCTCAGCATCTTCTTCAGGTATGTTTTCAGTGCTCAGTGTCGCATTTTCGGTGTCAGTCTGATGAGTAGAGCTACTTTCTGTCTCTTCATAACTTGAAAATGTTACTTTGCCCCCAAAACTTTCGCCTAAAAGTGCAGCAACAGCATCTTCAGTTTCTTCTTGGGATATGATTGCTCTAGGCTTTTCCTCGAGTTTTTTATCAGCTTTAGGGGAGAGAATGTCAAGTTTATCAGATTTTTTCTCCGTGAAATCTTCTGTTTCAATTTCTTCGATAGGGCAATTAAAGCAAGTACCAGCACCATCTTCGCTAGAATCAGAATTACTAGTCAAGGTATTTTTTAACTCATCTAGCTCTTTATCATTACTTGTAGTTGGGGCAGGGTCAGCTGGTAAAGGAACTTCGCTGATATCCTGAACAATGTTTTCAAATGGAGGGGGCATTGGTATTTGTTCAATCTCTATGTCTTTGCCATCAACAAGAAATTCACTGTTATCATCGCCACTCAAGACAATGTTAGATATGCTTGAAACGGGACTTTTTATGTCCGCATCTTGACTGGATTCAATTAAAATAGGAGGACTATCAGTTAATCTTGGAAGGCTCGGAGATTGTGAAATAGATTTACAGTCATCTAATTTATCTTCTGCAGAAATAGTATCGTTCGGTAGCGGTATATCTAACAACATAGCATTAGACACTGCATCAACATTAGGAGAATCTACAACTTCACGATCTGATTTATCAAACGAATCTGGATTGTACAGATAATGGTGATCTTTGCGACTTAATCGTTCTTCTCTACTTCGCTTCTTTTTCTTCCTTTTTTCTTTACTTTCTCTTTTTAGTTTATCATATTTACTGTTAGACTTTACATCTTTGATTAAAATACCGCCAATATACTTCAATTCAACGCCGCTTTTAATATTTTCGCTATCATCGGTTATGGTCAATAGGTTGGCTTCTATAGCTTTTCCCACAGCGTCAACATCCAAACTATTTTCATCGTCTCGAAGCCATCGTTTTTCCTTCCTTCTCTTTTCTTTTTTGCGTTTTTGGTCCTTTTCCATCGTATTTAATGTTTCGTTTCCGAAATTCGAATCATAATCATGAGAAGAAAAATCTGATTTATTGTTATGGCGTTTATTGCCATTTTCAGATTCATCAGATAAAGGTCCGAATATATCCTCCATTTTATCGTCCCTTTTCGTACTATTAGTAACAATGTCATTTCCGTACTCAACTTTCAAAGTGTCTGGTGACTTATTATCTCTTTTTGTTTTTGATTTATCATCACGACCTTCATCGGTATCATTGCTGTCGCGGATTTTATCTTTTCTTTTGTCTTTCTTGCTACTATGACGACGTTGTTTAATAGATTTTTTATGTTTAACTTCAGGATCCAATATCCCGGTATCACTTGTTTCAATTTTATTTTCGTCGTCAGTTAAAGATGATTTGTGTTTTTTCTGTTTCTTTTTATGCTTACGGCGCACATCAGCATTTCTACTTGATGCTACAGACTCGCATTCTGAAGAGAGGTCATTACAATATGACTTTGTACTCAAGGGTTTATATCTGTTGTCGTTTTCAAAGCCCGACTTCAATTTACTATCATCACTATCACTTTTCCCAAATAAATTAAACAGAGAATTTTTAGTTGTTTTATCATCACAAAACATATTTGAGAGATCAGTTTTTGTCCGAGGCGATTCAGAATCGGAAGCATTTGCTTTTTTTGTTTCTCTTATGTATATAGATTTATTCTTCGAAGATTCATCATCAGATGTATCAGATATAATACGAGACCTAGAATTTTTACGTGATAATTTGTTACGATTTTCGTCGTCATGTGGCATGTCGTAATAATCCTCAGACTTGTTTTCATCAAATTCTAAATTAGGACAATGCAATTTCTCCCGTTTTGTGTTTTGAGTAGAGATGCTACCGTCGTCATCGGAAGAGTCGAAAGATGATTTCTTTCTGTGTATGTCTTGGTCCGAATCACTATCTTCATCCCAGCTTGAACGTTTCTTTTCCTCCCGTTTTGCCCGGCTTTGTTTCAGCTGACTGAATTTAGCTTTAATTTTTTCTTGTCGTTTTTCTTCTTCTTGTTTCTGCATATTTTTACAAGATCTGGCTTTAACTTTATCATACATAGAAATATAAGTGGGGCCATCGTCAATGATGTCAAAAATAGAATGTTTTTTGGGCTCATCAGAATCAGAGGTATCGCTGCTCTGTAGATGTTTACGAATTTTACGTTTGCCGTTATCACCTTTGTCTTCTCTACTTTTGCGTTCTGTTGACATACGTTTTTCTCGGACACTTTCTCTTTTTTTATCTTCAAACTTTTGCTTCTTATCTTCTTTCAATTTACCTAGTTCCACTTCTTGCTGCAATTGAAGTTCTTGGATTTGTTGCAATTGTTGAATACGTTTTTTCTCTTTCATTTCCTTTCGAAGAGCCTTCTGCTTTTCGTCTTCTTCACTTGATCGAAGCTCCAAAAGAGCAAGAAAGTCTAAATTGTTATGTATGTCGTCAGTATGTTCATTGGTTGCACTATCATAGCTATCTTCTTTGGGGCTCTTCTTAATAGATCGGCTTATAGATGCTGCATCATCTTTAATTTCTTCTTTTACTACAACAAAGTTGTCATCAGGGGGCTTTACTTGATTTTTCTTATCATCCTTGGTCTTGCTTTCTATTATTTTTGCAAAGTGCCCTTTGCTGAACTTCGCCGATTTATGTCCAAGACGCGCGTCTTTAGATTCCCGACGTTCTGGGACTTTTGGTTCACTTTTGATTTTCTTTGTCTCATCACATAGCAAATCAAAATTATCGTGGGAAGATACCCTCCTTTTATGTCCTATGTTGGATGGAAGACTTGAACATGAATTTAGTCGTTCTTTTCTTTTAGAATCTACACTTGGAGAATCAACAGAATGATGTCTTTGTTTGTCAACTATATCGGCTTTGGGTTTAGTAATGTGATCAGTCTGTGCGGCTTGTGCATCTACTTTATCATGTTCCTGTTTTATTTTTGTTGAAAAACCATCTTTGATCACGGAAAAGTCTTTGTTTTTCTCAAGCTTTACGAAAAGATCCGTAAGTTTTATTTTAGGTTTTATATCTTCTTTCATGTCTTGCACATCAATTTCTGTTAATTTAGTCTCAAAAGAAAATTTTGATGTTGAGGAATCTATAGAATCCTTTTGGCTTATTTCTTTAGCAGACTCATCTCGTGATGATTTTCGGCTTTTTACTGTTTCAGATTCTTTTTTATGATCTCGCTTGGTATCATTTTCTTTTTTAATTTTCTCCGGTTTATGTTTGTCTTCCTTTTTTGCTTTTGAGTAAGCAATATCTTCGCTGTCTTTTCTTTTATCTTTTTCAGATTTGCTATCTCTTCTGTGATGCATGTGACGTGGCTTGTCGTCGCAATGTCGAGTTTTTTCGCTTTCTCTTTCACTTTTGTCTTTAAAATTCTTTTCTATACTTTTTGGGCTGTCATTCTTATCAATAGTATGCTGTTTGTCATTCAGGTAATTTTCTTCTTTTATTTTTTTATCTTTTTCAAAACTTTTTTCCTGTCGAATGTGTTTTGTTTTATCTTTATCATTTTCATGTTTATCTTTATTTTTATTGTGCCTTAGTTTGTCCTTGTCATTTTTCATTCGTTCTTCAATATGTTTTTCATTTTCATGCTGAGACTTATTAGATGTTGGCAAGATATCTACCGTTGATAAAATACTGCCGGAAACTTTTTCGAAATGCTTATCAATCTGGATATTTTCTTTTTCAAAATGAGTGTTGCGATACATTTGAGAACCATGATTGCTTCGATTTTTTTCAGATTGTTTATTGACCTCTGAGTGTAAGCAATCTGGATTTTCTTTTCTGCAATTTACTGCTGTAGATTCATTTGTGTGATTTTGCAGCTCATGCTCTTTTGATTTGACGGCAATATCTTCGTTAATATTATTCTGAAGCTCATGTTCAATTTGTTCTTGGATTCCAAGGTTTATATCAAAAATTTCGCTTGTAGTCGTCTCTAACTTTTTATTTTTTTCGACGCATAATTTATTTCCGTCAAACACTGGTTTTTTGTGGCTTTCATTGTTCCGAAATTCATATTTACTCAATTTTCTGGTGGTTTCAAGTGCCGCGTGGAATTTTTGGTTATTTTCAACTTTCTTTAGAATCATTTCCATAACATCTTGAGCGCAGTTTTCATCTGCATAATGATTTTGAACAGGTGATTCCTTATTTTCACCAGTTTTTTCAGCACTGGCACTTTTAGATAGCGGCATAGGTATGTTTTCTAGCCCGTCGTTTCTGATTGACATAAAACTATCAGAAGCCGTCGAATTACTTCTTTCTCGTTGTTTTTCCAGTCTTGCATCTTTATCATCGTTTTCTAAAGATGACTTGCTTTCGGCATCACACGTTACGGAAGCGGAATCGCGGCTCCTAGACTCGAGCTCGCCATCGAGCGTCGACGGCGATCTGCGGTCCATAGATATCTGCTCCGAGCGGTCTAGCGATGGTGTTCTCGGGCGCCCTCTGAACTCCGTATATTCATCCGAGATATTCCTCGACTTTTCGGGTCGACTCGATCTGTCGAGTCTGCGGAGTCTCGGGTCTAGATCGCGATCGTAGTCAGGCGGGTAATGCGATGATGGCGCGGGCGGGTAGCGGAGTGCGCGCGGTGAGCTACCACCCTCGGAGCGCGAGCGCGGCGTGCCGGGCGGGCTGGGCGCGCGCGCCGACACCTCGAGCCGCTCCGAGTCCTCGTCGAAGACGGAGCGCTTGGCGAGCAGCGAGCGCACCACCTCGGAAGGCTTCACCTCGTTGATGTCCAACTCGAGTAGGCGGTGGCGTAGGCGCGCGCGGTCTGGTGCTTCGGCCTTGACGCGCGTGCCGCTCCACTTCTCGTACTTCTCGTCGAGGCTGCGGATGCGCTCCTCCAAGCTGGGCGAGTGCGGCGCGGAGCCGGCGCTGGAGGAGGAGACTGAGGGCGGGCGCGGCGGAGAGTCGGGCGCGGGCGGCGGGGGTGCGGGGCGCTGCGCGGGCGGGGCGGCTCGCGGTATCTGCGCCGCGAACTTGGGCAGCGGCAGGCACATCGGCAGCGCGGGACGGTCGCGCGGTGGGCGGCGAGGCTCGGCAGGCGGCGCGTCCGGCTCGTCGCGGAGCGGGGTGCCAGCGCGGGACCCGGACCCGTCTTCATGTCGGTGTTTACGCCGAAGCCTCCGACGCACCTGCTGTCGTTTCCGATTTCCTCGACCCGTGGAGCGCGGGACGCTCTGAAGCCTCTCCTGCAATGATAGAGACTTATATGCTAAATCTATGCGGAGGGGTCGATTATATTATGCTTTTGATTCGGTGCCGTTGCGAAGTTTACCTTTGAGTGTCGGCGATCTTCAGGGCTAGAGTCTCGCCGATGCCGCCTTCCACGATGAGGAGAAACTACTACCGATTGGAGTCTATCATCGAAGGGAACCGCGTCGTCTAGTGGTGGACTGGTCCCCGGTTCATCATATACCCTGAAAATGTAATTGGTTTTATTTTGAAGACTGCTTATAATATATTCATGCTAACTAGTAATATACATTATTTTGTACAGTTATAATATTATACAGTTGATTTGCAGTTTTGCAACGATTTCAAAAATGGTACCTGTACCGACGATCAGCGGCGTAGTCTACCGGATCATAGGGTTCAACTCCAGAATAACGCGGAGTGCGTGAACTTGACCGGCCGAAGCTTGAAGCGCGTGATCTAGAGCCCTCGAACCTGTAATACAGATTGGATCTTTAAGCATATTCCTTTTGAATTGTACAGCGCCAACAATAATTTGCTAAGCTATTCATTGTTACATATATTATGTTCTTAGGTGGTATTTGCAATTTATTCATATACTTTAATTATTACGGTTTACCAATTACATATGGTATATCGGCCGTAGCGTAGCCAAAGAAAATACCAGCGTGGTGGTGACCACGCTGGTTATGTGCTTCAGGATAAGCACATATTGACCTTCGTCCATCTAAATAATAATATACGGATGTTAGTGAGCCCACCCAACCAAACGTAACTTAATCCTATAGGTGAAATCTTAATGCGGACCGCACTATATTTGCCACAAATTACGAACCTCAAAGAATCGTGTCGGGTAGTCGGCACATATCGCCCGGTAAGTTCACTGCCCAGCCTTTCCGATCCCGCCAACGCGGCCGTGCCACCATGCTTTTCCAGTTGTTCGTAGAATGCATCCTGCCAAAACAAAAAATAGGTTAATTTGGCGTCTGTGGCGCAGTAGAAGGTCTGGCTGGTCGGGTTTGATTTCCGTCGCGGGACAAATGTTTGCATGGTTGCAATATTTGTCCCAATTGTCTATGAATAAAAGTAATAACAATAACATAGAAAATATTGAGGTAGATAAGAGCTGCTTACTTTGGGGTTAGATGGTGCTACGTGAAATGTCCAGCATTAGGGTTCGTTCTAACTGACGTGTAGCGGAGCGGAATCGACCGATCAGTGGGAGGTGTAAGTACCTATTTTAAAGCAATGCGATCGATCGATGTTTTATTCCGCTCCGCGTCAGTGAGAATGCACACTTATATGTTAGGAAAAGGAAAAGCTTTAGAAGAAGGTTATGTTAGTGTAGTGGGTGGTGAGGTGAGGTGAGGTAATGTGCGGTACCTGGCACTCCCGGGAGGCGTAGTCGACGCAGAGGCGCGGCACGTCGGGCTCGGCGGTGGTGGCGGCGGCGGCCACGCGGCGCAGCTCGCGCACGGCGGCGCTGGCCGAGGCCGCCTGCTCGAAGTGCACCAGCGCCGCGCCCGCCGCGCGGTCCACGCACACCGACGTGGCGCACCCGATCCGCGACACGGCCTTGAGCACCTGCGTACCCGCCGTAACACACACACTTGTAACATCCATCGATAAAGCTGGACA
The DNA here is from genome assembly GCA_963662085.1 of Eupithecia inturbata. Lineage (NCBI taxonomy): Eukaryota > Metazoa > Arthropoda > Insecta > Lepidoptera > Geometridae > Eupithecia > Eupithecia inturbata. The sequence continues at coordinate 7,802,075 of OY759195.1, forward strand.
TTTCACAACACCAACACCACTAGCCCCCAAGTGAGCAGAGCTCGCGACCGCGCTACCTGTTTACATTCCTAAAGGCAGACTTAGTTCAAGATGCGAATGAGGGCAGATGTGAGATTAACCGCAAATGTATGCCTTCTATCCTTATTCATTAAACTAAAGTATAGACGAACGGTTGAAAAGGAAAGACGTATTTTAGCGCCCATTTCGGTTAAGTTTACATCGGTCCAGTTAAAATGTTAAAAGTATACCTGGCTTTCCGTGTGCTCGGTGAGGCCGTCTACCCACACGCAGGCCGTGGCTACCGGCTTGCCGAAGCCCAGCTTGACTCGGGATCCCCCGACGTGTTCTCCATCCATGGCACGAATCGCCTCCACAACGCTCGAGATAGATGCGTACTGGCAGAAAGCATAACCGGCACCACCTCCACTGCCTTTCTTAATGTCGATTTCAATAATCCGCCCGAAGTGCTTGAATTTATCACGCAGCTGTTGCTGAGTCACATCTTTTTCTAAGTTTCCGATGAAAAGTGTTCTTGTAGCCTGCAACATCAAATATTTCATTGAAAAGCGATGGCAACAGCTGCAAAATTTTAAATATTTATAAATTGAATAAATGTATAATAAACGGAAACTAAATAAAAAGGAACCCATTATAACTAATTAAAACAAAAAGGTGTAAAAAAAAAAATTACGAATGTAAGGTGTATCCTTGATTTCCCCAATACCTTTGGATGGTATTCGTCGATGTCAGTTTCGTACGGTTTTGCTGACTCTGCATCGTCATCTCCACTTTGGTGTGGGGCTACTGAGATCTTGCATCCAAAAAAAAGTTTATCTTGAGATACTTCCAAAGCTTTCTCCACGTCGGACGGTTTTTTGAAGCGAACTACGGCGTATCGATCGGCATTCTGACCCACCACTTTTACCCATACTACTTTTCCGTGCTTTTTGTATTCGTGGTATAGGCCATCCTTGAGAGAGCTATCGGTAGACCTCGTCGGCAGATTTCTCACACATATTGCTAAAGGTCTTCCACTTGCTGTCGATGCCCACTGTAAAAGAGAATTGGTGTCATAAAGTCGGTCTAAGTGCGAGTCGATTTCGATCACAAACGTTTCAGTCATTATCACCCACCCACCCAGATTTACCCATTGGTAAATTGCCTTGAAACGTTTCAAGGCACTAACCGAATCACTGAGATGTTCAAAAAACAACTCGTATCTAAAGTGTAACGTATAAAAAAAACAATGGAGGCGGTTAACACAGGACTCCGGTGGATGGCACAAACTTCGGGAGAACTTCAGGGGGAACTTCAGGGGGAAAGTAGGTTACCTTTTCACGGCTGGACGGATTTTTATAAAATTTGGTATGGATATCTTTGGGATTGTATCTCGGGGAAGGACATAATGCTCTTTTTAACCCGAAGCCGCGGGCAAAAGCTATTATTATAAAATCAAAAGTAACTTCGTCTCTCTGTCAATCTAACTGCAAACCTTTTCATGCCTAACAGCGTGATGAAATTTGGCTGGGAGATAAGTGGTAGCCTGCGTACTTATGTAGGCTCTTTTTATTCGGGAAAAGCGTGTGCGAAACCGCGAGCAGCAGCTAGGCAATAAAAACAAGTATTTACCTGGTGAGGGAGTGATGTTGGTGTTCTGTGATTGTTATGTGAAGTTGGCTGCATCGGCGGGGTGGAGGCCCGCGACGTGTCACTGGGCTCGGGAGAGCTGGAGTCGGAGCGCGAGGACGCGGAGCCCGAGGGGCACCGCCGCCGGCCGCTCTCGGTGCCGCCGCCAGGCGTGCTGGGCGTGCTCTCTCCGCCCGTTGCCCCCGCTCTTTCACTGCTGGCATACCAGCGATTGTGAGGAGTTGTTCTAAAATTTAACAACCAAATAAAGTGGCATAAAACTTTCGAAAGCGGCAGTACGCGACAGACCGAGCATGTGTGTGTACAGTCATCGCCTAAAGGAGCAATACAGATGGAAGACTCCAAAACCCCTTGTGCACACAAAACCAGACCATTCCTATAGATATAGGTCGATTAATTTTTTAAAGCTGGCGCGATTGTCTTTTGTTTTTACACACAATCATCCATGATGACGACGCGACGACGACGTCACAACTTACTTGTTACTGGACTGGATTCCGCAACTAGGCCACAGGTGGGCCCTTTTTGCGTGTCTACGACGTCACAAATCCAGGCCTCCAGTATACGAAAAACAAAAGGGGACCCGCGCCAGCTTTTTTTTCTTATAGCTGCTAAAATATAGGCGCTGAACTCTTGATGAGCAGGAACGCTAACTTTACTGTAATGAATGATTGATTGAATGGTAACTATGTATATGTAATAAATGACTAAACGGTCAAGTCGAGAGTGCGCTCGATCAGACATTTAGACTTTCCTTCGTTCTTATGGAGTCGAGCAAGTTTAGTGGCTTTAGGAGTGGTGTTGTTTAACGGTTGTTGTAGTTTTGTGTGTACTCGGGGTTTTAAAGCCTTCATGTGTTCAACTCATTAAGGCGGTGACGACTTTACATGGTGCGTATGTCTCGCCGCGTCTCGCGTAGCCCCTCGTCTTCTCTCAGCCACAGTTAAACTGAGACGAGTGTATTTTATGTCACCGTAAACACGTATGTATAGTAAAGCCGTCAGTTTATAATTTAACTAGTTAGTTTATAAACTCTGGGGAAATTTTACGAATAAATCTTGTACTGCAATCAGTTTTACTATAATTTCTATCTATCTCGGTTAATTGCCAACAGGGCAGCTGACATAGCAAATGGCTTACCATGTGCGCAAAACTTCTTTCTGCTACCTAAATTACTTGTAGGACCCAGAAAATAGTGAAAACCCGTTTTTTTTTTCGAGCATCACTAAAAACTTTAAATAATAAACTGATGGTTCTTACTATTACAGTGACATAGTTATTTATTACAGTGACATATACTTTTTACATGGTGCCTCTCGGTGAGAGCACGATCGTCCCGAGACATTTGTCGAATGTCTCGACGAGTGTGTACTGCCGGGATCGAAACTATCATGCACAAGGCCAACTCATATCAGAATTGTCGCACGCATGAGCAGCGAGAGGGGAAGGAAGTGAAACAAAAAAAAAATACTAGGAGCATCATAATGAAAAAGTTTATGCAAGCTCGATGAAGTTCACGACGTTCCTTTTTGTTTTTCAGTATTTATTCTCAGCGCTCGTATACCGCTTGTTACTTGCTCTTGCGCGAAGAGTGTAAAAACGAGATATTTTCCATGATTTTTAGGTGTTTTGAGATTTCTTATATTTCAGCATAGATGCATAATAGCAAAAACCGAATGATGGGATAATTATACACCACAAATCATGGCAAATATGCCGTTATAGGTGCTTGTTACTTAGCTTATCGTACCTCATGTATTCAAACTTAAAATCGGTTTATTAAGGAAACATCTAAGAGATACCAACTTTATAGTACTATATAGTTAGTATAGTACTATAAAGTTGGTATCTCTTATATCTATATATAGTATATATATATAGATATAAGAGATACCTACCCTAATAAGGCTTTGTCGCACTCTGTTTAAAACCCGACTACGTAAGTCTTAAACAATTGTTCACCGATTGTCCTTATCATTTTCTTATGTGGTGACTTTTTGAGATGGGAGTGGATGGCCAAATCAGAAACCATGAGAATTAAAGAAAAGTCGTGAAAGGAGTCATAGGCTCAATTTCAGAGAAAAATAAATGTATACTTATGTTATTAATGTTTTTTATTAAATTTTTCATTAAATTGACAATATTCATTTCGAATAGTTTTTTTATCGAGGATAACCCCATTCAAATACAAGAGAAGTAGGTATCCTGGCTAGCGGCAAGTACACCAGTTGTTCAAAAAGATATTGATGCTTGGTAGGGAGAGTATTTAAACTAATATTGTAAAAAATAGCCACTTCCTTTCATTTTCAATAATGCTTTTCTTTGCAAAGATTGATCCTTAACCACAAACGATCTGTTAAAGAAAATACAGGCAGTCATATTTTTTTAAATATCGTTTGGATCGATTTCCAGCAAAAGTAAAAGGTTTACAAAATAGCCAAATAGGCAGTTTTTGAATTCTCACACATCGGTCATGCATGACTCCCTAAGACGACTTTCCTCTATTTCTCTTATTTTTCATCCTGTATAGTTAGTGGGTATGCGATGGATAAGTTGGCGTTAGTTTCGGTATTCTACCCTTATACGAGTGTAGGTTTACCTTTCAACATTAGAAGGTGGCGTAGAAAAGGGTGCAGTAGAGTTATTTCGCTGATACCTGCCGTACGTAGCGGGAGTGTTACCACGTCGGCAGTATTCTGTTGCGCTGTCGTTGGTACCCCGCCAGTTCGCCGGGGCAGCGGCTGACGCTGCTAACGGACACGTTGCTGCACCGGAGCTGTCTTCACCACCACTGGAACGATAAAAAAAAGACCCATAGAGATACGAAATATTTAATCAAACATGTGTGCCAAAATTATGAATTTAGGCCGTCTGAAGGCCTTAAACTTCAAGTTTCAATAAAGGTTGGCTGTAATACTGCCCTTGTAACGAAAAAGGGCACATCTAACATTTTTGTCAGATTTGAGTTATATACATATTCGGAATCAGGAAAAAAAGGCGCATCTGCCTGAATTTAAAAGAAAAATCTATCCTAATTAAGCAAAGAGCTACGATAAGCCCAAAAGGCACATGTAACATCCAAATTCATGTTTTTTAACTCAAAAAGGCACATATGACCACGGTGAAGTTAAAAGAACACAAATGCATAGATATGGCTTTCATCTTATGTTATTTTTTTTATTTTGCTAAATAGAAAAGGCTCATTTAAAGGGTGTTACAATTAATAAGGCTGATTTGGCAGATATTCCTTTTATATCTAAAGTGAACATAACTATTAAAATCATTGTAATAAAAATAAAAGGCACAAGTAACCAGTTAGGTTTATTTTGTGTAATATTATTATACGGAAGAGAGCTGTGGGTCAACGGTCAACTCCAGTCGGATCTTCATGACGTCAGTGTGCCGTAAGTGATAAGTGAAACGCTGATCAAAAGAAGGGAAAGAATGCATACGATCAAAACTTTCTCATATTTTTCGAAGTGTGTGAAAAGTTCATTACTCACAACCCGAACCAAGAAATTAAGACACAAAAATTGTGAAGAATGTAAAAAATACGAAACTCATCATGAGCGGTATATATCAGCACGTAAAAAGTACGAAGAAGACGCTGATAACCAAACGCAAAATATATAGTTTCGGGATCGCTGCGTTTCTGCTGCGATCCCGTCACTATATATTTTGCGGTTGATCTGGAAAAGGTGATTATGTTACCTCGTATGAAAGAATTTAAAACTGTGATGTTTTGTCCCAGAATCATCGTGTTCAACCAGAGTTTGGTTCCTAAAGAAGATAAAAAGATGCACGAGACTGGTAAAACCTTTGCATCTGTATGGCATGTTGGTGTCTCAGAATGAAAAAAGAGGATATAATCAGTTGCGTTTTTCTCAGAAAATCAAGACTAGAAGCATATCGTGTTGTGGTTAGACAACTGCGCAACACAAAATAAAAATTGGACTCTGCATTCCTATATGGTTCATCTAGTAAACTCTCCCGAAGTTAATTTTGAAACTATTATACTGCGGTATCTGGAGGTCGGCATCACATTCATGGTTGCAGATGAATTTCACCACAGAGTGAAGCTTTATCTTAAAAAGGCGACGAGTCTACGACTTTGAAGACTTTACTAAAGCCGTGTCCGATACAGGTCCAAACACCACAGTTAAAAATATGACTGTACAAGACTTTTATGATTTTGAAGACGTTTCATCTATATATAAACTACAACATTCCAGACCTCGTGCTAATATGAACAGTATTTGTGAAACTGTTTTTCGGAGAGGATTTACATCATTGCTGTATAAATCAACCACAGCACAGACAATCAATTACAGTTAGATTTTCTTAAGAATAATAATATAAAAATGGCATTCCACCACCACGACCAAAGTTGGTTGAGAGAGGTGTGACATCAATAAGAAAGTCTGCTATTTTGGCAAAGCTCGGTCCTCTCATGCCTTCTAATAGAAGGGTGTTTTGGGAGACTTTAGCAGTTAATGATAATTCTGCTGACCTTACTGAAACTTATGAAGATTAACGATTTAAATTATATAATCTTCCATTCATAGTTCTAAGTGTAATACCTATAAATCTAAAAGTTATTGGTATAGGTCCCTAAAAGGAATGCTAGCTCAAATAGGTATAATTTTATTATAAACTTAACACAGTCTATCATTGTTATTTGTTTTGATCTCGATTATTTTTGAGTGCCATCTAACTATTTAACCTTGATTAATAATAATTACAACTGTGTGAGAAGGATGATTAGGTAATAGTTAAGGGCCAAATGATGTGATCTCATTTAAAATGCAAAAAAACACAGTTCATGGTTTCGTTTCATTTGAATCAAAAAATAATCTCCTGCTTGGTAGGTAGTTGAAATATTTTTCCATATAATAATATGTAATTGTACCTTTATTAAGTTAAATAATTTCCAAAATAAGCTGTTATGATATTACATAAGAAAGACACAAGTGCGTAGAATGTGACCTTTTATTGTAAAATATAAAACAGTATTACATTCAAAAGTCACATTTGGCTAGTTGTGACTTTTTAATGTAATACTGATAACTTAATATGATTTTTTGCACTAAGTTAAAAGGAAAAATCATAATTTTAAAAATAATGGGATTAGATAAATAAATAATAAAACTATGTTTAGGTAGATCTTATGTATATGCAACTAATTGCATTAAAATATTTTATAAATTCATTCTTAAAAGAATGTTATTTCAGAAAAACATCAAAAAACTTTAAACCCATTTATCTCGACTTTTACAATTTGTTAGTTGTGCCCTTTTTCGTTGTGAGGGCAGAATACTCATCAACCCTTGTCGACTAACAGCTGGGCATAGGCCTCTCTATGTTAATGCTATTCGGTCCTGTGCTAATCTGGACCAGTCTGTGAAGTGCAGCCGGTGGACGTTAAGAGGACTACGTATCTACAACCGTCTCTCGGCCACACACAACTTAGTCAGTGATTTGGTCCACCTGTGTCGTCACTCCGTCTGGCCAAGCGTACTTGAACCCCAATATCCTCTCACTGACGTCTTGAGCTAAAACCCTTTTGCTGATTTCAGTGTTTTTTTATTTAGGCAAGTAAATTAGATATTACAAAAGTAGAAATAAATAACATCTATAAGAAACACGAGGTTTGTAACTCGCATCTAACACTGAAAAATCGGGACCTCAGATATGTTAGACATTACTTTGGTCTTGCTTGCCTATGTTCATCTTAGGCCTACTTGCAAGGAGGTCATAAAGGTCGTTCAACATAGTCTCCAGTCCAGTCCATCTAGTAGAGTTTCGACAAACAATACCAGGTAGTCGGCAAAGCGAAGAGGAGACACGATTTATAGTGTCAAACTATGCCTAGATCTCAGTACTCTACTCACGGGATCCGAGTGGTAAAAAACTCAATTACATAAAATTCAACATTATTTCATTATTTCCTTTGTGAAAAAACGCGTGATACAAAAAATAGCGATAAAAAATCATGAAAGTAGTTAGTTTTTCAAAGTAGACTTCCAGGCCCAAACCAAATCTGATTCAGATGTGATTTGAGAATTTTAATGATGCTTTCGCTCTTGTAATGAGAATAATCCGAAGGTGGTCCTTGAAAGTTTTATTCCTGATAAATAAGAATAAGAGAATCTTTATTTGTAGCAACTACACAACATATACTTAATACATTAATGAAACTTAAAGCTACAAAATGGCGTCCGAATCAGCATATGTTGTAATAGCCGTAGGCTACCACAACGCTGGTCTTCCGTCGGAACCATGTTGCGGACGTCACGTACGAATAACTTTGTCTTGAATCTTTTTATGACAAACTTATTACTGTCTGGGTGTTATCTATGTATAAATAAATATATCTATCGGTCTATTGTATTACTAATGCCAAAAATACACATGCCAGTAAAACGGAACAGTAGCTGGTATGCCAGTTACAAACACATGCTGTTAACTGGCATGCAAATAGCGTTCTTGCATGCCTATATTTCCAAGACTTACATACACACATGCCGACACGTGTCAGAAAAAAGTGTACTGACGGCGACAACTCATCAGCTAGACAGCTACTGGCATGCCTGTAGCTGTCGCGTGCGTTCCCACTTGCCGGTCTTACAGCCCCCCGCGTCTCCACCTTCATATTGCTTGCCAGTAAATCAAATTGCTTGCCATCTACTTGCTTCCCAGGTACAGGCATGCCACCTATTGTCATGTACTAACGTACATGACAATAGGTGGCACGTGCAAGGAGCTGTCATGCAAATGTGCCTGCTACAGGCATGTGTATTTCTGGCTATAAGTATATCAGTTATCTATTTATCAGTATGATAACACAAGCTCTGCTTACTTTGGGACTACCATTATGCTGTGTGGATTGTATAGCTGTTATTATAATTATAGGCATATGTCCGTCCCCGGGATACCATTTACCTCCCTGCCAAATTTCATTGAGATTCGTTCAGCCGTTTAGGCGTGAAAAGGTAACAGACAGATCGAATTTATAATATTAGTATGGATTATACCTACTCGTACGTAGCATTTGATCTAAGTTTTTCCTATGAATTCTGACAAAAAGTACTCTAAGGTCCTATTATGAAAGCTTGCTCAGTCATCGATCTATGCTTAAGTAACGTTTTTCTATGGCATAAACGTCACTCAAGCAAAGATCTATCTATGTACGAATATTATAGAAGTTTGATTTTTCATTAGATCCAATAAGTATTGTTCATTTTGTTGCACAGCTTGGATATCTTTCGTGTATTTTTCCGCAAAATGCTGATCCAATACGCCAAATAAGCTGTTTGCAACGTACCCAACTCCGTCGATCAGACCGCGTTTTTTCCGGTAAGATAGGTGTTTATCCGGCTCGAAAGACCAAATGTACGGACGTGTCGTACATTAGCATTAAAGATAGTAAGTTATTGAGTGCTAAATTAAAATCACTGATCACTTTGGTCTTTCAAAAGTTTATTGAAATAGTTACACGTAGGTACAAAGTAAACAATTTCCTCGCGTCGCGGTCAGTATCGCACTAGCCGTTCCGGCCGCAAATATGCCGATTCAGTCATATTAGGTCCTTACATATGAAATTGGCGTTTTGTATGGGAGGAACAAAAAGTCGAATATTTTTTAATATAATATATTTAATTAATCAAAGTATGAACCATTATTTTCTATGCACTTTTGCCATCTTATAGGTAGTTCATTGATCCCTTTACTAAAAAAACCAGTCGGACGGGAATCAATAAAATCTTTGAAGGCGATTTGGACTGCCCCATCGGAGTTGAATTTTTTCCCTTGCAAGAAGTTATCCAAATTTCGAAAAAAATGGTAATCTGTTGGAGCAAGGTCCGGGGAGTACGGAGGATGTCTTAGACTTTCCAATTGAAGCTCTTCTAATTTAGTAGCCGTCTGTTGCGCAGTGTGTGGTCTAGCGTTGTCGTGAAGCAGCAGTGGCGTGGAGCGATTGACCAGCCTAGGTTGTTTAGCCGCTAGCTTTTCCATCATGGTTTGCAATTGCTGACAATAGACATCAGCCGTAATAGTCTGGCCAGATTTGAGAAAACTGTAATGAACAATACCGGCACTAGTCCACCAAACGCTTACAAGTAACTTTTTTGGGGTTAATTTTCGCTTGGGGCAGGATTTGGCTGGCTGGCCAGGATCCAACCATTGCGCTGAGCGCTTCCGATTATCGTAAAGAACCCATTTTTCATCACAGGTAATGATTCGGTTTAAAATACCTTCATTATTGTGCCGGTTTAGTAATGTAACGCAGCAGTCGACGCGCGTTTGCCGGTTTGCTTCAGTCAATTCGTGAGGTACCCACCTTTCAAGCTTTTTAATCTTCCCAATTTGCTTCAAGTGAATTAAAACAGTTTTATAACTAACATCGCAGCCTGCAGCTAACTCGGACGTGGTTTGCGATGGATCCGCTTCCACAATAGCCTTCAACTCTTCATTATCAACTTGAGTCTCAGGCCGTCCACGGGGCTTGTTCTGCAGATCAAAATTTCCAGAACGAAAACGTTGGAACCAAAAACGAACTGTGTTTTCTTTTGCAACACGACCGCCATACACATCATTCACCCTTCGAGTTGTTTCCGCAGCACTAGTGCCACGGCGGAACTCGTACTCGTAAATAATGCGATATTTTAAGTTTTCCATTTTGTAAAATGAGTGACGCAAACAGAAAAAAACAGAAGAAAAAAAACAAATGAATGACGATCATCGAAGCACAAATACATGAGTCTATAGCTGTACAAATTTGAATTTGGAATTCCTTACCAAAGAGGAGAAATTTGTGATTAAAGTGGCCAGTACTAAAAACGCCAATTTCATATGTAAGGACCTAATATTATATTAGATACATAGGTAGGTACCTAGTACGTCTTCGTACAATCTATGATTGAGCAAGCTTTCATAATCCGGACCTTAAACTGTTATACCTTGTTGGATAGCTGAAGAAACATACATATTTTAAAGTACATCTTCAACAGGTTGTATCTCTATACAGGTAGGTACAAGAAACTCATAAGATAAAAGTTAAAAAACAAAAAAAAACAGATACAATTATACAGTGCTACATAAGGGGCCAAAAATTTCCCTGTCTTAACATTATGCCGCTACGGGCCGAAGCTAGTAGCGGCGCTGATTTTCGGACACGTCCTGGTGTGGTGGCACAAAACTGGATTACATTACCATCAGTACAAGAACAAACGAGAGTAGGTTCATAGGTTACATACAAGGTAGGAAACAAGAGAATAAAATAAACCGCCAAGTGCGAGTCGACTCGCACACGAAGGGTCCCGTACCGTAAAAAATAGGCAACTTTTTCAAAGAACATCAAATTTTCACTTGTTCGGAGACCCCTTTAAATTTTTAACTTTATTTTATTTTTAGTATTGTTATTATTACAGTTGAAGTGTTACTTAAATATAGAAAGTTTCATGTGTCTACCCTGTTGTAGTTCAAGGGATACAGCCTTGACAATTTAAGAGCAAAAATAGCCAAAAAAATGACGTTTGTTATATGGGAGCCCCCTTTAATTTTGATAAATATTTTATTTTTATTATTTGTTGTAATAGCGGCAAAAGAAATACACATTATCTAAAAATTTCAACTGTTTATCCTCTTACGGTTCATGAGGTATAGCCACGTGACAAACGGACGGACGGACAGGGGAGGCTTAGTAATAGGGTTCCGTTTTCACCCTTCGGGTACGGAACCCTAAAAAGGAAAAATATATTATAATAAGTAATTAAGTGTAGACGTTAAGTGTAATAGACATTGCTGGCGCCTTTTCGAGTAAATGTCGACTTTGCTCAAAGAAGGTCAAAATAATGAGCAGATTACATACTATATTTGAGTAAAATGTTTTTCCTCTGTATTTCCATGGATTATAATTGAATAATGAAAAAATGACGCTTCGAGGGAGCGGAGGTCACTGCTGTGGAGGATTTTTTTTAACACATTTATTTGAATATTTAAAAGAATGCATGTTCGGCAAGTATTTTTACTAAAAAATGATTGTAATTTATCATTATTTTGAAAACCTTTGTGTAAAGTCGATCTTTCCTGCTTACCTCACCCACCTTACTCGAATAGGCCGCCAGTAAATTTAATATTGCTGGTGAGTTTGAGCCACCAGCAATTTCCATAATTTTTGAGTTATATTTGAAAATACGTCGGTTGTGTGTGGGTGAGTTGCCGTCGCCCTTGTACGGCGATGGACGAGGGCTCGCCTCTTCTGTTCATATAAACGATTTTTATTTCATATTTGTGTTTGGTTTGTACTGAAAAACAATGTACTTTACTGGGTGAGATACTTAACCCAGCCTTAAAATATAGTTTTCGTGCCTTTTGTTGATTGCAACTGTGTTGACGGTTGTTGCTTTGTTTATTAAGTATTTGTATTTGCCAACTTATTATTGAAGTAGGTAGGTACAGTTTTGGACAAAAAAAACTACCTTCGTCGAATGCCTTTTGTGTTTGTACGTGAGCGGCGGGAAATACATTCTACAAATAGTATTGTTGATTTTACAATGGTCGCAAAACTACTTATCTGCTAGCTTACAGTGTATCCACAAGAACGTGACCACCATAAAAAAATGTGTTCAGGGCTTTTTTGCAAAACAAAAGAAACGGCAGGTAACCCAACGTTTTTCAAAGAACATAAAATTTTTACTTGTTCGGACCCCTTTAAATTTTTTACTTTATTATATTTTTAGTATTTGTTGTTATAACAGTTGAAGTGTTACTCATTTGTAGAAAGTTTCATGTGTCTACCTTTTGTGGTTCAAGAGATACAGCCTTCACAAACGAAGAGCAAAAATAGACAAAAAAATCACGTTTTTATGGAAGCGCCCTTTAATTTGGATATTATTTTTATTTTAAATATTTGTTGTTATAGCGGCAAGTGAAATACACATTCTCTAGAAATTCAACTGTCTACCTCTTACGGTTCATGAGATAAGAGCCCTGTGGCAGACGGACGGACGGACGGACGCGACGGACGGACGTGACGGACAGCGGAGAGAAACTAAGTAATAGGGTCCCGTTTTCACCCTTCAGGTACGGAACCCAAAAACTATTCAGTTTTCGTGTTCACTTCGCAAAGAGTGAGCATTTCCCGAAATGTGTGCCGCGTATGCTTTCCGCTATGAGGCAGTAGGTATTCCTTTGTTCGCACCCCAAAGGACCAAAAATGTCATACGTTCAGCCTGCAATGTATATGAATAAGTCAAAGGCGTTCGTGACCAAGGGTGCGTTCCGAAATACGATTACAGCACTGATAGCGATCACAAAATATTTTGCTTTCCAAATTAGATATCACGGTGGTCTATCAATAATTCGGAACGCTCATGAACCCGCTCACGGTCACGGGTCGCGGTGTTTACAAACAAAGTTTGCAAACACCGCGACCCGTGACAAAGTTACAAAGTCAGTCAGTATTTTAACCGCACACGTAGAACAATAAAAGTTATATTTAAGTATTATAACTTACTAACGTGAAAGTCAAGAGAAAATGGCAGAAAATAGGGCTTTATATCTGATAACAAATAACTCCGATTACTCAGCTGAGGAGGGATGACGACGATTCATCTAGTGATGAAAATGATGCTGAACAACCATTTTATTCACAGACTTAAAAAAAGGAGGAGGTTCTCAATTCGTCTAAGTTTTTATAAAGCCAACTGTCATATTTGTCACTTTTGACAGACCGCTCATCGATTTCGGTTTGTAAGATGAGCGGTGATATTGCAAAATGGCGTATATAATGACGTCATCTATGACGTCACGCGGAACGTCGTTGTCGCGCTCACGGTAATACGGAACGTGTGTGAGCGCGATAATATCGATTTTAATTCGGAATGCACCTCAAGTGGTTGAACCGATATTTAGAAACAAAACATGTTGATGACCTACCGAAAAGTGGTAAAACAAAAAGGACGTCATCCGCCGAGGATAAGCGATTAACTAACCTATTTTTGAAAAATCCCCGTCTATCTTTACGATCTGCACAAGAAAAACTGAAGCAAAAAGGACTAAATATATCTCTAGCCATAATTAGAAGACTTTTAATAATAACTTATTAAAAGTCTTCTAATTAAGGAGCGGTTTCTTTAATGTGCTTCGGTATTATAACTAATACCGAAGCACATTAAAGAAACCGCTCCTTTCAGAAAAGCACGTTGAAAAAAGAATGTCCTTGGCACAACAAAGACCGCGACTGGGACATGATATTTTCTGACGAAGCTTCGTTTTGGGCAACTAGTATCTCACCTCGTGCTTGGTTAACAGCCGATAATAGACTTGTCGAACGAACTTAAAAACATGTACCTTTACCGGGTTAAACACCCGGTAAAGGTTTTGTGGTTTTGGCAATTTGAAGTTGTTTACCGGATCTTTGAATGCTGGAAGGATGAAACAAATGTACCAGAAAGCATTATTACCACCTGCCGGAAGGCTGTTCCTAGGTCCAAGAGAATCATGGATATTACAAGAAGACAATGGCCGAAACACTGAAGTCAATTATGCACCGCGTGGAAACAAGATAAAAGCAACGCGAGGTTTTGGATAGGCCCTCACAATCTCCTCGCGCAAACCTAATTGAAAACAGTTTGGGCGTTGATGAAGCTTACACTTTGAGGATAAAAAGGCTAATTGCCGCCGAGCTTATTAGCAATTTAAAAGCCTTAAATATGGCCTCCATCTTATGGAGGTATATTATTCCTCGAAGATGCCAGGCTTTTATGGACAACGGAGGAGACTGGCCACCGTACTGATAATAAAGCATCTAAGTACGTGTTCTATTATTTTCCAATGCTATACTTTATTTTTTTTTAAACTTATGCCGGTCACGCTCTTCTGTTACATACTGTATATTTCTTGCAGAACACAAAAATACGAACATAAATAACATTTTGAATTTTTCGCTGTCCACGACCACCTTAAATTGCTTTTGGTTTGAGTATAAATTAATGATTTATGCTAGAGTGAGCCTATAGTCGCTACTGAAGCGACTAGTACATTTTTATTAAGAGGGCGCATCCATTCCGCGCCATTTTGTGAAAAGGATATAGGATAGGATAGGGCATAGGATTTCGCGTTCATAGGAGCGGGACAAACCATACGTTTTTGGTGCGGCGCGGCGCAAGCGCAAGATATAAGTTTTTGCTTATTTACAAGAATACTACACAACTTAATGAAGAAACTGTTTCAAGGAACCAAATAATTAGTAATAACTACAAATCAAATCATAAATCATTTCAATAGACCGCAGGGTTCCTGAGATCTCAACCAAGTTATGTGCACTTTAATGATCTATTTTTATCGTATTTTTTTTTCGCAATCGTGTTTTCACAATTAAGGAACCAAATAAATAATGTTGATATTATGTTATTCTCGTTTTTTACCACGGGGATCCCACGGGGGTACTTACGTACTGAGATCTAGGCCTAGTTTCACAACTAAACCTGCTAGGTTCGTTCGCCCCTTAATTCTGATGCGATGATTATTTTAGGTATGATCGAATCGCCTGGATTCCAGTTCAATAAGGCTGCCTGTCCATTGACGCGGAGCTAGACAGCGGAGCGGAATTTATGCAATATTAACCAATGGAATTGCATAAAATCTTCGCTCTGTTTCAGTGGGACAACAGAATTGCTTAAAATCTCCGCTTCGCTGCCTCACCCTGCTTCAATGGACAAGCAGCCTTAATCAGATCACTGAAAATGGAGTCCGTCATCCATTCCCCATACGAAACAAGAGATCCAACATTGTACGACGCAGACACGCTGACGCATAACGGCACAACATCATACTATGATGTCCACGATCGCCCAGGACCATCCAAAGAGCCTGTTTTCAGCAAAGAAGGTGATAAGCGGATATATCCAATTTTTACGACAGCGATGACTCCGTGGCTGACCCTGATTATTCATTGACATACTTGTTTAACAAAAACAAGCTGCAGGTAATTTCCAGTGACGAAGATTTCAATGATGTTGAACCATTTGATAAAAGACATACCCTTCCTTCCTTTGTTTTGGTTCACATGGTGGAGACTCATTTATTATGGTAAATTATTTTGATTAGGTTTTGATGTATGCTGTGATGTTTATTATATCTTTCCAGCTTTATTAGCGCCAGATACACCAATTACAATTTATCTGGATACAGTCATAGTTACAGGTCTGCTTGGTCTCGGTCGAGAACAAGCAGACCTCGTAAATAATCAAACCGATAATCCACTTAACAAGACAACAACATCTTCTTCTTCAGGACCTTATCCCACGCTAGATGCGTTCAGCAAAACATTGTATTTTTCTCCCACTCTACTCTATCAGCTATCATTCCATTCTTACCTATGTCCTCTTTCGCACAATCCATCCATCGTTCTTCGGTCTTCCTCTTCCCTTACATCCCAAGACAGACAACAACTACTCTCATAGCTAAATATCCTGGTCCTGGTTCCTATACACATGTATCTCACTGCCATAAAACATGGAGGGCAAGTACCAGAAATATGGAGTGTCTTAGAAGAAGAAGGCTTTTAGAATGATAGTTGACACAAACGAGGTTAATCCAAAAACCTGCGACAAATTCGTCGCAATTTTAATTTCGAGCGTTAGTACAATACTTCAAACGACGCGGAAAGCAGCTCTCACATATAAATATTAAACCGGTGGTGTGTGCTCTGAAAGGGTGTTTAAACACCAATAGCAAGAAAAATAATACTGCAAATATCTCATTTCACTGGTTTTACTAATATAATTTTGCTTGTCATTTTGCGTAAAACACATACCTTTCATTTGATACCCCAATCGGTGAGGTACTCTTCTTTTGAAAAAAAATCCCCCCCCATTTTTACTATTTTTCAAAAAGTGTTATACTTACAGACTTCTTTATATTTTTCCTGTAAAATATAGATCTATATCTACAAACCCTACATACATTTCAGATGGATCGCTCTGCAAATTTCGGAGATAGGGGAGAGGGAATGGGTAATTTTTCGTCTATTATAAAATATTATATATATATATATATATATGTATGTTATGTATTGTATTAAGTTTATCAGACATTAAATTTAGTACCCATAACACAAGTTCTGCTTACTTTGGGGCTAGATGATGCTGTGTGGATTGTCCAGCATTATTTATTATTTATTTATTTCAAAAAGTATGAAACCTACAGAGATTTCAAAAACTGTTTTGAAATGTATAAACTAATACCTTTCATTTCATACCCCACTCGGTAAGGTAGGCCCCTCTTTTGACAATTATTCCCTCCTTTTTGACCATTTTTCAAAAAGTGTTCTAATTACAGTCTTCTCTATATTTTTCCAAAACTGTTACATTTCAAAAACTGTTTTGAAATGTACAAACTGATACCTTTAAAATTCCCTCTTTAAAATTTCTACAACACAATTTATACCTATTAAAATTTTTATTTTCTTTTAATCTAGGCGCGCAAAATGTATTATTATTTTAAATTTCAAGTTATTTGCTGCTGTAGTAGCTGAGATATGGAAAAAGGGACAGAAAAAGCGTGACCATTAGGGTTTCTAAACGATCTCCGAAACCCTAAAAATAGGGTAAAGTCAGTTCGTCAACGCATGATTTAATAATCTTTGGGCATATTTCGTCAACTCCGCAGCTTACCGTATTTTTTAAGCTACGAATTAAATATTATATTTTATTTATTTTTTTTGGCGTCACGGGGTCAAGAAACATGCTTTCTAGGGTTCCGTACCCGAAGGGTGAAAATGGAACCCTGTAAGAGGTAGACGGTTGAAATTCTCAGATAATGTGTATTTCTTTTGCCGCTACAACAAATAATAATAATAAAATACATATCAAAATTGATTTTTACGGTACGCACACGAAGGGTTCCTTTGTGTGCGAGTCGACTCGCACTTGGCGGTTTATTTTAATGTGTCGTGTTATGTATTATGGGTACAAGTAAATTTATTTTCTTCTTTCTCTGATTGAGGGATATCGTTGAATAGCTTGGTCAAAAATATTTTGGGTGTGGAAAAACCATTTTTTGATTTAGGGTTCCGTTTGCTAATAAATATTATGCTTTATAGTGATAATTTTTGCTGATGTAGTGAAGAGTTTGCCGTGCTTGACCAATTAACTACACTCTACTCTGCACGTGGCCCGACACGCAGTTATCCGTTCATTTGAATTATTGTTCCGAAAACAAGAGGAGCCGATATTGTTGAGCGGTCCTAGTACCGAAAACCTTTTTGTCTTTTGACCTAGGTACAATGATAAGTTATTATTGATAGCCACTAGCTTATATTTGGTAAAATGAAAAAAAAAAACAAGACGTTACAAATGGATTCCCATTTTATTTTTTTAGTTTATTATTACTTGACATTTAACAATAATTGACAGCTTCAGTTAATTGCATTAAGATAATTAGAAAAATAAATAAACGACGACGATGTCGTCGTCATGAATTTTAACACCTTTTTTTTTATTTATTTTTCTAATTATCTTAATGCAATTAACTGAAGCTGTCAATTATTGTTAAATGTCAAGTAATAATAAACTAAAAAAATAAAATGGGAATCCATTTGTAACGTCTTGTTTTTTCACGCAAAGTTTCAATTTAGTAAACACGTCATGTGACGTGTTTACTAAATTGAAACTTTACGTGTGAACAAAATTGGAAAATGCTGTTAAGTTGCAACATTCAATTGCAAAATTCATACGAATGTGTGAGAGAAGTGTGCTGTTATACTGGCAATAACTGTCAAATATGATAGAGTAGAGTGTGTATTGACACTCTATAAAAATTTCAAGCGTCTACCTTTTACGGTGCAAGAAATACAGCCTTGACAAACGTAGAGCAAAAATAGTAAAAAGTAATTTCTGTAAAACTACCAATGCTATTAGTTTCAAAATTATGACATTATAGTTTTAAATGAAAACATAGAAATACAGTACTAAATTACACAGTTGACCCAGCAAATCGAGATTGTCTGTGTGACGGGTGGGACACCCATGACACCCACCTATCTGAGTAGATGGATTTGCTTCCCAAATCAAGACAAACCATCAACATTTAGTTGAGCAGTTTTTTCATATGTTGTAACTAGAATGTTAAGGTCCCATTTTACATTAAATTACAATTATTTGATTAGCAAATGATCAAAATATTGTCATATATACATATATACCGGGTGGAATTTTGTAATGCCACCTGGAGGGAAAGTACTCTTAATACTGTAGATAGAAAATTGTACTCAAGGAAAACATTCCTTTAATTTTGAAAAGAAAGAAAACTGCATTCAAAGATTTTCGAAAATTCGCTTGCCACACCCGGGAATCGAACCGACTAAAATCTGTAAAAATTACACCCTGTACTTTTATTGCATAGATCGTTAGGGTCAATAATAAGGATAAAATCTCTCTAACAACCTTAATAAATTAAATGAAAGGAAAACCATGAAATCTTAAATTATAAATTAAATGGGTCAAGTTAAGCACTTTAACTTAAAGATCCATCTGTTTACTTGTGTCAGTAATTAATAATTATCATTGACGTCATTTATCCATTAAAAATGACGAATTAATATTTAGATAAGACGATTGAAATTTGCACGTGTTTGTACCTAATGCAGACTCCTTTTTTAGATAATAATAATAATAATAATAATAATAATAACGTTTATTTGTTTACAAATTGGTTTTTACCTGCTATCATCTAGTTCTATCGATCGACCGTATACTAATTAAAGGCAAAAGAAAAGAAAAGAATGAAATCTTGATAGAGGTTCAAAGAAATGTAGAAATGTTTGAAATGTACATTTACACTCATAACCAAGATTACTGATTTCTTTACAAATTGAGGTAGATAACAATTGCAAATAAGTGATGCATAGCTTGCTCTTGACTTCTACCCTCCGTACTAGTTTATAAAACTGTGTTACGGCAGAGTAGGAACGTCGCACGCAGTGACCAGCATAAGTTGCAACGTGAATTTGTATCAGCGCTGAGCGCAGTCGAGTTCACGCAATAATGGTGTGGTCTACACTGGGTTAGTCTTAGTATAGTATAATCAACTTTAACAGACAAATTACTATGAGTAATATAATCCTATTAAACTAACTAATGTGTCAACTTATTACACCATTTATATATATATATATATATATATATATATTTGGGTGATTATTAAAACTTACATATAGTTTTATATTATGATATGAATATAATATTTATAGCAATATAATAACATAGGAATATGTACTTATATATTTTATGATATGCTTTAAATTAATAAATTACAAATATGTTACAACAAAATACAACAGAAAAATAATGTGTACTATACGATAAATAAGTAGGTATTTATTGGTATCATTAAGTTGTACATATTACGGGTACCTTTATTATTGATAAATCAATGATAATTTTACTAGGACATCAGTTCTTCAGTAGCTGTATAATCTAATTTAAGTAGATATTCGGTTATAAGGTTCTTACATCCGTGGGAGTCTAAAGTCTTTAGAGATTTTATATCTTTACTTAATTTATTATATAAATGAGGGCCTAAAAATGACGGTGAGTTATGACCAAATTTTGTTTTACGTGTTGGCTTTGGATAAATATCTGGGATTCTTCTTTTTGTTTTAGTGTCGGGGGGAATAATGCGGTGTTGTCTCAGGATTAGAGATTTTATAAAGAGTTGGCGCACCGTTAAAACTTCAAGTTCTTTGTACAATTGTGTCGTTGGATGACGAAGATCCTTAAGTGTTGCAACCTTTAGTATGGCTCTTTGAGATCTTTCAACCTGTATTAGGTGAGTTTTTTTGGCAGCACCCCAGGTGTTTATCCCGTACTGCAAGATAGATTGGCATAAGGCATAATATGCTAGTTTAATGGTTCCCCAATCCCGGATATTTCTTAACTTTTTGAAAATACATATTACCTTTCGCATTCTGTTAGTCAGATTTTCAATTTGATTCTTCCAGTTTAAATTCTGGTCTAAAGTGACACCTAGGTACTTCATATTTGCGACAGATGCTAATGTTGTGCAGTTACATAGATCGGTATTAATATTACAGTTAATATGTGCTTTTAAATTTAGATCCGGTGGCTGATGATTGTTATATACACTACCGGCCAAAAGTTTGAGACCACTGTAAAAATCTTTGTCACCAACAAAATATTTCAAAGTACACATATGATAATGAGCTAATTTGAACACCTGCGTATTCTATTATTATTAAAGAATTTCTAAGAGTCATTATTTATGTTGTTGTTTAAGTTATCATCCTAAAAAGGTCTATTGTTTCAAAACATCAATGAGCGCCGCGCAAGGACCAGGTGGTAGAGTCATTGTAATATTTTTATGATCTGCTCATTACTTATTGTTTTGGGTTTGTTTCGCGTTAACCGATATCAGGGATTATGTTAGCTTCCTAAAACATATTTAGTACCTGAGTTTTTATGGAGTAAATTATTTTCTACCTTATTAGTCTGAGCTCGTCGTTGTTACAGTGAAGACATCTTAAAATGGGAAAAGTTCGCGAAATTAGCAGTGAAACTCGCTCTGCCATAGTTGTTTTATACGGCGAAGGCAAATCTGAACGTGCGATTGCCTCTCAACTTAAGTTGTCGAAGACTTGTGTTCATAACACAATAACCCGATACAAGGAGACTGGCAGTAATCAAGATCGTTCGCGTTCGGGAAGGCCGAGAACTACCACTTCTCGCGAGGATCACTTCATCGTCACTACCAGCAAGCGGGATAGACGCCTAACAGCACCAGAAATCCGCGTAGAAGTGAACAAATCCCGATCAGAACCTGTATCATTGACTACAGTAAAAAGACGTTTGAGAGATGCTAAGTTATTTGGTCGCGTCGCCGTTCGAAAACCACTACTAAGGCCACAAAACAAAAAGAAACGGATGCAGTGGGCCCTTACCCATCGAGACTGGACTGAAGAAGACTTTAAACAAGTTCTTTGGTCAGATGAATCCAAATTTGAAATATTTGGTTCAAAACGACGAATTTTTGTTCGACGTAACGTCGAGGAAAAGATGATGCCAGACTGTGTGGTGCCAACAGTCAAGCATGGTGTTGGTTCCATTATGGTCTGGGGATGCTTCTCGGGCCATGGAACCGGAGATTTGGTACGAGTCGAAGGAATCATGAAAAAGGAGCAATATAAACGAATACTACAGCAAAATGCCATTCCGTCTGGTTCAAGAATAATTGGAGATGGATTTTTTTTCCAACAAGATAATGACCCAAAACATAGTTCAAAATTATGCAGGGGTTATTTAGAACACAAAGAAACAGAAGGGGTTTTAAAAAACATGGTGTGGCCCCCTCAGAGTCCGGATTTCAACCCGATTGAGCTTTTGTGGGAAGAGCTTGATAGAAATGTGCGCAGTTGTTGTCCCACTTCGCAAGAAGACATGTGGAAGGCTTTACAAGAAAGCTGGAACAATATATCACAAGATACAATCGACAAATTGATTGCTCGTATGCCAAGAATAGTGAAAGTAGTAATAAAATGCAAGGGAGGGTTTTTCGACGAAAAATCTGTATAAAATATGAGCGACATTTTTAAAGTAAATGGTTGATTTTTCTTGATTTTTTTGTTTTCTTCATAATGTATGTGTATTAGGAAATAAGTATTTTAATTCATAATTAAACTTGTATTTTGAGTTTTATTTCATTTTCCTACTTTGAGGTAGGTGGTCTCAAACTTTTGGCCGGCAGTGTATACTAAAAGGTATGTACTTTGTTTTAGCAAAATTGAGTGTAAGGACATTTTCGTCTAGCCAGGTCAAGATTGTTGCCAATCCTACTTCACTACGTTTTTTAATTTCTTCCCAAGATGGCGCTTTAAACAGAAGGACAGTGTCATCGGCAAAAGATACAATTTTGGCATCTATAATAAGTCGGGTAAGGTCGTTCATGTAAATAAGGAATAACGTAGGTCCTAGAACCGATCCTTGAGGTACGCCAAAAGTAATTTCAGTGTAGTCACTCTGTATTCCATCAATTTTGACAGATTGGCGTCTATCATTTAAGTAGGATGTAAAAAGTTGTAAAGGTAACCCTCTAATACCAGCGCACTCCATTTTCCGTAGAAGTATGGGGATAGAAACAGTGTCAAAGGCTTTACTTAAATCTAAGAATAAAGCTAGGCATTTAGATTTTGAGTCCAGCGTATTAGTGATAAACTGGACTACTTCTTCAATAGCGTTTATAGTGGACTTCTGTTGTCTAAATCCATATTGGTTGGGTGAAAGAAAACTATTTGCTTCAAGGTATCTAACTAGCCTTGAGTTAATACTTTTTTCTACTATTTTAGATATGGAGGGCAATATCGAAATAGGTCTATAGTTGTTGACACTGCTTCTATCTCCAGACTTGAAGATCGGTATAATGATAGACTGTTTAAGCAATTTTGGAAAAGTACCCGTGTCAAAACAAGTGTTACAGACGTGAGAGATAGGTTTTGCCAAGTATTTGATCCCTGATTTTATAAAATTTGAACTTACTCTATCCCAGCCGCAGGATGAAGTTGACTTGAGTGACATTACAATTTTAGTGATTTCATACACATCTGTGGGTAATAGAACCATTGAGTTTAGCGGGCTGTGCGACATATTGATATTATTGAGTAGATCTAATTCTGTTGTCTTATTTTTATTTAATATATTTTTAGCAAGGGACTTACCTACTTCGGCAAAATACTGATTTACAAGGTTGACTGAAACTTTCGGGTTATTATTGATCGTTAGGAGCTCCACTGGGTGTTTAGTATTTGTATCCAGATGGCAGATTTGACGTAGTATTTTCCAAGTGTTTCTTATGTTATTCCTATTTTTATTTAGCTCTGTTTTTTCGTATTGAATTTTTAAATTGTTTAAAAGTCGGTTACAGCAGTTCCTGTACCTTTTATAGATGACACGTAATACTAAGTTGTCCGGGTCTTTCCTTAGTTTGTAATGTAGATTGTCTCTCCATCTTATACATCGTATTAAGCCTGGAGTTATCCAGGGCTTTTTAGCAGCTTTACGATTATTTACTTTTCTAGTGGATGTGCATTTATCTATGATACCTGAGATTACAGAAAATAAATTTTGTGTCGCCAAATCTGCATCACTACAATTAAGAACTACTGACCAATCTGTCTGCTTAAGTTCCTGCAGAGCCATGTCATAATCTAATTTGGAGACTATTTTAGTTTTAGCTTGTGCTACATGTTTGGTTTTAATAGATATGATTATGGAGCTGTGGTCTGTAACAGTTGAGTCACAAACAATAGTTGTAGCTTTACAACCTAATTTCAGGAAACAGTGATCTAGACATTTACTTTCTCTAGTCGGTAGTAGATGAGAGGGCAGAAAGCCATTTACAGCTAATTCATTAAGATATTCTGCAGTCCTAGAATCATTATTGCCTTCCCTAATATTTAAATTCATATCGCCAGTTACAACGACAAATTTGTAAGATTTAAGTTTGTGAAGTAAATTACCTAATGATTGCTGAAAGCTGTTAATATTATAAATAGAAGGTGATCTGTACAGGGCTACGATAGCAAACTTTCTTCCGATTTTTATTAGCAAACTGTCAGAATCTTCTACATTAGGATCAGAAACATTAGCATTTAGGGAGTTTCTAATATAGACCACAATCCCGCTATTTTGGTTTTTATGTTTGGTAGTTGCATAACAAGTATAATTAGTCATTGATGGAAAGTTTGTCGAATGCTGCAGCCAGCATTCCGTTAGTATGATAAGATCAAAAGTTACATTCAGTCTACTGAGATGGACAGTAAAATCATCAAAATTACAATTTAAACTGCGAATGTTTTGTACAATTATCTTTAGATCTGTAGCAGTATCTTTCATCAAACTCGAGCACTGTTCAGGACTATCAATGAGATAAGAATCGCCAACACTGACACAATTATCGATGTCAGTGCTGACATTGCTAACATCATCAAATACCATGACTAGGTAATGTCACCGTCATAATCAAAATAGCTGAACATAGACAGCAACATGGTACGTACGTGTACGTTTCTAATTTGGGAGCTCACTGATACATTGTGCATTTTTTCGTTAAAGATATTATTAAAGTACAATATTTTATTATCAACTGCAGATGAAAAGTTGTCAAATTGGACCCAAGAACAACAATTTGATAGAATAAATACTAATATGATGCATAAAGCGCAGGCACGAAAAATATAAATATGTATAGTAAGGTAGATATAAGATGACACGTTTATACCTATCGGCATGTAAATACTAAACATAATATAAAAATTACATCGGTGTAAGCCATATAGTCAAACACTTCCAGTTGGTTTAAGCTTTTCCACATCCACAGGTTTCCTTATCCGAATAGCTGGTGTTCCATCATTCTGCCGTACTATAACTTCTCCGTTTGCAGTCCAGCAATACTTGACGATCCCATCAGTGACAAGAGTTTTTGCCAGCAGTAGCAATTTCTTAGCTTTTGGAGTTAATTTTTCAGAAACATATATCGGGACGGCTGGTGTAACCTTAACCCCAAGATTAGAGCTGTTAAGTCTGTTGTTTAAATTCTTAATGTTGTAGGCCTTTACAGCTTTAATAAATGCGACTTTATCCTTCACCTCTTTTACTTCCACCACAATGGGAGCATTATCTTTACCAGCGCGATAAACTTGTTTTATAATGTTGGCTTCTGCTCCAACGTTGATAGTCATCAGCAGCTTACCTACAATGTTCTGGATATTTTCATCTTGTTGTTTAGGGACATTTCTTATTTCGACAAGTTTTTTCAATTGGTGCTTTTGCAGACTCTCTACTTGATCTTCAAGATCATTGATCTTTATATGTGAATTTGCACATTCTGCCTCTAAGAAGCTTACTTTACCAAGCAGCTCTTTATGCGCATTCATGTTTTGCAGCAAGATATTTTCCATCTCAGTGTGGTTGTTTATTATTTTCGCATTTTGTTGGGTTATAGCTTCCATTGCCTTACTCAGGTTGTCAAGTTTTGTTTCTTGACTTTTTTGTAGGTCATTAAACATGTTACGCATTTCTTTGTATAATTCAATAGCAATATCAGAATCGATTGCGGGCTTTTTCCTCTTTCGGATAGGCTTCATACCTTTATCACTGGGAGCATCCTCCAAATAATCCTCTAGAATATTTAAATCCGGCTGGGATGAATGCGCCTTGTCAGTAAGTTTGGGTAAAGGCATCTGAAATATCAGCTTATACTATGTTGTAGGAAGATACGAACCGAAGTGATGCCGAAGTAACCACGAGTACCCGCGAAGCAAGTAGCACTGTCCTTGTTGATTGTGAGTTGGGAATCAAACAACGTTTTGCAGAATGGTACCTTATACCACAGGTTGAGAGTTTAGTTTTGCAGAACTATGATTTTTATAATTTTACTAAATAGTGACACACGTCTGTTTCGTACGGCGACCAAGCGGCGAGCTCAACATAGGCGAGATGCAACATAACTGCGTGTATGAGGTAGTTTAAATATGGAATGTTACATTTGAAAATAGATTGTCATTTGTTATTCACATTTGATTGTTTTTACAAATTATTTCATATTTGTCACACGGTAAAAATGGCTTATCAAGAACAATTTGATTTAGTTGAAGCTTATTTTTTAAATAACAAAGATCTAGCGAATGAATCTAGCTCTGCGGTGAATCTAGCTCTGCGGTGGTACGGACAGAAATATCGAGACCGACAGGCACCATTTCGGTTCGTATTGAAAAGGATGGTAGAAAATTTAAAGAATACTGGTAGTTTCAAAAAGCGAAGGCAAACTCTTCAGGAGAACAATTTCGATTTTGATCTTAGTGTTTTAACATACTTTGAATCATTTCCGAAGGCTTCAAGCAGAGATGCTGCCGAAGTAATTGGAATAACCCACACTCGCGTACTTAAAGTGCTGAAAAAGTATAAGTATAAATGCTATCGTTGATGGTCGGTTGGTCCAAAAATTGCATCCTGGGGATTGTGAGAGACGATTACAATTTTGTCAAAACATGCTGAGAGAAATTGACCGTAACCCTAATTATTTGAGTAACATTGTATGGTCTGACGAAACCAACTTCAGCAATAAAGGCATGTACAATCGCCGCAATAACCACTATTGGTCTCGAGTGAATCCTGTTCGTGTCCATGAAACTAACAGTCAAGTAAGGTTTTCTTTCAACGTTTGGTGCGGAATTATGAGAAATATGGTTGTGTTAGTCCACGTGTACGAAGGTCATTTAAACACTGTCAAGTATCTTGAAATACTGGATCTCTTAAGAAATGAGTTAAATGGTTTCCCCGATGCAGAGCGAAACCAAATAATTCCACAGCAAGATGGTGCTCCAGCCCATAACAGCAGAATCACTACTGCCTACATTAATAACTATTTTAATACCTGGATTGGTACCAACGGCACAATCAGATGGCCTGCGAGATCACCAGATCTCACCCCTTTAGATTTTTTTTTTGTGGGATATGTAAAAAAATCTAATTTACATGAAATCTTATGCGAATGTAAACGAGTTGAGAGTTGAAGTTCAGAATACGATTTATAATATTCACCACAACACGTTATTAAAAGTTACTAGAAATTAATTCGTTAGAAGAATAAATATGTGCATCCAAGAAAATGGAGCCCATTTCGAGCAACTAATTAGTTAGTTGACTTTTTATTGTAAATAATTAAAATAATTTAAGATTTCATGGTTTTCCTTTCATTTAATTTATTAAGTTAGAAAGATTTCATCCTTATTATAGACCCTAACGATCTATTCAATAAAAGAACAGGGTGTAATTTTTACAGATTTTAGTCGGTTCGATACCCGGGTGTGGCAAGCGAATTTTCGAAAATCTTTGAATGCAGTTTTCTTTCTTTTCAAAATTAAAGGAATGTTTTCTTTGAGTACAATTTTCTAACTACAGTATTAAGAGTACTTTCCCTCCAGGTGGCATTACAAAATTCCACCCTGTATACAGTTTGTGACGGGTGGGACAGCGTTTAGTGACGGGTGGGACGAGTAACGATTGTGTGCGATTATTACAAGTGTAACACATAAATTTCGCGAATAAAACACACGCAACATATGTTTAGACAATCATATTAATTATACATCTAAAGGAAATACTTTAACAAAATGTATAAAGTAACTAAAATAAACCAATTTAAAAAAAAAATCGACGTTAATAGTAAAAATCATCATTCGTAGTCAGTCCACATCGAAATATTACTATAAACGGGAATTTCTTACGTTTATTTTCCCGACGTTTCAGCTAGTTTAGTCATTCCGTGACCAAGTAAATCTTCTGAAACGTCGGGAAATAAGAAAATAAACGCGATAAATTCCCGTAAATCTTTATATTATTACTTAAACTATATTTAAATGTAATAATTAAACCACTATAACGAATTCAACGCTTTGTTTGTTCTGCCAGGCGGTTGTGACGGGTGGAAAACAGTTCCAAATCTCAATATTTCTATAAGTATTTACTTGTGCAATGTCTCATGTAGCCGTTACTCATGGCATAATTGTTACTTCTGCAAACCCGACAGACAAAATATTGTATATTTTTAGGTCAGGATAAAAAAGAGTATGTTTTGCTGTGACGGGTGGGACATCACATCAGATAAGCATTTCGTTAATCTTTTATAACTTCTCAACAAAATCCTAATATATAAAAGAACAAGCAATTTTCTGGGGACAACGCCCAGCCCAAACCGCTGAAGCTAGAAAGCTGAAATTTGAAAAGCAAGTACCTGTTACTACACAACCCCCCGTTAAGAAGCGATTTTTGGAAATTCCTTCCCAAAGGGGGTGAAAAAGGGGTTTGAAGTTTTTTTTTGCTTTTGTAACTTTTTAACCAGTGGTCCAATTATCTTGAAACTTACAGAGAATACTAGAAATACAAAATTATTGGATACATGTTTCAGAATTTTTAAAAGTAATCCTGAAAATGGGGTACATTGGGTTAATAAAGTTTGTGATTCGTAATTTGGCTCTGTACTGAAATGTCTGTAACTTTTTAATGCATAATGCTTTTGACCTGAAATTTTCTGTATCTGTCAAAATAGTACAAATTACTTAAAAAAACATATATCAGGGTTTTTCGAAAAAACCCTTAGAAAAGGGTAAAATAAAGGTTGAAGTTATTGAGGTTTTTTTTGTAACTCTTTAACCAGTAGGCCAATTAGCTTGAAAATTACAGAGAATACTAAGACTACAAAACTATTGAACACGTATTTCAGGATTTTTCATCTTCCCGAAAATGGGGTAAATCGGGTTGTGATTCGTAATTCGGTTCTGTACTGAAATGTCTGTAACTTTTTAATGCATAATGCTATTGAACTGAAATTTTCTAAATATGTCAAAATGATAATAAATTAATACACATATTTCAGGTATTTTCTAAAAAAACCCTTAGTAAAGGGTAAAGTGAGGGTTGAAGTTATTGTGGTTTTTTTTTGTAACTCTTTAACCAGTGGCCTAATTAGCTTGAAACTTACAGATAATACTAAGAATACAAAACTATTGAACACATATTTCAGGATTTATCAAAATTTTCCAAAAAAATGGGGTAAATCGGGTTATTCAATTTTGTGGTTTCTTAACAAACTATAAGTTAATAATGATACACGTATTTTTTATTTTTACAGAACTACCCCTTAGGGGTGTGCAATCAATTTCCACGCGGGCGAAGCCGCGGGGCGCAGCTAGTTATTCTCATATAATAACTTGCCGCTGTTTTAAACGCCAAGAATTGTATGTACCTTATGTCAAATTGCCATTAACAATTACACATTAGAAGCCAAAGAAAAGTATTACGAACTTGAAGAAAAATACGGTATCATAGGCCTACAGCGGTGTTCAATATCAATAAAAATGACGAAAATCGTAAAACCATAAAAAAAATATTGGTTGATTGCTGTTGAATCAATTCATTGGCTTTGTTGTAATCACAGATTCAAGTACAAATTATGTAATTTATTTATTTGACCTGGAGTGTGATCTTCACTGGAATCGCCCAAAAACGAAAAAGTACGCTCTTTTTTTCAAAAAGGCTGATGAATGATGACATCAATTTATACCGGTCGTTTTTCTTGAAGACAATAAGGTAGGTCATATATCTCTCACCAGGGTTGAGATGATTTAAATCAGTGATTTCAATCGCGATTAAAAGCAGATGTTTTTTTTAATCGTGTGACTTAATTCAATTTTTTTTATTCACTGCAATGAAAACAGAAATTAGTTGAAAATGTATATACCTAGGGATTGCCCACGTTGATCTTCAGTGCACACACGCGCAATATATTTTATATTGCGCGTGTGTGCGCTTTAGGTAGTTTTTTTTTTAAACTGGCGTGATCCCTGTTTGTTTTTTGTATACTGGAGGCCTGTATTTGTGAGTCAGAAAACAGAATTTACCTATACTGGTTGAGGATTCGGGGGGACCCAGAAATTAATAATTTTCTCGAATTTTCGTAATGAGGTGTTTTCCAAATAAGCAAAAACTTTATTAATATCATAATTGATGGCGTGGACTTTTAACGGGGAGGAGCTAGGTTGTTAATGGGATGTCATGTCGAAATAAGCGCCGCATGCGCCAAAGTCATCGCATTTTACAAATCTTTGTATGATAGTAAGTAATAGTGTAATAAAGAATAATTCATGTGCAAAAAAATCCAAGTAGGTACGTGCGCTCCGCACGCGAACCGATGATGATAGACTGAATGAATACGGATGCCATCATCCGTCCCGAACGCACTGCACCGCCCGCCCGCGCCGAACGAGCCGCAGTCAACGCACGATCCGAATTTTTTTGTTGGAATGTATGTATATACCTACAAGTTTTTACTAAAATGCGGCGCGTTCGGTGCGGCACAACTATCCACCTATCCATACAAAGATTTGTAAAATGCGATGACTTCGGCGCGTGCGGCTCTTGTGGCGCGGGCAGGTGCGCGTAATATGAGGAAAACCCTAAGAAATATATCGAAGAAGAAGCAGAAGTGCCTGATCGTGATCAAGTGAATTACAAGTGAACGCAATCAAAAGTTACAGCCGTTTCTGTCCAAATATTTTGAATATTCCATGGGAATCACATGCTCCCAAAACCTACAGGATACTTCCCGTAGTCCTAGAATCATGAAATACGAATCTGATTCATGCTCAATGCAGATTTAGAAGATATCATTTTTGAGAAATATCTTATGGTCCCAAAATGAGTCCAAATTTGATAACGATGGTTTATACCATCGTTATCAAATTTTAAGCTATAAGCTAATTGGATATCCAATTAGCACACTTCTTACATACATATAACAGATATGGCTATCAAAATTTACAACAAATTGCCAAACGATATAAAATTACTGAACATCAACAGACAATTTATTATAATTGTCCGTATTCATAAACCACTTTTTCAAATTACGCGCGCTTTTGATTGGTAATTGTTGTCTAACCTGATCAACTTGTCAACAAAAATTTGAAGCGGCCACTGCCCTCTGTGAGAAATTAATAGGATTTATTGTTTTCTGGGTGTTTTTTGATCTAATGTTTGGCGATTTTCAATGTTATGTGATTTTAATGGCGTTGCAAGGTTAGTAAATTACATTCTATTTGTACGATTACCACCGGGAATGGGCCAGCAGCTAAGCAGTTAATTGAACAATATCCGAATTACTATGACTACACTAAGACAGGGTACAGTAATAGAACACTCACAACTTCACTTTGAGGTCCAATTAAAGTATCACACATACATACATTTACTCACGGTCATATTCTATAAAAAGGGGTAGCTAGAGCGACAGCACCACAAACTAATGATCCACCTGCCACTTTTGGAAATTGATTGGAATTATATGAGACACCAGGAGGGAAATTAGCAGGTATTCGAAAAAAACCTAAAAAATGTACATTAAGTAAGTGTTATTCTACTAAATAGCACCTTGCATAATAGCACTTTGTGCCGTATCGTCCCCGCGTCTGTGTGCGCAGATATTGCGCCTGCACCGTATCTGCGCCGTATCTGTACCTTACCTTCGCCTCGCCGCCTTCTGTTTGCGTTGCGCCTAAGACTCCTTTTTTTATTTCTGATTTTCTAGGGTCCCGGTCTTACCCCTAACGCTGGACAATCCACACTGCATCATCTAGCCCCAAGCTAAGCAGAGCTTGTGTTATGGGTACTAGATAACTGATATATTAATGATTTTAGTGTTTATAATTTATATAATAAATTAGAAGATTTAATCATGGAGGCTGAGGGAATCCTGTCAGAAGTTGTTTCCACTTGGAAATCTGGCACTACTTTTTTAGGTGAGGTCTTGAATGCAATTCCAGGTAACTTTTGCCCTTACGAGCCTCTTTTGAGTCCTGGCATTGTTCAAATTAGAGGGCCTGCTCAAGCCGATCCCGCTTTAGAGACCATCAGAAAGATGCTCAAATGTGACTTGAGTGATATGGAAGACTACTTCAACAATGGAAAATACTATTTGCTTTATGATAACTGTAAATAAATACACGAGCGACAGAGCTGTGCTTTGATGCCTCTTACACATCAAGGTTCTCCTTTTCAAAGTATGAAAATTGTACGAATGAGGCTAGCTCTCATGCAGAATTTGGTGGATCTGCACCCTAAAATAATAATGCTTATCCGGGATCCCCGAGGGTTTATGCAATCCCGCTACCACCGTGACTTCAGCCAACTATCACCCGACTGCTGGATGCCGGAGATGCTGTGTGCTGACATGGATCAGTGTAGCTGCAGGTGTGTCCTGCAGCTACACTGATCCATGCTGCCAAAGATTCCAGACAAACTCAAAATTATAATAAGACATCACACGAGCTGTTCAAGTTCCTAGACTACAGTCTGACTCAATATGTGATGGAATTCCTTCAGATGCACACCAACGTGTACAATGCTGGGGTCAGTTCCACTTTTAGGGTCTCGAGAAATGGCACATTTGAGAAGCAAGAAGTTCAATCCGCTGGGGCCTTACACTATGGTGGCGCAATCTTCTGGACGGGAATCAAATATACTGCATTTGCTTCATTCATGGAGTGGCTGAATCTACAGACTAAATCTCTCTAAGTCTGGTTGGGCAATAGTAAAATAAATATTGCTATTGCGAGACTTACGGTAAAATACTCTGTTAGTTTAAGCGTAATTTAAATCCATGACGTTTTCAATGCCCACATTTTGAGAATCTTAGATAACAACAAAAAAGTAACGATAGTCGTACACTGAGGGTCAACACTGATAATTATTAAGTAATTTGAGCCGCAAAGCCTATAAAAAGTGCCTTGGTCCCCTAAAGATCCTTTGAATCGAATTGACTGACAGTGCACGAAAACGTATATAAAACTTACCTAATTAATGTTTATTTAAGACTGAAAATGTTTCCATGACTCCAAAAAATGTACATCATATTCATAGTCTTCAATCTGCTCTTCTCCAATTTCATGATTATAAAACGAGGTTGTGTGCTGCACAATGATTGTGTCGCTATATCAAATTGTAAAAGATGGACCAATAATATAGCGACTGAAATTGCTTGAAACTTTAGTCAGCGATACTCAGCACACGTTCAAGGCATTTTGACCACTAATGTAAGCGCAATTAATTCAGCTTAGGCGATTATACTTAGCACTAAAGAAATTGACGGATTGATAATGCTTCCATTATAGACTCTCGAATAATAAAGTAGTGCATTTTTTTCAATTCATTCAATTAAGTAAGTAAATTTTATGCGTATAAAAATATTAACGAATACCTATCCAGTCCTGTAAAACCTACCTTAGAAGAACGTAGAAACGACCAATCGAAAACGGAACTAATGATTTGACAACTTAATGTTAAAATTAAAAGAATTATTAAAATAACGCGTTTATATAGTACATTGTTCACCGAGGTGAGAAAGTTACTGATTCCTATCGAGTGTGTCATTTGAGGACCGAGGCGCAGCAGAAGGCCTTAAAACACACGAAATAGGAATTGCACTTTCTCCTGAGTGATAAACAGTGCTATAAATACTACACCAACGAAGAAAAAAAACATTTTCCGAAAAAGAAGTTGCACTCTTCTCGTTTTTCTAATACACGAAATCTTCATAAGTCTTATTGTATTTATTTCTGGATTTCTAGGGTAATAGGTTTTTTCATTTTTATTTATTTACTAAAAGATTATTACAATATAAAAATAATAATAACACCTAAAAACCACAGAGATTCGTAAGGGAGTGCTATTAGTGAGTCAATTTTGCGATAGTACAATTTGTGATTATATTACAGAAACAATATTACATTATACAATATAATATTATTAGGTAGGTATAGTACTAATAGGTCGGATAATAGATACAATAGCTATTTTTAACATGCGTTACAGATATATAGGCGAATTGTATTTCTAATTTTATACTTCAATTTGTTTTCTTAGTTGAAACTACTGGAATTGGGTAGGCAATGAGATGGCAGTGGCCTTTATTAACAAGAAAATTACAATCAAATAATAAAAACAAATTAGAACTAGTATTTACAATTGAAACAATTAAGCTAACAATAGGCAATTGATTCAGAAAAGTTATTAATACTTATGTAGGTTCGCTAA
Organism: Eupithecia inturbata; assembly: GCA_963662085.1. Classification (NCBI taxonomy): domain Eukaryota; kingdom Metazoa; phylum Arthropoda; class Insecta; order Lepidoptera; family Geometridae; genus Eupithecia; species Eupithecia inturbata. The sequence continues at coordinate 7,836,385 of OY759195.1, forward strand.
TAGGTAAGCTTTAAGTTTATACTCGTATTTGATGTTTTTACGCGTTAGTTTCAAGCAGTTCGGTAAGTAATTCATTTATAAGCCGAAGGACCAGATAACAGGCCGTCCGCTCGCCGTGAGCATTGTTTGCGCGCGTAGTGATAAGCTGATTTCGAGCAACAGCTCGTGTATGTAAAGGGTGACTAACAACATGTCGAATACTTTCATCGAACAAATAATTTTTAAGCAGCATATACTTAAATTGAGTGTGAACAGGCAGTACTTTACAATGCTCTAAGAGACCCAATTCATCATCACTTCATCACTGAATAGCAGCTTAACATTAGTTGATACTATTTTCTTTAGTATTCTTAACTGGAGGTTATAAATTTGATTGAGGTAAGTAGTGTAAGTACGACCATAGCATAGTCCGTATTGAATATATGATTCCGCTAGCGAGTTGTACACTAAAACTAACAATAGTGCAAAAACGCAACCATAAAACCACAAATTTTAAAGATTAAAAAGCTGAATTTATCATTCGCGCCTTACGCGGTTACTTAAAAGAAACAATGTTCAATTGAAAAGTATAATGTACTCTCGAATCGATATGTTATTCGTTCTAACTAGAAAAGGACATATACCGGGTACTACTTACAGTTCCTATATTGGAAAGCTTAATATAACAACACTTACGCATTAACAAAAATAACACGTCTTATTACAATCCCGTTGTTAGAATGCGTCGCTGTTAATCGATGAAAACGTAGACATTTTTGTAAGTATTTAATTTTGTGAACAATTTATGTTATACAAATATAATTTTAAATATTTGCATGCCTAATTTTAAGGTAAGAACATAATTGAAACATTTAATATATTTAAGACCTACAACTGTAACCTACATTATGTTGAAGCAAATAAATTAAACTTTATCATATATCGCGCCTGCATCGTATCTGCGCAGTATCTGTACCTTACCTTCGCCTCTCCGCCTTTTGTTTGCGTTGCGTTGCGCCTAGAGGTACCGGGAAATGATAACTCCAACGATGACAATTCGCAACTGGATTATTTACCTATTAGATTTACGTTACATGAAGGTTCATTGCGGATAATAAGAAATCACGTCGATACATAACCTCACGTAGATATTGCTAATAACATGGAAGTTAGGTAACCTTGATATCACACGCATAGACTGATTAACACATTGTACCTTGTACATCTTGGCCACTAGAAAAAGGGAAAACAACGTAATGTGTAACAGCTGTGTAACACAAGAATCCAGACACAACTAGAATTCTTCCCTGATAATGACCACTACAGTGTACTTCGTACATCCTGGCCACTCGCAAAAGGAAACAAGTATTTATTAAAACATGACAAAAAACAAAGTATTCAAGTAAAAGTGTACGATTGTAAATAAAAAAGTAAATTAATGTAAAGTATGAAAACCTGGTTCCTGGTTTCGGCACCATAATGTATTCAACTGTCCACTTTCGCGCCTAAATAACCTAATTTATTTATTTATATGAAAGGACATTCAGTCCCAAAGTTTTTATATCGTGAAACACTCAACACGCACTGCTCGTCACACGCTGTTTGGTGCTGTGATGGGCCATTTGATGCTTGGGGCCTTCTACAAGAGCCGCAGAGTTGACCGGAGCCTTCAGCTGAAGTCCTGCTCCTGCTCGCTGCGCCTTTCTAGATCGTCGTCGTTTACTTTGAGAGAAACGTTGGCTTGGGCTTATATTCATGTATCTTCGATATGAGCGAGTGGAGCGGTTCTGTAAGATCTTGCTAGTGTCCTTAAAATTCTTTGCAAAGGGGTCACCAAGAGCACAACATGCAACGATCTTATGGTCATTAGGTGCTTATGAGTCTTCTGACTGGCTGGATCCTTGAGGAAGTTGGTTCTGATGTATAACATAGCTTCAAGAATCTCTTCAAGGTTCTCCTTCAACTTATCCAAGATTAGTAGGTAAAACAAGACTCCTTTGATATAGGATACTTGGCCAAGAGCTGCTCTGAGATATGGGTTCCGACGGGCAATGTAGGGAACACAATTCGCACAATACTATGTGTGTATGCGACGGGCGCAACGCAAACAGAAGGCGGCGAGGCGAAGGTAAGGTACAGATACGGTGCAGGCGCGATATCTGCGCACACAGACGCGGGGACGATACGGCACAAAGTGCTATTATACAAGATGCTTTTTAGTAGAATAACACTACATTAACAGTACATTTTTTCGGTTTTTTTTCGAATACCTGCTAATTTCCCTCCTGGTGTCTCATATAATTCCAATAAATTTCCAAAAGTGGCAGATGGATCATTAGTTTGTGGTGCTGTCGCTCTAGCTACCCCTTTTTATAGAATATGACCGTGAGTAAATGTATGTATGTGTGAGTGTGATACTTGAATTGGACCGTAAAGTGAAGATGTAGTGTTCTATTACTGTACTCTGTCTTAGTGTAGTCATAGATATTCGGGTATTGCTCAATTAACTCGCAAAACTCAATATTAAATTCAATATCGTCACGCATTCTGTATACGAAGCAACGAGATCATAATCTTTTATAAATTACAAAAATATTTAGTAATATAAAAAAGAAGTCGAATGTTAGGAACTCGTTTTGGTCAACAACCATGGACCCTCCATGGTTGTTGACCAAAATGAGTTCCGTAGTAGACTCCGTTCCGTAGTGGACGAAAGCTATAAACCTCTCAAACCATAAACAAACGAACTTATGCGTTTCTGTGAAGGTTGAACGCTGTCTAACCTACGATAACCTAAAATGAGAGCAGCTCACAGAGGTGCAAGTCCCTTAAAATATCCGAACCTGTTGTTTGGTAGATTATTTAAAGATGGCGCTGTCTGCCTAGAAGAATGGTCTTCACAAGCCAAGTTGTCTAGGTACGCATAAAAATGGAAATGCCTTCAATGAGAAAGTTAAATTCCCCTGGTGCAGATCACGTAATTTATTATTTTTTTAATCTCCGGCCATAGAGTATAAATTAGTAGATTGTGTCACTAGGGAACAAAATAATGTATTTAGGGCGAGAGCGATTTTATGAATCCTAAGCGTAGCGAGGGATTCAAAGTACGTCGTCGCTAGAAGTTAAATAATTTTGGTAGACAGCGTTAAACTTTCATTAAAACGAAGAATTTCGTTCGTTCATGGTTTTAAATATCGTACCCTCCATGGTTGTGGACCTATAGAGTTCCTGACATTCTACCTCTACTCTGTTAAATATTTTCTCGACTAGCGAGAAAATATTTTGTAATTTATTACAAAATATTTTCTCGCTAGTCGAGGTGAAAACTTGTACGTTGAACTCAAGAGCCAATATGTTTTTGTTTCGTGCCTTTTAAATCCCTCGCTAGCTCAGCCATCTACTTTAGAGCCACTCGCTACGCTCCTGACTCTACTCTAGACTGCTTCGCTCGGGATTTAATATCGGCACGTGAACAAAAAATCGTTTTGCTTACTTGTTGAACAAATAACTATTGAGAAGAGGAAACTATTTATGGTAAACTCCATTCGTCCATTCATTTGAACACTTTCTGCCTATAAGGTATTCAAATGCCTGCTCCATCTACCAACAAACCCACCAAACACTGGTGTTGAAGTTATATGGTAGTGGTTTACCCCTGTGAGTATCATTTTTAGCATAACGAAGGGAATGAGATTGTACAGCGTTCAACTTTCGTATTACCTGAGTATTTAAAGAAGGGTGTTGAGAATGATGTCATCTCTTGTACTGTCCCACTCAGATGGGATTCGAATTGAGCAGGACAGCATAAGAGATGACGCCATTCTCAATTCTTTAATAATTTCGTTCGTTCATATCTCGAAAGCATTAGTAACCTCCATGGTAGGTAGTTGACCAAAATAGATAGATAGATAGATAATGCTTTATTCATCACCTTATAAAACAGATAGTACTCATTAAATATAATGTAGGGAACAGCAATGGAACTGGCGGCCAAAATGAGTATCTTCAACATGTTGAATGTTGAATAAAAATTACTCATTCATTAAATACAAAATATTTTTTCGCTAGTCGAGGAGAAAATTTGAATGTCTAACTCGAAAGCAAAATTAAATATTTTTTATTTGTTTAAGAGCCACTATGCTCGTGACTATATTCGAGACTGCTTCGCTAGCCTGGGATTTAATATCGGTACGTTCCACAAAAAAGTGTTTGGCACTCATGTTGAACAAAATATAACTATTGATGACCCGACGCAACGCAATAGAAACAACACCAATCACACAGATATCACTCTAAAATATTATTTTCTATAGGGATACTTGAAAAAAAGAATTCATGAATATAATCCGACAACAGTAGACCAGTTAAAACAAAACATTGCGCAGGAAATCAACGCACATCAATTTGTCATCGTGTTTTTTAGAATCTGCGGACACCGGAGGAGGTCACTGAGAATATTTAAGTAATTTCACAAATTATTATAAATAATGCTGGACAATCCACACAGCACCATCTAGCCCAAGTTAAGCAGAGCTTGTGTTATGGGTACTAGATGACTGATATACATAACACAATACATTACATAGTTAGATATTTTTATTGTACATAGAAAATACCCAGAACACCCTGAACAAATATTTGCAGATCTTACATACATACGAGTACATTTGTCCCAAGGCGGGAATCGAACCCGCAACCACCTGCGTCGCAGGCGGACCGCGACGTCGCCCGCCGCGCTACATCGGTTGTCAATTATTTATATTTATTTCATTGTATTTAAAAACTACCAATACTAGCTTACCGCTAGCGATATCATTGGTTATTTAATTTACAGCGTACAGATAAAATAGGATTCGTGAAAATAAAAAAACAAGTGAATTTTGTTAAGTAGTTCCCATAGATATGAGGTCGTAAAAAGTAAAGTCGACTGCAAGGTGGTAAGGTCAAACCTTAAAGTCGACGACGTGACATTTTACCACCCTACAAGCGCCGGGTTAAAGAGTGACGTGCACATAATATGTTCTCAGAATGGGAACATCACAGCTTCAACCGGGAACATTGATTTGCATGCACGTTGTTTGTTTGGGTGTTAACACAAACAAAACCAATCACCCTAAACGCATATTCCGTCTCCGTTCCGTCGTGGGTAATAAAAATTACTGAACTGTGAAGCCGTGTAATTGACTTAAAATCTTTGTTGATTTGCATTAAATTAAAATAAAATATCTAGAGACATCCTAAATCTTGTAAGATTTAGGATAAGTCCTTTGGAGAATAAACTCCTTTTCATTACTTATATATATCTATTTTATTTTTAAAACGTAAGGGAAGGCATCCACCTTAGTGGCTTTAAACGGGGTTATTGGTAATTCACTGACACTGCGTGAACTATTAGGGTTCTGCCCATCATCTTCATCACGAACACGTTAGTAAAGACAATTAAATTAAAATATATTTTAATTTTTATTATTTGGTAGGAATGCAAAAAGCTGTGTTTGCTGTTTGAGTTTGCATGTCTTTAATTTTATAAAGGACATAAATTGACAGCAATAGCTCAGGTATCCAAGTACGAAAATAAAATCACTTAAGATTAGTTTGAATTTGATAGAACACAAACTCAATTAATCGTGTTGCACAGAGAAGAGAGAGATGATCATTCGCGATCATTGTAAATATAATAAAAACGTGTGAAATGATTGTATCACATTGATAGGATTGTATCACAAGGGAACAAAATAATGTATTAAGGCGAGTGATTTTTTGATGCGATTTTTTGGGATTCAAAGTACGTCGCTCGAGGTTAAATAATTTTGGTTCCGTGTGGCACACTCTACTTTTCATCCTAAACTATGGGACAAATTCATCATATGAGAAAAATAAATAAGAGATACTTTTAGTAGTGACAAATATTTATATTGAGGTATATAACCAAATTACTACTAATTAATAATGCTGGACAAACCACACAGCATCATCTAACCCCAAGCTAAGCTGAGCTTGTTTTATGGGTACTATACTAGATAACTGATATACTTAAAACAAATACACAAGAAAGATAAGCGTGTTGAAACTTGTGTTGCCTTGTTGAAACGATACAGAAATGAAGGAATATTGGATCGAATTGTGAAATGTGATGAAAAGTGGATTCTTTACGATAACCGTAAGCGAAAAAAGCAATGGCTGACCCCAGGTCGCAACAGTGTCCTAAAGCAAAGCTTACCAATAAAAAAGTAATGGTAACTGTTTGGTGGTCTCAGCATGGTGTTATTCACTATAGCTTTCTCCGATCTGGTCTAGCAATAACGGCAGATGTCTACTGTGCCGAACTCCGAACAATGATAGCAAAACTAGCAGTGAAACAGCCCCGACTCATGAGTCTATCTTCACCATTATTGCTCCATGATAATTGATAACGCGAGACCTCATACAACACGAGAAACCGTTTTAACTCTACGGGAACTGCAATTAGAAACCATTCGTCATCCTCCGTATTCGCCAGATCTTGCTCCAACGGACTACCATTTTTTTCGTGATTTGGACAATTTTCTAAGTGATAAGTTTTCTTCCCAGGAGGCAGCACAAAATGCTTACACACAGTTTGTCGAATCTAGATCACCAGAGTTCTATCGCAATTGACCTTCCTATTAGATGGCAGCAATGTATAGATAATAATGGTAATTATTTTGATTAATTGAATATGTTAAATTAAAAAACAAACTAATTTAAATTTTTCATTAAAAGTCGGCTATTTCATACTTTAACCCCTAACATTTATATACCACAAGCTGCAGAACTAAGTCTCTTCAATAGCTTATCTATGTGTGGGTCCATTGAAGTTTATAATTTTTGATGATTTCTAAGAATACGGTATTGTCTACTATTTCTATCGTTTCTCATTTTACGTTTTCATTAGCCTGAAAAAATACATTTTTTAAATCGACCAAACAATGAACTTAATTTTTTTAATGTTTATGCTTTAATGCAAGTTGATAAAGCCAAACCTACTTTACATACCAAATGTTATAGTTAATTATTGTTTATTTTTTCATTTTTTGTAGCAACACTTACAGATGTTGATGTTTCTTCGGGACGAATCATCGGTTTAAAAATCAGCTTAATTTAAGATTTGAAATTATAACATAATTCATTTTAATAATATAACAGTAAGAACTTACTGTACAAACTGGTACTGCAGTTTTGTGCAACATGGTATATCCTTTTAATGATTTATAAAAATCATTTTTCTCAAAATGAATGGACCATACTCTGCTGGTTTTCACAGGCATCCAGTCATTCTCTTGTATTTCTAGCTTAACTGCAGCTATCCACTTATTTTGCCGAATAGAATTGGCAGGGAAACTAAAAGAAAACCAAACAAGCAAAATTCATACAATGTCTGTTTTATAAATTTCTAAATTATTATATATTTACATTTCATTATTTCATCAAGAAGAAAAAATACAAATATAATAAAAACATTAAGTGAGACAAAAATTTACTGACTTCATATTGCATAGTATTGACCATCGGTTTGACAACGTATTTGATCATCTTTGAATAAAATTATAATTTTGCTACTACTTACTAGTGAAAAGTGATCCCTGGACATTTAAATCTCGTTTGGCTCCTGCACCACTTCACAACACATGCAGGCATAATGATTTACAGCTAGTTCACAATAATAAATTCGAAAACGTTTTCGAAGATTTGACGTGTGCTCGCTAACAAGAACAATGTCTGACAGATGACGCACTGAACACGACTTTTAAGCCCCGCCAACTTGCACACGACTTGTGTTTGGGCATTTTTGTATCGCAGTTACATATCCTGATATTACTTATTCGTAGTGTTCAACCAAAGAGCAGTGTTTTTATTTACGTGCCGATTTTAAATGTAACGTGTCGAGCAGGAGCTTAATTTGACTGCTGAACTGTGTACAATCGCTCAGCAGTGCGGGATTTTAATAGCACGAAAATAAAAGCTTAATCAAGAAAGTTATGAATATTTTTAACGTCATTCAAAAGATGGCCGAACGAAATTATTCTTTTTATTGAAGGTTGAAATGAGGTCGAACAAAGTTTGAACTTACTTCGTAAAACCCAAAAACAAATTCCTCTATGCTCGACGTTGAAAATTCGGTTTTTTCCTAATAAGCAATACTTTTTATTTTATGAAAATCACTTTACACTAAAAGAAACGATTTTGCTCACTGCTTGAGCTGCAAAGTCATCGTTTTCGAGCAAGAGTGGTGAAAATATACATTTCCGAGCAACGCACTGTATTTTATTGTTAAAGACTAGATATTCGAATAACCTCAAAATTGTGAAAACTCGCTGAAATCATTTACACGCCCTCCTATTACATCTGCAGCATGTGAACGCTCATTTTAGCACAATAAGCGAGTCCATACAAATAAACGTAACGTTTTTAGCACAATAAGCGAGTCCATACAAATAAACGTAACGTAACATACTGCTTACAGAGCGAGTTGGAAAATTGACATTTGAAACATATAAGAAAAACGTACGTAAAAACATTTAAGTGGAAGATGAGGTCCAATGGAAGACATGATGTTTGTGTAAGGTAAAGTACAAAATGACCAATGATATATTTTGTGCAAGTGATGATGCGGATTCTTGTTTATCTGAATCTGATTTGATGTGATTACATGCGTCAAATTAGACTGTTGTTAATCGTTAACTTATGTTTGCACTTTCAGACGAAAGTGAAAAAAAAGAAAAAAAAACAGAAAAAAAAAGGCCTTATTAATTATTTTGTTTCAATAAAGATAAGGTAAATAAAGCATAAACCGTCATTTTATTTAATTTTGTAAGAAGTTATGTTTATTTTTTAACTTCATATTCTTCAGAGAAATAAATAGTAATATTTACGTAAAATGAACAATTTCCGAAAATAAAAATGAAATTATATTTTTATTGCATAAGACATGGTATAAAACGTTATTGAAATTAATTATGAGCCTATGTTTAGCTATTCTATAGCATGCAATTAATTATGTCTAAGGTTTAAAATTATGAAATTCATTTGTCCCAACGGCAATGGGACGGGCGTCTGTGTGTTTTGACACGGAATTGTTTGTTACAAACGTGCTCCAGCTCTGCGGATCGTGCCCGTCTCCTGGCCGTTTCTAAATGGGAGTTAGGACATTGGTTGCAAGCATTTCCTTCATTTAACACTGGCACTTTATGGGATCCCGTAACTTTACGTATCGCAACATGTCTTCGGTTGGGTGTAATGTGTTGCGCGCCTCATCAATGCCAGTGCGGTACTGCTGTCGAATAGCTTGGTCATCAGAGTCATCACGGATTATCGTGTACTAGGGCCGCCGGTCGAATGTCTCGTCATGCCAGCCTTAACGACGTCGTCCGGCGGGCCTTTGTCACCGCTAACGTACCAGCTATTCTCGAACCGAATGGTCTGTTGCGTGACGATGGTAAGAGGCCCGACGACATGACACTAGTCCCATGAGAGTTGGGGAAGTCCATTGTGTGCGACGCTACATGCGTCGATACACTTGCGCCTTCCCATCTTCTCAAGAGGATCTCAAGAGACGCAAATATGCAGGTCTCGACAGAGCCTACACATTTGCTCCCTTTGGGGTCGAGACCCTGGGTCCGTGGGGTACCGAGGCTCTCCGGGTTTTCAAAAAGTTATCCGGGTATCTGGCGCAGCGCATCAGCATTGCCATACAGCGGGGCAATGCAGCCAGCGTATTGGGGACGCTTCCGACTGGTATAGATATGGATCAGTTGAGCTACCTGTAGATTGTTTGCAACAGTCTGCAGTTAGCTTAATTGTTTCAATTGTAAATACTAGTTCTAATTTGTTTTTTATTTTTGAATTGTAACTTTCTTTGTCAATAAAGTTTATTTAAAAAAAAAAATTCATTAGTGTCATAAAAATTGCGTGATATTTTAAGTCTTATACATACACTTCTCAAATATTTTTGAGAAGATTTGTATCAGAGTTATCGGACGATAATTACTGACCTCTGCCTTTTCGCCTTTCTTAAAGAGAGGTCTAACTAATGATAATTTTAATGCGTCTGGAAAAGTACATGTCGAAAACGATAAATTGATTAGGTGCGTCAATACAGCTAATATTTCCGCAACGCATTCTTTAATTATCTTTGTGTTTATACCATCATACCCTTCTGATTGACTGTAATTCAAAGTCATAATTTCCTTTTTTACTTCACCCTCAGACATAGGTAAGAGAAACATTGAATTTCGTTTGTATTTGTATTAATGTTTTTATTTGATTGTGAGGATGTCCACTTATTTGTCAAGTTAAAGTTAATATAATAATTGTTGAAGGTCAGGCTATGACAGTAGGATCAGAAATAATATTAATGTAATTTATTGAAATTGTATTAAAATGTTCGTCGTATTTATTGTTTGTCGTTTCTCGTTTAATATCCACGTTGCTCTACATTTATTTGTACTATGTATTTTATATTTGAATTCTTTTTCGATTTGTATATACACCCCGTTTGAGAATTCAGGAGTACGACCAGTTTTTTTTTTTTATTTTTAGTAGATTTTTCCTTATAATGTACGTAACGCATGCATTTGGATTTGCAGCTATTTCTTAAACCTTGGTTCATCCAGGTTTTGTTAAGTTTGGAGTTCTTTTTAATTTTTACTCTTAGTTTAGGTAAGCATAATTTATAAAATAAACAAAACAACGAATGAAACTCGTTGAAAGCTTCGTTTGACTTTGTATCCGCATAATATACTTTATACCATGAGGCATTCCTTGGACTTATGTATATTAACGCAATTCAAGTCTGTTTTGTAAATAAAAACGAGCTTTTCACATTAGTTTTATCTAACGGGAAATGAAAGGAGCTGTGCCGTATCATGGTTGGACAGATACAGGGGGAGCACAGAAGCGGTTGCGTCCTGAATGTTACTTAAAATATGGTCAATGCAAGAATCTTTACGTCTTGGGACATTGATATGAATTTTAAGGTTATTATTGTGACATAAATCTTCCAAGTACTGTGTAATTTTCCCGATTTTTAGTGTAATGTTAAAGTCCCCCGTTAATATCAATTTGATCTTATTTCTGTACTTTTTACCTATTTCGAACAGGACACGCTCTAGTTTGTTTAGAAAAATGTTCGGGTCGGATGAAGGAATCCTAGTACAAATATAGGATTATACAAATATAGGATAAATAACTTTCGAGCAGGAATATCGATACCGCATACTTCAAATGTATTTTGAGACGCATAATATGTAGTAAGAAATGTGAGCTCTTTGTATGCAATGCCAGTTCTTACTAAAATACAAGTTCCCCCATTTTGTTTATCTCTACAAAAAGCTGATGCCAGTTCGTAGCCCGTAATTTTCAAATAACCAGTGAAACCTAGTTTCAAAAACGTTTCCGATAGGCAAATGGTATCAGGCTGGCTATTACTCACATTTAGCTCTTTTAGTGTGAGCTCTAGCAGCGCTTGTTTGGACAGAATACTAGCAATGTTTTAGTTGAAGTACTTTAAAATATGTGTGTAGAGGTAATGTGTCTTGACTACACGAGGTCCTTTTTTCCGTGTTGGCGAAAAAACTGGTTTGAAGGCGGTATAAGGTTATATGCTACGGTTGAACCATTGAATGAACAGTCAGTCAGCCACTACGGTAGAGCACTTTGCCTGGCAGGAGTAGAAATAATATGAAACCTCTCTTGTGTTTTAAGTTTGGATGTTGGTCCGCTACGCTCTATCAGCTTTCTTAGTTCCTTAGCATTTAGGTATTTGCTGTCATAATCACTAACATCAATTTTAAAATTAAATGATTTACACATGTCATACAAGTGGTTCGAATTGCAATCCACTTAACGACAGTTTTTATATTCATTACAAATGGTTTTTATATTATAATTTAGATCTTCAACATTTATATAATAACTTCTGAAAATATTTAATATTAATTTACTGTGATTAATACATTTATAACATAGTTTAAGCAGGTGCGATAAAAGAATATTAACAATCTTGTGATCTGCGTAGGTGAAAATGATTACTATAATAATCATTTTCACCTACGCAGATCACAAGTTTATCATTTTTCTTAAGGCTTATGTTTTCGTAGTTTTTCAGGACATCACTACTAAGCGCGCATGAGGCTTTTTTTGAGACTGAATTTGGTACTTATTATATTATATGGTATGGTATCTTGAACGTATGAGGGCCGATGATTGGTTTACGCTCTGTTGGGCCATTAATAGTTTCGGTCTCCGTCTCTCAAGTTGGACAAACGTTATTTTCAAGTAGGTACATAAGTAATATCAAATTCATATGAATCTAATTAAAATTAAAAATGTTAGTGCTAATTTTGTTAAGTAGTGTTAATTTATGGGTGGGTCCTATTCTGAGGTAAAAGGTCACGTCGTCGACTGTAAGGTTAAGGTTAGACTTTACCTTACAGTAGACGTAAACCACTTACACCACCTTACAGGCGCCGGGCTAAAGGTTGGCGTACACATATAATCTCAGATAATAATTAGCACCGTAATATGGGCCTCATCGCCTAGCCTCGGGGCAGCTCGCGTTCATAATCTCCGCGATTATGTCGCAGAACTCGCAGAGCCGTCCAATGATTTCTTATACTAAAAACCATTTACGCGGCTGATTAGAGATACATAGGTGATGATTAGGTACCCATTAAGATTTTCAGATCAAAAACGATGTACATAATGAATATAATATTAATATTATTGCCAAGTGGAAAGACTTGTCGTAAAGACGAGATGTATGCATCTCGTCTTTACGACAAGTCTTTCCAAAATCTAAATCTATTCATGTGGTTTAAACAAATTTTGTTTAGCCCGATATTTCAGCCGAAAAGTTACTCAGGACGACACATCCCTTTTCCTCTCGACGCACAGAAACCTAAGCACGACATGCAGAAACAATGGCCTCAAGCAATCCTCATCTTTGGTGTAGGTAGGGCAACGCGCATTGTATTGTATCGAAATTTTGTAATCGACCATTTATTTAGATTAAGGTACTATTTTTTTATTCTAACAATCCCAAACCTTAGTCCTCGACGCGTGCTACATTAGCTATACTAACAAAAAACTAAAATTAATACAATACTTAATGTTGGACATTGTCAATTAAAGCAAAGTTCTACCGCCTTCATCCCCAATACCACATACAATAAATCAGATATATTCTAGATTTCCAGTTTTCCGAAATCCAGATTAGATGTACAACACACAGAGTTATTAACAAGGTGCATTATTTAAAATAATCATGGGCCGCCGCCAGCCACAGTGGAATATAGCATTAGATTGGGAATAGGTCCTATAATTTCACTGCACTCCTTGCACTTGAGACACTTGTTACACAATTTTTCACAATAGCACATATTCACTGATCGGATGGGATCCAACACTGCAATCCAGAGAAATCACTGCAATCCATTCTTGTTGCGATTTACGACCCACTGCAATGGCGGCGGCGGCACCGACTATTGGTGTATGTTACATGCTGTATCACAGGATTAAATACAACACCAAAAAGCGGGTAAAAGAAAACATCGTATCATAGCATTTATGAATCAATTCATTTCCTTATTTTGAATAGTAGCAAGACAGTTGTTTGTTGAAGGTAGGTGATAAAGAGTAAAAACAATTGTAAATTACTACAATAGGATGTTTCAAATATTAAACAATAATTAGAATAGATGAATGACATATAACTTGTTTTACAAGTAGGCAAATTATGCTCTACAAATTTCTACTTGATTAGTTAGGTTAGGTTAGGATACGCTACAAGGCAAACGTTATTCATCTATTCGAGATCAAGCTGAATGAATGGTGTACTTACGAAACATGGTACCGAGGAGCAGTTGAGAGAGCAGGCACGGAGTTCACGGAGGACGAAGAGCCCGAGTAGCCCGAGCCTGCAGGTGAGGAGCCGGCTGAAGGTGCGCCCGCCGCCGGTGGTATCGCGACTGGCTCGTAATATTCCGTAGTAAGCGTACGTTCATCCAGCACGTGCTCGGTATTATGAGCCTTGGATGCTGATTTGATATCCATGAATGCGACAGCTGCACATATTCCGCTAGCACCGTTTGCACCAACGCCTGTACTGGCACTCTCTTGTCGCCCCAATAGTTTGACATTCTGGACTCGGCCATAGCTGTAAAAGATAATAAACGTCAGTCGAGGTCACGATGACTGATAATAAATTATACCTTTGAGTGTTTTACCATTCTCTTTTTTTTAGATCATAGAAACTAATGAGTGTTTCTTCTACAATTCTCAATATCTAATTGTGCAGATTTTCAGACGATACTTAGGCGATTTACTAAGATATATCATTCATTAGCCTGAGGTAGGTACCTAAAGACAGTAGTAATAATAATAATTTACTAGTTTGAATTCATAGTCTAGTCCTTTGGCTTTAGATTGTATTTAAACTTATTTACAATCTATAGTTGTTAAAAGAAAACACAAAAACTTCTTTATCTGAGCTAAAATGACGTCAGCCCGGGGCTACCTCGCCCTCCTCTCCCTTCGCAACATAATGTTGTCGATTATATTCCGTCGAACAGTCAGCAGCGCCGCCGCCGCGGCCGTGGCGCCCAAGTCCCCCCTCTCTCTTCCCCCTCGCCTCACCCCGAAACCGACCAGCCAGTTAGACCACCTCGAACACACGCGCACTCGCACAGTTTGCTCAGTCGAGTTTCACACGGAAACCGGGTGCGGAGAGCGCAGCCATGTTGTAAGACTGTAGAGCTGGCAACGTCGCACCAGACATCGACCGATTTAATCGCCGCTGCTCGTTTTATAGTGTATGCCAGCGCTGTTTTCTCGTGATGTAGTTTATTTAAAGTATCATGCATGTGCCTGTCTGTCTATGCTAAGAGATGGATGAACAACTTTATTTCTTGGTTAAACTACATTATTTTTTTTTAATACAATATATACATAAATGAAAATCTTATGTTTCAGACATAAATACATACTAGGTAGGTACTTACCTATAAATTTATGGATACTTACTATTGTTGAGTTAATTTATATAAGTCATGTAAAGAGTTATATTTGAAATTAAACATTCTTGTATGAAGGAACACAGACGTTGATAGGTACTTCTAAATAAAATACTGTAGATAAAGGTTACTATTTATACTAATTGAGTTCATTATGGATTTCAATAAGATTGGATAAAAGTCTTAATTGGAAATTTAGGATTCATCGTTTACAAAGTCATGCACACCTTATTTGAAATTAAAGAGCTTAGGTACGTGATCTAAGCCTTGTACTAGTGTAGTGACGAACTCGTCGCACAATTCACTCTTATTTCTCTTGAACAAGCACTGTTTATCGATCCGTTTCTCTTCCTTGAAGATATTTTCAAAACAAGCATACCTGGTTCACATTGTCAGTGACGTTCTACGTGTGCTATTATAATTTACTACACTAGCTTTGCGCGCGGCTTCGCCCACTCTATTCACAAATAAACTTAGGAAAATTACATTTACATGTTGCACCCCCTTCTGGTTGTTTCTTTTTGGGACTAAAAGTACCGTTTGTTTTTTTTGATGTCCACGTCAAATTTCATTTATTATCTGTTCAGCCGTTAAGTCGTGAAAAGGTAACAGACAAGTGTTACTTTTACATATTTTATAATATTAATGCAAGTGCCATGGAAGTGAGAAACTATATTCAGGCCGATATTCGCTTGCCCTGCCTTATCTACTATTATTTGTTATACTTAAACTTTACCCCACAATATGTATGCAATGCATACCTTACCTACATGTTTCATGTTAGTCAGACTTATGCACGTACTAGGCACGATATCGAGCCAAGAAGGGTATTTATATCTATGATATAAATAGCAGAGATGGGCCGAATATTCGGTAAAACTTTTACCGAACCGAATATTCGGTACATTTGATTCCGTTCCGTCGCACAAATGCAAGTCTAAACTTGTTATATAAATATTATTCATAATCTACTAAGGTGTTGTGATTTAATTCAGCTATTCTCTAACACAATAAAGACTGACCGAAATAAATATCTTGTTTATTTTCCTTCAATTAAGGCCTGTATAATATATTATTCTAAAGAGTTAACACAGAAGCCTAATCCCAAAACAGCTAGATACCTATATTTTGCATTAAGTTATTATGGATTCCTTGCCTACCCTGCAAGGGATCCGGCGTGAAGATATTGATTGAAGTTATTATCTTTTTACCAACTTACTTTAATTAAAAATAAAGCTTCAGTGACGACAAAATCAGAAAGCTACACTCTAAAATACTAACTTCATTACACTGTACACTCAAATCATGATAGGTAACTTTGAGTATCACTTTGCCGAACATTAGGTGATTCAACCGAATATTCGGCCGAATATGAATATTCGGTAAAGCTGCCGAATATGCCGAATACCGAATATAAAACGAATATTCGGCCCATCTCTAATAAATCTCTGGTTTCGTTTCTGTGATTTCGTCAAATCCCTGTTGTGTTTAAGTGAGATGGCAATAAACTAGGTACATACTACCTACAAATCATTTGTTGTTTCTATATATCTTACAATTACAATGAGCCTGTAACGTGTCACTATTGGACAAAGGCCTCCCCCTGATCCTCTATCTATATCTTATGATATTAAAATAATAATTTAAAAACAGAAAAGCCATTAATTCGTGCTTGGGCCAGCAATAGGGTGTTTTACCCTATAACAAGGACAAGCTGCTCTAAATAAAAACATTTTCGGTTGCATTCTACGATTCTATATAAATACGTAGCGGGTCGGTCATCGAGCTCGCGGGACCGCGCGGGTCGATAGAGCGAGAAGCGTGGGTGGGGCAATCCGACTATACACACACACACACTTAGATGCAGTGAGTTTTATTCATCATCATCTAAGTAATTTTCGCATTACAACAAACTCGTGATCTTAGGTTAGGTACGTTCCGTCCGTTCGTGTACCTATCTTCTTTAAACGTTAGTCCTCAGGAATTTATAAATTTTCACGAATTTTCGTAGTTTCATTCATACATTCGTGCCATAAAGTTTAAATACTGCAAGATGTTGGAAAAAAGATGCTAAACCTATGTGTTTGCGGTAAGTCAAAGCTGTTTTATAGTTTAAATAAAGAATAAATTGACATAGCTATCTGCATTTTACTGCTACCAGGGGCCGATTGACAACGAATCGACGACCATGCCTGCGAGCCGTGACACAAACAGCCGCGCGCCGCCGCCGCGCCGCCCGACTGATTTGTAAAGCAGTTTGGTACCTACTCTAGGTACTTACAAACTGAAACTTCGTAAATTCTCGCCGCCACTAATATAACAACTATGTAATATCTTATCTTATCTCTAAGAGCCTGTGTTTTATCGACGCAACCAACCAACAACGGCGCAATCATCATCGGGTTGATGTCAGAAAAGTTAATTTTGTTTTGTGATTTAGCTTTGGTCTAACAGGCAGGACATAACATTGATTTCCGTTTTCCGAGTACTAGGCCTACTCGGAAAACGGAAATCAATGTTTTGTGCAAAACCTACTCTTATTGCCACCCACTTGATAGAATTTGCAAGAAAACTAATCAGAAACTTCAATTTTCGTATTTACGAGTCGGCCCAGGCCAATGAATCATACATTATCTCCGCAAATGCTAGGTTAAGGATGGGCGCACGCGAAATAGCTTGTATTGTAATGTTATGCAATATTAACGAAACGAGTTAATGGTATGTACTTAATTATGTTCTCATTCATATGCTAAAATGCTAATCTACATTACAAGGAGAGGAGCTATGGACGTCAATAGTTTATTATATTTCAACAGAATAAACATGCAGGGTTTACAACACAATGGGGTACACAAAATACCTTTGTTCCGTTAAATGATAATGTTTTAGGCATTGACATTGCATGATTTCCATCGCTTAGGGATGACTAAAACTTAGAACGTTATCCTTCCTGCGACTGCAGTCGTTAACTTACAAAATGAATAAACATAAACGTTAGCTCTCCCCCGGTATGTCGGCGCAATAGAGTTGTGCGCAACTCCCCCCTACATCCTTCATACCCCCCCGCTGGCGCTGTGGGCTGTCATCGATCGACCAAGTGGACTGCGTTCCTCCCACCGACTATACATTTACTTACCTATACCTACCCTACCAAGAGCACTATGTATCTCTACTCTATTTTACCTTTTTACCAGGGGTCGTCATGATTAATAAATCACAATTTAAACCAAATTATTTTTCATTGAAAATGTCTGTTCAATAAAAACAAAAAGCAGTCGAAAATATATAGGGAGTGCCCAAATTAAGCTTTGGTGCACACACGCGCAAACATATACCTCCTCCACTTTATTGAGGATTCAGGGAAACCTCTGAAATTAATAATTTTCACGAATTTTCGTCATTATATTCATTTGATAAAGTTTAAACACTGCATATGTCGAAAAAAAGATACTAAATTATGTGTTTGCGGCAAGTCATAGCTGATTTATAGGTTCACTTTTAATAAACAAATTTACTAGAGTACCAGGTAGGTACTTACTAGTTTATGGACTAATTGATTGTTAGTAGGTATGGAATGTAAACCATCTTTATTTATAGCCAGTCATCATAACTATGTAAAGGTTGCACGCGCAAGTAACGTTATAAAACTTTAAACGTCCACAAAATAACTAGCTACGAACCAAAGTAGGTACCTAATACGAGCAACATAATGAAGCATTGAAGCATTCTCCGTTGCCGTTGCGTTGTTGGTTCGGCAGCCGAGCGAGCCACATGTACAGGCACACAGCATGAATGCGGCGTTGCCAGATTTCCCGGCCGGTCGCACGCCCGCCCCGCACCGCACCTCCTCACCCTCGCGCTCCGCAACGCGCCATGTTGTCGATCGCACGCTCACTGCCTGCCACTTCACAACGACTGGTACTAAAGGGTATCTTAAAATAAGGGGACATTTCGTTTTTCGGAAGGTACAACTTATTTTATTTTATCTTTTTAAACGGTATCCTTGAAATTACGAGTAAATTATATAAATACATCTTTGTTTAGTTTCATTCTTGTTTTAAGCCACCTATGGCATTCAAATTACTTATTTGCTAATAGGTAAAGGTGAATCATTTATAAATTTTGCCGTTTTGCCCGACGTGTTCTATGCCATGCCATGCTCCAAGTAGGTTAGGTACTTCCTACCTACTATAATAAGTTGAGTTGATGACCCAGCACTTCGATGATGAAACGATAATAGATAAGGTACGGTAAGGTAGATTCATGAAGTATAAGGTATATATTATGTATGAATGATTACCTAGTAAGTTTATTTTTGTGTTTTATGGAATTTAATTTTGTATTTCTTTTTTTCTTAGTTTTCAAAAAGTGGTTCGTTGTTTAGTACAAAGTATCGCCCAATACAGGGTGTACCCTCCAAATAACTGCAATTACCAAGACAGGTGAAACAAGATCAAAAATTATCGACGGTCGCTTTTTCAAACATACATTTATGTTTGAAAAAGCGGCTCTCCCTCACTAAATAGCAGTCCTCTAAAATTATGCTTTCCACTGGTACATAAATTATTATCTTGTTCTTAGAAATATTATCGAGAATCAACAATAAATACTTAAATGTGAAATTAATTTGCAAATTAAAACAATAAACGAGAGCCTAATAATAAAATAACTCGATTTTAGCTTCTACCTAAACCAGAGTTTTCTTTTGTCAATGCATACAACTATGGCTTTTATATATTTTGAGATAATTATTGTCGTTTGACACTGCTCTTTAGATGCTTAAGACCAGCTTTTTCAACCATTTTTCGATTATTATGCATTTAAAAATTATAGCACAATGCTCTTCAAAAAGATAATCGGACGCTAACATTATAATTAATAGCGTTTTTGATAGATGTTTTCATACTTAATACGTCAAATTTAACGACGAATCTGCTTAATGTACAATTCTATCTCTAACTTCGAAAGATAGAGATCTTTCCCTCAGGGTGGAAATCAATAATTTGTGGAAATTGCTATTTTCACTACTCTCGCTCGAAACTGGGGATTTGCTGCTCAATAACAGTGCGCAAAACCGATTTTTGATAACGTGTACGAAACGAAGAAAACACGTGGGAGATACGTGCAGAAAAGTATTGCATTTAAATCAAATGCTAAAGGGTTACCAGTTGATGACGTTGTCTGTACCTTATACCGGCTACTAGTGTCCAACCGAAGCTGGATTTTTAGCCGAAACCGAACCTTCGGCCTCGGTCTCAGATTCGGCCGAAACCGAACCTTTTTCAAACATCAAACACGTTAAAACGTGATTATATCGTGAAATCTCGGGCATATTTACCCCAACGCAACGTGTTTTGGGTGTTTTAAAAGGGCGCAATGCGCGCCATTTTGTGACAAGGATAGGCATAGCATTTCGCGTTCATAGGAGCACAACAATTCATACGATTTTGGAACAACACGTAAGCGCATAAATCAAGGTATTGTTTATTTGCAAGAAAACTACGCAACTTATAAAGAAAGTGGTTCAAGGAACCAAATAGTAATTAACCTACGAATCAAAACAAAGTCATTTCAATAGACCGCAGGGTTCCTGAGATCTCGACCAAATTATGTGCAAAACAGTGCACTTTCATGTTTTTTTCGTATTATCTCGATCGTATTTTTGATTCAAGGAACCAAAAAATGTTAAATTTTAAGTAATGGGGTTGTTTACCGAGTGATCCATGGGGATCCCGTGAGTACTGAGATCTAGGCCTAATTAGACAACCAAACCAGTTAGGTTCGCCCCTTAAGTTAAACATGTCTATCTGTGTATGTCATAGCTTCCAAGCGAATGAACCGAGTTTAGGGTTCCGTAGTCAATAAGGAACCGATATAGTTTTGCCATGTCCGTCTGTCTTTCTATCCGCGGCTTAGCTTAGCAGATATTAATACTAGGGGGGTTATAATCACGCCGACAAATAGGCATAGGTATAATAAAGGAAAATAGGAAGCAAATAAAAAAAATAAAAAAATAGGATGCTGAAATATTTTTTTTTATTTGTGTGGTGTGGGTGTGTACCAAAAAAGGGGATCAATAGTTGTTTCTCGTCTAGGCCATGGCATGGGCTAAGCATGGAACGTAAAATGGTTTTCACACACCTACAATATTTTTGACACAACCACAAATTCTTAGTAAAAAAACAGTCTTCAAAATCTAGGTTAGTGAGTATTTTAACAATATCTACAATAAAATTTTACACAGTAACAAGTAGATAAATACACACGGTAAGTAACTGTAACACGGTAGTAAGTAGATTGGCATTTTATAAAATTTATGTTTTTTAATAATTTATAAATCATGAAAGTGCATTGTTTCGCACATAATTTGGTCAAGATCTCTGGAACCCTGCCGTGAAGACGTATTATTATACATATAAAAACGATTTAATGAATTATTCGTAGTCCGCGACTTGAAAGTTTGTTCTCTCCTCAGCTGGCGGGACTTACCCGCGGCGTAACCGTCAGCTGGCGATACGCTTACGCGCTGTTATCGCGCGTCTGGCAGATGCCGCATTTTTCGCCGATTTCTTGATCTTTTTGTAGGAATACCTAGTAATATCTATATATATGTAGATTCTCCACAAAATTTCCTACAAATTTGTATGTAAATATTCTGTAGTTGAATAAAAATAAAGAACCTTTTTTATGATAATTTTTTTAAAACAATCATGGTTATTAACTCTAAAATCATTTACAACGGTATATTCACAATGATTTGAGTTTTCTAATATTTAGCACAGTTTCATGCGCCATGATCACCGAATAACAGAAGGCACTGCGAGTGAGTTTTTATTAGCAGACATACCGACCTACCTTCATTTTTTGTCTTTTGCTACAAACAAACCGAAGAAGTGATGTACCAATTGGGACGCGTTCTGATGCCGTCAGTGTTGTGTCGTGCGTGATCGAGTTGCGTCCTATAATGTAACGGGTGGTAGTGGTAACGCTCGTAGCAAAAAACAAAAAATGAAGGTAGATTGGTATGTCTGCCAATAAAAACTAGCAGTGCCTTGTAAATTATTTTAATATGGTTTGTTTACGTTATTTATTTTGCTCGGGTGAATAGACTATAGCATAATTTATATTAAAAAGACGTTTTCATACATTTTCTACCTCAAAAATTAGAATTACCCATTATGGGTTATGAGATATAGCCTGCTGACTGATGGACATCAAGACAGACAGCAAAGGCTTAGTAATAGGGTCCCGTTTTCACCCTTCGGGTACGAAACCCTCAAAACCTAAGAGAAAAGGCGCACCGCATCTGTCTCTTCAGCTGAAAAGGTAACAGACGGTTACTTTCGATTTTATAATATTAGTATGGATTCGTAGGAGACCGGAAAAGAGGGCGTATCAAAACGTTATCTAATCTCAAGAGTATTAAATATTTAACAACATCAATTTTAGACAACCGTCTAAGTCTGGTTATTTTAGGTCGTGCGTGTGACGAGTTCGATAACCTGGCAATCTCCGCCCGCGCTGGCGCACTCTGTTCTGTACCTGCGCTGAATTTGCTTCGCCACATTGCAAAATAGTGATGGAAGTGACGTGACGTGAAAAAACGTAGTTGGTTCACCTGTCTCGTTATTAAAATCGTCAAGACTGTGTGGGACTACGCACAGTGAAGGCTTCCGTTATAATTAAATTTTTAACTGATTTGATTATTGATTGTGCGAGCGAAGATCTGTGGCATGTCAGCCGAACCGGCACTGCTTGTGGTAGGTAGGTATATAATTTCGACATGTGCCAAAGAGAAACTGTCTATTTTTCAGTCTGTCCCATCGTAGCTCTCAAACGGATGAACCAATTTTTTTAATAACTTGTCTTCCGAGTGTTCTTAGCCATGTTTGATGAAACACGGTGCAGCCATTCTTATGGTATTCATCAGCCCCTTTTTTATGTAAGTCGTACAACTTTGAATGTTTTGTAAATTTAACTCTGCTTAGCTTAGGTATGTGTGATATAAAATATAGAAGAGCTGTGATTCGGTACATGATCAGATTAGAAATACCAACCACAATGCAAACCGCTTCATTTGATGATCCAAGAATGGAACATCCTCTCTAATACATTGTATGTACATCTCTACGAAAATTTCTAAATAGTTGGTGTTTTTTATTTTAACTAACTTGAAAAAGGAGGTTCTCAGTTCATCTTTTTTATATTCCATTGTATGCTCAGAAATGTGCAATGACAGTAGAAGTAGGCACTTATTATATTACATATAGAGATTAAGAGGAAACACATTGCATTCTTTCATCTTGGTTAGAGTTTGGCTCTCTCGTACAAAGGTAGGTATCTATTATCATTACATTACACACAATCAGACATTTTAACTTTGTTCAGCTCAATTCTTAAGTGTCTGTAGGTAGGTAGCTAGGTACCTAGTAGGAATCCAAGTCCCAATTGCTTGTTTACATGCCTGGAAAACAAGGATTGAAGAACAGCCTTTACAAGTTTTGTATGGTAGCTGATTTGCCTTTGGACTGACAGCCAGCTGCCCTTGGTGTGAGGTAGGGTAGGATACAGAAGATGCGATATCCACAGCGAAACAACAGGGATAGGTAGGTATAATATAATTACACACCATAAACATACCTATCTATATCTATTTGTTATGACGAATCAAACTTTTCATTTTGAACTAGGTGTGAGTTTCTTCTTACTTAGTATTAAAAATGCCTGGATTGGGATGCCAAGTTCGTAGTAGGTACCTACTTACAACAAGGTAAGGAACCCTGAAAAGTCACATCCCATTATTACAAGTTTATTTCGCTCTAGCGTCGTCTGTCTGTGGCACAATTTAAGTGTTTTAGGTTAGGGTATGATTCGATTGTCAGATTTGTCAGTTATCCACAATCTACGCGACGACGATTTTATGAGTACCTACCTACCTAGCACCTACTTACCTAACATAAACAACCTAATAAAGACATACATTAAAGATAAGCTGTTGAAACTGTACACTATTTTATACTTATGATCTGTTTTGTACAACAGTTAACAATAAACCTATTTCTGATTCTGATTCTACACCTATAACAAATAATAATACTCAAGTAACTTATTTACCTGAGTATAATGAACTTGGTTCCAGTAGAGTATGGTATGGTTATGGAATGTTCCTACCTATTATAGCTAAAGTTGTTGACCCCCTTCTTTATATTTTGCTTTGTTTATGAACTTATTTATAGTACCTAAACATACCTACATAAAAGTGGAACCGAAGCTAATTTATTTCGGCAAGGTAGGTAGGCAGGTTCTACCAACTACCATACTTACAGAAAAGAACTTTGGACTTTCCTACACGTATAGCTTTGTAGGTATATAATTTAAGCATGCATAAATTATATAATAGAGGTACCTACCAAAGTAAATAGTAGTAGTTAGTTAATGTTACTGCATTTTTAAGTAGGTAAGTAGATATGCAGCTAATCAGGCATACCATGCTTGGCAATAATAGTAAGGGCCTGGAAGGGGCTGGCTATATAAATAAACAAACAAATTATTTACCGTTTGAAGTGCTCCCTTATTCGATCTTCACGAATGTTATCGGGTAAGTTTCCAACCCACAAATGCCGAGTCTCTCTAACCATCTTGTTTCAAACTCCACATTAGGAATCATTACCCGTTCGCGTCACTACGTGGCAAAATTCAATTTTGCACACAAATGTGTGTAAATCATTTTGTTATTTCACTCAATCAATAACACAAACATTGTCTCAATCACATAAGTTGCATTTTTATCATGGAAAACAACACTTGGTATCTTTCACTTCACGACATCCTACGAGTGTTCATCACAAAACCCACAATACACTATACACAAACCACGTAATAGACGCGAGCGTACTCTTCGCAGCTCTCGAATTGACAGCGAATTCAGCTTCGACGCGAGTTTGCCGATAAGCTCCGCCTTCTGACCGCTGCCGCGCAAAGTGGAGTAGAGTTTCCAGCTTATATACTTTTCTACCCAAGATTTGGTACAACAATAATGTTATTATAATTTAATAGGTACTTCATCAACCCTAGTTTGAGACAAATAATAAGCTTGGACACTGTATCTAATTTGTTAAAATACCTGTATCAAACATTAAATTATAATGTGTATGTCCGTCAGACAGATCCATGGATTTAGGATTTAACAGTGATAAAAATTTCGCCTAATAGGTACCTGCTAAAATAGGGTTCCGTACCCAAATGGTGCTAAACTATTACTAAGCCTCCGCTGTATGTCTGTCCGTCTGAAAGCGGCTGCATCTCATGAACCGTAAAAGTAAGACAATTGCAACTTTCACAGAATTTTCACACATACATATTATGTAGGTATTTCTTTTGCTGGTCGAACAACAAACACTAAAAATTTATAAAGGCGTCCTTAGCCTGTTGAGTTAGTTATTAATTGGTCTTGTACTTAGTTAGATTCTAAACAGTATTTAGTTAATCTACGCATGTAAAACTTTTCTGTAAATAAAGAACTTTAAAAAGCAAAACAAACAAACACTAAAAATATAGGTAATAAATATTAAAGTTCAAGAGGGCTCCCATAGAAAAACATGTTTTTTTTGGCGTTTTTTGTTTGTAATGGCTGTATCTCATAAACGGTATAAGGTAGAAAGTTGAAATTTTGACTGCGTGTGTATTTATATAGCTGCTATAACCACAAATAAACATAAAAACTTTCTTACTTTATCCTGTGGCTCGGCGACCCAAAGATGATCCAAAGAGCCTGTATCTGTTCTGTTAAAGTGCACCACAGATATTTGAAGTTATCAGCCCGTATAAACACCGCATGCCCAAAATCCAGGTCTTTGCGTTTAACACGAGTGTTTTTGTAGCGTTTCAGTTTTGTGTGGTTCTGGGATTTCCGGAATAAAAGTAAGACAGACTTTATTATTGACAAAGAAAATTACAATTCAATATTAAAAACAAATTAAAACTAGGTAGGTAGTATTTACAATTGAAATAATTAAGCTAACTGCAGACTGTTGCAAACAATCTACAGGTAGCTCAACTGATCCATATCAATACCAGTCGAAAGCGTCCCCAAAACGCTGGCTGCATTGCCCCGCTGTATGGCAATGCTGATGGCGCTGCGCCAGATACCCACCAGTTCTCGGGTCACGCGTCGCGTCGACCAGACGCTCTAATAACTTTTTAAAAACCCGGAGAGCCTCGGTTCCCCACAGACCTAGGGTATCGGTCCCAAAAGGGAGCAAATGTGTAGGATCTGTCGAGACCTGCATATTTGCGTCTCTCTTCTCTTCTCTTGAGATCCTCGGCCAAATTTGCCGCCTCACCAGCCCTCACGGATTACGGATCACGGAAGATGGGAAGGCGCAAATGTGTCGACGCATGTAGCGTCCCACACAATGGGAATCCCTAACTCCCATGGGACTAGTGTCATGCCGTCGGGCCTCTTACCACTGTCACGCAACAGACCATTCGGTTCGAGAATAGCTGGTACGATATGTGACAAAGGCCCGCCGGATGATGTCGTTAAGGCTGGCATTACGAGATATGCGACCGGCGGCCCTAGTACACGATAATCCGTGATGACCAAGCTGTTAGACAGCAGTACCGCACTGGCATTGATGAGGCGCGCAACACATTGCACCATTTGCACCCAACCGAAGACATGTTGCGATACGGTAAGTTACAGGATCCAATAAATGGCCAGTGTTAAATGAAGGACATGCTTGCAAACAATGTCCTGACTTCCATTAAGAAACGGCCAGGAGACGCCCACTCGGTTCGCTGCCACAATCTGTCAACTCGACAGATTTTGGCAGAATCGCATCTTTCAAAGTGACCAAAGGAAAATTAACCGAGACTGGGAGAAACCCGATTTACGTGTGTCTGACGGTCAGGTACCGGATGCCGAAACCGGAAATTATTTTTAGCAAGGCATCTGGTCCATGCCGATCGAACACACGGAACGTAACTGGATGAATGCGGTAAGTGCTGAGTGTGAAAACATCGAAACTATGGACGCTATCACTTATTTAGATAGATATAAGTAATGCAATCCGCTCGGCCCAAAACTGGAAAAGTCTTGGCCCGGACGGATTGCGTAACTTTTGGCTGAAATGGTTTCGATACTCACACTCAGTTCTAGCCGCTCAATTCCAAGAAGCAATTGAGATCGGGTCCCTGCCACTTTTTATGACGACGGGTGGAACTTTTCTGCTCCATAAGTGTGGTAGTACTGCCAAAAATAGAGAGGGTTATATTCCAGGGCAACAGTCTGAGTCCCTTGTGGGTTTGCCTAGCTTTGAATCCACTCAGTACTCTACTGAAATATTCAAGAATAGGCTATCGCCTTCGGAGAGATGGTGAGGTCATTTCTCACTTGTTGTATCTGGATGATCTCAAACTATTCGCGTCGAATAAAGCACACTTAATGGCACTTCTGAATATCACACAGAAATTCAGTAGTGCTATTAACATGGAGTTTGGCGTTGATATGTGTGCGGTCATACAAATACGAGGGATAGTTGCGAATTCTGATAATTTACAACTTTCAGAGATAATGCGTGCCTTCAACGACTGGGTTATGCCACTGCTCATTTAGGTATACCTTTGGCATACTAAGATGGACTCAGACTGAACTAGACGCCTTGGACTGTAAGGTTCGTCAACTTTTAACCACTCATCGCATACGACATCCCCGAGCTAGGTAATGAGATTGTATATCCGGCGGAAATGTGGTGGTCGAGGCTTTTTAAACGCCAAGACTACACAACCGTGAGGTATGCAATCTCAGAAATCATTTCCATCAAGCTGAATACCAGATACATTGTGTGTGTACCAGATACATGTGGTTGCAGTTGATAAGAACCTTACTCCTCTCTCCTTAGCTAACGAGAACTGGCGCAAACGTACGGTGATGAGCATTCAGGACAGGAAGGATATATGAGAGAGCAAAGAGCTGCATGGGAGATTCTACAAGGTACTCACAGGCCCTGATGTAGATCTCCTAAGTTCCGTAAACTGGCTACGCTTTGGGGAAACCGAAGGTTTTGTCTGTGCAATTGTGGATGTGGTAAAGACGAACAATTACCGAAAGTATATAATGAATGAAAGATGGCACGATCGATATTTTTCGAGCGTGTCATCTTCCAGTGGAGACCCTTCGTCATATACTTTCGGGTTGTTTGCACCTTGCTAACTCTCAGGACCTGCACAGACACAACCAAGTAGCCAAAATTATACACCAACAACTTGCTCTCCGTTATGGCCTTACTGGCCATAACGGAGACCCTGAAGTTCCGTACTATAAGTACACACCGGCGCCAGTTCTCGAAAATGGCCGTGCCACGCTCTATTGGGACCGATCTATGGACTAATCTTGCGAATAAGCCTGATATTGTAATGATAGATCGGTTAGAACGGAGGGCGGTGCTCGCTGATGTCACCATACCACATGATGTTAACCTCGTTAAAGCTGGGAAAGATAAACTTAGCAAATATGTACCTTGTGTTGGCAAACGAGATTGCCAGCATGTGGGATGTTGATTCAGCGACCGTAGTCCCGATAGTCGTTTCGGTTAACGGCGTAATAGCGAAGAGCCTCGATCAACATCTAAAGAGACTCGCTAAGAAGTTGGATCAAGGGTCAGATCCAAAAGGCGGTACTCCTGGACCCGGCGCGCATCGTCAGGAAGTTCCTCTCTGGAGCCTTAGTCACCGGCCGTTAGAGGCTAGCTTCGCGGCCGGTGATTCACCGTCTTGATATATTTTTTTTACTGTAGAATAATTTTAGAATACTTTGTTTCCTATAGTAAAAAATGTATATTATAACGAGAATTTAATTAAATGATGTGAATAATAATAATAAATTTCGCCGCTCTCTTGGCTTGCCATCCCACGCCAAGCCGCCACGGGTTAGCTCGTACTATTAAATAAAACAAATATTTACGTGAGATCTAGGTAGGTAAATAAAGCAGCTATGAGCATAAAAGCAAACCGATCCATCTGAAATGTATGTACCTAACATACATTTCAGATGGATCGGTTTGCAAACTTCGGAGTAGGTATAGAGGGTAAAAGTAAAATTTTCGAGTTTTTTCAAAATATTTCAAACAGCATGAAACCTACAGAAATTTCAAAAACTGTTTTGAGATGTGCAAACTGATACCTTTCATTTAATATCCCACTCGGTGAGGTAGCCTCCCCTCCTTATTTATTATTATTTCAATCTGTACTGTGTGTATTTTAAATTTCACGTTAATTTCTGCTGTAGTTGTTGAGATATTAAAACGGAAAAAAAGACAGAAAAAGCGAGATCATAAGGGTTTCGAAACCGATCTCCGATCTCCAAAACCCTAAAGAGGAAAATGTGTATCTAATCTTCCAATTCACTGGAAACTTCTCTAGTTCATGGCCATTCCAACGGTATGCCACAACATGTCAAAAGTACATACCAAAATAGCGTTTATTCCAAAAATATGCCATTTCCAATTACGTAGTACCCTTAAAATTACTTACTTACCAAGTGTAATAGTATGATATAAGGTGTTCTTTTTAACCTTCAACAGCATCGCTTTTTTTGAGATTTATATATGGGGATTTTTTTATCCCACAACTTTCTTGATGCTGGCTGTTCCAATTTTTGAATTATTCACATTAGTTATTGTTTTACGTGATGAAATGGCTAACAATTATTTTATTTACGTAATGGTTTCAATTCTTTTGGCACAAAACCTAAAATATCTAGCCTAAAACAAATACAGTCCGCGGTCAGTCGATTCTAAGAAAAGTAACTTCAGGTTTTAGTGCCATCAGAATCGACACCAGTGTCAGTGTTCGATGTAAAGCGTAAAGTGTTAATTGTGTTTAACCACCGTCTCACTTAATGAAGGGTGTATTTACGTTTTTGTTGCGCTAGAATTTAGGCATCTGAGCCAGCACACTAAAACACAATAGCTCAAATAATATTTAAAAAATCGGGGCTAACTATTACCGTAATCGTAATATGTATCGCTCGCTCGCTCACCGGCTCTTGGGCGAGTGGAACGGTCGCTCTAGGCGCCAAGGCGGTGGCAAGGGGTGCCAAAACAACGTTTGAAGGCCGGTAAAAGTCACAAAAGTATTTATTACTTTCTTGACTTTTCTGTCTATAGCAGAAAAAACTCAATAATATTCGCACTCACCGTTATCCTAGTTTCTGTTTTTTTTTTATACCCACTTCACCCTTTTGAAAGTTACCTGATGTTATTTATTTTGTCATGCCTTCATGATTGTTTTACCAACCACTAGAGAAAGTAACTAAATTTTCGCTCGCCGTTACTTCTATTGTTTTTGCCTGCCTTGCATACTTTTTTGACTACCGCTGAGAAACTTCCTCTTTGTCTTTGTTACTAACCATATCCCACCAATCTTGAGCTTTGCCGCGGCTCGTTCAAAGTCAAAAGTCAAAGTCAAAAACTCTTTATTTCCTTAGATACAATAAAATAATGTACACTTAGAAATGTCAAATTCTTAATAATTAAACACTGACACCAGTTCCCAGAGAAGCGCCGATAAGGTGTCTGCCTAGGGTGTCTACCTAGGGCGCTGTCTACACTAAATCCGTCTCTGTTACCAATAACACAACAATAATAATGTCCAGCATAACTAGGTATATATTTATTATTTATTCATTGAATTAATTAGTATTAGTTAGAACGGTGAAATCACCAATCACACTAAGTAATTAATTACCTAGGTACCTAGGTATTTATAACTAGACTGTTGCAATCAATCTAGACTTAGGTACCTATAGCGTACCCACCGACTGATGTATAGTTAAATTGGCTTTATGTACCTACCTACCTAAATACTTGATACAAACAAATTAGCAAATGTTACTTTTATGATCTTATAGTTTCACTTCTTTACTGTAAGTATGTTTAGTTCTCCCTGATATGATAACAACAACAACGGTGAATTGTATTGGACGGTCTCACTGTAGTGTGTAACTCATTATAGGTGCGGTGGCCAGCTTACCCCAGAGTTGCATTGTCTCTTTCCTACAGCGATATGTCTATTTCGCTCTGACTCGTGGTTACTGGCATCAGTGTTGCAGTATTTATTTGATATTGCAAAATATAAAAACATCATAATGAGTTTTTTTTAAAGTATTTCCTTATTTACCTGACTTAGACCATTATAAACTGTCAAAGTATAAAGTACCTTCTATATTTTTACTCTATAGTATATATACGTACGAGTCGTGCTCATGTTCAATCATGTAGATTTCTCTGATTACGACTCAAAACGGCTTAGTGGTTGCAATAAGTACATACTAGTGTTTCCAAAATATCGATAGTTTGGCAATCGGTAGTTGAACTTGAAATTCAGTAACTCTATCGATTGTTCTATCGATAGTGTCCGATACTATCGATAGGGTGAAATACGGTAATCATATTGACTTTTTGTAATAAAATCTATAATATCGATAGTATCACATATCAAAGTTACAAAACTATCGATAATATCGATAGTATTGTACAAAAGCTATCGATACAATCGATACTATCTTTATGTTGATATTATTATACTATTGATAGTGGCATATATTTCAATAATATCAAGACACTGTGAAGGTGAAGGTAACATGCGTAATGGGTACTAAAATTGGCGATTGTTATGTACTGTTGATCACTAGTTATTACTAAGTAGTACACGTACGTACCCACTAAAACTCGAAAATACTAACGATACTATCGAAATATAAGCCACTATCGATTATATCAAAATATCGACAGTATCGATAGTATCGATTAGATTGATGGTTTTCATGGAATACTATCGATAGTATCGATACTATCGAAAGTTTAGTCACATTAGATGTGCATTAATGTGCAATACTATCGACAATATCGACAGTATATCGATAGCCTATAGATAGACTATCGATATTCGACTATTGATCGGCAACACTAGTACATACTACCTACCTAGCTAGGCTATGTAAGTGTAGGTAGGTACTTGACTTAGCCTGCCAAAATATTGACGACTAGGATAACATTATGTATCATGTACCTATTCGCTTTTATTAATCACAATAATAACATTACTAACAGATGATCTATTCATAAGCGACCGTATTATGTTCTAGCTTCTGCCCGCGGCTTTGCACGCGGTTTTCCGGAAAAAAATTACGTACGTCCCCGTGATATCATCTACCTCCGTGCCAAATTTCATTACGATCCGTTTAGCCGTGAAAAGGTAACAGACAGACAACCAGATAAAGTAATACTTTAGGTAGCTAGATAAGTTGTTTTTAGTACAACTCGATGTTACCTACTTTCAAGTACGGAACCCTTCGTCTGTGAATCTTGCTCGCACTTAGTCGGTTTTTAAGAAAACGCTTCATTATCACTATCAGCTAGTAGGTATATTAATTGTATGATCCTGATTCTAAATTCTGATTCTGTCTGATGAAAAGCAAGAGCCGCGCGCGCCGCCGCCGCCGCCCGCCACCCACGGCACCCACCGCACTACTTTAGTACTAGGTACTACCTATAACTACAACAGATCTGTGCACCGTACCCGCGCGTCGCGTAGGTCGTCGGCGGTGTCGGAAATAATTGAAAAAATATAAATTCGCACCACTCAAGAAACGACGACGATAGATAACTTTACCGTGACGACGCCGACGATCCACCACTCAGTAATTAATATTATTATTATAAAATATTATAATTTTAACATTATTACATGAACCGAACGTTATCTGCCAGCTGTCAAAAAATTCTATTTTATGTTCGATTCGACTCGACTTGACTTCATTGTATTTGGCAATAATATTTTAGATTCAAAATTCATTTCAGCTCGTTTAACGCCTATGTAGGTATAGCGCCATCCATCTCGCTCTGACTTGTCAAAGATTAGAGAAAATAGTACCTAGTTAAAGTTGCCGTTAACCACCTTGTCCGGTGACGAGCAGCGAGAATGGGAAGTTTGCGCAGGTACACTCACGCAATATAGTTCATAATTATGCCACCGGCGCGGCGGTGCCGCGCCGCCGCGCCGAACACGTAGCAGGCGAAAGAGATAGATACAGCTACGTACAGCTCTGTCTCGCTCTTTCATAGTTTGAATCAAAAACTCGCAGTGAATAATCGACGCGACTGTCCAGAAGGTAACCGCCCACCAATTTATAGAATAATTCTTTTTCTTAGGATAAATTCATTCTAACGCAATTATTGCGTTCTGCGCATCTATGTCACGTGGTTCGCCAGAGGACAAGAAGTTTGGCGGCAAATACAATTACCTCCTCGAGCTGAAATGA
Source organism: Eupithecia inturbata (assembly GCA_963662085.1). Lineage (NCBI taxonomy): Eukaryota > Metazoa > Arthropoda > Insecta > Lepidoptera > Geometridae > Eupithecia > Eupithecia inturbata. The sequence continues at coordinate 7,869,715 of OY759195.1, forward strand.
AATTTTCATACTGCTATTGTCAAGTCAACAAGCCGTCATATTGAAACTAGTGATGTGCGGAGACAACTGTAAAGAAAATAGTCTAATTGTGAATAACGTACGTACTACCAATTATCACGTGTAGAAACGAATGTTTCGGTTAGGTTATGTTATTTGTATGTTATGCCAGCGTATCTCACATTAATTATTTTTATAAAAATATGGTAAAATTCATTGGGTGAACTAAAAACGTCTTTACAAGTGCTGTTTTTAGCACTGGGTCAAAATGTCTAAATAAATAGTTTCTGTCAATGAAATTTTCTATTTTCGTTCATGTTTGAGTAATTATCAAAAGAACTGTCAAATTTGACAGATCTTTCAAAAAACTGTCAAATTTCATAGTTATTTTGATAATTATCGAGTGAATTTATCATTGGCGAGAACTTGCCCCTAGGAAGCCAATTCCCGCCAATTTATCACTCAATAATTCGAACAGAACTGTCAAATTTGACAGTTTTTTTTTATATTTATCGAGTGATAAATTGGCGAGAATTTGCCCCCTGGAAGCCAATTCTCGCCAATATATCGCGAGAATTGGTTTCCAGCCAGACCAAGCGTTTGGATTTTTACTCAGAATGAAATATCACCGTTATATAATCACGTGAATATCTATCAATTATCGATTAGTTGTATGCCTTGCATGCTCTGCTCTCCTAGAGTCTGTCAAACGAAAGTAGATACTCGATTTTTTTCGAAACTTTTTACATGGTCACACCAAAGTGTTTCCACCTCCGGACACTATGCTTCGTAACGGGGTAAATTCAGGGCGCTCAAAGGTATGAAATAGTTGGTAATAACATGTAACTAACTATTAAAAGTGGACTGTTATTTTATTTTTATTGACTTAGTTTGACTCTTTTGAAATTCACCACTACACGATCATTACATGTGTAAAAAAACGACTTGCAAGGAAAAAAAATATTACAAATAAACCATTTTACTATATATTTTTTTTGATTCTTTGAATCATAAAAATAATCAATACCTACGTGGAGTAAATTCTAATATTTTCCTCAAAGATTAGGGAAAACCGGAATCGGGCTATGGCATTACTATTCCCAAATTCCCAAATGTTTACAAGATGGCGGCACTATGCTTTTGTTGTTTGGTTGAGTTGTGAAGAATTATTGTGATTTTTGTGTGATAAAATGAATAAAACAATCAAGAGTGGCGTGCGAGAGTTATTATTCTGTATGATTTCAAAATATCAGAAAAAGCAGCAGGAAAAAGATGTTGAATTCCGTCAGAAACAGGATTGTTTACGTATTGTGATCGATTTCTTAGGTGAGTAGTGCAAAAATATTTTGATACTTTGATATTAATTTTGTGTTCTCCTCTTATCCCTGTTAATTTATATAATTGTCTGCTATAATGATATCAGAATAACATTAATAGCTTATTATATTACTATACATTTGGTTGAATAAGCATCACATGTGCACTTAATATCATATTTTTCATTTACAGCAAATCTGGAAGCAGTAGCAGGAGTTACCGACATAATGCAAACAATTGAGAAGCTAACTGATTTGGAACAAAAGGATAGGATACAAACCCAGAACCAGTTCTTGGAAGAAATATCTTCACTCTCTGGTAAGTTTTCACTAAGCTCTGGGCCTGTTGCATTTTTAATGTAAAATTCTGTTGTTCCTATCTGCTCGATCACTTTTATTCATTTATTTTATTTTATTTGCAGAAGTAAGTGTAACCACTTTGAAGAGAATTAAAAAGGAAGGTGCGGTGAATGAAGGTGTCTGGAGGACTCCGGGTAAAAAAAGACCCCACCCGTCAACAGTGTCTAACCTAGATAGTTTTGACATGGATGTTGTGCGCAATAAATTAAACGAGTTCTACATTGTAAAAAAACAAGTCCCCACACTAAGAACTTTGTTGGCAGAGCTCAAAGAAAGTATTGGATTCAGTGGATGTCATGAGACTCTTCGTCAAATACTACTGAAGAACGGCTTCGAATTCAAGAAAAACAAAAATGAACGATCATTGTTGATAGAGCGTTATGACATCTCTGCATGGCGACATCGATTTTTAAGAACAATAGCTTCAAAGCGTTCGGAAGGAAAACCCATCATTTATTTAGATGAGACTTATGTCCACAGATCTTACAAGCCTAAGAAGTGTTGGCAAGGCCCATCAACAAGCGGTGTAGTTGAAAACATTTCATCCGGGAAACGCTATATCATTGTCCATGCAGGATCGGAGAAAGGCCCTGTTCCAAATTCATTGCTAGTATTTAGCACTAAATCGAAAATGGCAGACTACCATCACGATATGAACGCTACGAATTTCAATAAATGGCTACAAGAAAAGCTCCTGCCAAATCTGAACGAGCCAAGTCTGATAGTGATGGATAATGCGTCATATCATTCTGTCATTATTAATAAGGCACCAACAACTCAAACTCGCAAACCAGAAATTAGAGAATGGCTTACATTAAATGGTATTGCATTTGAAGAATACCATACTAAGGCAGAACTACTATGTTTTGTAAAACAAAATACACCAAAACCTATTTACGAAGCGGATGAAATTCTGAAGCATGAAGGTCATGAAGTATTAAGACTGCCCCCCTATCATTGCGACTTGAACGCGATAGAACTTATATGGAGTTTGGCAAAACGAAAGGTGGCAAATAGAAATGTAAGCCTGACTTCAGCACAATTTGAAATAGTTGTAAACGAGTCATTTGAAAGCATAACAGCAGATGATTGGAAAAAAATGACTGACCACGTTATCCACGTAGAAGCCAAATACAAAGAAAGAGACAGAATTACAGAAGATAATTTAGAAAGTTTTATAATTAATGTGGGAGGAAACAGCAGTGATACCAGTGACTCCGATGTATCACTTCAAGTAGAATTTTTAGATTCAGATTTTGATTACGGTGAATAAAAAATTGTTTACTTAATAAACTATTTCATTGAGACTCGTTCCATTATCATAATGGAATGAACACCTATTAAATTAAATTTATCTGCCAAATCAGCCTTTTTAATGTAACACCTATTAAATAAGCTTTTTTTATTTAGCAAAAAAGAAAAAGTAAAATAAAAGCCCTATCAATGCATTTGTGTTCTTTCAACTTAATTATTGTCACATGTGCCTTTTTAAGTTAAAAAATATGAATTTGGATGTTAGATGTTTTTGGGCTTCTTGTAACTTTGTGCTAAATTAAGATAGATTTTTCTTTTAAAATCAGGCGGATGCAGCTTTTTTTCCTGATTCCGAATATGTATATAACTCAATTTTGAAAAAAATGTTAGATGTGCCCTTTTTTGTTACGAGGGCAGTATAACTGGTACAGGTATTGAAGTAAGTGCTTAGTATCATTATGAATGATACTAAGTACTTACTTCAATACCTTGATACTAAGCACTTACTTCAATACCTGTACCAGTTATATTACTGCTTGGCGGTAGAAAAAATGGTACACACCTAGGCCTTGATATATTACTCTTATTTATCTCAGAATGTTAATTTTATACATCATCATTTCAACAATGGGCTGGAATAAAAATAAGTGTTTTTATTTAAAGAATAATATCAAAGTATCAAGGTAGGTTATTCCAAGTATCCCTAAAATTTACGGGTTGCCATACTGATATTTTTTGAATTTGCCGCAATTTTTCAGTGTCTACTTTCATTAGACAGACTCTATCTTTACTTAGGTAACTGAAAGTTGAAACTACAATCAAATTTTAGTGGGTAGTCAAATTTATGTGACTTGAGGAAACATTCAAAAATGTTTTGCAGATCTAGTTATTTAATAAAGCGCTCCAACTATTTTTGGAAGTTATCTAATTTCTTCACTGCTAAGACTGCAAGTTCAATCGCCAACGAAGGACTATTGATAAGTGATAGTTGTGTTCAGAAGTTGAAACAGCTTTGTGATAAAAATGACAAGTTCCTGAGATTAATAGTAGAAAGTGGGGGATGCTCGGGATTCCAATATAAATTTGATCTGGACAGCAAAATAGCTGATGACGACAGGTAAAGCTTTTCTAATTTTGGCATTTCATAGGCACACACAGCATAATTTTGTGGTGTAATCGTCCACGGAACTCTTTACCTCTGTTATAAAATTAAAATCTAGTTGATGATGCTAGTTTATTTATTTCCAGGATATTTGAAAAGAATGGAGTCAAGGTGGTTATAGATGAAACCTCTTTAGAGTACATAAAAGGTGCAACTGTCGATTATCATACAGAATTGATTCGGTCGGCGTTTAGAGTGCTTGATAATCCTAACGCTGACTTGGGATGCTCATGTGGTGCTAGTTTTTCGATTAAAATTGACTGAAAATCACCTATCCTCACTTAGGTTAGTATTTATTTGCAATCATGAAGATTGAATTTTCATAAAACATCACATTTTCGTTAGCGAAGTAGAGCTAAGAGTTCAATAATCAATGATTTTTTTTAATACAAAATGAATAGAGAACTTTTGGCTTACCCTTTTATTAATATTCATCTGTAAATATAAAAGTTGTGAAAATGAGGCTTATCATTACCTCTGTTGCCTGCTACTTATGCATAAACTAAAGTCAATAGGTAAGAGTTATGTATACCTAATAAAGTACTTTTGTACAGTACCAACATAGCTTTTTTTTTAATTTAGTTAAACTGTGTTTTTTGGATGTAAAAATTTAAAAGTTGAGCAGTTTTTACATACCTTTTTGAGTCTTCTTAATATCTGTAAACTAGTGCTGTGATATTACTATGTTGTTTTAGTAAAATTAATTTGAACAATACAATTCGATGTACTTAGCTAAAAATATGGTTTTAATTCCAAACTTTTTTCAATGTTAGAATAGATGACAAAGTAAATACTAGTATTATAATCCGAAGTTTGTGAAATGAATACACTTAGAACATAGCCTAACTTAGATAAAAGACTACTTATTATACACATTCACAGTTTAAGAATCAACCGCTCCAAGTAAGCCAGTGGGTGTTGTAAGAGTTGACTAAGGAAACCTGCTAGAGGCAATGCAGCAGCTTCTCTTTGTATATCACCTCACCAATCTGCCTACCAAGAGTGCCAAGCATGTTGATTACTGTACAAATCAAGATGAAATTTGGCATACATTTAGAACATAGCCTAACTTAGATAAAAAGCTACTTATTACACACAGTCACAGCTTAAGAATTGACCGCTCCAACTCAGCCAGTGGATATTGTAAGAGTTGACTAAGGAAACCTGCCATAGGAAGGGCAGCAGCTTCTTTCTGTATTTTTAAGCACCTTACCAATCCGCCTACCAAGAATGCCAAGTGTGGTTATTGTGACAAAACCCCCCTTGTTTGGGGGAGCTACGGAAAACAGCATCATTTGGTAACCCCTTGAAAGTTTACACTTCTACTGCTAGAGGGTTACACAGTTGATGAGGTTGTCTGTACATTCAGCAGCAGTAGGTCTTTGTGCTGTTGAGTCCACGGATGGGATGCCTACTCTCAACATGTGATTCCTAATATAGAGAACCTATTTATAATGAAACAACCATGAATGCTGTTCATTTAGGCAGGTAAATATATTTATTATTTTGTCAAAATTATAAGAATAAACATTCTACACCTTAGGTTACAACTATCTTTAATTTTCCATCTGTACTAGAACCATTGTGTTTAAAACATGTGGTGTAGTATTTTTTAATGTGATTGTGACACATTCATTGCAGCCCAAACATTGTCCAGCTTCGCAGAGGGCAAAGTGATCAGGGTGTCATTTTTATTGCCATTGTTGTTGTTTGCTGGGAGTCTGGAAAATTAGTTAGGAAATTATTAATTTGCATAAATATACATAATTGACTTGATTTGGTATCTCAAATAAGTACCCCTACTTAACACAAAAAGGAGGTAAATAAGCCAGTTGACAGGATGTATAGGTATTAACACATTCACGCCTAGCCTAGGCCGGTGAGACTCGGGGGCGGAGCGGGGCGAGCCGCTGCTCCGCTGTACGGAGCACTTGAACATGGCAAGTGAGTCATGGGCACTCTATGTGCTTGAATATTGCTCTAGTAGCACGGTCTTGCCCTACTAGTTCAGGGTTTGCAGGACTGAGGCTGAACAGTGTACCTTCATTGAGATCGCCGATTGAGTACGGTAAAAGAACAGATGGTTGTGGGCTGTTGTCCTAAGATACTTACTGCTGGAACTCCCCGGACGAAGTGTTGGCATCGTTAACCTTCTTCACATTATGCGGCGAGTAGCGGTTGTAGAGACCCCATATACTGTTCATCAGCTTACTGTTGTACTTCAACGGAGATGGTTCCATCACTAAAATAATTTGTTAACATTGAATTGACCCAAAACATTTAGGTAAACAAACAAGGTCAAGTAGATGCCTACTCAGGTTCACCTGGGTGGGAGATAATCAATGTAGGTAGCATTTCCTTCCTGGGTAGGAAGGAAATGCTACCTACATTGATTATCTCCCAAAAACTGGGCATTCAACGTATTTGAATGCATGATTGTAAAAACCCCCCCTCAGACCACTTTTTTCGATTTCCTTTTTATGATAGAAAAATTATGTTTTTATCAAGCCGGATCGATTTAGCGTAAAGACACATCTCGAGCATATTTCTTTTCCGCAGAGTTAGGGGTACCAAACTTTCGACGAGCGTAAAAACCCACCATGTACCTGGATGAAGCGGGTTTTTACAATCATCCTTAAGGCAACTCTTGAAAACTGATAGCTTGACTTGGCATATTTGTTTTTGTTTTTATCAGCTTTATTTACAGTTGTTACGTAATTATTCCACCATTAGATTTTTTGTGGGATGGTCCACCAGTTCAAAGTCGCTCAGCGATCTATGGAAAGAGCTATGCTCGGAGTTTCTCTGAAGGATAGGATTCGTAACTAATACATCCGACAGAGAACCAAAGTTATCGACATAGCTGCCCATATCTCGCGAAGAACCGACCACCGCTGCGCTGGGGTAAACGGGTTCTCGAGTGGAGACCGCGACTCGGCAAACGTAGTGTAGGACGCCCTCCGGCCAGGTGGGATGACGATCTGCGAAAGACTGCAGGCAGATGCTGGATGCGGCAAACTGAAGACAGGGCGCTATGGCGCTCCACAAAGTACCTACTTTTACTACATAATCGGGGAGGCATATGTCTAGCAGTGGGTGGACTAAGATGATGACGTAATTTTTTACTGCTGATTGTCATTGTCACTTATTTTGACGCTGATTACTTTTTGGAAGGAAAAATTATTAAAAAAAATCAAAAAAAAAATGTATAGTGATCGTTTCAGTATTACAAAAGTCTGCACTGTCGCTTTAAACAAAAGACCGACGTGTACCGAGAACGGAGAAGGTTCACTTCAGTATCTCCAAGTTCCATCACCTAACATTTAAAAAGGCTGGAAGCGACGTGCCTGTAAGAATGATGGAATAAATTGATGGAATGGTGAAAAATACATTTCTGCTGAAGATGAGGCCACATATTGTCATACCACTATCACAAGAACCTGCGTACGGAACAAGACAGCTTAGCATCAACTCTAAGAAAATGACAGACCTAAAAAAGTGCGTTGAATTTGAGCCAGAAGAAGAAAGAGTAAAGTTTTGGAACGAAATTTTGGAATGGCCTTTATATCTGACTGATAATGTCGAAGATGACGAACTAGATTATTATGTGCTTACGTAACCTAACAGCTTCGTTGTTAAGGTTAAGTAAATAAAACATAATAAACATACAAAAAAGTTGTAGGTAACTACTTTGATTCTAAAAACACACCTCGTACGATGTGATGTGATGACTGTAAAAACTCATCTTATCCGAAATTTTCAAAAAAATATTCCAAATAACTAATACTTAATAAATCTATAACTATATATAAAAGAAAGTCGTGTTAGTTACACTATTTATAACCCAAGAACGACTGTACGGATCTCGGTGAAATTTGGCTGCGAGGTAGATGGTATCCCGGGGCCGGACATAGGCTACCTTTTATTCCGGAAAAAAGCGTGCGAAGCCGCGGGCTGCAGCTAGTAATGTATAAAAAAAATTACATATTAATGTATAAGAAAAATGACATACCTATGGCCTCTTTTGTTTTACTTCATTTATATACACAGAAAAATAATTAGGAACATTTTTTTACACCAGATAGTTTTTATTCATTTAGATAGATAGATAGATAGATAAAGGTTTTTATTTACGACTTCAGACACACACATACCTACATATCAGACTTAGCAATTAAACTGGATAGTAAAAAGAAACAATAATAAAAATACAGTATCTGGCGCAGCGCATCAGCATTGCCATACAGGGGGCAATGCAGCCAGCGCTGCAGCGTCTTGGGGACGCTTCCGACTAGTATTGATATGGATCAGTTGAGCTACCTGTAGATTGTTTGCAACAGTCTGCAGATAGCTTAATTGTTTCAATTGTAAATACTAGTCTAATTTGTTTTTATTTTTGGATTGTAATTTTCTTGGTCAATGAATAATAAAAAAAAAAAAAAATGTTGTATAAGTAATAAAAACAAATAATAACAAAATTAAAATCTAAGTAAAATGTCTGTGTGTAATTTCCCGAAACTTTTGCTTTTGATCTGAGGGGGGTTATTATATTCATGCATTCATTTGTATACGCAGTACCTACTCGTTTATCTAATCTTATGGTACTTATTAGCTGTTACAAGAAGAAAAAAAGAATTCGCATTTGAGATTGTGAGTAGGTAGGTTAGGTTCTAACATAATAAAGTCCCTTGCGTATCTCTGGGTACCCTAGTAGGTACCTACTATGAGAAAAAGATAAGGCAAATTGCACAAAGTGGATGACATTTATGCAGCTCAGCTCCCAATGAAACCTATTACCCACAATAATGAATACTTCCATTTGTCTATTGCTTACATGAAGTGTTAAAGAATTTCTCCGGTTCAGAGCCTTTTGAAGTTTTAGACAGTTTCATGTCTTTGTGCTGCTGGGTCTGGCGGATGCGGCCGGCAGAGAAGGCGGACGGCGGGATCGAAGCCATCGTGTTTTGCTGACAGGCTGGAAAATAATAGTTTGAGCAACATAAACTAGGTACCTAAATTAGACGCCTGATAAAATGACCATAGCAAGGTAGTTAACACGCAATTTAACTAACACTGATGTGATTTTCCATTGTGCTCCGTTCAACTCCTCTTTTGTGCGTCTAAAAATAAAACCTACCTTTACACAGTTTGAAAAATATGTTCTTTAACGTCAGATTGCTGATAGATTCAATCTTGAAGCTCTGTGGGCCTCTGCAAACGCCTGCGCTGCTCAAATTAGTGCCAAGTAACACCATCAAATCAATATGACTTCAAAAGTATAAGAAAACAGAGACAGGAAGGGTGCGGGTGCTACGGAGACCGAGTATCCACTGATCAAAATGGCAGCTAAACGAAACATGCATGACCCCTGACAGCAAGTTATCAGTTCTCGGCGGAGACGTAATGTAACTAGGTACTCTACCTCTCAGAGATAGATAACTGTTGTATATAAATTCACCTACCTTCTTGGAATAGGGAGCACTGGAATCGACACTTCTGTTTTCTGGAACATAATAGTTAAAACATAACGTGCTAGAATAATAAAAATATGCAATTTATGTAGGTACACATGCAGCATAAAAGCTTCTATTAAAGGTAGATACCTACTTACCATCATCGTCATCATGGATCGTAGTCTGAACTTTGAGCTCGAATAGCTTTGAATAGGTTCACAGTTCAATTTCTCTGAATAATCAATCACAGATTATTCACCCGAAGACCTAGAATAGTTTTACCCAAATCCATCACGATTATTTAGTCTTCAATTAAACTAATCGTGACGGGTCTATTCATTTATTGTGCTCTTTAAAATGTATAAGTACTTAAAACATAAGAATATTTTATTTATTAATAATAACAACATTCACCTTTTGAGTTCACTAGGATCAGGGGATAAAGCTGGGAGATCCTGGTGAACTCACTCGCTCTATGAATCAAATAGGATTCAAACAGATTTTACTACATCGATGGTTTCAAATGATAATCAAAAATCAAATGTTAATTTGTTTTTGACAGTGCCAGATGCCAGGCAGGCCGCGCCGCGTCTGTCTTGGAGAAGCCATACCTAGGTACCTGAGGGAACCAATAAAATAAATTTATTATTTCGTTGTATCGATCCCTATTTATCGTTTTAGAAGTTGCTGGTGATTCCCGAAAGTAGGTACTGAATACCTATAAGAAACTACCTACCTACTGACATTTGTCGACAAAGTTGCGCGTAGGTAGGTATAAGTACAACTACGCAAATGAGAGTAGGTATTTGCGTCACTGTTCATGGCCGGCTTGCCAAAACATCGAATGACATAGTTTGAGCACCCATATTAGTAGATTTGTTTTGTTCAGACATTTTTGCATCATGGACATTATCAGACTTATCAGTCAGTGAACACTATTCGATATTATCAAGGCCAGGCATACTCAAAGTGTGCTCCGCGAAGCCTGTATAAGGGCTCCGCGAAAATACTGGTCATAATTAAAAAATATGCTAAGGAAATAAGGTTGCATAAAATTCAATGTTATACGACAGTCATAATTTTAAGTAAGTAAATAATTTATTTGTCACATAAATGACACATACAATTGGTTTACTCATTACAAAATTTAAATATAAAGGTAGAGGCACATTTAAGTGTTTTTAACCTATGCTAACGCGCCGCTGGGTTCCTTTTACATACAACTCGCATTTTCGCCACAAATAAACAACAAAAAACGCGACTCGCTTTGCTCGTGGAGAACTTAATGTTGGTTCTGTTCTGTAAGAATGTTGGATTGTAAAATGATGTAGGTACTAAGGCAGCAAAATATTCCAGCCTTTATTTAGTTAGGTTCAAATCCGTCACTGGGGCACAGTCAAATATTTCGATTCCCAAAAGGGTTCCGTCGCTAAAAAACGTTTGTAAACCGCTGCAGCTGATCTACGCCGTTGTTGTTTACGGTTAAATTCACCCACTGGCCTGGAAAACAATTAATTCTCAATACCTACTTTAGAGTGATAGCTTATCAGGAAAAACCTCTTATTTTTTGGATTGTAATCTAGGTAGGTACACTAGTTAGTGACTAGATCATCACATCATAAATAAAAAATGTCTCGGATATTTTGTGTATAACCTTTATCCTTAAATCTATACAACGTTGTACATTCCATTTATGATTTCATTAATTTCATTGTAATACTGAAATAAATTTAATATTTTCTTTAACAATTTCTTACACCTCGTCAGTTTAATACAAAAAATATGATTTTAAAATGTTGAGGTTACTTCGGATTCGTTTTAATTAGCATACCCTGAAACTTTTGTGACAAAAATGACCACTAAAAGCATTCATAGTGCTTCTACATAAAGAGGTAATACATTTACTATTAAATAATATCTATTAAGTACCTAGGTCGGTGCTGCTGGCACTATTGTATAACGATTAACATCATAATAAATGCTGAAATTTATCTAAAACATAATTACACTTCACAAGTATAAATTAAACCATGATTAAAACAATTGAACATAGATTATTGGTAACAGTATATTCTGGCACTATTTTATTTGTACACAAGTTACATTACAGAATCATTTCATTTCAAAGTTTACGAGAAAGTTACAATGTGTTACGTACGTTATACACAAACCTATCTTATTTTACTATTTTATTTTATAAATATATAGAGCGTATCAGAGCTTTCTACAAATTGTTAGTGTGTTACGATGTTGAGAGTATTGTTGTGAAATTGTTACGCTTAGGTTAAAACTAAATAATGATAATAAATAGAGGTGTCCAGTCAAATAAACGCGAGTTGTTGAGTGCATCACAATGAGCTCAGTCAGCACCCGTGATGAGAATAGAGTAACCTGAAACAAAATAGATATTGAGAATAAATTAATTTATGGAGGATTAATCGGCTTAGGGCTGATGTATACCGTTTATTGTATTGTGGTATTGAGCCTGTCGAGTGTTTTCTTTTTTATTTTCTGCGAAAACACGACACGCAAATTTATTTTAACATTCTCAGTGTCCATGACATGACGCACATTTAACGTGTATCTCGCCATCACCTAGCAACCAGTCCCCCTGCAAGGGTCACAACAGAGGCTGAGCAATGAACGGGTTAAGAAGATCTTAACTACGACCTTAAAATCGCAATAGAAGATCGATTTTAAAAAAGACCTATTGTGCTAAAATCACCTATCGTAGTTGGAATGATGAACACTAAATTTTATCTATGTGCTAAACTTATTAGTCATTGGTGTCAATTCAGATGTCGCCAAATTTAAACTAAACTAATTTGAAAGCACTTAAAATGATGCCATCCTTTTTATTTTGTTTCGTTATTAAGAAAAGGACGGCAAAATTTTTAGTACTGGTTTAGTTTCTTTTTTATTCTATTCGTTATCGTACGCGCAATTGGAAACTGACATTGGCAAACCATGATGCAGAGCCAAACGAAGATTTTTATTTTATTAAATTACAGTTGATTTTAAAATCTGGTTAGCTGGCAGAGCAGCTGTTGGTTGGCCGAAGGCCAATCGCTCGTCCGAGTTAACACTGCAGCGACGAAGTTAGGAAAGACCTACAAGAACTTCGTGTCGTCGACTGGACTGAATCGGCAAAGGACAGGGACAACTGGCCATCTATGTGTCGGAGGCCAACACCCACTTCGGGTAATTAAGGTACCTGAGATCTAGTAGGTCCAAATGCCCGGCGGCACCGTCTTGCACTCAGCCTGGTCCAGTGTCTGGTCGATGACGGGTCTGTAGATCAGCTCGGTAGCGCCAGACTCGGGGTCTGTTTCATCCTAGGACCACAATATCAGCCAACAAGTAAGTAAGGTACCTGAGATCTAGTAGGTCCTAATGACCGGCGGGACCGTCTTGCACTCAGCCTGGTCCAGCGTCTGGTCGATGACGGCTCTGTAGATCAGCTCGGTAGCGCCAGACTCGGGGTCTGTTTCATCCTAGGACCACAATATCAGCCAACAAGTAAGTAAGGTACCTGAGATCTAGTAGGTCCAAATGCCCGGCGGCACCGTCTTGCACTCAGCCTGGTCCAGCGTCTGGTCGATGACGGGTCTGTAGATCAGCTCGGTAGCGCCAGACTCGGGGTCCGTTTCATCCTAGGACCACAATATCAGCCAACAAGTAAGTAAGGTACCTGAGATCTAGTAGGTCCTAATGACCGGCGGGACCGTCTTGCACTCAGCCTGGTCCAGCGTCTGGTCGATGACGGGTCTGTAGATCAGCTCGGTAGCACCAGACTCGGGGTGCGTTTCATCCTAGGACCACAATATCAGCCAACAAGTAAGTAAGGTACCTGAGATCTAGTAGGTCCTAATGACCGGCGGCACCGTCTTGCACTCAGCCTGGTCCAGCGTCTGGTCGATGACGGGTCTGTAGATCAGCTCGGTAGCGCCGGTCTCAGGGTCCGTTTTAACCATAGTGTGCTTCCGCCAGTGCTGTTCGAAGGGTAGCTTTGTCTGAAACAAAAACATAATTTTATAGGGATGTTATGTAAATTCTGATTTCACACCTTTCTTTTTCGTCGAGGGTTAAAAATACACGTACCTATAACTTAAAATTAGATTACATACGCAACAGTGAAACTGATAATGATATTGTATAAATTTTGTTGAAACTTTATAGATTTTTTTAATACAATGAAATGTTGATCATCTGCTTGTATTTATCTTTTTAAGTATAATCCTCAAATTACTTAGTTTTTTTTTTACCGAAACCTTACCCTGTTTTCGTTGTTATCGCGAAAAGAGGCTAGGAAAACCTATTTTTATAACATTTAATGCGACTTTTTGCACAAAATTAAAAAATACGAATTTTTGTTATAACAAAAATTCGTAATAAATCTATAGGTTTACTGTATCTTTTAGTACCCGTAATATTTTATAAAGTTCAATGGTTTTATCGGAAAACGAAGCGGAAAACAACAAGTTTTATGAACTTTTGAAAACGCGCCCTTATAAAGACCAAATAACAACACAATGCTTCTAAAATAGTCACATAAAAAATACCTACCGTTACGTTATAAATTTAATTATTAATAAAAATTTATTTATTAATAAAAATTTATTTATTAATAAATTTTAATTAATTGAAACTCGGAAATAAACTCCCTTTGAGAATGAACGCCAATGATACATTACTCTTTTCAACCTGAAACAAAAGTAGTTACAGAACCAAACTTTGTAGCAAGCTCATACCTGTCCATCCAAAGGTTTAGAGTAGTCATATTCATCGCGCCTAGTCTTGAAGTCCTCCCTCGCGTGAGCGCCTCGCGACTCCTCCCTGGCCAGCGCTCCGTCCACGATCTGAACGGAGTTGATCATAAGGTTCTGCAGCTCCAGGGTTTCTACCAGATCACTGTTCCAGATCAGAGACCGGTCTGATACTTTGATGTCGTTCATTTGTTTGTAGATCTCGTGGATTTGCTTGTGCCCTGGAAATAACGTGTCATGATTATGATTATTGCCTGATTATTCATTTGTGTGACTTGCCGAGACATTTTTGTATGATCTGCAAATATTGGTTTCCGGTCAGGTTATTTCCTGTGTCTAATAATAGGAAGCGAATTGAACGGTTTTTTTTTAAGATTTTGGTAGCATATTGAACCTTACCTCTACATTTAATCATGTAAGAAATGTGTGCCATATGTTGTGGAGATCGGGTGAACAATAAATAGCTATTAGAATTTTCAATACACCTATCTATGAGAAATACTTGTGGCATATTTACTGATTGGATTATAACGAGGCTTATTCTGATGTACGCTCTTTCTAACATTGTAATCGGACAATATGGCGAAGAATTATCTCACATAGAGAATCCAACCAATTCAGAAGTAATTTTCATATTCAACATCCTTCGTTGGTTTTACCTTCCTCGAGTGTGCTTTTCTGCCTGAAGACAGCTGCGTTCTTCTGCATGCACTTTTGCATCTTGAGTCGCAGGTCGGCGGTCGCCACCGAGCCGTCGGCGTAACGCACTTTGTCCAGGTTCGCTACGGACGCCTCGCCGGTCGACTGTAACAAAAACAGGCTAAATATTACAAACGATGCTTTAACCCAGACGAATTTACTTTGAAACTGATTATAAAGATGAAAACGATCCACCTGCTGCACTGATTCACTAAGCCTAGTTTAGAAAACTTTAGATGAAGTAACCTTCAAACAAAATATACTAAAACAAAGTCGGTTCATCTGCTCTAAAGCAACGAACAGACTTAGATACACACCTTTAGTGTACAATACCGCTTTGTTTGAATTAGTACGCCCAAAAGTTAGATCCATGTCCGCCACATAAAATTCCGCAGCCATGCAGCACTGCTGTTTCTAAATATAACCCCACCCCCAAGCCCTTCCTCAGTAGTGCTAATGTAGCTGGCATATGGCAATGGCCCTGTAATCGCGCTTTGCATGACGCATTCGGAACTAATTTACAATATCGCGTGCTGTGTTTGTTGATAACGCTTTACGCAGCCAGCAGTAGATTGATCGTTTCGAGCGTTCGACAGTTGAGAGCAGTACATACGTCTTTGAGCGGGGCCTGTGCGTCGCCCGGGCGGCAGGTCTCGGCCACGGTGAGCGCGCAAGCGCGGCCGAACACCACGATGTCTAGCAGAGAGTTGGCCCCGAGCCGGTTGGCGCCGTGCACGGACGCGCAGGAGGCCTCGCCCGCCGCTAGCAGGCCGGGGACGATGGTGTCAGACCCGTTGTGGAAGCCGATCACCTGGAATAATAACCTTGTTAGCGTATTGAACTGACAATTTTGGTTTTTATTGCTGGCCACAAATATTTTTTGAGATGACCAGCAATGTATTGCAAAAAACAAAGGAAAATCACGCATGGCCGCCGACGGCGCGGCGATGCAGTTACTAAATGAGCCCTTATTGGTTGATGGCGTGGGTGGTGGCGCACGCTTACCGCGAGCATTCGCCTGAAATATAACAATCCAACATTGCATATCTGCCGCGCTCAGAATCACTTTAAGCCACTCCTAAAGTGCCATCCTAAAGCTGATATATTTTCAAAAAAGGTACTTTTTTACATTACAACAAATATGTCTGAAATTTTCGGAAAATAATGGAATTTTAATTTATTTTTTTTCCTACCGACTTGTTCCGTGTATCCTTTTATTTTGCTGTTTTGCGGTAGGTATTATAATTTTTAATGAGCTTGTTTCTTTTTTATACATATGTGTGTATATTTCATTTTTGTGTTAATTTTTATTGTAATTTTAAGTGTGTTTGTCTTTTTTGTGTAAAAATTGTTATTTTATGCCTTTTTTATATGAATAGTATTCTGCTGTGTAATTTTTATTGTATTTTAAAGTGTTGTTCTATTTTCTAAAGTATAATGGTTTAGGCTAAGAGGTTGGTTAGGGAATGTTATATCTCTATGGCCAGATAAATGAAAATATTGTAATTTGAATTACAATATTCGAGAGAGCGGCTTTGGGAAAATGTTTGCAACAATTAGTTACCTCTCCCCGGAAGTTAGTAGGAGTGCCGCCCATGTTGTAATGCACAGTCGGCAGCACGGGAATCGGTTCCTTGGTGACGTCGACCCCCGCGAAGATCATGGCGGTCTCCGAGATGCCGGGCAACCGCTGCGCGAGCTGGTCGGGGGGCAGGTGGTGCAACTGGAGGTACACGTGGTCCTTCTCGGGACCGCAGCCGCGACCTGGGAGTAACGTAAGATTTGTTAGAGGATGTTTAGACGTAGGAAGTCCGCGCGGAGGCAAACCTCGCGGTTTTAGTTTATATAGTCGTTCATAATAGCCAGCCGGTCAGAATGTAACAAACATAGAATTAAAACATAATTATAAATTCCGATTTTTCGTACAGCCTAAAAGATATTAGTTAATAAAGTTCATTTTAACATAGAATTAAGGTTTTGAAGATAAGAATGATAAAATTATTAGATTCTGGTTTGATTGTTTTGTATAGGTCGCGTCAGGAAAGCAGTAAAAACTACTCTCAAGTTCTCAACTTCAAATTTTACGGCCAAAACGTTTAACAGACATAAATTACTTAACCATTTAAAAACCGGACAAGTGCGAGTTGAACTTGCTTGTAGAGAGTGCTTGGGAGAGAGTTCAGACTCCAAAAACCGCAATGTTTATCACACGACGCGACGTCGCGACTGGGCAAGTCCGTAGCCACGGGAGCGTATGGCCCCATGAAACGTTCTCCCTTCGCGTTCACGAGAAACCCACCTTCTCCGCGGCAACCCTCGGCCTTGGTTATCACATACCTTCCATGATCTCCACAGTCATAGCTCGGGACACTACGTCACGACTAGCCAGGTCCTTAGCGACGGGAGCGTACCGCTCCATGAAGCGTTCTCCCTTCGCGTTCACGAGGAACCCGCCTTCTCCGCGGCAACCCTCGGTTATCAGACATCCGGCGCCGTAGATACCTGGCACAACAGAAAACCTTGAAAAGACTTGATAGCGCTACACAACATAAAATATTTAAAACAACCTTTAGTCTATGGCTTTCTTTAACTACGAGAAATTCAAATTCAAAAAATGTGAATTATTACGAATTTTAAATGATTTTTTCACCGATATACCTTATTTAATTTAATATAACAATAGCTTACCAATAAAGAAGAGCATCTTCTTTAAAATCATACATTTAAAATTGTAATTAATTTGTTGTTATTATTTTTCTGTAAATATTTTAAAACTACTTTAAAACGCTGCGCGCAAATTATTTCAAGTCAGTCCCATACACATCGCGCGCTAGGCGTAAACGCTCTTAAGTCAATTGCAACGGGATTTTTACCATGATTTGAGTATTGAGCATTCCAATATTTCGGCACAGTTTCATGCGCCATGAACACGGAATAACTTTTGTGCTAATAACCATAATGGATTTAAAAGATTTACACAAATTACGCCTTTAAATAGTATACATGTCATGTTTAATATTGTTTGAAAATAGTGATGTCCGACCAGACTAATTTATAACTGTCTACAAATGCAACAAAGTTGACACATTCTGACATAAGTATGTTCCACATAAAACAGTTTCGACTAGGTCGTTGACCAAAAGTTACGTCATTAGGTCAACGACCTAGTCGTAAATTGTTTATCTGCTGAAGTCAATTACCTATTCATACTAATTACATAATACAACATAACGAAGTTACTACACTTATTGAGCTCTAAGAAAATTAACGTAGCGTAACCCCTTTATTTACAACTAGTTTCTGCCCTCGGTTTCGCACGTGTTGTTTCTATGGAAACGCTCATGCTTGAGGTTGTAATGTAAATTTACTATAGCGTGTAGGTAGGTTATACCTAGATAGATACTTACCGCCTACTGGCCCCCGAGATATAAGGTACTATTAGCTTCTGCATTACTTTTAAGAACTTTTTGTATGTCATTACAAGTGATTTTTTCAACTATATAAAAATAAGTCGGGTTTTCCTTCCTGACGCTATAACTCCAGAACGCACGAACCGATTTCCACGGTTTTGCATTCGTTGGAAAGGTCTCGGGCTCCGTGAGGTTTATAGTTACATAAAACGAAGCCACCTGGTGGCGAAACGGAGCTCGCCGGGTTTGCTAGTGAGTTATCTTTAAACCTAACGTTCAAAGGTTACCGAGGCGGTCGAGCCCGTGGATATCGTAAGACCAAGGGAGCCTTACCACTCTTACCAGTGGAAGGGCCGCAGCTTCCGCAGGTATATCGAACACCTTCATTGCGCTCACCGGTCCGTCTACCAAGCCTGGTGATAATGGCAAAACTCCCTTGCTTGGGGGAGGCATATTCAGCAGTTGGCGTATGTTGTCTGGTAGAGATCGCTCGTGAGCGATAAGACGCCAATTGTCGCTTAGTTTTTATGTTGTGTAAAAAGTTTCTATTAGAATTTAAGTGTGCAATAAAGTATTTCCTATCTATCTGTGTGCTGATAAGGTATAAGCGGTAGAGCCCCACCAGTGGGATGGAACTGCACAAACTCCATGTCTTCGTTCTGCAAGCCGGCGCGCGCCGCCATGGCCGTGCCGTCGCCTGTGCACGTGTGGGCTGAGGTGCAGCTGAAGTAGGAACGTCCTGTACCACCAGTGGCTAGGATCGTGTTCTTGGCTTGGAACCTGCAAACAACAAGCTTGTTTTCGACTAATATTTAAGTAGTCCTATCTTACTTCGTTGGTCACTTTTAATCTGAAAAACACAAAAATTTTTAATTGGTAGTCTCTGCCCTGCAGATTTACTAGCATCATAGGTCTCCTTACCACATTTATCAATACAGAATCGGCATAAGTCGATAAAAAAGCGTCTACGGCGGATGTGAAGATACTGCCACGCGTCGTCCGAAGCGAGCCTCTGTGTCGACGTCATTTTCAACCTTATGTTGGTAGTTATAAAGCTTTATAGATAAATTTTATCGACATGGAATTGGATAATGTGGAATATAAATGTTGGATTGTATTGTACTGAAGTTTATATCTCGTACCTATGTAGCGTTCCATCCTCAAGGTTTAGCGCGATACATCCCTTGCAGACGCCATCTTCCATCAGAAGGTCCAATGCGAAGTACTCGATGAAGTACTCACAGTCGTAGCGTAGAGACTGGCCGTAAAGAGTGTGTAGGAGAGAGTGACCGGTTCTAAGGACAACATGTTAACAGTTTGGATGTAAAATAATTTGATTGTTTTGAACTAAAAACAGTCTAAGTTTGGCGGGATAAATACTAATCCCTTGGGAATACAATTATTATGGCACCATCTCGGGGTCATTGTCTACAAAATAGCAAGAAAATCTTGAAAATCGGTCCATTATTGACGGAGAAATCGGCGAACATACAAACAAACAGCAGAACATCGGATGAACTGATTTTGATTTTAGGTTTACGTACCTCAAAAGAATAAAAATAACTATTTTATAATCACTTGTGTCAGTCTGACTGTTTGTCAAACACAGCCAATTTGCTTCCCGAATCGACTGTAAAGAACTGTTTTTTTGATGATAAAGGGCGACTTGATCCTCTTGATCAAGATGCCCTTCATTTTTCTTCTCTTTCTTGCTTCTGTTCTTTCTTTGCTATGTTTGGTGAAAAGCAGTTTTAATTTTCTAAACGGTATTAATCTCTGTAGGTACTCTTGTTCCAAAGTAAACCCATTATTAAAAATCATAAAGTATTTAGAGCCAGCATAACAGTGTTATTAATTATCTTACCATTTTATGCAATGTTCTACATTAGTGCACACTTTCCGTTCTAAATAGTTGGAGAAAGTACATTATAGTACAGTGCCGTTCATTGCTTGGTAAACCCCCGGTAAAATTTAAAGTAAATTTCAAACAGAAATATACTCAAACTACATAGTATCCTTCGGTAAACTGAAGATAAGATCCGTCAAATGCGAGTGGACTCGCGCGCCGAGGGTTTCGAACGTTTACCAAAAGCATACCAATATGTACTATAGGTACCTGTAGGAGACTTTGCTATTATAATGAATACCTAAAAATTGAAGGTAAATATGTACTATAGGTACCTGTAGGAGACTTTGCTATATAATGAATACCTAAAAATTGAAGGTAAATATGTACTATAGGTACCTGTAGGAGACTTTGCTATATAATGAATACCTAAAAATTGAAGGTAAATATGTACTATAGGTACCTGTAGGAGACTTTGCTATATAATGAATACCTAAAAATTGAAGGTAAATATGTACTATAGGTACCTGTAGGAGACTTTGCTATATAATGAATACCTAAAAATTGAAGGTAAATATGTACTATAGGTACCTGTAGGAGACTTTGCTATATAATGAATACCTAAAAATTGAAGGTAAATATGTACTATAGGTACCTGTAGGAGACTTTGCTATATAATGAATACCTAAAAATTGAAGGTAAATATGTACTATAGGTACCTGTAGGAGACTTTGCTATATAATGAATACCTAAAAATTGAAGGTAAATATGTACTATAGGTACCTGTAGGAGACTTTGCTATATAATGAATACCTAAAAATTTAAGGTACCTACATACATTTCAGTTCAGATGTATCGGTTTGCAAACTTCGGAGTATAGAGGATAATAGTAAAACTTTCGAGTTTTTTTTATATATTTCGAAAAGTATGTAGCCTACAGGAATTTTAAAAACTGTTTTGAGATGTACAAACCGGCACCTTTTATTTGATTCCCCATTCGGTGAGGTAAAAAAAATCAAAAGGGGGATTTGATTTTTTTTTACCTCACCCTTTTTTAATTTTTTTTCGACTTTTTTCAAAAAGTATGAATCCTACAAAATATTCAAGAACTGTTTTGAAATGTACAAACTGATAGCTTTAATTGAATACCCCATTTTACCTTATAGGTCTCTTTTAAAATTTCGACATCCCAATTTTTTTTCTCTACTATTCTTTCTTTTAATCTGTACAGGCGGACGAAATGTATTATTATTTTAAATTACAAGTTATTTGCTGCTGTAGTTGCTGAGATATTAAAGACGGAAAAAAGGACAGAAAAAGCGAGACCTTATGGTCTCGCTCGGTTCGGTTTCGAAACCGATCTCAGATCTTCGAAACCCTAACAACAAAAATAATACTATAGAATTTGGCGTGTTTTAAAAAACGATAAACCGACTTCAAATTCAGGTACCTACATAATATGTATCTATGTCTCGGACGAACGAAATCACCCCTCCCTTACTTTCCCTGACCGAATGTCTATGTTCACGTGCAAAAAATTTAGTTTACTTTGGCGACATCTAGTTATAATTCAAGTGTAATTTAGTTTGATGACACATGGATGAAACTGTTGATGCCCGTTGCCATGGAAACCATTAATTATGTGATAGTGAAATTATCATATTCTGAAGAATTTTTACAAATCTACGTTTTACGGCGCACATAGCGATTCCTCGAGAATCAAACTTATAGGAGACCACCTCAAAATCACTTTTTATACAACAACGAAAGACATCGAAATCTATTAACAATTGGCGCAGATATCACCAAAACTGTAGAAGCTAGTCGTGATTCTCCAAAAATATTATGTTGCTTTTTAAGTTTAACGGGATAAATACTAATCCCTCGGGAATACATTTTTTATTGGACCACCTCGTAGTTCTCTATACAATTAAAAGTATTAGTAAAATCGGTTAGCCATAGGCGGAGATATCAAGTAACATACATACATAAAAAAAACATATAGACGAACTGAGAACCTCCTCCATTTTGGGTCGGTCATAGTTTTTGGTTTTTAAAAAGCCAAGAATTAATCTCGTAATTACGAGACTAGAACCCGGCATCGGCAGGGGGTTACTTATCTGAACGCCACTGAACATGTCGCTTCGACATGTTTTAAAACCGTTCATCACGCTTCGTGACAATTTCGCACAAAAATCTAATTTACGTATTCACGATTTTTAAAAGAACTTACTTCTTTTAAAAATGTGTCGTAGTTTTGTTCTGGCACCGTGACGTTAAAAGATATCAACTGTCATTTTTGTCTTCGTAATCGAATACGTTGTTTAGTTATCGTTATGCAAATGTAGGTGGGTTTTCAGGCGGTCTTCATTAGTAAACGCACATTAAGTCGGAATATAATATGCATTCCCGTACTGAGTGAAAGTTAGCGGGTTTAAGTCCCGACAAGGTCATACATTTTTGGAATACAATTTACATTCGTAGAATTCTTGAATGAATTCGTCAAACTAAGATAGTTTTTATAGTTATTGATACTTGCCTGTCAGCTACAGCGCAGCACCGATGGGCTTGACCGCCCTTGCCAAACTTGAGGGATTGCCCTCCGAAGGCGCGCTGGTAGATCCTGCCCTCAGGGGTACGGGAGAAAGGCATGCCGTAGTTGTCTAGCTCGATGACAGCGTGAGGAGCTTCGCGGGTCATGTAGTGGATGGCATCCTGGTGTAAATAATCTTAGTTACTTAATGTTAGTAGATATGCTAGCTGTGTGGTGCCGGCTTAGAAATTGTAGCACCCCACTCTTCCCGCGGGTGGCTTAAGTGGCGAGTAAGGGATATCCACTAGGTGCGGGCAGCAGCGCTCCCTGCAGAACAATTCTACCACCGAACTGTGATCTCCGACACGCATGCCCAGCCTGGGGGTTATGGGCATTACCATCTATGATATAAAAGCCAATAAGGCGCTTATCAAGGGGAGGCTTGCGTCCAGCAGTGGCCCAATATAGACGATGAGGATGAGGAAATATGCTAGTTACTGGGCGCTATGGCGCTCATTAGGGGAGGCCTATGTCCAGCGGTGGACTAGTATAGGCTGATGATGATGAAACGATATGTCTAGTATTGTTTCTGTAAAAGTTCGCTTAATTGAGAGCATTTTTCGATGGAAACTATTAAGGTCGGTAAAACCATTTTATGATGTCCAAAAGAAGAAAACGTGGTAAAAGCTTAATTACTATTAAGGTAGTAGATTCGTCTAACTCTAACAACATGTCGGTACAAAGCAAGTCAACCCTCTCGAAACCGTTACGCATCGAAAAATTGTAAATAACTTTAAACTAAACCAACACTTTCATGGCCCACGCGACGTAGCTACTTGCCCATCTCCAGCTCCGTTTAGCGCCGGCAGGCGGCGCACCCCTAAGGGTCGCACTGCCGAGGCTGGGCAGTGAATGCTTTAAGGTTTCCCTCCAGGTTACATTTTATTAAATACTTTTCTTACGAATTTATCGAGTAAAAATTTTAGAATAACGCAAACTCCATGGCGCAAAACTTTGAAATTTTATACAAACATAATTCAGGCCAGGTATTCATTATATCAAGGCCTTATTTGCACATCTGGTTATGAAGTACTTAGGTACATCTAGAAAAAAAAAATCATATCTAAACACTGCCTGGAGACTTAAAAAGAACACTTAGAAAGAAGTTTGCTCATCTAAGACTTAGAAAGTCTTTGATGAGCAAACAAACTTTTCAAAAAGATCTGATTGTACACGGCCGGCATTCGAACTTACGATCTTTGTATCGAAAATAGGACCACCACTTGGCCAAAACACAACGTAGTTTAGCATAAACCTACGTTGTGTGTGTTAGGGGAGGCCTATGTCCAGTCAAAGTCAAAGTCAAAGTCAAAAACTCTTTATTTCCATAAATACAATAAATGTATACTTAGAAAAGGTCAAATTCTTAATAATTAAACACTGACACGGAAATAAAGTGATATTTTTTATTTCAGTCGCTTCGGTACGTAGACTAAAGTAAAGAAGCGACGAAGAAACCTTTAGCCTGTTAGTTGTTATTTTTCGAGTTGGAGCAAATTCCGTCCCACGCTTTTTTATCCTCTAGATAATCTGATATTTTATAGTAGGCCTTTTTACACAGGAAGGTTTTGACAATTTCTTTGAATTTATTTACTGATAATTTTTGCAACTCACTAGGAGTTTTGTTGTAGAAGCGTATACATTGCCCTTTAAAAGATACATTAATTTTGTGTAGTCTAGTTGTGGGCACAGCGAGTTTATGTTTATTCCTTGTATTCGAATTATGTACATCGCTATTTTTAGGGAACCGATTGATATTTCTATGAGTGTGATATTATGTTTCTGTAATGCAGATTCATAGTCTATTTTAATACCTATCCAGTGGTATCTGATTTGTCTTTCTATCATTACATAAAAATGCTTTTGTGGATCAATAACAAAAATGCATGTTTAGTAAAAAATTCTTTATTCAAGTATTGGTGTCAAAGTTATGAAATTAAAAGATAAAATTAATTTAAAGTTTGTTATTAATACCGAGTGTTCCCTCCCCTAGCCTGAATCACTGACTCCATCCGTGTTTTCATTGATGTTACTAGACTTTTGATAAAGTCTTGAGGAATAGCCTCCCATTCCTCTGCGATCGCCTGTTGCAGCTCCTGTAGAGTCGATGGAGGAGCATCTCGGCCTCGAACTCTTCTTTTCAGCTCGTCCCATAGATGTTCGATGGGATTGAGGTCTGGGCTTCGAGCTGGCCACTCCATAACGGTCACATCCACCTCTTGAAGGTACTCGATCACTATGCCAGCAGTATGCGGTCTTGCATTATCTTGCATAAACAGAAAGTTTTCGCCGATAAACCCAGCAAAAGGTACGACGTGGCTCTCGAGTACTTCCTCAATGTATCGTATGGAAGTCAATCCTCTTGATTGGCGACCAGTATTCGGTCCGGTGATGAAGGCAAGCTCGGTTTTTGCTTCCATAGACATGCCTCCCCAAAACATGATTGATCCACCGCCATAGGCGACACGTTCTGTTATGCAGCATTGGGCAAATCGTTCTCCCGATCTTCTATACACCTTCCCTCGTCCGTCGTTGCCATGCAAGCACATCCTGCACTCATCAGAGAACAGGACTGCACTCCACTGCTCTTCGGTCCAATTCAAATGGTCTCGAGCGAACTGAAGGCGGGCTTCTCGGTGGGCTGGGGTCAATTTCGGCCCGTTTGCTGGCCTGTGTGCAGTCAGGCCACCTTCTCTCAATCGTCTTCTGACTGTCCACCGGCTAACTTCTACTTCACGAACTTCTTGAAGTCGTTGGCCCAGTTGAACTGCGTTCAAACGACGATTTCTTAAAGATGTCGTTATAAGAAAGCGGTTATCACGCTCTGTTGTAGCACGGGGACGGCCCGATCCTTGTCGCCGTTGGTAGCCACCAGTCTCTTGATACCTCTGGTATACACGCCGAACGGTAAATCGGCTCAAACTCAATTGTCGAGCCACTTGACTTTGCTTAAGCCCCGATTCAACAAGGGCAACCACTTGAGCGGCTACTTCTGGTGTAGTATCCATTTTCGTGTTCCGTTTGAAGCCAATATCAATAGAGAACCTTTCACACTGTACGTTGGTATGCAAATGATGACCATTCCCTCAATATGCACTCTTTTATACCTGCGATCAATCCCGCCGCCGGCCTTACCTGGATCGAGCGACATAAGGGGGTCTATTGTTTTGTTGCTAATGAGTTGTTTTTAAAGGTAAATGTCAACCCTTTATCAGTTCTGCGAATGCCTAGATTATGCACTTTAATTTAATTTGATTTTAATTTGCTGTAAGCTCCAAATAAAAAAAAAAATTGAACTTTTAAGTAAAAATGTGCGGATGTGCGATTTTATTGCTCTCAAGTGTATATTGACATGGTACTGTCATTATGTTTATTTCTTTGAATTTATCACGCAGGGATTCTCTGGGACCCATACTATAGATAGCACGAACAGCCCTCTTCTGCAACACAAATACGGTGTTAATATCTGCAGCGTTCCCCACAGTAGAATACCATAAGACATAATACTATGGAAGTAGCTGAAATAAACAAGTCTAGATGTATCCACGTCTGTAAGATGACGGATTTTTTTGACAGCATATGCTGCAGAACTAAGTCTCTTCGATAGCTTATCTATGTGTGCGCCCCATTGAAGTTTATTATCTAAGGTGATTCCTAAGAAAACGGTACTTTCTACAATTTTTAACGTTTCTCCTTTTACATTTACATCAGCCTGAACTTGTTTAACATTAGGTAGAATAAATCTAATACATTTCGTTTTGGTTTCGTTAAGCAAAAGATTATTAACATTAAACCAATGGACTACTTTTGAGATTGCATTATTCACATCATCGAAATTCGTGTCTTGTCGTTTCATTTTAAAAATTAATGAAGTGTCATCAGCAAACAATACAATCTCGTGATTATTCTTAACAAGATGAGGCAGGTCGTTAATATAAATTAAAAATAGGAAAGGGCCGAGGATAGATCCCTGCGGTACACCCATTGTAACTACAGACCCCGAAGACCGTTTCCCATTAATGTCAACTCTTTGTATCCTATTACTCAAATAAGATGTAAGAAGACCCAAAGAGCTGTTCCTTATTCCATAGTGATTTAGTTTCCTGATTAATGTTTCATGGTGTACGCAATCGAATGCTTTTGACAAGTCGCAAAAAATGCCTAATGCATCTTGCGACTTCTCCCAAGCATCAAAAATATGCGTTACTAACTCTACACCGGCGTCAGTAGTTGACCTGCCGCGAGTAAACCCGAATTGCTTACTATGTAGCAGGTCATTTCCATTGAAAGCAGCAGTGGACTTACATAGGCTGATGATGATGTGTGTTTGCGTATATATTTTATACTAGCTGTTGCTCTTGGCTTCTTAAGCGCTTTTCAAGTAGCCTTTGTCCGTCCCCGGGATACCATTTACGTCCCAGCCAAATTTTAAGAAGATCCGTTCAGCCATTTAGGCGTGGAAAGTTAACAGACAGACAGACAGAGTTACTTTCAAATGTATAATATTAGTGGATTTATGTCGCGAAAGTTATACAAGATCATGTGATCTTTTACAACTTTCCTGATTTGATAGCGTCATCCATTATTAGGTTGGCATGTAATAAAGACCAGCCGGGCTATTCAGATTCATCGTTACCAACTCATCGACACGGAATTTGACAGAGATTCGCGTTTTTAACAAATATTTAAGCAGTTTTTAATATTTTCTGCTTTCTGCAAGGAATTAAACTACCAGAAAAGTAGTTTCCACAAATCGTAGACCATTTCCTATGAACTCTTTTTACAATAAAGTAATTTTATTGTAAAAAGGGTTCATAGGTAATATAAAAAATTAAAGTAATATATTGGAGCTTTTGGTAATATGTTATTTAGTAACAAATCTCTTGTTATTAATTGCTCCAAAAGTAGTACTAAATCGCCAAATTTGTTATAACATAGGTTCACAGAAAATGTTTTACTATTTATGGAAAACTAATTTTGCGCTATTTATATTCCTTGTAGAACGCAGAAAATATTAAAAACAGCTAAAATATTTGAATTTCGCGGAAATCTGTGTCAGATTCCGTAGCGATGACTCGGTAACGAAGAGTCTGAATAGTCCTGCAGGCTTTGATTATCTATTAAAATAAATACCTACGGAAGGCGAGAAATTATCAACACAAGGATAAACAATCTTATCTGTGACGCTTAAAATTGCTATTTTCTATGCAGCATTTGATTATAGAAACTAGTCTTTCACGTTTTTGTGAGATGAAACTAGACAGCCCAACTTTAATAGGTTTTGATTGTGATGGTTAAAACCTTGGTCCAAAAAACAAGAATTTTCAGTCATCAACAGTCACTAAGATACCGATTTATTCCTTCCCCCAAAGAAACTAGTTTTCTAGTGTCCATTATTAGGAACAAAATATTTAAATTTAACATCTTCCTTCATGTTAAAAGTTGAGTCATGGAAAATGTTGCACAAGATTATGAAATTGATGTAGGTAGGTATCCATGTAGGTGACGTAATGTCTCTTATCTCTGTAATTTATTTTTAAACAACTTCGAAAAAAGGAGGAGGTTCTATGTTAGGCTGAATGTTTTTATTAATGTGTTTTCGTCGATTTCTCCGTCATTTATGGACCGATTTGGATGATTCTTTTGCAGTTGTTGTGTTGTGTGTGTCAGTGTAGAGGACGATCCCGAGGTGATCCCATATTTTTTTTATTCTGGAGTGATTAGTAGTAGTAAGTAGTCTTTTTTTAATACAATCAAATTATTGTTGTCAAACAATAAGGATTATTGTATTGTTTTGTGTTCAGCAATCTATTGAAAAATAGGTGCTTTAATATCTCATACTTTGTATTTCTTATTAACCAGCTTCAAGTGGTCATCCTATCAGACAATAGCGTAAAAACATATTTCATTTTATTTTAAACATTTCACAGATTTAACAAACAAAAATTTTGTAATTTTTGAAGTTTACATGTGACAGGAACGCCCTGTGATTTGTTGCAACGCTGGTGACGTCACAAGCAGTAAACAAAAAGCAAAAAGCAAGTAAACAAAGTAAACCTCGACTGATTGTAGTTCGCGTTTTATGTTTTTGGGTGTTATTTAATATAAAACTCTTTGACCTATCTCTGAAACAGTTTTCTGATAATTTTTGATGAAAATTAGCGGCATAAATGTTCGTCATAAATATTTATAGATATTCATATGTATTCATAGATAGACGAATATCTATGAATATAGATATTCGTCGTATATGTACATACATACATTGTGGTACTACACACCATTTTATCCAATAAATTTAAAGAAAAATTATTAAATTCACTTCAGCTGCACTGTTTTATTACGGTTACTAATTATTTACTTGCGTGTGACGTCACACGTGTCATATGACGAGCACCATTACATTTTTGGCACAGTTTTGGAAATTTAAACTTTATCATAGATTTTTATTATTATTACCGTACCGTAGGTAGATCTCCAGGTAATGAATAATTTTAAACGATTTTCCAAAATAAATCAAATAGCCTATTGCTAAATTGTGGACCGATTTTGATGATTCTTTTGCTATAGTATAGAAACTAATCCCATAAAAATGTTATTCCTGAGGGATTAGTAATTTTGTATTAGGTAACTCCGCAAAAGTTAAAAAATAGTGTTAATATTAAGGAATTTGAAGTTGGTTGTTAATTATTTTTCTAACAAACAAATTATTTTGTATACTTTTTAATGAGGTCTGCTTCCGAAGGACTATTACTAACCTGGTCTCCAAGCCAATCTGAGCCCTTCACTGTGTCATACATGTGCCATAGCCAGTTGTCATCCTCCATGTTACCTATTACAACATTTTTGATTATTAGAACATTCCATAGGTAGAGGTCTTATTAACCAAGTTGATAAGGTGTGCCTTCATGTGATTATGAAGTCCTCTCTGGCTCCCCATTGAATGGTCTCATACGAATAATCATTTTCCACACATGACGCAAGCTTACGTCAATCCCCGAAATAATGTTGCTACATTCAGACTTATTGCTTTCATTTCAAATCAATCAGTGGACGGAAGAAATCGCCAATCAACCAACCACGTCAATAAAGATACATTTTGTAATAAGTTAGATAGGTAATTGTAGCAAATGTGCGCTTGGTATATCAAACATAACGAAAGGAAGTATTTTATCTCTAAGCAATTTAATAATAAATTTCAAAAATGCTAAAGTTGTGAACGAGTTTTGCAAATTTATTGCATTGATGCAAAATACCAACACCTGTGAAGAGATGAACAAGATATTGCATATTAATTGTAATTGCTTGATTGGTCTTGATTTTGTCAGACCACAATGTGTTTTCTACCAAAAAGTGGAAGCAGAAGGAATATGATTTGTTTAAGTATAGTTAACGAATCTCTGTCAGAAGTGACTTGGGATGATCAGGGGAGATCAGAGTGATACTAACACCAGATTATCTAATAGATTAAATTCAGCAGAACACAATTTTCTTTGAACTTTAAAATACCTTAGCTCCTACAGTGTTATTTCTTTACGCAAATGGTATTAAATGGGATTCTCAGTTACTTCCCTTAATCATTTTACAGTTTGATGTAAACTAGTAGCAGACTAGCAGTAAAATCTTACCGAGAGCAGCATTGATGCCTCCCTGTGCTGCCACAGTGTGTGACCTAGTAGGGAACAATTTGGTGACCACAGCTGTCTTGAATCCCTCTTGCACCAGACCAAACGCTGCCCGAAGCCCGGCTCCACCAGCACCAATGACCAACGCGTCATGTTTGTGGTCTACCACTTGGTAGGCCTTCGTCGTGTTGCTGTTAGTTGAGCCATCTTTGATGGGTGTGGCGCCTCCAACCGATAAGTGAAGGTTCCTGTATAAATGTGAAGCCTGAAAAGATAATAATAAAATTGGTTTACAGCTAAAGTAGGTTACCAAAATCATGAATATAAAGCTTGCACACCAATTACACATCAGACCAACATTTTATGTTGGTCTGTTGTTTGTTGATGCTCAAGCTGCTGGTACTGATATATTAAATATTTTATGACAATTTTTAGATTTATGTTGGTAGGTTGTGTTACTTGTTTGAATAATTGGGGATTATGGGGATGTTTCTTATAAAGTCCCTATAAATTGCATAAAAAAGATGCTGTAACGGTCCATTGAATACATGATCTGATCTGATAAGTGAGCCTTTCTAGTACGCATTGTATTGATATAAATGCTTGCTGCCTACCAGTATAGCTACAATAAAATAAATTGGTATCTGTACATAGCTGTTTTTGAATAATTTTACGAAGCACAAAATACATTAGATTTCGTGTAAAATAATCGGAAGCTACCCAGTTTTTATGCGACGCAATCAAATAGTAAAAACAATTTCACAAACGGTGCCGATGCCGCCGAGTCGATTACATAACTATAAAAATACTCAGGCATTCAAGGTCAGATATGAAGTTACCAAAGTCGCAGGGCTCCGTGAAACAGCTGCTTTCATTATTGCACTCATGATGGAACTCTCTATCCGCACCCAGAGTACAAAATTGAATTATAAAATCGAAAATTACATCCACACGGTCGTACCGTCTCGCTATGTCAGACTGATTTGACTTGTCTGTCTTTCAGTCAGATATGTGTCAAAGTAAAGAAGTTTGACATATTCATTTGAAAGAAACGTCAAATGTCAGCTGTTTTTGTCTATGGATAACAACAAAACCAGCGAAGTGCGAGTCAGACTCACGCACGAAGGGGTTCCATTGTACAAGATTAAACACGAACTCCTTGAATATTTCAAGTATCTACTACTGCTTTTAACGGCTATTAAAGTTCAAAGTATGAAACAGGAAATGCAGCTGAAAGTCACGACGACGGAAGTTAGAAATCGTTGTCGTAAATGTATACGCAATGGTGGAAGCCATTTTGAGCATCAGAATTAAAAAAATAATCATCAAAAACGTTTTTTTCTTATCTCCTTTAAATCAGTATTTACGGACTTTAACTGGTTTAGGCACCGTATTTTCAAAAATTGTATAGATCTAAGTAAATGATACCTTAAAAGAAAGAGTAATAACTCAGCGTGTTTTTAAAATAATCTATAATCTGAACATCTGCAGCTATTTTATTTATTTTTTTAAATGTCATTAAAAAACATTTTTTTTTTCTTTTTTTTTTCTGTAAAGTTTAAATAGTCTGAAAGTCATTTTTTTAGCATAAACTGTGCTTTATAATGATTTAATATCATTAAACACACATTAGGCTAATAAAAACATACAAAATAAATAGACATTTCCACTTAAACTTTGCATTATCAGCACTAAATTAGAATTTTTTGGGATTTTGGTTAAAAATCGTAAAAGGTCCCTAAAAAAAAACAATTAGACTTTGGTTAAGACAAATGTGGCTCAAAATGTTCTAGATGGTCTATACTACTACCCCCTTAAGGCTTTGCACCGAGCTTCCAAACACCCTGTATATCTAAAGGCGGCTATAATTAATTATTTCCTAGTGTAGGTAACATTTTCCGCGCGCGCGCCCCTTGTAACCTCGCGCCCCTAGGCAGTTGCCTAGTTTGCCTTAAGGATGATCCGCCACTGGTCTCAGCATCCCTTCGGATTGGTACTCTAACAATGAGTTTTAATGTTCTTCGAAAATACTTCTCTTTGGTTGGTTTGGTTTAGAACATGAACCTCTATCTATATATTATTAGTTGTCTACGGTTTTCAGCCATAGAGAAAAAATATTGTTTTCTAAATTTTCTATTATTTACTTTGACTATGGATTTTATTTGTCTGTGGAAAATTAATCGCTCGGTCGCTCGCTCGCTCGCTGCTAATACAAAAATATTTGGATTAGCTACATAGTCAAATATTTTAAAATTTTCATTAAAAACATCAGAAATTATGAAAGTACGCAGTCACCTTTTGAAATAATACAAACAATACAATAAAATGGCTGATAACCTCAGCAGCGATGGGCTTTCGGAGGCTGAAAGAATTCGAGGCAAGTAAACCATCTGTAATATTTTTATTCAAACACTCCAAATTTTGTAAGTTTCACTTACGTATTGACTGTTCCTATTTTAGAGGAAGAACTAGCCAGGGAATTGGAACATAGTGACTCCAACGAAGAAGATTCTCAGGAAATATCTTTGGAAATTGAAGAAAATCTTTTAAAAGATGAACCTGAATGTAAGTGGCGCTATCATTTAAGTTTCTAACTCTTATGTATACATATATCTTATTACTTATGTTTCTCTAACCATCTAATTGCTAAAGTTATAAGTTGTACTTTCGCATTTAAAACGTAAATGCCTGGAATAACACGAGGTTACATTTCATACAGAAAAAAAAGGAAAGAATTCATTTTGGACTAAGACCTGTATTATGAAAGCTTACTCAGTCATCAATCTATGCTTGACTAAAGCTTATGCCTTAGAAAATTGTTACTCAAGCATAGATTGATGATTCAACGAGCTTTTGTATTAAATGCCTAAAACAATATAAAGTATTTTGTAAGTAAGATGTCAAATTCTTTTTCAGACACAACACTAGTGAATTATAAGGAGGGTGGCTCAGGGCCAATCATAGAAAGTGAAATCATTGAAACCTATTCTGATAGTTCACAAAATATTGAGATGGTGCATAAAGCTGATGATCTCGGCAACCCATATACAGACAACTCTGACACATTTGCCAGCTCTCAACCAGATGTGCTTGCTGATACTAATTATGAGTCCTATTTGAATGAATATGCATTTAACAACACTGATGTAATAGAGCAAAGTCAATCAGATGCTGTTGATATCACACTACCTGAAGACAGCAAAGAATTAGGTCCTAACAGTGAGTTTCAGCAGAGTGAGACAGCTGATGAAAATCTCAATGATCAAACATATTGTGAATCTCAAATGAGTGAGGAGATGTTGATGAATGAAAGAGAAAGAGAAAAGAAAAGTAAAAAGGAGTTAGAGGAAGAAGAACGAGAAAAGATGCAGTGAGTAAAGTACACTTTCAAAATAAATTTAGGAATTCAGTAAAATTATTACAAAACAGATCAGAAATTCAGAGCCTCTGTCGATGTTGTATGTAATGTACATACACTTCATAATCGTATCTAACCCGAGGAACGTAACATTCTGTACAAATCCTGTATGGTTTAACGAATGTTAAAATGTAAAATTAGATAATTGTTAAAATTTACTAGGCTAACCTAATCTTTTTAAATTCTAAGTGGGGGAATCTCATCATCACTGACATCACACCTTTTAATCATGTTTCAGGGTCCTTGTTTCAAACTTTACTGAGGAGCAGCTGGATAGATATGAGATGTATCGGCGAGCAGCATTCCCCAAGGCAGCAGTGAAGCGTCTTATGCAAACTATAACTGGGTGCTCTGTTGGTCAGAATGTTGTCATTGCCATGTCTGGCATTGCTAAAGTGTTTGTTGGAGAGGTTGTTGAAGAAGGTAACTTTTCTTGTTTTTGTGTTGACTTTCTTTATCAAATACTGCAGTTTGACTTTTGTTTGAATTGATAAAGCTGCTCTAAGCCATAACAATTTCAGCACTACACATCGCACTGTTGGGCCTTCTCTCCATGTCTTTCTTATACATGTCGGCAAGTCTCTATGACTGTAGTATAACTTATGCTAATTGAATTTTTAATCAGGTGATAAAAATTGACGGTCTACTTGAGTGGGTTCGGCTGTTGTTTTGTGGGCTTATGTTGTCCGTTGTTACAAGCTAGGGAAATAACTAAGCCACAAATTGGCAACTTCTAGATAGATAGATCCTTTGTCATTTAGAATTTGTCTTTTATTTTTATTTTTTTTTATTTTTATTGTTTAACAAAATCAACAGCCCTTATATCTAAACAGTTCTAACCTTAACCGTCTTATTCATATCGAATAGTCTATTAATAGTAAATGAACCTATAGATTAATTTCTCGATCAAATCAGGAGAATTTTCTAGTAAGTTCTCAAGGTTGGTCCTTAGGTATAAAAGCCGAGCATGGTGGCTGTTTATTCAGTTCAGTTCTAAGCGATAAAACAGTGAACAAGTCTAAAGGAAAATTACGAAATTGAATTGTAAAGTGCAGTGCAGTGACTTTTTGTAGTATAAATAGTACGTAGTTGTGTTGTAGTTGAAGCCTTCCAACTTCAACAAGCCCCTACAACTAGTCTATTGGAGTGAGCAAAATAATAACAATGTTTTTTATAGCTCTGGAAGTTCTGGATAAATCTGGAGAGCCTGGCCCTCTGCAACCAAAACATCTTCGGGAAGCATTACGAAGGCTGCGAGTGAGAGGAGCTTTACCTCCAAGGAAAGGATATAGGCCTTCTTTGAGACTGTAATGAATAAGTATTATCATATTTCTACTAATGCTTTGAATTTCTTGTACAAATTAACTATAGAGGAAAGTTTATACTTATTTTGTAAATATGTTGTGCCTTAATATAAATCAAACCATTTGGATATTAAAATGTTAATTTATTACATGATAAAATAGTTATTATTACAAAAAAAACAATATTACAACAGTAACTAAAGGATCATTCATAGTTCGAAAACTTCGAAATTAAATCAGTCTTGTTAAAATGGCCAACTATGACATAGATGATATTGGAAATCCTTGGAAGTGTAAATTTTAAAACATCATATAAATGATTTTTGCACATACATTTTTGCAAAACAGAAATAATAAAACCACATTCATAGATTTAAAACACTAAACAACACAAATTGGCACATAAAAAAACGATAAATAATTTCCTTCAACGAAAGGTCAATTTTCATGTTATTACTATCACAGATTGTGTTGATTGATATCCAAGGCTTCATTATTTTGTGGTTTGGGCCCGCTTCTGTTATCTACGTGTTAAAATTAAGACGAAGGAAAATTTTAAATCAGAAAGGCACAAACAATGACTGTAAAATAAAAATTTCGTAAAAAAGTACGTACATCCGTATGTTTGGGGTAAATGCTTAGATGATTATGTTTACAAGATTAATAGGTAAATTGTTATTTTTATAGAGAATAATGTTACATTGAATAATGCGACAAGTATCTTAAATAGTTGAGCCTTTTTATATTATTAGATAAGGCATCTCTCTGGTCACAATTTATTAGGTACATTTGTTCAGTTTATAATTTCATGTTAATTTTAATCCATTAAACGTTATTAAATGTATGTATATGTTATTTGTAATAGATGAATACAGCATTTTCGATTCGCAAGGAAATCATCATCATCATGCAACATTATAAACTGAGTGTCAGCATTTTAAAAATAATCCATACATTCATAGTTCCTCATATCATAAAGTACCCTAGTAATTTATAAAACAAAAACAGAAACAGTAACTCAGTACAATATAAGGCCCATCAAAATACGCCAGTTCATTGAACTGTGAATCGAAATGCTAATCACTGTCACCCTTGTACTTTTATTTCACCAGGTCGGCTCTGGTAATCTTTCTGTAGGTACTAGCTTTGGATGAAATATTAGACTAGAAATCTCACATGGGCTCCCTTGCCTACACTGTAAGCCTTTTGACGCCGCACTCGATACAGAATTTGGCGGTTTCTACGGAGAATCTGGTTCCACACTCGTGGCAGAAGCGGGAAAGGCGCGGGGCTGCGCCGGAGTCTCGGCGGCCGGGGTGAAGGGAAACTTCCGAACTACTCGAGCTTAGATCCCCGTGGCCTCTCCAAGTGGGACTGCGCAGCGATGACGTACAGGACTTCCCGCAATTACCTGTAAACGAATTAGCTGAATACTTTTACAATATTTGTAAGCATTGCCCCCATACTAACCTAAAATCACTTTCTTGTTGTAGATTTTGGGACAGAAATAGCACTACTTATGAATTTGAGCTCTTTCCTAAAATTCATAACGCTGACAGTAATTTTTGAACACCACGCACAACAAGATAATTTGGGATTTTTCTGTTGAGAGTTATTTACCAAGGCTAGTTATTAGTTACATAGGGACGCAGCTAAAGCTATAACACTTTGCGAGACTGAAGTGACCTGACTGAAATTCTTCAAGAGGCAACTTAGAACGCATTTTTATTCGGGCTTTGTCACTTACCATTGGTCGCTAAGCCCTCGAATGGTGGATTTATGTCAGACTGCGGCAAGGGTTCGTCCAGCTCTGCCGAGCGTTCCATTGCTAAGAACTCTTCGCTAGAGATGGACCTGGCGTCGTCTTTATGACTGCTAGAGTCTGATGCAACGGGCACTGGCTCTAGTGGCTGGCTACCATTTGGTTCTTTGGACGAGCATAGAGTAAGCTTCGACGGCGATATCCTATTTAAGCTGAAATAGATGGCATTCATCTTAGGCTTACATTGATTACGCACATTAAAGCTTTTTCTTTTATAAAAAGTTTACCTGACTAACCTGCTATATGCGGAATCGTTGCTAGCTTTGCCGTTCGGCTTACAGTTTCCATTAGACGCGTCTTCTTTGAGCTTTCGTTCTGTTTTGGCTTGAGAGTCACGCCGCGCTGTGCCGCTGCGGCTAACCCCGTTGAGTTTCACCGATTCTTTGCTAGAGTGGTGGTCCTTTTCCGAAGCGTACATTTTGTCGAAGTCTTTCAGAGATTGCATAAGATCTTGCTCGAGCTGTTCCACTTTGTGACGCTGTTTTGAGTTATCCACTTTCTGCGTACTCTTCTTTTGGATAGAATCGAGGAAGGAAGTGGAACGTTTCATAGAGGAAGGGAATAGGTTCTCATTCACGCTATTGTTACTGCTAAAAGTAAGAGACATCGACTTATTAACCGGATTCATTCCGTTAGTCATTTTGGGTGTGGAACTTACACTATTAAATTCTGAATTCCTATTACTATCTGTGAGTTGTGATTGTTTAACTACCCTAGTGGTCGAGCTACATGTGCGTTTTTTTTCTAATTTTTGAGTTATTTCGTCGTCGAATGTGGTCATGAACTCTTCAAGATCAAAATCTTCGCAGAGTGATTCATCGTCTCTTACAGAAGTTTTTGAAGTTAGGCTTTGCTCCAACGATGATATGACCTTATCATACTGGGATTTCATATTGTTTAGAATCGGATCAGTAGTTTTGTTATTAAAATTGTTATTATTTTCAAGTTTATTTAATTTGCGGTTAGAATCTACGATTCCATTACTATTTTTATTGTTATTGAGATTGCGAGAACTGAAAGATTCGAATTTAGCTGGTAAATTTTCAGTGGTAAGTAGAGATTCCATGCTGCTTATAATCTCAGGGTTATTAAGGATTGTATTGACATTTATGGGCAAATTATCATTTTCGTTAATAAGCCTTGGATCAATGTAATTACTGTCTGTCATTGATGAGTTATCATCGGTTAGAATAGCATCGAGACTAACGAAATCCTTTTTATCATCACCTTTGTTTATCTTATCTAACTTGACTGGTTGTTTTATAGTGGTGCGCTGAAAACTATGATACATGGAAGTTGCTATTTTTGGAATTTTGTCTTTTGGTTTAGGTGTACTGTAACTAGACGCGTTGTAACTTGAGAAAGATCTATTCAAGTTACTATTACGGTTAAAATAATTTTTGTCTATTGTGCTAATGTTTTCTTTGCTAGATTTTGTAAAGGTTGTGTTTAGTTTTTGAGTAGATTTTTGTTGTTCATTACGGACTCTGAATGAACTAGACCTGCCGCCGAAACTATTGTGGTCGTTATTGGTACTTCCAAAAGATTTCATTCGTTGCAGCGTAGGAGTCTTTTGGTAAGATTTATTCAAAGTATCTTTCATCAATTTCGTTGTGTTAGAATTGTATGTTGTAGAACCTTTTTCTTTATTTGGGCGTAGGATAGGGAGTGTTCGGCTAAGATCTTTCGATGAGTGTGAATTGCTTTTAGACATGTTGGTGTCTGTGGACAATAGTTCCTTCATTTGCCTAGCAGCAGACGCGAAAGGATCATATGTTTCGTCAAGCCTGTAAATTGTAAAAGAAACCACATAAATAGAGTGTCGTAGCTAGTAGAGTAGAGTTTAATTGCTAAGTCAAATCACCAATGACAGCAACTGAAACGAAAGGTTAAGGAAGGAGAGGGATAAACAAAGTAATCTAACCCATTTTTAGTTTCAATACGCGGAAGTTTTAAAGGTGGCGAATCCAATGATAATGACTGACTATCGCTACTGTCTTCAGCATTTATAAGGATTTTATCTTCACCGGCACGGTTATTACGTTCCAGCATTTTGCACTTGTTAATCTTGTATATTTTTAGCATTCGCTTTTTATTACATGCTATTTTTCTTTCAGGCTTATTGGTTTCTTCTATAGATGGTAATTTAACTACACTAATTTCTTTAGAATCAGCATAGTGGTTATCAACTGTATTTGGTAACTCATCACTATCCTTTTTGTCGTAGAATTTCAATTCATATACAGTGATGTGCTCCATATCACTGACTTTCTTGTTAAAATCATCATCGCCTAACTTATTAGATGTTGTTTCATCTAAAATAGCTTTATCACCAGAGCACTCTATAAGTTTTTTGAAGTTACTTTTTAAATCTTCGAAGGTATCAGAAAAATTGAACTTCTTAATTTGTGTCTCTTCGCTGTCGTTATTAATTGTTTCTAAAGAATTCGTGTTTGGAGTATGTAAGCTATTAACTGCTTGATTAATTTCCAGCTGTTCCTCATTTTTGTTATTATTTATAAGTTGATCTGTCAAAGTCATGAATTCTTCAAAATCATCTGAATTCTCCGTGAATTTAGTGTAAGTTAGACCACTGCCGAAACGACAATCGATTGCACTGTCTTGTTCTTCTAAAGCCATGTCGCTTGCTTCAATCGAGATTAAATCGTGGCTGTTTACAGATTTAATATTTTCTTCGTAATTTTCTGCTGAAAGTTCGTCAATTTCCTCATTTTCGAATCCTTGTTTAGACTTAATGTCATATAGTTTAATTTTCTTGAGATTTTCGTTACCAACCTTTGATTGTATATTTTTAGACAGATCGCTGTTATATTCCAAGTTATCTGATGTAGTATTACAAGTAGAAACTGTGGAAGTCATCGTAGACTCCGTAGAATTAGATAGGTAATCTTTTGATTTGGTCGATTCAAAATTGCCTCTGATGCGTAACTCGCATGTTTTCATCATAGTCGGATTTTTGTATAAAAGTTCGACGGATGGTTCGGGGTCTAATTCTTTATCGGTTACATGTTTTGTTTTAGACTTCCTGCTTGAATGTTTTGACTCAGTAATGTTCTCATGTATAATACAGGGTACACAAAGCAGTTCTGTGTTAATACCTATGGATTGACAGACTCTGCTAGAATCAGGTGGAATGTCTTCCAGGCTGTCTAAACTCATACTGTCTTTAAGATTACGTTTCGTTTCTATTCCTTTACTTTTTTTCTTTTGTTTTACAGGGGCCTCATTTTTGTTATTTATCGGAGTTCCGCGGCTGCTAATAGGAAGTCTGGTGTTAAGGTTGTTAGACTTTGGTGTTTTAGACCGTTTATCCAATGTAGACGATACATTGCTTAAGTTTGTACAATCACGTTGCTCAGAATGCTTTATTATAGGGTTTTTTATAGATCGTGTAATTGATTCTTCTATTGAGGGTGGTTTAGTAGCTATGCTGTCCTCTATGACCTGAGCCTCATCTGAGGTATAATTTTTTCTCGGAATAGGAATCTGGCTTTTATCGCGCTTAGCCGCTTTAGTGAGTGGCCTTGATTCCTCTAGTCTATCTTGTGCTCTCTCACTGTATTTCAAAGCAATCTCTTCAAGTTTCTTCAATTGTTGTTGCTTCTTTATATTCAATTTATTTTTTTGTTTAGGTGGTTCAGTTTTATTTGTTTTTTGGTCGTTATTACTTTGTTGGGCAGAGGATTTGGGGTCTTGGGTAGTTCTAAGGAAGAGGAAAGGAAGGCTTTAGATTTGGACATCAAAACAAACAAGGAGACAGGAACAATACAACGTTCAAACATTAAAAAAAAATCAAAAACAAATCCTTCCTTTCCCCTTATTTGCTACGGTACAAAAACATACTAAAGCATAATTGATAAGGACTTAAAACGAACCTGGTGCTGTTCAGGTCTCTGGCAAGTCTGGCTTGCCGCGCTTTGACGTGCGCATCGCCAGACGAATTGCTTGTTTGTGAATGCCTCTTATTCCTAATCACAGGCACGTGCGGGGAATTGTCTTCATGACAATCGTTGCTCGATACTGATTCTGTAAAATCGTTTTTATCACTTTTTATTTAGACTTAGGGAATATCTTGACCCATCTTTTCATTATAGCTAGCCGAGTTTGTTTACCTGAAGCCCTAGTACGTTCGTGTCGATAGTCCCCGTATTCTCTGGGTGGAGAAATGCCCCGTGTAGACTCTACTGAGGCAGATCGGCTGTTTGAAGATTTATCTCGCTTTTGGGATGACCTTGAACGAAAAAGAACGAGTTTGATTAGGAAGAACACATTAGATGTATCTGATTATATCTTGAGTACTATGTTGAATAAACGAAATAGGCCAGAAGTTTATTTCTGCTTTCTTAATTCTCATCTAAGTATAGGTTTTTACTTTATAATATTTTATTTTTAATACCAACCGGCGTCCTCTGACTGGGGGAGCCTTGTACTGAGTGCGAGCATTCAGCCTCTGTTTGGCATCGACAAGATGCAGCGGCGGCTGGGAGAGCGCGACTGGCAATATCTTTGCTTTATCCGCGCACCACTCAACGTGTCTCTCGAAAGAACGCACGCCGAAATTGCGATTGCAGTGCGGACATTTTTGTAGGTCTGACGTCCGCTGAAATTTTACTTCCATAAAACAACTAATCAAAGATTCAAAGAACTAAAGCAATATGTCTGAGGCTGTGGGGATAGACCTACTCTCGACTTGCGAATGTGATGTTTGGTGGGTGTCGGTTGGATTTTGAAGTTTGTAACTTCATGCTGAAAGTAAAATAATTTCATGGATCAATTGA
The DNA here is from genome assembly GCA_963662085.1 of Eupithecia inturbata. Classification (NCBI taxonomy): domain Eukaryota; kingdom Metazoa; phylum Arthropoda; class Insecta; order Lepidoptera; family Geometridae; genus Eupithecia; species Eupithecia inturbata. The sequence continues at coordinate 7,911,539 of OY759195.1, forward strand.
GATGATCTTTAAGATCACACACAAATAATAATTACATTTTTTTGAAGAAGAACATTGTTTCGTAGATCGTAGTGTGACGAAAGATCATTTGTATTAATGAACCACAGAGCTTACGAAAGCGACAACGACAACATAATAATCCCACACACCAAATTTGAATCATAAAGAATGCTCCATAAACGGTCAAGGTATGTTAACGACTGAAATTAACATTACAAATACACAAACAATGAGATCAACATCAGAGTGACGCTGTCGTGACTTGACAAAACTAACGGCTATGATGAGATTTGTCCTCCGCTTTCTTGCATGATGAATATGATGGCCTATTCGAACACGAACAGTGTATCTGTTTTTATGTTATACTTTACATACCTAATGCTTTATCGCGAGTTAAATGAGTAGAGTTACAACTTTTTGCAGAAATAATTTTGCATTAGGTACATACCTACCCTAAAAAATTTAATGGCTGTTTCTTTTTTAAAGACAAAATACGCTTATTTGAAATATCCAACAAAAATATAATAACGTCTGCGCTTAGGCGGTACTTGGGTAAAACATCATATCACTCATTTGGTGGAACAATGACGTAAATGTATTTTTGGCAATAGTGAGTTAAGTGTGTCGAAACACCTGTAACAAGTATCTATACTGGCCTGCAAAACTTACATTTGAATTCAAGAACAATACTTATGTAAGTTAGTAAGCAATACTAAGTATGGCATTTCTCACTGCGTTAGTTATGGTAGGCCTTTTCATTCACAAACAACACTCAAGCGTCACTTTACTATGCGAACGCACTGCGTCGATTACAGATCTGTGATTGATCCGTTTCTGTTGCCAAGTTCACTTTAATGTTTGGAAGATTTGCGGAAGGCATTAATATAACCTATAAAAACCTGTACAAACATAATAAAACAATTTTGTTTCCATAGAAACTGAATATGAATAAAAACAAAATCTCTGAGTAAATTAAAACTGACAGAACATAACCAAACATTTGTGACATACTAGATCCTAATAAGTTATTAAATGATTAATAACAAAAAAAAATATCACAAAATCATGCATTTTGTGCGGATAGTTTTATTCTCCATGACTGTACTCTGGTGGAATAATGACTTAACTACAGGTACCCTAGTAGTTATTTTTAAATTACGGAAATGCACATGGTACATAGTTTCTAGATTATTAAAATGTCATTAGAAGTTGCATGAATACAGCTCTAATATATAACTAGTATAATCATAATCCTACCACCAGTTGCTTACAAATTCATAGCAAACCCAAAAAAAAAATCGCTTTCCTGTAAAAATGCAATACTGTCAATTACGTCGATGTCTACCAAATAATTATGTGTGTGTGTGTGTGTGTGTTAGTGAAAGAAGTTTCAAAATCAGCAGGTACCTAGTTCCAAAAATGACCCACTACTCACAAAGAAACAAAGGGGTTTGAAAATTTTGGCCACCATTCTGTTTTTTTTTAAATCACCGCGCACAATGAATGTTATTTATTTGGATAGAGGACACAAAAACAAATAAAAAATGTCGCATAAAATAATGTCCTACTGAGTCAGGTTCCTTAGATATCCACAGATGAAAATAACTAAAAATTTCTTTATATGTGAATATTTCAGAAGTCTGACGCTTTTGGACATTATGTTATAGAACTTTATTTATTTGTTTCAGTGTCCTCTACCCAAATATATGTACATATATATTTTTATTATGATTTTTGCATGGCCCTAACATAACTACAATTAGTTTTTTTTTTCGAAATTGGGGCGCACAATAATTTTTATATATTTGGATAGAAGGTACTAAAACAAATAAAATATGTTCTATATCATAATGTCCTAATGCGTCAGGTTTCTGAGATATTAGATACGAAGACAAAATATAGTTATGTTTACCTGTGAAAATTACAGAACCCTGACGATTTAGGACATTTTTTATTGGTGTTATTGTCCTCTATCCAAATAATACAACTTCCATTGTGCGCGGCGATTTTGAAAATAAATCAAATGTTAGGACCGCCACCCTCCATTCAAAAATCTTCAAACCCCGATTCCTCTGTATAATAGAAGTATCTTATGTTTTTTGTTTACCCCTGAACTCTTAACACACCTGGAAAATCACCTTGGAAGTAAGAGTTCGCGACGAGCTCGGCTTGGGCTTGTGCGTCGGTTTGGCAGTGGACGGTGGGCTCTTCTCAAGGAACGGACTGTTCTCGGGAAGACCGAAGTTCTTTGGCAAAAACTGTTCCATGTCTGTACCTGAAATCGGTAATAAAGTAAGACATTATTTAAAAAGTTAAATGGCACTAAGTATCTAAGACACAGGCTTTTCTTAGTGCGGGATCCACTGCTGCTGCTTGCATGAAATAAAGTGAAAATAAATAAATTTTGTATTTTTGTTGTTGTATTTATAAGCTGTAAAAGGCGGTGAAACAGATTTTTGGTAAAACTAGTCTCTTACTTTACCTATCTTATCTACTTAAATGGATCTGATCTATCGGTATTACAATAAATTTGTGTCAATATTTCATGTTTCTTTTACGAAAATGCGATTGCGGCGCTTTGAATGATTGATGATGATATTGACGAATCATTTATCTATGATGATGATCATACAGACCATCTCCCTCTATTCATAGAGATGCATAAAAATTGAAAACACTTTAAAATCTTTTTAAATATTACCACAAAAAATTTCATGCATTTCACATACCGAAAGCTAGTTCAGCAGAGCTCTTCACAGCTTTAGTACGTAACTTATCTAATCTAAGTACTTACTTAATCACAAAACACACACAAGTCACGTCACAAAACATGCGAGATAGCAAGCCAACAGGCACTCATTTGAGACTTAATTAGTGACACCATGGTGTTCATTCAGTGTCGTATAATGAAGGCGAGATGTGATGTGTATTGGTGTAGCGAGCCAGGGTCGGCTTAACTCAGGTCTTGAGATAGGGCACAGGGGTCAGCTATACACTAGCCAAACTCGATGTAGAATGTTTGTAAACAAACCACGACACAAATAACTAAAACTCACTTGCTTGGCTTCGAGTTTCAGATAGATATTATTGTAAGCAATATTCATTGAAGGATCTCAAATCGACAAGTAATGTAAAAAAAACAGTAACAGAGTGAATTTTAAGTTAAGTATGGGCGGTTTGTTAAATAACATTCTACATCGATTTTGGCTAAGGTAAAGGTACTTGAACTTGATATCCAACGAACAATGTCTTGATCGTTTACACATGAATTGCAGCTATATGTCAATATACCTAGTTGATTTGGAGCCCAATTCTTAAATTGGATTTCTTTTATCGTTATAGCATAAAAATTTGCATCGCATAACAATAGATTGAAATTCACTACGTTAACGTCTCGCTACGAGATGGGAACCATTCATTCGTTCGTTAGGGTTGATAGGTATCTATCACAACCCAATCAAACACCAAACATTAAAGTGCTGCGATATCCAAAAATATTAGAATAAAAAACCTTAAAAAGTGCCGGTTACCTTTTTGCTAAATTGAGAGACTGCACTACTCAACTTGTACCAGTAGGTATCTACTACTCCCCACGCCCCCCTTTGATAACAAACCAAACTAAACGTTAACTTGAATACGCGCCTGTTGTGTGGGTGTTTATTGCTAAATGCACACATGCATTATGCCAAGTTAAATAACCTATGCCATACCCACTTTGCGGACGTTTTACTACCTACTAAGTAGGACGCAGGCTTTGGCATTCAGATTGTTAGGAGGTAGGTTAGGTAGGTATTTGCTTTGCGGTTTCAATGTTGTAGTACAGTTTACAAGGACCTAAATGGTTTTAAACCTTACTGATATACCTAGTTATACGATCAGTTTAGACTTAGAACATGCCCTTAGGTAAATATATACTTAGTCGTTTGTAACAAAACAGTAGATAGATAATGTCATAAGAGGACTACGATAATCGTAACCTATATAGATAAAATAATATCATAAAATGCTGCATGACCTATCTGGGCATGTAAATATGAAAAGCTTCACTCCAATGATGTTCTCTAAACAACTGCGTCTATTACGAGTAGTGTTAGTCAGACGTTCACATACATATAGTTAGCGATATAGATAGTTGAGAACTAAACGTAGACTAAACTTTCACCTACTCACCAGAGTTGACATCGTTCGCCGCGACCAGCCCTTATTACCCACAGAAACAAATTAAATCATCATAAATAAATATGTAATTAAAATCATGCCAAAAGAAAACAAATCTTGTATTTACTGCATCACGACCGGTCCGTTTGGACCGGTCGTGATGTTTTAAAACTCAAACCAGCCCCAATACTAAACAGGGGGCATGCGGGCATTAACCACTGGTAAATAAAATAGGCATCGAAATGGTAATAAAAAGCGTCATAAAACTGAATCTGTCTGATTAGTATGGAAACTCAATCTCGAATTCCACCACCAAAGTTTATAAGCAAATCAGGAGCCGATCGAAATAAACGTTTTACGGCCATGGTGTTGTTAATGGATATAAAAAAACAATAAAAATTAATTACCTTCGCGCCTCTGTCTAGATGAGTCGAATCTCTTGCGTTTCTTCACCGTCATCTTTTCGCAAATTTTGATGTGTTTCGCGAGCGATGGCGGTAGGAAGGTGCGCCCGCAAATATCGCATGGCAGCAAGGGTTGTGGTCCCACGGGTTCCGGAGCCACGGGGGCCTTAGGATGTAGAGGCACAGGAGGGGACGGCGGCGGGGGACCGGCGCGAGTGGGCGGGGGAGTCCCGATGATGGGCCGGAAATCGTCATTGCTGGTACAAGCCTCTCCGGCCGGCTCCAGGGACGCTGAGCGAGAAGACTTCGTTGATTGCTGTTCGTGGTGATGTTTCTTGCCTGGAATTAAAAACAATCTATACCTACTGTACGTAGTGTACATTGCATTTGCATACCACGGAAAACCCAAGTATTTCGTACTTTAGTCTCCAATAAAAACCCGAGCGGAATGAATTTGTTTTTAGTTAGGTAGAATTAGAGGGACCTGATACCTTTAAGTTCAGGTCTTCTGGCCTCGTAAGATGTCAAAAGGATTGATTTGTAAGCCCAGCCGTTCACAGAACATGAACACATTTTCACGTTTCACAGCCACAACACGTTTGTTTTACTAAAGCCCGTATTAAGAAAAATTGCAGTCATACCTACTTGAATGACGTTTACCTATGCCATAGAAAAGCGTTAGGTACTCAAGTATACTCAGCAAGCTTTCATAATACGGGCCTAAGGGATCCTATATCCCAGCACAGAATCGTCTTGAAACTGACTGGTTATGGGACTGTTAGAATCATTCTAAGGATTAATTCAATTCACAAAAATATACGCAACGCACGCACAAGGACGCCAACGAGCAAACACGACGAGGCAAGGCTCAACACAACCTCTATCGATTTGTAAATTTGTGGTCTACGTCACGCGATCTCGGAAAACCGTCTAGTTTCAGGTGAAAATTACGTCTTCTATCTAGTATTGGAATTACGTTTTACTCACTAGAAGGTAATGAGGCTGAGAATACCTATTATATGACCAATTGATCATGCATGCTGGTATTTTGCGCTTGAAGGTACTTGTCATGATCCCACCATAAATTAATTGAATTTGACTAAGACGAACTGTTAAATGCGTGGGCAGCAAATTGCTGACTTGTCAGGGCGAGACGGTCTCATGCATAAAAAGGCCAAAGCGATTATATGAGTCAATTCAGAGGCCGCGGAAGTACTCTATGACGACGGGGAGGCTAACTTTTTTGATCACCTTCCTCCAATTTCTGGCTGCAGCTTCCTCCGTCCAGTTATAATTTTTTTTGTAATGATTTTTGTATGTTTTTCGGAATTTAACAACACAACTGTAAAATTATTTGTTCGCGAAATTTTTCGGATGTTTGGGGAAAAGTATGCAACTGAACTTATGACAAAATAAATGATAGCGAGCGAAGCGACCCCCAAATATTTAAAAATTGCGGTGGTAGATAAAAAACTACGAATATAAAACTACTAATAATTTTGGAGTTTGGTGAGGTCGGGTTAGCAACAAAGACAAAGAAGCTAAGACGACGACGAGCGGAGATAGCTGCAACATTTTTGGGATTTTTTTCTGCGATTAACAAAAGAGTTAGGAATACAAAAATAGATATAACGGCGAGCGGCGCGAGGCGTCACCGTAATTTATGTTACGTTTTAAGGTGGTCGCAAACAAGATTACAAGATTATGAAATAATTAACAAATAACATATGAAAAAATAATTAACAGCGAGCGGAGCGAGCCCTGAAAATTTTGGAGAGTTTGCGGCGGCTGAGAAAACTTTTAAGAAACTAATACAAAATAAGTATCAGAGAATGGAGTGAGCCGCAGCCTTTAAAAAAAAAACAGTTTAATGCATGCAGGCACAAAAGGATCCATTTTTAGAAATTGGGTGAGGTATACTTAGCAATACCAGGAAGCTAAGATAAAATGTGAATGAACTTAGAACATTTCACGTTTATTTGTCGATTAACTACAAAAGAAAACGACAACAGGCTATAGAATCAACGGCGAGCGAAGCGAGCCGCTAAATTTTTATGATCTGGCTGTGCGTGTGACCCAGGATCTTCAGGATCAACGATTTCACATCCTTGATCCTGAAGATCCTGGGTCTTGGCTCAGGGTTATAGGACAAACTTATTAAATTATTGTATTCTCATCGGTCCTTGATAAATGTGCAAAGTTTCAGTTCAATCTGAAGTTTTCAAAGATTCCGTTTCAAACAAACATTCATACAGGTGGAACTAATAAAAGCGTGCTAAAAATATTTTTATGCTCGGCTCTCTCGGATAACTTTTCTTAGTTACAAGCGCTTTTTAATTTAACAAAAAACAAAGCTCTGTGAAGGATAGCACAAAGGAACTTTCTTTACCAGGTAGTAAAGTTGGCCAGATAGTACATTTCCCCGTTTGATTTTGGGGGGGCATTTGACCCTCCCTGCTCCCCACTTCTGCAGCCTCTGGTCAATATCGACCCATATAAGAAAAAGCTAAATCACGAAACACGATAAGTACAGTGTTTCCTTCTACCGTGCCAATTAATTCTAAATGGAACAAATGGCTATCCAGTTTATTGAAATCCAAAAACTTTTGCAGACACACAGTATAACCCACTTTTGTTAAATGAACAGTCCTTTGTTCGTTTGACAAAATCATTGACTACCCACATAATATTATAAAAATAATTTGCACTCAACTACGCTACTGGCTTAAAAAATCGATGCGTGATAGGCGTTTCGAATGCGCGGTCGACTGCGAAGCGGAATACCGTGGTTCAAATCCCAGCTTAGATTAATAGTTTTTACATTTAGTTTATGAATGCTTGAAGTTAGATAAAGAACTTCAAGCAATCATAGACTAAATGCTGGCGTACTTTTTAAAATTTAGGGTTATAGCAAATTATGTACGCCACTGTACATAATCGTATAAGTACCTACCTAGGTAGGCACTACGTTAAAGTTCCATCCCACTTATTAATGTTGTAATTATAAAATAATAATACGGTTGAAGTGAGATATCGTCATATTTAATGAGTTGGTAAATCCACAATTTCAATCCAACGTTGAAAAACCTGCTGCGTGACCTTGAAAGTGGTTAAATGAGGTACCTTTACGTGTATAGTCAACTGTTTACATAGATTCTTAGATAAATCGCCGCATAGTTCGAATATCACGCTTGGGAGTTCTACGTTTTAATGGGCCATAAATAATAAAATATCCTATAATACCCGGAGTTCCCGAAGAGTGGTTTAACTGCTCAAGCAAGCGTAGTGCATCCCGATCGAGGGCATTCAAGTGGCGCATGACTCGCCTACTGATTGACTTCAGTCGCACAGGGTGTAACGGTTTCCTATTTTCAAATGAGAGCAATCTCTATCTAGCCACTAGACACTTTAAAGGAACCTACGGTAACAGTATATCATATGAATCATAATAAGGTTTGATACAATTTCTTTTGATATGACCGTAATTTTTTGTAGTACCTAGTGTAATATAATAATGTTCTCGATGTTGTCTTGTCATATTCAGCAGTTTTTGATTTGAACCCAGACAAGGGAATTTTTCCAACTCAATGAATACTTAATTCAACATTGTGTCGTAGTTGTTCTAGCAATCGACGGCCAAGCTTAGTTCTTACCACACTTCGAGTAATCAGTTTCAGTTTCAGGTTTAGTCAGATTTGACAGTCAAAATCTTTATAAATAAGCAATTACTCAAGCAATTCTTAGTAACCGTTCAATAATACCTACGTATAAACAGTAGGTAACTTGATGGCGTGAACGGAAGAAATCACGTTCTTGAAGGCTACTTTAGTAAGTGTATAGATTTCGATATGAGTTCCCATCTCATCAATTTGTCTGTACTCAAAAAAAACTAACTTAATACTTATACGATTAAAATTCAGCGTAGTTTCCAAAACCCGCTTAAAATTCAGCACTCACTTAAAATTCGCAACGCATTGAAGGATTTGGCCAATTTTAGCCTTAACATCTTCCAAGAAGATGTTTGTCGTTCCCAATATTAAAGGCATAAATCCCGCATTCACCTCACAGATAGCTCACGTGTCTTGAACGCAAATTGCTACAGGTTTTGTTTAACATGTTGGGGCTGTTAACAAGCGGACCGCTGTCTGCTGGCATCGCCAGACGGAGACGGTACACATCAAAGCATGCAAGTGCATCGCAAGCAGCAAGCGGAATGCTACTAATGGACCAACCAACATGTTACATACAAAGATACACGAACACGAGATTATAGATAACATTGACGACCGGAAAGTGGATGGAGTGGTTGATAAAGTGGCTTTTCAAGTAATAAAAATAGAAACTATAAACAAATAGAAAAGCTGCCACGAAACATAGCAATAAGATATCGTCTAATAGGTGGCACTAAAAAGCAAATATTATTGTAACGTCGTCGTCTGGACTCAAAATATATACAGAAGCAATCAAACATTTATCTGCAATCTGAAATACCTTCGTCCCTGACTTGGGCGGCGAAACATTTTTAATTGCAGCCGCAAGTAACTCGAGACGACCTGAATATCTTCCACTCGCAGAGAACAAGCCTTTATAATTGAACCAGTAATACGATTTATTTGATGATAACTGAACGATTCATCAATGACTCACAGCCAGCACTTCAAGACCATGCCATCCCACTCAGTGAAACGTATGTGAATTTTATTATGAAACCAAAGAATAAATCTTAATATCATAAACAAAGCGATAAATAATTGTTACAGGCCCAAGGACACATTTATACGAGGGTGCAGGAAGAGTGAAATTTCCCGAAGGGTGAGGGTGACATGACAGTGCCTATCTGTGCCTGGCACTGCAAAATGCTTAAGGGAAAACCGTCTTGATATAAGGAAGTAAAGAAAATAAATAATGCATAACAAAAATCAAAATTCAGAAGAAAAAGCTAGAAAGCCAATGTATTGAGTCTGAACTATGTATGTTTTAGCTAATTGAAACCAAATGCCCATAAAAGCCCGTTACTTCCCCTTTAGGATTAACCCGAGAATATAAATGAAGATGATGTGCTGATAGGAGAGGATCAATCTATTAATATTCTATGAGTATCAGTCAGACCGGATAGAGTCGACAGAAAAACATTCTAACCAAAGTTTATGTTGGCAGTAACGTTTCAAAACACTAGGGATGTTATAGGTAATTCTTGAAAGAAAACAAGTCTCAGTGCCTGCAGATGGAAGGAGGGCAAACCAGCTAGCAACAAGTAATTTTGTTTGAGAAGAAAGCGTATCTTTATTAGAAGTTTAATTATTCAATAAGATTTGCGTGGAGAATGTAATAAACCACGAAATTACTTCCTATCCGAGCAAATATTGTCTATGAAGATTGCTCGAAGCTATTTTTATAATGCAGTACCTCTATAAATAGTAGGTAGACATTCATGTTTGATGTTGATGACCCGCGACAAGCAAGGCAAAATTGATACCGTAGGTCGTGTGAAAACTCTCGCTTTAATTTTATATTTTGAAAAGGCTTTCGATTTCTGTCGGACGATGTGATACATCCAGTATTGACTGGTCCATTAACTGTTGTGAAATATTGCAGGTAAACATTAGGAGAGACAATCTGTTTCATTTTGATACTATCAGCATCAGATACATTCAGTATGGTGACACAATGTCAGTCGACGTTACATAGGTGAGGTACGGTAGTCACGAAGTGGTTAGTCGAGAGCTGCTTTAATAGCGACTTGATTTTTGGATGAAATCAGATCCAGCCAGATCAGATTCTTCTTAAATTATGTAGGTAGTATAAAACATATCACACACTTTCATTTAACGTACAAAAAAGTTAGTAAGATAACGTAAAGTGTCTGTAAGAACTCGTATGCAAACGTTAGATAGTCAAGTATGTACTATCAGCAAAAGATCTGCCTATCCCGTTTGAAAATATTTTGTTTTGCGTTGGTTTTGGGTAACAGGTCCCGCCTTCTTTTTTTTGTTATCTAGTTTGACCAATACAGAGTTCGGACAGTCAACATCTGCTCAACAAAATGTAAAGGTTCTTTTTAAAAACTTTTTTCCAGTGCAAAGTCATCTGGTCAACCAGTCAGTCAGTTGTGTGCAGTTACGGTGCAGCGGTGGTGTAGTAGAGATCAAGAATATAGTTAAATCTAGTACTACGAGTCCCTTGGCAAAAATTTTTTTTTTTTCGAGTTATAGGCTATACAACAGCTAATGACTACTAAAAAAGCTTTAGATCAAGCCAACATGGTCGTCGGCACTTATGGCGTTTGAAAGATACGAACCGCCTTGGAGACTAGAATCCTATCGGGAATTTATAGGCCCCCATGGTTCAGAGATGGGATTCAAGGGCTGAGAGAACAAAAGAAGCCCTAGTCGCACATGTTGATCAGATGTGGGACTCATTGCGCGGTTCGGATCTTTGCGAGAACTTCGTAAATTCTATGCAGAGCCGATGCGATGCCGGAATAATACCTGACCAGACCCACGAAATACGAAGCTCCTATTGGTCTTTAAAAACAAAATAAATCGAGCAAGCAGAGTGTGGCAACCGGTCACTTCACAGAAAAATTATCCTTGTGGTGTCTAGGCAGATCTTATGCTGATAGTACCTTCATCGAGTTTGCTTGCTTTGTTCATGCCTTAGAAATGTAAATAGAGGTCACTCAAACTCTACAAGATTTATACCTTGTGAGAAAATCTTTAGAATAGGTACAGGCAAACTTTTCAAAATACAGATAACATCTTAGTGTGTAAAAAGTATAAGATACTAGCTGCTGCCCGCGGCTTCGCACGCGTTTTGCAAGTATCCTATGTCCGTCCCCGGGATACCATTTACCTCCCTGCCAAATTTTATTAGGATCCGTTCAGCCGTATAGGCGTGCAAAACTGCAAAGGTAACAGACAGACAGCGTTACTTTCGAATTTATAATTATTATGTACATTCCTATTAGAGATCTTGAAGACTAGACTTGAAACATTATTAGATTAATCACAAGCTGCGCCCCGCGGCGTTACCCGTGGTGAATTTGATTGGATGGTTTTTACGCTATTCCTCACAATTTTTAATATTTTTCTCTTCATAGGAACCTTCCTCGGATTCCAAGATAATTACGTTTTAAAAAAAATTGCTAATTTGGTCCAGCCGTTCTCGAGATTTGCGCTTTGCAGCACATTTTGCGATTAATTTTTATTTATATAGTTTAACAAACACTAACTAATGAAGGAGGTGAAAGTAAATAGATCAGATTTCGAAAGGCTTAGCCGTTATTTCTATCTAACTATACAAATGAAATCCAATCTGATTAGATCAACAAATACCTGTCCAATGTCGTTGCTACATAACACTAATGTACATTTGACCTGTCGAAAGGTGTGCATAAATCGAAATGTATTAACATAATTTGGCGTGTTTTAAAAAACGATAAACCGACTTCAAATTCCGGTACTTAGATAAAAATATTCATTACGTCTCGGACAAACGAAAACACCCCTCCCTTACTTTCCCTGACCGAAGATGGTAACGTGCAAAAAATTTAGTTTACACTGGCGACATCTAGTTATAATTCAAGTCTAATTTAGTTTGATGTGATGACACATGGATGAAACTATTGACGCCCGTTGCCATGGACACCATTAATTTAAAATTAATGGTTTTCTGAAGATTTTTCACAAACCTAAATTTTATGGCGCACATAGCAATTCCTCAAGAATCAAACATATAGGAGACCACCTCAAAATATTTTTTTATACAACAACGAAAGAATCATTAAAACCTATTAACAATTGGCGCAGATATCACCAAAACTGTTGCAGCTATAGTCGTGCCTCCAAAAATATTATGTTGCTTTTTAAGTTTAACGTGATAAATACTAATCCCTCGGGAATAAAATTATGGGACCACCTCGGGATCATTCTCTATACAATAGCGAAAGCATCGGTAAAATCGGTCAACCATAGGCGGAGATACTAAGTAACAAACATACCTACATAAAAAAAAACACATACAGACGAACTGAGAACCTCCTCCTGTTTGAAGTCGGATAAAAATGAAAACTTTTATTTAGTGTGATTTAAGTAAGACAAAATAAGCTAGAGACTTCGTTGAAATATAAGTAACAGGTCAAAGTCAAAGTCACCATAAATACAATAAATGTATACTTAGAAAAGGTAAAATTCTTAACAATTAAACACTGACACGGAATCTCTAAAAGTCACGTCAGCGATTATATCAAGTTAATGTGAACACGAGTTTTAATTCCCACGGATTATCTCATGATACGTACTGCGATGTGATATAAAGTATTATGAAATTTGGCTAATGCAGACGTTAGGTGTAATGCTGATGGCAGTGATGGATGGAGAGGAAAGGAAATTCATCACCAAGAAAAGGTTAATGACGACAGCGACATCTTAGTTTCGCTAGATGATGATGCATGTCTAAAGTTAATGAATAACACATCAAGATGATAAAAAGTAGCGAAGCTGAGAAACAGCGACGTTTTCGCTATCTTAACCAATTTAAAAAATGTTCGGCCCAAGGATTACAGAATCTGTAATCTGTGGTTCGGCCGTAGGTTAGGTATGCAACGCTTTTTAAGTAGCCTATTGTCCGTCCCTGGGATACCATTTACCTCCCTGCCAAATTTCATTGAGATCCGTTCAGCCGTTTAGGCGTGAAGAGGTAACAGACAGACGAGTTACTTTCAAATTTATAATATTAGTATGGATTTGGAAAAGTCACCTTTCTTACTGCAAAACCTTATTCCGCACAACATAATTAAAACTAAAATTTATAACACTTCGGTACTTTGAAACCACTAGCTTCTAGGAAGCTATCTTACAAACTGAAAACAATTGGTTAACTGAAGTAAAACGAGTCAGGTTAAAGCTGTTTACACATTCGCTATGCTAGAGTTCAGGCTACATGCTTATCAGTCCTGGCTATTGTGCTCAGCAAATAAATACCCAACCTACATATGACTATTATGATTATTTTAGGTTACCTACCTTCTGTACTGTAAATATAATGTTAATTAATAATAGTATCTATACTCTGGCCAAACTGAATATACAATGTTTGTATATTGCCTCCATAACCTAAAAATCACTGTCTTGAGTTTGAGTCAGAATTTGAGCTCTTTCCTACAATTCATAACGCTGACAATATATTAACGGACACAAAGCGAAAATGAGAATTTAGGATTTTTGTGCTGAAGAGTTGTTTACAAACATTGTACATTGAGAATGGCTGGAGTATAAGGTACATTCTGTAGGTACCTATCTTCCATCTATAGGTTCATTATAGTATGTAAAGATTATTTTGTTAACCTACAAAATAATTTAAGTCAGTAAAAAATGTAGGTAGGTAGTTTAGCCTGATAACCATAGATAGACTCGGAGGAAGGACGTGATGATACTAGCAACTTTATAGTACCTACCTATAGCTGCCTGCCTCCCTACTTCACATGGAAATTGAGCGAACGGCAAAATAAAGTAAATGGGACTGGCTCCGTACCGCTGTTAAATAGAGGGAAGATTAACTTGTGTACAAATGTCGATAATAAATAATGCTGCCCAAGCAAAGTAGAGTAGATAACTAAGTAGATATCAAGTTCGTGATTTTCATCAGATTCATAAGCAAAGCAATTTTAATTAAAACCCTAACGTAGGGTTTAATTCATGTAAGGTTTTGTCGCCTCACGGTCTAATCTGGCTAAGCTGATTTAAATTTCTTTGTAATTCCACAATACAAAGCACTTGTTTCCACCTACCCTCAGTTACCAATGGCACACGGTCCGCTGAACACCCGTATAATATCTATACAATCTTCCTATACCTACCTAGACTTCTTTAGAAACACTTGCTCATAATTTGAAGCAAGAAATAATTCTGAATTCACAAACGAAAGTAGGTGGATGTACGAAAGTAGGTGTGGGGTGTTTCCACTCAATAAAATAATTAAATACTTTGTTAAATAAGTAAGATGGTTGGGTGGGTATGGAAATAATGTTTAAGGTATTTCAAGGCAACGTCATAGAACCAGATTTACTTGTAAGCATAATTAATTCTGAATAACTTACAGCTATATTCAATTCAAAAACATACAAAATTAATAATTCGAAACATGACAATGTCATTGTTAGTTTAACTTCGTCACCATGGTGTTCTTTTGAGAGAACATTAGACTGCTCAATGTAACTTGACTTAAGTGAGACAGATCCAATGTTCAAGCTCTAAACATTTATGATATGATAACTAACCATCCTTCAATTCAATTCAAAAACCATCCGCAGTTCAGCCGGCAACTTAAACCCACACACCACCCTTCGAGAATTGATAGACCTCTCAAGACACTTTTAAAAATCCCGTTTGTATGTTTGTTATTATAACCCATCGAGCAGCTGTTCGTAAGTCATAAACCAGGGGTCACACTTCAAATCCCTACGTATGAAACTGTTACTCATCTGTCCCTCTTTATTGTAGGCAAGTAAAGTACAATGTATGGAAGATGTACTTAGGTACAAACATCGACCACATACCCAATTGCGTATGTGCTCGATGGGTAGGTACAAATGACACAGCTGCTTCCATAAACGCGCGAAATGTAACGACAATCGTAGAGAATGTGGAGAAAACGATCTTATTTGCAATAGAAAGTGAGAATTCATCAATTTAAGTGCGTTAAATTAATTACAGTTTTACAATTCTAAAGCAGAAAGAAATCACGTTTTAATATGCATCTGTAAAAACATAAATTTAAGCATGTTAGATGAGAAGACAATATAAAACCGGTACCTAAGTAAATATCTAATTAACATCTAAAAAAGGAAACTAATAAAACAGATCGAATATGATTGGTGTAATACATACATATAAGTAAATAATGATCAAGCTTTTTTATGTGTAATTTTTACGACGAGCGAAATTAAAAGTACCTACACAAAAAAATAACTCACCTTTTTTGGATCCAAAAATAGACTTCAGTTTAGATAAGGTGCTTTTCTTCATTTTTCCTACAATATCCTTATTCACAGAACTGTTCAAGACATCCGTAAGGTACAGAAATACCCACGTCACTACGGTAACGTCCTAAAGTTTTTCAGGCGATCTCGGCTTTTTGCTCCTTTTGCCGTTCTTATTTCCGTGCTACGAAAATAGTTCAAACGCAACACTTGCACAGCAGACACATCACTCATACGAAGATAGACCGCATTATTGACACGAAATAAACTTTTATGCTCTGTGCAGGCTATAAAACAAGTAAAAACTACACTTGATTTTCTTATGGGCCTGTAAACACGAAGATTTTACACGTCACTTGCTTCATTTCTGTTTTATCTACCTACCTTATCGGTACCTATGCAAACCCACGACACATGATAAAGTGTCGAAAAACACAAGTATCTAGGTATGTACTAGACATAACATAATATACAAGCCACAAGTAACCCGCACACGATCAAAATGAATACTGAAGTTAAATATTTATAATTCACAAACAAGATAACACGTCGCGAGGACGGTGACGAGTTCAAAAAGGGCGCAACTGGCCGTTACACAACACGCCGGCAGTTTATGATCAACAATATCCGAGACGAGCTTTAATCTACCAGACGGGAACCATCTTACTGACGCCTATTCTTGGTCGTGCTGCAAACGCAACTAACACGCAACGGCGCACGCGCAACGCAAAGGAATAATAGAGAGCAGACCACCGGTAGGCGAACTAGCACAAAAATTTACACAAACCTATGAACCCTCTCCGTTAATAGCCAGTTTCCGTCCGAACTTAATCAAGCGTGGAAGCTAATTTAACTTTTTAAGGCAACTCGAAGAGCATCAGTGTCACACATGCGACAACTGACAACACCGGAGGCGCAGCATCCGTTGAATTCTTTTTAAAGATGTAATTTAATGTATGGCCACTTTTGGGAAACGAGCCGATCCGAATGGGGATAATGGGTTGGGTTCGGACAACGAATAAATCACAAGGGGAGGTAAGAAAGAAATAAAAATATAAATGCCCATAGAAAGCAGAGTAGGACAAAAAATTATCTAGTAAAAAAATCACGCCGGTTTTTTTATGATGTGTGTTGTGAACTTTGTGTGGAATGCGGATTCGTGGGAATAGTTAAGAATGGTGGTTCGGTAAGATATTATGCAGAATATAGATTTAATAACATACTAGACTATATTTTTGACTTATTAAATCGATAATCACTACAAAATATGTACCTACAGGTGTACACATACGCACCACTTCATTATAAATTAGACGCCGGCGTCGTTAACGGAAACATAACGCATCCTCTTCGGCTCGACTAATTTAGTCCTGTTGAAACGACTTCCTTCATTTATTTTAAGGTGTAATAGGCCAAATTCTGTAAATCAACTACCACTGCAAGAATAATTATAAATTTCTACAGTGGAATGTTGTAATTGAAGAGTAGAAGTAAGTACCTATCTAGCTTATTGATTTAGAGCACCTGAAACTTTTTCAGTTTGAGAAAAACAGCGATGATCATAAAATGGCTGCAATAGCAAGTGATTTCACAATCACACATTACACAGAGTCTTAAAATATAACTGCAAAGTGTGTGTTTGATGATGTATGCCTTGAAACAAGTTAGTGTTACAATAAGTGCTAAATGTTATGTTTACCCAAGTTGGATCGCTCTTCTAGAAACGAACGGCTGTAGTGATTAATTACGTTATGTAGGTTAGGTTAGTGTTATTATGAACAAGAGAACATCAATTTCGCAACGCACTTTAAATGATTGAAAAGCAATTCAAACTCGAAATGGATGGGCTCGTTATTCCAGACAATCTCTACAAAGTAGAATAAAGTTAACCGAGGTCAACGAGGAATAAATTAATATGATATTGCATGCATATTGTGCAGAGAAAGGGTCGGCGAATGGATAGGTACTGTTCGAGAGAGAAAAGGAGAGAGTCATGAAATTCATTGGTGATGCGTTATGCAGCATCGCAGGCAATGGCGCGATTCGAACGCTCTCCCGAGCAACGCACGGCTGGATGCACATCCCGACACACAGACTGATTATCATTACCCTGGACAGACTTATGTAAAAACATTTTACACATTGCACGCTTCACTACTGTATTCTATTATTGTGTCGTTGACCTTTCATCTCAATTTGATTTTATTCGCGAACGAAGCAACAATCCTGCGGCGAGACTGTGCTGGACATCGCCATAGATTCATATTTGCTCAATTGGACTGTTGAACGGGTAGTTATTTTTAGCAGTACCTCTAGGTACCATTTGATTTAACCACAGTCAAACAATGACATCAGTAAATTCTTGGTAATTTATCGTCTAAGAGTCTAGGCCACGAAACAAGGACAAGAAAGCAAACAAGGCGATAATGAAAATAAACCTTATCGCTGTGGTATAGCTAATAAGTACATACCTAACTACCCACTTCCTGGTGTGTTAAGTTTCACAAAAGATTTTATTTCAAACCACACCACTTTCCGCAACACAGAAGAATTTGATATTCAAGTCAAGCAAGACATGCTGACATGATAAAGAGACAGTTTGAGGACACAACGGTTGTTGCGTACATTAAATCCAATATCAACTCGCACTTAAAAGTAATAGTAGGTAAGGTAGCTCATCATAATGCTAATTAAAACATTGGCAATTAACACAAGACACATTCATAGAAAACTGGATAGGTAGGTAAGCCTGGTCCAAAGTCATTCAGGTAAAAAATGCTATGAAATGAAATTTGAACACAATAATATAAGCAGTCAAAAATAAAACGCCAAGTGCGAGTCGTCTCGCACACGAAGGGCGTACCGTAAAAATCCGGCAACTTTTTCAAAGAACATCAAATTTTCACTTGTTGGGAGACCCCTTTAAATTTTCAACTTTATTATATTTTTAGTATTTGTTGTTGTTACTTATTTATGGAAAGTTTCATGTGTCTAACTATAGTGGTTCAAGAGATACAGCCTTAACAAACGGAGAGCAAATTTAGCCAAAAAAATCACGTTTTTTGTATGGAAGCCCCATACAAAAAACTAAAAACTTTAATTTGGATATTTATTTTATTTTTATTATTTGTTGTTATAGCGGCAAGAGAAATACACATTCTCTGAAAATTTCAACTGTCTACCTCTTATAGTTCATGAGATGACAGACGGACGGACGGACAGCGGAGGCTTAGTAATAGAGTTCCGTTTTCCTGTGACAGACGGACGGACGGACAGCGGAGGCTTAGTAATAGAGTTCCGTTTTTACCCTTCAGGAAACTCCCTACGGAACCCTAAAAACTTATCATCCTACACCAGTATCTACATTCAGTCATACTAATCCAACGAATTTTATTTTACATTACAGTAAAAGTTGCCAAAATATTTAACGCTACGAAATTACGTCATAGAGCCAGCAAAAAAGCTAACAATGGACGATTTCAATCGACTACCTTACCGGCTTTAGGTACAAGCAAAACAAATATCATGTTCCAGTCCCAGAAACAGAAGGACAAACACAAAACATGAGGTGACCGTGGCGTGGTGACCCATTATTTCGGCGCTATAACCAGGAAACGACGTTAAGTGATTCATTCATTCATTTATTTATTTACCATTTATAACATAGGTCGTTATACAAGGCAAGTCACAAATTGTACAACGTGTGACGCATCGGTCAAGTCCTCTTGCACGATATGAGACAATAGAAATGAATTAGGTACACAACACAGAACCCGACGATCAATTAATCCTTTCTCATCAATAAGAACTGAACTAACGAATTGGTTCGTCTTCGTAGAAAAAAAAAAACAGTTTTCAATTTCACTATTAGGTTATTACCATGAAGATTGAAAAACATTGTTTTCAATCATAATTACTTGGAGTGGGCGTCGTCGTAATGACGGATAATGATTATTTAGAAAAGTAGGTACAAAAGTATTAATTAATTTATTTTTTATTATTTATTAATTTTCATGACAAATTTAAATCAAGATCATCACAATCTGATGTCGTGTTATTACAACGTATGATTATAAGAATGTTCGCTAAAAGGAACCCATTATTTCTCACTTAACCACAATAACGTGGATGTCAAACAAACTTCTATAGAAAGTGACTGCAATGATGATAAATAAATAAGCTCCCAGACAAAGATAAATAGAAAGACTAGCAGTATTTTCATTCTCAGGTGACTTGCATTGCTTGCAATTTGCAAAGCTTGCAAATCGTGCAATAATAGCCCGCTAGACTACGATTTCTTACTCGAAAATCTGATTAAATACGATGCAGTTTATTAAACTAGTAAGAACCGTTATTCGAGTATATATGTATATGTAAAATACTGAATTAAATCATAATGACAGTCAAAGTTTAAGAATAAACAACAATGAATGAATCGTGAACGATGCAATCTCACATTAGCATCCCACGCATGGCACTAGTATGCAAATAAAAGTAGACAGAAAGCGATATACGAGTAAATAAGATACCTACCACAGCCAATAATGTAGTAAAAGCACGGATCATGTTTGAAAAGGGGTCAAAGAAGAATGCGTGATTGATGTCGATTGATGATGCCAATTTCCTATTGAACGTTTGAATATACAATACTTACATGATGGCTTACAAGAGCTACAAGTAGAGAACCCACTACATAAGGTTGAGTTGCTATAGCGTAGTGAGCGTTGCATGTCTATGAAAGCATTACGAAATATATTTGGCGAGCGTAGTTCATTGAAAGAAACCAGAAATAGTAAGCTACTTACTCTATTCGTAAACAGACTACCTATCGTACATTTGTATCTTGGTTATGTATGTTTTATAAATAGCTACGCCTACTATGAACAAGAGAAGATTTAAGCCCAAACAATAAAAGTCCAAGTATTATGATTGCTAAAGAATAATAAAGATACTAAGCTTTGTCCATTACAATACAACTCAAAATTTACAACGTTCAATAAAACATCAATAAAATACTTATGCAAATCCAATATGGCACGCAGCTGGATCCAATCAGTTAAATCATTGTTAACAGCATGCCTTTAGCCAGTCTAGAATAATGGAATGAGGAAACCGATACATTAAATGATTGTACGTGGATGATAAAGACTTGCTTGCGTCTTTAGGTCGGATAAAACAACTTAGAAGTGTTTCCTTTGTAACTTAGAGTTTGATGACCACAAAGAAATATGAAGGTCTATTAAAAGGTTTCAAAAATGACGAAGCGTTATTTTGTGGGCGACTAAACGATGCCCACACAAAAGTTCGTCGAACGGATGTACAATTCACACGAATCGTCTACAATCTTAGGCGTTGCTTACACGATCTCATAATAGAACACTGATTATGTGAAATGAAAAAATATCGTGATCGCTTTCACGTAACTACCTAATGTAATGATTCATCGAATTAAAATTACCAAGTAACGCTTCTAATCTATGGCCGTATAGTATTACTCTCTTAATTTCAAAGAATAACTATATCTTTGTGGCTAATAAATCTGACAGAAGTTTACCGATAGCCGCAGATAAAGATCTTTAAAATTTCTAATAACCGGGCAATGAAAGTAAAACCGCACAGATTTAAGATAAAATTACAAAACGTAAGAAGTAAACCGTACCCCGATACGAATGAAAAAAATAAAACAATAATGTCATAGACTGGGACATGACAAAAACCTGTACGAAATTAATATCAATTGAAAACCTTAACAATATCCCGGTCAAAATCCAGTAGGTAAGGTACCTGACACCCTAGCTAGTAGGTATAGAAAGAGTAGAGATCTTTAAAGGTATGGAAATAGGAAGAAATAATGTAATATAACCTATTTGTTTTGCGACCAAAATAGAATCTAGGCAAGCACATTCCTATCAGTATTGAATCCAATCAACATAATTGCGGGCGATCAAAGAAAATGTTTAATGGCAATGGTGTGCAATGCAATCAATTCCGAGCTATTCATGCTAATGCACAAAATCAAACCCAACTGATATTTTTAGCATTGAATAGGGATAGACAAACTGGTTAACAAGGGACAATAACCAGTTTGATTGTAGTTGAACTAAGCATGAGTAACGACCAGAATCGAGTGGGTTTGAGAAACATAATACCGACGACGACGTGACGTCCAGTCTAAATTTTAAATAAATTTAGCTGTTTCTAAAATTATAAATTAATAAACGCAACGTGTTACTGTGACCACAGAAAAAATAATAGAAAAAAGACCATTCCTTACGACCATACCTTCAGTTTCTTCTACCAACAAGTATAATAAGTATAAAAGCTATCGTAAATTCCTAACCCAAACTTATGTTTCAGGGGGCAAATTCTCGCCATTTTTCGCGAGAATTGGCTTCCAGTGCTCTTGCAGGGTGTATGCTTGACCTTACGTCACGCAATTAAGAACCTTGTAGAAAGGTATGTAATGTTATATTATTCTATAATTGTAATAATGACGTCTGTAATTTTTAATTTATTGACCAAAATATTAAAGATTATTTATCGTGTACCTTTTGTTTTATTTTCTCCTACGTTAAACAAAAGGTACGCTATAAATACCCGATAAATAATCTTTAATATGTTAACAGATCGCGATAGTTTAAAAAGTTTTATTGACCAAAACAGTTTTTTGTAATGATGCTTCCCAGTGCTAATTGAACAAAAATCTCGAGTTGCAAACAAATATGTAATACGAAGCTATTCTTATACTAAATTTACAGCGCAAATCGAACGTACCTTTAAGAGCTACTGTGAAATTGATGATTATATAAACTTAAAAATAATAATCTTACTAAGCCTCTGCTGTCTGTCCGTCTGTCCGCCCGTCAGCGAGCTGTATCCAAAGGCTGTATCTTATGAACCGTAAAAGGTAGACAGTTGAAATTTTCACAGAATGTATATTTCTCTTGCCGCTATAACAACAAATAATACATATGAAAATTAAACGAGGCTGCCATACTTACTGCTACTAATATACAACGTGATTTTTTATGGCTTTTTTTGCTCTACGTTTGTCAAGGCTGTACCCATCTCTTGAACCGGAAGAGGTAGATAGTTGAATTTTGTGCAGAGTGTGCATTACTATTGCCACTTTAACAAGAAATAATATTTTTTTATAAATTTGGTAATTAAGGGGGGCAACGTCCATACCAAGTTGAACCAGGATCACCGAAGTAAGATTGGGCGCGGTTGGTACTTGGATGATATATCGCATCATGTTGGTTTTTTAGCTTCTTTTTGGAATCCATCAAAAAGTTCTGTTTTAAGGTTTTCGAGTCGACTCGCACTTGGCCGAATTCTGCTACACAGGATTTTTGAGACATTTTAAATTGAAGATGCTTAAAGATACGGGATACCAACTTACATAGCATAAGTTGGTACGATCTACGAAGCAATATAATGAATTCTAAAATGCTATTGATCGCGTGGCCATAATCGTGGGTCTTAGGTAAGTAGTACGTAGGTAGGGTCCTACCTAGGTAGGTACTTACTTATATTACGAATTTGATCTTACGATTTTACGAAGTTTCTTTAAGCCCAGTAGGGCTGGTAGGCCTACCTATCTATTGTACCTACCCAGTACTTTCGTAAGGAAGCGTGGAAGGGTATTTCGGTATAACAGACTTTTGCAGAGTTTGCCTGCAGCGTTTTCGTGCATGTCGCAAAACGCAAACTCTCCTATCTTGCACCAATAACCTCATTGTGTATAATATGTTCTAAGCTCGACAAGGCTTTGTAGAATGACGTAATGTCTACTATTGCGCGTTATTGCATTATTTACTGACCATAGAAGCTCGCCGATAAAACAACCTGCCATAAAAGATGCTCACCGTATCATGAGACAATGGATTGCTAATAGCTTGATAATGATAACAGAATCATATAGGGGTACCTACCTAGTAATAAGTTAACATTATAATCATCTACTACACTTCTTAGGTTCCCTAACTTTCCCGTGTGTTCGGTATTCGCGACATAAATAGATACCTACCGAGGTACCTACGTAGGATACTCGTACCTAGATGGTAACCCACTAGATCTTACAGTCTGGGTGATATCGTAACTTCTTTAGATAAGCAACGGTTCTTGGAGCTAATCTTTTCTTTGTTACCAATAAAATTAAGACTAACAGAAAATCGTAGAACAGGACTGAATACCAAAAATATTCAATAAAAATTTATGCAATGACAGCAGGATATTTTTACACAAACTGATGTGATGTCCTTCAAAGTAAACCTGTTTACTATTTTGTAATAACATGATTCTGGTCCAGTGATTATAAATACAATTTGGACTCTAAACTACTGAGTGCTACGTAAATATTATTTTTGTAAACTTACCTTCACTATACTCCATGTCGATTCCGGCCAAAAAAATTATAAAATTTCTTCCGAATTTACGTT
This sequence comes from Eupithecia inturbata, assembly GCA_963662085.1. NCBI lineage: Eukaryota > Metazoa > Arthropoda > Insecta > Lepidoptera > Geometridae > Eupithecia > Eupithecia inturbata. The sequence goes on from OY759195.1 coordinate 7,935,520, forward strand.
TCTATGACGACGCATGACAGCAAACTGTAATTGGATTCCTATTGGCTGGGTATATTACCAATTTTTTTATATCAAAGCCAGCCAATCAACGACGAAAGTAATACGGACTGATTGTCAGTATACCTCACGTCAATGTCATGGCATCATACCCCGCGCGTAAAAATGACGTTGGCAGAATTTTAGCAGCACAGCACAGACACAGCGAGCCATAGACAAGATGTTGGAACTGAACGTGCAACACACAAGATGTTTAATTTTTTTTGCTTTCTTGCTCCGAAACGCGTCATAACCAGTATATTTTTTAAAGTTTGATTTTTTATCAAAATTTTAGTATTTGGACAGTACCTATGAATTAATGAAGGCCAGAGGAATGAAATAATATATATTGTAAAAACCATCGAGCTAAGTAAAAAAGGAGAGATGAGGTACATACTAGCGTCTCGAAAGTGGAAGTCCCAAATTAGGTGCAATTAGGTCCACTCACCTCAGTCATAGTCGGACCGGGGCGGCGCCCGCGCCGCGGCGTTCGTGTTACGCGTGCTTGACGAGACGTATTTTAGTGTGATTTACTTGCTTAAAGACACAGCGATTCCCTCGTGTTTGTTCGTTATAATTATTGCACATGATTGGAAATTAAACTGTAAGCGAGTGTAAGAGTAGCGTCTCGTTGTAACATAGGCCAGCTGTTGAGAAGGTGGGAGACCGAACCATATCTACAGATTTTACTTAGATCTATTTCAATTTTCAATTTCGGTTATATTTTACAAGTGGACTAACAATTAAAACCAAAACGTCCAAGAGTCAGGTACCTACCTACTTACACAATAATAACAAATAGAAACATAGTGACTCAAATCTTGTACAATACATAGCAATGAATACAAATAATTACCAATCTTAATGTAAACTTCGAGTCAATACAATTATCAATTCTAAAATTATTTTAACTAATAACACTATACATTAACTAAATACTAAATAAATAAATAAGATTTTAGGTATCATACTGCATTTAAAATCATATAAGTTAGCCTATATAACTCTTTCAACGAATATGTCGGCTTCGTTGTATTGGCGAAGGAAGTGGTTAAGTATAGCTATTGCTCGCGGTGTCGTAGTGGCGGCCCCGGCTCGAGTCCCAAGGGAGCTGCTCTAACAACGCTGGTCGGCGACGCGGACCCACCGCACCTGTAGTGCCCACCATATTCCGTCGCGGCACAGTCAGCTCGACTTGCTGGATTGCTAACTTTACCACGAAGGAGCATAATGTAGTGTGTGTGATAACTATCAATCTCCGCCTCAAGAGCAGGGTATTGAGTCCGACCATGCCATAAACACATAGAAGGGTATAAATACAAATTATATCCTCTTATGTGCGTAGCGGTTGAATTTCCTCTGTACTCTTTCCAGCATCAGATTGTATTTATCCTCGTGTGGATCCCACAAGACCGCTCCAAATTCGAGCCGGCTGCACACATATGCTTTGTACAGCATTAGGGCAGCGCGAATATCGTTGACTCCCATGTGACTCGCATGATGAACCCTAGCATTTTGCATGCTAGCTTACAGACTGCTGCAAGATGATTAGATAAGTGTTGAAGTCAAGCTTGGGATCAAGTGTCAGTCCCAGGTCCCGGATTGTATGCACGCGCTTAATTTGAGATCCCATTAGGTGGTAATTATTGACTACTGGAAACCGCCGCCGGTGGCGGCGAGAGAATGTCATAGTTTTACATTTTGATACATTAAATGGTAGAGTTAGCTACACTCCAACCAGCTACACGATCAATGCCGGAGAGGGCAGCGTTCATCGATACCATCCATGGCGGTAAACAATTTTAAGTAGTCCGCAAACATAAGACACTTAGAGCTTTTAATAACGTTTGGGAGATCATTTATTATAATTAAAAATAGTGTGGGAACTAAAGTACCTACTACTCTGACCCGATTGTGTGTAGTATGTTTTGGAAACATAATGTCCAAGGCTTACAAATTAAGTACGGTCAAGAAGGTAGCTTACGAAAAAGCATAGAAGTTTATATGTGAAAACCATTGTAGCTAATTTAGTCAGTAGAATGGCCACAAGGTCGAGAACCTTTTTAAAGTCAAAGTATGTGGTGTCACTCTGCAGCCTCATATCCAACATTGACATGACATATTCGGTGAAACTGATTTGCGGTAGATCTTGCTGTTCTAAAACCATGCTGACTGTCATTTAGCTGAGTGATTGATTTGAGATAGGTAGGTATTGATTTGTAAACGAATCTGAGTCATAAGAGATTCAAACACCTTGCCAAATAGAAATACCGATGGGACCGCTTATTGGTCTGTGCATCTCAATTACCGAACCTGGATTGCTTTTGGGTAAGCTCAAGTCCGTCAAAGTGTTTTCGTCTACAGCAATATTCTTCAAACTCTGATCAATGTCAGTAGCTCTTGTCTGCGCCAAGTCTGGTTTTAATTCGGGAATATTGTCATTGAAGACCGAGCAAAACAAATCTGCAAAAGCCTCACTGTGGCTTCCTGTTCGAACCCCGACCGACTATCAGTCCGACACAAGACATGAGGCCACGAGATATGCCATGAGGGTAGTGTCTATGGTATGGTATGGGTTGGTTTGGTACGGTTTACAGGTAAATTCAGGTAAAAAAAATCTACGGCGGCCTCCACACTAGGCAAAGCCTGTATCGCGAAGACCACGGAGCAGTCTGCTACGTGGACGAGACCAGTAATTTGACATAACTTAGCATGAAATTTCGAACTACTTACTTTAAATGGGCTTCGTCACACATGCGATTATGACAGCCTGTTAGAGTCTGTCAAACGAAAGTAGATACTCGATTTTTTTCGAAACTTTTTACATGGTCACACCAAAGTGTTTCCACCTCCGGACACTATGCTTCGTAACGGGGTAAATTCAGGGCGCTCAAAGGTATGAAATAGTTGGTAATAACATGTAACTAACTATTAAAAGTGGACTGTTATTTTATTTTTATTGACTTAGTTTGACTCTTTTGAAATTCACCACTACACGATCATTACATGTGTAAAAAAACGACTTGCAAGGAAAAAAAATATTACAAATAAACCATTTTACTATATATTTTTTTTGATTCTTTGAATCATAAAAATAATCAATACCTACGTGGAGTAAATTCTAATATTTTCCTCAAAGATTAGGGAAAACCGGAATCGGGCTATGGCATTACTATTCCCAAATTCCCAAATGTTTACAAGATGGCGGCACTATGCTTTTGTTGTTTGGTTGAGTTGTGAAGAATTATTGTGATTTTTGTGTGATAAAATGAATAAAACAATCAAGAGTGGCGTGCGAGAGTTATTATTCTGTATGATTTCAAAATATCAGAAAAAGCAGCAGGAAAAAGATGTTGAATTCCGTCAGAAACAGGATTGTTTACGTATTGTGATCGATTTCTTAGGTGAGTAGTGCAAAAATATTTTGATACTTTGATATTAATTTTGTGTTCTCCTCTTATCCCTGTTAATTTATATAATTGTCTGCTATAATGATATCAGAATAACATTAATAGCTTATTATATTACTATACATTTGGTTGAATAAGCATCACATGTGCACTTAATATCATATTTTTCATTTACAGCAAATCTGGAAGCAGTAGCAGGAGTTACCGACATAATGCAAACAATTGAGAAGCTAACTGATTTGGAACAAAAGGATAGGATACAAACCCAGAACCAGTTCTTGGAAGAAATATCTTCACTCTCTGGTAAGTTTTCACTAAGCTCTGGGCCTGTTGCATTTTTAATGTAAAATTCTGTTGTTCCTATCTGCTCGATCACTTTTATTCATTTATTTTATTTTATTTGCAGAAGTAAGTGTAACCACTTTGAAGAGAATTAAAAAGGAAGGTGCGGTGAATGAAGGTGTCTGGAGGACTCCGGGTAAAAAAAGACCCCACCCGTCAACAGTGTCTAACCTAGATAGTTTTGACATGGATGTTGTGCGCAATAAATTAAACGAGTTCTACATTGTAAAAAAACAAGTCCCCACACTAAGAACTTTGTTGGCAGAGCTCAAAGAAAGTATTGGATTCAGTGGATGTCATGAGACTCTTCGTCAAATACTACTGAAGAACGGCTTCGAATTCAAGAAAAACAAAAATGAACGATCATTGTTGATAGAGCGTTATGACATCTCTGCATGGCGACATCGATTTTTAAGAACAATAGCTTCAAAGCGTTCGGAAGGAAAACCCATCATTTATTTAGATGAGACTTATGTCCACAGATCTTACAAGCCTAAGAAGTGTTGGCAAGGCCCATCAACAAGCGGTGTAGTTGAAAACATTTCATCCGGGAAACGCTATATCATTGTCCATGCAGGATCGGAGAAAGGCCCTGTTCCAAATTCATTGCTAGTATTTAGCACTAAATCGAAAATGGCAGACTACCATCACGATATGAACGCTACGAATTTCAATAAATGGCTACAAGAAAAGCTCCTGCCAAATCTGAACGAGCCAAGTCTGATAGTGATGGATAATGCGTCATATCATTCTGTCATTATTAATAAGGCACCAACAACTCAAACTCGCAAACCAGAAATTAGAGAATGGCTTACATTAAATGGTATTGCATTTGAAGAATACCATACTAAGGCAGAACTACTATGTTTTGTAAAACAAAATACACCAAAACCTATTTACGAAGCGGATGAAATTCTGAAGCATGAAGGTCATGAAGTATTAAGACTGCCCCCCTATCATTGCGACTTGAACGCGATAGAACTTATATGGAGTTTGGCAAAACGAAAGGTGGCAAATAGAAATGTAAGCCTGACTTCAGCACAATTTGAAATAGTTGTAAACGAGTCATTTGAAAGCATAACAGCAGATGATTGGAAAAAAATGACTGACCACGTTATCCACGTAGAAGCCAAATACAAAGAAAGAGACAGAATTACAGAAGATAATTTAGAAAGTTTTATAATTAATGTGGGAGGAAACAGCAGTGATACCAGTGACTCCGATGTATCACTTCAAGTAGAATTTTTAGATTCAGATTTTGATTACGGTGAATAAAAAATTGTTTACTTAATAAACTATTTCATTGAGACTCGTTCCATTATCATAATGGAATGAACACCTATTAAATTAAATTTATCTGCCAAATCAGCCTTTTTAATGTAACACCTATTAAATAAGCTTTTTTTATTTAGCAAAAAAGAAAAAGTAAAATAAAAGCCCTATCAATGCATTTGTGTTCTTTCAACTTAATTATTGTCACATGTGCCTTTTTAAGTTAAAAAATATGAATTTGGATGTTAGATGTTTTTGGGCTTCTTGTAACTTTGTGCTAAATTAAGATAGATTTTTCTTTTAAAATCAGGCGGATGCAGCTTTTTTTCCTGATTCCGAATATGTATATAACTCAATTTTGAAAAAAATGTTAGATGTGCCCTTTTTTGTTACGAGGGCAGTATAACTGGTACAGGTATTGAAGTAAGTGCTTAGTATCATTATGAATGATACTAAGTACTTACTTCAATACCTTGATACTAAGCACTTACTTCAATACCTGTACCAGTTATATTACTGCTTGGCGGTAGAAAAAATGGTACACACCTAGGCCTTGATATATTACTCTTATTTATCTCAGAATGTTAATTTTATACATCATCATTTCAACAATGGGCTGGAATAAAAATAAGTGTTTTTATTTAAAGAATAATATCAAAGTATCAAGGTAGGTTATTCCAAGTATCCCTAAAATTTACGGGTTGCCATACTGATATTTTTTGAATTTGCCGCAATTTTTCAGTGTCTACTTTCATTAGACAGACTCTATACGATATAATGAAAAATAAAATTAGGGAACTATTATACCAAAACGTAAAACTAAATATAAATACATAAACAGGATGGCTTTTTGAGATGGGAGTGGATGGCCAAATCCAAACCCATAAGCGTTAGAGAAAAGTCGTGAAAGGAGTCATGATCTCGATTTATGAGAAAAATAAAACTGCATAGTTAGTTTTTTGTAATCTTTTACGAATTTTGATCTTTTAAATGGGATCAGAGACAATCTTGTTTTTTTTTAAACACAACCTTAATTTTCTTTTTTTAAATTAGGTTCTGTAGTTAAGTTTTTTATTAACTATTATAGAACTCTTAGTTTTTAATTATTACTATTCAATACTTTTTCTCACTTCTTCCCTTCAATACTATTACTTTGCATGCCCAGAGCTGCTTTATTTACCTAGATCTCACGTAAATATATAATTTAATAGGTCGGACAAGGTGCCAGGTGTATTAAAAATTGTAAGCCATTGTCATTTATTACGTACAAAAAAATATAGTACGATATAGCTCTAAATTCGGAAATAAATCTTATGAACTTTAAAAAAATCTTAGAATAGCCGAGAGGCTTTTGAGGGTTAAAAAAGCCGCCAAGCTATTGCACTTAGTTCCACCAACGCAACCCCGAGTTACCATAACGCTCCATGCAAACTTATGGGACTGGTCCACTGACGGCGATGCCTTGGACTGGGAAGTATGGAAGGAGGGAAGAGGGGGCCTCTGCCCAACAGTGGGATCCAGTGGGCTAATAATATAAGAATCGTGATGTGAAATAACACAATTCATTTGAAACTCTCAATGGAAAAACTTACAAAAATAATCAGTCAGTGTTTATTTCCAGGACGTTTCTTTTGATTGCGTGTCAGTCACGCACGCACGCACGACGACGAGCGATTTAGCGTGTTGGCATCACTGAGAGTGCCGATGACGGAACTGAAACCAAACCATAGACAAAATAAATGATTTGTCGCTAAGGGTTGACTGACGTGCTATTGTGCTGTCGTCGAATTTTCTTGTATTTTTGTTGGAAATAATTGGTTTTGTGATCTACGTAATAAAACCCGTAAGTTAGCCAACAGCAATGGGTCTTACAATTTCTAGCGTTTTTACCAAGCTCTTCGGCAAAAAGCAAATGCGTATTCTCATGGGTAAGTATTGACATGACAGCTCATCGTTTGAAAATCCTAAACTTTTGGTTTTAATTAAGTTTTCTCGGTTCCTGGTTCTGTTTGTGAATAGTCCTATGTTTATTTTACAGTTGGGCTCGATGCTGCCGGAAAAACCACTATACTTTACAAGCTAAAGCTAGGCGAGATCGTAACGACGATACCGACGATCGGCTTCAACGTAGAAACCGTGGAGTACAAAAACATCAGCTTTACAGTATGGGACGTTGGCGGTCAAGACAAGATTAGGCCTCTCTGGCGCCACTATTACCAAAACACGCAAGGACTTATTTTTGTGGTTGATTCTAGCGACGTCAAGAGAATACAGGAAGCCGAGAATGAGCTGGCTAATATGGCAAGTTCATGTTTTACAATTCAATAAACTCCGTGCTTTATATCCTTTTGACTTTACAGGCTCTTGTACAAAGAAAATCATAAATGGTATTATTATTCTTTTCTCTTTTTTTAGTTGAAAGAAGATGAGCTGAATGAGGCGGTAATTCTAGTGTTTGCTAACAAACAGGACATGCCTAATGCAATGTCGGCAGCTGAGCTTACAAATGCCCTAAATCTCAACAGTCTTAGGAATCGCCGTGTAAGTCTAACTAAACTCTTTCACTAATGGATTCTCTACAGTTGATTATCTGATATTGACATATTTATCACTGATTCTGTTAGTGAACTTATATTATAGGACTGTTAAAATAAATCCAATAAAATATTTCTTATTTACAGTGGTACATTCAAGCGACATGTGCAACACAAGGAAATGGCCTTTACGAAGGCTTGGACTGGCTTTCGAATGAACTGGCGAAAAAATGAGGTGCGCTCTATCAAATATTGTTGGGAGAACATATTTGACAAAAGTATGATATCTTCCAAACATCAACTAAATTTTGAATGAAGACTATAATATTGTTTATGTAACTTATTGATTTGAAAATAGTATAGATAGCTTTTTCACTATACTAGAATGCCTTAATGCTGCTGTTACTGTAAACAGAGAACTAGATAGGTAGTTTACAATACATTACATTATAATAAAATTCAGAACTAAAATAAAAGTAAATTAAATAAAACTAAGCAACCTGGAAGATAAAAATTCAGAAATTTGTAATAAAGAATAAAAACCAACATTATAGCATCTTTCATCAAATAAGCACTTGAGTGTAAAATTAATAACTATTATTTCATAGAAAATTTAAATATTTTGTAACAAAAAATGCCTTTTTCTGCAAATTTATTGTAAAGAGACGCAGAATCATAACATCTGAAAAGGTTTATTTATAATTTTATAGTTTTTAAGTTTTGCATTTTCTATTTGCATATTCCATTATTGTGAAGTATTTATATATTTTTGTTTTCATTTATTTAGAGGTATAAATGTCTGTGGTTTTTGAAAGTATTTACTGCTACTTGTAAGAGCTGCAACTAATACTTATTATAGGCTTTTATTATATTTGCCCATATCACAGACATTTCAAAATAATTGAGTGATAGTGATTAAGTAAATAACGTTAAAATTGGCCAAAAATGTATACAATGATGTTTTATTTAGAGTTTTGTGATTAGTTAAAGCAGAAAAAATAGTACATTATAAGATAAGGTTATCCAAATAAGATAATAATGATTTGGTTGGTTATTGAATTTGTAGCGTAAGTATGCCAAACTCAACCATTAGAATGGCTTAATTTCATAGCTATCATACTGGTAGTTATATTCTGCTGCTTCCATAGATACTTAGCAAATCTCTGCTGAAATGCACCTTTGGTATTCAAACAGAAAACAGCATAGCACTGTCAGTGCCCAGCACATGCTGTAAGTAATTCATGTGTCTAGCACCCGGCGCGCCGCCCGCCATCGCATTCACTACCCAGCCTCCTGGAGCACATATATAGGTACATGTCCGTCGTGGGCGTATGTAAGTGTTATAGTAGGCCCTCCGTTAATACGTTAGGTTTAGAGTAATTAAAACTCCCTGATAGGTACAACCGCCCTGGGTGAAAGGCTCAACTGCTTAGGTTCGGCAGTGAATGCCATATACAAACACACAAGATCTTAGTTGTAACTGGAGCGGTTTTAATACATTTTGAAATTAAAACATCATTGTTAACTGGCCTTAGATTGGTCATGTGAGCTTGGCCCCTAAGCTCACATGACAGTTACCTTCGCACACACATTTAATCATAACTTTAAATGATAGTGTCAAATAAAAAATAGGTGTAAATAAAATGGATTTTATTTCTTAAAGAATATAATAGATATAGGTATTTTAAGCAGTCTGTAGGTGTAGATGATATGATTACTTGTGACTCCAATCAGCTTTGCGTTTCTCAACAAAGCTTCTTATTCCTTCTTGCCCATCGTTTGAATTGATATTCCTAACCATAATATCTCCACCAAGCTTATAAGCTTCAAATAGACCCATATCAATTTGTTTGTAAAAGAACTCTTTGCCTAAAGAAATAACGCTACGACTTTTGTGTTTGATTTTGTCGACAATTTTTTCTACTTCTGCATCTAGTTCTGTTGCTGGCACTACTTTTGTGACTAGTCCACTCTCGTATGCTTCTTGGGCGGACAGGGGCTCACCTGAAATGGGAAGTTGTTAACTATTTATTTTTTATTAAGCCTATTTCGACCCACTGCTGGGCAAAGGCCTCCCCGACTCACTTCCAAACATCTCTCGGTCTTTTGCGGGGTCCCACCACTCAGTGTTAAGTTATTATATCTATTTATTATATTATGACAGGCAACACCCTATTTTAATCCCCGACAAGTTAAGCTGGTAGCCGGTTCTAAGCTGTGTTGGTCAGGTGACGGGCAGCGAGAGTGTGAAGTTTGCGCAGGTAACTTACGCATGTAATTCATTTGCCAACGACAACGCAGCAGGTAAAAGAGATAGGTACAGCTTCGTAAAGCTCTGTCTCGCTCTTTCATTGTTTGAAACAAAAACTCAGTGAATAATCGATGCGACTGTCCATAAGCTAACCGCCCACCAATTTGGCCTAAGAATTGCGTTCTGCGCATCTGTCACGTGTTTCGCCTGAGGACAAGACGTTTGACCATTAATATATATATATGTATAACTATTCTACATATACTAACTATAACTATGTATACCTTATTTCTTTATTTAACTCTAGCTGCTGCCCGCGGTTTAAAGATAGCAAGTAGCCTATGTTTGTCTCCGTGAGACCTCCCTGCCAAATTTCATTGAGATCCGATCAGCCGTTTAGGCGTGAAAAGGGAACAGACAGACAAGAGTTACTTTCGAATTTATGATATTAGTATGGATGTCAGTCCGTCCCATTGTAGCTCCCAAATTGATGAACTGATTTTGATCTAAATAGTATTTTTAGTTTAAAATTAGGTACCTTTATTAAGGGAAGCATTGCTGGACATAGGTACCTACCTATGTCCAGCAATGGACTGTTAAACTGTTGATGATGTAAGTACCTTCATTCAATGTGTTCTAAGCTGTGCTTGATGAAAATCGGTGGAGCCGTTATGATGGTTCAAAGTAAAATCGAATCCAAAGTAAAAGAAAATCCTCAGCGGTTTTCGAATCTTAGTGGGTGAAGTGAAATTAGCTTGTGTTTAAATGTACATACATAGATTTAAACTGTTCTTTACCTGTAAAAAGCATGTATGTAGCCCTGGGCTTAGGAACCGATCTTGCAACAGCTATTCCAGGTGTAGAGCAAAACACGCCAAAATTCGCTCTGTAACACAAAATAACATATATTCTCTTTCACAGAGCAAAGGGTACAAATTACAATGATTATTTACCCAGGTGTTGAGAATTTGCTGGAGTCTGAGCATACAATCATATCGCACGTCGCTACTAGCTGACACCCAGCTGCTGCTGCAAAACCATTCACCTTTGAAATAAAAAGTCATTTTACTAATCGACTCCATTTGGTAGCCTTAATCAATCTTACTATCATAAACACAGCGCCTCACAACAAACTATTAGGTAATACTTGTAGTCTAGGTTCTAGTGACAAGTTAACGCATTAACTGCCTAGCCTCAGCAGCACCCTCAGCCTCAGCCTCACCGCGCATCGCCTGGACACCATGTGCGTTATGGACAGTGAAATTGTTACCTTAGAGACATTGTCTAATCTTAAGTGTATACCTACCTTACCTACTAACCATTCTGTGGTTTGAAATAAGACCTTACCATGGAAGCTAGACGATTGTTAAATTGGGGTTGGTAATTGTTTGATTTACCTACCTTTGCTATAACAGGCACTGGACTAAGAACTATAGCCTTTATTAGTTCTGTTGCTTTATTAAATACCAACTTGTGATGCTCCACACCTGTGCTAGATTGCTAAAAACATTACAAACAATGATAAATTTGTTAAATAACAGCAGGTAGTATGTTATGTAAGTAGGCACAAAGTGCAAATTCAATATTTTTTGTAGTTAAGCACTTACTAACTCCTTGAGATTATGACCAGCTGAATAAACATTTCCTTTTGCCGATAATACTATAGCTCTCAGAGAAATATCATCCTTATTCTTATTAATAGCTTCTAGCAAATAGCTCATCATGTCCAGGGAAAGAGAATTTCTGGAAAAATATAAATGCTTTATGGATTTAATCCACCAATTGTTTTTTGTTGATTAAGATCTCTATTCAACATTAACCTTATTTTCATAGGGATTAAGCTCAATATGCAATTATTGATACTTACTTGGATTTTTCATGGTTTAAAGTGATTTCTCTTGTGCCATTACTTTCGTTTGTAATCACGTATTGGGTGCTAAGAGAACGATGCCAGCATAAAGCCTGTCTTGCTGTTTTTCTCTACAAATTAATTTGTGTGGGATAAATTAGCAAAATAAAGAAGGGTAATATGTATGTAAGTACATAATTAGCACTTAAGTTCTGGGTCAAAAAATCTACTTTAGCCAATGATCTAAGGTCGAAAGTTACCTCCTAAAATATCATTACTGTAAGGTAATTCAGTAGGTAAAGAAAACTTAACCTCGTTCAAAGCATGAATGTCGGCACAAACCTGAATTACTGATAACATTTTAATATAATTAAGCAAAATAAATAAGTGTGATATTTATTATCACTTTTAGCGCCAATTCTCTATTTAAAGATAAACCAGAAACAAATGAAATCTCTAGCAAAAAAGTAATCAAAACAAAATAACAAAACACAACTGCTATCATAACATTACATACACGGTGTTGCCACTGCACAGAGTGCTAAAATTCCCAGAAAAGTCTAAAAAGGATATTCATAAAATGGTAAGCCCAACACCCATAACAAATATATAGGAGTACTTGTGTATTAATAAATTAAAAGACTGTCTGTGATGAGATCAATTTAATATACGTATTACAAATCACAATGATTCTTAACAAATAACAAAAATCTGCAAAATACCTAACTCAAATTCATAAAGCATAGATATTTGAATTTGAGTGAGTGCACATTAAAATTGTGTTATTATTTATTACTCAGATTTTATGTTTTAACATCAAACTATTAAATCTAATGCGTTAAAATTTTTCTAACAGTTTGTTGACAAAAAGCTGCAAATTACTTAGAATAAAACCTTTGATCGTAGCATCCACAAAACTATATTATATTATATAATATACTATACTGTATGTATAGTATACTAACCTACCTACATAATTATTTATACTTACTCAGAGGTTTAAAACAACCTAAGATTTGAACACTTTTTTAATGTCTTACGAAAGAATCTATGGTGTAGAACTAATATCAAGCATATACTGCTCCCATAGGTGTGAGTACAAAGGTTAATTTACTACGTTGTGTAAGCCATAAAAATGTTCATAAAATAAATCTCGTGGCGAGAACCTAACTTGTATAATACGGGTAAAATTGGCATCAAAAAGGCCTATCTTAGCTAACAGCCAGCTCTAAAGTATCGCGTATCGCCGTAATGTAACGTGTTACACAGTGAGCCGACGTGCAGTCAGTAAGGAGAAAAAAGGCGCTAGCAACGAGCAACGAGACGGATTTTAGCACACGGCGGCGTAACGTATTGTTTTATGATCGCTGCCTGTACATTACGCCTCGTAACTCCCCGGTCAGTCGGCTTAAGAAGTTTCTATGCCAGACAAGTTAGCGCCAACGCCTTGTGCGATAATAATCTTCAGAACCGGATTGATCGTCATCTCCCAGGTATTTCGTTCGCGCGTCCTCGGCCGTGATAAGTCGTATTACAGCGCTATAACAAAACAAATACAAGACACATAATTACTTTTAATGTTATAAATTCTAACTAATTACTATTAAATTTGTATATTGTTCTGTGTTATCTTGTAAACGAATAAATATATTTTCTTCTTCTTCAAATCACAATGATTCTTAACAAATAACTGATTTGCCTATTCAGAACATTCATTTACATATGCGGTATTCGCTACCCAGATCGGCACCGAAAAAATTAACTTGGATTCGCGCGTCTTCCCGGCGCCGGCGCCGGGCATTTCGTACGTATGTACCTACCGCATACCCACTCGGCATTCACTGCCGCTCTGGATTGGGGATACCGCGATGCATGGTGAACAGGCCCTTGTTAGATATTTAGATGACTTTAGCTAGTTTTAACAACAACGAAGACCGACGATTTTACTGTGAACCATCTAGAACGGCTGCACCGATTTTCATCAAAATTGCTATGAACACTCATGCAGCCGCCTTTTAAACAAAAATTAAATCTAGTACTACTAGGACTAATCTAGGACTAGTGGTTTAGATTGATGGAACTTGGCCAACGAACGCGATGCTTCGAAATATTTGGGGGAGACCTTGTAACGTAACGTATGCTTGTGCTCAGCAGTGGGACATTAGAAAAAAATAACTAGTTTCAGCGCTACATTGGGAACATAGAAATCGGCTACATACAAACATACATACTAAGCTGCCAACCCCATAACGCGCCTCAGTTGAATGTCGGATAAAAAAAATACTATATAAAAATCGGTTCATCTGCTTTTAAGTTAAGCCACGTCAAACACCCCTTCATTTTCATGCCTGCTCCAACGATGACGCCTCAAATAGCGGCCCTGACCGCTTCCGATACCGAACGAACCAAACAACTGACTTCAGAACATTATCGTCGAAGTTACTACTCCGTTTACCTCCCTAAGGCTGCATGTGGAGCGAGGCAACGGAGCGGAGATTTATGCTGCTGGCCGCGGCTTCGCACGCTCTTTTCCGGGATAGAAAGTAGCCCCATGCCAAATTTCATTAAGATCAGTTCAGCCGTTTAGGCGTGAAAAGGTAACAGACAGACAGAGTTACTTTCGAATTTATAATATTAGTATGGATTAACCAATGGAATTGTATAAAATCTTCGCTCTGTTTCAGTGGACCAATGGAATTGCTTATAATCTCCGCTCCGCTGCCTCGCTCCACTTCAATGGACAGGCAGCCTTAGACACCAAGACCTTGGAAGACTTGGACAATGGCCTCCTGAAGTTTGCCATTAACTGCGATCCTGCGCTAGCCGTTTTCATTTACTTTTTCATTTATACCAATATACTGACTTCAGAACATTCTCCTCGAACTTGCTGCTTCGTTTCCCTCCCCTAGAAACCATGATCTTAGAAGCAAGGACCTGGTCCAGCAGCGCGCGGAGTTGGTACAGCATTTGCGTGGTTTCCATCGCGCAGCGGACTTGTATTGATCTGATGTCGATGATGCATTCGTTTGAATTCTCGGCTGTGGGATGAACAGGAGTTTTAATACATGGCGCTAGATGTCGTTGGATGTATATATGTACCTACTGTCGTCGGTTGGAAACCATTCATTTTAGTATTTGCCTGTATGAAGGCGCAGGGATATGCAGGGTGTTCGGCAGACCGTGTGTCTGGTAGCTGGGGATAGGAAACCAAGTGCTAAAAAAGCTTGGGTCGAATCATCGAGTTGAACATTTTTAAAAAATTCTTAAAAATAGCCCAGAGGCTTTTCAGGCTAGTTAAACGCCGCCAAGCAGTTGCACTTGGTTCCACCTACCCCCAGTTACCACATGGCACACGGTCTGCCGAACACCCTGTATATTCTTTGTAAGCACTTGGTGACCTTTTAGCTGGTCATGGTCATATCTTTTTTGAGTTTTGAGTTTTTTTTTGGGTTACATTTTATGTTTAAAAATAAGTTTTTATATGTAGGTCTTACATTGTACGTCATAGTTCGACGAAGCTGCTGTTTTTCTGAGAACATCACCCCTTTAGTTCCCTCTAGTTTCATTATAATGAAACTGTGTTGTTATAGTTGAAAACTAAGGAGCTATTTCTCGGCAGCACTAGGCCACGAAAAACAATAAGAAAAATACAGGTCTTAAAAGAGGCATACAAATTATTAGTTAATCACAATAATATATTTTTATAAATAGTATCAAAAACTTTTAGAGACATACTTAGCCTGTTGAATTATTTTATTTTATTATTCTTGTTTTATAAATGTATTGATGGTGCAATAAAGTAATATTTTGTTCCATTATTTCTTAATGGTCTTGCACTGAAGTACAATCAAATAATAGAAACGAATTAGACCTAATATTTACAATTGGCAATTGAAATAACTGCAGAGCTAACTGCAGACTGTTGCACTTAGTAAGGTTCTAAACAGTATTTAGTTAATCTAAGCATGTAAAACTTTGGTGTTAAATAAAGAACTTTGAAAAAAAAATCGGTGCTATACTGACCTTGTGAAACTTGCATCTCGCCGAAAAACAGCAAAGGCAGAGTATAAACCAACGTCACATCAATAAGGTACAGCTCAGACGACCGTTGCTTCAGCCAATACACGAGCCAGTTAGCGCCCGGCTGGGAGCACAACGGTAGAGGAGGTCGATTGGACCGGTGATCGCGCTTTGTGGACATAACACTGCTCGGGTGCACCTTTACTTTAAAGTCCTCTGGTGTACTGACTTTGATTTCTGGAGTTTTGTTTGGGTTTCTGCCATAATTAATGTTTTTCCATCTGGGAAAGGTAGGTAATGGCGATTATGTAAGACATAAAGAAACAAACAGTCAAGTGCATGCGTGTCATACATGCACAAGAATGATGTGACGACCGATGTGGCGCGGTGGGCGAAGGTCCGCCTGCGACGCAGAAGGTTGCGGGTTCGATTTCCGCATTGGGACAAATGTTTTTACGATCTGCAAATATGCAGAATATGTTCCGGGTGTTCTGGGTATTTTCTATGTATGTATAATAAAACATATCTATCTATGTAATGTACATTCAGTCATCTAGTACCCATAACACAAGCTCTGCTTGGCTTGGGGCCAGATGATGCTGTGTGTATTGTCCAGTATTATTTAATTATTTAATGACTTCGAGCCATCATAGTTGTTCAAAATGACAGTTTTCTTTTAAGAAAACCCACTTTATTTTTTATTATTAGTTGTTATAGCGGCCGTAGACACATTCTGTGATAAATTGGAGTACCTACAGGAAGGAAATTCTCACCAATTGCCTTCCAGTAGCCCTGTTATCACAAGTCGGAGAGAAAGACAGCCTAAAAAGTAGTATTAAATATACTCCATAGGCTGGAGGCGTATAAAGTCCAAGTAGACGATTAGAATACTTACTGCACAGTCCCAACATTGGGATATAAAGAAGCCGCGACAATAGCTTTAAACAAAGCCAAATTATCCGTGTTTCTATTCTCCCACGTTGCTCTCACATCTCCAGATTGCAAGAATCCCATCTGCTTCAAATTATGGCCAAATTGGTTCTTCATTTCAGACAGGAGTTTAAGAGTATTCCACGATAGGAAGTATTCTCGAGCGAATGCGTTACTTTGTGATCCGCAGCGCTCCCATTGCATGAGGGCCTCGGACATGGCAATATGATCACTCGGCTCTCCCAACGCTAGGGTCTTTTTTGCTTCGTCTATTTCTCGTTCTTTACCTGTAAGAAAAAAAAATCAAAAGAGGTTTCATAAACCTTTATTTACGCATATACCTTGAATGATTGTTTGATCTGTAGATTGTTTGCAACAGTCTGCAGTTAGCTCAATTGTTTCAATTGTCAATTGTAAATACTAATTTGTTTCTATTATTTGATTAGAATTACCTTGAATGATAAAATATATAATAAACTGGTCCGAAAGAGATCCCTGTGAAACGTCAATGTATGAAGAAAAAACATCATGACTGGCACAATCAAATGCTGTACATTATGTACGAGGAAGTACCTAAGCTAAGTATGGACTTCAATACTGTGTTCAAAACACTATACAAAATTATCTATTGTACACCAAAAATCAAATAGAGTAGACCTTTTAAAAGGTATAAGGTACAATAGGCTCCATTTGTATGTTTCTTGTAAGATTCTGTGTATTTTTCGTTTCTTTTTTGTAACTTTGCTGCAGGCTTACCAAGAACAAGCTGGAAAGGATCCTTGAAGCCCCAAACGGCAGCTACGCTAGCAGCCCGCTCCAGACATCCAAACAGGGCTCCTAATAGCAGGAGTTTACCGGCAGCCGGATGGACTGGTAGACGGGCTAGATGCCAACCGAGAGGTGTCAGGGTTTCCTTCTCGTCCAGGGCACCGCATCTGAAATAATTTACAAACATACTTTAAAAATACATGATCTTGTAATTTATTAACTTGGTATAATGCCCTCTTCACATGCACACGGTGACGGCACGGCCGGCCATTTCACCAAGGCATGGTAATTTTATGTGATCCATACAATGAGATACAGCCACGGCAGCTTTTGGTAGCAATAACCAAAGCTGTATTTCATTGATTACTAAAAATTATATATTTCGTGATCTGATCACGCATGTAAATGAAGAAAATTAAAACACCACTCAATAATCATGATAAATATCCTGCTATACGTGTTTTTAATGTTAATAATAAAATATGTTAGACATTTCACACTGCATCCATCTAGCCCCAATATTACTATAGTGGTGGCCATCTAATTACTAATTACACACTTGATATTTTTAAGTAACTAAGATTATTAAAGTATTAAAGTAAGTTAATAGGAGGTAATTTTTTTTCACAATGTACATTATTATCTCTAGTTTAATTACAAGCAATAATATTTGACACCCAAAACTAAATATCAGTGTAACAAAAAGTATATATCGTTCCGACTGGCAGAATGGACAACTAATTAACAGCGCATCAGCATTGCCATACAGCGGGGCAATGCAGCCAGCGTCTTGGGGACGCTTCCGACTGGTATTGATATGGATCAGTTGAGCTACCTGTAGATTGTTTGCAACAGTCTGCAGTTATCTTAATTGTTTCAATTGTACCTAAATACTAGTTCTAATTTGTTTTTATTTTTCAATTGTAATTTTCTTTGTCAATAAAGAGATTTACTAATTTGAAACATTGTATGACTTGGTTCGTAATTAGAATTTTTAAACTGAAATACAGTTCTTTCAATACATTGTGAATTTTGCCGCCGTTTCTAACTCATTACGAATAGTTACTATTTTTTATTGTTTTATAAAAAATAGGTAAAATTAAGAGCTGTGTGTGATGCAGCAACGAAAAAAATTATGTATATTGAATTTTCATTTAAAACAAAATTAGAGTTATAGAACAATCGCAGATTATTTGGAATGTTCCGTAAAGATGATATTTAACGCCCTCGCACATTTCAAACTACACGGAACATCAAATAACGTGCCAAGAAAACTTCGGCCCAGGAAGACTACAGTTCAAGAAGACAGGCTTTTGCTTCAATTAGCTAAAGCGGACCCCTATAGAGGATCCTATGTTATAAGGAGGTATTTTCAGAAGACGATCCTCGACACGTGTCCACTAAACTAGTTCGTAGACGGTTGGTTGAAGGACAATTGTTAGGAAGGATCGCTAGAAAAGTACCACTACTTACCAGGCAACATAGAGAAAATCGTCTAGCATTCGCTCGCAAATATGGCTGTTGGACTATTCATCAATGGAAAAAGATTTGTTTTCAGATGGAACTAAAATTAATTTGATAATTCCGATGGAATACGATATGTACGACCACTAATAAACGAGGCTTTGAATAACAAGTACACTAAAAATACAGTTAAGCACGGGGTGGTGGAAATGTTATGGTGTGCGGATGTTCCTCAGGGTACGGGATTGATCCTGTGAGAAAGATTGAAGGGCAGATGGATCAATATCAGTACAAAAATATCTTAGAGGAGACAATGAATGAATGAATGAATGAATGAATGAACACTTTATTGTACTTAAAAAAAAATAACATATTATAAACCTTATATCTACATTTACCAAATACTTAGTACAATAGGCGGCCTTATCGCTGAGAGCGATTTCTTCCAGGCAACCTAGCAATGATTCCATATTCCGAGGAACATTTGCCAATAACTTGGATATTTCAGCACGACAATGAGCCAAAGCACACAGCACGCAGCGTTAAAGCGTTTCTCACAGAACAATCGGTGACAGTATTAGAGTGGCCTGCTAGTAGTCAGGATTTAAATCCCTTAAAATATATGTGGCACACTATACAGACCAAACTGTCGCAGAAACATGTTACTGATATTCATGGACTTTATACAGTGCATTTGAAAACGCTTGGAGAAGTATTCCTGTAGAAACCTGTACTATATTGGTTGAATGAATGCCGCGTCGCTGCGAAGCTGTAATCGATAACAGAGGCTACCCTACCAAATACTAATTGTCTAAGGATGTAGTATTTTTCAAAACTTTACGGGTTTTGTTCAATTTAATAATGATTTATTGGTGTTTCTAATTAGTTGTCCGGCTTGTTTGTCGTACTTATTTTATTTTGATGTATAAGATTCATTTTTGGAAAAACAACCGTAGTTTTCTATTATTATAATGGTATAACAATGCAATATAATATCCGAAACATCGATTTTAATACGTAGGAACACTCAATGATACGTTACAAATTAGTTAGTAAGGGAATTTGCAATAAAAATATAAACCCGGGTGGGTGTTTGTAATTAGATGACCACCCTCCAAAGCCTATATTGGTCCAATGCTGCACCAGGGCCTCCCCCTGATATGCGCCTTGTTGGCTTTAACCTCTATTAGATGACCACCACTGTTTATTACTAGCTGCTTCCCGCAGCTTCGCTCGCGCTTTTTAAGTAGCCTATGTCCGGCCCTGGGAAACCATTTACTTCCCTGCCAAATTTCATTGAGATCCGATCAGCCGTTTAGGCGTGAAAAGACAACAGACAGACGAGTTACTTTCGAATTTGTAATATAGTATGGATTTGTATATTCTCTGCCCAAAGTAAGCAGAGCCTATGTGAACCATGATAGTTTAATAGTGCCATCTTCACTCACTGTTGCAAATGCTTCACAGCATTCTTGATAGTCTTCTCATCAGGCACAGCTGGCATCATCTTCAGCGCTTGATCCGCGATGCCTAACCTCAGCCGCTTTATCTGCAGGACTGGTTCCAGCAGGTTGTTTCTTTGGAGCTCTGGCAGCATGCGCTCGGGTAATAAACTTGCGCGGTATGATGTTACCAGGTGGTAGCAGATCCCGGGTTGACAACGGCCGGCACGACCGCGTCTGCACAAAAAAGTTAATAATCTATCCGCTTCCGACGATTTGCTGAAGTTGATGTTGATTTTGATTAATTCTGCCCTGGGACAAAAAGTAGCTTATGTCCGTCCCTACGATATCGTTTACCTCCCTGCCAAATTTCATTAAGATCCGTCCAGCCGTTTAGACGTGAAAAGGTAACAGACAGATGGAGTTACTTTCGAATTTATAATATTAGTATGGATTTGGACCACCTGGCGATACACTTAAAAATTACTCTTTTCTTAGATGTCATATTAACTTTTCATCATAATCATCTGCAGCCCCAACCGTCACTTTTCCTCCTTAGATTAGGCTATCTTTAGTATCACGCTGATCATCGACGCTGATAGGCTGATAACTAACAAGCTACAAGGTAAAGGTTTCTTGTTCGCTTGTTTATACCTTAAAAAATATTAAAGTGAACAAAATCAAAGTGATCACTTTATTTTCTAGTTTTACTTATGTAATTTGAATTTTGTGACGTGTCCAAGAGGCCTGTAAGGTCTAAAGGAAACACTTTGAATTTGAATTCAATATGTATGGTTGCTGTAGTGTTTTAGCATAACGCCGAACACTTAGCGCTGACGAGCTTCAGTGCTGAGCGGTGCGCGGCCGTACGCGCCGCGCGTCAGCGTCGCTGAGCGGTCAATGGCGGCCGTCAGCCACGCGCCTCAGTCGTCAGTGAACGTTTTAGTGTAACGCTGAACGCACGCTCCGGCGAGGTACCATCGAGACGAGTCGATCAGCACGATACTAGACTGTGACTGTGTAATTCTTGCAATGTACGAAATAAGTGATTATTGATTATTATTGACAGTCGGCGCTGACCAGCCACGCGCCGATAATCAGTGTGATACTAAAACCAGCCTTAATAATTATTTCACACCATTATTGGTGGATTCATTTGCACTCGCATCTCCAGCCCAGTCTTAAATCCCTTAATCTGCTTTTACGAAGTCCACAGGCTGAGATCGAATGGTTCTAAACATCTTGTGAGAACTGGTTAATTATGTTAAGTGATAAGTCTTACCTCTGCCTCAAATTAGCTTGCGATGCCCACTCAACCTGCAGCGTTGAAACATGGTCCTCTACATTCAGCCCGCTATACTTCATCTTGGCACAATCCACCACATAAACTATATCATCTATAGTTATAGACGTCTCCGCTATATTCGTTGCGATAATTATCTTTCTTATATTGCCTGGTGGTCGTTTAAATATTTTATGCTGAGTCAAGGTCGGTAGTTTTGAGTGCAACGGATGGATTTCGTATTGGGAATCAGGGAATTGTCTGCTTTCATTCATTTTTTTCATCAGTTTGGTTATATCTGCAATGCCTGGGAGGAATACTAGGATTGCACCCGGGTCTCCTCT
Organism: Eupithecia inturbata; assembly: GCA_963662085.1. NCBI lineage: Eukaryota > Metazoa > Arthropoda > Insecta > Lepidoptera > Geometridae > Eupithecia > Eupithecia inturbata. Next base: position 7,957,464 of record OY759195.1, read on the forward strand.
ACCGATGCACAGTAATAGCTCGAAGATCAGGTCAATGTTTAGATTTTCGGTACGGCGGTCTTGTAGTGTTTTGTAAACGTCCACATTGAGTGATTTCTTAGCAGATTCTAACCAGGGCCCTGTAATAACACAGCTGAAGTAAGAAATCATTTGTTATGAGCTTGCTGGTCACCATAATCACTTAAAGACCAGTATAGTTTATAAGATGCTGTATGCGGCAAGCACACATCCGACAGAGAATTAGCAAGCTGAAGTGGCAGTGGGCTGGCCATATCTCGCGAAGAACCGACAACCGCTGGGATAAACGTGCTCTCGAGTGGAGACCGCAACTCGGCAAACGTAGTGTAGGACGCCCTCTGGCCAGGTGGAATGACGATCAGCGAAAGACTGCAGGCAGATGCTGGATGCGGCAAGCTGAAGACAGTGCGCTATGGCGCTCATTAGGGGAGGCCTATGCCCAGCAGTGGACTAAGATAGGTTGATGATGATGCGGCAAGCTGAAGACTGGGCGCTATGGCGCTCATTAGGATTAGGGGAAACCTATGTCCAGCAATGGACTAAAATAGGCTGATGATAATGATACTTGTAGAAGTTAAATTATGGATGTTATCATATCCTCCGATTCAACCACATAGAGTTGATAAATGTGCATGGTTAACTTACCAATTTCAGCCCGATGCTGTATATCTTTCTCCATATCCTCATCCTTTCTTCCTCTTACATGCTTCATCCATGGTTTCTCTGGTCTCTTGTTTTGATTCTGTACTTGTTTCGGAGGTAGCTGATATTTCGTCAGGTCTAGTATTTGTTCTAGATAAACATCCTCAACAGGGAAGGCTAGTCCTTCAATGTGCAGCAATGGGCAATTGTCGTAGTAAGCGCAAAGCGTTTCTGCATCAATGGTCGCGCTCATTAGTATAAGTTTTAAGTCTTTGCGCTTTTTAAGAACCTGAATGTTGACATAAATATTGTATGTACAGTCCAGATTTTTCAGTTAATCTTGTTTAATTTACAAAGTAATAATAATAATAATATATTATTATTAATGACGACCGATGTGGCGCGGCGGGCGAAGGTCCGCCTGCGACGCAGAAGGTTGCGGGTTCGATTCCCGCCTTGGGACAAATGTTTGTACGATCTGCAAATATTTGTTCCGGGTGTTCTGGGTATTTTCTTTATATAATAAAAATATTTATCTATGTTATATATTGTATTAAGTTTATCAGTCATCTAGTACCCATAACAAAAGCTCTGCTTACTTTGGGGCTAGATGATGCTGTGTGGATTGTCCAGCATTATTATATTATATACAGTGGTGGTCACATAATTAAAGACACTGGAAGCATATTGAAATAACTAAGCTATTCCTCCTGTATATACTTTATCAGACTGCCATTGTAACTTGCTGCACAAATAATTTTTATTTGTGTTGTTATTGTGTATTGTTAAAACGAAACATTTACAACAAAACTTGCCTTTTATTCGGTAAAACTTAAATGTAAGCAGTGTAAATAAAAGATAAGATTAGTAAGATCTGGCCATATAATTAAAGACACTTCATTTCGTAACAAGAAATTAAACAAAAAATTAGTTATCTTTGAAATTATTTTAGTACGTAAGATTTCTAACACATTTTTATAGAGCATTCCGATGCGTATCAATACTTGGTCGCATGTCCTTTTGCAGCAATAGCAGCACGATATCTCTTAGCCATGGAAGCAATCAATTCTGTACAAACTTGTACCGGAATTTGTTCCCACGCTTCTGTAAAAGCTGTGTAAAGTTGATCGACGTTTGATGTACTCTTGCCGCCACTGTCTTCTTCACCTGGTACAACAAGTTTTCGATTGGATTTAAATCCGGACTGTACGGGGGCCAATCCAAAACTGTCACAAACTGGTTCCTTAAGAAATCTTTAACTACTTTTGCGGTGTGTTTCGGATCATTATCCTGTTGAAAAGTCCAAATTACCGGTAAATTTTGCTCAGCATAGGGCAGCATGTTTTCTTGTAAAATATTTTTGTACTGGTATTTATCCATATTGCTTTCTATATTCCTGACAGGTCCGACACCAAGTCCTGAAAAACAGCCCCACACTATGATATTGCCCCCTCCATGTTTCACTACTTTCTTGGTGTACTTCGGATCCATTTCTTTGTTCGGGGGGCGTCTAACATATTGTTTTCCGTCAGAATTAATCATATTAATTTTTGTTTCATCCGAAAAAAGCACATTTTTCCACTATCGTTCAGTCCAGTGTTCATATTTTTTAGCAAACGCTGACCTTGCCTTAACATTTTGCTTTTTCAAAAGTGGCACCTTCCGAGACACTATTCCGTACAAGTTTGCCTCACATAGTCTCCGTCTAATTGTCCTTGTAGACACACCCGTCGACCCTCCTGCCCCATATATTTCCGAGCGTATCAGTTCTAGTCCTTTAAACGGTTCCTTTTTTGCCAACAATACCATCCTAGAGTCTTCCCGCGGAGTAGTTTTTCTAGGTCACGGTTTTCTGGGTACGTTTTCGGTCGTATCGAACTTCTTGAAATGCGTTATAGCATTCATAACCATGTCCTTAGAACGGCTCAAATGGTTTGCGATATTTCTGTATGACCAACCTTTGCTATGAAAGTTCAAGATTATCTTTCTAGTGGACGAATCGCAACTCTTGTTTTTTCCCATATCGATTGGTATAAAACGAATTAATTTGAATACAAAAAATAAAATGTTATAATTAATGTCGATGTTTCATGCAAATACGCGGCAAAACAATGAAAAACCGAATGTAGTTCTGTTTCTTTTTTTATATTCAGAACATAGCGTTCACTGTCTTTAATTAGCTGGCCAGCTACAGGTACGTTAAAAAAGTTTGTATTAGATTCGGATAGTGAGCAGTGTCTAAAATACCAAGCAACACAACTTTTTTGTCTTCCATTTTTAAGAATACAACGTCATGTATGATTTAGTAACAATTACATTTAATTTAATACCTACTTTGGCTAATGGTTGTGCCAAAATCATATTTATTGTGATCAATTAGGGGGTGTCTCTAATTATGTGTCCACCACTGTATATATATAGCCTTTTATTTCCAAAACTTTTACATTTTATGAAAAGATTCTTATAGTAACTTATATAATGCTTAATGATTTATGTTGCCATTTCTGTGTTGCTTCTACAAAATGTCTCTCAGTTTGGTGTGCCTTTCAGCATAGGCCTCCTCCAACTGCCTCCATTGAGGCCTGTCTTCTGCGACTCTTGTCCAATTTACAAAGTACAGACAATTGAAACTAGCTTAAGATTCTGGACTTTTATTCTTACTAACCGTGCATAAAGATGGTGTGCTATGAATATTATTTAGCAAAACTAAGATTTATCTTTCTATTCTAGAAAGAATATAAAAACCGTAAGAAAAGTACAGAAATTTACCTGTTTCAACATGCACATTGAGATATCGATTTGGCAGTCCCTCTCATGTACCTCATCCAGTATAATATGGCTGAAGTTTGACAGGCTCTGGTCGGTTTCCATCTCAACTAACAGCACCCCAGTTGTGCAGAACATAATGCTGCCGCGCGCCCTACACTCCACACTGGAATCAAGAAAATAAGTGTTTTTTGGGATTGGCTAATGGCTATGACAATCAACATAATTAATTTGGATTAATTTACTTAATTATATTTCAGGCAAAACATAAAAGTAAATAAATCCAAGCTGCTGATAATTTTTTTTAGAAACTGGACCTTTCAAGTCTGACAGAATATCCAACTGATTGCCCCATTTTTTCAGCTCTTTCTTCGGCTACCCTCATGGCTAAAGAAGATGCAGCGATACGCCTTGGCTGGGTCACCAGAATTTTGACATTACCACCTGTTCTGTTTTTCATTGCATCATCAAGAATTATCTGGGGAACCTGTAAATATTTCAGAATGATGCATGGTGTGAAATCTTCACATGTATGTACACATTATAATTTTGCCTAACCATGCTGATTCTTAATTTTAATCTTTGTCTACTTAACAAGTTTTCATTACCTGTGTAGATTTACCACATCCAGTTTCTCCACTGATCACCACAACTTGGTTTTCATTCACAACCTGTAGCAAACCTCGAGCTTTCTTATATGCTGGAAGAGTCTCTCTGAACATAAGCATTTTTTTATATTGTGAATCTTCTTTCATGAGATTGTATTCTTCCAGCATTGCTAAACTGAGTGAGGCTATTTCATAATTTTTTGTATTGATAGATAGACCTTTAGCAATACACTCATCTAGCTTTTCTTGAAATGTTCCTGTGATTATATCATCATAGCCATATTTGAAATCACTATTATAATGCTGGTCTTCTCTAGAACAGCCTGGTTCATGTTGGCTAGCATTATCATCATCTTCTATTGTGATTGGTTTTACATCATCTATTTTGACTGGTTTTATATCTTCTACTGCAACTGGTTTTACATCTTCAATTTTTACTCGTTTTATATTTTTTTCATTGTCATCTAAGACAATTAAATCATCATCACTTAAACCACCGATAGATTCATTCTTTACCTTGATTTCTGACTTAATGATATCTGCATCATCATCAAGTGAGATAACTCCTTCAGAAATAAATGAGTTTCTGTATGTGTCATGTTTTTTTGCATTACTTGTATCTTTAGTTACATTGTGCTTCATGGTCTTTTTATTTTTATGAGGACCTGTTATGACTGGTACTTTTTCAACAAAAATCACATCATCATCCTGTGGAATGATGTTTGTAACAGAGTGGGATTGCTTTTCGGATTCTACAGCACTCAGCGGTATGAAATCTGCACCAGAATCAAATAATGAAGAATTAGGTTTAAAAAATTCTAGTCTCTTCTGTGGTGGTAGGTATATATTTTCTGTTTGTGCTATTTCTTCTATGACTGCTATATGTGCCTGGAGTGCGGCTAGTATAGGCGCAGGAACCTCCAAACCCAACTGTAAAGTAAAAAATAGGAATTTGTTTTTATTGTCTGGTCTGGGTTCTAGCATAAGTACCTACATTAAAGGTCAAATAAAATTGCAGACCTCATGGTTTTTTGTCTTTAATACTTGTTTATTTCTGTAATATAAACCAATATCTTTGCCCCTGAGACCCCGGGGTCTCTCTCCAAAACTTTGAACATGTCTATTCCAATTTCCACGACTGCCGCGTCTCATTTTGCTCAATTCGATATTTACAGATACGAAATATTTTGTTTCACTTGTTTTAAAGAACTTATTTACTGAAGTATAAGTAAGTAATTAAATAGTTTTCGAAGACCTATGTTTACTTTCTAAATAATATGTATTTAGAGATTGATGAAAACGAGCCGAAATTTCTACTTCTTGGAAAATGCCTCTGCGTCTCACTCACTCAATAACATGGTGACAGAATTTTTGCCGATATCAGTAAAATTATTATACAGCTGTTTTTTGACATTGACACAGATTCGATAATGTTATTGAGCAATCAAATGACAATGTTATTTCGACAATGTTGACGAGCAACCAAAAGTTTTCAAATTCAAAGAAGCCAAGTCAACCAAAAGTTTTTGTTTCGCAATAGCACTGCCTGCACACTGGGTTTGATTGACCCACCCATGCTGATCATTGAATACACACACAGGGGTGTGTGTGCTGTGCATGATCATCGATCAGCAGTTTAGCCATATTTTTGATAGTTGTTTATTTGTAAATATGATAATTGCTATAATAATATTGTTGCAAGGTGACAGAGGCGGATTATTTTTCGTGTCGACGACTACAGTGCCCTAGGCAAGCACTTCATCGGCGCGCCTCTGTGTACGAGCTGCAGTAAATCTCAAGATTGGTGGGGTGGGGTTAGTAACTAAGAAAATGAGGTAGTTTCCCAGCGGTAGACAAAAAAATGATGTAAGGCAAGTAAACACCATAGAAGTAACGGCGAGTGGAGCGAGACGCATAATTTTTGTAAGTTTTTCCAGTAGTTGGTAAAACAATTAAGAAGGCATGACAAAATAAATAACATCAGGTAATTTTCAAGTAAAATATTGCGCTGTTAAAACTTTTGAGAATGTGCCTATCGGTGGTTTGTCCTTGCCTACCACGCCCAGTTGCACAGCCTACGTGTGTCTCTCAGAAGGCGTCACAGAGGGCAATAAAACTATTAATTTTCGCTCGAAATTGTTTTACTGAATCTAAAATTCACGTTTTGGCAATCCTTGACATCTGGTGCCTCGCGATCGCTCCACTCGGCCCGACGAGCACTGGTACAGTAATATATAAGTTAGCGATAAAAACCAAAATGCCATGACATAAGAAAAATGACGGTGACGAGCGAAGTGAGCCACGAAGTTTTCATGCCTTTGGTAAGCTTGGTTGAGGTGGTTGTCAGAGTTGACCATATTAGTTTGGTGAGGTCAGCCATAAAGACAAGGAAGGACAGTTAACGGCGAGCTGGGCGAATTTTTTGTGATTTTTCGTCAGTTGGCAATCAAACCAAAAGGAAAAGACAATGGGGGCGAGCGGAGAGAGCCACGAAATTTTTGAGAATTATTGCATTGATTGGCAAATAAATTACGACAAGCGAAGATACGCCGAGCAGGCCCTTAATAAAAAAAGTTAGGTATATAACGACGAATCGCGAAACTTTTTGCAATTGTCGGTAATAAATAAGTAAGCGCTGATTTTTTATAGAAATTATTGGAATCAAAAGATATTACGGAATCCACGGAGCTAACTAGCGAAAAGGTTTGAGACTTTTCAGTGGTTCGACGGCAAATTTGACGAAGTCAAAAACCATCAAGCTAACTACAACGAATAGAGCGAACCACAAAAATTTTGAGACTTCATGGCATTCGGTGGTTTCGGTGGCACCGTCTCGTCGTCGCCTACTACACTCATTTGCGCAGACCGCGTCTCTCTCAGAAATCACCACAGGGACCCCTCAAACTATTACTTTTCGCTCTGAATATTACTTCTCGCTGGCGACCTCAACGCCAAGCACCCAGCATGGGGGTCGCGAGTCATCAACCCAGCCGGTCGCAAAATCCTAGATGACAGTGATGCGACCGGCTTCACCGTCGTGGGGCCAGATGCCCCCACGCACATACCCACCGCCCGAACACACGCCGCCTACGTCCTGGACATAGTGCTTCACAAGCACGTGCGCTGCCCCGTCCAGGTTGAGGTGCTGTACGACCTGGACTCATAGCACCTCCCTCTACTCATAACGCTCGATCTGGCCGCGGACTTCACTGCGCCGCGGCCGCTGCGCTGGGCGTGAGGAACGTCTGGGTAGCGTACGCCAAGGCACTAGAGTCCGTGGACGTCGGCCCCATGCAGGCGCTGGCTGAAGTGGAAGCCGAGGCCGCAAAGTTGATGGAGTCAACTTGGCCGCAAAGTTGGTGGAGGCCACCTCTACACCCATCACTAGGCGCCAAGGCCGACGCAACGACCTCCCGCCCAGCCTCAAGAGGGCGGTAGCGAGGAGGCGCGAACTCCAGCGTGAGTAGGCGCCCTCCCGCTGCCCGCATCTGAAGACGCGCCTCAACGCCCTTCCCGCGGAGCTTTCAGCCACTGTATAAGTTTGGCGAGGGAACATCTCCGAGCGCGACACCAACCTGTACGCGCTGAACCGGGCGCTCACGCGGAAGCTCGCCCCGACCCGACCTATCCACTGCTGGACCGAGATGGGGTCCGGCGTTTTGCTCCCGCTGATCGTGCCGAAATACTGGCCGAGCACTTGGCGGAGCAGTTTACGCCTCATCCCGTGGCAGCAGATGCCTACTTCGCAAACCTCAACCACCACCACCAGGACGAGGAGATCGTAAGGGATGTCCTGTCTGGCCCCCAACACTTCCCCTAGGCGGGGAATACTTCATGTTCCCTGCCGAGGTGCGGAAGGTCGTCCTCCGCCTTCCCAGGCGGAAGGCGCTAGGCTATGACGGAATCCCTAACCTGGCTCTCACCTAATTGCTTCGACGCGGAGTCACCGCACTCGCCCGGCTCTTCAACGGAATCCTCCGGACGGGACACTTCCCGGATTTCTGGGTGACCGGGCGAGTCATAGTCTTGCCCAAGCCGGGTAAAGACCACCGTTACCGGCCAGCTACCACCTTATCACATTGCTGCCAACAGTGGCCAAGCTCCTGGAACGCCTGCTCCTGGGGCGCATGGCTCCAACTATTGGGCCGCACCCAGAGCAATTCTGTTTCAGGAGTGGCCACTCCACAACGCTGCAGCTCACCAGGGTGCTGCACCACCTCGCAGTCGAGCACAACGCCGAGCGCTGCACCGTTCCGGTCTTTCTGGACGTGGAAAATGCCTTCGACCGTGTATGGCATCCCGGCGTTCTGTACAAGCTCCTGCAAACCCCAACGCCGCCAGCTCTCATCACGATTGTGGCATCCTTACTGGACAACCGGCGCTTCTTTGTCGCAATCGAGGAAGCCAAATCCGCCACGCGGACCATCTCTGTGTACCGCAGGGTAGCTGTCTGTCGCCCGCATTATACGCGCTCTACATCGACGACATCCCCACTCTGGAGGGCCACCTACGCCCCGGGGAGAAGGATGTGTCACTAGCGCTATTCGCGTCTACCAGCCCCACCATCGCAGCCCACAGAATGCAGCGGCTGCTCGATATCCGCCCGCCCGCCTCAACTCCAGCTTCGGGGCCAGAACGTGGCATGAAGCTCGCACACCCGGTACCTCGGCATCGAGATTAATAGGTCGTTGAGGATGCAGCCACAGGTTGATCGCGCACTTCAACTAGCGCGCGTCGCCAGAGCGCTTCTCCAACCAGTCCAATCGAGATCCCTCGATTGCCTCTGAGGATCAAAGTGCGGGTCTACAAGAGCTACTTTCGGTCCCGACTAACGTATGCAGCGCCGGCCTGGTGCTCACTCGTCACCCAGACGAACAGAGACCGGCTCCAGGCGCTGCAAAACGTGTCCGTGAGGATCTGCACGGGCGCGGGCCAATACGTCAGGAACGACCTCATCGCCCGCGACCTGCAGATCCAAAACATTGAAGAATTCGTCATACAGTCGGCGCGTCGGATGCACGTACGACCACGCCGACAACGGCCACCACGCCCACCTCCACCACCTCGCAGCTCACTAGCCCCGGCCTCCAGATGACAATCGCCCGTGGTGACCCCTTCCGCGGGACCTCACCCCCGCTAAACCACCATGAAGACCTTGGGGAAAAAAAAAGAAAAAAGAAAACCCAATCCAATGCAGCCCAAAAAATAATGAAAACATGCAAAATAAGAGCTTTATCTGCACACTCCAAGGACCGAGGGGTAGTCAAGTCACCCCTCGCGTTGAAGCCAGGGTAAAGAGGCCGAGCCTCGAGGCTCCCCTCCGTGCCCCTCACAAGGGCCGGGAAAAAAGAAATATATGGTCTGAATAGATTGTTCGCTAAAGCCGACCCTGATTCTAATCCAGACTTATGCCCATGATTGTTGGCGTATTTTAAAACCAATCAAAACAGATGCCTCGCTATCGTAAGCGCGGGCGGGTGGGGCGTTAGGTACAAGAATGGCGTATTGTCTTTCAAAGCACCGCCCGCGAGTTCCTTGTTTTTATAATTGAAAACCTCTAAAAAAGGCGGTAGTTAACAGCATATTTATAGATATTGTTTTCAAGGATCAGATATATTAATTATATAACAATTTTTTTAAATATTTTTTTTTTTTTAATTCTTTCTGCGTGTTTCATTTTAGTTCTACTATCCTCGTGCACCTTGGCACGTGCCTAGTTTACCTTAGGGATAAAAAGTGGCGGATATAATATTATATATTTATAGGCGGCCATAATTCATTATTTCCTAGTGTAATTTTCCGCGCGCGCACCTTGTAACTTCGCGCCCCTAGACACATGCCTACTATGCCTAGTTTGCCATAAGGGTGATTCGCCCCTGCAAGTTGATGTGATGACATAAGGGTTATGAATCTAACGGTTCTCAGCCTGGTACGACATTTTTGCTGAAATTATATTAATTAATCCAGCTACAGATAATTTATTTTCGGTAGGTAACCCTGTATTGTTTATTTAGTTTAACTAGCTGCACTCTGCGGCATCACCCGCGAGGAAATTTATTAAAAAATTTAAATACGTCTTATCATTATTTACTTTATAGTTTATTACGAATCACAAATCTTAATAACCCGATTTACCCTATTTTTAGGAATATTTTGATAAATCCTGAAACACAATGTTCAATAGTTTTGTATTATTAGTATTATCTGTAAGTTTCAAGCTTATTGGGCAGCTGGTTAAAGAGTTACAAAAAAACTTCAATAACATAAACCCTCATTTTACTTTTTTAAGGGTTTTTCTGGAAATTCCTGAAATACGTGTTTTAATTTATTATTATTTTGATATACATATACAAAACATTTCAGGTCAATAGCATTATGCATTAAAAAGTTACAGACATTTCAGTATGGAGCTAAATTACGAATCACAAACTTTAATAACCCAATTCACCCCATTTTCAGGAAGTTTTTTAAAATCCTGAAAGATATGTTCAATAATTTTGTTTTCTTAGTATTCTCTGTATGTTTCAAGCTAATTAGCCACTGGTTAAAGAGTTACAAAATACACCAAAAAAACTTCAACCCCTTTTGCACCCCATTAGGGGTGAAATTTCCAAAAACCCCTTCTTAACGGGAGGTTGTGTAGTAACAGGTTCCTGCTCAAATTTCAGCTTTCTAGCTTCAGCGGTTTGGGCTGGGCGTTGTCCCCAGAAAATCACTGGTTCTTTTTATGTATTAAGATTAGGTTTGGTACTCAATCGTCAGTCAATTCATTACAAGTTAACTTAACCTAACTACTTATTGTATATTTATTTCATAAACATCATGTGCATACAGGAAACTTTGGCATAACAATAAACAAAGCTGAATACCTCATTGTTTAGTTATAGTTATGTTTTATTTTAGCATTACGTTCTTATGGCTTAGGTGTACCTACCTAAGCCAAAGAAATAATGTAGAATTTTATGTACCTAATTGAGTTTTTACCACGGGGGGATCCCGTGAGTACTACTGAGATCTAATTCATAATTCTTTATTGCACTACTAATAAAAAACAAATACCTACATGTAAAACTTAAAACTAGAGATATTATGGCAAAGGCGATATCTATAATAATTATATTATTTAAAGGCCTAGTTTCTGCCATAATCTTTGACCCACCCACAGACAGAGAGAGAGAGAGAGTCGGCTGCTTTGAGAAAGGAAAATCCTGTCACATAGGTTTGTAAGTATTTAATAAAGGTATACCAAATTTTTACTAAAACAAAATTGAAAATGGCAAATGCATGAAACATGCGTGCACAAGAAAAAAAAGGAAAATCCCCATGGTTTACTGCATCAGTCTTGGTCTGTGACATTAGGTTTTTGGGCCTATATTTCTGGGCCAGGAAAAAATAAATTTTAGATAGAATAAAATGCAAGTTAGAATAAAGTTAATTCAGCTTGTACTTCTACGTCAGAGTGCTAGTCTCTCTGCGTTGAAATAGAGGGCATCTCTTTCTACACTATGCAAACTGAGCGAGACTAGACCCAGAAAGAAAGCTCACACGCTTGCAGTGTAAAACCATTAATTAGTTATAGTCTCGCCAACGAAAGCTGTCCACGCATTATTTTCAGAAGTTTTGATATGGCAATAATTTAAGACGGTCGAGCGAACGACCGAACGAACTTGAACCATTCATAATACATTTTGAGGACAGTAGCAGTAGCAGCGAAGAAAGCAATGAAACTGATTTAATATTATCAGGTGTAGAGTTTTTGGAATCCGATTTCAACTATAACTCATAGCCACTATGTTTTGTACGGCTAAATTACGAATAGTGACAAGTGCTCATCAATTACATAATATAACTCGACTGTACATTAATATAATGGATTATTTGAAAATAATAAAAAGGCAGAATTAAAAGTACTCTTTTAATTAATATTCTTCATAATACACTCGAATATTACAGCTCATAAAACATAAAAAAAAAATGTACTTGCTGAATAGATTAAATAGTATCAACTCCGTTTAAGCAGTGTATAGCCAGGGTTAACAACTCCTGATTTTTTAAAATTTCCGTCTTTTTTCTTGGACAGCTTTCGTTGGTCAGGCTAGTCCACGGAGTAAATACAAAGAGGAGATGTTCTATTTAGATTTCCTTAGGAAACAACGCGTGACACTTTACGGGGTGAGGGGGTGCTAGATCCCGCCCACTTCTCTATTTTCCATCTACCGGACAATAGCAAAACTATTCGCTCGTTCTGTCGATTTTGTTTTGTAGTTACGTAACTATCTCACACTAGATGTCACTAAGTGCAGGATGCAACAGAGTCGTACTCAGAATTTTCGTACCGGGGAGTACTGTTTTATTTTAAATTAATTTTGCGAACCATCTTGATGCGTATTTTTTTAATTTAAATTGTGATTTTATTATGAAAAAAAAAGGTTTCTGATGAATGACGAATGAAGATTGTTAGATTTTCTCTTATACAACTTTATTTTTTGTTTACACTAAACCCGAAAAGCGGTCATTGTACTCATCATTTTGAACAACTTTTTCTATGGGACCAACCTTGAAATCGCGAAAAATATCAGCTGTTCCCTACATTTATACTCGTCAAAATGGAAATCTAAAACATACATCATTTAAAATTTTACTAAATAAACTAGGTGGGCTTTAAGTACTTTAAATAAATAAAATAATTGTAGATAGAATATTTAATTTATAAGAGATTGTATTTTTATGTCCAGCGTATTTAATGTTTTAAGTACTTTCCATTTATGAGACAGCCGCAGCCGCGGGACATTCAGTAAAATAATTGATTTCTAATTACGGCCCTGTCTTTTTGTTGTTTATGTTTGTTGTTCATAGTTGACAATAGATGGCGGTCTGTTTACATAATGATAGGAAAACTACAAAAATAACATTTTGGCCATTAAAGGGTCTTTAGGAATGAATGTTGAACAAATTTCAGTATTAATATTATTAAAATATGTTAGTTCTGGGCTCTACATACCTAAATATTTTTAGTTTCAATGACACCAAGTGTCGCCATCTAGTGTCGGGTAGGATTATGTTTGGAAACGCCGACGCTAGGAGATTTTTCTAGAACTATTCTAATAAATTACGCATAAAATTACTTACAAATGAAATGTGATGACATCCATAGCATCAGAATGTCTATCCGAGTAATTTTTACAAGACAAAACACAACACTTCATTCATTTTTTCGTCTAGCGCGAACAATGCTGTAAAATGGGAATGTTCACAAAGTTGTGCATAGGACGAACGCCAAAAATACACTGACTAACTAAGGCCAGGCCCACATGATGACGTCAGGACCTAGTTGAGAATCACAGTGCACAGTTGCTTAGGCCATCTCCTCTTTGTATATACTCCGTGGGCTAGTCTCAGGAGCTAGAATAGAGAATATCTACCTACTTGACACTGTCGTTCATTGATTGATGGCTTGATGGCAAAGGTTTCCTGCGTTCGAGTAATTAATTTTTTTTTGTTTGCATTTTCATTCATTTGTTACGAAATCGGCGAACGGACGGTAGTGATGTGAAAGAATGCAAAATTTCGTATGTTAAAATGACCGTGCAGTAGTGTTATAATGTATTTCTAGGAGCTAGTAAACAAAACGTTAGGTACAAACCGATAGCACAAAGCAAACATAACATATTTAAAGAAATAAATTCTTACAAATCAAATAAAAATGTTCTTCAATAAAAACGTAAGTTTATTTTTCTTTGCACTATTTCAACATCATCGCAAAGTTATGAAACCAAGGTACCTATTGCATTTTATTTTCATTTATGCACACCGACTCCAACACAAATCAGTCTCGTTCTTGCATACTAACCTGTCTTACGTTTCACAACAAACCTGATTTAATAAATCTTAAAAAAATGCTTTTCAGCAAAAGTGTAAGTTACTTTTCTGCAGAAACATTCACACTTAAAATAAAAAACTGAAAGTTATTCAGTCTGTCTGTCTGTCACGTTTTGACTCTTTTTATGGCTAAATCAATTATTTTGTTTACGTTGTTCCAGGAATACTGGTCATTACTCTGCCGAGGGCGTAAGAAAAAGATTGTTACCTTGGTGGCGATTTTAATATTCCTTCTAAACGCAATGTTCTATGTGAGCATAGAACTTTTTAATTTAAGGAATAAACATAAGCAGCCATGGTATAAAAGGTGAGCAATGTTCATTTTTCTTATGAGAAATTTATCATCATCGCAGCCCCCATAATTCACCCACGGCTGGAGGCTTTAATTTTTTCAAACCTCCTATATCTGTGTAAAAAGAACCAAATTTCAAGGCAGCAATATAGTATTGCCAAGCAAGTTACTATATAGCAATATAGTAACTTGCTTGGCACATTAAAATTATTCTATTTTCCTTTCAATATTGTAAATGTGTAAATCATATTTTATGTGGAAAAATAATAACAATATTTAACCCTCTACTACCTACCCCCTATTTCTGTCAAGTTACTGCCTACCCACGGCCTCTGAGACACCAGCAATATATCACTCTCACAAATCATATCTATAGCACTGAGTGAAAATTTACCAAGTACTTTGATTGGTTCATAATGTTTGTATATACGATACCTATAAATATATTAAAATCCATATGGTTTAACAAATAAACAGAACTTATCCTCGTTACCCAGAAAAAATCTAAAAAATCAATGATGCTTAGAAAACATGGTCCATGATGAAAGAAACATAAAATTAGCAACATTTACTTACTAATATACCTAAATTAAACAGTCAAGCAAATTTCACCCATTTTGTGTTTTATTTTCCTCCTTGGGGTCACAAACAATGAAAGTCTTGCGAATTTAAACCTTTCTGCATCAGTACTACTTTCTGCACCTGCAGGAAGCTCATCCAAATGAAGCATCCAACAAAAAGATGGTTTGATGTATGATGATCCGCTGAATTGAAGTGATGATTTCTCTATGTTCCATGTATGGCCTCATAAGCTTTTCAGCCAGTCTCTCCAAACTTGGAGCCTGCTTTCAGTCATTCCTGATAGTTTGGATACCCGTACAACGGCGGTTAAGATGATACAAAAATAGCATTTGCCGAAAAACCACTTCTCCTGGGCCTGAAACGCCTTTCTTCCAACGGGACGTCATCGTCTGACAATAACTTTATTGATAAACCTGGAGATGAACTTTGCTACCAAAAATAGACAGTTTTCTTAGCTTACACTGAATCTTCTACACTATCGATTTATGAATTGAACCAACGAAACTCTACCAGTATAAAATTGTTTCCTATGTAATTTTCCTCATCACTACAGCTCACTCGGTAGGGTCATCTTTACCTGGAGTATCTTCCGCCAATCAGCGCGCAATGACTTCTACAAACAAACTGTTTATAAAATTGTCACGTAACTACCTACCTGCGGTCATTTAGACAGCTGGCAAAAGTTTTTTACTCACCAAGTAAAAACGCTTGAACGTATGACGTCAACAAGCGCAGGCTCGGTACTTTGGTAGGCGGAAAGAAAGTACATGGACGCACAATATATAAAAATGGACACACGTTTAGTTATTGACAAAAATAACGTTGCTAGTGTCTGAGAGACCGCGGGTAGGTAATTAAGGGTTAAACTTTACATGGCAACTCTTTAAAGTAATTTTTGATGTTTTATTTTCCAGTCTTCGTTACGACAAGAACTCTTACGTGGACAATACAGGTATGAGAGTTATTGTTGGGCATTACGTAGGAGGCAATTCAGGAGGGAATTTATCAGCAGGTACAATACAATTAAGCATAATAATAAAATGAATTATAATTTAATACCTATAAGCAAAAGAATAAGATCAAAATTTCTGTACATAGTTAATTCATTACTAGCTTATGCCGCGCACGCGTTTTTTCCAGTAAAAACTTTGCATATTATGTTAATACATGTTTAAAACTACATTTATGCAATATTTCAGGCTAATCCGTTCAGTAGTTATGTTGTGGAGAGGCACAGAAATCTAAATAATAGTGCCTTATTATTTGGATTTGTGTGTGGAGAGGTACATATCAAACATCCTAACATCTTTACTTTTGCATTTATAATGTTAGTGTGATGTTAGAACTGCATCTGTGTTCACAGAAGTGGTGCACAGTAACAACTACGCCCCCTTGGACGGGGCAGGGGAATGGGGCAGGCCTGTGCAGCTATCACAACGGGAGCTCATCACTGCTAGGGAGCTATACTCACTGCACTCTTACAACATCCTTGTCGGTGATCGGATATCTATTAATAGAAGTCTGCCGGATATGAGGAGTGTCAGGTAAAGACCTCTCTAGAGTCTATCCTTTAGTAGGAATCATCATCAACACATCCACTGCCGGATATAGGCCTTCCCCATACGACGCCGCAAATAGCGGTCCTGCTGCCTCCATTCATCGATTCGCTGCGACCGCTACAATGTCGTCAGTCCATTGAGTGGATGGTCACCCAACATTCCGTTTCGCGTTCCACCGCGGGTGTTTTTAGGTATGTAATGTGGATTTGCCCATCTCTGCTAACTCAAAAACAGGATTTTTGCTTTTTGTAGGAATGCAAAGCAGATTTTCCCTTTTCCGCTAACTAAATACAGGATTTTTTGTTTTTTATGAATGCAATATGGATTTAATCATAGCTGCTATTTCAAGAAGTTTTTTTAGACGCATTGTTTAACTTATTTGAAACAGAAATACCTACACTCCTAACGAGAGACATTACTTAGTGCAGATACCAGTTTCTCCACACTTAGAATACTTAGAAATGCAACTTTGTTTTTACGCATACTAAGCGTAACCACCAACCACTGACAGAAGGCCAGAAGTTAATAGAAAACGTTCGTATTTTCAGTTGCAAAAACGTGGTGTTCGACATTGAGAATCTGCCCACTGCCAGCGTGATTATAGTGTTCCACAACGAAGCGTGGTCCACACTGATGAGGACCATCATGTCTGTTCTTATACGGTCACCGGAGACATTGCTGAGACAGGTAAACATATCAAGTACTAGTTCTAACTGGAACTGATTTATTGGATAAAAAGTAGCCATGTGTGTTATTCCAGGTCTACATGGTTTCAAAATTTCAGCATGATCCGTTTAGTTTTTTTGGCGTATAGAAGTAACAAACACATTGATCCAACTAAACTTATGCATTTATGTTAAGAGTAATGTTTAATAGTGTGATGTGATGTAGTCTTTTAAATAGTAAACTCTTAAATCAGTATTCAATGCCTTGCTTTATTGGCATTCCTTAGAAGATGTGCTCGCATAGTAAAGAACAGTAGTAGCATAGTACAATCTTTTTCGAACTGTAATTGTTTACAGTACGAAAAAGATTGTACTATGCTGAAATGCGCTAAAAGTGCTCTTGGGTTAGTACCAAAGAGCACTTTTAGCGCACTTCTCTAACAAATTACCATGGGAATATTTGAAGTGAAAAAGCACAGGACAGAGGAGGCAATGGCAGTATTTAGGGGTTTCCCGCCCATATCCGTAGGCAGGTAGTGGCTGACTTAAGCGCTGCGATTGTGATGATGATGGAAATAACATTGGACAGTAACAATAACTATGCTAATGTGATTTTCAATGCGATTTTCGCATTGAGATCGTAAGCTTCGATAAACTGGATAAGCCGACAGCCGTTTCCTGATTCTGTTTATACTCAGAGCATTGATCTGTTGTTAAGGACGTTGTGACGTCACACTATTGTATGACTTACAATACTGGGCGGGAACATTTATGTTGAACCTGTTGTTCTTTTTACGACCTCGATCGGGTCAGGGCAGAGCGGACGCAATTCAGTATAAATACTGAATCAGCTTGTTTGGTAGATTCCTGCTAGTGTCACAATCGGGGCCCAATTTACTGCCTATCGATTTGTTTTATCACAGACACAGAATAACTAATGTACAGTATAGTGCCGAGATAAGGAATCCTTGTTCTCGCTGCAAAAGACAAGGAGGTTCATTTATCATTCATTTATAAATGGTCTTTGAATGAAGTTGTTTATGTACTTGCATACGTCATCCACTTATGATATACCACAATAGTCTCTGACCGCGACTTCGCTCATGTAATACCTGGATAAAACAACCCTGTAGCACTCACTTACTTACTTAGTTCACATGTGTTTGTCTGTGCTGTTTGTTATCTAGTACTAAGTAGTCTCTTTTTTATTTTATTGTCTCAAAGTTTTTGTGTGTGTGTAGTGTGTAATAAATAATTTTCTTTCTTTCTTTCTTTTCTTTCACTTAGGAATAATCTTGCTACATACACACCACATTCCACAGTTGGACATAGGTTTCTTATTGGCGGCTTAATAAGCGCCTAATTGGCTCTTATGATTATTGTTATAACCACAGAAATATATCTACCTACACGCTCGGTTTCAATACATATCGGAGAACTCTTAGCTTCTATCTAGATATATTTCTGTGGTTATATCTAGCTATACACTAGCTCAACTCGATGTAGAATGTTTGTAAACAAACCACGACACAGATAACTAAAACTCACTTGCTTGGCGTCGAGTTCAAGATATAATTGTAAGCAATATTTATTGAAGAAAGGATCTGAAATCGACGAGTAATGAAAATTGCGTATAAAAAGAGTATGTTAGAGTAAATGTTAAGTATGGGCGGTTTGTTTACAAACATTCTACATCGAGTTTCATTAGTGTAAGTATCTCTTAGTGAAATAGTTTGGAAATTCGAACTAGTAGGTAAGTAGGTACTTCCAGAGAGTAGGTACCTCACCTCCTACATCTAAACTTTCGAACTTACGAACCTCTTCACTCTTCATTCATAACACAAGTTCTATTTACTTTGGGGCCAGATGATGCTGTGTCCAAAGTGTCCACTATTTTTCTTTAATTTAATAGTAAAAACTTGTCTTATTTTGTTTAAATATTTTCCAGATAATCCTAGTAGACGATGCAAGCGACAGGCGCTACCTTGGCAAAGAACTAGAAGACGCGATAGCTAAACTAGACAAGGTCCAGCTTATCCGTAGCGAGAGCAGGACAGGGCTAGTGGGCGCACGGCTGATGGGCGCGAGGGAAGCCAAAGGCGACGTGCTAGTCTTCTTAGATGCTCATTGTGAGGTTGGTTACTTGTTATTAAAGCTTTTAGAAAGGAATCGCCGTGGTTGTCTCCTAGAAATTGCTGCTTAAGTTAAAACTACCTATAAGAAAATAATTTATTCGTGTTTTATATATAAAAATCCAGCCTTTTAACTTATTGAATTTTAAGGTCACTTATTGTATATCACGCAATAAACTATTTGGGTTTAGACCTTAAAATGGTTTATTTCTAAAACTCAGCTGTAACTGTAGATGGATTATGTGTCACAGATCTCACTAGCTGAGAGATAAGGAATATTTTTCTACAAACTATGAGTTTTAACTTCACTCCAATCACCGATCTGTCTAACAAACTAGAGGGTCAAAAAAAAACCAGCCGTGATGAATATAAAAGTTAGGCACTATTTGGTGCATGAACCAACTCCTATGAACAACGCCGAGTGAAACATAGATAGCTAGCTGCTGCTTGCGGCTTCGCACGCTTTTTTCCGTGATAGAAAGTAGCCTATGTCCGTCCCCTGGATAGCATCTATCTCCATGCCAAATTTCATTAAAATCCGTTCAGCCGTTTAGGCTTAAAAGGTAACAGACAGACAGACAAATTTACTTTCGAATTTATTATATTAGTATGGATTTCCGCTTTTGAATTATGTTTTTAAATCAAGCTTTTGAAATATATTTTCAGGTAACACAAGGCTGGCTGGAACCCCTCTTAGACAGAGCAGGCAGTGACGATGTGTTCATATGCCCACACATAGATCTACTTTCAGAAGACACGCTCGCTTACACAAAGAGCATCGACGCACATTGGGGCGCATTCAGCTGGCACCTACACTTCCGCTGGCTGATGCCCAGTCGAGACGTCATGACCAGAAAAGCGCTTAACCCATCAAAACCATACCCTACTCCGGCCATGGCTGGAGGCTTATTCGCAGTGAGACGAAGCCTGTTCTGGCGGCTAGGTAGCTATGACGAAGGCATGGTGATATGGGGAGCTGAGAACCTAGAACTTTCCTGGAGAGCCTGGCAATGCGGGGCTCGGGTAGAAATTACGCCTTGCTCCCGAGTCGGGCATATATTCCGTAGACACAGCCCCTACAAATACCCTGGCGGAGTCTCGAAAGTTTTAAACTCCAATCTGGCTAGAGCGGCGTCCGTTTGGATGGACGAATGGGCGGATTTCTATTTCAAATTCAACCCGACCGAGGCGGCGATACGCGACCAACAGCAAGTGGCCGATCGTATTGACCTACGAGAGAGTTTGAACTGCAAGAGTTTCAAATGGTATCTCGAGAATGTGTGGCCGCAACATTTCTTCCCTACCGAAAAACGTTGGTTTGGACGGATAAAGAATAACATGGGTGCGTGTTTAGGGATCGTAGCGACGACGCCTGGGTTAGGAGGTCCCGCGGTAGGCATCCGATGCGGGAACGATTTAGATCTCGACAGACTGGTGATATACACGCCGGAAGGGAGGTTGATGGTCGACGAAGGTCTTTGCTTAGAGCGAGCAAACAACCGAGTAATGTGGAAAAGCTGCAGTGAAAGTAAAAATCAGATTTGGGATCAGTTGAATCGTAGAATCAAGACTGAAAACGAGTTGTGTTTGACTATAGCAACAAGCGATAAAAATAAAGACGGTATCGATGAATCGTTGTCTGTTAAAAAGTGTGAGAGGAGAGATAGTCATCAGATGTGGAATTTTAACCGCATACCTTGGCACTAAATGTGATATTCAAAAGTACAAATGTTTCACAAAACTGTGTTAGCACTGAATATTTGTGATGTTTGGCCAAAGCAAAATCAACTTTGTTTATTCGTAAAATGATCTTGTTTTGCCTGACGTTTTTGCAAGTAGGTAGATGAAAAGTTATTTTAGTTAGGTATCAACTGTTTGAGTTATTCGCAGAGTGATCGAGAAGTAATTCAGTGTTCTTTTTAGGCAGCTGCTTTATTTTAGCCATTGTAAGTACTCAGAAGATTAGATAGAATTAAGTTAAGACCATTAAGTTTTATTTCGAATTTATCAGTTTTACAATTTGTTTATGGATTCCATAGTCAGTAACTTCGAAACTGTGATTTTACGATATTATTTTAGCTAGTTAGTTTTTGAAAAACTTATTACAAATTTGTACAAATATTATTTTTAAATGCGCAATGTAGCAATCTGTATCTTGTATTGAATACATTATAATGACAGATTACATACAAATTAGAAAACACAGTTTAGTGAATGTACTGCAGATTTAGCAAAACACTAGATAAAGCTTTTGCTCACAATTTTTATACTTTGTTATATTTTTTTTAACATTATACAGTAGTTCGTAATGTGCATTCCTGTTTAGTCTAATCAGCATTTATTTTATTTAACTTCTAGTCTTTTTATGTTTTCTTTGACCGATATATGAATCTCTTTTAGGTTATTGATACAGATAGTGAGTGTTGGGTGCAAAATCAGGGCCCTAATTCCACTAAATTAACAGCTTCATCATAACAATGGAAACATCACAGAATTACACATATTGGTGAAAATAACTATAGATGGAGGGACGCGTGCCAAAAGTGTTAAGGCTGAAACGTTTCTATCAATCTCTGTGCAAATGCCACCGCGCGCACTGTCTAGTCTAGAGTTTCTTTCATCTATGGACGATTCTGCGACGCCACCATTGTCATAGTAAAGCGATTGGTTAACAGAATTTGGCCCCAGGAGGTTTGAGGAATCTATGGAAGGAAACACTGACTTTAATATTTTTTATTAAAATAATAATATGGTTAAATTTAGTTGCGCGTAAGTGATGGTTTTCGCTTAATATTTGTATCTCAATAACTGAGGTTTATTAAAAATTATTAATTTGAATAGTCTTCCGTACTCTGTTTTGAAATACTTATAGCAATCACAATTGCACTTTTTGTAAAACAGCACTGTTAAACAGTTTGATATAATAATAAAAAAACTCAATGAGTGAACCCAAAAAAAATTAACTTACCTAAATTAAAACAATGTGTTCAAAATGCTTTGTGCCCTTGTTCTTTATTGTAAAAAAGTAAAAAACTCAATCGATTTTAGTTTTTCATTCACCTTAGGACATAGTATAGGAGGACTGAAAGCAGTAGCGCATAGGGTAGTGAAAGTTGCGCTGCTGAATTGCAGTTGTTTCCCCAACAGATGGAGCAACGTGCGTCGCTATGTCCTCTCGCTCTTTCTACCGCGACTAGGCCGTTACAGACAGAGTCGACCTGTGCTCTGGGAATGCAGCCTTTTAGAACGTCCACTGTGTTGCCATCTGTGAAAGAAAATAGCTAAATCAGTCAAGATACTTAGGCCGTTACTTAGAACTTAGGTTTACACACTGTCGTGGTCAAAAGGTCTTCAAAAAATTCTTAGAGGCTTCCCTCTTGGGAATAAGTAGATACCTATGGCACCCTATAACGATTCTATGACACCAGTCTCCCAATGCACAGGTAGACGTGCAATCCATACAAAGATAAATATTCATTAGACGTGAATACCCCAGACCACGGGGTCTGGGGTATTCACTAAAGTTCCATATCACACGCAGGACAATCCTTCGCAAACAATTGAGCTACGGCTCTGAAGACAAATTCAAAGATCTTAAGCCGGGTACTGACCGGTGTCACGGGGTTATGTACCATTTGCAGTGAGCATGAAACGTCAATAATCCGTCTCGTAGCTCGTTACGAGCGCCTTTCCCCGTATCGAGTGCACGAACGCTCGCTGTGTAACACGTTACATTACGCCCTGTAGCAGCGGCCAGTACTTACGCTACACGGCCGGCTTAAGACATCAATCAGCTGGTCGATTAAAAACATGATGATTTGGTAAGTGACTCGCTCAGTCTATTTTCATCCCTCATATGTAGACTGCACTCTGAATACCCGCAAAAAAATAACCAATGATCGGCGAAAATTGTCAGAGTGGCGAATTACTCGATGAATGCCATAAATTTACCTGCATTACCTGTCATTTCTATTCTATGTGATGTCTTTGTTTAAAAATAAGTTACTCTTCCTTACAGTTCACAGAATGTCTAGCCAGAATCCCCAAAATCAAATTATAAATTGACGCACTAAAACAATAATTCCATTTCTTACATGACTTATCATCAGGCGTAGCAACCATCTTCAGACACCTGTATTCAATGGGGACCTTAGAGTTTGTGGAAGGCGGTGGGTGTCCATAATTGTGGACCCATTGAGGAGTTACCCAGTTGTTAGGATGGCATTCGACTGTAGAACCTGGAGTCATGAGCTCTTGAGGATGGCAGGTCAGGCAGCGTTGATAGTAACAGCTCTCTGTTACCACTAGAAAGAATAGGAAAACTTATATTACAGTACCTACAGCCTAAAAGGTGAGTTACCTACCTCCTTAGTAGCAAAACCACTTTTCTACCTATAGATATAAGTTGAATCCGTAGATATGGTTCGTTCTCCGTGTTACAACTAGGTACACCCAAACACTCGCTCACAGTTACATTTCCAAACTTGTGCAATAATTATAATGAACAACAAAGATGGAAAGACGTACCTAGACTGAAGTGCGACCGAGACAACAATACGCACGCGAAACACGAACCCCGGCGGCGCCGCCGCGCCGCGCGCCGGTCCGATTATGACTGTGGTGGACCTAATTGCACCTAATTTGAGCCTTCGACTTTCGAGAGGCTGGTACCTTTTCTCCCCTTTTTTTATTTAATCGATGTTTCTACCCAATAGAATGAAGAATCAATAACATTTATTTCCGTATCTTAAAAAGATTACACTTTGTAATTTTAAAAGATTTCTCAGCAATTTACTTATTATTCTTTTTTAAGAAGTGAATATCAGAAACATGAACTTGCTATAAAAAAAATCTATTAAATATAGGTACTTACCTACCTAGTATGATTTAAAAATGAAATGGTCACATAAGGAGGGCAAAAAATTGAGAGAAAGCAACGTTAACACATTCAATGTTCAGCTTTAGCCGCTGCTACACGGAGGTGGAGGTGGAGGAATTAAAGTAATATTTGCTCAAAACCATATCGGTTAACTAACAGTCCGCTAGGTTGATGAACATATGCCTGAGATCATTAACATACGACACGCAATAGACTGAACAATTATGTCAGACGTCCATCCGACACTTTCTCGTTGTAGTCGGATCTTTGGACTATCTTCACGCGTCAACTGATTCTATTGCTTCACACCTCGTTGGAGGCATGCCTGTGGCTTGTTGTAATAGTGATTGGTTGGTAATATATCTAAATTATCGTCGGTTAGCTTTGACGTATAATGAAAGAAAACTTCTGTCAAAATCGTAAGAAAATCCGATCTGTACGAAGAACACGTCTAGAGCATCATTTTGTAAGTTTTTCAAATGATCATGTTTCGATTTATTGACATCTGTGTCGACTTGACGAAAAATCTCTAGGTAGGTTCTGCCTATCTCAATTTTTTTATATGAAAGATACGTTTCATATTCTTGTTTGTACTAAAATAAAACAAGAAAAATTAATTGTGAAGTTAGAGAGTTTCCATCGATATTAGTTTGTTATGTCTTTGTAAAAGCTTATACCGAGCTACATAGCCTGTAAAGTGTAGAACAACGTAGAGCAGTCTATTTTTATAAGTTCCGTCGTTAGCCCCCTAAGCATTATAATTCCAAGCCTGCGTTATTCGTAACATTACTCTCAATACAGCCACTTATCTCGCTGACCTAAATTCATAACAAGTGATGATCAACATGAAATCCTCATCCTACGCGCTTTCTGTGGCGACACAACACAACTAGACAACTTTACAATGTAAATACGATTGTCAACAGTTGAATAAATAAATATTTGTCCTGAGGCAAGATGGGTAGGCACCTCTACCTTTTCCATTGTGCTATAGTTGAATAAGCGCGGGCGTTAGTAGCAAGGCTACTCAATATTAAATACATTTTCAAAACAAGGTTTTCACAACAGCCGTAGCAAAAAGAGATGACCAAATAATCTTACCGTGTGGCAGCAACACTGCAACACTAAAAATAAATACTAACATCTCACAATGTCTAATTATAACAATGCACAATCACTAACACTGCGAGGTGGACTGTTATCGCGGTAATCTTTTAGTTTGGATCCCTTTATCTTTCCACTCGGGCGCTTATCACTGGGCACTAAATTATTTTGACGTTTTCGGTGGAAAACTTGGACTAGACTAGGCTAGCAGGCTATCAGTTCGAAAACTGGAGAATGTTGGAAAGGTATCGTGAAATCGGAAACAACGCAACAACTTTAAATTACCTACATAAGGTAGATATCTCAAAAATTTCCAGTGTAGAGTATCCCAGGTAGGTTACCTACTGATTCTTGGCAAGAACGCACGGTTGCGTATGCGAACCGTGAAATAAGCAATTGAATTCGATTATTTTTGGCGCTTTTATAAACCAACGCGTCTGGTTGAAATGCTTTAGAAACTAAATTGATGTTCATGTGGATACCTTTCATTAGACGTCTATTATGTCGGCAGGTGATCTAATATCGTATGCAAACAATAAGGAGCTCTACCTAGTACATACTTCATTTAAATTGGATAAGCTAATATTTATCTCAGTCCTCCTGCTAATGGTTCTAATTCGTTAGATTGAACATTTTAATAGAAGACTTTGTTCGTTTTTTAAATTGGTCGAAGCGACTAAATTATTATTTGATTGTTTTGAAAAAACTAAAAACCGATATCGAATCCCTTAGTTTTAAACGTTTGCGGGACAAATACTAATCCCTCGGGAATTAAAATATTTTTTATAGGGCCACCTCAAGATCATCCTCAAAACAACTGCAAAACATTTATCCAAATCGGTCCATAATAGACTGAAATATGGACGAAAATAGACCTAAAAAAAATACCTACTGTCGAACGTCCGATTAGGATAAAATTGTTGATTCTTACTATAATTTAAGACCTTCATGTAACTATGATTAACACAATTTAACAATAAAATTATTCTTATTCTTATAAAACCTCCACCATTTTTCGAAGTCGCTTAAAAATTAGATGCAGATTGCAAAGCGTTTGCTTTTCTTTAATCCCTAATGGTTCCACCCACTATGTTTCTATGCCAAATGGTTTTGTACGGTCCCATGCCGTACCTTCATTGTATATTCTGTACCGAAACTGAACTTTCTGACCCAACAAACCCAATGTTTCCTGTCTATTGCTTTTCAAATCCAAGCTTGTAGGGTACTTCACAAAATGTAGAGAACATTATTCAAAATAGCGGTGAAATAGCGGCACGCTCCATCGATCGAAAGAGGTGTCATGTCACTTCCTAACTCAGATAAAGCCAAATAGGTCCATGAGGCAATTTTCGCGAACGAGCTCTGCATTAGATTGTAAAGCTTAAAGTTGTAGCTTTATGGTTGGGTTTTCTTTGTGGTTATGGAGTAAAATATACAAGAACCAGGCTGGATGGTCACACGTGCGACACCGTGTCGGCATGCGGTCGTATGGATGTCTTCGATAGATAAGGCAGATCTAAGATTGATAGCGGTGTTGGATGGAATATGATACCCGCATCACTTGGCAATGTTGAGAAACGCTCTAGATTTTGGCTAGTAATAACATCATGACGAAGACATTCCAAACGCATCTTTTATTTATAATTGTATACCTGCTTACCCTAACTATTCGTCTCGGTATCGTATCGAATTCACTTGATAATTTATTTCAGGCCGTTCTGAAAGCCCATCCAATTTACCAAATCATCAGATGCAATCGTGAATCGATCGATGATCGAGATCACCTTCGGCTTTTCTACAGATCGTCATTAAACTGATTTCATTTTAAAGTCAGCGTACTTTCACTTGAGGGCCCAATTAATTTTCAGTCGATATATAACTAAACTTTAAAAAACGTAAAAATGCCGCAAACGATAATGGACGGGTCCTCATCTTCACTTTAAAAACAGCCGCCCGGCGCAAGTTTAAAAAGGTTTTATTTATCTTGGACAATTTGTTAATGCCACCGAGTCCACCGACAGCTTTCCGGTAGCTGTGTAATTGAATCTTCTGGTTTTCGGAGATTTATTTATCTCATTTTATTACTTGATATTAGCGGCTCTATTTGATGCGTGGCGAACTTCATTTTGAGTATTCGTTTAAATTATTTTTTAAATGATAGTACATTTTTATTAGGCTCTTTGCGTTTTATTGATAGAAATGTCGGCTAATGTAATTAGTACTGTACCTACTAAAGGAGCAGGAGGAAGGAACCCATTTAATATGTAGGTATCTAGCTAGAGGTAGCGCTTCGTTTGCCATAAATAAAACCAACTTCTGTTATCGCTTCGCCCTGTTGCCATGTTGGTATATCACAAGGAAACGCCAATGTTTTGTGGACTCCATTATTACTGCACAAACATAAACATTTTAGTACACATTACACTTGAAACTCGTTCTGCTTGCTCTCAATGGGTTATGGCTGAAAATCAGTGTTTTTACTTCTTGAGCAAAATATTCCGCTGAGCCTTTTTGACGTACTGCAGCACACACAGACATTTTACTTAGATTTTAATTATGTTATTGTTTGTTTTTATTACTTAGTCAACTGTATTTTTATTATTTTACAATCCCGCAGTAGAATCAACTTTATTGTAACAACAAATACAATAAAGTTGATTCTACTGCGGGATTGTTTATATAGGGTGATTGGTAGCTAGGTGCAACAAGGAAAAGCTAGAATAGAACATTTAGAACTATTTGAGCCGTGGTTGTCCCAGACGAAGTCTTATCATTGATTTTTTACGCATTGTTTTGTTGTTTTGGGGAAAACCCAAAATTCAACAGTTAATTGCTAAAAATGGTCAGTTTAAACAATAAGGGAACTGTTTTTTATTTTATCTTATTAAAGTAATGTGTTAGAAACCTAACAAAATATGTCCTAGCTATCTGTGACTACAGCTATTTTTTTACAGTTACTTAAAGTTCACGAAACGAAACGTAAATCTTTCAATATGATTAATTAAGACAACCGTGTTTGGACGCCCTTTTAATGAAAAAAATATGTTTTTTTTTTGTTCAAGCCTTATTGAATGTGTGTTTACCTAAGTTCACTACCTATGTAAATCACTTACTTACAATAAACGATTAGAAACTGAAACTGAAATTCGTAACAATCCTTGGGGAGACTTCGTCGTAGACAACCATGGCTCAAATGGTTCTAAATGGTCTATTCTAACTTCTCCTTGAAGCTTTGCACTCAGCTACTAAAGATTCTGTATTTTTTGCAGATCCATAATTAAATAATCTTTACTCTCTTTTTTTTATAGGCATTCTCTATGGAAAGATTCATTGACCTCCTTTGAAAAATATTCCTTCAGCGGTTTGTTTCTTAATCTCTTTTTTGTTAAAATAACCAACCCAGCTTCATCCTCTCCGGTCTGCGATACCGTACAAAAGTGTCCGCCGCGACACACTGACCCCGGATAGGATCGAAGGACGAGGCGATCGCGTGAGATACTCGAGGCACGTCCTACCCTCACGATTCATGACCGTTGTTGTAAATTATATCTTATTCATTGAAAAGTTTTTACAAAATGTGAGGGTAGAGAACCACAGTGATATCACAGTATTGGACAACTCGATCTCTATCAAAAGTTGATGACCATAAAACAGTGTCCGCAACCAAATTTACAGATGCAGTACCTACCTATGCGTTTTTAGGGTTTCGAAGATCGGAGATCGGTTTCGAAACCCTTATGGTCTCGCTTTTATCTGTCTTTTTTTTCCGTCCTTAATATCTCAGCTACAGCAGCAAATAACGTGAAATTTAAAATAGTGATACATTTCGTGCGCCTGTACAGATTAAAAGAAAAATAAATGAAAATTTTGCAGTACAAATTGGGATGTCGATATTTTAAAAGAGACCTACAATGTCAAAAAGGGTATCAAATTAAAGGTATCAATGAAGGCTATTTGTACATTTCACAACAGTTTTTTTACTTTCTGTAGGTTTCATACTTTTTGAACTATTTTGAAAAAGGTCAAAAAAATACCCATCCCTCCCTTTCTCCGACGTTTGCAGAGCGATCCATCTAAAATGTATGTAATGTTTGTAGATATGGATTTCTATTTTACAGGAAAAATATAAAGAAGTTTGTAAGAAGACCACTTTTTGAATAATGGTCAAAAAGGGTAATTTTAAAAAGGGGGGGGGGGGGGGGGCTACCTTACCGAGTGAGGTGTCAAATATAAGGTATCGGTTTGTACATCTCAAAAAAGTTTTTGAAAATTCTGTAGGTTATATACTTTTCGAAATATTTTGAAAAAACTTACTGTTACCCTCTATACTCCGAAGTGTGCAAACCAATACATCTGAAATGTGTACCTTTAGTTTTTTGGTATTCATCAAATAGCAAAGTCTCTAACCAGTACTTAGGTATAGTACTTAACAACCTAATACTTGACAACCATTCGAAACCCTCGGCGCGCGAGTCACACTCGCACTTGACGGATCTTGTTTATTTATTTACCTACTCGACAATATGCGTGCACCCTAAATAGTTTGGGGCTGGCTAGATAGAAGATACTAGGTAATGAAATTACCAGCATTACCTATATATTTATTTATTTTATTCATTCACTAAACAACCGGACAAGACAGTTGCGACAGCCTTCGTGCCCGAGACGAATTGGGTACAATTACTATGAAATAAAAACATTACCAAATCTCCACCATCGACACCTCCGTCTCGCGTGATTGAGGCCACTGGATACAAAACGAGATATCAGGCAGGGACATTGAAGTGAAAACGATCCGAATATGCAGTTATTTGTTGATGTTTCCTATTGTAGGTAAAAGCAAGCTAAAAGCATGCAGTTGGAGTCCTACACATCTCGAAACTATGAGCTCCTGGTAAAGTCTTATAGGTAGAGCCTGTGAAAAATAAACCCAAATCGGGATACCCCGTACCTTAATTCTTAAAAAGAAACCTCTGCTGCAGGTTTTTATTTTTCCCCGAATTGTTTTTATATCCGAAGGATAAACATCGCTTAAATCATCAATTAACCGTTAATTTAGGGCCTTCAGATTTACAACTTCAATTATACGTTCACACCAACCGATGATTTTGTTTGTATAATTTCTGAAAAATTATCACCTATCCACCTACATATGGTTATAAAGATAATTCACATTTTTCGGCGCATATTACCGATGGATGTTAAATTGAATTCGGGTTGCCTTGCTTGGTTTGGCTTGCAAATAAAATAAGAAATGGAGGCGCGAAAATTGGTCGAAACACCGTTTAAAATATCGTAAAGGCTTGTCGGGAGTGAAAATATTGTAATCGCATCGAGTAAAGTAAGTACGACGGTTGTTTACGAGGAGCTGAAAGTAGCCCGCAATTATACGGATCGCTGATTTGGTTCATTATAACTTTGAGTAGAGGTATATGTACCTACGTACCGGGGTGAGGTAGGCATCTGAAAGCGCTGCAGGCTGTTCTGCCTTTTAATTGACTTACCTACTAATAATTTTATAATAATATATAATTGTGAAAAGGCATAGAATTTCGCTATCATAGGAGCGGGACAGAACGTTTTTGGAACGGCGGCGTGGCGACGGCGGCGAAAGCGAATTGAAAATAGCAAAAATCAAGTTTTTGCTATTTTCAAGAAATCTACACAATTTATGAATACACTGTTTCCAGGAACCAAATAATTAGTAATAACCTACGAATCAAAACAAAAGTTATTTCAATTGACCGCAGACCGGGTTTCTGAGATCTCGACCAAATTATGCGCGAAACAGTGCATTTTCATGATTTTTTTCTATCGATGTATATTCACATAAAAATCCTTGGTCATAAATTCGTCGAAATGTGAAATCAAATGTCACGGTAACTGGGTCGAATTGTTACAGCAGCTGATCACGTACGAGATCGCCCACAAATTTATCTATGCTGGTGGTCAAAACTGGAACTAAGACCGTTACCTTCGAAATCTCTCTGGCGCTAGTAAAATAGTTGGCGCTAGCGCCACTGTCGAGTGAACTGCGAACTCGGTGCTGAAGTAATATAGAAAATGATTGAATTTCGGTTAAAATTGGCGTAGTGGCAATATACTCGTGGACCGCGGGCGGACGTGCCTGTCGAGGGAAGTGTCAAGGATGTGGTCTTGATTAGATATTTGTGTTTCACTTTACAGGGCTTTACTCTACACATACATAGATAACTCTGTGCTATTGTTCTTCTTCCTGCCCTTATCCCACTTTTGATGGGGTTGGCACAATAGGCTATAATGTTGTAAATCTGACCCAAAGAAAAACTTTTAGGGCTCGGGTCCGGTATGTTTTAATCATCAGAAAAATCGCTAGGAATTAAAACTAGCAAAACTGGTTTAAAGCAATTCTAATTTATGCAAACATCTTGCCATACGGGAAGAAATAATGGCAATTGAATTACTTTTCTAAAATTAAGGGATATTATAAAATTTAAGTTGACATTCTTAGTAGGTAGTTTTATTGAATGTTGAAAATTAATTTACGAAATCTGGCAATAAATATAGGGCACAAAGTTGGCTTGTTGTGTTCATCAAAAACCAATGGAACAGGAATGAAAATTTATAAAATAATCATCAGCTTATTATTCATCATTATCATACGAGCTGGGTCTTGCTTGGGTCTCAGACCTCCCGAAGTATCTGCCAAGCACCTGGATGCCTATGCCTAGCCAAAGCTGAGTGAAGGCTATATTCCCTTAAACACTACTACGCACAAAATAAATTAATTTTGTAACTTAGGTAGTATAAATTAACATTGTGTAAGGTATATATTAGGTCCTTACATATGAAATTGGCGTTTTGTATGGGAGGAACAAAAAGTCGAATATTTTTTAATATAATATATTTAATTAATCAAAGTATGAACCATTATTTTCTATGCACTTTTGCCATCTTATAGGTAGTTCATTGATCCCTTTACTAAAAAAACCAGTCGGACGGGAATCAATAAAATCTTTGAAGGCGATTTGGACTGCCCCATCGGAGTTGAATTTTTTCCCTTGCAAGAAGTTATCCAAATTTCGAAAAAAAATGGTAATCTGTTGGAGCAAGGTCCGGGGAGTACGGAGGATGTCTTAGACTTTCCAATTGAAGCTCTTCTAATTTAGTAGCCGTCTGTTGCGCAGTGTGTGGTCTAGCGTTGTCGTGAAGCAGCAGTGGCGTGGAGCGATTGACCAGCCTAGGTTGTTTAGCCGCTAGCTTTTCCATCATGGTTTGCAATTGCTGACAATAGACATCAGCCGTAATAGTCTGGCCAGATTTGAGAAAACTGTAATGAACAATACCGGCACTAGTCCACCAAACGCTTACAAGTAACTTTTTTGGGGTTAATTTTCGCTTGGGGCAGGATTTGGCTGGCTGGCCAGGATCCAACCATTGCGCTGAGCGCTTCCGATTATCGTAAAGAACCCATTTTTCATCACAGGTAATGATTCGGTTTAAAATACCTTCATTATTGTGCCGGTTTAGTAATGTAACGCAGCAGTCGACGCGCGTTTGCCGGTTTGCTTCAGTCAATTCGTGAGGTACCCACCTTTCAAGCTTTTTAATCTTCCCAATTTGCTTCAAGTGAATTAAAACAGTTTTATCACTAACATCGCAGCCTGCAGCTAACTCGGACGTGGTTTGCGATGGATCCGCTTCCACAATAGCCTTCAACTCTTCATTATCAACTTGAGTCTCAGGCCGTCCAGGGGGCTTGTTCTGCAGGTCAAAATTTCCAGAACGAAAACGTTGGAACCAAAAACGAACTGTGTTTTCTTTTGCAACACGACCGCCATACACATCATTCACCCTTCGAGTTGTTTCCGCAGCACTAGTGCCACGGCGGAACTCGTACTCGTAAATAATGCGATATTTTAAGTTTTCCATTTTGTAAAATGAGTGACACAAACAGAAAAAAACAGAAGAAAAAAAACAAATGAATGACGATCATCGAAGCACAAATACATGAGTCTATAGCTGTACAAATTTGAATTTGGAATTCCTTACCAAAGAGGAGAAATTTGTGATTAAAGTGGCCAGTACGAAAAACGCCAATTTCATATGTAAGGACCTAATATAAATATTCTCACTCTCACTCACTCACTATTTTAATTCTCCAAAATATGCAATCGACTGTTTTGTTTCGTTTTTTTTCTTGTAAATCATCAGCCTATGTTAGTCCACTGCTGGACATAGGCATCCCCTAATAGTATTAATAATAAATTCATTTATTTCAGACCATAGAAAAGTTACAGATCTTATTTAACTTATTCTACGGTCTATAGTAATATATACCTTAAAACTAGCATAAATATAAAATATAAAACCTTGACTAATATACAAAATAATCACATCATGGATTAGGAGACTCATGGCATGCCATCGACACCATGGACGAGGTCAGTATCCTGCAGATCTGCAAATCCAACTTCAATGAAAAGGAAATGTGCAGGGGCAAGGCGCTGATCTTTCAGACCCTAGGTAAAATCGACCAGATGCCCTCTCGACTCAGGGATGGTTGAGAGAAAAGTATACAGGACGTCATCTCGCTGTTCAAGTGTACGGACCCGAACGACGTTCCTGGCATGCCATGAGCCTCCTAATGAGCGCCATAGCGCCCTGTCTTCGGCTTGCCGCATCCAGCATCTCCCTGCAGTGTTTCGCAGATCGTCATCCCACCTGGCTGGAGGACGTCTTACAATACGTTTGCCGAGTAGCGAATTCGTTGTATTAGAGACGAGTACACCAATTGGCCGAAACGAAACACGAAAATTAGTGTTGGAGGATTTAAATAGGCTTTAATAGGCTCCCTGGTCCTGAGCCAGCCACATCCAAATGTTTAACCTTATTACTGACTATTGATCGATATTGAGCGTTTACCTACATAATTGAGTAACTGCTTATTAAGGTTGGTAAATATTGAAGCATATAGTTTCACAATCGAGATCAATTCAATCAAGATACGACCTGCACTCTTGACAATTTAATTCAGTTTCCATGACATTGCAGTTTTAAGGTTTCTCTTCGCATTAAGATTTCAGCTTATTGAAAGTTGATTACCAAAAATAATTGAAAGGATTAACATTTAAAGAAGTCAATACTGCTGATAAATAAATCGTTAAGTAGAGGTACCTATACCTACCTTGTTGGTGTCGGCATAAAACCTTATTCAACTCATGGACTGGTGGGGCATGCAACATGTTAAATTAAGATCTGTTTTCCAACTTCAACTAAGAGCTATTTCAGCACAATCAGGTACATACTTAATAGCCCATTCTCATTTAATATGGGGCATGCCAAAGCTTCCGTAATTCGTAAAGGCGAGTCTATACCCATACCCTAGACTACCCACCCTAGAATCCATGTACCCATACATAGAATCGGCATCTAACTTAATAACTTTGTATTTCCCAGGTCCTACCACATCTCCAGCATAATTTACCATGGATTCTTAAATTGAAATCGGTAAAGATGAAAGTGGAACCGAGATCCTAAAATACTCTACAGTGTTTATTAATATGAGTGTTGACATTCCTGCAGCTCCCGGAATTGAATACACAGCATGACGTCCCAAGGCACGTAATGTGAACCGTGATGGTAATACGATATAGTGATATTTTTTCTAAAAGAACTCTGCCCCCAGCAATACCGATTAAAATGTAAAACTGACCGGCATTCTCCAATTTAAGGAGATTGCATTTACACTGTTTACTTTTAAAATTGGCTGCCACACATTATTTTCTTGCGAGGCGTTTCTAGTTAGTTTCTAGACTATGCATATATGATAGTTATTTAATTTAAACGAGGTGTTTTATAAACAAAATTGCCAAATAGTTGAAATTTGGCGAAAATCTTCTTTTAACCAGAAACGCCTCGTCGATACCACTCATTGAATTTTTTTTTCTAATACAGTTTTCAAAAGTCTTGGAATCTTTGATTTGGCACCACACCACGAACCATTATGGTCGTCTCAAAATTTTTGGTCCACTCTCTATCGTCAATTTATGAATTAAGAATAGACGCTACAGATACTATTTTAAGTCTGGTCGAACTATTTAGCAATTTTGTTTTATTAAGAAAACGCCTCTATAAAATGGAATTAAATTAAAGGCAGTAAACAAAACTTTAATGATTTCTATTTTGTTAATACATCTACTCACTTTACCCAGCAGTGGGATGAATATAGCTCACAAAAAACAACTGTTTTAAAAAGGCATCCAGCTAAAATTATTTGAACATGAAAATCTTTCGAAAAGCTCATTCCGGTGTAACATGCATCCAACAAAGCGGTAATTTAGGGTTGTCAAATTAACGTTGTCAAATGACCCTTTTATCAGGTTACCGTCCAAGCTTTTAGCCACTATTAATCTTAGTAAGAGGGCGGCACCATCGATCATGCATCGGAAAACAACAGCTTTGTATTTCTTTGTAATGTGCCGGTTCAATGAGCCGGTTAATTTAGTGTCATTTATTTTGACATAATTTTCACCGTTATTTTTCGGACGATTTGCAGAAGTTTGTGTAGCGGTAGGTAGATACTGGTGTATTTCGATATCGTAGCAGACTTTTTATGTTTATGCAAGTATAAATACAATATGGATGGTCATCATTATTCACAGCCGTCAGTTTTTTAACTATTGTTTTATTATACCCATTTAAACTTAGATTAGACCTTGTTCTGAATCTCCAATAGGTTAATCCCGAAAAAGGGCTTGCAAAGCCGCGGGCTGATACTAGTTTAGGATGAACAAACCTCAGGCTGAGAATATATCGTGGCTGTAGAAGCCAAATTAATTAACTACCACATTTAGCGAAACCAACTTTATTGTATTTCTATAAAGTCTAATTCAAGCTGCATCTTTCTGTGTTACGAACGTTTCGCTATCTTAATTTATCAAAAAGTTATCTGTAAATGAAACTTGCAAGTCGGAACAGATGGGAAAATAAACTTCTCAATATAGACAGGAAAATTAAATAACGCAGCCATAAATAGATAAATGAAATCATTGATCACTTTGCGACAGCGTAAAGGCCATAACATCACTTGTTTAGTTTTCCCTTGACACATTTAAGGTCCATCAGGAGCTAATGGAATTGGAAAAATTGAATCGGATAAGTTAGGTACTGAATTTTCGTGTGTTATGCTTATGATTGTGATCATTAGTAAAATACAAATTAAATTAAATCACTTATTTAATCTTCTAAAGCTCATTGGTTTTTTACAAGTTTAGGACAAGTAGAATTAATTAAGGGCATCTACCGTATGCTTTTTAAGCTTCACAGGAAAATATTGTCGGAGGAAAAATAAACAACTAGCATACAGAAAGTAAATAACTGAAATAAACATTCAAAACTCTGGTGAGGAAAATACATAGTTGTTTTTGATTTTTTTTTCTCATAAACCAATTACCCAAAAAATATTATCGTTAAATTAAAACATAGGTAGAGTAATAATCTATAAAATATCAAAAAGTGGACACTAAAATGTATAGCCAAAAAAAAAAAATTATCGCCATTATTGTCGCAAAAAACTGTTATTCGCGTTTTTCTCTCGATTTTAATTTTGTTACTTATTTAATTTGGCTTCTACAGCCACGATATATAATAATACTACAGGGAACGAGTATGCTTTGGCTAGATATCATCAGAATTGCATGACGAAACGAAGTTTATGAAGCAGTGGGCGACGCGAAAGGTTCGATTCCCGACGCGCGGGATCATCATCATCATTAACCTATATTAGTACCACAGCTGGACATAGGCCTCCGCTAATGAGCGCCATAGCGCCTTGTGTACAGCATCTACCTGTATATAGCCTGTCGCAGGTCGTCATCCCACCTGGCCGGACGCGCTGTATAATATTTTTACAATACAAATAAAAACAAACAATAATCATTAACTGTCACCCTCGACGACAGGGGTAAATCCAAAAACTATTATGAATTCGACTTTTTAATGTTAGTATGGGTACTAATTACCTGCAACTTCGTTAGTGATCTTGTAGACGAAGGTTCGCAGCGCCTGCGAAACGCGTGAACGCTTCGCTAGCGCAAACTTTCGACTCTCGCCTGCAATTGCGGGTTCAAATCCCGCCCTGTCAAATATGTTACTATTAACTGTATGTAATTTTTCAGGGTATTTTGCGTGTTTTTCTGATAAAAAAGAAAAAAAAATCAAAGTCGATGACGGCTTAAAACCAAAAAGTATTTAATAAAGCCAAAATAAAACTAAAATTAGGTAGGTACTAATATACCTACCTACTAATATAATTTCTCTATCTATTTTAGTAAATTACTAGTTACTTATATTCTGTTATCCATTCGAAAGGGCATTGTTTCGGGCCATTCGAGTATGGCGCCAATATTGTAAAGCGAATTTAGTAGAATATCTACTAACTGAGGCGACAACGAGACAAACTGACTGCCACGACCACCGAGAAATTCAGAAGGTAGCATGATTCAATGCTTGATCCGTATTTATGGAAAAGCAAAAATATGAAATTAATGATTATCAACTAGGAAAATAATTTTCTAGATATAGAATTAAGGCAAATGCCTTATTCGGGACGAATGAAAAAATTAATAATTAAGAATTCATTTATCGCATCTTTTCACATCAGCAGCCAGTTGTCGCGACCCAAAACGCTGTCGTGTCCAAGACTTCATTTCGTGGGCTGTTATCTAAGGTATGCTTGTTCTGTGACTCACGGCCACACCTGACGATACCAGCCCCTATCGAATTCCGGCCACGATTCATTCGCCCAATCCCTTTACAAACCTAATCGACATCCTTTAGGGCCCTTACACACAGATTGTCACTATGCCGACTGTTTGTGGCAAAACTGATGGATGAAAGAATCACAACACACTAATTCACACTTGGATGTTTAGATGGATTTTTGTTACCTCTTCACGCCAAAACTACTGAACGGATAAAGCTGAAATTTTGCAGACAGGTTATTCTAATCCTGGAATCAAACATAAGCTACTTTTTATCTCATAAATCAGTTCCCATAGGATATAAATAACCTTTAAACCTTTCCATAGAAACAACACGTGCGAAGCTGCGGGCAGAAACTAGTCAGATATAAAATTCTATGACTTCAATCCCTAATAAGACTCACTGAGTTGACCGATTTTGATCACCAAGTTGATCAAGATATCCTTGGGATTTATCGAAGAAAAGACAGCTGTTTATCTAATAGTCATATATAATTCACTTTGTAAAACCTACACAGAAGTTAGCAATCTAATAATCGAAATGCAACGAATGTCCGAT
The DNA here is from genome assembly GCA_963662085.1 of Eupithecia inturbata. Taxonomy (NCBI): domain Eukaryota; kingdom Metazoa; phylum Arthropoda; class Insecta; order Lepidoptera; family Geometridae; genus Eupithecia; species Eupithecia inturbata. Next base: position 7,995,892 of record OY759195.1, read on the forward strand.
GAATTTATCAAATATGCCAAATAAAAAGGACTTTCATTCTATTCTTGTTCTCTATTCTAACAACTTTAGACAGCTCAAAACTTCGAGTGTCCCACTCTAGCAAGTTTGTAATTTATTTTAATAATTACAAATGCGAGTTTATGGCTCTTATTTGTACGTGTACACCACTTGGAGTTATTTTAATTGAAAGCTGTTGGTTATTGGTTTTATTGTAATGTTGAATGTGTCAGATAATTTTAGACTTTACCTTCAAGATAGTTTATTTTATTAACACTTGCGAAGTTCTCGTCACTTAATCCATCTTTCCATCTTGGTACCGGGACACGCAGGAATCAACGGCAATGAGTGTGCCGACGAACTTGCTCGTTCCGGGGCCAAGGGGACTCAGCTGGGCCCCGAGCCGTTCTGTGGCATACCTAAAAGCCTGGCTAACAGAACCCTCTTGGATTCCTGCTTCGAGGAAGCTTCCAAGCTTTGGAAGAATTCCTTGGGCATGAGTCACTCTAAGTCATTAATAAAAGCCTTCGATAAACGGTTCACCAACCGAATCCTAGCGCTAAGCAGAAGCAACCTTCGCATCATGACAAGAGCCCTAACTGGACACTGTCGCCTTAACAAGCACATGTTCAAACTGGGTCTAAGCGACACACAATCCTGCAGATTTTGCGAAGAGGCGGAGGAAACGCCTCTCCACCTGCTAGGAGAGTGCGGAGCACTGATGCAAAAACGTAGCATCCATCTGGGCAAGCACCTGCACAGCCCAGACGAGATACGAGCCATCACCCCGAAGAAAATCCTGCAGTTCCTAGCAGCTGCAAGGGTTAGTGGCGAACTATGAACGTCGCAGCTTCAGGGCTGAACAATTGAGTGGCGATCACAATAGGCCTTTCATGGCCGCAGTGACACGAAAGCCACCTAAAGAAAATAAAAAAAAAAAAAAAAAAAAAATCCATCTTTGCTATGACGACTTGAAATAAATGATTTTTTTAAAGGATTTCAAGAATTGAAGACCCCACTGTGATTTGCCCATGTTGTAGTTCAAGAATCTAGTAGATAGGAGATAGGTAGTTCTACTTCTTGCATTAGGCCAAGCACAGCTTTTGTCTTTTCTACCCTAGACAACAATTGCTGAGCTTGGCCTACAGCAGTATATTAGAAACTTTCAAAATCTACGAAACTAAAATTTCACAATAGGTACCAAAGCAACGTTCAGAATGAGTTTTGTGGTCAAACAATCGACTCTATCCGGGATCCATCGAAGTTAATTTCACACTACATTTGTAATGCTCTCGAAATAAATATACCTACAGTGGTATTTGTTAAAGTACTCACCTACTTGTTCGTGTGAGCGTGACGATGCATTTCGATTATTTTCTGCAGGTATAAAAATTTAATAAAATTATTGGTAATAAAAATGGAAAGTCTAGAATGCAACTTTGAGAAGAGTTGTTCTGTGTAATGATGAATGACGCAAAAATTTCATTATAATTGTTGCAAATACTAGGTACTTATCTAATAACACCATTTTGTCAAATAGATGCTTCCATAAAACTACATAATATAGATACCTGACTTCCATACAAACATAGCACCTTCTTCACTTTACCTTCTCTTTTGAGAGCAACGTTTATTATTATTGTTTCCCCCAAGTCAATTAGCACATCCCTTATCCCGCCCATGTTTTCTGAAATTGCTTCATTATGTAAAACATTATGTCCATACAATGAAGCTAACTTATTTTTACGAATGTCGATTAGCCTTTCTCAAGGAATAATTTCGCCGTGAAAAATAAATTATGATACACAAGAATCCTTCGTAATTCGACATAATGAGGCAGATGAAGACATTCTTGAAAGATTTCATTTTCCTCGAATAACAAATTGGGCATGACTAGTGAACGTCCAGGACTTTGCTCCTGCTATTCTCGATTCTTTTTTGAGTATCGTATCGTTTCTCAAGCGGCTAGAGCGGCTAGGCTAGGCTTTTGATCTACCCAGGTAGCTATAAATATCTTCACTAAAGTCATTTACCACGGGATATTTACTATGATTTTTGAGCTATCCAATATTTCGCCACAGTTTCATGCGCCATGATCACGGAACAACACTGACAATAACAACACAATGACACAATGACTTTAGTTTTAATAACCATGATAGATTTAAAATATTTAGTATTATAAATATCTTGTTTCGTGGAACCTATCTTTACCTACTATACTAACGTATACCAAACGTCTCATTTAATATCATTTTATATATTTATAGTATATTAATTCAAATAAACAAATACCTAGATGTGTGTGTCATCGCCAAATCGCCATGGCCAATAACGGCCATAAGGTATTAAATGTCCGGATCACACGATCATTTTAAATATATTTTGTACCTTATCTTGTCTTCCTTCATACAAAAGACATCAACGCGCTCGTATCAACTATCGAATTTGGAGGTTTCCGTTTTTCGATAAAAATATTCTTTTTGTGTCCGTACACAAAAAATAACGTAAATTTCAGTTTCTGTTATTCAAAGAAGTCAAAAAAGTATGAGTTATTCGTTGACACAAACATAACCCCTGACTAAAACAAGTTCTAAAAAAACATGGCCATAATTGAATCTCATCTCAATATGATGTGCCCATAAAGATTTATTTACCCTATTGATAGCTATTGATGAATCAGTAATGGCTTAGTAATTACAAAATCATTGATAAAGTTAACGCATTTGCTACTTGTAATAATTCTACCAATTTCAATAGCCAATTCAATGACTCAATCGCTCATCCGCAATTTCAAAAATCCATTCAAAGATTGCGGTGTTCGATTGTTCTTAGATTTATCGGTTTTCGTTTTACGTAATGATGTCGGTTGTCAATAATTATGGGTCATTCGTGCTAGGCCTGCGCCTGCGCCGCGCCGGTCCCGCTGCGCGCCGCGCCTCTTATTCTATTTTGTTTCTCTGATGAGTTGGTATTGCTAATAATGGAATAATGCAATTTTTTAGGTAATTTTGCCGTAATTTTAGTATTCTAGAAAGAATTCGGAGCCTATTTTTGTTACAATCTAAGAAGGTTGATTCTTGGCAATCAAAGGTGAATCGATTGCTACATAAAACCAAGTGCAGATCCTGTGCATTTGCACGAACAAAGAGAGAAAGAAAATTATTTATAAGACGCTACACACAGACAGACTCAGGTACAGGAATACAAAAACTATTAAGTACTTGATAACACATAGACGGACAAAAACTCAAGTGAACATTAGTTAAGTATACTAACACAAGTAAGCATTGGGTTGGTAATAAGTAGTCCAGCACTCTTAGCAAGCAGAGGAGCGCGTGTGTGTAGGTCTAAAAGGTCCTGACTCAGCTTTTTGCTCTAACACAAAAACCTAAGATAATTTGTAAAAGAGCGCTGGTTTTCAGCCAGAACCAGGTAGAGTCATCGCCAAAATGGCGCCAAAACGGACGTTTGCACAGATCAAATTTTATTTGGTTCTCAAATTATTTTTGTTCCTCTAATTGAAGCTCCAATTTGAACCTCAAAACCTACCTACAAAGCTGATCTTCTACATTCCATTCCAGCACCAGCGCAGTGCGCCATAGTCGGTTACCGTAAGATAGACCTAGATGCCCCATGATACATCTTACGCGGCAGGGCGTGGCGACGCGTGCGCAACTAGACTCAGTTAGGAAACGAAAGATATTACAGGGACACTGCTAAGTGTTGTGGTGCAAGTGAAAATAGTTACGCCGATGCCAAGTTTAATATGCAAGTTTTGAGATAGTGGTAAGCTGATTATTTTATGCGTAACTGACTCACAGCAGATTGTAAGGAATGGAAGTAAGGGAGAGAAGCCTTTGTCCTGCAGTGGGTGACAAGGACTCAAGTTAATCTTTTATGAATTTGTAATAAAATTCTATCAAAATAATAGAAACATATTAGAGCTAGTATCCATTTTCAGTTGAAACAATCACATCTACACCAATTTTGTAACGAAAAAACATTGGCAGAAAACTGCATAAACGCCCGGCCTACCAACTCCACATCAAACCGCTTAAGGTTGTACTGAAGTGTCGCATGAATCTTAAACAAATTCCTAAGATACTTCCTAAATAGCCAATGAAAATCTAATAATCTCCACCTCTTCCAGGAGGAGGTGGAGAAGGCCTATTTGCCTATCGATCACTTATTTATTAATTGTTTTCTTTAGCTTCACACATTTTCACCCAATCGACTACCTCAGTGGCGCAACAGGCAAAAGCCCGCCGGCAGGAGGATTTTAGCGGGTTGGATTTCCGCCGCAGGACAAATGTTTGTACAGGGACAGAAATTCGTATATTGAAAAAATATGAAAATTCTATTTATTTATTTTTATTTATTTTAACACTTTATTGCACTAAGGTACAAAGGGTGGGCTTAATGCCGAGGCATTTTCTACCTGCCGACCAAAAACATGTTTTACAGGGGGTTGGCTTGCTAATATTAATTAAAAAAAATATAGATATATAGAGGTATATAGAATATAGACTAAAATACCCACTAAAGCCTAAATATGATACAATAAACATAACAAAAAAACATTTTATGAAATAAACTAACTATTGGTATAAGAAAAAGCTAGCGGGCCATTTGCTTTAAAGCATCTCGTGTATCTGCCTTTCTAATGTCCAGAGGCAAGTTATTCCATAACCGTACTGCCTCTATAGAGAAAGAAATTCCCACTGAATAACATAAGCTCTGATTACTAATGGGTCTGCTTTGGGGCTAGTTGATGCTGTGTGTATTCTCCAGCATTACTTAATAATTTCCGCTGTCTCCTCCAGCATGGGGCTGCAGGAAGAGTGGCCAGCACGTCGTGCACCATCGGCTAGCTATTGATAAATCATCGACGAGCCACGCGCGCCCGCGGCGACTTCGCAACCGAAATACACGTCTACAGCTCACTATAGGCAGATTCGGTTGAGACGGTTATTGATTGGTGGCTTTCTTACTTAGCTGTACTTAGGTTTTGACAACTTAAGTAACTCATTTTAGACTTTCACCTGGTCCCTAACTAAATCCTATGCCTAGTACTAACAAAGGGAAGTCGACTCGTACCTATGCGTAGAATGCGTCCTCTCGGCACTGGCATAGATACCGCAAAAGGTGACTAGTGACTAGTGACTAGCGCAAGCAGGACTAATAAACGAATAATATACAAAAATCAAAACTACTTACCTACATAAGTTCCTAGCCTATCGAAATCAAGAGACCTTCTAGACCTTCTTGATATTTTGTCGGCCACATCGTCACTTAGATCAGGTGAGAGTTGGTCAAAAGAACGTTTATACGCAGTTAAAACAATTTGAACAAATATACCATTTTGCCAAGTAAAATTTTACTTAGTAAATCAAACTCCTATCCAAATCAACACGACATTTCGAATTGGGACTTAAATTATCACCCTGTTAATCAAGAGTGCCCTACAAGATGCGTAGGCGCAGTCAGCCCCTATCTTAATTAAACCTTTGTATTACTGGCAGTAGGTAACCAAATGTACGTAACACACACAAGTCGGTCGACTCGATAAAGGTTAAAGGTTCACAATGGAATTTTGACTTAATTTATCGTAAAATGTGGCCAAATCGTGCGTTTAATGTTGGTAGGTTTACTGCGCCTCTTGTTAACATGCAACAAATTAGCATCTGGATCGAAAAGGAATTTGGAAAAGTAGGTTCGTTTACCTACGTTGCCATATACCTCTACGATACTAAACTAAGTCGGTAGGAATAGAACTGTAGGTACCCAGTATTTCCGCTTTTATAAGAGGTGCTTTGCTAGTCTCGTGAATTTGCGATCGACATTCCATCCAAGACAAATAGCGAAGCTGATAAGCATAAACCTATTCAAATCTCTTCAGGCGACAATTATCGTTGTTCCGTAAATCTTCAAAACCTTAAAGTAGATCTGCAGTTCCTGTATCTTCGGAATGGTCATAAAAAGGAGCATATCGAGGAGTGATACCATCGCTTAGTGAATTACCGTTGGGGCTGGCCATTATTTGCGCACGTTGTAGAGCTAGATTCTCTAGATGTGTGCCGTTAAGATCTAGGTTTCTACTAGAACCAAGGTGGAGTTTTTTATCAGTCAAATCATCACACTGATATTATAAAGGCGAAAGTTTGTATATATGTTTATATGTGTGTTTTTTACTCCTTCACGCTTGAACGGCTGAACGGATATGGATAAAATTTTGTACCAGGATTAGCTTATATCATGGATTAACACAAAAGTTACTTTTTAAGGCTAAAATGTGTGTTACCTACGAAATACAACAACGCGGGCGCAGCTAGCCTTTAGGGTTCCGTACCCGAAGGGTGAAAGCGGAACGCTATTACTAAGCCTCCGCTGTCCGTCCGTCCGTCCGTCCGTCCGTCTCTCACGTGGCTATATCTCATGAACCGTAAGAGGTAGGCAGTTGAAATTTTCAGATAATGTGTATTTCGCAAGCCGCTATAACATAAAATAATAAAAAAAAATTAAAATTAAAGGGCCAAAAAATCACGTTTGATGTATAGGCCATACATCAAACGTGATTTTTTGGCTATTTTTGTTCATAATTTTTCAAGGTAGACACTCTTGAACTACAACAGGTAGACACATGAAACTTTCTATAATTAAGTAACACTACAACTGTAATAATAATAAAATAAAGTTGAAAATTTAAAAGGGTCTCCGAACAAGTGAAAAAGAAAAAGTTGTCGGTTTTGTACGGTACGGAACCCTTCGTGTGAGAGTCCACTCGCACTTGGCGGTTTATTGATATTCGAACACGACAAACCGCTTTTCATCGCATGGCACTACTTGAAAACATGCTTTCTGGAATCCCCAAACTTTCCGAAAAAAAAAAAACTTACAGATTTTGCTTTGGTTTGGATTTTGTTTGTACCTATCTTCTATTCTCCGTGACGTCACAAAACGGCTCAGTCGAAAGACCAGCGTTGAGAGCGGGTAGAGTGCAATAGCGTAGCGTCTCAAAGACTACTCTACCTCGGGACACCGAGGACGCCTAGGGAGGCATGCACCGGCGTCAGCGAGCTGCTGGCTTTCCTAGAGGACATCGGGTGGTTAGATTAGCAGCCCCCCACCCGACACGCAAAAAGGGCCCACCTGTGGCCTAGTTGCGGAAACCAGTCCATAAACAAAACAAAACGAAGACCAGCGTTGATTGTACGCAAATACATCAAACTCATGCTGAGACAGGGACCGTTTTGTAACTCTAGCAAACTGTATGCTTTCTATGTACTTTTATTTTAAATTGTACGTATCTGAGTTCACACAAACTTTTTCTATTCTATTCTATTCTAATTTATGATATTCTATTCTATTTTACAACAATCACAGCAACAGCAACTTTAGAATACGTAGGCAAGAACTTTCAGCAGTTTGTTCGCAATAAAAGTGGAAAAATCACTATCCTAACTCATCCAGCCATCGATACATCTCTCGCAGCCATTATTCTACAGCTTCAGAGAGACTAATGGGCTATCAGTGCTATAATTCAGGGCTGCCTCATTGTCCAGCACAGGCCTATCTGTGCGGTGACAAATTTATTAATGTTCAACATAGTAACTGTGCTTATTAATCTTTTCCACCGCAACTAATTCGATGGGTTTGATGTCTGATGCGAAAGGATTTCACACTCTGAGCTGAGCCAATGATTGAGCTTCATCGCTAAGGAATATCAAAGTGCTGTACTAACGAAGACAAATCCTCTTTATATTCATAGGATTTTCCAATTCATCCGAATGTTAAAGCCGAGCGGCCGCCGCCGACGGCATGACCAAAATTTGCGATATATTTGATACCATAGACCCTGAGTGAGCCTATTGCATTTTTATGAATCAGATCAGACAGTGGCCTGGTTTGGTGTATAATTTGCAGCCATAAATGAATATTCAATACCACCTACGTGAGTTCAATCACAGACTAGTTATTACAAAAATCTTCTGACAATGAACGCCAGAACGGATACAAATCTTTAATTTAGCCGCTCGATGTAACAGTATTTGCATGTAGCTAAACAAGGCTGAAACCAATCAGAGTTCTTATCTAACTTTCTATTTCATACGCCTAGCATCCGTTACACAACCACCTGTCGGAACCAATACTATCGTGTTATCAGTTCGTTTACTGAAGGACTTTGTCACCGTGAAGCTTTCAACTCACACTGTGGTCAATCGAAAAACTTTAGCTAGGAGTTACAGCAACAAGGTTGGACCGATCTGCTTGCATAACAATTTATTCATTCATTAATGTATTCCCCTATTCAATTTACAATCAATAATAGCTATGATATCGTTACGGTATGAGTGATGCGAAGTTATCGAAAGTAATTATTCGAGAAGACCACCTTGGAGAACATTTTAAGGTTTCTCAGCGAAGGACGCGTGCATTGCGCTCCTTAAAATGACACATAATTCTTGCGGTTTGTGGAAAACACAGTGTTGTGTTTCAAGAATTTGATGTTCATTAAAGTGGTTTTAATTGACGCAATCTCCCTTTCCTCGCCGACGTGTTTGAGATACTTAAAGGACATATTAAAGGTCAACGTAATGCCCATATTTTAGGCGGCTGTCTACCTACGTAATTCATTTATGTGCAATTAAAAATTTACAGAACACTGTAAGGAAGAGTGTTTTTGTTCCGTAAACGAGTTTCGACGAACTTGTACCGGAATTTGTCTCACCTCCAAGCTATGCAGTTCTTTGTTCTTAGAACCGTACGATTTTTTTTACATTTTACGTTGGGATGTATTCAAACACATTGTGCCTCCCATGGTATAATAATATATTTCGCCAGGTATGGCATTCCGAGACGTCGTCGACGAGTTCACGTGGCTGACACAAGCCTACGTCGTCATCGACGCCATCGACGAATGAGAAGGCGCATCTGTTTTCTGGTGTTACCAGTAGCGTAAAATCGTAACTCCCCGATCTCCTTATATAATCTGTACGAATCTGATAAAACTATGTGGTTTTAACTAACTAATTATTTATTACATTAACTCGTGTTTAACTAAAACTGTTTTGATTGATCTAACAAACAAAATTGACGATTGTTATTTTTTATGCCTTTTTTAATTGACTATTTGTTTCCCAACTTTCATGTTTTGTTGCAATAAGCCAGAACAGTGACGTAAGCAAGTGTCACTCCCGGAATGCCAGACCTTTTTTTTTTGGATCATGGTGTCTCTTTATGTGCATACCTAGATATTATATCTCGTTGCTGTTTTTATTAAACTCCAAAGTCATTGGCAATTAAGTGGAACGGTGACAGGTTTGAATGGGTCGTTATCATTAACATCACAAATACAATTATTTATAGATTAACTAGCTGCACCCCGCGGTTTCGCCCGCGTGGAAATTGATTGTACACTCCCTAGGGGTAGTTTTGTAAAAATTAAAAATACGTGTTCATTATTTACTTTATAGTTTATTTACACCTAATTTTGAGTGAATCCAACCAAGGAATAATAATTTTCCATATAAAATTTACCACCCTTTTTAATCCCCTCGAATGTTCATTTTTGAAAATATCTAATTTTCAACTTATGTGTTATTCTACAACTTAAACTATCTACATACCAAATTTCAGTTTCACACTCTTTCGCATTTATAATATTTTTATAGTATTATTTGAGTTAGTTAATAAATTTAATTTATATGAAAAATAAATCATGTTTACCCTCAACGCGCGGTCGTTCTGTCTGTTTCTGCCATCGTGCTATTTGCTTTGACTGCTGATATTAATGTTTCCGGTTTGGGTCTCAAGGAAACCAAAATGAAAGGTTCATTCAACACCAAATGAATAAATAATGCTGGATAGTTCACACAGCATCATCTAGCCCCAAGCTAAGCAGATTTTGTGTTGTGACTTGTGAATAGCTTGTGGGTACTACGTAACTGATATAAATAATAAAATACATGACATAGATATATATTTTTATGTTATACATAAAAACGACCAGATCTCCAGGAACAAATATGCGTTCCAAAGCGGGAATCGAACCCGCAACCTCGTGCGTCGCAGGCAAAGCTTTTCCTGCTGCGCCACTGAGGTCGTCAAGTTTGGTTTACGAAGTAACGCCACATTATATTATAAAGTTATATGGTTTGGTTTCGATATGTATGGCTTTTTGATGCCTAAAGTGATAAAGCTGCTGGGCCATAAAAAATTAGTTACGTACGGACGTTGTTGAATTGAATTGGAATTTCTTTGGTTTAGCGTGCGTGATGTCCACTCATGTAACTCCACTTAAATTATACACATATATGAACCAAAAGGATCGTCTGCGAGTTTATCTGAGATGCGAACTAAGGGTTTTGAACCGCTTACCTCTTCGTCAACCGCTTATGTAGATTAGAAAGCCAAGATTATAACAGTTTGCAAAAAAATCTTCAGTATTTTAGCATTTACTATAAAAGAACTTTCGCAGAACAGCTCTTGCTGTAAAGTTTCCCCACCTTATTGAACAAGAGGCTCTCCTGTAAAAAAATCGGCAATTTCACGCAGTATAAACTTCGTGAGCTCTTTTTGCCTGTTATGATGACAATCACGATTATTTCCTAGTTCAGTTAATTGCTCCCATTGTGGACACTCATCGCTTTTTATATATCGGCCGTCACCTTGCACTTTCAATTTTGATAGGTAAATTGGATTGGAAGCTGCGTGGGCAATGTCGATAAAAACACTAGCGGTTTGTTCTTGATGTTGATTCTAAATAAAAAGACTGAATTATTTCTTTAAAAATGTAGCTGTTACAAATTATTCCTAAAACCATTTTGCACAAAAATAAAGTGGTAACAGCGCTGCAGCGCATGGAACAGCGTATGGAAGCCCCAATTTGTGCCTGTTCAAAAGGAAGTCTAGATTGTATTACGGTTTAGTTTATTAGGTACCTACTTCCGTGTTGTGAAGGTCACAATTAAAACCTAAGGAGGCTGTAGTAGACAAAAAAATGACGTCAACTACATCAACAGCAATGACAGCACAAACTTACATGGCGTTACCACATCCTTAACATTTCTCCATCTCTTTCGGTATCTTCAGACCTTCTTGATTTTGCTTGACGTTAGTAGCTTGTTTCTGATTTGTCACTTCTTTAAGGCACGTATTAAGAAAAAATGCTCAGTCATCGATCTATGCTTGAGTAACGGTTCTGCCATAGAAAATAGTTACTCAAGCAAAGATCGATGACTGAGAATACGGGCGTTAGAGTCTTTACTCCCTATACAAGACTATCTTGAGTATTTCTTGTATCGTAACAAAGTGATTTGTTCTACATATTAGTGTTGGGAGAACGAACTCTACTCCAAACTTTGATAGGTACAAATAGCTTATGCGATCCGAAATGAAAAACGAAAAGACATCGATCACTTACAGACATCACAGGCTTTACAAAATAATAATCGATCACATGACAGGGTCAAACAAAGACCTTAGGGTGAACTGATGTCGACCAGTAGGTATTTGCGAGTGACTGTCTGAGACGGAGCAAGGTCGAAACGTCCGAAAGTACCTATAATGACTTTTTTATTGCGTTCGGTATACCTACGTTTTGTAGAATTGTAAAAAACGCTCGTTTTTTCTCGGTATTGGAGTGGTTTTTTTATAATTTAAATTGAGGATTATTTAGATTATTGAATATACGAAGAATAAAAAGCTATAGCTGACTTAGGGGTTCAGACGACAATAATGACGGTGACTTATATTTTACGCTCATAATTAGGCTATTATGTATCTGTCGCCCCCGGATCGTATAATCAGCTTCTTTGTGGAATGGCTAGGCCGATTGCAAAACAGCGCAATTTATTTTATTGCCAATGCCGATCGTTGAATGATCAACGTTCAACAATATGGCTAAACGTAACGTAGCCGTTTCGCCGAATGAAATTAATGAGGTGTTCCCAACAAATCAGTGTTCGTTTTGTAATCAGCCTAGCCATTCTACAAACGGGCTAATTATACGATCTGGCAGCGACATATCCAATGCTAGTGTTCAAAATATTTGGAGCTTTGATATCTCAATTATAAATCACAATCTTAATGCTATCTTCGTCTCAGTTCGTAATTTCATAGTAGTCAAAATTGCCGGTTAATTATAATGTGTGGATATTTACTCCTACATGCATATTAATTTATGTGCTGAATTAATATGTTAGATTTTATCGCGAAGTTGGTTCGGTTGGGACGGCACGGGCGATCACAATGAATGAACTTATGTTTGGAAATACCTACCTAGGTTGAAATAATTTCATGATAATTACTACAGATGGTATAGGTAAATATTTAAAAGCTCGCGAGATTGTCTTTTGTTTTCCCTACAATTATCCACGCTGACGTCATAAATCGTCCTCCGTATAGGAAAAACAAAAAGAACACGGTAAATACCCGATACAATTATAAATAAGTCAAGGTAGGTATTACAGCTCTAAAGTCTACTCGATCAATACTGAAAATACAAAAACTCGAAGTACCTAAGTACCTAGAACTTTAAGAATCAAATAATATCTCAAAATTTTTCGACTTCGACGGGACTTGAACCCGCCACCTTCCCTCAGTACGGAAATGCGCTAATAGGGATATTATTTGATTTCTTAGAAATTATCCCGAGTATGAGGGCTTACGCACTTTAATAACAAAAACAGTAGAACTATAATTTTGAGATTTTTGTAAGTGGAGTAAAACTTCCAAGCTTTCGCTATGTATATATTCATTTGCAGTAAGTTTGTAGTAGATCAAATAGGTTGAGAAATCCTTTATAGGCCATTGCCAACACGATGACTTGGCATAAAAGATACAATCTGTCAATAAGGGCGTTCCATTTGATCTGCAATCAATAGAAACTTGATTTAATTATAATTTAAGTTGTCCGTCCACGTCCAGTTGCGCACGGCTGCGCAAGACCTTGAAGATCGATCCTTTTCTGCCAAGATGTGACTTGCACAACTTTGACACCGCTATTTTTGATACCGGTTGTCATTTCTTGCCCATTATGTTGACATCACAGCATTTTTATTTACTTTACGATTTATAATAAAAGTTTTTGTTGTTCGAAGGACCTCGATTCACCGCTCTGTAGTCCAATTTCCTTATTTTATGCATCTGTTTTTCATGATGTTTGAGACGTGTTGAAATAACGAGTGAACAGCCGCAACTGTGTTGCGTTGTAACGGGAGATCGATAGATAGGTAATAAATTAATTGAATGGGACCACAACGCACCTCACTGTCTGGTTTATGTTTTTGTAAGCGCCTGAACCTCAGTAGTCGACTAGATTAGGTAGTAGTAGATTTATGACATAAATCATGCTGATATTGATCGACACTGATTCCTTCATTCGATTCGTCTTCTTTACAAAACTTAGTCCTAGCTGGTTCTTGCTTCTGATATTTTATCATCATTTACACATTTTACACGTGGATCTAAAAAGTTATCAGCAGTTATTTATATAGTTTATGGTTATAAGTTATAAGGCTTCCCGTGGTGTGGTCGGTTATATGTTAAGGCGCTAAATAAAGATATAGAGTACCATGACCTCCGGCAAATTTAACGACGTCGTCAGTCTTTTGACCGTAAAGGACCCCTGCATCGATTTTCTAGTTCACCGTATTACCATGTAAATTTGAAGTTTGTGCTCGTACCTACTATGAAATCCGATAGGTCCTCGGATCAGGCACATCACGAAGGAAATCGCCACCGCTTTGGATAAATCATAAAGCTTTATTATGACAGTAGCCAATAAACCTATTTGTCCGCGAACAGATTCACATAATCGAGCTCTGTTTGACAGATATGGACACCTAAATCACAAGATTATTTTCTTTGTAGATTTCTCATGTACGAAATTCTTCTCTATGGTTGTCCCATAAGGTTTACTTTTCGATTATGGTTGTTTGATATGAGCCTCTTTAACGGTTGTTGGTGTATCAAGACGGTTATTTTACGAGGGTCGTCTGCGCCGATGACAAATAGAACATAAATTACCAGCGAAATTCGCGCGGTTTCTGTGAAAGTTCTATCTTCAACTTCTGGTCTATAATTGGAATAGTTCACACACCAAAATTTCCTTATTGTAATCTTCTTGCAATATTCTTTGTAGTTTTCTCAATGATTCCTATCATTCCTTAGTTTAGAGGTATGTGTAAAAAGCCTAGTCCAGCTAATTTATTTTCCCAAAAAGTTGGTAAAAACTACTATTTGAAACTTTTCACCATTTGTAACCCTAATCATTTAACTCTTAAGTGATGTAAACTGACCATTGAACTGTTATCTTCATCGCTCCCTCATTTGAAAGATCAGTTTCTTCAGTAGATGCGCAAGCGCACGCGGCAGCAGTGACTGGGGGCCGAACCCCCAGTCACGAAGCCTGATGCCTCCGTGACCTGCCAGACAAATCTCGATGAATTGACAATTCTTTTTTTCTTTGCCTTGAAATGCCTTGCCTGTGTCATTAGTGAATAATTTGTAGTCACTAAGTTTCCACTTTAGTTAGACGAAGGTGAATTCTTAGTGAATCATTACTTCCTTCAAAATCTTATTGTAATTTAACCTCATAAATCAATATCTGTTAGATACCTACTCTATCTTCACTTCTATGCGGAGGTTTCAATAGCAGCAGAAATTTCACCGATAGCAGACTCTAATAATAAACGTCGAAAGCCTACCTCAAAATGAGGAGTCTAATTAAAATCATAGTAAATAGCGTTTCACAAAATAAAGTCCAAAAACATTTATAAAAGATGTCAAGCAACTCGACCAAGATGCGCTCCCGTTAACAGGTAGTTAAACAAAATAACCCGATACATTCACAAGAAGCAAGTTACATGTTACGAAGTAAGATCTTGCTGTTTTCGGAAACTCACGGTCGTTGCGTTCAATCCCTGTGCATGTCAGATATTTGCGTCAGGTCGGCTCTCATCGCAGGGACTCGGAGATTAAGAGCAGCGCACAGATAAGTAAGAAATTAGCTGCAGCAATGAAGCGAGAAGGTAGGATTGTCCTTTTGCAACATAAGATATAGATGTTTATGTAATTTGCAAGTTTTTTTTATCAACTCAAAGTTTTGGATAACAGGATTAAGGTTTCATATTGTTGATGACAAGAGAATAAAGAGAAAGAGAGATGTTTTATTTCAACCCTTCATTATCCTAATTAAAGCAAACAATCCAAACGGTTTCCTTAACTCATGCTCTACCTACTATGCATAAGAGCCGGTATTTTATGGCAAGATGATGTATGAGGTGGGACAAGTCTAGTATTATTTATGTATAAAAATGCACGACTAGATACTTCATTCAGATTGCATCAGATATCTAGCAGAATCGCCATTATTTTCATATAGACTAGGCACCCAGAGCACTGCTTACGTGAGCGGAGAATACCTTCAACAGAAGGTATGAACTAACCGAGCTTTTCTTCGTAAGCTTATTGCAAACAAATGTACTGTATTCATCCGAACATCAATCAAAATCATATCAGAGTTTAAATCGGGCCTTTTAATCCAATAGACGGTGACGGACATTTTAGCGAGGCTTTACCTTAATTAATGGCGTCGGCTTTACATTCAAAATAACGGGTTTTATTGAACTGCCCTTTTACCTGCTGATTTGAGGGATTGTGAAAGAGAGCCAAAAGTCTGCTGCTTATTTTTCACCGGTCGATTTGGAACTTGTGGCTACTAAAGTACAACCTACCGAACAACTTGCTTACAATGTAGTGAGTTTATCAGGTACTCTTCCAAAAATACTTTTAATGCCTTTAAACTAGCTCGCTCGCACATTTTTTTTCCATTTTTCGCGCAAAAACCTGCGAGTGGGAGAAGCTACTGTGTTTTATTCTCCAGCCAGAGAGGTGTATAAAGGATTTTGTCTCAAACAAGAATAATATAACCTTGCCTAAAAATCAATTTTATTTCTGAAAACGCATCTATCGACTCAGTCGTATAGGCACGGTAGCCCATATAGGTATATTACCCTGAATACCCAGTAAAATGTGTTAAACCAAATTAAAATAATCTACAAACGTTAATTATAATAAGTCACTCCTACAGTAAACACTTCAGGCAATTCAGGTTAAGCGCCTTGTAACGGAATGGCATGGAATGATACCACCCAAAACGCATACCTGGCCCGTATACCCCTTGCTTACCTCACACCCTGGACGGAAAAAAAACATACCAAGCATCGATTTTTATTACCTTGATGAATATGCTTATCTACCACCGAGCGACATCTTTCAGAAAAAAGTGTTTAATAATTTAAATAAGGTGAAAAATTATTTATATAAAATTGTTTTATTCTGTTATTGTAATTTTCTATGTGCTAAATAAATATATATGAATTGTGTATATATATATACACATAATCAATCTGAAAAGTGGCCCAAACACCATTTGTGTCAGCTCCTTTGAGACACAGGCGTGATTTAAAGAATGAATGTTATTGCTCGTGAGGCCTCAATTAATTAACTTGTGCGGTGACATTAAGTGCATTCGACGGATTTTTTCACTTTTAAGAAAAGAAATGACGGCACCCGCAAGGCAATTAGGGGGGATAAATTTGGAGCAGGGCCTTCGGACTTTGGTCGTATTTGCACAGAAAACCGTTTCTCGGCGCCCGTTTAGCAGCGTGAACGTGATTTTTGTAACTGTTTTTTCCCAACTTTGCAATGAAATGCCAATAACCATCTTTCTTTTATTGCCAGTTGTTTTGCAAGGTAGAAAACTTCATTAAAATGACAAAAGATAATCTTTTGTCAGTTGTTTTGTTAAATTTCTGTAATAAAATTAATGACGAATATCGTTGATTGTCTTTTATTTGTTTACAAGATTGGAGTTCGTCCACGGAATGCGTCTATCAAGCTAAATATCAGCATTCATACGTCCACTGCTGAACATGCCTCCCCCAATAAAGGAGGGTGTTGCCATAGTCACCAGTCAACACGCTTGGCAGGTGGATTGGTGATGCAGTAGAGGTGTTAAAATACACAGAATGTAGCTGCTACCTTCATCTGTAAGCCACGGCAATTCTTCTATAAAATTGGAACCAATATTTTGTGTATTGTAAAGCTGAGAGCCTTTGTCACTAAAGAAGTTGGATTATTTTGCTACTTTTGTTACTTACTGGCGTGGCGCAGTGACCCGAAGTGGGTCTTGGCATCCGACACGAGAGATTGCCAGCTGTCCCGGTCCCTTGCCGTTTCAGTCCA
The DNA here is from genome assembly GCA_963662085.1 of Eupithecia inturbata. Classification (NCBI taxonomy): domain Eukaryota; kingdom Metazoa; phylum Arthropoda; class Insecta; order Lepidoptera; family Geometridae; genus Eupithecia; species Eupithecia inturbata. Next base: position 8,013,142 of record OY759195.1, read on the forward strand.
GTCGATGTCGTGAAGTTCTTGTAGGTCTTTCTCAACTTCTTTGCTCCAGCAGCGGTACCTCAGACGACCAATAGACCTTCGGCCACTGAGGCGACATATGTAAGAAAGAAAGAAAATAAATTAATTTGGACCCACAAAAGAAGATCCGTCAAATGCGAGTGTGACTCGCGCGCCGAGGGTTTCGAACGGTTGTCAAGTATACCAATATGTACTGGTTAGAGACTGCTATTTGATGAATATCAAAAAATTAGAGGTACTTACATTTCAGATGTTTGCAAACTTCGGAGAATAGAGAGTAATGGTAATATTTTTTGGAATGGTTATTTTTTCGACTCTTTTCAAAATATTGCAATAAGAATAACAGCTACAAAAATGTCAAAAACTGTTTTGAAATGTATAAACTCATATCTTTCATTTGATACCCCACTTGACATTGTAGGGCTGTTTTAAAATTACGACATCACAATTTGTACTGAAAATATTCATTTTTATTTTTCAGATTTTTGTATATATATTTTTTAATCTGTACAAGCGCACGAAATGTATTATTATTTTAAATTTCACGTTATTTGCTGCTGTACTTGCTGAGATATTAAAGACGGAAAAAAAGACAGAAAAAGCGAGACCACAAGGGTTTAGAAACCGATCTTCGAAACTCTAAAAAAACGAATATAAAACAGATACAATTATACAGTGTTACATAAGGAGCCAAAAAGATCCCTGTCTCAGCATTATGCCGCTACAAGTCTAAGCTCTGATTTTCGGACAGGTCTTGGTGTGGTGGCATAAAGCTGGATTACATATATACATGGTACATGTTCATAAAAATAAAAACGACGCATGTACGCTCTGCTGGCTGGCCGATCCTCCCCCAATTGGACTACATGCCCGAGCCATCGGAGTCTCGCGCCAAATCCTCGAGACTACTTTTGTTACACTGTGTAAATTCATGCGATAACTTACTTCCATCCGCGTGACGACCAAAAATGATTTCTTATCCGTTACATAACTGGCCCCTGTTTGTACGCAATTATTAGAGCCGCAACCTGCACTTGTCTCGTTCGCGTCACGAGCAATCGATGTTTCATTTTCATAAAATTTCGACCGTTTTACGAAACTAGACCGACTGGTGATATTGCACACGTAATCTATTCTCCATACAGTTTACCAACTGCAACTAACAAACATTGTCATGATAGACATGAAATGAAAGATAAATCCTGTAGATGCAAAAATGATTAAATTTCTGGATATATTTTCATATCAGGAACCTAAAGTAACTAATCGGTAGGTACCTTTAATTTTTATATGGAATATTACTGACGTTGTATAGTTTTAACGACAATGAAGGTAAGTATAAAACTTCATATGAGAGTAGGTATTATAAAAAAGAAATAAGGTAATTATTAAAAAGATTTAAAGCATGTGAACAGCCCACTTTTAATACGGTAAAAAACGTGCGGGCGTATAACCGTGTGAACCCAGCCTTACAAAGTAATATTTAAACCTAAGTTTAAACCCCGATTTACTTAGTACTCTAGGTGGAGCAACAAAGTTGATGGTAATTTATTCAACGACATGAAGAAGGTGATATGTGATATGATAAGACTATATCCGTGGGCGATGTTGCAATGTGTCATATATTAGTTTTATTCCAAGGTTAATCTGCCGTCAGACTTGTTTGTGCACATCATGCTTGTAGATACTATAGATGTAAGGCTTCAGACAATAAGGTGATACCATTTTTTTTCTGCCAGAATTGTACCCTTGTTGGTCCAGCCGCGATGCAACGCGAAACAGAGTTTTGGGAGACCAATCTACTCGATGGATAGGCGACATTGCAGCGGTCGCAGGGTGTTGATGGATGGTGGCGCCTTAAGGCTGGTGTATGACCCAACGGCCTTGAGAACACAAAATAATTATCTGTAGCCGTATAAATAATTGGTTTTAGTCGTGAAATGTTCAATTTATGTAAAATACTTTGACAAATATTTGAGTGAAAGAAAATACTCAAAATTGTGTAGAAGAAATATACAAATATCTAAATTTGGATATATTTTCTTAACGCTACTCAGTTTAATCGCCGTATTCAAGAACGAAGAAGATATGAGGTCTCACAGTGCTCACGAACTTAAATTGACAACTTTTGTAAGGAAAAACTGTCAAAAATCTGTACTTGGCTTGCTACCGTACATAAGTATTGTTCTTGAATACGGGTGTAAGTATTATTCTTTCACCCAAATGTTGGTCAAAGTATTTGACACAAATTGAACATTTCACAATTAAAACAAGTATTGTATAACCGAACTGCGATCCCCAGCCAGCATGCCCAGCGTGGGGATTATTGGCATTACCCCCCGTGAGATAAAAGCCAACAAGGCGCTTATCAGGGGGAGGCCTGGGTCCAGCAGTGGACCAATATAGGCTGCGGAGATGGAGATGGAGATACATACATATATACGGCTACAGATAATTAATTTGTGTTCTCAAGGCCGTTGGGGCATACACCAGCTGTATGTGGCTTGATATGATGGTCCATTGCATTTACCACAGTATACTCAAATAACTACTTACATTTTGACACCTCTTCATTCATGTTTTTTTTCAGAGTATCTAGGTCTAAGTAATTTGAACTGAATTTGTATAATTTTATGTAAATTCTAGTAAAAACTTTGTATTGTGGAGTAGATACAGAGTCTAGTCGGATATTTTCTTACTATTACATTTGAAATATTAATCCGTCTTTGTTGGGATATAATAATCTTAAAACTTATATCCCGAATATACGTTATATGATAGGAAAAAAATGGATAATATCAAATAAATTGATGACAGTGAAACCGCAGCCTTATTAATATTTATATATCTACGAGGTGTTACATGTTCAATGATGTAAATATTGTAAAATACGACATGCACTTGCTTATTCACATTCCAATCCTCAATTTAATCATACTGAGTAGATATTTACCAACTTACTTGTCCACTCAAGGCTATTGTGTATCAAGGTGTATGGTATTTTTAGCTTTATATTCCACTACCTAAATATTTATCGTATATGGTTCATCAATAAAATTGTCTACCGTCCTCTTCGAGCCTTCTTCTAACTAAAGCGAAGTGTTGTGCTATACCTACTATGCGCGCTATTTTGTGAAAAAGATATGCATGGGATTTCCCGTTCATAGGAGTGGGAGAGAGCATATGTTTTTGGAGCGGCGCGCGGCGTAAGCGCAAAAATCAATTGTTTCAACTGATCCAAATCAATACGGTCAGTCGGAAGCGTCTCCAAGACGCTGGCTGCATTGCCCCGCTGTATGGCAATGCTGATTCCCCTACGTTTCCACCGCGTTGCAGCGATCGTGGTCACGGGGAGACTAAAAATACATGAAAAGCGATAAATACACGATAAATAAAATCGTTAGTAGGTACTTGTCAACTTTTTCACACATTACAGTATTGTATAGCAACATTTTACAACTTAATAAACTTGCTGTAACTTTTGCAAATTTTTATTCGTTTAATATCCATAATATTCGTTTTTAATATCCGTTGTTGCCACACTGCAATCAATTGGAAGGTATGCTCATCAAATAAATGCTTCGGTAACGGATGCACCTTCTTCTAAAAGACACGTATTAGAAATACCAAGTAAAAGTGTTAAGTTCAGACTAGCGTCAGATTCCCCGCACAAATACCTATAAATAGAACCAGATCCTTGCGTGAACTTCCCTCACTAATTATGTCACATTACGAGAAAACAGACAGACAACACGACCGAGACTGAGAAGGCTAATTTGATAAAGAAAGAGCAGCCGCCGTTCATATGGACATGCATCTCGATTTATCTAGGAAAGGTTAATGAGGACATACCATTTTTTATTGGTAGAGAATCCATGTAGGGTAAAAGTTGGTAACACTTCATGTTATCAGAACCTGGCGAGCCAAAACTCATCGAGAAACTGGATATTGATAGCCCGTTCGTTGCCTAATACAGCGACGTATGGGTAACAAATGGACATGAAATATATAATTTATTGGCTGTGCACCCGAGAGGAACTTTTAGTCATTCAATTAGTAAAGTAGAGTAAGAAGATTACATTTTTCGTGAATTTTAGACCTGAGAATAGGTAAAAAAATTATGAAATGATCCTAATAAGTTTAAGTCTGTAACGCTATAGCGTTCTGTAGGTCAAGCACAGATATTGTTGTCTTAGTAGAATAGACAAAAATTACATCGCTTCGTAATACAGTACCATAGATAGAAGTTTAAGGAATTCATTTCAAATATTTTACGCATTTGATGACGATATTTTCTCTGTTCTACCCTAGAGATCAATCCCTGTGCTTAGCCTACAAACTTAACTCATAATATCTCTAGACTCATAAGTGTTTAATGGCAGATCCATCCATCCTTATCCTGAATGATTTATACCAGAGCTCCGTGTCGACGTTTACAATAAAAGGAAATAAATACGAGTCGGCCATATGTTGGACGCCTGCGCCGGTAGCCGACATCGCCCGCGTGAGAAATGACAGGCGCTCAAGCACACGTATCTCTCTCATAAAACTCAAAATCAGAACAAGGTCCAAGGCTTTATAGCCAACAGCAGTAATTTCCTTTAAACACGCACCCTTAATTTCAACTCATTAAGAATCCATGCAAAGATCCTATCGACGATGCTACCAATCGAAAAACAAAACGTAATTAAGTGATTATGATGCGTAAAGACGTGTAATGTTATCGCGGATCGAGGCGATTATACGAAGTTTGTTGTAAATTGCGTTAAACATTGAAAAAGAAGGGCGTATTGCAAAATGGAGAAAGGAGTTTGCATCGAAAATTCTGCATCGAGTTCGCGATCGGACTTATTTTAAACGCAATAAAAGGTATTCCTTAATGATGCAGTCGCCGTTATTAATATTGGAGGAACTCGTATGTCGGGTCTTCATTTAAATGTAGTTATAAATTACGTTTTTGGAGATGAGGGTCGTTTCATGCCTGCCCTTACGGTAAAACAAATGCAAATCAAAAATGGGTGTGGAAGTAAATCTTTTAAGAGACTGTTTTAATTTTAACCCTTCGATGCTATTGTTTCAGTTATGGTGATAGTAATTGTAAGCTGCTACGAATTCATATAATGTACATTTTCATACACGAACTCAGCGAATACAAGTGTTTAACTTTAAGTACAAACTTTAAAAAATAGTTTAGTATGGTCTGTTGGAAATTCTGACAACTTGACTATTCCGAGTCGGATAGTCAGGTTGACAGAACGCTGAATACCTACTCGTTCAATTTTTAAATGAGACTCAGTACACCATCTTAATTATATTTTTAACAAACATACATACGAATTGTGGACCTCCTCCTTTTTTTTAAAAGTCGGTTCAAAAAACGTTCACTCAACGTTAATTTAAACCTTATAATTACAAACTCAGAGATCATTGAATTAACGATTAAATAAAAACTATCAATAAGTAGGTAACGTTGGATCTAAAGAATTGTTTATTCCGTTTTAATGATGACTATAACTAAGTGAAGATTGTCGCCTCGTAAATATGAACGAGACGCCACCTGCTGCGCGCGCAGTGTAAGTGTTAATAATTAACATCCACGGATCCTTTATTTATTGTGTTTAAAGCATCATGGGAGATTGAAACTGATTCGTTAAAATAAATGATTAACAAGAATTAAAAAAAAGACGTAAAAAGAAAAGCACGCAATGTGCATAAAGCTTTTATATTTCCTCATATTTAAAACGTCCTTATGGACGTGTGAATGTGCATTACGTTACGTTAGTAAATAATATAAATTACTTATTTTGTGTGAGACCTTACCATTTCCTTCCGTTCGACTTACATATTAATTGAATGCAGTTCATTCAATTAAATAATTCGCTCGCTAAACGTGAGAAACGAAAGTAAACGCATTACCCGGGGGCGAATATCCGAAATTGCAGTGCGAGCATAGATTTACCGATCGATATAATTAACATAAAATTAAAAAAGCAATCATAACTAGCTCATTGTAGCCTGTTGTTTTTCTGCATATACTGTCATTGTCAAGATAACGAACTGATAGGTAATTGTATAAATTAGTCGATCAATAAGTCTACGCTCCAGCTGTCAAATCGGCAGAGTGAGAAGAATACCAATCCAAGATAATGGGAGATAATACAAGATTGCAAGTAAAAAGCAAGTGCGCAAGTAAACGCAAGTTTCTGCGAAAATTATATCGGGCATCAGTTTTATTGGCGGATGATTGCACCGAGATTGAGAATCGCGAATAATTTAATGTAATTATTTGGAATTTGGCAAAATGCTGAGAAAACCGATCGACATTAAACTGGGAAAGGGCGGGTGAGAGGTGGTAATGAGGCGATTTCTTACAGGTGTCATGCCAGAGGTAATGACGTACTGGCATCGGCGCGGATGTTGAAACTTTAGCGACAACGTTCGTGGTAGCGAGCATCTTTATAAATATGATGACAAGGTTCAAATTAGTTTGCGCATAAGTCAATATCAGGTGTCATAAGTTTTGCCGAATCCTACCGTCTCGTACTTATTACTACCTAGTATTTCACATAACTGTGTTAATGGAAAAATAATATAACTAATCGGTGAAAGCTTTTAGTGACCAATTTTCTGCTAAGCAGCTGGCAAGTGGTATCTTTCTTAAGAGGGCGCAATACGCGCCTTCTTGTGAAAAAGATAGGCATAGGATTTCGCGTTCATAAGAGCGGGACAGTGCATACGTTTTTGGAGCAACGTAAACGCAATAATCAACTTTTGGCTTATTTACAAGAAAACTACATAAGTTTGAAGAAACTGATTCAAGGAACCAAATAATTAGTAATAGCCTACGAATCAAAACATAAAGCATTTCAATAGACCGCAGGATTCCTGAGATTTAGACCAAATTATGTGCGATACAGCGCACTTTCATGATTTTTTTATCGTAAATTTTTTTCGCAATTACCTTTTCACATTCATGGAACTAAAGAAAACATTTAGAATTTTATGTAATTTGAGATTTTACCACGAGGATCCCGTGAGTACTGAGATCTCGGCCTAGTTTAACAACCAAACCTGCTAGGTTCGCCTCATAAAATTTGTTTCGTTTTGTTTCCATACTCGTGAATTTGAAGTAATCTGTAACTTGGCGTTATTAATAAAGAATTGAAATGTATTGTATTGTAAGCAGTTGTCGATATAAAACCTTTTTAAAAATGCAAAAGGTTTCTGTTACCTAAAATAAATAAATGTCATTTCAGGACTAACCAACTAAAGCTTAATTGTTTTCTTAAAAAAGACATACATATATATATTCAGCCCCAGCATGCCATGTTTTTTCCGAAAGGGAACAAAAACATGTCATGCCTAGCATAAATTATTGAAGAGCAAAAAATATATATTTTACGCATTCGACGACGATTCGATGACATTTTTGGCCTACAAGAAAGAACACAAGCAAAGCCGAGGACAGGCGCTAGCTACTAATAGAATGTATCATAGCTGTAATCAATTTTGCGTGAACTACCGTGTTTCCTGTTATTAGATACTAAATCATATTTCTGCATGTATGATTGTAATTTATTAGCTGCGTATTGAACGAGTATCGTTCATTAGATCTCTCAATATGGTTTACTGCCTAGGTTTGTATTTTACTAACACTAATGTAGATTATGTAATGTGACATCCGTTCATAAAAAATATCAAACGAATCTTATTTGCTCGATAATAGAGGAGCAGCCTGTGGGCGACGCTGATGTGTCTAGATCTCACATTGTAAAGGCAAAAGTTTGTATGTATGTGTGTATGTTTGTTACTCCTTCAGGCTCAAATGGATGAACGGATTTTGATTAAATTTGGTACCAGGATATCTATATCCTTAAATAAGATCGGCTGAAACTTGATCCCGGAAAAGTGTTCCCGTGGGATGATAAAAAATATTCATTGCGGGTAACACCGCGGGGTGCAGCTAATATTTTAATCCATTCGAAAGTAACTCTGTCTGTCGGTCTGTCTGTCTGTATGTCAGTCTGTCTGTTACTTTTTCACGCCTAAACGACTGAACGGATCTCAATGAAATTTGGCAGGGAGGTAAATGGTATCCCTTGGACGGACATAGGCTACATAGAAAGCGCGTGCAAAGCCGCGCGCAGTAGCTAGTTAAGCTATACGTCGTTTCCCAGAGAAATAGTGGTTTAGTAGCCTAGGGTTTGTCAAATAACGGACACCTGTAGGTACAAATTATGGCCACATCTCATCATTATGTAAATTATAATTCTCTGGAATTTAATCGTGAATTAATTATTATTTTGTAGAGTTGATGAATTTCACTATTAGGCTCTGTAACAACGCGTTATAATTAAACTTTCGTTACTGGTAATTAATGATTGTGTAGGAATAATTAGAAATTGTTGATCGGTGCGATAACGCAGATTGGCTAGGTATTGACTCATAGTTATAGATCTTTAGCAAGTGGGTTCCAATTACGGAAATGTGGTGATGATTTACTTAATTTTAAACTGGCTACTGTACCCATATTTCGTCGCTAGAGGGCGTTAAACAGCTGCTTTATACAGGTAATCTATATAGAAAAGAAAGTCGTGCTAGTTACACTATTTATAACTAAGAACGGCTGAACGGATCTCGGTAAAATTTGGCAGCGAGGTAGATGGTATCCCGGGGCCGGACGTAGGCTACCTTTTATTCCAGAAAAAAGCGTGCGAAGCCGGGGGCAGCAGCTAGTTTATAATATAACAATTTTTCATATTCATATGGTATATTCCATTGCCATACAGCGGGGCAAAGCGTGGCTGCATTACCCCTTCGAGACGCTTCCGACTGGTATTCTTATGGATCAGTTGAGCTACGTGTAGACTGTTTGCAACAGTCTGTTAGCTTAATTGTTTCAATTGTAAATACTAGGTTTTATTTGTTTTTCTTTGTTAACAAACTTTTATCAATATTTTTATGACAGAAACCAATGTAGTACTTATAATATATAGGTTTTTGTCATACTAGGTAGGTAGATAGATAGATAGATAACTCTTTATTGTTACACACAAACACAAAATATAATACAGAAGAAAATGCTGAGAAACAAGGAAGTACATAGGGAGGTCTTATCACTTTGAGCGATCTATTCCAGGCAACCCTGGGATGGACTGGACTTATGAGAACAATATAGACGGTGGCGTTTGAAAAATTTAAGGAAATTAAAACAATTATATATACCCACACTACGTACTATAACAATACCTACCATGCCGTAAACTTTTTTTTAAATCTTTATTGACAAAGAATATTACATTAAATAATAAAAACAAATTAGAACTAGTATTTACAATTGAAACAATTAAGCTGACTGCAGACTGTTGCAAATAATCTACAGGTAGCTCAACTGGTCCATAACAATACCAGTCGGAAGCGTCCCCAAGACGTGCTTAATGGTTTAAACTACACCTACTTTATATAATAATCTTACATAGACATAAACATACTAATTCTGGGGTAGGGGACATCTCGCCCTAAATCTGGCCCACGGGCTAGATGCCCACTTTTTTGCAAAACTACCCTAAAACCCTTTAACAACTATTTATTTCGTAACAATAGGCTGGACACCAAAGACTACTTATTCATTATGCAATATTGAGTGGCAAGTGGCAACCTAATTAGAACTACGTACAGCATCCTGATTCTAACGCGTTTTTTGGTACCATCGGAACGTCGTACGTGCAAACTATTAGCATAGAATTTTAGCTCTTAAAGCCTTATAAAGAAAATGTAACATCGATTGGAGATAAAGAAGCAAGTACGATGGAAGTGGTTCGGATAGACGCACCATCTTTTGCTGGAGAAAGGTGAGCCTGTGATATTGTTTTCGTTGAAAAAATAACCTTATTAGAGCAAGAAAACGAAACAATGTCGTCTGAGAAGTTTTGTGCTATAAGCTGTTTAGTTATGGTTGATATTGTGTGGTCCTCAAGAAGCGGGTGGGTTTCGCAAGGATCTATAGCTATGAATTCATATCTTCTAATTACAAGGTATACATTAGTTGACACGCGTGCCTGTAATCAATTGCTCGGTTCGAGGCTTTCCTTAAAAGATAGAGGCTATTATGGCAACATAATTTGAATGCTTGGAATTGATAGGTGCAGAGATCGCGGTTAAGTATTTCAATTGAGGCTGTTTCGTGGCACTGTTGTTCTACAACAGTGAAGTATGTTTAGGCAAATTAACTAGTGGGAGTGAGATTATACCTTTTATAAGCTTCTGCCCGCGGCTTTGCCCGCGTTTTTTGGAATAAAAAGAAAATCTCATCCATTTAGTAATTTTGGCGTGGTGTTCGGCCAAACTCAACGCCAAAATTACTAAATGGATCAGATTGAGGCGACTAAGGGATATACACCGGGGGTAGCAGCGCCCCCTGCAGAACAATTCTACCACCGAACTGCGATCCCCAACCCGCATGGCCAGCTTGGGGATTATGGGCATTACCCCCCGTGAGATAAAGCCAACAAGGCGCTTATCAGGGTAGAGCCTGGATCCAGCAGTGGACCAATATAGGCTGTGGAGGTGGAGGAGGTGGAGGCTCGGCCAAACATTTTCACAACGGCATAAACTATCGCCTTTATTATATTAGTAGGATAGGACAATAGTTATATGTTTTTCAGCGTAATGGAAAAATAATTTGAAATCTGTATGCGCTTGTGTGATAAAAGCCTTTTTTAATACTCCAATATGTAATTGCATGTTTCGTTTCGTTTTTGTTGTAAACTCGGTGTATTAAAGTACCAACATTGGTCGAAACGAAACACACATTTGCGTATTGTAGTACTAAAATAGGTCTCCTGTCTCCTATTCAAGTCTCGAACAATTCCTAACACAAGCACTGCTTAGTGCGGAGCTAGATGATGCTCTGTAATATCTTTTTTCATTTTATTTATTTCTGTATTCAGTGCGTACAACTTGTATTAAAATATCTGGCTATCAATATTGAGAAGAAAGAGCGCACGGAGAAGAGTGAGCGCAGCGGTACAGGCGCGTCGCGAACCGCACTCACCCTGAAGAAGTCCCTGGTTAAGGGATGAAACATTCGTGATCTTCCAACACAAATAAGGTTCGTAGTTAACCCGCTTACATCCGTAATGAATTCGTCAAACTACGATAGTTTTTATAGTAAAATATTGAGGAGGTTTATGATTTTTTTCGTGTGTCAATGACAAACCAAACCTATCATTACTAGCTAGTTATGAACGAAATGTTTCAAGTTTGCAAGGATGTAGAGAATCTATCATTACCTGTCTTATTACGTTGCAGATAATTTAGCCGATTAGACGTTGGTCAGGTGCCTGGCAGGATGTAAATGGAAGACAAATTATTCATTACATTTTCGAGTCGATAGAGATCTATTGAGGTCGTTCGATGGTTGCAATCGAGGGTCTTTCAATGATGAAGCTGATTGGTGATTATAAGTGCGTTTTATTGAATACTAAGTTTGGCTTTCGGCTTCATAAGCAATTTTCTACAAAGGAGCCTGTGTGATAGAGTAGAATATACTTCCTCAGTTGATCAAAAATGGAATACCAGGTACAATCTACCTTCTTGCCAAAGTTTAAAACCATTAAGTCGTTATGTCGTGTCGTCATAAAATAACAGAGATACAGACGGTCGGACGGACATGCACATTTACTTTCGCATTTATAATGAACTACCTGCTCGCGGCGTCGCACGCTTTTTTCCGGGATAAAAAGTAGTATTATGTCCGTCCCCGGGACCATCTACCTCCCTGCCACATATCACTGAGATCCGTTCAGCCGTTTAAAGGTAACAGACAAACAGACAGACAGATAGACAAACAGAGCTACTTTCGAATTTATAATATTTGTATGGGAGTATGGATGAATAGGTATATACCTATTCATCCATACTCCCCTCCTCTAGATTCTAGATTTTCGTGATACCTCATCATCCGTATAATCACTACCATCAAGGGAAAGACCAGTCAAAAAAAACTATCAAATAAATTATGAAGGCATTTTGTATCAAGGCTTTAGCTGTGCTGTCATGCCACCAAAATTCCCATTATACTCAGCTCTCGTTAAACTTGAGACCTTCATTTGTTTGCATAAGGTTAAGTCCATTGATGTTCTGCAATAAAAAGTTTACAAGAGGCCACAGTGAGTTATAAATAATATAATACAGCTTCTTTTATTGCGTTTTATGATAGTAGTTTTATAATGCCACGGTAACTTCAACAGGGGGATTTCGCCGTAAGCTACCAACGAAAACTTTTTGTCTGTTGTTTTTGATGTAGCGATCTTGTTCAAGGATCAGTTTCTGTTTCAAAGAATTACGCTGAGCTGTTCATGATTTTCTACTAGCAAACTTATAAATGTCTTCTACATGTACAAGCAGTTCTAGTAAACCAGTGCAACAATTCAACTCTAGAAACTAATAAGTCAGGGCTTAAACTTACTTACTTGGCTATTGTTATAATTATCGTAAATTTTTTTCATAGCGGTATCTCGATGTTAATTTTTGCCGAAACTGGCTTACTTTTATTCAGAAACCAAAGCTTGTACACCAATCCAAATCATACATTTATGTCTCGACTGCCGAGATTAATGCAGAGTTGATTGGTGCTGAATATTATGGTGCCCAGAGAATTACTTCGCTAAAAAAGATTTCACTCCATCTTTGCCAACTTCCTGCATCCAAAACAAACCTTTATAACTGCCAGTGTAATGTGCATTTAACAGACAAGACAGTCGCTTTAAATTTGATCTCCAGAGTCCGTCAGGTGAGCAGTGAGACGTCACAGCAGACAGTAACGAACTGTACACTCCGTTTATGGAGGCCACATTATGTTCCCTTTGACATCATTAAGCTTGTAGCCGGTTCAGCTAACTTAGGGTTGGTATACTTGCGACTAAGATGTTTAGTTAGGTTGCTGTTGGTACTTGTTAGATGGTTTCGATCAATTTGGTCAAATGACAGGTAAATAGGTGGCGTCGCGGAGGGCGTTAGCATTAATGGATGCGGCTAGCGCAAGACCGTGGTGGATGGCGGAAACTTTGTGGCTCGTGAATCCGGCAGCAAATTATTATATGATGATGATTTGATGATCATTAGATGATGTCAGGTCTAACTTATGATTGGCCTTTAGCATACATGCACTGGTCTTTACGTGTGTTATGCTAATTTCCTGCGACAGCTATAGTTTTCCCAAACTTTTGAAAATAAAATTAGCATCTTCCAAAGGACCAAAGTAGACTTTGGCAGAGATATGCTGAGGAGTTGAGTTCATATTCCGGGTGTACGAATAAGTATTCTAACCCAAAAATATCGCCTAGTAAGTTTGTGTTAAAAATGTAAGCATGACAAGACTGAAATTTCGTCGAAATTTCAGTTGATTCAGTTTCAAAAGACAGAAAAGCATAAAATGCATTGCATTTGGATTTGTCAACACTTTGTTCATGAATATTACGGTTACTAAAGATACAGTCAGTCCTGTTGACTCTGCACTGAATGTGTAGCAGGAAAGCAACGAGTTTTGCTTATTGTTTAATGAAGCGAGACATCCGATCTCGTTACTCGCCTTGGACGTGGGTTGTGTGTGAAAATATCTTCTTTACAGCGCTACAATTTATATGGGAAACGGTAAGAAATAATAAAGTAGAATGTAAATTTTCTGGTGAACGGGGAAATTGAATCTTGGAGCTAATGAGCTTTTCTTATGATATAATTGTAACTTCTATCAAGGAAATCTGTTATCAAGAATTTGTTGTGATTTAAATACAAATAAATGACACACTTCATCTTCATTTGTTTTGTTGGTGTTTCGTTTTTCTGGTCACCTCAGAGGGTAATACTGAAAATCAGTGTTTGCTCTTCGAGCTATGCGCTGAGATATTACCTTTTTGTCAGGCTGCAGCACACAGATACTTACATTACTGAGAATCCGTACTTTGTTTAAGTAGGTAAATTATGTTTAATGTAATATTATGGGTAATTATGTTACCTGGATTTTTTATCCATACTCCATACTAATAATATACATTCGAAAGTAACTCTGTCTGTCTGGCTGTCCATCAATCTGTCTGTTACCTTCTCACGCCTAAACGGCTGAAGGGATCTCAATGAAATTTGGCAGGGAGGTAAATGGTATCTCGGGGACGGACATAGGCTACTTGAAAAGCGCGTGCGAAGCCGCGCGCAGCAGCTAGCACATCAATAAATCATTCTAATTTTTTCTCAGACTCTTACTGTTATTCGCCGTAGGAGCACAAGGCACACTTGGTTACGTTAGTTTACATTTCACTTATAAATTTTAATAAAGATCAAGACAAAATAATCAAAGGAACACAAAACAAAGAAAATAATACTATATTTGCTGTAAATGAACATCTTTAATTATCAAGCTATACAGAATAATAATAACATTAATTACTAGAGCTGCTGTAAAAGGGCATTGTCAAAAATAAGATTCAAAATAAAAATATACAGAATATATCATAAAAGGGGTTCATACTACATAACAATACAGTGACACATCTGATAAGGGGCACAGCCTAACCTGTCGTTTTTTGTTCGTTTTACTCATAAAAAGAGATCTGTGTTCCCTACTGCCACCACCAAAATAACTATATGACTAACTGGATCCCAAAGTTCAGCGAACTCTAGAGAGTTACTCAATGAACTAATTAACCAGGCCGCCTAAGTGGGTAGGTTCTCAATTTACACATAGGTAGTAACTACTGTTAATTTACTGGAGCAATTAAAGCACTACTTTAGGGTTGCCTCTTCGGTATATCTATGTATGTATAAGCTGTTTAGAATCCTGCCGAATTATGTTAACCAATCGCTTTACTTTAACAATGATATCGTCGCAGAATCGTCCATATATGAAAAAAACTCTAAAGCTTTGGTCACATGATCACTACGCATTACGTTGCGTTATGCGCTATGTGGTGACGGACACATAATCTTATGAAGAACGTTTAGAGTGGTCCTTTGTTCCGTCGAAGTCTACGTCAGCGGTAAGGGGCAGTACGCAGTACGCAGCGTACTGCGTGGTGATCAAAAGACCAAAGCTTTAGTGCGTTCGGTGCTATTTGCACGGAGAGATTGATAGATTGGTGACTTTTGACTCGCGTCCCTCCATCTGTAGTTTCTTTCATCAAAGGTAAAATGCCAAAACGTGTCATTCTGAGACGACGCCATTGTTAGGGTTAAGCGATTAATTTAGTGGAATTTGGCTGTTGGTGTTAAGAGCAGCAGAGCTATTTGAATCCTTAAGGCAAAGGAGGACGCTAAAGGAATCTCTTATGGAGACGTTCACATAGCTATATAGGTAGTATTACCCACCAGTATTGATATATGTATTATTCACTGACATTCTTTAATATTTATCTCACTAAACTATGTTAATAAATCCTGATTCTAAATTTAAAGTATTTTAATGTCAAAATTATTGGTCAAAAGTCAAAAGAAAGAGGGCAAAAGTCCTGCCAACTTAGTAAGGAGCAACAAAACTAAAATCTTGCGAATATTTTCTAGCAGCCCTAAGGCAAGACTAGTTAGTAGCGAAATTTAATGGTGGATTGATGAGGGCACGTGTCTGTGATGAAATTACTTGATGAGCACACAATAATTATCACCTATGAGTAATATTTATAAAAGACTGATCATTATATAAGCCTGTAGTAAAGAGTCTCTAAACGGTTACCTATAAATCATACGAAATAACGAGATGCACTCAGCTCTTTGTAAAATGTCGGAGTACAGACTACATTTGAAGGTACCACTAATTACTTTTTGGTACCAACTCGCTACATTTTCCTAACCTGCCTTTTAAAATATTATGAACAACACAGTGTCATCTGACCCCAAAGTAAGCAGAGCTTGTGTTATGGGTACCAAGTACCTACCAGATGATCGTTATACTTCATACATATACACCTAAACCTGGAACAAATACCTGCAGAAATCACAAATATTTGTCCCGCGGCGGGAATCCAACCCCGCAAAGTGGGAAGTTCCTCCTGCGACGCAGGAGTTTGGGGGTTCAGGCGGACCTTTGCCCATTGTGTCACTGAAGTCGTCGTAAGAGTGTAACAAGAAGAAAAGATTGAGGAAGGGACCGATTGTCATTATTACTTCTTAGGTACGTGTGACGAACGAAAACTAGGAGAGATGTTCACGAAATTTTATCGATACAGGAAAAATATCGATACTGATTAGCAGGATGCTATTCAAATCAACCTGTTGATTATTCAAATTAAAACGGTTCATTCACAATTTTATACAAGCTGGAATATTTGTGCAGCGAGAAAATAAACTAAACAATAAAAATAAAGCCTTTCCTTTTTGCTTCTACTAATGGCTCCGTGATATCATTGCGCTGCACCATTCAATCTTTGTAACTCATCTGCATTACATCTTTCTTGTACATTCCTTCTAATCTCTGATAAGAAAATGTGCCTTATGGAGACCAGTGAAAGGTTAGTTTTGAAAAGCTTGTAGCTGGAGATGCGCCGTTTGAGTGCAAGGTGTTAACGCGTGCCTAGCTCGTGCCAATTTGTGTACAGCGCCGGACGCCCCGGGCAGCTTTCTTTCCTTCATTGCTAAACTTGTTATTTGGATATCACTGCTATGTTTTATAGGGCTTTGGCTTAGAAGTTTAATCGATATTGATATATTGAAATCATCGACAATCATAACAACACTACTCTTTGGTAGGTGATATCTATATATATCATAGAAATGTTCTGAATATTCTAATAATTGTTATTCCAATTACACAGAAGTAACAACGACAGTGATTTAACAAGCTCTGTCCATCTCTACATCTCTGATACAAATCGTATGTGTTTACATGATTCCATTAGAAAGTCAGATCACGGAGACATACGGGTGTAAGGCCGCAGAAACATGCAATTGAAGGCATCTTGATGGTTTCCATCTGCTGTAATTAGTTCTAATCTGGTTTTCAATGTGGGGAATTACTTCACTTTCTATTGATAGATTTATGAGGTATCGATAACCGTGGCATTGCGTTACGTGTAGTCGATAAATCATGGGGCATCACTATTGAGAGGCCACGCGAGGGCTGCGCCGGCGGCTGCGTCGCCTACCGTCCGTCGACTCATTAGAATGATTGATGTTGTGTTTGAATGCATAAATATGTGGTTGCCGAGCGTAGTGCTCCAGTCACGAGCCAACAACATGCGTGTAATCACACACATGCTCTATTTCTGCGGTCATTATTGCAGAGAATGACACGATACGCTGTCGATATCGGAATATTGAAAGCATGATGAAAATTGATTTAGCCTAACGATTAGACAAATTATTTTAATAGCACTTATCGACAATTACTACCTTTTAGTGACGCTTACAAGGTCTGGGAAAACCAGTGGAGAGACGAGTTGGGTTAGAGATAGGTAATCACTCTTTTTAAACTAACTAGTAACCATGTCCCTCCTCAGCACACATGCCCACAACTGACCGTGCCTCCCCGAACAAGGGGCGTTTTGCCATAATCACTACTATTAGCTTTGCAGATTGTTGATTGCAGTGGAGGTGTTAAAATACACAGAAGGATGATGCTGTCTTTCTTTGGTAGGTTCTTGGTAAGGTCTTAGAGTCCAAACGCACTGACGCACGTGGCGTGTTTAGCGCCTAGAGCCTTTGTACGTAGAACGTGCACGCTTGGCGCCTTCGCAAGTCGTCAAATGGCCCGTAAGGCTCTAGGCGCTAAGCAAGTCTGTACGGTCGCAGCCTAAATCGACTCATACGACATCCACTGTAACCGTAGGAAAAGTTTCAAAAATGTTCTTTCAAACATTGTTTATCTAAAGTATTAAACTACCAAAACAGCGCTCTAAAAGAGAATTTGTTTAAATAATTACTGGCTTGATAGTCGTGTGCGATAAGACTAAAATTAAGAGACGTGTGTCTGTTTCGTGACGGGGCGAGCCTCGGACTTGCTTTCTTCACGGGAGCTCTCTATTTGTGCTGTCGGCTACATCTTGATGGTAGATGGTATGCTGTTGTGTAACTGGACAAATTTAATGTTTTAATAACTCATTTCTTACAGTTTGGTCGGTTTTAGACGTGCTCTAAGGATTTGGAGAAGAACAAAAGTAAGAAAATGAAGGAATGAATGAATTAATAATATATTTATTTTCTCTTACAAAAGATAATAGTTTACAATTTTTCGATTAAGCATAATTTTATATGAAGTTATCTTGTTTTGTAAGGGACTGGTGCCCGAGAGAGGTTTGTTAAACCTGTGGTACGGGTAACCAGGGCCTTTACTCCGCAAAATAATTTGGAATACATCAAAATAACAGTAAATTAGGTAGACCTAGTAAATAAAAAAAAAAAACGGAAAATAAATAGATAATCCAGAACCCAATTATGTATGTTTTATTAAAAGAAACTTAAAAATAATAGTATGCTTATTGTACCCACACAAAAGTAAACCTACTCACACAGGAGTTTGCATATATTCTAGCCTACCTACACAATAGGTTAATGAAGATGAAGTTGCGTTGCGAAATATATCTTGCATCGGCCTACATACGATACTTTCCTGTTCTTTTATCATCTACAAAAACAGAAGAATGCCATAAGCCATATTATAGACGGTAGAGTACCTAAGCAGCATTCTCCTGAATCTTTTTTATGGTTATGGCACCAACTAATTCCATTTTGTGCACCGACGGCGGTGGACTCGAAGGAGAGACGACATTGTAGAGGTGGAGGTCGGTGGATGCAGGCTCTGGTAGGACCGCTGGTAGGGGTGTCTTGGAAGAAATTTAAATTAGCAGTGGGCGTATATGGGCCTAATGTGATATGATGGTGATGCTTTTGTCAACATTGCAACATAAATCGCCGAGTAGAAACATAGAAGGTTGTTAAAGTGGATGACCACCGAGGTGAGGTTTTGTTACCACTCACCATCTAAACCCTGTATACCACTCAACATCAGATAAACCAATTGCTTCATAAGTTTTCGAGTTGCATCTCTCCTTGTTATCTGTAACAGATCTTTGAGCTTCGAAATTGATGAAATACATATTTATACACCGCCAAGCATCTAAGTTTCACATAGCATAGAATCAATTCAATAAATTCACCTTTATTACTCTGATATAAATCTAAAGGGCTGGCAAAAACATCGGTGCGTTGCAACATCAAAACTGCAACTCGTCATATGAATAATACATAGATATGATGTATTATGGTGTTGTGTTTGATGTATTAGTTGTTGGGCTCGGCTGCTGGTCACAATTTTATCTGGCAAATATAAAAATGGACCGACTAGTGACAAGTTTGCTTTTATGATTAGTGTTGTTGGCAAATCGCTTGGTAGGTTTTGATTAAAGTATTGATCTGAAATATATCATCGGGTCTCATACCTACTAATTATATTTTAAAGACTAGTCTATCTCGATAAGATTCTGTCAAGGTCCGAAATTATCCTTTCTTTTATTGTGCCGAAATAGTACCAGCTCGTGACAAAAGCGACATTTGACATTAATAGGCCCGTATTATCAAAACTTGCTCGGTCATCGATCTCTGCTTGAGTAACGCTTTTCTTTACTGCGATAACGAATCCGTCTGCCAAGTGTGATGATTATAGCAATACCTATTATTTTATGTGGAAGCAAGATTAAGCATGTTCTTACTTACATAACTCAAATAGTCAAAAGCCAAAAGATAAAATTGTTGTAAACAGTCGCCAATATCCATTTTCATTTCTCAATTAAAATTACGCAACGGAACGATTCAATTCCGACGCATTGTATCCGCGTGCTATCAGTGGCAAATGGCTTTCCCATCAGTTCAATAGAATGATTCTGTGCGGTCGCTCGGATCGCTTCTTTTGTAACCACAGCACCGTATGAAATCACACTCAACTATTTAGGTTTACTGTGTCAATTACTGCAGGAAATTTAACTTTGAAATACGTTGCCCGAATTCTAAAATGCGCTTAGATTGACATAAATTAATCACTGACGTCATTTACAACTTAATACCATGATTTGAGTTTTCCAATATTTCGGCACTGTTTCATGCGTTATGATCACAGAACAACTGAAGTCACTGCGAGTGAGTTTTATATCGATTTACCCTCATTTTTTGTCTACTTTGCTACTAACGTTACCACTACCTTTGTAAGTGACTTTTTCACCACTCTCACTCGAAAATGGTGACATGCTGCTCAAGACCAGTGAGCAAAATCGGGTTTGCTCGCACATGGAATAAAGGATATTATTCAACTTGTTGAAAAAAGTAATTTGAATTCAGAATGCTGTACTAAACTTCTATGGTGTAATAAGTTATGAAAACTCTATGGTTGGCGCCAAAAAAAGAATAAACTACGCGATCTGCACTAGGGGAGGTATAGGTACACGTAGTAGCTTAAGAGGTATACAAGTAGTACTTTCTCGCTAAAGGCATCGCCATTTTTATGTGTACCTTGACAACTTGGCTTGTGAAGACCATTCCTCTAGGCAGACAGCGCCATCCTTAAATACCTAATCTACCAAACAACAGGTTCGGAATTTTGAAGGGACTTCCACCTCTGTGAGCTGCACTTATTTTAGCTTATCGTAGGGCCTTCCCTAGGATAAGCTAAAATAAGGTTCGACAGCGTTCAACCTTCACTGAAACGCATAATTTCGTTCGTTCATGGTTTGAAAGTAGTTTATAGAGATTCGTACTTACCGTCCATGGTTGTTGACCAAAATGAGTTTCTGGCATTCGACCTCTTTTATAAATTACAAAATATTTTCTTACTAGTCGAGGTGAAAATGAATAAGTGTAGATAATATAATATTAATAGATAATATTTTTGTTTGTTACTTCTTTATTATCAAACAAAATTACAATCAAATGATAGGAACAAATTAGAACTAGTATCTACAACTAATATAATTGAGCTAACTGTAGACTGTTGCAAACAATCTACAGGTAGCTCAACAGATCCATATCCATATCAATACCAATCGGAAGTGTCCCCAGCTGCAATAAAACAATAATTGTTCATTATTTATAAGTTAATTGTGCAATAAAGAATTTTCTATCTATGTATCTAATCATTAGTGTTGTTTCAATAAAAAATACCTACCTACACGAATCCTATCAAAGAACTTTAGCTGATCATAACCTGGGCACAAGAGCAGCAGTGATCCAAATAGCTCGATGAAGTTGTACCAGGAGCAGGACCATAACTTTTTTTCCCTTTATCATTATCTTCATTTTCTGCCGTTTAATATCAATTTCTATGCAGTACTGACGTAAAATTACCATCAGAATTCGATGTCTAATCATCAATGAATTCCTTTGGCAGGGTGTGCTTGAGGTAAAGGACGATTTAATTATTTATGAGTAGTTTCGAGTCAAGAATGCACCGGCCGGTATGCAGCGCTCCACATTGCGGTATTATTGCGAACACGAGAAATATTGAGAAGATTTTTTTCGAAGGTTCGTTTTATGATTGGATAGGAATGAGAGGAATTCGTAGATAGATTCTTGTACATTTGCTACAATGTTGCGGTCAATCTATCTGTTATTTATTATTGTTAGTAGCTAATGTTAAATACGCGTTGGTAGTTGACGACCGCTGTGGCGCTGCGGGCGAAGTTCGCCTGTGACGCAGGAGGTTGTGGGTTCGATTCCTGCCTTGGGATTAAATGTTTGTACGATCTGAAAATATTTTTTCCGGGTGTTCTGGGTATAATAAAAAGCTTTATAAGTAATGTATTAAGTTTATCAGTCATCTAGTGCCCATGACACGAGCTCTGCTTAACTTGGGGCAAGATGGCGCTGTGTGGATTGTCCAGCATTATTTATTTATTTATTTAAAATGCGTTGTCTGCCGCTTTCGAAACAGCCATTAGCCGCCTGATGACGCCAATCAGTGAAACCGGACACGCAGTTGACCAAATGAAAAACTGTATCACCGTAGAAAATAGCGGGATGGCATAGAGAGTGAAAACTAGCCGTGGGCAACTGGACCAGCTTATTTACGAAGACCTCTACCGCAAGTTGGACTTTCTAGATGTGTTATGGGCTGCAAGGGTCTGAGATGTATGGTGGCTGTTTATGTTTATCTCGGCTTTCAATATGTCTATTATTGTGATACGTGCACGGCGCCGCCGGCGGCGGCGCGGCGGTGCAAGGGTGTTATTCAGGCACAAAACTGTTGAAATAATTCTGTTCACATTGTAATTCCACATTTACCTACCTATAAAGATAGCTTTTGAACACGGTATCTATCTTAGAAATATATTCTGCAATCAATAATGTTTGCAAATGACAAAAATACAAAGGAATTACTCTTTCATACAAAAGACATCAACGCGCTTCTTTTATATTTTGCTTTTGTAATTGGGTGCTTCCAATCTGAAGCAAACAGTGACACATCTGAACAATGTGTGATTCCAGAAATGGGCTAAAGCAATCGCTCTAACGCATTTCTGGAGTCACACATTGTTTTGACAGAATGGAGAAAACTGGCTACATTAGAATTGTAGAGTATCACCAATTTAACTGTACACACATCGCTCTTCACACACCTGTAGCGTTTTAATTATATAGTCACTACAACAATCTTTTATGGCTCTATTTTATTAATTCAAATAAAATAATACTGCGAAATCATAGCTGTCGTAAAACTTCCTAGCAGAGACCTAGATCTGTACCTAGGTAGAGGTTAATACATAAAGTGGTTTATGTTGTAAATATAGAGGGAAGTTAATGTCATAATTGCGCTTATCATGTCCTACGACTATTAAATGCAAAACTATAAATGTATGGTTGTAAACATAAAAGACTATACCGATGGGATTATGTACGAGGTCAAAATAATATTGATAATTGAGAAGGAAGTAAAAGTACGAAAATTGTTTCGTCTACTTATTTTACTTAGAATAATATATCATTTTTTTATTATTAAAGGGTGTGTTCGTATATTTTTCTCTTAAAATTATTATTTCACGTGTGACATTACCAATTCTTAATTTATTGGTCAAAAACTTTTAAGACTGAACTGCTGAACAAAGTTCTTTTTTTGAAATCGTAAACCATAACAAGAATACGTTGTTCAGTAGATTTTGGCATTGACCACACCACAAAATGATGATAAATAATGATAAAACCGAAGCACTTGCTCTACTTTATACACACTTGGAATAATTTCAACCGAAACACTTTAAATATATTCCGAGAGAATAAATCGTGCATCGTCCTTAATTAGCCAAAAAGCTCGCAAAAAAGAGGAGGATTTGAAAAAAAAAGCGTCCGCACAATGACGGCCAATCAATTATCTAGCGGTTTTTTCAAACATCAAAATCAAGAGGAATGAAAAAAAAATACACAAAAAGTTTCGTAGGTAAGTGTTTTTCAGTTATTGCAGATTTTTGGCACCTACATAACAGATTCATCACTGAACTACGATCCTCAACCCTCATGCCTAGCAGCGTGCGTGGCGGCATCCCTTAGTCGCCTGTTACGACACCCACGGGAAGAGTTGGGGTGGTGCAAATTCTAAGCCGGCACACGGCAATCAAGGTCACCTAAATCAAGAAATATTTTGGAAATTTTTAGGCTGCCATAAGACGGCCACCGCTTTTTCGTGTGAATCTAAAGTAAGCGATGCGATGTCGGCGCGATCCGGACCATCCTCTTCCGAAAAGCACATCATTAAAGAGGAATCTGCTCTTGTTTGGGTCCAGTTTTTGGTTTACCGTTATTACTTACTCATCTGTGAGATAAAGTGCACTTATTTCCTGATAAAAAAACTCTTATGAAATAGTTTACCCGTGGGACAATAGGTAATCTAAGGACAAAATATTAGCTCCAACTCATATTTAAGCACAAAAAACAGCATCCCTGAGCCACAGATTGCAGGACAGCCACAGCAGCATCCTGAAAATCATAGCGGATAGGTATTTATCTCCGCTGAGGGTAGGTCTGGTGCGCAGAGTGATCCCGGTAAATGTCTCGTTAATCTGATCGCTCTGAGAATGGGACCTGTACCTGTTTTTGTATTTTCGTTTAAGTATTGGTATATATTTTGTATAAGAACAACGTATGGATTAATAGGTTAAGCGTAAACTGACAATCGGTTTTCGTGCGTCTACATCAATACTTTTTTATATTTTATATATTATATTATTTATGTACATATATATATTTAAAAAAAGTACAAATGTTGTAAAAATATATGGCTAGGTTTAGTAACCGAAAATACAGGGTGTCTCAAAAGGAAGGACATATTAGATGTTTAGCTTACTGTGTGAACGCAAAGCTTCGGAGGGGTGGGGGACATGTCAATTGATAGCCTGGCTCTTGGGAATTTAGTAGCTATGGCACAAGCCACCTTTAGTATTTCTAAAGTTGTTTTACTTTAGAAATACTAAGGGTGGCTTGTGTGATTACGTGATTCTGATTAGGCACTAAATAATATTATGTTTATCTGCTAATATTAGGTCCTTACATATGAAATTGGCGTTTTGTATGGGAGGAACAAAAAGTCGAATATTTTTTAATATAATATATTTAATTAATCAAAGTATGAACCATTATTTTCTATGCACTTTTGCCATCTTATAGGTAGTTCATTGATCCCTTTACTAAAAAAACCAGTCGGACGGGAATCAATAAAATCTTTGAAGGCGATTTGGACTGCCCCATCGGAGTTGAATTTTTTCCCTTGCAAGAAGTTATCCAAATTTCGAAAAAAATGGTAATCTGTTGGAGCAAGGTCCGGGGTGTACGGAGGATGTCATAGACTTTCCAATTGAAGCTCTTCTAATTTAGTAGCCGTCTGTTGCGCAGTGTGTGGTCTAGCGTTGTCGTGAAGCAGCAGTGGCGTGGAGCGATTGACCAGCCTAGGTTGTTTAGCCGCTAGCTTTTCCATCATGGTTTGCAATTGCTGACAATAGACATCAGCCGTAATAGTCTGGCCAGATTTGAGAAAACTGTAATGAACAATACCGGCACTAGTCCACCAAACGCTTACAAGTAACTTTTTTGGGGTTAATTTTCGCTTGGGGCAGGATTTGGCTGGCTGGCCAGGATCCAACCATTGCGCTGAGCGCTTCCGATTATCGTAAAAAACCCATTTTTCATCACAGGTAATGATTCGGTTTAAAATACCTTCATTATTGTGCCGGTTTAGTAATGTAACGCAGCAGTCGACGCGCGTTTGCCGGTTTTCTTCAGTCAATTCGCGAGGTACCCACCTTTCAAGCTTTTTAATCTTCCCAATTTGCTTCAAGTGAATTAAAACAATTTTATCACTAACATCGCAGCCTGCAGCTAACTCGGACGTGGTTTGCGATGGATCCGCTTCCACAATAGCCTTCAACTCTTCATTATCAACTTGAGTCTCAGGCCGTCCACGGGGCTTGTTCTGCAGGTCAAAATTTCCAGAACGAAAACGTTGGAACCAAAAACGAACTGTGTTTTCTTTTGCAACACGACCGCCATACACATCATTCACCCTTCGAGTTGTTTCCGCAGCACTAGTGCCACGGCGGAACTCGTACTCGTAAATAATGCGATATTTTAAGTTTTCCATTTTGTAAAATGAGTGACGCAAACAGAAAAAAACAGAAGAAAAAAAAACAAATGAATGACGATCATCGAAGCACAAATACATGAGTCTATAGCTGTACAAATTTGAATTTGGAATTCCTTACCAAAGAGGAGAAATTTGTGATTAAAGTAGCCAGTACGAAAAACGCCAATTTCATATGTAAGGACCTAATATATTTCATTTATTTATACTACTCACTAAACGTATTTAGTAAGATTATTAAGTAAACAATCCTCATGCAAGCGGGGATAATGTTTGTTATGTAAGTAATTCTTTCTTACAGAAGTAGAAAAGATAAGCAGATCAACCGTTTCCAATTCATGATTCTCAAGTATCTCTAAAACGCGCAGACCGGTTAGTATCAGCATGAACCAAGACCGTACCGTATAATTTAGTAATACCGATATTATGCACTATAGTGACGCGCGGCTACCGTACAATTATCGATGCTCGCTTATTATCGATATATCGGTCCACTTATCGATATTCTGTCCCAATTTATCGTAGGGTTACTCGACTTGTGGTAACTGCTTTTTGGTGCATGACAGCGGTGCCACTGTTTCACTACGGCTAAGATAAGCCGAAGCTGGTTCACTACGTTAATAGACAACACTATTTTATGACAGTTTACATGATAATAATGCTCGAGTTTTGTGATTTTTTCTATGCTACTTTTTTGGTTTTTGTTCTTTGACTTGTTAGAAAGCAAAATATTTTTAACAGTAAGCCAAGCACAGCGATTGTTGTCTGGGGTAGAATAAACAAAATTTCATCGCATTGTCATTGAATGCTTCCCTAAATATTTGAAATTATTTCCTTCAACTACAACTGTTTAAGCAATTTATAACATTTTCTTTATTTTAGCCTACCTAACAAAACGGTATCTTTGCAATGCCCCCCTTGCAGCCCTTTAGTACTTACCATATCAATAATCACAAGTTGACTCGCAGAATTGCAGATTGATTCGCGTGTTTTCTTCTGTGCCCGAAAATGTCAAAACACTGCAAAACAATTGTTCATAGTTACGAGAGGTCTATTAAGCAAGGCTCTACGTTCTTGCACTACGTAATGCGAAAAAAAATTGTACCAAAATCCCACGTTGAAATGAACCAGCTTGTATTTTTGGACTGTGACCGGCCCGATAATGGAATTTGTTCAAGTTTATTCAGATAATGACGGCGGTGCTCGGGGCCGAACCTAATTTGTTTAATAAATTTATGAAGCTCAAAACCTTTTAATGCGCGACGAAGATCGTGTTATGTTGTTTTTTAAAACTACTGTTATAAGTTATTTGTTTGATATTGAACACCTATTTGGTTAATTTTATTATAAAACACGTACTTCCTGTTGTTGGCTCATGTTTTTAAATATACCTCCATGGTTTTGATAAAATTAAGTTTGATACTACAGGACAGGATTGGTTTTCTGTGAATAGGCCTAGTAGGTACTTGTATTATTAGGGTTTCGAAGGTCGAAGATCGGGTTCGCAACCCTTATGGTCTCGCTTTTTCTGTCCTTTTTCCATCTTTAATATCTCAGCAACTACAGCAGCACATGATTTGAAATTTAAAATAATAATACATTTTGTGCGCCTATACCGATTAAAAGAAAAAAAAAATTAAAAATGAAAATGAAAATGCATATTTTCAGTACTTATAAATTGTGATGTCGAAATTTTAAAAGATACCTACTGTGTCAAGTGGGATATCATATGAAAGATATCAGTTTGTACAGTTGGAAACAGTTTTTAGAATTTCTGTAGGTTTCATACTTTTTGAAATATTTTGAAATAACTCGAAAAATTACCCATTCTCCCTCCTATCTCCGAAGTTTGCAGAACGATCCTTCAGAAATGTAGGTATGTAGTGTTTGTAGATATGGATCTATATTTTAAATGAAAATATAGAGAAGACTGTGAGTAGAACACTTTTAAAAGTTGACAAAAGGGGCAGGGGGGATCATTTGCAAAAGGGGGCCTCACTAAGTGTGGTATTAAATTAAAGGTATTGGTTTGTACATCTTAAATTAGTTTTTGAAGTTTCTGTAGGTTTCATACTTTTTGAAATATTTAAAAAACCTCGAACATTTTACTATTACTTTCTCTATACTCCGAGGATCGCAAACCGATATCTGAAATGTACGTACCTTTAATTTTTAGGTAATCAATAAATAGCAGTTTCTAACCGGTACTCGGCGCGCGAGTCACACTCGCACTTGACGGACCTTGTTTTCTATTAAGAATGCCTTCAATTTCATTGGTGGCTGTTGGCTTAGGACTTAGGACATGGGTTTATAGGTACCTACGGTTAGGCGGTAGGCGTTGACACTGTAATTTTTATTCGTTACTAGCTGCTGCCCGCGGCTTCGCACGCTTTTTTCCGGGATAAAAGGTAGCCTATATCCAGCCTCGGGATACCATCTACCTAGCTGCCAAATTTCACCAAGATCCGTTCAGCCGTTATTGAGTTATAAATAGTGTAACTAACACGAATTTCTTTTTATATATAGACTAGCTGCAGCCCGCGGCTTCGCACGCTTTTTCGGAATAAAAGGTAGCCTATGTCCGGCCCCGGGATATCATCTACCTCGCTGCCAAATTTCACCGAGATCCGTTCAGCCGTTCTTGAGTTATAAATAGTGTAACCAATACGACTTTCTTTTACATATATAGATTTTATGGTTAAATGTGTATAACATTTCAATGAAAAAGCTTCAAAAACGTCCCATTATCACTTGAAAATTGCATAGAATAGTATAAAATAGGAACAGAGAAGTTTTATATTATTTTGATGGTATCACATCTGTTGTGTTTTGAGATAGGAACATATGGTCTAACACGAATAGTCCGTAAACATTTATTAGCACATAAATAAGCTGTAAAGGTTTCAATTAGCTTCAAAAGTGTTTGTATAAAATCTTTATACTTTGAACTTGCTCAGTAAAATGCACTGCCGTATATAGAAGCGTGCCCAAATCGGAGGCGTCATTAAAGTTCCGTGTTCCTATTAGAGTAAGAGCCCATAATTAAAAATACCAACTCACTTATATTAAAAATTTTGTTTTATTACATTTAATTATTATAAGGTTTAATGAATTTTGAATGTTAGTAATAATATATAGTAATAACTAAGGTACACTATTGCATTAGGTTTCCTGTAAAAATAGTTGTACATTTTAGAAATAAATAAATATTAAGTTGAGCTACCTGTAGATTCTTTGCAACAGTTTCCAGTTAGCTTAATAGTCTCAATTGTAAATACTAGTTCTAATTTGTTTCTATTCTTTAAGTGTAATTTTCTTTGTTAATAGGCCACTAACTTACTACTTTTAGATTATTATATTTTTTATAAATTTATGAAATAACTGCCTACCCTATTCCACAACCAGGCAATCTATTTCCTTTTGTAAACCACCTGCCTTGTCATCGATAACATCAGGTTTGTCGTTCATATTATGAACAAAGTTTTGAGAAATACGTCGTTGAAACAATGAATATACCTATATGAACTTCTTACATTTCTTTTTCTGTGTTTACTTCTAAGGGTGTAAATAAATTATAAGTTTCAAAAAGGTTTTCATGTAAATTAATAGAAGAACTCAAGAACATAAAAAAGATTTTGTGCTACCCTGTGTGAAATATGATAATGAATAAATAGAGCCTTATTCATTATCATATTTTCAATCGTAAACGTACAACATTCTAGTTATTTTGATTTAACTATTCCACCAACTCCTGTTCTACAACAGCACGTAACCGATCATTACCAAGTCTATATCTAGCCCTAGATAAGCGAGTTTGCAGTTTATTAGTGTTTAACTCTATAATTAATTTATCGGGTCCTCATCAAAATATCTCTCCGAGGCATGAGGTCCTTACCAAACCTGGGTCGGACCTTACTGAGCGACGATATAATATGCGAGAAAGAAAATGCACTCATTAACTGGGGTGCGCGGATATTCAAAACAGTTGGGTTTGTAAGGTGTGAGGAATTTATTTTGATATAGATCGCTTACTACTAAATACGCTATGTAAGTTTATTTTAACCGCTGGAGACAATAAGAAAAGTGCCGGTGGGACTTTCTTTTATCTTGTATGTTTTATAAAACTAGGTTAAATCAAATTATTTATTAGCCAATTCTATGGCTAGATTGTAATGATACTTTAGTGTATTTTATATATGTACTAGCTGCAGCCCGCGGCTTCGCACGCTTTTTTCCGGAATAAAAGGTAGCCTATGTCCGGCCCCGGGATACCATCTACCTCGCTGCCAAATTTCATCGAGATCCGTTCAGCCGTTCTTGAGTTATAAATAGTGTAACTAACACGACTTTCTTTTATATATATAGATTTTATATTTTATTTCTTTATATGTGTATGTTAGACCATAACAGAAAAAAAATTACAATTGTATTTGAAATAAAGATATAAACAGTGAAGATATAAACTCTACCACATAGGTAGGCACTAGATGAATCTGTTGTTGGAGAAAATACCTGTTTTCTCTTATAATTACGAATCCCCCAGTGGCGCCAGTTTTGCTTTTCCCTTCTCTCTATCCGACTTATATGTTTAGTCTGTTTTTTTTAATGATGATATATCAGATTCTTCAAGCTTTCTACACTACGTTGTACCATTTCATACTTGTTATCGGTACTGCTGTCCATTGCGTCATGTTTTTGTTGTACCAGACAAGTGGGTGCTGGTTTCATCACCGACCTTGCTCTCCGTTAATTAGCCACCTCGCTGGTCGGGTGATGGATTGGTCACCTGCTTCGGACGTTGACGTAAGGAAAATGGATGTGGTAACGATATGCAGCTAATACTCGGGCCATCGCGCATCGCCGTATTTTGTTCCAGCTCTATAATCTGCACACGATCAGAATATAATAATTTCGAATTGACACAATTAGCAGTCGGATATTTATTGGTTGGTTAGACAAGGCGTTTTTCCTGGATCTTATTGAAAAGCCTTTACCTATCTTACTTCAGGCCTACAACTAAATTTGTACTTTTATGAAATATTTCAGTCCTATCCATTCAGTAGATGTTTCTACACTTTTGTTACACTATACCCAACCATCAACATCTAACTTTTGCATTCTAAAGCTTTGGTCTCTTGATCACCACTCAGTACGCTGCGTAATGCGTACTGCCCCTTACCGCTAGCTAACGCAGACTTAGACGGAACAAAATACTACTTTATGTAGACGTTTTTCATACGATTATATGTCCGGCACCATCAACATCCAGCTTTTTCATTCTAAAGCTTTGGTCTCCTGATCACTACGCAGTACGCTGCATTATGCGCTATTCGTCATAATGCAGCGTACTGCGTATTGATCAGGAGACCAAAGCTTTATTCAGGCAAGTTCATTGTAAGCTAAACTGGCCTGCACAACTAAGTAACACACTTTTAAAATTTAATTTATTTCTTAACTGTAGAAGTTACAGATTTAATATAAAAAAAACTTTTTATAGCAAATTTTATTAGCTTTCTTTGAAACTATAGTAAACTGTATATTAGTTAAATTTTTTAATTACAAAAAGATATAACAATAAATTTAGCCTTTTTTAGCTTACTGTCCAAAAACTCAATTAAAATGTTATAAGTATGTTTTACATGTTATTTAATTTTTAATAACTGGTATTGCCTCCTCGGGCTCTGATTACAGCTTCGAGCCGGTTCGACATACTGAACACTAGGTTTCGGAGCTAATTTTGGGGAATATTCTCCTATTATTCTATATACAAAATAAATATTAATAAATAATTTTTATGTACAAAATTAAACTCTTTTTCGAGTCTTTTTTATTTCAAAAGTACTCCTATATTTTCTGTACTTAAAAAGTTATTGCAATTTTAAAAGTGATACTTAGTTTTGCAGGCCAGTGTAGATGACGTCTCCATGTGATCACTGCGGAATCGAAATGCTCTCCGTTGATAAATAATAGATTCATTGCAAAATATAAGGATCACAAATATTCAATTGGTACTAAATATTTTTCAAGCGAATACTCTCCGTTGTTGTAAATTTCATGCTATTTTTAGCTATTCCATTTGCAACTACTTCTCTGTCACAGTATCGTGTCACGGAGTTAGCTCTCGAAATGATATTTAATGTGACCACAAACAAGTGGTGGATTTTAACTAGTTAGGTACTTTAAAAAATACTACACTTGTGTAACTTCAATATTATGTGGGTATCTAATAATAATTAAATAATGCTGGACAATCCACACAGCATCATCTGCCCCAAGCTAAGCAGAGCTTGTGTTACGGGTACTAGATGACTGTTAAACTTCACAATACATTACTCAGATAAATACTTTTATTCTGCATAGAAAATACCCAGAACACCAGGAACAAATATTCGTAGATCGTACAAACATTTGTCCCAAGGCGGCAATCGAACCCGCAACCTCCTGCGTCGCAGGCGGATCTTCACCCGCCGCGCCACATTGGTCGTCAAATATTTTACAATTATGAAATTTATAAGTTCCTAATCAACTACAGTTACATTGATTTTAGATTTACCGCAAATAGAGCTGACGCCGCCGCCGTAAGAAACATTGTGTTGTCTTATACAAAGCGAATATAAATTACAATTTATGATAATAGAATATTTAAGGAAGGCAGGGCGTTATCAGAGCACGCTAGCAAGCCCTACATTTCGTAATGTTTGGACTTATCAATGCAATCTTAAAACATGCAGTAGTAAGCTAGTTTGAAACGACAGGCATTGAGATCCAGGGCACTAGTTAGATAGCCTGGTAATCATCACGAAAATATTGTAGGTATTTTGTATTTTCTTAAATAATCTAAAACGTATTCTATTCTTTTTTTTACGACACTTTAAACCATAGATGTCTAGTCTTTCGATAGTTTGACAGTTCATTTGGCATGAAGTTCTTGATAAACAATATTATCATAAACATACTCAGTCTAAGTACCTACCTAACTTCGTTAGCGATTGAAACAAATATTATCAATACCTACAACTGGACACCAAAGCACCAATACACAGTTTAGTTCCATTACAACTAGGTTATTTTATCGTAAATTAGGTAAACCTATGTACCTATCTATAGTAAAATTAACAAAGAAAATTACGATTAAAGAATAGTGAGGAAGAAGGCGAGATAGGCGGAAGACATCACTAGCATCGAGGGGCCGACCAAGTAGATGAGATTGGCGCAGGACCGTGCGGAGTGGCACAAAACTTTGGAGGCCTAATACCCAGAAGTGGGTGAAGTCGGGTTTCGGGTGATGACGATGATGTATTTAGTAGGTAAATAGTATTTACAATTGAAACAGTTGAGCTAACTGCAGACTGTTGCAAAGTACCTAGAGGTAGCTCAACTAATCTATAACAATACCAATCGGAAGCGTTCCCAAGACGCGCTGGCTGCTTTGCCCTGTTGGCAATGCTGTTGCGTAGCGCCAGTAATAACAAAAATGAAAAGTGGAATTACATACCAAACATATTTTTTGTCTTATATAACATTCTGTCATATTTGATGGCTGTAAATTAAAATGAAAATCAACAATTTATCGCTATCAAATCTGCCAAACAAAAAGAACAATCTAGCCGATACAAAATCAAGCCTTTATTTGTCTCGCTACCGAGAGATCTTATCAAACAAGGCCTAAGCAACAATCCAACTGACCTTTGGTCATCTATAAAATAAATTGGGTTACACCGTACCCGCCCAAACCGAAATAATTACCACAGTTAATGAAAGACTTTATCTATCAGATCAAAGAATCTTGTTTTTGACCGTCGATATTGTAACCGTAGAATTAGAAAGGCGGTTGAAGGACAGGTATTGTGATGTTTTAGCAACAAAAGTCGGGGCACGCCACTAGTAGCGGAATGGTAGATGCGGAAAGTGGATAGGTCGGTTAATAGTGTATATCTATTGTGAATACTAAAGTTGGACAAGAACGGTATCACTTGGTGGTTGGTGCAAGGTAAAAGTGACCCGAGAATTAAACTTTTTCATTTTTTTCATCTACATACTAATCGCCTTGAAAATACCATACCAAGGGCTAGTCCACGGCTTGTGATAAATTTGGCAGCATTTTTGGCGGTTTATATAAAACATTTCGATTTAGAACCCTTGGAAGATAACGGCGATCTTCTTGCGGACGAGTTGTCCACTTCACTTTGGGCTATATTGGTAACTCGTCCGAATCTAAAACCTTGACTTTAGATACGGACGAGATCTACCCTACTCAAAAGTGAAGTGGACAACTCGCTCGCGTTTTTTCCCGGACGAGAACCCCCTAACCCTTGAGATAAGCCTTCACTTAACCAGATACTTTTACGTTCACCACGTTTGACAGGATTGATAGCTACCAAAACTCTGGTCAGATATCTTGTTAATTTTGGTCCGGGATTGGACATGTTTACCATAAATGACGTTTGTTTAGTTTGATTCGACAAACCCTACGTCAAGCTAAAGCGAGTGTTGGCTTGCAATTACTCGGCGAGCTTCAGCCAACATAGGGACAGCCCATTAGGAGAAGAATACAGGGTGGCTGACTGGAGCCGAGTATACCCGATTCTGCGTAACTGGCACGAGCGTGACGTTTCACTTTTGGTCACTATCCAGATAAAGTGGGCCTAAACATTTTTCTTTTTGTAATGAATAATTTAATAAATAAAATCGCCTTTCGCCTATATGTAGCCTATTCGTGCCACAGCAGGGTGGGGCAGGTTGCACAACGATGGGCCGCGCGCGCTCGTTACCGCACGCGTGCGCCACTGTTGCAAACAATATTTATTGCTTATTGAAAAACGACCGATAGCCGACCAGCCACTGCTCAGCGCTTTTTGCGATATGCAATTGGAGTGATAATTGGCTCTTATTGCTCTACAAAAACCAGTAGCGGTGATTTTTTCAGGTTCTTTTGTGATAGAAGATTGTATAGATTGTATTGTATGTAACATAGGCACTCGTTTTTGATACGAATATAGCTGCAGTCTGTCAGTTTTCTTACTTACTTCAGTTTCGTACGAGTATATCCTTTTAAATGTAGAACTGCCATGAAAACCTTATACTTTCTGAGGTGTCTACTGGTTCAATTCAACTTCATGGATATTACCTAAACTTTTACCATTTTTTTTTGATGGCAATGGCTTTTATTATCTCAGAAAATTACAACCAAATAATAAAAACAAATTAGAACTAGCATTTACAATTGAAACAGTTAAGATAACCGCAGGCTGTTGCAAACAATCTACAGATAGCTCAACTGATCCATATTAATACCAGTCGGAAGCGCTCGCAAAAATCGCTGTATGGCAATGCTGATGAATTTAAAACGCTCAGATTAATTTTAAAAACCCGGAGAGCCTCGTTACCCCACGGACCTAGGGTCTCGACCCCAAAGGGAGCAAATGTGTAGGCTCTGTATTATCTGTATTATATTATACTATATTATCTGGATGAACCTACACGTGTGCAAAACAAATAAATAAATTAAATTTTTCGATACGCACACGCGTTTTAAATGATTTATCATTTCTAGTAACTAGATATAATCCGCATCATTTATTCCATTTATTTCAGTTCCATTCGAGGATGTAATCCAATTCAGTGCTATTAAATTCTACAGCATGCAATTAATATACCGCCTTAAGTCCAATGAATATAACAGTGCCAACATGGCCGTCCGATAGTTCTGGGCGGTTTGCTTGTCGCAAATTAATGGCAATAAAGCATAATCATATCGAAACGGTCTTCCTTATTTAGATAGAAAGCAGGTGATGCCTGGCTCGCAAATCGCACCCTGTCTTTGTGTTTAGTGAAGGTTGTTCCTATCAGGTTAGGTATCTACTCCCACCTACCAAGTTTCTTAATAGCAACGTTCCAAATATTATACAGAGTGAATTGTAAGCCATAGTATTTTGTACAAAAAAGTTACAGAACTAAAAATTTCAAATTACCGAATAAAATCTAAACATCTTAAAATTATTCTCAAAAGTAGCCGAGAGGCTTTTCAGGGTTAAAAAAGCCGCCAACTTGGTTCCGCCTACCCCAGTTACCATAATGGCACACGGTCTGCCGAACACCCTGTATAATAGAGGGGGTATAATCGTCGTAAGTACTACCACACCCACGTGATACCCCCTTCCGACCTTAGCACTCTTGTGTTTAACGCAACAATGTTATAGAATCTTTTAAATCCATCATGGTTATTAACACTAAATTAATTTACAACGGGATATTTATCATGATTTGAGTTTTGAGTTATCCAATATTTCGACAAACTCAAAACTCAAATTATGGTAAATATCCCGTTGTAAATGACTTTAATATAACAGATACTCCGCGATAAGGAATTATGGTTGAGACATAACATTATCATCATCGTCATTATACCCAAAAGACATCCACCGCTGGCTATAACCGCTCCCTCAAGATCGCCACGATGTCAGGTCCAGAGCTGCCCGCATCCATCCAGTCTTCACATACACATCAACAGCCTGCTATCCCCAGATAAGTCTTTCTTGGCTCTTATTAGGGGGTAATGCTAATCTTCATATACTTGCCCCAAAATAACAGTGGTTTTATTGTGAAGCCGGTATTCAGTGTAAATGCGTTGTTTCGTGAGCTGCTAGCAGCCCGCGGCTGCGTTCGATTATAAGACGCTGAACGATTTAAACCTTGGTACTTGTTAATGATGCCTAGAAGTTCTGATGTGATTTGAGCTCGAAGATTGTGCTGCGGAACAACAATGGAACAGCATGGATATTGATCCATGGCAGTGTTTTGCCTTCAATCGAAATATATCTCTATGTAACAGAAGAATTAATAAGGTTTTATTTCGACCAATTTTGTACCTAAGGTCTATCTACCTACCTCATGTAAATAACTATAATATAGATGCTATTGAATAGGTACGAAAAAAATTATTTCGTAACCTTTCAAAAATATGTTAGCTAGACATAGCCAGCCTCTTTTTTGAACATCAATGTCTCTAGATATACCTACCTTGGTTTACGTCTCTCTTACTGCCAAATTATTTTAAGACTGTCCATCACGGTTGCATATAAAAACATATCCAGTCGAAACCCTAAAAAGTAGGTTGTGATAAAATAAAATTCACATGAAGTTTATTATTATTTATTTTATTTTGACAAGGTAATCGGTGACCTTTGAACGACTTAACAGTATCAAAAATAGAAAAAGACAGGACAATATCCAGTGATTGTGTCTTCTAAGCTCATCGAACTTGATTTTGGTAAAAAAGTTACATTATGGCTGTGAGAATACATTTTAATGATCTGAAAACGAACTCGAAAATTTCGGATAACTTGATTCAGGTAACATTTTTAGTGTAGTGGCAGAACATAGCCTTTATAGTTTAAAATAGCTATAAGACATTCTTTTGTACATTTGTTTAAAATATAACTATTTACGGGTATATAAACGCGAGAAATACCTGTAAATAGTTCATACATATATCAAATTAATGAACTTAGGTATCGACAAAACAAAAAAAGGGTAGGTAAGCAGCAATCTGACTTTTATAACAACAGCTTTGTTTACTTTGTGGTGAGGAGGTAATCCATCATTCATTAATTAAATGTGCCGACTCAAAAGTTTGTCTTATAATCTTATTTAAGTTTTATAACAATCAAAAGTGAAAAGTTTCTTAACTTTCAGTATACATCCATTGTCATATCGTCGATATATATCTATTTATACTTACAGGAACGTTTAGATTAGTTCATTGAGAGACGTGACAAATAAATCCAATATAGCCAGTAATAAATTAAATCACAGACATTAACATTTCTCTTAAAATACAATTTGGAAGAATGTTTTACAATCTCTTGCCTGTTTATAACTAAAATCTCATTAAAAAGAATATATTCTAATTTGCGTAATATTTTGAAACTTAACAAAGACGATGTTTGTGGAGCTTTGCCCAAAACGATAATAATTTACGCAACATTGTAAATAATATGTATATGAAATAAAATTTTCACGTAGGAAATATATAGTTTTAAATAACTTTCATAAAGGAAAATATTTATATTAATCTTCAATAAGCAACAAGTTATTATATTTTTATATTGGTAACCGGCGTTTCCTCTCAGACTAATAATACTAATTACACTATAATCAAATAGAGCAAAAATTTACAAAATAATATAATCTACATACATCCATACAATATCATAATCTTTAAGTTATTCTACGAAGCGAACACACTGAACACTTAAATTATTTGCCAAGACATGACAAACATTCATAATATGTAATCTATACCTATCTATCTATTATATCGGTAGTGGAAATTCGGTACATTCTCTAACTTGATTTTCATTATTTACATTAAGTACACAAACTTGCAATATCACTTTATTTATAATACAAAATAGCGTACATCTAATAGCCGACTTGGTGGCAACTACAGTAATTTGTTTCACTTGTTTGCGTCAACGAGCAATGGATATTTTACTACGAATATAACTCGATCGATACTGAGGAAAATTGTATATATTTACAGTCAGAGATAATAATTTTGACACTTGGGTATTATTTGAATACATCGGCTGTAGGTAATGTTTTATTATAGCTATTGAGACTAAAACCATTGCCTCCACAGTTTCACAGATAGCTTCTAATGTTGGTATACCTACAATTGATTTACACAAAACAAGCACAAAATCGCAGAATCCGTAATACGAGAGTCATTTGGATGCATCGACCAGATTATTGTAGCGGGAATGCGGTTCGAACGACTTATCAGGTGTGGTCGGCGGGACTGGCGGCGGCGGCGCGGCGGCCCGGAGCCACGCGCCCCATGAACGACCGGATCTCCTCGAAATACGTTTCGTCCGGGGACCGCCGGCGGTCATCGCCGTTCTCCGCCTCGTGCTTCTTCAAATGCCGATCCAGGTTCGTCTGCTGACCGAAGCAGCGGTCGCAGTAACGACACCGGAACGGCCTCTCCTTGTTGTGGATATTCCGCACGTGTCTCTGCAGGTTGGACGATATTGAGAAGGAGCGCTCGCAGTATTTACAGCGATATGGCTGCTCGCCCGTGTGCGTCCGTAAGTGTCTGGTAAGGTTCGCGCTGCGGGGGAACGCTTTGCCGCAGTAGGAGCAGGTGTAGCGGTCGCGCGCTCGAGGGGCGCCTGGGTTCTGGGGAACCGCTGGAGCTCTGGGAGCTCCCGGGGCGAGTAGCGTGGCTGCGGCCGCGGGGAGGAACGGATACCGGCCGAAGGAGGCAGGTAACGCCAGCGGCAGTCTCCGGCAAAACTGTAACAGCGCGGGGTGAGCTGGGTGCGCCGGGTGCGTGGGGTGCGTCGGGTGCGGCGGCGAGGGAATGATGAGGTTGCAGTTCTCATCTTCTAGCCTCTGGGGGCGTTTGTGCGTGACTCGGAGGTCTAGGGGTTCGTCTGCCCTCGGGGAGCCGAGGGGGCTGGAGTGGTGGTCGAGGGGCGACGGGGGCGGGGAGGCGAGGCGGCGCGGCGCCGCGTGCTTCTCGCGCATGGCGGCCGCCGCGCACGCGCTCATCGGGCTCGTGCGCCACCGACCTGCAACAAACGATACAAACGTCAATCAACTGCTAATAGCACGGTTCAGGAGATTTATCAACCTATGGAATTGTGGTTATAACCTTTGGCAAGACAGTGGATAAGAGGTGCAGTTGTGTATATGTAGGCTATGCTAGTCTTGATCAGTTGAAACCATCATACGAAACAGAACGAAATTATCTTTTAGGCTTACAACTACGACAATGCAGTGACCAAATGTTTACTATATTCGGCGTATAAAATATTGGTTGTACATTACAGTACGCTCCTAATAATAGACATTACCGTAGACAATCTCTCAGGTCTACATCTCCTATCAACCAGTCCACATTTCTCTGCATTGATCAACTTTGCCCCGCGAGTATGCTAACTGGTTGCGCAACCTGCGGGGGTGGCGGTGCACGCGCACGCCCACGGCTTGCGACATCGAAACTGGAGCACTCGCTACCGAAACGTAGATTTTTTAAGCGAATTACTTAAAGTTTGTTATCTGCAAATGAGTTAAGCTGCGATAATTAGCAGTGAGTTTATGTGTGTTGGTGTCTGTTGCTATTTTCTGATTGGCTACATTTTCGGGTAACGGTGCACGCAGTGCTGCAGCGTTTAAAAAAAAATAACTTCCGACTAGTATTGATATGGATCAGTTGAGCTACCTGTAGATTGTTTGCAACAGTCTGCAGTTAGCTTAATTGTTTCAATTGTAAATACTAGTTCTAATTTGTTTTTATTATTGAATTGTAATTTCCTTTGTCAATAAACTTACGATGGACTAACGTTCTCTTGAAATTTACAAAAGTCCCTTCGGAATTAAATTGCAGGCCTTTTGATTCCTATCAGCGAGTCCTCTACGGAAGTAGGCTATAGATATACATAGTAGGGTATAGACTTTACACAAAACTGTTTATACAAGTTAAATATTTTAACTTCAACCTTAAATTTATATTAGGAGAAACCCAGCCTAAACCTGAATTAACTTTTTATTAGTAATTACGAGAAGTACCTATTGAAGTGATTGCATCCAAGTTGTTATGAGCTTTTGTGGAAGAAACGAGGCCGGAACTTTTGTAATTGATAGTTGTTATTGAACGAAGTCTTTTGTAAAGACATAATCGGATAAATCGGACTTGATCGCTTTCATTGATTGGAGTTTTTTAAATTATGCATTTAAATGTAAGAAATACCTGATTGTAGTTAATATCTGTTTCGGAGAGGCAAGAAAAATAAAAGAAGCTGATATATTTTCCTTCATGAGTATAATTTAATTTATGGTTAACAAATTGTACCTACCCACTACTTTATAAGAAATAAATAAGCTTTAATCTTAGTCCTACAAGACAAATGGAAGGTAGCGGTGGGCTTTACCCAGCAGTGGGACAGTTATATGCTAAAAAAATGTGCCCTCAATACTATTCAGATAAATTTTACATCCCACCTGAGCAGTCTACCTGACAGAACCAATCGGAATTGGTATAACAAACCAATTCAACAACCAATAAGTAAACTAAAGACACTTGTAAGCAAAATGCTTTACAATTCCTTTCGCCTTTCATCCCACGTGAACGTGAACCGATGGGCGTTATTACAAAAAGAATGTCCGATAATCCGTCGGATAAATCGGACGACTTCATTCGATGATCGATCGACGGTTTCGATCTCCCACGTATCGTCACGCGTAGCCTGCGTTGGGATCATTCATCATCGCAGTGCGGGCTGTTGCACATGGCCTTACAACTCCTTGATTTTCCATGGATACCTAATTTTTATTCGTTCCTTGACATTCTGACTATTTCTGACACTTATTCGGGGTCGGATCGACAAATATTCTTCCTCACCACAACATCATTAGGTACGTCATTTATATTTTGAAATGGTTTGGTAATTGGTTTAACCACTTATCATCAGGAGGACCATCTGCTTTTCAGCCACAAAAGATAAAAAAAGGCTTGCTAGCTGTTCGTTTTTTGAGATCATAAATTGGGTCACTATTAGTGACTTTATAGAGCTTCTCTGAAAAAAAATGCCAATTAACGTAAAGGATTGTCAAACTTATGATAACTCTAAAAAAACAGAAAATATCCGATGACTAGCATATTTCCCTAGTCTGAGTCAATTACTAGTTTGCTGTTTTTAGTTGCAGTATTTATAATGTGCCATGGCAATAGACGAGCTATGTCTACTTAGAACAGAAGTAGAATGTTAAGCTTTTACAAGTACCTGCATTACAATGCTATCATTTATATTGTAATATAATTTATAAACAGCATTGATAACCTAATCCGATCTGTCAAATATGTAGGTAGGCGGATAATAAGTCCGATAAAATTAATAGCATCGTGGTGGAGGCGTAATTTGGGCGCAGGAAAATATAAAGCATTGAGTGGCTATCGAAATGTAGATATCGATAATGACGTGTTAGGTTCTAATTACATCCCGAAAATTTACGACTCAGACAGGACTTGAACCCGTGATCACTGTTCCATCCCACGGTTGCCTGGAAGAGATCGCTCATAGCGATCAGGTCACCCACTTCCTCGATTCTCAGCATTTCCTTATGTATTGTACTTTATGTGTAGGTGGTACCAAATTGACAACCTACCAGTCGAAAATCTTGGGCGTTCTACGGCTGTGCTATGGATTGTTCCTGTGTTCGAATAACTGCAAGATCAAATCATACCCTACCCCAAGGTTGCGCATTTACAAATTAACTAGCTCACGCCTACGAGTGCGCACGCGCTAATTTGCTCCAAAAACAGCGGACATAAATCCGCTGAGCGGGTCCGCTATCGACGTCCGCTCGCCATATTTGGCCGGATCGTGTGCCCCGTGCTATGATTTGTGGGGATTGTGTCGGAGTTACAGGGTGTACTGGTATACTGGTAAATATTCATGGGAATGTTAACACGATTGGATTTAATGTTGGAGAGAACAGAGTTTGATCTCAGCATCACGAGTATACATGCAAGTTTGGAATTAAAAGCTTGGCCCATTGTAATATAGGAAATGATGTTAAGCTGATGATGAGGCACTACGAAGAACTAAAATGTGTTTAGCTGATAAAATGTTCATAAAACTATTACTGAAGCCGAAACTCTAGCGTATTAAGAATAATCTTAGAGGTGACACTCGAAAGACTGCTAAATGTGGAATTCGAAAACGTAATTAGTTTTATTACTGATGAAATTACACCTACAGAATGTTGTCAAAATTCTGTGACCTACAGATAAAAAAATATAAAAAATACGTTGGAATCAAAACCAGATATGAACCTGTAGATTCTCCTATCTACATAGATTAAATGATATATTAATTATATTTTTGTTTGTACATATTTGATTGTTTTTTTTTATTTAATTTTATTAATATTTTATAAATCGTGTTTTGACTGACCTGTCTTTTGTGTGTGTCTGTGTTTTTCTGGTGACTACCAATAAATTGATTATTCTGTAGCACTAGGTGCTACCCTGTATAAGAGTTCCCTGTGGGGCTCCATCGCGGATGCTTTGAGCTTAAATTAGATTGTGGATTAGCGAAGTGACACCCGGGTCGTGAGGTCACGTGAGATGGAATAGAATGGAATATTTATCAGCCGTCGCCCCGATGAAACACGGTTTTTGTTTACAACTCCATAAACAGAAAGATATTACATTACATTTGAACGTGATGTTTGAACCTATATTGAGATGGTTTAATAAGAAATGAGGTTGAGAAAAACAAATGAAGTCCGAAAGAGACATTGATAAATGATGGCCGAGACAAGCATTTTTACCTGCGAAGGTTATATTTTCGAGTATTCTATGTTGTTATCTGATACTCTTTGTAACTTGAAACACCCAAACGGCTGAAGGGATTTTGATGGATGATACCTATAAAATACTCGTCTTGACTACTATTATAGAGTAGATCTTAGCTATATTATAGTCATTTGTCCCAACATTTTGCTAAAAAAGGATGGAAAACCGGAGTACATGTCGGGTTTTTAATAGTTTTAATTGTTAATATTTTACTTGTTTAGGAAAAACGTTCAGAAAACTCAGTAAGAATAATTCTATATCTTTTTTTGGTGTCAGAATTGAATGAATCGGAAATACTTTAAGGACATGTTATCGTTTAGAGATTCTTGACTAATACGCAGTATGTGTAAAGCCATTATTATTTTCCTAACTTAACGACGCAAGTGACGGCACTTGCGTTCAAGTAAATCTATTTTAATTTAATTCATGGAGACTTCTTGATTGCCCATAATGTGAAAATGTAAATGGTTTCATGCCACTTCGATTTAAATTCACATACCAGTACGTCTCCAGTATTTTTTTTAAGGTTATCTATTTATCTATCTACGCTGCGGATTACGCTACCAAGTTGATCACCTACCAGTCGAAACTCTTTGGGGCGTTCTACGGCTGTGCTATGTTGATTATTGTTGATTGTTTATGATGATTGTTCCTGAATTCAAATAAATGCAAGATCAAACCATACCCTACCCATAGGGGTAGGGTATGGTTTGATCTTGCATTTATTTAATTATAAAATTTGACAAAAACCCCTAGAGGATAGGGGTTTTTGTCAAATTTTATAATTTAGGTAATTACATGTGTAAATTTTATATTACAACTTACTTCTGTTGTTCTGGCACATCTAAAAGTTAATAAATCACGAAATTTTATTGCCATTTTGCATGACAAAATTAGTGCGAGAACACTACCTGTTTTCTGCCTTTGACACCTTGACCCCAGAAAATATTGCTCACTCAAGACTTAGCACGTTTGCAGAACTACATTAACACGCATCACGAGTCTTATAAGTAGCGTTGTTTAATCTGTGGTCACGTTCTAATTACCGTTAATTAACGAG
The DNA here is from genome assembly GCA_963662085.1 of Eupithecia inturbata. Classification (NCBI taxonomy): domain Eukaryota; kingdom Metazoa; phylum Arthropoda; class Insecta; order Lepidoptera; family Geometridae; genus Eupithecia; species Eupithecia inturbata. Next base: position 8,057,182 of record OY759195.1, read on the forward strand.
GTTTGGAAGCTCCGTGACGCGGTAGGCGGAGCTAGCACGGTTATGTATGTTAATGTAAATACTGTGGCCAATGAGAACCATCACGCAGCGCCGCCTTGTGATATATTAGCATTTGAATCGCTTATTCGAGCCGAGCGAGTGACACCGAAACGCGTCTATCCCTCCATTTAAACTTACTTACAACGTAGTTTCGTTGGTTTTCACGCATAGGCGTCACTTGAGGCTCCGACCCACTACTTTTGTAAACTATAAATTATCACGTACCTTATTCTAATATCGGATTGTGTAGGTATGCCATCAATAAACTGTGTTATTAGTAAGCAAATGGTGTTATTTGGTCTATTGCTATTTTCCTCTATCACATATTGTATTGGCATGACGTTTTCGATTAAGGATTTGATATCTTGAGGTGGAAACTGGGATGAAATTCTCGTAGAATAGTAAACTTATGTGACGAGGTGTTATTATAGAAAATGTTAACCTACATTTCTACTGACATATAAACTAGTAACGAATTAGCTTTTATAACCATTGACGAAATATTCCTCAATACAGGGACGAGCTAAAATTTAAATAAATATAAATAAAAAAAAGAACGTACAATCCTCGAAACTATATCCTATATATGTATAAGGAACAAAAGTTCAGAAAGCTGTTATCCAACTAAACTTTTATGACCTAGACAGAAAATAAGCGACCATTTTACGCACCAATGCATTCGAAGACGAAAGTGACACCTGCTAATCACTAAAACTACGATATGATTAGAGGGATATAAAAAAAAAAGATGATACAAGATAAAAAGATGATATACTAGGTCCATTATAAAGTAGGTAATGTGATGCACCACACTGAGACCGTATGTCCAATAGTGAACGTTCCGCTTGGTCACTTAGCCGGAACACGCGGTAAAGCTACGTGCATTTATGTGATGATATAATTGATGTTTCCGAAACAACGAATGAGAGAGCAGATATGAATATAGTAATAGCGAATGTATTATAATTGTAAATTTGTTAGTAGGTATATAGGGTTTATCTTAAAACCCCAAAGACAAAGCGCATTTTTATAGGAAGTAAAGTTTTAGTTGACATCGTGTACACATTTTGCTGAAGAGATGCTTGCTTAGCCTCTTGACTCTGAAGTTTTCACACACAAAGCATAATACAATAGACCAAACATTGAGCAAGTAACCAAAGAAGTCGTCGAAAAACGTGAACCTAAATGCAATATCTCTATAGCAAGGGTTGCACCATATCGCGGTTGCCACTGTAACGATAAGATAATAAAAACAAGACCACTTCCATAGATCGCAACACTGCGTAGTCACGAACAACTACTGCGTTGGTTTATAACGATATCATTATCTGAAACCAATAAATCAGAAGCAGCTTTGTAAAAACCAACGAAATCGGCAATGTTGCAAAGAATTCCGCTCGCAACAATTGCAGATCTTGGTTTCTTCTATTTTACTCCTTGCTATTGCGATCCTTCCTATTTTTATGAGGTTGAATGCTCTATTGGTTTCTAAAGGCCTACTATTCTACGATTTATTTTTAAATGTTGAAACCCGAGAGGGATTAGCTTTTACATTCCAAGTGTTCTCACCATTGCTGTCCTATAGTGTCACCGAGGCGAGGTACATTCCTCGTCCTATTCTCTCACACTGTTGCAGGCCGAGCTGATTCACACGCGCCACCAGCTTTTTTAGACAACATCGTATCGACATCCACGATCTTTGATTTATTTCACATCACTGTTTTAGGAAATACGCCATCGACATATGGTAGGATATGAAATTACTCGCTCTGCGGACCCAGAAAGAACGAATGGCCGATATTAAATGGATCGATATGTCCGAAGACATATCATGACTTGTTTTACGCTCGCTCGCGAGATGAAAAACCCTCGGCGTCTTCATGTTAAGAGCACATTACTTACACCTATATCTGGGCATGTCATTTAAGCTTCTTCATTGAATATTGTCTATAATGTGCGAGCTTGTTGTTTATGTGATATTTTTTTAATATTTATGACTCTCAACATGGTTGCATGGACATATCGCTTCGTAATAACGTCCAATTTGACGATGTGAGGCTTTTATAATTATGAATTATTTTGCAGAAGTTAGCATTGACAAACGCTTTAGCCGTTGAAAGATTGCGCTCATGAATTCCACCGTTGATTAAAATTCCGGTGATGTCGTCGCCCAATAAACAAGTCAAGCTGGCTGCGCTCGTACCTATCCCACTTTGAATTCAAGACACTCGCCGATGCTTGAGTAGAAGTGAAATAATTATTTAATCCATTATCGCTCGGCGTATGAACCAATCAAAATGGAATTCGCGGTATTGGTGTACGCATTTTATGTGAGTCGTAAACCGATTTGGCCAATGGCAGATAGGATTGGCACGCATGCGCGAACTTATGACGCTAATGTTTGTAAAATGTATGATTGCATGTGGGAACGGGGGCGACGCGCAGCGTGGGAACCGCCGGAAATCGGGACTTTTTTTCTGTCCTTACCTTGCGTCGCACACGCAACTCATTTGCGGGCGATTAGTTATGTGAACGGCGTCCGCTGTTATAATTTATTGATTTGCCGATTTAGAGCAATTACCTATGAGATTTATAGAGATGTCCTCAGCAGATAAGTTACTGTCTGCTAGCTAATTTTTACAAGATTATAGGATATTTGAAATAGTTGGCTAAGCGATGGAGGTACTTATCTGGAATTTAGAGATATAGACATTAAACATAGGTTGCGATTTGGTTTGTTCTAATTATTTGCATCCCGTAAAAGCGGCGCACGCGCCTAATTGCGACATTTTGATTTTACGCGGTTATCTATGAGTTGGGTAAGACCATCGTTGTTTTACGTTTAGTACCCAACGTACCCTAGTTTGAATTAACTGGATTCTATCCCCACTGACTTTAAAATAAAACACAATTACCTAGATCATTATTGTTCTGATGCAGTTTTGATTGAATGTGTAAATTCTTCTATAGATACGCAACTTTGTGAGGGTATTTCAGGTTGGAAACTCCAACAGTTTTCTCCGAACAAACCATGCTGAGACATACATACGATTCCATAACCAATACAGAATAATGTATTTCCATTACGTATTCAGCGTATAATCTCAACGAAATACTATAGAGACGCACAGAGATAACAAAACAAGCAGTCTTATAATTTATAGTGCGCCATTAGAGTGTAGTTTAAAGTCCGGCATTTCATTTGCAATGGAAATTGGGATTTGCGGTGACATGTCCAGTATTAAAATGATGAATCGCTGTTTGATTGTGGCAACGGGACTGCACCGTTCCGGTATTAGGTGTTTAGCTTTCGCTGGTCGCGATACTGACAAAGGACATTGTAAGAAATAGTCTGTAGCTGAAGCAGAGTATGTTGTTAGTGATATGATTTGATATTGTGAATGAAGTAGATTTTTTGGTTGAATGGTAACGTTCTCTTATCAAATTTAAGTTCACTTCTTATTCCTGCTAAAACATTCACAATAGACCGGCTTGTTAAATATGATAAAAGCCAGCATTTTAATATTTCGTTGGTTCTACTAAAACCTTATGATCGCACTCAAGGAATTTGGGTAGACAGAATGAAAGGAAATGTATTTATTAGTTCACTATCAAGAACAGCTTGCAACTATTACAATTTAATTTAAAAGATTACCAATAAAAATTACCTAGTTCTAAATAACCAGTCCCGCCAATTGTCAATTGTGACCGCCAATTGTCGCTTAGTTTTTAATTTGTCTTGTAAATAGTTCATTTTAGATTTAAGTGTGCAATAAAGTATATTCTTTGTTTCTTTCTTTCTACGCAGCGAACCGAATGTCCTGTTTCAGCATAATTTTGCTCCACAGAAAGTAGAGTAACGCAGGTTAGGTACTTTTGCAAGTCAGAAATTCCCCGGCTAAATAAACTTGAATCCTAACAAATTGTTTCATTTCATTATCAAACAAATAGTCCTTAACAGGTTGTTCTTGTACAAATCTAATACTCCCTGTCCTAACCAGTGTCTCGAGCCAACGCATTCCCTGTCTCTGCTATCAGGTACTCTGTGGCTGTACGTAGGTGGTCACGCCTTATCAGTACAATACCACTAGCACCGTAGGATTTTATTGTATCTCCCTATAATAAATACTGAAGCGGTTGGAAACCGCAATAGAGTTCCGATGCAGGTTGTTGCCGATTTTGAGTTGTTGACCCTGTAACAAAGGCTTATTGGGATCTAACGCAGTCATGAACGCAGTGAACATATTTTTTTTTGGGTAGTATTAGTTAATTTTATTATTACAGTTTAATGTACATAAATTTAACTTGTTATAGTAATTTAATAATAATTAAGTACCCCATCAACTCCTTTAAAAATATTACTATTCATTAGGTTTCCTAAACAAAAAATATTTTGGTTTATATTTTATTTTTCCTGTTGTTGTGAATGTTGAAGCGGTAAATGTGCATGTTGTGTGGTGACCTACCTTTATAGTCCTGAGATTTTTTTAAATTTCTTTTATTATTATTATGTGTCATTTTATGTAGGGTTGTACAAAAATGAATATCTATTTATTTCGTATCTTCAGGGAGGAAACTAGGTCTCTTTATTTACGTAAACTAGCTCAAAATTAATCTACATGAATCAGTGAAATCAAATTCCACATCATCAAACATATTTGATTCAATCATAAACGATTAGTTACAGAATGTTGCAAAATTAAATTAGCCAATTTAAATATCATAAATAATCCGGCCAAGTGCGAGTCGACTCGCACACGAAGTGTTCCGTACCGTAAAAATCTGGCAACTTTTTCCAAGAACATCAAATATTCACTTGTTCGGAGACCCATTTAAATTTTAGATTTTGTTATATATTTAGTATATAGAAAGTTTCTTGTGTCTACCTATTGTGGTTCAAGAGATACTATGACAAACGAAGAGCAAAAATAGCAAAAAAAACACGTTTATATATGAAAAATTAAATAAATATCTAATTAAAAGGGGGTCCTTTAATTTGGGTCCTTTAATTTGGATATTTATTCTTGTTATTTGCTGCAGCGACAAGAGAAATACAAATTCTCTGAAAATTTCAACTGTCAACCCCTTACGGTTCATAAGATATAGCCATGTGACAGCCGGACGGACGGACGGACGGACAACGGAGGCTTAGTAATAGGTTTCCGTTTTCACCCTTCGGGTATGGAACCCTAAGAACAAACATTGTAACCGGTGCAAGTCTGGGCGCCATTAAAATTGATTACCAGAGTTATGACTCAAAATATAAATATTATCACAAAAGCTACTAATTGGTCTGCATCTTGCTTGGATATGACGAACATAGTATAGTAGTTTGCATCAGCATTCATACATTTAATTGATTCAAAGATTTTTTTATTTCATTTGGTACTTTTAATATGGGCGGATATAATAATCACCAATACTTGTTATAATAATAATAAATTCATTTATTTCAGACTATAGAGGTATATAGAAGTTACAGCTCTTTTTTAACTTATTACCTTACTTATTAGCTACGGTTCATTGTAATATATACCTTAAAACTAGCTTATATATAAAATATTATGTGTTTGTAATGCATGCATTAACATTGATGTAGTGCATGTTATGGGCGAGTGTGTAAAAAGTATATTAGTGTAGACACAAATTGGTCACTTCGCTAGAAAACAAAATCAAAAATCCCGATTTTTGATTTAATAATTGTAAAAATAAAAAATAAACTTTATTAAAAAGGGCGTGTATGTGGTTATGACGCCCTGTGTGTGGCAGCCTTCGTTTAAATCAGTTATATCATCACTTTTCTAGTCCGGCATCACCCACTGCTGTATAAGCATGGCCTCCATTCGCTTTTACCAGCCTTTTCTGTCTTGTGCTTCCACGTATGCCTTGCGACCCTGGTGATATCGTCAACCCATCTTACGAGAGGTAAAATCAGTAAATAATTTAAATCAATAATTCTAGGCTCTAGCGGTGTAATCCACACCGCTTCATCGCAAATTAAACAGAGCTTGTGTATGCATGTACCAGAGATTCCAACTGGAAATGCGATTTTTGATGAGACGTTTTAGATATCAGCGTTTATCTTACAAAACATCCTTTTGCAGTGTTTTCAAATGAAAAGGCGATTTTTTTAATAACTGCTTTACCATAACAAGCAAAACATCCCAACGATTTATACAACACATGTCAACCGTATTTTTTACCATCATATTCGCGGCATTGTCTCGAAATAGAGCAGTGTACAAAAACTGGACATTTCCTTTGACCAAACATGTAGGTTACTCTTTCTATGTCGAGATATCAATGGATGTTACCTTGTGATCATAGAACCGGATGCTGCAAGTGGATTACATCTTAAACGTAATATCATATCTGCGGACAGGGTGATTCAGGTGATATGGACCAGTTCTTAAACAAACTAATAATGTTGGAAATGTTTCACACCGACTAATAACTGAACTATTTTATTTGCTCTAACATGTCTTACTTATACTATCAGTCGATGCGAGTCTCCTATACTCGTATTTCTGTGGCACAGCGGGCGAAGGTCCGCCCGCGACGCAGGAGGTTATGGGTTCGACTCCAGCCTTGGGACAAATATTTGTACGATCTGCAGATTTCAGTGCCGGGATTTCTACGTATATTAAAAAATATCTATATAAGTAATGAAATATCAGTTACCTAGTAGTATCAATAACGTAAGCTGTTCTTAGTTTGGTGCTATTTGATGCGTGTGAATTATCCAGCATTATTTATTTTAATTTAATCATTCACAAGTTTTGGATCGGCAGTGGGTCTATATATAACATAAAAGTTTGAGAGACTAAACTTTTGTACCTCGCCTTTGTTTTTTAATACTGTTGAATGTGTCGTTTCTCTCAGGGTATAGTTACACTGCTTTCATAAACAATCAGGCCCAATGTTGTATTAACTAAGATACCCACAGGGCATAGTCGTTAGCCGTTGAATCACCCTGTATTCTCTGTCCAGTCTCCGCCCACGATGATATAATTAGTAGGTAATATGTATGTTGGTTTATTTGACAAGAGAAAGTGATCGGCTGTTCTGGGCATGTCTTTGACTTGATTAGTTTATGGGCATAGACATCGGCACGGTTATTGAAACTGCAATGAAATAACGTATAAAATCTGTAGTTATTCTATAAAGATATAACTTCGTGTAAGTTTAGTGTTTTAAGGTAAGTTTACTACTTGATAGGATAATTATAACTAAATGAATTGAATGTAGTTTTATAAAAGTTATTGCCGGATATAATCGCGAATTATAGCTTTAGAGCTTATTAGCCCTTTGATTATGTTCTAGTTTGATTAAGTTTTAAACATGAAGTTATTTGGTAATTATGTATTATCTACTTGCTTTGACTTATGTTATAATTAAATGAAATTTAAACTAAATTAGTTTTATTTTAAACTTACTTCTCTCCGTGTTGTTGTTCATGCAGGACCTCGATACAAAGTTATCTATACGATGATGATGATGATGAGGATGAGGATGATGTAACTAAAGTTCTATATGAGGAAGCATTTTGGAATCGGACCAATAGTTCAGGCGATTATTATTATCCGTTAAAAACAAATGGACTTATAAACCTTATATTACTAGTTTAGAAAAAACACGCAGCAACTATTGCGCCTTTTCCAATAACCCTGATAACCACAATACAATAGCTCTATCAGTATGAATAAAACGTCAAGTACGAGTCGGACTCGCGCACCGAGGGTTCCGCATAATTATAAAACCTTGCTTCTTGCCAAATTTCATGATTCTAGGTTAACGGGAAGTACTCAGGCTTTGTTAGCATGTGATTTCCTTGGAAATTTCAAAATATGCGAGCATAAACGACTATAACTTTTGATTGCGTTGACTTATACGTTTTATTTATATAACGTCTCCAAGAGTTTATAAACTTGAGTATTTGATGTCAATTTCAACTCGATACCTCCACGCGTTCCTGACAAAAGGGGGCTGTCAAACAGACAGATGGACAGACGGACGACAAAGTGGTCTTTGATGGGTTCCTTTTTTCCTTTTGAGTTACGAAACCCTAAAAATGTACGAACAACGCCCTGAGCTATCATACCGACCTTCTTCCACACACTAGCATCCACGTTATGTTAATAAAGCGGTTAGCATTGTGGCTGAGGATCCATTTGACCCTATAAAGGCTGCACAATAGTAATTAATGGGTATTCTTGTATCCTGTCTATGATATGTGATGGTTATTATGGGTTGTTCGGTTTTATTTTTATGGATTCTTAGGTTGGTTTTATTATAAGGTTATCTTTTTCCTGAGGTTTCAGAAGAAGATTTAGTTTTAAAAGTAGTGTTAGGTCTATTACTGTTAATATATAGTAATAACCTACGAATCAAAACATAAATTATTTCGATAGACCGTTGGGTTCCTGAGATCTCGACCAAAATTTGTGCGAAACAGTGCACTTTCATGATTATTTTTATCGTATTTTTTTTCGCAATCGTGTTTTCACGTTCAAGGAACCAAAGAAAAAATTTTGAATTTTATGTAATTCGAGTTTATTACCACGGGGTTCCCGTGAGTACTGAGATCTAGGCCTAGTTTGACAAATAAACTCGTTAGGTTCGCGCCTTAAATACAAATAGATATAGTAGATAGATGATGTAGATTATAGAGGTAGATAAACGATACTAACTAGGAGCTCCTATCTATCTCCTGGTAATATCTAAGTGTGTGCTTTCAGTGGCTTATTCCCATCACATCCAAAAAAGATTCCCAAACACATCCAACAGCAAAGTATTAAGGATGATTCTCATCAAAATCATTGAGTTGATTCATGATGGATCTATTGAGCTTTGTATTTATCATTAGATCCCATTTTGATGACGATTGTCTTATGACAAAACATTTGCGAACCCGAACTCTTGGTTGTCCTCTACATTTTCCGTGGGCTGGCTTGTTTACGAATTCTTACACAGGATCTCCGAGGTTTACGAACGCCTATCACCTTCTATCTTTTATCTACAACAAGAAACCAAATGAGTAGAAAAATATATCAATAAATAAATACAAACAAATTGTCAAACATATGTTTGACAATTTGTTTGTAACCTTTGTAAAAAGGCTTTCTACAAAATATCAAATTATCTAGAGGATAAAAAAGCTTGGGATGAGTTTTGCTCCAACTCGAAAATAATGTACCTATAGTCTGCCCAACGAAAGCTGTCCAAGAAATTCCAAAAACTCTACACCTGATAATATTGAATCAGCTTCGTTACTTTCTTCGCTGCTACTGCTACTGTCCCCAAGATGTAATAAGAATGGTTCAAGTTCGTTTGTGTTCGTTATGTGTCAATTTTGACAGTCTTAAATTATGCCGTATCAAAACTTCTGAAAATAATGCGTGGACAGCTTTCGTTGGCCAGACTCTAATTCTCCCTACCTTGATTTCGATCAATCTATAAAACAACTAGATAACGATAAAGACAGGAAGGCCAACGAGAGCGTTCACATCCTCGGCAGGTGGGTTATAGGAACCTCGACATCGTATATCATCGTAATGTATAACGATATGTTTATCGTGACGAGAACGCGGGCAAGGCTGTCGCGTTGCCTCCTGCAAGTTCACATGTGCATGATTCATGATTATTTTTAGAATTATCCTGGAGTCACTTGTAGCACGCATATTGCACGCAAGATTGAATGCGCGCGTGCAACTTATCAATAACAATAATTGTAATTGTATTGTATTTGTATTAAGTTTATCTATCATCTAGTACCCATAATACAAGCTCTGCTTACTTTGGGGCTAGATGATGCTGTGTAGATTGTCCATCATTATTTATTAATTTTTTTATGTAACTAGCTGCTGCCCGCGGCTTTGCACGCGCTTTTTAAGTAGCCATGTCCGTCCCCGGGATACCATTTACCTCCCTGCCAAATTTCATTGAGATCCGTTCAGTCATTTAGGCGTGAAAAGGTAGCAGACGGATAGATAGAAAGACAAAGTTATTTTCGAATTTATAATATTAGCAGTGGATGTAGAGAGCCCATGACGCAGATATTTCAATTCAACAGCATCTTGGCAGCTGAAGCTGGGCAGTGAATGTGTTAGCACTTTCATTGGGCACTGCTTTCAGTGCCCAATGTAAGTGACGCACATAGACGTATTCTCGCTTCTGTACTTGCGGTGCGACTCAAAAGAACAAAAACTGTCCTAAAACACATATAAATTATATATTTGCCACAATTTACACTACGATGAAAATGGGCACTGTTACGATGAAGTAATTTTTATTCTGGCTAAAATCTTGATTCTCATAAAATGGGTACTGACCGGCGTTACGGAGCGTAATGTAAAACTGTGTAAGTGTTCGTTAGTCAGCACTGGGAAAGAAGGCGCTCGCAACGAGCAACGAGACAGATTTTAGCACACGGCGTAACGTATCATACTCGCTGCGAATGGTCCATTACGCCCCGTAACACCAGTCAATACGAAGCTAGGAAAGAGCATGCCTGTTGCCAGTATTTTTTTAACCAATCCAAGTGCTCGGATGTTGTAACAGATCAAATTATTGGCAGAATAAGTCCCCAACTACTTGGCCGATCGATTTAAAAGAAATGAATGAAATAGGAGTATTTCCAAAGACCAAAACAGAACGCTATACGACCTATACATTTGAACATCGCAGCTCATTGCATACTTAACATGCATGCATAATGAATGACACAGGTTATGAAATGGTTAAGAAGCCATGCACACTGTGTAGATCTTTCAAGTTTCATTTTTATATTTTTAATGAAACATATTTTTTTAGAGAGGTCATCTGAAAGATAATGTAGAATTAGGGTCATTTTATTTTAAACTACCTTCTGCCCTTTTACTTTACCGGGATAAAAAGTAGCATATGTCCGTCCCTGGGATACAGTCTACCTCCCTGCCAAATTTCATAAATATCCGTTCATCCGTTTAGGCGTGAAAAGGTAACAGATAGACAGACAAACAGACAGATAGACAGAATTTTCGAATTTATAATATTAGTAGGGATGACATTTTGTCAGAATTTTTATTTTCATTTAACAATAAATTAAAATTACTGACAGCCGGTTGTCATCTCTTTAGGTTTCACAAGACAGACCATCATCGATTAGTTAACGCATTCGCCGCCCCTGCGGGTCTCGCAGCAGAGGCTGGCCTCTGCTGCGAGACCCGCAGGGGCGGCGGAGCAGCAGGCCGCAGCTCGCAGAACTACTTGTGCTTCGTAGGCAATAAAAGCGTACGAAAAACCAACTTTTAGTCCAATAAATCAACAATAAAACTACCTAAGCTACTTTCATACACACGTAAATACTACAAACATAAATACTACGTACCTACACAGAATTAAAAATTCAATAAATGTAAAAACTTAGCTGCATAAGTGTGAAGAGCCCCTTGAAATAGTGTGCATGCGACGATGATTACAGTAATTTGTGCCGTTTGACTCGATACCAAAGTGCTCGAGATCTTTCCAAAGCAGATTTATAGACACGTAACACTGTAACCACTTTGGTAGAAAATAATACTGGTTTCTGTTAAAATCGCTGGTAAATGACCAGTTCAAAGTACCTACTAAGCGTGACTATGTACCCCAGTATTCGTTGTAGTTCAAACGAATTCTTTTTTAATTACTGGGTATGAAAATAATTTTTATCAAAGTTTTGTGATTTTATGTAGTCGCTTCCAAAACTAATTAAAACTATATTTATTTGATAGAAAAAAATATTTTACCGGATAGATACCGTTCCTACTGAAGGTTTCAATCAGATTTAAATTTTAGATATTAATTACCTTTTTTGTTTGGGCTTACAAAATAACCACTTAGACAAGTAATTTTTTTATACCATAAATTACTAGCTGCGGCCCACGGCTACGCACGCTCTTTTCAGAGATCGAATGTAGCCTATGTCCATCCCCGGTATACCATCTATCCCCATGACAAATTTCATTAAGATCCGTTCAGCTGTTTGGACGTTAAAAGGTAACAGACAAAGTTACTTTCGAATTAATAATATTAGTAGGTATGGATTATCTACAACTCAAGGAATATAATATCACGCTTAGTTATATTTTTAAAAGCCGTTCGGACCTCAGTGGCCCAAAATAGAGAAGTGTGGAAGGAGGTCCACACTTCTCTATTTTGGGCCACTGAGGTCCAATTTTTTTAGGTGCTCGCCTTTCAATCGGCGCGACGCTTTGGTCTGCCGCGATATCGGTTTCTGTCTTCGAGGATCCATTCATCCGACAAGCGGCAGACGAGACCTGTCTAGTCCCACTATAGAGGTAGAATACTATAGTACCCACTTGTTGGCCAACAAAATCATAACTGCCTTATTTAACTAAAAATAATAACTTATAATAACTTAGAGATTAATTCACTAGCATGCACTCGTGAACAAGACGTGTATGCTAATATGCAATGGAATATTCACTCGATTATAATTTATGGTCATGTTTGAACATCTGTAGCAAGGTTTGTGCTAAGATACTCGTATTATATTGTCGTAATTAGTATAAGATCCTTCAAGTTTTCTATTACACAAATATTTTCCGCTTGTCGGAAAGATACCATCTACCTCCTTGCCAAATTTCATTGAGATCCGTTCAGCCATTTACGCGTGAAAAGGTTTCGAATTTATTATATTATTATGGATTGTATAATGGAGTTCAGTGTCTAGGTGCTGCCCGCGGCTTCGCAAGCGCTTTTCAAGTAGCATATGTCCACCATTAGGACCCTGCCTATTTTCATTAAGATTCGTTCAGCCGTTGAGGCGTGAAAAGGTTACATACAAAAGGTAACAGACAGACAGAGGCACTTTCGAATTTATAATATCGGTATGGAAAATATGGAATTAATATAAATATGGAAAATATACAAAAGGCTTATTTCCAGAGGTCCATGATTCTATTGTTCTTTATTTCCCAATGGGTCCATGAGATTTAACTAATGGTACAGTCAGTAAAAACAATACAAATGAGATCGACAAAAATGGGGTTTACTATTTCGACATAATGTTGATTTTAGTAAAAAAATTACTTAACGTCAACAGACTCCAAAACGACAATTGCTTCGTAGATAGTTTCAGCGTGGGTTCAAAGCAAAAGGCTTACAAAGTGCGCAAAACTTCTTATCTGCTATCTAAATTACTTATAAAAGCTAGAAAATAGTAAAAATCCGATTTTATTTCGAAAGGTTAGGTCCTACGCTAAGCACCGCGCCAGTCGAGGTCCAATTTCACCGTTTGCTACCAAAACTAAGATCAACAAAACTGTGCTCAGCTTGAGCGAGTTCAAATTCGTGATACCTATTGTGTAACATCACAGCTCTTGATCTCGGTTTAGCGCTTGAACCGGATCAACTCGTTGTCTGTAAAATACGCTGAACTCGTTTATCGAAGGTCCGCCTGCGACGCAGAAGGTTGCGGGTTCGATTCCCGCCTTGGGACAAATGTTTGTACGATCTGCAAATATTTGTTCCGGGTGTTCTGGGTATTTTCTATATATAATAAAAAATATCTATCTATGTTATGTATTGTATTAAGTTTATCAGTCATCTAGTATCCATAACACAAGCTCTGCTTACTTTGGGGCTAGATGATGCTGTGTGGATTGTCCAGCATTATTATTATTATATTATTATTATCTTAGCGCTAAACTGAGTTTATCTTATGTTGAACGCGTTAAATTGTAACGGTTTACAATTTAACGCGTTCGATTAGACCTAAGTCTCCTAACTTAAAATCGTAACTAAGCCAAATGCAGAATGAAAACTTATTGATCTACAACCAAACACAGACAATAGACTAAACTGAGTTTATCTTATGTTGAACACGTTAAATTGTAACGGTTTACAATTTAACGCGTTCGATTAGACCTAAGTCTCCTAACTTAAAATCTTAACTAAGCCAAATGCAGAATGAAAACTTTTTGATCTACAACCAAACACAGACAATAGACTAAACTGAGTTTATCTTATGTTGAACGCGTTAAATTGTAACGGTTTACAATTTAACGCGTTCGATTAGACCTAAGTCTCCTAACTTAAAACCGTAACTAAGCTAAATGCAGAATGAAAACTTTTTGATCTACAACCAAACACAGACAATAGACTAAACTGAGTTTATCTTATGTTGAACGCGTTAAATTGTAACGGTTTACAATTTAACGCGTTCGATTAGACCTAAGTCTCCTAACTTAAAATCGTAACTAAGCCAAATGCAGAATGAAAACTTTTTGATCTACAACCAAACACAGACAATAGACTAAACTGAGTTTATCTTATGTTGAACGCGTTAAATTGTAACGGTTTACAATTTAACGCGTTCGATTAGACCTAAGTCTCCTAACTTAAAATCGTAACTAAGCCAAATGCAGAATGAAAACTTTTTGATCTACAACCAAACACAGACAATAGACTAAACTGAGTTTATCTTATGTTGAACGCGTTAAATTGTAACGGTTTACAATTTAACGCGTTCGATTAGACCTAAGTCTCCTAACTTAAAATCGTAACTAAGCCAAATGCAGAATGAAAACTTTTTGATTTACAACCAAACACAGACAATAGACTTAACTGAGTTTATCTTATGTTGAACGCGTTAAATTGTAACGGTTTACAATTTAACGCGTTCGATTAGACCTAAGTCTCCTAACTTAAAATCGTAACTAAGCCAAATGCAGAATGAAAACTTTTTGATCTACAACCAAACACAGACAATAGACTAAACTGAGTTTATCTTATGTTGAACGCGTTAAATTGTAACGGTTTACAATTTAACGCGTTCGATTAGACCTAAGTCTCCTAACTTAAAATCGTAACTAAGCCAAATGCAGAATGAAAACTTTCTGATCTACAACCATACACAGACAATAGACTAAACTGGTACGATATAAATTCAAGTCATTCATACATTCACAAGTCACATTCAAATAGCAGTTTACTATTTCTGTAATTATATGTAAACTATGAATGGGAGTGCCAATGTGCCAATCAGTCGATCGATATCAATGAAAACAAAACAAAGGCCGAAATAGCAAGAGTCTGTATAATACCCGCGCGATAAGAATATGATGGAACCATTTCGAACTGCGGTCGGAGATTTGAGAAGGCTCTATTCTTCTTCCACTAGTCGACAGAAAATTGAAGTCAAGAGTACGATTGTGTGATTTATAGTTTAAAATTGTACTTGTCTATGATCTTATTTTGTATGCCAAAAGAAATAAATGTTATTGACTTCTGATATCCGTTTTGACGCCGCGGTGTTTTAAATTGTTGTTGTGGCGAGCATTGTGACGTAAAATATTTAGTTTGACAAGGTTCCTTCCCATTCTGATTGTGCGCGTGATATGCTACACTCATTACGTGGTAATCACACGACCTTGGAGCAAAGGTACAGCTAGTCCACTTCGGAGGCTGTCATTAGAAGCGATCTAGCGCCGCCGCTCTGAATGAGGGCGGCGGTAATAGAGGGGGTGGCGTAAGGGCTTATTACGCGGGTCAAGATCTTCATGCGTTGATACGGTGGAATGACTGAGCTGTTCGAATGTGCAGGAATTTCTCCGTGCTGATTGGTTGAACAGGGGCAAAGAAATTAACGCTATTGGTTAAAATAAGAGAGAGTTACGAGAAGTTACACCTGTTTTCAATAGCGTGGCTTGAAAACTTTGCTAATCTGTTGTCATGGTAATGTAATGACGCATATATCTGTACCGAAATATAGGAACTCTCAAAACACCTCAGTCATGGTAAATATCCAGTTACAAGAGGAATTTATCAGTTTTGAAGATGATTTTTCGGTTTTAAAATTGCTTACATTTCCTACAAAATTTGAAAATTCCTACTATTATACAAGCGAAAGTTTGTCGTTGTGATGATGTTTGTGTGGATACAACGCCAAAACTACTTTATGGATCGAGCTGAAGTTTTGCACACATAAAGTTCTGAACCTGGAATAACATAAAGGGTTTTTTATTCCAAAAAAACTAGTAGAACTAGGTAGAACCTAGTACCAAATATATTGGTATTCATTCTTAGCGCAATACGACAACTGCCCACAATAACTGGCCGTTCTGAATTATGTTGTTGCGCTGTAATTAATGACTCGAAAAAGCGGACAAGGAAGTCTCAGCAGTCTAGACTCTAGACTTCTCTGACTAATCTCCTACATGCAAAAACACTTAAAGGTTCTGAAACGAGTTTGGCTAGAGAGGAGTTGCTAATTGTGACATTATATTCAGGTATCGAATAGCAATAGTTGACAATAGCTGCCCACATCAGCCTTGGCATTACGAGAGATGTCTGGCAGATTCCTAAGGATGATATGAAAGGTGATTGCTGAGTAAAGCTCTATGCACATAACAATTAGCTTTAAGAGGCGAACCTAGCAGGTTTGGTTGTCAAATAAGACCGAGAGACACTATGGAAGAAGCTGAAATAGACTAGTCTAGAAGTATCAACATCTGTAAGATGACGGATTTTTACAACTGCATACGCTGCAGAACTAAGTCTCTTCGATAGCTTGTCTATGTGTGGACCCCATTGAAATTTACTATCTAAGGTTATTCCTAACAATACGGTACTGTTAACAATTTCTAACGTAACAGAACCTGTTTCATAAGTTGTGTAATTTTCTTGTAACTAAGCATAAACTTGATTTTTAAGCTTACGCCGCCCGCTCCAAAAACGTTTGCTTTATCCCGCTCCTATGAACGCGAAATCCTATGCCTATCCTTTTCACAAAATGGCGCGGATTGCGCCCTCTTAAGTGTCCCACTGCTGGGAAAATGCTCTCCTCGTTCCCGTGTTGCATCTTGATCCTTAGCGAGCTGGACACATTTTATATTCAAAATAAAATAGTCACTGTTACTAGTTTTGACTCTCTTAATAACCTACGATTTTTTAGTGTAGGTAATTCAATATACTCGTATAAGATAGTTACATGACGTATTATAACTCTTACAAAAGGAAAAGAGATCATCGATTTCAAGAAGATTTACAAGTATTTTTTATTTGCTTTAGATGTTTATGTAAGGCTTTCACTTCGCCAATCTTCAGCGATACGATTTGCGAGGGCGCGGCTTCTATTCTCCCCGATCTCTTACATACACTCTTGCGTCGGCACTTTATGTGTCCAGTATAAGTGTAATAAGTTGAAAATCGAAATAATTTTAATAATAATGCTGGACAATCCACACAGCTTCATTTAGCTAAATAATATTGCATTATGCACAGTTCCTAACTAAATCTTCAAACAGACGACATTCAAAACCGATGAGCAATCAATACATTCTCGATGCTAGGTAGGCGAGGTGTCAAGTAAAATGCCAATCAAATGAAATATTGTTTTGTGCTTCTTCATGTCACTGACATATTGCATTGCTTTGATCTTGAATACCAAAGCAGTGTAGGTTTATCAGCTAAGAGCTGTCAGTTCTGTGAGAGGTTTGCTAACTCTTAAGTTTTTCAGTTGTAATTTTGAATCCTGGCGGTGCACCAATGACAGATTTCACACGGGCTGTAGCAGCAAGGAACGCTTAGTCTCCATTATATGATTTTTATTTCTTGTTTTTTCATTAACTTTACTTCTATAGGTTTATGTTTTGATTTTAGACAAAGCTGGAAGATTTTAGTTCTGGGTTTGTCGTATGAATAAGGGGAACCTTTATAATGGCTTTATAATTTGTCTAACTATCGTGGTTCAGCAATTACTTTGACATTATTCGTTACATCCCACGTCAATGTTATTGCTTGAGTAGGTATGTTGTTTATTGTTCTGTATTCTTAACGATTGTCAGTTTATTGTTGGATCTACGCAATTTATACAAAATATTTGAAAGTACAAATTGTAAACCTTGGGTTTTAGAGGCGTGATATCGTATCATAAAGTGACATGAAGGTATACAGGGTGTATTATAATATTACTTTTTTGACGGAAAGATAAGATGACTTTTGATTTGATGACAAATATTGCTCTCAAAGTCAAGTCGCTCTCAAGTCAAATTCTAACTCACGAAAAAACACGTTATGATTTTCTCAAACTTCCATACTTTTCTGTAGCAAAAAACTAAATTATGCGCAGAATACCGACGTATAGAGACATGCGCTGTATTATAAATAAGATGATTTTATAGCATGTGCCGGGGTTACCCGTATTTGGTCCTCATTAAGGATGAATAAAAAGTGCTTGTCGCCTTTGCGTTTCAATCGCATCCTTAATTAATCAATGGGGTGTTAAATCAGCTCTTTTTCTACGGCTTATACGTGAATGCCTTCTTAAAGGGTTTAGATTCGTCAGAATCTAAAAAACTTTGAAGTCTTGTTCAACAGCCTGTATAATTTTCAAATATTTACTAATCGAGAAAGGGTTGAATTTTATGTTACTTTTAGTTCATTTTCGCGTTATCTGTTTTAGCGAAACACCGATATTCGCAATTCTTGTTGGCTAATTATTATTATTAGCACTTTTTATTGGGTATTTGTCATGTTTATTTACCTATTTTTCAAGACGTTTCAACAGGTTAACACACAAACGTTGTCACGGCATCGCGTAAGTTTAAAATATTTATGGCTAATTATTAGTTTGTAAATAATCATAACACATTTTGGAGTGCCTCACCTAATAGAGACATTAATACATAATTTACGATCGTTCTTAATATTAATTTGATTTATACCCGAGCATAAAATACTAAGTAAACAAATAAACGGTATTGTACTATTCGGCCATTATTAACCGAGTATTCTGTTGAATATAGAAATGATAATAACAGTAAAAGGGGTTGTGCAATGTTTACTCCATCTCAGCGATATTGCCCATTTCAGTCAGAACGCAATACAAACGCCCACGTCTAAATATATCATAGGCAAACCAGTGTGACTTGTATTGAGTCAAGTTCGTCACCCAAACAATACGAGTACATGGTACACAAATCAGGTTTATTACTGCAGAAACAAAGTTTTAGCTGCACCTAAAATTGCACTATCGGGCATAATTTACCGCTCCCTTTGGTCACTTTATTTTGTATAGCAGTTAACATTAGAAAGGTAAAGATGCTGTGTGAAAATTGTCCAGCATTATTTAGTTTTCACAACATTTTACTCTTATTTCTTTGAACTGTTTTAGCTTATCATTTTCATAAGATGAAAGCTAGAATTCAAAAGCTAAGCCGAGGCTGCCGCTCACGAAAGGTATTTTAACCACCCAGGCGTGCTCGGCTAGTTCCTGACCACATTGATGCCAACGTTCTTATTCCATTCATTCATCATTGATCATTTGCCATTGATCTTCCGTAGATAGAAGTAATCCAATTCTAATCATGACGAAAATTATTAAAGAGAAAATTATGCAATATGAAATTTTTGGGATATTATTTGATTTCTTATAAATTAACCCAGTATGAGGCTTACGCACTATAATAATAAAACCTTTAGAAAATTATGAGTTATCTTTTCCTCTTTTAAGGACTAATTAACCCCGCAGACCTATCTAAATCAGTATCACCAAACAGTAAACCAACAACCATTAACCTAAGCCAACATAATATTAACCGTAGCTAGTAGCGAATCAATACGGCGCATCAGTTGCGCCGGCGCCGCCCCCGTGCCATTGTATGTCTGCCACTTTATGACCCGGCGTGTTTAGCTGTTTACAAATAGCGGCCGATGATCTACCAAATTGGCGGACCACGGAACTAACCTTAGATGACAACTTTGTCATGCAAAGTTGCCGGCACTGTCCTTTGACAATGAATATAAACCTTACCTTTTATTGTACCTATATATGTATGTATGTGTGCACATTTCTTCATCAATAAATAAAAAGAATAATCATCAAACTAAAATGCGGCTTGTTAGTCTTTAAGTTATTTATTAATAGGTTTTTTTTAATTGGGTTTTGTTAAAATCAAAAATAACGGATGCACTTTACATCATTAGATTGAGATTCCAGTCTATTTCAATCGTATTGAGTAAGTACATTTTTAATGACAGTCAATATAAATAAATGAGTTTCAAATGTAAAATCAGTAGCAGGTGCCCGAAACGATAAATCTTATTTATTTTATGGCATCCATTAAAATATCCGGCTACCGATGACCCTTCTTATCAAAGTAATCGTCCATGATTAGGTTATCACGGAATTCACGGAGCTTGTACAGCAATATAATGAGAAGTATCAAAGTAAGCCCGCCACCGATACGAACTGCTGTAATGAAGCTAATTAATAAAAAAATAAGCCTTCTTCCTGTCCTACTAAATTAAAAATCAAGTAGCGAGATAGTTACTTAATAATTAAAAAAACGGCTGCCCGTTACGCACACCGGCGCCGGATGTAAATTGGAGCATTGAAATTTGAGGACGTTTTTATAGATGATTATTAATTTTGGCAAGGAAATCATTAAGAAGTTGATTTAATATAAATATTTAAAGTGTGTTGTAAAATAGAGCTGGATTAGATTGGTTTTAACGCGTCCAAACTAAATTAAGGCTTGGTATGAGTCTTGCATGGTTTACGAAAACTATAGTTTACATTTCCATTTATACATTCCATTCATACATTTAGATCATTGCAGCGCCCCTACCGGATTCTCCTCCTACCGAAATCGATTATAGTTTTCAAATGATTTTAAGCGATTTGTCGCATTTTGGCAGTTATTCTGTGGTGCAAGTGCCAATTTAGACAAGTTAGCAGAAAAACTGTCGCATGCTCGAAAAAAAAAATTTATTTGGTTTTTGCAAATTCATACTAAACGTACTGTAAGCTGCCTTGCTAGCACAAGAGCTATCAAACTTTTAAAACTCATTAACCATTGATAATTCTATTAAGTATCTTAAAAGTGGGTCTGAGCGTATGACCCCACGATAGAAGTGCAAAAATCAAACTTCTTATGTTGCCGAATGGCGCCGAGTATACCCGAATCAGCGTAACCGACTTGAGCGTGACGGTTCAGTGTATTATAAAATCTGGGGTTCAGTATACCGTTCAAAAAATTTGTGTCTACAGATTTAACTTACAAAATCACATCATCAAGAACCGAAGCCCGAAGAGATTGTTTAAAGAAGAGATGTAGATGAGGCGTCAAACTTTCTCTGACCAAAAGAAGTGATCCTGAAAGCTGAGACCTGCCACTAAGTCTTAATCGAAACAACCTCGCACTTTACTTTACATACTGATCTTGTCCATCACAGCATGCACTTATTCAAAGGGATGGGGTGCTGTCGATAGTGTACGATTTTGTTTCGCTTTGGTCTGCTTTCCTGGTAGAGTACAATAATTAATTTAATTGGTATTTTTTTATCTTGGAGTCTTTAAATCCTGAGTGAATGAGTTCCTACTGGAAAAGTGTGCTCCATCTCAGGCCACCTTCACTTCCTTAAGTGAAATAGTAAAACTATTTAAAATCTGAATTTATCAACTCTAAGTCCTAAGAAATAGTGATATCGTTTCCGCGATACTGAGTAAAACAAACTTTCAATTCTATCGAATATCGATAAACTTATATTGCGCAAGTCGCATTCTTATATCAGGTATGGAACATTTAATGTGGGATGCTCTGAAGATGTCTGTGCCCATTAACGGTGAAACCACTCTTTATTTAGTCGCAATCTCGATCATGGCTTTAATCAGCTGTAATGCAAAAGAAAGAAGAGTACATTCCGAACGTGCCCGTACAGCGTGAGTGCTGCTACAGGTTTTTTCTTTAAAATAACAAATCTCTCATCGACATCGATAAGCAATTACATAATCAACGTGCCTAATTTGCATGCCACTCTAATTGGCACATAATTTGTTAGTTTTTGCTTAGTTAATTGAAAAATGCTGATTGTAATTAGATTCTTGATATGTAAATTTGCTTTTATGGGTGTGTAATTGTATAAAACTCGAAATTCATACTCGGAAGTTCAGACCACACGCAAAGAGATCATTACTCTCCTGCGTCCAGAATAAGAGGACCTCATTTTGAAACGTCTTCTCCAATTTTGTAAATTACCTTTATGGTGTAGTCATGAGTAAAATTACAGTGGTTGAGTTTATTTTTAAAGGTACTGTACTCCAATTCGCTCAAAAACTGTGCCCTGTCAATAAGGAGTAAAAATCGCCTTTCTTTTATTATGATGTATCGGAGACCTACCGCGTATCCATTAAAAATAGTGGTTTTTTGAAGGGGAGTTACGTAAAAACTGGGTGATACAACATATCTTCAAGCCTGTTTTTCATACACATTTGGTGTATGAAAAACTTGCTCGAAGCTTTTTATAATCGAAAAATCACAAAAACAGCCTTACTACATACACGATTGAGTGATTGTTTTAAATGGATTTATGGACATAATGTATTTTCACGGGGCATATCGTTAATTACGATTAGCAGTATCGATATATTAACGATGTATCGTAGAGCAGGGCCCGACGGACTGGTTCTTAAAGAGAAACTGGCCAGGGGTGACCAACGATTCGGGGCGGGTAGCCATTTACAGCTTTAAAATCAGTGTCTCACCTGATCACTGTTGGTGTCAATTATTGTTACAGTTGATGGATATTGATGAAAATTACCTGTAACAAGAAGAAAAATAAGACACATTGTAGATAGTACTAAAATACTATAACTAATGATGTTGGTTCATCACTGAAACTTCTAACGTTTCTTATTAAATAATGATATTAGGTAGAGTATCTGTTACAAAGCCACCAGAACTTTTCAAAATCTAAATTTTTTTCAAAAAAAAAATAATAGTTTGACATCGTTTTTATATCAAATTTCACTGTAACCCTCCACCTTTTCCTTCTTGTATTTGCAATTCTACTGGTAGCACAAAATGTTGCCTTCCCCTAGAGATTTCACCGGGGCGCTGGCTCGCTCGCGCACGGAATTTAGATTCTCGGACACTCACTCTTGTTGCAGGGACATCTGCGCTTGCGCATGTCGCACATGATCGTGTTTTCTCTCTCTTATGTAAGCCTAATTATGTGGGGCTTATTCAAATTATTCAGACGTGATTCGCCATGTACGGAGCAATAAATAGAAAGCTTTTATTTTGTAGCGGTAAGCTAGGAATTATTTCTTACACCGGCCTTGAGATTTGTTTCTAACTATTTTACTATCTGAAGATTTATGAAACCAGTTCCTGTGAATAAAACGTATAAAAAAATAAAAAAATAAAATTATGAGTCAATGCTCTAAGCCCATTTTCAGACACATGAAAACAGTAGCTTGACTAAAAGAAAAATTTTTGTTACTGCGGACATCATCATCATCATCAACCTATATTAGTCCACTGCTGGACATAGGCCTCCCCCAATGAGCGCCATAGCATCCTGTCTTCAGCTTGCCGCATCCAGCATCTGCCTGCAGTCTTCGTCCCACCTAGCTGGTGGGCGTCCTACACTACGTTTGCCGAGTCGCGGTCTCCACTCAAGAACACGTTAACCCCAGCGGTTGTCGGTTCTTCGCGAGATATGGCCGGCCCACTGCCACTTCAGCTTGCTAATTCTTTGAGTTATGTCGATAACTTTGGTCTTGCAGACGCATCGATTAAATTCATTAAAAGATCTAGTTACCAACTAATCATCGGCCATACGCCATACGCCGAGCCAAAGTTCAATCAATAAAAGCAATTACACATCAATTGAAGTAGAATTGAAGTCCTACATTGACGCTGACAGGCTGGTTGAATAAGATCCTGCGCGCAGTTGACACATTATGCGAGTTGGGCGCGTACTACATCGTTTTCATTAGTCAAGGTTCGAGGTGCTAGCTAGTATGGAGGTGGCTTGATCACTTTTGATTGTGTCGAGTTTTGTGTAGGTTGTCTTATTGACTTGCATTGAGAAAAAAAAGGAACTGCAAATCGCGCGACCTCACGATGCTCAACGGAGTTTGTGCGTCCAGGCGCCTGGCGCGTGAGAGGATATAGTTTGATTCTTGGACGGCTGAAAATTTTGAGAGAGAAAGCTATAGATACATGTCCGTTGGTCGGACGATATTGATAGGAGTAAGGATCCAGCCATCGCAAGACTGCCAAAGGTGGCGTGTTATTAAAATCAGCATTGGGTGTTATATCGTTTGGATTTTATATGATTGATGCATATATCAAGTTTCAACCGAATGGTAGTAAAAATTCTACCATCGGTGGTAGAATTTTTACTACCATTCGGTTGAACCGCAGTTCGGACTGCGGTCCCCAACCCGCATGCTCAGCGTGGGGATTATGGGCGTTACCCCCGTGAGATTAAAGCCAACAAGGCGCTTATCAGCGGGAGGCTTGAGTCCAGCAGTGGACCAATATAGGCTGTGGAGGAGGAGGTGGAGGTGGTAGTAGAACATAACCAAAAGTTTTAAAATTATTTTGGTTAGCAATACTGTTGCTGTTGCTCTTTTTGGATAGTTCAGAATCTTGATGTTCGGCGGCGATACGTTCAGTCATTTTATTGCTACACTTCCGAAGTGAACTGACACAGCCTTCCTCCCCAGACTGTATTCAAGGCGAGACTGTCTTGCGCAAATGTGTACCTTGGTTATTGGCTCTATGAAATATTATTAGTTTTCAATCGCGGCCGCTTGTCCGGCTGTCCGTTCAGTTGTCGCCGGATGCGTGTCCAACTAAATTGATGGGACCAGTTGCGATTATTGCGCTATGCCAATTTCACTCGCGACCCGTTTTAATTGCACTACATACATAAAACCGACCGAGAAAGACGGGGAGTGTTCCCAATTAAATTAGTTTTTTAACAAGGTACGTAATGAGGCTATTGATAAGGTTACATGTTACTTCAGGGAATGGAGTGGAACAGGCAGAGTAGGCCAGCTCCAAAGCCATCCACAGGAATGTGCAGATTTTTTTATTTTAAGTTGTTTATGTGAGGGTACATATTATATAATTTATTTAAGTGTATTATTTTAGTTTTGGTTAAGAAATTTTGAAGCTTTAAATGATTTTTAGGTTTATTTTTTATTTTAATTATATCGCTATATGAAATAACTTGCTAAAATGGATGGATGAACTAGATGTTACTCAAATGTGTACAACACATCATGGGTCTGCTCAAGATTTAGCATTTACGTTAAATTCGTTTTCTATATAATTGAGATCGTTGGCCACTTATCAATTAATACTTTAAATATTGTTAACAGTCATATCAAAATCTTATACCCAAGCAAGGAAAGCCACAGGAAGTAATCAGTATAAAAGAGTAATGACATTTAATTTAAATATTTAAAATGTTTGGACAATGAGATTTAGGTCGAATTAAAGTTTCGTTAAAATGCCGCTCTCGGTGGCGGCAAAGAATTTAATGGTTCACATAAATTTGAGCCTTGTTTTCGGCCATGTCGGTAACGAGACAACTGAACCAAAGACAATGGGGAGGAAATGACGGCCAATTGACTCGTTCTGAATTTTGAGTAGGTAGTTGATTGGTTTGTGGGCTGCGTTGCGTGGAATTCCCATAAGGGAATTCCGTGCAATGCCTTTAACTTTGGACATCGTTTTGTTTCTAGGGAAGTCAACAGGCCCGTGGCATGGACAGCCTAGATAAGTTATTGTCTAGGCTAGAATAGAAAAAAAATCATACATTGTGTTAATTATTAGGATTTTTTTATATTTTTTTGCGAATTCGTTGACGATTTGATGACATCCCCGAACGATAACTCCTGTCATTTTTGTTTAGGGAGCTTGTGTAGGCTGTCCATAGTGTCCATTACTAAAAGTAAGCTAAAATACATGTTACAATATTTTTTAGTAATTCTCTATCTGTCATCTAGATGGAAATGAATTTTAGACCATAATAATAAACAACTCATCAAAATACTATTATAAAAACAACTCCATTGATTGTAATTGTTTCACAGCAACAATATAAACAGTACGACCGTCTTTATTACATTTTTACAACCAACACAAAAAGCCATAAATCATTATTAGGTGAGCTTCATACCTTTGTTGATATACACAACCAATTAGCTTTCAAGAACGGGTTTAATTAACGAATGGAAAATAAAAACGATCGTAAATACTATCAAAGGAGATTATAAAATATTTGATAGTCATAAATGTATCAGAAAATATAATAGAAAGCGATAATTCTTTGGTTATGTACGCCCAATTGATGGGTGATATGATAACACGGATAACGAACTCGTAAATATTGAATTTGTATTATTAAATCACTCAATCTGTTGTGTGCCCAATCTGTTGTGTGTGATAAAATGCCACCGCCCGCACTATCTGGAGTTTCTTTAATATAAGGATCAACATCTAAGGATTCCACGTGATGGTTCTGTGACGATACCAATGTCATAGTGAAGCGATTCATTAGCAGAATTGGGCCCCTCTTAGAAAACTAACTTAACTATGCTCTTGCGTTTTAGGGTGATATTTTAGCTGTGATAGACTCGCAAAATGCTAGTTTCCCGTTTTTCATACAAAAGACCTCAACGCGCTCGGTGACTCTAAAATCACTGTTAATTCAATTCACCTTTAGGTTTTCCTGATTAAATCTCAAAGAATGCCCAGTTTTAGTGGCATCCTTTGCCCAGCCCAGCAGTGCACGTGTGTAAGCTCATATGATGATGATGATGATGAATGCCCAGGAGCACGTCAAACTCAATTTAAAATGTTAATTATTGAAATATTCGTAATAAAATGGTCAGCATGAAAGCTCGCCATGGTTTATTTCACGAAGTGCAACATTTAGTAAGTTTTGGCAGTTACCGACACATAATTCAATTAACGGCTACTTTTTTATTTTTAAAGTGCCAGTAATCAGTAGTCGGCATCGCCTGCAAAAGATTGCAATTAAAACACTGCGAAATCCAGATCTTTTATCCAGTTATGATAAAATATAGCGCGAAGATTGAATTCAAGATGAAATGATATTGATGATAAGCGTAAATTTAATATTTCGAGAATTGGGAACGATTTTATCAAAACATTGTTTCCATTCATAGTTTTTTAAGATATTTTTATATTTTATAAAAATGTCTAAAATAATTTCCCAACTGTGAATTCCTTGTACACATTAAAATTCAAATATTCCAGTCCATTTAATTAATAAAATTGTCATTTCGGTATTATCATTAGTATACAATTAACTTGTTTCGTTATAAATTAAATAACCGTCAATTTAAGGGCATAATTATCACTAACACAGTCTATAATTAAGAAGATTTATTTATTTCTGTGGAAAAATAAACTAATCCATTTTATTGACATTCCATTGGTTGGAAGACTTTATTAGTCGGCTACTTAGATGAGACTCAATACACATAGATTGTTTATGGTCAACGGTCGTAAATGAAGTGGAACCTAATTATGATCTTATTTAATGACCAATGAAGTTAAGGCACCTACTATTGGTTAGAATTTCACGATTGTTCCGCGATTTAAAATATTATACACACAAAAAATCAAATATATATCCCAATAATAATATCCCGAAAATCCCCTGAATAAAAATAATGAAAATAATAATGTGTCCCCTGTAGGTGGAGCTCGGCGCTATAGTCCGATGGAAGTCCCAGAGTTCTTCGACTCCTACGTCACTTGACCTCGTTGTGTAGTTGGTTATCACGTTCCCGTACTGAGGGAAAGACGCGGGTTCAAGTCCGGTCGAAGTCGAAAAAGTGAGGCTTACGCGCTATAATAATAAAAACCTTTTTAGACACATTGTAAAAAAATATCTTTGAATATTTGGAACAAAGTATAAGGCATCTTGACATTGTGTGAAAAATTAGCGTGTTAAAAAAATACAATTGATTATTATAATAACTGGCAACGCTGCCAGCATTCTGGGTGCCTTCTGGTGACGACGGTTTAGAATTTTAAGAAATAGATATAAGTGTAAATACTAGTTGTAATTATTTTATTCTGTTATTGTAATTTTCTATGTGCTAAATAAACAATCAAATAATTGAAAAAAGTTTAATAATTATTTGAAGTGATAAGAAAATATTTAGATTTTTCTGCCCACGATTTATCGAATGAATGAAGAGAAAAACCCTACCCTAACTTACAAAAACTAAAATAAAGGCTCTTATTTTTTATTCTAAATATTTAAGGTAAAGATTATTAAAAATCCCCTGCTAAAATAACACGATAAAACAGCAAAAAGCGAGAATCTAGCGAGTTACTCATTAACCTGCCCACAGAAGGCAAACTCACCGGATACTAAAACAAGTTTCTAAATTCGGATCAATAAATAAATCAACGAATGATCTCGAAACTGCGTATGATTGGCATATTATAAATATTTGATAAAAATGCTCTACAGCGAGGCTCTTTTAATTTACGACGGATCTATTTAGATTTATTCAATCGGTGCTAATTTTTAGCTTTTTATTATTTCAACTAATTGAATGTAACAGTTCCTCTTTTCCTCCTTTTGAATAGTCGCAAAAAACTATAATCTCGTTTGCTCAACGTCGTTGATGAGTAGGTGGTTTTTGGGTGTTGGCATCTCACTTATATCTATATCTATATAGATATATATCTGATATATATATATAATCTTAATCATACTTAACATCACACTAATATTATAAATGCGAAAGTTTGTATGTTGTTACCTCTTCACGCCGAAACTACTCAACGGATAAAATTTGGCATGCCATAGCACCTGGAATAAACAAATACTTTTTATCGCAAAAATCAGTTCCGATGGGGTAGAAATAACCCTTAAACGTTTCCATAGAAACAATGCGTGTGAAGCCGCGGGAAGAAACTAGTTTTTATCATGAACTAGCTTTTGCCCTTGACAAGGTCCAGGCTTCAAGTTTTTTTTTAATAATATTTTTTTTTTAATTGGACAATAATTTTTGAACATTATTGTTATTCGAATTTATTTTTCGTTGCGTTATTTTACGCTTACTTTAGTGAAACTCTTTTAAGGTTTAAAAGATGTTTGTAGTCAAGGATGAGACCGTATAAAGATATTCCTAGTATCTGATGAAGATCTCCGAATTGGCAGAAAGGTGTAATCAACTTGAATTCAATGTAAGGCAGGCCGGAGGCTTTTGTGCTCATAATTAATGAGGGCATATTTTCTTAATAAATAACAATTATGTTTTGCCAAAATATTGTGGTAGTTTTTCAACCATTGTGATGCAGTAGAGACACACAGAGTCACTTAAAAACCACACAAAGACTAAACAGTACCGGGATGTACTTTATTATTATTATTATATTTAAGGCCCAGATGATGGATTTAACAAAAAAAAAATAGACCTTTACTTTGATTGCGAATTAAGGGTTAACATTGGTTTATGAAAGATAGAACATACTTTATTGCACACTTATAACTAAGAAACAATTAACAAAAATAAACAATTATAACAAAGTGACAATTGGCGGTCTTATCGCTCAAGAGCGATCTCTGCCAGACGACCTGGAAGATAGAGTAATTATTTTTTTAGCAATTTTGCACGTATTTTTAACCGATTTTAAAAAAAAGAAGAAGTTTGTATGTTCAGCTGTATGAATGTTTTTTTAACTTTTTTTACCGATTTTGTAAATTATTTCGCTATTGTATGGAGGGAGATGAAATTTTATTCCCGACAGATAAGTATTTGTCCCCAAAACTTAATAAAAAACAATGTACCTACTCGTAAAATTAAAGAATTCGTAACCAGTTTTTATTTTCAAAACAATAAAATTATTATTTATAGGATCGAACACACATAGTGTCGTCATAGTCATATGACACTATGTGTGACCCAGCGGTTCACAGAGTTCTGCATTTAAGCCAATATTTTATGAAAAAACTGATACATATCTCGGTATCTGGTGTGGACAGAATTATCTCTCACCGCCTGTTTAATCTGCGGAATATTCGCCGCAAGTTCTTGCAATAATGAAAGTAAAATATTGATGTATGAAAAGGCTTGAAAAGGTCGTCGCAAGACTGAGGTTTAAAATCGGTGGCAATGAAGAGACTATTAACTTTAATTACTCGCAATGTTTTATCTCGTTTTACACTAAATATAATTTTCATACATTCAACATGTTTTTGAGTGTCCACTTTGTTGTCAAGTTAAAAAAATTGTAATTCTATAGGCATAAGAAATTGGAAACTTAATTTTTATGAGACGGGAATTTTCTAATCAAAAGTGAAACCTACAGCCGACATAGAATGTCCTCCTTTTTTTGAAGTCAGTTAAAAAAAGACCCAAATAAAAAAACTACTTTAATTTCATTCTTTCAGCATGCCTAAGGAACTGTCTCAAGAACTTGCCATGTTTACAGGCTATGTGGTCGTCACCTAGCATCAGAACGACCGTTTTTCTCCAGCTCTTCACTGCGAGAGCTTTACAAATACATTTTTAAATTGCCAAGTTACCAGATGGAGTGTGAGATTAAAAAAACATAAATCTTGAACTTTATTTTCAATCCAACTAATTATTTTGGTACTTTATCGTCCTCTTAAAAAGTATTTTAGCACAATCTTACGCAAGAGACAGATTGCATCTCACCTTACCGTACATTCACTTTTTTGGGATTTTGGATGAATTCTCTGAATTCATCATACAATACATCACTGTACTTATCAATAGTTATAAAATTATTTAATTTAACCATAAAATGATAACACATTAACTCATTTTGGTTTGATTTATTGAACAATTTAAGGCTAATTTTAATAACTAAAGATTAACTATGCAAAACTATAAAAGTTTGTTTCTTTTCATACATAAGCCCCATTCTGCACCATTCTGATGAGAGGAATCACTTTTCATAATATGACATTGATACAATAGTTTCTCAAAAGCAACTCTTTAACAAGTAAGCGGTAGAAAGCTGTCACGTTCTGGTATTTGTCGTGTTCGTCTTGTTTAACGTCATACTAAAGTCTCTGATTATAAAATTATGATTATAAATTACTATTTTACTTATGTTAATTTGATTGTGTACCTGACTATTTTTATTTTATTTTAAATGTAACTGTATATGGATCATGTGTCTGAAATAAAAGCATATTGTTATTATTATTGTTATAAAACAAAAACATTTTACTTTCAAACTAGACTACCATTATCCCTCTCAACCCAAACATACATCCTTACAAACCAGCATTAGTTACTTAATGTGTTACAAGCGCCTCGCCGACGGAAAGTGCTTTGATGATCCGTTTAGTTTATGCCAGTATTAGTTACTGGAACAGGGCACTCGATCTAGCGGCCATTCTTTGATCTACAGAACTACATTGTCATTTAGAAGGGAGTGTTGTTATGGCTTTGTAGAGACAGGTTGGCATTTATTAAGCTTGACCATAGCTTAAATAGGTTTTCAAGTACCATTTAAATCTATTATTGTATGGCAAAGTAAAGATACCCGCTTATCTTGGGGCTAGATGATGCTGTGTGGATTGTCCAGCACAATAATATTATTAATTATTATTTTAATAGCATTCGGGACTTTTTTTTGAAATCGATTTTAGATAATTAACACTATGCAATACTTATAGAAATTAAGTTAGCTTTAAGTTGTGATAACTTCATGTAAGATATTGTCTTAGCTACCTCTAAAAATGCATGTGGTCCTAACAGGGCTTCTAATACCTAACCTTCGAGTTAAATTTGTAAGACCGCTTACATTATATTAAGATTGCAAAATAAATAAATAAAAAATGTATAAAATAAATAGGATTCGTTGTTATGACTGGTTGTACAATTATTCAATCAAATGTTTACAGTTAATAGACTAAGCCAGTGCGTAATTGCATTTTATTGTTATCTTATTAGTGTTGGTAGCCATTAGCCATTGCTGTCTATGTTATCGATGAATCGGGAAGCGGTGAAAGTATGCAAGCAGGGCACGAGCCCTAAGTATTGCCAACTAAATATTTTTGGCTTGATTTGAGATTTTAGCAGTCTGCAATTAGACCGCAAGATACTTTTATAAATAACTTTACATGGCTTATTTTAATCTTAATTTTGCCGATGACCTGGTAAAGGATACTGCTGGATGCGGTCAATGTGGAGGTCTAATGTTTACGTTGTTACATTTACATACAGTGGACGTTGTTACATTTACATACAAATTAATGTATTTCAAGAGAAAAATACAAGATATTTTAGATTTGAATTCAACAGTAGTTAAACCTGTTTGTGATATAGAGGATGATATTTCACACACAGAGAGTTTTATTTTGATTTGTTCAGTTTAGCTGTAAGGTTTTACTACAGTTGGCAACACCAACGGTGAATTCTGCGACACTGTTCTCTGTCCACTACGTAGTACATATAGTTATTCTGTGCCACTACATTGTTATT
This sequence comes from Eupithecia inturbata, assembly GCA_963662085.1. Classification (NCBI taxonomy): domain Eukaryota; kingdom Metazoa; phylum Arthropoda; class Insecta; order Lepidoptera; family Geometridae; genus Eupithecia; species Eupithecia inturbata. The sequence continues at coordinate 8,089,517 of OY759195.1, forward strand.
GGGTTATGATAGAACGGTCGCTTACTCTAACAAGGCGACCACATTTTCCGCATTGGTCTGGTTCTGAACATTCATTCATTACGTTATTTTGCAAGAGGATCAAAATATAATAAAATGTACCTTGTGTTAAGTCTGCTATTTAATATGTTATTGTTTTTAATTTATAGCTCTAGTTATAACAGATATAACGGGTCAATTTATAATTAATAATCGATCAAATGCAGCTTCACAGGTGCCATTGTAATTGTAATTTCGAAACCTGTATGTATGTGCAAAACTTAAATAAGGCAAGGTACGCACATCAAGGAATAAAATGTAACCCTAAATTTTGTAGTAAAATTTTACCCGCCCTACCTTAGTTTAATACTGTTCATAACTCTTCTATCGATAACCTGATATGCTGCACTTCCCTGTTGTCCAAGCTATTGTTCGCTGGAACGATTTTATAACAGTAGACCGGTTGCGAAATGTAGCCACAATTTGTGGCGCAGTAATGTCCACAAACTATGACCTTTTATCGATATCGATAAAATAAATATGCGGTGTCCCTCACCTCACTACCCTTGTGTTTTTGAACTGATCACGAGCGTTACATAGATTTAAGACCTGAGCACATTAACCCAACATCACTGTCGCACAGCAAATAAATTAGCATTAAACAAATATGGGCTTAAACTCGTTTCTTTTAGATACAGCTTTGATCCGCGCGCGCATGCGTGGTTCAGCTCAAAGCTGAGTTTGACCCTTTTTGGTCAACACGGGCAGCACAGACGCCTCACAGAATAGCACGTAGGTACACACTGCAGTGGCCGTAGATCGAGAATTCTCGCTTCTACGGCTCTGACTATAGATAGATTAATGTGGTAGGTGGGCAGGTCCTAAATATGTATCTACTTCTTACTTCGATTGTGTGTAGTGTAAGTACGATCTAATTTAGTTTATCCATTTAATGTACCTGTGTGTGACGAATAGTTTTATTTTCTGATGTTCTTATTTCTTATTAGGTTTTTTGTGTTAGATCAATTTTTTTTTCTTTAATGTCATCATTTGCTTCCTAATGTCTGCTTGTATTTGTGTCTATGTATGTAATTACATACATAGACACAAATACAATAAGTAGGTACAATTGTACCTACTTATTAGTTTTTGTCAAACCTATACCTGTTTGTGGTTAAATAAATGTATCTTTATCTTAATACATTTTATTTATAAATATTATGTTTGTGAACCTTATAAAGATAGCCTTTGGTTGTCCTACCTGAATACATGTAGATTTTGAATTGTTGTTTTAACGTTATGTTAACCCTATTTATGTGTTCTGTTGGCATAAATAAATAAATAAATGGTTGGTTTGGCATAAATAGATACCTGATCTTTGCTGATCTTTGCTGAACAGTGTTACGAAGGAAATCATACTTTCCGTACGACGAATAGAGTTTTTTTGGTTTTAAAACAAAAACCTATAGGGTGTTTATTTATGTATTTAAAAATCAGGTACCTAAATAATAATATTAAAACCACCGATTCTTATAATCGGTGCTGACGTCCAAAGCGTTGAATACCTACACGTAGGACCAATGGTCTCTAAACTTAGGCATGCCAATGATTTTATGACAATGTTAAACCTCAATGAAGCTCTTCGCTAATATTTCATGGAAGTTTGCATGATCGTAACATAACTAAGTAATGTAAAATGACGCTAAACGCTCACGGGCCATATACAAACAGTAAACTCCTCAGTTTTATGTCCTCAATTATGTTTTTCGCTTCATAAAGTGGCATGTTATCGACCTTTCGCTGGTATTAAAACGTATTAAAAGCAAATCGACGGTAAATAATTATGTGGTTATCGCTGAAGATGTGAAGTTGTCTAGCTTTTACGATTTTCGTTACATCTACATACGTTACAAAAGACGTAGCGACCAACGTCAAGTTGTTTCTTGTTCATCTCGGTGTTCTGGAAATAAGATAAGAATTTGATAAGAATTCTATGGCCCGGTAATTTAAGGTTAGCTGATTACTGGCTTGTTTGTCACAACTTTTTTAAATTTTTGCCATTTTGCCATAAGAACCGCCTTCTGCAATTGTGACAAAGGTATACGAGTATGTCTAATTTTTATTTCATTTATTCATTGATTTTTTTGTGGTAGTACATAAGGTGTAACTCATGGACAACGTCTGAATAAACAAACTTTTTATTTTATTTATTAATATATGTAAAAGGCTCAAAAAAAATTTTTTTTTCGTTTTTGAATATAAATTTCATTATTTATTTTAGTGGCGGTAGATCGAGTATTTTTGCTTCTACGGCACCGACTATAGATTGATGCGGTTGGTGGGCAAATCCTAAGTACCTATATATTTACTTACTTCTTACTTCGATTATGTGTAGTGTAGATACGATCTAGTTTAGTTTTTTTTTAAATCTTTATTGACAAAGAAAATTACAATTCAATAATGAAAACAAATTAGAACTAGTATTTACAATTGAAACAATTAAGCTATCTGCAGACTGTTGCAAACAATCTACAGGTAGCTCAACTGACCCATATCAATACCAGTCGGAAGCGTCCCCAAGACGCTTGTAATAATAATTTTATTCCCTGATGTTCTTATTTCTCATTAGATTTTTATGTTTAATTCTTTCTTTAATTCTTTATTGTACACAATAATACATAAGCATGATTTAATTTAATAGGATAATTATGTGTTAGATCTATTTTTTCTTCTCTAATGTTATCATTGCTCTGCTTGTATTTTTGTCTATTTATGTAATAGTAACTACTTATTAGTTTTGTCAAACCTGTACCTGTTTATTGCTAAATAAATGTATCTTTATCTTTATTAAAATCAATAACACATTATTTATTATTTGATAATAATTTAGAGTGTATTTGTCTAAATGCAGATTTAGAAAGCCTAAATTTAGGCTTTCTAAATCTGCACTTAGACAAATACAGACAAAATACACTATTTACACTTATACTATCTATTTCTGTAAAGCCATCGCCAGAATGCAGATTTTTGATTAAATTTTTCATCCCCTCCACTCACAGCACACCTACACACAAGAGGAGCTAGCTCATGTGTTATACTAAAACAGATTTCAGTAAGTAGCTTCACATTAAAATCTGGCAGCAAAAGATATTAACACTTTCGGTGCCACAACTCTGCCTAACTAGAAGCCCGCGAGGCTGTGTGAGGCTCGCCTCGCCCCAGCGGCCGTTGCGGGTCGCGCTGCAAAGTCTCTTAACAGTGAATGTTTTTATGAAAATCCATTCCTCATCGCCCTACTGGATGTTAATACCCTGAATTCCAAAAGCACACCGTAAAGCTTACTCCCGTATTTGTACTTCTAAGATACGATTCAGTATTGACATGCCCATTGCAGTAAATATTATTAAGTTAGTTAACATTTTCTCCCGCAAGCATTACTTGAAATTCGATCAGGTTCGATCTGTTTACCGTTACGTTCCTAAATAAACGACCTCGCGTGCTAATGAAGCTGAATGACTATGATGCTGTAAATACAAGCAATGGGAGCTGCTAGCTTGTATGTTAGAAATGTGTACATGTATTCCAGTCTAGTTGGGTGTAGAATGTATGTAAACAAATCTAAAACTCAGTCAGTTGCCGCGACTTTTTTATACGCAATTTACAATACTCGTCGATTTGAGAACTCACCTTCAAAAAATATTGCTTACAACTGAAAATCAAGGCCAAGTAAGTGAGTTTTAGTTTTTTTGTGTTGTGGTTTATTTACAAACATTTTACATCGAATTTGGCTAGTGTATAGGTGTACTAATAGGCTTGCTGGGATACATTTTGTGAAAAAATGCCCATGTCTATACGTAAAAGTGAAAAAAAAACTATGAATTTGCACATTAAACTAATTAGAATTAAATTAAATGAACCTATCAATTAAGTTTATTGTATTTATTGTTTGTCGATTTTCTGTTATTCTAGCATAGTGTCGAAAATATGCCTGATTTGCAGTGCAGTGATAATCAGTAAATAAATAAAATAATAAATATATAAATAAATAATGCTGGACAATCCACACACATCATCATCTAGCCCCAAGTCACGCAGAGCTAATAGTAGACAGTTGTTACCTACGATAGATATAATAATATGTAGATTTATGAATATAAAAATGCAATTCAGCCAGCGTCTTAGGGATGCTACCGACTGGTATTGATATGGATCAGATGAGTAAACTGTAGATTGTCTGTAGTTAGCTGTTGTTCCAATGTTTTTTCAATTGTTAATACTAGTTCTAATTTGTTTCTATTGTTTGATGGTAATTTTCTATTTTAAAACAATTTAGCGTATTTAAGGTGTGAAAACCTAGTGAAAACTTTTAGAAATCTCGTCAATTTGTCTGTACTTATGTCAGAATTAGCTTAAAAACAGCGAGCTTAAAATAAATCCCGACCTCAACAGGTGGGCAAGGAAGTATAAAAATAATAAGTTATCCAATACATAATTAAGATGCCATATTCAGCCAAAGAATGCGCATTAAATTGGTGCTGACTGAATATCGTACAATATTTCGGCGCAAGAGTTACGACCCGCGAAACTTCACGACCCATTGTGCTAAGGTGTGTTGATCCTCATGATAAATGTACCGGCGCGTACAAAACTTCCTCACACACAATGTGTTTGATTTATTACTTCATCGGGAATATATTTTCGGGTCAACTGTACCTCCCACTCACGACCTGCCTCGAGCTACGCAATGAAGACATCGTGAATGCGTTCATAAATCAATAAAAGCTATCCGTTCTTGAAATATTTGTAGTATTGATGACTTTGAATTATTTACCAGCTTGAAAGCATATTCCACTATCTTCTATGACCAATGATAAAAATAAACAATACCACAATTTGAGGAATCAGATCAGCATAGACCTATGGTGACGTAATTCATTATGGGGTACTGACCGGCGTTACGAGCCGTAATGTAACGTTACACAGCGAGCGTTTGTGCAATCAGTACGGGGAAGAAGGCGCTCGCAACGAGCAACCAGACAGATTTTAGCACACGGCGTAACGTATCATGTTCGCTGCGAATGGTACATTACACCCTGTAAAACCAGTCAGTACCCGGCGTATAGGAGTAACTTTATTAATAAAGAAAATTACAATTAGGGAAGAGAAAAATACTAGAACTAGTATTTACAATTGAAACAGTTGAGCTGACTGCAGACTGTTGCAAAAAACAGGTATTAGTTGATTTTGGCGTAGCTAGACTAAAGTTATGCTCTTCAAATCTTAGCATATCCAACTAGTAGTGAGGCTAAGTTGCTATTTGAGTTAGCGACGACTCGCTCAAATGGCAACTTATAAGTAATAACTGGTAGGTTGTAAGTACTAATAACAATTAGCAGTTTTTATAATGTAATTCTCTTTTGTTTTGTAATTACCAGAAGTTTAATTTTGTTTGTTTTTAAGAATTTTCCTTTGTTACCTGTATACCTAGCCAACTGGCATGAACATATTGTCCAAAAGTTGTAAAATATAAACAAAAAAATAAATAAAAATTATGCTTGAAAAGAAAAAACCGCTTTCTTTTTAAAGCAACCAAAAATTTGCTTCATACTAATCGACTTAAAACTGGGGCTCGTATTCTTCATCAATCAAAATCCAATAAAAAATACTACGCCAATCTCTTACGGAAGATGAATCAATCACGCATCCAAGGTTGCAATTATAATAATTGAGATGCTTCTGTCAACCCTGCACTTACAAGGTACAAATTGATCAGTTGTTCATCAGTAAAGGTGCGCCTACGCAAGTACAGCGACACGAGTGCAGGTACACGTATTACAGGGCTTTCACACTTGCTGGCAGCGAAGTCGAAGGATTTAGGTTGTGCCTCCACTGAGACGTCAGTATTACAATTTGCCGATAGGATGCGGCGGATCTACTGCTTTCGGATTTTGCATCGGAAATATAGGTATTTTAAAAGCAAACGTGTTTGCCGATGACGTCATCCGCAACAATATCTTCTGAGTGAAGAGGATATTTTTCTGGATGACGTCACCGGCAGAAATACCGGTCTCTGGCATCGGTTTCGGCAGTTATGCCGATGCAGTGAACGCTGTACCATAAAAATCAATACAAAGCAGCAAATCCTTACGCTCAGGACGATACAGGTACTCCCAATCTTCAGAAAACTGCTTCATCAGTATTATTTATCAGTGTAAAAATTTAATAATTTTATTTTTATGTGTATTATATAAAGTAGGTAGTTTAAGACATGATAGGTATTATAGTACGTAGTGTAGGTACATATATGTAATTGTTTTAATTTCTTTAAGTTTTTCAAACGCCACCGTCTATATTGTTCTCATAAGTCCAGTCCATCCCAAGGTTGCCTGGAAGAGATCGCTTAAAGCGATAAGGCCGCCCTTTGTTTCTCAGCAGTTTCTTCTGTATTATATTTTGTGTTTGTGTGGTACAATAAATAGTTATCTATCTATCTATACAGGGGACGCACAACGTTATAATCTTATTCCATTATTTTACTAACCCATCGATCATTCACACACTTGATAATTTTCAGTCACGTTATCATTTAACCGGTTGATGAAGCTTGTTCATTTTCTGTTGGGCCCCTTCACTATTAACACTCTTTATATCTAAAAAGGCGTGCAACTGCGTCACATTTTAATTGAAATGACCAGAAATGACAAACCATATTTATAATAACCTATGACGGCCTCTGTGGCGCAGCGGATGAATGTCCGCCTGCGCAGGAGGTTGCGGGTTCGATTCTAGCCTCGGGACTATGTTTGTTCAGGGTGTTCTGGGTGTTTTATATATATATATACATATATAGCAAAACATTATATTTGTAATAAGTTAATCAGTTATCTAGAACCCATAACACAAGCTCTGCTTAGCTTGGGGCTAGATCATGCTGTGTGTATGTGTGTGTGAAAAAACAAGTTCTTAGTTCTGGCACTAAACCTAAATACAATAAACCAGAATGAACAAAAGTATTATCCTTTAAGGCGGCCAGCTAGTGTGAAAGTCCTTAATAACTGTAGGTGTATGAAACATAAATTCGATTTGTTAAATACCAAGAAACATAGGTCCTTAATTACGTTGCGATAGGGTCCATTTCACCCACTTTGTTAATAAAGATGCTTTAAATGTCAAGGTAGGAAGATGCGAGAGGGGAAATGCGACTGAGTCATCATTTGAGTCAGATGTCCGTGTAAAGGGAAGTCCTTGTAGGTCACTTGAATTTCACTTCGAAAATAGGTTTTTTGATCTTAAAAGTGTCGATGAGTTTAATCTTGGGTTTTTATAAGTTCTGAGTGGAAATCTTGAGAAGGAAGGATTTCAATGAGTCAACAATATAAAATAATGGTTCAGAAATAGGCTAGTTTAACCAGCAGTATCGCGTAAGAACAGCTGTGCAACTACGCGAAAATTACCCATCCTATATTTGACATTTGAAAGCCCTTTGAATGACCTTGAAAGAAATAAAAGATTTTGTTGGAATAAAATGGACTATAATGGACGTTTAAGTCTGTTTCGTTCCTATAGGTATTGAGGATAACTGTAAAATTAATAAGTGTTGAGTTTCTATCGTAGACAAGATTGGCGACGCCGATGACAGTTTATGGTAAGGATGACGAGTTATGAGGTCTACGACACCTCATAAAGTTGTTAAGCACAGCTTAAGGGGACTTGGACATGCACTCATTGATCGTTAAGGAAATCTTGGAGTAGGAAACAAACACAGGGTTTCGGTAAAGAAAGTTTGGGTGGGAATTTTTCCCACTTAAACAAATTTTCTCAAGGAGGAGAAACGGAATAAGAAAAAACGTTAAGGGGGAATTCTCGACTTTTTAAAATTAAGTTTCCAGTTTTCCCCCATAAGGGGGATTTGCGAAGGGGGAAAACTGGGATAAGCCTGTGCCATGTAAACCCACGTTTTGTTGGACTATTTGCATAGAAATTCTACACATATTTTAAACTGAGACGCTAAAAGAGGGGTAAAGGTCGTAAAATCGGTAGCTGTCATGACTCGTTTTATCGACTGGGGTATTCGAACTTTTATAAGCTTGCACTAAATGCTTTTGAGAGTCATGTTCCAAAATTTGTTTCTCCCTAAGCCGCACCTAAACACCACAAGAATAACATAGCGCTTTACCACGTATTCCGCTTTTAGTTGATCTCTAGTAATGGTAAATTCATTAACCCTGTAGAACTGATTGTTAATTTGAGCTAAACACATGTCTCTCTTGATTCATTATCAGTTAAAGGCTTGTTCAAAGTACACTAAATCTGAGGATTCTAGTGGTACAAGGAAATACCTTTGTTTAGAAATATTATAATTTGTTGTGGTTAAATTTCAAGTTATTGCTTACCTAGTATAAGATTGGAATATAAATAGTTCTAAATGTATAACATATCTGTTTTACGATCGGTTTTATTGACTTTTTATTGTGATTTAGATTCGATAAAAATACTATTCTTCTAATATTATCAAGGCGAAAATTTATTCTGTTCTGAAGACGTTTGACCGAAGACAATGACCAAACTAGTGAGTGGATCCGGCTGCCATTTTGCACACATAAAGATTTGGACATATAGCATATAGACTTTTTTTAATTCCATAAAAATGCGTACGGAAGCTGGCACGGAATAAAGAAACAAAAACATACGTGCGAAAGTCGTGATGAAAATAAGCCCCGTTCATTAAAATCAACCGGTAAACATGACGCAAAAACTATTGCTGAAGTCGCAAAATTTTTTACCGTGCGTTTCTTATTCAAAGAACGCCATTTGTTTTAACTTTTAAATCGCCTTAAACCGCTGCCCTTCTATACCTTGTCACCCAGAACCGGGTCATTGTGTGCGCATGAATTACGGAACAGTTTATCAGGATTGCGGTCTGAAACTGATGCGGCCGTTCATCAATGCAGTAACCGTCTTAGTGTCTGGTGCAGGAGGTACAGTCAGCGACTAATCCATGTCTACCTATATCTAAGAATTATATAGTATAACGGCAGTGCGGCGCGGCGGGGCACGTAGCTGATGATTATACACTCTTTCGGTTCATAGTTGGGATAACTATTATTGATTAAGATAGATTTAGGATTAAGGTATCAAAACTGAAGACAATAAGAAGAAAATAATGGACTTGTTAACAAGTAGCAAATATCACGTGGAAGGCCTCATTGTTAAATATCATGATTTGTACAGATGTTTAGTTATCAAAACGTTGCTAGTAGTCTGAGTTACCTACTGTCGTATTTTATTACAATGGGTTAATAAGTGACTTAGTCATAAGGGTCGCAGGGCATACGTGGACGCAGGAAGCACATGACAGAAAAGGCCAGAGCGAAAGGAGGCCTTTATCCAACGTGGGTGTTATCAGCCTAGTATGATGACGATGTAGTGCCTAAGTATTAACAAGAACCGTATTCCAGTAGCGTAAATAATTAAACAATAATAATTATAAAAAAATAATTAAAAAAAAGTTATAATCTAATTAGCTGATTAGGCGACATCTCGCCCGCCCAAAACCTGGGCCACGGGCGAAAACATACTGTGCACACAACATGATGATGTGCATTATTTTGTATAAATAATAAATACTAAAAATCAGCATAAATGCTTTGGCGCTGACAGTACTGTACATAGCTAGTTTTATTACTATTGCGTGTGCGCACCGTTAAAGCCACAGATGGCGAGCTTCTTTAGATTCATTTGTTTGCTTTGCAAATTGATTCAGAGCTTAGATGCAGATTTAGTTGGGCTGTATGTTAATTAAAGATCGATGGGTACTGTAAGTTAATTATTATTAAGACGTTTGGAATTCTGGTTAAAGTCGAAGGAAGTTTTATCAAATATAAAAGAAAGATAAAAAAATATCGGAAATGTTTTTTCAATTTAGCGTAAAAACATCGTAAATCACACATTTACACTCTTACATAAACTAAATTTATCCACGAAAATGTTATTTGTTGGCGAATGGTCTGTCTACATTGATCTTTCTGGGCTATATTTCTGGGCCTGGAAAAAATACATTTTAGATTCTAGCTGCGACGCACAAAGTTCATTTCAGCTTGTACCTCTCCGTCAGATAGCTAGGCTAGTAGCTGTCTTTCTGAGTAGACAAAGAGGGCATCTCTTTCTACACTAAGCAAAACTTAAGCCCAGTTAGCCTAGCTACCACGCTAACCGGTGTAAAACCACTATTGATATTTGATCTCATACTTTGACCCCTAACCGTTCAAAAAACACTCCATTATAACCAGTTAAAATTGCAAATTGAAATTAAATTCCTACTCTTAGTTAGTATTTTTAAACGAGCAGCAGTATACAGGGTAATTTATTTTACGAGGCTTCTTAAACACCGACTATAATTTGAAGCTATACAAATAAAGGTATTCAAACAAAGCGGTTTTCAATTGCTCTAAATTGCGCCACGTGCTATCACAGTTATTATTGGCCTAGTGGTGAAGTGTAAGTACAAAAGAACGATATGAAACCTACACTTTAGCTAAAGGTATAAAAATCATTGGACGATTCTTGGTCTTCTTAATCGTTTGAACAATAAAACGAAATAAGAAGTTTTTATAATCGAAGCGCATCCATCTAAAAGCATTGTAAGTATAGAAAATATTTTCATTCACTCCTAACAAGATAATTACACAAATTCAAAAAGTTTAGAACATATTGCTCTAACATCTGAAGAAGCTAGCAATAAGAAACTAGCCTCAGGTGAATAGGCAGGCGAGTGACTATGCCAGTGTAGTACACAATGTTGAAACTGGCATGCTAGTAGCACAGAAAATATATTCTGAGATTTAGTGTGGATGATTCCATTGCAGAAGTGTTTAGCAAGGCTATGATTGCAGCCTCCTAAAAGTTTCCAAGTATAGAGAGATATGTATATTTCTACGTGATATTCTAAGATACCAAGAAGATACATTCATTTATTTTGTTCATATAGTGTAACCTACAAGCTTTTCTGAGATACCAAGTCCACCGCTAAGGAATGGACTGGATCGAGTTCCATTCATGCATAGGTTTTTTTTATAAACAGAAGTTTTTCCGGTCAATTACAGCCTGGGTCTCTTCAAGACAAGAGTGTCTATAGGCATCGTCTATAGACTATAAAAACCTATGCATTTGTTTGGTTCTTCAAGCGTAACGTAACCCACTATAGTTCGGCCGTTCAGAGAATGCGTTGACACCTATCAGTTAGTCACGACTAGTGATGCGTCGTCAGTTCAATCGCGACGTGTCAGGAACGCATTCTCTGAACGGCCGAAGTATAACTAGCTTAGTGCATCATAAGCCTTAGTTACATTTCTTACGCCTGCGGGCTAATGGGAGATGGCCCGCATAACTAATATTGAAGCTATTATTTATTTTTCATTAGTTAGTTTGTGGAGAATCAGTTATAAGCTGCTATATTAATCTACCGAAAAAAGAGATACCTACGTAATGAATAACTATGGTTGGTAGCGGATTGCCATTAAAGCAAGACCCTAACCGTTATTAAGACCCTTTGTGCCCGAGAAAGGATGCAGGTAACAGTAATAGATAGGACGTAGGACTAGATTGGCATAGACGAGTAGTAAGGCTATTCTCACAGATATTAATGTTTAAGTACTGTTTAGCTGATCGCAACGTAACGTGGTAATCGAAGGAATCGAACTGAAACCAATTAACGCGTTTACTGCCAAGCTTTAGCGATGCGGCCCGCAGCACGTCGGTGCTGTATTGCAGCCATAGAGCGGCTAGTGCGTAAGTGGCAGTCAAAGTGTTAGTTCTGACGATTCTTCTGGTGCCGGCATATACATTTTAAATTATATCTGTATGGGTAAACACACACTTTGATGCAAGGTTTCACAATCACGTCATACGATTGTATGCAACGAATAAAAAAAGCTGACAAGAATTCTAGAAATTCCTGTATATTGCATATATTTTTTAAGCTCTAATGAGTAGACAGGCGGTTCGCAAAAAAAACATGAAATGGGTCCACATTTCATCAATAATAATCAATCCCGGCCCCGGTGCCTACGGCCCGCACACAGCGCGCCCATGGTGTACCTACTCATGTACGGGCACGGCGCGAAACGCACTCACCCCGATGAAGTCCCTCGTTAAGGGATGAAACGTTGGTGTTCACAACGAGGTTCGTAGTTAACCCGCTTACATAAAGAATAATCAATCCTTTGCATAACAAATAATCTCATTAATAACCCTTAACAGATGACTAGCATTAGGCAAATATTACAAAACGTTTCGTAAACCGTATCACTATAATAACATAATATTTAACTATGTATTGTAACTTACATTCACGCACGAGAAGCTCCTAATAGAATGAATGAACATAAAAAGATTATACAGATGGATGCTGTGTGCCACATTGGAAGGTTGTTAGAGGCAGCCGGGGTATTCTGTAACTTTATTATTGTGTAGACAATTTTTGTAGAACATCAATTTTTGATTCTATTTAGTGCCGTCGGAACACAACTAGATGTCGCTAGTAAAAGTGACCGACGGCTAGATCGCGCTGAGGGGAACAAGAACGAAAATATAATAATAACGAAAATATAACAAGAACGCACGGGTTCTTGTTATATTGTTTCAGTGATTTTTTGTTTATAAGCTTATTAGAACGGTAAGGTGTCTTTGACATTACAATAAAGTACTTTTGTGATATTCTCATCAATTATTAAAGCGAGAACTTCATTAGAAGTTTCATAATACTTTTCTACTAATAAAGTTCTATATTATCTGGCTTGATTCCTCATATCTAGAGAAATTGGCATTTTGAGAAATGGTTGCTAAAACCGACAGCGGCCTAAACAAGTACAGCTACCTATGTTCATTATACCTCGACTCGTGACGATAAAGGAAATTTATAGGAATCTGTCAAGCATCGCGTTGCCGAAATGTAACTCGGCACAAAACTTTGAGCCTCCGATACGACTTAACAAAATTTGTCCCATTATTATTATTATTATTAGCTAAATTTAGCAAAACACGGCAATTTTTTGCTAGTTTTATAACTGATAGCCAAAAAGACACAATAATTTATTTTTTTGAGATAACTCCAACTTTCTAGCACACATTCGTAGCAGAATACCCCGCCGGATCATTAGCGGCGCGTGCGCAGCGTGTGCCTCAGCACCATTAGATTCGAAACAGCGCTCGTTGCTGTGTTAGTACTACTCGTAGTTCTATTGGATATCTTCACGCAGGTTCTATTAACGTTGCATTGATTTTAGTCTAGATTTAACGGTATAAAGTTAAGTTTAGTGTGTTGTTTTACTCTTTAGTGACTCTTGAATGCTAATTTCTTACGCTAAGTGTATCCACAACTATAACGCAAAAAGAAAAAAAATATTTAGAACAATATTTTATTCCGTACTTAAACAAAACAGCGATTTAGACAATTCTACTTTGCCATGTTTTTTTTAAATTCAGGCAGCAAAAGTCCATCTTCTCACAATTTTACTTTCACTTTTATAATTACATTACCTACTCAAATGTTTATTTATCAATGACGCATCATCATGCTTACTGCTTACTAGCTTAATTTAAACTATATCAGAGGATATCAACATTTTGAAAGGTTAAAAGTTTCTCCAGGTACCAAGAAATTGTACACACCAATCAGTTATCTAACTCGCACCCCGTATCTAATCTCAGAATCATTGTCCAGCTCATCCATTACTATATCTATAACGCCTGTAGCAGCTGTAATCATCTGACCAGTATTAGGGTCAGCAGCCAACTTCTCCAGCTGTATGGAGCTTTTGTTGTAATTCCAAGTGAATTTTGGCGAAAATACTTAGGCTTAACACTACGCATTATGAGCTAAATCCAAAAAACTAAACTATTTAAAGACCTATTATTACTGCTCTCAGAAAAACTGAAGAGGGAAGCGTAAAAGCAACTAGACTACTCCTTTAAAAAGGCTTTTCAAGTTCATCCTTTAATAATGAAGAACTCGATAAAGAAAATATATTGTAAAGACAAAGTAGTTTTTTACTGAACTACACCACATAACTACCTACTGGGAATGAGCGTTTAGCACCCAATTCATACGTTGAGGTGTTCGAAGTCGTTGCAATTTTGGTCAGTGAGACAACTCCCGAAGGTTGATCAGCAAATTTATGCAATAGGTAATAAAACAATCAAATAGTTTAGATCAAACCTAAAACAGTATTTGACGATTTTAGCTTGAAACCTTGACAGCCCTACCCTGATCCGTGTAATTTGGCGTGTATTTTCATCGCGCCTCCGCCCACTCGCTGGCCATCAATCAAGCGCTCGCGCCGGTCCATTCGTTACCACATGACATTCTAATGCGTCAGGTTTCGCAAGGGCCAACATTTGACCGTCTAGAGTCTAGACGAGCATTGTCTTAGCTGTCTTTTGTTTTGGCGATCTAATTTCAAACGTTAATGTTTACAATTTATGGGAAAACATTATCAAAATTTTAAGTTTGTGTTTCGTGTGCTTGAACTGTTTTCTAATGGGTTGCCTAAACCTGTAAAAAGGCTGAAAATTATATTTTTTTTAACAATACTTACTTTTGGCTAGTAGGACTGAGTGGAACATAGTTTAAGTTACATTTTTTTCTTGTGTGGTAGCAAATAAAACGTTGGTTGGCCCCAAAAAAGCTTATAAAATCAGCTAGCTGTACAATGCCGTATTTTTTTATAAGTTTTTAAAGCTGTACCATATTGTACAGAGTACCTACCTATTTCTCTCCATTGCGAATATTTATAACTCAGATGGGCCAGGAACGATACATCATAGAAATGTGGACTGTTCGCCCACACAAATTCATAGCTAATGCTAACGTTGAATGCATTATGGATCTTATACATGGTCGGAATCAAATGCAAGCGGGTTAACTACGAACCAAGTTTGTGTTAGAAGAATAACAACATCATGATTTCGTCAAATTAAGCTAGTTTTTTTAGCATTTCACTGTTTAGAAAGGCAATGCAACCTGCGCATAGTGTCTTTTCATCATCATTATCATCATCAGCCTATATTAGTCTACTGCGCCCTGTCTTCAGCTTGCCGCAGCCAGTATCTGCCTGCAGTCTTTCGCAGGTTATCATCCCGGAGGATCAAATATTGATACCCCGCCTGGCCTGGCATAGTGTCTAAGATGTTGGTTTATATCACTTAAATAAATACTAAGCCTGAACCACTTTAAAACGCCTTTAAAGTGTCATATTTAGCACCACCACATGCTTCCCCTTGGTGTAGGTATGTGGTGCACTTCTGAAAAATAATTGGACGTTTCTATTGATGTTTTGGTCAGAAGCATATGCATAAAAATGTCAAGGTTATCCGACGAAGCTGCTGCTCTGATTATCTTATTGTTTTTCAACGAACACCGTCCTAAATGTCAATAGAAGAGTTTGGACCGACACAAAGTTTCATGTATTCGGAACTTTAGCGCCTAGATAGCAACGGATGTTACGAAAACTGTTCTCGGGATAAACATTGGTTTGTATTAACATACTCGTTGGTTATTATCGGCGGATCAGTGAGTTATTGTCTGTTTATTGCCTTCTGTATATGGCGTTGAACAAATAGACGCAAAATGCTCTGCAGGAAGTAGATAACCGGTGTTTTCCAGTTTTTCGATTCTTGACTTCGGTTTCTTGGTCAATAGAAAAACCAATCTTTTTACAAAAGCTCAGATATTTTTTTTGTTAGTAAATAGATGTGTCCACTCATTTTGTTTCCTAAAGGTTTTTATTAGATTCAGGCGTTACTTTGCGGAAATCCAAGGCAATTTTTTTTTGACTGTTTTTGCCATGCAGAGGGCTGCATGGCATGCCATTTGGCATGACATTTGTGTAAGGGCGGTGCGCGCGAATTGCATATTGTTCGATCTTATCAGAATTTTTGATAAATATTTATCATCCTAATATTTTGCTATAGATTTGAAAAGTATACAATTTCACCTACTTAGAAGATTGCAAAGAAACATGTCAACGTGACCCACGTAAAATGTACCGTTTTCTAAAAATCTGTACTTTTGATAATGGCCACTAAGTGCTGTTTAGTAAAAATACGCAAGCTCGTCGTGACCATTGCGAGAATTACGTTACTTTCAACCATAATTTATTTCTCAGTCCGAAGAGAAAACAATTTTGATAAATAGAACGCTGCTGTTTTCACTATAAATGGAATTTACTGCGAGTGCTTCACATAAACCAGCTTTATTATAAATGAAAATCGGATGAATTTTACTGTTGTTTGTTCACGAGAGTGGAGTTTTAATTGTGTTTGTTCTATGAAGGGGCTTAACGCATTCACTGCCCAGCCTCGTGCTGCGGGCCGCAGGGGCGCGACCCCGACGCGCCGCCTGCAGGACCTGCAGATGGACAAGTGCGTTGTGGGCTATGAAAGTGTTAAAGCCCCGTGTTAGCCTCAAGCTAAGCAGAGCTTGTGTTATGGGTACTAGATAACTGGATATTTTACATACATAGACACTTTACTACATAGATACATATACATTTTTTTATTATACATAGAAAACACCCAGAACACCCTGAACAAATATCTGCAGATCAAACAAGCATTTGTCTTGAGGCGGGAATCGAGCCCGCAACCTTCTGCGTCGAAGGCGGACCTTCGCCCGCTGCGCCACAGAGATCGTCTAACTTTATGGAGTGTGTTCTGCATAAAAAAACTAAAGCTAGAAATTGTGTTTTCTGTTGTTATTTTAATACCTCAGAAGGTCAGCAGAGTTCAACAGCATTATGATACAGGAATCTCTCAGAATCGATTAGGAATGTTATTCGATTAAATATTCATTGGCGATGTTCGATGATCTCGATAAATCGATGAATTGATTCCACTATGATTGTCCGAAATGGCGCCGTCAACGCAGTAAATTTAAATACAATCAAAACAAGTGTTCGTTTTAACTGTAGACGTACTTTGTGTATGAGAGCAGAAATAAGTAGGCCAGCAAAGTATCTTAGGCTTCGTACACGTGTGTGTATGAAGCCTAAGATACTTTGCTGGCGAAATATTCTTTGTTCCTGCGTTTTTATTTTTGGAGAAACTAATAAGCAACACTAATAGCAAATAAAAAGAGAACAGTGAAGATAAGTAAAATTATTCTGCTGATGTTCAGGAAGTTATAAAAGCACCTACGTATATGTAGATGCTGGCTATTGCAGGCGACAAGACCGACAAATCTGGTTATGAGGTATTTCCTGGATCCAGCTGGATGGTTGGCTGATTGGAAATCACACACAACACTCAAGGGGAGCAGAAGCTCACAGCTTGGTGATAGAATGTCTACGTTAGCAACTTAACTCGGGTAATACCGAAATAACAGAACGTCTCCACTCATCGCGCGCTAACGGTTGTGTTTGAGCCATACGTAGTTTCTCTGTATGATCGACAGTGCAAAACTACCCTCAAATTATCAGCCAAATCAAACAAAACATAAGTTGGGGAAAATGTCTGATCATTTGATGGAACCTTTCCAAAAACTACATAATGGGACCCATCCCAAACCTTCCGGCTATTGTTTTTTTAAATTAGGTATATTTTATATGGCAAAATAGAGCCAATGAAATTGACTTTAAATTATTCAAATATTAATAAGTAATGTACTTATGTACTTACCCAGCCAGATATTTTTTAAATTTTGAGGTTATTTGACTTTAATAATGTCTGAATTATGATAACTTTAGTGAAAAATTAATAAATAGGTATGCAGTTTTTATTTTCTTATAAATTGAGCACATGACTCCTGTCACTGCTTTTCACTCTCATGGTTTCGGATTTGGTCATCCACTCCTATCTCAAAAAGCCACATAATGGTACGAGGTTCGATTCCCGCCTCAAGACAAATGTCTGTACGATCTGCAGATATTTTCCGGGTGTGATGGTTGTTTTCTATGTATATAACAAAAAATATCTATCTATGATGTATTAAGTACCCACAATACAAGCTCTGTTTAGCTTCGGGTTAGATGATGTGTGGATTGTCCAGCATTATTTATTTATTAAAGTATTATAATTATAAAGTTGGAATACTTATCACATAGATAAGTTGTTGCTTACGATCGTGTCATAAAGTTCATACCTGTATCTTCAACTAGCTTTAGCTAACACCCCTCTCAGCAGATCATAAGATTGTTCTCCATTCAGATGCTATCTAGATCTAGGAGCAATTTGAGACTGGCGTCCGGAATGTCAGTTTATCAGTACAGCCGGCGTCAAAGGAAATAACTATTTTCCGCTGGCCGTGTTGCAAGGGTTTTGGCTTGTAAATGGGCAGGCTGTTAAGTTGTCAGATAGGAGGAATGCTTTGGATGTTTGTACGTCATTCTAGTTCCTAAGGAAATACACAAATGCTGGGCAATAACTCAAAAGACATTTTAATAAAAAAATTGTTGGTAGGTTTAATTTTTACTGTAATTACAGGAGCTATATGCTGCGCGATTCCTGTGAGATATTGGGGGCGACCGACGTGTGCCCAATTGTGGGATGATATGGGTAAGAAAAATAGGGCACATGAATCAACCCTATTCAAGAAATAACCAGAACCACCAGATTTTATAATACTATACTGGCCAGAACACAACAATAGGCTATTATCGAACAGTACCTACTCCAAGCTCAACCTTAGGTACGATATTTTGGCAGTTTTCGAAAATCAAACCAACAATCGATACAAAACTGTGTACAAAAATTTATCTATTCGTTCATTCACGTATTCAATTCTTCCATAATATATCACTTATTCTAACCATTCCACACCGTGAATAAATTCAAATTTCTATATCTATATTTGGTCAGTGGATGCAGTGCGAAACTAACGCTGGTCCGAAATGACACCGGATCGCTGAGGGCGGTCGGCTTTGTTCAAATACCGTGCCAACGACCTGTGCGTAACCTGTACATGTAGGGATGTGACTAGTTATAGAACTATGTATGAAACTATGGTATTATATCAAGTATAACAAAAAAGTATGCACCTAGTAGTAGATAAAGGGGTTAAAATTACTGCTAGATATTAAAATATTTTTTTTTTATTGTTATCGGTTAGTGTATTTGATACAGCCTTGGTGGATGCGTAGCGTCCTCACACCAGGACACAGTAGCACAAATTATTGAAATGGAAAAGGCAATGGTATGGTGGGATATACACATCGTGACAGCACGTAGGAAATTAATAATAATAATAGAAGGTATTTAGTATACCAATTGGTGTTCAATATTTTATGTCCAGAAATCTATAAATACCTAACTATCGTCAACATTGCCACTCGCGGAGTATCTCCTAACTCCACCTTAAGTTAGTCGAGCTCTTATAAATTTAAACTCTCTCATTGTCGAAGTTTCTCCCTATCAGCCTACGCTTATCTAATAGCATCAACATCATAACTAGTAAAATTATCTGAAAAGTTTATCGGAAGCTGCACCCCTGCGCGTGCGTCACTTCCTCACTCAGTCGGCGGGCGGCCGTCGCCGGGGGCAGTCGTGCCCTTGCGTAATGGGTTCAGCGGTCCCGTTCTACCGTCATTACATCGGGAACTCTAATAAACCAGATTAAAACTAGCAGAGTTATGATCGGTTTTGATCCTATTTCGGATATCTACCGATAATTCGTTGGGAGTTTTAGGCCCGTATTATGAAAGCTTGCTTAGTCATAGATCTATGCTTGAGTGACGTTTATTCCATAGAAAAGAGTTACTCAAGCATAGATCAATGACTGAGCAAGTTTTTATAATACGGGCCTAAAACTCCCAACGAACGAACGGGCCCTGATTCCTTTTATTTTATTCTAGTCTTTTGGTATTTTCTCTATTTAGGATGATGAAAATGAATGTACAGCTTTCAATACATTAAGTAAATATTTTTTTTTTATCATTTTGATCTAGATATCAGATTGGAAATGGAGATTTTTTTACTCTTCATACTAATTTAAACACAATATTTTATCCACGAGCCAATTTAATTTTAAACTCAATAAAGTTGATGTATAACGCTGATAAAACTACAATCGTACAACACTTTTCAATCAAGAAAATTCATTAGTTAAACCTAATTAGTAAATGTCTTAACGCGGTGTCATCTACTCATTAAAATCACATAATTTGCAAAGATGAGACAAAATGATTTAATTAATGTTGTTATACCATTCAATTAAAAGATGTATCTTGAATAGTAAAACCAGTTCTGTATAGGAAATAAGTTACATAAAAATTTTCACTAAGATCTTAATCTTAATATTTTTATAATAGCATAACATTTTAATAGTGATACAAATGATGCAGCTCATAGTAATATCCTCTTTATGTCTATATATTATTATTTATCTATTATTATTTATAGGAGAATATATAGATAAATAATAATATATAGACACCACCGACCGTTGACGTCTTGCGCAGACGAAAAAGAAAACAAAATGACAGGTCGCGGAAATGGCTGAAAGGTTCTTGGCAAAGGAGGTGCGAAAAGACATCGAAAAGTCCTTCGTGACAACATCCAGGGTATCACAAAACCAGCAATCAAGACACGTCGAGGCGGAGTGAAAAGGATTTCTGGGCATGAGGAGACAAGAGGAGTTCTGAAGATATTCTTCCAAGAAGCTCTTATCACATTCTCCAAAATGTGATAAGGGACGCAGTCACATACACCGAGCAAACGAAGAGGAAGAAATCCTCCAATTTCCAAATCGGTTCATAATTGACGGAGAAATCGACGAACATATATACATAAAAAAAACATATATATACAGCCGAACATAGAACCTTCTCCTTATTTAAAGTCGGTTAAAAAAGCCACATCACGGCAAGCGCATCTGGCATGTCGATGGTTTCTAACAAGAACCTCATTACTGTTCAACGAAAGTGTCTCAAGATCAGCTCAAAAACCAAAACCACAGCTGCGGTCGAGCGACCGATGGCGCGTAACGTCCGACAAGTGAAAACTCACAAATAACCATCCATTAGTAGCCTGCAGCGGCGTTTGCAACCAGCAATTTCACCCAGATTTATATCATCCATACGGCATTCGACCACGAGAAAATGTGGGAAAATCTTCACGCAACCAGCAATTTGATAAGGCGAATCATCGCTCTGGTTCGCGTTCGAAAACGACAGTTTCCGTTGACTGATGCGACCGGTTGCAGCGAGAAAACTCGATCGATCGGGAAAAGTAGTCTGAACATCCTTTTGCATCAGATATATCGTAAATACCGCCGATACTTGCCAAGATAAATATAAAATACCTAATCACATCTTGGCGACAAAACGACGTTTTTATTTTTAAATCCTATTGCATATTAGAGTGAATAGTCCGATGTTTACATTGATTGGATTATCTTATTTTCATTGCAAAGAGAGCGTCTTATATATTTTTTTTTATGACTACTGAGCTATCTTTGGCATATGCCTCCCTCATCTTATGACACCATCAACAAAAAAATGTTTTATTATATCCTAAAATTTATAAAAAAGAGCTTATAAGAAACTCAAAGTAAACTATAGCCTGCGCAACATATCTAAACGTCTTAATTAACCCAATTGAACCAAAGAGTACAAGTCACACACAAAAATGACCAAGCTTCAACAATGATGGAGCAGGTACCACCGAAATTACAATGATTGATGTTATGGCTCGACGGCCGAGATGAGTCAGGGCAATAAACACGGACGGTATCCATAAAAACTGTTTTAATGGTGTGAACGTCGTGTGGTCACATCAAAAAGTCTCATATGTCATCACGGTTATATTCCATATTCTTCACGTAGAAGCAGCGGTTAATTACAACCCACAAAAAGTATGTCAAAGGTGGTGGAAGACTGAAAATTCTCACGTACTTGATGTTTTTGAGCTTCTCTACGTGACTGTCTGGTATGGCCAGGAATTACTCTATGGCCTTTATAATTGGACTCTGTCTTTAAACGGAGACAATTGACTCGATGTGGCGTATATTTTAACGGCTGGTGGAGACGTGTTGGTAATAATAAACGCTCAAGGCATAAACAGTAATACAGAAGGTAGTTTGAATTTTTTTGTCGACTGGACTCTAGTCTCTATAGTCTTGGCAAATAATATACGACTCAAATGAACTTTCAGACCGTAGTCGGTAATACGCTTCGCTGTTGATAATACAATACAATACAATACAATACAATACAAATGTTTATTCTGTAATAAAAGATACAAATAGTTTTACCATAAATGAAAACACCTTTTAAGTATAATGATATACTTGTATTAGGTGTTTTCGCTCTTCCACGTCTTCTATTAATACTAGATAACAGAGGATTATAACGGTTGGCACTAAAAAAGTTAAGTAGAAAGCCTAGAAGCTATATTTGCTATCGTAACAAATGTCCAGCCGAGGGCAAATATCATCAAACCCATGCAGCGGTTTCTTTGTAGCAATCTCTAATTTCTTAATCCTAATTGAATTTGTTTGTTCCATGACTTCGTTGCGATAGCCAAGCCATGGCATCGCTTCAGGCGGTCACTGCTGATCGATTGCTGCTACGAAATATCCATCGAAGGTTAGATAGATGGTCTTGTATTATGATAAGACCTCTTTTGTGCTCTGTGCTTTAAATGTGAGCCTTCTTATCAGTCTAATGGAAACTTTTATTTATGTTATAAATGTAAATGGAGTATGAAGGCCGGAAGACGGCTGCTCTTAATTCTACCGTTTCCCACGATGTATATGTGATTGATAAAATAAGGGTAACTTCGATGCTCGTAATTAAGACGCCAACGGCTGTTGGTGGGCATTTCCGATTTTTGCAATGAGCGCTTCAAATTAATAGTATTTTGCAAAACCGACCGACATTTTTTCGTAACGTGGGTATCAGTTTTTTATGTTTCCTCTGAGTTTTGACATAAAGGAAAGGTTTTGTCGCTCTATAAATATCGATGATCGTAAAATGAGATCGCACGTTATTTGCTACAAAACTTGGCAGGAATATGGTATGTAAAAATTTCCGGCTTTTTTGTACAATTAATATGCTACTTTATTCCATCTGCTCTACATTTTGCTGTCATCACCATAAATTAGTGCCGTCCAGTTAGGAAATGTCGTTGCTAATCCTTATTTCTGCGTAAATCCGTCAACGTTGAAATGGCGACGTGTGTTTGCAGACGTTTTCACAAGATTAGATAAGTAACTCTATATAAGGGGATTTAGATTTATACAAGGTAACTGAATAGTTAATGTCCGGTGTAAAATTGTCACTCGTTTCATAACAGTGCGGATTTCACAAAACAGTCAAAACCGCAAGGGCCGCGGTGGTGTGCTGCGACATCGAGGAAGCGAAAGCGAATCAATCGGCTTTATCAGGTCTGTGCGTGACCGAGGCCGTTAGGAAAGGGAAAATGGGACAGAGGCACCACGAAAAATAGAAGAATGGCCCGGCAGCGCGCTTCACCGCCGAGCGCGTGACGCATCGCCGCGCGTGCCACATCCCCGTCGCTCGCAGTCACGACTCAGATCAATATGGTCATCGAATGCTAAATCTGGGAGCATCGATTAATTGAAATTCTTCCACGGCTAATCGCAAACAAAGAATCGAGATTAGTCTAGCCTTGGCGAATGTATAGGTCAAGCGGCACGTGCGCTATCCACGATCCATCACGGCTAAACGTTCTATGTGGAGTATTTCTGACATAAAGATAAGCTGGCTGAACCCGAGACCTTTTCGATCTAACATTTTACAATTGCGCCACTGTGAAATTGCGGCTGGTTGGTGGGCAGTTTTATTTATATTGCTTGTAGTGCGGGAGCGATCACGAGCTGGTAATTGATGCTTTTGCGGCGCGCGTGCCTTTAGCACAGATGGAATAATAGCTATTACGTACTGAAGTTTCACTCTTACCGAGAATCATGCAGCCGTCTTAGGCAAATTATCTTTAGTCGTAGTCATCTAATCTACCTACGTGGCCTACACTGCATCTCTAGACACTGCCAAGCAATCAGTAAAATATTAGACCTATCAATAGGAACCCAATAAACTTGACCTAGGTAGTTTTCGCTTAATAATTTCTCCCTAGGAAACATAAACTTAAAACAAAAGCATCACGATTAAATAAACATCATATTGGCAAGATTTTAGAGTGATTGTGCAGAAGCTTGCGCCTGAGCATGCCGCCCATCGCACGCCGCCCGTTATAAGTGATCTAACGCGCTGAATGAGCACGCTACTAGTGAAGATAGGTAGGTTACTCAATGACGACCTACTTACCATTCATTTGGAGCTTTAAGTTCTGTAGTTGCCCATTAACTTACAACTATTTGGAAAGTTTCAGACAACTTGTGGAGTTTCATCAGTCTGTTCTACCTCCGAAAAACATCTAGATAATAAAAATCAAATATATCGAACAAGTCTGTATAAAACTGTAGCCAAATTGATTGCATCCAGTCATACTCATAGGAGAAAAGTGAAGGTCTCATAGGAGAAAAGTGAAGGAGCGCGTTGAAATCTTTTTTATGAATACGAACGAGAACGTGCTTAGGGAGCCGAAGTAACCACATTTTGTTTAGAATTCGTTGTATGAAATCATACTGAAAATTTGTATTTCGTTATCCTGTACATTCTGGATAGTGTTCACCGGTATTTAAAGTTTCCGTATTCCGTCTATTGTGTGCGTCGAGACTTTGTAATAATTTCACTTGTTTGGATTCGTTTTGTTTAATTTGGATTCGTTCTGTTTGGATTCGTTTTGTAAATTTTTATATCACTTTCTGCCCTTTTTGACTATCACTGACTTTAGGCTCAGATAGATATGCGTTTATCATTACTTCTTCTAAATTTGTTTTGTTAATAAATATTGTCAACAAAAACTACTAAACCTAATAAAATACCACCGCAATAAATCCAAACTTCCGCTAATAACTTGAAATCAAATTTACGACCAGAGCGGAATCCCAAAAACTGATTAAGCTATTACTCTTTAATTACTTCAAACGTACTCCGGTTTTAATATACTTTGATGGAAGAATTATAGATTTCAATAGAGATTTAATGGCTATAGATGAAGGTCTCATCGTTCGTAAAGAATGCATTCACTTTACCGCTAGTATCTGCAATTTCAGAAGTAAATGAAAATTATAAATCTCGTTCTATAACCACTTTATAAGTGAGTGACCACTCTATTTTGATGTAACACATCATTTTCTATCGGTTCGTGATCACACCAAATTCGAACAATTTTGGATTCGTTCAAGTCCGAAAGTTATTTTTTTGGTACAAAGCTTGCCGTAATTTCAACCATTAGACCAGAAAGCTGTGTCTTTACCTACAAATTGAAAGTGAAATCATTTAATGATTGTTTTACTCAGGCTTTTCAACCATGTCAGTTTGAAACAATTAAACAGATATCATTTAAGTACATGCCTACTCCTCCACCTCCTATATTGGTCCACTGCTGGACCCAGGCCTCCCTCTGATAAGCGCCGTCTTGGGTTTTATCTAACGGGAGGTAATGCCCATAATCTCCATGCTGGGCATGCTGGTTGGGGATCGCAGTTCATTTGGAGAATTATTCTGCAGGGGACGCTGCTGCCCACCCCCGGTGGATATCCCTTAGTCGCCTCTTACGACACCCGCGGGAAGAGTTGGGTTCATGTTAACTATTACTGAATAATTTTAGTTATAGTTTTTATTTATTCGGGGTAAGAAACAATTACAATCTTAGCCTAATTATATAGATAATTATTCTAAGTGTAATAATATCGAAGATTTCATAACGAACCTGTATTTTAAAGAGAAAAATGCTAATAAATATTTTGCTACAAAGTTGAAGACGCAATGAGGAAAAAACAAACGTGGACAGATCTAATCATCACATATTTGAAGTTTTTACTTAATAGTTTAAGTAACATCCTCTCAATAATTGTGAATACATCCGTTCTTACTCAAGATTCATAGAAATCTCATCATATGCCAATTGATGCCATGCATGTACAGGCATTCTATGAATACATCAAATTCAATTACTTACAATGCTTACTCGGGAAATTTCCAAAGGAATAATAAAAATGCATTGCAAAACTACAGTATATTGCATACAGATAGACTGTACCTTTCAATAAGGCGTTTGTATATTAAAAACTCTATTTAACTTAGAAATCTATTTATGTAATTGTTATGATACTCAGTAGATGGCGTATTTAGAAGATAAGAAACGACGGAACTTCATCTCTCCATCGACTAATAACGTGGTAGTATAATTGGACCGCGTAAGTGTGTCCGTTTTATGCTGAGATCTCGATAAACCGGTCGGTAAAATCTCCAACGTATCATTACTAGTTTCTATTTGTATTAAGTATTTGTAATTTTCGTACATTGATTTGTATTAAGAGCTTTAGAGGGGTTTGTGAGTGGGTTTGTAATGTATTATGTCAACTTTCAAATATCAATTATAAGCTGTAACATTCGGGAAATAGTGACATAAATTAAAATATTTTTATGCTTTGCCTGGCATTTTTAATACTTAATTTAGATTGAATTACCCAATACTTTTATAACCCATGCCCATTTAGTTACAATTTTATGATATAATTTTTATATGATTGTGATAAATATTCTTAAAAAAAAAATACAATTCAATAATAAAAACAAATTAGAACTAGTATTTACAATTGAAAACAATTAAGCTAACTGCAGACTATTGCAAACAATCTACAGGTAGCTCAACTGATCCATATCAATACCAGTCGGAAGCGTCCCCAAGACGCTGGCTGCATTGCCCCGCTGTATGGCAATGCTGATGCACTGCGCCAGATAACCACCAATACACTTTAATAAAATAAACATGTATAAACATGTAATAAAATAAAACATAGAAGGTATTATTCCAATTCAATTCCGCCAATTGTCGCTTATTCTTAATTATTCTTTTGTAAATTATTTCTAAGTTAAGTGTGCAATAAAGTATTATCTATCTATTCAACCTTTAATATAACAACAAGTATTTCAAAACAATAATTAGAATTAAACTTTAATCAAGCTATGTACAACATACAACTTGTCACAACAATGTTATATTAAACTAAAATTCTACTGTAGGAAGTATAATATTACATTTTATACTTACTACGATTTTATTTACATTTAGAACCTATTGTAACTTTGCTAGTACTGTAAATTAATTATTGATTTACTCAGAAGCATCCGACTGCTACTGAATAAATGTTATAAACATTTATTTAATAATTTACACTGGCTTGCGCTCGCGCCTCGTTAACTCTACTATGTTACAAGTTACAACCTTCTTGTATCTACCTTATTTCCATATTACCACACTTTAATAACGCGATTCACTTTTTGACGCTTCAAATGACTTTATCTAGGATCTTAACACTACAATTTATATACATTGAATCTTAAAAGGTACTAACACGTTTTACGATATTGTGCGAAGTTAAATTTATTATTTAAATCGGATTTTACTAGAAATTCTAGGAACTAGAAGTTGCAGAGATCTGGGAGAGAGTGTACCTATATTTTTGTATTTCCCTTATTTTTGTATAACTATGTGTGTGGGTATACATCAATTCTTTATTCAGAGGGTAGTGGATAGGGTCTGATACTTAGGTTTGTTATAATGTTTTCGAACCTGTAGTTAGTAACTGTTATAGCAAAGTGCACAAAATAAAATATGAATTGAAATACTACGATATGAAGTAAACATACTCGTAAGTTACGTCGCTATCCAACCTCATAACGTATAAGTACCATAGCTGTAAATAGATTTCTCTTTAGAGATCTTCATCGCACTTCAAAAGAGGGTGAAACCAGTGAACCAGTTTAGCAGATACGATTACTGATACAAAACCGCGTAATATTCAATTGTAGGAAACCGCAGAATCTAGAAGATCCGTTGCTTTGGATGCATAGACAGAGGAAAGTGGGCTGCGAGCTCATTCACAATTTTGTTTGATGATCTGATATAAGTGATTTGCTTTGAAAATACACTTTGTATTGCAGTGAAGGTTTTAAACAATCGTTTTGATATGCAGTAAGATATACTTTCGCCTACACAACTCATAAAATGATTATTTTTTGTGTTGTGTAGGCGATTTTAATTAATTGCTGCTAGGTAAAACTTTCCGAGGTATGAACAGCTAATAAGGAACAACAACTACTGCACGGGTGTTAAGAGACTAGACCTAGGAAACAGGTTAACTTAGGGACTTAGGGACTTAGAGGTTTTAAATACATCAGCTTAGTTCAGTAAAATATAACCAATAATCGACAACCTGGTGAATGTCGCGGGAAGCCGCTGGATGCGTGCAATGCAGAATCGGTCATTGTGGTGACCTTTAGGGAAGGCCTACTTCCAGCAGTTGACGTAGTTCAGCTGATTTAATGATGATGATGATAATCACTAAACAATCATACGCCACATCACGCCAAGTATACTTATTCAAATCAATCGAATCAAGCAGGAAGTCAACCAGATTAGCAATTTCCATAAACGCTTCTCATAATTGCAAAATTAAATTACCAATCAAATTACCAATCTGCTATACTATAGTTCTGCTCTAACATTCTCATAATTTAAATTTGAGCTTGTTTAGTATACGAAAAATATAGACTAGTGATATGGGTACTAGGCGTAATTATAGAGTGATGTCAATATTTACATATGAACGGCCTTTAAGCTACTTATGAAAACGTGTTTGCTTAGGTAATAGGCTAATTTGATACATTTGTAATGAGTTACTGCACCGGCACTCCTTTTGGCCTAGATGACATAGATGTACAGGGTAAATTAAATTGAGTAGTTTACCAAGACGCAACGGGAAATATATCTTAGTATTTTTTTACACACCAAAGTCGGCGGGCCACCGACAAGTTCACCAAATACTGTCGGCTGCCTAAAATATTCATATATACGCTGAAATACCATACCAACCCGCCGGGCTGTGTTGCTGACGTTGGTAGACTCCATATCGATCAATAATTTATTATTCTTATTTGAACTGCTGATTAAGACGCACACAAGGTACTTCAAAGCATTCAGGCGATTGATTTTGAAAGAAGGTATAGATATCAAATCAATAAAATGGCACTAGGAAACGTCAAACATTTTAAAACCGAAAATCAAATGTGGATAAAATTCTTTTGCAATCCAAGGCAGTTGAAACAACACAGCAAATGCTTTAATCAAAACAGCTTATTACTCGGAAAAAGGGAGAAATTCCTCGGAAAATTTCTCGAAGGCGGTCGTTTGCTGCACGATTATATCGGAACATGTAATGCGTATGCAGTTCCACCTTCCATGTAGGGACGCGAGCGATAGCGTGACAAAGAGGTAGAGCAACGAAATATATGTCAAATAGTAGAGTAAGAGTATTTAAATTTTATAGACTGAATGGCGTATCTAAACGCGAATCAAGTCTAAGTCTCAATCTGACTGATCGGACGTAAAGACCATAGTTGGTTTCATTGGCAGAGTTTTATAGAAAGCCGAATCTCGGGAAAACAAGACGGAAAACCCTGCAAAAGTTATTTTAACTACAAATGGACTACTAAACGAATAAAAATTTAAATGAGTTTGATAACATAAAGAGGAGATATAAATTGATCTACGGTAAGAACATAAAGGCCTTAACAGGCCTTCCTTGATATGCCGCCTATGTCCAGCATTGGACTAGCATAGGCTGTATGATAATGTAATGATGAAAAACATGAAACTCATCATGTTATTTCAATAATTCTTCAAACCAGTAGTGAAAAGAAAAGTGATTTCTAAGAAAAGTGTCGCGTTGATATAGATTATTGATGCAAAAAAGTGTAGAGTCACTTTCATAACAAGAACTCCAAGAAAACGCAAGTGATTCTGTCTGTGAACACCAATTTTTGTTAAAATTTTTCTCATGGCTGAGAATTAAATGATAATTCAATTTTTCATACAAGTTCGTATACATTTTTTTAGTCTAGCAAGCTTCGCTTACATTTCTAACTTACATACGCAGTGAAAACTACTTAGATAGTAAAAAGGGGAGGCAAAATCTTAATTTAAAGAAAACTTTGGATATTGTAAAATCGGTTTTTGTTTCGCGCTCTTCCAGTATAAAATGCAGCATGTTACAAGGTATTACAACGTACTTCTATCTGTAGTAGCCGACTAATCGCAGCCCCGGGGTCAAACCGTGTAGGAGCCCGTCGGCCCTCCACGATTATTATAATAAGCCCAGGTAGCCATTATAAAGTTTGCCCATCGCCCTTTTATACCTTCATCTACTGCTTTTAAATTATCTTCGCTTCAAACTTTACGATGGAAGCTTGAGCGAAAATAATTAGCGGTAAATGAGATCTAGGTCGGTACTCACTTGCGTAAAATCTTGTTTTAGTTGGTAACCTACCAGCCCGTAGCCCGTATTTTCACTGTGTCTTAAGTGTGTAACTTTTGTGTCATAAAGGATCAAACTAAAACATATACTACCTAACTAGCGATGATAAAAAAAGTGATAGAACGCACTTGTAGGTTCTTCTGGGAAGCAATAAGTGCAAGTCTTAAAAGATTTATAGGATGTTTAGCGGAAAAGTGTGGGTTGATGTAACGATTGGAATTCGCACTTACCTATTAGCGCTTGGACGTGGTAGCTTTGAAGAATCTCATTTGCGGTCGTCAGCTTGGCGGCGGTTTGTCAACACTGAAAAAAAACAAAATAAGATATTTTTTGAGTAGTAATGAATTTTCACATTTGTTTAGCTGTCATGAGAAAAAGAATCACTACAAAAATAACTGCAAAAGAAAAGCTGTCAAATCAAACCAATGCCCTTGTAGTGTCTCTACGTTCCGAATAAGAATTTTGTGAGGTCAACTTTGTTATGACGCAGTCAAAATAAAAAAGCTCTCAAAACAATAATAAGCTTATTTCAACTAATAAGCCTGATTTTGATGACAAATAAAACGTTGTTTGTAGTCATAACAACTGTGATTGACGAAATAAGTAATAACGGTTGTTAACGAATAATAAGGCGAGTTGCGACGTTAATTTCACTGATATCTTTCGCAATTTCAATATTTCTTCAGACGTCCCTAAAGTTGCGTTGCGACAATTTTTTATTTGCAATATTTTATTCCGAAATGTTAAATCTTACTCAGACAGATTGGCAATGACAAAGGTACGATACCATGTAACTAAAGGAAATGAAGTATAATTTTGTGATCTCTGAACTTTGCAGTTTCTTATGCTCTATATTAACCACTAGAGTAAATCAACAATGACGAAAATTGGGATTTGTTCGTGTTGTTGTCATTTTAGCCTATCGACTTGTTGGCCGAGTCATGGCAGGCCTAGCTTATACTTTTATTTTACATGTCAAATGAAACAAAACAAACGACGTTTAATAAAGCCTGTCAAACAAAACAATGGCCGAGTGGCCATCTTGTGAATGGACCATTCCCATCTCACAAA
Source organism: Eupithecia inturbata (assembly GCA_963662085.1). NCBI lineage: Eukaryota > Metazoa > Arthropoda > Insecta > Lepidoptera > Geometridae > Eupithecia > Eupithecia inturbata. The sequence goes on from OY759195.1 coordinate 8,120,982, forward strand.
CTGATGTTTTAAATTTTGCGTTCTCATTATAGAGTCTGGCCAACGAAAGCTGTCCACGCATTATTTTCAGAAGTTTTGATATGGCATAATTTAAGACTGTCAAAATTGACACATTACGAACACAAACGAACTTGAACCATTCTTATTACATCTTGGGGACAGTAGCAGTAGCAGCGAAGAAAGTAACGAAGCTGATTCAATATTATCAGGTGTAGAGTTTTTGGAATTTCTTAGACAGCTTTCGTTGGCCAGACTATAAAAACGCTACGAAGTTTACGGGATCATCTAGATCCCGTAAACTTCGTATCACCTATAACTTCTTCCCCTATTTTCTTCTACTACAAATTATTTTTTCAAATCGATCGAGCCTTCGTCTCCCTAAAACTGAAATTGTTTTTTTCAGCGATTGATACACCCAAGCACTGAGAGATCGATTTGTTTGAAATGACTATGAAATAGCGTTGACTCTGCTAAGTATTTAATATGAGCGTAAAATATTTCTTTACAGCCATGGAATCGATTAGCAGCGCGGTTTACGATGCGCGTGCACAGCTGGGCTGCCAACTTATCTATAGATTATTTAGAATTTCATACATTTAAACTCAGAATGTAGGCTGTTATTTTTCAATGAATCAGATCAAAAATTTGGAAGTAGAAAAAATACATAAGTTTTCTAGACCATTCAGTTAGTTTATAATGTTTTTAAAATTTTAAATGTTAAAACAATCATAATTATGTAAGAATACTCGTAAAAGAACACGTTTATGAAAAAATAAAGTCCTAAATGAAGCCATTTAAAAATTTATGCGCAGAAAAAAAAAATCATAGAATAAGAAATTGATCCCCTCGGGATCCAGAATCACGTGATGTGTATTAAACCGGAAGGGGGTCCTTTCGCTTAATACACATCACGTGGCACCTATACAGTAATCGAAGGGTTTTGCTAACCTTCCAGTATATTTTTTAGTAGTATGTACATCAAAAGATCAATTTGTTGATTATGTATTGAGAAAATAAACTATTTTACTGACAATGAATACGTAATTATATTCCATGTAGCCAGCCCCGCATCTTTTAATTTCTGATCGATAGCAAAAATTATCTAAAAACTGGCAACACTGCTCTTCTTGAGTGCCGGCTTTATTGCTCTATAGCTACGTTTAGCACAACTTGACTATATACTTGTTAATAACTTTCCTTTAATGACTCCGCTTCTAAACGGCGAGCATTTTAATCGAAAATAGTTTCTGGTCCAAGTTATCTGGAGTCGAGGAAATATCAATATTTTCCATTCAACTAGATAGCTTAATTTAGCGTTATACAGTTTAGTATTATTTAATTGCCTAGCTGGTTCGAATAATCGATGATTTCTTGAAGGGAAACTAATTAAAACATAGATTGGGTCACGACTCTACGGTCTATGTATTACTCAGACTCACAAAAGTAGGGTTCATAAAAACTACTTTTCAACATCAAGATTCCTTTCTAGTATTCTAGGTAGCTTTTTATACTTGTTTAGTTTAATTTTGTAATGAAAGTTAGACATATGTATACTCCCAAGGTGGCAGGACGATCGCCGGAACAACGGCGAAAATCGCCGGAAATGAAAACCTTTGGCGATCTTTAAGGGGTCATTATGTCCAGCAGTGAACCTTTTTTGCCAGAGATTTGGATAACATCTCACTCAATAGCTTGCGTTCAGTTTAAAAGCAGGAAGCAATGTATCATTCATCGTAAATTCAATAACTTAAGAAAAATTTTATATCTCTACAATATGCTTCATGTAACAATAACAGATGTAACAGAGCCAACAATGCGGTAGGTCTATTCAAATGGCATTTAAATTTAAAATTGCCGCATATTATTGCATAACATATCATCTGCTATTCAAGCGAACGCCAAACAAATCATATCAATAACATAGCTTGTAGTCAGAAGAGCTTGTTCGCTTTATTTTGATTCGACTTCACCTAAATAACTTATTATGGCAATGCAGCCAGCGCGTCTTCGGGACGCATCCGACTGGTATTGATATGGATCAGTTGAGCTAACTCTAGATTGTTTGCAACAGTCTGCAGTTAGCTAAATTATTTCAATTGTGAATACTAGTTATAATTTTTTTGTTTATAAAGAAGAAAGGAAAGAAAAAAGCTTATTAGTTACTTACAGATATAAAAATATAACAAAAAACATTCAATAAGAATGTGACCGGGTTAACAATAAACCTTGTTTGTGTTGGAAGAACAAATGAATGGAACGAATTCGTCAAACTACGACATACAGCTTTTAAAGAAAATCGAAAAAAATATTACTCACCACCAAGGTTCAACCTTAGTCACCACTAAGGTTTTGTGTTTTTATAGTGCGTATGCACACTCAGGGAATCAAATAAATTAAGAAGCAAAAAGGAGGTCGTAATTTTTTGGGATATTATGAAAATTCTTGGAATTCACTCGCTCATTACGCTCATGTTTTTATTTGTTTTATTTTAAAAAATACAAACCCCTTCCTACGGCTGAACTAAGTGGTGGGTCTTAAATATAGCGTAATAATTATAGAATATCGCACAATAGCACAAAAAAATCGAACCTATTTTGGAAATTACGGGCACCGGCTAAGGTCTTCCATATTTCCTTTCACATTTTACGGTTTCACCCCAAATCTATATTCTTAAATTCCTCATCTATCTCCCAGAAAGCCATGATTAAAAAAACAAAAAAACAATAGTGGATGTAATGAGCTAGCTGAGTTTGAGCTTCACCAATGATGACTTTGTTTCATAACGATGATACCTCAGATGATACGGTTGCTTAACAAGATAGATGCTATTGTGGCATGTACGAATGAATTTCTCTGCAAAGGCAATAATAATTTGTAGATAATAATTCTTCAGAATTGAAACTGATGGTGGAACTGACAGCGGCACTTCTCAGTTAAAAACACACTCTTTCCTTCGGAATGTAGTCATTATGGCCTATCTGGATCCAAAAGCTAGTTTATCTAAAAATGTTTCACTCCTTGCGAGCCTTTTTCCGGAATAAAATGTCCTTCCTCGTGATACCATCTATATCCTTGCATAGTAAGACGTTTAGGCGAGAAAAGTCAGCGGGACAAAATAAGTTTCCTATTCTAAATATGAGTCGACTAGTTTCAAAACCAGCAATTTTACTTTTTCAAATAATGTTGGGAAATTTAAAAAGAATATCCTATTTTCTTTGCATTATCCTTGCCATTACAAAACTAATTCAAATAGCAACTTAGATAATAGATCTAGTAAAACCCTATTTTAGCATTATTAATTCTGCAAGAATCACAAATTATGTTTTAATTTTACAGATTGCCTACTTTTTGAATCCTAATTTTACATAAAATATATTTATTTAAGGATACTGGGTGGATAGGCGACCTAGAGGTCCTGGGTATTCTGGGTGGGTGGTCATAATGATTCAATAAGTTATTTTAAGACTACTAACTACTAAGATTAGGATGCTAAGGCTGTCAAATCGGCCCCCACAAAAGTCAGTGACGAGTTGATGACTTAACCAAAATATTCTGCACTATAAAATACGTAATGAAAACTCGTAATGATCTTTTCTCATCAAATCTCCAGCCGTTGCCACACAATTCACTATCACACGCAACATATCAAGCACAATAGCCAATGATTCCAATGTGCGATGGGAGCATTCTTCTGATTCATACGACACTGTAACAATACTAACTCATCTGGGTTAAGGTGAATTTATCTAACTCGAACAATAAAACTAATGGTTGAATTAATTAAATCATCTTTGAGAATTTTGATCGTGGTTTATTGAATGTTTTGATTGATTGTAATTCTTGAGTATCTACATAAGCTTTTATCATTCATGCAGCCTATGCTTATGCACTGCAGAGTATTTTTGTCAACGGGTTAGTAGTGATTCAAGATGGCTTGTAAAAGAGTCTACACACAAAATATATCTAGGCCACCGACAAGTTGACAGAACACTGTCAGTAGCCTAAAATTGCTGCCTTCAATTCCGGGCTGTGACGACGGGTTCGTCGTACATTAAATAAAGGACCTTTTAAGATATTCATGAAACCAGAAAATAATAAAACTGGTAATGTTTATAACATTACCTGTCTACTTAGAAGGCCACCAACAGGAGTAGGTACTTTTCAACATCCATACAGCTATCTTCAAAACAGCGGATGCTTTGCGCAACCTCACATGGGCAAGTAACAAATACCCAAGGCCATTGAAAAAAACCCGAGTGGGTCGTTTAAACTAAATATTATAGCTTCCACATAGATTATAGACGATCCGATGCACAATTGCGGTCGTAGAGCAGTGCTTGGGTCGAAATTATAATAATTAACATTACTTGTCTGGGCCAATTCAGTCGTAGTACAATAATTTGCTAGATTGCTGTGTTTCGTATTGAGAGGATGACTATTTGTTTCTGTGTTGAGCAGGTGTCTAGTGTAGTTGAGTGTAAGTAGATTGTTTATAAAATATGTGACAGACTTCTTCACTTTACGACGGATTAAAAATTTAGTTTCCGCGATACTATATGTCTTGTTTGATGCATTCACTGCACAGGTCCTGCGGGTTGCGCTGCAGCTAGTATGACTGCTAATTTTAATAACATAGCCTGACTGTGTAATGTAATGTACCAAAACTGTGTAATTTTGAATTTAATTTGATTTTGTTTGTATGTTTAATATGGATTATTTGATTATCTGAAATAAATGAATACAATACAATATCCGATGAACCATTTTTTCTCCTAAATCTACCATTTTTTAAGAAAAATTCTGGAGATTGTGTAATTCTTTGCTCATTGCAGCTATGTAGCTGTTTCTTAGCTTATTCTTAAGCTGTTTGTTATCGAAAACCAAAACAATAGATACAATGATGTACTTATTACCTACTAGTAAAATAAATCGAGTTGTTACTACATCCGCATGTCTTGCAATCGATACTTATACAAGCAGAAGTAAGGCACGATTACGCAGAATCGCAATAAAATTCAGTTGGATCTCGCTTCGATGTCGTCAATTCGAACGTTATGAATCACATTCGGGGTTATTGCAAACCCCCGCACTTGTTTACGAGTGAAAAGCTGGTGTAGACACACCAGAGTGGCTAGTATGAATTTGCACAGTACCAACCGGAAAAAAAAATTGTTTACTACCGCTGTCTTGTCAAAGTTTTACTGCCAAAATGCAACATACCGTAGCCTAGCGTACCTACCGTATCCGGTAGGGGCGCTGCAAAACGCTATAGTTTAGGTTTTCATTTATGTGAACTTTGTAAAACTCATCCTTATGGAATGCGAGTAAAATACGGGTGTAGTATGGCTTTTGTAAGCTGATCAACGTGAGACGTATTATATCTAACTAAGGTCCAATTTCACAATTGCAATTGAACGCGTTTAATATAAGATAAACTACGTTTAGTTCTATGAACGAGTTTAGCGCATTTAACCGACATAAAATTTATCCGATTCCAGCGCTAAACCGAGCTCAAGAGCAGTCATGTCAGATGTCACACAATAGGTATTACGAATTTGAACTCGATCAAGCTGAACGTAGTTTTGTTGATCTTACTTTTCGCAGCAAACGTTGAAATTGGATAATTGTCAGTTTACTGTACTTTAAACAATTGATTGGAAGAAGGTGTTATTTCGTTCGTGTATAATAGGAGTCGTACGTCAAGACAAGGCATAAGAGAAGGGTCCTGCAAACCTTTGGTTTTTTACAACATTCGAAAGTGATTTTTGTTACACAACGTATCTTCCTTTATTGGGAGGATTTTAATGATCAGATTTATAGTCTTTATATGGACTGTCGTTTAATTTCTTCTCAATATTAGCTTAGTCATAAAGGTTTCGTTTTAAATTGCTTTAAAGGTTTACTTTTGTTTGGCCATTGCGATTTTTCGACGTTGATTTATCGATCGAAGACGAACGATTAAATCAAAACCAACTTTCACATTTTGGTGTTATATTGTGTTTGAATTCAATCATAAAGGAGAATGGTAACTTTTACGCAAATAACCATATCTATACACGAGTATGTAAAGCGTGTAAAATATCGCAACAGAGGATGCGAATAAGATAAATAGCTGACTTTTTGTGGCAAATAAGTAAAACCGCACTAAGTTTCCATGGAAAACATGTTAGTCACGTATAATTGGAGTTTTTGCCTTTTTCTGTAATGCGGGTCTTGAGGAAGTGCAGTTGAGACATAGATCATAGACCGTGTTCAGATAATAATCAAAATATTATTACTAACGTTAACTCGCTCCGTTTTGGTACGGTTAAAAAGTCAAAAAAATTATATGACGTTTATTCAATGACTTCCATTGAATTGACGTCATATTTTTTTATTGTTAATGGTAAAGCATTATCTCATTTAAGACAGTGAAGATTTGGCTTATGATGGAACACGCTTTCCCAGAAGAAATTTATTCACTCCGAGAATGTAAAGTTAAGTAGGTATCTACTTGTAAAGTATTTCAAATTCGATCTTATGGTCATAACAGTAAAGTAGTTCATACTGTGCATACCGACATCCCTTAACTAAATTGCAATAAAAAAAATCAAAGCAAGGTTAAAAAAATAATCAGGAACGATGTTTATTATGTTGTCTCTACTTGGCCATTTGGACGTTACAGCTTGAATGAGCCCAGTTATTTCACACAAGCATTATGTTGAGTTTTGATAAATGTAAGATACCTTACTGTGGGTATTTATCCTTAATAATAATAGGTGAAAAGTGCCTCAAGATGCTTCGAGAAAAGGGTTCCCTTTGGCGGCCGTCTACTCCTTTTGGCAGCGCCACTACTGCAGCCCCTGATAGGTAAACAACAATAATGCTGGACAATTCACAGAGCATCATCTGTCTCCAAACTAGCAGAGCTTGTGCTATGGTTACTAGATAACTCTTTGTACCACCATGGTACAACTTTATTGTAATCATTTTCAAGTTTTGATTTTAAATTGAAGTGTCAGCAGTGCGCAATTTAAATAATAACAGCTGAAGAAGGGTCCCACTGCTCAAATGTTCAAATCAGTTGAGCAATTGAGTTAAGCATCGGAGAACTCGCGGAAGTTCGACTGACTCAAGTAATCGTCTGTATTATCACTAATTTATACCAGGAACTGCAGTTCTACCTTAAACAGCACACAATAAAATACTATAAAGCACTTACAGACAGGGATGAGCCTACGCAAATCCATGCCGTGCACTTTTTATTATTATTTTACGCAAAGATACGAATAAACTACGAAGTAGGAGTTGTAGGTGGGAATGTTTAAATGGATGCATCAAGTTTTACAATATAATGCTTATTAACGTTATATTACAAACATATTAACTTCAATAAAGTTTGATATATAATTTAAGAAATAATTTATTTTAACAAGTTCAATGTATTACATAGTAGCTTGACTCTTAAAAAAATTTGACTCAAAAATTACCTTTATCCTGCTGTCCCCAGTGTTTTTATCCCACTATAGCTATTGTGCATCCGAGATTATCCATAGCGTTACTTAATTCAATATCTATTACCATAGGTCTTTAATAAATCTCAAATGGAGAAGAAATGCAAGGGTTCCGATCACGATTCCTGCTCTTTATTATGCGCATGAATAATTTGTTTTCATTAATGATTTATTTATGATAAAGCATCAAGAAGAATCCACGATATCATTTATAGAATATGATGTAACACGAATTTTAGAATGGTGTAGTTATTACCAGATTTTTTTCTTTTACCTGTTATTTCAGAAAAATCAAAAACCTACTGAATTATAGATTAAGAGTGAAAAATAGTGCCTAACATTGTTAAAATACGACTCACATTTCGCATTACAAAATTTATAGAGTAATGAAGAAATCAACAGTATTTTACTGTGTAAAAACAAGTATATCTGACTTCGCAAGTTTTTATAAGCTAAAGAAATCTGGGTTGACCGACACTTAAATAACGCTTGTTCTCAAGCTTTAAATCTTTCCCCAGAAAAACTCGATACCAACACATCATTCACTCATTCATTAACATCAATTGCTTTTCCATGAAAGGGATTTATTCCATTGGTCGACAAAAAGTCACCGCGTAATAAAGACATCAACGACGCCCGCGGTGCTAATGCATATAAACATTTTTTGTCCCTTTTCAACATTATAAATTAACTGCAGTTTGGTACAATGCAGAAACGATAATTTTTTTTTTACGTTTTCATGGAATTGTGAAATGTAACAGTCAAACAAGTCTGCGTATTTAAAGAACAACATTGACACACCGTGACGTTTTTTAAACTCTTTTATCTGAATATACCAAATGGGTACCAACGGGATTGCACCAACTTGACAGGGCCTCGATGTAATCTACCCAAATTCCACACATTCTTTATGTATAAATTCAGTATGCTTTGATTTTTACTGACAAATAAAAAGCGCTATTTAAATATTGTCATTATACGCTGACCTCAGCAGCCCACTAAGTGCGGTAGTCCATTACTGTCGTCCTCGCACTTTACGACATCATGTTTAGTGTTCCGTACACAGAAAACCCAAAATACTCTTTTTATGCTATGCAAAAGAACCCCTTGAGCCACTCAATTTCTAACAAGCGGTGGACTGGCGGGAATTTGCACAGGACCGAAAAAATAGCGACTTCTCTTAACGAGGCCAAAGCACTCATCCCGTCGTCGCTGAGCCAGAGGAGTAAAGTAGGTAAGTTACAAAATTGCTTAAAAATTAGCCACTCTAAAAACCCTGCCACTGATTACCTTTTTTGCAAGGAAAGGATTCGTAAATAAATAAATAATGCTGGACTAACCACCCAGCATTATCTATCCCCAAGCTAAGTTTAACTCCCTAACTCGCTCTGTACAAAAATGATCTAGCCACAAAAAAAAATCCTTTCTAGTGGCGGTCGGCGGATAAATATCTACCCAATGCCAATCAATATTTGGCAATAATCACGAACCCATTAAGTAAATGAATGAATATGGACCAACATCCTGCCGGAAACCAGTCGGCTAATAACGGAGATGGTTCGATAACGAATCAATGTATTATTGTGAGGTTAATTATTTCATGCCTTTTTAGTTTATTTGGTCCATCAAGCACTCGATGATTTCGTCAAACATGTTTTCAAAGACGTACTACTTTGGAAGGCAAAGTTACCTTTTTTGTAAGCTAACAAATCCATGCAGCACAATACAGTACCAATCTAATCCTTACACAGGCCAATGGCATATTATATTTCACGTATGCTGCCCAATGTCTAACTACTTAAAATAAATACTAAAGAGGTATTCCTTAGTACAATCTTGTTATACCTACCTAAGTTAATTACGGGCGAAGCTAGAGACAGCTGGTAGAATTAATATTAGCTTTACCTCCCATATTGCTACCATTTAACATTCCAAACTATCAATATCACGAAGGTAGGTAGCTATTTAACATACTAATCTTTGATTGTTAACATGATGCTTCAAACGATACCGCTACCAATTAAACCACAAGCCAAACCAATCTTTATCTAATCTACAAAAAGGCTATATTACATTGATGGGTTTATAAAAATCGTGCTTACAGTAGCCGAAATCAAGGGTCAAAAAGATCAAACGTGATCGAAAACTGATATTACTGTGAGTGACGCATGCGTGAATGAGATATTAGTGGCGCAAGAGTGGTGAAACTGGCTTTACACTGCTGGACAAAGTATTTAAAATCTTCTCGACAAACAGTGTGAACAAAAGTAACTATAAAAACTTTAAAATTACTTTAGCACTGTCAAAAATTTTCACCGTTCCTAAATGAAGAAGATTTAAGATTTTTTATTGGTTCCGTTAATCCGTAATATTTATGACATGAACAAGGTGGACCGTGGAAACTAAATATTTCCCAAGGATCACCTAGGTGAACAAAGGTGAGCCGTTGTAAAAAAAACTTTCTACGGTTGACTCAGGTGGTCTCAGGGAGGTGGAAGGTGGGTAAGAACTCAATTTTGTGATAAATCTTGATATGTAGTCCTATTTTTAATTCAGAAAAAAAACTAGTAAACTGTAGCAAACATATACAACTTATTCGTTCGCAATTCGTCTATTAGTCTGCACTTATTTGAATGTCAATTTTTTCTGCCCGAAGTGTACGTGCGTCGTTAAAACAATAGATGCTCTCAGACCTTGCACCGTATACTCCGTATACCTACTTATTTGAATTCGCTATCTTGATGGTACACTTGATTGCATTGACATTGTGTTCTGAAGATCTCGACCAACTTTCGATTATAGTTCTTTATTTTTATACTGGTATATGCTTTACACTGGTAGGCTTGCGTAAGATGCTTTTTCTTTTTTATACGTGGTCGCGTTATAAGTTAGTTGGCAGGTACTGTAGGATTAGAAAGCCTATTTTAATTCTCCAAAATACGCAATCGATAATTTCGTTTCGTTTTTTTGTGCAAATTGGTACTCTAATTCGGGGTAGAGCTACCAATTGGCCGAAACGAACAACAAAATTTCGTGTTGGGGAAATAAAATAGGCCCCCAGTAGGCCAAAAGCACGGGGATTGTTCTCTAGGGTAGAACGGACAATAATGACATCGCATCGTCATACATTGCGTACGTTTTTGAATTTGAAGGAAATATTTTAAAATAATTTACGCATTCGATAACAAAGTGACGTAATTTTTTTCTATTCTTCCCTAGACAACACCCCCGGGCTTGAAGAATCGTTTTAAAATTAAGTGAATTATGTGATCTTCTGTCAAATAAGTATGCGGCCTATTGATTCTGTGATCTGAGGTCTACAGTTTACGATTTCATAGCAATTTACGAAATATTATTTAATTTGATATTATAAAATTATTAAATGAGTGAGAATTTCTCACTCAAAGCACTACAATGTTGTAAAAATCTGCTTTCCTTCCATTAATTTGTACAGTACCTTATTAATTTAAGACATTTCAATAACGTTCAATGCTATCTCTTTATTAAATTGACCTTTTGGCGAAAATATCAGTCATTCGATTGGTTGAGTGAAAGTTTGTAAATACGAAAACTGCATTATGTCTAGCAATGTTGTTTTAAGATGCGACTTCGGGTATTTTTTCAGGTACCTATTTTAAATACCTAAATAGAAATAAACCGCCAAGTGCGAGTCGACTTGATTGACTGGGTAAAAATCAGGCAACTTTTGCAAAGAACATCAAATTTTTACTTCCTTCCTTTACATTTTACTTTATTTTGTGGTATTTGTTATTATTAAAAATGAAGTGTTACTTAATTATAGAAAGTTTCATGTGTCTACCTATTGTAGTTCAAGAGATACAGCCTTGACAAATAAATAGCAAAAATAGTCAAAAAATCACGTTTGTTGTATGGGAGCCCCTTTAATTTTAATATTAATTTTATTTTTATTATTTGTTGCTATAACAACAAATAATAAAAATAAAATTAAGAGGGTAAGAGCTAGACAGGGAAGAAGGGCAGGTTTCCGTCAGTTTTCAAAGATATTTTCAAGCGCGGCGTGGAAACGTTTCCTTGATAACTATCAAAATCTGCCCGCTCGTCTTCCGCTGTATAACGGGCTAGTCTCACTTCGGACAGCAAGAAGTTGCATCGCGCGAAACGAAGCACCAGAGCCTGAGATTTGACGAGCGATTATATGTCGCGTCTTCAAAAACCGCAGGACCTGCAGAGTTTGTACACTCAAACGAGCCATTAAAATTATCTTCTGGTAACGTCAGCTCTAATCTCCTATATAAGGCTTCGCTACACGTGCAGCTTCACAGGATTTCGCGATGTTTCTGCCCACCGGTGCGTGTGTGTCTGAGTTTGCTTGACTTCACTTGCATATTGAGTTACGGTTTGGATTTTAGGAGTAGAAACTGGAAACTTTCACTCAATGAAATCGTTTTTCACTCATCCTTTCCATTATAGTATGTCTGCCGAGTCAGGTATTCTTGTTTGTAAACTTCTCAAAATAGACTCCACCTTAAGTTTGTATCAGAGTTACTATTTTTCAGAATTGCGTAGCAGAATTGTTGACACCAAAAAGGCCACAATTTATTGCATTTTCTAGAAGTAAAAGTTAAGTTGTTTGAGTAATTTGAAACATTTGGACGTTCCTTATACGGATCTAATGGCGCTTACATATCCCAATAAAACACCGCATAATATCTTCACGTGTGAATATGCCTTTATACCGCCTCGCACAATAAATAAGTAGCTCTTTGAACTCGCCGCTTCTTAAATTAAGGCACTCGGCACATTCGTGCCAATTAAGCGCGAAAAGTATCGCATTCACGAAAAACTTCAAAAAACTTCAATGTTACCCTGTTTAAGGCCTCATCAAAATTTTTCACTTTCATTGTTTCACTATATTTGTCATGCATGATACTGCCCTTTTTCATGTTAATTACGATCATTATGAGTTTTATAGGTATTATATTATGTGTGATGTAGTATTTGAAGCTTCTTCAAGGTATTCAGAATAATTGGTTACGAATTTTGACGGGGTGTTTTATAAATCGACTGTTTCATCAGTACATTTATTTATGACTGATTATTTCATGTGCGCTTCTTTCATTAGAAGAAAATGGTCTTGAAAATATCCTATGGTTTGTTGATTTAGGACCTTTTTTGTAGTGAGATGATAGAATAAATAAAGTCTTAAAATTATAATGTGGGTAGGTACTCATTGCTTTCAAACCGTGTCCCATTTGCGTTATTAGAATGATGAAGATCTCGAAGACCATACCTGAAACAAAATAATAAATATATTAAAAACAAATTTAATATCGTAACAATGAAGTCGTAATAACCATTACGAAGTAAAATAACGAGTAAATTTGCATTAAAATTAAAATACAAACAGACTGCAACTTTAAGGTTACTTGATTGTAAAATTGTCACCTACGGAGTGGAAAGATTTTGAGGAAGACCTTTGCGCAGCAGTGCTGCAGTGGGACGAAATAAGCTTGTTTTATTTTTTATTATTATTTATTTCTTATAGACATACTTGGTGCAGGTTTAGCACCTATGTGTGACTAATACAGATTAAGTATTAAATCATAATGAGACAGGCAATCAATACAAAGCACAATCAAATCTTCTAAGGTCCAATTTCAACGATAGCTGCAAAACATAGTTAAACAGAACCAAGTTCAGCTTGATCGAGTTAACATTTGTGTGACATGACAGCTCTTGAACTCGGTTTAGAGCTTGAACCGGATCAACTTTATGTACGTGAAATGCGCTGAACTCGTTTAAAGCGCTAAACTGAGTTTATCTTATATTGAACGCGCTCAATTGCAACGTGAACGCGTTTAATTGCAACGGTGAAGTTAGATCTAAGAGTTATAGTATTGGCAACCTACACCTACGACCGATAAAAAAAAACAGAATGACTTTCAAGAACACAAACAACTTAGTGACGTCATTCGCGAGTCAAAGTCCCGTGTGAAGAGACAGCTGATTCGATTCGTTCGAGATATCTTACAACGAAACCAACATAATCTTACATTTTCACAACCTCTAAAGTGATGGACATAAGGTTGATTTTGTCCACTTCAGTGGTTCATTAAGATGGTATAGTAACGCGTCTCATCTCCAATGGATCAAAGCCTTAATGCGTATACCGTGAGAATTAATTTCGTAGTGTAATGACCTTCAAGTTAGGTTAATCTGTGACATCGTTGTGGGAAAATTGTAACAAATGGTACTTTGAACCAGTTTATGTTTGTTTATGTGTTTTAAGAAGTGTAAGATTACTAAAGATTGTTGTAGAGATTCTTATTTTGTATGTAGAGCCTTCGTGTAATTCACTTGGTTAATTCGTTTAAACATTAAAAATGTTTTACTGCGTTGAAGTCATGGCAGAGTCACATCTAGGTTAATTACTAGTCTAGTAACGTAAAAAATTAAATAATATCCTAAAAAAAAATCTACTTCGACGGGACTTGAACCCGCAACCTTCCCTCAGCACGGGAATCCGGTAACCAGTGGCGCCACGGTATCATTTTGGGATATTATATTTTGATTTCTTTGAAATTACCCCGAGTGTGAGGGCTTACGCACTACATTTACAAAAACCTTTGTAAGTAACCTGTTTTTATTATTTACCGAAAATATGTTTTTTTGTCTGTATGTCGCATGGAAAAACTTTACTGTTTATTTTGTCAGTGGGTCATAATAAAGGTAGGTGATCCAAGCATAATATAAAAACACATCAAAAATAAGTTATGACCCCAATAAAAATCATGATAAGGTACTTTTTTATTGTTACTTTCACGTTTTATTCCGAAGCACTTTTGATTTCACAAACGGGACTCATCTCTGCCAACAATTAAACGAAATACAATTTATTGTGTCCATAAAAGGATACGGTTACCCATTACATATCCACGTAAAAGTTTTATATTATTTTATTCTAGATTTCTTCTAGAAACCCTGTTATTGCCTTTAAAATTTTTGGTTAGTATAATTATACTTAACATAAAAACACAAAGAATATATTTTACAACTTTTGATAAATAAAAGTAGCCAGTGACAGCGTTAAATTATAAGGAGTGGCCTTCCACTCCACGCGAGAAGAAAAGAAAGGCATTGGGATAGTCTGCTGAAAACAATAAGGTCCAACAGTGGTATAGTCAGCTGAAAACAATAAACAAAAAGTATAAACGAAACTCGGGATTTCTTTCTTGACAAATTTCATTATGAGCCGTTCAGCGTAAAAATTCGTAATAATGTTATTTTTTATATTGAGTGTATGGATCTAGTAATACCATAAAATATATGGTATTACTAGAACTACTGGAATACTTAAATATAAACTTATATATATATATATATATATATACATATATAATTGCCTGTTAGGCAAGTATTCCTCAAAGCAATCATGCAAAATTGAATATCCTATGCACACAGCGGTATCACAATACTCCTCTAACTGTCGTAGGGTAACCACAATGGTGCCTGCCTTGGATTGACTTTACAGCTCGATTGAATTGAAGCACAGTTATGTTAACATAATATTTTGAGGTAGAACAGCTTTTGACGAAGTTATTTGAGGAGAAAAGCAGCGTACGCGACGTCAGAATAATAAATTAAGTGATTTTCATACCCAATAATTTTCAGTATCAAAGTTATTGTGTTCAGTAATGTTAGAGTGTAATACTGAGCATAATTTACGTGTATTTTTTCTAAGTCAAAAACTCTTTATTTCCATAAATACAATAAAAGTACAGTTAGAAAAGGTAAAATTCTTAATAATTAAACAGTGACACGGAAATAAAGTGATATTTTTGATTTCAGTCGCTTCGGTATGTAGACTAAAGTAAAGAAGCGACGAAGAAACCTTTAGCCTGTTAGTTAGTTGTTATTTTTCGAGTTGGAGCAAATCCTGTCCCAATGCTTTTTTATCCTCTAGATAATCTGATATTTTATAGTAGGCCTTTTTACACAAGAAGGTTTTGACAATTTGTTTGACATGAAACAACATGTACAATTACAAAAACCGCGTGCTATTAGAATTATTTTTTTCTTAAAACATTAATGTAAATAAATCAAATCAAAATATATCAGACCCGGAACGAATATTAATAGATCTTACATGCATATTTTGTCCCACGTAAGGATTCAAACTCTTAACCTACAGCGTCTCAAGCCTCGGTCTCTTTATCACCACGCAGTACGCTGCGTTATGCGCTATGCGGTGCCGGATACATTATCATATGAAAAACTTCTAGAGTGGTCTTTTGTTCCGTCGACGTCTGCGTCAGCTTTAAGGCAGTCGCAGCGTACTGCGTGGTGATCAAGAGACCAAAGCTTCATGCGGACCTTTGTCCACAGCATGCACCAAAAAGGTGACACCAAACACATCCTATCACATGCTAGTCTAGTTTGCATTATTGAACTATTCTGTGGCTCCAGGCGAAAAGTTTACGATGCACTAAATTAAATTATTATGACCGTTTGATGGACCAATAAATAAAATGCTTTAATGAATGAATAATGAAATCTGTGGATGATTAATTATGTAGCACTATTTACAAATCGTTCGGCTTGGACAGCTCGTGGTCTATTGTGGATGATCTTTTGAAATGCAAGTAATGCACAGATTTACTGGCGATCTTATTGATGTTATTTGTGTTGATAATGGTTTCGATCATTATGTGGTTTGAAAAGTGTTAAGAGGGCTATTTCAAAATATCTAAAAATTGCACGGTTTTATAGTCAAATTGTGTGATTTTCGTTTGTTTCTTGAAATATTAATCACTTGTTAATAATAGTTTGTTTTCTCAGTTGTTTTTTTTAGTTCGGTTCAGTTTTTTCTTTCTTTACATAAAGGCATAATATGTAACGAAAACGTATTTTATTATTATTAAAGAATAGGATATTCGAAATTGGAAAATAATTTTTTGGTGTTCTTTATTTAATAGAATCTATAAGTTATAGCTTCCAAAACAGGGCTCCAAGAGTTTTTGCCTACACATGCATCGGGAGAACGATTATAACTACATAAAAAGAAAGTTTTCTAAAATTTGTTTTATAATTATTGTAGTAGAAGAAACGAACTATTATTAACAAGTGATTATTATTTCAAGCAGCAAACGAAAATCATACAATTTGACGATGAAACCGTGCAATTTTTTTTTTGTAATAACCCTCCTAGACAATGACTTGAAATGTAAAAAAAATCCGGGTTCGATGCGTGATCCGCTGTAATTTTTATTGTAATTTTGATGCGGAAAGTTTTGCGAACAATTTCCAGGAAGCTCGAGTGTAGGAGCTTAGAGATCACTGCAAATGAAGTCATTAAAACAGAAAATTCAAAATAAATTGTCCATGGAGTCGACAATAAAATATAATTGCCAAAAATATTATTGAAGAAAGGATCTCAAATGGACAAGAACTGCAAAACTGTATATTAAAAAAACAACAAAGGAAGGTAAGGTTAGATTAATTACGGTTGGGTTGTTTACCTTTTTTTAGAGTGATTTATAAAATTCTAGCTTGTATTAGACCATTTAGGACCATACGCGTAAAAACAAAATTCTGGATAAATAAATGTTTTAACAAAACTTTTCATTCATTGATTAATATAATCATTTTGTGAGAGGGAATTAATCTCTCACTCTACGGAGCACATCCATAAAGGAAATCATAAAAACTCGTGTGTTCTAAACATTATAACCCACTTAATAAGCTCTATATTATGCAGGTGTTGATTTTGCACCATAAAACTATTCATTTTTACGGTATAAAGACGGGTCTATAAAGATTCCTATCAACAGATGTAATCGAATATCAAAAGGACATAAAAAAGAATCTCTAATCAATCTTCCAAGAACATTCGAAACCAGTTCTGCTTCCCATGAAACTGTACCAAAAATATACAAATAAATAGGAAACCGGGAACTTGATACACTTGACCAAAACCGCCCGCGGGTGGTCGGCTTGTTCAACCAAAATACACGGTGTATTACTTCGGTCCAGCTATTTTTAAAGTAAGGCCAAACGACGACATTGCGATAACAGAAGTCGTTATTTAGAAAACTGACTCTATACGGAATTGTTGTTAGTTTTGAGTTGAGATATTAACCACATTTAACGTTTCAAGCAGCATTGGAAAAGTCAGTTTGGGGTTCGTTTCATTTGCTTCAAAGTCATAGTTCAGTTTTCCGAGCTTATTTTTAGCCAGATAGTTATGGGACAATTTTTCATACAAATGAAAAATAACGCAATTACTCGCCAGATGGCAGAAAATATTAAAGATGACCCTTTACCGTAATATTGATCACGGATTGTGTGAAATATGACATTAGTAAGAAAGCAGTGAGTGTTGAAATGACGGCTGATAGAAGTTTATAGAAGAAGAAAACATGTTGTGCCGACCTCGCATAGCTGGGAAAAGGCGCGTAAATTATGAAAAAAAGGTTTAATCTACAAAAGTTGTTTAGACTGGAACTTTCCATACATGTACCCAGGATCGTCTTCCCAATGATTACTAAGAGCGACGATCAGGGATGCCTGATACGGACGTCGTGGACAGCTGAGCTTGATGTTCATATGGAGTTGACAGACCCGTTAGATAAACTAGATACCCTGATTTATAAATAATATTAGACTATATTTTGCGCGCACTACGAGTATTTATAGGAAAAAGTAGCCGGTTTTCGTTCGAATTTAAAACCAAATTATGTGCAATGTTTCAGTTTGATCTGTTGGGTAATTGTAAAATGATGAAACACTAAATTTTCGGCATTGCACGGTGAATCTTAAATTATTTTCATGTATTAAAATAGTGTAAGCAAGTAGATCTCTAAATCAACAAAGTTTAACTCGATGGAAAATAGTATTATCAGCTTAATTAATAAACGAAGACAATGATGATCTGGGGGCCTACTCGTGAAAGCGAAAGTCAAAGTCTCTGATTAGGTTTTGCTTGAAATCGAATCAGAAACTACGTTTCTTGTTTTTCGAGTAGGTCTAATCCTTTGGGACTAGTTCGCATCATCTGTATGTAAATGATGCTGGATAATCACACTTCCGCAGTGTGGCTTGTCCAGAATTATTTATTTATTTCTTTACACTAGAAGACAATGCGTACGAGAGTTAAGGTGCCTACCTATTTCATTAAGATTATGTAAAATACTCCAATGAATAAAATTAGTCTATACCAGAGAAAGAAACGTTAAGGCCACTGTTGTTACTTAACCTGTGGAAGAAGCCTTAAGCCGTGTACTTACAGGCTAAATGTACCACTCGCAGCGACCATGAAACATCAAAAATTCCAGTTTATTCCAATTTTCCCGCTTGACAAATCCCGTCTCGCTGCTCGCTGCGAGCGCCTTCTTTCCACGTACTGACCACACGAACGCTCGCTGTGTGACATCTTACATTACGCCCTGTACCACCAGTCAGTACCCAGCTTTAGGTGCAGGATGAAGGTAATATTATGTTACGGTGGTATGTGAATTGCACAAGTTTACTTTATGAAGATTGAAGATATCCTATTAACTATCATGAAGATGTCTAAAGCAGAGTATATGGCAGTCATTAAAATTCTTAATAACTTCAATATCACTTTACGATGTGTTATATTGGCAATAAAGTTATAATAACTAGTTTTTGACTAGTAATTAAAGCTAAAGTGATTCCCAATATCCTTCTTAACGCCACTGAAATAATAATTGACATGGTAATTAAATATTAATATAATTTTATTAATTTGATAGGTGATGGAGGAAAATAAGGTGCGAACTTTTAGTTAGATAAATCTATAAAGGAATCATCATCATCATCATCAGCCTACGTTAGTCCACGTCCAGCATCCATTCATGGACTCTACAAATCCCGGGTGAATAAATTTCTTCTGGGAATGCGCGATGGTGGTCAATTTCCAATGAATAAAAAAACCACAAAAACGAAACAGTTGAATTGATGGTACAGTTACGAAAGTCTTTCACTTTACTGATATACCAAAAATAATGAATATCATTGAACTATTTAAAAGCGTCAAGTTCAAGTCACGCAAAGATTTTGTCAGAAGAGGCCAAAGATAAAACATGTGATCATCTCGTATATATGCTCTGAATTTACAGTACCTAATTAGCTTTTTGGTGGTTCAAGTACGCTTACACTTGCTGAATTTATTTCAAAATGCGTGAGTAACGCAGAAAAATATAAAAAAAACTTCCAAGTGCGAGTCGACTCGCACACGAAGGGTTCCGTACCCTAAAAATCAGGCAAGTTTTTCAAAGAGCATCAAATGTTCACTTGGTTGGAGACCCTTTTAAATTTTCAACTTTATTTTATTTTTATTATTTGTTATTACAGTTGAAGTGTTAATTAATTATAAAAAGTTTTATGTGTCTACCTATTGTAGTTCAAGAGATACAGCCTTGATAAATTAAGAGCAAAAATAGCCAAAAAAGTCACGTTTGTTGTATGGGAGCCCCCATTAATTTTGATATTTATTTTATTATTATTATTTTTTAACATAGCGGCAGGAAGAATAATATTATCTGAAAATTTCAACTGCCTACCTCTTACGGTTCATGAGATATAGCCACGTGAGAGACGGATGGACGGACGGACGGACAACGGAGGCTTAGTAATAGGGTTCCGTTTTCACCCTTCGGTTACGGAACCCTAAAAATATAGTCAATATAAAATATAATAGTGAAAAGTAGGATATGTTGAACTCAAAAAGAAGACGTATGTAAAATATGACTAAAGTAGCAAATTATCGTGTTGCAAGCCAAGATACACATCGGGTCGCTGAGCCATAGACAAATAAGCATGAACAAATTAAGAAGCTGTTAAAGAAATTGCCACCCTAGAAATTGGGACTCGTTTCATTTTCAGTTCATTTCACGCATAGAAGTGAAACTCAATTGAAAATGATAAGAGTTGCCCTCGATGCCATTCCATATCACACAACAGTTAAGATATAGTAATACCACTTCTAAAACCAGAACACAAAATAAGTAGAGCAACTTTTAAAATGTATTATGAAAGCTGATTCACTCCATGGATGGCGTAGTAGGTACATAACATTGTTTAAAAAAAGTCTTGGCAACTTTTCTAAAGCCTTATTTGGTTTCATTAATACATAAGTTATGTCTGTTGCTTTGACGTGACACGTATCTACGAGTATTATTAAATTAGGGCTTGTTGAAATTGTGAAAATTATACACCCAAATCCAGATATGTATCACACCAAATAACAAAATTACGTTAAATACTTTTTAAAACATTTGTTTGTCAATAATTTTCAAATAGGACAAAATCTCAAAGCACTATCAGAGTATTAACATATTTAAAATATGCAAAATATCAAATGCCTATACAATTTCAAATAATGATCATTCAATAACGAGCATTTAGCGAGTAGTAAACACAACCTATTGTTCTAAACATCTCGTTAATTCGAAGATAAATGAACGTATTGTTACAACCTCTATTTTTAATGTGATTTATCTAAATAGCATTTAGATCGTATCTATTGTTGTATATTATTTTATTTAACATTTGACCTCATAGTTATTCAAACTATGAGGCTGCTTTTAGTAATTTGCTCAAATAATTATTTGAAACATAAACATCAGCTGAAATTTATAGAGATTATAACGTTTTGCAAAGACTTAATCAAAACACTGTTTCATTACGAATTCTATACGGATATTTACTGTGTTGGTAACTTATTAACCTGATAGAAAGTGGAATTGTTTAATGTTCGTTATCTAACTTAGATAATCAGATCATTTCAGAATAAAAAGATAAAATAAAGGAGCTGACAATAATTAATACAAAATAACATGAACCACTCTTGCTTATTGCGGTGACTCAATAAATCGATACCTTTACAATAGGAACAAACTGTGCTCGACTGAGCTTAGTTTGATTGCATACCTAGATTATAGACAAATGGGGATAAAATTAAAGAAAATGGCTTCCTTTTTTGGGTGGAGTAGATGATAAAGATATTATGGTCTATCTTTAGTAAAATAGGTTTGTCAGACCTCTCAAAGACCTGACAGAGGAAGCGAAAGTAAAAGTAAGATTACAACGCGATGTAGAGATAACAATGATATCAGGTGTTCTTCAATCATAGACAAGGCCACTCGGAGAATTCTCTGACCGAATTGCAGAGGATTACAAAACCACAGCTCAGATAACCAACGGTAGAATAATGACAGTGACTGAGTCTTGTCCATAAAAAATGCGTTCAGAGCTAGAAAAACTATTTTTGGGCTAACAACTTTCAAATAAAAGAGCGATAAAAAATATTATCATAGTCAATTTTTTCAGTGATTATTGCAGGTAGTATTGGTAAACCTGACCCGTGGACCAACTGGTCTATTCAGATGTATTTGGGAGTGGATCAATCATTATATTTTCGCCGCTTACGAACACATCTGAGTATACCAGCAGATTTCAGGCGGACTAGATGTAGAACCAAATCTGAATTGAAATGGTCTATTTGAATAAAAACCTGTAAAGGAACTAACATGAAACCTTAACTTTTTCATCAAGATATTATATCCACAGTTACAAATGCAAATCGATAAATACTAGAACAATAAATCTCACCAATACATTTCGACACAGAACAAAACTAGACCGCACTCCTGACATACGACGCAAAAACGCACGGCATAGATGAAGAAACCGTAATTAGACGGTGAGGCAATGCTCATGTCGTTAGGATCAATATCAGACATTGTTCTGACTCATCAAGGCATGTGGCCATGGCGGTCAGTACATACCCTCCTACTCCGCCCATGGCTGTCGTAAGAGCGGAATAAGGGAAGCTACCAGAGCAATAGCAGCAGCTTTATCTAAGTATCTAATATTACAATTTTTGCTGTGGTCACCAATCCACCTGCCGAGCGTGGTGATTATAGCAAGACTCTTCTCGTTTGGGAGAGACATGTTCAGTGGACAAAGGCAAGTATGAGGTAAAGACTCTTGACCACTCCCAGCTTTAGATATTGGCATAGCACATTAAATACATGGCAACTTGTGGTAACAAGATGCGAAGACGGTTGTCAAAATTTTAATGAAATCAGAAAGGATTTAATAGCTCGGAAAACAAAAAAATAAAAATAAGCTGGTCATGCGTTATTGATAATAAAGACGCGGTCTCAACCAGAGGTGTTAGAAATAAGGAATTATCAATCACGGTAATATCCGTAATTATTATAAGAGAGGAAAAAAATTTGGGAATTCATAACGGCATGATACAGAATATTTTAATGTTTTTTATGGGATCCGCGATCATTCTCTATACAAAATCAAATGACCATCAAAATCGGTCCACAATTGACGGAGAAATCAGAGAACAGACTAAATAAAAAAAGTACATACAGTCGAACATAGAACCTTCTTTCGAAGTCAGTTAAAAAGAGCTTAGCATTTTGGGATAGCAAATTTTTTTTTGTAAAACGTGTGTCTAAGCATCAATTCAGACTAAAATGATGGATGCGAATAAAAATCCGAACACAGCATCGATATGCTATATGGATTGAGGTTAATAACAGCTGTTTTCGTGACGTTCGATTTTATCGATCCGTTTGTTTTTAATCCTTCTAAGAAAGAAGATGAAACAGGCTTTTAATCTCCCGGCCGATCGCACAGATGTTTTGTAAAGAAGGTTTTACATTGGCGGTAAAGTTTCTTTAATGGACTTTGTTATCAGGAAACTTTAAAAGGTGGTGACAAAAAATCACTAAAGGTTTGATCTTATCCCTTGACTTGACCTATCAATCCGGTAGAACGGTACGGTATCTGGTAACTGTAAATAACTGGTAAATAAATTCAAACAAATTGTCAAAACCGTCTTGTGTAAAAAGGCCTACTATAAAATATCAGATTAGCTAGAGGATAAAAAAGCTTGGGACGGGATTCGCTCAAACTCGAAAAATAACAACTAACTAACAGGCTAAAGGTATCTTCGTCGCTTCTTTACTTTATTCTACATACCGAAGCGACTGAAATCAAAAATGTTACTTTATTTCCGTGTCAGTGTTTAATGATTAAGAATTTGACCTTTTCAAGTGTACATTTATTGTATTTATGGAAATAAAGAGTTTTTGACTTTGACTTCGTAAATGTTTTAATTTTAACATACTTTGCGTAGCCGTGAAAAGCTGTCTCTCTTTTAAATCGACATCATAAAACGGAGGTAGGTGATCTTAATTGGCCTGTGTTTGTTTTTACGCAAATGTACCCCTTTTGTTATATTTTATTTATATTTTTATTTAGAATCTTCTTTTGACAATGCCCTTTCTACAGCTGATAGACGAGTAGGTATAATTTCTTTTTTTTGTGTTCCTTGATTATTCCTCTTTGTATAAATAGATATCTTTATTCATAAGTGAAATGTAAACCAACGTAACCATGCGTCTTGTGCTCGTTTATATTGGTTTACGCCAGTCGTTCATTAGTTACTCGTCTGCATCGACTTTACATCTGTAGAGTGTAGCTGCACGTGATTGTACGCCGATGCGCACGCGTCGATACCATCGCGCCCGAGGGGGCGTTACGAAAACCACTTACCTATCAGATGCTATCGCATATATATTATTTTGGCTACTCGGTATTTAAATTATAATGGTAATATTTTATTTTTATTTCTACCTGAGGAATGTTAGATTTATTCATTCTGTCTGGCTCGGTCGTGATTTTCGACGAGTTATTTTATGATCGATTTTAGAAGATTACTTCATAGTTGCACTAACTTGCGTATTTCAACATGATATGATGTAACTTTCTAGAGAGAAGTAAATGTATTCAAAGTTTTCTGAACAATTCAGTGCGCAATTAATAAGGTGTTCAAAACTACTAGATACGATAAATATTTCAATATGAACCTTAAATGTGGAAACACAAATCGCTCAGACTGACTGGCATCGGACAACCGCAGTAAAGTTTAAACAGCTGTTTCACCATTCATTATCTCACAGCTAATTATGAGGTGTCCCATTTGTTACAGGAATGATACGCGATTGACGGATATTTATGTTACGTCAAATAAATTATCCAAAAGTGGTGCCATTTGAACCCTTTGGTTTACGAGCCAGCCGGAACACAATGGAACTGATAGAACTAATGAGACAATGGATATACTCAGCTATCCATATTTTATCTGCCTGCCCATTCGTGGATCAGAGTGGAACATGATGTCGAATCTAAGCCATTGGTAGATCAGAGTGGAAAAAAGTGGAATCTAATCAGTTCATGGGTAAGCTCAGTGGATGGATCCGAGTGGAATAAGTCGGAAAAGGTACTTTTCTTTTTTCAAGTTCATCAAGATTTTTATCGTCGTCAATTTTACAACTGTACGTGAAAAGAGAGCTTAATTAATTATTTTCCAAGGAAATGGTCATGCTTTTATACCTTGTGAGTTTCATAATAAAAGCAGATCAATGCCCCGTTTGCTTCGTACTGCCATTGCTAATAATTTTAAAAGTTTGTGAAATGTTGATTTTATTTTGATACCTAGGATCTAAACTACTGAACAGATCAATATAAAATTTTTCGTACATTTAGAAAATAGCCTATCTTAGATAACAAGCTACTTATTATACCGAAAATACTTGTGCGAAGCCGCGTGCAGCAGCTAGTGCTAAGGGTAAATAGGGAAAGTCGCCTTGGTGCTACGTGTCCCACTGCCAAATAACATAACTTCTGAAATTCACTATCAGTTATTATTGATAGTCTAGGTATTTAGTCAAATTTTTAGGCTTCATATTTAGCCTATAAAAACTTGGTTACGATTTTCAGAAGTTACGTTATTGTATCACAAAATATACAGTTCTGGGATTCTTGCCCCACTGGAGCGGGCGTCAATTCGGACTTTACCGTACAATGTACATACCTAATATGTAATTATTTTAGTGATTGATATTACGAAAGGTATCCCAAAGGTACACAAAGAATAATGTTCGCTTTTCGCATGCCACTTTATCTACCATCTGGATCGTTTGCAACAATAGAACCATTATCGCCACGTCGAGCCGTCGTCGTCGAACGTAAGGTTTTCTTTATTTCGACTTTCAAGGCGATGTTTTGACTGTGTAATTGGTTTGAGGCTACAACTGGTAATTTGAGCTTTGCAATGTAATTGACTATTTCATTCAACATCAATTTCAACCACTGCTGTTGGGTGTAGGCCCTCCTTTACTTTCTGTTGTTTATTGATAAGAAACATGCTATATTATAGGTTTTTTATACAAAAACATTCCCTGCGGTTGTACAAAACACTACAGTCTAAGTACAAACTCTGTATTTAGTTATGGTAATTTATTTTGTATGATGAGGATTGACAGAAGAAACTTTGAATGTTTCAAGGGAAAGAGATAAGAAGATAGGTAAATAGATCCTAGCTGTGCAATATGGCATATGGCATGATGGCTAGGTTGCCTGGGAGAAATCGCTCTCAGCGATAAGGCCGCCTATTGTACTGAGTATGTGTTAAATGTAGATATAAGGTTTTTATTATGTTATTTTTTAAGTGCAATAAAGTGTTTATTCATTCATTCATTCATTCATTCATTCCTAGGAATCATGTAGTGTGGATGAAGACATTCATTTATGTTATACAGTAGAGCCGACTCATAATGATATTTTTATCTAAAAATATACAGCCGCTGCACTTAACTGCACCTACAAATTATAAGTAGAAATATTTGGTGCAAAAGACACACCCAAACTCGTTATCATTTAACCTTATGCCTCGTTTGAACGACTAGCTAGCTAGATTCCAGCTATGAATTAGTTAAATAATCCTTATTTTATTAGATAGTGTTACGATGACCTCAAGCGAGAAGTCCGAAATGGTTATAATAATTACAAAACTAGCCTTGCTCATGAGAAGGTTATGCCAAAATAAGTAAATGATAAGTACCTCCAATTTTATGTCCATATTTGTATACTCCTATATGTTTTAGTGTCGCGAAAACAACGATGACTTGCGAAATCAAAGACAACATTGAATCCAACAACTTTAAAATTACCATCTAGTTTATCAAGAAAGTATGTCTTGATCAACCAGATGTTAACTAGGTTACGTAGGATTGTAACAAAAATTCTACTCCTAAATATATTTTTATGAAACAAGAAAAATACTTTTTTAAGATTTGCAAGCAGACGGTGCTGAAACGGTAGCAGACATGTCGTAATAGCTACTTTATATTCCAACCGATGAGGTAGAGCCATAAAAAATAATTTTAGAGTTCATATTAGGTAGGAAGTCGTTTGAAACCTCGCCAACTTGTCCGCGCCAAACGAATCATCAAAATTTATTTGATTCCATGTCCCTCGGCTCTCTTATTACATTCTGCTGGACTAAATGGACATCGGGTTGAGATTTGAAATAAGTGTAGACTAGAACTGGTGTAAACACTCTCACCAACGATACCTAATCCTGAGCTTGCACCAGAGTACACTCATTGTATGTTAAATGGCACTTCATCTCCCAAGTCAGGCCTCGCCGATTTATTGGTGGACGCGCCCCAACAGTGACATGGCGATACAAGCTATTGCACTAGGGTTTGTCTAAGATCTACGGGCTATGTTCCTGAAATAAAGCCGGAAAACTAGAATTTAGCCGGTTGGTTTAGAAATCTGTTTTAAGAAAATACATAACTCAAGACGAGAAAATAAAGGTCATGACGTGTAAAATTTCTACAGCTTAAAGTTAAAGTTTATTTGTTTACTTGTAAATATTATGAGGTAAAAGAAGTAAATAAAATTAATTTATGGTTCACATAACATAATACATAAAAAACTTTATACTAATAATAGGTACTTAATTATCGATAAATATATTACGTATTTTATATGAGTGTGCTGAGTACGAGTTTAACAGCCGTCGGCGTTTGCTTAGTATAGTCAGGATTAGACGACAGAGAGTTTTGCTGTTAATTTTGACGGATAGTTTTTGGATTCGCAGCTTTGTGGTAACTTTGTGGCTATCCAGTGTTACATAGCTCTATGCTTGTTGATGTCATCACATCACCCTTCGGGATATTTATTGTAAGAGATTCGTCCGTCTAATCTACTTTGACCTAAGGGAAACCCTAGGCATCAAGTTGAATTAAACACCGATCTGTTGTCACGGTACAGATAACGGCGTCTATGTCGAAACACCTATTGACGTGATTAGATTACTGTGATGTATTGAATTTGTATCTATATCTTTAATAGGTGAAAGATCACGATAAGAGCGTTGAATGGAACGTAAACTCGAGGATTAATTGATTTTTAGAATTTAAACACTTTTTGTAAAAATCAAAATAAGCAAATTTTTTTTTTACTTTGACTATACGTTAGTATAGTTAAAATTTGTTTGAGGAACCATGTTAATTATTGTCCTACCTTTAATTTATTTTTAATAATGTTATTTCTACCAAATAATATTAATCTATAACTCTGACATCTATTATTTTGCAATGCTTTTTTTTTCAAATGTAACGCTTCGGAAATATACGTATTTGAAGACATGGTAGAGCGAAAACTCTTCTCTCATGTATATAATTATACTTAAAAGGTGTTTTCAACTATAGTAAAACTATTTGTATCTTGTTTAAAAGTAAGTTTTGTCTAAAAGTAGTTACGAAGATAACTATTATAGTGATCAGAATGGAATTAATTTAGTTCGAGCTGCCACAAGCGCGATTGGTAATTTAATTAACTAAAAAGTAAATTGTACTGATTGTACTCGTACAGAAATGTGAAGTAAAATATTTACTTTGAAAAGGTCCAATATAATATAGCCCGTAGATTATCAGAAACTCGTTTTGTTTTGTTATTGTGTTTAGGAATAAAAATAAGAAAACAACAGGAGTATAAGGGCGAAACCAATTCATAAAAGCTTAATAATGGTACCGCCAGCCAGTAAGAAAAACAATTTAATTGAAATCGATCAGAAAAGACGAACAAAACCTCCTTACATTTGACCTGTATCATGTCTGTATTTTTCCATAGTATTACCACACAAACCATCAATGCCTATCAAAAGCCATTGAATAATTTATTGTAATTGTTATACTGCCACATTGATGGATGGTAGCCATTTGCTCGAACTTTGCCACTAGAATCATCAGCGTGACCTTTAACAGAAACAGTTTTAACAACATGTCAATATGGGCACGTGTGCCCTGCACTAGCGACACCGTATAGTTTTAACCAGAATCACAACTTCTCCTCTTGTAGTAAAAGCTCTATTGAACAGTCGAAACGGAAAGTACTAAGACTGACGAGGGATGGGTTTTCTATCTTCCTCTCTAGATTTTCTTCTTTTAGAAGTAAAAAGTTCAAATACAATAAAAAAAAAAATCTGTTGGGGTATTATTTGATTACTTACTTGACTTGAGCACATTCCTTCATATTTGTAAACGCTTTATCAACACAGCATGACCACATAAACCTGCCCATTTCATTGCATTTCTCTGAAGACGTATGTTTGTAAGAATATTGTTGAATTTTCTTTTATATGTGTACAGGTAATATATCCAAATAAAAAACTTACGTAAAACCCTCCAGCAAAAGCGTTCTCCAAATAAGTCAACTTTAACCTTTGACCAATATAAATTCGAGGTCACTAGAGGTACGTAGTATATCTGTTTTATACTACACTGCGGCTACACCCAAGGCTTTACTTCACCTTTGACCCCCTCGCTTCGACACGTGCTGCCGTCTCTGATTGGTCGAACGAAATCGTACACTCATTCATACAACTATAGCACTTACAAGTAATATAAACTACGACTATATCTGTATAGCATGATTATTTTATAGTCTCGTAACTATTCACAGCCAGTATAAACAGCATCGATGTACTTTACTGACCACTCCTTAGAGGCTGGAATCTAGGTATTGTCCGATACGTTTGGTTTTGAAGACAATTTTGCTTAGATAAATGAAATTATGGTTTGAATGGATAGGTACCTTATGAAACTATTTGGTGACTTGCTGAAACCCAACGTCACCTTCTGTGGTTATATATGATAGATAAATGAGTTACATGGTAGATTATCGAAATAGTATATAGCGAACTGTTCATTTTTCATTGTGTCAAGCTCTAAAACCATAGTTTTTGACGCATTGCATACATCAAGCCTCAAGAAGTACGCTGCAGGGCATGGGCCTCCCCCATTGGGGGTATTGGCCATGATCACCATGAATAGTAAAAAAACCTCAGAATAAAATATTTACCATAAAAAGAAAAATAATGCATTGCCAACGGGCAATGCAGCCAGCGCAGCGTCTTATGGGGACTCTTCCGACTGGTATTGATATGGATCAGTTAAGCTACCTCTTGATTGTTTGAAACAGTTTGCAGTTAGCTCAACTGTTCCAATTGTAAATACTAGTTCTAATTTGTTTCTATTATTTGATTGTTATTTACAAACTTAAAAACTTAGTAACCAATCGCGACATAACAACCTTTGCCTATTTTTCTTGTCTTGTAGCATTTTTGTGCAGTAAGATAAAATACATGACTACAATAACCTGCTAATAAAATCCCAGAGCATTTCTTTGGGCCGTCAATAATGGACGTGCACCTTTGTCGACAAAAAGGTCAATGTCGACTCCATCTTAACAAAAGCTCAGTTCTGTACTGTCATCTTTTATTCTCGAGATAAACGATCTTCTTTGTATTTGGGCATCTGAATTAATTTAATTGCATGTGTTTTGTAAATCTTGTGTACAATAACGAAACATAAACTCGCTTCTAAAACGTAAATATTTTTCGTAAGCAAAGATGTTACAAAACCAAAGAAATATTAATAGAAATTATTGACCACCACTGGTAACATCGGAGCAAATAGCATGAGTTCGAAACAATATTTTTGACTGCTTTTTCATCATTCTATTCGTTAGTCGTCCGTTTTCGAACTCAAATTTGCATCTTTTTCGCTGCGCGTGTGTGATTATGCGATGTTGAAGTTTTTTTTGTGTTGTTTAGTGGTTAACTTGCTGTTACTTTGTTATTGTTATCAGTTTTTCTAAAGTTTTTATACATAAATATGTTTTTGTTAACAAAACTTCACTGGCTGGTAGATAATAAAATAAACGAAATATTCCACTTTTGATACCAACATTATTCAGTAACGACCACTCAACACCGACATTATATCAATAGTAGAAAATATAATCGCTCTGCGTAGGTGGGTAACTACCTTAAATAAACTATGGTAGGTACCATTTGTAAGCCACGTTGATTTAAACTATTACCTATTCGATTATTTGAATCGAATTGAAATCAAATCGGAATGATTATTGTTCTGCCGAAACATTTTAATAGTATCGAGACATTTATGAGTGCATTATGTTTGCAGTTGCGTGACTTTTCAGAAACATATTCGTAGAGTAATAACTTGAACGCTAGGTTATAAATAAAATAATAGTATGAACCAATTTCAAAATCCAGCTTGACACGCTAGAAAGTAAACTTTTGTAACCGACAACCGCTGTGGTAAAAGGTTCTTGAGTGGAGGCAGCGACTCGGCAAACTTAGTGTAGGACGCTTTCCGGCCAGGTGGAATGACGACCTGCGAAAGACTGCAGGCAGATGCTGGATGCGGCAAGCTGAAGGCAAGGTGCAATGGCGCTCATTAGGGGAGGCATATGTCCAACAGTGGACTAGTATATGCTGATGATTAACAGCGGCATAATTATATTTAATGTTAAAATTGTAACTTGCGTAAGAATAGCGTGTTTAGATAATACCTAAACAGGTGTTAATACCTTTAATAAGCGCAAATGGGCTGACACGGCGACGATAATGAAGTGTCACGTTATTCAAAGAAAAATTACAAATTACAGAAAGCGCATAACAAGTTGGCGGCTTATGTTTATTCACAGTTAAGCGATTTATGCCGGAGTATTTTGAAAGAACTCTCTATGTAAATTCAGCTCTCAGTTAATAACGTAGGAAATGCGATCACGTACGGCCTTCGACCGCTGCGACAACCGATCGAATGGTACAAGCATTGTTCTATGACATTTCAGCCTTGCTAATGACAAGCAATTTCGATTTTGAAACTAAACATACTCGCTCTGTGCTTTTGAATTGGTTTAAATTCGTGTATTATGCCAAAATATTAGTACCTAGTCATTGTTGTGTTCTAAATTAAAACTTATAGTATCTCCTTTTTTAATTTAGATTAAAATTAACCTGACGATGGTCATTGATTGGTTACAAACCTTTTAAGTCTTAACTTTTGAGTAAAGTGATATTTTTTATGGAAATACCTTCGATGCTCATGTGTTTCGTTTTATGAACTAACGTAAAATAATTCTGACAAAAAGAACTCTGTGTTTAATTCTGAATTGAATGTATTTAATCTCGTAAACGTATTAAAATGACACATCTGTGACACCTCGACTTATGAATATTGCAATCAAGAAGCGTCGAAGGGTAACGGCTTAAAGTACGGTAAGCTGCTATCTTCTCATCAAGAACTGTCACACTGGCTGTCGCGCGAGCTGTCAAGCCAGACTGACAGCTAAAGCGGGTGATGTCGACGATGCTGTTCTTACGCCTCTTTAAGATGAGTTTATGATAATGTATGTTCTGGATTTATATTTGAAGTTCGAAGTGTCTCTAATATTTTATTGCGTTCACTCATGTCAAAATCCAAATTCGGAAACGAAACCTGTTCTCATGTGTTTGAAATAGAGGTATGATAATATTTCGATTATTTTTTGTCTTTTAAGAAACTACTTCTCTTTTCAGGTAGGTACCTATATCATCTGACCTCAAACTATTCACCAAATAGTTTTGAGAGATAGCATGTAGCATGAACACATGTAGTAGAAATTTATAAAATTCCATAGGTCAAATATAAAAAAAATATAAGTAATACAAAAAATAATGAGAATTATATGTATATATCTTTATTTTTTGTGTTACTTATATTAGATAGATAGATATATAGATATATATATATGTATATATATATATATTATAAAGATCTTACCAAACTTCTTGTAGAGTCGACAGGTGATCGGAATGCTGGCTTCTACTTCGGTCAACGAATTAGCATTGCCATTCAACGTGGCAATGCTGCCAGCATTCTGGACACTCTGCCTTCTGGTGACGGCTTAGATTTTTAAGAAATAGATATTAAGTGTATATACTAGTTGTAATTGTTTTATTCAGTTATTGTAATCTATGTGCTAAATAAAAATAAATTTTAGTAACACAATATTTTACAATTTTCAAAAATTGTCTGATGGTTTGTAATCGATTGCCCAAAAATATTAATGTAAGCTTTTGACTTTCTATAAGGAAGGAAGTCATCACTTTTTTTGACGGGTTCCGACGTCAAAACTCGAAAGTGTGGGTAGAGCAAGTAAAGGTAACGCTTAAACGGTTATCGAACTAGGCAGATCAGGCCCATAGATAACTTCTCTGAGAACTATTGAAGAGCATTTTTATATTCTTGTAACTAACCTTGCGTCTAGTATTTTTTGTTCTAATCTGAAAGCCGACGCGCGTTAAAGTATTTTGTATGAAAACTGTTTATAGTACTTCCAACTTGTAATTTGCGTAGTATAACGAATTTAATTGTATATTTGAGTTATCAATCTGGTCATAATATTAAAATAAGAACTCTATTGGTCTGCAATAAAGGGAAATGTAATACGCTTCTACAACAAAACTACTAGTGAGTTGCAAAAATTATCAGTAAATAAATTCAAACAAATTGTCAAAACCTTCTTGTGTAAAACGGCCTACTATAAAATATCAGATTATCTAGAGGATAAAAAAGCTTGGGACTAGATTTGCTCCAACTCGAAAAATTACAACTAACTAACAGGCTAAAGGTTTCTTCGTCGCTTCATTACTTTAGTCTTACCGAAGCCCATACATACCGAAGCGACTGAAATCAAAAATATCACTTTATTTTCGTGTCAGTGGTTAATTATTAAGAATTTTACCTTTTCTAAGTGTACATTTATTATATATATGGAAATAAAGAGTTTTTTTGACTTTGACTGCCAAACATCGATCAAAAACGCCACACACCTTCACATAAACTGCAAAACCCACTTATTTCTCTTATAGAAACATGTACCTACCAAATCGATTACCATATAAATGAACAATTGTGCAATGAAATGCCGATCGTGAGTACTTACGTTAATCCAACACTAATTAACCATTTAACTAACCGCGTCTCAATCAGAACCATTTAATAAAAGGAAGTTAGTTATATCGCAGCTCATAAAACTAGCAGCTGGTAGGTTAAGGAAACCAATACATTCCAAGTATGAATCACCAAAACCCTTGCGTTTGGCCATAAAATATGCGTATCGTAAATGTTTCATGACGTATCACCAACATGTAAAATTGCAAGTTTGTACGGTTGAACGTGTTAGATACAGGAGGGGCCAAATGCGTGCCCAATGGTTCTAATAAAATATACTGCTATTCCATCGCCTATTTTTTTCCGACTTGGCTGACGCTGTATTGTGCGTATAATAAACTCGTTAAGTTTATTATACGCACAATACAGCGTCAGCCAGTCTGCTTGTCTACCATGTCAAGCACCCTCTGCGGCCGCGCACGCCAAAAGTCCGGTAACGCTGTCACGGCCATCTGTGGTCAACAGCATAACGACAATGACTTGGTAGTTTTTTTTACTACCTGGTCTACAATGTTATTATCATCATTATCACCAGCCTTAACTAGTCCACCACTGTACATAGCCTCCCCTGATAAGCGTCTACCATGTTAGCTATTTAAATCACCTCCAGATCGAAAAAAATAATAAAAAAATGTGATAAAATATAATTAAACTTATACCAACTTAATAAATAAATAATAAATAATGCTGGACAATCCACACAGCATCATCTAGCCCCAAGCTAAGCAGAGCTTGTGTTATGGGTACCTACTAGATGACTGATATACTTAATACAATACATTACATAGATATATATTTTTTATCATACAAAAAATATCTATAGAAAATACCCAGAACACGCGGAACAAATATTTGCAGATCGTACAAACATTTGTCCCAAGGCGGGAATCGAACCCGCAACCTCCTGCGTCGCAGGCAGACCTTCACCCGCCGCACCACATCGGTCGTAGAGTTTCGAACACAATAACTGTTTGAGCCATTAGTGTGAACAACATGCTCTAAAACTAGTAAAATTCTAAATGAGAATGAAACTGATCCAGCTGTTCAGCTCTACCTATGACAAACTCATAGAATGAGCATCAGAAGCGGCTACTGAAGATGGTGTTAAGAAATAATTATTCTTCGTCACGCCCCTTCTGATTGGTTTTTGTAAGCGATCATAAATCTAGATAGGTACCTACTTACCTTGTGTTCTAAATTTTAGAATGTTTGTCGGGATCTTTGGTGAGCTTCGTTGTATTATTTTTAAGTGCGCAGTGTAGTATTTTTTCCAGAGTTACATCTGCTAGTCAATTCAGATGTATTTTAGAGTCATACTATTTTCGCTACTCATTGACGCGTTTTATTTTGTTTTTAATTCGTAATCAAAATGCAGCCAATGGTCGGCGAAATAGTATGAGGGATTCACTCACGAATACATCTGAATGTGATGTGTAACGAATTTTGTTGTTTTATTTTTATTTATTTATTTTGTTGTAAAATGTATATAGGTGTAAACATTCAAGTTATATAAATAAACCGCCAAGTGCGAGGAGTTGACTTGCACACGAAGGGTTCCGTACCGTAAAAATCGGCCAATTTTTTAAAGACTATCAAATTTTCAGTTGTTAGGAGACCCCTTCAAATTTTTTACTTTATTTTATTTTGACAAATTAAAAACAAAAAAGCAAAAAAATAGTTTTTTGTATGGGAGCCCCCCTTTATTTTCATATTTATTTTATTTTTATTATTTGGTATTCTAGCACCAAGAGAAATACACATTCTCTGAAAATTTCAACCGTCGACCTCTTACGGTTCATGAGAAAGAGCCCTGTGACAGACTGATGGACGGACGGACGGACAACGGAGGCTTAGTAATAGAGTTCCGTTTTCACCCATCGGGTACGGAACCCTAAAAACCACGAAGGTTTGAAAAATTTTATATCAAATGCTTATTAAACTTTACATGATTTCTGATGAGAAAACTATATAGTTTTCTCATCGGAAAACAAACTATATAGTTTGTTTACAGTTATTTTAGAGCAACACTTAAAAATGGTTACCAATATCTATTAACTCCTTTAAAAAAAAAATTGATGGGCGTAGTTGCTTAATGGATGAGATGTAATTGATGTTTAACAAGATGTATTTTGTAGGCTTGCTCATAGGCGGGCCGGACCGGCTGAACTATTAAATTACGGAAATATTAAGTTTTATAATTTAAAATATTAAAAATAGTAATAATAATATGATTTGACTGAATTCGTTTTGAAATATTTTGACCCATGTCATGCACCATACTATCTTATACCTCTATATAGGCAGTATTCTTCGCTAGATACAATTCGATATAATCTTTATTTAGAACTCCAGGAGTTAATAAGTTTATTTTCACAGTGATAAGAATGCTTCATTGATAAATTAGACTCTTTCAAAGACAAAGAAAACTATTATTAAAGAATATAAACAAATAAAAACTGTAGACTTGCAAAGTCTAGATGTAAGTCAGCTGATCCATAACATATTTTCTTAATTTGGCATTGAAGGTTCACCTACCTCTATAGGCGGCGAGTGAAAAATGATGATAATTCGATTATAATGGGGTGAAAATATGCGCTGGAATTAATTTTATTTGGTAATTATTTCTCACTTCTATCGCCTTTGGCTATAAAATCGATTTGTGCGATAATGGATATGATATTTAGAGCTTCCTCAGAATTATTGGCGATTATTCAAACATGTACGTCATCATAATTATCGCATTTCCGTTACATAGCATAGCGAGCCTGCAGATGGTGGGTATTTATCGTTCTACCTCTATAAATGTCTCAAGGGAATGTCTTCCAATGTTTTTGAATATTTATAGTTTATAGGGGCACTGTGCGTCAAAATAAAGGCGCTATCAAGGGGGCTATACTTTGTTTGAATTATTCTATGGCCACGAGGGAGGGCCAAAGTGAGTACACCGAAAAATATGCTACAATTGGTTCCAAATAAGTAAGTCCCACTTCGTTTTGATCGCCAGTCAAACAACAATTTTATTTTTAGCTGACATCTACAAATAAAATACCCGTAATGTAGGCATAATCCTTTTGAATATAAGAGTAACGAACTTGTGAAAGATGAATATCAAATTAATTGCATCTGATTCACTAATACCTCGATATCTGCATTCAGTATTTAGCCGGTTCGGTGGCTATCACTATCGTGGGAGTTCACACGGGCCTCCGATTGTAACAAAACGGAATGTCAAGATGCACTGGTTGTGTAACATTACGGGAACGACCTGCCACTTGCAAGGTGTTCTTGGATTTCAGGTTCCGTTCTCTATTGTTCGTTGGATGTGATGTTGCTAGTTTCTGTGCATGGCAAACCATTGCACATTTATCAACTTCTCCAATGAAACGGAAGTTTGTAAGTAAATAGAAAGCGTGCCGCCAATTACGAGCCTCTTCAATGGCACTATTCATAACCCATAATTTGACAGCACACGCACTTTTGTAAATTGTGTTAGCGACACAAAATCTCTTTTAGATTACACTAATTTGTCAACATAACCGCTAGTCCATTCAACATCTGTGGGAAACATTATGAAATTGAAAACGATCATATTTCTTTTAAAAGACACTACGCTATTGCACAAAGATTCACCTAGTTTTGGTCGTTAACTATTCATTATTATGTGCCGTGAGATATTTTTTGTGGGCCATTGTTATGGTTTTGATTGGCGCATTCCTGAGGGCTTGGACGCTCGGCGTACCATTGGATTCTAGGCCTAGACAAAGGTGTAGGATATGTAGAAGTTGTAATGAGCTATTGTTTTAATTCTTGCACCTACCTATATCTCATTATTTGATTATTCTCTGGTTATAGATAATCAGTTATTGTGAGATTACGAAATACATAATTTTGCATGCCTTCTCTGGATATAATCTTCAAGTTCTCCCATAAGAATACCATAAAAATTAAAAATAAATTGCATTTCATTCTTGCGTACGTAACAAGTAACAACACTTCGTTTCATTACATAAATAAAACAGTTCTTCGGTCAATGTCAACTTTTTCTGAAAAAATGCATCAAGATTTCGTCCTGAATATTACATTGTCTGGTAACTTCGAGTTTCTGAGACAGTGCTCTACATCTCGAAGGCTGTATGTTAATTTTAGCAGATCACTGCCGCACGTGTCGGCTGCATGATCGCTTGCTACGCATTCGGCAGTAAATACGTCAATTTATAAATTTTGCTCACTACATAAGTATTATCATGTGATTATCAGTGCATATTACTATTTTGCGAGCTTGAAGCCGCTGGTCTACTGCGGCGCTCGCTGTGCACGGCCACACAGTGCATTTTAGCTGCATAGGTTCATTTTTTTGACGACGTGGGTCTACGTTTCCACTGTAACACACACTATAAATGAAAATTAACCCACGACTATGTACAACTCAGCATAGTTAGCGCAGCATAGTTTTCGTCATACGTCTTGTGGAACACACTTGTTCCCCGCAGTGAAGCTACGCACGCGTGTACCGGGTGCATAGCGTAGACAGCGTTGACGTGCTGTGTGCTGCGTGGGCGCCATATTCGAGCAAGCCACGCGTGTAGCAATGACGTCGTATTTGTGCGTAGCGTGTTCGTGGGTTGCAGTGTATGTTATCTTGTACATTTTCTTGCAAAGCGAAGCTAGACACACGTGCGTAGCCTCTGCATGCGCAGCAGTGGGGCTGTGGCTTGACGTTGATATTTATTTATTGTTGATCTTTACTTACTTGAAAGTGACTTTAGTTATTTCGTGATCATGACACTTGCGTCTGTGCCGAAATATTAGAAAATACAAAACTGAACATATAATGGAAAATATTCTATTACGAGTGACTTTAGTGTTAATAGGCGTCAAATTTCTTAAAAGTTATATTTTACCTATTATTGTGTTTATTTGATATGACCCTATTTCCGGATCCGACTATTATTTTGTTAATAACAGGTATCTCCATACATTGAAAAAAAAAACTGTTATTTTTCAATATCGATTTGTGTACTTCTTCGTAAATCTATTTAAATGTTATGCTTTTATTTCGAAATACCAGCTACATTCACTAGAGTTTCCGACTATTTCCCTGGCACGTTATAAAATTAATTACAGGGTAATTAACACTATGAATAAATGCATCTAATATGACTTATCGATGGGTGGTCACTGAATTTAAATGCATCCGATTGATCGAATTTCAATTGGACCCGTTCAAATTGAAATTACTAAACTGGTTCTAGTTAAATATACTTTGGAATAGACGAGATACTAAGAAAGCCAACAAAGAAAGATGGCAGATGATTTGACCTACCCACTAATATTAACAAGGCCAAAATTTGTGAAGTTGTAAAGTTTTGCGATGTTTAGGCGAAGCCAACGTGAAATCTATTGAACGGAATAAGCTGAAATTTTGCATAGATATAGTTCTAAAATATTCTACTTTTTAACCTGACAGAATGCAAGCATAGCTACGGCCAGTAGCTTGTTTATTCGTTTCGTTATTTAAAATCAGTATCACTAAAATCTAAATCCAGCAGAGCGACAGAGAGTCATTCACGGTAACGTTTAAAATATATCTGCCGGCATAATAATAATTTGAGCTATTATAGCTTTTATTAAAGAAAATTATAAACTAGCTGCTGGTCTTGTTTATTATTGTGGCTATGTCAGTCAGTTGTCAGGTAAAAAAATAGAATATTGATAAATAAAAAATTGCAATAAAATTAAAAATTCTGAGAGAAAAAAGAATCATTTGCGGCTTGGTTGGTTCTCTAAATATTAGACTGTGGTAGCAGGTGAATGACCTCCTTCAGCATTGTGCACTAATTCGAATAGCACCCTATATTTTATTATATTATGTTAATAATAATTTGAGCTATAATAAAATTTAAATATAAAACATGACAAAATTAAGCAAATTATACTGCAGCTTATTGCATGTTGAGATACTTGACGACAATTGTTATCAATTAATAGTTACGCAAAACTATATCTGATTTATTTCGCGTCCCGTTTCAAAGTCTATAATAACTATTAACTACATTAAAATAATTAAAAGCTTTTCGTAATTGAAATTTTAAACAAATTGAGCAGAAAATGCTAAGTTCATTACAGATTATTGATTGCAGTTATCATAAAATATACCCACATTTAAAATAATGTGAAACTAGTTACTATCACTACCTCTAACAATTTTTATCGCTCTAGATTTACATTTGCGACTATTAAAAATATATATACTATATATATTTTTATACAGCCAAGTTGGCAAACGATCATGTGGTCCGCCTGATGGAAACCGGTTACCGTAGCCTATGCATCAGAGACATAACTCGCGCGTTCCCAACCCTTTAAATGTCTTAGAAGACCCTCTTTGAAGAACCCCATGTTGTAGTCCTGAGGGAAACCCTCAACAGGGAGATCATTCCACAAACTGAGTGTTCGCGGGAGGAAATTCCTCACGAATCTTACAGTCCGCGATCTAAAAAGCTCTAAGGTTTAATTTGTAGTGATTATTCAAAAAAGTGACATTTGCCAAAATTATAAACAATAATTAGATCAAAGATGTTTTACATTTATAAAAAAAGATTGAAAAAACTTTATAAGGCTAGGTTGGGATCACCCATTTCAATTACCCATTTAGAAGAGTTTAAGAATATTTGCGCAAAATTGACAAAACCATTTCGTAAGTCACTTAGCCCGTGCGTAACCGATGCAGTTCTGATTTTATTACTAAATTGCCGGTAAACTATTAACTTTGTAATAATCGGTAACGCCAATTATTCGCCTTCAAATCAGTCTGAATTGTGTGACGCAATGGTAATTTTCACGATTTTTACGCCCGATGGGAGTACTGGACTTATTGTTGTTAATCACGATAGTTTGGATTAGAGTTGGTACAGTTTCTCGCAAAATTTGTGATAAAGACGATATCCGAGAAAAATCACGGCCAAGAGGCCAAACGACTTGGGCAATGTTTTTTTCTTTTACTTACATTTAAATGTTTTGTCTTATTCATTTTAGTAATAAACAAAAATATAAAAAAGACCACATCTTTTTTGTTGTATTGATAACGTTTATTAAAAAAAAAAGCTCCTGAAAGGACCACAATCAAAGATATTGGCCTCTTTTAGTTAGACTTCAATTTATGAGTCCAATTGTACTTTTATTGAAATCGCAAGTGATGCTCTAATTGAGATCTCTTTCACTTTTAATTTTTGTTCTTATTGCAATTATTTCTGGCAATTGTTTTTAATTTTACTAGTAGTTTGACGAATTAGTCAAATTAATTTAACGTGGTCGGTCCACGGTCATGATATCGATTCACATTAAGATTTTAGCTAATATTCTTTATGTTGGTACTTATGGTAATAACTTTTCTTTTGAACGCTTTATTGACTTTAATCTCATGGGGGTAATGCCCACAATCTCTACGCTGCTGGGCATGCGGGCTGGGCATTGCAGTTTGGTGGAAGAATTGTTCTGCAGGAGGCGCTGCTTCCCACCCCGGTGGATAGATATCCCTTAGTTGCGGGTGGATCACCCGAGCTCTTCATAACCTTAGGGGGTTTTTAGGAATACCTAATTTGTATTTCCTACAAACATCGAATTAAAATAGCGTCTGGTAAGAGAAAGAAAAAGAAGATGAAACATGAGGAAGGTTTGTCCACGAGTAGAACACCACCTACGTGTAGGCATCTAAGAAAAAAAAAGAAAAAAATCACACAGCAACAGAATAATTACATAAAGAAAAAGAAGATTGCAAATTGCAATATAGGTCACTATTACTCGAGCGTAAACCCAAAACATTGTAACGTCAAATTAACCCGATCATCATATCACACAAAACACAATAAAAAGCCTAATGTTCGCTTGGCATTCATGTGTGTGAACGCCTTTTAGAAACAATCGGATTCCCAAGCCGATTGCCATCGTAAACTTGACTTACGCAATGGGGCTGAAGACGCATGCTTGTGACTGGCTGCACCGTACGTGTTTTGTCGTACGTCGAACGTAAAATGATGAATGATGAACATGAAATGATTAATAGCAAATAAAAAGACAAGAGAAAAAATATCTCAGTAACACTTATGTGGTAGGTACTTTAGTGATTTAGTAAGTATGGATAGGTTTTTATTTAATTTGAATCAAGCTGATTCTAGAAGGACCTAGAAAATTTAATTTTACGTTGAAGTCTTGTTTCTACTGGTATTTAGGTACCTACCTACATTATAATATTGCTGGCGCTCATAAAATAGAATTTGTAGCATTCATACTATCCAAACTAATATTATCAAAGCGAAAACAATTCTGTTTGTCTGTTACCTATTCACGCCTAAACGGCTGAAGCTAAAAGATAAGATCCGCTTAATGAAATGTGGTAGGGTAGACGTTATAACGGCGATAGACATAAGCTACTTTTTATCCCGGAAATGCGCGTGTGAAGCCGCGGGCAGAAGCTTATGTTCTGTTTATGTGTAGATTAGTATTTTCAATACTAAGTAGGTACTAACAGTATAAGTTAGGTCGCTAC
Source organism: Eupithecia inturbata (assembly GCA_963662085.1). Taxonomy (NCBI): domain Eukaryota; kingdom Metazoa; phylum Arthropoda; class Insecta; order Lepidoptera; family Geometridae; genus Eupithecia; species Eupithecia inturbata. The sequence continues at coordinate 8,163,209 of OY759195.1, forward strand.
TCAACTGCGATACCTTCCGTATCCTAAGCTGTCGCATGAAATACAGCGTAAACGATGCAACATAAAATACGCTACGTGTGGCCGAGGCTTAAGACAAAAGTGAACTTTTTTGACTTGTGCTCCGTGTGAACAATATGGAAGGAGGTCTATAGGTGAATCGGTAACTTGATAATGACGGGTTAATTGTGGTAATTGAGAAAGGTTTCGCAAACATAGAAAGTAAGATGTTTGAATTCTTTGTCGATGATGGATGTGTAGGGCTTTTGAAAGACCAAAAAATGTTATCGAGTGATCAGAATATTATTGGACCAAGCATCCACCAGCTCCTTACCTACATACTAATAGGTATGTAGGTAAGGAGCTGGTGGATGCTGCACATGAATACCTCATAATGAATATTCAGGTAGGCATAATAAGCACAGTTTTCATAGTAAAGCATTACATTTCTGATTTACTTTTAAATACACATAACATGTTAGAAGCCCATAGCAAATATGTGACCTCCGTAAAATATAAATCATCTTGCAATAGCTACATAATTCCTAAGTGGTTTAAGACTTGATTCGATCTGAGTACAGTACAGTTAGCAAAGTCGCGGGCGGAAGCCAGTAAATGACCAGAGCATAGAAGATTCCACTGCTCTACATTAAGAACAATCGCTTCTTGTATCAATACAACGTCGCAAACAAAAGTTTTCAACATCTCTACGTATTACTGCCCTTCTCAATCTGACTGCTACGCCCACGTTGGTACAAACTGGTCTAGATCAATCTAAATCGGTTATAACGCTGCTGTGAGATCATCTTTGCTTTTCCTTGACACGCTGACACATGTGTAGGGCTTTTTACACCATCCGAGAATAAAAAATTCTGTGTTCCTTTTGGTAACAAGGTGCACTTAGAGATCAGGATCAATTAGTCTTAGTTGGATAGTGTAATGTAAACTTATCCAACGTTATGTTAACAACTATATTACTTGATTATCGGAATTCATAGGTATTAAAATAATAGAACATAAAAGAAGAGTATCTTGATTTTGAACATGCTAATTTGATGATTCTTAAGAATGTAGACTGTATTTCTATTCTATTCATTGCTACAATTTCTAGTCTGTTTTCGTAGTTATATATTTATTTAACGCTAGTTTTATGTATTATTTACCTATCATGATAGATTACGTACATACATGATTGATACACAAGTTCTAACTACGATAAATTATTACGGGAAAAAGTACCAAGAACCTACGGTACATTTTCGTATTTTACAAAGTAACTTTGAATGTAACAAGATTGGAAGTCAAATTAAATTACGGGGAATCAGAGTCATAACTTATGAGTAACTGTGTTTATTTTAGACCTTATTAATGATAGCAAATATCAATCTTCTTAGCCTAAGGCATCCTAACCGACTCTGACAGTGTAAAGCGGAAATCCGCCAGCGAAAGGTGCTCCTAATTGTTATATTGAACGATATAATCAGACTAATAATAATATTGGCGAAAGTTTCGATGAATGACTTCTGTACGCCCGTTGCTTATGTTAGAACCCTAAAGTCGGGTACTGACCGGTGTTCCAAGGCGTAATGCAGCATTCGCAGTGAGTATGAAATACGTTTCATGCTCACTGCGAATGGTGCGTTATCATATCGCCGTGTGCTAAAATCCGTCTCGTTGCAAGCGCCTTCTTGCCCCGTACTGACTGCACGAACGCTCGCTGTGAAAATTGTTATTGCCTTTGAGTTTAACTGGTGTCGTAGTGATTTTATGACCCCCAAAGCATAACGTAGAAAATCAATCCATACAATTGCTTCTGACTGAAAACCAGCGCTCTTTCGCTAATACCTTGGTTGCTGTGTTAGAGCACCATGCTGAGTCTGGACCTGTTAGACTTACACACACGGTCTATGCATGTGCTTTTGGAGTACACTACTTAATACTCTTAGTAGGTACCCTCTGTTCACTAGTGTTTTTTAGGTTTTATGGTATAATAATATACTTCGCCAGGTATGGCATTCCGCAACATCACGGTCACGTGGGTGACACAAGCCGTACGTTATAGACGACATCGGCGAATGAGAAGATGAATCTGTTTTCTGAAGTTACCAGTAGCGTAAGATCGTAATTCCCCGAGTTCCATAAATCTAACAAACAAAATTGACGATTGTAATTTTTTTTTATTTGCTATTTGTTTCTTAAGTTGCAACTGGACAGTGACGTAACATGTGTAGCTTGTTTCTTTGGATCATGGGTAGTCTCCTGACCTTTGATCAGGACCTCATGACCTTTGTTCCTCCTGGAACTTTGATTTGTTTGTCATTTAGTTTGTGGGTTGTGTTAAGTCTAATAAATAATTGCCTTCTTCTTCTTCTACAAAAATTGTTCTCCATTATTATCAAATAGTTTCTGCTCGCGGCTTCGCGCGCGTTGTATCTTTGCAAAATTCAAAGTTATTTGGAATTGATTTATGGAATAAAAATAGCCAGTAGTTTTATCCATGTCTAGACCTACATCTATGCAAATTTTAGCCCAACCCGTTCAGTAGTTTAGGAATGAATATGTAACAAACTTCCACCCTCTATCCATACGCATTTATAATATTAGTGTGATGTGTTTAATACAAACAATGTTTTACGCACTTTTTTTTTGTCAAGGGCTCTCCATAGCAATGCTCGCTTTATACCATTTTTCAACCGACAAAAAACAAGGGTTCTCAGTCGGCTGCAAGTTTTCTATGATTTTTTTGGCCATTAAGTTGGTTTCGACTAGATGCTGAATGACCTCAGACATTCAACTGCACATTATGAAAATAGACCTAGATTTATGCGCCAGTCTACATCACCGTCTGCATTTTTAACAATCTGAATTTCATCTGAAGTGATGTACTCACTTGAATGCAGACTAAATCGGATTTCCTTGAATTTTGATCAGATATTTGCTGCTTTGTCTATTATTGCGGATTGAAGGATCATTCGATTCTGTGCAGTTGTATAGCCTATTTAGAAGCTATAGAGGCTGAAATTCTTTGGCAAATTTTGTCGTTCACCCCCAAAATAGAATATTTTACCGTCTGCATGCAGTGATTTATGTGTCTGCAACGGTAGACGAATACAATTGTACTTTTGTAGTGATAGACATTTTTTAACGTTGAACGCTCGTTTTTCAACTCAAATTGCAACTTTTATGTATACTAAAACGGGAAAAAACAACATAATGTTTCTGCTTAGTTACGAGTGTGAAAATGTAGTGCAAATCTTAACGGTTATGACGATGAGTTTTTTTACTTCTGGTTTTGCTCATAAAACTTTGCGTGCCTCGTCTTTTGATTAACAAAGCCTGGAAATTATGTTTAATTTTGTTTAGCCTTATAAATAATAAATAGATTATATTGATAAAACTAAAACCCGACCTCGAATCCCTTTATTTTGCACTGTTTTTAAGTTTTGCGGGACATACCTACTAATCCCACGGGCATACAATTTTTACAAAATCACTTCGGGATTATCATATATATAATAAGAAGAATTTTCAATATCGGTCCATAATTGACAGAGAAATCGACGAACATAGTACATAATTAACCGCCAAGTGCTACTCGACTCGCACACGAAGTGTTCCGTACCATAGAAATCAGGCAGCTTTTTCAAAGAACATCAAATTTTCACTTGTTCGGAGACCCCTTTAAATTTTCCCCTTTTAATATATTATTTATTTATACCTATATATTTTTTTGTGTTGTTTTTTATTTTATTTTGATATTTTAGCATTTGTTGTTATTATGGTTGAAGTGTTACTTATGTATAGAAAGTTTCATGTCTCTAACTATTGTGGTTCAAGAGGCCTTGACAAATGAAAAGCAAAAATAGCCAAACAAAAACCAATTTTTTGTATGGAAGCCCCCTTTAGTTTGGATATTTATTTTATTTTTATTTCTTGTTATAGCGGCAAGAAAAATACACATTCTCTGAACATTTCAACTGTCTACCTCTTACGGTTTATGAGATATAGCCACGTGACAGACGGACGGACAGCGGAGGCTTAGTAATAAGGTTTCGTTTTTACCCTTCGGGTACGGAACCCTAAAAACATACATACAGCTGAACATAGAACCTCCTCCTTTGTTCAAAAACGGTTATAAAGCAGATCTACACTGTATTGGACTTGGTAAACTAGTTCAAGCAGGTATTATGCTACAGATTTTGTATATCTCGTCTTCATAAATCTCCGTAACTTGCTAACTTGCTAACCCTCCGTAAATTGCTAGAGCTCTAACGTTCGGTTCTGGGTGCTAATAGTAAATAATCATCTATACTCAGCTTTCTACAGTTAGCGAAGCTCATCAGTGCAGTGTCAGTATAACAACGGCACGAGTACCTAACTATCTAGTGCCAATAATTAGAATTAGTGACGTGCGTAGTCGAGAAGGGCCGAGTAGAAAATGTCGTCGGTTAAAAACTGAACAATGCAATAAGCAATAGAGCTTGCTTCTATTGCTTATTGCATTGTCAAGGTTTTTGGCTTTCTACTACTTCTGGAAAAAATATAATAATAGACACGAGAAATCCCAAAATAAACTGTAGAATCACTAAACAACAATCTTTTTATTTTACGTTAGCATGATTTATTTACACCGTACGTACTTAACCCTGAATATCGCTTTAATCAAACATCTGATTCAGCTTTGCGCATTTACATTTTATACGGAATCCCTAAACCTCAAGATACGGATACGAAAGTCACATCACTAATTAGAAACAGACCGGCAATTATATGCAAATGCCGAGTGCGACAAGCTGGCTTGTTTTGTAACCGTGCATTTTGATGTCACACCTACCCGCCGTTATTAGACCAAATGATCCCACTCAATGGGTGTGGAAATAGGTTCCTGGCACTATGCTATATTATGCGCTATTGACGTATTGGCTAATTGTCAAAGCATTACGGATTACAAAAAGTCAGTATTTTTTTTTTATTTCGGTTTTGTTCCAGAGTACATTATATATATATATGAAAAAATAGACGAGATGAGTTTCCATCGCACCGCTAAAAAATAAGTACATATATTTTTTTTTGTTAGACGAAAAAATAAATAATATTTTTATTACTATAAATTTTATAATTAATTATTATTTAGCATGGCCCAACTTAGGCCGTCAGACACGGGCCATTATCCTAGAATAAAAATAATAACTAAAATAGTAAGAATAACTTGTAGTTACTATTAGAGTGACGTTGATTGTTAATTTTCCTACACGCAATATAAAATCAATTTCTCCAAATAACGAATTACAGTAATTCTTACTACCGAAAATTAAACACCGCTAAATGAATGAATCTTATAAAAACAGTAAAATTCAACCGGGCAGATTCTCTGAACCGGGCAATGTTGTAACGGTGTTATTTTTAAGAATCTCCACCACTAGATTTTAATTTTAGAAATTATAACGTGTGGATGTACCGAGAGATTTAAACCGGATTTGTCACTGACAACTGATCGATATTAAAACGGACAGTCTCTGTTATAAGTCTGTATGTAGATGCAACAGCCTTGAGGCAGTGATTTTTTATATTTTCGAAAAACTTATTTTTATCTCTCATTTGTTAAGTATTGCGGGACAAATAGGTACTATTTCCTCGGGAATATTTTTTTATGGGGTCACTTCGATATGGTTTTCTATACAATAGCGAAAGAACTTTTAAAACCGGTCCGTAATTGATGGAGAATGTAAAAACATACACAAAATAAAAAAAATACGTTTTTTTTTAATTTGGTTAAAAATACTTTACATTTTCACACAGCTTTATCTAGCTCCAAAGTTTGCAAAACCATTACTTGCACTCCTAAAATTCAGAGTTGGTAAATAACCGTTTAACTACCTTAATTTGTCGCAATTTCATAATTTGTGAACAAACATAACTTTATAAACAATATACGAATAGCTTTTTAATTTAAGCAGGAAACTTTAATTATAGCGGTAATATGCCATGTCCGCTGACAGTAAGCGGTTCCCATCCGCTCGATGCGCATAATCAAAAGCGGACAACGTTTAACTCTGTTATAAAACGGTACGCACTTATTCTGTATCAGTGAAAGCGAAAATGTTTAATTAGTTTTTTACAACCGAGATGACACAGCAGTTCGATTCTTTTTTTATCCAATTGCAATCTTCTTGCAGTGTTAAATGATATACGCAATAATAAAAGCGAGCGTGATTGAATTTCGGGAAAAAAATTGAGTTGTGCCACCGAGTCTAACAAGGTTAAAATGGAACTTTGGACACGCATTCTAGAGAAATAGTTTCGAACCAAAAAAAAAACATTTTTGTGTGTGGTCAGTCTACTTAATTTTATTTAAACTATTTTCTGCCCGCGGCTTCACACGCGTTCTATGGAAACTTATTTTTTTCTCATGGGAACTGGTTTATGGAATTAAAAGTAGTCATTGTGTTATTCCAGGTCTAGACCTTAAATAATACTAGATATCATTTTATATTATTTTTATCATATTATATTATTTTATTTTCATATAAGGTACATTAACCATTAACAATTAATTATTATTTTAGTATATAAAATTGTTATTTAATATGTTAGAAGGTACCAATTTCAATTAGAATTGACTTGTAAACATGATTTTACCAATAAAATTACTATCTGACTATCTATGCAAAATTTCAGCCCGTTCCGTTCAGTAATTTTGGCGTGAAGAACTAATAAACATACAACTAACGACACTAACGAAAAAGATGAGGAAATGAGCGGGGTTCTCTAACACAAGCATAGTTTATGCTTAAAAGAGAACCTCATTCTTTGTGTAACTTACCTATGTACAGATATAAAAAAAAATACATTTTATTTTCATACAACTATCCATCCATTCATCGATCCGAACATTCGCGTTTATTATTACATATAGTAGGATATATATATTTATCTTACATTTAAATAAAAAACAATTTCTGCTTTGATAAATTTACAGAACAGCATAAAATATACAAAATCTTAACCCATCAAAACCGCCAATCCCTTTTCATATATGAGTGTATATAATACACTTTGTACACTCCCGTCAAGATAAAAGCACTTTAGCGAATTCAGGTGCAGTTTTTTTCGGCAGTAGCCAACGGTGATTGCAAATGTCTTTTAAGGAGCTGACACATGTGAGAAACGCATTTTACGATATGTTACACGTTTTAAAATCGGCAGCGATCCAGTTTTCGAGAAAAGCCGAGCAGCTTTTTGTGACTAAAACTTGCCGCATTGAGATAGAAGCTTTTAAGACATTTTAGTCTTGTATTGATAACTGAGATGGTTTGGTGGTCGTTTATGGTTAGGGCATGAATAATGGAATTTGATATGAGTAAAAAGTATAAAATATCTGGACTTTTGTTTACCTTTAGTCTAGAAAGTTACCTTTAGTTAAAGGTTTCAGTTATTATTCGATGTTATTTAAGCAATGTCTAGCATTAATTAATTTAAGTTATAAGAATAAAATAAGACTAACAAAAATATTTTAATTTTACTTGATTTTTAATCAAAGAATATTACGAAACTACATTTTCTTTATCATAACTTTTTTTTTATAAATTGTTTTCGATATTTTACACACAATAAAAGTTTATTATTATAAAAGTTTCAATAAAAGTTTCGTACAGTTTTATCCACGCGAAATATTTTGTTAAAAAAGCATTGTGTTACAAACCCTTAAAAGTACATATGTTGACTAAAACAAAAGCTGCACGAATCACTAAAAATAAAACAAAAACGATTGAATGTCTATAAAATGAGCGTCGCGCAAAGCCTATCGCAATTGATATAAATCGAGCAAAAAAAATCAGTGAAATCGTTAGCTGTCGCCGTCGGACGGCGTCAACTAACGATTTCATAGCAACTGCCTTATTTACTGGTTTAGTAGGGCGAATAATCAAATTTTTTATTTGATTTTCAACATTATAACATTGAAAAGTGAGGTGAAAATGAGCCGTTGCTTATTTTTATTGCGCAGAGTCAAAAAAAAGTTTCTGATCGATCGACCAAATACGCCGAAAGTTTTTTTTACAAAAAAGTTGAAAGAAATAACAATAAATAAAACAACGGAGCTTAATGTATTTAATTTTATGTTAAGTATCAATTCAAAGAATGATGATGGCTTATTAACGCCCAATAAATAACATTTAAATGACTAGAATCATAAAAATGAGCTTTGTATTGTTTGCGGCGGTCACGGTTTTTAAGTTGATGGCTTTATTTATTTGTGGTCAATGAATTAGAAGATAATATTATGACAAATAAATAAAATAATGACTAGGTGTATCTCATTTAAATGGTTGGATATTAGGTGTGATCTTTGAAAAGCGACTTAGCCTGTTAAGTCTTTAAAGATTTATTTGAAGAGATTTTCGTTTATAATAACTTCACGATAACCTATTTCACAGACAACAACTAAAAAATAGGACTTACCTGTTTCAATTCAAACGTGAAAAATTATAGCTGTCCAATCAAAAAACAGCTTTCAGTTCCAACTCACACAAAACGTTACAGTTAAAATAATCCTCGAAAAACAAATCGATGACACAAAATCAGTTTCACTTTCAATACACTAAGGAACGTTCTTAAAAAAAATTACACCTTTAAAGTTACTTTCACCACTTGAAGTAAAAATAAAATAATAAAATCCAGGGGATTTGCAAACTCGAATAAAAAATATAAAATCCAGGGATTGCAAACTCGGGGTAGAATTAAGTACGCGCGAGCTTTAAGCTACGGAGCGTCAAGCACACGTGCGCAACCCTCCGCGGCATCGCGTTATCAGCGCTGGCGCAGCGCGCGACAACAACAGAACTTGAGAGCCGATCTCAATAATAACAAGAAAAGAAAACGGTCCAGTTTCAGTGAGGCTTCCGGATGGGTCGCGGGCAGGCTGTGCCGCTCACACCAGCGCGCTCTCTTTGTCTAACGGGACAGTGATATCGGCGGCCAGTCGCGACTGCGACGCCGCCCTATGCGCTCGCGCATAGCGAGATTGCTTTAGGCCTCGACTTCGACATAGCCTTCGATATTTAGCAATGTTTTCGATATATTCGGAACGATACAGTTGATGAAAGCAACGGGAGGCCAACTAGCAGTTAGTAATCGCAGGCATTGATCTCTATTTTTGTATTAGGTTTTGTTCAAATTATAGATATCGTCGAAGTCGAAGTTTTGATATCGTGCATTGACCATGTTTTTAGTATATGGCCGTAAGGTGGGTAGGTACATTAAAATGATTTTTGAGGTGATTGATGGTTGAAAGCGATAAATTCTTCTAGGAATAGCTAAATAAAAAAAAAATATTTGGCATTTTCAGCATTTTTTTTAATTAATAATTTGTAGTGAAAGATCTACAAAACTTTTTTTTAATAGCAATATCTTAAAAAATTAACTGACCTTTATTAAATTTGAAATAGTGTGAGAGCGCGTTGAAGTCTTTTATACGGAACTCGTGAATATTAAGTATTCCCGGTTCAAATTGATCGGGAGTGGGAGTTTCTTTTATTTATGTCTTACAAACTTTTTTACATTTGTAAAATACAATCACGTACTGTGATTATAAAATCGATAAAAATTACTCAATTGAATTCCCACTTAAATAATTTCTGTATGAAACACTTTTTTAAGATAAGGATATCTGTGTAATAATTTATATTTGGTACGTACAAAGTTTCAAGAAGAATATTGACCAAACCATCGATCTAAGTAAAAAAGGGGAGATGAGGTAGTACCTCATCTCCTCTTTTTTACTTTTTTGTTTCTAGAAAGAGGAAGGCTCAAATTAGGTGCAATTAGGTTCACCCACCTCAGTCATAGTCGGACCGGCGTTCGTGTTACGCGTGCTTGCTACGACGTACTGAAGTGTGATTTAATGACTAAAAGACTATGTTATAGCATTGCCCTCGTGTTTGTTCATTATAATTATTGCACACGATTGGAAATGTAACTGTGAGTAAGTGTTTGCGTGTAGTTGTAACACAGGCCAGTTCTTGAGTAAGCGCTGGGAGAACGTACCATATCTACAGAGTTTTCTTAGATCTATGGACCAAACGCTGTAAGTGAAGCCACCCTAAGGCCACGTGCGATACCGGAGCCTTATTAAAAAGCAATAAAAGTCCTGACATTATCGTTTTTCGCCAGAATCGGTAGAAATCTAAAAGGTGAATGACACAACATCAATTAAGTTGTTGAACAAATTTGTTTGTATCACTATATTTCCAGCAAAATACCACGTGTAAATTAAATTACTAATTTTAATAATTTTTAATATTAGATTGCCTTTGGTAAGAGTTAACTACATCGTTCCTTGTTTCTCAGCATTTTCTTCTATATTATATTTTGTGTTTGTGTGGTACAATAAAGAGTTATCTATCTATATATCTATATATCGTGATTATGACTTTTAAACCCTACGAAAGTATAGGACAGTTAGAAAAGGAAGGAACGTAAGCCACTCAGTTATTTTAATTTAGATTATGTGGTGTTTTCATTTATTTATTTATTTGAACGATTTACTTACTTACTTAATTACTTACGATATGTATCAGTTGAGCTACCTGTAGATTGTTGCAACAGTCTGCAGTTAGCTTAATTGTTTCAATTGTAAATACTAATTCTAATTTCTTTTTATTATTGAATTGTAATTTTCTTTGTCAATACGACTTACTAACTGTGGGTATTTCGAATAAATAACACAAATGACAAAAAATTTTAAATCGCAACCTCTTTATACCGGATATTACTTTACACATCTCATTCAAGGAATTGGCAAAATATACACCTTGTCAAATGTGCTGAGTAAAATTGCACGTCCTTAGAACCCGTGTGTCTCAGGCACCATAAAATTAACCGGCTCATTATGTTAAAATCAACAACGCTGCAGACATCCTTCATTACAGTCGGCCTCGAGAAAAATTACCAAAAACACTCTCAGTGCGTGACAATTTATACCACTTTAATATTTCTTACTGTATTTGGAGAACATACAATGTAAGAATACATTTTATTAATTGTAATAATTATTATAATAATAATAATCGGATTGTCTGAAAGTTCTTGCAAACAGAACATTTTACCACCGAAAATCAAATAATAACCTCTGGTGCCCAAAATCAAAACAACTCCACTCATACACACTTGGCTTAAGCCCGTGTGGATTAGGTATTTCCCGACTCTACGTCGAGCAGACAAAGATCTGAAACCCCATAATAATAATGCTGGTCAATCCACACAGCATCATCTAGCCCCAATTATTAACTAAATTTAAATAATTGTAAAAAAAAAGTTGTTAAGTAATTATTTTATTTTATTTGGGGAAGGCTAGCGTTGCTAGCGTAAGACTTTAGGGAGCGGGACAAGACAGGAGATCAAGACCCAGTAGTGGGCTCAGTCTGGTTGCAAATGATAATGACTAGGTAGTAGGCCTAGTTGTGTCGAAGATATATTTTTTTAATTTACTGCTTGAAAAAATCAGAAAAGGCTTATGAACCCACAGGGAAAGTAACATTTACCACAAGTTATTTACGAGCTTCGTTAACTTCCAGTCTAATTGCCTACATATTACACGACTTGCGATCTCCATACATTTTAGGTCAAAATTCAAGATATTTTGCAAACCAAATGCAGAAGGACCAGTTTTGATACGTCTCCTTTCCGTAATCAGACCACCGATCAACTAACCATCTTATTAACTGGTCCATTTTCGTACGTACGGGTATTCAGGGGTATTCAGTAGGTACGTACGTACAAGGTACGAATATGGTACGAATTTCAACAGGCTTTGGACGATTTTTCGGTGAACTGATTATTGTATTGTTCCACTTTCCGAACTGATAATTTGGAGTTATGTCTTTTAAATTGGGCATTGCGTAAATTGGTGCTGGTTGTGAAAAGATTTATCGGGGTAATTTTGCCTCAAATTGTGTCTTTATGCCTATAAGCGGCAACAAAATTGTTAACATAAATTTGTTACTAAAATAGATTTAAGGCGAAAAAGTTTGAAAGTGCAGCCCAAATTTTTTTTTTAATTTGGCAGGAAGCATTGTGGTCCCTTACTTATTATATTTATATCTTGCGTAGTTCCTATGCAGGGCAGATACCTCCAATGTTTCAGAACATGAGTAATGGTACATGATGTATCAGAAAAAAATATATTTCCATTTTCTTATATAAAAATAGATTACATTCCCAATTAAATGTCTTACGCATGCACTTTCTTGTATTTTCCCATACACTCCGCCGGAGCATTGTGTGTGAAATTTATTATGATTCAGAATGTACATTCAAACAAAGATTCAAAATAAAAAGTAGTCAGATTCAAGGTTACGGGAGATTCACTAAGCTTTTTCTTCAGATAATGTCAGCTCGAAGACAGGAATTGCAATTATTGTATGCAACGAAATAAAATACATCAGACGTAATGAGCATTGCAATGTGGGTAAAAAGTTACTCATGTAAAGAATCACACATTACTAGAGTAGTATCAAACTTTTAAAAAATCATCCTAAAAATCGATAGGTTTTTTGTGCTAAAGCTGAATACAATAGTATTAATTATATTGAACTAATCATGGCTGAGAACTATATATATATATTTTTTTTTTTTTTTTTTTAATGCTGGACAATCCACACAGCATCATCTAGCCCCAAAGTAAGCAGAGCTTGTGTTATGGGTACTAGATGACTGATAAACTTAATACAATATATAACATAGATAGATATTTTTTATTATATATAGAAAATACCCAGAACACCCGGAACAAATATTTGCAGATCGTACAAACATTTGTCCCAAGGCGGGAATCGAACCCGCAACCTTCTGCGTCGCAGGCGGACCTTCGCCCGCCGCGCCACATCGGTCGTCAAAATTATACTCGGTTATACAATCCAACATAATTTTAGTAAACAAAGGGGTTCTAAAAGCAAAGAATGATTGGGGGAAAATAATTTACAACACATATCATCGGAGCAAATAGCAGAAGTTCGAAGCAATTTTTGGTTTTGAGCTTTCGTTCATCATCTCTTTTATTTTTCGTCCGTTTTTATAACAGAATGTGCAACTTTTTCGCAGCACTTTTGCAATTAGACGTTGTTAAAGTTTTTCATTTAGGAGTACCTTGGTATTGTCGGTTTATGCTATCAGTTTTTGTTTTCATATATCTTTATAGTATATGAAAAACTAGTACTAACGTTATTAACAAAGAAAACTACAACTGAAGAGTAGCAACAAATTAGAACTAGTATTTATAGAATAATCAAGAGTTATGATCTCATACATAAAAGTATTTGTTTACAAAATATATCTTACATTCTAGAACCGTGTTTATGTAAATTTGTGTATGTTCCTGCTATGCGATGATATGTCTGATAATTATGATAACCTGATTTGTGAATCACATCAAAAAATGTTTACGATCCCATATAACACTCAGCTCTTTCTGGGGGGTAAACATTTCAATTTATTAAGACATAATAATTAATGATAACACATACGAAAGTTGTTTCATTAAAATAATATCAAAATAACGATATCATTTATTTACGGTATTGCAATTCTTTCGGCTAATTAACGAATTCAGATGACAAGTGAAATGTCAAAGATAATTGAAGAAATTACTTGAAAATTCTTCTTTAACTAGCTCCAGACCGCGGTTTTTCGCGCGTGGGTCGCTTGACTGTACAGACGGTTTTTTTTTCAGTAAAATCTGACTAGTTCCATCGTCAAATACCGATTGACAAGAAAATTGTCATTGCGCAACGTAACCTACGCATTAAAACGTAGTTGAACAACTAATTATTATAAGCACTCCGAACTAGTGCGTAATAGCAGAGTAGCTTAGAAAAACAGTAGGTAGTAGTTTGTACATACGCGTACCTTGTTGGCACATAAAGCAGGTGCAGAAGAGGTAAGAAGAGTCCAGCATATGGCCGTGCGGCGCCTGGCTAGATTTTGCACCCCCCAACCCTTCCCGCGGGTGTCCTAAGAGGTATCCACCGAGGCGCCTCCCGCAGAACAATTCTACCACCGAACCGCGATCCCCAACCTGTATGCCCAGCGTGGGGATTATGGGCACTACCCCCATAATGATGAAAGCCTCTTATCTTCTTATCAGGGGGAGGCCTGCGTCCATCAGGAGACCAATATTTATAAGCTGTAGTTGTAGTTAAGTTTAGCATAGTTCTTTCACCCGGGACGAAAGTGCCAATTATGGAGAAAAAATGCATATTAAACTATCTTTGTCACGAATCACGTACCTGCGCTTTCACATAACAAAACTGAAGTACATTCGTTTTTCCAATATAAAGTCGGTTGGCGCTATTTCATCACATACACATAGACGATTTGACAGTGATCCTCTTTATAGAGCAACTACTTTACTATCCCACAGCGTGGTAAGGTATCCGTCTTCCATTCTTCCCTTCACGTTGATAACTCGTTACATTTCATTGGCTTCAGTGAGATGAGAGTCAAGGCAATACATATGCTTTTTTATAAAATGAATTGCGCTACTGTATCTTAACACTGCGGATCGCCAAGTATAGACCATTTGAGCAAGGCGTGGTCGAGAGACCTTAGAGAGCGGATGTTACAGCCTCGCTGGCTCGAACCAGATCAGAGTTTGATGATATCTGCATCATAAAAAATCGTAGGAGATTCGAAGGCAGTGTTGGCTTAGTAGTAAGTACCTTATTTGTACGCATTTAACCAATCAGTGTTTTAGGATTTTGAATATAATTATTATGATGGAGAATCAGATTTTTTTTTATTGTTAACTGTTATACAAGATACCCTTTAATATTATTAATAGAAGTGGGTTTTGGAGAATAAAAATAAACTTGTTACTATCGCTAATTTGGTTTATTCATGGGCTTTTCGATTTGGTTGGGACTGGCAATCTGCATTGTTTATCTAATTATTGTGTTGCAATTTGATGAAAATAAAACAAGCTGCCAATCATGAATTGAGTGTAATAAAACTGCCGAGTCTGGTTATTTTTGGTTTTAATTTTGTAGATTTTTTAATTTCAGTTATACACAATACATACAACATTCGTTTAAGTTCACCTAGCTGAATTTAAATGCAAATTCGTTGATTGTAATTTTAGTTATTAAAAAAGAATAAGTAATCTAATACATTATACACTAATATGGTACAAGTCTAACAACAAGCTCCTGATCTACTCAGCTTTGAGTGAAAAGGTCACGCGGCTACCGCTGTGAAATAAAATCCAAAATAATAATCATTACGACCACAATAAGTGCAGCTACTTCGATATATTGACATTTTAAATATCAATTCTTGCTTACATCCCTTTGGCCGGCGTTTTCATTTGAAATTTTGATACTTACTTAATATTTTTATAAAATTTTTATTTATTTTTTTTACGACTTAATTTATTTCAACTCTACATTGCTAAAGTTACGAGAAATGGTAGCATTAATTGCAGTGATTAATTAGGTCTTGCTATAAAAATGCCATGGGTAGCAAACGTTAAATAACTTGAATTTTGCGGAATCTTTGTCGCTGAATAGTATCCAGGGCGAAATAATCTCATGTACGGCGGCACAGCCCTTAAGGTGGAAAGTGACGTTATTAAAAAAAACAGGTTTCTTGTGAGGTCTTCTTGTAAAGTTGTTAAGTTAGCAGTTATATAGTTTTGCGCACATTGTAAGATATTTTCTATGAATCCACGATACTACGAATGAATTGTCGTTTTGGAGTCTATGACATTATGAGATCTGGATCTAAAATCAACATAATGTCGTTAAACTCCAAAACTGCAAAGTCAAAGCTTGTTTTAGCAAAGATTAATAGCAATTTGCTTACAATGTGCGCAAAAATTCTTATCTGCTATCTAATTTACTTGTAGAACCTAGAAAATAGTAAAAGTCCGATTCTTTTTGTTTTGTGACCAGCTTTTATTGTACCTAGTATTTTAAATCATAAACTGATGATTTGGATTTTAATTCTGTCCATGCATAATAATAATAATTAAATCATATTTAATTTTTTTGATTTCAAAACCCCTTTTATATGTAAGGTGAACGTAATTTATGGACTTCAGTTGCTACAGAAGTCCATAAATTACGTTGACCAAATCTTGCAGTTTCGGGTTAAATGCTGCTGCATTTAACCCGAAATTGCATGATTTGGTGCAATTGCAATTAGATGTTATCAAAGCACCCCAGGCGTAGGGTACGAAATGAATACACGATTAAAACTAGGTCAGTTTGGGTGGCCATCAAGTAGTTGACATTTTGGCGAGAATATTATTAATTATTTTCCTCATTAACACGTCACATAAGTACTTTCTTCAAATAATCTTCCTTCAAAAACGTTCTTTGTTTAGTATCTATTCTTAGTAGTAAAGTGTCTAACAATGAGTTAATACTTATAAGATTAAGTAAGTAGTAAGTACTTAAAAGTCTCATATATAATCTACGATTGAAAGTGACAAAGACCATAATAATTTCGGGTCGAAATAGAATAAGAATAAACTCCTTCTTATTTTATTTTTATTTATCTATTTTATATGCGAAAGTTAAGATTCCAGATGGATGGATGGTTGATTAGGTATAAGTTCTTCATGGTCTAACAGCCTAACAGATATAATCAGAATAGGTCTAACATAAATGTTGGTTACCTTCGTAAATTTCGAGGCCCTATTACACTTCTCTTCCCAGACAAATGCGCTGAAAAGCCGCGAGCCGAAGCTATCATCATCATCACCTATCTAAGTCTACTGCTGGACATAAGGCCGCCCTTAATGAGTGCCATAGCGCCCTGTCTTCAGGTTGCCGCATCCAGCATCTGCTTGCAGCCTTTCGCAGATGTTCATTCCACCTGGCCGGAGGGCATCTCTACGGCCAGGTGGGACCTGGCTGTAGGGACACCACGTTTGCCGAGTCGCGGTCTCCACTCGTGAACACGTTTACCTCAGCGGTTGTCGGGCCGAAGCTAGATTTAAATAAATTATTATTCTCAAATGATCCATCGACATTTTTTTGTGTGTCTTTGTGTGTAATTTTTTATTATCCTACTAAACGAGTAAAACCTGGGGTTGCCCCACCCACACGATTTCGACCAGCCGGACACATTGAACTAATCAAGAAGCAATGACATCACTAATTAATTTATTGTGTCCGTCTCAGATCAAACCTTAGATCCGCCAGTTCGAAAATTGTACTGATTTAATAATTAATCTGTAAAATACCGCGAATGGCTGACGGATACAAATTATTTGTCGTCTTGTTGACATACGAGTACATAATATACGGGATTGCACAAATAATCTTTGTTAGTTCTTGTTACTTTAATTATTCATAAGTTTGTTTTCCGTTTATGTAGTTAGTTTTGCAATGTATCAATTCATTTTCAAAACATTTCTTATCTTATCGCTGCTTTCAAATTTCTTACGAAACTCAAACAATTTTTCAAAACCTAGTTGAAACTCAAACAAGGTTGTGACAACGTTGGTGAATGTTCAGTTTTTGAACGAAAATAGGGCGTTTTCCATAGAAGAAAAAACCTTCATAAAACTTCATAGATGGCGCGGGCTTTTCAACTTCTACTTCTTTTTTAATGGCACCGCTTGCTTTTCGCACGTATATTTTCAACGGAGAGAAACTAGGTTGTCAATCGGATGTCATGTCCAGATAGGCGCAGTTTAAGCCACTTTAATTTTGCAGCACCACGTAAAAAAGCGCCATCGTTTCAGTTTCGTCAAACAATTTTTTGACATTAAGAAAACGCCTCATTGCTAGTTCACACAAGCTCAGCAAGCATGGTGCTTTACACAATCCACGATACAACGGATACGGCCTAATGTTTTACGACTTAGTGTTTCCATAATATACTTTTTAAGCATCATTAGCATTTCAGTATGTTCTACAGTCAACAAAATATCTTTGTAGATATGCTCTTGAACTTTTGGTTAGACCTTTAATGGATAACGAGAAGTCACAATAACCATACATGTGCTACTTACCATCCCGGATAACATATCCAGCAAATTACTATGCTAATTTACAATTTATGTCCTCATCGATCTGGATTTTCATTACTCGACCGGACTTTACTATGTCCTGTCAATCGTTCGTCTAAAACATTAGTCAGCGTTTGGCACCAGGGCTCAATCTAATTTATAGTTATTTGCTATTGATACCCGGATAATAATAATTTTATGCAGCTGTCATAATCGTGTTAGGAATTGTGTTTGTTGTTTTTTGTTCGAATCTGGTCAATTGAGCAAGTGACAGGGGACAGACACCAAGGATTTGGAAAGGCTGGTTTACACAAGATTAGTGATTTAGTAGAGTGTGTATTTATTGGAGTTGAGAGCACTTTGCTGTGAACGAATCTGAACCGTCACATTCGGGGCGGTTACGCTAAATCGGGTTTACTCGGCATCAGTTGTCTTCAGCTGTTATCAGTCATGTTTGCTATAATATTCACAATATTACAAGTGCTTATGTCCAACAATAATATTACAATATTATTGTTGGACATAAGCACCTTTTATTTTAAGCACATTATTATACAAACAGCCAGTAGCTGTTGCTTCGTCACCATCAAAATACAATCTGACTCTTCCACCACTTCTAGTTGAAGTTTCATATTTATTCATTTATTTATTGAATTATGCCACTCCTTATAGCTATTGTGGCTTAGGTACATAAAAAAACCAGACTCAACCAAGTCCTGACCATATAACAAAACCAAATAATATTCTTATTCTGTCTGAAAATACATTTTATCACTTGTAAATAGGTTTAATTTGTGCTCAGTAATGAATTTTCAAAATAATACCTTTAAGCCGAATAATTTTTTGATATTTTATTTTCGCGCTCTCCAATATAAAGACTAAATTACTTTCACTCACCGCGAAGTAAAAATATTAATTATTTTTATAATTTTGCCGTTTAACAGTCTGTCCATCTGTCGAAGTTCAAATTGGCCATTTAAGCTGTGAAAATGAAAAGTTGAATGGATGTTTAATGAGTTTTAAGTCTCTGAAGCAATAAATTAAAAAATAAACAAACTTGAAGATATGTTATATCGAAGGTCTAAGGGTCAAATTCAAAAAGGGAGATAGTGTTGCAAAACTAATAGCATTATCATTAGGTAGTATTGTAATTCTAAATTTGAGATTAAGCCCATTTTTTTAGCTAGTATAACTATCTTATAGGTACAATGACAAAAACCATACCACTTTATGACAAAAATTACTTAATAGGCGGGAATTATGGGCGTCACTATATCCCTTCAGTTAGGTACTTTTACCACTGTCAAGCTTTTCACTATAGTTAACCAATCAGTAAGGTAAACTAGGGGTAAGTGACAAAGGCTCATTTCCATGTAACGACTGTTAGCCGCGCTGTGATAACGGCACGAGCGGGCCGCGTTATCACCGCACCCGGCACCACATTCACCCAGCTGCTAGCGTCGTTACACTTCTTGATACTTGACTATAAACTATCAGTTAGACTAGTCAACACGTCCACACTAAAAACCATTAAACGTTATTCGCGAGCGAAAAGATCAGCGAAAATGAATGTGGTTTTCTAGTTTATAGGTAAGGTACCTTAAATGGGGTCAAGCTCTGGCCCATGGGAAAAATAAACAATTGTTATTGGCGAGCGAAGCAATCCACAAAATATTTATGTTTTCTTTATGTTTTTGTGTTTATTTGTGCGGTGATTGGTAAACATTAATATAAAGTGATCACGTCATGCCAAGACCGATCGCAAGGCTGTGGCTAGGCCATCCAGCATCTAGCGACCCCGTAAGACTATGTCATTAGCGAATCGTAGATGTGAGATGCCGTTTACCTTTCCAGTCCAGTATTTTACGTATAAAATATTGATTATTGTATTATTTTTTTTGATATGTAACCTAATTATTGTTAGGAATAAAGAACTTTAACCATAACATAATGCCCAAAATATTATAGAATAGCATGTTGTTTTTGTACATACCTATACTATTAGTAGGTAATTGAATACTAGAGCAAGTACTAAATCACCTCCATCGGCGTACAAAGCAGAGATCATGCGATGCTTGACGCTGGAGTCAAGGAGAGCGGCCGGCGTCGACCACGCCCTCCCCGCACTGCGCTCCGCACCTCACCCCCTCGGCGCCCGCAGCACCCGGTACTGTGACCTACTGAATATTCCGTACTTATTTATTAATGGAGTTAAACTTAGATAAAGGAGTAGGTAGTGGCGAAAACCAAAGGGAGTAGCAAGAGGAGGTCTGCGATCAGCAAAAGGACGCAAAAGTTTTGTAAAAAAAATGCAAATGAGACCATAGTTTTTTAAATTTAAGTAATCTAAGTCCCGGTGAATTATGAAATGTAGAGACACACGATGTAGTGTCCAAACATACCCACATATCAGTAGCATACATTAATGCAGTTTTACAAAGTAAAATTTATATAAAACTGAGAAGAACTTATGGTAACTACTAAATAAACAAATATACAAGCAAAAAGGCAACTTTGATGATATTTTAGTATTTTTTTATTTATTCTGTTTATGTTTTATCCAATAAGTCTTCAACTTACTTTGTCTCATCCAATTTTTAAGTTTACCTATCTGCGGAAACTTGTAATTAGTCGTCAACAAACACGCACTGCTCTATCCAGGCATGTTCTAAATTTTCATCTGAATTTTTGTAAACCTAGCTGTAAATTTTTCCAAAATGTTGAAAATAAATAAATAAAAAAATACTCTGCCAATAATTTTTACCAACTTACGAAATAAACAAAGAACCTTTTCACAGGTTAGGCAAAAAAAAACCTTGCTTGACATCAGATAAGGATACGGTGACAGTAGTTACCCAAGCTATAGGTACCTACTATTAAGAAGAAAACAACTAAATATGAAGGACATAACCTTTCTTTCACCAGAGAAGCGGAAAATACCACTCCTAGCAGATTTTTACTGATGACTTATCTCGCTTGTAAGCTATTTCAGGTATTTCTTGGTGAACTAATTGTTCTACAAAAGTTCATACATATTGATATTCACCTACGGATGTGGGTGACATATCCATAGCTAATTATTGTGACTAATGACATTAAAACCACAAATAGTTTTAGCATCATCATTCATCAGCAACAGCAGAGACGAAGTCACTGCTCGATAAAGTATTCGAGCTAGCTGAGTCTTTCAAAATTTTTATCAAAATTTAGTTTGGTTTCAAAAAACTACCATAGTTTTTAAAGTAAAATTTGTATGATGTTGTTTGAGTTTTGTTCTATTTTTTTATTTTTTTTTATTTGCTTTAGGTGGCTTTCGTGTCACTACGGCCATAATAGGCCTATTGTGATCGCCACTCGAGTGTTCAGCCCTGAAGCTGCGATGTTCACAGTTCGTCACTAACCCGCAAGGGTTGCTGCTAGGAACTGCAGGATTTTCTTCGGGGTGATGGCTCGTAGTTCGTCTGGGCTGTGCAGGTGCTTGCTCAGATGGATGCTACGTTATTGCATCAGTGTTCCGCACTCTCCTAGCAGATGAAGAGGCGTTTCCTCCGCTTCTTCGCAGAATCTGCAGGATTGTGAGTTTTGTTCTAGCTAATTATGTATTTTATTCGGTTACATTTTTGTTAAGATAAGGCTCGTTCAGGAAAATCGGCAATTTCCTAGCATATGTATATACTAATAAAAATAATTATCCGTTTAAATAGGTTCTCTCTGGATACAGCAGTTAAACGGTCAATATTCTTAAACCGTATAAGCCGTTGTCGTATTTGTATTAAAACGCCATTAACAATTTCATTACTACTGAGCTCTTGGCATTCCAAAAAGTAATAAATTTCAAACTGCGACTATTCGGCGTAATTTACAATATTTACCCAAGATTGAAAGCACAGATACATGGTGAATGTGGTCGATCCACCATCATCGCTTGTCTTAAAGTCCTATACGTCCATAATTCCTAAGCACAGGGTTGTCAGAGCTATTGCCCTGGACACAGCTGATTTTCTTATATCCACGTAACTTCTAAGTGAGACTAATAGGAATCCCGAAATATTATGTTTGAAAATAATCAATACATAATCATCATCAACCTATCTTAGTCCACTGCTGGACATAGGCCTCCCCCAATAGCGCCATAGCGCCCTGTCTTCAGCTTGCCGCAACCAGCATCTGCCTGCAGTCTTTCGCAGATCGTCATCCCATCTGCCCGGAGGGCCAGGTCCTACACTACGTTTGCCGAGTCCAATAACTAAGATCAGTCAATACATAATATCAGCTACCAATTCTTTTAATACGAATAATTTATAGTTGTAATAGATCTCTGCATTGGGATCAGAAGGGTGAGTCTATTTGACGCCAGTAACGAGACGTGATTCGTGACGTCTCAATATAATATGAGGTTTGCGTAGTTCCCTGTTCGCACGATAGAGGCGCTGTACCAAATTGTATGCAAAAAGGAGACGTCACAATCACGGCTCATTACTAACGTCAAATAGAATCACTCCTCTGTTTTTACTTACATTTGATTTGTTAGAATGCAGCCACGTACCTCGACTATTTTATTCAAAATTATATATAACCCAATTGTATTTAAATATTATATACACACCTAATTGTATATTCAAAATATGCAATTAGGTGGGTAGAAAATTTTAACCGTGGTGTTGCAGTCTCCTAAATCAGTTATATTCAGCTGCTTGTTAATTTTATTATTGGTGTGTTTGTCAGCTTAAGGGAGTAAGGTAGGATTAACACTTCATGCGTTTGAATATTTCCCTAAGATTCGGATTACGTAGGGCATTCTACATTATATGGCATATCGTGGGCAGAAACATAAATTGAATTAAATGAGCAATGTAGAGTTATACTTTGAAACTTATAGAAAATCGAGTGATAAATTTGAATTAATTAAAAAAGGGCAAGAAGGGGAGAAAAATCCTATAAATTAGTTATTTAGATCCTAAGTAGAAAGTTCCGTTTCTCAGTACGATAGTAAATAGGAATGGCTAAGTAGGTAAATTTTCACATGATAATGGTGTCGCCAAAACGAACCTAGCACTTAAAACGACGCCGTCCCTTTTGTAACGATCGAAATAAAAAGGATGGCCTCATTTTTGGTGCTGTCAAAAACTATTCGCTTAGTTTAGTTTTCGGATCATCTGAATTGACACCAATGTACAACTACCTCTACAATCCTGTACCTAAATTTCAGCCATTTTTTGGGTGTTTTAAGATTTAATTTTTTTTTAATTTTGGTAACTTTTTTTTAAATTTTAGATTTCCATTGACTTCGGGTCTGAACGGGGAGGAATTAAATGATTGTTTTCGAAGAAAATTTCATGAAAATCGTATTGTTACTTATGTTACAGACATCCGCTTCATCCGGTCACAATAAAATATAATAATGTAGAAGCTTAACATTTTTTGTTAGACTTTTTTAAATACAGAGTTACCTAACTAAGCATTTAAATCGGTCCTCGACCTATGGGTAAGAGTGAAATAGATTCAAGCAGTGGAAACTGATCTCTCCGGGCTATGGATCAGAGTGGACATAAATGGAAACTGATTAGTGAATCTGCAAAGTGGATCAGAGTGGAATGGAGCGCCTGAACGGGTGGCGTTTGGGGATTGGTTTCGCAGAAAATTTAACAAAAACGTATTGTGACCTATATTTACAAACATCCACTTCATCCCGTATCAATCTACACTAATGTTATAAATTCAAATGTAACTCTGTCTGTTTGTCTATCTAAATGGCTGAACGGATCTTAATGAAATTTGTAAGGGAGGTAAATGGTATCCCGGGGACTGGCATAGGCTATTTGAAAATGACGTGCGAAGCCGCGGGCAGCAGCTAGTAAAATGTAATAATAAAGAAGTGTAGGCGTGAACAAGACCGATGGGCTGCGGAAAAAACTGACTGGCATAATAAACATGGGTAGGTACGTAATAACCAAGTAGGTAGATATTAAAATTGTATTAAACAAGCAATAAATATTGCTAACTAAGAATAATAAATATTTTACAACACAATAAACTACATAATCGCAGGATTAGCTATATAATGTTTAGATCATACATAACAAAAAGTATCTAGCTATAGCTCCGTCCCACCCTGCCCTTGATTTTATGTAACTTCTTTTCTTCATGAAATAGGCACATGCCTATGTCATGAAGAAAAGAAGTTACATGATATCTAACGGTTATGTAGTTATTGACATAGCTCAAAGAATTAGCAAGCTTAAAGAAAGAAAGGAAGAAAATAAATTTATTTGAACCCAGAAACACAATACGTAGGTACATTACAAAAAACAGATAAAAATACATAAAAATACTTAATAATATAAGTATAAAAAAAAACAGAAACAAAACAAACAAACCATAATGTTACAGGGGTCTAAAAAGGTCCATGTCTCTGCATTATGCCGCTTCAATTCGAAGCTAGTAGCGTCGCTGAAGTACTAATGACTTTCTTTCCGGCCCTTGTGCTGCTCCGGGCTTCAACTCGAGGGGTGACGACGGTTTGCCCTTGGGTTTGTGCAAAAATGCTCGTTTTCTCGCTTATCATCATGTGTTTTTGATTTTTTTTTCTATATTTGCAAGCTGATGTGGCAGTGTGGCCATATCTCGCGAAGAACTAACGCTGGATAAATGTGTTCCTGAGTGGAGACCATGACTCGGCAAACGTAATGTAGGACGCCCTCCAGCCAGGTGGGATGACGACCTGCGAAAGACAGATGCTGCGATGCGATCTGCAGGCAGATGCTAGATGCGGGAAGCTGAAGATAGGGCGCTGTGGCGCTCATTAGTGATGCCTATGTCCAGTAGTGGACTGATATAGGTTGATGACGATGATGATAATGTTATGTAGGTAAGATACCTGTGTTTTAATGTGATGCTGCAGATTTAACGTAACATCATGTAGCTCCAAAGTAAGCAGAATTATGTTATGTGAACTAGATACCTAACTGATGTATCTCACTGACAGAAAACATATATACCATTTATGTATGTATTTATATAATAAAATAGTATGTACGATTTATAATTAATTAATTATGTAGTTTGATATGTATAGTATATATTTGCTAATATTCTAAGTAGTAAATACCTATATTATTATTATGCACACGGATATTACCCCATGTACAATCCAACGATCCTATCCATTCAAGGTTGTCTGGGAGAGATCGCTCTTGAGCGATAAGACCGCCAATTGTCGCTTATTCTTAATTATTCTTTTGTAAATTATTTCTAAGTTAAGTCTGCAATAAAGTATTATCTATCTATCTATAACTTTTATACCCATCATACAAAAATCTTCAAACACCTTTAATGAGTAGGTTCTTTGTTCTGTAACAGCACAAGCAGTATTTTTTTTGGTAATTAAGTTGTTACGTATCTTAATCATACTAGCACCAAATATTCCGTTCTAAAATTTCGACAATTGATTACAACATAGCAAATACCGTAGCAAATTTTATTTTAATTTTACAGAAAGTTAACCTCTTATTGGCCGTATGTTTTGCGAATAAGCTTGTCAATATTTAGTTCCTAAGGGCTGTGTATTTTGTTTCATAAATAATGTATCAAAAAAAAAATTAATATTGATCTTAAAATTTCAGATCAAACGAACATTGGTCCCACAATGAATCTGTGTTTGTATTTTCTGTTCTGTTTTTTCTATCTTGGTGTGCAATAAAGAGTAATTGTATTGTATTGTATTGTATTTAATAATTATAGTTATCTTACTAATATAAATGACAAAGTTTGGATGTATAGATAACTGGAAGTCTATATGTTTGTTTGTAACCTCTTCGTGCTACTCCTACTATTCACTACTATTAACTACTATTCAGTAGTGAAGGAATATAAACGCAAAATTTCTGCAATGTTTCAAGGTGGCAACATTTTGGAATGGGAAAATTTTCCATAATTAGATGTAAATTTTCTAAACCTAGATTAACATTTAGGCAACTTTTATCCCGGAAAACGCATCCGAATAATGGACAATAACAATGGTAAAGAAAACCCAAGCAGACGGCATTACTCACCTACGATTATGAACCCTGTAAAAGGGCATATCATATCTGAATTCCCTCGAATTTAGCTCCAAGCTATAAATAATTGTCAACATGACGTAGTACGATACACATTTTCAGAAACAACCTTAGTCACAATTACCCTAAGAGTAAAAACCAGCTACAGAATGTAAACAAATACCTATGAACGTAAAGATCAGCACTCTGTCATATAAAATATACATAAATGTATGTACGGAGTCAGTAAGGAAATAAAAACTGGAATACGACGAGACATATAAGCTGTTTCATTGGTATTTTTTTCAGAAACTGATATTTGAAGATAGCCATGAATTGAGCTAGTCAAACAATTATAAAAATAGCTCTATGCACTAGATGAATACTGTTAAGCCTAGTTGGCTTTCAAAAAAGCCACTCTTGAACACCATTTTGTTCGAGAACTTTTATAACATTTTATTCCTAATTCAAATATTATTTTTTCGCTATCATTTAGCCTAGCCTCCTTAGTCTCAGGAGTATATCTATTACTTTACTAAAAAGTTTTCTTGAGAACGGATAATTGTGATAATGACAGTATTTTCTTCTAGCGCAGGGTAAGACTGTTAAAGTGTTGAACGCTATGTGCTAAGAGCAAAAGCGTAGGAAATTCTTCACTTACACACCAAGTAACCACGACTAAAAACCTGCAATACATTTGCAGGTTTATCATTGTTTATAGACATGACGTAGTTTAATTAGACTTTATGTTCGCTCTCATGGCCCTATTAAATGTTTTGTCTCTTTGACCACGGCCTTATACGACGAGATGAAGTATCTAGATCATATTTTTCTATGTATCTAATACATCAAAGTTATACGTCAGGGCTCTTCCGTGTTAGGCTCTTGTCATACTACGATGTCTCTTATAATTTTTGTATGATCTGCATGGTTCCGGATGTCCTGGGTGATTTCAATGTGTTATAAAAAAGTATCCATATATGTATGTAATGTATTAAAACATTATTCACACAATCTCTGCTTATTTGAGACTAGGTGATGCTGTGTGGATGGTCCAGCATTATTTTTTGATTATTTTTTTTTGCACAAGCTTTGATATAAAAATAAATATACTTAGTTGCTTTATAAGACGTGGTAATTTTTAGTTGGTGTAACTTGATAGTTTTTAGGTTCCTTGTTTTGAGATTTGAGGCTGGAAGATAAAAGTTACTCTAAATCTTTTAAATCCGTCATGGTTGTTAACACTAAAGTCATAAAAGTTACTTTTCTGTTAACTAGGATGTAAATAGCAAACCCTTATTCATAATAGTCTGCTAACTTAAAGCATTGCTAATTCTCAATCTGTCTTTTTCTATTGACATAAGTCAGAGTGAGAAATACTGCTTAGCAACTGTTTTAATTTAGCAGACCATTATGAAAAAAAGGGTAAATCTATATCTAATAAATAGTATTCTGTAGATACTTAAAATTACCATTCGAGTAAAATTATAAAAAATTAAAGTAATGAATTTATTATATAACTGCGAGTTTATTTTTTGGTCAATCTCGTATGAAATTAAGAAACATTACACCGAAAACTGTCAATATCTATCACTCACTTTCAAATGCGAATTACAAGATTTAGAAGTTCACTAAAAATACATACATGTGTATGCATGAAACTACTAAAATTAACACTTTTACGGCCCACTGCCTTTAGTTTCTGATGTCTGTGTCCACGACGCACATGTCCTACATGTGTCATTGTGTGACACATGTAGGCTATACAAAATTAATGTATCTTTTAATGGGCGCTTCTACAACAAAACTGCTAGTGAGTTGCAAAAATTATCAGTAAATAAATTCAAACAAATTGTCAAAACCTTCTGGTGTAAAAAGGCCTACTATAAAATCTATTTATATACCCCGTCCCAAGCTATTTCATCTAGAGGATAAAAAAGCTTGGGACGGGATTTGCTCCAACTCAAAAAATAACAAGTAACTAACAGGCTAAAGGTTTCTTCTTCGCTTCTTTACTCTAGTCTACATACCGAAGCGACTAAAATCAAAAATATCACTTTATTTCCGTTTCAGTCTTTAATTATTAAGAATTTGACCTTTTCTAAGTGTGCATTTATTGTATTTATGGAAATAAAGAGTCTTTGACTTTGAATTTGACTTTGTCTGGCGATCCTCTAGGTGGCGGCGCGTTCCTTGCGGGTCGCAATAATGTTCGGCAGTGAATGCGTTAAGCAATCTGAACTTACTTCAAACAATGGTATAAATTAATTGCAAAAGTCCGTTGTCCAAGCTGTAGGTATGTCAAGAAGGTGGCAGTCAGCCCTATCGATTAACAACCTGAGCAAAATCACAAGCGCTCATTAAATGCATTCTTATTCATCTAACAAGCTCTCAAGCTCCCTTCTTGCGGTACACGGTGTAACAAACCAAGTGGATTCTTTTAAATTTGAGTAAGTTATAGCACAATAAATTTATATTAATGGGCTGTAATAATGGGTCTTGTGGATTTTATAGGAATGTTTCAATTGAAAAATATTGCCTTAAGTTTTTTTTTTACTTTTAGGTAGGTACCTACTAGAAACGTCTAAACGATAAGTTTCTTTGCTCATAAGTACGGTGCTATATGATAACTCTGATATTCGATTGTTTGATATTCGATTATGGATAAAAAATAAATACTTATTTCAAAGCTCGTAGAAATATTATTTATTTAGAGCCGGATTGTCCCTGCAAAGGCTTCCCTCCCTTTTTTTCGTGGCGTCACGAGGCAGAAAACCCAGAAAAAGAAGAAATATACAGGGTGTTGTTCAAATTACTGCACAATACTGAAGGAGGTCATTCACCTGCACAGATTAACATATAGTGATCAAACCAAGCCGCAATCAATTCTCTTTTTTTTTTTGCAGGGTTGTAAATTTTATTACAAACATTGCCTTATTATGGCGGCGCGGTTATTGACTGCGGTCATCTTGCGTTGCCATCAGGTGGGGCGAGAAGGGGAGGCGCGCATCAAAGAAGTTGCCAAGTATAACACTAATATGGGAATGTCGAAACAAACCTAAAAAAAAAATCGTTTGCGGCTTGGTTTGTTCGCTGAACAATCTGTGTTATCAGATGAATGACCTCCTTCAGTATTGTGCACCAATTTAAACAACATCCTGTATATTAAAACATCAGTGTTGTGGTTCACCCTATAAATAATTACTAGGGAAGACACTAAGATCTAGTTCTATTATTACGTAAGCTAATAAGGAACTACGGAATGCAAATGGCCACGCCTTCTCTTGCACTTAATTGTTTTAACCATCGGTATAGATAAATGATTGCTCGTAACAAACAAGCAATAAAATAAAACTATGAAATAAATGAGAAATCGTTCTGGCTGACGGACAACTTTCGCGAAGATAATATTGGCCATAAATAATAAACAAATAAAAATAAATTTGCTCGTTCAGTTACCTTACAAGAAAACTAGGGCATACAAACACTTGAAAACAATCATCCTTGCTTAGTACCATCCTATGTTACATAGGATGTGAAAGGTAGACCACTTGACTTCTTAAGGTGGGTACCGACCAGCGTTACGGGGCGTAATGCGACGTCTTACACAGCGAGCGTTCGTTCAGTCAGTACGCCCCGTAACAATGGTCAGTACCCAGCTTAGAACGTGTCTCAGAAAGGATCTTGTCATTATCGTATCACATTGCCTGAATGTAGATACCTAGATACACCGTGTGGTGCCAGCTTAGAGCAAGCACCGTCCCATCTCTTCCCGCGGGTTTCGTGATGGGCAACTTAGGGATATCCACTATGAGGTGAGAGCAGCGCCCTTTGCAGATTACGATTAGCGTGGTGATTGTTTACCCCCTAATGGTAGGAGCTATTATGACAATTGTCAGGAGAGGGCTTTGTCCAACAGTGGGCTAGCATAGGCTGTAGAAGTAGATACCTAGTTGTACATGAACATTACTCTACACAACAATAAGCTTGGGCGCTAACACATACAGTGACTGAGTGCGTAATTAGTTTTATCTGTAGGCTTTTAACATAATATGACATCAAGTATCGTAGTGGTGACATTATCAATTTAAATCAATTATAATAATTCAATTAACATAACATAATCCTACCATAGACGTCATTGTAATTGTTATAAGCTGTATGTATTTGATTACACTATAAATCTACGTACCTACTTAGCTAAGCTCACCTACAGTCTCTAAGGCCCGTATTATGAAAACTTGCTCAGTCATAGATCTATGCTTGAGTGACAATTATGTTACAGAAAAGCATTACTCAAGCATAGATCGATGACTGAGCAAGTTTTCATAATACGGGTCTAAGTCTCGACTCTTTCTCTCTCTTTGTAAACATATACCTAAAAACCGAAGCTATAAGCCTAGAAACTAGGCAATGAAAAAATTAAACTCAGCGAAATAAAGGTAGGTTACTTAACCTGACAAAAAAAAACTACCTTCCCTTCTACAGTTTTCTCTATAGATTTCTCTATAGATTCTATAGATTTCCACACGATTTGTCCTTCAAGCAATTGTAACGGGTTACGCAACCACGCATGTCACCGCGCACTAAGCAAAACCGCGCATAAGTTTTTTACAGAATGGAGAAATCTGCATTGTGACTTTACAGGGTTTAATGTGATGCTGATACGAAGCACGATTGCACGGTATTGCACTGCGGAGTGGGCGTCGACACGCAACTAGAGAACTGTAGTTTGGTACCATGCACATGTTTGTACACAACGTCGTAGAGCGATAGTGTGTTCGGAATCCTGTTTGATTTGTGTGGGCATTGTTGGCCCTTGCTAGGGTTGGCTGGGTCTGCTATTTCGACTTCAGCATTCACAGTTTTAAATACGATAGGTGTTATCGCAATGCACATCCCTAACGTTCGGGGAGAGCAACGCTCTTTGTTTCTAGCAACGGCTTTATGTGTAGTGATGTTTAAAATATTTTGTCACAACAATTTTATCATAACTGAGTCATAGAACTGATGTTATAGTTGCGTTAGACCTCAATTTATTCAGGTGTCATGATCATGTGATATAAGATACGGTGTAAATGTTCTAATAGTTTATTACAGAATTATACTTTACCAAAACAAACTCTATAGGGTTCAAAATCATTGAAATAACAAATGGTCTTCTACTATGTTTGCGGAGTCCTGGTAAGATTTGACTCCCTAAGGCTTGCACAGACTGTCAAATCTTTCATCACAGACGCCATTGATGATGGCTCGACCGACATATCATTGTACTATAACAAGTTTCCCAATAATATTGCAATTAGAATAGAGTCTGCAACGTCCCGAGTGCGGTATGATGCGGTATCGCGCGCTCGAGGCTCGTTCCCGCGCTAATGCGCGCGCATCGTGTAAATCGTTCACCCAATCGTTTGGTGCTCGTACAGTGGTGCCATTCTTGACAGCTTTTCATATAGTTTTTTTATAAATATATTTTGTCCTTGTTTTCTGATAGTATTGTGAGAATTATGTATATTAAAGATGCATTACTTAGCATTATTTCTTTTTTTTTTAACTGTCTTTATTGACAAAGAAAATTATAATTAATTATCTATCTAATTAGAATCTAAGGCTTCGATGATCTATTTCTAGTTATTTTAATATTTGTTTGAGTGGATATATATATAGTTATCTCAAAATAATTTGTCCATTTATAGTTTCTTTTAGGATTTGAATGTAATGAGGATTATACGCAATTATTACTTATATAACTTTATCCATTTTAATTCTACATATAATTCTTCCCAAACTCTTCAGACACAAACAGTGTGGCATCCAAAGCTATGATATGCTTCAAATCTTGAGCTATAGCTATGAATCTAGCGGCACTGGCCCATCGCTAATAAAATATACCTTATAAAAAACTTTACAAAATATATTTTATATCAATACTTTATATAAAAAAAAACACCCTTTCTCATACACGCACTCAATAAATACTAGAGCCTAAACTTGCGACCACTGTAGACCAGTTCGACGCTCGGGGGTACGTTTGACATTAACGTGAAAGAAACATTGATGATTCGCAGTTTCCATGCTGTTTCGCAGCAAACGAGCTATGGCTTTCCAGAATATTTATTGAGCTCCTGATAATATAGGCTGAATGAACAAAGAAAATAGTCTTTATGGACAAAGAAAATTACAATTCAATACTAAAAACAAATAAGAACTAGTATTTACAATTGAAATAATTATGCTAACTGCAGATTTTTGCAAATAATCTACAGGTAGCTCAACTGATCCATATCAATACCAGTCGGAAGCGTCCCCAAGACGCTGGCTGCATTGCCCCGCTGTATGGCAATGCTGATGCGCTGCGCCAGATATCTGCCAGCTCTCGGGTCACGCGTCGCGTCGACCAGACGCTCAGATAACTTTTTAATTAACGAATAATTAGACAAATAAAACATTAACCCTAGCAGTTAGGGACTAAGGTCGCTCTCGGTACTAATTCACCTGTGACATCTTTTTAGATTTTTTAGCCCAGTTTGAAAGAGAATAAATTGATCCAAAATCTTCAGGCAAACGAATTGTGTCAAACATCAAGTCTACTCGCATTTCACAGAATGTAGGCAAACTGATACGCATGAGATGTACCTACTTGTTGTACAGTCAGCTCTACTAAGATGTAGACTGCCTTTACGAAGTTGACATCATAGATAGAATATACCTTATTGCACAAAAGTTGTATACCTATAGGCGAAAATAACATTGACTTACCGTTTGATCAGGACAGGATTTTGGATCTAATCCAATAGCTTCACCTCGTCTTGCCCTGCCTCAGTTTGCCTCAGCTTGCCTCATCCTCTTCATCAGCATTCATACCTACGTCTACTCCTGAACATGCTTCCCCAAACATGGGGGGTTTGGCATTATCACCACGCTTGGCAGGCGGATTCCCTCATCGTCAAGGGATAATTAGTGAAAACTCAAATAAGGTGATTTATGTGCATTGTTCTCAATAAGGAGTTTGGTACAAAGAATAAATGGCTCGAGCTTATGCAGTGATGATCTGTTACCAAATTGAAACGAAAAATTGATTGAAATTGAAACAATGAATTGTCCGTACGTCTGTCCGTCCGTCTGTCACATGAACCGTAAAAGGTAAACAGTTGAAATTTTCAGATAATGTGTATTTTTTTTGCCGCTTTATCAACAAATAACAAAAATAAAATAAATATCAGAATTAAAAGAACTCCCATACGAAAAACGTGGTTAATAGCCTCTTCGTTTGTCAAGGCTGTCTTGGACTACAATAGGTAGACACATGTCACTGTCTATAAATAAGTAACACTTCACTGTTATAGCAACAAATATTTAATATATAATAAAATTGAAAATTTAAAGGGGTCTCCGAACAAGAGAAAATATGATGTTCTTTGAAAAAGCTGCCTGATTTCACGGTACGAAACCATTCGTGTGCGAGTCGACGTGCACTCGGCGGTTTATTAAGTTCTATCACTATAATTAATTTTACCCTTATAAGAGTTGTACCTGCTCGAAATAAATGATTTTTAATTTATTAGTAAAGCAATCAACGAATTCTGTGCATAATGTTAGTGCACTGAATTAATCGCTTACGGAATGAAACAACCGAGTGTAGTATCTATTCCGTAGCGGCAAGGCCGTGCAGTATCGGCGATCCGCGGTGTTGGGTGTCCCGATCGGTTTACCCATCGGAGATGGAATGTCAATGGATTAGGATTCATATTATTAGCATATTCTGGTTTTATAGCTTATAGGGTCGCATTCTACAGATGTAATCCCCCAGGCCAAATCGTAAAATTAATTTGTTTCATTATTATTACTATTATTCAACGGGTATTTATCGTTAAATTATATTAAAAATACTCAATATATTTATTGTTGTTATCATTGGCTTAATTGGTAGGTAGGTATTCATATATAATGCATGTAAGTATCAGAATGTGAACCCTGTTGGGCGTAAACAACAAGTGGAAGGCAGACCGAGGTTGGTTTTGATAAGAATATGTAGGTACTAAGGTGAGTAGTAGGTATAACCTACTAGTTGTCTAGTCTACGCAAGAAAAAAACATAAATTAAATTTTAGATTTTTATTATGTCAGTTTATTTATTTTGTCATTTAATAATTAATTTACGTCATATTAGCATTTGTATGATAATGTTTTCAGATCGCGTAAGTTTATAAATATTAATTTGTTTCTATACAATTTCTTCGTCTCTTTCTAGGTTGGTTGGGTTTGGATAATTGAGAGATTGACATAAAAAGGGTTGAGTGTGAGTGTTGAGTTGAGAGAAACTTCACTCAAGAATGTGGAACCCACTGCTTTAATTTTGGTTTAGGAAGGAACTTTTTCACTGTTGATAACAATGCGTAAATATTCCGATCAACTGTTATTTTAAGCTTCGATTTTGCTCAAGTCAATTATCCTCGGTAACAAAAACAAACTAAATCCTTACTTTGTCCCACAAAAACGTCCGATTTCATCCGCTGCATCGGCAAAACACTCAAAAACTCGCATAACAATGCTGCTCGTTACTCAGTTCATTTCCCTAGTCCGCTGTGAATATATCAGCGGCAGGAAGTTAGCCACGAAGAGCCGCTGACAACGTGCTACCTCTAACGGGAGTGCTTCGATTGGCAGTGGGCTACACTTCCGAGAAAAAGTGCTACAGACAGGTAGATTCTGCAGGGAATAGTTTCGTTTACTCTGATAGAGTCAGCAAGATCGATGCGGAGGAGAATGTCACAGCCCTGCTGGTTTACTAGAGAAGAGGAAAGGAGTGAGGCGGAGAGGGAGGAGGAAGAAGACGGAGATAGGGGGAACTAGCTTTTACCCGTAGCATTGTACGCGTTTTTTTTTTTAATAATAGTAGCCTGTATGTTATTCCAGGTCTTTATCTAACATCACATAATGCAAGATTCCAAATTGTTCAGTCCTTCTCTTCATCATGGAAAAAGGCGTGCAGTTCTGCTGAACGCTAAAAGACTGAAGCTAGTTTTATTAACGCCGAAATATACAGGAAAACCACAGTTAACCAAAGTCAACATTAAGAAGACTTTAGGTCTTAAAGGTCTTCTTAATATTGACTTTGGTTATCTGTGGTTTTCCTGAATATATCGGTATTAATAAAACTAGCTTCTGCCTTTTAGCGTTCAGCAGAACTGCACGCCCTCTCACATGAAACAGCTCCAATGGACGGGTTATTCAGGTAATCTGGAAAGGGTAAAACTGGAACTAAAAAAAAATATTCCAGTTTTCCCCCTTGAAGATCCCCCTTATCACCCTTAAGGGGGAACCCTGGAATATAAATAAAATACACACAGATGATATTAATTTCATCTATTTCGTTGTCTTTCCTCATCCCTGACAAACATACAGATATTGAAAAAGTCGCCTTTTTCTTGAGGCATTTATAAAAATCCCAAAATCCATTACAGCCCTTTTCATCACACCTGTCCAAGTCCCTCGGACGTATTTAATAGCGGGAAGTGCACACAAATTAAAAAGAGCCTGCGTCAGTCCAGCGGATGGAGTAGACTGTTTACTAGTGAAAGTGAGATATTATCTTCACGGCACGACGAATTATGATGTCATTGATATCCCTAAACTGCAATTAGTGCAGCGGTATATTAGGCAAAACACTCACATTCAGACTTTTATTAGTGCATTTTCATACAGCATCATCAAGTCCAAAGTAAACTAAGCTCGCGTTACAGAAACACTACTACGACTGATATAGAAGTCACACAAATATAAAAGTGCCTTATTTCCTTTAGACCTTACAGGCTTCTAGTCCTTTCCAAGTCAATTGCACCGTGAGAGCCAATGAAATCGCTTTTTTTAATTCTTATCTTATGAAGCGGTATGAAGCCTCGCTCATTATCGGAGTCGTAAGAATTGTCACAAATTAATTGTATAAATTTAATTTCCTAAGCGCTTTCGGTTTGGATTAGTGCGTTTAATTATATGGTACACTTTTATTTTTCCTTTTTTTTTCCTTAAAGTGGGTAACAATAGAATTGGGGCCGGGAAAGGTAGAGCTAATATCAAGGACAAAATCAAAAGCTATGCTTTCGTAAAGACTTTGAGGTAATTTTCATTTGCCGAAGTTTCATAAAATCAAAAAAGAAAGGATCATATAATTTGCAGAATTGTACTTTATCCAAATTACAACAAAATAGTACAAACAATTATTTTTGTTGTTTTAAAATAAAGCACCTCTATTATAATGTCAACAAAGTTGTAATATCATAAACAATTCACGCTGTATATATTCTGTGCTGGTATTGAATAAAACAAACGGCAATAAAATTATTGGTTGTTAAATAAACAATAACAATTACATGAATACCAATATTAAACATCCGAGTTACATCATTATACACCTGCCTAGTAGAGTCTAGAGTTGCCAGTTTATCAAAACTATCCGGCTAAATACCAAGGATTTCTTCTTAGCGGCCATTTATAAAATTCAAAATGAGATACTTACCAACATGAAAAGATACAGCTAAAAATAGTGAAAAAAGCTGAAGTTTGAAGTCAAATAAATGTATGTATCTTGTTTTGCCCCACTTTTTGCAGGCTCTGAAAATAGATCGATAATGCAGTTTCCCGCTACGTAAAGATGATAATATTTTTACAGCTCTTCATCGATATCTGTATCCATTTAAGGCTAGATTTGCATATATAACCGTCTTTATGTAGCCCCAGCCAGCCTCTTACTTAGAGCACATTAATAACTTCATCTCTATGTAGAGTTATGGCCTCTACGCGCCGTTGTCTGCTTGTCTGTCTGTCTGTAACAAGCTTGATTTAGATGTCCTTATACGCTTCCTCTGTTTTTCCCTGTGTGGGTGCTTTCACAGCTGTTTTTGTTATCCTTTTCTTATGAACTGTATTCAACATTAAGATTTACAGATATGTTAACTATTGAAATGTTTGTTTGGCTGTCATATATTTATAGTGGTTCAAGAAAATATTATTATGGATGTCTTGAGCGACGGTAATTCTACTGATGGAGTTAATCAAGATAGTTTCTGTAGGGTGTCCTATGACTTATCACAAGGTCGGTTTATTTGTGATGAGTTAAATCCATACTATCCATATTAATATTATCTATTCTAAAGTAACTCTGTCTGTCTATCTGTCTGCCCATTTGTTACCTTTTCACGCCTAAACGGCTAAACGAATCTCAGCGAAATTCGGCAGGGATGTAGACGGTATCCCGGGGATGGTACTCTTATGTGTACTTATATCTTTTTCTACATCCCTAGGTTGCCTGGGAGAAATCGCTCTCAGCGATAAGGCCACCTATTGTATTAAGTATTTGGTAAATGTAGATAATAATATAAGGTTTATATTTAGTTATTTTTAAGTACAATAAAGTGTTCATTCATTCATTCATTTTTATCCCGGAAAAGAGCATGCGAAGCGATATCTGAAAATAGCATATGTCCATTCCTGGGATACCATATATCTCCATGCCAAATTTCATTAAAATCCGTGCAGCTGTTTAGGCGTGAAAAGGTAACAGACAGACAGACAAACAGAGATACAGAGTTACTTTCGTATTTATAATATTAGACAATGTTCAGGACTTCAACGACGTAGTAAAAAGTACCTTCCAATGCTTTCGGGTTTAATACCCACTAGTACAGTCAGCTGCAAAAATATGTAATAGTAAGTGTATAGTAATTGTGATAATTTATAAACAGCATACTGACAAGTACGATGACTACTTTCTACGCAAAATATGTGCGTGGACTTTTATTTGAAAAGTTCCGTGTAAAATAAAAGTGGAATTCTGGGAGTGTATAAATATCTGAGCAGCTGACTGTACCATAATTAATAGTAATGTTTTTTTCTGATCTTGTACCTATGTGTATTTACAGCCTGTTTGGAAAATATTTTCCTAAAAAAAATGGTTTCCGAACACGTCAACGCAACATTGTGTTTTAAGTGAACTAGTTTCATTTGATACTAAGCAAATGAAGTATTTTAATACGAACTTAGAAGCACGCAAGTTCCCTCTCATTTTGATGGCAATTCAATGAAGCCGTTTTCATTATTGGAGCAAACGAGCGATAAACGGAGTTTGTACTTACTTGGGTTTTGGTTGACACTTTCACAGATTTAGTTTTGTTTGTCGGGCATTTAGCGCTGTTTCCTTGTCTGAAAGTTTAAAGTCGACTTTTACGAATTTTATGAGGTTGGATAAATATACGCAGCAGTAGGTGAAGTCAGTTTGCGGTTACGATGATGATCAGCCGACTTATTCCAACATTTTAGCTTTTACGCCACCGGGTGCCGCTGCCATTTTCAGAAAAATGGCGTGCGACCTGGTCGCGTGTCGTCGGTTGGAAAATATTTTTACCAAAATTCGCTATGTGGATGCGGCAAGAAACGGCTTGACAGCTGAAAAGACTTGACATTAACAACTGGTTTTTTGAAAAGTTGGAAAGTAGCAAAGCAGCGGCGCCAAAATAAAAAGAAGTTGAAGTTACTTCTTGCAACTTTTAAGGACTAGTCGCTGGTGCAACGCGGCTATGACTAACATAAACAAGCCGGTCCAATCAAAGATACAGCCCGAATAGTACATTTATATTGGCATCCGCATTAAGAGCACCAATAAAACACATTACAGCGACTCACAATTTCTAATTAAGATGTGGGACATGCTCATTTTACCCAGCAGAAATGTAGCTTTGCAAGTGCTAGTGATGCGCTGCATAAATTAGGATCAGGTTTCTGTAAGTATTATCTTTTTACTCGCTGGGAGTCAATGGAGACGGCTCAAGACCGCTATTCATGGCGACGTTTGGGGCAGGCCTCTGTTCAGCAGTGGCCTTGTACGGGCTGATGATGAATATATTTTTCCCTGTTGTGACATTTTTTGGATATATTTTCGATACAACCAGATTACTAGATCGTAAAAGGCGACTAAGGGATATCTACAGGGGGTGGGCAGCAGCGCCCCCTGCAGAACAATTCTACCACCGAACTGCGATCCCCAACCCGCATGCCCAGCGTGGGGTTTATGGGCATTACCCACCGTGAGATAAAAGCCAATAAGGCGCTTATCAGGGGGAGGCCTGGGTCCAGCAGTGGACTAATATAGGTTGTGGAGTGAGATTACTAGAGAAAAAATGTCTTTGTACAAACAGTCACCAGAAACCAAAACGATAACCATCCACTGAACCCAGATTTTTTTATATACAAAAGTATTTTTATATAAAAAGTATATAAAAAAGTAAGGTTAACTTTTTTATGCAATTTTCATATTATTTCACCCCATGTAGTCCCGCAGGGCAAAGGCCCTCGTCTCTTCTTCCGATAAGCTCTTTTCGATAGGTTTAGGTTTTAGTCCTATCATGTATGAATGATAGGACTAAACAATTCGTGCAAACTTTATCATCCACGCTCTCCCTAATTACAAGGCGTACAAAGTAAAAGAAATAAAGCACCAGTAACGCTACCTTTGAACCACGAACGGTTCTGCTAATTTGCATTTTGCAGCGCGAGCGCAGGCGCTAGAACGAGTAATTTTTGCGCGCTGCGATCTGACCTGCGCACGCGCTCCACTTCCACTGCTAAACTGTGCAATGAATGTTCCTACTGCTATTTAGATTTTCTGATTACCTAGTAATGTTTCCTTACGTTTTGTTTGTGCGATTGCGAAATTTTCTGCTAAATGTTAGAGCTAATTTTGTCATGTATCAATAGGACTATTATTTGTAAACGAATTATTTACCGAGAGCGTGCAATAAAATAAAAAGTTTGGCAATCTACCAATACCAAATTTTATGCATTTTAGGCATACCCGAAATCGGCTAGGACCTACATCTCTACATCACCTACACCTACATCGACATCAATTTGGCACGATTGTATTCAAAATGTGCCTTAACACATTCTGAATACAATCGTCGCAAATTTAGACTCATCCTTTCGGTGATCTTTCTTATTGTGTTTCGTTTAGTTCTTGCTTAAGGTTGTAGGATTTACTTTTCAGAACTCTAAACTTTTACAATATTTTTTTCGCCACAAACGACGCGTAGAATGATTTTATGGAAGCAGACAACGAATTCTTCAAATATTTAACGAAACCTTCGCAGTTTAACCTTTCAGCAAAGCTCTGATCATGGCAATTACTTCGGGCGAGGCGACAATGCCCCGAGATCGTGGAGGCAGATGTTTCCATAGCTTCATTAGGCAGGTCACACTGCACGACACCTCGCTGGCTAATGCTGATGTGTTGCTACGATTGTTGAAGTTCTGTCAAAGCTACGGTGCTGATACACCGGGATAAATAGGGTTGTTCCTTAATGTAGGGACATTCTTCGAAACGACAAATTCGACTTATCTATGTGATGTGTTGTATTAAGTATATTAGTTATCTATTATCCACAATACAAGCTCTGCTTAGCTTGGGGCTAGATAAAGTTGTGTTAATAGTCCAGCATTATTTATTATTATTAACCATCTATGATACTTTGCATAATGATTATGTATAAATTACTCTCAGGTCCAAGAGCTGGTATTTAGAAAAAAATCACAAAACTTTAGTGTACCTAAATACTGCTAGATACATATAAGCTCTAAACTCAATGACGCACGAGTAGACGGCAAACGGGAACTACCCAGCGTAGATTTTACTTTGCTGAAATTTAACAAGATTGCGTCGCGATTTCAACAACACGGGATTTGGGTAACTACAGATTTTTTCATGAACAAGAGGATCCCTTCTATGAATCACAGAGTTACTCTACTGACTTTGAGTAAATTTATACCTCTTCCCCTATATTTTATACCTAGAATTATATTGTGCCGGTTTTAAGGAGATTCAAATCGCATGAATGAGAATGCAATTGTATTTTGATGGTTTTTATTTACACATCAACGTTCATAAAGGACTGGTAAAAGTATGGAAAAAGATTAAAGATGTTTATTTGCCAGAATATATGTAACAATGCAGGTCTTAAAACTATATATGTAGGTTCAGTTATATTCTACCTAACATAGGCACGCAAATATTATTTTTTCCATTACTCAATATTACATTTTCTATTTCTAAATTACAAATACAAAATAAATTAATTAAATGAATAAGTAATAAATGTCAAAAAAAAAAATTATAAATCAATGAATATATTCGAAGTCTTCTAAGTCCCTGTAATTAAAATATTGATTCATAGAATCAAATTTATTAAGGAGCTATTTTTTTAGTTGTATTATATATTGAATAAGTTTCCACATAGGTTCTTTAGATCCTCTGGTAGATTATTGAATATTTTTATTGTCATGTAGTACGATTGTTTCTGTGTCATTGTTAATTTAAATTTTGGTGTGTGCAATCTGTTGTTGGAAATTTCTCTTAGTCTTGTTGATCTCAAGTCAGCTTTTTTTTTAAAAAGGAGAACTATAATGTTGTTTGCACGACTTAAATCAAAAAATTAAGAAACAAATTGAAATTACAGTGCAACCTGCATATTTACTTTTGTAAAATACACTTGCATGTCCCAGAAACGCGTTGTCTCAAAAACGCCGCTGCGATCAAAAATCCACCATGGCATTATACCCAATATTCCTTCGCCTTTTCAATTGAATCGAACCATCGAATTGAGTTATAATTTACGCAAGCCAAGTTTTCTCCAGCATAAATTACAGACCCTGTAATAAAGTGTTGTTAATGTAAACACCTTCGGACTCATCGCAACAAACAAACGACCAAGTTAATATGTGACATTAACTTGAAAAAAGATTTTCTTCGATGCGCTGATCCGTAATTACGAATTTACGATAAATGATGCGTTTGGTGCCAAGCGTCTTACAACACACAACCTTACGTCGAACCAACCGTCACAGCATAAAAACTTTTACGTTACTGCTTTACAGTTGATATTACCACGAGGGCAAGCCAAAGCTTAGGCCGTTTGAAGTGGTATGCTCCCGTTTCTAGATTGTTCCAAAAGATAGGTGGTAACCGCATGCAAAATACTTCCCCGTTGAGATATGAGGAGCGTCCAGAGACGCAAGTATATTATTCAAAGCATCTGCGGATGCCACACACGTTGTGGTCCTTACGGTAACGGATCCGCTCTGTGATAGGCTTAGAATGGAAATGGGGGAACGATTTAAACAGCAGCATAATTGTTGAGAAAATAACAGTTTAGTATTAAATTCTCACCTGAAGCGAATAAGATTGGAATTCTTGTCGCTCACGTAAGTGGGTAACCGCGTTTGAGAGGGTCTATTCTTGTCTGATCTACTAAAGCTTTTTTAAATAAATGGCTGGAGATGGGGCAGGCTTTTGGCCATTAGTGGGAAAGAAAAGGCTCATATAACAAAAAAAACAAACATTTACATAACGTCTGGTTCCAGGAGTCAGTAAAATATAGGAGAGCATCATAGTTGAGAAATAAGTCAACATATTTATATGAAACCAGCTGCAGCCCGCGGCTTCGCACGCTTTTTTTGAATAAAAGGTAGCCTATGTCTGGCCCCGGGATACCATCTACCTCGCTGCCAAATTTCACCGAGATCCGTTCAGCGGTTCTTGAGTTATAAATAGTGTAACTAACACGACTTATTCGATGTTTATTTCGATAACTTTAAAAATTAAATTACAGGTTTTGGAGTCTCCCTTAAGCAATATTTGCTTGTATTAAAGGACACCGCTCTTACCATAAATATTAACTGATTATAAGTTAGATGCACAACTAATATATCTCAAAAGTAAGTAAGAAGTTAAGTAAAAGTAATAAATTAAAACAACACAATAAAATAAGATGAACATATGAACAAACATTCAGTAATGTGTTTGCATGTTGTATGTAGACTATGTGAGTTAGTATGTACTATTTGTTTGCTGTATGAGTTAGGCTGTGCTTCTCCAATATCACCAGCCTCATAAAAGTCGGGTACCAGAGATTGGACACCAGAGTAGACCGAGTAGGATATTAACATGATTAAAAATAGCAACATTTCATTGATTACTAGACATCGACCAAGGCATTTACCTACTTCTTGAATACCTTAATAAATGTTACTAGATCAACAAAAAATTATAAGCTTGCAAGCTCTACATAACTGAAACTACTAAACGCAAGCTTTACAATTTCGAAAGCACGGGCACGTGCTAATCCTAAACAGAAGTGTCTACTCTACAGCAGGTCGTGACATACCTCCGCCATAGGTTCTCTAACAGTTAGTACGTACAGTATACGGCTAATGAAATAGCACATCGCTCATGCAAACGCTTTTTCGATTGAAGGTGATACTAGTCCATGAATTTAACTAGTTCTGAGCTACCGTAATTGTAACTTAGATGGCGTTTTCCGCAGGTTGTAGAAGACGGAGCGGGAGCTTGTGTCAGTTCTAAATGGATGGTTTCTCCGGTACGAGTGGGTTTCCCTTTGAAAGCTTTGAAAACCGCTGTCAGTTTAAGTGTCGCTTCAAATTTGCCTCATTCATTGTGCTTTATGATTTGCGTGTTGTTTTGCCCCTTTGCCGTTGTGTTGTATTGGCCTGTAGCAATATTATTTGGATGCGAAATATAGATGTAATATAATATCGATGTAATACTTTTTAAGTAGTTTATGTCCATCTCCGGGATACCATTTACCTCCCTGCCAAATTTAATTGAGATCCGTTCAGCCGTTTAGGCGTGAAAAGGTAACAGACAGACAGATATACGTACGAATTTATAATATTAGTACCTATGGAGTCGCGTTCTAAAACCGATCATATTCAGTGATTTGTTTTATTTGTATGGCGACCCTAACATGGTCCTCCTTAGAACTAGATAGTTACTAAGTTACTACTTCAAAACGTGGGAAAATCTAGAACCCTTAACGCATATTATAAAAGCTTGCTCAGTCATCGATCTATGCTTGAGTAACGATGTTTTATGGCAGAAGCGTTACTCAAGCATAGGTCGATGACTGAGCATAGTTTCATAATACGTGCCTTAGAATAATAGAACATTTTACGAGGTGGTCACAGAATGCCTAATACACATAATT
Source organism: Eupithecia inturbata (assembly GCA_963662085.1). Taxonomy (NCBI): domain Eukaryota; kingdom Metazoa; phylum Arthropoda; class Insecta; order Lepidoptera; family Geometridae; genus Eupithecia; species Eupithecia inturbata. The sequence goes on from OY759195.1 coordinate 8,207,304, forward strand.
GAGTTGATTCTATAAGAAAGTTTAATTCTACGTGCCATCGAAGACCGAGAGATGTAGAGTAACACGACATCCTGCGTATACCTTACAAGCGACTTGTAAACCTTATAAGGCAGAATTTTAGATGATGATCGCCACGCTCATAATTAAGATCATCAGATAGAACATTCGTGAGTGGTGTGGGTGGTTCCGCTTCCGCAGGGTGGTCGTTTTGGGCGTGCTTACCCTAATGAAGGCAGATGGCCGATAGTTGTTTTACCGTATTCGGTATAAAAATTTGTAGAGCTATGTCAAAGTTAATTGGTGACTTTCTTAGACTTTGCCGAAGTGGTCTAATAAATAATGCTGGATAATCCACACAGCATCATCTAGCCCCAAAGTAAGCAGAGCTTGTGTTATGGGTACTAGATGACTGATAAACTTAATACATAGATAGATATTTTATATTATATATAGAAAATACCCAGAACAAATATTTGCAGATCGTACAAACATTTTTCCCAAGGCGGGAATCGAACCCGCAATCTTCTGCGTCGCAGAATAGAATAGAAGGATCTATTCAGATATTTATAGTTCGGGGGGATTTTTCAGGATTTTACCAAATATTAAGTACAACATACTTTGTCTGCCAATCCGCCTGCCGAAGGCTAATTTAAGCGGTTGAGTGCAAATGCAGGCAAGTTTAGAAATCTCGATTTACCTATAAAATCCTCCAAATTCTACTCTATTGAGTCTGAAACGGTGTTCCGTTTCCGACTCAATAAGTGTTTTTCTCCTTGTTTGAGAGTTTTCAAACAAGGAGAAAAACACCACCTTCAGAACAAAATCCTAAATACTAGCATTATCAAGTTAGCAGATCGCCAAAGCAGTTTAGCCTTTTCCACTCCATTGATTACAGAGAGCACAAGAATAGCTAGTTGATAGCAACTGGCATTCTATTCCATAGCAATCGACACCATGTTGGTCTAGCCGGTGGCTTGCCGGGCCTATTAGGTATCACTTCCTTAACAAAAGAGGCCCGGTGCCTCCCATTGCAACAATTGTATGAGCTATTTACCTTATCGGTGCAGCGTTGCAATCACACTCGTTCTTAGCGGTTAGAGTGTTCGGGTGGTTTTGATAGTTTCAATAAAGCTTCGGTCAAGTATGTTAGAAAAATATAAACTTTAAACTAGAAAAGGCCCTATGCCTTTACCATAAAAGGCGACTTTAAGCCTAAAAATAATTTCATCGAAAAAAACTTATTGGGAGAGACAGAAAAAAGTTCATGCTTACCCATACCTTTCACTTTTATGTTTATCGCTTATTTTTATTTAAAGTAAATGCAATTGAAGAGAGTTTGCGCATTATGTTTTCCGTTACTTCGGACTTCCACCGAACAAGGTCCCTTCCACCTCTGCCCCAATTAAAAACAAATGACGTTTATTATTTTTTCATTATAATAATTTCGTTCAGACACTATTCCTTATTTTACTCCATATTCTTCATCAAACGTATCTTAAGTTTGACGACCTCTATGGCGCAGCGGGCGAAGGTCCACCTGCGAAGCAGGAGGTTGCGGGTTCGATTCCTGCTTCGGAACAAATGTTTGTACGATCTGCAAATATTTGTTCCGGGTGTGTTTTATGTATTATAAAAAGTATCTTCTGTGTAATGTATTGTAATAACTGGTACCCATAACACAAGCTCTGCTTAGCTTGGGGCTAGATGATGCTGTGTGGATTGTCCAGCATTATTTATTTATATATTATTTTATTTTATTCGTGACCCGAGAGCTGATGAGTGTCTGGCGCAGCGCATCAGTATTGCCATACAGCGGGCAATGCAGCCAACGTCTTTGGGGCCGCTTCCGACTGGTATTGATTTGAATCAATTGAGCTACCTGTAGATTGTGTGCAACAGTCTGCAGTTAGCTTAATCCTTTCAATTATAAATACTAATTGTAATTTTCTTTCTTATTAAGTTTTTATTTCAAGTATCAAGTGGATACTCCACCTATCCTCGAGAAGCGGTACGGACAGCTAACCGCGTTCCAACAACGATACGGGACGCGTGATGTGCCCATGGTTGGGTCAGGTACTGCCGTCTAGTTATTTATAATGTGCACTGATGTCTTTTATCATTTAGGTTACCTATTAATAAACGCAATAATGGCTTCTTATTTTCGTGTAGGCAAGGGCATAGATAGTTGGGCTCATCATCATGGAAACAACGAGTTGCCTTGATTTATGCGCATGCTGCGGTCGCCTATAAATTAGAGAGCACTACAATGGATCCTATCATTATTATTTAATTTATTTTTGTGTTATCTCTAGTTGGTAGCCCTAATAAATAAATAAACACAGATTTTACCTATGATGGCAGATGGCACCTCCCGAATTTCACCACTACAATAGTTGTACTAAATGTTATTCTATTTACTAATAGCTTTTGCCCGCGGCTTTGCACGTTTAAGTAATCTATGTCCGTTCTCGGGATACCATTTACCTCTTTGCCAAATTTCATTAAAATCCGTTCAGCCGTTTAGGCGCGAAAAATAACAGACAGACAGAGTTACATTCGAATTTATAATATTAGTATGGATTTCATAAGGGCCTATATTAACAAACAAAATTACAATCAAATAATAGAAACAAATTAGAACTAGTATTTACAATTGAAACAGCTAAGCTAACTGCAGACTGCTGCAAACAATCTACATGTAGCTCAAGTAATACTATCATATTTCATAAGTAGCAACCTGCGAGGCGAGTCTATTCGACGTTAGAGACGTGATCGTCTCCTTTTTGTATGGGATTTGCGTAGTTCCCTGTCGGCACGATAGTGGCGCTGTACCAAATTGTATGAAAAACTAGATGTCACGATCACGTCAAATAGACTCACCCTGCTGATATCAACCACTATTGGTGAGATTCTTGTTTATGCAACTTTTACGGTCCTGTGATAAACGGATCACGGTGAAACACAATTTAAATAAAATAAATTAAATGAGATTCTAGAGACGTAACCCTACCCCAGACCACACCTGCTCAGCGACAAGAACATTCTTGGAACCCTTTCAAAGCTGTCGATTCTATATTTTAGTCTTCATTTAGTGACACAGACATATTAATTACAGCTTGATCTAGCCTATGGTAGTTATTAGCTTAAATATCTCGTCCACTATCAGTCTCTACTCCATCATCAAAACATTGCAATGACATACACCAAGACCCATAATAGCATGCCTACATAGTTAGTCTACTATTAATGTTCGATTTGTAAACTAGTGTAATAAAATTTGCATATAAATCCCTCTAAATACCTGTGCCAGGCGCGCGCTTACTTTAGGGTGGTGGCGCACAGAGTTAAAACAGATGTACTGTATATTTATTCAGTTTTGTCTTTTTTCACATGTTTGAAATGAAATTCATTTCATTTCAAACATGCAAGCAAACAAGTAAATAAATACCTACTCTTTCAAGAGTAGGTATTTATTTGCTTACTTAAAGGTTATCAATGATGGTTTTAGAATAGAATATCACTATATTTGACTTCTTAAGTTCTTAGTCGTGCAAATGTTTAATAGTAATTTAGATACATTTTATTTAGTTATAATAGAGCTGGATAGAACATTAGCGCTAGCGTTCATGGTTAATGTAGCAAACTGCTTTATTTATGTGAATGGTTTTCAGAACCGGATCATAGTTTCGTAGTTTACTACAACAAAGAAAAACAATATTTCTTAGAGAGTCAGAACTATGACGATATTGCACACTTACAAAAATAAATATGTGACTAACACAAAATAATTTGCTAAAATTTTCAATGTCAAAAGGCTTGGTAGGTATGTCAAAAATTAATGGGCATAAAGCTACTGAGACAGTGATAAACTCAGCAGTTAATTTAACTTCCTAAAATATACTCAGCGATTGCATTTCCTGAGACCTTCAAACAAAACAAATGCATTAAATCATAGAGGACAAGTTTCATTTGTTTTGCGTAATTAGTAACAACTTCCTAGCATTTCTGACCTTTCATTCTAACAATAAGGTAAAGAGAATTCGGGTTATTATTTGTGTTGTGCCTGTGTTGTTTAGTTATACCTGCAATTTGCAAAATAAGGTTATTTTGCAAATTGCAAAATAACCTTATTTTACCAATAAGGTTACAAAATATTATTTTGTTACTTACCATAGAGAAAATATATTTTTACCTCAATTCTTGCTACTAAAAATATGATAAGCATTTTCATACATTATTTGTAATACCTTTAAACAGTTTTATACTATTTTAATTATAAATTTGTACATTTTTACGTTAGTAACGTAAGCATCATTCTGACTCGCAATTCATGTCGAAATCTGTCATTTTACTAGGGGATTTTACATCTCTTGACGTTAATAACGTAAAGCAACCGAGAGCGCAGTTCCATGTCCGCACAATAGAGGCGCTGCTGTACCAAATTGTATGGTAAAAGGAGACGTCACGCTTACGTCTCGTCACTAACATCAGGTGGGACTCGGGGGTCAGACTGTGATACCTTTTCAATGTTATTTATTCTATGGCGGCGATTATTATCGTTCATAGTAAACATACCAAACATACTAAACGGGAGTTCAGGCACGATATTGCCCACCATAGACAATTTTGGATCCCCTTCCCATATCTAGTTAATTGTTATCATCTCATCTCATCTACGGTTCTAACACATATGCATAAAGGTTTATTTAGCACGCCTTGTTTCAATAAAAACGTTAAAACGTTATTTCTATCCCATGGGCCCTAATTTATGGGACAAAAAGTATATGTTTGATTCCAGGTTTTGAGTTATTTGTTATACTTGGTTATTTGGTATACACTATACATATGCAAAGAATCAGCTAAATCTGGTCAGTTGTTTTGGTGTGAAGGAGTAACAAACATCCATCTACCCAAACATCTAAACATCCAAACTTTCGCATTTATAATATAAGTGTGAAGTACTAGCTTCAGCCCTTGACTTCACTCACGTTTTTCTTAAATGAAAAAAGCACATTTCAGATCCGTCTGTCGTGAAGTGGTAGCAGACTGAAAGGCTGGAAGCTAAATAGAGTTAGTTTTGCATTTTTATTTTTAGTATTTTATAATAATCTACATAAATAATTCAGGTTAAAAACAATATTAAATATTTGGTTAAAAGTTTTTTGTTAGGTTTAACTAGACACAGAGTTCTCACCTAATATTTACTTCGATTCGATTGAGTACCTACCCTACAATAGAGGTTCCCTCTCCTACCTACTGGTGCTTACGTTAGGTATGGTGTCATAGATACATGAGATATGCAAGAAATAAAGTAAATAGTCAGTTTTACTGAAAGGAAACTTTCTTTATTTTTTAAATAAGACATACCTACTGCTTTTACAGAATTAAAAAAATATCCCTTATCTGGTTATAGAACCACTAAAATAAAATAAAATTACTACATGTATTTTTATTAAATCGATCGGTAAAGTCAATCATAAGAATCAAATCTGTCCAACAAAAATATGGCCTTGAATAAATATTTTCCTATTATCAACTTTTTTTTTTATGAATAACTTTATTGACAAAGAAAATTACAATTCAATAATAAAAAAAATTAGAACTAGTATTAACAATTGAAACAATTTAGCTAACTGCAGACTGTTGCAAACAATCTACAGGTCCCTACCAACTGACGCTTCCGACTGGTATTAATATGGATCAGTTGGTAGGGACCTGTAGATTGTTCATCAACTTACATTTTACGTATAACTTCTATTCGTAGAGCGTATGAAACATATTACGTATCTACCTAGCTACAATCTCACGATTGTCGCAGCCCTGATGATAAGCATAGCACAGTTCAGAAATAACGACATCTATCGAGATCCACGAGAACAATAATTTCTGCGGTGCAATAAACTCTATATCGATTCTTATTAAATTTGATATTTGTGAACCGAGGGGCATTTTATTTTCGTATGTTGCGATAGGATGGTATCAAAGTAATATGTTGCTTGAGGGGTTATAATGTCACTAAAGTAACATTAATTCACAAAGATTCCAGACCGGAGCTCGATGCCACATAATATTTTTGCTTCGTTTTCCAGATCTAGGGCCCAATTCTGCTAAGTAGCTTCACTATGACAAAATTATCTTCAGTGAATCGCCACTTAGAATACCACGAGTGGCTATGGTGGCAATTTTGCCAAGAAACCACAGCCGTAGTGAAGTGATTGGTTTAGCAGAAATGGGGACCTGATAGGTCCCAGTGAATTCTACCCTTCCTTTCATAGACAAATGCTAAACCCATTTTCAACACACTGCTTATCACATAATTTTTGCGTCAACGGCAATACTTCACAGACACGCACGACGTCGGGATCAAATTAAACATCCATACACACGGTGTAATACATATGTGTATACACATATGTATGTATTACAACAGGGTAAAAATTGCAAGTTGTAGTTGCAGTTTTACGCGGAGGTACATACACATACATAGCAATCTTGCAAATATTTGCGCTTGCAAATATAAATCTGTGTAAATGCAAATTAATTTATTTATGAAACAAAATCCACAGCCTATATGAACTAAAAGTTTACAAGCTTATTCTTTAAACAAACATAAAATAAATAAATCTATCTGTAATGATCCGCAAATAATTATAGGCACCTAGTATTTTAAGCACTGCCGCATTATTAAGATCTTTTTAGCTGATAAGAGCGACCTTCAGATACCCTGACATTGGTTTTAATGTAACTCCCATGTCTATCCATCAATTTTAGTAGATTAATCAGATAATGTTCTAAGCCTGTTTGATAAAATAAACAGACAGATTTATGATATTTTGTACAAAAAGTTTCGCTAATTACCGACAATATTTTTGCTCATTATTCCTAGTTAGTTGCGTTTGCTTCTTGACTATGCCTAATGTCTCTGAAAACGCATAAGTATTTGTATTCGTTACGAGATATTTTTTTTTTCTGGGCCGTTGTCTATGTCAAGATCTAAGCACAGTTGGTTACGTACTTTAATGAGCAAGCATCCCGCATGCTGCGTAGAGCGATAGAGCTTGCTTTAGACAATAAATATTCCAAGCAAAAATTGGTCATCATGCTAAATCAATGTTCTTGGCACCATCCGTTCCACAACAAATACATAACATTATTAAAAATTTAAACTGGTATAGACCAAATCTCTACGAAAATCATAAAAGCGGTTAATGAAACAATAAGCCCTCATCTCAGTTTCTTGATAAACTTAACAATCTCAACCGGTACGTTTCCGAAAGATCTTAAACTTGCGATTGTTAAACCGCTGTTTAAAAAAGGTAACAAAGAGTTAACTAATAGTTACAGACCAATAGCTCTACTATCAGTCTTCTCGAAAATCCTTGAGAAGTACATATAATATATGAAGAAATATATTCTTATTTGGAAAAGCATAAATTACTATGCAATGAACAAAAAGGGTTTCGACGTAACAAATCGATAAACTTAGCAATTTATGAATTCATTGAACATATTGTCCTGTCAGTAGACAACAGAACACCTGGATCTGCTGTGTTCTGTGATATGACCCAGGCGTTTGACTGCGTAGATCACGACATCTTGATTAATAAATTAGAAGCGTATGGACTCAGAGGAAAAGTATCTCAACTACTCTGCTCATATCTTAAAAACCGTAGACAAATTACTGAGATTACAAAAATGGATATCAAGACAAAATGTGAAAAGTCATATCGTTCTTTAGAGCGTCCAGTCCAGTTTGGCGTTCCCCAGGGAGGTGTCCTAGGACCTTTACTGTTTATTATTTATATCAACGACCTGCCTAGATCAGTCAATCAACCAATGACCTTATTCGCAAACGATAGTACAATAATTTTAAATTTGATGACATTAATACATATAATTCTGACTTTAATAATTCAATAAATTCAATAATTAAATGGCTTGACAATAATAATCTGAAAATAAATATAAATAAAACAAACATTATGCATTTTAGTCAAAGAATTAAAAATTATCCTCAAATAGACTTACAGTTTAATGGTAATAAAGTAAACGTGGTAGAATCAACCAGATTTCTAGGTATTCAAATTGACTCTAAATTAAATTGGAAAATCCATATTGAACTCTTAAGTAAGCGAGTAAGTAGCTCTACCTATGCACTCTACAAACTATCCTCAACTGTTAATACAGAAACACTACTTACAGCATACTATGGAACAGTAGAGTCTATCCTGAGGTTTGGAATAATTTTTTGGGCTAACTCTACCAATACAGACTTCATATTTAAAAGACAAAAAAGGTGTATTAGATCAATGTTTAACCTGCACGTTACCGACAGTTGTAGACCTTTGTTCATTGAGCACAAGATTCTAACGCTTCCGTCGTTATATATATTTGAAATGGCAATATTTGTAAGAAAACATTTCCATCTTTTCCCATGTAAGTCTGACTTCGTAGTGCGAAATAGACGTGATAGCAGTAAACTCCAAATGCCTAACATTAAAACAGCTTTCCTACAAAAAAGTGTAGTATGTATGTCACGTAAAATCTATGATAAAATACCTAAATCATTGAAAGATCTTGACGACAATATATTCAGGACTAAATTGAAACAATTATTAATTAACAAATGCTATTACAATATTAAAGATTTTATGACAGATAAATTTTGACATCACCTGTACACCTGTTCCTATTATAACTCTTTAATTATTTGACATTGTCTAAAATAGCATAGTTTCATTATTAACTTACTGTAACATTTGCATGCTAATCTTAGTAGAACATAATTGAAACTTAAAATTATTAACATCTGTGTAAATTACATTGTGTTCAAGCAAATAAAATATCTTTATCTTTATCTTTATCTTTATCTTTATCTTTAAGCTTTAAGCACAAAAGTATATATTTTCTTCAAGAAACAATAATAGCAAATTCGTTTGGTTCAAATACACCATACTACATATTTACCTTAGGTACCTTCGTTGAAGAATTGCCATAATAACAACAAAACTGATTCAATAGAATTGGTTCAATATGCATTTATACGGCATTGGGAAGCGATAAAGGTTTTTATTGGAAGTCATGATTTTGATAAGGTTGTTTGCCTTTTCAGCAATCGAAGTTGTTTTTAGAAGCTGTGAGGGCTATAATGTTAAAAGTATGTATTTATTGTTCAAAAATTATGTATTACATATAAGACACTCGGATTGATACCTAAGATTGTTATTCTAAGCCACACAATAATATTGATACCCAGTTCTTCAATAAATTTTATTGTTCTCTAGTGAGTTGTTGAGAAAGACTCTTCGATACATGCTTAATTCTGCACCTATCTTGTTCCTGTAATTTTAAATGTTGTCAATAAATACAAACAAGATTCGAAAACAAAAACAAGTCGATATTTAAATTGGTTCTTTTTTTCTTTCAGAATCAATTAACACAGAGTCCTCACGACTTTATGGTTTGTATTGTTTATCCTTTTCAAAATTCAAAATAAAATAATAATTATGAAGAAATATGATGTATGGTTAAGTAATTACCTAGGTACCTAAAATAATTCAAACTCATCTTCTACAATAGCACATAAATTATCTACAAAATTGTCAGTTAATATTATATGCAACCGGACTTTGAAACATTAAAAACTTTTCTTATCTTTTCTTATAAAGAAACCCCCCCCCCTTCTGAATGAGAAGTTATGAGTTAAATTGGTCATGACCTCAGACGTCACAAGTAGGTACAGAGATAAAGATGTTCGTAATGATTGTGTTCGGTTCATCCCACTTATCAACTTGTTTTTATTACTCTACACTACCGTAATAAAATACGAACATACTGTACCTACAATTCTATCACAAAGATTCCATTTACACAATTGACATTCTGTAAAAAATCTTAAGGCAATTCTACAACTATGATGATGATAGGATGCTGTGATAACTTTTTTAATATTTTGACAAAATGGTAGAAAAGTATTGTCAGTGACATAACTTGTACTTGTTCCAGGTATCATGGACGATGCGAATAATCGTGAAGCTATGATTGGGAAAGTTCTAGAGTCTTATGTAAAACCATTTAAAAGATTGTCAGGTTTGTAGACAAATAAAACTATTGGGTATATTTTATGTTTATGGTCAATAATTCACTTTTGCATTTTCAGCGAACTTTCCAAGACACAATGTAGAGATTCAACTGGAGTTTCAGAGGCCACAGACTAACCAGCAGGCCAGAAAACTTATACAAAAACGTCCAATTTATAGGGAGACTCGTAAAAGGCCAAACGTTCACGGGTTACATGAAAGAGGTTAGATAAACTATAAAAGGAATGAAGCTTTTCTTTCTCTGATGAATATAATGGTATCCACTTTATGCCTCACGATTAATCAATAATAATTGTCAACGCGCCACCTGCTTCGTCTTCACATGTTATTTATTTTCTTGCGATTCGAATTCAAATGCTCAACACCATGGTAACAATAATACGTGCTCAACACTAAAATTGGTTACCCTGACATTTTTAGTGTACGAACTTTATTCTTTCCTAACTCTTTGTTTACCGATATACTCTGACTATTTTGATGTTTTATGCTGACTATTTTGCAGGTCACTCCGGTGTTGATTATTTGGCAGAACGTAATGCAAAGGAACATTATTCAGTCCCAAGTCGCAACACTATGGAATATTTGCCATTTGACAATGTTGCAGACCGCAATACCATGGACAGCTTTGTAAGCAACGGCGTCATTGACGATTATGGAGCTGGTAATGTCATAGACAGGTTTGGACGTCATAATGGCATGAACAATTTTAAAAATCACAATGGCGTGGTCAATTTCGGCAGTCGTAATGGCATGAGCAATTTGGCAGGTCTGTACGCTATTGGCAGTTTGGTAGGCCGCAGTAACGTTGATATATCTGGAGGTTGTAATGATTTTGGTAAACTCGCAGGTCACAACAACGCCATGGACAATTTAGGCAGTCGCAATACTATGGGCAATAATGCAGGTTACAGCGAAATTAACAATTTTGCTGATCATAACGCTGTGGACTTTATTACAGACCACGATGCCATAAACATGAATTATCCTGGCGTCTATCCTATGAATCGTGGAGTTAGTAATGTTAAAAGACAAGGTAAATATTACGTAAAACGTACCAATTTAAGTAAGTAGTTTATACCCGCTCTTGTACAATTTTGTGAACTATGATGGACTCAACGTTCACAGGGTATGGTTAAATGGTAAATAGAGCAAAACACTTGCCAGAAATGTAAAATGAATAGGAAATAGAGAATGATGATTTGTATGTAGAAGAGACAAGTTTAACCCTGCTCAAAATATATACAATATATAGTACGAGTATTATATTAGGCATAAACATTTAAATAAATTATACAATTTTTATGACCAGTCCCATTATATTTTAGAAATAGTCCAAGAAGCTCATATGGCGCCATCAATAGTCAAAGGAGTTCCAGCAGTAGCACGTCAAGCTGAAATCGAATCAACAACTACCGAAACTGCAGTATCCGCTAACAATGTAGACAAAGGACCGTCCTTGAGTTTGGAAGATATTCGACGACTTTTTGACGAATACGCAGAAAAAATTATAAGCTCAAGTAAGAAATTGATATTGAATCTAATCGGAGTATTGGAGAAAAAATTTTTAATTCTACAAAAACTACAAACTGAGACTCCACCCAGAAACGTGACGTATAAAAAAATAAGTTTTCTGACTTAGCAACGCCTAAAAGTATGACATTAATAAAAAGATATTGGACCTAACTTTCTGTGTGATACGTTTTTAACACTGTTCGTACTCTCAATATAAAAAAATTAAAGCCATTTGTTTTGATTACCGTCATCGATAAGCGATTAATTTAAAAGTTGTACGTAAGTGATCTACAGAGATCCACAAGTATTATTTGCTGACAACCCTTTTCATTCTTTCACGAACTTTAGACACTTTAAGGTTTTTGTTATTATAGTGCGTAAGCCCTCGCACTCGGGGTTATTTGTTTTTTTAACACTGTCAAAAGTGTTTAAAGTTCGTGAGCAGGATGTATCAAAAATCGATCTAAAGTCAGTATGTAAGATGATTCCCCTTTTTGGAACGACTTCTATAACAAGTATTTCACGAACTAGATTCAACACATTCGCCTTTTTGCTAAATACCTACCTAGTTCACTGGAGTCGATCCATCCATTCACACTGGTGTGAATGGATGTATAGCCGTACCTAACGATTTTGTGAAATATTTTACTAAACAAAAATTTTAAAGAATTTGTTTTTTAGAATCAGGTAATGAACAGCAAAGGTCAGACAACGACCAGATACCTCAAGTTTATATTCATGATAATGATGGACAGTTAGATGTCTCAAATCTGGATAAAATTGCAAATCTGATCAAAAAAGGTAAATAGACGTGTCCAAGAGTCGTTTAAGGTCTAAAGAAAATAAAGCACTTTGATATTAGATATTTGAAAGCTTATAAAGGTGTAATAGTTCCATTGTCTATAGGTTTAGGTAATAAGTTTAATTAAAATGCAAATGGTAATAATTTTATCAATAATATTATTGGTAATTTGACTCGTGAATTGTTTTTCAGGAGTGCAGGTTCATAAAGTTGATGGAAATAATCAAAATAGTTTCTTACCAAAAATGGGCTTGAACTGGATGCGAATTAAAGTTCCTGTATGATAGAGTCTGTCTTTAAATAATTTTCTACCAATATCCATTATATTAGTGCATCGAGGCGGTCGCATCGTAAGAATCGACCCCACCAACTCAGTCTGTGGGTGTCGTAAGAGCCGACAAGTTAGGGAAGGGCAGCAGCACTCTTCTGTGAACTTTTAAACCTCCTCCCTTTGCAATCACCAATCCGCCTGGCGAGCGTGGTAATTATGGCTGAAACCCCCCTTGTCTGGGGAAACTATTTTCAGCAGCAGACTGACGTATTTGTGCTGATGAGGTACCCAGATATCCTACACAAATGATGATTTGTGCAGCAGTTGACTAACATAGGCTGATGATGACGATCATCAGCCTATGTTAGTCAACTGCTGCACATAGGTCTCTAATGAGCGCCATAGCACCCTGTCTTCGGATTGCCGCATCCAGCATCTGCCTGTAGTTATTTGCAGGTCATCAACCCACCTGGCTGGAAGGCGTCCTGCACTACGTTTGCCCAATCGCGGTATCCACTCAAGAACCCAAAATATTGCCCTATTCCAACCTTATGTTATAGCTAGCATAGAACAATACCTATCAATTACTTTAAAGGAGCAATTACTTTTAAACTGCTTGACCTCACGGAGGCAGCGCACAAAAATTAACTAGGATATTATTTATGGGCCTCGTTCGAAGATATTTCTGCAATATGATTAATTAACTCACTATGACGATATTACAATAAGTAGGTATCTACAATTTTTTTGTCTTTGATCCTTCTACTTCAGTATTTCTGTGTAATTTATTTGAATTGAACAAAGGGGAACTTAAATCAAATGTTTTGGGTCGAACGGAGCAAAATACCTATTGGGTAGACAAAATTTTGGGTTGAACAAAAACTGAATTAAAAGATTGGACCTTAGTGGCGCAAAATAGAGAAGTGTGGAAGGAGGGAAGGCAGGCCTTTGCCCAGCAGTGGGAAAGAACAGGCTCATAAATAAAAACTAAAATATAGCCCTCCTACTTATAAAACTCTACTAACCTAAGCAATAAGAGATTTATTCTCTTAATAAGACAAGAAACATTACTGTTTGCATCGATGTATGTAAAAAAAGGGGGCATGAGGTACTAGCTTCTCGAAAGTGGAAGCCTCAAATTAGGTGCAATTAGGTCCACCCACCTCAGGCCTGAGCGGCGCGCGGTGCCGGCGGCGCGGGCGTGGCGGCGCGCGCGGCGTTCGTGTACGCGTGTTTGCTACGGCGTACTTTAGTGTGATTTATTGACTAAAAGACTGCAGCAATGACCTCGTGTTTGTTCATTACAATTATTGCACAAAATTGGAAATGTAACTGTGAGCGAGTGTTTGCTTGTAGGTGTAACACAGGCCAGTTGAGTAAGCGCTGGGAGAACGTACCAGAACTACAGATTTTATGATGATGGTGATGACAATCACCCAAGTCATGCATGTCTGACGACTGCGGATGATGAAGACTAAATAATAATAATAAATAATTTATTTCAGGCAACTTTAGTCTAGTACAGGATGTAAAATACTTAAAAACTACAGCCCATATAAAATATGTACCTTAGTCAAACATACATAGATTAAACCTATTTACTACCGCGTAGTGTCGGCGACATGTGTCACCCAATATGTGCTGCGACCGGTAATCGTCCGCGAAAACGTCGAAACAGCGACCATCGGCCAGAAATCTTCCTTGTAAAGACACGCGACCTCCAACGCAATTCACACAGATAACAGTCAGCGCCTATTTTGTGTATTCGGTGTTACTGGTACTAAAATATTTATGATGCTGCCTATTTTTCGTTAAAGTTAACTTACACTTTCATAGTGCGGATTGTCGATCTCAAACATGTGCTGTAACTAGTCTGCGTCACATATTTTATAGATAGATAGGAAGGTTATTACTTAAGTCAATGTTAATGACGGATCAATTAAAATCTAATTTAAATAAACGGTTGTAAAGCGCGTAAAGATTAACTATTTTAAATATTATTAAAAAGCTTGCGTATTAATTGACCCTATAAATAGGGATGTGATAAAAATGCCGACAGTAGCTAGTTCCGCTAGTTCTGAAAGCCGGAAATAGTTCACATTAAGTAAGAAACTAATACATATATACTTACTACTGATGATTATATCGAAAATATCAAGAAACTGGGGTTTTTTATAATAAGCAGCATCGACGACAGGAGGTAATCTCCGCAACCACTGGTCGGGTTATGAAAATAATATAAAAAACGATCTCTAATAAATAAGATATATCTTGTATTATCGCTGTCGTACCTTTAAGGGATACGACGACGTGACGACGTGAGCAAAGCTACGGGCAGAGTCCAGCAGATAATTAAATAATTAATAATTCAGTAATTAGAAACGATAATTATCAAATCAAAATCATGTGTTGTGATTTTCCATTATTTAGCACCGCTTGAGTTGGGCATTTAATGTTGTGTTTCAATAAATTGTTCCTTAAGCATTTAGGTAAGTGAGGTGGATCCATAATTGTAACAATGGAATTAGTCACATTTATTTATAAGCCACAGAGGAACCAAATGCATTTAAAAGGGCGCAATCCGCGCCATTTTGCCAAAAGTAAAGGCATAGGATTTCACGTTCATAGGAGCGGGACAGAGCATACGTTTTTGGAGCGGCGGCGTAAGCGCAAAAATCAAGTGTTTGCTTGATTCCAAGAAAACTACAAATAATTAGTAATAATACATACGAATCAAAATATATATCATTTCAATAGACCGCAGGGTTCCTGAAATCTCGACAACATTATGAGCAAAACAGTGCACTTTCATGATTTTTTACTGTAATTTATTTTTATTTTTCCTGTAAAGTTGTTTGAAGAAATAAATCTATAAATCAAATCAAATATTTTTTTTTCGCAGTCGTGTTTTCACATTCAAGGAATCAAAGAAAAATATTGAATTTTATGTTTGAATTTTGAATTTTGTAATTTGAGTTTTTAACCACGGGGATCCCGTGAGTATTGATATATTGGCCTAGTTTGACAACCAAACCTGCTAAGATGATCAGCATTGCCATACAGCGAGGCACTGCAACCAATGTCGTGGGGACGCTTCCGATTGATATTAATTTAGATAAGTTGAGGTATCTCTAATTCAGAGATATCTCAGCTAATCCAAAATATTTAGTCATCTACATATCAAAATGAATCCCTATTTCCCTTGGTCAGGGCATCACGCGTGAACGGCTGGACCGACTTCACTAATTATTTTTAAGAAAAAAATTAAGAAACTTGCGCTGTAAATTAGAAAATGTCAATATTCATAGTTATGAGCCTATGGATTCATTGTATATATTTGTAACTCTACTTGTGTCAATTAAATGTTTTTACTTTACTTTCGGGAAGATTTGGCCAAGGATCTCAAGAGACGCAAATATGCGGGTCTTGACAGAGCCTGCACATTTGATCCCTTTGGGGTCGAGACCCTAGGTCCGTGGGGTACCGAGGCTCTCAAGGTTTTTAAAAAGTTATCTGAGCGTCTGGTCGAAGCGACGCGTGGTCCGAGAGCTGGCGCAGCGCATCAGTATTGCCATACAGCGGGGCAAGGCAGCCAGCGTCTTGGGGACGCTGCCAACTGGTATTGATATAAATCTGTTGAGCTACCTGTAGATTGTTTGCAATAGTCTGCAGTTAGGTTAATTGTTTCGGTTGTAAATACTAGTTCTAATTTGTTTTTATTATTTGGTTGTAATTTTCTTTACTTTACTTTTACTTTAAGACAGGACAACGACTGTCGCGTCAGCTAATTCTAAATATTTTAAAAGAAACATAAAATAGGTGTTAAAGATAGACCTGTACTAGACAACCGTGGACTTTGGGTTACTGCTTGTCAAAAATCTCATAACTATAGGTTTTTGGGTAAGCAAAGAGTTCGAATATAGATTTTCCGGCTTTTTTCTGGTGATCAAAATAAGGGACCATTCTAGCCCAGCGTGAGCTCTTGTAATTTTATTCTCGTTTGTAAAGTAACGAGTTAAGTTTTAATAACAGAGTGCCAGCACATTGCTGTTATGATTAGATATACTATATGCTATTAATTATACGAAGTTTAGCTAAATTAATTACTTAGTTGAAATAGTTTAAGTATAAAGTACAGTATATGAAAAATTTCTATAAGTATAAATACGAAAGTTTCGATGGATGTAATAGATGTAGGTACCTATGTTTGTTACTTGATCAAATCATCACGAATCTTCACAAATTTTGTCATACTCGTAGATGTGACTGAGGCCTGAAACAGCACCAACTAGCTTCTGCCCGCGGATTCACACGCTTTTCCGGGCTAAAAAGTAGCCTATGTCCGTCACCGGGATCTACCTCCCTGCCAAATTTCATTGAGATCCGTTCAGCCGTTTAGGCGTGAAAAGGTAACAGACAGACAGAGTTACTTTCGAATTTATAATATTAGTATGGATAAATTAGTTCTCATAGGTTAAAAATTACCTTTTAACGTTTCCATAGAAACAACTTGTGCGAAGCCGCGGAAAGGAATTTGTTTAAAATATAAATTTAATAAATAAAGTTGGACATTTTACAGAACGTCTAACTAAAAAATGCTCGTATTATTTAATCTTAGAAAAAATATAAGTTACCTACCTACATAGTTAAAGTAAATCCCCTTTAACCACAAAACAACCACACACGATAACAAGTATAACCTAAATAAGGAAAATGCTAAATTTGTTGCATCCACTATCATCTCTTCCGAGCGGGCAGCTACCATGTGCGCGTGCGTTTATCTTTATTAGGTACGCTAGTGTGCGTGCAATCACATATATTATGGGTCACAGGACTTCACCGGTCCGGGGATTTCTTCGGGACTATCAAACAAAATATCTGAATAAAAGCTGGTTCAACAGGCTGCAGAGACACATTCAACAGTCAACTGTCTTCCTAGTACAGTCGTCTGCATTAAAATTACTTAAGAGTGTTTCTAGTAAAGTCTTCTCAGTTATCACCATGTTCAGTTTTAACATGTTGCTCGCCACCAGTGCTTTGGTCTGCCTTCTCCCGCTCACAAGTGGCCAAGTTCAAGGTGTTCTTACAAACAACCCTGATGGGACGTCTGGTGCTAACTTCAAGTTGCCGTTGGCAGGCGGTGACAAGAACGCGATAAGTGCCATAGGAGGTCTCAACTTGGATAGGAACCAGCAATTTTTCGGAAAAACTGCTGGAGTGGCTTTGGATAATGTGTAAGTATTCATTTCACCTTACTTTTTATTACCAGATTATCTTAATTCATCAAAACAAAACAGATTTTCCAATAAACACAGCGATGTTTACTTTTTGATGGGGGAGAATAGGGCAATGTTAATTCTCTGATTTCTCTCATAGACCTCCATCTATGTACAATTATTTCTTATGATATTCTTCTTCTTTCAGCAATGGTCACTCCCTGATGCTGACACACTCCCAGCTGCCGAACGCGGACAGAAACATGGCAGCAGCCAACGTGAACCTCTTCAACAATGGAAACCACAAAGTCGATGCCAACGCCTTCATTGCCCGCACGATGCCCCATGCCGCCCAGGTGCCCAACTTTAACACATTTGGAGGAGGTGCTGAATATATGTACAAGTAAGTAACATAAAGTTTACAAATCTTTCAAAGCAGAATCAAAGCTTTGAGTTTGAAAGCGCAAACCTATGGGTTTGGTAGGCCGGTTTGAAACTTCAGCCTTAGACTTATGTGAGTGCTAGATCTCTTCTACACAGTACGAGTATGCATTGCATTCAATTCAAGGTTATTACACTTGTTGCAGGAACAAAATTGGAGCTGGTATCGACGTAGCCCGCACTCCCCTCTTCGACAAGACCGACTACTCAGCGATGGGCAAGTTCAACGTCTTCCGAGGCAGGGACTCTTCTCTTGACTTCAACGCTGGAGTCTCCAAGTCAGTCTCACCATTCCTGCCCAAGACCAACTGGCAACCCAGCGCTGGCTTGACTTTCTCAAGATATTTCTAGGAACCGGAAAGACATTAGTTAAGTTTCTGTGTCAAAAGTCATTATTAAATCTTAAAAATAAATTGCATGAAAAAATTTCCAATTTTTGACTATCCAACGATTACTTCGATAGCTCAGTTAAAGCAGGCTCGACTGCCTTTGATTTTTCAGTGACTACGCGCTGACGTGTAAAATATATTTCTGTAGACGTTTGAATAGTACGATTTTTTTTTGGCACTATCAGGGGAGGCCTGAGTCTAGTGGACTCTTGCTTCGCTTCCCCTGATAGTCATAGGCTGTGGATGGAGGTGATGCTGTAGAAAAATTATTAATTCATCATTCTTTGTTATCCCTTATTTCAAAGCAAAACAGGGCTTACTATACTCTTCAAACGAGTGTTATACATACAAATATATCTTGGCAACATTACCAGAATAAGCAGATTACATACATGTCACAAGATTTATTCAAATTACATACTGTCATAGACAATTGCTAATTTTACAAATCCTTGGCATTCAAAGGTCTCGGCAATTAACGATTTATGACCGAGTAATTAAATCAATTGCGATGGTCGAGATGGACTAGCTGTTTTGATCTTCCCATACATAAACAGACATGGCTGTTTGTCGGGTCGTGTGGCGAAAGTCAGGATAAAACAAAATGTTGAGTTTAAGGGAGTAAAAAATTAAAAGTAAGTATATTAGGTTACTTATGTATGGTAAAGCCATTAAGACTATTATCAGAGGAGGCATTTGTCCAGCCGTGTACTAATATGTAGAGGAGTGATAGATTTCGTTCCAAGGTGTTGTAGCAATTTCCAAAACTTAGTCTTAGATTGTGTTTTAAACCACCCCTTTCCACTACTTAATAAAAAAAACCTTTGTAATGATATAGTAGATTATATTGTTTAGTTTCATGCCAAACTGATGTTGATATGAGATGATCAATGGTACCAAAGTTAGGAGAGGTTCAGCGTACGAACAACCGGCCTGTAAGTCGTTTAATTTTGAGTGTAAACACACAGTCAAAAACTAGTCGCCGTATTATTTGTTTATTCGGTAGGTGGTTGTTGAATTGAATTAAATAAATGTTATTTGTTAAATGTGACGCATGTCAGACCAAATTTAATTATCCAACTTAAATAGGTAGGTATCACTTGTAAAGTACCTACTAATTTATTACACCGATTTGTTAATTTATGAATTTCTTGACTAATTTATTAAATAGTATTTTTATACATTACTTACCTACGTGTTATTAGACATAGTCTTAAATCAGACCAGTTTTAATTTCCTATTTTGATAATTATGTAGATTCGTTTAACTAGGTTTCTAAGGTAAATTTAGAGTAGAGGAAGATTAAAACCATGCAATTACTTGGTTGAATTGGTGGTACGTTTAAATTAAAATAATAATATAATTATAAGATATTTTATAATTGAATAGACACAAAATAAGAACTAGTATTTACATTTGAAATAGTTGAGGTAACTTCAGACTGTTGCTAACAATCTAGAGGTCCCTCAACTGATCCATATCAATACCGATTGGAAGCGCACTCAAGATGATTTAATTACTTTAGCCTGCAAAGTAACTAAATCGCTTTGTTTTTAGGGTTACGAAGATCGGTTTCGAAACCCTTATTATGGTCTCGCTTTGTCTGTCCTTTTTTTTGTCTTTAATATCTCAGCAACTACAGCAGAAAATAACTTGAAATTTAAAATAATAGTACATTTCGTGCGCCTGTACAGAAAATAGGAAAAAAATTTAAATGAAAATTTTCAGTACAAATTGCGATGTCGTAATTATAATAGAGACCTACAAGGTCAAGCGGTTTATCAAATGAAAGGTATCCGTTTGTATATTTCAAAACATTTTTTTGAAATTTCTGTAGGTGTCATACTTTTAGAAAAAATAAATATTCCCCCCACTATCTTCGAAGTTTGCAGAGCAATCCATCTAAAATGTATGTAGCGTTTGTAGATATGAATCTACATTTTACAGGAAAAATATAGAAAAGTGTGTAAGTATAGAAAACATTTTCAAATATTGTCAAAAAGAGGGGATTTTTGTTCAAAAAGAGCGGCTACCTCACCGATTGGGGTATCAAATGAAAGCTATCTGTTTGTACATCTCAAAACAGTTTTTGATTTTTATGAGATATACTGAAAAATGTCGAAAATGTTACTATTTCCCTTTGGTAATGGTAAGATTTTCGAGGAGGAATTTAGGAGTATAGATATACTCATTTTATCTATAGGTATTCATTTAATTGCAAAGTCTCTAACCAGTACTTATATACTTGACAAACGTTCGAAACTCTCGGCGTGCGAGTCACACTAGCACTTGACGGATTTTGTTATACAAATTACTGCTACTATAAAACATGCCTAAAATAACTTGATGTCTTGTAAAGGAATTTACATTGACACTACACTAGCCATGAATAATATCCTTTAGAATTAGCATTCCTAAAAAGGCAAGCTGACTTTAGACTGGACTGACACTGACTTCAAGAATAGAACGGGGCGTAAATCAGATTGCATGGACACTATTTTGAACTGTACGTGGTATTAGGGAACTCGCGCTAATGTTTTCTCATTTGAAACTGATGCTGAGATATTTTAAGTAACGTTTACAAAACCAACTTAATAAAGACATATAGATATAGTTATTCGAATAAAAAAGATACAAGATCGATCACGTAAGGATAAGAAAAATCATCTATTTACTGAGCTAATGAATACAACTTATAACGGCCATAATAAAAATTTGAGACATTATACTTTTTTATCTAATCTAGATAATTTAAAAGATTCAATGAACTAGATAATTGTCAAGGTTGTAAAGACATTAAACATGTTATTATCAAGTTTAACACATGTGTTTTTGCACGTTATTATTTTCAACGTATTCTGTTCCTACATAAGGTAAGACATAATTTATTTAGACTCATTACTTGAAATTACTATTAAACTTATGAACGCTCAATCTACACGTAGTAGCCTATAAAAAATACATCGCAATGCAGAACTATTATCTTTAAAATGTTATCTAGTTGCTGTTTATTTTCCAAATAGTTATATAGAAATCCTTCATCTTTATTATAAGTTACTTATTTAGAATGTTGTATTTTCAAATTGTAATTGCATAATGTGTTAATCGTATTTCCAATGCCGAACACAGGCATCCATCGACTCCCTTGTTTCGTCGTTTCATATTTCACTTTGTAAATAACATTTTGAGTACTAGATGTTTTTGACAAGACCAAGCAGTAAAAACAATGGCACGCCACTGCGCAACTGCCGGTTCAATATTATAATGTAAATAAATCGTACAGCGGGGGCGGCGTTGGCATCGATTCCCTTGGCAGGAAAACCTAACAAATCCGAACAAAGCATAAAACAGTGTCTGATTAATTTCTGGCTTAATTTTCCAACTTCGTATCCCCATTTTGTAAAATTTTACATGAGGAAGAAAATACTATTTTATTAATTATCTTACAATAAAAACATAGACAAACAGCATTTTTATATTCAAATAATATTAATGCTTGTGTTTCTTGTAATTATGATCTGTTATCTGATAACATGATTAAATGAACGGACTTACGTGTACTTATTAGACTTGTATGATTGACTTATGTAGTTTTACTGGAGATTTGGTATCTCTACCTATGTGATAAACCGTTTATTTTAGATGGATAGAGGTGCATCAATAAACAAAAATGGTTTTTATTTTTAAAAATTCTGTTTATTGCTTAGCTACATAAAATTAATATTTACTAAGTAATTGAGGCAATGTAAAAGTTTTTAGGAATGGAATAAAAATGTGGTCCACTTAGAAAACTAACAAAGAGAACTTAGTGAGAATGGGGTAAGTTATCATAAAAATTGTGATAATCTTTTTCCATAGTTTTTTTTAACTCTTGAAGGTTTGATGTTGATAAATAACAAGAAGAATTCTTGCATAATAGAGTCGTAGTATATTATCAAACGGCCGTGTGGTGCCGGCTTAGAATTGCACCAGCCTACTTCTCCTCATGGGTGTCGTAAGAGACGACTAAGGGACATACACCGGGGGACGGGCACCAGTACCCCCTCCAGAACAACTTCACCAACGAACTGCGATCCTCAACCCGCATGCCCAGCGAGGGGATTACGGGCATTACCCTCCAATGATAAGTCGACACAGAAAATGGCCCCCAGTTCCCGGCCGCCTCGCTATTCCTGGCCATGGTAGCGACCACGGTAACGGCGGGGCAGGGGCTGCTAGTAATCACCAGGCTACCTCAGGCTACCATAAAGAACTGACCTTTGGCAACGTTTAACGGACGCACTCTGAAGCTTGACCATCATCTAGCGAAGTTGGAAGTGGAGTTAGAGAACATTAAATGGCATGTTCTGGTTATGTGAAGTCCGTAGAGAGGGGGAGGACACCGTTACCCTAGACTAAGGCCGTCTTCTTTACTTTCGCGAGGGTGATAAAACATGCCAGGGTGGCGTAGGTTTCCTCGTCAATAAGGTCCTCTGTAACAACGTTAAAAAAATCTCCAGGGGCAGGTTGTTCCAGAAACCAAAAATAACTATTTTGTTAAACCAGTTTACTAATGTTTCACCTACGAATCAAAACAAAAGTAATTTTAATAGACCGCAGGATTCCTGAGATCTCGACTTAATTATGTGCGAAACATTGCACTTTATTAGTTTATTTTTATCGTAATATTTTCACATTTATGACACCAAATTTTTTTTAATTTTATCTTAATCGATTTTTTTACCAAGGCGATTCCGTGAGTACTGAGATCTAGGCCTAGTTTGACAACCAACCCCGTTAGATTCATCCATTAAACAAGGAACGGCAACATTTTCAAGCAACGATAGTAAAGGTTATGGTGCGAAAAGAATCGACACATTTTTCTTCATAAAATAAACGATTCCCCGTCCATATTTTGATTACACAATATTTTTTTTAAATTCAGATTTCCTTAACGTCTGAAATCAACGTCCTTATCGCGACTACCAGCAAAACTACAGCATGCACCCCGGAGCGAGCACTCGCAACATGACGGGAGCCAGAGTGAACTTTAACATTTCCACATAGGGCCAAGATGGCCTGACTTTCACCTTAAACGTCCAATTTGCGGATGCCAGTGCCGGCCAGTGTCTTGAACTAAACTGTCTCAATTAGTGCCCAGATAGATGACCCCGTAATTTCGTCAGGTAATGCCGTGCTTGCTGCCGTTATTGGGTTAAGTGAAGGAGAGCTCTGTTCTTAGCTGCTTTATGATCCCATAAAGCAAGGTCTACGTTGCTAGATTTAAATTTTTAGAGCGGCAACTTTTGTTTTTTCCTAAGTTGAACAGGACATTCATAGAATTGTACCACAATGAGTGGTTACTTTTAGGGTTTCAGAAAAAGAGTAGCATTAGCCATACCATATATTATTTCGAACAAGGAAAACATTCTTTACTGACAAAGGAAATTACAATTCACAAATAAAAACAAATTAGAACTAGTATTTACAATTGAAACAATTAAGATAACTGCAGACTGTTGCAAACAATCTACAGGAAGCTCATCTGCTAGAACAAAGATAAGATTTTCTCAAACAATTGAATATTAAATTATAAACCACACATTGCGGAATTTAATTTTTTGTAGAGATGTGTTTACCAGTCAAACTAACGAAATAAAACTAATAAAATTAAATAAAAGACTGGTACAAACACATTTCTACAAAAAATTAAATTAATAATTTTATAACTTTTTACTTTTATGTCATTATTTTTGAATTTTCAATCAAAACTATTAGTAGAGGATTCCTCGCTACTTTGTAGTATTTGTGGAAGGCCAAACAAGATCGTTTGGTCCACAAACAAACATCGAAGTATCAAAACGGTCTAGTTGCGCTTCTCAGTCAGATGCAATAGCATGCACCGGGTGCACCGGGCGTGACCGCGCCTACTCGCGCGCGCGCACAACGATCTAGTTATTTTTGAGACGATTGCGAAATGTCATTGCATTCTATGGTCAACTTTGCCAACAGATTGCACTATAAGTAGGTACCTAACCAACGTTGAAAGCTTTCGAACATTGAATGGACTTTTTTGCTGTGCAGGAGATCTATGGTCATAGCTATATTTAATTTTGATAAAAGCAAAGAAGGAAAATATCTCTGTTTTTCCTTTTTTACTTAATTTTGCTCGCGATGTTCACACGGAACAGTAATTCTTTATGTTCAGAGTTATTTTTGGTTAGATTCGGGTAGATAGATAGATGGATAGATAATTATTTTTATTTATGACTTCAGACACACACATACATATCAGACTACAGCAATTATACAGGATGCTAGTAAAAAGAAACAATAACAATAAAAATACAGTTGACTAAGTAATAAAAACATAATTAAAATCTAAGTAAAATGTCTGTGCTGCAGTACGTCAAAAAGGCAATGGCTCAGCGGAATATTTTGCTCAAGAAGCAAAAACACTGATTTTCAGCCATAACCCATTGAGAGCAAGCAGAACGAGTTTCAAGTGTAATGTGTATTAAAATGTTTGTGTTTGTGTAGTAATAATGGCGGGTAGTTTGTAATATTTATGTAAATGTGAAATTCGGTCAATAAAGGGTGTTGTGAGCTTTGTTAGCAGGATCGTGTTCTTTTATTTAGATCTTTTGGCATAGGTTTTGTAAGATCCTTCAAGTAAGATAAATGGTAAGGTCTTGAATACGTTCTGTTCGAAATGTCTATCTCCAATAATGTATAAAGTTTTTTTTTATTTCTGATTTGATCCGAGATAAACAATTTATGATGATGTCCTAGCTGAATTTCAGCTACAGCGGCCGGTCTCAACGAAGCCTAGCTATGTGCGTAGGACATTTTTATAGTGCACAAGTTTGTACTACAATAATGAGGTTCTAATAGAACTTATATAGCTAATAGAAACTGAAAAGCTCGTATGTTGTTAAATTATTTCAACTTCATTTTCTTAATTTGGCCCTGCGTTTGACACATAGTTGATAGGTGAGTTCGCACTTCTTGTTCAAAACGTCGAAGCTGAACAAAGGCGCATTTTTAGGGCAGTTATTCACGATCTAATTAAACGCGGAAAGGCGTGATTCAGACGGGAGCGAGGCCGGAGAGTGGAGGTCGCGGTATCTCTGCATCATGTAACCACGCCTCTTATTGTTGTAGTAATCTATCTTTTTAAAACTGCACCGGTGAAGTAGCTGAAGGCCGGTACAAACCAGCGGAAAAACCGCCGTTTAACATTTTCTTTTTTTTAAAGCCTTTAATCATTAAGATGTAAGCTCTGGTTACAGTTTGTTTTTATAGCACACGCTGAGGATTCTTGTTACCGCTATGGCGTCATAAAAATCCTGATTTCTTTTGCTTGTGTTGTTAAATAATGCTACTGTATAATAATAAATAATAGTGGACAAATTAATATTCTATTTTAATCCATGCTGTGCGTTTTGTCCAGCATTAGTACCTACTTATTTCTTACTCCTAATCAGCACACATACAAATTTTGCTGAACATACCCCTCAAATAAGAAAAAGAAGCTTTACAACTAAAATTGCTTTAACTACGCGGCTAAAACGCCAGTGCGTACATGGTTTTGGTCTTTGCTTCGGGCAGATATTATAATAACAACTATGCTCCGGGTCAGATCACTGACGTCATTTTAGAGAATTATGGGGTTTTTGCGTGCGCCGCGCCGTGCGGCGCAACGGTTGTACTTCCTTAACTTTATTTAAAAATTAATTTCTATTCTTTTTTGCATTGTTAATTACTAAATATTGTGAATATTATAAGAGCATAAAAAAATCCAAAATTATCTGAGCGGTGGAAGCGACGCGTGACCCGAGAGCTGGTGAGTATCTGGCGCAGCGCATCAGCATTGCCATACAGAGCGGGGCAATGCAGCCAGCGTCTTGGGGACGCTTCCGACTGGCATTAATATAGATCAGTTGAGCTACCTGTAGATTGTTTGTAACAGTCTGCAGATAGCTCAATTGTTTCAATTGTAAATACTAGTTCTAATTTGTTTCTATTATTTGATTGTAATTTTCTTTGTTAATATAGGTATTTACTATTGTGATTACATGGATAAAAAAGGCATACCCTACCTACGCAGACTTTTTATCACGACCATAGGTGTCAGGTGACGTCAATGCCATCTGCCAATTAAACGAAAAACACTAAATTACCCATCGATATTAGTAAAAAAGAGGAGATAGGTACTAGCTTCACGAAAGTGGAAGGCTCAAATTAGGTGCAATTAGGTCCACTCACCTCACTCATAGTCGGTCCGGCGTTCGTGTTACGCGTGCTTGCTACGACGTATTTTGGTGTGATTTATTCACTAAAAGACTACAGCAATGCCATCGTCTTTTTTCATTATAATTATTGCACAATATTAGATATGTTATTAACTGTGTGCGAGTGCAATGTTTGCGTATAGTTGTAACACAGGCCAGTTGTTTACTAAGCGCTGGGAGAACGTACCATATCTACAGATTTTACTTAGATCTATTAAATTACCCCATTGCCTTTTTTGTTAATTTCGTTAAATACTGGACGTATCAGACCACTGCTGAAAATGCCTAAACGAGGGAGTTTTGCTCCCAGCAGGCGGATTGGTGGGCGCAGTGGAGATGTTTAAAATACTCAGAAGGAAGCTGTTGCTCTTTTTCTGGTAGGCTTCTTAGTAAGACATCCACGGCATTCCACGGACCCTCGATGACCCAACCTTTAGTTTGTTTCATTCAAAAACAAACTAAAGGTATGGCTCATCGAAGAGGCGTACCATAAGCATTCTATAAGGTCGAGGATATTCTCGACCAAAAATTGTGATGTGACATTTTATGTATATAAATTATAACTTTTTTTTTTACTTTTTGTATTAATTATTATTTTACGCTGTAATTAACTGAATTTTATTTTTTATTAGGTACATCGACAATTAATCATTATTTTAGTGTGTACAATTTTTATTTAATTTGTTAGTAAGTACTAATTTTACATAGATTTGGCTTGTTAATATGATTTTACCAATAAAATGACCATTTGCGACCACCACGGCCAGCAGCGTTTTCAGTAGGCAGCGGGAACGAGATCCGATCCTTGTCAGTTATCAATCTTGTGTCTATAGGTCCTACCCGATTAACTAGAACACTATAATGGTAAAATTACCAAAGGTTGTGATCACGCCCATAGGGTGCTTTAGTGAAAGCCTTCTTTTCAATTTGGCCTCTGAACCTACTAAATTACGGCTATCCGAGTGGAGTCAATAATTTGCAACATCAAAGCATGGCTTTCTAGTAAATATCGATCGTTGCCACTGTGCTAGAAATCTATAACCGATACATAGATTATTGCATCAGCAACAACAACATCCTATACAACAACAACATCCTATAGGCCTCCCCTGATAAGCGCCAAGATTTTTGCTTTATGTAAGTCTTTCAGCTTATTGAACGTATCTACAGGCTGTTAAAATAAACTTAAGCTGTGACTCATCGAGAAGGCGAACTATATAAGGTCGAGGATTTTCTTAAATTATTAATTCTATTACATTTAATTAAATTATTATCATGAATATTTTTTACATTATGTATTGTGATTAATATTAATTTTTTATTTAATTTGTCTTATTGTTTTTATGACATGTAAATATTTGCTTTTGCCAATAAAATGTCTATCTGTTTATCTGTTAAATCAAAATACAAAAACAACATAGTTTGTGATGACTCTACTGTGATTGGACCATAATGTGATGGGACCGGTCTGCTAGATCCTTGGATAATAAAAAACCAGATTTAATTACTTTAATTTAAAACTAAACAAGAGATTGGAAATATTGTGCAAAGGAAAACAACATCGATCGCTACAATTTATAAGGACCAATTACTCAATAACTGCAGTTATCTTCAGCAATCAACAAGTTGTAGACAAAGAACCGGAGTCAAGTCCGACATTTAACACCGTATTAGCTGGTCATTATTTAGCATATCAATAAGAATTATAATTGGTTGAATGAGTTGCCATTTCGTTTTGTGTAATTTTTTGTGCAGTTAATTTAGCAGGCAGCAGGCACTGATAATAATTCTTCAGGGTGCTCTCGTTTTTAATGTTATGGAGTCTACAAATCAAAGTTAGATACAGCCCGGCAGCGGCAGGTTGGTGCAACATTTGTCAATTAATTTGTTCTTATCCTGTTGTGTCTTTCTTTCTATTTAAGTTCCGTTCGTTTAACCCCTTGTGTAGGTGGGTAGGTAGGTACATACATGCCTACTCTCTTCTTTATTTGTTTTTTTCTCATTTAGGTATTTGTGTATTGTAAGTTTAATTTATTGTTTGTAAGATATGTACTATTTCTGTTCTGTGCTGTATCAGGGTTATGTTTGTTAATAAATGTTTCTCTCTCTCTATCTATCTATTTCAGTGTATTAATATTGTAAGAAGCCGACAGTGTTTTGTCAACTTGTCAAGGGTATTTAATAATCAATAATAAATGAATAATGCTGGGCAACCCACACAGCATCATCTAGCCCCAAGCTAAGCAGAGTTTATGTTGTGGGTACTAGATGACTGATATACTTAATACAATATATTACACAGATAGATGTTTTTATTATACATAGAAAATACCCAGAACACCCGGAACAAATATTTGCAGATAGTACAAACATTTGTCCCAAGGCGGGAATCGAACCTTCAACCTCCTGCGTCGCAGGCGGACCTTCGCCCGCCGCGCTACATCGGTCGTCAAATTCGTATTTGACCCAAAACACGGAAAAAACTCCTGAAACTCGCATAGGGAGTGCGGCGACCCGCCGACTTTGGGGTGTAGACTCCATCAGGTCTAAATAACAGTGGTATGGTTGTAAAGATTTGTAAAATTACAGGTTTGGGTCCCGCTTCAAAGGGAATTTAAACGGAGATCAAAATACAGCTTGATTCGTCGATGGATCAAACTGACTACATCTAATCATTAAAATCTAAGAATACTGCCTGGAGGAGATCACTCATAAGGCTGAACTTTGAAAGCGATTATCAGCATTTATTTCTATTATTTTTTGTCTTTGTGTGTTACAATATGCTGTAAATATAATCACACATTGTACGATCGCAAAATTGACTCACTAATAGCACTCCCTCACAAACCTCTGTGGTTTTTAGGAGTTATTATTATTTTTATATAGTAATCATTTAGTAGATACATAATATAAAATAAAAAGCTTTAACCTGTATGCCTATCTGCGTAGAGTTCTAGAACGAATTTAGAAGTCCAGATTTGAAAGCCTACAAATATTTTAAGTATGTATGTTATGTATTTACTATGAGGCCAAAGTACCTACATACGTCTTATGGTAGTCATGTTCGCAACACCACTTTTGGTAATTACTAAGTACTCAGTGAAAGATTGCCTACAGCGAGGCCATTCTCTGATCTCATAAAAAGTTAACATTTTACCTCAACTTTGCTCTCATTTGGCAACCTTGCTCGAGATCGTAATTATAAAGTACAATTAGGGCTAACTTTGAG
This sequence comes from Eupithecia inturbata, assembly GCA_963662085.1. Classification (NCBI taxonomy): domain Eukaryota; kingdom Metazoa; phylum Arthropoda; class Insecta; order Lepidoptera; family Geometridae; genus Eupithecia; species Eupithecia inturbata. The sequence goes on from OY759195.1 coordinate 8,237,537, forward strand.
GGGTTATTTTAACTTATTATGCATAAAAATAATAAAGGTCACTTGCACTGCGTCAACAAGTTCGTTGAAATTAAAAGTAGGTGCGTGTACCTACTTGCATAATTTGTTTTATTTGATTCAACATTTTCAGCCATTGCCTTATAAATTTGTGTACAAACCAAGTCCAAGATACAGAAAGTCTAGAGGTTTCGATCAGCACGGCTATAAACGAGACAAGACAAAAGTGAAGAAGGTTCATCAGAATGATGATGTTGTCCCAGCTGATTTTGTCAGTGTGTGCTAAACATTTGAAATTAGAGGATTTTATTTAGGGTGTTCTTTGTCAACCCTTTTGGCGCGCTCTTTTGTCGCTTGCAAAGTTTGCATACCCAAGATTATCAGAAGATTACACTAATATGAATGTTTGGATGTTTGTTACTTGTTCACGCCTAAACTGCTCAACGGATCGGGCTGAAATCTTGATGTAGATGTAGTTTTTGACCCAAATTAACATTTAGATGGGGCTATTTCTATCTCGGAAATACACGTGTGTAGCTGCGGCGCGAAGCTAGTTTGTAATGCAGGAACGATGGAGGATCGTTTGTTCAGAATGCACGCAAAAGCCAGTTTAACTATAGATTAACTATCGTTACGATTTAACTTCACAAACTGCCAAAGTAAACTTTGAACTGCAGTCATTTAGGTAATGCAGTTGGACGGAGCAAAGCGTTTTTGTTCGGCGCACGTGCCAAATCGCAGGCAATATAATAGCCTTCAGCTTGAGATTGAATGAAGGAGGTACAGTTAGCTGCAAATGTTTCAAATTATTTTATCTTTTGATAGATAACAACAACAACACAACAAGTTACAAGTTTACTGTGCACACCAACACAAAATCTTAGTGAATAGGTGAGCAAAACGTTTTTTGTTGCATATGCCGATATTAAATCCTGAGCTAGCAAAGCAGTCTAGAGTAGAGTCACGAGCGTAGTGAGTGCTCTGAACTCTATAGTAGAATGCTGAGCTAGCGAGGGATTTAAAAGGCACGAAACAAAAAACATTTGCTCTCGAGTTCAACATACTACTTTTCACATCGACTAGCGAGAAAATATTTTGTAATTTATAAAAAGAGGTTGAATGTCAGGAACTATATTTGGTCAACAACCATGGAGCGTAGGAATGCTATAAACCTCTTTCAAACCAACACGAACGAAATTATGCGTTTATGTGAAGGTTGAACGCTGTCTAACCTCCTTCCCTACGATAAGCTAAAATGAGTGCAGCTCACAGAGGTGCAAGGCCCATATAAATTCCGAACCTGTTGTTTAGTAGATTATTTATAGATGGCCTAGAAGAATGGTCTTCACAAGCTAAGTTGTCAAGGTACACATAAAAATGGCGATTCCTTCAGTGAGAAAGATTACCCTCCTTGCAGTTCCCGTAGTTTATTATTTTTTTGGCACAGACTATAAAGTACCAATAACATATTACACCATCAAAATTTAGTACAGTATTCTGAATTAAAATTACTTTTCAACAAGTTGAATAATATCCTTGTTTCCACATGTAAGCAAAACCCGATTTTGCTCACTGTTTTTGAGCAGCAAAACCACCGTTTTCGAGCGAGAGTGGTGAAAAAACTGTTGTAATCAATTGATTTATTTATTTTGCATTTGGAGCACTTAATTTTAATGAAAGAGAAAGACCTTATATTGCCAAAGAAGAAGTCAAAGATGAACAGATTTAACGAGTAAAAAATTTTAAAGAGTTCTTGCTAATTTTAAAAACTATGTTTTTTTAGATAATTGTGCATGTATACCAACTACATGAACTGTCCGGATTGTACCATAAAGCCAACGATAAATTACCACAGGCTCCAGTAAACAGCAAAAAGCTCGCAGTAGAGCTTTTGTGAGCAACAGTACCTGCACAGTAGGTATACTCTGATCTCGATCGACGATCTGCCTCTCGTTTTCTCTGAGCGGCCCGAAGGTCAGATCGAAATTAAAAGTGTTTTAATAATATCTGATTACAGAGTTATTACGTTCTGAACTATGTAGGAGAACAAAGCTTCCTGTATACAATAATATTGTTGGTAATTTTTATAAAACGTTTCTGACTTTTATTTTGGGCGGCAAATACCTTGATAGATTTTTAATACATGCGGGACATGTCAATATGTCAACGTTATGTATCAGAACGGGGCTCATATTCTGCTTAACCAATTGTTTTACTATGACAATGATATCGACGCAGAACGACACATTTTGGTATTCTATCTTGAAGATGAAACAAGATCCGGCAAGTGCGAGTGTGACTCGCGCGTCGAGGATTTCGAACAGTTGTCAAGTATACCAATATAAATAAATAAAATAAAATAAATAAAAATATTTTAATTCGAATAATTGAGATTCATAATTTGTTAGTAGGTACATACAATTAAAACTTATAATTAGGGTTACCTATACAAAAAATAATAATAATAATCATACTAAATTAAATCACTCTCCCTATGAAACATTCCCACAGGGGGGAGGTGATTCTACCTGCTATGGTTTTTAATATTAATATGTACTATAGGTACCTACTGGTTAGAGATTTAGCTATTTGATAAATACCAAAAAATAAAAGGTACCTACGTTTCAGATGTATCGGTTTGCAAACTTCGGAGTACAGAGGGTGATAGTAAAATTATCGTGTTTTTTAAAAATATTTCAAAAAGTATGTAACCTACAGGAATTTCAAAAACTGTTTTGAGATGTACAAACCATTAACTTATATTTGATACACCACTCGGTGAGGTAGACCCCCCTTTTTGTAAATATTCCCCCCCTCCTTTTAACCTTTTTCAAAACGTGGTCTACACAGAGGTATAGTTAGCTTAATTTCTGATATCTGTGATGGTCTACTTACAGACTTCTCTATATTTTTCATGTAAATATAGATACATATCTACAAACGCTACATACATTTCAGATGGATCGCTCTGCAAACTTCGGAGATAGGGGGCGAATTTCAAAAAGTATGAAACCTACAGAAATTTGAAAAACTGTTTTGAAATGTACAAATTGATACCGTTCATTGATACCCTACTTGACATTGTACGTCTCTTTTAAAATTTCGACATCACAATTTGTACAAATTTTTTTTTTCTTTTAATCTGTACAGGCTTACAAAATGTATTATTATTTTAAATTTCACGTTATTTGCTGCTGTAGTTGCTGAGATATTAGAGACGGAAAAAAGGACAGAAAAAGCGATGCCATAAGGTAAATATAAAATTATAAAATAAAATTCCGATCTTTGAAACCCTAAAAACTACAGATGGAGGGACACACGTCAAAAGTGTCATGGCTAAAATCATTCAAGAGATTCTTTTATCTACGATCATGTGACGATTCTGCTACGATACCATTGTCATAGTTATGCGATTGGTTAGCAGAATTGGGCCTCTGGGCGCTATAGGAGGTATATGTCCAGAAGTGGACTAGTATTTGTTGATGATGATAATACCTATATTGAAACTAGAACTCATGGAAGACCATGACTTCTAGTTTCAATACTTCAATACCTACTCAAGCTAGAGTTCTAGCTTGAGTAGGTACCATAAAGCTTAAGTACTGAAAATTAGTTTCTTGCTGTTTGTACGAAGACATGGTTATCGTTGATATAAAGCTATTGCTGACCATTTCTGACCGGCTAAAATAATAAATAATTATATATAATAATTGACTTAAAGCCTGTCCACACTCGCGCGCGGATCTCACATGAAGCTGCGAACCACTCGCGAACCATGAGCGCGGATCCCATTAGCATATTCGTCGCGGTTTCGCTTCGCGTTCGCACCTCGTCCTGTAGTATATCGGTTTTTTGTCTCGCAACAAAACGTTCGTAAGGCGCGCATGACTCTCGCGCGAGTGTGGCGAGGCTTTAAGCCAATTCTGCCTTCATAAATATGGCGAGACCCGTACCACGAAATATGCTAAGATAGGTAATTATAATAAACTCTCAAAATCAGCAAATCCAGGTTGCTGTCATGCATCATTGTCAGGATTTATACTCGGCAAGTGATTCGATTTGACAAGTGAGAGGACTGGATTTCAGTCCACCTGAGACGTGGATTTTAATCTGCAGGATATTATGTAATTGGTATACTACCTGCTGTTAATAAGAGCAAAAGATTACATTGACAGGCTAGCTGGCAACATTTAGATAGAATTTTAAGTAGGTTGTAATCCCGTAGTTCAGGAAAACATTTATCGAAAACATATAATTATGCAATTTTTACTGGATGTGCCTACTGGAAGAATATGGGTTTTAAAATGAATATTGTGTCTATGTCTATGTATGCCGGATCGTAGAATCAGCCCATTTGTAGAATGGCCAGGCCGCTTATTGAACGAAATTTGATTTGTTGGGAATACCTAATTCATTTCTTTCAACGAGATGACGTGTAGCCATATTGTTGAATGTTAATCTTATCAAATCAATCATCATAGGCAGTTCAATGAATGTTGCCATTTTATAAACCGCCTAACCACTTTACAAACTGGCTGATTCTACGATTCGTCGGCGACATCGATACCATGAACTACTAGATTTATATTAAAACAATAAGTCGTCCAGGTGATGTTTTTTAGTGATTTAGCAGGACCATCTAGTGAGTTAGTGGGAAATTTGCGGTTCACTTACTACGTTATGTCTTATTATGCTTTAGGATATATTTTGCCTGTACAATAATTAGCAGAATGCCATCTCAGAATTCTTAGACATGTCCGTTAATATCGTGACGCATGTATACTATCTCTGCCCTATACGTTAAGATCTAAGCACAATTTGTGGACTGGCTGCGCGTGCCCAGATAAACCGTACACATTCGCTCTTGCTTTGTGGACCAAATTATTGCACACCTCTACAGACTACTCATTTTAAACCCTATTTTCAGTGTTTTAAGGTGGATAAGAGTGAGTCAGGGCGTTCACTTTGATTAAAATTTATTTGGCTTGGATGTAAATTATTGTAATTCGGTGACAATGTTGCACGACTTCACCTGTTAGATGAATGGACAAGTAAATAACGTTGTTGTATTTTGGACGATGATGTTAATTATTGTGATGGATACGTTGGTAAACTAGATAGTGAATTAAATGAGTAAGAGAGCATCAACATGTTACATTACCGCACATAAACTCTTTTAGTTTAAGAAATTCAGAGAAAAAATGCTACATCATAACGCAACATACAAGATGGAGAACTGCCGACAATCAAAGATAAAATAGAGATCAAGTGGTTTGTTTGTCAAATCTATCTATTATCTGGAGTCATAAGAACCTTGTTAAACACTTAAAATAGGAAATGATTCGGTCACCAGAACGCTTAGTACCGGTGGCACAATAAGATTACGATGAAAGTTTTCCAGAACCATGACGTCTTAGAAGAAGAAAGCTTAGAAGAGAAGAAGAAATAGGAGAACAAAATTATAGTAGACACAAACGAGGTGTAGCTAAAAAATGCGACAAATTTGTCTCATTTTCTTATTCGTATACGTGCGTGAGTGTGTATGAAAGCACTGAAGTTATTTATATGCTTATCAACTCACGCAAAGATTCGTTTATGCCTTCAAATCAAGAGAGCTACTTCCATAGTGTTATGTCTTATGGCATACTGCTGCGAGGGAACGCTGCAGATATTAACATCGTATTTGTGCTGCAGACGAGGGCTGTTCGTGCTATCTATAATATGGGTCCCAGAGAAAGCCTACGTGAAGCCTACGTATAGATCGCAAGGGAAAACTTAGACTCGGTGTAAGTACCATACCATACCTACATTGAAAATTGAAACACACAGACAGGTAGTAACGTATAGACGTTACTACCTGTCTGTGTGTTTCAATAACCTGTCTACCTACCAATAGTGGTAGGTAGACAATAAAACATAAAACACAGCAAAAGAATTGTTCACAAAAATTTAAGCTGTCTTGACGAGTAAATTTTTTTCCGTGAGTTCTTATTTTTTTAGAGCACTTTTTGAAGTTTACTATGTTTGAGTGAGTTTTATTTTTGTTATTATTGGTGACAACTTGTGTCCGAGGTGATGACAACGTTCCTTGCAATACTGAGAGTAAGTGAGTATCTGAATTTAGTTCAGTTGGACCAAGCACTGTTGTTAGTGTTCTATCTACTTAGTTTTATTATATCAATGCCGGGAAAGTGACTGCCGCTGTCAATTCATCACTCAAAATCATTCGAAATCTGTCATCGAGTTCAAGACACTATTGGATCGTTGTCAAACCACGAAAAATAGTTCCTCTCGATCTGGTATAGGGGCGCTGCAAGGCACTCTTTGCATAGGAAGGACTCAAAACGAAGAAAGTATTCGTAAGATAATGCGCACCACCCATACTAAGCACTCAGAAGCCTGTCCGACGCGCGACGACTTTAAACTAATAATTAAACTTCTCAGCAGATCAACCAAGGCGACTTCAAAACTGCATTGCAATTGTTGCAGCAAATCCGATTATCGCATTTCGATTCCACTTGGATAGTGTTAGCTTGCAATTGTTCAGCACGCAATTAGCATGCCAATGAAGCTTATTTGTAAGCAATACTTTAATTGAACATGATACGCGAAACTATTCCTTATTTAGAGAAGCAAGAAGCTTTTTTTGCCATCATTAGCAACATTGTAGAAGTGGTCTATTAGAATATGGTCAGTAATGAGAATTCAGGTAATGTAATGAGACTCTCGTCATTGTGAGGTTTTACGGGAAAATACAAGTTGAATTATAAGATTTCTTCTTAAATAAATTAGGTATCCGTTCGGTATATTGAATCCTACTACAAATTATTTGTTAAATTTTGTAAGTGACGTTCGAAAATATGAGCTTGTCTCTGCTGAACAGATCAAATTAAATTTGGCGAAGATACAAAACATAACCCAACATAATTTTTTACATAACCCGGAAAAAGCCTTGCTAAGCCGCGGGCAAAATCTAGTGACCGGAGATAAAAGAGGATAACATATATGCAGAAATATAGTTAAAATATTTTATTTTCATGCTAAACATTATGTAAGTACCTTTTCCGTCTCAACAAAACACCAAAATGCGTTTGCTTATATGTCTGTTTCTTTTATGTTTGAGTATTTTAAGTAGTCACTACTACTTAACATTATCACTTAGCCACAATATGTCCATCAGAGTTTAATTGCTCTGTCAAACTACTGTAATTACTTCCGGCGACAAAAAGAGTTTTTGTAACAACCAAAAAACCAGTACAAACCTAAAAGTTCGAAAGTGTGAAGGTCGGATGGGTGCCTCGGATACGACGAATGCAGCTTAAAATCTAGCTGCTGTAGATGTTAAACTAATGCAATATGCTGAGTCGAACGCCATTTTGTAGCTTTAAGCTATTTTATATGTGTGTAATATTATAATATAGTTTCTATGGGTTTGGTAATTTAATTAGTTTCTGTACATGTTTTAATTCTTAGCTACAAATAAAGTATATCTTTCTTTCTTTCGAGAGAACTTTTCTCTAGCGTGAATATACCATATGAGAAAAATTCGTTTAAGTCCTAATTTCACGGTCTCCTTCATCTGAGATCTGTCGATCAAAATCGATTTAACGATTACATAAGAGTTACGTAGAATGTAATTATTCGTTCACCTTCCGTGTGCGACGTGAACAATGAAATCGATATCGAGACGAAAACGAATGTTAAAAATGTAGATCTAGGTCAATCTTTTTTATGAGACACGCAATTTGATGGCTTTATTGTGGTTTTTGATTAGCAGTTCCGTAAACTTTGTCACGTAAAGCAGAGGAAGTGGCCTGAAATTGATTTTGTGTGTGCTTACGTATCTACCGATTGCTTCGCTCGCTATCGCTCTTGCGCATTAAGTGCCTTTTACTATAGGGAATTTTATTTTCGTTTCTCTTTTAGGCACGGTATTAAAAAATGAAAGGACCGTGTGGCATGTGGCTTAGAATTAGCGCCACCCCAACTCATGCCACGGATGTGCTAAGAGGCGATTTAGGGATATCCATCAGGGGCGGACAGCAGAACAACTCTACCATCAACCTGCAATCCTCAACCCGCAAGCCCAGCGGGCTATTAGGGCATTACCTCAAATGATAAAAGCCAACAATGCGCTTACCAGGGGAATACCAGCGTCCAGCAGTAGACCAGTATAGGCTGATCAGAAAATTGAGCATAAGATGTGCGTTTTTTTTAATTTAACCACCTAACGTATCCCAACTCCAAGGTTACTCTTCACTTCTTAAATTAACAGGGGATCATAATAAGTTGCTTTGAGAGTAAACGAGCTCCTCGGGTAAGGTTGTCTTCGTTGAGGAGTTAACCATTCTGTGAAACAGGATCTTTAGCGACTAGTCTAGAAGATCACAAAGCTCACCGTTATCGACGACACGCAATCCATGCCCAAGCAGTAATTCAACACGTCACTCTGATTTACACATTACTATCGAAAACTAGGTTATGAAAACGTCTTAAAGCTAAGCTTCTACACGCTATGGGCGTATTGAACGATCGTCCTATCGCCCAACTTATCAGTTGCACAACGTAAGTACCTAGTAATTACAACAGATGGCTATTGTTCTGCAGTGACCGATCGGCCTCAGGCGCGAGCGACCTTCGGGCGGCGCGGGCGCACGATTTTTTACCACTGTTGGTTTGGAGGATATAGAGCTGGTGATAGCAAACGAGCACCGGGTCTGATACAGCGTTTAGATGAGTATACTCGTAAGTAGGCCTGTTACGACGCGGAAGGAAGGCCTTTGCCATACATATCCCGCCCACGCGTCAGATTTTAGGCGGGCGTGATGTGTCTTAACCTAACCCAAGATATCTTTTTAGGAAAGGTTTTGCTGTAGCAAACTGTTATGATTATCACTCATTTGGATTAGAGTGTAATTATTAGTTGTACCACAATTTTGGTTAGAAATGATTACAGCTAGTTTCACAAATTAATGCATTTTCAACAGTCTATAATGATCACTTCTTTACGATGGTAACCTGCCATAACATAGTTTACATCTAATTACATAAAATAAAAAACAACAACAGTAAAGTAAGCTGAAAGTACTGAAAATATAAACATGTTTCGGTATCAACCACTCTGTGTAGATTTCATAACAAATGCACGCCTCGATTCTCCTTTGATATTGACACTCATTAGTCTATTTATTAATACTATGTGTAGATTCGTTATCTTAAATAATGCTGCCTCCGTTAATAACTCGATATAGATACCGTGTTCTACATGCTAAGCACGCAATGCCATACGAGCTAGTTTTGCGGAAGTCTAACACTTGGCTTAGGGTTGCCACTTTGCTATGCAAGTCGCTAGATGTGGCGATTTTTTGCAAATCCAACGAGATAAAAGCTAATATAAATAAGTTTAATTATATGTGATTCGTAGGAACATCTTTTTTGTTTTGTAACAATTTTATTAATTAAAAAATCATACGTAGGTATGTAGAAAATTTGTGCGCAACCTTTCAGGAAGTTCAAGCTTATTTTTTTATTTATGACCGAGGAATTATCGTAGTCACATTAAATTATGTCCACAGATCAAATTACCTTTTGCAAAACAAGTATTTAGAATATATTAACATGAAATGGTAAAGATTATGGAAACGAACACTTATGGAATGCATTATTCATTAAGTTGTCTTATTAAAGAAGTTTTCTTGAAGGCATATCAAAAGAAAATTGCTATAAGCTTTATTAATAGGCATTATTCATGTACACTGTACAGTCAGCCAAAAAATCGCTGAATAGGAATTGATTTTATAATAGCCTTATAGGATTTTTCTCTCTCCTTAAAATTTTGGCTTAGTACCTTCTTATCCAGCTATTATCACTTCGTTTGAAATAAAGTTTTGATAAAAAATGTTGCAAACTACCTCTACTACTTAGCCCCCGGGATACCATTTACCTCCCTGCCAAATTTCATTGAATTCTTTCGGCCGTTTAGGCGTGAAAAGGTAACGACAGATAGACAGACAGACAGAGTTCCTTTCGAATTTCTATTGTTAGCATGGAAAGAAGTGTTTGTTCTAAAAATTATTATTAGATTCGATATTTGAATTCAATACAGTACAATACAATTCTTTATTAATAACGCTAAGTTACAAGTTAAAATCAATAAGGTAAGCAATATAAAGTTTAATATTGACCTTTAATAATAATAATAGTATTTAATATAAAACTAATTCATTAATTATATAGTAAATTCATTTATGATTTCATTTAAATAATAGGTAAAGCGTAGAACTCGTCTACGGAGTAAAAAGAACTCTCCAAGAGCCATTTCCTTAATATATTTTTAAATATCAATGTGGAAGTTGCATCCTTTTTAATCGTGTCCGGAAGCCTGTTGTAGTTGTAATCCTCACTAACATGAACGATTTTTTTTATAGTCAAAAGAACTTCGCTTGACTACAATCTCACATGATAAAAAGCGAAGATGCTTGGATTTTCGTATTTTGATTTTCTTTATATTTTCAATATACATTCATAATAGGTAAAAAGGGGAATCTTTTTCCCGGCATCCCAATGTTGGGCTAATTGTAATAACTGTGTGTAATTTTCCTGCCATTTTCGGCGTATGACCAGTGAGAGGTATTTCAGACAAGATTATTCGCTCGGTTTATATTATAAAACTTTATATAAGTCTGTGGTTTTATAATTAAATAAAATTTTAAATTATCGCTCTCAAAAATGTTCACACAATAACAACTTGTAAGCCCTCGTAATTTCGAGTTAAATAATGATAGCTACTTGCAAGTGTTGCATATTAATATTGTGAAAGCACCCACCTAGGAACAATTTATTTGAGGTTACACAAGCGAAAATTTGTGTAAACCAATAAATATCGAAAAAAAAGTTTGTCACTGAATTTAATTTCCTTGCAAAAGACTTAAACGCGCTCCGTCATTTTGCATTTCACTTGATAGAGCTGCGATATAACTTTTATATAAAACTTTAAATAATAATGATAGATTTCCTCCATATGTACTTAAAAATTATAAGAAGAACCTAATAACAATTTTGACGAACAAAAATTTAGACAAAAATCAGTCATGTTTATGAAAGTTTGGGCTTGAAGAGATCTCTTTTAATACGATCATGGATATTAAGCTCCATTCCACTCTGATCCAATTTGCTTATCCATAAATGAATCAGTTTCCAGTTTTTTTTCTCTGATCCACCGATGGATTATTTTCGACTTCCAGTCCCACTCTGATCCACCGATGGATTATTTTCGACTTCCAGTCCCACTCTGATCCACCGATGGATTAGTTTCGACTTCCAGTCCCACTCTGATCCACCGATGGATTAGTTTCGACTTCCAGTCCCACTCTGATCCACCGATGGATTAGTTTCGACTTCCAGTCCCACTCTGATCCACCGATGGATTAGTTTCGACTTCAAGTCCCACTCTGATCCACCGATGGATTAGTTTCGACTTCCAGTCCCACTCTGATCCACCGATGGATTAGTTTCGACTTCAAGTCCCACTCTGATCCACCGATGGATTAGTTTCGACTTCAAGTCCCACTCTGATCCACCGATGGATTAGTTTCGACTTCCAGTCCCACTCTGATCCACCGATGGATTAGTTTCGACTTCCAGTCCCACTCTGATCCACCGATGGATTAGTTTCGACTTCCAGTCCCACTCTGATCCACCGATGGATTAGTTTCGACTTCAAGTCCCACTCTGATCCACCGATGGATTAGTTTCGACTTCAAGTCCCACTCTGATCCACCGATGGATTAGTTTCGACTTCCAGTCCCACTCTGATCCACCGATGGATTAGTTTCGACTTCCAGTCCCACTCTGATCCACCGATGGATTAGTTTCGACTTCAAGTCCCACTCTGATCCACCGATGGATTAGTTTTACCACTAGAGTAATTATAATTACACAAATCATAATAGAATAGAATAATTTATATAACAGAAAACATGCCATATAATTTATTTTATGTATTTTTATTTTACAATTTTATTACAATGGTGATAATGTATCAGTGGTACCAATGCAATACTACCAGTAGATATTAATAAACCTAACTACTTATATAATAATAACGATTTAAAAATGATATTAAAAATGTATTTTCTGCTAAAAATAAAATATTCGTCCACGCTATAAAAACAATGAGTCAGCAAACATTTATTGAGTCTATTTTTAAACAATATCATTGGCAAGTTTTTAAATTCCTTTAGTAACTTATTAAATACACAAAATGCCATGCAAATGAATTTCTGGCGAAAACTTAGAGCTTTAGGGCGAGATTTTATACCCTACTAGCTGCTGCCCGCGGCTTTACACGCGCTTTTTGAGTAGCCTATGTCCGTCCCTGGAATAGGTACCATTTACCTCCCTGCCAAATTTCAGAGATCCGTTCAGACGTTTTGGGCGTGAAAATGTAACAGACATACACTTCACTTTCGAATTTATAATATTAGTATGGAGTATGGATACGGATTATGAAGGCGAAAAGCGAGATCTAAATGTGTCGTCACATTAAAATATTGGCCTACTAGTATTTAAAAGGCCGCTACCACCGGCTGACGGCGACTAGGAACAGAAAAAAAAATACGATTTGAAAATATTTGTTTCGAGTATTTTCTGTAAACGTTTAATAAAAAATATATGTCTATGACAATGTATTAAATAAAATAAATAAATAAATAATAAATAATGCTGGACAATCCACACAGCATTATCTAGCCCCAAAGTAAGCAGAGCTTGTGTTATGGGTACTAGATGACTGATAAACTTAATACAATACATAACATAGTTAGAATTTTTTTATTATATATAGAAAATACCCAGACACCCGGAACAAATATTTGCAGATCGTACAAACATTTGTCCCAAGGCGGGAATCGAACCCGCAACCTTCTGCGTCGCAGGCGGACCTTCGCCCGCCGCGCCACATCGGTCGTATTGTATTAAGTTTATCAGTCATCTAGTACCCATAACACAAGTTCTGCTTAGCTTGGGGCTAGATGATGCTGTGTGGATTGTCCAACATAATAAAAAAGAAAAAGAAAATTGTATGGATATGGATTATGAAGCTGAAAAGCGCGAACTGAATGTGTCGTCACATAAAAGTACTGGTAACCTTAGGCATCGCAATCAATGCGTTGCTTTACTTCCATTATATTTCCTAATGCAAACAAATAAAAGAGGCGCTCAGGTATGTTAATCACAGATCCATTACGCATATGCATGCCACTTAAAGTAGACATTGTCTGTAACGCAAAAATAATAACACACTGTCCACGCGCATAAGGTTACGTTCACACTTAAATACTATTTTATTTCTAAACGTAGGTATAACCACACTTTTAATACCGTACGTACTTAGCGCTGGCAGCTGGCGCTGTGGCAGACGCAATGGTTCTAGAATCCATGATATTTTATGTCAATAAAAGCTTTTATAAATAAAACTAAACAAAATTCTATCGGATAACATTATCGGAAAACAAAAAGGTAACAGCAAGGAAATCACTAAAAACAAAGACACTAATTTCAACGAATTGCACAAGCGCAGCGAAAAAGATTTAAATATGCGTTCGAAAAGGGACGAGACGCGACGGACGAAAGCGCATTCCGCTTTCGTCCGTCGCGTCGTCCTTTTTCGGTTAATGAATGAAATCTTTCAAAACCTAAAATTGTTCCGAACTTATGCTATTTTCTCCGATAATGTCATAAAATATTTTCCACCAATATTTTTTTTCATTTTGTAATCCCTTTGTTTACAAAAAATAGATAGGATTCTAGAACTGAGTACCTATAACAAACCTTGGGTCCAGCTGGCACTGAATCGAAGTAGGGGAGAGAGTATGGGAAGGTTTTTGCCCAGCCTTAGGACACATCTACAGCCTATAATAATTATAGGCAAACTTAGTATTAAAAAAAATATATTCGAAATTCAGATATTTCTTCTAAACGCTGTTGATTTTAAGTATTTTTCTTTCACTCAAATACTCTTATATGCAAAATATTTTACACAAATTGAACATTTCACTAATAAAACAAATGATTTATACGGCTACTGATAATCATTTTGTGTTTTCAAGGCCGTTAGGGCATAGAACAGCGTTAAGCGCCTTATCTATTGACTTAAATCATATTGGGGGAAATTCATCTCTCTCGGATCTCAGTTCGGTGGTATAATTGTTCTACAGGAGGCGCTGGTGCCCGTCTCCCGGGTGGATTGAATATCCCTTAGTCGCATCTTACGGCACCCGCGGGAATAATTGGGGAACGAACCTTTTAACACACCAGGCAAGTTTTCTAGGCTCTCCAAGAAATATAATATCGTTAAAATAATATAAGTAGAACAATGTATTCCTGTCCTGATTAAAACTATAATGTGTACACACCTTATCGCTCTTGCATAAGTGAAAAGTCCAAGTCCAGCCTCGCTCTCAATAACAACGAATAATTTTATGACCTTGCCGAGGTTTAATTATCATCTAAGAGGATCGGATAGTTGACATCTCGTCAACCGCAAGGTTGAACAGTTCAACTTAACTGGTTGATGGAAAGGAATGTTTAAATTGTGGCGAAATTTTGACTTGGCTGAAGATAGCTGAAGATGGAGATTTTGGCTATAGATAGATAGATAATAGTTTATTGTACCACACAAAGACAGAAAACAATACAAAAATAGATGCTAAGAGTAGACGAAGTACTATGGCGACCTTATCGCTATGAGCGATCTCTTGCAGGCAACCTTGGGATGGACTGGACATGTAAGAACAAAATAGACGATGGCACTCCAAAAATAAAAGAAAATAATAATATATATGTACCTATAGTATACCGAAAAGACAATCGGATGCTTACATGAATGACCAGCAAGCCCAACCCCCCTCCCCTCCAACCCCCATTAATTATGTCGGTCCCAATATCAAACACCATGTATAAACAACCACCAACCAATATAAAAATAATAATTTCGTAAATTTACCTTATCTCCTATGCATTTCTATTCTCCTGTTACTTTGAGTTAGTTATACGTTATTCATTATAATCCCTATAGAATCAAAATACAAGTGTAACGTACCTTAATATCCTATGTATTTCTACTTTCCTGGTACTTTGCGTGAGATAACGTAGCAAAAAAAAAACCAAGGGAAACAATAATTAAAGACTACGCACTAGAAGTGTGTGGATGACAGTATTTTGACTACTTCTCTGTTAGAAATCTAAAAATGGGACGAATCTAGAATGAAATCAGCATTGAATTTGATTTAACTTTGGGCCGAAGCCAGTGGGACGAACCGGGAATAACTCGTTTAATTTACTTTTTTGACAAAATTCAAAACATTGCACGTCAAAGTTAACAAACAAAGCTGCTGGTCATCGGATTATCTTTCCGAGAACACCATTCTTAATCGTAAATAGTAAGTTCCACGCTTTCAAAATATACGTAGATCACTTATCAATCTGGTAACGATAAATCCCTGTAAAACTTGGCAGCTTGACAACATCGTTAAAATTAAAAAAGTGGTGTAATTTTGTTTGGTATGAACCAGTTCAATACTTGTACGCCCTACGCAAGGATGCATTCCGAAGAATTTGGTAAAAATGAAAGTTATTCTGTAAATGCTACAAATAATTAACGTGGACATGTCTGGAGCAAGGTCACTGGTTGACATTTCGATTTTTGTCTGTTTTCACTTGTTCCAATTTTAATAAATCGTACTTAAAAGCTTTTGGGGTACTGTCGGCGAAAGAAAAAACGTTCCGTCGATGTATCTCCTACACGCCATTTTAGCTTATTTTTTTTGTAATCTAGTGAATGTTGTACGGAACCTTACGAATAGAACTGTCAGAACCTGTTGAATGCAGTGTTGCATGAAAAAAGAGGCAATCAAATAAATAGCAGCTTTTGTTATCTTTGAAGCAATTAACGTAAGCGCAAGTAATTCATTTACTTATGTAATTTAGCATAAATACGTACGTCATTTTACCGGTAAAGTTTGGGTTAAGTACATATGTATATTAAGGTTGCTTTTTGCTTAGATTATTTTTTTTAGTAATGTTGTGTGTAGTGAGTGAACTATGAAGTATATTTTTATTTATTTACACAAGAAAACATTTTTATGAACTTACACAAGCTCTGCTTATTTTGGGTTAGGTGATGCTGTGTAAATATGTCAAGTAGTAATTATTTATACAATACATACTTTATAACTTACAGATAACTTAACTCGCTTATGGCCCGCGCGGGCTCGCTATTGTATGCAATGCCATTGGTGAGTCCGGAGCGGAAATTTTATCGATACCTAGACGGGTAGGTAATAAAATAAATAAAAATAAAAAGAGCTATTTTCCGTATTTTCACAAAGTATTTGTGTACATATATATTTTCAAAGTTTTCACGTATTTCGTATATTCATTACAAGTAGAATAAAATAATTTACGAGTAAGTCATTACCAAAATATTAACATATAAAAAAAAACAAAAGTTATGCTCAGTATAAATAAATAATTCAAAAGTGAATTATAAACAGATGTCAGGTGTCCTGTGTCATGAAATTAAAATAATAATTCGTTGTAAATAATGATTCTTGATGTCAGTTACTTCGTGTTAAGGACCGCAAGAAAACTACGTGTAGGTAGGAACTACCTTATATTTATAAGTTTATAACCAACGAACGACTCACAATTTCTAAGCATATTAAGACTCTTTGTCCTTGCGTGCGCATTTTTCGGCTTGATGCTAAGTTTGACAAGAGGAATGCTTGAGGGCGCCAGTCGTGGCCTGACCTGACATACGCGTGACTACCAAACCAAACCGACCAGCATACCAAGATCCTCCCATAACTTTAAGCCCCCGTTATCTACCAACATTGGTATTATAGATGGGAGGAGAGGAAGGTCAAGAATACTGGTTATAACATAATCCTAATCATTGTCATCTCAATGCCGTCTTAAGCACGAGGATCCAAATTTTTTCGTCGTGTCTTTTAATGATAATTAATTGTAGGTGGGTCATGCGTGGATCTGTCAATCGTATCGCATTACTGTCAATTTGTTCGCCTTATTAGATAAACAAGGAAAAAGGATATGCAAACTTTGAAGCATTTCTTTATTTGGTAGCAGATTTAATCTTTCATGGTAACCGCCTCCTCTACAACAGGAATCAGTTTACAATTTTGGCGAGAATAATTAAAATAACAATTATAGTACAATTATTATTACTGCCACCTACATTTGTACCACATTTTAATTATTTTCTTCCTACATAGAATTCGCTGCTACCCATAACCAGTGATATACTGTATCTTTATTACCCTAACAATAATTTATGATAGGTATTTATTGAACTACCGTAGGCACTAATGGTCAATATTTCGTGTTGGGTCATTTGCTTCGGTATGCATAGATAACGAATGACCAGCGAAATAGGATCTCTGGATACACATAACCTTTGATCTTATAAGTTGTAGGGGTAGAGGTTTTGGTATGCTGGTTGGCTTAAGACCTGGAATCGTGACTAAGGCCTGTATGCAAATGATTATGATTGATGCGTATCTTTCGCCAAAATGCGGAGGCTTGTGGGTGCGTCCTTTTGTCTTGTTAGAGCAACGCTAAAAAAACACTGTAAAATACCTATGTATTTCACAATGCAAGTACAAAGAGGCTTCCTTTTATACAATACAGTTTATATTTAGTGAATCTATTGATTGTGGCTTATTTCCTGATCTAATGAAATGTAGTACGATAATCCCACTATTTAATTAAATCGGGTAGTAGGTCTGACCCCACTAACTTTAGACCAATATCAGTACTGTCTCCATTCAGCAAAGTTTTTGAAAAACTTATTTTACGTCAATTGCTTAGACATTTCAATGGAAATGACCTGCTACATTGTAAGCAATTCGGGTTTACTTGCGGCAGGTCAACTACTAATGCCGGTGTTGAGTTAGTATCGCATATTTTTGATGCTTGGGAGGGATCGCAAGATGGTGTAGGTGTTTTTTGCGACTTGTCAAAAGCATTCGATTGCGTACACCATGAAGCATTAATCAGGAAAGTAGGTACATCACCATGGAATAAGAGACATCTCTTTGGATCTTCTTACATCTTACTTGAGTGATAGGATACAAAGAGTTGACATTAATGGAAAACGGTCTTCAGGGTCTGTTGTTACAATGGGCGTACCACAGGTACGCCCATTGTAACAACACCATAAACTAAAAATAGGAAAGGACTAAAGATAGAACATCTTTAGTCCTTTCCTATTTTTAGTTTATACGAACGACCTGCCTCATCTTGTAAAGGATAATCACGAAAACGTATATTGTTTGCTGATGATACTTAATTAATTTATAAAATGAAACGAAAAAACACAAATTTTGACGATGTGAATAATGCAATCTCAAAAGTATTCCATTGGTTTAGTGTCAATAACCTTTTGCTTAACGAAATCAAAACGAAATGTATAAAATTGATTCTACCTAATGTAAAACATATATGTATATGTATGCCTACCCATTGAAGTTTACATTTAAGGTCTTTATCTATTTAAACTAACAACCTTGTTCGCTTCTTAACTTTACCTTAAAAAGATTGAGGTGAACAAAAAATCAAAGTGATCACTTTATTTCCTAGTTTTACTTATACGTATTGAATTTTGTGACGTGTTCAAGAGTCCTGTAAGGTCTAAAGGAAATAAAGCACCTTGAATTTTAATACTAGTTTCTGCTTGCGGCTTTGCATGCTGTTTCGGGATAAAACGTAACCTATGTCTTTTCCCAGGATACCGTATACTTACTTACCTTACCAAATTTTATTTACTTCCGTTCAGTTGTTTAGACGTGCAAAGTTCACAGACAGACTAACAGAAATATTTTCGTTCAAAGTCAAAGTCAAAAACTCTTTATTTCCATAAATACAATAAATGTACCTACACTTAGAAAAGGTCTAATTCTTAATAATTAAACACTGACATGGAAATAAAGCTTCAATAAAGTGATATTTTTGATTTCAGTCGCTTTGGTATGTAGACTAAAGTAAAGAAGCGACGAAGAAACCTTTAGCCTGTTAGTTAGTTGTTATTTTTCGAGTTGGAGCAAATCCCGTACCAAGCTTTTTTATCCTCTAGATAATCTGATATTTTATAGTAGGCCTTCACTTTACTTTCAGGCGTTCACTTTAGTATGGTTGCACCTATGTAATTAAATATATAAAAGAGATCAAAAACTATTGAGCTATGAGATTGTTTTTGCTTCTTGCTAGATGAAGCAAAAACAATGTTAGCTACATTGTTTTTTTGTATTTTTTTTTTGTAGTCAAATCAAGTGACAAAAACCCAACTTTCATTTATGGAGAATGAATTAAATTTACAACGCATAACGACGAACCGTAATAACGACAACAACAGGATGCATCACATCGTTATTGAAAATAAAGGTGCGAGTACACTTGTAACCTATACGTACGTGATACCCTTCTCTCAAATAAGGTGAAAGCTTCATAAGATTGACACAATATCTTTTAATTAATGAAGGCCTTTGTAAATTATTGTATCCTGCATTTTTGAAATATTCTGACCTATACTCGGGTCTAGAATCCTACTATCTTGGATTGTACGACCTCTGTGACGCAGCAGGTAAGGTCCTTCTGCGACGCACCAGGTTGCGGGTTCGATTTTTGCCTCGGGACAAATGTTTGTACGATCTGCCGAAATTTATTCCGGGTGTTCTGGGTGTTGTCTACGTATAATAAAAAAAATATCTATGTATTGATAACACACGCTCAGCTTAGCATGGGGCTAGATAATGCTGAGTGTATTGTGCAGCATTATTTATGTATTTCTTCTAGAACCGAGTAGGTATAGGATCGTTTGATGGTATTAATGTTATGATTTGGTACCTACTAGATTTAGCTTACTTTCAATTGAACTGAAAAACCAAAAATAATATGCGTCATGCCCATCAGTGGTGTGTTGCAACCTTTATTCCATACAAAGGTGGTTGTCCTTGGGAAGTAGAAAGCTTTCCTTGGTAAAACCCTCAGTACCTAACGAGCCAATTATTCAGGATATTCTACCGGATTTACTACAGGAAGAAGGAAATTCTGTTTTGCGAAAGCATAGTTTATTTCTATTTTCGTACACAGTTTTGGAAATTTCCAGTCCCTTTCACTATGCAATTAAAAAACTAAAAGCACTGTTGCCTTCAACCGGTATAATTTACTTTTGTTTTGTACGTTGCACAAAACTTGTCTGTGGCTATTATTTTAGGATTGATAGGCATATTGTTTTAATATTAATCAATAAACTATATCTAAATCTACTAACATCTATACAACCTGCCATTATAAGAAGAGTCAAAAACTTAAAAGTAGCTAGGTAACTTAATCTACTGGTCCGATTTTGGAGAATTTTTTTATTGACAAAGAAAATTACAATTCAATAATAAAACCAAATTAGAACTAGTATATACAATTGAAACAATTAAGCTAACTAAATACTATTGCTACATTTTCTTAAAATAAATTATCCTTGGGTGCATTATGCAGTTTTCTTTTAAGCCTTATGTGATGCAAAAAAATATTCTTGCGATAGGACGCGAAGTTTGATAAACTTACATCGTTAACTTCATGAGCTGTGTGCGCAATGTGGTCTGATGTATTTTTAAAATTGATATTTTTTTGTGTCTTAACTATTCGAAGTTAAATAAGCTAAGACCTGTTTTTATTGTCAACTTGGATACCAAAGTTTCATCAAGCTCTCCAAACAGGTGTTCTTCATCCACTATTAACTTCCCATCCCATTGAAAAGGCTCCATAATAGCATAATAACTCAACAGATGGTATCACAAAAGATAATACACAGGCAACATTGTTATCACTAATTGCTGCACCCGGCGTTGCCCGCCTCTGCCGACGGCGGTACATTGTAAATCTACATTGGTTTTGCGAGTATTGTGAAGTTATAGAATATCTATTTATTTGTTCCTTGCTTCTGCTCGCAGAATTGTGATGCTATTGATATGATAAAAAAAAAACTCTTACTATAATTATGTACAAATATATTTAAGAGTTTGATTAAAGATTTTTTTATGAATTTCTGTGGCGTTCTTAATACAATCCGTTGCGGCCAGGGAATTGTTGCGAGAATAGCCTGTAGTTAAACCTTATGTAGAATAAAAGGAATATGTCCCAGCGATTCGTCTGTATTCCATTGTGTTTTTATTACTCAATAATCAATTTAGTACGTTTTTCATTTTGGTTGCAAATTGCCAGTGCATTCGTAGACGGCGACCACCAAAGTACGTGCAATAAATTCAATGTTGCAACTTTCAATAAATCAAAACCAATAAATAAGTTACTTTTGTCTTATAATTTACTAGTTTATACCCGCGAGTTCGCACGCGTTGTTTCTATGGAAACGTTTTATGGTTATTAAAATTCCTATGGGAGCTGATTTATAGGATGAAAAGTACGCCTATATTTTATTCCAGGCCTAGTACTACGTCTATACTACGCCAAATTTCAGCCCGATCGTTCAGTAGATTTGACGTGAAGAGGTGACAAACTGGATGGATGGTTGGGGCTGTGCAGTGAACGGGTTAAAATTAATATAATTTTTGAAGCTAAATAAAAAGAAAGTTCCAAAAATCAAACAAAGCCGGGAGCGTTACTAGTATCCTCGTGGCTTACATCTTAATCATCGCCTTACGTAATAACTGCTTATTTGGAATTCCGAGTATTCTCTCCATTCGAGCTTGTAGACATTGTCTAATGAGTGGACTGGTACACTTCAGGACAATTTATGTGTCTCCATAATATATTTTTATAGCTTTATTTCTTTAATACAGGTTTTTTTTATAAGCTGATTTAGATTAGATTTAGGTTATTTTGTGCGCTGCTGGAGTCTGTCTCGTAACAGGTGGACGACGAACGAATATGACTTGAAAATCGTTGAGAGAGATAAATGTTTCTAAAATGATTATTTAGTGAAACCTTAATATTTTTAGTCTGAAATTTGCATTAAATATACTTTTTGAGAAACTATTTTTCTACTCGGGGTTGTTAATGAACGACTATGCTAAGATCAAATAAATAAAATCAACCAGTTATTTTTTTTTTTTCAGAAAACATGAAATCTTCTTTTTTGTTGGTTTGCTATTGATATGTACAAACTAACCTACGCTATATACCACGCTCTTCGTACAACATTGTTTATTATTTTGACCGCAAGTGTATTTTGCACGCAATAGATTCTGCGAGTCACAGGATCACGTCTCAAGACCCCAAAGTTGCGTAGTGGTGCGTACTTACGTAACCAATTGTGAACAAATAGATCAGACACGTAATGTTCGAGAGCGACGCAATCCACGCAAAATTGGCAAACTTTCGACCATAAACTAGCGTAAAATTATTTTTTTGAGGCTTACTGATACAATTGCGTCAATGTTTTGCTAATATCTGTAAAATCTATGTTTGCTAATTAAGATCTCATTGGCTATCGGTGATGTGCTTCCTTTTTGGTGCGTGAGTGAGAAGTTTGTTATACCGTGCTATACATATTAGGTCGGTTTATTAATTATACCCGATAAAGAATACAAGAGTACAAGAATTCATTAATAAAAATAATGTTTAACACGTACATTGTTCGTTTAATAATTACACTACATTACAATTTATTTACAATGACACTAGTTCCATGGGAGTTGGGGAGGCCCATTGTGTGGGACGCTACATGCGTCGACACACTTGCGCCTTCCCATCTTCCGAGGACATCCGTAGGGGCTGATGCGGCGGCAGATAGGGCCGTAGATCTCAAGAGACGTAAATATGCAGTTCTCGACAGAGCCTACACATTTGCTCCCTTTGGGGTCGAGACCCTGGGTCCGTGGGGTACCGAGGCTCTCCGGGTTTTCAAAAAATTATCTGAGCGTCTGGTCGACGCGACGCGTGACCCGAGAGCTGGCGGGTATCTGGCGCAGCGCATCAGCATTGCCATACAGCGGGGCAATGCAGCCAGCGTCTTGGGGACGCTTCCGACTGGTATTGAAATGGATCAGTTGAGCTACCTGTAGATTGTTTGCAACAATCTGCAGTTAGCTTAATTGTTTCAATTGTAAATACTAGTTCTAATTTGTTTTTATTTTAATTGTAATTTTCATTGTCAATAAAGATGTTAAGTGATTTAAAAAAAAGAATTATTTACTTATTGCATTATATCCTCTATGGTACATACATTTGTCAGGACTTATAGACTATATTATGGAAGTTATAGACTATTAAGGAATACACACAATATGTACCCATTTAGGGTATTGCAATGGGAGACGGATACGTTATATAATACTAATTTAATAAAATGGTATGAAAGGTAAATAAAATAAAATGTATGCAAGATTTCAATTACAAGTCACCAAAAGTATCACCTGAAAAATAATTTAGTTCGTAATCAATTATATTATGATTCATCTATGAAGGTACCAGGAACCACTGGAGTAGGCCATGCAGGACTGGTTATCTATGAGGCCTTTGAAGCCTTGGGTCCAGCAGTGGACGTCCTTTGGTTAAAATTATGACGATGATGATTGCTTTCATTGATAGTGTTTGTTTTTCCTAACAACATCTAAATAAAACACGATCCAACCGATCATTAAGTGAGACGAGGAGCCATTAAGTGAACATGCAAACTCATCTCAATAGACCACCCATCTTCGTAGCACAGCCGCTAGGACCGTAAACATCTGGAGACTGGTTGCAAATTTTGCAAAGCTACTTTTAATGGCCACAGTACGTCTACAGAAGGCTTAATAAAGTACCCAAGCAGATGTAAATGGAACACTAAGCCAGCTCGAGGCTAGGGCGGGGCCCCGACAACACTTTCATATTATTACGGCCGCATAGCACGCACACAGTCTTAGCTGCGCACACACGCGTCTTACGATTAGATCGTGGGCATAGTGAGGGTTAAGTAGTAGGGAATTTTTGGGTGAAGCTTTTGTTTTGTCACTGCTTGCCAAATTTCAGCAGTACGCTGTAAAATTTTTCATAAACCCAGTTCAGCGCGATATAGGTAATCATGCTTGCCAAACTGTTAAAAGTACGTAAGGTTGATATATTCATTTAATACTTTGCTGCACACTTCAAATAATCAAAAACAAAAGACCTAAGCTAGTGGTGTTGTGTCTAAGCTTTAGTAAGCCAAGTCTTATCGTGGGTATCGTAAGAGGCGACTAAGGGATATCCACCGAGGGGCGGGCAGCACCCCGCCTCCATCAAAAATTTTACCACATAATTTTGATCCCCAACCCGCATGCCCAGTGTAGAGATTATGGGCATTACTTCTATAAAAGATAAGATAAAATAAATAAATAAATAAATAATGCTGGACAATCCACACAGCATCATCTAGCCCCAAAGTAAGCAGAGCTTGTGTTATGGGTACTAGATGACTGATAAACTTAATACAATACATAACATATATAGATATTTTTTATTATATATAGAAAATACCCAGAACGCCCGGAACAAATATTTGCAGATCGTACAAACATTTGTCCCAAGGCGGGAATCGAACCCGCAACCATCTGCGTCGCAGGTGGAGCTACGCCCGCCGCGCCACATCGGTCTTCATTAAGTCCAATAAGGTAAGGCCTGCGTCCAGCAGTGGACTAGTAGGTATAGACTGTAGATGTAAATGAAGCTAGAGTGCTCCGTTATGCAAAACTTTAAAACCAGAGCCATTTCTATCAGCTTAGACTTTTGTAGGCACTAACAATGTGGATTCAAATGTCATCCATGTGAACCGATTTTGTATTACCTATCTTTGTATTAAAACAATAGCATCTTTGGTTCCACATATATGATGGATCTTTTACAACGAACGAAAAACTAAACACGAACGTTGGTGTCCTTCCAACACAAACAAGGTTCGTAGTTAACCCGCGTACATTCATAATGATTGGCCTTTTTGTCACATTCATGACAACAATTGCCATTATTGTTGTACTTATCGTATAGACATTTGTTCTCAGACTCAAATCACAGCAACTTCTGTATTACCAACAACAAAGAAGTCAAAACAAAAGCTTGTAGAGGGCGTGTAGAGCACTTACAGCGGATATGTTGTACTGGATGTATATTTACTGTGTCTCCTAGATCGCAACGGACTTGCGCGCACGCGATCGGACCACTTTCAATGATTCGTTAGCGAAATCATTAGCAGATGTAATACCGGCATTGTAATACGTGTTTATGGTTATTTAAATGATTTATTTTTATTGATTGTTTTTGCCTTGTTGCAAGACAGAAAATAATGATGGCTGTATGAATAAGGCTACTATTATGCAGTGAGCGGAGACTTTTGTGGCACATTGTCATCGATGGCTATAGTTATGCTCGGCTTTAGGCGATTATCCATGATGTGATTAATCCTAGATAAGTATTGATATGAAATAATTTGATACGTGGTCGCAGCATAAGAATTGACCCCTGTTACTCAGCCTGTAAATGTCGTAAGAGTCCTTTAAGGGAGACCAAACGAAGGGCAGTAGCTTCCTTAATTTTAACATCTCTACTGCGATCACCAAATTGCCTGTCGTGGTGATATGGTAAAGCCTTCCCGTGGCAGGCACGTTCAGCAGTGGACGTATGAGTGCTGAAGACGGAAATTATGAAATTATTGCATAATTTCATAATTTTCATAGCGTCTTCAACCGGTTCCCTAAAAATACCGACATACATAATTTAAATACTAGAAATAAGAATAAACTCGCTGTGCCCACAACAAGGCTACACAAGATTAATGTATCTTTTAAAGGGCAATGTATACGCTTCTACAACAAAATACCAAATGAGTTGGAAAAATTATCAATAAATAAAGTCAAACAAATTGCCAAACATATCTTATGTAAAAAGGCTTACTACAAAATATCAGATTATCTAGAGGATAAAAAAGCTTGGGACATGTTTTGCTACAACTCGAAAACTAACAACCTAACAAGGTAAAGGTTTCTTGTTCGCTTCTTTGCTTTACCTTAAAAATATTAAAGTGAGCTAAAATCAAAGTGAACACTTTATTTTCTAGTTTTACTTATGTAATTTGAATTTTGTGACGTGTCCAAGAGTCCTGTAAGGGAAAAAAAGCACTTTGAATTTTGAATTTTTTATTTCTTTAATCAGTTTCACACAGCTTTATAAACCCGTTTCGTTAAATCCGGCAAATCAAGCTCAAAGTACCCTCGGCCACCCTAAGTCTCGCGTCGAGATGGGAACCATTCTTTATTTTGATTTGGATCTTTGCCGAATACGCGGAAAAAAACAATATCGCCAGAGCTTTAAAAGTTTCTGTAATACACAATTGGTTTCCTGATTCGCAATGTGCCAGAGTCAAAGCTAGTATTTACAATACTGCAATTGCTTCTACGTTATTTTAGTTTGGTAATGGAACTTACATGAAAATGAGTTGTCAAGTAGGTTAAACTAAAGCATTCATCACTTGGGTTCTGTGTGGACAGGGGCTGCTCGGTGTGACTGATGCAAGCGAGCCGCTGAGGCACTCAATCATGCTAAATAAGCTTTTGGCCTTGGATTTGAATATTGCTGTTCTATCATGGTTTGATTAGAGTACCAGGATATGGCTTGGGCTGACCAGAAGCGAATAAAAATATATGCTAAGGTGAAGTAGGAAGACCCACGTGAGGTGTAATGAGTTGAAATTTGACCGATATAAAATGTTTTTATTAATATCTAGCAAACATGTTTAAAATTTATGTAAGTACATGAAAGTAGCATTACAATCTAGTTATAAAATTGGTTAATGAGTAATTTGGTTTTAACCTAGTTTTATAAAAACATATCACCACAGATTAGATAATGTTGTCACTAAGAACGAGTCCATCGGTTTTTTCATTTTGTCTCTACATATATAGAAAAGACAATTGTTTTATGTGTTTGTTGAAAATAGCATTTATGCTATACTTAAAACTTCAAAAGGTTATGTTAATTTGAGCCTTCTTACTAAGTCCGTGTTGTCGAGGAGATGGATAGCATCGACATTCACATGATCATGAAGCCTCTGTAATCGCTGACGGAGATAATTGTGTTAGGTATTATATCGACCAATTTAATATTCTGGTCCCTATGAAGATCGCCATTTCTTACATGCCATGATTTGAAATGTGCAAAATATTCAGCGTTGATGAGTGAAATTTTCGGGTTCTGTATTCGTCATTCGAAATATCTGGAAATACCGTTTTCATAGGTACCCTATAGATAGGGTGTCCACGGGCTCGCGTGTTTTATCCTGGCTGTTCACATTTCAGGACAACACATCTAGTCAAATAGCCTAGGTTCTAAAAATTAAGGAAGGTCTCGGAAGGTTTTGTAAAACAAGGGTTATTGCACTGCTAAAGTTGGTCTTGCATTTATATATTCCGTAATTATAACATTTTACAATTTTCAGATCATATCATTTTGTTACTAATGTATTTCGTTATAAAAAATTACATAATCCCTCTTATTACACGTTGTATCGCAGAAAATGATATGAAAAGATATCGAAAAATTGAAAGGTTGGGGCCTTGTAACAAATCACGTTTCGGACAATCATTAATGACAATTGTCGCAAATTCGGGGTAATAAAATTTTACAGGCTGAGTGCTGTTCAGTGTTGCCGTTGCTATGTCATATTCCTGCTTTTTGAGGAGTTTGATCAACATTAGAAATATAGAGGTAAAAAGCATGCGATCACAGTTCGATCAACGTAAAAAAATATGTTGAGGTAACTTGTTCTCATTGGGATACCTACGTATCACGTGATCGCAGCTATGAGCGGATGAGTTTGAAGTGTGCGTTACATTAAACATGGTATTGATTTGCAAAGGGTAACCTACCTATCCCTATAGGAAACAATGTACAATTTTATTAAGCATAATAAGTTTAATATTTTTATGTATGTTAGATTTAATGTAGACCGTATATATATGGACCGTAGAAAAAGTTAATAATATCTTTACTTGTCTTATGCTGTGTCAAATAAATGTGTTATTATTATAGATACTTATGATATGACAACTCAAATCTCCATGGAAAATATTGCAACTTAAAACATACCGCTGGTAACACTATCACGCACGGCCGACGAAAGCCGATCACGGCCGAAGAATCTTTATTACTTTATCAATTCTTATAGCCGCAAGCGTACTTATTTCTTTGACTGTATAATTTTAGGCTTAATCGTTGGTAAAAGGTACATTCTGAATTAATTGTTACAAAATTATCACGTTGGGTTTGAAAGTGCTTATTTTGAGCCTTTTTTATATGGACGATACAATTGATTTCTTCCTCGCGATTACCGTGAAAAGAACATTGACCTGAAAATGTCGCCAGGGTAACAAATATCAAAGTCAAAGTCAAAAACTCTTTATTTCCATAAATACAATAAATGTACACTTAGAAAAGGTCAAATTCTTAATAATTAAACACTGACACGGAAATAAAGTGATATTTTTGATTTCAGTCGCTTCGGTATGTTGACTAAAGTAAAGAAGCGACGAAGAAACCTTTAGTCTGTTAGTTGTTATTTTTCGAGTTGGAGCAAATCCCGTCCCAAGCTTTTTTGTCCTCTAGATAATCTGATATTTTATAGTAGGCCTTTTCACACAAGAAGGTTTTGACAATTTGTTTGAATTTATTTACTGATAATTTTTGCAACTCACTAGGAGTTTTGTTGTAGAAGCGTATACATTGCCCTTTAAAAGATACATTGATTTTGTGTAGTCTAGTTGTGGGCACAGCGAGTTTATGTTTATTTCTTGTATTCAAATTATGTACATCGCTATTTTTAGGGAAGCGATTGATATTTCTATGAGTACAATAAGTTTTCATAAATATACAATAGGTTTTCATAAATATATTGACATGGTACTGTCATTATGTTTATTTCCTTGAATTTTTCACGTAGGCTTTCTCTGGGACCCATATTATAGATTGCACGAACAGCCCTCTTCTGCAGCACAAATACGGTGTTAATATATAATATATAATATAATATAATTTATTTTTACTGTGTCGAAGGGTAATGAGCTTGCCTTAGGTATGCAACATTGTACTTCTCACGTATTACATATTTTAAAATAAGGAAATTAAAATAAATTCGAAGAGGCATCGCGATGTGACTTGGTAATTTATCAAAATTGCACGCAACCTCTTTATAATTAATCTGGACAATAATTATTGTAAAGTGCGTTGCGAGAAACATGAGGTGTTACAGACAGGCAATATTGTGACCTAAGAGTAGTAAAATAAGACCTATTGTTGATAAGTATGAAAGCCTGAACATGAACACAAAGTGATGAATATTACGATTAGCGATGTTACTGTTATTTGGTCTTTCCTACCGATTCAAATTTTTTCGGTGATGTAATTACCTTGCGTAGTTAGTCTTGATAGAGTCCTAATGACGACTTCAAGTTTACACTTGCACTTACAGATTCTACAACACACATACACACATTACTGTCTAAGTGACTTAGAATCTGAACGGGGAAGCACTCATCAAACTCTCTTATGCTGTTTTAATAATCCGGATGGTATATTTTTACATCTCCTGTTTCAAGGTTCATCAACCAAAATTAGACTTGAATATCGTTTACGATTTATCGCCATGCATAACATACCATACCTACCTCTACCGGTACGCCTTTCAGATAGGTACCTAACTACTCCATTGAAATCAACCGAAAATTCGTCACGCTTTACTCTCATTCACGCTCTCACCACCTGCAAATTCTTACTCCTCAGTCCTTTGTCGGTGATTCGGCTGTCGTCTTCAGACCAGACTCTGCCGAGCCCCGTTCATTAAGTTCGCATGTTGCTCCGAAGGCAAGATTATTACAATTATTTAAATTCACACCTTTGAACGAAAAAGCATCTTTTTATATTTTAATGTTTCGTAAGCGCAAGGAAATGACGTCTCATTCGAAAGGTATAATTAGGGACAGCCTTGGTTGTACAGAATACGGAATAGTTGTTAGAGTGGGACCGGATAGCAGATTTGCACTTTTGATATTGTGATTTGACACGTTAATTTTGGAGATTCGTCATTGGCTAAGGCGTCCTATCATAGAAGAATTATATCGGTATTATGAATAACCTCCGTTATGTGGCATGCCTCGACACCCTTAAGTTGGTCTATTTGCTCTTTGCCAATCGCTTATAACCTACTGTATCTCTTGTTGGGGTAGTGCAGCTAAATCATTTATCATCCAAGCAGAGAGAGCGCTGTTTTAAATGTGACGCCCACGGCCCTCTATGAAGAAGCTGGTGTACTTACCGTAACTCTATATTCTGAAAAATGTCCTTTCAGTACATAAAGCCTTTAGATTCTCCCCTGATTTTGAGTTCGTGTCAAATCGTAGGGCTCCCTCCATCCATTAAGTCAAAGTTTGCTCAACGCACAGGTAATTTTATGAAAATTCCCGTATGTAATAATTTAGCTAGGAAATGTAACATCAAAGATAAAACTATTACTGAAGTGAAGCTTACCATACAAAAGTGGCTCGCTGCCTTGTCATATGACAAAACAGAAGAAATTCTAGGAGCTTTATCATAGAGGTATTAAGTTTTATCTAATCTTAATTTAATTTAATTTTATAATTATTTTAAAAATTATTGTTTGTTTTTAAGTTTTGTCCGGTTTTCATTTTTATTATAAACTAGCTGCTGCCCGCGGCTTCGCACGCTTTATTCTGGAATGAAGCCTATGTCCGGCCCCGGGATACCATCTACCTCGCTGCCAAATTTCACCGAGATCCGTTCAGCCGTTCGTGAGTTATAAATAGTGTAACTAATACGACTTTCTTTTATATATATAGATTACTTCATGTACACATGTAGGTATTGCCGCCAAAGCTATTCTTTATTCATCTTATGTACTTTTATACATACACAGTACTCTCCGTAATCCGAACATCAACTTCTTTGAATTGTCGTACATAGGCTCCCTCAATACAGGCCTAGCCTATTAAGGGAGTCATAAGAAATTACTTAACACTGTAGATACGTTTTGGCAATAACAGAATCACATCTATTATACACTAAATATCTAGGTACTTTGAAATAAGATTACCTCCTCACTATGCACTAGTTATTAAGTCATTCATTAGTATCACGATTGTATTGTATTAGACTAATGCAGGTATTTGTATCAGTTTTTGCTAAACTACTAAGCTAACTAAGTACAATCTGTTTTATAAGGTGATGAATAAAAGTATTATCTATCTATCTAAGTATATGTAAATTTCAGTAAAATTTAGTACTGAAGTAGAAAAACCAATAGGTATACGAAATAAATTAGACCATCGCGCCAGCTCTCAGTAACTTACCGCAGTATAATTTTTGTATGAATTGCATGTATTTGTTTCAGGTCTGTGCTATCATTCTGGCACCCAAAACACCAGCTCTCTTTAGTTTGGGGCGAGATGATGAATGTTTGAAATATATAATAATTAATTCCGAATAGCTTTCAAACACATTAAGAAAACTCCCGAAATCCCTTAAACAGTTTGATGAGTTAACAATTATCTAGATCCTAGACCAATTTAAGACAAAGGGTGAGTAACAATTATAGCGAATATTCATTGTTCTAGCGCTCCCTAAATAGGATGCGATATCCAATTGTTATGAAAACTGCGCAGCTGCGGTCTAGTTGCGATTTGACTATTGTTTGTGGATGGGTTTACTTGAAGTAGTATCGATAATTTGAGATAAGTACAAACTTTCAATAGTAAGCGAGTATCAAAGAACCGCGAAGTGTGGTATGCAAGTAGTTTGTCAATGTCTCCTTAGAATTTTTTCAAGACGGAAATGGCTGGAAGAAATCGCTTCTAAGCGATAAGCTTGCACGTTGTACTTTTGTGTTTTATATTACCTAATGTATATGCTATTGGTGTAGGCAAAAAAAATAATTGTATATTGTATGGTCGTCTATTCCCATTGGCCATTACCATCTTCGCTACCGATGGTTTCCATCGAGGAAGAAATTCCAGGTCGCCACCACTGGTGGTCATCTGAAATGTTTTTGTTCCCAGTAGCCAACAGTGGTGGCTATCGAGACGTAGACATTAATGTCGTAATTCCGAAAGACGCCTGTCACCTGTTGGACGGTTTTGGGTGGTCCCCGGGGGGGTGTTTCTTCGGAGTATTGTATTCTCTTTGGGTGTATCCTCGTGGACAAACTAGATTGCCTGACTGATTTGATCAAATTATCAATTATAGTTTTCGCAATATTTGCAACATTTGATAAAATAACAGCAAATGTCAAAAATTATAGAAAATATCGTGTGTGACCTTCAGCCAAGAAGAACGAAATATAGAATGAAAAGAGATCTAGGAATGACTCAGTTTAAGATTAACAAGACACTTATTTGTGTACCTAACAAGCCCTTATTAAGATAAATGGTCCAAGAGCTTTTGATCGGAACTGAGAATCTCTTCTTTTTGTTCTTCGAGGCCAGATCAAACAGATACACGTATAGTTTACCGTTAAAATTGTTATGTGATGTGATAAGTATATTTTTAATTGTTTTGTGTAAAAATTATTGATGGTTGAGGAAAATTATAGCGGAGTGGGAAAATTATAAAACTAATACTCGCTATTATCCGTTAAAAACTATCCAACATAAGTTTAAACTTAAACCTCACATTACCTGCGATATTTCCATCTAACTTCAGATTATCTAGAAGCAAGCAAACACTGCCTTCAATTTGTTACAAAGCGTTCAAGCCAACAATCTAGAATCTTCCTCGGATAGCGATGTGCATTACTCACTGAATATTTGACTAATGGGTAAGCTCCATTCTGGAGCTATGACCGGTGCTTTGTTAATTTTGTGTACGGCTTTTGAAATTGCCTTTCGTGGTATTATTGATGGCTACCTTGGTTTTATGTCTTTACAATGAACAATCAGGGATTGTTAGGACAT
Organism: Eupithecia inturbata; assembly: GCA_963662085.1. Classification (NCBI taxonomy): domain Eukaryota; kingdom Metazoa; phylum Arthropoda; class Insecta; order Lepidoptera; family Geometridae; genus Eupithecia; species Eupithecia inturbata. The sequence goes on from OY759195.1 coordinate 8,270,533, forward strand.
AGTAAGTTAAGTTCTAACACTCAAAAAAATTATGGGAAAAAATCTAGGAGGGACACAATTATTTAACAATTTACCGAACAGTGTAAAATAATGTGACAGTATGAATATGTATAAAAGTAAGCTAAAAGACATATTTTTTTAGCTACACAGGTTATAAAATATTTAGTTTCCAAAATTAACCATGATTTCGGATCATGTTTCTCAAGAGTATTTTTCCTGTATAAATAAGTACTTATATGACACTACGTACAACTACTTCATATTACTAATTATAAGTTTTCTATTATATAGTTAAGTATTAATTCATAATATATTATTTACTATAGATCTCAGAGGTTACACACATTAGATTCATAAGTATAAATAAGTTTATCTAATTGTAAATGAACTGAACAGTTTGTTTGAGAAATAAAGTTCTTTAAATTAAGTTATTATATTTCAGGCCACGTCTACGCACGCTCTTTTCCTGGACAAGAAGTAGTCGAATGCCCTTCTCCTATAATATTCTCCTATTTAGACATACAGATTTACTTTTACTTTTCAACTAATAGTAGATATGGATTAAATCATTAGTAGGTAATAATATATATAATATAATATGTACAAACTAATAAGTAATCAGCTACATATCTAAATTTGTATGGAGTGAATTAAAGCGCTATTGCTATTCGACAGTTCCTTAGTACCAAAGTTAAACAAAAGGCATAAATCTTGGGTTTCTAAATCCAATATTTAATGGAACAACTGATGAAAAGCTCGATGTTTTAGATCATTTCGACCATAAAACAAATCTATCAATGATTTGAATGAAATTCTATCAATCTCTGCGCTTGCGCATGCGCTTACAAAGTGATTGTTTCCATATTACTAATAGCTCCATAAATTAATCCGCTTCTACACGCTTCAAGCTTCCGCCAACCCTCTAAGACGCCGACTCCCTGTTGTATTAGCCTTCGGGCTACATGGGGCTACAAGCCTGAGCTAGTACAGTCAACATAGCTGATGATATTAAGCTCTTCCTGACAGTTTAAAGGACAATCGGTTCTGCCCGACATAGCCTAAGACTACCACTAAGGTAGCACTCACTAATGTTTAACACTTTGGGTGCCTACGACGCACCAGCGCGCACGCTGCGCGCTGCGTATAAAGAAACAAGATAAACCGCCAAGTGCGAGTCAACTCGCACACGAGGGTTTCGTACCGTAAAAATCAGGCAACTTAATGAAAGAACATCAAGTTTTTACTTGTTAGGAGACCCCTTTAAATTTTAAATTTTATTACATATTTAGTATTTATTGTTACTACAGTTGAATTGTTACTTATGTATACAAAGTTTCATGTGCCTACCTACAGTGGTTCAAGAAATACAGCCTTGACAAAAGAAGAGCAAAAATAGCCAAAACATTATTCACGTTTTTTGTATTATTCCCTTTCATTTGGATATTTATGTTATTTTTATTATTTAATATTATAGCGGCAAGAATAATACACTTTGTCTTCCGTTTTCACCCTTCGGGTTCGGAACCCTAAAAAAGTTACAATACAAACCAAGGGAAAACAGAAACTATAACATACATCTTTGACTGTACGAACCACGTAGCAGCATGGACCCTCGGGCTGACAGTACCATATCGGACACCATGTAGACCAGGCTACTATCAATTGCGGCCACACCCAGCTTGCAATAACCACAGATAGCCTTCGATAGGGCGCAATCAGGCTGTGTTGGTTAAATCTGATCTAAAATACCTACTGACCTCTTGCCAATAAAATTGTTTATTCTGCTTAGTCCTACTACTTGTAATTTAGGTATTATTTAAGCTAAAAAGGAAGTATTACAATGAATGGAGTAAGGACGACTATAAATATGAATATCAATATATAAATGTTCAATTTGGGTACAATTTACAAGAAAAGTGGATGTCTAAATGAGCTTATTAACTCATCTGTGACTGTGCGGCTAATTATTAATTATATAATTTTTTAGTCCGCGCCTCATTATACGGGTTATAACTTTCTTCTGTTGTATTGGATCTTGCAATTGTATTGGACAAACTTATAAGTAGGTACTTACACCTAAGCTCACGGGAAAATAACGCTATTCTTTGTTTGAAGTTTCTGTAGGTTTTATACTTTTTGAAATATTTTGAAAAAAGTCGAAAAATTACCCATTACCCCCCTCTATCTCCGAAGTTTGCTGAGCGATCCATCTAAAATGTATGTAGCGTTTGTAGATATGGAACTATATTTTACAGGAAAAATATAGACAAGTCACACATTTTTTGAAAAATGGTCAAAAAAGCGGGGGATAATTTTCAAAAATACACGCTCGTTTTATACTTTTTGAAATATTTTGAAAAAAGACGAAAATTTTACTATTACCCTCTATACCTACTCCGAAGTTTACAAATCGATACACCTGAAATCTGAAAACCTTTATTTTTTTAGTATTCATCAAATACCAAAGTCTCTAACCAGTACCTAGTACATTTGGTATACTTGACAACCGTTCGAAACCCTCGGCACGTGAGTCACACTCGCACTTGACGGATCTTCTTTGAAGTTTGAGTATGAATGAAACATAACAATTTTCTTCAATTAAACAAGTAATACCTACACATAAGCCACCTAAGCTACCTCAGCTCACAGTAATTTACTGAGTTCACGGGTTATTTTTATAAAGCCTCTGCAAACTCGCGCGCGAAGCCGCGAACCATGAGTGTGGATCCGACTCACATTTTTTTTTTGCCTTCGCGTCGTGTTCCCTTATTTTTTCGGTTTGGTTCCGGCGACAAAGGTTTAGCAAGGCGCGCGATTGCACGGTGTGTTTCGCGAGCGTGTGTGGCGAGGCCTTTCTATGAGAATTCAAGCTGTTATCGAGAATGATAGAGTTAGAAGAGAAATGTGTCCTGTGGATCACCCCTTAGTATGTGTATCGGGAGATCCACAGGCCAACCTGTTATGTCAGGGAGGATAAACAAACTTTCTGCAAACTTTTGGTCGGTACGTATTCAGTTCGTCTACTAAAATAGATGGCCACCCTTTCACTCGGCGTAACATTTCTGTAGCGATAGTTCAGTAGATTGCTCTTAATAGCAAGTCATTATGAGATATTAACAAACAATGATTGTTTTTAGAATGAGTCTTTGCACTTGCTTCATAGTTGTCATGTTTAATATTAGACGATAAATATTGCGGATGAGGTTCTATTGATGAGAGAGAAAGTTAAGTTACAAATGCTGTGACATAACTTGGGTTAATTACCGACGTAACTTTCATTGTTAAAAACCAATGTAGATAGATTTAAACATTGTTTTTATCTAGAATACTTCTAGGCAAATGCCCGTATACCAACACAAAGAAGAAAGCTGGTGGGAGGAAATCGTAACAGATTAATAATTAATTATTATCTTACGATTTCCTCGGGTTGAGCTGCATGGCCGATTCTTACGCAGCGACCAGCACGGCACAGTACCTAGCTATCTTCGATGCATTCTAAAATAAACAAATCTCTCAAAACTCTCAATAAGGGATGAAGCAGGATCAAATCAATCAAAGTGACGGGATCTTACTAATCAAAACGATAGGCGCAGTCACGACTCGACGTTGCGGGCCGTTCGAATCTGCCCCAAGGCTGCCTATATCTTTACTATAGTCTCCAGATCTATAGGTATAATGATAACAGATAAGGCTGTCACTGAGGGCGGTGGTCGGCTCGTAAATATCCTTCGTGATATACTGCGCCCGCGTCGAAGCGCTTACAACGCTTGCGAAATTAGAGCGACTAGGCACCCGCGCGTGCGCAGATGTAGACTTGCTTATCAATGCATTAGGTTATCTGGTGTAGAAATGCACAGGTTCAATCGATGTACTTATTTGGTTTCTTGGGTTAAGTAATTAATGTTGTATAGATGGCTGGCTGACCAATTGTTACTTCTGTTTTGAACGGGTCAAATGGGTAAATGATTTATTATGAAGATTGATTAGAAAGGAATAAATAGCAGAGCAGTGATAAATGGGAACATGATGAATGTATAGAATTGTCATTGTGTGGTTGAAATAGGAAATGGGTTGAAAGCATGATGACTGATTAACTGATTATGCATCAATGAAGATGTCGTTGTAACATCGTCACAAAAAGTTACCTAAAGAATTCAACCAAAACCAGGCGGTTTTTTTTTCTGCCATATTTGGTGACCTAGTAAGAATGTCACGTACACAGACCGGACCCGTTGTAACCGGTAATTAAGTGACTACCGGTTTAAGTGTACCTAATAATACTCACCTAAGAAATTTCCACAGTTTTAATTTGTCTCACTGAGGTCAACCCTTCACAGTCAGACAACCTGTCACTGCCAGTAATTTTACAGCAATCCATCAATGTTATAGCGGCGTAAAGGTTATAAGAAATTGTGTATTTGCATAAAATATTTTGTTGAAGGTCATCGTTTAAAAACGTTATCTACAATCAAAATATAGACGAAAAACCTGAGAATCTACTCCGCAAAACGATATTGAAAGTATCAAATTCGATGGTAAATTACGACAATCACAAGAAATAAATGGATTCAATAGTTTATATGATAATAATTTTAACTGGAGAAAACGTTTTATTTTTCAACCAGTTTTTAAACGGTAACCGAAAATACAGGATATTTTCAGAACAAAACGATTTTTTTTATTTATGTAATTTTTTAGACGTTACCTTTTAAAAACTCGCCATAAATATAATTTAAACTAAGTTAGTAAGACCGGTCCGCGAGTTCGACTTTTATTAAATCCAATTGCAGAATTCTCGGCGTTGCAAGTCACCTGTTTGAGTACCTAAAATAATGTTCGTAGTATTAATTTCATTGCTCTGCCGAGTAATTTTTTATATAAAACATAATTTAAAGCAGACACGTACATTTTTAAGATTAATTGACATCTTTACAAATAAAAACTGGTTAATAAAACCACGTCTTAGTTTAATTAAAATAAGCCGCCAAGTGGAAGTCGACTCGCACATGATGGGTTCCTTATTGTAAAAATCAGGCAACTTTTTCAAAGAACATCAACTTTTCACTTGTTTTGTGACCCCTTTAAATTTTCAATTTTATTATATTTTTAGTATATGCTAGTATTTTTAGTATTTGATAACAACTGAAGTGTTACTTATTTATACACATTTTCATGTGTCTACCATTGTGGTTCAAGATATACACCAAGAGATACAGCCTTGACAAACGAAGAACAAAATAGTGATGTTTTTGATAAGGAAGCCCCCTTTAATTTGCATATTTATTTTAATTTTATTATTTGTTGTTATAGCGGCAAGATAATTTTCATAAGAAAATTTCAACAGTCTACCTCTTATGGTTCATGAGATAGAGCCCTCTGACAGACGGACGTACCGATGGACGGATGGACAGCGGCGGCTTCGGGTACGGAACCCTAAAAATGGCCCAAAGAAATGGGTGCGGGGTTCTAGGTGGACTACCAAGGATTAGATGATAGTATGCGAGACAAATAAGGTGCTTGTTATATATTTATCAGTTAGTGTTTGTTGGAAGTCTTGCCTAAAACGGCAAAAGACTCACCATGACAAACATTTTTTCCCCGATTGAAATTTACAAAAATAAAGCAGATATTCATAATAAATGTGAACATATTAACTACGAAACTTGGTTGTCTGACTCACCCGAGCAAGTACCTCGTTAAGGGATGAATAAAACTTTGGTCTTTTTCCAACACAAACAAGGCTCGTAGTTAACCCGCTCGTATTCTTTATGAATATGACTAACTATGACCTTTTTTATTGTTAAAATGCTATATTTTCTTAATTTCTCTTTGAAGTTTTGCGGCTGGCAGAAAGGTATCAGGTGATTGAGAGACCGTAAGATTGCCTACGGTCTCTCAATCACCTGATACCTTACAATCTCCACTATGATTTGTGGAAAGTCAAAGTTCTTCTATCCATATCTCAGAGCTATGTTCTCTACCCTCCCATTACTCTGTACCATTACTGAACCAGCTGATAACATGGTTATTCAATCACGTAGATTTGAAACTCCTATTAAAGATAATATTTGAGTTTTGAAAGCCATTTCATTCGCAGCTGTAGTATTTCTTGGGTACATGGTTGGTTTGGTTCATTAAAACCGGATTTTGAGTTGCCTTGTAATCCACACAAATCCTAAGCGTACCGTCAGGTTTGTTGACTGGGACTAGTGGTGAGGCCCAGTCGGAGCAGTCGACGGGTTCGATGATGCCCGCGCGCAGCATGGCGTCCAGCTCCGCGTCAACACGCTCGCGCAGCGCGAAAAGCAGCGGCCGCGCGCGGTGAAACACCGGCGCAGCACCCTCTCGCACCCGCAGCGTTGCCTTTCCGCCCGTGAACCTTCCCAGACTGCCATCGAACTAATCTCTAAACCTGTTTAACAACATTTTTACATTGAAATTAATTTTCGAACTTCCTTTACTGCAAGTTACATTGTTACACTGAAAACTGGGAATTGATATGCCTAATTCGGTGAGCCATTGCCGGCCTTGTAGTGAAGTCGTTCCGTCTTGAATTATAAACAATTCTAGTTTTTTCTGCACCCCTTTATATTCTACCCTAGGTACAATCACACCTAATGGTCGAATGTTCGTACCATCAATAAATTTAAGGCGCAAATCATGAGTCAGTACTTTTGTGGATACCTATCATAAAGTTGCTTGCTTATACAAGATATTGGTGTACCAGTATCTATTTCCATCGAAATAATTTGGCCATCGATTGACATGGGCAAACTCACCGCCTTACAGTACTTTACACACAACTGATGTAAATCGAGGCAATCCACCGCCTCTTCCTGGTCCGGAAAGGAGTCCTCCTCGGTGTGGTCGCCGTCGCGCTTCGTCTCACCGTAGTGGAACCTCCGAGCTGCGCCACCAGCAACCGGCCGCCCCGCCTTGCTGGTCCTTGCACCGACGCCACCGACGGTGCGCATGCGCCGCAGGTGCCCAGGTTGTCTGCACCGGCTGCATACGAAATCCCGGTATTTACAGTCACTATATTCATGATCTGCTCCGCAACATTTGCAAGGATTTGCCGCGGCCCACCGCCGCTGTCCTTGTTGCGAGCCACGTGTCGCGGCGCCGCCGCCGCCGCCGCCACGCTGGCGCCGCGCCGCCGCGCGCACGCCGACCGCGTGCACCTCCGCCTTGTCACCGGCCTCCGACACAGCCCGTGCCTCGACCACCGCCGCATCCCGCTCTGCTGTCTCCAAGGAATGAGCTAATTTCATTGCATTGGCAAAAGTCATTGTGTCCGCGTTCTTTGCCGCAAATAACCGTTGACGCGTGACGTCACTCTTTATTCCACAGACAAAATGATCTCGCAAATTTTCATCCAATTTGTCGTTGAATTTGCAAAACCGCGCCATCCTCTTCAATTCCGCCACGTATTCCCCTGTACTTTCATCCGCAGCCTGCCTCCTTTGCCGGAAACGAAACCTTTCCGCCAACACCGACGGATTCGGTTGTAGATGATTTTGTAGAAGCTCCACCACCTCCTCATATTTGAGTTCCGAGGGCTTTTTAGGACTTACTAAGTTCACTAGTAGTTCGTAGATATTGTCCCCCATGATAGATATCAAGGTGGGCAGCTTCAAATCGTCCTTTATGGCATTCACTTTGAAATACATTTCAAGTCTGTCTGTATACGATGACCACGTACCACTCTTCATATCAAATTCACCAATTTTTCCGATAGACATCGTAAATAGTCTCGCACGCTCAATTTTTTATACTCGATCGCCACTGAGAAGTATCTAATTATGTGCAGGTATATACATTAGGAATAAGAGGCAACAGTTCCGTTACGTGAATTTATTCAGCCTGTCGGCGCCTTCGCCGCTAGCTACCCTCCACCATATTATTAATTAGTATGTAGGTAGTTAAGAATACACAACAGTTTTACCTTCTGTTGAGGTTGTCAGAGATCACATAAAATCTAAAATATAATTTTCTTATTAGTTTTTGCGTAAACGCTATCACATGCAGGTGACATAAAAGGTTTTGCTTGAAAACGATCTACAACAATACGGGCCGCACCGCTAGCGGAGGGCACAAAAATGTGCATTCAAATATGTTGGAGGGCCATAACTCGTAACATTTAGACACATTTAATAATGACGGGGCATCAGATGACAGATAGCTCGCGGCCTCGGGGGCTACTCGTTTGAAGAAGCTTGTGGGAAGTCATTGCGTTACTGTATTTGATGATAACAAGTCAAGCCCATATTTTAATACACATTTTTGTGCTGTGCGGTAGCGGTGTTTGGTTTTTGTGCACATAGCTTTAGTCCTCGTAATAATATTCCTACATAAATAATGTAAAAAAAAAATGCACGTGTTTTGTGGGTACCATCTGTGTATGCAGGTTTGTATATGTAAGTTATGGTATGTATATAGCATTAGCTGTAAACGGCTGAACGGATTTTGGAAAAAGTTTTAAACTCTCGGTTTGTATTTTAATTTATACCTCTACACTTCATAATATAAGCGAATAGAGAGTTTCACATCTCAAACATTATTATCTTCGGATTTCAAACTAAACGATAAAGATAAATGATCCGATGCTCAAATTAAACACCCACGTTGATCGATGGATTCCTCATTTTTGTACCGCTTATTAATCATACCATCGGTGATCTTGTGAAATTTATTACCTCTAAGCGAATCTGCCTAGAGATTTATCAACGGAATGTGTGGGCTTCGTTTGCGTGGAATAGAATGTACTGAATGAGATACAGACGTACCTACTTTTTTTCTGCGTCTTTGTCATCTTTAGATAGATAGATAGATAGATAATGCTTTATTCATCACCTTATAAAACAGATAGTACTCATTAAACATAATATAGGGAACAGCAATGGAACTGGCGGCCTTATCGCTTAAAGCGATTTCTTCCAGGCAACCAAATGATCCCAAAACAAGGGTAGATTTTATACAAACATAAGATGTCAACATACAGACTACTGTATGTTGAAAAAAGAAAAAAGAAAAGACAACTATGTCTTTTTGTGTCTTGAACAAAAGCTATTAATTAATTAATTTAACTAAAAGTAAAAAAAAATCACTATAATTAAATTCAATGTTGAAAGAGCTTCCCCGTGGGGTCTAACATCATCCCCACATAAATGTGTGCTGAAATAAGCATGTATTTTGTTGCACCTTGTACAGTGGCCGGCACAAAAACGTCAGAAAATAAAAAAAGGCCTCTGTCTTATGACACTAGAGAATAAACATCTAATGATACTTCTGCGGACAGCCTCAGAATTACTTTAGATGCTTTTCTGTACACTTATACTTCGTCGCTAAGCTAAGAATATCACTTCCAGATGGTATCTAGATCCATAAAAAGCGTTTAATAGAGGTGACCGGCCACCGACGATTAACCTACGCGTATTAATAACGCCAAACGTCTGTTAGATGGCTGATGTCCGGCATAAAATTGTAAAACACGGTTTGTAACTTCCGTTCCGGAGAAATCTTCTGTGAACTGAAAAAAACTCGGCTGGGATTCCAACAATGGGACACAAAGCGGTATCATCAACGGTGGCCCAATGTCCTGACCTTAGACCTGCGTAGAGTCTAGTATCTATATCTACCATATACACTATACTCTTGATTGTTTTATTCGAGAACTCGGGACAAGCGATGGGTTTATTATTATTTTTATCATCATCATTATGCCTATACGTATCAGTGTATTAGCTAAACATAGGCCTGGTGAGGCCTATGTCTAGCAGTGGACTGATAATTATAATGGTAATTGTGAATATTAGGTGTAATGATCGCCATAGCGTCCTGTCTTTAGCTTGACGCATCCAGGGTCTGCCTTCTTATAGTTTATTGTATCTAAAATATAATTTGCTCAGAATACTGAGTGCCTTACAGTGTCTTTTTCATTAAGGCTGGTATACACCAGCCGTTGGGCCGTTGGTCCGTTGGGTCTGAGAACACAAAATAATTATCTGTAGCCGTGTATATAATTTGTTTTATTCGTGAAACTTTCAATTTGGGTAAAATACTTTGACAAATATTTGAGTGGATGAAAAATACTCAAACTCAATAACGTTTAAAAGAAATATCCAAATTTCGAATATTATTTTTATTCGAAATTTGGATATTTCTTCTTTTATGTCCACAAGGCCAAGGTGCATTAGCATGGTAGTAAAGTTTTAGAATATTAGTTGAACCGTCTCTTCGCGCACCGTGTATTCGTAGCTTTAGAAAGTCAACTTAATTTGGAGCATTTTTGTAATGACAACACACGACCATGATGGGTCGGTGTCTCCTATGAAGAAATTGCAATTTTTATGACTTATAGCTACTGTTGGCTTTCTATGTTTATTTAGGGAAATTTTTCAGTAGATTTCTTAGCTGTGCATGCCCATGAGACATATAACGTAAATTATATAATTTGTGTATATGTAATATTGTATGCGTAATATTGTAATGTATAGCATACAATATTATGAATTTTAATGAATTATCTGAAATAAATACAATACAATTATCATGCGTGATGTATGGTGGGAATCGAACCAGCAACCTCCAGCGTTTCAACCACTCACCCGCTTCACCACGACGACAGCCCTCCATAGCACACCAAACTCGGACGCAAATAATCAGTACAGAAACCGCATTCATCAAACAAAATCGAACCTTACCGTTACCCACCTAATGGGCAGTATAAGATCTTCATTCTATAACCGGTGCAGCACCGGGCTCGAACCCGCTACCTTATTGGACGACCCCACGCGGCGGCAGATAAACAATGCACTCTTGCGTGCAAGATATCGCTGCTCAAATGAATGTAGAGCTACGAGTTGATAGACTGGGCATAAAAACGGAAAAAATATTTATTTCTATAGACGTCATGCACAAAAAAACTCTAGAGTCTAGAATTCTCTCCCATCTATTCTTATAAAGAAGACTATCGTTTTACATGTGTGCCCGAGCTATTGTAAGCCTAGGCTTGTTTAGCCTTGCCCAATCTATCTTCACAAAGAGCGTTCGCAAAGATTTGGTTAACATGTGCATGAATCATCACAGTTTGTGTTTGAATATTAGTTGCAGAAACAAATTCTAACCCTTACCCACTCTACATCATCCAAAGGCGGCAGATATAGGGCTGTGTACACAGCGGACGCTGCATAACTCACGGCCGGCGGCGCGGTCCAGTTAAGATCACAGGTCGACCTGGCACTTTTGTTTAGCTCTGTACTAGTAAAATAGGTTCTGCTATCTAGGGAATATAGGCTTGATTCCGATAAAACAACGTTAGGCGTGGTGCGGTGTGGCGATGGTAATTTGAAGGTCTTGATGGGGTGTGCTGATGGTTAACATGCTTTTGTAGATCTATGGATGCCACCAGAGAAGACTATGTACTTGTATAAGAGTAAGAATTAAAATGCCTTAATTTCTTAGTACCTATGGATTATTCAACTTGTCCTGCGAAGTTATGGTAAAAGTACCTATTTCCACAGAGATGAGATGATGAAAAAAACAAAAAAAAGAAGCTCTGTTGGGTCCATAAGATTATCTAGCTCTATGGCAGGGTCATTTAAATTGATCTCTGTGTACAAGTTTTATGAATGAGAATTTATGGTACGGGTACCAATGTAATTTTCAACAGAGATGAGATGACCAATAAAAAAAACAGAGCTTTGTAGGGTCTATAAAACTAATTATCTGCTCTATGGTAGGGTCGTTTAAATTGATCTTTGTGTACAAATTGTATTATTGAATGGGAATTGGTACAACACAACTTTCCTGCGTTTATAGAAGCTCGAATTATCATTTAAAAAATACAAAAAAGAACGCGAGTAAATCTTCCGACTCAAACTCAGGGCACCGGGCAATACAAAACAACAGTTTCATAACCAAGTCTAACAGCGCAAAAGAGAGTAGAATTTCCATCCAATTACAATAAAATTTAATCATATTATTGTTCCGATGCCCATGCAGCTAGTGCTAATATTATTCTACAGGCATCCGATATGGCGGAGACCATCTGATAGCCGTGCAGATCTCTCTCGGCCCATTACAATACTAGTACAGGGCCGCGGAAGGGAAACACAACGGGGGCTAGAGCATACAGGAATTTAGAAGTACTTTTTGAATTCCTTTCTCAATAAGTTTTAGCATATTTTCTGCAAAAAAATTTATGTACCCTTATTTTTCTATTTTTCGAAATAGTTAAGTATTATCACTAAATCATTGCGAGCATCTTATGAGCATCTTACGAGCTTAAGCACATCTAAAAAAATCTGAGAACAATTTATTGTCATTAACACTCACAATTCCTAGTCCTACAAAAATATTTAGCAAAATTATAATTTTAATTTATCGATACGTCCGCGAACCTCTCCAAAAAAAAAAATAAGAAATAGTAAATAAGAAAGTAATCTTTTATGATTTAAACAAATTACATTCTTGTGTCATCCAACTATTGGCCCCAAAACCTAGGTTCTAGCTACGACCTTGCACTAGCTCCACAATAATCTTTATCTAACTGCTTCTTTATTGTATAAAATCATCATATAAATAGGTATTTTATTCGATAACGGGGTTGGGATCATGACTTAATATGAACAATATCGCTCCATGTATGGCAGATAGGATATAAAGGTACCTACGGAACTGATGCATGCTCCTAGATTACATGAATATATATAATACCTACATAGAAATATTCACTAATGATAAAATCTATTCGCTTCCTATACAGTGTGACAAAACATGACCACTTGATGGTACTTCAAAATTACAAAATTAAATTTATAACATATAAAAGCCTGGAAGAGCTTTTATATGTAATTTAGTGCAACCTCAATCTAATCTGTGTATTCAAAGTAAAGCGCCCTACAAAATGTAAATTAAAATATTTATTAAACTCCCCCAAGAATTAAAAGATACTATAACAAAATACAACCAGTTTACAAATAAACTTAAATGTTTCCTAGTTAAGAAATATTATTATAGTGTAAACGAATTTTTGGCAAAAAAACTGAATTAGATTAATACTTTTAATTAATAAGAACTGAAAATGATATTAATACCTACATGATTTTTAAGTTTTTTCATTTATCATTTGACATAAATTGTACCTAACATAACCAAACCAATTGTATATTTATAATTAAACAGATTATTTGCTAGATTTTTGAAAAGTGCCTAAACTACTGTAAATGACTAACAATTACAATTAAAACTGCAGTGCCCAACAGGGTGTATGTACTAACTTCAGCTATATAATTAGATCTTAAGCTATATGTATACATATTAGCAATGAATAAATGAAATAAAATTAACTCAGTGACAGCAGGACAAATAGTGTTCCTTTACCATATTCTTGAATATTAGTAGTGACTTTGCACGCTTTACTGAGACCGGCAATGTGTGCCAAAGCTGTACAGCACGGGCAGTAAATGAGTTGTCGTAGAAGGAAGTAGAGTGGGCAGGGACTTGAAGCATAAGAGTTTCAGAAGAGCGCAGAGAAAGAGCGTGAAAATGATAAAGAAAAGTGAAACGTTCCTTGAGATAAGGGGGTGCAGAAGAGAGAAATAAGGTGAACGATGAGGAGAGACGAACTAGACTCGCACTTAAAATATTGGAACTCAGTGGCGCAAAATAGAATAGTGTAGAAGGAGGGAAGGTATGCCATTGCCAAGTAGTGGGACAGAACTAGTTAATAAAAAAACTACTTCAAAAGGGAAAAATATGTCGTACACGTACGTTTACTTGTCCTCGGTTGTCCTATTCAGGCATTTTAGGTAATGCCTATGGTTTGGCATTTCTTTGAATGACTGTAAAGCCCTATGCTCAAGCTATGATAGCCCTATGAAACACTTTCAAGTCGTAAACAGATTGGCTATCATCTAGGCATAGAGTTAAAAAAAAACAAAAGAAGCAAGGCCTTTACGATCCAGAAGACTCAATCGATTGTTTCGTTTTTTTTTGTGCAAATTGGTACACTAATTCGGTGTACGAAATTTCATGTCGGAGGTGCAGATTTGTGCGCTGTCATTATGTTTTCTTAGGGAGTTTCATACAAAGAATGCTGAATGACTCGAGTTGAAGTAGTTCTTCTCCGCTTCCCGTTTGATATCTTTTTGTATTACTTAACCACACTACCCCACTATTTGGCAAGTTTCTCTAACTAAAACCCACCAATCGACCAAAAATAAGTCTAGAATTTTAGATCGTCACACCAGCGTGTTCTAGGCCTGCCTCTTCGCCCGTCCTCAGGAATGCCTTTTGTGTTGATCCAAGCCCATCTCCATGCAGCTCACGTGCCCTGAAGGCCGATTTGAGCCCGGCTGTCTTGCCTCCAACGTCGACATTTCCAGTTTTGGAACGCAACAACCTACGACAACAAAATGACAAATGAGACAATCTCCTAAAATATTTAACCCCTGCAATGCACACAACATAATCACCGCTAACGATATCTTCAGGTGAAATTAACGAGGCAAGCAAGAGTACAATACGTTTATGTCGACACCGACACAGGGTACCAAAGGATTTACCAAAAGACTCTGCTTTATTCTGTGTCAAAGGAGAAGCTTTTGTTTATTTGGATGAGGTGCCATAAAGTAGGTAATGTGTTAGAAATGTGGAGCAGCTCAAAGAAAGCATTTGTGACACTTTATTTTAAATTGGTGAATCAAGAGCGATGATCGGCGAGAGCTCCGAACAAAGGTTATTTGATAAGGAATTGGAATTTGGATATTCATGTCCTTGATTTTTCTGAAATCCATCCTACCTAGCCTAACTACGTCACACGCAAAAAGCTCACCTTTGACCGATTTGCGGAAACCAGTCCAGAAACCATAAACCTAACTACGTCATCATCACTTACGCATGCTGAACGTGCATCTCCTATTAAGAGGATATCAATCAACTATCCATGCTTTCTGAAATAAAAATGTAAGCATTTGCAAATCGGTTAACCCCTTGTTAACTGATTGCAAACGCTTCATCGCCCCCGTCCCGCGTCGCGACGCCCTTATTTTTTGAATTTTTAAGCGTCGCGTCACGCCGCCTTCGTCGCTCAGTTAGGGTTAAGAGGTTAGAAGACTGCACTCCTCCAAAAACCTGCCTACGTAGTTGACTGCGAACCTTTGTAGAACTAAAATGGATCGATGCTATAACAGTACAAGTCCAGCTAAAGGCTGGCTGATCCTTTGCAAATCATAAAGATAGGCCTAAGAGCTGATAGGTACGACCCGGTAGGACCTTCTTTATGTGAAATAAAACAACATTTGTTGTTTCGTAGCCGTTCTTAGCAGGTAGCAGATACTAGAATACTTTATGTGAATACTTAAGTGGCTAGGATATAGTGGGTTATTAGTATTCAGATAATAACTTAAATATTCATTTAAATAAATTTAATTTAGTGATTTTTTGTGGGAAACCTTCTCCGCAAAATTAAACTTTAATTGGAAAGAGGGAAGGGAGGCCTTTGCCCTGTATTGGGACTCTACCTCCAAATATAAATAAATAAAGATATAGGTACTTTCGCAGATCGAAGTAACGCAATTCTTTCAGCCATTTCTGTAAACATTTATGTATGTTTTTTGCAGTAAATCATATTAGCCAATCAATGAATTAATTAACAATAACTGTTTTTACGGATAAGCATCTCTAGATGTGTTAATTTATTCTACGCTCTGAGCCATTTATGTATGTACAGTGAAACAGATGTGCTCCACGGGATGTCGCCTCCAGTACTAAACACTCTGTGGCTCCGTTTGAATGCCCACGCGATCATTGTCCAGTGGCTTTAGTCTTGATTTAATGGGAACTTAGGGTTTTGTTGGAAATGTAATAGATAATCAGTTTAGGTCAAGCCGAGAACTGGAGAGCCGATGTGATTTATTGAGTAGGCATTAGCGTTGGAGTGTAGTTCATCAATTTAATCTTTTGAATTTGATGTCACCTCCAGTAGGTTGATGGTCTTATCTACTTTTTATTATTAAGCCTCATGATAAAAAAATTATGTTGAAAGTTTGAATTCTGATCAGAGTCAACAAAATAATATTTTACAGCCTGGCTTGAACCACTGTAAAGAAAGGTATGTTTGTACCTACAATTATGCACTAGCCATAGTACCAGGATATGAATACATGTTATTATTATACAATTCATTCAATTTAAAACATCGTTATAAAAAACATTAAAAAAAAAAATTTTTTTTGAATATATAATTTTATAAAACTATTCTACAGTAAAAAATATATCAAAACGGTGAATCATCGGCCGCGAGGCCTCAAGCAACCGTAGGGCTGCAGAGAGAGGAACTCCCTGATGATGCGCGCCGAGTCCAGGAGTACCTGGACCTTGTTATTATTAAAGCCAGTCGTTCACTCACCTTACTGCTCGACAAAATCGATTAAAATATTGAAATCCTTGATATTTCAAAAAAAAATTAAATCAATCTTCTTTGGACTTCTAGAACTAAAATTTCTTTGAGCTTTTACTTTCCATGGCATACAAAACAAAGTTTGATAATAACTTAATTTCGCAACGATTTCACAAGCGACGAATTGCCATACTTTATCACTGCTTTCGCTGGAACTATTGCGGTGAGCTCGTTACAACCCGGGGGTACAGCCACTGATAACCTCTTGTGTAAGCAATTACAATGCACTGCACCTTTGTCCCGTGCATCTTGTCTGTGCGGTCCACAATAAACTGGAAAACAAAGGGTGCAGAACAGAATTGGGAAATGTCAACCGATTCTGTACGACGTCCTTTCCTTTTCACCGAAAACGCACCTTATGCAGGCTTACAAACTGTGTCAGGGTGATGATCATTTAAAAATGAATCTAACCCTCATCCTCATCCTCAACAGCCCACATTGGTCCACTGCTGGTCGCAGGCCTCCCCATTAGCTTTTATGGGGTTAATGCCCATAATCCCCACGCTGGGCATGCGGGTTGGGGATTCCAGTATGGTGGTAGAATTGTTCTGCAGGGGGCGCTGCTGCCCTGGTGGATATCCCTTAGTCACCTCTTACGACACCCGCGGGAAGAGCTGTCGTTAAAAATTTATCTAATATGACGTTTTAATCCGCATTTTCAACTGTATCTAGTTGTCTAATTATACATGCTGCGACCCACGGTGTTACCCGCGATAAGATAGTACAGAAAATTCAATCGCCTCACTGGAACACCGCACTTCTCCTAGATCAATACTAGCCTAATTGTGTTAATCCAGGAAATATCCTGCTATATAACCAGGATAGCTAATAAGCTATCCTGGTTACAAATTTCATCCGCATCCGTTTAGCCGTTTGACCGTGAAGGAGAGACAAACATACACACACATACATAATCGAAGCTGCTGATCTGCCGATTATCTATCAGAGTACAATACTAAAGGATGCGAATTCCGTTGACTGAACGGAAGATTAGGAAAGTTAACTACGCTCTCTTTTCCTCTTCCTCTTCCGAAAATTAAATCTTTGTGTGTTCCCCCAATGCTGTAGCATACCTAATCTATGCTAATTTGCTATAAAACTAAACCTGTATCTCTAAAAGTAGCCTAAGCAAAGCAAATAAATCTCAGTACCTCGATTTCAAAAGCACCGACAAAGGTCCAGGCGTGTTCGGCTGACAACATTAAAATATAATTCCTAATAACACCAAAACGAGTAAACATTCCAACTAGCCACATGGTAATGCGAAGGTATGTTTGTTTGTTTTAGTCCACTGATCCAGTAGGTTTTAATAATTTATTTTAGCTCGACCGCGGAGATATAGTAAATCATTTTCAAAATGCTAACTATTTCTGCGTTTGATGAGTGGTTTGAAACGTTGCTTTCCAGCATTTCGAATTCTGTGGCTTAGCAGCTGAACGAAGATCCTGCCAAGACTTTCGGTTCTGGCATCAGGTAGTAGCGTCAAGTACATAGTTCTTCAACAGGTGACTGTTGAATTATTAATTCATGAATTATGCAAATAATACATAAATTAATAAATTAAAATAAATTAATTTAAAATTAAATAATACCATTATCATCAATCACACACATTTTAAAATAATAAATCATTATATGATTTTATTGGGTTTTCATTGGGTTATTACGTTAACCACCCAACAACCACGTTTTCAACATAACTTTAAGAGACTGAGTGGATTGTGCGCTGGTGATAGAAGTTGGAACGCGATTGTAAACAATCGTCTCCATCACGTGTTGCAACTTGGACGTCTTCGCCAGTCGTCGTGGAAGAGCTTTCAGCCGTTGCGCGTGCCTCGTATTGTATCTATGACCATCCCTGGACCTTGCATATTTGTGCAAGTCGTCATGCACAAACAGCGCGGATTGGTATATGACAAGGGTCTGTGGTGGGCGCGGTCCCTTAGGACTCAAAATACGGCCGTGCAGACTCATCCTGTGGTATTCTCACAATCGCCTTTATCGGTCGCCTTTGAGCCTGAAGGCGCACTCACAATCAGATGCACGCCCCTAAAACTCCACACCATACAAAGCCACCATACGCCAGCAGTTCGTCTATCACTTCGCCAATCAAGTGATTCCCTGCCAGTCGATTCAAGATGTATTCGCGACTGTAACACTCATTCTATTTTGGCCGATCATTGGTTCATTTTCTTTTGTTTTTTATTCGTAAACATAAAAGCGGCGAAAAAACTTATTAGTGATTCACACGAATACATATCTGAAATGATCTGCTAGGGCATTGGCTGGTAGACTGCTGGATACACTGATACTTCCATTCAATAAAATCAAAATGTATTAATATTTTTCAATAGATTTATATTGGACTATTTGCACTTACGAGTAAGAAAATAAGAGTTTCAGCACAGATCTACTAGGATACTGTAAACGGCACATCTGAGACCTCGAGCATACCTCAAGGCGAATAAGGCCTCCGAGCATTTACAGCAGAGGCTCTATTGAGATGTTACACGCAATGCGCAGTGACACGCGTGCGCGTACACAGCTATTTCAATAGAATGTTACTGATGTTCTGTGGGACTGCGCAGGAGTGCTGGGTGGGACACACTTGCGATTTTGTAATGAGGTATGGTAAAGTTACATTGTTATATTAAAATCTGCATAAAGGATAGAGGCAGAATACCAAACATGTAGAATCTAAATTAACTGCTACATACACTGCTAACATAACTGCTATTTGTGGCAAATCACGTTTTTGTTTCTTTACTGTACTTCATGCCTTATGACAAACTAGCTGCTGCCCGCGGCATCGCACGCTCTTTTCCAGGACAAAAATTATGCCTAGCCTATGTCCGTCCCCGGGATACCGTTTACCTCCCTGCCAAATTTCATTACGATCCGTTCAGCCGTTTCGGAGTGAAAAGGTAACAGACAGACAGAGTTACTTTCGAATTTATAATATTAGTATGGAAGTATAATTAGTTTTCCGAGCAAAATGTTACCAGCTCAGAAGTGGGTAACTCAGAAGTAGTCTAATGAGATGGGACCAAACATCAGAGCATTGGCTACTACATCAATCGCAACTTGAAAGAAAAATCCAATAATCTCCTATTATGAACTACATTATGTTCGTGTTTTATTATACGGCGAATATAAATAAATATATACCCAATGAAACAGTGTGTGTACGCTTTAAATTGAACGAAATAGGCAAGGCATGCATTCACGTAATTCGAACCTCTACGCGTTTTGGCTTGCAATACCATTTAGTCCATAAAAGCATCCATGTTACATTAACAATATGACATTATTAATTTACAATACATTATTGTCACATAAATAAGAACAATGTAATTACTGGCTAGTTTATTACTAGAGTTATTCACACTTTTTTGTTCAGACGTAAAGATGTAGGTATCGTGAGTTAAGTTATGACGTGTCGGAGGCGTGACTCCGACAAAATGTCAGAGGTGACAAGAAACAACGTTAACATTATTGCTATCGATAAACAAAAAGATTCACTTAACTGGTCCAAGTGTAACCAATAAAAATGGCTTCGCACGCATTATCCCAGTATAAAATAAAATAAAAATAAATAAATAAATAATGCTGGACAATACACACAGCATCATCTAGCCCCAAAGTAAGCAGAGCTTGTGTTATGGGTACTAGATGACTGATAAACTTAATGCAATATACAACATAGATAGATATTTTTTATTATATATAGAAAATACCCAGAACACCCGGAACAAATATTTGCAGAACGTACAAACATTTGTCCCAAGGCGGGAATCGAACCCGCAACCTTCTGCGTCGCAGGCGGACCTTCGCCCGCCGCGCCACATCGGTCGTCAAAATAATAAAAAGTAGTATAAAAAGTAGTTTAGTTTCCAGGTGTACAAGTTTAAGCGGGCAAAACTCATCCCCATCCATTCAGTAGTTTTAACATTTTTAACGTTGTCTTCGCCCAAAGATCTCACAACTGCACAAACTTTCGCCTTTAGAATAGCTACTATTCTAAAGGCGAAAGTTTAAGTTTAAGTTAAAGTTTTTTTTTTTCCCATCTTTGTCACATTAAAACATAATCGCCATAGAAACAAGGGTTCCATGCAGATATTATTCAAATTCGAGAGTATGATTGTCGCGCACACCCACGCGTTATTCGCATTCGATATTCGACTGGGATTTTCAGCGACAATAAAACCGCTTAGACGCCCATCGACTCGCATGCTGCTAAAGTCGAGAATCGTGTCTGTCTCTCCGACTATTATAGTGACACTATCTCGACTGTACTGAAATGCATTAGGTTATTTTGCATACAAAGCCATTATAAATATCTACGGCTTCGTCTCAGCCGGGCGTTTTGAAAGCACGGATGACACGCGTCGGTGCCTACATCCGACTCTTGTAGGTATTTATGCGTCAAAATGGATGTAAATTTATGGTAAAGAGAGTCGTCTCGTTATGAAATGTGTTTCTTCACGAGAAAGGAGACGATGAATTACGATTCAATTGATAAACCAGTAGTTTGTTGACAGAACAAAACGCCAGCCTACGCACGGAAACGGTGCGCTCTCGTTTTTGAGATTATCTGATATAAAACGTTATAAGACATTTGGTCGTGATTCCTTCTATTCTATACAATTAGCATAAAGTTGTAGCTTAAATCACAATAGCAGATAAAGAACGAGGCGTATTCTCGTCTAAACGGTTGATATTTAAATAGGCTAGGAGCGGGCGGTACACTTGTTCGATGTGACAGGTGATAGCGGGCGGCGGGTGAAATATTGCCATTTGACGGCGGCAAAGCGATACCCGAAAGATTGTGGGCCAGTAGCAGGAACTGAGTTTTAACGCGTAAATATAAAGGTCAAATCAAACACCTGCCTAGAGACAAAGACTAATTATGATATTTGATTTAAATACGAGTAATTCGCTCTACTGGTTTTTAGGTGCGTTTGTAGCCTGGTGTAATGCAAATAGTGATCTGTTCATGTATTCTAAAGTTTAGTTCAACTTTCTAAAGCCAGGACTTGTTACAAAATGCCCTCTGTTCTTTTATCTCGATCTATAAGCCATTGTAATTAGAACTTGCATAACAGATGGCGCTGTAAGTGTGCGTAATTGCATTGCTTATCGTGATAGCTCAGCTACCTCACGGCTACTAGGCAATGACGACAAATAGTTTTATGATCTCTGGTATAATAAGAGAATCCATACTTCCTACTACTTTAATATTATAAATTCGAAAGTAACTCTGTCTGTCTGTCTGTTACCTTTTCAGAAGAAAGGAAAAGGTAACAGACAGATAACAGAGAAAGGTAACCGATCTTAATAAAATTTGGCATGGAGATAGATAGTATCCCGGGGACGGACATAGGCTGTTTTTTATCTCGGAAACGAACGTGCGAAGCTGCGGGCAGCAACTTTTTGCCACTCAAAAGATATTAAGCATATAGAAAATTAAAATAACAGAATAATAAAATTACAACATTTACAATTATATCTATTTCTTAAAAATCTAAGCGATGACCAAAAGGCAGAGTGCCCAGAATGCTGGCAGCATTTTTAAGTTGAATGGCAATGCTAATTCGTTGACTGAAATAGAAGCGAGCATGGACCCCATGGCCCTAGGGTTTTTACCCCAATCGGCTCAAATAGGTAACATCGGTCAAAATTAGCGTATTTTCGCCGTTTGAGGGACTTCGCTGATGTTGCTGCGGAGCCGGCCCTTACCGATGTCCCTGCAAGATGTGAAGGCGCTAGGGTATCTACACACGTGGCATCCCAAACTAAAGGCCGACCCATCTTCCAGGGAATCAAAGTCATTCCGTCAGGTCTTTTACCATCATCTCGCATAAGGCCACGTGGTTCGAGGATAGCTGCCACACTGATGCTGGTAAAAGCCCGACGAATGATTTCATTAATTGATTTACGACGGGGCACACGTCCTGCACTAGAGACACACCCCACAGTCTCTGAGAAGAAAAGACTTTGGGCAGATTCGTGTCAGGACAGGCTATGATCTATGCGTCTGATGCACTATGAGTCTATAGCTTCATCGAAACCTGTAATTTCAAAGTAAATAATCCAACTGTTTTCGGCAGAATAATCGTCACCACATCCGCTTTAGGTCTTCTACTGGTGAAAGGACACGTCCAATACCGAGATACTGGAATTTTATGCTAAGTACTAAGTAATTTATTAAATATGTCGGAAGTTAGTGGTAAGAGTCTAATTACGGAGTCTCTTCAAACTGACCAGGATATTATTAATTGTCGGCTTGAATACATCTAAGAGTTAATAATGACAATGCCGTCGTAACAGCGAGCAACGTCATAATAATCAAAAGATGACCACTTATTAATTTTCCTGGTATCAAGTTCTTAAATTATAACTAAACATTTTACATAATCAGTGATAGTACCTACCCAGCGAAAGCGCACGCGTCCTACACTAGACTAATAAACAGGGCCCGACGCAACACTCATTTGAATAAAGTCTATTTGAATTCGAAATTACTTTGATTCATTCATGAAGATAAGCCCTAATTGATAGAGGAGACTACGTATTTTGTATGCACTAATTTTCTTCATCTATACATTTATACCCCTCTTTGAGTTTAAATAGATACATACATAGGGTACTTTAAAGCGACTCTATGACTCCAGTATCCTTACATAGCGTCGGCGGGCTAACCGTACAAAAATTGTTCTCCTTATAGGTATAAAAACACTGATTACGTTTGTTTGTAGACAGTTCTCCATGTGGATGGTGCGCACTGTACAGGACAAATGGTAGAATTTATATGCAACGTAATATTAATTAATTAACTAATATTCGTAATTTTCGTAAATTTTGGATTATTTTCATTAATTACACTCGTAATGAATTTTCAATCTGAACTGAATACACGTTATTTAATACTTGTTTGTAAGAGATCAGGCGATCTCATCGAACCTCCAAATCTGTCTAGTGCGAAGATTTCCTTGCTAAGGAATAACATCTGAGAGATAATAAACCAATCCGGAATATAATAAAACTAAGTACTATGATTACTGACAAATACGGTCATCAAATAAATTCATAATCACTTTACAATAATTCCTCATTTTCTGTTCCAAATATAGCCATTGTACAGAATGAATCAGTGTTGCATGTTACACCCATTTAGAATAGCTATAAATTACAGATTGATCAAGAAAAACTTCATAAGCACAATAGAAACAGCTGTCAATAATTACTGTTTTAATGTAAATGTCACGTCAAGTAGTATCGTGTATATTTCAATTTGACACATCGTAGTTTGTCAAGTGCTAACTTATTTAATAAACTGCTAAGCGTTATAAAGCTTTAACACTATTGATTTAAGTTTCAAGTCAGTTTGTAGAACGAGCTTCTTTCTTACCTACATGAATCATAAGATGTGAATTTTCAGAAGTTTTATCGATTGTTGATTTGTATCTTTGTAATGACTTCACCGATGATTCACTTGAATTGTAAACATACGCACGAGCACAATTCTGCTAACCAATCGCTTCGCTATAACAATGGTATTGCCGCAGAATCTTCACGTAGAATCCTTAGATCATAGAAACTCCAGATGGGGCGTGCGGTGCTATTTGTGAAATATTGCTGATGATTTTTGGATTTATAAATGGTTTCAAAAATTACAGTTTTGACGTGCATCTCTCCATCTGTAGTTTCTTTCCATGCCATTGTCAAATTGTCCCAATGAAGCTCTTAGGCCTAGTCCCTCTTGGTTTAGGACAACATTTATTTCGGGCGAGATGTCCCCACAGGCCCGATTACGGGTGGGCGAGATGTCTCTTAACCCTAAAATTTTATAAATGATCATTGCATTGGTTATATTTTCTGGTTATAGCGATACTCGAATCAAGGATGTACCTGTATCATTACGTAATTGATTCTAATTGGCCAAACCGATTACATGCGTTTTCAAAATTTACGAGTGTTGTGAAACAGTGATTGACATATAGTAGACATAGGATTGAGAAACAAATCCAAACTGTAAAATACCTTAATGTTTCGCTCCAAGTAAGGTTCTGTAGTTTTTTTTTTTGTATGGTTATGTGAACATTTTAGGATATTGTATTATTTAGATAGGTCCTACTATGAATCCATACTGCTTGCAGTCTGCCTTTGTGCAGTTGGTGCTGTCAAAGTCCCCAATACGACGTCACCAATAGCGATCCTAAGCTGCCTCCATCCATCGACTGCCTCACACTGCCAGGCTGTCACAGTAGGTACTGTACGTAATGTTAAATATGACCTAGTCCATCAAGTCCATCAAATTTGCAAACAAGAAGAGCGTGCACGTGCTACCGCCAAATTGGTGCATCGGGTGTAAATCAGATCTAGAGTATGTGGTTATTGGTTGAGGATTAGTCTGGCAATACATAGTTCTTATTAGGGATCTGTTTTGTTCATCCAATTCCGAGTAAGTTGATGTGACAAAACGTGCCTCGAAATTATTATAAAGTTTCTTATAAGGATTTTCTTTCTTTTCTTTTAAGGATTGTGGACGGAAAGGTCAAAAGAAGAAAGTTTGACTTCAGAACTTTGTTTGAACTAGACTAGGAGACAAACATACTAATCCGAAAAACGGTCAATTTCAAAAATGTTTTAATAACTATCGCTACCAGCGTTTCATCCAGTTGGTATCAAAGTAATATTAAGATCAAATGTATATTACCACAATCACAAATAAATAAATGGTTTCAATGGTTTCAATGTTCCAAAGTCAAACTTTCTGCTTTCGACTTTTCCACCCAACTCTTCTTTTGAGCACTCATTGACTGGTCTAGAAGACAAATTCAAACCATGTAAGAACGCCTCGATACCTCGCCTTTTGTGTCTCGATCGATGACAACTAAGCATTCTCTACTGAAATAAGCTCATAGAATGCATTCCAGAAAATTTAACAACAAAAAATCTGCAGTCCTTGGTTTCTTTTTATACGTATAATAATTGCGATGAGGCTTTGCCAATCTGTGTTTGTTCCGCAAACATAGACCCTAATTGAAATAACAATAGTTTGCTGATTGCGGTGTCTCACGTCTTTTGTAGTAACTTTGGGTAGGTCCAATTTTTTTGCGATAGTACAAAGTAAGATTGCGGTGAAGACAGAATGGTTTTCCGAAGAACGGGGTTCTCTACATATTAAAAGTTGTTGTATACTATACGGACAGTATGGAAAAAAAGAGTAAAGAGTGTGATGTCGTAAACGATGATGCAGTTAAGCTGAGCTGAGTTTAGGAGTACCTACTTACAATTAAGGTAAGTATTTCACATAAACCTTTATGTTAGTAGATCTCTGCCAGCCCAATGTAACAACATATTCACTAAATATAATTTGATTGTAATTTTCTTTGTTAATAAAGGCCATTGCCCTCGTTAAATTAACATATTCAGGATATTTATGCGCCTGCCTCGCTTTTGCAGAGCATCTGGTATGTTCGCGGAGGCAAACGGTTGGCTTTCACGCGATTCTCAAGAAAGAAACTTCCCTACTATCTGCTAGGCAGTAGCATAGCAACGGCATCCTGCAGATGATTGTTGCTCGAAAAAATGATGAAATTAAATAGTTTATTACTATACAAGGCACACATACAAAGTTAGTTAGTAAAGTAAAGTAAAGTTAAGTTAGTTAGTAGGCACGTACCAATAACTATAAGTAAATTTACAATATAACATACTATAGGTAGATAAGACAGAGATACTACTTGAGTACGGTCTAAGGAAAACAACACAAAACACAGGTGGACAGTGGGTACTGAGCATCTCATCCGTGGCTCGAACGGACTGTCCCATTCGAAACAGGTGGATGCGAGTAATGATGGACTCCGTATGAACGAATTTTAATTTTTATGTAATAGTTGTTACCTATTTTAATTGAGTAAAGTTATTTTTGTATAATTATATTGAGACATTGACATTTTATATTTCTCTTGTTAAAATTTTAATTACTTTTTTATAACTAGTACCTACATATGTAGTTTTAAGTTTTCAATGATTTTATTTTAATGTTATATGGATATTTTATCTGTAATAAATGTATGATATTATATGTATTGTAATATTAATATAATATCATAGGTACCAATCAAGACCTTCAATTATATTCAAATACAAACAATTTATTGTTATACAGTTCACTTTTACAATGTTAAGTAATTGGTACTCGGGTCCAATTAGTCGTTGTTTCAAAGAATCATGGTTTTATGACAGAGTGACATAATCATTTGATGGACGTATCAGATCTTTATTATCAATCAAGTGGTTGAATTTTTTTTTGCAAGGGCTTTGCTTTCGCTTTTTTGATGTCTTGACAGATTTAAACGCAAGTAATCCATAGGTACAGTGCAGGGCCTGCAAATATTCGAAAATTTTGATATTCGAATTTTTTACTATTCGATTATTTCGAATAATATTCGAAATAATCGAATAGTAAAACTTAATACTTTTTTGTTATAATGACGTTTTCTTTTATTCTTAGAAGTGTTATTTGCATGACCAAATTTAAAATTTAAAATTAAAATAAAATTAACTTAAGGTTGTATCGCCTTATCGAGACATTGGCGATTTACACGCACAATCAGCCACAAATTCTTAGTAAAAACCATTTTTGAAAATCTACGTTAGTAGGTATTTCAACAATTTCTACAATAAAATATTACACAGTAACAAGTACCAGATAAATAAACACGGTAGTTAAAATATATAATTAATCAATTAATAAATAAATAAAAATAGGTTAAAATATAAATTTTATAAAATGCCAATCTATGTAAGATTGGCATTTTATAAATTTTATATTTTTTAATAATTTAAAATTCATGAAAGCGCACTGTTTCGCACATAATTTGGTAATAGTTGCTTCATAAGTTGTGTAGTTTTCTTGTAAATAAGCAAAACTTGATTTTTGCGTTTACGCCGTTCCAAAAACTTATGCTCTGTCCTGTCATATGAAAGCGATATCATATGCCTATATCCTTTTCACAAAATGGCGTGCATTGCGCCCTCTTAACACAATGTGTTAAGAGGGTGCAATGCGACAGAGACATCCGTCTCTGTCGTCTTTGTCGACAGAAGAGTCTCGTCAAATACGCGAATGCACTACGCAGGCACGCGCCGGCACTCAGAGTGTTTCCAAACCCTATAACTTTGTCATGTCGTTAACCCGAACGACGTAAACTTGTATTGTCTTATATTGGATATATCGCGCTAACTTGTGTGTACCATTTTATGCACATCAAGAGTTCTGTGTTATTGAGTTTAATCGAATATTCGAATATTGCACTTTCAGTAGTTGAGTATTCGAACTAATATAATATTCGAATTATTCGAATATTACAGTGGCGGCAACGACAGGCAACCCCTCAACAGGTTATACTTATAAGTGTCGTAATAAGTATGTACATTAGTTTTATACTAATAGGGATTGTTATCTATCATATAAAAAGGATAGATTTATAAATTATTCAAGCAAGAGAAAGATCAATTATCATGAACCCGTAACACAAGCACTGCCTACGGTGGGGCTAGGTGTTGCTTTGTGAAGGGTCGAGCAATGTTTGTTTTTTTAATTTATGGAAAATAGAAATAAATCAAAATTTAGCTAAGAAATAAGGAAGATTACATTCAGATTTATAAACGCCCCCACTGTCCCAGTAAACACTTTAATATACATAACTGCCCCAACTGCCACCACCAAATCCACTACCACCACTATCCAATATCCCATCCGTAGCCTCCACCACCATGGCCACCTCCTGTGCCACCGGCCCCTCCAAAGCCACGACCACTAGCACCACTCTCTCCGAAGCCTCCAAAACCATCAACACCATGGCCACCTCCTTTGCCACCAGCCCCTCCAAAACCATCGCCACCATGGCCACCTCCTTTGCCACCAGCCCCTCCAAAACCATCGCCACCATGGCCACCTCCTGTGCCACCGGCCCCTCCAAAGCTACCACCACTACTGCCACCCCATACGTAGCCTCCACCACCACCGCCACCATGGCCACCTCCTGTGCCACCGGCCCCTCCAAAGTCACCACCATTACCGCCACCCCATACGTAGCCTCCACCACCACCGCCACCATGGCCACCTCCTGTGCCACCGGCTCCTCCAAAGCCACCACCACTAGCACCACTCTCTCCGAAGCCTCCAAAACCATCGCCACCATGGCCACCTCCATTCCCACCGGCCCCTCCAAAACCATCGCCACCATGGCCACCTCCTGTGCCACCGGCTCCTCCAAAGCCACCACCACTAGCACCACTCTCTCCGAAACCTCCAAAACCATCGCCACCATGGCCACCTCCTTTGCCACCGGCCCCTCCAAAACCATCGCCACCATGGCCACCTCCTTTGCCACCGGCCCCTCCAAAGCCACCACTACTACTGCTACCCCCTTCGTAGCCACTACCACCATGGCCACCTCCTTTGCCACCAGCCCCTCCAAAGCCACCACCACTACTGCCACCCCCTCCGTTTGCAGGTGCATTACCTGTAAATATTGTGTGTTCTTTATGAGATCTACTAGATATAAAGGAGAATATTCAGTATTCAATTTAATATTGCTTACCTAATAACAAAAATGTTACTGTGTTTTGTAAATATGATATAATACGAGTAATATAATATAATAATAATCCCTGTCTGATGGCAACAGATGTATAAATAAAACTACCTATGAATTATATACAAGAATACTCTATCTTTGGAGCATATTTGAGTATGCATGTGGAGTATAATAGTCAGGGGAGAATAACCCGACCTGAGAAGTGTAAATAGTATATGTATACAACTGGAAAATTTACTTACCAGTCTTGCAGTGTCTATCTTTCACCCCTCTTCCAATGATATCGTACCTGAAAACACAAATAACGAAGTAAATATTTCGTTTTTTAATTGTTTCCTCTGTGCACGAGCGGACGCTACATTATTTAAGTCTTATTTAATAGTTGCAAAAAAAATTACAATTATAAAATAAAAACAAATTAGAACTAGTATTTACGTTGTTACAATTAAGCTAACTGTAGTTGAAACAATTAAGCTAACTACAGACTGTTGCAAACAATCTACAGGTAGCTCAACTGATCCATATCAATACCAGTCGGAAGCGTCCTTGAGACGCTGGCTGCATAGCCTCGCTGTATGGCAATGCAGCCAGCGCTGCGCCAGATACCCGCCCGCTCTCGGGTCACGCGTCGCATCGACCAGACGCTCAGATAACTTTTTGAAAACCCGGAGAGCCCATAGTTGCATAGCGTAAAAGTACGGCTTAATGATATCACAAGATTGTTATGTAACCTACTCTTTCTTGACCGATGGTATGATATGAGGAACTTCCCACATCTCCTACAGATCTCTGTAGGAGATGTGGGAAGTTCCATCCACAGTCCGGGTCTCCTATTGCCCATAATCTAAGATAAGATTTTTAAGCGGTTATGAAATTTCCATTCTATTCCAGGTAATAGTTGTATTTAGTAATAAAATGTGTTCTTACGATGATGCGGAGTTCGCCAAAACATCATAAGATATGGTAACAGTTAACGTATTCTTGTCAAAAGTCACTGTCGGCTTGTTTAACTGATTTTTCACAATCACGTGCAGAAACTTTAATAACAAGCATGGCGCCTTCTGTAATATTAAAAAGAATAGAATTACTTTCAAACCCGAACAAAAAACTAGATCAGAGATCGATTTTAATAGGAACGTGTAAGCCACCTTATTAATAAAAAATGCAGATTCATGAAAATATAGAATATACTGCATTGCATCTATCCATAGTCAATAAATGTGAAGCCATAGGGAATTTTATAACTTGCCTCGCGTACGGCCCCCGCGGGCTCGCTTTTGTGCAATTGGTGAGCGTAACCGCGGCCGAGAGGTCAAGAAAATCAGAAGATACTATTGGTGATTCGTTCGACATCCCCAAATCTGTGAGAGGATTCCACTCGTCTAATATCTTTGTCTAATGCACATTTGATCAAATAAATTCGACCTTAGATAACTTCTATAGAAACAAAAACTTACATGTAATGTAAGTTTAGTGATTTTTCCCGAAGAGAAGATTTTTCCCGACATTTGGTAGATATCTACATAGTTAGGGTTGTCTGTCCCGAACGACCATGTATTGGCCAATCCTGGCCTAACCAAACATATAGTCACGAGCACAAGTGCTATCCCTCCCTTGGCATGGCAGCCGAAAGCAAGTAGAGGTCTCATACTAGAAACATGACGACGTCTAAGCGTTTAACTTTTTTTTGTAGTCAAATAATGTTTACAAGCAACCAATTCAAAAACTTCGGCTTATAAACTTCGCTAAACTTGGATTTTAGAGTTCCGCAAGGAATTATACAACCAGCAAGCTTGACTGGGTTATCTAAAATTCATTAAATTAAAACCTGTAAGTTTGATAATAGGATTTTGTTCCTTTTTCTTTCTGTTCTTATCGTACTTACTTACACCTATATTACTCAAGGGTTTTGAATAAACAATATTCAATATTAAAAAAAAACAACGGATATAAATTACAAACAAATACCTACCGGGGGCGAGTAGCAGTGCCACCTGCGAAACAGACCCACTACCGAATAGCGATCCCAAGCCGTGTGATTTGAGGAGCCCAGCAGCGTGGGGATTATGGAATGATCCCCACGCTGCTGAGGGGAGGCATGTCCAGCAGTAGACTGGTAAGGGCAATTGATGGTGTGGGTAAAAATAAGTAAAAAACAGTTGACAGACAGTTGTTAAAAAAGTTTGATGTAGCTCAAGCCGCGGCGCGACAAATCACAATCGGCAGGACGCGGCTATTGTTCATTTATGCATCCTAGGGGCACATAACACGCATAAATACACAACGGAACCCATCATTTATTCGAGTGTTCCAATTATCATTACCAATTTACTAACATTTTTTTTTGTTAGTCACACTCAAAATACATAATCTTTTCGAACATTCCTAATTTGTTAAATTGCGCGATAAGAAGCTTAGAAAGAAAGGAAAATAAGTCAAACACTAGGTTATAGTCAGAGGATAATTAAACACGGTGTAACTAGAGGGGTGGATCATCGGTGGTTGAGGGTAGATCTTATTTAAAAAAAAGGCAGGGTCGCATACCTAATAGTTAGCCTGCAATTGCGAAGTTCAGGCTGACATCAGATTTTGACGAACATTTATCAAAGTCCAAATAACCTCTGAACCGCAGAATATCGCAGAACATACAAGGGGGGTTAAATCGATAGGCACTGAGGTCCCCCACCCCCCAGCCACCGATGATCCACCCCTCTAGTTACACCTTATAAATTTTTGAGGAACACTCTAATCAGAATCAAGAATTTTTTTATATGGTTTAAGAAGTAATTTGCCAATTTCTACAACCACACCCTCAGATATAAGTTAGAAATTTGGAGTCAGTATACAATATATTCTTGCGATAAAGTAGAAGATAGCCGAAAGAGCAAGAGGTATGGATACAGTTAGCGTCTCCTTGCCAAATGTCACCGCCGGCGTGCTTATCATATTTTTCACTGTCACGTGCTCAAATTTTAATATCAAACATACACACAGGTGGTTCCTGAAAAAGCAATAAATTAAGAACTATAAATAAATAACCAATAATTATATAATATATAGTAAAACCAGGATTCATAAAAAAAAATCGTTCTATCTCCACAGGGTGAAGAGGCAAAGTCGGCATAGAATGGACAGAGAGTCGATCCTGCCCAGGCAACATTAACTCAAACAGATTAGCAAAGGAAGGAGCGAGACTAACTCCAACACAACAAGATAAAGGTTTCTCGAACCCACCTACAGCAGAAGTCAAGAATATACTAAAACTTAACTCAGAAAAAGAACACCAAAAACTATGGTAGCGTCGAACAGACTGTAAGCATATTAAATCAATATTCCCCTCCAAAAACAGGAACATCACAAACACTAAAGATGAGCCGCGAAGACCTAACAACGGTGGTGGGTATCATCACAGGTCACGGCGAACTTAACCATAATCTTTTCAAGACTGTAGCCACAGACAGCAGCATGTATCGTGGCTGTTTCCTAGAAGAGGAGACTGTGGAACACGTTGTGGTTCACTGCACCGCCACAGAGGAGGCCAGACACAAGACGGGGCTGAAGAGTCTCATTGAGGCATCAACCACATCCATAACCACAGAAATGCTGATACGAAGCTGTCAGTCTCCAAAAGTCCTGCTCCGGTACTTCAAAGAGCTGGGCTCGTTAGGGCCTGTTTAGGCAGGGGGACAATGTACAGTACACT
This sequence comes from Eupithecia inturbata, assembly GCA_963662085.1. NCBI lineage: Eukaryota > Metazoa > Arthropoda > Insecta > Lepidoptera > Geometridae > Eupithecia > Eupithecia inturbata. The sequence continues at coordinate 8,303,312 of OY759195.1, forward strand.
CCCATGCAAGATGACTGTTGATTGATGTGCAGATCTCCGTTTCCTCGCTTAGAATTAGACAGGGTAAAGACTTCGCTTGGTCGATAGACAAGTTAAGTAAGTGAGTCAGTAGCCTATCATATGCTCTGCATAGATTGTCGTCGACCGTAAATACAGATGCTCTATTGACGGCGTATCACGTGTTGGTGGAGGGAGTCTGTGTTAAGATATTGCCTAATATTCCAGGGCAGCTCTACAAATACAGAGATTTATAATATAGATACACGAATTTTCAAGCTACAGAAACGGTGCCTGAGAGCTATGTTCAAAATAAACAAGTTCCGTCAAATGCGAGTGCAACTCGCGCGCTGAGTGTTTCGAAAGTTTGTCAACTATACAAATATGTACCATAGGTGTTATAGACTTAAAATGAAGAAGAAGAGAAAAGTATAAAACCTACAAAAATTTCAAAATCAATTTCGACATCCCATTTGTACTGAAAATTTTCATTTATTATTTTTTTTCTCTTAATCTGTACAAACGTACGAAAATACCTGCGGTAGTTGCTGAGATATTATAGAGAGAAAAAAGGACAGACAAAGCGAGACATAAGGGTTGTCAAAAGTGTTGACGATAAGAATAAAAATAAGATTCTTATTTACTAAAATAAGATTATCAGACAAACTGTTTAACTCTTTAGACAGAAATTGAGAGTATTAGTAATTAGTAAGACAAGTGATATTACAATATTGACGATATAAACATTGATAAAGTTTTGTGAATTTTAAGTTATTGCACGTCATTCTCTCTCAAATATTTTTGCATACCGACTACGGTCAAGCATGTTGTTGATTCACTAAATTTATTTTTCTGTTACCTTACATAACCTACATGACACATGGTTTGGCAAATATTTTTTTAATTTATCTTTGTCACTTCGAGAATCCGTAGGTAGGTACTTCTAGATCGAGCGAATTCAACCCAATATTTTGCTATCCAATATTATTATTTTTATTCCGTTAAACCCAACATTTGATTTAAGTTCCCCTTTGTACCCACGCCTACTTATTTCTAATTTCTATTGTTTATATGAAATAAATGACACAGGGAAGCACTGAAGTAGAAGGGTTAGCAGACAAAAAAATTGTAGATTGATAATAATTAGTACTTATTATATGTAATGCTATTACTATAACTATATTAATGATAAGTATATTATAAATCTATTTATATTTATTAATAAAGTCAGATCTTGTTCAGATAATAGTCAGACAAACATTTGTCTACTAGTCTAACAAAAACACTAATCAGCCTATAAAGTAACAAACATAATCAAATAAATATAAGTTATTTAAATACATAATACCAGTCAAGCAATATCAATATTTTTTCGAGATCAAATATTTAAAACATGCAACAGATACAGGTACAATTTTTTGATACAATAAAATATGTATTAAGTAAATATAAATAACCATGCAAAATAAATTATATTAAGCCTACCGATGGTAACAAGACTATTTTTGATTAACATAAATAAAAATCATCTTAATTTGAACACGCATTATAATAAATATATTAACTTAAATAATCAGCATACTTACATATTTAAAATACAAAAGTTGACAGTTTTTCTAAGCAATGTCCCACTGAAATTTTACGTGTCAAACAAATAATTAGGCATACTTCGTATTTTCTTATTTTTTTTCTTTAAGTTCAGAGCGTCGTCGAGAGCAGAGTCGTTGGCCCATGGCAAAACTGTCTGTAGCTGTACGATTTGAAACTGAGCATCGGATTTAAGTATGTTTTAAAACTTTAAAAAGTTTTCCGCTAATTCTGGATTTTTTTCTGTTTATTGAAGCATGCCAGCTCTCAACAGAGTTGTTGTTCGGTGTCTTTGCCCCGAGACATTCCATACACTTGGTGGAAGCCTTCCACCCTCCATCCATGTGTTCACATAATAGTCGTTTTCTTGACTCCTTGACTTTTGCTGCGACCATTATAAAATTTGTGTTTTCTACTTTCAAATGACGGTATGTTTGTGGCTAAATACAGTCCCTTTGTATGAAGGGTCTGAATGGTTTCTCTATACAACTATGTACCTAGTCGGATCCCTGCTGGTGTTTTCGCTTTGCTCACGCATTTGTCTATTTCTATTAACACTGAGTATCTGCTTCATTATGTATATTTTATAGTTTTGTGTGTTCCAAAAAAGTTATTGTAGGTATACATTGTATTGTAAAAATTTAACTTTACTGGACGTTTGTGCTTCTTTTCGTATTCTTTAAGTAATGTGTTAGTGTACGTGACGCGTTGGGTTTGGTTCCGACGGAAGATCAGCGTTGTGATAACTATGCCCAATGGATATGGCTATTACAACTTAATGCTGAGTCGGACGCCATTTTAAGTTTTCTTAGTAATTATATAGTTAGTAGGTAGTTATGTAATAGGTACTTTTTTATAAAACTTCTATCCATTGTGCGCCAACCTTTTTCCACGATTTGACTGAATAAAATTCAAATTGTTCTCACTATTAGAACTTGAAGTCCTTTCGTTATCCGCCATATGTAATGTAAACCATTAGGTTAGTCAGTCTGGGAACTACTGACAGGAGTGGCAGGTAAAATAACAAAAAATAGAAAGAGATCATATGATGAACAGAAAAGGATAGGCTTAAACTTACCACAATAGATAAGAAAAACAAACGTTGATGTTCCTTGCTGTTGATTAGATTATCTATTGTACAATAACTTCTCCTACTTACATAGTTCTAAGAATTGCACGTGCATTCGTTTGAAGAGAGCATTTAAACATTACATAAAATATTATTACCTCCATTTGCAGGAACAAAATTTGAAGAATTACTGACATTGTGAGTAATAAATTCATCAAGTTCTATTTTTTATAAATATTACGGTGTCTGTATTGTTTAGAATACACTGTGACTTATATTTTGGGATTATGTAGAACGGAGCATATTTTTTGGGTTGAACGGAGATAAATAATATTGGGCAGGTAAATTGCGGGTTGAACGGGGATACGTTTTTCGAACACGAGGTACATATTCCACTGCGGCATCTATCCCGGTTTTACCCTTGATATGACAAATCACGGCTCGAAATTATTATAGTGTTTCTCACAAGGATTTAAAAGCCTTACGCAATCAATAAAATCAAAAAAATCTCTTCAAGTTTACAAAGTATTTTTGTATTTTCTCGTGAGAAATCACAGCAATAAAAGTGAAGGCGAATTCAAACCATGTAAGATGCAACGCCTCGATACCACGCCTTTTGCGTCTCGATCGATGACAAACATGTCTTCTCTGATGAAATAAGTTCATAGAACGCGTTCCAGAATATTTACTATCGGCGGCAGAACTTGACTTGTTTTTTTACGTTCCTGTAATTGCGATGAGGCTATGCCATATCTGTGTTTGCTCTGCGAACATAGATCCTAATTAAATTGCAATACATACGAAGCATTATCACTAATTGATGTGTCTCACATCTTTAGCTGTACTTTGGGTTGGTCCAGTTTTTTTGCGATAGCCTTACAAAGTAACGTTGTGGCGAAGATTGAATGTTTTTGGTGACACACATGGTTCGGTACAAATAAAAAGTTGTGGTTTTATGGACGGCATAAAGAAAAATATGATTGAGTAAACGAAGATGCAGTTAAGCTGTGGCGGTCGCGGCGAAGAAATCGTCCTTTTTAGGGTTCCGTGTCCGAAGGGTGAAAACGGAACACTATTACTAAGCCTCCGCTGTCCGTCCGTCTGTCACAGGGCTATATCTCATGAACCGTAAGAGGTTGAAATTTTCAGAACATGTGTATCTCTCTTGCCGCTATAGCAACAAATAATAAAAATAAAATAAATATTATAATTATTTTATCCCTTTACTTATGATATTTATATATATGTATTATTTATGATATCTATATAACAAACGTGACTTTTTTGGCTACTTTTGCTCTTAATTTGTCAAGGCTGTATCTCTTGAACTACAATAGACACATGAAATATTCTACAATTAAGTAACACTTCAACTGTAATAATTAAAAATACTAAAAATAAAATAAAGTATAAAATTGAAAGGGGTCTCCGAACAAGTGAAAATTTGATGTTCTTTGAAAAAGTTGCCTGATCATTACGATACGGAGTACGGAACTCTTCATGTGCGAGTCGACGCGCACTTGGCGGTTTATTTGAAACTCGGCCCGTAAACGTCATAAGAGCCGGCTAAGGAAGGGCATGGAAGGCACCAGGGGACCCTTCCTCTGGTGCAAGCCATCTTCGTGTCAGACACCTTCATTCCGATCAGCCTGCCAAGCGGATTGATTATGACAACACCTCCCTTGTTTGGTCTGGGAGAGGCATGTTTAGCAGTGGAGGTAAGTTTGCTGATGAGGAGGGATGCAATTAAATGGCATTACTAAGCTTGTTAGTGCATGTTAGTGATGCTATCGTAACTTCGATAGATCTAAAGTGCCATTTAAAGCCTATCTGGTTTGGTTGTCAAACTAGGCCTAGATCTCAGTACTCACTGGATCCCCGTGGTAAAAAACTCGAACTACACAAAATTAAAAAAACTTTGGTTCCTTGAATGTGAAAACACGATTGACAAGAAAATTACGATAAAAAAAAATTAAAGTGCACTGTTTCGCATTTAATTTGATCGAGATCTCAGAACTCTGCAGTCTATTGATTCGTAAGTTATTACTAATTATTTGGTTCCTTGAACCAGTTTCTTTATAAGTTGTGTAGTTTTTTTGTATATAAGCGAAACTTGACTTTTGCTTTCTCTGACGCCGTCTCTAAAACGTATGCTATGTCCCGCTCATATGAACGCGAAATCTTATGCCCTATGAACATCTTTAGGCACGCATCGCTCCCTCTTATGGTGGACAGCGAAGACAAATCGCGAACGGATTTTTAATTGCTCTCTATAGAAAACTCACCCTGCGCCTAAAACTATATATTCACTACCTACATCTTAACCTCTATATCTATCGAAAACGTTGGAGATCTCGATAATATAATCGATAATCGTTAAATGGCCATCATGAGTCACAAATTGACATATGTCGGGTTTTCACAAACCATAAGGAACCCTACGAGAGTGCCAGTCCTTTTCCGTTACAGATAACTGCGTATTCAGTTATTGCATCCACTTATGTATGAATGAAGTAAGTCTTCGTCAAATGTGGCGAGCGAGTTTGTAACGTATACATTACCATAAAAAGAACTTAAAATAGATTCGGGATATTTCTGATTCTTGAAAGGATTTTAAATGTATAAAAACACTGTATAATTATAAATACCTAACACCGACGAAAGAAATATATAATAAAACTAAACTATTAAATATAGGACAAATGTATACATACTCAACTTGCATCTTAATACGAAACATTAATTCTTCAACTTAATAAAATCAAACATACAACTGCGTAAAAAGAATAATCCCTACACATTTTACAAAATTTAATAAGCAAAATTTTCTTGACTTGGACCATATGTTAAAATGTTTTGTTTGAGCAACCTTGTTAATTATACCTAGTTCTATGCTTAATTTATTTTTGATAATGGTATTGCGACCAAATAATAGTTCTTTGATATTTATTATTTAACAAATGTAACGCCACCGAAAACTTAATAGAAGACGTGGAAGAGCGAAAACATCTAATACAAGTATATCATTATACTTAAAAGGTGTTTTCATTTATGGTAAAACTATTTGTATCTTTTATTACAGAATAAACATTCGTATTTCAATTAATATTTGTATTTTTACATTTAGAATCAAATATAAACTAGAATTAGCTAAGGCTCGTACGGAATACGGCAAGAAAACAAATTGTTTACGAGGGAGTGCAATTATTTAAGAGCTTGCCTACCGAGATCAAGGAATGTGCTAGCTTATGCATGTTCAAAACAAAATTAAACGTATATTGTTCATAGCCTAACATAAGCATCTATAAAAACCGAAGTGTTATCTTTTTGTATTAAACTCACCATTCCTGTCAAATATTTAACTTCCGTTTAAATAAATAAATAATAAATAATGCTGGACAATCCACACAGCATCATCTAGCCCCAAAGTAAGCAGAGCTTGTGTTATGGGCACTAGATGACTGATAAACTTAATACAATACATAACATAGATAGATATTTTTTATTATTATATAGAAAATACCCAGAACACCCGAAACAAATATTTGCAGATCGTACAAACATTTGTCCCAAGGCGGGAATCGAACCCGCAACCTTCTGCGTCGCAGGCGGACCTTCGCCCGCCGCGCCACATCGGTCGTCAAAATGTAATAAATAAACACGCTTTTGTCTGTGTTCCGAGTTTTAAAAATAGCATACAAACTACATATATTAGGTCCTTACATATGAAATTGGCGTTTTGTATGGGAGGAACAAAAAGTCGAATATTTTTTAATATAATATATTTAATTAATCAAAGTATGAACCATTATTTTCTATGCACTTTTGCCATCTTATAGGTAGTTCATTGATCCCTTTACTAAAAAAACCAGTCGGACGGGAATCAATAAAATCTTTGAAGGCGATTTGGACTGCCCCATCGGAGTTGAATTTTTTCCCTTGCAAGAAGTTATCCAAATTTCGAAAAAAATGGTAATCTGTTGGAGCAAGGTCCGGGGAGTACGGAGGATGTCTTAGACTTTCCAATTGAAGCTCTTCTAATTTAGTAGCCGTCTGTTGCGCAGTGTGTGGTCTAGCGTTGTCGTGAAGCAGCAGTGGCGTGGAGCGATTGACCAGCCTAGGTTGTTTAGCCGCTAGCTTTTCCATCATGGTTTGCAATTGCTGACAATAGACATCAGCCGTAATAGTCTGGCCAGATTTGAGAAAACTGTAATGAACAATACCGGCACTAGTCCACCAAACGCTTACAAGTAACTTTTTTGGGGTTAATTTTCGCTTGGGGCAGGATTTGGCTGGCTGGGCAGGATCCAACCATTGCGCTGAGCGCTTCCGATTATCGTAAAGAACCCATTTTTCATCACAGGTAATGATTCGGTTTAAAATACCTTCATTATTGTGCCGGTTTAGTAATGTAACGCAGCAGTCGACGCGCGTTTGCCGGTTTGCTTCAGTCAATTCGTGAGGTACCCACCTTTCAAGCTTTTTAATCTTCCCAATTTGCTTCAAGTGAATTAAAACAGTTTTATCACTAACATCGCAGCCTGCAGCTAACTCGGACGTGGTTTGCGATGGATCCACTTCCACAATAGCCTTCAACTCTTCATTATCAACTTGAGTCTCAGGCCGTCCACGGGGCTTGTTCTGCAGGTCAAAATTTCCAGAACGAAAACGTTGGAACCAAAAACGAACTGTGTTTTCTTTTGCAACACGACCGCCATACACATCATTCACCCTTCGAGTTGTTTCCGCAGCACTAGTGCCACGGCGGAACTCGTACACGTAAATAATGCGATATTTTAAGTTTTCCATTTTGTAAAATGAGTGACGCAAACAGAAAAAAACAGAAGAAAACAAAACAAATGAATGACGATCATCGAAGCACAAATACATGAGTCTATAGCTGTACAAATTTGAATTTGGAATTCCTTACCAAAGAGGAGAAATTTGTGATTAAAGTGGCCAGTACGAAAAACGCCAATTTCATATGTAAGGACCTAATATTAGAAGTACGGTGTATTGCCGTGTGAACCAGGCCTGAGACGGGTTGTGCGCATTATCTTACGAACACTTTTTCGTTTTCGTGTCCTTCCTATAAACGTAGTGCCTTGCAGCGCCCCTACCGGATCGATAAGAACTACTTTTCGTAATATGACAACGACCCAATAGTTTTTTACGAACGTGATGATAGATTTAGAATGTTTTTTTTAAATTAGATTTGAGTGATTTGTTGCACTTTGACATGACAGTGGCAGTCACATTTGCGGCATTGATATTATAAAAGTAAGTACATAGAGCACTAACAACAGCGCATAGGACGACTGAACTAAGTCAGAGTCTAGCCCAAACACATCAATGGTTATAAAAAAATATTTAACATACACAAATAACACTAAAAAATATAGAAAAAAAATATTCAATATAAAAAAAAGTCAAAAATTATTCGACATTTAAAAAATCGTTTAACAAAAGTTTTTTCGTTCGGTGTCCTGAATCACCTCCTTTCGGCTTAGTGAACTTGTTTCGTTGCACCCTGTATATTTTTTTCTATACACATACATACTATGTTTAGTTCACCATCACCAGTAATCTAATGTATAAAAACTTCTAAGTAATTAAAATTCCTATGCCAATCATTGTTTTTGTGAAATCGATTTGTCATGTATAGAAATTGTTATTTATCTATGTACCTACCTATCTACTTTTACTTGCCGTGTAAAGCCAGTTTTTTTTACTGTGCAAACTTTTATCTATCATTGTTGGAAATATGGAAGAAGGGAATCCCTCCCCCCTCCCTTCCCTTCTTCCATATCCTTCGCTTAGCAGTGGCATCCATTTGTGTCTTATATTTTTGTATGTGTTAACAAATTATTCAAGCAGTGCACCAAATAGCGATCACCAACGCGGGTATTATGGAATGGTTCCCATCATAAATTACGTGAGATGATTTTGGCGATTTCTTGTCCTTTTCCCTTGGTGAGCTGTGAGATTTTGCTCGACCCTTTCGAGATTTTTTTAAACGCGTATGTTATTGCGAATAATTTAATCTGTGCTTGATTGAAATGTTGTTGAGGGTTCGTAGTCAGTATTACAGTGACCAAATGACATAAAAAATAGGTACGATTGTTCATTTCGTGTTGGCGCGAGATTCAAGTTTGTTTGTGGTAATTTTTTCTGCGTTCTTAAAGTAGTCTGCCTCAAATCGTAAACGATTTTCTATTACAAATTTGAATCATGCGCCAGCACGAAACGAACAATCTTAAATAGGAAATGCATTTTGAATGCTAAGGTTCGTGGAAAAAACGTGATTTTACCGAGACCCACTATCTCACCCCCAGGTGAGATTGGGCGAGATTTAGCTCGATAATTAATGACACTTTAGCTATCCGTAGGGCGGATCGACGATTCTCGGTCGATTCACTCTATCGATTGCAATGGCAAAACTAACTTCTATCTGTCAATGTTAAGTCAAATACTTTCTTACTGTCAATATCAAATCACTATAGAAATCTAAAGTACATAATTAAAATTTGTTAATTGTTATGATGATAATTCGAAATTGTTAATAATAATTCGCCGGGCACATTTTTTTTATTAGACAGCTTTAACAGAGTGCAATGTAAACGTATGGTTACTCGAAATTTTCATGTTCTTTGTTGCACTCGTGTTATTGCCTTCTGTAAATAGCACACATATAAATTAAACATAATGACTAACCTTTACAACCATCAAAACGCAAAGCCATTTTACTACAATCAAATGAACAATTATATTTACTGAATAAATAGTTTTCTAATTTGGAAAAAAAAAACATTTATCCTTTATAAGGACTATTTAAATAACTCTATTAGATACCGAAAGTAAGTTCTCTTTAAAATACAATGACGGAAAAATAATAAAAAAAATGGGAAAACCGATAGACCAGAGGATACCGTTATTAAACATAACGGTATCGGCTTAAAAATAGGATACCGGAAGTTAATGTCTTTTAAAACCAAATTATGTTTTAAATCAATTATAAAATCAGTAAATAATTTCGTTAATCAAATATGTTATTATGTTATATATTATGTTATCGCCTTCTGTAAATAGCACAGTTTTTAAGATACGGTGTGCAGTGTGCAGTGCAGACGTAATAATGTAATTGGTGAAGAATAAATTGTTAAAGACATTGTTTCTCTGAAGAAACCCTCCCAACAGGACAGGAAGGAAGGAACCAGCCAGCTTATCCTCCTTCACAGATACAATATATTAAACTATGGAACCCATCATTTATTCGAGTGTACCAATCATCATAAACAATTGTTTATCAATAATTACTTTTGTTAGTCACACTCAAAACACATTAACTTCCAAACATTTTTAATTTGTAAAATTACGCGGTAAGATTAGAACGAAAATAAATTAAGGGGGCGAACCTAACGAGTTTGGTTGTCAAACTAGGCCTATATCTCAGTACTCACGGGATCCCCATGTTAAAAAACTTAAATTACATAAAATTCAACGTTTTTTCTTTCGTTCCTTGAAAGTGAAGTATTTTATTTTTGGTTCCTCTAATGTGAAACCACGATTGAGAAAAAAAAAACATTAAAGTGCACTGTTTTGCACATAATTTGGTCAAGTTCTCAGAAAACCTGTGGTCTATTGAAACTTCGTATGTTTTGAGACGTAGGTTATTACTAGATTATTTGGTTCCTTGAGTCAGTTTCTTCATAAGTTGTGTAGTTTTCTTGTAAATAAGCAAAAGCTTGATTTTTGCGCTTAAGCCGCCGTTTCAAGAACGTATTCTGTCCCGCTTCTAAGAACGCGAATTCCTATGCCTTTTTTTTACAAAATGGTGCGCATAGCGCCCTCTTAAGTTAAACACTAGGTGGTCCCAGAATAATCATATAGTACTACGTAATCGCTCAATCGCTCAATATTTTTGTTTATAACTTAAGTTATATCTGAGCGTCTGGTCGACGCGACGCGAGACCCGAGAGCTGGTAGTATATGGCGCAGCGCATCAGCATTGCCATACAGCGGGGCAATGCAGCCAGCGTCTTGGGGACGCTTCCGACTGGTATTGATTTGGATCAGTTGAGCTACCTGTAGATTGATTGCTACAGTCTGCAGTTAGCTTAATTGTTTTGAATTGTAAATACTAGTTGTAATTTGTTGCTATTATTTGATTGTAATTTTCTTTGTTAATAACATAAATTGTATTTTTTGACAAAAATCTTAAAATCCGAATAACCATGGTAGTGACATTATTTACAATGACATACATATACATAATAATGAAACAAGTTTAAATTACTAATATAAAACTGTATTTGAATAAGAATCCAAAGTAAACCTATTTTACAAATTCACTATTGCCAAGCTTAATCGGTTTTGCATTTAATAACCCCATACAAGTCTACCAGCGTCGAGGGCCATTGTCCGATTGATTGCCACTGCCCCCACCAATACTACTTCCACCATAGCCACTACCTCCGCCAAAGCCTCTACCCCCGCCATAATTACGGCCCAAAAGACTGTTATCAAAAGTCCTGCTACGACTTTTAACCCCTTTGAGTTTAGAAGGCAGTGCCTTTTTAGCAGTTTTATAGGTACTTTCCTCGTGACAATGTTTTTTTAGCAGTTTTATACTTTCCTCGTGGCAATGCTTTTTTACCACCTTTTCCTGCAGCCAAAAATTGATAGCTTCCCCATCCGTATTCATTAGAATCTTCTATATCTGGAGAATATTTGCCCGACCCATCAAAAATTTTGTTTATGTGGATTCCAGTATCAGAGTCATAATTATCGCTGTTGGCAATGTGCCATTGGTTTATGTTAAAGTGCTCATCTATATAAATTTCAATGCTACCTTCCTCGCTATGACCGGCACTACCTCCATAAGTTTCACCTCTGCTGTGATTTAACAACGTGTTTTACCTCTATGATTGACTTGCTCGGGGTAGACTTAGTACGTTCATAGATCGCATAGGAAAAAACTTAGACCCGGTGGGAGTACCATAACCTACATTGAAAATTGAAACACACAGATTGGTAGTAACGTCCATTGGTAGCTAGACAATAAAACATAAACAGTACAAAATTCTAAGACTTGTGTCCGAGGCGATGACGTTCCGTGCAGTACTAAGAATAAGTAAGTCCCTGAACTTCAGTCAGACCAAGCGTTGTTGTTAGTGCTGTATCTACTTACTTCTATAATATCAATGCCAGGAACGTGACTGCCGCTGTCAAGTCAAAGTGCAACAAATCACTCAAAATCATTCCAAAATTATTTTCGAGTTCGTAAGGAATAAAGGTAAAAAACTATTGCATCATTGTCATACCACGGAAAGTATACCTCTCGATCCGGTAGAGGCGCTGCAAGGTCTTAATTCTTTATTGCACTAATAAAAACAAATACATGTAAAACTTAAAACTAGAGAGATTATGGCAAAGGCGAGCTTAACCCTAAAAGAGTTCTCTTCCAGCAAACCTTATTGGGAGAGAGAGACAAATTTGTTACAGTGGGTTCGTGTGCAAATACAGATAGAAGATTGCCTTAGCCTACATAGTTAATAAACTACTACATATGTATAATAATATATTATGCTACCTATAAAAATATATAACATACATAAAAATAACAATTCTATAACTACATACGCATTTAAAATAAGTACATAAACTAAATACCTACATCAAAGTCATGAAGATAGGTAATGCTCTTGGACTTTACGCTTAAAGATGAAGAGAGAGGGGCTGGCGCAAATATCATGAGGGAGAGAATTCCATAACCTGACCGATTCGACGGTGAAGGAGCCACCATAGCGGCTGGAAGAATGCACAGGAAACTTCAGAAGAAGGGACAATGATGTTCTACAGGGTTTATCGCGGGGGTAAAGAAACTCAAACCGCTCACGGAGGTACGAAGGAGTAAGAGGATTGTTCAGAATTTTGTATAGAAGTGTGAGAACGTGCAAATCACGCCGGCGACGGATTGGAAGCCATTTTAACTGAGCTCTGAACATTGAGACGTGATCATATTTACGCAAACCGAAAATAAATCGGATGCATAAATTTTGAAGTCGTTCTAACTTGTTGATAATTTCCTCCGTGGCGTCAAGGAAACAGGAGTCAGCGTAATCTAATAGGGGAAGAAGGAGTGATTGAGCTAATGTGACTTTAGTTTGTATAGGAAGGAACTTCTGAAAACGCTTAAGGGAATGAAAGGAATAGTGGACTCGCTGGCTGATTGCATTGACGTGCTTTTGCCAGGATAACGTGGAGTCAAATATGACACCCAGATTCTTGGCAGAAGCAGAGTAGCAGATATGAGAATTGCTATAGAAGAGTGGAGATATCGGTTTTTGCTGAACTTTGTTCAGCATGTATGAGCTACCGCAAATTAGAGCTTGGGACTTAAAAGGGTTGACCAAAAGACCAAAGGCCTTTGCCCACGCGTTAATGTTGATGAGGTCAGTGTTAATTTGGTCAACTCCCAAGGAGATCTCATCAGCCTTAAAGTGGCAATAGATCTGCAGGTCGTCTGCATACAGGTGAAACTTAGAAGAAATGATAGAGGTAATTGCGTTAATGAAGATGGAGAAGAGGAAGGTGCTAAATGTATAGGAAGGAATCGAAAACAAAGAAATTATTTGTAAGATAATGAGCACTCAGTTATTTTCCCTAGGATTTTAAAGAAGTTGCATGTTCTAATATATATAAAAAAAATCTGATTCTTATCTAATTCATGTTACCATTGAATACGTTACATACTTATTCATAAAAAAAACTCATAAATAAGGTACATAATACCGGTTTTTTTATCATCTTGGTAGAATTAATTTATTTCACAACATATCAGTTTTATTAATACCAATAGCCCTCACTGCCCCGAAGGTGTTTATAACCAACATCGCCATATTTTACCCTTCATGTTGAGCGCGTTCCATACCACCACCGCCATTTTTTTTATTCAAGAATTGATAACTACCCCATCCGTATTCTTCAGAACCTATCATATATGACGGAAATTTGCCTGTTCCATCAGACAATTCATCTATGTAAATTCCAGTGTCACCAGGGCCATAATGATTGCTGTCCCCAGCGTTTCCTACTCCCCCATTGTTAGTGTTATCCCATACGTCATAGTGCTCGTCTATTCCAATTTCAAAACTTTTCCCACCTCCTCCTCCATGCCCGCCATTCCCTGCATGACCACTACCCCCAGTATAGCCACCACCGCTTGGAAAACCATTGCCTTCTCCATGCCCACCATTTCCTGGATAGCCACCGCCTCCTCCATGTCCACCATTCCCAGGATAACCACCGTCATGTGCTCCATTCCCAGGATGACCCCCACCCCATGGATAACCACCGCTCCCTCCATTCCCGCCATTTCCTGCTTGTCCACCACCTCCCGGATAACCACCTCCTCCATACCCACCATTTCCTGGATAACCACCACCCTCTGGATAACCACCTCCTCCATGCCCATCATTCCCTGGATAACCACCACCCTCTGGATAACCACCGCTTCCATGCCCACCACCAAATCCATTACCGCTCAACTTATTTCCTTTCATCTTCAGATTTCTGTCCTTTTTGGGTCCATTTTTTTTGCCTGTAAGTTGCCAAAATGGGGCTCGTTACACTGAAAAGGGCATCGCAAATTGCCTCCGGCTTCGGAGTGTACTTGAAATGCAATTTTTATTTTAGTTCACTGACGCGTAATTTGTTTTTTAAAATTATCTTTGGGGATATCCTTTTTTTATAATGCTATCTATATTGAGGGTTATTAGTAATTCACTGACACTGCGTGAACTGCAGGTTTAACCCATCATCACGAACACGTTTGTGAAGACGCCAGGTCTTAATTCTTGTTTGGTATTGGTAGTAGGTAACCCCCTCCCTTCAATAATCGTTCTATATTTGAAACTACACTCAAAAACGGCTCTGCCCTAAATTCACAGGGGGTGTGGCAGTAGTAGATCGGTCTTTAGTAATACTTTGGGTTCCGGACAAACGTGATTATTTATTTTTGAATTTGCATTAAGAAATAAGGCCGGGTGTCTTCACGAACGTGTTCGTGAAGATGTGCAGAACCTGCAGTTATCGCAGTGTCAGTGAATTGCCAATAACCCTGTACCTATATTTATCTGCATAGCCGTGTAGGCCAGTCCTTATTCTTGTTGAACCCTACCACATCACAACTGGCCGGGCGAGTGTCATTCTTAGGCACACAGGTTATTTTTGTCATAGTCTGCTGCGACAAAATTATGAGACAAAAGTAAAAACAAACTAAATAATAAATAAGCTTTACGAAATTGCAGTTTTTAGATGTTATACTCAACCTTTTTGAACCAATAGATTTTCTCTATTGCAATCTCTGTGTCTTATCCCTCTTGTCATGATGTTGTACCTAAAATCACAATAATGTATTCATTTAATTTGTATGTGGGTATGTTACTTAATATTTTATCTTCGCCGATTGTCTGATTATTTTATTTTATATAGAGGTAGAAAATTATGCCGAGGTGGTTTTTCACAATAGTTATAATCATGAAGAATTATTGATCATGAATTAAAAAAATAATATATTTACTTTTTGTAGAAGAACTATGAACTAATGAATTTATGCTCTACTAGGTTCTCACGCATTTTAATCAATATGCAATAAAATTAATCCAGGCTGTTCAAATGCAGAATTTATTCCCGATCCATCTAGAAGTTTTAGCGTGAAAAGATAAAAATCATCCAAACTTTTGCATTTATAATAAAAGGCAGTAAAAGGGTAACTGTAAGTAGGTACTGTGGTAGTTTACGGTAGTCAGTATAAACTGCCCTTACTTTGACAAAGAGTTGGCCAACATGTCATAGGATATCGTCACAGTTTGCGTGTGCTTGTCAAAAGTCACTCTCGGGGTGCTTATCTTATTCTCCACCGTCACATGTACAAACTTTATCGCCATACACGGTGGTTCCTGTTTTGAAGTAAAATAAAAGTTTTATTTACAAATTGAGAAAACCTATAAGATTATTCAAGTAAGAACTATTTGCCCACCATTTAAAACAGGAGAGGATTAGACATCTTAAACGACATGATAACTTCATAAGTAGCATCACAGAAGGAAATTTGACGGAAGACGAGGAAGAGGAAGACCAAGAATCAGCTATATGAGTGAGATCAAGGAGAAAGTTGCTGTCATGTCGTTTATAGAAGTAAAATACACTGCATTGGAGAGAGAAAAGTGGAGGAAATTGCATCATTACACCGACAAGAGCTAAGCTCTTTTGTTTCTAATACTTAGAACTATTTAAGACAAAATCAGTTGATCACTCGCTTGACAATAACTCAAAGCACAGTGGAGCAACAGCTACAACGTAGATGATAGATACATAAAAAATTCATAAATTGGTTAGCAATGCCTTAAAGCCTATGTCAGGTTTGTCTAAGCACTGGGTTATTTTTATTTTTAGAATTTATTATTAACTACTGTGGTTTAACGCGTCGCTTAGTAAAATAAATAATCCTAAATCTTAAACAAAACAATCAAAGATAACAGTCAAAATAAACACACACATTGGTAACTATTTTCTATGCATTTACTTGTCTACGACCGGAATGTTGCAAAGTTCATGAGATAAAGCCACGAAAATTAGACAATTCTATTAGTGGATAAAAAGTGTAAAAATTACAACTCTTGTTGAGCTATTTATTTAAGGTTACAGAAAAGAAGGTCGTTCAAGATTGAAATCCATCATTTCAAAGTAACTGGCTCAGCGCATCGGTATTTCCATACAGCCAGCAGCGGGTCAATGCAGCCAGTATCTGGCGGCCGCTTCCGATTGGTATTGATATGGACCAGTCGAGGTTCCTCTAATTTGTTTGCAACAGTCTACACACAGCTCGCTGTTTTATTTGTAAATACATATTTGTTTCTATCTAATAGTTTAAGTAGTAATTTTCTTTGTAAAGGTTTATTTTAAAAGTAAATAAATAATAATAGTAAATATACGACTAAGTACTTACCTCTAGGCGTACTGAAATTGTTTTTTGCAAAGGTATAATTTGCCCCGACTGTTTGGAAATGGTTAGAAAATTTGGATTATTAGTTCCGAATGTCCAAACCGTAGCACAGGTTTGTCCAACCAAACATATTGCTGCGAAAAATAACGTTGCATGCCTCACATACATGGCTTATGTTTTAACAATGAAAGGGAGAACTATTAAATTCATGAAAATTTTATAGGCTATTTTATAGAGAACTACGTAGCAATTTGCTTTAGGGCCCCGCAATAGGTTACGTTTAGCTACAAAGTCTCTCTAACCCATCTAACGCAGGGAGATAAATGATTCGGCGATAAAGCCAAACCTAGAAAATTCGTCTCATTAGAATGACAATTTATGCCTTGGAGCAATCGCTCTCAGCGATAAGGCCGTCTTTTGTACTGTGTTTAATCTTTTATTTAGAAATAAGATTTTTATTTATACTAAAAAATACAGGGTTATTGGTAATTCACTGGCACTGCTTGAACAGCAGGCCCGCCATCACGAACACGTTCGTGAAGACAGCCTTAATTCCTAAAATCACTTGTTTTTTTCTGCTCTTATTATAAAGATTTTATTGATAGTTCTATAATATAATAATGGAACCCAGATCTTATATTTGATTGTTTTCACTCGACAAAAGAATTTATAATAACTTAATTTAATAGTCATCATTTCATCATGCAAAATAACCTTCTTACTTCAAATACCTACCAATTTTGAATACCCTACATAATTAGGTACTTAGCAATAAAATCAGGTATGAGCATTCCAATTTTTTAGTTTTTATATGTTTAACTATTTCTGCCCACTTCGCACGTTCTTTTCCGGGATAAAAAGTATCCTACGTCTATCCCCCGGGATACCGTCTACCTCCCTACCAATTTCATTAAGGTCCGTTTAATCGTTTGTGCGTAAAAAAGTAAAAGACAGATGACTTTCGCTTGTATAATATAAAAGTTCTGACTGCTGCCCGCAGCTTCGCACGCGCTTTTCAAGTACCTAGCTTATGTCTGTCCCCGGGATACCATTTACCTCCCTGTTGAAATTCATGAAGATCCTTTCAGTCGTTTAGACGTGAATAGTTAACAGACAGACAGATAGACAGACAGACAGAGTTACTTTCGAATTTATAATATAAGTATGGCAAGTATGGAATATGGATGGATTTAAATAATTTGTATGTTATGTCATGCATGGTGAAGTCATGTAATCTGGTTCGACATTTATATACACTGGCCTACACAAGAAATACTTTCGAAATAAAAAGGACTCGAAAAAGAGTTTAATTTTCTATAAAAAAATATTTATTAATATTTAGATGAATGGGAGAATATTCCCCGAAATCGGTTCCGAAACCTCGTGTTGAATATGCCAAACCGGCTCGTAGCTGTTATCAGAGCCCGAGGAGGCAATACCAGTTATAAAACATACATATAAAATGTTAATTCAGTTTTTGGACACTAAAATGGCTATATTATTATTTTATCTCTTTTTTAAGTTAAAAATGTTACTAATGTACAGTTTACTATAGTTTCAAAGAAAGCTGATAAAATTTGCTATAAAACGTGTTTTATTTTAAATCGCTAACTTCAACAGTACAAAAAAAAAATTAAAAGTGTGATACTTAGTTTTGCAGGCCAGTGTAGTTGAACAAGTCTCTCGCTTGCAATATTTCTGATTAGACTTTTTTTTATGAAGGACTAGCTGCAGCCCGCGGCTTCGCACGCTTTTTTCCGGAATAAAAGGTAGTCTATGTCCGGCCCCGGGATACCATGTACCTCGCTGCCAAATTTCACCGAGATCCGTTCAGCCGTTCTAGAGTTATAAATAGTGTAACTAACACGACTTTCTTTTATATATATTGATATCTTTCTTTTCAGACATTATTGGCTCAAATATTTCGTAAAATTTAGTTAAAAATCCCATTCCAAACTATTTCGTATCAGTATCAAGAAAGCGATAATCATTTGATACCGCACGGACAAATGTTGCAGGCAGGATGTTGGACAAGATTTACAGTTTTACACCGGTCCACTTTGACCCCTCTACAGAACGTACAGATACACTGCTAACAATAACTTACAAGCCCTTTGTTAGGTGAATTACTTTGTGCTGTATCTAATATACGCTTGCATTAGGTAAAGGGTTTTTACAACAATTTACACAAATAAAATATGATCCTTTTATAGTCCGGTTCCCTTTAACAAACGGACTTTTGAGCTATAAAAGTCTCAGAAGTCCGGTCGACTAAATTAGTAGGTAACCGAATCTCTGATACACCACAATAACTAGCTCATTTGGAAACAAAATACTACGATTACTCTTTACTCTGAAAATAATAATAATAAATAATGCTGGACAATCCACACGGCATCATCTATAGCTCCAAGTTAAGCAGAGCTTGTGTTATGGGTACTAGATGACTGATAATACTAAATACAATAATTTATTGATAATAATAAAAGCGTGAAATTCACTCTATCTGTCAAATTTCTTTTCATAAATAGATGGCTGAAGTAATCATCAGTATTTCGAACTGAGTTAGATCAACCTTCCTATGAGTGGATGTTCCTATGGAAAAGTGCGCGCGAAGCCGCGGGCTAAAGCTAATGCAAAATAAATCGAACAGCAGTTAGCGTGCACTTCTTAGGACACCTCCGTAGATGCGTGCCTCAAACCATATCGATTAAGTCTAGATAATATCGATACGGTATCGATTACGATCATCAGAACACTTCCTCTTCTCTATTTTGTAACGGCACGGTAGCATGAAGCTAAATCGATTTATATTTCACCAATTATTATAATAGATATCTTGCAGACATAGGTATGTACTTTATTCTACACTTTCTTATAATTTTACCAAAGTTACATTTATGGATTACTTTGTTTCTGCCCGCGGCGTCGCATGCGTTGTTTCTATGGAAACGTTTAAAGGTGATTTTTATCCCATGGGAACTGATTTATGGGATAAAAAGGAGCCTATGTTTTATTCTAGGTTTAAAACTACAAATATAAAAAATCTCAGACCGATCCGTTCGGTGATTTTGGCGTGAACAAGTACCCATCAAACATCCATCCATAGATCAATATATCCATCCATCCATAGATCAATATATCCATCCATCCTTCCTCGCAATTTATAATATTAGTTAGTGATGTGATTCAGTTCGATCCGTTCGTTAGTTTTGGCGTGATTAGGTAACAAACATTCATCCATCCATCCAAACTTTCGCATTCATATTACATGTGTGATGTTTATAATTCAATTTAAGTATAAGTAAGTTTGTACGAAACATGCGTAAATACAAACGTATGATCCACTGTTGTTTTTACAGAGTTCTTACATACTTGTTTTTAATTATGATGACATTGAGCCATCGAGCACATACCCAATAGAGAGGAAATATGGTGTTTCGAATTCTGAAACTGATAAGTGTTTTTTCACTAATACAATGTCAACTCTCGCTTGCTATACTAGTGTTGTGCTGACATAATAAAATAATGTATCGATACTCCCGGTGTAACAAGAAGTAATTAAAATTTATACATTTGATTAAGTTATTTGATCAGCGTAACTTTTATAAAAACTCCGAGAGTTTGCATATTATTTCATCGATATAGTAAAAAATGTAACTATGTTTTTATTTAACAATGCTCATTCATTTTCAATTATTGATAAAGATTGCTCATAGCGATTATTAATGGTAAGTTCCTGTATAATTCGTTCTTTCTATCTAATATAACATTGGCATATTGAGTGCAATACACGTATTTGATTTGTTTGCTTATTAAAATCAAAAACTCACTATTATTGAGATAAATAATTTTCGCAACACTCATAGTTTATAAACATTAACTATCGATATCGATAAAAATATTTAATTGCCAACTCGAGTGTGATGCTTTACTTTGAGTCGGCCTATCGGAGTGCAGTGGTTGCCAAAGTGATTTGGCGGAATTGTTGTCTAAACAAAATAAATGTAATTTCCTCTCTATTGGGTATGTGCTCGATGCATTGAGCTTTGCTATGAATTCTACGACTTTTGTTTGTTATTTATGTTTGGTAATTTATTTATTCCTGTAAACAAAGTGTTGTAAAAATATATCACGCCCAATAATTATCACACGCACCATATAGATATAATCAGTAGAGCACATGCTCAATCCATCAATAACCTGTCATACGTTCATGTGATATACACATCATATTTGTATTTATTAACATTAACGCGTGAGAAAGAATATTAATTATTTGACATCCGGTTAGATAAAGATAGAGATACATTTATTTGGCCATTAATAGGTATATACAGGTTTGACAAGAACTAATAAGTAGGTACATGAAGGTACATTTACATAGACACAAATACAAGCAGATAGTAGGTAGCGAATGATGACATTGAAGAAGAAAAAAAAGATCAAGCACAAAAAACCAAATGAGAAATAATAATGTTATCAATAATTATTAGCCACACACAAGTACATTAAAGGTTCTGGAGGCTGATCAAAAAGCGTATGAGTTAAGCTCTGCGCACAGTAAAAGCGCACCGCTGCATTGCAGCACAAAAATGTGCATTATCTATGAGCTTAAATTCGTTACATTTGAATACATTTTACAATGACAGCATCAAAGAGCAGCCGCGCGTGGGCCACTCGCTTGCCGCAACCTAGCCACTCGTTGCTTGAAGCTTTCTTTACCGCAAGCGTCAAGCGCCCGCGAGAAGTAGCCGCGTGGACTGATTGCTTGGCTGGACCGTGCGTGGCATGGACTGATTGGGTTAAAAAGCTTTCTGATAAGCGTCGTCGCGTCGCCGCGGTGACATGTTGGTTGCTAGCAGTAGCCGCGTGGAAAGCATGCGGCCAACACAATTTGATTCAGAGTGGTGCGGGTGCTGAGTAGAAGAGGTGCGGCTTTAATGTGCGCACTCCTTTAGCCTGTTTGCCCTAATTTGGTTGGAGATTATTATCTTGTTGGATCAATTAGAGCTATGTTGGTCGTGTCAAACTATTGGTATTTTGACTTGCTTAACTTAGCATATTTTGTATACAACTTGGTACTAGGTGTAACAGCAGAAGGCAGGAACCACACAAATAGAAGAAGTATAACAATGCCAATGCTTTCTGTAACAGGCAAATATACAGAAGAAAGCTGCTTACTCTCTAGTAAGTTCCCTAATCGACTGTCACGACACTCCACGGGCTGATTCGGACGATTTTTACTAACAGAGATTTTTACTTAGAGTTACTAAGTATTATTATTTTGTTATATGTATAGTGTATTATTTTAGTAAGTAGGTATTATGTGTATTAGTTAGTAAAAATAGTTTTAATTAATGTTGTAAAGCACCGCCATCCTCTATTTTTCTCACCATCGATTTGGTTGCCTGGAAGAAATCGCTTTAAGCGATAAGGCCGCCAGTTTCATTGCTGTTCCCTACATTATGTTTAATGAGTACTATCTGTTTAATAAGGTGATGAATAAAGCATTATCTATCTATCTATTTTTAGGTACGCTAGTACCGCTAAACTCAGAAGATGTTAAATATATTAATTATTTTAAATATCTATGTTAAATATGTTAAAGATCAGATCATTCAGTAGTTCCCATTACATACATGCTAGGCTATTAGCACCAAGGTACTTACGGGCCTCACAAGGAGGTTTCTTGTAATCTGAAACCTTTTTACCTTCATTGCTCATTATAGCTACCTACCTGAATGGTATGCCATTATAATTAGGTAGAGCCATATAAATAAAAACGTCAGTGTAAATGATACAACTGCATACAATGTTGGATAGGCATTTTAATAATTGTGATATTAATTTGAATTGGAAACATATCGTCTTATTGGGCACAGTGAAGATAAAAGAGAGTCAAAACATGGTAGAGAAAAGAAAACTACTCTCCAAACGTCTTGATAGAAATCCTCCTTTTCTACTCACATTTTTGTATATAGGACCTTTTGGTCTTAAACCTAAAGAAATTAGTTTATTTCTTTTAGTTGTTTTATTTGTAATGTTTGTACGATCTGCAAATATTTGTTCCGGGTGTTCTGGGTATTTTCTATATAGTATAATAAAAAATATCTATCTATGTTATGTATTGTATTAAGTTTATCAGTCATCTAGTACCCATAACACAAGCTCAGCTTAGCTTGGGGCTAGATGATGCTGTGTGGATTGTCCAGCATTATTTATTTATATATTTATTTATTTTGAGCAAAAATTTTTTGTTCCTTTTCTTATGTTCTGCTTTCTTTCAGTCAGTATTCAGAAGATATCTTATATTCAAGGTTTATCCCATTTCATGATATGTTTTTCCCCTCCCATTTGACGCCTAAATTATTTCAAATTTGAACCAGCTGCCCTGTTTACACTATCCAATGAAACCAATTATTAAGCGAATTATCCTGTTTTTATGAAGGCGCGGTCATTAGTGCCATAATAAATCTCACGATTGTCTGTCCACGTTAAGGGCTTCATTTACTCTCCGATGACATGAGTTTTTTAATTGAAATCACAAGACTGGCCCCTCAAAATCATTTAAAACGATGCGACAAAATTGTTTTGTATTGATTTGATGTCATTATCATATTGACAAGTTTCTGCTGAAGGAATTTCAACTTTAACAGCTCTAGTTAAAGATGAATATAAAAAGTTGGGTTTTACAGGAAATTTTATTTTAACGCTCAATTATTTAAGTTTATTAACAACCTTTAAAGACAGCAGGCAGATACTGGATGCGGCAATCTGAAGACAGGGCGCTATGACCCATTATTCGGTCATTAGGGGAGGCCTATGTCCAGCAGTGGACTAACATAGGCTGATGATGATGATGTTAGGTAACCTTTACATGTTAAAGGGGTTTCGCCGGGGTAGTCCTACCTATGCGGTTATCCTACTGTCACTAAAATACTCGGCGGGATACCGCGGGCCGCACGAAATCCAATCGAAATTTACAAAAAACCCCGTTTTACGTCTTAAATAGCAAATAAAAAAAACGATCACCCAATTAAAATTTTTGTGACGGGGTTAGATAGCTTAAAGTCTAATTCTTAATAAACACTAACAAAATTGTATGAATCAGTATCCATATGGAAGTAGTTCCATCTGGATACTAATTCATACAATTTTGTACATGTTTATAAAAAAAAGGGATATTTTTTTAATAAATTCGTAACAAAAACCCCATTTAAAAAAATCCCTAGTGAATTTGGTCGGCATGTTATTTTAAAAACATTTACACATCTTTAACTATCCAACGAGGTTATAATCAATGCACTTTGCTACACTATTGCAGAAAAAATACGCATAAAACATTTTAAAAAAAAATTACTTATGTAATAATCTAATGGGGTAAGATCGGGACCCGGGACTCCTAGCTGGCCATGGAATAGATCCTCCTCTACCAATGCATCTGTTCGGAAAATGCTAATAAACCATTGACGCACACTAGTCCTGTGGTATGCGGGGCAGCCATCATTTTGGTAAATCATAGGTACCTTGGGGATCGCTAAGAAGGCCAATAACTTCGTTTCTTAAAAACTATTCGTATGCGTCACCGTTTAAATACTTAGGCAAGAAATAGGGGGCAATTAAATTGGTATCAATTATTCCCATTCAAAAATTTTGTGATAAACGTCACGTTACGTTACACACAGTTACACGTTAGGAATCAGGCACTTTCTCACCTCGTTAAACAAAGTACTATTGGATGCCAAGTCGTCGGGAAAGCAATCAATCCAAACTTATTCACTAGCCAATTCATCACATTTGCCCGTATTTTTCCTGCAATAGTGTAAATAAGTGCATTTATTTATACCTCGTTGGATTGCTAGAGATGTGTAGATGTTTTTAAAATAACATCCCGACCAAATTCACTATATTATTTTTTTTATGTGGTTATTTTTATTTTTATAAACATGTCCTATAACTTCCATTATGGATTCAAACAACTTTGTTAATGTTTATTAAGAATTAGACTTTAGACTATCTAAACCTGTCACTAAAATTTTAATTGGGTGATAATTTTTTTTTTAATTCGTTAGTAAAGACGTAAAACGCGGTTTTCCCAAAAAAATACGAATATACGAATTTGTCAATAACGGTTCACTTTTGCATAATACAATATGGGGTCAAAATAGTTGCAAATGGTCTCCCCCAGCAGCCCCTAAAAGGATCAGGTCTAATTTCCAATAACCCTGCATTATTACTGCTTCTGCTCACGGCTTCGCACGCGTTTTTCAAGTAGTTTATGTCCTACGTTAAGTTCCATTCAGCCGAAAAAGAAAAAGGTAACAAACTGAATTACTTTTTTGCTTTTATATCAGCTAGAAACAGTTTGTTAAGGAAAAAGAAAAGTCACGGGAGGTTTCACTTTTTCCGGGCAATTATAATAATTTTTATCATAAGAAATAGGTAGAATCCTTCATTCGGACTTCAAGGACAATTAAAAAGAAAAATTTGCTAAATGGCTTTGTTCGTTCTCTTAGTGACTCTTAGTTTTGGGGTCGCACGCAATCGCTACACACACATTTAGGATAGATTTTCGTTCACCATAAATTTATTTATATGTGATTATAATGCCTTCACTTTTCGTGAACAGCAATTCAAAAATTGCAAAATTTCAGCCGATCCGTCCATTGGTGTAGTTTCATACATCCAACTTTCGAATTATAACGTAGTGAGGTCTGGGTTCCAACAACCCCAAATGTCTGAAACGCTTCGTTAGCGCGATCTACGCCTCGTCCACTTTTACTAGCGACATCTAGTTACAAATAAAGTGCGAATTCGAAACTCCCCGAATCTGAGTTTAAAAGCATTCGCTGACTGTACCAAGCCTCTCTATCAAACAATGTCTGATATATTTTGTGAAAAAATACTGATTTCTATAATTTGTTTATTTTAGACAACAGGACCATTGTTTTGTTGCTATATTTAATTATTAAAAATTGGATTGGCATACAACTATAATAATTGAACTAAAGCGTAAACTTACACATTTACATTTACATTTTTTTACGATTTTGCACTTGTGCTTGTTGCAAGTTGTGTTACAAAAATAAACAAGTGACTATTTCATGGAAAAATCTTGCTTTTTTTATATTTACATCACAATCTTACTAGACTTAATTAGTAAACAACTGGAAAAAATCTTCTTTAAACATAGACTCAATGATTATACCTACTTGCATGATACTTTTCTTGCAATCTTCAGAAATTACAGCAAGAATCCCACTCGTTTACGTATTATTCTTTAGATAATATTAACGTCATTATCGATGCAATCGGCTCTGGACCGCTATTCATGGCGTCGCGTCGTTTAGGGGACGTATGCAGGCTGATCATGATAATGATGTACATATATGACGTAGGTACCTAAATAATAGTAGAATGAATAGAATAAAATATAAAACTCCACCCACCGTTGAGATAAATCAGATATACATAAGTTTACTGGCCACATCCGTTTTAATTTATAATCCGGCCAATTGGATTATTGTAAGCTCTTGTGATTGCGGATGTTAAAATTAATATACCTAATAGACTTGATTGTTACTAGAGTTATTGTGGAGCAGCAGAACCTTAACGCCTCCATGATTATTAATAGCGTTGATAAATGATTAAGTATTGTAAAGTGTCTGTATTAATGTAGACTTGTACGGAGTAGTTTAAAGACCTCTGCTACCGGATTCGTACGCGCTACGTAGATTCGCAAGATAACTGACTACCGAATTGTAAACCTTTTGTCCAGTTGTAGGACAAATAAAAACTAGCATTTTGTCGTGTCACCGCTTAGTAACTATATCATCAAACTTAGTAACTATATCTTCAAACTTAGGAACTATATCTTCAAACTTAGTAACTATATAATATTTAGTAACTATATCTGGTCGCTGTAGGTGAAGGAACTCTAATAATTTTGGTACTGTCATCATCACATCACAAATGACGTTGTTGATAAATAGTTTTACATGGTTTAATACATTTTTTTTTATATTTTGTTTCTTATTATAACCGATCATATTATGTTCTTTTTAAGTTTATTCTTTGATAGTGGCAAAGTCGTAGCAACAAACAGGGAACATAAATAAAGAATTTGAGTTGAGTTGATAGTTTTATTTAACACCCTGTAAAGTAAACGAGTCAAGGCTCGGTATGACTAGGCCAACATAAAACTGAACCAAATATAAATTAAAGTGAATTAAATAATAATATCTCCTTTTTCAAAGCGTCAAAGTCATAGATTTAAGTTCGGGAAAATAATAGGACTGTTGTAGTCCTATTATTTTCCCGAGCAAAACAAACGGGACCATTGTAAAATAGTGTAGATAATTTGAAGTGACCACACACCATTTGCAATGCGGACAGTCTCAATAAGGTCTTGCTGCGGAATCTCGTGACACTATCGTGACATGCAGTCACCATGCTGCCCACTCCATATGCTGGGATAGGGTTACATGGCGCCGCCGGTTGGTTGAATTAAATTATTAAACAAAGCAAACACGTTTTGTTCATTTTGTAATTTTCATCTCAAGAATTTCATTTTGGTAATTTTGAGTATTTATTTGATCTTGATATCTACGTTCCGTTACTTCATTATTAATTTTAAAATAAAGGGTGTCTAAGAAATAAATAAAAAAAATTGGGTGTTGCCCGCCACAGGTAAGTTAGTGAAAGTTCGGGGACTCGGGGGTCATTTCACTTACTTGCCGCGTTAATTTTTTTTTAGTAGTAATAAAAGTTTCACCTAACCGCAACGCGCTTATTAGAGATACTGAGTAGATGAAATATGTACTACCGTTGAACGGGCGCTCTATAGAATCAACCCACAACCGAACTGAGATCGCCAACCCCCAATCATGCCAATCATGACAATTATGACAAACCCCCCTAAACATTGACCTGACTTACGAGTACAGTGGACGTCTTACGGCTGAGGTACAACCTGTTATTTTCAATAAAATATTTTTTATACAGACTGTCTCGATAAACTGCTTATCCATGTAACCCATTCTGAATCTTCCCGCGCCATTGTAAGTCCTCCCGCGAAGGCGCCAGAGCGTCCCGCTTTGCACAATCGCCGGTACACCCTACAAGAAATGTGTCTTATTAGCCGCTCTTTGCAAATGCCATGCGCTACACTCAATAGGGACCTCGCCTTTCTAGGACATTATTGGTGACACGAGTCTTAAACTAACAGTTATGGATAAATAATAAATAAATAAATAATAAATAAATAATGCTGGACAATCCACACAGCATCATCTAGCCCCAAAGTAAGCAGAGCTTGTGTTATTGGTGCTAGAAGACTGATAAACTTAATACAATATATAACATAGATAGATATTTTTTATTATATATAGAAAATACCCAGAACACCCGGAACAAATATAAATGGGGAAGATCGGTTATTAATTTGGATAAAGACATCATGATTACTTTAAAACTTGTAATAATAGTTATCATCAAAGAGAATACTTAATGTTTTTCTGTAGAAGCCAACCAACCATTGAAATTATACAAAAGAACCATTTTTGATAAGATAAAAACACTTTTATCGTGCGATATAGGATGTATGTTGTTTTAGTTTCTCTTATATTATAATAAGTATAAATAGTTGCGCCTAAAATATGATATTTCCATTAAGATTGTTCTAAACTAGCACAATACTTACAATAAAATAGTTACCAAAGGTAATACAATGAAAGAACCAGGGCGTGCCTCGACGCCCACCGCTTTGTAGAGTAGGTACCTACCAGTGGGGACTGCCCGTGACTTTTTCCGCTTTAATTTACTTAGAAACTTTAACAGTTTCGGCATTTACCTCGTACATTCAAACTTACTGTACCTACGACAAAATTCAGTTAAACATAAGTTTTTTGTAGAATCCCAATCTTCAATAACTTATAAAAAAAAAAGAATATAGTACTGGGTCCATCCAACGACCCCCAACTGGACCGGAATGGTTGCTGCTTTGATTTGAGGTTGCTACTTACCTCAAAATTTTATGTCGTTAAATAATCCCTTTTTTTTTAAAGCTCTTCGATTTCCTCAAGAGCTATTACAGGCTACCTTTTATCGACGACAGGAGTAAAGCTGCATACAGGCCTGTAATGTTTTAAAGGTGAATAGTAGTCTACATAGGAATCTACGAATTCATCTTGTGACTCACCGTCTTATGAGTCAGTCAAACCGAAACTTAACTTTGTAATGTAATCGGTGTACGGATCGTACGCCGGCCTCTCGATAATAAGCATAATTGCCTTATCGGTGTCCTTGCCGTGTCCTTGCTTTCACTGATAACGTGGCTAAAATCAGACCTTTATGACAGTGATCATATGTCTTTGTGAGAGCCTCCTTGAAGGATTCATTTGTTTCATTCTAATTAATAAAAAAAATATATATATTTCACAACAAATAGGTAGTTAGTGTAGTCACAAAACTGTTTGTGTGTAGTCAAACTAAAGAATATAATGCAACAAGAAATGCAAAGGATTAAAACAAAAAAATATTAAAAGAATAAATAGCGTCTATTCATGAATTTAGAACAAAGTCAAAATCGTAACATTGGCAAACCAAATAAATAACTTTCAACGCTCAATATGCATTAAAAGTTTACTGAAAATAGGAAATCCCGTCCTTTTTTGTCTCTTGGACGTGTGATTTTTGCAATTTTCCTAGGCACGCTTCCTGTCCGAGCGCTAAATTGACACTAGTTAAAATGGTATCTCTAAATGTTAAATGGGATCTCTTTTGATACAGACGGTTTCAGGATGCGCATAGTGAATCTATGGTGTTCTGGGTATTATCTATATATAATAAAAAATATCTATCTATGTTATGTATTGTATTAAGTTTATCAGTCATCTAGTACCAATAACACAAGCTCTGCTTACTTTGGGGCTAGATGATGCTGTGTGGATTGTCCAGCATTATTATTATTAATATATATATATTAAAAAATATTTATATTCATATTCATGGGGGGCCGGCGGATACCTTGATCGATTGTTGCCAGTAACTTTTTCACGTACTCCTCCCATCAGTTGCATACCGCAAAAGGTAGCTCTTATGAGAGATACCATACCTAGAGCTAGACTGTAGATTATGAACCCTGGACTGGATCTACTTTACAGATAAAAAAATACATTAAAAAAATAAAGACAGAAGAAGTCTCAGTTAATTTTTTATCATTTACTTCTAGGCTATTGTGTTAACATTTCCAGACACCCAATAGGTAGGTAGGTTCCTAAATTAAGTGATCCAAATTAGACAATCCAGTAAATTAAATAATAACAATATAAAGAAGTTGTACTGATTTTATTTTAATGTGTTACAATTGTATTTCAACTTTAATTTATATGTACAGGAGATACAAGTGTTAATAACGATAGGCATATTGTTTCGTGACGCTAACTTCTTATAATGTATGTGCCAAAGTGAATATGATAATAATGAGAAAATTTTAAATTAGTATCATTTGCTTTTCAAGGTATACAAGGGGTACATACAAGACAATGTAAAGATTTACTTGATATTTAAGCATCAAAAACTAGTATGCTACATTATGTACTTAAATATTACTTAACATTTAAGTTACAACAATGGTGAAATCTAGAGGAAAGTTGAAATGGAAATTTCTTAAGTAACTTATTGTTTACTTAAAAGTACAGTACAATTCCTTAAGAATATGACATATATTTTTATATTATTTTAACACAAGAGCTTAACGTTTGAGCTTTGTTTTTCCTTTTAATATAAAAACACATGATATGCCTTTCGTTTACACATCTTTATTTACAAGAATAACAAATAACATTATTTATCCTAAACGACCTCAAGTTATTTTGATAAAATGTCAATAATAATCTCATTAAATAAAAAATTATTTTGATACGTTTTTTAATTGAAACTCGAATAGGTATAATTTTTGTTTACAATCCTTTGGTAGTTGACTAAAACGATTAATCAGCATTTTTTTATCATGAATTATATCTATGTTAAATTATTTTAATATGATTACCCGCTGCTTAAATTTCCTGCCTCCAATAAGCTGCTTATTTGTTATTGTGTTAGGTCACTTATATTTATCGTTGGTATAATAATAGCCACCCAAGTTTACTCAAAATAATTTAAAACGCCATCTTTTTGTATATACAGCTGTGGCTTCTGATTTAGGAACAATTTTAGAAATTTTCAACATATTCTTAATTAATTACACTTACTAGGTGCATCTAATTTAACCTACAGTGTCATGTGCAAACCAAAATGTTTGGTGTGTTTTACAATATTTTAAGACCTATGGTACTTAGAGGTGTAAATAACTATTAAAACTCCTTAATTATAAAACACTTTAAACTTAATGCTTTGAAATAAATCCTTCAAAACTTGCCAAAATGTAAATGTTTTACTTAACATTATATACGTTTAAGTTACCTACTAATAATAACATGTCGAGACTACATACAATAACAGAGTAAATCTTAGAGCATAACTACGTACACGAACACCCGCCAGACAAGTTTGAATAATCTGTTGTGCTGCCTCCAAGGAATATTTACAGCCTGATTATTTACATGAACGATAATGGAGATAGCACAAACCGAGATACTCAAATCAGCACCTAAGCCTAATCTAGAACGGCTGCGGCCAGAGCGGCGGCGGTGGCGGGAAGGCCAGCGGCTATGTGGAGATGGCGAGCGAGCGGTGCGGGGGTGCGGGGTGCGGGGACGGCGCCAGTGGCGACGACGCCGGCGGGGAACACGTCACCTTCCCCATGAAAGACCTTATATCATCGAAATACGTATCCTCGCGCTCCGTATCCGCGGAACTCGGCGAGTCGCCGCCCTCCGCCTCGTGCTTCTTCAGGTGCCGGTCGAGGTTCGTCTGCTGCCCGAAGCATCTATCACAAAGGGGACATCTGAACGGCCTCTCCTTGTTATGAATGTTTCGCACGTGTCTCTGCAGGTTGGACGAGATCGAGAACGAGCGCTCACAGTACTTGCACTTGTAGGGCTGCTCTCCGGTGTGCGTGCGCAGATGTCGCGTCAGATTCGCGCTCCGCGGGAACACTTTCCCGCAGAATTTACACGCATATCGATCCCGAGCCTTACCAGCGCCAGCGCTCAGCTCGCGGAACTTAGCGTATGCGCTGGGCTGCCGTTCTGGGCCCTCAGTGTTAAGGAGGGGGGATAAAAAATTGAACGGGCTCGGGACGTAGGGCGAGTGAGCGGAGTTGAGGAGGGACTCTGCTGAGTGAAAGGACGGAAATCGAGGACGGTACATAGCATCGATAAGGTTGTGCGAGGGGTGAACAGGCATAGGGAAAGCGAGCGACGATGACACTAGCTGCGGCGGGGAATCATCACGCTTCGGCTCTACGGCTTCCACATCGACGTCCATGGTATCGTTCTCGGGAGTCTTGCTCCTTTCCACGGGGCTTTCTGGTGGTGAATAAGATTTGACAGAGTGACGAAAGGAGCGGTCGTCGGCATCTGCTTCGGAATCTTTGTCACTGTGTTTTCGAGAAACTGACAAGTCAAGAGGCTGGTCACTATCGTCTTTCTTATCGTCTATCTCCTCAGGATCGATCTCAGAAATGTTGTCCTCTTCCGCATTTTTAGATAAATCTGTAGGTAATGGAGAAATTGATTTCCTGTCTTGAACTTCATTGTTATTATGTGTCAGCAAAAAGGTGAACGGCGACTTCCTCTTATGTTCATCTCTAGGATAATTGTATGGCAGTATAGGTGTCTGCATAGGCATTATAGGAGAAGGACGATTTTGAGATGTTGTATCCTCATTTGATAGTGGAGAATGTTTAGGGTACAGGTTCATTGAATTGTTTGGTGTTACTCTGTCAATGTGTTCGCCTTTGGAGTCAAAATCTAAATCTTTCGACTTTCTAGTTTCGTCATGAGAAGAGCTATCAATGCTTTTAACTGACATACGTCCTTCTTGTTGCTTTGCTAAATTAGCACTGTTCATTGCCATATCGTGCTCCATAGCGAGTCTTGCTCCCTGAACGTTGAAGTACAGGGGGTTCAAGAAGTCAGGTGGACAAGCCGCAGCCGCAGCTGATAAGGTTTGGAGTACAGCTGGGTAGTGAGCAAAGGTGTTGTATGGCAGAGGAAGACCTGGCCGATACATTGAGAAGGGGTTATGGGCCCCGTTCGGGTTCGGCATTCCGACGTTTGGTAGATTTGGAATCTGCGGGAGTCCCTGTGGCATTTGTCCTCTGAGTCCAACAGAACTGGCAGAAGCGGTGTCGCAAAATCTCTTATGCTTGGTCAGAGATACGTAAGAGTTAAAAGACTGACCGCATTTGCCGCACTCGATGGCAGATTGGCATGCGATGTGCATGCGTCTGTGGCGACACAGGTTGGAGAACTGGGTGTAAGACTGAAATAAAAAAATACAATATTAGGAACCAGTATTCAAAGAAATTGGTAAATTCTATATTAACTTGTAGTTTTCAAATAATACCTACCTTGAAGCAAACCTTGCACTGAAAAGGCTTGATGCTGGAGTGGATGTGTGTATGCTGCTTCAGGCCGGATGCAGTCCCGAAGGTCTTCCCGCACTCGGGGCAGGCGTGGCTGCGGGCGCCCTTGTGCTGCGCTCGTATGTGGCGCTGGAGGTTGGAAGGATCGGTAAATACCTGCAACCACGTCAGGTTTCGGAACAGGTGACAGGTGAAAGCTTTTCAAGTCATAGCATTACCCGGCTGCAAGAGCTTCCATCTGTTATTACTGAATTTATTTTTGTTTGATACGAAAAAAGGTAGTGGCTTTCAACAGCACGCAAAGATAAACAAAAATTATTTGGACAATTTACCAAAGGTGCAATTTACAAACAGAAAAATACCATAGCTAGGTAGTATGAAGTCACCAAGAATCCCAAAAGATTTAAAAGTAAAAATAAAAATATTGAAAATATTCACATACTTTATGATAATACAAATGGAAGAAAAACACACCTTAGGACAGTTCTCGCAAGGGTATTTCCTGATGTTGCTGTGAGCGAGAGCGCGATGACGCAGCAGCAGCGCCCTTGAACTGTATGAACGGTTGCAGAGTTCGCAGTGGCAAGCTGCTGCTGGCTGAGCATGAGCCTGAATCAGATGGTGGTCAAGTCTGAAATGAAAAGGATATGATCTGTAAGTACTTAGATTTTAGATGTAAAACAAAGGAACTACTAGGGGGACACAGTGTATGTGGCTTTAAGCTTTGGATGATGCGGGATTCAAAGCATTTTAGAAATAATATCCGCCATTTAATCAAATAACCTCAGTCACCAGCCCTGTCGGTTGTTTAGGAAAAGTAAAAGAGAATAAACCTACTTTGTAAAATTGACATAATTTAAGGCAGAACCTGCAATTGTAATGAAGTAACGAAACGCTTACGAGTTATGGATATCAGTGGCATTTCCACTGCTCTCTCTGCGGTATACATATGTCTTCGTTTAAAATTTTAATTGTAGTATATCTAGAACCAGCAACGACTAACTTAGAAAGTAAGAAGATTACGCTAACGAACTCGGATAAACTGAATCTAGATGTCGATTTATAGGAATTGCAAGAAATATTGCCAATTTAAAGGTTAATGTACACTATTGTTATAAATTTTCAAATGATGATGTTTCAAACATAAACATTTTAACTAAAATTGCATTAAAGCTTGACAGTTGATAAGATATTATGCTTTCTAGATTCAAGACAAGTTTCAACCATTACTCTTTCTTTGAATCTCATCGTGGCAACAAATCATGTTAGCACATAACTTATTCCGACGTTTGATGGAAACGTATATCATTTGCAAAAACGGCCTCAGTGTATCTCCTTGGCATAACTGGTCCACCGCACGCAACCCCTGCGCCTTAGGCAAGTTTCTATCGCTGCACCTGCTTTATCTATCACTCTAACGTTTATCCATGACACTCATACATCGCTGTTTTTAATAGAGTACACTGACAAATTATTTATTTCTCTCCAACAATGGACAGCAAGTGAGTCGAAAGTTTCAGTAAGATCGATAGGAAGAAGTATTTTCACTCTTAGACTAACTATCTTTTAATTAATCTGAGGAATAAAATTTAACAGCATTAATGGTGTCCGTTGAGCAATTTAGCCTTATGATATATACGTTATTCAAGTATCAATAATTTTAGCTCTTTGTGTTAGCAGAAGTAGCTACTCCCAATGACATTATAATATTAAATAGTTAATTGCTTATGTTTCGCGTCGGTAGATAGTAAATTGAATTAAATTTCGACCTAATCATTATGCTCGAAGCCTTTAGGCAATCAGTTTACGGCCAACTGTCGCAAATAAATCAACCGCTATAATTGTGATTAACAAATTAATTGTGTAAGCTTTTTAATTAGCTCAATCCACGCTCAATTTTGTAATGTTTTATTGCAGACTTGGTAAGAGATTTATAAAGTATTTATCTATCTAATATGCTGGTCCTGGCTTTGATGTTTTTTACGGGAACGAATAGGTAGAAGATGTGCGGTAATGTATTGTACAGGCTCATGCTCTTACAACTTGAGCTGTATAATAATGATCGTTTGTACAAATGTAATAACTTTCGATATAAACATCCAAAATTGTTCTACATAACTAAGTTCTACGATCAAGGCACGCGCAACTAATTATATTATTCCATCTATACACCGATAGTTACCTACCACTCAACTAAGACAGTTTGTTGCCCCAGGCTCAGTTGCAACAGTTATCTCAGCGTAAGATCTTCAGCGGTACCTATCTATCGATATTTTTATTAGCAACAGCATCTAAGTAAACGTGGTTCGATTGTGTCCGTTTACTACTCTTGCGTCATGGTTGAAAGTGAATTTGGCCATTGCGGTGATGTCAAACGGTGCTTTGAAGTTGGCCGTGCGTTGGCGTCGTTCATCGCGATTAGTATTGAGATCATGATTATTTTTCTACTCTACTTTAGATTACAAACCTTCACCCGACAAAGTTGTGATGTTATATTCAAATTGGGAATTATATCACCTTATCATGTGACATGTATTTTATAAGAATGTATTAATACTTAGTCCTGTTATGTAAGAAGTTATTTTCGAGTAAATATAGTTTTCCTGGTAGGACCTTTAGTAAATATAATACATCTTTGGGTACTACTTGTTTTCTGTTACTTTCAGGAAGAGTTTTAGAGTCGGAAGAGGCTTGCAATCCTGATCGAAGTAATCTGCATGCTCTCGAATAGATAGCATCCTATAAACAACTTTCATTCAAAGCTGATCCATTAGGCTCCACCTACACTGCCACTGATACCCGCTTTGAAGCCCTAAGATGACGCATAGGGGCTACAGGTTTTGCTTTGTATGACTTTAACTTCTTTAGCTATGCAATCGATTGGTGAATTTTTGGAAAGTATTAGCTGATGGTTTATTAGTGGACAACAACTAGTTACTATGTAGAAGTTTCATTAAAAAATAAAGTATTCCTAAATATATATCTATGCAATGCAATGTATTGTATTGTATAACAGTTATCAAGTACCACACCCACATCTACCCATAGCACAAGCTCTAATTAACTTAAGGCTAGATAATGAGTGTTGTTTTACCTATATCAAAATTGGGACCTACACTTTTTTAAATTGTTCGTTTTCTTAAAGTGACATTTTACGGAATCTGCTACCTCACTAACAACGTGCTACCGCAGATTGTGGCTACATTTTAATAATCGATTGTAAATCTGTTGCTAACAATTCACAGTTCATGGTTGAAATAACATCATTTGCACATGCTTTGATTCTCTGTTATACTATATTATACTATAGTATATGAAGATGCTTAATGTAGGTACATTCGAATTAAAGACTTATTTCATTTTAATATAAAGCTTTCGTAGTTTGACGAATTCATTATGAATGTAAGCGGGTTAACTACCAACCTAGTTTGTATTGGAAGAACACCAACGTTTCATTTCATCCCTTAACCAATTTTATTACTAACGATGGCACTATTTATTGTTTGGTGTAGGGAAGAAACAGTTTAATGGTTTTCACGGTTTATATACAACTCCTAGACGCAAAATTTGGTATATCTGAGTGTATATTCGACATCGTATGAGAGCTACCGATCAATCTGATACAGCGTGACAGTGCAGATGATCACTCGATTCCGATTCGATTCATTCTCTGTATCAGCCTCAGTCGAAAGTAAGAGTCCGAGATAAGGCAGATTACAATTGGATTTCATAATGTAAGTACGAGCTATATGATGCATTATACGCCTGAAGAATTAGGGCCAATCGTGACAATGACAATATAATTTATGAGATTATCAATGTACAGCCTGTTTATCACGGATTATCGTGTACTAGGGCCGCTGGTCAGATATCTCGCCATTCCAGCCTTAACGACATCATCCGGCGGGCCTTTGTCACCGATAACGTACCAGCTGTTCTCGAACCGAATAGTCTGTTGCGTGACGATGGTATTATGAGGTCCGACGGTATGATACTTAGTCCCATGGGATTTGAGAGGCCCATTGTGTAAGACGCTACATGCGTCGACACACTTGCGCCTTCCCATCTTCCGAGGACATCTGTGATGGCTGATGCAGCGGCCGATTTGGCCTAGAGGAGGAGGCGCAAATATGCAGGTCTCGACAGAACCTACACATTTGCTCCCTTTGGGTTCGTGAGGTAACGAGGCTCTCCGGGGTTTTAAAAAGTTATCTGAGCGTCTGGTCGAAGCGACGCGTGACCCGAGAGCTGGTGGGTATCTGGCGCAGCGCATCAGCATTGCCATAAAGCGGGGCAATGCAGCCAGAGTCTTGGGGGCGCTTCCGACTGGTATTGATATGGATCAGTTGAACTACCTGTAGATTGTTTGCAACAGACTGCAGGTACCTTAATTGTTTCAATTGTAAATACTAGTTCTAATTTATTTCGATTGATTGTTAATTTCTATGTACGCATTGAAAATAAAAAGTTGGTTGTAAGATAAACAGTTCTATGGCGATATGAAAACGATTTAACGAGTAAACAGCCCACATAATTACTGATCGATCTTTTGATGCCCTACAAACGTGAGCATTTAAAACAATAGTGATGGCGCGATAATAGCCACGAGGATTCAAACGGTGCATGTCGATAATCTCGATCTGTGCATTATTGACGAGCTCGACGCTGCTTCAATAGAATATGATGACACACGCCATTACGGCCTTCTGGCGCTTGTCACAAAGATATTAAATCCATGATAAATTCACATTCGTGATGGGACTGTTTTTGTTTCTGTTGATACAAATTAGATAGCTTTTGATTAATTCATGGCGATGATTTACTATTCCGTTTCGTAATATCTACTTAGAATGCCATCTGGCAGTTCACTGAGTTCATAGTTAAGGGGTTATTGACGGTGAATGCGAGATCATTTTTCAGATGTCGAAGCGACGTCGCGTGCCTCTGGCTGGCTCACTACAAATCATCGACATACGTCTTATCGAA
Source organism: Eupithecia inturbata (assembly GCA_963662085.1). Classification (NCBI taxonomy): domain Eukaryota; kingdom Metazoa; phylum Arthropoda; class Insecta; order Lepidoptera; family Geometridae; genus Eupithecia; species Eupithecia inturbata. The sequence continues at coordinate 8,341,493 of OY759195.1, forward strand.
TAAGAACATCACAAGCGCTAAATAAATCTTTACTGGACCGCTCCTCAGCCAAATAATATTGATGGCGGGAGGCTAATGGTTTCAAAGACGTTTGAAATTGATCGACTTCTGCATCTCGCGTAAGCTCTTTTTGAATAGACTGTTCAGATAGGACGGTGATTGAATCATGAGGGATTGATTGAAAGATTTCAACAGTATATTAGTTTGGAGATAATAAATCTTAATATAGAGTAGGTACTTACGCTTCGATGTTGGGAAACGGCTCGTCGCAGAAAGAACACCTAGGTTCTGTGTCCTCGCGGTCTTCGTCTTCTGTCCTTATATCATCTGGAACTAAAACGAAAATATATTTTGTAAATAAATTGATACTATGGAATGTTTTGCTACATTATACATAAGCTTAATACTTAAAACTTTGTGTAGCTTTATTAATTGGCATTTAGAAAAAGATAATTCAATTGCCCTGTCGTGCAAAACTGTCTGCATATTGAGTCATGTAAATCAATAGAAAGCCAGCAATTACGAAGACTTTCATAACAGGACTTGATATGGAGTATTGACACGAGCCAATTTGTTATACACTGCTCTGGCTGGAAAGGTTACTCGTTTACAAGTATTGACGAGTCCGAGACGAGTCCGAGACCTATTACCTATGTAGGTAAATGCAATATATGCATGCGCACACCTATCTTCTGTATTATTAGAAATAATAGAGGTCTCAACTGATCCAAAACCGGTATAGAGTCAAAAATAAAATTGAGGCAAATGATACGAAATGGGAACAAAAGTTTTAATTTTAATTTAATTTATTCAGGAAAAGCTAACGGCTACTAAATATATAGTTACATAACTAGATTAGGTATACATCAAACATGATAATCTTAGATAATAATGCAGCCCACGACGCAATTCACAGATTGCTTTATTTATGAGGTAGTTACTAAAAAATTCCGCTAAAGTTTATAAACAACCAGAACAAACGTTGAAATATTTAGATTTTAATTAAACAAGCTGAAAAAAAAGTTATTTAATTTCCATAATTATACACAAACTTTTAAAAAAATCTTATTATTGAGATTATTCTAGAAATGCCTTTACAACTAACAGTATAAATAAATCGGTATTGGCATAAATTATTAAAATACAGCGTAAGAAAAAGAAAAATCAAGATTTTGTATTTTTTAAATTAACTTTTTATAGAAACATCCTATTCGTTTTGCATAATCTTATTACACCCGTTTATTAAACAATGATATATTATCCTAACGTACATTATATCACTTGAATTCTAGACCTCGGAAGTGGGGTTACAAACGGAGTCACGAATCGCCACGCCCGCGCCCTGTCTTACAGCATCCGTGATAATGATAAGACAAGGATGATGACATAATAGGGCGGTAGGAACTTTTCGTTTAGATCTGAAGCTTTTGCAGGTTCTTAACAGTTATTTAGCTTTTTATAACGGTACTCGGTATAAAGTTGCTGTTAATCTTTAATCGTAATTGAATTGTAAGAAATTTGAATTGAATTGTTTATCACTGACTGAGAATAAAAACTTATGCCGGAATATTAGAAAAATCTTACCGAAAAGTTTGAATGTTATGTGACGGACGATGTGCGTGCTTTAAGTCCACCGCCGTTAAAATAAAATATTTTGTAAAGAAACTTTTGTTAAGTACCTTCTCGTAAGTCGCTATGGGGTTTTCCAATTAAACACTTCCTAGTAAGTCAACGGAAATTCTTTGGTTATTTTGCTTTTTACTTTCTGTTTTGTAATTATTGAATTGATATTAAATAACGAGAAATTTTTACAGTAAAATAAAATCTTAGGGTGATTCCAACAGGACCCGGGCCCGGATTGTCGACGCATGGTAGTACTTAAATTTTTTTTGTTTTAATTTTTTTTTTGGCATTTAATATTCATATTTTTTTATTTAAACACTAAGTCTTAAGAGGTCATCGCTAACTAAATTACAAAAAACTTATAATAAATCTACATACCTCAATATATTTTTAAAAAAACTTCAGGATTCACTGAGATGGTAATGGCACAGGTCATAGGTCAACCTTCGATGTGTATGATGGTAGTAATGGCACTAGTATGAACCCACCAGGGGTGGCCGCCCCCACCCCACCTGCAGGGTATATCACTTGACCAGCCTTTTGCATGGGCATCTGTGCGTGACGGCGCGGTTACAGATTTGGAGATAGATTGACACAAGTCAATCTATCTCCAAATCTGTAAACCGCAAGATGTAATAACATAAATCATCAATATATCACAATAACAGTAAATATACTGTTATTGTTATGGTATGCAAATATTTGTTCCGGGTGTTCTGGGTATTTTCTATATATAATAAAAAATATCTATCTATGTTATGTATTTTATTAAGTTTATCAGTCAACTAGTACACATAACACAAGCTCTGCTTACTTTGGGGCTAGATGATGCTGTGTGGATTGTCCAGCATTATTTATTTTATTTTATTTATTTTATGTATCAACAAGAACATTAGACAGTTGATTTCATTATGTAGGTAATAAGCTAGCAGCTAGAAGTTAGAGGTTTCACTTAACACTATTATAATTGAAAAAAAAAGCTAGAGTCTACCAAATAGTGTGGCGTATTTAAGTGTCCTCTTTCAATTGGAAGAGAGATTAATTTATAAACCTTTTTTTCCAGTTTCGTTTGTTTGCCGCCGCTCCTTGATTTCTGTTGATTCGCGTTATAAGGCATCCTCAATGATTGCTTCAAAATGTATTTTATAATATTTATCTTGTAAACTCGCAACATGCAATCTTTAGTTTACATGGGTTAGTCCCAACGTCTCGCGTGAGACGTTGCCTATTCTCAAGCGTCTCACGAAAAGTCAGAGAGCTTCTTAATAGAATCTACAGCATGTTTTTCAAGAATGGTCAACAGTACAGCAGTTGAGCTACCTCTAGATTGTTCGCAACAGTCCGCAATTAGCTGAACTGTTTCAATTGTAAATACCTACTAGTTCTACTTTGTGTATATACCATCTCGTTTTAGTTCAACTATAACGTATCGCTCATTAAAGATCTTACGTCACCACATGTCTTGATATTCCCAAAGGGCTTTCCCCCGTGTCTAGGGCGGGCGCGGGCGTTAAGTTTTCCCACGGCGGCGGCGCGGCGGCGCGGTGGCGCCGACAGATGGCGAAGTCGGCGCGCGCGCACCCGTGACGGTGACTTACCGATCTTTGCCCGCACCTGTTGTTTCGTGTTCTTTACCGTTTTAACCGGTTTGATGTGTAAACTTTGTATTATTAAGGTTATGATATTTTTATTAACTTTAGCCTAGCCCACTGCCCGATCAGGTTTTCATGTTTCTACACCAGCTCCGAAGACTTTGCGACGCAGACATCTAAATTTTATTACCGATAAAAAGGTACTTTGACAAAATCACCCATGCGGTATGTGTATTCTGACGAAATCGGCTGTTATAACATAATTGAAAATCGGGTGCCTCCACGACGGGGGCGTCACACACCGGGGGCCTAACACACGAACCCGTATTTTTTGTGTTTTTTTTTTATTTTAATGATTCTTGTAGTCTATGTTATGTAATAAGGAACTGGAAGTGTTTAATGGTGGATCAATTATTATGAAAGTTGCAATAGCGAAAAGGAAGTTATAGAGGTAGATTGCATTGACTGAAATGTAAAGGAAATGGATTGGCCCACTTATGTGACCTGCGCCTGCGCGTACTTAGTTATGGTAATCTCGATGCATACTCGCATCCTGCACGCTTCACTTCATCGGGTATTCCCTGTCATATACTTAAGTCTAAGAGATACTAAACATATCTATTTAAATATAAATTTAAAATTTATCATCGAAAACCTTCACTAGAACCTTCTCTGTGGACCTTTAGGCTGAGCAAAATACTCCCTTACCTCTTTCTATAGATACATTTTGGTCTAGAGCAATATTAAACAAATTTTAGCAAAGCTTTACCAATGCGCGATATCGTCTTCTATAAATATGGCAAGCTATTTGAAAGTAGATATATCAAAACAAAACAATTGAAATTACTGAAATAATTTTATTAAAGTGACGTTATTTTCAGAAGAATTCGTTTCACACAAAAGATGTAAGAGCAGCCTCATTTTTACCACGTCGCATCGCATTGTACCATGTAAGACACTTGACTGTGTCTTAGACGGTACAACGCGATGCGAAGCTTATCTGAGTGTAGCTCAGGGCGGGGATTTCTAATGCATCAGGTGCGTCTGCCCGTTACGCCCTGCGGCCCGAACGGTGTATTTTAATGTTAACTATTGCACTAGTTCTCTTCAAGACTAGACAGATTTTTGTTTATAAGTTGAACCTGGATGAGATTGGCGAAGGACCACGTGGACTGTCCCAAAAGTTTGCAGACCTACACCCAGTGGGGGAAGTCGGGTTACAGATGATGATAATGTTCTGATAAAAGGGATGGATGAGATGAAAGATTTATTTATTCATCAAATGTACTCTATCTTTACAGACAAGTCTTCACATTCTTTAACATTTAAATAGATAATATGTATATAAAAGATAATCGCACAAAATTAATTAACCGAAAAATCTAGCATCAAATAATCCAAAACGACATTGTAAAGTCACGAGTCGTCCGTTGTGGACAGAAATTATTCAATTTTGCGTAACATCTAGATAGGGAGATCGCGATCTAAGCTGCACAAAGCTCCGGACCAGATTTAACCCTTCACCGGGGGCGTGTTATTAATTTGAAATATTTCCATTTTATTGTCCGTAATATTTATTTGATTGTTGAATAAATACGATGTGGGATGCCGATTGTGCTCTAAATAGGGTGAAGCTATTGTCGTTGGTTAATTTTTTGATTAATCATTCGGTGTGGGGATCGTGCGATTCTGTGACGTATCCATTTTTGCGTTTACGATATTGTTCAATGGGCGCGTGTCTTGCGTAATGTCTGATGGCTTATTTCAAACTGTCAAATGATACATGAAAAATTATCGTGGTATGATTTGGTAGTGCTTAATATCATGACATGAGCTAACACCAAACCAGACTTTTTTATAGTTTTAGAAATTAGCCTACCTAGCCTTGCCTTGTAACCGTAAACTGTATCATTAAGTTAAAAAAAAATCATATCAAATAACACTTTTCTGTTATGTAATTTTCAATTAGCTTTCAATTAATAAATAGAATAGGAAAATTTATTTTCTAGCCCTATTGGATCATACCCGATTCAGTAGATTTTAAAAATATGATCTAATCCAAAAGATAAGACTAAAATCAACAAAGCTCACGCGCTGGACAAAGCGACATCATCAATTTTAATCTGCCACCGACAATTGCACGATGACAAATGTCAACGCGAGTCATTCATTATGACGCACGCGGCAAATGCAGGGCTAATAAAGGGTTAATATTATTATTATGGCAGATGGATTATGACAGAAATGCTGCATGCAGAATGCATTTGAGTTAAATATATTATTATCTGATTATACCTAAGTATTTCTAAGACCTGTTTATCTGGGATACTCGGCAACAGGACACTAGATTCGATAGTTTTAACATCGTAAAATCATGAATTCTAATAATTCAATTAACAGTCAAAATAAAATTGAGTGTTAATTTAATTAAAAATATAAGACACTGGTTAAATTTGAGTACCATAATGATTTGTAACAAGCTTTGTATAGTTTGGGGCTAGATAATGTTGATTGAATTGTCCAGCATTATTTATTTATTTATTTTATATCTCAACTATTGTAAAAGCACAGAGCACAAGCACATTATCATAACATTTCAGGGACAATCTTGATTAGTTATAAATCTTTGTCATGAAGTATTATTTTGCGCTTATAACATACAATTATTTTGAAAAATACATCGATCAACCGCTTCAAGGAAAGTTATCTAGTAGCCAAGACTTGTGTATGTCAAAATCGGCTATATTAGGTTAGGTACATACATATTTTATGTAAAATAATTCTGATTTTGAAAATAAATACTTGACAAAATGTTAAATCCACTTAAGCATCGAATATTGAAGTAAAATGTAAAATTTTCTAAGCACATACTTCAAATTTATTATTCATATCGATTGAAATTAATCCTTTTGCAAATCATTTAATGAGTTATCATAGGTGGCCTGCCGCTGTGTCCATCAATCATCTTGCAACGCCTGACAAAAAGTATTTTTACTATTACTTGTGATTCTACAAATCGACTCTTATTAGAGGCATTTAAGAGTCATTGTGCAACTGGATTGTCATCGATGTAATCGGTCACAATTTACTTTATGGGGGTATTTTTTGGACATGAAGTTTGCCAATTAAGGTTATTCCATTTCAAATAACATTCAATCCACAAAATTTGTGAGTCACCACCATATCTCTTGATTTGCACAAAATAACACCCCATTTGCTGAGTCGATGTGGTTTTCGAGGACATTGTAATAGAAATTGCTACATCATGCTGAATACCATTCTTTATATTTCACAAAAGTAGTATCTGGAATTAAAATTTGGTAGTCAGGCCATCATGGTCATTTAGAACTGTCTTATTTAGGTATATATTCACTGCCCATTTGTTATTTCTTTTTTAATTTATTATTGTTGTCATGTAGTCCTTTTCTATACATGCGAAGTTTTTATGAAGCCTTTGCAGTTCAAACAATCTAGCTATTGCCAGTAGATTTGTTATCATTTCGTCATTATCCAGCAGAAAGTCAAGCAGTGTTATTAAGGGCTCCAATTAGGCGCCATTCGAATCGCATATATCACGTGGGACCCACACACCGGAAGAACTGCAGGAAACTCCGAAGACCCTTCGTATGCTGACACTGTTGTTACTGGAAGTGGTAAAGAACGAGAAATTTAAAGTGGCTTTAGGAAGTTATAAATTACGATTGTGACAATAGCGAAGATCCACCGCAGATCGCACAGTTTCGAAAATTTTAAGAACAAGCTAAATAACTGTCTCGTAGTGAAGACGTTTTATACCTAACTAATTTTCTTTTTCTGAATAATGTGCATTAATTTATTATTATTTTATTTTGTTATGTGAAAACAATTATTGTGACGTATAATTTGACAAATTATTAATTAAATGTTTATCTGATCAACTTGGGCTGCTTAGCCAAATAAAAAGAAATTGACTTAGATTTCAATGAATAATTTTATTATTGGTTTTTTTTCTATTAAGGTGACATAATTGAGCCTTGCATGTGCACAATAAAATTGAACTACCTATTAAAATTAATTTTCAAATAAATTTGAACCTTAATTTAAAAAAAATTGCCTACAGACTATCAAAACGATTATGAAATTTAATTTCATAGCCCTTTGCAGTCACTTCCATTAAACAATCCCAGATCGTCACACGCACCCCCACAATAACACAAGCATATGCGTGATTTTTCACAACGGGCGGCGCGTACGTCGCGATTTATCTAAATTAAATATCGCGCGTGGCACCGGTGTGTCCGCGCCCTTTGATTTCCAGCTTATACAGTGTGAAGTTCAACACTATATCTTATCGAAGGTAATATTTTGGTATAGAATTCATATTTGTGCTGCCAAGGCTCGCAGCTCACCTTTTCAGTAACGCATGAAAGTACTCACCGCTAACTCCAAAATCAAACTAATGCAACCTTTCAAATGATGACGTTCAATACATATTTCTGTTTAAAACAAAGCTTCCGTATGGCGTTCATAATGAATGATTCCAAATACTACAAAAAAAAAACGATTTTTTGTATGATTACTAAGAGGATCAAATACTTCTATGGGGAATTTAAAACCGGGTTTAAATTCCCCACGCCTCAGGGAATACGAGTGTGCTCCATGTTAGCTGTTATGTCCTAGTGACTACAACCTGTAGACAACTAAGCTAGGGTCACACGTCACGGGGGCAGGTGACTCCAATTACTGGCTGCTCTTCGGACCGTGAACCTCGTGCCCGTGATTCAGCGCTACACTTCAGCGCTACACATAGGTAAGAACCTATTATAAAGCTATTGAGGGAACATGTATGGATAGCTTTTTCATTTCTCTAATTAAACATAAGAGCTTGGAGCTTCTAGCTTAGCACCTATCCCTGACTTTACAATGATATTATAGGTAGGTTATGTCTAAAATGGTGTTATGAAAATAAACGTCGTTATTTTGTTTCTGATTCTAGAATCTGATTCAGCATTTAGTTTTGTCTTGGATCAGTTTTTCTGAGTGGGTTTGGAGTCCATCAGGTTTGCATTTTTAAGGATTATTTTTATAATTTTGTAACTCTACCTGTGTCAAATAGATGTTTTTTACTTATCGCAGATAAATCATAGCAGACCAATTCAAATCTAAATAAAAAAAAATACAGTCCTGACTATAAAATATACGCCATACTTAATTGTATTTACGCCTGTGCTATATACATTTTGTTTTGAGAAGTTGTAAGCCTGAATTCATCAGAACTTACTTGGTGATCGATTGATGTCTTGCAGAGGTAGAGGTGTCCTGGATCCCAGAAGCAGTTCCTGGCCGGATGGAATGTCGCGGACCACCTTGTACCACACCTGAAATATAAGTCCACTGTATCAATTTCTTTAAGAAGACGACGAAAATAATGTCTCCACGAAATTCAATATATGTGTTTCCTCGCATCTGTCTATCGCTTGCAACGACGACGCATCGAAGCAGGTTTTTTTTTTATTCATATTTTACAACTTTTGAACAACATGTTCATGCCAGTTGGCTAGGTATACAGGTACCAAAGGAGAATTCGATGTAGGAGATTGCGGGTTCGATTCCCAACGTGGGGGAAAGGGAAAATATAATCAGCAGGTAATAGGTTCCTGGTCTGGGTGTAGACATAAACAAAACTTTTTTTACTTTTATCCATCATGTAGTACCCATATCACCAGCTCTAATAATTTTAAGGCCAGGTGATGCTGGGTGATAGGCCTCTCTACGCGATAGGATCTGGAATACAGAAATCCGTAGAAGTACCAAAGTAACCGACATAGCTCTCAGCTAGCAGACTGAAGTGGCGATGGGCAGGCCATATTGGGCCGTTCGGGAGTAAAGGTTCTCGAGTGGCGACCGCGATGCAATGCGAAACGGAGTATGGGAAGACCTTCCACTCAATGGACCGACGACATTGCAGCAGTCGCAGGGAGTCGATGGATGGAGCCAGCTCAGGACCGCTATTTGTGGCGTCGTTTGGGGGAGGCCTATGTTCAGCAGTGGTCGTATACGGGTTGATGATGATGATGCTGTGTGAAGTTTTATGCAAGCATTTATTCATTTATCTTTTACTTATTGACAGGAAAAGTTAAATATCATTACATAATATTTTGCTTGTTAACCTCAAAAGGCCAAAAATCAAATAGCGTTTAACATAAAAACATGGATCTAATCGACCCATCTGTCAGCTCCCCTCCGTTTGACCGGAAACGGGTCACAGTTGTTCAGAACACCGATTTTCTGCCACCGGAAGTACCCAACGTTCCACATTCAAATTTTATTGGGGTAGTATTACAAGGGGTTTGAGATTTGATTTTGGACGTTATTCTTTATTGTTTGTTTTTGCGGTATGTAAAAATAATTCACCAAAATCTACGATTCCAAACTGCTCATCAAAAATGTATTAACTGCGTTCCACAAATGAATTCAAAATTAAATCAGAACTTACTTGTCCACCAATCAAGATCTGTTGCACATTGACGTCACTGGGGAAGTTGGTAGAGCGAACCATCTTCAACCAGTTCGACTTCTCGTTGGTCCCATCAAGCCAAACACGAACGCCTTTCTTACCAAGAACCTGTAAAGTTAGATTAATTATAACTTCTCAAATAAAAGACACAAATTCAAACAAGTACATGTGGAAATAAAAAAATAATAATATTGTATGAGAGCGCCATCTGTTAGAGTGCGCTTGTACTTTTCAAAACCTTCGCTAGCTATGGTACCAAGAAAGTGTGGTAAATGCTTACAACTCTGGCGTTTGTACGAGCTTACGAAACGAACGTATATCGAATCTAAAATTATTTTACAGGATACATTTATTATATTTAAAGTTGGTTGTATAATATATTTTTGTATTCAGGTATCGTACCTACTGAAATGATTGAGACAATTTAATGATGATAATTTACTCAGTTTAGCAAACGATAACAAATGCCACCTAGCGGCAGACAACGGCAACAGATAGTGCGGTAGGCTGGACGTTGCGGCTTCGTGACAGATGCCGCTATTAGTCTATGTCCCGAATGTGTGTCGCAAATTGTCCATTAATTTTGTAACCACCCTATTAGTGAGGGGATGATTTTAATTTGATTTATTGGGAAGATTTATTTGTTAAAAAAGCATTGGTGTTATGAATTTTAAAATGAGTTAAGGTACGAATTTTACTTATAAATAAAGTGCTCATAAAAATGTAACGGAAACATCTCCTGAATAGGTATTAAAAACTCAATTAAATAAAGTAAGCATCCATGATAGGTAACAGGTTCTATTGAGAAAAGATATGCATTTGCACTACCTAGGTAGGTAGAGCAAATGATAAGGTAGCTAGCAGCACTAGTTTAAACGACGTCTATTATTATAACATAAATAACCAAATAAAACAACTGAACGATGATGAAACATGCTATCGAAACAAGGGTCGGTAAACTCAACCTACAATTTACTGCAGACACATGAACCTCCCTTCTGCATACATTCGATTGAGTCATAATACCTCAATGAATATCTTCCACGGTTTCTTGATAGAGGGTTTTCTGTTTACACTCGCCAACAAATTAGATGCTTTAAAAATGATCTATTGTCTTAACAGGGGTGCCGCTTAACAAACAAAATGACTCAATAACTGATAGCGATGTATCAAGTCAAAGAAACGAGGCGCCTAATTCGGCGTAAAATTAAAACACAACTCATGGAAAAGCAAGAAAAATTACGCGAAAAATATAAAAAGCATCTGGTGTTCAATAAAAATGACGTAACAAGTATAGTATTAATCAAAGGAGAGCATTGAAGCGAGCGGAGCATGCTACCCTCTTTCTGCGTCAGTGGCAAGCCTTCCGCGGCATTTATCGCGTTATTAAAACTTCAGGGTACGTTGCGTAAAAAAGATAATTATCTTACAACCCTCGTCTTAGGCAGGGGTGGCGCGGTGTCTAATGTTTACGCAATTTGTCGGAGATTTAATGCGGGATGCTTAAACACTTTGTTGGTTAAAGATGTCATGCCTAGTTTATTAGGTATTAATTTCTTTATCATTCAATTAGGAGACGGTTTATTAAAGTACTGCATTTACCTAACAATGTTCAAACAAGTTATTGCTAATTGGGGACTTGCAGTTGAGTGCAATGCAATGCATAATTTGTTTAGGACTAGAGAGTCCTAAACAAATTATGCATTGCAAAAGCTGCTAGGCAAAAGTAGAGACTTTTGCCAGCTACTTTTGAAAATAACTCTACCACTCACACTTTCAAAGCAAATATTCCCGATATTCTAAGAAAATTGGCAAAATTTGGCAACCCTAGCAATTGGCGATGAGTCGGCGGGTGCCGGCGCCACATGTAAGCAATCCGTCATCGATGGTCGGTCAAGGATGCATTGTGGACACTTGCAGCACTGAAATATAGGGCCGAGTGTCCTTGACACTTACTGATGACGCTTGTAGATCATGTACGAGGCTTTTAATTTGTGTTCATGAAATATGGACATTGGGCAATGTGCTTGAACTGTAGAATAAATTAATTTGAATTATGTAGTCAAGCTTTCAGAGCACACTTTGGCATAGTGTTGTATGGCAAAGACGTGTATGTACCCTTGCACAGGGTAGTGATCTATTTGGAAAAATGTATATATAATGCTGGACAATCCACACAGCATCATCCCTTAGCAGAGCTTGGGGTAAAATATCTTTTTATCCATTGCACATTCTACATTTTAAAGACGATTCAAACATCAAAATTTTTAAAGATTCAAAAATACGTTTATAACAGGATCATTAGTCTGTAAAATTATGTAGGTACATAACGATAGAATGTAAGTTTTGTTTAGTGTCTTATTTTTCTAAAAATAGATACTTTTGTTTGTTTGGTTTTGTTTGATTAAAAAAACACTGGTTCGTTTTAATCAATTCAAAATATGTGGTTTGTCCACATAAAAATACGTGTGAATTACCAGACTTTATTAAATGTCCGCCCAACTTTACAAGCAGAATATTATAAAACTGCTCCGCAATTTAAACGAACGCGGGTAGATTCATATTTCGCGCTGGGAGATCGCATTTCCCAGAATACTCGGGAAAGCTACAAATGTCCGTGCTGCCGTCAGAAAATTACATTTCATAAATTTTAGGGATGGACAAAAGTTTCGATGATTTTCTTTTCGGACAAAAATTAAAGAATGGCAAACCATAGAACAGGGGAAAATGGAAATTAGTAGGTAATTCGTGAACCCTGAAACTTTGGCGATCATTACTTATTTATCTACGAATCTTGGAACTCATTGAAGCCTGATACAACGCTAACACTCTTTTAAAATCATTTTGATAAGCAACAAATCGACATTCATAGCACTGCTGTCATCATAAATTAAGAGGCTATCACATTATGTAAACAATTGGACCACACATGCTGTTATCTTGAGACCATTTGTAAGTACCAATAATTATAATAAGTCATTCATAATAGAGCAGTATACCTATTGCAGAACTCCTTGTGCATTTGTTTGGTGCTAATATGGTTATAATCCTACGATTTATAATCTTAACTTTTCATGAGATATAAGTAAATCGCTTATAAACTAAAACATTTTTTCGATAGAACTTCAGTAGTCCGTGCATTTCCCATCCCTAGCGTGAAGTGAAGAGCGTTTCCGGCTGCGGTGATCACGCGTCGTTGCGCGAATCACACGACTCGTTTCACAAGATAACAATTTGTGCGGTTATTTACCGAGCCCGCCGCCTGCGCCAAATTGGACCATGCAGTTGCCTGCCGATGGTATTTGTGTTTTAAATTTGTAGTGCGAAAGTTTGTTAACGAAGAATTCTAGTTTTGTATGGGTCAGAGTTTTTCAAATGTGTTTTGCACTGTAAGTTGCGATTTGCACGCCACAGCTCATCCTGTATTATATCTAGCATTGTAAGTCTCTAGAGGTTACGTGTCTAGTCTGGCTTTACTCACAAAATTATTAATTTAACTCCTAATTTTTAGACTATTCCATAGTTTAATCTTTTTCATGATCCTTTATGTATTGCCGCTGTTGCTGCTTATACTTTTCTTTGTTTCTCAATAGATACATATAGTTACATATAAAACCAAAAGCAATATATGCTAGGTACCTACTGTTAAACCAAAACGAATTACCCTATAACCACTTCCTACCGATTACGTTGTTGTTCCGCTTTTCAAGACTGTGTAAAAAGCTTCCCCTATGTTTTTTTCATAAATCTTTCTTGACTACCGACGTTTCCTCGACTTGTCTGCTTATCAGTTCAGCGAGAAGCATTACTTCCTGGATCTTAGCCGCACTTTTATTTCCGAGCTTTTTTCCGCTTTCATTCGGACTTCCTTTGTTTTCCGATGCGATTAGATAATGTCTTGTTTTGTAGACGATATTTCCGGCGTTTATTTATTCTATAGGTTATAGCGATAGCCACTGAATAAAATATTTCTTTGGCGTCTTTTATTCCAATTCAGTTTATAGAATAACTAGCTGATCCCAGCGGTGCTACTCGCGTTAAATGAGTTTGTATTTGAATTATTTGATTATCCCACGGGAACACTGCTCTATTCCGGGATCAAAAGTAGCCTATAAGTTAATCTAGAACCTATTGTGGAAACACATTTAATCCAAATCCGCCCAGCGAGCGTGAAGGAGTAACAAACTTAAAAACCAACAAACACAGGTACCAACATACAAACTTACACCTTTATATTATTAGTGTAATTAAGGTAAAGTATAAAACGCGTTCAAACTCCATTGGCGGCAGTTTCGTAAGTCGTTTGACAAACGTGTTCAGTCTTCCTAAATTCCAGTCAATAATTTTTCAAGGATTAGCCCTTACACGTCAGCAACCTTTTCGCTCGTATCTGCCGCCATAAATTAACCGTGAACTTTCAATAGCATCGTTCATCTTTGTCACATTATCCTGAACTTATTGGTAAATTAGGGACACCTTACACGGTCACGTTTTGACCATTAAATGGGAGACAAAACGCTCTAATTCCTGACACAGGGGAATATTCACGAAATGCAGCTATCATTGCGCAAAAAAACTTGCATATCCAGGAGAAACTTGAAATTTGAACCTTATTTTCTCTAGCTAAGCTATTTTTTGTTGTGGGTGGATGTAGTGAGATGTCCCATTGATACGGTATCAAAAGCCCCCCATTGATTGACACAAAGAGCGACTATCGTTTGTTAAATGATGGGTGAACAATCAATACACTCAATTGTGTTGGTTTGTTTTGTTGTAGAACAACATTATGTTATTTTCTGCCAATGTATACCTTATTTTGGCCTTATTGTATTTCATAAATTCACACATGAGGCCCTTAACTTCAACTACCTCAGTTACTTACTTAATTTAAATTTGAATCTACTAAGTTTTGGTTAGCTGTCTTAGAAATGTTACAAGACTCCTACAACAAGAAATATTTTAAAATACTATAAGTTCTTCCTACCTCTCTCTTATGTAAAGTCGATAAAAGATAACAACCTAGTTATTTTCAATTTAACTACCGAGTCAGACTAATAAAATGTACGTACCCATACAAACGTAACATAACGAAATATTGGCACTCACATATCGACAGTTCAATTCTTTGGGAACCAGAGCGAATCATTCGACGAGCTCCCATCTGTACGCGTTAAAACGGATTAAGTGGAAGATTACACAAAAAATAACTGAAAAAAAACAGCTAAAGTGACAAAGACACCGCTGCTTCGTCACGGTGACAATTGCCCGGATTATTCGGTTATTTCAAACCAATTTTTTTAGCTCTGCTGCCGTTTTGCTGTCGAATGTAGAGCAAGTTTGTACTCATAGCAGTAGTTTTTATGAGAGTTGTTTATTTCACCCGTTGATTTCTTCACTTTTGTTGTTTTTAACTCCTAGAGATGGTGAACAAACTCTTTACCATGCAAAAATACAAGATTCTTCAATAAATTATATTTAACTATTTTCTGTTTTATGTTGGGTATTAGACATTTTCAGATATACATAACGCACATCTCTCTCTACATTTGAGTTAACTTTACGACTTAGTAATAGGCACTTATATGATTAATAGCTATACCTACATACCGAAGCGACTGAAATCAAAAATATCACTTTATATCCGTGTCAGTGTTTAATTATTAAGAATTTGACCTTTTCTACGTGTACATTTATTGTAATTATGAAAATAAAGAGTTTTTGACATTGACTTTTGACTTTGACATATATAGTTGTATTTTATAGGTGCACTGCACGTGTAAATGGCATTTTCATAACTCAAAACTGGTAAATAGAATCTTGCAACTGTTTTCTCGTGCTCATTGAAAATAGAATCGAGTTGGCGTCAAACAACTTGGCTACCGACGCATCAACAATCTAACGATGTGGTAAACAGTAATAACCTAACCCAATAACCGGTATAACGTTGCTTTCGGGGTATTTCGTTATTTTGTCTACGCGGATGCTACCATCCACCAACTAAGAATGACCTGCGAAGACCAGATTTTCAACAGATTTCAGTTCGCTTTCACAGGATGGGAAGGAAAGAAAGGGTCAGTCTAAAGTGGTGGTTGGTAACATTGTGGCTCGAACGTGCCGTGGCTTCGACTTGTAAGCTATTATTGTTCTGGCCAGCTCAGATGAAATATTGCCCCACTGCGCACGCTTGCACTGTTTGCGAATTTGTTCGGAAAAGTATTTGAAGAAAAGAATCTGTGAGAGTGTAGTTACATCGGCTGTAGCTTTTACAACGAGCATGTGCAAGCAATCTTTGCCTTGCATTAAAGGTGGTACTTTTCTAGGTTCTAAAATCTAGGCTCGTCCTTTTGAAAGTTTCATGAACAAAAGAGGGAGTTTCAAAGGTTTTTTTCGAAACAAAACACTATTTTGATATCAGTATTTGCGATATTCGAATTTTTAAAACCGAGCTAGAGTCCTCGCCACCACTGAAGTCTTGACTTGAAGTCTTACGGCAAAAGCGGGAAGTAAAATAAAATAAATAAATAATGCTGGACAATCCACACAGCATCATCTAGCCCCAAAGCAAGCAGAGCTTGTGTTATGGGTACTAGATGACAGATAAACTTAATACAATATATAACATAGATAGATATTTTTTATTATATATAGAAAATACCCAGAACACCCGAAACAAATATTTGCAGATCGTACAAACATTTGTCTCAAGGCAGGAATCGAACCCGCAACCTTCTGGTTGGAAAAGGCCTACTATAAAATATCAGATTATCTAGAGGATAAAAAAGCTTGGGACGGGATTTGCTCCAACTCGAAAAATAACAACTAACAGGCTAAAGGTTTCTTCGTCGCTTCTTTACTTTAGTCAACATACCGAAGCGACTGAAATCAAATATATCACTTTATTTCCGTGTCTGTTTTTAATTATTAAGAATTTGACCTTTTCTAAGTGTACATTTATTGTATTTATGGAAATAAAGAGTTTTTGACTTTGACTTTGACTTTGACTTCTGCGTCGCAGGCGGACTTTCGCCCGCCGCGCCACATCGGTCGTCAAACATTACATCGGTCGGAAGTAAACAGCATATGTAGATGGATATAATAACAATAGCATGGATAGCAGCGCCGCGTCTACCGGACTTCAATGGTGGCACGGACTCTAGTTTCGAAATAATAAATAATTGCTGGACTTGTCTTAAACCTACAAAGAGTAATTGAAACCGCTATAGCCTTACCAAGGGAAGCTGGAGCAAGTGACAATGACGATATCCCAGAGTTGAAATACCCTAAAGATAAACTATCGCGCACGGATTAGCCTGTATTGTGCCACAGTGTAAGATTAGCTGATAAGTGTCTACTTGTTAATAATAATGTTAACTCTGGTTGGGGTGAGCTTTTGAACATTATAACAACACTCGTGGGTATCAGAGATAGTAAAAAACGGAATACCTAATAAAAGCTCTTCATTTCTGTTATAGTTAGAAGATTTAACAAATAATGCTGGATAATTAGCTCGACATCATCTAGACTAAACCAAAACTAAGCTTCTTCCCTATGATATCAGGAAAGTCGAATCAAAGGATAGTTTTAAAAAGTTGCACGTGAGCATTATAATAAGGAATATTTACCCGACTTGAAAACATTGTAAACATTGTAACCGAAAACATTGTTTTTTTATAAAGGGCAATGGCCTTTATTAACAAAGAAAATTACAATCAAATTATAACTAGTATTTACAATTGAAACAATTAAGCTAACTGCAGACTGTTGCAAACAATCTACAGGTAGCTCAACTGATCCATATCAATACCAGTCGGAAGCGTCCCCAAAACATTGTAAGTACCTATTTTTATAATATATATAAATATATATTATAATAGGTACTTACAATGTTTTAATGAAGAAAGGTAGCAAAAAAAATCACAAAAAGTTAAAAAGATGGTTGACTTACCTAACTAGAAGTCGGGTAAAGTTTATTATAATATATATTATAATTGTATTATTATATAGTGCAAGTTTTATTATTAATTGCTGTAGTTTATCCAGCTTAGTTTAATTATAGCACGCCTTTTTGTTTTATTTCTACCATGTGTGGTTGGCAGGTAGAAAATGCCATCGGCATTAAACCCACCCTTTGTATACTTTTGTTAAATGTGTGCAATAAAGTATTTAAATAAATAAATAAATAAGCGAGCTTATGGTAAGTGTACTAGATAACTGATATATTTAATACAATAGGTACATGCATAGATTGATAGAATAGATGTGTATTATATTTGGATAAATAAAGACACATGTCTTACGATGCTGTCATCTTTTTAACCGACTTCAAAAAGGAGGGGGTTCTCAAATCGCCTGTATGTTTTTTTATGTACATATGTATGTTACTTGATATCTCCACCAATGGTTAACCGATTGTGCTGATTCTTTCACTATTGTATAGAGAATGATACTGAAATAGTCCCATAAAAAATGTTGTCCCGAGGGATTAGTGTTAATCCCGTAAAACTTACAAAAAACAACAATATTTTTGAAGAATCACGACTAATAGATTCCATGGCAACGGGCGTCAACAGTTCCATCCATGTGTCATCAAACTAAATTAGACTCGAATTATAACTAGATGTCGCCACTAGGGAAATTAGATCGCGCTATTGAAGAGCAAGCCCAATTTTTTGCGCGTGAACATAGAGGAATCATATTTACCGCAATATGAAGCCGTAGAATCTAGGTATTTCCGTGTTATAAAGATGGATTAAAATACGCCTGGGGAAATTCCAAAATAATCATGACGATTGCAGCCATGATAGTGATATTATTATTGATAGTATTTGATAACACAGTATAGTATGGCGCAAGTGTAGACAGATAAAATACATCTGACTCTCTATCTATACGTAGTATTGGTTCGAGGATTAAGTATTAATAAGTTTATGAAGTAATAAAATGATTTCACATCTAAATAAATAAATAAATACCTCTGGACAATCCACACAGCATCATCTAGCCCCAAGCTAAGCAGAGCTTGTGTTATTGGTACCTACTAGATGACTGATATACTTAATACAATACATTACATAGATAGATATTTTTCATTATTTTTTTTAATAATATTCAGGAAATTAACAGCTTATAGAAAAGATAAGCAAATATTTGCAGATCGTACAACCATTTGTCCCAAGGCGGGAATCGAAGCCGCATCCTCCTGCGTCACAGGCGGACCTTCAACCGCCACATCGGTAGTCATCTAAAAATGTGAGTTGTCTATTTGTGAGTTGTCATAGTTCAATACTATTGTTTGAAGATTTCCAAAAGCTGGCATTCTACCTAAGGACATTAAGTATATCAGTTATCTAGAACCCATCATAACACAATCTATGCTTAGCTTGGGCACACCCCGGACTGAGTGTCCCATTTGTTCATACAAAAGTCGCGTCTCGGCTCATACATGCGCCACTGTGTTGCGCTACACGTGCAACTGTGTGTGTGACGCCCAGGGTCACCTCATGAATACTTCTATCGTGCGAGAGAGACCGTTGCAGAAATACAAAGACATTTCATTTTATATTTACCTCTCACAAAAAGTGAAATTAAACCTCAAAACAGAAGAACAGTCCATGAACACAACAAAAACTTCGGTGTCGTCTGTTCAAATCATTACATGCCATCTGCGTTCCGTGAGTGCGCCGTACATCCCGTGCATTTGGAACGCGACTAGGGACCGGCGTGGTGAGGAAGCTCGGTCAGGTGGGGGCAAAGAGTGACCATATTACGTTAGTATTAATAAATATTCTCTTGCTTGGGGCTTTTTAGTTTTATTTAGAGTAACCTAATTATGTTGACAAGTCGACAAAGCCCGAAAGTAAGCATCATGTGATGATTATTATTTTTAAATTGTTTCCTACTTTTATCGATTTCAATTAGAACACATTGCCATGAATCTCTAATTTACCCCTACATACACAACACGCTGTAGGTACCTATACGCACATTGCCCATCTGCGCCTGCGCCTTTTGTAAACGGAGATCATACGCGGATCGTATAAATATTATCAACGGTGGCAACAAACACAATGCAATAATATTTTTTATTGTTATTACTACAATCCACGGTATCCATGGGGTATGACAGCCGCCTACCATAATGAAGATGTAATAGGGCCGTGTGTATCACTAATCCTTTTCCAAGGGGGTTGCTCGGGGGTGACCAACTGAAAGGATGTCACGTGAATATGACAGATATTTTGACAGTAATGCAACGGACTTGGCACTGGTGATGAATAGCTCAAAATTAGCGCTTAATTTTAAATCCAATCAAAAGGGTCTTTAAAATTGTAGTGGCTGATTTTTGTATTCTGTGGAGGTACACAAATAAAAAATAGGACCAACCGCATTTCAAACAATTTTTTTTATATTCGTTTTATATAGATAATATCGATGCTCTCTTCCTCAATTCGATTTTTAAACTAATTAAAAAACTAAAAAACCGTATAAATAACAGATATTTCAACCGTTATTAAAATTAAATAAATGTCAAACACGACATAATTCGATTTCCCGTTAAATAAACACCATTAACATATTACACGGGGACGAACGCTTCCCAATGAAAAATCAATGTCTCTAAAATATTCATAGAGCAAACAATACAGCAAAACTGTACCTTCAATATCTATCCACTTTTTAATTCATAAATTCAAAATATGGGTGCCATAATTAGCAATATCCATTACCATGTCAATCCACATCGATTTCCATTGCAATAATTGCATATTTAAATTTTTATAATATTAAAAATGTCTGATTGACATCTGCAGATGGTAATTATTTTGCCGATCAAGTTTTTACGTGATTATAAATTCATAATCTGAGATGAGTTATTTTGGGATGGATTTAAATAAACAAGATAATACAGTTACGTAGGGCATAAGCACATTTTTTCATTTGCATATTTCATTAGGATCTTAGCAATTTTTAATTTAAACGGCAAACTGTCATTTTAATTCCTGTGAGAAAAATATTTGCAGATCATCTTGAGTGGTAATTGAATTAAAAGTTTTATTGACAAATAAAAAACTCAAAAGATGCGTTTGTAGAGATTTTATCGAGAAACCTTGCCAATCAAGTTTTCATTTCAAAGTATGAATACACTGACATCTTCCTTTGTCAAAATTTACCGTTACGGTCGCCTTTTTCGTCAAAAAAGCGTAAATTTTGTAAAAAAAAATTGTTGACGGGGGTCACGCCGAAATTAGGGGTTATTCGCGAAACCTTCGCACTTTGACACGGGCGGGATGATTGTAAAGAAAACTTTTTTTGATTTCTTTTTATTACCCGGATCCGGTTTTGAAGATTATTGAGATATCCAAGTGCGGGAATCGGTGGTGGTTTAATAATGTCACCGTATCTAATTTAACAATGCAACCCCTTAGTTTACGTAGACATGTGAAATTTTAACCCTTTAGCAAACGCATTTTTTATATCTTTAAATTCAATTGTCAATTTCAAACGACTTCTAAACACACAACTTGCAGCTTGTTATTCGTTACCTACCTACCCTTTAATCTGCTAATTTAAAAATTTTATATGATATAATGAATCATCTTATGATTATCAATTTTTTTTAATTTTAAGAACTTTATATCTTAATATAAAGTTCTTAATAAGCACTCAGACAAATCAAATTTTATACCATTAAATATTATCAAATAAAAAATAAGGTGTTATTGATATTCTCTTCACATAATATTTTGTCCACTAGTGGAAGAAGTTAAAATGACCTACATTTCAACTTTTTTTATTGTTTCTTTGCCAAAACGATCTGTCTAAAATGATTCAGTCACATGTAACAGTTTAGTGACATCTAAGCTTTAGCAAATCTCTTTGGTTAGCAAGGATCAAAGGTCCTCTGGCCAGTGAGTCGGAAGGCGGGCGGCGGTCAGCTCGTTCTAACGATGTGGCCACAATTGGCACCTTTAGTTACGATCACGTTCGTAACGTCACATACAATGATAATTTGCTGCGTTTGTATTGAAATTTTGTACAAGTTTTATAGAATAAAAACTATACTACCTTTGTTCGAAAACTTTCGATAGGTACCTACAGAAATAAATTTATAAATAATAAATAAAATAAATAATGCTGGACAGTTCACACAGTATCATATAGCTTCAACCTAAGCAGAACTTGTTTTATGGGTACTAGATAACTGATATACATAATACATTATAGATAGATATTTTTTAACTAAACTTAGGAAGCACTCAGAACACCCTGAACTGAACTGAACTGATCTGCAGATCGTACAAAGTGTACAAACATTTATCCCGAGACGGGATTCGAACCCGCAACCTCTTGCATCGCAGGCGGACCTCCGCCCGCTGCGTCATCGAGATCGTAATTTGTCGGATCTTTTTGTCAGGCACGACGGCAAGACTTATGGTTTATCTTGACCATGATTTACCTACTCTACTCAAGAGGCGCAAATATGCAGGTCTCGACAGAGCCTACACATTTGCTCCCTTTGGGGTCGAGACCCTAGGTCCGTGGGGTACCGAGGCACACCGGGTTTTTAAAAAGTTATCTGAGCGTGTCTGGTCGAAACGACGAGTGACCCGAGAGTTGGTGGGTATCTGGCGCAGCGCATCAGCATTGCCATACAGCGGCAATGCAGCGTCTTGCGGGCACTTCTGACTGGTATTGATATGGATCAGTTGAGCTACCTGTAGATTGTTGGCAACAGTCTGCAGTTAGCTTAATTTTTCAATAGTAAATACTAGTTCTAATTTGATTTTATTATTTGCTTGTAATTTTCTTTGTTAATAAAGGCCATTGCCGCATTAAGGTTAGAATAGAATAAAGATAACGTTAATAATGTAATACCACCACATCAGTGATCGACTATTCCGAGCTAGATTATAGAGATAAGAAAAAATTTAGAAGTCATGATCAATGTTATTCAGGAGAAGTTTTTACCAATGTTTCAAAATACGTACTATAGAAATAACTAGTTTCAGCCTCTTTTTTCCGGGATAAAATGTAGCTTATAATGTTAATCCAGTCTATAACAGATTACATCTACGCAAAACTTTTAAAAGTAAATATACTTTTATTTTGTTAGCCAATTGTAGAGTATTATCACAGCTCAAACAAAATATAAAGGTTAAAACAAGTAACAATTACGGTAACAAAATGCCTAATACTCAGAAGATGCAATGACAGGAGGAATCCTGCCATAGCGCTGCAGGGTTATTCAGACTCTCCGCTACGTACGTGGATTTTTGCACGAAATTTATTTTAGTGATTTTTAAACTTTTTTTAACTACATAAATATATAAAACAAGCAAAAACAATGAATACATTGTTTTTGCTTGTTTTATATATTTAGTTAAATTATGATAGATTTGATCATCTTCGAACGTTACTACATTCCTCTCGAACTGATCATAGAAAAAAACTGTTTTCTATGATCAGTTCGAGAGGAATGTAGTTTTAAGTCATTTGCGCGTCTAGTTCTCATATTATTAGGATTTATTTTTTTAGTAAAGGATTTTTAAAGATTTATGATCAATACTGTCATTTGCACGCATGGCAAGTTAATGTAGCTGTCATTATAGCGTTCAGTAGCTGGAACTAAATGTCCACTAAGCACAACAGCGGTTTGACTACTTGGACTGCAACATGACACCGGCTATCAGATATTGGATGCGTGTGCGCATCGCAGCCTTGTTCCGATGTCCGATACGACGACGTCCGGTGTATTGTGGACGGAATAAGCAATTTTGGTATAGAAATCCAATGGTAAGATATGAACATTATCAAATGTTTTTATAAGAACAAAGTAGGTAATCTGCAAAGTAGCTATGTTAAGTTTACGGTAGGTAAAACTAGGACGGTTACTAACACAAGAGTTCATTAATAACGGGATATTTACCATTATTGTGTTGTATTGAGTTTCGTTTTTTTTTTTGTTGGAAGTGGTCGAGCCTTTGGCCACTTTATCACTGAGGAAAGTAAAAATGTGGCCTAAGGTGGAGCAAGCTTTCCCAGAAGGAACTTCTACCCTCTGGATTTGAAAACTCTGATATTGTCTAACGGGATCACACACATGCACACACTTTTCGGCACAGTTTCATGGTGGTCGCATGCGCCATGATCACGGAATAACTGAAGTCACTGCATGTTAGTTTGTATTGACAGACATACCGGTTTAATTGTCGAGCGCAACAAATCACGACACACTACACTGACGGTACAGAACTAACTTCACCCCAGGCTTGCTCTGATACTGTTCAAAAAACTATACATAGATAAGACGAATTATTGTATTAACGCAATCCATAGAATCTAATCGATTTATTCTATGCTTTAATAAATTGGGCATTAGTGTTATATGTTTAAGATTGTTAGTAATATTTGCTGCATCATGAAAGATAAATATATACGTAACCTACCAAGGTACCTAAGTACCGGTTAATGGCAGTACCGGTATTATACCGGTTACGTATACTGTTACGGTAGATTATTATTTTAGTATCAAAGAGAAAAAAAATACGATTTATCTAGAATTTTATTATCAAGGATAAAAAAAATCGATTTATCAACGATAAAACAATGATGGTTACGCTTCATTGATAATTTGAAATTACGTGTTCTGTTATTGTGCTAGCGATTTTTAACGATATTGTGAAATTTTTGATTGGCCAAATAATAATTAAGGAATAAAGAAAATTAAAATACAAACTTAATATCTCGATTTCATAGGGGGCGAGCCTGATCTCCCCCTAACCCTTATTATCAGGGCATCCTTGGGTGCCAATAGTACAAGACACCGGGCTATAGTTAAAAGGCTTGTAAAGTGATCCCGATCACTGAATAACAATAATGATAATGATAAGAGGCAATTAAAATGTTAGGCATATAGTACGACGAAAAAAATACCTAGTACCTAGACGCGTAATGGCACAAAAAAGACTACTGTTCTGATAAACAAAACAGAGTCCATTCATTTCAATTGTAAATACTAGTTCTAATTTGTTTTTATTATTTGATTGTAATTTTCTTAGCAAAATTTTAACATGGGTACAGCTTTTAAATAGTAGGCGTAGTAGTTATCTATCTTGTATCGACCTTTAGTTAAATTTAGCAGAATCCTCCCGTAATCCAATACTTTTATCGAAATTCGCGAAATGCGGAGCAAGCAGACAATTGACTTCCGTTTCCTATGAGATAGCCGACACACCCTTAGTTGCATTCAATGCAATGCAATGGAGATATCGCTCAGCATCCTTGCCAAATGTGCAATAAAAAAAATATTTATGCAATACGAGTATTGATAGTCATTTCAAGTATTATTTTGTCATGTGTGGCTATGACGTGGCGTATTCTACGTCAGAGGTTAGGTGGGTGAAATAAGAAAATAATATTCTGTGCAGTCAATAACCAACACAGTAATAAAAGAGATGATCTAAAGAATAGACTGCTTTGTTTCAGCACCAGACTTAAAACTTATCCATATGCATTAAAAGTGAGACAGCGAGCACCCGTCAACCAACAAAGCATGTCAGTTAACTCCTTGCTTAAAAAAATGACGTGTGGAAAAAGGTCTAAGCTGCTACATCAATAAAATGCACAGTTTACTGCATCCCCAACACACACTCAATTTTGTCCTAAATTTATGACGTTTTTTTGACACCAACCGCTCTTGACGCACAAGTGTTCATAACTCATAACAAATCGGATTCCTACCCTAAACCTACAACCTTGTCACTAATTAGAATTGTCAAAAAAACTCACCTCCCAGGCGTATCTCCGATCGACCGGCTCCCTCTCCCATTTCCCGTTGAAAGGTCCGTACTTCATTCCACTGGCGATGTTCACTCTGGCGAATATTCCGCTGTTCTTGTTGACCAGTTCTAGTGGGAAGTTCATGCCAGTTTCTCTGTTTTCGTCGTTCCATTTACTCCTTTTCTTCAGACTTTTGAGATCGAACTCTTGGCTTGGCCAGTCCAGCGGTTGGGGTATGAGGCCTCCGTAATCTGGATAGGAGTGGTTTGGAGAAAGGTACGGGTCCGTTAGATAGTCTATCGATCCGTAGTACTGCTTTAGCTCCGATTCAGGAGGCATCCTCTCCTGTTTGATGTGGACTAGGGTGGGTGCAGATTCTGATGTCGCTGAGTCCGTAGGACTCGGCTTTGGGCTGACGGACTCTTGACTATCCACTGCTGTTAACAAACAAACACTGATTACCAAAACACGACTGATATTACGTGACCGATGACAGGGAATAAATATCAAAATATCAGTTGATACGCTACGAAAGATATGATATCTTCTTCGAAAATGGAGTGAATCTAAATAGATATGTGTTTTAGCTTGTCATTGCTGAATTAGGTGATAACCAGTTTATATAAAGCCAAAGAAGAATTACCGCAGATGTGTTATTTTAGCGGTAAAAAGGGCTTTCTAAACATAATTTTTATAAGTAACTTTGATATTAAATTGAGATTCCCTAGTAAATTTCGGCTAAGGTATCGAGCCATCTCTTCAATTTAAACACATATCTGAGCTGGAGCACGATTTTGGGTTGAATTTAATTTATATTAAACACCATTGTTATTAGCACACCTGATCTGTCTGGCGTGTTACGAGCAAAAAGCATAAAATGAAGACGCTTGCGCATTATGTCTGATTTCCGGCTCGCACAAAGAGCTTCCGCTTGTCTCTTGTCTCTCATCTTCGAATGCAAATATATCCTTGTCTTTATCCATTCTTGGTTTTTATTTTGAATTGCATAGCCCAGTCTGTGTTACTAGCTCAATCACTGCTTTTATTTATTCATATAAATGTCACGTACCTATCTGTGATTGGCATGATACCAGGTGTACAGAAACTCCCATTAGAAATAGTGATTATTTACCATTTTAGTGTCGAGTGTCTACAAAAATAAGGAACAAATTTGCAAGCGCGGGTTGAAGATTTAGAGGCCAACAGTTGAACGGTATTATTTTCTACGTTTTTACGGCGTTGATCTATCTAGACATATAAATAATCAAATGTTGCAACATATTCAGTCAGACAACATTGTTACGAATATTGCCAGATATACCAAAATAGATAAGATACCCAAATATTCCTCGAATAATCGCATGTTATTGTAATCGCCTCAGTTTTTAATCCATAGTCCAGTCTTTATCACATAATTTTCACAAAATGGCGCTCTTGATAGCTAGATATAACAATTAATTATGATAAAAAAGTATTGTATGTCACTGTCCAGGAATTTTTTAGTTATTTCCATCGAGGTAGAATTCTAACTCGATGTTAATTTCTCATATTTCCCGAGTATGACAAACTATGTCACAATCGTGTTTAGCGAAGGAAACAAATTCATTTAACAAACCCGATGCGCGTGTCATCAATAAGCGACCCCCAGGCAAATACAGCTGAAAGAGACACTCCATAAATCATACGCACCCCATTACGACTAATATACTTGTTAAAACAACCCCTATCTAGTCCATAATTCTTCTTAAGCACGTGGCGTTATAAAAACTATTAAAATTAGACGCTTGATGGAGTCGAAGATGATAACTTTGCATGTGAATGCAACGGCTCAATGCGCAGGATATGTGTGATCGACTGATGGTGTCTATTCAATCCTTTCTGAATAAACGTTCCTTTTCACGCACTGTTGCTATGGGAGTTCACCTGTCGCGATTTTTTACATTCCTTTATCTTTCATCAAGTTGGAATTGTTTTAGTTCATGTTTTACTTCAATGAAATGATGGTCAAATCAAATTTAAGTACAGTCTTAGCTACATACTTTAAATCTATGATATTTGAGCAGTATTGACTAATCATACACTAACAGTTAAAAAAATCTGAGAGGTCGGTATATATTATGGGCCCCTCAGTATACAATCAGCTGCCTGACTAGATTCCATATCCCATGTCTATTTTTAAGAGAAATGTAATGATGTGGTTGTGTGTTGTTGTCGACTACACATCGACTTCACACCTAGGAATCAACATACCAATCTACACTTGCGCCTTCCCATCTTCCGAGGACATCCGTGAGGGCTGGTGCGGCGGCAGATTTGGCCGAGGATCTCAAGAGACGCAAATATGCAGGTCTCGACAGAGCCTACACATTTGCTCCCTTTGGGGTTGAGACCCTAGGTCCGTAGGGTACCGAAGCTCTCCGAGTTGTTATTTGAGCGTCTGGTCGACGCGACGCTTGACCCGAGAGCTGGTGGGTATCTGCCGTAGCGCATCTGCATTGCCATACAGCGGGGCAATGCAGCCAGCGCGTCTTGGGGACGCTTCCGAGTGGTATTGATATAGATCAGTTGAGCTACCTGTAGATTGTTTGCAACAGTCTGCAGTTAACTTAATTGTTTAAATTGTAAATACTACATAGTTCTAATTTGTTTTTATTATTGAATTGTAATTTTCTTTGTCAATAAAGTTATAGAATGTGGTTTATAGAATTTGTTCTTTATGACATCAATTTATTTTATAACTTGCCCTTATTATAGCGATAATATTAATTTCATAAGTACCTGGTCTACATCATTTTGATGACATGAGTAGGTAATTAATAATAATATGCATAAAATCTGTATCTGTAGTATATGTAGATCAAGAACAAGTATTTTGTTAAGGTTGAAAAGACAAAAAATACATTGAATCGGCTTCGAATTGAACTGCAATAATTAACGCAATGTGTAACATGTTCTCTATTCTAGCCTAGACAAAAAATCGCTATGCTAGGGCGATAGCAATTTTTTTAATTTATTTTAGAAAATGGGCTGGTTTAATAGTCTGGTGTTTGGGAAAGTTATTGTTATTGCAATCCATCGGTGAAAGGTCGAAATTCGAATCGTTAGATTAAAAAGTGGATATAAAATAAATGACACACGATATTTCCATATTCAAATTCCGAAGCATCTCAAGGCCCGGACGCTTTTGGAGAAGACGAAGCGTGCGTGGACAATGCGGACGAGTTGTCGTTAAATCTCTGCTTTCTGCAGAAATTCGCGCCAGATTTAAAATAAGAACGTTGTGGACAGGAGTTGGCGTAGAGATGGAATATAGCCGGAAAAGTGTTTTGTAAAGTTTTGTTTGCCAATTGTAATATAATTATCTATCCATATTATTGTATTTAATTATATTTTCGCTATAAAATAGATACAAGGTAGGTAGGTGGGTAATACACCCCTACCTACCTATATGTAAGATACCTACCTACAAAATAAGAAGAGCAAAAAATATCTAGGGAATACAATTTAGCAGATTTCGATTAATGGTACCTACCTACCTAAGGTGGGTAAGACCAAGTAAATTCCGGTTAGTCATGTTTGTATTTACTTTAGATAAGATTAATAGGGAAATTCCAACATTTCTGCATGGAATTTTGTTCTGCAAGACCACACTGAAAGTCGATTTCACGAGTTAGACACGGCGACTGACAATATGCGTTTAACTCTGTCACCGAGTCTCCGAGAGTTCACGGGCCAGCTCATGTTCACTCGTAAAACACCAATAAACGCTACAAAAGCTGCCATTCAACCCCGAAATATAACTCTTACAACCTTCATTTAAGATTTAAAATAGCCTGGAGTACAAGCTTTTAAGTTGTCTACACACCTAAGTCGCAAACACCACCGACACAGTCCAGCGGCTTAGATGTTGCTTGGTCGACGACACATCGACTTCACATCTAGGAATCAACACACCAAAGCCGCCGGGTTGTGTCGCCGGATTGGTAAATATTATCGGCGGCCGCACAAAATCAGCAACTTTTGACATCTCGCCGAGTGTTACGGTTCGTTTTCGTGCAATACCTACACTTAATTTGCTACCTACGAGTACATAACATAACATTTGCACGAAAACTAATCAGAAACATCGATTTTCGTTTTGACGAGTACGGGCCCTAGTGTATAGAGTCCTTTAGTTTGACTGGCTAACAAGGCGTAAAGTTTGCACGCCTCGTCTCATCAAAGCTTCAGCCGGAATTCATTTTGTCCGAGACAATACCACATTCGAGGAAACCTGCACTTTCTAACATTACCTTATTAGTTAGTATGCGGGTATTCAAATTTGGTTGTGCTTTGATCGCCAGCGGCTTGTGTGTGATGTAACCAACGGAAATGGTAAGGTAGGTTTGTACTTTTCTTACTTTACCTTGTTAGACACTTACCTACCCCCATATTTATAATAGTCTGCTAACTAGAGCATTGTTATCTCTCGTTTTGTCTTCTTCTATTGACATAAATCAGAGTGAGAAATAACGTTGCTTATTTAGCAACTGTTTTAAGTTAGCGGACCATAAAGAATAAGGAGGGATTGTAGATATATACTATACCTACCCTGTCCACGAAATACTCATCGGCACGGAAACTAGGCAACTTAAAATATTTGCAAAAAAAAAAATCGGATTAAATTTTTCTTTTGTTTTATTATGCCGCCATGCTCGCCATGTTCTTCACCCTCTGCGTCAGCCATTCGCACTTACCAGGGGACATGTTAAGGACTGTAGTTGTACCTATTATTAAGAACAAGACTGGTGATGCTTCCAGCATGAGCAACTACAGGCCTATATCCCTGGCTACTGTGATAGCAAAGGTATTGGACGGTGTGATTGATATGCATCTTACGAAACATGTAAATCTGCATGACGCCCAGTTCGGATTTAGAGCTGGGCTGTCCACTGAAACTGCAGTTCTAGGCCTCAAACACACCGTCCAGTACTACACTAGCAGAAGCACACCTGTCTACGCCTGCTTTCTCGACTTATCGAAAGCTTTCGATCTAGTGGCGTATGATGGGTTGTGGCAGAAGCTAACAAAGGATACCGACCTTCCCCGTGAACTCGTATCACTCCTCAAACACTGGTATGGCAACCAGCGCAACAATGTGAAGTGGTCGGGATCACTATCGGACGAGCACAGGTTGGAATGTGGAGTGCGGCAGGGCGGGGTGAGCTCGCCCCGACTTTTCAACCTGTACACGGACCGACTGATTCGTGAGCTCAGCAGCACTGGAATCGGCTGCTCTATTGATGGTGTGTTGGTCAACAACATTAGTTATGCCGATGATATGGTGCTGCTGAGCCCATCCATCAGTGCTCTCAGAAAACTGCTAGGGATCTGTGAGATATGTAGGGAGATATGCGGGGGCCAATGGGCTCAGATACAATGCAAGCAAAAGTGAATTCATGGTCTTTAAATCAGGCAATAAGACATATAACACCATTCCGCCGATTTTCCTGAACGGCAGCGAACTGAAGCGAGTAGCTTGCTTTAAGTATCTGGGCCATTGGGTCACCGAGTCTCTTACGGATGACCAGGACATGGAAAGGGAACGTAGGGCATTATCCATCAGAGCAAACATGCTGGCCCGTAGGTTTGCGCGTTGCTCTAAGCAAGTGAAAACGACGCTTTTTAGGGCTTATTGCCAGTCGTTTTATACGTGCAGCCTCTGGGTCAAGCACACCAAGAAGTCTTGGAATGCCCTGCGGATCTAATACAACAACTCGTTCAGAGTGCTGATGGGGCTGCCGCGCTTCTGCAGCGCATCGGGAATGTTTGCTGACGCACGAGTAGACGGGTTCGCGGCGATAATGCGCAAAAGATCTGCGTCCCTGATGCGCCGGGTGCGCGACAGCTCCAACAGCTACATACAGCTCATTTCTGAGAGACTGGATACCGACTGTCTCTTTATGGAACACTGGACAAGCGCGTATATTATACTCTCTTGACCAGTGTTTCAGTACCAGGGACTGACACAGCGTGTTGTCACGCTGCAGCGCTGTGTCAGTCCCTGGTCGATCAATGCAGCAGCTTGCGCGATCTGTTCTGCTGTTAATGGCATTTTTTTTTTGAGATACGGTTTGGTTAGACACATAATAACAACTTCAAAAGCCAAAAAAAAATTATAACTTTTAGCTGAAGATTTTTTTAACACACAAAATTTCAAAATCGTCTTACTCACTGAAATGACTAAAATGGTGTCAAATTCAACTCGAGCTTAATGAATTACCCTCTTGAACTTAAACTTAGACTTTTTTATACCTACCTTCATAGTAACATTCATCAGAAACACTTGAATTGTTTGTTATCGCGAGTTTAGCCAAGATTCCGTGCCGCTGAAAAAATCGAATCGGTAAAGCATTAGGACGTGACTATTTGATTGTCAGTACTATAGAAAAAAACATTAATTCATGGAATAGGTATAGGTAGTAAGTTTTTAGCAAACTTACAGACCTAACCCCTAAAAAATAATAACTCGCCTATTACCTGTTTTGCGCCCAGTTGCTACTACAACCATTTATTTATCGACTAGAGTGTGCGAATATAACCTTAATAAACTAGATTTATGAATAAACTAGTTAGTTGCGGCTTCCTTTATTCAGGGATAAAAGTTCAGTATAGTCAACAAAGATCTAATTATTGTTCTAAGGAGAACGATTTAAGGTTATTTCGTTCCAATGAGAACTGATTTACGGGTAGTTATAAAAATTAGCATAATATGTTCTTGTTCTAGTACCTACTAAATCATTGCAAAATTTCAGCCAGATCCGTTCAGTAGTTTTAGTTACGTGTTAAAGAGGTGACAAACATACCAGCAGCGTCTAAACATCCAAATTTTCGCATTTTATAATACTTAGTGGAATAAAATTAATCACCGCTACCTACGGGTTGCCAGCTACAACAGTTAGGTACACATTATCCTCAATTGCTTAGCCTAGTAAAGGATTCTTGCTTTATAACAGACTTTTAAAAAACCAGGTGGTTCTGTGTTCGGCTGTAGGTATGTAATGTTTTTTATGTAGGTTCGCCGATTTCTCCGTTAGTTTTGGACCGATTTAATAAAAATATTTCGTCTACTGTACCTATAAAAAATGATTCCAAATTGGTCCCGTAAAATTTTATTCTTGAGGGTTACTATAAGTCACGCAAAAATTAAAAAAACTTTGTAAATATTAATGAATTGTAAGTTGGTTATTAGTTCTTTCAAAACTATCAAAATTAGGTGTCAAAAAGCTTCGTATGATCCCGTCAGACACAAAGTAACTTGTGATAAAAAAAACGATTTTTTTTATGGTACGGTAAAATTACTTATACACTTAACTTACATGTACCATAAAACAATTTGATATCCCACAAAGAACACAATTTTAATAATATTTAACCGTATTAAAAACGGCAAAATCACACAGTTGTCTTGTAAACAACCTCTCATCCAAAAACCAAACACTCAAAGCCAAAGCTTCGTATGATCCCGTCAGACACAAAGTAACTTGCGATAAAAAAAACTATTTTTTTTATGGTACGGTAAAATTACTTATACACTTAACTTACATGTACCATAAAACAATTTGATATCCCACAAAGAACACAATTTTAATAATATTTAACCGTATTAAAAACGGCAAAATCACACTGTTGTCTTGTAAACAACCTCTCATCCAAAAACCAAACACTCAAAGCCATAAACCAAACAAGGCTTAAATTTTATTTTTATTTTGCCCGTCGGCGTTCGTCAAAAGTTCACACTCATCTGAATTTTGTGCGGTGAAATATCAGAACAAACGCGATAGTTTGGACACTTATTAATAGTTTAGTTTCACAGGTATTAGTTTAGTTTAGTATATAAGTTTGTTTTGGGTTCTTTTCGCACACCCTTATTAGATTCTTAGATACCACTTGAAAGATGCCGTGTGTTGATAAAAATAATGTTTGAGGTAGCTATGTTCGAGACGTTAGGATGAAACAAAAATGTTTTGGTGGGATTCACATTTTTTTGGCAAACTTTATTAAGAGGCAAACCTAACGGGTTCGGTTGTCAATCTAGGCCTAGATCTCAGTACTCACGGGATCCCCGTAGTAAAAAACTCGAATTACATAAAATTCTACATATTTTATTTGGTTCCTTGACAGTGAAAACACGATTAAGAAAAAAAATACGATAAAAAAAACATGAAAGTGCATTGTTTCGCACATAATTTGGTCGAGATCTCAGACCCGTGGTCTATTGAAATGACATAATATGTTTTGATTCGTAGGTTATTATATGGTTCCTTGAACCAGTTTCTCCATAAGTTGCCTAGGAAATAAACAAAAACATGATTTTTGCGCTTAGACCGTTCAAAAAACGTATTATGCTCTGTCTTTTTTTACAAAATGGCGCGCATTCTTAACTCTCACACTTAAGCACTACCCACTAGTGACGCGTGACCCCGAGTTTGTTGAGTATCTTGTCTATATAGTCTTAGTTTCTGATATCTGTGGGCGCAGTGCATACAGCGGGACAATGCAGCCAGCGTTTGGGGACGCTTCCGATAGGTGTTGATTTTTTGCAGCAGTCTACAGTTTGGTCAACTGTTTCAATTGTAAATACTAGTTCTAATTTTATCTATTCTTAAATTGTAATTTTCTTTGTTAATAAAGTATCTACCTTCTTCCCGATGATAATAATAATCCATTTAAAATATTCTACCGTTTTAAGTACCTACCTATTTTTTTTTTATCACCCACCTAATAAAACTGAATCTAATAAGTATTCAATTATCTATGGTATATTGGGTACTGTAGGGTGTTTTGCCTTTTTATATGGCAATTAAAATGAATAATCGCTAAAATTTCAACACGCTCTGCATGACATATTAATATCTCACATTAAACAAAATGTTAAAAACTCAATGACAAACAAATTATAAAGTAAAAGAAGAAAGTAAAGATAGAAAGAAAAGTAAAAGAATAAAGTAACGACAAGAAGAAGTAAAAGATTTTATTTTTTTATAAAAAA
The DNA here is from genome assembly GCA_963662085.1 of Eupithecia inturbata. NCBI lineage: Eukaryota > Metazoa > Arthropoda > Insecta > Lepidoptera > Geometridae > Eupithecia > Eupithecia inturbata. The sequence goes on from OY759195.1 coordinate 8,376,015, forward strand.
ATTTAAAGATAAATTTGAGGTTGATTGATGACAAATTATTGATAATTATTACCTAATTAACTGATAGTAAACTTCCAAGTATTTTAAATCCATACTAATATTATTAGTATTATTATTAATTATTATATTCGATAGTAACTAGATGGAACTAGATGATGTTGTGTGGATTGTCCAGCATTATTTATTTATTTATAACTCTGTCTGTCTATTTGTCTTTGTGTCTGTATGTCTGTTACCTTTTCACGCCTAAACGGCTGAACGGATCTCAGTGAAATTTGGCAGGGAGGTAGATGGTATCCCGAGGCATACATGAGCTACTTTTTATTCAGTCACCATAAAAGCGTGCGAAGCCGCAAGCAGCAGCTAGTGTAATCATAAAGAGTCGATAGAGTTTGTGAGGAGGTGTTAAATTATATCTCTTTATTTATGTCTTTTAGAGTATCTTCTATTTTTTAAGTTAATTTATAATCATTATTCTGTTCAAGATATAAACGGCTTTTAATTTTATTTTATAAGGCCATCTTCTTCTAGTAGTTAATTATAATAGGTAGAGGAAATTTGCTAAATACACTAAAAATTGTAAGTTAATGACGAGTTACCTCATAATTTTTGCATAGGAACAACAACCTTGATATCTTCTAGACAAGAGTAAATGTCTTCTAGACAGTGATACATCATAGGACACAACGTCACTTGCCACCGTGACATTGTAGTCAAACGAAGGTCTATTCACGTTAGTAATTAGATTGTTTAAAAAAAAACTAAAAATCGAATTCTAATTTCGTTTTTACGATAAATAATTTTTTTAAAGGGTAGTGTTAAGTTTTTTTTTTTTGGGACCTTCATTGTTTATAGAATGGCAAATAGGTCATGCACTATACAATCGCAAAATAATCATTAAAATCGGTGCATTATTAACGGAGAATTCGGCGATCTTACATGAATAATATATGCAGCTGAACATAGAAAGCTGTGAGTAAATATGTGTAGGAATGAATTAAAGTGTTCACATAACAAGAAAGGAGTGCATAATAATAATTAATGTAATTCATTTCTATTTATTTTAATCTATTGAGTTCAATTCCCTTTTTTGCAATTATTTGAGATACCTACACTTTAAAAGAGCCCGTAAGTCACTAAGTTTATTTAAATAAAATCATGTACCTATTTATTTATATATTTACCGCCATCATAGGTTTTTAATTACCAACTAACGTCACTCGGAATTAAATAACAGTTTAATATCCTGTCCTGTCAGTAGGTTAAGCAAAGCGTGACAATGGTTATCAATTTACACTCTTCATTTACCTCCCACGTATCTTAGCGTAAATAAATAAAGTAAATAACGAATTTATTAAAGTTATTTCTTTCAGAGTTTTCATATCATAAATCAAACACAAAAAAACATAGATTGCTAATCATTTTCAATTGTCACTGACCCCTGAATTTCTCTATTAGAAATGCGCGGAAACTGTACATATTTTTTTTTTATAAAAAAGCAGAAGTAATGAGAAAATTACAGCATTCTTACCTGACATCTTAATTTCCGTATCAATGTTCAGCATGGTCGAAAAGTTCAACATTTTGGAAAATTGTTCATGGTCAAGAAAACAGTTTCAATAGTTTTATGCACATAATCTCGATCACATAAAATCTAACGTTAAAAATTTATTGACGAATGATGTTACATAAAACAGTAAACACTGATTTTAGACTACACTACACTAATTGAATAAATAAGTGATCTGCGTTCGACTATTCGCGTGTATTTCGTGCGTGACAATGCGGCACCGATACCGACGGCCGATGTTTGGCAGATAGGTGCGACGGCGGCGGCCAACTCAGCCAGAGTAGCGAGAGGAAGCGAGAGCAAGCTCATCCCTAGAATCCCGACATTCACCCTTACCCCCCGCGCGTCGCCCCGCCCGTGTCTTACACCCTCTCTCTCACACCCGTTGCTGATACGTTACTGAAATACTCGGCCCTTTTCAATTGAAAGGCTACAAATATTTGGATAACTCGATGTTAAATTAACATCTGTTATTCTTTTGTTCTCTATATCAATAAAGGAAAATTTTAGTTTCTGATACGCTTGTTTTTTTAAACAGATCCAATTAAAGAATCACCCATTCTTACGTTAATCTCTACTTGATAATAATGTCTTATGATAATTATGATTAAGAAAAAATTGTAATCCGCGTTTTTTATGTACTTTATCAAATAAATAAAGAACTTCAAAACAAAGAATGAATACCTACGCAGAATTACAGTAAAAATGTCCCCTCTATTCATTCCTTCAACTCGTAGCATTTGGATAACAACATTTTTTACACCCGGAGTCTACAAACAAAGTCCTTCAGTTATCGACAGCGCTTATAACAAATCATTGGCAACACAACCGGGCTACCGAAATCTCTAACATTTCACCTGGCCTCCTGATCCAGACTTTTTTATCACTAGGCCCGCAGGGCGTGGAGGCTCTACGTCAACTGGCCGTAACGAGGCGCCGATTAAGAAAACAACCTAACCCATATCCCCATTCTTTCAGTCTTATCGTATCGCATTCAAATTAAACACAGAGAGCAATCATACATTTCAAAATAATTTTAAATTTATTAGGAGCTTACTAGAAGTCCATTACGAACAAATAGGTATTATGCTTAATGGGAACGTGTTAAGTTTGTGTAACGGAACACTTATTCTTTTGATCATCGTGGTCAGTATAAATTTATACAGTTAATTTAATTAACTGTTTAGTAGTTGTGTTATGTAATGTATGTATGATGAATTCGCCGATTTTACAAATTGTTAAGCTCTACGAAACCATTGTCTTAAATGCGATAGCTGTGGTTATTGACCTTAAGAAGTATCTAAATAAAAACTTGGCGAAAATGAGAATCGATACAGGGAATCCTAAAGAGCACTTGTCAATGTAGCATTTTCAGCATAGAGCCTTTGCGATATCAGAAATAGCCGCGGAATGCCAAGTGAGACGGCAGATCAAACTAGATAACGCTTGAGATCTGTGCCCGTCCGTGCGATTGGCCGACACTGCGACGGGGCGTGGCCTCGCTACGGATGCACCAATGGGATGCTCCCTAATTATCTTCGTCTTTGTCTGTCAACGGATTCTGTAGTGATGTGTGCAGGTGCAGGTGTTTCGGCAATTGAAAGCTCTAAACTAAGTTTGGCAAACTAAACTATGTACAATTAAATAATTAAACCTTACAGATGATGACTTATAGTTATATAAATATAGAAATAAAATAAATGATAGATTTTGAAAGATATTGATAAGTATGAAGATTCGCTATGACTGCTTTATGTCGTCAGTTCTCTAAAACTACTATTTAATATTGTAGAGATTTAGTGAAATCACATAATCTTTCTAGTCCCTAAAAATGCTAAAACGCTACCTTTATATACAACAAAATGTTTGCTGATAATGAAATCCATTAGTGACTTGATAATACACTGATTTTACCATTGCCTGCACAGAGCTACCTATTATTATTAATTTTACAGACTTTTAGAACAAGTTTTATAATTTTTAGTTGAATGCAAATAGGTAATAAATAAAGGGAACGTTTTCGTCAATTTTCTCAAAAATAAAGCCCAATTTAATTGCACTCTTACGACGACAGTAATGTTACAAACATGCTTTTTAAATTACCAATTTTATATCAATACGAAGTAACCACATTTTATTTCTAGTAATCTCTAAAGATTTCCTTTATATTCATTTTATGTCTTGAGTGCAAAGTAATAAGAAACTGATAACAAAATTGATTAAAAATTCCACTATTGCATCGTGAAGGTGACAACTGCAATCGATTTGTGACAGACACGTATGATAATTGATTTATGCATCTGAAATCGATTTTATGATCGAGGTGAGTTAATTGAAAGTGTCAGAAAATAGGTACCTACTTAGAATTTACTGGTGTGTCTAACTCGATGGAAGAGAACGGATGGAATTAACTTTTAATTGGTCATCGAATTGAGTATTTTTGAACTGATTTACTTAATGTTTTAGTGATAACTGTAAATCTGGCGATTTACGTCGTCCTTGTGGATATGAGTGACCCAGTCCATCACCATGAGCTCCATATTGGATTCACCTCTAGGTTTTCCTAATGCCCTTCACTTCGCCGGACAATTAACCTATCCAGCTGTATCTTTAGGTACTAAATTCGAGGCGGAGATTCGTTTCCCATTATTTAAACTACCTCTATAAAAATAATATTGCTATATAAAGTTATTTTTACCTCGACCGGTCTTCACATAATGCTTCATAAGTATATCAGCATTCATGCATACATTCCAATCTATTCGATGTACCTCTTTTAAATTCAGCTCATGCTAGAATTTATGTCATTTAATATAGCGGCTATGAATTTATAAAACGTACGAAGAATTATTTCACAGGATGTGGAGTAAATTGTGTAAACGAGTATTTACGGGTTTAATTTTAGGTGAATATGAAACCTACATTTTTAAATTTGCAACTGTAAATTTTTTTTAAATCTTCTCAAACATCATCATAGGCATAGGGTACATCAAGTTAAAAGTACTTCTCGTTTTCATGTCTTTCCGTAATATTAGCATGTTTCAATATTTTCTACGATAGATGATAAAAGTAGTTAGTATTCTGTGTTAGAATCAAAACAATTATATTTCAATCTATTTCATTAAAGCAAAAATGTCTAAAAATACTGAACACAGAAATCAACCAATAATCTCTACCAGGATTCCTACTTCTAGAAGTCTTGAAATTCATCAAAAATTAACAAAAAAACAGCTGTTTTTGCAGGGTCACAGGTGGTCTCGAGATGTGCCTACGTTATACATTTTATAATTTTCTAACTAAAAGCCTTTATTATCAAAAGAAAGTACAATCAAATAATAAAAACATATTAAAACAAGTATTTACAATTGAAACAATTAAGCTAACGTGCGCGGGTGTCGTAAGAGGCGACTAAGGGATATCCACTGGGGGTGGGCAGCAGCGCCCCCTGCAGAACAATTCTACCACCGAACTGCGATCCCCAACCCGCTTACCCAGCGTGGGGATTATGGGCATTACCCCCGTGAGATAAAAGCCGACAAGGCGCTTATCAGTGGGAGGCCTGGGTCCAACAGTGGACCAATATAGGCTGTGGAGATGGAGGAGATGGAGAGGTATTAAAATACACAGAAGGAAGCTACTCCCCGTCCTCTGGTAGGATCCCTTAGTCGGATATCCACGGGATGAGAATGGTCTATTCTTACGCCGCAACCGCCACAGCCATATGTAATAAGTACGTTTCAACTATCCATAAAACTTAAGGCCCCAATACTGCAAACACGGCTACGAATTACTATCGAAACAAACTCCCGGACGTGGCTACGACCAGAGTTGAATTCCAAATTAGTTAACTACGTGACTACGGGACGTACTACGGGTAGGGGATCACGTGACGAGGCTTCTGTGGCGACAGTTTTATTCGCAAACTGGCCCTGCGCCCTCTCTATGCCACAGGGCAAGAAAGATCGACAGGTTCTGAAGCTATAGAGGCGCCCAAATAAAAAAAGCCGATTCCATTCTGATCTACTTTGCAGATCCATTAATAGATCAGTTTCCACTTTTTTGTCCACTCTGATCCACCGATGAATAAGTTAAATTTTCTATAAGGAATGAAGAAACACCAAAGTTGAGAAGCCTTATAAGTTATGTTATAATATAGAAAATAACACTTTCTCGAAATCACCAACCGAAAATGTGCTATTTGATTCATGATAATTAACTCACTTTTTTCAATATAATACGAGCTAAATAGAGCATATGCAACTCCAGTCCAATTTAATACATCAATAATTCCTCTAAACTCATAATTCATCCGAAGCACACACACACAGCTTAGAACCACTGTGAAACTCTTGATCAAATACGTAATATGTGTGATATACTACTTATTGCGGTCTCGTGTTCTCCTAAACGTTCATCTCTATTTGCGCGCGCTAAATCTCTCGTCCTTGCTCTACCATGTGGAGTGTCCTTTCGAGGAAAAATTCTGGAAAAGTTGCCCAAAGTTTCTTTCTGTGGTTATTTATTGTTGGGTCGAAAGCAACCGTTCTTTTGTTGATTACCTCTAGCTATACCTACAACCAGTAAATAATTCTTAACGCTGCAAGAAATCACGTGAACAATTTGTTAGATAGAGATAGATAATGCTTTATTCATCACCTTATAAAACAGATAGTACTCATTAAACATAATGTAGGGAACAGCAATAGAACTGGCGGTAATTTGTTTGTACGGACAACAATAAAAAAGCAGTTTTTTTGTTATGATGTAAGTAATAGGTAGGTATTTTTTGCATAGATGTATCTGTAACTGTTTAGTGGTTTCTAAGCATGTAGGTAACTACATCGCCTATGATTTGTATGTAACATAAACCATAACCATATTCTTAAAAAGAAACTGTGTGTGGTTTGACACAATAATTCTGCCAATTCGGATCTAATAATAATTGGATTGTTTAAAAAAATTAAAATCAACTTCAAATTCCTTAATATTCACACTGTTTTTTTAAGTTTTGCAGGACAAATACTAATACTTCGGGAATTAAACTTTTTATGGGACCACCGTCGGGATAACGAAAGAGTTTTCAAAATCTGTCAATAATTTAATTAATAAACAAAAATACAGCCGAGCATTAGAACCTCCTCCTCTGTTTTCAAAGTCGGTTAAATTGCAAAAGATATTAATCGTGATCTAGGTGAATCTTAAAAGTTTAACAGATTCCATTCCACCATAATAATACGACTCGCTTTAGTCCAATTCAAAGTGGAACTTTAAAATTCTATTGCTATTCCATTCCCCTGGGCGGGCGGTATTGTGATCAACTTTTATCGACGTGATAAAGAGCACTGTCCATTCCCTTTCAACCCAAAGGAGAGTTTAAAATCACAATAGATTGGATTGCTTTGTCAGCTCTATCAATTCTCATAGATCTATCGATGTCTATGGAATACTGAGTGGCACGGGATGGTTTTCGATCTTTTTGCTTTAGATTTTCATCGGTCGAACCTTTGGCTTGAAAATACTAGTTAGATTGACACGTGTATTGGCAGATCTTAAACCTTAGCACATCTGTGTTGTTGTTATGTGCACTGAAATCGTAATCATCATCATCAATGTTTCATAGGTTGAACGCTAGTAACCTATGACAAATCTAAAAGTACTTTTGAAGCCTGTCTGACATTTCACGCCTTCTAATAAAAAGCTGAACAAATATTCAATGAAATTTGCAGAGGAAAGTAAGAAGATAAATGGATACCGCCAAAGCACATTGGCTACTTGCCTGCGAAACGCGTCCAAAACCTCAGGAAGAAAGTTTGTTATAAAAATAGAATTATGAACCTAATAATGTGCAAGTAGATTAATTCTTTGATGGCAATATTTCTTGATCTTTACGATTATCTATACTACCATACATATATCATAAATTCTAAAGTAACTCTGTCTGTCTGCCTTCTAACACGTAAAAGGCTGAATGGATGAACTTTGTTGTGTTTGTGTTGTTTGGAACACTTAATTAAATTTGGCAGGGAGGTAGATGGTATCCCGGGGACGGACATAGGTTACTTGAAAAGCACGTGCGAAACCACGGGCAGCAGCTAGTTATAATATAGTTTAAACCCGAGTTTTTTTCGTTTAGAAACGTCACACTTAATTTTTATCGCAAAAAGCCAAAAGTGTTTGGATGTCGTCGTCCAATGGTCATGCAAGAAACACGTCCATGATGTTCTAGACATTATTAACTTCGTAGGCTTCCGTTTTTGTTTTAAGTAGGATTTGCACGGATAATTGGAAAAGCTTTTATAATAGAGTTGTTGGTAAATAGTTTTTTGCTACTTACAATGCAAGTTCTTGATAAGGAGCTTAAGGGTGCAATGTACCTGCTCCTTATAAGTGTACATTATTATAAAATGAAAGCATTGGAGACAAAGAACAGACAAAAAATCCAATAAAACTATGTCAAATCACTGATGACATCTACCGACGTAGATATTTCACAACAAAATCGGTTCTCGCGCAGAAATTGGCTGTTACTTAGATGAAAGCCCTTAAAGATTTACACCGTCCCTGAAATATCTTCAAGATCTCTCATATCTAAGCACCACAGCTACCTAATACCGTTTTATTGCGTCGATAAATTGTACAGTAACGCCGGTAACGCCCCAGGAGGCGCTGACTATCGCCTTTTCGATTTACTCTCCTCACTCAAAATAGAAATGGCGAGCCATTGTAGGAACACTTTGGACATTTTAAAAGCGTTTTTCAGTGGTTGGGCTATTCGAGTGGTTTATGGCTACTTTTCGATGGCTCGTAGGATAGTCGAGACGAAGTGTTAGATGCTGCAAGTGCTTCTATATTTTGTAGCTTTATTTCAAAACTAGCTTCTACACGCGGCTTAGCACGCGTATTTTCGGTATAATAAGTAGGCTATTATTTAAACCAAATTTCATTTAAACTGTTCAGTAGTTTGTGAGATTTTAGCTTCTTCTTCCTAGCCTTTGTCGAACAGTAGACTGGTGTAGGCCTCGTTCGAACTCTTCTAATTCACTTTACACAAACTTTCGGCTTTATAATTATGTATTAGTAGGATATCTAGGTAACTTAGAGGCAATGATTTATTTTAAGTATATTATGGTCTCTACACACCGAAGTCGACAATTTGACAAAACTCTGTCGGCTGCCTAAAATATTCATACAATGAAATATCGCAACAACCCGCCGGGCTATGTTACCGACTTTGGGATTTTGGCGTGTAGGCAAATTTCATAAAAAAAAACATAAATGAATGAATCTTTCTTTTAAATAAAACAACCTGTATTACTCATTTCAACGTTGTTTCGATCTAAAGATATTTTTTTCACTGAAGAACTATCTACGTTTTCCAGGGTATCATGTCAAAATAAGTGATCGTGGTGTAAATTGTAGCCGATCAGAAAACAACAGACTTCTCATCAATCACCCGCCCTACAGGGCAGAAGTCAGGCATGAAGAGCAAGCTGAAGCGTTAAATAAATGAAAAAATGTATCTGAAATAATAAGCGTAAGGTAAGCATAGCTGGGAGGGCCTCTTAACAGAAAAACTTTGACTCCTACCAGTTTTGTCACAATTCATGAGAACGCTAGAGTCCTAAAACGTCCATCTAACGCCAAAATTTAGACAATTTCGTGGTCGATTAAACAAGGTCAGTGGCTTACTTGACCTCAATTTTTGAAAAGAGCCAAAGGCATCAAAATATCAATGTATCAAATGATGACAGTAATGGAGACTACGACCTTCACAAACGAAGAGTAAAAATAGCCAAATAAATCACGTTTTTTTTTGTATTTAAGCCCCCTTAAATTTGGATAAATATTTTATTTTTATAATTTGATGTTATAGCGGCAAAAGAAATACACATTCTCTGAAAATTTCAACTGTCTACCTCTTACGGTTCATGAGATAGAGCCCTGTGACAGGCGTCACCGTCGTTCCGTCACCCTTCGGGTACGGAAATCTAAAAACAAAACTGTCAAAGTGCGAGTCGAATACATGCCGAGTACTAACTTGAGTCTAACAGGATTTTTACTTACATGTAAAAATGGGGTAACTGAATCTCTATTCTCCCGTCTTGCACGGTTCCCTGCTATCCCAACTTTAGTTTCAGTTAGCTACTGGAAATCTCACTAATGCAAGTCGCATTAGTGGCCCGTAGATCTGCCGTATCTTTACTTTGGGTTGGCACTGGTTAGGGATTTTATTTTCAGTATTTCACTTCGCTTCGTTAATGTTAGTTTACTTAAAGTTTTTTTTTTTTTTAATTCATTTATTTGGTGCATGAGGGTTTTGCCGAACATGGCATGCCACCCCCGTAATTCTAAATAACAATAGTGCTTAATCCAACAAAAATACATAATATGTAACAGAACAAAATAAACTTAACAGAAACTTAGTTTATGAGATTTACCTCGACGTCTGTCTTATTTACCAAAACCTATATAATACAACCAACTAAATTAATTTAACAAAAACTCTTCATACAAACCTATTACAATAATATTTTTATACCATTATATACCAGCAAACTTTTTAAATAAACCAACTGAAAACTATGAGATATCTACCACCAAAACATTTCATTGCCATTTAGGTACTACCTCTCTGAGTAGGATACTAGTCTACATTTGCGCACTGATTGAGTACCTATCAAAAAGTTCAGTGTTACCTACCTAATTGGTATCCTCTAGGGAGGACATGTATATTCTAAGCAATTTCTTGGCTTTATCGGAGGTCGGTTCAGCCAGAAAACTGTTGCACATACCTACGCCTACGTTACAATCAAATAACATGCCACGCTGGACTGCGCCCCGGACACACTCCACCAACACGTGATATACGTCTTCAACCTTATTGCAATCCGAGCAGTTCGGCGAGTTGGCCAGTTTCATTAGATATTTAAATTTATTTGATGGTATATGACCCGAGCGCAGTCTTAACAGATAAACGATCTAGCTTCAAAGTAACGTTATTTTTATTTTTATCCGGCTTAGAAAAAAGGAGGAGGTTCTATGTTCGGCTGTATGTTATGTATTTGTATGTGTGTCCGTCGATTACTCCGTCATCTATGGACTGATTTGAGTGATTCTTTTGCAGTTGTATAGAGGCTAATCCCGAGATGGTCTATTTTTTAACGAGGTATTAATATTTATTCCACAAAACTTATAAAACAGTTTAAACCGTAGGTATTCGAAGTCGGTTTTTAGTTTTCAAAATAATCAAATTATTTTTCCGTTCGGTTGACGTTATCCATTATTATTATTATATACTTCATTTATTTAAAATCTCGTTATAAAATAAAAAAATTAAATATATTTATTTTTTATTTAAATAAATATCATAAAACTATTTTACAGTAAAAAATATAGATATATATATTTTTTACTGTAAAATAGTTTTTTAGTTCGCACCAAATAACATATTATGTTTTGAATCAATTGGTTATTTTCAGCGCATCAGCATTGCCATACAGCGGGGCAATGCAGCCAGCAGCGTCTTGGGGACACTTTCGACTGGTATTGACATGGATCAGTTGAGCTACCTGTAGATTGTTTGCAACAGTCTGCAGTTCGCTTAATTGTTTCAATTGTAAATACTAGTTCTAATTTGTTTTTATTATTTTACTGTAATTTTCTTTGTTAATTGGTTTTTATTATTAGATTTTAGTTTGTAAATATTTAATGAAATTGTGTTATCGATAGTTTTGTTGTACTAAAAAAATTATTTTATTTTCCCTTCAATCATAAACTTTTCCCTTTTCTTCTCAGTAATGTTAATTCATAATTCAATTAAGCTATTCATACCTGACTCTTACATACCTAATTTTTTTTTAAATAGGTAGGTATGTAATGGATTTATTATTCTGACTTTTAATCAAGAGTTTCCTGAAGTCAAGTCAACTATTTGGTCTGTGCAAAAGCATCGTATCTACCCAAATCGGCCCCTACTACAATCATTCCAGTCCGAACAACTGACTTCGACAAAGGGCCTCCGTAATAACAGAGTGTGCCCGCCAATTACTGCCGACTACAACAGATACATTTGTATGACAATGATCGAGTTTTTGTTGAAACTTGATATAGCACAGAGTTTGTTGTGAGAACCGATGGTTTTAATTGTTGGGAAAATTCGCAGATTACATAATAAATATCAAACTTCATAAAAGTTAATGTTCAAAACATATGACCAAGTATTTTAAATGACCAAAGCACGTATATAATATACCGTAAAATGTAAAACCGTATGTAGAATCACGTAAAATGGCCTGATTATCTGAATACTAAGGTTTCCCATTTTTACGTCATTTCCTGTAGTATAATTATGGAAGAACGATGGTAAATCCATTGTTTCGTACTGTTATCATATCACTAATTACGGCATTACACGATAAAATATTCGGGTAGGTATATCACTAAACTTTTCGTTAAAATATGCTATGAGGTTACTAATAAATAACTATAAGTACAACTTTATTGCATGTAGGTAGTTTTTTTTAAATCAAAACCTTGATTATAGTTAAATAACTTCATAGCTACCTACTTTCATGCTTTATAAAAAGAGTCAGTGCGTGTGCTCTTAATTTGAAATAGCATAAAAGTTTTAAAATAAATCTAAATAAAAACTACTTTTTTATCACAGCTGTGAGCCATAAAAGCACATTAAAAACCAATAATGGTGTCAAGGCGATAACTTCAGGATGGTCCCCTGACCTCGTGATATGAAAGACCGCCGTAATCGCCTCCACATCCGACGTTCACAATCGATACACATCGAACACAAACGTGAGCCGGACAATTCATAGAACTAATCAGTACATATAATAATCGAAAGATTTTCAAAGAATTCATTGCATAAGTCTGTTTGTAGAATAAATTGATAAATTAGGTATGCCGGATGAAGAAGTGGTTCTGCGAACTCAACCTAAAAATGATACTTCTGTACTGTGAATTTGATATAAATATCTAGAATTAGAATTCTGGATAGATATCAGGGATACAGGCAAATTGGAACCAATACATACAGGTGTCGTTTAAGGTATACATATATAGATACATGCTTCGTGTTTTCATATTATGTGTTATCTTCCGTGTCGTCACCAAACGGCTCTGTCGGAAGACCAGCGTTGGTTGTAATGTTTTTACAGCTAGCTCATGCTGAGACAGAGACCGCTTTGTGACTCAATGCAAAAACTAGTACCTAAGCTTTGTTTTTATTTTATTTTTTAATCATATTTTGTTTTTGTTTATTTGAGTTGCAAATAAAATAAAATATTCTATTCTATATTCTATTCTACTGTAGAATAAGTTTACAGTACCACGATATTTAAGGTTCTTTCGGTATCGTATCAGGCATATATGTAAATAGACACAGATAGGCTATAAGTTCATATACATATGTATATAGAGAATCTCAGACAATCCCTGCGTGATAAATTCAAAGAAATAAACATAATGACAGTACCATGTCAATATATTTATGAAAACCTATTGTACACTCATAGAAATATCAATCGGTTCCCTAAAAATAGCGATGTACATAATTTGAATACAAGAAATAAACATAAACTCGCTGTGCCCACAACTAGACTACACAATTTAATTAATGTATCTTTTAAAGGGCAATGTATACGCTTCTACAACAAAACTCCTAGTGAGTTGCAAAAATTATCAGTAAATAAATTCAAACAAATTGTCAAAACCTTCTTGCGTAAAAAGGCCTACTATAAAATATCAGATTATCTAGAGGATAAAAAAGCGTGAGATGGAATTTGCTCCAACTCGAAAAAAGCAACTAACTAACAGGCTAAAGGTTTCTTCGTCGCTTCTTTACTTTAGTCTACATACCGAAGCGACTGAAATCAAAAATATCACTTTATTTCCGTGTCAGTGTTTAATTATTAAGAATTTGACCTTTTCTAAGTATACATTTATTGTATTTATAGAAATAAAGAGTTTTTGACTTTGACTTTGATATAGGTAGCTATAGAGGTAGCTGGCTAGTTATGTCTGGTACCGAAAGTATATTACCGTAGGACAGTATAGTTATTCTGTGCCTTATCTACTATTCTCTAAAACAAGCAAAACTCCTGAACTTGGCCTGACCAATCTATACTTACTACATAGGGTACTTTATTGTGTGCAACAAACTCAGAGTTTGTGATCCTCGATAGCATCGAGGCGTCATCGAGAAGTTTAATTTTTGTTTGGGATTTGGTAAGCGCCAATACCAAGCGGATATGGAATAACGCAAATCCCATATAAAAATTAACGTCTCGTAGACATCGCTTAAAATAATCCATTACGAAAGTTTTCATAGTAAAAGAAACGTTTCGATAGTATCGACAATTTGAAAACCAAACTCAGGGCTATTTTTTTTGCAAAACACGCTTATAAGTTACATAGCTTGTACCTCGCATTATGAACCAACGAGTTCAAATGTGAATAACAAAGTACGGTAAACTAGACTAGGTACCAAGGTAACTTGTACATAAACGGGTATACACAAAGAATTGGCACGGAATCCGGTTGTCAATGAAAGCGCACCACCCGCTGCTCGATTTAATTCGCGCCTTGACAAAAACCCTTTGACATATTCACCGATGACAGGTCTCAGTTGGGAACCTCTCGCCTCGCTGACGTTTCCATTATCATAGCGTACGAATTGGCGGTAGTCTCAATTTTGGTTATACTCAAACGGTTTTCGTGCGAAAATATGGATAGGTTAATTGAAATTTTCGATCGGATTGGCTTTGCAAAAATGTGGCTCGAATTGGCTTAGCTCTGCAAGTAAAAACGTAGGTAGCTTACTAGAATCATAGTCTTCTATACTACATAACGTAGTAGAGCTAAGCTAAAATATCAGTCTGAATATTAATCTCAAACGAATAAACGAATGTAGACTACAAATTATAGATATTCATAATTCATATCGGTTTATGTTAGCTGTAGCATGAGTATGTAAATAATGTTTAATATAAACAAATAAATATATATATATATATATACATAATTTACCTATTGTGATTTTATGCGTACATGTATTGTTCTTAGGTTTAGGTAGTCTTAGTGGGTACAACGGTGGGCGCAACAATTATTTTGGGTTTGGTAATTTATTTCTAAAATGAAATTGGAATTCCTCGAGAATCAAACATAAAGGAGAATTAAAAAAAAACCTTCAAAAAAACAATTTTAAAACAACTACGAAAGAATCAAATCTATTAACAATTGGCGCAGATATCACCAAAGCTGTTGTATCTAGTCGTGATTCTCCAAATTTATGTTGCTTTTTAAGATTAACGGGATAAATCCCTTAGGAATAATATTTTTATGGGGCCACCTCGGAATCGTTTTCTACACCTACAATAGTGAAAGAATCAGTAAAATTGGTTAACCAAAGGCGGAGATATCAAGTAACAAACATACCTACATAAAAAAAACGTACAGACGTACTAAGAACCTCCTCCTTTTTGAAGTCGGTTAAAAACGAAAACTGTGAAAATCGGATTCTGTCGTTGCGCAGTATTAATAATTAACAAATCAATATCAAATTTTGTCAACGTCAATTCGGCACGAGAAATAACCATGTGACAAAAGGGTTGATTACTGAATAGTAAACCAGCGTACGAACAACTGGAACTTTGAACCAGTATTTTATAAGCTCCGACATAATATGACAAAACCCGAAATAAACAAGAATAAAAATCCAATATTCTTTTTCCTGTTTTTTAATACCAACTCGCAGCTTCCAACGTGAACAGAAATTATCCATCAATCACAACAAATAATTTAAGAAAGAGATTACAAACTTTCACCCCAGAGCCGAGTGCCGATCGAATAATTACCTTCCAATAAAGTATCCGCGGAACCCTCTGCCACAACTGTCGATGTCACCTTAATTTACCGCCCTCAATTATAAATTTTATATTCAACTCAAGCAGAATAAAACTTTATTGGGATGGAATTTATATTTAAATTGCTTGAGGAGTTGTAATTCTGAACAAGAAGAGACTGCCATCGATCTATCAGAAAATCGTTTGTGGTGTTATTATTAGCACACTAGGATCTCGCGAAACCCAGCAGATCTAATACTAGTGGTTTTACATCTTTAGCGCGTTAGCGCACTAACAGAGTCAAAAGACTCGCTCACTTTGCATACTGTAGAAAGAGATGCACTCTAATTCGACGCAGAAAGACAGCTGTTAGCCATTAAGTTCTCTGACGGAGAGGTACAAGTTGAAATAAACTAAAATCCAAAATGTACTTTTCCCGGCCCAGAAAGATAGGCCAAAAATACTTATTTCAACAGGCCATTAGAAGTTCTAATCTAAGTTGTTTCAAAAATGAATGCAAAAAAACTCGACTCATCCAAAACAATAAAAGGAATTTATCTAAAAATATTCAAATTTTAGCACCCAGCGACAGTGCAACATAAACTTTATCACTCGCCGTCATTAAAATTAGGGATAGCCATGGCTTTAATCTAATAACTGATAACTTTTTGATGGACTCTCTTTCCCGTTCACCATTAACGAACATGATATTCTCTATAAACATATATAAGCACCTACCTACACGCGCGAAGCCGCGAACGATGAGTGTGGATCCGATTCGCATGTTTTTCGCGGCACCATGTCGCGTTTGCGCCTCGCCTCGTTCCCGTAATTTGTTAATTTTTTTTAAGGATTTGCAAGGCGCTCGCGAGTGTGGAGGGCCATAGCAGTTTTGCCGTGATTCGCACCGCGAGTGTGGAGAGGCCTGCACAGTCAATACTGACTTCAACATCACTCTATGTGGTACAGGTGATAGGTACATCTAAAGTTCACATGTTACTTACGTAGAAATACCTAAATAAATCCAATTTCCATTGTACCTCACCTTATCGGACCTTCCAAATAAGGACTAACAAAATAATAGGTAGGTACTACTTTTACCTTAATAGGTAATAGTACCTAGTAACAAAACAATAGGTAGGTACTAGATACTGTCCTTATTTGGAAGGTCGGATAAGGTGAGGTACAATGCAGTAAGGAAATTGGATGTATTTAAGTATTAACCTATCAGCACTAATACGTCCACTGCTGGACGTGCGTCCCCCAAACAAGGGGGTTTTGGCATAATCACCACGCTTGGCAGGTGGATTGGAGATCGCAGTAGAGGTTTTAACACAGAAGAAAGCTTCTGCCAGGCTGGCAGGCCGCATTCTGATTAGGAATAACAAACAAAAAAACCAAAGAGCGGTGAAAATATAGTGAATGATACACTCACGAATGCATCCGAATTAACCATCAGCTGTTATAAGTTAACGGAACGTTGTAAGTTAACGTAACGTGGGTTTTGGTTTCGTAAGGTTCGGTAAGGGATTTCCTACAAAATGTATCTAATATATCCTTATTAGGCCAAATTAATTATCGTTTACAATGTTTTGTGGCCTAAAACTTTTTAAACTTTCGCGATCTGTTAACATATTAAAGATTATTTATCGGGTATTTATCGCGTACCTTTTGTTTTATTTTATGGCCTATATTTTAACAACTAGAGCAAAAATTTTCCTGTAGGTACAGTGCAGCAGTGGTGACCTCTGACACTAGATATGTATCATCGAGCTAATTAAATTATGTTATTCTATTGTTAAAAATAAAATAATTGATAATGTTGATACGTACTAGGAGGGAGCTTAATTAGTACCTCTAATTAATGTTATCTTAGTCCTAAAGGAGGATATATTCGAGCCAATTAACGCGTGCTGCGGATAAAAAACTGTAGAGTGGCTATCGAATGTTGAGACTGGAAATATTTGCAAACTGTTTATATGGTGATGCTATTTGTATGACAACATGAATTCTACAAAATAAATTGTCGATTATTTGAATTAATTCTGATCTTATTTTACCATTCATAGAATAAAATAGTCTTCTAGTCGGGTACTGACCGGTGTAATGTATCATTCGCAGCGAGCATGAATCGTCAAAAATTCGTCTTATTGCTCGTTGCGAGCGCCTTCTTTCCCCTTACTGAATGCACGAACGCTTGCTGTGTGATACGTTACATTACGCCCCGTAACGCTGGTTAGTACCCTGCATATGACATTTAAAGGGTTGGCAGCACGCGTGTAATGTCCCTGATATTGCAGGCGTCCATAACCTGCGGTAACTGCTTTCCATCAGGCGGGCCGCATGCCTGTCTGCCACCTTGCTGGTATAAATAAATTACTGTACGGGAATACGTTGCCAATTGCTAGTGAAATGTATGTTAATGAATGTATATTATTATGTTCTTTGAGAAATAAATGCCCATCAATTCAACCAGTTGAAAATCTATGGGACGTACTATAGCTCTATACCTTGTTCTTGTAGGTATAATTCATTAGAACTGGAACTAAGTGTGGATTAACACTATAAAAGCAAAGAATCTATATAAATAGTTTATACATAAAACTATGAAGCAATTAACATTTTGACGATCATTCTACTCCATTTATAAGATTTCGGCTTCGGAGACGACTTGAATCAGTTTTCACAAGTGTAATTTTTAACGTAAGTTATGGTATAACAACATGCAGGATAGAAATAACCCTCCTAAAGTTTTACGATAATGTGTTTCTCGTGTTTAAAATACTGAAACAAATAGACCTCTAGGAATCACCCAGGGCGACACAGCAAAGACAATAAAAAATATATATTTGATTTCAAATTTTAGCGTTTTCAAATATGAAATTAGCCTATTTCTCTAACAACTAACAGATGGCGTGGATTTTCAACGGAGAAGAGTTACAGGTAATATACTAGTTAGCTACACGTAAGTAGGTTGTCAATGGGATGTCATGTCCAAATGGCGGCCACACGTAAAAAAGCGCCCTCATTTCTGTTTGTTCGAACTATTACATTAAGAAAACGCCTCATTGAAAAACCACCACAAAAGGAAACCGTTATTGAAAAATAGCAACCATTGGGGAATAACACTCTGAAGCGACAGAAAGAAAATTAGGATGTGACCTGTCAAAACTTCAAAACCAGAGCGATCAAAGGAACATTTTAGAGGGATGGCGCCCCCAACACCTCTCTCATTATTTATCATATTGTCGCCAAAATTAATGGCGACCCTCGTCAAATAATTTTTATTTTAGAGAATAATGTGTCTGGCAGTTTAATCATGTCTTTGTGTTCCTTTGGCTTCTGTTTGTCTTCGATGTGCTGCATAAACCACATCACTGTATGGGGTTTATTGGCAAAGAAAATTACAATTCAATAATAAAAACAAATTAGAAATAGTATTTACAATTGAAACAATTAAGCTAACTGCAGACTGTTGCAAACATCACTGTATAAGTTCAAGGGTAATTGTTTAACGCATTTACTGCCCAGTCTGACAGAGCTGGAGATGGGCAAGAGCGTCACGGGCCTTGAAAGTTTTGATAGTCTACAACTGTAGTTTTTTGTTTTCATAAAAACTCTCTAATACGCACATTATTTTTTGTTTTAAAGAACAACGATATTACATCGTTGTTCTATAAAACACTAATGTTATCAATATTTTTGTAGGTACCACATTTATCTGTTATTTTGGTAGTATCTAATTAAAATTAATTGAATCAACATGCGCTGTGACAAAACTTGCCTAATAAGGTTATTTAGTTTTTTCGTTCAGATACTTAATATATAAATGGGTTAATCAATCGATATTAATAAGTATGTCAGTGGCTATAGGTAGAGTCTTAATTAGTTTTGTGGGAAATTCCTCTAAAATAAATAATAATGCTGGACAATCCACACAGCATCATCCCCCCCAAGCTAAATAAAAATCTATATCTACTATATATATAAAAGAAAGTCGTGTTAGTTACACTATTTATAACTCAAGAACGGCTGAACGGATCTCGGTGAAATTTGGCAGCGAGGTAGATGGTATCCTGGGGCCGAACATAGGTTACCTTTCATTCCGGAATAAAGCGTGCGAAGCTGCGGGCATCAGCTAGTCTATATATATAAAAGAAAGTCGTGTTAGTTACACTATTTATAACTCAAGAACGGCTGAACGGATCTCGGTGAAATTTGGCAGCGAGGTAGTTGGTATCCCGGGGCCGGACATAGGTTACCTTTCATTCCGGAATAAAGCGTGCGAAGCCGCGGGCAGCAGCTAGTATACATATAAAAGAAAGTCGTGTTATTTACACTATTTATAATTCAAGAACGGCTGAACGGATCTCGGTGAAATTTGGCAGCGAGGTAGATGGCATCCTGGGGCCGGACATGGGCTACCTTTCATTCCGGAATAAAGGGTGCGAAGCCGCGGGCAGCAGCTAGTCGATATATATAAAAGAAAGTCGTGTTAGTTACACTATTTATAAATCAAGAACGGCTGAACGGATCTCGGTGAAATTTGGCAGCGAGGTAGATGGCATCCCGGGGCCGGACATAAGCTACCTTTTATTCCGGAAAAAAGCGTGCGAAGCCGCGGGCTGCAGCTAGTAATAAATAAAAACTCTTTACTTCGCACGACAGCGATCTAAATTATTGTTAGTAGACACACGAAAACAGATTGTAAGTAGATACATAACTTGTTAATCCATAAATTGTAAGTGCATAAACAAAGCAGTTTACTAATATGTTTGTGTAAGTACACAGTGATTGGGCAATAATTATCAAAAACAAATATGTATCTCTGATTACTGTTATGATTGATTGTGATCGGGAAATTATTATCGACGTATCAAAAGTACCGTTTATTTTAATTTAAAATCAAAATTAACAGCTGTGCTTCCAATAATTACGTATTTGATTAGGAATTGCATAACGTACCTTATTTCAGTAATCCAAGAAAAGCCATTTCTATCTTGCTACCATGCTTGTTCTGTGGATCCGGTGTGAACGAGATATCGCAGTTAACAAAGCAATAACTCAAACAGATATCGTGCACATTTGGCACCAGTAAATCAAAGTATAACTGGCATCGGGGCACCCGGCGCGTGATCCGTTAAAAATTGCTTATTTAAAATGCTATTTTTCCACGGCGTTCCGAGGGATGTACTTATTCTGTCATGTGAGTGCTGTCGGTGCGTAAATGGAGGAGACTTTAGAAATCAGTAACCTTTATATATTTCGTGTTACTAAATAAGCTCATGGCCAAGTAAAATTTTAAACTATAAATTATTATCAAATATGTATTAATATAGGTATATATATATATATATATATATATTATTATTCACTTCATTTATTTTAAATCTCGTTATAAAATACATTTTTTACTATAGATTATAAAATATTATAAAACTATTCTACAGTAAAAAATATATCAAAACGGTGAATCACCGGCCGCGAAGCTAGCCTTAAGCGGCCGGTGACTAGGGCTGCAGAGAGAGGAACTTCCTGACGATGCGCGCCGAGTCCAGGAGTACCGCCTTTTGAATCTGACCCTTGATCCAACTTCCTTGCGAGAGTCTCTTGAGATCGAGGCTCTTTGCTATTACGCCGTTAACTGAAATGAATATCGGGACGACGATCGCTGAATCAACATCCCACATGCTGACAACCTCGTTGGTCAAGTCAAGATATTTGCTAAGTTTTATTATTATTATTATTATTTATTATTATCTCTAAAAACTATCGTAGTACAAATTCATTACGGATGTATGCGGGTTAACCTTATACGAGTATGTGTTGGAAGAACACTCGTGTGTGTAAAACCCTCCTCGATTCCCTCGTTAAGAGATGAAACTTTGGTGTTATTCCAACACAAATAAGGTTCGTGGTTAACCCGCTTATATTCGTAATGAAGTATTAAAGTTTTTGATTTTAACTTCACTTCAATTTTGAAAATAACTCGATATAGGAATAAAATTAAAAAATTTGGTTTACTATGACTACTTCCTACAGACGATTCTGAGTATCCTTTACGCCTTTACGGTCTGGCCATTAATATGTTTTCAATATAATTTCACTACAAATTACGTACTAGGGAATCATAAAATACGAGTATTTTTATTATCTAGGTAGATAATAAAAATACTCGCATTTTACGACTATAAGCATAAAAATACATATTCATTTGATAAATATATCGACTGATAATTTTTATCTTTGTAGCTGACGTTAAAAAATTATATTTTATTTTAAAGCTGATAATAATAATCTTCTTGTTATACCTAACTATCGATTCGCAGAATTCACGTTCTTTTCCAAAACTGTTGCGCATTTAGTTTCCGAATAGAAGTAGTTACCTTATTCTTTGTTTAATAAACTACTGAATTTGAACTTGAGGTATAGTTTTAAATATAGAGGTCTTCCAGTGAGTATTTTATTTTTTTTGAAACTAATTGTCGAGTTTCATGACGATTTTTTTATAATCATCATCTTTAATCTATTTTAGTCCACTGCTGCACATAGGCTTCCCATAACGAGCACCTTTTCTAAAATAGTTTTTTTATAATTAAAGTAATTTTTTGTTATTTTGTTACTATTATTAAGTAACCTAAAATAAATTATTTGTTAGCAAGTTCCTATTAGTAATCTACATATTCCTCTTTTTTGAACCGTGTCATAGTTCACGCGAAGACCGCCATACATCATGCGGTGCTCATCACGTTTTTAATAAAACCTGCTTCAGCCAGTTGTTTGCACTTTTTACTTTTTATTGTTTTTACAGTCCATATCAGTAAAAGCATGTTGTTTTTTAGCAATATTATTATAGAACCTTAGGTAGGTAGGTATTATAATAACCTACGTAACTTCTTTTTTAAGATTATCAACTTACATAACTTCCAATCCTTTACTTTACGTGGTTCTCATTTAAATATTTTTATACAACGACAAAATTTTTACATGCTTATTTGTAGGAAATTTTATGGAGTATCCAATTATATATAGATATTGTTAGGTATTGCTACAAAATAATCAACAAATTGGCGAAAAATGCTGCATGCGCATGCTGTGTGGCGCATGCGCGTGCTGCATGTGCCAGCTGAGGGGGTGTTCCCGCGCGGGCGTTCAGCCAGCTGAGAGGTTAATAAAACCCTCAAATAAAATTTATATATATAAAAGAAAGTCGTGTTAGTTACACTATTTATAACTCAAGAACGGCTGAACGGATCTCGGTGAAATTTGGCAGCGAGGTAGATGGTATCTCGGGGCCGGACATAGGCTACCTTTCATTCCGGAATAAAGCGTGCGAAGCCGCGGGCTGCAGCTAGTAATTGATAATTTCAAGTATAAGCGGGCACGGCACTTACTTTATTATATTTAGTAAAAATTTGTGAGATCTATCAAGCGTTTAATTTAAAAACCGTTTCATAGAAATAATAACCGAAAATAAATACACAGAACTGTGCATTCAAGAAAAGCGAGCAATATAAGATTATTTTCTTCATCTGCCAAATTATAGTAATTATAAACCACGGGCCCACTTCAGGCCTCTCAGATTGCTGTCCAAATATACGTTGGGGCCCGTTATAGACCTCAATCAAAAGATTTCTATCGTCAAAACGGACCCCATATCTATTCTTTCCAACCCCTGACGCGAGATCTCAGTTCCAATGAAATCTGGACCTTAATTTGTTGAGGCTGGATGTATTTTAGTCTGTCAAGGAAGGAAATACAAGTGTCTGCTAAAGAAATCAATAAACAAAAGTTTAGTACAAATCACGTTGTAGGTACTTCTTGAAATACAGCATGTTTTAATTAATGTATTAAAATTTTCCTCTTCTCTTTAGAAAACTTCTTCATCAGCATTATCTATCCTTGTAAAATGTTAGACAAATTTATTTTACGTTTATTATAATGTCTGTAGGTTATGTAGGTATTAGTATGTAGTGTAAATATTATTGTTTTGTTCTTACACGTCCAGTCCATCCCAAGGTTGCCTGGAAAAGATCGCTCATAGCGATAAGGCCGCGTTAGTAATTCGTCTACTCTTAGCATCTATTTCTGTATTGCTTTCTGACTTTGTGTGGTACAATAATGTATTATCTATCTATCTATTTCTTAACTTTATATTAAATTTTTCTTAAAATCACTTATTTTTATTTTAAAACGGAGAGATATGGTAACTGAAGTAAATTCGAAGAATAGTAACAGAGTCAGTAGTATTATTAAATATATTTTGACAGTAACGGAAATAAGGAGATTTTTTGGAAATCACTACTTCAATACTGATCGTAAATCACTATTTCGAACTCGCTAGTGCAATAATGATAAGAATAACTTTCAAAACGAGAACACCATGTAGATCAACAAACTTCCGCAAAACAAAACTCTTAGCACTTATAGTCCTTGACGCAATAAAGGAATCCGGACATTTACGGAGTCACGGGAGTCGAACCCGCGTTCTCATGCGATTGTTTCACGCCCCTAAACATTTGCGTACAAAAGATGTCCTGATAAAATCATTATTAAACAGCTCATTTGTTGTTTTGATTTCTGATTCGAGTGGATCAACGGAATATAATTATGTAGTATAATTAATTAATGTTCCCTGAGAGTTACCTCAGCACAAATACGTCCACTGCTGGACATGCTTCCCCCAAACAAGGGGGGTTTTGCCATAATCACCACGGTTGGCAGGCGGATTGGTGATCGCAGTCGAGGTGTTAAAAATACACAGGAGTAGTTTGGAAAGTCTTAGAAGAATTACAAAACATGATTTGTTTAATTTTGTGTCTTTCGTTTTAGTTTTAGTATTTTGATAAAAAAAAGTCTGTGGAAAAAACTATTTTCTCTAATTTTCAAGTTGCTATCCTAGGCCCGTGTTATGAAAGCTTGCTCAGTCATAGATCTATGCTTGAGTGACATTCATGCAAAGCGTTGCTCAAGCTTAGATCGATGACTATGCAAGCTTTCATAAAACGGGCCTTAGATTACAACAAAATTGAGTTTAAACTTTAGAAAAAACAACTGAGTTATAAAAAACGAAACGAACCCGTCATTGCACTAGCATAAACTACAATCAAAATATGTCACGCCTGGGGTCACATGCTACCCTTATTACTATTTTTTATTTCCAAAAAACCGTAGTTTTTTGCGACATTTGTGTTAGATTTCGCACGGTTCGTTTAAAGAATCGGGATGTCGGATCGATTTGAATGTAACGTTAATTTTGGTTTCCGGAACCCTTTGACAGTGACAATTACTTTGTTATAGCTATCTTAGGAAGGGCTTGTCTATACCTGTATATTTAGAGACGTCAAAAGGGTTGATCCTTTTCTTGACCTCGTGACACCGTAAGGGGTTAATTTTTTTTTTAAATGTGTGAATTTGCGGAAAAATAGGGCTAATCAGGGCCAATTGTTGGTTTTTCTCATCCATGGAATAAAAAAGATAGTTCTAAGATCAAGAGTCATCTATTAAAAACTTGGGCAATTTATTCCCACCTTTGCCGAAAAGGTTAAAATTGTTATATTGAAATTGATAAATAAATCTAGTTACTTGAATTTATGATACTGGTAACGTAAAAATTCGCGGTTTCTACTCTTACTTTTTCTATGCATCAAATAATTTCTCAATAAAAAAAACTGGTCCATTTAATGACCGGAAGTCATTTCTCTCAACCGAAATCCGACATCTTGGTTTCGATCTGATTCAATGTAACTCATTCAATCTCCTAATGAATACTGACTCAGCTGGACACCTGCTGTGGCCCTTAGGTGTCCATGTTCATATTAATACTAAACTTAAAAGCAATCTTATTGTAAGGGGTTAAAACTCTAATTGTTTGGAAGCTCAACTTAGCCACAGGGCGTATCTAAGTCAAGGAATATGAATATATAGTTCTTCACAAATCCTTTTAGTGATTATCATTTCAATGACAAAATCAGAGTATGAGGGGATAGGACAATGGCCTGAACATAATAATCGCGTTCAACAAATATTAAACAGCATCCCGGTGCGAATCGACTTACATGATTAGCGAATTGGAATAAAAGCTTGGTTAAACTTTGTCGAAGACTCTTTGAAGTTATTATGCACCTACCTAAATACATAGGTACTTATAACAATTTGATTGCTTGAAAAAAAACTAAAAACTACATCGAATCCCTTAGTTATTTAAATTTTGCGGGATAAACAGTAATCCCTCGGAAATAAAATGTTTTATGGGAGCATGTCGGGATCACCTCTACCTCTATATAACTGCAAATAAAATCATTCAAATCGGTACATCAATGACGGAGAAATCGAAAAACGAAGAAAAAGAACATGCATACAGCCGAACACAGAACCTCCACCTTTTGAAAAGAGTTATTTGCTTAGTTTCGGGTGAGACAGCACTTTTGACGAATACGAGTATATTAGTCATACCTAAATACAGTTACAACTATTGATATGGATCAGTTGAGCTACCTGTAGATTGTTTGTAACAGTCTCCAGTTAGCTTAATTGTTTCAATTGTAAATACTAGTTCTAATTTGTTTTTATTTTTCAATTGTAATTTTCTTTGTCAATAAAGAGAGTTACAACTTACAAGTCTGTTGGTTATTTTAATCTGAGTAGTTTATTGACTAGTTACCTGACTCCCATATTATATCACTTATTTGGGTATTGCTTTTAGAAATCCTAAATTAAATTGACATAAGGCTCTAAATTTTTAGAACTGCAAAGAGTTCCGTCCGTCTTACCATTGAGCTTACTGAGGCCAACCGCTGGTATTAAGACGATAGAAATTAGTAAATAAATAAATAATGCTGGATAATCCACACAACACTATCTAGCCCCAAGCTAAGCAGAGCTCGGGGCTTGATATATTAGATTATATCTGATATATAAACATATTACATTATGATTTTTTTATTTTACAAAGAAAACACCTAGAACACCCGGAACAAATATCTGCAGATAGTATTATTATGAGTCCCGAGGCGGGAATCGAAACCGCAATCTCCTGCGTCGCAGGCGGACCTAAGCCCGCTGCGCCACTGAACTCGTCATTGTCACGAGAAATGTTTCCATCACGAAGGCAAAATATCAAGGGTTTTTAAGGGGAAGAAATTATTTTTGATCGTTTTTACAGTGACGCAATGACACTTTTCATAAATAGTTTGAATTAATGTTGTAAAGCACCGCCATCCTCTATTTTTCTCACCATCGTTTTGGTTGCCTGGAAGAAATCGCTTTAAGCGATAAGGTTGCCAGTTCCATTGCTGTCCCTACATTATGTTTAATGAGTACTATCTGTTTTATAAGGTGATGAATAAAGCATTATCTATCTATCTACTTTTTCCTAATTTAATGTACAAAAGCCACAAGTCCAAATGCTACGAATACGCCTACGCGCTACGACGTAGCATTCGTAGACACAGATCGATGCTGCGGCTACAATTGACAAAGTTTTTCAAGATGGCGCCGGGGTGGGGTTTAAGGGGCAGAGTCTATCACAGAAAAATACTCAATCGAGTCTATCGTACAGTTCTTAAAATAAAATGGAATATAAAAATCCATTCAAGGCAAATTAAGTCCAAATTGACCCGACCAACAACTAATTGTGAACATCTATGAATCATTTTAAATTATTATAACTTATAAGCTCTTTTGGCGTAAATTTAAAATACCAATAACACATTTTCATTTAATTTTATGTAATCGATAGCTAAAAGTTTTGTGAATTGATACCTAAGTAAGCTCATATCATAAAAATCCTTTAAAATTCCATTCGCATCTTGCAGTAAAATCTCCGCGTCAGTTTTGCTGCCCTTAAGGGGGGGATGCTCATATTTTTTACTGTCGGGGTGAGCAGCCGAGCCGATCGCGACACCACTCTCCACTTGGCCTCTTAAAAGCCTTCTGAGAGACGTCAGTACATATCTACTTCACGTAAGTGTCTATATGGCTATGGGGAACGTAATGGGGAAATCTCTGGCTTGTCTTATGTGTCTTTAAGTGTGTGGGTTTTGATGTGTCTGGAACACTCACACTGATAAATAAGGGGTAATTTAGGTAGGTGCCTATGTTTATATGTGTAAAGTCGAGCGACTTTACTTTCCTTTTCGAACCACAGAATAACTTTATACTACGTTTTGATCCAATAATTATTAATATTCAATACAAACCTATGTAGACAGAATAAGCAACATACGGACTCGTTTTATCTATTACTTGTGTAACTGAATAGATAAAACGCCTACCAGGAAAAACAAATAATTCTGCACTCTCTTACCACTTGTTCTATTATTTTCACTTGTAGTGAAATGACGTATGATCTCAAAATCCCCTACCATTTTAACCCTTAACCCTACCAACCCCCGATCAATCTATCCAACGGTGTATCTATTACTCAATTAGCGTATTCAATCGGCTACTTCGCCTAAAGCTGTGTATCCACTGTATCCTGCACGTGTCTTTGCGTCCGCAGCGCCCCCGCCCGCGGCTATACGAAATTAATTTCAAGTACCGGTGTACCCGGATTGTGTACACGGGCGGTTGCGGTTTTAGGGCTGTATCTGCGATATGGCGAGATTTGGTGTATATCATAAATTTGAAATGTAATTCAGACACAGACTGGCGCAAGGCCGTGTATGGAACACATAAAGGGCCAAAATGGGCAATCCATCAGTGAGTATTACGACTGATGATGATGATGACTTATTGATGTTAATTTTCATTCAAATAAGAACGGACTAATACGAAAATGTGTAGTTTATTAAAATGACTCATGCCAAAACGAGAAATAACGTTTTATGGAAAACCAAACTGATTCGCGAATCAGCTTCCTACCTCTATATGCGACGTTTTTGTTACAAATAAGTAACACAACAATAATTTCGCAAAGATTACAAGTAACTTTTTTACCAAAGTATTTTATATAGTATTTTAATAATCACCTAGGTACACCTCACTTGCGTACTTAACAATATTGAAGGAAATACAAAAAAGTTTTAAGAAACTGCAACTTTCTAAACAAAGTGCACTTCCCTCCTTCCACCCCTGAACCGAGTAAACCGCTACAGGATGTTTGCACCACTCCACGGCTGTATTATCTGATACTTTATCTACTTACTGTTGACTTTCGCATACAAATGTTGATCATACATACATTTTTGATTGAATCTCAAAACAATTATCAGAGGAATTAGCTTCGTAAGAGCAAATAGCAAAACATTAAGATAATTTTATAGTCTACAGTACCAACTGATTGACGTAGGTGAAAACGTAATTTTCACCTATAGCCATGTATTAATGGTGATCAAATAATTATTTCAGTCATTCAAAGTCAAAGTCAAAAGTCAAAAACTCTTTATTTCCATAAATACAATAAATGTATACATAGAAAAGGTCAAATTCTAAATAATTAAACACTGACACGGAAATAAAGTGATATTTTTGATTTCAGTCCGTATGTTGACTAAAGTAAAGAAGCGACGAAGAAACCTTTAGCCTGTTAGTTGTTATTTTTCGAGTTGGAGCAAATCCCGTCCCAAGCTTTTTTTCCTCTGGATAATCTGATATTTTATAGTAGGCCTTTTTACACAAGAAGGTTTTGACAATTAGTTTGAATTTATTTACTGATAATTTTTGCAACTCACTAGGAGTTTTGTTGTAGAAGCGAAATTAATTACTAGCGCATACTCGTACCATTTCAAAGGACAGATGTACATTAAAGAGAGCAGAATATCTGTTACCCTATCGAGTTGTATTGGAACAAAGGGGAGTTTAAAACAAAAAGAACAAAAAACCCGGGAAACAATGGACACACGGTCGAATGTTAGAGTTTTGCGCCCATTATGTTTGAATATGGGAAGAATTCCACCGTGGAATCGTTCTGATTTGAAGCTAATTTTGGAATTTCATTGTATGTTTTGTTTGGTATACGTATACTTTATTGTACTGTAAAATAAACGTCCGAATACTGGAACATGTAGTATAGGTTTAACTCAAGTCTTACACTCAAAATAAAGACCGGTAAAAAATCATTTATTTATTACGTAGGTACTTACAAACCAGATTGGAGGTAGCTGCCGGCAGTAGACGATTTTCCGCGTATGAGCATCTAGGGTTGTCACAACGAATAGCTCCCCTCGATCGACAGAATAGCTCCGACGCACCCACCAAAACGATAGGAAACTCCACAAAAGGCGGTCGCCACTCAACGACTCTCAGCCTAAATGCTTTAACCATGTCCCTCCAGGATTGCTCACTCCACTTGTCTCCGAAAACCCATGAATATTTTATAGGATTTTCCGCCCAAATACCACAGGAGGTGGGGTTAGTTCCGCGTGCACTCGGCGAGATAATGATGGCACTTCAGGCGGTGGTTTTGATATTTCTCGTAATTGGTGGCCCTCATCCAAAACTGTTGCACGCGTCAACCCTTATGTACATTTAAATACTTAACATTCTCAATGCTACATCCCCTATTAGATATGCCTTTTATGTAGGAAGATATTTCTATTGCTCCTATGTAAACTCAACTCGACGTATCTATCATGTAATATTATGCCAGGTGTTTCTTTTTATCTAAGAAATAAACGATGGAATAACAAATCAAAGTATTTCGCTATTTCAAAATAGCTTACGCTAAACTCGTATTTCAATACTTTACCCAGCAATTTACCTAAAGACAATAGCATAACATTTTTAATAAGGCACCGCGTCGAATGGCGTCTATATTCGCGAGACTGAGCGATCGTAAAGCGAGACTGAAACGATAAAGCGGGGGAAATGCGAAAGCAGGAGGCGCTTATTAGTGGTGCTTCTGTCGGTTTATCGCTCTCGGGCGTGCCTCACATCGCATTCCGATCGCCGCGACCGCAACCGGTTTACGATCAGCCGTTAATGACATAAGTAACAATCGGGAAGAGAATCGAATCACGACTCATTTTATTATCGCGGTTACGGTCGGGAATATTACTGTTGTGGCAACAGAATCTAACGTGGAAATCTTATTGCGCTGGATATCGATTTTGTGTACATTGACTGGACAATAACATTTCGTTGTATACCTATACAAAAGCTTTAAACTTTATACAGTGTGTCCCTCGGGCATGAGACATGAAGGGCAAGTACTAGAAATATTGAAGGTAGGAAGTTCTACTGAAAGGAACATTCGTTTATTTTACAAATAAGAAGCTAAAACATAATTCACAGAATTTTGACATATGTATTAGGTACCTACTTGTTTAACCGAGTATTGAACCCATTAAAACCTAAATTGTTATTTTATGAACACGATTGGTAGAATCAATGGGGTCATTGCCGTGAGAAACACTATAATTGTAACCATAGACGTTTTACTTAACATTTTAAGAAGAAGAATAAAACAGAACAGAAACAGTCTAATCCGGCTAGGCTATTCTAAATTCAAGACTTTTTTTACACTAACTTTAGAAGTAAGTGTAAAAGATGGGACATAGGAATTAATGGTGTAACATTGTCTTAATAATAATCCATGAAACACAGTTATTTTAATACAAGAAGTAGGAATGTTAACACAGCTGCGTACGACTAGAAACAGTTTCATTGTCCGATATTAAGGGTTATTCCCAAAGTACTCCATTCTTTTGTTCTAAAAAGATAAGAATCCAATACATATTCACATTATACAAAACCGAGAGCTGGCGGGTATCTGGCGCAGCGCATCAGCATTGCCATACATCGGGGCAATGCAGCCAGCGTCTTGGTGACGCTTCCGACTGGTGTTGATATGGATCAGTTGAGCTACCTATAGATTGTTTGCAACAGTCTGCAAACAATCTAAGATTGCCTTTCTAAGATTATTTATTTCTTATTTTTTTACATTTTGCTTTTTATATGATTTAATTGTTATTTTCTTAGATAATCTATGTTGACAATAACATAAAATTGCAAATAAAACAACATCTACAAATCGTGTAACGAAATACGTTACCACCGTTATCAACTTCGCAATTCGTTATGTACTTAGGTATACTGATAATAACTTATCATATTATGTGTTGTCAATTAAATCTATTTATGTAACTGTTAATTTAGTATTATTCTAGTAAAATTATTATTGTTAAATTATTCAAAACACTGTTTCATAATTATGTACTGAAACAGTGTTTTGACTCGCTCACCACTCCTGCTCAACGAGTTTTGCACCAACCAATCAGGGACCGGCACGTTATTGCCGACAGTCACCGACCGTTGCCGATCTCAGTCGGGAAGGGGAGTGGCTAAGCGAGGGAGCGCAAAAACTGGGCAGTCGAGTCTCGACCGATACTGGTCAGTCGAGTCTCGACACTCAAAGAGGGAAGTCAACCAAAATAAGTGAACCAAGTGTTGTGAAGTATATATATAACGTGCAGATTATAGAACTGTGAGTATTACCTTGTTATTATTTTAGCTTTAAAAAACCCTTTTCCCACCATAAAGTAACGTAATTTTGAGGTGAAAACCGTTAGTAGATATAAATCTCTAACATTTCAGAAGTGGGATTCGAACAAAATATTGCGAATAATACATATTTTTTTTGCATTTTATTTTTCACCTACCCGCTATTTCTATCATTTATTCATATCCATGAAGAATACAAGCCAATAAGGTAATAATCGTTACCGAACGGAGGAACGATTTAAAACTAATAAAATTTAAGAAAAGGGGATTAAGATTATTCTCAATCTGCAAACAATAAAAACAAGAAATACTCGTTGTCGTTTTTATTTCAGTGCTTCTTCATGGAAAGTACGGAACACGTGGTTCGTACGCCACCAGCTAGCCCAACGCTGCCTGGTGGTCGACCATCACGTAGCACCACAAGGCGCACTGGCCAGCGCGCTAGTTCTGGTGCCAATCAGCGCGTCAGTCCAGGCGCCAGCCAGCACGCCAGTCGTGGTGCCAGTCAGCGCGCCAATCCAGGCGCCAAGCAGCGCGCCAAACCAGGCGCCAGCCAGCGCGCCCGTTCAGGTGCCCGCCAGCACGCTAGTCTGGGTGCCAGTCAGCGCGCCAGTCCAGGCGCCAGCCAGCACGCCAGTCCGAGTGCCAGTCAGCGCGCTAATCGAGGCGCCAGCCAGCGCGCCAGTCCAGGCGCCAGCCAGCACGCCAGTCCAGGCGCTAGCCAGCACGCCAGTCTAGGCGCCAGCCAGCACGGCAGTCCGGGTGCCAGTCAGCGCGCCAGTCCAGGAGCGAGCCAGCACGCCAGTCTGGGTGCCAATCATCGCACCAGGCCAGGCGCCAGCCAGCGCGCCAGTCCAGGCGCCAGCCAGCGCGCCAGTCCAGGCGCCAGCCAGCGCGCCAGTCCAGGCGCCAGCCAGCGCGCCAGTCCAGGCGCCAGCCAGCGCGCTAGTTCTGATGCCAGTCAGCGTGCCAGTCCGGGTGCCAGTCAGCGCGCCAGTCAGCGTACCAGCCAGCGCACCAATCGGGGCACCAGCAAGCGCGCCACTCCAGGCACCAGACAGCGCGTCAGCCAACACCCTACATCACGTGGTCGCAGCCGTTCCAGACTGCGGGCAATCCAGCGCACCAGTCCAGGCAGCAGTCCAGGCAGCAGACCAGGCAGCAGTCCAGGCAGCAGACCAGGCAGCAGACCAGGCAGCAGACCAGGCAGCAGACCAGGCACCAACCAGCGTGCCAGTCCATGCAGCAGACCAGGCACCAGCCAGCATGCCAGTCCAGGCACCAGTCAGCGCGTCAGTCCAGGTACCTTTCAGCGCACAAGCCGGCATGTCAGTCCGGGCGCACGTCAGCGCACCAGCCGGCATGTCTGTCGGGGCGCACGTCAGCACACTAGCCGGCACGACAGTCCGGGCGCACGTCAGCGTACTAGCCGGCACGTCAGTCCGGGTGCACGTCAGCTCACCAGCCGGCACGACAGTCCGGGAGCACATCATCACAGTAGCCGGCGTGGCAGTCCAGGTGACAGCCGGCTCACCAGTTGGAGCGCCAGCCATCACGACTACCGGGGTGACAGCCAGCGCAAGTGCCGGCGTACCAGCACTCGTCGACGCTCTCGCTCCAATAATTACCACAGGTCCCGCAGCCCACTCGGCGTTGAAGGTCAGAATGATGATAACCACTCCCATTATAGACATTATCGTTCTCGCAGTAGATTATGTAATGATTTAAGTAGGCCTCAACCTGTGAATGATAGTAATCAGTGCCTAACTGAACTTGTAACCATTTTAAAATCAATATCAAATAATAATGTAGACAGGGTAGGACCCATGAATAATACGGTACCTGAGTTCAACCCATCTAAAAAGGAACAGACGATGACCATGTGGATTCATAAAGTCAATGAATGTGCAACCATCTATGGTTGGACAGACAAGCAAATAGTTCATTATGCTCTACCAAAGCTGAAGGGTGTTGCGCAGCGGTGGTACGAAGGTCTCCCGTCTGTCCTATTTACATGGGCCGAATGGCAGGATAAGCTCACTGCTGCTTTTCCTTCTGAAGAAAACTATGGCCAAATGTTAAGCGATATGTTGGCCAAACGAGCTCGCTTTAATGACTCGTTAGAAGATTACTATTACGAAAAATTTGCTCTCATTAGTAGGTGTGGTATCTATGGTAAACGCGCTGTAGAATGTGTACTTCATGGGATCGATGATCGAACGGTTAGGCTTGGCGCTGAAGCAGCTCAATTCGAAGACCCTAATAAGCTGTTGTCCTATCTGCGCAATACTCGTAATGTTAACACTAACACTGAGCGTCGTCCTCCCAAGACTACCCTTGATCCAAACTCTAAGCAACAAATCAACTCCCAAACCAAAATTAGGAACCCTCGGTGTGCCAATTGCAAGAAAGATGGTCACTACACGTCACAATGCACACAGGCTTTTAAAAGGTGCACACGGTGCAACAAAATAGGTCACGAGGTTGAAAATTGTTACGTTAAAGAGAAATCCCAGACACAGACAAACGAGAAAACTGTATTGCGCGTTGATTTTAACACTGGCCGTATCCCAATAGAGTCTTCTCATTTGCCTGCTGATCCAAAGACTCCCACATCAGTCTCAGAAGTAAATAGAAAATATTTCAAGACGGCTTACGTTAATGGTTATCAAACTGTTGCGTACATTGACTTTGGCAGTGAGTGTTCCATGATGCGCGTTTCTGATTTTCGAAATATTCGATCCGACTATCTTACCTGTGATCTTCCCACGTTAAGGGGTTTTGGCAATTCTGTCGTAAGTTGTTTGGGTAAACAGCGGGTTCAAGTAAAGATTGATGATGTAGAGGCTGATTTAGACTTGCTCATTGTTCCCGATGATTCGATGTCGTATCCCCTTTTGATTGGACAAACGTTTACCGAGCAACAGCATGTGGTTGTCAAGAAGTCCAGTAGTAGCTTAGAAATCTCTCAGCTCGATCATCTAGAAATTGCAGTGAGCAGCAAAGTAAATATTTTCTGCACTGATACGATCGCAGTGTCTGGAATTACTGCTATTGCTGTTCGTACTGATGCTTTAGTTTCTGGCGAAGTTTACATCGAGGGAGGTGTTAGGTCTCTGAAAGGTATCCGTTACTGTGTTCTATCAGGGCTGTTCCAAATAGATGACGATGGACAGGGACTCATTGTCGTGAACAATTTTTCATCAACGCCGTTGGTTCTGCCAAAAGATTTCCTCATTGCACGCGGTCGGACTGCTCACGAAGAATGCTCTCCCCAAGTCATGTCTATTGGTGGGAACACCATCCAAAGTAATAGTCCGATAGAGAGCTTGTCAGAGTCCAATGTGAGGTTCGGTGAAGACCTTAACTTCCATCAGAAGACTCAACTTCTCAACCTGCTTCACAGGTTTCGGAACTGCTTTGCTTTCTCTCTATCGGAAGTTGGGAGTACAACAGAAGGTAGAATGACGATTGATCTTCACGATAATGAGCCCGTTGTCTATAGGCCTTATCGTCTTGCCCTTAGTGAAAAGGAGAAAGTTAGAGAAATGATAACCGAATTGCTTGACAATGACGTTATCAGGCCTTCTACGTCAGCCTATGCAAGCCCCATTGTTGTTGTTAGAAAGAAAACAGGTGAACTCCGACTTTGCATTGACTATCGTGCTCTGAATAAAAAAACGATAAAAGAAAACTACCCAATGCCACTAATCGACGACCAGTTGGATGTTCTGTCTGGAAATAAATTCTATACAACCCTGGACTTAGCTTCAGGTTACTATCAAATACCGATTAACGAACCTGACAAGCATAAGACTGGATTCGTGACACCAGACGGCCACTACGAGTTTAATCGCATGCCATTCGGTCTTGCAAACGCGCCAGCAACCTTCCAAAGAATCATGAATCAGGTTCTTGGATCCCTTCGTCACAAGGAAGCTTTGGCATACTTAGACGATATAATTATCCCCAGTAAGTCGTTTGACGAAGGAATAGGGAGGTTGGAAGTAGTCCTCACTCTGCTATCACAAGCTAACCTAACACTAAAATTGTCTAAATGTGTTTTCTTCGGTACTTCAGTTGAGTATTTGGGGTTCGAAGTATCTTCCGAAGGTATTAAACCAGGTGCACGGAAAATTGAAGCTGTTGAACGCTTTCCAGTCCCGCAAAACCAACACAACATCCGCCAGTTCCTTGGGCTAGCGAGTTTTTTTCGGAGATTTGTTCCCCATTTCGCGGTTATCGCACGACCACTCACACAACTGCTTAAAAAAGATTCGAATTGGGTTTGGGGGTCTGATCAGGAAAGTTCGTTCCGCCAACTACAACGATCTCTTTCCCAAAGACCTACATTGGCACTTTACAACCCGAAAGCGTATACTGAGCTTCACACTGATGCCTGTAAGGTCGGGGTCGCAGGCATTTTATTGCAAAACGATGATCACGGTGTTCTAAAACCAATAGCCTATTTTAGTCGGCAAACCACGCCTGAAGAACAGAATTATACGTCTTATGATCTCGAAACCCTCGCCGTTGTGATGTCCCTTCAGAAATTTCGCGTATATTTGATTGGGGTTCCGTTCAAGGTCATTACAGACTGCAATTCCTTACGCGCTACCTTCCAGAAGAGAGACATGATTCCTCGCGTCGCTCGGTGGTGGGAGCAGATGCAGGAATTTAATTTTAGCATTGAATACAGACCCGGTGAGCGCATGGCCCATGTCGACGCTCTTAGTCGCAACCCAATCCCAGTAGATCTGGCCGTGCTATCAGTTAATGAAACAGATTGGCTGTCGACAGTACAAAGTGCTGACGATGAGATCCAACGGATTATTGGTATACTAAATGACCCAGATATGGATAACGTCGTCGACATAAAAGCTAACTTTAAAGTTAAAAATAAAAAGCTTTTCAGGATCACTGCTGACGGTGATCGTTGGGTGGTTCCCAAGGGTGTGCGCTGGCAGATTTTAAAACAAAATCATGATGATATAGGTCATTTCGCTCTTGATAAAACTATGGAAAGAATTAAAGCTACGTTTTGGTTCGCGAAAATGCGTAAATTCACTAAAAAATACATTAACTCTTGTCTCGAATGTGCTTATTCAAAGTCTGCTGGAGGAAAAAAACCCGGTGTCCTTCACCCTATCGAGAAAATTGACATACCGTTTGACACTATTCATGCCGATCATGTAGGTCCTTTTGTCCGCAGTGCCAGAGGCAACATGTATGTTTTGGCCCTTATCGATGGTTTCACTCGTTACATATTTCTGAAGCCCGTAAGAAACACCAAGTCTCTGACCACAATTAGGGTGTTTAGAGAATTTTTCGGCATATTCGGCGTCCCTCGTAGAGTCATCACAGATCGTGGTACATCCTTTACAAGTGAATCCTTTACGAGATTTGTCACTGAACGCAACATTAAACATGTTCTTAATGCTGTTGCGACCCCTAGAGCAAACGGACAAGTGGAACGTTATAATCGAACTCTCGTTGAATCATTAACAGCTAAATGTATAGGTTCAGCTGAGAACAAATGGGACGAACACTTGCCTGACGTGCAATGGGGGTTGAACAACACTTTTAACAAAGGTATAAATTGCACCCCATCCGAAGCTTTGTTTGGAACTAGGCCATATGGTACCAATGATAGTAGGATTAGAGCAGAATTAGCTGCTGACATCACGGCGTCTAATCAGAGCTTGGTTGAATTGAGGGAACAAATAAACGATCACGTAAAGTCATATCAAAAGGCCCAGAAAATTGCATATGACGAGAAGCGTTTACAATGCCCCAAATACAACATAGGAGACTTAGTAAGAGTTGAACGACAAATCCCTACTACAGGCAGCAGTAGGAAACTTGTTCCCAAGTACCAGGGCCCATACAGAATAACAAAAGTTTTTGACTGCGATAGGTATGAGATTGAAGACACTCCTCTTACGAGAAAAGGGAATCGATCTTATTCTACAGTTGTAGCGGTAGATAAAATAAAACCATGGCTTAATTTTAGGCCACGTGACTCCTCTAGTGAAGGCGAATAGGCCATTGCATAGAAATTAGAAGATACTCCTAATTTTGCATGCTTAGATTGTGAACATATTAATTATTTGTAACTTACTTACTGTTTCATCGCCTTTAGTTTGAATAAATCATTTGTATTTATTTCTAAATTAATTCAATCAAACTGTGCGAGTTTATTCATAAATATACAAATTTAACTAGGATTACTAAGATTAGTTACTGGATTATCATGTGCAGTACTTGTTATTATTATTAGTATGTATCATAAACTTAATTGTAGATAATGTAATCACCCTTTTTTTTCTATTTTTTCTCTACTTGTGTAAATTTGATAGCACGAGGTCGTGCCTAAACAAAGGATGGCCGAATGTTGTCAATTAAATCTATTTATGTAACTGTTAATTTAGTATTATTCTAGTAAAATTATTATTGTTAAATTATTCAAAACACTGTTTCATAATTATGTACTGAAACAGTGTTTTGACTCGCTCACCACTCCTGCTCAACGAGTTTTGCACCAACCAATCAGGGACCGGCACGTTATTGCCGACAGTCACCGACCGTTGCCGATCTCAGTCGGGAAGGGGAGTGGCTAAGCGAGGGAGCGCAAAAACTGGGCAGTCGAGTCTCGACCGATACTGGTCAGTCGAGTCTCGACACTCAAAGAGGGAAGTCAACCAAAATAAGTGAACCAAGTGTTGTGAAGTATATATATAACGTGCAGATTATAGAACTGTGAGTATTACCTTGTTATTATTTTAGCTTTAAAAAACCCTTTTCCCACCATAAAGTAACGTAATTTTGAGGTGAAAACCGTTAGTAGATATAAATCTCTAACATATGTGATAGCCAAGTGCTAAATGGTGCTACATGATCTTTACCACAGTAGATTTTTGTTGTTTACAAGTAAACAAGTACCTAATTAATTGATAACTATATAAAAACATCTTTTACACATTTTTTGCGCAAACTGAGGGGGCAAAGGCCTTCAAAGTGTAGCTAAGAACACTCCAGGAATTCAGACGAGTGTTTTGATAATCCATTTACCGAAATCGGTTATGCCGTTCTGTTGCTTTGAGGTAATAAACAGTCCCAGGCAACCACATAGTTACGCACAAAAAACATATAACCTCGCTGGAAAAAAAAATTATGGACTATAAAAACAGTAGAAGAAAATTTTATAGAAATCTATTTCTATTTCTTGTAAATCACAGCACAAAAATGTGCATTCGAATATGAACTAGTCATATTTAGATATATTTTACGAGTATCTTGACTTCATCAGATAACAGGCAGCTCGCCGGCCTCTCGCTTGAAGCTTGTGGTAAGCCATTTTGTCACTGTAAAATGTATGCAATGTACTATGAAGTGTGCGTTCACAGTGCGCGGTGGCGCGGGCTAAGGCGGGCGCGGCGGGCGTGGCGCGTGCGGTGGCCACAGTCACCACAGTGACGAGCGGGCTGTTCTAGCGTTTGGACGTATTGCAGGTGTGGCAAACCATGGACGAGGATTTGATATTTGTAGTAGATAGATTGATGGTTTATTTGACAGCACAAAGCAGCGCTGGTTTTCAGGCCGACCCTGTCTTGGTGACATCAGGAGCTTACAATAAAAAGTTACAATGAAAAAGGTGGAATAAGTGCAAAGAATGCGCTGTTCTGAATTAATTTATTTTGAATTATAACAATAATAAAAATTAAAAGAAAATTCACCGCCCATGACAGACGTATTTTTGTGAAAATTGTAGTTACATTTGCATTACATAAAAATGTATAACGTACTGTTATAAAAATGCTACCTATATAAAATGATAACACGAGCACGAGCAAGGGCGGCAACAGAAACACTCCAAAGAATATCACCGCAGCCCGCCTCTGCTAGCTCCACATCCTCGTCCTCAGATGAAGAGGAATTTCGAACGCCGCCTAAGACACGTGATGTGTTGAGCAGCGAAGACGAGCTGCCGCCGTCGCCGTCGCCTCGACCGCCGCAAACACCTGTGCGGCGAGCTATTAGCTGGCTTGGGGCCTGCAGAGCGCACAGCCTTGTGACCGGCCCCCGCCGCTGACGGAAGAGTGCGGCGCAAATGGACTGAACAAATAAACAAAAATGTCATGCGCGCATATTATAGGGCTACAAAGGGTGATCTTGGTACGCCAGAAG
This sequence comes from Eupithecia inturbata, assembly GCA_963662085.1. Taxonomy (NCBI): domain Eukaryota; kingdom Metazoa; phylum Arthropoda; class Insecta; order Lepidoptera; family Geometridae; genus Eupithecia; species Eupithecia inturbata. The sequence goes on from OY759195.1 coordinate 8,416,071, forward strand.
CGATAGGAATAGTGGACGGGGACATAAAGCAGTCGTTGAAGGAGCGCATTTTTTGTCGCCTAGCAAAAGTGCTAAATAGCCTTCTGTCGGGTGGCAACAAGGTGCGTGCCTTCAACGGCTGGGTTATGCCACTGCTCATTTATACATTTGGCATACTAAGATGGACTCAGACTGAACTAGACGCCTTGGACTGTAAGGTTCGTCAACTTTTAACCACTCTTCGCATGCGACATCCCCGAGCTCCAGTAATGAGATTGTATATCCCACGGAAATGTGGTGATCGAGGCTTTTTAAACGCCCGTACTGATAGATCGGTTAGAACGGAGGGCGATGCTTGCTGATGTCACAATAGCACATGATGTTAACCTCGTTAAAGCTGAGAAAGATAAACTTAGCAAATACCTTGACTTGGCAATCGAGGTTGTCAGCATGTGGGATGTTGATTCAGCGACCGTCGTCCTGATAGTTGTTTCGTTTAACGGCTTAATAGCAAAGAGCCTCGATCATTATCTCAATAGACTCTCGCATGAAGTTGGATAAAGGGTCAGTTCCAAAAGGTGGTACTCCTGGACTCGGTGCTCATTGTCAGGAAGTTCCTCTCTCTGCAGCTCTAGTCACCGGCCCGGGCTGCAGAGAGAGGAACTTCCTGACAATGAGCCGGCTAGCTTCGCGGCCGGTGATTCACCGTTTAGACATATTTTTTACTATAGAATAATTTTATAATATTTTGTTTTCTATAGAAAAATATATTTTTTTTTAATCCTAAGCATAGCGAGGGATTCCAAGTACGTCGCTCAAGGTTAAATAATTTGGTACCATGTGGCACACTCTGCTTTTCATCTTAGACTGTGAGAAAAATTCATCATTCGAGAAAAATAAAGTGTGCTTTTAGTAGTGACGCATATTTATATTTAGGTTCATAACCAAATTACAAATTAATTTCTGGTGTTAATATTTCACATTCACTGATAGAACTCATCTTTTATTAAATTTGTTTGAATCAAATTAAAATTGTCTGTAATATTTTGATAAAAGTACAAAACGAGTAAAAAGTTCCCACGTATTCTTTTTTTTAATTTGTATAGCCAATGCCGCGTGCTTTTTTATTACCAGTCAGGACTTTATTGAAGCGAATTGCGTTCAAACTTTTTAATTAAATAGTGTTCCAAATCCAAAAGTCATTTTGTCACTGTTATTAAGTGCGCTGGAATGACCCACCTTGTTCGCACTTATCGAGAAAACCTTTGCCTCTGTTCGAATAGTTGGAAGGAAAAAGGTTTTATACCCCCGCCACCCGATCATTAGGTCACTTGTCGACTAGGAGGCCCGTAGTGTGGCCATAGTCAATTTATGAACGCAAACAGACGCTTCATAGTCGTATGTTTGATACTTCGCGCCCGCCGTCGCGTCTACGCTAGGCTCGCAGTATGGTTGAAGCCTAAAGAAGAGTTTAAGCCTATATTTAAATTTTATTGTGCTGTGCGGCAGCGGTGTTGGATGTACCTGCTAATCTTTTAGACTCACGTGTATTTTCATCGTTAGTAGTCGAAGGCTCTCCATCATCTGAAACAAGTGAAAATATCAACTTATTAACTTATGGAACAAAAAAGACTGAAGATTCTACATATTACGTAACACTAATAATAAACACGCAAAAGTTTGGATGTTTAGATGTATGGATGGATGTATGTTTGTTACCTCCTCACGCCATGACGACTAAAATACTAACTAATTATTATTATTACTACTACTTTATTCTTGCCTTATATAACCAATACTTATTTTAATCATGACATTCGTAAATTAATTATTTCTATAAATATGATATAACAAAGTCATCAATATAACATGAGCGAACCCAGAGTAATTGTTGCGCCCAGGCAGGGTTTTAATGCATTGTGTGCCCACTAAGACTACCTACACCTAAGTACAATACCTGTATGCGTAAAATCACAATAAATGATATGAATATGAATAAATCCGACTAATAACGATTAAATCGATCAGGCTGAAATTATGCATAGATGTGTAGCTCTAAGCCTGGAATCAAACCTAGGTTTATACTTTTTATCCCATAAAAACGTTCCCATTGGATATAAATAACCGACAGAAATCTAAATATTATTTAGGTTTCAGGTACTATCTAAATAATTTTAGATTTCTGTGAAATAACCATAAAACGTTTTCATAGAAATGACACGTTAGAACCCGAGGGCAGAAACTAGTAGTTAATAAGGGGAGGAAATAAGTACCCACTGACTCATATCAACGGAACCTAAAAACAAATTCCATATTATGACAGAATAAAAAACATGGCTTTAGTTTTATGGTTTTTTATTCAGTTCTAATATTATGGAATTTGTCTTTAGGGATCACGTTTTTTGTATGGAAGCTCCCTATGATTTTGATATTTATTTTATTATTATTATTTGTTGTTATAGCGGCAAGAGAAATACACATTCTCTGAAAATTTTAACCAACTACCTCTTACGATTCATGAGATAGAGCTTTGTCCGTTTTCACCCTTCAGGTACGAAACCCTAAAAAACTAACATCCATCCATCCAAGCTTTCGCATTCATAATATTAGTGTGATAGGATATTTGCTAGCGTCCTGCGATATGCTGGCACCGACAAGCACAGAAGGGTTCCGTACAGGATATTGCTCCTGCTAATTTTTCTAAATTGCGTGTAACCCATCCACCTCGGAAGATATCAGTTAAAGTGGATTACATAAATATAAAGGGGTGATCGCGTGAGGTTTTAGTTTCAACTTAAAACGGAATGCGAAAATTGAATCGTCACATTGAAGATAGAAATTTTGTGGACGTTATCACTGGCTTTTAGGTTTAGATAATGATTTACTCTATGTGCGATAAATAATTACCACTAACGTCACAGATTAGGTAGTGTAACATTAATTGTAAGTAGTAATTATTTTGTTTTAAAAAAACGCCCGAAGCTCCATCATTGATCGTTTTTCAATTGTTTTCCATAAAACGGTCCATCCACTTGGGAGATATACGTTAAACTTAAAACAACCGTCTTCTTTTCTGTCTTGGTATGATATAGTAAAGTGTTTTCTATCTATCTTATTATGTTGGAATAAAAATGCACGAGACTTGACGATATAATAGCGTTTAACATGTTTAAAAACGGTTTGGTTTCGGTCGAAGCTTACACCGAGACCGGGGGTATAATATCGGTTTTGACTTCGACTGAGAATTCAGTTTTGGTCGGACACTACACTTCCCAATACGGACGTCGTAAGTTCGTACTGAACTGAAGTTCGCACAGAACACAGAATATCATCATACAATAGTGGAGTTGATCGATTTAGATTTATTCATACAGATATATACATTAGATGTGTTCATACTATTTTCACCGCTTATTGACTGCATTTTGATTACAAATACAAAACAAAATTTACTTGAGAGCGGTGAAAATAGTATAACCACGGCCGAAATGGTCCTCTGCACTGTGGACGGATATTTTACAGAAGCCCAAAATGGGCCTCTGCACTGTGAGTTCTTCATTTGGCACCTACGATCGAAATAATAGAATTAATAATTAGTACCTGGTTATCGCAAAATCGTATTATTTGGGTTCGATAATAATGTAAATTATACTTAATTTATATTCGCGATTAACCTTGAAGGAAGTCGATCCGTTTGATGACTTGTCAGCTTACACGTGATAACGAAACTGGCTGATTATGACACACAAGGACATGTTGATTCCTTTTAAAATCACTTTCTTATGTTTTTAAGTACATTCATACTTATTCTAGAGGTATTGTACAGCCATAGACAAGATCAGAAATATACTTAAATAAAGCTGTGTCCTCGGCTTCTCCCGCGTAAAAATCAATTGTTTGTAAGTTTTAATTTTTAGCGCGGTACCCTAATTCTACAGCCTAAATTACCCGCTATGACATGAGCTATCTGCCAGTGAAAGTCCCGTCAGAATCGACGTCTCTAAAATTATAAACAAACAGACGGACAGACAGACAAAAACTCTAAAATGGTATTTTGTTATAAATACTTTCATATGTATATAGCAAATAGCTGTTATTTTGACATGAAGTATTTCAATTCTATCTATTCGCATTGATTATTCTTAACCATGGGCGCACAAAATCAACCTTTAGGTGTCTATAGGAATGGGTAGTTTTACAGATCTAGATTCGGAGTTTTGCCTACGTCTATGTGTCGAATAATGGTTTATAAAATACAAGGCGTTACATTATTATTCATATTTGTATTTTATACTATTCTTACTACATTATGTTACATAATCACCGTTAATAATTGCTGCATCATTTACTCACCCCGTTTTCAAATAATATCCAGTGTTGCCACCTTGTTTCGTTTTTATTTTCCTATTTTGTGTCTTGTGTGCGCTGGATCTGAGATCGTGTCTGTCCACGGAGCAGATACAGATACTCTGTATCTGCTCCGTGTGTTTGTCACTTGCTCTACTTTCACAAATTACCCCAGGTTTCTGTGTTAGAGCAACAAGCTGAGTCAGGACCTGTTAGACCTACACACACGCGCTCGTCTGCTTGCTGAGTGGACTACTTAGTACCTATTAATTAACCCAATGTTTGTGTTAGTTTACTACTTACCTAGTTCACATGTGTTTGTCTGTGCTGTTTGTTAGTCTATGCTAGTACTAAGTAGTCTCTTTTTATTTTTATTGTCTTAAAGTTTTTTTTGTGTGTGTAGTGTTTAATAAATAATTTTCTTTCTTTCTTTCTTCTTTCTTATTCTGCCTGCTAAAGAACTTTACTTTTCTCTTACACCAGTCGACATTATTTCTAAGTATTGAAATTTGGGCTTATTCCAGTTTTCCCCCTTGACAAATCCCCTTTAAGGGGGAAAACTAGAAACTTATCTTTTTTGTTTCTGAAATCGTGAAAACAATATCAAAAGCCACACTACAACCACCGTCAACACATTGCCTAGCTTTTGCTCACCCCAAACAGAAATCTATTCGCAAATCCAAGATCATAATTACACAGCTCCAATTGCATCGCAATGTGTTATCAAATCAAAACATCTTGTACTGTTACTTGTACACCTTTCCACCTACTTACGGCACGCGACAGGACATGGAACAAAGACACTAAGTTAAACACAAAGACGTTTTACAAACCATCATTATAGAAGAAGCCAGCTGCCTCTACTTCCTTTCCATACAAAACGTAATATAAGATGTATGGCGGTTTATTTTAGGGCACTCATTATGGGCTTTTGGCGCGTGTTCTTATCTTTGAGTTTGTTGGACAATTTTAATTGGGTTCCGTTGTACAAATTGCCATACAAATCTCTTCGAGAATAGAAGCTAGAGTAATTTGTGGTTTGATGCAGAGTAAAGGATCGCATATCTAAGCGGTGTTCTAGAAAAAATTGTTTTGTAGGCTTAGCACTCGGACAGTTTACACGGCACTATGATGTTGTGTGAATTGTCCATTATTATTTGTTTATTTCTAATTTTATAGGCAAATAATATACAGCTTGATCCGTCGATGCATACACAGGTGTGTCTTGAATCTTGACTTACCATCTTCCGTCTTACCAACCTACTACCCTAAAACTAAATGATGAAGCACATTTTGTTTTCGACTTTTTATTTTCTACTTCCGCGCCGTGGCTTCTGCCCGTGCCAGTTTATGGCAGATTTCATGGTGTTCCTTTAATTTAACATGCAATGTTTATTAGACAGATTTGATTCTTGTTATTGACTCTACCGATTGATGCCATAAAAAATAACCAGTGTTATTTTTTTGTATTTTAGTTGGTCCGATTACCGCATAAGGCTTTTCAAAATTCTGTGAATGCAATTTTTCAATGCAATTTAAATAAATTAAGTAATGATTCCTTGCAGTAAAACATTCTATCTTCATTTTTTCTGGTATTTGCCCTCCATGTCCCATGGTCGTGGGACAGTATAATAATTAATAAAAAATAAAATATTATTACGAAATGATACGGAACCCTGCATGTGAGCACACTTTGCACAAAGAAATAATGAATGTTGTAGGTACACATGAACTTCGTAAATATTTAAAACTTACCAATCGAAGTTTCCAGTAACCATACCTAAAAGTTATCACTTGCTTTGGTTTCTAATTTATTTACTGCCCATCACGAAAAAATATTTCCATGCTCTTCAACAATATAAGTAGGTACCTACTAATAATTATAAACAATTGAGCTACCTGTAGATTATTTGCAACAATCTGCAGTTAGCTCAATTGTTTCAATTGTAAATACTAGTTCTAATTTGTTTCTATTATTTGATTGTAATTTTCTGTACTACTACAGAAAATTACATGTTCGTTATGTGCACACCCCATGTTAAATAATAGAGGATATGTCTATATCAAATTCTCGAATAGTAGGTACCTATCCTATAAGAATTTCAGAAAACATTACTTTTGATAATTGGCTCATCCTTACACAACTACAGCGTGCGAGACTCGAACCTGCACCTTTACTTCCGGTAAACATCATCATTAACTCCTTCACAAACTTTTGCATATTCAAAAGACACGTGGCGTATGAAGTAGTACAAGGAAGAGGTCAATAATATTGCGATTGAGGTTAGAACCAGTTTTGGATCAAGATGGAGGCGCCATCTGCCGGGGCGGCGTCTTCCGCTGCATTGTTGGAAGCGCACGCGCCGCCGCTTGCAGCATTGTGAGCTCGTCCTGTCTGCTGGGTCAGAGAACTAAGGGGTGGATTCATGATTGGATTCGAATATTTTGGTTGCTGTTGCTATGCAGCGAAAATCACACTTAGTTATAAATGCGAAAATTTGTATTGTGGTTAAGCAACTCTTCATGCAAAAACTATTGAAAGGATCGAACAATAGATGCAGGTAGACCTGGCAATTTTTTATCCCGAAATAACGCGTGCGAAGCAGCGGGCAGAAACTAGTCACATATAATATTATAAAAGCGAAACTTTGGATGTTTGTGACTCTTCACGCCATAACGACTGACCTTGGTATACTTTTTAACCCATAAAATCATCATCATTTCATGGGGTATATAAATTACCTCAAACGTTTTCATAGAAACAACGCGTGTGAAGCCGCGGGCAGAAACTAGTGTTTAATAATTGCTTTATTTAGGTCGTATTTGCTCGAAGACTTGCAAATAGAGGAGTTACGAGTACTATCAGAAGATGACGTCATATTCAAACCGAAATCGCCCCGTTTCGTAGGTATTGAATTCAGTTCAGTAAAAAGATTCGGATCTACGAGTAATTTGAAGAAAAAATTTTATATTAAAAAGAAAACAGCATCTTAAATTAATTATGCTAATATTACAAACGCGAAAGTTTAGATGTATGCATGTTTGTTATCTCTGAACTGATCGGGCTGAAACTTAGCTTTGCATAGATGTAACAAGCTTAGAGCTTGGAATCAAACATAGACTACTTTTCCCATAGAACAGCTCTTAAGGGATAGAAATAACCATCAAACGTGTCCATAGAAATCAAGCATGCGAAGACGCGGCCAGAAACTAGTAAAATATATAATATATATATTTTTATATATATTTAAGGTGCAGTATTTTTTGATAATAAATTAAAAAATATATGACCATCTTCGAATTAGATATTAATGTTTTGCTTATTGATTCTACATAATTTATTCATTTTTGAATTAACATGCTAGCTATAGCTAATAAACGGTTTTAACCCTCAAACGGCGGCGGTGTCATTTTGGCCCACGTCGTCCCTTGTTTATTCTGAGCCTAAGCCGCTGTTACGGTGTTTGTCCTTAATATTTATGTCCATTGGCCCCGTACTGTCACAAATCGACTTATCTACCAGCACCACGCCTAATATAAGCTTTGCGAGTGTTATTTTGGGGACATCTGTTCGGAAATACTCAGTGGAAATGGTATTTGTTTTTTTTTTATGAAAGCAGAAAACATATTACTGCCCGAAAATCAAACTGATTAATTAAATGTAAGTATCTACTAAAAGTCTCTGGTAATTATCTAGAAGTAAAATAGTTACTTATCAGCACTACTGTTTTCTCCTTGTTATTTTTTGCGAATTGTGTGACTACCTACATAATTGTGTAAATTTATCGTACTAGGTTTTGCATATAACAATTTTGTAGATTTTAGCGTTTACATCACACTTATAATATTAATGCGAATGTTTGGAAGTATGGTAACTTCTTCACGTCAAAACTACTGAACGGATGGGGTTGAAATTTTGCATTAGATGTAGGTCTAGGACCTGGAATAACACGCCTACTTTATCTTTATCCCACAAATCAGTTCCCATGGGATAAAAATAACCTAAAAACCTTTCACTAGAACACTGACAATGATTTTATAATACCTTCTATAATAGACACTGATTAGATCTTTGTTGACTTATTGATAATAGACTTTATTGATAATACACCTATAAAGGATACTATTTTATCCCGGAAACAAGGTGTGCTAAGCCGCAGGAACTACATATTTATTTGTTTATTTATTAGTATGATGGATCAGTTGAGCTAACCTGTAGATTGTTTGCAACAGTCTGTAGTTAGCTTAATTGATCAAATGTAAATACTAGTTCTAATTTATTTTTATTATTAGATTGTAATTTTCTTTGTTAATAATAGGCCATCCCCTTTATTTGATAGTGGCTGATGACTGATGTGTCTATAACACACAGTTTAATTTAGTCACTTTTTAACATTTTTACTGTTCCCTCGTAACCAGTGGTTGAATTTATTCTTGAAGGCCTATATTGATGTGTCTGTATCAGTATTATTATATCAGTAAATAATAGTGTCTCCTGGTTATAGGTTCCTTCCGATTGTAAACTATTGCTAATATATTAGCGAAAATCCCTTGCCGTGCACCATTACAATGGTGCGTGGCAAGGGATTTCGTAGACTCCACGGGTTTGATCACGATGATGAATGATGATAAGGCCACGATGGTGCCTTCGGCCTCTTAACTAACTAGTAGAATATTAAATGATATTTTGCATTCTATTCAGTTAGTTTATACTACAATACAAAACAAAACACTTTATTGCACACCACAAAAAAAAATCCAAATAAAAGATACAGGTAAAGAGAGAAAACAGAGTTGCTGGCGGCCTTAACTAAAAATCAAATAATAGCTCGATACCTTGACTAACCACTCTACTCTACTCTACTCTACTCTACTCTATTCTACTCTACTCTACTCTACTTGACTAACTCGACACCTAACCGACTTCTTACGCGGACGGCGCACGTTACATAGCTATGCTACATAGAATTGTGAAACTGTAAGTACAGATTAATCGCACAAATTATGTACTTGGAGTCGAAACACTGGACGTTGTTTACCCTAACTATAACTCCTAGCTTAGATTCGAAACCCTTTGTAGGAAGTAAGACTTCATGTTGACGGCTAGCGTAACACTTACGTAACGCGAAAGCACCTATACCCACACAGACATAACTTAGATGAGTGTATTGGAGGTACGGGTATTGTCCATTGTGTCGACGCTTTACCCATTGTTCGTATATACGTACGCTCTCGCCACATCGATCGACTTACACTATTATGACTCGACTTTGTGCTATTGGAAACTGCTGTAAGAAATCTGCGTAGTTATATGTCAGATAAGTATGATTAGGTAATATTACACTCGGTTTGATTGTGGTAAGATAATTATTTGGTTTCGATCAATTATTGATACAAACGTGATGGTACAAATGAAAAGGTGAGGTCGACTATTAAATATTGAAGGGTTCAAGACTTCTGCTGCTAATTTTTTGAACTTTCAACTTAGTCAGCTCTTCAAATAAACAGGCACGGTGACAATTGCTGCATTTTTAACCGACTTTAAAAAAAGAAAGAGGTTCTATGTGTAGCTGTATGTAATGATATTTTTTCTTTTATGCTTATTCTCCGATTTCTCCGTCAAATGTGGGCTAATTTTGATCATTCTTTTGGTGTTGTATAAATATGATTCCGGGGTAGTCCATATAAATTTTACAGCGGAGGGATATTTGTCCTGGAAAACATAAAAACAGTAAAAATACAAATCGACAGAGTTCGTTTTAAAAAAAAAAAACCTTAAATTTTTCAGTTTCAGATTATTTATTTCCCAACATACATGAAAATATAGATCCGTAGGAACAATGTATTATATCTTCATAAACCAAAGCTGTTCTATCAGCAATTTTGTGGGTACAAAATATCTATAGGAGATTGAAAAGCGCGACCTATCATTATTAGGTCGGAGTGTAAATTATGATGCTGTCACAAATGAATCGTTCCCCTTTCCTGCAGTTTATCATAAAAGTAAACTCCCCAAATGTAATATCGGGAGTATAAATTGTCATATTCTTGTAATTCTTGTAATAACCGCGTGTTGCTGTCAGATATAGTGTAAATCGTTGTAAATCCATGTGGATGTAATGTGGATTCGTGGATTCGCGTTCTGTCGCAAATTACGTGATTTATTGTCGTTCCGGATCAAGCTGGAGTCACTTGCTACTGGATTTGGTTAGAGCTTATATATAAGGTAGAGAAATGTGTATTTCTTTGTGTTTTAATTTGAATGAAAAAATCTTTGCAAACTATCGTAACTTTTAAACCTGTTGGGATTCGGTACCAAAACTACCTACTGATAATATCATACGAAATTCATTAGTTCCTAGAATTGTTGATTTTCGTAGTAGATTTTACAAAAAGGAGCGTTTCGTAATAGAGTAGGATAAGAGACGTAGGTACGTAAATAGGGTTAATTGTTATTATAAGAACACTCGATCATCAATACTCTAGCGGCTAATTTTGCACAGTGCACACAAAAATTAGAAATTTACCACCGTAAAATATCGCCTCAGAGGCAAAATGAGGGCAATATTGAACGAAAATATTATAATAAACTATAAAGCTATATTGTGAATATGACAGTCCGCGTGTCGCAGCGACCCCCGACGCCATTTAAGGGTTACTTTGGCAAGGGGTCGTCTTTGTAAACTGAAAGGATTATGTAGAACAATACTTCCGAACATTCATCACTTTTGTTCACGCCCGTGTACTAATAAAATTATGACAAAGTTTGCGAATTGGCAATTTAATAATTTTGTGATTTAAGCACGGAGTAACGAGTTATAAGCTTGTCTTAGCTGAAGTCTCAAAAATTGCCTAACCATATTGAGTACAGTGATGATGCTCGTTTTCAATTCAGTTGTTTCAGAGACGTAGCTTTAAGTAATTGTAATTTCGTCCATTAGTAGCGCACATCGTAACACCATCATGCAAACAGCCCCCATTCTCACCACCCTTGACTAAGAAAAATTACAGATGCCTCTAAACCACTAAATGTAAACTCCGTCTCCCCACAAACCTCTCCCGAATAAGAAAAACATTACACGTTATAAAGCGTCTGCAGTGACATCAAACACGAATTAACTTTCAACGGGAGCCCTCCCTACAATCGTAAGACATATACACGATCCGTTAAGTGGTCTATCGGACCCCGTGGCGATTTAATTCACTTCTCACGCGAGCGCGGGCGCGGGCGGCGAGGGTTAACGGATTACCCGACACGCGACTCGACAGATATTGTCGATTTGGAGATAGAGTAATGATGCTGATGTAATTGTCGAGAAGATTAGTGGATCTTGGTTATTACTTGCCTCTATTTATAGAGGTTTATCAATCCCCACATGAAATACTGTAGTCACCTTTGGGCAGGAGTGCCTCGATACCAGCTTGGGCCCATTGACTCGATTCAAAGACGTGCTGTGAGAATTGTTGACGATCCCTTGCTCATAGACGGTATTGAACCACTAAGTCTCAGGAGAGACTTCTCCTCTATGTGTGTTTTCTACCGCTTGTACAAGGGGTTGTGTTCTGATGAACTGTTTGACATGGTGCCAGTGGCTCCCTTCTACCATCACACCGCTCGCCATCGGTAGAGATATCATCCCCACACCTTAGAGGCTTTTAGGTCGCGGACTGTAAGATTCATGAGGAATTTCCTCCCGCAAACACTCAGGTTGTGGAATGATGTCCCTGTCGAGGTTTTCCCTCAGGACTACAACATGGGGTTCTTCAAAGACATTTAGAGGGTTCGGAATGTGCGAGTTATGTCTCTGATGTTGCAGGCGTCCATAGGCTGCGGTAACCGCTTTCCATCAGGCGGACCGCAAGCTTGATTGCCAATTTGGTTGTATAAAAAAAACCATCCACCACCACCACTGCAAACTCAGGGAACTCTACTGTGTTGATGGAGACACAATCCAATGAAACGCAGTTCAACGAAAAATAATATGTCTTATAATTAGGCCGTTTGTGTATCCGATGGAATCCTTGAAGGTATTCTTCGAACCATCAAAGCTTTGAAACTGATGTAATATAACGCTCGCTTTTTAACGCGCACACGTTTTTGGGGCCTACTAAAATAAAGAGGCGAACCCAATGGGTTTGGTTGTCAAACTAGGCCTAGATCTCAGTACTCACGGAATCCCCGTGGTAACAAACTCGAATTACATCAAATTAAAAAAAAAATTTGGGTTTCTTGAATGTGAAATCACGATCGAGAAAATTAATAAAATAAAATAAATCATTAAAGTGCTCTGTTTTGCTCATAATTTGGTCGAGATCTCAGGAACCCTGCGGTCTATTAAAATGTATTATGTTTTTATTCGTAGGTTATTACTAATTATTTGGTTATTTTTTAATCATTCATTTAGGGTTTGTTCAATTATTTGAACATCCCACCCTTGAAAAGTACACAAAATGATTTGCTTCCTTGTACCAGTTTCTTCATAAGTTGTGTTGTTGTCTTGATTCAAAATCTTGATTTTTACGCTTACGCCGCGCCGTCCCAAAAACGTACATACATATGTTCTGTCACGCTTCTATAAACGTGAAATCCAATGCCTATCCTTTTCACAAAATGGCGCGCATTGCGCCCTTTTAAGCAAATTTGTCCGTTATATCCAACTTAGAACAGTTATCAAAACACTAATCCAAAATAATTCCGGAAAACTTCAGCGGCAAATTAACGTCTACACTCACCCCTCATCTATTGATAATATTTCACGCATTGTGAATGAAATCCCCGTTCAAATTGCCGAGTTACACATGTCCTATGGAAGGACTGCACAAATAGAGATATGAAATAAATGGCTTATGACCATTAACTTTTATGGGGTCATTATGGGATGGAGGTGTGTGGTGCTTTGTTCGGGCTGGATGTAAAAAAGTGGTGGTAATAGCCGTCTTTGTTGTTAGTTCGGTAAACAGAAATTAATTGGTAAATATAAATGATTCCATTAAAAAAATTATGTGAGTTGTAATCATAAATAAAATTTACCTGTAGTATCACACTAATATTATAAATGCGAAGGTTTGGAATGTTTTTTACCTATTAACGCCAAAACTACTAAACGGATCGGGCTAAAATTTGCAGATGTAGAGAAATCATTAATTCATTCCATCTAACCGTGGATTAACTTATACGCTACTTTAATCCCGAAAAACGCTAAATTAAATAAATATTCGACAGATTCAATATATTATTTCCCAAGTCAAATCACTAGGATTTCAATCAAGTGTTCGTCAACACTAGGTGTAAAAGTGAACCAGTTCTTAGATAAGTTGCTCTATCAACGCAACTTATCTAACAAGTGGTTCACTTATCTAATAAGGTGGCCTTTCCCAATTTTTTTGCTTCCATAAATTGGATATGATACTCAAGCATTTTCGTCAAGCTCGTAAACTAAGCATATAACGACTACCAACTGAGTACAAAAGTCTATTCAATCCTAATAAAAAAAACTTTATAAAATTTATAAATAATTTGAGCCGGTGCGGTGCCTTAGGTACTACCGTTAGAGTTTATTTCTTATGTTGTAGGGTTTCGCATAACAAACAATAAACAGAATCATACATTAAACGATACCAAAACGTGTGAGGACTAAAGACAAACATAGAATACAAAAGGCAACCAAATAAGTAAAAAAAAACGTTTTCCAGCTACAGGGAATGAAATAAGCAACTAAATCATATTTCAAAGGACAAAGGCGAAGCCAAAGCGGTGCCTCCTGCAGATAAAACAAAGACGCGTTTGATCCTTGGCCCTTTAAACGGAGGGTATATGAATCTTACCTCTGGACTCTATTTTTCTGCTTAACTTAAGTTGAAGCTTTTAATAATCTTTATTGACAAAGAAAATTACAATTCAATAATAAAAACCAATTAGAACTAGTATTTACTATTGAAACAATTAAGCTAACTGCAGACTGTTGCAAACAATTTACAGGTAGCTCAACTGATCCATATCAATACCAGTCGGAAGCGTCCCCAAGACGCTGGCTGCATTGCCCCGCTGTATGGCAATGCTTATGCGCTGCGCCAGGTACCGAAGTTGAAGCTAATTATAGGCACAAAAATAAACAAGCAATAAAGTTAACTTGAGGCGGCATAACCATAGCATCAATTCAGATGTCGCCAAAAGTGCTGTCAAATTAATTTTGTTTAGTTTTGGTGACATCTGCTAAGTTGACGCCATTGTAAGTTCTTTTAAAATGAGATATTTTTTTGTTTTTATGAGTAATTAACATCTTCGTGAAGCCTTCACCGCTTCACTGTACCTTCGTATGAAAAAAACAGGAACCATTAAGATTTTGGCCACGAAAAAGTATTACCTACGTAGTTTAATAATTTTTTGAAATATTGAATAAAAAGTTTAATAAATCTCTCGATTTTTAAGTGAACCAGGAAGATGATGGACAAGTCTCATTGTAAATACCGCTATGTACAAACAAAAACAAATTTTTAAATACTATTTCTTATAAATAACAATTTATAAGAAGTCACTTACATCATATCTCTAGTCGCTTTCGAGTCCACAAACTGATCCCTCCGAGAACGCTACTTTATAAGGAATCCTCACAAAACTCAAATTACTTGAGATAAGTTAACATTCTGGTTACCAACAACAAAGACACAGATTACATAATAGCAAAACATACGGCTTCTATTCTGACTGGTGTTTTTGATTGCGTAATTGCCTGGGCTTTGTTTGAAAAGATTCCGATTAAATTCGGGAAAGATTCCGGTCCTTTTGTGTGGTAGTACGTGGTAACCTTTGGAGTACACGTGGAGTGAAAAGGTCGATTTGCACGGCTTTTGATTTGATTATTAGATAATTGTAATTGGTTAACTTAAGCTCTGCGCCCATCAATCCAATACCGCTACCGTACAGCACAAAAACGTGCATTCAAATATGGGCTTAAACTCATTATCTACAGATACATTTTACAGACGCTTCCGACTGGTATTGATATGGATCGGTTAATGATTGCTACCCGTAGATTGTTTGCAACAGTCTGCAGTTAGGTTAATTGTTTCAATTGTACTCGTAAATACTAGTTCTAATTTGTTTTTATTATTTGAATGTAATTTTTTTTGTTAATAAAGGCAATTGCCACCATAAAAAATAATTTACAGTGACAAAATTTCTTCCCACAAGCTTCAAAAGACTGGTCCGCGAGCTGTCTGTCATCTGATGCCATCAATATAAAATTCACCTAAAACTTACCAGTTAAAGCCCATATTTGAATGCACATTCTTGTGCTGTGCTGCAGCGGTGCTTTCCAGGGCACACCTGCAAACGCGAAACAACTTTCTATGTCATAGATGTTTCATCACGTTGTTCTTAAGAAAAAAGAAGGTAGTAAGATGTAAACATGTACCGTCCATATATTCGCCGCGTCCTCCCCCTCATCAACACGTCCACTGCTGACCGTGCATCCCACAAACAAGCGGAGTTTTGCCATAATCACCACGGTTGGCAGGCGGGTTGGTGATTGCAGTGGGAGTGTTCAAACTACACAGAGGAAAGCTACTGCCTTTCCTCTGGTAGGTTCCGGCCGGTTAGTCGACTTTTGCGATCCACCGGCTATTAGAGGAGTTCATTCTTCCTGATTTACATACACTGTGATACCTCTTTATTATTTATTTAGAACTAGATTCTACACGCGGCTTAGCATACGTATTTTCGGTATAATAAGTAGCCTATTATCTAAGTTAGGCTATATTCTAAGTGTACTTCAAATTTCATCTTGATCTGTTCAGTAGTTTTGGAGATCTTAGGTAACATAATTAAATACACAAACTATCGCCTTTATAATCTTAGTACTTAGGTTTATTTATTTATTTATTTATTTAATTTTAAGGAAGGCCTACAGCTTATATAAACACTAAATAAGTAACAAGAACCTGACAATAATAAAAGTAATAAATGGCCTTCGTGGCTAAATGACAGTGTGAATATTAAATACGCTATGCAATCATACAGTTTAGAAAATAAAAAGCTAAGTTAAACAGTCTTCAATATTAACGTAAGGAGATTCTAGTGAAGAGAACTAAATAAAATTTTCTTTAAAACTTAAATTAATTGTCTTATATAAACGACTAAACTAAAGTACCTTTACAACAATAAAACAACAATGAACAAACCCTCCCACTTATAAACCTCTCTCAACACTAAGCAATAGCTAAAAATCGTTTGTTTTATCATATTGAATGAGTGAGAAAAAGCACTGCTCCGCCATTTTAAAAGCGTTTTATAAGTGAGTTTTGAAAACTAATGTAAAACGAATGTAAATTTACAACAAATAATACTATTCATACGTACTTACACATCATTAAAGACACTTTTCAAGACAAGACAGATTTCGTACATTATCATTAAAGAATAGACTGCTAAGCAGCCGCTTTGCCGAATGCACACTGATGCAATGCAGGTCAATGTTATCGTTATCTTACAAACTTTATAACTATTTATAACAGACAATTGATAGACTTTAATTTTTTTAGCGGAGTATTCAAGTAAAGAGAATAAGAGGTAGTGAGGTGTATATGGGATATGGGATATTATTTGTCTACATTTTTGTAAGGGGATATTAGTATTTAAGATAATTTATTTATTTAGAGTTAAAATTAATTTGTTTTTTATTTATTTGATTACAGCGGATCTATATTTACCTATTTTACTACATATTTTCCTAAATTCCTTGATTATTTTTCTATCTTGTCTGTATTATGGCTTTAAAAATTTTAAAAATTTAATTTTTTTTATATGTATAGAATATGTTTTCTACATGCTAAACAGTTATTAAGAAAGACATCCTTCAAGTATGTAAATATACTTTTGCCAGGATGTGCTGCTCTTCCATACAAATTAATTATTAACTTAAGCAGCATTTTCTGTAACCTATATTATTGTAAATTGACGTATCCAAGTGTGCCTTGCACAATGCGAATAAATGAGTATGAGTATTTTCTAATTTATAGAACTTTATACCGTAACTTATTTTGAAATGCACGCCTAAATATATCCAACAAGCTTTAAGAAATTGAATAATCAATGGCCGAAAGTAATTCGAGTCCCAATAACCAAGTTGAAGTTTCTTGATATTATATCATCGTCGTCATCTGGCGCAGAGTTGAAATTATTGTTATTAATTAGGAGCGCCCTAGAATACAGTAGAAGTAATTATAAAGGGCGCCAATCACGTCATCTCGATCCGCCCGTCTTGCGAACGTCTGTGTTAACATCTCGAACGAAGAGCTAGGAAGATTTAGATGCGGCATTATGAAAACGTAAAATTTGGCCTTGTTAGTGGTGTCTACTAATCATGCTTATTTACCGACTGATCGTTGTACGTGGTGGGATATAAAAGAACAAAGTAGTCGAATTAGTAGTAAGTAGTTAACCCGCATGCCCAGCGTGGGGATTATGGGTATTACCCCCATATGATGAAACCCTATAAGGCTCTTATCAGGAGGAGACCTGCGTCCATCAGTGGACCTTTCGACTGTAGATGAAAATTTTTCATCATAAATCGCAGAGTGCATCTTTTATATTAAAATGAAATATTTCCAACAAAAACACAAAACAAAATACACAAAAACTTATTCCGGGAAACTAAAGCTAGGTACGCTAGGCTTTTTGCTCATCACAACATTATCGTACCTATATCCAATTCGAACTTTAATAAAAAAGAAATACAACCTAACGCCTCTTTGCTCGGCAACTTGTAAACAGATTTCAGAATAGAACCGTTTTTGTATCATCCATAAGTTGTACAACTTTTACTAACAAACATAAACTACATGTACATACTATGTAACAAAACACGAATAAAAATGCCTACCTATCTAATATATAGCAACACCAAAATATAAGCATACATATTTTATAATTAGCTAAGTACCTACCTACTATTTGTTATAATAAATAAAATAAAAATCTTTTATTTCAGACAAAAAGGGATCTTTAATTTGTTAGTAAATTTATACAAGCGCTTATAACTAGGGTTAGTTATTTGACACAATACTAGGTACTTAATACTAAACTATACTAAACATTTAGTAGATCACTCTCCTCACGTAACAATGCCACGTGGGAGAGGTGGTCCTACCAGCTATTGTTTGAAGGATGGTGTTGGGGCTGTCACGCACTCTGCGCATTATGGTAATTTTACTGAGAATGGCAGCAAAACCATCCGTCTCGTACTCTGCAAACATCCCTGATGCACTGCAGAAACAGGGCAGTCCCAACATCATCCTAAAAATATTATTGCACTGTACACGTAGGGTAGCGTTCGTTTAGTATAGCTAACCATAGGTTCCCGGTGTAGAAATAATTTTTAATATATACTATATAATATTATTATATAAAATTTAGTTATACAATATTTAGTTATAATTTATTAAAGGTACCAGAGGTTAGTTGAAGTATTGTAAAACATAGATTATTTTTTTCTTATGTGTCTCATTATAAGTAAACCCTGTGTTTGTATGAGAATAAAGTTCTTTAAACCTAAATTTTTAATTATATGCGTATCCATAACTTTGAAACTCGACAATACTCGTCACCCCCAGCGTTAACGGCTGAGGATAATTTTAATCGCGCGCGAACTCGCAACGTAATGCCCCTACCACGTGACGCAGTGCTAACTCTCTCAACTACTTACACAGAACTTACTTATTTAATCTATGCTACACTCTTGAAATCTCCTCAAGTTCATCAGTTAATTTCGAGCTGGCAACATCTGCGAGCGAATTGGTTCTTCTTTGAACTTGTTTTTGAAGTTGGTAATAATATTTGCTCCAAATTTTAGTTCTTTTAGCAAACGACTACAAACGACAAACCTCTATCGCTTCATGTTAACAACCAGACACTTGAATACGTTCATAGCTAAATACCTATTGACCAGATATTTTTATATTGTAGGCCAACAAATTTAATACACCTTCAATAACAGAAAATCAATAATACTTTATTTCTTATTTGGTAATAATTTAGTCGTTTAAAATTTTACTTGACTAAGTGTTTATTTTGTGAGCCTAAAAATAAAAAGTTATTGATTTCTGACTTCTGTTATAAAGTCTCCGAAGCTTTCGTAGCGAGTGCTACGCTGCTACGAAATCTTCTGTACTTAGTTATCTTGTCCATATCTGTATTATGCTTTCTTTGTCATCATTTTTCAATTTCACTTACATCCCCATCGGTAGCTTTGAGTACTGACTAACGAAACAATTTAATTTATTTCAGATCGAAGATACTTAGCTACAAGAAAACTGAAACAGATTCAGCAATAAGCATTGAGAGACCGAACAAGACTTTCGAAACGATCTACCCTCGGAATAAATCCCCATACTGCTCCTTTATCGCGTTGGAATAGTGTGCGCTCAGCTCATTTACTTACAAATACCTTTATTTTTTCCCTTTATAAGTACCATGATATTATGTACCTACCTATTTATAATGTTTTCCTTGACACTCGCGCGGGTAACTGCCCACCAAACCGGAACACAGCACGCACAGAGCTTGAAAAAACCTGAAAGGCTCGACATCATTTCCGCTGCGGGCGTCGCAACCATAAAACTAAATCATAACATTTTCATTTCCCCCACCCCACGCACATAGGCCGTCCCATTTATTTCCTAGAAGAACGGAAATTCTTTAATTCCTTCTGCAATTAACATCAGGCGGAGAGCCAAGTGTCATCGTAAGTTTCAGAACGTCATTAAGGGCATCTGCAGCGCGGTAAATAACAAAAAAATCAGTAAGGGGGAGGCGGACTTTGGGGATCATGGTTCTGTATGTGTACCTACTTATAACCAGACAGTTTTACTGTTATATCAGCAGGGCAAGCACGGAGCTTGTTCTCTACTCTACGGTAGAATAGGCAATAATGACATCGCATCTTCCTACAAACATGCGTACGTACTAATTTTGAAGTTGAAGGATGAATGAGCCAAACACAAAAGAAGAAGAAGAAGTTGAAGGAATGAATTTCAAATACCTGATTTACGCATTCGATGACAAAGTAACGTATTTTTTCTCTACCTCTATTCTACCCTAGACAACAATCCCCGTGATTGCCCTAGGTTTCGATATTTAAATAAAGTATAAAGTTATTTATTTTTTCACATAACCTACACAGTACAACTTTTAAAAATAAAATATACCTCCAGAGACTTGACAAAATAGGTTACCACTCAGCGTGTGCTATGCTATGACAGAGCGAATCATGTCGTAGCGCTGGTCTTCCGTGGTGACCGTGGTGCCTGCTGGTAGCTACGTCATACACATACCTTTATACAAAATAAAACAGAAATAAAGTGGACAGAGACAACCCATGAAAAAATTAATAACATAAGTAGGTAAATAAAAAATAACATCAGCTAAGAAAGAATAAAAAAATTTATACAATAAATTTTTACATATTTTTATTAAACAATAATTAATACTATTATAATTACTAGGTGTCGCATAAAACCAGCGCACAGTTGCGTAATCGTTACTGGGCGTAATGCTGAGCGATGACCTTTTTTGATATCACGTTGTAACTATATTTGTTTGTACCAACTTTGCTTGTAATTTTGTGACACAAAATAAATACTTTTAACTTTACTTTACTATATAAGGAGAGATATTAATAATACTGGACTACATTATAAAATTATAGAGGTTTAGAACGACCTGTTTGGAAAATAGTACATCTAGAATCTCAACAAAATATTCAATTTTGTTGAGATTCTAGAAGTACTATTTTTAATGTTTTTTTGAAAGAATAAATAGATGAAGAATTTTTAATTGGTGGTGGCAGGTTGTTCCAGCATTTCGAAGCAAAGTATCTGAAACTGCCACGAAATGCAGCCGTTCTATGCCTTGGACAAGTTAGACGAGTGGCCAAACGAATATGGCGGCTTGAAAAGTTAAGCTTTTCAAACACGGTAGCTTGGCTGTTTATGTTTAATAATGCCGAAGAGAAGAGTAGCAAATTGAAGTGTTCTGCAGGACGACATATTGAGCAAGCCCTTAGCATTAATATAGGGGGAAATGGGAGCACGTCGGGGAATAGGAAAACAAAAACGTACGCAAGTGTTTTGTTTACGCTGAATAAGCTTTTTAGATCATAAAGCAAACATCCGCTGCATTCGGGCTACCGAAACCTGTTCTATTGGCACTCCATTAAAGGTCTTGGTCTCTGTGATGTAATACTATCAATCTGGTTTTTAGAATCTAAAATTAAAAATTTCGACTTCAGGGGATTGAGAACCAGATAAGTCTTATAACTTTCAATGTACGCAAGATCTTCATTTAATTCTCATCAACTGCATCATCAATATTATTAACTCTTGCAGACTTGTAAAGCTGGAGGTCATCCGCGTAAATTTGGTAATTGCAATTTTGTATTTGTTCAATTATATCGGCACAGTACAGAATGAAGAGAATAGGCCTAAAATGGAGCCCTGAGGGACACCACGAGTGTCAGGTAAAATATTTGAGTAACATGTATTACCATCTAGATTTCTAGTTTCGACTAGCTGAGAGCGATCAGTAAGATAACTTGCGAACCAATTTGACACAGATTAATCGAATCCGTAGTAGTAGTCCGTAGGAGGAAAGCTTGGATAATAGCAACGTTATGTTTATTGTGTCAAAAGCACGCAAGAAACCAAGTAGCGTTAAAATAGTGCCCTTCCCTACATCTTGAGCAGGCAAAATATCATCGACAACGTCGATCAGTGCAGTAGCAATGCTACGTCCCCGACGAAAGCCTGATTGTTTTTTAGGTAATATTTGTTTTTTCTCTAAATAATCATATAGTACCTGTGTGCTTACAACTTTCTCAAGAACTTTCGACAAAAACGGAAGGATACTTATGGGACGTAGATCTGTCAAGTTTAACTATGGCCATTTTTGAGGTAGAAGGGAAAGTCTCATTTAATATGGAGGTGTTAATAATTGCTGTAATAATACCTAAAGTTTGAGGAAGAATAATTAAAACCATTTCCATAGACAGTCCATCAAAGCCCGTAGCGTCGGAGGAAAAATATGCTATAATTTTTCCGATTTCATATTCATAGACGGTACGTAACTTAAAAGTTGATGGGCCGTGTCTATGATATTCGTAGTAAGTTAAATCTGATATTTTAATATTACTATTACATTATTATTTGGATATATCGTTTTTACATGTTTGCCTTCGAAACTTAAAATATCAATGAGTGATATTCATAAACTCTCTACTTAACTTGAAAGTCAAAACCAAGAGTGACATGATCACTTCTTTTACAGATTTCGTTCCTTTTTCTCCCGGAAGAACCCCAAAAAAGGCCGTGTTCGGGAGAAGGGGGGTGAGATGAGAGATTTTATTTAACAAAGTCTATATTAACCCGATGCAATTAGAGAGCGTAAACGAGCAAGCCGTAATGACTGCGGGCCCCTATTCTGAGAGTAGGCTGTAGAGATTAGTATTCGAGTACTACTCGTATCGACATTCGACAATCAAAAGACCTGAAGCCATCTCGAAAGACTTATAAAGTACCGAATAATATCGTTGCAAACATTCATAATTAAGCTAAACAAGACATTTATGGCTATGAGAAAACTAATATGGGGAATGAGAAATCCCCAAATACGGTGGTTTTTTTTAACGGTTCAAATTTCCTAGCTAATGCATTTTTATTTTCTGACTCAGTAAATCCTAAAATGACTTACAAACATGGGATACACCTGTGCCTACACAGAAGAACTATGTGGTGCCTACCCTTTATTCCGTGTCCGTGAACTATCTAGATATTAAGTAAGTTTATAGATAAATATAAATTAAAATAATTAAATATTTATTTGAAAAACAGCTAGTTTTTTGTCCACCTACGACGACCGATGTGGCGCGGCGGGCGATGGTCCGCCTGCGACGCAGGAGGTTGCGGGTTCGATTCCCGCCTTGGGAAAAATGTTTGTATGAACTGTAAATATTTTTTCCAGGAGTCCTGGGTATATTCTATGCATGATAAAAATATATATTTAATGTAATGTATTGTATTAAGTAAGTATATCAGTCATCTATACTCAAAACACAAGCTCTGCTTAGCTTGGGGCTAGATGATGCTGTGTGGATTGTCCAGCATTATTCTATAGGTACTTGTCTATAATAGATGTCGTCAGTAAACGCTCTTATTCTATTCGCCTTCGCTCTTATTTTTAAACATCCCCTCTATCATTATAACTACAAGGTACAGCTCAATAACTCTATAATACTTCCCCAACCATGCTTCTTTTGCAAAGATTAAACAATCGCTGAAACTTATATCTTTGTTTGCAAAACACTTACGTTTGTATCGGACAGGGCTACGTAATCATAACGTAAGAACAGCCAATGGAACCAATAAGCCAACTTGAGTCTATACGAGCGACGAGTTTTACGTTGAACGTGAATACGCGAGGAATTAGATTCATTGTTTGTCTCTCTTAAAACTCAAGGGGACGTTCTACGTCACACATAAAAAGTTAATAATGCTAATAAACGAACAACAAAGTAATTGGAAGGATCAAATAAACAAGAACAAACACTGAAGAGATTTTTACTTCAATATTTATGTTAGAGCTAGAGAAGGTTAAATGAAACCTCTGAATTGTAAGAACAACCAAAATGTAGTTAATACGATTACATTCATAATGAATTCGGTAAACTACGATAGTTTTTGTATAGTAGAAAAAAACATAACATGACGTAATGACGTGTCATGAGGTTTTTTTTTAATTAAACGAATGTCGCCCGGTGTCTGGGGGCCTACTCGGAAAACGAAAACCGAAGTTTCGGATTCGTTTTCGCACAAACGCTATCTTATGCAAGTGACATAAGAGTTGATTTTGCACGAAAACGAGTGAAAAACATCTGTTTTCGTAGGCCTCTAGGGGCTAAACTAGCTCTAAAACTAACTCTTATGTCGCTTGCATAAGATTAGCGTTCGCACAAAAACGAATCCGAAACTTCTATTTCGTTTTTACGAGTACGGGCCTACCGGGCAACATTCGCTCAGGTGTTTCACGAAAACTTTCCAGAATAGCCCCCAACTTGACATTACCTTGAGCGATGAGAATTCAAAGCTGCGAGTTTGTATGTAATAATCGTTACGTCTGGCTATTTATTGTTTAATTAACCCCCAGGGCGACCATTACGCCCCTTATTGTTTATGTAATCTCTGAAATTGGAGAAGTTAAAAAACGAAGCGGACTTTTGAATGCAAATGGCGATATTTGGGAGAATTGGGAAAGCCATTAGGACTTTAGTTTTCTTCGAAAAGTAATACTTACGGAGATAAATTATAGTTTCTTTACAAAAAAATACAATAATAATTACATTATTATAAATAATTGAAAACCATGGGCGGCCTGGCCTTAGGCAGTGGCTCTCTTCCATGCCCGAGTCATGGCGAGGTTATCATCATCATCATCAAATCAGCCCACATCTGTCCACTGCTGGACAAAAGCCTCACCCATATGACGTCACAAATAGTGGGCTTGTGCCGCCTCAATCCATGGACACCCTGCGACCACTACAATGTCGTCTATCGAAGAGATGGTCTCCTACTGGGAGACCTCTCGAGAACCTATACTCCCCAATAAGGGTAAACAGGCTGTCAAATCATTGTGTGATGGATGAAGTGCGTTAGTGATCAAGTAATGTTAGTTCTGATTAGGGTAAATGATTGAATGATGCTGACGGAAATGGAGCAGATAAACGTAATTTTTGGTCTGTTTGCCATCTTGTGTGTACGAACCAGTTAGTATTACAGTGATCGCCCCTAATAAAACACTGGGGTATATTATGCTCATTATGAACTTAGGTTCAAGTCAAGTCTGTATTAAAACCAGTGGTTTAGGAATACCATATCATTTCTTGAAACCCATCGATCTAAGTAAAAAAGGGGAGATGAGGTGCTGAGGTATGAGCTTCTAGAAAGTGCAAGGCTCAAATTAGGTGCAATAAGGTCCACCCACCTCAGTCATAGTCGGACCGGCGGCGTTCGTGTTACGCGTGCTTTGCTACGACGTACTTTAATGTGATTTATGGACTAAAAGACTAGAGCAATGCCCTCGTGTTTGGTCATTATATTTATTACACAAGATTGGAAATCTTGTAAATCCATCATGGTTATTAACACTAAAGCGATATATTGGAAAGCTCAAAACTTAAATCATGGTAAATATCCCGTTGTAAATGACTTAAGATTGGAAATGTAACTGTGAGCGAGTGTTTGCTTGTAGTTGTATCTCCTCCGTAGACCGAGACACGTTCTCGGTGACCCCGTTGACCCAATCACCGCCGCTAACCCGGAGGTGACGGCAACAGATACCGATTCGCTTCCGCACACTACACACCCGACCAAAAACCGACCCCGCCGTATGCGGGGTCGAAGAATTCCCCGCTTCCGCCCATAGGTGCATTCGTGCACCTTGGCGAAACCTCCATTCCCTCTTGTAGCATCTGGCGACAGCCCAAGCCGAGGCTCGCACCTAAGTGGTGGCCCTTGTGCGTGTTGCCCCATCATAATTTTACCGGTGAGGCGCCTTCTGCGCCCGCCAAAAGTCCGGTAACGCTGTCATGGCCATCTGCGGTCAACAGCATTTTAGTAAAAAAAAGCTTGTAGTTGTAACACAGGCCAGTTGTTGAGTAGTGGGAGAACGTACCATATCTACAGATTTTACTTAGATCTATGTTGAAACCCGTAAAATCAATTCAAGGAACCGCCTAACAAGCGTGCTGGCATTCGCGAATTCGGAAGGAAGCCCATTACCATCCAATTGCTGGTGTCATTAAGGCAAATTATTCAGGATAGCGTGAGGGAAGCGAGCCTCTCTATATTGCTTCTTTACGATCTACTGTATACAGGATGGTTTTAAAATAGGACATAACATTTTAATCAAAGCATTTCTTTGAAAACACAAAAGGTGTCGGTAATTACAGATTTAACAGACTTAACCTTGGCCAACATGTAACAGAATCAAAGCGGGTATAATTTTGCAATAAAATAAAAGCTGTTTTTCCCGCTTTGGGACAAATGTTGATTCCCGCTTTGGGACAAATGTTTGTACGATCTGCAAATATTTGTTCCGAGTGCTCTGGGTATTTTCTATGTAAAATAAAAAATATCTATCTATGTTATGTATTGTATTAACAGGGGCAATGGCCTTTATTAACAAAGAAAATTACAATCAAATTATTACTAGTATTTACCTCCAATTGAAACAATTAAGCTTACTGCAGACTGTTGCAAATTATATTATATTATACACATATTTATATCATATATCAGTCATCTAGCACCCATAACACAAGCTCTGCTTAGCTTGGAACTGGATGATGTTGCGTGGATTGTCCAGAAAGATTATTATTATTATTAATATTGCTGATAGATAGGCAAATAAAGCATTAGTTTGCCACTGCAACGAACAACACAAAGGTAAGGTAGGTACATTAAACAGAAAATACAAGCAGACAAAAACATCGAAGTTTATAACTTTAGAATTATTGATAGAACAATACTTGGAAACAAAATGTCGGTAGTTATTTAGTTTAGGGTAAAAAGAGGACGATGTAAATATGATTACCTATTATCCTGCTAAAATTAACAAAATGCCGTATTGCCTCATTAAATATAGATATATCCATAAATGAAAATGATAAACAAATATACACAATATTAATCCAGGGAAATACTTAATTCAGCAAATACATACTACATGGTTGTGACAAGATCGGGCTAAGCCTCATTGATTTGATCCAATCGAGTGAGAGAGGTACAATCTAGCACTACACAACAAGAATTCAATTCTAGTACCTAAAATATGTTTATGGCTAAATACCACCGTAAACGAAAACATCCTGTATACCACAAAATGGAGTGTAGCTGTTACTAACTCCCCACAAATTTGAGGAAACAGCAACGGGCCCTATTTCGTGTCTAATTGGAAAGATAGAAATGATTAGAAAGCACTTATTCTTTAGTTTACAATGATCTGTGCATAGGTTTATAGGTCCATACGATACTAATTAATTCTGAAATTAGCCAACAATATTATATGCCACAAATAAGTAGAAAACCATCCCATGACACAAGGCAAGACATTAGTGCTTGTACGGATCTAATGTGTGGATTTGGGACGAAATAGTTTATATTAACGTTTGGACATCTCTTGAGCCCTGGTTTTCTTGTTAGAAAAACCTTCGCTGGTGGTTTCGGTTAGAGTTTTCTATTTATTGAATGGAAATCTTTGTTTATTATTTTACTTGCATACGTATACCCATTGTACATTATCTTTATTTGTTTTTGTATTCTGGTTTTTTTGATTATTTGGTGTGCAATAAAGAATATTTGTATTGTATTGTATACCCGTGTCTGTCTGGAAAAAAACTGGTGTACAGGTTTATAATAACACAATATCAAGTAATTAACAACAGGGTAAAGCCGCGTACTCACTTTTCTTTAAGCGCTTCTATAATCTCTATCAAGTAACAAGACTAATTTCCAATAAGAATTTGAGTCACAAACAAAATTGAATTATGATATTGTTATTCCCAACTATCAATTACTTGCAACATTATTGATGTAATAGCATAACGGATCCTTTTGGCTCCTAACCTCTGTTATCATCCCCAATTTAAGAAGACCCCTTACCTACCCCATTTTTAAGGAACTTTCTTCAAAGAGGGCAATGTAGAGGGTCAAAGTAGAGTGGCTTTGTAGGAGGGTGCACTAAATGACATGCGCCATCTGGTGAGAGTTATAAAAACACCCCTTGACTTGTGTTAGTTGGGATAGTTTCTTGTAAGGGCACATCATAGGGTAGAAATGTTTGAAATATGGAGTTGTATGACAGTATTTACGATTTTATGTGAAAACAACAAAATTTAAAAAAAAAACTAGTGTGTTGTCTTATGTATATAAAAGAAAGTCGTGTTATTTACACTATTAATAATTCAAGAATGGCTGAGCGGATCTCGGTGAAATATGGCAGCGAGGTAGATGGTATCCCGGGGCCGGACATAGGCTACCTTTATTCCGGAAAAAAGCGTGCGAAGCCGAGGGCTGCAGCTAGTTGCAAATAAAACAAACAAAACTGGGGCTGAATTCTGCCAATCTAACCAATAATCACTTTACTATGACAATGGAATCGTCTATAGATGAAAGAAAGTCTAGATAGTGCATGCGGTGATATTTGCACGGAGAGATTGAAAATGGTTTCAACCTTGCAACTTTTGACACGTGTCCCTGTAGTTTCTTTCATCAAAGGTAAAATGCTAAAATGTGTAATTTCTGAGACGAAACTATTGTAATGGTGAAGTGATTAATTTAGTGGTGAAGCTTGTTTGTGAAACAATATCCTCACTACTATAAGACCCATGCAGATGTGATGGAGAGACACACTAGACATAAAGATAGGCCCCATGTCCCGAAATGCAGGACAGAATTTGCCAAAAAGAATGCATATCATCAGGCAATACGAATCTATAATAAGTTACCCTGTGAATTTAAAGAAATGTCATCCAATTTATTTAAAATTAAACTTAAAATGTGGTATTGGATAAATGTTTTTATGACATGAAGGAATATTTTAATTACAAGAAGTTTTAATCATGTAACAAATTTTTGACTTTTTTTGATTTTATTTTACCTGTTTATTTTTTTTGTTATTATATCACCGACATTACTTTAAAAACTAACATTATAATAAGTTGTACTAATTTTGAACGCCTTGCCGAGGCAGAATGTACTGGAGTTATTACTTTATTATTAGGACCTATTGTACCGACATTCCTGCAAATAAATGATTTATGATTTATGTGGAATTAGGGCCCTCTGTTTGGACGACACGGTGTTTTGTTTGAGTATCTTCTCTTGAACCCTTTCATCTTATTTGTTTCTAATTCTAATTAGTCACCTAAGAGCTATCACATTCCTGTAAGAAACATTAGATCTTAGTAATTTAGCAAAAGAAACCAAAACGTGGGAAATTCAGTAAGTCAATCAAGTTGACCGAATAAATGAACATGTTTAAATGAACCAAAATCCGACTTCTAAATTGAATAACAACACAATCGCTTTCAACTATCTCCCCCAAATAAATTAAAAGCCAATATTTAATACTTTATTTAATACTAACATCGCGTGATAGTCTGCGTCAATTAAAGAGCTTGAAATTTTCACATAATATTACTGTCTTATTTTCTACTTATCTAATATTCGATCTGAGTGGTCAGAAATTACCCCCTATATGGATATTTTCACCCCCCGGGGGCACACTTGACCCCGCTATCTAGAAACATCATCTACCCTCAGCTGGCTAATGGGCAGAACAAAGAGCTAGAGAAAACGGAAGAGGTGTCTTGGGTGTCACCGTTAATTTCCTTCTAGGTATAAGAAGAGATGAACGTCAATTGCAATTATATTAGCAAGTTTTGCAGGTAAATTTTGAAAGACGCAAAGGAAAAATTAAGTTTCTTAAGCAAACTCTCTACTTCTAAATATTTCAACTTACTAGTACTAGTACCGGGATTTAAAAGGTGTGCATTGGTGTCGATTCTGTTGTTTTGGGATTCCTAACTAAAATTTTTAAGTTAGGTTGACCTAAAAATTATAGTGTTCTCTAAACATGATTCCTAACTTAAATTGTACGGATTTCTAAATTTTCTAAAATAGGTTGACCTAAAAATTATGGTATTCTTTAAACAGATCCCAAAAATAGCTAAATTAGAACTTTCAGTCTGTCAGACAGACTGAAAGACTTTTAAGACTTTAAAGATTTTTAGTTCGTCAGTCTGTAAGTCCGTCAGTCCGTCAGTCCGTCAGTCCATCAGTCTGGTAGGCCGTCAGTCTGTAAGTCCATCAGTCCGTCAGTCCGTCAGTCTGTCAGTCCATCAGTCCGTAAGTCATTCAGTCCGTCATTCCGTCAATCTATCAGTCTGTCAGTCTGTTTGTCTGTCAGTCTGTCAGTCTGTCAGTCCATCAATCCGTCAGTCCGTCAGTACGTCAATCCGTCAGTCCGTCAGTCCATCAGTCCATCAGTACGTCAGTCCGTCAGTCCGTTAGTCCATCAGTCTGTCAGTCCGTCAGTCTGTCAGTCAGTCAGTTTGTCAGTTAAACTGGTGCGTACAACTTTTATGTACCCTAAGACCCTAAAGTTTTTACCATCCAGCATTTTGCCTATAAGTTTTAATTATGACCAAATGTAGATGCCTCCTAAAATTAGGTAGACGTTTCTATAGCTAAAGTGCAAAGAATAGGGATAACCCTATTCTTTGCATTACCAAATATCTATAGCTATAGCTATTAGCTATTAGCTATTTATAACTAAGTTGAGTTGTTTTAGATCTGTCATCCTAATTTTAAAACTTCCAGTCTAATTTTTGAAACATAGAATAAGTTTCGTCTATTTGACATTCCTAAATCCTCATTTTAGCTAATTTAAGCTAATTCTTAAACAACAGAATCGACACCATTGTCCATCTAAATAAGAAATGGCATTAGATTTTTCAAAAACTGAACCTGGTAGATAAAATTCCAAGGTTGCCTGGAAGAGATCGCCCTGAGCGACAAGGCCGCCCATTGTGCAACTATGTTATCTCCTGTATTTTTGTATGTTCTTGGTGTGCAATAAAGTGTAAATATTGTATTGTGTTTTCTCAAAAACACATTTCATAGAATAAAGACCAACCTTTCCGAATTTCCTTGTCACTTCCAGTAAATCTATCGATTTGATTTTATATCGTCACAATCACAACACTTGATGACTTGCCCTGAGTGCCTATTCAAATAAAACGCAGTCATCATAAAGCTCCAAAACTTTATCATCAAACATCATGGGGTTTATTTTCCAATAATATTTACAACTCTACTTTATTTTAGGCGTACTAATAACAAACAATTTGAATAAATAGCCAATTTGAATAAAAAACAAAATTAATTTAAACTTCATGTAAGCTCCTTCGTGAAAACGATGTAAATGCTACAAGAAACGTTTTGATAAGCCCAAGCCTAAATCTTTACAACACAATACAAATGGAAATATTATGTCCAATAAATATGTATAATTAAAACCTTATCATCAACATAAACAAAAACGCAGGTTGTTGACCCAGATCTTTATTGAAAATATGAAAATGAGGTTCGTTAAGGCTGAGTCACGACGCCCAGAAATTATGGTATCTGTCCCTTAAGGCGCTACCCCGACCCAGACGAGTGCCGCCACCTATTTTATGTAAATATTACGTTAAACAGAGAAATTTTCAAAAATCCATTGGGTGCTTTGTGATACCTATTATATGCTTATTTTTAACGCCTCTGTAATATTTCTATTTTGTATAGTTTAGACAGAGATGCGAAAACCGAGTTTGGTGGCCACCAAGAGCAACTTCGCATCTTTGCATAATAATTTATGGGACCACCTCGGGATCCTTCTCCATACAAGTGAAAGACTCAGTAAAATCGGTTAACCACAGGCGGACATATCAAGTAACATACATACATAAAAAACATACAGACGAACTGAGAACCTGCTCCATTTTGAAGTCGGTTAAAAATAGGTAGCGGCGCTAGTATGGGTCGAGGTAGCGCCTTAAGTTGTCCACGTTGGAGCGTGTGGCGTGACTTGGACGAATCTGAGTGACTGGCAATACCACCTGAGGAGAGTGGCTTGATAACTCTACTTAGGCGGTTTGGAGCTTTTCACTAGTAGGATAATAGGTTGGATGTCGTGGTTTCGTGAATGTCATACTGATTTAGTATGATTCAGTATAACATTTCAGTTAAAAAAAATCGGGCGCAGCGCATCAGCATTGCCATACAGCGGGGCAATGCAGCCAGCGTCTTTGGGATGCTTCCGACTGGTATTGATATGGATCAGTTGAGCTACCTCTAGATTGTTTGCAACAATCTGCTCAATTGTTTCAATTGTAAATACTAAGTTCTAATTTGTTTCTATTATTTGATTATAATTTTCTTTGTTAATAAAAACATATTTATTCAGTACTAGGTTTTGCCCGCGACTTTGCACGTGTTGTTTCTATGGAAACGTGTGTTTCTATGGTAATTTTTGTTTTGGCAAGTATATACCCACCGCATTTGTTTTAATGTTGGTCTTGCCAAGACACAAAGGGTAACTTAGCCTGTTCTAGCTATAGTAAATTTGCATAAATCTACGTGTGAATAAAGAGCCGTCTGTCGTCTACATTTGGTAACCTGTACATCATTACCATCATACTAGGTTCAGAATCGTAGCGCCTTAAGATGGCACAATGCGCGCCATTTTGTGAAAAAACATAGGATTTCACGTTCAGATTCAGAGGAGTGTGACAGAGCATACGTTTTTGGGAACAGCGTAAGCGCAAAAATCAAGTTTTTGCTTATTTACAAGAAAACTATTGCGTAGTTTTCTTGTAAATAAGCATTGATTTTTATGAAGAAACTGGTTATCTTATGAAGAAACTGGTTCAAGGAACCAAATAATTGTACCTAATAGGTAACCTATGAATCAAAACATAATTCATTTTTATTTTTATTGTATTTTTTTTTCCGATCGTGTTTTCACGTTCAAGGAAAAAAAGAAAAAATTGGTAATTTTATATTTTTTTATATAAATCGATTTTTTTACCACGGGGATCGCGTAAGTACTGAGATCTAGGCCTAGTTTGACAGCCAAATCCATTAGGTTCGCCCCATAATCTAATTCAATAATAAGTACTCGTATCACAGCACGACCAAACTCAGTATCAATAAACTCACTAAAAACCGAAATTCCTCAAGTTTGACAGCCCTTGCACGCGAGGCGGCATGTCTGGCACTGTATGCCGGAATACCGTGGGTATCCGAGTGCTTATTCATCGCGGCACTCGTTATACCAGCCATGGAGCTTCATTATCATACCATAACGAGGGGCATTAATTATACAACGGGAGTGATATCCAATATGATAAAAAAATATTAAATTCAGCTAAATTAAATTTTCCGTGTTGTCATCGTTACTCATTCATTTTCTAAGAATAATAATAATATAAAATATATCATTACAGCCAGGACTATTCTTGCGAATAAGCCTGATATTGTAGTGATACTCGTAGATGCGGTGCTCGCTGATGTCACCATACCACATTATGTTAACCTCGATAAAGCTGACAAAGATAAACTTAGCAAATATCTTGACTTGGCCAACGAGGTTGTCAGCATGTGGGATGTTAATTCAGCGATCGTCGTCCCGATCGGCGTAATAGCGAGGAGTCTCGATCTACATCTCAAGAGACTCTCGCTAGGAAGTTGGATCAAGGGTCAGACCCAAAAGGCGGTACTCCTGGACTCAGCGCGCTTCGTCAGGTAGTTCCTCTCTCTGCAGCCCTAGTCACCGGCCGCTTGAGGCTAGCTTTGCGGCCGGTGATTCACCGTTTTGATATATTTTTTACTGTAGAATAGTCTTATAATATTTTATTTTCTATAGTAAAAAATGTATTTTATAACGAGATTTGAAATAAATGATGTAAATAATAATAAAAATAGAATAATTTCTATTACAATTTGTTCTATGTTGTTTTATACCTACGTTTCTGATATAAATGAACATTAATCAAAGAAAAATCGATTTGGTATGAGTAACGAACGACTCTATTATATTTACTCTCTGTGTTTTACAAAAGTGTTAGCACGACTTCGCACACCGCGTTTTTAAAACCAGCAAAGTTGCCATTTTCTAGCGACAGTAGTGAAAATAATCAATTAAGTAAATTCAATGTGTAAACAATTAATTGAAATCTTTAAAAAACTTTGACACGATCTCCAATTTTACACTTTATTTAGGCAAAATTTTATAGGTATTTCAATACCTCATTTATCAAAATCGCTTTAGGCATTTGAACGCTTTGAGGTAATATCGCGTGTCCACATAGAAACACTCGAAAATCATAACACTCGAAGATAAAAAGAGCAAAACTCCAAACTGTCCACATTCAACGACACCAAAAACAATGCAGCAGCTCGTTTAAAAACTCATAATGAAGTAAGTCGAGGGCGTGTCCTCACGAAGCCTATATACCATATCTATAAACCTGATAGCTGATAGTGGAACAATTTCTACCGACGTGGTAATGACACCTATTACAGACTGTCGTGTGGCGATCACGGAAACCTACTTTTTACGTCGCGAGGCTAAAAAATGGTGGAATGTTACCGCTACATAGGAAAAGTAAAACATTGGTGTTCTTCCAACACAAACTAGGTTTTCATAAATAATAATGATGAATAGGTAAAGTTCGTCTTAAATTGCGATTAATTCAGTATTTAATTGCGCGGGCTTTGATGGTTTTTTTGACATATTTACAAAGTAAAAGTAGGAAGTTCTTGCTTACCAATTTTTTTTTGTTTTTACCATTTTTTTAGGCTGTTTTCGTGCTTCATTCGTCAAAACAATTTAGTTTCCTACGTATGACGAGATGCCGCACGCAAGCTTAGACCGGAATATCTCTACTCCATGTAAATAACTATGATCTTTAACCATGTTTTGGCCATTTGTTGGTTATGACTTAAAAGACCATGATAGCAACATCTGGCATAAATTATGGATTTTTTTTTTATTTCTATCGGACTCATGTAATTAAATGGGAATATACTAAAGTTACCTTTCAGTCTAGTCATAGAATTGGCGAATATTATGACTATAGATAACCTTTCTAATAAAAGTGAAGTAAAACACAGGCTATTTGCTGTATACGACCTACACAACACAATTTCAATACTAAAGATAACCTTCTATGTTTAAATACCGTTGTTATTGTTTAATCGCGTGCACAATAACGCATTTAAAATCATATAGGTGATCATAATTCGGTTTCTTCATAGCCCACCCCCTCCTCCCTCGTGTTCATCAAACGATATAACGCGAGGCCATTAATCCAGCGGTCACGCGTGCTGTTATCTCGCCGCGCATTTTCTTCATTAGCCTGTCCAGTCGATCCGCCTCTTTTTATGTAAGGCACAACGCACAACATAGTTATGGCTTTTATCACCAGAGACTAGTATGCTAGCAACATACCAAAACGGAAAAAGTTTCGGGAACGTGACAGTTTATTATCGATGACTCGTCAATGTTGGCACTCGTACCGACTGCCAAAATCGCAACCGCAACACATCACAATCTGCAACACGTCACATATGTAACAAAATCTCATAACACACTTGTTATAAAATTATCATCGAGTTCGTATGAAATTCGTAGACCGCCGTTGTAGGTACGAAAAGTTGATCGTAGGGGCGCTGCATGGAGCTAAATGTATGGAAGAAGTTTCTAGTGGTAGTTAATTCTCCTAGTGATCATGTTAATACTTACTCAGGGGCCGATATGGGCGATATGATTCACCTCACGGTGTCTCGCCATTTATATCTATTTCTGGGATTCTTACTCCACTTTTGTAAGGAATCACCCACTGCGGATTCATAGACACCACGTTTATCAGATTTATTATCAGCTAGATCTCACCACAGCAAACCTTTTTATCCAAGTAAATTCTAGTTGCAATAGTCCATGGAGCTGGTACAGAGCAATAGTCCCAGTGCCAATGGAGTCTACACACCACACCAAAGTCAACGGGCCGCCCAACAAAACACTGTCGGAACACCTACGAACCTACGAGTACAGTGACACTGAAATGTCGCACCAACATGCCGGGTTGTGTCCCCGACTTTGGTGTGTAGACTCCATAAAATCTAACTTAGCCTACCATACGAGTACCTACCTTCAAATTCTGCCATTTGCCTTTGTGTTCTGTGTGACTTACAGTCAAGTATATCGTGGCAAAGGTCTTTCATACAAGAATATTCGCGTGTACGCCGGCGTAAATCACTGGATTGTCACTGCGGCGAACTTATAATTTTATTGTCGCTAGACGTCACGCGACGACGTTGCCTCCGCCTCACTTGCCTACTACTCGTGAGCGTCACGACACTCATGTGAATACTTTTATTGTCCACCTCTAATTATTAAGTTTGGCGTTGAGAAAGAGCGATGGCGCCGCCGTTGAATAAAAATTTGTAGGTCTGCATAGAAAAATAATTGCATTTGATAAGTCAAATAAAATAATTGACGTAGACATAACGCATAACACCATACCTATACTTTGAATTTTCATACATCCAAAATACAAAAAACAGAATCAATGCCGCTGAAATAAGGTTTGTATATTTTGTTGGTTCCGCCTTTAGGTAAACGCACACATTTAGACCAGGCAAATAGCGGAGATTCAGATACCTTAATGTACATTTGCATTATTTTTTTATCGTTTGCTATTTGTCGATTTGTTACTTGTATAGGTCAGTCAAGCGGTAAGTAAATGTTTATGAAAACTTGAAAATCGGAGTTCAAATCTCTCAGCTATTAAACGTTTATCAACAAAAATGGAGGGCACATATTTTCTTTTAAACTTAATAAGATCTTACCTGAGATTGGAGGTCTAGACTCATGGGCGTATTCGTGAGAGATTAATTGTAATTAACAGCGATGATTAAAGTATTTTGATACCACCACGATCACCTATGTGGAAGCCTGGAAGCTTTTACAAAAACGCTGGCGATTTAAAATTATGGTTCGTGCGGCGATAACGAAGGTTATGAATATGGCCGCAGCCGGTGGCATGTCTGGTCTGTACTTAAAGGGTAGTTTTGTGTTACGTTTAACTTTACTTAAACCAGTTTTAACTGGAAAACTGTCTATCTATCTGTAATGTGAACTGGAAGAAGTAGAAAAGCGAGGTGAGACTTTGAATAAAACTATTTCATTAGTAACTATTTGAAATTATCGGACATCTCCAACCCAACTAAGTAAGTGGGAAAAGTAAACACAAAATAAAGTTCTGTGTAAATTTAGCCCAGAAATCCCCACAGAGAAATTGCCAAAAAACTAGAATATCAAAAGAGATAATCGGGAGGGCGGGTGGTGATATCTTGATAAAATAGTCGAGTCGAGAAATGCCATTTTGTGGACAGAGGAGAGAGACTTGCATGTGATAATGACCTGAGCCCTGAGTTCGGTTTGACGATAACTGGTACCGAGACATCCCATTTTTCTATGGGAATCGGTACAGTGCCTCTATCGTACGGACATGAAACTACCCGTTTTTGCATATCCCATACAAAAATAAGACGTCACAATGAAGTCACGTATCGTCAATCCAAACTCAGAGCTCAGTTTCAATCATCGTATAGTTTTTATCCACAAAAATCAGATGTTTTGATGTAATTTTAAGTTCTCGTTTAAATCTCACACAAAATAAAATTCCAGCGTTTCCGAGTTCTTCAAATTTGGCGCAAGAATAGGAACCCTGTTGGTTTGATGCAATTTTGATGCTATAAACAAGTCGTCATTAGGAAGGCGGTATTCAGCAGCATGCCCGCACGAAGGCCGCACCAGCTGATAACGTAATAACAGTGACAATTACCATCTATGCTAATAGTAGGTAGCTAGGGTTCGGTAAAGCTCTGTTTTGATGGTTCAAACTGGTCCTCCAGGTCCTCCAGGTCGACCAGACTTTGCGATTAGTTAACTGGCGCTGGCCCCATTAACTCTTCCGTAATATGTGTGGAATAGTATTGATCAATGGATTTGCTCAGTGGACGAGAGTGGAACAGGGTTTTTATCTTCTTCTTCTTTTTTTATGTTTGGCTCTGCATCATGATTGGACACAATTCTGCCAATGTCAGTTTTCAATTGCGCATTATTCGGCCAGTTAGGGTCCCATCTCTGCATGCGGTTTTTTTGACGTAGTCTTTTCATCTTATTTGTGGGCTATCCCTCCGGTTGTTTCCCACGTGGCCTCCACTCCATGATTTTCAAGATATCGCGATTAAATCAGTAAAAATAAATCGCCGCTAAGATACTGCCATGTAGAGGCATGCTCAAATGGCTGTTATAGAACTGAGCTTCACTAGAATTAGACGGTTTTAGATAGTTTTCAATGGAGTGGCGTGGGCCAACTATATTAAATTACGAATATATAGCTACCCTCGTCTCCCATCCTTGCAACCGTCAAATTCCTCTGAGTACCGCTCGTAACGTCCCCCGAAAACGCTTTCAATGTAGCTATGCCAACAAAACCTGATACGGATATAAGGAGAACCTAGTAGAAAGCCCAAAGGGATACAGTGCTATTATTAGACACACAATTACACTATCTAACATCTAATGTAGGTTAATTAGCGAGCCAGTACGCAATGTAAATAAAACTACTATCAGATCGAAGTTTTCTTTTGTTTATTTCGAACGTTGTGCTAATTAACGGTGATTGAAGTTACGTTGAACGTAGGAAATTAAAGAAAGTGAAAAACTATTTGCTTACGATGCTTCTATTTTCTTTTTTGTAGTAATAATGAGGTTTATATAAAAAAGTGTTTTCAGGTTGATGAGGATCGAATAAGTACGTCATTCTTTAAAATAAAATACTTACGTATTTTATATAGGTATTTTATTTATTACAAATTTTTCGTAAGGTCGTTTCAGATTGTGACAAATTTCTCTCATAAACGTTAAACTAAACTTACATGCCATAATCTTATTTATGGCACGAGAACCCGATTTCATAGATAATATCAGTACCTAAGTATTGTATAAAAATAAAAACCGAATACATAAAAGTCAGACGCGACTACAACGCGACAAATGAAAATAGGCGACTTTAGGTCTCAACTTTTACCTATACAATGCTTAACGATTATTTATGACCGTAAAACTGACCGTTAAATTAAGTCAGCTATCACGTCAATGGGAAAAGCGCACATCTTTGTTTTCCAATTTATTAGATTTGCTTAATATTATACTCACTCATTTAGACTGATTTAATTATATGCCTTATCAAATGATAAACGAATTGAACTTTTTAACTTCATTCACGCACTTGCTCCCTATTTTAAGCAATTGGTCATTATCATCAAATCATAGGTTAGTTATCGAATTCACAATTAGGTTGCTAATATGTTCAAATTCAAATATATAAAGTTGTGAAAATCGCGTCTGAAACATTTTCCGGCTGAAAGCTACGCGCTGAAGATCGACCAACCATAAGTCAAAAGTCACGAAGCTAGATTAGGAGCTAATTGACGTGACTCCGTTCAGCGGAGCCTTAATAAGCATTTTAGTTACGATATAACCTATTATCAAAATACTTAACCTATTTGATAAGCCTGCTATTTGGTTTATGAAGCTTTATAGAGATTCCGTTATTGCTTGCTATTTAAAGATGTCTTTCAGAAATTGAAAAAGGTAGATTTTTTAGGACATGACGTGTTTTTCTGATCGTCTTTAATTTTTTGTTTCAAAATATGTCTAAGTTAAAATATACTTATTATTTTATTTTTTTTTTTTTATTTTAACAATACTCAGGAAGTTAACAGCTTATTTAATGAGTATATGACTACATACTGATGGCTACTTAAAAATTTCCACAAAAAGCTACTGAAAATATAATGCTAAACAAAGTTACAGGACGACTACTAATGGCTAAATTATTGTTATGTAAAAAATTGTTAAAATAACATAGATTATTAATCTCTTCTCTTTTAAAAATTTATCATACTTTGAAAATAGTTTTTCTCAACTTTATGGATGTAAATAGATGACGCTGTGTGGATTGGCCGGCATTATTTATTTTATTTATCTGAATTACATGCAGCACACTACTTGCATTAAGTCAGAAACGTCCATTTTAAGACCACTTTTTTATGTTCCGCAAAAGAAGTCGTACACAATGTAAGAAAAAACTTACATGCCTGTCTGTACATACCAGGAGGCTGACGTCAACACATTCCTTCAATCGTTATGGCGTTCAAGCACGAAGCTTTGCTTCATGGTTTGAATCTTTCTAATTGCCTACAGACCCTGATTATAACTGAGGAACCTTGGTAAAGTGACTTAGATTGTATCTTGATATAGTTTTTAGGGTTTCGTAACAAGGAACCCTAATAGTTTCGCCATGTCCGTCTGTCCATCTGTCCGTCTGTCTGTCCACGGCTTAGCTCAGAAACGATTAGTGTTAGAAAGGTGTTACTTTACAAGGGTTCACGCCGACAAAGTGGTAGAATAAAATCCAGAGTTAGCAAAATTTGTAGATATCTCGCCCTACTTGGGGTGAATTTATTATCTCTATCTTTCTAGGAGACAAACATCGAAAGAAGTTTATTTCCCATTGTTCTCTTTCATAGTGTGGAAGATATTTCCAAGCACTGATTATCGGTGATCGTTAGGCGTAGTGTAAAGGTAACATTGGACTAAAAAAAATCGCTGGACAATCCACACAGCATCTTCTAGCCCCAAATTATGCAGAACTAAGCTAAGCGGCGTCAAGCTGTTGGTCCTGCACCTGACCTCTCCACGGCCGTTTCGATCTATTGTCCGATCGGATTATGAGCGTAAGGGAATAGAGAGTGCACCTGTGTTTGCGCACACACTTGTGCACTATAATACGTCATGCGCACTTAGCTAGTCACCGTTGAGTCTGGCCGAAGTGGCCGAAATAAGGCTAGGAGTACATCATCATCATCACCATCACAAAATAACTGATATACTGAATACAATTAAAAAGTGAGTAAGTACAGTAAAAAAAAACACAATAACAGTACTCGTAGATATGGTGATGAAGTTGGTATATTAAGATGAAGGATTTGATTTGGTGGAATGTAATAAACCGATTTATTATGGCAAAATTGATTTACAATAGTGTGTTTTCCCAAGCCATTTTCAGGTTTCGAGATCATCCATTTTGAGGACTAGAATATTTTGTCCTGTGGCATTAAAACCTAGTTTGTGGCAAACAAAACTAAAAATGAAATGGTTGTCTACTGAAATGTACTGTAATTTCAAAAGGACCACTACCTATTTAAAATTTTATTACAATTTCTGCAGTGCGCGCTTACCATACTAATACAAAAGCAAAGACGCAATCACAAATACGCCAGAAGATATAAGAAGATGCGACTCAAGGATATCCCCGGGGGCAGCCAGCTGCGCCTCCTGCAGAACAGACGCCAATCCAAGCGTGGCGATTGTGGCAAACCCCCGAAATATAATAGACTTTGGGGAGCCCTTTGTCCAGCAGTTGACACTATTTCGGCTGAGATGTGTGTGTTGTGTGATGACCAGCTAAAGTATTTCCAGCAATGGACGATGTAAAGGTACTTTAACAGTTTCATTAGCGCGGGTAAACCGATAGCCGAGACCAATTACG
Source organism: Eupithecia inturbata (assembly GCA_963662085.1). Lineage (NCBI taxonomy): Eukaryota > Metazoa > Arthropoda > Insecta > Lepidoptera > Geometridae > Eupithecia > Eupithecia inturbata. The sequence continues at coordinate 8,457,674 of OY759195.1, forward strand.
TGGGTTTATCACCAATTAAATCTTTACGATGCAGTCATCGCCGCCCGATGAAATGTTATTATGTAAAGAAATTGTGGAACATACTAATTGCTTGCTGTGTTTAGATACTATTTTTATATACTTGCGATGTGTCCTGACTTTGATTGATAGGCTTAGGGTATAATGAGCCAACTTACATCGGTGCATGCAGGCCTATACCACAAATCCATCCTGAAAATACCCCTTCAGTGGGTTGTAGAATTCCACCAGTTTTACCCTTAAGTGGGGGGATCTTCAGATCCCCCACTTAAGGGTTAAACTGGTTTAAATAATTTGGTTTTTACTCGTATTTCAGGCACAAATTGATCCATAGGCTCCACAAATAAAATAACAATACCCTATGCCATCTCTTATGAGGGCTATTACAAAACAAAACGAAAAATTACACGGTTTCATCGTCAAATTGTATGAATTGTATGTCGTTTGTTTCTTAAAATAATAATCACTTGTTAATAATAGCTTGTTTTCTCTACTACAATAATAGTAAAACAAATTTTAGAAAACTTATTTTTTTAGTTATAATCATTCTCCCGATGCATGTTTAGGCAAAAACTCCTGAAGACCTGTTTTGGGAGCTCTAACTTGTAGATTCTATTGAATAAAGATCACTGAAATTTTTTTTTGATACTTATAACCTATCTTTAATAATAATAGAATACATTTTCGTTACATGCCTTTATGTAAAGAAAGAAAAAACTGAACCAAACTCGATTATCGACCGAAACGGCTTCCAACCAAACCCCAATATCTCCGAAGTTATATAACTACATTAAAAAAGAAGTTTTCTAAAATTTGTTTTATTATTATTGTAGTAAAGAAAACAAACTATGATTAACAATTGATTATTATTACAAGAAACAAACGAAAATCATACAATTTGACTATGAAACCGTGCAATTTCTCGTTTATTTAGTAATAACCGTCTTGAGACTAGTATTCTGTAGCTTCACCGGTTAAGGTAGGCACCTCTCCTTACTGCCCCGTCCAAAAAATCTAGTCTGACTATAGATAACCTTTTGAAAAGGATTAGGTTAAATAAGAAGCCATAGACGAATTTTTAGAAGATCCTTTTTGTTTTTCGTATGCCTGGATTTGTGACATCAACGTGGATATTTGTATGAAAATAAAAACAATCGCGCTAGCTTTTAAAATTGATCTAAATATACTGATGCGCCGTGCATAGCTTAAACAGGACTCATGGCCATTGACCACCAGCGATGGTAATAACTTTGGATTGGATCAATAGATATTTTTGTGAACAAAACGTCGGTAAAATTCATCTTACCTTCCTGAATGATGAAAAAGTTTAAAACCTTTATACTAAAACTATTAAAAGCTCTATACCTATTTGTGCTCTAGAAAAAAAGAACGTTTCCCAAAAACTGTCAGCATAGAAACCACTACGAATCGCACTTATTCAAAGGTTGCTTGACACAGAATAATACCCATTGGTGCCAGCTTTATTTGGATTTAGCTTTCTTTAATTCGTATAATTTTCATGTGAAATTTTACTTAAACCTCAGTTTCAATCAGCGTGGCCTCGCTTCGTTAATATCATGTCGTTAGCATTTCATGCTCATGTTGGCACAAAAACGTGAATGCGTGAGTAATTATAAATTTTAACCTAATTACCTTAATCTGATGCCAGACCGCTGAAAAATCAACGTAAATGTTAAAAATTTTGAGCGTATGATAACTTCAAAGTAATTTGTTTAAGTTACATGTATTTATGTTATTAAATTTAGGTTAATGGCCTGTCATTGATCTTTCTGGGCATGGAAAAAAATGTATTTTAGATTCTAGCTGCAACGCAAAAAGGTTAATTTCACCTTTTACCTCTCCGTCAGATAGCTAACAGGATAACAGCAGACTTTCTGATTCGAGACAAAAAATCGTAGAGGGCATCTCTTTCTACTAAAAAAAAAGAAGTTTCTTTATTCAGACATATTGTCCACACTTACATACATACCTAAATAAAAATTACAAAAATAAAATACAATAAAAGAAAGAAAGCAAAAGACCTTAAATTAAACTTATATTTATTTATAACTATTATTATTATTTGTAGCAGTCATTCAACAGACTCCCACCCTACCCATGAAGTCTAAAGAGTGAGGACTCTGTTGAAGGACTGCACTATGCAAATTCTGACTGAATCCCAGCTTACGCGCTAACCTGTGTAAAAGCACTATACCTAAGTCACAATATATTGTCACAAAATCAAAACTAGCAAAATAAATTAACTGTCAATATATCCACGCACCACCGCACACTCCAAAGACAGAACAAAGAGATCACCCAACTCTAACATATAAACGCAATCCGAAATATTCTATAAACCATTCACCAACATCTTAGAAACAATTTAAATTAATAGGTACCGCACGGGCTAAACCAGAAACGCTTTATATCAAGTTTCACGTCAGTAACGCCATCCTTTGGGCTATAAATTAAATAAAACAATACACAAGCCTAAAGAGGGTGCGTGCCGAACATATAAACATCCTTGTTTTGTCTTTGTGTCAAATCCTCGGCGTGTTATGACTACAGGAGAAAGAGAGATAAATAATGAATGTTTCTAAAAGTAATAAAAGAGTAAAAAGTCATTTATTTGCAAAAACACGTGTAAAAAAGATGACAAATAGTTTTTTTGAGTCAACATGTTTGACCAATATACAAAGGTGTGCAAAGTAATTGGAGAGTATGGCATGCAGGTCTAAATTTAATTGTACATAACAATAACAGATTTATAAGATTATTAATTTATCATAGCATAAAATTAGATTACACCATTTAGGAATTCGTCAATATTATAGTAGCATTTATCACATAAAAGTTTTTTAAATTTACTCTTAAATAGGTTTACAGTTAAGTCTTTGTAGCTCTTAGGTATTTTATTATAGATTACAGGTGCCATGCACACTACACTCTTTCTCAACATAGTAGTTTTTGATTCGTGTCTGGCTAATCTTTTGTTGTCCCTTCTATTCCTAATTACAATGTCACAAATTCGGGGAAACAGATTGGGATTGTTCCTAACAAATAGCGCAATTTCCAGAATGTACAAGCTTGTGAGTGTTAGTATCTTATGTTTTTTAAACAGGGGCTTACAACTGTCTGTGGGTTGGATTTTAAACATAGCTCTTATGCAGCGCTTTTGCATTTTGAAAATTATTTCTTTATCAGTGGAATTACCGTAGAAGATAATTCCGTATCTGATCACTGATTCTACTGTACCATAATAAGCTGTTAACATAGTATTTTGACTAACAGTTGGGGCGAGCTTGTATAGCGCATAAGCTAAGCTGCTAACCCTTTTGCTCAGAATCTCTATATGTTTTTTCCAGTTAAGTTAGTCCAGTTTAGTTGTTAGTTCTGCTTTTACTTACGCAAATACGCATATTCGTTACACGAATCTTGGCTTGCCTAAATATACAAAACTTACAGTCGGAATTTCGTTGTATCCCATACCTACTAAATCAGTTTGCATGGGATATATAGGTAAATAACTTTTAAACGTTTACATAGAAACAACGCGTGCGAAACCGCGAGCAGAAGCTAGTTATAAATAAAATTATTTCTATTTCTAAGAGGTATTTCTGTATAACGGATTAAAAAGTTTGTACCCATTTCCGAAATCGTCTGTAAGTTAAACTATCAAGATGAAAGCTTTATCTGCAACGTTATCATTGATAGATGGACTCGATCCATTGTGTCGTGAAGGATGGATGGATGGATGGATGGATGGACAGGACACTTGTGCTAGCTGTACGGTGTTCTATTAGTTCGATTGAGTTTCGTCTGAGTTCCCTGGAGATTGGGAATTTAATGGATGGGATGATCTTTCTTTAGAAAATACAAAGTTTGTTAGTACAGTCATACTACAAAACAAGATCCGTCAAGTGCGAGTGTGACTCGCGCGCCGAGAGTTTTGAACGGTTGTCAAGTACCTATGCCAATATGTACTAGTACTGATTAGAAACTTTGTTATTTGATGAATACCAAAAAATTAAAAACCTACATTGCAGATGTATCGGAGTATACGGGTAATAGTAAAATTTTTGAGTTTTTTCAAAATATTTCAAAAGTGTAAAACCTACAGAAATTTCACAAACTGTTTTGAGATGTATAAACTGATACCTTTAATTTGATACCACACTCGGCGAGGTAGCCCTCCTTTTAAAATGTATCCCCCCCCCCTTTTTGACCATTTTTCAAAACTTGTTTATAAAATTATACAAGCAACGCACCAAAATAGATATTTTTGTAACTCTCAATTATGTTTGACACAATGACATTTCTGTCATATGAATGTGGTTTGTTTTTTTTAAGCAGATTGTTCGCTTTTGGAAACGGCGGCATAGAGGTTGGTATTGGATAATAGCCTTCGTTTTCTTAAATACGTAGGTAGACAATGGTGATTTGCAAAGACATAGTATTTGTACTATTGGTTTTTCTCTATCTCATATAAGCAATCAATTCTTTGAGTATGTGGCGAATCTACTAAGGCATTGAATCTTTCAAAGTCGTTATTTAAAGTTGGTGCTCAACTTTTTTGATAGGCTGATAACTGTGATGATAACTCATATAAAAGAAACACCCCTATTATTTAATTTGTATCAAAAAACTTTTAGGCACATCCCTGTTCATCCCAAGAAAACTTTATTCTACCGATTTGATACTTAACTTTTGATTCCATTGGCAATTGACTTTCATTAATACGTTATACGAAAGACTAGCTGTTGCCCGCTACTTTTTTAGCGTGTTAAGATTTATGCTACCCGATCTTTTACACTGACAATAAGAGACCACCTTTATTAACCAGTAGGTAGGTCAGTAGAAAATTAAAAAAATACCCAGAAAAGGTACACATAATATTTATTAAACGTTTTTACATATTTTTTAATAATAAATCATTTATTTCAGACAACTTCGAACAGTTAAAGATCTTAATTAACTTAATCTACGGTCCATAGATCCTTAAAACTTACACACATAAAATATAAAAACTATTCCGAAGCCGTGGTAGTGCCACTTATTACAGAACACACATTTATGTACCTATAACATTCATTAAATTTAACACAACAACACAACAATCAAAACAAAGAAACAGAATATTTAAAATAATTATTTGGCAAAGTTGTGTTTTATACAAGCTTTTTTGTGCAAGCTTATCTAGTTATGATATGCTAGACCTTTTTGCAAGTTCTTACCTGAATTAAATTGAATAGCTAGGTGTTGAAGACAGGGCGATATGACTCTCATTAGAGGAGGCCGTCGTCGTCAGCGAATTCACTTCATGTTGACGTTAAAAGTCATCGTATACAACAGCTGTTATTGCACATGAGAAGTAGAGTGGATTAGAAATGGGCGTTTTGAACCGTAACTAAATAGTAACTGAAGCAGAAGCAGTCTTTGGTTTTCGAGTGCAAGGAAACCTACTTATTTTACGTAAGTAAGTAAATCATGTATTTGTCGCGCCATTTTGTGAAAAGGATAGGCATAGGATTTCGCGTTCATAGAAGCGGGACAGACCCTACGCAACTACGCAACTAATTAAGAAACTGGCTTAGAGGAATAAAATTTTTTTTAAAACGATGTTTCTAAATGAGTTATGTTTTGATTCGTAGAACAAAACCTAGGTCATTTTACATGACTTATGTTTTGATTCGTGGATCAAAACATTGCTGGCGTTTTCAAGTAAGCCGGAAAGGTCGACTTTGCTCAAAGAAGGTTGCCAAAATAATGTCAGTTTTTTGAATTTTTGACTAAATATGATAAGTAACTAATATTCGTGTAATGTGATTTTAGTTTCAAAAAGCAGATATCGTTATGGTATTGCAATGTCAAAGTCAAAGTCAAAAACTCTTTATTTCCATAAATACAATAAATGTATACTTAGAAAAGGTCAAATTCTTAATAATTAAACACTCACACGGAAATAAAGTGATATTTTTGATTTCAGTCGCTACGGTATGTAGACTAAAGTAAAGAAGCGACGAAGAAACCTTTAGAAACCTTTAGCCTGTTAGTTAGTTGTTATTTTTCGAGTTGGAGCAAATCCCGTCCCAAGCTTTTTTATCCACTAGATAATCTGATATTTTATAGTAGGCCTTTTTACACAAGAAGGTTTGGACAATTTGTTTGAATTTATTTACTGATAATTTTCACTCTTCAACTTCAACTCACTAGGAGTTTTGTTGTAGAAGCGTATACATTGCCCATTAAAAGATACATTAATTTTGTGTACCTAGTCTAGTTATGGGCACAGAGAATATAACCACCGAAACTAAATACTGACCGTATTTAGTTTCATTTTCTCCTCGCCACTCGCATATGAGGTGACTAGGCTCTCGTGTGGGAAATATAGTAAAAATTCTTCAAACTTTATTATATGAATGCCTACGATGAAGATAACCTTTGAAAGCTTTTACCGTCTTATCAAATCTGTGCGTAATAACTGAAAGTTACAAGACACAAAGGACAGAATTGATTGATCGACCCATTCATAAGGTTCGTGTCTCAGGGCCATTATAACGGCGACGCGACGCTCGGAAGCAGATAGCATCAGATCGCGCGCACTGGACAATAACCCTGGGATATGCATGCATGGAGTTACGTTTTGATGTGCTTTTGCTTTGACTTTTATCATAGTTTGTGAATTCATGATTGATAATTTCTATTTTTATTTCCTAAAAAGGCCTACTATAAAATATCATATTATCTAGAGGATAAAAAAGCTTGGGACGGGATTTGCTCCAACTCGAAAAATAACAACTAACAGGCTAAAGGTTTCTTCGTCGCTTCTTTACTTTAGTCAACATACCGAAGCGACTGAAATCAAAAATATCACTTTATTTCCGTGTCAGTGTTTAATTATTATGAATTTGACTTTTTCTAAGTGTACATTTATTGTATTTATGGAAATAAAGAGTTTTTAACTTTGACTTTGACTAATGTTTCATGATTTGATTTTAACAAGACTAAGACAACACTGGGACTTAAATGGGAACAGCACTTGGCTGGAGACATATATTTTTATGGTTTCAGCATTTCCCAAACAGCGGGGAAATGAAACCAGCGTCTGGGGGGCGCTTCCGATTGGTATTAAGTTGGATCATTTGTGCTACCACAGTAGGCTACCTCTAGAGCAGCCATACTTAACCTGCGGCCCGCTAGTATTATCTATGCGGCCCAATGGCTAGTAAAATATTTAATAAGCTTAGGCTTTTAATAAACTACTTATCGTCATATTTATACTTACCATCAATTCACTCAAATAATCACTAAATAAAGTTGACACAAAATAGATCACAGGATTTACGAAAAATTAAGAAATTACTTATATTAGTTAAAAATTCCTACAATGTCAGGTATTTTCATAAATGGTTCTTAATAAATTATATCCTTAATTTCAAATGTTGCGTTTTAGACTTAACATAATTATTATATTCAGCTACAACTTGACAGTTAAGTTATACGGTGTAGGCTAGATTATTGCGGCCCGCAAGGTATAGCAACATCGACTGTGGCCCAGGGGAAAAAAAGGTTGAGCGTAGCTGCTCTACTGTTTGCAATAGACTACAGATAGTTTTTTTGAATGATAAATATCAGTTATAATTAGAGTTATCTTATTTATTAGAGTAAGTTGTATTTTGTTGTTGCTAGAGATACTTTTATAAGCATAACGAGTTAGTTACCATTTTTAACATACGGCATTGCTCTTGTCTAAGTACCTAATCTAAATATATAAAACAAAGTCGTATTATTCACACCATTTATAAGTCAGGAAGGGATTTGTCTCCGTCCCGAATAGCAGAATAACCCCTCATTGAAACTGCCGGGTCAGCTCGTTAATAATGAAGTCTACGCTCAGAATTCCGAAAAAGAATGTTCCTTTTCTCGCTAAGTTTAGTTCTGTGTTATATTTCAGTGCTTCAGTCCATAAATCAAAATTTATAGACTGAAGAAAATTCCACGATAAAATATTTTGAAACTATCATAGTACCTACACTACAATGAGGCTCCACCTGCACCTCCACAGCCTTTATTGGTCCACTGCGGCCTCCCCCTGATAAGCGCTTTGTTGGCTTTTATCTCACGAGGGTTAAAGCCCATAATCCCCATGCTGGGCATGCGGGTTGGGGATCGCAGTTCGGTGGTAGAATTGTTCTGCAAGGGGCGCTGCTGCCCGCCCCCGGTGGATAACCCTTAGTCGCCTCTTACGACACCCGCGAGAAGAGTTGGAGTGGTTCAAAATTCTAAGCCGGCACCACGCAGCAATAAGACCATAAATAAGATGCTGTTTAAATTTAAACTTTCTAATGCCATGCATTATTATTCAACTTACTTCTGCCCAACTCGACCAAAGGAACTGAAGTGATCCAACATTAAGATGGTGCTATTCACTGGAATGGCAACTGAATATTCCACCCAAGACCACATCTAACTATGGCTGAACGGCCGATTGTAAATAAAATGGAAGAGAAAAAAAAACAAGAAAACTTCTGCCCAACGCTTTGCACGCATTTTTCCGGGATTGAAAGTGGCGTATTTCAGGTTTAGAACTATGTACATAAAAACTTCAGCCCGATTCACACCGTTTTATCGTGAAGAGGTAACAAATATTAGTCCATCAATCCATCCAAACTTTCGTATATATAAAACTAGCTGCTGCCCGCGGCTTTGCCCGCGCTTTTTAAGTAGCCTATGTCCGTCCCCGGGATATTGTTTACCGCCCTACCAAATTTCATTAACATCCGTTTAGGCGTGAAAATACACACGCACGAACAGACAGAGTTACTTTCGAATTTTTAATCTTAATATATAAAAGAACAAGCGATTTTCTGGGGACAACGCCCAGCCCAAACCACTGAAGCTAAAAAGCTGAAATTTGAAAAGCAGGTATGTTATCTGTTATCTGTTATATCTGTTACTACACAACCTCCCGCTGAGAAGGGATATTTTTTTTTTGGTGTTATTTTTAAGCTTTAACCAGTGGCCCAATTAGCTTGACACTTACAGAGAATACTAAAAATACAAAACAATTGAGTACGTGTTTCACAATTTTTGAAAATTTTCCTGAAAATGGGGTAAATTGAGTTATTAAAGTTTGTTACTCGTAATTTGACGCCGTACTGAAATGTCTGTAGCTTTTGAATGCATAATGCTACTGACCTTAAATTTTCTATAGAGGTATATATCGAAATGATAATAAATTATAACACGTATATCAGGAATTTTCAAAAAACCTTTAGAAAAGGGTAAAAAGGGGGTTGATGGTATAGATTTTTTTTTGTAACTCTTTAACCAGTGGCCCAATTAGCTTGAAACTTACAGAGAATACTAAGAATACAAAACTATTGAACACGTATTTCAGGATTTTGCAAAAAAATCCAGAAAATGGGTTATTCGGGTTATTAAAGTTTGTGATTCGTAATAAACTATAAAGTAAATAAAATACACGTATTTTTTATTTGTACAAAACAACCCTTAGGGGTGTGGAATTCATTTTCACGCGGGCGAAGCTGCGGGGCGCAGCTAGATTAGTATAGATTTAGTGTGATGCCCCGGCATAAGTGCTTTTAGTCATCTCTACAAACGCGCCAATCCTAGCACCTAAATAAAAGTAAGTAAATAAGACATTGACCTTCACAGAAAACTACTCCCAATAGTATACCCATTTTCTTTTATATGAAGGTTCAGTTTTCCGCGTAGGCGCAATGATATGATTAACAATAACACCCAACCGAGACCTTGGGCCCTAAACGACCCCAATAGTCGACATAGCTATGGAACTGTTGGTATTCGATATACCAACAGTTCCATAGCTATGTCGACTTCCTATGTAGATCTTTATAGTATCAGAGCACGCCTTAGGTTTTTGATAAAGCTATTTTTATACAAGTATAGTTTGACAAACTCTGTGTTGAAGTGCGTATGTTGTTTAGCAGTAACCACCACCTGTATAAACTCTGCTGACTTTGATGGTAGTTTATGTGTAAAAATAAAATAACAAATACATTTAAATAGTACTTGACTTCCCAAATCGAAAATTGGAGTATGTCGTAATTTTCCTAAACCTAAAGCAAAATTTCACTAATGTAATTAATTATGGGAATGAACCTTATTCTAACGAGCTCTGTTCTAAAGCTGATAGGTAGCAGGGCTCCAACATAATACCTGATTGCGATAAACCAAACTTTCGCTGTGACACCGTCAGAAATACAAGTTTGTATGGAATCAGCTTTCACTATTCAGCTCTTACGATGGTACTCACATATGGAAGGTCAAAGAATATGTCAGAAATCTCGTAAATATAAATTGCTTCCCGTTAAGCGCAAATAACACAAATACGATAAGCGTTATGTTATTGTTGCTTTGAAAATGTTTTTTTTTCCAAGAAGCGACTGTGTACTCTAAAGCTTTTTAAAACATGTATTTTTGGTTTAGAATTGTATTTATCAAAATAATATACATTCACTTAGAGAGAAATACAGGATTATCTTAAAGTAACATGTGTGCAGTCCGGACTTAATTATGTTTTGAGTAATGAACCTAGTGTTTTATATAATAGAAATTACACCACAAAGATTCATATTTGAAAAGATTACTTAACTACACTGGCCTGCAAAAAAGCGAGCCTTGCTGTGTGACAGCACACCTACTATTATGGATATCGTTTTTGACAAACTCGACAGTGTAGATTACGAAAAAGATGTCCATTTCAAAATCCAAGATGGCTGACATTTTTAAATCGCAAAATTCACTCTTGGTTATCGATTTCGACCAAATCAGGGGTGTAGGTTACGAAAAGGGGAATTAAATAAAAAAATAATAATAAACACAGCCGCCGCGAGCTGCTTGCAGCTCGCGCATATATTAAAAACTAGACTGTATTCTTCTTACCGTAATTTGTTCTCGGTGCTGTTCGTCTGAGTGAGCGGTTAAAGTTGGTACCTATGTGATTTTTTCATAAAATATATTTGTGTATGTATTTTATTATTAAGTAGATACTTTCAAATACATGAATTAAATTTATATATTTGAGAAAGATTCATTACATTGGTTTCTTGATATACTTTCGACGTTGACGTTAGGTAATCATAGTGAAAGAGGAGTTTAGTTATTTTGTATTGATACGTTCGCAGAGTTTTTATATTTGTTTTAGCGGCACAACCCCAAATCTCTATTAAATAATTTGTTTGTGATTTTATCAAGGAGTTATATATTTTTATAGTTATTGGTAATTTCAGGACAATTATACTAACTAATTACATATTTAACTTACTAGTATTATATAACTTCGATAGTAATTCTGTCTCTGTCTGTCAGTTACCTTATCACGCCCAAAAGCTGAACAAATCTTGATTAAATTTTGCAAGGATATAAATGAAATCCCAAACATAGGCTACTTTTTATTCCGTATAAATTCTTGCGAAGCCGCTGGTCAACCCTAGTTTTCTATTAAAGTAAAGAACTTTTAAAGCCACAATTCTTTTTCTGTAACTTTTTATGACGGTTTTATTTATATATATGTCTCTATTGTCCCTATTTATAAACTTTTATATATCATCTACGGAACGTAGGCTGGCAAACGTTTCTTATCTCCTGTCTACGAGTATCTGCGACGCAGAATAAATTGAAAAACAATATAACCTATTTCAAAATGTCCATTCTTTTGATTATTATTTCTCTGAAACATTCTCTATGAGTGTATCAGAACAGTAAATCGGATATTAAAAGCATGAAGCATACTCTGACTCAGAGATAAGGCTATCTGGCTGAGATCACCTTATACACCGCTGCAATGACAAACTTGGAAAGATTTTGCTAGTTTTATACGATTCTACGATTCTGTTCTACGATTGAGTTCATCATCTGTGTCATTCTGTAAAACAGCTACCTACATTAGTCTTACCACAGGAGACAGAGTTTAAACTCTAATTTGTTACTTATATTTTTGAAAATAAACATTTTGCATTTTGTATATACTTAGGATACTTACTGGCGCAGCGCACCAGCATTGCCATACAGCGGGGCAATGCAGCCAGCGCGTCTTGGGGACGCTTCCGACTGGTATTGATATGGATCAGTGGAGCTAGATTGTTTGCAACAGTGTATAGTTAGCTCAATTGTTTTAATTGATTTCAGATTTACATTTTTGATTAATTTATTGCATACATATAGATTAATACATTGTTTTAGCTTAGGGGTAAGAACATGTAGGGCCCTGTAAAGGCGAAGCAATTTATTTAAACATTATTAAAATAGGTAGATACATAATCTATTTATTTATTATAATTGTAAACACTAGTTCTGATTTGTACTATTTGATTGTAATTTACTTTGTTAATAAAGATTTAACTTAGTTACTCCAATGGCTCAATCACTCGAAGTCAGTCTTCGCCTTCGATAAGAGATGTCACCATTTTTCCTGTCCTGTCTGAATTTTACCAGGTAATTTAAATTAGTTTTTTTTAGCTAAAAGAATCGTTGAAATATTCGTCAAGTTCGTAAAAACATTTTTTTAATATGGTATAAGTTATGGATCGAGCTTGCCAATGCGCTGTTTGCAAGGGTACAAGAAATCAGAATTAGTGCTGCCACAAGTTCTCCCTCGCTCAACATATCTTTATTCGAAGAAATTTGTATTATCTTGTTTCCTAAATCTAGGATGCAACTATCCACTCGAGTTCTAATGAAGTTTTGAGGAAGGTCCACAAGGCTCCCCCTGATCGCGTTACGATCTAGAGGCAGACGTAACGTATGCATCACGTAATTTCAACGACTTGCATCTTTCTACAAAGTGAGCATGTAATTAATTTGAATCTGCACCCGCTGTAAAGCTTCCCGGCACATTTTCATGGTAATTGAACGGGCCATATGAATGAAACCTCAGCAAGGCGACCCAGTTTCCTTGCCTCCAGTAATTAAAGCCCTCTGTCGCTTTTAACGCTAACAGGTTATAGGTGAATGTGAAATTGTCTCATAATTCCTTTGTTAATCATTTGTTTCAAATTACAAGACATGAGACTGTTGTGTAACATTCCTAGATAATTTGGGTAATGACTTAATGAGACAAGGAGACGTCTCGGCCGCTCAAAAACTGGCCTGCGAACGAGTTGTCTCTTTGTCGAAATCCTTAGTGGACAACTCGCCCTAAACAAAATTAATAAGAAGTTTTAATTTACTTGAAACGAATTAATTTTAAACTTACGTGATCTGAACACTGTCGTGGATGTCAGTCGGGATGACAGTCATCCCGTGACCACGACAGTGTGTAAACCTGTTGAAACGTCGGGAAAATAGGTAAATAAACGCGACAAATAACCGTTAAATACCTAATACTAACAATAATGTTTGAAACTAGCTTTAAGATGAAAAAAAATTTACAAAACATACATTTATAACCATAAACTCTACCTAAAGGGGGACATAGAAATGATGTATGCATTATGTGAAAGAGGATGGATAAGAAAAGTGTAAGCACGGCGATGAAGGCTGATAGAAGAGAGTGGATGAAAAAACTAGCTGAGATGATCCCACCTTGAGTGGGATAAAGGCAACAAGAAAAGAGAAACTCTTCTACAACATCGTTTAAGAACGATGTTGTAGAATCTATTCACCTAGTTAAGAAACGGAAAAAACCATAAGGCATAGATTTTTGCCAGTTCTCGATAGTCCATGGTTTTAATCTACATTTGACGAAATGTATCGTTTTTGCACTTATATATATTTTGTAGGTAAAGACTTTAGGCGTTTAGAAACGCTTCTCATTACTCAAACGTGTTTTACATGACGATAAAAGTTTTCGTCTCTTTCCATACTTTTGGCGCCTTGCAGCGCCTCTACCGGATAGAGAATTTAGAGAGGACCTAATTTAAGTAGTTCACAGGTAACAGTTAACAGCGGTTGATTATTTTCATACTACAATCTTTGTTTCATACAAACTTGTTTTTATTTTACGAATGGTTTTGAGATATTTGACAGACATTTACACGGAATATTTTATTTGTCTTATTCTTTTTAGGATTCCGTGCCCGAAGGGTGAAAACGGAACCCTATTACTAAGCCTCCGCTGTCCGTCCGTCCGTCCGTCTGTCACAGGGCTCTATCTCATGAACCGAAAGAGGTAGACTGTAGAAATTTTCAGAAAATGTGTATTTCTTATACAGCTAGAACAACAAATAATAAAAATAAAATATATATCAGAATTAAAGGAGAACCCATACAAAAACGGGATTTCTTTGATCTTTTTTTGCCAAGGCATCTCTTGAACTACAATAAGTAGGCACATTACATTTTCTATAAATAAGTAACATTTCAACTGTAATAACAACAAATACTAAAAATAACATAAAGTTGAAAATTTAAAGGGGTCTCCGAACAAGTAAATATTTGATGTTTTTGAAATAGTTGCCTGATTTTTACGGCACGGAACCCTTTGTGTGCGAGTCGACTCGCTCTTGGCGGTTTATTGTGTACACGTAAGCGAGATAGAAGTTAAAGTCTTGAGCTCTCGGAAACTTTGCTCGTAACTGTTACTACGCACTGTACTATGCGTAGGTACTACAGATGATTTTTTAAACGCGTGTCACCAAAGTGCGAGCTTCGAAACACCTAAAGCGCAACACGCTTAGATGCATTGAAATTTTAAAAAGTATCCAACCATAATCTAGTGCTGTGTAGTGATGTGTGTATATAATACAGTCTATGTTTACAGAACTGCAGTATTGTTGTTACCTCACCTGTCAATAAGTTAACTAGCTATTTTCAATATTTTCTTATGTTTACGCCACATTGCTTTTATAGAGGTATTGAAACGTATTGAAACTCAATCTTAATTGTGCCGGAAAACAATTTGCTGGGCTCTTAATGGTCGCTTGTCGACGTGTTTATCATGAAGCCTTTGTGCAAAAAGCTTTGTTTTGGAACGCTCTGTGTGGTTTTTTCAGAGGTGATGATTTTGTGTTACGATTCGATCTCGAGGCAAGAAGTACGGTGGGATTACTCTATCTTATCTTACAGTGGGGCACAATCGGCGTAAAAATAAATAAATAAAATGAAATTGTATTATTTACCAACTACTAACAGTAAAACTTAATACACGAAATAAGTATAAGGAGAAAAGGACTATCTCTTCTTTATGGATGACTCGTCGCATCGCGAAGAACTTATCAGTCTGTTAGATTATCTTACTTTGGTTTTGAGTTTTAGAATCTAAACTCTAAATTCATAATAAACAAGAATTTTGAAAATGTCCATAGCATCAAACGTGCGAATGATATTTTATATTTGAGTTCTTTTCTCATCGTCATCATGGCAGGACAATGGGGTCATGCCACTTTTATATTATTTCCAAAAGCAATGTAACGAGAGCCGAATAAGTACGTCGCTGTAATGGAAGCGAGTCTCAAATGACTCCGCATTATGGCATCCAAAATGACGAACGCACTGGAGTAGTCATAATTCCCCGCGATGCATAAAACAAAAGAACCTCACGAGACGTCGTTTCTTAATTTACGAGTTCGTTGTGGCCCGACTCGACTCGCTCGTCACATCCTAACGCCATCTGCAGGTAAGTTACGACGCCCGGTGAAGCACGCACCGAACTCACACACACATTCAACTGTACGCACACAGAGCTCTCCCACTGTCCACAAGAACAATCGATCGTAAATCATATTCGATAAAATTATAGGAGGGAACAATGGACGTCATCTGCAACGCATAATCTGCCCTCTCACCGGCGCAAAGAGTCGCCTTTCATCCGACACCTGCGCCCGCGCATGTCTCCGCCGCAGCCCTGCGTCTTCGAGATAAAGTCCATAATCGCACAAGTAAAGACAAGCAATGTTTATTCTGAGAATGTACTCTTCGTTCGATTCTGATCTTTACAGTATGAAAAATACAGGCGATGTTTGATTGTAAAGGTTTCAGTTAGCATAATTGCGAAATTCACGCTTCGTGGTGCGGTACAAAAATAAGATTATGGATTCCGCTGAGCTCCAGCGTTATTGTGATTCGAGGATCCGTCGTAGGTATGTCTGGAGTTTACGACGGCTATTCCTGGAGGAATAAACCTCGCTTATTGAATATTGTTCAGGTTATTTATGGAAGACATCGCCATTGTCCGGAAAGCAAACTGAGATTTGCTAACCCTGGACTGTTTGTTTAAGGAACGGTTCAGATTGTCCACAGCTTAACTCAGTTTGCTGCTTTTTAATGTTTTGCTTTTACAATACTTTTTGAAGAATTTCATTCTACTTTACTAACATGAACCTACTTTTTATCACCACACCACTTGATTTCGAACACTAACAAAAAAAAATCTTATTCTAGTTACGTCACTATATTCTAAGCCAACTTTTACGCATGGGACAACGCAGACAGTACTAAGCTGTTTTGTACAGCGCTATCGTGAAAAACTGAACTAACGCCCTGCCATTATGTGAACATGTTCGAAGACGTTTGACAGATTCATTAAGATCGCGGTCGCTCTGTAAAATCATTATAGCTGACCACTGACCACAGCCAATCTGAGCCGCTACCTACACACACAGCCTACCGTAGATCGAGTTTCACGTCGTTTATGTTTGTCAGGTTCCTTGTTCTAAGGTACTGTCAGCAACATAAGTTGGGTTTCAGTAAGACAAGTCCAGTATTCCAGGAGTAGCGATTGGGCGTTTTGGGCCTTTTTATTTGTGTCGTTCTACAAAAAGAAACTTAAATTGGGGTGAAAGGTAGGCCGGTTTTAGAACTTGCCTTTTATAATAATTTTTACCGAACTCGATGGTAAATCTTTTCGATGGCCATCACCGGCGCGGCAAAGAGGCTTTGGGCGCCGCAAGAACCAGGAGAGCACAACACCACATTGTGTGCTTCCTAACGTTTTATGACACGTTCCTTTGAGGAAGAGAAGAGTACCTTGAAGGTAACCTTTACAGGTGTACTGAGGTGCCAGCTGCTTATTTCGTTTATTTATAAGTTGCAATGAAAATAAAGTTTTGAAGCTGACTGTAGGTAGCAATAGCAAGACTGTGGCCCCGGTTTATTAGCCTCGTAAACCAGGCTAGATATTAAACCTTATGGATAGGTTTTATGCGGCCAGCCATGTTTTAAAATTACATTTATTTTACATTTTATGGCTTTTTTATTTGGACTTTGGAGCGGAAATTCCTTGAAAGATAACAGACTCGACTTTGATTTAAAGTTTAATAACGTTAAGTACTTGATTTGATGATACTTCATTCACTGCCACGAGTTTCCTTATTGAAGAGACTCAAAAACTAAAATTAAATACAAATATAGAGTAGTATGTATAAAAGTTTCACAGTTGTCATCGTAGATAGCAACATAACTTAAATTCTACATAAAAATATGTAAAAAATTATAAAATATATTCAGTTTATAAAAAAAAACATAAATAAAATGGCGGACGGGCGTGACGAAACCAAACCATTCATGTTCCATTTTAATGACACGATAAAACTGGTCAGATATGGCATATCGATAATAATCTTTATGTCCGTATTCGATATCTGCATACTGCACCCGTAAGACGGGTTTTGAGATGAGCCAGTTTTAAAAATAAAGCACAAGATTTAGATACAGAAAATATTAGAGACAAATAAAACTTTTAAAACTATCATGACACCAAAGTCATTATATATTAAGTATATCAGTCATCTAGTACCTACCCATAACACAAGCTCTGCTTAGCTTGGGGCTAGATGATGCTGTTATGTATGTATTGTCCAGCATATTTATTTATTAACGGGGTATATTACTATGATTTGTGTTGTCACGGCACAAATCATGGTAAATGAATATTTACGTAAAGTATTTCCACCTCTCTATCACTATCTTCAGGGTATCTAAGTTGACTAGTACTCTCTACTCTACTCTACGTCTTTAGTATTAGAGACAGATTTGTGTTTCACATACTTCTTATAAAAATAAGAAAAAAGGAAAAAATAAATTCAATTTATTGTCTCAAAAACTTGATTTTCTAAAATCAACCTTTATATAAATTTATATGTATATATAAAATAAAGCTTGATTCTCCAAATATTTTTAAAATCGTTCCTTAAACTTAAATAATTATAATTACATACATGATTTGGAGCTTGATATTGAAATAATATATGGGTAGAAGACAATATAATTATGGATGTATGATAGATAAGATATGATTATGGAGCTACGTAAAGATGTAGCTCCGTAGACGACAGTCAACAGATAACTGCTACGCTTCGCAGACCCTCTACGAAAAAGATGAACGTCAATATTTTGTGACTTAAGTTCTAGTTCTCATCAGTTTTCATAAATATTTTTAGGAGAGACATCTGTTTTTAATAGTGAAGACTCACTCGTGGGACCCCTTCATTTTTTATTTATTCGAAATTAGTTCCAATTAACCTATCCAGTTGTTGCCGATACCAAACCAATTTGCCTCGAGATTAATTATTTAACGCATTTGCTCCCAGAATAATTAACTTTGTGATAACTTATTTTTTGGAATCATAATCATCTAGGTATATCTTCATTAAAACAAAACTATAAATCGTGTGGATGATGTGAGGTAGTTCTTCCAATTACAAGGGTGCATAAAATGCTACATTATCTAAAGCAGTAGTTCTTAACCGGTGCTCCGCATTGGTCCCTGGAAGCATCCGAACGCAAACCACCCGAAGTGGTCCGTGGCGCCATCCTTAACCCCCCCCGAGATGTAATGTCCAACACATCGCTCAATGATTTCGGGATTCTTTATTTTTATACCAACTATGAACTTCTATCACATTGATTTTGGCCTTCAACCGCGACAAAAATATTGCGTCTCGCTCCGCTCGCTGACATTACTGATGATTTATGTATCTACAGAAGTCTCGACAGAGCCTACACATTTGCTCCCTTTGGGGTCGAGACCCTGGGTCCGTGGGGTACCGAGGCTCTCCGGGTTTTAAAAAAGTTATCTGAGCGTGTGGTCGACGCGACGCGTGACCCGAGAGCTGGCGGATATCTGGCGCAGCGCATCAGCATTGCCATACAGCGGGGCAATGCAGCCAGCGTCTTGGGGACGCTTCCGACTGGTATTGATATGGATCAGTTGAGCTACCTGTAGATTGTTTGCAACAGTCTGCAGTTAGCTTAATTGTTTCAATTGTAAATACTAGTTCTAATTTGTTTTTATTTTTAAATTGTAATTTTCTTTGTCAATAAAGATTTGTATCTAACCTACCTATAGTGTCCAAATCAACCCGAAAACCACAAGTTATTTACCCTTGGTGTGTCGCGTCCGTTTCAGTCAGATTCGATCAATGTTGACGTTGACAGCTTGACCTCAGTTTGAAACGACATTGCTCACTACCCCATCAAAAAATTACACGTAAATCGAAATCGTATTGTTTTTGTTCTTGGTTATGTAAGACCTTACCCACAACCGTAAACAAATAACACGAAAATCTAACAAATCACATTATTTTTTCGAGGCTCGCTCCGCTCGCTGGTGACGTTTCTTTGTTGCTAGCTTAGGACAATGCCCCCAATAAGTATATCTAGTACCTACATAGAACAAGCTCTACTTAGTTTGAGGCAAGATGATGCTGTGCAGATTGTCCAATATTACTTATTAAGTATTATTATTTGTATTTTTTTATTAGTTCACATAAACAGAACACAGCCAACACTACACGATATACCTACAGTTGAGTTCACTTCAGTCTATGTAAAACAGGTAGGTACCTTAAAAATATAATTCGAATGGGTTTACCACGTTATCATATATTTTATGTAAAACTCCGAGGCTTTCGTGACTGAAATCCGACAATGTTGCAACATCCTGGATTATGCATGTCTATATCGACGACTATAAACAATATCGTAAAAATTATGATTGAAATCTTGTGCAAGCGTTTGTTTTAGAAAATACTGTCTTGCTGATAAAATTGTTTATAGAAAACGTGGGGTTTTTTTTAATCAAACCTCTGGCTATGGTAGATATAAGTTACTGTTTGTTTTCTTTGATAAATGTTATTTGGTAGGTACAAGTCTTTTTGGTAGGATGTCCTTTTTTTACATTTGTACTTATGAGATATTTCTAAACCCAAAGGAAAGGGTGTCCTAAAATTATGAAAATAGGAAGAAGGCAAGAAAGACTCTTGTCATTGTCATCTTTTAGGAAGACTAAAGGGATGGTCGTCGAATCTTGGAATGGTTGATGAAAATATAAGAACATTAAGTACCTAGGTACCTACTTTAAAGCCTGGATGCCTAAATACAAGTAAGTTTTAGTAAAGAGGTCGCGATGATGTCGAAATGATAAAGGTAGAGGACTATGTCTTCACAATTTTCAACAATGATATAGTATATGTACTTACTTCCTAATAATTCTTAAAATAATAAATAAATATATAAACTTTTTGATTAGAATAGGACCTCCTATTCAAATAAAATTGTCAACGAAATCGACTATACAATTAGTAGAGAATTCAAATTTAAAAAGTAAATAGGAAAAAATCTATCTCTAAGTCCTCCAAAGTCTCGATGTCTGTATAAAAATAAAAAATAGAAACATACAATAATAATGGAAATTAGAATGTCAACCACAAAATTGCTGAACATTATCCGTTCCACGTAGGTACCTACTACCTGTAGCATTTATTTACACGATATATAAAGAAAATCCTCCTTGCTCATCCAATGACAAATGACACGGAGGGAACATCCCTCCGGTAAACAAATACAACCTGAAATAAACGTTAAACGATGTGAATAGAGTAGTATATCGTCTGGCACGGTGCGGAGGATGTCCCTCGCTATCTTGTCAGCGGGGGAGGCGCCCGACCAATGAGAGCGCGCTCCGAGCGCATCACACTGTCCTTATCTATTTACGTACTGCGCATCTTCAGAAGTAGGTGTGTTCGAATGTAGAACACAAGCTTTCAGTTGTTTGAATTCAGACCCGGTTCTAAAAAGTTTCATGATGCGTTGTTTGTGTTCTGCTAGTGCGTCTAGTAAGTTTAGTATCTAGTACCTATAGGGGCTGGCCGGTAGGAGTTCAGTGTAACAATGTTATTTTCAGCAGGATCGCCTTGACACAAACATCGACAGCCACAGACTCAGGGACACAAAGGCAATAAAGAGTTAATCATCACTCACCTTGCGCGTGGTGCCGCCTTGCGACCGCCTTTGACCGCATCTCCTCCACCGCTACAGTAAACAGGACTGTCTCCTCAATTATTTACCGCGATCGATGACACAGAAAGTCGGAAATCTATTTAAAAGTTTGCGATTGTCTATGGGTTTGCGCGGGCGGCGGCAGTGGAGCGCAGGAAGGCGCAAGGAGCGAACGTGGGTTCTTGCCCTCCCGCGGGATGTGAGGGTAACAACTTGCGAGGTGTCGTGTCACGCGAGCGGTCGGCGGGACACTGCTCACGTGCCGCGACCCGACCGCGGGGAAAGCAATTTTCACGCGGGAAAATGACCGCCCGCTGTCTCGAGCTCGACTCAACCGCGGCCTAGCGTTGACTGTCACTACCTGCACAAGACATGCCACCAATTCTCGCTGGAAAAATGTCGAACGCGACATTTTCTTGAGAAAAAGGGACGACGGGTTTTTATTTTAGTTTACCTGTCGAATTTGCCAATATCGAGACTCTACATTATTATTTTATGTTTGATCTTGATAAAAACTAATAAACCATCGGCTTGTTCGCTCGAAGCTACGTAAAATCAAGCGTCTCAATTATTGCTTCTTAGTTATCTTCAATAGGATTGAAGTTAATTAACTGCAAAAATTCTCAAATTAATGTATTTTTCTCTACTAAAGTAAGAAAAATTAGGTAATTATTATGACCCTCTTTGACATGGACACTTGTAGAGTACGCCATAAGCAAAACCTCATTCCTACTGTCTGAAAAAGAAAGCACTTGTCAACATCTCTACTTCCTTTGTTCCGGTAATATGGCACACTCTACGCTCTATTTGAGAATAGAGACCCCGGCCGTCTTACGTATAAACACCCCTTCGTTACCTTACGACATCAAGCAACACGAACTACGTTCTTTTATCAATGTTCCAATTACCTACATAACAGTCAATAATACTTTGTAGACGCAGGTAAGGTAGATTTTCACAGTAGGAATATAACATGAACTATTTTCTTTTATTTAAAGCACCTTTATTTAAAGGGAGAAGAAAGAATCTGTTGCGATGCTTTGTGATATTAAATAAATAATGCTGGACAATCCACACAGCATCATCTAGCCCTAAAGTAAGCAGAGCTTGTGTTATGGGTACTAGATGACTGATAAACTTAATACAATACATAACATAGATCGATATTTTTTAATATATATAGAAAATACCCAGAACACCCGGTACAAATATTTGCAGATCGTACAAACATTTGTCCCAAGGCGGGAATCGAACCCGCAACCTTCTGCGTCGCAGGCGGACCTTCGCCCGCCGCGCCACATCGGTCAAATAATCGGTCAAATATTGTAAGGGTTTTTTTGGTTTGTCATGAGCCATGTTGAAAGAGATCATTCAGATGTAGTCATAAATCTGTATACATACATCTCCACTCTACATTAAGTACCTACCTATTTATATGTACTGGTATGTTCAGTTTTTAGCCCAAGAAACAAATACGTTTTGATGGTCATCTTTCATAACCTATAGCTATCACAACATATGCTGAGTCGAACGCCATTTTGTAGCTTTAAGGTAGTTTATAAGTGGGTAATATTATTATATAGTTTATATGGTGTTGGTAATTTAATTAGTTTCAATACATATTATAGTTGTTAGCTACAAATAAAGTATATCATTCTCTCTTTTCTTTTTTTCTTTCTTTTTAAATTTCGACGAAGTTATACGTACCTATTAGGTCGAAACTAATCATTCGACAGCAAAATCTTTATATAAACCAATCATTGATTATTAAAGCAAAATATATTCTATTATAAGTTTTAAAGATTTATTGTGGCTTGAGTGAAATTAAACACCTCATAGGTACTGAAGAAATCTTCATCAATAGTAGGTAGTTTGTTTTACTGGGGGAGGACTAAACCAGCGCATTATATATGAGGTTTTTATATTTTCCAGCTCAGTGAGGTAGGACGACAAGACCGAGTAATAATGGGTGTTTTTGGAGTGAGTTAAACACTACTTTTGACTTCGATTGCGAGATAAATAAAACAACCAAAACTTACCTTCAGAAAAAATAATGGACATGCTTTTGACTTCTCTAATTCAAGAATTTTTCGTAAGTCTTTTAATACATTTCACGTGATTTCGACCGCAACAGATTCATATTAATTATTTCTTTGCCCTTCTGTTCTCTCGTCACGACTCCATTTGCATATTATTATCTTAATTTTCGCTTGATAACATTCTCAGTTAATTTAAACACGTTCACTTTCAATTCGATTTGTAGTAAACAAAAAGAGATATCGCACTAATTCTAACTTTCTGTCTTTGTTACGTGCAACGCAAAGTACGCATTCTACCATAGAGGACAAATCCCTATCCAACAATCACCAAGAATGTATCTTATTGGTTTATGGAACACCAAAAAGACGAGTATTTTTGTAAGAGGACAAATATCTTGTATTGACTGTCTGTCTGTCTGAATGTCTTGCCTTGAAACGTGATGAAAACAAAGCATTACGGCACGTCATAGAACAAGCAACACGTTATTACGACAAAGGTTTGAGAGTCGAAGTTGGTCCAGTTGAAGTGCTTTACGAAGAAGACATTTACATATAAGGAACATAACATAGATATTCTGTTGAACCTTATTTGTGTCGCCAACGTTTCATCCCTTAACGAGGGACTAAAGGTTCGACCAAAGGTTCTTAAAGATAAAGATAAAGATATTTAATTATTTATTTTTTGATAAGATATTGTATAAACATTTGGTACCTCATCACCATCAACTTATATTAGTCCACTGCTGGACATAGGGCTAATATTATTGTATATTACGCCTAATGAGCGCTATACCGACCAGTCTTCAGCTTGCCGCAGCCAGCATCTGCCTGCAGCTTTGATCTCTTGATCAAGACGCAATACGCAGCGTCACGTCGTCGCAACGTCGACTTCACCGCACTTGCCCGTCACCGCATACGCAGACTTTGATGGAACAAAAACCCACTCTAGACGTTTTTCATAGGATTATGATTCCGGCACCGCATAGCGTACAACGCTGCGTACTGCGTAGTGATCAAGAGACCAAGGCTTTAGGTCTTAGGTACCTATTACTAATAATATGATCACACTAATAATATAAATGCGTAAGTTTGTATAGATGTTTGTTCACGCCAAATATACTGTAACGATTGCGGTGAAATAAAGTAAATGTTGAACGAAAATTGGACGAACTGCATAACAGAGCATCACGATGTTGTCAAACTGCTTAATGGACGACGAGCCACTTGGAAGAACTGAGTACGGATTCTTGACGAACAGCTAATTGGACGAAACGCGATTTGGAGTAATCTCATTTTAGATGAACTGCTACCAAATCATCTAGGCTTTTATTCCGAAAATAGTAATAAATTAAACGTAAGTTCTTGGCAATAGGTAGGTACCTGTGTACCTACATAAAATTAAGTTGTTACATGTACTGCTAAATCGTGTCGAAACTACTCGTAACCAATTGTCTACGAAATTACAAAATTCGAAATTCGACGTCGGTAGGTACCTATACGATCACACAAGAACTTTGTGCCGTAGATTCGTAGAACATCGAGGACGGCTGTCCCCCATCCCCCTTTCCGGGAGGTTGGGGTGGGAGAAAGGGGGTAAGGGGGGGTGAAGCCGTAAATATGATTATCAGAGGGGAGGCGACGAGGACTAATCATATTCTCTGCAATTTACATAAATATTAGCGTGTTCCGTGACACACGACGGGCGGTCATTAGAGGCCTATGAATGCTTCGACGTAGAAACTGGTGGGTAGGCTGTGGTAGGTCGATGGTAGATACAGATACTGGTGGTCACTTTGTCTTTTTTATGATTAATGTTTTGGGGGGGGATAATTAAATAGTTTCTTTTGAATTTGGTTGTTTGTTTTGGTTATGACGACATTTTAGTAAGTATGGCAACTAGTTAGCAAGAAAGAAGACGAAAATACCTATATATAGATACCTAAGTACCTTTCTTTCACAACTGGTTGCGTTACTTACAGGAATAAACCGGAAAATTTAAAAGAAAACTACATTTTACTCCAGAATCTCTCATAATCAATAAGTTTATTTCTTAGGACTTACAAAATAAGATAGACAAGTATTTTGTCATCGTAAGTAGACCTTACCTACTTACGATGGATGGATGTGATACTAACTAACAGGCTAAAGGTTTCTTCGTCGCTTCTTTACTTTAGTCTACATACCGAAGTGACTGAAATCAAAAATATCACTTTATTTTCGTGTCAGTGTTTAATTAGGTATTAAGAATTTGACCTTTTCTAAGTGTACATTTATTGTATTTATGGAAATAAAGAGTTTTTGACTTTGACTTTGATGACTTGTCTATATCATTATCGATTTCCATTACTCTACTAGGAAGGCTCTAAATATCATTCCTTTCAAGCTACTGATAATGGATCTGTTGAGCTACCTGTAGATTCTTTGCAACAGTCTGCAATTAGCTTAACTGTTTCAATTGTAAATACTAGTTCTAATTTGTTTTTATTATTGAATTGTAATTTTCTTTGTCAATAAAGTGTTAACACTTTGAATTCAAATCCATACTTAATCACAATAATCAGACCTCGATCCGTTCTAAGCACACAAATACAAAGCAACAAACCTCCAATTTCCGGCAAGACAACCATAATCACATCCTACCCTCCACTTCCCGCAAATCTCAACAAAAATAAATTATTAATTACTCTACCATAAACGAGTTTACCCTTCCCATAAATTAGGGGCCAGATGTTAAGAGGCTACAAGCCCCAAATATCTTGTTTAGCCACCCACAGACCACAATAATATCTATACTTGTTTACAACTCAACTCGACAAGGTAAACTATACCTTCCACAGTAAAACTGAAAATTGATTTTCGCTCTACCGTTTGTGGTTTCGACTTGGCTGAAACGGATAGAAATTCTTCCTTTTAGTATATGGCTGGAAGATGCTCATTTGGCTTCTACAACGTGATAACTTCACTACCAATCAAAGAAATTTCAAACCAAAACAAAGCAGGGTAAAGTCCCGTTCAGTTTGATAAACATTGGTTGGTGGAGCGTTTTCAGTGTAAGAGGCAGGTGATATGATATCAAGGCGAGACAGAAAGGGACAGTAGCAGGCTCCTCGGCAGACGTCGCGGTTGCCATGGCAACACATCGATTCGCACACCCTCGTACAGCCTCCGCGCTTCGTGTATTCAGGTCATCCGATTCTGGAATTAAATGTTAGAAGTTACAAGGGAGTTAACGAGATTTCAATGAAATAACGTGTGTAGTTAACTTCATTCGTAGAAAACATGTACTCTCTAATGTATCGACAATATGATGACCAATGTGGCGCGGCGGGCGAATGTCCGCCTGGGACGCAGGAGGTTGCAGGTTCACTTCCCGCCTGGGACAAATGTTTGTACGATCTGTAAATATTTGTTCCAGGTGTTCCGGGTATGTTCTTTGTATAATAAAAAATATATATCTATTGTATTAAGTTTATCAGATCACTTCAGATCAGTCAGCATTCATGGATTATCCATCAATATCAAAAAAAATCTTACTTAGGCTAATTAACTATGTTAATATATTATAGACTTATTGACATTAGGAAATGTAATGACATCATAATATTTAAATCTAACCTTTTTCATTATTTAATAAGTAAGACATTTTACAACTTGCAATTGAATTTTTTGACGCAGTTTAGCATTAAGTAAATGTAGAGTACAGAGTGGTTGATACTCATTGCACACTATGTAAACGCATTATTTTTTAATTCTTTAAACTTTTCCTTTGTGTTTCCTTTGTTCACTATTATTAATATCACTTTTTCTTTTATTGTTATATTATGTTAAATTTGTACGCCAAATGGCAGATCACAGTGCTCTAATTTTATAACTGAACATCCCTGTAATACCTGTATATCACAAATAAATAAATAAATGAATTGAATTGAATTAAGATTTAGTATAGTATCTAGTATGGTATCTTGATTACTATTCATTCGATTAGACGCCATTTTTAAATAAATATTTTTAGGCATGATTATTATTATTTATAACTAAGGAATAAAAGGTTTATTTATGTATTAGGGTAAACCGAACTTGACCTCAAATAGCCTATTACTGAAATAGGTATAATTAACTTAAATATTAAATAAAATAATTAACTTAACGTAGGTATATGTACATATATAAATAACGTATAAATAAATAACTTTGAGATGACTATGGCGCTCTTTAGGGGCGGACTATGTCCAGCAGTGGACTATCATAGGCTGATGATGATGATGATGATTTTTTATTAAAGACGGACTCATATTTTGAGTTTGCTACTTAGATACTTATAAATCAATCTTTAGTTCTATTGGCGTACAAAATAAGCACATAACAATGATAATTACAGCTAAAGAAAGATAGAAACTAAATAATTAGAACTAGTATTTCCAGTTGACAAAGTTGAGCTAACTGCAGACTGTTGCAAACAATCTAGAGGTAGTTTAGCTCAACTGATCGATATCAATACCGACGCACGTCTAGGGGGAAGCGTCCCCTAGACGCTGGCTGCATATTAGTTCTCTTAGGCACACAGCTTGGTCCAATCGTACTCATTCCTCCATTCACAAACCTACCTACGTATCAACATAGGAACCTACTTATCAAAACCACTTTAGCAAATTGAATCCTTGGCCCCATTTACCTAAAGGAACCTTTGATGTCTCAAAGAAACCTATAGGGACCTACTTATCTCAAAGACACGTCACAAGTCAGTGGGTGACAAAGGTGGGGGCTTGGACCTAATAGGGCTACTTGAGGAAGTACCGCCTTCTGCTTTGAGGTCGAAATGAAGGTAATTTTATAAGGTTATTATCGGCAGAAATTTTTGTGAAGGTTTAATAATGTAGGGAAGTTATGTAGAGTAGGTAAATTTCGTATGCAACGTTTCATATAATACGAAAAAGGGAAATATGTGTACATCCATCCAAATATACAAACTGTTTTTTTAGCATCACATATATTTTTTTGAAACTGCTATATATAAATGTATTTGTCAAATTCTGCCCAATTCGTTTTGCTGTGCCAGAAACCCGTTAAGATATTATTGCACGGCTGGTTCTGGGCCACAAATTAAGTAGGTACGATACATATTATGTATACCTACTTCTATAGTAAGTGTATGGGTATTATATACTTACTCACTTATAAAATTATATTATTTGTCGATAAATATCAAAAGCGTCAAACTCCACCGAAGGTCGAACGAAACATGGTTTTTTTGCTAGAACAATTGTAGTTTTTGCAAGGATTCTTTTCGGAACAAGTAAAATCCGTTGCTTTCCCATAATAATGTTCGACTACATAACAAACTCGGCAAACTCCATGTCGTTCGTTTTTTCAATGTCGGGAAAATCCAGACATCACGGACCTATATTTTTTTTTTTAAATGGTCGTTAATTTTCATATTGCCGTGGTCCCGTTATATGACCGTCCGTCTAATGTTTTTAATCAAATTAAAACAAAATTAAACAAAGCGAGGAAGAGAAGCAGATAAGCATCATCATTGAAAAAAGCGCATAGACAAGAAAAACTGGAATTTTGCAACCTCATGCTTAGAACTTCTACAGCGAGGGGTAAGATTTGCTAGTGATGATAAATAAAATGTCTGTTTTAAGTTTTGTATTTTGTTAGTGATGTGAGACGTGATGGATGAAGTGAAGTTTAAATGTACATATACATACATATATATTATCTTTATAGATAATATAATTTTATTACTTATTTAGGTGTACATTTCTTAACAGGTTAATAATATCAATAATAAGCTTATCGGGTTATGCGACGTTTTACCATAATAGCAAGATGATCTGCAAATAAAGAGCAGGTAGATTTTTAGTTGATTAAAATTTATTTGTTTCATAACCCAATGATGACGATGATGATAGTGTCGATAAATTTATACATTAATTATATAATATTAATAATAAGATAATTATCCCTATTAATGACATCCAATAATAAGTTTTAGCAAAACTAGCTCAAACCACTCAAACGTTTTTTCGAAACCAGTAAAATCCACTACCAAACGTGGACAAATTCAGACTTAATTGACGTTTTTCATAAAAGTTAGATCTTTTCAATAATTTTAAAGTACCTATACGCAAAGCCAAGGTTTTTACCTCTGATACATCTAACAAAACTTTCTCTCTTCAAAAATCAATAAATAATTATAATCACCTGTATAAGAAAAACGTTCACCCTTGAAAAATCGTTAGATCAAAATAAATCGTTTACCAGTTTTGATATCCACACCGGCACTTAATTATGATACACGTGAAAGTAATTCTGTCTATTACGTACCTTTTCCCGCATGAACGGCTGAACAATTAATATTGAAATTTGGCAGGGAGCTAAACGGTATCCCGCACATCCCACCACTTTCCGAGGGCGGGCATAGCCTACTTGAAAAGCGCGTGCGAAACTTTAGGCCAAAGCTATTTTTATAAAAGTAAAGCAAAAATTTAAGGCAACAAACAAGAAATAAGTATAAAAAGAAATAAAAAATAAAGAAACACAGTAGGTAGTAAGTAAACAACATATTGATCAAATGCAATCTTAATACTACTTTATTGGTGAAGAAAATTTATTGTCTAACTAACCGGTTCAGCCAGTGAGGATTGTAATGTATGTGTTTGTGTGTGTGTACGTAAGTGTAGGGTGTGTTTGTTTTATGTTATGTGCGTGTGGATAATAAGTGTGTGCGTCTGTGTATTGCACAAATTAATCAGGACGTAACTTTTATCAAGTTTTCCTTGTTATTGTAATCTAGACTGAGCAAGTATGTTTTGGTCTTTACCTAAATATACTTTTTAATATATTTATTTAAATAAATCGCTCATAAATATAATTAATTTGTTTATTAATCAACTATCATTGTGTAAATAAGCTTAATTTATTAAATTATGGACAATTTAGATAACAGAAGAAGCCGTTTTTGACTTGGCCCAGTGCTATTTAGCTTCGAACATGGTGAAATTACCGAAAATATTTCCTACAAAACGTTGTAAATTTTTTGTATTACTGTAGTGGAATATTTTTCCGTCAGGGATTTTCAATTATAATTATTACCCTAACATTACAGGCGTAAAATTAGGTTTTGTTAAGAACTCAAAACTTGTCCCGACCGGACAGGTCAGCACAGTGACGGTCCTAAAGCAATATTTTTTTCTATTAATACCTTTTTGTTTATTAAAAATGGCAATACTGTCCACAAGGATCGTAGCCGCCATTTATGAATCAGTGCGTTTGGTAGGAATTCTACAGTGAAGACAGTATTTTGTTAGCTCATTCTATAGGTCAGTTTTAAAGCCTTTTTTCTCATTACATATTTGTACCACATTATTGAAATATTTGTAATCGTTTTTTGGTGTTATTTGAGGAATGTTTTAACAGTTAATTTAAACAAACGTCACCTTGTTTTGTTAGAATGTCTTTATTTCTTATCTCATTTGGATAATGTGACGTCAGTTCAGTGACGTTTTGAGTCGTCACATATAGGGCGGACCACCAAAGTCACCAAACTGACTCATAAGGCTAGGTCAACATTACAATGTGTATTTTCTACTCTTGATCAAACTAAATGTGTGGATAAAATATTCAACAGTAAAATTTCGTTAACCAATGAAAAAAATATTGATAAAGTAAAAGAAAAAAGAATTTCAAACCGAAAGATTAGAATCTAAATGAAACTTAAATTTAAATAGTAGGTACCTTGTTTTCTAAAATAGCTCCCTATCGATATTTTTTGTACTTTTAATTTGATCAAGTGTAGAAAAAACACATTGTATACCATTTAAATAATTTCAAGGTAGTTTTAACAAACCTCAATATGCCACTAAATGTAACTATAGAAAAACTTGACTTTTTATTCCAATTTTTTATCATTGTAGCCTTTCATCCTATGGATTTGAGCTGTGTCAGTTTGGTGACTGTCCCAACTTACATGGAGTTTATTTTGCATAATAAGTTCATTTTAATTTATACATTATAAGTTATTTTTCTTCTCTTATTTAAAACAGTTTAATAAAGAGTATACAATTCATAAATTATAAAACAGGGTGCATAGCTTAAAATTAATAAGAAAATAATGATCACAATGGAATCAATGGTCACAAAACGGAATTAAAATCTTAATTTTAAGTAATATTTAATTATTTCTAGATTAATATGTATATTTTTAAGGTAAATTAAAATATTGAATTCCGATCAAAGTTGAAAATAATGTCATAGTATCTTTATTTTTGAAAATAGAGGCGTTTTTTAGTGTCACTAAACCGACCATTGTTTTTCTCTCGTGTCCACTTAATAATTGTTCTCATACAAGTGGTAACGCTATTTTTCGAAAATAATGTATAATTTTCAGTTCAAAAAACTTGTAAAACTATTACAAAAACCTTAATCAACTCAAAAAGACAAGTTTAGAAAAACTCCATAATATAAGTAGGGGTGTACTTTTTAGTGAAAATGCCCATAATTTTATTTTTCTATGCCTATTATAGTGAAAGTTCCTACTACGCCACCTATCAGCAAAATTTATAACAATTAGCTGTCCTTGATTTAGCAAGAACAAAATCTTCAGAGCACTTGAAACTGCTTCATTAACGCCCCCTGGGCAAAAGGTTCTCCTATCAAACTAGTCAATGATAGAGACATCTAGCGAATTTTATCAAAACCACTAGGGTGGATATAGTCGTAGAAAGAGGCTATAGTTTTGTTCTTTTTCATCATTAAAAAAGAGATGGCGCTGTAATTGCCATACTGGTTTACCGACTAGGGAGATGATCAAACTTGTATGAATGAACAGATTTTTCAATAATAAATTAAATAATTTCAATAATTAAGTATTATTTTTGTTAATGTAATGTTTTTCCAGAGCAGGTTTTAGTGAATTTCCTTGTTTTATTTTGGATAAATATTTTTTTAAAGATAACCTAATGAATTAGGTTTTTAGAAGAAAAGGAATTTGTGATATAGCCTCGTAATGCCACCTTCGTACCTTCGAGAATGACGCAAAGGTAATTGAAATAAGGACATGCAATCACTTACGTGAAATAAGATGAGTATTGTGTATATATACATTATTACGAAAAAGTAAATGATACACGATATTCACTTCGTAATTTTTTTTTTAAACCGTTGTTTCCGAAAAGTTTTTTTGGTACATCCCTCGAAATGTCAATAACAGATGAACTGTTTCACCGACAGACAACGAACGAAACGAACGCATGCGCGTCGTTCGTTTCTTCTATTCTGTTCTCTCTCTTTTCATTCGGTTTGTTGTTTTGTAAATTGTGTCATGTTTCGAACCTCACAGCCAACTTCTAATAAACGCTGGTGTTTAGGTTTTATTTCTAATAATTAAATTTTGATGGTAGTATAGTTTAGGATATTTATAGAATTGTGATGATAAGTGCTGTGAATACGTATACTCATCGTCGGGAATCTAAAGCGGCACCGTGGAGTCACGAAAAAGAAGGTAAAAAAATGTTTTTTTGGTGGTAGCATCGGCTTGGCTGAAAATCGATTGATGCAGGCCGTTACGCATACCTTACTGCGTTAGTATTTTCCACGTTAATGTACTCTAGTTGAAGAAATGTGAAGCACAGTGAAACAAAATCGTTGGCTGTGCACATGGATCGATAATATAATGTAACCAGACTGCTTTTGTTTCCGATACCGAAGTATATAAAAAATGGTTAGCATTTGATTGAAACATGCAAGGTCAATGGAACGTCTTTTTGATAGGTTCCAGTTCCTCTATTATTCATAGGTAAGTAGGTACCTACAAAAACATCAGAAACTCAATACCTATCATGACAAATAAAAAACTTTATGAACCTACTATAAAAACTATCGTAGTTTGACGAATTCATTATGGATGTACTCACCCTGAAGAAGCCCCTCGTGGGGGACGAAACATTAGTGTTTTTCCAACACAAATAAGGTTCATAGTCAACCCGCTTTCATTCGAAAACTTCTCAGGTAGCACTAAAACAGGCATGCATGCTACAATAGCTGCATTTATTTTAGCTGGTGACCAGTTATTGCGGCTCTTCAATATTATAATAGCAGGAAATATATTTTAACAAAACAAATCAACCCAATTCACAAGAAGGGAATGAACTTCGAGGAAGTCAATGAACCCACAATATTATGTATCTTTACATTTACCTTGTGTTCAGGTATTTTCATTGATTTATTTTGTGGATTTAAAGATTTATTTTATGGTTTTAGGTTTTGTAATTTTTTATGCCCCAGATTTATTTGATAAGTACAATAATTTAATTATGTTGGAACCTATTTGTTATTAATAAACCAATCAAATAAATAAATAAATTTTAAAGACCAAGCAGCTACTGCTGCTTGGTGCTTGGTGGTTGGTTGGTTGGAAATAAATACTGTTACTGCCAATACCACAATAAATCATAAATTAACAAATAATCCTGGAAAATTCACACAGCATCATCTAACCCCAAGCTAAGCAGAGCTTGTGTTATGGGTACTAGATGACTGATGTACTTACAGTTTAATTTAAATGGTTTAAGAAACTTTATTGTCATACGAATTACAAAAATTCACAAAGTGAGAACTTAGGGCTAATTATTGGTAATAAGTAAATTACATTTGGGTGACGAGCATACTACAAATAGATAAGTGTTTAGGTCCATTACTATGATTTGAACAGCGATTGAGCAGAATCCATACTGTTTGTTTTGGGCTAAAGTTTGACTAATAATTAGCTTTTTTCAATTCATCTGTAATAGTTTTATTTGTATAGTTTAGAAAGAGATGCGAAAACAGAGTTTGGTGGCCATCAACAGCTGTAACAGAGGCATTAAGAAAAAGCTTATCATCACTAGAAATAACAAAGTGCCCAAAGAATTATTGAAAATTTCATTGTTTAACGGGATAATTAGATAAATTAGGTGGCGGCGCTAGTGTGAGTCTGGGTAGCGCCTTACTGCACGGAAATAGGATTTTACACCTACACGGATTTATGTAAATTTTAAATAAATCCATAGAACCATACAGAAGT
Organism: Eupithecia inturbata; assembly: GCA_963662085.1. Lineage (NCBI taxonomy): Eukaryota > Metazoa > Arthropoda > Insecta > Lepidoptera > Geometridae > Eupithecia > Eupithecia inturbata. The sequence continues at coordinate 8,492,000 of OY759195.1, forward strand.
TTGTTGGTACGATGGTGTGAGTTATTCAGGAATCTGGACCACTTTGATGAGAAGCATTATATTTTTAATTGTAGCCATGGCATAGTTATTTCATGACCACAATAAAAAATTACCAAAAGTTAAAATTTTTTGTTGCATCCCGAATACTATGTCAAGGTGTATCTCAATGTTGAGTAAAAATCGTCGTGATTATTATTACAAATACAAATTGACAAAATTATTAGAAATAAATAACTTACGCATAAGCGTAAGTTATTTATTTCTAATTGGATTATACCACATAATGATACTTACCAAATACTTTGTAAGTTATTTATTTCTAGTACTTCTGGTTCATACAAATTTAATTAAATGGTCTGATAATTCAGAAAATTTAGTTTTGTTCTGTCATATCTGAAAGTTAAGACAGTTTTTTGTTGCTCTTGAACAGTGGCAAAATGTGGATAAGTCCCTATGGGATGATGCCCTCGATATCTTCGTAGATATCTAGGGCATCATCTATAATATCACTTATTACCCATAAAGAAAACGAAATAAATGTGCACCATGATGCACATTTATTTCTTTTTCGCGGTGTAGTTGGGCAGTGAATGGGATAAAGGCATTGGTTATTGGCACTGAACATTGTTTCTCACAATCACTTCTTCTTGTGAACAAATTAATTGAATCTTCTATCCAAAGCCAGAATGATGATTGTTACACAACTCCTATTCCTTTGCTGTGCAGCAATACTTGTGGTCGTAACATAATACATAATGAAGACAAGTTGAACAGGTCCTCTATAATGCTTTTTTTTTATTCCCTATTCAGATTTCGCTATCTGTCGCGAGAAAAAGTTTGAAGGAAGGGATGTGAAAGGGCTCCGAAATTCTATGACGTCATTATTCGACTCTACAGTGCCGTCGCTTTGCACCCTCCTTTGTCTCGCACCCTTACTATTTATCTGAATTGAGTAGACCTATTACTAAAGCAGCTATAGACGACTATTGAAGTAATAATAATAGTTTTTAGATAAAGGGAAGGGATCGATTATTCCGATGAATCGTGCGCTATCAAAGCTTGACGAAAGGCCATCGTTCTTTATGCTAAACAGCCAGATAAATCTGCAGCATCTGGCTTTTAATCTACTCAAAACATACCGAATCAAATTCCATAAACGTTAAATTAAAGTATGATATATAAAAGCGTGTTCACGTAGCCTTGAATGGCTACGGCATTAGAGAAATCTTGATATTTTTTATCAAAAAAATACGACGTGTAATTATCCTACGTTCTAAATAGTAAGCCAACCGACACGCCGCGAAAATGTAAGCTCAAACCAACCCACAAGCCACAAGAGAATGCTTTTAAAAGTTGCCACACATACAAGAGTGGTCTCCCAGAGAGCGTACAAGTTTAACATATAACATATATAGTAAACGTTGATTAGGGTCCCGTACCCGAAGGGTGAAAACGGAATCCTATTACTAAGCCTCCGCTGCCCGTCCGTCCGTCTGTCACAGGGCTCTATAACATGAACACGTAAAATGTAGACTGTTGAAATTTTCAGAGAATGTGTATTTCTCGTGCCGCTATAACAACAAATAATAAAAATAAAATAAATATCCAAATAGAAGGGGGCTTCCATACAAAAAACATGATTGTTTTCGCTATGTTTGCTCTTCGTTTGTCAAGGCTGTATCTCTTGAACCACAATAAGTAGACACATGCAACTTTCTATAAATAAGTAACACTTGAACTGTAATAATACCAAATACTAAAGATATAATAAAGTTGAAAATTTAAAAGGGTCTCCGAACAAGTGAAAATTTGATGTTCGTTGAAAAAGTTGTCAGATGTTTACGGTACGGAATCCTTCGTGTGCGAGTCGACTCGCACTTGGCGGTTTATTATATTCAGTCTACCTGCTCGGGCGGCCGCGCCGGGGAGCAACTCAGCAAAAAGTAAAAAGATAATTTTTCGTCGACTCGAGCCCTCGGACGAAAGAACAAAGGTTTTATGCGCTTACCTAGTTATAGCTAGTTATTCGGCCTCCACGCAGGTGTAACTTGTATCTTTTACCAAGAATTTATTTTATTTTTCTTCAGGCTTGTCAGAAAATGTCTATGGTGTGAAAGGACCGTCGTAAACTGTTTTCTGTTCTGTTGGAGTTTTGTTGCTCGTTATCGTTGTACTGTTTTAACGGGGATCTCGGCATTTCCTGTTTCTAAAAGAATCTAACAAGCGACGTACTCTTCTTCACTTTAGTTTTGAACTCTGTGATACGTCAAACGAAGTACTATAAGTTACGCTGTTCACTAGGGATATGCCCTCAGCAAATCTAATAATAAAACCATCAGTTTTATTTGTACATCGAAATGGCTACCCTAACGCATATTCCACTTTTTACGAATGGAATGCATTACTCAGTTTTTATTGGAATAAATGAATGTATTTTTCATGTGGTGTATGCGCACTGAAATCGTCGAATGTCCGGTCGATACTTGCTAAATCAAGGGTTTCTCTTCAGGGAGTTGCTTGTATCAGAGGCATTCTGATCTCAGCAATATGTGATTCTTGGAAATGTAAATGATAGATGGTAGGTAGGTATCCAGAGACTGTTATGTGATATTAACTAGTTTTGCTGTGGTGTGTGTGACACATTTAAAGCCGGGTTTCCACCGCGAGCGGGGCGGACCCCGTTTAGCTCGCAAAAACAAACTGCATACCTTGTATTCCCACCAACAAATTTAATAGTCGAGCAGAAAGCGTTAAAATGAACTCCGCCTTAAAGATTAACTCTCTCATCTCCCGCTCATTACCCTTTCGCGGTGGAAACCCAGCTTAAGCGTCACGTCACTCTAACTCTTTTTGCACGCGTTATTTATTGTATCAAAACACTGCAGCCATAAGATATTAGACGGTGTCCATCCGGCTTCAGAGCGTACTAGTCACGTAAGTTTTGATTTTTTGAAGCCGGGAAAAAACTTGACAAATGGAATTCACCTGATGCCCTTGAACCACGCGGCGGTTCACCACTCAGCTGGATCGAGTCGCGCTGCTCTAGGCCTTGAGTGAGCCTGTCTAGGCCGTTCAACCACTGCGATTCGGGTCCGCTCACGCTTGATTCGGCTGATGCCGAGCTTTCAGCTTGATACTGCGTCTTTATTGAAATGTATTGGTCATGAAACCGACTCATTCACATCAAGGTGAATCTAATCGTTCAGCTAAGAAAGGTCAAATATAACCTAAACTTATTTGACGATCCAAGCGCAATAGCTTGTGGGAACTAAAGTCATAAAAATCAAGTTGTTGACAGAAGAACTACCTATCTAATCTACTCGTTTCTAGAGCAGGTCTAGTTTTCATAAACATCTGTGTTGCTCGACTAACACTACATGGCGATGACTGTACGACGTCTATAGTTAGCAGATGAGACCATTCATCGTCAAAGTATTCTTAACAGGAATTCACCAGAGCTTTTCCGACATTGAGACTGGAATATCTAATCGGAAATACCCTTGCATTTTTCGACATGTGTCAATATTAATAGACATGTTTACGTTGCTGATTAAGTGATTACCTCATCTACGTAGATGGTAAACAAGGTTTTCATAAAACTAGTATTTTTATGTAGGTATCTTCTAATATCCAACATTCTAATATTTCGTCCTTCGTATGCTAAAAATCGGTTGGCTTTTGTAGATTTTTTAATCTTTAAATAACCCGATCGACTCGTTATAAAACTAAAAGAGACCACGGTCATGTAATATTCCATTTACAATATCTCAACATTAACGTAAGATAAAACAGCACATAATTACTTGTAATAGCCATTTTGCCCGTCAAAGCAGTCATAGTTCGTCAGCATCGTGTCTGTTGCCATTAAAGTGAGTTGATACTCATTATATCTAGCAGTATAATTATTTATTCAAACTAGTTAAACAACATACGAGAATTATAAATATCACAATGCAAATGTTCATCACGGTAATACCGAACTTACCTACCTAATCACGAAGCCTGAACCAAATGCCTTTATGTCAAAGAAGACGTAATTTCTTTTGTCGTACGATATCATGTCGTCCTTTGTGCGCAGTGAAAAGAAAAACGGAAAAAACGTGCGTTCATTTTTTACTGGTTAAGTTCTGAAAAATTGCTCCGGGCTTCCTCCGTGAGCGAAGTTTAGAACTTTTATCAGCAACGCCCTCAACTTGAAAGGGGCGAGATAACAAAAATATAGCGGAGCAACTTGTTCTGTATTCCAGAGCCGTGGTAAAACATTGTGTAGCCTTATTAATCACAACCAACGCTGACAAGACAGATTATTAATGACTAATTACAACAATGACTGAACAACAACTCGGCTAGGCTAGATTCCGCAACACGATTCCTACAGGCATCGGGCCTATCAAGTTGCATTTTGTGACGAAGATTGATTATCTAAGAACCAAACTCGATAGGTACTCCTCGCTAAGGCCGTTTATTGTGTTCGAGTGATTGTATCCTGTGAAATAAAGACATAAAACAAACACTTTCCCTTTAGGCATCTAAAAACTAGCCTCGCAAAAAGTTATTAGCCTTCACACACGAGAGGCAAGGCGAACTCGGATGAGCCTAACATCTACATTTAAATAAAATAACCATTACTTTAGCAGTTTCTTACTGAATTTACTGTGTTTGCGTTTGTCGTTAATATGTATTCTTGCTAGTAGTTACGCCATACATTCGCTTACCGCAACCTTGTCGGCGGAGCGCCCATTTGTTTGACGTGTATGGACATAATTCGCTATTTGTGTAGGTAACCCGAGTGGGTCGTAATGTCGCATTGTTACTACCGAACCCATTAACTCCCTCCAAGGATCCGAAGGGTATGCAATTATCGGCACACAACTGTTTCTTATGATATCATCAAGGAGTCTCCTATCAGTTTAATGTCGCAGCGTTCGATAAAGTTTTTACAACTACTATCACAGCCAGCTAGCGCTCAAGCGCTCGCCAGAGTAACGGCCAATATCACAGCGGAGGCGTAGACTAAGCGCTATAATATATCTTTATGGCATAATTAAATGTTAGTCTAGTATAAGTTTAGCTTGAAACTGAAATGCAAATCGAGTCGGTTAAATGAGAATGGTATCCTCCGCAATCTCCTCACGTACGGCGTTGTCAACTTTCGCAATGTTACCTCGCGACACTCAAACGGTAAGGAGACATGAAGGCTAAATAACAGGCGAGGTTGTGGAGCTGCCTACGTGCCACAAAGATGTTCTCAACCGTGTAATACAAGTTTTTTTCAAGACGTAACGTATCTTGTGACATAACATAAAACAGCTCTAGGAAAATTTATTCAGGAGTCAGGGAAAAAAATAACTGATACGAGAAAATGTGTAGAGAAAATCTGAACGTATATCATTTGTCTATAAAATCTCACGAACTCTTTGTATTATACAATTTTCTCACTTTAAGGTATCTTTATTTTTGTGTTTTCGAAGTTGTTTTTCCATGAATATGTATTTGTAGTAAAACAGTTATTCATAAGCAGTTGGGTAAGTTCACAAGCCACAAGGCTTTACTCTCGGGTCACAGTGCCTCTTCGCATCCTTAAAGGCGATCCATTCACTTTACAGAATTTCACCTTGTCAACTCCATTGTGTATTTCATCAACGTTTTCGTACAAAAGGTCACCAAGTAATACATACTTACCATCTGTAAAAATCGTGCAAGCCGCTACCGACTTTATATCTATAGGAGCACCTTCCATAATCCTGTTTCACGATTTTTGTGTCATGTAGATGTGATTCATTATTACGGCATTTTTACTCTGGTTCTGGTGTCAGCCACGCCCTGAATACTTTATCTTTGGTAACGAAACGTAAAACTTAAAAGCTTATACTAACCTACATAAGTCTTGCATGTTTAAAGGTCCACTGTTGGTTCGCGTTTTGTATTTTGCCGTCGTAATGGAAAAAATAAAGCAGCTCTACGTATGTAAATGGGGGAAGAAACGCGATGTAGAAAATGCGGTGTGATTACCTCAGCGATGATTTCTATTCCCGGCGTTGCTAGAGAATTTCGATCCATCAACCTCCCATGTTAAAAGAACTCGTGTGTGTGTCGTATTTTCACATATTTAGGGTTCAGTGTTGAAATGCAATAAACAAATATTTAATTATATTTGGAACTATCGCTTACGACTTTATTAGCGCAGTTTTAACCACTTAAATCTGGAGATAAAGAAAGAAGCCCTTTTAATTTGTTGACGTATCAATGCGTGGAGACTTTAATAATATCAAATAAAAAAAAAAAAATTAGTCCAGCATGGACAATTCACACTGCATCATCTAGCCCCAAGCTAAGCAGAGCTTTATGTATGCTTATGAGTACTAGATAACTCATATACTTAATACAATACACTACTTATATAGTTATTTTTATAATAAAAAAACGTCCAGAACACCCTGAACAAATATCTACAGATCGTACAAACGTTTGTCCCGAGGCGGGAAAACTCGCAATCTCGTGCGTCGCAGATGAACCTTGCATTATTTGTGAAAAAAAACGTTGTCTGGTCTAGACAATTCCCATTATGTAAACAAAACACCTATACAGTTAATAGCATCCAAGGTTCAGAAGTACCGTTTACACCTTTCTAGCTGGGAACTTTACGTAATGAACGTATCTTACGCTATTATATCTCTGGCGTTAAAACTGAAACTGGTAAAGCATTAATAATCTATTTAGGATAAGGATAAGGTGCCTAATCTATCTATATATATAAAAGAAAGTCGTGTTAGTTACACTATTTATAACTCAAGAACGGCTAAACGGATCTCGGTGGAATTTGGCAGCGAGGTAGATGGTATCTCGGGGCCGGACATAGGCTACCTTTTAATCCTGAAAAAAGCGTGCGAAGCCGCGGGCTGCAGCTAGTATAAGATACAAATGAACGATGAGACAGCAAAAGTTAAAAACTGTGGAGCTGCCGTATCGCCCGCCTCCTTGGCACAACATAAATCATTTGTAAGAATTTATACATATTTCTTAATCAACTTATTTAAAGGTAAATTAAAAGTAAAATTAAAATTAGGTTAAGTAGGTGCAGTTAAATAGGTAGGTACGTGATAATAATTAAACAACTCTTAGAAAGTGCTGTGAATACGTAGGGTATCGTAGGGTGTGTGTGTTTGTGTGGGTAGGAGAGCTCCTGAAGACACCGGTCTCTTAAGAGTCCGCGGGCAACAGGAGATGCCTGTGTGCATCGTGTGTGTGTGTGCCTATAAGGTTGTATACGAATCAAGAGGCGTACGCCAGTCTCTTTGAGTCCAGGCAAACGGAGACTTATGCGTATGTGTATCTGTGCATGAGTGTGTGTATGTGTTCCTATAAGTGTGTGTACGTGTGAGGAGCTCTTGAGGACACCGTTCTCTTAAGAGTTCGGGAAACCGGAGACTCCGGAGTGTGTTTGTGTTTAGAAAGAAGGGTGAGTGTACCTATGTCTAGTTAACCAGGTATTTGTAGTAGGCCTTCCGTTTTCTCATACGAGAGGGAGAGTAGTCATTCGAAGATTTTATATTTGCATTTATAATGTGGGAGTGCAGTATTTTGTTGTAGAGGGTGGGACTCATATAGTGGTTAATAAACCGCCAAGTGCAAGTCGACTCGCACACGAAGGGTTCCGTACCGTAAATATCTGGCAATTTTTCAAAGAACAACAGCCTTGACAAACGAAGAGCAAAAACAGCCAAACTAAAAAATTTTTTGTATGGAAGTCTCCTTTAATTTGGATATTTATTTAATAATACAAATATATTATTTGTTGTTTTAGCGGCAAGAGAAATACACATTCTCTAAAAATGGCAACAGTCTACCTCTTACGGTTCATGAGATAGACCCCTGTGACAGACGAACAAACGGGCAGACAGCAGAGACTGTCCGTCCGTAATAGGGTTCCGTTTTCACCCATCAGGTACGGAACCCTAAAAATGGGCCATTGACGTTTACCGTGCGTTCTATTTTCAAAGAAATTCTATTTCCTGTATCATAAATTGCCAATTAGTGTTTAAAAACATCTTAAGTCCGGATTTAGAAATACTTTTCTTTCGTCCTATTTACTTCAAAAGAGCATGGCTCTGACAGGCAAGGTCTTAAAACACCATTAAAATTAACCCGAACATCATCGACAAGACATTTTTTATTGAAAATAAGTACTTATGCTGATGAACTCTAGAATTAGATGATTATTCCTAGTTCCATAATATTATAATCCGGTATGATAAGAAGGATTAAATAATCTGTTCGCTGAAATTGAGGTGCGTGGGAAAGAATACAAATGAGATAAACGTTAGCTTAGAGCCTTTAAGAAAAGTGCCTTCTTTAACGCATAAACACTCTAAAAATCTGCATAATCGTCATCTATTATTACTCTTATTATTAATTTGACGTGTCGCACGCCTACATTAGCATCTCAGAGCTAAACCTTGACTTACTCTGGGCGGTTCCCAGAAGATAGCTCTGACAACAATTTCCATAACAATGAACCCTTCATTAGTTTAGTATCATACTTTGAAATCATGAAAGTCACGAGAACTTTGCATCAAATTAGGGTTAGCTATACATCTACTTTATAGCAAATTAAAACGAAACTCACTTCAGGACGAAGTATTTAATTTTAATGAAGTTTGGCTAGGTACGAGTACCTCTTCGGATAATTTCGGCCTTGATAAGACATTTTCTTAAATTCTCTGGGAGTAGTCAGTTTAAAATTCTTACCTGCCACGGCAAGCTCTACGATGCATTGCTATTCCCAAAACCAACCTGCCTATAAATGTGCACCGAATTTCATTTATACACAATCTTAGTCTGCTTTATCTCGTAAAAGCTTTAAAAGAATGTGCTCCTTTGTCGCCAGTGAACCTATATTATTTCTGTTAGGCGAACGGCTCAGTACGCGACGGCCGATATCGGAATGGTTTATAGGCAATGCTGTGCGTACGTGCCAGGGGTTGCGAATGGCCGACGTCAAAGCCTTAAATACTACCTAAAACCTACATCGAGAACTATTCTCTCTATCCCAGAATATTAATTCCAAGATCGCTACGAAACTTAGCTCTCCCAAAGTCGAAAGTTTGCGACGTCCCAGCATGGTAAACATTTTCAAGGCGTGATGTATTCTTTGAAAGAAGCCTTTCATGTTTTGATGAATTTCGCCTCACGTCTGAGCACTTCGCAGAAGGGCATGCTTCCATAGGGCTCGGGCACATGGTTGCTGGGATGCGCGGGGGCGGGCACGGCGCTGCTGTAGCTAGTGTACACGCGGGCTGGAGCCAGACGTCAGTCCGACATCGAGCGACACACAGGCCGTGCGCCTCGCGCCTGTTACGAGATCGCGCAATATCAACACGCACACCCCTAAGGTTCAATTTCCCCCCAGCAATTTGGCAACTTAGAGCCCCGTTATTGCGAACCACACAGCTAACGCTGTACTCTCTTCAAAATTCGAATACGCATGCACTTCTTACACTTTACAAAGTTTAGTTCAAAAAGTTTATCGACCCTACCATAACAACCCTTATTCACTTCTCGCTCGCAGTCGCTCCCTTTAATTATTGACTCCCCTAAACTTTGTTGAAAAATCCGCTCGCTCTGGATTCGGCCCTTTTATTGCTTTAATATTTTTATTACTTTGCTGCTTCGGTATCGTTTCCCGCTGTTCCGCAAGCACCGTCGACGAGTTGCGACACTATAATTGTCGCATCGCTTCCTCGTCGCGTTAATTGGACTATAGAGTTTATTTCATTATCCGGAAAGATAGTCGGGAGTAATCCTAAGTTGCCAAACGATTTTGCGTCACCGTTATCAATTGAGGTCGTTTAGCAGGCGCTGAACCATGGCGCTGCGTTGACATTGTCGCATTTGTTCTCGTCGATAGACAGTGAATGTGATTGTGGATTTTGTTAGTGGGTCGTGTGTATGGTCGCGTGTGGCACCACCGCCCGCAGCGGATGTGCACACCGCTGCCGACCTGGTGGTACGTGCCGGCTGGAATGCCAGCTGCTCTTGACCTGACTAGGTAATATTACCATATTTATCACACGATACCATCGAACATTCTTATCGCATGAATTTGGTCACACCAGTCATTTAGAGATATGACAATTAGTTTTCTATAGCGTTATGATTAATGTTATATATACTTCATTTTATGTTTGTACCACCAATTATCACCAAGATATGTGAATTTCCTTAACAAGATTCTGACTCTACCTAGGTAGAATCAGACTCTTGTTAAGTATAAACTCATTTGACTCCAACAATATCTAAAGAACTTGTAGCAAATACAAATGAATAAAACAATCTAACATAATTAATGTGGGTACAGTACAGTTCCGTGTTCTACGTCAAATGCTAAACATGGAATCTTAATTACCATTCCAATTCAAACATGTATGGGGCTAAGGATTTCCTTATGAAACCACATTGTAAAATTATACTTATTCTATATTATATTAACATAAAAGGCTAAAAACCGCACTTGAGTTACACGCTCTGCTTAGCTTGTGCTACACAAGATTGGATTCTTTGGCTTGATGACCATGTAAACTAAAATTTCCTAAAATAACCGCTACAGACAGGGGAGAGAATTTTTAATACAAGCAGGAGAGTTTAAGACGAAGTTGGATAGTTGTTCTTTACCTAGAGCACTGATTTTCTTATAATATACTATCCTAAAGTTTACTAAGGAATAATCCCCTGAGATTTCAAGGAATTAAATCAATATATAGGTTAAAGATTATGTCGTGCTATCATGGCTATTAAAAAATGTACTTATGCTTAGAAACTTCAGCTTTATAGTTTTATTTTCATAGCTCGAAATTGTTCTAACCATCTAAATATTTACTTGCTGGCTTGGTGACGTCATAAAAAACAATATTCGTTATCAAACTAAAACCTTTTAACCTTAGTATAAAAATAAATATTTTACGTTATGTATAATATTATACGTAAATTACGTATCCAAATATTTAGAATTAGTTTCACCTTCAATCTTGGCGTTATTATTGTACGCATGCATTGAAAAATCATTTCAAATGCTGTTGAGTATACAACCAACACAACATTAACAAATTAACAACAAATCTGGAATGACCAGTAAGTACAATAACAAAAACAATTCTGATACCATCGGCACTGTATTGGTATCACATCAAACATTTGTCATTTGTAAATAATACGAGTTTGCGGAGTTTGTATTCATTACTAACCTTAACCATCGTTTGGTGACGGTAACCACGAAATGAAATAACATGTGTAGCTTAGCCCCAACTCGTAGCTCATGTTTGCTATTTTATTGAAACGCAGTAGGTACATCTGAAAAATGCAACAAACAGAAAACCGTTAGTTTATAGTGTCTCTTTGTCTTTATATGAGATTACAAATCAAGCATCCAACAGACTTTATTTTCTTTTGATTATTATATTTAAGATTCTTGAGAATCATTGTATCATATAAATGTACTTGCTTCTAAGATACAAGCCCTACGCAGCAGAACGGGCTTTGACCTGCCAAGCTAGTCCGATGCTGGTATGGATGTGACAACCAGCCACCCATGTCAAGCTCACGTTTTTATTCACCGCGTGTCTTAGCAAATGGGTTTTTTCATTCGTGTATTGTATAAATCAGTTGCTGCACGTTTCTTAGTCAATATATTAAACCCATTCGGTCTCAGAATTTAAAATTGCTCCCACCGGACCAGTCAACTGGTTTATCTCAAGAGACGCTGCCTTATCTTTTCGCAATAGAGCAAGTCTTGTAGGCAAAGGAATATTACTTGTTATTCCCGCAACAAAACAGGCAAAGGAATATTACTTGTTATTCCCGCAACAAAACTATTATCTCTAAAACTCCCTCATCGTCGAGTAAACACTAGCAGTCGTGTTACGTTTATATTCAGCGGAGCGTACCACCCACGTCGCTCTCATGCTGGGTCTGACGACGAAATCGGAGATACCGGCGTTGGTGGCAAATCGGCCACATGTTATGGATTCTGAACATAGTTCGGTTCAGCAACAAAGTTGTTTTACTCGAAAGAGCGTTTGGTTTTACTACCACAGAGGTATATTTGAAAAAAGAATCTAGGGTCTGGGTCTAGAAGGTCTTATAATGACCCTGAAACTGTGAGGTATTTCAGTTTAGGCTGTTTTGGTGTGTCGTTCTATAGAACTATATGACTCTTTCCCTTTCCCAACAATGTAAGCTACGTCTAAAACTGTCGACACTCCCGATAAATTATACAATAATAGTTTTATATCTCTTCTGAGCAACATAATTTATGCATACGATTGAAGATACATTCTCCGCCATAATACGCAAATTCTATAAGATAATGAATTGCAAACAACCGGACGCAATAACCCATTCATAACGAGTACTTTCAAAACTTTTGCTGAAATATCGAAAATACCGATAAACCAATTTTTCGTAGACAAATAGAATTCTAGCTTCAACTTGTCTCGTAAGAACAACGATCGAAAATAGCAATCTATCTCGTCTCCCTGAGGGGTTGTCTCGCCCGACCCCCGGCTCCCAAGTCCCAGTGTAACTAAAATATGGCGTTCAGTCGACACCAAGCAAAGTCATTCTTGTAGATATGACTTGTACTTTGATACTCCCATCAGGCCGGGGTCTACTAAAGGCGACAATCTTCCCAATAGCTTATTATAAAATAACATAGATATAAATATGTCCTCGTAGCTTGTAAAATACAGGTAGAAGTCTTCTGCTTCGTTAGATTTATGTAAATACACTTTATCTAAATCATTGAAAGGTTTTTCGTCAGTCAATTACGCTCTGTACATTCTTTTAACCGGGTTATTTCAAATCAAGCTTTATTCTTAGTCCGTGACCTGGAGGTTAGTAGACCTACTTATTTTTATCACGCAACCAAAGGGTCACTGTTTTAAAATTCACCAATAGTTCAATTTTTGTTGTAGTTCATATCCTAACGCCATTATCAGTGTTTACGTTTATCATCATCCAATATTTGCAGAAGACTTCAATGGCGCAATTTTGGTATTGGAATATGTTTTCATTCCGCGTTGGTAGCCTGTTCCAATTGACTATGTATTGATGGAAAGCTTTCAAAATGATCAAAGAACTTTCGGTAAATATTGCGTCATTGAACTTTAATTTCGGACGGGAATAGAGAGACATGTGAATAAAATGAATGGAATTTTATTTTGTGAGTAGCCAAACGTTTATATACACGCAAGTACAGATATTGTTATGTATTGAAATCTTTTAGTATCTACCATAACAACAATAAAATACAGCCTACACGCAACGCTATGCCTGGCTTTTATTGCTGTCTGAAAAGAGTGTGTACTTTACAAATTTTCGGTCTTATTCATGATAATATTGTTTCATTTACTTATGCCTCAATACAAAAGAATAAATATTTTAATAAGGAAATCTCCAATAATTGTAGGTCGGTAACCTCAGCTTCAATTTCCGTAACATTACTTCCTGAACATTCAAAAAATAGCAGGCTGTTTTTGCCAAGATTTACAATCTACTATACCTTTAATTTTGCTGTGTGACTTGTCCTCAAAATAAATCATGTGCTGTTTCTTGTCGCTTTCTTCCCACGTTTTACATGCTAATCACCAAAACACGTATCAATAAACTCGAAAATGCGTATACCCCAGTCGACATTAAAAACAATGGTTTTATTGTAGCAAAAGATTGTTCGCTCTCATCCCATTTTCGGGAAAGGGAACATTTTGAATCACGGGATTGTACCGGTGCCGGCGGCGCGTGTGCTGAGCTTTGAAACATGTGCCGGAACACTCGTTTGCGCTTCCCTGTGTGCAGTTAACGCTTGTGGCTACTTTGATGCCGTATCATCGACCCATGGTGATTGTTGCGTTACACCCACAGACCTCAAAGGTGTATCTTGTTTAAGAATCAACAGACTCCTGCTGATAATTCCTGCAATTCTGCTGAAGTTTCAGAGAAAGTTTGTTGCCGCACAAACCTTATAAAAGTTAATATGCTTTATACACGTAGACTGTAATAATGGCTCTGAAAACAAACTTTAATTGCAACATTTAGCGCGATGTGTTTATGGTTCATTGTTCTTTATTTAGGAACTCGCTTTGTAATTTGTTTGAATGAAACATATTAGGATTGTACTTCGCATTATATGTACTGCTCAAATTTATTAAAATCATAATACCTTAAAGATTTGTTTGGTGAAACAATCTGGAATTAAATTAATTAAAATATTGGTTGGAAAATTTATCGATATCTAAACATTAACTAGACTGGTGCTTCCACAAGCGGAATATTACGCTTGGAAAATACGGATGCGGTCGCTGTTAAATTTGATTTATCCTCGCTCTCAAAGCCAGTTTTTTTTGCTGGAAATTAATAACTTTCGAAACTCCTTCAACTTTGAATTGATCATCTGCCGTGGCCTTCAAACTGAATCTTTATGCGCGATCTACGTAATTTATAATAAAAAATCAAAGGCCACAAGCTTTCAAACCACATTCAATGATTACGATATAAGGAACCTTTCAAGAATTTATAGAAAGGTACCTAATTGGTATCTCAAAAATTTACTTTTATTTGTTTTAGTTAACCACCCTTAGTGTGGTTAACTAAAAACAAATCACATATGCGAATCCTTTTGTCTAAACCAAATGAGCTATTTTACGAATTGAACATTACATTGAGCATTTAACGAACCAATAACTACTAGGTTATTTCACATTTCTGTTCTAGGCAGTCTTAAATCAGAACATAGTAGAACCAGATAATTAGAAATAGCAGAAAGATGACCAACTATCAGCGAATTTCTAGACTAATTCCAATTGCCTGTCGGAAGTCCGAGTATAATGCATGGGTGCTGATTACGAATTGAGGCGGGCGTCCATCGTGGAACTACATAATTCATTTACCTCGTAGGCGGTTGTTCGTTAGGTAGGTATTTCCGCGTTCGTCAGCCTTCTGTCAGCACCGCACTGGCAAGGTCGTGTGAACGTCTTTGTCTCTATTTCGTCGACTGCCGAGGCTCGCGGGCACAGTTGCCAACCTGCGGACATTTTAATTAAGGTACCTGGAAATCGCCAGGCAGCTTCAACAAAAAGGTTGCGTGCACCCTAAGCTTTTTCCGCAACGTTTTCAGATCAAATCTGGTCAATGTTAAAGGTGATCGTTATAATTTTATGCTCTTTTGTATACGAAGCTACCTGGGTAGGGTTGCCTTCTAACTTATCCGTTATTTGATGACCTTAGGAAGGTTCAGTCTCCTCGAAGTTTTGCTTTTAATAATTTAGTGTCGATCGCACCTTGCCTGCTAAATATTCAAAGTTACTAAATAAATCTTCAAGACCGTCCAATCTAAACTGAATAATATAGTATCTGTATCGTTTGAGGCCATTTTGTTTACTTGCTAGGGAGCAATTAAACAAATTGCTACACCTTTACAATACAACCTACCACATAGGATCGAACCGTTATAGAAATAATTAAGCAGCTGTAGGGTTATTTGCTGGATGATATACGATAGCCCCTGATGTTGAAAATTCTTGTTGTTTATATTCTGTCACGGTATCCAACTGGAGGATTACCGGATTTTTGCTCTTTGACATTACTTCTGGCTAAGGTCACATGCTACTTTCACCGAGTATAATTTAAAACGCGCTGTCCGACTTCAAATATGCTACCATTCAAGAAATTCAAGTGATCTTTTGAGTCGCGTTACAAGAAGGCTTCTTGTAACAGACTTAATGAAAAGAAAGCAAATAAAATTTGATTATGTTACTTCTTTTAGTATCAACATTCAATTAAACGTCTTAGTGAATTTTGTAAACAAGCAATATTTTATTGACAGTTGCTCGAACGTTATTCTCTAATTATCGAAATTGGATTCTCAAATGGCACTGGAATGAGCCTAAATTTAACGCTCAGAAAACTGTGTTGTAAAAATTTAATTATCTACGTAAGTTCCATTCGCGTCGCAGCTGGTTCATTCTTCCGTAAATTGTCTTGCTTTAGTGTTGTGTTGCATCATCAGACTTTTCTCAACTGTAGCTCTGCTCTGTTGGGAACATTTAGAGCAGCGGCCGCGAAGCGACAGCTTTTGTGCAATGCTCGGTCTGACGATGCATTTCATCTCGCTTTACTTGTTTCAGTGCAAACATCCTGCAAATAACCATATATTTTCCCAAAGAAAAGTTCCTTCTCATTTCCATTTTATAATGTATTTTTGACTGCAACATAGGAAATTACTATGTAGGTACAAATGCATTTCCTCACAGAGACACACTGGCAGCTGTCCCAGCTTTTTCACGTTTCTGTTATTTGAGAAAATCGTACTATGAGTAAGATTCATGGTCATAATTGCCTCATTTGACAATAGTAAACAAGTTAGACAATTGCTGTTGTAAGATGCAGTTAGAAGCAGATAACACAATAGGAAACGCTGAGATGACGTGACAATTTGAGATCCCCCTCCCCTTCGAGCTATTTCATAATGTGGTAAGCATCTTGTTGTCATAATCATTTCCCGAAGACAATATCATCGCTCATTAGAGTTTCTAATCTTCCTATTTTGCTCGTGAAATCTTTAGTTGAGTTTTTAATTTCAGCTATCTACGGTTTTATGACAGCTAAGTGTTGGAAGAGAAAATTGTCGATTTTTAATAGAAACTTAAGTTCATTTTAATGGGGGTGTTTATGTGAACTGTTTTTTTGCTCTACTCTTCTAGCAGTAAACGTAAAATTCTCGCTCTATGGACGAAATTAGAGTACTTTCAGTTGTGCTTTGGTGTACAAGGAACTAAATATGTAAGTAATGTACCTTCTAAAAACCTAATGGCTCAGACAGCTGGATGAAGTAGATGCCCCGGCGGACGCCAATCGCCCCTTCGTGCGTTGAACTGTTCTCGGTCATTATACGTTGTCGAGTTATTTAATATGTCGATCGGACACAAAGAAACATTGCAATCAATAATGCTTTCATGCAGTGGATTTGTATCTACCGCAAATCTGGTTCGTTAAAACGAATGATGTGAAATTTTAATAAAATAGGCATTTCATTCTATATTTAAAACTATAAACAATCCCGCAGTACTTAATCTTAAATGAACTATATTTTGTTGATTTTTAAACACAATTTAAACATTATGAGATCCTTTCTTCAATAAATAATATTAATAATTATAACAACTCGAAGCATGTGAAGTGTTCTTTTTTTTGTTCGGGTTTGTTGACTTAATTTGCGGATAAGTTACTGCTCGGCCATAGTGGTTTTGCTTTGATTCACAAACTTTTTGAAGTCCATCCGCTTAAAGCTGCCTTGGTGCTCTACCTACTCTACCAGTAAGCCTCAGTAACTTCTTTCAATCCTACCATCAACTTAATCTACAGAAACCACCAGATGCAAAAGTTTGCGCACTGATCTAAAGATTGAAAGCTGCAAAAGCACAACGAGCGGTGGTGTTCAAGAACAAACTGAATACTTTTTAGAACAAACCTCATGAATTTGAAGTTGGAAGTTGTACAGATTTGACGTTAAACCGGACGCCTCGTGCGTTGAACTGCCGGTTATATTTAACTGCAACACGTGTGCCGCACGACGTGGGCTCTCCAACATCGCGACCGATTCGAAGCACTCTAATATTCATGTGCCTAAAACGTAGCCTGTTCGAAACCGAGACCACGTTGGTATGGTACAAGAGAGCAAGCAGCTTATTTCGTCGATAATATTCATTTCACAATAATATCACCAAAATAGTCTTTGAGTTCTTTTAAAGAGGTCACCTGATAAAATGTAGCTCCTCGCCGGACCAAAGTTCAGACAGCCATCTTATTCAGCCCATAAAGCATCAATTTTAAGCGTCTTACAAAACTGTCCAAAGAGAAGCACTTTCAAAAACTATTCATTCCCGAACATCGAAAAAGTGCACGCGAGTTTAAAAGCTCTCTTAAAATCACGTAGAGGAAACGATGCTTTTAAAATTTGCATTCTCCGGTAGTTTTTAGACGCCATTCAGTCGCCGAAAGTGCATTGTAGCGGAGACTCCAGGAAAGTTTGTGCTTTCCGGTGGGGGTAGCCGTGTTATAACAAGGTGAAGGCATTCTCCACTGAGTACCTGAAGATTGACAATGGAGTTCAATCAACTCACGCCCACCCACTCCGTCATTGTGAGGCGCGACGATTGCTCCTCTATTGTCGTTTCCTGACTCATATCGATGTTGCGCTATTCTATGCCAATGTAAACAAACACTTTAGCGATACGGTTTCAGATTTAGCTTCCTATTTTATGAATATAAATAGTCTAATATGAAGTTTTCCTAATAGATGCCATGCACGAAGAAATACAATTTGTTGAACCTGTCCAAGAAACTGTCACAAGATTTAAAGCTAAAATCAGAGAATACATGTGCGGGATAAGATGCCAAGTCCCAGCGCCTGAAGTAGTTAAAACTAAGAGGATTTCTCTTAAGCAACGCCGCCGACGAGCATTAGTCTGAGTAGAGCTATCGATTTTGGTGACGATGGTGAAAGTCTTATAACTATTAAACTATAAACGTCGCCGACCCCCCACACATCCATATCCCGCTAAACTAACTAAAGTCTGTGACACACTCGTAACATAAACTACCTAACATTGTTTCCCAACATTCTCAAAGAAGTTTGCTCGTACAATAATAAGTCAGTGTTACGAAAATATCCCTTCATCATTGCTTCATTCAATGTTTACGTTGTTTTGTTGGATTTTCATTAAATACGTTCGTCTACATTGCAAAAAAATAGGCGCACGAATTTAGAGGAGAGTCGACGTGGTGCGAGCCAGTCGCAGCCGAGTGGTATTGATCGGTCGCCGTGCGCGCGCATCGCCTGGCCGAGTGTACACAGTTGGTAGAGCGTTCGTCTGCACGCCACAAGAACTGAAGTGAACACTTAGCCACATCAAAGAGCCGTTGACAACGATTCGAGCATACAGTCCGTCACTAGGTCCCTCCTCAATTGGTGTCATTTGTATAAGATGATTCGCCCGCGTCGTAGCTAGGTTTATGGATAAATCTACAGTAGATTATGTACAGATTTGTAATATCCAGGTTTAGAAACATTAGTCATTTCATTTCTCATAAGTAAGCTTTGTGAACGTAATGGACGCGATCAGCTGTGTGTCGCCACTCCCGACCGGCGGCGTCGCTTATCTGACGCGCCCCCCGCCCCCCCCTCGCGTGATTAATCACCCCTGCTAAATCTCCAGACCCTCACCGCATGGACAAACGTTCCCGAAGCCTGATAAAGTCAACTCTACTGCTTTGCTCTTCAGATCCGAACCGACCTCTGAAAATTTACTCAAATTTATCAATGTTCGACATTTAAACAATTATAGATTAAAAACAAAAATTATTGTTTTGTATAAGCTTATTTTTATAAGATAATACGCTGCATAGACAGCTCTAAAGTTTTAATAATATTAATGACATTGCAAACGTTGATTAAAGCGAAATGATATTTAATTAAACAATCTTAGCGCGAGAAAGGGAAAGATCAAACCCCCTGTTAACCCTCGAGGACTGGAGATATCAAATTGCCGAAGATCTTCATGGACGATCCGCGCTCTCAGAGGTGGGATCAACTGCGACTAAGGTTTTAGAACGGAGCACGAAATGAGTATCGTTGCAATAGACAACTTTTATGGTAACTATTCTCCTAGCTAGCAGTATAAAAGCCAATTTTATTTCCAGGTATAATTCAGGTGCTTAGTTCGTCGTCGGTAGCGACGCGGCGACGTGTCGCTTAAAATAGTGCACGTCTCTACCAAATAAGTAAAATAAATTTACTTGGTTGGTCTTGGTTTTCATAAAATACGCTCTGTCAACTCCGAAAATACTGCGCCATGAAATATTCCAGTTTCCAATATCGTCTGATGCGATCACACGTTGTGTCTGTTAAGCTCATGAAATTTTCGTGTTTATATCGGTGAGGAAGTGGTTTTTCATTGCAGTTAATTTCACGATTGCCCGGCTCTCTATCAATTATCGTATCAATAATTATCGTATAAATAATAACCATTACAGTAAAGGTACTTCCTGAATTGAGCCATTGAGCGGTCGTCGTGCGTCCTAAATCAAGGATCAAATATTGACGTTGGTTATCGATGCATAATAATTTTCCACTGACCGTGGATCCGTACAGTACACTTGACTGTGCTGACCTTGCTCCATGCGTCCGCAAACGTTACCATCTATTACCATACCACGCCAGTCATCTACTTCATCTACGAGAGGCTCGCGAGGTCGCTGCGCGTTCGGCTCGATTGTTAATTCCCAACTCAATCGTACAATTTTCGTGCTATGGACCGGGTTGAACATTACGCAACATGCGCTTGAACTTTTACCACGATACCAACCGCTAATGGGCAGCTCAGCTCCGCTATATACTATCACATCGATTCATGTTTTAATCACCTCGCTTACCTATATTAACATAATATTATGAGTTTACAAAGTGACTGTGTAGCAATTACGAGGCAAGTTGGCTCTAGAACTTGACCTCTTTAGGAGAACACGTTTGGATTTTAGCATTATGCAATTAATGAGATGCCGTTTATGTTTTTTTACGCAATATCATTTTTATTTCATGTCCTTCACGGTCTAGGTCAAGATGCACTGATATTGAGAGTTGTTGTGTTTGTATTAGATCCATTTGTTTTACATAATAAAAGGCCAAGCCCGCCTTCGATTTTCTTGTTAGAACTGGTTTATATGTAATCTAAAGATCTATTCTGACTTTACTTTCAATTCTTGGCTATTTGACTTGAACTTATGCCGCACTTATCAAGCATTCAAAGGCTAAAAATAAAAGCTTTTTATATTTTGTTGACCGACCAACAATTTATTTTCAGCAATGTTATTAAAATATCCGCACATATTTATCTTCCGATGAGCGCCTGTGATGGGTAAAAATTCACTATTCATAGCGCCGATATTACCCTGGCTTTGCGAGGCGTTGGTGCTATCGATATAATAAACATAATACGTGTCTATAGTTTGGTATTCAATTCCTAGATATAGTGACGTATGTGTATTTCAATCAGGCGGGCCGCATGCCAGTTTGCCACCTTGGTGTTATAAAAAAAAGTGGCAACTCTGACGACGCTGAATACACTGCCAGAATTTGATCTCCATCTAAAGCTGTAAATTCTTAAAATTATCAGAAACAATGCAATTTTTCTGTTTTTAGGTCCATTATTCAATGTCTTTAGCAGGAAGAGATCTATAAGATTTTATTGTTGATAGCTTTCAAGGTGACTAGACCTTTAATTATGCCATTAACTAATCATAATCTCATCTTTTGTTTCAGGTAATTACATCTAATAAAGATAAGTTAAGTAATCCCCTTATTAATAATAGCCTGCTAACTCAAAGCACTGCTATTTCTCACTCTGTCTTCTTCCATTGACATAAGTCAGAGTGACAAATAACACTGCAAAGCAACTGCTTTAATTTAGCAGACCATTATATATAAATAAGGAGGTAAGTAAGGACCCAACGCCTATAAGTATCCTATTGTGAAGCTAAAACGCTGTCACTGGATCCCTTGTAATGTCCCAAAAACGCCACGTACATTGTACATTACGACTGTGTGATGGAAAAACCTGCTTTCGAAAACAAACGGATAATGCATTGCGAGTGAGAGCACAATGTTAACAGCGACACCTGTCTCCGGCACCGGTGAGTAACGGCCGCTGTATACATACCCTATATTATATACTTTCTATGTACCCGGTCTTCACCATCACGACTGCATGGAAAAACCTGAATCAACGTATAACGGTGCAAATGCAGCTATCTGCAATAACATGGCACACATTGCAGTGTGGCTAATTCGTGCGATTTGTGCATTCGTGTTCTCTACATCAATCTCGCGTTTCTATATAACCGCAGAGGTTTTATGTGCTGCTTATCGTAACAATTTCAATACCTATATGAAGTGTATTCGATTGTTATGTCTCTCTATCCATTCGTGCTATAAACTCTGCCATTTTATCTAATTCCGATTAACCTATCGGTTGTCTATGATACAGTTTTGTTTGCTTTATCGAACGTGTATTATGAGCGCTTCTCTACGTGCTGTACGTGAGATTAAAACCGTCTATATCGTTTGATCGGAATATTTCTGGAATCGAAATAAAAGGTTCGTTTTAACGTCATTATGTCCTTTTGATCGATGGATTATTCTATTCCGGTTGTCGTTAATAATTATGTGTTGATATTTGAATGACGAGCACTCCACGTGTGTGACGCGTTTGTCGCTGGTGTTTCTAAGTACCTAATGGGTATCGATAAGGCAAACGTCTAACGGAGGTAGTTGCGTGGGGGAAATGGACCGAGCGGACTGAACTCGGAGCGTGTGCACGCGCCGGTATCATAGATCGTCATTGGTCCCAGTTGCTTTCGGCGCGCTGCACTGCGCACGAGTGTTTACATTCACAATAATTCGGCGTTGCATCAACAATACAATCCCAATAGTTTAAAATATGTGCAGTGAAATACATAAACTGTGAATCTGGATAAATGGAATCGATGTTCGAACGATTGCCGACTCCCTGGTCTGTTTGAGGTATGTTGATAATCAGCTCGTCTGTTAGGTCTGTACAGGCGTTATCATTTTGTTTAGTGTGATTATGTGCTTTTGATTTTATTGATCTTTCTTTTCGAACAACAACTAGTCACAACTGTTTTCATTATTTCTGTTGTATTTGCATTCAAATGACTATTACCATATTCCTAAATCTGGTAAAATAACAATTTTTATGATCCCCCCTTTCCATTCCGCAAAGCTTCATTATATATTCTTACGTATTAAATTGTTCGCCAGACGATTTATGAAGACATTTCGTTTTAATGCTAGTCTCGCAATAAATGGACTGAATTCAAATATTTGATATCATTTTTGATAAGGACTTATATAGGTCACTAGACATCCGCTGTGTTTATCATTTCATTTATAATCTTAGGTATACTTAACCCACTGACGTTGGAATGCTTGCTCTAATAACTGACCAAGATACTTTTCTATTTCGTGCGTGCACATTCGACCCTATCCAATACACATTTGGAAGAAAAAAAACATAACAACCTCTAGGTTCATTTTCTTTTATAACATTATATTAAATGTAAATGAAACATCAGCACTAGCATCAGTTGGTTATATCACGTAATTTTAATACGTAATAGTGAAGTCATCTATCATATTAAATCTAGATTACGGGTTTACAACATTAGAATTTGCATCATAATGTTTAGATCGATTCCGATAAGTAGTAAACAATATTAAAGACATGACATTTATTAATCTGTTGTGACTACCGAGCTGTGGATTAAAACGAGTATAAAGATGTTTTGAACATAAAATCATCAAAGAAGTTGTCTCGTCTTTCACATGTTGTCGGGTACTAAACAAGCAGTATCTTAATAACTTCGCAACAGGACCTACCGACATACGACTACATTACAGACAGACATAATAGTTCCTTAGATTCAGACAGTTGATACACCGTCTGACACTACTTAGAATTGCCCTCTTGACACCGAAAACACTTTTGAGACACTGGAAGGAACAGAAATATATCACCTTGACAATATTAGAAAGCATTGGATAGCAGACTACCTTCTGCCCGCGGCTTCGGACGCACTTGGCCGGGATAAAAAGTAGCCTATGTCCGTCCCTGGGATACCGTCTATCGCCCTGCCAAATTTCATTAGATCCGTCCAGCCGCTTAAGCGTGAAAAGGTAACAGACATACAGAGTTACTTTTGAATTTACAAATTATATGTATAATTGACGACCGTTGTGGCGCGGCGGGCGAAGGTCCGCCTGCGACGCAGAAGGTTGCGCGTTTGATTCCCGCCTTGGGACAAATGTTTGTACGATCTGCAAATATTTGTTCCGGGTGTTCTGGGTATTTTCTATATATAATCAAAAATATCTATCTATGTTATGTATTGTATTAAGTTTATCAGTCATCTAGTACCCATAACACAAGCTCTGCTTACTTTGGGGCTAGATGATGATGTGTGAATTGTCCAGCATTATTTATTTATTATTTATTTATAATATTAGTATGGATAGCATTCTACTGAGAAGAAATAATATAACGAAATGTACAAAAGAATTGTTATAAATCGTTCTTATTAGAGACTAGGTTCTGCTAGCAGGTTCGCGCTCGTTTTTTTTTTTAAATAAAAAGTAGTCTTAGATATTCGAGATCAGGATCATCATGGTGGTTGGTCACGCGTGAAAAAAATAATCGGGTATTTACTGTTTACAAGTAATTTCGATAGCATTAGCATTTCAGTAGTTTTGGCGTTGTCTTCGGCCTAACATCTTCACAACAACGGCACAAGCTTTTGCCTTTATGATATTAGTAGGAATTATCATGAAATTGATAACGCATTTAAAAGCACGGTCCTTTCAACTTCTTGGTTATGGCTCAGGCTTGCGCAAATCTTACTTAATATTATAAATAATAATAATAATTCACCGTTTTGATATATTTTTTACTGTAGAATAGTTTTATAATATTTTATTTTCTATAATAAAAAATGTATTTTATAGCGATATTTAAAATAAATGAAGTGAATAATAATAATAATATTTATTTCTGTAACAAGTTTCCAATAAGTGCAAATGCTAATCTAATTTTCAAAAATTAACCTCTGAGGGATTTAAAAAGGTTGGTAATGTTTCTATGGAAAATTATTATTCCTATTCACTCAAAACTCGATATAAATAAACTATAAAGTAAATAATGATACACGTATTTTTTTTTTACAAAACTTCCTCTATTCTTAGGGGTGGTTTTGTAAAACAAATATATCTAATTTCATCTAAATAGGTTAAATAGTTACGGAGATACGTGGTAACAAACATTCACGCAAACTTTCGCATTTATAATATTACTTATGGTTTGCGAAAGTCTAAGCCAAAACCAAAAAGTTGAAAGGACCGTTGCTTTTAAATGCGTTATCAATTTTATCATAACTCCTACTAATATTATGAGGGCGAAGCTTGTGCCGTTGTGTTGTGTTGTGCAATCAATTTCCACGCGGGCAAAGCCTGTTTTAAATATAAAGTGCGACTAAAGCATTGGTGCTGTGGCATTGTGTTTCCTTGTTCGACACTATGTTAGTTATCATTGAGACATAGATCCCTGCCCGTCAGGGTTGATTACAAACTGCGCCATCTACCACGAATTACGTACATCGTCTGACACCACGTTATCTGTGACCTCATGTCATAAATTGTTATGACAGCATACGATAAAATATAACTCGTATAACCCCTCTAGAAATATGCACGCATGAGTGACTGTTACGCTTATCTTGCTATCGTATGTAAGTGTCGTAGACGTAAGTGACCCGGCTTGCGGTCGGATTTACGTAGGTATTCCTGATTATGTCAGTATTGATACCTACTCGTTCATTTTTCCTAGCAGTTGCAAGGGTTAGTGGCGAACTATGAACGCCGCAGCTTCAGGGCTGAACATTCGAGTGGCGATCACAATAGGCATATTATGGCCGTAGTGACACAAAAGCCACATTAAGCAAAAAAAATACTCGTTCATAGTGCAGAAACATAGCTGAGCTGTATAACCGTAGCAAAAAAAAACCATTTCGTTCAGGTAGGTTTTATTTAGTTGTAGATATTGTAGATGTATCTGTTGCTTGCTTGGGAGGATCATACGGCAAAGGCAACATAAATGTTTATTGAGCACCCGGCACATAGTTATAAAATACTACAAATATTTTGCGGTTCCCGGTGGTTAGGATTAATGAGTGATGGAATGATTGTTAGGAAAAATGAATCATCACATACGGTCTTCTTGAGCTAACGGCGATCTTACTTAGAGTTCACGTGCAAAAGAATCTCCCACTTTTTACTGTTTCTCAAGGTGCTATTTCAGAAAGAAATAAAGAATAAGCAGTTTTATCCTAAAACCGCATGAATATCAATAGATACGTGACCCAAAAGCTGACCTATTTATTTATCGGCCGGAAGTATGGGATTACTGGTTTATGGAAGTCGAACTTAAATAATGAATGTCACGTCACATCGTTTCAGCTAGATTTAAAATGTTGGCTAAAATTTTATTTATATTGAAGTAATGTAGATAACTAGGACTAGGCCATGATTTATTTATAATGTTTAGCGTAATTTGGCAGTAAATGTATGTATATTACATAATGTTTTTATTTTAAAAATTTGTATTTTTTACACAATATTTAATATTTTACTGTCCAGTTTCTTTCCAGTCTCTTCTGGCATTGTGGGTTTATAAAATTATAAAACTGATTTTAATACTTTTTATTTTTATATATCCTAAATGCTAATCATTGCCTAAGATGGTTTGGTAGCTTGGTTGATGACACCCCACTTTGATTAAAGGCCTCTTTCCGCACATCCCAAACCTCTCTAGCTGTGGTCATTCATTGTTGGCCTTCTGTTGGTCGCCCTGTCTTTTCCTTAACTATGTCTTACACAACCAGAACCTTGATAGCAAGTAAATATTATCAAAAAACCTTCAGCTCAATAGCACATTTATTTATAACAAACATGTAAGTACTAGTGGCACGGACGGATCTTCGGACACTCGTAAAACCTATACAAGGGAAGTATCCTTCACTCGTGGCAAATATTTTGGCAATGGATTGTAGTTAAAACTGTTTTGAGAACGCCATATAGCAGCGTAAGCACAGCTAGGCACTGAAAGTAGTAAACCTTGGTATATCAAGTTGGGAGGGAAGCAGTACTCTGTTAATAAGCACTACTAAAAACAGCTTCGACCGAATCGAGCGATTTATGCCAGCAAAATCTCGCTCTTTACTTAGGTAGGACTGTAATAATAATCTTTAAATCGCCAACGCATTATAAATCGATTATTATTGAAAATTTTCAATAGTGAAAATTAGTTTCCAACGAGATAATTTTGCTTGCGCAGAGCGGAGGTTCCATTAGTGGTTAAAGAACAAACGTTAAACAAATTTGCGTCTGCATCATAATTCTCTCAACATTCAAGGGGACACGAGTTAAATAATAAATTGAGTTACTCCCAGAACTGAATAAAAGCTTAAATATGCACATACGAGTACAACCCGTGGTTATCAAACGGCAGAAAGTTCCGAGTAATGAGGGCACGTACGCGTCTGACAAGAAACAAATACCAGGGGTGTTTGTTTGCGGCACCAGAAAGATTTCCGCCACCTATGTTTCCTTTGCCATCAATACACGATTCCTATCTGAATATTGGAAGACAAATGTTTTCTCTGGTTTTCTTATGTTATGTAAAGCTTTAAGATCTTGCTATTAAGCTTTTCGTTTCGGTTTGGCGCGAGAGTAAATTTATGTTGTGTTTTAAATTTAGGCCGCAAATCGTAAACCATTTTCTATGAACCCACGATAAAAACAACTTCGATTCATTTGTAGTATTTGGTAGTATGTTGATTTTCAGCCCAAAATCTCTTAAGATCTCTCGTTCAAAGTCAAAGTCAAAAACTCTTTATTTCTATAAATACAATAAATGAGTGTGTGGTTTTCATAAATATATTGACATGGTACTGTCATTAAGTTTATTTCTTTGAATTTATCACGCAGGGATTCTCTGGGACCCATACCATAGATAGCACGAACAGCCCTCTTCTGCAACACAAATACGGTGTTAATATCTGCAGCGTTCCCCCACAGTAGTATACTATAAGACATAATACTATGGAAGTATGCTGAAATAATCAAGTCTAGATGTATCCACGGCTGTACGATGACGGATTTTTTTGACAGTATACGCTGCAGAACTAGGTCTCTTCGATAGCTTATCTATGTGTGGGCCACATCGGAGTTTATTATCTAAGGTGATACCTAAGAAAACGGTACTTTCTACAATTTCTAACGTTTCTTCTTTTACATTTACATCAGCCTTAACTTGTTTAACAGTGTACAGCTAAGTATGTATACTATATAATAAGACACTGGTAATAAGTTTGAGTTAAATAATATTATGCATGTACGTGCGCAATGCACACCGCCTAGCTATAAGACCCGGCAGCTCCCTATTTTATTCCATCACTAGGCTGAGTGCTCCAGCATGGAGGACCAGCTATATGAGGATCATTGAAATGGAGGATACCTTTAAGTTCTCTAATAAAATGATTAAATCTAGGATTAAAAAAGTCAAGTTCAATATGTTTTATAGATAGCTCATTGTACTGACGCGCCATTCTAGTGAGTGGATTGTAATAAAAAATATTATTCTTATAAGTACGTAACGCAAAAAGATTGCTCCTATTTGACCTTCTAGCACTAAATTTTGTATTGATGCAAAATTGAGAAAGTAGTTCCGAGGAATCGATGATGGAATGAATAATTTTGTATAAGTATATAAGATCAAAATATTCACGACGTGTTTCAAGTGAAGTTACATTAAACATTTTTAGCCTCTTTTCGTATGTCAAATCAGATCAGATTATTGACACTAAGACAATGACTTTTGAGATTGCATTATTCACATCGTCGTTCTATTATTTTTGTTTGGGTTTTGTTTTCAGAATTGGCTGTGAAGATCGCTCAATAGTAGCTAGTTCATTAATAACTCAGATTTACATAATCAAGGCGTACCTATAATTTTGTGTCGGTGCCTTCTATAATTTCAAGGCAAATGTCCGCAGATATCTGATATTCGTACCAAGGCGATACACTTTGTACAGTCAACCTAGCCACACCACACGTTATGTGAAGTATGCATGTTCAAGTCTTGTTTAAAGTTAGTAATTCTAGAATTAACTTCTATCTGACCGAACCCATTATACCGGTTAATTTTGCATGGTTTTAAAGTCTTTAAGCGCGAAGTTTGATGTTTTGCTGGATCCATGGCCGGAGAGTCGGGAAACTCGAAACTACACCGCACCGCTTCCTCGCTTACCCTTCATGATACTTTGAACTTTACCATAATAGATTTATCATAACTTCGCGCGAGACGTGGTTAACGTTACCTCTTAACTTTGATTATACTAACGATTATCGGTATTTGATTAGTCTTGTCTTAGCTTAGTGTAATATTTTAATGTTATTATGACATATTATATGATTTAGAATTTGCTTAAATGCTTTATGAAAGCCTAGTTTGTTGATAATAGATATTTATTTATCTGAATTAAAATCTGCTTTGTGTTTCGAGGCTCATGGACTCCTAAACAAAACCAATGTCTGTTCCATTTACAAGAACAGTTGTGTAATAATTCCTTTACTGTGTCAGTGTGCTACAGCTCTACTTCTGAAACACATATTGCTATAATATTGCGCTATAGGTTTCATTTTCATTGTGATCTACTACAAAACTTTATCAAAATATATGTTTTAAACCAGCCTTCGAAGCGAAACAATGGATATCGATAAAATACAAAATGGTGCTCGCTTGCGCGTTTCAGTGCTCAAACAAGCATGGCTTCGTTAGAGAGCGCAGCTTTAGGTAAATCCTCTATCGACAGCTGTGAAATTCGTTCGGTACTCGGTACTCCAATGAGAACGGAGCACAGGCTTTCGAGCCAGCTCGTTGATTTTCCGGGAACATGAAATAAGGAAGTAGCGGTAACCATAACTCAGGAGTAGTTCGCAATTTCACGTTCCAATAAAGCAGCTGAAAACTCCACTTTTGTAAGTGTTTTTGTTCGGTGATTCAACTGACATTTCAGACCACCGTATAAGTTCAGGGTCCTGTCGTTCATGGGGAAATGGAAAAACTTATTAACGCAACGGTTAACGTTTGATGCTGGGACAAATTTAATCTCGAGACTAGGTTAATAATATTTATCAGTTTACTTACATTATGCCCTGATAAAAAAACTGGGTATCTAAGGAAATATTGCATGAAAATAGTTCCATCAAGATCAAGCTACTAAGGCCGTTTATAAGATTTTAACGCATTCGCTGCCCATTATTTTTACCATAATATGATTGCTTTAACGCTTCAACATATCTGACCATATCTGAGCCCAGCCTCGTCGGTGTAACCCGCAGGGGTGCGCCGCGGCCGCGCCGACACGAGGGTTGCGATGTGTGCGTCTTGGGCCATGTAAGTTTTAATTCAGACTCCAAAAAGGAAAAATTACATTCTGAACTATAAATTCTCGACTATAAATATTGACGTCAGTTTAATCAATCGTCAAGGTTTTAAAAGTCAATGTGCTTAAGTGAGTAAACACTTTGCATAATATACACACACATACATATACCTACTTCAGTTTTTAGTGGCCGACCGACATCTTCAATAAAATTCTGCGAATGTATACGTATTTTTCTGTGTAATTTTGGTTGAAGGACAAAATGATGCGAATTTAGTCAACATACCAAGTTTTTTGCTTGCTCGTAACGACCTTTGTTGCGTAAAACATATCGGTTCCTCTTCCTAGTTGTGTACTTCACAATGCCGCCGGTGCTGAACTTCCGTCGTTGACTTCGTTCTAACATTTTGTTACTTTAGATTACTTCTCATAAAAACATAGGCTATAGAAACGGCAATAAATGTGAAGGAATCCGTATAAATTGGAATAGTTAAACCATGAAAAGCAAAACTGCGCTCGCTAGGGCCATGGCCGTTCATTTTGTTTACAGAAACAATTGTTATAACTTCAATTATAGTAGTAAAATTTAACATTAATAACATTTATGAAGATATACTTACCTACGCATCGATAAAGTATTTCTTAATTAAAAGCAAATAAATAAATTAGATATCTGACAATATTGATTTTAAAGTCGCATTCGTATAACTTTGTAGAAAAGCTAGGGCACATCATATCTTACTTTGGGGCTAGATGATGGTGTGTGGATTGTCCAGCATTATTTATTTATTTATTATCATGTGTGTGTCATTGTTAGTTGTTTGCCACCTGTAATAGAAATAAAATAAAAAATATGCGAGGTGTAAAATGTGTAAGGTTTCCGTCTTCACAATTTAATAATGCAATATGATAATAAATTATGTAAGTATTAGTTTTGTATGACCGTTTTTTATCAGCTTTCTAATTAGCTTCGTATTTTATCAGCTTTCTTTAAAACTATATTAAACTATACATTAGTAACATTTTTAACAAAAAAAAAAGATAAAACAATAAAATAGCAATTTTTAGCTTAGTCCCCAAAAACTCAAATAACATTTTATACTCCATTAACATTTTTACATATTATTTAATTTTTAATAACTGGCATTGCCTCCTCGGGCTCTGATTGCAGCTTCGAGCCGGCTTGGCATAGGTACTGAACACGAGGTTTCGGAGCCGATTTTAGGGAATATTCGCCCATTCTTCTATATACAAAATAATAATAAATAATTATTATATTACAAAAATAAACTCTTTTTTCAAGTCCTTTTTATTTCGAAAGTATATCTTGTGTACTTATAAAGTTATTGCAATTTTAAAATTGTGTTACTTAGTTTTGCAGGCCAGTGTATGTCCATTCGTTATTGAAAACATACTCAGATTTGTCAGTCGTAAATTTTTCGTCATTGTTTAATAATCTTCAATTTTCTTTCGCCCCTAGTCAGTTTGAATTTGTAATCATAACATGTTCCTCCCCTTATCATTTATATACCATAAAGTAAGTAAAATATTAAACCCATTAAATGCAATGAATACGATACCTTCATGTTTAAAAAAGAAGGAATTCAAATATGTTAGCATATAGTTAGAGGTGGAAAATGTAAAATTCGTAAAAAAAAATATTCAT
Organism: Eupithecia inturbata; assembly: GCA_963662085.1. Lineage (NCBI taxonomy): Eukaryota > Metazoa > Arthropoda > Insecta > Lepidoptera > Geometridae > Eupithecia > Eupithecia inturbata. Next base: position 8,523,786 of record OY759195.1, read on the forward strand.
GCCGGCGATTTATTGCTGTTCGTGATTGCATATAAATATGAAAGGAAACCGAAAAATGTTTCTAAATAGCTTTATATCAGTAGGAATTCTGCTACGGCAGCGAGCTTTCATTTTGCTGAAAAGCGCAATTTTCCCCATTCACTATAGCCGCCTAGTGAAATCGTTATCGTCTGTACGTTGCGGTGGCGGCCATTTCCTAATGGCGGCTTCGCGTGCATTTAGCTTTTTTATTACGTACCCAACTACCCTGCCCAGCAAAGAGTACATATTGCACTGCGAACCTTTGTGTTCCATAACTACAATAATCCTTGTTACTAGATATCTACACTACATTTTTTGTGCAACTAATTCCGCATTGCGCTTCCAAAACTTTATATATCGGTCTAGGAGCTAGGAACCGTTTCCTGTAACGTTCACGAACTACGTTGTTTATTTCGCGATTGCGTTTTCAATATCCATAAATACAGTATCCTAGATGGGCTATCCTGTCTGGCTGTTATGCTTTTTGGTCGGGGATAGTGCTCGTTTTCGCTCGGATATAGGCGTTTGCGTCGCTTATTATCCATTGCGCGGTGTTCCAACATCCAACGCGTCCTTACTTCCGATTGCTGCGGATGTTAATTCTCAAATGAATCGAATATTTCCACTGGTAGCTATATTTTTCAATAATTTGGCAAGGTTCAACTTTAATTCCCCTTGCCAACTGTTAATGTGCTTGTTGTCCGAGAATTTTGTTTATTTATAGTCGTACCTTTACATCAGTTTTAATAAGCAAGAGATTATATTAAGCGCTCAAAGTTAAAAGGAAAAGCTCACAAGCATAGACTCTTAACATTTTCATCTAGATAATGAACAATTTGGGAGATATTTTCCTGTTCAAAATGCGAGCGCTTATACGCGCTCCGCCCGTTCATTTTGTGACTTGTGCACAATAAACTAAATTACAACGAGAACAACAGCAACCCGCCGAGGCAACAATGATATTTCAGTAGAGAGGAAAAAACAAGAGGGTCGTTCCTAGACCCCGTGGGAATTCACAGCCGTCTCGTTTTGTGCCCGACGTGCAGGAAAGACTCCAAGTGGCCGGGAAACGCTCAGGAATTCAGGATACAATACGAACCAACTAATATATTCGCTACCACAGAAAACACTCGGACTCGTATATAAAGCTTTATTTTATGTGGATAAATTCTGTATGCTCTATCTATGTGACTTCACCGCAGCTTTCTGCGTAAAAAGCTTATCTCTAAATTTAATCCTCTTCTTATTTCGAACGAAATTTAAGGTTCTTTGTAAATCAGTAGAGTTATGGAATGTGGAACCCTGCAAATAATCGATAGGCAATAGTGATAACGATGTATTTGCTGATAAAAAAACGCCAAATCACTCGACCAGACTCGGTCGTTGGTATCATTTCTCAATTAGCTTGAAAGCTATTAGGGTGGTACTGGACCAACCAACAGACAGGTGAAGGAACTTACGAGTTACTCGTAGTGACGTCAGATACAATCGCAGTGCGCCCTTCGTTTTCAAATCGGTTGAGTCAGTCAAGTTCCATCTTTTAAAGTTTTCTAGTTTGTCTAGTTTTCGTAGCTGCTTCTTGCCACTTGACAGATCCTGATGGTAACCGATATTATGGTACCGTCAGTAATATTAGCGCTGACGTTGCGTCCAATATATTAATATTATACAAAATTGAAACCTATAAGAAGATAGGTATGTAAATCCTAAAACAATATCTAGCTAGAATATGAACATGGTTGCTGATGTCCTTAATTGATGGTATATATAATACAACCTAATATAATAGGTATATTCTAAGTGGGTCTTACATTTATCAACCTGAAAGGTAACATTTTTGTTATTAATAAAGAACTATTGAACTATTAATATATAATATAACCTAAAATTGTCTCTAAACGAAAGACAACTCTAGAGATAAATGATACAAAATCTATACGCTAGATATTAGATATAAAAAGGAAGCCATTTGATTGTCTTTTTTGCTCCAAAAATCGTCTCTGTGGTCGGGGACAGCGCCTTAAGCGGCCATTATTAAAATGTCGCTAATGGCATCCAGCACTTCTTCGCCAGCACTAATGCGAGTTGCGAACTGTTCTTTTATCCAGACAAAGGGAAAAGCTATTTGCATATTCTCTTCTGTTTAAAACTCTTCTAAAACGTTATGCGTGTCTAGCATAACGTTGCCATTGAGCTGGTATTACGAAGTCTTTTTAAGGAAATTGATTTTTTATGCTCTACTTATGTTTTTCTCAATATTAAGGTATTCTCCCCCCAATAAAATCCACGGTAGTTTAAACTACGCTGTAAAATATGAATCACATTCGCATAAAAATATAAAAATCGCGATCACTACATTAATGTAACTGTTCCAATTATAGAGGTATTTTCCTCAAACTGACATGAAATGTAATTTTGCATTTACGGAAAAACATAGTCAACAATCATCTTTACCATGTTGAAATAGTACAAACAAACATTTGGAAACACATAAAGGGCCAGCCGAAGCAGAGTTAATTAATGTATCACGAGCTCTGGTGAAAGTTGCAAAACAGTTCTAATTGTGATAGACCGTGTACACACAATAATCTCCTGTAAATTAGGACGAAAGTATCTCGGTTTGGTATTTTCTCTTATTACAGGGGTTACATGTGAGTATTAAATATTGTAACAGTAACGGTTAACGGCACTTCACCCACTTCCAGTTAATAGGCATTTCGGCAATATTAAGTTAATTTATGAAACCGTAGAGCGACTTATCGAAATTGGAATTCAGAAGCTCCGAGAAAATCCAATTAATTTGGAACTGTTATTCATTTGGAGTAAATATTTATGTTTTCGTCCCCTTCCAACTCTTCTTTAAGTTTTTTTTTTCAACCTGTCTTAGCCTAAAACTCTATTAAGTACCTTTTGTTTACCTCTTTTTTATTCATCCATTAAGATAGATTGAATATCGTTACGCGAGTTAAGATGCGGATCAGTCGGTCAATAGCACGGCTTGGCGACGGTGCGCGGGGCAACACGTGTGTCAGGGCTCGAGAGTGGTCGGAGAGTGGCTTCCCTCCCCGGTTCCCCCGACCGAGCTGCGCCACTACCTGCGCGTGCGCTGCGATGCGCACCTCCGCCCGGCCCGGCACTCGGCAGGTAGTCGGCGGCTCGCTCGCCGCACTCGCCAGCCAGCCCTCCTCCCTCAGTGCGCGCGCTCTCTCGCCGCCAGCGGTAGTGTACGTGAAGCGCGGCGCGGACACATGCGCGCTATCGAGCATGGTGCCCACATCAAATTAGTACTCAACTGTGAACTGGTGATTTCAGTGTACCGGATGACATACGACATGTCCTGTGACAGAAGAACTAGGGCCGCCCGATTCCTCGAGCTGCGGTGAGTTTCCAGTAAACGTGCTTCCTGCGGACAGATCCTTTGTTGAAGTTGAATCCTCAGTGACGTGTGTCCGTCTCTTTTCAACGCGTTCGACAGGTAGAGCCGTTGAATGCTTCGTGTTTGTGTTGTTGTAACCCCAGCCGTTTTATGGGCCCTCTGTTCTACGAAGTCATTGTCTATTATGAATTCTGCTTCAGTGTTTGTAGCCTGTGAAAACGTTGCTACGAGCAATCCCACTACAATAGCAGCTAAACTACAAGGTTTTCCAGCGTTGCATTGAGCGGAAGGCACCTATTTTATTGTAATTATTATTTCTTGGTAAACATTGATGTAGAATTATGTTTAGCGTGACCTTGGCAGACATAGACCTAGCAACTGAAGCCAGCGGCCGAGAACACGTAATTTACAAATTCGTGGTCACGATTTCGCATCAGTAGTCAAAAGATTTAATCTTTTGTAACGAATATCGTACCTTTGTCAAACCTTACATTAATATTGATTTGTTCTGGCTAAAGCTCTCTGTAATAATTTAAACTCGCAATAAATGGTGGCTGGTGTTGAAAAGACAATACATGAATGTATTCTGCGAATTGCAATGAAGTGACCATGCGTTATGTAGGTATGTACATCATTGTATGTTGTAGTTACAATTGCAAATTACAATGTTGTGCCTGCGCTCGCCTTCTTTCTGGTGGAATGCAGGCGGTAGGGCAAGAGTGGTTTGCCCAGGCGCAGATGTGGGGCGCAGGCACACTCCCCGCCTCGCCTCCCGGCCTTGAAAGGTTCTTGACCAGGCCAACTCTGCCGATGTCGTATTTATTGCAACCTCCACGATCCGTACCGGCGAGGTTATTGACGCCAAGCCTTGGTGCTGGAGGCTATTCTCTTCCATGAGAAACCTACTACCGCGACTCGACTACGCTGGCTAATGCTCGCGTTCTCCTTGAAACGATTATTCTCACGTCTCGATCTTATTATAATGAATAACTACAATGGATATTACGTCATTGCTTAGCAAGTTTCCGCCTTCAAAGTTTGGTAGTTAACGATGTGAGTCACGCAACCGACATAATAATAATAAATATGCATTTTATGAAGTGCGCTGTTTAGACAAATAAAACATTTATGTTAAGTGCAATGCCCTGTTCATGAAGCCAAGTTTTGAGGAAACTGTTTTGTCCGATCGAACTCAAGTTCATGATCCGTAATGAATGACTTAAATAAGCGAACAATTTTATAAATAGTCGCACCCGTCAAGCAACTGTAAGCGTAGGATCGATGCCCAGCCAGCCTAGGTGAAGGACAGTTGTCCAGTTCCTCGCCCTTTGTACGCGAACTTATACTCATTGACAATCCTGATAATTATGGAACACTTGTTCAGGCAGTTGCGGTTAAAACAAGTTTCTAAAGCAACTTCTTTATTCGAAAATCATAACGAGGAAACGCAAGGTTGTAAATAAAAATGTGCGTCTTAAATTACAAAACATGTTTCATTTTGCAGTCGTATATTCAAAGAATTTACGTGGAGTATTCGATTACTGCTTTAATGTTAATCGTTATCAGTATGACAAAATTCGCGACCTCGTTACCTACACTCATATGAAAATTTATCAGTATACAGTGAACATAGTTTCATGTGTATTGAATCAGCTGTCTGGGTGCCATATGGCGCCGAGATACACACTTCATAAAGCGAATGGGGCCGGCAAATGTTGCCGCTTTCACTCTACATCACAATCGATTTTGCGTACTGCGTATCTTATGTTTAACATGACTTATTATGTAGCTATTTTTTTCGTTTTGCAAACATACGTTATTCATCTGAAGAATAGTGTAAATATTATGTTCTTCGTTGACATCTATTCTATTCACTCAGTATACATATCAGATATGCATCTATCGTTGCAATCGCAACGCAACTATCTCTGGGCTGAATCATTATTTTACCGAGAGAGACAGCTATACGGGAAGGGGAGCAATGATTTTCCATCAAATTATATCCATGTGCTGCGCTAACAAAATGCATAGTTAATTAAACTTAATAATAAAGGCTGGCGCATGCAGCAACACGCGCGCACCCACAATCATGGTGTATCGTGGGGGTAGTTTTTGCCTATGGCAGCTGGCTACCCCACGAGTGACTCACGTCCTGTCTGCTCCACTGTAGGTCGGGGTGAGTGTCATTGACCCCACTAGCAGCCCTACACCGCACGATTTACCCATTGCCCTTTGTGTTCTATAATATTTATGCCTTTTGTTCATACAGCAGACAAATCCCTGCTTTATCAGTTTGCTCGCCCGAACTATTGCATTTTGCATGGACACGTGACGTGTCTGATATTATGTGGTTTCATAAAAGTTTTTAAATCAATTGAAGTTTTCAACAGGAACAGGCATACCTAAGTGCCGGCCGCGTCAAGTTTGAAAACTTAGTCGTAGTACTATTATACAATCTGTGGTCGTAGTTAGAGAAGTTTTCCTTGTTGGGTGCGAAAACAATGAGCTGGAGCGCCTCAATCTTTGCCGAGGGTTTTATTGTTAGGACGTTTACCTATTTAGTCATTTTCTTAGTGGGAAAACGCGCAAGATTTATGTAGAACTCTTGATTAAATGAATTAATTATGCTGTATAATTTCGTTGAAGCGCTTCAGTAGGTACTTGGAAAGAGTTATTCACCGAAAATTTTCCGTAAAGGCCATTCATTGTGGCATTTAAGTAACGTTATTGAAATCAAAAATTACACGTTGAATTAAGAAATGTGAACTGACATCAGCGCTGATACCCGCAAGGCGTTTGATCCGGCTGCAGTGCGCTTCATGCCATACCGGTTCCGAGCCAGTCGGCTCGCATCGCGAGGCATTGTTGATCCTGTCACACAAAAACGAAATAAAACAATTCCTTTTTTGTTCCATGCTCCTCGAGTCCTTGCCTCGCTGCTCGCTATCGTCACAGTATTTCTTGTTCCTATTACGTTTTATTCTTCACGACTTTCATTTCAAGTTTGAAGCAGATATTGAGCTTTAAGTTCTCTAGAAAATTAATTACATAGACATTTTTGCTTGCGGAAGCCAGTATACTTGCAGGTCACGCTTTGGTTGACGCGATTTGCTTAGCAAATAACGCTGTTTCCTGCCAGCCGACCCCAGCGACTACGTTTTATGTCTAATCAAGTCAACTTGAATCTCATTGGATTAATTTGCAAGTACTAAACGACAATTCTTAGTCATCAAAGGTTTTATAAATAACTCTAACTATATATTTCAAGTTTTAAGTTAATTTACTACCTTAAACCAAGTGACTGTAATGTCGCATAAGTGAATAACGTCTAACTTTATAATCCCCACACAGAGGAACCAATTAATATAATATGTAGAGGAATAGGAAGACGCACGTTTCTTTGATGAAGTAACACATCAAAGTAACGTCATCACTAGGGCACTACAGCCCGTTGTCATCGCAAATAACGATCGAACGGCTTAGACACAGTAGTACATGAATAATTCACATTGGTACCTATCCTCCCTTGTCTTCAGGACTTGGCATAGAGGCTATATCGAGAAACGGGCTTAGAGGTGGTATGTAATTGCTATTTATAGTTCTATAACCTCAATTATGTATTAGAAGTCTGATACATCTATGGTGGCTGATATGTCCATATCTTAACAAAGCGTAGTGTTGTTATCGGATTACTACTAACTGGATTTAAGTTCGGTATTCAAGTCAGTCTTGGAAATGTTTATCACAATTCTTTGAAGTAGAGAAAGTTGTGTCAAACAAAATTAACCTTTGTTCAGCGAAATAGGTCGACGTGAAACTTTGTTCAGATGAATGGATCGAACCAACAACAGTTTAAAAGATTAGCATTTATTATTTAGTTAAATTATGTTTTTTCTGTGCATTATTGTGTTCCTTAAGCTTAGTCTCATTGCTAAGAGACTTATGTATGTGTTCCTTTACTTTTGTAGTAATATAAATATGTACTTATATATATTATTTATATACTGAGCAAAAGGTAGTTTCTTCGAGATATGTTAATATAAACAACGTATATTGAATCTTCACTACAAAGAACGCAGCTTGTTTGATCACACAACTTCAAAAGCTCTGCGCAAGAATTGTGTCTTGTGTGTGACAAAACGCTTTAAACTTTTACTTGGTGTTTTGTCAAACGTGAAATAACTGTTTTCATAATACGTAAAAGGAAGGGAGAAATCTGTTGTTTCCTATGTATGGCATATGATTGAAAAGTTGAACAACAATTTCCCTTTCTCGCTCGAGCTTAAGTTTTTTTTCGAATTGCTGTCGTAGATAAAAAGATATCTTAAAGCAGCTATTAATATGTGCGGTGTTCTCATTTAACTTAAAGCATATCTGGTCCCAAATAGAGTAGCTAAGCTCTAGCATTTAGACTGAACGAAAAGAGCTATTTATCATCCGGCATAATTGCTATGCAGCGGGTGCTACGGTGACGAATAACGTTCTCGTTATTATTCCCCATGTTACAGAAGAATTTAAAGTTTTAAGACCAGTCCTTAAAATTTATCAACAAAATAAACACTAGCGAAATCTGCCACAGTTTACAAGTCAGCGCAATCTTCGTCAATATTGTCACTCAGCCTCAGCAAAGGATGTCAAGTTTAACAAAGCTTCTTTAAAAAGATTTTTCCTTTCGACCCACCAAACAAGCAGCAGCTAGAACTACTCCAAGTTATTTTCTCCTCATTAAATATCACGACGTTGTCTCTCATCGGCGATATAGATGAGGTCCTCGTTCGGTTCTTTAGACGTGCACTCATTCAGCGGCGTAAAGGCATTTCAGGCGGTGGAGGCGTGCTTATCTGCGGGGGTGGCTCCAGGGTAGTGGGTGGCTTTGTTCCCGCACCGGCCGCTCAGTCTCTCCGACCACTTAGAAGATTGCTCGCCTTTGTCTTCGCGTGATACTTCTCTAGATCCCGGGTCTTGCCTCCAATTTTGGTTTTAGATTCATTTACACCAATCTAGATTTTCTTCGCACGCTGTGGCATGTAATTTTGAAGCGCATAATCATTTGCATGTGTTTCTAAATTAACTCGTCGGTTTCGTCTGTTGATACGTTACATTTACTCGCTTCAAGTCCACACCTTTTGTAACGACTTTGTAATGTACAGACCATAATACTTTTATGTGTTCATAATGCTTACTTTTACAATAGTCATAAGCCCATCAAACGACCAAGTCCTGAATTCTGTTAACCGTCGATAAGTTGTCTCAATACAATACTCGTACATTGGATATGTATTAATGACACAATGTTTCTAGATAACATATTCAATGACAGCATTTCCTTGCTTTACTTTGTCCGACCAGTTCCATCTGGCGTCCCATCCGGAGTATTTTGCTGCTTTTATGTCTAACAATTTCCATTATGAGAGTTGTTTAAGGATCTGTACATTTTGTTGGTTTCATGTGATCTGTCTGTCAAACTACGTATGCATCTAAAGATGGTTGAAGCATAGTTTATTGCCTTATTAGGTTTTTCTTCGGGCAGCTTGTGTAGGTTGTATACAGGTGTGGCGGCGAAAGCAGTGCTCCCTTGACACGGCACGGCGCGCGCGCATTGCAGTCAAGGCCTGCCCACCGCATGCGGCCCTTGCAGTTGCATTCAAAACAATATTAAAAAAATCGTTTAATGAATGACCAATATCGAGCTCCATTCACATATCACGAAGAGGCTCCTGCGTACCCCGCTTTTCACAGCGACAATACAACACACTATAGTAAGCTCCCATCGTTTTTCCCAGAAAAACAATCGTATATCGAGGAACACCATTACAATATTCTTTATAAAAATACTGAAGCTATCGGTCACTGCGTCATCGTTTGGAATCCCCACATTGAAAACAATATGAATCACGTTTGAGTATGCTCCGTTTTATTTCATTTAGACTAAACAATAGGTGCATTTATTTGCCTTATAGTGATTTGTGTACATTGTAAATTCTGCGTAAATTGATTTGGATAACACAGTGCATAAATTACACCAGTATTTTGATTAATGCTTCAAATATAAAACAATGTGCAATCCGTAAATTCGATGACGAGCTAGCTCAAAACCTCATAATTGTGGATATTCCCGCGACCTCAGCAAGATATACATAGATCACAAATGTGGGATACTGAGCATTTAACGCAAACATATTATATATATCCTAAGTGCATAGCATGCATGTGACCATGGCACAATAGACTCATTATAATATGGCAGAGTCATAGCATCCTTGACACGGAGGCAAGTGCAAAACTGCAGCGCACCGTAGTTATGTAATCATCACCCACTACACAAGCAAGATAATATTTAACGCCTCGTACATATCTTATCAACTGGAAATAAACAACGAACATGGAATGTATACAGTTGCAAACTGTACGACTAGGCACTTCTATAGTTTCACTTTCTGTACGACTACGACATAATTGCTTCAAGTTTTTCAGCGGATTAGCGAGACTGACGGCGTGCGAAAAAAATGTTTGCATTCGGGGCCAGGGAAACTGCTAAGTGGGTTTTTCCTTGACATCGAGGCCCTGTTGCAACGCGGTAACCGACACAAGGTTAACGGACAGTATCGACACGCCCTAGCGATTATTTAATTGTTATTTAAAACGTAGACAACTGTGCATCGTCATTATAACTTGGGTCGCAGGAGAAAATGTTTTAACTCCTGGAGACATTTACAAAAGCAAAGAGAAACACAGGACCCGCAACATCTAGAGAATGCTGATTGTTTTTGCCCACGAGTGTTATATTTTTGAGTGTTTCTTTCTATGTATGTATCTGATACTCCTCGAAGCATCCAAACAGCTGAAGCGATTTTGATAAATGAGGTATCAAAATACTCGTCTGGACTTTTGGTTTTTTATCTAAATTTTGCAGGCTTTTGCACTCATAATTTACAAAAAAAGTGAAAAGCGGTGACCAAGTCGTGCATTTTTATAGTTTTCAATGAATTACTTGTTAACTTTACTTTTGATATGTATATCCAGGGAAATGAATACTGTCCTGAACCTGGAAAACACATTTATATTGATAACTGAGCCGTACCTACCCATGACGGCGGCGTTTATCTACTCGCAAAAGAGATTAAACTTTGACTATCAAATTTGACAACTTTGGTAAGTTTGGATTTGGTCGTGATAACAAGGGCTTAACAAATTTGTGACTATTTAAGCACATATAAAGATAACATATTCGGGAATTTGTTACGTGTAATTGAGGTTCGGTATATTCTCTCTCACACTCTGCAAATAGCTCTTGGAAATCGAGGTGCAAGTTTTTGGTATTGTCAAGCAAATTTAAGAACAGCATTCTGAAACAAATGACTCTTGATTGTCAACACAGGCTGCTTGTTTGTGTTAAGTTTGCGTTGAAACTTATGCAACTGTTAAGTAAATATGACACCCATTCTATTTGACGGAGTCATTTACTAATTGACTGCAACTCAATAGATAACTACGAGTCGAGTGGATAAAAAATATTCTTCTGCAGTGCAATAAGTATGTACCTACTGGTTATAAATGTTAAAAATGAAAACGTACTATATTATCAACATACTTAAGTGACAAGTTACTTATCTTGCGTAAGTTGACCCTTATAATCGAAGCTGACGCTTTCTACATGTGAATCAAGAATATTTTAAATTTCTCAACATATCACGGGCCTTTCATTTTCATCACAACAGTAAACGTAACGGGGATCTGCATTAACTGATTTCAGTGAATCCCGTCTTTTGCGCCTCATAATTTCCAATCAGGCATGTTTGGCATCATGCCGTTTTAAATTCAGTTAAATAATAATACATGTACCTACATGTTGTGATCCAATTAACAATTAATCCTCCCTCCACAGCCTGCTCGGTATTCAATTCAGTTTTGGTTCAGCGTTTCAATTTCGCTTGTAGATACCGTTTTGGTTTGCTCTTCAAATTAAAACGCTGCCAATCAGAGTTTTTATTTAAAGCCTTGACCATCCATTAGTCTGTATTTCATAGATGCCTTGTAAAATTCATGATTCATTTCAAACGGCATAACATTGGTTCTTTCGCTATTTCAACATTTCTTCCTCATATCTTGTTTGTATTTCGTTAGTGCGATTCGATTCTATTTTGTCTTTGTCTGTTCGTCGCTTCAGTTGCTGTGCAATGTTTACACACTTGATTGGCTGCAAATTTTTGGACACAGGCATATATATTATCCAATTATGTACATTGTTAAATCTATTTTTATCACCTTTTTACTTCATGTTGCAATTCAATTATATATCTTCATTACTGCGATTACATTACACTCTAATCGTATAATTCCGCGTCCTAGTTGGATCTTCTTATTCATATTTCTGCTATACTTCGTATCATGCACGACTAGCAAGACACTAAATCCTAACAACACTAAGTTAGAATTGAGTCTAATAACTGTACCGCTATTATACAAATTAGCCAGTTTGGTTAACTGAGATAAACCGCATTGTTCTGAGTTTACTTACAGCGCGTATTAGAATGATTCCACTGTTCTGCCGCTCAGCTCAGTTAGTACACATGATGCGGATGAAGATGGTACAACAAAATACATTCACAGCAGTGACACAGAACGTACACTGCCGGCCAAAAGTTTGAGACCACTGTAAAAATCTTTGTCACCAACAAAATATTTCAAAGTACACATATGATAATGAGCTAATTTGAACACCTGCGTATTCTATTATTATTAAAGAATTTCTAAGAGTCATTATTTATGTTGTTGTTTAAGTTATCATCCTAAAAAGGTCTATTGTTTCAAAACATCAATGAGCGCCGCGCAAGGACCAGGTGGTAGAGTCATTGTAATATTTTTATGATCTGCTCATTACTTATTGTTTTGGGTTTGTTTCGCGTTAACCGATATCAGGGATTATGTTAGCTTCCTAAAACATATTTAGTACCTGAGTTTTTATGGAGTAAATTATTTTCTACCTTATTAGTCTGAGCTCGTCGTTGTTACAGTGAAGACATCTTAAAATGGGAAAAGTTCGCGAAATTAGCAGTGAAACTCGCTCTGCCATAGTTGTTTTATACGGCGAAGGCAAATCTGAACGTGCGATTGCCTCTCAACTTAAGTTGTCGAAGACTTGTGTTCATAACACAATAACCCGATACAAGGAGACTGGCAGTAATCAAGATCGTTCGCGTTCGGGAAGGCCGAGAACTACCACTTCTCGCGAGGATCACTTCATCGTCACTACCAGCAAGCGGAATAGACGCCTAACAGCACCAGAAATCCGCGTAGAAGTGAACAAATCCCGATCAGAACCTGTATCATTGACTACAGTAAAAAGACGTTTGAGAGATGCTAAGTTATTTGATCGCGTCGCCGTTCGAAAACCACTACTAAGGCCACAAAACAAAAAGAAACGGATGCAGTGGGCCCTTACCCATCGAGACTGGACTGAAGAAGACTTTAAACAAGTTCTTTGGTCAGATGAATCCAAATTTGAAATATTTGGTTCAAAACGACGAATTTTTGTTCGACGTAACGTCGAGGAAAAGATGATGCCAGACTGTGTGGTGCCAACAGTCAAGCATGGTGGTGGTTCCATTATGGTCTGGGGATGCTTCTCGGGCCATGGAACCGGAGATTTGGTACGAGTCGAAGGAATCATGAAAAAGGAGCAATATAAACGAATACTACAGCAAAATGCCATTCCGTCTGATTCAAGAATAATTGGAGATGGATTTTTTTTCCAACAAGATAATGACCCAAAACATAGTTCAAAACTATGCAGGGGTTATTTAGAACACAAAGAAACAGAAGGGGTTTTAAAAAACATGGTGTGGCCCCCTCAGAGTCCGGATCTCAACCCGATTGAGCTTTTGTGGGAAGAGCTTGATAGAAATGTGCGCAGTTGTTGTCCCACTTCGCAAGAAGACATGTGGAAGGCTTTACAAGAAAGCTGGAACAATATATCACAAGATACAATCGACAAATTGATTGCTCGTATGCCAAGAATAGTGAAAGTAGTAATAAAATGCAAGGGAGGGTTTTTCGACGAAAAATCTGTATAAAATATGAGCGACATTTTTAAAGTAAATGGTTGATTTTTCTTGATTTTTTTGTTTTCTTCATAATGTATGTGTATTAGGAAATAAGTATTTTAATTCATAATTAAACCTCTTGCTTTGTATTTTGAGTTTTATTTCATTTTCCTACTTTGATGTAGGTGGTCTCAAACTTTTGGCCGGCAGTGTACGTCACCCGGTTAGTTCATTGTTCGGGCGCGTTGGCACAAGCTAATGTAGTCGGCCTAGCAACGTTGCCACTTCCAACGTTCCATTCACCTCTCACCGAGCGTGAACGGTTATGTTGCATACAGCCGCACCCGTTCTAACATCCATATAAAAAAAAAGTTTTCTATTTATGCCTCAATGATCGATGCAACAGAACTAGTGACGTAAGTCCGGGCGCAACGGAACGTGCCCGCTGTTCCCACAGATATAACGACGCAAGCCACGCTATTTATTACAGCGAAATCATTCACGTATTAGCAATCATAATCTTAGAACGATTTTACTAAGAAAAATACTACCTACTTAGTTTGTCTTTCATGTTTCCATGAACAGTGGGAAATAAAGCTTTTATAGTTTTGCTCAGGTGGTCTGGTTTTCCTGTTGTCTGTTTTGTGTGGCATTCATTACTATCGTAACTTTACAGGGTATGTCACAGTCATTGTTTGTTTTAAATTAGGTAGTTCAACCTACCTTATGCATATAACTTCTAGTCTAGAGTTGCTGTCGATTCGGACAAAATTTATTGGGACACAGTGTCCCAACTGACACTTTTGTTAAGGCTAATTCATCGGAAATCGCAATACCTACCTATACCTAACTAATTGATTGAAATTTATTCCAATTTCCCACTAATGGTGGATGGATTGATTAAGCTTCTTCTCCACGTGCATAGGTAGCAAAGACGTCAGAGCGATAGCGATCACGTGTGTTATGTTTGTTTGTTTACTTTACCGATCGATTGCACTCCACCGATTAGTCACTATCACACAAATTGACCACTCGGCGATGATAAAGCACAGCGCTCAGCAACAAACTGATATTTTGAAACGTATGCATTTAAAAAGTTCTCACGACAAAATTAGTTTCTTGTTAGCTTACCACCCAAGGGCAAGAAAGAGATTGTTTTCCTACACCAATTCTTTTCGCTATCGGCCTTCAGCAATAAAACCAGAGATTATCCCTTGGGAAATCTTTGTAGGCGCCTTAGCTATCATCGTAAAACCTAGAAAACTGTTTTTTCAGGTTGGAATTTTACTGTTATGTAAGGCTTCGGTCGCTGTGCCTAGTCAAGAGTTGAACCAGCGCGCGAGGGGACGCATTCACTACCTTTCACTTCCCGCTTTTGTCATGCAGCCGCTCTAGGCGACGACGGGAAGCAGATGGCCTTGCGGCTTGTATAGTGCGCCTTTTAGGCATCCTTTCCCATTCCCATACAACATTTACATGAACACATTCCGAACGCCGCCGGATGTATGCTAAACCTTGCTGTGCTGACTAATCTCAAAACTTGGAAAATCCATGCTTTGCAGATTCAACGAAACTTAAAATTCTATGTATCACGGAATCCTTATTCGAACTAATTTATATCTAATTTTTCTTGTCGGCAAACTGATAAGATGCTAACTTTAGCTTAACATAGAGTTAACCATAGCTATAGTGTATTTCTTTTTCAATAAATATTTTAATTTCATTTCTTACCCCAATTAACCATAACAATCGGGCAATGCGTGTGATATCAATTTAACACGGTCGCCTATAGGCCAACCGCCAAGATTTGTCTTCTCACATAATTTACTTAAAACATAAGAAGCGTTAAACTGCACGTAATAAAAGTTTTATCGAGTGATTATATGATATCACGGCCAAGGAAAAACACCAATAACTAAGAATGAAACTAAGAAGTCTTAGAACATTCGCATGTGTAGTCGACTCGAGGGCCGCGGTAACCTTGGCTTTTGAGCGGCGACTTTCACGGTTAGATGGTCGATGTTACATAAGACGGATAGTTCACACAGGCATCTGCTGTGACGACACCACCGATGCCACTCACCGACGCCAACCGGTTCCTAGAATAGAACCTACCGATGCTAGACTATAAATCGATTCTGTTTGCAGATCGTTAGATACCGATAATACCTATGATTACATACTGAATGATGGTAATTGTCGTGGACAAGTTGATGGTAGCTAACTTGATTTATTATTGATCCTGCGGTTTAGTAAATTGCTTTGGCTATCATAAAGCACTAGACATTTAGAAGCTTTTTATTAAAACTATTGGTTTAACATATTCCTTCGCAACAATGGGGATATCCCCTAGTCTTCCAGAGAATCCGAGACGAAAATGCGTAAACCTCGATATTGAACTCAAATGCGTCCTGCATTTGAGTTCAACTTCGAGGTGTCCCAACAAGCGGTGTCATAGAAAATATTTTTCAATATCTGACTCTTCCCCTAATAAGCACCAATAGAGCCCTCCCTTTCCTAGCCGAATCTAGCATCTGCCAGAAGTTTTTTGTAGATTGTCTTTCTATCTGGCCACAGGGCTTCTAAAACGTCGCCATCTCCGCTGAAGCATAAGAATATGGTTGAGGGAAGATAGCGTCGTGTAAAAGGGGGTATAAGAATCTAAAAACCAAACTAAAAAGTATATCAAATTTTACTCGAAGTCTTAGGCACTGTCTGTCGGTTATTATTAATTTATTTGTTTAAAATCCTATAAAATTTTTAAAATAACCACGTCAAGTGTATTTATAATACCTACAGTGGAATAAGTGAAATACTGATGGGATGGGTTGCATCTGCTTGCGATATCGAATATTACAATGTCTTTTTATAAATGGTGTTTGAATATGTGACTAAAGATGTGTTTTCTATTATCCAGGTACAAGAGCGGGGTGCGCTCAGTGAGGAGCGGGGGCGGCGCAGGCGGCGCGGAGGAGGCGCGGCGCGGCGGCCTCAAGGCGCTGCCGAAGCGCGCCCGCACTCGCTGCAGGGGCATGAACATGGGGCAAAAGCTCTCCGGCGGTGTCAAGGTGAGCCATACTTTATACATAAATGTTAGGTAATAGAGAACTCTGCTAGAACTTTAGAGTTACAGCTCGGAGGGAGACAGGAAGTTGGCCAATGCGCGCCATTTTGTGAAAACTATAGGCATAGAATTTCGCGTTCATAGGAGCGGGACACGGAGCATACGTTTTTGGGCCGGCGCGCAAAAATCAAGATTTGTTTATTTACAAGAAAACTACACAACTTATGAAGAAACTAAGAAATAAGTCATTTCAATAGACCGCAGTGTTCGTGAGATCTCGACCAAATTATGTGCGAAACAGTGCATTTTCATGATATCGTAATTATTTTTTCAATCGTGTTTTCACATTCAAGGAACCAAATATTTTTTAGGAATTTTATGTAATTCGAGTTTTTTACCACGGGGATCCCGTGAATACTGAGATCTAGGCCTAGTCTGACAACCCACCCGTTTCGTCCACGCCTGAACCCTCCCCTGTCGCGTCACTCTCTCATCGGAGATTGAGGGAATAGAGAGATTTCAAATTCTTGCAAATATGTAGCTTAGGTTCTAATTATAGCTAAAGTTAGTACATACACCCTGTTGGGGTATAGCAATTTATTATTTTGTAAAGATTGTAGTGTACCTGTGTTTGCGCACTAAAATATATCCTGCGCACCTGTGGCCGGTCAACGGAGAGCATCGCTCCCTATACAGCTTACTACTCGGAAAGGAAGCTCACAAGGACAAGAAGTAGGAACTTCTTGTGCCTGTGATAATCTTCCTTTCCGTCAGGGTTTTACTTTCACCGTGAATTTGATGATACTCTTTCTCAAAATAGCTATGATTAACAATTTGCAATGCAATGCGGCTGCTTGGTTGATTGCACTTCATTCAAGTCCAGACGCCCACAGTAGACACAATGTTGTTGGTAGAAAGAGAAAGGCATCCTTTCTGAAGGCCCTGTAACAATATAACAGAAATCAAATAATATCCCAAACATTTTTTGGGATATTATTTGATTTCTTATAAAATACCCCGAGTGTGAGGGCTTACGCACTATAATAATAAAAACCTTAGGATAACAGACTCGCACAATTTCCTTTCCGATTTCATCGTGCTAACATTTAACATAAGTTTACGCTACAATGTAGATTAAAATAATTTTTGTTGTATTTTCATTTTTTAGTAGCATGTGTTTTGTGTGATAAATAAATAAACTCAAAAAGGTGGTTGTGAAGTCGTGCTCGTTATGTACTATACCTACATCAGTCAGGAACTATTCCCAGCATTCTTACCTAACACACAAGCTCTGCTATTATCATAATATGGTATCATGATATCCTTACTAATATTGTAAATTCGAAAGTAACTTTGTCCGTCTGCTGTCCATCTGTTACCTTTTCACTCCTAAACGGCTGGACTGATCTTAATGAATCTTTTTCCTGGCCACAGAGATAGCTCTGCTAATTTTGGGACTAAATGATGTGTAATTAAATATCCAGCATTTGTTAATTTTGTTTTTATTAGTTTTAATGATGACCCTAAAAATGCGCCCATCGCAGGTCAGTGTGGCGATCTAAAGGCCTATATTAAGCAGGTCCAGTGCTTTCGACTTATTTTTTATCTATTAGTACTAGTTCAGTTATTTATACAGCCTACGAGTGGAACTGTCTTAAGCTTCATTTGCTCTAGTTTAAGAATCTATTGTTACCTAAACATAAGCTTTTTGATTTCCAAATATATAAATTTCTGAATGAGATGAAAATGATCCCTAAGAATCGTAGTTACTAACACGCCTGTCTTGGTTTTCAGTCGGTGTCGCGCGACTGCACGGCGCCGTTCAAGGCGGTGGTCGCGCGCGAGCTGGCGCCCGAGCCGCCGCGGCCGGCGCGCCTCGACGCTCTGCTCGACGCGCCGCCCGCGCATCCGGACCTACAGATCAAGCATGCCTGGAATCCAGATGACAGGTGACTAGTCTACACTGATAGAGTCTACACATTAGACCCGCCGCAGCCGGCGCGCCTCGACGCCGCCGCCTGCGCATCCGGACCTACAGATCAAGCATGCCTGCAATCCAGATGACGGTGACTGGCCTACACTGCTGTAATCCGATACAGTCTACCTACTCATTGGAGCCGCCGCAGCCGGCGCGCCTCGATCTGCAGATCAAGCATGCCCGGAATCCAGTTGACAGGACAGGTCTACACTTGTTTAAAAATGGCGCTTCGGGCAGCCACCTAAGGAGATCGAAACTAAAACTGAGACAAATGTCTTACGTCTTTGCCTGTGTACTCTGTAAAACGAGACAAAGACGCAAGGCTGCGATACTCATCCATTTTATCTAGAATTCTTGAGAGAGTAAATTTAAGCCGGCCTTACAAAGCAACCGGAGGCCTGGACTAGTGACTTCAGCGTGGATAATTGTATGAAAAAACAAAAGACAATCGTTTTTAGCTATTAAAGCTTTTAAAAAAACCTGTAATCCCTTCTCTCCTAATTTTCTTAGTCTTAATTATAATGCCTCTCTCTCTCTATTCCAGATCATTAAACATATTCGTAAAAGAAGAAGACGCGTTAACGTTCCACCGGCACCCAGTTGCCCAAAGCACAGACTGCATCCGAGGCCGCGTGGGCTACTCGCGCGGGCTGCACTGCTGGGAGGTGGTGTGGCCGGCGCGACAACGCGGGACGCACGCGGTGGTCGGCGTGGCTACCTCACACGCGCCGCTGCACTCGGTCGGGTACCAGAGCCTAGTTGGAGCCACGGATCAAAGCTGGGGCTGGGACCTCGGCAGAAATAAAGTAAGTTGCCACACAGATTGCTTTGTACCCATCCTTATCTTGTGGATACTGAACTAAGCGGTTCTCCTCTGCCTCCCATCATTCGTACATCTAAGGGTTTGGAACTCGCTGCCTGCTTCTGTTTTTCTGGCCAATTTTTTTATTATAATGGAGTTATGTTACACAGTGACTATGCCACTCCCGTTAGAGATCAATTATTTTTATTATAAAGATGGCAAAACACTCAAACTCAACATAATAGAAATAACAGTACCTTAAAATATAGAAGTATAATATAACTTTAACCATAATATATCCAAAATAGACGAAGTACCTAGAGCAAATAATGTTCTTAGGCGTAATAATTGACGAAAATATGAATTGGAAATCTCAGGTAGACTTTGTTAGTAAAAAGATAAACAAATTTGTTTAAGCTCTCTAGGACAAATAAAAAACGTCACTAACATCAAAACTGCCATTACGTCGTGTCACTCGTATAAAGGATCGGTACTTCGTTATGGTTTAGTAATGTGGGGCAATAGTATTTTTAGCGCCAAAAAAATGCATCAGAGTAGTATGTGGAACCCTGATTAATCTTCCAAACCGTTTTATAAGGATCTTGGCTTGTTGCCTCTACCATCGCTTTATGTTTATGAAATCTCAAATTTTGTTAGGAATCATGGATGTTCCACAAAGCATGTGACAAAAATCCTAGGCAATGTAGAGGCCAGAATAGGCTTATTCTAAAAGATACTTCAAAATCAGCGAGACATCAAAAAAGCTGCTTGACTATGTGTAAAAATTTATAAAAAGGTACCTAATGAATTTAAATGATTGAATGACCATTTATTTAAAAATAAGTTATTTAACTGGCTAAATGAACGCAATTTTTATGACATTAATGAATTTATTAGTTATATGCCTTAGACATAAGTTAATTATTTGCATGCTATAGAATAGCTAAACTTGAGCTCATAATCAATTTTAATCACCTTGTATACAATGTTTTATGCAATAAAAATATGATTTCATTTCAAAATAACGTTTGCCACATGACAATGCATGGCCACCTCCATGAGGAATGTGGATAACACTGTGCTGATTACAAACCTATTTTATTCTCCCTCATCACAATCGATGAGAAGGATTGTAAATACATACTTAGCTACATAACTCGCAAATAAAGCTTCACTAGCATTTTGTCTTGCTCGGAGAACGGGGAAGACAAATGCTATATCTCCCAGCACTTTCTCATTGTCCTGGACATAGTGAATTTTCATTTGATATTTTGGTGGTGTCTGGGAGCCTATGGGGCCTAGGAGAGGCCGAGGCATTTACTAGGTAATAATGATGTTGACTTTCTCTAAGCTAATAAAGTAAGAAACTAGAAAGAAAATCAAGTTATTGGTTGAACCAGTAAATAAATTTAAGCAGAAGAATAAAAAAACAACGTTCTAACAAGTGTCTCTACCATGTGAATAGGGCCCGCCTTAGCTTAGGCCTCAAACTAATATTACTCAACTCCTCATTCGTAACTATGGTTCCAGGTATACCACAACGCGAAAGGCAACGGCGGCAGCGGTACCACATACCCGGCGCTCCTGCGGCCCGACGAGCAATTCCTAGTTCCCGACAGACTGCTGGTGGTCCTAGACATGGATGAGGGGACGCTGGCCTTCTGTGCTGACGGACGGTACCTGGGGGTCGCCGCGAGAGGCCTGCGCGGGAAGACCTTGTATCCTATAGTGTCAGCCGTGTGGGGACATGCTGAGATTACTATGAAGTACATCGGTGGATTAGATCGTGAGTATTTTATACTATTATTGCAGAGAGAAAGCGGGATAAAGCACGACCTGGACCATACAAAATATGTGTAAGCCAGGTGGGATGACGATCTGCGAAAGACTGCTGGCAGATACTGGATCCACCAAGCTATAGACAGGGAGCTATTGCGCTTATTAGAGATGCATATGTCCAACAGTGAGCTCGCAGGGGTCGATTATGAGGAGGAAATAGCGGGAGACAAAGAGAAGATTGGCTAGAATGGCCAGCCTTCTCTGTTCGCCCAAAAATCAAATGACACATAGGCCCGTATTATGAAAGCTTGGACATCGATATATGCTTGAGTAACGATTTTCTATGGCAAAAGTGTTATACTAGCATAGATGGATGACTGAGCATAGTTTCATAACACGAGCCTTAGTGTTATTTCAAATTTTCTATGACATGTATGTCCATGGCCCTCTCTTTGTCCTATTTTTTAACAATACCTACTGCAAGTACAAGCTTCCTTTTAATTTCCAGCGGAGCCGCTACCCCTAATGGAGCTCTGTCGGCGCGTGATCCGCCAGCGCGTCGGTCGCGGCCGCCTGCGCGCCGCCGCCTCGCGCCTCGCGCTGCCTCCCGCGCTCACCGCCTATCTGCTGTACCGCGCGCCCTAACCGGAGCCCAACCAGTACGCAGTACCGCCGGGCTAGTGACTGGTTCATCGCCCGAACCGCCTCACCGACGATACGAACCACTTTACTGTCTAGCATCTACGAGGTCCGCTACTGTGCGTTATGGACACTATCTGTTATACCGTGCGCCCTAACCGGAGCCCAACTAGCGCGCAGTATCGCCGGGGTAGAGCCCGAACCGCCTCATCAACGATACATACCACATTAACTGCCGAGCATCTATGCAGCGAGGTCGTCTACATTGTTATGTGCTCGGACGTATCTGTTATACCACGCGTTCTAACCCGCAGTCAATAACCGGGCTAGTCGCACGAACCAACTACCAACGATACAAACAAGCATCCCATCGCCCCATCTTCAATGCTGTTATGTCCATGCCTGGGTTGAGTTCTATCAGCTAATGATACAAACTCAACTCGGCCTCAGCGGTGTCAAAACAAACTATAAAGCTACCTATCTCTAGATCAGTAAGTCGAGCCTCAGTGGTGTCAACATCGGGTACGTTAAAAGCGCGTCGCTACTCGAGGACCTCACATAGTCATGTGCGTCATAGCAATGTGTTCCAGAAACGTATATCACCAATTTCACTGACTATAGACATTAGCTACGGCAGAAAGCGATCACATAGCAAACCGCCCGTAGAGTCTAGATTTAACCATACCATCGGCGTTTTAATGACATGTCTTCCTAAAAAAACGAGTTTTGCGCTAGCGTAAAAATCAAGAGCCTTTGCTTATCTGTCAACTATATACCCATTCGTAATTTAAGGACGTAGGAGAGGATTCGTAAAGAAAACGTGCTGGCATATAGACTGGTGAAAGATATCGCAATAATTCAGAATACAGAATAGACGTCCAATATTAGTGCAGTGATAAATCATTTTGTTAATTGTGAAAATGACGTTGGTACTACAGTTTGTGAAGACAGTGTAAGGATTGACTTGTGAATAAGATTTATTCAATAAACAGTACAGTAGAGCAGATTTATACATAGATGATTCACTCGAACAGTGGGCTTAGTGTGTTCCATTTGCTTCTTGTTTACTTGTGTACAAAGTGGCTGGAATACGCTGTTACGTAGTAAAGCTCGCTTAGTTTTCCAGCTCTAATGTTGGGCTAAAAGATGTCTTAAGCTATCATCTTTTCTTTCAAGGCTTAACGAAAGGGATGTTTTATTTTATCTGTGTGATTTTGATTTATCATAAGTTTACTCTTTGGGTTGATCATACTATGTCCATAGTTTGGTGAGTTTGGAGATGCCAAAGGCCAGTATAGTGGCAAGTGGTCGCAATTAATGGTCGAGCGCGGTTGCGCCAACCAAATCGTTGGAGCATCGTCGAGTAACGGTTCCAGATTGCCGACTTAAACCGGCACCGAGGACACATAACTTATTTGTAAGCACACAAATCTGTTATCTCTAGACATTTCTAGGTATTTTTTACATCCCCTGCAGAGACACGACACGAATACCTTTTATTTTAATGTTATCTGTGATAATACTTTAATGACAAATTTCACTCGGAACTTAATTTTTTGAATTTCATATGTTTCTTTTTCTTTTCTGATCGATTGACTAGATTCTTCCCTGTCGAATATTTATCGAGTCTCATTCTTATAGTTAAGTGGGTCTGCAATAGATTTGTCAGTGAGATGGGTCTTCTGTTACCTTAGAATACTGAGTATTAATTCAAGCCAATTTCATGGCTTTTGTTTATCGACATGATAAAACATTCACGAATCTCTATGAAAGGCCATTCATAGTATTTCTTTTATTTGCGAACGAAATAAGATGAAGGAAATGGACTTGAATTAGTACTATACATATTTTGTTTTCGTAAATTAGACTGGCAGTAAATACAGGATTTTCAAATGATTTTTCAATTCTTATGAGCGTTACGTGTAAAGCCATATTGATCTCTGAGAATCGCGGTCTCTGCCTGTAATCACGCGTGCGTACTACAGACAGAGAAACGTGTTTACTTGTTTATTTAATAATTTAGAAGAACAAGTGCAAGTTATGTAAACTCACGAGCCTCTGCAATTATTGATAACTATTATTAGAATGTGATTGTTGGTATAACAATAGCATTACGGCGGGTCGCCGCCTCTAGGCCAGTGCACCGTTGGCAATCTTACATTACTATATTATAGTTCAGTAAGCGACTGGTTTAATTTTAGTTAAATATTTTAATTCCTATTGTAAAAACGTGTGAGTGTGTAATGTACATATATATTTTAATGTACGCATCGCATAGACAAGCGTCACCGGGATTATGTGCTTGTACATTCGTTTAGATTATTAGGAAATATAAAGCTAATCAATGTCTTCATTTTGTCTTCTTTGCGACGAATTAGACTGTAGCATGTAGGTATGAATGAATCAATGATTGATAGAATTTTTAATGCACTATTTGTCAGCCATTTTGATCCAAATTAGGTGTAAACTATTACAATGGTGTAATGTAAGTACTTCCATTTTAATAAAGATTTTTTCGGTGTAGTTCGTACTGCATAGTAGATAACCCGTGTGGAGCTCACCTTATATTGCTGTTGATATTCACATTTTAACTCCATTAGACATTGTATATCCCTAAATGTATTTTGTAATCTGACTAGCGCTGCATTATCATTTTTGTTGTGATGAGTTTTATGTGAATATTGACGCGTGAGAGTTAAAATTTATAAACTGCCAAATGCGTTGTGTGTTTGGAGAAATGCACGGTGTGTGTTTGAGTGAGTGAGCTTGAGCTCCGACGAATGACGCGGTGTTTTACCTTGAGAGTAAGAATATAATCATGAATTACGTAATACACCAAGCTCGTTGTATTGTTGAATCGGTCCCTTGCAGTGAACCCCTCAGAAGGACCAACACTTCCTCATTTTACGACACCCACAGTTTGATTGTTTTATTTGCGACATTAGGAATCTGTCTCCCGTACTTCTGTCTATATCCTAACGACCAGGGGTTCACTGTAAAGGATCAGGATATAATTATTAGATGAAAATAACCATTTCAAATCTATGAACCGTCAAATTTAGTCCTGTATATATTTAAATGTTTATGAGTTATGCGGTGTTTAATGAATTATTGTAAGTGAAATGCATTTTAGTTTCATAAGTTTTAGGCAATATTTTTAATGGTCATTTCTAAAAGATAACTGCTCGACAGTCGAATCTCTTAGGTACAATGATTAAAAAAAATAGGAAAACGATTGGAATAAATATAACTGGTTAAGAAAATAATAAATAATATGAATTAAACACATTGTTTTTTATTTACTTACTTTTTTTTATATATTAATATAAAAAAATTATTTCTCTGTTTTGTATTTCTGTTTAGTTAATAGACACTTCGGGATGTACTTAGCTATAGACCCAACTTTTAAATGGGCCTCTGCCCTGTTGAGCGGCGCAAATCTCACGTCATGCCTTAAATTACGTGTGGACTGAATTGTCAGTGCGGAGAGGATAGAACTCTGAGTACTGAAACCTCAGAGGGATAGAATCAGAAGTTTTTATTTGTCTATTTTCGGTGTTTATCAAGTCACGATGTCGCCTACAGACAGACAGATGAGTTTTTCTAGTTACTGTTTTTCTCTTAAAAAATATTAATAATTCAGTTACAAATTCCTTCGAATATCCTCTCACATCACTAATTTTTATGATTTCTACGATCAAAAACACTTTGCCGGACTGAAGCGCGGCTTGAATGACCGGCCACACGCACAAGTACGTGCAAACTAAATTTGCGCATTCCCATCGTCAGCATGTCAACGATTACACAAGCCGCGCTTCCGGGCTAGCGCGATCTACCGTCTTGCCGTTCACACGCTCCGTTTTACCTGCGCAAACTGGTTTGTGCAAGCATGCTTGTAAGTAAGATGAATGGCGTGTTTATTTAGGTCTGAAATTTGGCTATAAATCTGTCTGAAACTTGGTGTAAATGTACCTACATAAGTAGATAGTAGTTGCTTTTAGTATTCGGCGTAGTCATTTAACGTAGAACCATCGAAGAAAGGGACTTAATTATCTAGCTCGGTGTAGAACCTACGGAACGTAGGTAGGCTACTATTTTTTTTTGTGTAGAACATAATCAGTGTGTCTACCATGCATGAGTTGTCACAGTTAGATGGTGTGACGTTACTACAGTAGTTACGTAAATAATAGTACCGCGCATTTAATTACCCAACTATCCGCTGGTGGCGCTGTTCAAGTTTTCATACATTTTTTTAACTACAGTCGCTAGCGAGTTTATTTATTTATTTGGTACACAAAACACATAACAAGCAATAACAATAATAGAACACAAAAATCGGAGAAAATATGAACTGGCTTGACACGTAATGTGTCTATGTGCACTCAACAAATAATTAGGTATATTGAGTAGAAATGTAAACAAAAGTTTAGATTGGTTTGAAAACGGTGATACAAAACAAAAACAAACAATAAAAATAAGACCAGATATATAAAATAACACAAAACAGCAATACCTATGTATTTAATGGTGACTTCAGGATACAGTGGCTATGTTGCTCACAAGCATCATATCCCCTGCAGTTCGAATGGAGGATGTCCTTAGCAGTTTTAACAAAACCATACAAACTAGGACAAAATATGTCCAACACTATATGCGACTTTAATAGCTCAGTATATTCGACGCGTCTCCAAGGACTGAACATTAAATCTGCATAACCTATCTTCATAGCTCAAAGTAGAGCGCCCGGGTTGTTGACGATAAATTAGTTAAAGATTGTATATAACTCATGGTAGACATAATATTAGTACCGCGCTTTTTAGTACCCAACTATCCGCTAGAGGCGCTGTTCAAGTTTTCATAATTTTTTTTAACTACAGTCGCTATTGAGTATAGATTGTTAAAACTCATGGTAGACACACAGAGCTACTTCACCACTTTACTTTTAGGAAAGACGAGCGAAACCGTGTTCAGAAGCTAGTCTTGTAAATTGCCGCTAGATGTCGCAGTACTTCAAAACTTATCTGAGACTAGATGTCGCTAGTAAAAAGTGACCAAGGCTAGATCGCGCTAACGAAGCGTTTCGGGTTCCGTTTAAGTAAATAGGAGTGTATTCAACAGCCAAATCAAATATAAAAACAAATTTATTTTTGCATTTGAGACCAACCGTCTCAATATTATAAGCATAATTGGTACATGATTTTAATGTAACATAAAATATATATAATATAAGTTACATTTTATGAAAAGACATTATACTACTAATACAGTCTCTTCAACCAAACCAATAATTTAATAAATTATATATTTTTTTCTTCAAACATTATAAATTAGTTGGTTGGTATATACTAGTAATAGATATAATAAAATTCGTTTTTTATTTTAGTATCCATGCGTAAGTGAAGAGACTAGAAAATTCAACACAGCTTGTGTTTTCGGCTTAGATTTAGCTGTGTGGATTGTCCATCATTATTTATTAAATTGTACCCATCTATTAATATAAAAGCAAAAAATACTGCACAACTGGTAGACTAAAGTACCACATAAATTTATCAGTAAATAAATTCAAACAAATTGTCAAACCCTTCCTGTGCAAAAAGCGTTAGTTTAGCTAGAACATCAGATAATCTCTAGCTAGACGATAAAAAAGCTTGGGACGGGTTTTGCTCCAACTCTAAAAATAACAACAGGTTTTGTTTCTTCGTCGCTTCACTTTAGTCTACATACACTACACATACCGAACATCTACGACAGAAACCAAAACACCACTTTAATTCCGTGTCAGTATTTAATTTAGAAAACTTTATTAAGTGCACATTTATTGTAATGAAAACAAAGTTTTTGATTCTTGACATAACTCTGAACGGACTAAAAATATTGGGAGGGTACCTTTGAATAAAAACATCGAACACCATCGGCGCTATC
The DNA here is from genome assembly GCA_963662085.1 of Eupithecia inturbata. Lineage (NCBI taxonomy): Eukaryota > Metazoa > Arthropoda > Insecta > Lepidoptera > Geometridae > Eupithecia > Eupithecia inturbata. The sequence continues at coordinate 8,551,410 of OY759195.1, forward strand.
TGTCAAAATCTTTACCCGTGCCATCAAAATAACGTTTGCCCTAAAAAACTAGGCCAGAGACATACTTTTTCAAATACACTTAACAGTATCCTTGGTCCTTTATTATATAATATAATAAATGTATTAGCCCTTAAATTATAAAAGTGTTATTAATTTATGTAGATGAATTAATTTATGATTAATTAATGTTGATTGTATAATATAACTAAGACATTTATAATTAAACTGTGAATTTATGATTACGTAATGATAAAACGAAATTATGAAGACTGATTAAAACTGTAAAATTTACAAACGTTAATTATTGTAATAAATATTGATTATTTTAAAACTAAAACACTTGCTTCTCTCTGTACTCTAAGCCAATTCACGGTCGAAACCGAGGAAAGTCGATACGGCGGGAGTCGATACCGAGGGAAGTCGAAACGCAGGGAATCGATACCGGGGTAACAAATCCCTACCAAAGTTTGCATTCTATGTATCTATTGCTTACATGTAGATCTAGATAGAGTTAGTTTATTGACATAGTAAGAACTCAATGCAAACATTAAAAGCTCATTTTCTCCTAGGACTTGCTTGGGGCATTCTAGTGTCCATATTTCTGTAACTCCCATTCTCTATTGTCAAGAGGGCAGGCAGACTCCTTTCATGAAATACTAGCTGCAGCCCGCGGCTTCGCACGCTTTTTTTCGGAATAAAAGGTAGCCTATGTCCATCCCCAGGATACCATCTACCTCGCTGCCAAATTTCACCGAGATCCGTTTAGCCGTTCTTGAGTTATAAATAGTGTAACTAACACGACTTTCTTTTATATATATAGAAGGTAGATATATATTAGGTCCTTACATATGAAATTGGCGTTTTGTATGGGAGGAACAAAAAGTCGAATATTTTTTAATATAATATATTTAATTAATCAAAGTATGAACCATTATTTTCTATGCACTTTTGCCATCTTATAGGTAGTTCATTGATCCCTTTACTAAAAAAACCAGTCGGACGGGAATCAATAAAATCTTTGAAGGCGATTTGGACTGCCCCATCGGAGTTGAATTTTTTCCCTTGCAAGAAGTTATCCAAATTTCGAAAAAAATGGTAATCTGTTGGAGCAAGGTCCGGGGAGTACGGAGGATGTCTTAGACTTTCCAATTGAAGCTCTTCTAATTTAGTAGCCGTCTGTTGCGCAGTGTGTGGTCTAGCGTTGTCGTGAAGCAGCAGTGGCGTGGAGCGATTGACCAGCCTAGGTTGTTTAGCCGCTAGCTTTTCCATCATGGTTTGCAATTGCTGACAATAGACATCAGCCGTAATAGTCTGGCCAGATTTGAGAAAACTGTAATGAACAATACCGGCACTAGTCCACCAAACGCTTACAAGTAACTTTTTTGGGGTTAATTTTCGCTTGGGGCAGGATTTGGCTGGCTGGCCAGGATCCAACCATTGCGCTGAGCGCTTCCGATTATCGTAAAGAACCCATTTTTCATCACAGGTAATGATTCGGTTTAAAATACCTTCATTATTGTGCCGGTTTAGTAATGTAACGCAGCAGTCGACGCGCGTTTGCCGGTTTGCTTCAGTCAATTCGTGAGGTACCCACCTTTCAAGCTTTTTAATCTTCCCAATTTGCTTCAAGTGAATTAAAACAGTTTTATCACTAACATCGCAGCCTGCAGCTAACTCGGACGTGGTTTGCGATGGATCCGCTTCCACAATAGCCTTCAACTCTTCATTATCAACTTGAGTCTCAGGCCGTCCACGGGGCTTGTTCTGCAGGTCAAAATTTCCAGAACGAAAACGTTGGAACCAAAAACGAACTGTGTTTTCTTTTGCAACACGACCGCCATACACATCATTCACCCTTCGAGTTGTTTCCGCAGCACTAGTGCCACGGCGGAACTCGTACTCGTAAATAATGCGATATTTTAAGTTTTCCATTTTGTAAAATGAGTGACGCAAACAGAAAAAAACAGAAAAAAAACAAATGAATGACGATCATCGAAGCACAAATACATGAGTCTATAGCTGTACAAATTTGAATTTGGAATTCCTTACCAAAGAGGAGAAATTTGTGATTAAAGTGGCCAGTACGAAAAACGCCAATTTCATATGTAAGGACCTAATAGATGAGACTCACTAAAGAGAATAGACTACGTATTTGCTTTTTTATCCGCGTGCACAAGCGTGGTACAAGCTAGTTTAATTATCTCAGGAACGAAGTCCACTGCTGGACATAGGCCTCCCCAAAGAAATAGTGAAAAAGCTATGGCGATAAGTAATTGTTTAATGTACCTACTATTGTGAGTGAAACGCATCAAATAGGAGAAATGGATAGAAATAAAAATATTGAGTAAATGAATATAACACATTGCTTTTTATTTACTTATAAAATTTATAGATTTGTATAACTATTTTGTAGGACGGATCAAAAATAAATAAAACTTGTGTGTCACTTCTACCGAAATTAACATTTAATTCTAGTTAGCAAAACGCAGTAAAACCCTTGACGCAATTAATTTTACTTATATCCGGTAGACATGATTGGCACAAAGTTTAGAATTACAATCAAGATCAATCATTCTTAGTACAATAATCCAAATCGTCTTAATATTTCTAGATTCTAAAATACATAAATACCTAATAATAATACATCTACAATACATAACATCTAATTACTTACTTACTATACAAAACTTAATTCTATTCGCAGAGAGTATGATATTCGACCAAGGTGTCGTCGGTGATGATGATGGTGTTTTCATCCATAAAGTCTTGCGGCAGCACAATTTGGGCAGTCAACTCACTCAGGCCGCCGATAAGCTCGTTAAGAGAAGCCTGAAATAAAGAATTTATTTGTAAAAATACCCCTGAAATTCAAATACGTGTAGTAAGATATCGCCCACATCTCGCCTTGTCTTAAAAATATTTTAAGGCGAAAGTTTGTGAGTTAAGATGAAAAAATGTTTGTTACATTTCATAAAAAATATCATTCTCTGTGGTATAATATAATGTATGTTATCTAGTACCCATAATACAAGTTGTGCTTAGCTTGGGGTTAGATGATGCTGGGTGAATTGTCCAGCATTATTTATTTATCTCTCACAAACTACTGAGCATGTGCCAACAGCAAAACAAGATGAAATTTGCCAGACATGTAGAACATAATCGCTGCTAATTTTTAAAATTTTAATATTTTCCGTGGGACCTGTGTGTCTACCATGAGTTTTAACAATCTATACTCGCTAGCGACTGTAGTTAAAAGAATGTATGAAAACTTGAACAGCGCCTCTAGCGGATAGTTGGGTACTAAAATGCGCGGTACTAATATTTACGTAACTACTGTAGTAACGTCAGGCGATCTAACTGTGACAACTCATGGTAGACACACTGAATTCTTCTTTATTAGAAGTAGACAACGTTTATAAATGAGATCCGCTATCTGCCAGTAAAAGTCGCGTCAAAATCAAACAGAATTTGGTGTTTTGTTTTATGTAAAGAGTTTGCGATCATAAAAGTAAAAAGCGTTATTTTGACTTTATAAACGGACACTTCAATAATTTTATTTATTTTTATAGATGTATATATATTTATACATCTACACAATACAATACAATACAAAAGACATTACATAAGACGCAAGAACAATGGGCGGCCTTATCGCTTAGAAGCGATCTCTTCCAGGCAACCTTTCACCATCTATACAAATGATGAGACTTACCTTGGTTTCCTTGAAATCTGACAGCATATGGTCCATACCAGGATCTTCCCTCTCGAACTGGCCCGCCAGTGCTTTTAAATGGTTATCGAGCAGGGAAGTGTCCAACTCTCTGCTAGCATCGTCCCTGAGAACCCTGCAACAAATGTAAAGCAAATGTAGTACTGTTCTAAAATCAACTAAGCTGTACAGAACAATTTTTTTTTTCACTAAAATTCTCTGCGTCACGAATGCGTCGTGACTCACGATGATTTTACTTTAAAATACCAACTTTAGAATAAGTTTACGGGTTTTTAAGAAACCACCTTAAAACACTCTCGACTAAGTCACCTTTCATACACTAAACTAAATCTAAATCGGTTCATCCGTTAGATACTCATTAAACACTTTTAACGTCTGTTCTTATCGGGGGGTTTAAAAACCTGGGACGGCCAACTGGTCTACGCCCCAATAGTTTGAGGGATTATACGACTTCTTGACAGCCATATACATATATAGTGACTCTGGTATATCTTAGAAGAAGGCAGTTAGAATGTGATAGTTAATTAAGTATCCGCCTCCGAGTAATCTCCGCGCCAGTGAGGCAGGTGACGGCGGCCAGTGCAGATGTCCCCGCGTTTCTCAACGCGCGCCCAGTCCACGCACAGTCGCAGGGCCTGCTTGGTACATAGTGACTCTGGTATATGTTAGAGAAAGGAGGCTACAGTGTGATAGTTACCTAAGTATCCGCCTCCGAGTAATCTCCGCGCCAGTGAAGCAGGTGACGGCGGCCAGTGCAGATGTCCCCGCGTTTCTCAACGCGCGCCCAGTCCACGCACAGTCGCAGGGCCTGCTTGGTACATAGTGACTCTGGTATATGTTTGAGAAAGGAGGCTACAGTGTGATAGTTACCTAAGTATCCGCCTCCGAGTAATCTCCGCGCCAGTGAAGCAGGTGACGGCGGCCAGTGCAGATGTCCCCTCGTTTCTCAACGCGCGCCCAGTCCACGCACAGTCGCAGGGCCTGCTTGGTACATAGTGACTCTGGTATATGTTTGAGAAAGGAGGCTACAGTGTGATAGTTACCTAAGTATCCGCCTCCGAGTAATCTCCGCGCCAGTGAAGCAGGTGACGGCGGCCAGTGCAGATGTCCCCGCGTTTCTCAACGCGCGCCCAGTCCACGCACAGTCGCAGGGCCTGCTTGGTACATAGTGACTCTGGTATATGTTAGAGAAAGGAGGCTACAGTGTGATAGTTACCTAAGTATCCGCCTCCGAGTAATCTCCGCGCCAGTGAAGCAGGTGACGGCGGCCAGTGCAGATGTCCCCGCGTTTCTCAACGCGCGCCCAGTCCACGCACAGTCGCAGGGCCTGCTTGGTACATAGTGACTCTGGTATATGTTAGAGAAAGGAGGCTACAGTGTGATAGTTACCTAAGTATCCGCCTCCGAGTAATCTCCGCGCCAGTGAAGCAGGTGACGGCGGCCAGTGCAGATGTCCCCGCGTTTCTCAACGCGCGCCCAGTCCACGCACAGTCGCAGGGCCTGCTTGGTACATAGTGACTCTGGTATATGTTAGAGAAAGGAGGCTACAGTGTGATAGTTACCTAAGTATCCGCCTCCGAGTAATCTCCGCGCCAGTGAAGCAGGTGACGGCGGCCAGTGCAGATGTCCCCGCGTTTCTCAACGCGCGCCCAGTCCACGCACAGTCGCAGGGCCTGCTTGGTACATAGTGACTCTGGTATATGTTAGAGAAAGGAGGCTACAGTGTGATAGTTACCTAAGTATCCGCCTCCGAGTAATCTCCGCGCCAGTGAAGCAGGTGACGGCGGCCAGTGCAGATGTCCCCTCGTTTCTCAACGCGCGCCCAGTCCACGCACAGTCGCAGGGCCTGCTTGGTACATAGTGACTCTGGTATATGTTTGAGAAAGGAGGCTACAGTGTGATAGTTACCTAAGTATCCGCCTCCGAGTAATCTCCGCGCCAGTGAAGCAGGTGACGGCGGCCAGTGCAGATGTCCCCGCGTTTCTCAACGCGCGCCCAGTCCACGCACAGTCGCAGGGCCTGCTTGGTACATAGTGACTCTGGTATATGTTAGAGAAAGGAGGCTACAGTGTGATAGTTACCTAAGTATCCGCCTCCGAGTAATCTCCGCGCCAGTGAAGCAGGTGACGGCGGCCAGTGCAGATGTCCCCTCGTTTCTCAACGCGCGCCCAGTCCACGCACAGTCGCAGGGCCTGCTTGGTACATAGTGACTCTGGTATATGTTTGAGAAAGGAGGCTACAGTGTGATAGTTACCTAAGTATCCGCCTCCGAGTAATCTCCGCGCCAGTGAAGCAGGTGACGGCGGCCAGTGCAGATGTCCCCGCGTTTCTCAACGCGCGCCCAGTCCACGCACAGTCGCAGGGCCTGCTTGGTACATAGTGACTCTGGTATATGTTAGAGAAAGGAGGCTACAGTGTGATAGTTACCTAAGTATCCGCCTCCGAGTAATCTCCGCGCCAGTGAAGCAGGTGACGGCGGCCAGTGCAGATGTCCCCTCGTTTCTCAACGCGCGCCCAGTCCACGCACAGTCGCAGGGCCTGCTTGGTACATAGTGACTCTGGTATATGTTTGAGAAAGGAGGCTACAGTGTGATAGTTACCTAAGTATCCGCCTCCGAGTAATCTCCGCGCCAGTGAAGCAGGTGACGGCGGCCAGTGCAGATGTCCCCGCGTTTCTCAACGCGCGCCCAGTCCACGCACAGTCGCAGGGCCTGCTTGGTACATAGTGACTCTGGTATATGTTTGAGAAAGGAGGCTACAGTGTGATAGTTACCTAAGTATCCTCCTCCGAGTAATCTCCGCGCCAGTGAGGCAGGTGACGGCGGCCAGTGCGGAGGTCCCCGCGTCTCTAGCGCGTCTCTCTACTCGCCCCCAGTCCACGCACAGTCGCAGGACGTGCTTGGAACGTGCCGGGATTATTGTGTTGTTGCCGAGGAGCTGTGCGGTTGAGGCGATGGAGTTGTATTGCACTGGAAGGTAGGTGTCTTTTTGTACTTAAACTTTTAATAAATACCTAAAGACTCCATAGACAAAACTTCATATCTTGGATGTATCACATCACCATCTTCAATGGTCTGCGATCGTCCACTAAGAAACTCAAAATTAATTTAGTTTACGAATTTGCCAAAATCGGCACGCCCCGCGGCGATTAGCAATCGGAAACTTTTTATAAATAAACTATTATCAATGCTGGACAATACACACAGCACTATCCGCAAGCTAAGCAGAACTTGTGTTATGTATGGGTACTAGATGACTGATATACTTACCTCAGAATAATCAAAAGCAACTCAGATTAGTGCACGTCTCAAATGACCAATTTTTGACTGGTTTTCATTGAAAACTGTCAAATAATCGCGACTTGAGACGTACTCAAATGTAAGTTGCGTTTGAGTATTCGGGCGTTAATACAGTATATTACATAGATAGATATTTTTTATAATACATAGAAAATACCCAGAACACCCGGAACAAATATTTGCTGATCGTACAAACATTTGTCCCAAGGCGGGAATCGAGCCCGCAACCTCCTGCGTCGCAGGACCTTCGCCCGCCGCGCCACATCGGTGGTGCGTGTGATGTGAGATGTCTTTGCACTTACGGTTAAAAAGCACTGTCGCGCTCACGAAAGCGGGTGCATAAGACTTATTGTATAACTGCAGTGCGATTTGTTCGCGCGCCTCGCAGCGAACCAGCGCCGTTTCTCCGTAGGTCACCGGGCCGTGCCAGCGAACTGTGTCACCGCTTGAGCAGCCGAATAACTTGATCTGGAGAGGAAATACGGATTGTACTTTTCAAAGTGGTTTGTTTCCTTTAGACCTTACAGGACTCTTGGACACGTCACAAAATCCGAGTTACATAATGTAAGTAAAACTAGGAAATGAAGTGATTGATCACTTAGATTTTTTGTTCACTTCAATATTTTTAAAGTAAAGTAAAGAAACGAACAAGAAAACTTTACCTTGTTAGGTTGTAAACTCACCTACTGAGTTGAGAACTATAGATAACCCAAATTTATTAAAATTTAATTTTAAATAAATTTTGTTGAAGGGGTGTTACTATTCGATAGTTGAATTTATTAATGCTGCCATTATTTTATCATAATTTTGTGATTTGACATCATACATACGACACAAACACGTAATTCACCACACTCGATTTGTTTTCATCGCGGGTTAAAAATAAAAAATAATAATAAGAATCAAGGAAGGCGTTACTTACATTTCGAGAAAGATTGTTGTTCTTATCAACAGTCAAAAACAAAATGGCTGCATAAGGTATAAACGAATTTGGCGCGAACATAATTGGCAATGGCCTGCACTCGCCAGGACCAAAAGTCATACAAAACGCATCTCTGCTTTCAACACCCGGCACGTCTATAGTGAAGCCCTCTCCTTGTATCTGACATCGGATGTGAACTTTCTTGTCTGTAGAGTTCTTTAGACTGAGCTCTTTTCTTCCATTTCGGACCCATGATATAATGTTGTGGTTGGTCCTAATGGGGAAGATTTTTGGTTTGTCTTCGCCGCCGGTCACTTCGATGCCTGTTTTGATGCCGCTGTTGAGCTCTTCGAAGTAAATAGTGCTGGAAACGGAGAACCAAATATTGTAATTTTTTATTGTACGGGTATAAAGACTATAGAAAGAAGCCTGTGTCTAGAAGTGGGTGCTCACGGGCTGAATAGTAAGACAGCTATGAAAATCAAGGATAGATAAATAGATAGCTGATAACTTTACGGCACTTCCTAAGACAAATAATAGTGAGAAATGCCGAGAATCGCGGTAATACAAAGAGCGGCCTATTGAGCGATCTCTTCCAGGCAACCTTGGGATGGACTGGGATCCCGTTGATAGATTCAACTTGACAAACGTAGCTTAGCTATGTAACACGCATTTCTAAAGAAAAGGTATATTTAGGATTATTTTACCTACATATAACAAAGGCGTTGTTTGAAATCTCACATTTCAGTGGCGCTATCTTCAGGCCCGACATAACATAGTCCTCTTAGATCGGCTCTCGATCTTAGAGGGCGTCACTTGGAACGAAACGTCGTCGTTGTTCATAAAGTTGTCTAAAATAGTGTAAATACTCACGTTTCAGTTACGTTATCCTTAGGCCCGACATAAGACAAGACTGATGACCCGCAGAGCAGAGGGTCGGATTTCGATCTTAGAAGGCGTCACTTGGAACGGAACGTCGTTGTTTATAAACTTGTCTAAAATAGTGTAAATACTCACGTTTCAGTTACGTTATCCTCAGGCCCGACATAAGACAAGACTGATGACCCGCAGAGCAGAGGGTCGGATTTCGATCTTAGAAGGCGTCACTTGGAAGTACTTGGAACGGAACGTCGTTGTTTATAAACTTGTCTAAAATAGTGTAAATACTCACGTTTCAGTGGCGCTATCCTCAGGCCCGACATAAGACAGACTGACGACCCGCAGAATGGTGGGTCGGAACTCGAACTTAGGAGGGCGTCACTTGGAACGGACCATCGTTGTTCATAAACTTGTCTAAATTAGTCATAAACTTGTCTAAAATAGTGTAAATACTCACGTTTCAGTGGCGCTATCCTCTGGCCCGACATAAGACAGACTGACAACCCGCTTAATGGTGGGTAGGATCTCGATCTTAGAGGGCGTCACTTGGAACGGAACGTCCTTGTTCATAAACTTGGCGCACCAGGTGCCGGGGATTGTGCCAGTGTTGCATAGAGTTAGAAGTGTGGGCTCTGGAATAAAATTGTAATAATGGTTAGAAACATTGTACTTTTCCATTCTTAAAATATTACAGTTTTCTCCGCAACTTCGCACACGTTTTTTCTATGAAAAACGTTCAAAGGTTATTTCTATCCCATGGGAACTGATTTACTTATGGGATAAAAACTAGAATGCAAGCCAAGAATGCAATCAACGATCTGCCTAATTGTATATCACATAAAATGGACTGATAACAATAATTTAATAATTAATAATTATTAGCAAGACCAAAATAATGCAATTTAATTCTTATAAAGTCAATGTCAAGTTTTATAGAAATTTGTTATAAAATTTCTATAAAACTTGACATTGACTATAATATTGAGAAGGTGGGTGAGGTTACTTCTTTTAAATTCCTTGGGGTTATTCTGGATAGGCATTTGAATTGGAAGGACCATGTGAACCAGGTGTGCCAACGGCTGTGCAGATTTGTATTCACTCTTAAGAAGGTTCGCCAGACCGTTTCTTTTGACGCCGCTCTAGCTGCTTACCATGGTCATGTGTCTTTGGTCCTTGGGTACAGTACAGTGTAGATGTCGATAGAGTATTTAAAATTCAAAAGAGATGTCTTAGCGTGATGTACGGCCTTGGTTCCTTGATATTTGCAAGCCTCTCTTCAAGAACTGTAGGATTCTTCCTCTCGCATGTTTGGGAAATTTGTCTATTTGTAAAATCATATCCAACATATTTTCAAAAACGTAGCGATGTAATAACCCGGCAAAATAGGCCTAAGTTTAAAAATTTACTCTATAAACACCAGTGCCATAGAGATATTTATAAAAGAAATGTTTATAACATGTGTATATCTATTTACAATAAATTACAGGAAGAACTAAAAGAATTAAATGGTAAAAAGTTAAGAGGATGGCTACTTGAAAAATGTTTTTATACTGTGAATGAATATCTAGAAATTTTAATTGTTACCAATCATATAGTTTAATTTTATATATAATTATAATAATATGACTCGCTTAATATTTGCACGCCTGCGTGGAGCCTGAATACATTTACTAAAATAGTTATCTGACATTGTATAATAATTTGTATTTTTGCAAATAAACGATTTGATTTGAATAGTTTTGGTGGGATGAGATAACAAACATCCATCCATCCAAACTTTTGCAATTTTATTATTAGTGTGATGTGATTGCATTGCTAATGTAAGAAAGTAAGTTCTTTCTATTGCATTGGGCATCCATCATCAGTATCATCAACCTATGCTTGGGGCTAGATGATGCTGTGAGAATTATCCGGCATTATTTATTATATATTTATTTATTATTATTATTCTCTTGATTTATTTAAAATCTAGTTATAAAATATAGACTAGGGCTGCAGAGAGCGGAAGTTCCTGACGATGCGCGCCGAGTCCAGGTGTAGTAGAGCCTTTTGGATCTGGCCCTTGATCCAACTTCCTAGCGAGTCTCTTATATTATTATTATTATTATGCTAGTCTAATTGCTAGACAACGGCCTCTGCTTATGAGCGCCTTGTCAGCTTGTCGCATCTAGCATCTGCCAGCAGTCTTTTGCATATCGTTGTCTACCTAGCCACAGGGCATCCAATACTACGTTTGGCACAGTCGCGGTCTCCACTCAATAACATGTCTACCCCCACAGTTGTCGGTCTATAAATTTTATTTTATTGCACTTAAAACTATGGAAACTGCTATAAGGCAACCAGCTGCAGTTTATTAATTAGCTACTAGCACAATTAAATTAATTTTATTTAGTAACGAATTACATGGTTGCAGTAGCTATTGGAATTCGATGATGCCCGCAGTAGTTTTCAATAAAACTACTACTTATTGCTAAAACATTCAAAAAATGTTGAACAACGGTAAAAGTTTACTTACTGCTCGTAAGATGCAGTTTATTAGGAGGCATCTTAATGACAAGGTTGACTGTTCCGACGCCGCCAATGAGTTGCACCTTGCATAGGACAGGTTTGACGCCAATCAAGTTCACGTTCAGAACTCCGGTGAACATTTCGACTGTAAACAACATCTCGATTAGTTTTAAGCTTCAAATGCTGACTGAAGCGACAAAAGTGATAATATCTCAGGATCTCGATTTTTTAATCGCGACTTTGAGCTTAACGTGGTTCAATTGCTACAGATTTTAGTGAAATCAGAAATTCTGTATCTAAGAGTCCTTGCACGGCGAAAGATAAAGATAAATTACATTTATTTACCCAAAAAACACAAGAACATAACAAGAAAAAATTGTATAGGTACCTACAGCAATAGGAAGGGTAAAATGGGTTAACTCATGGTCTCATGGGAATAGTCTCAGCTACTGTGTCAAATTGCGACAACTGTCCTGCGAAAGCGCAAAATGTGGCAACTGTCCTGCGAAAGCGTAGTCAGTCTCTGCAAACGTCACGAGTCCCAGACGGAAAGGGACCCTTAGAAGTCACTACGGGCGTTTTAAAAATTATGCTTCTGAATAATAGACTAGATGCTAGATTCTTACCGTTCTGTTGAGAAATCCTGGGTGGACAAAATGAAATCGAGACCCGTATCGCATTTCCACTGGAAAGCCGACAAAGCATCTTATTCATCCCCTTACTTTTTCCCTTGCTTGGTGGATCTTCCGTCGACATTTGCCGTTCATACAGCACCTGGTTCACATCGGCCTTCTTTATCTCCTGAACGTTTTTGATCGAGAAGGCGTTACTTCCTCCAAAGATCGACAATTCCAATTGCAAATCGCAGGGACAATCGCTTATAAGCACGAACGATTTGACGACTGTGGTGTTAACTTGAACGTCCGAGAAGGTTACTTTATTGATGCCGTCGCTAGACATTGCTTGGACAGCGGGCATTCTGATGTTCATTACTAGGTTCACTTTTTGTTCTATCTCTCTGTCTAGTGACGCATCTTTTAAGTGCATAGTGAAGGGTAGTGTGGAGTCGACTTCATCGTTTGCTGTGATGTATATGGTGCATTGTTCTGATTTCCCAGGAGATAAAAGTAGAGCTTGGCGGGGTATCTCAATAGTAAGATCACAATCGTCTGATACTTCGAACTTGAATTTCGCAGTTAGCCAGCTATCGGTGAGCGTTGTTACAGTTATTGTTACGGCACAGCTGACACCTGTTTGAAAAAATATGTTTGAATTCAGAAAACAACGAAATACGACTATTTAGGTAAGATTTAAAGTTCAAGTAAGATAATATTAAAAGAGGCAAACTGGTCTTTATTTCTAGACTTTTTGCGAGTGGTAATGATTTCTTATGTTTTGTAATAACCTATTATTTTAACTCATAATGTATCATAAGGAAGAGCGTTACCTCCTATTACAGGTATTTATATACTTAAAAGGAGGTCTCGAACACTGAGCAATGTACAATGTACATAACTTATGAGAATGATTAATAAACATTTGAATTTTTTGTATGATAGCTGCTAAAAGTAGGATAATAAGTTTTTTTTTTTTAATCAAGTATGTCTTACCAACAAATCCGTGTGCAGGTGACGCTGAAATATCAGCCCATTTCTCTATAATAAAAAAAGGTTTATCATTACTTTCATATTATTTTATGATTGAACCCAGAGCATAATGTTTAAGTGACTTGAGCAGTCACAAATTATAACTGGGTTCGATTGCTGGTGAAAACATATTAATGAAGTTTGTAGTGAATGTTTAGCAAGAGGCGGGTTGTTAATTGTTTCTACGGTTTTATTTATAGCTTTATTAACAAAGAAAATTACTATAAGATAATGTAAACAAATTAGAACTATGTAGTATTTACAATTGAAACAGTGCGACTAACTGCAGACTGTTGCAAACAATCTACAGGTAGCTCAACTATCCATGTCAATACCAGTCGGAAGCGAATTTATTAGTTATAATATTAGCAAGTTAGTAATTCACATAGAACAATAAACACAAGTGAAAAATGCACTCTGACAAACCACAAAGCGCAAGACTGTTACAGTCCTTTTATTTTACTCTTCTAGCATGTAAATGGGTAAGAGTGTATGTTTAATTATTCATTCATTCAAGGTATATTTTTTGCATTGACTGCTTTATTTGGTCAGTGGTGATGATTAATTAGTATTTAAGTTGTCTGTTATTCCCCTGATTCGAATGAAGCGCACAAACCTGTAGCAGAGCTCCGATTCTGCCGTAATACTTCCTGCCAATCTACAGATTTATCTAACTCTCTATACTCAATGTTTGGGGAACAGACATGTGATGTGTTTATTTGGCCTGAAAATTTCAAGTTTTATACATAACATAGGATAGATTAATTATAGCATAAGGTTGTTGGTGTTGGAAATCAAATAAATAACACAATATTGTGCTTGGGCCATAAAATTATATTCTGCAGTAAATAATAGTTCCACGAAATATATAATAGATTTTTTGTGCAGTTGTATTAGTGAAACATATGACCGGCATGCCTCATGCCGGTTTTGTTTGGTCCCAGGGACCGGTCTCTGGGACCCTAATAAAAATCATTATTCTCTTGCCCTGTACCCATGCCCCTAAGAAAATAAAAGCGTTAGCTACAACCACGAGGCTACCGCAGTCAAACTAAAATAGTAGTAAAATAGCTAGTTTAAATTAGTTGTAAATAACTTACCTCCACTAGAATGATTAGGGCTACCTCCTGATTTGAAGCTATTATGGATCTCCTGTACAGTACTCATTGTCGAATGACTCTTACTTGACGGCGACTTAGACCGTGTAGATCTCTTATTATCATCGAACTCAGTAACGATAAGTGAAGGTACTTTCGGTTCATTTATATCGAGGGATATAACGGTGTTGAGTGTACCGGCTGAGCTGGCAACATCGAGGTTTCTAGATTCGCGTAAGTTTGCGACAGACTGTACGTGGAGCTCTTGGGCTTGCTCTTGGCTTGTAGCCTGGGTAGTTTGGTGTTGGTTGTTTCTTACTGGCATGTTAGGTTTATTGTTGCCAAGTAGGAGCATTTCCGAGACGCTGATGTTGGATTGTTTACCTGAAAATTTTAAAATACATGATTAAGCTACTATGGTTCCTATACTTTTATTCCCATAGTTTGTTTGGTGTAAAAAATCACTAAATTTATATCTGTGCTTCATGTACTTATTTCGCAATTACAATAAGTCAGAATCAAAATCGTTTATTTCCTTATGCTTACAATATAAATAATGCTGGGCAATCCACACAGCATCATCTAGCCTAAAACTAAGCAGAGCTTGTGTTATGGGTACTAGATACTGATATACTTAATACAATACATTACATAGATAGATACTTTTTAATTATACATAAAAAATACCTAAAAAACACCTGCGTCGCGGACCTTCGCCCGCCGCGCCACAGCAGCGGTCGTCAGGTACCTAAGTCATCATTAAATAAGCACGAACAAATTATAACAAGTAAAATTTTCAACTAAATACAAATAGGAAATAAACTGGGTGATTGATTATTTTCTGTTAAATTTTTTGCCCTCTAGCGGATGCAGTGAAAATAAACCACTAGCAAATTAACTCACCACCAAGAAACTCTGCAATTTTAGAAAGGCTCAGCGAATTTTCCAGAGACCCCTGTGTCACTTCCGTGTCCTCCGTCGCATTTCTATACGATGTATGCATTTTCCTTAACAATATATCAGTTGGCTTTGAAGAACCATGAGACTTATGAGCCGACTGTGACGCTGTTGGGTTGAAATTTTTGGGAAGCTTTGGTAATTCTGGCGCAGCGGAAACACTGGTAATACTCATCTCAGATCTATTGCAAGTATTATTTTGAATTGGCCGGAAAGCTGGTTTCTCGTAGTTTTTTATAGGCTTAGTATTGTTCAGGATTTCGACTCGCGGTTGGCGGACTGGCACGCTGTCAAGTGTTTCATCCAATTTATATTTGTTCATGTCAAATGAAACCGGTTCTAGGGGATTTGATGACACTGAAATGTAAATAATTACGGACATGAAACATTTTAGGTCGGTAGGTAACGCTAGATGATGCTGCTGACAGCATCATCTACCGTTACCTACCAACCTAAAATTTTTCATTTTTGGAAAGAACTATTGAGAACTATAAGCAAACCATGGGTAATGGGTACCAGTTACCTAATATTCTCATATTCTATTTTACGTAGAAAAATACCACCTACCGCGTCAGTCGGTCTGCGCCCACTGCGCCAAAGAGGTCGAATGTGACAATAAGTTACAAATACAATACGACACACAAGATCACAAATAGTTCTTGGCTTATAATTTATAATATACTAGCTTTTGCCCGCAGCTTTGCACGCTCTTTACCTGGATAAAAATTAGCCTATGTCCATCCCTAGGATACCATCTACCTCCCTGTTAAATTTCACTAAGATCCGTTCAGCCGTTTAGGCGTGAAAAGGTAACAGACAGACCGAGTTACTTTATATTAGTATAAACTAAGTACCTTCAGTAATACTAGGGCTTGCAGAATCATCTTTGGCAGATTTCTGCGGACTGTCGGATAGTCCGAGGATCTGTCTGAACGATTCGCATCTGTTGTGGAAGTAAGTCCCAACCGAGACATTAGACTTGCTGACTCTGTACCTTAAATAATAGATTCAGGCGTTATTTTGCGGAAATCCATTGCAAACATTAAAACGATAAATATTTAGTAACAATTCTGCGCAAAACCAAGAAGTTTCGCACGGAATGGTTACCGCAATCCAACAAGTTTTGCGCAAAATTGTTACCGCGAAACCAACAAGTTTTGACTTACGAAGCTGCGGACAGAAGCTAGTAAAATATAATATATTATTTTGGACTATAAATCTTATAATATTTAATAGTTACACCTATAAAATATTATAAGATTTATAGTCCAAAATAATATATTATATTTTAATAGCTTCTGTCCGCAGCTTCGTAAGTGCGGATATTCCACGATAAAAAGTCCTCATGATCATCATTAACCACTAGTCCACTTTTGGACATAGGTTTCCCGTGATGAGTGCCATCAAGACCTATTTGTCCTTAAGAGGGCGCAAATCCGCGCCATTTTGTGAAAAGGATAGGCATAGGATTTCGCGTTCATAGGAGCGGACAGAGCGTACGTTTTTGGAACGGCGCGGCGTGAGCGCAAAAATCCAGTTTTTGTTTATTTACAAGAAAACTACATAACTTATGAAGGAACTAGTTCAGGAACCAATTGCACAGTTACCGATCTATCTTTTCTACAGCATTGTCACTCAAGCATAGATCTAGAACTGAGCAAGCTTTCATAATACGGGCCATTTAGTTAGTAGTAGTGTAGTAGTTAGAGTAACTTACGACATGTTTCCCATAAAGAAGGATTGATTAGTGCCCTGAACTGGTAATGGAGCTTCTCGTTGAATCAGTGAAGCCTCATCTGCAGTCAAATCTCTCTGGAATTCAAAATAACCATTAACGCATTTATGCGCAGATAATAATTTGAATCTTGCAAATGACAAGCAAGAACCGATGTTCGACGACCAATGTGGCGCAGCGGGCGAAGGTCCGTCTGCGACGCAGGAGGTTGTTGGTTCGATTCCCACCTTGGGACAAATGTTTGTACGATCTGCAAATATTTGTTCCGAGTGTTCTAGATATTTTCTATGTATAGTAAATAAATATCTATCTATGTATGTATTGTATTAAGTAGTTGTTTAGTCATCTATAGCACAAGCTCTGCTTAGCTTGGGGCTAGATGATGCTGCGTGGATTGTCCAGCAATATTTGTATATTAAATATATACATTAAAAGCTGAAAAATACAAAACCCCTTCCCAACAAAATGCGGCATTAGTTAAGTTCCTGTAGTAACAAAAATAAAGTAAGTACCTTAGAGTGAAATGAGTAGTCGGCAGCTATAGAATGCCTCATTATATCCTGGATCTCGTTGCTTTGCTTATTCATATTGGCCTCTATATTGCCCAAGTAATTGTTCCCTAGCGAGTGACGTGACATCTCGGTGGCACCTGTTGACCGCCCTGTCATCTCACCAGGGTTGAATGAGGCAGTCTGAAAGTGTAATCATAACTAGCTGTTACCTTGTGTGTAAGATAAGTGTAGGTCTTGTATGTAACAACTTTATAGGTAACATTAAGTCATGTGTTTGTTTGCTATCCTAATAGCAAATAAATTATTTTGAATTTTTTTTTTGTAATAATAAGCTTGTCAAAAGTTTTAAAGCGTCAAAACTACTTCTACGCGTTTTTAACGGAATAATCAAATTGAATAATCTTCGTTACGTAATTTGTCGGCTTGATCAATATTAATCCCGGCTCCCGATATTTTTCGAGTCGACAGATTCACATCACTATTTTTACAACGAAACATGGTCAATTAGAGAACTTTATATTCTACTGATGGTATTAAAAAATCAAGGAAGAAGTACATTCTTGGCTTGAACACATTGGCCTAAATCGATTGACATTCAAAATCGAATCGGTAAAGCATTAGAACATGTTTAATTAATTGTCAGTCAAACTACCAAAAAGAAAATAAGATCGTGGAAAGAGTCCCACTGGTCCTGTATACCAATGAAATGGTATGCAGAATAAGAATGCAAGTACTTACAGATCTGCTAAAGGAATCGTTTGTCTCAGTTTCTCCAAATCCTGGAATAGTAGAACGAAAAGTTCAATAAAAGTTTAAATGATAACCTACTTATTTATTGTAATGTATTGTATCAAGTATATCAGTTATCTAGTACTCATAACAGAAGCTCTACTTAGCTTAGGACTAGGTGATGGTGGGTTATAGCAGCGTTAGGGGGGGCGGGGGTCCGCCCCGGGTACCAAGCTCCGAGGGGTGCAATCCTTGGGGTGACAATAACTACTCACGCGCACAGGCATATCATAAAAATTCTAAGGCTCGCTGCGCTCGCCATTATATTTTTTTTTATATTCCTTATCTATGTTGCTAGTTCAGTTGTTAACAAAAACAGTTGTTTTTATTATCTGCCGAAAAAAACCCCAAAAATGCTGCAGCTATCTTCGCTCGCCGTTGTCTTAGCTTCCTTGCCTTTGTAGCTAACCCAACTTCATCAAACTCCCAAAATTACCCCCGGCTCGCTCCGCTTGCCTGCCACAAACCACGCGACGCTGCAGTGTTTCTCATTTCCATGAATGGGACCCGGTCATATAGTGGCCCGGTCCTTTGTGAGGCATGCATGGGGCTGAAGCACAGAGGCCCTTTATGAGACTGGGCAGGGGCTTTTGTGACAAGTTATTTATGAAGGTAATTTATTAGCTAATTTGGCAAGCACAAGTACCTATTCATATGATATTGTAATTTGTTAGTTACTAGGTTCTGCCTGCGGCTTCACACGCATTCTTTTGGGATAAACAGTTGCCTCTCTGTTAATCCTGGCCTAGAACTATCTCCATGCATAATTTCAGTCCCATTCAGTCAGTAGTTTTGTTTGGCGTCACAAACATGTTTTTGGCCTTATTGTTAAAAGTATATTATTTATTGCGCATGAGCATTGCCATACAGCGGGGCAATGCAGCCAGCGCGTCTTGGGGACGCTTCCGACTGGTATTGATATGGATCAGTTGAGCTACCTGTAGATTGTTTGCAACATTCTGCAGTTAGCTTAATTGTTTAAATTTTATGTATTTAAATATGTAACGCTGTGGTTTACATCAATACAAAAAATAAAAACATGTAAGCATCCACTTTCGCATCCTACTAATATTATTATAGTGTGATGATTACATACAAATCAAGAAGAAGAGTAACGTAGTACCTTTCACTTGCTCCAGATCAATTATACCTGAAGATGATTCATAATTCAGTCCAGCCTGGAAGTTGACCATATCCGACGTATATCCGTCGCGCATATCCATATCATATCCGGCGGCCTGCTCCTCCACACTGTAAATAATAGACAATCAAAATTGATAAAATAGTAACTTATCAGTTTTATTATCTGGTAGTCAGTGTCAAAAGAAATTATGGGAATGTGTATGTGCTTCCTTACAGCCAGAGAATATATAATATTAATAACACAACTTAAATGTTAGTATTATTAAATATTGGATCGGTTATAATAATATTTATTAAATAATATTATTATAACCGGTCCATATGCAAGGGACGTACCGCGCACTAGCGGGCGCAGATGTCATGGCTAATGATTTTGACAGGAGCATTATTTTAATTTAACCAATCCGGTTAAATTAAAATAATGCTCCTGTCAATTGAACAGAGCATTGGAGCAACATATGCTCCAATAAACATGAAATGATGTAATCTAATGATACAAAAATTATAATTTCCATTTATAGTCTTATTTCATCTTTATTTTTTTTTTTCCATTCTTTATGGGTAGGTTACGTTACGATATAAAAAAATTACACTAGTAGGTTGATTTCACTAGGCTGTCTTGTTTTATTATGCAACATTATAATATCACTAGCACATCCCAGTGACACACGCATCAAAGCTCAAGATAGCAGTTACTAGGTACTTAAAAGCTTATAGCTTGATAGGTTACATACTAATTTGTTGAATTCTAGTTATTCCCAACACAAGCAAATTTTGCTTAACAGCAGACTCCAGAACCTGTGTATATAGTTTTTTTAAGTAATTGCAATAAACATTTCTTATTTCTAGTTATAGGTTTTGTCATTTTTTCTCTATATTTGGGTCAATAATGTTAAATGAGGACCTAAATTATGTACCTATATCCTAAATCCCGCAAACAAAGCCGCAGGACATTTTTATTAAGTTAAGTCTTAAATTAGGCAAGGCTAACTTAAATAATAAAAATGTTTTTCACCCCTTCATCAGCTGATTGAACTGTCAGTTGCTCTGTTAGTAGAAATTCTACCTCCTGGATGGACAGAGTATTCACGCAAACACTTACAGTTACATTTCCAATCTTGTGCAATTATTTTAATGAACAAACACGAGGGCATTGCTGTAGTCTTTTAGTCAATAAATCCCAAAGCGTAACACGATCGTCACGATCGCCGGTCCGTCCGACTATAACTGAGGTGGGTGGACCTTCAACTTTCGAGAAGCTAGTAGGTACCCCTCATCTCCCCTTTTTTAATTTGGTCGATGGTGTAAACCAACCATAACAGCAAACGAAAAACACTTCAAGCTTCTTCGAACTCACCTGTGAGGTTCCTCAATCGCCACGGGAAAACGCCGATTGGAAAAAGCAGATGCGTCTTCTGCAAAATTTAACAGCATCTGAATTTTATTGGGCGTCAGTGGATCCATCGTTTTTGTACAAAATCCAGCCAACTACTCAAAATATATTCACATTTCTCTCAACAAAATCAATTAATTAACTTTTCTCTTGACTTTCATACTTCTAATTTTCGTTATTTTCAAATGTCAAATGTAAAACAAAATGTTTTGAATACTTTTTTATCATTGCCAGATACAAACGTATGTTTAATATATAATTTATTTTAGGGTGGAAGGTAATTGACATTTTGCTATAGTTTACCATTTAAAACTTGGTGGAAGCGCATTTTTAAATAAATAAGCTTATATTCCTGTATTTAATAATTAAAAAACGATGAGTTTCCTTGTTAAGCAAGCTTGACCACCAAACTTGCAATAAAAATAATGTACGGTTTGTGTATTTTACACTTTCTTCTGGCAATTTTGCTCTCAAGCTTGCAGCTGATTCGTCAGTCAAAATATCTGACAGAACAAGTTCATTCATGATTTGTACTCAGAGATTCATGAATTTCATGATTTTCTTATCATTATTTCTTTACTTCGATCAGGGAGTGTAAAATGGTGATTTCCTCCGTCCACGATCCTTCACAAATCTGGGATGATGGGGTGGGGTGGGGCCGGGCCATGGTGGGGCAGTGAGGCAAGTGGCGCCAGTGGGTCGAAACGGGTCCGGTTAATTTACAGCCTAGCAACGAACAGTCCAGGAACTTACGACCACGGATTTTACAGGCTGTACTACGCAGCTTGGTAATTTGTTTACAAATGGTTGAATTTTCCGGTGCTGTTTATAGCTGGCTCGTAACGGTTCCTTACAGCCTGTATTACTCGGCCGGTTTATTTACAGCCCTGGAAAGTGTGTCCAGGCTGTACTGATATCCATGTACTGAATTTCCATGGTTGTTAGTTCTTGTCACGTGTGAGCCTTATCCAGCCCGGTGAATTTCAACCCAGGAAAATTCGACCAGTGCTTCTGATTGGTCGGAAGTTTATGCTTCGTTTAGATGCAAATACAGATAAAAAATGTTACTGTCCCGTTCGTGCGTGCGTGATTTAACAAAAACCACAGATTAAATAAATAAAACCAGAAACACACCGGTCCAATATCCAAATACAAAATAGGTATAAGTACTAAGTTACATTCATTAATGTGGTTATTATATTTGTTTCACAACCATATTAGACAATTATGGTTGATCGTTTCGTGTTGGCGCGAGTTTCTTTTTTGTCGTTTTTATTTTTTCTGCGTTCTACATGAATTAAAACTAAAGGAAAAGTAAATTATCGCAAATCGTAAACTATTTTCTATTAGCCTCTCAGCTGGGCAAATTACTTTTCCACTACTTTTATAAATTGTAAACTTAACTGGCAAAATTAAAAACCAAAAAATAATTTATCTCGCGCCAACACGAATATTATTGACTAATTTCTGCCCGCGGCTTCGCACGCGTTTTTTTCTATGGAAACGTTTATATCCCATGGGAATTGATTTATGTGATAAAAAGTAGCCTATGTTTGTTTCCAAGATTAGAATTACCCGTACCTACGCAAAATTTCAGCCCGATCCGTTCAGAAGTTGTAGCGTGAAAATTGTACATCTAAACTTTCGCATTTATAATGATGAGCGAAGCTAGTCACGAAAATGTTATGTTTTTGCGGTCAAGGGATGCTGAAGTAAGGGCATTTGGTGGGCGCCCCCGTTTTACTACCTGGCAAAGAAGGCTTCTCTGTACTATCCATAACAGACATTTAGATAACGTTTAAAGCGCTTGTAGATACGTGATAAAAATATACATATTATGTATATTTCTTACACGATTTTATTAGTTCCATCTATGTTTGTTTGTAACGGAATATTTGAACGTGATTTTCACCTTCAAAACTTCAGTTGTTCCCATTATCCTGACTAGGATCTTCAGGATCAACGATTTTTACATTAAAATCATAAAATCTACTATATCGGCTGTATGTTAACAAACCAATTTGGACCAAATTTACCGGCTCTTCATCTCATTACATTTACTATATGAAGCAAATCGTTGAATTAGTGGTGAAGAGAGCCAATAGAATCTGCATTTCACGCCGACTTTGGTGGTGTTCATAACTAAATTCGGTCAAAAATGTGTCTTAAGACACATTTTTGACCGAATTCTTTCCACCAAAGTCGGCGTGAAATGCAAATTCTATTGGTGAATAGATTGACAGCTCAACTAGGAGTTGGTTTTTCATTCAAACGTGAAAGGAGTTAAATAAAATTAGGCAGATAAAATCCAGTGGTAAATTTAGTGTTAGCTGCCTAAATTTATTTACCACTTGTATTCGTGTCATTAATATACCTACATAGTACCTACAATCAAATAAGTAGTGAAAAGAGGACCACATAGACTTTTTAACCTCTTATTAAGGCGCCATTTTTGGCAACACTGAAAATGACATAGCGCCTTTGATAATTTATTTTCTGTGACAGCCAGCTGACATTATTTTTTATTTCGTTGTTGCTGTGTGTTTTTATTTGTGGTAATCTTTGAAATGTTTTATCAAGGATCCAGGGAGTGTTGTTAATAATAATTGAAAGAATCCTAATGAGTGACACGCAAAGTGAATAAACCTCATCAAACATGCCGCCGATAAGACATCGTAGGTACTGAAAAGCTCATGAATAGTGTTTTGGGTGAAAAGTTTCTCCCACTTTTCACCCAAAACACTATTCATGAGCTCGCAATAAACTGGAGATTATGGACATCATTATTTTGTTTACACACTGTGAACTTTTTTCGCTGTTATTTTTTTATCATCTTAGTGATACTCGCACACGTTTACCTATCTAATTTCCATGTGGTCTACCTACCCAACCCGTTGTTATTTGACAGTACATTAATTATTTGTATTATTCACATCGAAATACAATGGACAAGAACAAGAAATGAAGTCTAGACCATTTGTAGCCTTTTGTAGTTTGACTTTTTGACTGTAGTTAATTGATGTGTTGGGATCAACACATCAATTAACTACAGTCATGCTCTTCACTTGTAGAACATGAGACCGAAATACCAGAGGGTATTACAGCCACAACCGTTTCATTTGATTGAAAAATTTCAACCAAAACCAGGCACAAGTAAGTTTTACTATCGCACACAGGCTTAGATATGATTTTTTATAAATTTAATATACAAATGATATAAAATTGTAGTAGCAGTAGACACTAGCTCAATTGAGCCCGCTGTAACCAAGCCCTGCCATCTGACATGGTTTCTAATTTTCTATATTTACCTATTTTTAACATTTTTCTATGAGTTCCAAATCACTGGATAAACAGATAATAGATAAACATTGGATGTTTTTCTTCACTGTTAGCACTTAGTAACTAAACCTGCAGCTTAGTTGGCTCCACATGTATTGTCTTTCCTGTGTCCCAGGCAGACTAAGTGAGTCGTCACTTCACCAATCTAGTTGAGTTTCTATCAATTTAATATAATGTATGCTAATTGCTTCAGATGATAACAAGGGTAGTGACGAAGATCCTGATGCGGATCCTGTGTATGTACTACCTGACAAGGGTAGTGATGAAGATCCCTTCTCGGAGACAGATTCTGTAGCGGATCCTGTGTGTGTACCTGAAACATCTACATCACTCTATTCAGACAGTGATGAACCTGGTGTGTATGATGAAGCTGGCTATCCAGAGAACCACTGCTCTGAAAATAATAAGACTAACAAAGATAAACACTATCCGATGCATCCTCAGAATAAAAGGCCCACAATCCTCTAAATTTAGATCAACAGGGGCAGGAGAAAACATTAATAGGAAAATGTAAACGCAGACCAGCTTCTTGGAAAATATAAACAAAATCTGCTAAGACTTGAAGGAAAAGAGCATTTGTCGCAAAAAGGAAATGTAGTAGTTCAATTTAGCAATGTAGAAATCAGTACCTACAGCAAGTAGAATGTCATTCTTTTTTTGACAGGCTGAAAATATTTGATGATTATTTATGCCTTCCCAATTCAAACTCAACCTCCATAAATTTTTATTTAAAAATCGTTCACAAACAAATGGGCAATTGGAAACTGACATTGGCAGAATTATGACAAACCATGATGCAGAGCCAAAGATAAAAGAAGAAGAAAGACTAAGGTTTTATCAGCAGTTGTGTTAATAAACTTAAAGCAAAAATGTATTACATACAGACAAAGAGTGGTACCTACCTACTAGTCAACACAGCAATAACAATAAAAATATTTCCAGAAAAAAAAAATACATTCGCCTACACACGTCGGGAATAAAACAATAAACAAAAGCATAAAGTATGCATAAGAATGTTTAGTTGTTTAATTTTTAAGCATTGGTGGCTCACATGAGGAAAGCTATGTCAAAGTTATGTTTTGCAATAAGCACCTGATATTCATTGGATTGTCTTAGACTTTATTGGAGTGTATCCCATCTGGCCCGGTGACTTGGCCCGGCGCCGGGCCACATTTGTAAGTAGATATAGGTATAGCTAAAATGATTGTTAACTGTTATAGTAGCTAATAGTCTAATCAGTTTCTTTTATTAAACAAAAAAAACTGATTAAAATAAATAAAAAAAATAATTTTGGACAATCCACACAGCATCATCTAGCCCCAAGCTAAGCAGAGCTTGTGTATACTAATAGACAAATATTTTTTTATTTTACATAGAAAATACCCAGAACACCCGGAACAAATATTTGCAGATCGTACAAACATTTGTCCCAAGGCGGGAATCGATCCCGCAACTTCCTGCGTTGCAGGCGGACCTTCGCCCGCCGCGCCACATCGATCGTCAAATTAGAATTATTAGCTAATATAGAGCAAAGACATAGATCTGTAGGCTGCACTTTAAAATTCTAAAATATTAGCCTTGCCCTGTTTAAACATAATGTAAACGACCTTATTGTTTAAAAAATATCGACTTTTTAAATCTAAATCTGAACATTTTACTAACTACAATAGACGAAATAAAGACAAATTAATTCTACCTACGACTACCCTTACACAATTTAGCAAAGTTCCTTACAATACAATACAAAATTACCTAAGTACAATGGGCGGCCTTGTCGCTTAGAAGCGATCTCTACCAGGCAACCTTTGGATGGAAAGAATTTAGAATTTAAAAACAATGGATAGATCATCATCATCATCAACCTATCTTAGTCCACTGCTGGACATAGGCCTCCCCCAATGAGCGCCATAGCGCCGTCTTCAGCTTGCCGCATCCAGCATCTGCCTGCAGTCTGTCGCAGATCGTCATATCACCTGGCCGGAGGGCGTCCTACACTACGTTTGCCGAGTCGCGGTCTCTACTCGAGAACACGTTTACCCCAGCGGTTCTCGGTTCTTCACGAGATATGGCCAGCCCACTGCCACTTCAGCTTGCTAATTCTCTGAGCTATGTCGATAACTTTGGTTCTCTGTCGGATGTATTCGTTACGAATCCTATCCTTCAGAGAAACTCCGAGCATAGCTCTTTCCATAGATCGCTGAGCGACTTTAAACTGGTGGACCAGCCCTACCGTGAGTGTCCACGTCTCAGCTCCGTAGGTCATAAGAACGGGTAGGACGCACTGGTTGAAAACTTTCGTTTTCAAGCATTGCTGTATGAATAGATAAACAATCAATAGGTACCTAATTGACGGTTGTTACGTTTATATAAATAAACGTACAAAAATATACTACAATAATAAGGTACCAATTACCAATACCTACTCACTTTTCTGAAAGGAAAATTTCCTTTACTTTTCTAAAGGATTCTGATAGTGCATTCCACAACCTTATGTTATGACCTGGATAGAGAAGGATTTGTCGTAGAAACTGGTTCGGTGAGAAGGCATATTTAACAGCA
This sequence comes from Eupithecia inturbata, assembly GCA_963662085.1. Taxonomy (NCBI): domain Eukaryota; kingdom Metazoa; phylum Arthropoda; class Insecta; order Lepidoptera; family Geometridae; genus Eupithecia; species Eupithecia inturbata. The sequence continues at coordinate 8,577,918 of OY759195.1, forward strand.
GATTTTCTGACCACGTGAAGGATGAGGATGAGAATCGTGGAGAAATTCAAAACGCTCCTTTAAATAGAAGGTCCTTACTCACGATTAGTAAATATTTATATTAAAATACCTAGCTCCAGTAGATTCGGTTTTTCGTAGTAAACTCAAAAATACGTTATTTCTAAATGTTACTAAGTAGGTACTCCGTTGACGAATTTTTAAATGATGACTAAACTAAAACTATTTGGCTGCCTGAGTAAAAAAATGACGTACCTACTTAAATAGGTACCGAGTTATTATTACAATTGTTTTGATTCTTGTAGCTGACATTGCCTATATTTTCCAATGAATTGCTGCGCCCTTACAGGGTACATGTAGGTACTTACCCCTTATCTAATTACCACCTAAGCTAAAACAATGTACCTATACATATGTATGCAATAAATAAATCTAAATCTTAACCTATTCCGATTAGGTACCTGTTATAACCTCTTATTGAACCAGGTGAGAACTCTTGTCTGTCTAGGTTAAAAACTTAACATAGACTGTATGGTAGGTACTTCTAATAAAAATGTAATGTCGTTTTTTTACCTGAATAAATTATTATATTCTACTCTATGCAAAAAAATATTTTGGCAAGGCTAGATATTTCTGCGAAAAAAGTTGAAACAGCGATGAGAAAGCCAGATTTGAGTGGTGTTGTGGAGGAAGATAAACGTGGCAAAAATCCAGCTCCAAATCGTATTTCAGAAAAAAGAAATGTAATTTTAGCCACAATTGCTACGGAAGTAGCTGGTAGGTTTTCGTACCATCATCTGATCGGGATCCTTTGTTCGGTGTAGGACAGATTCGTAATTCGGCTGATTCGCTACTCGACAGATCGTGAATTGGGGCAGATTCTTGGATTCGACAGAATAGCACACACACACACACACACGACACGGCAGAAAATGAACACTTGTGCACAGAATACCTACTGATCATTGCAAAAGCTGAACTAAATAATCAAACTAGGTACCTACAACACATTAGAGATTCGACAGACGAGGGACTCTTATCTAGACAACGATTAGGAATAGGTAAAAATTGTATAGAACCAAAATTGTTGAAAATTTTATCAGCTTTCACAAAAATTCCAAAGACGCATCGTTTACGAGTTGTAAGCAAAAAACTTCCCGCGGGTGTCATAAGAGGCGACTAAGGGATATCCAGTGGGGGTAGGTAAGCAGCGCCCCCTGCAGAACAAATCTATCACCAAACTGCGGTCCCCAAGTTGGGGACCCCAATCCGCATGCCCAGCGCGTGGGGATTATGGGCATTACCCCTCGTGAGATAAAAGCCAACAAGGCGCTTATTAATGGGAGGCTGGGTCCGGCTGTGGAGATGGAGAAACAAAAAACTAAAAAACGGGATCTTTTTGCCCCCACTCCTAGGGCTATATATTATGTAGTTTTATACATAGTTATAATTATTTTCATTCCTATTGTTTTCCATGTAACTTTTTGTGAGAAGCTGAGAAGGTACAAAACATCAGTTTGAATGTTTATTTCGTTATTTCCTAGTTATGTAGGTTATCTTACTTAATACCTATTAGCGGTTCATGTTGTATTGGAATCGGTTTCTGTTCGGTGAAATTTGTTGCTGAATGTACGTACTGTACCCGCTGCGTACCGTACCTACCTGCGGACGTACTGCATTGTACCTGCGTGTACGTAACGTAGTACCTACAAATTAGAATACCTACTATGTAGGTACTGCATATTCACGAGTAATGAATATGCAGTACATACCTAGTATGCAATACTGTTACCGTTTTTGCTCTAGGTACTGTAGGTATAAGACGTAATTGTTTCAATTCGTGGACAACGGGGCTGAATTTTGTTTAGAATAGATAAGTAATATAATTTATAATAGATAAGTCCTGAGTAATATTTAAAAAAGTTTATACCTAGTTTTTGTTTACATTTTTTGATGGTAGGTAATTTGCTTTGTTATTTATTAGGTAAAGTACTTATTTATTTTCAAGTTACTTAATAAAGGATAATGCCCAAAAAAAAACCCAGAGTCGATTAAAAAAAATTATGAACAGCAAAGTAGACCTTGCATGGGTGGTCGCAAATACGCAACTCTTTTCGCTTAAAACTATAACCAAACAGGCCAGCAGCATACAACAATTCCGTAGGTACAGACCGCAGAGCGCGTTGAATAACTTAAAATTGAATAGGTTTTGACGACCGATGTGGCGCGGCGGGCGAAGGTCCGCCTCTGACGCAGAAGGTTGCGGGTTCGATTCCCGCCTTGGGACAAATGTTTGTACGATCTGCAAATATTTGTTCCGGGTGCTCTGGGTATTTTCTATATATAATAAAAAATATCTATTTATGTAATGTATTGTATTAAGTTTATCAGTCATCTAGTACCCATAACACAAGCTCAGCTTAGCTTGGGGCTAGATGATGCTGTGTGGATTGTCCAGCATTATTTATTTATTTAACAACTTTTTCATTGTTTTGTATTGTGTTTGTTGCTTACTCGTGAGAGAGATTGAGAATACAGATAAGGAATTACAATATACGAGAAAGAAAGAGATAGCAGATGTATATCTATTAAAAAAAATTGATATATATTTAAATTATGATATAAATAATAATATGATATAAATATCTCTCAATATTACGCACAATTAGTCACAATATTGCTCTAAATATCATGGATTTATAATACTATTCTCAATTTGTTAGGTACGATTTTTTTTTGTACTTGGCGATTGTTTATTAAAAAAAAATTTTGGATTTGGGATATAGTATGTTTACTCTACCTTGCCCAACATAAATCGTTTTAATCGATTCCGGGTTTTTGGTCCATACATTTTTGGGCATTATCCTTAAGGTACTTATACTATACCTACTATTTATAGCTATCCTACTAAGTATTCAAATTTCACCTGTTTATCAATTTAAGTAGGTACCTACATATTCATGTCCTGTCCTATGAGAACTACGTTCAACATAGGTAGTTTCTTTCTGTTGTCTTCAGTCTTGAAGTCAACCTCTTTTAATAATATTAATACCTAATGCTCCAGCATTAGGTATACACAGCATCATCTAGCCCCAAAGTAAGCAGAACTTGTGTTATGGGTAGGTCTAGTACCTACCAATACATTTACTTTTTTATTACATAGATAGATATTTTTTTATACCTACACTGTTTATCTAAAGGGGTGGTCGTGGATATGTTCTGCGATATTTAGTGGTACAAAATTTATGGACTTTGGTAATTTTTTTGGACTATGTTAATTTTTTTCCCAAAATGTAATAACATCCTGAACTTCGCAATTGCAGCCAAACTACTGCCTTTTTACCCCTGCCTTTTTTAAAACAAGATCAATAGTGGGCCTTTTGTACTCTTTTACCAATCAGATTAGATATATAAAAATCCAAATAAGAAAACTATAGGTACGTCAATTTTTTTTCATTATCTGATATTAGCTTTGACATTAAATGGTTCAAAAAAAAATATTTCACTTATATTTTTTTTCTAAAACCTATCTCAGAAACTACTGGCTTTCACGAAGAAACCACGGAAAATTTCATTGGGCTAGAACTAGGTACTATATATATATTAGATGGGGTATACTGGGTAGATGTTAAAAATGGACTAAATAGTCATAAGCGCCAAAAATCCGTGATTTTTAAAACCAAAAACTACTTTATAAACTTTAGGTATGTACCTAGGTAGGTATATAAAAAGTTAGCGCACGCAGGTAATACGCTTCTTATCACTCAGGTAACAGGTAGCTGGTTCATGTCAAGAAAAGGATAGATAAATAAAAACATAATTATTTTAAACGGTGTATTACGGTGTGGTGTTACTTACCTAATTTTTTTGACGACTGATAATAATAAAATAATAAAAATATCTATCTACAAGGTAATGTATTTTAAATGTTCAAACCGAAACCTTTCCTTTGCTTTCCTTTGACACCCACTTCTATATATAGCACCCTCTTATGAAAATTCTTTTTGACGCGGTTAATCAATATACCTAAATAACGACATAAAAACCTTAGGTTTTAATTCAAATCGCTTTAAAATTAACACAAGGATATGAGCCTTCATACACAAATTTGCTGACATTTTATAACAATGCGATAATGTTATGACTATGAGGTCCCATTCCAAGTCAAATAGGTACTTTTAAGAGTTCCGTACCCGAAGGGTGAAACCGTAACCCTAATAAGTACTAAGCCTTCGTTGTCCGTCCGTCCGTCTGTCAGAGGGCTCTATCTCATGAGTTTAGAGAGAGCCTTTGAGAGAGACCTTAGAGCTTTAATGCTCTAAGGGCGCGCTGTGTCGCTGCGATGACATCATCGTAGCGGCTCTCATATGAGAAGCTGCCGCCGCCGCCGCCGCGCGCCGCATTCCAACGCTCGGAATTTGGGGCCCCAGGACGAGCGGAGTCAGATTACCGGCGGTTAACAATAACATAGGGAGCTTTCGAGCTCGGTTAATGAATCTTATGTATGATTATTCTTGTTCTAACCATTCGACGATACAGTCGAATGTTTATATGATTTGTAGAATACGATTAATATACCTGATTTAAAGTGAACAAGGTGTTTTTGCTAACCCAATCTTCAAGTAGGTACCTAGAGTTAATACACTTGAAATTTTCAGAGAACGTGTACCTATTTCTTTTGGCGCTATAACAGAAAATAATAAAAATAAAATATATATCCAAATTAAAAGAGGCTTCCATACAAAAAACGTGATCTATTGGCTATTTTTGCTATTCCTTTTTCGATATACATCCATCAGCCAGATAGGTACCTATATAAGTATCTAACTGGTATCTTTATTAGGTATTTGTTCAATTGGCAAAAGTTCAAAATCCTCGGCGCGCGAGTCTCACTCGCACTTGACGTACCTATCTTGTTTTTAAATGACCCTTACTACGTTTTGATTTTGGTCAGCCAAAAACAGTACCTAATTCCTTTGTTTTAAGACCTACTATGAAATAGGAGAGTTGTATAAGTTACCGCTCGACAACGAACGGGTACCTAGATGAATGCCATCATTGAAAATGTAAACACACGTATTAAATAAACTTCCTAGATGTACCCCCACTGAAATTAGAATCAGTTTATCCTTTCGGGAGAGAACTATTTGTAGGCACACAAAAAAACGTATAGATTGACACGTTAAACACGCGTTTGTCGCTGTAGTATTCTGAGTAGGGTCGTGGCACCTAATATCGACCATTTAGCGAAGTTTCAACTTTAAGGCCTCAGAAAAAATATTGGCAACTTGTCAACCTAGTTCAAAATGATACTAATCGATAGTCTAGATATTTGAGTTTTAAATACTGGAAGATTTTTGTAGTTAAATCACATAGTTATTTTATAAAAAAATAAATAATCGAAAATGAGTAAAACTTCAGTTTTCGACCACAAAATTTAGTATTCGGCCGGACTTGAATCCGATTTCGGCCACTAATTTTTGTAGGGTATTTATGGAATAAAAGTCTAAAATATTAACATAATTGTTATTTGCTCATGTTCTTTAATAACAAAAGTAATCAAAACTCATAATAGGCAAAGCCTTGCTGTGTCCACGGCATTTTGAGTGTTCTTAGAAGTTAGTTTTCGGTATTAGTTTTGTCTTTTCGGGTGGCGGACGCTTGATAGGTGGCATCTGAATAGGGATTGCGAAATCCGGATAATTCTCTTATCCAGATAATACAGTTTTCATCATTCACATATCCGGATAATTCCAATAACTGTAGAATTTAAATAATATATATTTGTAATTAGCTTTTGCCTGCGGTTATCACGCAATTTCCCTGGATTAAACGTAGGCTTTATGTTATTCCAGGTCTAGAACTACATTTATGCTAAATTTCGGCCAACTTTGATTAGTTTTTTGGCGTGATAAGGTAACGAACATCCATTTATTATCCATTTGTGCAATTCAATTACACTTAATAATATAAATTTCCAAAAAGTCTAAGCCATCACCAGAAGGCACGAAGGAGTACCCAGAACGCTGGCAGCATTGTCACGTTGAATGGCAATGAATTAGCATTGCCGTTGACCGAAATAGAACCAGCATTCCGATCACCTGTCGACTCTGAGAAGTTTTGTAAGATCTTTATAAATTGCGTGTGCCCCAGGGCCCTAAGGACCAAGGGTTTCCACGGTTCAAACAGGAACTAGGTCAAGATTAGCGTATTTTCGACATTTGAGGGACTCCGCTGATGTTGCTGCGGAGCCAGCCCTTACTGATGTCCCTGCAAAATGTGAAGGCGCTAAGGTATCACACTCGTGGCATCGCAAACTAAAGACCGACACACCTTCCAGGGAATCAGGGTCATACCGAAAGGTATTTTACCATCATCTCGCATAAGGCCACGTGGTCCGAGGGTAGCTGCCACACTGACGCTGGTAAAAAAGCCCGACGAATGATGTCTCTAATTGAACTACGACGGGGCACACGTCCTGAACTAGAGATACGTGCCACTGCATGGTGACCAAACTAATCAACGGTTTTAGCACACTGGCATTGAAGTGCAATTATGCAAGGAGAACCCAAATGCGAAGAGGTGACAACTCGAAAAGAGTTTTTTGTCTAAATGAGTACCTAGATTTTTGGAAGGCAGAACATGTAACCAGAGTCCTGATTCCCACTCGGAGACAGCGAGTAGACGAGCACGTTCTGATGAGCTGGTAGACGTATTAATAAGATTTTTGTCTGAGAAGAAAGGACTTTGGGCAGATTCGTGTCAGGACAGACTATTTTCCATGAGTCTACTTAAAGCGGCATCGTAACTTGTCATTTCAAAATTTTGTAAACAATAGGGTATATTATATAATCTAAGAGACCCTCCGATACTGTACAAAATCTACTACACAGGCAAAATAACTAATTTATTACAACTAAGTTTACTTACCTACTTCGTATGGTATTCTAGCGCACATCGGCCACTCAATGCCAGTGCATTGAGGACACGGAGACCACAACACAACCACTATCAGCGTTTTAATATGTCTGTTTTGAAAAGAATTTTACAATCATATCTAAAATAGTTGGATAATACGTGTATTAAATCAATAATAATTTTATATAGCATATATAATATAGATAATAATTTTGCAGAATGCCGGCTTTGATACTAAAAATAAAAATCAAAGAATGCCGTATTTGTTACCAAACATTATGCACATCGCCCTGTTTGATCCCTCCCAACTATTGACAGATTGCCGTGTTTGAATTACAAATTAAAAGTTATCAGCAGGCAGGTATGAGGCCTGGGTCTAGTAGTGGACCATAGGTTGTGGAGATGTATGAGTGTCCGGTGACCAGCTCAATACTTTTGACACCTTGATTTCCCAACAACCATTTTGAACATCTTCCAATGAGAATACAATTTTTATTTTGCCTTTCGCATCCATCAGCAACGATGATATCGAAACAGCGGAAGCCACCAAATTAGAATCTTTAGAGAATTCATCTTCTGTGCAATGATAAGTGAACACACGTTCTTTCGCTAAAACTATTTAGTTGCACCACACAAACAATTATAAATCAATAAAAACACAGAGACACACTTGTATGAAAATTTCAACCGACGACGCACTCAGACAGATCACGCGCCCGCTTGGATGCCTGTGATTGGTTGACGGACCCAAAAGTCCGGGTTTGAATTTATACTAGGTACCTACCAAAGATTGCCGCATTATTTTAAACATTTTATTTTAAATTCCCTAAACGGCCATATCAATAAGTCATTTATGTAAAATTTTATAGATTGCTGACTTTGATTCTATACCTACGACTGTTTACGGTGATAATAGGTAATTATATTAATGTGTCGGTCCTCAGCCCGCTAAAAGGAGGAAGGCGCTATGAAACATTAATAATAGTAAATCTGTCACGAAAAGTATCGAACTGCCCAAATATTTAAACCACTGAAAACATAGCGCAGTCGTGTAAAAATTTTAGGAGCGCTATGATTCAGATTCTATTATAATGGTAAAATTGTTACAGGTCTAGTCATGGCACATACCTACCTACATTCTTACTTAATACATAGGTAGGTAAGTAGTAGGTACATAATAATTAAAATAGTTAAATGTAATAAATAATACTATAAATTCAAAATTGCATAGGTACCTATGCATACTAGCGCTCCTACCCTGCATTACCCTGTCTTATACTTACTTTATCCTATGGATTATAGGTAGTTTTATAACATCCATAGCCTTCATCGCGTGGAGGCAGGAGTCCTAGTGATGGCGGCGTTATGACAAGAATGAAGTTGTAAGCGGCTAACAGGGGCCAGTACTCCGAAAACGCACTACCAATATTTTTATTAGACTCTAGTCACGTACATACTCTAAAGGACTAATATCTAAAATCACGTCGCGCTCGGGTCCGCCATCTTGTCAGAAGCGACAAACCCGTCAACGCATTTGATATGGATTCCTCCACACTAAAAAAAGTCTTTTTGCTTTTGTTACGGTAAAATGAGTACCTAAATCATGTACCTAGACTAATCAAAGAAAGTTAAATGATTATTACTTATATTATATATATATTAATGTTACATTGAATCATGTGGAATTTTTCTCATGGTCTAATAAGGGCATGTAAAGTTCTTTTTTGATTTTAAAATCATTTAAGCCGCTGCGACAAGTGTGATTTCGTCAGCCATTGTTGCCGATTTGTGTAGCCCGTTTATGAGTCTGCATCATCATGAGCCACCCTATAGCCGTCATAAACGCAACACATGGCACGGCCATAGATTGTTCGGAAATCAGTGTTCGAGCAATATTTTTGTAATGGCCGGGCAATTAGTTGCCAATTAGTGCAGCCACAAATTGCAGAAAAGTGTAGCCCGTTTGTGAGGGCCACGTATTTTATTTATAAAAGCTATTTTTAAGGATTTACGAATGTTACGAATTACTTGTTTAAAAGTAGTATGTCAAATTTTTGTTTCGTTAGTTTAATAAGGACCATTATTGTTTTTCTTCTGAATTAAGATTTATTGAAAGCGCAATCTATAATTAGACAAATAAATAAATAATGATAGATAACCCACACAGCATCATCTAGCCCCAAGCTAGGCAGATCTTGTGTTATGGGTACTAAATGCCTGATACACATAATATAATACATTATATAGATAATAATTTTTTATTATACTTAGAAAATACCCAGAACACCAGGAACAAATATTTGCAGATCGTACAAACATTTGTCCTAAGGCGGGAATCGACCCCGCAACCTCCTGCGCCGCAGGCGGACCTTCGCCCGCGCCACATCAATCGTCATCATAGTTAACATCTAAGGAGAAAAGGAAACTTTGTGTTTTTAATGATTAAACGCAAAAAATCAAAATTTTAATGTGGCCCTTACAATATGTAATAATACTACCTAGGTATAATAAGGCCAAACATAGATGGCATAAATATATAACATTGATGGAAAATTGTGGTAGAAACAAAAAAAAAATACTTTTTCAGAATACCAATAAGGAAATATACATACTTATAAGCCCTGTTTTTAATTTGTTTTTAATATTTAGTTTTGAATTTAGGTGACCCTAAATACCTATCCGCAAATGGTACATAATGATTACAAAAAATGGTGCAGCACTATTTAGAAGGTGTCTTGGTCTTTCTGGGTCATAGTCATCCGTTTTAAAATGTAAGCTGCATATTTTGGCCGATAAATAAAATTTACCCTGGTATAATTGATAGCCAAGTATTTCTTCTTTCAACGTCTTTCGAGAAGCTGAAATATAAACATGAATGTTATTTTATTACTACTGTTCCCATCTGGGCATACTTTACACAATAAACACAACAACACTACTAACTGTATTGAAAGCCTATGTCCGGATAATAATAAGGACCTAGTTTAATCACAATATTACATAGCGGATCAGGGTTCTCTATTATGTGCAACACTATAATATTTATGGCTTTGGAACATAATTATGTTATGTAAAGTACATAATGTATCCTTCTTTACTCAGAAAATCTCAATGGCCAGTGTTAATGGTCACCCTACTTATGTAAATTGTTCTAATAAAACGATAGGAATATGATACGAAAAGTACGAAACAAAATAAGTATATCAACAATCGATCGACTCACGACACTAAAATTTAATAATTGTTGAAGACATTTAAATGATTCGAACGTAAAAATGTATGAACATATAGATACGGATAATAGCGTGAATAAACAGTTACATGTGAAACTTGATGTTAGGATTTGGTTTCCAAACACTTCTACAATTTTGCACAACACAATACATTCTTACAATTTCGAATTTAGCAAGAATACTTTCGTAAAAATGTAAATAAACATTCCGAGCATCAGAAAATCTTTGACAGAACGGCCATAGTGTCAAATTGGGTGTTACTATCTACTAAATCGCTTTAAGCGATAAGGCCGCCAATTCTATTATCTTCTCTACCATACTGTTTTATATTTAAGTTTCTGTGAATAAAGAGTTATCTATCTATCTACTATAATAATAAAATTGCAGCTACTAACAATCAGGGAAAGTGCAGTACTGTTTTTTATGATAAATATGCTGTTTTTTTATTGATAATTGATGCGTGTGTAATTTGTCTGCTAAAATCATCTAAAACACATAGTAGAGCCCATGGTAGGTTCCCTTACATTGCGAAATATTGGTTCGTCACCCGCTTCGATTAGGATATTTTGTGTTTAACATGGCAATTTCATATTAAGTGTGAGAGGAACGGAAAACATAACTAGGGGTGAATGAACTTGGCTTCATTCTACAGTTCTAAGCGTAATCTCCAGTGTTCTAACAAGATATAAGCTTCTTGATTAGGTATGTCCAACCATCAAATTAATCAAACAACAATCAAACAACAGTCAAATTAACAATCCAATCAAAGTAAAACAGTAAAAAATATTTATCTACTTTGTATTTGCTGTAAATAAATATTTTTTATTTTTTTACTTTTACTTTTATTCTTCCTCTTCTGTTTTGGATGATGTGCATCAAAAACCATTTCTTCTTGACTGTTTTCAGCACCTCCTCATTAGTAACCTTCTCTGTCCAAACAGTGTATTTTTGAAGTGTCTTATTTGACGCTAAATAAAATCTATATAAAGCCATACATAGTACCTACTAGGTACCCAAAGGTAAGTATACAGGGTGGCACATTTAGAGCGGTCAGTATGGGAGAGTCTGAAACTATAAGACATACGAAGATCTCTTCTTAGGAACCATGTCATCGATTTTAGTAAAAATAAAAACTGCATTCATTTATTTAAAAAAAACTTGTAGGTACTCAGGTCGGGAATCGAACCCGGACGTTTTGAAAAATAAAACTAACACTATACTTTTATAAATTCGAAGCTTTCAATGCTTCATCTTTAAAAAAATCAACTAACTTCAACATCTTTTTATTTTGGCGCCGCTTGCTTTTCGCTACGACTCTGCCAGTGTCTGTGTCGGAGTGTCATAAACTTCGAAAAATAAAATATGATCAATAAATAATATTACACAAAAAAATGTGGAACGCTTCACGATTTTGCTTGTCATCCTTCAATCACACTTTTTATTTTGACACTGCACAAAAGTCAGGTGTCATTATTAAAGTGTCATAAAATAAAAACAAAATAATTTTCTGTTTTATTTGGCATATTTTTGACACTTGAGTTTCATACAGCGTCATCTATTTTAGTCTATAGGCTACCACTTTTTTTTAAAGGTCATATTAAAAAGCCCTCAATAAGGGCACTAATATTTGTTTTAATTTTTACGTTTCAGTGTTCTTTGTTAACGAGAGGAGAATCATTTTCAAAAGGCTACCACAAATATTTAAATTAAAAATATCGGTTTCTATATTTTAAACTTTAGGTACCTACATACCTACTTTTCGAATTTTTTTTAAGTCGAAATTTTACCATTACCTACCTATAGGTACCTACTTACTCCGAAGTTTGCAAACCGATCCATCTGAATACCCAAAATACCCAAATAGAAGGTAGGTACCTGCATACCCAAAATTGTAGGTACCTACCTTAAATTTTGGGTATGAATTAAATAGCAAAGTCTTTTACCGGTACCTACAGTACATATTGGTATACTTGACAAACGTTCGAAACCATCTCGGCGCGCGAGTCACACTCGCACTTGACGGATATTATTGATCTCGACTTCCCATCTCCAAAGCACAGGAGAAAATGTCTGGCTGATCTCACCCCCGTGCATCGTCTGCGACCTGCATCGGAAACGGACGATCCGACGCAACGTAGCAGAACCTGCCTTGGACTATTCAGTTAGAATAATTCTGTAGAGAAGCGTAATAATCACTACATTTCCAGGGTTCAATTCGTCATAAACGTTTGCACGGTACAGACAGAGCGCCTTGCTTGCGAGAGATACTGTTTGTGTCTTGTGGCGCTTTCCAGAGATGATTTTGAATTACCGCTGGCGCGGGCAACCTGATATTATATCTCACTCACTAGGTACTTAAGTACCTAAATGAAATGGCTCTGCATCCGCTCCGATACAATTCTGTCAATGTCCGTTTACTTTCGTTTTGTTTGCAGAAAGAAGAAATAAATCTCCAACCGTAGATAGGTATTCCCTTTGTAAGTTTCCAACATACGACAATAGTTTCCCGCTAAACAAAAGTAATTTGTGGACAAGAGTCAAATATGTTACTTTTGGTACAGAGTATACATTGACAGTGACATTATCATGCGATGCTATCCACAAGCTAGTGATTGTAAACGCAGCATAGGATAGAACGCCATCTTGGCATTATTTTCCAAGATTGTAACTTCCGTGGCTGAGAATGGTCGGTACTTCCAAATATTTCACTGCCCCGTAAAACACAACCAAGGTTAGTCCAGCCCCGGAATTTTCTGCCAGAACGCCAGATTTTCTATGGCTGTATTTTCATAGGCTGAGCAATATTTGTACAGCTCGGAAATAACAACCCCAGAAATTACAGCCTTGGAATTTGCAACCATCCATGTACAGAAATTCCTGGGTTGTAACGTCCCTGGTTGTGTTTGGATTGGCCGTAAAATGTTGGCACCCGGTCGAAACTGCTAAAAAGGGGACATAGTATTGTTTTCAATATTTGCAAGATTTTTTTATACCAATCGGTGGAGCTTATTAACCCTATCAGAAACTATTTTATAAAATTTTGCCATACAACTAATACTTAACGAGAAAAAAAAATAAGTTCAACAAAGTTGTATGGAATGACATCTATCAAGGTCGATTTCTACGAAATGCTTACCGATACAGCTTTGGAAACAACTAGGTGTTACGTATAGAATATTTATATTATTGTTTTTGGTAAATTAGTATTAAATTAAATTGAAGTAATTTTGGTCGGGTTAGCAACAAAGACAAGAAACTTAAGATGACGTCGGCGAGCGGAGATAGCTGCAGAATCATTGCGATTTTTGTCGGCGTTTAACAAAAGAGTTAGGAATACAACAAAAAATTTAACGTGGCGTGGGAACCGCCGTAGTTTATGTTACGTTTTCAGGTGATCACAAACAAGATCAGAAGAGTATGAAAAATTAAAGAAAAGCTAGCGGAGCGAGCCTTAACGTTCGCCGTTGATTCTACAGCCTGTTGTTGTCCTATTTTGTTGTTAATCGACAATAACAACAAAATAGGACAACAACAGGCTGTAGCTGTGTTAAAAATGTTCGCGGCTCGCATCACACGACAACAGTGATGCGAGCCGCGAACATTTTTATGATCTGGCTGTGCGTGTTAGTAGTCGTTGTTACCCTTTCTTGGTGGTTGCTTGGCGTAACCAAGCAAGCACCAAGGGGCTGCCGAGATGGCACCCTTTGAATCTTGATACCCGGGGCGGACCGCCACCCAGGGTGACAGGACAAACTTTGAATCTAAATTATTGTATTGCCATCGGTCCTTGATAAATGTGAAAAGTTTCAGTTCAATTTGAAGTTTTCAAAGATTTCGTTTCAAACAAACATAGGTAGGTACCTACATAATGACAGGTGGAACGATAAGGATAGAACAGAGAAACTTTCTTTAGGTACCAGACTGGCAAGGTAAAGTAAATTCAAACGGAGGGCTCAGCCACCCCCTTTTGATTTTGCCCTTCCATAATCAAAAGGGGGAAAATTTGACACTTCCTGCACCCCATTTCCGCAGCCCCTGTATGCAAGCCTGACTCAGAAACTCAAGAGAAGTGGAAGTAATCTTGCATTGCATGTTATCTACTTAGGTCATGAAGGCAATAATTGCCTTCCTGAGGATCTAGCCTAAGTAGATTTAAGGTATTTATATAGATACCACTTTATTGCACTATATTGCAAGGTGGACTTAATGCCGATGGCATTTTCTACCTGCCAACCAACACATGGTTGAATTAAAACAAAAAGGCGTGCTATAATTAAACTAAGCTAGATAAACTGCAGCAATTAATAATAAAACTTGCACTATAAAATATCTATATATTTTATAAAAATTATAAATGTACTTACAATGTTATAATGAAGAAAGGTAGCAACAAGGTTTAGGCAAGAATTGTCAAATTTGACAGTTCTTGCCATATCTATCGACCGAGTGATTTATTGGCGAGAATTGCCTTCCAGTATGTAGGTCAAGCATGGGGATTGTTCTCATATTTTAATAATAAGATAGAATAGACAGTATTGACATCGCTTCGTCATACATTGCCCACATTAATGAAGTTGAAGAAATGAATTTCTATTATTTTACGCATTCAATGACAAAGTGACGTATATTTTCTCTATTCTACCCTAGAACCATCCCCGTGCTTGCCCTACAGGCGTGATACCATGGTAGGATTATTAAAATTTATTGGACAGGTGTTCTCTGCTGTAGGTTCCTAATAAATTAAGCCCAGCAGATATATCTTCAGGTGGTCCTACTCAGGGCGATTCAGAGCAATATCCCCTAGCAGCAGGCAACCTAGACAAGCTAGAATATGCTTGGGCTGCATTATGACAGCATGCATAAATGGTAATGTTCAAGGTAAATAAGTACTCAATACATTTTTGGTCTGGGATAAAGCAATTTTATTTAAATATTTATAGGTACTAAGAAGTAGATTTTTGTGTATTTTCTTCAAATACAGCTACTGTTTTTCACATAACACCAAAATGCAATCGATAAGTGCCTTTGAAACTTAAAATGGGTTTCAATTAAATACTATTTGGCCCTGTAAGTGGTAAGGAATTAATCTCTTTATTGAGTCTGATCTGGTCATTGATAGCTTTCCATGCATCATCTTTCTCTTTTTTAGTTATTGGTCGCTTCTTCTGCTTGGCTGCTACCATTTTCTTATAAATATCAATGCATTCACTATCCACTTGATCAAGTTGTTTCTTTAAATTCAGTCTGATCATCTCTTGTTTACAAAGTCCAATGAGGTTCTTAAGGTTCCGGCAGTTTTCTTTTCTGACAGCTGTCAATTCAGTCTGGCATTTTTTTATTTCAGCTAATATTTCATCATCAGCTGGGTTTGTCAATGGAGGCAAATCTTCTGCATCCAGAATTCCTTGTTCCACTAACTCTTTTCTAAGACACTTTTCCAAAGTTAATGAGTTCTTGTAGCTATTCTTTGTATTGGTTAGAGGCTTGACTTTTACATCAGGGACCTCGTAGGGCATAGCATTTTCTTCCATCAGTGCACAGACTAATCTTTGTGTCAAGGGACCTGTTATCATGTTCTCATTTGTCTTGTCTAATTTTTTACGAATGCTTGATGCATCTGGTGACATTGAAGACTTCTTATTAGGGTTGGCTGCATTTTGATCCTCGGCAAGGTGTTCATCAGCCCATACTTCGGAATAATGCCTTCCCAAAGGAGGGATCGGAGGCAAAGTAGTGTTGCTGCTTTGTGCCATGAGAGATTCCAAAAACTTAATATCATCCATTGTCACCGGAGCACAGTAGGGCTCAACTGAGTTCCAAAATTTGTAAGGAATATTATTTTTAGGTAAAGCTAATTGGGATAATTCCAACTTCACAGAGTTGTCAGAGTTTCCAAATTCATTCTTGTAAGCTAGGGCTCCTGAAGAGTTGTTGAAATTCTTGAATTTGGGAACTTTCGGCTGGTTTGAAAGCTTTGTGTGGTCTTTGGTCTTAGATAATTTGTCATCTTGGAATTTTCTTTTAACTGAAAACTGTAATTGTTTTCCAGCAGCTTTCCCCTTCTTTTCACGCTTAGATTCATTGGTATCTATGTTTTCGATTTCTGACTGAAAGTGTCTGATGCGAAGTGCTGTATTAGAAAGAAGTGATTCCAATTCAAGTTGAAGTGTGTCTAGCTCATCCATACCAATGGTTTCATCGGCAGATCGGGCAGCAATTGCAGTAAATCGGGGTAAGTGAACAGCATTATCTTGTATCTTGATGTATGGTATGGGGCATGTCTCTATTTTGGTTTTACCAAGCGATATTGCTCCAGGAATTTTCGCAGGCTTTGTGTATGGTGAGACACCGGGACTCGAAGGTTTGCCGGTGTCATGACCCTTGCTCCCCAGTCGTCCTTTGCTATTGTGATGCATCCTCTTGCCCATCATTTTGATTTATTTGAATATCCGCGCCAGAAAGTTGCCACGGTGTAGTGCGAGCGTATTGACAAGTAATGAATGCAAGTATGGTAAAGGTGAAAGTTTTAGTAGTTTCTAGGGCGCAATAATGAGCAGATTTTTGTATGAGCGTGGTCAAGAAAAACTATCAAACAAAGGATCGCTGTACGAAATCACAAAATACGAAATAGCCACAACACCACAATGTCAACAAATCAAAATGGCGGAATACTAGTTGATGCTGCCAACTACTGACATATTTAGGTCGCTAGAATAGATTATTCATAAAAGTTTTTACAAAGATTTTCTGTTTGTCATTGAATTTTTCATAAGATAAAAATAAAGAAAACAGTTTTAAACTTGGGTAAAACTCAGGCGTTTTTTGATATTTGTTACATATTTTACAAAAAGATATTGAATTGATACTGGAGTAATTTTTTATTCATTAATCAGCTGGAATCATTGCTTAGAAGGCAGCTTGGGCAGCCGGGCAGCCAGCAGGCTTATTGTGTGAGTTGCCACTATAAAATAACATGAACATAATTTACCAAAATACTAGGCCAAGCACACTGACTACATAGAAAATAAAACAACAATAAATAATATTATGAAAATAATAATTTGTTCTCTAAAGGAGATGCAACATTTTGCAAATTTAACTTATAGAAGTACCTAGGTCCGGTACGTACGGGACGTACGACACCAGCCAAACTCAATTTAGAATGTTTGTAAATAAACCACGACACAAATAAGTTAAACACCCTTGCTTGATGTCGAATTTCAGATATAATTGGAAGCAATATTCATTGAAGGAAGGATCTCAAATCAACAATGTATATTGCGTATAAAGAGCCCAATTTGGGTCGCATAAAAAAATGGCGGTACTGGCAAGCGACCCATATTGGGTCACGAGCTCGCTCTTTTTTTGAATGAAAAATGCGTCCAAACGGTCGGCACAATCGGTTGGAAACCGATACCATCGATTCTAGATGAAATAGAGGTCATAACAAGCCTAAAACCAACAAAAGTGTAGAAAATAAATAAGATAGTACCTAGCGTACATGATAGTGGTGTCGATTCTGATGTTTTAGAATTAGCTAAAATTAGCGGATATAAGAATGTCAAATAGACGAAAGCTATTCTATGTTCAAAAATTAGAATGGCAGGTTTAAAAGAAGAAGAAGAACACACATGTTAGGACTTAGGAGTATACTTGAATAATTGAATATGCATGTATTTTAAGGAATCCTACTTACAGCGTTCACTCTCAAAGAATTAAAAGCATACAACGATAATTTACTAGGCACCTTGCATTTTTTCTCCAGGTATACAAGGTGCCACGTTATTTACCTGTAGATAAAAAGGTACCTGTTTAAAACTGTTATTGTATGTCTATTATAGATAAGCTGTAGAAACTGTGCACTATTTTATACATAAAATCTTTTTTGTACAACACTTAACAATAAACGTATTTCTGATTCTGATTCTGGTGTAGTACTAAGCGGAAAGGTCCACCACCCTGCCACGAACATTTGTTGTTCTTGCACTTTCCGGGTTTCAAGGTTTTCTACTAAAGAAAAGACCTCGAAACCTTTATCGCATCTAGCCCATGTAACAACCTTAACATCAGCGGTTCATCAGTAAGGTTCTTGACCTTAAATTGTCACCGCCAATACATAAGTATACACATTAAATGTGTAGGTAGGCACGCTGGCCTAGCGCCCATAGGCACGCTCCTGTTACGTAGGCGTATTAGGTACGTTACGTGAGCCAATGAGACGACCGCGGCATTATTTGAGTGGCCATCTTATCTTTAGTCATGCCCACAATTATAAGGTGGTTCCGTACATTTTTCTTTTAAGCTATTATTGTTTAATGTTTATCTGTAGGTAGGTATGTTTGTTTCGTGGTAGGTACGTCTACGTAGGTACTTAATAAAGATGATTTATCGATAAATAAATAATTAAAATATTTTCTGTAAAATGTTTTATACATATCCATTATATTATGATTATCCATTACATAAGAGGTTTTGGGTGCCTAATCTTTTCAGTCCATGGCTTCCATCCAAACACAGCTGCAAATCATTAGTTACAGAAATCTGTAATAAATAAAAACATATTACACTATGATGGGTTTTGCAATATATTTTGTATGCGCACTTTGGGAAATGTTATTGTCGAATGCAGGCAACCCTTAAGTTTCGTAATTTTAGGATATATTATTTAACTTAAAACCTAATTTTCGATTATTGTCTCTATGGAAATCTAAGAAACTGTAAATTTTATAACCTTTTTGTAGATAAAAGAACTTGTACCTACGAGTGGAATGATAAATTCGTAATTTTTACTTCACTTTTTACACTCGAGAATAAATAAATAAATAAATAATGCTGGACAATCCACACAGCATCATCTAGCCCCAAAGTAAGCAGAGTTTGTGTTATGGGTACTAGATGACTGATAAACTTAATACAATATATAACATAGATAGATATTTTTTATTATATATAGAAAATACCCAGAACACCCGGAACAAATATTTGCAGATCGTACAAACATTTGTCCCAAGGCGGGAATCGAACCCGCAACCTTCTGCGTCGCAGGCGGACCTTCGCCCGCCGCGCCAAATCGGTCGTCATTCGATCGATCGTCGAGAACACTGCTACCATTGTTACTTTTTGTCTATATCAACGTTGGGAGGTGCAGGAATGTCCACAATTCACTCTATCACATGTAATAAACAGAAAATAAAATTTTAGGTCGAAAAGAATAACTTCGTGTCGAAGTCCGTCGATGGTCCAGCATATTTGTTTAGCTCACAGCGGAGCTAAACAATGAAAAAACCGGCATGCTGGATGAGATAGGAAGCTACTCGTTATCTCTTTTCTTCTCACGCTATAATCAGAAGTTGTTCTCTCTCTGGTGTGAATGAGATGGCAGATGCTCTTGTTCTACAACCTTCTTATTCTATTATGGTCTCTATACTACTACGGCTCTTATACTCCGCACTCTTCTGAAATTCTGCACAAATGGCATTCGTCAGGTCCATGGCTGCCGCATTTAACGTTGGACGTCGAAGTCCACGTTAAATCGTAGACATCCACGTCCAAGATAACATGACTTGCAGATTAATTCAATTATTAAAAAAGCGCACATTGTGTTTTCATTTTTGCTTGCTTTAGGAGAAAGTGGAAAAATTAAGTTATGTAATTTCGGTAGTGGTCTAAAAGTAAAAATACCTATTATTCCCGAAATTTCCCTGGAAATAATTGAACGATTACCCTGTTCTATAGGCCAAAAATTATGGGAATTTCCGAACCGAGAATTCCCCGGGCCAAACCCAGCCGCGTACGCTTGCGTACGCTCCGATTCCGATCCGGTGGATACACAGCTTTACAGTCGGCTTACTTTTCTTTTTTGTTTAAGCAACAATAAGATACTGACTCCTGTATCGTTTCGTTGTAGGTTTTTAAATAAGGTGTTAATGTTTCCCAAATTCATAAATTAAAAAAAAATAACTAAAAATGAAATAATGGCAAATGCTAAAACTATAACAAGCCAAAAAAAAAAAAGATGCCGACTGATGGATGAGATGACTGACGCGCGGGCGGGATGGGATGACAGACAGGACAAAAATCAAAATGGTGGCTTTTGTTGTGCTGTCGTGGTTTGGTTCGATCGATCCTTTTGGTGCTTTCTTCACGTTAGATAAATAGTGTGAAGTTCCTCAAATACAATTTGGCTGGTGGATCGAGAATACAGCCACGAACTGAATTTAGCACTATTGTGAAATTTATGAATGACAGCATACAATTCAAAACAAACAATGATACTCTCTCATTGAAGCTTTGGAAGCCCTTTGCATCTTCAAAATGGAAGAAATACCTATTACATGTCCTGTTTGCTGCTCAAAAACTTTTAGCTCCAAGGAGCTGCTAATAGATCACATAAACAACATAATTCAAAACTTACACTGCCCTATTTGTAAAAACAATGTGCATTCTTTACTGCACCTCACTGAACATTTGAAACAAGAGAATTGCATATTAGATGGTACAGTAGAACTGGAAACCAGTGAGAAAATTAACCAAATCAAGTCCATAATCCTTGAGAAGACCTCTCAGGATAATAATGAAATAGGACTGAATAATACCAATATATTGGAATTTAAAAATGGTAATTAGATTAGTACCTAGGTACTTACTGAAAATTATTGATGTTACTTCATTTAAAATGTTTGAATCTCAAAATAATACAGTCATGATTATGTTTTATTCTTTGATGAAAGCTTCTTTTTAAACTGTAATTATAAAACTTTTTCAAGTTAAAAAAAGAAGAAAAGTCCAACAGAATACAGCATATCATTTCAAACACACATTTTAATCTGTAATTTATTTATTTCAGGTGCTCTCAGCACAAGTACAAGCTCCCCCATTCAAACCATAGAATCAGTAAATATGTTCGAGTTTGTGAAGACTCGGGGAAGCCAAGATGTACAGTTTGTGAAGGATAATGAAGGCCAGTATATGATCATAACGGAGAATGCAGATGCTGTTGTGACAAAACAGAACAATGATGGCACTATATCATTAACTTCTGTAAAAGGTAGTGGTAGAAAAATAAGAAATGAAACCAAAAAGGGTAGTTTAGAAATAATATGGAACCCTAAATTATGTGCTATGCAATTATGCAGGGTGTTATTAAGGAAACCCTGAATAAATAAACAAAAGTAATGTTTGTTTATATTTCTTATTACTGTTTTGTTTTGCAAGTACTGAGAAAACACTAATGTTATGGATATTATAGCAAATCATTCAAAAGAAACAGACATCCCAATCTCTGTACTATAATTTGATAGCTCAAACACTTTGTCATGGATGTATGCGGGTTAACTGCAAACTTTATTTGTGTTGGAATTATTGTTAATGAATTCCTCAAACTACAATAGTTTTTATAGCTCAAACACTATGAATTGGTGATGATTTGTGCTATGGAATGACAAACTGCAAATGACTGCTGCTATGACTCATTTGGAGAGGCCTATTTCCAACAGTTTACTGATGATGGTGTTGATTATCTGATAGAATGATACTATGGTACTGATGGAATGTTCCAGAAATGAAGATAGAATCCGAGTCGCTGTCCAGCCCGGAACCGGAGCCAGAAGATGCTCAGGAGGAAATGTACAGCTGTAATACTTGCGGGGTCTCATTCACTTCTGTCATAGAACACATACAGAACTACCATAATGACCAAGATGTGGTAGTTGAGGCAAGTTTCCTCTTTTTAATCAGTTTTATTAACTTGATGGACTAGAGTTGAGTGACATTGAGTGAGGCCATGTCAGTCCCAAAGCACACCCCAGACACTTGACCATTCCTCCACACAAAAGCCGCGCCTCGGCACTTATATGCGCAACTGTGTGTGTGATGTCCAGGGTAACTTCATGAACATAGTGTGCAAGTGAGATAGTAGTTAAATAACTTAAGACTTTTTATTTTCCTCCTACAAAAGGTGAAATCAAACCTTAAAACAAAAGAAATTTGTATGTCCATGATCAAACAAACATCTAACGCCATGGGCGTCGTCTGTCAAAATCATTACATGCCATCTGCGTCCGTGAATGCGCCGTAGGTACATCCCGTTCATTTGGAACGCAAGCCGAACTCGATTGGGGGGTCAGGAAGCTTGGTCAGGTGAAGCGCGAGAAGTGTCCATTCTCTAAGTGAGTATTATTAATATTCTCTGCCCACCAACTATGAGCATAACTTTTAAGAGTATAATAATGTTAGATAGGATCATAGAAACATTCATTGACTGAAAAAAGCTGACAATGTCTTGTGGCTCATGTAAAATATTCACATAGCTAACATAAAATCGCGTCATGCCTCTTCTATAAATGCATATGATGTGTTGTGACTAAACAAAAAGACCACTTAGCGAAATTCGTGGCGTGACTATTCGAACACAAGGCTTTTTTTATTTCACAGTTACTTATGAATGCTATGTATTTTAAAGATAATTAAAAAGTTATGATGAGGATGATCATTTTAAAAGTATTTTTTTTCTTTTGTTTCAGGAACCAGTAGATCCTCTCGAAGGTAAACTATGCATGCTTCTTTTCTTTATTTTTAGACGACCGATGTGGCGCGGCGGACAAAGGTCCGCCTGCGACGCAGGAGGATGCGAGTTCGATTCCGCCTTGGGACAAATGTTTGTGCGATCTTCAAATATTAGTTCTGGGTATTTTCTATGTATAATAAAAAACTGCATAATGTGTATTAAATATATCAGTAATCTAGTACCCATAACACAAGCTCTGTTTAGCTTGGGGCTAGATGATGCTGTGTGGAGTGTTCAGCATTATTATATTAAAACACTAACACCAGATTATAATATATTAAATCCTTGATCTACATTGATCAATAGCCATAAGCTACGTTGGATGATTTGTTACACTAATATTGTAAATGCGAAAGTTTGGATGGATGGATGGGTAGATGGATGTTTGTTACTTCTTCACTCCGAAACTACTAAACAGATTGAGCTAAAATTCTTTCTAAGTTTAGCTCTAAGCCTGTAACCAAACATACTCTACTTTTTCTCCCAAAAATCTGTTCCCATGGGATATAAATAACCTTTAAACGTTTCCATAGAAACGAAGCGGGCAGAAACTAGAAGGCTTGTTGCAGATGAACAGGAACAGGCTAAACCCGAAAGGCGGACATCGAGGCGCGTTATCACCGAAACTGGTGACATTGTCGAGACCAACTCGCCTTTCAAGAATAACAAAGATGGTGATGAAGGTATAACAGAAAAAGCATGGTATAACAGAAAAACACGTCCCTCGGTTCTAGAATCCTAGATATTGATAGTCTAGTCCTAGATATTGGTAGTGACTAGATGGGCTACAAAAGTAAAGAAATATTGGTAGAATTTATTTAACGACGCTGTCATTATCGGTGCGAATCGCAGAAGTTCGAAACAATTTTCATTCGTTCGTCTCTCCTCCGTTTTCAAACTCAAATTTAAACCTTAGTGATAATCTTAATTGCCTTATAGTTTTTTGTTTAAATTTTGTTAAAGTTGATTAATAAATGTCTTTGTTTACAGAAAATATTTTTGATTCTAGTACCGAGTAAACGATACTTAATTCACATTAAAACTTCTTGAATCTTATTCATTGTACGTCAAGTGTCACCATCTAGTTTCACACGAAGCAACTTATTTCACCAATAGTTAACACAATCACTTCCCTCAGCGGTGCTTGCTAAAAAAGTGCCCTTTTGGAGAAAATGCCCTTAAACATTTTCGTTGCGTTAGACGTTACAGTTTGTATTTATTTCCATTTGATTGACTCCCAATAATACAGTGGCGTAACCCTCTGACAAGTTCCAAGTCTCGTAATCACGTTCATATTGGTTTTAAAATAGAAAAGTTGTTATCTATAGGTACTAATATTATAAAATCGAAGTAACTCTGTCTGTCTGTTACCTTTTCACGCCAAAGCGGCTGAACCAGTAACGCTTACAAGATGGTACTACCATCTTGTAAGCGTTACTGAACTGAAAAGTATCTGCCGTAAAATAAAACACATTTTTGCAGGTTATTCGATTTTACCAGACAGCAATCACCAAGAGAAGCCGGCGGGCCCCGGCTCGAAGCGCTACATGCGAATGAATAACCTGTGCGATAGCGTCGTTAGGAATCTGAAGCAAAATGGTAAATATACATCAATACATCTTGGGCTGCAAAGCCCAAAAAATAAGACAATGATGATAAATGAGGACAGAAAAGTCCAAATGAGTTCAATAAAAGACCTGGACGGCAATTCTCGCCAATTTATCACTCGATAAATATCAAAAGAACTGTCAAATTAGACAGTTTTTATATGAAAGATCTGTCAAATTTGACAGCTCTTTTGATATATATCGAATGTTATATTTGCCCCCTGAGCGTCAATAAATGTGGCTTGTGTATACTTATATTTGTGTATACGTAATAATAGCATGATACAAAGTAGGTTGACAACTTATTGAAAAGAACCAAAACATAATAAAATGCAATATAATTAATAATAAAATAATAATAATATTTTTTATAATACATAGAAAACACCCAGAACAAATATCTGCAGGAATGCAGATCATATCATACAAAAATTTGTCCCTAGGCGGGAATCGATCCCGCAACTAAAGAATAAAAGAAAAAATTAAGTTTACTCCCGAGAGATATTTGTCCTGGATTGTTTTATTGTTTTAGTTTTTATCCTGAAAAATTTATAAACAGTGTAAATGCAATGGTATTTCAAGTCGGTTTTTAGTTTTTTCAAAACAATCAAATTATAAGGTAAAGTAAAGAAGCAAATAACCTTGTTAGGTTGTTCCTTTTCGAGTTGGAGCGAAACTCGGCTCAAGCTTTTTTATCCTCTATAGATAATATGAAAAACGTTTTTTTAGGATTGAATTTGATTTAACACATGATTTAATGTTTTCAGAGAAAAGTCAAGGCCCTAGCCATAAAGTTCTTGTGAAAGAAGTGCTGACAAAAGATGGCGAATTGGTCAAATATTATCACTGTGTGTTTTGCAACATAAACGTTAGTTCGCTGAGCGACTTCAAGACACAACCCTGTAAGACTTGTAAGTATAAATTACTCATATAATAGTTGCCTACTTGCTAGGTGTTTTGGCGGTCGTGGCGTAAGAATCGACACCTCCGACTCAGCCTAAGTATGTCGTAGGAGTCGACTAAGGGCTCCATCTTAATCAAAGTAATCAAATATCAAAGTGCTTTATTTCCTTTAGACCTTACAGGACTCTTGGACACGTCACAAAACTCAACACACACATTACAGTAAAACTAGGAAATAAAAAGGTCACTTAGATTTTTTGTTTACTTCAATCTTTATAAGGTAAAGTAAAGAAGCGAACAAGAACCTTTACCTTGTTAGGTTGTTAGTTTTTGAGTTGGAGCAAAACTCGTCCCAAGCTTTTTTATCCTCAATGAAGTATACAATAAGATCCAAAATGCTCTACTATCTCTACTATTCCTGGACTCGGCGCGCATCGTCAGGAAGTTCCTCTCTGCAGCCCTAGTCACCGGCCGCTTGAGGCTAGGTTCGCGGCCGGTGATTCACCGTTTTGATATATTTTTACTGTGAAACAGTTTTATAATATTATATTTTCTATCGTAAAAAAAATATTTAATAACGAGATTTTAAATCAATGATGTGGATAACTATAATCATCGTCAGCCAGCTAGTCCACTGCTGGACATGTAGTGACACACCTTTACTTGTTTCATTATGTAACACTGAAAAAAATATAATGATCGCTTTTCTGAGTTTACGTTAGCCGTGTAAAAAACGCAAAACTTTGTACCTATTTTAATTGTACTAAGGCTCTGTAACCCAGGATATTTATCTTTTATTTACAGCAAAATATTCCTGCACACAATGTCCAGTTTCATACGACAACGCGAAATCATTATGTGCTCACATGAAGGTTCACAAAGTGAAGACAATGGGTAACATTTACTACTTTATCACTATCAAAATACGGTTTCTTTTACCTTCTGTCTTTGTAATCGAGTGGACTGTTAAAGTGTACTATTTTTGCATTTCAGGGGGTAATGAAAAGCCGATATCAGAGACGTTTGAATGTGAGGTTTGCTGTACGGTGTTTCCAACTAATAAGTCATTGAAACTGCACAAGAGGATGCACGATCCTGTGAGGTAAGTACAGGGAAAATATAGTTATCCTTTGGGAATATAATTAGTTTGTTTTGAAAAAACTAAAAGCCGACATCGAATCTTTTAATTTTACACTTTATAAGTTTAGCGAGACAAATATTAATCCCTCGGCAATCATTTTTTATGGGACCTCCTCGGAATCATTCTTATAATAGCGAGTTTATTTTCAAAATCCCCTAATTCGACGTACACAATTTTTTTTTATTTTAAAGCCGAACAAAAAACCTCTTTTTTTACGAAGTCGGGTTAAAATGATTATGGGACCACTTCAGGATCATTTTCGATTTCGATCGAATTGACGAAGGTATCAAATAACAAACATAGTACCTAAAAAACGTACTAAGCAATTGAGATCATCCTCATTTATAGAAGTTGGTTAAAAACACCTCTATGTAAAGGCAGCCTTCGCATTTAGATTTTTAGCCTAAATCATGTGTAATTTTTTTTCCAACAGATCACGTCATATAGAAGCTCCACGGAACTCAGATTTCTCTGAAATGCGGTATCTATGCACGGTCTGTGAGAAGATGATTCCGGTCGACTACCGAGCTATTCACGAGAACTCACATGCGACGGAACAGAACTTACTCAATTGTGGAATTTGCAATAAGAAGTTCAGTTCAGAGCAGTATTTGGAGATGCATATGAATGTACATAATTTAGATAAGGTGAGCATGAAAAATAAATTGAAAAATTGAAAAATTGCTCTATCATGACAAAAAAATTTATAACAAAATTCCTAGAGACATAAGAGAACTGCCTACTAGTAAATTTAAGACAAAACTCCGTAGGTGGCTCTTAGAAAAATGTTTTTATGACATGAAAGAATTCAATAATCAATAAATTACCTAGTTATAAATTAGTATATAAGTAAATATTGTACGTCCATAATTAATGGATAAACTGTTGATTCCACCTAGCTTTTAAGATCGCGTTTGTACACAGTTTTTACAATAAATTTCATTTTCTTTTTTTTTTAACGTAGGACCGCTATTCGTCGTTTAGCCGAGGCCTATGTTCTAGCTTCTGCCCGCGGCTTCGCCCGTATGTCACCGGGATAAAAAGTAGCCTTTGTCCGTCCTTGGAATACAGTCTACCTTCCTGCCAAATTTCATTAAGACCCGTTCAGCTGTTTAGGCGTGAAAAGGTAACAGACACCCAGACAGAGTTATGTTTGAATTTATAATATTAGTATGGATAAGGCCTAGGCCCTCTGGCCAGGTGGGATGACGATCTGCGAAAGATTGCAGGCTGATGGTGGATGCGGCAAGCGGGGGAGGCCTATGTCCAACAGTGAACAAGCGTAGGCTGACGATGATTATGAGACGTTCTATAAGTTTTTTCTTGTTTATAAGTTTTAAGCGTTATTTGATTGCAGGCACCTCTAACAAAACAAGACCAGTCCCTGCCTTACAACTGTGTTTACTGCGACAGAAGGTTTGCTAGGCCGCACGAAAAGGTCAAACACGAAAGAATACATACGGGTATGTACATAAATTATATACTAGCCGAACTCGATGTGGAATGTTATCAACAACCGTCCATACTTAACCGAAATTCACTCTGTTGCCGTGTCTTTTTGGAATTACATTATTTGTTGATTTGTGATCCTTCAATAAGTATTGCTTACAATTTATGCTAAAGTCATTTACAATTTACCATGATTTGAGTTTTGAGCTTTCCAATATTTTGTACCTACAGTTTCATGCGCCATGTTAATAACCATGATGGTTTTAAAAGAATTATGCTTACAAATATATCGGAAACTCGACGTGAGGAAGTGAATTTTAGTTTTTGTGTCTAGGTTTGTTTACAAACGTTCTACATCGAGTTTAGCTAGTGTATAAATATCCCTACCTTCAAATTATAGTAGGGAATATAATGGTTACATACCGAAGGTATGAAGACAATTTCATATGCTGAAAAACGAATAAATTTTGGCTTATCTCTTTTACTCGACAATGCAAAAGCCCAAAAAAGGCCCCGACCCACACTAGCGCCGCCATGCAGAGATGCAAAGTTGCTCTTGGTGGCCACCAAACTTTGTTATCACATCTCTGTCTAAACTATACAAAATAAAACTATTACAGAGGCATTAAAATAACCTTATGATAGGTATCACAAAATACCCAATGGATTTATGTAAATTCCTCTGTTTAACGTAATAATATGATAATATAGGTGGCGGCGCTATTGTGGGTCGGGGGATCATCACATCACACTAATATTAAACACGCGAAAGTTTCATAATTTCATTTAGAAACCATGTGTAGGAGGGAAGACTGGTTCTCTGTAATATAGTTTAAATTAAACTAAAACGGAAACCAGGGATACCTGTCACTTGTATTGTAGATTTAATTTTGAAATAAATGATTTTGTATTTTTGTATTTGTAGTTAAAATGTACCTACTGCATGTACTTATGCGATAGCTTTGTACACATGACTGAGGTATTGAAATAATTGGCTGGTCTTCTATATAGTTTTTAGCTACACTTTTGTAGGCCTTTGCCTTCTTATCTGACGCAAAATATTGATTTAATAAATAATGCTGGACAATACCCCCAGCATCATCTAGCCCCAAGCTAAGTAGAGCTTGTGTTATGGGTACTAGATGACTGGTATACTTGATTCACGTATACGTAACATAGATATTTTTTTAATACTAAGTACATAGAAAATACCCAGACCATTCAGAACAAATAATTGCAGAGCGTACAAAGTTTAAGGGAGGACCTAGTCGGATTTTTTATAGATTTCAATTAGTAATTAAGTATGTGAGGGAGGAAATAGAGAGTGTTTGCGCACATATTGTGCAATACGATAATATTTATGTCCTACGCACATGGCTAGTCTCCGTTGATAGGCGAAAATTCGGCTAGGTAGAGGACAATAGTATATAAAGTGAATTTATTTGACTAAATTCATAATTCATATTGATTTTGGTTATTATAGTGCGTAAGCCCTCACACTCAGGGTAATTTCTAAGTAAGGTGTAATTGGAAATTATTTGATGTCATATTGACTTGTTTGTGTAGGAGAAAAGCCGCATTGCTGTGAGATCTGCGGCAAATCGTTTCGAGTGTCGTACTGCCTCACGCTACACATGCGGACTCACACCGGGGCGCGCCCGTACGCCTGCGAACATTGCGGGAAGAGGTAATTATACTCAAGCCATTCTCAAGGTACAATGTTTGTAAACAACTCGAAACACAATACAAAAAACCAGAAAATGAGTATCGGCGTCGAGTTAAGCAAATAATTGACAGCACTAAGCGTTGTAGGAAAGAGCTCAAATCGACAAGTAGTGCTAATTCTGTCAAAATATTAAGAACGAGAAAGTGATTTTTAGGTTAAATATGGGCCTTGTTAAAGACATTGTATCTTGAGTTTCGCCCGAGTTCTAGTTTACAACACGTCACATTTGATTATATACTGGCTACTACTATAGCTTATCGATCGGTGAAATAACTTTTAGAATCGAACCAGAACCAGTTCCCGAGATTACCCATAACAAGCTTACAATTACAACCCTGTGGCCCTGTTACGATGCCTACGTTCGTTAACGCATGCACTGCCCAGGCTCAGCGATGAGACCCGGTAACTACTAAACGGCCATGGGCACTCTGTGTTTTAAGACAAGACTCATTGTGTCCGTAATTTCGTCAGCCATCATACTCTACAAACTGACCGACTTGGCGGCAGACACTAAGGGCCGTATTATTTTCTGTTAGAGCGCGTTGCCACTATGTCGAAACGATTAATTTATCGTTGGACGACTATAGTCTCTATTCTACTCATAGGAATATCAATCGGTTCCCTAAAAATAGCGACATACATAATTTAAATACTAGAAATAAGAACAAACTCGCTGTGCCCACAACTAGGCTACACAAGATTAATGTATCATTTAAAGGGGTATACGCTTCTACAACGAAATACCAAATAAGTTGAAAAAATTAACAATAAATAAATTCAAACAAATTGTCAAACATATCCTTTGTAAAAAGGCTTACTACAAAATATCAGATTATCTAGCTAGAGGATAAAAAAGCTTAGGGCAAGTTTTGCTCTAACTCGAAAACTAACAACCTAACAAGGTAAAGGTTTCTTGTTCGCTTCTTTACTTTACCTTTAAAAGATTGAAGTGAACAAAAATCAAAGTGATCACTTTATTTCCTAGTTTTACTTATGTAATTTGAATTTTGTGACGTGTCCAAGAGTCCGGTAAGGTGTAAAGGAAATAAAGCACTTTGAATTTGAATTCTAGCTGTTCCTATTATATCGACTGTTGACATTGTCTTGACAATCTAATGTCACAAAAAAATATACTTTTTTGTGGGCGACGGTTAATCGTACCGTCCTATAAGTTCAAACCTATTGTGTTTTAATGGTGCAACATTGATAAACACTAGTATACTTTTTAAATAAAAAAATATCCTATTCAATTCTATTATAAGTGAACACCTCCATTTAAATATACAAGCCACGATGCTTTAAACTGCACGACTATCTGTCGTCGCGACAAAGTGGGAACGCGGCCTTACACTACTTTTAAAAGATCACTTCTAATCTTACCGTTCTTTGGAGGCTCATACAACGATTTGTTATTCCACAGGTTCAAAGCGCACAGTGTGTACAACCATCACCTACTAACGCACTCGGAAGTGCGGGCGTACAAGTGTCCCTACTGCCCCAAGGCGTTCAAGACGTCGGTCCAGCTAGCGGGACATAAGAACTCGCACACCAAGCCGTTTTCTTGCACACATTGTAACAGGTATGTGAGCTGTTAGGGATCCGTGCCCAAAGGGCCAACGGGACAGAATTACTAAGCCTACGGAACTGTGTGCCTGTCCGGCTTAGTAGACCAGACTATGTCTTTGGTCTGTAAAATGTCACAGACAGACCGAAAAAGTTTTTTTTTGTTCAAAGCTAACTAAATCGACAGTATTGTTTTCGAAAATAGATTGATAATTGTGTTCGTATGTTATCCTGCGTGATTTTGTGAGTTTTTGTATTTTTTTTCTTGCTTCCACAGACCCTTCGCGTCACTCTACGCAGTCCGCGTTCACACCGAAACACACGCTCGCACGAATAACCTCAAGTTTTCGTGCTCACTGTGCGGCGCTAGCTACGCGCGGGCCTTCGCCTTGCGGGATCACATCAAACAACAACACAAGGACGAGCCTGTTGACGAAGATGTTAAGACTAAACCTGTGGTGAGTAAGTATCCATTATTGACAAGGTCTGTAATGGATGGGTTGCTGGCCGAAAACACAGCGTAGCGCAGGTCCAGGCCATTACAGCGCGGTCAGCATTGCAGCCCTTGCTGTCCGCGCTATAAAGGCCTCGACCTTCGGGTCTCAGCCTTCATTTCAGCTTGTTCATCAAGGGCTGCAATGCTGACCTTGCTGTGATGGCCTGGACCTGAGCTACGCTGTGCTTTCGGCCATCATAGCGTGGCCAGCAGGCAGTGGCGAACCCCTAAGGCAAACTAGACAACTAGGGGCGCGAGGTTACGAGGGGCTCTCGCGTGAAAAATTGTACACTAGGAAATAATTAATTATGGCCGCCTATACAAATATATCCACCACTGTCTAGCCGCTACACAATGGAGGATTATCTCTAAGGTAAACAAGACCGCCTTTTTCTAAGTTTTTCTTAAGGGACTCAGCAAAAATCAGATATCATGATGCTATTCGTTGATGAGCGTCAGGGGCGGCTTTGGCGGGTGTGCACGGGGTTGCGGAGCTCACGGGCGTAGGGTCATAGGGGGCGCCAAGCGCCCCGGCGGCCGCACGCCTCCTAAGAGTAGCGTCTGTCGCGGCGCTCCGAAAGACAATGCGCCCTTGTTATGTTCGACGCCGCCGCCGCGAGAGCAGCGATAGCGAGTCATCTTCATCATTAATTTGTTTGAAATGACGCCAATAATCATTTTGCATTAGGACGTATGTTTTAAAATTTACAATGCCAGTGTCACGAGATTTCAAAGACATGTACGTGTACGAATGCCGCATCTTGTGTTTTACCTCCTATTGCCGCCGGTCCTAGAGTAAAGCGAGCGGAGCGGTTGCTAGGTGCCAGATGGTACCTAACGGCGCTCGTTATAACGCGAATTTCTGATTCGAACAATCTATTTAGAGAGAAATGTAATAGTTTCATGGGTCCCTGTGGTGACTTCTGAGAGAGACGCAGGCGTAGTAGGCGATAACGGTTCATACACGATCGCTACAAAGTCTCAAAAATTTTGCGGTCGCTCCGCTCGCTGTTATTAGTTTAGTTGTTTTTGACTTCGTAAAATTTTCCGTTGAACCGCCGAAAAGTCTCAAAACTTTTCGATACAAATTATCACAGAAATTATGACACAGTGATCTCTCTGTCATAATTTCTGTGATAATTTCTAAAAAGAATGGGGTGGTTACTACGCTTGTCTTCATTTATTTACCAACCAATGCCCAACCAGTTCTCAAAAATTCCGTGGTTCTTTACGCTCGCCGCTATTGTCTTTTCCCTTAGGCTTTATTGCCTTGTACAGAAAAATAAAAAAAAAATCGCGGTTGGCTCCGCTTGCTTGTTTTTATGGCTGACCCCGCCAAACCAGTATGGTCAACTCTGATAACCACCTCAATCATGCCACCCAAAAAGATGAATATTTTCGACGCTCGAAAATTTGCTTATTTTCTTCGCTCGCCGTAATTTTTCTTACGTCACCCACGGCTCTTATGTCATGGTTTGTATCGCTAAACTGTATCAGCTCTCGTCGAGCCGGGTAGAGTGAATATAGCGGTCGCTAGGTGCCAGATGTCAAGAAGCACCAAAATGCGAATTTTAGATTCAAGAAACAAACAATTTATATCGAAAAAAAGTAGTTTGTTTATGACTGCCCTACCTATTTCGATAATAACGGTGGCTCACTACGCTCGTTGTTATTTCTTAATAAGCATTCTTAACTTTCACAAATTATCAGCGCTCGCTCGACTCGCCGATGTTTATTTTGTCCTAACTTTTTAACCCAACCACCAACGGTAATAGTCACAAAAGTTATTACCTTCTTGACTTTTCTGTCTAAGGCAGAATAAAATTAATAATTTTCGCAACTCACCGGTGTTCTAGCTTCCTTGTCTTTGTTTTTATACCCACTTCACCCATTTTGAAAATTACCTGATATTATTTATTTTGTCATGCCTTTATTAATCCCATAATTAAAATGCTATAATTCATACATTTAAATCATGCGATAATTGTTTTACCAACCACTGGAGAACGTAATAAAAATTTCGCGGCTCGCTCCGCTCGCCGTTACTTCTTCTGTTTTACCTGCCTTGCATACTTATTTGGCTAATGCTGGGAAACTTCCTCTTTGTCTTTGTTACTAACCATAACCCACCAATCTTGAGCTTTGCCGCGGCTCGTTCACAGAGGGGCGCCGATGAGGTTAAGGATTAAGCAAAATTGTATTTATTGGTTTTCAAAATGACATCGACATCGATGAAAAATGTTAGTCAAACTCAAATTATATACGTTTAGGAGGTTATTCAAAAAAGTCTTATAGCGTATCCACTAAGACTCCCTGATCGAAGGTACTTACAAAGTGAAGTCAGTGCTCTGTCACTCGCGCTCAGTTTTGAGTTATACAGGCAGCAGGCCTCCCACAGCCATGGGACATGGACTCCTCCATGTCCCATGGCTGTGGAAGTGCTAGAAATATTGATGATAGGAAGTTTTATTGAAAGGAAAAATTCCTTTATACTACACCTGCTCGGAAAGTGACTTATTCCTTTTCCAAACTTGAGCTACAAAGTACGTCATTGCAGGCGTACTAGAATGCGGGTCGACAAACTCTATGGAATTTCTTTTCTCACGCGTTTGCCGGGAGAGAATAATGTATAGAAATCCATTTCCTACGTGTTTTTTTTTTTTATTTTCTGATATTTCATACTAGCTAGGTATGGTCATTTTCATGATACAAAAACTTTTTACTACGAGTCCGCCACAGGATATCGGCCTCTTCCGTTCTCGGAATAGTAATTCAAAAAAAGAACCGAGTGTCTGTGGCATTCGCGGGTATTTCTTCGAAATTTACATTTGAGTTAGGTAATTTTATTAATTCTACAGAATGTTGTCATGTGATAGTGAAGATTTTATGACACCGCCTGTAATAAAAGAAACTGCTCAAGCAGTGATTGAGAACCTATTACCTGAGAAATCTAAATACAACAAGACTGATGTAGAATAATAATTCATGTATTGGAAAAACGAGAAGAGTGCCACTTCTTTTTTAGATAATGTTTTATTTTCCTCGTAGGTGTATTATAAAGCACTATGTACCGCGCAGGAGAAAGTGCGATACCTACCTCGTGTGTTTTAAGACACACTCGATAGGAATCAGTCACTTTCTCACCTCGGTGAACAATGTACTATTATTTTAAATAATAAGTAAAACATTATATACAGAATTTTGAAAAACTACTTGCCTAATATGGGAATCGAACCCACTAAAATCCAAAAAAATGCTCCCTGTAGTTTTATGGCCGGTGCCATAAAACTACATCTATCTGTAGAGTCAGCCTTACGTCATTTTCTTCCAGTTTCAAAATTTTGTATAATGTGGAAATATCATGGTGCATCAACAAAAGGCAGGGAGAGATGTAGCCTTATAAGTACACTACTCAACAAAGTCTAGCGAACAAGCAATAATACTTCAACTTTTTTGTGAAAACTCGTAAAAAAAGTACTGGTCACTAAAATTTATAAATTAAGGCTGGAAAAAGAGTAAATCATTTGTTCGATATTCAAAAAAATAAAACAAAAGCTTTTCAAAATAAGAATGAAAAACCGAACTTGGTAGCAGAGTAAGGGGTTTGCTAGCATAAAGTTGTTGTGATTTTTGTCATGTATCGATTTTTTTTCTTGTAAAAAACCATTTCTGCCAACTTTGACTTTGGACTTTGACGTGTTCTTGGTCGCCAAAGTCGACTCCGAAATCCTCAGGAATCCTTATCAAGGCGGAACGATCATGGTGTGGGCTGGAATTCGTCTGGGTGGGAGAACTGATCCCGTTCGCATACGAGGCAATTTGAATGCAGAGATGCACATTGAACAGGTAGTGCATCCTATGGTCATCCCCCATCACAATCAGTTTGGCCAAGATTTCGTGTTCATGCAGGATAATGCACGCCCACACACCGCAAGGCAGGTGAGAGCACAATATCACGGTATTAGAGTGGCCTGCTCAGTCCGCCGAACTCAATCCAATTGCATGGATTTACTCGGAAGAAGAGCGTTCAGTGATTTTCCTCAAAATTTTAACACGGGAGAAGAACTTTTATCGCATCTTTCCAGAATATGGAGCCTTATTCCACAGGCGACAATTGATAACTTGATACTCAGCATGCCACGCTGATGTAGGGCCGTGGCTAATGCCCTGGGAGGTCCAACGGATTATTAAACAGCTGCAAAGAATGTTTTTTCATTTAATTTCCACGTAAGCGCTCGTACGTACGCGAATGTTTTAGTAATTTGAAGAAAATTGTTTATTTTTGGTTTAGGCACTATTTCAGTTTTTTTAATTAAACTTTAATTTTTACATGAACGCTGTTTATTTAATTGCATAAATGAAATTATCAAGTATAAATTTCTCTTCTTTTGATGTATAACATCTCGGACAAAAAAAAGTTGAATTAAAACTATACACTAAAATATCCTTGTTCCCTAGACTTTGTTGAGTAGTGTATAACTCACTAGCTTGGGGCTAGCTCCGCCTTAGGTTTCGCAAGCGCTTTTCAAGTAGCCCTGTCCGTCCCAGGTATATCGTTTACCTCCCTGCCAAATTTCATTAAGATCCGTTCGCCGCTTAGATGTGATATATTAGTATGAGTGGATTGAACCAGAGTTTCCTCTCCGCAGGCCAATGAAGAATGGGTGACCGTGGAAAGCTCAACAGACATCGAGATAAAAACTTCATTGGCGACCCTCGACAAGGAAATAGCGGTGAGCTAGCACTTGGTGATTTATTATAAACTAGCTGCAGCCCGCGGCTTCGCACGCTTTTTTCCGTAATAAATGGTAGCCTATGTCCGGCCCCGGGATACCATCTACCTCGCTGACAAATTTCACCGAGATCCGTTCAGCCGTTCTTGAGTTATAAATAGTGTAACTAACACGACTTTCTTTTATATATATAGATTTGCGAAAGCTTGGATGTTTGTTACCTCTTCACGCCAAAACTACTGAACCGATCGGGCTGAAATTTTGCAGACACATTGACAATAATATACACATACTCGTAGACAATTCTATCAATCGGTTCCCATGGGACAGAAAACAACGTTTCTATGGAAACATTAAAAGTTGTAAAAACGCGTGCGAAGCCAGAAACTAGTAAATAAATAAAGCAAATGTGGATTGGCCAGCATTATCCATACTAATATTTTTAATTCGATGGTAACTCTTGCCTGACTGTTACCTTTTCACGCCTAAACGGCTGAACGGATCTTAATATCTGGGACATTTCCTTACTGACGACCTTGACGATCAGGTAGACATAGAACGTGAGCGCAGGGCGTTGGCGATCCGCAGTAATATGCTGGCACGAAGGTTCGCTCGTTGCAGTAGGCAAGTGAAAATCACGCTATTCAAAGCCTACTGCCAATCGTTCTATACGGGCAGCCTTTGGGCTAGCTTTACTAAAAGAGCGCTTAGCGCTCTGCGTGTACAATACAATAACGCCTTCAGGATGTTGTTGGGATTGCCCCGCTTCTGCAGCGCATCCTTCATGTTTGCTGAAGCCCATGTGGATGACTTTCACGCCATCATCCGGAAGAAAACCGCCTCGCTGCTGCACAGAACTTGGGGTAGTACTAACACCGTCCTGCAGGTTGTGGGCAGCAAGTTTGCCTCGCCCATCATGCAGTCCTTCAACAGAGTCCTCACTCTTTAGACTTGTGGGTTGGGTGGGAGTCTCTTGAATGACTGCTACAAGTAATAGTAATAGTTATAAATAAATATAAGTTTAATTTAAGGTCTTTTGCTTTCTTTCTTTTATTGTATTTTATTTTTGTAATTTTTATTTAGGTATGTGGTATGTATGTAAGTGTGGACAAATATGTCTGAATAAAGAAACTTTTTATTTTTTTTATTTTAATGAAATTGTGCAGGAAGGTTAACCATATCCCGGGGACGGACATAGGCTACTTGAAAAGCACGTCCGAAGCCGCGGGCAGCAGCTAGTCTATCTATTAAAGTCATTGGAAAAAATTGTAACTTATTTAATTTCGATATATCACTACTTCGTATAATTTTTAACCACCACCGTCGCAAAATGAGAGGTATGTCTTGAAGGTGATAATAATATGTTTGACGTGTGTCTGTATTGCCACACGCCAAACATATCTCCTCAGAAGTCAGTATATGTAATCGTAGGTCATAAAACGTATAATATGTTGTTATTTTCGATCTTAGAGTTTGTTTTTTACAGATGCAGTTGGAATAATTTAGTCGGGACTTCCCCGAGACAGAATTATTGTTCCTAGTTAGATGTAAGTTATTTTTTGTAACTAGTATCAATAATTCAGAAAAATGCAACCACATTTTTATACGAAAGGACAATACCTACTTACTCGTACCTAGTGTAGTAGAGAGATATTTTAGTTTAGTACTCGATTTCTTTTTTTTTATTGGTCTATGTTAATATCTCCCAACTTTTACTTGTTATGATTTATTTTATGATTATGGTTGTTCACGCAATTTTATTGAAATCATGATTTAAAAAAGGTTACTAACATTACTTAGAGAAAGGAGCGCAAATTTTAATTGTTATACAGGGTGGCCTTTTGAGATGGGTTTTGATGGCCAAATGCGAAACCATGAGTTAGAAAATAGTCAAATTGTAAATAATAATTTCGGACAACTGGTGTACTTTCTGCTAGCCGGAATACTGAGCCTGTATCTTTAATAGCGTTTATCCTCGATAAAACGTCTATTCGAAATTAATTTTGTAAACATTGTTTATAAAACCGGTAAAATAAAAATTATATACGTTGTTTTTGTTTTCTCATAAGTTCAGCCATGACTCTTTTCACGATTTTTCTGTAACTCTCATGGTGTTGGATTTGGCTATCCACTCCCATCTCAAAAAGCCACCCTGTATAAATAATTAGAAATAAGAATACATATTTTATGTAACGTAATGAAATCTTGGTCCTGAAAAGACAACTTAGAGACTTGATTTATGTAACTTATGTAACATAATAACAATCATTTTGTGATAGTAAAAAGTTGCAGATGACACATTTGTGGAACAAATTTATCATCTGCAACTTCTCTGAACTAATAGTTGTCTATAATAGTAATAGTTTTTGTGATTTGTTTCTTGAACTTTGTGACTGCTTCCTATTGCCATTTTCGGCTTGCAATGATTCACGCAAAAACCAAACACTTGAATATTATGTATTGTTTTATTAACACAAGTCAGATTACCTACAATGTTTCATTTCCTGCAAAATGTATAACCTCCTGAAAACTAATTTTCACATATCGCTGCTGCGTGTTTTAAATATTTTGTAGTTAGATAACTAGCAAATGAAATATGGCCTTACAGAGTACCTTGATATTAATTGTTAGAATAATTGTCCATAAAATCAGAATCTAACTTGTAAATTGAAAGCCAATAAAGTTTAAAAGTAATTTTTGTGTTATATTTAAAAAGCGCACCTAATAGGATTTTAACAACAAATACGTTGCCAATTGATTGTAGGGTAAGGTAAAAGAAAAATATAAATAAAATAAAATTATTTAATAGTTCTAAATCAACTAGTATTTTTACACAATAAATTCAAAATGGCACATCAAATTCTTTTTTGGTGTACAGCTGTATTCTTCACAATTTACAGAACTTATCAATAATATTAATTACAATGGAATCCTAATTCGCTTACTCAAGCTACTTATTTTAACTATCACATCTTTCACTGATTATTTTCTAAACTTATATTAATATGGAATTTACGAAGCGTCTTTTTGTGTTAGCGATCACGTCTGCCCGCCATTAGTCCATTCTCCCTCCATTCTCCAAACGGAAAATGCGTAGCTCAGTTTGTCTTGTGCGAGGTACTTGCCATGATCGCTGCCCGCGTCGCTGCTGTCACTGCTTCCTGAAGTTTCACTCGACAGAATCTGGTACAAGAACTCTATATACTGCGTCGCGAGTTGGAGTGTCTGTATCTTTGACAGCTTGTCGCTGGGCAGCGACGGTATAATCTGGCGTAAACTCGCAAACGCCTCGTTCAAACTCTGCGTCCGTTGGCGTTCTCTTACGTTTGCCATCACTCTTTGAATCTGCATCTCTTCGAAGCTCTGGGCTTTCTTTCTCGAAGCTTTCGCTCGCTTTCGAGATCTCCTTTGCTCCTCTGTCTCTTCTCTTCGTTCATCGCTCCTGTATTCCGCCTCTCCGACCTTCTGTAGTTCTGTGTTTTCGTAAAAGCTGCGGACTCTGTCTTGGGAATTGGAATCGTCGAAGTAGAAGCTTCTGGATAGCTGCCTCTGTCGCTGATCGGTGAACTGTGCGTCGTAGTGGTAAGGTTGGTATTCGTGCTCGTCGCTTTCGAAAGTCTGATGCGGCCAGGGTGGTTGCTGGGCCTGTCGCTCTGAGTTGCTGAGGTCCATGAGATGGGTGGGCGAGGAAGGCGCGAAGACTGCGGCCTCGGTTTGCCTCTCAAGTTCTACGGGAGCGTAGCCGTAAAACCGCTCCTCATCTTCCGCGTAGTCTAGATCCGTCTCTCGTTTGATTGGCACTGGGTAGTCACACGTCTCGTAATTCATAGTGCGGTCGCGGTGCGCATGCGTGGTCGCGCAGTCGAGGTGCAGTCCAGACTGACTCCTGCGCGTGGAACGCCCCGTCCCTTCATTGACAAGACACAAAAAAATAACCATCTCCACGTCGCACCTCCCAGGGCGCCGCCTCCCGCGGGGTATAGGGCCGCGCGCGGGTGCGAGGGAGACGGCTGGGTGCCGGCTTGCCTTCGAGACGTGTTGATCGTTTTTGTTTATCTTGTCCGTGATATTATAATTCATCTATAGATGGTAGGTAGGGGTGTGAGTACATAGGCGCTGTAGTGTGCGTGAGCGGTCGCCATAGCGAGCGCATCAGTGAGTACATCCTGTGGATCACAGACTTCAGTCTTCAGCGTCGATGGAATTTTACAGCGAATCATTTGATGATCTAATTTATTTTTAAATATGGCCTTGTGGCGATTACACTTCGATAGAGTTTTATAGGAGATTATTAAGTAGAAACTGACATCAAGAATTCTCTGTAGTCTACTGGTAACTAATTTACATTAAACATTTGTTAGCGATCTATGGGAACTTTATTAGCGGCTTATTGTAATACCTACCTCAAGAATTACCTTTGAAAATATTTTCGTTTAATTTAATCTTAAGTTAATTTTAACTTAAATAAATTTATAGAGAACTGTATTTAGGTAGATAAATAATGCTTTATTACATAGCCTTTAGTAGGTACGTACTACTGTAATAAAATTATATCGTAAGGTACTTACTATATTACAATTGATTTAAAAAAATTAGTCTTAAATGGAAGGCTCTAATTTCCGAAGGACAAGCTTGAACTTAGTTTGGTGTATGGCAGTATATAGGTGTATGGCAGTATATAAAATTACTTACAATTTTATATTAATAAAAAATACATACGACATTACATTGTACTACCAAAGTAGCAATGTAGTACCAACATAATGTAAGTCATGTAGCAAATAAATTATTTTTAACATTACTTTCCTTATTAGGTGCTCGTAAGTAAGTACCTGCCTGGTACCCACTATTAAGATAAATTCTGTACGTATTCACTAGCCAAACCAGATGTAGAATGTTTGAAAACAAACAGGCTATACTTAACCTATAATTCACTCTGTCGCCGCGTTTTTTTATATACAATTTACATTACTTGTCGATTTGAGATCCTTTCTTTAATATTGCTCACTTATCTGAAACTGGATGCCAAGCAAGTGAGTTTTAGTTATCTGTGTCGTGTTTGTTTGCAAACATTCTACATCGAGTGTGGCTAGTGTATAGTTGGCGAGTATATGGGTGGCATTATTAAGTTGTACCTTTGCTTTATTATATCCAAAAGCTTTCTAGATTGAACTCTTAAAGCATTAATGTCCATAAAAAGAACCATTCCTGGAAATTAAGTTGTCACGGTTAAGGTTTCCAATTTTTATTACAGCCAACTTTGGCGCCATACGTGACCATATTTCTTTTTTGTCGCGTCGAAACGAAATATCTAAAAATACATCTGATGCAATGCTCCTGTGATCCCACGGCCGAGTATAAATATTTAATTTAATGTGTAATAACAAAGGATAATGGAGCCTGGACAGTGTCTGCTGATAGTGTGATGATGGAATGTAGCATGGTTTTTGTCATAAATATGGTAGAGTCAAGAGTCTGGCCGAAGACAAAAACAAGACAGTTCTAAATCGCACAAAGGTAATTTTATTTCAATATGTCTTCATTTGCCCGCATGAGGACTAAAAGGAAAATAAAGCGAAGTGTACCAATTTATTGAAAAGGCTAGAATATTATTTCAGCCCACGGCTTCGCGTGCGTTGTTTCAATGAAAACGTTTAATGGTTATTTCTATAATGGGAACTGATTTATGGGATTAAAAAGAAGCCTTATGTATTCCTTCCCTTTATTCCAGGTGCATACCTACATCTATGCAGAATATCAGCCGGATCCGTTCCAAAGTTTTAGCGTTATGATATGAGGCACAAACATCTACCTTTCGCATTTATATTACGAATATCTTAGTGTGATGTGAAGTGTGAAATATTGCTTAGTAATGCAATTAGATTTTTGCCATGCTATAAATGCATCGATCAAGCTTTCCGCCGGTCCCCCATAGATTCACAATGTGCACCCTGGTGCTTAAGCACGGGAATTGTTGTCTAGGGTAGAATAGAAAAAAATTACGTCACTTTGTCATCGAATGCGAAAATTATTTGAAATTAATTCCTTCAACATGTTATGTATGACGATGCGATGTCATTATTGTCTTTTCTAGATAACAATCTCCGTGCTTGGCCTACTGAAACCGTCAGTACACAGATTTATAAGTATAGTACTTACTAAAGTACGTCTGTATTAAAAGAGAAACCATTTGACATGTTAGGCTACCAACCATTTAATTATAGTGTCATTTTACCGCTCGGACAGGAAGCATGCCTAGCAAAATTGCAAAAATAATACTTCCAAGACAAAATAAAGGACGGTATTTCCTATTTTCAGTGGTTTTAATGGATTTTTTACCACTATAATGTGCTATAGCCCTATCCTAAAGAAATCAGCCTTGAAAATGACTTCTTGGTTTGCCTATGTTATGATTATGACTTTGTTCTAAATTCATGAATAGAGTGGCTATTGTTTTTATATGTATTATTATTTTATGTGTTTATTTTTATTACCTATTAAAATACTAGTTTGCAATTATTACTGGTTCTAACATTTATATAGTATATCTAATAGCAATAGTTATTATGATTTTGATTTTTTTTCTTTTCTTGTTGCATTATATTTGTTTAGTATTGACTACACAGAAACAGTTCTGTGACTACACTAACTACCTACACACTAACTATTTGTTATCCGAAATAAAATATTTTTTTAATTTTATTATTAATTAGAAGGAACCATGTGAATTTAAGTATGTTAAATAACTATGACTAAGTATGAATAAGTACTAGGTAACGGTATGATTTTCACATTGTTCCTATAAAAAACAGCGTTTATTATTTTCAGGTAAGTACCTACTTACTCGTGTAATTAAAATAAAATAAATTTGACTCTACTGATCTCTTCTTCCGTAGGCACAGAACTTGTCACGCCTCTGCACAAACTGTCTGCGTCAAACAATTTCGTAGACAATTGAGTGTCATTTTTGTAAGGTTCTAGTTATCTACGGGGGAGGCGGCGGATTCCTGATCGATATATAAATGTGACAATAGTAGATTGTATCACAAGGGAACAAAATAATGTACCTATATAATGCGAGAGCGACGAAAATAAACGTCGCTCGAGGTTAAATAATTTTGGTCCCGAGAAAAATAAATAAGAGATGCTTTTAGTAGTGACAAATATTTCAATTTATGTACATAACAAA
Organism: Eupithecia inturbata; assembly: GCA_963662085.1. NCBI lineage: Eukaryota > Metazoa > Arthropoda > Insecta > Lepidoptera > Geometridae > Eupithecia > Eupithecia inturbata. Next base: position 8,621,438 of record OY759195.1, read on the forward strand.
ATGACTACTGATTAATAATGCTGGGCAATCCACACAGCATCATCTAATCCCAAGCTAAGCAGAGCTTGTGTTATGGGTACTAGATAACTGATATACTTAATACAAATACACTACATTAATGTACTTTACTTTTGTTATGCTATTATGTTTTTTGGGTAAATAAATGTATTTTTATCTTTTATCTTTATCTTTACATTCATAGATATTTTTTATTATACACAGAAACATCCAGAACACTCGGAACAAATATTTGCAGATCGTACAAACATTTGTCCCGAGGCGGGAATCGAACCCGCAACCTCCTGCGTCGCAGGCGGACCTTCGCCCGCCGCGCCAGAGCGGTCGTCTTTTAACTCGTGTTTAGGTTTGTTAACCTATTATTTGCTGATCAAATAGTAACGTTTTCCCCACAGTAATTATTCTTTAAAAACTTTATGACTAGTAGTAGGTTTTTTAACTACGTTTGTTACACCAAAAGGATCACCCAACTCGTAGCCCAAAAAAGTTAAAAACCATTTACCTACTCCACATCTGGCACAGGCCCATGGGATCTAATCTTCATTCACAAACAGGGACACCTACTTACCGTTATCTGGTCGGGTTCTCACGTTTGAACACTTTGAAGATAACTGAACAGTTAATGAGCCGAAATTATTGGCATACTGTGTGAAATAAAAACACTACGTTAGGTTAGGTGCTTTGAAAAGATATAGAAAAAATTCTTCTTCATTCAAAAGAGTCTTGATTAGGTAGGTACTTAAAGTAAGTGCTTTTCACCCTCTGATTGTACCTTGTACCTACACATGAGAACTATTGAAAATTGTTTGAAAACTACATGCTAAACAGTTTTTAGGACATCCTTATGAAAAATCCCAATTTAAAAATAAAACAAACTTTTGATAACAACTTATAAACCATGACTCCACTTTCCATGATGGCTAATGTGATTTAAAATGATAAGTATGAAAATATTGCTTACGCAAGGATGTTCTTCATAAACGACTTATAAAAAGTTGATTTACATAAGAGATAAGTAATACATACCCATTAAACCCATTAAAATAATACTGTAGGTACTTACTTACCAAGCAGCTAAATATATTTCAGTGTAGTTATTTCTTGCGACAACATTTTTGGTTGAGTTTTTGTAAAATAGTACTAGCGGTATAATTTTGTTAGTGCAGATTTCATGGTTTAATGGAATCCAATCAGCACTCACATTGTTACTAGACCAAATCGGCCTCAAGCTTTTAATATTATCTTCCCTCCAAAACAGTATAAATTTCAACGCAGAGTGAGCTGAAACTTTAATTAAGTACAAAGTACGTATTTTTGGCAGGATATGAGATAGTCTGCCTGAAAACGTTCACAAAAGTTTTTTCAGTCGCACTTTCAGAGCGTTGCATCAGTTATTCGAAATCGGAATCCTAAAAAATATGATGCATCTATATTTATCGGCGGTTAGTGTAAAAAGTGAGTCAAAGTCACCCATTGGTACAGCTGTTTTAGTCGAAAGATTAACGCCTCGCCAAGTTTATTTGTATAAGGGTTTAGTGCCGCGGCTTATTTTGAATGTTAAGTGAGTGCCATCTGATTTAGAAAACGAGGTGTCTAACAAGCTTAGCTGTATCTAGCTTAGAAATTGAGCTGTGCTTGATTGTGTGAATCTTTGACGAAATAACTAGATGAGATTTGCTTTTTTCATGATTTTTTATTTATTTTACTATAAAAACTATCGTAGTTTGACGAATTCATTACGGAGCATTACGGATGTAAGCGAGTTAACTACGAACCTTATTTGTGTTGGATGCGCGCCTGTGCTGAACTTCATTCCGGCCCTTGTTAGGGGCACGAAGGGGGGCCTCGAGGCTTGGCCTCTTTACCCCGGCTGCAACTCGAGGGGTGACGACCCCTCGGTCCTTGGAGTGTGCTGAAAAAGCTCTTTTTTCGCAAGTGTTCATAATTTTTTTGGGCTGTATTGGATTATTTTTATTTTTCCCAAGGACTTCATGGTGGTTTCGCGGGGGTGTCGGCGCGGTCGTACATCCGACGCGCCGACTGCAAGACGAATTCTTCTATATTTTGGATCTGCAGGTCGCGGGCGATGACGTCGTTCCTGACGTATAGGCCCGCGCCCGTGCAGATCCTCAGGGACACAGTTTGCAACGCCTGGAGCTGGTCGCTGTTCGTCTGGGAGACGAGTGCTTACCAGGCCGGCGCTGCATTCGTGAGTCGGGACCGAATGTAGCTCTTGTAGACCCGCACTTTAGTCCTCAGAGGCAATTGAGATCCCAGGACAGGTCGGAGGAGCGCTCTGGCGACGCGCGCTTGTTGTAGCGCGCAATCGACCTGTGGCTGCATCCTCAACGACGTGTCAATCTCGATGCCGAGGTACCTAGTGTGCGAGTTCCATGCAACGTTCTGGCCCCGAAGCTGTAGTTGAGGTGGCTGCTGCGGCGGGAGACAAACAGCGCGGCCGTCTTTCCCACATTGACGGCCATGCGCCATTTGTCCAGCCATGGCGGCAGAATATCGAGCAGCCGCTGTATCCTGCGGGCTGCACTGGTGGGGCTGGTGGACGAGGCGAAGTAGGCGCTGTCGTCCGCGAACAGCGCTAGCGACACATCCCTCTCCCCGGGGTGTAGGTGGCCCTCCAGGGTGGGGATGTCATCGGTGTAGAGCGCGTATAACGCGGGTGACAAACAGCTACCCTGCGGTACACCAGCAGAGATAGTTCGGGTGGAGGATGTGGCTCCCTCGATTGCGACAAAGAAGCGCCGGTTGTCCAGAAAGGTTGCCACAACCCTGATGAGAGCTGATGAGAGCTGGCGCGCCTGCACCGCTGCCGTGCGCTCACTACGGGCCAGAGCCGGTTTCGGGGGTGGTGGGGGGCACGCTGCTTGTTGATGCTGGAGGGAGAGTAGGAGAGTCATCATCCCTCGGAGATCCCATCGTGCCGGGTAGTGTAGGTATACTCTGTGTGCATGCGGAACTAACAGTATCTACACCCGGCCCTCGTTAAGGGATGAAACGTTGATGTTCTTCCAACACAAATAAGGTTCGTAGTGAACCCGCCTACATCTGTAAGGAATTTTTATTTACTTGCTATCTGCTTTAGGTACTTGTAAGCACGATCACCTATACAAGGTAAACCTACCTAATTTAAGTTTGTACCAGTCTAGCTACATTATAATTCTACCTTGATATGTCGACGTGGTACTCTACGGGGAGTCGATCAATCGGTTTGACACTCGTCTGTTTCCCTTGGCATTGACTCTGTTATGGTAAAATTAACCGAAGTACAGTTTTGTAAAAATTATCAACATTCTACAAAGCTTTTGAAAATTTTAATTTTGTTATTTTTTATTCGTTTGTGATTTTTGGTGATGCTTTGTTTAGTATGTTTGGAAATTGTAAAGCGATTTGCTTGAAACTTAGCATGGACTATAAGAAAATATTTAATTGAAAACGGCAATTTCCGACTCATAAAACAGGGTTTCAGCTGAGCTCGAGAAGCTTTTTTTACCCTAAAGTCCACGCGAAAGTTTCGCGAGCGGGTAAGCTAGTTGATAGCATAAAACAGTTTTATAAAAATACATTTTCATCAGTTAGGTACTACCTTACAAAATACGAACTTATGTTACGTAATATAAAGAGAAGCATTTGGGTAGGCTGGCAAAGTATGTAGAGATAGAGTAGATACTTATAAGAAATGTTAAAAAGTAAGTTTGTTTTATTGACTGTCATCGCGACTGTGTTGAGAATTTGATTTATTTTATCGTTCAATTTAATCTCGTTTTAATAGAAATAAATCAGTCAAACTAACTTGGCATCGTGCCACCCTTCCATCCAAAGCTAATATTCCCGCCATAAAGCAAACCGAGAAAAAATACTCTTTCCCACGCAAAATGCAACGGACATCTGTGTGCCGCATGCTAAAAAAACAAGCTAAGAAACAATGGTCATCAATGGCCAGCTAATGCTGGCCATTGTTTCTCAACATAATAAAAACGGAGATTAGGCTCTAAACGGCAATATCGTATAATAAATAATAAAGCGTCTTTGAAATATTCAGCGCCATAAAACATCTGCTAGGCCTACGCAGCTGCGTTAAGGAGAAAATACGTCACACGTGTGCCCGATCTATAGGCCGGCCCAAGGTACAGTATCTACTTACTTACTACCCTACAGATTAAGCAGCAGTTACTATTCATCCAGGGCGTCTACTACCTGCCTAGCTGATAAGACCCCATTGTTCAGCCGATGCGTTAGATTCGTGTGCCTACGGATCAGATTTGAACACCTGCGTGGGACATAATGGGTAGGTATTAGAACTTGCTGGAACTTGTCAATTATGATTATTTTTGAAGATTTAGTTTTTACCCTTTCTGGAAATGGGGCACAGGTGCTTGATCTTTTAGCACTGTTTAGCTGATTTTTTTAGGTTAAGATGCAAACCAAAATTATCTTAAGTTGGTATATTTTAATTTTAATTTTCTTTATTTAAGACAAAAAACAATTGTACACAATTGTTTTTTGTCCTAAATATGCAGACTTATTATATAATGTACTTATTCTATGTATTTTTAAATGTACAACCAATCACATTATCCACAGATAACTACAGAAGTTTTACTTACTACATAGTTGGTTGTTGTTTATAGGTAGCTTAAAGGTTATATTAACGTATGTTCATTTTTATTTTACATTTTATTAAGAAAGAGATACTTAGAAAAAGGAAGAGGGTTGAAATTTAATTATTATTTATTTATATAGGTACCTACTTACTAAGTAATGAATGGATGACTGCCACATGGTTAATATTTTATCATAACGTATTCATTATAAAGTAAAGAAAATGTTCTAGGAATATTGTGTTGTGATGTGACCGCTACGTTGCGCTACGAACTCTCGTAGACGCGACCCCGTTGATGTCTTGTGAATGAAATGTTGTTACGGTTGTCCTTATTAAGTTTTTTAAACGTGTAATTCAAGTACTCTGTACTTTCAATTTTAAATTATTACCCGACTCCGCAAGGACGGTTATTTTTCAAACTGAAATAATCTGAAAAGCTCCGACTATAGTTACTAGCGGAAGGGTACACCTCCCGCACAGATGCGTCCCATGTGTGCGCTCTCTCCGCTTCGCCGACGACCGAAGACGCCCAGGACCGAAGTCAAGTCACCATTCATTACTTTTTATCGAAACATTCTTATTCAGAAAATCATCACGGAAAAATTCTGAACTTAAGGAAAAGATGGAAAAATTAGGCGTTTTAAGGGTCAATAAGTGCTACGAATGTGCTACGCGCTGCTACGACGTGCTACAGCTCGCCAACAAAATCGATTTCGTGAAATCTTTTGTGTTTGTTTTAGATTACAATAAATACTTAATTTGAATTATATTGTAGTCATTTTGATATCGCATGCTATAGTTGTTTATGGAAAGTTTTTTCCTATTAATTGACAACCTCTTTGGCCGTTGAAGGTCCGTTGCGACTTGCGACGTAGTAGGTTGAGTGTTCGATTCCTGCCTCGGGGCAAATGTTTGTATGATCTGCAGATATTTGTATCGGGTGTTCTGGGTGTTTTCTATGTACTTACAATAAAAAAAATATCTATTTATGTTGATATCGTTATCTACTTAGTAACTACTCAGAACACAAGCTCTGCTTACTTTGAGGCTAGATGATGCCGTGTGGATCCAGGATTATATATTTAGGTATTGTTTAGACAGCAACTCTGCTACCCGCTATTGCGTAAATAATGAAAATGTCCCAATTTTATGGAAGTGTATGGGCACCGCACGTCATCCCGTATTGTCCGGCGTTCACACGAATTGTTTTGTTTCTGAATCTCACAACCCCAACATTCTTACCTACTCGGAGCCTTGCCAACTAATTACTTCGGACACATTTGTAACGTCAGTTTACATTGTAAATGACTGTCAACTGAAAAAATAAATAAAGGATAGGGTTTCGTTGCCTTGGTTAACAAAACGATTATGAAAAATTAAAATCGTAGGTAAATCTTTGAAATCCATCATGGTTATTAAACCTAAAGCTAAGAGCGACATTACATACCAAGATTGGTAGGTGCAGGCAGGTATCTATACATTACAATGTCATTCGGCACAGGAGGACATTGAGCACCAAACACAGGAACTTCAACAGAGAAGGTTTCTACTTATCCGGAATTGGAAACCCTGTGGTGAGAATGTGCAAAAACCGACTTTTGCTGATGGTACCAATCGAGCCGCGTTCTGATACCGTCAGTGTTGTGTGTCGTGATCGAGTTGCGTTCTATAATGTAACCGGTGGTAGTGGTAAGGTTCGGTTCGTAGCAAAAGACAAAATATGAAGGATCTACCTACGGTATACCTGCCAATAAAAACTCACTCGGAGAGCCTTCAGTTATTCCGTGACATCGAGCACGTGATCATGGCGCATGACTCTGTGCCCAAATATTGGAAAGCTCAAAACTCAAATCATGGTAAAAATTCCGTTTTAAATTACTTTATAATCGTAGATCCCGATTTTTGACAGTTCTTACAAGTAGCTACCAATCTATGTAGGTGCTGAGTTTCATAGTGAATAACGCGCCGTACCAAGTTTTGCATATAAACCTAGATTTAAATTATTATCTGCTGTAAACATTTAATCGATGGATGGACCAAAACACTTGACCACCTCTGTGGCGCAGCGCGCGACGGTTCGCCTGCGACGCAGGAGGTTGTGGGTTCGATTCCCGCTTCGGGACATGTTTGTACGATCTGCAGATTTGTTCCGGGTGTTCCGAGTGTTTTCAATGAAGGTATAATAATATAGAAAACATCTATCTATGTGTATGTATATCTATCTATCTATTATAACTAAGTTATCCAGTACCCATAACACAAGCTTTACTTAGTTTGGGGCTAGATGATGCCGTGTGGATCCAGCATTATAAAAAGTGGCGGCTCGCTTCCCTTACCGATATTTTCCAAGCTATGCTGTTTTCTTATGAAAGTTGTATTTATTAAGCCATTCTAGAAGCCCATTAAACAGCATTTTATTATAAAGAAATGCTAAACTTACGCAACTGTGTTTTGCATGCTGATTGTAACGCATTTCGAAACTCCTCAAACGATTAATATGATTCATAGCCAGCGATTCCGATGTTCCTTTACGAGCACGAATGCGATGCGAAGGGGACATTGCTAATTCTGGGTTATGTGCGTTTGTGCTTCCTGTATCGATTCCTTGTGTGTCTGAATGTTGCTGTTGCACCTACGCGTTCCATAATTTTGTGAAAATGTTGCTTTCATGAAATGATGCATAAATCAAGGAATTGCGCCGAATTACGCCTAGGCACCTAGCCGCTCGCTAGCTATTTTTGAGAATTTATATTAAACTACGGAACCCTAAAAAGTGAACGAGATTTTAGCAGATCAGCATATTTGATAGGATTCTGTACCTAAATAACCCTTGACAAACATGTACCTAAGGTAGGTACCTACTTATACGGTCGCCCTATGTTGGGATTATGGTCCTACTCTACCCAAATAATAAATTGGATAGTAAGTACGTAGATACTTCATTAATATATTATAGTAGGTACATACAATTATTTTATTTGTTGGTAGGTTAGGTACTTAGATCTTGCTTTTGGAATGCTATATTTTTTAGTATACAGATTTTGAATATATTTTTTGTGAAATTATAAATCTAGGTAAGTACTTACCTACTTGCCTGCTAATTTCTGCCAGCGGCTTCACGCGCGTTGTTTTCGGAATAAAAAGAAGCGTGATACCTAGGTACAAGGTACCTACCTATGTAAATTGTAAGGAAATTAGGTAACGTTTCACGGTTATATAACCCATGGAAACTGAATGAAAAAGTTTTCTATCTGTTCTTCTCGATCTGCAAATAATTTTTCGGGGTGTTCTGGGTATTTTCCTATGTAGGTATGATAAAAAATATCTATGTTATTATTCTTTTATTTAAGTATGTATTACAGTAAGTACTTATTTAATTTACAGCTAACTTAACCGGAATTCGGTTTGCCCGTAAGCCTCTCTTTTGTAAGTGACTATCGATATCGATAAAATTATATGCTTGCCCAACTCGTGTGTGTGATGCTTGACTTTGAGTCGTCCAATCGGAGTGGAATCGGTCGCCGCAGTTATTTGTCTAAGAAAATAAATGACATTTCCTCTCTATTGGGTATGTGCTCGATGGCACACACATACAAAGCTAGGCACGTACAATAACTATAACTAAATTTACAATAAAACATACAATAGGTAGATAACACAGAGAGATTACTTGAGTAGGGTTAGTTGGTATCTACTGTGTGTAATAAGTATTGTAATAAGTATATCAGTCATCTAGTACCTATAACACAAGCTCTGCTTAGCTTGGAGCTAGATGATGCTGTGTTGATTGTGTGATTGTTGATTGTCTATCGTAGACAAATGGCATGGATGTTTTACAAACATTCATGCCATTTGTCGAAAATTTCGCATTTAATATTAGTGTGATAGGTTAGGTTAGGGATAGAATAATAATATCAATAATAATAATAATATCCCTTCTTTAATACCTACCTTTGACGATAGGTAGGTACTAAAGAAAGAAATATAGGTATATTTTGGATTTTAACGAAGATGAATATTTTTTTAATCGACCTAAAACCCCTTTTTACCCCTACCTATAGGTATTTATTATTTGCCTACCTACCGTAACGTACTGAAATCACACTGTTAGAAATTATTTTTAAGCCGGGAATTAACAATATTATAAGCCGGGAATTAACAACATTTGCAACGACTGCTAAAATTTTAGAAACTAATTAAATCTTTCCCGATTCTACTAAAAATATCGAAAATAAGACCAATTGTAAAAAAAGGTGGACAAGCCGTAAGCGTATTAAAGATTTTGGAAAATATTTAAAAAGCAAACCGCGTAAACTATTTCCTTGAAAAATACAGTATTTTAGACGAGAACCAAAACATTGATTTTAGGATAAAAAGATCAACTACACTAGCGACCACTTCGACTTTATGCGAAACATTTATGTTAATAATTAACTAAATAAAATGAGGAATCGTACTATTTCTAGACATGACAAAGTAAATCACAATATACTTCTTCTAAAGTTGTACGGTGTCGGTATTATAGGAGTTGCACATGTGGATTAAATCATACCTACATGATAGGAAACAGTTTGTGCAGTTAGACCACTGCAAGAATGATACTCGCGAAACAACTGAGGCAACATCCGATATACAGACAACAAACGCGTCAACAACAATCTTGTCAATCATGTCTAATATCAAGGAAGTGTACTCGGATGTACCCTTTTTTTACCGACTTCAAACAGGAGGAGGTTCTTACTTCGTCTGTATGTTTTTTTAAATTTTTTTTACGTATGTATGTTACTTGATATCTCCGCCTATGGGTAACCGATTTTACTGATTCTTTCACTATTGTATAGATAATCATCCCGAGGTGGTCCCATAAAAATTTCATTCCCGAGGGATTAGTATTTATCCCTGTAAACTTAAAAAGCAACATAATATTTTTGGAGAATCACGACTAGCTACAACAGTTTTGGTGATATCTGCGCCAATTGTTAATAGGTAGATTTTTATGATTTTTTCGTCGTTGTATAAAAATTGATTTTTAGGTGGTCCCTATAAGTTTGATTCTCGAGGAATTGCTATGTGTGCCATAAAACGTAGGTTTGTAAAAATTCTTCGAATATGATAATTTCATTATCACCTAGTTAGTGGTTTCCATGGCAACGGGCGTCAACAGTTGGCCATGTGTCATCAAAGTAAATTAAACTTGAATTTTAACTAAATGTCGCCAGTGTAAACTCAATTTTTTGCACGTGATCAAGATCATAGACCTTCGGTCAGGGGAAATAAGGGAGGGGTGATTTGTTCGTCCATTATATGAATATTTTCTATAAACCGGAATTTGAAGTCGGTTTATCGTTTTTTAAAACACACCAAATTATTTGATTTAGGTTCATAAATGACTTGCAAAAATATATTTCTACGACATGCACACTCTTCGCTGACGACGTGTCGCTACTTTTCAGCACACTGAACATTGACATAGATAACTTATATTAAAAAATCATTCAATATGCGGACAATGGCTTAGAGAACATAACATAGAAAAAAACTATAATAAAACTATAACCAATAGTGTAATTTAAAACACACCATAAAATACCCTCAATTGGAAAAACCAAATTGAAGCTAGGTACTAAAACCAAACCATCGCGATTTGTATACGCTCTGTGTTCTACAATCAAACACAAACTACCACCAAACTGCCCTAACTTTCTACTATGGCATCATTATTTCATGCAAGCATGGATAGAAAAAAATAGAGCTATTCTTATAACATATCTACGGTGTTATACTATGGAGTGACAGTACGGACTTCGAACAACTGTTTATATCGCAAAAAAAATAATACGTATCCTAATAAAATATTCCCCCGAGCCACACTCTATCCAAAAAATTATACCTTCTAAGCTTACCCTGCATCTATATGTATATACTACAAGCGGCAATGTTTGTTAGAAAACATTTAATTTTATACATTACTTCAAAACAAAGCAAGAACTAGACAATAACTATAACAGACGAAATAAAAATAAAATAACACTCCCCGATGCAACCCTAACAACGCTTAGTAAAAGCCCTAAATTTAGAATACCTAATTAAAATATTTAATAAATTATGTGATAACCTAAAATGATAACCTAAAATGCGAACCAAAAGATATTATTTTTATGAAACACTTGAAAACAATATTAACTATTACAAAAATGCTACTATTCAATCCACGAATTTTTCTCCGACGATAGTATAAAACAAATAACCAAAAGAGTACCTACTAGCTAACATACTATCACCTACAGATTAAGTTAGTAAGTAAGTACCTACATATATATCTAATCACGACATATTGGACCTGTTAGTTTTATTTGAATTTATTTGACGTTATATGGATGTCATTATCAATTTGTACAGCAATTCCAATTCAATAATAAAAACAAATTAGAACTAGTATTTACAATTGAAACAGTTAAGCTAACTGCAGACTGTTGCAAACAATCTACAAGTAGCTTAACTGGTCCATCCCAAGGCGCTGGCTGCATTGCCCCGCTGTATGGCAATGCTAATGCGCTGCGCCAGATACCCACCAGCTCTCGGGTCACGCGTCGCGTCGACCAGACGCTCAGATAACTTTTTAAAAACCCGGAGAGCCTCGGTACCCCACGGACCTAGGGATTGTAAATACTAGTTCTAATTTGTGTTATTATTGAATTGTAATTTTCGTTGTCATTATTAGGAGTTAATTAATTCCATAAATATGAAATATCAAAGTTATCAACCTACAAGAGCGAACCCAAAATAATTGTAGCGCCCTGACTGGGTTTTTATGGTTTGCGTACCCATTATGACACCTAAGAGCATAAAATTACGATATGAATATGATCGTATTTACTTTGAAAGCAAAATGGCGTTGAAACTTTTAGTGGGAGCTTCCGTTCAGATAAGTGTCTTCGCGTCTTTGATTTAAAAGAGGACGCGTCTGCGCATATATCGATTGTATATCATTTTAATTGACGACTTGCAAAATGCATGCAAGGATCTTTAATAAATGAAGAAGAGAAGTATTCGGTCGGTTTTAGAATCCCAGATAACTTTTTACAAGATTTTTATAAACGTTCTAAGACTTTTTAAAACAAAGCTAACAGCTAGAAACCAATCAAACTGCAACAACGCGTAGTTGCGCACACGCAGCGAAGAATAAGCACATTCTAATTCTAAAACGGACGAGACCGTATGACATTAATTGTAGCCGAATTAAGCCATATTTTGTAATACTGCCACCATTTTCTACGACGCCATTTAATGGCGTCGGCGTTTATGTTGGTACATTTTCGAGCATCTAGTAAGGAAAATATTTTCCGCCATTTATTTCATTCAATACAAGCTACCTTTATAACTATTGGAACTGTTTGCAAAAAAAAATCTTTGATTAGGTAAGTACAGATTGCAAGTAAGGCCCAGCGGCCGCAGTGATAACGTGTACTTCTGCTGAAACGTCGCGTCGGGAAAATCTAATTTCTCTGCATAGTGATGTGCGTCATAGGCATTAAAGTAATCAGATGAGGGTAACATTAAAATAAATAGGTAAGTATGTTGTGTGTACTTCACATAAGTAGAAACAAAACCTATCCTCTAAAAGACGTATAATTTTGCACCAGATACCTACCTACTTCTCATCATAAATAATAATTACTTGTAGTATAGTAAATACAATGAAAATTTAACTTTAGCCCATCCATGCAGGGTTTCTAACAGCTTTTGAAATAAATGCTCGTAAAAGGGAGGAAGGGCAATCAATTTCGGCGAAGTAGCACAAAGAGATGACTGATGACGTCATACCGCTCGACATCAAGGAATGGTTACTGTCAGTCATGGAGCCCCTTGAAATATGGTGCTCTGTTTCAAATGTCGGAACCTTGGTCTTGCTGTGTGTTTACTAGGGCTATGGTAGGTATTTTACCAAAATAGCCGCAAAATTAATTGTACCTACCAAGTAGGTTACATCCATGTACTTACCACCAAATCCACCACCTACCTACCTGAACAGATATTTTTGAGTTTTAATCTGCCATTTTTTTAGTAGGTATTTAAGTAGATTCATTCGCAACTGGTGGAGTTCAAAGTCGCTCAGTGAGCTTTGGAAAGAGCTATGTTCGGAGTTTCTCTGAAGGATAGGATTCGTAACGAATATACATCGGACAGAGAACCAAAGCTATCGACATAGCTCAGAGAGTTAGCAAGCTGAAGTGGCAGTGGGCTGGCCATATCTCGCGAAGAACCGACAACCGCTACTGGGGTAAACGTGTTCTCGAGTGGAAACCGCGACTCGGCAAACGGCCTCCGCCTCCGGCCAAGTGGGATAACGATCTGCGAAAGACTGCAGGCAGATGCTGGATGCGGCAAGCTGAAGACAGGGCGCTATGGCGCTCATTAGGGGAGGCCTATGTCCAGCAGCGAACTAAGATAGGCTGATGATGATGATGATGATTGCCAAGGTGCCATTATATCTTACACACTATAGGTAGGTAGATACCTAACCTACGTGTCTAATGTGGAAACTGATCCACCCGGGCTATGGATCAGAGTGGACAAAAAAGTGGAAACTGATCCTTTAGTGGATCTGCAAAGTTGATCAGACTGGAATGGAGCCAAAACTCACAGTGCTTTATTTCCATATGACCTATTTACAGGACTCTTGGATACGTACGTAAAACTTGAAAATAAAACGTTCACTTAGATTTTTTTCGTTCAGTTCAATGTTAGGATACTATATTTTTCTGTGACTTCAACCTAGTTTTACAGAAAAATATAGCTTTATAATCTCAATATTAAGGTATTGGACAAAGACCCATTTATTTTTTCAACCATGACTGTCCTTTTTCGAACAATCCTTTTACGAACAAGTGGGTGAGTGGGAATATGCGCGGCCTTACCCCTAAGAGAAAGTAAAGACTTGAGCAAGAAACATTTAAAGTACCTAAGTTTGTTAGGTTAGGGTATGTTAGTTATGTACCTAGGTATTAGAATTTGTAAATCTTTAGGTAAAATTTAACTCATTATAGCGAACAAGCGCATAGATACCTATCTACATATATAGCAATAGATATTTAAGCAGGTATATACAATACATATTTATGCAGAATATAAATCTAAGAACGGTAAAACGACACCAATAACAATTTGTAGGTACCTACTATATCAGAATAGGTATTCTGAAACGCATTATTGGTAATTTCAGTGGAACTCCGACAGTTTGTTTATTTTTAGTGCATTTACGATCACGCGATGAGTTATTAGCCGCCAGACAGTGACAGCCTGTCTCCGGTAACCAAATAAATAATATTTAAAATAAGCTAAATATACCTGCAGAAAATTTAATGGCGATTTTAGATCTCATTTTAATGTGTTAAGAATATCTCAGATTTTATTTACGTTTATGATTAAAAAATCAAACTAAAACCATGTTCATAGAAAATTAGAAAAAAAATACCTTCGTACGAATTGCACTATTCCATCGATCTTCTCTCGTTATTACGTTGATCGAGAGAAATTTTTGTTGCTTTTTTTTTTAATTTGCCGCCCGTTTGCCAGTTCTATTTCATTCAGAAAAGGTCAGCGTACACGCAAGAACGCTAATGGCAAGAACTGTCAAATTTGACAGTTCGTGCTATTTATCGGGTGATGTAAGGTTGATCGTCACGGGTTGGCGCGAGATTATAATTTTTTCGTGGTTTTTAATTTATTTGTGCGTTCTACAATGAATAAACCCAAGGAAAAGTAATTTGCCGCAAATTGTAAAACATTTTCTATGAACCCATTATAAAGTCAGCTTAGATTCAATTGTATTTTGGGAGTATTTGGGAAAATGTTGATTTTAAGACCAAAATTTCCTATTTTCCCAAATGCTCTAAAAATACCAGTGAACCGAAGTTAGTTTTTTCATAGGTTAATAGAAAATGGTTTAAGATTTGCGGCAAATTACGTTTACGTTAGTTTTATTCCATATAGAAAGCAGAAAAAATTTAAAACCACAAAAAAAAGATTCGTTTTATTTTGTTTCATTCAAACTCAACCTCAATATTTATATTTTAATTCTATTCTTCTTCTTTTAATCCTATTCGCTCATAAATGCGCAACTAGAAACAGACATCGGCAGAATTGTGTCCTCGGACCAATAAATTGGTCCGAGATTGTGTCAAACCAAGATGCAGAGCCAATGATAAAAGAAGAAGAAGAAGCTTCTTTGCTTTTGCTTGCTTGCATGCATCTTCGTTCGTTGTATTGCTTGACCAAATTTTTTGAGAAAAAATCGTAAGTAATTCATGAGTTGAAAGTGATAATCTTTAATAAATGGATTGTGGAGAATCATTTTTGTCTTGTGCTGTAACCATAGAATGGATGACCGCTCAAGGTTCTATCTCTAGAAAGGTAAATTACAAAAATGCTTCACTTCGTCTGATACGTAACGAATTTCGTGAAATGTTTATGGAGATCTCTAGTGAAAAACACGCCGCAATAAGACTAGCTTTGAAAGGTATCAGCGTGTTCAAAAAGTTTATGGCTGAAGGCAAAGCAAGCGTGAAGTTTCAAGAGGCTGGGTGCACCTTATTTTTATCGAATGCGCCGCCGACCAATCTTGTGTCGTTTTTGAGGACTATATTCGTAAAAATGACTGGAGACAAAGAACAAGCAGCTCAAACTACTCCATCAAAAGGCAGTATTCGTACTAAGTTACTCAGTGGGAAGGCCCAAGCATTTGAAGAAATCAGTCCAGTAACAAGGAACGACATGCAAATTGCTAAAAGCAAAATTTCTAAGTCCACCGTGACGACGCCTTCGCCGCCGTCGAAGAAAAGGAAGTCAGATGATACTGTCCGCGGACCAGCTCCTAAAAAGCTTTACTCACCATCGCCATTGACAACAACAAGTTCATTGAACTGTGAACAACAGAAAGTTTTAGAAGCATGTCTTAGTGGAAGCAATATATTCTTTACAGGGTCTGCTGGGACAGGAAAGAGTTTCCTGTTGAAGCGAATAGTGGCAGCCTTACCTCCTGATGTGACTGTAGCTACAGCTTCTACAGGTGTAGCAGCTTGTCATATTGGTAAGTCTGTAAGCTAGTTGCTTGGCCTACTAAAATTGTTACTCTTATTTCTTAGAACATGTTGAGAAAATGGCCTACATATCCATAACATAAAAGTTTTGTCTGTTGCAGGTGGTACAACTCTCCATGCTTTTGCAGGAATTGGAGATGGTAGTGGTTCTTTGGTAAATCTATGTGAGAGAGCCTCAAAAATACCACTGGTGGCTCAAAAATGGAGGAAATGCAAGCATCTCATTATTGACGAGATATCTATGGTTGATGGGACTTTCTTTGAGGTAGATGCTGCAATATTTTTGTTTATTTGTGGGTCTACTAAAGATATTACTTTATTCAAAGATTAGGACTGATCTTAAACAAAAAAGACCTACACAAAGCCTTCTAATTAAAATGCTTATCTTTTTTGAAACTATTATTTTTCTTCAGAAACTAGAAGCAGTAGCAAGAAATGTACGAAGGAATGATAAGCCATTTGGAGGTATTCAACTAATCTTATGTGGAGACTTCCTCCAACTGCCACCAGTTATTGAAAAGGGCAAAACAGGAAAAAGGTTTTGCTTCCAATCTTCTTGCTGGGATAAATGCGTACAGCTTTGCTACGAGCTCAAAGAAGTGCACAGGCAGAAAGACCAAGAGTTCATTTCCATATTAAATAGTGTCAGAATAGGGAGAGTAACTAAAGAAATCAGTGATCGCTTGATTGGCACCTCAAGACAAAAAATTGAAAGTGATGGGATTCTAGCTACCAGATTGTGTTCACACACAAATGACTCAAAAATGATCAACAACACTAAATTGAATGATCTCACAGGTGAAGAAAAAGTATATTCATCACAAGACAGTGATAGTGCATCTAAAACACTGGACATGCAGACTGTTGCCCCTTCAAAGTTAGTGCTGAAAGTTGGAGCACAAGTAATGTTGTTGAAAAACATAAATGTAAATGCTGGTTTAGTAAATGGAGCTAGAGGGGTTGTTGTGAGATTTGAAGAAGGACTCCCAGTTGTGAGGTTTAAGAATAAAAAAGAATATACAGCAAAATCTGAGAGATGGTTTGTGAAGAATTCAAATGGAACATTGCTATGTAGAAGACAGGTGCCACTGAATTTAGCTTGGGCATTTTCTATCCACAAATCCCAAGGTTTGACCCTTGATTGTGTGGAAATGTCCCTCTCCAAAATATTTGAAGCAGGGCAAGCTTATGTGGCATTGAGCAGAGCACAGAGTTTAGATACACTGAGAGTGCTGGACTTTGATTCAAGGCATGTGTGGGCTGATACCAGTGTATTAGAATTTTATCAAAGGTTCAGGAGGCGGATACAACAAATGGAAATAATACCTCTTGGAAGACCACTAGCTGATAAGACTAATAAGAAATTAAAACTAAGAGAAATTTTGGAGAAGCAAATGATGAGAAAGTAGTTTTAAAGTAGGTTTTCTATTTATTTTATGATCATGACTTTTTTCATATAAGAATAAGACTGACTGCGCTAAATTTTATATGATGGATGCACTTTTTTATAAAATAAATACTATTTATTATGAAGCAATTAGTTTTAATCATTTATTTATGGTTTTAATTCGTATTTTCAGTTAAGAGTTAGAAATGTTAAGAAATACAAAATTTATTGAAATATGCTTAAAAGAAAGTGGTTTTTATCTAGACTCGACAGCTGTCAGTATCTCGATTTGCTCTTCAAGAGTTGCTAGCTTTTCCTGTAGACACTTAACAATATACTTATTGGATTCAGTACTCTGTTCTTGCTCTCTTCTCACTACTTTTGACTCTTCCATATTGTTCTGAAGTATCTCAACATGCCTTTTCGTCTGGACAAGTAGCTCACTCAATCTGGAGTTTAGGTTTTCTTGTTTTTTTACCATGAGCCACAGTTTGGCTTCCATCGGAGCATCAGGCTTGCATTTCAGATCATCATTGACAAATACATCCAAGTTGGAGGGTTCCTTCAAGCGGGCGAGGCTATTCTTGATGTCAGATTGAAGCTCTGCTTGGGAGAGCTTGCTCAAAAGTCTATCAACTTTAGTTCTGGCCTGCAATTCAGACTGGAAAAAAATAATATAGGTAGGTAAGGTGGTGTCAAAATCCAAAGCACCTTCCATAAAACATTGTTTTTTACCTTAGCCATAGGGAATAATGAAGGCACAGCGTTATCTTTGAGTTTCCTCTGAGGGTCTAGGAATTTCTGCTCAAAATGTTTGGAACATATTTTGCTCCTGTTCCAGTCCAGAATTTGATACTTATTTTTTAGTATCTTGATCCATTTTTGTCGCATTTCAGACGTTGGGGGGCATCTGAAAGATTCAAGAGGTTATGTTAGTCTTTTATCTTGTAATGCGGTCACTGCGTATTATTTTTCTCATGAAAAGGTTATTATGTATTATAATAATATAGACGAATAGTCGAAGACTTACGAATATAGCATCACTCCCGGGGTCTTGTTGTGCATGGTGGTTTTGCAGTTTTCCACAAGACAGCGTGAGCCAAACATTGTTTATTCGTTTATATGAAAATATAGGTATGATGCGTTGTGAAAATTGTACTAATTATTTTATTTCGTGAAACATAATGAAATGAAAACAACAACAAACAAGGGAAACAACTTCTTAGAAAATGGCTCTGCCTGCCCTGCACTACACGAAAGACTAAAACCCGTAGATGGATTTCTTAATCGAAGATAAAACTACTCCGATACAAACACTGCACTGCACTGCATCATGTGGTCCTCAACATTTTGGCTCTACGCGTAAAGCAGGTAGTGGTGGTCGTTGAATAAACGAACAGTTTTTTTATACAGTGTGATAGCCGTCAACGTTAGACAATTTACAGTCCGCTGATAAACTAGTTTACATGTGAACGGACGTTTGCATCGCGCAGTCCAACGTCGAGCGTTGCCGAAACTGTTTCACCGTTTATCCGTTTATCGTGGACGATAAACGGTCTCGTTTCGTTGGCTGTAGAAAAGTCGACGACCCATTCCAGCCTATCAAGCATTCCGTTCTCTTCGCACTTGCTTGTATGACTAATATGACTTACTCTTTCGCCATGTGCGTGACACTGACCGGTTGAGTGGTCGGTGTTTTGTAAAAATAAACTCTAGGTATTGCAATGCATGTGCAATGTATTATTGTATATATGTAAGCAAGCAGATTTTTGAATTTTGTTTATAACACAAGCTCTGCTTAGCTTGGGGCTAGATGATGCTGTGTTGATTGTGTGATTGTTGATTGTCTATCGTATTTCTTATTTGCCTACCTACCGTAACGTACTGAAATCACACTGTTAGAAATTATTTATTAGTCTTGTTTGAAATACGCTTTGCGTAGATCAAGGACGACCGATGTGGCGCGGCGGGCGAAGGTCCA
Organism: Eupithecia inturbata; assembly: GCA_963662085.1. Taxonomy (NCBI): domain Eukaryota; kingdom Metazoa; phylum Arthropoda; class Insecta; order Lepidoptera; family Geometridae; genus Eupithecia; species Eupithecia inturbata. Next base: position 8,640,541 of record OY759195.1, read on the forward strand.
CTTGCGACCCAGAAGGTTGCGGGTTCGATTCCCGCCTTGGGAAAAATGTTTGTACGATCTGGAATTATTTGTTCTGGGTGTTCTGAGTATTTTCTATGTATAATAAAAATTATATCTATGTAATGAATAATATGTAATGAATAATGAACATAGTACAATAGTACTATGTTTTAGGTATACCAGTCATCAAGTACCCTTATCATCATATCACAAGCTCTACTTAGCTTGTGGCTAGATGATCTTATAAAATTAACGGAGAGCCAACCAACAGGTCCGTCACAATGAAAGACTTGGGTGTCACATTCGACAGAAAGTTAACTTTCCATGACCACATTCGTACCTTGGCTAAGGAGTCGTTTCAGCGTCTCGGGTTCGTCCTTAGAAACGCCCGTGATTTCGAGAGCGAACACGTCATTCGCCTTATCTTTTCGGCACTTGTTAGGAGCAAGTTGGAAAGTGCGCTTGTGTATGGAACCCGCATGAGGTTACTTACACCCTCATGCTTGGAAGGTACAAAAGAGATTCTTGCGGTTCCTCTACAAGCGCTGATACGGCTACTACCCCTCATCATCTTTATCCCACTAAGTTCCTATTAGGATGTCTGGGCTATAGTAACTCACTGGAGGTGCGACGCGCCTACGACCAAAATGATTACTGTATGTAAAATCCTCAGTCCTCATACAACGTCCGCGATGACAAAGTGTTCGGTGATTTCCTGCCCAAACGACAGCAGATAATGCGAAAAACGGATGATGTTTCGTATTTTAGGTAAGTATCTTAACAAATTTATGAAATAAGAAGTTCTTGTCCTATTAAAATTACATAGAAATCAGTTTGATGCAAAATTTTAAATTTTCTCTGCTTTCACTTTATCATTGATCACATTATTTTTTGAACTGATCATAATGGTTTTGAAGTTTATGACACTCCTTACTGTTACTGGTAGAGTCGCGAAAAGCAAGCAGCTCCAAAAATAAAGAAGTTGAAGTGGAAATAAGAAGTTTAAAATTTTGGTACATACTGTTTGGATTTATTCAATTCGAAAAAATAACAGTAGTTGGCAAAGAGAAGGAAGAGACTTTATCCACTCCGTATCATTTGGGAGTAATTACTTTCTTTGCTCTTGATTATACCCATGGTATTGCCCAATAAGTAGAGCACTTTGGTGTGTGTATTACAGTAACAAGAAATTACCATCTCTGATGATCACAGGTTAGCCAGTTCTGCTGTTTTTATGTTGGCCGCTGCTTCATTCACTCACTTGGCTATGAAACATCCCTCTCAGTACAGGTTTAATGTAGCTATCTATAATAATGAAATAATTTTCATAATCATTCCAATAGGTCTAGAGATTACCCTTATTAATTCTCATTTTCAACTAAAATTAGTGTAACCTCCATTTTATATAAACTGTACCTATGACTAAATATGGAATGAGTTACTTATTTTGTAAAATGTAGATGAAATACTATTCTCTACTATACTGCATTCATGTAAATAAGCCACACTATTTTTTTTATATCAAAGTGTTAAAAATGTGCCTTCCGTGTATGTGATCAGATCACCTCGTTTTCGTAAGGAAAAAAATCAAAGTCCTTATTTCTTTATATTTATTTAAATAAGTCATTAAATGGTAAATTACAGTAAACCTGTATAGGCACACAGATTTCAATAAGAACCATCATATCGAAGTTTGTACCACATTTTTTTGGTCACTTCTGTGACCTATGTCACACCCCTCTTATTTTGAAAATTATTGCACAGAGAACCAAACCCAAATGCTATTAACAAAGTTATGGAGGACTATGTTATCCCAGTTTCCAGTTTATTGTGAGTTGTAACCGCTCCGAGAATATTGAAGGTTAATTCTTATTCTCAGAACTTGTCGAGCACAGCAGTCTCTTCCATGGCGGCTCCACTTATATTGTGATGCACTTTGAAAAAGGCCAGAAAATAATAGATTTCCAAAAAAAAAATAACAATTAATAAGCTGTGTAAAATAACTTAAAAATAACTTAGTAATTTATTATGTAAGAAAAGAATGTAGGTACACAGATGATCAAAAATATTCTTTAGGTATATTTGGGTTTCTTCAGCAAGAAATAGATGATAAAAAATAAATTGAAGTACACCCTGGAATTAGGGCATTAGGAACCGGACATATTTTAGGAACCGGTTCTTATGATTCAAGTTGCAACACAAAACCGGGTATCCAGTTCTTTTGGTTATTTCGGTGGCTTTGTTAATTTACTTGAATTTCATAAGTAAAGTCTTGCAAAATATTTCAATAGGGTCAAAAATTAAACAGAAAATAATCAGTTTTTATAAAAATAGTGATATTTTTAGGTACAGCTAGTCAACTCAAGCTACTGATATTGCAAACAGAAAATAAAACAATTTACCTAACTCAAAAATTAGCTCTACAAAAATAGAAGTTTTTAAACACACATAATCAAATAACATCTAAAATTAACGGAACGTAAACTACTATTTTACGTAATTTACATCAGCAAATGTTTACACAATTATTAGTACTATAAAACGAAAATGGAATCAACAAAAACCAAACACAAGAAGGCCCTGTAGTACCACTCTCCCATACAAACGTAGTTTGTAGTTCATTTTGAAATGGCACGTCCAATTTGAGTAAAATTGCAGGTAGGTATATCGCTATCTGAATATAGTACCTGCAAAATTATATTTGAGTCAGATGTGTCATTTCGAAGTAAATAACAAACTACGTTTGTATGAGAGACCCCCCATTCTCCTCGTTTCGTACCCCTAATTTCGTGCAACGCCTTGATGCGTAGTGGCTTGTGAGTTGTGATAGTCCAATGACTTATCAAGTTATCACAACACATGGATATTGATCTGCGATATGCACAATTTTTAAAATAATCGAAATAACCGTAAACCCGGTTCTTAATGTTATGAGAACCGATTATTTTTGTAGCTCCTGGAACCGGTTATTCCCGGTTCTTTCGGACCCGCGAAAACCCGGTTCCGATGCCCTACCTGGAATACACTCAACTCTAATTTAAGCATGTCTCAAGTCGCGATTTTATGACAGGCTTCAATGAATGTCTGTAGGGTTTTCGGGCGTAAGATGCCATTAAAAGATGAGTCTATGGTTTTTCAGTTAAACCTAAAAGAAGAACAACATGCCTTCTTGTGGAATCATTCAGTGTGCGGCCAAGAAAGACGATATCCATAAGGATCTTACTCTGCATCTGTGAGTATACAATAGATTCTATTCGTTCTTTAGTAGGGAGAATCAATCAGTCAGATATTAAAACAGCTACTAAGGCTCAATTCACACTGGAGTGGCAGCGGCAAGCAGCGATGCGGCAAGCAAATTCAGTGTCACTTTATCTACATAGGTAAGGTACATAATTATAAGGCTGCTGGCATCTCTGCGTGAATTGAGCCTAAAGGTGTCAGTACTTAAATAGGCAGGTATTGCTTTCTGAAGTAAATGGAAATGTTAAGAATAGCAATAGGTAAGTAATAATATCTGCATGCAGGCATCACTCATGTGGTCTGTAATAAATGTACCTTATGTGATCTCGGTTATAAAGTAGCTGTACGAAAATTAATTATAAAAAGTTGCACCAATGGTTCCCCTTTTATATACCTACAAATCCTTTTTACATTATCAGTAGAGACCGGATTATATGGAATTGCATATGCATTTACATATTTGGCCCATTTTCATCAGTAATTGCATATTTTACCTAAAAACTTGTGATGATGATAATGAAATGAATGAACAATAATTTTTTGTTTTTCGTATACTGGAGGCCTAATACCAATAAACAATACATTAACAATACATTAAGTCAGTTTAATCAGTAATTTTTAATAAAATATTTTTGAAATCGGCCTTTTTAGGGTTCCGTACCCGATGGGTGACAACAGAACTCTATTACTAAGCCTCCGCTGTCCGTCCGTCCGTCTGTCACGGGGCTCATCACGTGAACCGCAATAGGTAGACACATGAAACTTTCTGTAATTAAGTTACACTTCAACTGTAATAACATCAAATACTTAAAATATAATAAAGTTGAAAATTTAAACGGGTGTCCGAACAAGTAAAAATTGTAGGTTCTTTGAAAAAATTGCCTTATTTTTACATTACGGAACCCTTCGCGTGATAGTCGACTCGCACTTGGCGGTTTATTATATAAGTATAAAAAGGCCGTTTTCGGACAAACTAGGTACTCGCTGAGTTGTGCGGCCGTACTTGTACCATTTGGAACAGTACATACTTACCTTCCTAATTGTTAACGTCTACAAGAATACAAAATCCATATTATTATTATAAATTCGAAAGTAACTCTGTCTATCGGTCTGTCTGTCTGTCAATACCTTTTCACGCCTAAACGGCTGAACGGATCTCAATGAAATTTGGCAGGGAGATAAATGGCATCGCGGTGACGGACATGCTACTTAAAAAGCGCGTGCGAAGCCGCGGGAAACTGCTAGTATAAAATAATTTGTTATTTTACTGTCTAAAATTGTAAGTATGTGATTTTGAATTGAAGCCTACTATTTTTATTAAGTTGCATATTTTGACACTATTCATTAGTTTTAAATTTTCATGCTTATTTGGAGCTTTTTATGTTGCACGTAATCCGGTCTCTAGTTATCAGTGTAAAAAACTAGTAAGGGGTTTGGTCAAAATAAAATTTGTGCAGCACAATGGTATTCATGTAAACTGAAAATAAAGTACTTAACCAAAATAGTAAAAAATATTACTTTAAGGTTTCCAACGAATGATTCCTTGCGACGGAAGTGGATGGCTGTCATTGGGGAGGATAATATACGGCCTTCCTGTAAACATCGTCCATACATTTGTTCTTTGCATTTTGAACAAAAATACTTTAACAGATCAATCCAAAGAACCAGGTTATGTCCCGACGCAGTGCCTTCGCTTGATCTTATGGTAAGTGTATTCATGAATCTATAATATGTAAACTGGATCGCGCACTAACTTATTTCATTCATCCAAACGTACCCTGTAATTCCATGCGGCTAAGGCTTATTTTTCTTTGTGATATCTCAGAGTAGAAACACGAGCCAAGTGAGAGGGCCTTGAGAGTAGTAATAAGTCCTTGTCTAGCACATTGCCAACGCAAAATCAAATTATCTTTAGTAATGTTTGGGAGAAATCTTATTTTTTTAATAATATACGTAAATAGTTAATTTTAACTCTAATACTGTGATATATTTTTTTATGTTACAAGTGTGCCATTTTTGATAGTAAAAGTGCTAGTAAATGCTAAAATTATATCTAATGATGTCATTTAGAAGTATTTCGTCAGCTGCAAGCGGCCACACCACACCACCGGTGGGACAGCAATGACCGGTGTTCATTTTGTGTTTTATATTGCAGATGATGACAATGAAAAGGCTTCCTTAATAATTGAAGAATCACTAGGAAGGTACATACAAAATTATAGTTATTTAAAATCTGAGGCGTTTTTTCGTGAATAGTTATTTTTTACCAACGCATCATAGTTTCTTTAGAATTTATACCTAAGAAGTACAGATTTATGGATATCCTACTAGAAAGAGATGCATTGCTATTTTGGGAACTCTCACTCGGCTCGTTTTTATGAAACACTGCACAGTCCAGGTTAGATAAAGGTTCATGGTAGTATTTTAACCAACAGGATAAATCAATGTCTTACGTCTTGAGTGCTAATTGAATCCAGAGCGCAACTTTAGTAGGTAGGTACCTAACCTTCAATGATAGTTACTAAGACTGGTTTTAATGTCACGCTGATCATCGCTGATCATCAGAGCCGACCGTCAGTGAGTCGTTTTAGTAGGTATCGTGCTGATTGACTCGTCTTGATGGTATACCTCGCCGCCGGCGCGTGCGTTCAGCGTGCTGCGTGACATTAAAACGTTCACTGGCGACTGAGGCGCGTGCGTGGCCAACGACGGCCGGCCCCGATCGCTCAGCAACGTTGACACTTGATGCGCGGCGCGTACGGCAGCGCACCGCTCAGCGCTCGCTTTGTGGTCTTCGTTATGCTAAAACTCTTCTATATCAACCTTCAATCAAATATAGCAACCATAGATATTAAGTAAAATCATACAATGAACATGTATGATTTTACTAACTAATGAACAAACACGAGGGCATTGATGTAGTCTTTCAGTCAATAAATCACACTAAAGTACATACGTAGTAGCAAGCACGCCTAACACGAACGCCGCCGTCGCCCCAGTCCGACTATGACTGAGTGGAAGGTAAGGCTTATAGTGAGGTTTAATAAAAGCCAAGAATTTCAAACAACTTAAAAGTATTTTTGCCTAATATTTTATTTTCAGCCCAAGAAAACCTTACCTACCTTAGCGCCAAATCGGATTAGAACACGAATAGAGACAGTAATAAATGAAGCTGTTAAACTGGCAGAATCTAGCCAAAAGACCTCCGGTACTGCACATAGGCCTCCCCTAAAGGTAGGCAAGGCAATGTTAATTTAAATACTCGAATAAAATAACGCTATGAAGTCTGAACTATGTTGTAAAATGTGAACGTTATTTTTAGGTCCATCCTAAAGCTACGTCGGCTCCAAAAGGTTCAACTTGCCGTGATTGTAATGTTATTCATCCCACCGCTTTAACACCTCTCGTGATCGTAAGTATACTGTTGGTAAACATTGAACTTAGGAAGTGTAGGTTTAGCATGACCACCCTTGACAGCGTTTACGCTGTCTATAGTCGTTCCTAGAATTCTAGATATTTATGTAATCAAAGATCCCCTTTGATGACAAATCAAAAACTATTGATTTTATTTGTTTTTTTATTACTGGCATCATCAGTAAAGAAAAAGCTTTTGTGGTTTGGTCAGCTTTCTTTCATCACCCGTCCATTTTGAATTTGTAACTTTTTCGCTGTGCGTATGCCATTATGCGTTGTTAAAGTTGTTGTTTCTGTTTTTACTGTAACCTTCTTGTTTTCTGTTATTGTTTTTAGTTTTCGTTAAGTTTTCATACAATATATTTGTTTTTAAAAATATCTTGAAAGTCTAGAACCTACTAGAAAATAATAGAAAAAATTATATGGAACGGTGACAGCATTCAATGTGTATAATATTAGGACTTCTATCCTTCTAATTTAATAATGAACGCATTGTATGGTATGACATTTTTGTCAATTCTACCCTTGGCAAAGGCTGTCCGTCCATGCAGTGCAGCGGATCTAAATTTTCGAAGCTAACAATGTAAAACAACATTTAATAGAGATGTTTCTTTTAGTGTCCTACTATAAAATAAGTATGTAATGCTTTTAAATCGTTGTCTTCGTTCAGCCACCAACCATTTTGTGTCCTTTCAGGTTGATATTCCGCCTGGCCCACCGGCTGCAATTGAGACTGTCCCGCCCGTCGTAAGTATCTACAGTTAACCACCAAGGTCCCATTTCACCGTTGCAATTGAACGCTTTCAATATAAGATATAAGATTCAATATAAGATCCTTCTGCGACGTAGAAGGTTGCGGGTTCGATTCCCGCCTTGGGACAAATGTTTGTACGATCTGCAAATATTTGTTCCGGGTGTTCTGGGTATTTTCTATTTATAATAAAAAATATCTATCTATGTTATGTATTGTATTAAGTTTATCAGTCACCTAGTACCCATAACACAAGCTCTGCTTACTTTAGGGCTAGATGATGCTGTGTGGAATGTCCAGCATTATTTGTTAATTTATTTATTAAGATAAACTCAGTTTAGCGCTTTAAACGAGTTCAGCGCATTTACCGACGTAAAGTTGAGTCAGGCGCTAAAACGAGTTAAAAAGCTGTCATGTCATACAATAGGTATTACGAATTTAACATAGTTTTGTTGATCTTAGTTTTTGCAGCAAACGGTGAAATTGGACCTTAGATGTCAGAACTGGCACCAATCTTAAAAATCGTTTTGAAGTGCAACGGCGCGGCGTCTGTCCACCGCCATGCCACCGAGAACAAGATTATTTCTATATTATTTTTCTTTGGCGGCGGGATGACGACGCTCGGGTGATGGGCGTATCGCTACTTCGGCGCCGCCGTCATCTCGTTCTCGGTGTCGGCGGTAGTGGAAAAACGCCCTAAATAATTATTACCTTCCGAAATCCGGTCCTTTTAGCAGAGGACGAGCGAGCCACTTTTTAGATAAAAAAAAACTGCAGAACGTTTGTCAAAGTTTCCGATGACAGCTCCTTAGATGAAAGGCACCTGTTGAGCCTCATAATTAAACTTATAATTAATGTGATTTCAGAATAGAAAAGCAAAACCTTCTTACGAAACATACAAAGAATCGAGACTGCTAAGCAGGTGCACATTTTTGAACAAACAGTTACGCGCCTGGAAACAAAAAGTGCGCAGAAGAGTAGTAATAATAGATAAACTAGAAGCTGAAAAGAAAGAACTCACTCAACAACACCTTCGAACGATGGAATTATTGAGAAGCGGTGATAACAGAGACCATAAATTTGAAGACATATTGCACAAAGCAGTTATGAAATTATCTTAAAATAGACTAACTATTTTCCTCTTAAGAGTTTTTACAAAAGCTGTACATATCCTCCATACTACATAATATTATAAATTTGAAATTATATCAGTTTTTCTTTACTTTTTCACGCCTAAACGGATCTTAATAAAACGGGATTGAAGATTTTTGTATGGATAGTGGCCCTAACATTTCTTTTTGTTTTCAAAATCGCCGCGCACCATGTAAGTTATATATTTGGTTATATGACACTAAAACTATAAATAAATAATGTCCTGTCCTGTGTGGGCATTGAATATCTCAGAAACCTGACGCTTTAGGAGATTATTTTAAAGAACGTTTTTTATTTGTTTGAGTGTAAAGCTTGCAAATATTGGAATAATAGAAAAAATACTATGTTTTTGTTTTAATGACGTCTTTTTTTTAAATTCTTTTATGTGTTATTTGCATGGACTAATTAAAAATATCAAATTGAAATAAAATTAACGAAAGGTTGTGTCGCCGTAACGAGACATTAGCGATTTACACGCACAATCAACCACAAATTCTTAGTAAAAACGGTCTTCAAAATCTAGGTTAGCAGGTATTATAACAATATCTACAATAAAATAATTATACACAGTAACGAGAACATAAACACGGTAAGTACTAACACGGTAGTAAGTAGATTGGCATTTAATAAACCAACTTTATATTTTTTAATAATCTAGAAAATATGAAAGTGCACTGTGTCGCACAAAATTTGGTCGAGATCTCAGGAACCCTGCCGTCTATTAAAATAACTTATGTTTTGCGCCTTGCTAAAATAAATTAAAGACGAAATTCCAGAAATTTACCCTTTTCTCTGGCAATGTTACGGTTCACCGTCAAAATTAATTTACAGTAACAAAGTCTTATTGCTCGCTGTTGGATGTCAGCAGGGCGACCTACTTGGACCGGCCATATTTAGCCTTGCCATCCAACCGATAATTCAACGTCTCCAATCCAACCTCAATGTTATTTGGATGACGGAACATTAGGTGGAGAGGTAAACACAGTTTTCGATGATCTAAAAAAAATCACAGATCAATTTAGACAAATAGGTTTGGAATTAAATTTTTCAAAGCGCGATTGGAAAATTCAATAGTTTGGCCCCCAACATTACAGTTATAGATAAATGTTTACTTCGCCTCCTTTAAACCCCTTTGGCAGGGAGGTACACGGTATTCCAGAGACGGACATAGGCTACTTTTTATCCCGCTAAAGTGCGTTTGAAGCCGCGGGCGAAAGCTAGTTTTTTATTTGTAAATAAAAAATAATAATTTTGAGTGTACCTAACCTGTGTTTATAGACTAGCTGAGAATGAGAGAATAAATGAGACTGTTTCAAATGGAATAAATAATTTATTTGGATTACACATGAGAATTACAATAATAATAATAAAAAATAATTATAATACTTACAATAACAAAAAAATAATTAATCTGTGACGCTTATAGCTACAGGTGGGATGAATCTCCAAATATGACTGATTTCTCCCGCGCAAGGAGTTATAATAGATGGATGCTCAGCATCCTTTATGATCGGCTCGTCCATAGGTTCGGTTGTTGAGCATTGAATGTCGATCTTGTATTCTCCGGGGGTAAGAAATACGACTGTACATTCGTGGTAGGCTTTTTCCGACTCTGGTAGTGTTAACAAGACCACTCTGGAACAAAAGGAAATATATGCAAGTCACAGGCTACTTTCCTTTTTAACACAAACAGCGTTACCTATCGGCAACCAATTTAATTTCCATACTCGCTTCTTATTCCCGGCGAAAGACCATCCATCTTGTAGGATTCATCGTCATCCGCATATACCACTAGTCCACTGCTGGACATAGGTCTAATGAGCGCTTGTTCTGTCTTCAGTGTGCCCCAAGCACTCTTTCGCAGATCGCCATCTCAGATGCCCTTAGGCTGGCGTCTTACACTACGTTTGCCGAGTAGCGGTCCCTACTCAGGATATACGTGCATTTATATCTTATATAAATGCAAAATGTATAAGCTAAGTACTTCCCAACACTTCGTTTACGCGTGTGTCCTAAATAAAAACAACGTTCAGGCCAACTTCTTAGCTCGAATAAGGCGATGATGTTGCGCTAAAACACCCACAGCAGCAGTTGTCGGTTCTTCGAGAGATGGCCGGCGCACTGCCACTCCAGCTTGCTTTTTTTGACACAAACAGCGCGTTGAAGTTGTTTATCGATAGTTGTATATCGACAACTTCAACACTCCTTAGAAGAAAAATGGTAAAGAGCGTGCTTTATGGCTGATTTACACGAGCTAGCGTGCGTGTCAGCCTGGCGAGTAGCTGCAGTCAGTAACTCACATAGCATGGACGTATCGTACGAGTTACTCGCACATGCGAGTCGGCTAGAAACTCAAAACAGTAACTCACTTGTTATTCCCGGCAGTAGCGACTCTGTTGTCCAGCTTATAGCTTAGCACTCCATTATTAAAGTCCTGATAGAACTGCACAGATAGCAACAGCTTGTGCAGCGGTCGACTGAGGTGGTTGCAGACAGCGACCCCTAGTGAGAGGCATTCGCCGGCGGTGCAGTTATATTCCTCTTGGGGCTTTATGTATTGCTTGTTTAGACTGACCTCTGGAAATAATGAAAATACCGTTAAGTCAAGTTTTAATTGAAAATTATAAAAAAAACCTAACTCGGCCCCCGCTTTTTCACTTTTTTTTGAGAAAAAGAGAGGGCGGATCAAAGATAGATAGATAGAATATACTTTATTGCACACTTAAATCTAAAATTAACTATTTACAACAAGACAAATTAAAAACTAAGCGACTAATTGGCGGTCTTATCGCTCAAGAGCGATCTTTACCAGACAACCATGGATGGACAGGATCATTGGACAGTACAAGGGGATCTGTGTGCTTTATGTAGGTTTAATAATATTAAAAATAAAATATTGATAATACATACATTTAAAAGATCCTATGACTACAACTATCTTTGGGGCGAATGCTTACAGAATGTGGTCATCTGTAGAGGAGAGCAGACGAGTATTTTGATACCCCATTTATAAAAAACCTTTGCCCGTTTTGATGCTAGGAGGTTATAAAGAGTGTCTATCCATTCAAACGTCCACGGCTGAACGTGCCTCCTCCAAGGCAAGGAATAAGGGTTTTTGCCATAATCGCTTGGCAGGCAGATTGGTGATCGCAGTTGAGGTTTTAAAATACACAGTAGGAAGCTGCCCTTCCCTTAGGATTATATATATCCCTTCGTCGACTCTTACGGCATTCACGGCGTGAGTTGGAGGGGTCGATTTTTACGCCGCGACGTAAACATAAATAACAACTAGTTGTTATTTTTACGAAAAACTGTGCTAAATATCTGCCCATCTCATTGCAGTCCATATTGTGATGTGATTTAAGTGGTCGCAATGCGCGCCATTTTGTGAAAAGTATAGGCATAGTATTTGCGTTCATAGGAGCGGGATAGAACATACGTTTTTGGAACGGCGTTAATAAGCAAAAATCCAGTTTTTGTTTATTTACAAGAAAACTACAAAACTTATGAAGAAACTGGTTCAAGGAACCAAATGATAAGTAATAATAACCTACGAATCAAAACATAAGTCATTTCAATAGACCGCAGGGTTCCTGAGATCTCGATAAAATTATGTGCGAAACAGTGCACTCATGATTTTTTTATCGTATTTATTCCTAATCTTGTTTTCATATTCAAGGAACTATAGGAAAATTGTTGAATTTTATGTAATTCGAGTTTTTTACCACGGGGATCCCGTGAGTACTGAGATCTAGAGGCCTAGTTCGACAACCAAACCCGTTAGGTTCGCCCCTTAAAGATTGTCGTGTTTCTACTGCTAACTTAACAACGGCGTCCAACACACTTACCCCAGTTCAAAGGCGACATCCGTACAATATCGATCATGGTCTGAGACAACGTGATACCTTTCACCGTCGCCCGGCCCGATATATCGGACTGCAGTAGATGCCATCTCAGATCTGTGTTGGTTGTGATGTGTTCAGAACACATGAGCTCTAGTGTGTTCGCTCCCGCGGTGCTGATGGATTTTGATTCGGCATCTGGAAAACAAGCTTAATGTTAGTGATATACTCTAAATCTCTTATCTACCTGTAAATTCAACCAAGATTTTGTAGGCGATCGAATAAACGATCAACAACGCTGTCTACGCTTTCAACGACATATGAAATTGGCGTGCAGGCAGAGATTGATAAATTATTAAAAAAAATTTTAACTTTTTACGGAGCCACGTCGAGCGAGCAACCGTTCCATGCAAACTTTCGCATTTATAATATTAGTGTGATTTCAATGTAACTCTCAGAACAGGGTAATATTGGTACGAAACTTGCAGAAAAGGTCTTGCGAGCGGCCATTGTGAGCCATAAATTGAAGTCATACAGTGCTATAGACCATAATCGGGCGGGTCCTACAATTTAGTCAATAATTTTTATTTCAGATTAAATTATAAATCCATTCAATATTATTATAAACAAACTTTAAATAATACATAGCATGATAAAAAAATTTAAATAAAATGTCACAGTAAAATTTAAATTGAATAATATAAAATGTTTCAGTAAAATAGTATAAAATCACACAAAAATTAAAATTACAATTAGAATTTATATCAGATGGAGCCCATCACTATCAGCATCCACCTGTTCTGAATGGGGCAGTCTGCCCGATTAGTCATTGATAGCTCTTTTAGGTTTGATAGCTCTTTTAGGTATACTGGTGGTTTTTCCATTGACTGGATTTCGAATCATAATCATTTATTTGCCAGAATGTATGTACATAAGTTCTAAATTCTTTATTGACAAAGAAAATTACAATTCAATAATAAAAACAAATTAGAACTAGTATTTACAATTGAAACAATTAAGCTAACTGCAGGCTGTTGCAAACATTCTACAGGTAGCTCAACTGATCCATATCAATACCAGTCGGAAGCGTCCCCAAGACGCTGGCTACATTGCCCCGCTGTATGGCAATGCTGATGCGCTGTGCCAGATACCCACCAGCTCTCGGGTCACACATCGCGTCGACCAGACGCTCAGATAACTTTTTAAAAACCCAAAAGTTCTTAAAATTAAATATGTCCATATACAGTCTACCCATCAAGTGTGCAAAATTGTATACATCGATTTTTACTATTTAATTATTATAGATTTTAAATATCAATAAATTAAATTAAAAAATTACAAAAAAACAAATTCAGAACAACAGGTAGGTACACTAAAAGAAAATAAGTAAGCTGGAAAAGTCAACCAAATTTTAAATTTCAAAACAGTCCTTTCTCTGTAAAAACAGTTTTCTAGTAGTTTTTCTAGTAGTTTCTAGCCAGTGTTTCAATTTAGTTGTAAACAGGTTTAGAGGCAAATCATTAAAACTATTAGGTAATTTATCGTAGATAGTAACGGCATGATTGTAGGAGTTACGCTTAACAAGCTCTGACTACTGACAAGGCGGGACAAATAGTCTATTCTTTAGCCTCGTATGTCCAGTCAGGACTTCCGCGTGTGTTTTAAAATACTGAGGGTACCGCTTGACAAAGACAGACATCTCTGATGTATGTACATGTAAGGTAACGGAAGGATCTTGAACCTGTTAAATAACGGCTTGCAACTATCCGTACCCCAAAATCCACAGATAGCACGCACTGATTTTTTTTGTGCCTTAAAAGTTCCTACAGGTTTTAGGCAGCAAGTTTGCTTCGCCCGTCATGCAGTCTTTCAACAGGGTCCTAACTCTTTAGACTCCTTATTAGGATTCTGTTGAAGGGCTGCGAAACTATTTTTACATTGAGAGAGAGAGAGAGAATTTTATTTGTAACTCAAATAAACAAAAACAAATACACATACACACACACACATATACATTGATTTTTATTTTATTTTGTGTAGTGTAATTCATAGACCTAACGTCTGAATAAACAAACATTTTATTTATTTATTTTAAAGGCTTTATCAAAGTCAACTGAGTTCCCCCACCCCATAATAAGGCCAAGGTCGACGATACGTAGCCATGGTACGCCGTGAGGGCCGCCTCGATTAATACTTGAAGTCCTATCCACTATACTGCGTAAACAGATTTGTCTATTTTGTTACAGACTAGTTCTATATGTGCCTTCCTGTCCAGATGTTGGTCTATATTAATACTTAAGAATTATACAGTCTCGACTTCCTCTTTATGTGTCTTGTCATAATGAATATTAATAATCTCTTTCATTTGAAATCAAATGAAATGAAAAAGATTTATTTGACACGACACATTACAATTTCTAAACATTTATGGAAAAAAACTAAACTAGGTACAAATTTATCAGTATGACATTAGGTACATAGATTATCAGTAGGTACCTACATAATAAGTTCCGCATCCTTCTTGGCAAACCACCGAGTGTCGAGTCAAAAAGGAATCAACTCAGCATGTTGCTGAGTAGATAAATAAAAAAAAAAGTTACCTTCTCAGCGCTTTTGTCGATATGTCCCAAATTGTATTGCGCTAGTTTTATTATGATGAATGTTAAGGTTATTCTGATTCAGCCAGTCAATTGTTTTACAAAGTGCGTCATTAATATCTCTTTCGAACGACAGTTTATTTTTCGACTATAAAAAATAAACAAGCGGAGATATACCATCTAATTATTTTTGCATTATTACGCTATAAATTTGGTTATTTACCATCATTATTCTGCTGAGGAGCCGCGTGGAACGGACATCGGTCCAAAGGCACCGGAACGCGACACGACTCTTTGCTCTCGACCAGTAGATGCTTCCCTTGCGCGTAATGGAACTCTATCTCTTCTGACGTCAGGTTCGTTACGTCAAGAACTAGATACAGTTGTGACGGGCTGGAAAAAAAACGGATTTATATTAGCTGTTCAGTTTCATTGCAAGGCATAGCTAAATTCTATAAATAAATAATTCTGGATAATTTACACAGCTTCATCTAGCCCCAAGCTAAGCAGAGCTTGTGTTATGGGTACTAGATAACTGTTATACTTAATACAAAACATAGATTACATTGATAAATATTTATGAATATGGCCGTCGACGGCCAGCATCTTTGACATTGCGACAAAAACTGTGCCCTGCGATCCCCAACCCGCATGCCAAGCGCGGGGATTATGACATTACCCCTTATGATAAGAGCCATTAAGGCGCTCGGCAAGGGAGGCCTATGTTCAGCAGAGGACTAGCAAAAGCTGCGTTACCACTAACGAACGGAGTGAAACCCACCTTGGGTTTCGCTCCATTCGTAAGTGGGCGAAACCCACCCACATTTATTCTAAATACACAATCGAATGTTCTCTGTGCCACCACAGAGAACACACAGCTGTTCTGCAGAAGGTGCTGCTGCCACTAACCGGTGGATATCCTTAAGTGGCCGACACAACGAAGCGTTAGATTTTCTTAAAATTCCGTCTTCGGATCGATGGTATTCGTATTTCAGATTGATTTAGCCTGACAAGTCCATCAAGTCACTTTTTTTAATCGGGATTCGACCCATGTTTGACCGCAATCTCACCTGATGCTAAACGATGCGGCTGATGATGGATCACGAAGGTTTAGAAGACCCCTTCTCACTCTAGTCTTGAAGAGAAAAGTTTAATAATGATGACTTACATTTCAGCCGGCAGAACGTCCCAATGTGTGATGGAAACGCTGGGAAGTAGTTCCAAGTTAATTTGAAGTGTCGACTGTCGGCAGTGTTCCGTCATGCCTTCGCCGCCTGAATACCTTATTAAAATCTGAAATAAGGTTTAAATTTTAATTGACGGAACTACTAATGCAGTGTTATTCTATAAAAAAGATAATTCGGACGATGAAATTCTAATTAGCGTTTTTGATAGAAGTTTTCATACATTTTAAGGCTAGGTATTCCATATGCTTTTGTGATTTTTAAAATCATCTGAGACATAGAAAATAGTATTTAAATTCTGAAAAAAAGATATACCTACTGGATCGAGTCTAGTCAAAGTTGCATTCAGTTACAAGATCTAATGAATTACATCTCGATTCTCGATAGTAAAAAAAATTTAAAGTTACCCCTTTTAGTAATGTTTTACCATATTATGACTGAGATTCTTTTTTTGTACGTAACTAAAGACTAAATATTTCTAAAGAAATTCGCAGTTTGACTTGATAAAATGATTTGATGATACAAAACGCACGAGAGCGGTGGCGGCTTGGCAGGCGCGATCAGTCTGAATTGCTTCGTTCTTGCCAGCCTTTAAACTTTAATGTTGTATTATGAGACCAAGATGAATATGGCCAAGTATTCGATTTAAGTCAAATCTTAAATCGCATTAACAAAATGAAGTTTAGCTTAATAAAGGCCAATTCATCTTAGTCACAGAATCATCAACTTTAAAGGCTGGCAAGAACGAAGCAATTCAGAATGTTTTGCGTGAACCAACCTGAGATTCAATTTGACGACCTCTTGATGGCATGACAGATATGGGCGCTGACCAATTTGTTGTGTGCGAGTTTGTAGATCTGAAATTACAATAACAAGGTAAGATAAAACTTGTCGTTGTTACAAGTTCTCGTATAAAAATAAAAGAACGACCACACACAGCGCATCATCAGCATCTTAACAACTTTCAATTATCGGTGTAACTATATCAATATCCTGCAAAACTGTTCATTTATTTAATTTCTTTTGTGTGCAGTTAGATCGTTTGTGTAGTTATAATAATAATAAAATATAAAATAAAAACTTTATTTAATTTTAGTTGGTTTAATAACAACAAAGTAGGAGTTATTAGAAGCTAAAAATAAGTGGGTACTAATTTTAACAACATGAAATAAGATTATTTAGAACAATCTTAGCAATTAAGGGGAAAGTGAAATAAAGAAGATAATAGAGTCATAGAGAACAACTACGTACATACGTAGTAGGTACTCCGTGTTTTTAAAAAGTTTTGCCTACTTTAAGTATGAACTTGTATGTAGACACGAGGGACTCTGCTTCAGCTAGCGACAGTGGTTGCAGTGTGTGCGGAGCGCCAGTGTTGTGTTAATACGCGCGCGAACACGAACTAAACCAGCTGTGCAATTTTGGTACGCAAAAATTACCAAACCTATTAATTTTTTTTTTTATTATAAATAAAAAAATAATGCTGGACAATCCACACAGCATCATCTAGCCCCAAAATAAGCAGAGCTTGTGTTATGGGTACTAAATGACTGATAAACTTAATACAATATATAACATAGATAGATATTTTTATTATACATAGAAAATACCCAGAACACCCGGAACAAATATTTGCAGATCCTACAAACATTTGTCCCAAGGCGGGAATCGAACCCGCAACCTTCTGCGTCGCAGGCGGACCTTCGCCTGCCGCGCCACATCGGTCGTCAAAATTGAAAATTGAAATTGAAAGCCCTTTGAATGGCTTTGAAAGCCATGTCAATGGTTATATCCATACAATAGCAAATTACGAAACCCATTCAAATGTCATTATAAGATGGGTGGTTTTGCGTAATCACGCAGCCGGTCATGGGGTCTCATTCCATAGAAAAGTTTTTCGGTTTAAAGAAATTACAATAGATGGCGTTAGGTGTATCGTTTTTGTGTATCGGTTATTGAGGTTTGTGTAAACTAATAAAACAATATAAAATTACATTATAATTATATTGTATGCTTTTAAATCAAAACACTCATCACAACAAGTCTTGCGCTATCTAGTGAACTTGAACGATAACTGGTTGGCCCGCTCAAATAACGCCCGAAGCGTGTCACAACAAGTCTTGCGCTATCTCGACGACCGATATGGCGCGGCGGGCAAAGGTCTACCTGCGACGCAGGAGGTTGCGGGTTCGATTCCTGCCTTGGGATAAATGTTTGTACGATCTACAAATATTTGTTCCGGGTGTTCTGGGTATTTTACATGTATAGTAAAAAATATCTATCTATGTAATGTATTGTATTAAATTTATCAGTTATCTAGTACCCATAACACAAGCTCTGCTTAGCTTGGGGCTAGATGATGCTGTGTGGATTTTCTAGCATTATTATTATTATTATGCTAATATTATAAATTCAAAAGTTTCCCTGTCTATCTCTATCATGACATTATGTATATTTTTTAATTTGATTTTTTTTTTTTGGTATTATTTAAATGTTTATTCGCTATCAGTTTTTTTTATATATGTATAGAGCCTTATTTATAAATTTTGCACGCCTTGACGTGGCAGAATGTAATGGAGTGTTATTTGTTATTATTAAGACCAATTTATTGTACCTACATTCCTGTAAATAGATGATTTATGATCTATCTGTCTGTCTGCTACCTTTTCACGCCTAAACGGCTGAACGGATCTCAATGAAATTTGGCAGGGAGGTAAATGGTATCCCGGGGACGGACGGAGGACTTGAAAAGCGCGTGCGAAGCCGCGGGCAGCAGCTAGTCATTTATAAAGTGTAACTCAGCTTAGCACGCTACTGCTACACTTGCTGCTTACGGTGAATAATAACATTGCGCAGTAAGGACATACAATCTAATTTGATCTATTGTCTTCTATTTGATTATAATTATCCACTGCTGGATGGCCTTCCGAAGTTTGTACCATTCCGCCATTTCTTTAAGAGACAGAGACAACAAAATACAAAACCTTAATACCTGAAGCTTCCAGAAGTTCGATTAGCCACGAGCCCGCTACTTAACGAAGTATGCGTATTAGAACTCTGCGGCAAAGACACCTGCGCATTCGGCACCGGCGAACCGACTCTCGATGGATAATTTGAGTTCAGACTATTTGGGAACAAGTTCTCGCCAGTTCCTCCTAAGTCCAGGAAATCCGCCTCGCCGTATAACTTTATGGATATTGTCGCAGTGGCGTTTGGAGCGATGGGCAGTGCTGATTGGATGTCTTCGGTTGAGTATTGGAAGATTTTTGATTGGAGCTGGCTGTCGAGGTTTGACTGAAAGATAAAAAACAGGTGCGATTACAAAGGTATCAAGTTTATTTAATTATTTATTTTATTAGCACGTCCGTTGCTGACGATGCGTCGTAATAACTTCGCTTGGAAGGCAGATTTGTGATTAAAAATACACAGAAGGTAGCAGCGAACCTTCCCCTGGTAGATTCCCTAAGACGACTCTTACGACATCTACGAGCTGAGTTGGAATCTAAGGCCCGTATTATGAAAGCTTGCTCAGCCATAGATCTATGCTTGAGTGACGTTTATTCCATAGAAAAGCGTCACTCAAGCATAGATCGATGACTGAGCAAGCTTTCATAAAACGGGCTTTATTCTCTTAGTTGAATCTTACGCCACGCTCGCCACGGTTAAAACAAGCTAATTATCTACCTATAGTCGATTTATCATAGCAATATGTTACCTGAATAGACAAATCCAGATAGTCGATTGCCACATTACTATACACTAGCCAAACTCGATGTAGAATGTTTGTAAACAAACCGCCCATACTTAACCTAAAATTCACTCTGTTGCCGCGTCTTTTTATACGCAATTTACATTACTTGTCGATTTAAGATCCTTTCTTCAATAAATATTGCTTATATAATATGATATAATTATATCTGAAACACGACGCTAAGCAAGCGAGTTTCAGTTATTTGTGTCGTGGTTTGTTTACAAAAAAATCTACATCGAGTTTGGCTGGTGTATTCGTAATCCCCAGTGTGCACTCCGTACTTTCCGTTGTACAGCGATATATTCGCAGTCAAACTATCAACCGATGTGACCGGATTGCGCTACTGCAGTCTATCATTACTATACACAAACTAATTTTTTTAACAAGCAAATTAGTGTCAAATAAGATGACACACTAAATAAATTTACACATCACAGCACTAAAAATAACGCCTTCACCTTTATATTTCAATTTGTAAGAAAGGGACGACAATATGTTTAGCGCTGTCAGATAAGATTCGGTGTTGTTACATCTGAATTGACACCATGATCTAAGCAGTTGAACTCAAAGGAATTAGCAGTACCTGTATTGACAAATCCAGAAAGTCAATCGCCACATCACTAGTGTTAGTGACCCTAAGCGTACACTCCGTACTTTCTCCGTTGTACAGCGATATATTAGTAGTCAAACTATCAACCGCGCTAATGTGACCGGATTGCGCTACTGTAGTTTCTATCGTTACTGTGGGCAGGCTCGGGATGACTTCGATTGTGTAGCTGGCAGGGAATTTGTGGGGTGTCGGCATGTTTTTGAGCCGGCAGTTGGATTTTACTCCGAGAGTGTGAGTTGAAAAACCTGGGGAATTAAAATGGATTAGTAAGTAAAAATGTTAGAGAGTGTATATGGGCAATAATGAAAACTTAAAAAAGTACAACGAGGACACTAAAAACACTTTGTTTTCTCTTCAAGAATTGTAAGATCCTACCGCTCGCCTGCATGTACTCGTATATTAGGGACATTTGTCTATTTGTGAAATAATATGTAAATATGTCTGAAATTACACCCAAACTATTTTAAGAAGCGTAGAGATGTGATTACTCAGCAAAAACGGATCAAATTTAACAATTTAGTCTACAAACCCCAATGTCATAAAGATATATATAAGAAATGTTATATATATCTTTATGATATGAGCATTACTATTTACAATAAATTACCAAAAGACTTAGAGAAACTTAATGGAAATATATTTAGGAAAGAGTTAATTGAATGGTTGCTTGAAACATGTTTCTATAATGCAAACGAATATTTAGAATATGATTTGTAACAATGACTAGTTACTTTTAATAATAATATGACGCGCACTATTTGCACGCCTGCATGCAGGCTGAATACAGTTACTAATATAGTTATAAGACCCGACATTGTAAAATAATTATGTATTCTTGCAAATAAATGATTGATTTGATTTTTTGTCCACTTCTTTTTTAAGCTACTCTACATTATACTACTAAGGTAAGTACTAAGGTAGGTATTTAGGTATAAGTATATATAATATATATATATATTTATTAACTATTATTAGCACGCCAACCCCCTGTAAAAACCATATGGTTTTGGTCGGCAGGTAGAAAATGCCTCGGCATTAAGCCCACCCTTTGTACCTTAAAGTGCAATAAAGTGTTAAAATAAATAAATAAATAAGGTACGCCTATTTCTGCACCTAGACTAGATCCCAAAACAGGTAGTGAAGAACATAGATAGCTGCTACATTTCTAAATATATCTTGGTCATCAACGTGTTTTTAGGAGTGAATCCGAGGCCTTATTTGACATAATAATAATATAATAATTATTCATTTATTTTCCTCTCACAAAAGTTAATACGATATACAAACAGTTATGTTTACAGGATCGTGATACTCTAACGTTAACCTGCTTTGCGAGAGACGGGTGTCTAAAAAAGTGTCATAAATAAGCAAAAATTACTTTAGTGTTCTACTAGGCTTGAATTAGTAAAAAAACACAGCTATTTTACCTTAATATAAAATTTGATCACAACAATATACCTAAAATCTGCAGTTCGCCGATCTCCTTAGGCGTTCCATGCAGTACCACAGTCGTAGGCGAATCCGGGGGCAGTATGATAGTCTCAGGCATACTCTCGAACACCACGCCCGACGTTAGAAGCCGCATGTTGGACACTTTCAGTTCAAACGGCAGAGGGTTGGTCAGTTTTAGGTGAACTTCGCAGATATCGTCCTCTACCCAGAGGTATTCTGAGAAGTAAGAAGAAAATATTATATTGTTATCCATCCATAACTACTACGCTAACTAATCCATACGAATATTTATAAATTCGAAATCAACCCAGTCTTTCTGTCTGTTTAATAATTTTTCACGCCTAAACGGCTTAAGGGATCTTAATGATTTTGCAGGTTAAGATTACTTGATTTTATCTCGTAAAAACGTTTGCTACTTAGCATGCTTAATCGCTAAATACATATGTTCTGTTTATAAAACTGTTTCTGTTCTATTATTATCTCTTTATGTTTTTAGTTGACTATTACCCAATGCTATGCTAGGCTTTTATGGAAGGCTATGTTGAACGTGCACAAAACTAGATGGCGTTACTAAATAAGTTGGGTTTTTTGAAACCGTATAGAAACGTAGATATATCGCTTGTCTACCGCTGTAATGAAAGACGGAAATGTATCGCTGCGTGTATCTATTGTTACCACAACCACGGCCAAACATAATACGAACACGTGGATCGATCATAATAAATGCTACGAATTAATGGCACTTGAAATAGGAATTGGTCTTACCACAAATTTTCCGACGCGATGTTGTGTAACGATACAACATTTTCGTTCATATTTTATATTTTAATATATTGTCGAAAATTATTTTTCCAGTATAAATCGGCCTGGATTATAAACCCGGTAAAATCATTTTCGTTACATAACTTAGCATTCGGAGAACCAGGGAGGAAGATCGATCCTAGTACACAATGAAGTGACGAAACTGTGACGTCTATTGATAATGACGATTTGATATTTCAATATGTGACGGGTTGCTGCCGAAAATAACGGCCATTATCGATTTGTAGCGTAGTCATAGGATCTTTGATATGAAGTATCTGAAAACTGGCGCATAAAACTATCTGAACTAATCGCAAAGCCGATTTCTCATTTTTCTGAAGCGTTGCTACTCACGAAACGCTTCATTAACCCCGGAATATGAACACAAAGGCAAATCAACTTGCAATTTATAGTCAGTTTTCAAAGAAAATCTGTCAAAAAATCACGACGTGCAACGTACTTAAATCAGATTAGAGTTTGAGTACATATTCGGGCGCCAATCTTATCAACAAACGGAGAGTAATTAGACGTAGCGTATATGCACGTATGTATGTAGGTGTTTAGGATGATCAGTGACTCAGCCAAACTAAATCGGCGTCGCTCGGTCTTGGCCAGATCTGTCTACGTAGTGGTTACGGAACGTCAGTTCAAGGTCCACTAGTACGCATCACAGCCACAACTAGGCACTCGACTCACACTATAGCTCGCCAGTCATTCTCAATTGGCTCCAATGCCGATATGAATGTGTTTGTGTTTCGCGCGTACTATTTTTTAACATGATTTTGTGACGGCGCGCATGTTTGGCAAATTACCAAATGTATAACGTATTTTACTTCCTTGAGTAAAACTAGCTCTACGCCTAAGAAAATGTCTCTTATTCGTAGATAACTTACATAAGATGTAGGTATTGTGCAGTGTTTAAAAGTTGTTTGAAAAGCCAGTGTTTAAGTGTTTAGAAAATGGGTGTTTACAGCAAGTATGTCGTTAGGCCGTTTAGAAAATATCCTCTTATTCGAGGTATGGCTTCCTATGCCTTCATTTGGCCAGCGTCTAGTTTAATACAGCAATCATTCGAAGGAAAGAATATAGGTAAGTTATGATTCTACAGTTTTTGTGTTATTAAGTACCTACCTCATATGTACAAAGTTCTGGTGTCAAAAATTATATTTGAGTTTGTGAATAAATTTCGCGCCAGTCAGTGGTATGGTAGAGGTATTGTTTTTAGAACTCTGAGTGGAGATTTTGAATAACATTCGCGCCAGTCAGAGTGATGTTGTTTTAACTTGAAATGCAAGTCGTTAAGCCTTACAATGAAACTCACGAAATAACAAAACCAAGCTCATACATAATTGTACGCTTAGTAAGACAGAAACCGAAGAGACATGAAGGATATTCTTTATTATGGAAATTCATGTAAATGTCAGAGATTTAAGTAAAATCTGTAGATATGGTACGTTCTCCCAGTGCTTACTCAACAACTAACCTGTGTTACAAATACACGCAAACACTCGCTCACAGATAAATTTCTAATCTTGTGCAATAATTATAATGAAAAATCATGAGGGCATTGCTGTAGTCTTTAAGTCAATAAATCACACTAAAGTACGTCGTAGCAAGCACGCGAAACACGAACGCCGCGCCGGTCCTACTATGACTGAGGTGGGTGGACCTATTTGCACCTAATTTGAGCCTTCCACTTTCGAGAAGCTCATACTTCAGTACCTCATCTCCTCTTTTTAATAACTTATATAAAGTAAAGTAAAAGTATATTTATTGCAATTACATGTGGAAAAGATGGTACAAACAAAATACGTAACAATGTAATTTGCCCATTATGGGCATGCAATTATTTGTCTACTTACATGCATTATGAATTATTAATGAGTAAAAACACTTTAAAAATTGTTGTTTATGACATGAATTAATTTTAATTAATAAAGTTACACAAATCAAATTAATAATAAAAATAGAAATTATATATTTATTTGTCAAAATTCTCACCATTCATAAATTCTTTAACTGTATAACAGTTTTTATCAGATAGCTCATTAATCTTTTTTCTTCAGCTTTCTCTGAAACATTGCAGTTAGCAAGTCTCTTACCAAGAGCGGAATTTTGTTATAAATTGATGGTGCCATTGCAAAGAAACTTATGCGCAACAAGGTTTTTTTACAGTTAAGGGCGCACATTTTTAATTGGTCTCATAACGATAGTAAATATCTATTTTGTTTTTAGATAACTACGATTGGTGGAGATGTGCTCGTTATGGTTTATACGGGTCATGTTACGTCGCTCCTACGCTGTACACCTGGTTAACGATAGCTAATAATACATGGCCTGGAAAATCAATCAAATTGGGTTTAGTTAAGGTTGGTAGTCCCTTAAAACCAAAAATGAAATCATCATAGTCAATACCACAAATGTGAATTTTCCTTAGTTTTTAACTGAATAACAATGGTGATCTAAAATACCTACTGCAGAGCACAATGTACAAAAAAAAACCTATATATTCTTATTTCTTCATTAATTTTCCCATAGTACAAGTTCTGCTTAGTTTAGGGGTGGGCTAGATGATGATGTACATATATCATATAGAGGTAATAAGAGCTATTAAGCCGTTTATTGAGGAAGGTCTAGGTCCAGTAGTGGACTGATATTAGGCTGATGATGTTATGCTGTGTGAAATGAAATGTCCAGAACTATACAGGGGGCACGTTGCGCGCCATTTTGTAAGTAGGATAGGAATAGGATTTTGCGTTCATAGGAGCGGGACAGAACATACCTTTTTGGAAAGGCGTAAGTGCAAAAAATAAAATTATTGTTTTTTACAAGAAAACTACACAGCTAATTTTAATAAACTGGCTTAAAGGAACCAGTTAATTAGTAATAACCTACGAATCAAAACATAAGTCATTTCAATAGACCGCAGGTTTCCTGAGTTCTCGACAAAATTATATGTGATACAACAATTTATTTGATGATTTTTTTTTGTAATTGTTTTCCTCAATCGTTTTTCACGTTAGAGGATACAAAGAAATAATGTTGAATTTTATGTAAACCGAGTTTTTTACCAAGGGGATCCAGTGAGTACTGAGATCTAGGCCTAGTTTGACAACCCAACTGGTTCGCCTCATAGGGGGAAGTTGTGTGTTTTCTTACTACACAATCATAAATTTTAGTACTAGGTACTTAATTAGTTAGTTAGATTTAACTACCTATATTTTATATTTTGCAGACCGCAGTGGAAACTATTACCTATACCCCGTTTGCCATGTGCAGCTTTTACTTTTTCATGAGCTTATTGGAATGTAAAACTGTTGACGAGGCTGTTTCTGAAGTACAAGTAAAATTTTGGCCAACTTACAAGGTGAGTTATTGTATTACCTAGTACTTAACTAAGTAGATATTAAATAGTTCAACAACCTTTCTTTAATTTATTATTTTCTACCTAGATGGCGCTGCAGTTTTTTTTAGTGACGCCTTAATTTATTATACATAATTATAATTTATGATATTAATCAAATAATTGTGTATGATTTACTATGTTTTTTGAATGTAACTTTGTGACTCAGAATACATTATTTTTTCTTTACTTTAGTTCCCAAATCTATTTAAATAAAATAAAGTCGTGTTAGTTACACTATTTATAACTCAAGAACGGCTGAACGGATCTCGGTGAAATTTGGCAGCGAGGTAGATGGTATCCCGGGGCCGGACATAGCCTACCTTTTATTCCGGAAAAAGCGTGCGAAGCCGCGGGCTGCAGCTAGTCTTTAATAATTATTAACTTAGGCATGCAGCTTTGGATAAGAAGATGCTTATAAATAATTCCAGGACTAACTTCTACATGTGTACATAACAGCTTTATTTTTGGTGTAAAGGAGTCACAAACATCCAAACTTTCATGTTAATAATATTAGTGTAATTTTTACAGATTGGTGCATCGATATGGCCAGCAGTGGCAATGTTCAATTTCTGTGTTATCCCGCCAAGGAACAGAGTACCTTTCATCAGTGGATGCAGCCTCATATGGACCTGCTTCTTGGCTTATATGAAACATTTGGATAAAGAAAAGGTTCCTCAAAAAGTTAACCCTATTAAACTTTTAAAAGGTAGTTAATTTGGGTAAGTTCATATAGCACAATTAATTTTAGACTATTTCCGTACATTTATAGATAGTTCAATTAAATTTCAATATTATTAGTATTAAATTATTTCCGTTGTTACATCCAAGATGTATTATAAGAACTTTGTTTAAAAAACTTGGTGCTAACATGCCTACAAAATAAAAACTACCGTAGATAGAAAACACATACTTAAAGTACCTTTTTACTTTGTGATAATAATTAAGAAGTGGTAAAACCACTTATTTGTATTATTTACAGTATTCTGTTAAGGCGAATAACTATTTATATAGAAGTATTATTAACAATAAACTTTATTTAATAGTTACTTATGATTATACAGGGTTTCCCAGAAATGGTGGATAATCCTGCACGTGCGTGTGCGGGGGGGGGGGGGGGGGGAGGTGGGGCCCCACACCCAAAAAAAATCTATTCCCAACAGTCCGCGGTCTACGAATTTTTTTTGAAAATTTATATATTTCCCAGTTTTCCTCACATTTGTGGGCATCACGTCCGCTACATGAGGCCTAGTTCGGATTTTTTCTATTAACGTATTCCCTAATAATGGTATTCCTAAATTACCTTTAAAAAAACGCAACTACATAGGATAGTACTTAACTACTCCAAAAAAGTCCAGAGGATTTAGGTCTGGGGACCGTGGTGGCCACAATATTGGCCCCAATCGGCCGATCCATCTGTTGGGATAGGCATCATTTAGATAATTCCTTACTTGCACAGCATAATGTGCCTCTGGATTTTTTTTATTGGGGCTGTTTGAAGGTGCAGGTTTACAAGAAACCCATAAACTCATTAGAAGAACTTCGATTTCGCGTCGCCGAAGCAGCCAGAATTATATCATCAAAAAATTATAATAACAGATTACAAAGATCTTTTATACAAAGGTGTAGAGCTTGCATAAGGGCAGGGGGAGCCCAATTTGAACATTTACTATGATTATTTTTATAATAAATACTTTTTTGGTCATTACTTGTTTTATTTTTTTCTGTTGCAATTTTGTAATGAAACGCCTACTTTTACACATTAGTAGCTATAGCTCAGTAATTTTACCATTAAAGTAGATACTTATGCTACTGTTTTAGAATCCTTATGATGTAGGTAATTTTTTAATGTGGTTGGCTATAAAACTCCAATACATTTTTTTTACACCACAGGTGCTCAAACTTAGCAGTAAACTAATTTCAGAAATAAAATTTATGTTTAGGGACTACTAGTTAACTACTATCCTATGTAGTTGCGTTTTTTTAAAGGTAATTTAGGAATACCATTATTAGGGAATACGTTAATAGAAAAAAATCCGAACTAGGCCTCATGTAGCGGACGTGATGCCCACAAATGTGAGGAAAACTGGGAAATTACTAAATTTAAAAAAAAAATTCGTAGACCGCGGACTGTTGGGAATAGATTTTTTTTTTGGGTGTGGGGCCCCACCTCCCCCCCTCCCCCCGCACACGCACGTGCAGGATTATCCACCGTTTCTGGGAAACCCTGTATATAAAAATGATAGATTGTGTTTTATGTAGTCATACTGTCATGTTATTTTGTTTGTGGAAGTCGTAATGTAGAATATATTTATGTAGTAAAATAGTCAATTTTATAGGGAACAGGGAGAGTGACGCCATAAAATATTATTTTAAGTGAACAACATTATTGTATTTAAAAAAATGTTAACGGCCATTTATCTGGATAACGGACGTTGACCATAATTTGTTGTGCTGTTTGTCTTATAATCGTTTCCCGCTATTTCACAGTGAAATAGCGGTGTGAATCGAATTGCGTAGGTAAGTAGGTGGTATGTTCCTAAAGCTTTTATTTATGCATTGTTATTAGTTAATGCATTATGTTTAAATAATAAAGCCTTGAAGCACAACGTGTTTTTATTTTTGCCTGATATGAGTTATATTAGTTTGGTCTGGCGATGGCAGGCGCGGGGTGAGATATAGACTCCACCAACTTAGCCCATGTGGCGTGGATGTCGTAAGAGCCGTCTAAGAGAATCTATCAGAGGGTTCTTTCTGTGTACTTTAACACCTCCACTGCCATCACCAATCCGCCTGCCAATCGTAGTGATTGTGGCAAAACTCCCCTTGTTTGGTGACGCATGTTCAGCAGAGGACGTGGTGATGCGGATAACTATAAATAGAAGGTTTTTGGACTTACCCATCTTTCCTTCCTCCTTCTTAACATTCCGCTCCAAACTGCCGAAGTGTATCGGCGTGAATATAAACGGCCCGCTGTTGGTGATTGCTTTCACAACGTGCGGCATAAACGCAGGGGCGGGCGGGCGCGGGACGAATGCCGCGCAGCATGGGACGTGCGTGAGGTTCGCGGGAGGTATTACCTCACCGGATTCAAGGACTAGGGGCACGGGTCCGCCTTCACACTGCGCCGAGAGTGCCTGGAGTAAAAAGGTTTACAATAGTTAGATAGGGTAAGATTGCTGCAAAAATTTCCTTAATTTTATTTGGGTTGCCGGCGTGCCTGATGTTCCATTTTTCCCAGCTGTAGAATGATTTAGCTATCAAATTATCCCTTATAAGGGATAATTTGATAACAATATCTATAAAAATCTGCACACTAATAAATCTGTGATATTTTTTGTGATACAAACAGTTGAAGTTGAAAGTAGGTCGAACTAGATGGCAGTGATAAATAGTCGTCAAAAACTGTTGAGTCGTTAGACAAAATATAGTGGCAGTAAGAAGTAGGAACGTCATGTCGAGTCGCGAGCGCTGGGTGGCCTCTTGTAGTTAGTAGTTGGCTCTGTAGCGACCAGCCTAAGATATTACCTGCAGCTGTATAGCAAGGTCCCGGTGGTCCTGCGCAGTCAGATGCGGCCACATGGTCTGCAGTAGGAACGTCATGTGTCGAGTCGCGAGCGCTGGGTGGCCTCTTGTAGTTAGTAGTTGGCTCTGTAGCGACTAGCCTGGGATATTACCTGCAGCTGTATAGCAATGTCCCGGTGGTCCTGCGCAGTCAGATGCGGCCACATGGTCTGCAGTAGGAACGTCATGTGTCGAGTCGCGAGCGCTGGGTGGCCTCTTGTAGTTAGTAGTTGGCTCTGTAGCGACCAGCCTGGGATATTACCTGCAGCTGTATAGCAAGGTCCCGGTGGTCCTGCGCAGTCAGATGCGGCCACATGGTCTGCAGTAGGAACGTCATGTGTCGAGTCGCGAGCGCTGGGTGGCCTCTTGTAGTTAGTAGTTGGCTCTGTACCGACCAGCCTGGGATATTACCTGCAGCTGTATAGCAAGGTCCCGGTGGTCCTGCGCAGTCAGATGCGGCCACATGGTCTGCAGTAGGAACGTCATGTGTCGAGTCGCGAGCGCTGGGTGGCCTCTTGTAGTTAGTAGTTGGCTCTGTAGCGACCAGCCTGGGATATTACCTGCAGCTGTATAGCAAGGTCCCGGTGGTCCTGCGCAGTCAGATGCGGCCACATGGTCTGCAGTAGGAACGTCATGTGTCGAGTCGCGAGCGCTGGGTGGCCTCTTGTAGTTAGTAGTTGGCTCTGTAGCGACCAGCCTGGGATATTACCTGCAGCTGTATAGCAAGGTCCCGGTGGTCCTGCGCAGTCAGATGCGGCCACATGGTCTGCAGTAGGAACGTCATGTGTCGAGTCGCGAGCGCTGGGTGGCCTCTTGTAGTTAGTAGTTGGCTCTGTAGCGACCAGCCTGGGATATTACCTGCAGCTGTATAGCAAGGTCCCGGTGGTCCTGCGCAGTCAGATGCGGCCACATGGTCTGCAGTAGGAACGTCATGTGTCGAGTCGCGAGCGCTGGGTGGCCTCTTGTAGTTAGTAGTTGGCTCTGTAGCGACCAGCCTGGGATATTACCTGCAGCTGTATAGCAAGGTCCCGGTGGTCCTGCGCAGTCAGATGCGGCCACATGGTCTGCAGTAGGAACGTCATGTGTCGAGTCGCGAGCGCTGGGTGGCCCATACGTCGAGCAGCGACTACTAACTCTTGCAGGAGTTGAATTTGTAGGGCGGGCCAGCCTGGAACAATCAACTTGTTGGAACCAAAAGCTATGGGAGCTGGACCGGGCAAGGGCAAGCGTGCCCTGGAAGTTCCCAAACAGCTTTTTAGGCGAGATAAGGTAAACAAAATCTTTTTTATAGTGTTTTTA
The DNA here is from genome assembly GCA_963662085.1 of Eupithecia inturbata. Classification (NCBI taxonomy): domain Eukaryota; kingdom Metazoa; phylum Arthropoda; class Insecta; order Lepidoptera; family Geometridae; genus Eupithecia; species Eupithecia inturbata. The sequence continues at coordinate 8,671,601 of OY759195.1, forward strand.
TCATAGCACACTGGTGGAAAAGCACCATATCATGATATCCGTATGTTTAATGTTAGACAAAGGACACACCAAACAACGGCTACGGATTTTTGTGGTATGTTAAATGCACAGTTTTAATCTCACAGAACCGCGGAAGACCAGCGCTGTGGCATGACCTGGTCTGCCATAGCGCACGCCGAGTGGTGACCGATTTAGTCAGTGTTTTTCTAGATAAAATTTCTAAAATTTCATTGCCTCTATTTTCTGGCAGAATAAATATTTTTTACTTTTATTATGTCCCACAAGCCGGGCTGAACTTTTTATCCCATTAAAAGTCCCTATGGATCTTGATGCATGTCATTAATTTAGCACTAAAGCATTCTAAAAAACTGAAGGTATTTCCTTACCCACTTGATGCTGTATCACATAGTTGGGGTCCAGACTGAGCCTATGGCCCGGGAAGCTGTGCAGCATGAGGTAGTAACACCTCTGCCAGTCCGGGTTGGGGTTGTTGGGGCTCACTTGACGCGTGGCGGCCAGGCGCTGGCAGAACGCTGCTTTGCGGAGGAAACCTGAAATGGAATTTGAAAATTTAAAAAGTGACGAATTTTTGGCGGATTTTCATTGAAAACCGTCCAAAATCGCAAATAGAGCTGTGCTTAAATCTGTGTAACTTTATACATCATGTAAGTATTTAGTTTCTTCATGTTAAAAATGATATTTATTTTAGTGCTATTTTAATCTGCTTAATTGCTTTAATCTGGTTGTTTAAGGTTGATTTACTAAGCAATGAACTTGATTGAGATTATATTATCCTCTTATTATTTTGCATAATTCAAACTCAACCTCCATAAATTTTAATCCTATTCGTTCATGCGCAATTGAAAACTGAAATTGGCTAAATTGTGTCAAACCCTGATGCAGAACCAAACATACAAGAAGAAGAGTTGCGTTTGAGTATTCGGGGATCAGTGAATTGTGACAGAAATGTTTGTTTAAGAAACAGCAGGCTTTATGATTACCTTTTCAGCAATTTATGTAGGGTAGAATAGAAAAAAACGGTTTTTAGGGTTCCGTAGTAAATATAAGGAACGCTTAAAGTTTCACCATGTCTGTCCGTACGCGGCTTAGCTCAGAATGAATTATACTAGAAAGTTATTATTTGACATCGGTATATATGTATATTAATCACGCCGACAAAGGCTTATTTAATTCAATTAATTTTTTTTTTGCTTTAATCATGAAATAAAAGACCATGGTATATCTAATTTAGATAGAGGGCTGTATGTTTATCTTTGCTTTGTCGACAAGAGGTTTTGGGCGCTTTTGTTCTGTTAGTGAAGAAGAAATGGTTAGAAGTTCCGTAACACAGTAATGTGGTCTTGATATGGCTAGAAGTTCAACCATGAACCGTCAGTACTTACCTATTTCTTTATACAGTTCAGCGAGCGTATCAAATCTCTGTATCTTCTCCTGTTCACTCAAAGTCAAGTTGATAAAAATTACATTCTGTAAAAAACTCGACGCATGCAAGCTATTATTCTGCTCCACTGCTATCCTGGCCGCTTTAAAACACGCCTCAGTCTCAATTATACCCGCATTCTGATATTTACTATAGTCTATAATAGCTTTTCTATAATTATCTGCGATCTCCTCAGAGTTGAGTAAGTACTGAGTGTTTATAGACAGTGGCTGTCTAGGGATCGACGGTAGTTCTGAGCCGAGGAATGATCTTTGACTTTGGTCAATATCGCTTGAGCTTGCTAAGGACTCTGTGTCAGCGTTGTCCGTTTCCGAATGCCTTGATGATGTATCTATACTATCTGATGATGTAGGAGTTAGTTCTTCTAAAGCATTTACAGGGCTGGAGGTTTTTGAGCCGCGAAGTGGTGATGAGATCTTGAATCTGCGGAAAGGGTCGTTCGGTTGGAAGAGAGACAGCTTGGCTTTGTTGGGTGAGCTTTCTTGGAGGCTTGCGTTTCGTTGGAGCGGTGTCGAGACGCGTAGATTCGGGTAGAGGAGTATAGCTGAGGCTGCGCATAGACCTAGAAAGAGTTTAGGAATATTAATTTATTATTCATGTAGGTAGGTAGATAGATTACTCATAATCTAAGACCAGCTTTGGCTCTCGGCTTCACTCATGTGGTAAATAAAATATACCATAACTCACTCAGGGATAATGTAGTTTTCCATCTGTCCTTGTACTCCGACCAACTGGTTGTGCAGAATTCTATTTTTGAAATAATTTTCTAATTCAGACCATTATTTTAGTCCCCGAGGACCCTCTACTCACAAACTCGTTAAAGTTGCTGATTGATTTCGCCTTGAATTGAGATAGTTCTGGAACTATCTCAATTTAAGGCGAAATCATGAATGATTGATACTATTAAGGACTGGTCCTTAATAGTATCTACTACTATTCTGTTTACTACGCATGCAGCATAAAAGTAATTTCGGTAGCATTAAAACTTTTTTCTGTGCATCGACGACGGCGCTACCATTCACCCCTTGTATTTCTTATGAGCTTATATTTAATAATAATTCTGGACAATCCACACTGCATCATCTAGCCCCAAGCTAAGCAGAGCTTGTGTTGTATTTGTTTATGTGTACACTGTTGACTCGAGATGGTTCATTGTGCGAAATCTATCTCATATGCTTTCCTAAGCAGCTAGAACAAAAATGCTATGTATATCGGTAACATTAAAATTTTTGTTCTAGCGTTCTATGTATTACCTTCTTTAGCAGCAGCCAGCCACAGCCAATCGTTAACAGACTTCAGTGTCTCCGCTGCTGAGTTGTAGAGGCTGAGACTCTCCGCCACCATTCCGGACTGGAGAGTCAGATCTGCGAGGTTCTTGGTGACTCGGCCCATGCAACGCTTCTTGTTGTTGCGTGACTCCATGTCTAGACCTGAAATTAAGTCAAGATTTTATTTCTATAATAATAGAGGCCGAAGGAACCCAATATCAAGTCAGCATTGATGTCATCAGAGAATCAAAGGTATAGCAAGATCAGCCGAGACAGCTATTAAGCGGGGTAAGGCCGCACTGCGAAATCTCATCGCGATTTAATTATCTAGGAATAAATTTGTATCAGCTGCAGGATTTTGACGATTTTTTCAACGCGATTGCGAGTATGTTGATGTAAAGTGCAAAAGGTTTTCAGAGCGGCCTTACCCTTAGCCTTATTTCAAAGGCCTGGTCCCACTTTTAGCCACTGTCTCTTGCATACGAGAAGTGTGAAGTTAATTTGAAATTTCTGATTTGTTGAAGAGTCCTGTAAGGTCTAAAGGAAATACAATACGCATATACCTAGCACGTATAATATGCAAAAAGTGTAATGTATTGTATTGTACAATACATTACACTTTTTGCATACCAAAAATATACACAAAAAAATACAGGAAAAGATATAACAGAGTTGCACAATGGGCGGCCTTATCGCTAAGAGCGATCTCTTCCAGACAACCTTGGGATGGACACAAAGCAGTTGTACACGTATAGACGGTGACGTATTACTTAAGTATACAATACATAGTATAAAATACATATACGTACTTACTATAATAATAACACGTACCAAATTTTATAAAAAAAAATGCAAAATAAAATATAACAATTTATGACTGAAGAAAAATAGTGTTCATAAACCATATTCTCCCCCCATAACCATAAGTAGTTTATTATGAGTTTTGAATTTATTTGCTTACCAACAAAATCCTTTTTCTCAAACGGCGCCAAAAGCAACGAAACCTTCTCCAACTTTTCTCTCGACTTCTCCAGCCTCTTAGACTCCACCACCCAAAACAATGAGTTAATTAGTTCTGCCACATTTTGCTCCAGATCTGGCACAGGATCGTTCTCCCCGTAGAACATGGCATGGGTTTTGAAGTTGGATGGAGTAGTGAAGTGTTCTTCCTGTAATCCTGATGCTGACGAGACTGATTGAGGGAAGCTCTCTGATGACGATAGGCTGTCGGTTGGGTCGCTTGGAAGTGATGTGGCCCTAGAAAAGAAAGCAGCGTAAAGCACATCATCCAACACTGCTACATCACAACAATGAGCTTTCAAATATGGGCTTTAACTAGTGATATTTAGATGCATTTTATAGTGATGGCATAAGACAGCAAAAGCCTGCGGTAAGCCATTATGTCACTGTAAAATCTAATCTATGTTATGTAATGGTTATGAGTTTAAGCTTATACCTATAAGGCACTTCAGTGGTTTAGATTTGCGACAGCCTTTTGGGTCCGTTTCGTTTCGCTCTTCGCGCCATTGGGAACACACACACAAACTAAAGTTTGGCGCAGCAGACTAAAGGCGCGTCCGCTGCGCCATGTTTTGAACAAACATTGTTCTTGAACATTGTTTGTTCAAAACATTTCCCGTCCGCTGCCACTTTAGCAATGTTCAGTAAACAAAGTTCAAAACTTCACATTAGAAAAATATTTTCAGCGAAACGTCTTCCTGCGTTCTAACACAAAATGAAAATTTCCCTCCGCGCGCCTGCAGACGAACGCGGGGGATGTTTTCCACAAATTCCGGCAAGTGTATTTGCTTGCTCGACAAAACATTTAGGCCACGCTAGGGGCGTGGCCCTAGCGTGTTATGTTTTCGAACTATGTTCTGTTCAAAACATGGCGCTGCGGACGCGCCTTAAGTAGTAATGGGCATTATAACTTATTTTGGAAATATTCAAGATTTCCAAAATTGCACTTTGATACATATTTGAAATGAAAGGACCACTCGTTAATTTCGTTTTATAAAGAGAAGACAGAGCTCTACGGAAGAACGAAATAACAATCGTACCGTCGCAGTCGGCATCCGCAATTTAACTGAAGACAACGAGTGTGTACATACTAGGTACATGGTGCCTCTCGTTGAGCGATCGAGCGCCGGAGTCGTCACGACGAGTGTGGAATCCCGGCATTACAGCATTTGAGCTATTCACTTGACACTCAACAAACGCACTTGACAAATGTATTATGTAATTGGAATAGTTAATATTATAACAAATATTATTAATAATTAGTATTGTACTTACAATATTACAACCAAGTGATAATGATTGAATAATAAGGACATCAATACAACCATAATTTATGTGATAGTTCTAATTACAGCATTTTAGGTGCACTTACTTGTCACTCAAACTGCTAGCTTCCTTAGATCCTTCCTCAAAGATGCTGTAGGTCTCTGGCTCCTGCTCCGGTTTCCTCATATTGCTGACCGGCCCGAACATGAACGCTCGAGAGTCATACAATGTGCTGTTGTACTTCACCTTTAAACTCTCATGGACGCGACATACCTCATTTAGTTCTACTTGGTTCATGAACTTGCTTAGTGATATGAGACCTATCAACCTCCTGAGAAGGGGAAATCGGGGCATCTTTTATTCATCAAACATTTTATAAGCTAGTCCTCCCATAACACAGCTTAGGCATAATAGTTGGACTCTAAAAACTTGTTTGAATTTTAGCTAATAATGCAGCTCATTATTAGAATCCATACTAATATTATTAACTCGAAAATAACTCAGTCTGTCTATCTGTCTGTTACCTTTTCATGCCTTGTGAACGGATCTTAATGAAATTTGGCTGGGAGGTAAATGGTATTCAGGGGACAGACATAGGCTATTTGAAAAGTCTGTGCGTAGTCACGGGCGGCAACTAATAAGCTATAATATTGATGGTTTCAAGACACTATGTGTAATAACTTTACAATCAATTAGAATAGCACTACTGGCCTTTAGTTTTGTTCTATTGCAAACTCCGCCACAAGAGAAGATGTGCCGAGGTGGATAAATTAATGAAGCTTAGATTCGCTTAGTCACTTACCTATGGGTTTGAAAATCTCCCCAGTCATTGTTTTCAACAGGATAATCTCTAACATATCTGACCCAGATATCTCTTACTTGTCCAGTAGAATCTAAAATTTACAAAAATGTAGAAGAAAATATTATGAACCGCTAGGATCAAAAGACCAGATAATTGAATTATGTTGCTTACAACTTGCAATTAGAACAGTTTTTATTATATTTTTAGTGGCTAATCAGGATACAAACCAGTAACTTTGATGTTGTTGACCCTCTGAATCCGTTCCCAGAGTTTGTTAAAATTTTTAAGCATGCCACCGATGCCTTTGACGAGCACCAGCAGGCAGGCATGGTGCTGGGCGTGCTGCCCGTAGTCAGGATGCGACATCACAGACTCTCCCGGTGCGTGCGATAATATGTAGCTCACGGAAGAGCGCATTGAAAGATTAGTGTTGACTTTATCATCAGCTTACAATAGGGGGCGGAGTTTTAGTTTTAGCGGGTGCACTGATACGTGGTTCCATCCAATCAGTGATTTCGGTAGGGTTTTAATATCACTTTTTCAGGGGTCGAGATTAGAAATGCAAAGAACCACAGCTTGGGAAAATACTTATTTTTTGTTTACGTATTTTCTCTGAGTACAGAAACAATTTTTTTTTTTTTTTTTTTGCTACCGACAGTGACATTGACTGAATCGTATTTTTGACAGTTTTAGATCCGTTAAAAAATATATTTCTTCCGAGAAATTGGTTTTTATTTTGTCATAAAAAAGGTTTTAGGATAAGAGCCGGTAATTTTCCGGCAATTATATTTTAGATGACTGTCTGTTTTTCAACGAATCAAATACATAACCAAAGTTTACAGAACTGTTTTTGTTTACTTCTGCTTTCAGTAAACCGACTGTAATTGTAATTTTTCTTGGAAAGAAAAGAGATGGCATCGAAAGAAGGTGGTGGTGGTGGAGATAAAGCAAACAAGGTAAACTACCTTTTCAAAACCAAAAAAATTGCAAAACTCTTTTCGTAGATGCATTGTCTTAGTTTTGTCTGCATTTGAACATAAAGGTATTTGTTCATTTCAGAATCAAGGAGGTGACAACAAAGAGAAAAAGAGGAAGGAATCTATATTAGATCTAAGTAAATATCTAGAAAAGAGCATTAGAGTGAAATTCGCCGGTGGACGGGAAGCGGCGGGAATTTTGAAAGGATACGATCCTTTGCTCAATCTAGTACTCGACAACACCACGGAATTCTTAAGAGGTAAGTACATGATTAAATTCTATTTAAGACCTGTTTTTGCTTCTCTGGTGAATTGGACTACAAAATCATCATCATCAGCTCCAGCATCATATTCCACTGAATAAAGGCCTTTCCTAATAAGCGCTATAGCGAAATCTTCAGCTTGCTGCATCCAGCATCTGCCTGCAGTCTTTTGTAACCTATAAAAGTCTCATCCCATCTAGCCATAGAGTAGTATTCAACCGTATTTTGTACATAGCCTGTACAAAATACGGTTGAATATTTTCACTTGAGATTCTAATCTTTTAAGTTTTATTTTTTCAGATCCTGACGATCCATACAAACTGGTTGAAGATACAAGAGCCCTAGGTCTAGTAGTATGCCGTGGCACATCAGTGGTACTAATCTGCCCAATGGATGGAATGGAGGCCATACCAAACCCTTTCATTACCCAAGAAGGGTAGCTCTTAAGTATACTTTAATGTTTTGTAACATATTCCCTAAATTAAGGATAATAAAATAAGAATAACATATTATTGAAAGTTTTAATTATTTGGGTTAAAAATAATTGCACAAATAATGTTGAACAAGAGTCAGGATTCAAATTGCTGAAGATTTTTACAACATACAAAACAAAATTAGTATCTACTGCTGAAGACCTAAGCTACAATAAATTAATAATACTCAAAAACCTACATACAAATCAGGTATGACTTATTTTACTGGTAACTTACAATATTCTTAAAACCCTCATTCGAAACCAAATTCATTTCTAAGCCACGGATAGGTTTTGGGGCAGTCCATACATGTGATCATGTACTTATCATGTTCTAGAACCCTTGAGGGTAGTTTGCAGGTGTTAGGTTTGGTGCAGGCGATCTCAGCTTCTTGGAAACGCCGGTGCTTGCACAACCAAGGTTGGAACTTCTTTATCTGCAGAACTGGTGTTGGACGTTTTATCCAATCAAGCACTTGTTTATATGTCACGAAGTAAACATCTGGTAGTTTTTGAAGGTCTGTCATGAATTGCTGTAAAAAAACAATTGTTTTAGATAGACCCAAGATTTTATCGTAAGAGTTTTCATTGGGTTGTGTGTTGTGGTACATCCATATAATTTTTTCTAAAAATCTTGCTATTTTAATAATTTAATGGGGTTATTCATATAGCTTTTCTTGCTATTGCCTTTTAAAAGATAATCAGACAATCGAGACAGGCGATAGAGCTTCAGCCAAATTCGGAAAGAAACGAGCGACGCAATGGCATTGTGTTTTATACAGGGTGCCACGTAACATGTGTACTAAGCCGAAAGGGGGTGATTCTGGATCCCGAGGTGATCAATTTGTAAGTAACGTTTTTTTTCTACATAATCGACTTCTTTTACTCACACTTGCATTATTTAGCATCATAAAATATTACATAAATGTTTTTTTGCTAGTTTTTTCAGCAAAAACAGTTTTTTGTGTTGAAATTATTAAAAAAAAATATGTAATTAGATCCTTTGAAATTTGAAAACAATAAGAATACTCCAAAAATAACACAAATATGAAGAAAAACTCTGTATTTTTTTCAAAAAACCTAAAAAATCGTAGAACAATAGTTGATGGCGCCCTCGGGGTCCAGAATCACCTCTTTTAGGCTTAATACACAAGTTACGTGGCACCCTGTATAATTGACATTTTTGACCAAAGGCTTAGTATGTTGGGTTGTCCGTTTGTTGTAGCAAAATCATTTTAATGCAAAAATTTAAAATTAAAGTTCCTAAAACTGATCATAATCTGTCTTTGAAGTTTATGATACTCCGACTCAGACACTGGCAGAGTCGTTGCGAAAAGCAAGCGAAACAATAAAAAAAAATTTTTTTTGACAGTCGTTTTCATTCAATATACCCCTATACTTATAAATCTGTGCAATATAGTACGTCGTAAGTAGATAACCAACGAAATTAACTTTTCAAAAATTCAAAATTCAAAGTTCTATATTTTAGACCTTAAAGGGCACGTCAAAAAAAAATTATTCAAATTATTTTGAGATTGCATTAATCATTGTGTTTAAAGAACACATGCCTCAGCAGGATCATTTATTAGGTCCTTACATATGAAATTGGCGTTTTTCGTACTGGCCACTTTAATCACAAATTTCTCCTCTTTGGTAAGGAATTCCAAATTCAAATTTGTACAGCTATAGACTCATGTATTTGTGCTTCGATGATCGTCATTCATTTGTTTTTTTTCTTCTGTTTTTTTCTGTTTGCGTCACTCATTTTACAAAATGGAAAACTTAAAATATCGCATTATTTACGAGTACGAGTTCCGCCGTGGCACTAGTGCTGCGGAAACAACTCGAAGGGTGAATGATGTGTATGGCGGTCGTGTTGCAAAAGAAAACACAGTTCGTTTTTGGTTCCAACGTTTTCGTTCTGGAAATTTTGACCTGCAGAACAAGCCCCGTGGACGGCCTGAGACTCAAGTTGATAATGAAGAGTTGAAGGCTATTGTGGAAGCGGATCCATCGCAAACCACGTCCGAGTTAGCTGCAGGCTGCGATGTTAGTGATAAAACTGTTTTAATTCACTTGAAGCAAATTGGGAAGATTAAAAAGCTTGAAAGGTGGGTACCTCACGAATTGACTGAAGCAAACCGGCAAACGCGCGTCGACTGCTGCGTTACATTACTAAACCGGCACAATAATGAAGGTATTTTAAACCGAATCATTACCTGTGATGAAAAATGGGTTCTTTACGATAATCGGAAGCGCTCAGCGCAATGGTTGGATCCTGGCCAGCCAGCCAAATCCTGCCCCAAGCGAAAATTAACCCCAAAAAAGTTACTTGTAAGCGTTTGGTGGACTAGTGCCGGTATTGTTCATTACAGTTTTCTCAAATCTGGCCAGACTATTACGGCTGATGTCTATTGTCAGCAATTGCAAACCATGATGGAAAAGCTAGCGGCTAAACAACCTAGGCTGGTCAATCGCTCCACGCCACTGCTGCTTCACGACAACGCTAGACCACACACTGCGCAACAGACGGCTACTAAATTAGAAGAGCTTCAATTGGAAAGTCTAAGACATCCTCCGTACTCCCCGGACCTTGCTCCAACAGATTACCATTTTTTTCGAAATTTGGATAACTTCTTGCAAGGGAAAAAATTCAACTCCGATGGGGCAGTCCAAATCGCCTTCAAAGATTTTATTGATTCCCGTCCGACTGGTTTTTTTAGTAAAGGGATCAATGAACTACCTATAAGATGGCAAAAGTGCATAGAAAATAATGGTTCATACTTTGATTAATTAAATATATTATATTAAAAAATATTCGACTTTTTGTTCCTCCCATACAAAACGCCAATTTCATAATTATGTAAGGACCTAATATTTATTTAAACTCTACCTTATGGTTACACGGTTACACTATAAAATCTATGGCAAAAAAACATAGTAAATTGACAGCAGATACCTTAAAAGCTATCAAATATTCATTATTCCTCAGCCATGTGGAACTCAGATGTATACCGAACGGAGCTCTATTCGTCAGATAATGTCTCTTGAAGTTGGTCATGAGAATGTCATAGACATCATCGGCAGAGAGGGTAGATGGGCAGTATTCCAATGTGGCGCAGGTATGACCCTCTTTCACTAAGGGATTTATCATCATCTCCCATAGGCCGGCGTAGCTGCGCGAGGGGCAGTATTGGTTGTTTCCTGTGCAAATATGAATTTATTTATTGATTAAAGAAGATAGAAGTTTACAGTGTAAGAATCAAAGCACTATCTTATGCTATTGACTATAAATCTAGGTTACAACTAAAATTATAAATATATTAAAAGACTTTTAACTATCCCACTTAGCTTGTCGTGGAATAAGTCGACATGTTGGATTATACCTACCTAGTACATTAAATAGATAAAAAATTATACTGGACCATCCACACAGGATTATCTAGCCCCATAGTAAGCAGAGCTTGTGATGTAAGTACCTAGATAACTGACATGGTTAGAATATTTTTTTTGGAAGAGTTCTATTCCTACTTCACACAAGTTTTATCCAATCCCACTCGAGAACTGAAAATTGTTGTTTGATTGAGCAACTTAGCATAGTTTATCATCCCTAACATTGTCCGAAGCATTGTACTTCACAGTACCACAGAAAGACTACAATACGGTAGGTAGATACTCCACCTGAATTGGACCTACTTTTAACTTCAGTCATATCTGTCTGTAAGAATGCCACTCGACTATGTGACAATTAGTTCTTGCTCTATTGAGAAACATTTAGCGAATCTTAGTTCCGCATTCCGTACACTGCAGTGCAGTTACAGTAGAATGCATCTTTGTTGCACCTCGGAGGCTCATAACATCTTATGTAACATTCGCACGCTCTAGTAATCATACGCCGCCGTGCGCAGAATTTTTTATTATAGATATGTTCATTATGCATTAGGCCCAAAGTTATTTCCTATTTCCACGCGGATTTGGTGCTGCTGCCCAAAGGTGTTGTGTTCCGTGTTTTCATGTAATCATTCGTTTTATCAATAATTCATTCAAAGTGCACCTCCATTGCCATTCGTTCCATTTTAAATAAAAAAAAAGTCAATTCAATTCGTCCAGCCCTAACATTAAAGTGCTTACCTACCTAACATCAGTTAAGTTTTCATAATTCTTGTTTGCAAGTACTAAAATATGATTCTGTACTTAGATAGGATACCTAGGTCTTAAACACCTACCGTTATTGTTTCTATTTTCAGTTTATACCTACTTAAGATGCTTCTTTCTTACACATAACTTTCTCAGTCGGTCATCGTACGAACCACTGTTGAAAAAGTGCTTCCATAATTTACGGTTTTACGATCGAAGTTCATTACCCGACCGTAACAACTGAAACGATTTATTTAGATGGAAAAACAGTTTAGGTATCGAATTAGCTTGGTACAGTCAGCTGCATTGATATTATGTGTCCACTTTAGTTTTTTAATATCTTTATTGACAAAGAAAATAACAATTCAAAAATAAAAACAAATTAGAACTAGTATTTACAATTGAAACAAATAAGCTATCTGCAGACAATGCTGATGCGCTGCGCCAGATACCCGCCCGCTCTCGGGTCACGCATCGCGTCGACCAGACGCTCAGATAACTTTTTGAAAACCCGGAGAGCCTCGGTACCCCACGGATCCAGGGTTTCGACCCCAAAGGGGGCAAATGTGTAGGCTCTGTCGAGACCTGCATATTTGCGTACACTTTAGTACCTTGTCACTTTAAAGCTCATTTTGTCGATCGCGTTCCGTCCGTCAAGTAAGCGTAGGTACTATGTGTGTATTAAAATCTAAGCTATGAATAAAAAGGAGCGAACGTTAGGTTCTGGTTTGGTTGACAAACTAGGCCTAGATCTCAGTACCTACTCACGGGATCCCCGGGGTAAAAACCTTGAATAACATAAAATTCAACATTTTTCCTTTGGTTTCTTGAATGTGAGTACACCTACACGATTAAGAAAAAAATTATGATAAAAAATTCATGAAAGTCCACTGTTTCGCACATAATTTGGTCGAGATCTCGGGAACCCTGCGGTGAAATGACTTATGTTTTGAGTCAGAGTAGTTATTACTAATTATTTGGTTCCTTGAACCAGTTTCTTCATAAGTTGAGTAGTTTTCTTGTATTATGATAAAAAAAAACTTGATTTTTGCGCTTGCGCCGCGCCGTTCCTATAACGTACCTATGCTCTGTCCCGCTCCTATGAACGCGAAATCCTATGCCTATTCTTTTCACAAAATGGCGCGCATTGCGCCCTCTGTCTTTTTATGGTACTAGGTACCTACCATGAAAATTAACCGTTTGTGTCGATTGATTAGGTATAATATGTACTAAACTAAGTGCCTCTTAGCTGGGTATAGGCCTGCTATGTCTCATCTATCCTCTGCCTTTCGCAGCCAGGTGTGGCCAGCGACGATGTCATCAGCCCAACACGCTTTCAGATTGCCACGATTACGGAATATACATAGTTCCTACTAATCAACACAATACTGAAAAAAAGAATTATTACTGTACCTAGGTAAGTTACAATAACATGGGTTGGGGTGCTCTTTTAAGCATAATAATGCTTGTGTTAGAGTACCCCGTTCTTCCTTATCGTGTTCGTTCGTTAGTTACAGAATTTTTTTAAAAGAACTACACAAATTAATAAGTCTATTTAAAAACCGTGTGTTCAGTTTGTTAGTCCCGAGGACACCGGTCTCATAAGAGTCCGGGCAACAGGAGCTACCAAACAAAAGTGTGTGGGCGTGTAGGTAGGGTGTGAGGGTAGTGTGTGTTGTGTTTGGTAGTCCCGAGAACACCCGGTCTCTTAAACTCCCACGCTGAACGTGTCTCCACCAAACAACGGGGGCTTTGCCATAATCACCACGCTGGGCAGGCGTATAGGTGATCGCAGTGGATGTGTTAATAATACACAGTAGGAAGCTGCTGCCTTCCTCTGGTGGGTTCTCTTAGTCGGCTCCTACGACATCCACGGCATGAATTGGAGGCGTCGTATCTTACGCCGAGACCATCACGGCCAGGAAGATAGTAGGTACCTACCTCCTGCGTTACTCGACCTTGCACATGCATTGGTAATTGACCTTGACATGCATTGGTGTTGTCATTATACATATTGTTTGTTAAAATAATGCCGGGTAGGTACTGACCGGTGTTATACCTCTATAACGTCACACATGACACGTTCCTGCAGTTGGTACGGGAAAAGGCGCTCGCAACGAGCAACGAGACGGATTTTTGATATTTCATGTTCGCTGCGAATGGTACATTAAACCCCGTAACAGAGGTCAGTACCCGGCTCAATACAGACCTGTGCATTTATGTGGCATCTTATAGTCCAGGGTGTAAGGCCAGAAGGGGGGATCAGCTACCGGCGCTACCACGGTCGCGTCGTAAACGAATCCAAACTCCTGCATCATCAGGTATTGTCGGTTCCAGCCCACTGATAGATGCGGCACTCGCATGCCCCTGCCGAAAGATAAACATTATTGACGGCCTTTGTGGCGCACTGGGTGAAGGCTGCATGAGACGCTGGAGGTAGCGAGTTTTATTCCTGCCGAGGGTACATTTTTTGTACAAAAAATGTGCAGGTGCAGATATTTGTTCTGGGTCTGATTAATTTCGGTTAAAACTACCATGGTTAATAAATAGGTATATCAATCATCATCAGGTACCTATAACACAAGGACTGGGCCCTAATTCCACTAAATTGATGGCTTCACCATAACAATGGTACCTATCAACTTCTTCTTCTTCTTTTTTCTTTCGTCTCAGAATGACACATTTTTCATTTTACCTTTGATGAAAGATTGTACAGATGGAACGCGTGTCAAAGTTGAAACCATTTTCACAAGCTCTCCGTGCAAATAGCACCGCACAAATTATCTAATTTCTTTCATCTATGAACGATTCTGCGACTAGGTATAGGTACCTTTGTCATAGATAAGCGCTCGGTTAGCAGAACTTGGCCCCTGTTAACCTACTTTAGGGCTAAGATGATGCTGTGTGAAATGTAGATTCAACATTTGAAATGTAGTAGATACAACATTATCTTTATTTATAATTATTTTTCCCGATGACTACGTCTTGCTTATTATCTACTGTTAAAAATGGGTGAAAAGAAAGCGATTACAAAGTTAGCGAATAATCGCTGCTAGGAAATAGAGCGTACCTACGTTAATACGACTATCATTAATGAGCAGTCATTTCTGTCACGCTATCGCTTTGGTTAGACAAATTATCATCCGATTCGCTATTTAACTAAAATTTCCATCACCGCCCCTTGTCGACTTTGTAAAGTCCATTAAAATAATGAAAATTCATTTTCAACAAAGAAAATTACAATTAAAGAATAGAAACAAATTAAAACTAGTATTTACAATTGAAACAGTTGAGCTAACTGCAGATTATTCTACTATCTAGCTAGAGGTAGCTCAACTGATTCATATCAATACCAATCGGAAGCGTCCCCACACAAGACGCTGGCTGCATATACTTACTATACCTAATAAGTACTTATAACGTACAAATAGATGCTTAAGTATCGTATAAGAAACTACCTTCTGCCCGCGGCTTCGCACGCACTTTTCCGGGTAAAAAATTAGCCCATGTATTTTCTCGGAATACCGTCTACCTTCCTGCCAGATTTCATCAAAATCCGCCTAGCCGTTTAGGCGTGAAAAGGTTACGGACACATACTTTCGCTTTAATGATATAGTATGAGCAGTTATGGATAAGTAGCTACTTAGTGAAAGATAATGACCTGATATCCTCCATCCGAACTCGGCCAAATCTGTTGATGACGTTTGCTTCTCCGACCATTTCATCGAACCAGTCTTCTACCGTTGCGTTCTTGGACCACCAGTCCTCAGGACCTCTGTGCCTAAAAACATGCAATATAATCATCATCATTTCGACGGCGACGTCCACTGTTGGACATAGAGACCCCCAGAGCTCCTAAAGACCGACACAATGAACGATCCTGCGCTCGCTTCTAGCGATTTGCTGCATCAGAAATCAGAAATCAATGTAACGTTTATTTATTTAGACTTACAGAAAAAGATCACAGACAAGTCAAAGTTTAAAGGTTTAAAGTATATTAGTACCTCTTACGATTCATGAGATACACACACAGACAGATAGCCACAGACAGACAGACAGACACACAGCGGAGGTTAATAATAGGGTCCTGTTTTCACCCTTTGGATACGGAACCCTAAAAACAAATACCTACCTACATAATGTTTTCAGTTGGTGGCTACCTACTGGCTGCCATTAACCCTTAATTTATCTGTTAGGTCCCAGGGACTCCGCGCTAAGTTTCATTTTGGTCTAAAAACTTAACTATCGCGTTTTTGTTTTCGCGCGTCCCAGTACCTTCCTGCAGTAACAGCCCGGGCACGGGGTGAAGAGGATGTGCGCCTACGCCGCGCGTAAAGGTGCCCATAGAGTCCGCTGGACTCCATGGGGGTATTTGTGTGACAAAAATATTATTTTGCTGCATTGTAATGTTATCATTTTTTCAATGTTATTTTTGTGTTTTAGGCTAACGAATGGCTTCAAACAGTCGGTCAGTAAATCTACTTGATTCAGAAGCTGAGTCGGTGGTACTTGACTGGCTCAGATGTGATGACGAGGAGCATGTACAAAGAAAATCTGTGTTCAGTGTGCAGCTAAAGATAGAGTAAAAAGAGTAAACAGCGCTGCACGATTTTTTTTTTCGTATAAACCTGTGCCATTTTTTAATTAGTTTTTAAAAGTTGATTATATATTAGACTTGTTATTGAAATAAATAGTTTAAAATAATGATTTCTTGTATGTAAGTTTCGAGCCAGAAGTTGGCATTGTTTTTTGTTTACTTATTTTTTAGACTATTAGGTTTTTCAATTGTCAACAAGACTGTTTACCAACTAATAAAGAATTTTGATATTAAAGCTTATAAATATAATGTTCCTAAGTAGAATAAACCATTTTTGAATACTTTTTTTGCTTTTATTTTGATCAAAATCAATGATTTTTATGCAAGGAGTCTCATGGACTCCATGGGGTAAATTAGGTGATCTGGGGTCACCAGGTAAACCAAGGGTTAACATCGGCTTAACCGATTTCTCGGGCATGTGTCACATCAGTGTTACGATTGCATGACATTGAAGGCAAACAAAAGATGAAAAGTAAGTAAATATTAATCTGGCATAAAGTGCGGACTTTAGCACACTTTCGCTGGCTACGTACGTGATGGAGTTGACAGCCAATTTCGGCTATGGTCGCTGTGACTGGGCAAGCATTTTATTTAACTCAAGAATACATTTTCACATGATGGTGTTGATTTCATTCTACCCTTTCCTTTTCGTTCGCTCTTTTTAATGGCTTTCATACCCACGTTTGCTAAGGGTATGAGCGCACTTTGGACATGTTAGAATACCACTGAAGCAACTGCAGTGGACGACTATACTGGTGCTCAACGCATACACTGCCCAACCTCTGTGATGCGAACCTGCAGCGCCCAGGGAAGGACCGCGCCGCCCCCGCAGCCCAAGGAAGTCGAAGGAGGACACGATATGGGCCATAAAAGCTTTAACGTACGTGATGGAGTTGACAGCAATCTCATGGCCGTCGTTCCACAGTTTCTGTACGTGTCTGTAATTGGTGTAGGGGTGAGACACGAAGAAGGTTGCCTTTACCGGACACCCATTTGGGTTAATCCGGTTTGGTGTAAAAATGTGCTTCGTGTATACGTCCCAATTCTCGTGGTTTACTGCTCCAGCGAACGTTAGAGTTATCATTTGAGGTGTCTGAAAGAAAAAGATAGGTATTATTATCTATGTAAAAAGTTGTACTTCTTCGACTTAGAACTTATGTTCTAAGTCGAAGAAGTACAACTTTTTACTGCCCAGCCTCCTGCTAGGTACATGTGTTTTTTCGGCATGTGCATCATTGGCAGTGAAAGAGTTGAAAATGCGATCGCGTTCCCACTGATGCTGAGCCGGATTGACCTTTCAGGATGCCAGCGAGATGACGAAATGTTTCAACCTTTATTTTCCTTCTGAGTGTTCTGACATTTCCCTCCACGTCTCAGTGGGAACGCAATCTAACATTTGGTTTCCAAAGTGGAAAGAAGACGGCAAAAGAAATCTCGTCGTGATGGTCATGTCAAGGTATTTTTAACTGACTTCAGAAAGTGGAGGAGGAGCAGGAGACATGGTCGGCTGTATGTAAGTTGTTTTAATGTATTTTCGTCGAGTACTCCGTCAAGTGTGGAACGATTTTGATGATTATTTTGCTGTAAAGAGAATCCCAAGATGGTCCAAAAAATGTTATTCCCGACGGATTAGGATTAGTCGGATTGTTGTTTGTCCTGTCGGAGGTTATTTAACCTTTTCTAAGCGTACATTTACTGTTTTTAAGTTAAGTAAGGAATTTAAAGTTGGTTTTTAGTTTTTAGAACAATCAAATTACGACACCATGCTATTGGTTGTTCCAATCATCTCTACTCCCAGCTTTAATATAAACCAGCCCTGTACTCGTGATCTAAGTGCTTTGAAGATTTTATTACCTGGCTTGGTACAAGGTTTCTTGGTGTTAGCGTGCCGTTGGAGCAGTAGCAATCCGGAAGTTGGCAGAGGATAGGGTCACAGGGTTCCGCAGCGTTTGGATCATAGTTTATGTCGCACCAGCCCTGTAGTAAAAGGTATTTTAAGTTGTCTACGCACCTAAGCCGCCGCCGGCCGGCCCGGCGCGGCCGGCACAACCCGCCGGGCAAGGCAGGCGGCCTTATTTTGGGACGATCTTGCCGGTCGCTTGCGCCCGCGCGAGGACTAAACGAAAACCTTTTCTTAAAGGTATGTCATCATCTGGTAGATAAGCTATACCTCTAAACAAAAACGCTGCAGCGGTAAAGGAATAAGTGTGTTAATTGAAATAACAAACTTATGTTCAACTCGACCTGGTTCTGGATTTAGTCTGGATGAGCGGATAAGGTGGTAAGTAGATGTAATATTTCTTGTTAATTTTATATTAGCCCCGCAAGGTACCTTCCGATTACTCATACTGAGCTCTATGATTTTGTATAGTTTACTAGAGAAAGCGCTGCCTAGACCAAGTAATAGCAAGGTAATTAGAAAACAGTTTATTTCAGTTGGAGCTCACAGTTACAGCGTAGGTATCATGTCTTTTTTCTACCTTGTATTTCTTGTTAATTTTAAATTAGCCCCGCAAGGTACCTTCCGATTACTCATACTGAGCTCTATGATTTTGTATAGTTTAGTAGAGAGAGCGCTGCCTAGACTAAGTAATAGCAAGGTAATTAGAAAACAGTTTATTTCAGTTGGAGCTCACAGTTACAGCGTTGGTATCATGTCTGTTTTCTACCTTGTAGTTACTTTTACGTCCATGGTCTGACTTTGAACCTTTTGTGTAAGTTCAAGTTGTTTGATTCGTCAAATAAGAAGTAAGTAAGTAAGTAAAGTAAGTACTAAAAGTATAAGCTAAAAGTATAAACTAGTCAAACCAATCGTACGAAACTAGTCAAACCAATCGTACGCCTTGCAAAGGTACAAAAGCAGGGAGAATATATTAAAATACAAGTATATAATAAACTCCCAATTAACATTACGAACATTGACAACTTTGAACATTTTAAAAACATAATCAAGCATTTCTTTGAAAGCCATGCATTCTACAGCATCAGTGAATTTATGAGTACTAATCTATTGCAATCCCTTTCTTTACATAATATGAAAACACGACATTGAACTTTATGATCTGGAATTAAATGACATGTGTATTTTATCTTTTCAAATTGTACAATTTGTGACTTGCCTTGTATAACGACCTATGTTATAAATGGTAAATAAATAAATAAATAAGTACTTTTCTTCTTTTGGTCTTTTGTACACTTTATATATCTAATCACTGTGTTCTTTCTCCGATTATGTAAAAAACATGCTGACACTTTAAAAATAATATTATATTATAAACGTTGTCAGCATTGTCTGTCTTAGATAAATAATGATATGCTGCTCGTTAGCAAGCGCATCCTTTGCCTGGATAATACGAAAATTGCTTGGAAAATTTTAATAAGTCGCGTATTTGGATAGATCTGTCGGGTCAGCAAGTTTTAAATAAATAGTTAAGTGTTCCGTGTTCGCTCCGTTATAGAATCATAAATTGTAATAAGTAATGATTCCAAAACGGAGCATGGGAAGACCGCGCACTCGATGGACAAATTCCATCGAGTGCGCGGTGGAAATCGGTCGCGGGGTGTCGATGGAAGTTGCTAAGGATCCGCGTCGTTTGGGGGAACCCTCAGCTGCGGACGGTGGATTTATTGATATACTTACAATAATTCTAAATAACTAAATAGACAAGAGTTAGGTACTTCATCCGACGCGTCTTCACAGTCGTTGGAGCCATCGCAGAAGTACTCCGCGGGTATACAGGAACCATCCGAGCAGCCGATGTGGGTGTCATTGGCGCAGTCTGCCATGTCCAGCAGCGGTCGGGGGATTATCGTCTCTGAAAAAGAAACGGGTGATGATACGTCCTTCTCTCTTTCTCTCCGTAGGTACGTAATTGTGCCCAGTAGGGTCAAGCATGTGCACCTAATGATGATAAATGAGATAGATAAATGGAGGTATAAGAGATAAATAGAGATAGTATAAGAGAGATAGATAAAAACCTCTGTAACATTACACAGAGAATACAATATGTGTTTGACTATTGACTACCTATTCCAGAAAATTTTACCTTCTAGAATAAATGGGCTTTTGGATTCGCTAAACTTTCTTCATTTACATTACAATTACATGCTGATTGCGCTGGAGCGGTGGTCTTATTCTCATCTTAGAGAATTGTGATAAATGTGAAGTTTTTTAATGATTACGCAGAAGAGTGCGTCACTTGAGCGACACAAGCGGAGTGCAAAGCGTATGAATGCACGGATGGCTGTCCTGAACTCCTGACTGAGCATTTGCTAGCATCCATAAGGATTACGCTGGACCAACCCATTTTTAACACCTCCGCCTGCCAAGCCAAGCGCGGTGATTATGGCAAAACTAAATTTATAAAAAAAATGTTTGGAGGAGACACGTTCCGTTCCGCAGTGGACGCTGGTATGTTGGTAATGGTATGTTTGCTCTACTGATGTGATAGAATCAACTAGCTCATGCAAGTTTCCTTACCCGTAGTCAACTCGCAGTTATGAACATTCTGCGGCTTGTCGCACAGCTGTCGGTTGACGTCGAACAGTAGACCCGGGGAACATCGGAACTCGAAGACTTCTCGGTCTAAGCAGAGGTAGTACTTGGCGCATTCTTCAGCTGTCCATATGCTCAGGTCAGGCCGGTCTGGGTCTCTGTGACAGAAATGTACCTAATAACATACTCGGGTCGGTACCTACCACGACGAATTATGTAGGTACCTACCTACAGTGGCGCTCTTTGTTAGCTGACCCCATGGTACGTTTGAAGTCAATTTCTATGAATACAGAAAACATGAACATAGAACTATTCTGTTATGCAGAACTATTTTAAAACAAGAATCTTTCGGTAAAATGAACAAACAAACGCAGGCCATTTTACTCACCGCCGTTGTTTAAAAGCAATAAATTTAACCTACGACCTATTCGTAGTGTAATATCTAATTATAAGATTTGGAGCCTGTCAGGGGGTCAACTAACGATATCCAACGCTGCCTTCACGTTTAGGAGGGTTTTGCCATAATCAACACGCTTGGCAGGCGTATAGGTGATCGCAGTGGAGGTGTTAAATAATCCTACACAGAAGGAAGCCGTATGGCCTGTCTACAGTGATCTCTCTGGCCTATCTTTCTGGGCCTGGACAAAAGTACATTTGAGATTCTAGCTGCAACGCAAAAAAGATCATTTCACCTCTCATTCAGATAGCTAATAGTAACAGCTTTCTTTCTGAGTCGAGATAGAAGGCATCTCTTTATACACTAGGTATACCAATTGAGCAACCGATGTATAACTAGGTACCTATACTCATCATGTTCCCTCAGTTGCCTCTTACGACATCCACGGTGAGGTCGTCGTCGGTTCTTTCTTCGCGACCACCACGCCTCCCGCGGCCGCCAAAGGGCGGCGCGGGGCGGCTCAAGCACGTTGGAAGAATCACCTACCTACGAGCATAGAGCTAAGTAAAATCTGTAGTTACATATGTTATGGTACGTTCTCCCAGCGATTACTCAACAACTGACCTGTGTTACAACTACACGCAGACACTAGCTCACAGTTAAAGTTCCTATTATGTACAATAATTATAATGAACAAACACGAGGGCAAACTGTTTAAAGATAGCGGATCTAGTGATCCGCTATCTTAATAAATAAGTAAATAATATAATGATATTGAATAAGAGGGTTAGTCAATAAATCAAACAAAGTATGTCGTAATAAGTACGTGTAACACGAACGCCCGCCGCGCCGGTCCCACTATGACTGAGGTAGGTGGACCTAATTGCACCTAATTTGAGCTTTCCACTTTCGAGTCCCTCATCTCTCCTTTTTTACTTAGATCGATGCCTACGGGCGTTCTATACAGACAGCATTAGAGCACTGGACGTGACGAGAACGGTAAAAATTTAACCATGAACTTAACTTCGATAAAATTAGAGAGACTAGGTACTTACATGGCATTCGTCGATATAATTTTCTTTGAAGTCAATAACTACGACTACGAAGCCATCATGTCACTGAACTTAACAATTTACTTACATGTAACAACTGGTACTTATATGTATGACAAACGGCAAGCGAAAACGCTTAACAACAATTTGGTGTGTTTAAAAACGATAAACTGACTTCAAATTCCGGTAGATAATATTCATATCTCGGACGAACGAAATCACTCCTTCCTTACTTTCCCTGACCTTCGGTCAGGGAAAGTAAGTTCACGTGCAAAAAATTGAGTTTACACTGACGACATCTAGTTAACTTTATTAGACTTGAATTAGTCTAATTAAGTTTGATGACACATTATGAAACTATTGACGCCTAAGGTTTTTAGTGAGGGCGTAAGCCTCACACTGGGTTAATTTATAAGAAATCAACTGTTGACGTCTGTTGCTATGGAAACCAACTGTTGTAGCTAGTCGTGATTCTCCAAAAATTGGTTGCTTCTTATGTAGGTACCTACCTATAACGGGATAAATACTAATCCCTCGGGAATAAATTATATGTACCTATACCACCTCGGGATCATCCTCTATACAATAGTGAAAGAATCAGTAAAATTGGTGTACCATATGCGGAGATAATTATCAAGTAACATACAAAAAAAAAAACATGCAGACGAACTGAGGGCCTCCTCCTTTTTGAAGTCGGTTAAAAAGAGATGCGTACGAGCACTATTATTGTTGAAATCCGGCAAGGACCCATCAGATAGAGATCAGTCGCTGTTTGCGGATCAAACAAACGGCGAAAGTGAAATTCTCAGGCTTAAGGAAATCGTAATGTTATTTATGATAGTGTAACACCGTAACCGCGGTAGCAGCCACAGATGCCTTACTAGGTATTATTAGTTACTAAGAGGATAGTATTAGCTTACGAAACAGTTACATGTAGGTAGTAGTTTTAGACCGGTTAGCGCGTAAGATAGCTTTAGTGATTTAGTGGGTTATGGTTTTAGTCATGACTCATGACATGTGTGGAAAAAGCTGGCCTCTACGATTTTTTGTCTCGACTCACAAAGTCAAAGTCAAAAACTCTTTATTTCCATAAATACAATAAATGTAGTAGGTACCTACAATTAGAAAAGGTCAAATTCTTAAATTTCTTGTATTCAAATCACCTGTTGTGTCACACACCTGTTACCTACCTACTTATCTGACGGCGAGGTACAAGACAAGCTGAAACGATTTTATTTTTGAAAGATCAATGTACACAGGCCAATAAGCATGTAAGTACTAACATAGCTTACGTAAGAGTTGGTACTGGTGCACAGTATCAGTAAGAGTATACTAGCGGCAGTCAAGGTTGCGGCGAAAGTCGTGAGGTGAACGTCCGAACAGGAAGCTGCACCAATGAATGCATCGCGTGATTTGTTATGCATTTTCCGTTGATATAGGAAATGTGCCTACTTACCTTATTGCAGATTTTATCAATAAAGGTTCAGCTTTATTTACCTATAAGTTAGTAGGTAGGTACTTATTTATTAGTACCTCTTAGATAAAAATTAGTAGGTGGTAGGTACCTACTAATTTTACCTAGGTATTAATTTTTATCTAAGTACCTAGGTAGGTACCTACCTACTTAAAGGGTTTTCCATGTCGAAGAACCGGAATCTGTCACGGATTCGCGCTAGAATACCTAAAACATTTTTGCGGTTCTTTATATACCTAGGTAATGTCTGCGCTCTGTTTGAATAACCATTTGATAATGTGGATTATTGCTAATATATCTCTAATTTTACCAAATGTTCTAAGAGTACCTACCTACCTATCTACCTAAGTACCTATACCTACTTATTAATCGAAGTTTGTTGTAACTTGGGTTCGTAGAAAATGGTTTACGATTTGCAGGACACTACTGTTCCTTTAGCTTTATTCCTCGCAGAACGCTAAATATTAAATCCAGCAAAACATTTGAATTTCATGGGAATCTGCTTCAGACGTGATCGTGCGTGACGTATCCTTTTAGTATGGGATTGGCGTAGATCCATGTCCGCACGATAGAGGCGCTGTAGGTAGTACCAAGTACCAATTTGTGTGGAAGAAGGAGACGTCACGATCACCTCAAGCAAAAATAATTACCTATCTCACTCTCATAATCCGATGGGACGCGCGGACGGGACGGAACAGACGGGACAGGAGACGGGACGGGAGAGGTCAGGTGCAGGACTATCAAAAAGTACCTTAGATTACTTATAATCTGGGGCCTAAGTACAAAATGGGGTTTGAAGGTTTTGGACCTAACATCAGCCACATTTTTTTTTTCTAAATCCCGCCCACAGTAAAAGTTATAATTATATTTGGATAGAGGACACTAAAACTAATAAAAAATGTCTCTTAAAATGGTTTTTGAGATAATATTCACAGTCACAGATGAAAATAACTATATTTTTCTTCATGTGAATATCTCAGAAACGCCTTTTTTTTTACAGTTTTTTTTTTATTTGTTTGTGTGTCTTCTATCCAAATATATAACTTTTTCAAAATCGCGGCTCTATAAATATTATACGAGTATATTTGGATAGAGGATACCTACTTAAACAAATGAAAAATGTTCTGTATCATATTGTCCTAAACCGTCAGGTTTCTCAGATATTCACATTAAGAAGAAAAAATATAGTTATTTTCATCTGCGAATATTGTCCTAATTCTTATTTGTTTTAGTGTTCTCTGTCAAGTATATAACTTTTATTGTGCGCGGGTGCGCGGCGATTTTGAAAACAAAAACAAATGTCCATTACAAAAACCTTTAATAATACGGGCCTTAATTTGAACCTAAGAGTACCTCTACCTCCCTACGTTCATATCTTATGGGGTGCAGTGTGTGCTTAGCTTTTACTAGACGAACCTGTAAAACTTGCCATTTTCATAGCATTTCACATCCTCAAGACTCCTTTTGTGAACACGTTTTCCTTGTACTCCTGTGAAAATTCGTGAAACCATTTTAAAATTAGAATCACTATTTTACCAGGTATCCGGACCGGACTCCTTTTAAGAAAGACTTTTTTGATTATGGACTCCTTACGATTTATTTTTTTTTTTTTTTTTTTTACCTATGTAAACACACGCAAGTAAGGTGAGGCGCGAAAGCAACTGCATGTTGCAAGCCCGGTTTCGCAAGTAGCACTGAGGGGGCTTGCACGAGTCTTAGTTACCAATACTTTAAAAAGCACCGCTGGTTTATGCGAACATCATACTTTCTTTTGTGCGGTCATGATTATGACATTTTTGCTGATGGGAAAATTATGTGGTCTCACTTTGTAGACAATTTAGATACCTACCTCAGTTCTGGAATTCTGGACTTGCCAATATTCATATTTATGAGTTTTGTTTCACTAAAGTCCATCCAATATATTTATCGCGTTTAACTTATTTACATAAATTATAAAATAGGTAGGTACTTACACGTTTTGAAAAATCTCACGACATCTCACCAAGGGGAGAGAGGGACCGAAAAATCGCCACAATCACCTGACGTAATTTATGCCTCCTTCCGTAGGTGCACGTTTCACTTAATTACCTGTTTTACACAACTAAATTAGTTGAACGACTATTAGTCGAATAGTAAATCATAGACATTATCATCTGTATTTTCTTATAGGCCTAGCCATTTCCATCCATTTCCATACCTACAAGGCCAGTCACTAGCAAAACCCTTCAAGTGAAAATAGTATTCCTTTATCAGTTTAATAATTAAATTACTTATTAATCACACACATCCAACAAGAAAATATAAAAACTTGGAAAAGGCTTAGAATTAGTAAACCGAGTATAAACGAAAACCAACCGCCAAGTGCGAGTCGACTGGCACACGAAGGGTTCCGTACCGTAAAAATCAGACAACCTTTTTCAAAGAACATCAAATTTTCACTTGCTTAGAGACCCCTTAAAATTTTCAACATTATTATATTTTTTGTTCTGTTGTTATTACAGTTGAAGTGAACTTATTGATAGAAAGTTTCATGTGTCTACCTATTGTGGTTCAAGCGATACAGCATTGACAAACGAAGAGCAAAAATAGCCAAAACCACTTTTTTTTGTATGAAAGCCCCCTGTAATTTGGATATTTATTTTATTTTAATTATTTGCTGTTATTATGTTAGAAAAATACACATTCTCTGAAAGTTTTAACTGTCTACCTTTTACGGTTCATGAGATAGAGCCCTGTGACAGACGGACGGAGTAACGGACAGCGGAGGCTTAGTAATAGGGTTCCGTTTTCACCCTTCGGGTACGGAGCCCTAAAAAGAGAGAAATTATTAGGAAGTGACTTAATAATTTCTTTCTTTTTAGGGCATTTCGTTCTTTTTGTATTTTCGTAGTAGGTACCTACCTACCTACCATATTATTATATAATTCTAGTTTTAGTATTCGGAGTTTTAACGATCCGATCGGGTTCATTAGGTATTTTATTTAATACTTTATTCTCTTGCAAAAGATAAATTTTACGTAAAAAATTGCCGTAAGACTCACATTAAAAAGAATAAGTCTACCTATCTTGTTGTGTAAGAGACTGGTGCCCGTGAAAGATCTAAGAACCTGTGGTAAGGCTCGCCCACCACTCCAGGCCTCAGTCTGCATGATGATTATAATATAAAGATTCACATAAATAAAGGTCTTAAAGCGCTGTAGGTCTTTCCAATGGCGCCACTAACTATTTATAACATAATTTACAAAAATCATTTGTTGCTTTTGGGCTTTTTAGGGTTCCGTACACGAAGGGTGAAAACGAAACCCTATTACTAAGCCTCCGCTGTCCATCCGTCACTGGGATCTATCTCATGAACCGTAAAAGGAAGACAGTTGAAATTTTCAGAGAATGTGTATTTTTCTAGCCGCTATAACAGCAAATAATTAAAATAAAATAAATATCCAAATTAAAGGGAGCTTTCGTACAAAAACCGTGATTTTTTTGCCCTTCGTTTGTCAAGGCTGTATTTCGTGAACCACAATAGGTAGACACATGAAACTTTAATAAGTATAAATATGTAGGTACAGTTGAAAAAGGTATAGTTGGTTTCCGAACAAATGAAATATTGCGAGTTCTTTGAAAAAGTTGCTGATGTTCAGGGTACGCGAACCTTCATGCGAGTCGACTCGCATTTGGTGGTTTATTATTAAATTTTAATACTTTTGTTTCAGAATCGAAATTCCGCCTGAACTAAGTATCCTTCTTACGAAAGAAGAGTAGGTACTTACAAGATTTTTGATTTTGAATTGAATACGCCAATTCCTGTTAGTTTCTGATTTTGAAGGCCTCTCTATTTTTATAGTTTAGGCGGAATTTTGATTCTGAAACAAAACTGTACCGCGGGAAATTACACTAAGTATTTTCTGTTTTTTTTTTCTGTGTACAACAAGTAATCTACCGATTATATAATTTTGCAACAATTCTAAACCGTTTACTATGAAACCATGTTAAAAAAAACTCATTGTCGTTGTGGAGTCTAGGTATTGACATGTAAAAGATTTATTACTGAAATGAACATGTCAATACACTCCAAAACGACGATTGAATCAAGGTTAGTGCTCTCTCTATAATGTCCTCCCCCCTGAAATCCCTCGTCCTACTTCATTCAAAATATTATTATCCTTAACCTTTTCCCCCATTATAAATTTTATACCTACTCTGTAAATTTGTAAAAAACAATATTATTAGGTTGTAAAGTTTTGTGTATAAATTTATATAATATCTTTGCTGTTTTTATCATTGTGCTTTATGCTTTTCGTTTTTCATGTCGTGTCGTCCTATTAAAATTAGATAAGTCAATTTGATGCAAAATTAAAATTTTTCTCTGCTTTCATTCATTACATTACATAAACCGATCACATTATTTTTGAACCGATCGTATTAATTTTGAAAACCTCTAAATTAATCTAATAATCTCACCTACAGCTAGAGTGCGACCGTGAAGAGCAGAAAATAAATTAGGGCGCTGCTGTCGCTTATATGGCACCACGACTAATATTAGGTCCTTACATATGAAATTGGCGTTTTTCGTACTGGCCACTTTAATCACAAATTTCTCATCTTTGGTAAGGAATTCCAAATTCAAATTTGTACAGCTATAGACTCATGTATTTGTGCTTCGATGATCGTCATTCATTTGTTTTTTTTCTTCTGTTTTTTTCTGTTTGCGTCACTCATTTTACAAAATGGAAAACTTAAAATATCGCATTATTTACGAGTACGAGTTCCGCCGTGGCACTAGTGCTGCGGAAACAACTCGAAGGGTGAATGATGTGTATGGCGGTCGTGTTGCAAAAGAAAACACAGTTCGTTTTTGGTTCCAACGTTTTCGTTCTGGAAATTTTGACCTGCAGAACAAGCCCCGTGGACGGCCTGAGACTCAAGTTGATAATGAAGAGTTGAAGGCTATTGTGGAAGCGGATCCATCGCAAACCACGTCCGAGTTAGGTGCAGGCTGCGATGTTAGTGATAAAACTGTTTTAATTCACTTGAAGCAAATTGGGAAGATTAAAAAGCTTGAAAGGTGGGTACCTCACGAATTGACTGAAGCAAACCGGCAAACGCGCGTCGACTGCTGCGTTACATTACTAAACCGGCACAATAATGAAGGTATTTTAAACCGAATCATTACCTGTGATGTAAAATGGGTTCTTTACGATAATCGGAAGCGCTCAGCGCAATGGTTGGATCCTGGCCAGCCAGCCAAATCCTGCCCCAAGCGAAAATTAACCCCAAAAAAGTTACTTGTAAGCGTTTGGTGGACTAGTGCCGGTATTGTTCATTACAGTTTTCTCAAATCTGGCCAGACTATTACGGCTGATGTCTATTGTCAGCAATTGCAAACCATGATGGAAAAGCTAGCGGCTAAACAACCTAGGCTGGTCAATCGCTCCACGCCACTGCTGCTTCACGACAACGCTAGACCACACACTGCGCAACAGACGGCTACTAAATTAGAAGAGCTTCAATTGGAAAGTCTAAGACATCCTCCGTACTCCCCGGACCTTGCTCCAACAGATTACCATTTTTTTCGAAATTTGGATAACTTCTTGCAAGGGAAAAAATTCAACTCCGATGGGGCAGTCCAAATCGCCTTCAAAGATTTTATTGATTCCCGTCCGACTGGTTTTTTTAGTAAAGGGATCAATGAACTACCTATAAGATGGCAAAAGTGCATAGAAAATAATGGTTCATACTTTGATTAATTAAATATATTATATTAAAAAATATTCGACTTTTTGTTCCTCCCATACAAAACGCCAATTTCATATGTAAGGACCTAATATAACGGTCTCGATCTTAATGAACCATAAAAACTGTAAGGAGTTGAAATTTTCACAGAATGTGTATTTCTCTTGGCGTTACAACAAAAAAAATAAAAATAAAATAAATTTACATACTGCCCGCTGATTGACGGACATACGCTAGACAGCCAGACAGCGGAGGCTTAGTAATAGGGTCCTGTTGGCACCCTTTTGAGGTAACGCTAAAAAGTGGACGACAAAAACATTTTTCTGCTACGATCTTATTTATATTAAGGTTTATTGTTACAAATCCTCTATTAGCTAGATAGGTAAGTATGCTGGTGGTTTGATTTGGATAATTATGGCAGTGGTTTCTTTACGGATTTTTGTTTTGCAAAATCTTCTATTCAATATCTTCAAGGTCTCGATAAAACCCATATATTATTGTATAGTAATTTATAATTATTTAATTATTATTTATAATTTTTGGAATGCATCACTTTTTATGCACATAACATAGTTGTCCTGTAACATAGTTGTTCGTAAGTAATTATTTTTTTTTATTATTTTTAGCTATAAAAATGAGCGCTCTCAGAATTGTACAAGAATGTTCCTTCGCTATTAATAGCGAATTTGTCTATTTCAGCGTTTGGAAAAGTTTCTTCTAATTTGTCTGTCTTTATTCATTTACCTATGTAGGTAGGTACATACTCAAATCCGCTGATTCCTTTGCTATGTTCTTTAAATATTGCCTTAAATGAAAACATTCTGATTTGAGCTCATCTGCATTATTGTCTTCGTGATAGAATTTTAGCTATTACCTCCCTTGGAATTGAAAAAAATACAAATACGTTTATTCGGTTCTTATAGCCCGGCCACACGCTCCATCTTTTTTGCTAGCATACTTGCACAAGCCAGTTTGCGCAGGTAAGACGGAGCGTGAGGACCCTAGGTGTGGGCGGCAAGACGGTAGGTAGGTCGCGCAAGCCCGGAAGCGCGGTTTGTGAAATCGTTGAGCGTTGAGCGTTTGTGGCCGGTCATTCAAGCCGCGCTTTAGTCCGGCAAAGTGAAAAGAAATCGAAAAGATCGTTTAGATCACAAAAATGAGTAATGTGACCAGTTATTCGAAGGCAATTTTAACTGACTTCTTAGAATTGTAGAAGTCGTCGAGCGACCTGTAGGATCTGTAGGCGATATCATGACGTGACGGACACCGAAAATGGGGAAATAAAACAGATTATAACCTCTCCGTAGGTACTGACAATTCTCTCCAGGCGTATGAGGCATCACTTTAGGCTTGCGCAGTATAGTTTGATAGTTAGATGGTGTTTTTAATTCGATACACTTTCTAGGCATTTACATATATAATTAATAATAAAATCTGTTTAGAAAAAGACAAAAAAAAAATATCTTTTGGCGGCTGATTAAAATTCTCTAAGCTTCCTTTAATATACAATATATACATAGAGTTGCCAAAAATAAAAAAATATTCCAGGGTTTACCTACTTAAGTAAAGCGTACTTAAGTATCTACAATCAATCGAATACTAAAAAGATATAACGGCAAGCAGAAAGAGCGGTTGAATTTTTTGTAACTTTTTCGGGTGAACACAAAGAAGCTAAGAAGAAAAAATAAATAACTGAGAGCGGCGCGGGCCCCGAAAATTTTTAAGACTTTGCAGTGGTAGTTAAAAAGCTATGAACATAAATATCGGCGAGTGGAGAAAGCGGTAATTTTAGAGTATAGTGAGGTGGGGCTAGCAATAAAGACAAGGTAGCTATCTGACGTGTAATATTATTTACCAATAAAATCTTGCTAAGATGATGACGAGTGGAGATAGCCGCAGCATTTTTGCGATTTTTTTCGACGATTTACAAAAAAGTTACGACTACAAAAAAAAATATAACGGCGAGTGAAGCGAGACGCAGAATTTTTTGTTACTTCTTCCAGTTGTTACAAGCATGTTAAGAAGCGAATGAAAAAAAAAAATAGCAAGCCTTGAACATTTTGGAGAGTTTGCGGTAGCTGAGAAAATTAAGAAACTAATAAGTACAAAATAAATATCGGCCCGTGGAGTGAGCTGCAAGTTGCAGCTCAGTCCACTGGCCGATATTTATTTTGCAACCTATTTTGAAATTGGTAAGGCATGCTTAGCAAGTCAAGGACGCTAAGACATTGCTAAGAACAATTATGGTTTTTGCCGATTAACAATAAAAAAAGAGCACAACAGATTATAGAATCAACGGCGAGCAAAGGGAGTCGCGGATTTTATTTCGATCTGGATGTGCGTGTGAGTTGTCGTTGTCTGTCGACAAAACAGTCAAAATGGTAGCGAAACGCAGAACTACATACGTATCTCCTCTCCTGCCCGGGAAGTGGCAATGCCACGTTTTCTGTGAAAATCAGCAATGTCACTAATAATAGTAGGTAAAGCTAAATAATTCACATAATAACATAAGCTAGCCCTAAGCTTAGCAGAGCTTGTGTGTGTGTGTTTGTAGCTTGTGTGCATTGGATTGTCACTGTCAGGGTCAGAAAGTCGCTCGGTTGTCGGTCTTTAAGGGCTTCCCTGGCAATGGGGCCCGTGCCCCGTGTGCCAAAAGGTAAAGATGCACTGCCTCACTATGTATTCACTGGCATAACTTTGGCCTTGGAAGGCAACGAAACGGTTACTACATGACCTGCTCTGCTACACTGTTAAAACACGGTTGTATAAGTGTAGCAGACCCGTTAGTTACGTACCCTCTTATCCCGTAACAGCTTTGCTGTCAATGTCATCGCTTGCTATTTTATGTAGGTTGTTAAGTAAGCGGCGCCATTAAGAAAGAAGTTGAAGTTGGACGGTGATTTCCTTCGTCCGAGATATGTACTTAAATAATGTTTTAGTGTCATATGCGGGCAGGGGTGCCAACTATACATATAATATTGCTAGAAGTAGATGACTTTAGACACGTTGTTTTTTTTTTTGCGTAGGTCATCATTATCTATACCCTAAAGCTACTTTTATTTTATAAAAGTAGCCTAAGTTACTACTTAAAATATCAGTATATTCTATCTATGAGTAAAAGTCCTATCAAATTTAGTCCAGCCAAAGTAAATTAGCCGAAACAAGCAAATAGATAGACAAACATAATACAATGTTTGTGTTATTATTTTATATACGCGTAATACCTACGTTAATATTAGGAATATTAACGCACAATAGTCACAGTACGGGTTACGGTTATGGCGTTACGGCGGCAGGGCAAGGGGCGCTGGAGTAGGAATCTCCGGAAGGGATTTAGCAACCAAACCAATCCAAATACCAACGCCTCGATGACACCTGGTAACATACAACGCACAAACTTTGAGAACTGACGAGAGGATTATAGAGCTCGCTGCACCCCAACGGTAATAAATAAGCATGAGATAGCCTCCTTTCGTTCTTGGCGGTATTTTTGCGCAAAATGGCACGTGTGTGGAGGCCCTTCTGGGTTGCCGCGCGCGATAACGGCGCGTGTAGTTAAAATGATAATATCTCTAAAAGTTTTGTAGGGAGGGAGCTATAGGTATAACTTATATCGTTAGAATCGCTATAAAATAAGCTTCCACGTTACAAATGTTTAAGTCCTGTTTTAGTTTGCAATGTGTTAACAATTCTAAATTGAAAGCAGAGTGAGCTACTTTTTTCCAGTTTTTTGTACAATAGTCCTTAAGAATAATTAAAAAATCAGTTAATGATACAAACTGTTTTATTTTATCTAAAATAATATAAACTTACACATATGTAATGTAATCAATTAAAAAAACAAGCCTTACCGTACATTTATTTCATAAAACAAGGTTTGAAAAAACATGAGTCATTTCAAGCGGTCCGAGCGCCTGCAAAAAATAAGCTCTGTTTACAATTTGATTCTGAGAATACTGTAAGTGGCTTAGATTATTAATTTATACCGTAGTTTGGTTCACATACTTGTCACAGACAGAGTGTCAGCTGTTAGACGTGTTTAGTTTACGAGAAATCGAACAAAGCACTTGAAAATAAGCGCAAAAAACATCCTCGCAATGTTTGGATCACAGGATAGATTCTGTTACATTGAAATGAAATGAAATGAAATGAAATGAAATGAAATGAAATGAAATAGCATTTATTTGCATAAATATAGGTTTGCAATGGTGGTTTTACAATAGAGTTTCACTATATTTGACCTTTGAGTCGTGCAAATGTTTAAACTTAAAAATAACTATGAATAAAGAATAATAGATTAAATAACATTAAGTAAGTACTTTAATGTCAAAATAAAAATTATGTGCATTTAAATTTCAAATAATCACTTATATTATAAAAACAGTTAACACAAAGCCAGTTATATAATTTACGATTAAATTCATTATCTGTCAGTTCTCTCATGTCAAGTGGAAATTTGCTATGTAACAAATGGGTTAATAATAGGTTTGGAATTAAAATTTTTAAAGTGCGAGCTTTTTATTTCGGACTCTTGTGTAGACAAAAACAATATCATTGGAAAATTCAATAGTTTAGCCCCCAACATAACAGTTGTTGATAAATGTTCACTTCGCCTCCTTGGTTCACCAATTCTTGATGAGTCTTTTCAGTCCTTTGTAGACAAGAAAATTCAAAATTTGAACAAAACTTCGGACAGACTGCTCAAAATTAATAGCCATATGGCTTTTACAATAATTCGGTTTTGTCTTTTTGTACCTAAATTTACGTATTCTTTGAGATGTAGTCAACTGTGGAAACACAGTGAGCTCTTGGAAGGCTTAGACAACATAATAAAGAATACTATAATCTATCATCGGTTTTGAATGTCGATTTAGATGACAAGGCATGGTCGCAGGCCTCCCTGCCTGTCAAATTGGGAGGCTTAGGTATACGCAAAATTTCAAGTATAAGCTAGCTAGTGCTCAATAAATAAATAA
Source organism: Eupithecia inturbata (assembly GCA_963662085.1). NCBI lineage: Eukaryota > Metazoa > Arthropoda > Insecta > Lepidoptera > Geometridae > Eupithecia > Eupithecia inturbata. Next base: position 8,705,989 of record OY759195.1, read on the forward strand.
ATTCAGTGTTTTTTTCATGGCTTTGTTGGGAACACAGTACTGTACTGAGCTCTGCGCGCGTCATTACTTAGTGTACCTACCTCTACTAGACCTGCCACCGCGCCGGTAGCAAACAAATTACTGAGTAAAATTGATTTTTGCGTTACTCGCTTACTTCCCGTACGTGACCTATTCCCAGTCTTTTGGAAGTGAATTTCTGAAGCTCGTGAATTAAAAATCTTTGCCTGCGGTCTACAGCAATAAAATGAAATGCCTCAAGACGGTTCTACAAATAATTTTGCTGTTGAATGTCTGTTTAGCCACGTTATCGCCGCCTTCGGATAAGAAAGGGCAGAAGGGTGTAAAGGCGCAAGAAGGGCCGAGGAAAAACAATGTTTTGGACCGTAAACTAGTCTCGGAAACCCCTCTAGTCAAGGACATCATCAAGTATCATGCTACTTACCACCAAGATGTTGGAATTCGCAATTTTGATCACACGGTTCTCGGATACGTTACCCCGGTAAGTAAACAATAAACAACTGTATATTTACCTGGAAATGGAACTACATAGTAGTCCACAAACATTCTATATATAAATTATATTTTTCACAACCTTGCTGATGTGTTTTTATCTCAACATAAATTTCTCTCAGAATACAAGTTATTTACTGACTGAACTTGTAACACAAAGTTCTTTAAAAAGTTGGTATCATTATCAAGTAATAAATGAAATACATAGTATAATCAGGCATTTTATTAAAAGTATTATAAATATAATGAATACCTACCTACTACTACTAGCTTATCAGATAATAAAATAAAATATCTTAAAATATACATTTAGGTACCTAATGTATTGTATTAAGTATATGTATAGATATGAGTCATCTAGTACCTGTAACAAAAGCTCTGCTTAGCTTGGGAGTTTATGATGCTGTGTGGATTGTCCAGCTTTTTTTTAAAATATTCATCTTATTTCTGTTTTCCAGTGGAACAGCAAAGGCTATGATGTGGCTAAAACCTGGGCTCCTAAGTTTGACTACATATCCCCAGTGTGGCTGCAGGTGAAGCGGCAATCTCCTCACATCTACATCATATCAGGGCTGCATGATGTGGACCATGCTTGGATAAAAACAGTCAGACAGAAGGGAACCAGTAATGACCTGAAAGGTGACTTCATCTTAGATTTCACCATATTTCTGTCATATTCCAAGTTCTATAAAAATATTCTGACTTCAATTAAAATTATTTATCTGCCAATAGAAAATTCTTAAAAGCAAATATTTCGAAGCAGCTAAGTCCTCAATTAAAGAATGTTATGTTAAAAAAAAAATTAAAACAATTTAAGTCATAATTCAGACTTGGTGTGTAAAGAAATTTAAGTACTTACATAATGTAAGCCTTGCACCAAATTATCAACATAATGTCTACAAATTAGTAGATAATACAAGTTCTGCTTAGCTTCGGGCTAATTGATGCTGTGTGGATTGTCCAGCATTATTTATTTTTGATTTTTATTGAGTCTTAGCCAGAAACCAATTTTTTTTTCTATTTACATTTTTAAGATAACTCTCAACACAGGCACAAGTTGGCAATAACAAACAAGCAAATCATTTTGCTTCATTTGGGGCTGGATGGTGCTGTGTGGATTGTCCAGCATTAGTTATTCATCTCTTAATTTGAAAACTTGATTCCAGTCATACCAAGAATTCTCTTCGAGAACTGGCAGATCACAGACCTGAAAGCATTCTTCACCGAGTCATCCTCCCACACAGAGCAGAAGGCTCTGATCGAGGAGGTCAAGAAGGCATGCAAGCAGTGGAAGTTTGACGGAGTTGTACTCGAGATCATGTCCCAGATTGGGAAATATGTGGACAGATCTGTCAAGTTTATTCAACAGTTTGGTGAGTTAATAATCATAAAGGTTGTCGTAGTGTCTTGTCCCTATGCAGGAACTGTGCCATTTAATTTCAAATTAAAAGCGCCATATTTTCAGTCTCTGGTCAAACTATTTTTTGACACTAAGAAATTCAATCATTCACTTCCAGGCCTAGAGATGACGCAAGATGAACTCAGTTTGATTGTTGTCTACCCTCCGTTCCGCGGGTACCCATCCGATGAGTTTTACATTGAAGCCTTCAACGATATCTATCCTTACGTCGATGCTGTATCAGTCATGACTTATGACTTCTCTAATATTCAAAAGCCTGGTAAGTCTCAAAACACAACTCTGTTGAAAGTTTGTCTCAGCTGACGAATTTTTGACATAATATTTTCATTGAAAACAGTCAAAAAGTCTACATGAGATCTTAAATCTGAGTTGTGTTTGAATATTCGGGGATAACATTTACAATTTATGCATAACTAGCTTCCGCCCGCTGCTTCGCAAGCGTTTTTCCTGAATAAAAAGTATCCTATATGTTAATCCAGGTCTAGATGAGATGTAGCTCTGCACAATTCTGCCCAAATCGTTGAGTAGTTTTGACGTGAACAAGTCAGGAAGAAGACATTTTATGCCATATCAGTTTATATTCCTTGGGATATAAATAACTTTTGAATGTTACCATAAGAAACAGCATGTGTGGGCAGAAACTAGTAAATTGTATTCGGAACTTGTTAGGTGTAACAAACATACATCCATTAATCCATCATCCCTCTCTGTATATATATATGAAGGGGCTTATTTTGTACGGACTAATATGGTACGATTTGACCCGTACCCAGCTGGCACTCACCGAGGGGGTACACTACACCACTACCCATGTAAAACCCCCTTACTAAGGAAGAGTGTGTTTTGCATGGCTGGCTCCTATAATTTATAATAAGATCCCTTTGTCAATACGCTCCGAAAGTAATTTGAACTAATTAAAAGCAAATTAAATAAACTTCTAGAAGAAAAGGCTTATTAGACATGACGATTTCCTAAATGATTTAAATTCCTTTAAAATTGGACATGGTGTATAAATTTTTTTATAATATTTTTAATCAAATAAATTTATTATTTTGCATGTACATACCAATGTTGTAAGGACACATGATGTTGCAGACTAGAGATACCATAAATATTTGACATAAGACAAATATTAATGTAATGTTACACCTTGTTTTACAACAATAAATCATTTATCTTTATATTTATCCATCCAATCCAAACTTTCGTATTTATTATACTAGCTTCTGGCCGCGGCTTAGCACGCGTTTTGCCTGGATAAAAAGTAAAGGAAATGTTTAAAGGTCATTCATTTCTATCCCATGAGAACTGATTTACGAGGTAGCCTATGTTTGATCCCAGGTATAGAGCTACTACCTATGCCTATAAATTTCAACCGAATCTGTTCAGTAGTTTCAGCGTGAAGAAGTTAAAAACATCCTTCCAAACTTTTTCATTATAGGAGTCATTACCGGTCGGGAACACCCTTATAGTACTTAGTGTCATTCTTCATAAATCTGTTTTTATGTTATTATTTGTAATGTGTCTGGGTTCAATAAATTTATTTTCTTTAATTTTTCCTTTCTTTTCGTTGTAAATTGCCCAGCAATATTTATTTTGTTTTACGATCGCAGGCCCCAACGCTCCACTTCATTGGCTGCGTCTCTGCATAGAGAAACTGATCGACAGCGACGAAGACTCCTCTGTCAAACGCTCCAAGATCCTTATTGGTCTTAACTTCTACGGGAACTCGTACACAGCCAATGGCGGGGGACCTATTGTCGGGATGGAGTATATAGAACTGCTGAAGAATGCTAAGACCAATCAGGCGTTGGCGTATAATAACCATAGCGCGGAGAATTATGTGGAGATCAAGTAAGGTTCTTGCTGCTTAGTCTGCTTGTCAAGCTTGAATGAATAGGGCGGATCCTCACCAGTACAAATTTCCGTCCACTGATGAACATGCATCCCCCAAACAAGTGTGGTTTGACATAATCACCACGCTTGCCAGGTGGATTGGTGATCGCAGTGGAGGTGTTAAAAATACACACAAGGAAGCTGTTGCTATATATGGCGCGACCTTCACGACATTGTACGTAAGACTGATCTGACTAGATTGTGCTGACTGAAAGCTAAATCATCAAAGATCAATTGTATATTACCACAATCAAAAAGAAATAAATGGTTTCAATGGTTAAGACGCCGCAATGCGCGCCATTTTGTGAAAAGGATAGGCATAGGATTTCGCGTTCATAGGAGCGGGACAGAGGATATGTTTTTGAAACGGCGTAAGCGCAAAAAACAAGTTATTGCTTATTTACAAAAAAACTGCAAAACTTATGAAGAAACTGGTTCAAGGAACCAAATGATTAGTTACCTACGAATCAAAACATAAGTAATTTCAATAGACTGCAGGGTTCCTGATATCTCGACCAAATTATGTGCGAAACAGTGTACCTTCATGATTTTTTTTATCGTATCTTTTTCATATTCGTGTATTCACATTCAAAGAACCAAAGATTTTTATTGGAACTTTATGTAATTCGAGTTTTATACCAGGGGATCCCGTGAGTACTGAGATCTAGATCTAGTTGGACAACCCAACCTGTTAGGTTCGCCCCTTAAGCTATCTTTGTTTAACTTTGCTGGCATATCTGGCGCAGTTTTTCATACCAGAGCCAGTTTGCAGTCTGCACACTAGGGTGGTCCATGTTTGTATGAAAAAAATTCAAAAATTGCGTGCCGGTCCCGTGCACGGTGCACGGGACCGGCTCGGTGACCGTGCTACGGCCGACACTCGCCTCGGACCCGACTCGGTCTAGCGTGAGTCATCCTTATAGCTTGTTTGGTTGCTAAGGCCAATCTCTGGAAATAATAGTCCAATTCTAAAAATGATTTCACTGGTAGGTAGTTACATTATTTCTGAGTGATAAATGCTATGTTTAATGTAAGTATCACGTCAGCCTAGCCGCTGGGAGGAGCTAGAGTAAAAATAAAGGGTTTTTTTACGAGAATTTCAAAAACAACATTCGGATCTGCACCCTGTTATGCTAAAGCAAGGCTTCTGAAATTTCACTATGTTATAACTATAGGCACGTGTTTAAATTAAGGGGGTGGCCGATTTGAAAACCAAAAACAATTTTTTTGGATCACCCTACTGCACACATGTATGAAAAACTGCGTCAGCTATGCGAGCTGAGGTAAAACTATCCAAGATATTCGTTGTAAACAAAGGGGTAACCGATCAGGGATTCAGTCCGCAACACGTATAAGGGACCTCTACAAGCGTGGTTATCGCTGTGCTGCATAATTCCTTAGCAGCAGGGCTATTCAGACTCCGCTACCTAGTCATCGGCACGGAATCTAATATTTTCGGTTTTTAATATTTTCTGCGTTCTGCAAGGAATTAAACTACCGGAAAAATTGTTTTCCACAAATCGTAGACCGTTTTCTATGAACCCATTTTACAACAAAGTATTAGGTGTTCTGGGTATTTTCTATAATATATATAATAAAAATATCTATCTATGTTATGTATTGTATTAACTTTATCAGTCATCTAGTACCCATAACACAAGCTCTGCTTACTTTGGGGCTAGATGATGCTGTGTGGATTGTTCAGCATTATTTAATTATTTATTTATTTAATGTACTTTTTGGCATTATATTGAGTTGAGTAATAAAGCTCTTATATTATTAATTGCTCCAAAAGTAGCACAGAAAATTTTTAATTATTTATGGCAAACTATTTTTCTGGTAGTTTAATTACTTTCTGGGTCATCGGCTGGCGACGACACCCTTGACGCAATGCATGAAAAAAACAGTATGCTAATACTAGTTTCCCCCCACAGAACATCACAGGGAGCAAAGAAGATATTCTTCCCTACCCTCTACTCGATCCAGAAGCGGCTCGACGTAGCGCGCGAGTACGGCACCGGCGTCGCCGTGTGGGAGCTCGGTCAGGGGCTGGATTACTTCTATGATCTACTTTAATGTGATATTATTTATAGGTTATTAAATTATTATGATTTTATGTAGACTTGCTGGTTTTAATCACCACCGTCCAAAACTTAGATATTTGTATATATTAAATAACTCATAGTATATTGTTCACTTACTAAAAGCATTAATTTGACAACAAATGATAAGGAATATTGTAAAACAATAAATACCAAACAAAAAAAAAAAACCTAATAACTACAAAACAGAACAAAAACTAATAAGTTTTTAATGTACCTTTATTATACTGCCCTTGTAACGAAAAAAGGCACATCTAACATTTTTGTCAGATTTGAGTTATATACATATTCGGAATCAGGAAAAAAAGGCGCATCTGCCTGAATTTAAAAGAAAAATCTATCCTAATTAAGCAAAGAGCTACGATAAGCCCAAAAGGCACATGTAACATCCAAATTCATATTTTTTAACTCAAAAAGGCACATATGACCACGGTGAAGTTAAAAGAACACAAATGCATAGATATGGCTTTCATCTTATGTTATTTTTTTTATTTTGCTAAATAGAAAAGGCTCATTTAAAAGGCTGAAAACATTAATAAGGCTGATTTGGCAGATATTCCTTTTATATCTAAAGTGAACATAACTATTAAAATCATTGTAATAAAAATAAAAGGCACAAGAAACCAGTTAGGACTATTTTGTGTAATATTATTATACGGAAGAGAGGTGGGGGTCAACGGTCAACTTCAGTCGGATCTTCATGACGTCAGTGTGCCGTAAGTGATAAATGAAACGATGATCAAATGAATGATCAAATAGAAGGGAAAGAATGCATACGATCAAAACATTCTCATATTTTTCGAAGTGTGTATTAAGTTCATTACTCACAACCCGAACCAAGAAATTAGACACAAAAATCGTGAAGAATGTAAAAAATACGAAACTCATCATGAGCGGTATATATCAGCACGTAAAAAGTACGAAGAAGACGCTGACAACCAAACGCAAAATATATAGTGTCGGGATCGCTGCGTTTCTGCAGCGATCCCGACACTATATATTTTGCGGTTGATCTGGAAAAGGTGATTATGTTACCTCTTATGGAAGAATTCAAAACTGTGATGTTTTGTCCCAGAATCATCGTGTTCAACCAGAGTTTTGTTCCTATAGGAGACAAAAAGATGCACGAGACTGGTATAACCTTTGCATCTGTATGGCATGTAGGTGTCTCAGAATGAAAAAAAGAGGATATAATTAGTTGCTTCAGAGCCGTTTTTCTCAGAAAATCAAGACTTGAAGCATATCGTGTTATGGTTAGAAAACTGCGCAGTACAATATAAAAATTGAACTCTGAATTCCTATATGGTACATCTAGTAAACTCTCCCGAAGTTAATTTTGAAACTATTATAATGCGGTATCTAGAGGTCGGCCTCACATTCATGGTTGCAGATGAGTTTCACCACAGAGTGAAGCTTTATCTTAAAATGGCGACGAGTCTACGACTTTGAAGACTTTACTAAAGCCGTGTCCGATACAGGTCCAAACACCACAGTTAAAAATATGACTGTACAAGACTTTTATGTTTTTTATCTATATATAAACTACAACATTCCAGACCTCGTGCTAATATGAACAGTATGTGTGAAACTGTTTTTCAGAGAGGATTTACATCATTGCTGTATAAATCAACCACAGCACAGACAATCAATTAGAGTTAGATTTTCTTAAGAATAATAATATAAAAATGGCATTCCACCACCACGACAAAAGTTGGTTGAGAGAGGTGAGACATCAATAAGAAAGTCTGCTATTTTGGCAAAGCTCGGTCCTCTCATGCCTTCTAATAGAAGAGTGTTTTGGGAGACTTTAGCAGTTAATGATAATTCCTCACTGAAACTTATGAAGATTAACGATTTAAATTATATAATCTTCCATTCATAGTTCTAAGTGTAATACCTACAAATCTAAAAGTTATTGGTATAGGTCCCTAAAAGGAATGCTAGCTCAAATAGGTATAATTTTATTATAAACTTAACACAGTCTATCATTGTTATTTGTTTTGATCTCGATTATTTTTGAGTGCCATCTAACTATTTAACCTTGATTAATAATAATTACAACTGTGTGAGAAGGATGATTAGGTAATAGTTAAGGGCCAAATGATGTGATCTCTTTTAAAATGCAAAAAAAACACAGTTCTTGGTTTCGTTTCATTTGAATCAAAAAATAATCTCCTGCTTGGTAGGTAGTTGAAATATTTTTCAATATAATAATATGTAATTGTACCTTTATTAAGTAAAATAATTTCCAAAATAAGCTGTTATGATATTACATAAGAAAGACACAACTGCGTGAAGAATGTGACCTTTTATTGTAATATATAAAACAGTATTACATTCAAAAGTCACATTTGGCTAGTTGTGACTTTTTGATGTAATATTGATACCTTAATATGATTTTTTGCACTAAGTTAAAAGGAAAAATCATAATTTTAAAAATAATGGGATTAGATAAATAAATAATAAAACTATGTTTAGGTAGATCTTATGTATATGCAACTAATTGCATTAAAATATTTTATAAATTCATTCTTAAAAGAATGTTATTTCAGAAAAACATCAAAAAACTTTAAACCCATTTATCTCGACTTTTACAATTTGTTAGTTGTGCCCTTTTTCGTTGTGAGGGCAGTATAATGTGCAATCCATAAAGCTTGTGATGCTGTCATGAGACGGACATTGGCGAAATTGCGACAACCCAGTCGCAGAAGCCATCTGACAAGAAGAAGAAGAAGAAACATTAAATAAAATAAATTATAGTAAGATGGAAAAACATCTTAACTTTTTAATAGTTAAATAATAATAGGAAAAAACTTACCTTATTCTTCGCTTCTGACCTCTTGTAACTAATTTAACAAAAAATATTCTGATGCTAGCTTAAAAACAAATTAATCAAACCATACTCTTAATTAAATAGCCTATTTTTAAAGCAAAGTTTTATCTCATCCCTTCAGTACTTTTTACTTTCAATAGATTAATCTTTGCTCAGGGGAGCCCTGTCCAATCATCAAAAAATCGATTTCGTCGGAAGTAAAGGTAGATATACCTACTTACCTGGGTGAATCGATTTTTACGATGTGTAGTGAGGCTTAGTTTAATGAGGGACCTCTATTTTGTTAAACCAATCGCTTCACTATGACATTACCTACACCCCACCTATAGATTTTTTATAATTAATTACAAGTACCTACAGAGTTCATTCGATCAATACCTAGTAGGTATCGTCGCATAGCGATTCTTATCTGGCTAGAGTGGGCACTTTGGGCTGGCCCTTGAAGTCCATCATAGATTGCGGTCCCTTCATCACGCGGTGCATCAGGTCCCAACACATCTTGGCTGGGAGTAAGCTAGAACAGATTGTTACCATTAATTACTTATTCAAAATACAGTGATTGTTTTCACAATACATACCTACCCATAGAGGTAGAGATAGATTGGTTACCTATTGAAATTATTAATAATTACCTAATTGCTACCTCAGCAAGTGTGGAATTATATGAAAGGTTTGTAAATCTTAAAACATTTTTTGTAATTTTAGTAGTTGAGCTTCGAACACTATTCTCTAGACAAAGGGGAGATTTAGAGAAGTTTTGATTGATATATATATAATACCTACGGTGGAAACAAATTAAATGAAACGACAAAAGTAGGTTGCCGTGGCGGTCGATGCGAAAGAATCGACCCTTTCAGCTTACTGCCCGTGGATGTCGTTTTCCGACCCTTAGTACCTAATTAACCTACCAGAAAAAGCACAGCAGCTTCCTTACTACTTACTTACTTACTTCCTTGGTACTTTTAACACCACTTCGATCACCAATCCGCCTGTCAATAACCGTGGTGATTGATTATGGCAACACCATAATTGTTTGAGGGCGGCATGTTCAGCAGTGGTACCTATGTGGTCAATGAGGGTGAGGGACAAGGTTGTAATGCGTTGTTTTTACATTGACTATAGGTACCTGTAGGAAAAACTTATGCGCAGCATGTCCTTCTAAAAGTCTACCGTAAAATCCTATGTCTAAAAAAAACCGAACGTAAAATGGACTCCAAAAACAGTTCAGAACTTACCACTTCAGCGGCAACAGATACCGCACCGACCCAGGCATGATGCAATTGACCTCATTCTTCCTAATCGAGTCGATCATGGTCTGCGCTACGTAGTCAGGCTCAAGCATCGGCATCAGTCTAGGGGTGACACCGTCAAACATGCCGGTGTTTATGTAGTAGGGACACACTAGGGTCGCATGAATCGAGTTGTGGCCGTGCGCCTGAAAAATAAATAAGAAAACAAGTAATTAAAGTTACATACAGACATCTTACAGTTCGGTCTACGAACGCCTGTGTGGTTTACTACGACATATGTACATGTAAATATACTAATTGGTATTCCTGCTCTATTCATGGATCTTACTAAACATACAAAATTGCATGCCCGTTGGTTTGATAATGTCTGAGATATAGACGGGACCAAAAGCGTGCAAAGATATTGTTATTGCGTCGCAAGGTTCTTTCCGAACTTGGCTGGACGCTCTACCGCCCTTCTCAATTCTTAAGATAGCACGTCGTTTCGCAAATCATTTCAACGCGTTTATGCCTGTGTATGCAAACCGTGCTATGACTGAAATAAATGATTTGATTTGATATGCCTCTGTTATTATAATGGCTAAACACTCAATTCGTTGCTAGATCCTTGCTTCCATAGCTAGTACGAAAGATTTTAGGTCTAATACCACGCCTCGCCTGTAGTACCTACTAAAGATTAAAACGCGCTCCTACTACGCTTTCTAGTCGTAGCTAGGTCTACGAACTCCTACCCCGTAGTATTGCAACGTGCCCCTGCTACGATCTCCTATCCAGTAGTATTAAATATTTCAACGCGCCCCTGCTACGATGATCTCTAGTCGTTAGTCTAGCCCGTATTAGATTTCAACGTATTATCCTCTCTGCTACGACCTCTAGACGTAGCTAGGTCTACGAACTCCTAGCCTATTTTATAATAGAGATTTCAACGCGCCTTCTACAGAAACCGTAGGTATTCGTAGCTACGAATACCTACCTAGACTATTAAATATTTCAACGCATCCTCCTGCCAACGCGTCCCGGGGTGGCCATGGTTTCTAGTCGTAGCTATATCTACGAACTCCTAACCTATACTAAAAGATTTCAACACGCTCTCATTGCTACGATTTGTTTTTCGTAGCGCATATTGATTGGTTGTAGCTAGGTTTACGAACTAACCTACTACCTAAATAGAGATATCAATATTTTCAACGCAGAAATATATCTAATAAGGTAAGTCTTCTTACTCTTAGCTCAGTGAACAGGCTCTCATGGAAGCCAACAGTTGCAAACTTGGTGGCGCTGTAGTCGGTGCAGCGATAGGTACCGAGGAGTCCCGCCACTGAGCCCACTGTCACGATGTGGCCCTTGCCCTGCTCAATCATGTCGGGCAGGAAGGACTTTACTGTCTGGAAATAAAGACGATAATTCGGTAAAATTATATTACAAAACAGAAGACACCATCATCACCTTGGGACAAATGTTTGTACAATCTGCAAATATTTGTTCTGGGTATTTTCTATATATAATAAAAAATATCTATCTATAAACTTAATACAATACATAAGTATTGTTAAGTATTGTAACTTAATACAATACATAAGTATTGTATTAAGTTTATCAGTCTTCTAGTACCCATAACACAAGCTCTGCTTGCTTTGGGGCTAGATGATGCTGTGTGGATTGTCCAGCATTATTTATTTATTTATTTATCTCTCTTTGGCACCCACTAGTGGGTAAAAGCAATTCTCTGTTTATAGCGAATTTGTAAAAGCGGTTTTAGTTATAATTAAAGGTTTATGTCTTTGATCACAGATTAAACAATGTTAGGTACTTTGTAACCTTGGTGGTGGATCGGAAATTATTTCAATTAATTAAAAAAATAAAGGATACCTTCCTACAAGTTTCAGCCAAGCAAACAAAAACACAGAATAACTACCTATGTATAGTCACAGATTTAATATACGACAAAATGTACTTTTGTCTTTGTAGATCGAAAAACAAATCCTACGCGCAGTAAAAAAAAAATACTTAAATTACTTTTGTACCTCCATTATTTTGATTGACAGTGCACTTTATGCACTCAAAATACTTCAAGGCTATGATGTTGAAATATTTCATAACCAAACAAATTATATAGATCTAGGTAGGTAACTATCACTATAGGTAGATCTATGTAATTTGTATTAAGCAATTTCGTTGAGAAATCCCCGACATATCCACAATCTTACCCAATAATGCGAGAGGATGTTGACTTTGTAGGTTGTCTCGATCGCCACATCGCTCAGGTTCAGAAGAGTCTCCCCGAAGACTGTGCCAGCGTTGTTGATCAGTACATCCACTCTACCAACCTGAGGATGCAGATAAGATTTTTTTAAAATTTTTTGTTTCTTTTCTACGTCATGGACATGACCACGTTTTAGAATATCGAGGCGATCTATTGTGTCGGAGGTCAAGGCCCTTTTCGGGGTTGATGTGCCAGGATAGTGATTCGGTAAGTAGATCTCCGAATTAGTTTTTGCGGGAAAACAGTATAAACTATCTCTATTTAAACCAAACCATATTTTGCACTGACCTCTTCTTTAACTCTATCAGCAGCTTCATACACAGCCTTGCGATCTGACAAGTCGACAACATAGCTGGTGATGGTGTAACCTTCCTCTGTTACATCTGAACACGTCTTTTGTAATGCTGAAACATTTGTAAGAGTTTAAGGCCCGTATTATCAAAGCTCGCTCAGCCTTAGATCTATGCTTTAGGGACGTTTATGGCATAGATAAGCGTTACTCAAGGATAGATCAAAGACCGAGCAAGCTTTCATAATACGGGCCTAAAGGCCGGTAGGTGTTGTTTGTATTACAAGTGTGTCTAATTTGACACGCGGCATTTCTCTAGAGCAGCGGTCGGCAAAGCGTGGCCCGCGACTGCTATGTTGTTGACTTTTTCACCACTCAATTTCTGATACTATTTGTCAAACACGTAACCACGATGCAAAAAATCGCGGCACGCACCGCTCTCCTGTTACTGATTTTTCACCGCTCAATTTCTGACACTGTTTGCTAACCCCCGTAAGAAAACTTAGACTTTCTTTAGCCTCGATGCAAATAAATCGTGGCTTGCCGCACTCGCCAGTAATCAACTTTTACCACTGTATTTCTGACACTTTCAATGCTTGTAGTAAAACCTCTATAGATAAAAAGATAAACCTATTAAAAATTATAAGCAAGAACACCTCATTTTGCCACTATGTATAGTGGCCCGTGTTTGCTTGCCAAAAGGTTGCCGACCGCTGCTCTAGAGACCCTAAAACATTTGTTTGCATAATTGCCCCCGGTTTTGTCATGATAGTTTGCATGCAATGTTACGAAAAATGATCACCATGGGTAGGCACTTATGGTATAAGTGTTGGTAGTTTAAAGCAATCAAATAGGCAATCGGTGTGACAAAACTGTCGTTATATTACGACTACGTACCTACAGTAGATTTATACAGGGTGCCACGGAAAGGTTAAACGTTTGTTTCACGATTTTTTAAATTTAGTTTTTTTTAACTAATTTAAAAATAAATATGAGACGTTTTTTCTGCATATTCGTGTTCCTTAACCCTACATAGATGGTAGGTACTAATGTTTTGACCAAAGCCGAGAGATCACGTTTCTATCAGGTACAAGAAAATGCAGTTTATCTAAATTGAATACAAGGTTGTCCAGCTTAAAACAACTCAACTATGGTTAGACTAGATTTGGTCTAGGTCTTCCATTCTAATACGAAAAATAATGAACCACTTGTAGACACAGCCTTACATTAGTACATAAACTTAGGTCTGTGTTCACCAAGAAATAATCGGACAAGCAGGCAACTTCGTCGGTTAACGATTTTAACGTTTACGTATAATCTATGAATACTTGTATCAAAAACGTCAAAACAACTGTTTAAATTTGAACCATCTGTTGGTGAACTCGGGTTTGAGTGAGATACGGTTAGCAATAAAAAGTTAACTAACTATTAAGAGATGGCCTTCGATATGGCCGATGAACGCGTTTTAATATGCATGCTTTTGAAAAAATAAAAAGTAATAGGAGTGATGCCTGACTGAATGTTAGCTAATTTAATTTAATCTATTCTAGTAATTATAATTTGAATTTGCAACCTAATTTAACTAATATTATTAATTATTTTATTGCCTGTAATTTTGAATTTTATTTGAATTTGTGTATGTGTAATATGGATTATTTAATTATCGGAAGTAAAGAAATACTTTAAACATATACCTACAAACAAAAAAAAATCACGTTACCATAATGAATAAGTACCTACTCAAATGTGTCAACATATTAATGTCCTGGTTGTAAACACATGCAAACTTTACAAACTGATGATGGTGATGATTTATTACTTATCATATACGTGCCCTGCCCTTGCACCGCTGCAGCAGCGCAGACGGATTCTATTCGTTCCTTAAGAGTTCTAAAACTCACCGTCCTTGTTAATATCCCAAATAACAACTTTTGCTCCCAATCTCGCTAGCTTTACCGCCAAGTGCCGGCCAACCCCTCCCCCTCCGCCGGTCACCAGCACCACTTCCCCCCTCAAACTCTTCATGGGCCTTAAAGCATTAGGCATTAAGGTCCAAAATAGTGATTCCAGAATGTAGTAGCATGATAAAACTAGGAACAAAACTGTGTCCTTGGCGATGTTGAAAACTTTCGACGTTTGGGAGGGAGAGTTGATTTTCGTTCCTTCTAACATAGTTCCTGGAATACAAAGTTCATTTATTTCAAACAAATCACAAGCCCTTGTTCGATTTAGGTCATATTCTTTTTCGGACATACTGTATACAGTGATATAATTAATTCTTATATGACATACTGAGGTAACGTAAACGTGGCAGAAGTATTTTAGGGAGTAAATATTAAGTTAGATGTGATTTTTCAACAGATCTTATTCTCGACAGGTTACGTAGAGTTTTGTTAATATACTACGCAGTACGTATTAAGTTCCTATCTAAAACGATTCTATTTTTCATTTCATTTTATTATAAATATTGCCTTATTTATTATGGCGGTGCGGTCATTAACTGCGGTCGCCTTGTAAGTGTGAGAAGAGGAGGCACGCATCAAAAAAGTCGCCAAGTTTGGGATGGTTTAAAACACTAATAAGGCATTTTTATTAATAAATTAAAAAATCATCATAAAAAAAAACAATCGTTTGTACTTGGTCTGTTCACTGAATTTTAATCTGTGGTAGAGTGATTGACCTCCTTCAGTATTGTGCACTAATTTGAACAACATCCTATAAACTATCTATCGATACTATCCACCTATACTACGTATAGTACGTATAAGTAAAGTATAAGTAGGTACCTTCTCTAATCTTGCGCGCGATTTGGCGTCATTTTAGATATAACCTTAATTGAGATAGAGACGTTCAATTTATAACTAGAAGGTCTCCTACGCTACGGTATTAACAACAGTCTTTTCTTGTTCTACTTTGTAATTCCGTCAAAAAAGCGGCAAAACTGAGCAACAGCTCGAACTCTAACTCTACTTGAGTTCGAGCTTTAGCTCGGTTTTTGCCCTTTTAAGTTCCAAACACGAACTACGAACGGGGTACTGATTCCCAACCACAGCAATCTCCCCAACCACAAATTACACAACGTGTCACAAATAATGCATCTCGTAATAAGAGACGGGGAGGCCTCAATGTCTAACCACGAGGGACGCGGTCTAGATGTCTAGATTACCTGCCTAAACACGTGCCTACTAAGTTATTTTGCAATAAGAGTGAACATGTTAAAAACACTGTCAAATATTTTATTATGTTAAATATTACTAACTTACGCGATCTGAACACATTATTATTAGGTAAATAATAATATATAATATACTAATGATTATTATTATTCACCTCATTTATTTTAAATCTCGTTATAAAATACACTTTTTACTATAGAAAATAAAATATTATAAAACTATTCTACAGTTAAAAATATATCAAACGGTGATTCACCTGCCGCGAAGCTAGCCTCAAGCGGTTATTATTATTATTATATAATAATAATATAATCATAAATATTATATTAATATAATAATAAAAGGTAAACAAACGCGATAAATACCCTTTAAATAATATTTTATATACTGTCTATTTTATCAAAGATATACATCGTTAGATTTCTACTCACATTAATAAGTCTGCGTGCGTCGGCATTTTAACGCACACTTGTAGACATTTGAATTTCAGGGCATATAGGACATTTATTTTTTCATTAAAGTTTGTGCAATATGATTTCACAATAAATAGCAATAATAACAGTTTACCTACCTACTCATTAGTGTGCGTGCATCGGCAATTTGTTAACGCACACATTCAAAGACATTGCCACAGTTTTTGGTGTCAGGGCATATCTAACGATATAAATCTTTATATTTTACTAATAATAGTAAAATACAAAGTAAAAAAACAAAAAAAGTTCTACTTTGTTCTAGTAAAAACTTTCGTAGCTTGACGAATTCATTGTGAATGTGAAACGTAGGTTTTTTCCAACAAAACTAGGTACGTAATATATACGAATAAAACATAGGCTACGTTTTACTTTTATCCCAGAAATAAGTTCCCATGGGATAGAAATAACTTTTAAACGTTTCCATAGAAACAACGCGTGCGAAGCCGCGGACAGAAACTAGTATAACAAGTATAGGTAGGAATTCTCTTTAAAAAGATCAATAACGATCACTTTTAAAGCTTATGAAATTATAACCTTAATTAACCACAAATGTTAGGTACCTACTTAGTTAATAAGTAATTGTACTACATTTTCACACTAAGATTGAAAGTTTTGATGTATGGATGTTTGTTACCTCTTCACGCCAAAACTACTGAACGGATCGGAGTGAAATTTTGCATACAGGTAATTCTAATCCTGGAATCAAACATAGGCTCCATAAATCAGCTTTTTAATCCATAAATCACTTCCCATCGGATAGATATCACTTTTGAACGAGTCCATAGAAACAACGCGTGCGAAGGGTCGGGCAGAAACTAGTGTTGAATAAATTCGAACATTTACGAAAACGTCTAAGCAGTCTGAATAAATTGTTTAAATGTGTCTAAAAAAACTTTTAAGAATCTTTTAAAACCAATTTCAATTGAAATTCAACAAGCTAGGTAAAGGTGGTCTGGCAGAGATCGCTCCTGAGCGATAAGACCGCCAATTGTCACTAATGTTATAAATATTCCATTTATAAATTGTTTCTTAGTGTGCAATAAAAGTATTTTCTATCTTTCTTTCTATCTAAATCAGTCCCTGTTATTTGGTCAAAGAAAAATGTATGGAAATAATGTGGAACATCTTTAGTTCTGAACCGGCACTAGACAGCATAGATAGAAAGTTGTTTCTGTGATTTAAATAACTCTGCCTAAATGTGTCTCATTTACATCAAAACCATCAAAACTAGCATCAAAACTAAAAATACTAACGATATTAGTTAAAATTAGTAGGTAATAAAAGTCAAATGATAAAAAAATCCAAAAAACAATTATTACGAACAACATTAAAAAAATACTCCTTAAATTTGTTAAAGTTTGTTTAGTTGGCATAAGTATTGTATAAATTCTTCGATGTTCCCTAAGTCTGGGTAAGCACTGTAAACCAAAAAGCATTTAAAAAAGCAGAATTTTCCAGAATTATTAAAAAAAATTGATTTGTAAAAAATAAACAAACCTTTTCACAAAGTCCTTTGGAACAAGATTCACTATCACGATTTTTTTAGCATACAATTTGAAATAGTACAGGCACAGACAAAACTAGTGCGTAAGTAGGGTACACAGTCGCGCGCGCAGGTTGAATGACAACTGCGCGCGGACATGGCTTTCTCTGTAACGGTAAATCTCGCGTCTTAGAAATGAGTGCACTCATGGTGGAGATACGAGTATCATTCTACGAGCTACTTCGTGCTCATGGGGTTAGTGAATATACTGGCCTATTGTGGGCAATTTGTTTTGATGTCTTCGACGTAGAACATTAGCAACGTGGGCATACTTGTCTTAGTATTTGGAGTAAAGAACGAAGGCAGACAGTCTTACCCAGGCTTACCTTCATTCAGTGTTTATGTTAGTTCACCAAGATGATATCACAAATTCACGTAGCGTTCTAAATCAGCGCCAGGAAACCTTAGACAACGTAATCTATTAGGTATTATTAAAATTCTACCGTTTTGACTTAATCTATTCATCTATATTTGTTCGAAAATTTTCAAACCATGTTCGATCCTAAAAAAAATAAGGATTTTTTCCGTTCACTCTAAGTTCCGCAAGGTCGTATAAAGGGATAAAGTACGTGTATGCGCATGCACATTAAAATGATGAGTCTGTTTGTTTATGGTTTGTATGCGGTTCACGTAAATCTCTCATTATTAGGTACCAAAGGCCGCACGCGCCGGGCAAAGGCGATTGTTTATCGTTCATTGTACTTATTGTGAGTAAGTTATGGTTGAAACCATCATTAAGCTATTTCAACATCGTTGAGATAGAAAGATTAATAGAGTATAAAACTGCCCGCCATCGTAAACCTTGTGGTTCTTATCTTCTAAAATAGAATAGAATAGAAGACATTTATTTATAACAACAACAATATGAACAGTTAAAAAAGACAAGACACACTTATAGGATAGGTAAATATATAAAGTTGTTATAAAAAGGTCCTAACTCAGCATAATGCTGGCTAAGCTCCCGTAGGAAGCCTAGCCAGCGCTGATCTTCCGTTAGAACCCGTACAAATGACGTCACGAACGCTATGCAAAACACAAAAATAAAAACTAAATAATATGTAAAAGAAGGACCAAATTAAACCAACATGAAATACAGTATACAAAAATAAAATAAGAACATACATTAGAGAAAGGTATTATCTACTAAGCCAACATCATGGTAACAAAAGTAAATATTAAACAAACAAAAAAACAAAATAATAAATAAAAGGTACCTACTCTACATTATTTACTCTAATTTAAAGGTTCTAGGTTATAATATCACCTAATTATTGATATTTCATTCAGGTATTGCATCCATAATTATAGGTACCTACCTAAGTACATGAATATTTTACTATTCTAACACTAAGAGTGTATCTTTTAATAATGTACGTATGTAATGTGTGAGAGTTGGTATCTTTTAATAAAGTACACGGTTATGGTGTAGCAAATTGGGAAGATGGGTACTGATATTATTTCAAATTATTTACCGTCACATGACTAAGCCTTATCATCAAAAAATTTAATAAGTGTATTATAACATTTTTTCATTAGCATATTCATTAATCAAAAAAAAAGTCTAAAGTCAAAAACTCTTTATTTCCACAAATACAACAAATGTAAACTTAGAAAAGGTCAAATTCTTAATAATTAAACACTGACACGGAAATAAAGTGATATTATTGATTTCAGTCGCTTCGGTATGTTGACTAAAGTAAAGAAGCGACGAAGAAACCTTTAGCCTGTTAGTTGTTATTTTTCGAGTTGGAATAGTTTATTAAAATTAATGTCAGATGTATCTTCTAAATCGTCAGGTATATTATTGTAAATCTTTGCCGCTATTTTATTATTAAATATTACCTAAGGCTGTGGTTGTACATGTATTAAAAAATCTGTGACTGGGTTAAATGTGATTAGTGAGTTGTAAAACCATTATTATATTCAAATAATGATTATGATTATCAAATAAAAAGACATTAAAAAATGCTTGTGCAAGCGGGACTCTATAGTGACGAAGGTAAGTCCAAGTAATGTGCATATTAAGTAGGGAAGTAGATGCTAAAGATTTTTCAAGAAATTGTATAATAAAATGCATTACGTCGAACGGTTGTCCTAGTCTTCAGAGACCTCTATCGAAAAGTCAAATAACTATTGAGAATGGTGGATATCTCGTAGAGCCACTACGCGGAAGACGTAGGTAGAGCCTTTCAGTATCGCAGAACTTGGTGGTAGAGTTAGTAACACACAATATAGTTCACCAAGCTACTCCTAGATGGCACCACAGCGCATAATGTCCTTATGAATTATTTCCTTGAATGTTGAAGTTGAAAGTCATGAAAATAAATAAGACAAATATTTCGTAGCTCTCTCGTAGCACTAAACAAAAGATTTCAACGCGCCTGCGCCCTACAAAATGTTGGCAAGGATACACAACGATCAGCGCAGGATTAACGAATCTATGTCAATTTAAACAAGGTTTAAATTGGTCTGTGTGCAAAAAATTACAGGGACCAATTATATCCATGACACACTGTACATTTGTAATTAATCAGCGTAGGTACCTATGTTATTCACTCAATTAACCCATAACATAAATGTACTTACTTAAAACTAATGTTAAACTTTGTTTAATTGTTTCTTAGTTTTATGGGTGCAATAAAAATATTTTCTATCTATCTATTTTACTTATCGATCTTCTAATATTGACGTCAATTATGTAATAGGTAAATGCAATAATCGTAAAACTGTTATTCCTAAGTATATATGTACATAGATAGGTATTGTATACTGATATCGATACCTACAGTACAAGTAGGCACGCCACCTAATTGCCTAGAAGTCGTAAATCTCGGAGTACTGACTCAAAGCTTCAGGTAGGTACAATAATTATAGATAATTGTTTATACAAAGTCGAAATTATGAAAAAAAAATCTTGCGAATTAAGGTTTATTTTAGTTTTTATTTAATTAAGTAGGTACATCGTTGCAGATGAATCGTTTCCATTTATGTATCCATTATTTTTGTTCCTTATTAAACGGTTTTTGATTTGTTATTTTACACGACCTAAGTTTCGTTACGTTTTTATTTATTCAAATCTGTTTAATAAACATAGCATATTAAATAAGAAGAAGACCATGAAATCTGCCAAAAAGTGGGGAGACAAAGCACGTTACATCACATATGAAAAAAAAAGAATGTTCCAATTCGTGTCCTTTTACACGCACTCTTGCTGTATTTATCATTAAAAAATAATTCATAAATGTTTTTGCTTGTTTTTTCAACAAAGCGCGTGTGCGCAGCGCAGTCACACACAGTCATGAAATTATTGCAAAAAAAATATTTAAATTCTTTACGTAAATACACACAGATACACGTAAATTAATACGAATAAGTATTTGAAAAAAAAGCCGTTCATAAAGAAAAAAAAATCTAAATTGAAAAATTTAGATAAATTGTAGAACAAAAATTGATCCCGTCGCGTCGGGTTCAATTACTTACACATTTTCCGTGGCACCCTGTATATTTATAGGTTCCTGTTTGCTTTTTTTATGAAATAAATTTATGGATGCCTATAAGTTTCAATGTTACGTAACTTTAGTAACTACTTCTTTATTTTCAGCACTTCCAGCAAATCAGCAAAAGCGTTGACGCAAAGTCTATTGTAGTGATGCAAAATCACCCCAATCTAGTGTTGTGTGAAGGTCGCCGCGCTGCCCGTCTGAATGTCGTCGTCGTCGTCGCGTGTGGCTGCGCGCGCACTCAGCTGCCGCTCAGTCGATCTGCGCCGCGCTCACCACCGGCCGGCCAACCGGCTTCCGCACAAACAAAAACATTCCATTTCCAAACTTTAAATTTCAAAATAAATTCATTCTGTGAGACTGTCGGTACCAATAGTGTTGTGATCGAGTAATCGAACAAAATAACCAAATCGGAAAACCGGTAAGATTTTTATTTTTTAATTTGTTTAAGTAAACGTTACATAGTTCACGTGGTTTGAAAGTATTTCAAGGCAATCTTGGGTCTGGTAGGTAGCTATTGAACACAAAATTTCATCACTTAGCGCCCTAATCTCAAGTTGCTGTGATGTGAAGAAAACAGTAAGTAATTATTAATTACCATAATTAACAACCTACGTGTGACGGTGTACCAAATGCATACAGCAACAAAATAAAAATATTGTTGGAGGTGAAACAGATGTACCTAACCTAGGCACCTTGCCTTGCCTTTTCTAGGTCAAATATTAAAAGAATCGTAGGTTTGGGTTTTATTTCAAATATCGAATTTATCTAAAACATTTTATAGATCAGTGCTAAAGTGGTCAAAAACTTCCTGTGCAAAACGGTTTACTATAAAATATCAGATTATCTGGAGAATAAAAAACCTTGGGACGGGTTTTGTTGCAATTCGAAAAATAACAAATAACAGGCTCCGTCGCGTCGCTTCTTTACTTTAGTTTACATACCGAAGCGACAGAAATCGAAAATTTCACTTTATTTCCGTGTCAGTATTTAATTTTATAATTTTACCTTTTCTAAGTGTACATGTATTGTATATACTACGGAAATTAAGAGTTTTTGATTTGATTAGATTTGTGAGTAATAAAAAATGAGCGCTCTTGGCATTTATTCATAACACTGTAAAATGTATAAAGGGTAAAATGTTTCTGACACTGATCTACATATTGATCAATACAATGCAATATCACCATCATCGAAAGCTAGGAGAGAAGCAAATTGCAAGTGCAGTATACCTAATATTCTGAATTGACCCTGAAGGCCTCAGCCTATTGCCTGCCAATCTATTTCAAAATCTTTGTCATAGCTAGTTAGTTGACATTGGTGTCTAAATTAAGTAAACGCGTTTTCTAATTTAGTAAAACCACTAAGAAAGACGTATTTTTTTTATTTGATATACATAACAGAAATACAAGGAACCTCAGAATATCTTCCTTCATATTAAGCAGGTAGGGGGTGATTTCGGACCCCGCGTACCTATGTTAACTTTAGAAATTTTTGTTTATAGAGTTTATGTATAAAGGAGTTTTTATTTACACATACAGGATTTAGGAGTAGGTAAATATTGGAACTTTGTTTTGTAGTTACCTGAGGAGTGAGTCTATTTTACGTTAGATACGAGACGTGATCGTGACGTATCCTTTTAATATGGGATTTGCGCAGTTCCATGTCCGCACGATAGAGGCGCGCTGTACCAATCAATTTGTATGGAAAAAGGAGACGTCACGATCACGTCTCGTTACTAACGTCAAATAGAAACCCTATGTTGGGGAAAATTATTTAAAGCCAGTCAGATTATTCTTATTTAATGGACTTTGTTAAGTAGGTAGGTACAGATACAGACATATTTAAGGACAAAATATTAAAATACCTACTTTTTTTTACCTTATTTTGACCATGAGGTAATGGTGTTTATGAGGATAATAAAATGAAGTTAGTTGCAACTTAGGTAGTTGCAATTAGCTGTAGCTTATGCCCGGCAGATGCAAGGTAAATAATTATTTTAATATTAATGTAATTTAATTCAATTTATAGGAGAACTGAAATCCTTAAGATTAGTTTAGTTGTCTAGCTAGAAGAAAATAATAGATATATAATTATTGTTAAATGGTAAATAGATAAATAAATAATGCTGGAAAGTTCACACAGCATCATCTAGCCCCAAGATAAGCAGAGCTTGTGTACTAGCTAACTAATATCTTCGTACATTACATTACTTACATATTTTTATTATACATACATACATACCAACTTACTTGGAATCACCCAAAATAGTAGTTGGCACAGAAGAGAATCACAATAAAAGAGCCTATTCAGGAAATTGACAATTATCAATACTAGGTACCAATTTCACCAATGATGCAACGACGCGAGACGCGGCGACGTCTATCTCACATCTTTGGTATGTATTACCTTCAGATTCACCAACTTTATGCATCTGTTAGGATTATGTGGGATATTGGCCATCGGGCAGTCATGAACAGAAAGCTCGGATTTTGTACTAAAATCGAATGCAACAAAAAAAGAGTATGTGAAATCATACAAATTATACGTTATGAAACAGGTACAAAAGGGGTAGGCACCAGAGAATACATCGACCTAATTGGTTTGTGAAATACTTAATTAGGACTAAAAATAAATATTCAAGGGCAGTCAAATCGTGGGTTACGAAAGTAGTTTTATATTAATACGATCAATATCATTGATGATCGGGCTGACCTAGACATAACAATAATTGTTATGTCTAGGTCAGCCCGAACCAACACATTTTTGGCATTCAAAGTTTCAAACAAGTCGCACTACCGAGTACCGGCGGCGATAGGTTTTCGCGCGCGTTGTTCATTGTGCCGAAAAGTTATTCTGGATGCACAAATTGCATTTATTTAAGATAACGAACGTCAGTGACTTGGATTTTAGCAGATTATTTTTAATTATTCATTTTATTATGATTTAAAACATTTACGAGCTAGTAGTGTGAAATATCTGTTAAGGGGGTTTGGGGCATAATACCCTCCACAATTTTTTTTATTTTATATTTATGAAAAACTAAAGGCTTAAAATTAACAGACTTACAAATTGGTAGATTTCATTAAGTACTGGCTCAAGCACGAGTATACAGACAATTGCTGAATCTGTTAACGTACCTGCAATATTCATTTAAAGACCAATTATATTAAAAGTACAGGCTAAAAATAAAATGGGTGGGGCCACATTACCACCTTCTCCTATACACTTCTACGCATGGTGTAACATGCCAGTACGTCCTTCCGACATCGGCCAGCGTCAACTCGTTGGGCAACCGAGGCCGACTGGTTGGATTAACTGTTCTGTACCGATAGGCTGATCATCTTGTCAAAAGCGATATTTAAGGTGTACATAGGTCGTAGTAGTTATTTTACTGTCATCATTATTACCTACAGCCTTATCTCTTCGTGCACTGACCACTTTTGGACATAGGGCTCCCGTGATAAGCGCCTTATTGGCTCTTATCATTAGAGGCCATAGGGTATTTAAAATGCGTTAAGCTTGTTGGACATTTGGCGTTTTCCCATCGACATTAGGCATAAGCTTTCACGGATAGCCTCGTACTTAGTTGTAAGCTCCCAATTAATAACAAAGTAGGTACTTTTGATAGAACACGTGTCTAGAAGGGCTTATTTTATAGCGGTAATAAATATAAAATTAACGATGGCCACATTGTAGAATTAATTTACCGTTTTGATCCAGGTATTTTTAATAAATAAGGTAGTTGATCAACGTACATTGCTTGCTTCATCTCAATGGCAAATATCGGCCGTAGACAAATCAAGTTAGGGTATGTTGAAATTATACTGCATTCCTTAGCGAAATTAATGATTCTCTGTGAGATTGAAAATGTATAAAATAAATAATCGTTTTTTTAATAAATATGGCTAAGTATAAACATTAGGTTACCTAACACGTTTATTATTTAAGCGTAATTACTAACAGGTAAAATTTACATATTTCAACAAAAAAAAATAAAAACTAGTAGTTTGTTATTAGACTAGCAAAAACAAGTTCCATTTATGACTGTGACATATTGTAGAAATACCCTTTCTTATAAAATACCACTGAACTCAAGATGTATGATGATGAATTACACACAAAACGGGCATGACCGGTGAAAGCAGAGAAAGCGCTCGCAAAAAACTCGAAATACCAAGACCACCGAAACGTAAGTACAACGGTTATTTGGTCCATACTAAGAACGGGTTTAACATCCAACATTTTAATACCGTGCATATTAATGCATATTCGTGCAATAAAAGGCATATTTACTTATTCAGAATGTCCCAAAAGGTTTTAAATCTTCGGAAATCATTATTTTTATTTTTAAAACACATTTTATTGTTTGCTCTGTATTTGTAACGAGAAGCTCAGAACGTAAATACTGTGTTGATTTAGCTAAAAATAGAATGATCATTTATTTTGTATAATTTATTGGTATTGGATGCAAAACAATCTTAAATCAAATTGATCAATGAATTATATATAATATATAAAGGGGAGTTTTGTCCTCGTATTACAACCAAGACGACGCCGACGTTATGGATGGTCAAAACCACTACAGTTTTCGTAAAGCCCACTACTAAAACCTGGGCTAAATTTTATAACGACGTTTTGAACCATAGGTACTTTATTAAGGCGCTACACCTACCGTCGCTAAAACTAGCATCGCTACCTATTTTATCTTCTTAGGTATTACGTTACACAAAGAAATTTTCAAAAATTAATTGGGCAGTTTGTGTTACCGGGGTGTGGTATTGATATGGATCAGTTGAGCTACCTGTAGATTGTTTGCAACAGTCTGCAGTTAGCTTAATTGTTCCAATTGTAAATACTAGTTCTATTTTGTTTTTGTTATTTGATTGTAATTTTCTTTGAAATTAAAGGCCAGTCATGAAATGTAATATGTACTTAAATAGTTCTATATATCTAGTTATGGGTACCTACACAAGCTCTGCCTAGTTTGGGGCTAGATGATGATATGTCTATGGTCTAACATTATTTTTTTTTAACTACGATACCCGACATTATAAAACAATAATAAATTGAGTGTAACTATTCTCAGCTACGTCAATAAACACGGTCAAGGTATATAGTAATTTAATTACAGCAATATATGGAAAAAGGAGTGCCAAAGTCTTTGTTACTGGTGATATGTACAATAATTGTAATTAAGGATTTTTTTTGATAGGTTGGTAGAAATTAAACAAATTCGATTTTAATACCAATTAATAAACAATCATGTATCATGTGTGTGGGACGCTACATGCGTCGACACGCTTGCACCTTCCCATCTTCCGAGGACATCCGTGAGGGCTGTTGCGGCGGCAGATTTGGCCGAGGATCTCAAGAGACGCAAATATGCAGGTCTCGACAGAGCCTACACATTTGCTATGCATCAGTTGAGCTACCTGTTGATTGTTTGCAACAGTCTGCAGTTAGCTTAATTGTTTCAATTGTAAATAGGTACTAGTTCTAATTTGTTTTTATTATTGAATTGTAATTCTCTTTGTCAATAAACAACTAATTAAAAAAAAATCATGTAGCATGTATCAATTATGTATTTGAATAAATGTTAGGTACTGAAACTAAATGCGTGCATGTCAAAAAGTGGTCTCGCGGCTGTCAAAGGATTTTTAAACAAATTCTTGAAATGCCTGCATAAGGGTGTCCATTAATCACGTGATGTTTTTTAGCAATTTTTTAACCCCCCCTCCCCCTGGTGATATGTGGTGTGGTTTTAAACCAAATTTTTTTGAAAACAATAGAGTCGTGGACATAAGAAAGAAAGAAAGAAAGAAAATTATTTATTACACACTACACACACAAAAAAAAAAACTTTAAGACAATAAAAATAAAAAAGAGACTTAGTACTAGCATAGACTAACAAACAGCACAGACAAACACATGTGAACTAGGTAGAAGTATACTAACACAAACATTGGGTTAATTAATAGGTACTAAGTAGTCCACTCAGCAAGCAGACGAGCGCGTGTGTGTAGGTCTAACAGGTCCTGACTCAGCTTGTTGCTCTAACACAGAAACCTGGGGTAATTTGTGAAAGAGCGCTGGTTTTCAGTCAGAACCGTAGAGCAAGTGACAAACACGCTATGCCCCGTGGACAGACACGATCTCAGATCCAGCGCACACAAGACACAAAATAGGAAAATAAAAACGAAAGAAGGTGGCAACACTGGATATTTGAAAACCGGGTGAGTAAATGATGCAGCAATTATTAAGGGTGATTATGTAGGTAGGTAGGTATTACAATGACATCTGGGAATAAGCCAATTAAGTTCGCCTGTTTCCGCAACGACATCGTAGTATACCGACTTATGTGTGTAAGTAGACTGTAGGTAAGTACCTACTTAACACTTTGCGTGTCATCAGAAGAGTGAATTAGCAGTGTACTCGTCGACGCTCTCGAATGCTTTCTACTAAGCCAGTCGCTGTGACTCCTCAAAGGTGTGGAGTGTGAGTACACATCTTGTACACACGTCTAGTCAAACAAATACCTTGTACAGGTTGTCACAGAACATGTGAATTAAGCGTTGTTAAGCGGAAGGGGTTATTCCTGACCCCGTGGAGGTTAACTTTCTATCTACGTGTTTTTGAATTTTGTACTGTTGTTCATATTTATATCATTTAGATATTTGGTACCTGAAACAGCTGGTTTGAAGCCATTGAAATCAAAAATATCACTTTATTTCCGTGTCAGTGTTTAATTATTAAGAATTTGACATTTTCTAAGTGTACATTTATTGTATTTATGGAAATAAAGAGTGACTTTGACTTTGACTTCACCAATTAGCAATCAGCTAAAATTAGCATGTCTATGTTAAAAGTCAAGAACAAGATATTTATTCTTTTGAATGAATTAAAAAACAGTCATCCACGAATTTCTTAAATTATCTTATTTACTTAATCGTATCAACCATTAAAGTGAAAAAATTCTATTCATAGCAGATACAGCAGGTACTCGTGTAGTGTACACGAGTACCTGCTATATCTGCTTTAAACTACTTTAAAAGCGAGATTCGAGTCCGAGTAGGTAGGTGGGTAGTTTTAATATTGTAGTTTATTTTGCCGTACCAAGTAGCAATCAACAAATTCCTTAGTAACAAAGAAAATTGCAATCAAATAAAATTAATAAATTAGAACTAGTATTTACAATTGAAACAATTGAGCTAACTGCACACTGTTGCAAACAATCTACAGGTAGCTCAACTGATTCATATCAATAATATCAGTCGGAAGCGTCCCCCGACGCTAAAGAAGATTGATACCAATATTAATAATACTAATATGTACTTATAATAATAATAATTATTGTACCTGTTATTATTATTGATTGTTCACCGTTTTGATATATTTTTACTGTAGAATTGTTTTATAATATTTAATTTTCTATAGTAACAATGTATTTTATAACGAGATTTTAATTATATGAAGTGAATAATAATAAATATATAATAAAAACAATACCTTGAGGCTACCTTCGCGGCGGGAGTTCGAGGGGTCATGGGCTACATTTCTCCGGTAAAATAATGTCACAGTTGCTGAATATTTTTTTTTTATATCTTTTTTGTTCGTGTCTGTAATGCCACACAATACTTTGTGCTGTATTCTTTAATGCATACTTATTATTACTATACTAATATTCAGAAGAACAAAACATAAAAAAGTCTCTCCTTAATCAGTCAAGTATATTTTAGTTTGACCACCTAATATTTTTTTATTTATTGTAGCATATTGTTAGAAAGGTTAATAAATAACAGAACTTTTTAAAAGAAAACTACACTCAATATCACTCTTATATTTTTTAAAAATGAATTTTGAAATTGTAACTTTTTATAACTTTTACACAGATTTTTGACTTTGATTACTCGTAACTTTTTTTTGGATTGTATTGTACTTATCAGTAATAACGTATATAACGATGTAAAGGTGAGATTTTCGGTGATCTAAAAAACTTAAAAAATTATATTAGCTGCCGTGACACTTAAGACATTCATTTTACCGGGAAAATGTAGCCTATGTATGACCCAACTCCCCAAAAAATATTTCGGTCGCAATACCAAACATCCTGTATAAAAGAATAAACAAAACAAGGGATGGTAATCAATGCTATGGAAAAAAGTAGCACTTCGTCGTCATACATTTTATAACAATAACCACTTCGTGCATTTAAATTCATAACCGTACACGCATGTTGCACAGATATTTAGCTCTGAGACCTTCACACCTTTTAATTTACCAAAAAAAATACTTACAATATCAGCGTGCTTTGTTGTGTGTGTCTGAGAGTTTTTCATGGAAAAATCATCTAGAATAATCTTCGTTACATACGAATCGATACGTTGTCGGCTCGATAGAAAGCGAAACTCCTACGTCCCGATATTTTTCGAGTCGGCGGATTCGCATCTCTATTTATCAAAATCGTGTCTGTGTATTATTTCATTCTGTCATTCAGTCTTCATTCTCTCACAATGTCAGCAATTAAAGAACATCACAGTCGTGCATGTACCAAAAAAAAATAAGAGCGTCAACGGAGAATAGGAAAAAATGTCGATTAACTTTTTTATTCAACAGAATAGTTTGTTTGTGTTCGTATCATCATCATTCTAGCCTGGTATCACCCACTGCTGTGTATAATTTGCTTTTGCCAGCCTTTTCTGTCCTGTGCTTCCACAATTACGGATGCTCTGCGACCCTGGTGATATCGTCAACCCAACCCATCTTGTGAGAGAACGACCGGGTTCTCGTCGATCGATTCGTATATTTTTGTGTTCGTATATTGCTCGTAATGTCAAACAATTAACCAGCCTGGCATAGCAAGCTCGCTTTCCTTATTAATAAGGAAATTATATCCCGAAGAAGGAAATCTTTTCTTCCAACAGAAAACATTTAACTTGAACTTTTCAATGTCGAAATGCCAATGACTGCTTCAAATTAAGGATAATGGTTTCAAAGGAAACATTAACACAAAATGCGGATATTCGATACACGCACAGATCAGAATCGCATAAAGGTTCATTGAGCAGTCCCTTTGTTTTTGCCGCCTGAAGGACGTTCGTTTAACTGACCTGAGTCGAGTTATTCAACTTGACCATGCACTTTTCTATATTTTAAACAAAGAGTTAACTCACAAATGTTCTTTGTAAGGCTTGCAAAAACATATTTGTTCCGTGTCTCGGTGATGTCTACGTCAAATATGGATTATTTAAAAAGGTATTCACCGTAGACTGGTGATCGGTCTACGGTATTTACCTTACACTCTGTCAACGGTTCCCATATCTAATATATAATCTATCTATAGTGATAAATTGCGTAAACCTGTGAAGTAACTAAAACTTGTTAAACCGCTGTTTAGTGCATCAAAGCTTAGGCCAGTCTGTACCTAAACCATTTTAAGCTAAGTACATACCTAGTGTTTAAGTGAAATCTATTTTTTACCGTAGTCAGTCACGCTTAGCGACTATTATGTTGTCATAAAATTTCAAACAGTTTTGTCAATTGCTGTCATTTTGGTTCCCAATATTGTCACATGCTGTAATTTAGTAGCATAGCAAATCACGTGATGACAGCTTACGTACGAGTTAGTATTAGGTAACAGAAGATGATGCTAATAAAACGTCAATAAAAAACTTGCGAGTTACGATCTAGATTGGTTATCTGATGATTTGTGCAATTTCGTGTTTCTTGCAGCAGTGTGTTTAGACTTGCCACTTACTTGTGAGTTCTGCACGATATGGAAGAAGGATAATAATAGCAAAAAAATTATAACAATAGCTAGGTATATCAAATTTTTGAAATGTTTGTTGGTTATTAAATTATTCTAGATCCAACAAAGCTATCGGTAGTTATACAGGATGCCACGTAATATGTGTACTTAGTCGCAAGGGGGTGATTCTGGACCTCGAGGGGATCAACTAGTGAAT
Organism: Eupithecia inturbata; assembly: GCA_963662085.1. Taxonomy (NCBI): domain Eukaryota; kingdom Metazoa; phylum Arthropoda; class Insecta; order Lepidoptera; family Geometridae; genus Eupithecia; species Eupithecia inturbata. The sequence goes on from OY759195.1 coordinate 8,737,209, forward strand.
AACACTTCAACTGTAATAACAAAAAATTTAACAGGTCTCCAAACAAGTGAAAATTTGATGTTCTTTGAAAATGTTACATGATTTTTAAGGTACGGAACCCTTTGTGAGCAAGTCGACTCGCACTTGGCGATTTATATTTTTATTTATTTTTTATTTTTGCGTTAAGTAATTTGAGTTACCAACTGACCAGCGTAACTTGATGTTAAAATAATTTATAAGTCTTGCAACTCTACTAAGGTACTTAAGTTTATGCCATCATCATTTGAAGACATTCATCATAGCAGTAAAATATTTCATAGTTATTTACAGTGAAGACTCATTATAGTTGTCTAATAGACGTTAAAATACCTGTTACATACAGTAGGTAAGTATCATAAAATTACTTGATTAAGGTTAAAATTACCAAGCATCGACCTTTAGAGGCGTATTGCTTACACCACGTTGAAACAAAACAATACATATAATCGTCTATAAGTGGGAACCTAAATTTTCAAGAATATGGATACGTAATCGTCCCAATCGCAACCGTTGTTATCGCGATCACCTTCTCGTCTTTAACATAAAGTACATTATGTACATAAAAGGGTACCTATATATTTTGATTAATTCACGTCTTAATACTAACAATGACTTGTTATGTATAGCTGATTCTTCCTAGTCCATAAAGATCAATTTTTATTGATGTTGTTAGTCGGTATTACCATCACTGGTCCATCTTGTGCCCACGTAATTGATTAATCTACAAGTAAAATCATTATCTATTGACGACTAAACCACCTTGATCCCCTTGACCACCTTGGATCCAACTTATGGTTCGGTGCATTGTTCACCAGCCATTGTGTCTCCGGTGCACGCATGGTGGAGAATTTTAGTGTTGCTTTTATTAAAATGATCCTAGTTTTACCATTGTGGTAATCGGTAAATCAGCCACGGCTGATTTACCGATTCGTCATTTCACTTAAAGTTAAGTATTATTAGTACCTACGTACATTATACATGAATTAGATTTATTACAAATAAATTGTTGGAATAAAGTTAACTTCATTAAAAACAAGCCAATAATAATACAGTCAATTATAATTTGGATAAGCGAGATATTTTATGCTGCTACTAATTGACGGAGCAAGCCAATTGATTGGTACAAAACCAAAGACTCGAACCATTTGGACGGTACATTTTATGGTTGAAGGTAAAAAACTGTAGTCCGTCTAAGCACGGAGAGCGTTGGCTTACCACGATGCACAGTTAGGAATCGTAAAATAGCTTTTGATCATCTGCTTATAACAGTATCAATGCTACAACAGAAGAATGAATAGCACCGAATACTAACATTCAACAAAGCAAGAAAATATATTCTATGAAAATATGAATGATTATTTTACTAAAAGTCCTGGTACTTACCGTGGGTAATAAAACCCATATTACCCACGGTAAGTATCTGGCAACAACCTTCTCTCTGTTCATCCCCGCGGGTCCGGATTTACCCTATTTCGGCTTAGTACACTTACTCTTTGGTACCTTGTTGTAGGACCGGGTTTAATCAATAAAAAATTGCTCTACATTGTTATGGGCAGTGCAATGAAATGTGAGAAAGTATACTTACATAGAATTTCTCACATTTACCTACTTATATATTTTAGGTACATACCTAAAATAGAACAACATTTAATTGACCTTTAGTTTTCTATACATAAATGTAACTTTAAACAAGGAATGATTTAAAAAAAATAGTTTTTGAACCACTAACTCTTTTTAACCGTCTTCAGGTTCTCAGTTCGTCTGTATGTTTTTTTTTACGACGACAGAGATGGCGCGGCGGGCGAAGGTCCGCCTGCGATGCAGGATGTTGCGGGTTCGATTCCCGCTTTGGAACAAATGTTTGTACGATCTGCAAATATTTGTTCCAGGTGTTCTGGGTATTTATAGGTAATAATAAATATCTATCTATGTAAAGTATTGTATTAACTATATCAGTCATCTAGTACCCATAACACAAGCTCTGCTTAGCTAGGGGCTAGATGATGCTGTGTGGGTTGTCCAGCATTGATAATAGTTAATTAATAATATGTATGTATGTTACTTGATATATCCGCCTATGGTTAACCGGTTTTACTGATTCTTTCAAATTTATTGTATAGAGAATGATCCCGAGGTGGTCACATAAATTTTATTTCCGAGGGATTAGTATTTATCCCGTTAAACTTAAAAAGCAACGTAATATTTTTGGAGAATGACGACTAGCTACAACAGTATTAGTGATATCTCCGCCAATTATTAATAGATTTTGATGATTCTTTCGTTGTTGTATCAAAATTGATTTTAAGGTGGTCCCCATAAATTTTATTCTCAAGGAATTGCTATACATGTGCGCTATAAAACATAGGTTTGTAAAAATTTGTCACAATATGATCATTTTACTATCACCATACTTTTCTTTTTACTAGCACCAGGTTTCCATAGCAACGGGCGTCAACAGTTTCATCCATGTGTCATCAAACTAAATATTATTTATTCTCGAACTGAATGGTCTGTTGCGTGACGATGGTAAGAGGCCTGACGGCATGACACTAGTCCCATGGGAGTTGGGGAGGCCCATTGTGTGGGACGCTACATGCGTCGACACACTTGCGCCTTCCCATCTTCCGACGACATCCATAAGGGCTGGTGCGGCGGCAGATTTGGCCGAGGATCTCAAGAGACGCAAATATGCAGGTCTCGACAGAGCCTACATATTTGCTCCCTTTGGGGTCGAGACCCTAGGTCCGTGGGGTACCGAGGCTCTCCGGGTTTTTAAAAATTATCTGAGCGTCTGGTCGACGCGACGCGTGACCCGAGAGCTGGCGGATATCTGGCGCAGCGCATCAGCATTGCCGTACAGCGGGGCAATGTAGCCAGCGTCTTGGGGACGCTTCCGACTGATATTGATATGGATCAGTTGAGCTACCTGTAGATTGTTTGCAACGGTCTGCAGTTGGCTTAATTGTTTCAATTGTAAATACTAGTTCTAATTTGTTTTTATTATTGAATTGTAATTTTCTTTGTCAATAAAGATTTGCCCCAACTAAATTAGACTTGAATAATAACTAGATGTAGTCAGTGTCTCAATTTTTTGCACGTGAACTACACCTTCGGTCAGGGAAAGTCAGGAAGGGGTGATTTCGTTCGTCCGAGACATAGATGAATATTATCTACCGGAATTTGAAGTCAGTTTATCGTTTTTTGAAACTCGCTAAATTATTGATGAGTTATCTTTTCAGCGATGTATTCGATGACAGTACAGACTTAGAAAATCGATAGTTACCGACCGAGTAATATGTATGATAGAATGAACGAGCCTCAGCTTAACGTTTGGATGACAGATGACAGGTCAGGTACAAGGTCATTGACCTACAAGGAGCCTCGTAATCTCCTCTACGACTTGCTACGGTATCTTTAGATAGCCTTTACTAAAATAAAACTGACTTAAAGCATTAAGTAGGTAGGTATGTTATGCAGGTAGGGATGTGTGTAACAGAAAAACAAGGTCAAATTGTGATAATCACTCCTACCTGCTTGTTAATCAGAATTTGGTCAAGGTTTATTTGATCAATATATTATAAAGGAAGCTGCAATAAACATGCTACCTGACAAACTTGGTAGATAGAGTCACCCATAAAACTTCAATTATACCAAACACCGTATTCTATGACATAAAGAAGATAATAATAACTGTTATCTCTCCAAATACAGGTTCATGCTAATAATGACAGTAAACTATGACCTATTCGCACAAAGAAGTAGACCTAGACCCAAATTAAAAACAAATAACTTAAAATCCTCATATTCTGATGTCAATAACCAACACCATGCTCGTATTGATGGGCCGACCTTGCGGCTTGCAACACGTTGCATTCACCATTGCAAAACTAGTGACACCGGTGTGTAGGAACCTAGGAGCTATGGGAGTGGAGTGGTAGTTTAATACGACCTTATACAGGCTAGTTGAAGGTACAGTCATCAGCGAAAAGCGTTGAACAAATGAGGAGACTACATACCCCCGTGTTCACACAAGGCAACAGAAAACGCTTTACCACAGCATTCCTAAAGCCGCTGAACTCGAAAGACAACAGAAGTGGCTGAACAAAATATACTTACTTTACAGCTATGTGTGTAGTACTCGTTCAACGCTTTTAGGCGGTAACTGTGAGGTTTTATAGGGCCAATAGTAAATTTTTTATTGCAAACGTAACCATCAATTAGTTACAAATAGTCGAATAGATTATACTTACTATGTTGAGATATTTTACGAGTGACGCCAGGCCAAAAACCAGCAATGAAACATATTACGAGAGACGAATTTATTGATAACTTTTTAGATGACCTGCCTAGGCCTGCGCCCAGCAGTGAACCAGTATAGGCTGTAGATGATGATGATGATTATCTTCCTACAATATTTACTTATTTTATTTATATACTTAACGCGCATAGCATCTTAAGATATCTTAAGATATTCTGGAAGTTGCTAAACAGTAGATACCATCCTACCTAGTTTGTGCTAGTATCAATCGATATAATTACTAATTAGGTAACTACTGCAGCGTTAGGTTAGGTTAGTTATATAATCTTTACACTGGTAAACATTTAAACAATATAACTTAACAAAAATATATACTGATATATTTTTACAAAGGACATAAAATATTTCTTCATAGGTTTATCTTATTTCGAAAGTAGCAAAGTTCAAGTTGTATGAAGTGGTATAATATTTCGCGAAATTAACATTAATTGTAGCCATTATACATTATAATCGTTGTAATACTTTTTTCTAGCTCTAGCTTATGGTACAATTTCATAACTGTTTTTTAAAAAGTAATTAAATATGAATTTCTATAAAACTTGTATCTTCTTACTCATTGCGTATTTGTTAATTTATAGCCAGTTTAATTCAGCTAATTTTATTTTGATTGGTCGTCTTCGAAGGAAGTGAGATTTTTGTTGGTCCTGAAAACTAGCAAAATTTTAATACGTCCTATGGAATGATGCCCTCGATTTTATTTCCTAATCCTTTCTGATTTTAACACACTGTAGCTACAACGGATTCTCTGGCTATCCACATGGCTACCTACCTAAATACATACCTACCTTTGATACATATATATACGTAATACTAAAACACCCCTTCTTTGTTTCAGGTACAAACCATATCACCAAAAAGTGATGAACAGTACATAACCCAAAATGTCAGTGGAAACGCAAGAATACATAAACGGAATGAGGCCGGGTCCTCTCACCCGGGAGATCCCGGAGTGTATGCGGGACAAATACACCGTCGTGCAAACAATTATAGACCTTATAGTGTTTGTTACTGTCGCGATAGGGCATGTGGTGCAGTCTGTGTGGAGGACAATAGTGGGGGTGAAGAAGCGGGATCTTAAGGGGGGAGTTGCAGTGGTAACGGGGGGAGGCGGGGGATTGGGGAGTCTCATTGCGCTGAGACTGGCGAGGCTAGGGTGCACCGTGGTGCTCTGGGACATCAATAAGCAAGGTCAGTGTTTTGTCATTTCACTCAAAATTATCTTTAGCAAACTTGCAAGCAGCAACGTAAGATGTTGCTGCTTGCAATGCAAGCACCTCTCAAAGAAATCGACTCACGATCCTACTATGTTTTTATGTAAGACCACTATTTAATACTATCGCCAAAAAGTTTTACCTACTTGAAAGATTTTCTTTAGCGCTACAAAACTATGCAAAAAAATATCTATCTATGTAAGTAATATATTATGTATATCAGGTATCTAGTACCCCTCCTTCTTCTTTGTACTTTGGTTCTGTGGGGATTGTCCAGCATTATATTATTATGCTGGCGCCATTCAAGCAAAAAAAAACATTTGAAAACCTTAAAACAATTTATAAATATGGCGTGCTTTGGTTATACAAGTTATAGTAACACATCACAATCAATCGTAGATCTGCGTTCTTTTTTTCATATTTAACATCTAAACAATTATATTCAAGGCCAATCTTTATTTTAGCTGTGAGACTCTTGTAACTCAAATATTTTGATCAATCCTATTTATATTCAACAATTTACATGCAACAACATTAAATATTGAATCTTTGAATTTGGAATCGGGTTGGTCAACTAATCCAGTAGGCTTCAATGGAAAAATACAACATTTTATGTTTTTTCACTCGTCATGTATCGCTCGCGGCATGCAGTTGCGAAAAGTGCCTAGGTTTGCGCATGTAAAACCTTCTTACTGATACTTCCCCATGTTTAGTGTATGAGAGGATGATGATGTGAAAACCTCATTTCTAAGGCACAGATAAATAATAATTGGTAGGCTCTCTAGGTAACAGTACAACACTTATTATTCTCGCTCACGTGCCCAGATGGTAATCACAGTGATATATACGACGGGCTTGCACTGCGTATCTAATTAAATTAATTAGATATTTCTTACCTATTTTACGCAAACTGCAGTAATCGCAAACAATCCAAGCGATTGTTGCATGAAGGTTATAAGTCGTGTAGATAAATAATGGGATTGAAGATGACAGCGAGACAGTATGCTGTCCCGCTTAGAATACTTTTGACATATCATCTACAATCCCATTCTTTATCTACACGACTCATACCTACAATCTCACAGAGTAATCGAAATGTTACGCTGGAGTTTTGCACGTATCTAAACTATTTAGTCAAATATTCCATATAATTTATCTAGCTAGAACAAAAACAATAACTTTACCTGGTGTTGCTCTACCAAAAAACTATACCTACCCAGTTACATTAATCGTACCGAGTTTGGCACTTGGTAACCGTTGGTATTTTGACCAAATCCTGTTCTGTCGATTCTTATTATTCTGTAATACCTATTCAACCTTTTGTGCTTAAATTACAATCCAAATAACTGATAGTGGCGTCATTATTGATTGAAAGCAAAATAAAACAATGCATCATTTAATATTTCCATAAATGTTTTGGTTAGTGCGTCATGGAGTGATGATAACATAAGCAAATTAATTATTATTTTTGCATAGGTAGTGCCGTCAGCAACGAAAGTCACTAAACTCGAATTTATTTACAAAATGACTGAGGTGTTCAGCAATTTATGGAATAAATTGTGATTCACCAATAAACAAAAATATAAATGGTTGGCAAGTATTGTGTTGTGTTTAGAGTTGTAAAGAAAATTTTGAACTCATTTTCATATATTTCTTAATATTTTTTCATAATTACCTTTATTATCAAAGAAAATTACAATCAAATAATAGAAACAAATTACGAGTACCTAGTACTTTCATATTATTATTAGTAGTAGGTATTTAATTTTGGACAGAAATAGGTACCGTTCCTGCATAACTATTTCTGATTATTTTTAATTTGTGTTCAGTGGCTTCCGATGTGTAAAACAATGGCGTCGAATTTTGGCACAAAACCAATGCTTGCATATCTTTATGACGACCTCTGTGGCGCTGCGGGCAAAGACCCACCTGCGACGCAGGAGGTTGCGTTGCGAGCTCGATTCCCGCCTCGGGACAAATGTTTGTACGATCTGCAAATATATTTGTTGTTTTTATTAGTTGTTTTTATGATACTTAATGTTCGCCTCGGGACAAATGTTTGTACGATCTGCAGATATATTTGTTCCGGGTGTTCTGTATGTTTTCATAGATAGATATTTTTTATGATACTTAATATCTATTTCTTAAAAATCTAAGGCATTACCAGAAGGCAGAGTGCCCAGAATGCTGGCAGCATTGCCACGTCAATGCTAATTCGTTGACCGAAATAGAAGCCAGCATTCCGATCACCTGTCGACTCTACAAGAAGTTTGGTAAGATCGAATAATTAAATAATCTTTTTTATAATACTTAACTATGTAAGTATCATAAAAAAGTAAATAGTAGTAAAAAGTAAAGTAAGTAGTAGTAGTGTATTTTATTAAGTACATATTATGTCAGAGTATTATGTTGTGTGAATTGTCCAGCATTATTTATTTATTTATAATTGAGTCAATTCCGAAGAGACTAGAGCAGCATCAAATTTTTCAAATTATAGTTTTAAGAAGAATCCCCGTTGTTTTGATAAATTAGTGAATTAAGTTACAAACAAGTCTGTGTCAGATGTGTGTTTAGGTAATGTTTTGCGATGTTATTGCAAAACTATCCATCTTCACGCACGAAAATCAGTAACCTGCGTGCGCAGGCGCAAAAGTCCAGAGTAGTTTCTGAGGTTTCCCAACGCACGCTCGGTATGTCCACACGTTTTGCTCTACACTTATATCAGTAAGGATTAGCTAATTTATGCTTAGATACGTGGAGATAAAGTTTAAAATTGCTCCGAAACTTCGTGGTCATGGAAACGTATCATTTTCGTAGGGGATTTGGGACTGTCCATATCCGCACGGTAGAGACGCTGTACCAAATCCAAATTTATTTGACGTTTTGACAAGCTTTCATGAGTATAGTGCGAGTCGACTCGCACACGAAGGGTTCCGTAACGTAAAAACCAGGCAACTTTTTCAAAGAACATCCAATTTTTACTTGTTCGGAGACCCCTTTAAATTTTCAACTTTATTTTATTTTTAGATTTTTTTTGTTATTACAGATGAAGTGTTACTTAATTATAAAAAGTTCATGTGTCTACCTATTGTAGTTCAAGAGATACAGCCTTGACAAATCAAGAGCAAAAATAACCAACAAAATCACGTTTGTTGTATGGGAGCCCCATTTAATTTTGATATTTATTTTATTTTTATCAAATGTTGTATAGCGGCAAGATACATTAACTAAAAATTTCAACTGTCTACCTCTTACGGTTCATGAGATATAGCCACGTGACAGACGGACGGACGGAGGGACGGACAGCGGAGGCTTAGTAATAGAGTCCACTTTGACCTCTCACACTCAAATTACTGGACGGTTCAGGCGGAAATTTTGCGTAGGTACTTCTAGGCGTGGATTAGCATCAAGCGCAAAACGCGTGCGAAGCTACGGGCGAAGTTATACTATACGTCAAACTGATCAGACGAAGCTGCTGATCTTCTGGAGGCCTATTCGGAAAACGAAAACCGAAGATTCGGATTCATTTTCTTGCAAAACCTAAACTTTTTGTCACCTACATAAGATAGCATTTACATGAAAACGAATCTGAAACTTAGATTTTCGATTTTACGGGTAGGTACTGGCTCTGATTATCTTTCGATCATCCGTTTACTGTGGCCGTAGTAGCTAGCCTTCTCTACCCAATCACGTAATGAATCTCAATGTCAAATATTTTTGCTTATGTCAAATAGTTTTGCTGGTTCAGTGCTGTCGAAATACTTGTCGTGCCAACACTGTTCTAAGGTCAAAGTTGATTTCGCAACACTCCTCTCAGCACTCATCGAAATAAGAATAATTACATGCGCATTACAAAGCACATAACTGCTCGAGGCATGTAGAGACGACATTCTATTTATCAATATCTATCTAGGTATGTATATAAAAATGAATCCCTATTTTCCTTGATCACGGCATCACGCGTGAACGTCTGGACCGATTTCGCTAATTCTTTTTTGGTTGTGTTTGTTATTGTCAGGAGAAGGTGCTTATGAAAGAAAAAATAAAGAAAGTTGCGCGGAAAATTGGAAAATTTAGACATATCAATTCGAAATCAATATTCATAGTAGCTAGTTGACAATAGTTTTAAGTCTTGAGCATGTAAAGACAGAGTCGAGATCCCAAAGTAGTTTTCCGTTTCCCAGTGGCATAAGGACAGGGAGATCTTAATATTAAACCGTTTGCCGTTTACTGTATCTAGTCTCTCTCTCTTTCTCTCTCTCATAGCTATTATTTACATATGACGGTGGGATCTGCTTTTCTCGTCTTTGTCTTCTTGTCGACTTCGTTCTAATGTATGCTTAGTCCGCAGCAAATGGAACTATTTCGAATCAGCAGAGTGGGGGATTTACACGCGTATTTTCCTTGAAGGAAGCCTTCCATGTTTTTTTCCGTTCACTGGTACTATACATATGAATAATGAAGTGCGTTTTAGTTTTTGTAAGAAACATTTATTTGTATATAAACTTCAAGCATTGGAGGTCTCTTCTGTGCCTCCAATCAAGTCCTCTTTATGTGCACTCTATCAGAATGAAGTAATAAATAATGATTATGAACTTAAGCTTTATATTTTTATAGTGGATCTAATGGAGTTTGTCCACCTAGTAAGCTAAGTAAAGGTCACTCTACTGTTGGTTCTGCGTCTTAACTTCCTACTGGTAATCAAACACTCGTAATCACTCATTTAGTTGTTTCTTCTACTACTGGTAACTGCAAATACAAATTAAACGCTTCTCATTATATAGGAAGATATAATTTTGAATAGTAAGTACTTATACTTTAAAAGTTATCTGAGGGTCTGGTCGAAGCGACGCGTGACCCGAGAGCTGGCGGGTATCTGGCGCAGCGCATCAGCATTGCCATACAGCGGGGCAATGCAGCTAGCGTCTTGGGGACGCTTCCGACTATTATTGATATGGCTCAGTTGAGCTACCTGTAGATTGTTTGCAACAGTCTGCAGTTAGCTTAATTGTTTCAATTGTAAATACTAGTTCTAATTTGTTTTTATTATTGAATTTAGGGATCTTTATTGATAAAGAAAATTACATTTTCTTTGTCAATAAAGATCCCTAAAAATCAGCATATTACCAAAAGCTCCATTATATCACTTATATTAACCGTACTAACTTATATTAACTACTTACTTATTATTTTTTCTCTGTATGTCAAATTTAAGGTATATATTGATATGGACCGTAGAATTAGTTAATAAGATCTATACCGTACTTCTTCTAATGTTGTCTGATATAAATGTATTATTATTATTAACTCTTCAACGTTAACTCCCTTAAATAAATAATAGCATCATTAGCATCGCAATCAGGCAAAAAATACTCTTGACCCCCTACATACATACATACATGTGGGGTCAAGAGTATATTTTGAGTATTCTATAGGCGAAAGTTAATGTTTGTTACCTAAGCCCTCCGAAACTACTTCAGCAGCAGTAAGTACACAGATAAAAGATCACGATAAAATTTTGCGTAGATGTAGAACTAAATCTATTCTAAATAATGAGTTACTTTTTATCCGAGAATTACTCGTGCAAAGCAGCGGGCAGAAGTGTATTTAAAACCCGTTCTTTTGCTAACGTTTTCTTTTTTATCTGTTTTTGTTAAGTTTTCAATTACAAATGTCTTTGTTTACATACTATATCTCGGTTTCTAGGACCAAGTAAGTATAGATGTTAGCATCTAACATCTAACGTACCACGAATGAAGCCGCAGGCACGTGATAGCGTCATTAGTTGAAACTTTTAAGTACATTCGAGTGCTTGACCTTCTCTCTTTGTTTACTTTTTCACTAGTTTCTGCCCGCGACTTCGCACGCGTCATATTTTTTTTTTCTATTGTTTGTTCCGCCTTTTTTCCCTCCGATATGGATCGGAGACATTTTTTAGGCTAACATTTTGCTTAGATCAGCTGTTTAATTTAATATTTAAGCGATCAGTGCAATTCGCATCTGGTCGTGTCGTTGTTAAACACTTTCTCGTAGGTTATGGTTATGTTATGATTTGGATACTTTTCTTTTTATTAAATTTTTTTTTTAAACTTTTTTTTACTATTATTACGCGTCATTTCTATGGATACGTTTTATGGTTATTTATATCCCAAGGGAACTGTTTTATGGAATAAAAAGTATACTTATGTTTGATTCCAGGCTTAGAGCTACATCTATGAAAAATTTCAGCCCGATCGGTTCAGTCGTTATGGCGTCAAGAGGCAACACACATCTATCCATCCATACATCTAAACATTCAAACTTTCGCGTTTATAATATTATTGTGATGTGGTTTATCTTACGTCTATGTTATTTTAAACCGAAGATAAGTATGTATGTGCTTACTTACTCAGTTAATTCTTATTTACAGTTACGGTAATTTGTAAAGTAGATAACGGTAGATAAGTAAATTACTAATTTATTTAATGGAAATTTACAAGGCAAAGAAGTTAGAAACTTAAGAAAGAATTAGGTATTATTCTTTGAATATAAATTAACAAAAATAAAACAGTTTTAGGACTACCTTTTGTCAAACATAGACATTATAAGGGGGGGTATGACTATTTTGTAAAGTTATTTCAAAAAGTATAAAACCTACAGAAATTTCAAAAATTGTTATGAAATGTACAAACTGATTCCTTTCATTTGATACCCCACTTGACCATGTTGGTGTCTTTTGAAATTTCGACATCACAATTATCATAATTTGTAATGAAAATGTTCATCTCATTTTACATTTTTTTATCCTTTAATCTGTACAGACGCATGAAATGTGTTATCATTCAAAATTTCAAGTTACTTGCTGCTGGAGTTGCTGAGATATTAATGATGGAAAAAAGGACAGAAAAACGAGACCCTATGGGTTTCGAAACCGATCTCCAATCTTCGAAACTCTAAAAACATACATGTATGTTCTCCTCCTTTTTTCGAAGTCGGTTAAAAACCGATATCAGTAGTGGGACCCAAAGGGGTCTTTAGATTACCTACTAGGTTAACTGTACATATTTAGCCTAATTATTAAGAGTATTATAATAACCTTGTTCTCCCTTTTGTCTTCTAATAGCTGGCACGTTTTCAAGCAATTTGGATCAAATTTAAAAGTAATGAAGCATACTACTACTTTAATTAATTAATCGTTATTAGGATAATGCTCCGGATTTTTTATTCATGCGATTTTAATGCGTTTTACAAAATAGCTAAAAACTATTATAACGATTCCTTTATCCTACTTAGATACGAAAAGTCAATTATACTATAAACAAAGAGGGTTTGAAGATTTTTGTATGGAGGACATGTTATACTTTTATCAAAATCGCTGAAAAAAATAATACAATGCGTACAGTATAATTTCTATATTTGGATAGAAGACACTAAAACAAATAAAAAATGCCATATCTTGTCCTAAAGCGTCAGGCTTCTGAGATATTCGCAAATGAAAAAACTACCTATATTTTTTCTTGATCTCAGAAACCTGACGCTTTAGGAGATTTTGTTATGCAAGTCAGCATGTAACAAACACTACTTATCAAGTTATTGCTTATTTACAAGAAAACTACACAGCTTATGAAGAAAATGGATCAAGGAACCCTTCGATCAATTATATCAATTGATCGAAGAAGGAACCAAAAAATTTGATAAGTAATTTCAATGGACCGCAGGGTTCGTGAGATCTCGACCAAATTATGTGCGAAACGGTGCACTTTCATGTTTTTTTATCGTATATTTTTTTCGCTATCGTTTTTTCACATACAAAAAACCAAATAAGAATATAGAATTTAATGTAATTCGAGTTTTTTATCACGGGGATCCCGTGAGTACTGAGATCTTGGCCTAGCTTGACAAACAAACCCGTCAGGTTCGCATCTAGAGTTTTGATGTTGTTTATTATTACACCTACCTAATTCAGCAAAAATACCTACAATAGGGCCGGGCCTTGTTTGTGTCATAGCTTTTTATAACATCAAAAAAATGTCCCTATAGTATAGTTCACATGTCAAAAGTTAAAGGTACGTTACTGCCTATTGTTTTAAAACTTCAGACACGTCTCTGCAAACACTTTTAAAAATAAACTTAACAAAGGAAACTCTGTCCTATTGTGTTAAATGTTTTTTGTGTGAACCTAATATTTATTTAAGGAATTTACTCAGGCCTTTGTATTATCTGAAGGCCTGAGATAATTCAGTTTGTATTGGACTTACCAAATGAAATATTTAACCAATAAATGCAAGAAATAAGATGATACCCTGATAATTGTAATTTTTTAATTGAAATTACCAGTCTACCTGGTTTTAACTTGAATAAAGCTAGGAATAACATTATTGATGAACGTCAACACTGATTTTCTTTAAACATAAACATAGCTAGCTAATCAAGAAAGAACACAATCGTTCTCAAATCAATGCAGGAACTACGATGCGTTGGGGGTTAGAATCTCGAAACAAATACTTGTCTAGCGAAATAAATACCCACTGTACTTATATTGATACGATGTCGACGTCTCGGTCGCAAAAGGTGATCGTTAAACCATTGTTCCTTTCCTACAACGTAGCATAATAATAGGTCACGCGCGATGCAATGCATTGCTCCGAGTGTAAACTCGAGACATACAGTTGTCAAGATTTACCCTGACACTATGCAATTTATGTAATTACTACTGGAACACAGCACAGCATCGCAGAGCAAGCAGAGTTTGTGGTGTTGTGCTGGTAAGCGTTATTTCCAGGTAAGATTACATGAATATATATGCACACACCTTATTTCTTTTTTTATTATTATATTATTAATTTATGGTATACAAATTTTACTTTTCTAAGGCCCGTATTATGAAAGCTTGCTCAGTCATCGATCTATTCTTGAGTAACGCTTTTCTATGGCATATACGTCACTGAAGCATAGACCGATCTTTAACTGAGCAGGCAGACCTAAGTGCTTATTTTGGAAGAAATAAAGTTATTGGAATCTGAAATCTGTCAAATATATAAAAACTTTCCGAGGCAATTAAGCTCCATCTGATTCTCTACAATTTCATATATTTAAGCTATCTTAAAAACCTCTTAACTTTTAGTTATCTTTTACTCTATAGTAAATAGTTGAAATCAAATGTAGGTAGTTAGTTCCGAAAGGTGATTCTCTTAATCTTTTTCACAAATAAAACAGCTCATCTTTTAAAGTAAGCATCAACAACAAAATACAGATTTTACGTCCCCCGATGATTGAGAGAAAGGTCGTAATCGTAAATGGTTTATTTATCTCTCGTTCAATGTAACTTGTGCATTTTACTGCAGATTGCAAACTTTCCACGGTAGAAAAGTTAAGTTTTCGTATAGTGGAGGGAAATGAACATGTTGATATAATAATCAGATGAAGGTGTCGTTTATTTATTCAAAACGTAGGTGTAATTTATCGCAGAAATTTATTTTACTTCTTCAACTTCAATAATAGGTATACATGTGTTTATTTTTAATAATCTGTGACATTTTATCTACTCTTTTCTTACCGAGACAAAATTTTTGTGAGGTTTTAATGGGGTGGTGGCATTTACCGTGTATAATTTTTTTGTTAAACATGTTCTTTTTAATAAAATTGGGAAACTCATGTACCTAGTTTTTTTTGTAAGCTACAACACTACATAATGTGAATTTCCCAATTTTTTTGTAACGATAACGCAATTTTTAAGTTTTTTTAAGAAGTTCCTTCTATTTTTGAAATCGAATTATATTGTGCGCCAAAAAGGTTACCTATGTTGAAAAGGTTTCGTTGCACCACTCTCAATGTTAACACCAAAGAGTTTTTACTACCTTCGCTGTGTCAACTTTGTCCTCGGTTTATTTGAAAACAAGCGATTCTTGCAACTTTCCCATACAAACAGCTTGTTTAGCACTTTCGTGCGAAATTACACATTGTGTTGATGTCGCGCCATACAATTTGAAGAGGATGAAATTATACATAAGTCTACTGTCCAGTACAATCATAAACTAGGAATCGCAATCAATATGCCTACCATAGCTTGTCATAAATAGCTAAATTGCCTGCATCATTCTAAGACTGCATCTGATGATTAACATGATTGCGCTCCATCATTATTACCAACGGTAAAACACACCTGTACTGTAGAATATCTACATTCACGTAGAATAGACGGTATCTCAGGAACTCATTTAATTTTATTAAAACTTTAATGGTGGTATTTTATTTTTTACTTTACACTAGGCACTTTTAAATTATGATTGTGCTGTGAAAGATTTTGACGATAGCAAGCATGTATCAGAAAATTTGTTACTTTAGGGCCTAAAGTTAATTGAGGGTTTCGAGGGACCAACATAGGAATACCGAGTATTCCTCTTATTAAGTTATTTTATTTCCGAAGTGGCCGAACATATTTCAAGTAAATTTATGGTAATTCTGATCCAAAGTTAAAGGAAGTTCTCGCGACTCAGCAAACGTAGTGTAGAACGCCCTCCGGCCAGGTGAGGACCTGCGAAATACTGCAGGCAGATGCTGTATGCGGCAAGATGAAGACAGGGTGCTTGGTACTCATTAGGGGCGGATTTCCAGCAGTGGACTAATATACGTTGATGATGATGATGTTAAAGGATACAGGGTAAATTCTAAGAAAAGCTTGCTGAGCTTGCTGATTCTGCTAAACAAGTCGTCAGTGTCTTAGGTAATTTCCGAACAAAGTGACATTGAATTCCAAAAGTTATATTATCTATCATGTCATATCTTTAGGTAACTATTTACCAATTAATGGCAAATTACTTCAAACAATTAAGTAATGATAATTTGTTTTGTTTCACTGTCAATCTACGAGGACCTCATGACTCCTCTCGGGGCTCTTGAACTTAACACTGACATTGTATTCAATAACAAGCCTGCCTACCTGCTTATATACGGTACATACGGTAGGTAAGCAAAAACTTGTGTGTCACGCCTTTCAAGAAGCAAGTTGGGGAGACCATTGACTCTTGTTTTGAATTAGCAGCGGGTTTTGCCAACTTTTCGTAAAAAAAATGTCAGTCATGGTTAAAAAAATAAGGGTGTTTATCTAATAGTTTATTACTGAGATTATAGAGCAGGTTCAGCTTGCTGAAACATTTACTAGTTCATTAAAAATGTTTACAGAAAACTCAGTACCTAAATATATGTATTTTTATGTTAAAAACGGCTGGAAACGGGTTTTTTTAGCAAGTCAGTACTAGGATCACACTTGTTCGAAATTTCACTTTAAAAATATACCGCCAAGTGCGAAACGCACACGAAATTAATACACATTCTCTGAAAATTTCAACTGTCTACCTCTTACGGTTTATGACATAGAGCCCTGTGACAGACGGACGGACGGACGGGCAGCGGAGGCTTATTAATAGGGTTCCGTTTACACCCTTCGGGTATGGAACCCTAAAAATCAATGGGTAGTTCGATATATTTTAATTTTAAAGAAATTAAATTACTATATATCGGAGAAACAAGCAAATCCTAGGCTATTTGTACCTATACTAAAAAGTACTGCTGGATTGTTTATCTTTTTACTCTTGGTACATAACCTCAAATTAGGTTTCTTGTTCTTGATTATTAAACACATTAAAGACAACAAAGTGCGTACTTACCGAATTGAGATCCTTTCTTCATTAAATATTGTTATCAATTTTATATTTATCTCTACTACAAGAATGTGAATTATATTTTATTTTTTGGATTGTTATTGGATTATTGGATTTGCTGACATAATTTGCAGCAAAATTACAAATAGATCATAGTTAGGTGACTCCCTACAACACGGACGTAATTGAGTCGTTTGCAAAATATTTGTACGTCACAAAATTGTCAGTAAATTGTTTCGTTAGGAAATGTCCGGAAATTGTAAAAGCAAGGCCGTATTCAGACGGCCGTATTTAGGTAATACTAGCTGACTACCCGCGACTTCGTCTGCCTGGATTTTGATTTTTTGCGCGTTATTTTCAGGCTTTAATTTGTGAGGAATCACATTATAATATTATAAATGCGAAAGTTTAGATGGATGGATGGATAAATAGTTGGATGTTTGACTCAATCACGCCAGGACGGCTGAACGGATCTGGATGAAATTTAGCACAGACTTAGATTATAGTGTGGAATAGCACATAGGCTATATTTTATCCCAGAATCCCACGGGGGAGCGGGAACCACGCGGGTGAAACCGTGAGGCGCTGCTAGTAGGCATCTTATAAACTTTAGCACTTAGGTACATAATTAGAAAAAAAATATATTGAAAATGAGTCATTGTTTTATTAAAAAACAAAACATAAAATAAAATTTATTCATATTTTTCAGGGTTTTGCTCTTTAAGTTTTTCAGTATATTTTTTTTGCCGTTCGGCACCGGTCATCGGCATTCTGAAACTAAAAAAAGCTGTTGGATATATTTTGAATAACTAAAACTAAAAACAGAAATAAATATCGCTAGTGTGGGTGGAAAAGCGATTAACACTAAATGCAATAAGGTAAGCGTTGAAAAATATTATTTTTTTTAAACAAAGGTAAATTTTTATCATCTATTAGATCCATGTTTTCATACAAACATGGATCTGATAGAGAAAATTATAACAAATAATAATTTATAAATATTAAGACTTCTTGTCTAGCATTAAAAATAATATTGGCATTTTGTATCCAATAAATGTTTTTTTATTCATTTAATTTAGTGCGCGGTAACCTATAATAAAGATATTCAGTAGTTACTTAAAAATAATCTGTAAACATTTATTTATTTGCTCTTTTTTCTATGTATAGTAAAAAAAATCTAATTATGTATTGTATTATATTATGTTATCAGTTATCTAGTACCCATAACACAAGCTCTGCTTAGCTTAGCTTGGGGCTAGATAAAACTGTGTGGATTGTCTAGCATTATTTATTTATCTTTTCTCTACTTTATTTTTATTCGTTAACTACATAAAACACTCATTTTAAAACCTTATTTTCATACTTTACACATGAGACCACCGCTTTACCGTCTACAATTTACTGACGTCCGTAAATGTCAGGAAATTGTTCGTCACTAAACATGTAAAACATAACCTTAAAAAAATTAATACACAAAATGTAATCACATTTACTACTAGATTGAAAGCGTAATCTATTATTCTTGTCATTATTTCAGTATATTACAACCGCGGTAGGAGAATTCTTAAAAATTTACTTACTTATGTTGAGAAGATCTCGTCAGTAAAAGGTATTAATTATTTTTTTCACAATTCACACATAACTTCTGCCGTGTCTCAAAGACAAATAAAAAGGCGGCGCGTCATTGTGATGTTACTTTTCGTGACATGACCAGTGTTGCCAGTGGTTAAAGTTAGATTCCCAAACTTCTTGATACAAAAAGTTGGTTTAATATGTCAATAAATCAATGTTAGGAAATTGTTACGATTGAGAAGGAAAATTTTTTAGATTTTATTCTTAGTTTATTTAACGTAATTTTAAATAGTTTACCTATCCGACATATCACTTAAACATTGCTTTAATGTATGGTAAAAAAAATTAGGAAGTTTAGTACAAAAATCTGATCAAAAATTATAAGTTTCCAATGTCGTCCTAATACCCCTATTAGGACGACATTGGAAACTTATAATTTTTGACAATAAAAAATATATGGTGTCTTTTTGTTACTTTATTTTCACATTCAACTTATGCTGGGATTTGAATCGCAATTCTTTGCTTTTTACCAGGAATAATATGCAGTTATGTTTAAATTAGTCTGTGAAATTAAAAAAAATATTTATTTTAGTCGGAATCATTTTTTTTTCAAAGATTCTTTATGAGGACAAACTTTTTGTAGTAATGTACAAATATTTTGAAAAAGACTCAATTAAGTTTTGTTTGTGACAGTATTTATTTATTTCTAAGCCTGAACTTTGATTTGTATGGAAAATAAAAACATACACATTAAAACATTAACGTAGATGTACTTATTGTGTTTATGTATGATTAAGCTAGGTAGGTGCCTACATATTTTATTTAATTGAGATTAACCTAGCTATTGACGCGGAGTGAGCACTCAGTGAGGCAGTAATGCGGAGCGGAGTTGCGGACTCTGTCAGTGTCCATTGATGCGGAGCTCCCCAGTTTTGTACGAATTCCGCTCCGCTTGCTGGCTCCGCTTCCCGGTTTTGTTTGAATTTTCTAACTAGTTTGCAAATCCCTGTCCACTGAAGCGGACACAGCTCCGCTCCTCTCCTCTCCGCTCCAGTGGACTGTAGAGGATTAGATTAATTGTCGGGTTAATCCTCGCTTTCGTTACTTACATCCTTTCTCAAACCTCCTTTTGTTAGTCGTCGGTGAAAATAGGCAAACTGCACCGTAGACACAATACCGCTAAAAAGCTAAAAGAGTTCACATTGATCTACTGGCTGGTCGAGTGCTACGGCCTTGTTATTATCGGCTCGACTGCAGTTTTGATGCAAATAATGCTGAATCAGCCTGAGGTAACAAGGTTTAAAACTGTAAATAATTTGAAAGGAAATTGGACTTTAGTCCACTCTATTATTTCAATAATTAGGTATCGTTGTTTTGTTACGTAGGTTAGTGTAGTTAGTAATTTTGCAACAGCGTATCCTCTAAGCATGAACTTCAATAGAAAATTGTTTAATAGCTATAATAGCAGATTTATCTTATTTTTTTGCGTGACTAAAATTCATAATTTTGTTTTTGTATTTTATTCCAAAGCACCTCTATTCTTAGAGGGTGTACCATAAACTGACAATATATGGTTACTCAGTCATAATGTGAAAATTAAAGACCTGAGTATTCGCGGGTTAGATAATCAAAACTAAAAACATACTTGTATTAACAACCAATAAGAAATAATAATAAATAAATAATGCTGGGCAATCCACACAGCATCATCTAGCCTCAAGCTAAGCAGAGCTTGTGTTATGGGTACTAGATGACTGATAAACTTACAATACATAACATAGAATTTTAATTTCCTATTTAACATAGATAGATATTTTTTATTATACATAGAAAATGCCTATAACACTCGGAGCAATTATTTACTGATCGTAAAAACCAATGTTAGAACTCTGAAGCTTGACCAACCATCTAAAATAACACTATTTTAGGTAAAAGTATTAATTAACCTGCCATAGATGTCATAAAACATATTTCTTCCTACTATAAACTTATGTTATTATAACGCATGCATTTAAAGTGATTCATGAAGGTAGTCAGATGTTGCGTCAAACAGGTTAAGGTTAAACGGCTAATTCGTGGTGCTTCTTTCGGCGTTTCGACCAGACTTTGTCAAATAAACTCAAGGAAAAAATATCTACTTACACAATATTAAAATTAATCCAAACTAATATTATAAATCCGAAAGTATCTCTACTATCTGTCTGTCTGTTACCTTTCCACGCCTAAATGGCTGAACGGATCTCAATGAAATTTGGCAGGGAGGTACATGGTATCCCGGGGACGGACATGTTAAAATAAAAGAAGGATATGAACGCTGAAATTTAGAATTCGATGAAAGTTACTATTTTAAATCGTGGTACCTTCAAGCGAATGAGCTTTAAAGTATGCCTCCAAATATGACCGGAAATGTACCTACCTAATTATTCAGTAAATTGAGGTTTAAGTTTTTGTAAAAATTATAAATTTTTCAGGAAATAGGCAGGTTTTCATTATATAATACACGGTTAGTGTAAAAACAAAATATGAAATAGGTAGGCACCATTTTGACAGGTAGGTAACTACCAGGAAATATTTTAATTGAAGGCTAGGTACAAAGGTAACAAATCATCTCTTGACTTGACACAAAAACAAGACGTTGAACTTACAACGCAGATTTAACATATTTAATTCTCAGATAAATTGTGGGTTGAACTGCAGACAAAAAACGACATTTAAATTGTTGTACTAGACAGCTAAGCTGCCGATCTCCGTATGCAGTTCAAAACCAGTCAAATCAAGGCATTATTATTATCCCACGAAAAAGCTCTTCAAAAAAAAGACTGCAGGCAGATGCTGGATGCGGCAAGCTGAAGACAGGGCGCTATGGTGCTCATTAGGGGAGGCCTATGCCCAACAGTGGATTAAGATAGATGATTGAGAATTGATGATGATGATGATTAATGTTTATCAAAAGTTTCGCTTGCGACGGGACGGGTCCACTGCCTATTGGACATATGTATGCCTCCTCAGATAAGCGCCTGCCACTTGCAAATTTCACACCCATAATTGGCCAACTCTGAAACATTTTGCCGATATGTGTAATATTCATAAATCTATGTATACAAGGTGCCACGTTATTGGTGCACTAAGCGGAAAGGGGGTCCACCCCCCTCCCGCGAACATTGTTTTTTCTAGCACTTTCCGGGTTTCAAGGTTTTTTACTGAAAAAAAGACTTTCAAAGTTTCATGCCAACTAGCCCATTTCTATGTCAGTTTTTCCTTACATCAGCCTTAAATCCCCTTACATCAGCTGCTCATCAGTAAGGTGCTTGATCTTTCAATCGCTTTTGTTTAAAAGAGTTAGACATGTTAAACATAAGAGTTTTAACTCTCTTTACCACAAAACCGTGTTTAGCGCGTGTCTTTTTAGACAACGTCTAACTCAATTTGTTCAGTCATATTGCAAACAATTCGTTCATCCGTTCGACGAACATACATTAAAAAAAAAACACATACAGCCGAACCTCCTTTTCCAAAAAAATAAAATAAGTCTTAACACAAAGAAAATTACAAATACTTATATAAATGAATAATGCTGGACAGGGTTGTCCAGCATTATTCATTTACACAGCATAGCACAGCCTCAAGCCAAGCAGAGCTTGTGTTATGGGTACCTACTAGATGACTGATATAGTACTTAAAACAATACATTACATAGGTAGATACTTTTTATCATACATAGAAAAACCCAGAACAGAATAAAAACAAATTACAACTAGTATCTATAATTGAAAGTACTATCTGTTTTATAAGGTGATGAATAAAGCATTATCTATCTATCTATCTATTGAAACAGTTGAGCTAACTGCAGACTGTTGCAATCAGCCTGGAGGTAGCTCTACTAAGTATTGTTTATCAAATGCCTCTATGTTTATGAGTTCACCAACAATCTGGTTTGATACAATGTTAACCTCCGTTCTGGTGCAAGAACAACACGCATAGCCATTCATTTTTCAAGACTTCGCGGCCAAGAGCACTGGCTAATTACATACTGGTCTACGTGATTCAGTGAGGTACATCCTCGTGCTGTTTGTACAATAGTTACGAACGAGATGGTTTTATAATTTATAATAGCAGTAAAAATATAGGAAAACCTGCAAATGTTAACAGTTTTTCTTGATAAGTACCTATACATAAACGCTTTTGGGCTGCTGCGTCATATCGCATATTCGCTTTATGTGACTGCACTTTTCATTCAGCATGATTGTGTCAAAAAGTCAAAGGTCTTCTTTATTTCCCTATTTACATTAGATGTATCATCTTACATTAAGAAAAAGTCATATTCTTAAAATTAAAATAGACATGGAAATAAACATAGACAATAAATATAATTATGACACAAAAAAATACTCATCGATATTTTTACAACACTCTCGAAAATTTTGGCTAAGCGAAGTTTTATTTCAATCGTTGACTATACTCCGGCCAATACTCAAGATACAATGTTTGCAAACACGACTCCCGTACTTCGTAAAAATCACTTTCTTTTTGTTGATTTTTTATAGACTTCTTTGCACTCCTTCCTACAATGCATGCTGACAATTAATTTTCAAACTCTACGCCAATAAGAGAATTTTGGCTTTTTGTGCTGTGAGCTGTTTACAAACATTATTTGTTAATAAAACACCAAAATAAATGGTAAATAATGAAACATTCAGAGCAATCTGATCCATAAAATTGTGTGCGTGTATGTGTAATCACGGAAATGCTTCCCTGGAGAAACTGCGCACGCAACCACTGGTTATCTCTCTCTTTGTACATAACGTAATAAACATTATAGTTTGTGTAAATATACTCCGTCCACGCGTTTATTTTCTTTGACTAAATAAAATCATGCAATATATCACGAACTCTGTTTCTTGTTAAATATAGCGATGCGAATCTTTCGACTAGAAAATTATCGAGACCAACGAGAGCTTCGATATATCGAGCTGACAGATTATGTGTCTAAGAAATATTGCATGCTATAAGTCAAAGAAAATAAACGCGTGGCCAGAGTATAACTGCTTTACTGTTGTTGCACACGAACTTCTAATAAAAATCCAAAAGGGCAGGAATCGTTTTATGGAAGATCTGAATGGATCATCAACAAGAATCATCATCAAAAAGATCTCCATCATCATCATTAGAACGTAGGTATACGTCCACTGTTAAACATAGGCCCCCACAACACACAACACCACGAATAGCGGGCCAGAGCCGCCTCCATCCATCGACTCCCTGTCATCGCTGCAAGATTTAGTTTAGCTCTATGAATTATAGAGCTACGCCTACCACTACGAAAAATATGCGAAAAATATGAATGAAGTCCGTGTGGATAGATATATACTTATTATTAAATTACTTTTGCTTTTATGATATTAATATAGATTATGCTCCTACGCAGGTAAGTGCATAGTCCATACTAATACCATAAAAGCGAAAGTTATTTTGCCTGTTACCTTTTCACGCCAAAACGGCTGCACGGATCATAATGATACTTGGCAGGATACGGTATCTTGGGAACGGACATATGATACTTGAAAAACGCGTGAGAAGCTGCGGGCAAAAGCTAGTAGAATATAAGTTACTATGGTCAAATTTATATTAATAGAAACAGTTGCATCTTCTCTGTATTTTTTATGACGACATCTTCAAAAGATTTTATGGCAATTAAAATTGCGAAGTGATTTATTATGTTGCTAATGCAGGTTTAAAAAACTCGAGGTCGACAACATCGTAGAGGCAAAACTCGATACTTTAATTTTAGTCTCTAGGTTTTTCTTTACTAAAAACCTTTTTAGTTTGAATAAAACCCGTACAAAAGTCAGGTAATTTGCATGCTCATGTGAGAGCATTGAAATAAGGACAATTCCAAGGGGAGGTCCCATCTAGTACTTTTAAATACACTTTAAAATGAGAGAGACCCGAGGACTCGAGACGCTAGGTCCGTGGGGTAACGAGGCTCTCCAGGTTTTTAAAAAGTTATCTGAGCGTTTGGTCGACGCGACGCGTGACCCGAGAGCTGGTGAGTATCTGGCGCAGCGCATCAGCATTGCCATACAGCGTGGCAATGCAGCCCAGCGTCTTGGGGACGCTTCCGACTGGTATTGATATGGATCAGTTGAGCTCCCTGTAGATTGTTTGTAACAGTCTGCAGTTGGCTTAATTATTTCAATTGTAAATACTAGTTCTAATTTGTTTTTATTATTGTATTGTAATTTTCTTTGTCTTTAATATACAATGTTAGGTATTTAATTCATATTTTTTTTTAGTTTTATAAAAATTTGGTACTTTGGCTAACCGCTATTGTTTGTTTTATTTCAGGGCTAGAAGACACAGTAAAGCTGGTGAAAGGCATCGGCGGGAAATGCTACGGGTACGTGGTAGACCTCGCGAGTCGAGAGGATATCTACAGGGTCGCTAAGAAGGTTGAGAGCGAAGTGGGGAAGGTAGGCTTTATTTACAATCTACTTTTGATATTATTACGAAATATAGTATGTTAAAATGTTACGCAAATAAGACCTGCATTCGGCTTAGCAAAATACATTTTTGTACGTCTAACTACATACAGATAAAGATATGTACATTTATTTGGCTTCACAGGAACAGCAGGCTAATATTGTATGAAATCACGATAATTCCCCTGCCCTCCACCAATCTAGTTAGAAAATTCGGTACAATATATCTAATGAAAATCTGTCCTGTATTATTTTTGTAGTGTACTAACAATAAATAATAGAGTATATAAAAAACATTTTAATTTTCTAATTCCAGGTGAATCTCCTCGTCAACAACGCCGGTGTGGTCTCTGGCCAGTACCTGCTGGACACGCCCGACCACCTCATACAGAGGACGTTTGACGTCAATATTCTCGCACACTTTTGGGTAAGATTCTGTTCGTACATGTTCGTATATGTTTGACGTATGTATACAATGACGTAGGTAATTAAATAATTTTTGCGCACTATAATGCTAATTGAAATAAGCTATGATTATTGATTGTACAATTATTGTAATTTTAAACTCCTCCTATTTTCTAGTATATACTAGAAAATAGTAGGGATTTAAATTACAATAAATTTGCAAACCTTCGTTGTTATAGGACATTGTGGCACTTGTTAGTTAAAGCTATGCCCATAGATGTTTATAGTCCACTAATAAATTCATAGGTTTCATATTTGATTTCGTTCCATTCCGGTATTTTGAAACATAATGAGAATTTCAAATGCAAGATTTCGTTCATAATATCTAATATTATCCAGTAGCGTGTCTTAAACAAAACTAATCTCTATTTTTCAGACGGTAAAAGCCTTTCTGCCAACAATGATAGAGCAGAACGACGGACACATTGTCACCATAGCATCTATGGCTGGCTACGTAGGCGTCGCCAAGCTGGTAGACTACTGCTCATCCAAAGCGGCTGCGTGTGGTTTCGACGAAGCTCTTAGGCTGGAGTTGGAGACCAGAGGCATCAAGGGGGTCCACACGTCGCTTATATGCCCGTACTTCATTAGGTCTACTGGCATGTTCGATGAAGTCAATTCAAGGTAATTTGATATTTTCTACTGTGGTGGGCTCAATCAATAAGTATAACGTATGAAATATTTACCTACCTTCTCCTCCTCAGCACACAAACGCCCACTGATGAACGTGCCTCCCCCAAACAGGGGGGGGGGGGGGTTTGTCATAAGCACGCTTGGCGACGTTATAAATGCAAGTGCGGATTGCTGATCGCAGTTGATTTGTTTAAAATATACCTCCCTAGCTACCTACTATTCGACTCTGCCTGTGCAAGTCAGATGAGATGACGAAGAGCTTACCCTGAAAATGGTTACCTAGCAGCATGCTCAAGTCAAGAGTAGCTTACCTACTTAATTACTCTGTTTTGTTGTAATAATAACTGATACTAACCTATTTTTGTAGAAATACTAACTTTACTACTAACTAGATGAAACACGAGCTAAGAAACAATTAATGTTCGCACGGTATCCGCCTATAATAATCACACTTCAGTATCATTTAACCTTATGGTGGTATTTAAACCTGATACACAAGGAAGTGTATTTCACACTTCAAGGACCTACCTAGTAGGTACAAAGATACCTACTATTTTTGCTTATTGCGCAACCATACGACCTGCAAATGTCATGTTCTGAACTTTTAGTTGATACTAATTGTTTTAGACAATTACAAGCGCTTAGATATGAATAAATTACTGTAGTATGATATGAAATGCACGGATATACATCCAGGGCACCAGACTAGACTTTCCAGACTGGCCTATAAGTTCTAGGGGCTGAACTGGTAGGACCGGAGGTAGCCCACAGAAGGGGCAATAATAAGAAAAAATAGCTGGACAATTCACACAGCATTATCTAGCTTCAAGCTATGCAGAGCTTGTCTTATTTGTAGGTACTAGATAACTGAATGAATTAATGAATGAATGAATACTTTATTGCACTTAAAAATAAACATAATAAAAAAAACCTTACATTTAAAACAAAATCAGTGCAATAATAGGCGGCCTTATCGCTAAGAGAGATTTCTCCCATATAAAGGATGATGATATAGATACTAAATACATTATGTTACATAGATAGATATTCTTTATTACATGTTTATAGACACCCAGAACACACAGATCGCTAAAATACAATAAAATCATTTATCTTGTACTTACATATTTAAGTTTATAGTTTATAAATACTTATGTACAAGATAAATGTTTAGTTGGTGGTTCAATAAATAAATTATAATTATGACAATAACAACACTATGTCCGTTCGTTCCAGGTTCGTGCCCCAGCTGAACTCCAACGAGGTCGCGGACCGCGTGGTGCTCGCGATCCGCACCAACGAGCCCTTCGCCCTCATTCCCGGCTTCTTCCGCCTCTTCCTTGCTGTCAAATGGTAACTACATACATTTTGTACCAGATTTTTTTCAAGAAAGGGTTTTCGTAGTTTCAATTTTATTTTAAATGAGCTAACGATACGATGATGGGCAGGCAAACACAGGGTACAAAACAATTTGTGGTTGGACGGATGGGCACCACGAAACAAAAACAATTTGATTATTTTTATAAAACTTAAAAAAGCGACTTTTAAGTTTTATAAAAACCTTCCTTAATTCACTATTTTTAAGTTTTTCGGGATAAATAATAATCTTTCGGGAATAAAATTTATATGGGGCCATTTCGGAATCATTTTCTATACAATAACGAAAGAATCGTCGAAATCTGTAGGTACATAATTGACGGAGTAATCGACGAACACATAACATAAAGCCGAACACAGAACCATCTTCTTTTAAAGTCTGTTTAAATCCAAACATGATCACCACCTACACACATTTCACACACACATTTCCACACATACACACATTTACACACATTTTCGAATATTAATAAGTACTTTTTTATAATTCTGTGATATTATCATGCATAGCCGGGTTGGGCATAGACAGTTTTTGATATTTTTTTTATTGTCAACGTAAAATGGTGAAACTAGCGTCATCTTATTCCTCACTTGCTAGTTTTATAAACCCAAAGATAATTATATTTTTTGATGAGAATCCGATTGGCGGCTACCTACATCTTCAATTTAAGATACCCGCCAATCGGATCCTAATTAGCTAGAGATTTTTCAACAATACTGATTAGGCAGGTACTAAAATAAATTGCCGATAATTTTTCCGACAAAACCTTAGCATTGCTAATTTCTAATTTATTATTTCAGGATAGTGCCATGGCCATGCGTATCAGAAGCCATACGCGGTCTAGTCCCCGACGCAGTGCCCCACTGCCCAGCCCCTGCTCGCACCCTCGACTCCGACCCTACACTTGTGGACCTAATGGACGCCAAGCGAGACTCTCGGCCTATGACATTACTCACGCAGCCGCTTCATGACAGACATGTTTGACAGTTGAACAGGTGACGAGTGTAACTTGACTCGCTAGTGTATTTTTATACGGGCCCCTAGAGTAGCAATTAATAAAACAAGGTTTATGTGCTTATTTTAAACTAAAATACTTTAATTAAGGCTTTATTTGTGATGGAGTAACATTTCTGAATGTTTTTACAACATCTAATTCTCATGTTAATAAAAAACTTTCAAAAAATGTTGCAAAGTAAATTGAGTAAAAACGTTCGAAGAAGGACGAACTTGTTTTTGTAATTGTGAAGGCAATAAATGAAATAATATAAACGCAGTGAAATACTTTTGGTGGTTGAACTATGTTAACTGTTAACCCATAAATTAAAAGAGGCGAGAGATCCAATAAGTCCCTGAAAGCAAAACTGCATTCAATACTCGATGTAAGCATGTGAGTCATGATTGCTTATCTTGTCGATTATTATTATTTCTGAACTTGAATACTTAGGGTGCCTAATGTGATACTAGCTGTAGGTGTCTTTGAACAGATCCCTTCTAAGCGCCTTGACAAAATAACTGAGAGCCACTTTCAAGGACGAACTAAGGACAATAACCATTCTTGTGTTTAAGACATTGTTGTTGAATTGTCAATTTAAACCATTGTTGTAGGTATTGTATACCGAACAATATATGAAAATAACTGTTTTGCGAATTCGTTGATTGTCAATTAAAACCTCAGTTATTTTGATAGAGCTCATAGGTAATTTTAAAAAGATAATGCAAAGGTTGCGGCTAGCTTGATAGAATAGGGTAAGCTATCAATTTATTGAGTTCTTAATAAGTACGTACTGTACTTATTTTGTGTGTGATAAAGTTATATAAAGGTATGAGTCAATGATGGTGCCTTTTTATTTGGCATATTGTATTGTACAGCTTGGGCGTGCATTTGTACACAAAAAAATTTTGTAAATAAAAATCTAAACCTATTTGTACAGCATGTCAGTTAAAAAAATTATATGCTTACATATTTTTTTTTGATAAAACAACTTGTATGTTTACATTTTGTGTGGAAACCGAAAGATTTGTTCTAAGATTTCTTAGGAGGTTATATACAGTGCAATTTTACTTGCCCTCAATAGATGTATTATTTTTATGACATGTTAAGGTTAAAGAAAAAAATATATAAATATGAGTAACAAAGTGTTTTATTATTTTTCATGAACAGTAAAAAAAATAACTATTTATTATGCAGTTCAAAACTTTCTAGAGTAGGAACTTAAATTAACTTAAAGTTAGTTTTTAGAAAGGTGTTTTACGTTGTAATCGAGCAGGTGGTTTTAAATGTATCGCTATGGATATTATTATTTGATTACCTAGCTTCCAACGTAACTACATATTAGCCCTAGATCATGTACTTATTTCTAGGCTAAAGACACGACTAGCAAAGTGATTACCTTAGGTAAATCATTACTAAAAGATTATAAAATTTATGAAAAACATTATTTGTTCTAAATTAAACTGTATTAAGAAGTATTTTCTAATAAGACCTTAAAACTAGCGAACATAAAAAAGCTCTCATTCAAACATACATACCTTACACAACAAATAAAACAAAATTCAAACAATTCGAAGTATTTACATTTGCCCCTAATCATTCTTATCCCTTGGATACGCCTCTGGCATTCTAAATTCAGATATAGGTGAAATATACAACGGATTAATATTCTGCATATGCAGCCTACTTTCTTCGGCCTCTTTCAAAAACTTAGCATACGCTCTTCTATCGGAGACAATTTGTGCACTTTTCACGCACAATATTACAATAACTCCTGCTGCTATCACGCAAGCCATGATGATGAACCCACTGGTCATAATTCTAGCGCTGGTGGGCTGGTAGCACTCCTTGGATCTGATGACGATGTCCATGGTCACCATGGATTGGGTAACAGCTGTGTAGGTGTATCTGTATTCGCATTCTAGAGAGCCTTCCTCGAGGCGTAGGATGCAGGTGACGTCATCTGTGTTGAGTTCTGAAAAACAAAAGTGTTAGGTATTTTATAGGCCTGATGTAAAGTTATTCATTTGTTAGTGGGCTTGGAGAATGTGTTTTTTTATGTGGCATTGTTATTAAGACAGTAAAAATAATTTTATTGTTCAACAAGTGAGCAAAACTATTTTTTGTTGCACGTGCCGATATTAAATCCCGAGCTAGCGAAGCAGTCTAGAGTAGAGTTACGAGCATAGCTCTAAAGTAAACTGTTGAGCTAGCGAGGGATTTAAAAGGCACGAAATATAAAACATTTGCCCTCGAGTTCAACATAGGTACAACTATTCACATCGATTAGCGAGAAAATATTTTGTAATTTATAAAAGAGGTCCAATGTCAGGAACTCATATTGGTCAACAACCATGAAGGCTACGTATTATGCTATAAACGTCTTTCAAACCATGAACGAACGAAAGTGTGATACTGATAAGTGTAAATGACTTCTCACAGAGGTGCAAGTCCCATATAAATTCCGAACCTGTTGTTTGGTAGATTTTTTAAAGATGGCGCTTGTCCGTCTAGCTAGAACAATGGTCTTCACAAGCCAAGTCAAGGTATACACGGATACAAGGATAACACATAAAAATGGAGAAGCCATCAGTGAGAAAGTATACCTCCCCTGGTGCAGATCGCGTAGTAGACCATAGAGCATTCAATCACATATTAAACCATAGTAATTTAGTACCGCATTCTGAATTCAAATTACTTTTTTCAACAAGTTCAATATCCATTTTTCCACATGTGTCAAAACCCGATTTTGCTCACTATTTCTGAGCAGCAAAGTCACCGTTCTCGAGCAAGAGTAGTTAAAAGTATATTTTTGGAAATTATATCCCGATGCACAAAGAGGTACAGCTGACGCAGTACAACGTAATAGACAAGACCAGTTTTAAAAATGTGCACACGTAACTGTACGCATAAGTTTTATTGCAATGCCACCATCAATTTATAACAAAATCCCGTTCTTAATAAGAGAAATGCCAACTGCGATGTTTCAGAGAAAGCTAAGACCATACTATCTAACAAAACCTATTATATAGTTAAAGAATTTATGATGATAAGAATTTTGACAAATCATTATACCTCTATAATCTATATATTATTAATAATTTGATTTTGCACTTAACTCTATTTGTTTACATTTACTCAATTCACGCTCTACAATTTTTAAATTGTTTTTTCTCATTAATATAATGCATGTAACTAGACAAATAATTGCATGCCCATAATGGGCAAATTAGGACATTGTTACGCATTTTGTATGTACCATCCTGTCCACATGTACCTAATTACTATAAATATAATTTTACTTTACTTTTATAATTTCGAAGATTGCAACTATTTAAGGCAATCTACGGCCCGTTTTAAAAAAGCTTGCTCTGTTATTGATCTATGCTAGAGTAACACTTTCCTATGGCATAAACGTCACTTAAGCATAGATCGATGACTGAGCATAGTTTCATAATACGGGCCTAAGATTCACATCCCCAGCCTTAGCGAGAAATCGACATCTTCTAAAGGGCCTAGGTATGATGAATATACTAAAATCAAGGACGATTTAACCACTAGAATGCATGAAAAATACTACGAGGACCTTTAACGCTTAACTGTGCCGATGCGGATATAAAAACTATTAGAAAAGGTGAAATGTTACTATGGGGTTCCCAGGTGACAATTTATAGAGAGTTCCCAGACACAAATGTAATATTTCCAGTTGATAAGTCACCGGCAGTAAAATAATTGTCATTCATCCATTCACACCTTTCCCACAACCAAACCGCTAACGACAATCCACTTTCAACCTTAATGACAACTACAAACAAACTGCCGTTATTACCCACAATTCCCACAATTAGAGACTCTCTATGGTTCATCGTATAAGTACCTAATACACTTGAGAGCAAAAAAATCGCACATTCATGATTTTTTAACATAACTAAAAAAAAACAAAAAATATTATGTTTCTGTAATGCAGATTCATAGTCTATTTTAATACCTATCCAGTGGTATCTGATTTGTCTTTCAATCATTACATAAAAATGCTTTTGTGGATCAATAACAAAAATGCATGTTTAGTAAAAAATTCTTTATTCAAGTATTGGTGTCAAAGTTATGAAATTAAAAGATAAAATTAATTTAAAGTTTGTTATTAATACCGAGTGTTCCCTCCCCTAGCCTGAATCACTGACTCCATCCGTGTTTTCATTGATATTACTAGACTTTTGATAAAGTCTTGAGGAATAGCCTCCCATTCCTCTGCGATCGCCTGTTGCAGCTCCTGTAGAGTCGATGGAGGAGCATCTCGGCCTCGAACTCTTCTTTTCAGCTCGTCCCATAGATGTTCGATGGGATTGAGGTCTGGGCTTCGAGCTGGCCACTCCATAACGGTCACATCCACCTCTTGAAGGTACTCGATCACTATGCCAGCAGTATGCGGTCTTGCATTATCTTGCATAAACAGAAAGTTTTCGCCGATAAACCCAGCAAAAGGTACGACGTGGCTCTCGAGTACTTCCTCAATGTATCGTATGGAAGTCAATCCTCTTGATTGGCGACCAGTATTCGGTCCGGTGATGAAGGCAAGCTCGGTTTTTGCTTCCATAGACATGCCTCCCCAAAACATGATTGATCCACCGCCATAGGCGACACGTTCTGTTATGCAGCATTGGGAAAATCGTTCTCCCGATCTTCTATACACCTTCCCCCGTCCGTCGTTGCCATGCAAGCACATCCTGCACTCATCAGAGAACAGGAATGCACTCCACTGCTCTTCGGTCCAATTCAAATGGTCTCGAGCGAACTGAAGGCGGGCTTCTCGGTGGGCTGGGGTCAATTTCGGCCCGTTTGCTGGCCTGTGTGCAGTCAGGCCACCTTCTCTCAATCGTCTTCTGACTGTCCACCGGCTAACTTCTACTTCACGAACTTCTTGAAGTCGTTGGCCCAGTTGAACTGCGTTCAAACGACGATTTCTTAAAGATGTCGTTATAAGAAAGCGGTTATCACGCTCTGTTGTAGCACGGGGACGGCCCGATCCTTGTCGCCGTTGGTAGCCACCAGTCTCTTGATACCTCTGGTATACACGCCGAACGGTAAATCGGCTCAAACTCAATTGTCGAGCCACTTGACTTTGCTTAAGCCCCGATTCAACAAGGGCAACCACTTGAGCGGCTACTTCTGGTGTAGTATCCATTTTCGTGTTCCGTTTGAAGCCAATATCAATAGAGAACCTTTCACACTGTACGTTGGTATGCAAATGATGACCATTCCGTCAATATGCACTCTTTTATACCTGCGATAAATCCCGCCGCCGGCCTTATCTGGATCGAGCGACATAAGGGGGTCTATTGTTTTGTTGCTAATGAGTTGTTTTTAAAGGTAAATGTCAACCCTTTATCAGTTCTGCGAATGCCTAGATTATGCACTTTAATTTAATTTGATTTTAATTTGCTGTAAGCTCCAAATAAAAAAAAAATTGAACTTTTAAGTAAAAATGTGCGGATGTGCGATTTTATTGCTCTCAAGTTTAGTTTACTTCGCACTTTTTTTTTTTTTTTTTTTTACCTTTGTAGTCTGTACTTTGAGCTTATCGTGAATTATTGACAGTTAAAACTGGACACATATTCGAAATTAATAGAATATCTGAAGAGGATGTCTGATGGATTTAAACATAAAAAATCTAAAGTGTTCTTAGTCAAAAACGTGGAGACTTTCCTTATTGAGGCACCCGACAAAGTCTTTCTTGCCGTAAAAGTAAGTAACTATGTGTATGGTTGATTAGTAAAGTATAACCATAGTGTTTTAAAATGCGCATTTTAGAAGATACTTGTCTTATTCACATTCGGTTTTGTTACAAGTGGCTTTAATTTCGGAGTACATGAAGCTTGTCGTGGCAATGAACTTTTAAAAATAACTGTTGGTGATGTCGAAAATCACTCGGATGATTTTTACTGTTTGTAAAGCTGACAAACACAAAACCAGAAATTGACCGATCCTTCGTAATCCGAGGAGAATACAAAACTATTGTACAGAAATACCTGGACCTGCGTCCTGCTGATATGAAGACCAATCGGTTTTTCATCCTTTATCAAAATGGCAAGTGCTTCAAACAAGTTATGGGAAAACAATATAATTCTAACATGCCACAAGAAATCGCTACTTATTTGAAGTTACCAGGACTTTGTTTTCGTCGTACTTCTGCTACCCTTTTGGCAGATTCGGATTCGGATCAATCGGTTCCCAAAAAATAGCGACATACATAATTTAAATACTAGAAATAATAAACTCGCTGTGCCCAGAACTAGGCTACACTAGATTAATGTATCTTTTAAAGGGCAATGTATACACTTCTACAACAAAATACCAAATGATTTGAAAAATTTATCAATAAATAAATTCAAACAAATTGTCAAACATATCCTTTGTAAAAAGGCTTACTACAAAATATCAGATTATCTAAAGGATAAAAAAGCTTGGGACAAGTTTTGCTCCAACTCGAAAACTAACAACCTAACAAGGTAAAGTATTCTTGTTCGTTTCTTTGCTTTACCTTAAAAATATTGAAGTGAGCAAAGTGATCACTTAATTTTCTAGTTTTACTTATGTGATTTGAATTTTGTGACGTGTCCAAGAGTCCTGTAAGGTCTAAAAGAAATAAAGCACTTTGAATTTTGTTTTTTTTAAATTATTATTCAGGAGCGGACTTAACTGTTCTCAGGTGACATGGAGGATGGGAGTCGAGTGATGTAGCAGAGGGGTATATAGAAGATTCCATTGAGAACAAGGTGAAAACATGTGAACGCATCGTGGAAAACATTAAATTGAAACCTTCAGTTACTCCACCCACGCCACTGTCGCCGCGCCCATCTACATCCAAACAACGAGATTCACCGTCACATTTTCCTCAAAATGAGCCAGATCGAACATTATTTCAAACGCGCAGAATATAAAATCTACAACAATCTCTAATCCTAATAAAAATTGCGAAAATGTCTCAAATGTAAATTTAAGTTTTTGTTGTATATGTTTTATAAAAAGTGCCCTCGCCGTAAAAATATTATTTTGCTCCCTTATAATACAATCTACTATTATTATATCAGTTATTACACTGCTACTAGCTTAGTGCTACAAGATTGTGACTTATTTTTATTTATGAAGTGGTTTTCTTGACTAACGAGACTATCTTTTTGACATAAAACATCTTACGAATAATTTACTTCACTTCTACAGCTGTTTAAATTTATAAGCTTAAATTTGATTCTATTAATTATACGCTACGTTTGTAGAGATTAAACACGCTGATAATAATAATTATCAAGAATGTTTTCGTTCTGGGAAACATGGTTAACCTTGCCCTCGGCTTCAGGTACATGATGAGAAAATATCTCATCCAGCGTGTATGAGATTATGGATAAACATCCACACTGTATGAGATGAGAATGTGATCAAAAACGTTTTGCAAATCTGTTTTACTTATTTCACAGTCATTCTGTTACAAAGAATTGTTCCTCAAACCTTTTATACTTTTATTTCATATGAAGTAGCTACCAGGAATTCATACATTCCCATTGGTAAACAACTGTCAGTAGGTAGGTACAACTGGTGAAAAGACACGCAGGGCTCTGCGTTAGCGCAGAGTAGGTAGATACTTAGGTTCTCACAAGTTTTTCAGAAAGCATCAAAGTATTTGAACTTTCATTTAGAAGTCTAGAAAACATACGCACCAATAGTCCTAAGATCCTCACCGACGATGTAGTTGACATTTCCAATGGTACAGAGGTCTGTACAACTAGTGTTGAGGTGACAAGACACGCAGGGTTCTGCGTTCGCGCAGAGAGGGTTCTCGCAGGTCGCGCAGGTTTCGCAGAAGGCACCGGAGTATTTGGCGCCCGTTTCTATTTCGGCTGCTGAGCATTGGCATTTGCCTGGAATTTTGAGAGACATTTTAGGAGCTTGTACTTATTGGAATATAGGTACAGTTACTATTTAAAAGTTGCTTTAGTTGTTTTGTACGAATTTAGTTTATTTTGGTAGAGTGAAGAGAATGGTTCGGAAACTGCTAGAAATAAATTCATAATCTTCATCATCCCTTGCCAGAAAACAAAATATTACGATGACTCCAGTCAACGCCGCGCCTTAAGCTTTCTTCCGCAGTATGATCATTCCTTTGTTATTTTTTTATTTTGTTTTGTCTGGTTTGCCTATTTTCTGTCAGGCTCCTTATAAAACCAATAATTTCTACTTTACATTTTGGCTCTTGACAGACCCTTGCCTAGCGTTGTCTTCCAAATAGTACTTACGCACAGACAGACGCTAGTGCCACAGCCTACGGGGCATTCTATGAAGTTGTCTCTACTCCTTGCGTCAACTCATGACTCACTGGGGTCGTGACTCGTAACCCATCAAGGAAGCAGCTCCTCCCGTACGATCTTGCTCCATCTGCTCCGGCTCTCAGCGACATGAACTGCTTTTAACAAGTTCATGTCAAGTGCGGATCTGGTCTGATCAGCGCATGGGGCTCCTTCCTCTCGGTGTCTTTCCCTATACTTTTCCCGTGACGAGTATTTTATGGCCGTTCCCTCTAAAAACTTCGAAATAGTTTAGTATTTTACTTACCACAAACGCAGTCCCCGTTCCCCGAGCACAGAGCCTCCGACCCTGGTGCCAAGCATGTGTCGGTCCGGTCGGTGCAGTCGCAAGCGTCGCCCGACCAGCCGTCTGCGCACGCGCACCGTCCGCACACACAGTTGCCGCGGCCTACACCGCCGCATTCTATGCCGTTCTCTCTAAAATGTTAAAATATATCCAATTAGTCTTAAATGACAATGGTGTCCTATTGTCTTGTGAACAGGAAATTCCAATGGTGTCGATTCGGTTCGCACAAAAACTAAACGAACTAGGCAGCACCAATGTTGCCGTTGTTGTTGTTGTTTCTAAGCAGGGAGCTTAGAAACCCTGTTTAACAATCGAAATAATAAAAAGGACAGCAAAATTTTAACACCACTGCTGGGAAGCAGAAGTTACTTAAAGCTATGATAATATACATAGGTACCTATAATTTTCGGCGTTGGCCTCAAGGAACAGGTTTGAAATATTAATAACCCTTCAAAGTGCAAGTGTTTTATAAATAGGACTAGCAGGAAGCGTTTTATGGCGCTCGTGATAAGTCCGGTTGATCATTCGTTTATTGAATTACAAATTGATATCGGGCCAAATAACCAATAATATTAAATAATAAATAATAAGTTGAATATTAATAACCGTTTTACTAGATTAAATAGGAAAACAGAACCGGTAGGTATGGTTCGCAATAATTTTAAAATACCTGATCGGACAATGACGGTTGAGGTTTCAGATCCCAGTCATCAATAATCAATGAAGGATAACCAATATCGACTGACTCTGATTCTAAGATGATTGCTCCAAGAAGTTTGACGTAGTTAGGCAACCGTTCTCGACCGAAGCACGCCCCATAGCGAGTGCAGTTAGGCGAGCGACATTGTGTCATCAATCAGCTGACACGTTCTGTGGAGGTTCTATATAATAAATAAATAAATAAAAATAATAATAAATAATGCTGGATGGGTACTAGATAACTGATATAATAAAATACACTACATGGATAGATATTTTTTTATTATACCTATAAAGAAAACATCCAGAACACCCGGAACAAATATCTGTTAATCTTACAAACATTTGTCCCGAGGCGGGAATCGAACCCGCAACCTCCTGCGTCGCAGGCTCGCCGCGCCACAGAGGTCGTCGTATATACCTGCTGTACTCGCAAGCCTTGCACTGACAGTAGCGGCCGCTGTAGCCGGCATCGCAGGCGCACTTCCCGCAAAGACAGTCGCCGGCGCCGGAGCACGCCACATAGCGAGTGCTGTTGGGCGAGTGGCATTGTGCCATCAGCTCCGTCGACGCGTTCTCGTCTTCTATGGAACAGTCGCAGTCGGGGCCCGACCTGTGGCAATGGTTTTTGATAAATTCCTTGAAGAATCTAGTAAAGACTTTAATATAGGCGTCCGACGTGCGTAGGGCTTGCTCTACGAAATACTGGCGTCCACCACGGGGCTCGCACAAAAAATAATGCTCTATTGTCATAAGAGAGAAAGATGCCGAGGTTCCGAGTACATCGAAGTCTTTCTTTCGTATGACATTAGAGAATAATTTTTGAAAACAAATTAAAACTAGAGATGAGACAAACGAGACTGTCAAGATGAGAAAACAAACAATTTACCAATTTGTTAAATTGTTTGCTCATCTCTTGTTTTAATGAGGCAGGCTTTAGGGGCAGCGAGCCGAGCAACCGCCCAGAGCCTCGTTCTTGCAGACGCCTCGCATACTCGTGCCCAAGTAGAAAAACATAATAACGGAACAGTATTAGTGTTTATTTGAATTTTGTGATTTACGCCATGCATTACAAAACTCACGATAAAAACAACTCGAAAGAATGAGAACGAAAATATAAACTTGACTTACCATCCCTTATTACACTGGCACACACCACAGACCAGATGCGAGTTACCATGGCACATCATGGCCATGTCCGTAACGGCGTCGCCTGCGCATTTACATCCGCATTGGATCTCCACCTCCAGCGTCAGCGAGTCCTGCCCTAGTTGGGACTCCGAAATGCGGATTATTTCGTTTGACTGCAACAAAAACTGGTTAATTAATGGGTTTCACTTGTTTGGGTTAATGTTTTTTATCTTTCGACGGGACAGACACGACACGGAGTGACGCGTTTGGTGAAATGGTACGTACTTATAAGTCCAGTATTTTTATCATAAGGGAAAACGAATCTGTAAAAATTAGCTGAGACACACATATACACATAATGCTCCATTATGATGTTCAATACTATTATAGATTTTCATTCTGCTGTATTCTGCTGTAGATCACAGCACCTATGAATGAAAATCTATAATAGACGTAGGTCATCTTTGCTTTACTTTAGGACTTTAGGTACCAATTCGTGACAATTTTTTTTATGTATGTTTTATTTAGTGCAATAAAGAATTAAAGTTTTGTAAGTTTCCAGTGTCATGTCTATGCGTTCCTTTGATTGTAAATAGCTCTTACTCACCGTCTTGTATTCCTGGCATGAATCGAGGCTAACATGCGCTTCGTAATTAAGGGTCATACCGTATTCCACACCAGTGCACCGCGTGGCTTCAACCAGCGAGCCACCTTTCACTCCACAATCGGCGAAGTACCTGACCTTAACTGGGCCAGAGCTTGAATCATCTTCGAAGTCTACAACGCTCACAATGTCTTCGTATCCAGTTTTGACGAGCTTGAGTATGTTGGAGCTGTCGCTTTCCAGTCTAGCTACGTAAGTGAAGTCTTCGAGAAGCTGGTGCAAGCTGTCGTAATGTTCTTTCACGCTCTCCGTCACCGCGAATATAACATTCACCTAAAAATAACACAGGATCAATAAACCCGGAAGTTTCTAGCTTTTCCGACGCGCTGTTTACAAGGAAACTCCTTTGAAGTGCGGGTTCTAGTTAGAACAGTTCAGTTGGCGTACGTACCTTGTATTTGTCGAGGAGTCTGTATATTTGCGCTATGGAGGGGTAGTCATAGGTAGCGGCTTCTGAATAGTATCCGTTCTCATCCAAATGGCATTGCTCGTCATTCTTTTTAGTTGCACCACCTAAAACAATTGCCTTGCTATCTGTCTAGTTTTATGTTTTCGTATGTTTTATTTCGTTCTATAAAGAATTATGAATTATTTAGATGTTTGACAAGTTTAAATTAGACTCTACCTCACTACCTTCCTCATCAGTACACATTTATGTGTTTTTGCTGATAGTGCTTCCCCTAAACAAGAGGGGTTTGCCATAATCATCAGACTAGACTAATCACTTAATAACTGAAAATACGGTGTGTAGACACACCCTGACTTTAGTAATTTTTTTAACTTTTAGTTCTCAATTTATGATTGAAAAGTTCAAAAGCTCTTTTATGTATATTATTTTCTTACACTCATGAATACATCTGCATCGACCAGCAGCAGTGGATGCTCAGACGTTAAATAGATAAAAGCGCTTTTATGTTTAATCTTTTCTTACACTCATGAATACATCTGCATCGACCAGCAGCAGTGGGTGCTCAGGCGTTGAATAGATAAAAGCGCTTTTATGTTTAATCTTTTCTTACACTCATTAATACATCTGCATCGACCAGCAGCAGTGGATGCTCAGGCGTTAAATAGATAAAAGCGCTTTTATGTTTAATCTTTTCTTACACTCATGAATACATCTGCATCGACCAGCAGCAGTGGGTGCTCAGGCGTTGAATAGATAAAAGCGCTTTTATGTTTAATCTTTTCTTACACTCATGAATACATCTGCATCGACCAGCAGCAGTGGGTGCTCAGGCATTGAATAGATAAAATCAGCGTTGGTTACATTTGTTGATTTATACAACATTACATATTAATAATTTCGCACGAGTTGACATTATGAACAGACTCACCCAATCGCCCATCACCAGCTATATGCAACAGTCCATCAGACGACAGGATGACAATCTTCCGACTTTTGGCTGACCAGCCGATCCTGTCTCCGCACGTAAGCACCTGCATCAGCGCGTCCAGCTGTGCTTCAGCGTTGTCCAAGTTGGCTGTCACTGAGCTGCTGTTCACTTTCTCTATGAATTCGTTCACCTGGAAATTTTACGGAAACTGTAAACTGATTTCTGTCAAACAGAGGCAGCCATTTGTAGTCCGAGCCTTACAGATTTTAATAGCCTTTTGTACATGAACTCCTTTAAGAATAGTGGTAGAGTCAGACTCAACCAATCTCTTTTGGTGTTGTTCAAAAACACCAAAAGAGATAGGTATTCTTCTAACTTGGGAGTTGCCTTACGAACTTTTATATTACATAAGTGTAAGTATTTGACTGTATAAAATAAAAATTAGAAAATGGACATTTAAATATAGAGGTGGTTGAATAGGTTTAAGAGGATGACGCTGCCACCTGTAGAGACGTTATTAGACTTTTGTATGTTAAAGATAAATACTTCATATGTAATAAATGTAATTCTTTCGAGGGCACCAATAAAACAACCTTAATATTTTGATAAGAAATCATACCAGAATTTACCTCATTAGTAAGAGACAGGTGATGTTTATAAGAGTAGGTCGGTTCACACGCCTCCTCCTCCACGGTGCAAGGGTTCGCGCGTCTGCCTTTATCCATGCTGATGAACGGCATTATGGGTTTCTCAGCGAAACTACCGAACCCTAGTCTGCAAATAATATTCATTTTAGAAAACATAAACCATGTCTATTTAACACAGGGTTTGTTATGCCCACATAAATAAATAATGCTGGATAAATTCACACAAATTCATCTTATATATACAATATTATATATATATTGGGTACTAGATAACTGATATACCAACATAAAAACTGCAAAAGCTTGTTACACTGCAAAAAATCAAAGATGAAGTATGATTATCTATTTTTAAGCACAGAAAAAGAAAACGCTTTTGAAATTCTTTTTATGGATTAGAATTCATTTAGAAATCTGTTAACGAATAACAACAACTCTATAAAAAACCTTGGACACAAAGTAATTCTTAGGTAAACCTAAGCTTCTGACAGATGTCTAACAGATTAGTTAATGAACATAAATGATGTAAAAAAAATTTCGCTCTTGTATAAAAATTCATAAAAATAATTCATAAAGTACTTACCTAAAATTATCAGTAAGATTCTTCAGCAGACCTGGCAAGTCATCTCGCAAGGAGACCAAGGTCTTCTTATCGTCCTTCATGGACCACGTTAGATCCATCAGGTAATACAGATCTACAGGATAGTTCTTCGCTGGTCTGTACGTGAATTTCACCTTCTTTGTTTCTCCTGAAAGTAAATATTACCACTGTTACCAAGAAGTGAGCTGCTGTGTGGTACCGGCTTAAAATGTACACCACCCCAACTCTTCCCGCGGGTGTCGTAAGAGGCGACTAAGGGATATCCACCGGGGGCGGGCAGCAGCACCCCCTGCAGAACAATTCAACTACCGAACTGCGATCCCCAACCCGCATGCCCAGCGTGGGGGTTATGGGCATTACCCCCATTAGGTGAAAATACAGTTAGGTGCTTTTTAGGGGGAGGCCTGCGTCCAGCAGTGGATCAATTAGGCTGTTGAGGTTGAGGAGGCTTGTTACCTCAAGAAGTACCATTGGTTTAAGAAAAATCTTGACTTCGTAGGATGCTTTATCACCGCTTGCCTACTATTGGATATTGTTATTACAGAGCTAATTGCTGTTATTTGCAGAGCAAAGGACCATCCCCATTTTCCAGTTTTTTCTATCCCAGTGACGCACTAACATCATCTCGCATAGGAGTGTATCACAGAGTCTACCTACGAACCTGGGCACCTATAGTGAATTATCCCTCTGCCTTACTAGTCCCTAACTGTGGCCCTAACGAAGCCAACTCCTTGAAGTAGCGGTGGAAAACTTTTTTATTTTATCTTAACTATTGACAGAATGTCAGCAGATAAATAAATAAATAATGCTGGACAATCCACACAGCATCATCTAGCCCCAAAGTAAGCAGAGCTTGTGTTATGGGTACTAGATGACTGATAAACTTAATACAATACATAACATACATAGATATTTTATATCATATATAGAAAATACCCGAAACAAATATTTGCAGATCGTACAAACATTTGTCCCAAGATAGGTAGGTGGTTCTTATAAAAATCCTTACTAGGTTTAAGAGACATCTTGATCCTCTGCGGCTGTATCTGCACCACGTCCTCCTCGGTGCCGAGCTGCATATCCTGAAGGCTCCGGTTCTCGGCCACCTCCCACACTGGCTTCGCCGGCCGCTGGATCATCGCTTGACTGCAGCCCGTGGACACCAAGCTGTAAATGATGGATTTTAATAGGTTGCTCAACTTTTACATAAAATCAGTTAAAAAGAGTTTTGCCTAATGTGGGGATGAGCATGGTTATTGTCGTCCATCCCGGAATTTAGCAATATTGTAATTTTCCACCGATAATGCCACCAAAATAGAGTTAAGTTTTATAGTTTGCAACAGTCTGCAGTTAGCTCCAATGGTAAATACCACCTACTAGTTTAGTTTATATTGTTTACTTGTAATTTTCTTTGTATATTATTAATTGGAGATCTATAAAATCACGGCTTATCTATTTCGTCGACATAAAATACAGAAATACAATTTATTTGTAAAGTCATATTTTCATGTCAATAACTTATTGTCAGTATACAAAGCGTACCTATATAAGTTTTTAAATAATTCGTATTACACATAGAGACAATACAGAATCTGTAATTAAATAAACATTAATAAATTAAGAAAAAGTCAAACAAGGTACAACAACATAATAAATAATATAAATTAATTTAGGTATGCATAAGTAAGATAATGATTTAGACTTCGTTTTAAATGCGGCCCTAAGTCGTTTGACATTCACTCTGTTTATTAGGACGTTAGACAATGCTGTGCAACAACAGTATCATCCAGCAATATTTTATAGAGTTTATCCTTCTATGCATGCTTGACTACTTATACACTCAAACTCGATGTAGAATGTTTGCAAACAAACCGCCCATACTTAACCTTAAATTCACTCTGTTGCCGCGTCTATTTATACGCAATTTACATTACTTGTCGAATTCAGATCTTTCCTTCAATAAATATCGCTAACAATTATATCTGAAACTCGACGGCAAGTGACTTTAATTATTTGTGTCACACAAACACAACACACACACACACAAATGGCACAAATGGCTAGTGTACGAACTATGTGATGCTGATGATGACTGACGCGCCGAAGGGTCATAGACCAGGTGCATTGTGTTTTTCCATTTGACCCATAACATAACCGATGCACCGTACTTTGCACTCTACCATGTGCAAGCAAAAACGTACAAACACCAGGATTTTTTTATTGTGAGTAACCTTAGATAAAATAATTCTATAATTTACGTCACCAAATAAGGTAGTGATCAGAAACGATTGAGAGTTTTTCTTTATATAAATATTGTAACGCATTACGCAGCACATGTAGGTAGTTACCTACACTCGTAGGCTGCATCATTTGTCCGGATTACTAGCACAAGTTAAGCCTAGCGCACACAAACAAACCGCATGAAAC
This sequence comes from Eupithecia inturbata, assembly GCA_963662085.1. Taxonomy (NCBI): domain Eukaryota; kingdom Metazoa; phylum Arthropoda; class Insecta; order Lepidoptera; family Geometridae; genus Eupithecia; species Eupithecia inturbata. The sequence goes on from OY759195.1 coordinate 8,782,059, forward strand.
AGCTACAAAACATTCGAACAGCCCAAACAGCAGAGCAGAGATCAAAAGGCAATAAACTCAGTGTGTGGCATCCACAGATCCCGATGATAGTCGACTGGCGATGATGAAATTAACTCAGCACGTTCCTTATAAAGCCATTGAGGAACGCCATGGCTCATCCCATGATGAGGCGCATTTTATAAGTCGAGCAGATTATTCGGATTAATAACCATAGCTAGGAAATCCTGGGAAGGCAGAGAAGAAAGTTTAAGTCGAGGGAATAGAAGATAGTTTTACTTAGCACTGTGGAAAGTTTTTCGTAATTTAATGGCACGACCAAATTTTAACATAAATCATCTCATCTCTACCGTAATGTAAACAGGAAAACCAGGCCAATGAGAGCAACTAACCGCTTTTTGTGTAAATGAGGCCCGATGTAGATCCACAATCAATAATCAATCAAACGACGATCTCTGATTAGTCAGGCGTGCACAGAGTCGGGAGTAGTCACTGGGCACAGATGTCGGTCAGAGAACGTGGGAAAGCACAATGGAAACCTTTTAAGAATGCGCTTCTCAATGTAGGAACCTACTCGTGAATTTAAGTACCGATAGTGTCGATGAAAGCGAGCTGAGCATTTTTGTTCCGGTGTTGCAAATGTTATGTTATTTCGTGAGAGATGCTCAAGACGATGATGCGAGAAAGAGCTTGAGGCATTCTTTCTCTACGCATCATGTTGAAGGTTATTATTTATTTGCAAAAAAATAACAACTATTAATAGATACCATATACCTACATATACTTACTAGAAAGTATTGACAAAATACACACGAAACAATTAAGCTATCTGCAGACTCTTAGTATCGGCAAACAATCTAGTGGTAGCCAAACTGATACAAATCAATAGCAAGCGGATGTCTCCAAGACAGTGGATGCATTGCCCGCTGTGCAGATTCTACAAGCTCTCGGGTTACCAGCTGGTCACGCGTCGCTTTGACCAGAAACTACATATACAGCGATATTTACCTGATTCACATAGATGGTAATCTTCAGTAATAATTATCATAATTAAGTAAGTATACTCTGATGAAAAAGTCACCTGTCATCATCATTGCAGCGAGGCGCGTTCCCCTTAGGGCTGTAGTAGGGGTCGGCACACCAGCGGCAGTGCGAGGCGGCCGACAGGCATGGTCCGCACTCATCGTGTTCAACGCATACCAGCTTGTTCAGCAGCTGTTGCTGTACTGAAACACACCATGATAAATAGTTATACCTGTCATGATAACGGTATGTCCACAGGTTGGTAAAGTCTTTGCTAAGGCGCTAAGGTTTAGAACACGCTGCCTGTTGTTGTTTTTCCTGCCAATTACAACCAGGGTCTCTTCAAAACAAGTGAATAGGTATTAAGACCTTCGTGATACACTGACGGCCACATCTTCATTTCCCATCAGGTGAGATTGTGGTGAAGGGAAGATAAAATTACTAGAAAAAAAGTCATCATAAACATCGACGTTCACTCAGACGGTCAGACGGACAACAAAGTACATATTTGAGGTAGGTACTTAAAAGGCAGTGGGACAGAACAAATCCATCTCTATGTTAATAGGTGACTTGCCAACGGAACCAAAGCCCATCCATGTGCAATGAAGATTAAGCATTGTTAAATCGTGGAGTTTTGAACGAAGTTCACAGGGAATGATGACAATTTCTTAACATTCGTTCAACACCAAAGATTTACGTTTAAAATCTTTGTTCAACACCGTAAAAACGACAGGATTTCCCAAATGGAAACCAATAAAATGTGCACAGTTGAGCTCTACCAAAAATAGGTACCTACCTAATAAGTCTTCGCGATGAATCAGGAAATGCATTTCACCATTTCATCTCTTAACATTTTTCAGAAACTATTTTATCTGAGTCTCATTAAAATTTAGAGCGTCATAAAGTCCAGGATGTTCATAATAATCAAGGCGGAAAGGAAATATACCTAGAGTAGATATAAAGTAACACCATTTATCCAAGATTCATATTATTTTTCTGCTCGCGATTTTACTTATGTAACTTAATAAAATTTACCCTACAGTAATCAGGAATACTTATTGTAAATAAGTAAGTACATATATCTTTAAAATCGGACCAGTTCCCTATCTCCAGAACTGGTCCGATTTCAAAGGTCCCTTTGTTATATTATCCCACCGTTAGCCGATGCAAATAGTAAACTATTTGCACCAGATAATATGCCTACTCCGGCCGGCCAAACACAAGATACAATGCTTGTAAACATTTTCTTGTTGTTCGTATTTTGACAGAATTTGCAATACTTGTCGTTAAACTCTTTCCTCCAATGCATATAACGCTGACAATCATATTCCAAACTCGACGCCAAAAAGAGATTTTTTATGTTGTGAGTTGTTCACAATCATTACTTCTTGCGAATGGCTTGAGCATAGGTAATAGTATAATAGGGTAGGTACCTACGTTATCTATCTATCTATGCACGCAGACCACCAAAACTGATGTGTTTCCGTGTTGACACAGTTTCGTGGGCGTTAACACGATTACGGCCCGCAGTATCTAATCCTTGTACAGTCAACTCGAAAAGATGTAAAAAGGATAAAAAAACGAAGCTTTTGCGAGCTCCTCTTGGCAGAGCTGGGCGGAAAACCGTTGCTTAATCCGTTAATCGTTATTAATCAGGTAACAAAGTAAACAAACTACCAATCTTTTAAGTAGAAACAACTAAAAAAATGTCGTCTTACCTAGATCACTATTGATCTGATTTCGATTATTGTGGTATTGTGGATCTTGAGCCAGAACTCATGTTATGAGGATATAAAGTTAGGCTAAGTTTTAAATAAATAACAATACTAAAAATAAAACTATGAGACGACTCTCTAGCTATAATTATAGAGACGAATTTAATATTTCAAAAAGCTCGTAGTGCTACTAGCAGGTTTTAGCAAGTATAGGTTTTATGTTTACACATTGATGTACTTACAATACAATAGATTGTACAAATTATCAGATATGGATGTTTGAGCTACTTCTAGATTGTTTGCAACATTCTGCAGTTAGCTCAACAGTTTCATTTGTAAATGCAAGTTCTAATTTGTTTAAATTCTTTGATTGTAATTTTCTTTGTTATCAAAACTAAGAAGACCTTAGCTACCAAGATATTATTCCTTTAGAATTAATTTGAATAAATAGTCTTAGCTCGTATACCAAAAAACTGTAGCTAGGACAAAATAAATTGCTGTACATTTTGCTTTTATCGTCGCCTGTACCAACTACTGCCCACTGAGATGTGAAGCGATTAATGACACGTGCTGCTTTATTGGAAGTGATGTCATACAACAAACAACAGAATCGATCACATTGAGGGTATTTTCATTAGATGAACAAAACTACCACACATTACATTATACGCAAATACCTACATACGTATTATTATAATTTATTTTAAGACCTTCTTATGTGCCTATGAGAAATAAATAATTGAAACTGAAACTGAAATCGTACTAGTATATTAACACAGAGTAGGTATTGGTAACAAAATTTTTGCGGTGCTTGTTATACCAAAATTCAAATGGATAATGTAGACAAGATTCGTATGAAGCTTTATCTTAGGAGGGCTGCCTGGAAGAGATTGCTTTGCGAGAATATGAACGACGCGTACACTAGAACATAAGTTAAGTTTGACCTATACTTTATTTAATTGTTTACGTCTTTTTTTAGATTGGCAATGGCCTTAATAGACAAATAAAATTAAAATCAAATAATAGAAACAAATTAGAACTAGTATTTACAATTGAAACAATAAATATAACACTAAAATCAACAACGGGATATTTACCATGGTTTGAGTTTTGAGTTTTCCAATATTTTGGCACAGTTTCATAATGGAAACCTCAAATCTGGTAAGAATCCCGTTGTAAATAAATTTAGTGTTAACCATGATTGATGTAAAATACTAATTAATCTGACTATAGACGGTTGCAAACAATCTACAGGTAGCTCAACTGTACTTGTTGTTTTATGTCTTGGTTCTAGGTCTAGGCCATCATCATCCGTTGCCCGTTTTCATCCACTGCTGGACCCAACCTCGAAACTTTAGTGCCTCTCCCTAGGGCTCTGCTCTAAGTACTAGAAAGCCCAGACCAATATCCCTGCGGAAAGGTGTCATTTACTTTATAACTTCACATTGCGCAAATAAGCATGAAACTGGGAGATATAAAGGCAAGGCTGTAGTCATCATTACGGATGACGTCAGTACAAACAGAGTTTATCTTCTTACATTATTATGTTTTCAGCTGATAGCGATGTGTTCTTTCTGGGGAAATTATTCAGTGAGTAAATTGCTAAACATCCGAAAAAATATTTTGCTAAATGTTTGATGGTATTAATCTATGAAGGAGGTTTGTAAAGCGTTGCTAAAGAATATATCCCTATATCCAATTTATCCATCATATGGCTATGGAATGGACCATATATACCTGCACAGTTAACAAAACAAAGTCGTAAAGTTAGAACTCATTCCAATTTAAATAACAAATTCCAACTAACAAAATTTAAGCAACACCAAATATGTAACTGCATCAGCATTTAAAAATAACTCCAGAATTCTTCAGTCGGAAATAAGATGCAACAGGGAAATGTCATTCCCAATCCGTTCAGAAATAAAACTGTCTTAACGTATCAACCCGACTTCGCTTCCCTGATTTGAGTAACAGGTGGGCTGCCTGTTTTGGCTATTTTAGTTCAGAAACAGACACGAACACTTTAGATAACAGTTACGGTTTTAATAGTTTAAGATTATTATTGATCTATTGAAGGATAGTTACAACAACGAATACTCCTGGTATAAAGGTGCCTGTTAAATTTTGTTAAATGCTTTGTTATTGGAATCGCCTAGTATCATTAGTAGCGAGTTAATAATTGAATCTAGGAACCTCTCTTTTTTACAAGGTGATCATTTTTAGTATGTAAAATATATAAAAACGAAAGGTGCCAAACGGCATCGCTACCTCATTCAACTTCTCCCATTGCAGGTTTTCTTTGATCACTGTCAATGACGCCAAAAATAACCGCAACAAATAATATTATTCTTTATAAAAATACCAGCATAAGGCAGTAGGTATTCCGACTTATAATATTACTATAACATATATATATACTTACAATATATCTAAAGGGTTAACGCCTGTTGTAATTTCCATCGGATAATAAAATAACTTCACGGTATACGACAACACAATCACAATATGGTACCCAAGAGACGGCAATCGAAGCCAGGGTCGTCCAAAGACAAGATGGGAAGACGACATAACACTTACACTTGGGCCATATTGGACAAGAGTCGCAGAAGACAGACCTCAACGGAGGCAGTTGGAGGAGGCCTATGCTGAAAGGCACACCAAACTGAGAGACATTTTGTAACTATAAGAATTTTTGCAGAAAATGTTAGTTTTGCAAATATAAGGCTATATTATTATTATTATATACGACAACAATAGCACACTATTAGTTCCATAAGGTGATGAATAAAGCATTATCTATATATCTATCTACTATATGAAATAGCCCACGCCACGCTTTCTTATCACTTACCAATCTAAACAAACCATCGATAACCAAACTGTAAAGAAAACACTGAAACTTACCTTGACCATTCACATGGAGCACGAACAAACAAAATCCGATCAGCACTTTCATTATAAGTAACGCGTTACATATTCGTACACATTAGGAGGAATACGAGAATTGAATCACTGGCTCAGCGCGATCGGTTTCGCGATATGATAAGGGCTGATAAGGTGATAAAGGCGCGCGAACGCGGCGCGCCGCGCACCACGACTCGTCGCGTCCACATCTGGCTAGACTCTCCGAACTCTACCGTTCTTTACTATTGCGGCCGCTCTACCAAGTGTATGTATGCTAGCTGCAGCCCGCGTGTTTACGTTGCATTCACAATTACTTTTGTAGTGTTTTGTGCGATTAAGAATTTACTCGTTGTAGGCATAGTAGGTTGGGATTGGTATCTCTACAAGAACTCTACCGTGCTTTACATATATGTATTACTTCGCGGCTCTCTACCAAGAGGTACCTATGTACAACTAACTGCGGCTTGTGTGTTTATGTTGTATTTGCATTGGCTTCTCTAGAGTTTTGTGAAATTAAAAAATAAATTATAGTAGGTTGGTACCTAAAGGATAGGTAGAGCGAGTTCAAGTTAATAATACATTGTTTTACTAGAGACTTAACCACCCCTTTATACAGGGTCGTTATACTGCCGAGCACAGCGAGGGAGGATGACAAGATCGAGTTATCATGGGTGGTTTTGGCCCGAGAAATTTGCGTTCAAACTTTTAGTGTTTGTATTTGGAACACTAAAAGTTTGAACGCAATTCGCTTCAATAAAGTCCAACAACAATAAATATATTGAGTATTGAGTATTAAGTCCTAGACAGTAATAAAAAAGACGACCGCTGTGGCGCGGCGGTTCGATTCCCGCCTCGGGACACATGTTTGTACGATCTGCAGATATTTGTTCAAAGTGTTCTGGATGTTTCTATTTATAATAAAACATATCTATATATGGTAGTGTATTTGTATTAAGTATATCAGTTATCTAGTACCCATAACACAAGCTCTGCTTAGCTTGGGATTAGATGATGCTGTGTGGATTGTCCAGCATTATTAATTACTAATAATTGGGTTATGCACCTAAATATAAATATTCGTCACTATTAGTAGTGATAAGCATATCTTATTTATTTTGTTCGCATGATAAATTTTTCTCATAGTTTAGGATGAAAAGCAGAGTGAACCTCGAGCGACGTACTTTGAATCCCTTGCTACGCTTAGGATTCAAAAATTCGCTCTCGCTTTAAGTACATTATGTTGTTTCCTTGTGATACAATCTACTATTTAGGCATTGGGTAAAATTGGGTAAAAATCGACAAGTAATCAATTAACCAATGAAATAATCAAGTAATAAAGTAAAATGGACAAGGTTTCCTGGGAGAAATCGCTTTTAGCGATTAGGCCGCCTATTAAATGTACTTGTACTGTTTTAATGCTTTTTTCGAAATTATGTTATGCTGAAAAATGCTATTACAATAAAAGCTTAATATAATATATTAAGTGTAATTACATTCATTCAATGGAATCTACACCAGCCTGTTAAAAATCTGACTGAATGCTGAAAACTAAATAAAAAAGTAGTAGTTTAATAATGTTTGATGAAAGTCTTTTATTTTGTTTTTTACTTTTGTAATAAGTAGTTAATTAGAATTAGTCACTTGTGTAACTACTAGTAGATAAGATTTAAGATAGCAGGACTAAGTGTTAAACGCCCCCACCGAGACAAAGTTCCTTCTAGTTTTTGTAAGAATCATCAGCTTGGACCTCACGATACAGGCACGGCCTAGTGTGAGATCCATCGGTAAATTATAGTCTCTAAGCCCTCAGCAATAACTTGTTTTATCAGCTTTATAATTGGTGCCTATTATGCTGTAATATGATTGTTTTTGCTGCAAATAAATATGTTTGAAATTTATGTTTTTACGTTTATGTTTAGTACCTTATTCAAAATTTTCTTGTCACATGTTAGTTCAACTATCAAGTCTAGGAGCGATGTGCATAAATCGGCTGATGAAATCGGCTTTAAGAGGGCGCAATCCGCGCCATTTTGTGAAAAGTATAGGCATAGGATTTTGCGGATTTTAGGAGCGGGATAGAGCATACGTTTTTGGAACGGCGCGGCGTAAGCGCTAAAATCAAGTATTTGGTTATTTCTAAGAAATCTACACAACTTATGAAGAAACTGGTTCAAGGAACCGAATAATTAATAATAACCTACGAATCAAAACATTAATCACTTCAATAACCGCAGGGTTCCTGAGATCTCGACCAAATTATGTGCGAAGCAGTGCACTTTCATGATTTTTTTATCGTAATTTTTTTCCTAATCGTGTTTTTACTTTTAAGGAAAGAGAAATTGTTGAATTTTATGTAATTTGAGTTTTTTACCACGGGTATCTCGTGAGCACTGAGATCTCGGCCTAGTTTGACAACCAAACCTGCTAGGTTCGCCTCTTTAAGAGGTGCTTTTCTACGGCCCTTTTTAACAGGCCCTGTCAGGGTAGCGCACCGTTACAGTAAATCAGGCAGAAGGTTGTCGCACACATAACTCGGGAACGGATCGGTATCTCACCTCTTCACCGCCTCAACCGCCTCAACACCAAGAGCACCGATTTTTTCGGTCGTCTATTAACTGTACTACCACTACGGAATATATTTTTTTCGGTATTGGTACTACCCGCTTAGGAAGTTTCGTTCACCCCACTATTGAATGTGACTTAAAGGTGAGAGACTAGAACATTTGCCAGAGCATTACAAGGTAGTGTAAAATTTTTACGAATAGTATTAATGTAATAACGACGACCGATGTGGCGCGGCGGGCGAAGGTCCGCCTGCGACGCAGAAGGTTGCGGGTTCGATTCCCGCCTTGGGACAAATGTTTGTACGATCTGCAAATATTTGTTCCGGGTGTTTTGGGTATTTTCTATATATAATAAAAAATATCTAGTTATCTATGTTATATATGTATTGTATTAAGTTTATCAGTCATCTAGTACCCATAACACAAGCTCTGCTTACTTTGGGGCTAGATGATGCTGTGTGGATTGTCCAGCATTATTTATTTTTTATTTTATTTTATTTTTTCCGGGTGTTCTGGGAATTTTCTATATATAATAAATAATATCTATCTATGTTATGTATTGTAAGTTTATCAGTCATCTAGTAACCATAACACAAGCTCCGCTTACTTTGGGTCTAGATGATGCTGTGTGGATTGTCAAGATTTATTTATTTATTTATTTATGGCAGCAAATAACTATATCTTTATTGACAAAGAAAAAATTATTATTAGTTATTTATTTATAATAATATAATGGGTATTACATTATATTATTATATTGTTATTAATAAATAAATAATAATTAGTGTTCAGTTTCCTAGAGCATTTTCATGTAACGTTCTTCCAAATGACCGAGCCTGTGTTCGCCGTACATACATACCTTACCTGTAACATTTATTTGTACCGGCTGTCCCCTGTCACCCGCGTTCGTGCCTTTGCTCGATAAAATGTTACACCAAAACGCTCGTTGGTATTAAAATCAGGTTGTATTTTTTTTTTTTTTTTTTTATTTGGTTTAGGTGGCTTTCGTGTCACTGCGGCCATGATAGGCCTATTGTGATCGCCACTCGAGTGTTCAGCCCTGAAGCTGCGACGTTCATAGTTCGCCACTATTTGGTTTAGGTGGCTTTCGTGTCACTGCGGCCATGATAGGCCTATTGTGATCGCCACTCGAGTGTTCAGCCCTGAAGCTGCAACGTTCATAGTTCGCCACTAACCCTTGCAGCTGCTAAGAACTGCAGGATTTTCTACGGGGTGATGGCTCGTAGCTCGTCTGGGCTGTGCAGGTGCTTGCCCAGATGGATGCTACGTTTTTGCATCAGTGCTCCGCACTCTCCTAGCAGGTGGAGAGGCGTTTCCTCCGCCTCTTCGCAGAATCTGCAGGATTGTGTGTCGCTTAGACCCAGATTGAACATGTGCTTGTTAAGGCGACAGTGTCCAGTTAGGGCTCTTGTCATGATGCGAAGGTTGCTTCTGCTTAGCGCTAGGATTCGGTTGGTGAACCGTTTATCGGGCTTTTATTAATGACTTAGAGTGACTCATGCCCAAGGAATTCTTCCAAAGCCTGGAAGCTTCCTCGTAGCAGGAATCCAAGAGGGTTCTGTTAGCCAGGCTTTTAGATATGCCACAGAACGGCTCGGGGCCCAGCTGAGTCCCCTTGGCCCCGGAACGAGCAAGTTCGTCGGGTCAGCAAAACCAGGCAACCAGCAGGAAATCAGGTTGTAACAAAACATTGAACGTAATGTCCGAAGTGTGGTTGGACAAAATTAAAAACAGCGTATGCTCGATGTTCTGTTACAAGTAGTCTCTAGTCTATGAGGTATATGAAGGTGAGTAGTCACCTTCATAGAAATAGCGATGAAATTGCTCATGTGACGGATTCTAACCGAATACTGAACAGCTCGAGTTAAAGCGATGATGATGCGTGTCCTGGACACGACGAGCCTTCATAGTTTGTAGGTGTTAGCAACGATGACTTTATGCGGACTAAATAAGGCACAAAATTATGCAGGACAAAACTCTACATTATGTAGCTACAGAATAGATAGTGTTCATAGTGCATTGATTGTGTAATAGTTGTCGGCGACCGACTCGCAGGTACCTGCCTATTTATAGATTGGTTTCTCGAACGAATGGAAACAAAAGACAAAAAATGTTCTAGAATAAATAAAGAGATAGGTATAGCTTCCAGAAAAATGCAGAAATGTAAGATAAGGACGGCTGACAATATGTAGGGTAAATAAGCGAGACGGAGCTAGGTCTCTGGATGTTAGGCGAATTTTCTCGTAGGTTTTGAAGGACAAAATTGGGTATAAAAGCCGAGCTTTTTCGGCGTTTATTAAGTTTTGTTAAGTTCAGTTCTAAGCGATCACACAGTGGTTCCAGAAGCAGTAATAAGAGTGCGAAGTGGGAAATAAAGACAAAATACAGAAAAAGGAGTCTTATTTGGAAGAAAGTAAATACAGTCCACCACAATGCGTTTCCTAGTTGGTAAGTATGAGACAACCTGAATCTGAATGGGTTGGGCGGAACGAAGTCTGTCGTGTCGAGAGAATTAGTTTAATTGACATTACGAGCGGCTGATAAGGATTCACTGATAGCGGCTAGTGGTGTCGGACGGTTTACCTTGTTAGGAGGCTGTGCTGAACCTAGCCTGCTTATTTTTATCTTGGCTTCAATATATCTACTTTGTTGTTTTGGCTAAAAGTAATGATATACATAATCTTGACTTTGTTATTTTGTAAAAAGCACAACAAAAAGTACAAAGTACGCATCTTTCATTTCTGACTATATGTCACACACATGTCACACACATGGAAAGCACCGCTGCCGCACAGCACACAAAGGTGCATTCAAATATGAGTTTTAACTCGTTCACATTTAGATGCTTTTTATATAAACAGCATCAGATGACAGATAGCTCGCAGACCACTCGTTTGAAGCTTGTGGGAAGCCATTTTGTCACTGTAAAATGTATCTAAAGATAACGAGTTTAAACCATATTTGAATGCACATATTTGTGCTGTACGGTAGCGGAGTTGGATTAATGTGTGCAGAGCTTAACTGAGTTTATGACCTACCACGATAATGGTGAAAACGGGCGCTCTTGACTAAATCTGTAAGATAGGTACTTATTTGTTCCTAGAAATCTCAGTGTACCTGACAAATATGATAAATATGGATAGAAATATATCCAGATAATAAATCAGAAACACTGACGTGATGACTTCATATCCCATTTTACGGCCTTTTTATTACGCCCGACTCTCATCTATGCATTGAGTTTAGCTGAGATTACCAACTTTAGCATGTCCACATTCTCAGACGTGAAACTACTTGTTTTATTAATTGCCGGCAAGCCAAGGCCCAGACTCCTGTCACCGATTTCAAAGTAACGATGAAACGACGACCGACGATTCAATCTCCAAGTGGAGACTGTCTATCGAATTTATCGAAATGGTAGACTAGAATCGGGGCCTATGCATCAATAAACATGGAAGCAGTAAATCTGGCGTCCTTCAGTCCCTAATTACTAATTACGACACAAGATTCATGGCGGCCGAACACGCAGGAAACCACTCCTCGCTGACTTCACTTGTTGTTATTAATATTTTAGTAGGCACCTACCTATGAACTTAGTTAGGTACGTAGAGTTAGAAGTCTTTTAAAAACCGTGCGACCTTTTTAGGATTCCGTACCCGAGGGGTGAAATATTACTAAGCCTGCGCTGTCCGTCCGTCCGTCCGTCTGCTACAGGACTCTTATCTCATAAACCTTACGTAAGAGGTAGACAGTGGAAATTTTCAGAGAATGTGTAATTGTCTGGCCGCTATAACAGCAAATACTAAAAATAAAATAAATAACCAAATTAAAGGGAAGCCCCTTTTAACAGGTTCTCTGTCCCATGCCATACAAAAAACGTGATACGTGACGTGCTTGCTGATGCCACCATACCACATTACGTTAACCTCGTTAAATCTGAGAATGATAAACTTAGCAAATATCTTGACTTGGCTCACGAGGTTGTCAGCATGTGGGATGTTGATTCAGCGACCATCATCGACCTGATAGTGTTTCGGTTAACGGCGTAATAGTGGAGAGCCTCGACCAACATCTCAAGCGACTTTCGCTAGGAAGTTGGATCAAGGGCCAGATCCAAAAGGCGGTACTCCTGAACTCGCCACGAATCGTCAGGACGGTCCTCTCTCTGCAGACCTAGTCAGCCGCTTGAGGCTAGCTTCGCAGCCGGTGATTCACCGTTTTGATATATTTTTTATTGTAGTGGGTGTGCGTGTGTGTGTTTAAAAAAAATATTTTAAACGAGATTTACGATAAAGATATTTTAGACATAAATGAAGGGTACCTATAATAATAAGTTCAGATTCAGATCATTATGAAACATAAGTTCAAACAAAGTTCTCTAAATGGCAAATGTGGGAGGAATCCGAGGCCAAGACCAGTCGTAAAGCTATTATTTGGGCAGCCAGTGGTGCTCACTTGGATATAGTGGGCGAAACTTCCAAACAGTGGTGATGTAAAAGTCAATGTGGTTTGTTAGCACATTGCATCACCAAAATGTATTTAGAAAACAAAACAAATATTGATAAATATTCAGGGCCTTTACAGCTAACATATTGAACCCGAATGAAAGACTGGGCGTTTACGAGTATAAACCTCTTTGCGGATGACACACATGAAGGGATTACAGATAAGACTAAACATAAATTAGAAGACATAATTGAAAACTCAATCCAATTACTTAGAAACTGGTTCGAGGCTAACGGCATTGTTCTAAATGTTAATAAAAGTATTATAATGCGATATAAAGCAAGAAGAACTAGGCACACAGAGGGGAGCATATCACATGTTTTCCTTGGGCCATTAAATCATATATCACACATTGAAACAATGTGCAAAAGACTAGAAAGTGCCAATGCTCCTTTAAAATTAAAATCTTTGGTTACTAAAAGGACATTGGTCGCAGTGTATTATGCTTTTGCGCATTCCATTATAAGCTATACCATAACAGTCTGGGGAACCAGGGTAGTTGTAACTAAGGTCTTTATTTGACAAAAACGAGCCATAAGAAAAATTTGCGGACTACATAGGAGAATGTCAACTGAGAAATATTTTGAGGAATATAAAATAAAGCAGTGTTAGCCACTTTTAATAAATAAAAAATAGTCTGTAGGATCTGTATTATGTACAATAATTCGAACAATTTTGAAAAACTCGAAAATTTTACCATTACCCTCTGAACTCCGAAGTTTGCAAACCGATACATCAGAAATGTACTTTTAATTTTTTGGTATTCATCAAATAGCAAAGTCTCTAACCAGTACCTATAGTAAATTTTGGTATACTTGACAACCGTTCGAAACCCTCGGCGCGCGAGTCACAGTCGCATTTGACGGGTCTTGTTTTTAACTCTGTAGGTCATCATCATCCTTCAGCCGAACGACGTCTACAGCTGGGCATATGCAATTATGCATCCCCTAAAGATCACCACATTGACCGATCCAGCGCTACCCGCATCCAGCGGTTTCCCGTGACCTTCACTAGGTTGTCGGTCCACCAAATAAACCTTTGTAGGAGCCTACTTAGTTAAAAAAATACCCGTGTTTTGAGAACGCATCTGCCGATTACAGGCGTCAAGAATGCGGGTTCGAGTCTCATCGGACTCCTAACTAAAACAAGCGAAAGCAACTCTTGTCGGCAGACTCCGTTCCCACAGCGGGAATAACCATCAAAGGTCATGGATTACCTACTTGCATAGCAAACAGGCTTGCATTGATGAATTATGATGGCTCATTGCGAGATACCGGTAAGGTATCTAAATGTATGGTTTTTAGGGTTTCGTAGCTCACAAGGTAAAAAGAAACCCTTATAGGATCACTTTGTTGTCCATCTGTCTGTCAATCCCCTTTTCTCAGAAACGCGTGGAGCCGAAATATAAATCAAAGTTTTAAGTCAGCTCAATCAAAGTTACAGCCGTTTATGCCTGCATATTTTGAAATTTCAACAATATGGTCCAAGGGTCCCATTTGGGTCCAAATTGACCAAAATTCTGCTTACGTAATACTTAAACGGCCCCCAAATAAAGTTACAGCACTAAATCGTTTAAATTTTGAATAAAAAACGCATATCTTAATTAATACTGAGAGGCTATTAAGGATTAAAAAAGCCGCCAAGCTATTGCACTTGGTTCCACCTACCTCCATCGGCGTCGGTCGGTCAAAATCATTACATTCCATATGCGTCCCGTGAGTGCACCGTAGGTACATCCCGTGCATTTGGAACGCAGACCGAACTCGACTAGGTGCCAGCGGGGTGAGGAAGCTCGGTCAGGTGGAGGGCGAGGAGTGTTCATTCTAAGTATACGTACCTAAGTATTATTATTATATATTCTCTGGTTTTGGTTAGAACGACAACGTTTAGCGGGTGACAAACCTGTAGTAATTACCTACCTACATCCATGATCGAAAAAGGGATCTTGTATCGTAAAGACAAAAGTACCTGAACAAAGGAATTTGACAATTTGACCGATCTTCGACTCGGTTCTCTCAAATTAATCAAAACTCTGTTCAATTTCATAAAGCTGGTTTATTTTTAGTAATTTTAGAAACGAATTAGGTAGGTATGTATAAAATCTATTAATTAAATTCATAACGTCTTCGCTAAGCGCCACCATGCCATGCCCGGCAAACTAAACGAGGTTACCGCTACTCCTTCTGACTCTTGCGTTTGACCGAAGGCTTTGTAAACCGTATCTTCCCCAGCTGACTATAGAAATGATTAACCGGTTCAAACCAGCCAAACCCCTGTTCCGCGCGCCCCAACCACGTATGCTCATTGGGGTCCGTCAAGGTCAGATTCCCAGTCGGACAGTTCTCCACAAAATTCCCTCGTAACATGCTTCCATCCGGGTAGCAGTACCGGCTGAAACCGGTGTAATTCCAGTTGTTGAGGTAGCCTTCGTATTGGGATGAGTCTGTGAATGTTATGGTGACTTTTTGGTTGCCACCGAGGCGGTCGCTTTCCCATGTGCCGCAGTAGAGGTCTCCCTCAGCTGTCGTGTAGGTTCCTGGGCCTGGTAGTGAAAGAAATCGGTTTTTAACACAAGATGCTCTACCTACTAGCTTACGCTCTGTCTTGATGTCTGTCTTGTCTTGATTCTCTGTGTCGCAGATCAGACCAAGAAAGCAAACATAAGAGGCTCGGCCATAAAATGAAAAACTAAACGGTGAGTAGGTAGGTAGTTATCCACCCACTCACCCAACGAGTCGGTCGAAACGGATTAAGGGATTTTTTTTTGTTAAGAATGTAGGTAGGTACCTACATTCTAGTGTAGGTACACTCCACACCACAGGCATCGATCGACCTCTGGTGCATGGTAAGATTTCTCCACCACTCGAATCTAGCATACCTACTTAGATACCTACTCAAATAACTGCAGTCAGTATCTAACTAAATGAAACTCCTGCGCGGAACACGCATCTACCCACCTAATTAAATCGATATCTTCTCAATTCCATTAAAAACGGTAAACAAAGTAAGAAATATCACCGGCCTATCAATCCGTATGATTAGGACTTACCAAACGCAAGTCACGCAATTAGAGCGTATCTCCATCCAAAGCTATACCTAGTACGTACGAATCAGCTGGTTCACATTCACTGCCCAGCCTTGGGGCGGCGCGGCTGGCGGTGTGACCCGAAGAGCTTGTAAGCTCCAAATTCACCGTATAGATAGGTACTCGGAAGGAGGGCAGGTTGGTTGGTGTCTAAATTGAGTGTCTTTGACACATGTAAATGTTGGAGACCATGCAGAGAAGTCGCGGGCGTGACCTTGCAAGTGTGGCTGGGCAGAGCATGCGTAATACTTGGCGCAAACGGACCACCGACCACAGCTACCGGGGTGGCTGTCGCACGCTACTGCCACATTTGCAGCAGTTGCGGAAGCGCACGTCAGCCACCGGTGTTCGGAAGCGACCTCACTTTATAATCCGTCGAGCGTGCTCTCTGCTACGTCTTGCGATGGATGGATTTAGTCTTACGACGGAGTCCGACACGGCAGGTGCTCGCGTTATTGTTAATACGCAGTCACGCAGACGACGCCGCCGCCTGCGACGATTGTTCGTACAAAATTTATGAAAAAGCGTGTAAACAGCTGCTCACTCGCCACCGCTGCACCGGTGCCTGTGGTTGGTGGTCCGTTGGCGCCACCCCAAAAATTTTTGCTCGGTGTTGCATTAGGTACCTACACATGCTGCCAAGCAAACCAAACCCATGGAGACCGTGATGAGGAATTATCATCGCTGAAGCTACATAGAGCAGACAGCGTAGCGTAGGCTAAATGGGCGTTGTTTGGAACCCTTTACAAACGGAACCATAAAAAATCGACGAATTGAAAACCTCCTTTATTCGAGTCCGTAAATAATTAAGGAGCTATTTTTCTTAGTAGGTATCGATTGGACCAACTGTTCTAGAGATAGGCACAGATTTATCAGAGGTATCGAGCATGTAGCTCGAACAAATTGCGCTACGCTCATTAATCCCACTTGATAGAAGACAACAACGTTCACTCAACAAATAAAGGTGCACTACCTACCTCGAGGCCGTGGGTAGACTTCCTATAAGATTGTGGGTCTGGTTTGAGACTGATAAATACAATAAAATTATGGTAATTAAAGACAGAAACAGTGCAGTTAAAAACTTAATATGTATGTACGAGTATACTTAGGTACTACCTACGAATACCTTTTGCGATCAAATGCATCAGTCATCATCATTCTACCTCTACATACATACTTTAGATTTAACCGAGCAACAGCTAGACAAACTTGAGCGCCTGCAGAATGTCGGTTTAAGGTTTATATTTGGATTGCGCAAGTATGACCATGTCTCGGAGTTCCGCAGGAAGCTCGAGTGGCTACCCATACGGCTTCGTCGAAATTCTCACATTTTAACTCTTCTTTATAATATTTTATTTCTATCTTCTGCACCCCCTTATCTCAAAGCACATTAAAATTTCACTTTTCTTCATCTTTCTCACTCTCGTTCCCTCCGTTCTACTGACACTCTTACGCTCCTAACACCTGTCCACTCTACTTCATTCTACTACAACTCGTTTACCACCCGGGCTGTCCAGCTATGGGACGCATTGCCGGTCTCGGTTAGGCGTGCTAAGTCACAGACAATATTAAAAAAAATGGTAAAGGAACACTATTTGTCCAGTTGTTATTGAACTGCCTTGTTTCCCTCTATAAAAGATAAATAATAGTTATGTATGTATTTATATAATAAAATAGTATGTAAGATTTAATATGTAGTAGGTATGTAGTTCGTTATGTAAAGTATATATTTGGTAATATTCTAAGTAGTAAGTAGTATTCTAAGTTCTAAGTAGTAAATACCTACTCGTATATTATTATTATGCACACAGATAATAACCCATGTACAATCCAACCATCATCCTGCGGTCCGCCTGCGACGGTCCGGTTGCGGGTTCGGTTCTCGCATTGGGAAAAATGTTTGTATGATCTGCGAATATTTGTTCCGGGCGTTCTGGGTATTGTCTATGTAATAAACAATATTAACCTACCAGGGACAGGGCAGCGGCTTCCTTCTGTGTATTTTTAACACCGCCACTCCGATTACCAAACCGCCTGCCAACCATATTATGGCAAAACCACCTTTTTTGGGGCAAGCACATTCAGCAGTGGGCGAATGTGCTGATGAGAAACAGGCAAGTCATAACAAGGAACAAGGGTTTACCGTTCATTTTGATGCTCATATCCTTCTTCTTAGCCTCGAAGACGCCATCATAGGTGTCCCCAGTGGAGTGCTTAAAGAAACCTTCGTCTTGCACCACTGTTATCTCCTTCGCCAATTTTACGCTCTTGCTTTCACCTAGTTCCTGAATCGCATCGGCCATTGCAGTGGTAGCTTACTCAAAACTGTTCAAAAATATTAAGAACTTTAGTTCGGTAGACAGACGGTACATACCTACATCTATTTATCCATATTGTTACTAACCTAGATTCGAAAGGGCCTAACTCTCGTTTGTAAGAGGCTTTTTTATGCATAAATAGCTGAATGGGTCATATATCTATCTGCTAGTGAACGGTAAAGAGATAAATGGTATATCACGGGGAAGGAATTATGCTACTTTTTATTTCGGAGAAAGGCGTTTGAAGCTGCGGGCACAAGCTAGTGTGTAGGTACCTACGGGTTTTGTTTTAACTGATGCTATAGAGCGGTTTGGAAACAGGACACCTCTGTACCAGCTCCATGCAGGACACTGTACCAAGCTCCGAGGAGCACCCCTGGCACCCCTTGGCACTCCTTGGGGTGACAATAACAACTCACATGCACTCATACAAATTTTCGCGGCTTGCTTCGCTCACCGTTGATTCCATAGATCAGGTGTAATCTGTTGTCCTCCTATTTTATTGTCAATAGCCAAAAAAATCGTAGGTAGGTAAATTCTTAGCTGTGTCTTGCTCAAAGAGAATAAAACCACGGGTCTTTCTAAGCGTGCCTCACCAATTTCAGAAAAGGCTGCGGCTCACACTCACTCCACTTGCCTGTATTTTATTGTATTAGTTTCTTAACCAGTTTCTTAGCCATAACTTTCTACAATATTCAGGGTTAGCTCCACTCGCTCGCCGTTATGTTTTTTTCGATATCTTTTTCTGAATTCCCAAGTTGCTCGCTACGCTCGCCGTTATTTATATTCCTGGCGTTCTGTTTACCACCGCAAAAGGTCGCAAAGAGGGTCCCATACATTTTTTTTTTTTTTTTTTTCAAAATTAGCAATATTGTAGTAGTTACAAAAGAGATAGCCGAAATTTTCAGGAAAAACAAAAAAAAAATATTTATTTTGGACTTTGGAAAATTTTGATCGATTTTGTATGGAGCTTGGACTTGTAAAATTTTCGTTACGGTGTTCCGTGAAACACGTCTGCACTCTGTGCCCGACCGCGCGGGTGTGCCCGCGGGCCGGTGTGTTGTTAATTCCTTTGTTATTTCGTTTGTTATTACTTTTGTTGTTATTGTTGTTATTTCTCTTGTTGTTATTTCGTTTGTTATTACTTTTGTTGTTATTGTTGTTATTTCTCGTGTTGTTATTTCGTTTGTTATTACTTTTGTTGTTACTGTTGTTATTTCTCTTGTTGTTATTTCGTTTATTGTTATTTTTTTGTTAATATGGCGGGAAGGCCATATTTTAACCTGCTTTTGGCCCGCAATTTTTCAATTTGGAAGTTCGCGGCCGTAATCAGGTCGGAACAACAGGCAGTAGAAGCCTCGCTAGCATGGCTATTAATAAGGCCTGCAATACCAAATTGCGCTAACTGCGGGAGGCCAATGAACCGTGACACGGCCCCCTCGTATAAAATCGGATTCCGTTGGCGGTGTGGACTCCGTGCATGCAGGAGTACCTTGTCCCCCCTCAAAAACGACGAACGGCGCGAAATCAAAGCCCAGAATTGCCGGTGCTCGCCTAATTGTCCCCGACGACGAGTGTAAAAAATCGCGTTTGCGATAGCTCCGGCGCTGCGGGAAGTGCAGCCTCTCCGCCATTGCGTAACAAGGGACAGGCACCACTGCTCACCTCCGCAGCTTCGGCTTTTTGGTCGCCTTCGGCGACCAGCCTCAGCCGCTGCGGCTCGCGCGGTGCCTGTCCCTTGTTACAGCTGGCGGAGGCTGCACTCCCTTCGCGCCTCCGGCTTATTATATACACTCTAGGGGCGCCACGCGCAAGACCACGTGGAGTCGGGGTACTCTGTGTCGGATCCGCCACTCAAATTGAACCTAATCAACTGTTACCGGAATGCTCTGTATCGGTATCAGTATCTGTATCGGACACAGTTTGATCTCTAGCGCCGAGGTCATTGAACTTTGGGGTCAATCAGCTGAACCAAAGTTGCACCCCTAGTGACCCTCTTTACGATGGCATAAGAAAAAATATATATTATATATGTATAAAAAAATACATGTCGAAAATTGTCGAAAATTTTCTAAGTGCGGGACCCTTCTTCCGACACCCAATAAATGAAATTTTAAAAATTTTACAAGTCCAATCTCCATACAAAATCGATCAAAATTTTGTCCCAATTTTGTTAAGTCCCAGCCCCATACAAAATCAATGAAAATTTTTCTAAGTGTGGGACCCTCTTTGCGACACCCTAACCGCATTTTTGTTTGGAATTTTTGGGGGGGTGTTGGTGCTTGGTATAACACGCGGGTACCAACACACGCTACGCTGCTACTGAGATGGAACTCTGACAAGATAACCAATTGACAGCGGGTTACTGGGTCGAGATGGAATAAGTAAATAGATACTTGGCAAGGACTCACAATATACCGACACAAGATCTACTTACAGAGGTATAGGTAAGGTATGTACCTTACCTTACCTGTTACCTCGGTACGTAGATAAAAATGTAGGAGACACTTTCAAATGAAAGTTCCTAGAAAATCTCTTAGAGTAAGAGATTTGGCTATTAAAGACCCGGATCTTGGTGATGAACTCTATGAAGCTAAAATTTTTACCGCAGCGGGATTCGAGCGGTCGACAAAAAAGGTAAATAAAACCGATATTATTACCATAAATTAAATTCCTAATTAAATTACGCATACCTACTGACCTGACAAACACTAAACACGCAAGGGACTTCACTTCTATAAAGGGAACACGCAGATAATAAAACCAGGAACATGGAACACGCAGGCTATGTCCCTGACTCGCCCTGTCGTTTGACTTTTCAAATAATTTTGTCATGAATGTCACGCTGTTTTCTTTTTGGCCATGAACTTTAAAGGCTAGCGTCGACAGGCCGCACGCCCCGGACGCTCCGCGCTAATCACATCAGACGGTTATTTAGCGTTATGCCGTTATGTCCGTCCATTGTAGCCGCAGCAACCGGATTGCCGACGCGAATTGCAAACGAATTTTCAACATTGACATCCGGATTTTTGTTGCAAGCGGACGATTTTGTACGAATGAGAATGTCGACGACGCGGCGGCGCAGGAGGGGAGGAAGGGCGGACGGAGCGGGCGTGCGAGTGCGTCCTCTGATCGGCAGTACGACTAACATCATCCGCATTAAACGGTTCGCCGGTATTACTGACAGTCCGATGCGTTCACTCCGTGCGGTGCGGATGGACGCACTTCTATGGCAAACCATACAAAGAATACTAAAATCCGTTTAATGCAGACAGTGCGGAGCGTCCGATACCGGCCTGTCGACGCCCTTAACAAGTAGACTTTCACCCCATTAATTTATTTAGCAGGTCTCAAATGACATCTAAAATCTAATTTGCGTTTCAGTATTTGGGAGTAAACCTATGATTTAAACATAACATTGTCTACTTACTACAATATATAAAGTTGGGGTGAGTTCGAAAAACCAAAAAAAAAACGCAGAGGTTTTAGTATATTCAACAGGTTGATGAAAATATAATCTTATTATCTAGCATAATAGCAGTACATAATTCAGGTAGGATCTACCTCTGTCTGTTACAAAAATAATTTTAAATGTACTGTGCAGGTACACAGGACTCTTTCATGACTGAAAGAGTCTGTTAATTTACTGCAAAAAGCAATATCAAAAAATGCTATAAAAAACAAAAAAAAAACCCGTTTTATTGTGTATAAAATTCAAGACACATTTTTATAAAAGGCGATCTGTAAAGAAATATTTAACCAAGTTGAAATTTTCAAAACATTTCGAGTTTTACTAAGAATCAAGTACCATCATTTATTTATTTATTCTTATAATTAATCAAGCATTCCTTACATTTATTTTTGGCCCCCGCATTTCTCCAATACACACATGGTTGATAAAAAAAATTGCCTCGATCCAAAACAACACATCTTATAAACCCAATTGCACAGCATTGTATGCGCTTAGTCACACTAAATCACTACAACATACGACACAACGTTTTAAGCGGAGGTATTGGTGTAAATTCAGATTTCGCCAAAATTAAACTAATTTGACAGCAGTAAAAATGATGTCGTCCCTTTCATACCAATCGAAATAAAAAGGATAGCATAATTCTTAGTGCTGTCAAATTAGGTTAGTTTTGGCGACATCAAATTGACACCAATTCAGATGTCGCCAAAACTAAACTAATTTGAGAACACTTAAAATGTTGTCGTCCCTTTCATACCAACCGAAATAAAAAGAATACCATAATTTTTAGTGCTGTCAAATTAGGTTAGTTTTGGCGACATCTGAATTGACACCATTACCGACCACTGCTAAATGATGATGAATTCTACCACCAAGATGGCATTTTCCATAGTATATTTAGGTCTACTGTGTCATTCATACTTCTCTGACCCCTTTATCATGCATGCCCTCTGAGATTCTAAGTTCACCAAGGCCTTTAGCTACCGCTTCTTGGAAGTTTTGGCCAGAGAAGACAGGTATACATTTTCACAGACAGAGAGTAAAATTAAAGTCATCTGTGGGTCAACTGTCGCCGCCGCGCCAACAGGCTGGTACGAATTCAAAAAATATTTGATTAATAAGGTTTCAAATAGTCTGTCAACTAACTTAGTTTCAATTGTTAGTACATGTTCGCAAAGCGCCTTAGAAAATATGTGTTATATTATAAGTTATATTAAATAAATGTACGACCTAAAACATAAGGGATCTGTAATAAAACTGTGGTTAAGTGTATAAAGCTCCGTGCTATTTTAATAAATAGTAGGTATATATTCCAAACAGATGTTATATTTGTACATTTTGGAGTAATCGTAAGAGCTCTATTTCTTTCGAGATAATTTAATGGAAACTTATTTTAGAAACATAGGGCTCGTTGCATCTATCCTTAACTATAATAAATAATTAACTACACATTGAATGGTGCCAAACTATGTAAAATTGAATGTTTCAAAAATCATCTCCCAAAGTAATTCATACGCGTTCAACGCACATATCAATTTACTGTACAAATATCTCGAGGCGTCTCATTGCATGATTTTCAGCTCAACATTATAATCAATATATTTATTTAAGCTTCCAGATAACAAATTTTAAATGAAAGTTTAGAGGATCATGTTGGCAGGGTCTTCTAGATTTGCTTTTAAAGCCTTCATCCATTGCGCGCCGACCGCGCCGTCTATAACTCTGTGGTCAGCCGATGCGGTGAATGTGATGAACTTCGCTGTTCTGAAACTGGAGACGACAGAAATGGTAAGCAAGGGAAAGTAGGCAATTCCTACAACTGTTAATGACAAATTGTCTTTAAAACTGATCAGCTGATTGTAATCTAGATTATTGAGATATTTTAGCGCAGAATAGAACTGGTGACTCGTACCATACGTAATACAGGTTCAGGTGCACTAAAACAGGCACCAGTCTCTCACAATGTTAGCTATAATATTTGTATTTATAATACTTGTACTAATGTATACACATTAGTACATGTAGTTAAAAAAGCGACGCAACTTGCCGCTGCCTTAGGCAAAGGGACGACAACATTTTACACTAGCTAAACTCGATATGAAATGTTTGTAAACAACCCAGGACACAAAAACTAACTCACCTGCACGGCATTCAGTTTCAGATAATATAATTTTAAGCAATATTTATTGAAGAAGCGATCTCAAATCGACGAGTAATATAAATTGCGTATAAAAAGACGCGACAACAGAGTGAATTTTATTTAGGCTTAGTATGGGCGATTTGTTTGCAATCATTTTACAGCCCATTTGGCTGGATAATAGACTTAAGATATTTTAAATAAAATTGTATTTAAAAATTCCACTACGCAGTAATGCTACTTTTTAAATAGAAATGCGAGCGTTTTTGCATTGCCGTCAGTGGCTTTGTATCAAATAAACAAGTTTTGGAACAAATATCGGCAGTTCGTACAAACATTTGCTCCGAGGCGGGAATCAAACCCGCATCTTCCTGTGTTGAAGCAGACCTTCGCCTGCTGCGCCACTGAGGTCGTCAAAGCTTAGAGATTGAGTATGAATGATCAATTATCACTATATTAGTACAAAAAAAATGTCACTTACCCTCGAGGGTCTTCTTTATCTTCAATAACTACGTTTTCTGGGCCTCCGCAAGCCAAGATGAGCGACTGAGGTGGGTTCACTATTGCGTTGAACGCAGTTATTCCTGGAATTATAATAAATATTTTAACAAGTTATCATAAAGTAACTCAACAAGGGAGCGTTCTCACTGACACGTAGCATAGTATAATAGGCCAATCAGGAACCCAAGGAGGACTTGGATAGAAAATGGTGTCAATTCAGATGTCAACTAAACTAAAAAGCACTAAAAATGATGCTATCCTCTTTATTTCGATTGGTATGAAAGGGACGGCAACATCTGAAGTGCTGTTTAGTGTTTTGTGGCGGCGCTGTGTTGTGCTGTGTGGACCTGGCTTAGAATTTGCACCACCCCAACTCTTCCCACGGGTGTTGTAAGAGGCGACTAGAGGATATCCAACGCAGGTGGGCATTAGCGCAGAAGAATTCTCCGACCGAACTGCGATCCCCAACCCGCATGCCCAGCGTGGGGATTATGGGCACTACCCCCCATAAGATAAAAGCCAATAAGGCGGAGGCGGCTTATCAGGGGAGGCCTGCGTCCAGCAGTGGACCAACATAGGCTGTTGAGTTGAGGAGGTGAGGTGATGGGGTGGCGGGGTAAGGAAGCTACGAAAGGCAAGGGGCAGAGAGTGACCATTCTACAAGGTGCCATTCATATACCAAGCCGAAACTGGGCTGTTGCGCACCCTATACCCAACTGATCCGCATGGTTGATTTTCATATGTATATACACTGCCGGCCAAAAGTTTGAGACCACCTACATCAAAGTAGGAAAATGAAATAAAACTCAAAATACAAAGCAAGAGGTTTAATTATGAATTAAAATACTTATTTCCTAATACACATACATTATGAAGAAAACAAAAAAATCAAGAAAAATCAACCATTTACTTTAAAAATGTCGCTCATATTTTATACAGATTTTTCGTCGAAAAACCCTCCCTTGCATTTTATTACTACTTTCACTATTCTTGGCATACGAGCAATCAATTTGTCGATTGTATCTTGTGATATATTGTTCCAGCTTTCTTGTAAAGCCTTCCACATGTCTTCTTGCGAAGTGGGACAACAACTGCGCACATTTTTATCAAGCTCTTCCCACAAAAGCTCAATCGGGTTGAGATCCGGACTCTGAGGGGGCCACACCATGTTTTTTAAAACCCCTTCTGTTTCTTTGTGTTCTAAATAACCCCTGCATAATTTTGAACTATGTTTTGGGTCATTATCTTGTTGGAAAAAAAATCCATCTCCAATTATTCTTGAACCAGACGGAATGGCATTTTGCTGTAGTATTCGTTTATATTGCTCCTTTTTCATGATTCCTTCGACTCGTACCAAATCTCCGGTTCCATGGCCCGAGAAGCATCCCCAGACCATAATGGAACCACCACCATGCTTGACTGTTGGCACCACACAGTCTGGCATCATCTTTTCCTCGACGTTACGTCGAACAAAAATTCGTCGTTTTGAACCAAATATTTCAAATTTGGATTCATCTGACCAAAGAACTTGTTTAAAGTCTTCTTCAGTCCAGTCTCGATGGGTAAGGGCCCACTGCATCCGTTTCTTTTTGTTTTGTGGCCTTAGTAGTGGTTTTCGAACGGCGACGCGACCAAATAACTTAGCATCTCTCAAACGTCTTTTTACTGTAGTCAATGATACAGGTTCTGATCGGGATTTGTTCACCTCTACGCGGATTTCTGGTGCTGTTAGGCGTCTATTCCGCTTGCTGGTAGTGACGATGAAGTGATCCTCGCGAGAAGTGGTAGTTCTCGGCCTTCCCGAACGCGAACGATCTTGATTACTGCCAGTCTCCTTGTATCGGGTTATTGTGTTATGAACACAAGTCTTCGACAACTTAAGTTGAGAGGCAATCGCACGTTCAGATTTGCCTTCGCCGTATAAAACAACTATGGCAGAGCGAGTTTCACTGCTAATTTCGCGAACTTTTCCCATTTTAAGATGTCTTCACTGTAACAACGACGAGCTCAGACTAATAAGGTAGAAAATAATTTACTCCATAAAAACTCAGGTACTAAATATGTTTTAGGAAGCTAACATAATCCCTGATATCGGTTAACGCGAAACAAACCCAAAACAATAAGTAATGAGCAGATCATAAAAATATTACAATGACTCTACCACCTGGTCCTTGCGCGGCGCTCATTGATGTTTTGAAACAATAGACCTTTTTAGGATGATAACTTAAACAACAACATAAATAATGACTCTTAGAAATTCTTTAATAATAATAGAATACGCAGGTGTTCAAATTAGCTCATTATCATATGTGTACTTTGAAATAATTTGTTGGTGACAAAGATTTTTACAGTGGTCTCAAACTTTTGGCCGGCAGTGTACGTTGTTTTAAATTTTCATACAAAAAAAACTCATCTCAAACGCTAACTAAAGCGACAACCCTATCACTAACGCAAACACACCATTTTGCAAAGAAAGGATTCCGTCGGGGCGGCTTCCTTTGATTTTACCGAGTCGGTACAAACAAAGGATGCCGCAGAAGTGCGGCTAAAGACAAACTATGGATTTCCATAGTTTGTTTTTAGCCGCACTTCTGCGGCTTTGGATTTCCCAGGAATTCCCGGGACGAGAATTCCCGAGCATAAACTCTAGTACTCACCAAACATGCCCAGATTGGAGATGGTGACGGTGCCGCCTTGGTACTCCTGCGGCGCCAGACTGCCGTCCTTGGCCTTCGCAGCCAGCACCTTGACCTCCTTGGACAGCTCTATCATGCCTCGCGAGTCGGCGTTGAACAGGATCGGGGTTATTAAGCCGGTGGGTGTCGCGACTGCTACACTGACGTCTACATTTGCGAATCTGTAAAATTAAGTTATGGATCAGCGTACGTTTGTTCATTGCTGGTCGGCGGGCTCCCCTACCGACCACCATAGCGCCCTGTCTTCAGCTTGACGCATACCATACTAGTTTCAGCCCGCGGCTTCGCACGCTTTTTTATATGGAAACTGATTTATGGGATTCATAGCCTATGTTTTAATCCAGGCCTAGAACAACGTTTATGCAAAATTACAGCCCGATCAGTTCAGTACTTTTGGCGTGAAGAGGTAACAAACATCCATCCATCTAAACATCCAAACTTTCGCATTTATATTATTAGTGTGATTCATATCTATACTTACTAATCCTATATATTTTAGGTCCGTATTATGAGAGCTTGCTCAGTCATCGATCTACGCTTGAGCAACGCTTTTCAATGGGATAAACGTCACTCAAGGATAGATCTATGACTGAGCAAGCTTTCTAATACGGGCCTTAGAAACTGAGGCCGCACACCGGCGCCACATTTACCTCGACGCTACATTGTAGCGACCTAACAAAAACAAACTGCACCCGCTACAAATGTGTCCTTGGTGTGCGTGCTTGCGCGCAGATAAACGGGGGCGACAAATGTGCGACATTTCAAATGTGGCGGTACTATTGTCGGAATACAAATGTATGTCTGGTGTGCGGCCTCACACAGGGGTTAAAATAAACTAAAGAAATATAGGTGGAAATATTTTACGGCACTGTATCATCGGGGCAAATCGTAGCAGTTTTTGTGACAGTTTTCATTCATAATTAATTACATTAGTCTTTCATATTTGAACGTGAATTTGCATCTTATTCGCTGAGCGTAGCAATATTGAGCTGTAGAAGATTTTGTTTTTAGTGGTAACCTTTCTGTTACATTGTTGTTTTCTGTTATTTATTTATTTAAATAAACCTAGCCGACACTGTGGCCGGAAACTGCGCAGGACAGGGAAAAATGGCGACTTCTCTTATCGGAGGCCAAGACACACTTCGGGTCGCTGAGCCATAGGAGTAAGTAAGCAGCCGACACGGCGCGTTTTCGTGACTCTGCCGTCGTGAAATCGTCAAATCATCATCTTCGATCACGTATGTTTGAAAACACTACTGATCACCTACCTAATAGGTACAAGATACTACTCACTGTCTAATAGTAGTTCCCATCCAGTGTGAGTTGACAGTTGGCACGCGCTTACACGCACTCGCCACGGCTTTTACGATGAAGTCATTCACTGAGACCTGCAATGTCAGAGATAAACATGGTTCAATAAGGTTATCAAAATGGCCAAATGGTTCATGGTATTTTCGTTATCTTGAACTTGAAGGCGCAAAGTTATGTCATAGGTCAGTTTATTTGTTTGAAAGACGATATAAGATCTGCGTTAGTGTTAGGATACCCTGAAGAGTTGACCAGATTAGTTTGGCGGGGTTAGTAAAAGAAACAAGTAAGAAAACGGCGAACGGAACAAGCCGCGAAACATTTGTGATTTTTCTGGCAGTGAACAACAGTATATACCTCTAAATAAAAAGACAATGGCGGCGAGGAGAGAGCCGCGGAATTTTTTAAATAACGGCGAATCGCGAAAACATTTTGCGATTGTCGGTAAAACTCGATTTTTTAGAAATTATGAGAGCTAAAAAAAAAAAACAAGATCCGTCAAGTGCGAGTGTGACTCGCGCGTCGAGGGTTTCGAATGGCTGTCAAGTGTACCAATATGTACTAGGTACTGGTTAGAGACTGCTATTTGATGAATACCAAAAAAATTATTTTAATTTAATTAACATTTCAGATGTATCGGTTTGCAAACTTCGGAGTATAGAGGGTAATAGTAAAATTTTCGACTTTTTTCAAAATATTTCAAAAAGTATAAAACCTACAGAAATTTCAAAAACTGTTTTGAGATGTACAAACCGATACCTTCATGATACCGCACTCAGTGAGGTCGCCCCCCTTTTGAAAATTATCACCCCCCCCCTTTTTCACCATTTTTCAAAAACTGGTCTACTTACAGACTTCCCTATATTTTTCCTGTAAAATATAGCTCCATATCTACAAACGCTACATACACTTCAGAGGGATCGCTCTGCAAACTTCGGAGATAGGGGGGAGGGGTGGGTATTTTTTCGACTTTTTTCAAAATATTTCAAAAAGTAATCCCTAACCTACAGAAATTTCAAAAACTGTTTTGAAATGTACAAATTGATACCCCAATTGACATTGTAGGTCTCTAAAAATTTCGACATCACAATTTGTACTGAAAATATTCATTTTTTTTTTCTTTTAATCTGCACACGACGCACGAAATGTATTATTATTTTAAATTTCACGTTATTTGCAGCTGTAGTTGCTGAGATATCAAAAACTGATAAAAGTACAGAAAAAGCGAGACCTTATGGGTTTCGAAACCCTAAGAATAAGGGCATCGGAGCGAGCGAGCGTATAGTTTTCAGAATTTTTGAAAGTTTTACGAAATCATTATCAACCCAACAAACGGCAAGCGGAGCGAGTCGCAAAACTTTTGGAGGCTTCGTGGCGATGGATGGTGTTTTAGGCACCGTCACGTCACCTACCATGCCCAATTGCACAGCGCGCCCACGGAATAGAAAGAACAGTGGAAATGGTAAGTAGGCGTGGCACGCGTGCCACTATTAAGCATTGTTATGCTTAACTAATCCCAGTCGTGTTTTAACATCGCGTCGAGTTGCTAGTCTCGCGACAAAATCATTTTTCCGAAACTATGCCGTATTGTTCCATTTTAAAGTGTAAAAATAATAGTAGGAGAAAAATCTTTAAAATTGAGGTGCTTCGTACCATCGGAGAGTACGATTTTCATTGTATTCTAATAAAATCTTCATTTATTTCAATTCATTAATCATTTCATAGAAAGGATAGTCACAATCAACCTTAGCAATAAGGATAAAGTTGATTTTAGATTGATTCTATTTACTATTACGTTCTCGAAAGTTCTTCGCTACTCTACGCGTTTTAGTGATAAATTATTTATTTAGTATTTAGGTTTATCACTTTCAATCATCATCATCAGCCTATGTTAGTCCACTGCTGGACAAGGCCTCCCCTAATGAGCGCCATAGCGCCCTATCTTCAGCTTGACGTTTGCAGCATCTGCCTGTAGTCTTTCGAAGGTCCTCATCCCACCTAGCCGGATGGCATCCTACAATACGTTTGCCGAGTCGTAGTCTCTACTCAAGATCACGTTTGCCCCAGCCTATGTCGGTTCTTCTCGAGATATACAACGCATATAACATGTAGATGTTATATGTATTCTTGTATGAGAATACTATTACCACAAATAAATAAATAAACTCCCAACAAGTATTTTTTTTTGCGAAGTATCTATCGATTGTAATATAATGTGCTACCCTGGTGCAGCCTTGGTCGAGTAGCAGTCGATGGTCGAACTATCACGCGAATGTCAATGATATGCCTAACGCAATTAAGTTTATAATTGCGACAACTGAGAATACCGCCATCTATGGTCAAGTAGCGGAATTGACTAGTCAATCGAATGTTTTGTGAATATATACCGTAATACGTTCTGCTGCTAAAGTAAATAAATAAATAAATAATAATGCTGGACAATCCACACAGCATCATCTAGCCCCAAAGTAAGCAGAGCTTGTGTTATGGGTACTAGATAAAAAAAGTGAAATAAATCTTATGTGTAAAAGTCAAGGTTTATTTCCAAATCTGTGACGTTGGCTAGTTTTGACTGAACTAAGAACTACAAATCAAACCATTGTTTGTTTGTAATTCATAATATGATTATCGGTTTATTTGTGTGAGTTTGGCGACAACAGTGCTTTCAGTAATTTTGTTGCATAGCACTTCCACTGTTTTTACCTATTCCGTGCCCGCGCCTCTCTCAGAAGTCACCACAGAGGCCCATCAAATTATTACTTGTCGTATCTAAGCGTCTAAGTATTCTATGAGGGCCCCGCAGGCTCTGAGCAACGAATCGTCGGATCGTCGGCGTCCGACCAAGCGGCCTAATATGTTACTAGTAAAATAACGAAGTTCAAATTACCTTAACATCAGACTTCTCTGCTTTTAGCTGATCGTTTATCCTCTTCCTCATAGCGAGAGTCTTCTCCACATTGACGGTAACAGACAGCTGGTAGTGAGGTATGGTCTGCTTGGATTCCGTGAGACGTTTGGCGATGGTAGACCGCATGCCGGATAGAGGGATGTCTACGTAAGAGGCGCCGGGCGCTGGGGCGGGGACGGCGCCCGGGGCGGCGGCGCTTGGGGCTCCGCCAGCAGCCATTCCTGCGAGATCGCCGCTCTTTATTGACCCGTATAAGCCTGAGCCGGTGCCTGTGGATGGCGTAGGTAATGTAGCTATAGAGTCTGGCTACCGAATGTTGAGACTGGAAATATTAGCAACTCTTTGAATGACAACATGAATTATGTGCGAAACAGTGCACTTTCATGTCTCTTTTTGTAATTTTTTTCCTCAATCGTGTTTTCACATCTAAGGAACCAAAGAAAAAATTTAATTTTTTATGTAATTCGAGTTTTGTACCACGGGGATCCCGTGAGTACTGAGATCTAGGCCTAGTTTGACAAATCAAACCTGTTAGGTTTGCCCCTTAATCTCTGTTGTATTATTATCTCTTACCACTCAACCTTAAACTCTTCAGCTCGGCGATACGCCGAGCCATAGGGCTAGCCTTTACGCGGTCACCGCTCGCGGTAGCCGGGGCTGCTGCGGGGGCGGCGCGGGGTGCGGTGGCGGCAGCGGGGGCAGCTGGCGCAGCGGGTGCGGCGACGGGCTCGGCTGCTGCTAGAGTAGAGAATTGATAGATGATAGAGTGTAGAAGAATTGCTGTTGCTTAATTAACCTTCTTTCATTGACGGTACGGGAAATAATAAAAAAACATATTATATTTTATATTTAAAAGCAAATCTCTTGCATAGAAAATAACAAATCTAACCTTGTTGTGGTGGCGGAGCTGCGGCGCCTGCGGGTAAACACAATGTTAGTGAAAACACATGCAAATTAAATTTAAATAGGATTATAATAAAAAAAATATTATATACATAATATATGAACATTAAAAATAAAAATAAAATTATTTTCAGCATTTTGTTGAAATATTTTTAATTAAAATATTGAAAATAATTTGGAAATCCTATAAATTATTATTTTTTTATTTTTTATTTATTAACATGACATATCATACTTGTATCTTAGTATTTTACACAGACCTTTCTGTACCCATTCTAAGCAAAGTTTGTAGGGGAAACTGATAACAGATGGAATATA
The DNA here is from genome assembly GCA_963662085.1 of Eupithecia inturbata. Lineage (NCBI taxonomy): Eukaryota > Metazoa > Arthropoda > Insecta > Lepidoptera > Geometridae > Eupithecia > Eupithecia inturbata. The sequence goes on from OY759195.1 coordinate 8,814,435, forward strand.
ATTACTTGTTTTTTAATTATTGCAAACACACCATTAACAAACATGCAACTACAGAAAAGTTAGTTCAGGGGGGGTTCCCACAAAGCCTTTGACAATGTATTCCTTCCTTTACATATGCTCAAACCATGATAGTTATTATTCTAGAATGATTTTTACGACCTACTGTGTGAATTGTCCAGCATTATTTATTTTTAAGAACACTATCGGTTAATTTTACCAATTCTTAATGATATCATTATATAAATTAAATTAATAATGTTGGACCATTCACTCTGCATCATCTAGCCCCAAAGTAAGCAGAGCATTAATTTCTTTTAAGTTTCAAGTTGATCCCATGAAAATATTGCCTATAAATTTTGTAACTACTTTAAAACACCTTTTAATTAGAATCTTACTATCATCTTTGAAGTCTTTAAACGCAGCCACTTCAGCTTGGTTCTCAACGATGATGCACAGCAGTTTACCCACGGGTACTCCCTTGGATCCAGCAGGGATTATGATCTTTGCCAGGAAACCTTCTTCGGGAGTCTCAAAGCCCATGGTGGCCTTATCAGTTTCAATCTCACAGAGGAGATCACCTGGAATTTATACAATGATTTGAGAGATTGGAGTCTTAAGATTAGGCACAATTGAAAAAAGAAATCAGGTTTTACTTGTAGTGAACAATGTTAAAAGCACAAAAAGCGTTAAAAGCGTTAAGCGGTGATATAGGCATATCAGCTCTCAGCTGCTTGTCTATAATTACACTAATAATAATAATAATTCAGATAGCAGATAAGAAGTTTTGCGAACATTGTAAGCCATCTTAAGTTTGCCAACACATATTATGCATTAAAAAAAAATTTATTACTGATTTTTTTTTCTTTTAAGTTTTTATCAATACACAAATAATTATAGCTCCTTCTCAGTCCTCACTAGCATTATTCATGTAACTTGTTGGAAGGTACAATTATAAAATGCTAGTTGCTGCCCGCGGCTTCGCACGCTTCTTTTCGAGATAGAAAGTAGCCTATGTCCATCTCCGAGATACCATCTATCTCCATGCCAAATTTCATTAAGATTCATTCAGCCATTTAGGCGTGAAAAGGTAACAGACAGACAAACAAATAGACAGAGTTACTTTCTAATTTATAATATTAGTATGGACTAGCTGCTGTCTGCGGCTTCACACGCGCTTTTTAAGTAGCCTATGTTTGTCCTTGTATACCATTTACCTCCCTGCCAAATTTTATTGAGATCCGTGACAGACAGACAGACAGACAGACAGATAGATAGATAGACAGAAAGAGTTACTTTTGAATTTAATATATTAGTATGGATTTCTGTGGTACATGAATTAGCAGATTGCATAAATTCCAATAGGAAGATGTACAATAAAATATTTCAACCGATTACCTTCACTTAGTTTATCTCCCTCTTTCTTTGCCCAGCTGACAATGCTACCATTCTCCATGGTCGGAGACAGAGCTGGGAGCATAACCTTCTTGTGGCTTGGCAGACTGGCGTAATACCTTGGCCGGACTGACCATAATGGAGTGGTAGGGACATTTTCTTTTGGAATAAGAAGTCTGGAACAAATTTTGAATCTTGATATTAATCTAACAATAATCCTAGGCCATTGTACCACTATAATTTTCCACAAGCTATTTAGTGGAAGTAGTGGCTGCTCTTGCTTAGGCCATTTAAATATGATTTTAATTTACAGTTTAGAAAGTTGAAAACTAGAATAACTGTCTCAAAATATTAAATACAAGTGGACAAGACTTTTCTAAATTTTGTAAGACAAACTCATAATTTTTTAAGTGAACTAATTTTATCTGTTAATCTTATCTTTATTAGAGTAGAGATATGGAAATGGCCCAGACATCTCACAATAACTATGTTTTCATTTCATTTATAAACAATCCTTATTTACTGAGCATTTGAAGGGCAGATGCTTCTTCCTGAACAATTTGTGATCTCTGATGGAGGCTACTGACTGTTGATAACCAAATAAAAGGTATGTTAATAACATCATTAACATCTATGAAGGTGTTTCACTATGTTGAACATAAAAAACACTGAGTTAAATATAAATGACATAATGAGTTATAAATGATAAATCTTGATTGATGATAACTGTGGATCCAAAACTATTGCAAGGTGATGTTCGTAGGTACAATCTATCCATCAGGTTATTAGGTATTGCATGAAAGGATCTACTAGTAGACTATCAGTGGGACCAATCACATAAGTCTCATAGCATTTTTATCAACACACGTGGAATTGCCGGCATCGTCTGTGCAGAATTACAAGGTGAAGAGCATTGACATTTTGATTATGCAACTCCTTGCTTGTATTATCAGTTGCAGAAAAGTTTAATACAGCAAATTTACACCGTAAAATGAATGTAATTACTGGCAAATTCTGAGGCAACACACTTCTCAAACTTACTTGCTAGATAGTTTCTTTCTGGATAGCTCTGTGCTCACACATCTCGATAAATTCGTCCGAACAGCTTTTTTCAGGTTTTCGTTTAGAATCTTGTTTCGTACTACGATCGTTCGCAACATTTTAGTAGGTACACTGCCAAAATAGCCCGCCCAGTTGACCGGGATTTGGGAAGGCTTTACAATAACCAAAAATATGTAAATTAATCTAAAACCAGAAAGACTAAGAAAAATTAAAATCGACCTTATGAAAGTTTGTAGGTCATCGTCACGTCAAACGTCAAAGTCGTGTGTTTTGTGCTCTGAGTTTTGTGACATAAATTACGTCATTTTTGACAGTTAGCTTTTTTCTTTTTCTTTTCAGATGGCTTCTGCGACTGGATTGTCGCAATTTCGCCAATGTCCGTCTCATTCATCATGTCATGACAGCATCACAAGCTGACAACAAGCAAATTGGGCTCCTTGCCTGGTGAGAAGGGTGAGAAGTTATACATAATAAAATAAGATAACGAAACAAACTTTACTACTTTTACTAGTCTTCTAGTTCCTGTTTTTATTTTACTGCCTTGTTATTTTAAATGCCTAAAATTATTTGAAGAACGAAACAGACGGCCAACTATAGTTTAAAAAGTGGTTTAACCATTGCCCTTATTGGTATTGTTTTCTTATTCATGTACCTATTATTATTTACAATATAGAAAAACATTCATTCCGAACAAAAATTTGGTACACCCCCCAATATTACGTGTCAAAAAGGGTTCCAAAAAGTATTGGGATTATTTTCGTAACCAACGCAACCGCATTTGCTTAAACAGCCAACTGACTTTTTCTTCTTCTTGTCAGATTCACTCAACTTATTTTGCCTCAATTGCGGAAGGTTGATTTATTTTTAAATATTTTTGCGCATGATATTTTGTAAATTGATTATTTTTTAATTATGTAATTGTTAAATGTTATGTTCTTATGTATCTAATGTAATTGGTTGTAAATAATCGTCTAAGTTACAAATAAATAAATGGCTTCTGCAAGACCACACAGCATTACGTCGTCCACTGCGTCCAGCGTTCTAAACAAACTATGCGCGAAACTTAAAAAAAAAGAAATAAACATTTTAGGGTTACGATTGATTAAAAAAATGGGTTATTTTTTGTAGTTTACGCTATTTTCAAAAATGGGTGTAATACCCTCCCGTACTATAATTTCTGTTATTTAAAACAGGCAACACTTAGCTGTCAAAACAAATTTCTTCTTTTTCTGTCATCTTTAGTGGTAGGCAGTGTTATAAAAATGGTGAGATTCGAATTCATAAAAATTACTGTAATCATTCGTGTATTTCAGTGTTCTCAAATAAAATCTGATTTTGGGTGAAGTGAAGCATCATGCTGTGTGGTTATTTTGGATCATAGATCGACATTTCCTTCATATTACGTTAGTTGCTGTAGTTAAAGTGCCTAGGAAGTAGGTACAGTCTAAAAACTAATATATTTCCAGGCCAAACGCACGAAAAAGGTCGGAATTACTGGCAAATATGGAACCCGTTATGGTGCTTCCCTTCGTAAAATGGTCAAGAAGATGGAAGTTACACAGCACGCTAAATACACTTGTTCGTTCTGCGGTAAGGTTAGTATCAAATCAACACAAACATAACCTATTTTGTCTCCATCAGGTTTCTTGAAACTTGGGAACTACTCTAAAAATTAGATTATAAATTTTCGATGTTTTTGTTCTTGCCGTTTACTAAGTTTGGTAAACATTAGATTATATTACCGGCACTGCAACACAGGTTGTTTATCTTAATTTAGTAGTTCGATACATAATACCTGTTCAAAAGGAGCCTTCCTAGTCCAGAGTAGTCCTTTACAATATTCTATTTTTCATAGCCATTGCTTTGATATTCCACAAGGCATCAAACATTGCACAGGCAGATGTCAACTATTTGATTGGCTATTGACATACAGCATTAAAATGAACGGGTGCTGGAACCATAATAAGAGTAGGTATCTACTCATATAAGTTTCAAAAGTTGCTTCTTTCTGCACTTCTCATTGTGTAAAGAAAAATAAGATACTGCATTGTTGCTGAAATGTGACTTATTCTGTATTAGTATATTAATGTTCTATTCTCATCTATGATCACTAGAGACCACATTATATACAATTGCGTATGCATTTGCATATATAGCCCATTTTCATCGGTAATTGCTTATTTTAACTATTTGCAATATTTAGGGTAAGATAGATAGCGAAATGAACAAATGAAATCATACATTGTATAGCTTAGTTACTAAAAGCTGGCGTGATTGTCTATTGTTCTTCCTATACTGGAGGACTACATAATTATGAAATTTAGTTTATTTGGTACTGTAATCGGACAAACACTAAAATTTTGTATGAAGTTGAATTGCCTTTTCATTTTAGAATGATGAAAGTATACTTTTTTTTATTAGACACTGAAATTTCGATCCTTGTCATGTAGTTGTATTAAAAAGTCAGTCATAAAATTTGTCCGAAAATGGGCTCTTCATAAGTTAGCGAGAGTAGCTACATGTTGAGTTTTGCAGCCGGTGCGGTACTTGGAACCTGATTGTTAATGTCTACAACAATACAAAATCTTAAATATTTAGATAATTTACAGGCAAAATCTTATTATTTGTATATGATTTTCGACTAGTCTACTATTTTTTATTCATTAATAGTGTCAAATTAATTCGTTTTCATGTATATTTGCATGCATATAATCCGGGCTCTCTTCTGACAACAAGCAAATTTAGCGTAGGTGTCCAGTCAATTTGTTTAGACTGATATCATAAAACTCTATTGGTTCAGTGTATTGGTATAACTAACCAATATCATAATTCTTACCGGTGTTCATGTTAATTTCAGGACGCCATGAAGCGCTCATGCGTCGGTATCTGGTCATGCAAGCGCTGCAAGAGGACCGTAGCTGGAGGTGCATGGGTGTTCTCCACAACCGCTGCATCATCATGCAGATCCGCTGTCAGGAGGTTGCGCGAAGTCAAGTAAACATCTGATGTTATAATAAGCTAATATACCCACAAAATCCAACCTGGTTTGTTTTATTTTGATTCATCTTGATAGGGTCTTCCAAATCGCATTAAATGCTGAGAGGACCCTGCCAATATTATCCAATGGAATTGTATAAAATCTATGCTCCGCTTCAGTGGACAGGGATTTACAAACTAAGAGTATTACGTAATGTACATACAATGTTTGTACACAAACAGCACATACACATATATAATCTAGTTACTTTGTTGCAGTCTTTTTATATTATTTATATTTGCTTGTCGAATTGAGATCCTTGAATAAATATTGCTTACAATTTTAGCTGAAACTACGCCAAGCTAGTTTGTTTGTTGTGTCGTGGTTTGTTTACAAACATTTCACATAAGAGTTTGGCTAGTGTTAAGGTACCTAACTGATATACCTAATACAATAGATACAAAAAAAAAACCTGCGACGACGAATCGAACCCGCAACTTGCGTCGTAGGCGGACCTTCGCGTACTACGTTACTGAGATCGTCAATCAAGTATTGTCCTTGAGAGGTGAATTGCAAATGGCCCGACCAGCAGCCTTATTGTATACCTATCTTGAAATCCATTACCAGTGAACTTCAAGTCCACTGGTAATCACCAGTGGTCGACCCAGTCAGAATGTCGTCGGTTTTGTATAAGGTATTCAACTGGTCTTCGGTTTCGGAATGAATGATCCATGTGAATCCAATTTCTCATGTTTTCGATCTTTCATGCGTTTCGTTAATGCAAGTAGGACTACTAGTAGTACCACTGGTACTATATGCGATTTAGCTGTATTACTAGTTGTAGACTTTAATTATATTTATTAAACTGTAAAAACAGCCTGTGTATTATTTCTGTCAATATTTGCAATTTAATCACGTATTTTGTCAGTATGTTTACTACAAAGGTAGTAACGAAACGAATGATGACAGAGTTGTCAAAAGTTCGCGGTTTATTCTGTTTAATTTCAAAAGTACGCGTTTTTTTAAGATGGAACAATACAGCGAGTCAGTCTTGTCGTAGGAATCGACCCCTATAACTCAGCCCGTGGATGTCGTAAGAGTCGACCCCTATAAACCAGCCCGTTGATGTCGTTAGAATCGACCTCTCCAACTCAGCCCGTGGATGTCGTAAGAGTCGACCCCTAAAACTCAACTCGTGGATGTCGTAAGAGCCGACTAAAGGACCCTACCAGAGAACGGGCAGTAGCTTCCTTCTTTGTATTTTAACACCTCCACTGCCCCAATCCGCTTGCCAAGTGTGGTGATTATGGCTAAACACCCCCTGTTTGGATAATTTTATTTTGCTTCAAGCACAATGTTTCCACAATTTTCTTATTTTGATTCAAATTTGTCCAAAACACTTCGAACAAGATTCAAATGAGCTCTCTGCTTCATCTGACGTTTCACATGGGCTTGAATTTGCTACTGAAATTCATTTCGGCGTTACGCAATACTAAAATAAGAAGTTCCATTCATTCCCACTAGGTTTGAATTTCGCTGTTAATGGCGTTGCATGTGACGTACACAATGCGAAAGTGACAATCAAAGTCCAGGCTAAGTTTCAAAAGTCAAAAATTAGGTTGATGTCGACACTACCAGTGGACCTAAACAACAAGGCTGCAGACTGGAAGACTACCTTAACTTGTATTATGTACACAGAGGCCTAATTCCTACTTTGTCTCTACAAAAATAATTACATTATCTAAAATATGTAAATAATATAATTAATTATTAAATTAATGTATTGCCTTGTCATGTAAGTGCCTAATTTTATTATTATTTGTCAGAACCACTCTATGGCCCTCATAATGAGTGCTTTTGTACTTTTATCAGAAAGGTGGAGTGGAGTTTTTCAAATCTTATCAAAGGACAATCTAGGCAGGCATCCTCTTTTGATAGATTTTGATAATGCAAACACAAAAGATACCTACACAAATTAGGAATAATATTTTATTTACGAGAGAGTAATTAATTATTTATAGCCAACATTAATTGTACACTTTATTACAAATATTACAATAGGTACATAATTAAAAATTTTCTTAGTAGCACCAAAACATTATGCACTTCTATAAAATTTTATACATATACTCTTAAAGGTAGGTATTTACAGTAAATTTTGGTTCTTTGAGAATACAACAATCAAGTTAATACTAGCCTCGGCCCGGCCCCTGTTCTCGCAAGCGATGTTCTTGGACAAAAAATAGTCTATTCAGGTCTAAAGAATTTCTACGATCCGGCGGCGACAATGTAGTTAACATTGTCGCCGCCGGATCGTAGAATTTAACCCGTTTGTGGAATGGCTAGGCCGATTGCAAAACAAACGCTGATTTGTTGGGAATAGCTAATTAGTTTAATTCGTATGGTTATGTGATGTTTAGTTGTTTAGCCATATATTTGTTTAATGTTGATTGTTCAGCCTAGCCCATAGAGGTACTAAAGTACAATCCAGTCTAGTAATTGTACAAACGGGCTAGTTCTACCATCCAGAAGTGACATATATTATGTAAGTATGCAACACTTCTGTGCTATCTATTCTGAATTATTTTGATGTGACAAACATCTTCACATCCAACAAATATCACACATTTATCTGCAATTAACTTTATTGATATAGAAATTTTTATTGGCCCTTTGTACTTTCCATAGATATAATTTAGAAGTTAATTTTAATGGCACTTAACTAGAATGCCATCAAACTTTAAAACACTAGGTATTTTAAATAAGTAAGTACATCATTCCAAGAATAAGTTTATATTACTTTATTAAAGTATTTGAGCTTCTACCTTATAAAAATAAATTGATTAGTCACCTAAATCACTATCTTTGTCTCCAATTGCATACAATAAACTAAAGGCTAGCCCTAAGAAGGCAGTACCTAATAAATCCCCCAGGGCAGTCAAATAAGGGATAGCTGAGTTGTCTGGGTCAATTCCCATCTTCCACATCCACACTACCATGTAATGACTGATGATAAGCAACAGGAACACTTGCAGTAAGGCTGCACACATGTACACAAGTATGAACGTAGGCGTTGAAGATGTGTGGCCAGCCCGCAGGTACCCAATAGTGTAAATGAAGATAAGCTGGCCAGGAATTACCATCAACAGAAGCAGCTTTGTTGTACTGCTTACTATGGAGTCTTCTCTCTCACCTTTGTGCAAAGTTGTAGATAGTCTTGAAGCATGAACCGCCACCATGTTTCCACCAATTCCATTTATAACTAACTGATACACAGCAATACCACGATAGACAGACACAGTATGGTCCAGTATCAAACCCCCAGCACTACTTATAACCATAGCAGAGACCACCGGAACCCAGCCTTCATCGAGAGCTTGTCTTGTAAAGTTATTCTTCCAAGCAATGTAACCACATACAGGCACAAGAAATGCACCGGTTGTTATTATAAAAGATGGCAATATCACACTTGTTCCAAGAGTTCTGTATAATAAAGATGCAATCCAAGACAGCAGTGCCAATGTTGTAAGATCTCCTAAACTTGCTGCTATTGGTGTTGCAATATTATCTGGATTAATATTCAACTTTTTCGATATCACAATGACTCCAATCATTATCAAACCAAGTACTAAACTGGCAGTAGATGCTGTCAACACACTAGAGGCACACAACAACAATGCATGATGGATATCAAACTGTCCCTCAGGTATCCACCCCATGGCAACAGCTGCCATAGCGGCCAGGAAGCCAACCAGTACAGCTTGACATTGTATTAAACACAAATTACCCACTACTAATGAAGCTAGGCTGGTGTCAAGATGACCTAGATGGGCATGAGTAGACAATCTTGATGCTAATGTCATTTCTAAGTTACCTTTTAGCCCTAATAGGGCAGGTACTAAAATGTATACTTCAGATAATTTTTGGAAGACTTCCCAGTGTTGTACTACATCCAACAATAAGCTGGCAGCGACCATGCCAAAACCGGCCAAAAGGAAGGACACAAACATTTGCACACCTGCCACCCAAGAAGTCTCTTTTTCATTTTGTTTATCCGGTGGCTTGTCTCCGTTTACAAGACGGTAGGTTGGTTCAGTATCGGTAATATCGCTTTCGGTAGGCCGTGTCATCCTACTGTTCTTGTTTCTGTTCATGATAATTGATTATTAAATAAAGTTTCTGAAAATGACTATGAAAGCACATTGAAACTTGTATTACCTACGCCAATAGCAAAGGGCGGGCTCTATCAACACAACGTAATGATTGTTCGCTCGCAACTTTTTACACTATTTCTTCTAAACGAACGGACGACGCGGCGGCGCGGCGGGGGGGAGCTGGCAGGGTGACCTTCTCAAAAATGGCGTTTCAGCCACACACTATCTCAAAATCTGCGACACTTGACGTTAGAAATGCCAAATATATGCCTTCATACTATTCCTTCATGGAAACGGATAAAATAAAATACTACATAGGTACATTACATTCAGTTGAGCTATCTTTAGATCATTTTTAACGGTCTGCAGCTAGGTAGCACAAGTTATTCTTGTGAGTATTGTGCACCTTTATCTTCCTATTTGTTATTTTTCTGAAACTTCTATACTATGCATAACTACTAGGCTAAGGTATAGTACGTATCAACATTGGCCTTGAATATTCAGATTCTTTTTCTGTGTAATAGTCATAGGTTATGATCATATTTTTAGTTGGTATGATTCACAGTCTCCGGTTTCCTTTGTCTTTCATTAATACATGCTCTTTTATGTAGGAACGATATTTAAACCTGTTCCTTATTTTTGTTATGTTTAGATTCACCTGAGAAAATATTCTCTTGTACATTTGTGCGAGCACAAGCTATGTTTCAAACATATGAGAGCTTTTGCAAAGTTTGCAATAATAAAAAATATGTTAACGATTAAAGATTCATTAAAAATTATTATTTATTGATAAAGAATATTACAATTCAAGAATAAAAACAAATTAGAACTAGTATTTACAATTGAAATAATTAAGCTAACTGCAGACTGTTGCAAACAATATACATGTAGCTCAACTGATCCATTTAAATACATGTCGGAAGCGTCCCCAAGACGCTGGCTGCATTGCCCCGCTGTATGGCAATGCTGATGCGCTGCGCCAGATACCCACCAGCTCTCGGGGGCTCTTGGGTCGACCAGACGCTCAGATAGCTTTTTAAATACCCGCAGAGCCTCAATACCCCACGGACCTAGGGTCTCGACCCCAAAGGGAGCAAATGTGTAGGCTCTGTCGGTCGAGACCTGCATATTTGCGTCTCTAGAGATCTTCGGCCAAATCTGCCGGCGCACCAGCCCGCACGGATGTCCTCGGAAGATGGGAAGGCGCAAGTGTGTCGACGCATGTAGCGTCCCACACAATGGGCCTCCCCAGCTCCCATGGGACTAGTGTCATGCCATCGGGCCTCTTACCATCGTCACGCAACAGACCATTCGGTTCGAGAATAGCTGGTACGTTAGCGGTGACAAAGGCACGCCGGATGATGTCGTTAAGGCTGGCATGACGAGATATCCGACCGCGGGCGGCCCTAGTACACGATAATCCGTGATTACCAAGCTGCACCGCACTGGCATTGATGAGGCGCGCAACACATTGCACCCAACCGAAGACATGTTGCGATACGGAAAGTTACGGGATCCAATAAAGTACCAGTGTCAAATGAAGGAAATGCTTGCAACCAATGTCCTGACTCCCATTTAGAAACGGCCAGGAGACGGGCACGATCCGCAGAGCTGGTGCACGTTTGTAACAAACAATTCGGTGTCAACTCACACAAGAGGCCCGTCCCATTGCCGTTGGGACAAAATAGATTTTGTGGGAGCAGCATTAGGGCAAGAAATATACCAATCCGTTCGAACTACGTCTAAAAATAAAATTTTGAAAGAAATTCCAGGTGGGACCAAACAAGATGACTTTACATTTTTTTCAATTTAAGAACTAGCTGTAGACTGAAGACAGGAACGCTGGAAGGTCTACACTTGAAATCTTGCGTATACCTAAGCCTCCCAATTTGACAGGCAGGGAGGCCTGCGACCATGCCTTGTCATCTAAATCGACATTCAAAACCGATGAAAGAGTATTCTTTATTATGTTGTCTAAGCCTTCCAAGAGCTCGCTGTGTTTCCACATTTGACTACATCTCAAGAATACGTAAATTTAGGTACAAAAAAAAACCGAATTATTGTTAAAGCCTATTATATGGCTATTAATTTTGAGGAGTCTGTCCGAAATTTTGTTGAAATTTTGAAATTTCTCATTTACAAAGGACTGGAAAGACTCATCAGGAATGAGGCGAAGTGAACATTTATCTACAACTGTATGTGTAATGTTGGGGGCCAAACTGTTGAATTTTCCAATGATATTGTTTTTGTCTACACAAGAGTCCGAAATAAAAAGCTCAGACTTTGAAAAAAATTATTCCAAACCTATTTTTCGAAATTCATCTGTGATGATTTTTAGATCATCAAAACTGTGTTTACATTGAACTTGGATTGGAGACGTTGAATTATCGGTTGGATGGCAAGGCTAAATATAGCCGGACCAAGAGGGTCGCCCTGATGACATCTGCGGACTAAATGACTTTGTTCTTGTAAATTAATTTTGACGGTGTACCGTAACATTGCCAGAGAAAAGGGTAAATTTCTGGAATTTTGTCTTTAATTTATTTTGGCAAGGCGCCCCTGTCTTCGGAATTGAAGGCGTTTTTGACGCCTACCTTCAGAATTACCTCCCCATAATTTTGGTCTAAAAATGTACGAAGGGAATGTACTACGGCCTCACATCCGCCTCGCGAACCAAAGCCTAGCTGAATTGGTAGGAAATAGTCGCCTAGATAGACGGCTTCTTTCCGACAGCAGACTTTATCCGCAAGGCGGCGGTATGTGGTGCCCACGGCAATGAGTCTTTTACCGCCATCCATCTTTTTTAGGGCGCAAAGGTTCGCACCGTATAGGATCTCGCTGTTAACTCGGCCTGACAATATCAGATTGATTAGAACTGTCAAGTCTTCCAGAATGACTTCACCTGCATGGCCAAACCCGCCAGACAGAAGATCTTTTAGATGCTGTGGAGTCACAGCATGCAGGCCGCCACCGGCAGAACCACTCTGGAAAGATATGACAGCTTTAAGCACGTCCTGGCTGGTCGTGTTCACAGCGACATCACTCTCTTCCGTTGGATCGGGGAGTTGCGTATTGGCCCCTGCTGGTGGATGCTTACTCTCAACTTCTCAAGAGATATGAGTAGCATCGTCATTTGGCGCCATCGTGTCGTTGGAGAACATTATGCGAGAGGCACCTTTGATGTCACCATCATTGAAAATTAAAACTAATACGAATGTTCTTCAAAATTTTCTAATCTGCCTTAATCTGCCACTTATGTAAATCGTCACCATATTCTGTCGTAGCTAAAATTAAGGAGCCAAATCTGCCAACATTGCAGAATTCTGCCACAAATGGTCACACTGGAAGGGAGACAATATTGCACAGCAAAATATTGTAGGGCCCAATAATTGGTGACCAAATTTGTAAACCCTAATAATTCGTGTACATGACTTCTGATTATCGTGGTGTACATTATAATTATCGTACAATACATGCTGTGCTGTATTGACACGTGACGAGCTTCCAAATCTATCGGGCATCTCGTCACGTTTCAATAATGCGCAATTTGATATTGCATGGCCAATGAATGAACACCTTGTTAATCCGTGAGCATTAGTTTGATGTTGACAATAGCATCTCAATCAAATGGACAGAAAATAAGTGTAAAAAAAAAACATAGTAAAGGTAGTATGTACCTACATAATATGTTTATTAATGCGCAATCCTTATAGCTTGTGATGCTATCATGAGACGGACATTGGCGGAATTGCGACAATCCAGTCGCAGTGCAGAAGCCATCTGACAAGAAGAAGAAGAAATAAATATTTTGTTGTTTGTGAGGAGGGAAATTAGAATTTTCAATTTTGTTTTCTGTCTTTTATTTGCATTGGTATTTTTCGTATTTCACAGAACCGGTACGCAATAATAAACGTAGGTACAGTTTGGGTCTCCAAAATACTTCTAATCCATCTACGCTTGAGACATTAGATTGGAGCTGAGCTGGCTGTCGCGGTCGGTAAGCGGGCGGCGGGCGGGGGCGGCGGCGCGGCGCGGAGGTGAGACGGACGGAAGGAGGACAAGGAGTTTTGATTTGTTGGTTCGAGTCGGTCGGTCAACCAACTCGTGTCGTTCTGTGCTGTTTGTGCCGCGTTGCACTCGCATGTACCCTAGTTATTTTGTAAATCCTCACTGTAGTTTTATTAACCCAGGTTTGTTTAATCTCAGAACACTCTGAAAAGTGTCCGTAAATTGGTCTTTGTGTAAAAAAAAACGAAAAACAAGTGCAATATTCAAGTCTAGATTCAAGAGTTCTGTCGGCCAGATCCGGGAACGACTTCTGTGGATAACTTTTACATCATAGAAGAGATTCACGTTATGAAGTGGCAAAGTTCATTAAGAGTGTAGTGAGTGTACCCGAGTCGTGTTGCATTGAGAATTCGCGTGCATTACAGGTGGACAGGGTGCGTGACTTTCGCGTGTCCAGTTGTGATGAATTCATGAGGCATTTTAATAGACTTGGGTTGTGATAATCATTCAAAATGTTTCGGAGTAAAATAAGGATACACACATGCCGGATTATATTGCTGACCTCCTTGGCTTGGCTTCTGGTGGACGTGGCGCTCCTGGCGATGTACTCTGAGTGCTTCGGTGAGGGATGCTCCAAGAAATCTACCTATAGACTAGCCCAAGCTCAAGTAAGTCCGAGTCATAATGCACTTAACTAAACTAAGTAGATTACTGAATTTATCCATCAATTCGATTTGTATTGTTCTGTTCCTTAGACGTAAATGTTTTTACTAGATATCTACAGAAGAAATAGGTAAGCTAATGTTAATCAGATTACTTCTACTTTTTTTTTATTTCTGAAATCATAAAATTTCTAACTTTTGTTAGAATAACCGTTTACCATTAATACCATCTGCTGAATTAAGTTCTAAGCAACAGTACAACTTATCTACCTATCAATAAGTAGCTTTCTAACCAAGATAACTGTTAATTGATACGAAATTATATTATATTTATCTGTAATTGGAAATAATTTGTATCAACAAACCTGCAGCATGGGTTTTTAAATGGTTTGAGTCATTGTATCATTTTGTTAAAATGAATACCTTGTCTGGCTTTTATTCAAAGAGAATGTTGGCTATGATTGCTGTTGAATATATTAATCAATGTTTGCTAATGACACACATGACAGTGAATCTGTAAGAATCTGTAATGATTTGCTGTGATTCTAGCAATACATTACGAACTTAATTATGATCAAAAATATCATACTTTCAAAAGGTGTTTTAACAAAACTGCCCACGTATTTCAGCTCCCTCTGCAAATGTATTTATTACTAGCTTCTGCCTGCTGCTTCGCAGGTGTTTTTCCGGAATACAAAGTACCCTATATGTTATTCCAGGTCCAGATCGTGTGCAAACTGTCATCCTAATTCATGCAGTAGTTTTAGCGTTGTCTTCAGCCAAACATCTTCAAAACAGCACAAACTTTCGCTTTTATAATTTAGTAGGATTGAGCTGTATCAAACACAATCACTTGTTAAAGTGAGAGGTTTAACCCAGGGATTGATTTGGTTACCCGTTGAAGGGGTTTTCAACAGGGTTTTTTGAAGAAGTTGTTTTAAAACCCTGTCTATATCCCGAAATATGGACAGGGTTTTTGAAGAAAGTGAACCCGGTCATGCTGGGTTCACTTTCAATGAATAACCAGGTTTTAGGGGTAACCCTTCAAAACCTATTTGACTGGGTTACCCTATTGTATGGATTGAAAACCCATTCATTTGGGGTTACCCTTTAAATCATTGTAACACGGTAACCCTTTGCATCTTGAAGTATTGTAATATAATGTATATTTGATTTGTGTAAGGTTGAAAATAGTAAATGTTTTTGTCCAAAAAAAAACGGAGGGGCTGTCGGCGTGGTTGCGTCGGCTCTTTTGGCCTAATAGCTGCTTATTGTTTGATGTTGCAAACAATCTACAGGTAGCTCGACTGATCCATATCAATACCAGCCGAAAGCGTCCCCAAGATGCTGGCTGCATTGCCCCGCTGTATGGCAATGCTGATACGCTGCGCCAGATAGGCTCTGTCGAGACCTACATATTTGCGTCTCTTGAGATCCTCGGCCAAATCTGCCACCGCACCAGCCCTTGGTCTTCAGTTAGCTTAATTGTTTCAATTGTAAATACTAGTTCTAATTTGTTTTTATTATTGAATTGTAATTTTCTTTGTCAGTAAAGATTATTATTTCCCCAGACTATTGCAAACAATCTAGAGGTAGCTGGTTTCAATAATTGTTTCTCAGATATCAGCAGACTGTTGCAAACAATCTAGAAGTAGCTGGTTTCAATAATTGATTCTCAGATATCAGCAGAGAGGTAGCTGGTTTCAATAATTGATTCTCAGATATCAGCAGACTGTTGCAAACAATCTAGAGGTAGCTGGTTTCAATAATTGATTCTCAGATATCAGCAGACTGTTGCAAACAATCTAGAGGTAGCTGGTTTCAATAATCGATTCTCAGATATCAGCAGACTGTTGCAAACAATAGAGGAAGCTGGTTTCAATAATTGATTTTCAGATATCAACAGACTGTTGCAAACAATCTAGAGGTAGCTCTTTTCAATAATTGATTCTCAGATATCAGCAGACTGTTGCAAACAATCTAGAGGTAGGTAACTGGTTTCAATAATTGATTCTCAGATATTAGCAGACTGTTGCAAACAATCTAGAGGTAGCTGGTTTCAATAATTGATTCTCAGATATCAGCAAACTGTTGCAAACAATCTAGAGGTAGCTAGTTCCAATAATTGAGTTGAGTTGAAACCATGGTGTAACACTTTAAAGTAAACACCCATACAAAGGAGACCCTTCAATAGCGTAACGAAAGGTTAACCCCATTGTTGCTAAAACTCAATGAAAGGGTTACCCTTTGACATGTGTTTTATTCGGGTTACCCGAACAAAAGGTAACTCAATGGAAATGTGCTGACGATGAAAGTGTTACCCATTCGAAGGGGTTAACCCAAACTCAGGGTTGTACGGTCCCTGGTTTAACCACACACAGCCGAGAGGCTGTGGTGACTTTGAAATTGCATACATTAGCGAGCCCTGGCCATAATTCTAATTCTAAGTGGGGGAACAGAGATCTGCACGGACATCTCGCATGGGAGTGTATTGTGCACTGCCAAAACAGGCCCTAACGAGCCAAGCTCCTTGAAGCACTGGAGCAGGACTTTTGGTGACTGCACCGAAAATCCTGCTCCAGTACTTCAGCTTTTCTGTGGGTGTGGATGGGGTTGATGCCTCAATGAGACTCTTCAGCCCCTGCCATACTAGAGATAAGTTATTTAGACACATTTTACTATAGGGGAGATTTAAGTTTTCATTTAAGCTAACAACGCTATCTTGGAATAGATACTGGCAGAATTGTGTCAAACAGAGTTTTCATTTCTCATGGTCAGACCAGACTCAAAGCAAATAAAATGAGATAATCAAGAAGATGGTTTTTTTATTAAGCATCTTATTTATTTATGAATACAAGATATTTCTTTTTAGGATGATCAAGAACACCTTGGAGGTAAAAAGGCAGCGATAGCAGCAGCACTTCATAACAACATTGACGATGATGATACAAATCTTGAAGACAATGAGATCCAGAGAGATATCAGTGAAGAAGGCCTCAACATACCGCCATATCCACGGTCAAGGCTCAAGAAATGGAGGCCAGCTCCATTTGTAAGGCCATTGGGAGATGGGCCTGGAGAAATGGGTATGTATAAATTTATAGTACCTACCTACGCAAGTTTCCACATGTAAAGTGTACTAACTCACCAGCACCCATACTAGGGTTTCGGCTTTCCCGACTTTTTTTCATTCCCGGGAATAATATTTTTAATATTACCGGAAAATTGTGTAAACTTCTTAATTTAGTTTTTTTTTATACCTTCAAAATGTCAAAAAAACGCATTAATGATTTAGGTAATAAGCTATTAATTTGACTCAGAAATAATTAAACATTACTCATCGATCATAAATAGAGTAAAGCTCCTATGCTTATATAAAGTTTTTATTTATACTTTCATTCGTCCCTCGTTCGTTTTCGAACTCTAATTTAGAACAGTTTTCGCTGCGCGTGCGCAATTATGCATTGTTTGTGTTATTATTGTCAGTTTTTGTTAAATTTTTATTCATAAAATATGTCTAGTTAACATAACCCAGTATAGCTGTTCCTAAAAGTTTATAACTTTCGCAATCTGTTAACATAATTATTAAAGATTATTTATCGGGTATTTATCGCGTACCTTTTGTTTTATTTTCCCCTACGTTTCCAACGCGTTGCCGCGATCGTGGTCACGCACGGGGCGACTAGATGTTCTCGGAGTTACATCCAAGAATTGACGGCAGTATCCACGACTACCCTCAATTCGTCTTCAGAATCAGGAATGTCCACGTTCACATTACGACACACTAACACTGACCGTGTCCGACTACAGTACAGTCGGATCACGACGCGCGCACTTACTAATCACAGGAAGAGAGACGAACACCATCTTCACGATTAAAATTCGGGTGTTTCTTTAGATCAAGAAACACCCGCCTCTCGAACCATCCTTTTGTAATAGTGGCGTTCACGGGATAAAACTTTTGGGTCATGTAGCTCAATCCAGTGGTTGCTTCCTGAGTCTAGCAGGTGTTCTGCTATCGCCGACTTGTTCATTTGCCTAGTTTTGACCGCTGCTAGCTATGTGCTCTCTCACCCGTTCGGTAATCGTTCTTTTAGTTTGCCCTATGTATGAGCGGCCACAGCTGCAGTAAATTTTTTAAACGCCTGGCATTTGTAGGGGAAAATAAAACAAAAGGTACGCGATAAATACCCGATAAATAATCTTTAATAGCTGTTCCTATTCCGATTTTCATAATAATGCCATGAATGGTACTGAATGGTACTGAATGGTAGTTGGAAGTATTTACTTATATATAAGCTTTAAAAATAGTGAGTAGCAATAGCGTGTTGTTAACTGATAATAAAATTGTTATGACATCCATACATGCTAACAGCCAATAAAATTAAATGTTTGCCTTACGCCGGAATTTGCATAGATTTTTTATTATAAAGCTACTTGAGTTCGACCAAATTTACCGCGTAGGTAATAAACAGATACTGCTTTATTGAAATTCTTTTAAATTTTTGGACTTACGTACATTCTTGCAAATGAAATCTCCTCCCATACAAACAGGGGCCGAACTCTGCTAACCAATCGCTTTACTATGACAATGGTATCGTCCCAGAATCCTCCATAGATGAAAGAAACTAGATCTAGCGTGCGGTGCTTTTTCTTATTAGAAGAAGCCATCTGAGGCTTTTGCAACTGAATTGTCGCAATTCCGCCAATGTCCGTCTCATGACAGTATCACAAGCTTTAAGGAGTGTGCATTAATAAACATAATATGTACATATTAGTATTTACAATAAAAAAAACAACCATTCCGAACAAAAAACACCTCAAAACTACAAGACAGAACAAAAGGAAGCAGTGCTAAAATAACTCAAAACTGCAGAATAGTTAAATTTACAATAAATAAACACAAAGGAGAAGGCCCTACTACTACTACTACTACTAATTCCAACTTTATATCATTATTATATAGAAACTTACACAAGGCATAGTTCGTTTTAGAAGAAAAGTATAATCTGAATGGAGGGATTGATAGATTGATTTCAACCTTGACACTTTTGACATGCGTCACTTTATCTGTAGTTTCTTGCATCAAAAGGTAAAATGACATAATGTGTAATTCTGAGACGATACCATTGTTATGGTGAAGGGATTAATTTAGTGGAATTAGGGCCCAGTTGTCATGGCCAATAACTGTTTTAACGGGAGATGGTCCAACTTAAGTACAGCGCTTAGTTGAAGTTAGGTAAGTAATCCGATGTACCCATAACCACCAGGACTTGGTTCTAAATACAACATATTTTATGTCAACAAAGACATTTGACAAAGAAATTAAAACACTAAAAACTGATATCTCAGAAAACAACGTAACAGCAAGTTAATCACTTAACTTCATAACCGCATAATTGCACACGTGCAGCTGAAAAAGTTCTAATTCGAGTTAGAAACATGACCTATAGGAGCTACAGGACCTATAAGATTACTATGAAAGCCTGTCACGTCTTTTGTTCACGATACGCGCCAATTCGGTCAAACATCTCATCACCATTTTCATCTTCTATTTTCATAACAGTATTTTAATTGCCCATCCTACTAAGGAGCCGTCTGCTTTATCTATATCGACATTAAAGTGGCAGTTATTATTTACGACATGTTTTAGAAGTTTGAAAATGTTCCAGGCAAAGGCGTCACCATTCCGATTGAGCAGGAGAAAGTGATGATGGAGAAGTTTCAAGAGAACCAGTTCAATCTGATGGCTAGTGATATGATATCGTTGAATCGATCGCTGACTGACGTGAGGTTTGAAAAGTAAGTGATTGCAAGTATATCTTGATTGAGTTACAGATTTTATAATACTATGTTCGCTTATCAATTATCATGGATAGCCTAGACATGCGAAATGTTCTAGTGGTTTATTTTTCACATCATCCACAATGGACAAAAAAAAAATAAGTGAAGGGAAAATCAATAACACCTTATTTATTTTTTGATAATTTACAGTATAAAATTTAACTAGTCAAAGGGCTTATATTGTTAGCCTAAAGATATAAAATAATTGAAATCTGAAGTCTGCGGAAAAAAGACTGACCCGAAAATCTAAGGTTTTTTTTTTCCTCGCTCTTGACAGTTTTATTTGTTCGACAACGTAAGTTTTTTTAGTTGTTCGAGTTTTGTTAGGCCTCACTATCACTTTATCACGACAGTCTTTGCCGGATAATAAATAAAGCAAATGTTTAACATCTGCATCATTCCGTTAAATTTCTGACATAATTTGATTTAATTATTGTAATTTTATAAACACTGATAGGCCTATTACAGTCAACACTTATAGTCCCTCGATAAGGGATGAAACGTTGGTGTTCTTCCAACACAAATAAGGGTCGTATTAAACCCGCTTACATCCGTAATGAACTCTTATAATTTTAATTTTATTGTACATATAGGAATCACAGTCAGTCTGTTTTTTCTTTCTGCGTACAATCCCTTATGGTGCTTCATTTTTCCATTTGTAATAATAACTTGTGTTTTAAATGTAATTGTCCTATTTAAATTTAGTAAACAACGACATCAAGTGGTAATAACTACGGTGGAAATAAATGAAATTAAATCATTTTCAAAGAAACTTATCTGCTAATAATTTTCAAGTGGTTATTGCTAAGCCTTATCAGAGATTACCTACGGCATTTCGATTATATTCAGATTTCATTTGTAACCCTCGCTCTTATCGGATAAACCTATTACGTTTACGCATCAAAGCCGATTATCAGACTGATTCATCAATGCCGATTCGGCGTGAAATAAATTACTGTATTAGATACTTGAGTATGATTAAAAGTACTCATTCCAGGACATGCGGCTTTTTATTAAATATTAGGTAAGAAATTTATGTGTTCTTTCGGTACATTTTCTATTGGATGTATTCCGTTAAATTCGTTACCAATCTATACTAACCAAATTAACGCGTGGTTCATCTATCTACATAATTTATTCAGTAAAAACACGTAAGATTTGCTTATAAAGATAAGGCGTATTTCCCCGAAGACAGTATCATTTTATATTGTTGGTTATTGTTAGAACGGTTAAAACTCATTTGCCAAAATAATTTACTGGCCAATGTAGGTACTCAATTAAACATTGGAACTCTATTGAGTTCCAAATATGCGTAGAAGATTTACAGGGGATTTTGAGGTGCATTAACACCAAAATCCCCCGTAAATCGTCTACGCATATGATCTGCAATTTTCTGGTCGATTCAGATGTATTCGTGAGTGTATCACTTATACTTTTTTCGTCGCTCATGGGGTGCATTTTCGTCCATACTTCCAAACCAATATCATAGATTCGAAAGTAATACTGTAATTATGTCTCTGTCTGTTACTTTTTCACGCCTAAATTTGGCTGGGAGGTAGACGGTATCCCAGGGACGGATATAGGGTACTTTTTATCCCGGAAAGTGCGTGCGAAGCCGCGGGCAGCAGCTATGTAGTTACGAATAAAAAACAAAATAAATACTACATACAACAACGCTGCTGTTATGTGAATTCTACGTCCGTGCTTATTTCAACTAGGTCCGTATTGTCGCGATAACATAAAAGGCGATAATTGCTTGTGCCATTTCACACCGAATTTGAAAGTTGCATGGTTTTACACATTGTCCATTTTACAATTCTCGCTTTTGTTAACACAGGCCTTAATGTTCTGAATTTATTAGCCCAGTCTATTTCAGAGTAAAAGGCAAATTAAGTGCTATTGACATTAAAATATCGTATTTTGCATATTAGAAAGTATCGTAAGGCTACATTCGATATTTTTATAGCGTAACATTGTTTTGAATCATGTCATACATTGCGCATCAGCATCACCATACAGTGGGGCAATGCTGCCAGCGTCTTGGGGACGCTGCCGATTGGTAATATGGATCAGATAAGCTACCTCTAAATAGATTGTATGCAGCAGTGTATGCAGTTAGCTCAACTGTTTCAATTATAAATACTAGTTCTAATTTGTTTCTATTATTGATTTGTAATTTTCTTTAAATCTTTAATTTGAATCATGCGTAGATATTCCTATTAACAACTAGATTATGCCCGCGACTTCATACGCCTTGTTTCTATGGCGTGCAGAAAGGCAAAAAAAGTATTTTTTTTTGGTTACTGTAACAAAGATTTAGGTATCGTCATTAACCAGTAAGTTAGGTATGTAGTACCTACTACCCAATTATATGGTTATTGAATTTGTGCTGCGTGGTGCCGGTTTAGAATTTGCACCACCCCAACTCTTCCCGCGGGTGTCGTAATAGGCGACTAACGGATATCCACCGGGGTTGGGCAGCAGCGCCCCCCGCAGAACAATTCTACCACCGAACTGCGATCCCCAACCCGGATGCCTAGCGTGGGGATTACGCCCCGTGAGATAACAGCCAACAAGGCGCTTATCAAGGGGAGGCCTGGGTCCAGCAGTGGACCAATATAGGCTGTGAAGATGGAGATGGAAATCTTTGTTAAGTTAGGTAGTTAGTAGGTACGAACTTACTGGTTATTGAAGTTACCTAAATCTTTGTTACAGTAACAAAAAAAATTACTTTCGTTGTCTTTCTGCACGCAACATCATGTCTACAGAGATCCCATTGATAAAACGACCATCAATTCAATTCGCCGTCGAATTTTAATGGTTGTCTATTAGACACGGTCCGAGGTTCCACATTCGTATGCTTTTATTGGTCGCTGTAATTGTAAAACAACGACCTGTTGCTATTATGATTATGATATAACATAGACGTAAAGTTGGTAATAGGTTGGATGTTGCATTAGGACGGGAAATTATGCTTTGACCCACTTTCGGTACAGTCAGCTTTGAATTTCGCTTTTATGCACAAAAATTTCGTCGAATACGTAATTGGGGTTTGCGGAGAGTACACGGAAAAAAAAGATGTCTCAGATTAAGACAATATCCACTTGGTCAAGACAAATGTAGTTTCATATATGGGGAAAACAATATTTACTTGAACTGAGTAAAAAAATGTCTCAGTTTTATTGTCTTCGTATAAGACAATTTGTTTTTGATACGAGACTTTCGGAGTTTTGTTTGAAGAACAATCGTTGTCTTATTTAACAAGAATAAATTTATCTTCCTAAAATATTATAAAAAATATCCATTATAATCTTAGATGAAGCTTCTAGTATTCTGGACTGAAGAATTGTTTATTTCGAGCCAAGACTCGTTTATGTTATACCAAAACGATATAATCTTAGGTGAAGCCTTTACTGTTCTTATCTGAATAATTATGAGTTTTGAGACAAGACTCGTGTGTTTTATACCAAAACAATGTAATCTTAGGTGAAGCCTTTACCGTTCTTAACTGAAGAATAATGAGTTTCGAGACAAGACTAGTGTGTTTTATACCAAAACAATATAATCTTTGGTGAAGCCTTTACCGTTCTTAACTGAAGAATAATGAGTTTCGAGACAAGACTCGTGTGTTTTATACCAAAACAATATAATCTTAGGTGAAGCCTTTACCGTTCTAACTGAAGAATAATGAGTTTCGAGACAAGACTCGTGTGTTTTATACCAAAACAATATAATCTTAGGTGAAGCCTTTACCGTTCTAACTGAAGAATAATGAGTTTCGAGACAAGACTCGTGTGTTTTATACCAAAAAAATATAATCTTAGGTGAAGCCTTTACCGTTCTAAACTGAAGAATAATGAGTTTCGAGACAAGACTCCTGTGTTTTATACCAAAAAAATATAATCTTAGGTGAAGCCTTTACCGTTCTTAACTGAAGAATTATGAGTTTCGAGACAAGACTCGTGTGTTTTATACCAAAACGATATAATCTTAGGTGAAGCCTTTACCGTTCTTAACTGAAGAATTATGAGTTTCGAGACAAGACTCGTGTGTTTTATACTAAAACAATATAATCTTAGGTGAAGCCTTTACCGTTCTAAACTGAAGAATAATGAGTTTCGAGACAAGACTCGTGTGTTTTATACTAAAACAATATAATCTTAGGTGAAGCCTCCACTGTTCTTAACTGAAGGAGTATTTGTTTCGAGACGAGACTTGCGTCTTTTATATCAAAACAATATAATCTTAGGTGAAGCCCCTACTATCCTTAACTGAAGAAGTATTTGTTTTGAGCGAAGACTCGTGTGTTTCATACTAAAACTATATAATCTTACGCGAATCTTACTATTCTCGACTAAAAAATAGATAAATATTATATTATAATATTTACTTATTTCTTAACCGAGCATTGTAAACTTCGTCTAAGATTATATACATAGTTTTAGTATAAAACAGTAGAGGATGTAGAGGTTATTATTATGAATTATAAATAACAACCTCTTAAAATGAGATCACTGAAAAGATAATTACAACATCTCACATTAGTGTAAAAATAACATAGTAACAGTATAAAAACATACCTAACTTATATTACATTCAACGATACGAAATTTATACGATAGGTAAAACACTCAACACAAGTCTTTTCTCAAATGATAAAGATCACCTCAATTATTTAACATAAGGGCCCTAGTTAAGTTACTTTGTTTGTACTTGTCTTGTGATGCCTGAAATAAATTATTATTATTAAATAAAACATTTTCTTGTACTAATTCGTTTTGTTTATTGTATATTGTATATGTATCGTAATAAACACAAATGGAACCAGTGTTATACCTACAGCTCTGGAATTACCTACGCAAAAACCACCCATTCTATATTGACATTTGAAAACCCTATGAATTTCAATTATAATATGGCAAAGGCCATTTTCAAAGCCCTTTATATGCCAATTATAGGATGGATGGTTTTTGCGTAATCGCACAGTGGGTGCCGTATCGTAATCTCCTTAGCGCGATTCTGTTTAGGCACCGCGACTGTGAACAGTATCCCGCTTCGATAAGGCGCGTGGTCGTGCGGCGTACAATGCCGCGCTTAAACACAATCGCGGTAAGAATATCACAGTGCGGCCCCTGTTAAAAACAATGTCACTAATCTAGAAATCAATAATACCAAAACTAGTCACAATTCCAGAAATCAATAATATAAAAATAATTGCACCCTTACAGAAATCAATCATATCAAAATGATGCCACAAATACAGATAACAAGCATTATAATAAAAGGACAATTTCAAAGACCTTAGTAGTTGTAGGTAGTTTGAATGGTCAACAATATGTCCTGACCGTAGACTAGTCGTGAAAATGTCCTATAAACATACCTTATGAACCATACAGTGAAGGCATTTTACTCATATAAAAAATAAAATACTATCCCAATCTTAACAAAAGGTAATAGCAGGAACTAACTGAACTTATTCGTTTAATCTGGCTCCTATTACAGACGAGGAAACAGAGCAAGGAGACAAACTGAAATATTCTAAAAAAGAGTTACATTATAAAATAAAAGTTAATAGATACTTGCGATGCATTTTTACTGGAACATTTTTAACTTTTTATATCTACATAAAACCATATAAATTCCTAATTAAAGTAGGTGACGTACAATCACAATCTTCCGAATTAATTAATCTTGTTTGTGTTGTACTTTCCACAACATAAGCCATATCATGTGAAGAGTAGTCTACTGTATGTAGCTCTGTACACAACAATGACACTGTACTGTGATCATTTTCCTTTATAAAAAGTTTATCTATTTTGCAAAATAATGGAAAGTGAATATCGTACTTGTACAATATGACATTTTTATCATTATATTTTAATTCAATTTTACAAACATAATTTTGGCTGATTACAAACATAATTTTCATTCTGAACAACATGATTGGGACATATATGTTTTTTCAGAGAAGATTTAGTGTCATAAACTCGATAACAGTTTTGATAAGGACACTTGAAACAGTTAGTTAAGTTGTGATAGTAATTTAAATGAATAAAATACGTTTTGAAATTATGGTAGGTATTCAATTTTACATAATTATGGAACATAGCATTATTATTTTTTAATATTATTATGTTAAAGTTTGCAAACAGATATATTCTTACATAATCATACCTAGCATTTAGCATCCAAAATTAAATCCAAGATGTAGGGTGGGATCACAGCGTATTTAGTGCTTATATCATATACACGTTTCTGGATTAGTAAATACAGGTGATTGTATTGCCTGATTTTGGATAAGACACATGGAGTGCGTGATAACACTTGCAAAGTGTGTCGAAGGCCTTATGAGCAGATTGAAAAACGAACCTGACCTTATCTATATGAGATAGAATTGTCCTCCGTTATCTTGGTGCAATGGATAATGTATGGTTGCACAGTCTTTCGTTTTTCTGACGCTTCAGCAGATATTTCATCGATTTTTTTTGTATGTCACCTAAAAGGTAAAGGCAAATAGTTAAAGAAATGGTACATGAAATAACTAAATTAGATCACACGAACACGGTAACTATTATAACATGGTAAATACCTTTTCATCGACAATGAAGCTTTCGAGACACTCGGTTATTGATTTTTGTCGTTTGTTCAGACGTCCTTTTGGAGGCACCAACTGGCAAAGCAACTTCACTTGTGACGGAAGCTTGTGATCTGTAAAAAAACGATGGGATACAGGTTAATATAAAATGCCCTCTATAAGTATTGTCATAATCCAAAGAGGCATTCCATACTTAAATAAGAAATAATTGTGACTTTGTTTCTAAATAATTATGCTAAAAAACCAACCGTCATCAGATAATCCATCCATATATTCACTAAAGCTGCTGCTTCTTTTGTACTTCTTTTTTTATAGCCTTAATATTAGAAATGTATTCATTCCAGTGCAGGTAAAACTTATTTGTTTTATCTGGGTGTACAAAATCGAAGGCCAACTGAATCTGAAAATACATACATAGCTATTTAAATGCAAGGTGTGTAAGTAATCAAGCAAGTAATTAAATGAACATGTCTTCAATGATTCCGGATCATTGTGAATCTGACCAAATGCAAACGAAATAGTGTTATTTACGCTGATTAGATACGGTTATTTACGCTAATAAGATAGAACAATGAGAATAAACGGTTACTGGTTAGACGTAACTCCAAAATTATATAACACAGCTCTTGTTATTTAATAAGCCCACACAATACACATATACATATGTATAACTTACCAAGACAGCTCCTCACGTCATTTAATATGGGCCAATTTTCTATGAAAGCCCCCACAGTATCGTAATCCACTTGGCGTAGTTCATAGGTAGCTTTCCACTTCCTGATAGCATCCTCCCATGGTTCTGTATTGGTTTTAAGCCAAACGAAGTCTTCTTTGTGCAATTCTAAAATAAGGTCAACGTATGGTAAGTTACGTAATTTATAAAATAAATTTAACTATGGCATACATACATACAGAGACTATAATAAATAGGTTGTTAGTCAAACTAGTGCACAATACTGAAGAAGGTAATTTACCTGCTACCACAGATTAATATTCAGTGAACAAACCAAGCCGCAAACAATTTTTGTTGCAGATTTATGTGGATATAGGGTGCACAACAACCCCCTTTCGGCTTAAAACACCAATGACGTGGCACCTTGTATACGTAGTAATAATAACTTAATGTTTGCGGCTTGTTTTGTTCGTAGCAGGTGAATGACTTCCTTCAGTATTGTGCACTAGTTTGACTAACCTGCGACTGTTGCCCTATGATAAACAGCCGGTACCTACGATTTACCATACAGCACAATTGAGTGCTACCGGGGGTTGGACAACATGTGTCATCCAAACCCTGGTAGCACACAATTGTTATATGCCACCCACAGCCACCCATCCAAGAATGAACAAGAACAGAGTTATTAGCCAAGTTAAATTATGACAGTGGGTTCAACTAACCTCTGCAGTTTAGGAAGCACATACTTACTGATTAACAGCAACTTACCTACAAAATTGTTGATTACTTCACTTGCAACTCCCCAACTATATAGCAAACCACATGCATCGGTATCTGTTTCCTCCGCCATTTATGTAGGTTTATGACAAAACCACAATTAAACGAAATACAAAATCACTTACAACCACTATCTGTTCCACGATTCTGAGATTAAAATTACCGTCTTAGTATTATTCGCTCCCGTTTGATCGATTCGATAAATTTCAAGCGGCGGTGGCCGGCCGGTGGCACTGTAAAGCAAAATATGCAATGCATGTATGAACTTTGAGCGCGTTGCCAGTGTTGCCCGATCTAGAATACGAAAAGCGATAGCATAGCAGTAGGTACTTTATATGCGGAGCTTATTTTTCGTTCACTGACTGATGTTTTTATGGTTGGGAGTCTATAAAGTACCTAATAATTGTAAATGTTTTACAGGTGTTTTGTTTATTTTTTGTGCTATAACACCCACCAGGCGAGCGAGTGATAAATTAGGTAGGTACCTACTTACATAGCTTAACAGTAGGTAAGCCATATTGAGGATGAGACATAAGTATCAAAGTACCTGGGTAGGTAAGCATTTGTTCAATTATCTAATCCGTTTAGACGTTTCAACGCTTTGAACAGACAAAGCGTCCCAGATAACCAACAAAGGACCTAGGTACATACATAGAAAAGCACGGACAACATAACCCTCCCTCATCGGGTAGTAATCAAATACCTAGCTATCAAAAGCATCGCGTACCTTCGTCCAGCTTAACCTGAACTACGAAGACATCGAAACTCTAATAAATAGGAGGTCACGTTACAATGGACGGATTCTTTAAGTTTACTATTCGTAATATTTAAGAAACTATACATCCCAGAACAAAAATAAACGCCCTTAGGAATGCACAAACAAAACCCTTCAAACGACACCCCATTCGATATAATTGTAAAACTTTTTATTTTTTTAAATTTAAGATCCAATATCTTTACAATCCCTTCACAGATTGATTGAGGTCATTATGCTTCCCAGCAAATCTTTATAACACAACCTATTAACCTACCAAATTTCATACAGATTGGATCGACGACGCGACGGTTCAATAGGTAGTTAAGCTGAGACAAATATATTTTATACACAAATATGCTCACATACAACGCCAAATCGCCTAGTTGCCAGTAAGATTTGCGCTCGCTCGATCCATAACTTTTAGATTTAATTAGGTAAAGTGCCAACTGCTTTAACGGTCAATGAAAGCATCGTGAAGAAAACCTGGTTGTCAGAGAAGGTGAACCCTTCGAAGATAGGTGAGGTCTCCTAAGCGCAATTTGCCCACCATGGCGGACTATAGTCTACACCGCTTGAGAAACCCGTGCACAGCAGTAGGACGCATAAGGGTTGAAACTTAGTTATTTTTTAGAAATATTTTTCCGAAAAGTTATTTTTTTTTACTCCTAGCAACATTGATCAAGGCTCAAGACATCCATATTTGGGCCAAGAATATTGCACTAATCTTATTCTTACATAAACTTTCAAAACTTGTAAAAGTCTTGTAATAAAATAATTTTAGCATATTCTCAAAACAGGAAGTACAAAGTAAATAAGTAATAAATAATTGTCGTTTAAGCTGGACTACTACACTTACTGACATAATTGTTATTGTTCTCCCAAATGGAGGAAAGGGGTGTATTGTTTTTTTTTTTTTGCGCAGCATCGGGAAAGGGGGTTGAGTTAAACTTTGAATTGAACCAGCATGGCGAGAGAAGCGAGCGCAGGGGGTCGCAAGTCGATAGCCTAGAGGCGCCGCGGCGGAACAAAACTTGATTTAGGGTTCTTTTTCAAATCCATGATGGCTGCAATTTTGTTTCCAAATATTCAACATGGTTATCGTTTCCCACTAAATCGAGAGCGCTGATTTTGACAATGAGGTTATTTATAAATTCCAAGGTGGCAGATATTTTTTACTAATTTTTAGGGTTTCGAGATCGGTTTCGAAACCCCATTATCTCAGCAACGACTGCTATTAACTTGGAAATTTAAAAAAAATATACATTTTTTGATCCGATTTAAACAAAAAGAATTATAATGAATATTTTCAGTAGGTACAAATTGTGATGTCGAAATTTTAAAAGAGATCTATAAGGTCAAATGGGGTATCAAATGAAAGTAATCTGTTGCACATTGTAATACAGTTTATGTAATTTCTATAGCTTTCATTCTATTTGAAATAATTTGAAAAAAGTCGAATAATTTCACATCCCCCCCTATCTCCGTAGTTTGCAGAGCCATCCATCTGAAATGTATGTAGCGTTTGTAGTTATACATATTATATTTTACAGGAAAAATATAGAAAAGAGTAGAACACTTTTTGAAAAATGGTTATAAAGGGGAGAAATATTTTTTAAAAGGGGTTACCACACCGGTATCAAATAAAAGGTATCGGTTTGTAATCTCAAAAGAGCTTATGAAGTTTCTGTAAGTTTTAACTTTTTAAAAAAAGGAGAAACATTTACTATTACCCCCTATACTCCGAAGTTTGCAAACCGATTCATCTGAATTGTCTTGAGGTTAGTTAGTTGGGTATGTTAAATAGCAAAATCTTTAACCGGTACCTATAATATGCAGTAGGTACGTATTTGTACCTATAGGTACTTGACAAAACGTTCGAAACCTTCGGCACGCGAGTCACACTCACACTTGGATCTTGTTTATATGTGTATCGTCTCCAACTTAATCGAGAATGCACGAATCTGAAGTAATTTTTAAAATACAAAATGTGTTGAATTTTTTTATAATTATAAAGCACAATTCGTTGCAGCTCACGATCGCTACGAAAAATATGTTACATACTATATGTAGATACAAAAAGTCACGCCTACTTCCTGTTGGGGCAAAAACTACATCATTTAATATAATAATAATAATATAACGCTGGACATTTCACACAGCATCATCTAGCCCCAAAGTAAGCTGAGGTTGTGTTATGGATATTACTTAAGCACACCTAGAACTTAAAACAAATATCTGCTGATCGTACAAATATTTGTCCCGGGCGGGAATCGAACCCGCAACCTTCTGCGACGCAGGCGGACCGGTTGTCAAAAAATAATAAAATAGGTACTCGACATATTTCGAATTAAGTAATGACTACTTGAAATAAGAAAGAAACATTTTAGTTTCAAGAAAACCCTTAGTTTTCAATTTAAATAAATTTATTCTTAAAATGTAATTGCCAAATTCTCACATCAAGAAGTAAAAATGTTGTAATAGGTAAGAATATATTATTATTATAATGAAAATTCTCGACATAATTTTGAATTAAGTAGACTTCTTACAATGAGAAAAAAAAATTTATTAATTCAAGAAAATCCTTACTTTCAATTAAAATAATGTATTCTTCAAATGTAATTGACATATTCTCAAATCAAAAATTAAAAGTGTTGTACGAAGAATATATTGTCTAATGATGAAAATAAGGGACATATTTTGAATTAAGTAAACAGACTTCATGCAATAAGAAAAAAATATTCCGAATTCAAGAAAATTCTTACTTTTTAACTTAAATAAATGTATTCTTGAAATGTGATTAGCATATTCTTAAATCGAGAAGTAAAATGTTGTACAAAGAAGATATTGTGTCTTATACTGAAAATAATGGACATATTTTGAATTATAAGTAAATTGACTTCATGCAATAAGAAATAAATATTTTTATTGCAAGAACATCCTTAGTTTTCAATTAAAACAAATTTATTTTTGATGTATAGTAAGCATAATTTGATATCAAGAAGCAAAAATCTTGAACAAAGAATAAAATGTGTCATGTGTTAACAATGAACACAGTGTTTTAAATAAAGTAAAACAACTTATTGGTTTGAGAAAAAAGTATTTGATCAAAGTAGTCTTAAATGCTTGAGATAAAACAAAAAAATATATATTCAAACAAAACTGCTACATTCTTGAAAATAAGAAAACGGTTTTAAATCAAATAAAAAAATATTCTTGTGGCAAAAAATATAAAGTTATTTTAAACGAAGTAAATTAATGTATCAGAAGAAGATACAATTGTCTTCAGTTAAAATGCTTACAAAGTGTTCAGTCAAAATATGTGATTATCTTTATTGAAATAATGATATTGATGAAATATTCTTGAACCAAAAATATTGTCTTATATCAAGAACTAAAAGGAAGAATAATGTATTCTTAATTTGAGAAAACACGTTTTTTTGAATTAAGATCATTGACTTAAGTAAAGATAAAATTTACTTGTATCGAAACAATTTTTCTGAGACAATTGATATTCTTGGTTGAAAATATCCTTTTTTTCCGTGTAGGTACTTGTGTTTTTTGCTCCATAAAGAGTCTTGTAAGAAGCTTGATTCAGGGAAATTCGACGTGATATAAAATAACCTAAGGTATGTTATTCGTCAAAGTGCGATTCCTCAAAGAAAAAAATAAATAAAGATCACACTAATATTATAACTGTGAAATTTTGGATTTTTAGTTGTATGTATGGATGTATAGTACCTCTAAACGCCAAAACTACTGAACGGATCGGGCAGAAATAATCATAAAAGGACTAAACTACAACTCGAGCAACCTTGCAAAATTTCCTTTCCAATCTTATAAAAGTGAATAATGATTGGATTCTATGAAATTCGAATGAGCTCAGTGCCCACGCGCACCCCGCTTGCTTGGATATATTACTATTGCTTATTTTATGGGAGAGATATTGAACAGTTTCTCAAGGATACTCATAAATTTCATTGGAAGTTTATATTTTCCTTTGGAATTGGAATTTCTTAAGAGGGCGCAATGCGGGCCATTATGTGAAAAGGATAGGCATAGGATTTCGCGTTCATAGAAGCGGAACAAAGCATACGTTTTTGGAACGACGTAAGCGCAAAAATCAAGTTTTTGCTTATTTACAAGACTACACAACTTATGAAGAAACTGATTCAAGGAGCCAAATAATTAGTAATAACCTACGAATACCACATAAGTCATTTCAGTAGATCGCAGGGTTCCTGAGATCTCGACCAAATTTTGTGCGAAACAGTGTACTTTCATGTATTTTTTATCGTTTTTTTTTCTTAATCGTGTTTTCACATTCAAGGAACCAAATAAAAATGTTGAATTTTATGCAATTCTAGTTTTTACCGCGGAGATCCCGTGAGTACTGCGATCTAGTCCTAGTTTGACAACCAAACCCGTTAGCTTTATACATTATTAATTTTGCCCCCAGGTGCAAAGACAAGGGTTATCCAGACATGCTTCCAACGACCAGTGTGGTGATAGTATTCCACAACGAAGCGTGGACCACCCTTCTGCGTACCATTTGGAGTACCATCAACCGTTCCCCGCGCCCTCTCCTCAAGGAAATCATACTTGTGGATGATGCTAGTGAAAAAGGTAAGTGTTATCACACTAATATTATAAATGCGAAAGTTTGGATGGATTCATGTTTGTTACCTCTTCAAGCCCATAACGACTGAACAGATCGGGCTGAAATATAGCATAGATGTAGCTCTAAGCCTGGAATCAAACATAGGCTACTTTTTATCCCATAAAACGGTTTCCATAGGATAGAAACAAACGTTTAACGTTTCCGTAGAAACAAAGCGTACGAAGCCGCGGGCAGAAACTAGTTTTACTATAAAAACTATAGTAGTTTGACGAGTTCATTATGAATGACATCCGCACATACCCTGATGAGCTCCAATAGATGAAACTTTCATCACAAATAAGGTTCGTAGTTAACGCGCTTACATTCGTAAGGAAGTGTACCTAAGTGCATGTTTCAAGGTTGTTTACAGTTTGTAAAGTTTCATACTTTCTTTCCAAGTTCATAAACTCTTGTTAAGAACAAGGTTCTTAGCTTTGGTACAGATTTTATAATACTAGTTTAAGGTACCTACCGTGTCGTCGAATTACACATTTTAAGTATTTTAAGTAACACGTACGTAAAGTTTGTACATAATGTAACCATAAGTAAAACTTATACTACTGATCGAGCTTTATATACTGTGAATATACCAATTTATTGTGTTCTTTTAATTATATTGTTTAGTTGAGTTATAAATGTTGTGTACGCTGCGGCGTCCCCTAAATGTGGAAACACATAGTTCTTAAGGTTCTGCAATGAATATTATTAGCCTCTAAGTGATTCCCACTTAGAATACCCCTTTTTAATAAATAAATAAATAATAAATCAATATTCTAGTTATTAACTTTATTGGAAGTT
This sequence comes from Eupithecia inturbata, assembly GCA_963662085.1. NCBI lineage: Eukaryota > Metazoa > Arthropoda > Insecta > Lepidoptera > Geometridae > Eupithecia > Eupithecia inturbata. The sequence continues at coordinate 8,848,791 of OY759195.1, forward strand.
AGACAGAGATTGTTTACTATTTAGTTTCGTCAACTATTACTTTAAGTTGACGTTTGATTCAGCGCTTATCCATGAAGTGATTGTTCTGAGATACCTAAGATTTTCCACTTAGTATATTTGCATAATAAGTGGGAAGTCGTAGGTATTTCAGAAATTGTACTATAACAAAACACGTTTTTACAAAGTGTAGGTATTAAGTACAGTAATTGACAAATTATCCGCTTGATCCTATTCTCAACAACCACGCGGTCTTGTCAAATAGCATTGGACACGGAAAAGGTAAAATGCAGATAAACCACTTTCATGGTCGTGGGTAGTAAATGTTACGAATATGAATGATACATACGCCATTGTTATACCAATCCAATTTCCAGTTTTATACAACTGGTTAAAACCATTTTTAGCACATGTTGATGAACCTATAAAAATTAAAAAAATATTAAATTGATGGCCACTCCATTACTTTCTTAACGACTAATGTTTCTCAGTGCATACCTACTTTCTATCACAGAAAAACATAAGGCGCTTGTTTTATTTTATTGTAGTTTTCAGTAAAACTTTCATCTCATTCACGATGCCATCAAAGGGATACTTAGAAACTGTCCTAAACCGACAACGACGCGCTTCCTCGTACAAAAATAACATTCCTCGCCTATTTCTGTAGCTTTTCCACATAAATTCGGTTAAATATATTACTGGGAAGTCTAAGCGTTTAGTGCTCTTGTGGTAACTTTTGCGAACATTCTTTAATTAGCCTTGTAGACAGAAAACATTTAATTGGTCCGTTATCATTTTAAGAACACGTGCCTTAGTTCTGTTATTATCCCGAGGAGGTTTCGAAATGTGGCGACGAATATATTCTATACCTAATCTCCAAAAGAATCTAAATAAACCGCAAAGTGCGAGTCGACTCGCACACGAAGGGTTCTTAGTAGAAGGGTTTTTAGTATTTGTTGTTATTACAGTTGAAGTGTTACTTATTTATAAAAAGTTTCATGTGTCTACCTACCTATTGCAGTTCAAGTTCAAGTCTTGACAAATGAAGAGCAAAAATAGCCAAAAAAATCACGTTTTTTGTATGGAAGTCCCCCTGTAATTTTAATATTTATTTTATTTTTATTATTTGTTGTAGCGGCAAGATTAATACACATTTTCTGAAAATTTCAACTGTCTACCTCTTACGGTTCATGAGATAGAGCCCTGTGACAGACGGACGGACGAACGGACAGCGGAGGCTTAGTAATAGGGTTCCGTATTCACCTTTCGGATACGGAATCCTAAAAAAATCTCTACCTCATCTGCTTTCGTAAGTAGTTTACTATGTGTGATAATCACCGGCTATTCCCGTATTTCTGTTTTTATAATTGCTTACTTATTGCACTTATTCTAATAATTCAACATAAATACTGCCTAGAACAGAAACTGACGACTCTAAATATCACTTGCATGACAACGTTTCACTCGGGGTTTTCCAAATAATAATCTAGTGTCCTTAATGTCTCTCCGTCCGACCTTGAGTGGCATGAGTGATTGGGTCTCTCTCTCTCACTCTCTATTAAATACCTACTTACTTTTTTACTATGCCTACTTGGATATTAATAAAACGTATGTAGCCGCCCCGAGTAGTGACTGGTGTTTGGGGCGTAATGATTCGCATGATGATTCGCAGCGAGCATGAAACGTTACGGCCGTCACCTGAAATCCGTCTCGTTGCTTGTTATGAGCACCTTCCCTGTACTAACTGCACGAACCTTTGCTGCGCGTCTATCGATTATTGCTTTATACATAAAGTCCCTGAAGGACTACAAAACACTTTTTACCCCTTTTCGCTGTTACGAAACATGTTCAAATTATACCTTGTCTCACTTCCTTACTTCACGCTAAGCTCTTCTGATACCGAAAATATTTATAGCCTTTCGTCCGCCCCTGTTATGTTTCGACTGTACTGTACAGACAGGTAGCAAAAATGTACAGTCGACGACAAAAATAATTATAAATAAATAAAGTTGGCGGCACAGTTTTCATAAGCTCTCCCAGACAGACGCGGCCTGCGGTGGCGGCCAGTTGTATTTGCTGCAAATTAAGTTTTTCTAGCAAGCTTCTAAGCAAATATACTAAATATTATTTAATATTAGTTACCTACATATATTTATTCGTCACTATCATTTTACCGTAGCTATTACTCAAGGTCAAGATAGTAGGTAGGTATGTACAAAGTTTCCAGGAATCTAATTGGAATCATTTTGTCTTTTGGTTATAAAAAAATATTAGACTGATCGTGATGTGATGATAGACATATTTCTAACTAGCTGTTGCCCGCGGCTTCGCACGCGCTTTTCAAGTATGTCCGTTCCCGAGATACCATTTACCTCTCTGCCAAATTTCATTTAGATCCGTTTAGCCGTTTAGGCGTGAATAGGTAACAGACAGACAGATCGACAGAGTTACATTCGAATTTATAATACTAGCTGCTGCCTGCGGCTTCGAATATTTTTTTCGGGAAACAAGTAGCCTATGTCTGTCCCCGGAATACCATCTACCTCCCTGCCAAATTTCACTGAAATCCGTTCAGCCGTTTAGGCGTGAAAAGGTAATAAAGACAAATAGACTGACAGCCAGACAAGAGTTACTATCGAACTTATAAGATTAGTATGGATGGATCAACATGAACAAAATGAACATCAAGTTTGATTGCCGATTGTTCACTACCAAACCAACCCATTCAAGAGAGAGGTTCCAAACATAACCTTTGCTCGGACTTTTTGCGCATTCTAAAAGTGAAAGTAGGATCACTATTCCGTCCGAAACCTGATAGGTGATTATAACGAACATTATGTACGATTGGCTGGACAGAGAATGTACATAAATGTCGTAAGATACCATTATGACTTGTGAGATTTCTGAATTAATAACTTAGCTTTGTCTGACCGAATATTATGTTTCTTATCGGATCAGTATTTTACGCAAATCACTTGGATTTTATAAATAATGTCGTAATTTTTATAACACACGACATAATTATGTCTGCAAGGGACACCCACTCATCACCTTACTACTCGTAGACTGAATAATTTTTGTATAACTTCGCCCTTCTTCACCAGCTTTGGCTCTTAAACATTTCTAAATATACCTATAAGATAGGTATAGGTATAGGTAGGTTATATTATACGACTAGCTGTGCCCGCGGATTCGCCTGCGTAGAATTCACAATTTCATGGTTTAAATATTTTTTCGCGGAACTCGTCCCGTCAAAATCGTTGCAGCCGTTTCGAAGATAAGCTCAAACAGACATAGAGACTAAAAATAAATAAATCGGTGTTTTCTTATAAGAACCATATATACTATCAACTGCACATATACTTAAATTTTATTCATTTATGTAGATTTGTGACTAAAAGGTTGGCGTATGCACAGGCTATAGTCGACGCGACCGGAGCTTCACGATTTGACCTACTACCGGTCATCGATTTCCACAAACTTGTACGAAATTTATTATGAGCTATTCGCTCCTAAAGTTACCTAACTCATCGTCTGTGTTCACTGCAAACAAGACTGATTATTAACATTTGCTTTCAAATTGCTTGTTCTTACATCAATGACATTAAAGAAACTGGTTTTGAGTAATCTCGCGAGATTGGGGCTCGGGCGAGATCTCGCTTGATTATGAATAACAATCTCGCGAGATCTCGCGAGATTGGCAGTTTTGTGTGTTTATTCTTGCAAATAATCACAATATTTGAATAAATTAGGAAAAAAGAAAATAGGAATTATATGTATGTATTAGAGGTATTATGAAATAAACATTTATTGTTACGATTTTTTTTAATAAACTTTTATGTATTTAACTTTGTTTGACCTATCTATTTTTTTTTTAAATAAGCTTTGAATTATTCAACTTTGACGTATCTAATCAAATAGGAAATTAAATAAACAACCAGTCTTGTCTTTAATATTAAACAAAAGTCTTTTAATAATAAAACAGTTCTTTTACAACAAAACAGCAAGAAGTCAAAAACTAAAATGAAACTCATTAACTAAGTTGAGTTGACTATTAGACTGAGATATTATTATCAATTAAAGAAAACTATACCTACTCAGAGATCTATTAGAAATTAGAGATTAATAAACAAACTTATTATTATCTTACAAACTTATGATTAGTGAACTGAACAAAATAATTCGTAATAATCATTATTACGAATTATTTTGAATGTAGCTCCTTAAGAAGCACAAAATGTCCAAATAATCGTCTGCTAAACGGCACGTTTTTATGCTCGAGTGCAATCTCGCTAAAAAAGGCCAAGATCTCGCGAGAATGAAATTGCATTCCCTAGTTTTGAGCATACTGCACTGCACCACGTGAACAGTGTCGATTTAATGAAAATTATAATATTTTTTTCTGGACATTGATAGATTTAAAAATAAGATTTAAAAACGTCTCTGAGTTTTTTGCATCTGAGAAAGCAAAAACGCATTCACTGCCCAGATTTGGCTACGTGGTGCTGCAGACGGACATGTGCGTCTTGCTTTGGCATGAAAGTGTTAGTAATGTATCCCTGTTCTACTATTATCGTAAACATTATTATTGTATTATAGTTGTTATATTTTGTGACATTTATTGTACTTTACCAAGACTTAAATATAATTTGTCACGCACGCATTGAAAACTCACACCGCAATAAGAGATAATCTCAGCTCGAGTGTTGTTTTAATTAGTGTAACTGACTAACCTAACACTTTAGCCGACTTTCGAGTAACTTAAGAGGGCACGTTGCAGCCATTTGTGCGAATTGGTTAGGAATAGGATTTCGCTTTACCATAGACGAAGTTCGTCCATGGCTTTAATAGACATAACTTTTAACGTAGGAACTACAATTCAAATTATTCTTAATTATAAGAAAACTTCACCACTTATTAAGAAATTGGCTTAGACGAACAAAATCAATTATTTTGTTCGTCTAAGCCAATTTCTTTAAAATTCTTTAAAATTCTTTAAAATGATCACATGGGTACCCTTGATCGGCTCCTTCAATCCCTATATCGTTCCACCAAACACCCTGTGTAATAACAACCTTCGAATCAAAACAAAGTCATTTCAATCTTGACCAAATTATGTGCGAAACAGTGCACTTTCATTATATTTTTATCGTATTTTGTCTTAATTGTGTTTTCACAACCAAAGAAATAATATAGATTTTTTGTGATTCGAGCTTTTTACCACGGGTTTTCCGTGAACACTGAGATCTAGGCCTAATTTGGCAACCAATCGTGTTAGGTTCGTCTCTTATGTCTTAACTACCGATTGTGATTTGCCTTACGCGTGCTTTTATTTAAACTTTTATTTGCATCTTACTTTTCCTAAGCTAGAGCTGTGATAATTTGGCCGTTCGTGGTTCAGTGACCATTTCTAGATCATAATATTATAATTATACAGAGGTAGGGTTTGTAAGTTTTTTTTTGCAGGGAGTAATATCCGGAACTCCTGGTCAGACTTTAGGTACTGATACATATCTACATTATCCCTGAGTGACACCGGCTACGTATTATGCGAGTACCACGTGAGCGAAGCCGCGGGCAGAGGCTAGTGTGACACGAAAAGGAGTGATCAAATAAAAAAATGCCCATTTAAAAAAATATTTTACAAAATTCAAATATTCGTCGACGTTTGTCCTTTGATTGACATAGGCCAGATCCAGGCTTACTGACCAGTTATTTCCTCTGTGATTGACTAATCTTGCATACTAAGCCGGCCTGTTTATCTTATAATCGCACTACAGCGTCCTGTATCATAATTATTATTAATGGGTTAAACATTTTGCAACCTGCAACAGGCTAGTCGACTCTTTTTGAAAGTAGGTTTTAAATGATTAATTATTATCAGATTACAGGAAAAAAATAATAACCATATTTTTCTAGGACCTAGAAAACCAAAAAACTTTATAAGTTTACTTTTTGCACACAGGCTACAAAGCTGTCAGCCATAATTCGGCTATATATTATCTGTGCTGTCATGTCATAAGGGTCGTAGGTAAGCAAACAATTGACATTTAGCAAACGTTCATCATTGTAAAAATACAGACAGACTACATACCGAATTTCACTCGTATAATGATCCGACATGAAATTTGCTTAGAGTCCTATGACGTCAACATGGCCGACAGCGTTTTAAGAGTTAAAAATGAAAAAAAAAAACAATATTTAAATTGTAAATTTGTAGGCGTCTTACACGTTTAATATCTGAAATCGATAAATATCGGTTTCTTAAGTCAAATACGACAGAATGTATTGATTTTTTGCGCCAAATTTGATACGAATCAAGTAGCATATTATCTGCAAAATACAATCACACTAATATTATAAATCCAAAAGTAAGGATGGATGCATGTACATATGTTTGTTTGTAACTTCTTCACGCAAAAACTACTGAACGCATCGGGCTGAAATGTTAGGTACATACTCGTAGATGTAGGTCCCTATAACACATCACTTCAGAGATCTTCAATAATTAGATGTAAATGTTTTTATATCCCCACAACGTAATGCATTGACAAACATAGTAATCAGACGTATGTACGCTAAAGGTCAAAGGGTATTCTTCGAGACATTCACCTCTAACGTTGGATCGGGTTCAAATACCGCGTCGCGTAACCACTTGGCAGTCTATGCGAGCGTTATCGTCGATTCTGAAGCTGTAAATTGGTACTGTTGTAGAACGATAAGAGCTTGGACGAAATTTATTTAAATTCATGCAAAAAAACTTTGCAACTTCAAAGGAAATGTCTTCGGTGGCCGCTGGAATATTTATTTCGTTAGTCGATCATATACATAAAGTGAAAATATAGTTAGAAATCTAAAGTAAAGGCTTTTTCCTATTAAATAAAATTTCAGACAAGTAATAATACACCTTAAATGTATACGAGCCGTGTTGCTGTGACGCATGTGTTAGAGGTATTCGCGGCGCGGCGTAAGAATCGAACCCTCGAACTCAGCTCGTAGATGTCCTCAGATCCGACTTAGGGAACCTACCAAAGGGCGAAGAAGGCAGCAGGTTCCTTAAGTGTATTTTTAACAACTCTACTGCGATCACCAATCCGCCTGCCAAGCGTGGTGATTATGACAATACGGGGGGGTATAGGGGGTTTGTTTAGTGGAGGCACGTTTTGCAATGGACGTATTATGTGTGCTTATGAGAAATATGTACGATTAGGTACAATTTGTGTAATTAATTGGTTAAACACTGTGTTGTAATGTGAATTTCGTAAGCTTTCACACTAACCTGATCTCTATAGAGAAAAAAAAGTTTTCATACTTCATAATGAATGTAAGCGGGTTAACTAAGAACGTAGTTTGTGTTGGATGAACGTCAACGTTGGCATACTTATCTACCCTTAACAGCATTTAGAAAATACCTAACGTTTTTACTAATTTTCTCCATTTCTCCACCAGCCCACCTCGGCAAAAAGCTAGAAGACTACATAAAGACGCTGCCGGTATCCACTCGACTCTTCAGGACGGAGACTCGGTCCGGCCTCATCCGGGCGAGGCTGCTAGGCGCAAAGCATGTGCTCGGTGACGTCATCACTTTCCTCGACGCGCATTGTGAATGTACAGGTAATCTCTCCACCAGCACACCTCGGCAAAAAGCTAGAAGACTACATAAAGACGCTGCCCGTATCCACTCGACTCTCCTGGACGGAGACTCGGTCCGGCCTCATCCGGGCGAGGCTGCCAGGCGTAACCATGTGCTTGGTGGGTGACGTCATCACTTACCTCGACCCACATTTCGAAGGCACTTTGAACAGGTAAATAAATAAATATATCTACACCAGCCCACCTCGTCGAGATATGGAAAGAGCTATGCTCGGAGTGTCTCTGAAGCATAGGATCCGTAACGAATATTCAGATACAGAACCAATGATTGACATACCTCAAATAATTAATTAATCTATTTTCTATGTTGTATAAAGTATTAAGTATATCAGTTATCTAGTATCCATAACACAAGCTCTGCTTAGCTTGGCTAGATGATGCTGTGTGAATAGTCCAGCATTATTTATTATTAATAGTTAAAAAGCAGAAGTGGCCGGTCATATCTCGCGAAGCACCGACAACCGTTGAGCTATGTCCAGCAGTGGACTGGTGCAGGCTGATGACGATGACAAGTAGAAGATGATCCGACATGAATATACATACTTCGGGAATAGCGCGCGCTAAACCGCTGTCAGAATCTAGCAATATATATAATAAAATACCTATCTTAAGGCGCTACCCCGATTTACACTAGCGCCGCCACCTATTTTATCTTATTATTACGTTATACAAAGGAATTTCCAAAAATCCATTGAGCAGTTTGTGAAACCTATCATACCTAAGCTTTTTTTAATGCCTCTAATTGTTTTATTTTGTATAGTTCATGCGATTAAGCAGAGACTGGAAGTTGCTAGGGAAGAGAACTAAAGTTATCGACATAGCTCAAAAAATAAGCAAGCTGAAGTGGCAGTGGCCCGGCCATATCTCGCGAAGAACCCACAACCGCTGGTGTAAACGTGTTCTCGAATGGAGACCGCGACTCGGCAAACGTAGTGTAGGACGCCCTCCGGCCAGGTGGGATGACGATCTGCGAAAGACTGCAGATGCTGGATGCGGCAAGCTGAAGACAGGGCGTTATGGCGCTCATAAGGGGAGGCCTATGTCCAGCAGTGGACTAAGATAAATAAGATAAAAATAGCTGGCGGCGCTAATGTGGGTCGGGGAAGCGTGATAATAAAACTATCCGAACCATTGAACTCGCGCTATAAACAGATGTGAACGATTGGTAATTATTTACTAACAGGCTATTGTCTGTATGTCAGTCTTTGTGACATCAATAACACAAACATCGCATTTTAGAATATCTACACATCTGTATTTATAAGTAAAGAAGAAAATAATAAACACTTTATGTACTCGTTTTTAGAATCCTAGATATTTTATGTCAACAAAGAGATTGATGAATGAAAACTAACAAAAACGGAGAACAACAAGGTAACAGCTACAATCATTAAAAACAAATACACAAACTTCAACAAAGCATAATTGCACACGCACAGCGAAAAAGGTTCAGAAACGAGTTCCAAAACGGACGAAAGACGGCTGAAATGGTAAAAGAAAGGTTTAAACCAAAAATTGTTTCGAGCTTCTGTGATTTGCTCCGATGATAACAGTGTTGTAAAATATTTACCACTAACATTTCTTTTGATTTTTTTAACCCTTTGTTTACAATAAAAATCCAGGAGTACAGACTGACTGACGCATACGTCGTCGTCTAAAACGTCCCAAGGGTCTCTGTTGAACTTAATCGCAAAGTCTGGCCCTGTCGCGTCAGTATCTCTTAATATTTTATGATGATGATGCATTCATATTTATTTACAGGCTTTCTAAATCAGTATGAGAGATCAAAAAGCTATTGCCGAGGTAGAGACCCTCGCATCTACAACACAAGTTTACTAACTTAGTTAGAGCGTGGAGTTGAAGAACCAAATGGTGAACTAGCTCGAATACAATATTATTGTACTAATATGTAAGACCTTCAGAAACAAACATGTATTTAAGAGGGCGCAATGCGCGCCGTTTTGTGAAAAGGTTGGCACAGGATTTCGCGTTCTTAGGAGCGGGACAAAGCATAAGTTTTTGGAACGGCGGCGTAAGCGCAAAAATCAAGTTTTTGTTTATTTACAAGAAAACTACGCAACTTGTGAAGAAACTGGTTCAAGAAACCAAATAATTATTTAATAACCTACGAATAAAACATAATTTAAGTAATTTCAATAGACCGCAGGGTTCGTGAGATCTCGACCAAATTATGTGCGAAACAGTGCACTGTTACGATGTTTTTATCGTATTTTTTATCTCAATCGTATTTTCACATTCAAGGAACCAAAGAGAAAATGTTGAATTTTATGTAATTCGAGTTTTTACTACGGGGATCCAGTGAGTACTGAGATCTAGGCCTAGTTTGACAACCAAACCCGTTAGGTTCGCACCTTAAATTATTTATAATTAATAAATGCGAAAACTGTAAAGGTAAAAATAACCTCGCGAATGATGTCGCATGCGTTCTACTTGCTGTACGCAATAAGCAATAAGTAATTCATTATCATTGCTCAGGTGTTTCTCATATTTGTTCACAATAAATATTATACGTTGCTATCAACCTTGAAAACTTATTATGAAACGCACTTAAGCTTATGAAAAGCTTACTTAAGTACCTATATTTATTTATTTGAATGGATATCTATTATAACTTTCCTAATATGACGCTAAAAGAACGAAAAGGTAAGTTCTAATTTAATTTAATGTCAATTTTAGAGGGATGGCTGGAACCTCTTCTCGCGAGAATCGTCGAAGACAGAACGACAGTCGTCTGCCCCATCATTGACGTCATCTCAGATTCTACCTTCGAGTACATCCAAGCTTCTGACATGACCTGGGGAGGTTTCAACTGGAAACTCAACTTTAGGTGGTAAGTATCTACAAAGTCTATTATTCAACTGCAGATTTTGGTTAGAACTAAGTAATACGTACTTAGTTTTAACTTCGGCTAACTAAACGTCTACATATAGTGGACATATATGTACCTTATATACAACAGAGCTATAAAAACTTGACTCCGAACTTAACGACTACCTCACGAAAACCGATACCCGGAAATATGTACGAAGAATACAAATAGAATGGCAATATACGAAGTTTCCGTTAGAAAACTTGCATGCAGTTTACAAGTCATGTGTTCAGACTAAAGTTATCCTTAAGCCTGAGTCGCTGAATTAGGTTCTGAGGGGTGAGTCTATTTGACGTTAGTAACAAGACGAGGTCGTGACGTCTCCTTTTTCGATATAATTTGGTACAGCGCAGCGCCTCTATCGTACGCAAATTCCATACAAAAAGGAGACGTCACGATCACGTTGCGTTACTAACGTCAATAGACTCAACCCTCTGATAAAATTGTTTTATTTTTAACTGACTTCAAAGAGGAGGAGGTTCTCAATTCGTCTGTACGTATTTTTTTTTTTTTGTTACTTGATATTTCCGCCTATGGGTAACCGATTTTACTAATTCTTTCACTATTGTATAGAGAATTATCCAGAGGTGGTCCCATAAAAATGTTATTCCTGAGGGATTAGTATTTATCCCGATAAACTTAAAAAGCAATATAATATTTTTGGAGAATCACGACTAGCTACAACAGTTTTGGTGATATATGCGCCAATTGTTAATAGATTTTGATGATTTTTTCGTTGTTATATAAAAATTTATTTTGGTCTCCTATAAGTTTGATTCTCGAGGAATTGCTATGTGCGCCATAAAACGAAGGTTTGTAAAAAATCTTCAGAATATGATAATTTCATTATCACCTAATAGTTTCCATGGCAACGGGCGTCAACAGTTTCATCCATGTGTCGTCAAACTAAATTAGACTTGAATTATAACAAGATGTCGCCAGAGTAAACTACATTTTTGGCACGTAGACCTTAGGTCAGGGTAAGTGAGGGCGGGGTGATTTCGTTCGTCCGAGACATAAATGAATATTATCTATAAACCGGAATTTGAAGTCGGTTTATCGTTTACACGCCAAATTATAAAACACATTGATAATAAAATACATGTTACCCCATAGCAACAAAGAGCAATGTGCCAATATTCATTCATTTAATTGGTAGTTTATACGTGAATAGTTAAACAGGGCTTAAATAACATTAACTCGAGACCATTAATGTCTATTACTGCAATTATCTATTTAAATTATCTTTTGTGCTGCTAATTTAGATCATGCAAATATTTACCGATCAAATACTTAGGTATTGTACGTATAGCGTTTTATAATGTGACGCACTTACCTAGCAAGCTGAACTAATAGCGTTCTACTTGAATTGTATAATATTCATGATTTATATAAATTTCGCGTTATTTCGTTGTTTGATTAACTATCCTACTATAATCCATCCAAAATAATATTCTAAATTCGAAAGTAACTCTGTCTGTCTGTCTGTCTGTTACCTTTCACGCCTAAGCGGCTGAATGGATCTCAATGAAATTTGGCAGGAAGGTCAATAGTATCCCAGGGACGGACATAGGCTACTCTTTATCCCGGACAATCGCGTGCGAAGCCGCGGGCTATTATAAAAGCGAAAGTAACTCTGTCTGCCTGTCTGTTACCTTTTCACGTCTAAATGGCTGAACGGATCTTTATGAAATTTGGCAAGGAGGTAAACAATATCCCGGGGACGGGACGGACGGTTATTTGAATAGTGCGTGCGAAGCCGCGGGCAGAAGCTCGTTAATTATAAAGCCGAAAGTTTGCCAAGAGGTGTTTATTCACGAACAAAGCTGAAACATTTCTAGGGACTACGCTTAAATTGTTATTGATATAGATATACATAGTTTTAGATCCGGAATAACTTAAGACTTTTAGAAATTTCGGAAAAATCGCGCGAAGCCGCGTTCAGAAGCTAGTATTTTGTGATTTACTTCACATTGAGCACTCTATTTCCATTATTACGCCGCCGAGGCAAGGTAGGTTTTTATTGTATTTGTGGTTCGTAAAACGTTTTTAATGCTAGGTGAAATTTCCGGAAATCTATAGGTATTTTTATCCATACTAATCCTATCCTTCCGGAAATCTATAGGTATTTATCCATAGTAACTCTGTCTGCCTGTTACCTTTTCACGCCGGACGGCTTAACGGATCCTAAAATTTATAAGAAATAAAACGAAAAATTTAAATTTTAAATTTTTCGTTTTATTTCTACCAATAATGCGATACTTTTAATTTCTACCAATAATGCGATACTTTAAATTATAAAGTATCGCATTATTGGTTTGACATTGTTCATTTATTTGACTAACTTAAAATTATTTGGCTTACGATACCTTTGTAACAACTGTTTAAATAATTTAAACTTAAAATCAAAATCATCCATAGCGAGGATCGATGAGAGCCTTATATATTTATTTATTTTCCATCCCCTGATAAGATCCTTATTGGCTCTCATCATTAGAGTGTAATCCGAAAATACCCACGCACGCTGGGTATGCGAGTTGGGGATAAGGGCGCAGTTCGATGGTGGATCTATTCTGCAGGAGGGCCTGCTGCCTACCCCCGGGTAGATATCCCTTAGTCGCCTTTTACGACCGCGGGGGGAGTTGGGGTGGTTAACATTCTAAGCCGCCATCACACGGCAACTTAAAATAGTGAAAAGGTTAATTACGGTTGTAAGCGGATTAACTACGAACCTCATTTGTGTCGGAAAAACACTAACGTTTCATCCCTTAGCGAGGGACTTCTTCAAGGGGCGGTTCTAGACGCGCGCATTCCGCATTTCTCCGAGCACTACAATACGTCAAACTACTTTAGTTTTAATAGTAAAATAGTTAAAATGTATTTGTATATAAAATGTCCTTTTGTCCAACAGGTATCGAGTACCAGAACGCGAGATGACGCGGCGCGGCGGCGATCGCACCGCGCCTCTCCGAACCCCCACCATGGCCGGCGGTCTATTCGCCATAGACAAGGATTACTTCTACAAGATTGGTTCCTACGATCAGGGCATGGACATCTGGGGTGGCGAGAACCTCGAGATGAGCTTCAGGGTAAACTGGTTCACTAAGACTTATGCAGGTCAAATTTTGTAGATAGTTAGTGGTGGCGAGGATAGAAACAGTAATGGGTGGGGGTAGGAAAACGTTTTTTTTTTTTACAAAATCACATTTAGAATTTAGACGGAAACAGAAAATATTAGAGCCTCTTTAAGTTGTTAATAGAACTAGAAAAGAATGTAAACCGGGCTCTAGAATTTGAGGGTCTACAAAACGGGGGAGACAAAGTAGCTTTGACACGATTTTTGCTACGCAGCATAGTTTGATATTCTGAATAATACACTAGGAAAACTAGTCTTGACAAACTGCTGGAAATATGAAGACATACTTTTTTTAAATCTAACCTATAACTAGAGACCTTGCTAATAATATGAGGTTGCTTAACGATTCATACTCAATACTAGACACATGAGTGAATAGGGCCACTCACTAGTAAAGTTCAAGTCAGAGGATTTAGACCCTTGAGGCCCTATTCAATCCTAACTAAGGTTCAATGTAGTAACCGCAAGATATATCTAGGTATGGCAGTGCGGCGGTATCCTCGAGATAGTCCCTTGCTCGCACGTCGGGCACGTGTTTAGAGACAAGTCGCCCTACACTTTCCCCGGAGGCGTTCAGAATGTGGTCCTCCATAACGCGGCAAGGGTCGCTGAAGTCTGGATGGACGAGTGGGGGGATTTCTATTACGCCATGAATCCAGGTTCGGAATGCGGGGCTGCTAGCATCTTTCTTCCTAGGGGCCATTAAGAACTGTGTCAGGTAGGAAAACGGGATACGCGAGAAAGAAACCACTTTTTGATGTTTGGAAGTCGGAACGGAATTTTTTTTTGTGGATTTTTCAGAGTAAAGATGGTTGGTGTTTTATGTACACGCACTTGATTAGATACCTCGCACAGTTCTAGTGAAGTTGCACAGAGATACCTTTTTCGACAGACTTCTTGTCGGTCGAAAAAGGAAGAATTTTAGTATATTAAATACAATTAATATACTAAAATATACTGAAAATTTACTTAACATATTAGTTATGGTTCCAGAAACCAATATTTAATTTAAAATAATAATTTTAATTAATTTGTGCTTTGGCAGACTCTCTTTAATTCTAGTAAAGCTTGAAGAAAGATGTTAGCAATTTCCGCACAACACTCAAAGTTTTGTTGTGGCTCTTGGGTTAAGAAATAAAACTAACATTTTGAAACATTGATGTACTAATTACATTAAATTAATAATTCATTAACATTATCTAACCTAGACCATTGCAGCTGCATTCATTTATTTTGCATGTTTTTCATCTCATAGCTCCTGTACCTTTTACTTTTTTCTATATTTATTTCCTACGTTATCAAATGCAGTCAAGTCGTTTTGCACTATATTCTATGTTTAATAAAATCAACGATAAAATTTTCTTATAGCACATACTCGCATTCGATAACCAGTTCAATGTTACCTTACATTTCTATTTTTTATACTTACCTAACTTTTAACACTTATTTTTATAACATTTATGTACTGGGAACACTAAACATTGCATAGATTTATGCAGAGAACAACATTGCATAGAAATATGCATAAAATTTATGAAAAAAACTTTATCAAATGGTCCTAATGCATAATATTTTATCTTTATCGTTCTATTTTGCTGTTTTTTTACTATTTTGTTGTAGTTTTTCCTTGTTTCGCTTCTTCTTATGCAGAAGCAATGAGGTACATATATAGGTAAATTGGAAGAAATAATATAAATAACCACAGCAATCCTTTTTTAGACTGAGAGGTTCGGTAAATTCTGTTATCAATCCTATCATATTATGATGTGGCTATACAGTGTGTCTCAAGGCGATGGGACATGGATGGCAAGTACCAGAAATATTGAAGATAGGAAGTTTTAATGAAATAGAACATGATTTAAAATAAGTAAAACTATGCAGGTCTCGACAGAGCCTACATATTTGCTCCCTTTGGGGTCGAGACCCTAGGTCCGTGGGGTACCGAGGCTCCCGGGTTTTTACAAAGTTATCAAAGCGTCTGGTCGACGCGACGCGTGATCCCAGAGCTGGTGGGTATCTGGCGCAGCGCATCAGCATTGCCATACAGCGGGGTAATGCAGCCAGCGTCTTGGGAACGCTTCCGACTGGTATTGATATGGATCAGTTGAGCTACCTGTAGATTGTTTGCAACAGTCTGCAGTTAGCTTAATTGTTTCAATTGCAAATACTAGTTCTAATTTGTTTTTATTATTGAATTGTAATTTTCTTTGTCAATAAGTAAAACACACTCACAGATTTTATAAATTAAGAGTACTTGCTATGTCCGGTAATTTAGTCCCTTTTTCCACTTTTTCAGATGACAGATCCCACTTTATCAGTTCTTCATGACAGATTTGATTCTTATGATTTACTCTACCGATCGGTGCCGTAAAAAATACAGAATGATATATTTTGGATTTTACTGGGTTCGATTACCGGATATAGAAATTCATTTTTAAAAGTAGAAAACCAGTTTTAATTTGAAAAAAAAAATAGAGGAACGTTTTCTTTCAGTAAAATTTCCTATCTTCAATATATCTGGTACTTGCCCTCCATGTCCCCCATGACTGTGGGACACCCTGTATAGAGTTGATTTCACACAGTAACGTATTTGTTCTCATAGACATACACGAACTCCTTTATGGTAAGTATAACCTGCGCACTTAAAGAACGGGATTGAGAATGACGTCATCTCATTCTATCACGCTCATCTCATTCTATCGCACTCAGATCGGATTAGAACTGACCAGGAGCATGAGAGATGACGTCATTCTCAATCCCATTCTTTAAATACACGCAGGTTATAAATGAGTCGTGACAGCTCTAAAAAAAGCAAGCATCATACAAAATCAAGTCTTTCTTCTCAATTATCTGAACGGAAAGATGTACCGTTTTGCCGTAGCTCTCGGTCAAATCATGGCTTAATAGAACTATAATCGCGTTCGTGGTCGTATCAACTGATAAACTAACTGGCAAATTAGATAGGTCTCTAACGTCACTTGATGTTCCTATTACTAAAAGTTTCTGAAACTAACTGTTATTTTGTTGTTGCGTTTTTGTGTGTTTAAAGGCGATTTGCGCAATCGTATGTTATGATTATACAGCTAGAACATAATAACATAATATTTACTATAGCACGAGAGCTATAATAGACACCAAAAAAACTTAATTCACGTCTTCGTGTGCATAATATGTTATGGCCGCACAAACGGCCTGTATTTAGTTTCACTTCCCTCCTCTCGCCGCTAGCTTATTTTACGCATAGGACGTAAAACAAGCAAGCGTACCTAGGTTTAACTAGCTCTCCTGCAAGAACTAAAGCAGAGTACCAAAAAATAGTTCACCTACATTAAATAACTAAGTTATTTTCAAAATGCATTGCGCAAATCGCCTCATATCGTCTCTGTTCTGACTAAGTGACGTAACTGACATTATGGTCATATTACAGAATAAGCTTTTCTATTAGGAGTCGCATGCATTTGTCTGTAACACGCCTAAATATGAATCGATTAAAATGAAAATGGACACCTATATACTTCAAACTAAGGCCTTCCTGATAACGTGCTTTTGCTTTTTTTTAATAATTGGTTAATTCAATAAATTAATTAAAAGTAGATACGACACCTCGTTTGAACTTTATTTTGAAATGTTTGGCTTCAAATTTCAGTTAGGTCTGGGTATTTTTGAAATTAAATTCGTTAATTTTAAATTAGGTACAGTTTCAATTAGGTACAGTTTAATATAAAAAACGTTCTTTTGAGATGTTCGGGGTTGCGTAGCGTCTCATCGAGAAGACTAACTCCAGCGTGCAGAAAATGATTTCTCTTCAACGTCAAAGATCTGTAACATGCTTCTTTAAAGCTAGTATTGAAGAATAACATGTTGGATCTGTTTTACGAACTGAAAATTCTGTCATTTCTGTCCAGTTTACCTAAGATCCAACATCATCTTTTTGCACTGAGAGTCGTTAATTAGCAGACAGTTTTTATGTTTGTTCGATGACTATGACATGATATGGTTTTCTTCTAGCCAATTTAAATATTAGTACTAGCTGCGCAGGCACAAAAACATTCTTTGGTTCCTTGAATGTAAAAACACGAAAGAGAAAAAAAAATACGATAAAAAAAACACGAAAGTGCACTTAAGTCATTTACAACAAGATATTTACCATGGTTTGTGTGTAGTGTTAATGTTAAATTAACCATGATGGATTTAAAAAATGAAAGCGCACTGTTACGCACATACTTTGGTCGAGATCATAGGAACCCTGCGCGGTCTATTGAAATGAATTGTGTTTGATTCGTAGGTTATTATTAGTTAAATTGTTAAGTTATAAGTGGGCAAACGCCTCTTATAAAAGTTATAAAATACGTACGTAATTTCACTTACAACGAGCTTGAGTATATTTTGCGTGGATGAAAATCTTACTAAAGGTCGTAAGTCGCACTTACGGCACTTATACTGATTATAAGTTAAGAACTGTAGATACGTCACACAACTTCTAGACACAGGTAGAAGATACAGATAGGCCGATAAAACAGATCGGTTCGTCTTCAAAAGTAGAGAAAAGCTACATCACAAATGGCAGTTACGCCAAAATGTCGGTTACGTCACTTAGTCAGACAAGCGACGATATATGTGCCTACTAAATGTTCTAATGTTTTGCTTTATAAACTAGCAGAGTTAACAGGAGCATTGTTTGTTAAATGCTTTGATAAACAATACGTTCACGGTTCATGCGGTTTACTAAGATTGTTTTGTGTTGATTTTAGCTTCTAATAACAAGGTGAACATTATTGTGCTATGTGCGGTGATTGATCAATTGCTTTATGTTTTGCTACGGTTTTTTTTTTAATTAACCTGTTTAGTAAAAGACAATTTTTATAAGGACCAGGCTAAGGAGGATCAGGCTCTGCCTGAAAGCAAAAACAAAAATGGCGCTAAAATAAATGGCTACGTATGAGTTACTTCTCGGAATGAAACCTTTTAAATAAGTCGATATTCCGTTTTCAAATCCTGCTTTTACAATGCTTTAGTATTGTTACAGTGAATTTAAAATATATCTTAGACAAAAAAGAAATACAATAGTAATACTATCTACATATATCATAATAATGAAACAATTAAACGATACAGCAATCGAAAATTTACTGCCACTTGTTTAAATATAATCTTTTGACAATTCTTAGGCTCATTTGTTACATAAAAAGCAATTTGGTATTGTATTCGAAATAATAAATACATTCTACAAATACGGTTAACATAAATGGGGCCGTTATTTATGACATAACATGTTGACAAAATTGGTAGAAAATCAGCAATTAATCAGTCACCTACCTACACTCGTTATTAACTATTTAATTACGCACATGAGTACATTATCGCGCAGTATCATGGTTTACCACTAAAGCTACCAATTCCTAATTAATTAGCTCGACCAAATAAATTGCCGAGTTAAACATTATTGGCGGGAATTTTATAACTAGCTTGAAACATGTTGTATTAAGGAAAATGTGGAATTTTATGGGTGGATTTTCTCCTACATTCATTATTGGGGCATGTGTTCGCTTTTCAACTGCATATAAAATTAAAGCCAAAAAACCAAGGCAATATCGGCAAAGCTTTGGATAATTTGCACAATAGGTTTGTGCAAAAGAATAAAATGCACAAATCTTGTGGTAAACCAATGCAGCAAACAGCAAGGTCATAGACATCGTGTTCGCAACTAATGCAAATGAATAGCGTTATTCAGAATGGTCTCCAATTCCGGTGTATAATTTGGTGATTACTTATTATAATTTATAAAATAATGGACGCAGTGCACGACAACTTCTCTAAGTCTGAATGGGAAATAATTCTGGATAACCCTATAGGCTGACCGATTTTATTAATGTGTGTGTATGAAGCCGGAGATAAAACCAAAGCTAAACGATAAAGTTATTGCCGTCTCCTTTCATCATCATTATCATTTGTATAGTATCAGGTACATTTTGTCAGGTGAAAGGTAGGCAGTAACACATAATTTTTATTCACGTAAGAAAAGGATGGCAATACATATAGCACTTATATCGGAATATTTTCCAAGCATTTGTTTTTGTTGATGTTTGTTAATAATTTTGATCACAGAACTGTATTACCTCTAGAGTAGAAATGGTGAGTGCACCTTCGCCCGACCAAAACTGGAGCTTTAGCGGCTGCTTTGGTCAGGCCCTCATTATTTCGGTCTTGCCCTTCCCGTAGCTAGACGTCCGACATAAATACGAAAAAAGAATTATGCTGTAATCAGCTGTAAAAACTCATCAAAAGTGGTTTGTAGAGTGAAAGGAGATATTTCGTTTCATTGGTAATGTTTTTGCTGTCAAATACTTTAAAAAATATTTATTGTCATTTACTTGAATAAGTACGAGTGTACAGTCGAGTATATATCGCCTAATTAAATAAGCATTGCGGCTTATCTTCTGATCTTATTCATTGCTGCTTTTATTTCACACAATACGCAATCTATAATCTTATGGACGATAATATAGCCGGGGTTTGAGTTGAGTGGTTCGGGGACTTTTCTAATTTTCTGTCAAATGCTGCAGTAGGTACAGTGTTGTATCCAAATCGATTTTCAACGTAATATTTAATGACAAAGAAAATTACAATTCAAAAATAAAAACCAATTAGAACTAGTATTTATAATTCAAACAATTAAGCTAACTGCAGACTGTTGCAAAAAATCTACAGGTAGCTCAACTGATCCATATCAATACCAGTCGGAAGCGTCCCCAAAACGCTGGCAATTAATTTTTTTTTGCATTTTCAACTAGTTTGATAATAATCGTGTTAGCAAATACTGGATACCTGTTGAATAGGTTTAAAAGCCAATTTAACGTTTTTCTAATTTTTGAATTGATAAAATTCGCTCCGTCTGAGATTTGAACCCGTATTTATGATGATCGTGATGTAGACTTAAAAATTTTGATATTCTTGGTTTTCCTACTACCCGCTTAACTTTCATCTAAAGCCTCTCCCAGACAGACACGACCTGCGGTGCCGACAAATACAATTTGACAACACATTTGTCAAATTGTTGGCCGCCACCGCAGGCCGCGTCAGTCTTGGAGAGGCTTAATACACTTCCGTAACCATGATCGTTTCAAAAAAATAGCAACAACATATACGAGTAGGTTCGTTATAAATGAGCGGGACTCGTATTATTCACAATAAATTCGTCAAACTATGATAGTTAGTTGGTAATACTTGATCATAAGCTTTGACCTATCCGCCTGCACAAACGTTAATAAATTCGGGGTCCAGGTGTGGATGTGCGGCGGGCACCTGGAGATAGCGCCTTGTTCTCACGTGGGTCACGTGTTCCGCAAGACAACCCCCTACTCCTTCCCCGGAGGAACCGGCCGGGTCGTGAACCACAATAACGCGCGGCTGGCAGAGGTCTGGCTGGATGAGTGGAAGCATTTCTACTACAATATTAACCCAGGTTGTTGAAGGACTGATTTGATAGAAAGGAAATTATTGTACAACAGTAAACTTTATATTTATGTAGTTACTTGTTTGCATGATGCTTTGCATGGACAGCCTTTTCTAGGATAGACAAAAATTACATTGAATGCGTAAACATTTGAATTTCTCTCCTTGATCTTCAATGGTTCACGCAATTTATTTTACTATAAAAACTTTAGTATTTTGTAAACTACGTAGTTACAGCTTACACTCATAATGAATTTACGCAATGTACGAAATTTGCCCTGTTCTAGTCTGGACAAGGTTTTCTAGGGTGTCCATGCTGGGGAGTTTAGTCCACGTAACCCTTAAATGACGGTCTTTGAACTAACGCTCACTTATAAGTTTTTCTTAATGTAACTGCTAAAAGTGGTTTGCTTTTTTCTTTTGAAATAAAATTAAAAAAGACAAAACATAGCAATTGCTTGTTCAGTAAAATACTGTACGATGGCAATCGTAACGCCTGTCAAAAGTTTATTAAAAACATTTCCAATAAATTTTTCTATCAAACCATGTCCGATAATAATAGATTTAACATAATATTACGGTACGACGAATTTAATATGACCACGTATAAAATTTGCTCTGGTTCTCAAAATAAATATTAAACTGACTGATTTACTTGCCAATCAAGTGTCGCACATATAAATTCGTTGTATCAAACAGCCCAGAGTTCACCAACAAAATATAATTTAACCAAAATTGTTGTAGACATTTTTTTGCCATTATTTTTCATATAAGTAACCAATTTATTACGCTACTCGTATCTCAACTGTGTATCAACCAAAATATTATCAATTTGAATTTGCTGATGAACTGTTGGCCAAAATATTTTCTATTACTAATTATTCCAGTTTTTAATTGCATGTCCATTCCAATTACAGACTAATGTGTATTCATTTGTGATAAGTACATATATCATCATTCCATTCATTGTCATTGTTGCATTGATTATCATGCTTTTTAACAGGAAGCGGAATCGAATTTGATTCGATCGAAATTGAATAATAAACTTAATTATGATTAATTATCTAATCGATTCATTTGCATGGTTATCAGAAATTCATTCAGTAATTTAATTTAACATTTTCAGATTAATTACAAAATTATTATTATTTATTTAAGATTTCAGATTCGTAGAGTTTTTGTTCTACAAAGTGGCCCCCATAACAATTAATTGTATTCCAATAGTTTTATTGGAATATAATTCTGTCTTGTCTTAAGAGCGTTTACGCCTTTCATGCGCAGATTGGCTCATAAACAGTACTTTTCAAACCCGTTAATATCATGAACCACTTATCTTACACTGAATGTTAATTAATAATAATGTTAGGAAATTTCGTTGTCCAAATAGTTAAGAAAGTATTTCGATTAATATAGTATGTACGCGTTCTATCAAGATAACTCTTCTTTAAAATCATACATTTAATTTTTTTATTATTGTGTTGTTATTATTTTTCTGTAAATATTTTAATACTTTAAAACGCCGCGCGCAAATCATTTCAAGTCGGTCCCATACACATCGCGCGCTAGGCGTAAACGCTCTTAAACCCCCTCTATAAACTTTGCTCTTCTTGATCTTAGCTCTGTTTTGTCACATATTATAATTATTATGTACCTACGTAGAAATAAACAGTCAGTTTAGATTCATAATAACATTTATTTTAAATTGTTACTTCTACCATTTTTTTCAAGTTGAGTACGACGATAGGGGGTGTTCAAAAATTTTAATAAAAGTCGGGCTATGTCATAGTATGTCCACCCCAATCTTTAAATTCATCAAAGGTACTCACGTATAACCATTATGTTGATTACTAACAACTTTGCTACGTTCAGGTGCGTTAAACGTGCCAGTGGGCGACATCAGCGAGAGAAGGCAGCTCCGAGACAAACTGAAGTGCAAGAGTTTCCGATGGTACCTCGAGAATGTGTACCCTGAGAGTCAGATGCCTTTGGAATACTACTTCCTTGGAGAGGTAAGCAAGCAAATACATTTTTTGACTTTTGCCAGTACCTGTAAACCACTGCCCACGGCCATGGGACATGAGGGCAAGTACGAGTACCAGAAATATTAAAGATAGGATGTTTTACTGAAAGGAAACATTTCTTTTTTTTTAATTAAGTAAATCTGCATTCAGAGAATTATGAAAAATTACTTGCCTTAACCGATATTCGAACCCACTAAAAACCAAAAATAACATGTGTATTTTTAAGGCAACGGTCGGTAGTCAATCAAAGTCAAAATGAGAATAAAATCAGTCATGGCGCTGTGTGGATTGTCCAACATTATTTATTTATTTAAGCACGTCTCAAATCACGATTTTTTGACTGGTTTCAATGAAAATCGGGCCTTTAGTTTTCGGGTGGTCCTTTAAACTGTTATTTATTATTGAAGAGGATTTTCTAAAAATAAAAAAAATAAAAGTTTTTGGTTATTTCCTCATAATCACCGCCTCGTTTCAGATCCGTAATGTAGAAACTAAAAACTGCCTAGACACTCTGGGCGGCAAAGCTGGGCAGGCTCTCGGCATGGGATACTGCCACGGAATGGGCGGCAATCAGGTAAACAGACGCTTGGATTGTCTTTACTAAAATAATCAATATAAGTGATCTTCTTTAGTTTCAGTTCATGTTCAAATAATTGAACAAACCCTAATTAATGACCTAAAAAAAAGGCCTGAGTTTGTACACGTCACATTTTTAATGATTTAAAATAAAGTCCGTTTTAACAGCTATTGAATAGAAAATTTGTCATGTCGCAAAATTTATCCTTTGGATATAACTAGTGAATTGACGGTCCAGAAATATGCTTTTATCTTTCTTGGATAGTATGTGTTTTATTTTATTATCTGCTTGTTATTTTAAGAGTTTTTAACCGACTTCAAAAAGAAGGTTCCCAAATTCGTCTGTATGTTTTTTTATATGTATGTATGTTAGGTACTTGATATCTCCGCCAATTGTTAACAGATTTTGCTGTCTCTTTTACTATTGTATAGATAGAGAATGATCCCGAGGTGGTCCCATAAACATTTTATTCCCGAGGGATTAGTATTTATCCCGTTAAACTAAAAAAAAAAAAACAACATATTGTTTTAGAAAAATCACGGCTAGCTACAACAATTTTGGTGATATCTGCGTCAATTGTTAATAGATTTCGATGATTCTTTCGTTGTTGTATAAAAACTGATTTTTAGGTGGTCCCCTATAAGTTTGATTGTCGAAAGATTGCTATGTACGCCGCAAAACGAAAACTTCATCCATGTGATAATTGCACTATCACCTAATGGTTTCCATGGCACGGGCGTCCACAGTTTCATCTATGTGTCATCTAACTAAATTAGACTTGAACTACAACTAGATGCCGCCACTAGGAAAATTAGATCGCGCTATTGATGTGTAAACCCAATTTTTTGCACGTGTACATAGATGAATCCGTTTTACCGGAATTTGAAGTCGGTTTATAGTTTTTTAAACACGCCAAATTATTTGATCAACAATATTCAATTCATCTGTGATAGTAAACAAACATTTATTTTATAAAATATTTTACAGGGCTATATCGTGTACAGACAAGTAAATAATACAATTAGATCAAGATAAGATTTTTTGTTTAATAACTCATCTAATTAGAATAATTTATTTTTATTATACAGGGTGTACGGCAACCAAAAAATTATGCTATGTTCATGCGTACAAAAAAATTTACAGCACAAAATAGTTAAATTTTCTTTAAAACGAGGCTATTCAGCGTTAAAAAAGTCGCCAAGCTATTGCACTTGGTTTCACCTACCCCCAGTTACCATATGGCACACGGTCTGCCGAACATCCTGTATCATATAATAAGTATGTATAATAGCTAAAACGATACTACACTTTTATTTGAACACATGTCACCTATAGTTAGCGACGAATGAGACACGAAGGTCTAGCCTAGTAGACGTGTCTTCACTGCAGAGTGAAATATTAAAATTTCATGTAATCCACATGTATAAGGAGTCTAGAATCTAGCCTAGTAATTGAACTAAATTCAGATGGCACAAAGACTAAACTAGTGTGAGAGCACTAAAAATAATTCCATCCTTTTTATTTCGATTAAAAGAGGGACGGCAACATTTCTAGTTCTGTCAAATTAGTTAAGTTCTGGGCACGTAGGATTCTCTTGTAACATCTTAACTTGTCAAGAAAAGCAGAAGTAAAATATATCTTTAAAGGCGCGCTACCCCGACCCACAGTAGCGGCACTACCTATTTTATATGAATTATTATTACGTTAAACAAAAGAATTCTCAAAAATCCATTGAACAGTTTGTGATAAGTTTATCATAAGCTTTTTTGAATGCCTCTTACTAGTTTTATTTTGTATAGGCAATTAGGCAGAGATGCAAATTTGCTCTTGGTGGCCACCAAGCTTTGTTTTCGCGTCTCTGTCTAAACTATACAAAATAAAACTATTACAGAGGCATTAAAAGAATCTTATGATAGGTATCACAATCAGTCCAATAGATTTGAGAATTCCTTTGTATAACGTAATAATAAGATACAATAGGTGGCGGCGCTAGTTTGGGTCGGGGTAACGCCTTAACAAAGATAATTGCAATCAAATAATAGAAACAAATTAGAACTAGTATTTACAATTGAAACAATTGAGCTAACTGCAGACTGTTGCATACAATCTACAGCTAGAAGAATACCTTATAATACTTTTGTACATCTGTAGCAGAAGTTGCTTTTTCCTAAGCTTAGTCTTCATTTATGTTAGTACTATACTTGGTTCTAGAATCCTAGGTGTTTTTTTTTTAAACAAAGGGGGGTTACGTTACAATATTAAATAAATATTGCTGGAAAATATTTTACGACATTGCAATAATCGAAGCAAATCGCAGAAGCTCGAAACAATTTTTTGTTTTGAAAGCATTCGTTCGACTCTCGTCCTCGAACTCGAATTTAATTATTTTTGCGCTTGGCTTATGTAATTGTGGGTTGATAAGATTTGTATTTAGTGATCACCAAATCAAATCATTTATTTGCTGAATACATTATTCAGGTACATGTCAGATCTTATAACTAGAGTGATGTCAAATGTATTCAACCCGCAAGCAGGTTTCAAATATTAAATTTTGCGATTCAAATAGTTAAAATATTCAATAATAAAAATAATCAAGGATAATACAATATACAATAAATAATTAACCATCCTAGTCAAAACATAATAAATTATTCTACTTAAAATTTATATATTCATTTACACTATAAAAACATTTGTCGACTGGTTTAATTTTTGTTAGAATAAATTACCATTGAGGTCCTCAATGGGTTCTGGTAACTTATTAAAGATGCCCATTTTAAATACATTTTTCTCATAGATTCGCTTGTGGTATTGTACCTTGCTGTTACCTTGTTATTGTTGTCAGAATTTGCTTTTGTTTACATAAAATATCTTGGATTCGAGAACCGAGTATGACTAAAAATTATGTAACACCTTTGTAACCTTTGCCTTTTCCCAGGTGTTTGCGTACACTAAACGCAAGCAGATAATGTCCGACGACAACTGTTTGGACGCCGCCAATCCACGCGGGCCCATCAAACTGATCCGGTGTCACGGGATGCGAGGAAACCAGGAGTGGACTTACGACTCTAAGGTATCTAAGGGAGCTATCTCAGGGCAAGCTATCTAATGGATACTTGCTAATTTTACCTCATTCCTTTCTTGAACAGAGAAGAAAACAAGGGTATGAGGAATCTATCTATCGTTAAAATTTCAACTTATTTTAATATCGACGTATCAAAACAAACTGAAAATTTTAAGAAATTTGTCCAGCGTCTTGGGGACGCTTCCGACTGGTATTGATATGGATCAGTTGAGCTACCTGTAGATTGTTTGCAACAGTCTGCAGTTAGCTTAATTGTTTCAATTGTAAATACTAGTTCTAATTTGTTTTTATTATTTGATTGTAATTTTCTTTGTTAATAAATACCATTGCCGTTTTTCTATCAATTAGAACCTTGTGTTGTCTATTCAAAATCGAAGACTTGTCTTAAACGCAGGCAACCAGCCTCCTAGAGAAGTCGCCATTACGTTGTCCAGTGTAGTAACGCGAGTTCCCGTCTACTAGAACGTGTTCTGGTCCGTAAGATTGCTACTCGTACTAAGATCTTTGCTAATTTTATCATCACATAAACATTAACTATTATGTATTGTGTTCCAGGCGCGCACTATAAAGCATACAAACACTGGCATGTGCCTGGACAAGCCAGAGAGCGGGGACGTCTGGAAGCCGGTGCTCCGCCCCTGCAACCGCTCGCGAGGCCAACAGTGGCTGATGCAGGTCGACTTCAAGTGGCAGGCGAGACGCACGCACGCACGTGCCAGCTAGTGACCCCTCACAAGGTTGTTATAACTATACTTCCCAGAGCTTTCCTAGCGCTTTTCCTGAAATGAAAAATCGGGTATACTGTATCAAAGACGTAGCCGCAGTAGAGGAGGTGAAACGTCTTGTGCATGTTCGAGAGCAGCACTGCTCTCACAGCGAGCTACGTTGTGAGAGCTCGCTTCGCTCGCCGCACTAAACACACGCCGCACGCAACCTGGGACCGAATTCCACAAGCAAGTGTCATGTCATGTGATACATGCCTACTGCTAGCAGTTTTAGCTGATTTCAATCAACTCTTAATTTGTGTTCCAATGCAGAAACAGAAGAACTTTAAAGCTGCGTTTGCGATATAGGTATGAAAATACTCTTTTGTAAAATTGATTTCTTTGTTCCAGGACAACGACAGACCATAACAGTCTTCCCTCTCGTTAGATATCAGATTATATTCCTTATTCCTATATCTGAGAATTTTATATCTATTAGATTTTAACTTGCGGCACAAGTATGTGCTCCGTGAATTGTTGACAATACATTATGTACTAATTTGTATTCCCTTGTAAATTGCTCAACTAATTGTCTGTTAATGTGTTTATTTTTTCTTTTGGAAGGATGTTTAGAATTAATGATGTTACTTTTATCGTTTGGCATTTTGTTTGAGATTTTTAGGTAGCGATGGTTTGAGTCTTCAGGCTTGTGGCAGCTTTAAGTGCCAGGTAAGCTTTGAATAGATGTTACTAATTAGAAAATAACTCAAGGATCTGGCTGATCAGAGCCGCGCCGTTACCGCACAGCAAAAAAATGTGCATTCAAATATGGGCTTTAACTTGTAAAATTTAAATACAAGTTTGTATGGACGGTATCAGATGACAGACAGGACGCAGGCCATTAATTTGAATCTTGTGGGAAGCCATTTTGTCACTGTGTTACAAAATGTGTCTAATGATAGTGAGTTAAAGCCCATATTTGAATGCACATTTATGTCCTGTACTAAAGCGGTGCTGGATAGTGCTTTTAGCTTTATGGTTATCATTTCCACATGCTACATTCAAAGCTTACCCGGCGAGCTTAGATGATATGTTACGGCTCAAATTGAAGCTGATAGTAAAAGTTTGACTTAATTCATGACTTAATAAATACTCCATTCCATAGCATGCATAGATTTTGATTATTTAATTAGGTTTATATCCAAAATAAATAGTCATGTATGCATGTTTTATCTTGAAAACATCGTGATATTTGTTGACCCCTGACACTACCGTGTCTCTTTCAAAACCTGGGACACTTTTGTGTCAAGATAATTCTGCCTTATTTGGTCACAAACTTCGAAGGCAATTAATCGATAATATTTTCTATTTAGATGTAATTACTGCCATCGACTAAGGATATTTTCGATTCATCTACACCTAACTTGTTCTGTAGATGTTCAACTGTTTCTTCTCTAAGGCACTGCTCACATTTCATCATTGTGATATCGTTGTGCACGGACACCAGCCCTATTTACATTTTGACGACTTGTTGAATAAATATGTAAATACCTTACTATAGATGTTCAATTTCGATAGCCTGCTAGAATGTTAACTTGGAAACATTTAAAGATAATTTTGACAAGATAAATAACACATAATAACAATTTTTGTAATAAATAGTAATACATTTATTTGATACTTATTATTACGTAAATTTCGAAATGAAAATAGGGCGTAATACAAGTGTGAGATTACTTTGAATTGAACTAATATTTATTGTTATTGTTAAATCTGCGAAGATTTTATAAGGGTTTTAATGTAACTTTAGAACTTTTAGATTCTAGATAATAAATCTCTCGATCGGATATAACAATATTTGAATTATACTGTTGCCTTAATTTAAATATTGTATATGATATAAAATAGTAAATGATTAGAAATTTATAAAGGCTAGATGGAATTGCCTTTTGATTACTACACTCGTGCTCGTTACGTTTATTGGTATCATTTCAATTATTTAAGAGTTTAAATTGTATATTTTCTTTATGTAATGGCGTAAGGAAAGATTTGTTTTGTAATAATTGGGATCTATTTAAATTTAGTTTTTTTCTTCAACATCATGATTGGTCACTGTAATTATTTTATTTGAAATTGGTTAGTGATTTATATATTAAAAATATCGACTTATCTAAATAATATAAGACCATATCACTATGTAATGTAAGAATTCGATAGAAGGTAACTAAAATTCAACAGCTTATTTATTGAGATACAGCACAGTAAACATAATTTTAACCAGTTGATTAATGCATCACATTAGTAATATTTGAGTTGCATTTCTTTTCACGTATTTTGTTGTTCTATGTAGGTATTTTACTATCTAGGCAGTTTTGCCACACAATTTTATTGAATATAGTCAGGAAAATAAACTGTAATTATTGTAAATTTTAGATAAGTTGTTGTGTAATGATTCGTCCAGCAGGTTAGCACAGTGTTGTGTTCATCGAAAAGCATTTATTTGTTTAAGATCTGAATCTCAGACTATTTTTATAGATGATATAAAGTGCCAAATTCACTTTTTATGTTTCCTTAAAACAATAACATTCGTGCATTCCAATAAACAAATTATGTATTCACTAATAAAAATTAAATTATTTGGACTGAATTTTAAATAACTATTTATTTTATTTACCAAGTTATATTTTTATTTAGCACATAGATTACAATAACAGAATAAAACAATTACAACTAGTATATACACTTAATATCTATTTCTTAAAAATCTAAGCCGTCACCAGAAGGCAGAGTGCCCAGAATGCTGGCAGCATTGCCACGTTGAATGGCAATTCTAATTCGTTGACCGAAATAGAAGCCAGCATTCCGATCACCTGTCGACTCTACAAGAATTTTGGTAATATCTTTATAAATGGCGTGTGTTCCAGGTCCCCAAGGACCAAGGGTTTCAACCCAACGGCTCAAATAGGTAACCTCAGTCAAGATTAGCGTATTTTCGCCGTTTGAGGGACTCCGCTGATGTTGCTGCGGAGCCGGCCCTTACCGATGTCCCTGCAAGATGTGAAGGCGCTAGGGTATCTACACACGTGGCATCCCAAACTAAACGCCGACCCATCTTCCAGGGAATCAGAGTCATACCGTCAGGTCTTTTACCATCATCTCGCATAAGGCCACGTGGTTCGAGGGTAGCTGCCACACTGACGCTGGTAAAAGCCCGACGGATGATGTCATTAATAGAACTATGACGGGGCACACGTCCTGCACTACCTCGTGTGTTCATAAGTTTTGAGACGAACTTATTTAATTAATTTAAAAAGAAAGTAATTCATGCAACCTTTTTTAAACTTATAAAATTTTAAATTTCGAATGTTTTGAATCAGAAAAAATATACATTTGAATATTTGTTTCATTCTCCGTGAAAATGGCGCCAACAAAAGATTTGCGTGCGACTGTAATTTCACTGTTTCAAGCAGGAAAAAAACCAATGCAAGTTTTTAGTGAAATCCAAAGTTTGGGATGTAGTCGGAACTTTGTGTATTATACCATAAAGAGGTACAAGGAGACCGGCTCTTTAGAAGACCGTGGACGATGTGGCCGCCCGCGGTCTGTAGGGACGCCCGCCAACATCAAAGTAATCAGAGAGCGAATTCGTCGCAACCCTTGCCGGACTCAAAAGAAATTAGCTCTGCAGACCAACATTTCGCGAATATCGGTGAACAGGATACTTAAATATGATCTTAAACTATAGGCCTACAGTCGAAGGAAAGTGCATTATTTAAACGAGCGTCTTCGTAAATTGCGACTGGAACGATGTCGGAACCTATTGAGGAGACACGATCCAAAAAATATCCTGTTTAACGATGAAAAGATCTTCACGGTGGAAGAAAAGTTTAACCGGCAGAACAATAAGGTTTACGCCAGAAGTTCAAAGGACGTCCAGCCATCTGTACGCAATGTCTAGCGCACTCATCATCCAGCAAGTGTGATGGTTTGGTGGGGTGTTTCCTACGAGGGGGTCACTTCGCTTCATTTTTGCCAGCAAGGCGTCAAGGTGAAGGCACAAAATTACCAAACCGACATATTGGAAGCGGTGGTTAAACCATTAAATGATACGCTATTCGCTGGAAAATACTGGGTTTTCCAACAGGACTCTGCTCCCTCCCATAAAGCTAAGACTACCCAACGTTGGCTGGAGGCCAATTTGCCAGGCTTCATTCGGAGCGAAGATTGGCCCTCGTCAAGCCCTGACTTGAATCCTTTGGATTATTCTTTATGGACGGAATTGGAGCTGAGGGCATGCAGAAAGTCTCACCCAAACCTGGATTCTCTCAAGCGAGCCCTTATTAAAGAATCGAAACGGATTCCCATTGAAAAGATTCGTGCCGCCATAGATGAATGGCGCACGCGTTTGAAGGCCTGCATTTAATGCAAAGGCGGCCATTTTGAATGATTTATTTTTAAATACAGATCTAGATGTCAGTAGTTTTAATTTTAATATCCAATAAATGAATACTCAACTTAGCTCCAAAAATATTTTAGTTTTACTGTGTCTCAAGACTTATGAACACACGAGGTACATGTACATATACCACATACCAATCTTAGAGGACCCAGTTAACCTGTGTCTTGTAGAGCGGGGCTGGATGCTTCACAGTTCATGTACCTATGACAAACGCACCCAGTTAGCGTGCCATAGCAGCATCTGCGTAAACTATACCTACGCACATCATCAATACACATGAGCCAAAAGAAAAAAATACATGAACTAACTAAAATAGTTTCAATTCAACCATAAAACGAAAACGTGCTTTGCCATCGTTCAATAGGTAGGTACAACAGGACTCGAACCCGTGACAGTCTCAAGGCTAGGCCGTGATACAACGGGACTCGAACCCGCAACTCGTATCTCTCTCGAGGCCATGACATAAGTAGGTAGAATGTACATACAATCAAAAAATAAGGCACACGACTCGGGAGGTCCGCTCCCCTTGCCAAGCCACCATGTGCTCGGCGGCGGCGCTAGTCGTCTCACCATACGAACCACTAACCAACTGCAGCTCTTATCTACCATGAGGCAGAACTTTCTTCACACGATAGGACCCTCGCATCCAGCTCATCAGTAAGCAGCATCGCATCGGTCAGCTTGCCTGTAACTTGAGAAGTTTACTACAAAAAACATTTTGTTATGTGTGAACATTTTGGCTGTCATTCTATTTCTGTTCTCAAACGAACTCATCTAACTTTTGTCTCAGGTGTTCAAGCACTGGCGTTAACGATATAATAACAGACAGTGGCCTCAACCTGCACGTCTTAAGCAGAGCACAGCTCAACGCATCCGGTATGTAAAGACAGTGGCACCCAGCTGCGTGTCATAAGCAGAGCTACATGTACACATCACCCGCCAATCTCAGATAGAGGGGCTCAGTTATCTCTGTCAGCAGAGGGACTCCATGATAGATACATGTACATATACCACATACCAATCTTAGAGGACCCAGTTAACCTCTGTCTTGTAGAGCGGGGCTGAATGCTTCACAGTTCATGTACCTATCACAAACGCACCCAGTTAGCATGCCATAGCAGCATCTGCGTAAACTATTCCTACGCACATCATCAATACACATGAGCCAAAAGAAAAAAATACATGAACTAACTAAAATAGTTTCAATTCAACCATAAAACGAAAACGTGCTTTGCCATCGTTCAATAGGTAGGTACAACAGGACTCGAACCCGTGACAGTCTCTCTAGGCTAGGCCGTGATACAACGGGACTCGAACCCGTGACAGTCTCTCTAGGCTAGGCCGTGATACAACGGGACTCGAACCCGCAACTCGTATCTCTCTCAAGGCCATGACGTTAGTAGGTAGAATGAGGTACTTACAATCAAAAAATAAGGCACACGACTCGAAGGTCCGCTCCGCTTGCCAAGCCACCATGTGCTCGGCGGCGGCGCTAGTCGTCTCACCATACGAACCACTAACCAACTGCAGCTCTTACCTACCGTGAGGCAGAACTTTCTTCACACGATAGGACCCTCGCATCCAGCTCATCAGTAAGCAGCATCGCATCGGTCAGCTTGCCTGTAACTTGAGAAGTTTACTACAAAAAACATTTTGTTATGTGTGAACATTTTGGCTGTCATTCTATTTCTGTTCTCAAACGAACTCATCTAACTATTGTCTATGTTGTTCAAGCACTCAAATGAATTTGGCTACATAGAACGCTAACACAACTTGCTTGACTGCAACAGAACTTGACCTGCCTGCCAGTATTCTTTGTGTATCTACGGTGATATCAAGTGAATTTGGCTACATAGAACGCTAACACAACTTTGAAAACTCGCGCTCTCAAATATGCGACCACGGTCACACAGTAAGCTGACGGGATTCAAAATAAGGATACGGTGTTACACAATAACTTTTATGTTCTTTAGGTTCTTACTTTCATATTACACAAAACAGACAATACCTGCTTAGAGTAGGCATCTACAATGAGCAGAACATACTAACCTATGTTCGTTATAAGGAGGCAACGGACAACTATATGTCCAACATCACTTTCATATGGATTCTTTTAAAAAGTACCTAGACAAATAAACAAGAAAAATTTTCAATTCATTTCATTTGTCAGCACAGAATGCTCTAGTTGATCATTGAAAAATTCTCACTAAGCTCGGACGGGATCAGGGATATACCTGAAAGGTATACAAAACAAGTATGCTACCTACGTACCTACAAGACGGCAAGCTTTTCTGGCTCGTAAGAGTTATACCGCAGCTCGTAAGAGCGTAGCAGCACCGCAGCTAGACTCCCTGCATGGTCTTACAATAATACGCTCTACCTTCTAGCCTTATTGCACTCGTGCACCTAGATCAGCACCGCGTGGTACCCGATAGAGCTGGTGTCCGCGTGCAGCTCTGTACGCAGCTAAGAGGTACTTACGTGCACAGGTGCACTCGTGTGAGTCACCCCAATGGAACTCCACATTTCTGCGCGTTAGGCTAGCTATACATATGGGCAGTCTTTGACTCGTAATCAGGTATGTAATGTACCTACGGAAATATTCTGCAAAACAACCAATAATTGCCAGACTGCCAGGCTGCAAATACACACCGGTGGTGGTGAGATGGCTGCTGAAAACACAGGAAGTGGTTGAAGCTCAAACTTTAGAGCATAGGTTCAGAAATAAGCGAGATTTACAACTCAAAATTTACAGTTTAGATTCTACTAGCAACGCAAAAAGGTCATTTCAGCTTGTAGCTCTTGGTCAAGCGCTAACAGGCTAACAGCTATCATTCTGCGTCAAAATAGAGGGGCATACCCTTCCACACTATGCAAACTGAGCGTGACTCGTTAACCCCACACAAATGTTTAAAAGGTTTGTTACACATACCCGCGTCAACAACAAGGAGAACTATAACTTTTTCTCGCTACCCGCATCTAAGAAATACTAACACATACACACACATACAGTACTAATAAAATTACTGCTAGTACCTGCTGAACCGGTCCGTTCTTCCGCCTTTAGTACAGGTGCAGTTTAGTAGTTACAGGTAACCTCAAACAAAATATTTGCGACGTCGATTCTTCGCTAGCACAAAGACTTGAATTTATAAAATTAGACAACTTGCGGTCATTGGTGACCCAATCATTATGCCAACTGCGAGCATCTCCCTTCAAGCAGTTCGGGATGAGCACTCATTGTCGTCCCAACAATTAACATCACGTGCTCTCGCACAAAGAATCGATATGATGCAAACTAGGATCGAAGTTAATAATAATAATGGTTGGATCTAATCTTGCTCAACACCCTCAACACTAAGTGAGTGTTGTCGATCCTAGTGAGGATCGAAGTTAATAATAATAATGGTTGGATCTAATCTTGCTCAACACCCTCAACACTAAGTGAGTGTGTCGATCCTAGTGAGGATCGAAGTTAATAATAATAATGGTTGGATCTAATCTTGCTCAACACCCTCAACACTAAGTGAGTGTTGTCGATCCTAGTGAGGATCGAAGTTAATAATAATAATGGTTGGATCTAATCTTGCTCAACACCCTCAACACTAAGTGAGTGTGTCGATCCTAGTGAGGATCGAAGTTAATAATAATAATGGTTGGATCTAATCTTGCTCAACACCCTCAACACTAAGTGAGTGTTGTCGATCCTAGTGAGGATCGAAGTTAATAATAATAATGGTTGGATCTAATCTTGCTCAACACCCTCAACACTAAGTGAGTGTGTCGATCCTAGTGAGGATCGAAGTTAATAATAATAATGGTTGGATCTAATCTTGCTCAACACCCTCAACACTAAGTGAGTGTGTCGATCCTAGTGAGGATCGAAGTTAATAATAATAATGGTTGGATCTAATCTTGCTCAACACCCTCAACACTAAGTGAGTGTGTCGATCCTAGTGAGGATCGAAGTTAATAATAATAATGGTTGGATCTAATCTTGCTCAACACCCTCAACACTAAGTGAGTGTGTCGATCCTAGTGAGGATCGAAGTTAATAATAATAATGGTTGGATCTTACCTTGCTCAACACACTCAACACTCCGATGAGGCGTTCAGTGGCACCTGGTGACGACAGGACGTTCGTCGTGAACTCGCCAGTGGTGCTGGCAATGGATGCCGGCACAGAGACCTATCCCCCTGGGAGCAACAGCACTTCACAGCGGACTGCGAACGCGGCGGGCACGTGGCGGCGGAACTGGGCAGCGCCATGGCGCTCTCGTCCGGCGCCATCAGCAGTGATCACGTAGCGCTCATCGAGGGTAGACCAACATGTTCCAGCGCCAGAATTGAACCTAGAAACACACGAAGTTCATTAGTCTTGGTGTCAGTTTGTTGCCTTTTCCACCTCTACCACGAGATGTAGAAAGTTCGGCAATGATTTACTTACACAATGCAAAACTATTAGCGCTATAGGCCAGAGCAGAGATTAGACAATGGTGTCCAATCCCACTTCTGAAATAAGCGGTTTCTATAAATTTAGCATAAAAAACAAGCTAAGAACAAAATAATTTTATAACCTCGAACATTATTGCACAAAAAATAGTCGCAACCAATAAATACAAATCAATAGCAAGTTGGACATAGTAACAGTGTACTTTACCAAGAGTGTCAGAGACAGCGAGTGAGCTGCTGCTTTTATAGAAATGCTACCGTCATAAATTTCAAAATAATGTTTCCCGCTGATTACATTATTATTTAGTATATTTTTTTATTTACCTATAAAAAACATGCATGGGGAAAATTACTTTAAGGTGCTTACAATAGATTCAAATAAAATAATTAAATATTTTGAAAATATTTATTAAAACTTAT
The DNA here is from genome assembly GCA_963662085.1 of Eupithecia inturbata. Classification (NCBI taxonomy): domain Eukaryota; kingdom Metazoa; phylum Arthropoda; class Insecta; order Lepidoptera; family Geometridae; genus Eupithecia; species Eupithecia inturbata. The sequence continues at coordinate 8,885,637 of OY759195.1, forward strand.
AATTATATATTGAAGGGCTATTACAAAAACAACATAACCAACATTTTTTTATTTTTTTGTTTTAGACGTCATTTTTTTCGTCTTTGAACAGGCTATCAGATGGTGTATCCGGTATTTGACAAAAACTACACATCTCTGAGATATTTTGATTTAAAATTTAGGCAATTTTACAAGAACAGCATATCTACGAAAACTTTTTACAAAAACTACATAACTTTTTGTAGATATGTAGTTTTTGTAAAAAAATCTATTAATTTCTCTGAAATGCCATTGTCAAGTTGTCAAGCCAACGTTTGTTAATTTTTCGCGGATTTTTCATTTGTGTTTTTAAAGTTTCACTAAAAATAATTATGGCTGATCTACTTGGAATAAATAGGAAAAAAAACGTAAAAAGAAGGAAAATGTTATAAAAATTAAGAAAGCTTTGGGAGAAGAACATACCAATCACAAAAACAACTTGATTCCAGTTCGAGTAGTTGGTCCGAATTGCAGGTAAATCATTGAAGGTTTTCCATTTTGAATGGCAGATGTTCACTGTTACTGTTTGGTTCATGTGTTGAATTTATTTATCTCAATAAAGTATATATTTCCTATCAGAGGTCATGCATACCTACCTAATGACCAAGATTTCAGTCTAATTGGAAATAAAAAGAAGAAATGCACTGCAGAGGTACCTGAGGATTGGAATGATATAATGGAAACTGCTCATAGACATCAATCACCATTCAATGTTGAGAAGGTAACACATGAAATTTTTTACAATGTAAAGGAAGCTTTTGGGTCATATTTCCTGCGACAAAGTAAACCTGCTATGAAGCTCAAAGAAGTATGAATGATTAAAATGAAGAGAGTTTCCATATGTTCTAGTAAGATATACATTCACAGGCCCTTGGCACAGGATAATGATTAGAAATAAGAAAAAATTACCAGAAGGCCTGCAACTTAATTAAATGTATGATTCCTCAATTCCACTTAATTCTCATAAAAGAAATGACCTCAGTAAACTATTTCATTTCTTGTCAAATCCTGCAAGTCACAACTTCTATGGAAATCTTCTGGATTATTCAATGTTATCCGCACCCACTGACATGGTTGATGATGTGGACAATGAGGACAATAGCAGTGGCACAGAAAACAATTAGATATTGTTGTTTGGCAGGTGCTTAGGATAAGATTAAAGTAAAATAAATGCTCTGAGTTTTATATATCTTGTGTAATTTCTTACAAAAACAACATTATTTTTCTAAAATGATCATATTTATCACAAAAACAACTTAACTAGCAAGTTTTCACAAAAACAGCATACATGTCAAAGCTATTTTATTCATTATCTCGTAAAATAAAGTTATTGATTGGAAAATAGGATATAGTTCCAATCCTGTGAACCATTTCCCAGCTTATCCCTTAGATAAATACTGACATCTATTAACATTTCAGAAGAAATTAAGTTTTCTTACTCTCCTATAAAATTACATGCAATTCAGATAAGTTGTTTTTGTAAATAACCCTTCAATTGTACAATAATCTAATAACTATGATACAAGTATCTTACATTTATACAATGAAAACAAAATGCATTCACTCACTAAAATATTTAAGTAAAATCTCAAAGAAAACTCATAATATTATCCAAGAGGAAAACATTTGTTGTGAATCTCATAAGAATCGAAACCGATAATGTCAAAAAAGAATACTGAGCTAGATACACAAGCAATGAAAATGTTTTAGTTATGTATTTTACATAAATAAAGTTTATGTTGGATGTAGAATATAAAACATAAATAATTTAGACTCAAACAAAAAGCACTAAAACGTGCCTTAAAATCCTAATTTTAATTAATGACTGAAAAAACAAAAGCACAAAATCGAAAATACTTCAACACACAAATTTTCCAAAAACATATTCATTTGAACTATAATAAGAAGGCTCATTTGGTGTTTTGAGATCAATGGTACCACAGTGCCACTTCGAGCACAAATAGTTGCGTAACAACTCAATTATCCAAACGTAACTACAGTAAAACTTTAAGACAGAGAAACCCATAGAAATGGCCAATATGCCATAACTTAAGGTGTTAATTGAAACGTAAAACTTTTATCAAGTGCAAACCTGATAAAAGTTTTATGTTACAGAAGCAATTCTGTCGTACTTTATACAACCTCTGCCTACGCAGAGGTCTAACCAAAATAACCACATGGCCTAAAACTTTCGATAGGCTGGTGATTATCGGTCAAACAAAATAGCGTCATCTGCCTCTTGTTTATCATTATCAACACTACCCATTCAAGCAATCATCAGTTTTCTCTGTCTACAGTAAACTGCACAGCAATGGCACAGTGGACTGTTACATAGCCTCCGTTAGCGTCCAACGCACTATATTACACTAAACACCAGCTACCTAACCTGACATACGTTAGGATCCTCAACTTACTTGTGATGGTTGTTTTCGATACACTAGATATATCTAAATCTATGTTGAGACAACGCGTCAAAATATTGCAATTATGGCAAAAAACATTGACAACTGTCATAAAATTTTAGTTCGCTACTTCGCCACTGCAGCGCTAGTTTAATCCATGCAATAAAATGTCGTCAGCCATTTCGTGTTGGTAACAGTATTTTTGGTCACTCATACGCATGTCTGGGGTTGGCAAGCGTGTTCAGATTTTTTGGTCACTCATACGCATGTCTGGGGTTGGCAAGCGTGTTCAGATTGGGGTGGGTAGTCACACGGTCCCTGGCGGGTGCGCTGACGTCATTCGTGAGGCATGTCCTCTGGGTGGAGCCAGTTGTCCTCTTCTACTCGTTCTAGTTGCTTCTTCAGGCTGCAGTAGAGTTTGATCAGCGAGTCCTGGAAATGAGAAGATGTCATTATTATTTGTTATCATCCGCCCGCAGATATAAAGGAGCTAGTCTTTCTCCGGGATACCCTTTTGTAAAATTTTATTGAAGTCCATTCAGCCGTCTAGGTGTAAAAAGGTTGATTATTTTAATATTAGGTTAGGTTAGATTATTTTTTTATTTTTGATTCGCGTTTACCAGACTTTTGTCCGTTTTTTTTTTATCTTTAGACAGACAGACCAAATTACTTTCAAATATTAGTATGGATTTGGTATAGTAATAGCTAATCTGTAGGAAGCTTATGAATAGACGACTTCTGTGGCGCAACGGGCGAAGGTCCGCCTGTGACGCAGAGGTTGCGGGTTCGATTCCCGCCTCTGGGCAAACGTTTGTACGATCTTCAGATATTTGTTCGGGGGGTGTTCTGGATGTTTTCTATGGATAATAAAAAATATCTATCTATGTAGTGTATTGATAAATAATCTTTAATATTTTAACAGATCGCGAAAGTTTAAAAAGGCATATTATATCAGTTATCTAGTACCCATAACACAAGCTCTGCTAAGCTTAGGGCTAGATAATGCTGTGTGAATTGTCTCGCTTTATATATTATTTTCTGGATATGGTATGTATAAACGAAAAACATATAATTAGAAGGGTAGATAAAAAGTTTACCTTCTCATTTTCTAATTGTATTATTTCTCTTTTCTGCCGTAGCTCGTCATCATCCATTTTCTCTTCTAACTCTGTTTTGTGATTACTAAGGTAGGCCAACTCAGTTTGGATCTGAAAGCGATGGAAAATCTGATTACTATAAGTCGTTACAGGAAAAGCGTTTCTGGTATACATCGAGAGCTTCAATAAAATATAGTTTTTCGATAATATACGCTCAGCTTCAACCTTAGCTTTAACCATTAACAGTTAAGGTGGTCGCAGATCTGAGGCGTACAGCTACCACAGCACACATCACAAAAATGTGCATTCAAATATGGGCTTTAACTCGTAACATTTAGATGCATTTCATATTGACGGCTTTAGACAGCTCGTGAGCCACTCGTTTGAAGCTTGTGGGATGCCATTTTGTCACTGTAAAATGTATCTAAAGATAACGAGTTAAAACCCATATTTGAATGCACATTTTTGTGATGCGTGGTAGCGGTGTTGGATTAATATGTGCAGAGCTTTATGCTGCGATAGTTATCTGCGACTAAACAGTTGCAAATTAAACAAGTTTTAGACAACTTATGGAACCAAATTCTAGTCACCTTGTCTTTGTTTCGTTAGGTTCTACTATGAAGTTAGCTTTTTCCGAATCAGGAGTTCGATTACGTTTCTCGATCAGAATCGATAAGCACCAATTTTGACTCTGCTATCGATACAATTCTGTAAGAAACGACCTTCTTACGTAATTTTATAGACACCAGACAAAATCGGTGCTTATCCATTTCCTACAGAATTTTATCGACAACAGAGTCAAAATCGGTGCTTAAACAATACAATAAAAAACAACAATATTTTGTATCGGACAAGACAGATCTCAATAGGCGCAAATATGCAGGTCTCGACAGAGCCTACGCATTTGCTCCTCTTGGAATCGAGACCCGTCCGTGGGGTACCGAAGCCTTCCGGGTTTTGAAAACATTATCCGAGCGTCTGGTCGAAGCGACGCGTGACCGAAGACCTGGGAAGTCTGGCGCAGCGCATCAGTATTGCCATACAGAGCGGGGCAATGCAGCCAGCGTCTTGGGGATGCTTTCGACTGGTATTGATATGGATCAGTTGAGCTACCTTTAGGTTGTTTGCAACAGTCTGCAGTTAGCTCTATTGTTTCAATTGTAAAAACAACTTCTAATTTGTTTCTATTAAGTATTTGATTGTAAAAAAAAGTTAAATATTTCAAAATTAAAATAAAGTGCTCTTTTTATTTTGTTTTCAATATTTTTAAGCTAGAGTAAAAAAAATATATATTTATCTAGTTTACCTTGAGGTACTCTTGCGCAAGTTGCTTGTGCTCCTCGAAGATCCGCTTAGACTCCTCATCGTTGAGGTCCGGCGAGATGGGCCGGAGATGCGGGTCCAGCATCATGTGGAGGGTAGAGTCTAAAGTCGGGTCCGGCACGGGCGGGGCGCCGTCGCCAGCTGCGGACCCGCTACTGTTGCCTGGAACAACGAAAATAATGTAAAAACTTTTGAATATAATCATAGCACTAAACCCAACACTTCCCTCGGGTGTTGTAAGAGGCGAGGGGACTGGGAACGTATTAGATATAATGTTAAAACTTGATGTCATAATTATTTTATTAGCAAAACATCACCCTTTCCGAAGGTGTCGTACGAGGTGACTAAGGTAGTTATGGTCACCAGGGGACGTGTATCAGCGCTCCCTGCAGACCTATAACCGATCTGCGATCGCCAACCCAGGTGGGTTGGCGATCAAATGGTATAATTGCCACGCTTGGCACCTGCCAAGCAATTATGGCAAACCCTCCCTACATTGACCATTGGAGGAGACCTATGTCCAGCAGTGGAATTGGGCTGATATGCATCAACACTAAAACTGGTAGAAGAGTAAATTTTCATAGCAAAAGATAGAAAATAAGTGTACAACGTACTCGCAAACGATGGCTTAGAAGATTTCGCGTTTTATATCATTGGCATGGTGTGAAAGTTCTGTCCGGATATACTATACTTTTATGTAAAAGTTCACTGCAAAATGAGATATTCTGTTTTGAGATCACGATTACAATCTTGTGTAGGCAAGACAACATCGAGCACTGCTCGATGCAAGACAACAACCTATGTCTTTGCATTGCATTAAGGCTACAATATTTATATCGCAGCGCAATATTTGCACTATCTGTGGTTGATTGAAACCCTCCTATTTGCATGCAAAATTTAGGTATCTATTCATAGAAAATTAATATCCAATTTCGGCCAATGAGAGCGTAGATTTGATAAATTTTCCATTGATTTCGTAGTAATAGATAAACAGTGAACTTGATTGTAATTAGAACAATCGAAGACGCACGCTCATATAAATACCCGCGCGATGCGCGTGTTCCAATGACGCGCTTCGGCTATTGTCGCGGTGGAACGAACAATCACAAAGTTTGGAATCGGGCTATACGTCAAGAGTTAAATTTATTCCCATTGGTGATGTCAGACGCACGTTTCACCTAGATCATGCTTATATCGCGCGTGCAGCGTTTGTAGGCGATTAATCATCGATCACTTGTTACTATCCCGATGAAGAGATAGGAATGCGTTGCAGTTGTTTGTGTACATTTTGTTTGCATGAATAATTAATACTAGCATACTGTAAAACAATAAAATTAAATGCGGAAGCAGAAGGGTTTGCATAGATTTTACCAGGGGATTTGATCACTTTGTAAAACGCCAAGAAATTAGAAATGAGAACTGTAACGATCACTTTTGAAGTAGCTTGCTTCCGACAGGGCTGTAGAAAGTTGCGCTACAGAACTTCGTAGTAGGAAGCTCCGGCATGCAGTGACGCAAGTCGTATCCTTTAGTGGGGGTGGTTTATGGAGCGCACACTCACTGTAGAATATCCAACTACAGCTGACGGTGTCCCGGATGGTAGTGACGATTGAGGAGGGCGCGTCAGTGTCGCGGCGCAGGCGCGCGGGCAGCGGCGGCATGGCGCGTGGAGTCGCGGACACGGCGCGCGGCGCACTGCCACGCCACCGCCACCCGAAATACCCGCGGGAGAGCCGAGAGCCGGGAGCGGGTGGATGCAACAAACAAACCGACGCTATTCACGGCGCGGTGACTCAGACGGCAGCCCGAGCTATATGCGGACGCCGTGTGCTGCCGCCCTTCGGGAGGTTTTCTGCCGTTTTTGCCGGGAAGGCGCTCTCTGCAACGGTCGACGACCCGCACCCACGCTCGCTCTTGCACCCGGCACCGCCGCAGCATCGCTGCTCTGCACTTATCCGATAGCATTTCATATCAATACCCGCACGCGACATCAGCATCGTTGTTCTTCTGCAGTTCCACCGATGTTATCGTAATCTATTTGACTTCGTGTTGGATCAAACCTTGCACGGTTACGGCCCGACTTCACACGCCCGCAAAGTGTGCGAGGTGTGCTGACAGTAACGTAACCTTCGCATAGCGCCCAAGCAACGCCGCCGCTGCGATAATTTAGGGCCCGAGGCATTGCAGCATCGTCGGCCCTAATTCACAAAGCGATTGCGCGCCCAGTGGCCAGGCCAAGGTGCAGTGCGCAAAACCAACGTAAATACACGAATCAACATGTGACAACGGCTAGTCATTAAACAGTCACATCACTATGTCATGTTATTATAACTCGCCAAAATTTTGCATAAGTGTCTATCATGCACGACAGAAGACTGTTTACAAGTTTCGTGTTGTGGTTTTATAATATACAAAAACGACGCTCAATGGGTTGACGTAGTGGCTGAAAATACATACTATCAATGGTTACACGATAAAGGATTTTTTTGTTATCCTCATAGGTACCAAATATTGGCTGTCATTATGGGTGTTCTTTATAATTTGCAAAAACATGTGTATATTCTCTAATTAAGTATGATTTGAGCGGAACACAGTACGGTGAGAAATTTAGAATTTTGTAATGAACGTTGGTCTCGTTATTCGTAGTGATTTCCTTAATTCAAATGGAAGGTGGTAGGTACGTGAAAACACAGGGCAGGTTGTCATCGAGTGAAATACACGTGCCCTTAGAAAATATGTAGCTGGCGCAAGGTGCCAACTTCGTGGTTTAATAGCTCATTACTTTTGGAGTATAACTTGCGTAGACCTAAAGAGTGCCCAGAATAATCCAACTCATAAATCTCCACGTCTAGCGGAAGTGGTACGCAAGATTTGTTTTATATTCTCGCGACCAAACTACGTATTAAAAGAAAGATTGAGGGCGCATTGCGTAATCTATGGTTTGATGTAAAAGTTTTAGTTTCATAAATACGAACCGTAAATATGCATTAGCTAGGCATTCAGTACCCTGCATTTTATTAATTGGTAATATAAATATTTCCATCATTCCTGTCATTCTATGAAGACTGCATTGAAGTAAAAACATGAACACTTTTCTACTTTAGCGGACGTCTAACATCCAAATTTTGGTGATTAGAAGATAATATTTTTAGGTATCGGCTATAGCACCGTCTAATTACAGCAGCCAAGTGATAATGAACGAGAAAGAGGCGTAGACGGGCAACGCTGAACGCCTCCTGTTGACAGATAGCCTCCCAGAGGATGACTAATGTTAACCAGAAGAACCAGTGACTACATCCAAGAACCGTTTTATTTATAAGGAAGGAACATAGCTTAGTTCATAGGTATTCACGGCGCGGTCCAAAAGAGACGTTGCAAATGTAGAGGGCATTTGAAAATACGTATTTGGTGTAGGAATTAGAAATGTTATGCAATTTCTTTAAGCAGGGTTGAGACACGTGATATTTTTAACTACTTTTAGCGAATATACGAGAAGAAGGCCAATCCTAGAACATTGGAAACGTAGGACATGGATATAAGTAATTCGTCCTTAAGTCACATCTTGTGCACCTCAGTACAACATAAGATTCGTCAGCCAAGTCACGGGTGACCTAACCCATAACTTGCGTCAGCGACATCTTTGTGTTTCTGGCGTTGTTTGTTGATGGATCAGCTCAGGTGTCCGTCTTGATATCGCGTCGCTGAGAAATTACAATTGGTGAATCTTGGCAGAAGCTCTCTCTTATCAGAGATCAGAACTAATCACGTGCTTTCCGTAGGCACATACTACATCTATCAACTACGCAAATTGCTCGAGTAAATCACTACCACTATTTTGTTTAAACGTACATTTACAATTCTTCACGCACATTTTATTTATCCTACGACGAATAGCTCAGAGTCATAGTAATTTCAATCCGGATATGTTCTCAGAATGTGTAGGTATGATTTTTATTACTATAAAAAATGTGTTGTAGAAATAAGTCACTGTTTATTTATCGTACAGTAGGTACCCCAAATCAATCACAGCAATTTGCAGGTTGCTCAGGCTAAGCCGATTTCCATGAAGACGTTGGAGGCAGCTGCTTATGCCAATCAAACTTAATCTAGATCGGGACCGGTGTACAATCTTAAAGGATTTGGTAATTCCATAAATCCGACCCGTGAAGGAAAGCCGCTTTGATCGGTGGCGTTAATATGTTATCGATTAGCGTCAAGACGGTCCGCAGACCGCTGCGGTTGCGTCAGAGGTGGTGACAACTCACGGAAGCAGGCCGGGGCGACACTTATTCTATTAGGAAACCGATTTATGTGCCGCCTCATCACACCCGCCAAATCTCTGTCTACAAACAACGGCCAACGCTCTTTGACGTCGAATTTCATCTCAAGCTCATATAAATTCAATATTCTGCGTTTATTCTAGAAGCTAAATTCAATCGAAATACTTTTCTACCTTATTTCGTGTGCCAAAATATACAAAAATCCCAAAATTTTAATGCCGTGATCACGAGCGAGTGACTAGCATGTTACGTCTCAAGACCATTTTAAAAAGCTCTGATTCACCGGAGACATTTTCATTCGATCCGGAAATATCCGCGGAGCAGATTTAGGCGTCCTTGTGTGATTTCGAATTTTCGATCCAGCCAAAGGACAATAGTAGAATGTTATGTACCCGCAGTGAGCAGACGCGACGGTCTCTGTGACTCACAATGATCTAAAAGTAGGTTAGAAAATTATCATAATTTATTTTTTCCGCAGCTGTGTTAAGTAAATCGCACAGGAACTTATTACGTGTTAAAATAAGACGTGAAGTCAGAGTGTGGACATTAATTCCCACGCGCAGGCAGTGGAGAGATGGGCGAGCAATAAGATTTCTAGTTCGGCGCTATTTGGATATTTAGCGCCAATAGTAAAGAGGGCAGTTTACAATTTCGTGCCAACTTCAACGAAACTAGAACTAGGGCAGTCACCGTTAATGCGTTATATAGGTGATCGTATCCAGATCACATCAAAGAATTGGCTTGACGAGGGACACGAAGCAGGAGCATTCGCAAGACAGTTTGATCGTTTTATTGTTTCCAATTTAGACTTTATATCCGCTGCGACTTTGAGTAACAGCTGTTCACAAACTTATTTTCATTTAGATCTTTTTTCTGCATTTACGAGTTGTGTCATCTGTTACTAAGGTGAATTTGTACATCCAACAGGTGATGTGTAAAGAAGTAACACAAAAGACCTGATAGTTCAAGAATGTTGTTGTGGTTTGGTTTACTACGAGCCGTGGGCGTGGGTAGTCGGAAGAAGATTCGACACAGAGTTATTGCCAGCAACGATGAGTTACTGCAACTACGAAAACATAGACGCTAACTAACGCACAACGCATTAGTCAACATATTATTGTGAACTGCAACTTTGGTGAAACTGAAATGGAGCCGATAGAATTTCAGACAACATGCGTTTTTAATGAGTTGACTGCGACTTTTATGATCTGTGCCCGTATAAAAAGCCTGTTCTTCGTATTTTAGGAAATTTTACACATACTTTGTTAGTTTGTTAAGTAAGTTATTTAAAAACCCATCCGTTCAAGACTTTTAGAATTTAGTGACCAACCTTCGCTGTTTTATTAGTAAGATAATAAATAAGACAGCCAAGGGCACGCTTTAACAGACCAGACAATTCAGACAATATTTGAATGAAAGAATACGTAGAAAATTCCCGATGGAATGTAGATCTTCAATCATAACGTCAGGTTCCTCATAAAACTCAAGCACTCGACCGAAGGAATCTTCCAATAAGTATATCGCAATAGGAAGCAATTCAAAAGCTATTGGCAAAGGCAGCTTTGTGAAATACGATGATTCATAGATGTATTTTCGAGTAGCGCAACCGATCGCTCGCTACACCACAACATAAACGTTCGATCTTACGCTGGTTTATACCTGAGTTCTATTATTTTTATACATCTTACGGGTTAGAGATCAATTATTCTACATAACTCGCAAAAATGGCATAGTCACTGTGTGACAAAACTCCATAATAAATAAAGATATTAAAAAAAAATCTGAAGGGTTTATATAATCGATTACTAATCGCCGTTGCCTATTTGGATTCGAATAGGACTGCATTGCAGTAAAAACGACCTGAAGAGTCTCAGTACTGTGACAGAGTATTTGTACCTCATGTGTTCATAAGTCTTGAGACACAGTAAAACTAAAATATTTTTGGAGCTAAGTTGAGTATTCATTTATTGGATATTAAAATTAAAACTACTGACATCTAGATCTGTATTTAAAAATAAATCATTCAAAATGGCCGCCTTTGCATTCAATGCAGGCCTTCAAACGCGTGCGCCATTCATCTATGGCGGCACGAATCTTTTCAATGGGAATCCGTTTCGATTCTTTAATAAGGGCTCGCTTGAGAGAATCCAGGTTTGGGTGAGACTTTCTGCATGCCCTCAGCTCCAATTCCGTCCATAAAGAATAATCCAAAGGATTCAAGTCAGGGCTTGACGAGGGCCAATCTTCGCTCCGAATGAAGCCTGGCAAATTGGCCTCCAGCCAACGTTGGGTAGTCTTAGCTTTATGGGAGGGAGCAGAGTCCTGTTGGAAAACCCAGTATTTTCCAGCGAATAGCGTATCATTTAATGGTTTAACCACCGCTTCCAATATGTCGGTTTGGTAATTTTGTGCCTTCACCTTGACGCCTTGCTGGTAAAAATGAAGCGAAGTGACCCCCTCGTAGGAAATACCCCACCAAACCATCACACTTGCTGGATGATGAGTGCGCTGGACATTGCGTACAGATGGCTGGACGTCCTTTGAACTTCTGGCGTAAACCTTATTGTTCTGCCGGTTAAACTTTTCTTCCACCGTGAAGATCTTTTCATCGGTAAACAGGATATTTTTTGGATCGTGTCTCTTCAATAGGTTCCGACATCGTTCCAGTCGCAATTTACGAAGACGCTCGTTTAAATAATGCACTTTCCTTCGACTGTAGGCCTTTAGTTTAAGATCATATTTAAGTATCCTGTTCACCGATATTCGCGAAATGTTGGTCTGCAGAGCTAATTTCTTTTGAGTCCGGCAAGGGTTGCGACGAATTCGCTCTCTGATTACTTTGATGTTGGCGGGCGTCCTTACAGACCGCGGGCGGCCACATCGTCCACGGTCTTCTAAAGAGCCGGTCTCCTTGTACCTCTTTATGGTATAATACACAAAGTTCCGACTACATCCCAAACTTTGGATTTCACTAAAAACTTGCATTGGTTTTTTTCCTGCTTGAAACAGTGAAATTACAGTCGCACGCAAATCTTTTGTTGGCGCCATTTTCACGGAGAATGAAACAAATATTCAAATGTATATTTTTTCTGATTCAAAACATTCGAAATTTAAAATTTTAAAAGTTTAAAAAAGGTTGCATGAATTACTTTCTTTTTAAATTAATTAAATAAGTTCGTCTCAAAACTTATGAACACACGAGGTATAATAAATATTTTTAAACTTACGCGATCTGAAACACATTATTTCAAGTTGTTTTATAGTTTTTTACAACACGCCAAATTATTATACACATAATTATTGGTCTTATTTAACGGGTATTTATGTAATTCCCGCGATAAATACCCGTTAAAGAATACCAATAATTATGTGTATAATAATTTGGCGTGTTTTAAAAAACTATAAAACAACTTAAAATTCCTGAATAATGAAAATGGATTTGGAAGTAGTTTTTAACCTAGAACACTTCGATAGCGCGATAATTTTTTTATTTGTTGAGATTTCTTTTTATTTTAGTTTGATGTGATGGATGACACATGGAAGAAACGACGAAGGAAAAGAGGCCTTGTTTGAAACACGTAATACGAAGTTTCGGGTGAAGGATCGCACGAAACGAACAACATTACTAGCAAGTTGCTTTGGACGCGTCACCAAATGATACCTTTGGTTAACCTTTCGGATCTCTAAGAAATTAATATCAAAATCATTTCCACAGTAGGGTCGATCAACCTCGAAAAAACGGATCGGCCGTCCTTCGTTTTTTGCGATCCGTCAACTTTGTAATTTGTTTTTCAAAGTAGACGTTTACACCCGTTGCCAAGGAAACCATTAGTTACCAGTGATTGCGAAAATTATCATGTGATGATGTTTGAGATACGTTTTGCGGCGCACATAAGAATCACTTTTATGAGACCACCTCAATATCAACTTTTATACAACAACGAAAGAATCATCAAAATCTATTAACAATTGGCGCAGATATCACCAAAACTGTTGTAGGTAGTCGTGATTCCTCAATAATATAACGAAGTTTTTTAAGTTTTACGGGATAAATACTAATCCCTCAAGATTTTTTTTATGGGACCACCTCTGGATCTTTCTTTATACAATAGTGAAAGAATCACCAAAATCAGTTAACCATTGGCAGAGATTGCAATTAACTTACATCCGAATTGAAAACCTCCATTTTTTGTCAGTTAAAAAAACATTAAAATTTAAACAATTTTCTATTCAGTTAAATATATAATAGGCACTGGAAATTTAAGAACTATAAAGAAAATTCCCATCAAATTGAATGATGTAGGTTTTGGAAACTTGTATTACACTCCCTTGGGTCACCAAGGCTCTCTGTGGAACTTCACTATTTAAAAGTAAAAAAGAGCACATTGTCATTAGTATAGGTACAACCCGGACACTCGACAATTTCTCCTTACAAAAGCCGCGCCTCGGCACATACAGTTGCGCTACACGTGGAACTGTGTGTGTGACGTCCAGGTCTTCATGAACATAAAGTGCGAACGAATGAGATATGTAGTTGCAAAATAACTCAGACATTTTATTTTCCTCTCACAAATGGTGAAATCAAACCTCAAAACAAAAGAGATTTCGTATGTCCATGATCAAACAAACAAAACATCGAAAACTATTGACGTCGTCTGTCAAAATCATTACATGCCATATCGATGGTCAAATGTTGACACCTCGTAACTTAAATTTTTTACAAAATCAACTTTCACATAAGAAAAAAATCGAATTTAAGCGCTACAACATATAATTGCTAGCTCGTAATTTACTGAGAGTATCACTCGAACATTTTTTCCAGAGTTGACACCCCATAGTTCCATGTATCAACCTGCTCACACTTACAAGCTGATACGTGTTGTCAATACTAACGATGAACGTATAGGAACAAACTGTTTTAGCATTTAGTTCGTATTATTTGTTATTAATGAGTACGTGGAGAGTTTTAATTATTATAAAATTAGTTTCACTGAGTTATGTTAATGAAATCCGTAAAAAGTGCCTTAAAGTGCCGTAAACAGTGTTAAATCTAATAAGTCGGATAATAAGGTAAGTTTTTATTGTAATATTTATTTCGTATGGTCTGCAATAATGATTTTCCGAATAGGTGATACGAGCATACGATAATTTATTTTGTAGGGTGTCTTGATCATGGAGGAAGATAGTAATGAAGAGTCAACCCAAATGAATACAAGAGATGACCCTGATCATGATCCAGATAATACTTCCTGTTCTTCTGATGAAGAGAGTAGCAGTACCGTCCAACAGGATAGTACCAGAAGGAGTAAAAAAAGAAAAGGGCTAGCTGAACCAGAGTCGTGGAAAGCCAAAATTAATAAGAAGTTAAGAGAGTCCGGAAAAAATTATTTAGGTTGGAGAAGAAATTAAAATACGTGTAATACGCACAATGCGCCAAGATCTGCCAGACAAATAAAAGAGACCTGTGAATCTGCATTTTGTCAATTCTCTAAAGAGCGCCACTGCAATGAGTTCACAGAAGAATGCAGGCACCGATTGTTTAATTTGTTTTGGGGTCTAAGCTGGGATCAAAAAAAGATGTTTGTTATCAACACTACTGAAAAAATTATAACATCAAGATCCATTGGCGAAAATAGTAGAAAATCAGCTTCGCTTCAGTATTACTTAAAAAAAGGGGATGAGAAATTTGAGAGTTTGTAAGAAGATTATCTTAATACTTTGGACATCGGAGAATGGTCAGTTAGAAAATGGGTGAACGAATCGGATAGCGGCATGTACACAGAACCAACAACTGAACAAAAAGAGAAGAAAAAAAGAGGAGATAAGAAAAAACTGTCCCGTGAGTTTTTAGTAGAGTTCATAGAACACCTACCGAAGCTGCCATCACATTATTGCCGCAAGGATACCTCGAAGGTATACTTGGAACCCCATCCTGGAGGCATGCTGGAGACATACAAAACTTATAAAACAGCTAATCTTGATAAAAATCTGGAACCTTTATGGCGCACATTGTTTGATAAAATTATTCGAGAGAAAAATATTGGATTCCAACAGCCTAAAAAAGATTTATGTGACACGTGTGTAAGCCACCTTACAAATCAAATTTCTGAAGAAGACTATAATAAACACCAGATGAAAAAAAATACGCAAGAGCTGAAAAAGACAGAGATCTTAAGGAATCAGTGGAAGGAAAATGCATAGTTTTAGAACAAGATGTACAAGCAGTAAAAATTTGTCCCTACCTAAAGGCTAGCAGCGCCTACTATCGCCGAAAGTTGATCAACCACAACTTTACGGTTTATGAGTACCCCTCTAAAAAGGTATGATGCTATTGGTTTCTGAGATTAATGGAGATACTCAGGCATCAGTTTTTGAAGTTGTATAGTGGACTACCTAACTGACATGATTTACCACTCGGAAAACGGATTTGATGCAAAGCCCATCATTATTTGGAGTGACGGTTGTACGTATCAAAATAGAAATGCGATTTTAAGGAATGCTCTATCAAACTTTGCTGCTCTGAATGATGTGGTAATTTACCATAAATACCTAGAGCCTGGCCATACGCAGATGGAAGTTGATAGCGTTCATGCATCTATCGAACGTGTTATCCAAAAACATTCTGCCATTTACATATGTGCCAAGCCAATACGCTGACATAACAAAAAGCTCTCGAAAGAACCTGTACCCGTACGAAGTCAAATTTCTGCAGTATGATTTTTCAAAAAATTTGATGAACCTTAAGTTTTACGATACGAAAGTATCAGGCCTGGAAAGAAGAAAGGAGATCTGGTAGTTACAGACCTCAAAGCAATTTTGTACAAGCCTGATGGTAAAATATACTTCAAAACTAGTTTTGAAGATGAAAATTATTCCGTGTTGCCAATCCGACCAAAGAAAATAGATTTTCCAGTGACAACCTACAAAAATCTCTTCAAAGAGCCACTGAAACTTACATCCACCAAGTATGCAGATTTGCAAGCTCTTAAAAGTGTAATCCCTGCAGATTATTACTCTTTTTACGACAACTTACCACACAACTAAATAACGAACATTTTCAACACGTTATTAACGTCATTGCTGACTACTCGTAACTCAGTTATTGTAAGATTTTTTTTTGAAATTGTCTACTCGTAACTAACAATAAATTCCCCTGTATATTGACACCCTGTATATTCTCAGGTATAGGTACCTAACCTACTATAAGTGAAGATGCTGGTGGAGATTACATACAGCTCGGATTATACATAAACAAATCTAGAATTAACCTAATAATAAAGTGAAATAATAAAAAAGTGTTATTTGATAAACTATTAAAATAATTCGAAAAGGGATCTTAGCTCACTATTTTTCGCATATGCTCTACGTTATGAGTTATTACACAGATTAGCAGAATTACCAGAGATACAAACAGCAGTTTATCAACGTGCCTGATAAATCACAGAGAAAGGCATAACGACACCGCGTAAACGTAACGCGTAGCGAGCGGTTAGTGACGCAGGAACGGGCCCCGACCTACTTCTGTCGTCGGAAAAAATCAGCAGATGTTTAACTTTGAGGCGGGATATATCGAGCGGGTAGAATGTGTTGTTCCGAATAGAAATAAACTTGTCACATATTTTGATTGTATCTAGAGCGGGCGCGGTTAGTCATGTCGCGTTGTCGATGCCAACGGCCCGGCGGCGGCCAGCGCCCGCCGCAGCTATAAAGGCAATCTCTCCAGACTGAATCACTTTAGGCGCCGTCTGCAAAATGTCTCAACCCCACCTAAATTACGTCGTTTCTATAAAATGTCGTAGAGCAGGCTGCTACTGCGCCACATACCAAAGTTTTCTATACAGTCACGTCTGACGATCTCTACTTTTGGCTATGCCCTCTAGCATAAAACCAAAATTACAATTTTCAATTCAACGCAAACGAAAGTTTTATAGTCAAAAACATCTATAGATAAGGAGCATCTGGGAGTTTTTATAGCCTCACAAAAGACTACATCGATTGAGACATTAACAAAACGGCGTAAGACATCCCATCAAAGGGCTCCACTTGTAAACTCTCACGCGATCGGACTTGTAAACATAATTATTTTTGACTTCAAAGTGGATTGTTTATTAGCGTCAAGATATCTTACAACAAAAGAGTTAACTGGAATAAATTGAGTGTCGTCGCAATTTTGGACAGCGGCCGAGCTTGGCCGTTGCGATAGAGCTAAGAGTAGATGTACAAAATAGCTGTGTGATTGTTTACGTCGAGCCCGGTACTTGTAGCTGGCTACAAGTCAGATCATAAAATAATTAGGGGTGATTCATGCCGGCAACGGGAGCGTCACTCCTCACCGAGATAGCAGTTTGTCCCGCGATTTTGGCATTACCTTTTGACAGCCGATTATTCCGCTGTCGGCGATCGTTAGCAGTAAATTTACCGAGAGATCGCTGTGCCAGTCGATTCATATTTTTGCAATGATTGATGGACGAAGATAAACAAAGAACAACACGCTTGAAATTTGCTGGATTTCGTTAGAATAACACATTTCGCCGGTTTCACAGGAAGTCCATTAGTTTTTGTTTTGAAAAATGTGCAGCTTTGAATAATATGTACCGATTAGTTAGTTGATGTTTTTGATTGTTTCTAAACGCAGGCTAATAAATAAAACAAATGCCAACGCAAGAGGCGAAACAAGGCGGAAACCATTTCTCTTTTCAGATTTCAGAGAAGTCTTGAAATTCATAAAGTGGAACTAGAAGTCATTTGATGAATACAAATTATGTTTTCAGCGAAACTATAGAACTAATCATATTTCAAAGAATTAATTTTATTATGGTTTTAATTCACGCCACTGCAATACTCACTCATGAAAACGTCAACGAAGACTTGCAACTTTTTGTAATCAGGCTTCACAGTAATCGAGAGTTGTAAGGAACAGTCCGTTTGAGGCATTTCACGAGAGATCACAAGGACATTAGCTATGGCTGGGTGGTAGCGAGCACGTGCGAGCGAGGTCGGTTGCAGGCGCGGGGCTCGGTGCAGCATGCATGCGCGTGCGACGCGATCGCGGCAGCGCGAGACTGTGCGACGCTGAGACCACCTCCCCGATAACCTTAAATTAGATTAATTGTATCGTGGTGATTCATACCTGCTTCGCTTCTTGTTGTTGACACCGGACAAATGCGCTCGCTCGATATAGCGTTCGGAAATTAAAAGAGGTGAACTACGAAGTGAATGAATTTTCTAGCGTAAATCTCGCGATTTGGCGTAACGTCGAGTGTCATCATAAAACTAAAAAGTTTTACGGCAGCGTGTAAATAATTCGTTGTATCGCGATTTCATTGAACTCGTCAGCAAAAAAGTAAAACGGTATAATTTAGTTTAAAATAAATATGATGGACGATAATGAGTATGAAATCTTCTAACCCTAACAGATGACTCAAAGTTAAAATGCGCAGAAACGTATGTAAAATGTAGCCGGACACCTCGTTTTCTAGGTTGGGCACACTCAGTTGTTTATTGAGATCGATCGGCAGCGTTGTTTCTGTGCGCCCAAAAGAACGGTTACTGTATAAAAATCAACACATTTGTTTATTTGAGCAAGGTATGCTGCAAGTTGCTCAGCCACCTCGCGGCGCCCATGAAAATATTACGACTATTTACTTTACAGCAGAATACTCTTAAAGTTTAGACGTTATCGTTTAAGCGTGTATTATGTGAAAGCTGAAAGATTACTCAGTTTTTGGTCCAGAAATAGGTTTTGAGCGGAAAGTACGTACTCCAATACAACAATAGGCCATTATTGTATTGGATACGAAGGTGCGTATTAAAAAGTATAATATAGATCAAATGTAATTGAAATTAAGCCAATTTTGTTTTTTTTTTTAAATAGGATTTAAATAGAAAAATGGCAGAACCATTTTCATTTTCAAGTTCAGTTCCGAGGTTCTCACTAACATTTCAGTCAGTGAAAACCTCAGTTATATATTGTTGCACTTTAGATAAATAAGACACAATAATGTATAGAAGAGTTGCACAGTCGAAATTCTAAATAATGGGGGACAATCCACAGGGCTTTTCACAAAAATTGGGCCCATGACTTCTTTCACGAACTTTCTCTTACTCTCACGGTTTCGGATTTGGCCATCCACATCAAAACCATCTCAAAAAGCAGGGTGACTTTTTATGAACTAGAAAAGTTTTCAGAGAATTGGAAGATCAGAGACACACTAAGGCCCGTATTATGAAAGCTTGCTCAGTCATCGATCTATGCTTGAGTAACGCTTTTCTATGGCATAACACTTTTTTTTTAAATGATTGTAGTATTGTTATTTCTTTATGTGTCAGTGACTTTTATTTATTATTTTATTTAGTATTGTAATTGTTATTATTGTACATTCTAAGAAATTACACGCCCAATAGGGCAGAACACATTGTGACATTCTATTATATTATAACAACGTTTATAACTTGTATTTCATGCAATAAATTTCATTGATTGATTGATTGATTGAACTGTTGCTTAAGCATAGATCGAAGACTGAGTAAGGTTTCATAATACGGGCCTTAGTTTTTTTATAAAATCAATCCAAAGTGGAAACTATCAGCTTTAAATTATCACTGTTTTGTTTGTATAACGCCTAAATATCAAAATGTCCCAGTAGAACAACGGCAACGTATTCAGAATGTACTGATAGTAAAATGACTAGGTAGGCATATCGTCAAAAATTAATAACGTCTACCAGCCGGTTTTTCAAAAACATGTTATTTTTGACAATATTTCCTTTTATTTACAAATTGTTGACGAGAGCCGGGTTTTTCAAAAGTAATTCAACAACTTTGTAAATTCTAAGCACGTCATTAATTTATCAACAGCTTGTCAGATCGTTTTTTTTGTATCAATTTTGAGTTTTTTATTTTTACATAACCTTGTTTTATTTAAACGCTAGTTTCTGCCCGCCACTCCGTCCGAGACCTAGACAATAACTGCTCGTTCCTACATGAAAATAAAATTTATCTAATAATCCCTAGTCGCTATACAATCATGACGTTTTGCTATCAAAGACCATATGCTATCCAGACACTTTGTCTTATGCGTCTTATGCGTTTACAACCAAGACTTTCTATAATTTGGTCATAAACTCTATTAGTCATTTTGCATGCTGTGTTATTTCATGTCTAAACCTACTTCTATGCAAAATTTCAACTCGATCCGTTCAGTAAAACTACTGAACGGATCGAGTTGAAATTTTGCATATGTATAGAATTAACAAACATAAGTATAGAATTAACAAACATCCATCCATCCGTCCATCGATTAGTGTGACTAATCAAGGGCGTTATTTTTATAAATTTTCATAAGTCGCCTCTTCCAGCAAATATTTATCTATAGTCTCACGAAGACCGGAAGCGATGAATAAACACTTGGGCATTCGTCTCGCCATCTGCACCAGCCATAATGACAGACATAAATGACGTTATCTTCGCTATGCGTGACTTCCTGCCCTTTGAACTATTTCCTGGTCGGTGACATGCTTGAAACAGCTAAGTTAAAGAAATCTATAAAATAATACAACAGATTATTTCCCTGTTCTGTGAGTGCGACTTTTTCTCACCATGCAACTTATGATACCAACACAAACAACACACTAAGCTTTGACAGAGACATCTAGCGGTTAAAAGTGCCAACTACAGTTGACTTAATCAATATAATAGCTGATCAGTAAAACGAAGACAAAATTGAATTGTGTATGATTTTTTGAGCGATCAGGCGGGGTTTTGTCCCATGACATGATGAAGGAAAGAAAAACATATTGCCTGAATTTAGATTATTACAACTTGATGCCATAATACTGTGATCAGCGTTGGGGTAGTTGATATTGAAATTGTTATCGGTACGCATCATTCCGTTAAGCACGCTACTCGGTCCAGATGGTGCTTCAGATGGTCCCGCGTGAGTCACTCTCGGAAGGAGCCAGGACTGTTTTAGACTGTGTCCGCTTACCTTCTAGGAACTGCTATGGGACCAACGACCGATCGCAACGCGATGTATTGTTAGATCGCGAACGGGGTTGCTTTTAGTTCCTAGGTTTATTCCGGTTAATTCAGATTTAGACTGGTGATTAGTTGACAGTTTTATTAACGGCTAAGGCGTCAACTGTGTTCACTATTTAACAGACGGAAAAAAGAGGATCTCAATTTGTCTTGAATATTTTTTAGACTGTCTTTTACTGTTTCTATTTGTAGGTTTCCATTTCCGTGTGACTATACACAAGATTTCTGTCAAATATTAAAATTTTGAATTTAAAATGAGAAACAGATTAACAGTGCAGCAAGTAGCTATCCTAACCTGTTCAAGGAAATCGAGTGATTCGCATGAAAAATTCACGAAATATAAAAAAAATGCTACGTTTTCCAAAGATATACCTTTGATACAAGGAATACAAGGAAACCGTATTATAAAAAGACAGATGAAAGCGTCGTGTTTGCAATAAATTAACCGAAATGTATAAAGCAGATGTGTTGATAAGGATTATTTTCTATTGCACTGAGTTGGATCTAACAAATATAACGCCAATCATAAGTACAAGTATTTAAATGACTCTGTATAATGCTATGATTTATAATCCATTATAAAATAGCACTGTCAAATAAATCAAATGCATTGAACAAAAACGCTGCATTATTGTTTAATTTTATAATGACAAGCTTTTTCAAGATGATTCATACAAGGTACAATTAATTGGTCGCGTTTATATGGAATAGAGTTGCTGAGAACTTAGACCACCGCAGTTTTATCGGACCTACTTATAAATAGGTCCGATTAAACTTCCTTTCCATGAAAAACTTACAAGAAAACTGAAGAGTTGTGAAAACTTACAAGCTTTCCTTCTATGAAAAACTTACAACGTACAAGCCTATGGAGTTTTCCCATGAGATAGAACCCACTAAAACTCCGTCCGTGGTCTTCCCTGTTTATATCAGATCAGGGTAGCCACAGGCTAGTGCCAGCATGATAAATCTGTTGGGCACGATGACTAAGAGTTTGATATTTGAGCTGATATTTGAAGTTAAATGGCGGCGGCTAAACATGCTCTTCGGAGAACTACGCCCGCCTCTAGGCGGCAAACTATTCAATTTAACGATAGGGCGTTTCTAGAAATGGCATATAATCTGTAATCTGAATTAGTGCTAAGATTTTTATGTGAAAACTAGCTTCTTACCGCGGCTTCGCAAGCGTTTTTCCTGAGATAAAAAAATAGGCAATAGGTATGTTAATTCGGTCTAAATCTACATCTATGGAAAATTCCGGACCGAACCAGTAGGTGCAGCAGTGTCGTGAATAGGTAACTAACATAAAAACTTTTGCATTTGTAATATTAGTGTGATATTGTGATGGTATCCTGCACTTGGTTGACGACAGTCGCAAAGACCTAAAAGAAGCTCTGCTCGACAAAAAAACTGCACAAAATTTTGCGGAAAGGAGAAAAAGAACAAGGAACGCCAACTGCAAGTAAATGGGAGGAATATTATTATGATGGGAGACCACCAGTTGTACGATACTGAACGCAGCAGGAGCTCCAAATGTCCAGTGTGGCAGAAGACCGAAAAGAATTCTGTGACCTTTGACTTTCCTATCAGCAGATACTTGACGCTCATTAGGCAGTCCTCTCTATGTCCAGCAGTAGACTAGTATAGGCTAATGATGATGAGATTACACATTGCCACGGAAGTAAATGCCCATAATAGGGCTTACGAAATGTGCCTAAAAAAGCAGAAATTTTGACAAACATAAAAGCCAATTACAAGAAAATATTTTGAAAACTTTAACCTTCACCAGAGTAAAAGCCGAATAATAAATTCAGTTATTAAATTATTTCTCAGTGAAGTACAGAAAATAATCTAGTATTCTAGTGTAGTATATGCGTCGCGATGCTATTTCATCAGCCAAGCTACACGACACTTCCTGAACCGGGCTACTCATCGCTGTTTACAAACAAATAAAAACGAACCAGCTCGATAAATAAACACTAGCGGGAAGATGACTCATGCGTTAGTCCTGCGAGTGGCTGCTACTTTATACTCTGCGTCCTGGCCACAGCATTTTCTAAACCGCAGCAGCCCTACTTGTTACTAGGGTTAGTGCACTGTTGGTAGGTAGGTGCCTATTTATGCCATATTTAAAAAAAAAAACTATTAATTTGTTATATTTGTGTACCTACCTAAATATTGTTTTTGTTTATTTGTTATTTTTTCCTGTGCTGTTTGTGTGAATCTAATAAAAAAGTTTATGTATCATAATTAACAGGCTTGACAGGCGGATTGGTGATATTAAAAACATACATACAGCTGAACATAGAACCTTTTTATTTTGAAGTCGCTTAATAAATATTGTTCTATGGACTAGACATGGTAAGTTACATGTAGATCTTTTTGCTTGCTTGCGTTCTTATTTCAAGCATTCTACAAAGAATTCTTGAAATAAGAACGTACTGATTGAAATAGCTGATAATTTTTAACAATCCGGTTGTAATTCTGCTAGTATTGTTTATCTACAAATATACATTTTGAAATATTTTTGTGCAATACCTAAGTTTTTTTATTTCGTAACATTTTCTAAGAACACAAAAATTATTCAGGGCAGTAAATAAACGCGTACCTAATACGAAGTCTTATTTATCAAAATATTCCGTATATTTTTAAGATGACATATTTAACAAAATCACTTTAGCCGTTTTGATGATTTGGTCTGTAACCACCCCAGTCCCCAGATAATACATACATAGAAAAAACGCGCGAAAACAAATCGCTCCTCGCGGAGAAAAATTGATTTACATTATTTAGAAATCACGATTTTAGAAAAGCATAACTATCTTACCTTTTAAATTCAATAGCTTTGTTGATAATTGCATATCAGAGAATAAGACACGTGTAATCTCCTCAACTATTAGGAAAGAAACACGGATCGATATCACCTATAATTATCTAAATAACTAGTAATTGAACTGAAATAAAGATCGATTCACATTACCCGCGTGATCCCAACGTCATGTACCGGCTGAATCACGCCGTATTACTGGAATTACTATATTCCTGTAAAGTAGACGGAAATAACATACGAATGCGATGCACCAAACACATATCGGTTATTGCTCGTAGATATCACGATTAGTAACATTTCTGTTGCTAGTATTTTTAGGGTTTCCAAGATCGGAGATCGGTTTCGAAACCCTCATGGCATCGCTTTTTCTGTCCTTTTTTCCGTCTTTGATATCACAGCAAATACAGCAGCAAAAAACGTGAAATTTAAAGTAATAATACATTTCGTGCGCCTGTACAAATTAAAAGAAAATATAATAAAAATAAATGAAAAATGAAAATTTTCGGTACAAATTATGATGTCGAAATTTTAAAAGACACTACACTACAATGTCAAGTGGGGTATCAAATGAAAGGTATCAATTTGTACATTTCAAAACAGTTTTTTAAATTTCTGTAGGTTTTCATACTTTTTGATATATTTTGAAAATAGTCGAAAAAATACACATTTCCACAATCCCCGTGCTTGCCCTACTGCAGGCCTAGCACGGGCATTGTTGTCTAGGGTAGAATAGAGAAAAATTACGTCATTTGTCAGCCAATGCGTAAATTATTTGAAATTAATTCCTTCAACTTCAATAACGTAGGTTATGTATAACGATGCGATGTCATTATTGTCTATTCTACCCTAGAGAACAATCCCCGTGCTTGGCCTACCGCTGTCGCTTTTGAAGAGGAGATGCCAGAAGGTGATAAGGTCAACCACATACATATATTATATTTATTTATAACCATAGATGGAAACAAACTCACACGGGTTCAAGAAATTATTAATTAAACTGTCACTGACGTTTATGATTTCCAGCCAGACCATCAAATCAACAACGGTTGGGTTCGATAAAGAAGTGACGAGGCGGTACGGTGCGATACTTAATGAATATACAATATTTGGTAATAAGTGTGTATATTTTATTTTGTCCTTTGTAAAGGCAAATTATATAAAATACACAAGTAAAAACTTTTTTTGTTTGCGGAATTGTGTAAAAGAAGCCTTGTTTTGTTGGAATTGTGTAAACAGTCTGCGATTAAGAAAACGATAGTTCAAGGACTTCGATGATATTTTCATGACCTAAATATAGGTGGAAAATACTGTACAATTATTTACTAATGTATACTTAATGTAGCAAACGGCGAACGTTCCAATATAGGTAATCCGAAGCTTTTCTCTGCGCTGGATGCACCAATATATCTCCAAAAACCGCTTTCATTCATATTATTCTTCTGTCTGAAGAAAATTGTAAGTATGCAATGCAAGTTGCATTGTTTTAAGTAATAAAGCATGCATGAATCACTCACCCACTGAGTACATATATTTGTCGAATCCAGCCATGTTTTTCACTCCGCCATATTCATCGATATTGCGCACGTCGATAAATTCCCACGCATTCTGAAAATAGCAAAGAACAGTTTCTGAGAACCAATACAATATGAAACAAAATGTACGGAAAAGGTTACACAAATACATAGGTAATAAACAAAAGTGAGTTATTGCAACGGATAACAATACAGAAAACACATATGATGATATGTGGAATAGACATAGTGCTGGGTAAAATAAAATGATTAACATGGAAATAAATAAGTATACATACACAAATAAATAAAACAGGAAATTAAAACATAACAATACATAATAATATACGAAAACAATGTTGATCGCCGGTTACGGGTCGGAAGATGCATTCGGGACATATAAAATGTTAATTTGTATGCTTGGACTTACGGGGTCTACTTCAATCTGTAAAGGGGTTTGGTATCTCGGATCTACCGGCATCTGTGGCAGATTTCCATTGAACTCCGATCCAGATATTGGGCTATTCGTTGCGCTCAGTCTATCGCAATAGTTCTGGTTGTAATCCTCTTTTCTGGAGTTATTCGTGCTGGTCACGGACGGACTTTGCGCCGGGGATAGTTTCTCATTCTCTCTGTTCCAGTAATCTATGTCCACGTGTCTCGGATTCATGTTCCCGACGTTGTAATTGCCAATCGGGGACAATCTTCTAGGGGACGAACTCTCGCTGAAAACGTGCGGACTGTTGACCTGCAGCGAGTCTTGGAGTGTGCTGGCGTCGCTCGCAGCGTAGGCCCTCTCAGAAGGCACGGGGGAACTCGAGGTCCGGTTGATAGCGATCACGGATCTCCCAGCTTCAGGGTACTCGGGGGCCTTGAACTGCTGCGGAATCCTGACGGGTCCTATTCTGTTGTGGGCGTCGGGTTCATCTTTGAATATAGCGGCCGTTTTTGGGTGCGCTTCGGCGGCCATTTTTGTTTGCAGTTTACTCACTTGAGTTTCGACGTAGCTGCGGGGCCGTACTTGCGACAGAGAGTGTTCGGTGTCCGTGAGGCTGTCGCGCGTGTCGTACGTCATATATTCGTCCTCGGAACACGAGGACAGGTCTTCCTCGCAGTCGTCGTAGTTGATTGCTGTGTCGGCGCCGGGGAAATATTCGCAGAGGGATGACATTATTTCCATTACCTGAAAGTTAGAGATTTATAGGTTAAATGACAGCACTAAAAATGTTGCCGTCTTATTGAAAGAAATAAAAATAAATAAATAATGCTGAACAGTCCACACAGCATCATCTAGCCCCAAGCTAAGCTCTTCGACACCAATGTCTTATTAAAAAGTAATCAAATTTGTTTTTAATGAGTTGGTGAGTAGGGGGTAATGTGATTAATAATCCGATTTAGAAAAATGTTTCAATAAAAGATGAGCTAAATTATCCCTGACTGACATTGCTATGTTTTATCCAGGTACCACGCGAGCGAAGCCACGGGCAGAATCTAGCGAATTTTACTGCAATTTTGCTCTTCTTCTGGTAAAATAAAGTTAGAGTACTATTGATAACAGTAGGAATAAACTGTTTATAAATAACCATCGGAGCTGAAGTAGTCGGGACCTATGTAGAACTTTGGCTTGCAAAATATGTCCCTACGCATGGGATTAGTATATACTCCAGCCAAATTCCATGTGAAATGTTTCTACACAAACCGCCCAAAGTTAAGTTAAAATTTAGTGTATTTTTAACTAACCTTGTTTTTAGATTTAAGAGTATTATTTAATAAATAATGCTTACAATTATGTATGAAAACCAACGCCAAGCATGTGAATTTTAGTTTTTATTTCAATGGTTTGTTTGCAAACATTTAACATCGAATTTAGCTAGAGTTTAACTGTGCCTACATTGTCTTACAAAGTAACAAATAGCATACCTTGGCCATGCTAGGTCTCTCAGCGGGTACTTTATGCCAACATTGTGTCATCAGCTGCTCTATTGGCTCCGGACAACCCTCAATCAGATTTGGTCTTTGACCTGCAATTTGGCACACAATTCTATGGTTAAAATCTCTTATTTTATTAAAACTTTATATTAGACTAGCTGCCGCCCGCGGCTTCGCACTCATTTTTCCGGGACAAAAAGTAGCTGTCCGTCCCTGAGATACCATCTACCTCCCTCCCAAATTTCACTGAGATTTGTTCAGCCGTTTAGGCGTAAAGGTATCAGACAGACAGACAGACAGACATTTAGACCGACAGAGTTACTTTCGAATTTATAATATTAATATGGATTGTACCGTGTTGTCTTGTCAAGGTATTCCCTTGGATTGACTGGCCTTAAAATTAAACTTAACTTATAAAGTTTAGTATGAGTCATGGTCAATGATTTCATTTTACTTAGAACTCTTGTTCTTGATTCCATAATTAGGCATAAACAAAGGCAACATTTATATTGTCTTTGTTTGATTGTAGCTTCTTTAATTGGTATTGAGCTATAAAATGTATAAGTACTTATTTCATGGTAACGTCAACATAAAGTAATAGCGCCAGCCAGGGTTGAGATCATTTAAATACTTTCATTATCATTTAAGTACTTTTAATCGTGATTTAAATCAATTCTTTTTTTTCTGCTATTAAAACAGAAAGCAGTCAAAAATTTATAGCTAGATACAAATACCAAATAAAGCTTCGGTACACACGCAAAATACTTAATTCCCATATAGATTGTCCCGAATTATTAGCGTCCGTCAGTATAAACACAATATACAGGTTCCGTTCCTCCGAAACATTTCCAATAAGAGAGTACATAAACAATGTTTCTTATAATATTCCCCTACAAAGAATGTGTCGTTTGTATAACGAAGTAGCTAAATCCAATAATATAGATATTTTTGAAAATAACCATTTTAGATTTATGCGGGTTGCGGACCGAAAGCTAAGCTAACTTAGTTCTAGCTTAGCTTGCATAGCTTACGCAGTTTTTCATACATGTGTGCAGACTGCAACTATGTAAACAAAGCTAAGTTGTATGAAAAACAGTGTCAGTTATGCAACCTACGCTAAACTAAGTGAGCTTAGCTTTCGGTCTGCAACACGCATTAAGCTGTGCATAAAAAACATATCTTTTTATATTATTATTCCAGTAACAATGATTGTAAATGTCTTTCCTTTTTAACGTCTTAGGGTAATTTAAATCTAATGCATGCAACATTATTTTCTCTATGTTCACATAATTGATTTCAATCTAGATCAAAATTGTATAAGTACTTTAAGTTTATATTTATTTCGATTGTTATCTGATTTGTGAATGAATAAATAAATAAACACGCGCAATGTACCTATACCGGTTGGTTGAGGATTCAGGAAATCCACTGTAATTAATAATTTTCACGAATTTTCGTAGTTTCCTTCATTCATTTAGTCAATAAAGTTTGAATGGTGCAAAGGTGACGGGAAAAAAAGATGATAAACCTATATGCGTTTGCGGCAAGTCATTGCTGTTTTATAATTTAAATAAAAACAAAATGGACATAGTTATCATGAATAAAAAACAATAATTGAACAAGAGAGACAAATGAAACAATAATTCAATCTTGGTGTCTTCTTTTTCTGCTAGAACTTCTGTCGTACCTACTTATAAAAACCTTTTAAACTGTATAGATAGTCCAGGGCGATTATCATGAAAATCTGATTTAAATATAATAAATGTGATTAAAATCAAATTAATCGGCTTTTTTTGTTTCGTGATTTTTATCAACCCTGGCCAGCAGTAAAAATTTCTTAACTAACCCAGGTTCAACAATATTCCTTACTTGTTAGCTTACCAAGTTTTAACCTGCCATCCAGGTGGAAATCTCTTTACTTGAAGCTGAATATGCTGAACATGCCTCCCCCAAAACTAGGGTTTTTTTGCCATAATAACCATGATTGGCAGGCAGATTGGTGATTGCAGTGGAAACATTCAAAATACAGAGAAGGAAGCTTTTGTCCTTCCTATGGTAGATTCCCTTAGTGGACTCTTACGAGAGAGAGTACACCTGTTATAGGTCACACATTTGTGCACTATAATATGTCTTGTGCTCATGACCAGTCTTTGTTGAGACTAGCCACCGTAGCTGATAATTTGGCTAGGAGCACATCATGTTACGACATTCCACGGCTGAGTTGGAGGGGTCGATTCTTACGCCGCAACTGCCACGGCCATAAATAATGTAATCACTATTAATATTTTACCTGTATGCACTGCCCACATTATCCTGAAAGCAGAACCACCCTCTTCAAATGGTTTCCTTCGAGACAGCACCTCCCAGAGAATAATGCCCCAGGAGAACACATCACATTTCTCCGTGTAAGTTGACCCTTCAAAGACCTGGAATTCAGTCTTAATGTTCACGAAATAATACTGAATATTTAACATAAAACTCACCTAAAATAGGTCTTTGATAAGTAAGGATAAGTCTGTAGTAGGTACAATTCGATAGTAATAATAATGATAGTGCTGGACAATTCACACAAAATAACACACAAACACACACAATGCATAAGCTTAGCTTGGGTTCGTGTGTTAGGCCCCCGGTGTGTGACGCCCCCGTCGTGTAGGCACTCGATTTCCAATTAAGTTATAACAGCTGATTTCGTCAGAATAAAAGTAATTTGTACCAGATACAGTCGACGAAAAAGTGTTTTTAAACTAAATAAGTCATTAAATTTCACTGAAATTTATTATGAGTATGATGCGTTACAGGTGTAATTATCTGATTATGTAGGTATTTTATAACTAACAAATAATAGAAATTATTTTTAGGTTGTTGCAGTTTATTTTCTTAAATTACATTATTGTGTACCTTTTCAAACGAGCCGTCCGACCAAAATGGTTTTTGACAAAAACCATATCGCTTTCTTATCTCTTTTGCGCAAAGAATTGAAACAATAGAGTTCAGGTAAACGGACTAATTGACAATGCTAATAAAGTGGTGGACACTATTTCTAGCCCTTTCTCGCAGAAGTCAAGTTATTGTTGCAATAAGTTACTGATGATAAGAAAGTTTAGTCGGCCATCTCATCTCAAAGGTGTCATAATGCTGAATGCCAACTTATTTAAAAACGAAGTTAGAGTTATTATGGAAAAATTAAAAGAGGACGTTAAAACAGATTTCAGCTCCATACAACAAAATTTTGAAGCAAAAATTAACGAGTTACAGAGTACCTACAGGTACAGGGTTTGAAGGATACATTACATTACATTATATATTTTAATGTTTAATTATTTTGTTAGCAATGTTGTAAATATTTAAGTAGATTCCCATATCATTTATTTGGTACTTATTCAAAATTACATTTAGCAAGTACATAATAGGTACTTACATAAGAATCATCTTAATTATTAAATATCATTTTTAAATTGTAACTTGTGATATTATTAGACAAGCAAGTTGTGTTTTCGCCGACGTTATTAATAAAGATTTTTATATTAAAAAACTAAGACTTTGAATCACTTCATGTAGACACTTATAATCATTTCTATAATTTAGGTTACACTTTGCTATCTGAGTGTACTTTGGATAAAAATATTCAACTAATACTTTTTATCGCACTGAAACTAAATCGGGTGCCTCCACACCGGGGGCCTAACACACAAACCCCTTAGCTTGACTAGCTAAAAGAGAGCTTGTGTACATAACAGACATACTTATTATATAATGTAATGTAGAATGATTTTTTTTATTTTACCTGGAAAATACACAGAACAATCTACATAAATGGGTACCCCTAATTAAGAGCCCTAGATTTAAGTATTTTCTTTTCTAGTTTGTATTCTTTTTTGTTATCTATAGTTGCCCTAAATATATAAATAAAATATGTGCAGATTGTACAAACATTTGTCTTGAAGTGGGAATTGAACCTGTAATTTCCTGCATCGCAAGTGGGCCTTCGCCATAGAGTTCATCAAGAATATAAAGACATTCAAGAGTTTTAAAACCAAGCAAGAGGACCAACAGAAAGCTTGTGAAAAATCCCTCATTGGCTTTTATCATTAGGGGGTAAAGCAAAGTAGAGGAGAGTGCCAGTGAAAGATGGTTTACTGTTGCAAAAAGCAACAGTTTGTTTATTGTCTCATCCACCTACCACGACCATCGATTTGACACCTCTATGTACCTACCTGCTAGGTACTGCATTTCGTGACATAGTACCTACCTACCCACATAGTGAATACCTAGGTACCTTTGCTATTAGCCTTATTAAGTTGTCAATTAATTTGTTCTTATCCTGTTCTTTCTTTCTCTTTATGTTCCGTTTGTTTAGCCTTTTATGTTGGTAGGTGGGTAGGTACATACCTCTTTTTATAATTAGTTATTTTCTCATTTAGGTAATTTTGCAATAAATGAAACATTCACTGTCATTTATTGCTTGTAAGTTATGTACTATTTCTATTCTGTGCTGTATCAGGGCTTGGTTGATAGTGTTTGTTAAAAAATGTTTATCTATCTATCTATCTCACCCTTTCATCCAAAAAGGGCTTCACCATTCCTGCCATCCATCAAGGTTTTGTGCAACCAACTACCAGCTCCAGGCAAAGAAGTCCAGCTATCTCATGGCAGTCTGCATGGCTTACTCATGTACTGATTACGTAAGGTTAAAACAACTAACCTCAGGTGCCATCCAAGCAGCACTTCCTTTATTATTAGTCATGTACGTAGCTTTGTCCGCAGCAGTCCCAAAGTCACAGATCTTAAGCCGTACTCCTCCTCCCACAAGCAAAAGATTTGGGGGTTTCAAGTCTCTGTGTATCAGCGGCTTTGGTTTCATTGAATGGAGATATGCTACACCCTACAATTAAAAGACAGTTATCATAAAATTGAGACACAAAATTCAGTTAGGATGGTAACCCCACAAATACCCTATCTAAGATTCATTATTTTTCATAGACCTTTTACTTGTTGCTTTTCAAAAGTGAGTAAACAGTGAAAAACCTTAGTAAAATATGAATTAGACTGAAACATACCTCAGCACATTGTCGAGCCCAGCTCATTGCATGAGCAGCTGTGTATTTAGGCTTAGGGCGGTTGTGCAGGACGTTGTACAAGGACCCTCCCTCAGCATACTCCATGACCAAACACACATGAGCACCCTGAGTGCATGCTCCATAAAGCCTCACGATGTTCGGGTGAGATACCCTCGATAACTGGCGCACTTCTATTGAAAATTCTCGCTTCTCAGCCTCTGAATTGATGTGCTTTACGGCAACAAACGTGCTCCGCCATAGTCCTTTCCAAACCACTCCAAAAGCTCCCTTCCCTACAACCTAAAGCAATTTCAATAATTTAAACAAAAAGTACTAGTAACGATGCAAAATAAATAGTTTGTTTATTCCTCTATTTACCGATAATTCCTGTATTTCACTGTAATCAATCTCCTCCACAAACGTCTGATGAACAGGCGAGTCTTGCACATTGGAAGCCATCGATAAACTCAATATCACATTATCAAATGACTAGGACTAGAAAATTATTAGTAATAACTAATAACTATTAAAATTATTTACTGGTTTCTAATGCTAAATGCTAAAAAATAATGATTTTTTCAGTGTTGTTTGGTAAAGAAGAGCAACTGCGACAAGGCAAGGCAGCCATCTTTAAAACTGCAGAAAAAAAATGACAAATCAAATGTCACAATTTTGTAGAGATGTCTACTAAAATTTTCGCTAAACGATTACCTACTTACTGATTCTAATGGAAGCACTTCGCATCACCATTCATGTTCGCGAATTCATCATAATTGCCCAAATCCCAAATACCTACGACGACGATGTGAAGTTCGTAAAATGGATTTGATGTCTTATCATATCATTTATTAAAAAAGAAGCTGAAGAAGGTCTCAAATAATGACCTCACAATGGTTTCACAGTGGCGAATTGAGGCAGCTACTGGGGTTTCAATAAGTACCTACCTACAGTAAAAACAATATTAGTAGCGACAAACGAACCAAACATGCTAGGTTCTAGTATGGCACCTGTTTTTACCTATATTATTATTTTAGGTACCTATCCATTTAAATCACTACTTACATACTTACCCATTAAGTGGGTGTAGGTATGTAGGTAGGTCCTAAAACAAATCTCTTACAGTTAGGTAGGTAACGACTTTAAAGCGATTGCGTATCTTCTTTCCTACTTGTACCAAAATTGCGCTTGCACAGTCCTTATTACTCCCGCTCCTAGACTGCGCAGACGCCATTTATCGCGATCTAACTGAAGACCAACTCAACAAGCTTGAGCGTCTTCAGAACTAGGTACTCCATTAGATTCTTATTTGGCCTGCGTAAGTTTTACCATATCTCTGAGTACCGAAACAGGCTCAAGTGGCTACCTATACGTCTTTGCCGGAATGCTCATATTCTTAATATTCTTAATATCCTTTATGTCCTGTTCTTTTCCTTTCATCAACACCATCTTATCTAAAAGACCGTTTTGAGTTTCTCCATCTGTCCCATTCACGATCGCTTCGCTCCTCTGGTACCTACTCTTCTTTTAAAAATTCCATCGCACACTTCCCAGTTCTATGGTGAGTCCTTCACTTTGCAGGCCGCCAGACTCTGAAACGCCCTTCCTGTTTCTATCCGACAAGCTAAATCCATCTTCAAAATTGTCTCTCAAAAACTCTTGTTTTCTTGTGTCTTTTTTGCCCTATTTTTTTAATTATTGTAGTTTCTGTTTTTAAAGTAGGTACATACCTACTTCTATTATTTTTGATACTTCATCAATTACGCCACCGTCAGCTTCAATACGTACCGATCTTATGCATCCAAAGGTTGCCTGGAAGAGATCGCTGTTAGCGATAATGCCACCGATTGTGCAACATTAGATATAATTAGTATTAAGTTCTTGTTTTATAAATGTATTGATGGTGCAATAAAGTTATATTTTATTCTATAATAGAATATAACTTTATTGCACCATCAATCATCGCATGAATAGAATAGTATAATAATGCGTAAGATAGTTACATTACATTGTAATGCTCTAGTAAAATAAGCTCTATATTAAACTCACCTTTAGCGAGAAGCATAATTATCTAAGCCCGGGCGAATAATCATGGCGCCGAATGCAATTGTCGCACTTAACCACAACTGTCAAATCTGACAGTTCTTCTATACAAAAATTTGACATTTCTTGCCATGTATATCGAGTGATTAAGCCATCTGACAAGAAGAAGAAGAAGAAGAGTGATTTAATGGCGAACATTGGCTTCCTGGGCAGCAGGGAAGTATCAAGTTCCAAGCCAGCTGTGCGATTATGTGACTAAAATCTCCCATTCCCATTGAATGGGTCATCGGGGAGACAGGGTAAAAACGATTTTGGTTTCCATTATATTACTTACTAAAAAAACAACGTCAACGTCAAGGTAAACTAACCTAAGTAAATAAAAAAAAAACAAAAGAATAAACTAAAGTCAGTCAGTTGTTTTACATTAGGTAGAATAAATCATACACCTACATTTCGTTTTGGTTTCGTTAGGCAAAAGGTTATTGACAAACCAAGGGTCTACTTTTGTTGAGATTGCATTATTCACATCTTCGAAATTTGTGTTTTGTCGTTTAATTTTAAAAATTAATGAAGTATCGTCAGTAAACAATACAATCCCGTAATTATCCTTAACATGAAATTTTTATTTTAGTTAAATTTCAGCCTACAAAAATATGCTGAACAAAATTAAGTCAGAAAAAGTTTATACAAAGTCACGAATAATAGTGTGAACAATGATGATTGATGACGTCCACGAATTATGGGGTATTAAGTAGATAATGTAAACGACTGTATGTAATTTTGAAGATATATAAAAAAATAATTAATTTCACTTCTGATCTTTGCCTAGATTAGGTAGAAGATTAATTATATGATAAGGTATAATACAAGATTATTTTATTGAGTTGTAATGAATATACTTACATATATATAAAATTATATATTTCTTTCTTTACAGCCTAAACACAACCCCAAAAATAGATAGAGAGATAAATAGATAGACATTTTAATTACTAACCATTAATAATAAAAAGAATACAACCCCAATATGGGATATCCCGTTTTGGGAGTATATGGCATCCCATATTAGGATACAGTCTATTATTTGACAATATTTATGATTTTAGATTTTTTTGTCTGTAGTTTCAAATGTATTAAAATTAGAAGAATACAATTTCATGGCAATGTAAAACATTACATTTTGAATGAATTATCTTGTTTTGAACAGACCTGCATTACAAGTTTGTTTTTATTAATGTTCAAAAAACTATCCCATAATGGGGCCCGCTCCCCTAGCTAGGTATTACTTATCAACTGTTTTAGTAAACAAATTATTTAAGTCTGTAATAAAAGACTAGGTACCTATAGCATTATTGGATAAGCTTTTTGTTGGTCTGTCATCGTTATCTGCTATCATCAGAGCCTTGCACTATTTATGATAGGTACCTACTTAACTCTCAATAATTCTGTGATATTTATGGTAATGTCGGCTAATAACAGTCACATAAGCAAAATAACACACTAAATGCTGAAAAATCTACTTTTATTGAAAAAGTATTAAGAAAACAAAAGTATAACTATTATTTTAATATAGTTGAAACAATGAGATTAATTTTTATATTACAATACCGCCCCAATAGACATAATAAAAAGTAACTTTGACTGGCTTTGTCCGACATAGCGGGCAATACCGGTCGGCAGGTTGACAATACCGGTCAGTCAGTTTAACGGCATAAATCACATAATTAAGTAATCTTTGGGGGACTCATATCCCGAGTATTCAGCATGGGCCCAATGCACACACTGTCTTGGCTCCATTTCACCTTCAATCCTTGCCTACTAGCCCGATGTTCCGACACCCAAAAATTAAACAAAAAAAAAGAGTTTTAATATACATAAAAAGTGATTGTGTATAAAAACTAAAAACTTAATATTTATAATAATTTTAAGACTTACGGGGTAAATAATAATCCTAAAGAAGTAATTTTTTTAAAGGGCCACTTTACTTGTATCCGTGACTTGCGGCTAATACCGGTCAGCGGTGACCGGCATTAACCGCCTGTGCACTTTTGAGGTTATTAGTTATTTAAGAAAAAACCTGTCGCAAATTGCTTGAAATCTACAATCAAACGAATAGTTAGATAACTAACTGGCAAAAATTATTAGGTACAGATAATAAATGTACCTACCTAATATGAATAATAACTTATTATTCATATTTAATTTAATTTTCTTTATTTAGGACAAAAAAACAATTGTACAATGCAGACTTATTTATTACCTATGTGCTTATTCTATGTGTTTTTAAATGTATACCAATCACATTATCCACAGATTACTACAGAAGTTTTACTTACTACATAGTTGGTTGTTGTTTAAAGGTTATATTAATGTAGGTTTATTTTTATTTTCAATATATTTTAGAGCAGTAATTTTACCAGTAGTTAATTTTTTACATTTAATTAAGACAGAGATAGAAAAAGCAAAAGGGTTGATATTTAATTATTATTACCTAATTTGTAATAGTTGTAGAATATTTTTCTTGAAACTAAGTTCAGATAGTAGAAACAGGTCAATCAATGAATTTCTTGTTATAAATATCAACGATGCGGCGCAGAGACAACCGCAGGCCACCATTGGTACGACGGTAGGCAAGTGGAAGAGGCATTGCCTGCGCGCCGCACTTCGTCGCAGTACAGAGCGAGGAAGTACATAACTTAATTTGTTAACGATCTGCGGGCAATCTAGTTTACCATGACATAGACCATGCAGGAGCATGGCTTGAAGAAGAACACGTCTGGATTTAAGAGTTAACATTTTATATTTACTTAATATATTTTCATATTATGATAGACGCATTCCTTTGTACCAATAGGTTTATGGCTTTAAGGTAATTCTTTTGTATTCTTTCTATGCTATTAATAAACTTGTCATAGAGTGGATCCCAGACAGCACAGGCATATTCTAACTGTGGGCGTAGAAGTGAATTATACAGATAGAGAAAAGTTGTCGGTTTTTTGAAAGCAGTGGTCATTCTCATGATGAAACCGTACATTCCAAAAGCGTTATTAATGATTTTATCAATATGCAAGTTTAGATGGATTTCGCGGTCCAGGTGTACACCAAGACCCCGCAGGTAAGGCACCCTCTTAAGGCGTTCTCTGCACAACCGATATGAACAATCAAAAGTTTTTTTGTTTTTAGTGAAAGTTATGGAGCTACACTTGTGAATACTAAGTTTTAACTTATTGAGTTCACAATAATTGGTAAGACGGTCTAAATCTTCTTAAAGGAGTATACAGTCGTTAATGGAGCGTATAGGCATAAATACCTTAAGGTCATCAGCGTAGAGCAGAAAATCAGCGTAACGAAAGCAATTATATACCTATATAATTAATGTAGAGAACGAATAGTAAGGGTCCAAGTCCCCTGCGGGACACCTGAAGTAGCTAGAATGTACCTGGCTGGAATGATAACCATTGTCAACAAGCTGCTGCGTTCTGTTAATTATGTAGAACGAAAGCCATCTCAAGAGATTTCCTCTTATTCCATTATAGGCTAGCTTCGCTAGTAATATCTCATGATCCACCCTATTGAAAGCCTTTTGAAAGTTAGGATATACTGCATCTGTTTGTGTTCTTTTCTCCATGTTGTCAAATAAGTTCCCCACATAGATCATAAGATTAGTTACTGTTGATTTACGTTTGACGAAACCATGTTGTTCTGATATGAGCATCTTACTGACAACTGGGAAGACATATTACATTTATTGTATTATTAATAAGATACTTACCTCTTATTTTCTGCAGCCAGAATGTTATAACAAAGTAGGTAACGCAAAACACACATGCGTCTTGTTGTCAGTGCCGTGCGGTTGGATCTAAGGATCTAAGGGGGGGGGGGGTCAATGCGTCGTCGGGGCAGGGAACAATCACGCGTCTTTGCATGTGTGAGGGCGCGTAAACGAAGTATTTTGTAAGAAAGTTTGGTGACCGGTATTGTCACCTGACCGGTAATACCCGACTTGACTATTTGCGTGTTTTTACTCTATGGTAACTTTAATAATAGTAAGTGTGGTATTTGACTTTGAGCAAGAACTACTGCTATTCACGGTGCTGTCGATAAAAGGACCGTATATTTCCTCCATATTTTGTAACAATAAACTAACTTCTTTGCATTTGAAAAATAACGCGACATCCCTAGGTGTTTCACCTCTCGCGTCAGTTGCATACAGGTCCGCCCCAAGGTCCAAAAGGATTTCCACAAGCTTGCAATTGTTGCTCATAGCTGCAAAATGCAAGGGTTGCCTTCCACCGGGTGCTAATTGGTCGTCAATCGCACAACCTTTATGCGCAAGAAGGCGCAATATTTTTTCGTCTTCTTCATCTGGACCACACATCATAGTAAATTCTGGAAAAGGAGTTAGTTTAAGGTCGACGGAAGTAACGTAGGTATTCTAACAGCACCATAACTTACATTGGTCAAATCAAACCTACATACCTACCTATCATCATAATCATGCAGCCTACATTAGTCCACTGCTGAACATAGGCCTCCCCTAATGAGCGCCATAACGCCCTGTCTTCGGCTTGCTGCAGTCCTTCGCAGATCGTTTTCCGACCTGGCCGGAGGGCGTCTTACATACGTTTGCCGAGTCGCGGTTTCCACTTAAGAACACGTTTACGTCGGCGGTTGTCCTGTGCGGTTGACGGTTCTTCGCAAGATTTGGCCGGCCACTTCAGCTTGCTTATTCTTTTTAGTCTGTGTGTATTCGTTACAAATCATCCTTCAGATAAACTCCGAGCATGAGCTCTTTCCATAGCTCGCTGAGCGATTTTGAACTGGTGGACCAGCCCTAACCGTGAGTGTCCAGCGTGAGGGTCGCAGCTCCGTAGGTCATGACGGGTAGGACGCCGGACGCACTGATTGAAAACATTAGTTGTCAAGCATTGCGGTATGGATGACGCGAAGACTCAACGTACAATAGTTTCCCAAACGCTGCCCACCAACTATTTTAATTGCATTGATTGGCAAACCGCATTCTGCAACTTAGCGTTTTTTCATGAAATCTCCAGCTTTGATGGTTTTTCTTACTCAAATAACAGAAGAGCATTTTATTTCATACAATTGGTAGGTACCTACCTAGGTATCTATTCTACATCCATGGTTATTTTTTGCATATTCATGTGAATTTCATATGACACATTTCAATTCAGTAGGTAAAAATGGAACTTACGCATAAATAATCCAGTATCCATAACTCCGGTCCGTGCCAGCAATTTCGCTCCGTGGTCGAACAACAGATTCACAACTCTGACTGATGGACTGAAATTGCGTAATTGGTTCGGTTACAATGAAATGATTGCTCTGCTATGTTCACTGGTGAAGAGCCAAATTTATGGATAATGCTGAGGGCGAGTTTTTTTATGTTATTCAACTCAATTTTAAAAGTTCTTTATTAGGTATATAAAAATAGTAAACAATACCTACATTTCCAGTGTGAGTTTAAAGACCTAGAAACAATACAACATAAAAACATTTACGGCGTTTTATAAGCCACAGACTTCTTAAAACTTTTGAGCAATTACCTAGTAATTTAGTTAGGTAGGTATAGTATTTAACATTTTTAGAGCTATCAAACAAGATTTTATTTACTTACATACTACTAGGTATATGGTTTATGTAATCCTTAAAACTAGATTACATTTTTAATTACGAATACACAAATGGACATTATCACTGTTAATGTTAATGAATTTTAAGTTTTATGTTATTGTTCACCTTCGAAAATGAGATGTCAAATGGATTCTGTGAGAGCATGTTTTCATGTTGAAAGTGGTCTCAAAATCGTGATTCAATAAATCAGCTCTTAAAATTATAGATAAAAATCTAAAAGATGCTAAACATCACAATGAGGATTATACCATTCGATGCAGATTAGAACCATCCAACTCTAAAACAAAGTAGTGTTTTGGAGTTGGTTTTGGTTTGAGTGGGTTTTGGAATCCTCTTTAGACCAAAAACTTTTCTATAAATTTTCTTGAAGTCATTTGAATAAATCTTGGAGTTTTATTTACCATCTCAGCAAACACAGTGACAAAGGTGTCATGCACAATTTGTCCTTCACGTTTGGGTTGACACCAGCCTCTAACAGTAACATTATTGTACGCTCATCTTCTGAGCATATTGCTAAGTGCAAGGCGTTTCTTCCCAGGTGATCTATCTGCTGAATATTCGTTTTATCATCCCTGTAAATAAGGAAGTAGGTGTTTAAATTAGACACACGAATTACTTTATTTTACTAGATACTTGACAATATTATATATATCTTATATTACTAAATCAAAGGTTATTTATTTATAATGTACCTAACTATATAAATGTTCCTTGACCAAGATATAAATTTAATTTTACGGTAGACGTTGCTTACTCTAAAAGCTCTTCAATCGTCTGGCTGTCTCCCATTTCAGCTGCTTCCAAATAAATGTTATCCTCTTGCAAATGCTGTAGATGAATAAAAGGATCGCTAAAACTTTTGTCAATTTCAGTTTCCGCTTCTCTTTCCTTACTGAGGTTTACTTCTAATGAAGACGAAGACGCTGATGCCACTGATCTTGGGGAACCAGGGAATGAAGGGATGTGTACATCTAGAGAATTTTCTGATAGTTCTGTTAGATAAAAAAAAAACATTAATGAATCACATTATCCATACAGTAAGACTAGTAGCACTTGACATCAAGAAACCACCGAACTATCTGCAGTAGGTATTGGATTAGAGATCCTATAGAAAATATGGTAAATTATAAAAAAAAAACTTGTTATGATAATGATGTCCTCCTAGCCGAATTCATTTATAGTGCACAAGTGTGTGCGCAGACAAAGGTGCACTCTCATTATCCGATGGGACGGCAGACCGACCCGACCGGATAGAGATCAGGTGCAGTATGTTCGGCTTAGGGAACTACTTTCCGTGCTTTCCGAGGCAAAGGGGTTTGCAAGGTAGTTATCGTTATCAACAAGCTTTTGCCCGCTGTTTTACACGCGTCAAGTAGCCGTTTTACGTAAATCCAGATCTAGAAATACCTACATAAGGTATACCAAGTTTCATCTCGATCTATTCAGTAGCGGCGCTGTCTCCGCCCAAATATTTCAAAACTTCACAATCTTTCACCTCTATATTAGTAGGGAAGCAGGCTAAATATAATCAAACCATAGATGCCTATTGAAAACAATTTAATAACATTCAATTACTCTAGTCTAATTCTATTAGTCCAATATTTGAGGTATTAGAAATTTTGTCTTTTTTTGTACGGTTTAATTCAAGGACATAGAAAATATTCTTATTTCGGTTCCTCAGGTTTGTTTTCGGGAGGCAGTTGGCTGGGTGATGATTTCAGTGGAAATGAGCTAAACTGTTCGCCTTCTACAATAGTCTCCATTTTTGGAACGTCTTCCAAAAGTGACGACTTCTTCTTGGTAGATATTATCGTAACATCTACGTTATCAAGATTCAATTCTTTATTTTGAAGGTAAGAAATAACAATTGACGCCGTGTCACATTCTTCGTTAGCATTAACGGTGATTTCGTTTTCACTTTGAAGATTTATTTCAATCATTTGAAGTTCATTAACGGAATCAGATTCGTCATTGTCAGGTAGAATTATGTTTTCGTTTGTTAAATCTCTACTAGTCGAAGGTATTCCTACTGGAATTACGTAATTTTTATTATGTTTTTTCAATATTGTTCCTTTTCTGTTTTCAACGAGTATTTCTTGTGAACTGGGACCACTGACACAACTGGAGTCCACGATGACAAACATCGGTTCCTTATCTTTAAATTCCAAATCTTTGGCTGCACTTCGAAAGGCGATGTCATCTTCGCACTTAAAAGCATTGAAGAAATCCCTTACTGTTGAAACGCTGTCTGATATGTGGCTGGACTTGTT
Source organism: Eupithecia inturbata (assembly GCA_963662085.1). Classification (NCBI taxonomy): domain Eukaryota; kingdom Metazoa; phylum Arthropoda; class Insecta; order Lepidoptera; family Geometridae; genus Eupithecia; species Eupithecia inturbata. The sequence continues at coordinate 8,928,085 of OY759195.1, forward strand.
TTTTCTGGAAGTAAGGAATTGGGTTGTTTGGATGATGACTTTGATTTATTGACCGTCGGAGCAATGCACTTGGATTTAGGAAGGGTAAATCGTGTGTACGAGACCGTTTGTGACTCCCACTCAGCGCGGAGACGCTTTTGAACGCTAATTAGGTTCGTGATATGGTTGGGCACAATATGCCTGGAGAACAGGCACCCAATTATTGCAGACAAGAAGTCTTTGAATAATCGCCACGCAAACATTTGAGTGTAAGTGAAGAACCAAAAAAAATATTCATACGTCGAGTTAGTCGAGGTTTCTCCATCGTCCAGCTTTGCCGTGCTAGCACCACCGGTCGAGCCGGTCGAAGTGGCGGCGTCCTTACGCAAAAGCTCGTCAGAGTCCTTTATACTTAAACTATTCGTTTTATTTTCATTCAACATCGCTTACAATACAAAGTGTCTTCAGGAGATTATTATCCTTAGGATTGGCAATGCATTGACAGTAAAGATTGACGGATTCATTTTGATTTGACAAATCAACAAACCCATGTTGTGTGCTAAAAAGTTCTTACCAGAGTAAGAGTCTACCTACCTACCTCGGTGGTAGGTGGTGACCACCTAATGCTAGTTTCATTGGGAAAATCAAACACGAATTGTAAGTAGATATACTACGACAAATCTAGTTTAATACAGCAAGTATAATCTTTTACACAGTAGGTAGGTAGTAAGTATGTGATATATAAATGTGTAGATACCAACTAACAATTTAACAAAGGTGAAGTTTAACTTCACTCCACATGTACCCGAGGGTAAAAATAACAATAAACACGTTCATATTTCAAATCTGAAATATCTGTTAAGTATAAATAATGTAAAAAATTAACATAAAATTAGTGACCTTCATTTTGTCAAAGAAGCTCCTAATTACTAATTTTAAATAGGCCTAGAGAATGTATAGAAATTAAAAAATATTTAACGTTTTACATCATACTATAATTTAATAATTATTACCTATCCCTAGTCTCGTAGATATCCGCTACGAATCGCGAACTGTAAATGGACGACAAACTCCTCGCCCACATGCACGCCTGTAATAGCATCCACCCGTCCAAAGTGAGCTTGTCCTCGAGGCTGGAAGAGACAAGCTAGCTGGTTTCACACATTTCGGATGGATGCTGTGTCCCTGGTGAATGGTTTACAGTATAAGCCGCCGGTACACCGGAATGTCTTGCTCTTGAACTCGAGGGGCCGACCGCAGTAACTCCGCCAGAGTGTACAAGTCGTCACGAGGGCGGTAGCTAGCCTGGTTCATCCCGTCCGAACGTTTACGAGCTACCATGAACCTCTTCATCTTATTCGCATATTGTCTCTTACGACGAGCCTCTTCATATCTCTGAGCCAACTCGGTAGGATTGGGGCCAACTGCGTACATATCAGGATAGGCGTGGTTCATGGGGACAGGTGCCATACGGTTTTGTTCCGAGAAGTATGAATGGTGAGGATAGTCACGTTCTCTTGGGGCGATCACCACGGGCTCGTTGTACCAAATATCTCCGTTTTCGTCGACTTCCGGTTGGTCTTCTTCAGGGTTCACATGTCCGTAATAATGGTCGGCCGCCCACTGGTTGGCGTACTCCTGCTTCCTGCGCTCTTGAGCTTCCCACATACTTAGCAAAGCTCGTACGTCAGCAGCACTTAAACCGGAATCACGCTTGCGACGTTCGGAGATGGGCCTAAAGAAATTGAATTGCAAGGTAAGTTACCTATTACTCAAATTCAAAAGTAGGTTATCGCTGTTTGTTCAGAATATAACCTGAAGTTCTTCTTATTTCCACCGGAGTTCTTGGTTGCTGTCTTGGCTGAAGCCGCAGCGCCGCCCACCTTGGTGCCACTGCCGCGCTTGCGCCGGAGGGCGTCGCGGTCGTGACTCATTGAATCTACTGGTGACAGCTCGTGCTCCTTAGATCTAAGAAAATGGAACCATATAGTCAAATTATTACTCCCAAAAATAAACAGGTAGGTAGGTAGATGATTGTATACAAAAAAACAGACACTTACTTCAGATTCTTTTTGCCGGATCCTTTGGTGGCTACTTTGGTAGCAGCACTAGCTCCTCCAACTTTGGTGCCACTTCCTCTCTTGCGCCGTCTCGAATCATAGCCTGAAGACAAAGCCTCCATTGCTGGAGGCTCGCCATATAGTTCAGGCCTCATGATCAAGTTGTCAAGTTCGCCATTCGATTGGGGAGAGTTAAAAGATTGCTCCACAGGTTGTTCATAGCCTTCAGAATTCCCTGAAAATAACAAGAGGTTCAGAACTCAGCTAGAAGGAATGCGTGTGAAGGGTGAGCTTGACTTTACCTTCTTCGCTGAGAGCTAGTGGGTAGGGTTCCAAATCATTTTTGTCGCTTTTGTTCAGGAAAAGGGACTGAGTATCATCTTTGGTTTGGTCCCAGTTTTCCGGCAATTCGCCAATTGGACCACCATCTAACAAAATTATGTTTGATTATATCACAATAGTTAAAGTTACTTAATTAGTTACCAGGCTCCAGTATGGTTTCCTCGATACAGGCTCAGCCTAGTGAGGAAACCGACGGAAATCGCCTATAAAATTAACTCAGCAAACTACAAAATGTACAAATGTACTTGAGGTAATGTTTAATTTATTTGTTACTTTAGATGTATTATTAAAGTTTAAGATAGCCTTTGTTTGTATTTGCTGCTTATAATATTTTTTTACTTTTTACTATTATAAAATGAAAGCAGGCAGTTCTAACAAAACATAACCCTCCATATTGCGCAGTAGGGTAAAATTAAGAATAGTCTTTCCTATAATAGCAGCGCTTGCGTAAGTCAGGCCGTTATGGTGTATCTACCTACCTAGCTTACCAGTAATAAGTAGTGCATGTTTGAAACTACCTTCTTGTTATTTTATAATATCCCTTGTACAACATGTTTGCAATAAAAATTTTACTATTAACTAAGCGTGTGCTTATACGCACTTGACTGTTTGGTCCTGAATGAAACCCTTTCAATCTGTCTGTAAAAAGCATAAGTAATATCTGTAGATATGGTACGTTCTCCCGGCGCTTACTCAACAACTGGCCTTTATTACATTTCATTACACGCAAACACTCTCTCACAATTATATTTCCAATCTTGTGCAATAATTATAATGAATAAACACGAGGGCATTGATGTAGTCTTTTAGTCAATAAATCACACTAAAGTACGAAGTAGCAAGCACGCGTAACACGAACGCTCCGGTCTGACTATGACTGAGGTGGGTGGACCTAATTGCACCTAATTTGAGCCTTCCACTTTCGAGAGAATGGTACCTCATCTTCCCTTTTTTACTTAAATTGACGGTAAAAAGTATTAAAAAGTCACTTTATAAAATTTGGAAAGAGCCCTGGAAGGCAATTCTCGCCAATAGAACACTCGATAATTAAGGCAAGAACTGTCTAATTTGACAGTTTTTATATAAACGATCTGTGTTTTATTGGCGAGAATTGGAAAACTGTCAAATTTGACAGTTCTTGCCATAAAAGCGAGATATGCCTTCCTGTGCGGCGTCGTGTTGAAGATGCGCAGAGTGGACACCTGTTGCTAAAAATAGAACGCAACCCCTCCCGGCTCCCGGTCAATCGATAACCGTTAAGAATATCGATTTCAAAAAATAAAAAGGGACAACACTTATCTCGATACCTCCCCGTACCGACTGAACAAAATAAACGCAGGATTTGAATTTGGTAAAGGAGTGTTGCTGTTATGTAGGTACCTACACCTAACTACGCAGAATATAATTTTCTTACCTCTGCTATTAGGAGTAGGCAGGGCGTTCCCAACGATGAGAACCGCGGCGACCGCGGTCAAACTGACTAGAATCATTACGGATGATAATCAATGAGTAAAACAATTAAAAGGGTCTGGTCAAGGAGCAAACGACTGCGAGGGGACCGCAGGCAAGACCGAGTGCCGTACAAGCGCCCCGGTAGAGAGGAAACCAAGCCGCTCCCGTCGATAATTTCGCGACATGCGCAGTGGATGGATAGTGCAGGGACGGCGCTAAGAATGTTTTCGTAGGTTACCTGACCAGCTGTGCAATTACGTAAAAAATATCCATCCTATAATATACATTTGAAAGCCTTTTGCGTTCAAAGTCCATTGCCTTGAAAGCCATTTCAATGGTCATATCCATACAATAGCAAATTATGAAGGCAAATGTCAATATAGGATGGGTGGCTTTGCGTAATCGCACAGCTAAAGCTTTAGCCGACTGAATAGAGCTCCCTCTCGTTATAAGGGCAAGGACATCATGTTGCCGAACTAGGGCAGAAACTTGATATTGCCGCCCTTTGGAGAAAAGCTTTGGCGTCTCCAAAAAAGTCCTTGGATAAATGATATAACGGTGAGCGGAGCAAGCTACGAAAATTTTTGATTGTGTTCAACAGTTCTTAAGAAATAGCAAATATCTGCATTGTATTTAGGTACATGCTTATTCTAAATGGTTGAATAGATATTGAATTGCAAGCCATTCAATCAAGATTAATATGACCTTATGACCCAATGTCTGCTCCCTTAATTCAGCCCTGTCCTGTGACGTCTGTTCGAACTCTGTTGTTCTCAGCTTAGCACAGGCCCTTCATAAAATAAATAGGTAGGTCTTATTGAGCGGAAGATAGGACGAGACTGGAAAGGCGTCGGCGTCCATTAATCACATGACATTAAGCATAAACACGCCCGCGATTCTAATTCTAAGGGCGAATATAGGTTGTTGCCACAAGCCTGTAATCTTGGAATAGGAACAGCCAGCGCTCTGATTATGTATTTGTGTCTACTTTGGATAGGTACCCTACCCAGTAGCTACTACCATAGATTAAATGCAACTATAGTTTGTCCATGCTACTACGTAAAAGCTGGTGTAGGTAGGTTTAATATCTTGCTCTACTAAGCAACTGCGTCATATCAGTAACAAACAATAATCAGGAAACTAGGTACATCACTATAGGAATAATTCGGGGTCTGTAGTTACAATGGGTGTACCACAGGGTTCTATCCTCGGTCCTTCCCTATTTTTAGTTTATATTACCGACCTGCCTCATCTTGTAAAGGATAATCACGAGATCGTATTGTTTGCTGATGATACTTCATTAATTTCTAAAATGAAACGTCAAAACACAAATTTCGACGATGTGAATAATGTAATCTCAAAAATAGTCCATTGGTTTAGAGTCAATAACCTTTTGCTTAATGAAACCAAAACGAAATGTATTAGATTTATTCTCCCTAATGTAAAACAAGTTAGGGCTGATGTAGCCGTCAAAGGAGAAACGTTAGAAATTGTTAACAGTACCATATTCTGAGGAATAACCTTAGTTATGTAGTAAATTTCAATGGGCCCCACACATAGACAAGCTATCGAAGAGACTTAGCTTCTGCAACGTACGCAGTCTTAAAAATCCGTCATCTTACAGTCGTTGATACTTCTAGACTAGTCTATTTCAGCTACTTCCATAGTGTTATGTCTTATGGCATACTGCGGTGGGGGAACGCTGCAGATATTAACACCGTATTTGTGCTGCAGAGGGGGGCTGTTCGTGCAATCTATAATATGGGTCCCAGAGAAACCTTCGTGAAAAATTCAAAGAAATAAACATAATGACAGTACCTACCATGTAAAACTTGTTGTACACTCATAGGAATATCAATCGGTTCCTTAAAAATACATAGGTAATTTAAATACTAGAAATAAGAATAAACTCCCTGTGCCCATAACTAGGCTACACAAGATTAATGTATCATAAAAAGGGCAATTTACATATATCTACGCTTCTGCAACAAAACATGTACTTACCAAATGAGTTGAAAAAATTATTATTAAATAAATTCAAACAAATTGTCAAACATTATTATCCTTTGTAATAAGGCTTACTACAAAATATCAGATTATCTAGTCTAGAGGATAAAAAGCTTGGGACAAGTTTTGCTCCAACTCGAAAACTAACAACCTAACAAGGTAAAGGTTTCTTGTTCACATCTTTACTTTACCTTAAAAATATTGAAGTGATTTAAAATCAAAGTGATCACTTTATTCTCTAGTTTTACTTAGGTAGTTTGAATTTTGTAACGTGTCCAAGAGTCCTGTAAGGTCTAAAGGAATTATAATATCAGTGAATTTGAATTTATTTTGTATAGTTTATACAGAGATGCGAAAACAGAGTTTGGTGCACCAAGAGAAAATACAACAACGAAAAAATTTTCAAAATCGACGGCTCCATAATTGACGCAGAAATCGACGCTCATACATTAAAAAAAAACATACTAGTATATTTATAAAATCTGTGCTACATCCAAACATAGAACCTTCTCCTTTTTCAAAGTCGGTTAAAAAGGAGCGAAGGTGCAGGCTAGGTAGGTACTTTTTGTCATTTATTTATTTTCACCTACAGGTTAAGCAACCCTAAAACGCATCACGTAGGTAGCTCAACGCATGATGGAGTACCTCCGGCGAGGGTCCAGTTTACGAGCAGCACACAATGGGAGATCTAAAGACGGGCTTCCTATACTTACGGCACAAAAGACTATTATGCTCCGATTCCTACAGCGTCCTGTTGGTGTTGCTTTTTTGAAGATCGTCTTTACCTCCAGCCTAAATATCAGTTATAGGAACTAGGTAGGTACCTACAGAGTATTCTAAGTTAACAGTACCTAGGTCTAGAACTCAGAACACGGTAGGTAAATAAAACCACACCACACGGAGGGTCCTGTACCATCGTACAAAACTATTTCGTAAAAGAAACTCTAAAAAACTTTTTTTTTGAAAGAACGCAAAAAAGCAATTTAGCTTGACGAGGTCACCCATCGAAGTACTGACCGCGCCCAATGTTGCTTAATTTCGGTGATCGGTAGGTTACATATCGTGGTATGGACGTTGGCCCCCTTAATTATTAAATTTATCTTATTTTTATTTGTTGTTATAGCGACGCACTCTGTTAAAATTTCAACTTAACGGTTCAAGAGATCCTACAGCCTTGACAAACATAGGACAAAAATAAAAAAATGGTATGAGAGCCGCCTTTAATTTTATTTATTTTTATATGTAGCAGCAAGAGAAATACGCATTCATTGAAAATTTCAACTGTCTACCTTTTAGGGTTCATGAGATAAGTAGGTACATCCCGCTGACGGGCGGACGGCGGCGCCGTCGCGCCGCCGCGCCGCCCGTTACGCTGCGTGCCCGAAGAATGGACCCCTCCATTCAACTCACCCCGTGAATGTCATAAGGATGCCGCGTAAGAGCCTACTAAGAGAATCTAACAAAGGGTAGCAGCCTCCTTCTGTCTCTACTGCGATCCACTGCTATGACTAATATGGCAAGACCCCCCTTGCTAAGCCTCCCCAAGCAAGTCTTTTCCGTGATGGTAGCGTACACATAATCGAATTCACGTTTGTTGTTATGCCTAATATTTAGAGCATAAATAGAGCATCATCATCATCAGGCCTCCCCTAACGAGCGCCAAGCGCCCTGTCTTCAGCTTGCCGCATCCAGCATCTGCCTGCAGTCTTTCGCAGATCGTCATCCCACCTGGCCGGAGGGCGTCCTACACTACGTTTGCCGAATAGAGCATAATTTGAGCAAACTTCAATTAAATAGCGCCTCTTTGATTTAAGAAATAATGACTATTCTTAGTGTTGTACGTTAGTATAACGATCAAGCTAGCGTACACATTTGCTGTGTGGTGCCGGTTTAGAATTTGCACCACCCCAACTCTTCCCGCGGCCGCCGGGTGTCGTAAGAGGCGACTAAGGGATTGGGGGCGGGCAGCAGCGGCCCCTGCTGAACAATCAACCTAACTGCGATCCCCAACCCGCATGCCCGGCGTGGAGATTAAAGGCAATACACCCTGAGATAAAAACCAATAAGCCCCTTATCAGGGGGAGGCCTGGGTCCAGCAGTGGACCAATATAGGTTGTGGAGGTGGAGGAGCGTACACAAGACCGTAGTCGAAAACGGCTGCAACGAAATTTACCTACACACAAATTTAGAGCATAAATAACGCCTGAGCTTTCTTGATTGTAAATTTCATAAGTATGACTACAGACAGAGCAAAGTAGAAAAGCTCGTTTTCTATAAGATCTATTACGTTTTTCAATAGGTACGCTAGCAGCCTGGCATAATGCCAGCTCGCAATGTTATTCAGAAGTTTTGTTCAATAGGTATCTCCGTTCCTATATGAGCAATCAATAAGAAATTTTGTATAGCTTCGGCGTTATTTATGCTCTAAATTTGTGTGTAAATTTCGTTGCTATAATTATTATAAGCCGTTTTCAAATACAGTCATGTGTACGCTAGCTTGATCGTTACCTATGCTACCTACACACTAAGAATGGTCATTATTCCTTAAACCAAAGAGACGCTATTTATTTTAAGTTAGCTCTATTTATGCTTTAAATATTACGCATAACAACAACCGTAAATTCGATTAGGTATGTGTACGCTACCATCAAGGACACAGCAGGTATGAGTATGAGCTCCTAGGAATTATGAGTGAGTGAGTATGAGTGAATGCTCCTAATAATGTTACGATGTATTAAAACCATCGATCTAAGTAAAAAAGAGGAGATGAGGTACAAGCATTTCGAAAGTGGAAGACTCAAATTAGGTCCACCCACCTGTCATGTGCTTGCTACGACGTACTTTGGTGTGATTTATTGACTACTATTTATTTTCTCTGAAGGATAAGATTCGTAACGAATACATCCGACAGAGAACCAAAGTTATCGACATAGCTCAGAGAATTAGCAAGTTGAAGTGGTTTAGGGTTTGCCATATCTCGTGAAGAACCGAAAACCGCTGGGGTAAACGTGTTCTCGAGTGGAGACCGCGACTCGGCAAACGTAGTGTAGGACGCCCTTCGGTAAGGTGAGATGACGATCAGCGTAAGACTGCAGGCAAATGCTGGATGCGGCAAGCTGAAGAGAGGGCGCTATGGCGCTCATTGGGGGAGGCCTATGTCCAGCTGTGGACTAAGATAGGTTGATGATGATGATGATGATTGACTAAAAGACTACAGCAATGCCCTCGTGTTTGTTCAATAAAATTATTGCACAAGATTGGAAATGTAGCTGTGAACTAATGTTTAGGTGTAGTTGTAACACAGGCCAGTTGTTGAGTAAGCGCGCTGGGAGAACGTAGGTACCTACCTTAACTACAGACTTTAGGTAGGTACATAAATCTATGATTAAAACAAAATAATTCATAAACCATTTTATTTTAAAGAGAAGGAATATTATTATTACATACAACAAAATGTAGGTACTTACTAACATCAACTAACATGTAAAAAAACAATACAATGAGCAAGTGTAGAATTAAAAGGGGTTCAGGTACCTACATTACATTAGCATTAGATACAAATAAATTTCCTGAAATCAACCCGACATGTAGAAGAATTAATGTATGATCAAATTTAAAAAAATTACAACTAGGTTTTTCAATTATTACCTCTTAGAATTCAACAACATCCATGCATGCTATAAAATTGCAAAAATATGAAAACGAACAATTAATTTGCTTGTACTGATTATTTATTATACATATGTCTAAATTTTACTAATTTAAAAACAAGACAAATAATTCATGATTGCATCATAGTTGTTCTCTTTATCTCTTATTGCTTGCTATAGATAAACAATTTTTATTGACGAAAAATATTAATGCTCAGTCATCTAAAAGAGTGTTTAAAAATGTATTTATTATAAGCATCAATCCTGCTAAAATACTTTCTCAATTTCTTCTAATATGTTACCACAACATTTTTAACCAAGCCAAAGGCTCACTCGGAAATCAAAATGATCTATCTTACATTTGTTATCATGTTAAGAAAAGTGGTGGTTATCCACATTCTGCCTACATTCCTGCACTTTTATGCCCAATTCAATGTGACCAAATCAAGTGTTGGAGATGTATCCTTTTCAACTGTGTGTTAATGCCACAGTCATGTTACAATATTCTGGCGTATATTTATATGAGAAAATACTTCCACTTTACCATAAAAAATGTGTATCAGAAAGATTGAAGACTAATTTACAAATTATTTATACTTTTTCTTACTCTTTTTACTAGCTTTACTACTTACAACTTTCTTACGCTTCTTTCTACTTGGTTCACTCTCAGAACTAGAACTAGAACTCATAGAACTACTAGAAGAACTTGATGAAGTGGATGAATCACTGCTACTGCTAGAGGTAGATACTTTCTTCTTTCTCCGCTTGAGAGATTTTTTCTTTCTTTCCTCCTCGCTGGAGGAAGTTGACTCGCTACTAGAACTAGAACCTGATGAGTCGCTTGATGATGTTGTTGAGTATTTGCGTTTCTTTTTAACAATGACTTTCTTACTTTTTTTGTCAGTTCTGGTCTTCTTATCTGTTGATTTTTTACTGACCTTTTTTGATTCATCTTTGTGATGCTGGCGTTTTCTTGAATCTTCTTTGTGATGTTTAAAAGATTTTTCTTTACGTGAGCTTTGATTTTCGTCATCATTATCATCTTTACTTTTGGGCGTTTGTTTTGAATCCGTCTTTTTCATCGTTTCCTTTTCCAATTTTTCTTCTTCATGAGCTTGTTTTTGGCCAGATACGCTTTTTGACCTTTCTCCTTGTAAATCTTGCCTTGGCTTTCTAGAAACATTATCATCACTTGTGGCTGTTTCATGCTTAGAAGATTTAGTGTGGTCTTTCTGTTTTGTATGTTCATGTCTTTCAATGGAAGACCTATTACAGCTTTGAGATCTACTAGAAGTTTTCACATCAACATCAAACCTCGCTGGTTCTTTGTTAGATTTAGATAAGTCTTTTTGTTCTTGTGACTTCTGCTCAGATTTGTGTTCACTTTCTTTTCTTTGCTTTTTTATTTCAAGTCCTGCTGCAGACCTGCTATAGCTTCTAGATACTTCTTCATCATATTCACTTTCCTTTCTTCTCGATTTATTAGAATCTTTGCCATCATTTTCAAATTCTTTTATTTGTTTCATAGATAGACTACAATCTTCCTTATCACTACCACTTTCATTTATTGGTTTATTGGAAAATCCTTCATCATTTTTACTTTTCTTTCTAGATCTACTAGAATCATCATCAATGTTACTTGCTTCGCTTTGCATTCTAAGTTCATGTCTTTCTATAGACCGGCTATGGCTTTTAGAATTGCTTGATCCTCCCTTATCATTTTCATGCTTTCTAGACCTACTAGAATCTTCCTCATCATTACCACTTTCGTTTCTTTGTTTTTTTAGTTCACGTCTTTCTACAGACCTGCTTTTAGATCTACTAGAGTTTTCATCTAAAGCATATTTAGCTGGTTTTTGTTTTGACTTAGTTATGCTTTTTTGTTCTGGGGACTTTCCAGGTTTCTCTTCGATTTTATTTCTATGCTTTTGTTCATCTCTTTCTGCAGAAGGTCTGCTTTGGATCATAGGAACAATAGAACTTTTTTCACTATGATCTTTTGAAGGCTTTTGATGCATATCTTGGCTTATATAACTTTTATTATCTTCGCTATCCCTTTTTTGTTCATGTACTTCTAAGGTAGGAATGCTATTGTCTCTAGAGATTTCACACAATTCTTGTAATTTTTCTGACTGGGCTAGCTTTTCACTGTCACCAATCTCTGAATTATATCTGCTATTGCTTGTGATTGTAATAATATCTTGATCACTTTCTTCAAATTGCCTTAGTTTAGAGTTTATAGATGCCTTTTCAGTTTCTCTTCTATCTTCATCATTTAACTGCTCATTGTTAGACTCATTTTTGCCTTCAGTCTTGGTTTTGTTTGAAGACACTTCGAGTTCTGGACCGTTTATTATTTCTATAGGAGATCTGCTCCTAGATTTTTTTAGAATTTTGCAATCCTGCGATGATGTTTCTGGTCTCCAATTATTTTCTTCAGCTGTTTCCCTCAAATCTCGGTATAAAGTTTTTGCAGGTGACCTGCTCCTAGATTTACTGAAGTTTATACTTTTGTCTTCTCGTGTAGGTTTTGGTGAGGAAAGCTTTGCATGTTCTTTTCTGATAATGTCAAAACTTTTTAACTTTTCAAGGTGAGATGGACTCCTTGAACGATTTTTCTCTCTGGACATTTTTATTTCTTTAGTACCGCCTCTGCGCCTCCTTGAATCAGATGATCTTTCATGATGTGACCTGCTGGATTTGCTGATGGGGCTTCTCAGTTTGCGGTCTCGTGATTTATCATGATCACTTCTTTTATCCCTTGAGGATTTCTCTTTTCTATCATGCCTTCGATTACGAGATCTACTGTTGCTTCTGCTCTTTCTAGATCTTTTTGGTGAATGTCTTTTCCTGCTTCTGCTTCGTTTTCTGTCTCTACTAGAATGTTTATCTCTGCTAGTATATCTTTCTTTTCTTGAGTGCTTTGCTCTACTTTTATCAGTATCTCTGCTTTCATGTTTTTTATCTGTTCTTCCATTTTTTTGATCACCATTATTGTAACGATTGGAGTCTTTATCTGATTTCACGGGATCCTTGTTGTCATTCAAATATTGCACTCCACGACCTTTACCTAAGTATCTCATTTTAGATACTGACTGTGAGAAGTCAACATGAATGCGCCTGTCATCTATCAGCACATTGTCCATTTTGAAGTAGGCTTCTTCACAAGATTTTTTGTCAGAGAATTCAACAAAAGCATACTGCAATGAATCACCAGTCTTTTTATCTCTTATGACTTCACAACTAACTATTGTACCGAATCGACTGAATATGATTTCAAGATCTTCATCAGTTGTGACCGGATTCAGCTTACATACAAAGAGAACATTTTCTGGGGGGGCAATATCAGCATCGGGCAAATCTCCCACAATTTCTAAAATTGTAGCTCTGGCCTTAGCTTCTTTTTCTTCAATCATTTCTTGTACCTCAGCTGCAGACTTTCCTTGAGCTTCATCAATGTCTTCATCAGGGGCTATCCTCCCTCCCTTCAGACGCTCTGCACTGGGAGATGGCGACCGGGATGGAGCTACAAGTCCGGCAGGGTTATTGAATGGGTCTTCCAGTACAACTGTGTGTGTTATCCTCACATCCCTGTAAGGTCTGTGTTTTTCATCACAAATAACATCATTTAACTTTCTCAGTACATCATGGCCTTCAGTGACCTCGCCTATAACGCAGTGAACGCCGTCCAGCGAGTCTAAATCTGGGGCTAGTGTGAAGAAAAACTGTGAGCCCACCATCATATCTCCAGTGCAAACCATTGAAAGCGTTCCGGTGTTTGTATGGCGGATTTTTGGTAACTTTTCACCAGAAAAGAAACGCTTCTCGGGACCTTCAAGAACTCCGAAAATGGACTCACCTTTTGTTCCCTCTCCACTTGGATCGCCAGTCTGGGCTATGAATCCACTTCTTATTGAGTGGAAGAGGTTGAAATTGTAAAATTTCATCTTGCAAAGCTTCAGAAAGTTGAGACATGTTACAGGACGCTGTTGCAGAAATAAGTCTACGGTGATATCACCAAGAGTGGTTTCAATTACGACAGACATTTTGTGTATCAGCTTTTCAACATCTTACTGGGTACATAGATTCTTTATACTTTCAATTCAAATTTATTTCAAAGATATCCAATTAAAATAATTCGATTGACACATCATTCTAAATTGACAAGAAAATAACCTCAAATAATTTCCAACCAAACAAAATCTAGTACGTAGGGATGTGCCAATGTTTTCATGAAAATCAGCGGGAACATGTCGGTTTTTTCATTCGAATAACATAATCGTGTTCTGTGTGCTGCCATCTATCTATTCCTTCGTAAGCTAATTGACAAACTTGGAACACTGCTAAGCAACATGCATGAGAAGCAAAAGCTCAACTCGTTCTTTGATGTAATCGCGCTTTAAGCCGCAAGATGGCTCTGTGTGAAAAGCATTTCCTCACACATTTAACTAATTTGTAGCTTGCAATAGTAACATAAGGTTGTGTGGTGCGAGAGTTCGTGTTGTGAAAGCTCGGTGTTTATTTTTTTAATGTACATAAGTAAAACTAGTACCTAAGTAACTAAATAATTTAAAGTTGACCGATTCGTGTTGGCGCGAGGTACAAATTTCGAAGTTGATTTTATCATACTTAACCCAAGTATGATAAAATCAACTTCGAACCGATAACGACGTTTTCTATGATTAAAACGGTTTATGATTTGCGGCAAATTAGTTTTCCGTTAGTTTTATTCCTTGTAAAAAGCAGAAAAATTTAAAAAAATAACAAAAGTGTTTGAATTTCTCGCCGAGGACAAATCACACAACATCATCTAGCCCCAAGCTAAGTAGAACTTGTGTTATGTATGGGTTAGATACCTAACTGATAAACTCAATAGGTACATTAGTTAAACAGTCAGGCTACTTAGGTGGCTCTGGCAAGTTTACATTCCAGGTAAGTAGGTGGGTTACATAAATAACATTTTTAATTAATTAATTACTAAGTATGGGTACTTAACTCACATTACACCGGAACTATATGGCAGGTACCTAGGGTTACCAGAAGTCAGATTTTTGTCAGGATTTTCCAGTGAGACATCTGGTAACTCTACTACCTGATCGGTCCCAATGCACAGCCTGCCCAAGTGCCAACCTACTCACGTTTCTAGAAAATCTAATAAGTGCCGTTTTGCTCACCCTTCTTCCGCCCTCGCCCTTAATAAAGTGAGTATTGAAAATTTACCAACCATTCTTCAGAGAATATAAGGTTAGCCCTGTATGAAAGACGGTATTGATAATGCCGAAGGATTTTCAACCTTACCTGGACGAGATACCTAGCGAGACTTTAAAATTGATTTGAAAACGGTTTTCGTATGAAGTAATAAAGCTGGTAGGAAGGATATGAAACAACAAGGTGGATATTACACCCTTGTTTGAACACTTTGAACGCAAGCTGTTCATTTATGGAAAAATAAAAAGGCCCCATCAAAATAACGTAGGTAGGTACACCCATGGTATTTCCGTGGGGTTTTTTTTTTGTAAGTAGGTACCAATTTTATTCATTCTAATGTTGTATCAATAAAAAACCAATTTCTAAAATATATGGTTCAATAAGAGACTAAGAACAATAAGTACCTATAAGTACATCATTTAAATTTCCCTAATATAGTCTGCGCTTATCTAAATCAAGAAATCCTACTTTCTGACAATGTACCTACGTAGGTATTCTGTCAGAAAGTAGGCTTTCTTACACTTTCCAACTTCTTTGTGATTTCGTAGCCGTAGCCTCAGATTTTATCCGTAGCTTTAAGGATGACTCACGCTAGACCGTGTCGGGTCCGAACCAAGTGTCGGTCGTAGCACGGTCACCGAGCCGCTCCCGTGCTTGTAACTACAAAGACGGGCCTCGACCTCCTTAAACAAACAACGACTGCTCGGGCGCAGCTCGGCGGCACTGTATTCATGCAACGGGCCGATAGCCGAGCCGAGCCGGGACCGAGTTGTTTCCGACCGTTGTCCGTTGCTCGGCCGTCACTCGGTTGCCGCTCGGTATAGCGTGAGTGTGTCCATACAAAATATATTATGTAATATTAGTTGACCGTGCTACGGCCGACATGCGACACTCGGCTCGGACCCAACACGGTCTAGCGTGAGTGATCCTTTACTTGTATTACGTAGCACAGCTCGTAGCTACTAGGCACGAGGTCTACGTCGTAGGCCTAGCCATGAGGAAGTCCACGTAGCTTAGCTACGTGTAATATAATCAACAAAACGTCGAGGTCTTCGTCGTCGTAGGCCTAGGCCTAAGACGTAGTCCTTGACGTTTTGTTATTTTGTGAACGAACGCTACTCCTACATTCCAGATAGGTATATTAGTTAAAGACTATAGTAGAAGCTTACAAATTGATTTAACCCTTTTAATAAAGAAAAACAAATAATACACAATCAAATAATAAAAACAAATTTGAACAAGTATTACAATTAAAACAATTAAGCTAACTGCAGACTGTTGCAAATAATCTAATCTACCTCTTTAATTATACATATACATACCTATGTAGTTTGTTCTTTACTTTTAGAGTAAATAAAAAAAAAGTTGTTTGTCTAATCATTGATCTCCGGAACCCAGCTTGGCTATATTATTCTTGAAGCCCCCCATTGCATCCACGTACCACGTGAGCGAAACCGGGTATATTAAGTTCGTAATTTTGCTTAGTTTTATTATCAACAGTACAAACTAAAGCTTTCCCTCGAGGTATAAGAGCGTAAACCTTAGGCATGTGTATGACGTAGAAACAGTAAACATTTGCACTGGTGATTGCTGGGGTGTTTGCCATTCGGTGGAGGCCATGCTCAGCCTCTTTTGACGGTGCTACACAATAACACAACACAACAGACAAATTCAAGGTTTGGTCTAGTATTATAAAATATGTGGTTTGGTATACTTGCTTGCTTACCTACAAACCTTCGTTATTCGATGTTTAGTTTACCACAGAATAATTATACATATGTATAGTACTACGTTTTCACGTCTAGGTATGTCTATATCAAAAACTTTTGTAAATTTTGTTTATACGCACGAGTATATTTAAAGTTTTTGAAAAAAAATAAGCAAATTTTTGTAGCTGGCTCTAACTTTAGTAACTATAATAATACTTCTTTAGGCTCTACCGACCAAAATAGGTACATACCTTGCCACCCTTATTTTTTTTTGCTTTTTCTTAGATCCTTTTAATCCTTAATTTAAAAAGGCTTTGTCAATTCCGTACTGACCATAAGTTTGTAAAAGCCATTGTTATTTTTGCTTTATCGAGCAATTTTTTACAACTTATTGCTATTAATCCCGAGCTGCCATAACTTTTAAAGGTTTGTACATAATATAAAATAGCAAGTGTATAACGCCATAATTATGTATGGATCTACATGAAAAAGCAATCAAATCGTGAATGCGCGTCAAACCGAGGCAACAAATAACTTGGATGTATTTTTAAGGAGGCGGCGGCGGGATGGGGCGACTGATATTTCCATACAAATGTTGCATAACTTAAAAAAATACGCTGTAGTGTCAGTGAACAGGCGTAATCTCGCATTTTATACGTTTCATTATACATAATACTTTTTTAATATTGTGAAGAATAAACCTCTGCAAATAAAATCTTGTTGTTATTGTGTTATAATTTTTTTTAATACTATATAAAATGGGACGGGCGGCATCTTAGAACGAAATGCATTGACGATACGTATAAGAAAGTTTTGTACTAAATTGATTATAATCAGTCATTAAAATTGGCATACTAATTCTACTCTAGCTGAGCAAACCCATATTTTTCCGACTTAATTTACCTATGTACGATGTATGAGACACCAAGAGGAACAAAACTTATATAAAAACACTTGTACGTAAGTATGTACATATAAAAGTCTACAAGGGATCAAGATTTCTTGACACGATAAGCTTAAAGCCAACAAGCCGACATCATAAACGTATCCGGAACACCCCACAGATAGATTTAATCTGCTTAGATCTCGCCGTAGAGTCGATAAAATAAAGCGGAGCGCAAAAATATCCTGTCTTATCGCCTCTAGGAAGATTACACATAAAAATGTTAAACGATCCCGAACGAGTATTGAAAAAATACGGGAAAAGCGCGGGAGTTTAGAGCTAGCGATAGAAGAGGGTGCAACATCAATAGGTAGTTAGAGGAACTAGAATTAGCAAGAATCAGTCTGTTGATCTATCCCATAGTGCTTGCTACGACAATATTTTATAGATGTAGTACATTAACATAAGTAACGTGTGGCCACATTGTTTTTGTACGTAGCTACAGATACATACAAATACGTTGGTATACGAAAATCTCCTTCCAAAATGTAAGTGGTTATCACCCGCATTCTCTTTAAGCACCACAAGGCGGATTTTAGTTTTTTTTGCCTATTTAATAGTAAGCGATCTCCATCTCCTTACTTTTTATAACCTAAGTTCATGAATACGTTTTGAAAGCTCGTATTATCAACCAGGTTAAGTTTTGAGCTTTCATAAAGCTAAGGTACAGGATTTTCTGGACTAAGTTGCAGCATCTTTTAGCGTACGATTCCTAAAAACGCGGCGGAAGCGCGATGCTCGCGATACTCCGCCGCGCCGCCGCCGCCGCCGCCGCCGCGTCGACTCTTCGCTGAAATCTAATCTGTAAAGCAGATGCAGAACACCCACATTACAATAAACCAACACTCTCTGCCATCATTAACTCACTTGTTTTTACATAACTTTACTAGGTAACAATCTAATTTCTACTTTTCCAGAACTTTAAATTTGTGGTCAAAATAAATCCTAAATACCTACCTAGGTAGGTACGTAATATCGTCTTATATGGATGTAGCGATCAATTGATTGTTTGTTTGTGCATACATTTTGACTGTTAGATTTTTTGGTATTCCGTTAACTTTTGCTTTGTCGTACAATAGCTTTGTCGACTCGACTCATAGCAAAACGTTAGCAATACAGTAGGAGTTTTTTGTAATAAAAGCTAAGAGTTAGCAGAGAGAGAAATATCTAATGTGGGTAGTGTTTTTGATGTTGTAGTTGCAGTATATTCTAGCGTACGGCCGGCCTCTAAAAACGCGACGGGGAGCGCAATGCTCGCGACACGCCGCTGACTCGTCGCCTGAAATCTAATCTGTAGAGCTGATGCAGAATCCGACACCCATAAACCACCACTCTCTGCCTTCATCAACACATTTGTTTTGACTCATGACGAAATAGGTTTGTTGGCTGCTTATGTTTCTTTTTCTATTTTCTGCCAGTGACCAGTTGATGAAACGAGACGACGATAAATTTCGAGATCGGCATTTTTCACGACAAATAGTGGCGAAACACGTTTGTCACGGTGCTCATCATTGGCCTAATGAATTAGTAGAAAGAAGTGAGTTAGTTTGCAAATTTTCAGCTATTTGCATGGATCAGCAATAGAAAGACGAGCGTTTGGTTTGACATAGATACTTTTCCGTGTTTGCCACTCATTAGCTGTTATGATTTTTGATGATTAATGGCCTAAGTAAGTGTAGGTAAATACAGTTTTTAAAAGTATTATTTTGCGAAGGTATGGACGTCGTAAAGTTACTCTAGAAGCCGCTTCAACAAGACAACCCAGCTTAAAATATTAAAATTGTGGCCAAAAATATACAAATCAGGACGCTATAAAATCAGCTTGTCTACACGCGCATAAAATATCATTTTACGATATTACCATAGAGAAGTAATGGTATAAATAAAGGAACTGTCGTGTAGGCGGGTTCCGCGGGCCGATTGGCTTCGATTATGGCCCCGCGGAGACTAATATCCCTTTCTTTGGCAAATGTTTTTTGGGGAATGTTATATTTTGCGTCGGTCGCAGCTGGTGCCCAGGGTCGTGAAATTGCTGGCGATTGGAGTGTCTTTGAAGGCACAGTTGGGATTCAGTGTTGCCAGGTGACCGAGCTTTTATTAGAAGTGTGACAAAAGTTTTTAAAATAATTATGGAGAACATTAATGATTTGAAATACGGCGCATTTACATGGGCATTGTACTCAGTATATACATGTTTAATCTGTCGTGATATTTTAACATAACAACGGTATAATAATATGTACTTCACTGTTTTTGATCGTTTGTCCGGAACAAGGAACAAGTCTAGACAAAGGAATGACATTCTAACAAGGTTTTATCAACGTAAGAGAAAATAATACCGAGTTAAGGAAAGGCGACACAATGCTCCCGTTTTTTCGGGAAAACGTCAAACATGGCATCACTGACAGGATTCAGTAAGTGGGGTCACTTAGTTTAAGTAGCCTCTTAGCTGTGCACGTGCTTAGCTGTGACATCGGCCTCACAGGTGCGCAGCCGGTTCTGATTGAAATTGCAAGGGGGATTTTATGGGCATTGATGGTATTGCCTTTTTATGTTCGACTGTAGTGGGTTATTTGGAGGTTATGAGACTTATGTGCTGTCTGCAAAAAATGAAATAACTCCACGATAGTTTAGTTAAAGTAATTTGATACTAACGAAAACGGAAAAAAAAACTAAATAAGGTTCTGTTGTTCTGCTGCTTGGCTATATGACTTTCAATTCAATAATCCAGTCTGCAGTCTTCATTAGTGGCACAGGCGTTTGGAGGCTTCTAAATATGCAGCAATGGGTGAAGAATGCAGTAGTAAAGATGGATTGTCATGTGAATGATGATGTTTTATTGTCTTGTGCCTACAGATTTGCAACAGACCACTCTGTTGCAAATCTGTAGGCACAAGAATCTCACAGGCAAAGCGATGCGGAAGGCACAATGAGATAGAGATGGCGGACTGAGCTGGACTCTCTGTGCGCCTTGGGGGTTTTTTTAATTATCCAAATACGTAATTGTGTATTTCGTTTCGGATACTCTAATTAGATGAGAGTACCTACCAAATTAAACAAAAAAAAAAAACGAAACACGCAGTTGCGTATTTTGGAGGATCATTATTTTGTTGAGCGATTGTGAGCCTGTTACATGCGTTCTATCGTGAAAAGTGGAAGAAGGAAAGGGAGGCATTAGCACAGCAGTGAGACAGTGATGGCAATACTAATAAAATAAATCTTCATTATGAATGTAAGCGGGTTAACTACGAACCTAGTTTGTGTTGGATGAACACCAACGTTTCATCCTTAACAATGGACTTCATCCTTCATCAGGGTGAGTGCGGTTCACGTCGCGCCCATTCTGCGTCCTTGCGCAGCACCACAGATTTTATAATACTCGCACACTGACTTGGTTCGCTGTTAACCCGCTTACATTCATAATGATTTCGTCAAACTATGTTATTTTTATAAAAAAAAACTTTAGTAGTTGAAACTTGCTAAAGGTTGGACAGTTATTAATAATCTTATGCATACCACTCCAGTTTCTAGATTTTGCCTTTCAGGTAATAAACCTTGAGAAACTGTAGAGCAAAATCTTGTTATTTATTTAATTCGGATTGCCATCAGCTTAACTAATTACAATAGAACATAAAGTAGACACAGAAAGCTAATAATAGGCATTCGCTAATAGAATCATAATAAACTACCTAAGTGTGAACTCTAAAATTTATGTCGTCGACAATTGCGTAGGTAGGTACTTAATAGAGCAATAAAATTATATTAATAAAACTAAAAAAAGATACAAAAGGTAAATAAGAATGAAGAGTATAACTACATACATCATGTACAAAAGAAGTTGAGAGTCATGCATCGCCTTGCCCTGGGAATGCTGGTACTCAGATGGCATGCGAGTGTTTACAAATTTAGACGTCAGAGGGCGCTAGTTTTCCATGAGATCGATTATCAATATACGATACAAACCATCTTAGCAAATCACCTCTTATACCTTATTGAGATAGCTTATTTAAGAACGTGAAATTATCTATTCTATCGAACCCTTTACTAAAATCGGTGTATATCATCGACTTGATGACCATAGCCTCCATAGCCTGAGTGATATAATCATTTAGGAGTATAAGATTTGAATCTGTTGATTTACCTCGCTAGAATCCATGCTGTAAGGGACTAAACGTACTTTTAAGGGCAGAATAAACTTGATTCTAAATAATTATTTCAAAGACTTTATCAATAATCCAAAGTTTAGGGATAGGTCTGTAATGAGAAACCTCTGTTTTAGACCCTTTCTTACGGACTGGGGTGATATGTGCGGATTTCCATAATTTAGGTACAGTATTTGTTGAAAGAGAACTTCTAAACAAAATTGATATAGGATAAGATAAAGAAGAAGCACATCTAATAAGATATTTAGAAGTTATGTTATCAGGTCCAGGTGCTTTTGACGCATCTAACTTTTTGAGTAGGATTATAATTTCAGCTTGAAAAATTTCTATATTACTAATGTCAGAAGTGATACCAGGTTCTAACTGATTACTTTCAATGAAGCTGTTCTGGCATGGAGCGAAATTACTACTAGTGTTATTAGAATGTAGAAAAGTAGATTGAAAATACGATGAAAAAGCATCACAAATGGAATCACCATGCACTAGAGAAAGTAGCATTATTAAAAGTCATGGAACTTAGCATTGAAAAAGATTTAGATCTGTTTTTAACGAACGTCCAAAAACAATAAAAGTTATTTAAGATTGAATCCTCAGTTGATTCAATATAGCTTATGTAGCATGCTGATTCCATTTTTTTAACTCTAGTACGCAGCATTTTGTAGGTTAATTCGTCCGACTTATTGCCGTAGTTTTTAAATTTCTTGTAGAATTTATACTTTTCCGTGATGGTTTTTTTAGTGCCAATTTATACCATACAGGGTAAAGTGGTTGTAAATATTTTTCAAGGGTATGAACTTGTTTTGAAGATTATGAATACCCTCATTAAATAAAGTAACACACTCGTCAATATAGCGCGATGAAAACAGCCCTCCAGTCTAACTCACCAATAGCTTTATTTATCGACTCATAATCACCTTTATCAAATAAATAATGGGTGCGCGGCTCATCATTCAACAATGGCATTTCAAACGATTTCACGTTTATTAATAAGACAGGGTGGTGCGAATCTATCGGTGTAAGAGGATTTACACACTCGGAAACAGTTACTGATTGATTGGAATATATTAAGTCAAGGATTCTACCACTTTTTTAAGTTTGTTTAAGTTTGTCGGGTAAAAACTAAAATTGTCTGTAGGTAACCATGTAATACTACTTAGGTTAAAGTCACCTACGACAAGGACCGCATTTGTGGGGTTGACCGAAGCCACAACATTTAGTTGAGCAAGAAAGTTAGCTAATTGAGAACTGAAAGACAAACCATTATTTTGACCGCATAAGTAAATAACACATAAATAAAAATCAACCAATTTACGCGTATTGGCTTGTTTTATGCGTACACACAACCATATGTCCACAGCTGTGGAGTTGAATTGGGGTAACAACTTAACTTGCAAGTCCTTACGTGTTGCTACCAACACGCCACCACCTTTTGATTGACCCTTCAAACTATAATCACGGTCACGGCGGCGTCAAACTAAATACCTATCATCCAAAAACTCTTGAGTTAGAAATGCTATCAAATAACCACGTCTCAGTAAATATTATTATATCATAAGAACTTCAACAAGCACTACGAAAAACCTATTCAGTTTACGTTCACAATCCGCGAACGTTCTGATAGTAAATACACAGATCACGATCACTAACCTATTTAAGGAAATCGTTGTAAAATAATATCATAAAAACATAATAACATCAATATATGAAATAGCATCATATACCATAAACAGCCTGATAGAAGTGTAATAGAACGTTCATAAAATAATTTTGTGTAGTTTTGAAAGGTACACAGCTAATAACATTGGTAAAGCATTCGAGTTAGATTGCTAACTTAGGCAGTGTTCACAAACGCGGGCTAGACAGAAAACTTATGATTGAAAATTTTTACGCGAAGTAACATGACGAAATAGTAAAAAGATTGCAAATAAAGACAACAGTCATTAGCAAGGCAGGGGTACACAACGGTTTACAAAGAAGTACTAATAAAAAGTTAATAATATTATTGCTTAAGGTTACATAAAAATAATTTACGCTTACGAAAATTAATACTAGGATGCATTGGGGTTGCCGACATGCTAAACAATTTTGTTTAAATCATTTTCGTTTCTAATGACGATAAGTTTCGAAGATTCATACCGGCGGGCGTGGATTTTTCCATGCTTAACACAGACAAATTTGTAGCTCTTGTTTTGGGCAGTAGTCTTCGTCAGGGTGAGTAGTTTTTTCTGGTCCGCATTAAGGTGGCATTAATGTAGACTCTGATAGAAGGCCCTGAGTAGCCTATGTCCGTAGTAATAAGTTTTTCGGTACGCGCAGCTCCGATGAAGTCTTCTTTTATATATCTATTTATAAAACTAAGATCAGTTTCTCCTTTGAATTGAGCATATGAACCCTCCATATGTAGTTTATCTGGGTTTTTGGCACGACGACGTAGTTCACGTTTTTACCAATCTTTTCCACAATTGAAAATAAATTTACATCCTTCTTGATGGGCACTCCCTTGATTTCGATATTGTTCAGTCTCGACCTATGTTCCTGCG
Organism: Eupithecia inturbata; assembly: GCA_963662085.1. NCBI lineage: Eukaryota > Metazoa > Arthropoda > Insecta > Lepidoptera > Geometridae > Eupithecia > Eupithecia inturbata. Next base: position 8,952,138 of record OY759195.1, read on the forward strand.
CTGACAGCTCGATTTTGTCCTTGCTCACCTCGTTCTGCAGGCTGAGAACGGTATCCTGCAACTTCTCCAGATTCGTTACCCTATTCTCCACATTAATGAGCCTACCTACAAGCTCATCTAGCTTCTGACGCGTGTAGTCACAAGTATCCCTCAGCTCAGACAGCTCCTGTTTGGTAGACCGCATGTCGTCGCTGAGTCCCGGTAGGCCTGACAGCTGGTGTTTCATCTCCCGAAGTTCCTTCATGATGGAATCGAAGGAGGCAGTTTCAGAGGGCGCCAATGACACTAGTGATGGTGCACGGCACACGGACATTTCCACTGGGACTTCTTTTCAGGGCCATATCTCCTCCAAGTAGTCTCGGAAATCATGGCACACCCAAAGTCCAGGTGGTGATGGCAGATGGAGCACTGAACACCATCAGTGAATTGAATGAAGCAGATCTTACAATTCATTATAAAATTTGAAGTTGTGGTGTGGTTTATTCAAAATTACTAACAAAAAAAAAGTAAGCAATGGTTCGATATATTTTTACCAACGATGTTGTGGTTGGACGCATAAGCGGAATGAGTGATCACACGGCACTAACTTATCTTTTTATAACGTGTTCTGATTCTATTCAAATAAATACATTTCTCGTTTTAAGAGTAGAGGTACACCGCCACTTAATAATATTAATGAAGATATTTAATAAGCGCATTAGAATTATCATCCGGTAGAGTCGACGTAATTATTTTAAGTAATCTTCAACTCTAAGGGCAATTTTGAAATGTTTTGTATTCTCACAGGGTGTGTCAGAAATGATTTTTTTGAAATAATAACTGAGTTAAAGGTTCAATGTTCGGGAAAAAATGCCCAAAATACTATTTCCATATATGAAATATATTATATTCTATACATTATAGATGATTGCAACCATTTATTTATTTATTCACTTTGTACATCAAAACTTAAAATTACATTTACTACGTGCAAGGTGTTTAAGCTACTTTTGAACGTCCCTTTTGAATGTGCTGGTTATTCTAGGAATGCAAGTCAATTCTCGGCCACCCTACATCGCTCGGGGCATCTCTAATATAAGAACGGAGGCAAAAAGTAAACAAGGAACTCTGCAGTTTCCGGCAGATATTAAAGGCATATCTCTCTATTATGAGCGCGAAGTTCCGTAATTTAAGGGCGCGGCATATGGCGATGCGGAAGGGTTGTGTTGATGTCGATTGTTTTGTTTTAGAAGGTCCTAGTTTATTTTTTAAATTGCCAGGTTTGATTCTATGATGTTTCTAAATCTCATGTACGGTCTTATGGAAATAAAGCACTTTTAGTTTTGTTTATGGCTAAGCACTTGTTTCGAGGTAAAACGTGCGTAGCCTTTAAGTATATTTTTCCAGGTCTTGAACTACCTAAATCAACTTTCAGCATCATGGACAGTTCAGTAGTTTTGGCGTTGTTTGCGTACCAAAATATCCTTCACAAACTCTCGATTTATAACATTAATCGGGATACATATTGTAACCTTCTACTCCATATAACCCAAGCTATACGGAGTCCTAGATATTACGTTCTCTAAAAACAAAATACAGTATATGTTACTGATAGTCTGAAGAAGCATCGTAGCACCAATAATTTAAATTAATAAAATGTTAAAATTATGATTACTGGCAATGGCCTTTATTAACAAAGAAAATTACTTATATGATAAATGATTAATCATTTAATGGCTTGTATAACATTCTCAAATGAAAAGATCTACCAATAATACGCTAAAAATAAAAAAATCTAAAGCTATTTCAAAGGAAAACCATTCCACTATGTAGGTAGTTTAGTTAGTGGTTATCTCTCTCGATATCGATAGATGACTGTGTCCCATCTCTACAACACAGCTGTATGCACCCGAGTCTCTATTATAACTAGCACAGCGAAGTTAATACACAAGCCGTACCTACTCCTTAATAAACTACTGATAAGGAATTTGAGGAAGACTGAATTATAAATAAGTTTTATCACAACTATTATGTATTTATTATTTTAACTGGCAATAAACTTTATTAACAAAGAAAACACAATCAAATAATATAAATAAATTAAAACTAGTATTTAATTAAAACAATTAAGCTAACTGCAGACTGTTGCAAACAATCTACAGGTAGCTGCTGCAACTGATCCATATATACGAGTTGGAAGCGTCCCAAGACGCTGGATTTATCTTGGCTTCCACCTATTGGACCTGCAGGTATATGAAAGCTTTGACATAAAAACCTTTATTTTTGAATCAAAATAATCAAGCTTCAAGCTTTAATTGGCGCTTTAAAGGCGTTTTTTTTGTGTTAAACTAAACCCATCATTTATCATTTGTAGCTTGCTCATTCTTAATTATTTGTCAACTGTCATTGGTATTATAAACTATATTCTTCAAGAGGCTTGGACCGCCAAGGTCCAAGCCTCTTGAAGAATATAGTTTAGCGTAACTCCTCACACTCGGGGTAATTTATAAGAAATTAATTAATATCTCAAAAAAACTATAGTTGGTTAGCACATTCTCGTGGTGTACCTACCACGAGGTCAAGTAAACGAAAAACACAAAAAACTTTGGGGTCTTCTTTCGGACTACTCTCTCGACTAGCGCCGCGCCGTTAGCTCCAACTACAGCTACTATTAGCTTTAATGTTTCCCACATTGAAGTTTATCCAATCCTGTTTAAAGACTAAAGCTACGTTTAGTTTGTTTGACGAGAGGTGTTGCGTTGCTCAATTCTAAGGTGCGATGTGGGTTCAAGTCCCGTCGAAGTCGAAAAATTTTAAGATAATATTTGATTTTTTTAAACTTTAATGTTTACGTGTGCCTGAACTAGGTATAACAGCGCACTTAAAGAAGTGGCGAGAAATGATGGAGGGCTCGAATTGGGAAATAAAGTAAGTAGCGATATGTCGTTTGTGTCGTTGACTGAAACAAATCATGTGAATAGGCTATTGACCCCTAAATAATTGATTTATTTCAGTCAACGACACAAACGACAAATTGCTACCATTGTAATATATATGTAATATATATAATTTTTGAAAGAGCTGATACGTGATATACATATACGAGGTGTATAAGTGATTTTTTTATTTTTTTCAGTCTGTCTATACAAACCTTTATCCAAACATCTAAACTTTCACATTTATAATATTAGTGTGATTGCAAATTCAAACATCATAGCTCTGGGGGCTTGCACGGCTGTGAAGCTGGGCGAGTATCCTACGTGGATGGTCTCCCAGATTTGTTGTTATATCTGTTAGGTATTTAATTCAGAAATTCTAAACCGAGCACTATCTGGTTATTCACCATCTATTCTTTAACAATTCGTGTGTACAAGCACGATGTAAACACCGTCAGCAAACACGTAAAATTGGTTGTCAGAAAACATAATGTCGGGGAGCAAGGGTTCTACCCTTTTCCCTATTCTTGACGTTTTAAATTGTTTATTCGCGAACAAGTGTCAAGTTATTTATTCAACGTTGAGTAAGTATAAGTACCTACCACGGATAAACAGTGTAATAATTGCTGAGTTGAGTACCTAGCACGGATGAACAGTGTAATAATTGTTGAGTTGAGTACCTAGCACGGATGAACAGTGTAATAATTGCTGAGTTGAGTACCTAGCACGGTTTTGTAAGTTGTCGGAATTGGAAAGATTGGTATTTTGTTTTTTTTTAAACGTGGATTGACCTTCGTTTGATCATTACCTCACCTAAGTAAGTGACGATCTTGTCACATCTTGTGGCCGACAATGTAGTCGAAGGTCTAAGACTACACTCTTGACTCTTGCCTTGAGAGGACCCTATTGGTTATATACCTTGGTTGGCTATTTAGTGTTTTGATGGTAGAAGAGTAGTCTACATGCATTTACAATGCACACGCATTGATCAATTGTGGGGAACACCGATATGACGACCGATGTGGCGCGGCGGCCGAGGTCCACCTGCGACGCAGTAGGTTGGGGTTTGATTCCCGCCTTGGGAGAAATGTTTGTTCGATCTGCAAATTTTTGTTCCGGGTGTTCTGGATACTTTCTATCTATGATAAAAAATATATATCTATGTAATTTAATTGCATTTTTAAAAATTTTTCAAATTTTTCGTTGTTTTTATTATTTGATTGTAATTTTCTTTTCATTTTGTTAATAAAGGCCCTTATAATTTAATGTATTAGGTACCAGTCATTTTGTATCTATAACACAAGCTCTGTTTAACTTTCGGCTAGAATGCTTTGTGGATTGTCCAGCGTTATTCATTTATAGTATAGACTAGCTGCTGCCCGCGGCTTCGCAGGCTCTATTAGATATAGAGATAGACATAGAGATAGCTTATGTCCATCCCCGGGATACTATCTATCTCCATGCCAAATTTCATTAAGATCCGTTCAGCCGTTTAGGCGTGAAGAGGTAACAGACAGACAGATAAACAAACAGACAGACAGAGTTACTTTCAAATTTATAATATTAGTATGGATATGGATGGATACTGATAACTGATATACATACTTAATGCAATACATTACGTATATATAGATATTTTTATAATACATAGACAACGCCCAGAACACCCGTAACAAATATCTACAGGCAGATCATACAAACATTTGTCCCGAAGTGGGATTCGAACCCGCAACCTCTTGCATCGTAGGTGGACCTTCGCCCGCTGCGCCAAAGAGGTCGTCGAGTGTCAGCGTAACTAGATATTAGTTTTTAGGTTTCCGTACCCAAAGGGTGAAAACGGAACTCTATTACTAAGCCTCCGCTGTCCGTCCGTCCGTCTGTCACAGGGCTCTATCTCATGAACCGTAAAAGGTAGATAGTTAAAATTTTCAGAGAATGTGTATTTCTCTTGCCGCTATAACACAAAATAATAAAAATAAAATAAAAATACAAATTAAAGGGGCTTCCATACAAAAAATGTGATTTTTAAGGAAATGTTTGCTCTTTGTTTATCATGGCTGTATTTCTTGAACCACAATAGCACATGAATCTTTCTATAAATAAGTAACACCTACACTGTAATAACAACAAATACTAAAAATACATTAAAGTTGAAAAGGGGTCTCCAAACAATTGAAAATTTGATGTTCTTTGAAAAAGTTCCTTGATTTTTACGGTACGGAACCCTTCGTGTGCGAGTCGACTCGCAGTTGGCGGTTTATTTTGTCTGTTGCAGACGTTTCAGGTGGATACCTAACACCTGATAACTTGTTAAAGCCATCGTTCCTGTTTAATAAGCTAGTTCAAGAGTGGTTACTGGTTCCCCAGCGGTTGTGGTGTCTGCGGGCGCGGGTGACCTGCAAATTGTGTGCGTGATTAGGTCACCACAAGAGTGGTTACTGCTTTCAACCGGTTTTGTTTTGATATGCCCCCGCCGCAACCGCCAGCCCACTATGTGGCCGCACGCGATGTAACTTCGAGCCTGGGTACGACCATTTTGTGGTTGACCTTCGGGGAAGACTAGTCAGTTCGATGTCCTGTTACGTTTAGGTTTTGTTGGTCTGTTTAATTTTGTCGCTGTTTTGTGATGGGTTTTATTGTTTTGTTGTCAGGTTTTATGATTTTGAATTTTCTATTGGACTTTGTATAATTGCCTTCGCTATCTGATTTCAATTAGCTCATGAATGTCATGTAAAAGTTAAATTGGAAAGATCTCTGAAGAGCTTATCAAAAATTCCTAATGCATAAAATGAGCTGTAAGGCATAGTCTTGAAATTCAAATCGCGCGTTCCGTGACAGAACCGCCCGAGAAAACTTCATCTAACAACTGTCAAAATTCGCGCCCATTTCCCGCTCTTTACGCATGCGTGAACGAAGAGCGTGGATATATCTGACCTCTCTGTCTTCTTGAACGAGGTCTGCGGGTCGCGGCTAACCCCGGCGCGAGGTTTGCGGCGGGAAAAATGTGTGTTTCGGTGTGCCGATGGCGGGCCGCCGCAGCCTCAGCCCCGCCCAGAGACGCCCGCGCCCGCTAACGCGTCTTGAGCCACTTAGCCGGTAAGACGATGGGCACACTGCGGCACACAGCGGGAAACTCGAAGATTCATACAGTTTCTTAGAACTTTAAATGTTTCTACTTAGGTATAGAGGCGAGGAAATGCTCTACATTTCCCTCGCTTTGTACAAGAGAGACAAATAAACTATGATAGATTTTTTGTTGAACGTAAGTTATTCTGATCGAAAAAAGTTCGCTGTTAGGGACTGCTGATATGAGATGATTGATAAACCGATGAAATTAAAAGCTGTTTTCCTGGAAAGCAATTTGATTGCTACCTAACGATGTGAATATGACCTTGATCTCTATCAGCTGATTCGATCTTGCTTCTTCTAGGACTTTAGGTGGCTAGGAGATGGATAAGTTTGAGAGTATTTGTAGCAAACAGTGTCAAATTTATCTTGGACTATGAGTTAGGAGTGAGTCTGGAGCAATTCAGCCGATGGAAACCGTGTTTCCACGTCTGTGAACGCTGTCTTAGCATCTGGCCAGATATGGAGCCGCGAGCTGTCAAAATGGAGTGGGAAAAAAGGCGGGAATGTGGCATCGCTTTATGTGTAGCTCGTCATTGCGCTAGACAGAGAGCTTTCCATCTGAGGTCACGTATTAGAGCGGGACGCCGAACACTACGCGGTTTATAAGAAAACCCAAGACGTTGGGCGTGTTTGGCGGGTGGGCGTATGGGTTATAAAGATGTGGTGGTGTGGTTCAGTGTGTGCGTTGTGGACACCGTGTGGCTAAGCGGTTGGAGGTGCGTCTGTGTGTGTGCGAGTAGGTACAAGCCTATCCGTTTGTCAACGATACGACGCTAGCGGCTTAGGCTTTAGTTATTAAAGTGCGCAGTTAAATTTTACGACGGTATAAAATTTCCATTGTCGGCTTGCTGGAGGGCGCGTTAAGGTTCTTATGAGGCGTTACTTGGCTTGGCAGAAATTTCCATTTCGCCTACAGCTCGTAGGCTCGAAGCAATATGCTACGCCGTAGCACGATACTCGAATTATATCTTTCTATTAGTTGGTTTACTCACTAATATTAAGGTACATACATATGTCATAGAAAACTATCAGTCTCTTAAAATAATCTACCCCTTATTAAAACATTATGGAGATACTAGCTGCTGCCCGCGGCTTCACATGCTCTTTTCCAAGTTATAAAGCAACCTACGTCCGTCCCCAAGATACCATCTATCTCCATGCCAAATTTCATTAAGATCCTTTCAGCCGTTTAGGCGTGAAAAGGTAACAGACAGACAGACAGAGTTACTTTCGAATTTATAATATTAGTATCGATTAAGTATGAGTTCTCTGAAATTGAGCTAATTAGCTTCTTAGGTATGGTTCGGTTCGAAACAAAAAGAAATGAAAAATGTAACAACTGCTCGAAAAACAACGCGGAAGAAACCTAATTACTCTTCCGTTTGGTTTTAGTTCTACCTTTTGGAATTTCAGTTACATAACTACCTTTTGCGTTTTGTACGGTAATTTGTTTGGTAAGTTTGTTTAAAAATCTTGAAGGTCCGATTTTTTATTTACCTTAAAAAAAACATTCACATCCTATAAAACCGAAAGAGTACAGATCGACAACATTCACGTACTATGTGCTTTCCAAGACCCTTCAAATTGCGAAATCTACTCCCCCGTCCATATACGTCGCCATATGGTTAGATCGTCAGGCTAACACGTTCGCCTGCCTGTCACACCTAACTATCTCTTTTAATACTTATTTGTGCCGCACTCACACATACAGCCGTCCCCCTGTCGCCTGCAGCATCTTACCAGTGTGGGTGAACTTCTTTCGTGCCCCTGTGTGCGCGAGAATTTCTTTCGAGACGTAATAAGGGGACGGTTTTCTTTCCCGCTAAGGTTTTAATGTCGACCACGTTTCGGTGGCGGACGCGCGCGCTTTTCCGCGGTCAGCGAGCGAAACTTTTTTTTTGTGCGGTTGTTGTGCTGTGTTCTATTTTTGAAGTAGTTTTTTTCTTTTTTCGAGGTAAAGAAAAAAGTTCTAACTTTTTATTGCTATCTTCTTTCTTGTCATCACGTGTATTCATTCGACAAATGGAAATTAATTAGTAGAAAGTTCGCGTAAGTCCACAAACTTGGTGTGGGTAGGAGGAGCGAAGTTGCGTGTTGTTTTCGGTAAAACCGCAGCCTCATTAGCCTGGGCGCACACTACGCCGCGAAGATTAAACTCCGAGATAATGTCACATGTGATACTGCCTTTAGGTGTGGCTCGTTATTTGAATTGGGCTTTGGGATTATTTTACATGGTCTGGTTATAAACCGTTAAATAGACTAAAAAACTAAAAAAATCAGAATTTAATTTTATAAATGGAATTAAAGTCACAGTTATACCTACGTATATAAAGTTTTGTTTAGGTAAAAAAAACAATAGACAAAACATTTCTCAAAAACTCTCAACATGTATGTGGGTTATTAAAATGCTAATGTACGAAAGATTTTTCTATAAAGAAATGATTTTTCTTTAAAGAAAAATCATTTCAATAATAATTATGTTTCTGACAAAATAATGGTCGATAAAACCATACCTTTCCGTAATCCCACAATATCCTATACTAACCTCCGCGGAAACTTGTTAAAAAGTGCGTGAACTCCCATTAGGAGTATGCGGCGATCCCAAAAGTTTCACCTGTAATTGCTGAGCCGTGCGTCGTTAACTGTTGGGATCCCGCAATGTGAACTTCTTGTCCGCTTGTGTGTGCTACGCCTTAAAGGTTAAGAATAAGAGATTTTATTATTCACACAATATTTTGTTTAATTTTTTTAATTGTAAAGAATCTAAAAATTGTTTATTCGTAAGTTAAGTAGTATTTAGTATATTACTTTTAAAACTTGTTTTTGTATATCAAATAACAGGTAAAATTCTAACGTAAAATTATAACGATTTCTAACGTAGGTAGGTAAGGTACTGTTCTGTTCTTGAGGCCAAGCACAGTACTGAATTAAAATCTAAATGTATCTAAATGCATTGTATTATGACTATTTTATGTACCAATCTTTGTACTTATGTATTTAGATTAGGTTTAATATTTTACATTTTTTGTACCTTAAATATATATCATTGTGTCTAGAATAAAGAGTTATTATTATTAAATGATAAAATAACATGGAACGAACAAATTACAAAAAAAAACTTCTGTTATGTATACTTTTTTTTTCTCAAAAATGATAATGTTCATAGTCTAAACTCTAATTTTAAGGACACAATGGCAACTATTGCAAATATTAAAACAATGGCAACACTACCGTATACTAAAATATTCCTAACTACAACAAATTAAACAAAGCTCTACAAATCAATAAGCGCTACATCTCGGCGGGTACCCTCCGATGGGGTAGTGGCATTGTTCGCGCGCTTTGACTTGTTTGCGTGACATTCGAATTTCGAACATAGAATACAACGCGAAATTCAAATTTTCTGAATTCCTTTTTGAATTTAGTTTTATAATCTGCCAGTGTGAATATAACAACGCAGAGAAGGAACAGGCTGCCGCAGTAGGCATTATACCTAGATAGAATAGCTGACATGGTTGTCTTTTTTTTTATTTGAAAATAAGAATTGTTTCAATTGTTCTTACTTGATTTTATTATTTGATTGTAATTTTCTTTGTTAAAATGGTATAAAAAAATATATAAAAGAAAATGGTATTTAACACAAAGCTTGTAAAATCGAGAACCGGTAATTTTTATTCTTACATCTAATACAATTATGTTACGAAGTTAACAATTTAAAACGACTACCGATTTTAAGAACGTTTGAACCAAGTAGGCAATGATTCGATAGAACCACTCACCAATCTACGACTTTTTCAACGATACTATTACGACTTTTTATATGTAAATTACTATATGTACCAATTTTAAGTAAGTTCATCTTTCTTTTTTAACGGCGATGGCCTTTAATAACAAACAAAATAACAATCAAATGATAGAAACAAATTAGAACTAGTATTTACAATTGAAACAATTAAGCTAATTGCAGACTTATGTACATTGCCACACTCTAAATGGGTACATACTGTGATCATTACTTAAACTCACCTAATCACAAAGACCGGATTGTATGAATGCGATAAATATAATTTGATCGTTTTGAAAAATTTAAAAACGAATTCGAACACTTATTAAAAAAAAAAAAGATTTACGTTTGAATCAATTTTTTTGAGACCACTTCGAAATCATATTGTAGGTATACACTACTGCAAAAAACATTCAAATCTGTCCGTAAATGACGGAGAAATCGACGAACATACATTAAAAAACATACATACAGCCGAACATAGGACCTCCTCCTTTTTTCGAAGTCGGTTAAAAATACAAGAATACTGAGTACCTCACGCCACGGCCAACAACGCATTTAATAATCACCCGACAAGCACCAAAGGTTCAAAGCGTGATACTGAAGTGGCAACGTGTCGCGTCGGATTTAATAAATGACAGAACGGGACCCCGGCATTCCAGAACATTCTTATTTAACTGCTTGATTGTGCTAGACGTTGTTTATCGTCACCAATATTGCGAAAGGGTCCTGTATTTTTGTTTTGCTTTTAAAGTGCCTTGGGGTGGGATTTGATGGCGATTTAGATTTGTTAATATTGCTGTTTGAAATTGAGATCAATGGCGAGACAATACACACAAAATATACTGGGTTTTTCGGAACAGTCTTTATTAAAAAGCTTAAAAAGTTAGTGAAATAAATGATTGAGGTCTAAGAAAAAAGTTCCATTATCAAATAAATACAGAACTACAAAAGGTGGTATGAATTTTCCTGTCTTATGCAGGAAAAGATAATGACGCTGACTGTACCCATTTAAATTAAAGTTCCAAATTCAAAAGCCCTCCTAATTCGTAACACGTTCCGTTCAAAATCAGGAAGTCCGGTGGCCGTCTTGCCCGTCATCCGGCTAAGAACCTCCTATTTGAATATCTAAGCCCTTCTAAGTCAGGGTTTCTACCGGTAGAAAACCGGTAAGCTTTTTACTGGTAGGGTAGATATTATATACACAACTAGCAAACCCGGCGAACTCCGTTTCGCCACCAGATGGCTTCGTTTTATGTAACTATAAACCTCACGGAGCCCGAGACCTTTCCAACGAATGCAAAACCGTGGAAATGGTTCGTGCGTTCTGGAGTTATAGCGTCAGGAAGAAAAACCCGACTTATTTTTATATAGTAGATAAACAGGCTTATATGTTTTAACTGCTGTGAGTTGTTTTACTGCGTTTTCTTTACCAAACGAACAGAATTACATTTTTGGGGCGTCAAAACGTCTTTCTTTCTTATTTTATTTTATTTTCCAGGGGTCTGGATGTACATTATATCAAATATCTAGTACCTACCAATAACACAAGCTCTGCTTACTTTGGGGTTAGATAATGCTGTGGATTATCCAGCTTTATTTATAGTAAACCGACTCCGGGAAGCACAGGCAAACAAGCTCCGACAACCCGTTTTCATCATCAACTCCTCCCTTCGGACACTCGGATATTACATTTGCTGGCCATTTGTAACCGTCGCTGGTCGTCGAACGATCATTATCCATGTCTCGAGTCTCCTGGGCCTTGTCCCTTCTATTGATTCGGTCCGCTCTTTAAAATTGGGCCGATAAATAGGCCGAAGGGTTTGACGCGTCCTACAGATGTGACGTTATTAGGGAATCTTTGGAATTCTGAGGGTTGTAATAAGAAATGGTTGGGGTGGGGGTGGTAGGAGTTTTTGTAACGCTCCGTTTTGCATCACTTACAAATTATGTAGGTTTTTAACAGTTTTGTAAACTAAATCATATTTTAATTTTTACTTGCCAGGTTGATTTTAGAAACATTTTGATTAAGCATAAATTTTATATGAATAATATTTTTTATACCTCCCAAGAAAATTTCTAAAAAACAGTCCCCTGACCTGTTTCAGCACCATCCTCGTATGTCCATAAAATCGACAAACAAAGAAATAGAGCGTAAAAAAAATTTATAATATAAAAATACTTAGACATGATAAACATCAGACATAGAAAAAAAAATACGTATACATAACGTAAAAAAGAATAAAAAATACTCTTGGGTGAAAGAGATGATACAAATTCTGTAAATTCGCCAGCATGGAAATGAAGCCAATCCGACACAACACTCGACCGGATTCGAAACAAAGCATCCCAAACCACTGAAGTGTAAACTTTTTGTTAAAATACTAACATTTGCCCGCGACTTTTTGCTTTTTTTTGGGATAATAAGCAGCCAGTATTCGAGGTCTAAGTCTGCATCTACGCAAGATTTTAGGCAGATCCAGTACCTAGTAAAGGGTGTCTCAGAAATAAGTTCATTTTTGTTTCGCCTGCTGTCGCCACATAATGTCTGAAATACATTTGGCATGCAGGTGTTTTAATGTTCTATCCAGATAATTCGGTTTGGAAATTTTCTGTAATTCTCCTACAAGACTTAAAATATTGTAAGTGGTCGATTTTTTGGTACTTCTTAGATTTTCTCTTAATTTTTATATCCTTACTTAATTCATTAGGTTATAATCCATTAGTCGTCCTGTTACTTTGTTTGTGTAATAACTTTCAGTTGCTTTTTGATGGAAAGTAAAAGTGACTTTCAGAACCTTATTATCTTACATATTCATGAAGTGTTAATTTCCTGAACGCTTTGTGGCACATAAATCCACCCGATGAGTGTTTCACAGCGCGCGCTACGCCATGGGCATGCCTCACGTGAGCTGTTGTCTATGCTATGACGCATGCCCTTGTGTAACGAAAAATGGCACAGTGTGGACATAGCTTAATACGTATCTCTGAATTTTACAAGAAACACGATTCCTTTAGATTTACTCGTTTATCGTTGATGAAAAACCTACCAAGCGCAAATTTATGAGACACCCGTTAGTTTTCGTGTTGCCAAACATCTTCACAAACTTTCGCCTATATAATATTAGCAGGATCATCCAAATACCGGGCACAGCGCCATTGAAACAAAGGTCGGTGTAATGTATCTTTACCCCATTTGGGTTCCTCTGTGGAAGGGCGCGTAACGAGCATTACCCACTTGTACGGAACCCTTACATGCTTTATTATTTACGACCTACGCCCTTTATGTATGTTTTTACGCTAAGATTTTATAGCTGTATTCATGAGTTAGGCCGGAATCACGGCTGTGGTGCTGCGGCATGATTTAGAAGGGAGTTATAACTTTTCGGAATTGAAATTTTAGCAAGGAAATCTCATAAACTAACAACAAATACTTACCAACTTATAGCAAGGTATGGCGTAATTTACCAAGAATTGCTTACCTATACAAAAACATATTCATTATTTCTTTCTTATCTTACCTTTTCATAAAAAAAATCATACTTCAGCCGTGGCGCTCGTGGCGTAAGAATCGACCCCTCAAACTCAACCCGTGTATATCGTAAAAGTCAACTAAGGGAATCTACCAGGCGTAGGGCAAGCTTCCTTCTATGTATTTTTAACTCCTCTACTGCGATCACCAACCCAGCTGCCATGCGTGGTGATTATGGCAAAACCCCGTTTGTTAAGTGGAAGCACGTTCAGCTGTGGACGTTGGTAGGATATAGATAGATAGATATACTTTTTATTGAGTTCACAGACAAACAGCACAGGAAAAATACAGAACAAAAGTAGTATTAAAGGCATAAAGGAAGGTACATAATTATTACACACAGATTACATTATTAGATTATTTATTACACAAGACTAACAACTAAATTAATTGATATGTGCTGAGGTGCACCTCAGCACATATCAATTAATTTAGTACTTATAGCATGTCATTTATCTAGGTACATTTTGTGGCCAAAACCTCCCATCAAAAGAATACCATTTAATAAAAAAGCGCTAGAAAATATAGTAGGAATAGTTCAAAGTGGTTGATTGCCGTGTAATTTGCCCTTTAGTTCACGCTTCCTTCCTGCCCTCCCAGAGATCAGTGGTCTTCAGTTACTTTAAAAAAGTCGCGAGGAACCCACCTTCTGTCACCAAGCACGGTTGGTTAGCCACCGCGCCCGACTTGCTTTGATCTTTGAAACTAGACAATTGCTCACGAGCTATGAAAGGGCAATGGAGAAGGCAGCCGGTTCTTATTGTGTCCAAGTGTAAGAAGGCGTTTCCAGGGGACATATTGTATTTTACAATAGACTTTAAGTCGTCGTTCATGAACGAATCACGTCGTGTTTGATATCTAGCAATGTAGCCGTGGTGGTTGCGGGGGCGTGAGAATCGACGCCTAACTCGATTTCGTAAAAGTCGACTAAGGCAGTTGTCCTACTGCCGCGCCGGCGAGGAAGCGACTAACTATCGGCTACTTCTCGCTCAAGAAACGTACATTCCGTGTAAGCAAAAGAGATGCACATATTAATAGTTGATCGCTGACTGTTTACACTGCCGGCGAGGACTCGCTCCACTAGTTTGCCGCTGAGCAACAAAAGCTGTCAAAGATAATGCTCGCTCAGCGATACTTGCTCAGCGATGCTCGTTTGGCAGTCAGAACTCACGCCGTGTACAGTGCGGATCTGAAAGTAGGTACACGTATTTTTATTTGTTAAGAATATCGTACAATCATTTGAATTATCATTGTTGTCTAGTTAAGACGATGATGATGTATGTATTTTATGATAGCATCAATCATTAATCGTCCGTCGCACTCGCACACTCGCTTATAACCAAGCGACAAAACTATCGGAACTACACACTCACTTCCCGCTGCTCGCAAACTAGTTTCTACTTTCTAGTTCTACTCGCTTCTCGTTCATCGTCGGCTGTGGGACAACTGCCTTATGGAACCTATCTTTGGGAACATCTTCCTTCTGTGTACTCTTCCCCACCAATGCGACTGGCAAGCGTGGTGATTATGCGAACCCCCATCGTTTGGGAAAGGCATGTTCATCGTTTTCTGAGCTGATCAGGAATAAAGGAGTCATGTTGAGTCTTGTCTTGACCTACGTTTAAACTCTGCTTTAGAATAGGTGGTAGGTACTTTCTATGACCTCGGCTTCTTCGTTCGTCTATGCTGTTCATTCTTTGTCGTCACCATGCTTATGCATGCAATTCACTAGGTATGTCAAAGTATTGTATTTGCGGTTATTTATTGTGAAATATTACCAAGTTTGAAGCCTCAGATAAGTCAGTAAGCCAGCAGATCTCGGTAAAATGCGGTCCGGTTAGTACGTCATTATTCGTGTGACGTTATTTGACAGGTCCACATATCCTCAGCACACAAAAGCTGAACAAGACTCCCCCAAACAAGGAGTGTTTTGCCATAATCATGCATGGCAGCCGGGTTAGTTATCGCAGTGGTGTTAAAAATCCACAGAAGGAAAGTGCTGCCCTTCTCTGGTAGATCAACGGAGATATACCACATCCACCGTCTCATCACTCAAGAGATCGTATCGGCAATAACACTAAGAATATATTCGCTCCCCAAGGCGCACAAATAGGCTACACGATATGTCGATTGGGATGTTAAACTTAATTCCGGCAAGGGGTTACCCTACATGTCTTTTACTGCTGTTTACTTTGATTCCGCTATATTGTTACGTTTATTGATTGTTCCATAGGGAATTCTATACTTAATATTGTAAGACCTATTGCAATGTTTTTGTAGATAATGGGTATCGAGGTTATACTTAAGCTTGCAATTTGATAGGTAGGCACAACAGGTCTGATAGGTAGGTACAACGGGCTTAAATATGGTCATGTAGTAAGTAAAAAACTTAAAGATAAATATTTAAATCTCAACAATACCGAAAAACTTGTGTGGAAAAAAATCGTTTTAATATGAATAGCTTTAAACGTAAAAGTATGAGCTGGTTTTAAAATAGCCCAAGCTTAAAGAACAAAGTTCGATATCCAGTACCCTCTCCAAAAGTTAATATTAGCAGTACATTTGGAAGAATATTTCATGGTACTCGCATGATTTGTCGCCACCCTGCGCACCCTCGCCAGCCGCGTCCTGCCTCCGATACGGACTCCCTTGTGAATAAACGTTTAAAAATAGATATGTTTTGTTCTATTGTTTCTTTTCTAGGTCTCGTAGGGCAGATAAAATACAGATTTGATTCTAATCAGAATTTTTTCTTTGATCTACATATTATGAAGGAGAGTAATACGTTCTAAGTAGGTTATTTCCAAAAGGGTGAAAAACTAAACTTAAGCAAAATGAAATGAAATGAAAAATATTTTATTTACCTTAAAACTACTATACACAATTAGCCTTAATACTAAGCAAAAATTATGTAAGGAGGTTTTAAACCTTTAACGGAACTCATTGCATTCTACCTCTTTTGAGGGCACACATAGAACCTCGTTAATCTATTTTTTCTTTAATATTTACGTTGTTGATAATAAAATTACGTAATAAATTTTAGTTATGTAATATATAGTGTTGTAAAATTAACTACGTTTGTTGTCATCTTAATTCTGGCCAAAGGAACTCTGTTATTTGCTACATAACGTTTCACTTTCGTGTCAATGATTTTCACACTGATAACTTTTGTTACAGAGCCAGAAGATGTTTTCATCGAAGCCACCATCCACCAAAAATCACTAACGCTGTCAATAACTACTGCTTTGTCATTTGACGTATGTTTTTATCATCATACATCGCAGTTTTATCACTGCGAGACAAACACACAGAAAAATGAAACCTCTAGGTACAAAATAAATATTTAATTTGATCGAATGAATTGAAGAAAAATGTATACACAGTAGATAAGGATCAGAATCGTGTAAGACCAATACTGTAACCACCAAACACAAAGAAATAGATCAAATTTTATATTTTCACACAACATCACAAAGAAGAAAGAAAGAAAGAAAACTATTATAGAAGAATACCGAAATAAAAAAAAACGGAGCATGGATTGTAGTGAGTAATTGTAGTCGACCAAGGCTGTACTACGATGCATCTCTCAAGCGAAGTGAGTTCTACGACCAACGGTTTGGGGCACGAAGCACTGCCGTCGTATGGGCTGCCAAGTCAGCCGTTGACTGCGGAGTTGTTGGCTGAGAGGACCTTGGAAGGCCTGCTGGCGGACCATCCGGGGGAGTTGGTGAAGACTGGGAGCCCACATGTGGTGAGTTGAATTGTCTAGATCTCCCTTGTCCGGTTTAGGTCAGATTCTGGTTACAACGGATTCGTATAATTAGAAAGTAACTATTAATCTCTCTTAGTTTTTTTTATCTAAAATATATAGTTAGTATATAGTATATATATATATATATATGTATAAGTAGCTCACAAGTTTACTTGTGAGCTTAGGGTATAAATAAATAATGC
This sequence comes from Eupithecia inturbata, assembly GCA_963662085.1. Lineage (NCBI taxonomy): Eukaryota > Metazoa > Arthropoda > Insecta > Lepidoptera > Geometridae > Eupithecia > Eupithecia inturbata. Next base: position 8,969,452 of record OY759195.1, read on the forward strand.
TGGACAATCCACACAGCATCATCTAGCCCTAAGCTAAGCACAGCTTGTGTTATGGGTACTAGATGACTGACTTTTGTGACGTACCTAGTTGGAAACGGTCTCGTTTGACACGCAGAAGCGGGTTCGATTTCCGCAGCTGGACAAATGTTTTTAGCATCTGCTAATAATTATTCCGGGTCTTGGAAGTCTTTTTATGTATCATCTACTAGCTGCTGCCCGCGGCTTTGCACGCGCTTTTTAAGTAGCCTATGTCCGTCCCCGGGATACCGTTTACCTTCCTGCCGAATTTTATAGAGATGTGTTCAGCCAGGCGTGAAAAGGTAACAGACAGACAGAGTTACTTTCGAATTTATAATATTAGACTCTGGAGAATCCTGCTGCCCAGCCAATCTGGTGAGATTCTGTAGTGAAATGTTATCGTACACACACAGGCTATATGTATGTAATAAACCGCCAAGTGCGAGTCGACTCGCACTCGAAGGGTTCCGTAGCGTAAAAATCAGGCAACTTTTTCAAAGAACATCAAATTTTCACTTGTTCGGAGACCCCTTTAAATTTTCAATTTTAGTTTGGTTTTAGTATTTGGGTGAATCAAATATTTTACCCACACTAAGGAAAGTTCAGAAATATTATTTAAAATAAATATAATTTTAATATTCCTCTATTCTAATTTGCTAAGGACGTTAGAAATATCATCTACTTAAATAACCTAGCAAGGCAGCGACAATTACTCATATTCATGCTCTTTTTTTTTAGAAAACTACAACTCAATCTGTCAAAAACTGTCACCTGAGTTACTTGCATTCAATGTTACATGAATGGTAAATGAAACACCAAAACACTATTCATTTTTGTTTATTTACTCTTGCATGCATAATCAAATATTTTGGCAAAATCAGTCTTCATATTATTCTTAAATTTAAGTACAAAACTAACAGACATTGGTCTCTTGCGTTACCTTTTTACAAACACAAAAAGACAAGATAAATTTGTATTATTACAGTTGAAGTGTTTCTTAATTGAAGAAAGTTTCATATGTCTACCTATTATAGTTCAAGAGATACAGCCTTGACAAATAAGAAGAGCAACAATAACTAAAAACAATCACGTTTATTGCATGGGGATCCCCTAAACCTTTCAATTTTGATATTTATTTTATTTTTATTATTTGTTGCTATAGCGGCAAGAGAAATACGCATTATCTGAAAATTTGATCTGTCTACCTCTTACGGTTCATGATAGCCAGGTGACAGACGGACGGACGGACGGGCGGACAGCGGAGGCTTAGTAATAGGGTTCCGTTTTGACCCTTCGGGTAATAACCAAAGTCACAGTTGGGGCAATATCAATGGTGCCCACCATTTAGGCGTAATGCCAGGTCGTTTCCTACCTACTGGACATTTAAATGATAAATCAATATTGAAACATAATAAATATTGCTTATTATAATTCCCACAGGTGTGCACAACCTTGCCCCCTCACTGGCGTTCCAACAAAACCCTGCCCATGGCGTTCAAAGTGGTCGCGCTAGGCGAAGTCGGGGACGGCACACTAGTCACCGTCCGCGCTGGCAACGACGAGAACTGTTCAGCCGAGCTCAGGAACTGCACAGCTGTGATGAAGAACCAGGTCGCCAAGTTCAACGATCTGCGGTTTGTCGGCAGAAGTGGTAGAGGTAAGATACAACCACAGTAAAGTGCAAAGACCGGAAGGAAGCAAAGGATTTAATTGTATGGTTGTATGTCCTTACAAGCGCTCCCTCACCGCAAGCATTCGCTCTCTCATCTGCACACGTGCGATGCATCCACTGCTGCACGACAGGGGTATAGCCATAATCAGGCGGATCGGCAGAAGAGGTGTCAAAAATACATAGAACGATGTTGTTGCCCTTCCTCGCTGGGTTCCTTTTAAATTGTAGTCTAATGCTTTCGTTGAGGGTGCGCCTTATGATGTTATATGTACATCTGAGGCCCGTATTATGAAAGCATGCTCAGTGATCGATCTATGCTTGAGTAACGCTTTTACCATAGAAAATCTTTACTCAAGCATATACCGATGACTGAGGATGTAGGCACCGTGGCATGCTAAAAACACTTATTGGTAGTAATTGCTCTTCGAGTCGCGAGAAGTGTGAGTAGAAACAAAAGAAAATTCTGCAGTTAGTTGCTAAGATGCATAGTTTATACATAGGTGTTCCTGGCTATTCAATAGAACACTTATGGTTAGTCTTATTGTGGTCGACAAGTAAGTTAACTTTAATGTGACATGGTTATAAGTGGATATATCTTACTCTAGTGCAGTGACTGGATGTTACTATGTACTAAACACTTTGAACATAAAGGAGGGAACCCTTAAACAAAAATTGCCCCAAACAATGCTGGTATCATGTTATTAAAGTTAAAATTGATGATCTAAAAATTATGAATTTTGTAACGATTTTTTTCGGACAAATGGCTCTCGTGTTCAGCATTTTAGGGCTTCGAGATCGGTTTCGTAACCCTTATGGTCTCGCTCTGTCTGGCCTTTTTTTCCCTCTTTAATATCTCAGCTACTACCGCAGCTATAAACTTGAAATTTAAAACAATAATACATTTCGTGCGCCTTTACAGATTTAACATAAAAGAAAATAAATTACAATGAATATTTTCAGTACCTGCATATTGTGATGTCGAAATTTTAGAAGAGACCTACAAGGTCAAGTGGGATATTAAATGAAAGATATCGGTTTTTACATTTCAAAATTGTTTTTTTAATGTTTATTTGTTAATATTTTTTTTTTAAACTGGAATTGGACCATTTTGCTCCATATATCCGAAGTTTGCAGAGCTATCTATCTAAAATGTATGTAGCGTTTGCAGATGAGGATTTATATTTTACAGGAAAAATATATAAAAGTGAACACTGAGATACTGACTGACTCACTGACTCACTGACTGAGTGAGAAGAACACTTTTGCAGTCAAAGGTCAAAAAGGGGGGAATCATTTTTAAAAGGGGGAGGTACCTCACCGAGTGGAAAATCAAATGAAAGGTATTAGTTTGTATACTTCAAAACAGTTTTTGAAATTTCTGTAGGTTACAAACTTTTTGAAATATTATGAAAATCGTCAAAAAAATTACTATTACCCCTAATCTTCGTAGTTTGTAGAGCGATTCCTCTGAAATGTAGGTACGTGCCTACTATTTTTAGGTGTTCATTAAATAGCCAAGTCTCTAACTAGTACTTTGTACATATTTGTATAATGGCCTTTATTAACAAAGAAAATTACAAGGAAATAATAAAAACAAATTAGAACTATTATTTACAATTGAAACAATTAAGCTAACTGCAGACTGCTGCAAACAATCTACAGGTAGCTCAACTGACCCATGTCAAAACCGGTCGGAAGCGACCCCAAGACGCTGGCTGCATTGCTCCGCGCTTTATAATATTTGTATGATTGACAAACGCTCGAAACCGTAGCGCGCGAGTTACGTTCGCACTTGACGGATCTTGTTTGTCCTTGTACATTTTAAAGTAGGTTCTAAGGCTGCTTCTCTCAGAGGCGCCTCGCACAATAGTTCCCCAAACTAGGTTAAAGCCGTATCCATCAAGGATGTTTAAAGATTCACGAGCATGGATTTTCGTATACGCCTCAACAGATCAATTACCCCCATTGACTTAATATTGGAACAAAGAGAGACCTGTTGAAATATTCAGCAGGCTCCCGGCTTTATTTTTGAGTGCTCACTCAGGGGAGGGGCGTTTTTATGAGTAGATGTCTGCATTATCGTAAACATTCATATATGTGGAGTTTTAAATTTGAATAGGCTGATGTGCAGTTTACAGAACAACCCTGTTGTATTCTAAGTTCAACATCCTTGACTTGAAAGGCGCTTAAAAGTCTCATCGTCAAAAGTCGTGTCTCAAGTATTCGCTGCACGATAATTAGACTGGAATTAAAGGCGTAGCAATGCTATGACACATACATAAACATTACAGTACATGAAGATACTTTGATGTATTTTTATCTAGTTTCAAACAAAATTAATAGAGAGTCCTCTAAGCTTAACAAACAAGCTCAAGCCGAAACGTGTTAATATAAAAATCACTCAATTTCAGTGAGCTCTCAAGAGCATAAAAGGCTATACGTAGGTTCAATTGAGGGCAGCTGGCGGTCAACCGCCTTTGGCGTCGCGACGTCTACACTTGTGGCGATTCCTTACGTCAATCAAACGATTAGCGGCTGATTGGGGGTGCAAATTCTTAACTGTCCCAATCCATTAGGTTTACTTAGTGTTCATCGGAAAGCACACTAAAGCTTTTAAAATTATCGCTTTTCTTGCCTAAAAGCAAATTCTTGCCTAAAACACACTAAAAAAAAACTATCGTAGTTTGACAAATGAATGTTGTCCTGTAGTTTAATATATATATATATATAATTGAAGTCTACTATCTTAGGAATAACCTTAGATAGTAAACTTCAATGGGGCAAACACATAGAGAAGCTATCGAAGAGACTTAGTTCTGCAGCGTATGCAGTCAAAAAAAATCTGTCATCTTACAGACGTTGATACTTCTAGACTAGTTTATTTCAGCTAATTCCATAGTGTTATGTCTTATGGCATACTGCTGTGCAGCGTTTCCCCTGCAGATATTAACACCATATTTGTGCTGCAGAAGTGGGCTGTTCGTGCAATCTATAATATGGGTCCCAGAGAAAGCCTACGTGGAAAATTCAAAGAAATAAACATAATGACAGTAGCATGTCAATAATATTTATGAAAATTTGTTGTACACTCATAAGAATATCAATCGATTCCCTAAAAATAGCGACATACATAATTGAAATACTAGAAATAAGAATAAACTCGCTGTGCCCACAACTAGGCTACACAAGATTAATGTATCTTTTAAAGGGCAATGTATACGCTTCGACAGCAAAATACCAAATGAGTTGAAAAAATTATCAATAAATAAATTCAAACAAATTGTCAAAAATATCCTATGTAAAAAGGCTTATTACAAAATATCAGATTATCTAGAGGATAAAAAAGCTTGGGACAAGTTTTGCTCCAACTCAAAAACTAACAAACTAACAAGGTAAAGGTTTCTTGTTCGCTTCTTTGCTTCACCTTAAAAATATTGAAGTGAGCAAAAATCAAAGTCATCACTTTATTTTCTAGTTTTACTTATGTAATTTTAATTTTGTGACGTGTCCTATAGTCCTGTAAGGTCTAAAGGAAATAAAGCACTTTGAATTTTTAATAATTGTTTGTGCAAATGTCCTTCTCCTTTCTTCCAGCTTTCTCTTAAATATTGATCCAAAAATAGAACAGCTTTTGCGTCTATTTTGTCACATACAAACTTCGTTACACCTTCCTTGCCGTGCCTCATACAATATTTATCTTTGTTGTTTCGCTGCGAGATGACACATCCCCCGGTAGGTTGATATTTCTTACATGAGCCTCCTTGCACCCCTCCCGTTCGTTAGTTCCCCGCACTATTTGAATATGAGATGCGAGACGAGAGTTCTCAGTTGATGTGCTTCCTGATGTTTGCTATCCAAAACTTTAAGACTGGCTCTTGCTCATTTGGAACGATCGAAGTTGTGTACCAAAAAGTCTGGCTTTATACAGTCTCTCACAGATATTGATAAAGTTTTCTCTTGTATTTGGTTTTATAACGAGAAGTTGACCAAAGTGATACGTGATCTAACAAAGAAAGGAGTTGTTTTTGTACTACTCAAATGTAACACTATATTGTAAAAAGTGGTTCATATGAGTATAGTAACATCGTTTTGCATGTTACCACGCAAGGGGTTAAAGGTTGCAGTATCAAATTAAAACCAAATAGATCAATTACTACGAAGAGCTATAAGTGCAAAGACAATGAATTTTGTTTTCAGCAAGCAATAAATACTAGACCGCAGGGTTGCAGAGATCTCGACGAAATTATGTGCGAAACCGTGCACTTTCATGATTTTTTTATCGCTATTGTTTTCTAAATCGTGTTTCACATATAAGGAACCAAATACTTTTTTTTGTATTTTATGTAACTAATTCGAGTTTTTTATCACGGGGATCCCGTGAGTACTGAGATTTAGGCCTAGTTTGACAACCAAACCCGTTAGGTTCGCACCTTAATCTAAAAGTTCTTAGCAGAAAACGAAATAGTTTAAGGAGGATAGAGAACAAGGGTGTTGATTTAAATCCGCACAGCTCAAAGAGAACCCTCATTAAAAATTCCTTAAACAAACAAACGCTTTCGGCTAACGTGTACACGAAAAAACCAATATAGCCCTGAGTGGCGGCAAAAGTGGAAAAGAAGTTAAGAGGTGTCTGTTTGTCACGTTCCTTCCTGAACGCTCTGCTTTCCAATTAAGGGTAAGCGCTCTCTTTGTTTATCTTAAATTGCGAGAAAATCTCACTCAAATTATCGAGTGAAAAGACAAGGGGGAGATGGGCACGCGGGCACTGCGGATATAACTTTTGTTACGTTCCGGATAAAAAGTGCCGTTTCTAGCGCTGCGGATGGGGAGGGAATTTTTAATAAGCGGAAAATTTAATGAGAACCCCATTGCATTTTTTACTTGCCCGTCAGCGAAAACGGACAACTTCAATCGTTAGATAGGTAAAAAATACGTTTAAAATGTCTATAGTAATTTGTGCTACCTAGGATTCATTTATTTACATCATCCTTATTGGTGAAATTGTTATTTCAAGAATATTGGACCAATCAGTTCCACCACAGAAATAACCAGTGATTTATTTTAAATTAAACCTCATTATACTGGTACAAGACCCAATTTGCCGCGCCAGTAGTCAAGGCGGCATCTGCTAATCGATTGATTGACCCCACTCGATAAAAATACGAATATCTACCCTCTCTGCTCGTTTACCCCTATGTTCTTTAATTGCCAGCACCGGGTGACAGTAATGTGAAATCATTTGTGAATTTTTCAAGTCTGTAGATTATAAAAAAACCACTGTGGTGTACGTTAAACTGTCTTCAATTAGCTATCATTATCATGACCAACTCTCCCACTTTTGAAGTACTCGTGAGTTGTATGTACACTTCATATTTAATGACATTGATTTATGTACTTCATATTTAATGAAAGTAAAGTTGTAACAGCAGTGTTACAATTTTACTTTCACTTTTGTAATGAACTCTGAGTCTGCCCTGTTAAAGGTACTAATGATTTTAGTCTGTTATTTTAAATGTGGAGATTATGATGTGGGGATTATTTTGTATATACGAATTAGCCAAGTGCTGCAGTTTGCTAATGGATCATGCATTAAAGTTACAGGATTTAATTATTTGGGTTAGCTTTTACTTTAAAAATTTAGTACCATCTGCTGACAAAATGATGTGATGTAGGAGCTTATTTCGCAAAAATGCAGTAACTCATTTCGAATACCCCTAGAATATGTTTAAATTTCTTTATTAGCAAGGCTTAATCCAATGTGATAGACATTTTCATGTTACAATTTACCGCAACATTTTTCTTAGGTGGGCGCTTCCATTAAGGTTTTATTAATTTAAACGAGAAGCATCCAGCATGCAAAAAATATTCAAAATGAAATTGAGACGAGAGGGTGCGACTGAAACGCAGATACGCTTTTTGTTAACTTAAGATAGAGATAGCACGAGTTTCTTCATGGTTTGACCCGTCTTTTGGAGTTGTTCTCTTTTCCGTTTTTAATTATTGAACCACTCATTCCTAATTATTGTTATTAGCGCTGGGGAGAGTGGTGAAAATTGAGGGTCTCGCGAAGTAATATTGACCGCTCGGCTAGAGAAGGTTCCCCCGGGAGGTTTTTAATTGTGCCCGCTTTTGACTTTTGCTCTTGTTCTTGAGATGCTTCAATAAACTTGGATTTTACGGTGTCTCGCTTGTATTACGTACGTTTTATTGGCGAGGGGCTAAATTTTTATGCAGCTACCACTTCAATTCTGAAAAATATAATCCCGGCGTTTGAATCGTAAAGTGTAGGTAAGGCGAGGGGTTGTGTGTAGCGTTGGTGAGGAGATCCCGGCTTCGCAGTCAATTCACTAATGTCCCTAATGCGTATCGGTCCGCATTAGGTATTTTATACCCAAATTGGCGCAGTAAGCCAGCAATCCCCTGTAAGCCATGAAACCGAGATCAAAGAGCACCATTACGATTGTGGCTCATTTTTTATTTAGGCCCAGTGTGGCGCGGGCGGGAACTCTTATCTTACGGTGCCTGCTTACTTTATGACGTTATAAAGCTGATTTTTAATCTGACTAGAACATGGAATTGCTGAATTCCATTACGTCTTGGCTGCGAGCAAAAAACTTTGCTTCAAGAAACATCGGTTGAGTTTTAAACTTATAAAAATTTTTAAACTTGTAAACCTTTTCACCCCCCGTTTTCGTATAAACATCTAAATAGGTACGTAATATTTTTATGAACAATCAGTGGCGCCCCCTTGCGAGATCAATATCAGCAGTTTATGAAGTGGCACGTGCACCGTGCAATATGTTAGCGCTCGGGGGCTGCCTTTTTATGAATAACTAAATGATTTATGGAGAAGGCAACGAACGTCTTCTCTTTGATACGTTTGACGAGTCGTTTGATGTGTCTTTTTAGCAGTTGGTTGTTAGCGTGTTTCAAACATATCGCTCTCATATAAAAAAATTGTATGTTTGCATGGGTGTTTGTAAGATCCTTATGCCAAAACTATTAACGGCTCTGAGATTTTACATAGAGGTTCTAGACCTGGAATACCGTTATAATAAGCTTCTTTTCAAAGAAAAACAAGTGTACACTGAATAAAACAAAGTGATTCTATGAGGGACCCTTTTTTCCTTTTGAGGTACGTACCCCTAAAAAGTAGTCTACTATACATAACAGGATTATCACAACGCATTTCCACAGGTTATGATACCTAAGATGATTTAACAGCATCGACCACGTTTAATAACCCTTTGAAAAACCTTCTTACTTGTAATCTATTCTAGTATTTTTCTCTATCTATTCTGTAATCTATTAAGGATGAAAAACATAGTCATTCCGTTAAAAACCTGGGTCTAATTATAGACAGTGAGTTGTCGTGGGGTCTACAATTGCCTGAACTCAGCCGAAAAATGTTCACATCGGCCGGCTCACTGCGGCGACTGCGCAATTTCCTTCCAACTTCCACTAAAGTAACACTCGCCCAGTCCCTTTTGCTCCCCATCCTTGACTACGCCGACGCCTGCTATCTGGACCTCACTGATGTACAATCATGAGCGCCTCCAGAATTTCAGCATCAGGATCATATTTGGTCTTCGCAAATATGACGACGTATCCGAGTATCGCGCTAAACTCAAGTGGCTGCCCATCCGACTTCGCAGGAATACTCATATACTATCTCTCTTGTGCAGTATCTTGTTCCATCCTCCCAGCCCATCTCATCTCAAGAAGCCCTTTGAATTCCTGTCCAACTCTCACTCTCTCTCATTGCGTTCCTCTGAAACCCTCGTCTTAAAAGTTTCTGCTCACTCTACTACTTTTTATGAAAAATCCTTCAATGTACAAACTATCCGTCTATGGAATGCTCGTCCCCTGAACATCAGATGTGTGAAATCACTCCCAATCTTCAAAAAACTGCTTCATCAGCATTATTTATCCGTGTAAAAATTTTAACAACTTTATTTTTATGTATGTAAGTTTAGTATACGTAGGCATGGTATGGTACGTAGTGTAGGTATATGTAATTGTTTTTATTTAAGTTTTTCAATCGCCACCGATATTGTTCTCTTATAAAACTTATTAAACTTTCGCGATCTGTTAACATATTAAAAATTATTTATCGGGTATTTATCGCGTACCTTTTGATTCGATGGAAACGTAGGGGAAAATAAAACAAAAGGTACGCGATAAATACCCGATAAATAATCTTTAATTTGTTCTCTTATGTCCAGTCCATCCCAAGGTTGCCTAGAAGAGATCGCTCAAAGAGACAAGGCCTAGATTCTCAGCATTTACTTCTGTATTATATTTTGGGTTTGTGTAGTACATTAAAGAGTTATCTACCTATCTATCTATCAATCATAGGATATAAAATCCGAAAAACCTAAAGTGGAAATATAATTTCAGCGAATGTATTCCCACTGGTTTACAAACAATTCCTTGATATCTCTGAAGTAGAGGTTATGCGGGTTTTATGAAAATAAGCGGGAGGCCGCTCATTTCAGGTTGAGGGTGGGTGGGGTGTTTATATCCTTTTCATGGCTCCTGGCAGAGGACTCTTACATATGGACGCAAAATTACAGCTGCTTCATTTACTGACGCGTTTACTGCCAAGCTGCAGAGGTGCGACCTGCAAGGGCGCCGCCGCTGCAGCTTGTACTAGATGGTCTTGTGCGTCAGAAAAAATTACATACAGGCAGTTTTTCGATGATTATACTGAGGAAAGTTACTGAGAAACAATGCTGCGCGTTTACAGTTTTTAATATACCCTGTGTTTTTTTAACTGGTGCAGTATGGGGGTCACCATAACTAGAGCAGGTACATGTATCTTTATCTAATTTGACTAACTTCCGCTGCTCTGTTTTTTTTCGTTCCGATAGAATGAAATAATCCGTACTTACACCCAGCAACTAAAAAAACCTTAACCAACAGACTCAATTTTAGGCGTTACTCAAGCCAGAGCAATAAAATTATGACATAATGGTTTTCTCCTAAAAAGAGCTATTGTTTCAAAATAAAGTGTACCCGTACTTCCTCTGGTTATGGATATACTATATGGGTGTCACAGTTAAAAAACACATTGTATGTACATCGCTCGTATGGCTTAAAAAGTTAAACCTGACAGCAATTTTTGTTGTAGACTGTGCCTACATAATGTACATATTCAGGCTTTTTTCTTTCCTCTTTATGTCTAAAAAGAGTGAGAAGCATGCAGTACCTGGCAACATTAGACCATGCAAAATAAATAACAACCAAACGCACATCTTATATTTTTTCAAGATTTTTATACGACTAAGCGTAAAAAGCAAATACACAAAAACAATCTTATTACCTCCGACAAGTATGACAAAGAAATTCCCATTCCTGTTTTGGCTTGGTAAAAAAATCCAAATCCAAATACGCCTCCAGTGTCCGCCATGGCACCTCCCAAAACCACCGCGGCTTTTGGCTTCTGGCCAGACTCTGGGAATGTTACCATCTCTTTTGTTTTCTGAACCGCCGGCGGAATGCTATACCGACTCACTGTTTATGTACGTGGGTTCGATACTAAACTCGTTTGCTGACTGTAAGGTCACACTATCAATCAGTGGTAGTAGGTAGTCCATTTGTGTGTTTAACTGTTCGCAAGAAACAGTTTTTCATGTACCAAAAATGAGGCCACAACCTCACTGCATGGATTGTAGATAAGATCTTACCAAGTTGCTTCGATAACAGCTAGGTGCATAGTGGGCTTAGAGTTCAAAATCTGAAAACAGACATCTGACAGATATCAGTCAAGCGTATATCTTAGCTAGTCGCCCGGAATCCAGGAAATCCAAACCTTGGATGCAGCGAGGCGATGATTTGAACACTACGCCACGGGCCTAGCTACCATCGAAGCTAAGCTATCATTTACCTGATATACTGACCAATGTGACCGTGACCTAAGAGAAAGAACTTTAAAAATTCCGTCCAATAAATTACAACTGCTGAGATCTCGTAGACCACTTTGTAGACCCTCTACACTTCGTAGTAGCTCTACAAATCGTAGATGTTGCTACGAACTTGGTATGAATATAAAATTTTTCTCTAAAGATTTTTTAGATATTGAAAGAGCTTGTAATTTTAGAAACTATACGTGTCCTAGTTATACATGCAGCTCGACTCACGCGGTACCTACTATTTTTGAGTCTAATCATAACTCAAGCTCTTTCCCAGGATCCAATTAATCCCCTTAAGGTAGAATTCTAGCAGATCAGTTTTAGTTTCATTCATTTATTTCTCATAGGCACATTATATTGCACTTAAGAAAGTCTTACAAATAAATTAAAATAATAGGCATAGGTAGAAGTACCAAAAATTGCGATATTTATATTAGCCTATGGCTAACAACTTACAAATTATTAACTGTTCTTTTCGGCGTGTCTCAGCTTATTATAATAAAATTTCAAAAAAACATAAGTAATTGTTTTATTGCAATTGATTTATGTCACTTTTAGGCTAAGACAATTTTACAAAATCTTGTCCACATCAGGTTGTGAAAAGGTAACAGACAAAAGTTACTTCCGTATCATAAATATTATCAGTATATCTTCGGTCAGGTATCCGCCGCCTAGCGCCTCCGGCGGATACCTTGATCGACGGTATTAGTAGATTAATATGCATCTCAGGCTTAGTATCAGTGTATCAAAACTTGTAGCTACTCATTAGCCTGTGGTGGTGTAGTGTCAATCGATGGAGTTCAGTATACATACGTCGCTTTTCCATTGATTGTTCAAAGCGCCCGTTTGCGGCGGCTGCGGTGCGTGTGTTGCGATGCCATGCCGACTTCACGCTACGCGCTATATATTAGCACGGTAACTAGTTACGTTACCGTTTCACTTTAAAAGCTTATTATAAAAGCTTGCTCGGTTATCAACCTATGCTTTGTAACTCTTTTTTATGGCATAAGCGTTACTCAAGCGTAGATCGATGACTGAGTAATCTTTCATAAAACTGACCTAAATGTTGCTTTTGGTGTAGCGTATAGGTACAAAACGCATCTGTTTATTGATGAGGGGAAAAATATTACGATTGAGAGGGGCAAAAATTTTACGAACAGTCGAAAACTTCGTATTTTACTATCAAACTTGAAAGCTTTATATTAGAACGGCTGTACTGATTTTCGTCAAATATAGTTATGCCACTTTGATCAAGTCACCAGTAAAACAAATAAATCTAGATAAAAATAAATTAGACATACACAAATCAAATGGCCTTGCTAAACTTTCAGGGGTAAAAATGATAATTTTATCTCATATTTTAATCATATGCTAAAGCAATATTATACACAAAATATAGGGAAATTGTAATTCACCGTTTTGTTTAAGACTTAGTAAAGTAGAATTTCAACAGTCTATCAGATCAGCCAGGTACCCATACCTCCATACCTTAGATTCCGACGGCGGCAAAGGTAGATTTGTGAGGCGGCGGCGGCGTCGTGCGGCAATGAGACGCATGCCGACGCGAACGGGAAACGGATTGGAATTCAAATATAACCCTTTAGATATAAAAACAAAAAGATTACCTTTTTGAGACGGCTTTGTTGATGTTAGATGTTAATAATTATTTTTTTATATTGTTGCTTGATATATTTTATGTTAAGAACCCATAGAAGGTGGTCCCCAAGATACAGGTATATCCTAGTTTGGGGATTAATAATAATAATAATAATAATAATAGAGACTCTCGCTAGGAAGTTGGATCAAGGGTCAGATTCAAAAGGCGGTACTCCTGGACTCGGCGCGCATCGTCAGGAAGTTCCTCTCTCTGCAGCCCTAGTCACCGGCCGCTTAAGGCTAGCTTCGCGGCCGTTGATTCACCGGTTTGATATATTTTTTGCTGTAGAATAGTTTTATAATATTTTATTTTCTATAGTAAAAAAAATATTTTATAACGAGATTTTAAATAGATGAAGTGAATAATAATAATAGTAATTTATTTCAGATAATAATAAATCCATATAATAGTTAGTAACGATTGTTTTAATAATTATGTTAGTTTATCATAGGAGAGTGTAAGTAATTTTACAAACACAGCAATGCTGTGTTTGTATAGCGGCCCATGTAGCTTGTCCGCTATCATCATCAGTATTTTTATTTAGTTTTTCAATAAACGTTATTATTATTATCGTGTTTTATGGGTACTAGAGGTATACTTACACAGAGCTTCAAGCTTTTAAATTTACTGCTAAAGAAATTGGGTTCGGTTACTAATGTAACAATTCAGATGATCCCAATAACAATAATATGCTGAGATGAGAGAAATTGGGATTAGAAGAAATTAGGAAAAGAGGATCCTATAATTAGAAGCGACTTAATAACTACTGTCGGCGACCGATATACTTAAGTGTAGATTAATCGGTTAAGCTAGTTTTAAGATTTTATTTCCACGCATTGTCAGTCGAACATTCTAGAGCTTTCGAGAGACAAACACGTAGAAAGCTTTGGAAAGTCCTAGAATATTCTAGAATAGTCAGGAACATGTGAGAACTTTCTAGAAACTTATGGAAGCCTATGGAACGTTATGGAAGTCCGTAGAACATTCTGGAAATTCATGGAAGGATTTAGAACCTTGTGGAATGTTCGAGAATCTAGCCTTTCATGTAGCTATTTGTCAAAAGTTCTAGAACGAATGGAAATGTTAGACAAGGACGACAATGCGTAGGATCTGTGAGTGAGACAGAGCTAGTTCACTAGAGAATTGGAGTATATTCTAGTAAGTTTTGAAAGGGCCGACGGAGGTATAAAAACCTGAGCTTGTGATCAGTGAGTTCTATTTTAGCAGTCAATGTGAAGTGATCTAATACGGAAAAGTGAACAAGTTCTGATCTGCTCTCAAGCCCCGAGCCTGAAGAAAAGTGTTCTTAGTCTTGTGTGAATTTCTGAAAGTTTCAGTAGTGCTTTAGTGCTTTAGTGTTTGTGTGTGCGGAAATAAACACATATAATTGGAAGGTTGAACTTTCACTGCATCTTCAGGGATTCCTTCTAGTATACGCTGGTAGCTAGGTCCAATTCCACAACAGCGCTGGGTGGCTGGTTAAACAGCTGCTTGTAAGTCATCTACTTCACGCCCCTCGACTACGTCACCGGACAGCAGACGCAGACCGGGTTTGCCGAGTGCCACGTGTAGAGCACCGAGTTGAAGCTTTGAGCTCGCAACCCGCGAAGCTTGGCATTGCCTGCACTGACCCTTGGCCTGGCGATTGAGTGCAGAAGCTGGTATCTTGAACCGATTGCACTCGCCGCAACAACTACAAAAGAATAAATCAAAATAGTATTCCAAATCAGATAATGAATTGAACTTGAGCTATGACTGTTAAAGACTGAGAAGAGCAGAATAAGACAGCTAAGCTTAATCTTTGTTACTGTATTTAATAGTAACCGATTTTTCCAGGAAAGTCCTTCACCCTCACAATAATGCTGGCGACCTCCCCCCCACAAGTGGCAACCTACCAGAAAGCCATCAAAGTGACGGTGGACGGCCCCCGGGAACCCAGGTCGAAGACCAGGCATCATGGCTTCCATCCCTTCCACTTCGGCCCAAGGTTCGCGCCCGATCCATTGATGGGATCTCTGCCTTTTAAATTATCAGGTGAGTGTTTTATATTAGTTTATAAATTAACTAGTTTCTGCCCGCGGCTTAGCACGCGTTGTTTCTATGGAAATGCTTAAAGGTTATTTCTATCCCATGGGAACTGATTTATTAAAAAGTAGACTATGTTTTATTCCAGGCTTAGAACTATCTATATTAAATTTCACCTCGATTCGTTCAGTAGTTTTGGCGTGAAAAGGTAACAATCATCCATCCTCACATCTACACAATCAAACTTACGCATTTACAATATTAGTGTGACTACGGTGAGATTTTTACCCCTTTTTTTAAATTTATTTATATTTAACATTGTTTACATATTTCTCTCTCAGATGACCTAGATGTACATAGAAAGGGAGCGTAGGGCATTAAAGTTAGAGCAATGTTGGCCCGCAGATTCGCGCGATGCAGTACAGCTGTTAAGATAAGTTTGTTAAGGCGTACTGTCAATCTTTTTATACGTGCAGTCTGTGGGTTAACTACACATAAAACATAGGCTACTTATTATCCCATAACACTGTTCCCATGGGATACAAATTACCTATAAACGTTTCCATAGAAAAAACGCTTGCGAAGCCGCGGGCAGAAGCTAGTACTTTATAAATTCGTGGCAAATCTATCTACCAAGGTACAGACCAAACTGTACCTGCCTCACATCTGATGCGAGACATTTCTATCCAAGATATTAAATTGTCAGCGCGGACCGTTGTCACATCTCAACGGACGCCTCAAAAGGGGATTTAATTTGGTCGAGAACTTTCCAGCAACAATTAATTATCAATTTGGAACCCTCTTTTGACACCTGCGATGAACAGAATTTGTTGGGCTCAACTTTGTGCTTGTTTCATAGTTTGCGACCTGTCTTTATTTTTGTGCTGATCAGAGGTTCAACTCGATGCCAGATATACTCAGAACATATTGCTAACTATTAATTATATCCTTTGATTACCTAATGAATACGGAATGGATATTTACAGATAAGTCGCCTATACACTAGCAAAACTCGAAGTAGAATGTTTGCAAACTAACTGCCCACACATGACCTAAAATTCACTCTGTTGCCGCGTCTTTTTATACGCAATTTACATTACTTGTCGACTTGAGATCCTTGCTTCAAATATTTCTAAACTTATCCGATCTGAACACATTATTATCAGTATTATTTATCGCGTTTATTTACCTATTTTTTCCGACGTTTCAACAGGTTTACACAATGTCATGGTCACAGGAAGAATAGGTAAATCATCGCAATAAATACCCGTTATATTTAACGGATACTATTTATAGCGTTTATACTAATAATTAATACTAATACCAATAATAATCCTTCCTTCAATAAATATTTCTTACGGTTATATCTGAAACTAAACGCCAAGCAAGTGAGTTTTAGCTATTTGTATTGTTTTATGTATATCAGTCATCTAGTACCCATAACACAAGCTCTGCTTAGCTTGGGGCTAGATGAAGCTGTGTGGATTGTCCAGCGTTATTATTATTATTATTATTTGTGTCGTGGTTTGTGTACAAGCATTCTACATCGAGTTTGGCTAGTGTATAGGTATAAATGTATGTTGTGCTATGTAGTTTTGTGCTTATCACCAGCCAGCAGTCCAGCGTACATTTTGAATTGCATAAAACATAACGAGACAGGTAATTAAATACAGTCTTAACCACGCTAAGCTAAATTCTTAAATATCAGGTGCCACAAATAAGCTTTCGTAAGCTTTGACTTTGGGATAACGTGCCCTTTACTCAAGAAACAAATTTGAAATCCACTTTCAAATCCTACATCATAAAATCATATAAGCAACATAATTACAGAGTTTATTAGGTGCAAGGTTCAAGGGGTCGTGTCAGTCGATGCCTAGCGACGGCGGGCGTCGCTACGAGACCAGCCACGGGGGGCCGGGGATGCTGTAGATTTGTTCGAATTGACGGGAATATTTGTAGTTGACAGGAATGTCAAAATACCTATGCACAATCAGAATTGAGATAGATGTGAGCGTATGAGTACTGGGCCCGCGGCTTCGTACGCGTTGTTTCTATGGAAACGTTTTTTCTATCCCATGGGAAATTATTTGGGATAAAAAGTATTTTATTCATTCCTAGAACTACATCTATGCAAAAATTTCAGCCCGATTCGTCCTGTAGATTTGGCGTAAACATGTAACAAATATCCATCCAAACATCCAAACTTTCGTATTTATAATATTAGTGTGATTATTTGGAATTAGAGATTATCATGTTAGGAGAACAGGTAGAGGTTAATGTGCAAAATAATTGTTATCTATGTTGTTAGCAAGTTGGCAAACTATGTAATTGCTTGATATCTGAGTGAAGTAGCTACTCGTAACTATTCTATAAAAAACATTAAAATCTCTATGACCATTCAATCTCACATATATCATGTAGATATACAGATATATGTGAGATATATAGGTTTTTACTATGTTATTTTTTAAGTGCAATAAAGTGTTAATTCATTAATTCATTCAATCTCACCTACATACGCATTATGCAGATATGATACTTCGATCGTCGTTGATTCGCCTTCACAAACACATAGAACTAAACCCCAGCAATTGTCTATGTGTGTACTTGCAAAGTCTTTTGCTTACAATTTGCAGTAATAAATATATAATGCTGGACAATCCAGACAGCATCATCTAGCCCCAAGCTAAGTATTCAATGTGAATAACCTTACCGTACATCATGATGCAAACCCCACCCCGGACAACTCTAAACAACAAAGTAAGGATACATTCTCATAGGAATTAAAGGCAAGTTGGCAAGTTGAAATCTCATTGCAGGCGACTTGTAGGCAAGTGCCGGAAACCTCGTTACGGGTGTCAAAGGGCTGTAACTCAATTACACACCTCGCTCTTCACCTCTCGGCAAGACTACGTGTAGATCAACTTGTGTGACTCTATTGGGGTTTCGTACTGCGTGTAGGTCTTGTGTAGTTTGGTATGATCTTTCGAGTTTTAGACCCGTTTTATGAAAGCTTGCTCAGTCATTTATCTATGCTTGAGTAACGCTTTTCTATGGAATAAACGTCACTCAAGCATATAATTATCTATGACTGAGAAAGCTTTCATGATACGGGCCTTATGTATGCTTGCTGTTGTTGTTCTTTGTTATTATAAAATAATTACTGTAATTGTTCTATTATATTAGTTTAGCTAAGTTTTGCTTATCTAAATTGGCAACAAACACGCAATGTAAATCAACAAGACATTACAAGGTTATAAGTAAATTTTATTAAAAATTCACCTTGTCTGGTAAATTCGTTTCATTGGAAATTTTGCTTCTAATCGATTCGAATGGAATAAATAATTCACCTCATAAATTTATAACCTCTAGCGCCATCAATAGAGCAACTCTCATTATAATTTCAGCCAATGTACATAACATAGTTTCACCATTGCCCCACTTTCTCCTCACTACTTAGCTTTGTTTTCACTTTCTCAACAATTTCTAAGCCCTTCAATATGTAAATTCCGCTTTTCGCGGCTGCTCTGATGAGCGGAAGTGAGTGAAGGCCTGCCCTCTGAACTCGAGTACCAATAACCCTTGCGAAATCATGATAAATTATCCACACTCACGCGCCAACTTCTGATAGATACACATTTTGAACGCGGAACTTTAGAGGTTCGGATGTGGCAGTTGTTAGACTGCAAGATATAGAAAACTGGAAAATATGGGGGGATTACATAAAAAATATTATGTTAGCACGGCAGATATGAAAGTTGATAACCTTATATCCCACAGAAATAAGTTTGGGTTTTTCAATAAGAATTACAAAGCAACCTACACGGCGATATTTTCCAAATTGGGTTAATTTTGTCCTAAAAAAACTTCTTCTTTCAAAGTGGTTTCACACAGTCAAAAAAACTACTGACTCAAATGGACCATCCAGTTATTTAGCACATCCCAACACCTCACATCGCCGTGTGAGCGCCACTTAAAGTCGCAGCCTTCGTATTATTAATGAGGGAGCCTTAGAGAAAATTAAATATAGCATTAGGCCCGGAAGCCGGGATTGTGAGGGAGGGGCGCGGAGGGTGGGTAGAAGAAAGGGGTAACCCTACCCACGCGACAATGCGGGTGCATAATTACGCATTTGTAAATTTTAAATGTTCCACCCACCTCATACAGCCTTTTGTATGGCGTGATTCGCGCTTTTACAGCCTTTAAACGGCGAAATGAATTCGCGTGATGATGCGTACACGATTTACTCGAAATGAGATGCAATTTTCATAACTCTATCTGTCATTTCGATGAATTTATTTACATCATTTTGAAATTCATTGCGGCAGAACTGGCTCTGTGATATGAGAGTGTAGGTAAGTTCTGAAACTAGACCGAAGATAGATCGCAAGACGATATAATCTATTCATATTTATATTGAGTTACCAACCAGTGCCTTCGATATTGACGTTTGGCAAACTGGAGATTGATGTAGGTGCCTATTTTGTTGATACAGGAGGTACGCTTTAATCATAATTACGAAACGTTTACCAATAGCGTTGCTAATTTCTATAGAGAGCTTGGTGGTATTATAAAATCTGTGGTCTAGTCATGATTATTTTTTAAATTCAATTATTTGAAGCCGGTATAAGTTTATTCACTACCAACTTAGGTTGAAAACGTGATTCAAAGAAAACAACTACAAATTACCTATATTAATGGTAGTAACAAAACATTAATATCTCCGAAATGATCCATAACTGTTTGCCGTGTGGGCATAGATTGGTGACGTCACTGCCAAGAGCCACCAAGACAGATGCCCTCGTTCGTCATAATGTTAATAAGAGGGCTCGGGAACTAACGACTTCGCTTTGTCACCGCCTTAACCCGCCATCTTGCTCGCCATTTCGGCTTCCAATCTGCTTAGCGCTTAATGAATTTGCCTGTATTGATTTTGTTAACCCCTTTTTGTTTTGCTTAATTAACCTTTCAGTGTACGGGGACCGTTTGTTTTTCTAGTTGAAGGTTCTTTGGAAATCTTAATCAACTTAATGTTAGGACTACCTATTTATGTTGTACAGGTATATTTATAATGTAACGAGTTGTTTGATTTTTGAACTGTAATTTAGTGTTATTTGTTTTGGAACACCTATTTGAGAACCCTGTAAATAATTGATTTTCTCACAGGAACCTAAGTGATTTGATTACCCACAACTAGTTTAGGTCTCTGAAACATTACTAGGTTCCTCAAATGTCGACCTGCCACTACGTCATTCAACAAACAAAAACTATTGTTTTGTGAACAAAAACTTTGTCAACAAAACTTACGGATTCCTATGTAGAAGCATTGTCACACTTCCGCTTCTATTAAAATTAAAGTTTCCGACGACACGTGGAAGTAAAACTAATTTAAGTTGAAACTTCAAGAAATAACTATGCGTCGTGTCAGTTAAACAAATGTTATGTTGTCTCTTGGCACCTTCACACAAAATGAAGTTGAAGGTATAAAGTTAGGTTAATTAAGAAAATATCCAAGATAACTATGAAAGTGTATCTACGCGTTCAGCAAAAAGCTTAAAAGCATGCAATCTTCTCGTATCTTAAGCGACTTCGAAAAATCACCATTTGCATTCCATTTTCACTCTACTTCAGATATTTCGATCAGCTTTCTATAAAAACACATTGTCTAGTCGCAGACCCTAACAAAAGAAATCATTCAAGCAGTTAGAGAACTGGAAATGTTAAATAATTACTCAAAGGGCTTTTACCAAGCTTTTACCCTTTCTCTAATCACCACGGAGGGTCTTAAGGGTCACAAAAAATCACTAAAACGTAGATACTTTAATCCAGTCGCGGATTAGCAAGTTATCGGAAAGCGGAAAAATGCAAGACGCAATCTAGCAAATGGCATTAAAATGTTTGGGTTCAACCCTCTCGCGCCGCGATTTTTCAAAGTCGGAAAAAACCCCTTTGTCCGGAGCAATGTAGCGGACTGGCACGTCTTTGGATGCGGCCGCTGTGCGGGCTACATGTCTTGATACTTGCTCTCACAAAGATAGCAGAAATAATACCTAAAATGACAAAAACATATTGATTGCTTGAATAGGACATTTATAAAAATAAATGTAAGGAGAAATTAAAATGAGACCTGCATACATTAACACGCTTCAGGTACCGAGGTGCCTAATGTACCACGTGGGATTTAAAGTCGTTTAATGTACTTATGAAGAAGGACATAACCTGACGTGAGGCAGACAGATCGCAGGTAAATAACACCGCACTAATCATATAGGTGTCAGCTGGTAACAAGCATAATTCCCTTTCAACTAATTGGCATGGAATACCTAATTCGTATTACGCATCGGAATGTAATGCCATTATCACTAATCACGGATGTAGAGATGTCAGCACGAGCTTAGTAGTCCTGCTTCACAATGTGCCTAGGTTAGTTAACATCGAGCTAGTACATACATACATACTTCAATCCAGTAGGACAAGCACGCAGATTGTTAATAGGGTAGAATAGAGAAAAATTACGTAACTTTGTCATCAAATGCGTAAATTATTAGATATTTTTTCAACTTCGAGTCATAGATAAAGGCTAAGGTATCGAAAACAGTAAATTTTTAAGCAGACATTCGATAAAGAAATTAAGTATTATCCCAAAAAAAGCGACTTCGTCGGGACTTGAACCCACAACTGTCCCTCAGTACGGATATTGTGTACCGCAATTGGTGGCGCATTCCCATACTGAGGGAAGGTTGCGGGTTCAAGACCCGTTGAAGTCGAAACAATTTTGGGATATTATTTAATTTCTTAGAAATTTCCCTAAGTGTGAGGGTTAACGCACTATAATAACAAAATACATTAGATTATTTTTGTAAACATGCATAAGTTCTATGATGCCAGTATATCCAGTTTCTACGTTCTATAGTTAATGCTACTGAACCGGAACAATGGATCTCATCTATTTCAATACCCCAACCGCACGTAGGAAACCAACTTTATAAAAAGCACGCAAACTACTCGGTCAAACTATAAGGCGATTACACACAGAGCACAATACAAAGAATTCAACATTTTTAACGAATGCAAATAGTCTGAAGCCCTTTCTTTTGCATCTTTCAACAGGGAATACAAAATGAAACGTTGCCTACCATTTTTCATGTCATGGGCGAGGAAAGAATCTTCGGAATGTTTTCTTTGGTTTGATAGCTCTGTGTCTTTATAAGATAAGTCATGAATGACTCAGAGATTTGAACTGGTCTTTTTGAATCATTTTTGTTTGACGAATTTGTGGTCAATCCTTCGACCAAATTCAACTAATTCTCTAAAAACATGCAGAGAAGTCTTTACTTCCCATCATCAAGTCCCAAAGAAAGCAGACCTTACATATAATAATGAGCTTATTTAATTTAATGATGGTTCCTGAATACCGTGAAGACCGCGACTCGACAAACGTGTTGTAGGACGCCTTCCAGCCATATGGGATGACGACCTGCGAAAGGCTGCAGGCAGATGCTGGATGCGGCAAATGGACTAATATGAGCTGATGATAATGATTATGACTGAGTAGAGTTTTCATACGAAAACATAAGAGCACTATCACACTGGCGATTTGCAAGCGAGTCCAAAGCGAGACGAGTGTAAGGTGAGCTCGCTGGGAGTTCGTAGAGAACGCGCCACGAAGACGCCGCTGGCGCACAACGAGCTCGCTGCCTGCCCACGGTGTCATCGCGGCGAGTTCGGTGCGAGCTCGTTGCGCACTCGCAGAGAGCCTTGCGTACTCGCAGTAAGCTCGCTGCGCACTCACCTTTAATAAAAAATCACTATGTACCAGAGTAGATTGAATAAGGTTCAGTCATCTTAAGCCCTCGTAAAAGCCGTCTGGCAGCTAAGCCGTGTAATCCTAAAAAGCAGCTTTTGTCTAATTGCAGTGACTCATAAAGCACTACACCTATAAAGACTAAGCGGTCGGATTCAAAATAATGTGCTTTACATTTTCGTACGGAGTTTCCCATGCCTTTGTCACTTTCAAATCCTTTAATAAATTGAATAGGCTTCATTGTTCTAAAATGTTGAAATTATAAATAAGTATAAGTAAAAAGAAGTCCTTTCATGAAAGTTGTGTCAGTTTATTTGTAAAGCTCAGATTTTTTTTCACACTTTTATAGAAAATGGGTTTATTGATAATTATTTTATCTGAGTTGTAAGGCCGAATTGGGTAGTATTAAATTGTGTGTACCATTTTTCACCAACTGAAAATATTGATAGACGGACAATAATGGTTAGCTGTTTATTATCTACGAAGTATTATGAGGTTCATGCCAAATAAATCCCACTATTTATGGTTCGTGTCTTGTTCTAGGTTTATTCTACGTTTCTACATGAATAAGCACAAAAGCTCAGCCAATAATATTTGGTTCGACATTCACTTCGAAATTGAGTGAAACTTTTATCCCATAGAACATTTATTATATTCTGTGGCGTCGGTATCTGCGACATAAAATGACTTGTAATTTATTCTATTGCTGAAAGGGTCGGGGGTGGGAATTACCCAAGGTGGGTGCTAAAGGGTTAAGCCGAATATACAGGGTCGCGCCGGCAAACTTTGTTAATTTATGCGCTTAAAAATGTCAACTGTAAATTATGACACCAAAACATATTTCCTATTTTTGTTTTATATGCGTTTAGGATAAAGGGCGCGTGTCCTTTTTTTGTTTTGATAATATATTATTAAACTCAATGAAAATATGAAAAAAATGACAAAGCCGATTTTAGGTTGAGCAGTTCTACTTTGTGATAAAGTTGCATATTTTTTAAATCGATTGCAATCACCAAGGTTGTCTGGGAGTGATCGCTCTAGAGCGATAAGAACGTCAAATGTAGCTTACTTCATAATTATTATTTTGTAAATTAAGTGTGCATTAAAGAATTATGTATCTATATATTTTATGGTTCAGAAAAAAAATAAAAATATTCTCAGCAGATTACACGTGATTTCGCCAAATCAACATATTCAATGAAAATCCTACGCCCTAAATAAATATGTATTTAGAATGAGGTTAGTTCTTGGTTGATTCCTCGTCACAAACATTTCAAAGCAGCTGTCACAAAAGGTAACAATTGAGGAGTGCCACAGTGGAGATAAGGCGCGAATCGTACAAGCTTTGGCACAGAATACCTATCGATTTGATTTTACAGAAGGGACACTAGGCAATCAATGTGGAATGAATTGTGTTTTACTGTTGCTACGATTATTGAAGCTAAATATCAACTTAGCATAATTCAGTGTGCGATTTTGATTTTACCATATAATGAAATTAAACCCATTTCAGTAGATCTATATTGTTAGGGCATGTCTATGTTATTTCAGGGCTATTGGTTAATGTTTGAACATTTAAACTTGACGACTACTGTCCTTTTTTTTATTTAATTTTTGTTCGGTGACGAAGTTTATTTACGATTTTGATTTTACCATATAATGAAATTAAACCCATTTCAATAGAGCATCTATATTGTTAGGGCATGTCTAAGTTATTTCAGGTCTATTGGTTAATGTTTGAACATTTGAACTTGATGACTACTGTCCTTTTTTTTTTTGTTCGGTGACGAAGTTTATTTACGAATAAACTCATCTTTACCAGAATTACGTGGGACTCGACGTCCTGAAAAGGACGTTATACCCACTAAAACCTCTCCGGTGTCACTCTCTCGCCATTTTCGCCGAAACACGGGAACATTAAACCTACCGCGGCCCGACTAGCGTCCCCTCTTCCCCCAATACATGGCCAGCGAGCCCACCATTCCACACACTCGCCGACCTCATTCTTCCGTCACGTTTCCTCCCCCCGATTGGGACACAGGCAGGACAGACACATTTGAACGACTATTGTCCTGCGTTATTCAAAATAAATTATTTAATTATCAATTTTCCTTTATTATATTGTTCAAAATTGTAATTGGCTAAAAGAGAACTTGACGGAGCAATGACTAGACCAATAGTGGATTTGACGGAATGTGACTTATTGTTACTTCTGTACTTAAGCCATCTATACTGCGCTTTGGGGGAGGTCTGGGGAAGTTGGCTCATTATTTAAATATTCTGATGACTGCGTTAAGCGCTTAGCGTTACGTGATAACTCTAGCGTGCCGCCTATTGTTTTGTTGATTGAATTTTGAGTGGATCTCCACCTTAATGTGACACTTTTAAGTGAGCAGCAGTTTGAAGTTTCTAAGGGTTAGATACTTTCTAATGTTTTCGATTAACCTTTTCAATTTAGATTTAATATGCTTTTGTAAAACTATATATATTCTAAAGGTTTATGAGAACAGTGAGAATAACACAGCCCTTATTTGACAGTTTTCCATTGACCGCTCAATTTGACTAGTTAGCCCCTTGTACCTACTATAAAAACCCCAGTTTTCCAACGTTGTTTACTAAATATGCTAGTACCGTAAAAATTAGATTTATAGAGTTGCGAAGACTACCTTAATTAAGCTTTTGTTGGCAGGTATAGCGCACCAGCTAGCCGGCCTGCCCGGGGGAGAGTGGGGTGCACTGGCCCGCCACTACCCCCCGCCGCTGCTGCCTTCTCACCCCCACTTCACCCCTCACGTCTTACCGCCAGCGCATTCGCAGCCCCAGCACATACCACCGCCACCACCAGATACAGGTAATATTTGGAAAGGTATCATTTAAACGGTCAGCAAATTATAGAGGTTTTGGTCAGGTGAAAAATAGATTTTGCCAGCAGAAAAAGTAAATTGAGCTGCTTCTAGTGGTCGGCAAAAACGACTAAATTGGTCAGCAAATAATGTTACATTGGGCAGGCTATTAAATATTTCTGCAGCAATATATTAATTAGTAAAGCAGTAACAAATCGTGATGAGGATTTTAAAAAAATTACCACGCTATAAAATTAATTTTGATTGGCCAAACTTACTATATATATGTATACCATATATACTATATGCATACTATAATAATATTCTACATGTGTAAGGTACTGAACTCCTCCTTAACGGCAAATTAGGTCCTAATTTGATAAAATTTATTTTGTAAGTTTGAGTGGGTCTCTGGTTGGTTTAGATTTACAACTGGATCCGTTAGATGGCGCTACACTGCAGTAGGAACTAGGACACACATAATTTGTTCTGAAAATGTAAGTTTCTCAATTGGACACGTTAAAATTGCTAACATGTAAATTTATTTTATGTTCCCTCCCACGTAGCGCCTAGACTACAACTGAATAATTTTGCTGCTTAACGAAAGTATAATCCGGCTGACCAAATAATTAATTCTGCTGACTAAAACATTAATTTTGCTGATCAAACAGCAACTTATTTACTGATCAAAAATAATTTAGTTGCCAACCAAGTATTGCTGATGGTTTGTATTGTACTGCCGACCAAAATATATTATACTAACCAAATCGTTTTATAGCTGCTTTTACAGCTAACCGAATATTTAAAATAACCACCAAATTTACTTCCTATTTGAACGAAGATGTTTTGAGTTACTTGACAGTAACTATACTAACATAACTATAACGTAACGGTTTGTTAGTAGGGTGCCTCAAACGGCTGTAGCGTTTGAGGCACCCTACTTTCAAACCGTTTCAACTACATACTTCTGCTTCTATTAATATTTTTAACATTGGGATGTTTTTCAGCAGTATCCACAATCACATAGGTCAATCAGAATCGTATTGGATAACCCTGTATGTTGTTGGCAGATATAACATCAGAACCCATCACAATGCGCGCGCACAGCACGACAAGCCCGGCGACGTCCCGGCCCGGCTCGCCCGACGACGACATCTCGGTGACGGCGTCTAGCAGCCCGCCGCCCGATGAGCGGCCCGGCGCCTTCACCTCCGTCACCCGCGCGCGAAAACCGCTGCAACCCCTTCCCGCACCCTCCAGCCTCTTTCATAGCGCACTCGCGGCCCAACTCTTCCTCAACTCGCCTCTCCTCCCCACCCCGCCCGCTTGGCTCTACTCACAACTCTATGGAGGCTACGACTGGTGGCTAAGACCCCCCCTTCCGCAAGAAGACCCCAGCTCTAGTCCAGACAGAGAAGACGAAAGCTCCTCTACGTCCGGGGCGGGCAAAAAAAGACCCGCGTCCCCAGAGTGGAGCGAGCCAGAAGTCAGGACGCGCAGCAAGTCACTCGTCATCGCGGAGAGGCGCCCCGTCGATGTGTGGCGTCCCTATTAGTGTTACAGTGAAAGTTTTAATTAAATTTTCGGATTTATCTGGTTAGTTCACCGTCCCTTGTGTCGCGTTTACATTATTGGACAATTTGTGTAAACGATGTCGGTCTTGTCAATAGATGTTTTTACGTTAGGATAAATGTGAGTTTTTTTTTAAATTGTTGACTGTATTATAAGATAATGCAAAAGTCTGTAAATAAAGTTATCGAAATTTTTGATTCGCCGTTTCATTATTCCGTGCTGTGAGTAAAAACTTTTGGATTGTATCCATTATGGTGCGACCGCAGCGAGCTATTTGGCACAGCTCATTGCACCCAGAATATGCCTAGTAATGTATGTAGCGATAAAATTTTAATGTGTATCAAGAGCCTACTTATTAAATGCATTATCTCTTACACAATGCCCACAGCGGTTTTATTAAAAGGATTTTGTTCTTTTGTTTACAGACATTTTATTGGAAGTTGATATGGAAAATAACAATTATTATGGTTTAATAACAATATAATGTTCTTAATTACTAGATACTTAATTTATGTTTTTAGTGTGCGACTTGTATAAGACTAACATTTTGGGAACTAATTCATTTTCAGTCGGACTTGATTCACGGATAGGTACAAAAAAAGGAGACCAATCAAAGAAAGCATGGTAAACAAGCAAATACTACGAAAAGCATGGAAGCTTAACATATTTTGGAAGAATTTGAACATTGTCTCGACTAACAGATAGTATATGGTCAAGCAAAGCGATGAACGACACACCCTCTGAACCCTTTGACACCCAGAAATCTTCGCGAATACTGTAAACAAAATGTTTATCTATGCAGGTAGGTTTAAGATCTCCATCAGCTTCATTTAGGACAAACACAAGATTGCGTACTTCGGCACCTTCTATCGACGAAATCCATAAGCCTTAGTATCCCACTCACGACTTCGTTTGCTGTGGGGATGATTTCCTCTTTGGGT
Organism: Eupithecia inturbata; assembly: GCA_963662085.1. Lineage (NCBI taxonomy): Eukaryota > Metazoa > Arthropoda > Insecta > Lepidoptera > Geometridae > Eupithecia > Eupithecia inturbata. The sequence continues at coordinate 8,997,898 of OY759195.1, forward strand.
AGCAGGAACCTATGTTGTTTGCCTCGGAGTTCCACCATGTATGCGTAAGGTATGTTTGCAGCACCGTAGGCCCAGTCGGAGCTGGTGCCAGCTGCAAAGTACATCAGGTCCTTCGTGCTGCCGACTTTGTATGTGCGACCACTGGTGTCCAAAATAGCCTGGAACAATATAGTTTAACATTATTCGAAAGGAAATAAATGGTGATAATTATTTTTAGTGAGTCTTATCTCGACTACCCATATAAAAGATAAGGTACATAAAAAAAATAAAATCGGCGCGATTCTCTTTTTTCGTATACTGGAGGCCTGGATTAGTGACGTGTCAGCGTGGAATTGTATGAAAAAACAAATGAAAATCGCGTCAGTTTTTATATTTTTTCTTTAACGATCGAGAATTGTTCGATTGGTCTACACAAATTTGTATTTAAAACGGAGTAAAATACACATTTGTTTACGTAAATCGATGAACATTTATTATTTTTTGTGAGTTCACAAGAAATGATAAATATGCATCCCTTTACAGGGCTGTTTTCTATTTATGATGACTAAGGGCAACCAATAAAGTCTTGACTTGGTTGGCCAAACAGAGACCGAACCCAACTTCTATAAATATATTTATAATAAATATGTTTGTTTTCACTCACCTTAGCTATCGCAGTACCACCTTCAAGAAGCTCGACGTAAGTCGGACATGCATCTCCTGTGTAACCCCACGGGAATATAATTACCTCTCCATAACTATGGAACGACAGGTACACTTTGAACTCTGTGTTGGAATTTGTGATTGCTTTCTAAAAAAAAAACTGATTTTAATATGAAATAATGTGTATTTTTAAGATGCATTATTAACTTAAAGATTCAGGCTATGAGGATTGCTTGCTATCAAAACTCACAAATATTCATTCAATAGGATATTCTTTTATTCTTTTTGAGGTATACTCGCATTGACAGGTCTCAAAATTTTAATAATAAGAGAGATCAATATTGATAAACAAAAAACTACTATAGCGACATAAAAAAAAATAAGCTAAGTTTCGTTTCAGTACTGCAAAGAGAGGGCTTACCCTGACAGCTTGTGTTTCTGGCTCCGAAAATGCCTTGGACCCTCTGAAAAAAATATTTCCGGGATCTTCTGAAGAACCTTCTTCCCCATTCTGACCCCAACCGTAACTATAAAGAACAAGCGTTGGTGGCTAGTTTGCCAATTAAATATTGTTACAGGAACACACCATATATATATATGTATATATATATATGTATATATATATATATATATAAATAAAATACAGAAGAACACACCACTGCGTTGACGCCTCAGCAATTGTTCGACAAATGTCGCTATCACAAAAGACAATAAAACGGGCCAAGTGCGAGCCAACTCGCATACGGAGGGTTCCTTACCACCGCACCGTACCAAACTATAAAACTAAACCCTAAAAAACGTATGTTTATGATGAATCGAAAAAAAGCAACATGACGCTGTCACCCATCCAAGTACAGAGCCCGTACTCATAAAAACGAAATCGAAGTTTCTGATTCGTTTTCGTGCAAACACTAATCTTATGCAAGCGACATAAGAGTTGGTTTTGCACGAAAACGAAAAAGAAACTTCGATTTTCCTTCTCCGAGTAGGCCCCCTAACCACGCCCGACGTTGCTTAACTTCGGTGATCGGTACGGTACCCAACGTGGTCTGTAGGTAGGCCCCCTTTATTATATATATTTTTTAAATTATTTTAACAACCTACCTATTGCGGTTTAAGAGTCCTTACCAAGCGAGACACGCATTGCCTTGACAAACTTAGAGCAAAAATTGTCAAAAAAAATACGTTTTTTGTATGGGAGCCCCCTTAAATTTGATTATTTATTATTTGTTGTTATATAACAGCAAAATAAATACACACCGTGAAAACTGCAACTGTTTACCTTATACGGCTCATGAGATGCAGCCCGGTGACAGACGGACTGACGGACGGACAGACAGCGGAGTAATAAGGTCCCGTTTTTTCACCCTTCGGATGCGGAACCCTAAAAAGCGTATGAGGACTTGTGCATGTATTAAGTGTGGTCTGCGATTGGCAAATGATATAATCTAATTTTATTCCTAAAAATAAGCAACTACCTCTACAATGTTGATTATGGCTAAACTTCCCTTGTTTAGGGCAGGTATATTTAGCAGTGCACGTTTGCTGATGAAGCGGAGTTATTTCCGCCTCATCAGCCTATTTCCTAGTTGATTTATCTAGTTGTTTTATAACAACTAGACAAATCAACTAGGAAATAATGAAGAAACTAAATCTTACCCAAAGTTCCTATTGAGATCCACGCCGATGCATTCTCCATATACCGCTCTATTTTTCCTCCACATCCTGTCGTGAGTGTGTGTATACTCGTAGCCATCCGGATTCAAGACTGGCAAGATATACCTGGAACAAACAACACTGAATATTTAAAGAATTACATTAGCTTTAGGTAAAGTAGGGGTCAGAAGTGGTGACTCTGATTCCAAAGACATTGTCTTGAAGCCATTCGTGGCGGTTACGATCTTTTTAAAGCGATAAATGATAAGGAAGCTTAAATCAATGATAAGTTAATATATTTGGCCTGAAAAACTTATTTTATTTATTAAAAAAAATATATTATATGTATTATTGTGTTGTATGTAAAATATTTTTGTATTTGTATATTTTGTATAGTATAAATTAATAAAATGAAAATTATTTCTTAAGTTTTCTAAACATATGCTTTAAAAGAGCGCCATCCGCGCCATTTTGTGAAAAAGATAGGCATAGGATTTCGCGTTTATAGGAGCGGGATAGAACATACGTTTTTGGAGCGGCGGCGTAAGCGCAAAAATCAAGTGTTTGCTTATTTTCAAGAAAACTACACAAGTTATGAAGTTATTAGTATATTATAGTTATAAACTACGAATCAAAACATAAATCATTTCAATAGCAGGATTCCGGAGATCTCGACCAAATATGTGCGAAACAGTGCACTTTCATGTTTCTTTTATCGTATTTTTTTTCGAAATCATGTTTTCACATTTCAAGCAAAGAAAAAGTGTTGAATTTTATGTAATTTGAGTTTTTTACCACGGGGATCCCGTGAGTACTGAGGTCTCGGCCTAGTTTGATAACCAAACCTGCAACGCAAGCTCATTAATTATCTCTTTATTTATAATTTAATCGTAACAGATATAAAATAAAGATTAAATAGAAACTGATATTAAAAATATTAAATAGTTAAAATAAAATAAGGATTAGAAAACTGAAATTTAGAATTAGATAAAATTAACTATTTTAAATCGTAGTAACCTTTAAGCGAATATGATCTTTAAGGTATGCCTCCAAAAATTACCGCAACTGTACATCTTAGCGCTGAAGAAGTCCAGTACTGGACATAAGCCTGCCCCATGTTTGAGGGGTTTACCATAATTGCCACGCTTGTTGATCACAGTTTAATGAAACTGTGATCGCCATCGCAGTTTGATGGTGAGTCTATGTTGTTTGCAGAGGGGACATTATAACGAGTGAAATTGAGATGATGAATAAAAAATTTAAAAAAGATGAGATGTGTCTTGTCGAATATAACTTTTTATTGTTTTTTTTTTTAATTTTCGTGTTTCAATTTCAAGCACCAACTTGTGTGTGTGTTTTGAGACGGTAATTAGAAAAAATCTTACCAATCCTTATTGCAAACAGAACTGGACATTTCATTGAAGGTCCTGACGAGCTTATCGGCAAAGTACGTGACCACAGCAGTGCTGATCCACTCTCGGGGATGGATCCCGCCGTCGATCCACACGCCAGGGTTGCCCGCTTCACCGTTTGAAATCTTCAGCATCTGAAATACCCAAAAATATACATATATATAAAAATATATATGTATATGTGTAAATATATATATGTATGTGTGTGTGTAAATATACAAATATATATATATGTGTACTTAGATATCAATCACGTGTTTCGTGGCGATCAATTAATGGCATATCAGAATAGAGAACCGAAGCGTAGAGCCTTCAGTGACAAGATGTGCAGATGTTACCGCAAACGCCGAAGGGCAAAATAGGACTAGCCTAGGATCGTAAGGAAGTGTAAGAGTTAGATGCCCAGCAGTGGGTGAAGTTGGGTTGTGGATAATGCTTTTGAGATTAGTAAGATCCGAAGCTGATCGGACTGCGCTCCACTTCGCCAGCAACAGTTCAAACATCATCTATTTTTGCGTGTCAACATTAATTACCTTTAGTTACAGAATAAAGTTAATGTTTCTTCCCCTTCTAATTAGTTTATAATTTTAACGCAATTTCCTAATTTTACTACGGAACTCAAGTGAGATATTAAGGCTGGCCTATGCCCCAACGGCCTTGAGAACACGAAATAGTTATCTGTAGTCGTATAAATAATTTTTTATTCGTGAAACGTACCATTTGTGTAAAATACTTTGAAAAATATTTGAATGCAAGAAAAATGCTTAAAATCAAAAGCGTTTAGAAGATACATCCGAATTTCATATATTTTATTAAATTCAAAGTTTGGATATATCTTCTAAAAGCTATTGATTTTGAGTATTTTTCTTTCACTCAAATATATGTCAAAGTAACTTACACAAATGGTACGTTTCACGAATAAAACAAATTATTTATACGGCTACAGATAATTATTTTGTGTTCTCAAGGCCGTTGGGGCATACACCAGCCTTAAGCGAGTATTTACCTTCATGTCCCGGCCTTCGTAAGTTTTGCCAATAACGCTCACTGTGCAAAGATATGGATACTCAGCCGCTAGGTTTTCCAAAAAGTCGTAGATCACATTTAGTCGATAATAACCATACCAATTCATTGTTTTATCTGAAAAAAAAAAATGTTGTTGAAAAAAAAAAACTAATGTATGTACGTCCAAGTGAACTTGTTTGTTCTTATTGAGTATAAATAATCATTTTAAAACCGAAATACATTTTCATTACTCTGAATTGAATTCTGAGATGAATTTCTCTATTTGTTTTCATATTAATATTTTTCTTTTTTTTTATCAGCTTTACTCACCTTTACTTTTTCCATGTAATCCTAAAACGCTGAAGGCTGAAGTTTGAAAAGCAGGTACCTGTTACACTATGCACCTCCTACCTCCCGCTAAGAAGGGATTTTTGGAAATTCCACCCCTATAAGGGTGAAAAGGGGGGTTGAAGTTTTTTTGGTATTTAAGCAAAAGTTTTTTATACTGTTTTATGTAAAATGTACCGCTGTTGGATTACTTAATAAATTAAAATTAATCAAAGAGAAAGCTCACGTGTGTTCAAAGGTGGTGTTCGAATTTTCTTCGCCTCTTTGTTCTTCGCCTCTTTGTTGTTCCCTTGTTCGGACACAAGTAGCTCACCCACGTCTCCTACAGCAACCGAGAAGGGTATCTGTCTTTCATGCAGTAAGGCTGCCACCTGCCTAGTATTAGGGCCTTCTACCATTATATCCATCGTACTTCGCTCTTCCTTCCAAATATTAATGGCTGGAATAAGAGTCACGTTAAAATAACGCTTCATTGAAACAAAACAGACGGGAAGAATGTCTAGGAGTCTCGTGATGGAGGCCATGTTTCTTGGGCGCTGAGCAGCAAAGTATGTAGGTCTCATGTCATGAGTTTTATTTTTAACAAGAAGTTTCCTGTCAAAGGAGTGGTCTTTTATCAAATCACTGATTAGAGCTAAAAGCTTATCATGTTTAAAAAAACTGAGACAAAGCTCATTGAAAATTAACCGTGGCTTATAGGGCATTGTTCTAGAAAAGTGCCTGCTTAAGAAAGACTATATTACCTCCAATTGTGTCCAAATTCTTGACGAAGAGCCTCTGCCCTTCCATGTTAAACTGTATCTCCCATACCTGAGTCGTTTTCAAAGAAGCCACTTTGAATAATTTAAAAAGACGCAAAGGGAAAAAATTACTGATTAAGGATATTATGATTGCGGCTCATTTTCATAGGAAATTTAGTTACGAAATATTTAATTTATTATAAGAATTTTAGAAAACCTAACCTAAATGAACTATAAATATAATGATGCCAAAATAAAATGATAACCAAGAGAAAAAAATCACTTTGACACGATCAAAGAAGTCAGACGTCTACTTCACAGTTTGGCATAGAAACTATTTGATGTCAAACTGGTTTAATGGTTTTTATTACGGTTCTCGGTACGAAACATTACATGTTTCCTTGATGTTTGTTAATTTTGCCGCAAATCTATGGCATTAGAAGAACTCAGCATTTGAAAAACCTAGCTATTGTAAAATATATACTTATACCTACCTTATGTTTTTATTTAAAAAATACTCATTTACTATGTATTCAAACAAGGGCATCCAATTCATGGATTGTAGATCACTTATTCTTCGTACTTTTACATGTGTACTTTTCTAAAGGTTGGCTTCTAATTTATGCCGTCACTGTAAAATGTATCTTAAACGTTATGAATTTAAGCCCTTAATTGAATGCTAATTTTGTGTGGTGCGACAGTGGGATCGAACGTGTGAGCGACAACCATAACCTTTACACATAAAAAATTTGGTTCAACTAGACTTATGAATGAATGAATGAATACTTTATTATACTTAACTTGATATTAATCGATCTGACGCCTACCATTTTTTGAATTTAGTATAAACCTCCATGTTCTTTTATTTAGTTATGTATGTTTTTTATGTACTTAGTTTACCTATGTGTGTGACGAAATAAATGTTTTTCTATTCTATTTTATCTATTCTATTCTACTCTATTCACTTTTGAAAAAATCTTATATCTAAATAAAACGTCAAGTGGGAGTCAGACTCGCGCACCAAGGGTTCCGTAAGACTTTGTTTCTTGCCAAATATCTAAAAAAATTCTAGGTCAATGGAAAGCAGGTACCTACCCTATAGGTTTCGGTCCATGGCGAGGATAAAAAAAATATTTTTTGTGAATTTATTTCAAATTTACGTTTTTCGGATTTTTCCCTTTATTTGTACCATAAGACCTTGCTTCTTGACAAATTTTATGATTCTAGGTCAACGGGAAGTACCCTATCCTTTCCGTAAGACCTTGTTTCTTGCCAAATATCTAAAAAAAATCTAGTTCAATGGAAAGTAGGTACCCTATAGGTTTTGGCCAATGGCGAGAATCAAAAGACCTTGCTTCTTGCCAAATATTATACCCTTTAGGTTATGTATGTAAGCGATTCCCTTGAAAACTCCAAAATTTTTGGTCATAAATGGCTGTAACATTGCAATGACTTGGAAGTTTAATTCATATCACGGCTTCAAGAAGTTACGGACTTGAGAATTTGATGTTAATTTCAACTCAATACCTCCACGTGTTCCTAAGAGAAGGGGACAGACAGACAACAAAGTGAGGCCTTTTAAAGGTGCCTTTTTTCCTATTGAGGTACGGAACCCTAATAAAAAAATTAATAGTACAAAAGGTGGCCTTATCGCTGAGAGTGATTTCTCACAGGAAACCTTAAGACAAAGAAAAATATATAAGAAATAAACCGCCAAGTGCGAGTCACTCTCACACAAAGTTTCCGTACCGTAAAAATCAGGCCACTTTTTCAAAGAACGTCAAATATAATGGAGACCCTTTAAATTGTCAACTATATTATATTTTTAGTATTTGTTTTTTAATTTTTATTAATCTTTATTGACAAAGAAAATTACAATTCAATAATACAAACAAATTAGAATTAGTATTTGCAATTGAAACAATTCAGATAACTGCAGACTGTTGCAAACAATCTACAGGTAGCTCAACTGATCCATATCAATACCAGTCGGAAGCGTCCCCAAGATGCTGACTGCATTGCTCCGCTGTATGGCAAATTATAAACAAATACTATGTATATGATTTGTTGATATTACATTTAAAGTGTTTCTTATAGAAAGTTTCAATGTCAACCTAATTGTAGACATACAGCCTTGACAAACTAAGAGCAAAAATAGGTATAATATCACGTTTTTTTATGGAAGCCCCCTTTAATTTAGATATTTATTTTTATTTTCTGTCAAAGTAGCAAGAGAAATACACCGTCTCTGAAAATTTCAACTGTCTACCTCTTACGGTTCATAAGATAGAGCCCTGTGGCAGACGGACGGACGGACGGACAGCGGAGTAATAGGGTTCTGGTTTCACCCTTTGGGTACGGAACCCTAAAAAATTTTTGATAGCGCACAAACAGTAAATAATATAAATTTGACTAATACATAACCTAACACTTACATATATGTATGTATGTACATACTTAAACAATTTAATAAGGTATGTTTATTAAACTTAAACTTACGTTATAGGTATGTCAGAGATATGTCACTTCCGTCCCAGTCTTGGGTGGTTCGTAATTATCGATAAAGTTCATCAAAGCAGTCACACTGCTCAGTATTTCAGCTCCTGTAATTTGGATCTCTTCTCTCGGCAGTTCGAACCTGTGAATGAATTAGAATATATTTTAAATGACGTCCACCCCAAAAGTTTTCTATCACAACTAATTAAATAAAACTATTATAACAAAAAGATAAATCCGGGGCATAGGAGCACACGGTAATACATTCAATCACGTAGAAATTACTAAGTTATTGTTTAAACATGACCTCACGTATACAAGGTGTTCAGCAGACCGTGTGTCATAATTTGACACTCGTAAGTAAAACATAGCGCAATAGTATGGCAGCCTTTTTAACCCTCAATGGCATTAGTTTTTTTTTGATATTTTTATATGGGGATTAATTTTACCCCCAAGTCCATATCTTAGTTCAAAGTTCGGAAAAATATCGATAAATCTTAAAATTCTCTTGTAATTGCCGAGCGGATTTTCAGAGTTAAAAGGCCGCCAAGCTATTGCACCTACCCCCTGTTACCATATGGCAAACGGTCTGCCGTACATCCTGTATCTATATTACTAAGAATTTAGATATACCTATTACATAGGAATTCACATAACGTTATCATTTAGCACGAAGTGCCTTCACCATGCAAGACTAGAATTCTCACGTAAAACTTAATCAGTCACGTACCTACCTTAGAATAATGGTATGTATGCCTTAAGTATCGACCAAAACTTCGCGTCAAACACGCGGGACGCGAAACGGGAGCGTCAGCCACGCGGCGGCGGGCGCTGCAATGGCGATTCAATGGCGCCGTGCACGCTAAGACGCGGAAATTTTTTAGTGGATAAGATCGCGGTATTGACACTCCTGCTTCAAGTCCCGCGTTCCGCGTGTTTGACGCGCAGGTTTGGCCGAAGCTTGAACTACACTTTACATGCTATTTTGTCTCTTCAATCTTTATAAGCTAAACTCTAAACTATAGAAGGTTCCTTACTTGTGCTCTTTACTCCTCAACTCAAAAAGGTAGCAGAAGGGAATACCGGCCACACCATAAGACCAATCATTACTGGTGCCGGATGCTCCGTACATCACGTCTGTGGATACCCCCACCTTGTACGTATTCCCATTGCTGTTGTAAATGGCCTGATAACACACAAAGTGTAGTCTTTAATTGCGAAGTTATTTTAGTAATGTGTCATCATTACCGTGGTGGTAACCATTCTTGTTGTTCTATTGGGTGCACATTGAATAGATAACATAGCAGCATTTAATCGCTAAATATAATTTGTAACGGTTTACTTTCATTTTGTAAAAAAAGTGAAGTTCTTACTTGAGCACGTTTACTTTGAAATTTATCAAAATAAAAACATAAACGGGTCCAACCTAAAAATAACAATCACTGAACATTATAATGGGGTCTAATTCTTGAAGGTTGATGTTCAACAACTTGATGTGATCGTGTATGAGTGGAACACCCTGTATTCGGCCAATTTATTCTGTTCAGTTATCTAGTGAATGTGCACTGTCTATTTGTATGGATGCGTCCCACCATAAGAGTTATGGTTTTGGTCATGACTCTGACTCATTAAGAATATCGGCCTACTAATGAGTCAGTTCCAGACTATTTCTTCTGAATTAGGTGAGTGTTCCTACTTAGATAATTACAAAGTTATAACAAGAAATTAATGAAAGTGATAATTCGAACTAAGTAGGCACAAAAGGTCTGACGATCCAAAAATAAGAACGAAGGTACCGAAGCGAAATTACATAAAATTACAAATGAACTAATATAATGTAAACTAAGTACATAATTGCCTATTAAAATTATTACAAATAACGCGAACGGAGACCTAATGTCCTCAGGAGCGCCAATCACAAACACAGGCACACACACCCTAGAACACAAGCACGCACACACACACACACACTCATGGGGTCTCCTGTTGCCCAGACTCTTACGAGACTGGTGTCCTCAGGAGACCCATCACAAAATGTATATTTTCAAACTATTGTTTTTACTTAAATATAGTTTAATGTTAGCTTACGTTAGTTTTATTTTCAACATTTTGATCTTATCTTGAGAAACTATACAATACAATACAAAAACTTTATTTTACACCAACAAAAATACAATACAAAAACCATTACATAAGACACAAGTACAATGGGCGGCCTTATCGCTAAGAAGCGATCTCTTCCAGGCAACCTTTGGATGGAAAGAATTAAGTGAATTTAAGAAAGGCAGGGATTTGATTATGTGATGAGTCTCCTGATGACACCCCGGTTTCTAAAGAGTCCTGGCAACGGGAGACACCATTGAAGTGTGTGTGTGTGAGTTGTACTCACAGAAATCTGAATAATCAGGCACTATTATTTAGATTTCTGTGGTTGTACTCCTGAGAACACCGAACTCTTAAGAGTCCGGGTAATAGGAGCTATACATATGTGTGTTATGTTTTGTTATGTACGATAATATAAATATATAATAGTGTAGTTATTATATATTTCAAAATACGTACGTGTGTATAATTAAGTTAAAATAGTGATACAATAAAATCATCTAACAAAATGTAAAAATCTTCAGTTTGATCATAATCTAGAGATATGAGCCAGTTAGTCGTTTAAAATTTACATTGAAAGTAGGTAATTTCGTCTGTACTCAACAATTTTATTATATAAATAAAGTAGTGATTGATGCCCCTTCACTTAAATTTTTTGTCCACTAGTGGAAGTAGGTACTTATTGAAAAAGATCGTTAGGTCACGCTTCGGTGTATAGTGCACCTACTGTTATTTAGTTGATCTACCCAAATTAGTGTGGTCATCGTCATCACTTCTGCTGGTGAATGTCATCACACTACTCTGACAGTAATCTTTTTTTTATTATAAAGATTTATTTGAAGGACTCAAAAAGCTACCTTAGACATAACCGTAGCTCCTTGCAGCAGCCTCATATAACCAGGACATGGGTTATCTTTGAACGCAAAGGGAAACATGATCATTTGCCCGTAGCTGTGCAGGGTTAGATAAACTTTGAAGGTGATGCCGCTGTTCATGATAGCGTCCTGTTGAAGGTGTAAGCGGTTCTGGAATTTTTATATTTTTTAGGCAAGGGAGCTCCTAACTAAAGAAATATTGGTAAATAATAATTAACCTCTTCAACCTCAACAGCCTATACTGGTCCACTGCTGGACGCAGGTCACCCCCCATATGCAACTTATTGGCTTTTATCTCATGGGGGGGTAATGCACATAATCCCCACGGCCCAGCGTGGGGATCTGGGTTGGGATCGCAGTTAGGTGGTAGAATTGTTCTGCAAGGGGAGAGGAGACAAATTGGATGCGGAGGAGGAAAATATTTGACGATATGGTAAGAAAAGAGCAAATTGCAGAATTTCGAAATGGTTTTTGGTTTTGACATCTTTCCTTCGTCTCTGAACTCGCATATGCACCTGCGCGCGTGCAATATTCATATTCATATCATTTATTGTAATTTTATGCATACAGGTATCGTTCTTATGTGTATGTAGTCTTAGGCCATGTTCAGATGGCAAAATTTTGACGCGCGTTTTCAAATCGCGCGACTAGACATCGTAGTATTTACATAAAACCGATCACATGAGTGCGCGTTAACGCGCGTCAGCGAGCGTTGACGCGGCGCTCAGAGAAAAAGTCTCTAGACGCAGGCGATCGCGCGTTGACGCGATGTAACGTCTGTTGACTGTTAAGTTGAGCGCGCGCTTCCATCGCAATTGCACGTACTTTTTCACCAGACTGACGAGTAGTGACGAGTGTTCGCAACGCGCGTCAACGCGCGTTACATGTGAACTTAGCCTTAGTGGGTACACAATGCATTAAAATAAAACCCTGTCAGGGCGCTACAATTATTTTGTGTTCGCTTTTGTTACATTGATAACTTTGATATTTCATATATACAGACTTAATTAATTTAGGAATTTCATGATTAAAATAAGTATTGGTTATATAAGGCAAGAATAAATACTAATTGTATTAAGTTTTCATTCTACTAAAACGATCGCAAATTAACGCCAGATTAGGAAAAGTCAAATTATATCGATTTCTCAAATCTATTTATTATTTGTTTTTGTAATATATATGCGTTGTTGAAGTTTTTGTTTTTAGTAATAGGTTTGTTAACATACCTTGTTGTTTATTGTTATTGTTATCGTTTTTTGTTAGGTTCTCATGAGTACTTAAAATAAAGTAGAGTAAATGTTTACAAAAAATATTTTTAGAACCGAGTAGGTATAGTAGGTATTTTGAGATTTACTTACTTTTCAAAATCATTGGTGCAAAGCCGGGATGAAACCATTTCACGCTGTTTAACCATATCTAATGCCTTTCCTCAAGTTGCAATTCTGAGCTCCTCGCATAAAAAGCGAGGACGTCGCCAGAAGCTCATAGAGGCAACTTGGTGTGTTTATTTTCTTCTACAATCACGTCTAAATGCAGCACTTGTCTTTCCTCGGAAGGACCTTCAGGATCACCGTAGACAGCGATCTTGGTCTTTCATTAAATTTCTTCACGCTACGAATGATAATTTCTCGTTTCTACCCATGACGAATCGCTGCCTAGGCTGATCTTGCTTAGCCAGCTGCCTAGACAAGTGAACCCGTTGGTGGTCTTACTTCGTCTCTCATTTAAAATAGTCGTAAGATATGACTACCATAAATATCATATAAAAACAATTAATCATATCCGCTTTGCAAATAAGCCGAATTATAATTTAAATATCTCTTTAAACACGTCCTGTATCAAATGGAATATTCCGTTAAACAAATATGGCATTAAATAATCAGCAAGCAATATAAAACCGTTGCAATGAAATTGATTCTCTGCTAAACCATGTTTGCCGGTTAATCTCTACACCCGGTGGCTGCGACACGCAGCTGGTATCAGACGCATAATACTTCTTGTGAAATAGAATGCGGCAGCTGAGCCGCCTCCATCCATTGCCGCTACGCGACTGCTACAAACGTTCGGTACATCGAGTGGAAGATCTTTTAACACTCCGTAACCAAAATTGTTACTTACCCTTATAGCCGTAGACTCAGGTTCGGAAAACGGTGCAGGGCCTCGATAGAAATTATTAGATGGGATGCCCGATGATCCTTTGCCTCCCCAACCAAAACTGCAACAAGAATCTTTGCATTGCAGACATCGATCAAGGTATCCGCCAAGGTATACATGATCGAAGATTGCAGATTATTAACACGCAGTCCATTGATAAATAAATAAATATTACCCAAAGATTTAAATCGTTAGATAGGCCCTTACCGTAGTGAGACCGCGCCGTTTTGTCGCCACGCGAAATAAGATATCTCGCTTATTTGGAATCAGTGTACATCTAAACACAGTGATAGCCGGGCGTATTGTAACTTTGTAAATTTTTGTGTTGGACATTTTGGATTTCAGAGCATAAAGAACATTTATTTCTTTACTAAAGTTCGTGAAATATGATTGCACAATAAATGGGAATAATTACTAGTAGTAGTTAGGTTTATTGGCAAAAACACAATTTTTTTTTTGTTTCTTTATTATGGGCTTTGTCGCAACTCGAAACACAATTGTTAACTACTCATTAGTGTGCGTGCGTCGGCATTTTGTTAACTCACACATTCAAAGACAATGCTACAGTTTTTGGTGTCAGGGCATATCTAACGATTTAAATCTTACAGAATCCACACAGCATCATCTAGATGGAAAATGTTGATATTTTGCCCAAAATCTCTTGTTTCCCAAATGGTCCAAAGAAAATGGCTTACGATTTGCGGCAAATTACTTTTTTGCTAGTTTTATTCTTAGTAGAACACAGATTAAATAAAAAATAAAAACCAAAAGAAATTATGAATTTCGCGCCAACGCGAAATGTAGCAATAGTTGCTACACCTTAACAGATTACATTCAAAAATAGATATTTTTTATTATAAATAGAAAACCCCCAGAACAAACCCCGATCAAATATCTGTAGATCGTACAAACATTTGTCCCGAGGCGGGAATCGAACCCGCAACCTCTGCTGAGTTCCTTTCCCTTCTTTAGTTTAATACTTGCCTAAAGTTTCTATTGAGGTCGACACCAACACACTGTCCTTCGTGACATGCTCGATTCTTGCGCCACATTCGATCGTGTTTGTGGGAGTGCACATAGCCATCAGGATTTACTACAGGGAGGAAATACCTGAAAAATGGTTTGTATCTAGATTCAGAATACAGATATGAATTCGTTCAGTAGGTACGTGATATATCTATATTTTGATTCCAACATCAGATGACATGATCTTAGTTCCGAACAAACTTTATTATAAATAAGGTTTTTGAATAAAGTTTTATCTATCTAACTATCACACTGGACAGCGATTTGTCGATAACTATATAGAGAATAAAACCGGCCAAGTGCGAGGCAACTCGCACGCGTGGGGTTTCGTATCATTCTACTTAACTATTTCACCCTAAATACAGTTTTTTTTTAATCGAAAACAAGCAAAATGCCAACATGACGCGGTTCCATCCAAGTATTGACCGCGCCCGACGTTGCTTAACTTTGATGATCAGTACTCAATTTGTTATGGGCGTTAGACCCTTTAATTATTAAATTGTTTTTTTTTTTATTATTGTATACACTCGATTTGAAATTTAGACAGTTCAAGAGAATACTAGACAAAAGTAGAGCATAAATAGCAAAACGAATCAAGTTATATATTATATGGACCCATACAAAAACAATGTTTTTTGTATGGGACCCTTTAACTGTTTATATAATGTACCCTTTAATTTAATATTTATTTTATTTTTATTATTTAGTGTTGTAGTGTTTCAACTCTCTAACTTTTACGGTTCATGTGATACAGCCCGATGTCGGACGGACGGACAGATGCACAGACAGCGGAGGCTTAGTAATAGGGTTTCGTTTTCACCCTTCGGGTACGGAACCCGGTTACGGAAATAAAATGCTCCATCCAATCCATATAAATCGCTGTCTAGGTCGAGACCTGCTGGCTTTATGCACAAAACAAGATTGGAAAGATGTTTTCTAGACCTTCGTGAACATTGTCGGCCACATTGTCACTTTCTATCAGGTGAGAACGTAGTCAAACGAAGGTCTTTTTATACAAAAAAAATGTAGCGTGACATAACCATGGAATATACATGAAATATAAAATAAAAAATATTTCAAGATACCAGTCTTTATTAGTCATGTAGTCTGGCAAGTTATCGAAGTTCTTGACGATATAGTTACAGAGGAAGGTGGCAGTGGCGGGCGCGATCCACTCCCGCGCATGTATACCCGCATCCATCCACACGGAGCTGTTACCCACATGGCTGTTTGAGATCTTTATTACCTGTGAATGGACGTAGGACAATTATTGAATCAAATATTTTAACTTGTTACCATACGTTTAATTAAGCGTTTGATTAGCAGATTGCCCTCCTGATGTAAACTGTTACCATCGCTCATAACGGAACATTACCTTGCAGGATACATGCTAGGGACACGATCTATGATGCACGGCCTTGAACCTGAGGGCTGTGTTAGGCCTCATCTAGGAACATGTAGATTCCAAGGCAACCATATTCTTCAAAGAGTAACCCAGAAATAGGCATGCTACTACTTCCTTGGACAAGCCCTTTTACAAGGAGTTTAATAGTAATTATAGTTTAGGACGAGCTTGACGATGTGTTCGATCGGGTTCCTGGACTCGTTCTGGCAGGACCAACCAAATTTTTATTATCTTCCAAAGCCTTTATACTTTCTAGGCTTAGTTTAAGATATGATGATGATCGGCGTCCCAGCCGATTTCAGCTATGGTGACTGTGTGACTGGGCAAGCATTTTAATTCAGAAAACATTAGGCTAATGGTTTTTCCTTCCCTTTGTGCTTTCTATGATGGCTTGGATACCCAAGCTTGTTGGGCACAATACGAGCGCAATTTAGGCATGTCAAGAATCCGTCGGAAGATTAAAATTTTTATACCTACATATATAAATGTAACAAACCTTCATCGCACGCCCTTCTAATGACCTTCCGATGACTGCTGTGGAGCAAATCGAAGGGTATTCGTACTCTAGTTCATTCATGAAGCTGTTTATCGTGCTCAAGCCATGGTAGTTGTTCCAATCCATTTTCGAACTGACGTGTGTATTCCGTTTATTATCTAAGGTTATATTTACAAATATGTTATGTAAATGTGTAACATTAAATTACTATACACAGGCTCCTTTCAAATTATATCTAATACCCTAATACTAACAAAATATTGTTAAAAAAAATTACAAATTTTATTGTACAGCTGTTTCTGCATGTAACAATGGTATTAATTTCAAAAGTTCTTAAATATTAATAGTTTTTGGGTTAATAACGAA
This sequence comes from Eupithecia inturbata, assembly GCA_963662085.1. Taxonomy (NCBI): domain Eukaryota; kingdom Metazoa; phylum Arthropoda; class Insecta; order Lepidoptera; family Geometridae; genus Eupithecia; species Eupithecia inturbata. Next base: position 9,014,622 of record OY759195.1, read on the forward strand.
AAACTGAACATCTTGTTTATTTATCGTATTTTGTTATTAACAATTGCCATTTTTTGTGTGCTAATAAATCTTCGAGTTAAATTTTTCTATAGGTACAGCATTCCGAAACGAATGATCTATTTCGCACATATGTATTTTTAAGAGCTTGATCAAGGATTAACACCTTTTAGAACTTGTTGACTGATTTGTGGACTATTACGTGTGCACAGGTTTTTTATAATAGGTACGTACATGATGAGAGATTGCTAGAATAAAAATCCTTACCTCGATACAAGCGTACAATATCATTTTCATTGTTTTTTGCAACCAAATTTCTATCTAGCTGCATCTTATGTGCCAGAATTTTTTCATAATAATTGATTTCTTGTCCAATTGGGTGCAGATGTTTAGTTTTAACGTGGTGACAACAATTAGAGTTGTTTTGGCTTTCACTAGTGGAATGTTGTCCTGAAATAAAGCGGCCGGGAGAAGACACTCGGCCATTCTTGTAAATGTGGTCACTGTTCTGTCGACTTTTTCCCATAAATTTGTTTTTGCGGATGAAGTTGACCCGATCAGAGAACGGTTTGTCGTTGTTGTCGTGGTAAAATGAGACAGGGTCAGGGTCGATGACAAGTTCTTGTGAAGCATCGTAGATCAGGGGTAACGGTATATCATATGGTATGCTGCAAGTTTTTGCCATTTTACTGAACTGTCCTGCGATAATATTTTTATTGAAGAATTATGTTTTTGTGAACAATATGTATTGCGCTTGGAGAAACTGTTTTATGCTTCATTGTCATAAGTTACGCATTTTATCCACAAATGGAGGTAGATAATTTGTAAGAATATATAAAACAGATAGTATCATTTTTAGTTATTTTTTTTTAGTATTGGCTATACATTTTTAAACAAAAGCAACAAAGTGTTGGGTTTGCCAAGATTCTGCTGACATACATAGATTTTTTTATGGTTTTTAGAGAGGATGATTTCGTTCATCCAAGGTTTTCCATGATCCAAAAAAAGAAGGTGACACTTGCCTACGGCACCGTCCAGTCGCGCAAATAACTCGCGTTGTCCGCGATATTTGCGCGATTATTACCGTGAATAAAGCGTTAGGGACTTTAATTTCGTTGAGCGCGGTAGCTACACGCGTTAAGCGCTTATTAGTACCTTTTCGACAGAAATCTAACGCAAATTGACATTAGAGGGTGTGATAATATATGGGTTCTTTCAAATAAATGAACGGGCCTAACGTAACGTTGCTGGCGTACGTATAGCTTGGTAAATAAATCCAGAAATGGATGGAGGCACCACTATCGAGTTATACGGCTACCCTAAATTTTACGATTTGAATAAACATGATACTTTTACTAAAAACATTAATTAGGCGTTTTCGTAATGTCAAAAATTGTTCGACCGTAGACTGATAAGATGGCGCTTTTCGTTTGAAATGATATGATATTTATAGGCCCTGTATAGGTTGACATGAAACACTACCACAACCTCAATTAATCAGCGAAAGCTAAGCGCTATCTTTTATTAAATTTGCCGCGCTTCTTCAGTATCATCTCTCGGTATAATTAAAGGCAAATCGTGGAAAGGTTGTTCCACTATAATGAACGGTCGGTCGCCCACCATCTGGTTCTATTTAGGAAGCCGCCATAAAATCTGCGCATAATGTGCTCAGAAATCATTCCTATCAAGACAAGTCGTAAGTTATTTGAAACTCACAACCTGGCTGGCTGGGTGGAATAACTATCGAACACTAGTTAGGTATTCCACCCATTAGTTCACAGGTTGTTTCAAATAAATAAATAAATAGTTTTTTTTTATTAAGTATATCGGTCATACAAAAAAAACATTACAAAGATACATTACATAAGATACGAACAATGGGCGGCCTTATCGCTTCAGTGAGATCGCGAAGCGATCTCTACCAGGCCTTATCGCTTAGAAGCGATCTCTACAGTCATCTAGTACCCCTAACACAAGCGCGGCTTAGCTTGGGGCTATATGATGTGTGGATTGTCCAGCATTATTTATTTATTTATATATTTTATTTTATTTATTTAATAGTAGTAGTATAACGTGGTACGTTTATACTTCTAATTGTTACTAATTAAATTAAAAATTATTAATATGTAGATATTTCTGTCATTGGTATCCTTAACGAATAAAAATATAAATATAGGCTATTACCTATCTCCTATATAAATATAGGAGATAGGTATCTGTGTCCTAACGGTCAAGGCACACTGATGCAAAGTCCAGTTGAAGCGCAGTGACTTCATCTCTAGAAAATGCGAGCAAATTAACGCGCGTGTCCGCGCAAGGTCAAGTGTAGGTTAGTATTATTATTATATTCTCTGGTAGAACCACTTACCACCCTAGGGTGGTACAATTAAAAAAATAAACTCGGGTAAGACCAAGTCGAGGCGACACTTGGGTGGTGGGGGCGTCTGGTTAGCGGGCTACCGAGATCTTACCACTACCAAGGTTGCAACTAGAATGTGTAACAAGGACTGACTGAATAAAACATCAACGCAAACACTGTGTATGTGTAACCTGTGGTAATTCAAATAAATAAATACACGCCTTCTCAATTACGCGCGAGCTGCCACTCGAACTCACGTACGTGGTCACTTGTACTAAACTATAAATATGTATACTACTAAAGTTTTACTGAGTACTCTCAAAGTTTAACCACTCGACTACTTACTTAATGGCTAAGTGCGATAGTTGTTCTAAAAATATAACTAAATAGTCTCCAGGACTTGAATGCAACAAGTGTAGTAAAATCGTTCACGCCAATCATTTATGTTCAAGCTTATCATCGAAACAAATTTCTGCTCTCCGAAATGCAGAAAATTTGGAATGAACCTGTGAATTATGACACCGGAATTCTCCTCGTCGCCTGACCGAAGGTCTATGTTCACGTGCAAAAAAATTAGTTTACTCTGGCAAACATCTAGTAATAATTCAAGTCTTATTTAGTTTGATGACACATGGATGAAGCTGTTGACGCCCGTTGCCATGGAAACCATTAATTAGGTGATAGTGAAATTATCATATTCTGAATAATTTTTACAAACCTACGTTTTACGGCGCAATCCCTCGAGAATCAAACATATAGGAGACCACCTCAAAATCAATTTTACAACAATAATACAACAACGAAAGAATCATCAAAATCTATTAACAATTGGCGCAGATATCACCAAAACTGTTGTAGCTAGTCGTGATTCTCCAAAAATATACATTGCTTTTTAAGTTTAACGGGATACATTACAGGATCCCTCGGAAATACATTTTTTATGGAACCACCTCGGGATTGTTTTCTATACAATAGTGAAAGAATGAGTAAAATCGGTTACCCATAGGCGGAGATATCATGTAACATACGGTATGTATGTATGTTACTATTATGTATGTTATACATAAAAACATACAGACGAAATGAGAACCTCCTCTTTAGCGCGGATGTAAAATAATTTGAAAAGAAAACTTATTTCTCACCGACAATAACAACCATCTTGAACTCAAGGTAGTCGCTATCTACCGAATATATTAAATACTATTATTTTTATTTAAGGTCAATATTAAATTCTATATTGCTTACCCTATTAATTTTGACTTGTAACTTTGCGTTATTAATAAAGAATTGTATTGTATTGTATTGTATCGAACAGGATACGTTGGAAGGTAAACAACATAGCTTAAAAAAGTTCGTTGAAATCTCAGGAATCTCTATAGTGCCGGAAGAAAACCTGGACACTATTAAGAGTAACCTGGCAGCTAAAATTAAGGTCGACCAGAGCCAAGTAAGTATCTGGCATAAAACGCATCCATGAGCGAGTTGGACAGGAAGGAAAAATCCTACTAGAGAAGAGACAAACGCAGCATACTGACCTGTAGATCCGTGAAGCCAGGAATACCACTATCACCATAAGCGAGGTCGTCACAGCTGTCCCTGTTGAAACGTCAACCACAACGAAGGTGCGCATCCGACATGCCAAACAAAACATTGCATACGAAACAAAACATTGTCATGCGTTTTTGGTACCACCAAATTCATATTAAAGGCGAGACCTAAGTGAGTCATCCGTGAGAATACGACCGATGGTAACCGTCTTTGTTTCATTAAAGGGAAGCGTTGGCGAGACACCGACCGGCGCGGCGGGGCACGCGGCGCGGTGAGGCGTTCGCTGAAAATATCTGATTACATGTAATTATCGAGCGAGTTGGCGCCCTCTCCCCGCGCTGCCCCGATTTAGTATGGTAGACTTTTGTATTAGCCCGGCAAAACAGGTCCGATTTTTTATCTGATTGTCGGATCAGATAGTCTATGGATAGTCTGATCCGACTATCAGACGTGTGGACGATGTGGAAGTGTGTTGCGGGGCGAGTGCGCTTCGTTAATTTAGCAATGATGAACGTGAATCGGTGAATAGAGGTGGACATGGGTTATCCACTCCACGGAGCTACAGCTTGATAAATTTATACCTACTCTTTCCGGTCAAGCCGGAAAGAGTAGGTATAAATTTATTAGAACTAAACATTAGCCTACTAGCTGCTGCTTGCGGCTTCGCACGCGCTTTTCAAGTAGCCTATGTATATTTACCTCCCTGCAAAATTTCATTGACATCCGTTCAGCCGTGAAAAGGTAACAGACAGACAGACAGATAGTTAGACAGATAGACAGAGTTGCTTTCGAATTTATAATATTACTAGTTTCGGTCCGCGGTTTTGCACGCGTTGTTTATATGGAAACGTAGTGGATTTCTATCCCATGGTAACTGATTTATGCGTTAAAAAGTAGCATATTTATGTTCGATTCCAGGATAAGAATTACCTCTTTGCAACATTTCAGCCCGATCCGTTCAGTTGTTTTGGCGTGAAGTGACATCCAAACTTTAGTATTTATAATAATTAGTGTGACAGTGTGATGTGATCATACGTGATGTGATATTATGGATGGTCTTGCAACACGAAACCAATCTCAAATCTGTACATAAATAAACATTGGGTACCTGCACGTAATTTGCGTTATATAATATAAAAAAATAAAATAAAATTTATTCAAAGAACGAAAATAGACAATACATTAGTGCACTAAACGATTAAGTATAGCTAAGTATAACAATTTAGACTGATCTAGGTAATCCTGTGTTTCAGGCGACAGTAGTGCTAATCTATACTTATAATTATTAAATAAAATAAACACTTTCTATTACGATAAAGGCAAGTTTAACAATTTTGTTTATGTTTAATTTGTGTATAATACACAAATTGTATAGTATCTTACATACTATACAATTTGTGTACTTAAATTGAGCAAAACTAGATTTATCACTATTCTAACTAGGTTAACTTTACGTGTAAAAATATAATTTACTTGATAATTTCTAATAGATTCTCTGTATCATCGTAGGATAGACTTTGAAGTGTATATTTAATAGTTTTTTTACAATTATTAAAGATAAGCGCGTAAAAATTAGACATTGAATTTAGTCTGTTGTATAGGAACGGACCAAAAAATAGATAAAATTTGTTCGCCAAGGAAAATTTTGGGGTTGTTGGTTGAGGGCAAACTTTAGCATTCCGTCTCTTATTATTAGTAAGTTCAGTGCTGTAGGGAAGGGCTGCGTGCTGTCTTAGTACTGTGTACATTACAAATAGCATTAAAATAACTGTTCTGATGTATATTAACTTATGGTGTATAGTGTTAGCCAACAAGAAAAAATTTGATTATTTGAAAAAAAAAAAAACAGAAAACGGACGTCAAATTCTTTAATTTTACAATGTTTTTTATAAATAAATATATTAGTTGGATACTAGTTATTATTATTCAATCAATAAATGATTACGTTTCTTAAAATAATTTTAAGGGCTTATTTTTCTAATAATGTTTTCAGAAAAAATTAATTGCTAATTGCAAGGATCAAGATCAAGACCGTTTGCGTCTTAGTATTCGTGTTGCCATACAAACGACAGCAGCGCCCTCATTTATTTTCTACTCTTTCGGTCGCGCTGTAGATAGATCCACTCGTAACCAAAGAACTTCTTGAAAGATTAAAGATTAAATACGTTTATTTGCCTGAATATACATATGTAACAATGGAGGTCTTAAAACTATGTATATAGGTCTAGTTATATTCTACCTAACATAGGCATGCAAATATTAATTTTTCCATTACTCAATATTAAATTTTTTATTTTTAAATAACAAATATAAAATAAATTAATTAAATAAATAGGTAACAAAGGTAAAAAAAAAATATTATAAATCAATGAATATATTCGAAGTCTTCTAAGTCCCTGTAATTAAAATATTGATTCATAGAATAATAGCATTTATTGAGGAGCCATTCTTCTAGTTGTATATTGAATAAGCTTCCAGATAGGTTCTTTAGATCCTCTGGTAGATTATTGAATATTTGTATTGTCATGTAGTACGATTGTTTCTGTGTCAATGTTAATTTATATTTTGGTGTGTGCAATCTGGCGTTAAAAAATTCTCTTAGTCTTCTATATCTCAAGCTAGCTTTTTTTTGAAAAGTTCTGGATGCTGTTTAACGTTCCTTTGTTCACTTGTTCCATATTGACCTTTTTTTGCTGACGAGACGACATTAATCTGTTTCGGGTTTCGAAGATCGGAGATCGGTTTCGAAACTTAATGGTCTCGCTTTTTCTGTCCTGTTTTCCGTCTTTAATATCTCAGCAACTACAGCAGCAAATAACGTGAAATTTAAAATAATAATACATTTCGTGCGCCATCACAGATTCAAAGAAAAAAAAATTGATAATTTTGAAAAATTATTATGAATATGATAATTTTCAGTATAATCTGTGATGTCGAAATGTTTTTTTATAAGAGACCTAGGTCAAGTCATCAAGTCAAGTATCAAATTATAAAAGGTAATAATTTGACGTGTTTGAAAAAACGATAAACCGACTTCAAATTCCGGTTTATAGATAATATTCATCTATGTCTCGGACGAACGAAATCACCCCTCCCTTACTTTCCCTGACCGAAGAAGGTCTATGTTCTTCTTCTTCTTGTCAGATGGCTTCTGCGACTGGGTAGGTCTATGTTCACGTGCAAAAAATTTAGTGTACACTGGCGACATCTAGTTACATTTCAAGTCTAATTTAGTTTGATGTCACTTGGATGTAATTGTTGACGCCCGTTGCCATGGAAACCATTAATTAGGTGAATGAAATTATCTTAATCTGAAGATATTTTACAAATATACGTTTTACAGCGCCCATAAATTCCTCGAGAATCAAACTTATAAGAGCCCTCCTATCTCAAAATCAATTTTTACACAACAACGAAAGAATCATCAAAATCTATATAACCAATTGGCGCAGATATCAACAAAACTGTTGTAGCTAGTCGTGATTCTCCAAATTATGTTGCTTTTTAAGTTTAAGGGGTAAATACTAATCCCTCGGGAATAAAATTTTTATTTTTACCTCGAGAAAATTTTAAATTTTTTTAAATTTTTACCTCGGGTTCATTTTCTATACAATAGTGAAAGAATCAGTAAAATCGGTTACCCATAGGCGGAGATATCAAGTAACATACAAAGGTTCATAAAAAAAAACATTCAGACGAACTAAGAACGTCCTCCTTTTTGAAGTCGGTTAAAAAAGGTAAAGGTTTGTGCATCTCAAAACTGTTTTTAAAATTTCTGTAAATTTTTGAAATATATAGAAAAAACTCGAAAAAACACCCAGGCCCCCCAATCTCTGAAGTTCGCAGAGCAATCCATCTTAAATGTACTTATGTAGGGTTTGTAGATCTATATTTTACAGGAAAAATATTGAAAAGTTTGTAAGTAAAACACTTTTTGAAAAATGGTCAAAAAGAGGGGGGGGGGGACAATTTTCAAAAGGGAGGCACACCTCATCGAATTGGGTTTCAAATGAAAGATATTGGATTGTACATTTCAATACATTTTTTGAAATTTCTGTGGGTTTCATACTTTTGAGATATTTTGAAAATAGTTGAAAAATTACCCATTCCTCCCTATCTCCGAAGTTCGCAGAGCGATCCATATGGCGTTTGTAGATATGGATACATATATTTATATCTATATTTTACAGGGAAAGTGTAGAGAAGTCTGTAAGTAACCCATTTTTAAAAATTGTCAAAGAAGGGGGAATAGTTTTTAAAAGGGAGGGTAATTTAGTGGGGTATCAAATGCAAGGTATTGGTTTGTACATTTCAAAACAGATTTAAAGTTCCTATAAGTTACATACTTTTGAAAATATACTGAAAAAAGTATAAAATTTTACCATTAGGTACACTCTATACTCCGAAGTTTGCATACCGATCCATCTGAAAAGTACCTTAAATTTTTAGGTATTCATTAAACAGCAAAGTCCTCAACCGGTATTAGATATTGGTATACTTGACAAAGTTTCGAAACCCTATCGGCGCGCGATTCACAGTTGACGGATCTTGTTTCTGATTACTGGGTATATTAAACTTATACTCCTTTTGCTTTTATCACAAACATCAGCATGTCATTAAGTTTTGCAAAAGTTATGAACTGTCATTTGACAGGTTAGATTTCAATAAAATGTTGTAGTTCTAACAGTTTTGGAAATATTAAAAATTATAAATATAAATGTATCACCATATAAAAATCCCGGTCACATGCTAAATTTATTTTAATAGTCAACGGGGGGCAACGTGATTTTCCATATCCAAAGTGGCACGAAAAACCGTTAGGTTTCAAATATGGGACGTAAAATGTGCCAAGCAAGGACAGAAGACATTTCTCAAGAACTTAGATATGAAAGGCGGTTAGAAAGACTTCTATGTAAAAACAGTTATTTGTAATCTAGTAGGTTTGGACCAAGCTATTTGCGTAGAGCTTTTTTTATATTTTTATGGAATAGTAACATGTCCCAAGCTTGCGTTTGTACTCGTAAAAGGCCTACTAGACTATAGATGACTATTAGTAAAAATAGCTTCTATGGTCAAAGAAGATTTAAATTTAATTTACCAATAAAACGTTGGTGGATTTATTAAACTGCACTCAATTAGTTGGCAAGCACATTAATTCGTCTTTAATCCACAGGTTTTCGCCTTAATTTTGTGTAAACTATCTTACTCAATAAAACATTATTAGCCCACAAACGTCCACCGCTGGACATAGGCCTTTCGACGCCAGATATACCGGTCCTGACTCGCCTCCATCTACTCCTCAACTCCCGGCGACCGCTACAATACCTCTATGGTCACTATCACTTATAAAAATTAAGTTATTCTTAAACAATACTTCTGTTTTCAGCTATAAGCATTTACAAAGACAACGATGACGAAATAAATATACGGGTAGACTCACAAAGAGCAATGCAACTAGAAAAAATGTTAAGAGAAAGGGAAATAATCATCGAAAAAACAGCGAACGAATGCGCCGATGCTCCCACCATTAGTATTAGAAAGCATAGAAACTCGCCGCGTAGGATGTTATCACCAAACAGTTAGTACTAAAATCTCTATTTATTTTTATACAGAAAGCTCTATTCTTAGAGGATTTACCAGAGTGGGGTATTCGAGGCACGCAATCTGCATGTAATGTTCTGCATTTTATTAGTTTAATTCCTTCGTCTATATTGATCCATTCGATGTAGAATGTAAACCCCGAACACTTCGTTTGCTCTTCACTTATTTTAGTATCATGTCATGACGATGTCAAATCAGATGTCGCCAAAATTGAACTGAACTAATTTGCTGATGGAGTTGGGTTCGACACATTGCAAGCCGAAGTGAAGATAGGTGGAGCATAACAGCAACTGATTGGTGGCCATTAATGGGCAAAAGAAACGTCGGACGTCCAGTTGCAAAGTGGGTGGACGACATAGTACGGGGCGTCAGTGGCACAAACTTCGAAAGGCCTATTATCCGGCAGTGGGTAAAATCCTGGCTGTGTGGTGCCAGCTTAGAATTTGCACCACCCCAACTTTTCCCGCGGGTATCGTAATAGGCCACTAAGGGATAATCCACCGGGGCGGGCAGCAGCGCCCCCTGCAGTACAATTCTACCACGGAACTGCGATCTCCAACCCGCATGCCCAGCGTGGGGATTACTCCCTAATGATAAAACCAAATAAGGCGCTTATCAGGGGAGGCCTAAATCCAACAGTGGACTGGTAAAGGCTGTTGATTGGCCCTATTCTGCTAAACCAATCGCTTCATTATGATAACGGTATCGTCACAGAATGACACATTTTGCTTGGATGAAAGAAACTACTTATGGGGGGACGCACGTCAAAAGTGTCAAGGTTGAAAGAGTATGGTTTCAACTCTCTCTCCGTGCAAAAACTTCTGCGACGATACCATTGTCATAGTAATGCGATTGGTTAGTACAATTGGGCCCCAGTTAGATTGCGGTAGTTATGTTGATACTCTTGACTCTTTTACTATCACGCTGAATAATCTGACATTTTTTATAGAAACAGGGATGGACTGGAAGGACTACCACCCGCTCCATATTGTGTATAGCTTTATCGACAACTTAGAAAAACGATACCCGTCGATCTGCACAGTGATTGTTATTGGTAAATCAGTTGAAGGTAGAGACATTAAGGTAATTTGAATAAAGCTGCAAACGTAGTGTCGCTACCTCCGTAAGAATTTAGCAAGCTGATGTGGCAGTTCAACTGCCCTGCCATAGCTTCCTAAGAATAAACAATTGTTGGGTTATATGGACGACTTGTGACGCAGGAGGTTGCGGGTTGGATTCCCGCCGCGGGGTCTTTGTACGATCTGCAGATATTTGTTCCTGGTGTTTTATATGTACTTATATTAAAATAAAATATCTAAATATTAGTGTAATGCAGAAGTGTGTTTTTTCTCTATGGTGTAATATTTATATGATATACTCGTACACACATATTACACAAACAGATTATCCATACTAATATTATTAACTTTTCACGCCTAAACGGCTGAACGGATCTTAATGAAATTTGGCGTACATTCAGAATATAGCCTAGCTTAGATAATAGGCTACTTATCATAACAAAAATATGCGTGCGAAGCCGCGGGCAGAAGCTATATTATTATATACCTATGCAACTCTTTCCAGTTGCTCAAGATCTCAAACAGCGATGCCACCAACACAGGGGTGTGGTTGGACGCAGCTATACACTCTAGGGAGTGGATTAGTGTATCAGTGGTCACATACATTGCCGATCATATCGCAAGGAACTTCGATAATCAGCCGGAAGACATTAAAAATAAAGATTGGTAAGGATCATAATTTTTAGCAGACTTCGAATAAAGGAGGATGTTCTATTTTCAGCTGTATGTACGTGTTTTTTGTATGTAGTGTTTGTAGATAAGGATTATTTGACAGGTAACAAAAAAGAAAAAATTAAAAGGGGCTACCTCACCGGGTGTGATATCAAATGAAAGTTATCGGTTCGTAAATCACAAAACAGTATACGAAATTTCTGTAGGTTTCATACTTTTTGAAATATTTTGAAAAACGTCGAAAACCTCTATACCTACTCCGAAGTTTGCAAACCGATCCATCTGAAATGTAGGTACCTTCAATTTATAGGTACTCATTAAATAGCAAAGTCTCTAAACGTTACCTATAGTACATATTGGTATACTTGACAAACGTACGAAACACAAGTCACAAGTCACACTCGCACATGACGGATCTTGTTTTATGTGTGTCCGTCGATTTCTCCCTTGTTTATGGACCGATTTGGATGATTATTTTGCAGTTGTGTAGATAGAGGATGATCCTCTATCTAGACACAGTGGCAACAATCCGATTTCTTAGTCTGTATGTATTTCTTAATAAAGTTGTAATGAAGGTGCACCATAAAAATGTATGAGGGTAGGTTGCCACCTCAGTTGATTGTAGGCCATTACAGAGTTTATGAGTTCACCCGTGTTTAAGTTATTATATTCCTTGAAATACACAACATTTGGCGACGATTGTAATCTACGTGTGTTATTATTGTGTTGGGACGTTGTAACAAGGAACGAGTGGGCACCAAACAATGAGTTTTGGCGGCAGTCTCTCATTTGATCACCGTGTGCAAGAATGGAGCATTTTCAAGAGTCGGTTTATACAGTATTGTGCGGCGAACAATATTCAGGATGACACCGACAAGTCTGGTTTCAAAAGACGAGCTTTGTTGCTCACTGCACTAACGGAAGATACCTATCGTGTTGCAAGAGATTTGGTTTTCCCCGCAGATTTAGATACCATCGAGTTCTCAGTGCTTTTAGAGAAATTGAACGTTCATTTACAGTCAAAGAAAAGTACGTTTGCAGAACGTTACAAGTTCTACAAGGCTGAACAAAGACCGGGAGAAGATCTATCTGAATGGGCGGCGCGAGTGCGTAACTTGGCGCAATATTGTGGGTTCAAGAGTGAGTTAGAAATGGCCTTACGGGACAGGTTCGTCCTAGGGCTAGAAAATTTTAAAGAAAAAGAAAAGTTGTTTGCGGAAAGCATCGAAACATTGACATTCAACAAGGCGTTGGAGCTGGCGCAGGGCGTGAGGTGTGCTCGCGCGGCGTTGCAGACCGCGCGGTCTGGCAACGCCGCGGCGACCGAGGCATCAGGCGCGGGTGCTGCTGGAGGCTCGGAGCTGAATGGGCAAGCGCAGCCCGTTTTCGCGATGCAGCGAAGAGCGGGTTCTTCGTCTACGGATAAAGATAATTCACGAGTGTCGAAGTGTTGTGAGGTGTGCGGTTATAAAAATCACACAAAAGATCAGTGCCGTTTTTCTAATTATATCTGTCAAAAGTGCAAGAAAAGAGGACATCTAAAAAGAGTATGCAAAGCGAAGATAAGTGATAGCAATTTCATAGGAACGGACGACGATGGCGCTGATGAAGGTATTTACAGTTTATTTAATTTAAAAAGCTCGCCGATTAGGGACGAACCAATCTCGCGAAAAATCATAATAAACAACAAAGAAATTCAATGTGAACTTGATTGTGGTAGTGCTGTTTCTGTCTTGCCGGCCGTTATCTATCAACAGCTGTTTGGGAGCGATAACCAGTCGTATCCATTGCAGCCATGCAAAGAAGTTTTTAACTTTTATACAGGGGTGAAAATAGCTCCCATGGGTTGTGTATCGGTACCGGTTATTTTTGAAAACCGTACGGAACAGTTAGTTTTATTTGTTATTAAAACAAAGGAGAAACGTTTGCCTCTATTAGGGCGCGATTTTATGAGGTTGTTTCAATTACATCTGTGCAGTAAGATAAATTGTAATAACGTTGCAATGAAGAGTGACCACGACATCTCCGCCGCCGCCGCCGGCGAAAGATTGATTAAAAAATATTCTAACTTATTTGCAGAAGAATTAGGAAGGTTTAATAAATATAAAATAAGTTTAAAACTGAAACCAGATGCACAGTTAAAGGTTTTTAAACCTAGGCCGGTACCATTAGCTTTAAAACTTAAAGTTGAAGAAGAGTTAGACCGTTTGTTGGCGGCAGGAATAATAGAAAAGGTAGATCATTCGGACGTTGCTACGCCTATAGTACCAGTTCTAAAGCCTGATGGAAAGGTAAGGATTTGTGGTGATTTTTCAATTACATTAAACAAAGCCTTATACTTGGATAATTTTACCCTTCCACGGATTGAAGACTTGTTTGCTAAATTGCACGGGGGAGAAGAATTTAGCAAATTAGATTTAAAGTTGGCTTATCTTCAACTAGAACTTGATGATTCAAAGAAATGGTGTTGTATAAACACACACAGGGGTTTATATATATATAATCGCTTAATTTTTGGATTAGCAAATGCACCTTTTATATTTCAACGCACAATGGAACAGTTATTGGGGGACATAGATGGTATATGCATTTATTTAGACGACATCTTAATCACTGCACCAAACAGGAAAATGCATATAGAGAGGTTAGATCAGGTTATGAAGAGGTTACAGGAAGCCGGATTGCGGCTAAAAAGCGGGAAATGCGAGTTTTTCAAAAGTTCTATTGAGTACTTGGGTTACGTAATCGATAGGGAGGGTTTGCATAAGTCAAACAATAAAATTGAAGCGATTTTAAATAGACACTCAAATCCTAAAATAATGTCTAAAGCTTTAAATAAGTTTTTATTTGACTACAGAAACTCAATACATTCGTCTACTGGATTTTCTCCAGCCCAGTTAATGATTGGTCGTCCTTTGCGTTGTCGGCTTGATTTGTTAAGAAGCACAACTGAGGCACACGTACCTTCCTCGCCGTCCTCGTCGACCGCGGCCAAAGCCAAGGCAAATGTACTTAAGGCGCAGACGAAGCAATCTAAACAGTTTGCAGGTAAACGAAATGTTTGTTTCAAAGTAGGCGATAATGTTTTGACAAAATACTATTTTAATAACGGTACTAAACATACTTGGAAACAAGGCATAGTTACAGATTGTTTGGGCTCAAGAATGTATAATGTTTTTATTTATGATGATAATGTGAACGTAAGAAAACATGTAGATCAATTATTAAATTACAAAGGGACCTCGTTAATAAGGCCAGATGTCGACGATTTTGGAGGTTTTACTGAACCTTCGGATTCACCTAACGAGCCGCAGGCTGATACAGCACCAGACCCGAATGTGACGTCACCAGATCCGGCTCAGACCTCAACCGCGTCTCCTGCGAGAGATGGTCGGATGGAGGAAGTAGGAGTCGAGTCTGAGGGGTCTGATGACGAGTTTCAGGATGCAGGCTCACCCAGTTCAGATGTCAGGGTTCGCGGTACAGAAAATCTTTCTGATTGTGAGGCGGAACCATACCGTCGGAATCCCCCTAGAAGGGCTAAACAGCCTGTTAATTATAAGATTTAAATAGTTTTAGTTAGTTAGTAGGGTTTTAATTGAGTATATTTTAATAATAGTGGTGGAGGGATGTAATGAAGGTGCACCATAAAAATGTATGAGGGTAGGTTGCCACCTCAGTTGATTGTAGGCCATTACAGAGTTTATGAGTTCACCCGTGTTTAAGTTATTATATTCCTTGAAATACACAACAAAAGTATATATGTGTGAGGAATTACATTATATATAAACTTTTAGAATCAGTTTTATACATTTTGAAATGTAAATTAACCTTTCGTTTAGTACTAATCAGTCTGTAAAATTACTTATAAAGAAAAAAATATCTATGACATATAACGAACAAAATGAGTATCTTAAATTCCTAATTACCATACAAAACAACATATTATTTTCTTAAGTTCAATAAAAAATCATAAATATTTCTTCTTATTTCAATAAAAGAGTAGGATTTATTACTAGGATTGTAGCCGACTAATCGGCTAGTCAGTCAAAGTCATAGTCGGCACATCACTAGTATTTATCCCACAAAACTCAAAAATAGTTTAAAAAAATTAAAGGATTCGAAGTTGGTTATTAGTTATTTCAAAACAATCAAATTATCTTGACCTTATGCGGGATCAGAACATCATGTGTTTTTCTTAGACTTACTTCAAAGCGCCGTTATTTTAGCACTGACTCCTTTCTTACTCTTGTCATATCTCACAACATCAGTCCGATTTATTTAAGACCTTAGTCTGCTTTTAACCCGACACCGAACACACCCAACACTAAAAAACCTACACGAAACATTCTATTATTTATATTATATACTGTACATAATGTATAACGGCTTGCAACATAAAAATGGCATTGTTCCAGGTATTTTGTCCCGATACTAAACCCAGATGGATACCACCACTCTCACACGTTGGACCGCATGTGGCGTAAAAACAGAGCCCGCTTTGGAAACACTATCACTGGTGTGGATCTGAATAGGAATTTTGGGTAGATAATATGATTTCTGGAGATAAATTAGATAATTAACTAAATTATATCAATTATCTAGTATTCACAACTCAAGCTTTGCTATCCACACAGCATCATATCTAGCCCTTTATACGGCTATATGTTATAGTGTAGCTAAACAAATTGGATCCATTAGAAACATCCATTATATTTTGTTTCTTTCTATTTTCTAATTTATTTCAGGCATTTTTGGGGAAGAAGTATGAACGAAAGCTCATCAGGTGACCCTACACATTTGAATTACCGTGGTGCAGAGCCATTTTCGGAACCCGAAACTACTGCTATGAAGGTATGATTGGTTTGATAATTTAGTTTGTGTCAAGGGCCCTTTTTACAAGCTTTTATTGATCGGAGTGAACGAAGATCTCAGTAGCAGCTTGGGTGATTTGGTTGTGTGGTGAAATAGTCACTTCGAGCATAACTGCCCAACCGTTGATCCGATTTGCGTTAAATTTGATAGATGTGCTGAAGTTTGCTGGAAACTTAGTGAGGCCAAATCCATCAAAAGGGGGTAAAATCAATCTATTCAGTCAAGTAGGGTCTCATAAGAAAGGTATACTTGAGTACATTTCAATATTGTTATTATTTTTTCTAGCGTGTATAAATTTTTAAATAATTACGAACTAGCAGCTACAAGAGCTCTTAATTAGTAGTTTCTATAAATACGTAGGTCATCATCAATGGATGCACCGAGTTTGCACCGAAGTGCATTGCATTTGTTTTGTTTTGAAATACTAGGCCCCTTATTCATAATAGTCCGCTAAGGCAACTTTATTTCTCACTAATAAAAATAATTAATGGGTAATTATACAACAAACTTGGCTAACCTCTTTAACCGTTCCAGAAGTTAATAAATTAAAAAATAATATTGATTGTGTTTTAATATTTTTGTGTTGTTACGTCTAATAATATTCCTATTGGTTCCCGCGGCACCAAAATAATTTATTGTCCTGCCAATTTTGGTCAAAGTTTTAACTCGCGTCGATTATCTGTATGTTGATTTTTCAGATTTTTATCTCATGAACCGTAAGAGGTAGACAGATGAAATTTTTACAGAGTGTGTATTTCTTTCGATGCTAGGTACAACTACTGATAATAAAAATAAATATTAAAATTAAAGAAAGGCTCCCACACAAAAAACGTGATTTTTTGGGTACCCTTCGTATTATGTGCGTGTCCGACGCGCATTTTTGGTTTTGTATTTAAATTACAGATTAGTATTAGTACAGTTATTCATAATGCACGTGCTAATTAAATGTTTTCCATTTCTTTTCAAAATAGCTTTAATTTTTCTAGCATGTATTTTTAACCCACTTACATCCATAATTAATAGTATCTATATTTATCGATAATACACAAAAATGAAACCAGAACGAGATGCTATAGAGTTTCCATGACTTCGTACTGTGGCTAAGTTCTTGATTGACTTGAAGTGGACTTGATTGCTCTGGACTAGGGTCGACTAGACTCTAGACTTACAACTCAAAGGCTCACGACGATATTGATATTGTTTAGGAGCTAACTAATTGTTTAACGTGGATTTTAGAACAGTTATCCTCAACCGATTGAGCTGATATTTGGCAAACTTATATATGTAAGTTCAGTGACAATGCAATAATATGGTACCATTGAGCTGGTCTGATGATGGAGACAGAAGGTGGCCATAGGAACTCCTAAATGAAACGACTTAACCCCATCGAGTTTGGGTTCGTTGGATTTTTCTTCCTATTCACTTTGGTCCTGGATGATAACCAGGGTCCTGTTGATGGAACCGCAGTGAGACTAACTACTACATAAACATGAAACGACGTGACCTAATCGAGTTTGGACAGAATTATTGTATCAAAGCTTGTTTTTAAAAAATAATATAATTAAATATTGATATTATTTACCTATCCATTTCGAACAATGTAAAGCCAATACACATGCTATTGGTAATTTTTGTAACAAAAATTATCCATACACTTAATATTTATTACCTTAACCCGGCGTCATGGGGGTGGAAAATGACCACACGGACGTGGGGGTGGGTCATCATGACCCGATACTTTGACCTACGATATTTCTACATTTTAAAAAGAAATTATGTTTTTTTTTAAGATTACAGCTTTATAATTTCATGGTTTTGTAAATTAAACTAGAATTTGTGTTACCAGAAAATTTTATTGTTTATTTAAACCTCTTTAAAAAAAACACGTTAAAAATCAACAAAATTGGCATTTCTTAGCATTATCTAAGTTTTCTTATCAATAATGAACATTCTTTAACTTTTTATGGCACTTTTATAAACATATCTAAGACATCTTTGGAAAAAACTTACTAAAAACTAATTGAAATCATCGTTGTAAATGCAATCACCGCAGAAAGGTACAACATGTTCAGGGCAAATATATTTGTTGCAACCATGACATGTGTGGGTTGTTTTGCGGTCTTTCTTCGCAGGACATACTTGACATCTTTTACGAGTACTGGTTCTTTTAGCTGGTGGCTCCTCTGAACTTTCGCCAAAAAAATTTGTGAATTTTTTTTCGCATTTCGCGAGGCAAATATGTCACATTCTGGCGAGCTTTCAAATGTTCACCCACAAGGGCAAGGCCTAGTTTCTTCAAATAATGACGTCGTTTTTGGTTCGACTCATTATTGATTCTATGTATAATGAGACCGTTAACGGCAGACATGTTCAAAATGGCATAAAAAATTGAAAAATTATCACTACCTGATAGTTCTTGGGTTTGAACAACAGATAGTGGGTCATTGTACTCATCATCTTCCGAGATGTCTTGCTCTGTGTCGCTGGGATGACTTCGCATACTAACACAGTCCTCTTCATTAGCGGACTCCTGATCAGATGACATGACATCCGAGTCCGATTCTTCAAGAATTGAAACGATACGCCGTCGTTCTCTTTCCTCTTGATCCATTTTTTATTATCTACCGACAAAAAGTAAACAAATAAACAAAAACATCATATTTGAACCATAAAACATAAAAACAACACCAAAAGCAATGACAAAACGTAAAAACCACACATTGAAAAATGGCGCGAAATTGTTAAACCGAGTACGGGGTTGGGTCAAACTTACCTTTTTCAACTTTGGGCGCTCTTAACTCCAAGCACGGTCGCCGTCCAACTGATACTTTATAAACAATGCTCAGAGCGATTTGCTGACTCCAGCTACTGAGAACAACGGCAACGTCACGTGCATAGTTACCAATCTGCAAGCTAGCAAAAAAGTCCCGGGTCATTATGACCCAGCCCCCATGACGACGGGTTAAATCATATAAACTGCTTTAACGATTCTGATAAATAGTCCAAAATGTCGGGGAGTTCCCGAATTCTTGTTTAATATGCTTTTATTTAATTTGAGCTTGTTACAGGATATCATATTGTATTCAGGCACGCCGTTCAAGATATTCCTTACCTTTCATGCGTACAGCGAGGTGATAGCGTTCCCGTGGTGCTACACTGCGACCCCTTGCGCGGACTACGTCAGCTTGCTCGAAGGGGGCACTGTTATGGCGAAGGTAAGATTGGTAATTCTGGTCCCATCTAGTTTTAATTTAGGTACTTCGTGGTCTATTTCAATGACGGCGACTTTAGAGATTACGGGTTCCTCTTTCGGGAAACAGGAACTTAAACTACTGTCGCAAGCAACAAATTTTAGAATTTAAGGCGAAATGCACATACGTCGATAATAGTATAACCTTCTGCACATTGGTCGAAGCTGTGGTAGCTGCGACCAATATACATTTGCCGAAGCACCAGAGGTCTAACAAATATAATTTCTAGACCTCTGGTACTTCGGCAAACGTACATTGGTCGCAGCTACCACAGCTTCGACCAGTTAGCAGAAGATATCATTTCTTGCTTTCAGGCAATCTACGAAACCACCGGACGCTTGTACAAAGTAGGTAACTTCAAGGATATCATGTACTTCGCTTGTGGTACCAGCATTGACTGGAGTTACGGAACGGCTCGCATTCCTTTCTCCTACCTCTTCGAGCTACGAAGCAAAACTGACAAGTTCTGCACTCCCAAAGAAGAAATCATAGAATGTTGTCAAGAAACTCTTAGTGCGATTAAAGCTTTAACAAGTTTCGTAGATAGCAAAAAGTGTTTAAATTGTGTAATGTTTAATAAAAAAAATCGGCGATTGTGAAGGTTTTGAAGTCTTTTGTAAACTAATAAAAAATAAGATCTGATAAATTCGTATGTATTACAAAAAAAAAAAACATAAGAATGACTTACATGCTCTACTGTTGTTTTATCACTGAGGGGCTAGAAATACCTTTTATAGGATAGGATTTAATGCATATTCAAGTTGGTTTTTGAGAAAGATTCCTGTTTAATATTAGTTACAAACAAAAAAAATCTTCCAAATTATCTTCTTGACTTGTGTGACTAATGCGCATCGACATAGTCCATCAGACTTTGCACTGCGTCCCATACTTCATGACACGTGTCCAAGATCTGTTCTCTTGGCAGCCGGAATCTGTATCTCCTGCTCCTCAGTTCCACCATGAAAGAGTAGGGTATCTTGGCAGTGCTGTAGCTCCAGTCAGTACTGGTCCCGCAGGCGTTATACGTCATGTCTTTGGTACTACCAACTTTGTAGATTTTTCCAGTGCATTCGAAGATAGCCTGAGGTTAAAAGAACTTCGGTTACTATTGAATCTACCTAAAGCTAGTGATTCACGAATTGCATAGTAACTTTCTGTCCCACTTTAGTTCCTTATCAAGGAGTAATTGAAACAATACATCCAAAAAGGATATACATAATAACAAAGGGAATGTATCTTTTTTAAGAGTTATGAAGGTTTTCTCCATAACCTTGTATTATTTTAGCTCCGTTTGAATTCATTTAAGAAAATCGACGACACTGCTTACGTGTACTGTCTAGTTACCCTGGCCATAATTGTAGCTGCCTGCAGCAAGTTCAGATAGTCGGGACAGGGCTCGGTCTTGTACCCCCAGGGAAATATTATTAGCTCATAGTAACTGTGAAATGACAGGTACACCTTGAATGTGCTTGTCGCTCCTAAAATTGTATCCTGGAATGGGAAAGGTATTTTAATTTGTCGTACTGTATTGAATGTATGTTGTGTAGCGACTGTGTACTCACTCTTACAGCTGCTGCCTCTGGTTCAGAGAACGGAGCAGAACCTCTGAAAAACACGCTACTTGGTTCCCCAGACGAGCCGTTTTCTCCGTTGTCACCCCAACCACAACTGCGAAGATAGGTAGCCATACAATCAAAGTTTAGTTTGGCCCTAAAAATTATTTATTTTTTAAAGATACTACCTGAAATTCCTATTGAGATCCACGCCAACACATTCACCGTCGTAAAAAGCTCTGTTCTTTCTCCACATTCGATCTGTTGTGTGTGTATACTCGTACCCGTCAGGGTTTAGTACTGGAACT
Organism: Eupithecia inturbata; assembly: GCA_963662085.1. Classification (NCBI taxonomy): domain Eukaryota; kingdom Metazoa; phylum Arthropoda; class Insecta; order Lepidoptera; family Geometridae; genus Eupithecia; species Eupithecia inturbata. The sequence goes on from OY759195.1 coordinate 9,035,865, forward strand.
ATGTACCTGAAAAATGTTCATCATCAAGCTTCCTCTTCCTAAATATTTTTAGGTTTTGGCTTCTCTGTCAAGATGTTTAGTTAAGAGACAGGGAAGATAATCAGTTAAAACACGTAGGCCTCCACCAAAGATCGGCACTGTGACCGGTCCTGCGCTGCTCGCATCAAGCGGTGACTGTGACCTTTAACCTATCATCTGTCCACCTTGTTGGGGGGGGGGTCTGTACACGCTGCGTTGTGCAGTATGTGGTTGCCACTCCAAAGCTCTAAGGCTAATGAATGCTAATGACTTATAGCAAAGTAGTTGGGTAGAGTTGCAATGATCTTACCAGTCTTTATTGGTAAAAGAAATGGAGAGGTTCGTGAAGTTCCTGGCGATCTGGTCAGCGATGTAGGTGACCACAGCAGTGCTGATCCATTCACGCGAGTGGATGAGGCCGTCGATCCATACTGCGACGTTCCTAGCGTCGCTGTTTGATATCTTCAGCATCTTCAATCAAATAAGGTTAAATAAGGTAGAAAATTACCTTAGCCCTTGACCTCGTCAACATTCTCAATAGAGTAGAGAGCGATATTGTTCGTGGTTTTAGGAATTCCCCTGCTAACTTTTATGTGTGAACTAGACCTGTGTCGATCGATCATTTTTCAAGACCTGTTCGATCACGATCGAACTTGCAGAAAGATCGAATCAAAAAGACTCGATCGTTTCGCGGGTCGCGGGTCGCGAAGACCCATGACTTGCCACTGCCATGCCGCGCCCCGCCGCCGCGCCGGTGCGTGCAGTCTGTCGTTCGATCGATCGATCGTTCGTATTTGTCGGGAAAAACTATCTTACCAGTCACGCCATAAGGTTCACTTTGTTTTGCATTGCATGTATGAATTGATTGACTCACTCAAAGACTCGATCGTTCGTATTTGTCGGGAAACAACTACGAGTACCTTAACGATCACACCATAAGGTTCAGTTTTGTTTGCATGAATGAAGTCGCGGGTCACGGTTTTTTTTCGAGAAAAACTACCTTAATGGTCAGAACATAAGGTTCAGTTTTTTGACTGTCATGCAGTCTGTCATTCATTCAATCAATAGGTCGATCATTCGTATTTGTCGGGGAAAAACTACCTTAACTTTCACATCATAAGGTTCACTTTTGTTTTACAAGCATCAACGCCAGAATAATAATAATAATAATAAAAAAATAATAAAAACCAAAGGAAAGTTTACCGCGACTGGGAGAAACCCGATCTACGTGTGTCCGACGGTCTGGTACCGGATGCCGAAACCGGAAAAATTTTTTGGCAAAGCATCTGGTCCATGCCAGTCGAGCACACGGAAGCGGACTGGATGAATGCGGTAAGTGCTGAGTGTGAAAACATCGAAACTATGGAAGCTATCAACATCTCTCCATTAGATGTAAGTAATGCAATCCGCTCGGCCCAAAACTGGAAAAGTCCTGGCCCGGACGGATTGCATAACTTTTGGCTAAAATGGTTTCGATGCTCACACTCGGTTCTGGCCGCACAATTCCAAGAAGCAATTGAGATCGGGTCCCTCCCACATTTTATGACGAAAGGTGTAACTTTCCTGCTCCATAAGTCTGGTAGTACTGCGGAACCAAAGAATTATAGACCCATAACATGCTTACCCACCATCTACAAGCTGCTTACATCCATTCTGACCACAAAAATTAACACGCATATTGTTACAAACAAAATTTTGGCACCTACTCAGAATGGATGCAGGGTTGGGTCCCGTGGTACAAAGGAACTCCTCCTCATTGACATGGCCATTAGTCAACCGGTCAAACGTGGCAGAGGGAACTTGTCGGCTGCATGGATAGACTATAAGAAGGCTTATGATTCGGTGCCTCATACTTGGCTTGAGAGGGTCTTAGAGTTGTATAAAGTAGATACTACTCTAAGATCATTCTTGGGATCATGTATGAGGCAGTGGACCACTGTTCTTCGTCATCCAGGGAGCCGATTGGATCCAACAACCACCAATGATCTGATAAGAATAAAGAGGGGTATATTCCAGGGCGACAGTCTGAGTCCCTTGTGGTTTTGCCTAGCTCTGAATCCACTCAGTACTCTACTGAAAGATTCAGGAATAGGCTATCACCTTCGGAGAGATGGTGAGGTCATTTCTCACTTGTTGTATATGGATGACCTCAAACTATTTGCGTCGAATAAAACACAGTTAATGGCGCTTCTGAATATCACACAGATATTCAGTAGTGCTATTAACATGGAGTTCGGCGTTGATAAATGTGCGGTCATACAAATACAGCGAGGGAAAGTTGTGAATTCTAATAATTTACAACTTTCAGAGAGAATGTCCCTCAAATATCTCTTAGAGGGTGAAACCTACAAATATCTTGGTATGCCAGAAGCGTTGGGTATAGTAGACGGGGACATAAAGCAGTCGGTGAAAGAGCGCTTCTTTTGTCGCCTCACAAAAGTGCTAAATAGCCTTTTGTCAGGTGGCAACAAGGTGCGTGCCTTCAACGGCTGGGTAATGCCATTACTCATTTATACCTTTGGCATACTAAGATGGACTCAGACTGAACTAGACGCCTTGGACTGTAAGGTTCGTCAATTTTTAACCACTCATCGCATGCGACACCCCCGAGCTTCGGTAATGAGATTGTATATACCGCGGAAATGTGGTGGTCGAGGCTTTTTAAACGCCAAAACCCTACACAACCGTGAGGTATGCAATCTCAGAAATCATTTTCATCAAGCCGAATACCAGATACATCGTGATGTGGTTGCAGTTGATAAGAACCTTACTCCTCTCTCCTTAGCTAACGAGAACTGGCGCAAACTTAAGGTGATGAGCATTCAGGACAGGAAGGCTATATGGGAGAGCAAAGAGCTGCATGGGAGATTCTACAAGGTCCTCACAGGACCTGATGTAGATCTCCTAAGCTCCGTAAACTGGCTACGCTTCGGTGACCTCTTTGGGGAAACCGAAGGTTTTGTCTGTGCAATTATGGATGAGGTGGTAAAGACGAACAATTACCGAAAGTATATAATGAAAGATGCCACGATCGATATTTGTCGAGCATGTCATCTTCCTGGGGAGACCCTTCGTCATATACTTTCGGGTTGTTCGCACCTTGCTAACTCTCAGTACTTGCACAGACACAACCAAGTAGCCAAAATTATACACCAGCAACTTGCTCTCCGATATGGCCTTACTGGCCCTGAAGTTCCGTACTATAAGTACACACCGGCGCCAGTTCTCGAAAATGGCCGTGCCACGCTCTATTGGGACCGATCTATCATTACAGACAGGACTATTCTTGCGAATAAGCCTGATATTGTACTGATAGATCGGTTAGAACGGAGGGCGGTGCTCGCTGATGTCACCATACCACATGATGTTAACCTCGTTAAAGCTGAGAAAGATAAACTTAGCAAATATCTTGACTTGGCCAACGAGGTTGTCAGCATGTGGGATGTTGATTCAGCGACCGTCGTCCCGATAGTCGTTTCAGTTAACGGCGTAATAGCGAAGAGCCTCGATCAACATCTCAAGAGACTCTCGCTAGGAAGTTGGATCAAGGGTCAGATTCAAAAGGCGGTACTCCTGGACTCGGCGCGCATCGTCAGGAAGTTCCTCTCTCTGCAGCCCTAGTCACCGGCCGCTTAAGGCTAGCTTCGTTGCCGGTGATTCACCGTTTTGATATATTTTTTACTGTAGAATAGTTTTATAATATTTTATTTTCTATAGTAAAAAATGTATTTTATAACGAGATTAAAAATAAATGAAGTGAATAATAATAATAATAAGCATTTTTTTTTTAGAATGATCGACTGAACGATCGAATTCTTTTAAAACTAGGGATTCGATCGATCACCCACGGGTCGCGATCGAGTCTTTGTGATACGATCGATCACGATCGACACAGGTCTAGTGTGAACTCTGTTCTGTGCGCGACATACGAACTGTATCTACTTTTGATTGGTTTCAAATATGGTCTAATCAATAAACAAACTTTTACCAACATTATAAGGACTCCTTAGGTTATATACTTCCCAGGTCTAAAGAGCCCTATGATGTTAGAAGACAGAGAACTGCGATCTGAGATTATGTTTAAGGATATCTGATTTAAAAGTTTAACTATATAACATTACTACCTAGTGAGAAGTCAGCACTTACGATCGTGACTATATCCTCCTGCTCCACCTCCACTGTCTTTAGTTGTCCACTGCTGGACCCAGGCCACCCCCTGATAAGTGCCTTATTAGCTTTTATCTCACGGCGGGTAATGGCCATTATGCCCACGCTGGGCATGCGTGATGGGGATCGAAGTTCGGTGGCAGAATTGTTCTGCAGGGGGCGCTGCTGCCCGCCCCCGGACGATATCGCTTTGTAGCCTCTAACGCTACCCGCGGGAAGAGTTGGGGTGGTGCAAATTCTAAACCGGCACCACACAGCACACACGTGACTATACAGCCCGATGCAATGCTTGGTAGCATCGATGAAATGTATGCCAATTTCCTTTATGAGAACGACTTTTCACCCTGTTCGTAATCGTAATTTAGGTACTAATGAAACGGCCCTGCAATTAATTTACCTTTATTGGTCTCTTTTCGACAGAATATCCGATCACAGAGACAGTACATATTGCCGGGTAGTCCTTCTCTAATTCATCTAGGAACCTATAAATTACTTTCAGCCGATGGTACTTTTTCCAGGTCATTAATCTAACTGAAAAAATAACTTTTGTTGTACAATATGGCTCTTATTTCAACTATAATTTAAGGTCTGTTTTATACAATAATTAATAATAAATATTAATAAATTATTACGATTGAGGAGCTAGGAAACTCCTTTACGCATAGCTCAAGTTGGTGGTGTGATGGATCACACCACTTTGGCTATGCGTAATGCGTAAGTCCCTTAGTAAGTCATATTATTATTTGCCAATTTAGGTTGTTTTTCGGAATTTAATCAGAATATCATGTACCTTTCCGTTTTTTCGGCTTTAGATTTGGCGTAATGACGTTTTTTGTGCCAGGGATTACGTAATTTCTCGTGAATTTATCAGCTGTGAAGATTAGAAAAGGTAAATAAGGTTAGTTAGAAAGAGTAAGTTAAGAAAACCTGTTTAAGAAAGTTTTAAATAGTTTGGGAATTAGGAACTCGAAATTCAGCATTATGCATTAATGCCCACTAACAAAATAAATAAAACTGGACAATATAATCTGGCCCAATATAAATTGGGCAAATAGAAGAAGACTGTAGCTAACCCATTCTCATTCATTATTGAAACACATACATATTTTTGTTCTCAAAATTTCCTCTCTTTGATTTCCTGTGACAAGGTTGTGTCGAGGTTTGAGAAGATTAAGAGAAACCTCGAAATGATAGCTCACTAATCATATTGTCGGCTTGCGCTTCATCTCGTGGGATCATAAGCAATGATGGTATCTTTAAGGGGTCGCTTGGCTAGAAAGATGCTGAATTTTGAAGTTACCTAAATTAAAAAGAAATAATAAGCAAGTTATTACCTACCCTTTAAAGCGTCAATATGAGTCTGTGTTCCATTTTCAGCCCTTTCAAATGGTTCTCTCGGTTCCTCACCGTCGTTTAGAAAATATCTTGTAGAAATACTTTTCTTTGGGTTTGTTGTGTTTGTGTAACCGGAACGCGGTTGATGAGGTGCAGAACGCACAACAGAAATCATTTTTACCAACTTAGGTTAACTGAAGAAAAATAAAATACCTGTCATCACAATGACTCTTGTAAGTTAATTACTCATTGAAGAATTTATGAAAACTTACAGCGATAAGTCCACAATAATTTAAAAAAATATATTGAGAAATAAATACGACGCTTTTGGACTGGAATTTGATGACAAATTTATGATTGACTGGTGTTGTATTATGTCAATGATTGACAGTTGCTATAGTCTATAGTCTTGATTTTTTTGTATTTGGCGATATGTTAGGAGCTGATTTTGATATCTCAAGGATATCTCGCTGATGTCATGACAATAGGTAGGTACCGTATGTACTCTTCGATGTTAGAACAAGTTTGTGTGAGAGTGCGAGTATTTATGTGTGTTTATGCGAGACCCACACCTGGTAGTATGGGGCAGAAATGCCCATCTGGGCACAGAGGTCGACATTCCCGGCTTCAACTGTGTCTGTCCTGTCTGTGCCCCAATCGGGGGGAGGAAACGTGACGGATGAATGGGGTCGGCGAGTGTGTGGAATGGTGGGCTCGCCGGCTATGTATGGGAGGAAGAGGGGACGCCATTCGGGCCGCGGTAGGTTTAAATGTTCCCGTGGTTCGGCGAAAATGGCGAGAGAGGGGTCACCGGAGAGGTTTTAGTGGGTATTACGTCCTTCTCAGGACGTCGAGTTCCACATAATTCTGGTCCCCCCCAGATCAGTCTATTCGTAAACGAATTTCCTCGGCAGAGCAAAAAAGATAAATTGTACTTTTCGATCAGGAAATCTAGTGGATACGTTTTTTTTAATAACCTCATACACGTTTATAAGTTGAGCTGGAATAAAATTTTTCATCGATGTCGAGGTCATTTTGTAAGCCAATAAATAAAATTATAGACCAGATTTTTTCTCGATGGTGTTTTAGATCAAGCAGCCTACAAGTACGTACGTACGTACCTATACACCATAGAGGTATACCTACATAATTATTCCTCCTTTATACTAACTCTTTGAGGTCAATAAGCGTTAGATCATAGAGGTATATTTTATAGTATCGTTAATACTGACTCAAAAATACTGATGCGTTAAGTGCCTAGAGTTATTGTTCCTATGTTAGTGCATGGTGTTTTTTTATAGCCAACCTCATTTCTTCTACTCCACACGTAGACCGAGAATCTAGGCTTACCTATTCTCAGTCTACGTCTTCACACAACCCTCAGATCCTAATACTTTCGAAATTATAGCATAGTTCAACGAACTCTAAAATGATGCAACAAAAAGTACTTATTTAACTGCACTAATAAAACTCAAACTGGCTGCATCCATCTAAAAGTTGGGCTGCTATAAAATATTCCGCTTGTGTCGAAAACGAGGCTTGGATTAGAAAACCGCGGGAAGAGCTGGGATACGTGCGCTCGTCACCGCAATGTGGCGGGCAGCCAATCACACGCCGATGCGGCTCCGCGACTACTTACTATGGCAATGAGGCTTTGTATTAAGATTTTCCATAAACATAACAGGTCCAGTAATGTTTATCGATAGGTAACCCCCTGACAGGTTGTGGCTCCTCGTCACATCGTGCCTACATAAAACAGAATTCTATCTTTATTTTACCAATTGATTAGATTTTTAAAATATTCCGGTATTGATAAAAAATTACTAGAAACCTATTGACGAACGTCACTGTACTTTTACTATAAGTACTTTTTTATTTTTGTTTTATAAATCTCTACCTGCTAAACACCTAATTCATCGATGATAGAAGATAGTGCTAAGGCTGGTGGTTTTTTTTTTTTTGGACTCGCTAGTTTTAGCATTTGCCATATTTAATTTTATTATATTTAGTACATTTTTTTTAGTTCTAAAATTTGGGAAACATTTACAACTTATTTATCAACCTACAGGCTGGTGTTAGGCCCAACGGCCTTGAGAACATAAAATAATTATCTGTAGCCGTGTAAATAATTTGCTTTATTCGTGAAATGTTCAGTTTGTGTTAAATACTTTGATAAATATTAGAGTGAAAGAAAAATACTCAAACTCAATAGCGTTTAGAAGAAATATCCAAATTCAGATTATAATTTTTTTATTCGTATTTTGGATATTTCTTCTAAACGCTGTATAATTCTCAGTAGAAAGCGATACCTATAGTTCGTAGTTCCCAGAATACTCCTGCTAACTTTCATGTCTGAACTCTGCTTTATATGCGCGACATACGGTCTGTGTCTACTTTCGATTGGTATATCTTTGTTTGGAAAACAAGCGAGTAAAAAAAGGAAAATTCAGCATTTAGAAAATAATGTTAAATAGGTAACCGTTTGAAACATTTTATTTGATCTGAAATAAGTTTAATTCGGGAAACCAATTTATGCAGTGCAGGTCTAGTGAAAGATGAATGTATGTACATATATTATTGCTGTAATTTTTCTAGTAGGTAGAATCAATACCAAATCATAATACATAATATTGATTGTCGGAATAACGACACGATTTGGTTTAAATGTCATGAATATGTTTACGCTACAATGTAGATTAAAAATTTTAGTTGTATTTTAATTTTTTATTGGCATTGTAATGTGTTTTGTGTGATAAATAAATAAATAAACATGAGTGATTCTACTGATGAAGCCCTGAATATTTAGAAGTATCAAAACAAGTAGTAGTAAAGTCTCTAGGCCAGGTCATTAGTAAGTTTAGGAGTTGGCAACTCAAATTACTAGGTATCTAGTATTCGACGAGTTATCTAGTACCTTGCGACTATAAAAATAATTTACCTACTCCGATCGCGAAACACATGATGCCAGGTGTCTTTTTCACTCAACAAACAGAACTTATAAAAAACCATCTCGCTCTCACGCGGTCTTGCTCTCACTTACTGAAGGTGTATGTTCACGTGCAAAAAATTGAGTTTACACTGCACTGGCGACATCTAGTTATAATTCAAGTCACACGTTGAGTTGTGAACCTAGTAAAGCCAATACGTATACCGATGTCCTAGGTCGTCAATTAATTCCAAGCTCCTGGCCGTTTTCAGGCTGTTTGCGTAACTGCACCCTCGCTTGTCTGGGTGGTTGGTCAAAGAGTCACTTTGTAGGTTCGATAAGGTAGTATACTCTGTTCTCGATTACTAGATATTTTTTTAAGCAAAGGAGTTACTAAACCAAAGAAAATATTAGTGGAATGTATTGTCGTGATTCTTGGTATCTGATACAACATTAAAACAAATGCGGTGGGTATAAACTTCAAGATTATTTAGAAAAAAAACCCTCACTTAAATACTTACTAAATAACTATCTACCTTCCTGTTAACTAAATATGTGGCACTTATTATTTATTTAATCGAGGTAATAGAAAAAAATACTCAAAGCTCTGTTAAAAATGTCCTACCACAAAGTTGTGCTGACATAAAATTTCACCCCAAATGACGGATAAATAAAACAAAAAGAACATTTATTTTTGTCCAAATAAGCTTCATCATAAAACCTTTCGTCACTCTAAGCCTTCAGATCCATATAATGCCTTTAAGCGGTCTTTTTGACCCCAGTTCATGTAAACAAGAGTTTGGCTTCCAACGCCCCAGGCGTAGATACTGCTATCTAATCTACGCGAGGGTGGAATCAAAAAAATTGTCTCCAATAAAGGAGATCATTAATCCTCGCTCCACAATGATGGGATTGCTACTGGGATGAGAAAATCGATCAATATCCGGGAAAATACTTACTAAAGCTTTGTTGTGGGTTATCACTTATTATGGAGATTAGTGGTGTTGGTAGTGGTGTTTTTACTGATGATGCATTTGGTTGTACCAAGTCTAGAGACGTTGCCTACAGACAGTTATGTATAGAAACTGGATTTTCCCTTAGGGTTGAGTTTAGATAATGGCAACCATCCAGCAAAAAATCTACCAAATTCAAAAAGAAAATCCATTCTAATTATTGCTCACGTAAAACTCAATGAAATATTTCTTTTAAAAACGTTCATACCCAACGAACCCCATAAAACACGAATCCCACAAGCAAGCCTACAAATTGATCTCGTCTAGTTACGCAGCATACCAATCTCATTTACGAACATTTTTAAGCCGCGTTCAAAAACAATTTCCCGAGTGGTCCGGCCCGGGTATTTCTTTCAAATAATTATCCGACAAAAACATCCCAAGATTCTTGCGGGAGTTCGTTAGGTTCCCTCCCTAAGCAGAATTAATGATTCCCTTTATTGAAAGTTCAATTTTTTGATTAGGAGCGGGGCGATGCCCTCGCCTTCTACTTAAACACCGGATAACAGGGTATTTATTTATTCGTCCAATATAGGTTTGATTTATTTTAAAAGTTGGATGTTAAAGCTGTTCTGAGGTTTGGCTCTACTTCATTGCTTGTCCCCACAATACAGCTTTCAACATGTTTTTCAATTTTTTATTTTACATCTAGTGTACCTTCGTCTATATTTGTAGATAAGCTGATAACATACTATTTACTGACAAACTTATATACAACTCTTCCAAAATACCTTCCTCATTCTTCAGTACAAGTGTATTGGATACAAATGTAGCTACAGTCAAGTCTGTAACCCAAACCAGGGTGACCGTCGGTCCGACGCGACGGCGCAAATCTAATTTGGCTCTGTAGCCGTCGCTCATTTGTTCGAATTACACCCGGCTGAGACGTGTCCGAGACAGGGTATCAGGGGTACCGGGGGAAGGTGTCCGAATCGACACTTTATCGGAAATTGAAGTGTGGAGCGTATCAGTTTCGGGAAACGTTGAGTTTTGAAGCGGTTGGTGGTGAATTCAAGTGTATTTACGCCTGTGTCTGCTAAAAATCAGTCTGTCCGTAAAACTAGAACCACACTATAATATAAGATATAGTAATAATGTATTTCTAACCATTTTAAATTTATAAAACCTATACGCTTCTGACTCGCCACCGACACATAACACCACAATAATGTGATTCTAGCTTAAGGCATTTAAATCCAGGTGTCCCCAACATTGTTATCGGTCATACTTATGGTCTATAAAAACCATAAGTATAATAAATCTTTACTCCATTATTATCATATTTCGTATCATGAAAATCATCAGATAAAAGTGAGCAAGTTAAAATACAAAGTTAAGATACTTTTCATAAATTAGGTGAACCTCTTCTCCCTTTCTGTCCTTCCAGGTATCATCCCTTGAGCCCTTCCGGGTCCTTTCTTTGTTAAAGGCAATCCTTCCGGCTGATGTGGCCTTTCTTACATTTGAGACAGTTATTGAGAAAGATGTCAGAGGGATTTTAGCGGTTAATAATCTGAGAAGATTTTTACTGAGTATATATATAATTATCTCAACTAATGTAAACGTAATATGTTGTTCTAAATACTCCATACCAAGCAAAGATTTTCAAATTCTATGCATTTGTTTTTGAGTAGGTACATTAGTTACTTCATTCATACTTTATTCATATTTGATATCCCACTTGACCGTGCAGGTCTCTTTTAAAATTTCGAGACCACAATTTGTACTGCAGGGTCATTCTATAAAGTCATTTCGAACCTCAATAAGCTGAAACCGCAGTGAGTTTAAAGTTTTGTATTCTGTAAAACTCGATAATGCTTGTAGCGCCTCAGTGAGCGTGGTAATTAAATGAACTACCTTGTGTGAGATTTTGACTTTTACGCTAAAGAATGACGTACAATTGGTATTCTGTAAGGGAATTCACAAAACATCTCGATACTTGATACTCAAACACACTTGTCAAATAAAAAGTTACAAATGAGCGATCGAATTTGGTTGTTAGTCTAGTTTTTAAGATAAACACGATACGAATTATGTCTCGGTTATTCGTTTTTGGGGTTCCGTATGCAGAGGGTGAAAACGGAACACTACTACTAAACCTCCGCTGTCCGTCCGTCCGTCTGTTCGTCTGTCACAGGGCTCTATCTCAAGAACCGTAAGAGGTAGACAATTGAAATTTTCATAGAATGTGTATTTCTCTTGCCGCTATAATAACAAATAAGAAAAATAAAATAAATATCTAAATTAAAGGGGGCTTCCATACAAAAAACGTGATGTAAATCGGCTTTATAAATAAATTGTATTTCTGTATTTCTGATATTTTTGGTTATTTTTGCTCTTCGTTTGTCAAGGCTGTATCTCTTGAACCACAATTGGTAGGACACATGAAACCTTCTATAAAAGAGTAACACTTCAACTGTAATAACAACAAATACTAAAAATATAATAAGGTTCAAAATTTAAAGAGGTCTCCGAACATATTAAATTTTAATGTTCTTTGAAAAAGTTGTCTGATTTTTACGGTACCCTTCGTGTGCGAGTCGACTCGCACTTAGCGGTTTACTATTACTTTACTAAGATAATCTCACGAGCTAGACATTAATACTAGCAGATGTCTAGCTGAAAATTTCAGACGTGTAAAAATATTTGACAGAAATTAAAATTATGAATCATTATATCGATTATCACACGAGTTGATTAAAAATTTGCTATTACAAATAAAGACTAGTTAATTATATAAAGATTAGTTCCAAGTTCTCGCAGACCACTTAGACGCCTTTCGACAAAAGTAAAGGTACCTAACTAAGATAAGTTTACATACCGTAGAATGGGGTGGCTATGTGCCACATTTCAAGGTTATTCAGTGTTAGCAAAGCCAAAATAAGTTATTTTTAAGGAAAATAATACAGATAATGCTCTTTATATATTTGTTTACATGTTCTTTATCTCGCCATTATTTAAAGAATCATACATTGGTAGAAAAATAAAAAAAATGGTAGCACATTCTCACCTGACCAGTCGGGGTGAGAATGTGCCACTTCACAATTCCCTTCCTATCTCTCACAATTTGTGAAATGGCACATTGACACCTATCTGTACTTTCAAAATGATCCACCAGGGAACGATAAAAAACAAAAACTTGAATGTTGCCATCAAAAAATCACAAATAAGGACGAATTTATCTGCGTACTCGTGTAAGGCCAAAACTTAGTATGGCCCTTGAGTGTCAACCTCCGCGCGACTTGTGGACTCGACCCAACCGTACGTTTATAATTCCGTGGCATTATTAAGCACTGAAATAATACAAAAAAACGTAGATTAGTAGGATTTTATGCTAATGTATGGCAACACAGGAAATTTTGTAGCAGTACATTTGTGGCACATTTTCACCTGCGAAGTTTTGATATTTTGAAAAAATTCCCGTATATCAGTCACAACAAAACGTTATAACATACCTCGATTACGACAGCTTCCGTAAATTATGCTGGATAACATAAAGTTTACACCTGACTTCAAATTTGCCCGCTCTAACTAAAAACTTCTAAAAACTGAATGACACTGACAGTTGAAAGTAACTGTTTTGCAATATGTACAAGAGATGGGAAAATGTTTTTAAAATCGATTAATCGAAGAATAAATCGCCATAAGTCAAAGTAAAAATAGGAATCGACTATCATCTTGCCGATGACCCCCATTGCACATTCTCACCTGCGTGGCACATAGCCACCCCATTCTACGGTATTATACCTATGTACCTACCTACTCTTTAGGTACTTATTCTACAAACTAGTAAATAAAATATATGTAAGTGGTTTTGTACCTGGAAAAACCTTTCAGTCTTAGAGCCTCCTCCAAGACTGTTCGGTTTTACTATTCACTCATTACTAAATTCTTATTTTGATTTCACAGTTCACCAAACAAAACAAAATAAAACATAGCTACTGAGCCCGCCAACCGGCCACCAGCTTAGTAGGTACTTTTGACACTGACACATAGACAACGAATTAGGCAAAGGCTCAGACTCTATTCCACCAAACAAATGTTCAACTACTTATTTTTAATAATTTTATTCATTTTACGTTCAATTTGTCGACTTCGACCTTGTATTGACTTAATATTACGAAAAAAAATTGTTTTCTTTCGTTTTATTGTAAGAAACCAATAAAAAAGATAAATCCATTTTTTGATTATATGTAGAAGTAACGCGTAGGTTCAATCCCTAGCTCATTTCGATACACACTTCACTTAACTTGTGCTACTAAACATAAACAGAATACCATTTGAAGGTGAAGTGGGTTTGCGTTTGAAGTGAGCTCGGTCACTGGAGTGAATTCGAGGTCGAATTCGAACTTTTATAGAATGAGTCTCCTGAAAACGTTCATTTTCATGTTTCACAGGACAGAAAAAGCGAGACCATATGGGTTTCGAAACCGATCTCCGATTTTCGAAGCCCTAATAACGACTCCGTTCAAGCACTGTATAAATAAAACTTAGAAAAGAAGTCAAAACGGCTTTGTCGAACGACTGTATGAAAATAAATGGGCTTTGGTTCAAGTAGGCTTCAAAATAGAAAAAACAGAGTATCTTTTATAATAAACAAGAAGAAATTTGGTTCTGGATTCCTCATTAATAAAGTTATTCCGGATTCGTCCCACTTACAGGAGCTTTAGCTGTAAAAAATATAGGAAATAAATAAATAATAAACCGCTAAGTGCGAGTCGACTCGCACACGAAGGGTTCCGTACCGTAAAATTCAGGCAACTTTTTCATTTTAAATTTTCCTTTAAATTTTATAATATTTGTTGTATATAGTATTACAGTTATAAGTTTATTCTCTGAAAATTTAAACTGTCTAACTCTTACGATTCATGAGATGGAACCCTGTGACAGACAGACGGACAGACGGACGGACAGCAAAGGCTTAGTAATAGGGTTCCGTTTTAACCCTTCGGGTACGGAACCGTAAAAAATATTTAAATATTAAAAATATAGTAATATATTATAGGTAAGGAAATCTCTTGGATGTACCTATTAAGTGTGAGACAGTGAAGGCAGGTGTCGTTCACGCTTTGCGCGTCGCCACGCAATCTCCGTTGCTACGGCGACGGCACAAATTAGTTCCAGCCTATGGTGACTGCATGGGGAATAATATCTCTGGATAAAGATGAATTTACATTGTTTGGTGTAGGAAGATTGGGAGATAAAGAATCAAGAAGTATTCTCACCAAAATGAATCGGTTAGACAAATGAATGGCGTCCTAGGCACCATAAGACCATAAACCAAGCAGAGCTATTGTCGTAGGTATGACTTTTATACATTGCACGGCACAAACATATACCTACCTACACCTGACCCAGAACTAATGCTGTAGCAGATTTTGCGGAAATCGAACCCACAACCTCCTGCGTACAGGCGGACCTTCGCCCCTTGGTCACCGAGGTCGTCATACCCAGATCTGGAAAAATATTTAATAACAACGCAAACATTAATCTAGCGGCGAGAATCAAACTCACAACCGTTTGAGTTTCAGATGGAACTTCGTCCATTGCGGTTCATATTCGTTTACCATCTCGATATAAACGTTGTAATTCAGTAATTCAATTCATTCAGTATCTACCTGATTCTCAAACATTCAGTAATTGTTTGAGAATCAGGTAGATACTGTCAGTTGAGCAGAGCATACGAAAATTGCTTTAGTCTTTTACTAACAATGTCAACATGTTGTTTCCAATTTAATTTACTGTCGATAGTAAGACCTAAAAACTTGGTAGAGTCTACGTCAGTCACTTTAGTACCAAATTAGTCAATGCCGACATCAATGTTAACATTAATTCTGTTCATAAAATTAATTGAAAGTTGTTGAAAGATTTATTTTCAAATTGTTCGATCAGAGCCGGTTAAAAATAGAAGTGAGTGTAGATTTGATGTCAAATTCGAAATTGTGTTTCTTAATATTAATGAACAACACCTAACCTCAGGTCATCGAGCACCTCACACAAATCATTAATATAAATCAGAAATAGGATTGTTCCCAATACGCTACCATGGGTCACCTGACTTCTATCACTAAGGTATGATTTTATAAAAGCATTTTCTGTACCTCTAACACCGTTAGTATCTAACTTGTGAAGTAGTTTATCATGATTAACATGGTCAAACGCTTTAGTCATATCTATGAATAAAGCTAATTTGTATTTATTTGTATTTTTATTTATTTATTCCACCATAGGTACACATGTTACACTTGATGTCGTTACACTCTATATAATTTATATTATAAGAAAATATAAATAATTGGTCAGACTAAAATAATAATAATAATAATGCTTGACAATCCACATAGCATCATCTAGCCCCAAGCTAAGCAGAGCTTGTGTTATGGGTACTAGATGACTGATATATTTAATAAAATAATGAATGAATAAAATTAATAATAAATAAATTAGAAGTTATGTCAAAGTGTGCTGCTGTACAAGGCGTTTGATAATTTCATGAAAATTTGCTAGTACAGTTCTTAAACTTTTCGTCAGTGTAATCACGTCTAAGAGAGTATCAGTGTTTCAGTGTACAGGTTTTTTTCACTGGTAATTTTATAGCTGGCCCAAATGATCTAACAGTGCAAGATCCACAATGTCTCCACTGGTGCCTAAAATATTTAGAGCCACAATGTCTAAGCCCGAATTGCGATCAGAGCGGAGAGTCTATTTGATGTGAGTAACGCGACGTGATGGTGATGTCTCCTTTTAGTATGGGTTATTATAATACACATAATATACTAGTGTATAGAATACTATACACTAGTATATTATGTGTATTCTTTATTATGCAAATCCCATACCACAGGTTTTATAATAATAAAACCTGTGGTATGGGATTTGCATAGTTCCGTCCGTTCAGTCCGCACGATAGAGGCGCTGTAACAATTGTATGGAAATAAGAGACGTCACGATCACGTCTCGTTACTAACGTCAAATAGACTCACCCCTCTGATCATGTA
This sequence comes from Eupithecia inturbata, assembly GCA_963662085.1. NCBI lineage: Eukaryota > Metazoa > Arthropoda > Insecta > Lepidoptera > Geometridae > Eupithecia > Eupithecia inturbata. The sequence continues at coordinate 9,052,322 of OY759195.1, forward strand.
ACATGTTTAAATTGAAGTCTAAGATTGTACGTTGCTAATTTATTTATAAGACTCTAGCTATTTTAGTATTTTTCGAAATGTCAACATTCAAATCACCGCATATTTTCATTTTTAACGTTGAACTTACACATAATATTTACTGATACAACACATGGCATATAGATAGATACGTTGTTACTCAAGCCTGTTAACTAGGCGTACATACGCTTATTCATGCCTACAATACCACAGTAACATTGTTGGTGCGGCTGTATCAAGACGTCGGTATGCATCGGGTGTGAACTCCCACTGATTGGCTACCATAATTAGAGGCTGGTTTGACTTACCTAGATGTGGTAGGTGGTTAGTTAGGTATTTCATCAAAATAAAAGTTCTTCAAAATAATAAAATAAGAGTAACATCGTAATATAACATTATATGTCAAAGTTAATCAACGCAGCTGCTTATTGTTTGAGCGAATTAAAATGTTTTACAGAACACCGCCCAGTTGTTAGTTGGAAGGACCAATAAAACAATTGTCTTGTCATTTTTCGAAAATTGTAGTTGTCTGAATTATTTGTATTTACACCTGGCTGCTACTATTTATTTAACCATCTACGAAATTCTGTTTGTCTATTATTTTTGACGCCTTCACCGCTAAACTAATTTTGCAAGCTGATTGTACCATTCGTAGCTAGAACGTACACTAAAGGTATGGGCAAAACACAGGCTACATAGCCGTGGGCTGAAGTAATAATTTATTAAAAAGTACGTATAAATTTTAAAATTAAAATCCTGCAAATTAATCAGAGCACTAATGACCACAGGGAATGGACATTACCTGGGATAATTAGCGTAATATTCTCATTTTACGGCCCACTGAATTTTTGAGCAAACAAAATAAATTGGGACGCATGCTCCTATAAATGAGTTACTACTTTACTAGTAAACCTAAAAAGGTATGCTAAAGGCCGAATGTATAGAATTGAAACAAATGAATTCTGAGGATTATCCCGACTTGGCGTAAAAAAAGTGTGCTGTATTTTATAATATTTCAAACGACGATTTCTTCTATTCCTGAAGTTCTTTTGTCGTGTTCGATTCGGAATGGTAGCTAAACATACTATAAACCTCTTAACTTTCAGCAATAGCATAGATATAGCTAAGGATTTTTCTTACATAAATCAGAATGAGAAGGAACCAAATAAACTCCCAGACTGCCGCATGCTGGTGGCACTGATTAGGTTGACAAATTATTATATGTAACGGCCGTACATTTTTCCAGGAAAATAATCTAATCTGTGCATAGAAGTGTAAAGTTTAAACTTAGAGAAGAAATTATCAATTTATTGAGTTGAAAAAGTATAAAATCAGCTACGGATTACGATAAGAGTTCGTAAAGCGTGGTACAGACTTATCAATACGAGCTCCAACATCAATATTTGACTGATACAACTCGCGCCTTATTAGTGACTAACGAGGGCAAACATTAAAATTCACCAAGATTCACTCGGTATGAGAGGTTTTGGTACTTAGAGAGATTATTTATCGGAATTTTGAAATTTTACGGTAATCTTACAAACTTTAAACCCTAGAAAATGGTCTTAAAATGTACAAGCCAATACCTTTCATTACTCCACATGATGTACCCACTAGCCCCTTTTGTTTAAATTCGTCCCTGCCCGATAATATTATCTCTCCTGTGAATTATAAATTGCCGGAAAATTCGTAGCGGTCCGTTTGGCGTGAAGAAGTGAGGAAACAACCTTTATCCAAATTTTCGCTATAATATTAGCGACGTAATCAGATTTTTTAGATCCTGTTTGTCCCCGACTTGTTTTAATAACAGATAGATTATATCTTTATTGCATCATTAAAACTTATAAAATAAGGTCCTTTAGAATGTTAAAGTATCAAAACCGTTCTGCCATTGTATTCTGCAAGTGGTCGAGAAGCAACCCAAGAGGGCGAAGTTCCTACTGATTGGCTCATTTTACGATGGATTTTCATATAGCAAATACCTAATATTTTTATTAATAATTCGAACGTTTCTTTATTCAACACCCTTCTTTACAATCAGTGCCTTGAAAAAGCCTTGAAAGTGCATATTATTCATTACTATATGTAAAATATTTTTCGCGTCTATGCACTATTTAAAACTTAAAACTATACTTACCTTTTTATTACCTATGTTATCCCACTGTTGGTCCAAGATCTCTCCCAAACTCTTGCAAGAATCGCGTTCGTTGGCCAGGTTCACAATACTAACAGGAATGCGTCGAAAGCGTCTCTTCAGCACTCCTAGGCCTATACCTAGGTACTCAATTTATTTCTTCATTAAGAGAGTCTGCCTTTCGGTGCTCTAAATAATAATTTATTCAGTCTAACGTTGCTTTAGTTACGGCACAATAAAGCCACAGTCCCCAGTTAATCCCCCCACTTATCAGGTCCAGTATCTCGACCCCACATCTCAACTTGATCCCATTAGATAACGTTATAGTTTAACTTTTCATAGTTCTATTCCGGCGCCTATATCCGTTACGTAACAAGATGTGTTTTATGAACCACAAATGCTGACCTTCCTTTCCCCGTTCTTAGACAACAAATCAAGAGGATGGAGGGATAATGCTGGTGTTTCAAGAGGTCACAGTATTATGGTCGTTAGATGTAATAGTGGTGATGCGTTGGGGTGTGTTTTTGCTTTATGCCGCGTGAAATTTTATAGTCGCGGATGCGATGTTGGCGCGCCGGCGATGGCTGTTTTTGTAACAGGGATTGTTGTATTGTTATTTTTTATGAATTGCAAAACAGGTTTAAACGGAATTTGTATGTTCAGCTTAAATTTTCATCAAGGAAAATACACTCGAATCACCATAAAAATGTTGACGGCTCGCAATAATTATGAAAGGATAATCTATTCATGTTCCAACGACGACATTCGTTTCAATTAAGCTAGAATATGAGCTATAGTAGGTAACAAGATTTAGGAAACTAGTCTTTAAAACATCCAACCATCTACTATATAAAAATAAGTCGGGTTTTCCTTCCTGACGCTATAACTCCAGAACGCACGAACCGATTTCCACGGTTTTGCATTCGTTGGAAAGGTCTCGGGCTCCGTGAGGTTTATATCAAAGAAAATTCAGGAAAAATTTAAAAAGAAAAGCGGGAAAATCTTTTACATAAAACGAAGCCATCTGGTGGCGAAACGGAGTTCGCCGGGTTTGCTAGTTATCTTATAAAACAATTATTTCATCCCCAAAACGTAGGGTGATGTAACAGCGGACTCTACCGTATTTGCTTAGTATTATCCAAATTAGACGAGGCGGGTGACGTCTAACTTTGTAAATGAGAGCTGCACTGAATCAACAAGGAAGGTCGCTCTACCTGCGGGCAAATATTCAAATCCGGGCGGGATGGTCCACGATCCTAATGCAGTGGACAATCCTCTTAGTTTATTTATAAAGTCGCAGTTACAGGATTTTATATAAGAACTTTATTTTTGGAATATCGATTGCGACGTTCTCGGAAGAACTTTTATCTTGATTTTCTTTTTCAATGTTTCGTACCTAAAATATTTGACAGAAAACCTGGACTTTTTGTATATTTTTCCTTCGGTAACTTATTTTTAAATTGACCTTAATTTTAACACCTGACTGCTAATGACGAGCGTTTTCTTAAAAAAAGATCACGAATAGGAACTTTCTTATCTCTAAATATCTAAATCAGCTTTTGACATAAGGGTAGGATGCCTATTAACGTGTACATAAGATTTTCTCATCCGTTACAGGCCCAAGGGGCGTTCGATCACCGTCGATCAACCAGCTTTGTACCTCTGTCGCTAGATCTGATGTTTAAGCATGTGCATTGTTGGTGGAAGTGGCTAGGTGACTTGGATTTTTTATCAAGTGAATTCTCGGAGTGACCTGTGATATTTTAATGAAATGAGACGCTTTTGTAGTTTAGATAGATGACTTGGGTTTTTTCACGATTAGATAAATAAATTGTGATTGGATTCGATTTCCTTGTAGTATAGCAGCATATTAATTCCCGTCCAATCTGATGCCACCTATAAATATCATCTTTCTTAGATGTTAATAGGCATACGATGAAGATGATATTTTGCCCTGATTTTTAAATTGATGAGACCTGCTTTGCCTCGATGGATATCAAAGTTTTAATATTTTGAACTTCCCAAAGTTGTAAGTTGAGGTAGTGGAGTTGTTTAATATAGTAGATACTTATTCGCAATACCCTTTACAAACTATCACCACTCAAATAATCTTGATTCAAAGTGGCCAAAACACCAGTCAAACTCCTTCAGCGTAACTTGTCAGCAACTTTGCTCTCTACGCGAATATAAATATCCGGGGCAGCCCTTTCACTGCCACTTAAGACATCCTGTCGACCCTTTAGGGTACGAGTGTACGGAAACGTGTGTTTTGGGTAACTGGGATGGCCCGTGGGAATCGGTGCATGGCTCAGATATGTCAACTTCATCGTTTTGGACTTTTGATAAATTGGTAGAGACGAATTAATAGTGTGCGGGATCCAAAAAGGAGATATGAAACGTACCTATAGTTTTTGCAAAAAGTGGAGTAGGCGTTTCTATAGTCACAATAGTTAGTACCCATTGGAAATTATCGACAATTACTAAAGAACGAAAAGTGGAGTACTCGCTCTTGGCCTTTATCGTATATTTAAATCCTAATTCCGTCATTTAAACATTTATAATTAGTCGTAGGCTACTGGAATCCTCAATAATGAAAAATACCTAAGTGACAATACGATATTTACGCATTATCTCAAGAATTATCTCAATCCCTAAATATCTGACGTCCCCATTTGTTACAGAACATATTAATTCTGCACTAAGACTTGTTATGAACGATCGGAGTGGACGTCTCGGATTCTTGGCTAATTTCACAGAAGAGTGGATTTCTCTCCCTAACTCGACTTATGGGAAAAACTTGTTCAATCAGCGTAAGTAGCTGTTTTCGACCGGACCCCGAATTCCGGTGCTGATATGAACACGTAAATGGATATGGCACTTTAGGGTATTTTGTATTCGATATCCTTCAATCTTCAGAAACTAAAATTAAGAACAAAGAATTAAGCTCCAGAATTTTTAGAAAGAAAACTTTATACTATAGACCTCTCGAAAATTGAAAGAGCCCATTTTATAGGTAATCTCAAAAGTCACTGCCAATATTCAAAAAAATGGTAAAGAAACACTATTTGTCCTGCTGTCATTGAATTGCCTTGTTTCCCTCTATAAAAGATAAATAATAGTTATGTATGTTTTTATAAAATAGTATGTAAGATTTATAATGTATGGTATGTAGTTTGATGTGTATAGTATATTTTTTAATATTCTAAGTAGTAAATACCTATATTCTTATGCACACAGATATTACCCCATGTACAATCCAACGATCCTATCCATTCAAGGTTGTCTGGGAGAGATCGCTCTTAAGCGATAAGACCACCAATTGTCGCTTATTCCATAATTATTCTTTTGTAAATTATTTCTAAGTTAAGTGTGCAATAAAGTATTATCTATTTATCTATTTTTTATAGTGAGTAGCCCTTCGTTGGACCATAATCTCACCTGATGGAAAGTGACGACGTGGCCGTCGATGTATCACGAAGTTCTAGAAGACTACTCCTGTTTTAAAAGGGAAGGTCAACGCAAAAGATTTTTGGTGGTCAATGTAAATATTTTTCTTGCCCTCCATTTGAACCAATTTGGATTAGAGGCAATAGAAATAACAAATGTGCAAGAGTACTTTTGGAATAAATAGTAATTTTTGGAATGATATAATGTGATCTTTCGTTGCCTCCGAAAAAAACTCAGCCAAAAATCTGTATATCTTCGCTACTCTTTGTTACTTATTGAATTAAATGCGTGTCTGGTCTCCCGACGTAAATGGCAAAACTGAAGAAGGAGAATTAATTTCCGTCACTACAATATGCAATGGCTCGAAATGAGATTATTCTCTTGTTTTATGTTAGGAAAAATTGGCAGAGGCACTAAAATATTGATAAGTGCTTCGGCAAATACCTTGATCGATGGTGCCAAATTTCTCTTTCGATTTGTGAACTTATTATCATATCATCAGCCTGCATACGACCATTGCTAAGCATAGGTCTTCTAGCAAAGTTCTGGCAAAGGAGGTTTTTGCCACAATCATCACGCTTGGCATTTGATTGGTTACTTGACATTTTTGAGTAGGTATGCCTCCTTAAAAATGGGTACATTTAGATGCGAATGGACTTTTTACTTAGCACCTACGCGGGTAAATCCACTGAGTAGAGTGATTTTACGGTTGTTCGAACTGACACAAACGCGCTTGGAAACAGGTAACATCCCATTTTGACACTTATTTGTGTACTTATTGTAGCAAAAATTAGACCAAAATTATTACTTTGACAAGCTTCCGTCTCACACTGATCTCGCACGGAATAATTAACAAATTAGATTACCTAGAGGTATATTCAGTAAATATCAATATGTATCCTAGTTAGATGTCCTGATTGTTCATCCAATCTAACTCCTAGTCCAAACAAAGCCTGATAGGGAGACAAATGACTTTGCTTAACTAATTAATGCCCTATTTACATAGCATTAAATGCCGAGGGGTAATTACAGGTTACACAACACGCGGGTGCAAATTCAGCAAATTGATGTCGTCATACAGATAATATGTACGAGATACATACTTAAATGCATGTGGCTTTGTCAATGTTTGGTTTAAAACTTGAATAGGAGATTTTGTTGTGACCATTAGTTATAGTCAAAGTGAAGAAGAAACACAATTAAATCATTATGTGATCGTCGACGAAATCCATTCAAATACAATAACATATCCATTTAATGCTCATTAGGCTATTTTAGGTCTCCAATATTGACGAATTAAACTTACTGGAGCATTTCTCTGCTTAGGGTTTGTAAGAGTAAGCATCAATTATTATTCGGGTGGATTTGAACTTCAGGAAAGTGACCATAGCAGCGTGTAAACTTGCTGAAACATCGGGAAAATTGGTAAATAAACGTGATAAATACTCGTTAATGATGAATATAGTGATTTAAAAAGGTATTCATACGATAGTGAACAAAGAACTAAATAGTTATAAGTTTGACAAGAGAGTAATCTTCGAATCCAAAATGGCTACGCTTATTTCGATCGGACAGTATGTATAGCTCTGCAGAGACGGCGACGCCGAAAGCCCCGGGCGAGGTCTTAAGCCTGCTTTTGTCCTTAATTATTAATTCCAGCTCTACTGCATATTCATGTGGACAAGCTTTACGTGTCTTGATACTGTTTAGTTTTACCTACGAATCGTTTTGGTAGAACACTGCAAAACATCATCGACGGTTTTTTGAAGAAGTAAACGTAGTGCACTTTCTTCGTAATACCCTTTGTTATTTATTATATTATGACAGAATATGTTATATGTAATATGTTGTATGTTATTTTAGGCAGATGCTGGATGCGGCAACCTGAAGACAGGACGCTATGGCGCTCATTGGGGGAGGCCTATGTCCAGCAATGGACTAAGATGATGATGTTGATAAGATGTTGATGATGATGATTATTATTATATTATGGTTGTTGTTGTTCCACCAATAAAATATAACTTACTAACTGTTTTCATCACGGATGTAAGAAAACTTTACCTCCTTTATGACCTTATTCACAAATAAAGTTTGTAGTTAACCCGCTTACATTCGTTATAAATTCGTCAAACTACGATAGTTATACTAACTGATAATGATTTCCCTTTTTTCTGCTTATACGAAACGTAGGCCACATCTTTCATCTACATGTACTTTTTTATTGTGACTTACCGTTGTATTGTCTGTAGCAGACTGGCAGACAAAGCTTACTTATTTCTGTTGTTCTTTTTTTAATACGTATAAGTAATAAAGATAAAACTTTTTCTAACTGTTTCGTAATCGTACTCCATATATTATCAATAAGAATCCAAAAACCTGTCTTCAATCCTTATTTACTTTCGGTTCTAATTTTATCTTGAAGCAATAAAACAAAGACCCATACGATAATAGGGAAACCTACTATTTCAGCTTGAAAGCTTGGCTAGCATCTCGATTGCTATTAAAGGATTACTGGCAGAACAAAGCGCTGGCATTTTGTTCCTTGCCCCTTGTCCGGTCTCCCTCCACCCCGTTCACCCTTCAACCCTTAAGACCTTCCTACATTTGCATAGCTTTAGAACGAGCTTAGATTTTTTGCTTTCACTTAGTTCTTAAAGGATAAAAGCAGGAAGCTTTCCTCTTGGGTTTTGTTTATCGTTTGTCGGGGAATTTAATACGCTGAGATATCACGTTATAATAAGGTATTCAATACGTTGCTATAGGGTTGTATTAATAAAGAAAATTAGAGAAAAGACAAGGTTAAATAAAATAACGATACAAAAAGATACAGGAAGTTATTTTTAAAAGCTCTACAAATCCAAATTTTGTGTTGTTTTGAAATGTAATGATTTGAAAATACTATAAAAAGTTCAATTATTTACAACCTGTTTAATAAGGTGATGAAATTAAGTATTTTATCTATCTATCTAATGCTTCTCTATATACAAAGGTTGCCTGGAAGAGATCGCTTTCGAATGCGGCCCTTTGTACTGTCCAGTTAATTAGGCCAATATCCCAGAAGCTTTTTCAGAAGTATACGAAATTTTCAGCAGTGCATGGCCGAACTTTTTGCCTTTTTAATAGAGAGTAATCTCTACTTATGTTTTGTTGCTGCACAATAAATAATTTCTATATTATATCTACTAGCCGACCCAACAGACGTCCTGTCTTAACTATGAATATTGAAATTTTCTAATTTTCCGCGCAAGTTTCTCAATTTTTTCTTTCATAAGAACCTTCTTGACAAAAAAATAATTTTCGAAATCGCTCCAGCCGTTCACGCGTGATGCCGTGGCCATGGGAAATAGGGATTCATTTTTATATTTATAGATATAGATTGTATTGTTACGGTAATAGAGAACACAAGGCAAATGCAAGCCAATACCGTAGCTTAACAGATAATCCAGTACCATATCTAGAATTCCCTTATCGGCATATCTGGCATAGCGGCTGGCGGCTCGCATGGCATTTGTCTCGGGGACGGTTTCGCGATCACTGCATTCCGGAAACGTAATTATGACGTCATCGATCCGGGAATCTGTTGTTTTAGATAAATAACTGGTGACACATATTTGTACGTTTTGACCGGTTATTGTATTATTGACTAAGTGTTAGAGTAGATATTGTTCTTATTTTTTGACATGTCCATATTTTAGACCTTACAATTGACCTGCTTATCCTGCTATTGATTAAGTATTTGTTTTACAGATAATTACTGATCATTTAATTTTAAATCCTAACTAATGTTTTGATGTTATATGTAAGTAATATATTTTATCATAGATTTTGTAATAATGTTTGACGCTTTGGAATATTTGTAGTTCTGTATGTCATGCTTGAATAAACAAATAAACAAATAATAAATAAATATTTGGCAAGTTTCTAGCAGTACAATTACTTTTTTATAAGTCCATATAAAATTAAATGATGGCTGGAAGATATGGTAGATATGGAAGATACCCTTTTAGTTGTACACTTTTATCTGTATTCTAGGATTTAGAATAAAGATATATAGGTGCGCATAAATAATAGTTAGGTACTTATTTGTATTATATGCCTGGTTTATTTTAATAATATCTATAGAATAGAATAATATTTATTTGTTTTGAGACTTACACAGAATACATAATAAACTTAGACTAAGAGACATTTAAAGTACGAGGTGTAAGTCCAAAAACAAAATGGCTTTGCCTCAGCATCAGTTGGTTGGTTATCTGGGTGTAGAGTTGAATAAAATTGGCAATATTACCAATCGACATTATGATATTGATGTTTAGTGTTACCCAAAAACTAAGTATTAATTCCTCAACTGTCCAACGTCTATCCACGTGAAAGGTAAAGTGAAAATATACGCTGCATTATTTCCAAACCGGCACACTTCGTTCGCGACCAAGGATCCTATCTTCTGGTGATAGAGTGTATTTTTCAACGTGAGGAGTTGTAGGTAAAGTTGCAGGCTATATTGGCGTGATCACACGGTTGACACGTGGGACAGCCGGGCAACTTTCCCGACGTCTGTCTAGCCCCAAAGACATCCGGGCAAACGTGCCTCTATACTTATTTGTAAATTCTCTATGGTTATTTCGAACTTGGAACTTGAAATAACGATATGTCTTTAGCTTCGTAGAGGTGCTACGAGCGTAGGGGTCTCGTAGCGAAGTCTGTGGTCAAAGTTTGGTGTTTGTGCTAACGTTATACAGTTATTTTAGTTTGTAAGGGCCCATTATGGTTCTTTGGGTTTGCTAGGGGTTAAAATTATAGTATAATATTATAAGTTCAATGTTAAAATTTTTTTTTAAATTTTTTTATTTTATTTTAAAAAATTTTTGTTCAAAAAATTAAACACCGACTTCGAATCCGAACTGTTTTAAGTTTTGCGGGATAAATAATAATCCCTCGGGAAATAAATTTAAAACCACCACCAATAGATCTCAAGATAATCCCAGTCTTATTAAAAAATGCAAAAAAATCAGCCAAATCGGTCAATATTAGACGGAGTAATCGACGAACATACATAATTACAAGGTCCGTCAAGTGCGAGTGTGACTCGCGCGCCGAGGGTTTCGAACGTTTGTCAAGTATACCAATATGTACTATAGGTACTGGTTAGAGACTTTGCTACATTTCAGATGTATCGGTTTGCGAACTTCGGAGTACAGAGGGTAAAAGTAAAATTTTCGAGTTTTTTCAAAATATTTCGTAAAGTATGTAACCTACAGGAATTTCAAAACTGTTTTGAGATGTACAAACCGATACCTTATATATAATAACCTAATCAGGGAGGCCCTTTTTTGAAAATAATTCCCCCCTTTTTTGACAATTTTTCAAAAAGTGGTCTACTTAAAGACTTCTCTATATTTTTTCCTGTCAAATTCAGATCCATATCTACAAACGCTACATGAATTTCAGATGGATCGCTCTGCAAACTTCGGGGAAAAAATGGGTATTTTACAAAATATTTAAAAAATTTTCAAACAGAAACAAACAAGCATAATGTTACTGCAACACTATGTTTGTTTGTTTCTGTTTTTGTATATTAGTTAGTAGGTATATGTAGGTACTTGTATCTGTTTATTTGTACCTATAGTTTTTTTTAATGTGACTACTTATTGTGTTTCTGGGTTCATATAAATTTATTTTCTTTCTTTCTCCTTCCTTTAAGAATGTAAAGTTGTGTGTGTAGTGAGATGTTGTTAGGAAAAAAAAAACAATATTGCGTCATATATACAACCAGCCAAACTGAAACAAACACGTTAAAAACCCAAATAAAACTTCCTTACAAGTAACATCTCAATAAACATTACACCACCATGTTATAAAGCCGAAGTCGGCACAGTCTCTATTGACAGGTGATAGGTAAATATGTCGCGCACGGTGTTGGTACGTGCGCCGCATTCCTGAGGGAAGGGAGAGTTTCCACGGTACTTTATTGTACTTTATACACGTAGATAGATGATATAGGTTAAGCTAATTATAGCTAGGGTTTACTAAGTATTTGGAAGTGTTAATCGCTACTGGCAACGTTTAACATTTATTGAATATTAGCTGACCCGACATACTTCCTGTTTTAACTGTGAATATTAAATTCGATTTGGTATTATGGTCGTTAAGTTTTCATAATTTTTTTAATTTTCCGCGCAACTTTCTTAATTTTTTCTTTCATAATTACCTTCTCCTGACAATAACAAACACAAAAAAGAATTAGTAAAATCGGTCCAGCCGTTCACGCGTGATGCCGTGACCAAAGGAAATAGGGATTCATTATTATATAGATGAGAAAACTGAAAAAATAAAAGAGAACTGTAACACCACGGCATGCATTTTCTTTATTGCATCATGCGATTTTAAAACAAATTTTACAGTTTTTTTTTATTACAGCTCATTAGCTTCATCAGCGCACATGCGTCCACTGTTGAAAATTCCCCCAAACAAGGGGGGTTAGCTATAATTACCACACTTAGCAAGCGGATTGGTGATCACGGCGGAGGTTAAAATAAAGAAGAGAGGAGCCCGAGAGGAGCAGAAGGGAGCTGCCCGTTCTCTGACAACTATGGGGACAAGCTCATCCTACTTCCATCCTTCTAGTGAAAGGTAAAATATTGTGCCTTTGTGAGATATTTAGATGAAGACCACGCCAAAACTATAATGGATATAGCTGAAATTTAGCACACATAAAATTCAGGCCCGGAAATAACATAAAGGCTTCATTACCCCATTTATCCCAAATAACGCGTGCAAAGCCACGGGCGTACGTAACTCATATTTACTAGCTAGATACTGTTATGATTTGGAGTAGGCTTTCTTCCCTATCCCAAGACTCCTCACGTCGTAAATCAAGACCGGGCCCGCACATAACTCAACGCACATGTATTTATCATTTCTTTGTCCACCCTTGAGACTAAGGAACGGATTATTTATCGCTCTGTTTCGTAGTGAGTTAATTTGGCGATATCTTTGAGTTATTGTGACGATTCTCCCAGAGGGTCTGCGTGGATTTTTTCGTGAACACCTATTGTTTTCACGAAAACAATAGGTTTATAATGTTGAAATAAACCTACATTTATATACGTTTATTTTTCAGCAAACGTAGAACTTCCTAAGTAATATAAATATTTAAGATTAGTTTAAAATATGTACGTTTGAAATGGTTTTCAGAAATTTAAATCCGTAAAATAGCTCTTTTCCATTCCATTCTATACCTACTTTCTTAGCGAGATAATACATTCAAAATTAACTCCGCCTGTTATTTTCACGGCTAAACGGATCTTTATGAAATTTAACAAAGAGATGGAGCGAAGAGATGGATAATAATCCAGGAAAAGAAAATGAAAACACACTTGCAAAGAATAAATGAGTAGGGAACTAAATTTAATTAAACTGATAGTAGCCAAAAATAATGAAACAAAGCCAGATAAAACTTTATCCACCTAGCGACCTGCAACCCCAAACTTCTCTATTAATTAAAGCTATTAGCACATCGGAGTTTCAGTCGTAATTTAATACTTAGTTGTTTGATTCCGGATCCTGATTAATTAGTTGATATGGCGGTACCTTTCCAAGTTGCCCCTTAATAAGCAAAGTTTAACAAAACGTCTTTTTGAGAGAAACTTGGCCGCTTTGATGGGTCTGACTTTTGATGAATTATGAAGTTAGAGATATGTACGTTTCATGGGATCTTTTCATAAGAGTTTCAGAGTTGTCAATTTAAGAACTTGAATACAATCAACAAAAAAATAAGTAATAGTATTGAAAAATTATAAATAAATTATAATAAATAATGCTGGACAATCCACACAAATATAATTGATAAAACATCAAACATAGATACAAAAGTATTTACATTCTCTTGATAGCACATTCGCAATGTTGGTGGAAGCATGGCTGGGCCTTGACTTGCTAAGCTCACTACAGACTGTAGTAAAATCAAACAAAACAATCGACGTATTTGAAAATATATCCAAACAAGTTTAATAAATAGCCACTGTCCATCTTTAACCCAAACAATATCCACGAGGCATCTAAATCACAAACATATCACAAACGAACAGCAACATGTATAAATCGTAAACTTAATGCTTATCCCAAGTCAGTCCGGGGGGCGACTCTCACATAAATCATAGTCGCCGCCGATCCCGTTTTAATACACTACGAGATCTAGCCCGTTTTTTACGGACACTGAAAAATACTTAACCCAATTTATGAAGATCTTGAAAAAAAAAAACACATGTTGGGCGAGTCATGGGGATGCTTGGCTTGTTATAGTTGGATTGAACAAGTAGTCATATCAAACAAAACAACGAGGTTTGTTGTTTGTGATGACTGATGTGATGATGAGGCCTCATCATCACATCAGTCATCACTAATATAATGAAATGTATATGAATAAAATGTAGACGGACATAATATAGATCTCAAACAACATAAAATAATAAAATACATTTTACTTATGACACCAGACTGAAATGCTGAAATTACCATGGAATTAAACCTAAATTCACAAAATTGCAATAAATGATTGAGTATTGAGTATTGAAATTGACTCTACCTCAGCATGGGCCGATACTTACAAGCTAGCAATCAACGCTGGTCTAAAAAATACCTCATAGTTATATAAAAAAAGCCAACGAGGCTTCTAAATCACAAACAAATCGCAACATGCCATGCGTATCGCAGGCCAGTCCAAGGGGCTACTCTCACATAAATCATAGTCACCCCTGATCCCGTCTTAATACACTGAGAGTACCTACCTAACCCGATCTCCACGGACACTGAAAAACACTTTACCTACACGCAGTTTTTCAAAAGGGAAAGAATGGATGGACCTTACACACATCAGTATAATATATCTGTAGGTATTGTATAATATCTCTGTAGGGGTAGTTGCTACGCCGTATGTTGGGAACATGTTTGAGAAAAAAAAGTGAATTTGTATCATTTTTGTGAATAACAATGATGGATGAGGTCTTTTGTGGAAATGTTTTATTTTTATAACAGAAGCATGGCGAAAAGAAAACATGGAGAGAGACTGAATGCCCAGTAAATAACCGATAGGTAACAGCGAATCAGAATAATGACGATGATAAAAAGTCTGCCTGTGTGATAGAAGAAGGCCTTTGTCTGTCGTAATTGGTCTAATACAGTACATGGTCCCTTTTGAAGAAGTAAAAGATAAACAGATGGTACTGCGCGTAGACAAAAAAAGGTGTTTACTCTTGCCGTTGCTCCAAACTAGCGCGCATTACTCAAGACCAACCAGCCTATGTACAAAAAGGCTTCCCGCAATCCTTTACTTCCTGCAGGCGACGATAAATCAAGCCTCTAGGAAATTGCCGACGACGCGGGCACGACCCGGCCGGGGGTTAGGGAGGCGATTTAATTAAATCTTGCATCGAACTCCTGAGGCCTGCCGCGCACAGCGAGCCACGAAAGTTAGGAGTGTCGTCTTTCTAAGACAAGTTTTTATCAGGCTCTGGTTCTTAGTAGTAAAAGTATGGTACCTACTCGTTATAACACCAACTTAGGGATTTTTATATCATTTTGAAGCTGAAGTTAGCTCAATTAGACTCAACGTAGCCTAATTGAGTTAACTTAAAAATCGTAAAATTTACGAGGGGCGAAATAATACGACCGAGTCTCTCACTGAATGACATAAATTTACCGGAATTTTTTTTTTCTCTGCTTATGAATACGCACTGAACATAACTGCTGAACTGAATTGTCATTTACTGCATCCTGAAGGATGCAGTAAATGACAATTCAGTTGAGCATCGGGGAACTCGCGAATATCATATTATGATATTCGCGCAAGTCATTTACATAGATTAACAGCCTTCACAAAGAAAGGAAGACTCACGAATTTTTTTTTTTGCTGATATGGCTGCCTGTCCTTTGGCGGAGCGAGGCAGCAGAGCGGAGTTTTATGCAATACATTACAACCAATCGAATTGCTTAAAATCTCCGCTCTGCTACCTCGCTCCGCATCAATGGGCAGGCGCCCTGATTGTGTCAATGGAATTGAGCTCTACATTCTAACTATGCTTGGTAATCTTATGAGCTCCTTTGGTTATATGATTTTCTACAATGCAATAATGATGTAAATGTTTGCTTACCAGACATAGCGTGCAGCTTGTAATCTTAGTAGGTACAAGGCACACAATAAAACATTGCGTCGATCTTTGCCGTCTCCATCGCAACATTAAAATTATTTCACAACTCCATGGCTAGTGGCCTAACGAACAACCATTGTATTTAAATAATGTGTGCTGACTTTTTGTGATCGAATTACGAATGATTTCAATAGGGATATTAGGTGGGGCCCAGAGATGGGATGTGACGACAAATGCTTTTCAGTGTTTGGTAAGTGGGACTGAGCCGTAGATTGATGTTTAATCAGCTGGTATTGGTACTGTAGGTAGGTTAGGTAGCTGTTTATACAAGGACAGTGTGTATTGCTCGCCGATAGAATAAATAGTTTAAGTTTGTTGAGTTTTCAGAAAAGCTTGTAGAGATGCAGTACATCGAAATAAAAATTTGACAAAGATTTACAATCATAGATGGTTTTAGATGGAAGTCCTAGAGTTTTTCGACTCCTACGTCACTTGATCTCGTTGTGTAGTTGGTTAGCTCGTTCCCGTACTGAGGGAAAGACGCGGGTTCAAGTCCCGTCGCAGTCGAAACATTTTTGGGATATTATTTGATTTATTAAAGATTTACAATTTCAAGCCTTAGACTATCTAACGATATGAGTAACAAACAAATACTGTGAGACAATGGTTTTCAAAACTCATTTGAATGGACACGCTAGATTTAGTGTATCTTAGATAACACACCAGAAAAACAAAATAACGCAACATTACGATTTTTTTACCTTTCTCAATGCTGTATCAAGTGATTCAAATCGGAAAAAATATCAGTGTGTCTACCATGAGTTGTGACAGTTAGATCGCCTGACGTTACTACAGTAGTTACGTAAATATTAGTACCGCGCATTTTAGTATCCAACTATCCGCTAGAGGCGCTGTTCAAGTTTTCATACATTTTTTTAACTACAGTCGCTAGCGAGTATAGATTGTTAAAACTCATGGTAGACACACTGTTGGCAGTTGCAAAACTAACTCTTTCTAGAGTGAAGTTTTCCCCAAGCTCGTATCAGGATTACCTCCTAACTCGGTAAAGTTAACGGAGGTACTTAGTACTTATTCTCCTGAATTGCTCATATTTCATTTGGGGGTACTAAATAAGGCTTTATTACGTAAATAATATCCCCCAAAATATTCGTGCTAATTAATATAAGGGCTCGTTGAGAAGGGGATGTCTCGAGCTTGGGATATTTGGTTAGAAATATGATGCCTTAAAATTTTCGGCGTTCTTACGTCCACGGGCGACGTAATTTGTTGCTAACAAGAATTGATTTTCTTTGAACTTGAACTCTATTATCTACTCTATGTTTATGCTCTACATAAATTTGTTAAAAACTCTTACATTTAACTTAATTTTCTGCTAACAAAGGATTTTCAAAGTAGATACTTTTACCATTCAATAAAAAACCTATTTGAATATCCTTGCAACACATTTTTTCATAAATATTTGATAGAATAGTTACCCATCGAAAAGCGTATTTACATAGGCGGAGCGCCCCTCGGACATGTCCTCTGATAAATACTTAATGCGCACTCAAATCACAATAAGAATTCTATTTCAAAGGCTGTGTGTAGAGGTTTTATTTGATGAAAAGTTACATATTATATATATTATACATACAGTTACATGTTGGCTGTGTCAATACACCAGAAAGATTGCGTCATTTTATTTTAAAATAGGTATGATTAATTTTAGTGCCATGTACAACAAGCCTCTGGAGAATGTACAGTTTTTCACTTTTCAGAGTTTAGTCATAGATGCAATTGGTAAGAACACCTTTCTTGAATAGCACTGTGGCGTCAGAGAAAATAGGAGGCAGAAATGTGGTTGCCCTGTGCACATTTTTGCAGGTTATCCAAGTTCCATCGATCCGCTGCGGTTTCAGCCGTGCTACTTAATGAAATAGAAATTTGCGACCTCGAAGACGACCTCCTAACCTTAGCCTGTCCCTCTCCGCCCAGGGCGATCGCCCGCTCAAGAGCCGTGCGAGCGGGATAAAATATATTTATACAAAGTCAAAGACGAGCGGTGAGTGGGATAGCTGTATTCATTATGAATATAATGTGGTCGCGGCTGTGTCCGTGCGGCGTCTCGACGTGTATTATGCGTGTGTGCGTCGGCCTTTACGCGGTCGAATCGATACTTCATCTTTTGAAGGACGTTACCAAAGGCTCTTTCTAATCTCTGTTACTCACTTCTTTTTATTTGAACTGTTTCTGTTTTCGGATTTCAAGATCACACAGTTGAAACAAAAGCTGCCCGTAAACCGGAACAAGGGCGTTTCTCTAAACGCCCGCACCGTTGAGTACATATTGCGCTACCCGCAAAAGAGTGTCATTAATAGAATCGATGACGAGTCACGGTCTCGCGTTGTGGTTGGTTTGCGGTTAGCGGGGCGTGGCTTGTGGTTATATTTACGATCACCCATTGGTCGATCACCTGACCTTTGCGGTTAGTCCTGTGGTTTCTAAGATTTTCACCCTCGGAAAAATAAATAGAGGAAAATATATGTCGCGGGCTGTGATTGGTCGGTTTATGTGGTTTGCGGTTAACCACAACTTGCTATTCGTTAAGATTGTAATCGTTTCGTGTTCAATTGGAGATTTGTTGCGGGATTGGGCGATGATATCACTGGCTGTTGTGGTTTTGGGGTAGACAATTGGAAGAAGTGGTTAACAAATCAGGACAGAATTTCAAGCGAGGGCTGATTTTACTGTATTTATAATGAGGAAAACGCGTTGAAGTCTTCTGTACCCGGCCAAATTTAGTTTTTTTTGTAAAGTAAATAATTAATACAATATCTGGACTAAAATTTTGCTTATATGGACAATACAGCTATAAAGCCTCGCAAGATCGAAAAAGTACCTAAACATTATTGCAAACAAAAACACTTTAGTCGTTTCTTCCTTTTCAAAGATTCAACCCATTTTTTCGCTAAAAATGTAAAGCGCCCTCTCGTAGCCAAGCGCCGAACCGACTCGTAAAAATTTTCACAAAACTCTCTCAAGTGCGAACCTTTCCGTTTTCTTCGCTTTCTTAAGAAACAAACTCCTTAAGAAAGTCGCTGTTCGTTCACCCCAGTTTCACGCACACATTCACGAGCGTAGCTTTCCCCCAAGAAAGATGAGAGTCTCCGGAACAAAACGACGTAAGACAACGTTAGGTAAAATGTAGCTACGTCATTTTAGACTGCACTGTCCCATAGCGCTCCAGTCAAAGTTTAAAACGGTGTAAGTCGCGCTTGTTCAGTTTTATTTTTGACAATCCGTGTTTGAGGAAAATAACCCTACCATGGAAAAGCATTTACAATCCTCTGCCGTGCTATAGGACTTCAACTTTATGTCTAGCAAAGTAGAGTACAATTTATATCAGCAAAACAGTGACTTGCGATGATACATTCGTGCGGTATTTTTGCCACTTTTCACTACATTCTGTGTGGGTGAGCGTGGGTACAGGGGGATAAAAAAGTGTGTGTTCGGTGGCGCTAGTGTGCCCTCTGTGTGTACACTTGCCGCCAGATGGCGTTAGGCGGTGTTTGCGGTCGCCGAGCTGTACATACATACATTCAGAGTCTTGGAAACTAGAGCGTATTGTATAAAGGAGAATGGAAAATGCTTTCAAAAGATTATAGATTGTAAGTAGTTGGAGCAGTTTAGTTTAATTTGTATGCTTCTATTTTGAGGCTTCAATCCTGTTTGGTGTCCTTACCTTAGCTAAATTAAAATAATTGTAAGATTTTTTGTTAAGTGTAATTTGTTGTTTTTGTTGAAATATAGGGAGTTTTCATAGGACGCGACAAACAAACAAAAAACTGTACAAAATTAATTTGTTTGTGAAATTATTTTCTTCCTGTTCCAGTAAAGGTGTAGTAATTCCTTCCGTTAGTGTTAAATAGTCCTTGAAAACTAGAAGGAACTACGACCCTTTGCCGTTACGCTAGTATGGTAACCGTTATTATCATTAAAGTTTGAGTACAGTCGCTTTGCGTTTGAATTACTGAGATAGTATGAGTTTAAGCGTGACATTACTTACAAAAATTTCTGAACATTATATTATTTTTAGGGTTTCGAAGATCGGAGATCGGTTTTGAAACCCTTATGGTCTTACTTTTTCTGCACTCTTTTCCGTCTTTAGTACCTCAGCAACTACAGCAGCAAATAACTTGAAATTCAAAATAATAAAACATTTCGTGAATATGATGAACAGAAAAAAAATGAAAAATGAATATGAAAATTTTGCAGTACAAATCGTGATGTTGAAATTTTAAAAGATGTCATATGGGTATCATATGAAAGGTATTTGTTTGCAAATTTCAAAATAGTAAAATTTCTGTAGGTTTCATACTTTTTGAAGTATTTTGAAAAAAGTCGAAAAATTACCCTAATTACAACTCGCGCTTGACGGATCTTGTTTATTTCATAAACGAGGTTTGGAAGATCAGCTATGTTCATCTTTCTATGTGGTTGACTCTATAGATTCATTTATAAAAGCTGGCGCGATTGTCTTTTGTTTTTTTCATACAATTATCTACGCTGGCCTCACAAATCCAGGCCCCCAGTATACGAAAAGGAAAAGGAGATCGCGCCAGCTTATAAAATAAAACGTCAAGAGCGAGTCGGACTCGCGCACCAAGGGTTCCGTATAATAAGACCTCTTTTCTTGCTAAATATTATGATTCTAAGTCAACGGAAAGTGGGTACCCAATAGGTTTTGGTCCATGGCGAGCATCAAATTTGTTTTTATGAATAAACAACAAATTTAAGGTTTTCTGTTTTTTCTCTTTATTTGTTCTTGCCAAATTTTTTGGTTATAGGTCAACAGGAAGTACCCTATAGGTTTTGTTCCATGGCGAGAATCAAACGTATTTTTTTTTAATAAACTACAAGTTTACGGTTTTTGGATTAATGATGTTTCTTCTCGCCAACTTTTACGATTCTAGGTTAACGGCAAGTACTCTATAGATTTTGGTCCATTGCGGGAATCAAATGTAATGTTTTTAGTGAATGAAATTTACGTTAGTTACGGGTATTTACGTTTTTTTTAATTTATTTTATTTTATTAGTTTACGTTTTTCGCATTTTTTCCTTTACATTAAAAGACTTTGCTTCTTGCATAAGCACGTAGGTATTTTGTATTTCGTGCGGCCGCCATAAAGCGCGCATTAATTTAATACTTTGTGTAGTTTAAAAGTATCGATGTTTTTTATTATATCATGTTTATTATTTTAAATAATATAGCCTTTAGCTATAATATGACTTCCTATTTTTGCGTTTTCCATACGTACATAAATTATATTTTTTAGTTGCGTAATATCGCTCCAATGCGTTACGTGTCATTAGTGGAGTCTCGGTTTAGGAGGATGGCATCGAATTAAATTTCACGCGGTTTTGGTCCATGGCAAGAATCAATTTTTGTTGTGAATAATCTAACAAAATTACAGTTTTTCCTTTTTACTTGTGCTATAAGACCTTACTTCTTGCCAAATTTCATGATACTAGGTCTACGGGAAGTACCCTATAGGTTTTGTGTGTAAGTGATTCCCTTATAAATTACAAAATTTTCGGACATAACCGACTGTAACTTTTGATTGCAATGACTTAGAAGTAAAATTTATACAACGGCTCCTAGAAGTTACGGACTTGAGTATTTGATGTTTCTTTCAACTCGATACCTTTACGCGTTTCTGAGAAAAGGGGGTTGAAAGACGGACAACAAAGTGATCCTATAAGGGTTCCTTTTTTCTTTTTGTGGTACGGAACCCTAAAAATATTTAAAGTTGAAAATATAAAAATATTTAAAGTGGCGTTGCACAGTAGTGACAAGTCAAAAATACTTATGTTTGACTTGTCACTGCTGTGCAACGGCCACTTGACCACTTGGTCAGAGTAAATTTTATGTAGAGCTTACATCTACATCATAATCATCTATAGCCTATACTGGTTCACAGCTGGACGCAGGCTTCCCCCTGATAAGCGCCTTATTGGCTTTTATCATATCGGGGGCCATGCCTATAATCCCCACACTAGGCAAGCGGGTTGGGATCGCATTTCGGTGGTAAAATTGTTCTGCAGGAGGCGCTGTTGTAGAGCCTATCATATTTATTGTTACATATTACATTTTGCCTGTTGTTTCAAAACAGAAACCAAAATCTTAAGACTCAGATTCTCTCACCCAAACATGAAAGTCTCCCAGTGCCTTATTACAAAGGAGGTGGTAATTAAAAGGGTTCGTATGAAAGGCGTAATTACACACATTCAATGACTCGATACAATGGATTCGTGCCTTTACATCAGCAATTAGGTGAACAAAGACGACAACCCGAGCGAGGATGTAGGTATAGTGTGTTAGGTACTTTAGCCAGAAACAATTATTGTAAGCTTGGTTGAATGTGTAATAATAATTCGGAACAAATCCGTTGTAGCTAGCAAAATATTTTTTTGGTCTGGCGCATACAAATCCTTAGATATGAATAATTATTTTATTCCAGGACGGTATTTAAAATTACGTTCAGAAAATTAAAGGGGCAATAATTATTTATTTGAAAACAATTAATAAGAATAAAACAATAAGAATAAAACAATTACAACTAGTATATACACTTAATATCTATTTCTTAAAAATCTAAGCCGTCACCAGAAGGCAGAGTGCCCAGAATGCTGGCAGCATTGCCACGTTGAATGGCAATGCTAATTCGTTGACCGAAATAGAAGCCAGCATTCCGATCACCTGTCGACTCTACAAGAAGTTGGTAATATCTTTATAAATGGCGTGTGCTCCAGGTCCCCAAGGACCAAGGGTTTCAACCCCAAACGGCTCAAATAGGTAACCTCGGTCAAGATTAGCGTATTTTCGCCGTTTGAGGGACTCCGCTGATGTTGCTGCGGAGCCGGCCCTTACCGATGTCCCTGCAAGATGTGAAGGCGCTAGGGTATCTACACACGTGGCATCCCAAACTAAAGGCCGACCCATCTTCCAGGGAATCAGAGTCATACCGTCAGGTCTTTTACCATTATCTCGCATAAGGCCACGTGGTTCGAGGGTAGCTGCCACACTGACGCTGGTAAAAGCCCGACGGATGATGTCATTAATAGAACTATGACGGGGCACACGTCCTGCACTAGAGACACATGCAAGTGGATGGTGACCAAACTTATCAACGGTTTCACCACACTGACAACGGTGTGCAACTAGGCAAGGAGAACCTAAACGCAATGAGGTGGCCACCCGAAATGAGTTATTATCCAAAAGGGTACCTAGATTTTTGGAAGGCAGAACCTGTAACCAAAGTCCTGATTCCCACTCGGAAACGGCGAGTAGACGAGCACGTTCTGATGAGCTAGTTGACGTATTAATAATATCTTTCCGTACTAGCTCACATAGTGGCTCATCCCACAGTCTCTGAGAAGAAAGGACTTTGGGCAGATTCTGGTCAGGACAGGCTATTTTCCATGAGTCTAAAGCTTCATTGATACCTGTGATTTCATAATTTTGACATTTAGCCAAAATGCTATGAACAAGATCTTTAGTACAATGTACTGAAGATAAAAATGCTGGGAGTGAAACAATAGAAATTTTGCGAAAATTAAATAAATTTTAAAATTAAATAGTAGGTGCATATTCATTAAACAACCTATCATTAGATCGTAAATAATTTGAATTCGCATCTGAAAATCATTTGAAATATCAACAAAATCATCAGCGCTCCAAAATGCAGATTTCCTAGATTAATTAAAGCGGTTCTAACGGGCGAACGAACATAAGCGGGAATATTTTAATTACCAGCCCTGGCGTAAATTTCCCACTGCTGCGATAAAGAATAAACATTGCCATTGTCTTAAGCCTCTTCAAGAAATACTGGTGTGCAGGGCTGTCACACTCGAGATGTTGAAAATATTATAAATTATGATTCTATAATCATCAATCAAATAACTACTAAGTTTCTACATTTTTGTATACTATTATACAAAAATGTAGAAACTTAGTAGTTATTTGATTAAGTTTATTTATTTTGATGTGTGTGTGTTACGAGTTAGGCCGCGCTCACTTGGGATGTGAATTTGTATCGTACGTTCAACGCACGAAAGTGTGGTACCAACAAGTTCGGATTGTTTTCGGACGTTATAATTAAACGCACGTATTCGTACTACTAAGAGCACACAGTTTGCGCGCTCCCATAGTACTTAGAAGGTCGAGATTATTCGTGCATATTCGTACTTTTCCGCACGAATCAAATTCGCACGAAAACGTGCCCAAAGTGAGCACGGGCTTATTAATTAGATGGTTGTAACTCGTTATTGCCTGAACTGTACATAGTGGAAGTAATTTTTTTTTCATGTGTCTATCTAGAATCTTGTATTGCAATACAAAAGACAAATTTATAAATAATAATTTGTGGGCACAGCACAAACTCTACCAAATAAAGCAAGCGGGGAGCATCTCTAGTGCGCAGGGTCCGAGCTCTAACAGCATACTCAACGTGTTCTCTAATAGGTTTGACTGCATATACCTGTATCACAACGCAAGGGTGCATGTTTTAACTAATAATAATAATGTTAAGTTTAATTATCCTAAATGATTCTCGCAAAACTATATTCTTTTTTCTGTATTTTCATTGTGATTTTTATTTTTAGATTATTATGATTTTAACTGTGTATTTTATATTCCTATGGACCATTTTTGTTGTCTGTAATAAATATGTAATTTATTTAAATTTAAAGCAGTGAAAGCTAGGTTCTACCAAAGCGGAGCGGAGCGAGGCCGAGGTTTCAAATAGCGTCACAATATATTTCCGAGATTCTATTCACTGTGTTTACTTACGACATTTCTGCCATCTGCGTTATGGTGGGACATGGGTATGGACAACCTTAAACTTACCTTAAGAGTGTGAATCACAAAAATTAAGTCGTTTATTCCATAAAATTTTTTATATTTTCTTATCTTCTTCTATAGTAACAGTCTGCAGTTAACTCAACTGTTTCAATTGTAAATACTGGTTCTAATTTGTTACAAATTTTTAATTGTGCTTTTCTTTGTAATTTAATAATTTTTTTACAGCTCAGTGACAGCCCTGCCCTCAAGACGGCGGCCGGTCCCCAAGGGGCCATTACGCGGTCACCGGCTGATTACGCCCTGATTCAACCCTTCTTTACTTCACCTTTTATGTTTGCCTACTGATATTCGTGATTAATGGTGAGCCTTAGAATATTAAAAAGTTTTTTATGACACAAACAACGCAAGCAAACACAAACATGCTTAGAGAGTCAAATGAGATTTACCTTCCCTCAGCTTCAGTTTCCTTACTTTACAATAACATGGCTGAGATAGGATAGACGGATCACTTTAGATGCATTGACTAGATCCTTGATGAACCTATGAACAGTGGTTTGTAGTTTCTTGACCAGGTCAGGCTGCCTGAGGTTCATCACAAAACAAAACATACACAGACGCTATGGAGGACTTCCTGAAGATGAAGACCGGGCTCTCGCTGCGCGTCGAGAAGCTGAACTCTTGGCATAATGTAAGTGAGTTCCAACTAAAAATCTCTCGACTTTCTTGTGTGAGGAGTTTTGGCCGAAGGGTGTCAAGTGCCGACGGTTCACTGGCCGCCTGCAAGGGTACTCCGCCGTGCATCGTCGTCAGCTGACACCCTGATTGCGTCATTTACACGACGCGACGCCGCGATAATAATTTTCGATAATCTTATAAATTAAGTTATGATATTTTACGTATGTTAGTTTTAAGGTTATATATTAATATGGACCGTAGAATAAGTTAATTAAGATCTATTACTGTTCTAAGTTGTCTGAATTAAATGATTTATTAATATTTATTAAAACTATTAAGGCTGGTCTATGCCCCAACGGCCTTGAGAACACAAAATAATGATCTGTAGCCGTATAAATAATTTGTTTTATTCGTGAAACGTTCAATTTGTGTAAAATACTTTGACAAATATTTAAGTGAAAGAAAAATACTCAAAATCAACAGCGTTTAGAAGATATATCCGAATTTAGAAATTAAGAAAACATAAACATCATTATTTTCTACTGATCATTATTGTGTTCTCAAGACCGTTGGGGCATAGACCAGCCTTAAGTGGTGCACCTATAGGGCTAGACTGCCAAAAGCTATCTCTTCTTAGGTACGACGCACTTACTAAACAGCTATGTCGAGCTGGATCTTATAAGTGTTGGTTCGAGTTTAGACTAACTTGTAAATTTTGATGAAGTTTTTAGGATCATCAACGTCATCACTGATTAATCACTGATCACATCACTGATAAGCCTCATTTTGCTGTTAGGGTATCCTCTTTCTTAACGCAATACAGTCGTGACTATGTGTTATCTTATCTATATATATCTAACTATATCTATATATATAAAAGAAAGTCGTGTTAGTTACACTATTTATAACTCAAGAACGGCTGAACGGATCTCGGTGAAATTTGGCAGCGAGGTAGATGGTATCCCGGGGCCGGACATAGGACTACCTACTACCTTTTATTCCGGAAAAAAGCGTGCGAAGCCGCGGGCAGCAGCTAGAAGTTTATATTTTTAAGACAACTTACTTGGTTAAACTTTACTTGACCTACTTTACTGTTCTCTTTCTTGACTTTCTTTGTTCTTTATTAATCTGTGTAATCCTTTATGGCCTTATTGTTAAGTATATTTTAAGTATTTAAATATAAATTGTAACGCTGTGTTTTACATCAATAAAAATAAATAAATAAACCAGTGACACAATGGTGTCAATTTAGATGTTGCGAAAATAAACTAAACTTATTTGACAGCACTAAAAGTATTGCCGTCCCTTTCATAACGATCAAAATAAAAATGATGGAATCAATTTTTGTTCTCATATATTAGTTAATTTTCGGTGGCATCTAAATTGGTACCAATATGTACATTATGTATTTATTCTAATCCATATCCATACTAATATTATAAATTCGAAAGTAGCTCTGTCTGTCTGTCTGTCTGTAACCTTTTCACGCCTAAGCGGCTGAACGGATCTCAATGAAATTTGGCAGGGAGGTAAATGGTATCCTGGGGACGGACATAGGCTACTTAAAAAGCTCGTGCAAAGCCGCAGGCAGCACGCAGCAGCTAGTCTTATGTAAAATTGATTTTTTGCCGTGAGCCCTGTTAGTACATTCCATTAGTTACCTACTAATCTTAAAATACTTTATACGATGGTACTTTATGGAACGGAATAGGTATTGTTCCACATTACAAGGAATGTCACGCACTATCAAAGTAGGTGACACACTACAAATGAAGCCTCACATAAAGGCGCGCGCACACTAGGCACAGCGCATTTGCCGGTGTCACGTGCCGACCGACTCGCACTTAATTTGGGAAGTCTAGGGGTGGGGTGTGCGGGGATGCGGTTTTAAATTACACCCGGTGCTGTATTCGGGAACTTTCAAAGATTGATTTACGCGATTATAGTAATGTATCTAAGAGATACGTTCCGTTTGCATCTGCGTAAACAGTGTCATCTAGTTTCAAACTATGAAACAGTTAATTTTTAGATGATGAAATAGAAAAGTTTGTACAAAACTACCTATTTTTCTGAAAGCCCTCTAGATCTTTTCCTAAGAAACAATGAGAAGAAGTCAGAATTCAATAAACAGAAAAAATTATAAGAGAAAACATAAAAAATATTTATCAAAATAGGTGGCTACATTCTTAAAGTGGGCATTCTTGTTATTGCAGCTTGCTTTAATGTCACTAAGAATAAAAATATATACATTTTTACCGAAAACATAGAATTAAAACAGTTGTTATAGCTAGTAACATTGATTTATGGTACAACTTCTGTTGGCTTAGCTTTTATAGTCGTTGCGTGAAAATGGGACTAGATATTTATAGTTTAAACTTTTTCCAACTTCTTTTATCCGAATGTGGTTCCCTGTATAAAAAAATACTCTTTCCTTAGCACTTGAATAAACTGCAGATAGCACGGTTTGTTCTTATAAGGACAGATTCTCAAAAATAAAGATACTGCAAAGGACAGTTTCTTAAAGGTTCAACCTCACGGGTTTGGTTGTCTAACTAGGCCTTGATCTCAGTACTCACAGGATCCCCGTGGTTAAAAACTCAAATTTCATGGAATTCAAAATTTTCTTTGTTTCTTTGAATGTGAACTTTATTTATTTATTTAATTAATTAGCACGGTTATGTTTACCAATTACATTAAGTAAGAGAAAACAAAATTACATCCTAAATAACATACAATAGTCATCAGATAAAGGATTAGAATGTCAATAAAATTTATAAACATAGATAAATTAAATTATTTATGACGCTCACAAAATAAAAAAACATTCTCTCAATAATTTAGTCCACCTATCAGCAAACAAGTCAACATCGGGGCTGTCGACAAACAAGATTACAAAAAAAAACAATAAGAATCATGAATGTGCAGTGTTTCGCATATAATTTGGTCAAGATCTCAGGAGCTGTTGTCTATTGAAATGACTTATTTTATGATTCGAAGAATATTACTGATCATTTGGTTCCTTGAACCAGTTTCTTCATAAGTTGTGTAGTTTTCTTTGTATACAAGTGTATAACCAAAAAGTAGATTTTTGCGCTTACGCCGTTCCAAAAACGTATGCTCGATCCTGCTCCCATGAACGCGATCCTATGCCTATCCTTTCCACAAAATGGCGCGCAGTGCGCCCTCTTTAAAAGATAGGTGCACAAGGCTCGTATATGGTCTACGTTTCGTAGCACTTCGTAGCAAATCCAGCCTTGGTTCTACGAGATCTGCGTTAATTAGCACCTATTGGACTTTAGCTCTCTGAAATGATTTTATTTACTGATTCCCGGTAAAATAATAATAATAATGCTGGGCATTCCATACAGCATCATCTAGCCCCAAGCAAAGCAGAGCTTGTGTTATGGGTATTAGATGACTGATATACTTAATACAATACATTACATAGATAGATGATTTTTATTATAAATAGAAAATACCCAGAACACCCGGAACAAATATTTGTAGATCGTACAAAAATTTGTCCCAAGGCGGAAATCGAACCTGCGTCGCAGGCGGACCTTTGCTCGCCGCGCCACATCGGTCGTCAATTGGAAAGAGATATAATTGTACTCTTCATATTTATCTTGTTAACTCTTATAATTTTTTTATTCATATTTATTAATTAAATACAACCAAGATTTTTTTCTGCTACAATACTTTCCTATGCTGCAATTTGGAACTGGCCCAGTTTTTTTCCAAAGCGATTAAAAAGCCGCTCTCGCTTTCTCTTCCGCTTTTGCCCCCACTTTTCCCCAAAAATTCCTTACTTCTTATAACTCACTTTACCTTTCTTAGTTTTAAACAATAGGTTCTTTTCCTCTTTTGACATAAGTTAGTGTGGCAAAAAACACAAGCAACTGTTCTACTCGTATGTTGACAGATTTTATAAGGGCCCGTAGCCCAAAAAGTCTTCGCCTCTCATACAATTCGCCATTTTGTTACACAACACTCGTATATAATTCCACCCTAATAATCAGCCTGTATAAATAAACGGCGGCCGCGACATCAGCTTATCGGACATATCCATAATGCACGCTCTGTATAATGCACACCCTGTATAATGCACGGGCGACGGGCTTCGTATTAATTACATACAGCGTTTAATTATTGATTTTTAGCATTAAATACGCGGACATTTTCGGTAGACGGTAATGTGAGCGGCTTGATTTATTGCGACTGTGTGTTTGAACTCGAGGATGTTATACGCAGGTACAACATAATTTTCTAGCTTTGGTGTTGGAATACAACATGGGTGGGCCGGCATATCTCACGAAGAACCGACAACCGCGAAACGGAGTAAACGTGTTCTTGAGTGGAGACCGTGACTCGCCAAACGTAGTGCTGGACGCCCTCCAGGTGGGCTGACGACCTGCGAAAGACTGCAGGAGGATGCTGGAGACAGGGTGCTCTGAAACTCGTAAGGGGGAGTGAGGCATATGCTCAGTAGTATAGGCTGATGAAATGAACATTAACGTAAAAGTATATTTATTGCAATTACATGTGGAAAGGATGGTACATACAAAATGCGTAACAATTTAATTTGCTCATATTTGTCTAGTAACATGCATTATATTAATAAGATAAAACACTTGAAAAATTGTAGAGTAGATTGTACCACCACACAAACACAAAATATAATACAAATGAAAATGCTGAGAAACAAGGAAGTACAAAGGGCGGCCTTATCGCTTTGAGCGATCTCTTCCAGAGTATGGAGAGAATTAATGTAAACAAATAGAGTTATAGAGTTGAGTAGGTACATAAATCAAATTATTATTATAAATAGAAATTATATAATTATTTGTCAAAATTCTTATCATCATAAACTCTTTAACGGTATACTAGTGTTGTGCTGACATAATAAAATAATGTATCGATACTCCCGATATAACAAAATAAGTAATTAAAAATTAGCAATTTGACGAAGTTATTTGATCAGTGTAACTTTTACAAACACCGGGATTTTGCATATTATTTCATCGATATAGTCAGTAAAAAATTTATAACAATTTTTTTTTTACATATAAATATTTATTTGTAATTATTGAAAGAGATTGCTCATAGCGATAATAGAGATGTTTAATGTACTCCCGCGAATCTTATTAATGGTAACTTCCTTTACAATTTGCTCTTTTTACCTAATATAACAATGTCCCACTCAATACGTATATTTGATTTGTTTGCTTTATAAAAATCTTATATTCCCTATTATTGACGTAAATAATTTTCGCGACGCTCATAGATTATAAACATTGACTATCGATAATCGATGAAAATATTTGCTTACCCAACTCGAGTGTGATGCTTGACTTTGAGTCGGCCAATCGGAGTGCAGTGGTCGCCGCAGTGATTTGGCGGAATTGTTGTCTAAACAAAATTGACACTTCCTCTCTATTGGGTACGTGCTCGATGGCCTCCCCTAATGAGGTGCCATAGCGCCCTGTCTTCAGCTTGCAGCATCAGCATCTGCCAGATATCAGGTCGACTATAAGTTGAACGACCTTCTCTTGTTCCAATTGTTAGCTTAATTGAAAGGATATTTAAAACCCTCAGTAACGCTCTGATGTAAATTTAAATAAAAATATCCAATTTTTTAAATAAAACATTGTAAACGATACTTTTATTAAAATATTTCCTTTAATTTTATGTTAAAACTTAGAGGTATAATCAGGTGGTTGCATAATGATTTTTAGTGCTTTTCAGTAGAGCTTAATTTGCTTTGGCAGAATTTTATCTGCATATAAATTAAACGTGGACGTTGAACATTCAGTGGGCCGAAAGAAATAATTATGTTAATGTTTGATGACGCAATATCGGGTACCTGCAAATATGAATAACCTTCCTGTTTGTCATGTATTATACGCAATCATAGTCGACGTAGATTTCTCAAGCAAACAGAACTCTTACAAGTTCGGTAGTGTTTTGTTTTATTCTGGTTGGGTGGGCAAATTTTTTCAGTTTTTTAGGGTTACGTAGCTCAAAAGGAAAAAGGAACCCTTATTTGGATCACTTTGTTCTCCGTCTGGCTGTCTGGTACCCCCTTTTTTCAGGAAAGAAATTAACATCAAATACTCGAGCCCGTAACTTTTTGGAGCCGTGATATAAATCAAACTTTTAGAAGTTTGATTTACTTAGGCCAACGCAATCAAAAGTAACATTAGTTTATGCCAGAATATTTTTAAATTTTCAAGGGGATCACATGCACATAAAACCTATAGCCACTTCCTGTTGACTTAGAATCATGAAATTTGGCAAGAAGGAAGGTCACAAGTAAAATGGAAAAAAACCGTAAAATTGTAGATTATTATTATTATTTGTGATGCACAGGCAGCTCCTTAGTTGATGCGTGTATATCTGAGTCTTTGTCAATGCACTTTAAAAATATATCTAGTCTTGCATATTCACAAAAAAAATTGATTCTTGCCATCAAAACCTATATATCTAGGGTACTTCCCGTTGACCTAGCATCATAAAATTTGGCAAGAAACAAGGTTTTTGTATCCCCATTCCGTTTTTTTCATGTAAAAAAAACGGAATGGGGATACAAAAACCTTGTTTCTAAATAGAAAATTGGTAAAGAAAGTTAAATTTATAAATAAAATTGTATAAATCTAGTGAATTACCAATTCTCCCGAATAATTTGGGTTATAATAATTTTAAAAATAAAATTGCTTTATAAAAATTATTATCAGGTTCGTAAGAATGCTAACTATTTTCGAGGAAACTCGTTTGTACAATGTTCTTGGATTTCCTTCTGCTAATACTGTTTGAAAGAGTACCAATGGCGTCAGTTTGTCCATGGCCGCGGTCGTAGCTTTTTTTATACATAGAAAATACCCAGAACACTCGGAACAAATATTTGCAGATCGTACAAACATTATCTATTCTCGCCTAGGCGAGAATAAAACCCGCAACTACCTGCGTCGCCGGTGGACCTTCGCCCACTGCGCCACATCGGTCGTCACCGTCGGACATCAACGATGATCTTTTCATGATATGAGTACAGAACTGCTCTTAACAGTCTTCTGCTGTGGTTGACGTGGCTATAATTTCACCAAGAGGTAAGACTCCACTGTCCTTGAACGCATCTACTGCCCAGCCAAAGCAGTGAGACCGTGACCTAAAAGGCGGCTACTCTACGCTTTATAACCTGCAAATGCCCGTCATGAGTATTCAATATACCAACGCGTTCACTGCCAGGCTTCAGCAATGCCCTATGTTACAACGGAAGCATCACTGGCACTCTATGTTTTAAGTACCTATTTGGGAACGTACCTAACCTTGACCTGGTGTGGTTTCCATCTAGGTACATATGCCTTAAGGGTATAAAACCAACGTAGAAGCACGTAGTTTTTGATAATAAGCTCATCCTAAAATAAATAAGCCCAATCATGAAATTGATATTAATTTTATCGGTGGATGTTTGCAATTAATTACTACGATCAATAATTTTGCGCTTCGTCGGGCGTAAACTACACTGGCTGTATAGCCTGATAAGGTGGTACATACATGCATACTAGCTTTATCCATACTCAAATTGGTTTTATAATGCAAAATTAACAATAAATAAATAATAAAAATTACATAAAATCTCATTATTTTGGATTACTATGGATGGATCCATATTGGGTTAGTAAGCACACAAAATTATAAAAATGGAAAGAAGAGCGTCAGTACAACCTTAAAGAACCTGAATACTTACCTAATTAAATAAAACTTTTTTTTTAGTTAAGCTAACTGCAGACTGTTGCAAACAATCTACAGGTAGCTCAACTGATCCATATCAATACCAGTCGGAAGCGTCCCCAAGACGCTGGCTAATTAAAACTATGTATAAATGCACGCTTCGTACCCAGAGTGATCATCAAAGTAAAGAGACGTTTGCCGGGATCACTCTGCGAACCAGGATTGCCCACAGCGGCCATGAGAACCTATCTATTATGGTTTTCAGGGTGCTGCCGTGGCTGTCCCGCACTCTGATCAGGGATGAAGTATTTTTGAGAATAAATTAACCTGGCGGTTTTTAAAGTAGTCTAGCTGCTGTTCAGCACTAGACTACTTTGGGGGCAATGGGCAATGGGTTTTGTACAGTTCTTGGCATCATTTCTTTTATTTCGGTAGCATTTTTATTTCATTACACCATCCAAAAAAAATCGCGAATGAACACAAAACTTTTTCTATTAGGACCGAATCCTGTTTAGTTCAATCTGATTAGTATTTTTAAGGTTTATATATTATTATTGTTTACTGGTGATGTCAACTAATAAATTGTTATTTTTTTCTTTCTTCTTTCAATCTTTAAAAGCTTTGGCATTGACAGTTTGTCTAGTTTCTCCATAGTCATAAAGATTTGTTTTTAAATAATTCAGTAAAGTGGTAGGTAGGTAACATCCACTTGCATTTCCATCCATCAGCAGCGCTAATCCCCATTAATTACCTCGCAATTTTAAATCTCATTATAGTCAAATTGGTGCATCGATTTTTCCCTGTCCGTTCAGCCGACGCATATATTATCATTCGCATTGTGACAAGCTTAATGGGAGTTGGGAAAATATCAGGAAAGTATCAGAGGAACCTAGTAGGTAAACATAAGTTATCTACTATAATAACTATTGGTTCTGGTGGCTAGTATGAGTGTGCACAGTATTCAAACGGAACAGTTTTCGCTTACTTTCGGTTACTTCCGTTGACAACTTTGACAACTTTAACAAGTTGTCAAAGCTGCAACAAATCACTCAAAATAATTCGAAAACTACAATCGAGCTCGTGCAAAACGTTTGGATCGTTATCATACTATGACAATTAATTTATCTCGGTATCCGGAAGAGTCGGTGCAAGGCGCTAAATGTATGGAAAGAAACAAAAACTTTAAAAGTTCTCGTAAACTATGTAAAGCTCATCCTAAGGCCTCATCAGCAGCTTCCTCTGTTATCTTTGTCGGATAATTTATGAACACTTGTCGAAAACGTCAATCAAAATTTAATCGCCCTACTGTCTTTTAGAAGTAGGTGTGCTTAGGATGTCCCTAAGGGCCGCGTTCTAAAACGCAGTCTTTATCACAAAACATAGAGTTCAAGGCAAAACATACCATAAACAAAAGACGACTTATGAATGGCATTCCTGCAACTACCTCAATGGCATCCCAAATATTGTTAGTTTTTAGTCTGGAAGCTTATAGTCATCATCTTTGTTCTCTAAGAAGAAGGCTCATAAACCTCTGGTTATGATACTAGAATCTTACAACATGCCTAACTTGATAAAGAATATCAGCATAGGACTCTTCCTTTGCTGATATTCTTTATCAGGTTACATTTTCAAGCTCACATTTCTCATCACGACATAGGGAGCTACATAAATAAAAAGATGGCTATATGACATAACGTTTGTTTATCAAGGGCGACGGTAGTGGCTCTGCCAGGACGAGTAGACCGCCACCACCGGGAACCCTTTCTCGAAGCATTTCGAGGCACTTTTGGGCTATAACATATCAAATGAAGTACCTACTTTTTACCCGAATGCGCAAGAAGGAAGAGGGCTTAGCCTACTAATACCCAATTCTAGCTTTCGTCCTAACGCATTATTTTATAAACTCAAAATAAAATTCGTATAACTAATTATCATGGTGAGCCTACACCAATGGGCGCCGGTATTGCATTGACGCAAATTAATGAGGGTGGATATTTATTTCAGTTTCGCTGCATCCGGCCAGCCCACCTCGCTCGTATAATGAGATGAGCCATGCATATCGCATTTTGTACCGACAGCATAATGGGTTATATCAGTCTGGTGGGTTATTACACATTAAGGTATATGTTTTGTGAAGGCCAACGCTGCTGTTATGACGTTTACTTTAAATTATTTAGTTATTTATCATAGAAGCACAGATTGAGCTCGCTTTTCAGAAACGTTGGCTCGTTTTTTTTATATGAATCTTTCTGTCGAAACAATGGAATTTTTAGGCTTTCCAAAACATTTTCGGAACTCTATTGTTTATAAAACTATGGTTTAGCAGGGCTATTCTAAATAAGTGGGTATTAG
Source organism: Eupithecia inturbata (assembly GCA_963662085.1). Taxonomy (NCBI): domain Eukaryota; kingdom Metazoa; phylum Arthropoda; class Insecta; order Lepidoptera; family Geometridae; genus Eupithecia; species Eupithecia inturbata. Next base: position 9,087,684 of record OY759195.1, read on the forward strand.
GTTACGGAGTGGATGACTCGGAATTTGAAATGGATTCGCGCGTAATTCAAATTGTAGGAAACCACTTTTCCGCTAGTTTTGTTCCTTGAAGAACGCGGAAAATATTAAAAACCTCAAAATACTTGAGTTTTACGCGAACCCATATCAGATTCCAAGTCTTCGACTCGCTAACCAGAATTCGATCTATTTAGAATACCCTTGCAAGCCAACGTAGGTGTAAAAGAGCGTTCAGAGAAAATGTAAGTAATTATTTACTAATACGAGTTATTTGTAAATTTTCTTTATTTTGAAAAATTTTTGCTAATTGTAATTACAATTTTACAAAAATAACAAGGTCAAGAAATAGGTTAGATAACATTTTTTATTTTAGAACTTAAAATTATCACAAATATTTTAATGTAATATTGCACAAATATTCGCATATAACTCAAAAGAAGTTCACGATGTTATGTTTAAAACCGAATGTAACTTTTAACTTTAAATAATTTAATGTTTAAAGTATGTATTCTTAAAAACATTTTAAACAGTAAGAATTGTGACGTTTATTTATTAAAACAAAACTTAAGAACTAACTTATTGTAATCTACGTCATGACAATATCTATGATATCTACAAAATGGACAGACTTGACAATTTTCAACAGATAATTTTTACCTCTTAGATACACCTACTCAACTGGATTGCACGTCTACTTACAACAAACTAAGTATTCACAGTGTTTATTTACAAAAGAAAGTTTTATCTACCTTTAACGAAAATCTTCAATGAAAACCATATCAAGAATTTAAAAAGTCTTATTGTGAATATTAATTTTAAGGTCTGTGGCAAAACATAGAATCTTACCTAAAATGTCTATGAAAAGCATCGTATATTTTAGGACGGGAGTTAACACCAAAAACCACCTATTAAAAACTACTTTACACTTACGACATTATCATTGAGGTTCGTTTCGTTGCATCCAAGTAACTATACTGAAATACACATATTGACACTGCTTCAAGAAATCTATACTACGCTCGTATCACTATAATCGCGCACAAAACTGAATCCAACTCAAGAATGTTGAGAACCATCTCGATCACAAACACATCAAATACCATTGTCTGTGGGACCTCTATGGTCTATGGCCACGTAGTATACGCGTGGTCTAGATTCTAGACTAGACCATTCAAGAACCATCTAGACTCTAGAATGTTCTTTTAGAATTCAATACGGCCGCCACACCGTATTACTATCTGGTTGTGGGTTCCCCCTCTGCCCAAGACTGTTCACCCTCCCATCCTCGCCTCTATTCGCGGCTGCTGCACAGGAGTTGCCACCTCCCAACAACAGCTCCTGTCCATGGTTCCCATGTTGCCTGTGACTGTTTGTCGTCGACGAGATCTGATCCATCATGGTCTGTAATTCGTTGTGGTGATTTTGCGTCGAATGTATCGTGTTGGAGTGTAAAGGATGAAAGTTGTGCGTCTGATTTGCCGCTGTGTACAACTGGCTATAGAGCAAGCTTGCTGGTAGAACAGGATATAGGGAATTGTTGCAATTACTGCTGCCGTAGGTTGTATTCTGTGAGCCCATGAGGGATGGGAAGTTTGAGCTGTTCGTGTGGTTATGGCCGAGGTTGGTAGTGTTTGAGGTGAGCAGGTCGTCTTGGACGGGAGATTCTGGCTGGGAACTGTTGTCACTGAGCGACCGTGGTCCGGTAGAGAGACTGTAGTCGGTGTTGTTGTTGTACCGTGGTAGTAGCGTACCATGGTGGGAGGGGGAGGAAACCAGGCCGGATAGCTGCTGGTCGAGGTCCACTCCAGTTGTGTCAGGGAGAACTGTGCAAAAGAAAGTGTAACGTTAGTACAAGGTTTCCTCAGTAGATAATACAACTCGAGGTGGTGTGATCTTGAGGAGTTTTAGGTTACTTGCAATGGAAATCACAGAGACAAATAAAAAAACCTAAAAATAAAATGAATTTAAATAAAGATAGGTAGAAATCTGGAATACTATTAATAAATTATTAATTATAATATTTATTTAAGATGGCCTTTATTAACAAAGAAAATTACAATCAAATAATTACAATTGAAACAATTAAGCGACTGCAGACTGTTGCAAACAATTGCATTGCCCCGCTGTATGGCTATGCTGATACGCTACACCAGATTCCCCTCAGCTCTAAGATAACTTTTTAAAAACCCGGAGAGCCTCGGTACTCCACGGACCTAGGGTCTCGACCCCAAACGGAGCAAATGTGTAGGCTCTGTCGAGACCTGCATATTTGCACCTCTTGAGATCCTCGGCCAAATCTGCCACCGCACCAGCCCTCACGAATGTCCTCGAAAGATGAGAAGGTGCAAGTGAGTCGACGCATGTCAAAATTACAATAGTATTACATAGAGATGCAATAAAGGAGTATTTGTAGAAGATGCCATGCCAGATCCCCATCAAACCCATTGTTACTCCGTTCTATTCCCGTCGACTATTTAAAATCTATACACCGTTTTTAGTGCTGTTTTAATATGGCCATATTTTACGCACACGACGATAAATTCATCGGCATCGGACGCGCATGTCTGTGTAAATTATAATGAGTGTTTAATGTCCGGCCTGCGACCCTTGTCTACACGCGCGATGCGGAGCGATGGATGCGCTGAATTAACCCGTGATTTGGATTCTTTTTGAATGATTGATGAGACATTGTTTTACATGCTGTTCTGTTAGATGAGTGTTTCGAATGGGAATACAGTTTTATTTTGTTTTATTACAAATATTTGAAAGAAACTCCCGTTCCTCTCACGGCACATCGATAAAATCGTTGTTAAGTCACGACGCCATTATATAAAAAATATATGTTGTATTGTACATTTTTATATAATTAATTTTTTACTTTCTTAATTCAATCGAATAAAGGATTTAAGTTAACGGGTTAAGGATTTAAGTTACTTAACATTACTTAACATATTTAAGTAAACTTTCAAAGTGTCTAAATTAATGAATGAACACTAAAATTGCACGCCTAAAATTACTTAATTACTACTTAATTAACCATAAAACGAATGATCACAATATAGTATAATAATATATACCTGCACTAATCGATATACATTTTAGAATGGCAAGTTATTGGTATCTATACTATTCTTAGAAACTAAACTAATTTGACAGCAGATAAAATTATGTCATCCTTTTTATTTCCGTTGATAAGAAAGGGACGACGCCATTTGTAGTTTTTGCGCCAACTGAATGAACACTATTGGTGACAATCCAGCAGTCGCCATAACTAAGGTATACTAAACTTATTAGATAGATTGTTGAAAACTGAGATTTTTTTTAATAAAACAGTTAAAGCTTTTATTAATGACTAAAGCATATTACATGATTGACGAATAGTTAGTTAGCTTAAATAAATAAAACAAATTAGTCAATTACAATAACTATTACTATTGAAATACTATACTATTACTATTGACTATTACTATTGAGATAATTCAATAGTAAATACTAGTTGTAATTTGTTTTTATTATTGAATTGTAATTTTCTTTGTCAATCAAGAGAATGACGAATAATTAAACGAAAATTAAGAAATATGCAAACGAGTAAGCAATACATGTAAAATACATATTAAAAATGACCTCCTCTCTCCATACATATTGTGTGCCCATCAGGGTCTACAGTGATACATAATTAGATTGTGAACACCTCTGTACACCTATTGAATGTAATAAATGATTTAGTATTGAGTAGATAGCACTAAAAATTACGTCACTCATTTCATTTAGATAGTTGTGAAAGGGACAGCAATATTTTTAGTGCTGTCAAATTTGTTTAGTTTAGTTTTGGCAATGTCATAATGGACACCATTATCGACACTACATTATTGAAGAAAATTACTTTTAGCCTAGCTTGCAGTAGAAGCACCACATTATTCCACGTTATCGAGGATGTAACTCGTAAATCTGTCGGTAAATTTAATTTCACCGTACTGTTTAATGAGTTGTTGTCTGGGACCGTAAACTGAACAATGTTTCAATATAGCTGTATGAGTTTTCTATTGCCGGATCAATTTTACTGAATTACAGGATGTATAATAATATCGGTAGCAAAACTCCTAGTCAGAAGCAGGTAGAGAGGGCATGGGAGTAAATTAAAATATGTATTTTAGTTTTTGAAGTATCTAATTAGTCAATTTATGATTTTCCAAACAAATTACGAATTTTTTTCATAATAAGAAATCAATGTTTCTAAGTACACAACCATTTTCAATTACTATCGGTTAATTCAGCCATTTCAAATAAATAAAGATTAAGTACATAAAAAGAGTTGGGCGCAGCTGGTACTGATTAATCACCTGTATGCATGTATTATTGAAATCATGATTTGGTGTTGAAATCTGCTCTGGATGCAGGGTTAAACTGCGAAGGCACTGCAACACTGGACGGGAGGCAGGCCACGTTAGCCCTCAAACTAGCGCAGCCGGTAGTGATAACTCACCTGTGTTGTTAGCAGTAAAGTCCTGCGTTGGTGTCTGGTCAGGCACTGTGCTGCCGAAGCCGAGTGCTGGAGGGTTGAACTGCGACGCAGCTGGCGCACCGCAAGACGGGAGGTACGCTGGATATGCGGCCGCGCCGCCGTAGCCCCAGTGAGAGTTACTCGAACTTAGCCCGAACTGGCTCATATCTGTGTGATGAAAATAATATGAATTATACCGCAGGTACATTTTCATAATATAAAAAACTTAATAATAATGCAATTATTGCATTATTATTAATAAATTACATTATGAGTGAGAAGACATTATATTAAAAACAACCTTTGTCAGTGCAACTCATTTTTCAGCAGATAAATTAAACCATATAACGTCCAATTAAAGCGCGATTTTGGTACGGATCACGCCTAATCATTTTTCCTATAGATTTCGCCTAGTTACGGTGTACTTTTTCATAAATAAAAAGAGTGTATAGTCATAGTAAACCTAACCTAAACTTGACAAGATGATGACAAAAGTCGCTTTTGATGGAAATTCAAGTGACAAAGGTCACTTTTGATGGAAATTAAAATAAAAAACATACAATTTTTTTGAACATTTTATTTATTATGGTTATGTAACTTAAAAAAAATATACTATTCTTCTCCGCTGCTATTATCAGAACTATCTATATCAAACCCATTTCCATTCTCAATACCAGTCAGAGTTTTGTACAACTCTTTCTTTAAGAAATGGAACTAATTTTTCCAAGTCATTAAGTTTTGCTCTGTTTATGGAAATTTGACAGCCATACATAGGGCAAAATGATACCTCATTGGGGGTTTTTTTTATTTCTGATAATACAGCTCCGCCACGGGCCAGTATAATGATCTCTTACAAACAGACGATTTACGTGTTCTTCACCTTTCACCTTCTTTTGTTTGATAATGTCTGCTTTTTCTCCATTCTTGGTCTTTTTCTAGGTATAGATTTTTCCGCATTATCCATAATAAATCAAAATATTGATCTAAAAAGAATTACCGCCCGTTTCCGCGAAATGAAACACGAAAGTAAACACCACCACATGCATGACATTGACCACTTAGTTTTAGTGTCAACTTGACATGTGTATTTTTGACGGAATAAAATAGCTAAAAAATTGTACAATCACTTTTTTCTGCCAAAAAGCACCAATGTCAAATGACATAGGTTGTTTTTGATAGATATGGAACTGACAAAGGTTGTTGTTGTAGAATTCAAACAAACTTTTCAATCAAATATCTCATGACTACGATGGTTTTAGCGGAAACGTCAAATGCCAGATTGAAGGCTGTAACGTCACCTACTAGATGGCGTAACAAACTCATTTCGTCCAAAATTTGACAAAGGTTGTTTTTAATAAAATGTCATAAATTTTTGCAATCGCTCTTCTTGCCCTATCCAAAAAGTTTTCTAAGATATTAAAACTTGCTATAATACACACAAACATAATGTTAGTCTGAACATCTGTACTGTACAGACAAAAAGCCTTTGAGAACCCTTAACCAATTCACAAAAATATACGGTTCGGATATATTTCCAAAACATGTTTTTCGTCCTCATCCCGAGCACACTTCATACTGAACGCATAATTTGATATTGCATGAAGCATTCATTCATAACTGCAAACAAAATTCGGTCGCAAACATCCACTTATAAAGATGCCAGGGGCGACACAGCACACTCTATTTTTTCCAGAGTATTACTGGCTTTTATTTTTGGGTATCACGGTTCCGTTTTTGGCCGGCGATCGGCAGACTCGGTTTTTATACGATACGCGCCCCGATTTGCGAATATTTTTATTTTTTCGGGCCGCTTGAGTTGTTTTGGGGTAGCCATGGATTTCACCGGGCATGCTTGTTCGATTGCGTCCGCAGTCACTTCGATTCTCTTTTTTCCGTGGGCTGATTGAATCCGCGCTTTAGTGAACGTAGTTTAGCGTATCGCTTGGTTGCCGACTCATTCGCTCTGGCCTGCAGATTCATGTTATAAGGTTTGCCGCTGGATTCCGATTCAGTTTTTGGTTTGTGGTCTGTTTGTTTTTTATTTTATCCCGGAAGTTAACTCGTTTCAACTTTTAAATTTTTGTCTATTTCATCAGTCATTTCATCAAAAACTCTTCTATCATAACTTGGGCCTTGATAATAAATACATTATTATAAATCCATTGTCATTTAATTTTCCTTCAATTTTCCAAACCAGATTATACATATTAGTGTTTACTTCAACGTTGTTACATACAGAAGCTAATGAAAACCCGACGGTTATGAGTACCTGCTACATCTATTATCATTCTAATATTTCTTCTTCTTAATCAATTGTTTTTTTTATTGTCTTGTATGTTATAAATATATTAGCTATTATGAATACTTACTCTGACAAGTAGTAATAGGCGGCATCCGGAACCCCCCCAGCGGATCTGGAGGGAAAGGAAAAGGCCGCTGTCCAAACGCGAAGTGGAACTGCTGCTGTTGCCCTAGGAGAGATAACACTACATCAGTACGATACTAGCTGCCCTTTGAGTAAACTAATTGGGTTATCGTAACACTACTGCGGCGACCACTTTACCTTAGCAATTTCATAACAAAACAGAAAACACAAAAAAATACTTAAAAAAGCTATAAATGATACAAATCATTAATGTTATTATGATTATTACACACATTTAATGATCAAATCTACCTGTAGTTACTTTAGTAACTATAATAATTATTTGCCTGCAACCAAACTGATATACAACCTGTATAAAACCATCGAGCACATAACAGTCGGTTAACAAAAGATCATCGTCACACATCCTACTCTCAAAGTAAACCTTTAGCTGTCAATCAAAGATGCGCAGGGGGCTCCTTCGTGTGGCGAGACTAATTCGTACACGGAGCCGAGTGTCACACTAGTGCCGATGAATTATCGAGTGTCGCAGACCCTCCGATCATGTAACATGGAAGGGTGATATCGTCTTTTTCGATACCCGCCTGCTTTAAGCTAAACTTGTGGGTTTTGCTTTTTTTGTGGTATAAGCTTCCGATGCAGTATAGATTGTCTGGTACAGAAAACCTTTGATGAAAAAAAAATTATAATCTGATTTGGTTATTTTACGGTTTTGTTGGCATGGGCTACCAAATAAAATATATTTTGAAGAAACATTTTATAATAGAATTTTGAATTTCAATAACTAAAGTCATTTACAAAGGGATATTTACCATGATTTGAGTTTTCTCATATATTTTGGCACAGTTTCATGCGCCATGATCTAACTCAAATCATGATAAATATACCGTTGTAAATACTTTAGTGTTAATAACTTTGACAGATATAAAATATTTCATAAATAACCCTAATGTTGCCTGAATCGTCATTTATCATCATTGAAAAGTCGACCATTTTAAATTATTATCTTATCAATCGAAGCCAAAATTATCATATTCTAATTTGACTTACGACAACATGGTAGCGCCAAACCAATAGGCACTACATTATTATCAATCACCTACGTCAATAGGTAGTTTTGCTAGCAAATTAACACTAGTGATTTCCTATTCAGGGTTCACAAGCTAACACTTCCGAATTGCGTTGCGAACCCAATCAAGGTTGCTGCCTAGTCAATATGAGCACAAATCATCCTGTACAGTGATGACGTAACATGATTTCGTAGAGGGTCTATGTTGCTACGAACTCGTAAAGGGTTTACGTGGCTACGAATTCGTAGAGCCTTACGCTTTGCTTTTACGATTTTTTGGTGATGATTTTGAGTTATTTTGTGTGCATTATTTTCACGAGGTGATGGATTTTGAGTTACGAGATTTTGAGATGCTTTTTGAGTCTTTTGAATAATGTTCGTGGTCGCAAAAATTTTGGAAGATTCATTCTCATTCAGAGTTTGTTTATAGACAGATCAACCCATGTTTTGAATGTGGATGGATTAAGCTCTGCGCATAATAATCCAATACCGCTACCACACAGCTCAAAAATGTGTATTCAAATATGGGCTTAATCTCGCTTAGATTCCCACAAGCTTTAATCGAGTGGTCAGCGAGCTGTCTGTCATCTGCTACCGTCAATATAAAATGCAACTAAATGTTACGAGTTAATGCTCATATTTGAATGTACATTTTTGTGCTATGCGACATCGGTGCTTTCCAGGTGTGCGAGAAGCTTTACTTTTCAAAAATGCTGCCACATATCTACAGCGGGCTTATCATTGTTTCTATCTTCTAACCTACCCTTCCACATATACTATTCCGTTGCTCGATGTTCTACAAATTATTCAAGCGACAATACGTATTGTATCCACAACACTCTTCACGTGGCGCGGTAATTCAATAACGTCACGAGAGAGAGCCGCGAACGGTATTTCTGGCAGCGAACCGCCATGATCGTGAGCGAGTTCTTTAAAAAGTTTGCAGGAAGATACATTACAACAGCCATCGTCTTATTTAAGTGTGCCGAGGAATCTTTAAATTCTGTACTGTTTTTAAACGATTATTCACCCTTGAACCCTAATAATTTCGCTCTGTCCTCCTGCTGCAGGCAATTTCTTGCTAACTTATGAACCAATAAAGCTTTTTTCAATAAATACCGGCATCAGATCTATTTGTATGATCCGACACGCTCTTGCCCTTGCTTCTTTTACTTCTTAATTCGAAATGACTAATTACTTGATTTTCTATAGAGAATCCAAATTGTTTCCTAAATCGTAACTTACCTAAATTGTCCCAAGAAATTTAAAATTTTTATTTTGAAAGTCCTCAGCTATGTCCGGCATCCGCCCAAGCAAAGTTATATTAAATCAATCAATTAAAGAGCCCACCATCTATGTACCTACTCGAGTAAATAGCAGATAATGATAAAATGCAATACACGCGCGCACCCAAAGTACCGGCGCGGTGGGTGCGTGAATTGACAAATGCAGAAGGCACGCACACACGCGCACGCGATTGGAAACACCGACACACCAACACGCGTGTCCGGTGAGGGCTGCCACTTGAAAGGACCCTTTTGATCAGCAAGGGATGAAAAATAATCTGGACATAACATTGCATCATTTTCTATTCATCATCTAACCATAAACTTAGTAGAGTTCTCAATTGAAGGTTGGTGCACTTAATGTAATGAGTTATAATTTTTATTATACAGGATGTTCGGCAGACCGAGTGCCATATGATTAAATATTAATTACACTTGGTTTTACCTACCCTCACTTACCCGTTTGCACAAGTTCTACCGAACTAAACACGGTAACAACATAATTATCAGGGTTTTTTAAATGGTAGATTTTTTGTTTTGTTTTTTTATTTTGTTATGTATTTTATGTAGTTTTGACACATGTGGCATGCCGTTGAAATAGCCATGAACTAGAAAAGTTTTCAGTGAATTATAAGATCAGAGACACTCAGATTTTATAAAATAAAAAACTTTTTATCACTTTGCGTGCCCATAGCTGGTTTATTTACCTAGATCTCATGTGACTATTGATTTTACTTGTACGGGTTAGCATGCCAGATGTAATACAACTTTTAAGCATTGTGTATCGTATAAATAAGTTACAACACATAATAGATCAAAAAAAAATTAAAATAAAAACGTAAAAATACCTAAAAATATCCGAGAGGCTTTAGATGGTTAAAAAAGCCGCCAAGCTAATGCATCTACCCCCAGTTACCATAAGGCACACGGTCTGCCGAGCACCTGTTTAATTTAACTTGAATATCTGCAGATCCTACTCTTCAGGGGTATCGAACTCAGCACACTCCACTGTAACTGAGTTCTGTGTGTTCTGTGTCTCTTTCTCACTTAGCTACAGAGGTTGTCGGATAACATTTCAATTTATTTTTACATTTTAAGTTATAATTATAATCTAAACCAATACCCCACCACCACCGTTCCGAGCCAAGCCTTCAAAAATATTAATAAATTATCAAGACATTACTTATTTGTCAAACTAATAATTAATGAGATAAACTTCAATATTCTCCCATTACAGAAACAGGCAACATAGCTGGCAACCCTGTTCGGCACACATGCTCGATTCCCGCGCAAAAGGTTCCACTGTATAAATCAACGGCAACAATTACACACTTTCATGGCAAGTCGGAATTAGAAACTGTCATTTGCACTGTTTGGGGTGGTGGGGGGAATGGGGGGTGGGGGGTAAATAGGGTGGAAGGGCTACCGTGGACCTGATTAAAGGATTACATGGGGTCCTGTCCAGTCTAGTTAGATTTATTAAGCGAAGTATTTATAATAGTTTGCTGCGCTTTCGAGTTGAGACGATGGTAAATTAATTATTATTTGTTTGCGAATTGAATCTTAGCTTTTTTTAATTGGCTTAGCTTGCCTGTAATAATTATGTTTGCGTAATTATTTCTCTTATCGGAGGCCAAGATACACTTCGAATCGCTGAGCCACAGGAGTAGGACACTATTTTTTTTGTTTACGATAATACCGATGTCTAAAGACACTCAACCAAAGATGCAATCCATGGATCAAATAGTGCAATAGAGTGTAAGTCTCTACCCAGCAGTGGATCTTCAGTTGCTCAATCAATAGATATAATAACAGGTATATTCAGGTAATATGCATTACGGCTTAAAAAGAAAACTACCACACCACCACGAACATACTAAATAAATTTATTTATTTTGTGAACATACAATCACTAAAGATGAAAGCCGATTAAAAACCCAACTTTACACGTTCTAATCACTTAAACAAATAAGCAACGAACAATCACTTCATAGCTGTTTACAATCAAAACATACAACTCAGTTCCAGTTCACTCCAGCAACAAACTTCACAGCTATCTCAATCAATTCGTGTGAAGCACTGCGCGTAAACAATACCTCCTCTGGGTGGTCCGAACTGCGCTGGCGCACCCAAAATAACCTTAAGAAAAACATCGTTAACGCACCGAATATTAAATTGTAGGCGGCTACCGGCGCTGGCGATAAAACGAACCACCCACCGGGCAAGTAAAAATAGGGAAAGGGTTTGTGATGTACAGGCGAGAACAAAATGGCAAAATTATTGGCGACTGCTATTGGGCCTTTCTATCGTATTTTTTTTTCAATGGTCTCATTGATCATGGGCTGAAACCAGTTTTAGTCAGCATTTCAATTTATTCTCATTATAAAAATAGTTCGACCAACCTGAAAAGACGGCGCTTTGGCTTGGGCATGTCAAATTAAAATCGGTTAGACCGTGCAGAGTGTGACATCCTCTCCTCTAAGCGAAATATCCCGACATCTATTAAGTACTAAGGAATAGAGGATAATTTTATCAGAGGTAAATTAAATCATGAGTCCTAGTTGATTGTGTCTGAAACCAATTCTTAAGTAAGAATCACAAATTTTATTAAAAGTTCCAAAAAAAACTAAAATTAAAAATAATTATGTTTCACGCTTAACCAGCTTTTTTTTTGCTTTTTGGGTCCATATGGATGGAAGGAAATTATTATGAAAACTTTTGACGTTGACTATACTTTGGATAATATCTGCGTGGTCTGTTTTGTTTTTGACGATATTGTTTCGTAGGGTATTTATTGTCTCCAAACCCCTGGTGCATATTGTGAATGCTTTGAACCGGACATCAGAAGGTATTAGTTTTTTTATTTAAAGAAAGCAGGATACTTTTTATAAGCTTGGATAATTTACTAACACAAGAAAATACTTATTTCGATATTTTTAATAAAAGAATTTCCTACAGAAGAGATCGATAAAAAGATATGCAGTTTTTGTATTCTCATAAATTTAGACCATAACACGACTTAAGCTCTTAATCTCATGGTTTCGGATTCGGTCATCCATACCATCTGAAAAAATCACTATGTATAGTCATAAGTATGTATGTATGTATGTATGTATTCGTCTACATTAGACACACATAAACCTAGCAACACAATTACATTAACACCCGCTATATCCAATATAGACACTCATGTTAACACGTCACAGCGCTTGAGATAAATAATTTAGCATCTCGGATGTCGGATAATAAATCAATATGCAGGGCATGCATGTCCCGCCCCGGCCCTTTCTTGACTAATTAATTAAACAACCGATTCATTACCCTGCCTCCTTTGTGCCCTCACATTCGTCTAGCGAGCTGGAGAGGTGGTAGAGACAGCAAAGAGGAGCTTTAAATTAAAAAGTTTCAAAGTTTAAATGATTCGATTTTAAACAATCGATAAAATTATGAAAAAAAAATGTGATTTATGACCAATGTATGAATTTTTAAGAAGTTTTTAATTTATAACAAAAAAACAATGATAAAAGTTATGCAAGAATTTTTTTTTATTCTAACAGTAGGTAACTTTTGTCTTTTTGTCGTTTATAGACAGTAAGTTTTGACTGAGCCATCTGAGGTATTTCAAAATGCTCTCTGAATGTACTCAATGTAAAGTATGAATACGAATATGAAATATAAATAAATATGAAACCGTAAAAATGTAAGCAGGGTACCTAATGTTTTTTTTTTATCTCTCTTTGATACAAAAAGAAAACAAAAACATTACCCTGCATACATTTACACGGTTTGCCTGCGAACCTTACTTAACCCTTCAAGCAGCCATGGATCTGAAAGGCCGGTACTATCCCGCGGTGCGCAATTATTTTAATTTCTTCCGCGCGAGGGATTGATCGAGCGAGGTGTGATGCGACGGGAGCGACCAGTAATTTGTTACCGTCGGGACTAACTATTCGAAATACTCTGTTTTGTTTATGTAGGTACTTGTTGTTGAATTACGATGTTGATGGTTTTGGATGGGTACTACGCATAGTGATCCACTATGCATACTTTGATAATGGTTTTTGCTGATTATAATTGCGACCAATCTTCCATCTTATCTATATATATAGAAGAAAGTCGTGTTAGTTACACTATTTCTAACTCAAGAACGGCTGAACGGATCTCGGTGAAATTTGGCAGCGAGGTAGATGGTATCCCGGGGCCAGACATAGGCTACCTTTTATTCCGGAAAAAAACCTGCGAAGTCGCGGGCTGCAGCTAGTATATATATAAAAATGAATCTCTATTTCCCTTGATCACGGCATCACGCGTGAACGGTTGGACCGATTTCGCTAATTCTTTTTTTGTTGTGGTTATTATTGTCAAGAGAAGGTTTTTCTAAAAGAAAAAAATATAATGTTGTGCGGTTAATTAGGAAATTTCAATATTCATAGTTAAGACAGGACAACGTCTGTCGGGTCGACTAGTATAATATAAAAAAATTACAATGCTAAACAATATGATGCAGGTAGGTACCATAAAGTCTCTGCCAAAGTGAAAAGTTTATCTATGTGTCATACAAAGTTTTTGGGCTAGCTAGAACCGATATTTTTTTTATCTTCTATACAATGTAAAATTTTGGAGTCTGTAAACCAGAACAAGCGTCAACATCTGTAATTTCAAACGTTAAAGGTTTCTGCCCCTTCGTTCCGGTTTCCGCTGCGTGAACAAGAAAAGGCCGCGCGGCAATTTTCTCGCAAAATTAATAAATTACCTTCATTAGAGTTGTTCCAAATGTTCTGAGGTCAGGCCTGTTTGTTTGAAGTGTTTCAAAACAACCTTTCACGTTGAAGGATGGAATAGTTGTAAGGGTACGGAATGCCGGTACAATTGTGTTTTAATTAATTTAATAAACACTTTCATGTCTGTTTGATTCCGTTTTATGATCCGTTCTCTTGTTTTGTTGTTGGGCGTATTCCAAATAAATAACCTTGAAGTTCAATGTTAGTAGGTATAAAAAAATAGAAATTGCCGCACGTCTTTTCTTGTCCATGCAGTCCGCTGCATGGACAAGAAAAGACGTACACGACGTGAAATGACGTGAAATGACGTGAACTGTAACGAAAAGCAGAATTCTTTAAAGTTATGGTAGTCACCGCAGATGTACGTGCCCCACTGCCAAAAAACCTAACTTCTAAAAATCCAATTTTGAAAGGTTAAATATTAATTACCACCTGCAGCAACTTAAATAACTTAACCCTATAGATGGATTATCTGAGACTGGCCACCGTGGCTGAAATTCGGTTTGAATGACATCATCATCATCGAAGTGTCACGCGAAAATGTATAGGTAAAAATATAACGGACAAAAAACAAAGCGCACACGTTTTTGAGGGAGCTTTCGGACTTGAACTTAAGAATTCGTAGTATGAAATTATGTGAAAGTTCGACCACTTGGACATTGACAGAGTCATTTGTTTCAATTTGATCATCGGCCTAATTTAGAGCAATTCTCGTTACTCTACTCTAAACAAATACAAATGTCTAAAAGAGTGAATACTAACTGGTTTTAGACCTGGGTTCTCTGGGCCCATCCACTGTGACCTTTATTGCCTTATTGTACGTCGTCACTTGGGGAGGCGTCGTCGACACGGTTATCGTTAGGGTGAACGATTTACCTGAAACAAAAGAAAACAAAAATTATAAATTATACAAACATACATTATTATACAGGGTGTAACAAAAAGTAAGGACCAAACTTTCAGGGGTGGTTCAGGCTCGGTCATAGAAACAAGGAAAAATATTTTCATAAACTCCTGACTTTTAGTTTTAGAAAAATAAATAAAAACTAAATGACCACTAGACATGGCAATGACTGATGCATGTGCTTATTGTCATGAAAAATAATATACAATGACCTACGTACCGGTTTACCTCTCTTTTAAAACACACAACTAATATTGTAAAACAAATGCTGGCGAACGCGCACCACTACATAGATTAGCTAAACCATTTAATGCTAATTTTTCAGACATTGAAGTTTTCGCTTCCTCGTCATTCTTTTTCAAGGAAACAATAAACCAAGCTATCATGTCTGACTCCTTTGTTACGATACTTAAGCAGTGTACTTAGTTCTATCCTTTTATAAAATCATACTGTTCATAAATAATATTCTGTACTGTGTCATTTTGTTATCTTTTATGCCAGATTAAACACATAAAAACTAAAACAGCTACGTGCTGTGATAGAAGCGTTCAGCTTCTATCACGGCACATCTCCTATTAAAGTTTGGCCTTACTTTTTGTTACACCCTGTATTTGTAAAAATCAGTAGTTCTAATCCAAGAGAGGGGAGTAGATAAAACATGATGAATAATTTGATGACTTGAAATCCCTCGATATTTACGCTACTTTTGTAGTGCACCGTAGGTACCTAATAAAAATGCGAATAGTAACTGATACCCAGGACTTTGACCACATTACTTCAAGATTACTCTATTCTGCGATAAATTAAGTTTTTATACTCTTCATTGCCGAAAAAAACTTGAACCACTAAAAAGCGTTTCCCATAAAATATTTACGTTTTTTATTCAAAGAGTGATTAATTCATTGAAAATATTACCGGAAAAACTTCACCCTCAAAGTGAGCTTCAGTCATAAATCGAATAAGCGGTCGCATCCCTCCATCGGGCATTTTGTACGCGCACTTCCATTTTGATCGCTTGTTAAAAGTTAAAAATTTATAGCCGGTTCGATTTCATTTTGTGTACAGTTGCGCAACCGACAAAACTAATTGTCAATCAAAAACCCATTCGAGAATTGTTATGTTGTATAACTGTCAAGTTATCGACAGCAGCGGTACGCACCTTTATGTCTATGCGGTGAAGGTTCACATTTTGTTGCACAAATCAATGCTACCAACCAATAGGTACAGATCTAAAGGTACCATCTGTATGAAAATTGGAATGTCATACCCTCAAAAGTTGACCAGAAAGCTGCTAATACGATTGCACAAAAGCCCTTGAGTTCGAACATGGAATGTAAAAGCGCAATCGACATATCAGCTCCCGTCACAAACAGCCGACCACTTCATCACGGAGTAACATTGCCTATAAAAAAACATTTCCATCTGCGGGCAAGCCACAGTTAATATTAAATGACCGTACATCAAAGCTGTATTGTGAAGCTGCGGGATGGAGTTGATAGCTATTTTTTTATTTTTTCTGTCGTGTGTGTCAGTTGGTTTAGTTTGTGGAGTTTAGAAGCATCGGCCCGTAGGGACACCCTATTTTTTATCAATTCTCTAATTAGCGAGGTTTTTAATAACCAGTAAATTCAGCTTACATGTTTTAAGGTGTTTTAAGCACAAGAATTATTTTATTTATTTGTTAAAAAAAATAAGCAGTTTTTGATCTCTTTGCATTAAATTAAATTAATTACCCCTATAGAAAGCAACACAGACTAGAATAATTTCGGGCCTAACTCAAATATTGTGCGCATCAAACTTGTACTGATATTATTTTCAATACATACAAGTATTTAGAAAATACACAACACAATTGAGCTAACGGCATACATAATCTAGAGGATATTTTGCGATGTGAACCCGGTAATAAGAAAATTAAATGGTATCACTACCTCAAAACTGATAAAATAAACCTTATAACCGACATTGAATCATCAACCAAGCACAATACGACCCAATTCCCAATGTACCCCCAACAAAGTGGCACAAGCCAGAACGGCCGCGAAAGAGTGACATGTAAGCTTTAATGGGTCCGGCGGGCGTTGGCTACACGCGAAAAAACTGAAAAAAGCCTCATTCATACGGGATTTCATGTGTAGGCTACTTTGGTCGGCGGTGAGGCTCGTTAAAAATGGAGCTTGTACACAGCTTGTTGCGGCCTATTGGAGTTTATTAAAGCGAGTGAGGAGCGATCGCTGGTGGGACGGTTTGGGGGTTCGATTCGGTGATGATCGGTGTCTTTGGTGCCTTCTTTTTGTATAAAGCTCATGCTTTTGCTGTAAAGATTGTCATATCCATGTTGAAGATTAGTTCCTATCCAATGGCAAGAGCGTTTGGTCACAAATGTCAAGTTCATTTATTTATATTCTATTCCTTGTCATCGTATTGCATAGCAAAGACAAATCGTTTTAGGATAAACCAAGAAATAAACCAATAAAATCATAGTTGATCTACTATGAGTTTTTAATTTTTTAATTTTGTTTTAAGTCAGCTTTCAAGCCACCACAAAACTTTTTAGCATTACTGATCATCGTGTTTTGTCGTTTACATTTCAGTTGCTGTTAGGTACTTCACATAATCGCTCACCCATCCGCCAAAGCACCAAGGCATCAGACTGAACGATTAGAACCTCAGAACCATCACAGGAATCCGAAGACATGCGCGTGATGAGCCGGTGCCAGCCGCGGCCTGCCGCCCCGTCTGCTCGCGCCTAAATAAATAACCCCTACTTAATGTACTTGGTACACGATATTGGATTGGCACGGTAAGGAAAGAACCAGTTAGATAGGTTTGAAAACGGAAATAAAAAAAAAAAACATGTGAATGTATAAAAATGATTATCGAGAAGAGGATCGGTGGTCCAATCCAAATATAACTATGGATTGGCCCACAGATGGAGAGACTGAAAACCAAGTTCAGCAAACATCTTGGCAAAGCACAGATAACAAGGAAATTTTCTTACATTAACAGATAAAATGTTATACCAATTATTTATTCACAGTCTAATGAAGGTCATCGTTGTCCAGTTAGGGTTAGCTGGTCAGCGATTTTTCAACTTATCATCGAATGAAAATATTTCGAAGTCATTCAAGAAAAAATATTATCAAATGAAAATATTTCTAATCGATTTCTTCAATGCTACTCAAATTCGCACACCAATTGACATTTTACGTTCTCTAATCCAGCAGGGTTATTCAGACTCTCCGCTATCGAGCCATCGACACGGAATCTGACTAAGATTCGCGCGAAATTCAAATATTTTAACGGTGTTTAATATTCTCTGCGTTCTGCGAGGAATTAAACTACCAGAAAATTCGTTTTCCACATATAATAAAAAAAATTATGAACCCATGTTTTAACAAATTTTGATTTAGTGCTTACTTTTGGAGTAATTAATAATATAAGAACTTTATTACTAAAAATCAACAATATATCATACTTTATTGTAACATCGGTTCATAGGATACTATAAAATACTATTCATTTTTTTAAACTCAAATTAAAACAATTGTTAATTCATAAGGCCTATTACAATGTTAATGAATATCTAATGGATACATTCTAGAATAAGACAATTCATTGATTATTAATTAATTTAGTTATTGACATTGTATTTATTTATATATATTTATAGTGACTTTGCATGCTGTAAAGTTGATCATGGTTGTACTCATTCTATTTTAACCTAACATCCCTGTAACCCATGTTTCGCAAAATATATGAATTTGATTCGGTTTGATTTGATAGGAAATGGTCAACGATTTGTGGAAAACTACTTTTATGGTAGTTTAGTTTCTTGCAGAGCGCAGAAAATATTAAAAACCACAAAATTATTTAAATTTCGCGCGAATATGTGTCAGATTCCGTATCGATGACTCGGTAGCGGAAAGTCTGAATAACCCTGCAGAGCCTATCTCCAGTATCAAAAATGGTAGGTACCAGTGCACATTAAGCTGCACTTCTGGTTCTACCACGACTGTGCTATCAGCGTTTATAGGCTCACGATTTGCTCGCCCTTCGAGACATGCTAAACGATTGACACGGAAAAGTTTAGGCAGTTTCTTTGATAGGCCGCGGTGTTGGGTGCTTTGAGTGTGACACTTGTTTTCATAGCCTGTTTATATGCTATCAAATAATGGTATGTAGACTTTGGGCTTGTCAACATTACAAGTGGGGTTGGATAATGGTTATGTATTTCTTTATTTTTTGAAATATTATGGACATTGAAAAAAATCTGAACGAGACGCATTCTGTAACAGTTGTTTTGATTTAATAAATGTGTCAGTTCTCAAACCCTTTGCAATATTACTTTCCCCCTCAAAGTTCCTCGCCTCAAAATTTAGATCATAATGAAATTACTTAAGATAAAATGAGGCTGAATATTATCGTACATATGTACCTAGAACATACCTATTGCAAAAACGGGATTCATGTACCGATTAGGGAAGATACAGCAAAAATAAAAGCAATTCTACAAAACAAAAGCCAGTTGAACTAAAAAGTTAAAACAATAACAACTTCCTAATGCAATTTGAGCTGATATTTGAAAGAATTGAGTGCTAATGCCTATGTAGTCGCACGACGCTACGCTCGCACTACTTCAAAACTGCGACGATTCTATTCGCTAAATTAACGTGGATGTTTCCAACAGGATTTTTTCATAACACGTATAAAGTCACTAACATTCCAAAAGGAGGAAGAGGAGGGATTGATTAAAAAACCTAAATTTGTGTTCCAATTGGAATTAAACTTTGAGATATGATGAATACGATTATTATTATTATATATACATAGATTTTAAGATATAATGATGAATTTGAGATGTGATCAAGCACGATATTTTCTATTAACGGAATGTAAACTACTGCCATTCAATGAAAAGGGGGTTGTGGTAAATTTTTATATTATTTTCGTTCAGTTAACCCTTCTTGGGAATTGCAAATTATCGGAAAATAATCTGCATTTTAATAATAATATTTTAGAAATTATTCATTTAAGTATTGTAATTGCATTCGAGAATTTCGAAACAACATCTTTATATAGCTGATACCTACAGCAAAATAAAACTCAATTTTTTGTTTGATTTAAAATAGCTAGAAAGGAATTGCTTTATACAAAAAAATGCTAAAATACAAAATTATAAAAAAAAACCTAAGTTATGATGAAACGACGAGTTACGAGAAACGACTTCCTCGCTTACCTAGCTTAGTGTTGTGCTAAAAGTCAACATCTTCAGTCATATCCACTCTAATCCAGCAACACGCCGACGACATTCCCTAATAGCTGGATGCAATCCAATTTGACAGCTGTCATATACACGCCTCGCCGTGTCGCAGGCTCGATACCGTCGCACGAAGGAGACGGTCGTTCCGTAATGACGCGCTAATGCCTCTCTGCTAATTGACTGAATTAATACGCCTGTGTAAGTATTAGTGCATAGGTATTGAGGTGCCGAGCATGTTCTGTCTTGATAGCTGGTTGAACCGAATTTTCCATTTTTATGAATTTTTTATTGGACTCCAAAATCAAGTAGATCTAGATCAAGATTTTTCTTTGCCTTCTAAATACTCGGTGTTGTAGAATAGGTAGGCTCTTAACAATGCTGCTATTAATTTATTGCCTTGTCTTTAATTAAATATTCCGAAATCATTATAGGTATTGATATTCAGTGGAAGTAGTACAGTCTTGTTGTAAGTTTAATTAATTAAAAAAATATCGAGTAAAAATAATTACGGTATTTATCCATGTTCAATATTTAACGAGTACGAGTGGGAGATCAGAAAATATCCGATCAGCGATGAAATCGTATACCTAATAGAGCATGAGTCCGCGTGACGCCGCAAAGCATAGTTAGGAAACTACCCCAAAACCAAGGGGCGACCGTAAATGAAATGGTAGTTTTCCACCGCGGCTAGCCGGTAAACCCGGCAACCGGGTACCCGGGCACTCGGGGCACTGGGCAACCGGCCTCGGCTTGCGGCCGCGTTATGGTTGACAAGGGCTGTTATAGTTGACGACCGCCGTGCGTGTTTGCGTTTTCGACGTTTGACTTTGTTCACTGCGTGTTTCGCTATCAACAATATACTTTTTAGTACGAATCAAACACGTAAAAGGAGTTATTGTAACTAATAAATATATTATGTGTGTTTAGAACATACTCTCGTCTAGCCGCAATATATTTGAATAAAGAATGTTCAAACAAGGTTTTTTATTCAAATGATTGCAAGACCGCAGCGCGCGCCACGCCTCTACGGAAGAAATCGTTTTCCCGACATTTTCCATTGGCTGGCGGGCGAGAAGGCGGGTCTTTTCTTCAAGTCTTCGCCGAGACTAACTTTTCATTTGCACAGCTCTGAAATATAGCTTGAGATTAGAGCGCAACGTGGAAGTTCGGACTGCGGTTTTTATCGAGATGAAGAGCTTTTTTTATCCGCACCACTTCGTATAGCGTGTGGGGAATTACAATTTCCTTTGATCGGATATGAGAGCGTCTGCTGTTGATGTAATTACGTAGATGCGAGATGTTAGCTTTTATAAGCACCAGATAAAATCTGGTGCTTACAAAAGCTAATATAATTATTTATAGAATCAGATTCAATAAAATAAAATTATGTTGTGCAACTAGCCTAGCTAGTCTAGCTTAGATAAAAATTGCTTAGTTATTTATTTTGTAACTTTTCTATAGCTTAAGAGTTGGTAAGTTAAAAAATGGTAAATGATTTGCGGCAAACCATGTATACTCACTTCAACAATAGTTTTGTTCTTTGTAGAACGCAGCACATGTTAAAACCGCATAATATTAAAATTTCACGCAAATGTAAATCGAAGCACATCAACATTTCATAACAATTATTCGTAAATTTTTGCGAGTGACTTTCGCAGAATGTTTTTGATCAGAATGAAAAACCAAATAAGAATTTTAGGAACACAATAAAAGCAAATATACTGTCTCTCCGATCCACAACACAAATACATCATAAATACCTGTGACTTCTGAAAATCCATAAAGTATCAACAAAGAAGTCACGTCCTATTCATATGATTGCACAAAAAAAAAGTGCTGGACAATTCACACAACATCGTCTAACCCCAAGCTAAGCAGAGCTGTGGTATGGGTACTAGATGATACTTACATTATATAGATATAATCTTTAATTATAAAGGTACATAGAAAATACCCTGAACACCCGGAACTAATATTTGCAGGTCGTACAAACATTTGTCCCAAGGCGGGAATCGAACCCGCAACCTCCTGCATCGCAGGCGGACCTTCGCCCGCCGCGCCACATCGGTCGTAAATAACCCATTATCTGCTTTAGATTTGGAAATTTAAATACTTTTTGGATATTATGAATCTTAACTGTGCAGTCAAGATTCTACTACACATTCATTCTATGTGTGTGTTGTGTTTGTGCTGTGTGTTGTGTGTGTATAATACTAACTGCATCACTAATCTTCAATATTCGAATTCTGTACAACACATCATAAACCCGGGAACACACTACCGAGCTGTAACCAAACCCATAAATTAATTTAGTATGTATGTACAAAGAACTCCATTCTTAGAATTTAAGTCATCATTTACAATTGATTTTGATTTCTCAATTATATTATAAAAAACATAAATAATTTGACATTTTCTCAATGAATGAAATACTAATACAAATTGTAAAATATTTATTTTTTACAAAGAAAAATATAACTGATTGACGCAAATTACAAATAGCATTTACCTACAATATAAACAGTTTAGATAACAGCAGACTATTTATTGTTCTGGATTCAAGGACTTTAGAAAGGACATTAACTTAACACGGGAGTTCAACCTATCAATGGGCCCTCTATACCATGTGTGATTTTTGGTCTCGACAAACAGCGAGTGCATTTACACGCGTCGTTACGTGAGCTGTTCCTGTAACGGAACGGACACAGTTACAAAGTTCCTGTGTAAGTTAGACATTGAAATAGCATAGTTAAAGTAAGTACAGTATCATTTATTGCATGAAATACATGTACAGGTGATTTTATGTCTATGTGGCAAATATAAATTTGCTCCGAAATAATTGGAGCAAATATGCAAAAACAACATGTGTTTTTTTTTGGGTTTTATTATACTTGTATTGAATCTAATATTAATTACGAAAATCTTTATATTTTAAAGGAAAAATATGATATTGAAGAAGTAGTTTTAATGTTTTTTTATTCATTTGGTGTTTTCTGTTTCCTGTGAGGGTTCAAAATGCGCGCTGCTTTTTTATATTTTTTACAGTGATTTATCTAAATCTAGTAAACTTAACAAAATATTGTAAAATGAAATAGTTTATCGTGTAGATCAGGTATTGGTCATATTTTGTGATTACTTTCATTACTTATATTAGATTAGTTTTAAAGAAATCTTTAAACGGTGAGGACAGAACTGGGCAATTTTACGCGAACCGTAACCTTAAAGGGGCCCCTTAAGGTTAGGGCTCGTTAGTGGGTACCCGGCTTTACTGAGATCACTTTCCATCCAAAAACTACAATCTTAAATGTGAAAGAGATGGAAGTGTCAGAATTGACGTGCCGTTTCACAAAACTTGAATAATAGAACCAATTATTTGGTTTGGGTGCCTTTTCGTGTTGCATTCAGATACACCTACCGAAAGTGACAGGACAGTTGTACCAAAATAATCATATTCCACGTTTGACATTAGCTAATGTCAAAACCCGTTTTTATGTTGCCACTAGTGTTTGACACTACTAATTGATTAGCAGAGTGATTTTATTAACGTTAACGACAAAATGAAATCCGTAATATTTACTTGAGTCATTTAACTAACAGATAACTATCATTGCGCATATTGTAAACCATTTTCTAAGACCCATAAAATCTATGATTTTCTACCATAATGTCATTTGTTGAGTATTTTGACACTGACTGAACGTTGAATTTCCCGCCTAACCATGTCGTATCGCCTTAGTGATAAACTTTTTGCTTACTTTGTAGGTAGCTACATCATGCATTCAAAATGCGTGATTTATTTGCTAACGAAAATAAAGTAACGGATTTAAATTTGTTAACTGATAACGAATTTTAAATCATTACATAAGAAACTTAAACTTAAAGGAAAAATATGGTACGAAGTGTAAGTCCAATAACAAACTGTTTGTGCGGACTGTGCAAAATTTCAAATTAAACACGAAACTTGTAAAACTGCGTCAGCTGTGCTAGCTAAGCTAACCTAGGTGAGTTTTGCTTGCAACCCGCAATAGGGCAAGTACCAGATATCATTCCTTCTAAAATTGTAAACTCCACTGATTCCCTAAGCCTTTTGGACTTCTACACTCCAATCATTGCGATTGAACAAAGTAGAAAATCTGAGCTATGTTAGATTAAATTATTTAAGTTGAAATAAATAACAATGGCCTGTATTGACAAAGAAAATTACAATCAAATAATAAAAACAAATTAGAACTATTATTTACAATTGAAACAATTAAGCTAACTGCACACTGTTGCAAACAATCTACAGGTAGCTCAACCGATCCAATTAAGGTGAACGCATACATTGGCGAACCGAACGTAACGCCTTCGTCACGTTCGTAAGATTTCATACACAGATTTTGAAATTATTCTTTTGAAGTTACATTAAATTTCACACACTTATCCTGTCTGAGTAATCCTAATCGTCAGAATACATATCAATAATACTTTATTTTTGTGAGTTCTTTATTCATTTGATTTATATGATTCAATTAGCTGCCTTTGTGCGTTCGGTTTGGGTACGTGTATATTTTTCGGATTACGATTCAAATCAAATCGGATTAATCCAAGATTATTAGGTCAGTTTGAGTTTTTGCGTACCAGTTCACTTGGTTTTATTTCTAAGCGAGAGGTTATCTCTTTAAACGTTATTTAAATATAACATGAATTATCCTGCAAAAATCGTTTTGTCAAATAGGTACGGAATTATAAATCTATTGCGCATTGAAACTATGGTTAGTCCGTCGCTTAATCTACTGAAGCAAAAGTCTCTTAAAGTTTACCAAATTTTATTCGCATTTTATTCGGCCTATAACTCTATAAATAATAGTATCTTAAATTCATTATAAATAAGGGAGGGTTGACTATGAACCTTGTTTGTGTTTAAAGTACACCAATGTTTCATCCCCTAAATTGAATTTTGTGTATTATAAGTCAGAAGTCAATAACATTACTTCTTAATGCTTCCAGAACTTACTACACTTAGACAGAAATTATTATAAGAAAAAAGTGTTGTTTTTCTCTTCACTTTAATCCAATTTAATTTTTAGTTTTACCAATTTGTCAGCTAGACTACACATGTCAACACAGATCTTTATCGTTACAACGGTAACTGCACTTGCCCTTTGAACATCGTGAGAAGATATATAGAATATATATATAGGGATAAAACAGGTGGTTTCTTACGATTTCTGCGCAAAGCAAAGTTTCCTTGTAAAAGTAAACTTTCTTATGAAAGGGCGGAACATCTGACTGGGCGGAAGTAGCCGCCCGCCCTTCCTATTGACATTCATTCCAAGAGGGAAAAAGTTTCAAGTACCTTCTTCTCAATGTCATGGTCGCCTCTACATAAAAAAATTTAAAGATGAATACTTTTGCATTATTTTGTGTAATGTGATAAAGTGAGTTTTGATAAGTGTTACCGGTATTTATTATTTCATTGTTACTATTTAAAACTGCGATTGCATTAAAGCGAATGATGAAATCATAAATAATATTATAAATGCGAAAGTTCGTGTGAAAGTTTGTTACCACGTGTTTCCGTAACTACTTAACCTATTCAGATGAAATTTGGTATATAGATAGTTTAAGTTTTAGAATAACACAAAGGCTAATCTAAACTTCAAAAATTAACCTTTATGGGGGTTAAAAAGAGTGGTAAAGTTTCTATGGAAAATTATTATTCAATTTATTATTAAACTCGGTATAATAAACTATAAAGTAAATAATGATACATGTATTTTTATTTTTACAAAACTACCTCTTGAGGGTGTGCAATCAATTTCCACTCGGGCGAAGCCGCGGGCGCTAGCTAGTATTTACTAAATTGTTAATAACTGGTGACTTACCTTGTTTTTTTAGAAACATTATTATTAAATGTCTGGGGGAAAATGGTGTCTAATTTTTATACCAATAGATTTAGGGTTCTGTGCCACGAAAAGAAAGCATAATATAAGAAAGCAAACCATCGATTCACATAACTGCACCTTCAGCACTCACCGCGACCACTGCGGCCGACAAATCGCAGGTCGTTGAACTTGGCGACCTGGTTCTTCATCACCGCCGAGCTGTTCCTGAGCTCTGCGCAGCAGTTCTCGTCGTTTCCAGCACGAACCGTGACCAGTGTGCCGTCGCCCACGTCACCTAGTGCCACGACTTTGAACGCCACCGGTAGAGTCTTGTTGGACCGCCAATGCGGCGGCAGAACTGTACACACGAAGTGGGGACTCCCCGTCCGCACCAACTCGCCCGGGTGCTCCGACAGGAAGTCCCCCAGTGTGCGCTCGGCGAGGATGTCCGACGTCATCTTGGTGTAGGTCTCGTGCAGCAACGAGGAGCTGGTGTCGGGTGACATGGCGCCGCTGGGCGCGCCCGGAAGGTGCATCCTCGACACCCGCGCGCGCTGCGTGCTGCACATCCCGTCCGGCGCGCCGCTACGCGCCGCTACCCACCCGCGGCCCCATCGTTGTCACGCGACATCCTCGCACCCGTACCCGTACATCATCCTCGACTGGACCTCGATGATGCCCCTCGCGCGGTTGCTAGGGACGCCCCACTTGACGCGGTGACGTCACGGCGGCCTTGCCACACTTTTTTCCCCGGTGAATGAAAAGTTCGGCGGCGGGCGGACGGGGGACGCGAGGGCCCGATTTTTTCCGGCGGCACTAAGGGGTGGCTCCCCCGCGTGAGGCGAAAAAAGTTTTCACTAGTTTCACTGACGGCTGCACTTTTTACGCGGCGCGTATTTACGCGATGGCTTTTACGCACGTCGCTCTCGCTTTCGTCGAGGATGCGGTTATTTTTTAACTTTTTTGGGAATCTTGTTTTCGTTTTCGTTCCCGTTCGCGGCGCGTAGTGTGTGCGGAGTGCGTGTGGGGTGCGTGCGTCACCGAGCACGGTCGCGGTTCGACTCGCGGGCCAGCTCGCAGTTCGGTTGCGGTGACAGCTCGCGGTTGCTATTAATAGGCGCGTACTATGTCCGCGCCCGTCGACTTCGGACAAAGTTTCGGTGGGTCGTCGGTGCGGCTCCGCGGCACAGTGGTGGCTGGCGGCGAGCGAGAGGCGGCGACGGCGCGGGCGCGGCGGGCGGCGGAGCGCACTTTGCGGTCAGGGTGGGTTGGGTTTAAAGCCGCCGAAGGATAAAACATACAAATAAACACGTGTTCGCGCCGGCGCGAGCGAGAGATGCGGCGCTGGCGGTAGTGCAAGCGGGACGGAGCGCCGCACTTGCGGCATTTCGCTGCTGCCCCGCGACGAGCTAGTGCCTGGTCACCTTGCCAGCCTCCCTAGCACAGCTGTTCGTCGGTAACAAACAGTGACAATAACATTCGGCGACAAAGTCCCTTAATATTTGTTTAAAATAAAAAAAAAAAAAAACATTCCAAAGGCCAAACCTTGTGAGAGTACCCAAAAATTTCAAAAAGCCAAAAAGCGCAATAAACAAAACACAAAATAAATAAAGTTATACGAAAATTGTCATAAGTACAAAATAAATTTATAATTTATAAATTGAAGTCGAATAAATTTATAATTTATTTCATAACTAATATATCATATATAGGTAAATATATATACATATATATATTTATATTATTAATTAGTTTTATTAAAGAATTTTACAAGATACTTAATGAAGAATCTTACAGATATTTCAGTTTTATTTTTATTTTAAAATAACCTTCACCAGTTCAAAGCATTAATAAGTAATGAAGAAATAAAAAAATTATAGACAATATTTTCATTGCCATGCAAAAGCTACAATAAATTTCAACAATCCTTATCAACCTCTCAAAATCAAGAAAACTCACTCACTTTATCCTATAACTAAACATAATCCAGAATAAACCCCAACCTCTCCTCAAAGGCAGGTGACATAATTAATGCTCCTTCAGCTAACTAACAACGCACTTTCTATAGGCACAGTGAGATATACGGCCTTCCTACATAGTTAAGGCGGGTCGGGTGGGATCGAGTTAACGAAGCCTATTAAGTGTTGCCGGGGAGCCCATATCTCAAAATCTGCTTACGGGATAAGTCTAGGTTCGTTTCAGAGACACGAGGGTCTACCCCGTTAATATAATAGTTTACGTTACGATAGTGTACGAGCCTATGACGTAGACTGTCTACGTCGTAGAGGAATTTTCGTAGCACTCGTAGAGGGTCTACGATACTTCGATTTTTCCTTTTCCGTAGTCAAGTAAAACCGGAAGCCGTGTAATTTCTTGGCTAGATTTAAACTGTACTATTTAACACAAAGACTGTATTGAGTGCAGATATTTTGCATAATCAACGACCAAGTCCTAGTCCTATTGATAGTTCGAACACCCTTAATACTGACCTACAGTCCAAAATAGCTCGTATCCCAGTGCATTGAGGTGCAGATTGTGTTTGGGGGTAGTAAAGTAGTGTGGAACGCACGGACACCCATTAGAGAGGCTCACAGCAGCTGTCATTTTCGCAAACCACTCCCGAGTAGAGAGTATATATCAGTGATGCACTTTAATGTCTATCTTGGTTGAACAAGTTTATTTTTAAGCTTAGAAAAAGTTCGGTAAGGCTTTTCTCGAAATTAAAGATCATATTGATATTCATTTATAAGAATAGGTACATGAATTTATCATAATTCTACACTACCTAAGAAGGTTGTAGACAATCATTATGTACCCGATTCTTTTAATACCTAGTTACTTTGTAATTTAAATATCAGAAGGATTTTAACTTGTTATCATCAATACAACCTTAGCTGCCTATTCCCCAAGCATATTTCCCTAGATTTTTAACGAAGGATAATGCTAAAAATGTTACACAAGAGCTAAATAAATTACAAATGACTTACATTGCAATGTGCAAAGCTCTATAATGAATGCAACCTACCTGCCCGGACCTCAATAATAAAGCAATCAGTGGCGCTCAGCAAATATTGATTGAAGCTCCCTTACAACACAAAATCAAACCTTTTATTTAAGTCCCCGACAAGGGCACATTGTTTGCCGGAGCCAGGGGCTGCCGAAGAGCCAGGGGCCAGAGGGGCTATCGAGATAGTTCAACAACCCTTTGACCAAAGGCTAAGCAGGCGATTAGAAAATTAAGCTTCAATAATTCATGTGCTCGGAATGTTGATAATTTATGATGTTTGAGCATGAAACGAGTATTTGAGGATATCTGTCATTTTGAACTCGAAATAATGGTCTTTTATGTATATAGGACTTAATACCTAGATAGAAGGTCGTATGCGACGAGGTTTTATGTAATTGTTTGCAACAGTCTGCCGTTAGCTCAACTGTTTCAATTGTTAACACTAGTTGTTTTTTCTATTGTTTATTTGATATTACTGTGAGCTGTTATTATGTAACATTACTTACACATCCTATTAATTTGGGTATACCTTATTATAAAACTGCTCGTCAAATTCTTCTCTATTACTTTCTGCGCACTTTGGCAATCAGAACCAACATCCCAAACACTATAAATGAAATCCGAACAAAATCCAAGCTATCTAGTTTATAACGAAGGGCAGTAAGCGGGTAAGCAGACGGCATTTAACCACCAGATTGCAATAAACACGGCATAGTGGACGCGCTGCCCACTCTCTGGACACAGCTTGGCTACGAAGAACGGGAAGGGGTGGAGTGGTTATGTGGCCGAGAATGTTTAGAGAATTTTTTTGGTCACGCCGTAAAGGAGTATGTAGTTACCAAATATCTTAAAACGAGCACAATACAAAACACCACCGTTAACCAAGCACAGTTTGATCAGTCGTCGATCAATACAAGGATGATTTATTCTAGAACAAAGTCACAATTTTTTGTCATTTATGTGCTACCCTTTTAGCTGCGTTTGAGAAAAACGTAGGAAGTAACATGAACAAATTTAATATCGTTTGTAATCGTTGTATTTTCAAACTTTTGATGAGTTGAATTCAATGAAAATTTACTGCATAGCATGAAGAAAAAAGTGATATTTATGCAACCATACTTTTCCATATAAAATATACCTGAGTAAAACCAAATTCGGCTCCACGCTTCAGCCATTCCAGCTAATAAATAAGTTATACTGTGTCTAGATCAAATCTTTCATGCGTAAATGCGAACAGTAGTTTCGGCGTAAAAATCTTTTTAGAAGTTATACATTGTTCATAATAATAATCCATATTGTGTGTGTGTGTATACAAACACACACACACACACAAGTTAAATAAGTTTTGTGGTGAAATAATACGATTTGCTTCTTCTCTTATATATATTTTATGTCTCAATTCTACTCCACAGCTTCAGCTGTCCAAAGGTCCTCACAGCGAGGCGTCCGTCGCCCTCGTTAGAGAAGCTCAAATTAATGCCGGCCATTCTCCGGGTGACGCCGGCCAGTTGTTCTTAAATCTAATTACCGGGTCGGCAGGGCCAACGCACACGCTGATTCATTGCTCTGCCAGGCACCAGGTAGCTTAGCTTAGGGTTTTAGGAGATGCTTCGAAGAGCTCTAAAACACAATAACATTTCCAAAGATTAACAATCCTTGTGTCTGAAAGAGAAGAGAAAAAGCGGTCAAGTTAACGGATAAAACATCAGAAAAACTTTTAATTCTGTCCTAAATAAAGGGTGTTATCCAGGCTTTACCAGTATTGGCTAGATAAAGATAATAAGACGCTGTGGTTTGATATCTTTCATTCACCAATCGATGCACATCCGCTCGACGTACATAGGTATTGGTGTTATTGACGACCTCAATGCCGAAGACCGCCTGCGACGTAGGAGGTTGCGGGTTCGATTCCCGCTTTACGATCAGCAGATAATGTTTCGGATGTTCTGGGTGCTGTCTATATACAATAAAACATAAATATCTATGTGATGTATTCTATTAACTATATCAGTTAACTACATACTTATAACACAAGCTCTGCTTAGCTTGTGGCTAGATGATGCTATGTTAATTGTCCCGCGTTATTTATTTATTTATTATGATTTATTGCTTTTACGTATCATACCAAAGCCAAACATATTTCCTACAGTTATCAGCTATTTTTCAATAAACCAATCAAAACCTCAAAACTACAAACAGATCAGACCGCGGTTAAAATTTTCCAATTTTTATTCACTTCTCGGAATCTGCTGGCTGTAAAATAAAAAGCTTTACCTCAGTTTTATGGGCCGTAGGATCGTCTGGCCAATTAAAATATTCGCCTGTATTTTGGGGATAAAGTGAAACATGTTTTTTAAGGCTAGGACCACACAGGGCGAGCGTAGAGTCAACGCTGTAAGTGTCGCGCAAAGTGGTACTACGCCACTCATCATATAACGAATTATTATCATGTTGAAAATACGAATTATTAAACCTCATATACACACTGTACAAAGCGCTGTAGGTAATCTATCTGTAGTTTTTCTATGCTAAATGCCGTAGCTGAGGTTAAATCGTATTAGCTAAGTAACCTATGTTTTCTAACAGCGAGCGCAAGGTACCGATTATCGTAGGTCGCATTTTCCTATTGCGAAATGATGAAATGAAATGAAAGTTAGTTTTTGGTCTACTTTTCGAGGTACTGTCTCATAGATTTTAATCATTTATTCAGTTGTTCCATATACACACATATGAAGATCTTAGGATCTTATCTAGTTTGTACACTTTATGTACAGATTAGAAATACCTCTTTAAAATTTATAGAGTTTATAATAATATATCAAGTATCAAGCTTTCATAATGTGTTTCCGCTCAGTGTAGATTAGGCTTTATTAGAACTTTTTAAACTTCCGCAAACACGCGAGGGCGCGCCTAAAACACAAGTTGTTACGAGTTTAGAATTGTTCCCGAAAAAAGAAACTTTAATTTCTACAATTTAAAACGAAAGTCGGACGTTGGGATAATGGCTTGAACGTGTTCCTTTCATGTGTGGGTACTTTATTATGCGGGTTTGATATGGATTGTTTTTAGGAAAGAATTCCTTTTTACTTCGGGGCCCCGAAAACACTTACTTTAGTATATTTTAAGGTGTGCTTTGTACGATTTGACGTGTAATGTTATATTTTACCAAAAAATGAACCACTGAACCAGTGACACAGTTGAATATGGGATGCATATTTTTTTTCATTGGTGTGGGGAGGGATCTCTTTGTATGTGTGTTGATATTAAGCAAACGAATCTGAAGTTAGTCCTAGAAATCATATTGAGTTTTCTCATATAGGTCTTATTAGGATTTGTTTGTTATAAAAGCAAGCCGATTGGTGTTCTTATTAGTTTGAAAAGCAGACTCATAAAGGACCAGGTACTTGAAGTTAGAGCATTTATACATAATAATTAATATTTTTTAAATTGGTTGGTGTCAATTCAGATGTTGCCAAAGCTAAACTAAACTAATTTGACAGCACCAAAAATGTTGCCATCCCTTTTCTAACGGTCGAAATAAAATGGATTGCATAATTTTTACTGTGGCGACATCTGACACCTCCCTGCAAGACAAATGTCTATTTCCAGCTCATCTTTTCTCATTTTTTAGGACTGTAAGTACTTAAATTTACTTACCTACCCGTTTTCTAACCTGATTTACATTACAGAAGTCGGGTAGGTCTCAGTATCAAGCGGCTTCTTCCCATTAGGCAACCTTTCGTAACTTATTTAAAACATCCGAACAAAAGTTATACAGTTCATACATTTTGTTGCATTTTAAAACGACCTTAATTGTGTTTTTCAGACATTTTCAGCCAATTACGATATATCGTCATTGGCTGAAAATGTCTGACGGGTACGTTATAAATTGTTGGAAGCATATAGTATGCTTCCAACAATTTATAACGCACCCGTACGTCTGTCTCGCCGTCTCACATAGTCCCTCCATCTCGCCTCGGCAGAATGCTTTGAATCTCCTTCGTGGAATGTAGGTGTAGACAAAAAGTGCCTTTCTGGCTTCAAACGGAAGGGTTGTCGGACTCTGTGCGTTCCTACTCGTTAGCCGGGTCAACGTATCTCAAACTTTGCATTTAAGACGATGATAATATTGTATGGGGCTCTGCTTTGTAATCTAGTATTTGCCAGGAGGGTTGCTTGATGGTTACATAATAGATTAACCTAAAACGCATGTTGGTTACGAGGATGTTGTTGGTGTCGTGGTTGGATGTTGGTTTTTAGATGGTCACAGTATGTAGTAAGTAAGCCTGCCTGCCTTTGGCGTGGCGTGTTGTTCACCATGCCGTTACTTCTGAAAACGTTGAGAAACGCTATCGAAACCGTCCAGCTATATAAATCTATACGCATCTGCCTAATGAAAATGAGCCCTTTCTTCCCGTGTACCGGTCAGCCCCTCGCATGCCTGAGGATCCTTAATGTCCATGTGTTTTAAATGGGAAGCACTTGCAATTTATGTGAAAGGGTTAAATTCTTCCCTTGGTGTGTTTTGCGCGTGTATTTAGGCTAATTTCGCGTTCGTACAGGTCGATTACTTGTTTGCTTCTGTGATTGTTTACGGTGAAAGGGCTTGGAGAATATTGAAATACACACATTACGCACGTGATACTTTGATGCTGTCTTTTGTCTGGAGTAGCTCAGACAAAAGACAACACAGCAGCAGAATCTATGAGATTATACCATAAGGTCATTGATTCACCAAAATTCACATCACCAACAGCGTCTGTTTGTTTTATGAGGGCTGAGGCAAATTAGTCTGATATTTTCACTTGTAAATCGCATAAAATGAATTCAACTTCAAAAGGACTTTCAACTGAAATTACAACTCATCGTTTGGCACAAACAGGGGCCGAATTCCTCTAAGTTGATCGCTTCACTATAACAGTGATATAGTTTCAGAACGAGGCTAAAATGTGTTTTGGCCTTTTACCTTGGCTGAAAGAAACTACAGATGGAGGGATGCGTGTCAAAAGTGTCAAGGGTTGAAACTATTCTATCAATCTCTTCGTGAAAATAGCACCGTACGCACTAGCTAGAGTTTCTTTCGTCTATGTACGATTCAGCGACGATACCATTGTCATAGTAAAGCGAATGGTTAGCAGAATTCGGCCCCGGACCTTTGTAATAAGCAATTTATTTTACGCGACTTACACCAGAAACTAAAGTAACGACTTACACCTCAAAAATTTACGCTCGTTTCCCCTCAGCCTAAATAATTTTAACAGCTTGTAATACCTTACCGAGTCGAAAGCTCGCCATGATTCCGTCAATATTTGGATGCTCTAAGAAGTTTGAATCGTCATTTGTAGACGTTTCCAAATGGCTAAAAATAATTTTCAAACCGATTTAAGTTGACTTTACCAACCCTACCCATATTATATCGTTATAGTTTATCGCTCGAAGATAAGTCTAACAAAAGCTTAATAAGAAAAGACGCCAGACAAAGTATGCTTTGCCTTCGACTAATTTTATTCAATTAAATAACTTCACATCAAATCAATACTTCTCTCGAGTACCCCAAAGAAAACTAATTAGCCCTTCAAAACATTCTAATTAGAAATTCCAGTTAGATATTTGGGATCGTCTGAGGTCCAAACAACAATTGTTATCAACGACCACCCAAGCACGAAAACCTTTGATTTGCCGGGAAATTATAGTTTAACCTACGAATGTACAGTTGCTAAGAAAGGGCTTTGATAATGGTTTATTTATCGTAAATGTGAGAAAGAATAGTGAGTGAACTCTTCGATAAAATGTAACTTATCGAAGAGTGAACCAATAGCAATCACTGGATTGCTTGTTGCTTGGAAGATGTGCCTAGTTTCTATATTCTATAGATGCTCTTCTCACTAAACAGTCTTTAAATTCTACGAAACCAACTTTAAAGGATTTCTCCGATCCAGCAATAGGAAGTGTGCATCCATTCGTATAAGCACAGGACCACAGAGTACATTTGGGATCGACGGCTTAAATTTTATTTAGATATAAGTTATTATTTTTGTTGATTTCTAGTAGGTACAATAAAGTGTTCATTCATTCATTCATTCTTAGAACGCCTTTCTGAGCCGGACGCCCCGAGAGAACCGCTGTAATCTGATTTCTGATGTTTACGCTTGTCGAGTTTTACTATAAAAACTACGACAGTTTTTCCAACACAGATAAGGTTCGTAGTTAACCCGCTTACATTCATAATGAACTAATTTCGAGTTTATTTGTTTTGATTCAAGATTTTCTGCTCCCTTGGCGCGTTCAGTTTGAATGTACCTATGTATAGTTTTGTAACTAAGGTACATCCCAGCCCAATTGCTAAGCAAATATAAGCTGATTTTTCATTTTAAAAAATCGTTCGTTTTAATAGTTTTCTTTCTATAACTTTGCTCCGTTACAATACATTACTTGTATTTCAAATTATCATGCAATGCAATTCGAAAATTTCGAATCCTCGTACTTTACATGGACATCATTTAAATATTTTTATATAACTGCAGAATATTTACGTGCATAATTTGTAGGAAGTTTTATGCAGAATTCAGATATAATATAGATTTTACTATACCTATAAAATAATCACGAAATCTGCGAAATAATGCACAGCCCCCCTTGCCTGACGCGCGGAGCGCAACGCGAACCCTGCCAGACGAAGCGGTGCAGCTCGCGCGGGCCTTGACAGATAGTAGTGAGTTTTTTTTAATTCAACGTTAGTGTTTCTCTCTGCGACTGTACTCATGCCTCCCCTCGACGACGTTCGTTAGCCCATAACATAAAGACGGAATAGATTTCTTTTTGATGTAACCACTTCCTTGTTAACTAGGTGTGCTCGTGGTTGTACACATTTGATCCTTTTGAATGATGATTCAAGCGTGTTTTTCACGTGTTTGGAAATACGTGTTTACGTTATTTTCCGGTAAGCAATGGAAAGAAATAAGTGTTTAGGGCCCTATGAAACAATTGAATTTGTTCTTAAAATTCGAATTTAAGAATATGAATAAGGTTGTAGTATGCCACATCATATGGCTATAGAAAAACTTAGTCTAACAGCTAAAGTTACTGGTTTTATCAGCCTCTAACCAGTTTAGTAACGAATTTATAATTAATTATACATGTTAAGATATGATTTGTTGAATTCACATCAAACCGTACATGTCACAGATCTCAGTCATTTATGTTTACCTTTAGGTACCTAGTATTATATAATTTGGGGTGTTTAAAAACCGATAAACTGTCTTAAAATTTCGTTACCTTTCTACATAGATAATATTCATCTATGTCTCGGACGAACGAAATCACCCCACGTTCACGTGCAATAAATTTAGTTTACACTGGCGACATCTGGTTATAATTCAAGTCTAACTTAGTTTGATGACACATGGATGAAACTGTTGACGCCCGTTGCCATGGAAACCATTAATTAGGTGATAGTGAAATTATCATGTACGCCGTAAAACGTAGGCTTGTAAAAATTTCAGAATTTTTACAAACCTTCATTTTACGGCGCACATAGCGATTCCCTGAGAATCAAACTTATAGGAAACCACCTCAAAACCAATTTTTATACAACAACGAAAGAATCATCAAAATCTAAATCTAGTCGTGAATCTCCAAAAATATTATGTTGCGTTTTAAGTTTAACGCGATAAATAATCCCTCGGAAATAAATTTTCATGGGACCACCTCGGGATCATTTTCTATACAATAGTGATAGAATGAGTAAAATCGGTCAACCATAGGTGGAGTTATCAAGTAGGTTCAATACATACTTAAAGAAAAAAAAGAAAAATGAACGTAAAGACGAACTGAAAACCTCCTTCTTTTTGAAGTCGATTAAAATATGTGCCTCTACTGTTTGTTTTTTAATGATTTGTTCTTTTTGTTATATCATTGGTTGTAGTGTGCTATTTAGCCCTAATGCTATTTTTGTAAATAAATAGTTACTCAACAGAAATATTTTCGAAGTTACCCACATATGCACATGCACTAGGAAGTGAACCAAGTGTATGTATTCCACCACATTTAATTACCAATAGAACTTTTATATGCACTTTCAAAAGTTTATTTACAGTTCCTATGAACTTACGGA
This sequence comes from Eupithecia inturbata, assembly GCA_963662085.1. NCBI lineage: Eukaryota > Metazoa > Arthropoda > Insecta > Lepidoptera > Geometridae > Eupithecia > Eupithecia inturbata. The sequence goes on from OY759195.1 coordinate 9,124,858, forward strand.
ATTAAAGTTTTATAAGAGGAACTTGGAAGTGTAAATAAATAAATTCCTATGATTTATTTGCCAAACGTTATTAAACTTTATGCGTGTTATCAAAGGCTTTTGAATACCTATCCAACTTTTTCGTAAATAAATAATGAAATACCTATTACATTTTAGTAAGCTGCCAGCGCTAACTGGCCGTTTACTAAAACATTTAATTTAACTTACCTATTTGTACACGCGATTTGACATTCGGTAAAAATCTGACGTTTACTTGTCATTTACCTACTTGGTTTTATGCTATTGAGATTTCGCAATGCGGTATTTGCAATGGCTTACACCAACGAATCATATCAGATTAAAATAAACCGCCATGTGTTGCCTGATTTTTACGGAGGGTACCGTAAAAATCAGGCAACTTTTTGAAAGAACGTCAAATATTCACTTGTTCGGAGACCCTTTCATTTTTCAACTTTGTTACATTTTTAGTATTTATTGTTATTAGTTATTTTATTACAGTTGAACTTTTACTTACTTTTAGAAAGTTTTATGTGAACCTAACTAAATTGTGGTTGTAATGGCAATATATATTTGGGGAAAGCAATGGACATACATTATGTGAGCTGATGGAAAGAGAGAGAGAATAAAAAATCTAATACAAACATGTAAGTACTCTTACAACTTCAGGCATTAATAAATTAATGGTCTTCTAATGTCCGAAAGCGTGGAAAACATTATCAGTGACCGGAAATTCGGGCGGGGGGGTTACTTTCCGGAATCCGGAAAAACTCCCAGGAATTCCAGGACTTAAATTTTCTAGAATATTGATGTATTCTTGCTGGAATCTTATTTATAGACAAAATATAAGACACTTTTAGTCAGACGCGTTTTCACTAAAGTCCGGAGAAAAAAGTGTTTTTTTTACCTACTTCCAATTTTCTCGAATGCTAATATTTTTTTGCCGTAAGTAATCTTATTTCTAGATGAAATATAAAACACTTTTATTCTGACGCATTTTTTAAGTTGATATTATTTCCGGAGAAAAGTTTTTTTATTTACATACGTCCAAATTTTTTCGATTGGTTATTTTTTGTCGTAAGTGATTTGATTTCAAGACGAAATATCAGTTAGTATTTGCCGGTTTTTTTCTAATATATTGTTATTGAAAAACTTGTAAGAACAAAAGTATTGTATCAGATCGGAAATTTTAGATTTATTGGTAGAGAGCGAGTGAGACAACAAATATTACTTGTTTCTTGTCCTGACCTGTTGGGTCCCTTTTATTCGTTGATTGTCTCATTCGTCGCTTGACTGTCTCTTCGTCTACTCGTGCTTTCGGGTGTGTTATTAAGTGATATTTTTTTCAATAATTCAGTGAACGTCTAAGAATGAATTAATAAATAAATTTTAAAAACTTACGGAAAGAAATCCCGATTTTGATGTAATCCGAGATATGCGTGGAAAATCCACGGAAGTAAGTGACGCTAATCTTTGCACTTTTACACCACTTACTTCCGTAGACGTTGAAGCGTCGTTTTCAACATATGTATGGGTTTTAAATGTCAAGAGAAATAGATTAAAACTTAAAAATTTGAAAAAAAAATTATTATTTATTGTAATTCAAAGAGTAAAATGTCAACGAGTATTTTACAGTTAGTAGACCTCGATGACGATAACGTTTCTACATTGAGCTCACGACAGCCTGACACAGGAACGTTAACGTCCTCAAATTTAAGGGATATCGATTCTGACAATTAGTAAAATGGGTAATAAATTTTTGTAAAAGAGTTTTTCTTAGTTCTGTCACAGAAATTTTGTTCTAGAAGTTCTTATGTTGTATTATATCTATTTTTTTGTAAATTAACGTTTTACTCATATTTTTACTATTGTTTCATTTCCAAATCTTAAACATAAAAAACGACCCTTGCAAATATTATGAAAATTTAAAATAAAATAACTTTTGTTTTGTTTTTCCTGAAGTAATATCGAATTAAATGATAATTGCGTAGGAATAAAAGTGTTTTATATTTCATCTAGAACAAGAATTTCGCTATAAACTCATCAATATTAAAAAAAAAGTTTCATTTTTTCTCCGGAAATATCGACTTTAGTGCAAATCGCATCAGGCTAAAAGTGTCTTATATTTCGTCTATAAATAAGATTTCGGCGAAAAAACATCAACATTCAAGAAAATTCTAAAATTCCCGGAAATTTCTCGGAATCACGGAGGTTTTAACCGCTCCATTATTTATCGCCAACTTTAGGTAAATAAGCGCCCGAATTAGTATGACATTCATGTATTAAGCTTTCAACGCCCGTGCCATTTCTAATTCTAGTTACGTTAGAATAATAACAAAGCGGTTTGCTACACAGATTGTTTATTGATAGGTACTGTAATATTTAATATTTAGGCCATTTTACTAGTTTCCTTTCCCAGTAGTAAGTAATAGATAATTAAAAAATACCTTTGGATTAATTTGTTTTTGAGTAGAGACCGTGACTCGATAAACGTGGTGTAGTACGCCTAGTATAATGGCAGATGTTGGATGAAGTAAGCTGAAGACAGGCCGCTTTGGCGCTCATTAGGGGAGGCCTAATTTGCCCAGCATGAAAAATGATGATACCAGTAAAAAAAACAGTAGACAAAACAGGAGCCCCATTCTGCCCTATAAGCGCTTCACTATGACCATGGAAAGTAACTTTATAAAAAAGAGGAAAACTACGTTTTATAGAGGTATATAAAACAGCCAATAAAACAAGCGTTTGAGACACCACACTAACAAACCCACCATGCAAGAAACTACAGATGGAGGAACGCACTTAAAAATGTCAAGGTTGTACCATTTTATCAATCTCTTGGTGTAATAGCACCACATGCACTATTTTGCTAGAGTTTCTTTCATCAAAGGAGTTTACATTACGATTCTGCGACGTTAACATTGTCAAAGTCAACCGATTGATAGCATAATGGCCCCAGAACCTTTGGAATGTTGATAGGACTTTGCTTTTCGGAATAAAGTAGAGTCGTTCTTCGAACTTCATACCACCGTCTGGACTGGAACTAATTGAACAAAGAGGTTAGGCGTTCCCTAGTGTCGGACGCCAAGATCCACTTCGATCGTTGCCAATTGCATGTAAGTAAAGTACTCTACTATACATAAGTTTCCACATTATCATACAGAGAGCCAATTGAGCATCTATTATCATTGACTATTACTACGAAAATATACTCTAGAACAATCCAATAGAGAATTTACTGTATGTTTTCACTCATAGGGGTTATAATAGATTGGTATTAGTTGAGAATTTAGGGAAATCTTCGTTTACAAGTTTGTGAATTTACATAAGACGCTGCCAGTTGAAGGGTTGAAATCTCAAGGGCTTTCCGTTGATCCAGGGGCTTATCCTGATAATTATTTCAATTGTTTATGCCTGTCGACGGTGCATTTAGATGGCGTATTATAGTTTGTAAGATGTCTTCGTTACTGAGGGTCTGACAGAAAGATCTATGTTTTAGGGAAGACATTGCGAATTGAGATGGATCTCTTGAGAATGTTATGGAAATAGAGGTACTGCTGTTGTCGTTGTGGAAGCATTTATAGTTTTGGTTGAGTATTATACGAATATATGAACCATTATTGTCATGACTTTTGAATAATTAGTAGCTACGTAAATAGTCGTGTATACAGGGTTACTGGTAATCCACTGACACTACGTGAACTGCAGGTTTTGCCCTTAATCACCAATACGTTCGTAAAGATGCCAGGTCTTCATTCTCATTATTTTTGTAAATCAACTCTGCTAAAAAACACTTTTGTCTAAACATATTGAATTACTAATGGCCGATTTCCTACTACCACATTGACTGTTAATTCAGGGCAGAGCTGTTTTTAAGTTTATTTTTAAGTAAAGCCTTTGTAAGGAACGATTATTGAATGGACTATGAATGGATAGTACATACGTATTATCATTGATACCACGTTTTTCCACGTGTACTGACGTCTTCACAAACGTGTTCCTGATGTGATGATAGGCAGAACCTACAGATCACTCAGTGTCAGTGAATTGACAATAACCCTGTATAAAGAAAAGCATTGAAATATCATGCGGTCCAGCGTAAATAATATTTGTCTAGAAGGATCCAAGCGGGGCAGCTTGATATTTTCATTCCCATTCTTTATCTACACGGCTTATTAAAACATATGGTCGCACTAAGAATTAGTTACCTAACTGAAGTGCACTAAAACTATCTCAATAATATAAAAAAAACTAGAGACGTAGGAAACCAGTATTGTAGTGAAGGTGATGTGATGTGTAGATAATAGGTATAACGTAAGTAACTGTGAATGTCTAGGCTTATGGCGAAACAGTCGATTATGGAGAAAACATCCTCAAAATACCTCCACGAAGCAACAAAACAAATAGCTAATAATTATTTACAAAATTTAATATAAACATTTCACATACACAATACCCTTTCAAGTTATGAGAGCCCAACTTGTAAGTCATAGAATGCACATGATACAAATACAGGACAGGGCTAGACATTTTATTCATTCAAGATTGATAGATGGATCGGTTTAAAAAAAAAACTTGCGGATAACAATTATTATAATTTCGTTTCTTTCAACCATAAGCTTAAATACAAAAAGCAATGATTTCTGTAATTGTTTTATAATTTGGTCATATTCAGATATTAGTACATAATTATCATTTATGATTGTGATCCTCTATCAGAGTTAACGTGAAGAAATCATTCAGCTCTTTTCTCGAAATGATACCGTTAATGTTTACTGAAGAATGAAGACGAAAACATTGGCTAAGGCCCTACCCCGACTCACAATAGCGCCGCCACCTATTTTATCTTATTATTACGTAAAAAAAAACCATCGGGTAGTTTGTGATACCTAATTATCATAAGCTTTCTTAATTCCTCTGTAATAATTTTATTTTGTACAGTTTAGGCAGAGATGCGAAATTGCTCTTGGTGGCCACCAAACTCTGCAAACTCTGTTTTCGCATGGCTGTAATTAACTTAACGTTATCTTAGGCCAAATTTATTGATGCTCCTTCTATACGTTACAACTCTCTGGGTCCCCTCGCTTCATTAGGCAAGCAGTCGATTCTTCAAAAGTTAAATATGTGAAGACTCCCTAATAATGTCTCATTATTGTAGGAATTATTAAAATTGAGCGTGTAGCTTCTATGAAGGGCTTTCCTTGAGAGGTATTCATTAGAGTTTAACATAAAATTAAATGGTATGTTACTGAAATCGATGTAATTAGGTTTTATAAATATTGGCGTTCCTCAACATAAGCCTGTGCTAATAACATTTGAACAAATAAATTTACTTTTTTGTACAAAATATTTGATTATTCATGAAAAATGTTATTTTATTTGGTGGTAATTAGAATCAGACATATGTTTATTGTTAACTGTTGTACAAAAAAGATCTTATGTATTTTTATACATATGATCTTTTTTGTACAACGTTTAGTGTACGGTTTCAACAGCTTATCTATAAAGACATACAATAAGAGTTTTGTATAGGAAGGTATAAGAATTTTGACAGCCTGTACAAGCCTAGGCTTGCCATAGCTCATAAGTGGATAAATAATTAGAAGATCACACATCGAAATAATGAATACAAAAGTTTAAATGGATGGATAAATGGATGGGTGTAGTATGTTTGTTACTTCTTCACGCCAAAACCGCTGAACGGATCGGGCTGTATATTATTTTCATATTATGTAAGTAGGTATATTATAAAGCGAAAGGAGGCAGCAGTGGGTGATACCAGGCTAGAATAATGATGATAATTATGAAAGTAACGTATGTGGTGTTCCAGGTACATTTATGCAATACTAGCATCTGCCCGCATCTGACTTCGCACGCGTTTTATGGAATAAAAAGTAGCCTATATGTTATTCCAGGTCCAGATCTTTATGTGTGCAAAATTTCAACCCGATCTATTCTGTAGTTTTGGAATTGTCTTCAGCCAAACATTTTGACAACAGCACAAATTTTCGCATTTATAATATACTAAGAATGATAAATGTACCTCTTTTTTTTTCCTTGGGGTAATTCTCTTGTATACCGTTCAATCTTAAGGGGATAAATGTATTTCGAATAACACGTAGGCTATTTTTTATCTCATAAATCAGTATATATGTATATTCCTTAAAGGTTTCCATAGAAACAACTGGTTCAGAAACAAGTCAATATTAAGACCTATTTGAAAATATTTGACGATTTATCTCCATTTATTTGTCCAAAACAAAGCTCTCTCATCCAATTATGCGTTCAAAAGCTCATCTACAGTCAGATTCAAGAGATATCTACGTACCTACTCATTGTTTGCGCTCATAACATTTGACGTATGCTGTAATGAAATGGAGTGTGTATTTATTAAGTTAATTAAACCATTCTTGAAGGCTTCGGGGCTGGGGTATAGAATACATTGAAGTTGTATTCTGAGACTTGTCACTGGGGTAAAGTTTTCTCTAACATTCATGGAAAATTTAATCTACAACTAAGGCTGGTGTTCACTAAAAATTATCGGACAATTTGGTCGGTTAATTTTGATGAAAACTTGTGTCTAAAACGTCAAAACAACTGTTTCAAATTTAACCATCTGTTGGTGAACTCGAGTCTTTTAAAAAACGCAGATGAAAAAATTAAGGAATTGGTAAACAAGGACAAAAATCTAATTGATTTACTGGATGTACAAGATTACCTTTATTACTGTTTCGTTATAAAGGTAGAGTTTACCTCAAGGACCTTTAGAGATAAAATTGGCGTATGTTAATAAATAACCTAACCCAGAACTAGGGGATTGTTCAAAATCAATTTATAATAACTTGTACCGCTTGTTGTGTTGTTGTTGTGTGTTTTCAGTTTGAACTTTTTGACATTGACTGTAATTTTTTTACATTGACCGTCAGTTCTGACATTATCTGTAATTTTTGGCATTAGCTGTAATTTCTGATATTAACGTCATTTGTGACATTTTTGACATAGGCTGTAATTTCTGATCTTAGCCGTCATTTTTGACATAAACTGTCCTTTCTGACATAAGCTGTAATTTTGTACATTACCTGTCATTTTTTACAATCAGACTTTTTTGACTTTTCTTGTCATTTTTGCATTAGATATAATTTTCGACATAATCTGTCATTGTCTCTCTTATTCGATATTTTTCTAAATATACAAATTTTATACCTTGATTATTTTTTTAATTGAGCAACATGCGCTCTCCGTAGGTATTATATTCTCTTGGCTTGCGCTGAGCAAAAAGGAACGAAATAAGTTCGGCCACACTCGAACGTAAGGGTCCCAATGCTCAGTTTGCTCAGCTGAGTTGCACAAAAGGGAACTCGCGGAGCTTTTGAACAAGTCTCATTTTAAACCCTAATGCCTAAATGAACCTAGTGGAAATACAAGAAAATTAAGTTTGAGAACTCTAGTGCTTTTTAAGGGGATTAAAGGTATGACCTCCGTCATATTAAATCCAATAAGGCGCTTATCAGGCAGAGGCCAGCAGTGGACTAATATGGCTGATGAGGTGAGTGCTTTTTGAGTGACATAGGCCTGCGTGGTGAAGAGTATGATGTAATCATTTGGGGTTCCGGGCTGGGACTGACGGGTGAGAGATCTTACATTATAACATGCATACTCATACCTACCTATGTAGATAGTAGATATATACCTATATGGCTCGTAACCTGGTAACCCTGTATTTTGAATGAAAAAGAAGTTCATTGAAAATTTACCAGCTTAAATCTCAGATCATAGAAAAACTCGTCAACCTTCACCAAAATCCGTTTCGTTTAGAAACTTTAATTTTCGGTATATACTGAATTCATAGGTCTTTTCACGAACAGAGTTTTGAGTCGTTCGGCAGTGTAGGCATTGGTTTTGTTTGTGTATTTTTTTCTTTACACAGTATAATGTTACGAAAATCAATTTGGATTTTTTTTCCCGTAGGTTTTAAAAACTTAGAAAACACTTTTGTCCAGATAATCCACTAAAAATATTGATAAGGGTTACTAAACTATCCCTATTTATACACGTGCCCGGAACTATTAATCCCCGTAACAAAAACTGAGGAAGGATCGTTGGTGGCCGTATCCGATTCGCTACCTCGACGTGTGCCAGTGTTTCGACACAACAAAAATTACAACCGACACTTTGATCCAACTTTAAAGTAACTCATCTAGAGTATAACCTGCATAATGGGATTGTGAATGACGTCATCTCTCATGCTCTCCCGCTTAGATCAGATTCAGTTTAATAAAGACACAAAATAACTTAATTACTTCATCTAAATGTGCTTATCTATTCGAACTGAGCAGGACAGCTCAAGAGATGATGTCATTTTCAATCCCATTCTATGAGTACGTATGTTATACTTACGTGATTTTGTTCCTTCAAACATATTATAATACCTACCTGCGTTCACAACACAACAAATCCATTAAATAACACGAAACTGAAGGTAAAAGTATCGCTTGTAATTTTTGTAATTAATGTATTGTGTGTGTAATCTACAAATAAAATGATTGCCATGGCAACCGTCTGTAGTTGGCCAGGAACGCATTTCTCATTCATTAATATTGCAAACGTTATAGGCATTTCAAACCAACCGACCGCGCACAATCACAACCAAACAACCCGCCCAGTTAAATAAAACGATCACAAAACCTAACTGCTCTTCAAACAAACCAGTAAAATTACAACCTACAAAATTACTCGGCCGCCCGGGTAAACAGGATCATAATTGTAACACGTGTAATTTCGCGTTCACCGGCCATTACTTTTGACCGGGTTTTTGACCGGGGTAGCTAGCCCCATATAACTTTAAAGTTTAGATTGGGAACCGGTTCCAAAGATTTTGCATCATGCGGCTTGGAGTACCTACTTAAGCCATCGATTCAAAAATTGAGGTCTTAGTTATTCACAAAAACAAAATCGTTTGGGAAAAGTGGAAAAAATACTGAGATTTCACATTTTGCTTGTTTACAAGAATAACTACAAAGATCTCTATCTGTTTTTAAACCGACTTATTAATTTGAGAACCTTGTAATAATTTACTTGCTTGCTCTTTCTTGTCATACCTATTATGAATGGGATGGATTTATTATATAACTTCAGTGCTCAGAGCTGTAAAGTGCAGTTCGTATCTAAACATAACAGTTAAGTAGTTATTTCACACAATCACTGCCCACAATCACATTTTCTAACATCAACCTTAAATGACGTGAAACAACTCCCTCTAGCTCCTCCACTACAAGTTGAATAATTGAGCTCCAAGTGAGAGATGGAGCTCCGCAAATATGAAATGATGCTGTCGCGGGCTCGAAGGGCCGACAGTGATTTGTCGAATAAACGAGCCTTCCGTTTGTTTGTCGCGATTTGTCGGTGCCGTCAGTGGGTTGTTTAGGCGAGCTTTTATTTGTATTCACTTCGGGGGTAAATAAATTGTCATTTTTGTATGGATTTGAATAAAAGTCACTAGGTCTGGCGGGTTACCATCCCATCCGATGGGACATGAGAGTGAGATCCTGAGATAAGTGTCCTGCGCACGTGGCTGATCTTCGTTGAGATTAGCTACCGTAGCCAAAATTCGGCTAGATCATCATAATACATTGAATATGCGGTAGGTACCTATATTCAGTTTTAATACGATAGAGTGAGTAGGGCATCTCCGTTAATGTTATTTGTTGTTCTATCTACTCAACCTCTACAAAGTTTAAGTCGAAGATAAAAATCACTCAACGTCCATGCGCAAAAATTTGTATTTTTTTGAATTTGTTGTCAAGTTTAGCATTTTTATCGAAGACTCGGTACAAGAGTAGATAGATAGATATTACGTTGCACACTGGGGAATGGCAATGACCTTTATTTACAAAGATAATTAAATCAAATTAGAACTAGTATTTACAATTGAAAAATTAAGCTAACTGCAAACTGTTGCAAACAATGCACAGGTAGCTTAACTGATCCATATCAATACTAATAGGAAGCGTCTTCAAGACGCTGGCTGCATTGCCCCGCTGTAATGAAATGCTGATGCGCTGCACCAGATAAATCCACCAGCTCTCGGGTCACGCGTCCTTCGACCCAACGCTCAGATAACTTTTTAAAAACCCGGAGAGTCTCGGTATCCCACGGTCCTAGGGTCTCGACCCCAAAGGGAGCAAACGTGTCGAGACCTACATATTTGCGCCTTTTGAGATCCTCGGCCAAATCTGCCGCCGGACCGCCCCGCGCTCTCACGGATGTTCTCTGTGGCACACATATCTGAGAAATAATTTACAATATAATAACTATGGATTAGGTGACAATTGGCGGTATGAATTTATGAAGTCACTGAACTGTCTTCCTACCTAGGTGGTAGAACTTTGTTTTTCTAAGTTAATCGTCAGATATATTATCAGCCTCAGTTTAAATCCAATCACAAAAACTTCAACTTCCCGCTTTTTGCATATTATCTCAAGGGTCACGGCTCGTGTGACCATATCCGACATCTTAGTGATTTATTCGGTCATATGCCGGTCACCTTTCGCTTTGTTTGTTCTACGCTATGTCAATGGTGCCACATGTGTAAGCAAAAACTTGGTGCCAAGCTGTCTGGAAGATTTGCTTTTTGCATTTGATGGTATTTGGTTTCCGGGGCTGACATGCCACCTACGGGCACACATCAATGTAAAAAAATAAGAATTTTAAAGTAGGTAGGCTATCTATTTATTTTTGGGTTCAGCCAATTTTTTTCTAGATAACAAAAGATTTTCAGAATTAGATCGAGCAGAAATAAATTCCAATTGATGATATTTATATATCAGATGATGATTTGTGGGGAAATATAGCGTTTTCCCCAAACGTGGCGCCCTCCACACTCGAACGCAAACCTCGTGAACTAAAAGAGTTTACAAGGACAGCTTCTGGTTCGTGCTGATTTTGATAGAGGGCAGTGCTAGGAAATACATATATTCAATGTTGTTAGAACTTAGAATTAATTTTTTCCTAAGTTATTTTATATACTGCAATTATATATTAAAAAATACTTACTAACGTAATTTGGGAATGAGAAGCTCAAAGTCAAAGTCAAATTCTAAAACTCTTTATTTCCATAAATACAATAAATGTACACTTATAAAAGGTCAAATTCTTAATAATTAAACACTGACATGGAAATAAAGTGATATATTTGATTATATCTATAGTATGTAGACTAAAGTAAAGAAGCGACGAAGAAACCTTCAGCCCTGTTATTTGTTATTTTTCGAGTTGGAATAAATCCCGTTCCAAGCTTTTTTATCCTCTAGATAATCTGATATTTTATAATAGGCCTTTTACACAAGAAGGTTTTGACAATTTGTTTGAATTTATTTACTGATAATTTTTGCAACTGACTAGGAGTTTTGTTGAATGAAAAGCTGTTTGGGTAAATTTTTTTATTTCACTGCATACGGCATCTAGGTTGTCAGATACCTACTAAAGATTTTCACCAGTTGTTAAGGTGGTAGGTACCACCTTGGCACAACCTTGGTATTCCTAAGATAATAATAATTAGGTACTTATGTATGTGCAAATAATTCGTCCAGTAAAAAGTCTCTACATTAATCTTGCTACTCTTTCCCAACTAAAACACCACGACATTCTTAATTTAAAACCAAAAGTACAGTACAACCAAAAGTAAAGTAGTGAAAAGTAAATAGGTAATATGCAAATAGCAGGTGAATTGTGAGCGAGCGTGAAATCATTAGTTGAGGCCGTTTTATATTTTATTCGCTAGTGGACGCGCTAAAAAGCGGCCATGCATAATTACCTCGCGTAGGATCCAAGCTGTGCGGAAGAACAGGAGTATGTATGGAGACTTGCATTATTCGTAAAATTATTCCTTTTTTTAAATTATTCCATAACTTCCTAAACTAGCAATCTAGTTTGATTAATTCAAAATTAGATTTGTTTTCTAAGCTATGTAGTGAGCCTGTCATAACTTGATTCTGATTTTCGGAAGTTGAGTGTTTTGCCACGGGCACGAATCCATCCTGGGGCATCAGTCCGGTCTCTTGGGTGGAATAAATGAACGTAACCTGGATGGTACCCGAAATCCTAAAGTAAAATGGAAACATCCCCGTTCTTGGGGTTGTTTTGTGGAAATTATTATGGAAAATGTTTTAGATTTCACAAGTCGTTTTGTAATAGCGATTTCGTTTTAGTTTTAAAGTTTCTGTAGGTTTAATACTTATTGAAATATTTTGAAAACTTACCCTCTTATACCTAACATTTCAGATGTAGGTTTGAAATCTTCGGAAGTTAGGTGTTCAATAAATAGCAAAGTCTCTAACCGGTACCTTTAGTACATATTTGTAGGTATACTTGACAAACGTTCGATCCTCAGCGCGCGAGTCACACTCGCAATTGACGGATCTTGTTTCTATTATTATTGACCTGATTACTTCGTGCGCTCGGATATCTACCGAGAACGAATTCAAAAATGATTATAAATAATTAATCTCTTATTTATTAAAAATCACCAACTTTGAAAATTGCAAAAATCTCTAAGAGAATTAAAATTGGTCATAAAATAACAGACCAAAGCTACTCCACGTTTATCTCTGTCCGTAACCGGACTCTTTTATATGCGTTTGTCAGTGAATTACAACGACAGGCCTTTAGTCAGTGAAAAACAGTTGATAAACCATGTTACCTACATATAACAGTGAATTAGTGGCTATTTTTGGAAATAAACGACACAAATAAAATGCAATTTAGGTAGGAACTATTAAGAAATTAGTTTTATTTTCTTGCCGAGTAGATATCTGAATTAGGAAGGTATGTATTAAAGCGATGTTTACTAGAAGTTAACGCCGTTTATGCTTCTGTTTTACCGACATGATTACTGCATCTTGATTTGAATGTATGGCAGGGACATGGTAAGTAGGTACTAACGTAGGCCGTACTATCAAGTCCTTTGATGTGTGGTCGCCGATGAAATGACAGAACGGAGCGTAGTACGATGTTTACATGTCGACGTTATGCCTCACGTTGGTGGCGGTGGAGCTTTACATTTTCTTGGTCAGCCTCCAAGCTGTTTGCAAAATGTACTATGGAACTTATACGAGAACTGATTGATTTTATGGTTAAAACGGAAATTAGTTCAAAATTTAGTATTTATGTATCTATAAACTCGTATATATAAAACCGATTGAAGTGCACAAAACTCTAGCAGCTAAAGCAAATAATTTCAATATATGTATCTCAACAATATTACGCTACTGACCATTTTTTCAGTGTCATTGTTGCGTAAATACACGGATCAGTTTCCTACTTGACATTTGAATGCGATTGCTCGCTTGTCGACTCGCAAATCTCGAGCAGCTGTTTGTTCAACGCATTCACCAAAATTATCGCAACAAAAATCTAAATCCATACACCATAACTAATTATATCCACCGTGTAATTCGGGAGGGCATTGTTCACGGGATCTTTTGTCAAAACCCGAATTACTAACCTACTTTTGGGGATATTCTGCCAAAAAACGCTCGACTAAATCACGCTTTTTTGGTTTTCAATGTAAGTTATATTTTCTTTGTCGGTGTATTAGGAATATTTCGTTCAGTAGTTTCTCTCGGTGCTCGGTATCACAAAAGTTTGACGGTTGAATCGTCGGGCAGGGTATCGATTTGGCTCGGCTGCGTTCGTTTTCTGTTTGTTTATTTTGCGATATTCCGACGTATGTAGGTTTTCGGGTTTGCGGTGTGTCGTGTGCAGAGTAGGTGGTCCGTGCGAATTCCTTGCGCTCGTTTTTCCGTGAGTTTTCTATTTCGCTTGTCAACAAACGCAGTCTGCGATGCAATATTGATATAAAGAGTGCTCGGTGAAATCGGCAAATCCTATAACGTGAAAAAACAATGCAAACCGTTTAGTTTGCTGAAATATTGGATTGTATGAGGTCTACGGCATAAATCAAATCTTAACTTGAAACTGCGCTATAAAGAATCCAGTTAAAAAGTCTTAATCCACTTAAAATAGAGCTCTACCTACTCTACGGTAAAACACACTTTCGTATTTAACTTTATACATTTTTCCAGTACCAAAAAATGCCTATTAACCTGAAAGCGAGTAAGCCAAATAAATTTATTAAAAAATAAAAGTGGAACAAAGGGAGTCTGGCCACGAGTGTAACCGAATTATCAGCAGTACCTAGGCTCACGCCGGCCGGCCTTCATTAGCCATGTTTGTACAACGTTTTTGCAGGAATCAATAGGTAGAAGGTAGAATTGTATGTTCTCACTACCTACTTGGTAACCTGTACTACGTAGAAATCAGTAGTGTTTTGTTTTCTTTGGTTTCAGAGGTAGCAGGGAACTATCTCTAGGTAGAGACTTAGAGATAGTTCCCTGTTGCCTCTGGCTGGAGGCTTCAGGACTCATTTACCAATTTTTTTTTGGTTTTTTTTCCGTCGTGTTTTCGGTTCCTCAAAGTAAAAGTATATTTATTGCAGACATGTATAAAAGGTGGTATTTACGAAAAAAAGTCGTATCCGTTCATACTTTTATTGCTATCTATTAACTAGATTTAACCTATGGCTGGGTAAGTGTGATGATCCTAGCCTAGATTTCTTTGTTTCTAGCAAATCGCAGGTAATTTGAAGCAAAATTTTGTGTAATTACGAAATCAAACAAAACCAAACGGTGTTCATCTATGCCTTTTATTTCTATGGTGGCGGGGCATTAAATCAACCCTCGCCGGCCGATGAAAGCAAATTTACCCAACGTCTGTGTTTGCAGGATTACATAATTACACGTCATATGGCGGAATAAGAGAATTTGTTTCTAGGAAGAAGAGACTGTAACACTTGGTGATAGAATTTACGGCCACAGAACGAGTATATTGAGGCGACTAATCCGTCTTCATACTGCAAAATCTGTTAAGCACCACAAGTTCTACTCTGCAACTTCCAGAAGTTGGGCAGATTACCTAGGACCTGTTTTAGGTAGAGGTATGATGCTACAACAGGCTGCCGTAGCATTTGTGGTGTCAGTACTCAAGGGTGACAATAAACTACTGTACTAACTAGCTCTACAACTTGGGCTACTAGCTCTACTACTTATATTTTATGGAATGTTCTGTGTCGGTGTTTTGTACTCAAGTTTAAATTTTTAAGCTTATTGTATTAGCTGTCAATCTAAATAGTGTATCTCAAAAACTCTATTCAGGAATGAACCGGAAGCACCAATTATGATTTTGCGCAAAATTTTCAAAACCAATAAAGCGTGCATCCTTTTTGTAACTACATCGCGCGTTCGTCCAACGATCAATGGTCGTCGTGATGCAAAACCTTGCAAAACACAGATATGCACATAATCTGTCAGTCAGACAATCTGTCAGTTTGACGAAGGTCACGGGACGCGTGCGACATGGCCATTTTTATTTCCTAATTTGTGTTTAAATTTGTGGATCATGGCAGATGAAAGGTTGAATTGAAAGCCCTTCTGTCTTTCAAAACGTTGGCATTTTAAAATTATATTAAAACCAAAATAACTTTACAGTTCTAAACACAATCATTTGAAATTATAAACAGCTTCAGCAGATCTCTAAATATAGTGTTACGCAAGGTTTCACAGACAAATTATGTCAAGGTATTGATAAAAATGGAAATAATCCTGATTATAGCTTATCTTAGCTATAGTTGCTTATAAATTTGTAAGCCACTTGGTTTCATGAAAACATTTGAAAACAGCCTAATGTTTTTTCAATTACAATTAATAAATATTGTATACAGTTACAAAAAGCTGTTAGACTGTTAAAAAATATAGTATATGAATTACCACATCCCGTCAATTGTTGCTTGGCCCGACAATCCCGAGCTTCGTTATCGCGCTATAAAGTCACAGGCATGCCGAATGATAGTTTCAACATTTTGTATCTTTTTTCGCTTCCCGCTGACCACAGGAAAATTCGGTCGGTTTTTTATTCAGTTTAGACTGAGCCTTTGAAATGGTTGGAAATAAATGTGTTAATTCCTCATTGGTAAAGCGCTTCCGTGTTAGGAAAGTTTGTACGATGCGGGTGAAATTTTCGCCGGATTTTCGCATTGAGTTGTTGCAAGAATTTCCTCGAAAATGTGCAGCAAACCTATACTTTTCTCTTCATAAACTGCTGAGAATCTTTTGATATTTTTCAGTTCATATTTTTGTTTTATCCACTACATGACATACTTACAAGTATTATACTTAGCCTTTATTATTTTCGATAAGAAGATAGGTAGGTTGTTATAATACCTATCTAAGACTATTTTGCTTTCTATTCTTCCCACTTAATCCGATAATCAAACCGATATTCAAGAAAACCCTTCACGCAAACTCACTGAAACGTCTAAAAAGAATTTTCTCATTTCCTCGCAATCTCTCGGGGCGGTCGTAAAGGCGGCGCGGTTACGTCGCGGGCGCGTCTTGCCGACGGTTCACGCTCGAAAACCGAAGATATGCCTCCGATCAGGGCCCTTATTTTCTATACCCATAGGTTATGTAAGTAACGCGGCGTTTTACGTTTTGAACTATAGATTACAGCGTATATCGCGTCACGCGTTATCTAAAGATTTGCAGTAGTTTACGTTTGTTACAGTTGCAGTGCGTACTTTTTTGGCATTATTATAACAAACACACATAACGTGAGGTGCATTTTATCATGTACCTACTATTCAAAATATTATGTGGCTTCAGTTTGGTGATCGTTACACACAACACAAGCCATCAGTAACAGCTTTGCGGTGGGTGTCGGTTATCCATGATATCGTTCAGATTGTTCTTTTGTTTTAAAGGCACAATCTGTGCCAGCAGCGAGGCCTGGGTGCGTGCTTTCGGTTGTTGTCATGTGTGTGGTCTCGTCCAAAGACATCGCGCGTTATTGGCATAGATTCAAAACGAATAAGGATGTATATCCCAGCTCAGTATAATGGGATGGGACCTTATCGCCGCAGATAAAACAACTTTGTCACACTGACTGCCTCGCGGTGCCCCATTTGCTGCGACATTATGTTAACGTGTGGGGTTTTGTGTTAGATTTTTGAGATGGAATATTGATTTTTGTTTTATATTGCGTTTGTTCCAGATTACTTAATTTTTTTTTTTATCTTATTCGATAGAATGATCATTGAAAAGCCGGGCATTTGCTGCAAAACTAAACCAAGTTTATCCTATACTGCAGCTTGTTACGAATAGTGAGGGCAAAACAAGATCGGTAGAATTGGGAACTGCTATTCAACCTTTGTGTTTTACTATCATCTCTGGTTTCATTTAAAAAAAAACCTAAAACTAAACATTATAATTATGACTAACGTAGGTATCATGGCCACACATCCTCCACCTCAGGGAGCCCAATGAACCTTACAACAGAAACAACGGTCGGTCCGACCAACGGACCGGATAATTTCGACTTTATAGGGTCATTAGACAGCAGGCAGACGCGAGCTTTTGTTTTGAACAATTAAGTCGTGAAGAGGTAATCGCTTCTTGTAATCGGTGATCGGAAAGTGACGGAGGCCGCCTCTTTCGGTGTACTCGTTTTATGTCCGACAAGGTGCTGTCGTATGGCTCTATTCCTGTTATGTAAGTAACCCATGACAATTCTGTTTATTTTTACTTTATGTTTATTGAGGTAAACCACAGCGTTACAGTTAATATTTAAATACCTACTATAAATATAATGATGGGACATGACAACATTGATAACGTATCTTTTAGTTTTGGCCATCTTTTACCGCATCGTCAGGAGTTAAACCAAGATTTTTTCACGATAAAAATCCGTATCAATATAAAGTGTCCAATTTTTATCCATTTTTTCATAGAATTAGTTAATAAGGTAACTACCACGACAAAGTATCATACTTGTATTTAATAAAACTGAATCCAAATCACAGAAATCTAAATAATAAGGCTAATAAAAGGTTATTTATATTTATGTGAACCAAACCAACACAAAACACCGAAGCTCCTCACAAAAACATACCAACCAAAAATAATGGAAAAAAAAAAGAAAAATCTCCCGACAAAATCGTTTTCCCCTAAGTACCTCCTCACCACGATCATCACGCATTGTTCCCTATCAGTTTCTTGGCATCAGCGGAAACATTCAATCACGATCACGCTCCTTGGAGACAGATAAGGGGGGTTAAGACTGAGGTAGTGGGGAGGGTAAGGAAGCGGCATTTGGCACGGGCAATTGACGCCGCTGATAGGATCGCGAGCTGAGTTAGCAGATATACAGTCTGAGAGGAGGTTATAAGTTGTAGAACAGATGTATTATAATTATAATAGTTACTGAAGCCGTAGTAATGAAAACTAATGTGCGAAGGCGACTTGGAGAGCGTATAAGATGCACAGTGCACTGTGTGTAGATGTGCGATAAGCTGAAGACAGTCTCTACGGTGCTCATTAGGGGAGCCCTGTATCCAACAGTGGATTAGCTTAGTTTGGCTTATGATGAATGTTATCAATTAGGTTTGATTTGTTCAGAACCAAAATTGTCTTACTGCAAGGCAAAGTATTTCTCTGTTTCTATCCACATCTTGTGGTCACCAAACTTATTTGTGTAAGTATAGCCTCATCGTTTATGGCATCATCAACATCATCATCAACCTCTTCGAACCTTAGTCCACTGCTGAACATAGGCCTCCCCTTATGAGCGCCATAGCGTCCTGTCTTCAGCTTGCCGCATCCAGCATCTGCCTGCAATGTCGTTAATGACAGCTGCTGTAGAAGTAAACATTCTGGCGAATTTTGGGTGCCGAATAGCCGTCTGGCACGTTCCTTACAATAATTATTATTTTAATACCTATCTTATCTACATCATCTCAGCCCGTCGAATACTTAATCTGTCCTGACTCTCACTTAGTGTTCATACTATGC
Source organism: Eupithecia inturbata (assembly GCA_963662085.1). NCBI lineage: Eukaryota > Metazoa > Arthropoda > Insecta > Lepidoptera > Geometridae > Eupithecia > Eupithecia inturbata. The sequence continues at coordinate 9,143,754 of OY759195.1, forward strand.
CGTACGTTATCGCCTGCGACCTCCTGCTCTACCCCCAGTCTCGGCGAGCGTGCGGTGTCGGCTTCCCGCGACACCGCTTCCGATAGACTACGATATTCCACGCTGAGCACACATTATTACCAACCTGTTATACTACTTTACTGATTTAACTGAAGAAATTCCTTTAATGAATAATGTGAAAACTTTCACAAGAAATTAAATGATCCAAGTTGGATCAAAAATCACAGCGTACAGTGGTATGCTCCTATCCCATCATCTGTATGGGATGGATCGGAGTCTAGTTATTTTATTTTCTTTTTTATTTTCTTTATTCAGGACAAAAAACAATTGTACAATGCAGACTTATTATATAATGAACTTATTCTATGTGTTTCTAAATGTACAACCAATCACATTATCCACAGATTACTAGAGAAGTTTCACTTACTACATAGTTGGTTGTTGTATAAAGGTAGCTTAATGGTTATATTAATGCATATTTATTTTTATTTTTGATGTTATTATCGTTTTACCAGCAATAAGACCGCCAATTATCACTTATTCTACCTTAAAATCACTCATAACGTGATATTTACCATGAAACGCCAATAAATGTGTTGAGTGTTAGCAATAAGGGAAAATAAATACAGTAATGTTTTTAAGTTTTGTTTCTCAGCAATCAGCAGAAATAGCGGTCGTGGCGTAAGAATCGACCCCACCAACTCAGCCCGTAGATGTCGTAAGAGCCGACTAAGAAAACCTACCAGAGGAAGGGCAGCAGCTTTCTTCTGTGTCAAAAAACAAAATCAAAATAGTTTATTTCTTTAACATCTTTAATTTCTTTGGAAACCTCCTTTTAAGTATAGAGATACCTGTGTTAGGGGGTTTTGCTCCTGCCTTATGGAAAATCACTCTTACAGATTAAGTAAATTTAGTGTATGTAGGTATTATACATAACTTATGTGCTATAAAAACTAAAATCTAATTACCTACATGTGTGTGTGTATTTTTAACACCTCTACTGCGATCACCAATCCACCTGCCAAGTGTAGGCATCATTGCAAACCACCTTTGTTTGTGGGGCACGTTAAGCAGTGGATGTATGAGTGTTATATCCCTATGACAAGTGGCATCATTTTGAATTCGAATAAAGTTTTCGAGAACTCGATTCGACGCTTTCCATTATATTTGGCGCCTTGCAGCGCCTCTAGCGGATAGAGAGGAACAATTTTTTGTAGTTTGACAGCGGTTAAATAGTTTCATACAAACTCGATTTTAACCTTGTCTTATTCTTTTTTGTACGTGTAAGCGAGAGAAAAGGTATGTCTCGAAAACTTTCTTCGAATTCAAAATGATGCCACTCGTCTTATATGATAGGCAGAAATAGGCAAAAGGTACACAATTTAATATCAGCTAGGCCATAATTTGCTTCTTCAAACTCTTCAAGTCTTCAAGTTGAGTATAAATATCGAACCAAGTCTCGTGCCGAGAATAAAAAAACTACACAAATACAAAAAAAACACAAAGCTCAAAAAAAAGTTATCAATGGCACCCATTATAAACAAAACATAAGGTTTGTCTAACTAATTGCCTGCCAACAACAGGTTGAATAATAAACGCCGTTAATTACTAAATTAAAACAGCTGACATGTGGGATAAAAAACTAATAATCCACCTGTTCAAACCTCATTGGAGTTAAATGTGAAGATAAATAAAAGAACGTTACAGACTTTTTTGATATGTTATACAAATGAACTGGTGACTGAATATGATTTAAAGATGGAACTGTAGCATTTTTATGGATCGGAAAATCAAAAAACTAACGTGACTAAAGATTATCTACCTTTAGATATATTATATATATTATTATATAAGATTATCTGCCTTTAGATATATTAAGTATTATTATTTTTATTATTCTAATTATAATTTTAAATTCAATGTTACAAGTGTATAACTTTTGAATAATTTCTATACTTACATAAAATATAATTTACTTATTTTTTATAGAGACGAATGTGACGTGTAATTCTTGCAATGTACTACGAAATAAATGATTATAGATTATCGAACACATTTAGAATGATTTTTAATCTTCGCTATGTCGTCTTCGCACGAGTAATTTATGGGGTACTGACCGGCGTTACGGGGCGTAACGTAACAAGTCACACAGCGAGCGTTCGTCCAGTCAGTACGGGGAAAGACGATGCTCGCAACGATCAACGAGACGGATTTTTGACGTTTCATGCTCGCTGCGAATAATGCCCCGTAACACCTTAAAGTAGTAGTAGTAGTTGTAGTGATTAAACTTATTAGGCAGAGGTAGTGAAAGAAATTACCTATACTATACTCTGTCGACGCTTTTTTTTTCTTGGACTGAATGAAATAATGCAGTACTACTCTTTATGTTTCTTTTTAAAAATATTGATGCGAATATGCCGTTTAAATTTAAATGTAATAAATAAACACGCTTTTGTCTGTGTTCCGAGTTTAAAAAATTGCATACAAACTATGTTAGAAGGAGTGGCGGATTGGCTAATGCTTATCGTTCTAATGTAATTTTAATATAGCAGGTAGGTTATACCTACATAGATACTATTAAACTTACCGCCTACCGGCCCCGGAGGTATAGCGTACTTAGCTTATACATTATTTTTAAGAACTTTTTGTATCAATGAGATACAAAAAGTTTTTAATAATATAGCAATAATATATATCATAAGTGAACATTTTGTTGTTTTATGAGAATAAACATCTTTAAACCGTAGCATGTCGACTCGAAGCACTCTCCTTTGGTCAGATCTCGTATTCGAGCATAAGCACCTACGACCAGTTTTGTGCTGGCAAAATGCTTTAATAGTCGATCGAAAACTATAAAAAATATTATAATACAGTCATCAACGTTTATTTGTTTAGATCTTAGTAAATACCGTCATTAGGTAAGCCACAGGAGATACGTTTATGGGTTTATTATGGTTTTATTGTATTGTAAAGGACGCGTGATCGATCCTGCAGCTGACGCGAAGACTGACGCCGGAGATATGTCTGTGTTTGGGATGGCTTAGGACGCGCTTTCGGTGGGCAGCAAAGCGGGAATGTAAGTGGAATCGGATTTATGAGATATAATAGGAACCTTTACTTGCAAAAGAAATATCGCGCTTTGCGGGCAAAATATCTATTAAATACTGTCAAAATCAGGTTCCAGTCTTGCTAGACTAGACTAGAATACCCCTGCTGGGGTATTCAGAAATTACGTTAACGAGTCATCGACACGGAATCTAAAACAGATTAGCGCGAAATTCAAATATTTTAGCGGTTTTCATATTTTTTGTGTTTAACATAATGAATATAAGTGGCGAAAAAGTAGTTTTCCATAAATAGTACAGATTTTCTATGAACCCATGTTTTTACAAATTTCGATTTGGTGCTACTTTTGGAGCAATTAATAATGATTAATTGCTCTAGAAGTAGAACTAAATCGAATTTTGTATTTTGTTATAATATATGAGATTTATTACTTAAAATCAACACATTACCAAAAGCTCCATTATATCATACTTTATTATAGTAACATGGGTTCATTGAAAATGGTCTACGATTTGTGGAAATATACTTTTTTAGTAGTTTAATTCTTTGCAGAACGCAGAAAATATTAACAGCCGCTAAAATATTTGAATTTCGCGCGATCTGTGTCAGAATCCGTGTCGATCACTCGGTAACGGAGTTACTGAATAGCCCTGCAGGTGTCTCTAGCTAATCACTGTGAACGCACTCTGAGAGACCACCTCCGTGAATGAGTGTCAAGTTCTAGGCAAGTAAATTTCATTTATTCGTAGAGAAATTGACACATTTAAATACAACTTATAACTTACTTAAAGAATAAAATACAATTTCAGTATCTTCGAAGAAAAATAATATTAATGTTTTTTCTTTTTTCCAAATTTACAAGATGGCTTTAAAGTTAATTATAGCTATTCTACCACCAAATAAATTTGATTTAAATATATCTTAGTACAAACACATTTATAAAGGTATAGGTACATATGGCTACAAGACTTAGTACCTCAAGGCCTCCATGTATTGCAAGACATGACTCGTTGCTTCGGTGCATAATAATCAAATCTTTGATATAAGAACATAACATTATAATAACAATAAAATAAACAACAGCTGGATTCAAACTTACGCACCTACAGAACTCAAAGAAAACATCACGACATTAACTGTTCAAAATAAACGTTTAATTCGTTCCTAAATAAGTACCAAAGATTGGTGGATTGACTTACCTGTGATCCAACCGCCGTGAAACGTCCATGGGGTAATGATACGTGAACAGTGACGCATAGCTGATCACGGTGTAACGTGTAAGAAACCGTGTGGTGGACACGCACTGACATAAAATATGCGGGCCCACTATTGGCTAGGCTCCCTTTTCTTTATTTTTACTATGTCTTGGTATTCGGTGAGCCGTGTAAAGTGGATAGCGTATACATTATATAGAATAGTGGTACGTAGGACTTGAAGACTCCTACGTACCACTACTCTAGCTGCGGAATTATATTAACTCTACAAGTAAATTATTTTTATATTTAGTAAAAACTTCTTATGGGTAGAAATTAGGTTTAGAAAACAAACTTCAAGTAGGTAGTAATTTAAATTAGTGTTAAAAGAAATTAAAATATTTTACTATTATCGTTTTTTTTTTAGACCATGCTTACTATGGACAAACAGAACATCTAGAAGAGTAGAAAGTTTATTGAAAAATATACCTAATGAAAATGTAATAGTTAATAGCGTGGATATATTTCTTCAAAACCTGCCGAAAGTCACGGAAATGGCACAGTTCTTGATAGAAACAAAATGTATTTTAGATTAGTATAATAATTATATTACCTACATTTATAAGTTAAGTACCTACGTAGATCTAGCATCGCCTTAGGGTTGAAAAAACCGGTTATGATGTTACGATAAATAAATAAAAAAATAGAACGAACAGTGAAAAATATAATGAATCAAAGAGCAGAATGCAAAATAAAGGTATTCCGTAAATACGAGAGTCCTAATCAAGATAATTAAGGGCTGTGCGAAACAAAAGTAGCATTCAAAGGCGTCATGTCATACAGCGACTCACAATGACACGGCGGGGTGTCGCGGCGCGCTTGCCCACATTACTTTAGGGTTGTCATGCAACTAAAATCAAAACCATCTTTATCGAGACGCACGATAGAGTGCCAGCCAAGAGTGTATCTTTACATGAACCATTGGAAGTTTTTGATATAACGCGAAACATTATATGGATACGTTTAATTTGGCGAACAAGAGAATTTGTATATAAAAAGTCAGGTTTAGCCTAAAGCACATGTAATTTATCCGAAATAAACGCGCCGATGGAGACAAATGTATAGACAAATTCATTCTGACGATTTGTCTGACTCTGCGAGGTCAAAAAATGCGAGGTCTCATATGATTTTATACAACATATTCTTAAACTCTGTTCATTCAGCTTGTTCAGCCAGGAAAGATGTGCATTCAGATTGAAGCGTATGAATTTATTGTATAATAACAAACTTATAAAACGTTATTGGTGTACCAAGCCGGAAACGGGTTTTTGTGCACCCTATATCCAACTGATCCGCATAGTTGATTTTCAAAAATACGTTATTTAAATTTTCATAAAAACTCAAGTTTAACGCTAACCAAAGCAACAACCCTATCACTAACGCAAACACACCATTTTGCCGACAAAATTTTAGGGTTCCTTTAACTAGGCCGCCTTTTTGTATTAGATTTATCTTAGTTTATAAGATTTACTTATTATTTTTCATGTGCAAATAAAGAATCCATTTATTCATGCTAAAAATAAAACTAGGCATACACGTAGCACTTTTTAAAATTTCGCGATTTTCTAACATTCTTGAAGATTATTTAACGGGTATGTATCGTGTAACTTTTATTAAAATATCGATAAATAATCTTTATTAGGCAGCTACGTAGACGTACCTACCACGAAACAAACATAAGTACCTACCTACAGATAAACATTAAAGAATAATATAATAAAATAAAAATATACGGAACCACCTTAAACTTTTATTAAAATATCGATATAATAATACAAATTGTGGGTATGGCTTAAAACAAGATGGCCAAGAAAAGAAAAGAAATAGAAAAGAAAAAAAATAAAGAAAAGAAATAAAAAAAATAAGAAAAGAAATAAAGCCACGTGGTCGTCTCATTGGCTCACGTAACGCCCCTATTCCGCCTACTGCGCCTATGGGCGCTAGGCCTGGCGCTAGATTCCCCACATCTAGTGTGTATACCTAAGTATGGGCGGTGACAATTTAAGATCAAGAACCTTACTGATGAACCTTGCTGATGAGCTGCTGGCTAAGGGGTGGTCACAAAAATGATGAACGTTTCGAGGTCTTTTTTTCAGCAAAAAACCTAGAAGCCCAGAAAATGCTAGAACAAAAAGTGTTCGTTTGTTGGTGACCATCCCCTTCTCGCTTTGTACAGCAATAACTTGGCACCTTGTAAACTCATTATAAGTGGCTGTAAAGCACTGCACTATCATAATATTTATACAATACAATACAAAAATGCTTTATTGTAGACCACAATAAGGAACATTACAAAGAGACAAGTAAAATAGGCGGGTGGCCTTATCGCTTTGAAGCGATCTCTTCCAGGCATCCTTTGGATGGAAATAATTAATATTTATGGTATCTTAAACTGTTCATGGAATTGACTGGATATAATACTACCGTATAATACTACTGGACTATAATATTAGGTCCTTACATATGAAATTGGCGTTTTGTATGGGAAGAACAAAAAGTCGAATATTTTTTAATATAATATATTTAATTAATCAAAGTATGAACCATTATTTTCTATGCACTTTTGCCATCTTATAGGTAGTTCATTGATCCCTTTACTAAAAAAACCAGTCGGACGGGAATCAATAAAATCTTTGAAGGCGATTTGGACTGCCCCATCGGAGTTGAATTTTTTACCTTGCAAGAAGTTATCCAAATTTCGAAAAAAATGGTAATCTGTTGGAGCAAGGTCCGGGGAGTACGGAGGATGTCTTAGACTTTCCAATTGAAGCTCTTCTAATTTAGTAGCCGTCTGTTGCGCAGTGTGTGGTCTAGCGTTGTCGTGAAGCAGCAGTGGCGTGGAGCGATTGACCAGCCTAGGTTGTTTAGCCGCTAGCTTTTCCATCATGGTTTGCAATTGCTGACAATAGACATCAGCCGTAATAGTCTGGCCAGATTTGAGAAAACTGTAATGAACAATACCGGCACTAGTCCACCAAACGCTTACAAGTAACTTTTTTGGGGTTAATTTTCGCTTGGGGCAGGATTTGGCTGGCTGGCCAGGATCCAACCATTGCGCTGAGCGCTTCCGATTATCGTAAAGAACCCATTTTTCATCACAGGTAATGATTCGGTTTAAAATACCTTCATTATTGTGCCGGTTTAGTAATGTAACGCAGCAGTCGACGCGCGTTTGCCGGTTTGCTTCAGTCAATTCGTGAGGTACCCACCTTTCAAGCTTTTTAATCTTCCCATTTTGCTTCAAGTGAATTAAAACAGTTTTATCACTAACATCGCAGCCTGCAGCTAACTCGGACGTGGTTTGCGATGGATCCGCTTCCACAATAGCCTTCAACTCTTCATTATCAACTTGAGTCTCCGGCCGTCCACGGGGCTTGTTCTGCAGGTCAAAATTTCCAGAACGAAAACGTTGGAACCAAAAACGAACTGTGTTTTCTTTTGCAACACGACCGCCATACACATCATTCACCCTTCGAGTTGTTTCCGCAGCACTAGTGCCACGGCGGAACTCGTACTCGTAAATAATGCGATATTTTAAGTTTTCCATTTTGTAAAATGAGTGACGCAAACAGAAAAAAACAGAAGAAAAAAAACAAATGAATGACGATCATCGAAGCACAAATACACGAGTCTATAGCTGTACAAATTTGAATTTGGAATTCCTTACCAAAGAGGAGAAATTTGTGATTAAAGTGGCCAGTACGAAAAACGCCAATTTCATATGTAAGGACCTAATATAATAGCCTCTTCTTTTGTGATCTTAATAAATCAAAACCACTTTATTTTTTGTTGTACGAAAAATACCAAGGTGGCAACCCTGAATGTGCAGGCAAGGATCTGAACCTCACAGGGCTACGGAACTGCCATTAGGGGTGTCAGCGAGTCCGCGTGTGCTGTTTTGTCGTCGGTCGGCGGCGCGGAAACTTCGCTCACATTGTGACACCCCTGGGGAGCCGCTCACCGAACTGTGGGATTTATTTGTAGTCTATTTGAATATAAAAATTCGATACAGTGCTGAATTATTTTGCACAAGCTTGTTGTATTGTTATTTTGCTTGCTTTGTGACTTTCTGACCCGAGTTTGATTATAAGCTTACTGAAATAGTAATGGAATAATCCTGTCTTCAGTTTCTTCGTCGCTTCTTTACTTTAGTCTACGTACCGAAGCGACTGAAATCAAAAATATCACTTTATTTCCGTGTCAGTGTTTAATTATTAAGAATTTGACCTTTTCTAAGTATACATTTATTGTATTTATGGAAATAAAGAGTTTTTGACTTTGACTTTGACGTTCAGTCATTATTCGTATAGAATGTAGTATAACAGTTAATCAATCATCAAAAGGTATTGTCAACGTTTATGGAAATGTATATTTATTTTGCCCCAAACAAATGTCAATTTTAAGCAACCCAAATTAACGTTGACCAGAGATTTGATCAAAGTACGAACAACCGGAAGTAAATGGTCCATTCAAAATTCCGAATGTCAGCCGAGTTTATCCGAAACGTCGTTTGTTGTGCTTGATGGATATTATGTTGGTGTGCCTGAGGTTTTGCGAGATGAATGTAGGAGTAATATTTTGAATATTAATTTATTGTATTAATTTATTTTTAGTTTTAAAATGCATAATGTTTTTATAGAATTTAATTTGTCTGGAATCTTTATAAATGATCAATCATTATTAGTTTTGCTTATTGTGTAATTTTATGTATAATTTTTTATGTTTCATTTGTTTTAATATATAGGTATTGTAATTAACTAGTGTAATTGGTTGTAATGTAATCGTGCTAGTTAATAATTAAATAAATAAAATAAATAAATAAATTTATTTGACCGTCTGTTCAATCCGAAGCATGTCAAAGTTCGCCATGATTGGGCAAAATGTGAATTCGCTCCCTATAGTGGTGGTCGTTGAATGAATGAACAGTTTTTTTTAACAGTTTGTTAGCCGTCAAATGTTAGACAGATTTACAGTCCTCTGATAACCTATGTTACATGAGAACGACATTTGCATCGCGCAGTCCAACGTTGAGCGTTGCCGAAACTGTTTCTCTAGCCAGCTAGCCACCCGTCTATCAAGCATTCCGTTCTCTTCACACTTGTTTGTATCGCTCATATGACTATTTTTCGCCATGCGTGCGACTCTATAACAGTTGAGTGGGCGGTGTTTTGTCTGAATAAACTCTATTGCAATGCACGTGCAATGTATTATTATTATTATATATATATTTAGTGGGCAAGTAGATTTTTGAATATTGATTGCTTACATTATTATTTATCAGTCTCGTTTGAAATGCACTTTGCGTAGGTCAAGGACGACCGATATGGGGCGGCGGGGGAGGTTGCGGGTTTGATTCCCACCTTGGGCTTGTACGATCTGCAAATGTTTGTTCCGGGTATTCTGGGTATTTTCTATGTATAATAAATAAAAATCTATCTATCTAATGTATTGTATGTATTAAGTATATCAGTCATCAAGTACCCATACTACAAGCTCTGATTTGCTTAGGTCTAGACTAGATGATGCTGTGTGGACTGTCAAGCATTATTTACATTATTTATTTATATATTATATAAAACACCTGTTATAAAATTACTTTCTAATTAGGGTGATAAGGATCGATTTAGAGGGTTAGGTCGATTGGCGAGCGATAAAATTAGTTTGGCTCACTTACTTAATGACACATTTTGTTTACGCATACTGACTTATACGCATACCTCATCAACGTTCAACGATCGATCATGTCCTGAACAGCATAAAGTAGTCGTAATTACACTGTTTTATAAACTAGTTTATCGTAGACGATAACGGTCTCGTTTTGTTGACTGTAAAAAAGTCGACGACCCATTTCTATCCCTAAGTAATGTTTTTTTCTTAGCTTAATAATAATAATAATAATGCTGGACAATCCTCACAGCATCATCTAGACCCAAGCCAAGCAGAGCTTGTGTTATGGGTACTAGATGAGATGACTGATAATACTTAGTACAACACATAAAAATATTCCATTGGAATTGAAAAAATAGACAGTTAAAGCACAAAAACAAAAGCCCAACCTCAATAGCCCGTTCAACTATATTTTTAAAGTTACAAGCTTGCATGGCGTCACAAAAGATGGCAGCACAATGTGCGCGCCTGGGCGGAAACTGCATCAGCTGATGAAGCCGTGATGAGAGTGGGTCTAGCACGGTTACGCAACGGTGTGACGCCGCTTTGTGCTTGCTGCTCTGTGGACTTTTTAAGAAATTTATCTAGAACTTTTTTTTTAAAAAAGAAGGTAGGAACAAACATCTGAACTTTTATATAAATTGAACTGTACCTTTTCGAGAAAGAAAGGAGGTTGAAACAATAATATAACTGTTTTGCTGTTTGCCCCTTTTCCAAATTTGGTAAACTAAACAGTGCTTCACAGTAAAAACCGTGGGAGATTTCATCTTCAAAGCCCTGTAAAAACTAACAAACTCGACGTCTATTTAAAGCTATTACCTAATTGAGATTCTTCATAAAGTCCCGGAAAAATCGATTACCCGGTTTTAATAAAAAACAAACGAAGGGGAGATCGGGACAAAACGTTATAACAGTCAAAAAAGCATGGATGTGAACATTTGTAGCAATAATTTGGCCCACAAGCCCGTGGGGTGAGCCGCGGCTGCTGTTGAAAGAATGATACATCATCAGACCAATAATAAATCACACATGATTCAATTAGAAAAATACGAGCGGCAAAACGTAGCTATTTTGTCGCGCTTTTCACTCGACACATTTGCAGGGTAATTTGACATATTGTATTGCATCATCAATCAAACACAATTAACAATGAGGTAGATACGTCATATCACAAAAAATCGAGTGTAGCCCTTAGAAGACTAAAGTATAAAACTATTTTTGATTTTGATCAATGTGACTGGTTATCCATCGATAATTTTGCTGACTCAAAGTTAATGTACTAGCTTATGTGAAGTTCCTAAAGTTAATAATTCCAATAATTTAAAACAGGCAATAATAACACTTTAAAAGTTTCAAGTGTTAAATTTGCAAATTAAGCGACTGTCAAAGAAGCCATCGTTTTCTGACATGTTCAATCAACACTTTAAAAGCATTTCCGTATTTTTCCTCGTCAAAGCCAAACATTAATACAGCTTTAACACTGAGCTTTCAGCACACTCAATAACTCATTGGCAAAATATAGCAGTGTCGAGGGGAGTAGGCACGGTGAGGCCGTGTCACGTGCCAGTAATGAGTTCAACCTCCCCCGCCCTCCCCTTGGAATTTCACACTGTATGTGCATGCTTCTCATTACTCGAATTTATGACTATTTTTCGATGGCAAATATTTATGTGATGCCCGCTTTGAAAATGAAGATAAAATGCAGGTACCTCTACGTGAGCTGTTCAAATATTTTCGAGAATATTTTTATGAGTTGGCAACATACTTACCTACAGGCATTTAACAACACTCAAGGCTCAATCGCACATATATATTACGACAACAGTTGGGATGCTAGATTAGATGTTTGACACTTCTAAAAATAAATAATAATAAATAAATTTCTCACTCTTTACGTCATAAGTGGGTGGTATCGAATGGATGGACTGAAATGTTTTCTATAAGTACCTAGTTCTACATCTTTTACCAGGACTAACGCCTACCAAGCTGCGGCCAGAATCTACACATTATGCAGGATAGAGACTAGCATCAGGTTAAGGTCTTCTAAAGCTTTTATGTAAGCAATTAAAGTGCTTACCTACCTTATTCTAAAACGGTATACAGACTCATATCTGATGGATCAAATCCTGTTAGCTCTTCACCTGGGAAAACATTAGTATACTTTATTCACTTTTATTCTGCAGCACAAACAATTTTGTAATTTAATCCGAGCCGAATACAGTTCAGTTTATAATACAATTCGAGAATTCGTAATATCCCAATAAAAGTTAGCAAAATGGTTGATAAGCTTTAAAGTCGGCGTGTTAAAGATCATTTTTCACTGCAGGTGTAAAGGAGCTTGGTAATGGGTATCCTTGAAGCCGCGGGCGCTTACCGGATTTACTCTGTTTGCACAATACTCGCTGCCCTTCGGCCGATGGGTGCGTAGAACGAGGAAGTATTGGAGGTGGCAAGGGTATCAAATATTAAACGGAACATGGCGCTTAATGACGCACAGGTAATAATTAAAAATATATTATTAATAATCTAATGAATAGATTGGAAGCCAGGATTATGTTTTTCGAGCCAGCCGCCTCGATTCTATCGTAAGGGTATCTCAACGTATAAATCAGTAATGTACTGTCACTATATACCTACCTTTTAGCGTAAGTATTCAAAATCACACTAAATTTTTTGTATAAATGTGATAGTATTAATGGTTGGATGTTGGTTACTTTTTTAAAATATCTATAATATCTTTTTTTTGCAAGAGGAGATCGGGCTGAACCGATTGGATATACCTGTGGGTTACTTTTCCCCATAAATCAAGTCTCCACGGGACTTGATAGAAATAACCTCAAATCATTTCCATAGAACAATGTTAAGATATTTGCTGACTTGGATTCGGATAACGTATCTATATTATTTTTCATTGTGAAAACGTGTGCTAAGCTGCGGGCAGATAATCAAATAATGGTTTATGAATTTACGAGTACATCCATTTTAAACTGGCTATGGTGTTCCTGCAATGCAGCGAAAAATACTCTTCAACTTCGTCACGATTAAATTATGATTGCCCCGTCTACAACTTCCAAGCTCTACATCCTACCTTCCGGTTTCCCTTAAAACTCAAGTGGCCAATTACAAATCAAATCTCCACCTCAGACTTAAGGACCCTTTAGCCTTTGTGCTCGTCCAACGTTTAGTAACATTGCGGAATGAGGTCCTGCTGGGTCTTGTGTAAATGCACCTTTAGAACTTTTTCGAGAGTTTAATCGATGATTGCAGAATGACGGTGTTTTAATGGGCTCTATAGGGATTGTTTAATCATGTGTAGGACCTACCATGCATTAATATTGTGTGTCAAGTAGGAAATAAATAAGCTCTAAGCGCTTATAAAAAAGTTTCTATAAATCGAGTCGTGTCAAACACAATAAAGCTAGTATTAAGTACAGTGTGCAAAAAAATATTTCGTTTTGTTCACGAAATGTTTCTAAATTATTAGGGAATTCTGAAATCGTGTTAAGGTATCGACTCGATTCAAAATTCTCTTATACATTTTTTAAACAAATTTCATTCAAAATTAAAAATCAATATAAAAAATTATTTATTTTCATAAATAAAATAAATGTACTGTACACTTAGAAAAGGTCAAATTCTTAAAATTAAACACTGACTTTGAAATAAAATGATGTTTTTTTTATTTCTGTTGCTTCGGTATGTAGACTAACAGTAAATAAGCGATTCGCTGTTACGACCAAAACTTACATATATAAAATTATAACTCTACTAACAATTAAAGTCTACTCTTCCAGACATTAATTACACAAAACGATACACAGAACCGTTTAAGTTAAAAGCCGACATTTGCTACAATTATACAGTTTAGTTTAATGTTCAACCCTTGACGGTTCCACTTCCGCTCATCGATTACTGCACCAGCTCATTCGGACATGACATGTGCTGCCGAATGGGTTAGCCATTTGTAATACTGGTCGGGCTAGAGGTTAAGGGCGGTGGTAGGTTCCAATCTCGACCACGAATGTCTTCCACCCGCCCGGCGGGGGTTAAGTTTTTCGTGCGGTATCTATGTATGTTGGCTGGGACTATTTCTTACCTGGATGCACCAAAAAGGCTGATGCAATTTTGAGATATCAAAATACAACAAGTATTTGCATTATTTTGAAACGAATATTTTAAGCCTTTATCATATATCATACACATTACATCAACAGCCTTAACTAGTACGCTGCTGGACACAGGCTCATATTTAAATCTCTATAATAGGTTACAAGTTACAAATGAGAGGAACTTGGTTTCAATTCAAGTAGTACAATGAGTTCTATTTGCTAATTTCTTTTTAGTCGGTCTCACACCTCCTGGATTTTATAAAGTAGTGTTAAAACACGATTTTGGCACTGCTTCGCTGCTGCTTTGCTGCTTTTTTTGCTGCTTTGCTGAATCTGACTCTAGTTATGTACAGCCACCGCCTAAAAGAAGAACAGAAGAAGAAATAGTTGAACAGTTAAAGACTCCAAAACCACGTGTACACACAAAATCAGAGAAACCGCTATACCACGCCACTCTTAACCAACACCTCCTCATAGTTACAAATTATGATTCGAACCTAGGAACGTCTGAATGGTAGATATCGGGCGAACCCGCAACTTGAGTATGAATTGACGTGAAATTTGCGTTACCTACTACTCGGTCGAGCGGGTTTAGCGGCTCTAGGAATGGTGTGGCTTAGCGGTTTCTGTGGTTTTGTGTGAACACGGGGCTTTGGAGTCTTCATCTGTATAGCTCTTTTAAGGATGACTCACGCTAGACCGTGTCGGGTCCGAGTCGAGTATCAGCCGTAGCACGGTCAACTAATATTACATAATATATTTTGTATGAACGCAATCACGCTATGCCGAGCGGCAACCAAGTGACGGCCGAGCAACGGATAACGGTCGGAAACAACTCGGTCCCCGCTCGGCTCGGCTATCGGCCCGTTGCATGAATACAGTGCCGCCGAGCTGCGCCCGAGCTGCACCCGCGCAGTCTTTGTGATTACAGGCACGGGACCGGCTCGGTGACCATGCTACGGCCGACACTCGGCTCGGACTCGACACGATCTAGCGTGTGTCGGCACGGGACCGGCTCGGTGATCGTGCTACGGCCGTCACTCGGCTCGGACCCGACACGGTCTAGCGTGAGTCATCCTTTAAGCGGTGACTGTACCTACTAAGATAATTTATATGTATCGTCACAACACAGAAAGCGCAAGATATTTCACATTAAATATTATTTCAAAGATACGAATCCCTGTATATTCGTTATTGGTAATTTACTGGCACTGTGTGAACTGCAGGCTGCCCATCATCAGGAACACGTGTGTAAAGACGCCAGGTTTTAATTAGTAAATAACCAATAACCCTGTATACGTTTAAGAGAACCACAAATGTTCCTATAGCTCATACACAAATTATCTTGTCCGCATAAAAAGCCTTTGGAGGCTGTTGATCCACTTGTTAACTATTGTAAACTGACAAAAGGAGAATAAAGGTTTGTATACACACACCACCACCTTAATTAACTTAAAATCAGTACAATAATTTCGCAAAATGCAACAAAACGAGAATAATTGTAATTTCGTACGAGTCGATGGCTCTATTGCTGTTGGGGATTGAGACCAAACTTTTTTCCACGCGGCTTTTTTGTGAATCTCCTTCACTGTAACAACCCAAAAGTCGGTAAATACCTGACAAAAGGGTCGACAATAGAGCAATGCCAATGTTTGGGGATGGATAAAGAGACGTCTCAGAAATGCTGCCATTGTGCGCAGGAGCATTGTTCTGACTGCTTCTTGCACAAAACCGCTCGGTAGCAGTCGGCGTACACTTCAAAGCACTATGTTTGCCTACAATATTATTTTTATTGCGGTAATTGTGATAAATTCTTTGACATTTTAATTATCTGTGAGAACTGAGACACCGGCGTCATTGACCCTTCGACTTTCTAATTTTTTAGTGGATTTTTTATTCTGTGTTTTATTTAGGTACACCAATTTTTTAGATGACCCCGTTTTTAAGATTGACAGTAAAATATACGGCAGATGAATAGGAAACGTGAAAGTGATTTTTTTAACGACATTTAAAAAAGTCATATTCCCACATAAATTCTGTTAATTAAAATATTAAGGTCTCACTGTTATCAATTTTGAACTCTCGTTTAATTCAAAGTCAACGTCTTTCTCAAAATTTATAGGTACATAAGTCGCCTAGACACATTAGGTACCTACCAAAGAAACGAAAGATAAAAGTTTACTATTAAATCAGTAGGCAATTCACACAACTTTACGTCTTCTAGATGTTTACTTACAATAGTCTTTATTTCAACTGGCTTTCGCGAGCGACTTCATACGCGTGTTTCCGCAACAAAAAGTAGACTGCACGTTTTTATTACCTATTCAGGTCGTACATCTTTGCAAAATTGTAGCTAGATTCGTTCAGCTTTGGCGTGAATAGGTAACAAAAAACCATTAGCGTGGGCACAGATTTTATAATACTACTTATGAATAATATAAATGTGAAGAAAATTTTCTTTACAATTAAAACAGTTGAGATAACGATGTGTTCCTGCAGACTGTTGCAAACCATCTGCATAGCAGCTCTACTGATCCATATCAATACTATTCCCAAGCGTCCCCAAGACGAATTAAATGTTAAATTATTTACTTAAAAATAAAAAACGCACTGTCAATTCTGTCTATCTACTCTACCTATACCTACCTACACTTTTTTCTTTCTTTGGCATATATCCCGTACCGATCCCGTACCGCATAATAAGTGGTAGGTACCAAGTAGGTACCTACCACATATTGCTCTTATGCATTTCTTCTGCGCGTAAAATGTTCTATTATTATATCTCTTTACTATTACCCCACATTACGAATCCATAGCCAAGAACCTATTCTATATAAGCGTGAAACGACATTATGACTTGAAATATTTAAATATGTTAAATTTTTTATTTGACTTATATCATATACAAACTTGTTTATCTTTTATTTACTACATGCGATTTCCAGTCCACATGTATTCAAATAATGGTCAATCCTGGTGTGGTGTGGAGTAGGTAGATGCCAAAAACCTTTCTTAGTGCAGTTCCCTGTTATAAAACCGATACCTAATAAATTTTACTACTCTATCCGCAAAAGTTAGCAAGCTTTAGGCCATAAACCTTGCAATTTTGGCCATTGGGTAGCAAACCCAGTTATGGACAATAGGCTCCACCTTCGTCTTTACTACACCATAGACAATATAGATAAGACTCAAAGGTGCCGGCAAAATGTGGTCTTATAGAAATAACTCGTTTTATGACCATAGAGGCAAAATATTTGGGTAGTCTTTTTTTTATCGAGGGGTGTAAAAGATTAATGTAGCATACCTAAAGACTAAATAAGAATAAGAATAAATAATTATTTATTCTTAGCCTAGGGATAAGATAAGTTGTTTTTGTATAATTTAGTAAAACCTGAGCTGGTTATGAGTGGTTCAGGTAATAATTAGGGTGTTAAATTAAAGAAAGCCGATTTTATCTTTATTTTGGTTTGTTTGAATGGATTTTACTTATAAATATGTATTTTCTTGTTCTTGGATATTTTTCTGATCACGAGTTACACTTACAATCGTAGTTATAGTGGCTCCAAAAATACTACTATATTTAACAACATTAAAGAAAGAAGGTTTGTTGTAGAAAATAGTTACTTATAACCTGATGATGATGATTTAATATTACCCTAAAAATTAATTTTAATAATTAAACTTCACCCTGCAAAACAAATCCAATAAAAAAAAATTGTACGTTTGTAGCGATCGTAGCAGCGTAGCAGTTTGCGTAGAGGCGACGTGTGTCTCGCGAAAAGCGCGGGAAACTCAATGGAAACTTGCTGGAAGTGCCGCCCCGCCCGCGCTCCGCCCCCTCACCCCTCTCGCTCGCACGTACCTCTCCCTCACACCGCACGTTAGCGGCTAACCACAGGACGCACCAACTATCAACTCGATGCAGTCACTTTGCTTCTTTTGGGAATTGAGGAAAAGTTTCAGGTATGGTGAAACTTTTTTAATAAAGGTTTTTAAATGTAGAGCAGAGTTTGGGAGTATGTCAGAGAAGCTTAAGTAAGTTATGCAGTAGATTTTGATTGAATGTTATTTTATAAAACCAAGATGCATCATAAAAACTATATTGAATGCCATGCATGCCACTGTAGTTCCTTAGTGCTACTGTAAAATATTACTTGCGTTACCTTAATTTACTTAATTTTTTACCAATCTGCAGTTAAATATCTAATGAGATAAAAATAAATGCCAGTGGAGGTGTCTGAAAGCTTCATCACAGGCATTCCTCGCATGTTCCAGTGAAATGGAGTGCCACCCCGCAGCACTCCCGGCAATTCCAAACATGAAATCATAATTTTTCATGAGCTCGTTGATAGGTTTTCGCCCGGCCGCGGTTTCCCGCCGCCCCGCATCCTAATTACTGCCGCTACGCGATACGTCACCACGGAGCTTCAAAAAAATCCACCCATCCCTGTCCTACCCGCGACTCTCTCGCGACCGCGTCCCGCTCCCGTGAGCATTTTTATAAAAACGCAGAGACCGACCGCGGTCGTCCCGCTCGTTCCCACCGCGCCACCGCATCACCCGTACCCTTCGTCTCCTTCCCGCTTTTTACGAGACGTAGGGGCCGCCACCCGGGTGGGGCGGCGACCGCGCGAACGCAAAATATTGACCATCGGAAAAAGTCGCGTCGTATCACAGTCATCAGTCTATACAGAGTTCCCGCGAGCACGCGTTCCTCGGCGGCACTTCGGAGCGCGTCGTGAGTCTTCGGCTTGCGGTCTGAGTCGCGCGGCCGCCCGTTTATTTTTCCGTCTCCCCGCCCGGCGTCTTATCCGCGCCCAACAAGTGGTGCAGTGTAGACGCGGCCGCGGCACACAACACGCGAGACGTTCTAACTTCGCACAACTTTTCTCCGCTCCGCGCGCGCACGCAACTCTTCGAGCTTACGCGTCGCGTGTTTACAACTTTTAGAACTTTCGTTAAGTGCGTACAGACTTTACGGTGTCGTGACAGGACGTTCAGTGGCGTGTGGTGTTAGTTGGGTTGACATCGTCGATGCACCTGCCGCACGCGAGCCCCCCTGCCTCCGGAATGGCGGACGTGTACTCCTACATCCACGAGTACTATCGGCAGAGCCATGGCGAGCTGGTGCCGACTGGCTCCCCGGCCGTGCTATGCTCTGCCCTCCCCGGACACTGGCGCTCCAACAAGTCTCTTCCAGTAGCCTTTAAAGTAGTTGCACTGGACGACGTTACCGATGGAACCTTGGTCACGATCAAAGCTGGAAATGACGAGAATGTGATGGCTGAACTGAGAAATTGCACAGCTGTGATGAAGAATCAAGTGGCGAAGTTCAACGACCTCCGTTTTGTAGGGCGCAGTGGTCGTGGGAAGTCGTTCTCCCTTACCATCACCATCAGCACCTTCCCAAGTCAAGTTGCCACCTACATCAAGGCCATCAAAGTCACAGTGGACGGACCTAGAGAACCTAGGACTAAGCAAAGTAAGTTTCTTATGTTCATTTTCTTATTTTACTTGTATTAGATTTCAACGCGTTTCTTGTGCTTGAAAGCTCAAGATTTCTTTTTGTTTCTTTTACATACTTCTTTCATAAAAAAATTATGTTGTGGAATCAACAAACTTCTATTTCTACTATCCATAACAGCAGTAGTAAAATTAATTGTCGGTCAACAATCATAAAGTTACAGTCAATAAACTTTATAACGAGCAAATCCAAACAACATTTGACATTTCTGTTTCAACGGAGGACACACTGAAACAATAAAAACGTAGGTACGTAAAAAGGTACTTCATTTACGTCATTTACGTACGTCCAACAGCTCCCATACACCTACGCGATACTAAACTTATAGTTGCATGGCATTCGCCTAATTTGGCTTGGAAAGCTAGTTTTTCAGTAAAGCTACATTTTCAAAAGATTTTTATTCATAAAACGTGCGCGTGCGACTGTTCTGGCAATTAGCCAATCCGCGTACCTACTCGAGGTCAATTTCGCGGCGCCGCGGTTTCTAACCATTGTCATGTCAGGCGATTATAATTCGATAGCATTTTAAATCTGGTTTTCTTTATTGTGTGTGCCAATTTTATGCGTTGGGTCGCCATGGCTACCTGGGTTAGCTAATGAAATAATATTACAATCTCAATCTTCTTCCATCATTTTTATCATCTAACTTTCTTTTTAAATTTATTTATGTATCAACTTCACAGATAGATAAATAGGTACCTACCTATTTATCTATCTGTGAAGTTGATATATAAACAACATATAACATATAAGTACCTACTTATATGTTTAGTACTGTTTATCGTACCTAACAGAGGCTAGGTTATACTAAAAATTAGAGCGAGTGGGTCTGTCCGACCATCACAGACCAACAAACAGACACAAGGAATTGACCTTTTTAGGGTTCCGTACTCGAAGGGTGAAAACGGAACCCTGTTACTTGTCCGCTGTCCGTTTGTCCGTCCGTCCGTCCGTCCGTCTGTCACAGGGCTCTATCTCAGGGACCGTAAGAGATAGACAGTTGAAATTTTCAGAAAATGTGTTCTCTCTTGCCGCTATAACAACAAATAATAAAAAACAAAAATAACTATCCAAATTAAACGGGGCTTTCATACAAAAAACGTAAATTTTTGGCTTTTTTTGCTAAAATAAAGTTAAAATTTTTAAGGGGGTCCCCAACAAGTGAAAATTTGCTGTTTGAGAAAGTTGCTTTATTTTTACGGTACGGAGCCCTTCATGTGTGAGTTGACTGGAACTTCGCGGCTTATTATGTAATTTTACCTTATATTTAAACTAAACTACGTATTAAAAGCTGTAAAATATGTTTTACTTCGGTTACATGAGGTCTATTTTAATTCTCCAAAAAATACAATCGTTGGTTTCGTTTCTTTTTTTTTGTGCAAGTTGGTACTCTTGTTTGGTGTATTAAAATAGGTACACCAATTGGCCGAATCAAAACACGCAATTTCGTATTGGAGAATTAAAATAAACCCGAGCACCATCAAAATGGTTGATTCGTGTTAACTCGCCTCCACCACGGACATGTGCACCGCGACGTGAGAAACCCTCAATCACTGAGACATTTATCGCTGCAGTAATCTCCAACTACTCCGAGAATTACAATGGCCAAACAATACGAAAATAACTCCGATTGTCGTACGTTAAGAAGACGGTACAACAGGCAGTTTCCTAAGGGTGGGTTCTAAGGTGTATTCTCTAAGAGACAATCACGTTTAAATTAAATACAAATTATTTTAAGGTTACCAACATCTATGTAAAATAAATCCAATATATGCACGTGCCTGTACTGGGACGAAATATGCAACTTTAATATTATATTACTACAATTTGTGGTAATTGGACTTGTGTGTACTGAATTACTGATTAGGACGATCGGCAGCTTTGAGCTTGAGTTGTGAAAGATATTCTAAAGATTTCTACAATATTTATGTAGCTATAATGCTAGACTGTGTAAGTTGCTATGATTCCGTTATAGCCAGCTTCAATTCAATATCTGTTGTTCAAGTTCCCTGTTAATTTACCTCGATGTTCAGCAAAACTTTCGCTTTCAGCGGCACCAGAAACCGCAACTCTGCCTGTAGCTAGCATTGAAATCCACCTTAGTGTGAAAATGCTTTCAAACTAGGAAACAATTTAAATACTTAGATGGTTTTGACATTTTGACGAATATGTTCTTGAATTGAAAGAGAACTCTTTTTAGGGTTAAGCTCGCCTTTGCCATAAACTATCTAAATTTAAGTTTTACTAGAAAAAAATAAAGTTATAATCAATTGAATTTAACGTAAACTTATGTTAGAACCTAAAAATCCTTCTACAACTTTTTCTACGTCGAAAATCCTCTGGTAAGAATTACCAGTGTAAAAACTCCTTATGAGATGTATTTAAGGATATAAGTGCCCTGTTTTGACGCGGGTGGTTATTAATGGTTATTGGTTAGACACGGTTTTGTACTTTTTCTCGAGCTTTGTGTAAGAGCTGGCACCAATTAAAAGGGTGTAAATCGCTTTATAAAGTTTCCAGGATGAGTTAAGTGAAAAAGGATATACTTGAATCTAAAATTAAACAAGCGATGTAAACCGAAATAGCCCTTATAACCAGATTAGTAAATGTTTTCGTTGGTATAATTGCATATTGTAAAATAAATTATGTATATTGACTTAGAAAATATTTAAGAAATCTCAACGCTAGTAAGAGCTCCTTTGACGAGGAGGCTGAAATGTTTAGGTACGAAGTAAAAAAGTAAATGAAGAAACTAAAGCTGAATTCATAATATTAAACACCACAAATCTATTTTAACCGAAAGCCAACCGTCTGTGTAAACAAAATGTGCCCAAACTTCGGCCAATAATAAAAAGGCAGTATGCGGAAAAACTAACATCCTAGCGTCGTAAAGATCAAAGCAAGTTGATAAAGCGATCAATGTGCACCGACTTAATGACCGCGTTACAGCACTAATTAACAATAGTGATGTGCGAGGGTCACTTTTCGGCTTTCTAGGATTCTTTCGGGCATTTTGTTAGTATTGGTTGGTCATATTTCAGTTTTCTAGGTGATTTCGGTTATTTTGGTATCACTATTAGTCGGTTCCATTAGAAACGGCTGGGACAGTAAATCACACTTATAAAATAAGTAAATGCGAAAGATTGGATGGATGTTTGTCACGCCATAAAAATTAAACCGATAGGGCTGAAATTTTAAAGGTAGCTCTAAGTCAGGAATCAATAAGGGCTATTTTTTTATGCCATAAAACAGTTCCAATGGGATAGAAATAACCTTTAAACATTTCCATAGAAACAAATCGTGCGAAGCCGCGGACTAGTAAATAAATAATGCTGGATTTTGTCAACATCTAGCCCCAAAATAAGCATGCTATATCAAACGATGTACAAAGATTGCGTCGGTGTTAGCAGAAATTATTTATAAAAAGATTTTTTTTTCGAAAAGGCAATGTCCTTTAATAACAAAGAAAATAACAATCAAATAATAAAAACAAATAAGAACTAGTATTTACAATTGGAACAATTAAGCTAACTGTAGACTGTCGCAACCAATCAAACAAACAAAGGTATACCTACCTATTCAACAAACTCCATACGGGTATACCCGTACTAAATAGTACTTATAAATATACAAAGTACTTATAAGTACTTTGCAGAAAAAACGATTCGGTTAGATACTGGGCCGAATTTCTGTTGACTTTACGCCGTAAATTACCTACGTATTTACCGACAGATAAATTTAGTTGCGCTATGTTTACGAATTCTTGGCGAGACGCGATTAAACATTCGCGTTTCTTTTGTGATCATGACATTGAAATTAAAATTATGAGTGTTGCATTGTTACTTACATTATTTCGACTTCTGTTACCTACACTTAAAGTTGTTGGTTGACAGATAGCCCAAGAGAAAATGCAATCATAAAAATTCTTGTCTTTTGTTAATTCATGTCAAAACAATTTGTAAAGTACTTATTTGTAGTGCATATACTCAAGCTAAAACTTTGATCACACATCCTTCGGGTTTCATAAATCCCAACAATTCAAAGTTAACTGAGCACTTGCATCGCCAGCGGTTACCAAGTTCCTCGGCGCGGCCACGGTCGAGTAACAGATGTAAACAATCTCTGGGCCGCGTCATAAACTCTCGTTTGATCTCCCCGCCGCCCCCTCACTTACCCCTCGCTTCTAAAATATGGATTTTATGTCCCTGCTAGTTGCTAAAATACCGCATCCACACCCAGCAACCCTCATAACAAACTGGCCTAGAGTTCCCTGAAATTATTGGGTATCAGAAAATCGGCAAACTTTCCGTCCGCTAGAAACTTAGAAGAAACAGATGTTTCGGTCATATCGACGACATCTTTTTAACCTTTCGTGCCATCCAAATTCTCTGATCTGAGACTGTGATGAATTCTAATGGAAACATAAATCAATACAGCACAGACAATTAAACAAACACACCAAGACGTTATAAATGCGGCGTAGTCGCCGCCCAGCCGTCGGAATTATGAGCCATAACTCTGATTCCATTTGTTTAGCTCACGACTCTCCTCTACATTAATTTATAGCGACAGCAGCTCGCATCTCATCCCGTTATTTAATGCTCGTTTTGACACTCAAACGTCGTATTGTTTATTATCCGAGCGGTGCTGATCCGGCCACGAGCCTTTTGAATCAAGGCACATTCTCAACCGATTGTACATTTTTAGGTCGACGGTGATTAACGGAGTTGGAAATAACTTTATAGTTCTTAACTGAGATGTCGACTAATAAAATACATTCCTTTCTCTCGGCTATTGTCTTTTAGAATAGACAGATATCTCTATCAAAATAGATATAAATTATTCAATGATTCACATCGGATCGTTCATGATATGATAGCATAATAAATCATCAGCAATTAGACGTTCTCCGTTAATATTCAAAGCCCCGCATGTGCTACATTTCGGGACTGTATTAAATTGAATACTGGCATTAACAAATGGAGCGGGTCGTTTCCGAGAGCATTTAACTTATTATTGCAGCATGATGGCTGCGCTCCTCACCGAGCCACCGCCCGCCGGAGCGCGGGTGACAGCTACCGAAACATCCATCACGCTCTTCATTTAAAATACCCACGATTTCGGAAACCCTCTCACGGAACGTTCGCTAATCCCGGCTAAAGGGGTTCCCTAAATAAAGTAATTGTTTTGTAAACAGCCGTCACAAAAGACTTGTTTATAATCAGCCTACTCCAATAAAGAGCTCGAAACAAAGTAGAAGAGCCTCATAAAAGGTTTATCTCGCAATAAAAATCTACACACCTGATCAATAGATCGAGATTAAAAACGTAGTTAACCTAAAATAGTTCGGCTGGCGTCTTTAGTCTATCGATTAAACAAATATAAGTTCGCTGTGAAAGGCGAAAGGCAACGTGAAGGTGGAGGGTCGTAAAAACGTATGGCACAGAGGAGCCGGCTAACTGCAGTAGTAAAACTGCTCGTATTGTATACATACCCTTGTTATAGTCGGCGGGCGCGGTAAACAGTGCGCTGTGTCGCCGCCTTGACGGCGAGCCTTTGTGAGTTTACTGCGATCGGACGTGGCCGGCTGAGACGGGGACATATGTCCAGCATAGGATCCATCACTGAAACGATTCACACACAAATGTCTTGACTAGAAAAACAAACACAAACTTCAAACTATGTAACGGATCTCCCTCAAGCGTTTTTGTTCTCTACACAACTCATTCAATAGGTCATTGTATAGCATAACTAAACTGCTGTTTGTTTTGATGCAGGTTATGGATATGGTCATCCAGGTGCTTTCAGTCCATTCCTACTGAACCCTGGCTGGCTCGACGCGGCATACCTCAATTACGCCTGGGCAGATTACTTCAGGCCACCACAAAATGCTGCACTTGTCAAAGGTATGTATTAATTTATACTTAGATGTAGTAGATAACATTTTACGGTAGCGAAAACTACTCTAAAACTGACTCTAGATCCTGTAAAAAACAAAGTCAACGAAATGAATTTTGCCTTTAATAGTTCTCAATCACAAATCCCAATCGAAAAGGAACCTTATACAATCAGCTCTAAAATAGAAATCAACGCGTGGTATTTCTTAATTTAAAAATTCCGTTCAGCAAACACCACTCAAAAACATGTTGCTCGGCTTGGAACCGCCCCTCAAGGCCGTAACAACGCAAAGCGGCTCAAATAAAAGGAGCATCTCTTGAGCTCTGCAAAACAACACCGGTCCGACCGAAGCAAAACCACCCGCTGAAGTCCGTCGGGTGCTGGGGGGGCTCTCAGAAAAGGGGTAAAAAAAACTGCCTTCACGTTCGAGAGAGTGTGGAGTCAATTTTATTCCAATGTAGGCGACCACGCCACGGGCCACTTTTTGCTTCCGTCGCAGGCGCTAGGAGCGATGTACTCAAACACCTACGGAGTTTTATTAAACGTACCGGAGATGGCGCATCGCAGAGATATTCATGAACTTTAATAATTGGGCGCATTGTTTTGCATTTCCTTTTCCCCGGCTTCCTGCACGGAGCTGAGCCATGTCAGAGGGAAAATGATCTTGTTAATTTCGTACTCGCCATGTTGTTGATGTATTTTATCGCTATAAAGTTATGAATATTTGAGGAAACATAATAGAGTATAAGGTTATTAACAAAACATTTGACACCATGTTAAACCTCATTAATACAATTTCAAATTAACGAAGGTACAAAGCAAAACAGAATCAAATTCTGCGATTGGGAATCACCTCAATCAGGCGCGACGCCGATATTGGCCCCCACCTCGCCAAATTACCCCCTTGTTACGGCCACCTTCCACCCTCGTTGCCTTTTAAAGTGGTCTGCGCACTGCCACTGCTGCAAACAGAAAAAGTGCAAAAGAGTAACGAACGAAGCACCACCTCCGCTCTTTGTGGCCCAATCTGCGCCTTCGTCGTGTCCTTTTTACACGCCTGCTTCTCTTACACGATATCGAGAATCAAAGCTGGCTGCAAGAACTTTTCGGAACAGCTGCTAATGAAAATTTCACGTTGTGAGCCCTCTTTGTCCGCGCGCGGAGATAGGTGCTCCTTATCGCGATGCAGCGGGCTTTGTGCCAGCGGCCGGGTGGCGTGCCCCGCATCCCTAATGCGATACACTCCGCGAACACTCACTCCTACGAATTACGATGTCGTGTCCGTCGCAGAGCAACGTACGGATAAATAAATATTGCACCCTCACCCTCTTTATATCTCACTAAAAAAACATCCCTTTCGGTACAGCCGCCTTTAAACGCCTACAGATTGTACATTATCCTTAGTACGATTATGCACCCCCGTGTAGAGGGAATCGACGGAGTGCCTGCACCCCCGGCGGCCTCGCGGGGCTCGTCGCTCATATTACGTCATGTTGCCAAATCAGACGTCGGTAGCTTCTACCGAATACATTATTAACACAAATCCATTAAGGTCTTATTTTTCTTTGCCAACAGGTGGCTCAATGTCGATGACGACTCCTCCCGTGCCATTACCAGGATCGGATCTGTTCCCCTTCCCTCCGGCGATGGCGAACATTCCCCCGGCTGGACTTCTCCCACCACCCGGCGCGTTCTTACCTCCGAATGGACTACTGCCATTCACTCCGCATCCTGCTGACTTAGCGATTAAGTCGCTTCCACCGGAGCTGGCACTGAAGACCGGCATGAACCCCTACGACGCTTTACGGCATTTGCAAAGTACCGTTTCGCCAATGGACACATCGAGCGCTCGGCTATCACCGACTAGCAGTAGACAGAGCGGTAGCCCACGCAGCATGATCAACGGGAGTCCAGATAGATCAAAAGCTGATACCAAATCAGAAGTTAACTCGATCCACGATGCGACCATCACCGATGAATCTGACGAGGAGCCGATTGAGGTTGTGAAGTCCGCATTCCACCCGACACGGCCTGCGAATGTGGAACTACAGGAGATGAAGCGGGTCCAAGCTGCGGATTCCACCGTGGCAGACAGGCCTAGAGTGCGCAACGAGCTGAAAGTACCATCGCAACGAACTACCCGAGTGTTATCCACAAGCCCGACCTCGACTAAACTCTCTAACGGGACGATATCCACGCACAAATCAGTTTGGCGGCCATATTGACAATATAGTGGCGAATGTGGCGATGTTCATAGTGTAGTTACCGCTAGCGGGGTTGTTGAAATGTGATAAACAAATGAGCTTGTAAATAGTTATTAGTAAAATGACATTGATTTTATTTCAGATATTTATTCATAGGTCTATTGTAAAGTAGGTAGTGTATAGGGTTAAAGCAAATAAAAGAGTTTGTAAATGTTGATAGATGATTTGTTATTTTATTGTAAAAGCTTGATGGAAAATATTATTTGTATCTACTTATAGCATAGCCTTGAATCGTAAATTAGTTTTAGGTTCTTGTAAGTTTGTAGAAGTTAAGAGGTTTCTACTTCTTCGAAAACGACTGATTACTTTAAACCAGTTTTGCATCAAGCTGGCGATATGTAAATTGTAAATTAATGTAAAAGATCTTTATTAGCAATTGTAAAGTCTGTCAATAATCGATGTTTTATTGCTATGTAAATATGTACCTATATAGAATAGTTGAAAAATTTAAAGAAAATATGAAAAATTACATACAATCTTTTTTTACGACCCCCATATTAGAAATATTTCATGTTTGTTGTGGTTGCATAAGTTCGCAAACGAAAATCACTAAGTAAGCTAAGTTTCGAGCTGAGCGCCAATTAAAAAAAAGCTTGTTGATGTTATAGAAGCTTAAACCTTTTTCTATTTTATTAATCTGTATAAGATTAATAAAATAGAAAAAGGTGTAGTTACCATCTTATAAATCACAGATGCCTAAAATTGTGATTGAAAATACTAAAACGAATGATTTGATTTGATTTATTGAACAATATTGTCTGCTACATCCGCAGAAGACCAGCGCTATGGTAAGATCTGCGCTACCATAGAGACCGATTTTGTCAGATTAAGAAATCTTAAGTTTATTTTCTGCCGATTTTGTCTGTATGTTCTGGCAAAATAACTATCTCTTACTTTTACTTTTCTTAACTATATGAATAGTTGAAACTTAGCTTGTCGTATATACATATAGCCCCTCGCTCGACCGCGGCAGCGCCGCCGCCGGCAATCAGCTAACCGGATTGCGAGCGCAAACACAATTGTACAATCCGATCATGATACGCTTCAGGTGACACACTGACAGTTACTTTTATATATAGTTACTAGTTGTACCCGTGGCTTCGCCCGCGTGGAAATTGATTACACACCCCCTAGGGGTAGTTTTGTGAAAAATTAAAATACCCACGTGTATCATTATTTACTTTATAATTTATATATTCCGAGTTTTGAGTGAATCGAACCAAGGAATAATCATTTTCCATAGAAACTTTACCACCCTTTTAAAATTCCTCTGAGGTTAGTTTTTGAAAATAAGGTTAGCCTATGTTATATTCTAGAACTTAAACTATCCATGTGCCAAATTTCATTTAAATAGGTAAAGTAGTTACAAATATACGTGGTAACAAACATTCACACGAACTTTCGCATTTATAATATTATTATAGTATGATGTATTGATCCAACGTGGTGTTGAACTTTCATTGTTAGCTGCAGCAAATAGACAAAGCAGATATCCATTGACGAGAGATGCTAATTTTTTGTCCTCAGAACGGAAAAAATAACGTAATGGTAGAGTCACAATACCAAACTAAAGTTTCGCACGCGTTCTTTCAGGATATAAAGCCCATAATTATTCAGGCCTAGAACTACCTCTACGCCAAATTTCAGCCCAATCCGTTTAGTAGTTTTGGCGTAAACAGCTAACAAACATCCAAACTTTCGCATTTTTAATATAAGTATGATATAATTAAAACAACCACGATTATGAAATGTCCATGAGCCATGTCAAAAGCCCGAAAAGTAAACTTTCTACAAGCTCTTACGAAAGGGCTTGAAGTTTTGAACCATGAATAGAGAGTACAGAATAATGTAAAGTAAGTAGGTAGCACTCCTTCATTACCAGTCTTGATTCGCGCGTGTCCAGCGATACGCTTTTTGGTGAACCAACCTCTGTGCAAATAGCCTGGGAGATGTGTGTCAAAAATCACTCCGGAACCGTGGTCCTACTGCGATCTCACACTGGTGGGACAAAACTTTTTCGTGGTCCCACCAAACACACACTTGACCGTTTTGTTACAATATGATATGTAAAATTGTATGTTATAAAATAATAAGTAAACGAGATTAACTAGTAATAATGAAAAGGCAATAAAATTAGAATTAATTCCATTCTGAAATTACGCCGTGAAGTAACTGCATTTGCAGTTCTATAATTTCGTGGTCTTTTTCTATTACGATTTTCGTTTTTGTAATGTTTTATTATGAATAATGTATATGATATGCTGAGATAAATGTTTACAAGTTTGGGCATAGGGGAAAAGAAACGAATAACTCCTCCTAAGTGATGATAGTCATATTTATTTATTGCATACACAATATACACATAACTGTAATTGTCCAACATTATCATTTAAAAATTCGTTTTAATAGAAATAGCTGTATACTAGCTGCTTCCCGCGGCTTCGCACGCTTTATTCCGGAATAAAAAATAGCCTATGTCCGGCCCCGGGATACCATCTACCTCGCTGCCAAATTTCACCGAGATCCGTTCAGCCGTTTTTGAGTTATAAATACAGTGACTTCTTAACGACTTTCTTTTATATATATGTATATAGTGATATATTGAGATGTAAGTTAGATCAAAATTATTCTGTATTGACAAAGAAAATTACAATTCAATAATAAAAACAAATTAGAACTAGTATTTATCAGCTAACTGCAGACTGTTGCAAACAATCTGCAGGTAGCTCAACTGATCCATATCAATACCAGTCGGAAGCGTAAGTTAGTAATAATTAATTTTAACTTTTTCCCTGACTTCGGACGGTGAGTTAGATATGCACATTATCTCGAGGCCTAATTTATATCCAGGGACCACCTAGGGAAGACGCGGCCAAAAGCTAGAATACTAAGTAAATATTAGGTTTCAAAAAATTTATCCGATTGTAGGTAGAAAACTGATAAACAGTTATGTGAAGTTCATTATGTTGGCATGATCAGTGATCATGCAAACATGAATCACGCAGTTGTAAATAAATTCGTTGCTCAGAAGACTTTAATGTTTTGACAAGATTCAACTGATGCGCTCAACGCAGAAATCCATTGGCGAGACACCTGGTACTCAATAACATAGAATTTACACCGCCAGCTTCTAATTTTTACATTCATAATGCTCGACCATCCTATTTGGCCGTATTAAAAACTTGTGGCCAGACGTACTGCGTCCGTGCGCGCATTTTGAAATTTTGTGTGAATGCGAAGGTTTGAATAGGACTGATTACTATGGAGCTGTGGTGGGCACAGATGGTTATTACGCTAATTATAGGCAGGTTTTAATTTTGCGAATTAAATAGTATACCTATAATATGGATATAGTGGAGTGGATAATATGAAGATAGACGACAAAACGTATAAAACGTCGCGGGTAAAAATACGAGATAAGGTACTTGGACAGTATCTTACGAGTAGCATCTATCTTTACGACTGCATCAAATTAACCATAAATAAAATAAATCGAAAGTGTTTTTTTTTCACCGGACGTGTCGAATGGCAGAATATAAATTATTTTTATTTTTTGAGACAATCTTAAATTAGGCAGACCGTCAGCACAAGAAAAAATTTTGTTGATAAGATAGTGTCGTCACTATAAACGATTCTGTGAATTTAATTTTCTGCTTCACACATTTTAAGCAAGTACACATGCTAACTTATTAACAATAAAAAATTACAATTAAATAATATAAACAAAGAAACTCATACAGATATTATACTTTCCTATCTAATTTTGTTAAAAAAATCTGCCGTTTCTGATCGAAATTAAAATACAATTTAGATTAATTCTAAAACGTTGAACGAAATGAACCCTTCTAGCAAAAGCTCCATTTAGGTGTCGCATTGCAGGAACCGCGGCTTAAAGGTCGTCCTCGCCGCGAGGCGACATCACATATCGATAAGACCGGCACCCACGTGCTTTTAGGCTGTATCTACACGGTTGTACCTAACAGTTATAAAATAATAGGAAATAATAACGAAACGTGATACTAACATCGGAGACATATCTGCGGTTGGCTTAGCCGATGAAGATGACTATTGATGTACTGGTCATGGAAGGTAATCAGGAGATCAGGCTTTGGCAGTAGCATTCAGCTGGGTCCGATGTTAATATCTTCACTGCGAAGTACTATCAGCAATCTATCTAAATTGCCAATTCTAGCATTTACGATAAAATTTATAAATCGGATCGGATCATGCTCGATCGGATTGCGCTGCGTCACACCACACCACCATCCGTCACATCTAGAGGTAGAGTCAGAAGTCTGAACATCTAACAGTCACCTTATGTGACTTAGAACATGTCAAGGAGGTTCTGAAACAGAATGGCTGCAAGAAGCGTATCACGATGTGCAACTCAATTAAGTTCAAAGAAAAACACTTTATAAGTTAGCGTTTAAAACTCACGTAAAATGGCACTTTACTTCCATGTCTATTTTAAATTTAAGAATTTTAGTTTTTCTGAGTGTACATAAATAAAGATATTTTTGTTATATATTGTTTTATTATATTTACCAATATTGCCAAGCCTCGCCAAGACCT
This sequence comes from Eupithecia inturbata, assembly GCA_963662085.1. Taxonomy (NCBI): domain Eukaryota; kingdom Metazoa; phylum Arthropoda; class Insecta; order Lepidoptera; family Geometridae; genus Eupithecia; species Eupithecia inturbata. Next base: position 9,176,107 of record OY759195.1, read on the forward strand.
ACATAGCTTTCATTAATTTAGAAAAGGCATTTCATTTGACAAAGTAGATTGGAAAAAGATGCGTTAATAAACATTGGAATAGATTATAGAAATAGGAAAATAATATATTAGGTCCTTACATATGAAATTGGCGTTTTGTATGGGAGGAACAAAAAGTCGAATATTTTTTAATATAATATATTTAATTAATCAAAGTATGAACCATTATTTTCTATGCACTTTTACCATCTTATAGGTAGTTCATTGATCCCTTTACTAAAAAAACCAGTCGGACGGGAATCAATAAAATCTTTGAAGGCGATTTGGACTGCCCCATCGGAGTTGAATTTTTTCCCTTGCAAGAAGTTATCCAAATTTCGAAAAAAATGGTAATCTGTTGGAGCAAGGTCCGGGGAGTACGGAGGATGTCTTAGACTTTCCAATTGAAGCTCTTCTAATTTAGTAGCCGTCTGTTGCGCAGTGTGTGGTCTAGCGTTGTCGTGAAGCAGCAGTGGCGTGGAGCGATTGACCAGCCTAGGTTGTTTAGCCGCTAGCTTTTCCATCATGGTTTGCAATTGCTGACAATAGACATCAGCCGTAATAGTCTGGCCAGATTTGAGAAAACTGTAATGAACAATACCGGCACTAGTCCACCAAACGCTTACAAGTAACTTTTTTGGGGTTAATTTTCGCTTGGGGCAGGATTTGGCTGGCTGGCCAGGATCCAACCATTGCGCTGAGCGCTTCCGATTATCGTAAAGAACCCATTTTTCATCACAGGTAATGATACGGTTTAAAATACCTTCATTATTGTGCCGGTTTAGTAATGTAACGCAGCAGTCGACGCGCGTTTGCCGGTTTGCTTCAGTCAATTCGTGAGGTACCCACCTTTCAAGCTTTTTAATCTTCCCAATTTGCTTCAAGTGAATTAAAACAGTTTTATCACTAACATCGCAGCCTGCAGCTAACTCGGACGTGGTTTGCGATGGATCCGCTTCCACAATAGCCTTCAACTCTTCATTATCAACTTGAGTCTCAGGCCGTCCACGGGGCTTGTTCTGCAGGTCAAAATTTCCAGAACGAAAACGTTGGAACCAAAAACGAACTGTGTTTTCTTTTGCAACACGACCGCCATACACATCATTCACCCTTCGAGATGTTTCCGCAGCACTAGTGCCACGGCGGAACTCGTACTCGTAAATAATGCGATATTTTAAGTTTTCCATTTTGTAAAATGAGTGACGCAAACAGAAAAAAACAGAAGAAAAAAAACAAATGAATGACGATCATCGAAGCACAAATACATGAGTAAGGAATTCCAAATTCAAATTTGTACAGCTATAGTGTACAAATTTGAATTTGGAATTCCTTACCAAAGAGGAGAAATTTGTGATTAAAGTGGCCAGTACGAAAAACGCCAATTTCATATGTAAGGACCTAATATTAGCTGTACAAAAACCAAGAAACTATAACAGAAGTTGGGAAGGAAAGAGTCAAAGCCAAGGTCAGACAAGGAGTTACAAGGTAGTTCACTTTTACTCTGTATATATACAATTGAATATATTCAACATCTTCATAAAAGCAGCTATAAAGAAAATATCCGAAACTTTAAATAGTGGTGTAAAATTCAACGGGGAGACGATCAAGTTCATAAGATTCGCAGATGATATAGCGGCTATCGCGAAGACAAAATATGACCTACAAGATTTAATTTCAATTAAGTTTACCATTTTTATCCATTGTTTAAATTCTGATACTGATAGGAATTTCGCACCCTACCACGTGTGTACGGGGGCCTACTCTGTATTGTTGCAGGACGGAAGGCCGGAGCTGCGGGCCGCGGGCGTCGTGCAGATCATCGATAAAAAATCTAAATGGAGACCACTCTAAATTGCGATTTTATGTACGGCGTGAAAGGATAAAATGGTCTTTGTGATGGAAAATGGTAGGACGTTGTAGATATCGTTGGATTACGGCGATTAAAAACATAAAACTAACCTACTAGGTTGATGTACTCGTAGATAGACTGGACAGAACACGCATATACCAACAATAAGAGTTTAATTGGAGATCAAGACAAAATACAACACAAAGTATAAAATATGACAAAGTAAAATAAACAAAGGTTTTAATGAAACTTTTGTAGTTTGACAAATTCATTAAGAATGTAACTAAACATGGGTTGATCATTCGATGCATACAAAGACGACCTAAACTCAGTTCTAAAAAAAATGCGGCTCTGAGAACCTTGGAATATTCCTGTAAAATATGAATAACATTATTGATACCGAATTTGTGAAAAACGCGATCACCGTACCGAAGTCAGAGGGGTGACAGAGGACTCACTGGACAATGGCGCAGAAGAAATCACAGATAAAATTTTAATGCCTGTATAAAAAGGCTATAAATTTGATTTACGCGGCCCGAGCCCCCGTAAAACAGGGTAATATCGAAAAATAACACGCGATAATGTTGGCTTACAAAGGGGTTGGCAGGAATCGCAGTATTAGACGATATTTGCGTTGCGAATACGTATGTGCCGTGCGGCCGCCCCGGGGCTACGGGCTTAGCGCAGAATAGAATCGCAGCAACGAGAAAAATGTTAGAGCTGAATCAGTTAGTGGTCTATGTCCGCGCTATCGAGCGGTTCGGAATTGAAGGTTCAACTAAATTGATACAGAAAACTCCATAAACACATAACCTTTAGTTTTTGAACCCTTTTGAAATAAACAATACTTTGTTAATTTTTTTTAAATTATGTTTTGTTATAGGTACTTAAGGACTTACTAGTTGTAACTTGTCACGACGAATCAAACGAGCCCCCAAACGTGATTACGCGATTACGCGATTACGTCGTTATAACACAGAGTTCCTATGACCACCTTCCGGCGTCATCATCAGATCAGGTCTATGCCAGCATAATATTTAATTCTCATCCGATTGACATATGCATGCCAAATTTTAGCTCAATCGGAAACCGAAAAGTGCGACAAATTTAAATTCTTTAAATCATTTTTGCGTTAAATTATTTATATAAATAAATAATGCTGGACAATCTACACAGCATCATCTAGCCCCAAGCTAAGTAGAGCTTGTGTACCAGATGACTTATATTCTTAACACAATACAACATAGGTAGTTATTTTCTATTATACATTCAAAATACCCAGAACACCCGGAACAAATATTTGCAGTTCGTACAAACCTTTGTTCCAAGGCGGGAATCGAAGCCGCAAGCGGACCATCCAGCGTCGCAGTTGGACCATCGGCCGCTGCGCCACATCGGTCGTCATATTTAACTTGCATGTTTTGATTATAGACAGACAACGAGCAAATGAAACTAAATAAAAACTGGAAATAAACAATACTGGTTATCTCAATCATTATTTTTATCAACAAGAATATTTTCCTTATGAAAAAATTAGTCCATGCTTGCCTATTCAACTAATTACGCCTCTCGAACTCTGAAGGGGCCAAAAATTCAAACAACCAGCAGATTCACCTCATAAAATACATAAAAAATTCGCAAAGAAAGCTCTTTGAAATAATAAATTCCTTATTGGGCTGAGGCAGGAACACAAAATGAGTAGAAGAAGCCACTTAAAAAGATTGGCACTCAGCGAACCGGTATAATCTATGTAAATTACGCCAAATTAGGAGTCGTCAACACGCTGCGCCTCCTCCAACAAATTGGAGTAAGCCCTCCTTTATTATTAATATTTATTCCGAGACCCAACCCCGCACGAGATTCTTTTCAATTTACGAAATACAGAAGGTAATGCATCGAATAAATATCGAGTCTCCAAGTTGTTCAGAAACGCGGTGACGAGATAACTTTGACCATTGTAGATCAATCGTCAGAGCTATCTCGTCACCGCCAAAAGGCTTTTAATTACAACAATCATAGAAATTTGTTTGATAAAATTCATGCCAGTCATTCAGAATGACAGGCATGAATTTTATGCAAACAAAATATCAATTGTAGGTATCACTAGTATGGTATGTAAAAAAGGATTACAGATGTTTATTTGAAAAATTAATATTTGCATGCCTATGTTAGGTAGAATATAACTGGGCCTATTTTTAAGACCTAGATTGTTCCTTATATTCTTGCAAATAAACATCTTTAATCCTTTGTTAATCTAGTATGGTATGTAGGTATAAACTAAGAATGGCCATAAGGCATAAAAAACTTACTCCATCCATATCCATAGTGTGTGTTCTGCGCTTCCTTTGATGTTTAGTCCCATTCCCAGCTGATCCTAGATAACCATTCCCTTGTGTACCATCAAACCTACCATCATGCCTACTTTTTATTTTCTTACCCATAAAACAATAGTAGGTAAGGTACAAAAGTGCATATGGTAGACATTAAAGAAAGTCGGCATTGTCTTTCATGTCGGTATTTTGAAAGAGAACACCAATAAAATATCATAAAATTACCCAAAACAAATTACAATAAGACCCACGGTTATCTTTATAACAAAGTTCTTTTAAAAGCTACTGTGTGAAAGAGATTCGATACAATAACGTTTATAAGGTGAAAATTAGGGACGGTTTTGAGAATAATTCTATGGTTAAAAATTGTAGAGTTATGTGCTGTTGGTAAAGATATCTAGAACTAACAAAAGCTAGATTTGAGAACGGAAAAGTGGATGTAGCTCAAGCAGAGCAAATATGGCGGACAACACATAATAAACTTTCTGACTTTTTTTTTTTTTTTTCTCCAGGGCAATGTTGGACTGGGTAAAGCTGGTCAGGAACATCATCTGATTTTCGTGGCTTATTCAACTAATCCCCTTAATTGATTGCCGCATATCTAAGACTTTTTGATACATATCAATGTTGGGCAAATACCTATGTACATGCACTTGTACTTATCAAACATATATAAATAAATATAATCATAATGCTATACAGCATGCACAATGGACAATCCACACATCATCATCTAGCCCCAAAGTAGATGGTGACTATATGAAGATACCTCATAGTTGATTTATCAACATACGATTTAGAGCCCTATATTACCAGAGTTTTGCAACACCATTTGGAAAACATGTGTTCTGAGAACAATTGGCGCTAAGCATGTTTTCAATTAGCGTTTTGTTTTTATACCCAGGTACTGAAACAAAACACTTAAGAAGTCTACACTCTAAAGTTGGCGAGCTGGCGGCAAGTTCAGAAACCACTGTCCAAAACACGGCTGTCTGTAATATTCATACACTGAAATATTGAACCAACTCGCCGGGCTGTGTCGCCGACTTTGCTGTTTCTATGTTATAGTTTGCATACTTTTCGCTACGCTTACGATCCCATTACATACCTGATACCTCCTGTATATTACCCCTCACCTCACTCCATAACTCATAACAACATCTTAACCCTCGGCCAAGTGCTGTTAATTGGCGACGGCTTAGGAAATTGGCGCTGTGTCCGTTTCCGCTAGTTAATGACTACGCCCAGCGGACGGGCGAATCCATTTAGCCGTGTGCAATTTCTGTATGCAAAGGGTTGGCCAGTATTTGGTTATCGTTTGCGAGATTAGGGGACTTTCTGGAGGCTCGGGTTGATTAGCTCTCCACGTGCTCGATGCTTGAAATTTGTAATTATTTGGCTTCAAAGTAGGAAATTGAGTCATTAATTTCGCTAATTTTTTATTCGAAAGTGAGTTTTAAGGTTTAGGTTCACCTTAAAACTCTGTTTCGGATGAGGTTGTGTTTTGGTAGACAGCGGTAGCGGGGGCAACAGCGAGTGCACAAACGAACGTTTTTTAGTTATCAACTAATGTTTCCTTAAATCAAATCCGTCAACTGTCAAATTGTACCTATTTACCTGAACCTAAATTGTACCAATATTCGACCTTAAATTTATCCTTTATTTGCAAAGAAAATTACAATCAAATAATAGAAACTTTGAACTAGTATTTACAATTGGAACAATTGAGCTAACTGCAAACTGTTGCTAACAATCTACAGGTAGCTCAACTGATCCTTAAATTGTAACAAGAAATATAAATGTTCATGTTAATATAACAGCGATGGTCCATACAAATCTTGGAAGCAAACTTAGAAAAATCTGTTGAACATTGACCGACAAGGGGTTGATAGGTTAAGTCGTTTACTAGGAGGGAAGTTTTGATTTATTGAGGAAAGGGTTGGTACGATAAAGCTGTGCAAAAGCAGTCAAACTCCTATTTCTATAGTTCACTGGACATTTCCGAGAAACCTGCGAAGTTTGACTAAAATATGAGTCACTTTGATCACAATATAAACTAAAAACCTTCATAAAACTACTAAATTAGGTCGAGATCATTCCTGGAAAGATTTTTTGTATATTGTCTAACTTTTGATATAACAAAAGCCTACTAGGTAGAACTAAATTTTCTTTCTCTCTCCGAGAATTTCACAGAAGATGTTCTAATTACTTAATTACGGTGACACCTAATTATGGCATCTCCGTTAAACAATTTGCACATAAACTAACGGTGCTGTGGACCCGACTTTGTTCTCTCTATAAAAATTTCTATATTAGCAAAAGTCTTTACAAAAGTCGGCAAATTTTATTGCAGTCTGGTAAAAAGTAGAGCTCGAAACTATAGCATTTTTTGCAGACCTTTCGCTGTTTTTATTGTTATATATATGTAAATATTTTGTGCAACCTAAATAGGGCAGGGGAAAGAAATTGTAGTAAAAAGCTTAGAAACGGGACTTCAACAATAGAGGCGGTCGTTTCGTCGTAAAGAAATGCACAAAAGTCATTATTTTTAACAGCGCTGTTATTATTCAAATCAGTGATAAGTAAAACGTAAAATTGGTCGAAAGAAAGACCTACTGCAAGTGTCTTAGGTGGTTATCAATATGGCATATCAAAAGTTATTTTACTAAAATTTTTAGGCACCAATAGAACAGTGGCAAATTCATGAAAGCTTCTAACTAAATAAATCTTATGTGGTTGGCGGCCGCAGTCGTCGTGTCATCCATCGGCTGACGCGCGGGTTGGTAGGTACACAACTTGCCACATCTATGTCGCTCAGTGTACCTACTGAATATTTGTTTTATTGGATTTTAGGTAACTTGCAGTAGAAACGTTCTGTACATTTATTGATCAGAGGCCCAATTTTGCTAACCAATAGTTTTACTATGACAATGGTATAGCCACAGAATCACAAGTATTCTACCCTGATTAAAAAAACTCCAATGAGTGGTGCTATTTTCACGGAGAGTTTGATATAATAGTTTCAACCTCGACACTTTTGACATGCGGGACGCATGTATCCACATGTAGTCTCTTCCATATAAGGTAGAATAACGAAACAACGAAACGTGTCTTTGGTGGTGATTCTGCGACGATACCATTGTCGTAGTTAAGTGAGTGGTTAGCAGAATTGGGTCCCTGATGATAATCTTGAAATGGAAAACCGTCATATTCGTAGAAGATAGCCTGACTAGCCGCTGGGAACAGCTTTGTACCAATTGACACTCCGAATCAATGTACCTAACCTTCTTCTTGTCCTAGCCACATAAGAGTGAGTTTAATAAAAAAAATCAGACAGCAGCATCTAACTAATCCCAAAAAGCTTGTGTTACGGGGACTTATCAATTATTAAAAACACACAAAAATTTTAAAAGTACACAAATAAAGTCTCATTAGTAAGTGTCCCCACTTGGTAGACCATGACTTAGACCTGTACTATGAAAGCTACTCAGTCTTCAATCTATGCTTGAGTAACGCTTTTCTATGGCATAAGCGTTACTCAAGCATCGATCGATGACTGAGTAAGCTTTAATTATACTGGCCATACTCTATCAACACGTATGAAACGTGTTCAGTGTTCACTACGCTGTTCACGCGACGCTCGAGTTCCCACCACTTCGCTCCGCCACTCGAATTATCATAACTTTCCTTTCCCGCGTTATTCAATTTGGTAACAGGTGAGTGCGAATATGAATGAAGCGTGGTCGCGACCCGTCACGTCACTTTATACAACTTTTTAGGGAGTCTCGAGCCTCGAATGTAGGTACTAGTGGTTACGGGAAAAAGGAAAATTTCCACATTTTCTGTGTTTTTTCGGTATGAAACAACCGTTTTCATGGTAAATCATCAAGTTAGTCGCGTAAATACACAGAATAATTTGTTAGTGTCAAACTACATGCTGATTTATCAAACTGGTATTGTAGCTCAAACGACCAGTTACAAAGCTTGCAAACCTACGTGACTAAAAAAATTACTACCTAACTACTCTATTCTGTTCTATATTTAGTCATGTCTGGTTCATGCTCGTATTGCAATTAAAAATACATTACTCACGATGGAAGCAGACTTTTTGGGAACCTCAACAACACCCATATCGCGCTATTGACAGGCTCAAAAAGCTTAATCCTAACCCAACTCTTTTTTCGGACGGCCGCCAACAAATTGAAATTCATTAGTATGCTGGGACCATCGGGCGTTAAGGAAAATTAACGAGCCATATATGAATTAACACCCACATATACAGGCAAAGGACTATGTGGAGGAGGAAGCAGAGATACATCTCTTACACAGGTAGGTGGCATTACGAGGTATTTGGTACGTGCAAAAGGCCGCGCTTTGTAGATATTACCTCTAGCTAAAATTAAAGTTTAAAACGATTACTTTTTATTCATATTATTAGTGATACATCTACTTGTTTCACAGAAGTAGAAGTGAGAACTTTTACCACCCACAGCTTCTCAGTGGGTACTGAGCAAGCGTTTACCTTTAAGCTGGCTACATGACCACGCTGAGGCAAGGTGAGTCTTCAAAAATAATCCAGCGTCATTATCTCGCTATGTTTCTGTCCTTAATTTTGTTTTTTTTTTGTCTGGACCTAAAGCTTTTTCTGGATAATTAACTCCTATCTATGTAGTTACACTTCTGCATAGTTTTTGTACATGGGCAGCGGTCAGCGCGAGACAGGGCCAGATCGATAACGAGCAATCCGCGACAGTTTTTTGAAGCGTGCCTTTTGCGATTGCACTCCCCGTAGTGGTCGCGATTTGACCGCTTTTCCCCTCTTTCGTTTTTCCACGGATTTTATTTAGAGGCTTCCTCCAATTTTCTGCTATAGAAAAGTCGAGGTCAGGTTATTCAGTTTGTGCAGATTTTTGACTGTATGACGTAGTTTGGGCTTCGTGTGATAGATTTCACGTTTTCAGAATATTTTGCAAGTTGCAGTTGTTTCGATTGATTATGAAACAATAGAGTCTGACTACCGAAAGATGACGCTGAAAAAGAGCAGCAAATTTTAAAAATACGATAATGGCAGCCCCAATATTACAGAACAAAACCTGGTTTAATCGGTTTGATACTTTCATCATGAACATCATCATTTTCTTCCTTCAACTAAATAACTGCACTGGCGTCAATAAAAACACTGCAAACTTTATGATACCTATGAAACTGCCGCTTTGCCGTACTGGCCATTTAAAATCAAAAAGTTTTTTGTTTAGCAAAGAATTCTTATTTTATTTTAAAAACATGGAATGGTTTATCAAAATTAGTCATTTGTTTATTGATTATGTTTTTTTGAGTGTGCCGACGAACTTGCTCGTTCCGGGGCCAAGGGGACTCAGCTGGGCCCCGAGCCGTTCTGTGGCATACCTAAAAGCCTGGCTAACAGAACCCTCTTGGATTCCTGCTTCGAGGAAGCTTCCAAGCTTTGGAAGAATTCCTTGGGCATGAGTCACTCTAAGTCATTAATAAAAGCCTTCGATAAACGGTTCACCAACCGAATCCTAGCGCTAAGCAGAAGCAACCTTCGCATCATGACAAGAGCCCTAACTGGACACTGTCGCTTAACAAGCACATGTTCAAACTGGGTCTAAGCGACACACAATCCTGCAGATTCTGTGAAGAGGCGGAGGAAACGCCTCTCCACCTGCTAGGAGAGTGCGGAGCACTGATGCAAAAACGTAGCATCCATCTGGGCAAGCACCTGCACAGCCCAGACGAGCTACGAGCCATCACCCCAAAGAAAATCCTGCAGTTCCTAGCAGCTGCAAGGGTTAGTGGCGAACTATGAACGTCGCAGCTTCAGGGCTGAACACTTGAGTGGCGATCACAATAGGCCTATCATGGCCGCAGTGACACGAAAGCCACCTAAAGCAATAAAAAAAAAAAAAAAAATTATTATGTTTTCATCGCATTTGAATCTTTTTCGTCATCCATCATGGATACGTTAAAAATTCGAGTAGATAATTATGGAAAACCGTCGTTGCAGCGACGCGGCACAAGCGGCACGCAACATCAACAGCGTTTACGGAGTGAATACTGCAAACGAACGCTCCACCTGTTATTGCTTTGCCCGCTACCGTTCTGGAAATTTTCACCTGAAAAATGAACCCAGTGGATGTCCGGAAAGTTTGGTCGATAATGACGAATTAAATGCGATTGTGGAAGATGATACTCACTCAGTCTACGGTTAAATTAGCAGCAGCTTTTGACTTTAGCATCAAAACAATAATGGTCTATTTACGTGAAATAGGCAAGTTAAAAAAAATTCTAAATGGGTTCCCGACGAACTCAATGATCGCCAGCGCGAAGTATGTCCGCGTCGAAACGTGCCTTGCACTGCTCAACAGGCACACAAACGAAGGAACTTTGAAAGTAATTGTTACCTACAAAAAATGGATTCTGTTTGACAATCGCAAGAGCTCAGCAAGTTGGTTGTATCCTGGTTCAGCACCTAAACAATGTCCTAAACGAAAACTTACCCCTAGAAAAGTGATGGTCACTGTTTGGTGGTCTAGCGCCGGTGTTATTTGTCACAGCTTCTAACCAAACAGGATGAGCATTACAGCAGATGTGTACTGTGAAGAACTTAACACAATGATGGAGAAGCTCGCACGTCTCCAACAAGCTTTGGTTAATCGCTCGTTCCCACTACTCTTGCACGACAACGCGCGACCTCATACTGCACTACAGACGGTCACTAAGTTAACAATAGCTGAGGTTGAAGGGTCTCCGTCATCCGCCGTACACCAAACACACAGTTCACCAAAGTTAAAGTAAAGTAGAAGTTTTTTTTTCAATTTTTATTACTATACCTAGGTACTTTTTACAAGATCAGTCAGTGAGTAGGTATTGTATGACTGTGATTCTTTTCTTACCTGCTCAACTCATAAATATCAACCGATATCCACTGAATTCAAGTAACAGTTTTGGAGTTTTGTCGTTCGGTCTCCTCTTATATAACTTTACTAAGTTTTGGATGATCAACGACGAGGAATGTGAACGCTAGATTCTCTCACGCTCAAATATGTTGTTGTTCCATACCCTACCCATTTCCTCACAGCTACAAATCGAACCCACATCTACAAGAACGCCCACTTGTAATCCGTTGAGTAAGACAAGTCGTCACTAATCCACTGTCTTTATTCACCGCTTGTTCGGGGATCCCAGTTATTTGGGGACGGATTTAGATAGATTAGGCACTCCTTATTTACCAGATTTCACGTAATTTTATTTGTTTGAATGACATGAGGGGATTATCTATTTTATCTTACTCAGTCTAGTTTGTCTTAGTCAGTAAAATGCGATCGAATACTTGATTTCTTTATTACATTCAGGTGGCCAAAAGGCTAAAGGTTGTTGACCTTTGGGCCAGTAAAGACCCACTTTGACTGCCACCGACGCACATAGCCCTTTACGACAGCTCCTTGCATAACGACCAGCCCCTCCGGGTCATCACCTACTAGCTAGAGATAGGCCTCATCTTATTTTTGCTAGCCTGTATCACGGTAATATTGTCTTGCCTGTATGTGCTTTTATGCATTTAAAAAAGGGTGTTTAAAAAGAGTGCTGTAAGACGAAACTAGTTAGGGATATTGTGTTTGCAATAAGATCCAAACATGTACCAACCTAAATAAATATTTGATTGTGTGCATCGCAGTCAATATTATCAGTCGTCTCAGCATGGTGTTGGTATTAGCATACTGTCTGCAAACAGCCGCGATCTCTACCAATTCCTTAGACAAACCAGGTGATGACTAATATTCATTTGTTTTAGGCCTTCCTAGGCAGGTACTTAATGGATGGCCTAAATCTTATATTCAAGCATAAGTAATTACTATTCTTTTTAAATTTGTAACAGATTTGCTTTTCAGCAGATTATGCATTCATATCCGCGTGTAAACTAGTACTCCTTTGACAGTTTCATTGTACTTTCGCTCCATTCGATTTACCTTCACGTTAATTTTACAATAAATACCACAGTGGGAGGCTACTACACCGCATTCTCATTCCTCATAACTGCTTCAATTTAAAAGCAACGGGACTGTCCAGTTACCAATTTGTCACACCGACTAGGAAGTTAACTCACCCTTTCACGGAGAAAGTCCTTTGTGCTTTCTCCAAGGCCATATAACGTTTCTTTGTGTAATGGATAAAGCTATAATACGGTTTCTTGTGTAATTATTCAAAGGGTTGCTCGAAAATGGTTCAGTTATTCTTAGCCCGTTATTGGTCTGCTAGTTTATGGTTTATGATTGTAACGGGAGTGGTGTTGCTGTGTCGTAGAGCGGTCCCGTTTCTCCTGTACAGTTATGGGCACAGAACACTATTACTCTTGCGGGTTATGGGACAATAAATGAGAGTACTGTACAATCAGTTTTGTATGATGAGGAAGAAAGGTGCCGGTTCACTAATTATTCCGTTATATTGTCATCTGTTGCTGTTGGTATTACCAACATTGAATCCCTTAAATAAAATATAAAGGTAAATTAAAAGCTCGTACTAAGCCGCCAGCAGCACCTAGTACCCTACCAACCTAGTACCCACCTAGTAATTCCTTTACTTACAGAAGCATCATATTTCGTAGAAGTAAAATCAACGCAATTCATTAAATATTATTAGAAAGCTGACAAATATTAGATTTTGCATTGGGGTCCTTATTTTTTGCGCTATAAATTTTACTGGCACAGCTTCTGTTGTCATAAACAATATTGTCTTTGGACCACTGGTGTTACTTGATTGTTTGGTTTCTTTGTCATTTTGGCAATGTTACTTGTTGTAAAAACTTGACCCATTTAAAATCATTGTTCTGAGTCTTGTCAAGGCCAAATTTGGCTCTCATGTTTTAGTGCGCTGTTGTTTTTAGTTATTTCTTATGAAACCTAGCTTCTCTATAAAGCTAGCGATTTTCTTAGTACGACACATGTTGACGTGTGTAGCATGCTATTACAGCATGTGTATTTCTTTAGAATTGAAGAGTATAAAACATTGACACAGTTATGTGAATTCGCATCATCCCATTTGAAGGCCAAAATGTAGAGTGACAGCCAAAACGGTCAAATACCCACTACATCTATTATTCCATTTTGTTACACAGTTCCCTTTGCCTATGTCACCGCGAATCGCAGCGTTGATCGACACCTAACACTACAAAGGCTTCAAACTGTACGCCCGCAAACCTGAGCACTCCACAGGATGCAGCCAGTATTGGCAGTGATGACTAATAACACACAGACACCTCAATCCGGTCCCGTCGACTCTAATAAACGTCCGATTCTATGCAACTACACGCCACAATAGACTCATATCGATCCGTGACATCTCAAACAAAGTGTACAAAGCTTTTAACAACATTCAACTCCCTAACAATCACACAAAGATGACAAAAACAGTAAAAACAATAAGACAATGGAACAATTCTGACGGCAATAGATCAAATTGCTTCGTGTTCTTGGTATCAGGAGAAGGATAAAGGGCGTCTTGTGTTAATGACTGATCAGAGACTGGGACTTTGTGGGACATTTATGGCACCCACGCGACACCATAATGGAATTAGTTCCAGTATTATGCCAACAGTCCTCTTTCTACGAAGGGGCTAGAAATTACGAGATGTGCCGATTAAAAAACTGAACGCGTGCCTCTTGGTTCTTGTTACTACTGACTGGGGTAAAAAGTGCGTCAAATGCTCATTTTCATAAGAACTCAAATGCCAGTTGGTTGTGGACTGTTTTTTGTCGCATAGAATTTTAATTATAATATTTAACCTGGGTAAAGAAGAGAGCAATGCTGAAAACTGATACTAAAACGCGAGACTTTACTGCTGGAGAGCACTTCAAACTAACTTACCTACCTAGAAAACAATTGTGTCAATTTAGATGTCACCAAGACTAAACTAAAATAATTTGACATTTCAAAAAATGTCGCCGTCCCTTTTATAACTATCGAAATAAAAATAATAGTATCATTTTTAGTGCTGACAAATTAGTTTACTTTATTTTTAGGGAGATCTGAATTGACACCAACATCGGTAGTAGATGCCAATTTTAGACTTGAACCTTTTTAAAAACACGTGCCGATCACCTGTACATGTACTTTCTAGGAAACTGTAGTAGTTTTATTGCACCTGCATACAAAGAAAAGTGGTGCCGCAATCGACCGTCGATTCTTCGTAGTTTCGGCTCGTCATATGTCGCAGTACTCATTCGGATTGTAATTTGCTCGCACTCGTTAACCCCGAATGTTTGCCGGGTGCCGGCGACGCATGTCGAAAATACTTAGTGGGGCTGCGTCTCATTATAATCCCCACTCTGCCCCGCTCGACCGATATATTAACACGTCCAAGACTAAATGTGGATGCGACTCTTTGAAATTATTCAAACTAAGCAGAGAATTATAGTTTTTGCATGATATGCAAAAAGTATCATAGAAGTCATGATTCAAGACGTTTTTCGAAAGTTCCAATAACTTATACCCAGGTACAAATATTGAAGACCATTGTTGGTACCTAGTAGATGCCAAAAAGTGCAATGAAAAATTCATTTTAGTTAATTTCACCCAGACAAAAAAGGAAGAGATCTTTAGAAAGTTATTTGGAACATGAAGCCGTATATCTTCGATGGCATATCCACAACTCATTGCCGAAATCAGTGAGTGTTAAGAGGGCGGCGTAGTGCGCGGTGTGCCATTGTTATAATTTTCAATAAGGGGCGCGTAGAGGGGCACTATCGATCTATGTGAATACTAGGGGCCGATGCACAGCATCAGTGCATCCGACTGGAAATCGAAAAGCAAACTCGTGGTGCGTGAATCATCTTTGAAACATAGAAATTCTTGTAGGTTTTTGTTTTGTAGATCGCGTAGACCTCGCGTAGCAGTTTCGTAGACGGAGCTGTTTCGTAGGCGGGCCGTAGGCGTTTCGTACCCTACTCGTAGAGCTTTGTAAAGTAAAGTAAACCTTGCAAAGTAGGCTAACTTAAATCATTGGGTTTACGCGTATGATGAAACTATTTTGCTAAGTTAAGTTGCAGTTCTTAACTTAGTAATCAATGAATGGTAAAAAAACGCTAGGAAATATATTTGAATTTCACAAAAATAATGTTACATCCAAAACGAAATAATATTCAAACTTTGATCAAATCTTTTTATACTGTTTTGTGGTTAATGGTTAATAAAGAAACAAAAAAAATATATTTGAAACCTCTCATTTGGTTAAAACAAGTCAATATTTATTTTGATCTGTGTTCATTGACAATAGAAAACAATACTGCACAGATGCGAACGAGCTCCAGTACGCACCCCATCGCGTCCGTATATCCAACCGCCCGGGGCGCAGTCGAATTCTATTAAAATCCAAACAATGCCCACATCCCCAACTAATATCTGGACTAAATCCCTAATAAGTATGCCATTGTGTGAGAGGGACGTGGCTAAAGCGACAAAGAACACGTTATAGCGATCTGGTTGCATCTTCGATTTCAAAACGACGCAACCGACGCAACGCCCGCTGTCCATTTTCATCCCAAGCTTTGTTGCAATAGGATAGACAGTAGTGAGAATAAGCATAGGTGGTTACGCCGTGAGTTGTGTGGGTTATGTGGGAACGGAACACGCCAGCGTGTGGTGAGCGTCTGGCCTCGGAGGCTCACCGAAGCAGCCGCACTCCCCTACTAGATTCGCAGGCCGGTTATAATGCGCGGCCATTCATTACTCGCACTACTGTTTGACGTGGACTTTAAACTTTTATTGTTATAGTAGTTGTAATTTGTAGGGATTAATGGCAGATGTGATTTGGTTTGTAAAGGTACGATACTTTACAGCGATTGGGACATTAGGCTGATGTTCTTTTTGAAGTTTGTGTTGAAATATTACACACTCGAAAACTTTTACGCGGTTCAAATGATAACAACTGACAAACAATTAGGTTTTTTCCAGATATTCATGTGGAAAAAAATACATTACGGATGTAATTTACTTTTTTTTTGCGGGCGCGCCCGCACTCATCCTGAAGAAGTCCCTCGTTGAGGGGTGAAACGTTGGTGTTCTTCCAACATAAATAAGGTTCGTACTTAACCCGGTTACATCCGTAATGAATTCGTCAAACTACGATAGTTTGTATGGAAAAAAATATTTGATAGAGCCAGAGAAAAATAAAAGTTCTGAGTAAAGTGGTAACTAGTTAATTTCCAAATTATAAAACCTGATTATTTTTAACTAGCATAGAATTATAGTGCTGTTGTTGCAGAGTTGGCCATTGCAGTCATCACAAACGACTTTTATGATAACTATGATAGCCGATACTAGCTTAAATAATTAAAGGCTCGCCATGACTGGGTCATAACTGAACAATAACTGGATTTACAATAAACAAAATCATTAAATAACACTTACAGTTACAGCCGATTGTACGTACGCTGATCATCTGTATAATTAACTAATAATTGACCAAACGACCACACGGAAAAAAAAATTGTTATTTCGTTTGTAATAGTAACAATGTATCAGCTTTGCCATACAGCGCTGCAGCGGGGCAATGCAGCCAGCGTCTTGGGGACGCTTCCGACTGGTATTGATATGGGTCAGTTGAGCTACCTGTAGATTGTTTGCAACAGTCTGCAGTTAGCATAATTGTTTCAATTGTAAATACTAGTTCTAATTTGTTTTTATTGTAGAATTGTAATTTTCTTTGTCAATAAAGTATTTTAATAACAATCATATAGTTTTCCTGCGGTCTTCACACTAGGGAAATCCTGTAATCGTGGAGACCAGTAGTTTGACTTAACTTAACAAAATTTCAGGCTACTTACTAGCATTTTATTACTTAGTATGATGAGCGAACAAAATAAGATTAAAACTAAAATTTCACAGAGAACATGATGTAACTAAAATTAAGAAAAACGCAGAATAATTTTTGTCTTCCAAACTAAATCAAATACTTAAAAAACAAAATGTATATATCTTATATCTAAGGTAGATGTTGTATAAATAAACAAAAATGAAAACACAATTATAAAACAAGCAAGAAATAGTTAAAGTGACCTTCAACATAGTATTCGAAGTAATTCGAGTCGTAGGAAAGGGTTTGTAGCCAATTGTTAATAGAGCGTTTAGCTCAAACAACAAAAAGAACTATTTGGCTAGAAATTTGACCGTTGATTAGTTAATCAGCGTACGAAAAACCAGCGTTTATAGTTCAAACCTGTCGTTATTTACGCGGCAACAATTACCGACAAACGTTTGTTTTAAACAGCAATCAGGGGGCGCGCATCGTCGTCGCGGACTCAGGCAAAGTGTAGTGTCAACACTGCTAAGTGTTTCCATATCCCGCGTCCTTGTGGGGATGCTGTGCACTGGGTGCAGCGAGGAATGGGTATCGGTGAAGTCATGACACGGACAGTTTTTTTTTATAATCATATTTATTTATTCATAAATATTTAAGGTATACAATGTAAAGTCATATCGATAAGTAGGTATTCGATTAATTAATTTTTCAATCTTTTGTTGGAGGTATTCTACTCTTGATACCTAAATAATCTGTGGTGAGCTGATCTCACCACAGATTATTTTCCATTGTTTGCATAAAAATAAGTCAGTGATAGTGCTGAGTTTCTAAAATATATAAATAAATAAGATGCTGGTCAATACACACAGCATCATCTAGCCTCATCTAAAAGTTTTTAAAAAGTAGAACTAACAATTTGGACACAAGAAGTTAAAATTAAGCTAACCAACGAAGGTCATCTTCACTCCACTTATAATACAATACAAAAATACTTTACTGTACACCAACAAAAATACAATACAAAAGAAATGACATAAGACACAAGTACAATGGGCGGCCTTATCGCTTAGAAGCGATCTCTTCCAGGCAACCTTTGGATGGATAATTCTCACTTCTTAATCTAGAAAGTCGTCTCATTTCTCTTTATGAATATAACTGAAGTCAGTCAACGAATCAATTCACTTTTATAACACACTTAAATGCTTAATGGCATACTTAACCAAATCCAGGACACCACGCGCGTTGGCAAGCCGAGTGTTGCGTCATCCAACGCACAAGTAAAGACCAACTTTAGCAAGTTATTTATCCCCTATTGTCCTTCCCATGGTCCTCCCAGCTAGATTCACCCCGATATCAAACATATTGGTGACGACCGATGTGGCGCTGCGGGCGAAGGTCCGCCTCCTGTGTCACAACGCAGGAGGTTGCGGGTTCGATTCCCACCTTAAGAGAAATATCTGTGAGAGCTGCAAAAATTTGTTCCGGGTGTTCTGGGTATTTTCTATGTATAATAAAAAATATCTATGTAATGTATTGTATTGTATTGATGGTGCAATAAAGTGATAATCTATCTATCTATCTATCTAAATATATCAGTCATTTAGCACCCATAACACAAAAAGTCTGCTTAGCTTCGGGCTAGATGATACTGTGTGGATTGTGTCCAGCATTATTTATTTATTTATTATTTAGTCAAATATCATCTTACTTTTATTTCCATCACTATTAGAACAACCAAAAGTATCAGTAACCGGGTTCTTAACCACCTCACTGGCCAGGGTTACATGGGGTAGCAGACAATAGAAGCTAACTACTACCCCTTTCTTGCAGGGAGGCGCGGGCCTAACCAAGCGTGGTTGGGGCCAGGGCAGTCGTAGACAAAAGGGCTTGGGCTTGCAATGGGGTGCGATTGATTTGTGTATGCACGCACAGGCTTTTTTGTGCGCCGTAATTAGTTCTGGATAGATTTTTGCGGCGCTGCTTGTAGAAAATATAGACATCTTTAGTTTTTACGTCCGTAGAAGCGTGCGTCGAAGTAGATACGTCAAATTATAGGTTTAAACTTTCGGTCGTTTAGCGAGTTGCAGGTTTGGCGCTCTGACTATTTTTGAAAACATATTTTTAATTCTGTCTGGTTGATAACTTAAAAATAATAAGACGAGGAGTGACCCGAGAGCTGGTGAGTATCTGGCGCAGCGCTCAGCATTGCCATACAGTGGGCAATGCAGCCAGCGTCTTGGGGACGCTTCCGACTGGTATTGATATGGATCAGTTGAGCTACCTGTAGGTTATTTGAAATAGTCTGCAGTTAGCTCAATTGTTTCAATTGTTAATACTAGTTCTAATTTGTTTCGATTGTAATTTTCTTTGTTAATAAAATAATAAGTATGAATCTTTGTTAACATCGTATACCGATATGAGGATTTAAAAACTTACCTATGTAAAAATTAAGTCTAACTCAACTCTGTGCAGTGCGAGAAACATTTAGATCCGACCCAAAACCAACCAAAACATCGAAACATTTACTACAACTACAAACGTCCCTACAGCAAACGTCGCAATAAATAAACCCATAAAAATGGCAAATCCAAATTCGATAAAACAAATTGCTCAAATCTCCTAAACATTTCTAATCCGCATCAACACATCGCTGTTTACGACTGTACCCAAAACTATTGGGGTCCCACAGACCCACAATGCAGATTTGAACTGGCTGTAACCGGATCTCCAAATTGAAATGTTTTATGTCTGGCCCTGTTGCTGCCCCCGGCTTTGGATAATGCGACTTTTAAATTGATAACCGAATGCGTATACGCGGCGTACTTTACAAATACTTTTAGGGTTCCGTTGTTACACTTAAAATTCGCAAATGATAAATTTGCATTATCTTTCGGCAAATTCACTTTGATTCTTGCAATTCGATTAGATAAATGAAAAAACTGTTTGCAGTTAGCTCAATTGTTTCAGTTGTTAATGCTAATTCTAAACTTGTGTAAAGAATAAAAAATGTGTTTATTCTTTACACAAAAATTACTCACGACAGATTTGTTAGTTGGTTAATAAGCACAGCAAAACAACTCAATACGCAAGTTTATCAATCTTTTTCTATGTTCTATGCTTTACCAGATTCGAAATCCGGCGATTCGCTGCACAACTGATTAAATTTTTAATCGATAAAATTTAAGAACCCTTCCAAAAGTATTTACCAACACGTTCACCCCATTTTTTGTACAACGTTTTATTAATGTTTGGTTAGAAGTTTAACCGTATCGTCACAGTATAGAATACGTCTTACCTTCATTTACATATGACGACAAAGGCGGCCCATTGTCGTCCCATCATTTGCATGTTTTGGACGAACTTGGATGTTTGTTTGTGCCACCGACTTACCCAGAAGTTGTTCTACTATGATTGATAGCCAGTTAACCGGCAATTCGCACTTCATAAAGATGGTTTCTCTTTTAGATGGTTCCAAGAATTCCATTTGTATAATTATTTTATTAGAACTGTAATTTCTGCCTCAAGAATATAATTAAGTTAGTATTTTTATTCGACGACTGCTGTGGCGTGTCGAGGGATGACGACGCAGGACGTTGCGGGTTCGATTCCTGCCTCGGGATAAATGTTGGTACGATCGGCAGATATTTGTTCTGGGTGTTCTGGGTATTTTCTATGTATAATAATAATAAAAAAAGATCTTTATGTAATGTATTGTATTAAGATATGGATATGATTACTCAACTGATATGGATCAGTTGACCTACCTGTAGATTGTTTGCAACAGTCTGCAGTTAGCTTAATTGTTTCAATTGTAAATACTAGTTCTAATTTGTTTTTAGTTTTGAATTGTAATTTTCTTTGTCAATAAGATGTTAAAATTTTTTTTTATTATGTATATCAGTCATCTAGTACCCATAACACAAGCTCTGCTTAGCTTGGGGCTAGATGATGCTGTGTGGATTGTCCAGCATTATTTATTTATTTGTTTATTTATTTATATATACTAGACAATTTGATTTAACCCTACTCTGCATTTGGTGTCTCATGCATAATTGTAATGCTCAATTCTAAGCGGAGGAGTTGATGTACAGACAATAAAAATATACTAGTATGCTATACATACTAAGACTACCCGACAAACTTTTACAATGATTTCATTATCTTCATAGAGATAATTTCTCTTTTAGTTGGTTCCAAGTATGTAGTAGGTTCTGTTCGCATTTTTCTGTTATTTTTACCTCTACACTATTAGGTATCTTTCATCTATTTCGCTAGACGCTCGATGATTTAACCCTACACTGCATTCGGGACCTCTTACATAAAATGTTATTACATTTATTTATCTACTATGCTATTTATGTGCTATTTATGTTAACACTCCGCCTGACACAATTGCACAATGATTTCAGATCTATACCTCTTGCATAAAATGTAATGATATTTATTTATCTACTATGCTATTTATGTTAACACTCCGCCTGACACAATTTCACAATGATTTCAGATCGATAATCATTGATTGATTGCACCCAGCAGTCGCTAAATGAAAACCCATTGTTTCACATAAAATATGATTTCGGAAAACTCACATGTATGGTCAATTCGCTGCGCTCCACCGCTCTCTGTCCGCCATATTTTTGCGTGCGCGGCGTGACAAGCTCTGTTCGTATTATCGCAATGATATCGCGATCAATCGAACGAGGGGGCAATGAAGGGGGCGAGGGGGGAGACAGTGGTGCAAATAAATGTATCTGCCGGCGGGAGGCGGATAAATACGCAAATAATACGAAACTACAAAAATCAAAACCCATCCGCCACTGCGATACGGTGCATCGGGGCGAAGTATGCTCTACTTCTTGTGATGAGCAGGCAAAGCGTCGTCGTTGGTACGTTTTCGGTTAGCAACAGGAACCGGTTTTGATAACTTGTAATGAAAATATCAAAGAAACGAAATGTTTGGTTTATGATTGGAATTACCAAAAATCCGCTCCCGCTGTAGGTAGGTACCGAACACGTAGGTACATAGAAACCCCGGCAGACTCTGGTGATACCTAGTTAATACAACAGTATCTGTGTTGGTTTTTACAGTGTTAACTCACACTGTAAAACGTCCTAAAGGTTTTCGACTGGTCAGGTTTGGTTTACTTGGTAGCATAATTGGCAACGCTTTCTCGTGCAGTATTGAAGGTGGCGCGGGTTGAAATCCCATCAAAGTCATACAATTTTGGGCTTCGAGGGGACTTGAATCCGCGTCTTTCCCTCAGTATGGGAACGTGCTAACTAACTACACAACGAGGTGACGTAGAAGTCGAAAAACTCTGGGACTTCCATCGGACTATAGCGCCGTCAGCTCCACCTTCAGGGGACACATTGAAGTTTTATCCAATCCTGTTCAAAGTCCTGTTCGGAGTCGAAAAATTTTTGGGATATTATTTGATTTCATATAAATTAACCCAGTGTGAGGCTTTCGCCCTATAATAATAAAAACAATATAAATATTCTTAGAATCAGAAAATCTGTGTCGATAGATTCCTCAATAGGTACCTACCTCACACATTGCTGCTATGCTCTGCTGCTTCACAAAAGTCAAAAAAGAAAAGTCTCACACAAACGAAAGATTGCACAAAAATTCTACTATAGCTAAAATGTATCTAATTACTATTAAACATTTCCACGACTAAGAAGTCAAATATAGTTATACCTACTCCATTCTAAAAACATCATTGTGAACCTATATTTAAGCAAATAAACACTATTTCATTTCATTTCATTTCACAAATCCCTAACACATCATTGGCTCAATTCACACGAGGATGGAAGCGGCCGGGGCAGTCACAAGACACGGCGCTACTCGGCAACCGGGACGTGTGAAAAGGCACTTTGTGCCTTTTCACACGTTCCGGTCACGGACACGTTGCCGGGTAAAACAATATCAACCAAGCAGAGCAACCTGCCCAGCATACCCGTGACCCGCGAGGCCATTATCAAGCCTATAGCTATTTGCCCCGAAAAACAAACTCTCGCGGGATGCGGTGGGGTGGGGGGACAATGCAGCCCACTGCGCGTGCAGACCCGGCATTTGCATTCGCCCAGCTGCGCAGCGTGGATAAAATTTTAAACAAGTAGATATAATTACTATTAAAAGTTATTATTAGAAGATGAAAATAATAAACAATATAATAATAATAACAAAGATATTTATTTACAAATGGTACAGGTAGAAAAGACATAAGACAATCCAAAAACAGATAGACAGATAGACAGGCGAATAGGCAGAGAGACAGGGTTCCGTTTTTAATTTTTGTGTGGAACCCTAGCTTATTTATGAGAAAATGATGTGGAAGTTTAGGCAAATAGACATCAACACAGACCTGGAAAAAAGTATTCAGATTAAATAAATGAAGACTTTAAATTCAGGGAATTTATTTTTAATTAAATTTTTTATTTTATCTATAGATACAGCTAGTACAACCAAACCAATGTCGCACACAGAACAACTGGTACAGGTACATAAGCCATAAGTAAGTTTATAACTGGTCTGTGCTTTATGTAGGCCCATCGTTCGGTTAATTGACACGGGGACAGTAGCGACGCGAACTCTGTCGCTGTCTGTCGTCTGTCGCTTGTAGCATGTGCTGGAAAAAAAACATCTACAGCTGCAAATTGTCTATCTACAGAATTAAAAATACCTACATTGGCAATTAGCTTCTATTTACACTTACACGGGTAAAACACTTTTTAATTATTTATGAGCCTTTTTGGTGATTTCACAGCCACAGCTTCAATTCAAGAACGTATTTTTAAGGTATAATTCTGCCTGATTATAAGTAAGAGAACACCAAAAATTTCCTAGACAGATGTGATCATAGATTGACCAAAAATCCTTGGGAAACATTACAAACTGTTACATAGAACTCATTTGATCACGTCTCTCCACTTCTATGAGATATTCTTCAGTTAGACAGAGCTGAGTGGTAGCCGTGGTAGGTAGGGCAGACTACTAGGTATTAGAATAAGGTTATTCCTCATTCGTCCCACTGTGTTTTTGATAGACATTGGAATGCACCACTAACTCAAATACAAATAATTTTAGAGATGAAAAAAGTAAAGACATGGTGGAGATTTGAACATGCATCCTCTCGCATCTAAGGCGGACATGATACGCCTACACCACGGAGCAGTTAGCGAAATGACGAAAATAAGATTTGTGTCAATGAAACAATATCATAGGTTGTCATAGAAAATGTTCATTACAATATGAAATAAAAATTTCATAAATTTACCTTATATCCTATGCATTTCTATTCTTCTGTTACTTTGAGTGAGATAAACGTTATTCAATATAACCCTATGGAATCAAAATAAAAGTATTACGTAGGTACCTTATATCATATGCATTTCTACTCTCCTGATATTTTGAGTGAGATAAATGCTGAAGTGATAAGTACCTCAATATCCTATGCACTTCTACTTTCCTGGTACTTTGCGTGAGATAAACGTAATAAAAACAACCCTACGGAAACAATAATCTACTTGCACGAGAAGTGTGTGGATGACAGTACTTTGGCTACTCTTCTGTTAGAAATCTTAAAATGGGACAAATTCAGCAAACGTAGTAGAATAAAATCTGCATTGAATTTGCTTTTCCGTGTTCGAACAACTTTGGGCCGTAGCCAGTGGGACGAATACGCAATAACTCCTCGAATAATTATTGCTACGGAGACGGAGCGAGCACAATCAAAGCACATCTTCCCAAAATGATTAAAAGTCAGAAAAACCATCAAATCAAACATGCGATTTCCCTGGAAATAAATACCCTGGGATACCTGATTACTACTGACTAGTATGGATTATAAATTTCGAAATGGTCAGATCAATCCGGTCCAAAAATACCGACAGAATCAAAAGAAAATATCACCCCGGACATCTAAGTCATTCGAGAACGTTCCCGCGGTGGTAGTAAGTAGTAAATAAAACTGTCGCTACATTTTGTGTATCGCGGTCCACGCCAACCGGTAGCGGTTCGGTTATGGACGCGTAAAAACCTGGCTCGCAATCCCGGCGCGCCCGATATGATGGCTCAGCGGATTTTATGGAGACAGGGCATGCTACAGAGTGACAGACAACTGTGTTTGAATTTAATTCAAACGAATTTGAGGTCTTTTAGCCTGCTTGCTTGGGAAAAGAAATGAGATTTATAGAGCATGACATGCTTGCGGACTTTTAATAGTGGGGTGTTTTTGGTTCTTATTCTCCCTCTAAACATCTAAACAATAAATTATGATTATTAAATAAAGTAGATAGATAGATAGATAACTCTTTATTGTACCACACAAACACAAAATATAATACAGAAGAAAATGCTGAGAAACAAGGAAGTACAAAGGACGGCCTTATCGCTTTGAGCGATCTCTTCCAGGCATCCTTGGGATGGACTGGACTTATGAGAACAATATAGACGGTGGTGTTAAAGTAATTAGTTTGATTAGGAATTAGACGATATTATTGTATCAGATGCTTCCGGAAAATATCTTGAGGTACCAACCAAAACAAGTTTAATATTCTAATTAAATAATTCCCAGAGTGAGAAAGCACTATAAAAATACCATTAGATATTGTCCGGAACCATCTGATACAATTATAGTTTGTATCAGATTGGGATCCCTAGCCTCGTATATCCTAAAATTTACGTCTCTTGCAATGTAGTTTCCCTTCTGCTTAAAATGTAGCTGAGCAATTTAGAACGGGAAACAATAAAATCAAAGTTCAAAACATGGTACTTCACTACCGGTTTAAAAGTTAACAATGCCACTATTGGGATTTTTTCTATCACTGAAAGCTTTCTGTTGAAATTATAAAATCTGCAATTTCGTCCAATCTTTTTTTTTCTAATTTATTCTTTCGGATTTATTTAGTTTTTTGTTTCAGTAACGCAAATTACACAAAATTAGTTTCGTTTCAGATTTTGCTACAACTCGAAAAATAACAACGAACAGGCTAAAGGTTTCTTCGTTGCTTACTTTAATCTACATAGCGAAGCGACCGAAATCAAAAATATCACTTTATTTGCATTTCTATGTTAATTTAATAAGTACTTTGACTTTTTCTATTTGTAAGTACCAACATTAAAAACTTACATTTAGAAAAGAACGTAGTATCGATATTTACAGAAATTAAGAACTGATATACTCTTAATTTCTGTAAATAATCCAGAAATAATAATTTATTAAGGAATTTAATTTAATTTTTATTTAATTTATTTTAGCTAAAAACGGTATTGAACAATTGAACCAATTCATACAAAATCCGTCACAATATCAACCCGACAGCTCATAATATTCTCCACCATTCAATAAAGCACAAACACATAAATCTGGTTTAACGTGCGTTGTCCCAAATGAGTCCATCAAAAGCGGAGCCACCTCGCACCCGTCCTATTTCCATACAAATCGGTTCGCCACGGGGCGTACTGACTGCTGGTTACCCTGTGGCTGGTGTAAGGGTCAGCGCAGACGAGCAACTTACTATTGACCTGGAGTCTACACACCAATGTCGGCAACAGTGCCCGGCGGCGGCGGCGGGTTGATGCAACATTTCAGTGTATAAACATAATAGGTAGCCGATATTGTTTTATCTACTTGACAGCGTCCCGCCGGCTTTGGTATTAGGATTCCACTAGTTGACAAAATAATACCAAAAAAGAATAACTTTTCCTAATAGGGCTGCCATAGCTTGCTGTTTTTACTTGACAATCCGTTTATTATTACACTTAAGACATTTACAACATGCTTCCAAAACCGGGCTGTGGACAGAACATAGCAAGAATAGATAAGTTGGGATAAATAAGACCATAGAGGTAGCAACAAATTCGGCTGTCTAATCTAACGGCCTTATCCTACCCTCTTCAAGAAATAAACATAAACTCGCTGTGCCCACAACTAGACTTCACAAAATTAATGTATCTTTTAAAGGGCAATGTATACGCTTCTACAACAAAACTCCTAGTGAGTTGCAAAAACTATCGGTAAATAAATTCAAACAAATTGTCCAAACCTTCCTGTGTAAAAAGGCCTACTATAAAATATCAGATTATCTAGAGGATAAAAAAAGCGTGGGACGGAATTTGCTCCAACTCGAAAAATAACAACTAACTAACAGGGTAAAGGTTTCTTCGTCGCTTCTTTACTTTAATCTACATACCGAAGCGACTGAAATCAAAAATATCACTTTATTTCCGTGTCAGTGTTTAATTATTAAGAATTTGACCTTTTCTAAGTATACATTTATTGTATTGATGGAAATAAAGAGTTTTTGACTTTGACTTTGACTTTGACTTCCAGCTTGGCTTGCTTATGGACGACGAGTGAATGATTGTTGCTGACAAATCGTTCGTTTGCGTCGAATCTAACTTCTGTTTACCCAGTGGCCACGGTCGCCTCAACTCCCTAAAGTCACACTTCATAAACTCCGATTTTAATATTTTAGGGGTTGTCAAATTGAATTGTCAACGCTTTTATCAACAGGCGTCGTCGTAGATAGGCATGAGGTGGATACTAAAATTGTGTATATTGTTTTCAATTAATTATGTTCTTCATAAAAAATATTATTAAACGCAGATTTTCACGATGAATTATTTATAATGGGCAAGATCTTTCTAAAACTACCAGTTTTCTATAAGGAATTGAAAAATAATCATCAATTCTTATCAGTAGCCTACTCCATACGCGACACCCTAGTTGATTCCCTTCCAACCATAAGCAGCGCATACTGGCAATAACTGTGGTATGGAGAAGGAAATGGTAGAGAAGGCAGATTCAAGACTACGTGTCCCAGAAATATCCTCATTTATGAATGAATGAATAATATATTTATTTTCTCTTACAAAAGATAATAGTTTACAATGTTTGGATTAAGCTTAATTTTATATGAAGTTATCTTGTTTTGTAAGAGACTGGTGCCCGAGAGAGGTTTGTTAAACCTTTGGTACGGGTCACCAGGGCCTTACTCCGCAGAATAAATTGGAATACATCAAAATAACAGTATTAAAAGGGCAATGGCCTTTATTAACAAAGAAAATGACAATCAATTTATAACTAGTATTTACAATTGAAACAATTAAGCTAACTGCAGACTGTTTGTTGCAAACAATCTACAGGTAGCTCAACTGATCCATATCAATACCAGTCGGAAGTGTCCCCAAGACGCTGGCTGCATTGCCCCGCTCTGTATGGCAATGCTGATGCGCTGCGCCAGGTACCCGCCCGCTCTCGGGTCACGGGTCGCGTCGACCAGACGCTCAGATAACTTTTTGAAAACCCGGAAAGAAAAAAAATAACAGTAAAGTACACCTAGTAAATAAAAAAAAAAAAAAAAACAAAAAAACAATTATGTATGTTTTATTAAAAGAAACGTAAAAAAATAATAATATCCTTATTGTACCCACACAAAAGTAAACCTACACACACATGAGTTTGCATGTATTCTAGCCCACCTACATAACAGGTTACTGAATATTTATAGGTAACTTAAATAGGTAAACAGTAGTAGTAGATTTTTCTGATTATTGTTAGTCCATTTTGTACGAATCATAATATTAACTTTACTTATCTGTACACACATTTTTTTATCTACATTGTAACATAAAAATATAGATAGACTATTATTTACATATATGATATTTTCAGCTGGCATTGTAATGTGTTTTGTGTATTAAAAAAATAATAAATAAGTAGTACAGATCCGTTGCTGGTACCGCTAGGTAAGTACTCTCCTTCCTTGCTCTTCCTTGCATGCGTATCCCTTTTTTGAACCCTATTTCTATTATTCCTGATATATTAGGGTTATTTCAGTTTCCCTCCCTAAAATCCACTAAGGCGGGAAAAGGGAAATTTAAAACAAAACCTTTTTTCCCACCCCCTCAAGTTCACTTTAGGTCGGACCGTGAATTTCACCAGAACAACAATTCGGTCGGATGCATTATTAAAGATAAAAGATAAAAAAAGATAAAATACATTTTATTTACCCAAAAAACATAATAACATAACAAAAAAAATAAGTGTACATTAAAAGGAAGGGTAAAAAGGGGTCCCTAACTCAGCATATTGCAGTATTAGGCATTTGCCCAATACTGCGCTGGTTTTCAGTTAGGGCCCTTACGGAGTGACGGCACAGTATGTACTTATTAATTAACATTATTACATTAACGATATATAAATAAATACAACGAGGATGGTACAAAACATGATTTACGGAACATTGAACAGAATATAATACAATAAAAAGATTACAGATACACATAAGGAAAAACAAGCTATATTTACACTCAGATTTATGTTCACTACACCAACTGACTTGTTTTCGTCGCGACACTGACAAGTGTACAAACAATGATCTCATGAGCGCAGCGTAATGCGAACATGATGCAGAGCCAAAAATAAAAGAAGAAGAAGAATCCGTTGGCTTTCAACCAAAGAGAAAAAAGTAGGTACTAACATAAATGTCAAAAAAATGCTGACATCGTTCAGCGCGCCAATATTAATCGAAAAGAAATCCAGTAATAATTAACAATTTTTAAAGGTAACTTTTTGAGAACGATTAAAACAAGGTGACAAATTATGGAATCCATGGAAATACAACAGAACGTACAATTAACCGGAAAGCTAGTGGCGAGGATCACTCATGTTAGCGCGCAATGATACCATTTTGATAGTAAGGTGCATTATGAGATAGTGAGACGCCGTGGACAATGGGACAATATGGTTATTTTCTAATACCTACCTACTTTAGTCCATACCCACAACACAATATTAACTACCTACAGTGTAGGTGTAACACTTATATACCTGTAGGAGTTTCTTGAGTTGATTTCTAAAGGTGTATAATGATTTTGCAGCCCTTGCCGGAGGCGGGAGATCATTCCAACATTTGGAAGCAGAATATTTGAAGGATCCTCTAAAAGCCATAGTCCTGTGCTTCGGCATGCAGAAAACCCAAGAGCATGCTCTGCTAGGATATCTTGACTTGTCCCTAGCCCAAACTAGCTAGTCAGCGAGGTATGTAGGACACTGTATGTTTATGACCCCAAAAATAAGCACTGCCAGTAGCCTTCTTCGAGCTGACATTTTTAAGATATTAGATGAGTTTAAGAAGGGAGTAACGTGGTTATTGGCATTGGCATAATGTACATATTTCAATAGCGCTTTTCACATTAGGGCGATAAAACTTTTATTCCGTATACATATTTCTTATATTTTTGTTCCGGTAAAACTATCGGTCTCCAAATAATAGCAAAGCTGATTTCACTGTCTTTTTTTTTAACTAGTTCGTCGGAATTCGTCGGTCGGGTATTGTCAGTGTGTCTACCATGAGTTTTAACAATCTATACTCGCTAGCGACTGTAGTTAAAAAAATGTATGAAAACTTGAACAGCGCCTCTAGCGGATAGTTGGGTACTAAAATGCGCGGTACTAATATTTAGTTAACTACTGTAGTAACTTCAGGCGATCTAACTGTGACAACTCGTGGTAGACACACAGGTAGGTTATCTATTGTTTCCGTGAGGGAGTCTGAGTCGCTCGCGATACCTTCAAATTCTTCACAGACTTGTTCAAAGAGTTACAATAGCTTCACAGACTTGTTCAAAGAATTGCAATATCAATTTTGATTGCATAAGGCTCAATTCACACCGGCCGGCAGTGATGCGACAAATTATTTCAAACTGAGAGTGCTCGCTGTGGGGCTGCCATCCTGGTGTGATTTAGCCTAAACCATGAGAGAGCAAACGAGTAGGTTTTTAAACTGTCATAAATCCACTTTATGTAACATTTGGCAAATGGACGTTTTGTCTTTCACATATTTAGACAACCGATGTCGCGCGGCAGAAAAAGGTCCGCCTGCGACGCAGGAGGTTGCGGGTTCGATTCCCGCCTTGGGACAAACAAATGTTTGTACGATATGCAAATATTTGTTCCGGGTGTATAATAAAATGTATAATAAAAAAAAATTATAAAATGTATAAAATTTAAAAATATGTATAATAAAAAATATCAATCTATGTAGTGTGTGTGTCAAGTATATCAGTCATCTATTACCCATGACACGAGCTCTGCTTAGCTTGGGTCTAGATGATGCTGTATGGATTGTCCAGCATTATTTATTTATTAATTAATTATATCGCGCTGTTTATTTTTGCTTAAAATGTGGCTTATTGGCCACATTTGGCGTCTACTGACTATTTTCAGTAACAGTTATAGTGCAGTATAGTTAGTAATAGTGTGGAAGAAATCGCTTTAAGCGATAAGGCCGCCAATTCTGTTACGTTTTAACACACTGATTTATACTGAATTGTCTATACAGTGTGAGTCTGCATAAAGTGCACAAACTAAAATGAGGGAAACTACCCCTATTTTATTGACGGAAAATGAGTTACTTTTTTTCTTTTTGTTCCTTTTTTAACCTTTTTTTAGCTACGACGACCCCCATGGAAACAAAACTATGTAACTTTTAAACTGAACGATCAATTACTATGAAACAAACTCAGCAATTATTAGAAATAACAGGAGCTCCTCACTAAACTAAAATTGTGAAAAAAAACCCTTAATTAAAAGTTATGATGTTTGGTTTATGCAGAATCAGCCCTTTTTCATAGATTTTTGTAATAACTTTAAAATATCTCAATAAAATCACTACATTTTCAAATAAAATTATTACTTTACCTCCCTCCTCTTTTCGTCACTCCACGTCACGAGATAAGGCCCTGCCTGCTGAGTCTTGATTCTATCTCCTTATTGCTATGTAAATAACCTCCATTGAGACGATCGAGCAGATCAAGATGCGCCGATGTGGCAGAGCCTTTATGCGCTCTCATTATTGTCTTGAGGCCGTAAAACATTGATGTACTCGCACGTTCGGTCTAGTGATACTGTGTAAACATTTGAAGAGCGTCATTTAACTTCACATGTGTGAGGCTGATGGGTATGTTATGGAGTTCTCATTTAGCCCCGAAAGATTCACTGCCTTTGGCTTGGCTAATAAGATTCTATGATTAAAGTTAGGTACAAATATATTATTTATGTGTACCTGTGACGCGAGTGTTTGAGAGGGTCTTGTGGGCAAGCGTTAGGCGAGTGCAGAATAATTTTAAAATTCTTTCCAAATTCATATCAGATTAGTGCTACCTGGCTCCGACCAGTCCTGGTTTCACATAGAACTCCGAAAACAAATCTCTCACAAAACGACCCGCTCATTCATAAGCTCTATCTACCATCAGATGCAAAGATAAAACTGTATCATTTGCTTAAAATACCCCATGAAATTATGCAATGCAACAATGACCCGGAATAGTGCTGCAAAAAATCGTCAATGCTGTATTTTTTCCCGTCCGCATTACGGGATGATCCGTCATTGTGCCCGCGGCACACAGATGGCGCTGATAAGTGGGCGCATCGCTTTATTAAAATAATACGACCATCGTACGTCGACCTGCCGAAATAAGATACACTTTCGAGCTTATCAAGGGAGTTTCGATTTAAGAACGGGAGGAGAGTTCAAGTTACGCTGGGTAGGTTCGTATGCAACAACACTATCGGTCGTCCCGATCAGTTTCAATGAGAGATGTGCACTGATTCGGAGTAGTAATACCTTCCCACGAGCTGTGGGCACACGCGCACAAAATCCTAATTCGTGAGAAGTACCTGTAGCTCTTTGAACTCCCCCTTAATGCGCTGATTAGTGTCATGTGTCGGCGACGAATCATTTTATTCGTTTAATCGACCGTTTTTATGTTGCTCACTATGAGAATTATACTAATAAAATGAATTTTCATTTCATGGCTAACCGACCAACCGGTAAGCCATGAAATGAAAATGCATTTTTCTCCCGAGCATGTTTCGTCCCAAAGTAGAACTAGCTTT
This sequence comes from Eupithecia inturbata, assembly GCA_963662085.1. Lineage (NCBI taxonomy): Eukaryota > Metazoa > Arthropoda > Insecta > Lepidoptera > Geometridae > Eupithecia > Eupithecia inturbata. The sequence continues at coordinate 9,209,029 of OY759195.1, forward strand.
ATATCAACCGACATTAAAATATAATGTACGAGTAAGTTGGCAGAGTCATGCATGACATGACGAGTCTTATTATATTATGCTTGCACAAGGTGTGAAATCAAACAAAACAAATGACGAATATGTAATTTGTTATGACTCCGCTAACATGTAGACACCACACACGGTCTCAAATTATTTTTATATTTTTACTTCTATTTGAAATATCTTCATTACCCAAAGTGGACTAGCTAAATACTAGTACAAACTGAATCGCGATCTGCTTCCAACAAGAATAAGTATTTTTAAATGAACGCCATTACATCGTATTATGTCCGTAATCCCGTGGAGGTACTTACATGCGAGTAACGGGTCTTCTCGAACATTTATTAAAAGTTACAGGGGTTGCAGGGTAGCCGCATGAGGCCTAATTAAGCCTCTTTTTACAAAAAGCAGGAGGGTCTGTACCCTTCTGACTCCTTAATGAGCCGCCGGCCACCTAGTGTGGATTTTACAGGACCTTTGTTTTGATAATGCGGTGAGCGCTGCCCGAAATTTTTGCAGTAATTATGTGCGGAGAGGCAAGGGTTATTAATTTCCGTATACATTAAATAATATGTGCATTTGTGCATGGACAATTTGTAATTTTGCACTGCAACAAAACATGTAGTAACCACGAGACTGACTGTATGTAAGTTTTAATTGCCATGCTTTATTTTGAGACTTCAATACCTTGTTCTGTCTCAAAAAGTTCTGGCTTAGATGTATGAACCATTCCTCTCTTGCCGTATTATTACAATGCAAGGTAAAATCCAATTTTGGACCAAAACACCACCGCACAACCCAAACCGCAGTTCCCCTGACCACAATCCTAAACTTTTCCAGCACTTTTTCACTTATCAGAGAAGAAAAGTATCGTGGGCAGTCACCACACCTCCTACCTATATCAATGTCGCCCACCGCTTCGAAGGGGCTCTGTTTGGCATCGGCCATTTAATTGCGACAGAGGCCTTAGGCCGAGCCGGTCGGGGATTAACTAGAGCTCATCTTATAATTAGTTGCGTCGTGCTTAGCGATGGATTACGGAAGGGAAGAAAAAAAAGCTCAAAAAATTATCTGTATACTGAATTGAGGTTTACGGTAATTTCATGTTTTGTAATCACTATCAGGTAAGTAAACACTATTCCAGAGTTTGAAATATGAGCACGATCTTCGCTAATTAAGAATTAAATGAAGAAGTAAACACTACAAAATTGTTTTTAAGACGGTTAACCCGTCCTCCCTTCAGTCTATGTATAACTACGCGAAAGTTTTCAGTCCCCATTTCAGGGCTAGTAGTTGTTAGCATCTTGGTATCCTATAGCCATCTTCGATATCAGCTGTTAGGCTGAGCTGCCAGGTAATAAACCATACTGCTAAAAGTAACCAAGTAAAACCGTGCAACGAAAATGCAGAAGGCTGCAGTCGAGATCTCCCCAGGCTCGCATCGTCCGCCATCCGTTAGGCTGGTCCGCATCGCGTCAAGGCGACACTGCTAGGTCGCTATAAAGCACTGTGCAATAAAGAGAATGGATGCCGCCCATCGTCGGGCACCGGCCGCCGGGAGGATTACCCGAATCGCCACTATTTATCGCTCGAGCCTTGCGCCCAGGTGCCATCAATCTATTTAATGATCGGGTCAGCACATACTCTTGGCCTTTTTGGCGCTTGCCGCTTGCGCCTCGCTCGACGCAAAACGAAGACGATCGGAGATGGACGTTTGATGAGGCGCTTTGTGTCGATCGCACTCGTGAAAGGGGCCCACTATACTTTAGAGAATTCTGGCACCCAGGCCGGAAATAGAGGGGTGGATAGGCTGCTGTGTTTTAATTGCACGTGGCATCGATCAAGCTTTTTCATGTGACATACGTGAATAGCTCAGATTGGCAATTATGTACACACCACCCTGTTTAGAAGTAACTCCTCCCTCTCCGGCCTCTGGATTTGTAAGTTTTATGAAATCTACCTACCACGTAGATTTTAACCCTTGACAACCAAACAAAACGTCACTCATCTTTTGTATCTTATGTAGCCGTATTTTGATCCGGTCATAAAGCAAGTAAAATGACAAGGTCCGCATAAATCAGGCTTAACCCAAGGGTCAATAGCTCAAGATAGCCGGTACAGTGGCGCACAAAAGGCCATTGGAATGACGCGGGATCGTGCGCACAGCAATGGATGTGGGGATTGTATGGCATTTACTCACGAGATCACGAGACTACGACTAACCTTTGTTTAAATGGTTCTTGACTGTTCCGCATATGATGTTTTATTTGCGGGTAGTGGTTTAAGTACGGAAGCAGTCCACTGGTTTTGACAGCATTTAAAGAATAAAATGATGAAAATAAAGAGAGCGGTGCAAACTTTAACAGTTAACTCCTGTCTCCTACTGGCTGGAGCCGAGTATTAGCGTATGAGCGTAACCGACCCGCGCGTGACGGTACATGTACGACTAAGCTTTGTTTAAAAGGTCTTTGATTGTTCCGCATAGTATGTTTTATTTTTTTATTTGCGGGTTGTGGTTTAAGTACGGAAGCAGTCCACTGGTTTTGACAGCATTTAAAGAATATTTTCTTTGTTAAGAATATTATGAAAAAAAGAGAGCGGTGTAAACTTTAACTCACTGTCTCCAACTGGCTGGAGCCGAGTATTAGCGTATTAGCGTAACCGACCCGCGCGTGACGGTACAGTTTCATTCACTGTTCAGAAAGAGTCCAAATTGGGTTTATAGATTTCGGTTTAAAGATCTTTATTTATACTCAAGATTTATTAGTATAACAATCTAGACAAAAAAGGTCACAAGCTCGTAGGTAACAAGTAAGTGACCCAACAAAAGGTAGGTACATAAATGGGATAAAAATAAAATGGGTAACCTTAACTAAGATAAAAAACAGTACGAGTCGCGTTGATTGCATGTCTGGCGCAAGAAATCAAGGAGCATATTTATTAGCCTTTCTAGTTTTTTTGTAATTTAGTACGTCATTTTTTTAGTTTGCTTTTTGTAATTTAGTAGGATTTCCAAACCTAAACATCAAAAATCACATACATCTTACAAGCCACATAATCTACCTTAGAATCAGCTACGTCAAATATTAGACTCCTTGGCAATGATGCGATTAGGGCAACGTGGGGCGCCTACCCCAATAAGCCGGGTCTTGTCTCGTGTAAACTCGCTTACTTCACCTGAGCAAACTGACACCCGGGCACTGTTTCCATTTACATGCTGATATTTACAGCGCGAAAACATCGTATAGTCTTAACGGTTACGATAGAAGTGTATGACAAAAAAATGTATGTCAAAATGTGTAAACCTGGCCTAGGTTTACACATTTTGAGATGTAAAGCTGGTTTTATCGAATATTATTTATATATGTATATAAAAGAAAGTCGTGTTAGTTACACTATATATAACTCAAGAAAGGCTGATCGGATCTCGGTGAAATTTGGCAGCGAGGTAGATGGTATCCCGGCCGGACTTAGGCTACCATTTATTCCGGAAAGAACGTGCGAAGCCGCGGGCTGCAGCTAGTATAGTATATAGAGGGGCCGGCAAGTGAGTAATTTTGCTTAAGGGGACGATGTATTCCGTTGGTCTTCTCTAGTTAGAAGCTAAGATTTCGTAACAAGCAATGAAAACCGGTTATTAATTATCTACTTACTGTGTGGCGGGTCAATGTGTAGACATACTATCGTGTTTATAAAATTATCTTAAAATTAAGCAACAGTCATAAAAGTTGTTGGTTTTCTTCTGTTGAAATAAGTAAGAGTAAGAAAAAATTCTGATATGGAACTGTTTTAAGTTGATATTTTTTTACAGTAATCAGCAAAGTCTGATAATTTGTAGCTTTAAGATATAAAATAATTCCTTGAAAAAAAAAATCATAAAACGTAGAAACAATGGAAACGTACCGCAAGGCGGGTGGCGGCTTGGGCGGGCGGCGCGCAGTTCCGGTCAAGTCGCGGGCCGCTCTCGGCTTCCGGCCGTCCAATTTGGCCACATTCACTCCTCAGAGGTGGAGGCAAGACGTTTGGTCACCTCTTCCCCGCGCAAACTACGCGATGGCGTCTTTATGGCCTGTAGCTAAATTACCTTCCACCATTATGTAGGTACATGGCAAGATAATTTTTTAATGTAACTTGCAATTGAATTTGTGTCAGTTTTGAGGCATGGGATTGGAACATATGTCAAAAATAGTGATAAAATAATGAAAATGCGGAGAAATAACCGACTCCTTCAACTCAGCCCGTGGGTGTGGTAAAAGCCAACTATGCACCGACTTATAAATAATAGGTTATGCTACCAGAGGACGGCCGGCAGCTTTCGCCTGTGTATTGTTAACAACTTCGCTGCGATCACCACTCCCCCTGCCGAGCGTAGTGATTATGGCAAAACCCTGTCTTGTTTGGGGGAGGCATCTTCAGCAGTGGACTTATATGTGCTGTCTTCAGCACATATAAGTCCACTGCTATATATTTTTACTACCTCTTGGTAGTAAAAATAAGATCCACAATGCTTCCTATGATATGTGAAGGTGTACTTAAGAGGGCTATTACAAAAAAAAACGAGAAATTGCACGGTTTCATAGTCGAATTTTAGAAAACTTCTTTTTTTATGTAATTATAATCATTCTCCCGATGTATATTTAGGCAAAAAGTCTTAGAGACCTGTTTTGGGAGCTCTAATTTGTAGATTCTATTAAATAAAGACCACCAAAAAATATTTTTTTCTTGTTACGTATATTCTATACTTTAATAATAATTATATACGTTTTCGTTACAGGCCTTTATGTAAAGAAAGAAAAAAGTGAACCGAACTCGATTATCGACCGAAAAGGCTTCGAAACAAACTCCAATATCTCCGAAGTTCTACATCATTTTGACATAATATTTATACCAAAATAATTATCAACATTTGCTTGAACTACAATATTAAGTCTATTTATTAAATCACTGCTAATTATTATTTAATGAATTAAATAAAATACTGTATATTCACGTATAATTCGCGCTCGCGCGGCACTGAGGGCAGACCGCCGCCAGCGCAATGAATTATATAGTCTTAAATCATAGAATTTGACGATGAAATCGTGCAATTTCTTGTTTTTTTTGTAATAGCCCTCTTAACTACGTACTTTGAAATAAAATGAACAAATGAACTGCACAAGTCTTGCAATTGCAAAAACCATGCATGCAACCGTCAGCACCAACATTTATCAGAAACCAATAAAGTATCTCACCAATTAACACCCGCACCCAAAGATTAATGATGCACACCTCATCCCGTCTTATCTTCTTTATGGTTTCAGCAAAAAAGTGGCGTCATGGAAAACAATGGCGAATTAGCGATGACGGGTAAAAATGAAGATTTTTGGACGCAGGATGGTTATAAATGCCGGACTCTGGCGTCGATGCAGCTATTAATAATGTCTGACAACTGTCGTGACTTTGATTCATATGTCAGGTTCATTTCATTTCATTTATGTATGTACCATAATATTATGCTATATATATTGCATAATATTATGGTATATACAATTATCAGGACTTATTGACTCTGATGGTTTTGGCTGCGTTGAAATAAAAGAAAACAAAATTAATAATCTCTTTGAATTTTAACATAGTGAACAATGCATAATACGAAAAAAAGTGAGAAATAAGCATATGTAGATCTAAGTAAAATCTGTAGATATGGTACGTTCTCCCAGCGCTTACTCAACAACTGGCCTGTGTTACAACTACACGAAAACACTCGCTCACAGTTACATTTCCAATCTTGTGCAATAATTATAATGAACAAACAAACACGAGGGCATTGCTGTAGTCTTTTAGTCAATAAATCATACTAAAGTACGTCGTAGCAAGCACGCATAACAGGAACGCCGCCGGTCAGACTATGAATGAGGTGGGTGGACCTAATTGCACCTAATTTGAGCCTTCCACTTTCGAAAAGCTAATATCTCCCCTTTTTTACTTATATCGATGAAAATAAGTTAGGGATTCTCCGCATGTGTATCAATAAAAATTACTAACATAATCTTACTTAGGTACTCCAAAATTATTTTTATACTCCGAAAACGCACATAAGTGTTATTCTACAAATCCCCTAAAAGTAAAATCAAGAGGATGGTGATGATAATGACGTCATAAAACTTTTGAAATTTAAACAAGAGAATCCCTTTGACAGATGATAAAATTACTTCGGGCACCAGCCTTGTCCCAGTTGGTAGGAAGATAACCTTCTTATCTAGAAACCATTAACAGAACAGCACCAGAACATCCCAAAAAGTTTTTTAGCAAAACACAGCGACATGCTCATCAAAAACAAATGCCATGTCGTTAATTAATGACAGTGTGGCGGTGATGGGGAGATAGCAAGCAGACATCGCACCGCGCCATCTTACTACCGTGCGGAAGTATTTGTCTGCTGTTTTACATTATACTGATTTTTTTTTATGTTTTGTAAAGTGATTAATTTAAGCTAGCATTTTTCTCGGTCAACAATCCAGTGTCACTTATTCGCTCTACCAAAATCAATCTCACATGTTGTGCGTTGCAAATGAAAGAGTTTTATCCGGCTAGTCGAATTATTCACAAGCGCAAACGTGAAAAAAAGACAGAACAACCTCTATATCACAGAACATAGTATCTCTTGTCCAAAAATCTCGATCGCGGTCGAAAAACTAGAAAAAAAGTCAAAATAGGTCCACTGCAGGTTCCAAAAGCTGGGATGCATATTTTATAAGTTAGCTTCGATTGTTCCGACGCGGTTTTATTCCAACTTTTTATATTTTTTGCGTATCATACACGGCACTCGTCGATGCGTCCATCGACACATGGCCGGACTTTTTTCTTTTGTTTTAAAATGCCGGGATTGTTTGTAGGACCTTTATGGCAATGCGTGCAACGCGGTAAAATGTCTGGAGGTAAATTTTTGATCAAAGCATGAAGCGTTTGGAAGTTTTCAGGAATTTGGAGTGACTGTTTTTTTCTTTTCAATGTGGTTTTATGAACTGGGCTAAAATAGTAGCTGTTAGATGATCTTGCGTTGTGGATTGGACTCAAATGCTGAAAACAACGTCATAATGTACACATTTTTAAACACAAAAGCGTTCATAGTTGAGAAAAGCTTTCATTTTAGTCTGAAGATTTATTTATTAAATTAACCACAGAACTATATATGTATATATAGTTCTGTGAAATTGACCCTCCAATAATGTGGGTTTTAAAAAATAAACCAAGAATATTCATTAGAATATTTTTGTCACTCACGTTAATTTACTCGCATTATTTATAGTTTAAATATCATTTTGAAATGGAGCCAAATTTCCGGCGTTGGCTTTCAGCGGATTCTACAAAAAGCGCCATAAATTGGCAAATAATCCCCCGCATAACGTAACCTTTGTTTGGCCACACGTGCTTTTAATATCTCGCAGCGAAACGAATCGCAACAAAAGTCGGATTATTCTTTGTGCGCGACCTAAAGTAAACATCATAAAAACTTCCTTGGAGCGCGGAAATATAGATGTTAATAAATATTATCGTGACGGACAATGTTGGATTGAATGACGACAATCGGCCGTGTCGAATTTGTCATGCAACTGTACATTGTTCAGCGTGAATGCCGTGAGAGAAGGAAGAGCTTCCGGCTGCTCGCTCGGGTTTTGTGCCGGATCTGGCCCCGAGCGATATCTTGCCATCGATATCCTCCTTCATTGTTGTTTTTTGCGTTAAATTGATACCTACAATTTCTATTCATACGTTGAAAAAGGTTGGAATGCTCAATTTTAAAATATGGTGAGAAAGTAAAAAAATTTCGAACAGGTTTTTGTAATATATTTTTTATCTATATTCTGCCCAATTTTAATACTGAAAATAAGCCAAAATAAAGCTCTGTACGAGTATATCTGGTCTGAAATATATCTATGTAAACAGATGGATAGTTTAAGCCAGGAATATTAGACAAAATGGTAAGTACATACTTATTAAACTACATTGTACACATTGTGTTCTCCATTTCACCGTAAAACAAGTCATTTCACCAAAAGTCAGCCGGCTACAAATCACTGCAACCCATTAGAGGTGATAAAAGTTTACTAGTGTTCGCTCCTCTAGCGTATCGACGCGCCCGTCGGCAATCTTTAGGGGCCTTATTAGATACGATGGGCTACATTTTATTTAATGTGTGTTTGTTTAAGAGAGCGCAATGTGCACCATTTTGTGAACAGGATAGGCATAGGCTTTCGCGTTCTTAGGAGCGGGACAGAGCATACGTTTTTGGAACGGCGTAAGCGCAAAAATCTAGTTTTTACTTGTTTATAAGAAAAGTACACAACTTAAGAAGAAACTGGTTCAAGGAACCAAATAACTAGTAATAACCTACGAATCAAAACAATTATTTACATTCCAATAGACTGCAGGATTCCTGAGATTATTTTTTTCATCGTAATTTTTCTTCCTAATCTTGTTTTCACATTCAAGGAACCAAAGAAAAATACATGAATTTTATGTAATTCGAGTTTTTACCACGGGGATCCCGTGAGTACCTACTGAGGTCTAGACCTAGACCAACCAAACCCGTTAGGTTCACCGCTTAAGTTTATTGACATAGTAGATACTTTAAGAGCGTTTTGAAATAAATTTTAATAAGTATGTTCTTGTTGATCGAGATTTTTAACTTTTTTTTTTAGGATTTTTCGAATTTTGGTAGAATCTGTCTCAGCAATTTTTCATCTCCAGCGCCTACGAAGGCACCAGGCGATGCGGGGCACTCATACACATTTTTTTACTCGTTTTTATTTCTTTGTCAAATCTTTTAATTATGTCTCACTCAGAACGGTTAGCAGGAAGAATGCAAAAAAATATGCTTTTAAGGATTTGCAAATCGCATCAGTTTCGCTCATGCCAGATCGTTCATTTATTTACGTGCATTTACAACCATCAAGTGGTTAAAGAACTTATTGTCCAAAATAGCAATATTGAAACATCTAAAGTGAAACCTTTTTTTTTTCAGTTTTTTTTTCAACTTTTTTTCAGAAATTTACTTAGGTACCTCTTTTTATCTTCATTACAAGAACATCACGTTGAGAAAAAGTGTCAGAATCTTCGACAATAGAACAAAACAGTGGCTGCATTATGACGCCATAAACTGGCATTCAACGCCATGTAAACCTGCGTTAGTCACACCGATTTTGGAAAGCATTCGTCTATTATTTCCCAAATTGTCAAGTCCGATTTACTTAATTACTACCCCAAACTGTTTACGCCATCCATTCCCATTTAAATGTTTAAATGTGTCTATCTATAAATAAGTTAGGGTCTTCAACTAGTATTTGAGCACAGCAGTGGGATTAAAAGATGTTTTTACTCCAAGGTAATAAAATAAGATAAAGTTAATTATTATATACACAATATGTATCACCCATCACATCACCCAAGGCGAAAATTCCCTGCAATTTTTATGCGTTAACTTTTTGCATTTATACTACAAACCTAACGGAATAACTTTTTTTATTTTTCATTATATAATTGAGTTGAAATTAAACCGAGCTCAGGACAACTCGCAGCATTTTTTAACATATAACATAAGCAATTAATTTAAAACTTCAAGCAATTAATTCTACCAATGCTTTTGTGTCAAATTGTAAACATCAGCTTGAAAGTTTGCTTTGAATGAATTTAACACATACATAGGTAGGCACCGATCAGTATTTCATTTAACCCTTGTTTCATTGTAACCGCAAAATCTCTACTGACAGCTTTTGTCACAAGACTTTGACTTTCTATTGCACCTTCCAGACATCTCAATTACATCGCATTACTCACACTCACGACGCATTGTCGACGCTGACGTTTACGAGAATGAGGGAAAAAATACGTCAGTCGGTGACACCCCCCGCTGTATGTAGCCTTTGCGGTCGCAAAATGTCTCAATCTCGAGAAAAAACTAATGTTTATAGTTAAGTTTGCTGGAACGGCGGCGTTCCAGCAAAGTGAACTATACTACCTGCTGTGCAGATAAATTTATCAAAGCTCTTTCAGCAATCTCTTAATTAACGTTTCTAGAAATATACCTAAAACAACGCTTTGTTAACTTTGTGTTGGCAAAACTGTAATTTTATTGCAAATTTTGACAACCCCTAAAAATAGAAAAGAACAATTTGCAAAATGTAAAAAAAACAATAAGAATTCGCAAAGAAATCGATTCCTATTTTTTGCGATTTCTATTTTTTACCCTCAACCCTAGCAATTATGAAGGGGTACACTAAAAGAAAGTCAACGGCAATAAAAATAACCTTTCGGCAGCAAACGCGCCGCCACCGAAGGGTTACCATTTTATTTCTGTTAGTCGACGACTTAGAATGCGACACGTTTCACGTTGAGTTCCATAAAACTAGGGATCCATCTGAACTCGGCATAGTAACTCCAAACTCAACTGCCTTTAGTTACGCTGTAATTGTAAACTCTATCGGCAAAAAACTCACAATTGAAAATGCGCTCATAAAGTAATTTGCACAAAATTTGCAAAAGGGTAAAATTTTTGCAAAATACAACTTTTATTACCTACAAACCCCGTTATATACAGAATGGAAGGTAAAACACAGTGACCGTTAGCCTTTTTTAGTTTTATAACTCGCTCCGTACAAAGAGTTGCCTCAAAGTTGATCGCGACTCGATAAAGTTGAGCGTTAACGTTGGATAATGAAGGTTTCGAGGGTTAATCCCGGTAATTAGAGTGGGTGAGAGCCACCATGAAAAGAAATAAACCGTTTTATAACTGGGACTTCCTTAACCCCACGTAAAGCCTGCCGTAAAACTCATAGGAAGATCGGATCGGAGATATGAGGCGGAAATAAATCGCTATTTAAAATCAATTTGTGTAAAGGGGTGTTGGGCAAAGTAGTTGGAGTTAGGTCACGGGAGCGGGCGTTTGGTCACGATCGCGGCCAATTGCCGGCCGCCTTTGTCGCAGCATTGTTACAATCGCCCAGAATCAAATGGAGCGCGTTATGGCAGATTTGGAATACTTCGTTCTTTATCGAATGTGGGGAAACCTATAAATGAAAATTGTTTCTGATACAATCGACGCTGCTATGTTTTATAAAATAAAAGCTTTTACGGTGAAATAGGGTCAACTTATTAAATCAATTATTTATACTGCGCTGTGTGCAAATAATCAGCTTCCCGCCGGCCATGATTGCATTACTGGAATAGATAGATAGATAGAATATACTTTATTGCACACTTAAATCTAAAATGAACTATTTACAACAACACAAACTAAAAACTAAGCGACAATTGGCGGTCTTATCGCTCAAGAGCGATCTGTACCAGACAACCATGGATGGATAGGATCATTGGACAGTACAAGGGGATCTGTGTGCTTTATGTAGGTTTTATAATATTATAAATAAAATATTGGATTCTCTGTATATCCGTAGGTTTGCTGTAAGAAAACTCTTTTAGGGTTAAGCTCGCCTTTGCACATGTCCATTATTTGTTGTATGTAACTTTTATGTATGTTTTAACTTGTGTGTGGCATAGCATAGCCTATCGCGTCACGTAAGTAGGTAGGTCTATGTTTATCATTCAGATCGTGGTTATCCCCATCGCTCAAGGTATTCGTCGCGCTAAAATTGTAAAGTTACATAGGGTACCTAAATTTTTACCTCTAACTACCACAATACAACCGACCGTGAATTCCGTTTTTAAAATAATATCGTCATTGTAGCATCCTATTTTGAAATCAAGTTATTGAGACGCGCGCTAGAGCGTCCGACCAAGTTCGTAAAGAAACTTGCGACTAGTTGCGACGCACTAGCAGTGAGTAGGTTTACACGAACTGTTGGACGCACTTTTGTACCCACGCTAGGCTTGTAATTTTGCATGTTTAATAAGATCCATGTATGAGTAGGAATAGCAAATTTTATAAATAAATTATTTAAGATTCCTGAGTTATTAAGGTCCGAAAAGTTCCATTTTTAACGACGGACTCATCAAAAACTTATATCACTTCTAGATAACGTAGGAACTTTAAATTTGGTATGAAGGTAGATGATCAAACGTTATCAGAGGAAAAAATCCGAAATAGAAAAGTTTTACGTTTTTAGGTATCAATATCGGTGCCGATATTGATTTGCGTGAGGTTAAATTAAATTAATTACTGATGTTTTATACTGAAAAAGCATGAATACAGAAGAGCGAGTCTATTACTAATTGTATGAATTTGTAAGTTACATTGTACATACCTACCGCAAATTAACTGATGTGTAAAAATTTACTGATGTGTAGCAGGTCGGTGGGTAGAAACGTGCCAAGACAAAAATTTAATAATGATAGTCATTTAGTCATTTATTTTATTTCAGATCGGCGATTGCCAATTACACTAACTAATTAATTATAATTTATATAAAAAGAATTTAACACTTAAAACTAACATAAAATTAAATTAAAAATGGTAATGTTCAAAATAAAAATGTCAACGTGAAATTATACATTGTTAAAAAGTTAATAATTATTTTAATATAAGAAATCGGTCTTTCATCCCTCCCACAAGAGCGTGAGGCAGCTGATAGTGCCCAACAGTGCGGCAAGGTGGTAGAGCGAGGACTTCTACCTGTGACTTCTACCGCGAATATAATTGTTCGGCACGTAAAGGCGAAGCGACTAAAAAGAACGTATCAAGTTCGGCACGTAAAGGAGAAGCGACTAAAAAGAACGTATCAAGTTAAGATTATGAACTGCTATGAAACTTGGCACGTATCTATATGATCTCAGCTCTTTTATCAGTAAAGCCACAATCTTAACGAACTTGGCTAGTTTTCACATTTATGTTTTTGATTATATTCTTTTCACTTCTTACTACTCCTAAACTTTTTTATCGGTTGGTAATAAAATTCAACTAACCCAGTCTAACCTAGCAATCCGTTCTATATTCGAATCCAAATAAATCCGATACAAATCTGTAGCCGCCAATAAAGTCGTGCCTAAGTTTATGTCGTGGAATATCAGTTTTCCGACTTTACCCAATAAAGGGTAACCCCTGATCCGGTAAGTAAACAGAAAAAATACACAGCAGCGTTGGACTTACTTTCTTGATAAAAGTTGGCTTGGAATCGTGGCGTAAATTCAAGCCGTACCTACATTTGCCCATGCCTGTGTACCACTTAGATACTAATGGAGGCATATAAACAGACTGATTCTATAATGGCAATATAGTTACAGGCCTAGTTGTGGTAAATTTCTTACATAATATTATGTTAGTAGTAGCATTACATAATGCGCTTTAATAATTATAATTAATGTATAAAATAACAATATAAATTTAATATTACATTGTTTTGTTTTTAATAAGTTATCTGTGCGTCTGGTCGACGCGACGCGTGACCCGAGAGCTGGCGGATATCTGGCGCAGCGGATATCTGGCGCGCGCCATACAGCGCGGGGCAATGCAGCCAGCGTCTTGGGGACGCTTCCGACTGGTATTGATATGGATCAATTGAGCTACCTGTAGATTGTTTGCAACAGTCTGCAGTTAGGTTAATTGTTTCAATTGTAAATACTAGTTCTAATTGGTCTTTATTATTGAATTGTAATTTTCTTTGTCAATAAAGATCTTTTTTTACATTGTTACATATAAATATTAAAGTCAATTTTTAAAAATTAAAATGTAATATTAAATTTATATTGTTATTTTAAACAATATAAATTTAATATTACATTGTTACATATAAATATTACAGTCAATTTTCTAAAAAAAAACAGAATGTCAAAAAACCTGGCATTGGGTGATGTAAGGGATGTGATGAAGTTGATAATAAGTCGTATAGCCGTTGTCTAAACTATAACAAAGCAAAATCTCACGGTGCAAAAACCCGTCATGTCAACCTGAGGCATAACAAAAGGCACATGTACGTATGTACATGCCATTTCACTGGCAACCACACTCTTCATACCGAAAGCAGCAAGCTACTTGGCGACAGAGACAGACATAGTACGTACTTGGTACTGGCTGTTGATGACGATGTACTGCTCCGCATGCCAGTCTTTTCACCGGCAACCATACCCGTCAATCTGAAACACAACAGCGCTGCTTAGCATCGGAAAAATGCATATTATGGTGGATGGTTGTTGGTGATATACTTTTCTGCCAATAAAAGCAATACTTTCTCCCCCCTGATCCTGCGAAGTAAAAAAGCCGGTTGGCTTGGTCCCGACGCTCCGAGTAAATCACGGTAAGCCCCAATACGAGACGCGACGCGGGTATTCGCGCTTAAGCCCATAACCCCTTTAAGTTCACCTTCGATCCACGATGTTGGGTAAACGAGTCGTGCGCTTTTCGCGAGGAAGCGCCGCGTTGCAGGTTTGACGGGTTCGTAAGTAGTGTGGGTTTGGTGTTAGATACCTACTCTGTAGTGTAGTGCCAGGTAGGGACTTTAACTGACTTCGAAAAAAGGAGGAGGTTCTATGCTCGGCTGTATGTTTGCAAGTTTTTTAATGAACATATGTTCGCGATTTCTCCGTCAATTGTGGGCCGATTCTGATGGTTATTTTGGTTTTGTATAGAGAATGATCCCCTGGTGGAGGAATAATATTTGATATTACAAAAATATCTTATAACTTATAGGAATTCGAAGTTGGTTTTAGGTTTTTGTAAAAAATCAAATTATTGTTTCTTGATTTCAGAGGCTTCGAGAAATCTGTTGCATAAAAATAATAGTATAGTCACCGTAAAAAGGACACTTTTTTAGGTTCACCGCTAAAATATCAAAATAAGCATAAAGTAAGTTAAATCTTGAACAAAGAATACACCTCTCTGCCAAATTTCATTAAGATCCGTTCAGTCGTTTAGGCGTGAAAAGGTTACTTCACAGACAGAGTTACTTTCGAATTTATAATATTAGTATGGATATGAATATTTATTTGTTTCACTACAATGTGTAAAATTTTTGACAGATTGATGAAAATTTACAAAAAGTGACTTGAAACGCGCTTACATCTGAGCTGTGTTTAAGTATTTGGAAATGACACGGACATCACAAAAAAAAAACTAACAGCCATTAAGAAAGGTCACTATTAGGAGGCCTACATCAAGCAGTAGACTAGCATAGGCTGATGATGCTGATTGTTAGAGACCAACTTCAATGCTGCTAGTAAGGTATACGCCACTATTAATCACGACCAACATTCCTCTATGAACCCCATTCAAGTCAATCGACGATATTTCAATATTTATCTACCCAATCACAGGTACTTAAGATTAGAAAAAATAGAGCAGAAAATTTTAGCACCTAGTTTAACCAACAATGAACATGGTCGTTAATCAACCTTAGAATGAATTTTGGCACAAGCAAACACGTCATATATCATCAGATTCTTAAATAGCCCATAAATGCCCACAATCCTATTGTAAAATAATCCGTTTTGAAAGGAAACTGGTCGCAGGGATCAATCTTCTAGTGCAACTGTGCCAAACATTTCAATTTTTCAATTTCAATATCCTCAGTAGAAATATTTAGAGCCGGCATTAAACAGTCAGCAGATTTTCGTAGACATATAAATAGTTCCCTAAGATTCAATGTAAAAAATACCTGCTTTACTCAATAGTAAATTTAAAATATCGGGTACCCATAACACAGGTTTTTGGTCAGATGACACCATAGCCCTTCTGAAAGATAAAGATACTTTATTTGCAAAAATACTTGTTAACAAAGATGGTAAATAATTTATGACACAACATGTTTGATCAATCTACATCGGTATGCAAAAAATATTTTTTAGGTAAATATTAATGCAAAAATGCAATATCGCAGAGAAACTTCGTGGGTGTTGTGTGAAAATCAAATATTCTACAGACAGTTTTGTAATATTCCCACCTATTCTGCCCATTTAACAATTCAATATATTTATTTCAGCTAACGATTTGATATCTAAGTAATTTTTTCAGATTCCATGCGAATTATTTAAAAAAACTCTCAATAATGTTCACACGATACCAAAACTGCCAGAACACGAATAAATCAAAATTGAACAAGATATTAACGGCTCCGGTCGAGGTGGCAGAAACTATTGTGGTGCTTTGAATGGTGTGGTGGTGCCCTTTTGCTGCTCGTATACTATATAGTTGCTGACATTCTATTCAGTGGCCAAACGTGTGGATTAGCGTGGGCAACTCTTCTAATGAATAGAGCACGTGTAGACGAGAATTTAATACGACTAGGAAGCTATAACTTCATAAGTCCAATGTAGAGTAGGTACCTGTAGAGTAGGTAACATACGTTATAGTAGGTAGAGTCTAAGAGATAAGCTGAGTTTTATCGACTTACTCTAGTTTTAATGAGATATTTCTTGTGATTTAGAATAGGTACTAGGGAGAGGAGAGTTTTCAATCCCTTTTACTTTTGCACAGTATTTCTAACCAAACTGTGAAAATAGTCTCTATTTTATAGTAATACCTGCGAATTGCTGGCTAGGAACGGAACGGGACAAATTATTATAGTCTCCGTTTTTAATCCAATTTTTAACTGACTTCGAAAAAAAGGGGAGGGTTTTCGTTTGTATTTTTTTTTATGTACGTTCACCGATTTCTCTGTCAATGATTGTGGAGCAATTTTGATGATTCTTTGCTTTTGTTTAAAGACTGATCCCGAGGTGGGCGCATAAAAATCTTTTTTTTACAAGTGGACTTAAAGTTAAAAACAAAACGTACCTATAAATAACAAAATAAGCATAAAGTAAGTTAAATCTTGAACAATACATAACAAAATAATGAATACAAATAATTTTCAATCTTAATGTCAATCTGGATTCAATACAATCATTAATAACTATTACAAAAAAAAAACATACAGACGAACTGAGAACCTCCTCCTTTTTGAAGTTGGTTAAAAAAGAAATCAAAGAGATTGACAAGTATTTGTTCTACGAAACTAAAAAAACAGTGTAAATATAAAGAAAGTCAACATAGGTTTATATTTTTTTTAAAACAATCACTTGTTTGCTTTGAATAAGCAGACATCGATGACGACGTATGACTGCGCACTTGAACCTTATTGACTTCAATTGTTCCTATCGACGTTAACCATCGACATAACAGGATTGTCCAGCGCCAAACTTTATATCAATAATACATGTTAACAACTTCTCACGAAGAAACGGCTTTAGCGGCCAGCATAAACTAAATACAATAAGGTTCATCAGTTTAATAAAATCAAACAGCCTGCCATCTGTACAGAACCCTCGTGATTCAAGGGTCCTTAAAGCCACTGTTTGCTCACAAGGTACCCCGCGGTGGTATTTTTTACAAATCAACGAACCGGTCGAATATTTTGACAAAAAGCGACGACATGCCTCTAAGTGGATTATGCCTTCGCATTCAACCGATTTCACGTTACATTTATCTTATTATTGTATATCTACAATACATAGTTACGTAGGTGTTGTCCCAATGAATAGTTGAAAGTTTTTATCCTGAGCGTTTTAGAAGTGAGATAAAATAACATCTGTCGGTGCTTTGTGGATTCGAGTGCTAGGATTTTTATCTTTGCGTAAAAAGAGCAAGATTACGTAGACTCGGTTGTTGGGATTATGTATTTCTTTTGTTAGTTTTGGACTTCAATGGCGTCAAGTACCGACCAAAAACTGAGATTGAGGGTTGGCATAGTTACAAAGACAAAAATCTCTGGTGATTTTAATCTTTGTTTTTGACCACTTAATGACGATTTGTAAATTGAAATAATATTAGATTTTGCATAAAATTGACGTAAAGATTAAAAAAGTTACAAATCTAATAGAATTTATGGGTGAAATCATTGGGATTCTGTTAGGTCTGCATCATTTTGTGGTAAAAACCCTAAAAATCAGCTGATTTCGTTTGTTAGTAAACATTCTACAAGCTCGATGGCTCTAGTATAGATGAACCGTCTTATTTGGAACTAGCTGCTGCCCAAGACTTCACACGCGCTTTTTATGTAGCCTATGTCCGTCCCCGGGATACCATTTACGTGTTGTGCTAAATTTCATTGAGATCCGTGCAGCCGTTTAGGCGTGAAAAGGAAACAAACAGAGTTACTTTCGAATTTATAATATAAGAATGGATATCTTGCAGTGACGTAAAATACTAGATTTTATTATTGAGGAGAACACTCTGTGTGTGTGCAAAGTGTTCGTCAAAAGGTGTTAAATTAGGGGCGCTACATACAGTCACACGAGAGTAAGTTTTAAAGAAAGCGCCAAGAATGCTAGAGTAGGATGGAGAAGTATACAAGGAAATCAAAATTTCCGCTTTGTAATAGCGCACTTTTCGAAAACAAGATGCGTCAAGTGTGAGTGTGACTCGCTCACCGATGATTTCGAACTTTTGTCAAGTAAGTATACCAATATGTAGGTACTATAATGAGTACCGGTTAGAGACTCTGCTAATTAATGCATTATTTCAGATGTTTGCACACTTCGGAGTATAGAGGCTAACAGTTAATTTTCAACTTTTTTCAAAATATTTTAATAAGTATGAAACCTACAGAAGTTTTAAAAACTGTTTTGAGATGTACTAACCAATACGTTTCATTTGATACCTGACTCGGTGAGGTAGCCCCCTTTTGAAAAATATTCCCCCCCTTTTTGACAATTTTTCAAAAAGTGTTCTACTTACAGACTTCTCTATATTTTTCCTGTAAAATATAGATCCATATCTACAAACACGTTCGTACGTTATAAATGAATCGCTCTGCAAACTTCGGAGATAAGGGGGAATCGGTAATTATTCCCTCTTTTTAAAAATATTTCAAAAAGTATGAAGTCTACAGAAATTTTAAAAACTGTCTTGAGATGTACAAACCGTTACCTTTCATGTGGTACCCTACTCGGTGACGTAGGTCCCTCTTTTGAAAATTATTCCCTCCTTTTTGACCATTTTTCAAAAAGTTTACTACTTACAGACTTCTCTATATTTTTCCTATAAAATATAGATTTATATCTACAAACACTAGCTACATTTCAGATGGATCGCTCTGCAAACTTCGGAGATAGGGGGGAATGGGTAATTTTTCAAATTTATCACCAATTTATTTTAGACTACGCAAACAGTTGAAGTTTTGTATACTGCAGTTTAATTAACTACTCTAGTTATCTAAAATATTAAATTCAACTCAGCGCACTTCACTCCGTCAACACCTGCTGTATTCATTTCATACACTCATATTACTCTAGCGCCACTCTGGAGGGATTTGAAACTGTTATTTACAGCTGGACACTTTTACAGTGTCCTCCTTACCCTCCATAGATTTTATTACGTAACGTAGGATTAAGTACTCATTTTTTCTTAACTCTGTGTCTTTCTACACTATATAAATTAGACCATCGCCTTTAATCTACATGAAATTATCTACAAATACAAACTGATCGATCTGACATACATCTTTATAAAAAAAAAATCTCTTCTGTCAATTCAAATCAAGGTACAATTTAAAAACATTTTGATCGTAGGACAGCAATCGGCATGGTTCGCGAACCGGGTTAGCCGACCAAAGAGCATCTAACAAGTGCAGTAGGTTCAGAAAAACTGCAAACTGAAATACAGAGATATTTGACGCAAAAAAAATCCTTTTGAATATCTAGATAGACGATCCCATAAATATGATATCCGAAGATAAAGGTAAACCGAAGGATTCCGCTCTATTCACAGTTGATTCATGATTCGGCCACATTCGCGTTTGCCTCGGAGGCGTCTACACCTACACGTGCAAAACAAAGTAATTTTTCGCGGTGGCTGTCTATAAATCAAGTATTATTATAAAAGGCCGTATTCGAGTGGCCGTATTGTCACTTTATGGATGTTATGCCATTCATTACAGGCCATTAAACGTATTATAACGCAACGACCGGCTTCGCTAGACCCATTTCACCGCTATCAGATTGGCTGAAGAGATTTGGTTAATAGAAACTGAGAGGTCTGCCAGTGATGGTCGAGTTATACCTCAGGAAGCTTTGTTTGGGCGCGATGCGACAAGCCATTGATATCGATAATAAATGGCAAGTGTTGATAGAAAAGCCCCCGGAGCTCCACAATGTCTACAATGAGAGTATGCCGATGGACCGGGGAACGCCCTATCATTATACTTGAATCGTGTGAGAAATTTTTATAAAAGCCTAGCTGCTGTTTGCACACAGACTCCATGCAGACAGAGTCTGCAGGCAAAATCTGCACGATTAGGTCAGAAAAACTTGCTTTTAATACGAATAAAAATCATCTGGGGTTGGTAAGTTTATTTAAAATAGGATAACAAAGTAAATTCAGCTGGCACAAAACCTAAACTAATTGGACAGCACTAAAAAATATTGCCTTCCCTTTCATAATGGTCGAAATAGCAATAATGAATAAAATAAGTAATAATGCTGGACAATCCACACAGCATCATCTAGCCCCATGCTAAGCAGATTTGTGTTATAAGTTGATACTAGATGACTATATATGTACATAATGCACATTATATAGATAGATATTTTTATTATACATAGAAATACCCAGAGCATCCGAAACAAATATTTGCAGGTCGTTCAAACATTTGTCCTAAGGCGGGAATCGAACCCGCAAACTCCGGAATCGCAGGCGGACGCCTGCAATGCAGGAGGTTGCGGTATGACGACCGATGAGGCGAAACGATCTTCGCTCGATGCGCCACATCAGTCGTCCGATGATAGCACTTTTTTTTTAAACTTTACTTCATAAAATTCAACATCATAAAATTCAGTCCACTGCTGAACCTAAGCCCATAGTCTTTCTTACTTCATCATGTGCATTACGCTGTACCTAAGGCTGCTGAATTTTATGAAAACTAAAGACGTCACCAAGTCTGATTATCCATCTATAAAAACTTTTAACGTAAAAAAAAACGAAATCTGGAACAAGACATCAACTCTGCCATCTGCTATAAAACCCATTCATTGAGAAAAGATTAATAGTAGTCGCGGAACCATTATTTTTATTATATAAAAAGATAACTTTTAGAGAAGTTTATGGCGTGGAAATAACAATTTGCAGTTCTGGTTATGCCTTTTTATTGTGTCACTAGAGGGCGTGACCGCGTTACGAACCCTGAATGCATTCAAAAATATTGTGAAACGCACAATCCAAATATTTACTTTCTCAAATATTTTTGAAGGTTCTTTGAAAGGTTTTGTTGGATTTTAATGGGTTTTACAAATTATGGATAATTTTTTGCCGTGTAGGTAATCTACTAAAAGTTATGTAAAACGAAGTTTTTATTTTGTGCTGCAAGTAAACTTAATGCAGTAAACTTATACTAGCAAAAAAAATCTTTGAAGTTTTATACCTACTACTTAAGCACCTACTTATTAACATTATTTTTATGGAATATTAAAAGTAAGTAGGTATACTATAAATAGGAAAGTTGGTATATACCTACCTATTTCACTAAAACATTCTAAAATACGTCCCCGTATTTATTTTCTGCTTGGTACATGCATGAAGTTCCAATACTTTATTGACAAAAAAAATTACAATTCAATAATAAAACAAATTAGAACTAGTATTTACAATTGAAACAATTAAGCTAACTGCTGACTGTTGCAAACAATCTACAGGTAGCTCAACTGAGCCATATCAATGCCAGTCAGTGTTTGTAGTTCAAACAAACTGATCCATAATTGAAGTTCCATAATTGTTGACAGGTGAGTGAATAATTTTAATAAAGGTATCTAATAGTTTATTGATATATTAAAAATTATGTAACGAAACACCCTGTCTGTGAGGAGGGCGATGGTGTCTGCAACACAGTTTCATTAAAAACTACTACGCGCATCATCGAATTCCAATAGTTACTACAACCATGTACGAGTAATTCGTTACTAAATAAAATTAGGTTTTTTAAATTACTTGAATGGAGAATGACAGAATGAAGTATTTCATACACACAGTTACTTTTGACAGAACCTGTCGACTCGAAAAATATGGGGACTTACGAAAGTCTCGATTTTTATCAAGCCTACATAGTATCATGGACGAAAAAACAAAAATTTTTAACAACAATAACAAATTCGATTAGTCTTCTTCAACCAAATCGATTGTCATAAAAATCGAATCGGTATTGCTTTAAATAGGGCATGACTATTTTATTTTCAGTGGAACTACCAACACAAAACAATTTCAATGAGTAAAAGTTTCGAATAATGTTCACAACATCACCACACAATCCTAAACTTTCATAAATGAGCACATCAATGCCATCTATCTGAATGTTCTTGGAGCTGTTGGAACAGCGCCATCTATCGTACGATTGCAGTACGAAATACACAACCTAGGTTGCAACGACTAAACCGCCATATCATCCCAAAACACTTCAACCTTCTATTCATCTTTTCTATTGAAACTTGCAACGCAATGTAGTTCAAACATTTGGTATATGGCGCTGTGGCGCTGTTAGCTTGAATATTTTAGTAATTTTATATTCTGTTAGATGGCGCTGCGAAACACATTGACGGTTTTAAACTCGTGAAATCCCGCGCGTAGAACAAAAAGTGACAAAAATTATTATAATGACGTGTCCGCTTATTAACATCGTAATTTTGCTATAGTGATATACAATTACGCACAACTTTAAAAATAAATAGCTATCTCCATCGATCAAGGTATCCGCCATCTAGGGGCACCCTGAAACCGCCTGTATCAAAAGAGAATACGTTCGACATGATGGGTTACCATTTCATCTAGTGTCGTTTTATCGCTCGGACCGTAAGCATGCCTAGCAAAATTGCAAAAATCACACGTGCATGTCATAAAAAGGACGAGATTTCAAATTTTCAGTTGTTTTAATACTTTATTATTAACCAATGTAATGTGCCATTAGCAAGCCTTATCCTCAAGAAATCAGCGAAGAAAATTATTTTTTGTTTTGCCGGGTTTGCTTATGTTACGATAATGGCTTTGTTCTAAATTCATGAATAGAGGGTATTGTTTTTTTATTTATTGTATGTGTTATATTAATGCGTTGTTTTTTTACATATTGTAAATAAATACAAGTTTGCATTGCGATTACTCGGTTTGGTTCATAGATGTATTCAAATGTATTGTATAAAACAAGAAAGCAATATTAAAACAGCAGTATGTATAATAAATAGCATACACGCGACGATAATTTTAGTTAATTAGTGGCATGTACTCTGGTACTACAGCCAACTCAAAAAGACGTAAGAATCGAACCCGCAACCTCTTTTGCGTTAGCAAAATTGGTCACGTTAACAAGGTCGTATTTTATTGAAAGTAGCAACCAAGAACCCGAAACGCTTCGATAGCGCCTGCTAATTTTTCTAGTAGCGACATCTAGCTATAAAATGGAGAACTAATGGGCTTAGTAAAAAAAGATACTGATAGAGCGGTGTTTAGCGGTAGATACCAAGTTGTATAAATGAATTGTAGAAATGTTATAATTTTATTTTAGGTCGTTAGCTATAGTGTTGTCTTTATAAATTAGTGAATTGTTCCCGTTCGATTTTAGTTTTCAGTTTCATCTTTCATTTGTTTACATGGATGACAACTTTTAATCAGAAGAAAGATAATTTTTTTTTGAAAATGGTCTATATTATTTAACGGGTATTTATCGCGTTTATTTAGTTATTTTTCCCGACGTTCAACAGGTTTACACATTGTGATTACGGGATGATCACGACAGTGTACCTGTTGTAATTTACAACAATAGTTTTATTCCTCTCTATTTTTTGCATACAGCATACAGCGCCTCTAACGTGCAGACATGGAACTATCCAATCCCTTACAAAAATGAAACGCCTCGATGAATGTCGACGACTCACCGAGCTCAGCTTTATTAACTGTATTCTAAACTTCCTTGCAGAGTCAGAAGAGCTCAGCAGCAGATGCGGAGCCAGCGCCGTGCGAGAAGAGATAGCGAGAGACTATGCGGCTCTGCAGACCAGGTGGGTTCAGGTAGGTAGTTACTTATAATTAAAATAAAATAAATTCGACTCCACTTATCTCTTGTTCCGTATTCACAGAACTTGTCACGGCTCTGCGCAAACTGTCTGCATCAAAACAAGTCGTAGACAATTCGTGTGTCATTTTTGTGAGGTTCTAGATATCTACAGAGGAGGCGGCGGATATCTGATCGAAGGGTTCTAGATATCTACAGAGGAGGCGGCGGATACCTGATTGAAGGGTTCTAGGTACCTACGGAGAAGGCGGTGGGTACGCTCGAAGGGTACCTCATAATTTATGATCTCTCTTGGCGTATACAATATATTTCAGACAAGCCCATATAGTTATTTGGCGTGAACTCTACCACCTTCCAAGCAAACTGCGCTACGTGTAGACTATTAAAAAACTGTTTTACTAACAGCATATTATTATAAAATATGTGCTAATAGCATAGATAGTACAGTACAGTCATTTGGTAGTTTTACCTGAAAGTGTTCCGGGAGTTTTAAAATGTGTAAATTTAGAGATTTCGATGTACGCTTTCCGATTTTCAACTTTGCCATCTCGTATATTTGCCGCTCGGGCCGCCATACTCGTATTTCTTTCTACTTTCCAGATAATCTCATTTTTTCGTACCAATAGAACAATAATAAAAGCTCTAAGCCGTAATATTATTTTGGCAAATGTAATTTATTTTATGCTAAATAAAACTTTATTTTTCAATGCATGTAATTAATTTAATTGGTCCTACCTAACCCGTTCAAATCATAAACCTAATTAAATTAGAAATTGTTGCAGCCGTAGCAGCGTAGCAGCGTAGCAGCTGTAGCAGCTGTAGCAGCGTAGCAGCCATAGCAGCTTAGTAGCCGTAGCAGCGTAGCAGCCGTAGCAGCGTAGCAGCGTAGCAGCTGTAGCAGCGTAGCAGCTGTAGCAGCGTAGCAGCCGTAGCAGCGTGGCAGCCATAGCAGCTTAGAACCCGTAGCAGCCGTAAGATCGTATCAGTCGTAGCACCCGTAGCAGCCGTAGCAGCGTAGTAGCCGTAGCAGCCGTAGCAGCGTAGCAGCGTAGCAGTCGTAGCAGCCGTAGCAGCCGTAACAGCGTAGCAGTCGTAGCGTATAGCGCTACGATATAAAAGCGCGTAGTCTTACTCTCTACGTGTAGATTTTATTACTATGTGGTAAAAGATCTACCAATGTGCGTACCTGCGATGTTTGAAACTATGCTACTGTACAAACTATTTTACTGTAGTGAAAAACCGCCTGCCCATGGCGGTCGCAGTGTACCTAAGAATCGACTCCTCCAACTCAGCCAGTGGATGTCTCAAAACCCGACTAAGAGAACCTGCCACAGGAATAGCAGCAGCTTCCTTATGTGTATTTACCACCTCCACTGCGGTCACCAAAACGCTGCCATGCGTAATGATTACGGCAGAACCAGAACCCCCTTGTTTTTGGGAGGCATGTTGATCAGTGGCACACGTCCTCTGCTGATGAGCAGTAGTGAAAAACCCCTATTCCAGGTAAACAAGTGATTCACAGTTGAAGTGTGAATAAAATGTGTCTACCTAGTCCAGCGTCACACCTATTCAAATAGTTGAATTAATTTGAATAAAGGTACCTGATTAATATTTTACGGCGTTCATTGATTCAACGCAGTGTTTGCGTTGAATCACCGAGCTGAACAAAAGTTTGCAAAAACAAAAATTTAATTTGTCATTTGTTAGTTTCAACGTTACAAACTAAAGTTTAAATGATATAGGCTTAGTTAAATCTTGATTCCCCGTTCTGAGATATATAGGATGCTAGCAGCACATAGCATCATTCGAGCCTAATGGCGATAGGTAATGGAAGCGAGATGACTTTTGTGAACAATAAGTAACTTATTTAATTTTAAACACTTTTACATAATTTACAGAGTCAGACCAGGAAGGCAATTCTCGCCAAAATATCATTCGATAAATATGGCAAGTGCTGTCAAATTTGACATCTCTTTCATAGAAAAACTGTAAATTTGACAGTTCTTTTGATATTTATCGAGTGATATATTGGCGAGAATTGCCTTGCAGGATTAAATAAATGCAGATCCAAATATTTGTTGCAAGACGGAAATTGAACCCACCACCATTTGAATCTCAGGCGGACATTCGCCCGTTGAGCTTATTCAAATAATTTCCTGCTATTTTCCCCTGCGAAGGGGATCTCTGAACTTTTTATCCAGAACTCCCCTGCCAGCACAGAAAGGAGAAATATTATTGCATGTCTTATGAGCGCTTGTAATCTATTTGGACTCAAGTTTGAGTACAACTCGTCAATGCACTTGGAGTCAAGATAGAATCCCGACCAAACAACAAAGGTTATGGGATGCAGGGAATCTGCATAATCGCTTGTTGTGTTAACAAACAATCGGGCTTGTTAGATGAAAGGGTATTGTAGATGTTCTGTTCGATGTCATCATCATTTGCAGCAGGATTTTACTTTGAAGTGTATAATAAGTTTGAATTAGAATCAAAATAAGTTAAGTGGAATTGAAGAGAATCAAATAGGTAAGGTAACACTTTATTGCTATTGCTTATTTAGTAACTGTCTAAGTCGTCTAAAAATTACATTTGTAAACCTCTAGGTAGTATATTTAACATTACTACCCATTGATTTCCTTATCTTTCGCAATTATTCTGTTAATGTGTAAATGAATCTAATCGAACACAGGGAAATCAAAACAAAATATGCGGTCAAAGCCCGGTAAATATGCGGTCAAAGCCCGGTAAATATGCGGTCAAAGCCCGGTAAATATGCGGTCAAAGCCCGGTAAATATGCGGTCAAAGCCCGGTAAATATGCGGTCAAAGCCCGGTAAATTCAATGAATTCCAATAGCAAAACTTAGCGAAAAGCTAATCCAGAAACACACGGTTAATCTTAGTAGTAAGTAATTTTTAACGAGATTAAAAGTAGCCTATGTTCGTCCATGGGATATCTTCTACCTCCCTGCCAAATTTCTATTAGATCTTTTCAGCCGTTTAGGCGTGAATAGCTAACAGACAGGCAGACAGAGTTATTTAAAAAGCGAAAACCTAGATACTATTAATGCACCTAACACCGATAACATAATAAATAATTATTCATCTTAGCTCCGTAAAAAATCGAATTACCCAACCCCTGCAAACTCACTAACAATATCCAATAATATAACCTCTTCGGAATTTATCTTTGAGTTTGGTTGGTCTAGTTTAGCCTGCGGTATCTTCCCCGCAATGTTGCCAGCGCTGGCTGCGGTCACCCATTACCGATGACAGTTGTAAGTGTAATTATGTCACGTGGTTTCTTTTTGCATGTTGCCCCGGGCTGCCCCTATTAATGGGGTAATTGGTGGGTGAGGTTAGTTCTATGGTTTTGGTGGGGCTGATTATGATGATTGATACTTAGGGGTTGGGCTAGGTTTTGGTTTTTCTTTTTAGTTCATTTCACTGATTTCTTTACCTACATTTTACACACATACATTTTAGGTAATATAGGCGTATAATAAAATAATTTTGACCCCATCGTCAAAGTTATTTTTGGACGGGACGCATCGTAGCTACAGGAATATGGACTAAGGAGACTACCCATAATTTTTCGAGTAATTTTTGATTAATTTTTGTGTCACAAAAAAAAGTGGAAGTTTTTCTTGGTAACTGTATATTTTCATCTGTGACACAAAAATTAATCAAAAATTACTCGAAAAATTATGGGTAGTCTCCCATAATTTTTCGAGTAATTTTTGATTAATTTTTGTGTCACAGATGAAAATATACAGTTACCAAGAAAAACTTCCACTTTTTTTGAAGCCAATGTTTATGTTTCTTTTACTGACCAAAAATGTACATCAGACCAACTGGGATTTTTATTTTATTTTGTAGGAACTCACTGCAGCTTCGAAACCTTTCGGAACTAAAAATCAAAAAGAAAATCAATCAAATCTGAAGTAACTGATAAACTTAAAATGAAAAATTCAAGCGGCCATTCTCGTAAAAGCGATGTTCCTATATAGAGCAACAAAAGTACCTTTGGAAAATAATTCTAACCCAATTCAATTCAACAAGAGTGATCACGTGACAAGTGAGCAACAAGTGAAAACTGTAGCCCCGGCGGGGTGCGGGGCACGGGGCGGGCGGCGCTAAATTTTTCCTCCGAGCCGCGTCTTCACGACGGTAGGCGGGCGCCCCGCCCAACCGACGACCCGCCCACAAAACATCTTAAGCCAAACTTCTTCAGAACGCAAAAAAACATGAAATAATTAGCCCAATTGAACCAAATATCACATGAATTCGGTGGCAATCAAAGCTCATTAGTGTCACTAATTTGGACGGACACCAGCCACAGATGTCAAACAAAATAATTTGAAGTGTAAATAAATGCGGTTAGCTTTATTAAATTTAGTTATAGACACTGATAGAGCTGGAAGTATAGTTCTGCCGAATAACTTTCGAGCAAAGATATTCTACCGTAAAAGCTCATATTATTTTCTTTCGAACAATAGACTGAATAAAAATATTGTAATAATACAAAACTTGCGTGCATCTCGCTCACACAGGAGCCTAGATGCATCGGAGCGAGCGGGAGCGGACCCGCGCATTTTCCTAACAAATGAAGCGTGGCCAAACCACAGATTGACCGCAGAGAATGGAGGCAGCGAGTGACAGAATGGCGGCGGCTCTGCCTGCGACCAGCGTTCAGTAGTGAACTGGCGCGCGGGAAGAGCACACGTGCCTCCGAGAGTGAGTCATCCGAGCGCGGGGCTCACACACGTCGACCGTAGTCAACAACAATACTTACATAAGAAGAGCCGGTGCGGCTACGCGGGAAACCTAACAGAGATACTCATCAGTCATCATCTGATGTTGACACCAACAAACTTCCCCGAAACTTCAAATGATCAAGACAGTTTTGCAAATAAAACGCTCGTGACTCATCTAAAATGACGAAAGTTAAGTTGAAGAAACAACCAATTTGAAACTAAGTTATTCTATTAAGTTCGTTAAGGAAAGAGTTAAGTTTAAACGCGATTGTGACGAGGACAAATGTGATAATTAACTGTGAATGTGTTTGTTTATAAATGGGAACGTAACTGAAGAGACTGAAATATATCCAAAGAACAGCTGTACCTACCTAATCAGTTGAGCAAACTTAATAAAGTTTGCGGAACTTGGAGGTAAACAAGTCATCAACATTAAAAATCTGCTGGAGTCGCGCCAAAACCGAATCAGGACAATCAAGGATACTAGGTTGCGACCTTGACACAGCGACAATTCCACGGCGTGACGTGTCCATCGAGGGTTCGGTAAGAGCGGTTACGGACACGGTGAGAGCCGGCGAGTGATGGTCTGAACATGCACCTTCCGTACGAGTCTCGCGGCCGCCGCCGACGGGAGATGGCTGATCTGGAGCCGTGGTGGGTGCAGTCCGTCATCGAGGAGACGCTGGCAGAGTACCCGGACCTAGGTGAGAACAACAGTTTGATTAAAGGAACAAAACAATACGCAGCACAGGCCACAGATAAAAAATAAAACCTCAGCCATTATTTGAGTAATATTTGTCAGTCTTCTGATTTATATTCTAATATTTTATTTT
This sequence comes from Eupithecia inturbata, assembly GCA_963662085.1. NCBI lineage: Eukaryota > Metazoa > Arthropoda > Insecta > Lepidoptera > Geometridae > Eupithecia > Eupithecia inturbata. The sequence continues at coordinate 9,238,589 of OY759195.1, forward strand.
GTTCGATATTTGATGAAGATCTTAGGTAACCAACAAACATATTCACATAGATACTTTCACCTCCTAATATCAGACAAGCAATTGATCTTTCTGCTAATTTTTGCTATCGTACTGTGTGCGCCAGAGCAAGCCGATAGGAAGGTTCTTTTAAAGTTACATTTCACTAAAACAGCCCAGGGATAATTTTAGAATTACCCTGCGACATAAATACCCACGACATGCGCTAATATTTCGAAAAAAAAATCAAAAGGATCCCTTTACATTTATTTGATAGTCAGTACAATAATAAGTAGGTCAAAACCTGAAGAACCAAAATGTCCGTTAATATTTTCACGATCTAAATTACTTCTATCACCTCTATTTATTTATTATTAGAACATGGCCGACGGCGCCCACGCCGCCACCGGTCCGTCTTTACTGTTAACCTTGCAAGCACTGTGTTAACCCTTCTGTCGTTCATTCTCATCTAGATGATGGACACATTGACATCTACTCCAACTTCAAACTATAGCGAGATGTTTTTGATGATTATCTGCGACTTTTGATCCCTTAACTGCGCTGTGCTTCCGAACAATTAGTTAATTGTTGCCGGCAGAAAATAGGCATTTGAAAAAATAACAAGCTTATTCCTAAGATGACTGTTCTCGCACACTTTTTATTTGGACGTGGTCAAGAGGGAGCAGGATTTTTAGGTAGGCCTCGCTAGCACAAGGTGTTTTAAATTGCCAATACTTAATTTTGTCTGTTTTACAACTCACTAATCACAGTTTAGTACTTAAATATCCTTTATGCAAGCGGATCTTAACATAGAAAAACTATTAAAATAAAACTAATAAATTCATGTATCGAAAAAATTACTTCATAAATTAACTATAATTTCCTTCATTTACCTAGCATGCCATAAAACTGAACAAATATTATTTCAAACTCTTACTTTCTAGTCACTGATAAGGTGAACTGAAAAAAGTCACGCTGAGTTATCTATCACACTCGCCTGAGCAAAAGACATCAACGCGGGCTTGGAAAAAGAACACGTGTCTTATTTGAATAGAAAACTACAAAATAACTGGAAATAGGAGAAAGTTCTAGAGAACTATTAAATGGAAGAGAACCTTTAAATTGTCTACTGATGAGATACAGTCAGCTACATGATTGACCTCTCTCTATGGAAGTCTCTTTAAAATTGACTTACTTAACTCTTTTTAGTGCCTACCTACTTATTTCAGTTTATGCGTTTATTGTGTAGGTAGTAAAGTTTCTGTGATTTGTTAAAATTTTTTTCGACAGTTTACAATCCTTATAAGTAAGAATTGTCTTTAGAATTTTCGGTGACATAAACAAACATAATTTGACGACCTCTGTGGTGCTGCGGGCGAAGGTCCGCCTGCGACGCAGGAGGTTGCGGGTTCGATTCTCATCTCTTACGTTTGTACCCTTTCTGTGTGTTTTCTATGTATGATAAAAATATCGATCTATTTAGTTTATTGTATGAATGGGGAAATTCCAATCAAATAATAAAAACAATGAATGAATGAACAAATTACTTTGACTTAGCTTGGAGCTAAATGATGCTATGTAAATAGTTCAGCAAAAAAAAAATTAAGATAACCTTTAAATTGTCTTCTAATAGGTATGTACATCATATGCATGATTTACCAAGTCTTCTAAACTGGACTTACTATACAATCGCGTTAAGCCAAAAAGCTCTTTTTAGTAGGTTAAAGGTAGGTTTAATAGGTTTTTAGTAGGCTGTTAAATATTGAAATTAATTAATAATTGAAGAAAAATTAACGCCTGAGGCAATGATCTTGAACATTCACAATTTCAACAATTTGGGGTTACCCTCATTAGTAAGGCCTATATATAAACATCAAGCAATCTTTATTCTGATTCATCGAACCTTGAAACGTGCTGAGATTATGACATCGTAAACGTAGGTGTGAACTTTTTTTTTCAATTCATCTTGTTAAAGTGTTCATTTATCTTTTATAGTTAAGGAAATAATTATTATGGTCCAACGCAGAATCACATCACATTATAAATTATAAACGTGAAAGTTTGTTTAGATACTTGGATTTTTGTTACCTCCTCACACCATAAGCACTGAACGCATCTGTAGAAAATTTTGTATAGATTTATATCTAAACCTGGAATAAAGTATACTTTTTATCCCATAAATCAGTAGCCCTGGAATAGAAATAACCTTTAAACGTTTCCATTCATACTCATACTCATTTTTATTCGCCGTAGGAGCACTAGGCACACTTGGAGACGTCAAATTACATTATAGGTTACGGTAAGTGTTGCTTAAATTAGTAATTCAAAGCCATAAAACAGACAAGATAGAAAAATAATTGAGAAACTTAGGAATTAGGGTACAAAAATAGGTAAAATAATAAGTAGATCAGCTGCAAATGGGCATCGTAAAAGTCATGTAAAAATAATAATTATAAATTCATAGTGCTGCTGTAAAATAGCATTGTCTGTCAAAAACAACGCATGCGAAGCCGCGGTCAGAAAATAATTATAAATAGTGTTTTGTAATGGAGAGTGAGCGGGGCTGATTTTTGACAGTTGCAAAGCAAACCCGCTTCCGCTCTTGGCGGATTGATGACCGCAGTGGAGGTGTTAAAATACACAGAAGGAAGCTGCTACCCTTCCTCACATCCAAGATCTGAGTTGGAGGGGTCGATCCTTATGCTGTGAACGCCAAGGAATTTACGGACAAGTAGAAAAAATATAGAGTACATAATAGATATTCTCGAACTAGACTCCTGCAAATAATATGCTTTTTAATCATAATGTGGTTCATTAGTAAAATCAATAATGCACCGATAGAATGCAATTGTTATTTCATTACCATCAGATTTGTGGTTGCTCGTTTATAAACCAGGATAACATTTATAATTACTTAGATTTTCACAACTAGTTAAATATAGTTCTCAGTAATGGATTTTATTTCAAAGTCTTTAATTGTGGAATAACGAAATAGATCCGTTACTGTTATATTAATTTAATTATTCTGATCATCAATTTATGAATATAGTAGGTACCTGAATAATAATGAATGGATAAACAAATATAAATTTTAAAATACTTCTCAAATAATAATTGTTTAATTAAAACGCAGTATACGAGGCAGGTGCCTGAATACCGTGTTCGTGTAGAATATTTTCTCAGTGTGATTTCCACACTCAAAAGTTCACGTTAAGCGTTTTTCTTCACAGTAAAAACTTATGTGAAAATCCACACACCGCAGAGTCCAGCCACCACACAACTTTTCACCGTCATCTACCTCAAAACCAAATGACAATCGTCGACAATTAAAGATGCGGTCGCTCGATTTAAAAATGCGGGATTTTAAAATTACCGCGTAACGGTCGGTGAAATCGTAAAAAGTTTAATAGTAAGTGTGGTTTCTCTATTTACGGAAGTCGGTGTACAAAGTGTGGACAGACCCGCTTCTGCCCGCAAGTCGAGTGCGGTTGGCTTCAACCAAACCACGGCGGCGGCGGCGGCGGCGGCGGCGGCGGGAGAAGCGCGCCTCTTGGACTTTTGAGGTGATGTCACAGTATCGAATAACTTAATCTGTGGTGGAGACGTCTAGTCTTATGAAATGAATGGAACAGTGGTGGAGATGGTGGATGAATGGTACAGTGATAAATACTTTCTAGGGTAATCTGTGGCTTTGGTTTTGGTCTCAGATCGCGATAACCATTTCCTTCGTAGAAGCAGATTTTTTTTGTGATTCTGGTATTTCGATCTGCTAGGCAAAGGTCTCCCCTCAATCTTTCGACTCGGACTCGGTGCGGTGAAATCTTTTAGGGTTTGAAAATTTGCTTAGCTTAAAGGTGAGCGAACACACCATTGAATAAGTGTCGCCTTATTATCATACATGAAATAAAGCGAAATTACTATTTATAATTAAAATTGAGTAGTAATGAAATGAGGTCATAATCTCAATCATTATTTATAAACCAAAATTCAACAAAATTTTAACAACACCTCACCAACAATGTTATAGCGAAACCTGTTCATAATGAATGTGGTTGCATTAATTAAAGAAGATCCAGTAGGTATTGCATATTCAAAATAATTTGTATTTAATTGGTGATTTAATGTTACGAAATTGAATTATGAGAGAACAAAAAACAAGCTTATGGACAATCTTAAAGCCGTCTTCCAATCTTTGAAAGAGAATCAAGAAAGAATCGGACTTTAAACAAGGTAAAATTTATAAGTGGTCTAAGGCTGTAGGTATTATGAAACCATGCTCAGTCTCATCTATGCTTGAGTCTTTGGCATAAATAATTGTTACTCAAACGTAGCAGAGAGTATATAATAATACAAACGTATATTGATGTGATGACTGAGTATGCTTGTATACCTAATGTCCATGTATCATGTCATGTTTTGTTTTACGCACTATTTTGCCTTGATCATTATTGGAACTGCGTGTTAAAGCTGATCCACATGCCGTTCGTTTTTTTGCTGATCATCTTGAGAATTGATGTTCAAAGTCTCACGACAACGTCAACTTGGGCCTTCTATACGATGACCAACTAACCAACAGGTCGTAGGCCACGGCCCTCTACGGAGTTTTATAGACAGAGTATCGGAGAGTGGTCGGAGCGTAGTTTTCAACAGTGAAGTAGCCCTATTTTGGTTTAACACAGCGATTAATTAGCGTACAAGCAACCGATTGAAATAATAAAAGACCCTTAGATGAATTCTTGGCTAAGGTCTCCTGGCGATAGTATAGGTATATTTTTTACTGATGGTCAATTTCCTTAGACTCTTAGTTTTAGAAAACTGGATCTCTCTTTAGGTATTTCATTAAAATTTTTGTACCTGTTATCAATTTATCATAGACCTACTAACCTTTTTGATGTATACAGGAAACAACTTTTCTGATTTTAGTAGTCGTTTAATTCTTTATTTATCCTTAACTAACTGCGCCCCGTGAAATTGATTGCAAACCCTTTAGGGGTAGTTTTGTAAAAATAAAAAATACGTGTATCATAGTTTATTACGAATCACAAACTTTAATAACCCAATATACCCCATTTTCAAAAAAACTTTAACCCCCTTTTTACCCTCTTAGGGGTGGAATTTCCAAAAATCCCTTTTGGAGGTTGTGTAGTAATAGGTACCTGCTTTTCAAATTTCAGCTTTCTAGCTTCAGTGGCTGGGCGTTGTCCCCAGAAAATCTCTTGTTCTTTTATATATTAAGATTTTTGTGCTCCGGAAATTACGATTTATCACTAACCTAAACGGTTCTACGAGCGAAGCTGTTGAATACTAATTGGGTGGTATGTAATTTAAAAACTATTAGGTACCTGATTTTTGGTGTATTCTAGAGAAGAATTTTTTAGATAGTCAAAGGTTTTATGTGAAATGTTAAATGTGTAACCAACGGGTTACATAATGAATCCAATCCACTAGATATAATTAGTATAAAGTTCTTGTTTTAATTATATTGTAAGTTTTGATGTGCAATAAAATTATAATATATCTATCAATCTAATAAAAATCCATACCAAATTTTAAATGCGAAATGAATTATGCTTTTCATGTCCAAAAGGCTGAACGAATCTTAATGAAATTCAGCAAGGAGGGAGGGAGGGGAGAAGGGTTTTTGGTAATTTTTAATCTAGAATAATGCTCAGAATAACGTGGGGTGAACCTAGAATAAAAATAAGCAGTTATCCAAAGAGGTACCGAGGTTATGTTAGGTACAGTGTCTAAACAATTGGTCATAGGGTTGTCACATCCACATAAAACAAACAAGCCCTGCTCATTAGCCCGCATTGAATGCACTCATTACCGCGGTGCCATCGACAGCGGCAGCCCTAACGGCCGGCAATCGCCGTTAATTGTAATAGGCGCCGCCGTTGCTATTGTACTCATTAGAATAGAGCTAGTGCTAAAATGTTTCAACGTGCCTATCTAAGCCTAAAAATCGCTTAAACTACCTGGCCCTTTCATCACCATCAAAGCCCTGAAGTCATTGAATCTCTTCATCAGCACACATATGTATGTAGGTCCACAGCGGAGAATGCCTCTCCCAAACGTGGTTTTGCTATAATCATTCATCACGCAAGGCAGATGTATTGGTGATCGCAGAGAAGATGCTGAATAACACACTTAAGAAAGCTGCTGCCCTTCCTTTGGCTTAGTCGCCTTTTACGACAATCACGGGCTGAGTTTGCCGGGCTCGATTTGCCGCCGCCACTGTCACGCACGGCCAAGTCACTGGGTGTTTGCATCTTTTTGTTTTAGTCAGCTTTTCTTATACTGTGCTTTCGTACCCACCTGTATTCAGTGACTTTGTTTTTGGTCGTGACCCAACACGTTTTTGGAAGTTAAGGACATCTATGGCTTGGTATTGGCTACTACTTGGTCATTAGATTTCTTCCACAGTCCCGTATCCTTTATGAATAAAGTTACCACATTTTATCGAATAAAGCTACCTTATTCCATGATTTGTCATTTCGTTTCAATCAGCATGATTCAAAGTTATGCTCTATCATATGTGTTCATATGTGTTGATCAGTTTTGTGAAGGGGGGATTCCGTCCCCCATGGACAGGGAAAAAATCTAAGATTCGAAGGCATAATCTGTTATGTTCACAGGGAAGGGATTGTTGTGGTCGTTATAATTATGTATTAATTAGGTCGCAGTTTTAATATCGATCGAGTGTGCATACGACATATTACTCCGTTAACTCAATGTCCATTTCTGTCCGCAGTACGAACCGGCAGCCCAGACGTGATGTGTTCCCTACTCCCTCCCCACTGGCGGTCCAACAAGACCCTTCCTGGTGGGTTTAAAGTGGTCGCCCTGGGTGAGGTCCTGGATGGAACCCTGGTGACCGTCCGGGCAGGGAACGATGAGAACTGTTCCGCGGAACTGAGAAATAACTCCGCGGTGATGAAGAACAGGGTTGCCAAGTTTAACGACTTGAGGTTCGTGGGACGGAGTGGGAGAGGTGAGTTCTTAGGCTTATTTTGGAGTATGCTTGCGTTTTGTCTCAAGTTTAATGAGAAGGGATGATGAGACTTTTTGAGAGCACGCTTGCCTGTTAAGATGCTGGTTGACACTTCTCTAGAAATCTCAAATAGTGGGAAGCCAAATCCTTTAACTATATTTGCTACAACTGATATTTTTATTTTGAAACTTTTGGAATTTTTAGCAAACTTACAGCTAGAATATAGTAAAATAAGGAGCATTCATCTAAATACTTGAAAATAAGATATACCTACTTAAGCTGAGGGCTATTTATAAAGTTTCCACTGGCAGATTGAGGACACAAAAGCGTTCATTAATATATCTAATTGCCATGCCGTGACGACTGACATAAAATTCACAATCATCGAACGTCATCGATTTCAGAACGAACGTCATCGATTTTAGAACGAACGTCGTTGATTATAGAACTTCGTCCGGTACAGTTAGTCATAAAAAGCCACCCCGAACCGAATTATCCTGTCATCCGATTTCCTACACAATATTCAGTTATTAGTGTGCGCACACAAATCATGCCGGCCGTAGCTGCAGATTAACCAATTATTATCCTCTAATGGTTAACCCGCCCTGTGTTTACTGCCTGCCATCAAGATATTACAACGGTATCTAATTGTGTCACAATCACAAGATTTGCTAAAGGAGATTGCACGAACTAGGCATGACAAGAAAGAACGGTGCTAAAAGTAAAAAAACTTTTAATTATGTTTGAAAATGTCAAGTCGACAAAAACGTTCCATAGTCCTTACTGACACTAGCAGTCTCGTAGTGAAAAGCAAGCGGCGCCATTAAGACAGAACAGTGTGTCTACCGTGAGTTTTAACAATCTATACTCGATAGCGACTGTAGTTAAAAAAATGTATGAAAACTTGAACAGCGCCCCTAGCGAATAGTTGGGTACTAAAATGCGCGTTACTAATATTAGGTCCTTACATATGAAATTGGCGTTTTTCGTACTGGCCACTTTAATCACAAATTTCTCCTCTTTGGTAAGGAATTCCAAATTCAAATTTGTACAGCTATAGACTCATGTATTTGTGCTTCGATGATCGTCATTCATTTGTTTTTTTTCTTCTGTTTTTTTCTGTTTGCGTCATTCATTTTACAAAATGGAAAACTTAAAATATCGCATTATTTACGAGTACGAGTTCCGCCGTGGCACTAGTGCTGCGGAAACAACTCGAAGGGTGAATGATGTGTATGGCGGTCGTGTTGCAAAAGAAAACACAGTTCGTTTTTGGTTCCAACGTTTTCGTTCTGGAAATTTTGACCTGCAGAACAAGCCCCGTGGACGGCCTGAGACTCAAGTTGATAATGAAGAGTTGAAGGCTATTGTGGAAGCGGATCCATCGCAAACCACGTCCGAGTTAGCTGCAGGCTGCGATGTTAGTGATAAAACTGTTTTAATTCACTTGAAGCAAATTGGGAAGATTAAAAAGCTTGAAAGGTGGGTACCTCACGAATTGACTGAAGCAAACCGGCAAACGCGCGTCGACTGCTGCGTTACATTACTAAACCGGCACAATAATGAAGGTATTTTAAACCGAATCATTACCTTTGATGAAAAATGGGTTCTTTACGATAATCGGAAGCGCTCAGCGCAATGGTTGGATCCTGGCCAGCCAGCCAAATCCTGCCCCAAGCGAAAATTAACCCCAAAAAAGTTACTTGTAAGCGTTTGGTGGACTAGTGCCGGTACTGTAATGAACAATATTACAGTTTTCTCAAATCTGGCCAGACTATTACGGCTGATGTCTATTGTCAGCAATTGCAAACCATGATGGAAAAGCTAGCGGCTAAACAACCTAGGCTGGTCAATCGCTCCACGCCACTGCTGCTTCACGACAACGCTAGACCACACACTGCGCAACAGACGGCTACTAAATTAGAAGAGCTTCAATTGGAAAGTCTAAGACATCCTCCGTACTCCCCGGACCTTGCTCCAACAGATCACCATTTTTTTCGAAATTTGGATAACTTCTTGCAAGGGAAAAAATTCAACTCCGATGGGGCAGTCCAAATCGCCTTCAAAGATTTTATTGATTCCCGTCCGACTGGTTTTTTTAGTAAAGGGATCAATGAACTACCTATAAGATGGCAAAAGTGCATAGAAAATAATGGTTCATACTTTGATTAATTAAATATATTATATTAAAAAATATTCGACTTTTTGTTCCTCCCATACAAAACGCCAATTTCATATGTGAGGACCTAATATTTGCGTAACTAGGTACTGTAGTAACGTCAGGCGATCTAACTGTGACAACTCATGGTAGACACACTGAACAGATAGAAGTTGAAGTGATCCTTCCTTCGTAAAATGGCGAAGCGTATTTAAGGTCACGGGTTGGCGCGAGATTAAATTTTTTTTGTGGTTTTTTTTTTTTGCTTTCTCTATGGAATAAAACTAACGGAAAAGTAATTTGCCGCAAATCATAAACCATTTTCTATTAACCTATGTAAAAATTAATTTCGGTTCAATGTTATTTTTAGAGCATTTAGGAAAATAGGAAATTTAAGGCTAAAAATCATTCATTCAATAATCAAATATTTTCCCAAATGTATGTAATGTGAATTTTACGATTTGCGACAAATTACTTTTCCGTGGTTTTATTCCTTGTAGAACGCAGATATAAAATAAAACCACGAATAAATTTGAATCTCGCGCCAACACAACATTCAAAAATAAAACAAATCGCATGTTCCACGTGCTTAATTTTAAAATCGAAGATGACCTTTATTTGCACCTCATGATACTGTAAAAACTAAATACGGTTCAAATTTTCCTAAATGCTCTAAAAATAAAATTTTTAGAGCATTTAGGAAAATAGGAAATTTATGGCTAAAAATCATTCATTCAATAATCAAACATTTTCCCAAATGTATGTAATGTGAATTTTACGATTTGCGGCAAATTACTTTTCCGTGGTTTTATTCCTTGTAGAACGCACAAATAAAATAAAACCACGAATAAATTTGAATCTCGCGCCAACACAACATTCGAAAATAAAACAAATCGCATGTTCCACGTGCTTAATTTTAAAATCGAAGATGACTTTTATGTGCACCTCATGGTACTCGAACGATAGAGAGGTGAACCTCGATCTTATTCTATATTTTTAGGGTTACGTACACGAAGGGTGAAAACGGAACCCTATTAGTAATACTAATACTCCGCTGTCCGTCCGTCCGTCTGTCCCGTGGCTATATCTTATGAGCCGTAAGAGGTAGACAGTTGAAATTTTCAGATGAGTATTTCTCTTGCCGCTATAACAACAATTAATAAAAATAAAATAAATATCAAAATGAAAGGGGGCTCCTAAACAACAAACGTGATTTTTTTGGCTATTTTTGCTCTTAATTTGTCAAGGCTATATCTCTTGAACTACAATAGGAAGACACATGAAAGTTTCTATAATTAGGTAACACTTCATCTGTAATAACAACAAATACCAAAAATAAATAAAGTTGAAAATTTAAAGGGGTCTCCGAACAAGTGAATATTTGATGTTCTTTGAAAAATTTGCCTGATTTTTACGGTACGGAACCCTTCGTGTTTGAGTCGACTCGCACTTGACGGTTTATTTTTAGATGTTGAATACCTATGATCTAATACTGATTAATAGAAACACTTACACCTACAACAAATTCAATTAGATAAAAACAAAAACCCCGGGCCTATTAGACTACACGTCATCGCACAACTTGTGCTGTGATGTGATAGAAAAAAGCAATGCAGTTTATATACAATCTTTATTGACAAAGAAAATTACAATTCAAAAATAAAAACAAATTAGAACTAGTATTTACAATTGAAACAATTAAGCTAACTGCAGACTGTTACAAACAATCTACAGGTAGCTCAACTGATCCATATCCATATCATAAGCAGTTTATTAAATTCCGAAGAAGTTTTTAATAGGTAGAGAAAAACTCAAAGTTCCCGTACGTCACAAAAACTATAAATGTATGAAATGATGACGAACATGTTTTGATGACGGGTCTGCTAGCTGACCAGTTGGATAGGATATGTCAAGAACCGGTTTTCCTCGTCCCGTCATGGTGTTTTACCTTATTATTATTTGAATTGTTTAGTCATGTATAGTGCAGTTAAAACTATCAACTTCTAATTTGACGATTGATATATTGTACCTATTATTTACAAGCTGGTTTATTTATTTTGTGGAAGCCTTGTTGTTGCGCCTCAAGTGCCACGAGCTCAAGTGCCTCCTATGCATGCTTTTGAGCCGCATTTTAGAATAGAGCTCCGAGTTCGGTTACTCGATATTATGGCCTCGACATCGAGACGTTTCATTTTTGTATGGGAATCGGAACGGCAGCGTATCTTACTAGCGGACCTCGACAACACGGACTTAGTGAGAAGGCTCAAAAGAACAAAAACTTTTGAGTTAGTGTAGTGATAATTATAGTGTATGTGCATAAGTGCTATCTTAAAGAACACATGAACAAAGTGTCTTCACTTTAAGTATAGAGACAATAAGAAAAGTGCCAATGAACACGTTCTTGTCACATTGTTGGACATGTTCTTGTGATGTTGTTATAAAAATAAGTTAAAACTACATTACCCACTAGCGAATTCTATGGATAGATTGTAATAATACTCTAGTGTATATAACATTAATTTGAAATGTGATTACTAGACCATAATAAAAAACTAAAAAAATATGGATTATCTCGATGACGTCTCAATACTATCGAGGAACCAAACTCATTGTATGCGTCGACGGAGCTAACCGTGTTTTGTTATTGTTTATTTAATAAGATGTGTTTTGTCTCACTCAGCCTAAAGATAGGTTTGTTCTCGGTGATCATTCATTTGTATCGTGTCTTAACTGCCTGCGCAGGAAAATTCGGGAGGAAACCCGTATTCCAACTGGTTCTAAGTCTAACCACAAATTTTCTTTAACTACGCTACTTTCCATAAAATATTATATTAATAGAACTTTACGCCCATAAACTTACCTTTCTGATTAGATTTCAAGCAGAATAGTCTATTCCTTAATATTTTAATAAACCTTTATTTATTATTTATTTTAACACTTTATTGCACTTTAAGGTACAAAGGGTTGGCTTAATGCCGAGGCATTTTCTACCTGCCGACCAAAACCATATGTTTTACAGGGGGTTGGCGTGCTAATATTAATTTTAAAAAAATATACCCGTTAAAAATTTTTTTTTTTAGTTTGTGTAGATATATCCTAATATATAGTATTATAAATCGTGAAGGTACCCGATTTATAACATTAATTGCTTTTAGTTCCACCGTCGCTACGCTTTTGATAGATATAAAACTATAGTTGCGGACTGACTAGTGGTTTAAAAATAGAGGCCCTATTCTGCTAAACTAATCGCTGCACTACTTCAATGGTATCGTCACAGAAAGACACGTTAGAGTATTCTACCTTAGAGGACAGAAACTGCAGATGGAGCGACGCACGTTAAAATTGTCAAAATTATTGAAACCATTCTATCAATCTCTCCGTGCAAATAGCACCACACCAAGTTTCTTTCATTTAAGGATTCTATGTGACGTGACGATTTTTCGATGATTCCATTGTGATAGTGAAACGATTGGTTAATAAAATTGTGCCCCAGCGCAGTCGCACTCCTAAGCTCTTCTTTAGTGTTGGTACTAAATAACATAACAAAATAATAATTTGCGGTGAAGAAACGCACATTTTCTAAATCACGAATGTGAAAACTTGCATTTACCACTCCGTTAGGCATCGTGCCGTTGCCATTAGCAAGGTATCAAATAAGTAATAGTCACTTTAAGTGACAACTTATTAGATACCTTGCTATTAGATAAAAACTGCTAGTTTCATTTTATTTAATTTAAACAGCATTTAACTTTTAATGCTATTTAATTCAATTAGCATTAAAGGTTGTTTTGAGGCATTTTTTGTCGCATTAATGACAAAAGGGTGCAAAGCTTCCCACCTGTATAATTTTGAAACAATTTTGGAATATTATCAAACTAATATTATAAAGGCAAAGTTTGTACGTAATATAATGTATGTTTGTTACTCCTTGATACACAAACAGCTGAACGGATTTGGATGAATGAATGAATTAACACTTTATTGTACTTACAAGAAATAACCAAAATAATGAAATGGAATGAATATGGAATGATAAATTTTGGTATCAAAATAGCTTATATCCTGCATAGGCATATTTGATACCGGAAAAATGCAGTGTTTTTTGTAGTGTTTTGTTGAATCATCAAATAATTCAAAAAGGTTGTAAGTTTTTGTATAATAGTATTGTAAGTATGTAACTATATAATCAAAAAACACATAAGTACCCGAAAATGGTTCTTTGTACGTCATTAACCCTAACCAAGAGCAAGTGATTATAGCCCGCACATTGGCTCAAAAAGGTGAAGGTTTATCCAAATCAAACTAATCGAATGAGATATCTTAGTGCGAGTTAGATCAAAATTTTCATAGAAATTTTGAGATTCCAAATTCAAACTCATTACTTCCAAGGCAGGGAATTACGAGATTGAATTTGGAACCTCAAAATTTGTGTGTTTTTTTACCAAGGAGATCTGTACAATGAGATCTTCTTGGAAATTCGAACTAACAAGACGAAAAAACGAATGCCTCAAAACTGCCTACCTAGACTTTCTTCATATTTTCTCGCAGAAAGTGAAGTAAGTGTTCTCCTCGTGGAAAAGTAGACTTTTCTCCTCGTGGATATGGCTCTCTTGATCATGGAAGAGGTTAAATTCTTCTAGCTCTCAGGATTGTATAACTCCCTCGTTTCGCTCGTCAGTAATTCTAGAATCCTCAGTTGCGCTTGGGATTCAATGCCCGTAATGTAAAACACTGCTTTAGCCCCTCGGTGCATAATCTACTATTACGTCAAAATTGTTGATTGCACGTAGGACGTAGGTATTCTAAAAATATAAATGAATAAAACGTGAAGGCTATTAACCATTTCCATAAGACGTCATAGATCGGATTTTCCTACTCTTGATCTTGAAGATAATGACGTAGAGACTAATCGATTCAACAAAGATTTTGAATATAAAAACTTGTTTCTTATTCTAGTCCCAATTTCTATTTCTAGGTATTATATGATATAGATATTATACGATTCCGTGAATAAAATAGGGGCAACAAAAATGGTACCTAATGGTGGGTTTTCTACTTATCCTTTCAATTAATTGGTACCTAAGTAATTATTAATTAATTAAAAAGTTTTTGTCCATCTACCTATTTTTATTATCGATGGACTTAACTTTGTCTATTGCACGTAAATTCGTTCAATAGAAAAAGTTAACTCCCAATACATGTTTATAAAAAGGTTCTTTGTTTGGGTTGACAAAGATACTTTTTTAAAATATAAGCTAAAAGAAACTTATTAAAAAAATAGTTAGATCTCGACATAGTAATGTATTTGGCAGATTAATATCATTATTAAAAAAACCTTATTATGTTTTCAATATATTTAATATCAACATAATGACATGTCATCATCATCATCGATCTATCTTAGTCCACTGCTGGACATAGGCCTCCCCCAATGAGCGCTATAGCGTCCTATCTTCAAGCTTGCCACATCCAGCATCTGCCTGCAGTCTCGCAGATCGTCATCCCACCTAGCCGGATGGCGTCCTACACTACGTTCGCCGAGACATATAATATCATTATTTCAAAAAAACAAAAATAAACGGTTATTATGTTTTCTTTGAACTAATAACCTATCAGATACCAAATAAATGTATGCCTATAATGTATACAATAAAAAAAAATATAATATATGCCGATGTATTTACAACCAGTCATTAACGTCATAGAGTTGTAGGTCAACTGGTTTCACGATATAATTTATATAGTATTTAATGGATATATTTACAAACGAGTTGCGTAACTTCAAGGTGCAATTATGTGAATCACGTATTTCACCGGTATTTTCTGTTACTTCCGTTTTAGTAATTTGATTGAGTAGATTGCAACAATAATGCGAACAAGTTTAACATTTGTAACAAACGTTTTTAAGATGTCCCATTGATTGCTAAGCACGCGCTTTACTTGATTAGAAAAGTACAAAAAATACAAAAATCTTTATTAAGAACAGAACTTAATGTTTAGGGTACAATTGTGGGCTGACTACCGCAAGAGTTAAAAACTGTGTAGCAGAGTCAGCGCCCTCCTCCGCTAGCAAATTAATAATGTTCCATTTAAAGACATAAAAAATAACTAATCTAGATTAAACATAACAAGATAACGTGCGTGTGTGGTGTGTGTGTGTGTAGTGCGTGTGTGCGTGTTAAATCTATGCCAAGATAAACTGTAACTCCCGGCCAAAGGGGTTTGAAGATTTTTGTATGCAGGGTAGCCCTATCATTTGTTTTATTTTTCAAGATCGCTGCGCACAATAAAAGTTATATAATTTGGAAAGAATATGCATAAATTATGTATATTTTTCATCATATGTAAATATCTGAAATCACTGACGCTTTAGGACATTATCAGTGTTATTTTTAAACTGGGACAGTACGGGGGCACCCATAACCAGAGGAGATACAGGTGCAGTTTATTTAGAAACATCAACTCCTTTTTAGAAAAAAAACATTTTGGCATTAAACATTTTCTGGTCAAGTGTGACGTAAGGCGCTACGCCTTAAAATGAATCAAATTGTTAAAAAATTATTTGATGCCAATTGACTCAGTCCCTTGTAAGGATAATTTTATTGTACCGGATGAAAAAAATCAGAGCAGCGAAAGTTAGTCAAATTTAATAAAATGTTTTCACATACAATTTAGTTATTTAGTAGGTAATTTGGTACAAAAACGGTAATAAAACTATGCCCCATGTTGCTGTATGCAGGTACGGGCACGTTTCAAAACACTTTTAGTGGCCTTAGACAACCATAAGTGGTGAACCTTGTTGAGGTGAAAATGAGCTGTGTCTTTTAATTCATGAACGGTATTGTACCGAGTTTCGTAAAAACGACCCTTTAGGTAGCCCCATAAAAAAAGTCCATCGGCGTCATGTCGGGTGAACGTGGTGGCCATTTAATTGGACCATATGTGCCCATCCGACGGTCAGGAAAATGCTCATCTAAAAACCGTTTACTCGCTGTACTATTATGAGGAGGTGCCATCCTGTTGGTAGATGACATTATTCAAATCGCTTAATAGAATGGTATTATACTTTTCACTATTTAATGTTCCATGGTAGATCTCAACAGCAATGATTTTATTATGTCGTATCACACACCAACAGTTAAATGAAAACCGGACTTGGTTATGGGTCTGTGTAGTTCTTAGAGGCTTTAATCGTGAGTAAAAGGCTATTCTTTCTATCGTTGTTTGAAAAGTTGCATTTCGTCTGTCTAAATAACCAAAAAATTCGGATTTTTTTTCGGGAAATAAGTGTTTTCAACAGACCGTGATACGAACCCGTGACAGAATGATAATCTTCGGTCTGTATCTCCTGGAAGCAGTGCTTGTACTGGCCGTCCCTCGTTGTAACACTTGTAATGGTAGGTTTTCAGTTACGTATACTTGATTTGTGCACACCGATATTTTCAGCTGCTTCTCGTAATGAAGCTTTTGGATAGGCCCCGAAAAACCCGAAGATGGGATGGGGTTATGAACTCATCTATTTTTGATGCTCTTTTTCTTTTGGGCTGAAAATAGCCTTCTTGCCTTATATTTGAAAATATTTTTTCAAAAACCTTCCATTTTGGTACATTGTAGTCTGGGTACGTTCCTGATACCGCTTCAACACATTAGCTGGGCTTCGTAGGTTGATGAAGTATGCTTCAATTAAGTCTACTTACTGCGTATCTGACAATGCCATGATATGATGATAGGGCCAATAAGATGATGGAATGACTGACTAAACAAGTCCGACAGATGCAAGAACCATGTTCTAAATTCAAAATTGTTCTAAATACGCAAGCGTTTTTGAATTTAGCTCGAAGAGCATGGAGTTCCTAAACTTCTCGATCGCTTGAGCATTAAATACTTTTTAATGTGAAATTAGAATCTACTATGATGTTGGAGGAATTTTGCTTTGTCTGGTTGTATGAGAATACATTTTATTAAATTTGACTAACTTCCGCTGCTCAGATTTTTTTCATCCAGTACAATAAAATGATCCTTACAAAAGAGTGAGACGTATCGACGATTCAAAAAAAAAATATTTTTACCATTGTGATTCATTTTAAGGCGCTACTCACGCTTGACCAAACATTTTTTAATGCCAAAATGTTTTTCTCGGAAAAGGAGCTGATGTTTCTAAAGAAACTGCACCTGTATCTCCTATGGTTATGGGTGCCCCCGTACTGTCCCAGTTAAAAAAAACACTCGTATATGTTATGGATTTTTATTTATTTGTTTAAGTGTATTCTATCCTAATAATAAAACTCCAATTAAGCGTGGCGATTTTGAAAAAAAAAATACAAAATGGTGACCCATGTGTGGGTCAAAATCTTCAAACCCTTTTCATTAAGATTCGTTTAGCCGTTTATCGTATATAGTTACAGTAAGACAGAAGTACTTGCTCAATTACTTACTACCTATATATTATATTATATTATATTATAATAAATAATGCTAGTAGGACATGTTATAAATATATAAAATGCCTTTATGCAAAACTACAAAAGCATTTATTTTCTTCACGTTGGCCAATATATTCTGCCAATGCACTAGGCTTCAACCAGAAAATTAGTAGTATATATAATAAATGCAATATTATCACATCACGCCCATGGGCTTAACATAGCCAACACGAAGACGGACCGGGACCGTCCAGCGTGTAGAGACGACGACACGTACGACGTCTTGTGTAAAATGTTACTTTACAGCTCACATGAGGGCTGGTAATGGACGCAACCAACAATGGAACAGTAAAATACAGGCATGAACGTCGCTGCGGTTTCGAAATTAAAATCAAAACGATGATATTATGACGCGTTTTATGAGAAAACGTTTATTTTAACGTTATAGAATCGAAACAATGCTGCTTTTTTTTCGATCTCTTGTATTTTCCATGATAAAGTATAGGAATCACTGTCAGTCTGTTTTTTCTTTCTGCGTACAATCCCTTATGGTGCTTCATTTTTCCATTTTATAATAATAACTTGTATTTTAATAGTAATTGTCCTATTTAAATTTAGTAAACAACGACATCAAGTGTAGGTATACATAATACCTACGGTGGAAATAAACGAAATGAAAGTTATTCACTGCAGAACCCGAATTGAATTTCCTTTTCTTTCGGCCTAAAACCTATTATATATTCTATATCTCCACTCATCACGTAAGTAAAATATAGATTTTGTATCGTTTTGTAACAAGACAAAAACCAAAGACACCTGCACCAAAATCTAAAACCAAACAAAAACTCCGAAATTTGAATGGACATCGATACTGTGTAAGCCGACACCGCTGCAGGCTACCATTCGTTGTGACGCTCATCAAAATATTGAACTTCATAAGTTAATTAGATGGGACACGTCAATGTGAGCTTTTTGAAGCTATATTTTGTCGAAAGGCATTTGAATAAAGCTATTTGGAGTTAAATTTTAGTTATAAATAAGTGAATGTGACTAATAGAAGAACAGCAGTGCAAAATAAGTTTAGCCAGCGTCTTGGGGACGCTTCCGACTAGTATTGATATGATCAGTTGAGCTACCTGTAGATTGTTTGCAATAGTCTGTAGTTAGCTCAATAGTTTAAATTGTAAATACTATTTCTAATTTAAGTTTTTAGTTATTATAGTGCGTAATCCCTTACACTCAGGGTAATTTCTTTATTGTGTTAGCGGATTCCCGTGAACTGGGGAAGGATGCGGGTTCAATTCCCGTCAAAGTCGATACATTTTTTGGAATATTATTTGATGTCTAAGTTCTAATTTGTTTTTATTATTTAAAGAATATAAATATATTATTTTAAGAATATAATATATTATGTGATTTGAATTCCCATGCGGTCAAATTTAGTATTACCATACCAACTATAGCTTCATTTTCTTTCGTTTTGAAGTTATTAGTATTTTAGAGTGGGTCAGATCAAAAGCAGAAAATGTCGGTAACCTTTTGAATAGGTTACTACACGCTTTATATTATACCTGAGTATATCCCCATACTTTCTCAATCACCGTCACCTGTGAATCAGGCATTCTATGAAATCGTACGCTTTCGTAACAAACACTGGCTAATATCATAAATCTCTAATCTTCAAGTTATTCGGAGACAACTCTATTCCGCTGTCATAAGTCATAACACATAATTATGTACAAAAAATGTTCAAAGTACAGCTAGCACTAATCTCAATGCAATGAGCAATGCTTTTGTGAACCTTTTTACAATGAGAATAAGGTACACCTTTGGTGGATAGGTACCATTGATTGTTGATTGTACATAAACGGTACAACCAAAGTGTGACCAACTCGTTGAGTCGCGGTCATTACCGCATCACGGCTATTTTTTTTTATGTCATTTTATTTTACTCTAGATTGCACCCACTTGAGGGCTTTGTAAGGCTTCATGGAGAAAGGCTTATACTGGTTTACAATATCAATAAATAATATGCTTGACATAAACCTTCGAAGCTTTATTATAACACTAGTTTCGGTCTGCGGCTTCGCACGCGTTGTTTCTACGGAACATTTAAAGGTTATGGGAACAGATTTTTGGAATAAAAAGTTGCCTATATTTTTTTTGTAAACTGTAGGCCGGGCCTATAATAGTTTTGGCGTGAAGAGGTTACAAACATCCAAACATCCTTATTTTGCGCATTTATAATATTAGTGTGATTTTTAAGCAACCTTTTAATAGTAGGTATAGGTAAGTACTTACTGCATTTTGTGTTCTGGGTCATCAAAAATAATGAAGTCATTTAAGTTCTTTGATTATAAGAGCAAAGTATCCAAGTACCAGTTCACACGTCTTAAAGCCCATAACATTTCATCTTTATGAACGTAGGCGTTCCAACAATATTATATTGAGAACAAATTCGAACACTCAGAAAACGGTACGGTTTCAAATTTGCTTTTCATTGCGTTTAACAGACTTTGTTGCTATATGCTATCTGCACTAAACGAGCGATGTGAATGTAACCGCAGGAGATTTTCCTGAAAATCGTGTCATATATAAGAAGCGGCGCACGATTCGGCTTCACTCACAAATGTCACTCGGGATTTACGTTCGGTCGTAAATCAAGATGGCCGCCATTCCTCCTTCCCTCACCCACCTGTGCAATAATTGAATATTTCACGCATCTCAACACCTCCCAGAAACCTCACTACAATGTTATTTTACAACTCTACGCGCATTGTGTTAGCCTCCAACGCCTCTAAACTGTGGATGACTGATCATGAAATGCATTAAGTTTAATGCCGATTTTAAAAGCAATATTTTACATCGTTGAGGCACGCCTTAAAGGTTTAGCGACCACGTTTATGATGATTTGTTTCCGTGTTGTTATGAGGATTTAATTTGTCTTTGTAAGTCTTTGGATAATACCGATATACATTCAGAACATTCTCGAAGAACTTACCAGTAAAAGTCTTGGTCTCTTGATCACTATAGAATAGAATAAGAATTTATTTAGCGCACACACACAAAAAAACTTACTCTGAAACACAACATGCATAAAACAAACAGACATATTATAACTATTTAAAAGTACATTGAGAAACTCTACGTGTAGAGTCTGATGAGTGAAATTGCACTACGCAGTAAGCTGCGTCTGCGGCACAGCTCGCTTGCCCCATACGCTGACGTGGACGTCAACGGAACAAAATACCACTCTAGACGTATTTCATACGATTATGACGTGTCCGGCACCGCATAACACATCCCACAGCGTACTACTTAGTGATCAAGAGACCAATGCTTAAAAAAAAACAATTTTTTTTTTACTATTATATCCAAAAATCTGTCATAAAACAAATGTTTATCATTGTTTTCCTCACTCTTACTCACTTGACCGACGAAAACGACCCTTATTTATATAGTAACTCTTTATTGTACCACACAATCATAAAATATAATACAGAAGAAAATGCTGAGAATCAAGAAAGTACTAAGGGCGGCCTTATCGCTTTGAGCGATCTCTTCCAGGCAACCTTGGGATTGACTGGACAATACAGACGGTGGTGGTGGACTCTTAGCTATAACATAAAGTAAAGACAGATATATAAGTAAGAGCCTACCCTACTTCCGCCGGCCAGGTGTAACGACGACGATCTGCGAAAGACTGCAGTGCAGGCAGAAGCTGAATGCGGCAAGCTGAAGACAGGGCGCTATGGCGCTCATTAGGGGAGCCCTATGTCCAGCAGTGGACTAAGATAGGTTGATGATGATGATGATGATGATGATGATGACCTACCCTACTTCAACCGTTATCATCGAGCTTCCTGTAAACATACCAATGTTCGTGTCTTAACAAGTCCTAACTTCAGGAAATGATTGAGTGCTTATCATTTTCACACAAACACGAAAACCTTGGTAAAAACCCGGCTCATTTCTACTAATTTATAGCATTCGGTTTACTTTGAGTTACGCAAGTTATTATTAATTTATTTAGTTATTAATAATTAATAACAAGTTTACACAAAAAAAGGTGACATCTATTAAATAAATCCCCTTGAGCCTAGGCCAAAAATATCGATCTTACATGATATAACCGGGAAACTGGAAATCTGAAAAAAATATTGTATTTTTTACAGCTGAATTGAGACCTTTGGTTTGCGTCGGTTGATAATACGCTCTACGCTACAAATCAATAATAATTTATTCGTAGGCTCTACGACATTTTACTCATACACCTAGGTAAATATTATAATGATTTGTTTGTTTTTAATAATCTCTTGGATGTCTGGGCAATGTGAAACAAAGACAAATTGCGTTTCATCTGTTAAACAAAAGATTTCTGTACTTACAACATACACTAGCCAAACTCCTCCTACGTCCTATAAATATCTTAATAACCAAACCCTAGTCTAGCCATTGAGGTATTGAGCTGTACCTTGCCGTAACACAGTTTTATAACTAGCACGGAAGGAACGAGACATGCAACTCATAGAAGCCTTGAAGTTCTAAGTTTTTTAGCCCATATGTATGTATACCTTTATAATGTGTTTGTACTAACTTATCTATCGTTAAAGTAAATTATTTAGTGGTATAATTAGCTATAATTAACTTTAAGGCTACATTTTAAATTTTGAAATAAAAACATTCTTATTCTTATTCTTAAACTCGATGTAGAATGTTTGTAAACAAACCGCCCATACTTAATCTACAATTCGCTCTGTTGCCGCGTCTTTTTATATGCAATTTACATTACTTGTCGATTTGAGATCCTTCCTTCAATGAATATTGCATACAATCTTAACTGAAACTCGACGCCAAGCAGTCAGTTATTTGTTTCGTGGTTTGTTGTTTTTAACTGATAACAAAGATTCACTGACCTGTAAAACAAAAAAAAACTAAAAGTAAAACATTAAAAGCCTTTATTTCCTGTAATTTCTATCTATTATAAAATGTTTTATGCGCAATAATCTCCATGCGTTCCTCCGCTTCAACTTCTTGATTCCCATCTCTACGACGTCTGGTTTGACACTTATATAATGTGACAAATGTATGTTTCTTCACTCCTGTCGATAGGCACCTAACGCGGCAAAACCAAACTTAAAGATAATTATTTACATACCCATAGAATAGCATTTCTTTATGCGTGCTCTACCAGATCTAAAACCAACTCAAACCATCAACGGCTTTTGGTGATTGATGCCCCAAACAGATAAATTCCCAAATTCACTTCGTAAATTGACCGAGATCACTCATTTACGATTCGAGAGCTCTACACGAGCTGTCGGCATTAGACATGTTAATCCACTCATTTTAACTGTAATTTTATTCGGTATTTATCGGTGCATTCATTACTGATGACCGCAAATCGGGCACCCAAAAAGCTCGCTATTTTCGACAATTCAGGATTCATAGTTAGGTGCGTTTCACATTGTACCTACGAACTTATTATTGTTATGTTTACTATTATGTGTACACCCTTACACTAACATCAATAGTGCACACTGTAGACATCTTATTTTGTATCATTATCGGTAAAATCCATGCTAATATTATAAATTCGAAAGTAAATCTGTCTGTCTGTCTGTTAGCTTTTCACGCCTAAACGGCTGAACGGATCTCAGTGAAATTTGGCAGGGAGGTAGATGGTATCCCGGGGACGGACATAGGCTACTTTTTATCCCGGATAAAAGCGTGCGAAGCCACGGGGAGATGCTAGTAATATTATAATGTGGAAATTTAATATTTTAACAACACAGATGAGTGATTAAATTTTGGTCGTCAAGATTTAATCTTGACGACCAAAATTTTGTTATGGTTCTAATTTTTTTACGGCTGTAGATGAGACTGGCCAGGAGCCCTATTTTGATTCTGCAAAATACGCATATGTGCAATAAATTGGTACTATAATTCGATATATTAGACATTGGCCGAAATTAAACACGCAATTGCGTATTGGAGAATTAAAATAGGCCTCCATGACGGCTTATGCTGGCGTGCAAAAGAGGAGGCCTATACCCAGCGGTGGGCGTCAACGGGTTTCGAGGATAATGATGACGATGATGAGAGCTTAGGCAATTGTTTTGGACAAAATGCTGTTTCGGTACTGCTGTTGGTAATGCCATCATTTTATTTGTTTTGAAAAAACTCAAAACTGACTTCCAATTCGTTAATTTTACAATGTTTTTAGTTTTGCGGGAGAAATACTAATCCCTCGGAAATGTGTTTTTATGGGGCTATATTTTGATCATTATCTGTACAATAGCAAAGAATCATCAAAATCGGTCCACAACTGACACAGAAATCAGCGAACCTTCAAAAAAACCTATTCATACAGCCGAACGTAGAACCTCCTCCTTTTTTCGAAGTCGGTTAAAATACTGTAGAGACCTAATAGCTAGATCAGCTGATAATATCATCTGATGAGTGCATTCACGATAAAATTACCACCACTTAGTTAGTCCACTGTGCATTATATTATTAATAATTTGATTTATACACAAATCACTGCTGCCCGCGGCTTCGCAAGCCCCTTTTCGGAATAAAAGTAGACTATATCCGTCCCCGGAATACCATCTACCTCCGTGCCAAATTTCATTGTGGTCCGTCCAGCCGTTTCGGTGTGAAAAGGTAACACACAGACGGATTGAGTTACTTTCAAATTTATAATATACGTATGGATAGTATGGATGGATATGGTAGTTGAACATGAACCTAATAAAGTTTATAATTAACTACGTTGTTATTTTACAAACACGAAAGCTTCATTATTTTAAGTTTTAAAAGGCCCTGTTCATTCTTTATTGGTGTACTTGCTCTTTTCCGGGATAGAAAGTAGTCTATGTCCGTCCCCGGGTTACCACCTACCTCCCTGCCAAAATTCATTAAGATCTGTCCAGCCGTTTAGGCGAAAAGGTAACAGACAGACAAACAGATAGAGTTACTTTCGAATTTATATTATTAGTATAGATTGACGTTTTCCCAGACACTACAATGCTTGCCTTATTTATGAATGTAAGCGGGTTAACTACGAACCTTATTTGTGTTCGCCCTGAGCGTTGGTGTTCTTCCAACACAAACGGGGTTCGATTCATAATGAGTTCGTCAAACTACGATAGTTTTATAGCAAAATATGCTTACCGGCTTGTTTATTTCCTTAAGGGGCGAACCTAACGGGTTTGGTGGTCAAACTATAATAGGCCTAGATCTCAGTAGGTATAGGTACCTAGGTGGTAAAAAACTCGAATTACATAAAATTCAACATATTTTCTTTGGTTCCTTGAATGTGAAAACACGATTGCGAAAAAAAAATACGATAAAAATATAATGAAGGTGCACTGTTTCGCACATAATTTGGTCGAGATCTCAGAAAACCTGCGGTCTATTGACATAACTTATGTTTTGATTCGTAGCTTATTAATAATTATTTAATTCTTTGAACCAGTATAATCATAAGTTGTGTAGTTTTCTTGTAAATAATCAAAAACTTAATTTTTGCGCTTTCGCAGGCAAATAACGCATGCTCTGTCCCGCTCGTATGAACGCGAAATCCTATCCTATTCACAAAATGGCGCGCACTGCGCCCTCTTAATACTACATAGGTACTCATTAAAGTGCTTTGAAAAATCCAATTCATAAACCTTCTTACCTATAAACCTATCTTTATTAGAGAAACAACGAACTTTATCATAAGGCGGGTTGCGAATTTGCTAGCTAATCCCATTCATCCACAAAAATATTTCAATTAGTGCCTAAAATTAATATCCTTTGTTGCAGGTAAAAGTTTCGCACTGACCATCACGATATCAACTTCGCCACCTCAAGTCACCACGTACCAAAAAGCCATTAAAGTTACCGTGGATGGGCCAAGGGAGCCGCGGTCAAAAACTAGTAAGTAGAACTAGGACCAGTGAAGAAAAAAATCAATGAAAGAATCGATAGAGTAGTAGTAATTTGTAGTGATTTGGTCAATGCATGCTAAGTTAACCGAATCGATATTAGATTTGATGAATGAAAGTTGAAACAGAAGTAACGAATGGTAATTGGATTTGTGAATGGAAGTTAAACTTGGTCGAACCTTGATATCTTGGAGGTACTTGTACGTCTGAAGTTATGGAATCTGTTAGGTTTAAACCTCTATTGTTATATTTTTGGTTTATAATAGAACAAAGAGATTGTATAGGATTCTCTGGCACTGGTGGCTGGAAAGAAGCTTTGGAAGATGGAGACCTTTTTGGTTTAGCAAATTAAGTTTTTAAAATATGTAGCTAGGGATGTGATTGTTTTCTGGTAGATTTTATACCGATATCGACTTTTTATTGATATAAAAATATCAAAGGAGAATTCATAAATTCGATTCCAAATTAAACTACCTGCCTGTCGTTCAAACTGAAATAAAAACAATTCATAACTACTAAAATGAGGTAATTTGACGGGTCACGTCACGGGCACAATTTAGTATTATTCGTATTTGCCGGGCACGGTAACCGCACGGACATAAACAATTAAAATATGTATTATAATAAATGAACAGTTCTATTTATCGCAATGTTTTCGATAGCGCTGTGACCGCGATATCGTATATAGATAAGTTTTCTTCCCACGGGACTAAAACGGTGCGGTACCTAAAGGTCGACTATTTTTGTATTTGACGATTATTTTAATTGTTGTTACATTATTTTAATCTAGATTTATTATTCGATTGTTTAATATTTGTTGTTTTTTTCATAACAGGCGTACCTATTTTACAGTAGGTAATTTACCTATTAATTCTTTATTGGAGGTTTTTCCAATAAAATTTGTATGTTTATTATGTTGGAAGTTTCATTACTTACATATGAAAGGATATGACCTAGTGAATGACCAAGAAAGAGTCCTGATTTGTCTATTCATTGTCTTTTATTTCATGAAGAAACAAACATTTATCCTACCTATCCGAAGCCTTTATTGCTAACTGTACCAAACAATTCCATGGACCTGTTGGAAAAGGAAATATTATTTATTTTAAAATGTCGTGGACCCGTTGGGAACCAAAGTATGAACCAACATTTTGAAAACAATAGAGTCGTGGAGCTTCGGGAATAAGCCAAATCATCGCACGTAAGTTAGGTAAGGTACTTCTTCAAAAAGTTACCTAGTTACTATATCATTTATTGTGTAGGTAGAACCAACCTTATAAGTAGGTAGATGCGGTTCCGATGTTATAAATTTAAATGAAAAGACCAAAAACTGAAACAGCCCTTTGAATAAGCGGACTTCATAATATTTTCTGTTAACTTTCATAATAGCACTTTCGACCCCCTTTGAACCACGGCTAATTAATATCACAAATCATCGTCTTCCGGCATCCGTGTCTCGCTCACGCAAAACTGAGGACGCGCTAAGGAAGTGTTCACACTGATTATTTAAATATATCCCTACCTATACCTATACCTATATATATAATATACCTACCTAAACCTAAACTTCATACTTTTAACTAAACCGCTTTATATTTTGGTAAAATTTCTTATCTACCGTCGACTATCATTTTGGTATATTTTTTAACAAGTTATATTTTTGCAGTTGTGTTAAATACGCCATGTAAAAATGTACCTGCCGACCTACCTTAACCACCAAGTTATGTTGTTATGGTTAACCTCTAAAAGTCTATCGATTATTTAAAACTCAAATTACGTAGATTGGGTAGCAATCTGAGTTTCGGTTGGGTTTTGAATATGTACTTACATATTCAAAACCCAACCGAAACTCAAAATTAAAAAAAAAATTACCTACAGCAGCTTCAAAATAACCAGGTGGATTATGGTCCTATATGAAAGAGCCCTAAACTCTCAAAGGAGTTCGACTATCGACAAAATTGGCTGACAGGCGCAAAAAACACACGTTACGCCATATGGAGCAGAGCCAGAGGCACACAATAGTGAAATTATATCAGTAATAAGTTCGAAACACGCACGTACAGTGGCACAACTGCTGAGACCTTTGTGTCTCTCGATACTACTTATGACAGGACGTCAAAATTCAAAAACCGTTTATATTTACAACATGCTCTTTATTTTACTGAAGGAACTGTGATTGTTATTGAATTAATGACTAAATAGCGTTTAAAAATATTCAGCACTTTATTGCGTAAAAAAATTTAAACCGACGCTTTTCTTTACCATTTTTATTTGGTCTTACTTAGCACAGACACGAAAATTTAACTAGCTAGATTAAAAAAGTTTTAATAAGTATATGATTCTTCGCGTTTTATTTGCCTTTGAATTATTTAATCAAATATACTTTTATTGCGCAAGTTGACAAAACTTTAGTTACTATTTTCTTAAGTAATACTTACCTAAACTTGTACGTTATCTCATATCGTAATCAGTTTAAGGTTTGTCCTATATCCATACGATATACGACCTACCTTAAATTGAACCATTAGCAGCATGCAGTTCACTGAAATAATTGCCATTACATATCCCAGCAAAATCCCTATGCCAAAGCAAAAATATCAGACAAAGCATAACAATGAAAATCCCGTTTATTAAACGTTTATCAAACAAAGAGTAGAAAGGGCAAACAAAAGCGGTACTTACCGAATAAGCTCCGAACTCGGAGGGACAAGAAAGGAAGATCTCGCGTGCCCAGACTTAAAAGTTTTGAGTTAATAGACTTAATTTGTAGGTACCCGAAGTAAGCCGCTTGAATGACCCTCGCTAGGGGTGCGCTTGGTTCTCTACTCGAGTTGGACTCTCTAACGTCTATCGATGCTAGATGTCTACTAGAATATTTGGGCAAAATTGGGTATAGTCTTAGTTAATACAGTTTTCATATCACTGCGCCGCGCCACAGAGGTCAGGAATAAAAGAGGTACGGAGGGCGCCAACCTTGTAACCTCCGGTGCCCATCTAGGCGCCCTATCTCGAATATCGGCAATCAGATCTTTTCAAAAAATAACATATTTCGCGATTTAGTAATAACCTCGATCTGTAATAATAGTAGGTAAATATTAGATTATGACGTGACAATACATATAACAAATAGCAAGACTTTCATCGATATCGACATTTGAATTGGTACAACACTACAATCTTTTAAACTAGGCAGGCATAACAAATAATTAACTGACTGCATTTGTTTGTGCCGATTTCACGATATAATTACAGCAGGAATGTATTCCTGCGCATTGTGTAAACTCGTAAACTAATTTTGTATGGTTTTTTACGGGGACCAAATTATGGCGCGGCGGCGGCGGCGCCTTTTCAACTAAAGGTTCTACGCCGGCTATTATTTTCGAAAGACCACCTATCCTATAGTGCATTCCGAATTACGCTTATATCGATATTATCGCGCTCACACGCGTTCCGTATTACCATGAGCGCGACAACGACGTCCCGTGTGACGTCATAGATGACGTCATTACATACGCCATTTTGCGATATCACCGACCATCCTACAAACCGAAATCACTGTGAACGATCAGTCAAAAGTGACAAATATGACAGTTGGCTTGCGAACATACACACGGTTTGAGAACCTCCTCCTTTTTTGAAGTCGGTTGGTAAAATTGTTGTTCTGCATCATCTTCGTAACGAATCGTCGTAGTAGTCCCACTCCTCAACTGAGTTATTTGTTATTACTGTTATTAGTTTATAAAGCCCTATTTTCTGCCATTCTCTTTTGATTTTCACGTTAGTAAGTTATAATATAACTAATAATGTTCTGCGTGTGCGGTTAAAATACTAAAAAATAAATAATGTTCGATAATACACACAGCATCATCTAGCCCCAAAGTAAGCAGAGCTTGTGTTATGGGTGCTAGATAAATGATATTATTATACTTGTTTCATTAAATTATTACACAGATTTAATTGTTTTTAAATAAAAAAAAATATATATATATTTTTGAAGTCGGTTGGTAAAATTGTTGTTCTGCATCATCTTCGTAACGAATCGTCGTAGTAGTCCCACTCCTCAACTGAGTTATTTGTTATTACTGTTATTAGTTTATAAAGCCCTATTTTCTGCCATTCTCTTTTGATTTTCACGTTAGTAAGTTATAATATAACTAATAATGTTCTGCGTGTGCGGTTAAAATACTAAAAAATAAATAATGTTCGATAATACACACAGCATCATCTAGCCCCAAAGTAAGCAGAGCTTGTGTTATGGGTGCTAGATAAATGATATTATTATACTTGTTTCATTAAATTATTACACAGATTTAATTGTTTTTAAATTTAAAAAAAAAATATATATATTTTTGAAGTCGGTTGGTAAAATTGTTGTTCTGCATCATCTTCGTAACGAATCGTCGTAGTAGTCCCACTCCTCAACTGAGTTATTTGTTATTACTGTTATTAGTTTATAAAGCCCTATTTTCTGCCATTCTCTTTTGATTTTCACGTTAGTAAGTTATAATATAACTAATAATGTTCTGCGTGTGCGGTTAAAATACTAAAAAATAAATAATGTTCGATAATACACACAGCATCATCTAGCCCCAAAGTAAGCAGAGCTTGTGTTATGGGTGCTACATAAATGATATTATTATACTTGTTTCATTAAATTATTACACAGATTTAATTATTTTAAATAAAAAAAAAAATATATATATATATTTTTCTATTATAAGAAAATACCCAGAACACCCGAAACAAATATTTGCAGATCGTACAAATAGGTCTTAAGGTGGGAATCAAACCCGCAACCTCCTGCGTCGCAGGCGGACCTTCGCCCGCCGCGCCACATCGGTCGTCTGTCAACATTCTAAACGTCAGTCGAAACTGACTGACGTTTAGAATGTTCGTAACGTGCGTATGATCGTGAGCGCGCTCATGAGCGTTCCGAATTATTGTTAGCACTCAACTGTCAGTATCGTGATAACCAATTCGGAACACAAAATATTTTGTGATCGCTATCAGCGCTGTAATCTTATTTCGGAACGCACGGCTAATAAGCTGAGTGATTGACATGTTGGTAGACCGGAAATAAAATTAGTAGGTAGACTTATTTTTGCAAGGATAAATTTGTAAAGTTCTTTATGTTAGTTGCGTCCAGTTTTCCTTATACATACCTAGTTGTAGTTCTCCCAGTCCACTTCTATTAAACATTTTAATACTTACCTCTTCTCACGAAGATTGAATTGAAGAAAATGTCAAATTAAGGGACAACCAAACCTTATTTCTTAGTTTCGCGTAATTTGAAATATCTGCCATGTGTTTGATTGACTTGATTTGAATTGTCTCCCATAAAAATACTTTCATCACACAAATTGTCTTGTCGGACATAAATATTCACGTTTTATTCGGATAAGTACTAACAGACATATTTCAACTCTAGCAAGTACACAGCTTTAAATACAGCTTTATATTAGTAGTCTAGACATTTAGGTAAAACGATTAACAGTTTCATTGCCCACCACGCACATGTCCATCTTCACCGCCGTGAGACTCGGCAGTGAATACGTTAATATCGCATTCCACATTCAGACATAGCCCTGTCTAATACGAAAAATACCTAATTCCGACTTCTACCGTCCTCAGGTACAAATGTCGCTCAACACCAAATAAGATCATTCGGCTTCCATCGATCCCTGGTCGCGTGCGAGAGCGCATCCCTAGCACTGCGAGAGATGGACTACAAGACTCCCTCAAGGAGCCTACGGTCTCTGTCGCATGAAGATCGAGAGTACAAGACTAATGCTGCTTTACCTGCTGGAGGTATGTCTGAGCCCTAAAATTTTTGAAAGAATTGAACATAGTTGCAACTTGCAATAGACACAAATACCTACTATGACGAAAATAGTAACCAACACAACTTATTTTCTAGTTCAGTTCAGCTGTCGAAACTAACACTTTCATTTCATTGCCAACTACGCACGCACATGTCGTTCTGTGAGTCCTCCTAGATGTGGCCCGCCCCTGCGGGTTGCGCTCGGAGACTGGGCTGTAAACGACTTGAAGTCCGTTTTATTCAGCAGAGATTAGGGTTTGTGAAGAACGTTTATCGTTTATTTATCGTTATTATAACGGTCATGTTTTTTATAAAGCAGGTAGATACAATATTTCAATGCAATAATATTGTATGAACATAGTATAAATGAAGGCATAGCTGATAAATTGTGGTGACGCCCCTCAATCAACCTACGACATTGTTAAAAACGTCATTTTGCAAATAAAGTTTATTCAAAAACTAGAACTACGCAATAGTTAGCAACAGAAGTGTCAGTGACACCCTGACGTTCTCCGCTAATAGCGCGTAATGGCGGCGCGTCATTAGGCGGCGCGCGCGCAGATTGCTCTGATGAAACCTGCGCGGGATTGCCTTGTAAACGCCACGAGAACACTGCTAAAAGGGCTTGCAACTTTTAGATATGACGAAGTAATTACTTATTTTTCAAAATGGTAAACATTTTGAACTGCGAGCGAAACTGCTAAAAGGGCTTGTAACTTTTAGATTTGACGAAGTAGGTACTTATTTTGCAAAATGTTCACTACGAGAAAACTGCTAAAAAGCCTTGCAATTTTAGATTTGACGGAGTATTTTGCTAAATGTTAAGCCTCTTAGAGCTTTTGTTGTCTTCCAATTTATAGCTTTTACGTCTACATAATGTTGACGCAACGCAGACACGAAGGCTCTATTTTGTGGAGCATTACTTATTTTCCTAGTATGACGTCTAGTTCTGATACTTAACTCATAAACGTCAGAGTGTACCTAGATTTATGTGAAAAACTAATATTCTTTTAAGAGCTTTCTGCACTAGTTTATACCATAGTTTATGAGCGTATGGAAAATAACAAACAATGCACCTACTAAAACTTATCCGTACCTACCTCTACGTCAAAGCATTCGGCTTTTTAAATACCATTTTTCAAAAACTTAGGCCACTTTTCTTTCAAATCAAACTATACTAAAAACGATACAGGACGCCATAAAACTGTAAAGAGTCGAGAAAAATCGAATAAAGCTATTTTTCGTTTCTCATTCTGACAGGTCTGTAAGATTTCTATCTCTATGTCCTCGGCAAATAAGGCGGCAGTCAGTTAGAGGCCGTGATTGTAGGAGGTAATGAGCGCGGATATTAATAAATTTAGCGGAGCCAGCCACGGACACTTTACAGTTATTTAGACATAATTGCGTCAAGAAATTACCAATTCGCGTTCGTGATTTGTAATTTGATGGGAAAGCGCGTTTTTGAGTGTTGGAATTGATGTAGCGCCAGCAAAGTGGAAAGAGGGAAGGTATTTATTTTGAGTTCCGTACCGAAAGGGTGAAAACGGAACCCTATTACTAAGCCTCCGCTGTCCGTCCGTCTGTCCGTCCGTCCATCAGTCACAGGGCTCTATCTCATGAACCGTAAGACATAGACAGTTTAAATTTTCAGAGAATGTGTATTTCTCTTGCCGCTATAACAACAAATAATAAAAATAAAATAAATATTAATATTAAAGGGGGCTCCCATACAAAAAACGTGTTTTTTTGGCTATTTTTGCTCTTTATTTGTTAAGGCTGTATCTCTTGAGCTACAGTAGGTAGACACACATATAACTTTCTATAAACACTTTAATTGTAATCACAACAAATACTAAAAATATAATAAAAATGAAAATTTAAAGGGATTTCCGAACAAGTGAAAATTCGATGTAAAAGATTATGTGTAAAAGATTATTGTATAAGATTCTTTGTAAAAGTTGCCGGATTTTTATGATTCGAAACCCTTCGTGTGCGAATCGACTCGCACTTGGCGATTTTTTTTTTTATTATTTCAACAAAAGATTCGCAACATGTGTAGTTACTTATTAAATTATTATTTCGTAGGTAAGCAAAATAAAAAAAAATATTTTCGTTTTTTAAACGGTGTACATTAAAAAAAATCATTGCATTCAACTCTCAACAAAAAAAAAATTTGTTATTTAAAAATAAATACATACTTACTTATTTCTCAACAAGTAGCACTTTTTTACGAAACTAAAACATAAATTCACTTCCGTTCCCAAATCATCATCAAAGCAACGAAACCTTGTTACAAGATCGATTCACAATCGATCTTCTGCCTTGCCGGGCGGCCTTTAAATGGGAAACGGATACAGCTCTCAACATAGTAACTATCAACAACCAAAGTTACCGTAGACCATTGATAATGTAATAGTTTGTATAGCGAAAGCTTGGAATGCTCATGGGGGGAGATTAGGTAATAGTTGGTAAAGAGGGTCTCGGACAATCAGAACATACCAATTATATCACTGATGGGGCACCTTGCCTGACGCACGCGCCATTTTGTTGACATTAGATGGAATCGTTCGAGACTTGCGTTGCAATACTAGCAATATCATTTGCATTACCAAAAAATGGAAGTAGGTAATAGGAACCCAGCCCCGTTAATTAACTTATTCCTTAAAACTACTACTATTATCTACATGAAACACATAGGTATCACGTAAAGAATTGGTTTTATGCAGCAGTCTCCTGGGTTTGATCCTGGGTGATGTAATACCTAATTGACTTAATTCTACGAAGCCATTGGTCCAAACTCAGCTCCCATTCAAAGATGTCGGACATTGACCCGACGTTCTTCTTCAAGAATAATAACAATAACTTCAAACAAGTTGAGAAAAAACCGACGCTGGCTGGCACAATGTCATTACGGAGCATCGTGAGCCGTAGATCTACGAACAGAGTAGAAATGATAGACACAACCCTATTTCATTCTAAACATGGTTACTGAAAAATCCCTAAATAAGGTTTAAATAGGTTTTTTCATCATTTTCTAATACAGAGTTATAAGTTTCAACTCAGTTTTCCCAAAAAAAAACTATATATTATCTAACAAATGTGGTATCAAAATAAAAAGCTCTGCCTTCTAAAAAGCTTTGGAAAAACAATTACTATTTCCGGATGGTACCATTTCATTAAAATTATTATGACATGTCTAGTAGATTTATAGGCGTGAACCTATCACCATTTGAATCCAAAGTAATCAGGCAGGAGGCTTGACGCTAACATGTAGAGTTGTTTCCATCATTTCGTATTGAAACACGAACGAGGAATTCCGCTTAGATATTTTCTGTATCTACTTACCAGTGTGGATAGAACCTATTTTAGTTCTCTTATGAGCTTTCCTTAAACATTAAACTGATTTTCGTACGGATGATGTAAAAATTAATAAGTGACCTAGGAAATAATAATCACTGTGTAATAATCTCGTTATTATATCAAAACTCTTACCCCAAACATCCGAAGAAAGAAAAATTTTCACACCTTCCAAATTATCCGTAATTCCCAAAAACATTCAATTCGTAGAACAATATCATTGAAACGCGCCTTATTTCCGGTACAATCGATTTGATTGATCAATTTCGATGATCAATATCTCCGCGATTGGCTACCGGTCAGTCGGTTTTTTTGCTTTACCTTTTTTATAATTCAGTACCAGTGGTGTCGAAGTGTCGGGTCTAGCTGGCGATGTATAGCGAGTGGCTACGTGGCTTAAATTCGGTCGCGTACTGCGGTTACACTTACTCAAATAAAGTCAATCTTGGTGCCGGAGCCCGTGTGAAAATTTGATAACGAAAGCGATAGATCGATGGGGCTGCAGAAACCCGGCGATTGCTGCGGTTTCAATCCGGCTACTGTGGGATGTAATAAGCGATGGGATTTGCCTACGACCGGCAACTGCAACCCTGTTGCACTATAGCTTTTGCACTATCGTGTCCCCTGACCGTTTTTAATCACACTAGTTTCCGTTCTCTTGATTTGAGTTTCAATGGCAATCAGTGATACATGTGAGAAGATAATAAACGAGTACATAGTGTAGCCTTGAACAAAAAAGACTCAAGACAACGAAAGATTTTAATTCAGGAGAATTAAAATATCTCTTGCAGAAGAAGAAGTCTCTCGACCACCTTGCAGAGTTCCTACACTGCAAGGTGTGCGAGAGACTTCTATATAAGTAACTAGTTTTCGCCCGCGGCTTCGCACGCATTGTTTCTATGAAAACGTTCAAAGGTGATTTTTATTCATGGGAACGTATTTATGGAATAAAAAGTAGCCTATGTTTGATTACAGGCCTAGAATTAACTGTATGCAAAATTTCAGCTCGATCCGTTCAGTAGTTTTAGCGTGAAGAGATAACCAACCTCCATCCATACATCAAAACACATAGTGTGATTTGATGATTTATAACATCATCTATAATTTCACATTCACCTAAAGACAAAAAAGCAGGGTAGTTTTTTCCATTCAGCATATCAATCGGTAGTTCAAGCACGTAGATATCCTAATTCAATTCGAAAACAATGTCTTCATAACCTTTTTTTTATATTTTTTGTAGTGATGGAAGGATATCAGATGGATGGATAATATTTGGCCGAAATTTTCCTAGAGTGGCTTTTTTCTTGTCCTCGGATTTATTGTTGGTTAATCGTAAGCTGATGATCTCTACCATAACTCATCAATAATCAAATAATAATCTCTTGCTACTGCAAATCTTTTATTTCATTATTGATTTGATTAGGTAATTAGCGTACAAACAATTGACTGAAACAAATACTCAAACCAATCGTACAATCAGAAATCTTTCACAAGGTAAACTATCATGGTTTACACTCACTTCAGTTATTTCGCGATCATAGCCCAATGTTTGCCGAAATGTTCGCAAACACAAAACAACACTAACTATGGTAGATAGATTGATAGAAGATTTATTTGCAACTGCAACACACAATACAAAGGTATATAAAACATAGGAAAAAGGTAGGTACATCATCAGAACATAAAAAAATACTTAATAAATAGTCGGTACTTATACTTAACCTACATAAAAAATAAAAATTAAAGTACGGGTTCTCAGTGATGTGCGCCATCTTTTCAGTCTGGTCGAACAGGCTTTCCCTTATGGTCGAAAATAAGAGAAAGCCTCATTGTGTTGCAATACCAGCCCATCCCTAACCTAGACCGGTGCCAGCACGGTGCGGTGCATCGGGATGGCATCTCAGGGGCATTAAAACTATTAAAGTATATGGTGGGCGGTGCTGCGGGCACCGCAAACCACAACTCCTGAATCCAACCGGACAGTTAGCTGTATCGATGTGCAATAATTGGCTCATTTTTAACCGGTAGTCCGAAGATGCTTGATGCATTATGATTGATATTTTAAATTTTATATTAAAATTCTTTCAAGTTTGTGGGTTGGTTTATTTGTAATGAACTTGAGACGGTGGGCCTTTGCTAGGACTATGAAGCCAGCTTCATGGCATAGCTGCAGAGCTATGCCATCAAATATACACACTTCAGACGTTGGAATATGTGAAAACGCTTTAAAAACTATAAAGTTTTTATTTGTACACGTAAAAAACAGAGCATGAAAGTATGTGTACACACTCATAAATTTTCATAAATTATCTTTATATCCATAGGTTTGCTGTAAGAAAACTCTTTTAGGGTTAAGCTCGCCTTTATACCTACATGTCCATTATTTGTTAACATATATGTATGATTTAACTTGTGTGTGTGCAATAATGAATTTAAGAATGTAGTAAGTATGTGCATATAAGCTTGTAAAATAGACGAACATATAAAACAATAGTTTTAAAACTAAACTTTAGTAAAAACTCTACGCATAATATAGAGTCTTATGAATAAAATTTTATCTTTCCCTATGTATGTGGCTTCTCTAGATATTATTTCTTCTTTGGGTGTCTTAATTCTGTAGAAAATTATTAAATAGGGCAATAACAAAACTATCCAATTTTTGTGGTATGTGCATTCCACCAAATGTGTAGCTTTGCTTTAAATGCACCGATCGGAGTGGAGGTGCGAAAATATTGACATTTTAGGCAGTCCCCATTTTCGCGCGTTGACGCGTCGCGGTCGGCTAAAAAGTGCCCCTAAAACACCACAAAACTTTTCCCGCTAAGCGTTTCTATTAAATTATTCATCTCATCACCTCCCTCATTACCAGCAACAGTTTTCCATTGTCTATTTCTATTCAGATGTAAGTGCTCGACCAAATGTGGAAACCACAATGGTTTTGCTATGGTTTTGCTGATTTTAGTTGAAGTATAACTATTGTAGTGTGAAGATTGACACTTTTCAGACATAATACAGAAAAGCCACATAAATATAACTAAAGAAAATTAAAACCAAACTGAGATTATGAC
Source organism: Eupithecia inturbata (assembly GCA_963662085.1). NCBI lineage: Eukaryota > Metazoa > Arthropoda > Insecta > Lepidoptera > Geometridae > Eupithecia > Eupithecia inturbata. The sequence continues at coordinate 9,276,341 of OY759195.1, forward strand.
AGGATCTACGTTGTATAAGAATAGAATAAGAATATCAAAGCTTTAGGTATTTTGAACAAATATAACTTCCTGTTTCACATATTACATATTATTATTTCTGTGTTCAGTGTTTGGCTGAAAGCCCTTTCAAATATAAGATTTAATAAATAAATAAATGACATTAAGGTTAATCGGTTATTTAATGATGGCAGTCGTCTTTTGTTATTTCATAGAAGTAACTACCCTGACGTCACAAATGTATCGGCACAGTATACGAAAAACAAAAGGCGTTTATGCCAACTCTGTTCGTGCTAATAGCGATAGCATAATAATAATAAGAATATTTACTTCCGAAAGAAAGGTTGATGGCTTACAGAGGAACTTAAATATCTAATTAGGTTTTATATTGTTTAAGATAAAATTACCAGTAAATACATAATACTCTGACCGAAAATATGCATCGTCTCCTCGCTCTAGCTAAGTAAAAAAGCAAGCATGTTTAAATTTAAATCGCCAACGCACAATATTGTCTAAGCATTATACCTATTTAAGTTAGTCTTAGGTGCCAAAGTTCATTTGACTCGTCTATAAAATATGAAAATTGTCATAGCATTGTATTGGTCAATAATAAAATAACTAAGCGTTGTGGAGGTTTGTGTGTGGACATCCAGCGGTCTGCGGTCACGACTTGGCCGTCCTTATCTACTTCTGAACCACAGGTTTATTGATAAGCTATTTTATATTTATTGAATACAGTTTTCAGAACATTATTATTTTTAATATAGATACACATTTTTGAGGTAATTGTATAACATGAACTTTGTAGAACGATAGAATTGTAGTTTTAAATTCAGCGCTCAAAGCACCAAGCTTTAATTACCGTAATTTCTATACTTAGCTATATTTTACATGTTTCCAAGTTTTGTCAAGACCGTGACCTCTTTTATTTATAAACCCATACGACAAAACCGCAACAGGATACGAAAAATCCTCTCCTAGAAAACTTCATTTCGCCTCAAAGTACCTGTAATCGAAGTAGCACTTTGGTTTTAGAGCTTTTATTTTACAAAACTACCGATAGAGCCGGTAACGCGGGCACGTAGCGCGAATGAAGCATTATCCCCTATCTCCCCTGAAGTATTATAGGTACTAAGCCCATCTCCCCAGATCAGGTGGCTCCGCGTAATGTCTTGCGGTCGCGCCCGCAGGATCCGCTTGTACTGTAATGAGCAACAACGAAACCCTACAAATAATTCAACCCACGAAAAAAATACGAATCACGTACTCGTATCCTTGGAAGGAAAACGCGTATCAAATAGCAGTCGATCCTCTCACTTTTAAACTGGGGGAAAAAACGAGATGGAAGAGATATTTTGAAGTGTCGGTTCGACTCAATACAATCAATTATTGTTCTACGTGTACCGGCTGCCTTCTGACGGTAATATGTTTAACGTAACAAAAAATATTGTAAAAATTGTATCGGTAATTTGCGTATAGTCAGACTTTCCAATTTAGGGCCATAATTTGTGAGATAAGTATCGATATCCAGTTGAGCTCGATAAATCCACGGACGTAAAGATCATCTTCTAAGTTTACCATGTTTATACTGTGGATTCAAAATCACTGATATTATACTCGTAAATGCGAAAGATTGTGTGTAGTATGTTTGTAACCTTTTCACGCAAAATTACTGAACGGCTCGGTCTGAAATTTTGGATAGATGTAGGTCTGGACCTGAAATAAAACATACTAATTTTTATCCCATAAATCAGTTCCGATGTAATATAATTAACCTTTGATCTTTTCCATAGAAAAAACGCGAGCGAAGCCGCAAGCCGAAGGGCAGAAACCAGTCTCAAATATCCTCATCGAACAAGAGGAGTTTGCCATAATCATAAACTTTTCTCACGGTATCTTCAAATTTAGCTTTCATACTTCCTATAAGTTTGAAATTAACATTACAAAGCTCATTTTTTACAAACCAACCAAGAGGTCTGTGACATCGCTTAAAGCTTCTATAATAAAGCAAAAGGCACATTCTTGACTCTCCATCAAGTGAGAAGCTCAAAACTAAGTAAGAGCAGTACGCCGTCAGCTGTAATGATCGGATTATCTCTCTGAAAGAGCACGATCACTGCACAAAGCGAATATACTTACAAGGTACAGCTTTACCTACTAATCATGCAAAGAATTTACGTAGCGAGAATCCTTTTACAACAAAGCCAGCAAAGAGTTCATGAACTTATTGCGGATATGAATGATAATGAATGATATGGCTTTTTAGTCGGATGTCCAGATCTAATGAATATTGTAATAAGTTAGTAAATTGACCTGACTTTGAGATTTTTGTCGTTCGAAACTAGCCTTTAACTTTTCTACCATAATCAGACATAATCAACTATATGTACATATTATGTAATTAAGAGTTTATCTAGGCCTCTGATATTGTACTTCGATGCGATAAAATACTAAAAAAAGCATTACATCATTGATTTTTTTCATTTCAAAGGGAGACCATGTTTATTATACTATTTTCTGCCTCGTAATCTCAATGCACCCTGTATTGAGATCCATCGGATTCGAAACATTTTATTTTAGCCCGAGTCCTCTCACTTTACTGCCAAGTAAAAATAATAATAAAACTATAATGAAATAAATACGTCTTCAACTTATTCAAGTCGACTCTACGTCATGTATTGGTATGCCACATTCCTTTATAAAGTCCAAAGAAGTCACATAACACGGTGCAAACGGTAACATTGTCCAGTTCAATGCGTTTGAGTCTTAGACACGTTCACAGGTAATGTAAGTTGCTGAGATTAGATTTGTGGCCTCTAAAGTAGCGAGCTAAAGCGCTGATCGGATTAGGAGGAGGAGGCGGTGCTAATGCATCCATGAAGGATGGTTTATGTAGTGGTCATTTGGTGGTATTTAAAAGAAGATGACTTGTAATGCCTATACGAGAATGACAGATTACGCATAGTCGGAGAGAGAGTAGCGTCTGTCGAAATTGGAAGGGTGAGTGAAAGTTGGGTGTTTGTTTCATTTTTGAATGATTTGGTACTGCTGTACTGGCTCAAAGATGGGCGCAAACGAGACAGCGTACATTTTTATAAATTGGATGTTCATAATTAATTTCCATTGTTTCCCGGCATCAGCGTCATCCATTGACTTGTAATCTATACTCTACAACTTGTTGTGGGTCACTTTGTGTTGTGACGTGACGCATTATTGTATTTCTTTCCTGTTTTGACGTATTTTCATGAACTGGCGTAAAGTACAGGATATGTGAATAATACTAATAAAAAATCCCTTTGTTTGTGTTACCACAGAACTGAGAAATATCCCGAAAACTTTTAATTATTGGTTGCGGTAAATATGTTCCTACCTATTATGTAACAGATTTTTGTTTTTTTTTAATCTTTATTGACAAAGAAAATTACAATACAACAATAAAAACAATTTAGAACTCGTATTTACAATTGAAACAATTAAGCTAACTGCAGACTGTTGCAAACAATCTACAGGTTGCTCAACTGATCAATACCAGTTGGAAGCTTCCCCAAGACGCTGGCTGCATTGCCCCGCTGTATGGCAATGCTGATGCGCTGCGCCAGATACCCACCAGCTCTCGGGTCACGCGTCGCATTGACCAGACGCTCAGATAACTTTTTAAAAACCCGCAGAGCCTCGGTACCCCACGGACCTAGGGAGACCCCAAAGGGAGCAAAAGTGTAGGCTCTGTCGAGATCTGCATATTTGCGTCTCTTGAGATCCTCGGCAAGTCTGCCGCCGCACCAGCCCTCACAGATGTCCTCGGAAGATGGGAAGGCGCAAGTGTGTCGACGCATGTAGCGTCCCACACAACTCCCATGGGACTAGTGTCATGCCGCCGAGCCTCTTACCATCGTCACGCAACAGACTATTCGGTTCGAGAATAGCAATAACATATAATGATTGAAATAAAAAAAACTTTTGTTGGGCATTCTTCGTTCAGCTAACCACTAACAGAGCTTTTGATAGAGACCAGATGACATGACAAATAGATTTGATGCTGCATTGTTGAAAACACATACATATTATGTACCATATAAAAAATCTAGATCCTAAATAAAGGACAGGACAGACATTTGACAACCGATGTGGCGCGGCGGGCGAAGGTCCGCCTGCGACGCACGATGTTGCGGGTTTAATTCCAGCCTTGTGACAAATGTTTTTACGATCTGCAAATATTAGGTCCTTACATATGAAATTGGCGTTTTGTATGGGAGGAACAAAAAGTCGAATATTTTTTAATATAATAATATTATATTATTATTAAGAAAATAATGGTTCATACTTTGATTAATTAAATATATTATATTTAATTAATCAAAGTATGAACCATTATTTTCTATGCACTTTTGCCATCTTATAGGTAGTTCATTGATCCCTTTACTAAAAAAACCAGTCGGACGGGAATCAATAAAATCTTTGAAGGCGATTTGGACTGCCCCATCGGAGTTGAATTTTTTCCCTTGCAAGAAGTTATCCAAATTTCGAAAAAAATGGTAATCTGTTGGAGCAAGGTCCGGGGAGTACGGAGGATGTCTTAGACTTTCCAATTGAAGCTCTTCTAATTTAGTAGCCGTCTGTTGCGCAGTGTGTGGTCTAGCGTTGTCGTGAAGCAGCAGTGGCGTGGAGCGATTGACCAGCCTAGGTTGTTTAGCCGCTAGCTTTTCCATCATGGTTTGCAATTGCTGACAATAGACATCAGCCGTAATAGTCTGGCCAGATTTGAGAAAACTGTAATGAACAATACCGGCACTAGTCCACCAAACGCTTACAAGTAACTTTTTTGGGGTTAATTTTCACTTGGGGCAGGATTTGGCTGGCTGGCCAGGATCCAACCATTGCGCTGAGCGCTTCCGATTATCGTAAAGAACCCATTTTTCATCACAGGTAATGATTCGGTTTAAAATACCTTCATTATTGTGCCGGTTTAGTAATGTAACGCAGCAGTCGACGCGCGTTTGCCGGTTTGCTTCAGTCAATTCGTGAGGTACCCACCTTTCAAGCTTTTTAATCTTCCCAATTTGCTTCAAGTGAATTAAAACAGTTTTATCACTAACATCGCAGCCTGCAGCTAACTCGGACGTGGTTTGCGATGGATCCGCTTCCACAATAGCCTTCAACTCTTCATTATCAACTTGAGTCTCAGGCCGTCCACGGGGCTTGTTCTGCAGGTCAAAATTTCCAGAACGAAAACGTTGGAACCAAAAACGAACTGTGTTTTCTTTTGCAACACGACCGCCATACACATCATTCACCCTTCGAGTTGTTTCCGCAGCACTAGTGCCACGGCGGAACTCGTACTCGTAAATAATGCGATATTTTAAGTTTTCCATTTTGTAAAATGAGTGACGCAAACAGAAAAAAACAGAAGAAAAAAAACAAATGAATGACGATCATCGAAGCACAAATACATGAGTCTATAGCTGTACAAATTTGAATTTGGAATTCCTTACCAAAGAGGAGAAATTTGTGATTAAAGTGGCCAGTACGAAAAACGCCAATTTCATATGTAAGGACCTAATATTTGTTCCGGGTGCTCTGGGTATGTATAATAAAAAATAGATAACTATGTAATGTATTGTATTAAGTAGGTATATCAGTCATCTAGTACCCATAACACAAGCTCTGCTTAGCTTGGGGCTAGATAATGCTGTGTGAATTTTCCAGCACTATTTATTTATTTATTATTCTTTTTATCACGGTGCTTAATTTTCTAGAATTAAATTAGATTATATTATGTACCATATTATTATGAATATATAAATAACTTTTATGGACAAAGAAAATTACAATTCAATAATAAAAACATGATTAAAAAAAAGAAAGTGATTAATGGACGACCCCTTAGAAGTCAATATGTTACCAAATCTTCACTTCTCCCCACCCTCGCGTCCGCTCGCTTGTTTCATAGCCACATGAAGGTATTGTTACCAGCAATGGATCCGGATTGGACCGTTGATACACTCGGCCGGCCGTAACACAATCCTGCGCACACGCGATACCGCGTTATACTCGCCTATCACATCTCAGTGCCTACCGGGGATCTATAACATTTCTACATATACAACGAACGCATATGCGTTGATAGGTTGGGCTTATATCAGAACTACAGGGAGCTGATGACTCAAGAAGATGAGATGGGAGCACAGGGCTGCCCTTAGTGTTTAGTTCTACATATATCTTTAGTCCTTACTCCAACCTGACGACCGATGTGGCGCGGCGGGCGAAGATCCGCCTGCGACGCAGAAGGTTGCGGGTTCGATTCCCGCCTTGGGACAAATGTTTGTACGATCTGCAAATATTTGTTCCGTGTGTTCTGGGTATTTTCTATATAGTATAATAAAAATTATCTATCTATGTTATGTATTGTATTAAGTTTATCAGTCATCTAGTACCCATAACACAAGCTCTGCTTACTTTGAGGCTAGATGATGCTGTGTGGATTGTCCAGCATTATTTATTTATTTATTTATTATAACTATCCTAGACTTGAAGTATACGTTTTGTTATGCTTGATCGTAATAATTCCTCTAGCGAAACCTAAACGCCACTCACAAAATTTCCTCAGTGGAGGAATCGATTGTTAACTCAAGGTAGGACGCGACTCGCGTCGCGACCTACCTTGAGTTTACAGTTAATTCCTCCACTTAACGTAAATGGAAGCTGCGTGATTAGAGAAGAGCTTTGTCGAACGAAATCTCTATGCATACCAAGCCCGAGTAAGCTTTCAAGCCGGGTTGAGTATGGGCTGACGTCTAGCGGGTTGCTGATGATCATACCCAACCCAATATCCCAGGAACAAAGTAGACTACTCAAAGTACCTTAGGATTACAATATCTGGAGTCGAGCTCCGTCAAACACAGGATGTATCGAATTACTCCGCCGCTGTAAGCGATCACAAACAAAAGCAAAAACAACCGGGAGGGTGAGAACTTCTTATGGGTAATGAGATTTATAAAGCTTCAGACGAGAATGCAGCGCTGATATTTATTGAAATTGGTCAATTTTGATACTCAATACCAACAATAGGTCTAAACTCTAAATTGTGCTTCAATTTCTTATTTTCTCTGTTTTTGTGTTGTACTTGTACTTTTTGTGTAATTGATTGATGTTGTCTGTCAAACAAACTTTTTATTTTGTTTATTTTAAATGAGACGTAGGTATTAAACAAGTTCTGCTTAGTTTTTGGCTAAATCTCTGCTTAGTTTGGGGCTAGATGATGCTGTGTGAATTTATCTAGCATTATTTATTTATACTTAGACTGAACTTAGCACTGTTTCTTTTTTCTGACCGAGAGTAAATGCTAAAGGACTATTAAAGCTATGGATATTTTACTATAGGTTCTTCTTAGGTAGGTAACTATGTACCTAAGTTTTCATTCACCACAAATTAATTGTAAAGCAATTTATTATAAACGCAAACGAAAGATATTCCATTTTGGAAATGAAAGAATAGGTGAACTAAGAAGGGAATATTTCGCTAGAATTTCATTAGTTAAATTTCCTCCACCAAATTGTTACACCATACACCATAATATATGCAATCAATTTATACACTAATTACATGGCGTGTGTGTAACAAGAACGAGCTGTTTGATCAAAGGAAGGTAATTAGGCCGAGCGCCACCAAATCAGCGCCTTGATTGAGGGAATGACACGGTTGTTGTTTGAGGGACTTACCTACTTCCGGCCTCACAACCTCCCATATATTCACCTAAACCACCAGTCATAAATTCTATAGGAATTGTACAGCAAATTATTTTTATTTATCTATTGTATTATGAAAATCAGTTACCTAGCACCCATAACATAGCTCTGCTTATTTTGGTGTTGTGTGAATTGTCCAGTTATCAATTTTAAATTGGAAGATTCAGTTTGATAATATTTTTTAGGCTATAATTGCTGCAGATTCAGGCATAACAGTTCTAATAAAAAAAATTGTACCTAAATTAATAATTAATAAAAATAATAACACGATATTTCTTTTTCATCTCCCATAACACAAGTTCTGCTTAGCTTGGGGCTAGATGATGCTGCGTGGTGATTTATTATCATAATTCGCCTATCTACATCAAGCAAGTTATAAAATTCCTAGAATTATCCACCAATATTTAATTACCATTTAAAACTGCTATTTTCATTTGTTTCATATTCGTTCAACACTGCGATGCTTTGACAGTTCCACGGTGAGGGGGTGTTAATTCAAAATACATAGCTGTATCCTACGCCAGCCAGAAGGGTCACTATAATTGAAGAAATCTCTCCCACACGTAAAATCACATAATATTTAGTTCGGGAAATGTCATTATTCGAGAGCTCAATCATAGAGAGCGAGTAGTATTATTGTTTAACGTATTTTGCCGATATTTCTGAGCTTGCCTTCTGTGTGGTTCCTATTTGTGTTAATGTGACATTACCCTGGCTGGGAGGCGGGGAACGGTAATTATCTCACGTCAGAGCCAGGCCTAGGCTGTCCGCACCTACAGGTTCATAACTACACGATTATAGCGTTTATAAGGATTAATAGCGTACCTACACTGAGATTGTACAGTTGAATTGTTCTGAGAGATTCATTTAAATTATCGATATATTCTTTATTGACAAATAAAATTACAATTCAATAATAAAAGCAAATAAGAACTAGTATTTACAATTGAAACAATCAAGCTAACTGCAGACTGTTGCAAACAATCTACAGGTAGCTCAACTGATCCATATCAATACCAGTCGGAAGCGTCCCCATGACGCTGGCTGCATTGCCCTGCTGTATGGCAATGCGCTGCGCCAGATACCCACCACGGTCACGCGTCACGCGTCGCGTCGATCAGACGCTCAGATAACTTATTAAAAACCCGAAGAGCCTCGGTACCCTACGGTCTCGACCCCAATGGGAGATAATGTGTAGGCTCTGTCGAGACCTGCATATTTGCGTCTCTTGAGATCCTCGGCCAAATCTGCCGCCGTACCAGCCCTTACGGATGTCCTCGGAAGATGGGAAGGCGCAAGTGTGTCGACGCATGTAGCGTCCCACACAATGGGCCTCCTCAACTCCCATGGGACTAGTTCTATGCGTCGGGCCTCTTACCATCGTCACGCAACAGACCATTCGGTTTGAGAATAGCTGGTACGTTAGCGGTGACAAAGGCTCGCCGGTGATGATGTCGTTAAGGCTGGCATGACGAGATATCAGACCGCCGGCCCTAGTAGACGATAATCCGTGATAACCAAGCTGTTCGACAGCAGTACCGCACTGGCATTGACGAGGCGCGCAACACATTGCACCCAACCGAAGACATGTTGCGATATGAACACTTGCACTTGTACCACGCAACATTCTTGAACTTACAATAGACTAAAGTTTACAGAAACAGAAACCTACCCTAAACAAATTATGTAAAAATTGTTGTTCATGTTTCTAATAGGATTATTATTGTGAAATGTTTAGTAATAAACTATTATTTTAACTCATAATCATAATGTATGATTAGGAAGAGCGTTACCTCCTAATACAGGTATTTATATACTTAAAAGGAGGTCTCGAACACTGAACAATGTACAATGTAACTTAAGAGAATGATTAATAAACATTTTGTATTTTTTTGTATTTTTGTAAACTATTGAATTTTCCAATGATATTGTTTTTGTCTACACAAGAGTCCGAAATAAAAAGCTCGCACTTTGAAAAATTTCATTCCAAACCTATTTTTCGAAATTCATCTGTGATGATTTTTAGATCGTCAAAAACTGTGTTTACCTCTCCACCTAATGTTCCGTCATCCAAATACCAAACATTGAGCTTGGATTGGAGAAATTAAATTATCGGTTGGATGGCAAGGCCAAGAGGGTCACTCTGCTGACATCCAACAGCGGAAAATTATCTTAATTATCTATATCCATACTAATTTTATAAATTCGAAAGTAACTTTGTCTGTCTGTGTGTTACCTTTTCACGCTAAACAGCTGAACGAATCTCAATGAAATTTGGCAGGGAGGTAAATGGAAATATTTCCAACCATCCCATTAACCTCCCCGGTATCCCGGGGATGGACACAGGCTATTTAAAAAGCGCGAGTGAAGCCGCGGGCGTCAGCTCGTAATCAAAAATGGTTAAAAATTAAGACCTACAGCTAATTGATTTGCCTCAGTGCCTGAGAAAAGTTTTGAGTGAAAGTGACCTCTTTGATTTAATATATTTTTCTTTTGAAGAAGAAAATATTGTAAAGTCGTAAAGTATGACATAAAAAAAGTCATACTTTATGATTTATGAAGTTCAACAAACGGTAGAGACGACTCAACAAACGATCTAAGTACCAATGACCCTTATTTCATTTAGAACACAACTTTTGCTATTTTTTTTCCATTTGATTTTCTCTATTTTATGCTAACTCCACTTGTCTGTCAAACAACCGGTGCTGATATTTGCACATTATCGCTTCATGAAAAAGTCCTGACTCCCATTTAGCAGTATAATCGACAAATGGCCGGTTTTTCCGACATAATTTCCACAGCAGGCAAAACCGCAGATCTGTGTGCTTTTATTTAGACACCGTATTAAAAATTCAGAATATGTCATAATGTTTAAAAAGCATGATGACTGACTATACAGGGTGTTTGGTATTAGGACCGAGTTAATTTTTGGGGAGATGTACACGGTTACTGGGATATGTTATTTTTTTTTGTTATTTTTTTATATTACCCAAAATATTGCCAATTAATCGCCATATCTTTTTTTATGTGCTTGTAATGCCACAAAGTAACTTGTGCTGTATTCTTCAATGTAAGTATACCTATTTTAAATAAATTATTACTTGACCCAATTGATTTAAAAAAAAGTAGCATTCAAAGTCAAAACTCTCCCGTATCCACAAACAAAAAAGATATGGCGTTTTAAAAGCGAGATTTTAAGTGATTTCGAAAAATCATGTTTCAGCTACCATGATACTTACTTGACATTGAGTCTACGGCAGAAGCATGTAGCCTATGACCCTTTCTACTCCCCAAAATATTATGTCCCAATACCAAACACCCTGTATAAGCAGGTGAACTCATACTTACTTATAGAGTCAGTCGCTTAACACTCGTGAGTCTATTAATCAGTGCGTCAATCAATTTGTATACTAACCAAGGGGGTTACCTAAATAGTAAATAAAAGTTAATAACTAGATAATAAATAATGCTGGACAATTCACACAGCATCATCTAGCCATCTAGCTTGTGTTATGGGTAATACAAAATAACTGATTAATGATGAATCTCCTTATTCATAATGGCTTAATTAAAACAGTTGCTAAGGAGTGTTATTTCTCACTCTTGTGGGGATCTGCCCTTAATTTACAGATTAATTGTTTTATTTGAATACATTATTTATTTATTTATTCAGTATATCTACATTCTAATATCTACATTACATATTTACACGTTCACACACTGTTCATACTATGTTCATACCCTGTCTATACAATCTCCCGTTCATACTTGCTTAACGTTCGTACTCATACACCCTGTTCCAGTTGTAGCGTGGCCGGTGTTGTGGTGGTTGATGAATAAAGGCAACACACAATCCAGTTCACAGGCAGGTTTATTTGAGGCTACAGTTATAGATAGGAGTGGAAGGCACAGTAGAATAGATAAGAGTTCACAGTAGAAGATAGAATAATGATAGGAAGAAGTTATAGCGAGAGCGGTGCGAAACAATAGTTTTTATAAAACAACTCAATGCAAAGTCGTACGGAATCTGTTGAGTGCGCGCACTACCTTGCATTGAGTTGTTTTATAAAAACTATTGTTTCGCACCGCTCTCGCTATAGCTTCTTCCTATCATTATTCTATCTTCTACTGTGAACTCTTATCTATTCTACTGTGCCTTCCGCTCCTTCTATCTATAACTGTAGCCTTCAAATAAACCTGCCTGTGAACTGGATTGTGTGTTGCCTTTATTCATCAAACACCACAACACCGGCCCCGCTACACTCTGAATTATGTCAATAGAAGAAGACATAGTGAGAAAAACCAATGCTTTACGTTAGCAGACCACAGGAATTACCACAGGAATCTGAATAATAAGGTATTATTTAGATATCTGTAATTATTACAATACAATACAATAATAAAATACATACTAATATAATAATATACTCATAGCTATTTAAATAATTAGTAGGTCTGTCTAATAAGATTGGCTATTATTATGAATAAGGGGATTCATAATTAATCAGTTATTTTGTAGTACCCATAACACAAGCATGGGGCTAGATGATGCTGTAAATAAAAAAATTAGAAGTATTATTTATAACATAATCATACTTATGTTAAGATATACCGGCTTATCAAGCAGGTTATTTCTAGAAAGTATCGTACGACTAGGCAACGTGTACGAACCATTTTAGTTTTTCTTTTGGGCATGCTAACTCGCGATGAACTGTGGACCACCAAAATCGGTTTATAATTAGTTAGGCGAAAATGAAAAACAAGAGCGAACGAGTTCTCGTGATTTCCACTAGTTAAATTAATTGGTTGCATATTTCATTTGAACATAAAACCAATTTTAATTTCATGTACGAGCGAGCAAAATTAGGAACAGTGTGCGCTAGCACCGCAAAATGAAGTGTGGGTTTGGCCGTGCACGTACGAAAATCATTATTGAACACTTTCTGTTCATAAACTGATTCGGATTACGTAGGTAGGTACTAATTTGAAGCTCTTTAAGCCTAGGTTAGTTAGTTAGTATTTGTTGTGTGTAGTTTAGCTAAATTTTCGGCGGCTCGCTACGCAACGAGAATAATTCGCATAAAAATTTGTATGGAATAAAATTCACTACGTAACGCCTCCCTGTGTAGTGGGAACCATTCGATTGTAATTGATCGTATGTAGCAGGTTAGGTGTTATATAGAACAAGTTTGTGTAAGAGTGGGAGTATTTGTGTGTGTGTATGCGAGACCCACACCTGGTAGTATGGGGCAGAAATGCCCATCTGGGCACAGAGGTCGACATTCGCGGCTTCAACTGTGTCTGTCCTGTCTGTGCCCCAATCGGGGGGAGGAAACGTGACGGATGAATGGGGTCGGCGAGTGTGTGGAATGGTGGGCTCGCCGGCTGTGTATGGGAGGAAGAGGGGACGCCAGTCGGGCCGCGGTAGTTTTAAATGTTCCCGTGGTTCGGCGAAAATGGCGAGAGAGGGGTCACCGGAGAGGTTTTAGTGGGTATTACGTCCTTATCAGGACGTCGAGTCCCACATAATTCTGGTCCCCCCCAGACCAGTCTATTCGTAAACAGATTTCCTCGGCCGAGAAAAAAAAAAAGGTGTTAGTATATGTAGTTCAATTCAGTTTTTTCTTACATATCAAACGCATACATCAAAATAGCTTAGCTATGTACAAAATAAAGTAAAAACTAAGTAGGTAGTAAATAAATAAATAAATACTTGTTCTAATTTGTTTTTATTATTGAATTGTAATTTACTTTGTCAATAAAGTCTAAGTAGGTAGTACATAATTGTCTTGTATTGAAAAGACTCAGGTTGTTTTATTCGGGTTTATTGAAGTAATTACAGCTTTACAGTTAGGTAACAAGATGTCGCGAGATCGCGGGTATATATTGTGCGCGTGCGTTCGGCGCTGCGTCTCGTAGGGGAATCTTGGCTGGCGGGGTGCGTCCGCAACAGGGGGCACCGCGCTCGGCTGTGATGTGAAGTTGTCACGCTTTGCGGCGTGAACATCCTCCGGGGGGTTAGAAGCTAGTTTCCAACTTTATAGATTGGTTATTATTGGTCTTCAGATGATGACGGTATCAGGCACATGCGGTTGACAGCTCGTCTCACTGTTCCACGATTTGTCCCTACATCGGCAACTCTGCATATTCCGTCCTTGCCTTCGTACAATTTGCTGACCCGGCCCATTTTCCAGTAGAGTGGAGGTAAATGGTCCTCTTTTATAAGACGAGGTCTCCTATTTGAAGTGGGTTTTGGTCCTTTCTCCATTTGGTACGGTTTTGTAGTTCTGCCATGAAGTCTCTTCGCCATCTCTCCCAGAATTGCTGGCGGATTGACTCGATGCGCTGGTATCGGTTTGGATTCGCTGTGTTGACAGGTCGTGATGGTACCGACGTCAGCGGGCAGCCGATTAAAAGTGCCCGGGAGTAAGGGGATTGAGATCAGTAGGGTCAGAAGAGAGTGGAAAAATGGGACGGGAATCGAGGATTGCCTCTATTTGTGTGAAAAGCGACGCTAGCTCCTCGAACGTAAAGGGGGTATTGCTAGCTACGCGTTTTAAATGGTATTTAGCGGATTTAACGCCTGCCTCCCATATCCCTCCGAAGTGAGGTGAGTATGCGGGTGAAAACATAAATCTTATGTCCTCTTTGGCAGCGTAATCTGACACTGTATGACGACTGGATTTTAAACCCTGCCTAACTCATTGTTGACGCCTAGGAAGTTCGTGCCGTTGTCGCAGTAAATTACATAGGGTTTGCCACGTCGTGACACAAACCTGCGTGGCATGCGAGGAAGGCTTCTGTGGTAAGATCGCTTATTTTAGGCTGTATAGTTTGACCACGCATACTTACGCGGACAACGCATTTTTTAGTGATGACGCGGGCCAGATTTCTGCCACCTAGTGGCCAGAATCTTTCGCGTATAGATGACAGAAGAAGCTGAGGACCTGTATGAAATAAACGTAAGTGCTCAAGGTTCATTATTAATTTAGTTAAGTGATGTTTAGCATCGAATGGAATAGGATGCTTTTTATCGTATTGAAAGTCAGACTGACATAATCTGCTTCCTACTCTTAATAGGCCATTTGGGTCCAAAAATGGACTAAGTGGTAACAATTTGCTTTTATAGTGCATAGGAGTGCCGTTTTTAATATTTTTAATGTCTAAAGTGAAAGAGTCGACTTGACAATGGTTTATGCAATAGTTTGTTCTAGTTAGTCAATTTAATATAAGACTTTTTGGAATTGTGGTACAATCTTAGAACATACGCATAAATTCTTTTTAATGTTACTTAACTAGAGTAATTTTTAAATTTGATAATTGATTCCGATTCTCAATAGAAGTTTCATTAACCAATAACGTTTTGGTTTCTGGCAAGTTACTAAGTGTAGTGTGAGGTTGAGTAGGCCATTCAGGTTGGGTTTCCTTCAGGAATGAAGGATCCTCCCACCACAAAGTAGAAGCCTGCAGGTGCTGTGGATCGATATCCCTAGAAGCTAGTTCTGCAGGATTCAGTGTTTTTTGGAACATATTTCCATTGATAAGTTTTGAGAAAGCTCGTATATTTTATTTACTCTGTTACGAACAAACGTTTGTACGGCTTTATTTTGTGTTTTGCCTAAACTGGTTTTAGTGGTCTCGCGCTGTTCGCGGACTACGCAGTAGTGGTGTAAGTAATAACTAAATACAGTTCTTATCTTTTATTAAATGCCCTAAATTGCTATATTCTTTTGTGAATAATTATTTTCAGTATTTTCTATTTTATTTGTAGGATTTGTAGGTAGTGTTATTATTACGTCTCATTGCAGTAGGGAATGAGTTGCCAAGTGCCTGCTCAGGGTCTTCCTGCAGCGGCATCATGACGGAAAATCGGCCGTCGGGTAAGCGACGAGTATTTTTTATAAAATGAGATTCACAAAATTGTTCATTTATTGAGTAGGTATTTTTATCTGAGGGCAATTCTTCGACCTCCCAGAAATTTTGGATAGAATCATGGATATCTTGAAGTGATATCTTAGAATTGGTTTTTACAAAGTTGCATTGGATATTAGGATTATAGTAGGATTCCCCAGTTTGACCCGCTACTAACCATCCTAACAAGCTATCTTGTAAAATAGGTTTATTGGAACCCAACTTTATTTGTTTGGGATTTATTATGTTGAAAAACTGATCTGCGCCAAGCAAAATATCGACATTGGAAGGTTCATGGAACAAGGGATCAGCGAGAACAATGTTATCAGGTAGGCCTAATCGCTTCACATCGACTTCGACCGTAGGTATTGTGCCAGTAATTTTAGGTATTACTAAACAGTTTATATTCGCACTGAACGAACTAACTCGAGACTTTAACAAGATATTACATCTTTCTGGTACTTTACACGCAATATTGTTTATTCCTGACACATTGAATGAATTTATTTGTTTTGTTTTTAATCCCATTTTATGTTTCAAATCATCGGTGATGAACGAAGATTGGCTTCCAGTATCCAACAACGCACGGGCAAGGTAGGTGCGGTTGGTATGAGTATTTACGACCTCAACTTGAGCGGTGCATAGTAGCACTTGGCCTGAGGAGACAGCTGACAAACTAACCGGTACGTCACATGCCGACGACTCGGTACTTTCGGTAGCTACGTTACTAACCGTGCTTTTGTGCAAAAACGTGTTGTGTTTGTCTCGGCAGACGCGGCATAAACCTTTTAACCTGCACTTCTCAGCACTATGTTCGCTGCGAAGGCAGTTTGTGCATAAATTGTGTTTGGAAACCTCAGCAATTCTGTCGTCTATACACATGGCCTTGAACTTGTTGTATTGATGCACTTGGTGATTTGTCTTTTTACATATGTATAAGACATGTCCTTTTGTTGGAACCTTCCAACGCAGTAAATGTTTTTATATTTGAATTATTTTCTTTTTGGTTATTATTATTATGTGTATTAGTATATGAATGTAAAATGTATGAATGTAGTATATGAATATAAAATTCAAAGGTAATGCGGCTGCAGTATGCAGTTTCTAAAACATTAGCACGATTGTTAAGAAACTCCTTAAATTCTACCAGAGTAGGTATATGCGATAAGCGCCCTTTATACTCCTCCCATTTGCTTACAGTTCGGGTCTCTAATTTTGCTGAGACCAAAAATATAACTAATGGATCCCAACCTGACGTAGGCACTTCAAGAGTATTGAGCGCGTTTAGATACTTAAACACTAAATCATTTAAATATCTTAATGATTTGAATGATTCCTTCTGAATAGGTTTGAGGCTCACCAATGCGTTCAAGTGGTTGTTTATTAAAATGTTTTTGTTGTTGTATCTGTCACATAAAACCTTCCACGCATAATCGTAATTTTTAGCTGAAAAGTCTATGGATTTTATTACGACACTGGCACTTTCCACTAACGCGTTTCTCAAATAATGAAATTTATTGATCGGTGCGATTGATTTGTTGTCATTGATAATTGAATCAAAAGTGTCTCGAAACTCGAGCCATTTTGTATAGTTGCCATCAAAAGTAGGCAAATTTATTGTTGGCAGTGTTATTGAATTGTTAGCAGCATGACAACAACTTGACTTTGCCGAACCATGTTCAGAATCATTATTTTTGGCTGAAAATGCATCAATGATCTCTTGCACTCAAGCTATTTGAGAATAAAACTCGCTTTCAGTTATATCTCTTTGTAAAATCTGCTCATTTAGATTTTCGGACATCTCTTCAATCTCACTTTGTACAGTGTCAAAACTAGACAATAATTCCTGTAGCTGATTTAATCGCAAAGATAGTTCCTTTATTTCTAAGCTGGTAGGATCGGCAGATTTTGTTTTATAATTTTGTATAAAGTTTTTTGTTAATGAAAGTCTAGATCTAATCCCTCCGCGTTTGCGAGATAAAGTTTTTAAGTGTTCTTTGGGATCATTCTTATTTATAGACTCAATATTTATGATTGGAATTGGACTTTTTGATCTCAATGCATTAGATTCATTTTCAGCCATTTTATATGTGTAACTTTGTTTTTAACTATGCAATAAATTTATTAAAATACCGAGAACAATGAGTTAGGTAAGTTTTGTAAATAAATTGTGCACTCTGACCGTATACAATCCAGCAGTCACCAGTTCAAACCACAGCTGCCGCTGAGCCCGCGGCAAGACGAACAGCACGGCACAGCACGGCAGAACGCTGCCGCACAGCACAGCACAGCACGCCGCCAGCAAGACCGGCTACGTCGAGCAAGACGCAGCCGAAGTGCGACGAGGATTTATTTCAGGATATCAAGCCTGGAATAGTCGGCAAAAGCGTTGAAATAAAAAGCTATGATGAGTGCACGAAATGGGGTTTTTCTTAGAAAGTACCTAACCAACTAATAGTTATGTAGCAGAATTAAAATAAATACAAATCTGCGTAATAACTAAAACAAAAGTTAACTTTAGTTCTACAGTTATTTTTAAAAGTTATTAACAAACTATACCTAGGTATATTTATGTATTTATTTGAGTTTTTAATTTATTATAAGAACGAACTGTTGTATTATTAACGTTCGTAAAGCTATTATCTATTGAAAGAAAGGCTAACGTACTTTGCAACGTGGGCAAATTCTTCAATAAAGGTCATGCGAGTTCAAGTTCGGCGCAGCGATAAGGAAGGCTGCACTAATTATGTTCATAAAGTTCATAATATTTATGCAAAATAGTATTTACGTTACCTAAATAGGCTAGAACAGCATATAAAGAATGGCTCACAAAGGCAAAGTAAAGCAAGAATTTAGCCAAAAGTGTATTAAAATGGCGGACAAGAAAAATGGACTTTGAAATTGACTTTGTCTGTGCAAATAAAAAAGGCAAGGATGGTACGCATAAAGCAAGATACCGCCCTTAAAGTGCTTCGAAGTAGCTAGGCATTCACAGAGCAAATAGAAGTTGGAAATTGGGAATAAGGAAAGTAAAAGGAATAGGCTTACTTTCTTTGTTCGGCCGGCGCCTTGTCGTTCACGGTTACCAATCCAATGACACGACTCCTGCACTCCGGTTTCGTTTCCACTTGCATCCAAAGTTTCTTGTCCTGTCACGGTCGCCAAGATGTCTTGTATTGAAAAGACTCATCAGGTTATTTTATTCGGGTTTATTGAAGTAAGTACAGCTTTACAGTTAGGTAACAAGATGTCGCGAGATCGCGGGTAGGTATATATTGTGCGCGTGCGTTCGGCGCTGCGTCTCGTAGGGGAATCTTCTTGGTTGGCGGGGTGCGTCCGCAACAGGGGGCACCGCGCTCGGCTGTGATGTGAAGTTGTCACGCGTTGCGGCGTGAACAATAATAGTTTTCCTTGGTAATCTTACCAAGTGTATTCAAATATTACATGATAAGTGAGGATCAACGACATTAGCGTCAACTAATTTGTCAACAAAGACCTCTTCTAATCTGTAGTATGCCCTGTCCACTAGGATTCTCTTCAGTTTGTTAGTGAATATTTCAGTCGACGCGCCACTGGTTATACACTGGCTTGCAAAACTAAGTATCACACTTTTAAAATTTAAATCATTTATTAAGTACACAAGATATACATTCGAAATAAAAAGGACTCGAAAAAGAGTTTAATTTAGTATATAAAAAAAAAAAAATTATTATACCTATAGAAGAATGGGAGAATATTCGTCTAGTATGCGATAGGACCATTGTAGGTTTTATCTCTATTATCTCTCTGTTTTATCTCATTTGCGATAATTTTATTTTAATTTTGGTATGTGGAACAATATAAAACAATAAAGACAATTACAATCAAATAATAGAAACAAATTAGAACGAGTATTTACAATTGAAACAATTAAGCTAACTGCATATTGTTGCAACCAATCAACAGGTAGCTCAACTGATCCATACCTATAAAGAATGTGGTATATCACACGTACAGAATAAAATTATCTAGGGCATAAACTAAATAAATTTGCAATAATGCTATCTAAAATGATCAGATTGAAGGGCTAATGAGAAATAATCCATATCCATACTTCATACTTAGTTCAAAAGTAACCCAGTCTGTCTGTCTGTCTGTTACCTTTCACGCTTAAACGGCTGAACGAATCTTAATGAAATTTTGCAGGAAGGTAGACGGTATCCCAGGGACGGACATGGGCTACTTTTTATACCGGTAAAGTGCATGCGAAGCCGCGGGTAAAAGCTAGTACAGAATAACTGGCTTTTCCACTAAGTTTCTTAAAAAGGCTATACCTACTTACTATTTGATAAACTGTAGCCTTAATTAAGCAAATAAAATCTAATACGTCAATTTATTGATACCTCCGTCTATTATTTGTGTTATTTCTGTACAAAAGGGTTTTGTAAGCGAAAGTGAGTCACGGAAACGATAAATTATAAACAGTATTTAAGTACGTAACTCCATAGCTAACAACTTATTTGCGTTATTTATGGCAATACTATTATTTGTTCAATAATTATGAATTTGATCCTACTTTTATATCTTACTTTTTTCAAAATGCATGTATCATTTTGAAAAAAGTAGATACTATTTATTTCGTTTGTAATTCTGTAAAATTCAAAACTTTAAAGTAACTGTATAGTAACTGTTACTATGGTTTTGAATTTTACGAATAATACATTTTGTAAAAGGTACTTCTTTTTTCAAAATGTAATATTCGGCCCCATCGGATTATATGGAATAGAGAGTGCACCTGTGTTTGCGCGCACACCTGTGTACTATAATATGTCCTGCGCACCTGGTTAGTTTCCGTTAAGAATGGCCGCCGCCGCCGTGGCAAAGATTCGGCTAAGAGGACATCATTCGATCAAGACCATATCTTAGTTTCGATTAAGTATCTATCTAATACAGGGGTATTATGTCCACAGTGGACAGGTCGTACCTCCTCACCTCCTCACCTCACCTCAACAGCCTGTATTGGTCTCATGGGGTACCATGGGGTATCAATCCCCACGCTGGGCCTGCGGGTTGGGGATCGCAGTTCGGTGGTAGAATTGTTCTGCAGGGGGCGCTGCTACCCGCCCCCGGTGGATATCCCTTAGTCCCCTCTTACGACACCAGCGGAAAGAGCTGCGGTGGTGCAAATTCTATGCTGGCATCACACAGCAGGCACGCAGCAACTGTACCTAGTAATGTTATTTTCAAGCTAATATTAAAAAGACCTCTCTCCATACTTGGAGAGGCCAATGCCCAGCTATAATTATGCAAAACCTTGCTACCTTTTATACAAAGAAGTAATTAAATACTAGAACGAACCTCTACACTTCTACGTATCTCGGTATTCCCAAGAGAAGCCACGGCCATTCGTTGCGTCAACTGCAACGGAGACGTGATGAAACCTAATGGCTTCCCTTGTTTAGTACCTGGTTGCATTTTACACAGATATCGAATAAAAAAAATCGACGCAAATTATTTAATTTGCGTCGATTTTTTTTCGGGCAAGTTAGCCATTATAAATAAAAAACTATAATTACAATTAATGTAAAACACTAGGAAAAGAAAAATTCTTTAAATTCAAACCTAAGACATGGAAGTAAATTTTAATTTGGTCACCCGATAATAAGCTCAAGTAAATGATAAAACTATTAATACTATCAACGTTGTTTGCACTAAAGTCATTTATAGTAAAGGAGTAAGAGACCTTTAGCGTTGTTATTTTTGGAGGTGGAGCAAAACCCCAAGCTTTTCTATCCTCTAGCTAGCTAGATAATCTGATAGCTTATAAAGTTATAACTTTAGTTGTAAGCTATCAGATTATATCTAGAGGAAGCCTCTCAAAATCACACAGGAATACTTTAGGTAGGTACCTTTGCAAGCAATGTAATAAGGTACAGTAGGTGATTAACGCCCACCTAACTTTAATATGAAGTAGTTTTGGTATTTACATGAAAATTAATAAAACAAGGTTTTAAACAATAGTATTTTCATTTTATGAATAATAAAATAACACTTTAAAATGAATTTAAATACCAATTCTCATGTAGTTGCATCCAGCTTTTCCCTATTTGGGCGTTATTAAAAATTATGTATCTAATAACGCCCGTTTCGAAAACTAAGCTTTTAATGCAAAAATAGACTTACTAGAAAATAAGTTATTCACACAACCAAAACCTCACCTTGCGTTATCTTCATAATACTAAAAATAAGCAAATAAAATCAACATTTAAGATAAATTTGGTCCAATTAAACAATACACCCAACATCACATGGGCTATTTATTAATCATAATAATGAAAATTTTTGAGTACCTACCTATTTGCATATTATAACATAATTAAGTACTTTGCTTATTAACTGTTTTTAAGACTGAATTAAGATAATCGTTAAACGTTTGTTGACGCAATTAAACGAACAGCGTGTAATAACGCCCGAATATATATATGTCATAACATAAAAAAAATCTACTAACACAATTCGCCAATTAATAAAATTGACCAACTTCTTCATTGTTCGTCTTCACTCAGTGTTCCTCGTCGAGAACTTTCGTACTTGAGAGCTATGGCTCACTGACTCCATTAACCTTAAAAAAAATATGATGTGTACAAATACAATACCTATGACTAAAAAACTAAAAATAATTGAGTTCAAAATTCCCTTTGTCATTAACGCCCATGCAGGCTATTAGCGCCCAACAGTCACTGCTGGACCCAGATTAACGCGTTACCTTGGCGTTAATCTGGGTCCAGCAGTGGGCCAATATAGGCTGTGGAGGAGGATGTAGTATACTCTGGTTTCTAAGAAATCAAATAACATCCTAAAAAAATTCGACTTCGACGTTACTTGAACCCGCATCCTTCCATCAGTACGAAAATGCATGCGCTAACCAATTACACCACGAGGTCACGAGGTTTTTCGACTCCCACGTTACTACGTTGGAGGCGAAAAACCGATAGAGAACCTAAGTTGTCGACATAGCTCAAAGAATTAGCAAGCTGAAGTGGCAGTGGGCCGGCCATATCTCGCCAAAAACCGACAACCTCTGGGGTAAACGTGTTCTTGAGTGGAGACTGCGACTCGGCATACTTAGTGTAGAACGCCTTTAGGCCAGGTGGGATGACGACGTGCGAAAGACTGCAGGCAGATACTGGATGCGGCAAGCTGAAGACAGGGTGCTATGGCGCTCATTAGGAGAGGCCTATGTCCAGCAGTGGACTAATAAGGTTGATGATTATAATGACTATGTAGTTATTCTATGAAATAAACCCAATAATTAACTGGTTTTATTATGATGTGTTTGATTGAACGACATTGTAGAGGCAGTAGAACCTAGTAGTACCCCCCTACCTAGTAGTAACCTAGTAGGCAGTAGATTTTTTGTCGATCTTGTGAATTTAATGCTATAGTTATTGTAAGCGCTCTCTAAAATAGAGGCTTACTTCTTCGTACACTACTTTGGTAGAGTAGAGCCTCTACGTAAGAATTATACGCTGCTGGTAGGTACAAATATACCTTCCGTGTCTAAATAAAGCTTAATTTCACATGTAAAAACGCCTACGTGCCACAGCAAGTGTATACAGGCGAACCTTAGAGAATTAACATATTAATAATGATTTGTTTTATCAACGCAATGAGTCAGCGACGCACGAGCCGCCTCTTACGTATGCAACTCACGGACTGGAAACACCCTGTACATCTGGTAGACACAAATGGCTTAGGTTTAGGTTAAAACTTCTTCCCTCGTGCATGAGTAATAGTACATTTTAAAGATGGTTAGTTTATTTCCATAGATAGGTACGACTAGTAAGAATCTAGTAGAGTGTGGAACTAACTGGATTCTTAATCCTTTATGGTTCCACACATTTCAACGTGTGTGGTACAAACAGGATTCTCAATCCCTTATGGTTTTACACATTTCAACATGTGAGGAACTAACAGGATTCTCAATCCCTTATGGTTCCAAACATTTCAAAGTGTGTGGAACTAACAGGATTCTCAATCCCTTATGGTTCTACACATTTCAACGTGTGTGGAACAAACAGGATTCTCAATCCCTTATGGTTTTACACATTTCAACATGTGAGGAACTAAAAGGATTCTCAATCCCTTATGGTTCCAAACATTTCAAAGTGTGTGGAACTAACAGGATTCTCAATCCCTTATGGTTCTACACATTTCAACGTATGTGGAACTACCAGAATTCTAAAACCATCATGGTTCCACACATTTCAACGTGTGTGGAACTAACAGGATTCTCAATCCCTTATGTTTCTACAAATTTCAACGTGTGTGGAAGAAACAGGATTCTCAATCCCTTATGTTTCTACACATTTCAACGTGTGTGGAACAAACAGATTCTCTACCCCTTATGGTTCCACACATTTCAACGTGCGTGGAACCATGAGGATTGGAAAATCTTCACTTCATGGTTCCGCAGGTGGAACTCAGAGGTGGACCAAAAACATTATGAATGAGTGAGTTGAGTGATATTTATTTGATTCTAATCACTCACTTACTCACTGTATTTATCTAATTAAGAACATTGAATTCTAGTAAGTCCCTCGCTTTGCTCGTGAGTTATTCTAGAATCCTGAGTTGCGCTCGGGATTCAATGACGCCCGTGACGAAAGACACTGCTTTGTCCCCTCATTGCATAATCGACTATTCTGTGTCGTCCACAGTTAAACCCAAAATTACTGTTAAAGGTTCAGCGATGTTTGTTCTTGACTGTACCTTCCAAAGTAACGAGGCCAAGAGCAATAAAAAAGTTCGCAGAAATAAAATAACCTACCCAACCTACCAAAGAATTACCTCCTCAATACTTGCGACAATTTCTGGCATCCTGCCAAGGCTTGTTTTTGCTAACTTTCTTTGGATTAACATCATATTACTCATACGGTGTGATGACAAAGCATTTTATGATAACGATCAAGACACTTTGTTCCAAGTAGGTATCAACATTATTTGGTAGAAATACCTACATGTAACGAGTGAGGTGAGACATCGGTAGAGATAAACCATTCTAAAAATGCACGCCCCTCCACAAAACATGATAATTTCAACGTGTAAGATGAGAAGAAATACTTATTGCATCACTATACTTGTGTTCTCTACCTAAGACGTCACACAAACTTGTTTCTAGGTTTATAGGCTACTTTTAAGAAAAAAATACTTAAGCATTATGTAGACTTCTGAAGAAACCTTGCAAGTTTTAGCACCACATTTTTTAGTTTTATCTCAGCATTATCCAGATTTGGTCTACCGAACGCTAACTTATTGGCTCTACGCTGTCTGTGACCTCACTTTCATTACCGACAAACACCGTATACTCGTATGAATCAGCTGGCAATCCCAGCCTATGTTCCGTATGCGTGACCCTCATACAAAGTCCATACAACTTATGTACAATATGATCGTCGGGTGGGATCGTGTGTTACTTCTTCACGCCAAAACTACCGAAGGGATCGGGGTGAAATTACGCATAGATGTACCTAGCTCTAAACCTGGAATCAAACATTATTTTTATCCCATAAAACAGTTCCCATGAGATATAAATAACCTTTAACGTTTCCATAGAAACAACGCGTGCGAAGTCGCGGGCAGAAACTGTTAGATTATATAATTATTAGGTAGGTACCTAAACAGTTATTACATCGATTGCATTCTACCTCGTGTGTTCATAAGTTTTGAGACGAACTTATTTAATTAATTTAAAAAGAAAGTAATTCATGCAACCTTTTTTAAACTTTTAAAATTTTAAATTTCGAATGTTTTGAATCAGAAAAAATATACATTTGAATATTTGTTTCATTCTCCGTGAAAATTGGGCCAACAAAAGATTTGCGTGCGACTGTAATTTCACTGTTTCAAGCAGGAAAAAAACCAATGCAAGTTTTTAGTGAAATCCAAAGTTTGGGATGTAGTCGAAACTTTGTGTATTATACCATAAAGAGGTACAAGGAGACCGGCTCTTTAGAAGACCGTGGAAGATGTGGCCGCCCGCGGTCTGTAAGGACGCCCGCCAACATCAAAGTAATCAGAGAGCGAATTCGTCGCAACTCTTGCCGGACTTAAAAGAAATTAGCTCTGCAGACCAACATTTCGCGAATATCGGTGAACAGGATACTTAAATATGATCTTAAACTAAAGGCCTACAGTCGAAGGAAAGTGCATTATTTAAACGAGCGTCTTCGTAAATTGCGACTGGAACGATGTCGGAACCTATTGAGGAGACACGATCCAAAAAATATCCTGTTTACCGATGAAAAGATCTTCACGGTAGAAGAAAAGTTTAACCGGCAGAACAATAAGGTTTACGCCAGAAGTTCAAAGGACGTCCAGCCATCTGTACGCAATGTCCAGCGCACTCATCATCCAGCAAGTGTGATGGTTTGGTGGGGTGTTTCCTACGAGGGGGTCACTTCGCTTCATTTTTGCCAGCAAGGCGTCAAGGTGAAGGCACAAAATTACCAAACCGACATATTGGAAGCGGTGGTTAAACCATTAAATGATACGCTATTCGCTGGAAAATACTGGGTTTTCCAACAGGACTCTGCTCCCTCCCATAAAGCTAAGACTACCCAACGTTGGCTGGAGGCCAATTTGCCAGGCTTCATTCGGAGCGATGATTGGCCCTCGTCAAGCCCTGACTTGAATCCTTTGGATTATTCTTTATGGACGGAATTGGAGCTGAGGGCATGCAGAAAGTCTCACCCAAACCTGGATTCTCTCAAGCGAGCCCTTATTAAATAATCGAAACGGATTCCCATTGAAAAGATTCGTGCCGCCATAGATGAATGGCGCACGCGTTTGAAGGCCTGCATTGAATGCAAAGGCGGCCATTTTGATTGATTTATTTTTAAATACAGATCTAGATGTCAGTAGTTTTAATTTTAATATCCAATAAATGAATACTCAACTAAGCTCCAAAAATATTTTAGTTTTACTGTGTCTCAAGACTTATGAACACACGAGGTATTATTATATTATTAATTATTATTAAGTCCCTATTTAATTTTTAGCTATTACGGTCCTACTGCTTGGCAAAGGCCTTCCACTTCTCGATCTTGAGCTCTAGATCGAGAAGTGGAAAATGTGCGTTGAGCTCGTCACGCCATCTCATCCTGGGCTTCCACGCCACCTTTTAGCATTGGCTGGGCTCCACTCTGGGTGGTCTTTGCCCACGACACTAGATACTAAGTTTAACCTTGCATAGGTTTGGACTCAAATAAATCGGAGTCAATCCTTACTCCTACAAATATTAATTAAACTTAATTTGATGGGTTTGCCGTGACCGCAGAATACTCAGGCGAAGATCGAACTACATCAAAGAAGTTTAGATTTATTTGATAACAATTATAATAATAATAATAATAAATAATGCTGGACAATCCACACAGCAATTGTCCACAGTTTTATACTGCGGAGCCTCTTCCGCCCCCGCTTCCCCCTTCCTTACTTCCCAATAACCTCTTTGCCCCTTTTTTTACCCTGAGGCAAATGCGCACGCATATCGTACTGTCACGGGGAGAGAGTACGATTATGTGGGACTCCAACACCACTAAAACCCCTCCCTCAGGATGCTCCACTGCCGCTTGTGGTGGGAACGTGGGGACGCTATTCTTCCACAACCCACCGCGGCTGCCCGACATCTGGCCCCTCACTGGGGTTGTAAAGCCACCCCCTTCGCGACGCACCAGAACACATGATGCGCCGCGACCACCTCGGTGACCTTACCCGCCAACTGGGCGCCGGACGACCCTGTGTACGAACGCCCTAGGTCCCGCTGCGACGGGTCAGTCGAGCGAGTGGCCCCGCCGCATGCCACACGGTCGCAAAGGGAGGATAGGGAAAGCGGCCCTCGCCATACTGACACTCCTCCCCCCCAGCGACCCCACCGCGTCCGCCATCAAACGGTGGCGACCCCGCCAAGACCGCGGAAGTCAGGAAGAGCGGCGTACCTCAATACCGGCACTCCTCTCCCGCCGCGGCCTCCACCTCTCTGCGGCCATGCTGCCCATACAGCACAGCCGCCTGCCTCAGCTGCAGTGCCTCCTATACGACACCGCAACCTATCTACTACCGCTCCAACCGGGCTTAGAGAGCAAAACCCCGAGGAGTAGTCCCTCCCGGGGCCGGCCGTATCGCCGTCTGCATTGGCACGGCCCCATGGTTTCCTCTTAGCTTCATCGCGGGAGACTACCCCGCGATTACTAAGCCCTCTGCCCCGGCAAGGCGGGAACCTTTCGGGGGGAACCTCTTTGCCCTGCTTTGCTGTCTATAGGCTAACAAAGCTTCGAATTCTAAATTTGTCATTACAAAGAAATTCTCCATCTCTTCCAGGCGATACAAGCGGCAACATCCTTGGCGCTAGCGAGTGGAACACCGGCTACTCTTCGACAGCCATGTACCCGGCCTACGCGCCACTACAGCCACCCTATTACAAGCCGGACCCTACCATTCACATACCAACAGGTAATTAACTACTAGAATGTTCCTCGAACACGCTACTCTATAAAATGAACGGTGATAGAAGCGAGCCACGAATTTATTTATGACCTGGCTGTGCGTGTAAGTTGTTTGGTATAAGATTTTTTGTCGTTGCAAACTCACCTGAAACGGAGGTCTAGTTTCGGACTAGACCAAGCCAGAAGCTTAACAGCAGAATGTTACATATCATCAGCAAGCAAGCGTGTCGCGAAAATTTAGTGGTTTCATTAGATTTTTGCAAGCTTACCTCAAACGAGGGATAACCAGAGGCATCACAAATTAATCAAAATTATTAAAATCTTTTAGGTTGATATTATTTCAGAAATTGGTACCTACCTACTTATAAGTAATTAACTATCGTTGTAAGTATCTAATGAAATATCCTCCTTCCATTGATAGGGATCTACAAACCTACCCAACGGTAATAGAGTGGTTTACCGCATATAACCTACCTACCCTAAATGTAAAATCAATCCAATTAATTTAAGCCATTTTCATTGTTACAGTATTACCAGAAATGCCGCCGCTGGGTCATGCAGACTACAGTGGGTTCCAGCCCAGCACTCCCAGCTACAAGGGCAGCCCTAGCGGCGCAAGCGCATCCCTCACCGATCTCAACTCTACCCCACAGCGATACGATCCAAATTACTACAACTGGACAGCAAACACCTACAACTACTCCAACAACTACCAATACAACAACATTAACAACAACCCGGCATGCCTGCAGTCGCATGCTTCATATATCAATCCAAATCCTCAAATGATACTGCCAAATCTCTATTCTACAGTCAACCAGAACCAAATACACGTTCACCTGCACAGCACGGCTGATAAGCTGAACCTTGAGCAGTTCCCTAGTGAGATCAAGATAAGCGACATTGATGGGGGAATATCTATAACTGCAGACCTTCAGAGTGCGGCCGAAGCCAGCGGTATGGTGCAGAGCTGCGAAACCAATGAGGAAGGGAAACATGGTCTGTACGGGCCCTCGAGTCAAGAAGTCTGGAGGCCTTATTGACAAACAGCTTCCCACAACGCTCAATGTTCCGTTGTACATATTGTGATATATTTATCCGTTAGTTTATTTAATAAAATAAAATTTATATTACTATCTAAATACAATACATACCAACTTACCTAATTGCTAGGTACCTACGTGCAAATAATAATTACCTAGAACTAATTTAATGTTGAACATTAATTATTTGTAAGGAACAGTTATTATTACATAAAAAATACATAAGTTTTTAATAAATACAACCATAGCATTTTTAAATATAGGTACGTACCCTTGCTTTTCCAAGTAATAGGTCCCTAGTCCTTACCCAGCTATCTCAATATACGCCTATAAGATTTCTATAGCCAAAGTTGCCCCGTAGACTGAGAATTGCACGAGTTGCCCTCATTTTTATAAAAAAGAACAGACGAGTTGAACACCTCCTCCTTTTCTTTAAGTCGGTTAAAAATAAATGTCTGCTGTTATGCTTACCCCGCACTACCCTTCACCGCGCGTTTTTTTTCGTAGGATTCTGCAACATACTATAGCAATTGCATGAAGCTGCACGCACTTGCGAAAAAACCGCGCAGAATCTTCTATTAAATCTGTGTTTTGCCGCAGATTCCACCGCGTCGAGTGGGATTTAAATGGAAGTAAATTTATTGGTATTTATTTTAAATATTGGGTCAGCTGGAAAAATCTGCTAAAAAACGATCTGGACAGCATAATATTGTTTTGGTCGGCTGTAAAATATGAACCATCAGCAATACTTGGTAGGCTACTAAATTATTTTTAATCAGTGAATAAATAGCTGTTTGATCAGCAAAGTTAATGGTTTTGGTCAGCCAGAACTAATTATTTGGTCTGCCGGATTATAGTAACGTTGTGTCCTATACCCTCAAGTTAATCGACAACGATACATTATATTAGTAGGTATGTAAAACAGAGAGAATTGACTTAGATTCAGACCTTCGAGTTGGGTGAAATAAGTCTGATTTTGAGAACAATTTTGTCAGTTAGTTCCGTAAATGAGTACCGGCAGACGTTGCGGTGTAAAAATCTAAGTACCCGAGTATAGCCCCACCAGTTATAGCGAGTTGTATCCAGTTGTAAAACTGAACCATCCAGAGACCGACTCATACATAATAAATGTTATCAATCCAATATGGTTCCAATTCTGTTTGGGAGGAGTTCAGTGTCTTACATTACATTAAATAAGAAGATTACAGCATACCTACGCAATTTTCATTACCTACTTGTCGATTTGAGATCCTTCCTATAAAAAATATTGCTTATAGCTGAAACTCGACACCAAACATGTGAGTTTTAGGTAGGGACTTGTCTCGTGGTTTGTTTACAAACATTATACATCGAGTTAGGCTAGTGTATAGGTAGGTTTAATAAGTTTGGAAAATCAAAATTAGTTTTACAGATAAATTTCCAAATTTTATAAAATCCTAATCACGATTTGCTGCTGCTTTACATAAATGTATATTGCCGCAGAAATAATTAGAAGGCTGCCAATGTCACATTACTTGCTGGCCAATTTAGTAATTTTTGCCGACCACTAGATGCCGCTTAATTAATTCACTTTTTCTGCTGGCAAAATAGGTACATTTTTCGGCTGACCAAAACGTCTTTATTTGCTGACCGTTTTATATGATATCTCATTTAAATTCTCGCGAATGTTTTGTGCACTATGGAGTTGTATGCAGTTGTATCACAGAACAACTAAAACTTAGCAGGACACTATGACCATAGGAGATTGTATGTTTGTATGCTTGTTGTATGGTGTTGTATGTTGTATGTATGTTGTATGCTTCTGACCGCACTCAAACCGCACTGGGGAAAAAAATCGCGTGGCGCGGGCGGCAGTGTTGCCGTTTTAGCGACTTTGTAGCTTGATCTATGAGATTTTTTAGCTGCTTTTTAGATTAAAAAAAATAAACTAAGAAACAGATTGACATATGACTTTTGTAGGGATACTACTTTTCTGTTAGTTGAATTCCTTGCAGAACGTAGAACATATTAAAAACCGCTAATGTATTTGAATTTCGCGCGAATCTGTGTCAGTTTCCTTGTCGATGACTCGGTAGCGGAGAGTCTGAATAACCCTGCAGGAACATGACTTCCGTTTTGAAAAAATCTCTAATAATCAAAGAACTAATCTAATCCCTAATGCTCTAAGCTGCCTTCTCCCCGACCGAACTAAATTTATTAAGCACATAAATATTAGGTAATCGTCTTTTATTCATTTTAAAAGGCAACACAATACCTTGTTCTGTTGTACATTGATGATTTGACATGCGTCTCAGCTGAGAACTGAGTAGAAACTGACAAAAATCGCATGGAATTTTATTCATCGTGCGTGTAAGATAAGATTCAGTACGCGGATAAATAGCGCGGCGAGATTTCGCGATGCGAGCTAAGCCTTACGCAGTCACCCGGACCCTTGAATTGGACCGCGCGCAATCAAGTTAGAAAAATCATTCAATCAAGTTAGAAAAAACGGAAAAAGATCTGTTGAAAAGGAAAAAAACATAAACCGGATGTCGGTATTTAACCCACAGTTTCCGAATAAAAGAACAACACTAAAAGTTATTTCAGCTTCCAAAAAAACTACCATTACGGTAGAAAAAAAAGGTGTTTATTAAATAACATTAAATGGGGTTATTAATTAATAATAATAATAATGCTGGATTATCTTATCTCAATTATTTTTACATTTATAAACGAATAAATAAAAGCCTGTAGTTATGGAAGTTGCCTTTAAAGTGACATTTCTTTTCAAAGGCATGACAGGGTTATTTGACTATGACGCATGACGTCAAATAGGTAGGTACCCACCCAACAAACAAACAAAGTTGGCATCCCCATTCTGCTACGTGATAAAATGGCGTCTATCGTTTCGATTTTGCTGACCTCGTAAATTATTAAAATTGTGTTATATTTAGAAAGTTCCAATCAAAAGATATCAATTTATTAATCTTTATTAATTATTACACACATTAATACCGTAAGTAATCGATACCAGCATATAAATAGCTGATAAACATGAACTCATCCAAGCTTGATAACGGCGGACGAAATGCAAACGAATTCCGTTCTAGAAGTTAATCGAGGTTGTTTACTTGCAGTTGAGAAGGTGTTCTTTACGTGTTAGCAAGAGTGCAATGTCCGAGGACAGCGAACGGCATGGCGAGCCGGCGAGCGAAGGCGGCGGGCCCGCTAAGGCAGTACGCGTGTTATTGACCTCTCACCAGATAGACGCTGCCTCTGCCGACTCGCTGCGCTCCGCATGGAGAACCCAGGACTTGTACATTGACCACCTTGAAACGTTGAACAAACAGTTGGAAGGTATTTACGAAAGCCCCATCGGCTTGGTAGCGCTCTTACCGGCGTTCCACTCGCGAGTTACTATTACAATCGACAATGCTTTAACTAAATTAGTGAATACTGTTATAAAAATGTTTGTTACTGTGATGTTGAAATGTTAGAATGTGAAACAAGGTGTATCTAGGTGTTCAGAGGTCTCTATGATGAAGAAAAAATGGTGTTTCACTGTGCCAGTGGAGTGTTGTGTAGAGTGCATTGATGGCACAAGGCCTAGTGTTTTCTCCTGTGCAACACAGAGCAGTGTTGGTGTTTTGTGTCATGTTCTTTCTTGAGGAAGTTCCTGCTGGATCAAGGCTCAACTTCCTGAAAGTAAATATTTTAATTACTTTTTTTGCTGTTAATAGTAAGATTTTATTTTGTTTCTGCTTGTTATCTCCTGTATTGTGTAACTATTTAGCTGTCTATATGGGTTAAGTTATTAGATAAGATTTGAACTATACAATTATTGAGGATGCCCCCAAAATCTGTGTATAAATATTGGTGTGATGTTGCCACCATGTGTAATTATTAATCTTAACCTAAGCTTGCTCTCACGCAAGGTGGTTATGATTACATTGTTTTGTTGCTCATGCAAACAAATTGGGTATAAGATTTCAAACATTGTGCTAAAAACTGTTCCGTCTGATGTATGGTCAACAAAAACAGTTGATGACAATCGATGAAAACTTGGTTGCCTTATGTGAGAATAGGCTTCTATTATTTTGATTATTTATTAATGGGTTTTTAATACAAATACTGTAATACATTACCATTTATCTTTTATCAGTAGGTAGATATCCAATTTATTTTGCTGCAAAGAACCAGCCATTTAAAGAAACACTGGGACCAGCATTGGTACTAATAGTGGCATGTTTAATTTTGGTGGTAGTTTCAATTTTCTATCTTATGCCTGAGAGTGTTCTTTTGAAAAGTAATTGGACAATTAGTAGCTTCATCAACTTTGACGTAAAATGTATTATTATGTCTTGTAAATGTCATATTTTTTTTCTGAAGAACATGCCTTAAGCTTTTCTCTAAACATACTCTATCTACTCATTCTATGTATGCTATGTACATTTTGTAGGTATTTTATTGTATTGATTACCAAGCATTTAATAGTAGATGAGATGATGCACCAAGTGTGTAAAGCAGTGTCTTATGTCAAAGACGTCATTGAATAACGAGTGCACCTCATGATTCTAGTATAACTTACCTAACGAAGCAAGGGAATCCTAAGTGCGAGAGTAATTAAATCAAGCTCAAGATGAAGACAGCTTTATACACACCAGAAGAATACGCTACTTTTCACACTTTCTGCAAGTAAATAGTAAAAGTTTAGTTACCTACGCGTTTCGCTGCATTTGTTTTTATGTCTATGTTTATAAAAAAAAAACACATTTTGATGTTCCAAATTCAGTCTCATTCTTCTCTTGGGAGTAATGTTCATTATTCCTAATATTGACGAAGAGTAATAATGAATTTGAATTTGGAACCTCAAAATATGTATGGAAATTTTGATCCAAGGATCCCGAGCGCAACTCAGAATTGAAACAAATGAGTGTGAGTCACTCTCATTTGATTGGTTTGAATTTGGTAAAACCTTCACCTTTTTAGCTAACAGGGCTATAGTGAAGGTTTCACAAAATTCAAAAAAATCAAATGATATCTCTTAGTGCTAACTAACTAATGCTGCGAAACATGTAACCAAACTTTTACTATTTACTTGCAGAAAGTGTGAAAACTAGAGTTTTCTCCTCGTGCACAAAGCTGTATTCGTCTTGGGTGTGATTAATTCCCTCTTGCACTCAGGATTCTAGTAATTCCCTCACATCACTCGTGAGTTATTCTAGAATCCTGAGTTGCGCTTGGGTTTGAATAACGTCCATGACGTAAGACACTGCTTTAAGCCCTCGAAACATAATCTACTATTAATATAACTTACATTCCAAGAAGAAAAATAAATCATAATATCACTATATGTTATTCTAAGCATCTTCCTAACTCTGTGCCTAATTCATGTTTTCAAGGTTGGTTTTGACATAAAATATTGCCACTATACACAATTCATCACATTTGTACTGTAACACAAATTTTAACAACCATGTGGCCTTATGTTCCCAAATTTCATTTCTTATTATTGTCATCATGTCAGTCATGATGACTATTTGCTAAATACATAATGTTCAAATTATTTTTATATTTCCAATTAAATTATGAGCCAATTCTTTATCTACAATGCAGTGTTTTTACTACTCTTCCAACTTATTTTATCTGTCTGTTTATTAAATATAAATAATGCAAATGTATTGTTATGTTCCAATTATGTCTAGAAAGCCAATTTTGATTGGCTTCCCACTATGCTATGCAATATAACCTCGGACAGAAGTTATTAAGTAAACTATTTTGTTCTACAATCCAACACATTTTTTGTAAACTAAGGGGTTACAGAAGTAAGAAATTTTGGTGGAAAATAGGCACTGGTGTCATCAGAGCAAATTGCAGAAATCTGAATCAATTTTTGATTTGTTTGTTTGTAGTGATAATTTTTTGTTTTTTGTTACTATTATAATTTTTTTCTAGATTTTCATTTATAAACGTTTTTGTTAACATAAAATATCTTGGATCCTAGAACCGAATATAATGAAACAAGGTTCAACAATGAACTTGCTAATAATCTGTCAGGTGTCTGCCTAGGTCTCGTGCCTGAGCTACCACTAATAATTTTCTTGTTACTTAAAAAAGTAAGCAGTTTTAATGGACCTTCTCAGTATCAAGTTGATTTGTTCAACAATCTCTGAAACATTATCAACCAAGCTTCTTCTGTTATCTTTTAATGAAAAACATCAATTAAAATCTAACTGTCCTAATAGTTTTTTTGTTAATTAGTTTAGAGGAACAACCTTTCTTGTTTCAAGGGTTTATTGGAAAGGCAGCATCAAGAAATTAATATTAATTTCACAGAACAAGTCACCTTGGAATCTTTTTAAATATTGAGATTTACTATGTGTTTTCAGGAAATATTTATGTTAAACGGGGTAGGTACTATTATTATTATTTCAACCAAGGTGGTTGTCCACTACTATTGGGGTACTTGTTGACATAACTTATAATTTAAATGATTATTGCTCTCACACAAAACATCAAATAAAAACGATGGAACCATGTTGATTTGAGAGAGTATTCATTTAAGTTTGTAAAAATTTAGCTTTTCTATTGTTTGTAATAGTTGAGGTATTGTCGATTTTAATATTGTGTAATAAACTTTGTTATTGTTTTTATGATAAAGAAAATAAAACAGGCATAGCTTAATTTTAATAAAATTTTATGTGCAGGTAGTTTGGAAAAGACGAAAGAGATAGAGGATAGGATCAAACAGCAATATGCAGAATCACAGCACAGAGAAAAAGTACTGGTTAGAAGGCTTGCTGCTAAAGAACAAGAAATACAAGATTATGTTGTAAGTTCCCTTGAATACCATTGCAAATAAAACTTTTTAAAATTTTGCGATTTGTTAACATAATAAAGATTATTTATCGCGTACCTTTTGTTTTATTTTCCCCTACGTTTCCATCGCGTTGCAGTGATCGTGATCGTGATGAAGAATGGACGGCAGTATCCACGACTACCCTCAATGCGCGATGGAAACGTATGGGAAAATAAAACAAAAGGTACGCGTTAAATACCCGATAAATAATCTTGCATGGATAGTGTCATGCTTTCATAAGATCATTTTATAAATCACGTTTGCATTTCAGAGTCAAATAACGGAACTGAAGTCATCACACGCAAGTTTAAACGGTCGGTCGACGCTCCTCGACCCCGCGGTAAATGTACTCATTCAAAGGTTAAAACAGGAGCTCACATCCACAAAAGCTAGACTAGAAGAAACACAAAACGAACTTTCCGCGTGGAAGTTCACACCGGATTCAAATACAGGAAAGAAGCTTATGGCAAAATGCAGGCTGCTGCATCAAGAGAATGAAGACCTCGGTCGCATGACGTCGAGCGGTCGAATAGCAAAGTTAGAAGGTGATCTAGCGTTACAGAAGAGCTTCAGCGAGGAAGTCAAAAAATCACAGTCAGGTGTGTGCTAGAACATCTCACAATGAATCGATTTAGTCTATTGTTTTCGATATCAATGTAAAAAAATCGTTTGGTGTTTCAGAGTTGGACGAGATCCTCCAAGAGCTGGACGAGGATGTGGAGGGCATGCAGAGTACGGTGCTGTTCTTGCAGCAGGAGCTTCGCGCGTCGCACGCCACCGTGAACGGGAAAGGAGCGTCGTCACCGGTAGAGAAGCGCGCCTACTCGGGCAGCGAGTGCAGTGAGCCGCCGCTCGGCAAGCGCCGGCGCGCCTCCGTGCTGTCCTTAGACTACAACGAGGAGGACGAGCCCCTCACGATCACGAACGGCGACGTCGACTAGCCCAGGACTGCAGTGTTCAGCTACAGAACACGATTATTTAAACATGAACTAGTGAAATTAAATATTAAGCCACTCAAGGCCCTCTCGTTGACTCGATCTATCTATCGCTGAGTGATCATATCTGTGAACGCTGGTTCGGTGCGATCGCTCATCTTGAAACGTGTTTATAATATTAGCGCATAAAGTGTAAGAATATGTACTTTCATTAGAAGACAAACATTATAGAGAATATTGTGTCATTTTCATTGACAATTGAATTGGTGTTGATTGTGGCAATGTGGAAATGAGACTAATGAAACATTTGGTAAGAGTATTGTTTGCGTTTTATGCACAACAGTGGACCATGTGATCAGATTTAATAGTGAATCGTTTTTGACATTGTTTTTATACTATAAAATATTAAGACAGACACTCAGTTGACAATTTTATAATTTATTTATGATAAGTGGATTAATTGTGATATAATAGGGAAATCCGTTTAATGAGCGATTTAATTTTGTTGCTGAATTTATTGTTTGAGGCATTTATTTAACATGTCTGAATTGTGAAGTGATCGATTCTTGCAGCATAGCACCAAGCCTAAATTTTTATGATTGTCTCATTTTATAATAAATTTATGTGAAATTGTACATGTTTCTATTTGAAATTACTATGAATGTATATAGAGTTATGTTAATAAACATATTACGAACATCAAGTCACTTGTATAATTTGTTATACACATATTACTGCTACAATTTTTCTACTCATCATGTCTAGGTACAAAAGAAAACAGTTATAATGTAAGACCAATCAAAATAATGTAATAATTTTTTGTGAACTGTGAAATTCTTATCTGGAAACGTAATTGTGGAAACGCAATTTCTAACTTCTGCTCGCAAAACAACATGTGTTTTTTAATTTTATTTTTGATATCTGTTCTTTTATGTAAGTAATCTTTGTTTTTATATTTCTATACAACAACCAAAAAGGCACAAAATGCAAAAAATATTTGACTAAATAATGGGAAACTGACTTACTATCGTTTATTTTCATGCAAGTAAGCTATGCTACTGAAGTGGACAGTGGAAATATCAACGGCTATGAAGGCGCACAAGTATGGAGAACAATTCTTAGCAAACCCAATAAGACCCAGGTCTTCAGGAGGCTAAGTGAAACAAAAGGTCCTATTGCTTACTCAATTTGTTTTTAATGATGTACCTGCCTATTAGCAATTTGTCCTTTAACTATTTTAGGATCAGATGAAGTGCGGTGCTCGGGAGTCCCAATCGGCAGCTAATGGACTGAACCTCTTGTCCTTCGGTTTAGGAACAAGTTATAGCTGATTGTGTTCATGATTTTTCAGGCCTTTATTCAAAGTACTCTAGTAAAATCCATTTTAAACAAATATTTGACTAGATTTGCTTGTGTACATGATAAAATGTTGCTCCACAGCAATTTCAATATGGAACCTAACGCCGCATCACGTGGATTACCTCATAAAAGCCGAAAATAAGGTGGAATTGTACCATATTCTAAAAGATCAGAATCTCAGTCACACAGTTATGATAATGAATTTAAAGAGAAGGATGGATACTGAAAAACTACACCCAATTTTCTGGGATGATAAAACACTGAAAATCGGTAGGTATCATCAGAGGTTCGAAAAAAGGTAAAGCGAAAAGAAAATCTAGATAGCGTTAGTGAAAAGCTGAACTTTAAACTTCTACCAATAGGTAGAAGTTTAAAGTTATAATAATAAGGGTTTGTATAGTAGATATGAAGCCCAAAAATAAGACAACACAAATTGTTTTCAGCGGTCGTTGAGAAGACACCTTAGTAAGTTTAATAGTTCAAATAAGGTGGTAGCTACAGTCCAGTTCAGTTGGTAGATAGTCCCACCAAGCAACACAGTTCTGTAGGTAGTTTGCAATTAGCGTCAGACAGATGTCGCCCCAAAGTTAGAACAAAGTGCTGATTTTTTGCAGGACACCGATTTAACTTGGATCATTATCCCACTCTAGAGATCATCGACGAATATTTTGACTACCTATTAGAAAATTTCGCTTCTATATGCAAAGTAAATACTATTGGGACGACAGATGGAAATAGGACAATCAAGGTAGGTACCTTACCTGCATTAAATGAGTCCATATGAGGGCGCAATCCGCGCCATTTTGTGAAAATAATAGGCATAGGATTTCGCGTTCTTAGGAGCGGGACAGAGCATTACGTTTTTGGAGGGGTACGCCCGCGCCCCAAGCGCAAAAAACAGTTTTTGCTTAGTTACAAGAAAACTACACAACTTATGAATAAACTGTTTCAAGGAACAAAATAATTATTACCTAGTAATAAAATATCCCTACGAATCAAAACATCAATCATTTCAATAGACCGCAGGGTTCCTGAGGACTCGACCAAATTACAGTCCAACAAGAAAGAGTAGAAATTAGTTATCGAGGAACTAAAATTTACTGTAAACTGGCAACTCTTTATGAACGGCCAGTGTGGCCGCTATAGTGAATTTGTTGCCAGATTCAGCTTTTCTTTGCAAAATGATATGCACGTATTTAGCTTAGATACATACCTACTTTTACTTATATTTAAAAATCATGCATAAATTAGGTACAAAATTAAAGCATTCAAAAGGTTTTGCTGAGATATTAATATATAATTTTCAACCACCCAATGATAAATCAAAAAAAAAAGTTATATAGGTAGGTACTGATTTATGTATGTAGATTTTTTTTCATAACAATAAAATACTTATACAAAATTAAAAAACAAACGTGTACAAAATAATTTCTTAAAATCTTGCAGTTTTTATTTGTTGGACTAACCAGAATAACTTTCTGCTAACGGCAACACTGCAATTTGCCATTGAATCGTATTTTGTAGTACAAACCCTTTATTTTTTATACTTAGGTTTGGTTGCAGGAAAATCTAAAAGTACTGTTAAGAGGGCACTGTTGATAAAGGCACAAAAAATTGCAGAAAATTTGATACTCACAGAAAAGGTCGACCTAAGAAAGTGCTGGTTGATTTTGATTATTAATGATATTATCAGACAAAAAAATCATCATTTTTATTCAGTTATGAAAGAAGTTCCTAGTGCTCCTACATTGTCGAAATTACTAGCTTTAACTATGACGTAGGTAAAGAACATTTAGGATAATTGTTAAAAACATATAAAAAATATCAAGTATCAAAACGTTCTGCCGTAGTTTATAATGTAAGCAATAGTAGCGCCCTTATTTATTTTCTACTTTTTCTGGTTGGACTGTATGTGCGAAAACTCATGATTTCTTTATCGTTATTTTTTTTCGCAATCGTGTTTTCACATTCAAGGAACCAAAGAAAAAATGTTGAATTTTATGTAGTTTGAGTTTTTAACTACGGGGATCCCGTGAGTACTGAGATATCGGTCTAGTTTGACAACCTAACCTGCTAGGTTCGGATCTGGTGGTGAAATTCTAAGCGGAGGATGTGACACCCCGATTCCTTGATACAGCGGATAGGTTCGGACCTGGTGGTGAAATTCTAAGCCGATGTGACACCCCGATTCCTTGATGCAGCGGATAGGTTCAGAATTCAGATCTGGTGGTGAAATTCTAAGCCGTTGTGACACCCCGATTCCTTAATGCAGCGGATAGGTGATAACCACGGAACAGAAAGAACAGTGGAAATGCCTTGCAACAAAATTACTAAAGGCACCGTTGTCGCCAAACTCACACAAAGAAACAGTTAGATAATCATTTAATAGTTTTTAAATGTATATTATCATTGCATAGTGCATTACAAAGAAACAATTCGTTTGATTTGTAGTTTTAAGTTTAGTCAAAACTAGCCAACGTCACAGATTTGGTAATAAACCTTGACTTTTACAGATAAGATTTAGGTATTTTAATTTAGCAGCAGAACGTATTTACGGTCTTTACTCACCAAACATTCGATTGACTAGTCATTAGTCATAGATGGCGGTATTCTCGTTTGTCGCAATTATTAACTTACCTACTTGATTACAAAACTTAAAGATATTCTATGATGGGAGCGCTGTAGGTTCCGTATATCTATATCCACTATTTGATATTATAAAATCGATTTCCAAAAATTATTCAGAGCATATCGTGCTTGATATGGTTGGCATCCATATAATATCTCTACCCGTTGCATCTATCCATTTCTCTCTGACGGGAATATTTTGGAAACCTACAAATAATTAAAATGAAGGTTAGAAGCCCTAATGATGTCTGATTAGTGACTTGTATTGTAATAAATAAATAAAAAATAAAAACTCTTTATCAACACAACGATCCATAGTATTTTTAGTAGGAGTTGCTGTCGATTCGGACAAAATTTATTGGGACACAGTGTCCCAACTGACACTTTTGATTTTAATATTATTTTTTACTGTCGATTCGGACACCATCAAAGTATTTAAGCTGTTGAGTACAGTAGACATACGAAAACAGATCGTTAATGTGTATTTCTCTTGCCGCTATAACAACAAATAATAAAAATAAAATAAATATCAAAATAAAAGGGGGCTCACATACAACAAACGTGATTTTTTTGGCTATTTTTGCTCTTAATTTGTCAAGACTGTATCTCTTGAACTAGAATCGGTAGGTAGCCACATGAAACTTTCTATAATTAAGTAACTCTTCAACTGTAATAATAACAAATACTAAAAATAAAATAAAGTTGAAAATTTAAAGGGGTCTCCGAACACTTGTTCGGAGACCCCTTTAAATATAAATAAAAAATTTAATGTTCTTTGAAAAAATTGTCTGATTTTTACGGTACGGAACCCTTCGTGTGCGAGTCGACACACACTTGGCGGTTTATTTGCAAATCAAATGCAAACAACTAATTATGTAAGGTATAAGTAGAACAAACCAAAATGTTAACATTGCAACAAAACCTAAGAAAATTATTACTGACAAATAAAAAGGAAAAATTATATTTATTTTAATATTAGTTATTTATTTATTTAATAAATTAAAAAAAGTATAGTTATGACTAAACTAACACCCTAAAATGACAGTCAATGACAAAAACTACAGTTACCTAATGTTGAGCTAGCTACAATTTTGGACTTTTTGACAGAGCAGCGCAGCGCCTCTAGTCTAGTCTCAACATTATAATTGAACACTGCGCGATCATTAACTTAGTAGCCCTAAACCCTAAATTGTTTCGTTCTGCAGGTGGTAAGGATATCTAACGGCAACCCAAAAAACAAAGTCATCATGATAACAGCTGGAATGCACGCAAGAGAATGGATCGCCATTACTTCAGCTTTGTACCTGCTTGACGGCTTAGTCACTAAATATGATCAGCTACCCCAGTACATAAAGGACCAAGATTGGTAATGTGAATAAATATATATATAGGTATAGATAGATAGAATATACTTTATACCTACCTACAACTGTAACTACATACAAAGACTGTACTCATCAGTGTAATACCTTACATTGACTTTGTCAGCTTACATTCCATTCCATT
Source organism: Eupithecia inturbata (assembly GCA_963662085.1). Classification (NCBI taxonomy): domain Eukaryota; kingdom Metazoa; phylum Arthropoda; class Insecta; order Lepidoptera; family Geometridae; genus Eupithecia; species Eupithecia inturbata. The sequence continues at coordinate 9,318,785 of OY759195.1, forward strand.
CCATTCATGAATAAATATTTATTCATTGGTACCAACCAACCCTGTATACCTATATTATTCCATCTACGTACTACTGCAATGCTGTCGTTGCCAAACTCTATTTTTCATACAGAGCTACCTTGCTAATAAAATGGGAGCTTTATTTGCTTTAGGAACAACCTATATTCTGGACAAACTGAATATAATATATTTGACCACCGATGTGGCGCGGCGGGCGAAGGTCCGCCTCCGATGCAGAAGGTTGCGGGTTCGATTTCCGCCTTGGGACAAATGTTTGTACGATCTGCAAATATTTGTTCCGGGTGTTCTGGGTATTTTCTATATATAATAAAAAATATCTATCTATGTTATATATTGTATTAAGTTTATCAGTCATCTAGTACCCATAACACAAGCTCTGCTTACTTTGGGGCTAGATGATGCTGTGTGGATTGTCCAGCATTATTTATTATTATTTATTATTTATACATTGTCTGTAAACATTGCCCCCGCACTCAACCGAACGTCGATTTTGGGATAGTATTTGCATTACTTCTCAATTTGAGTTCTTTCCTACAATGCATAACGCTGACAATAATTGAAGGGCTATTTACAAAAACAACATAACCAACATTTTTGTATTTTTTGGTTTTAGACGTCGTTTTATTCGTGTTGATGGTGTATGCGGTATTTGACAAAAACTACACATCTCTGAGATATTTTGATCTAAAATTTAGACAATTTTACAAGAACAGCATAACTACGAAAACTTTTTACAAAAACTGAATAACTTTTTGTAGTTATGTAGTTTTTGCAAAAAAAAAATCTATGTTTTCTCTGAAATGTCATTGTCAAGTTGTCAAGTCAACGTTTGTTCATTTTTCGCGGATTTTACATTAGTTAATTTTAAGATTATGCTTGCTGCTTTGGAGGAAACAAAACAAATACTTACTGACTAACTGAACTTAACTGAACATAGATTAGGTACATCTGGCAAAGGTGGATAAATTAGACGAAAAGAGAAAATTAAAGCTCAGCAGGTTACAACTATGTGCTTAACCTTTGATCACATGCAAAATCTGCCGCTGCCACACATTCGCACAAGTGATGTGTTTTACTGTCGACAATTAAGGATGTATGTATTTGGAATCCATGACGTAGGAAAAAATTAGTTAACTTTAAATAGTTACTTAGAGATGGAGGGTAAAAAGGCCCAAAATGATGTGACATCATTGTTACTGAGATATATATACCTGAACAAATATGAAATCTACTCTGAAAATTTAGTTCTAATCAGTGATGGATGCTCAGGACAAAACAAAAATTACATAATGGTATACTTCCTTTACTATTTGGCTCATGTGTTGAATTTATTTATCTCAATAAAGTATATATTTCCCATCAGAGGTCATACATACCTACCTAATGACCAAGATTTCAGTCTAATTGGAAATAAAGAGAAGAAATGCACTGCAGAGGTACCTGAGGATTGGAATGATATAGTGGATACTGCTCGTAGACATCCATCACCATTCAATTCTGAGAACGTAACATGATATGTTTTACAATGTAAAGGAAGCTGTTGGGTCATATTTCCTGCGACAAAGTAAACCTGCTATGAAGCTCAAAGAAGTATGAATAATTAAAATTAAGAAAGAGGTTCCTTATGTTCTAGAAAGATGTACATTCAAGGCCGTTGGCACAGGATAATGATTAGAAATAAGAAAAAAATACCAGAAGGCCTGCAACTTAATCAAATGTATGATGCTCAATTCCACTTAATCCTCATAAAAGAAATGACCTCAGTAAACTACTTATTTCTTGTCAAATCCTGCAAGTCACGACTTCTATGGAAATCTTCTGGATTCTTCAATGTTATCTGCACCCACTGACATGGTTGATGATGTGGACAATGAGGACAACAGTAGAGGCACAGCCAAACAGCAATAACAATTAGATATTGCTGTTTGGCAGGTACTTAGGATAATATTAAAGTAAAATAAATGCTCTAAGTTTTATATATCTTGTGTAATTTCTTACAAAAACGACATTATTTTTCTAAAATTATCATATTTTTCACTAAAACAACTTATCTAGCAAGTTTTCACAAAAACAGCATAGGTACATGTCAAAGCTATTTTATTCATTATCTCGTAAAATAAAATTATTGATTGGAAAACAGGATATAGTTCCAATCCTGTGAACCATTTCCCAGCTTATCCCTTAGATAAATACCTACTGACATCTATTAACATTTTAGAAGAAATTAAGTTTTCTTACTCTCCTCTAAAATTACATGCAATTCAGATATGTTGTTCTTGTAAATAACCCTTCAATTTTTCGAATATCTATAAGTTCGATAAATTTGGAGTGGAAAAGAGAATTTTAGATCCTTGTGTTGAGTTTTTTACAAACATTATACATTGAGAATGGCTGGAGTATAGTTACGTATTCGTCTGTTTTCCAATACTATCTAGTAGTAGAAGAAGACTTACCGAAGTGAATATGGGACTTAGAAATTCTTGAAACATTTTATTTACAGGGTAATTGTACCCCTTCTCAACCCAGATGGCTTCCATTATACACAAACCCGAGACAGACTTTGGAGAAAAAACCGAAGAAAGTCAAACGAATGCGTAGGTGTTGATATCAATAGGAATTTTGGGTGAGACTACTATTTTGAATAAGTTGTTTTTTTTTGTTTTTTTTTTAAGTTCCTTCTTGATATGGAATGCGACAATCATCATCATCGTTAGCGACTAGGTTATGTAGGTACCTAACGATAGAATAGAGCGAGCCAAATAACTAGACCAAAGATGGCGAGTATGCGTGCGTTTCACCATGTAGGTATGTACATGGTAGGCAGAGACTAGTAAGCTTTACTAGTCTCTGCTATAGGTAAATTTTTAAAAGCTGGCGCTATCCCCTTTAGTTTTACGTATACGTACTGGAGGCCTGGATTTGCGACGTCGTCGTCGTCGTCGTCGTCCGCGTGGATAATTGTACAAAAAGACAATCCGCCAGCTTTTAAAAATTCACCTATACCAAAACCTAAATGTACAAAAAATCTAGTTACTGGGCGTGTCCTAAAGAATGAACACGACTACAGCCCGGTGGTACCAGGAATAGGCTACCTTACCATAGACAAGGTCATCTCTAGGCTGTTGAAGCTAGCTACCTGTTCTGCTTTAATAATTAAGCACCTAGGTACTTACGCTTAATCATAGAGTTGGACAAATAGACTTTTCTACGACATTTTGCAGGGCAGACTGGGAGGTGGGAAATTTAAGAGTATCTGATGAGTGCCATGAAGCCTATTCCGGACCGGAACCTTTTTCCGAAGCTGAGTCGAAAGCTCTACGTGTATGTTACTTACAGTTCGCGTCACGTAAAAAGAACGCTGAGGAGGGTAGAGGGGAAATGTCTGCGCATGGGTAAATCGTCGCGACAAATCGCTTAGTGCGCAGGTGAAGGCCAGCGTTCTTTTTACGTGACGCGAACTCTACCCATCCTTAAACTTCTAATCACTACATTCGGGCGAGGCGAAATCAGCTTAGAGGTCGTCGCAGATCTGGACCGCACCAGTGCTGCACACAGCAGAAAAATTTGCATTCAAGCGCGACGGGGTTGGACGTGTGAGCGTCAACCTTAAACCGGTAAAAAGCTTTAGTTGATGTCTTCAGCTTTGGGTGTAAATGCCACGTCATTTACACCCAAAGCTGGCACGACGCCAGACGGCCTAACAATCATGTTGGATTCATTTTCAATCTCAATCTTTACCTAAAACCTTTTTGGCCGGATTCAAATACCGTTTGGAACCCAGGAAGGATTCTAAAGAGTTGGTTGAAAATCAGAACTAGGAAATTACGCAGAGATTGTTATTATTGCAAAGACAATAATGTTTCTAATAGTGGCATGTACCTATCTATACGTAGCTATAGGTATTTATACGGTCTTGTGACTTATCGTATGTGGTTTCTATTCTCAAACTTCAGTTGGCCTCAAAGAGTCTTGAGTAAAAAGTTTTTCGCGATTTCAAGCATTTCTAGTACTCAAACCTCAGTCCGTCTAGTATAGACTTTTGAACCTTATAAGAAACAGGATCGATTGACATCAAAAAAAGTTTGCTGATTAATTGTTTTTCCAAAATCTGTAAATGCAGTTCAGAATATCTCTGAAAGATAGGGTACCCGCCCTTATTGTCCGGTCTCATACATCCACCCTTTAAGTATACTTTGATTATTTAAATAAACATTTTAAGATATTGTATACTGTTTGTGCCGTAATAAACGAAAAATAAAATAAAAATATATACATAATAGATCCGACTTACTTACATTATCTAACTAAATATACCTACGCTTACATGCCCTTGGCATAAGAGAGGTGACCAACCTAAGTAGGATGGTTGGTAGGCAGGTAAGTATACCTACCTTTAAATAATGAGTTTGGGTTTGCGGGTTGGTAGGTACATTGTGATTAGATAAAGGAACTAACGACTTAATAAGAAACATTAGGGATTAGGATGTTGACAAACGAGATAAGGAGTTTTCTGACTTCAAGCATTTTTTTTTATTTTGCCCATTTACACAGCATCATCTATCCCCAAGCCCAGAACATCACGAACAAATATCTGCAGATCGTAGAAAAAATGGCCCCATGTCACAAGGAATAAATAATAAGGAATGTCATGTATAGACGACCGATGTGACGCGGCGAGCGAAAGTCCGCCTGCGACGCAGGAGGTTGCGGGTTCGATTCCCGCCTTGGGACAAATGTTTGTACGATATGCAAGTATTTGTTCCGGGTGTCCTGGGTATTTTCTATATATAATAACAAATATCTATCTACGTAATGTATTGTAATAACTTAATAAGTAATCACAATCAGTCATCTAGAACCCATAACACAAGCTCTGCATACCTAGCTTGGTTGGGGCTAGATGACGCTGTGTGGATTGCCCAGCATTATTTATAGCTAACTCAATCTTGCTTCGCAATTTTATAAAATGTTGATTCAAGGTTTTTATCCCACCGTCTCGTCGCGTCGTCGTCGCGTCATTATTAATTTGCTTTCAGAATCTAATGTTACGGTTGGACAAAAAGCCAAATGGACTGATAGACCTGCATTCGTACGGAAAGGTAATTGTGTACCCTTGGAGTGCGAAGTCTGACCTCATTGATGACAACAACTTGCATATGGAAACCGCTTTGAAAATGAGGGAGGTAAGAGAAGGGAAAGAGAGAGAGAACGGGTGCTTTCGCTTAAATTTCATCAAAAATTCTCCCAGCAGCAAAGGTTTCTTCAGGTGGCAAAAGTATATATTATAAGTATATATTGCTTCAAAACTACTCTTGATTCTTGCCAAATCCCCACCAAGGAAGCAGAACTTTTTTCAATTTAAATAAACCGTCAAGTGCGAGTCGACTCGCACACGAAGGGTTCCTTACCGTAAAAATCAGGCATGTTTTTCAAAGAACATCAAATTTTCACATGTTCGGAGACCACTTTAAATGTTCAACTTTATTAAGTATATTTGTAGTATTTGTAGTTATTACAGTTGACGTGTTATTTATAGAAAGTTTCATGTGTCTACCTATTGTGGTTCACCGTTTAAGAGATGGAAAAAAAATCACGTTTTTTGTATGTACCTTTAATTTGGATATTATTATTTTTATTATTTGCTATTATAGCGGGAAGAGAAATACACATTATCTGAAAATTTCAACTGTCTACCTCTTACGGTTCATGAAATAGAGCCCTGTGACAGACGGGCGGACGGATGGACGAACGGACGGACAACGGAGGCTTAATTATTACTTAGCCTCCGCTTTTAGGGTTCCGTTTTCACCCTTCGGGTACGGTACCCTAAGAATGAGTCACACACAACGTAGCTTAGCAAAAATTTATTGGATGTGGATGCTCCTGGATGATTAATCAACAACGGATCATTCGCTTGTTAACATCTAATAAAGATGATGGAGGTGCATCATTAGAAATCTCTTAACTCCTTGTTAATTTTACCAGGCAATCTTCAACGCAACCGGTCAAAAGTACAATTCAGGACCGTCACATACCGCCGTGTACCCATCCACTGGCGCAGGCGTAGACTGGGCCTACCAAGCCGGGGTCAAACTCACCTTCGCGATAAAAGCTGGAGGAGACAGATTTGGAGGTTTCTTATTCCCCCCTTCAAGCATCAAAACCATCGGCAAAGAAGTGTTAGCAGCTGTAAAAGTGTTAGCTAAGACTATCACTCCACAAGTCACTCATCAAACTTGGGCAAATCAGTATTGGTTCTAGAAATAAAAGATGTTTTACACAAATAAACTTGTTTATTTTAAAGCTAAGGCACTTGGTTTCGAGGCCGTTCGGTGGGGGCTCTGGGCAAATATTGAACATTACTATCTTCGTACTAAATAAATTGAAAGAAACCATGGAACACCCAGACGACATAACTGATTCACTACATCATACAAAATCAGGTGTCTTCTTTAGAAACTTACAATTTTGCAATATTAATAGGAAAATATAAATCCAACACCCAGAGCCTAAGCATTAAAAAAGTTAAAACATTTGACTAGATAGACATCTTACGCATAGGAACTCCAAACAACTAATTTGTGCATTAAATTCATAATTCTAGACAACCGACAATCACATTACTTGCACCTAAGCTATCAGGCACACCGACACTTCACATCTTACGACTAAATAGCATGGTCCCTGTCTCTCTACAAAACGATACGGTCACGGAAAGGGTCATAAAACTTTAAAGACGATTAGGCAGGGGTTTAATAAATATTACAGGTTAGAGTCGAATCCTAATTGAAAAACTTGACTTACAAAATTTAAGTAGTAGATACTACCTCTATATAGAGGTACAAAGATTTGACATTAATGGGAAACGGTCTTCGGGGTCTGTAGTTACAATGGGTGTACCACAGGGTTCTATCCTTGGTCCTTTTCTATTTTTAGTTTATATTAACGACCTGCTGAGGCAGGTCGTTAATATAAACTAAAAATAGACCCTTTCCTTTACAAGATGAGTCTTGTAAAGGATAACCACGAGATCGTATTGTTTGCTGATGATACTTCATTAATTTTTAAAATGAAACGACAAAACACTAATTTCGACGATGTGAATAATGCAATCTCAAAAATAGTCCATTGGTTTAGTGTCAATAACCTTTTGCTTAATGAAACCAAAACGAAATGCATTAGATTTATTCTACCTAATGTAAAACAAGTTAAGGCTGATGTAACCGTCACAGGAGAAACGTTAGAAATTGTTAATAGTACCATATTCTTAGGAATAACCTTAGATAGTAAACTTCAATGGGGCCCACACATAGACAAGCTATCGAAGAGACTTAGTTCTGCATCGTATGCAGTCGAAAAAATCCGTCATCTTACAGACGTTGATACTTCTAGACTAGTTTATTTCAGCTACTTCCATAGTGTTATGTCTTATGGCATACTGCTGTGGGGTAACGCTGCAGATATTAACACCGTATTTGTGCTGCAGAAGAGGGCTGTTCGTGCAATCTATAATATGGGTCCCAGAGAAAGCCTACGTGAAAAATTCAAGGAAATAAACATAATGACAGTACCATGTCAATATATTTATGAAAACCTATTGTATATTTATGAAAACTTATTGTACTCATAGAAATATCAATGGCTTCCCAAAAAATAGCGATGTACATAATTTGAATACAACAAATAAACATAAACTCGCTGTGCCCACAACTAGACTACACAAAATCAATGTATCTTTTAAAGGGCAATGTATACGCTTCTACAACAAAACTCCTAGTGAGTTGCAAAAATTATCAGTAAATAAATTCAAACAAATTGTCAAAACCTTCTTGTGTAAAAAGGCCTACTATAAAATATCAGATTATCTAGAGGATAAAAAAGCTTGGGACGGGATTTGCTCCAACTCGAAAAATAACAACTAACAGGCTAAAGGTACCTTCGTCGCTTCTTTACTTTAGTCTACATACCGAAGCGACTGAAATCAAAAATATCACTTTATTTCCGTGTCAGTGTTTAATTATTAAGAATTTGACCTTTTCTAAGTGTACAATTATTGTATTTATGGAGTTTTTTGACTTTGACTTTGACTATACCATCTAAAGGTCTTCCATATTAACTAACATGTTATACCATAACACGTCCGCATTATTAAATATCTTAAATTATAACACGTCCATTATAAAACATGTTAAATAACTATATTTATAACATGTTTTGATACTTAATCCACATTCTTAATACTTAAGCAACGCGGGAATTTATCTAAAGTGCGTCCACACGCACTTTAGATAAATTCCCGCGTTGCTCGACTGCAATAAAGAGACTAGACCGGCCCTATCGTGCAACAAGACTATTTACATTTTACGGGGTTCAAAGACAGCATTAAATTGCAGCAATTTCGCACAACTAGCTTTGTAAGTTTTCCGTGACCGTACTAGTACAAAAATACATTTCAAATTGTATACTTTCAGAATGCACGATTTGAGCAAAGAAGGTACACAGAACACGTCTTTAATAATTACTGGACAATTGTATTCAGCCATGACCTAGAGTTATGAGTATCAGAAAATATATAATAATGGCATCATCAGGTACGTCTTTAAATATGTATGGTCTGGTAAAAATCATTTTACTCTCATATGTCTAAAGATGAGAGTAAAATGGCAATAACATCGAGGTAATTAGATCCACAATTATTGTTCAATGGGAAAGACTACCAGATGTACCGATGCCATTAAAGGGCTTTTGTATCGCCACAAACAATGCACAATGTCTCTAAAACGAACGGACGGATTAGACTTACATATGTCCATGCTCAAGGGCCATCCCCTTTTTCTTTGGATTCCCACTTCTGGTCCTTGAATTGTCACCTCCAGCGTGAATATCCAAGTCTCTTATACCGGCTTGGTATCTCAGGAGTTTTTCTTCGGAACTCCTGACACGCTCTTGAAGTATTTCTACGGAACGGTTCAGTATTTTGATCTCCTCTTGGAGAGGACAGATTTGCATGTTCATCTGCATTAACTCTTTCTCGTGGGATAGTTGTAGAGTGTGAAGCTGAAAGGTATTGAGAATTTGACAATTTAAATAAAAAAAGGTATTGAGGATTAGACATTAATATAATCACTATCAGATGAGGAACAAACTTAATTTACGTTTAGATGGTAAGATAATATTTGCTCGTTTTAATTTAAGCAAGCAGAGGAAGTGCCTCTAGATATACATTACTTACATCTTGAATTCGTTTCTTCTTTAGCAGAATAAACTCTTCATTAGTCCGTTTGAGAGAGTCCAGAAGGCTGCTTCTCTCCTGCACAAGACACTCCTTTTGTTGTTTCACTTCATTCAGCTCTGCATCCAGCTCTGTGTTCAGACGTGCTAGAATATTCTCCGTTGATTTGTTGCTGGGTTTACCTGTTTTCTTATGTGGAGTCAGGTGTAGGAGTACTGAAAAATTAATGGCCATTAACTCGCTTCAAAATTACTAAATACACAAGTCATAGTCTTTGGGTCTAAGCTCTTACCATCCTTTTCTTTTTGCAAATTACGCAAATTCTTCCTAAGCTCCTCAGTTTCTCTATTTATCTTCGCTATAGACCTCTGTTTGACAGTCAGCTCAGACTGCAACCCTTTTATCGTCGCCACTAAATAACTATCCTCTTTCAACCTATTCAACAACAGAGCAGAGTTTTGCGATAGCCTGCTGACAGCTGATGAAGCTCTATCTGGTTTTATAAACGTTTGTGAAGACACTGTATGTTTCGACGTAGGTATGGTTTGGACAGCGACATGAACGAGGGTTGTTTTATTCACTTTATTCTTTAGCTCATTGTTAACTTTTCGGTCATCCATAAGTTGCCGTTCGACGTCAATGATGTGGCTTTCGTATTTATTTTTCATATCGCCGAACTTCTCTTGAAATGTTAGTAATATACCCTGGAAATGAGTCTCTTTGTCCTTTAATTCTTGCTCCAACCGTGCGATGCGTTCTTCCAGCAGCTTTTTCTTGTTATCATCTACAGTTGTCGATTTTGCTGCCACTGAAAAATATTTAATTATATTTTGTATCTAATACTTGCTAAAATTAATTGCTCTATGACATTGCGCTAGATCTCATTAGATATACATTACTTACCTATCAGTGCAGAAACAGAATCGGGGTGTTTTCTTCTGAGAATCATCTCCATTTCTTTAACCTGTCTCTGAAGATCATGAATCACGACATTGTCTTTATCTTGTTGTGTTTTAAGAGTTTTCTTTTCATTTCTTTCCTTAGTCAATTCAGAAATTAACACATTTTCACTTTCTTTAATAGATTTTAACTCTGTATTTTTATTTTCATATTCTTTACCCAGTCGGCTGATGAATTTTTCGCATTCTGCTAGTTTTAGATCAGCAACATGTTTTTCTTCGCTGATTTGATCAAATCTTCTTCGCAAAAATTTATTATCTTCATTTAGCTGCACATTTTGGAACTCAAGGTTTTTTACTCTTTCATTTGTATCTTTGAGTTCTTCTATTAGAACGCCGTGTTTACAACTAGCAGTCCTTTTCGGAGAATTGCTCGTAAACTTTGGTTTTAGCGACTCTCTTTTGTTAGAATCGATAACTCCAGCTGAGAAAGGCCTCGTCGACTTAGGTTTACGTCGAATTTCGTTGTTTTCCTTGCCATTTTGCTTTGCATACTGATTAACCTATAAACATGGATTTTTAACTTCAATGTTTAATATCTGTAGAGCACACTATGCGGTAGGTACTTGCAACAATGCCAATAGCTTTCTTTAAAGGCCAACCCAATTGGTAGACTAGGTAGGTAGAACTTTCACTGTAGGTAGATAATAAAACCTATTTATGTTGGTTACATTGTAGTAGACACGTTGTAAAGGTGTTAAGCTTTTATAAGAATTAGTAGACCTAACCTGAGATTCCGAACACTATACAAACATTTGTCCTAAGGCGGGAATCGAACCCCCAACCTCCAGCGTCGCAGCCTTACCCTGCCTGACCTTTGCCTGCCGCGCCACATCGGTCGTCGGATTCTAAGGTACCTAAGTTTAAATTTCCACCCAGAGAATATGTATTTACAATCACTGTTAACCAGGTTTAAATCCTGAGTCGCAACTTGAAAAGTTGACCAGAGATAGATGCAAATATAAATAGATCGTTTAAAACTTGTTTAGGTACTAAGTACTTAAGCACTTTGTCACCGATGTTATAACTGCAACTGGTGGCAATGACCGGACCCGAAGACCTGAGAAGGTTGTTATTCTGGTTCAAAAACAAACAAGAGATTTTACTTTTTGCGATGCTGCAAAACGATTAGAAGTGATGTGAATATTTTTGGCAGATAACTTGTTTGGAATCAATTCTGAGCAGGAAAAGTTTTACTTGTATGCTGCACATCTTTCGTTCGGCACTTACTAGATATACAGACAGGCTGACACAAAAGTACTAGTTGTTAGTAGGTAGAGCTATAATTAGGTAGGTAGGTACAGGTAGGTGCTAAGGGCCGTATTATGAAACTATACGCTAGGTCAACGCTTAAGTAACGCTTTTGCCATAGAAAATCGTTACTCAAGCATAGATCAATGACTGAGCAAGCTTTTATAATACGAGCCTTGGTACTTACCTGTATCTACTCGATTCTTTTAAATCACCGCATAACGCCCTTGTACTTTGCCTATTATTTTTTATTTTTAAACACAATTCCTTATAAACCAAATAGTTCTTATCCATTAGAGATCCTTTCTTATAATAAATATTGTTGGGTATCTACACTTACTACCAAAACCTCCAGGTCTTTTTGTTCATATTTGTCGGTGTTCTTTGATACGAGTAAAGACACTACTACCTTCCTATTTATCAAATGTATAAAATAAATAAATAACGAGCAGACTTACTTATGGCAGAGGAGCAATTAAAAAGCAAGGCAATCTATCTATTCATAAATTATTTTCAATGCTCAACACAGGAAGCCTCTTAGGTCAGGTTTAAACTGCAGTTTATCTAAGATTATTAATATCTTCAAACTCCCGTTGGATGATAAAATTAATCATGTACCTACTAGAGCCGCCCTTCCTTTCTATAGCAGTATAGAAATGAGGGATTAGACGAGAATGCATTACAAAATTAAAGTAATTAAGTATATACCTATTTTAATTCGATTCAAATCAATTCATTTATTTTTACTAACAAGCGCACATGGAACGGAACACCTGGTATGCTCAAAGCTACAAAAAATTTAAAAGGTATAAGGTACAACAAAAACTAATAATAGTCAGGAAACAATAATAGGTTAATGAGTGACCGTAAAAGTCATGAGTACTAATAATTTTAGTCCATAAAAATTAAATTAAAATGAATGCGCCTGCTATATATAGGCTGCAATGTATAACATAGAATTAATTACTCCAGGACTTTGTGTCAGTAAAATAGTCATAATTCATTAACACATTTAAAAATCGCAAGTAAACGCAACTGCAATCATTTAAGTCGGTTGAAAATATGAAAAGCCTTAGTTGATTATATAGTATGTAAACTGTAGACTTACATTTACGTAAACTTTACTTACCAACATGAACATAAAATACGTCAACATGAACATAAAATATACTGACTCTCTCTCTCTCTCATTGAAAATTTTAAAGGACCTAAACGTAAAATTATGAAAGTAGTATCTAGTTAGTAGATTAAAACTGCAGCATATAATATTTCAAACCAAACGTATCGAAGACAGAACAGGCTATGTCCACATAGATAGAAGATCCTGTAATTACCACATTTAGAAAATGCAGAGATCACGCAGGAATAATGTAGAGCCGAGCTTATAAGGAGCCGGCGAGGTTTGTCCGTGCATCAGTGCGGTCACCTGAGGCCGAGGGACCGCTACACTATCGCTGGGACTAGCAGTAACCATGAGGTCATTGACGGAGACTGTCGTGCTGCTTCTACTTGTGTATGCTGTGACGGGGTCCCCACTCGTCAATAAGCTTCAGCCGGGACAAGGTTAGTGCATTTAAAATTTATTTTGTTAGACAACTTCAGATATTCCAGTATCAGCTACCCAAGTCTAAGCTGGGCGCTATGAATCAGAATAGGTTAATTATTAGCATTTTTGATTAAAACAAAGCATTTGAACCCACTATGTTCGATCATATGGCTGGATTATGCTCGTTCTTTTATAAAAATAGCTTTATTTCTGATAATGCAGCAACCGGCGCGCGCCGTAAGTTACACCTAAGTACATTTAAAACATTCACACATGCAATGCAAATTTACAAATAGCAAGAGCAAGAAAAGCTTTTAGCCTTATAGTACCATTAAAACAAGTCAGTAGGAATCTAACAAAGGAAACCACAAAAAGGAAAACGGAAGTAAATCTACATATCTGATGAATAAAATAAATCACATCCATTTTCAAATTCATCGAGATTCTATTGACAAAGAGTTACCTTGATACTACGTGATAGAAATTACACATTTTAAATTAACTATCTTAGTTGAAATAAATCTGAATATTTTTCATGTTAATACTGCAAGCTCATTGCTGCAAACTCTACAAAGATAAATAATTCCCACTTACATTCTATCGAATGTTAGGTACTTGAGAAAGAAACACTGACAGACTTTTCTCAAACCAGCTTTGAATCAAAAAGTTCGAGAGATAGGTATATAATTAACATTTAAGAATCAGCTCATCTATAACAAACTTATAAAAACAAAACAATTTATTTATTATTCTAAGACTTTCTTCTTAGGAAAACAAGGGATAATAAGAAAAAACGCAAATTGCAAAATTAATTATTACAGCCAACGAAAAATATTATGCTCTCGAAGAACAACAGTCAGAGAAAGTGATTAAAACATGTGACAGGGCAACGCCTTTAGAATTTCAATTAGACCGTGGCGATAATGAAAACAATGGTGTAACAGTTGGTCGTAATGTCGTAAATCAAGTGCTTTCTTAGATGTGCGAAGAATTGAAATATGTAGTATCGGAATCAAGTCACATTCTCACGAAAATTACTAGGTACTCTAGGTAGGTGATGATGATGTCCTCATGTGTTTCAACGTAGACTAGCCATGTTGTACAGGACATATTATAGTGCACAGGTGTGTGCATAAACACAGGTGCACGCTCTCTTTCCTCACTCTAATAATCCGATGATCCGGCAGACCGACACGATCACGGGAGGTCAAGCGCAGACCAACGGCTTTAATGTGCTTTCCGAGGCACAGGTTTAACACCGCCGACACCCTGATTCCGGGCTGCTACTGTGAATTTTCATTACTAGAAAAAATCGGAACTTACTAGAAGAAATCTGAAACGTGTCGAGATTTGTCCCGGGTCCTCATTATCAGTTGTTGAACGCGCGATCACTAGACCAACGAGGCAGTCTCTAGGTAGGTATGTACTTTGATTTATCACCATTTCCTATTTTTGTTTTGACTATTTTTTAAAGAATTTTCATTTAGTCAAATTAGCAAAATTAGCGTTAACGCTTTGAAGCATAGCATGTCTAAAATCGTTGCACACAAGCAACTTATTTAAGTTGGTACTTAACCTCAGTAAGGAACAAAATATTAAAATTGATGACTGAATTGTAATCTTCATGAGAAGTCAACCAATACCTAACTTTATCTAATTAGCTGCCATAGGTAGGTAATATATTAAGGTATACCCTGCAAGTCAAATAATTTAACCCGCATTGTATTGATTTATATTTTTACTTTCCGTATGGCCTCGTTTACGATATCGTACCTAAGACTAGTTTACCAGAAATAACTTCAATAAGTATTAGCAGACTCTACGATAAACGTTTTAAATTATTTCTATTGAGCCTCTCTAAATGCGCAATTCACACAAAACACAACAACAAAATTAAATAATATATGTAATCCAACATCCTTTTGTGTTTAGTGGTAGTTAGTTATTCAATTGTAGCAATGAAAAGCCAACAAATCTAGATAAATGTCTGTACTCAACTAAATAAAGCGCAAAAAGATAAAAACAAGACAATAGAGTCTCATCTACTTTTATAACATTACAAATTCACCGAGCGCAACCGATTTAATTCAAACAAAAGGGAAACTGTAATTTTTACTACTTACTAGGTACACGCGTCATAATAATGAGCTCAGGAACCATGAATCAGTATATTTTAAACTGACTTCGTAAAAAGGAGGAGGTTCTATGTTCGACTGTATGTGTGTTTTTTTATGTTAAGTCCGTCGATTTTTATGTCATTTATGGACAGATTTGGATGATTCTTTTGCAGTTGTATAGAGGATGATAACGAGGTGGTCACATAAAAATTTTATTTCCGAGGGATCAGTATTTATCCCGCAAAACTTAAAAAACAGTTTAAAACAATTCAAAGTAGTTTTTAGTTTTTTTCAAAACAATCATTATTAGGTTTAATCAGACACAAATGCCAAATTTTCCAATCTAAATCTTATGTTTGCAGAATGGCCCACGAAACATTCAGTGAAACAACCCTACCATGATATAGAAGCGGGTAAAATAGGAACGGAGGCCACCGAAGAACTATCTACATCGGATCCTATTGAGGAAGCTGAGTATTCAACTGATGATCCTGTTGCTGAAGAGGACTCT
This sequence comes from Eupithecia inturbata, assembly GCA_963662085.1. Taxonomy (NCBI): domain Eukaryota; kingdom Metazoa; phylum Arthropoda; class Insecta; order Lepidoptera; family Geometridae; genus Eupithecia; species Eupithecia inturbata. The sequence goes on from OY759195.1 coordinate 9,334,422, forward strand.
GCCAACGAACCGGTTTCAGTCCTCAAAGCAGCACAGCTTGGTAGAGAAGAACCAGAGAGGGTAGATTATTCGGGTGCCCAAGTTTGGAAGGTTTCCACAGGAAAGTCAGGAGTCAGAGCTACTCTTGGAAGGCTGCGACGACGAAACCGTAAGTAAATTTATTTAGTTGAATAATGTAATTGTTAGATTAATCTAATCAAATAAGTACACACAGATATTTAAATATGTTTATTTTCTAGTGATATCGACGTGGGGAGGAAACAACAATACAATCGATGTGCTGGTCAAATCAAATGCAATTTCAAACGTAACAAGAGTTTTCAAAAGAGATGAGATTTCTTTCGATATCGTGATTGAGGACTTACAAAAAAGGATAAACGAAGAAAACCCACCTTTGGACGAAAACGAACTGGAATTGCAAGATAGAAGAGGTATGTTGAACGTTAAGCAAGTTTTAACCTTAGCAATTTATTCCTACAATATCCTAAGGATCGCATACTATTTTGTTGCAGCGAGAGCTTACAATTTTTGGCGTTACAGGGGTTCTTGCCGCCGAATAGGTTACATAGGTGCCTACATGGGTTACAATTCCCTCGACATACCCATGGAATATTGGGCACACGCTAATTGGGGTTCGTTGTTGATATTCGGCACCGAATCTGTTTGTTGCACCCAAGAGTTTAACATCATTAAATTCTTAGTTAAATTTTTATGTGTCGAAAAAGCCTAATACGGATTTCGGAGACTGTTGGATTAACATACGTGTTTGACATAGTAACTAAGTAAAACTAACTAGATTTAAAACGTGTTTACTGTTCACGAATTCGTCACTAATCTGGCTGTCGAGAACTGGGTCGAATTGACAGTAATGTGAATAATTTAAATAGTGATTTCTCTCAGGTCACCGCATGACATGGAAGCAGTATCACAGGCTAGAGGATATCCATGGCTTCATGGATTACTTGGCCAAGACTTATCCGTCTATTGTCAGCGTTAAGTCGATTGGGAAATCTCATGAAGGGCGAGATCTTAAGGTAAAAACTTATCATGGTCGGTTCTCAATCACTTAAAATTTTCAACTTAGACATAAATAAAATATTCGAGTTATTGGCTCTTAATTCCAATAGGAAGTTGCTAATTGTGCATTTATATGTAGGTGTGATAGCTGTAAATAGTAAACCGATTCTAAAACTGGTATTTTTGTAGGTTTTGAGAATATCTAACGGACAGCCGACTAATAAAGCCGTGTTCATTGATGGAGGGATCCACGCAAGAGAGTGGATCAGTCCAGCGACCGTCACCTACTTCATCAACCAATTCGCGGAAAACTTTGACGTCGAGTCTGACGATATTAAAAACACTGACTGGTAAGTGCTATCGAGTAGCACCAAACTAGAAAATCGAATCTTTGCTTGTTATCTTCGTTCGTATCATCTTTGATTTTCATTTTTGTTTCTAAGTCCTGTGTGCAATGAGTCTGTCACTACATAAATTTAATACCTCATTGCCTGTGTGGTCGTAACATTCTATGATTTTATCAGGTACTTCCTACCAGTGGTTAACCCCGACGGCTATGAATTCACGCACTCCACCGATCGTCTGTGGCGCAAGAACAGGAAACCGGGTTACCTTCCAAGATGCATGGGCACTGATCTCAACAGAAATTTCGGGTATGCAAGATTTTATTAGAATCTCCAAAGGACTTCTTCATTCTTGCTATTGATGAAATCTTCAATTTAAATTTTGAATTAAGTTTATTTTCAATATTCTATAGCCAGTTTCTTAACAGTGAATGTTTCATAGGTACCGATGGGGAGGAAAAGGTGCTTCTAGCAACCCATGCAGTGAAATTTATCGAGGCAGCAGAGCATTTTCAGAACCCGAAACGAAGGCATTGTCTGTAAGTATTTTAATGCCTAGCTTAGACAAAGTTCACCACAAATCAGTCCCTTTATTTATTGCATTTTACAAAAAAAGTACTATGTACCATTTAGAGCCAAAACCCATTTACGAGACAAGTCGCGCGCGTTTTCTCGTTCAAAGGGTAGTCGCGCGCGGCGGCGGTAATGGGTTTGGTTTTGCGCCATAGAGTTCTACATACAAAATACCTACATAGAAAATTACACCGCGCGCGATAACACACGGCAGGTCGCTTTTATGGGGGCCTATGCTTATGGCGTTATGAGACATGGCAAGGGGCTATGTTGTTTGAATTGGACTTTAGAAGTTCACTGCAAAAATATTAAACTGAGTGAGCCCTCGACTGTGAAATTTTTTCGGCTGAAATCAAATGTCTATTACAGGACTTCATGAAACAAGGCGACACCAAATACAGCGCGTATCTGACGTACCACAGCTACGGCCAGTACCTACTCTACCCGTGGGGCTACGACAACGCGCTCCCGCCAGACCACGCGAAACTTGACAGCGTTGGCAAGAGGATTGCTCAGGTAGATAGATACATCGAGTTTATTCGGGATTCTTTTTGAGATCAGTGACATTTCAGTTTTAGTAGCTTATCCTTTGGCCGTGACAGGTCGCATTAGTGTGCTTTGGAACTTTTATAAGTCAGCAGAGCCCTTTTGTATGTGTACTTAGTAGCATCAGTGAATCACAAATGCTTTATCTGCGCAATATTGTGCGTAATTACGACAAATTAATGTAACTAACAAAATAATTTACGTTTTTCGTTTCAAAGTTTATACTAGGCATCCACTACCTAGCCGCTGCGGTGACGCTCACATTCAATACCTCCGTAACCATTACATGGCTAAGCGTGATAGGTAGTTGTATTGGTTAAGTTAACAGGTTATTTCGTTGCAGGCTATTGCACAAACTGGAGGTTCAGAATATAGTGTCGGATCATCAAGCGGCCTACTCTACCCAGCTGCAGGGGGGTCCGATGACTGGGCCAAGTCTGAGGGCATCCCATTTACCTACACCGTTGAACTGAGTGATACCGGACGATATGGGTTCGTCCTACCAACCTCTTACATAGAGTCTGTAGCACGAGAATCTATGGCAGGTCTTCGAGTTTTGGCAAGAGCAATTCATGAGTTTTGAGATTGTGATTTAATTGGACTAATTTATTTTAGATTAGATTGTGAGTGTGCTAGTAAGTTATTATATTAAGATAGGATATAAAATACATTTTTAAATAACTGGTGGTTCATATTTTCTTCTGTCTGTTTTTTCTATTTACCGATCAGCACTCATACTTCCACTACTGAATGTACCTCCCACAACCTATTTAAACTTTGGCAATACACTACTACCCTGTTCTTACAGTATCCTATAGACAATGGCGTCTTATACGCGCTTCTAAAAATCTAAATAAAACAACTTACCTTATCCTTACTTGTAGCCTTAACTTCAGTCTCAGGTTCATTCTCAATGTTAGTGACTTTGATTTCTGGTATAACTGCTGTTCCAGTTTTGCTAAAACTTGAAAAAGGACTCTCTTTTACAGGAACTGGACTTCTTTTTAGCAAGTTTTCAGTCTCATGAGCAATGTCTTCAGCTCTCTTCAAAATCAGCTCTACATCTTCTGTATCGTCGGCAATCACATTATCCTTATTATTAGAAGCAGAGAGCTTGCTAATCTCATTCATAATTAACTTAATTTCGTCATCACTGTCCTTGTAAGCTTCGCAAGCTTTCTCAAAACTTAGAAATTCTCTGGTGGAAACGCTGTTGTCATTCGAACCAATATCTTGGTGGTTCATCACCAAACTTCGAGCCATTCTTGCAGGAAGCAAATAGCTAATCTTTGTTGTGCAATTTTAAAACGAAGCACTCGTAATTGTAACAAGAGTGCTCATTGAACAAAAAATACAAAAGTACAACACAAAATTCAAGTTTTGCCAAAACAATACGATCAGCTGGTTGCGTAGCAACGGATTTTGACCTCTTCCAACATGACAATGACAAGCTAGTGATGTCACTTTTTCGGAAATTTACCGATTGGTGAATTGGCAATTTTATTTCGTCTGCTTTGACAATTTGGGGTTTGAAGATTTTGGCCCTAGCCTCGATCACCGTTTTGTTCTTTTTTTCAAAATCGCCACGCACGCTACAACTTATATATTTGGATAAAAGACACTAAAATAATAAAAAAAGTCTCAGAAAATAATTTCCTAAACCGTCAGGTTTCTGAGATATTCACAGATGAAAATAATTATATTTTTTTTTCTTATGTAAATATCTACGAAACCTGACGCTTTGGGACTTTACGAGAACATTTTTTATTTGTTTTTGTCTCATCTATCCAAATATATAACTTTTATTGTGATTTTTGCATGGAGGATGACCCTAATCGGTCCCTTTTTTTCTGAATGGCGGCGCACAATAAAACTTATATTTATATAGAAGACACCAAAATAAATAAAAAATGTTCTCTAACATAGTGTCCTAAAGCGTCAGGTTACGAGATATTCACATAATATGAAGAAAAAAATATAGTTATATTCATCTGTGAATACAGAAACCTGACGCGTTAGGACATTATTTTATAAGCCATGTTTTATTTGTTTTAGTGTCCTATATCCTTAAATAATGCACATTTATAACTTTCATTGTGTTCGACATACACACATCAAAAAAGTCTAAGCAACACAAGTCTTCGCAGGTATAATTTTTTTTCTTCTTTTATAACTTTTATGGATTTTCAAACCTTCTTAGTCAACATCCACAATAAATAAATTAAAACTGGCAGTTTTTTTCAGTAAATGATGTTTTTAATTAATAAAAACATTATTTTGTCCTTTTCAATGCCATTTCACAGACGCGATTTTATACCATAACGACAAAAAAAAATTTAGGTAACCGTTTGTGATGTGGCGCGAATAAAATCGCGAGGTCTTACTGTAGCAATGGAGCGTCGTCATCTTACAACAGAAGAAATGCAGAGAGCTATATGGATGCTAGAAATTGAAAAAAATCAAGCCTATCGCTATATATTAATAAGTAAATCGCTTCTGTGGACGTTGAAATGCCGGGCAACAGCCCGGCATTTCAACGTCCACAGAAGCGTAATTTGCCGACTCTGGAGGCGGCGTTATTGTGACACAGGTGGTCCATCTGAATAGCATCCCGGCTGAGGGCGTAATACCACTCGTCGTCAAAACCAATACATCCAGGTGTAACATGTAAACGTAAACCAAATTTGACTGCCCAAGAGATCTCATCAAAGCTATAGAATGCTGATGGTCCCGCTGTCTGTCCCCAAACTGTGCGAAACAGACTGTGAGAGTATGGTCTACGTGCACTTCGTCCAATCAGATGCCTACAGATCCGTCACGGAAATCAAGCTCGTCGTATTCAATGGTGCAGACCACGCGTGCTATGGCCGCAAGAACGATGGGACCTAATTTTGTTCTGCGATGAATCTCGATTTGGTTTCAAGCCTCAAGCCTCTGCAAGTTCAAGCAAGCAAGAAGAATGAGATGGTCACTTAGGAAATGTTGAACTTCTAAGATGTGTCCAGGAAGTCCACCCATACAGCGGCTCGACGGTAATGGTCTGGGCTGGTATAGTCAAAAACCGAAAAACCGACCTCGTGTTTATAAATGGCAACCTGAATGCTGAAAATTATGTTGGAGCATGTGCTGGCTCCTATGTGCGTCCCTTTTCACAAACATTGGGGCCTGAGATTACATTGATGCATGACAATGTCCGTCCGCACACACCAAGGCGGACTCAAGAATGGCTACAGGGGAAAAATATACGCGTTTTACCATGGCCAGCTCAGTCGCCTGATTTGAATCCCATTGAGCATGTGTGGAACATGCTCCAAAGAAGGGTCCTGAAAAATCTTGATGGGGTTTCTACGGAACAACAGCTAAATAACCTACTCAAGTTCCACTGGAACCAATTGCCTCAGGAGAAAATCAATAACCTTATTGACTCCATGCAGAATCACTGCAAACAAGTTTTAAACAGTCGAGGAAGAAATACACTGTATTAGATTTAATCAAAATGCCCAGAAGAAGGCAAGAATTGAACATGAAAGTTATATTTTCGTTTATTTTTTCCATTATTTTATTACACAAATTTGTACCGAGAGAGCACAGCAAACCTTGTAATTATTTTTTAAAAGAAATTTTTCGTGTTTGATACACTAAAACATATTATAAAGAATAATCATTAACTAAAAAAGAAAATAAATAACTTAAAATAAATTAATATAATTAGAAATATTCAAAATTTGTAGGTGTTGCATATACTTTTCTGATGTGTGTAATTATCATTCGTTATGCGCGGCGATTTCGAAAACAAAAACAAATATTAGAGCCACCGTCCATACAAAATCTTCAAACCCCTTAGATGGTAGATTTCGCCAATTACATCGGGCAGCACTGAAGCAAGCTAATTTTCGGTTTCACCAACATAGGAAAAATGACAATGTCAAACAAGCAAGCAAAGCAAGCAAGCAAGCAAAGATCAATCAATAATTTGTTTCGTTCGGTTTGTTGATGGCCAACTTTTGGTTTTGTTTTGTGGTATTTAAAGATAAAATCGTCAGAGAAATTATTACCTCAATCTATTATCCAACATGTCAGTGCCTCCTCAAGCATTTGTGAATAAAAATAAAAAACATTTCCTTGGTATTCCAGCTCCACTAGGTTATGTAGCTGGTGTAGGCAGAGGGTAAGTTTTTGCTTATTTTATTTACTAACAAAGTGTAATTTTTTTCGTTTTTATCACCTCTGTTTATTCCATAATTATTTTCAGAGCTACTGGTTTCACTACTCGGTCTGATATTGGTCCTGCGAGAGACGCAAACGACGTATCGTAAGTACAAAATAAACTAAGTAATACAGGCTCCACCGCTTAAAACTTTATTTTATCCTACTATTTATTTGGAACATGCATGGAGAGTTCCAGTTCCATGCAAAAATATTACGATAAAGACAATCATGAAACGCTTTCAATCAATAAAATGAATTTGGGATCATATCCTAATAAAACCTAAAACCGACCTTCCTCTTGATTGTTTTTTAAAAGTAGAACTTCTATCCGGTTTCCAGTGATGACCGACATGCACCTCCGGCCGCGAAGCGCAAGAAAAACGAGGAGGAAGATGATGATGAAGATTTGAATGACTCCAACTACGATGAATTCTCAGGCTACAGTGGTTCACTATTCTCTAAGGCATGTTGTAACAATTGGTTATTGGTAGATTTAATAGATATATTTTCATCGATCTACAACCTGTGAACACCCACTGCTGGGCCTAATTTCTTTTATGCCATTCTGTCCGAGAGAATGCAGTAATAGAGGTGGAACTTATCCGTTTCTTCTAAAATATCTTTCCAAAATAAAAAAAATATTGTTTAATTTTGTTATTTTTGTTTTAAAAATTGTTCTACAGACTAACATTTTGTGTATTTATATAATTCAGATAATTGGTAGAAAATATAAAACGATTAAGTTAAATGCTTTTATCATTTCTAGGATCCTTATGACAAAGATGATGCAGAAGCTGATGCTATTTATGAATCAATTGATAAAAGAATGGATGAGAAGAGGAAAGAATACAGAGAGAAGAGACTCAAAGAGGATTTAGAGAGATACCGTCAGGAGAGGTAAGTGTGTTGTAAAATGTAATAGGTACAAATATTTGCTTAGTGGATTGATAGTTTCATGAAAATAAGTGTAATTTTTTTAATCTAACTGGTCTAACAATGGCATAATAAATATAATGGTTTTGACCCTGTTACAAACTCAAAAATAATTTTGCTCATTTCTACAATTTATAAATTTTGACAATTTCAGACCAAAAATCCAGCAGCAATTTTCAGACCTAAAACGAGAGCTCAAAACAGTATCTGAAGACGAATGGTCATCAATCCCCGAAGTAGGTGACGCTCGTAACCGCAAACAAAGGAACCCTCGCGCTGAAAAGTTCACTCCGCTACCAGATAGTGTGTTGTCCAGGAACTTGGGTGGAGAGTCTTCAGCGTCTATTGACCCTGGGTCGGGATTGGCTTCAATGATGCCAGGGGTGATGACTCCAGGGATGTTGACTCCTTCAGGTAATAAGATCTTTTGGTGCTAAAATCTTATTTAAATCTTACTATGTATATTCCAGTATGTCATATTGTCACCAAACCTATTGATGGACCACGATAAAGTACATGGAAACTACCTATAGATTCTAACAAATCTCTTTCATTTCATTTATTTTTCAACACAATGGTACACTTAGTTTTGCAGAAAAGTGGATGCATAATTTGGTAACTTATTGGTTATGCTACTGTAGCATACTAAAGTCTATTTTGTATTTGTATATGGATGACACATCTTATTGGCCGTGGCGTCGCGTCCTAAGAATCGACTTCTCGAACTCAGCCTGTTGATGTCTTAAGAGCCAACGAAGGGAACCTACCAGCAGTAGCTTCCTTTTGCATATATTTAACACCTCCACTGCAATCACCGATCCGCCTGCCTAGCGTGTTGAACATGGCAGAACCTCACCTTTTGGGGAAGGCATGATCAGCAGTGGGAGTAAGTGTGCTGATGAGAAAATCTTATTAAATCCTGCTTATCTTTTTCAGGTGACCTTGACTTACGAAAGATTGGACAAGCCAGAAACACCCTCATGACAGTCAAACTCTCCCAAGTATCAGACTCAGTAACAGGCCAAACCGTGGTTGATCCTAAAGGCTACCTCACAGATCTACAGTCTATGATACCCACTTATGGTGGAGATATTAATGATATCAAGAAGGCTAGACTGCTGTTGAAGTCGGTGCGGGAAACCAATCCTAACCATCCACCGGCTTGGATTGCTAGTGCAAGATTGGAGGAGGTTACAGGTAAAACTTTGATTCCACAATGAAAACCTTAACAGTTTAGTTTAGTTCCTCAAACTAAACTAATAGAAGTGTATATTGTAATAGTTTTCTGTAAAATGTTAAAGGCGATTTATTTATTTACAAAGAAAATTACGGGTATTAGTTACAATTATTTCCTATGATATCCACTTGATTAGTGGCGTCGTAATAGTTCTTATTGGATACTAAAAAAAAAATAAAAAAATGACATTACTTACTATTAATATATTTTAAGAGATAGTATCTCTTAAAAAATTACAGATAATTAGACTTGTACTTGTTACTGGACTGGTTTCCGCAACTAGGCCACAGGTGGGCCCTTTTTGCGTGCAGTTAATTAGACAAAAAAACTCACAGGTGATCGGAATGCTGGCTTCTATTTCGGTCAACGAATTAGCATTGTCATTCAACGTGGCAATGCTGCCAGCATTCTGGGCACTCTGCCTTCTGGTGACGGCTTAGATTTTAAAGAAATAGATATTAAGTGTATATACTAGTTGTAATTGTTTTATTCTGTTATTGTAATCTATGTGCTAAATAAAAATAACAGTATATTAGACAAATATTATATATATCGGAGCATCCTGCCTAATGGGGTTTTTAGAAATAGTGTCGTCGCGTCGGCCGAACTACCACCAGCAGGCAGAGCTGGTGCCAGTAAGGCCAACGTCACCACTCTCACAACGGTTTTGCTTGCGTCGTCTTATATATTTTAGACTTATTTCATATTCTACTTCAGGAAAAGTCCAATCAGCCCGCAACCTTATAATGAAAGGATGCGAAGTGAACCCTAGCAGCGAAGAACTATGGCTAGAGGCAGCTCGACTGCAGCCTCCGGACACGGCGCGTGCGGTCATCGCGCACGCCGCCCGGAACCTGCCGCATAGTGTGCGGATATGGGTGAAGGCGGCGGATTTGGAGCAGGAAACTAAGGTACGGTACAGTTAAAAGATTAGGCCGCTTGTGCTAAAGGTCCTTAACTCAGTAATAGGACAGCCGCATAGTGTGCGTATATGGGTGAAGGTGGCTGATTTGGTGTATTCAGCTGCAGTGCAGGCAACGAAGGTGTTTTAAGGTCATCTTCAGGCTTATTGGAGCCACCCGACCCGCACTGCCTCGCCTCGTGCGGACGTCGCGGCTACAACCAGTGAACCTCGCGTGGGTCACGGGTGGATGCCGCGTGGTCAACCAGTGAACCTCGTTTTCGTGAACGTTGGCAATGCGTTGTCAACTCAAGGCAAGCATGTGAGTAGCGAGTTATCACCGACTGGTCCACGCTTCGTCGGCGGGTGGTCCACTTGCGAGCGAGGCTATCTGGAGTTGATGAAGTTAGCGCATATCCATAGAATTGCTTGTAAAGAATACTAATTGTACGGCGAGGCGGTGCGAGTCGGATGCCGGGTGGCTCTAATGAGCTATGAATTATTCAGCCTGCATCTAGTGTTTTGTGCACCAAGTGAAAAAGGGTTCTGGAATCAGATTGGAATGTGACTATCTTGTTTCTTTCTCTTAAATTTTGATTTTGTCGTCTAAAACTATTTTTGTTAGCTGTTATTTTAATGAATTCACGCCTCACGAAGTGTTTTTTATCACCCAGGCGAAACGTCGCGTCTACCGTAAAGCCCTCGAACACATTCCTAACTCCGTCCGCCTTTGGAAAGCCGCTGTCGAGCTCGAAAACCCTGAAGACGCGCGAATACTACTCTCCCGAGCGGTGGAATGTTGCCCCACTAGTGTGGAGCTCTGGCTGGCTTTGGCAAGACTGGAGAACTACGAGAACGCAAGGAAAGTGCTGAATAAGGCCAGGGAGAATATACCCACGGATAGACAGATTTGGGTGACGGCTGCTAAACTTGAAGAGGCTCATGGTAAGTACAATTTTCTTAATATCTGATTAGAATATACCTACTCATCGAATGGCTACTGGCTGGAAATGTTTATGTCCGATTTGCCCGCCTCGTGGCGCCTGCGGCTTCGCACGCTCTTTTCCGGGATAAAAAGTAGCCTATGTTCGTCCCCGGGACACCACCTACCTCTCTGCCAAATTTCATTAGGGTCCGTTCAGCCGTTTAGGCGTGAAAAGGTAACAGACAGAGTTACTTTTGAATTTTTGTCATTAGTAGTAATTAACCACTGTTCACAAGCTATTTATTTTATATCTTTAACGACACTGAAACTTTGATGAGCATTTCAAAGATACGGCCGAAAACTGCCCCAACCAGAGTTGTTTTACAGTTGTGTTTAAAAATAAAATCCAGGGCCTGAATAATATAAAATCCATACGAATGTTATAAAAGTGAAAGTAACTCTGTCTGTCTGTTACCTTTTCACGCCTAAACGGCTGAACGGGTCCTAATGAAATTTGGCAGGGAGCTAAACAATATCCCGGGAACGGACATAGGCTAATTGAAAAGTGCGTGCGAAGCCGCGGGCTCAAACATACATAATTAGCCAGTAAAATAGAATAACATAATATAGACTAATGACTGATTTAATTTTTGATTGAAGATTTGATTGAAGATAATTCTTAAATATTGTCTTATAATGCTAACAAGATTCCTGTCAACAGGCAACACCCACATGGTGGAGAAGATTATAGACCGAGCCATCACTTCGCTGAGCGCCAACGGTGTGGAAATCAACCGAGAACATTGGTTCAAAGAGGCTATGGAGGCGGAGAAATCTGGCGGGGTTGCCACTTGCCAGGTAAAGTGTTATATGACTCCATACCAATGTACCATGTTTATTAGAATTGATTATCTCCCACTCCCGGATATAACTTTTTATCTTTTAGTTAATTGCCGAAGTTTCATCGTTTTCTTTTGCTGACTAACGGACGAATGAAAATTAAGTCTAACTAGAAAACTCGAACTACATGCTCTTACTTTTTCTTACAGGCGATTATCCGTTCGGTTATTGGTCACGGAATAGATTCCGAAGATCAGAAACACACCTGGATGGAGGATGCCGAAGCTGTAAGTATTTTTGATAACAAACATGCAGTAAGTACATATATCTATTTCCCCTGGCCCTGATGAACGAACATTTGCTATCTTATGAATTTTGACAGTCACAACACTTCTGAATCTCTATGGTAGGTATGGTAGGTAGGTATGAATTTAAATTATTGAATGACTATATATTTAAAAATAATTTTTTTAACTGGCTAAATGAACGCAACTTTTATGACATTAATGAATTTATTAATTTTTTATTGCGTGCTATAGAATAGCTAAACATGAGCTCATAATTAATTTACTCACCTTGTATATCATTTCTTATGCAATAAAAATATCATTTCATTTAATTATTTCATTTCATAGGATATTGTAGAGTTTTGAGTTAGAGCGAGGTGCTCATTGTATTTGAGCCGGTCATTTCTTACAAGATTAAACAAAAGTATTTTTTACTTGTAAGGAGTGAATCACAGTGAAGGCGCAACGCGGACTGGCCCCCACAAGGTGGACCGATGACCTGGTGTGGGTCACCTGCGCTACCCTCATCCAGAGGTTCGCCATTTTGTAGCATTTAAGTTTTATCTTTCAATTTAACAAAGTTTTTATGGTGTTTGTGTACGTACTATCGGTTAAGTTACGATTGAGTTTAAATTGTATGCTACAAATAAACACTTCTTCTTCATAATCTTCTATTCAACTTTTATAAACTTACTACATAACTAGTTACAGCGACTTGAAATGCTTGTAGCGTGCTCGTGAAAAGTTCTGTTCGTGCTCGCTCGTCCACACTTGATACCTTGCGTGATACATTACAATAATGTGGACTGCAAATTCTTTTACTTCATGTTACCTTGCCTGCCTAATCCTATACGCGGCATTAACCTTTATCGTTTTCCAACCCGCAGTGTGCAAACGAAGGTGCCTACGTGTGCGCCCGCGCTGTGTACGGCTACGCGCTCTCCGTGTTCCCGTCCAAGAAGTCCATCTGGCTGCGCGCGGCCTACCTCGAGAAGCAGCACGGCACGCGCGCCAGTCTCGAAGCCTTGCTGCAGAGGGCGGTGGCACATTGTCCCAAGTCGGAGGTGCTGTGGCTTATGGGGGCCAAATCCAAGTGGCTCGCAGGTAAAACTAGCGTCACGTTATGCTGGCAGTATACATTCGCCAAGACGTCTCGTGAAGTCGTGACAACTCGCTAGTTCGCTCCTAAACGAGAGCTTACGTGATCCCGAGGCGAGACGAGCGCACCAAGTACACACTCGGCCTGACTCGGGGTGCCTCGGTGAGTGTATACCGCCAGCTTTAGATTCAGATTTTTATATGAGTACATTTTTTTAATCTTTAATCTCAACTACTAGAATTTGCTTGTTTGATAAATGCTACCATCGCTATATTGGATGTTCTTATATTTCACGCAACCGATGATAAAACTGTGCGCAACAACAGCACCAACCTATTCTTATTAAGTTCCTAATAAATATTTTATTATTCTTTCAGGCGACGTTCCCGCAGCGAGAGGCATCCTATCCCTGGCTTTCCAAGCGAACCCCAACTCTGAAGAAATCTGGTTAGCCGCCGTCAAACTCGAGAGCGAAAACAAAGAGTACGATAGAGCGAGACGGCTGCTGTCTAAAGCGCGCGCCTCTGCTCCCACACCAAGGGTGAGTTACTCAGTAGATTCTAGAGATTTTCGTAGCTACGCAGTTCTAGACTCTGCGTATCTAGCTTGAAAATCTGATCAGATAACTATTGGTGCATATTTACCTCTTCACCTGTAGAAGGCGCTAGTACATAATTCCCTGAAATCTTCGGGTGCGTTCCGAATAAAAGTCATGATAATCACAGTTGAATGCAATTGAGAACGCTCATAGACGCGCTCACGAATCGCGGTGTCAACGTCATTACAAAAACTCATAGTTACTTGGTGCGTTCCGAGATACGCTAAAATCAATATCACCGCGCTCACACGCGTTGGGTTTACTATTGTTGTCGTTGATTATGACTGATAGACGTCACACGGGAAATCGTCGTTGCACTTACGGTGATTCGGATCGCGTGTGAGCGCGATGAAATTGTTTTAGCGTATTTTGGAACGCACCCTTTATGTGATCGGCCAATCACAATACTACAACAACACTATTTTGTTTCACAGTTCATATTAATAATTCAGAATTTAGATGCAACCTAGTATAGTTCCCTATTCTGAGAATCGTCATCACCATTGCGAATATGTATACAGTTATAGATTTTACGTTCAGAAATTTAATTTACTTTACGTTTTTTTCCACAGGTTATGATAAAATCAGCAAAACTAGAATGGGCGCTAAACAACACAGACGTCGCGTTGAAACTTCTAGAAGAAGCCATCAAAGTGTTTGGGGACTATCCTAAATTGCACATGATGAAGGGACAGATCGAGGAGCAGATTGGCAAGAATGATGAAGCGCATAACACTTATACTCAAGGGGTAAGGTTCAAAGCTTGTAGTGGATAGGTTTACATTGTGCGGGAGATTCAAATTTGGTGTTTTCTACATGGAATAAAACTAGCGGAAAAGCAATCTGCTGCAAATATAAACCCATGAGAAACTAACTTGGATTTAATGCTACTTTTGGAGCATATGGGCATATTAGAGATTTTGTACTAAAATTCAAAATAATATTACCAAATGCTCAAAAACTACCATTCAATCGTAGTTAGTTTTATCGTGGGTTAGTCTCCCGCGCAATGTAAATCGAACGCCCTTAATGTTAATCAGTACTAAATGGGACTTATTGGGCCATTTCCATATAGGATTCCAGGTATCAGAATTCCAGGTACGTGCACTGTGCCGCCCCGCTACACCAAGGCAATACTAGCCATGCCCACCCTCTGTGTGAACTTCCATTCCACTCGCTTTTATGGCACACCAAGAAAATCATAACCGACAATGACAATGGAGTTAAAGTTGTACAATGGCCTTATCGGCTTTGAGCAATTTGCGGGATCTCTCCCAGGAAACCAAAAATAGACATAAAACGAAAAACTAACTAACAAATACTTTCTTGTTTCAGCTTAAAAAATGCGCCTCATGCATACCAATGTGGATATTACTATCGAGATTGGAGGAAAAACTCAAGCACGTTACGAAAGCGAGATCAGTTTTAGAAAAGGCGAGACTTAGGAATCCAAAAACAGCGGAATTATGGTAAAATATCCTATTGTTTTTAATTATTCGCTCTGTCTTTGGCTTCGTACGCGTTTTCCCCTGATAAAGGGTAGCCTCCGGTGTTCTTCCCCAGGATACAATCTTTCCCCTTCCTCAGCTGCACACTGATGTCCACTACTGAACATGCCTGCCGAACAAGAGGGATTTTGCCATTTATTTATTTTATTAAGTATTTTAATATTAGGTCCTTACATATGAAATTGGCGTTTTGTATGGGAGGAACAAAAAGTCGAATATTTTTTAATATAATATATTTAATTAATCAAAGTATGAACCATTATTTTCTATGCACTTTTGCCATCTTATAGGTAGTTCATTGATCCCTTTACTAAAAAAACCAGTCGGACGGGAATCAATAAAATCTTTGAAGGCGATTTGGACTGCCCCATCGGAGTTGAATTTTTTCCCTTGCAAGAAGTTATCCAAATTTCGAAAAAAATGGTAATCTGTTGGAGCAAGGTCCGGGGAGTACGGAGGATGTCTTAGACTTTCCAATTGAAGCTCTTCTAATTTAGTAGCCGTCTGTTGCGCAGTGTGTGGTCTAGCGTTGTCGTGAAGCAGCAGTGGCGTGGAGCGATTGACCAGCCTAGGTTGTTTAGCCGCTAGCTTTTCCATCATGGTTTGCAATTGCTGACAATAGACATCAGCCGTAATAGTCTGGCCAGATTTGAGAAAACTGTAATGAACAATACCGGCACTAGTCCACCAAACGCTTACAAGTAACTTTTTTGGGGTTAATTTTCGCTTGGGGCAGGATTTGGCTGGCTGGGCAGGATCCAACCATTGCGCTGAGCGCTTCCGATTATCGTAAAGAACCCATTTGTCATCACAGGTAATGATTCGGTTTAAAATACCTTCATTATTGTGCCGGTTTAGTAATGTAACGCAGCAGTCGACGCGCGTTTGCCGGTTTGCTTCAGTCAATTCGTGAGGTACCCACCTTTCAAGCTTTTTAATCTTCCCAATTTGCTTCAAGTGAATTAAAACAGTTTTATCACTAACATCGCAGCCTGCAGCTAACTCGGACGTGGTTTGCGATGGATCCGCTTCCACAATAGCCTTCAACTCTTCATTATCAACTTGAGTCTCAGGCCGTCCACGGGGCTTGTTCTGCAGGTCAAAATTTCCAGAACGAAAACGTTGGAACCAAAAACGAACTGTGTTTTCTTTTGCAACACGACCGCCATACACATCATTCACCCTTCGAGTTGTTTCCGCAGCACTAGTGCCACGGCGGAACTCGTACTCGTAAATAATGCGATATTTTAAGTTTTCCATTTTGTAAAATGAGTGACGCAAACAGAAAAAAACAGAAGAAAACAAAACAAATGAATGACGATCATCGAAGCACAAATACATGAGTCTATAGCTGTACAAATTTGAATTTGGAATTCCTTACCAAAGAGGAGAAATTTGTGATTAAAGTGGCCAGTACGAAAAACGCCAATTTCATATGTAAGGACCTAATATATAATCAGTAACCACGCCTTGATACCATGCCTATGAAATTTCCATGAACCGGAGACTGGCAGAAAAGTAACAAACCAGATACATGTTACCGTCAACAAAGAAGCCAACTCAAGTCCCCTCTTGGCAGGCGCAGTGGGAGTGTTAAAAATATACAGAAGAATGCTGCTGCCTTTCCTCTCATCTATCCCCTTGCCAAATTTAATTCAAAACCGCTTACCTATTAAATCGTGGCAACGTAACAGACATTATTTATAATTATTATTATTAGGATATGGAATAGATGGATGCATTATACTATGTAACTACATGTTCGTAAAATAAAATCACGCCATTGTTAGTTGCATAAAGTTAATATAACAATTTTCACAGGTTAGAAAGTGTGAGACTAGAAAGGCGGAACGGCAGTGCAGACATAGCAAACTCAGTGATGGCAAAAGCCCTGCAAGAATGCCCCACCGCTGGTCGGTTGTGGGCTGAGGCCATATTCATGGAGTCTAAGCCGCAAAGGAAAACTAAGAGCGTAAGTTATGACCTTAATTTAAACTCATAAGGCTATGGTCGACAGGCCGGCATCGAACACTCTGCACTGACCGCATCAAACGGATTTTAGTATTCATTGTAAGATTGGCAATACAAATACGTCCACTGATCCGCACCGCACGGAGCGGACGCATCAGACTGTCGGAAATGCCATCCATACGTTTACTGTTCAGATTACCGATCAGTGGACGCACTTGCACGCCCGCTTCGTCCACCTTTCTTCCCCTCCCACGCTCTGCGCCGCCGGGTCGCCATTCTCATCCGTACAAAATTCGTCCGCTTGCTTTGAAATTATCCGGATGTCAATATTGATAATTCGTTTACAAATGGCGGTCGCGTCGACAATCCGCTTGCTGCGGTTACAATGGACGCACCACCCGGCATTACGCTCCCAAAATCCGTCTGATATCATTATCGCAGACGGTCCGATGCGGTCTGTCGACGCTAGCCTTAATATACAAAATGCATGTAAGACTAAAAGCGTATGTTTTGATTTTAATTAATTTTTAATTTATAAAGAATATAACAAAACAAAATTAATATAATTTATATGCTTTAATTAGTGTGGTATTGCGCAATTAATGTAAGCAAGTGTCAAACGAGAGTCATTTATATGAGTATTAAATCCAGCTGTCAAATAGTGTTGGGTGGGAACTTGTGCAGTAAAATTTATCTTATAAGACTCAGTCCTAATATAAACGTGTAAACAAAAAATACACGGGCTTTGCTCTCGTGGTGCCTGGTATAAAACGGCGTTTATAGTAAGTTCTCAGATATAATTTTGATATCATTAAATCGGACCAGTACATTCGGAGGTTTCTGGAGATTGCCAACAAAGAACCAAACTTACAAATCTCCTCTTAACATAAGAATGGGTCACCCGAACTCTTGGGCTACCCCTACGGTCCTGCAAAATATCAGATTATCTAGTACTAGAGGATAAAAAAGCTTGGGACGGGTTTTGGTCCAACTCGAAAAATAACAACTAACAGGCTAAAGGTTTTTTCATCGATTCTTTATTTTAGGCAGAACTAAAAAATAAAACAATTTCCATGTAAGTGTTTAATTTTAAGTATTTGACCTTTTCTGTCTACATTTATAGTTCGGAAATAAAGAGTTAATTTGATTTTCCTTCGTATACACAGCAGTGGTTCACCCACTGCTGGGTTGCTAATGATGGTGCACATTAGTATACATTTCTGGAATATGCAAATGACTAGGAGTTTTTTATACTTATTTCTTTTTCCCTCAGGTTGACGCCCTAAAGAAATGCGAGCACGACGCACACGTATTACTAGCAGTATCGCAACTATTCTGGACGGAGCGCAAACTCAACAAGTGCCGCGAGTGGTTCAACAGGACGGTAAGCGTAATGTATCAATCATATTGATCAAATAGCAGACGTTTCATATAAAACATGCGCGCAGTTAATCTAATCCAAATTAATTTTTTATTAATTTATTTATGTAATTAGAACGGCCTTAGGCCAATTATACTAATTACAGGGCTATACTACTTAGGTTTTAATATAATATATAGTTAAATTAAGTAGGTACATAGTGCTAGAAATAGTACATACCTACCTATGTCAAATAATAAACAATGAAATTTAGGAATTAAATATATATCAAAGTAGCCACAATGAGGTTAGCCTATGAGGTTTTATCGAGCCAAATATAATTTTATCCTTCTGTAGTTTTATTAAAAACTTCACGCAGACGAAGTTTCTCAGTAACTCCAAATCCCATAAAGTCCAACGTTTTAAACTGATAATTGTCTTATTACTCAACTCTACATTAGTTTAACCTGATAAGATTCTTATAGGTATTTTGTGCTAACTACTGAATACTTATTCAGTGTACTCAGCATTATTAACCTTTAACCCACACCGTAGGGCCTTTAATACATTGAGTGCCTACGACGCACATGTGCAGGTTGGGAAGCATTTAGAGCAAAGGCGCGCCCTTTTAGGTCGCACCGCTGAGGCAGGGCAGTGAATACGTTAAAGCCCATAACGATTTTTTCATCTCTATAAAGTTTTCTTAAGTCAATAACATAAACTATATGTAACCTTACTTGATCACAGATAGTTTTTGTTATTCAGGTAACATGTGATTCAAATATTTGTATTAACTGCAGGTAAAAATCGACCCAGATCTAGGCGACGCATGGGCTTACTTCTACAAATTCGAGCTACTCCACGGCACCGAGGCGCAACAAGAAGATGTCAAAACCCGATGCAAAACGGCCGAGCCACATCACGGCGAGCATTGGTGCAAAGTCTCGAAGGAAATAGCCAACTGGTGCTTCAACACAGAACAGATACTGCTGTTGGTCGCTAAGAATATAGAAGTACCTACGTAGACTAAGAAAACGGCATGGTTGTAAGTTATTTTGTGTTTAAGCTGTTCAAGTGATTATAAGATGTAATGAGACGATTAATTATATTCCAAGAAATCTATTTGCGTTTTTATTAATCTGTTTGTTTATGTCTAGTTTAAAATTTATATTTTTGACGATTTTTCAAAAATCTACTGAGTACTTAAGTTGCTGAGTAACTATAAACTGGTCCATCGTAACAAAAACGCCTAAATTTTATTGATCATTCTGAGCCTTCCACTCCATATCCTCGCCGGATTATGAAGTAGAAATAATGTCAGCCCTATAATAACAAACTGCAGGCGAGATCTATAATCGCCTTTTATAAAACTAAAAATACACATTTGTGTTGTTATAAACGCTCTGGCGCATCGCCAGCTAAAACGCGCATGCGCTAAATAACCACGGATTTTTTCACCTCTCTCTTCCCAAAACGAAACGCGGAGCTGGATCGCGATGCTCAAATAACAGTGAATTAAGAAGTGTTTTTTTAGAATTAAAATAAGTGTCTTTTTAATAAGAGTAGGTACTTTACTTACCAGTGTCATAGTGTAGTCAGTGAGAGCCTAGAAATTATCAGTGAAAATGTCGCCAAGGCTACCCGTCCCGCCATTGCAAGAAACTACACTATCGTTAGTCGCGAGACAACTCATACACGCCTTAACCCAGCTAACATCCGAGGAAGATGCTGCGTTTTCATTCGCAATGGTCTCCTCCTATTACGAAAGTATGGGGGCCACTAACGACATATTTCAAGATCTCATGAACTTGATACTCAGCTCGGATTACCTGGACCCCTCAGTTCGGTATTACACTATGCGATTGTTGCTCAAAGAAAACGTTAAATGTCTAGCCACTGGAACGTTCCCGCATCCATATTACAGAAAAGTCCTTGAGCTCATTTCGGAGCAAGGCCAGCATCTCACAACGCTCAATCTAAAAGGAGTTTGGGTCAAAGAAGACCACTTGCCTCTTTTTTGTAAACTAATAGAAAATCTCAAGAACCTAACTGTGTTACACATCCCATACACAGCCAATGATGAAGTCCTCAAATGCATCGGCGAATACAACAAAGTGCTAAAACTACTCGACGTTTCTGGAGAGACCGATATCACAGAGATAGGAATAGACGCACTGTTGAGTGGAAATGCACAGCTGATCCGCAGTCTGACAGTTGTAAACATCGGAATGTACGGCGACGAGAATATTGACCACACAGATGTGGCCCTATTAATACGTGGATTGCCGAACCTTACGAATCTTGGCAGTTATTCGTACGTTGGGAAAGCTATTTACTATATTTACAACTCCGATCCAGATTTCACTACTAAGCTCAACTATGTGCATGATATACGAACCAACTTGAGAACAATGAAAGCTATTCTTGCTCTATGTCCTTTGGTAGAAACAATCTATTTGGAAGAGCCCGATCAAAGTGTCACACTTCAGATGAAAGATTTGCGTAATCTAACCAAAATAAAGCTAAACAAATTCCAGTGTCACGAGCTGCACCAGTTGCTGGAGAAGATTGGGCATAAAATAGTGAATTTGATGCTTTCTGCTTCAACTGGATCTTTCAACTTTACCAGGATAGCAGAATCTTGCAGGAATCTGGAGAGTTTAGAGTTCTACGCGATCCAAACGACGACGCATGAAGAGGAGATTCCATTCAGTAAATTGGAGCACATTGAGATAATTCAGGGACACCTGTCGCCATCTCTACTAAAGTACCTAATGACTGCGAGCCCTATGCTCAAGAAGTTGATCATTGGAGATGAAATCATGCTGGACGATAATGACATGTCTCGGTAAGTTTCTATTTCTAATAAGATCGTCTTGCTTTATGGTTTTTCTAATAAGTATTGCGCTGTAGTATGCCAGTTACATTTTTTCATAGTAGAAATCTTGGTTGATATAGCTCATACCAATGCTAGCATCAAATTCGGTAGGTATTACTCCTCTTACATATGTCTGTAAGACACACTTTACCAGGCGGCTACCTTCTTTAGCTGCCTAGGAGACCCGGAAACACAACTAGCTTTCATAAAATTACAAAAAATCTTCGTCTTCCTTTTCAGAATGGTCCAACGATACAGATTCCCGAACCTGGAAACTCTCTGGTTTCCGCACGCGCCTCGCCTCACCGCGGCCACCGTAGAAATGCTGATGGAGTCATGTCCGAAGCTGCAAAGCCTCGGCGAGCTCAGCGGATGGAGGTTTACACCCGACGATATGATGTTCATGAGAGCCATCGCGGCCAGTACGAATGTGGACTTGATATTGTCCCCACCGGGTATCTTCCAACAGGGCAGTTTATGAGACACTTGAAAGCGGCGCCACCTATCTGTTAAGTTGACAGTTACTGTTATAATATGCGCTGGCGCATAGGTCGCTTTGCATTTGAATGTCGTGGAGTTATAAATTGTATTTAACTGAATATCGGTGCTTTTAACATTTTATATAATGTTTATTCTGGTTAGATAAATCTTGTCTAATTTTCTAAATATTTTTTATAGGGAGAAATAAAACATTTTAAATTGCTTGTCAATTAAATTTTATTAAATTACACAGCCACGTTGCACAAAAATTAGAACAATAAGTACAATAGTTAGGTATTATTATAAGTATTATTGAACGGTTATTTATCGCGTTTATTTACCTATAATTATTAAATACTAATAATAATGTGTTCAGATCGCGTAAGTTTAAAAATACTTAATAGTTAAGTAGTTACCTACCTACTATTTTGATGAGCTGGTAAGTAAAAACTGAAATCACGAACAACGTCAAAACAATAACTTAAAAACCGACATAGTAAAGTAAAATACAGTTTTTCGTATAGTTACATAAGTAAACTAGGTAAGATTACCTACTAATGATAAGTAATAATTAAACATTAATATCAATCGTAAATTTTCTGGAAGGGCCCATGTTCAGCTTACTGGTTGGTTTTCCGCTTTAAATTCCTTCTTTGGTATTTTGTTATCTTGGTTTTGCTTATTTTTCTTCTTGTTGTTCTTTTGTTTTAGCATTTTGCACTCGTCGGCACATTTCGTTGTTATTATGCTCCTGAAAAAACGAGCAATATTATTCATTGTATTATATTATGGTAGGTACATACATTTGTCAGGACTTATTGACTATTTTAAGAAACACACACAATATGTATTCACTTAGGGTGTTGTAATGGGAGACGGCCAGATACGTCAAATACTAATTAAATAAAATGGTAATACTAATTTAATAAAATGGTATGAAAGGTAAGTACGTCAAATACAAGATGTCACTTACAAGTAACCAAGAGTATCACTTAAAAAATCATTTAGTTCGTAGCAATGAATTATTATTACTACGTATATTTGTAACTCAATGGTTTGTAGTAGCATTTTTCCAAGAGCATCTCTTTTAATCTAATTTCATAATTATTATTATTTCCTTGGTTTTTAATCTTGTCTGGAATTTTATTATGTTATATTATATTTTTCATCAAGAGTTGTTCAGACTTTGATAATTTTCTAGTAAACCTAAAAACTTAAAAATTAGAGATTAGTTTTAATGACAGAGATTAGTTTAAATTCTTACCTGACTAGATTTTCTTTAACGTCGAACCGATCAGTTATCTCCATGATAACATCTGTTATGATTTTGGGGTCCAGACACATCTTAGCTGGCTTGTTTTGGAAAGCTGGTGAACGTTTTCCAGTCAATGAATGTGTTGCTAGTATCCTGGAGGGTAAAATATTTGATTTTACTTTTGGTAATAAACACCTCAAGTTATTGCGTCAAACAACTTTCACTGGCGTATGACTACAATAAGAATAGCTTGATTAAGTTCTTACCTTCTTGGGAAAACGGCCAGCAACAGCGTTCTGGTAGCGATCGTGTAAGATTTCCAATTTACTTTTCTAAATTGATCTACGTGTATCAGAGTCTTGCCACTGCCGATCGGTACCTGTAATAGAATCATTCGTCAAATCATACAAGCTACAAGCAATCTACTTCGCCTAAATCATATTCAATCGTTATCAAGACTTTTCTTACCCATTCATTTTTCTCGCCCTCTGTTGCTGATTGCTCCACAGTCTTCACGCGATCTTTTAGTGCAATAGATGCGTTATACTGACTGTCGTACTTATTACTTATTAGTACATTATCGTCTGACCGGTTAAACTCTTCTTCGGGGTCGTATGGATCATTTTCTTCTTCGCCAGCCGCTTGCGCATTTATAGGGCTATCAATTTGCTGCGTTTGTGTAACGTTTTGCTGGCAATTGACACTATAGTTGCTCTTCAGAAGTCGTTTTAGATCGTCGAGCATTTTGAATAAATGCCGGAAACTGTTACCGATTTCTTCTAATTCACGGTCTATTGTTTGTTTACCTGCAACGGTATTGAGACAATTGTTCCTTTTTGTCGAGTCGGGTAAAGATTTCTGAAATGAACCTTTGTGTGTTCTTTTGCGGTTATCGTTCTTGGAATCTTGCATGCTAATGGGTATGATAGCGTTTGCTCTGTATGACGGTGTTAGAACTTTTTTGCCGCTCTTTCTGTTTACGTATTGCCGTTTACAATGCTCCAGTTTAATTTTCTTAGCGGATAAGGTTTCCTGTGAAATCAGGAACATACACAAATTTTATACCTATCGAAATCAATGCCAACAATATGTTTCATGGTAGGTACCTTATCTTGTCTAACAAAGTTAAAGGTAAAGCAAGCACCTCATGTAAGTTTGCAGGTAGATTTATCGTTAAACTAGGTTGATATACCTACCTACCAAATTTCTTAATAGACATTTAGTACCAACCTTATCAGAGTCAGCTGACATAGCGCCCTCATCGCTCGGGGCCCATGACGAGCCACTGGGAGAGTAGTCCTCGTGATCCTCCTCAGGTTTAGGGCTGGGGCCGGCAGCGGGAGTTTCCTGATCTCGAGGCTCCAGGTGGTCGCGCTCTTCTGTTATTTTCGAAAGGTAGGTACAGTTTAATGTATACTCGGATCTCTAATATCGGCTGTCCAAGCTTTACGCTTAATTGTCCAGTAGGTCTACCTTGAGTTTTTACATAGGTACTGTTATTGTGCACGCTGAGACTTCCTAAATTATAGAGACACATAGATTTAAGAACCTTGTTACTTGTTTGTTACTAACTTGCGTTGTGTGATCTCATGTTGGATGTCCTATTTAATAAATAAATAAATACTCGCTAGCGAGAGTTAAACAAAAATTAAGAAAACTGCTACAGCGCCTCTAGCGGGTAGTTGGAGTACAAAAATGCGCAGTATAAGTCACGTAGATAACTATCCTACGTCACACACAGTGTAGTGTAGTAAACTACTTAACACTATACTACAGCGACTAGTTTGGGTTTCTTTTGCTTAGAATTTGGTACCATGAATACAATTTGTAAGGAATTAGGGCTGTTGATAGTGATGACGACACGTGTTGTTTTATGTGCGCCTAGGTACCTACTAATAAAATTTATGAAATGCTTTCTTAGGAGTAGGTATATTACCTAAGTAGAGAAAGTTATGCACTATTCTAAAGTTAAATAAGAAAGTGAGCTTATTAAGAACTAGTTTCTGTCCGCGGTTCGCATCCGTTGTTTCTATGGAATCGTCAAGGTAATTTCTATCCCTTGGGAACTGATTAATGGGATAAAAATTAGCCTTTGTTTTATTTCATGCTTAGAATTACCTGTATGCAAAATTTCAGCACGATCCGTTGAGTACCTAGTTTTGTCGTGAAGATGTAACAAATATCCATCCATACATCTAAACTTTCGCATTTATAATATTAAATAAGTGTGATGTGATAATAAACATCCAGTAATTCGCTGCGCTTTATTGTCTGCCCCATTTTACCTACTTCTGCAATATGAGATTTAGACATGCGTCACTCGCTTTTTTATGTAAACCACGGCCAAAAATGTAAGCAAAAGGTGGTTGAACATTTACATTGTTCGTCAGAAAATCGATAAAGTTACCGAAAACAACTTTCAACAAGTAGATTGACCATATTTAATCAGCATTTTTTGTTTGTACCTACCACAAGTAGGTATTACTAAGATATAGACTTACTAGCACGAGCAATGAGCGTGGCCGGCTGCGGATCCCCCCGCCTGCTCACCGTCATCTTGTCTCCGATCTTCAGCTCCCGGTTCACTGGGTGCTGCACTGCCTTCGAGTAGACCACATCACGACCGCCGCCGCTGCCCCACTCAACCAGCAACCAATTCTCATTTCTTCGAGACATTACGCACAACTACAACGAAATATTCTAACGAACTGTGCTATTAGAGGGTTCTAGGATCGAATTGCATTCGGGGCTCAGGTAAAAGTTTCATTACAAATTTACAACCCCTCAATGCATTACCGCTACCCCCGCCCTTCGCCCGAACAATGGTTTTCGCTAACGGCTGTGGGCAAAAAACGCATCCTTTTTTGCAAGCCTCTTCCTTGTAAGTTTCTAAGCAGTCATTCTATTGTAATGGGACCCTCAGTTGTCTTCGTAGTCGTAAAAATTTGAGACAATTGGTTATTTATTCGGTAATTCCCGTTTGGTCGTTCTTCTAATAGTAAGAACAAATGGAATAAAGTATGGGAAACAAGACTTGTTTGAAATGAACCTACCATTAATGTAGGTGTTCTATGGTATATCTTCGAGGAAATAAAATTAGACAAATAGGTAGAAGTACTTATGTAGGTACATTATTTGTTTTGCTAAGAGGTAGATGTTATGTACATAAATACATCTACCATCCTTTTAATAAAATTACGTATGTAAAGAAGAAGTAAAATGAAGAAGAATAAAGTGTCTTCTTCAGGACACCTACTAAAACAACGAAGAAAACAAGTACCTACAGGAACTGAAACCTATTTTGAAAAATGCGGGTTAGAAGGTCTCAGAATTTATAGGAAGGATTGCGCTATCGCAGCTGTAGCTGTCAACTTCATCACTCATCTGAATAATGTCGCTGTGTCACTGTCACTCACGTCAATAATGTCATTGTTTTATTTTGAGGTTACTTTCTTGTTTTGATTTTATTGGACTAAATAAAGACTACAGAAATAAAGTCTGTACTAAATAAATTTTGTATGTGGTGAAAATGGAAGCCGCAACATTAACAAAAAAGAAAAACGCTGTCAGTAAAGGTAAACTGAAGAAAAGTCTGAGAAATGTTCTTTGTCGCCCTGATCCTGTGTTTTGGTAAGTGAAGTCGAAGAAAATAAAAGTTATTTTCACTGCTTGCCAACTATCAATTGGAAAGTTATCTGCATGTAACTCTCCTAAAACAACAGTTTATAAACCTACCACTCAACATGCCTATGCATACTGTTTACCATAAATGATATCTCGTACACAACCAGCTGGTAACCCTCTACTGAGAATAGGCCTCCTCTTCTTTATCACGCTACCTAGTAGGTCTACCGGGTTAAATACTTAGGTCAAGTATTTAACCATACAGTAACAAAGCTAACACGGCAAAATTTTTTTCAGGCCAAGCATATCAGACAATCACTCAAAGATTTTAGAATCTGCCTTAGAAGTTTACAAAGTTGATATACCAGAATTCAAAAAACCTCACTGGATAGAAATTAAATCCATTCCAAAGGACCAAAGGCCTAAGCCAGCAAAACTAATGTAAGATTGTTTTAAACTGATTAACTTTCAGTAAATTTTGAACTTTTATTAACAGTGAATTTATATTTTTAGGAGGGTTGAAGGATTAATCTTCGGTCGGACAGAAGTGACAACAGCTATTGAGAACAAAACATGCTCCGCAATCATAATAGAATCTTCAGTGAACCCTAGAACTATAGTGTTACCCCTCATTGATAAAAGTGTATCAACCAAAATTCCTACTCTTTGTTTGAATGGCCTGAGAAGAATTACTGGACAACTATTTGGAATACCTACTTGCTGCCTTGGCATAAAATATGACTGTCTTGAAGATTTAACATCACAAGTGAAAGAAATAGCAAAGAACTACACTCCTCCTCCGACACCTATTACAAAGAGTTTTAGTCAAATGGATGTGGATGAAAACAATGAGCAACTGGTTGTTACACCAATAATTCCAACGCAATTCAATTTCTTATACAGGACTAGTAAGAGAATCAGAGTATTCAATCCGTCACAAATGGAACCAACATCAAAAAAGGCATTTGTTGGACAAGACTTCATAGAATTCACTGATAAGACAAAACAGAAGACTTATAGTAAGGCCTACATGAACATGATATTGAAGAAGATAAGCAGTAATCAAAATAGGGTCATAAGTAAATAAACATTATGCAATGAGATAATTTTTTATTACAATATAAAATATTAATGCTATAATGTCAAAAAAGACATGAATTTATGTCAAGCATTCCATAAAGGAATGTAGTTTACAGTAATCAGAAATATGTAAGCGGAAAGAAAACCAAACCATCACATTTATGATTACTGAAATCAAATTTTACCTTATTGCTGATGTTTTAAAAATATTGGTAAAATTTGATTTATGCTAAAAATAATCATGGTGTACTCCATAAAATTGCATCAAGTCTATAGAGTGCACCATGAGGGTAGATATATGTATCTTACATTTTCAATCGATGCATTGCATTAAAGTGTTTAATCCGTTCAATTTTAAAATCAAACAACATTTTTTTTATGTTATACCTAGAACAACATTAGTCAATAATATAGCTGGCCCATTTCATTTAAATATTAAATACATACTGATCTTTATGATATCTAGCAAACTTAAGATTCTTAGTGAAATAATTTTCTCTACAGTTCGCAAGTTTGTATAATAGAGCAGCTCACAAGAGATAAGAAAAGAAACATACAATATGTAAATAAATAAATTATATAAAATACACAATAGTCTTATTTATAAGTTACTTATTTCTATGTGCGTTGTGGTTACATCCAGGAGCATTATAATGTTCACTGGAATTATTATCTTATTTTCTATGTACATCAATTCTTGTATAAATCCATCACAAAGTACACATTCTTGTTAGATTTTGTGAAATCATAAATTAGTTGTAAGAAGACCTTTTACAGGACAGCATTATGCATAAATAAGAAGTTTACATACCATATTATTTATTGTTAGAATACAAACATTGGGGTTAGTAATTATATCAAATGGGTTACAATAATTAACAAGCAGTTCTACACCTATTAATTAATACACTTCTCAGAAGCATATTTAAAAGACAGGAAATATACATTTATATTTTAAATGCTTGCAAACATGTTCAATAGAACAAGGACAGCAAAAAGCGAGCGATTTATAAAATCGACAAGAGCAACTCGCTATATGCGAATATTATATTTCCTATGATCCCGGGCACCGTTCGAAATATTGCTTTAATAACCTGATACCACCTTAGCGGCAGGATTTTCGTGAAAACCCGTGCGAAGTTTGTATTAGGTTCACGCATACCTATGATCATGGGACGACGGACGAGGAACCTCGAAAGCGCTTAGCACAAAATTTCTGAATTTAGATTTTGAGTTCCCTTCAAATTCCATGGTCACAAATGTCCAACATTATATATATCCAGGTGAGGGCAGACGCGCCTCGCTCGGCCTATACCGCGCTAAGATAATCGCGCACATAGTTTGAGCATCAGTTTCCTCGGGATACAATGACATCGCCTCCGCGACTTGTGCTTCTGGGAATATACCAGCCAGATGGAAGTGCATCCGCCGCCGAGCGTCCCAATGCTGCAAGGCGCTATCGGATGCAGCCGGTGACATCATATTTCTGTGTCCCATAGCACCCATCGCTCCCATTGCTCCTCCCATCTGGCCCATTTGTCCTGGTGCGCTCCCTACCCTGTTGGCCGCGGGATGGCCTAGTCTCGCGTGAGGCGGTAATCTCGGATCGCAGTTCGGGTTTAGAGTCAGTTGACGCTGGAGTTTTCTATGCGGGTTTGCATCGGGAGGCGGGCCAGGAACCATGCACTGCTGCGATGGGCCCGGCATAGGCGGTTGTACTTGTGCGTAATCGAAATGAGTGGCCAAGTCAGGTAATCTCGGTGCGGCGGATTGCGCGCGCGCTAACGGCCGCTTATCAGTAGGCGTAGGCTTTCCACCGGGAGGCAAACTGACCGTGTGCAAATCACGCGGTCGCAGTTGCTTTGCTCGTTCCGATAACCTCTCTGCGACAGATTTGTGAGGTCTGCCCGCGCGTTCCGGATGATGGAACTTACATTTATTGCCGTAGGTGCACTTTCTGCCATATGGACAAGTTGGTGGAGGGTCGATTTTCGTTTGCGGAGCTCGGAGGAAAGCATCGAGGGTCGGTCCGGATCGGCCTAGAGGGTCGTCTGGAGGCATGAAGCGGTCATTGACAAATGAGTACATGAGCAATCGTTCTTCTACAACTTTGCGGAATTCCGGGCTTTCGACGGCGAGGTCTCGGTAGTTGTCGTTTGAAACGACGACGCCGTCCGTTTCCGCTGCTAGTTTCAGGATATACCGGTCGTCGTAGCAGATTAATCTCTTGCCACCGAGTAGTCGACTGGGGGTGTACACTAGTACTCGTTCTCTTTCTAGTCTTTCTAACGCGTCTCTGTCGGCTACTGGATTGTCGGGTCGTGAGGCTTCTTTCCGCCATTTGGGAACGAACGCTGTGATCTCTTTGTGGCCACGAGCTCGGAACCATTCGACGCATATTTCGATGCCTCTACATGAGAAGACTTCCTTGTTTCCATGGCTGTAAAAGAAAATAGAATTTAGCTTAGCAATTACAAACATAGTAATAATAGACAGAGAATGGCTTAAGCCAGGTATTGGCAAGTGTTACGGGGCGTAATGTAACGCGCGTGTCAGCGTGTCAGCGAGCGTTCGTCCAGTAAGTACGGGGAAAGAGGACGCTCGCAAAGAGCAACGAGACGGATTTTTGACGTTTCATGCTCGCTGCGAATAGTACATTACGCCCCGTATATTACGGGGCGTAATGTACTATTCGCCACCGGCCAGTACCCGGCTTTAGAATAGCATGAATTAAAGACTCAGTAAATTCAGTTATCTTCGTTCGGTCTTCGGTTCGGTCTTTTCACTTTAGAATACCCTTTGTTAGAGTACCCTTTGTGATCAGATTGTCGGCCGAAACGTCACATACTTACACTATCAGGTAAGATTGTCTAGATATATTTATAAGTTGTTAAAAAAAGTGTTCTCACCCCATAGCGACATTACTGCCGTCAATAACAATATGCCTCAGCGGCGCCCGATCCGGCGGCGGATCAGGCTCGGCCGGCGGGTTTGGAGACAGCGGCCGCTGAGGGTGCTGTGAAGCTAGCTTTATCAGCTCAGCCAGGAGTTCATTGCGAGGCGGGTCCGGTCCTAGTCTCTGTAATGCAGTGCGGGCGAGGCGCTCTGTGTAGCCGAGTTTTACTGCGAACTCGATCTTTGCCTGTGGATAGGAAATTGGATGTAAGTAAGAGCATAGTCAAAACCTATATTATCTAATTGGAACAGATTTGTGCTAAATTAGCGAACAATGAACTAAAAAAAATATTTGGACGGTATGGTGAAAACCTTGTAGTTTATATTTTAATTCTCTTCACCATCATCATTCATTCATTTCATTACCCACATTTCAGGGTTACGCCCAGGCCTCCTCCGTTTTGTGCCACATCAGTCTGGCTGATCGAATCAGCCAGACTGATGTCGGCCGGTCTTGTTGGCTCGATATATTATCGATCAATCTATCAGGTGGTTCACTCCTTTGCAGGTAAATTTCTACTAGTTGCCATCCCATAAACCAGCAAAGTATTGGGCAAATGCCTAATACTGCAAAATGCTGAGATAGGGACTCGTTTTACCTATGTTTAATATAAATTGTTAGGTAGGTATAAGGATTACTTTTACTTCATATTATTACTGTATGCACTTTTTTCTTGTATACGTTCTGTTGTTTCTATGGGTAAAATAAATGTATTCTAGAGGTATTCTATCCCAGGCCGACGTCGCCTCAGATCCTTTATCACCGTTTACGATTGATAAACGATCTTAGTAACACTTTAGAGACTCATGTCGGCGAGTTGTGGTCCATAAGGCAGTTTCATATGTTTCAACTAAACCGTTAAGTTTATGGAGTCTCGCCGCTCCGCCGACACATCCCGTCGGGGCGGCTTCACCACAACTCGCCGACATGAGTCTATAAAGCGTACCTAACTATAGTAATGCCGCCAACATACAACATACGCAGGTATGTGCCAGCGGGTTCGATGTTGGACTCCTTACAACACGCTGTTTCATTTAGTTTACCTGATTGGGTTGCGAAGGAGGTGGTGTGAGGGTGACATACTCCGCAAACTCCGCAGCGAGGGTATCAGAAGGCGTGCGAGACGCAGCCCTATGCGCACCTTCATCTTCGCACTCAGAGTCGTAGCTCGAGTCTTCGCCCCTCTCGCCGGACCAGCCCAGTGATGACTCCACATATTTCTGGAATAACGGAAAGTGTGGGTCAGTACAAAGTGGCATACTTTTAGTTAAAAAACTCTGAACCGATGTAATTTTATGGTGGCTCCTAGATCTACTGCAGCACCCAGAGTAACAGCATATTTTGTGAGCCCACTAACATATAAATTTGTTTAAATGACGAGCGTGGCCCACAGTCGTTCCCGAGTTGATCGGGGCTGTTCTGGTTATTCTGGTACCGTGAGTGGAAAACATCCATTTCTTAAAGTTTTTCAAGAATTACTTTAAATTATAGGACGTATCACGTCTTTCTCTTCAAACAGTACTTAGATAGAAATTGAAAGTAATGATTACTTACTAATTTGGATAATGTTTATTAGGATACAAATGTATGTTATAAATGTATGTTAGGCTAGGTACTAAGTAGATTAAGATTTTTTAAATCAAATGATTAAAAAAACACGTGATTTAAATCAATTATTTTTTCACTGCAATGAAAACAGAAAGCAGTCAAAAATGTATACGGAGTGCCTGAGTAGGTAGGTATACTGTTCCCCTGGAATTTCAGAGGAATCAGAGAGTCCTCAGAAATTAATAATTTTCACGAATTTTCGAAGCTTCCTTTATACATTAATTTCATAAGGTTTAAATACTGTCGTAGGTCATAGATGTGTACCTACCTACCTACAGAAAATTCTTCCTATAGCTAACAATAAATACCTATATCAAGGTACTTAATAAACCGTTAAGCCGGATCTAAAGTGCGAACGAATACGGTATATGTATTTGATTGTAAATACTAATAAAGGTAGGTACGATATACTCTGATTATCATGATAATTTACCCCCTGAACGGATCTATATGAAATTTAGCATGATGATTTAAGATATCTACCTGGACATGTTCCTCAAAAATAAATGTTGAAGGACCGATTATTTAGGAATAGCACGTGCGAAGCCGACCACTGGTAGATAGGTGATCTTATAACGGGTAACTTAGTTTACTTGTATTTTAGAAAATAACTAGTGGGTGTCTGTGTGCCATTGTATCCAGTCCCTTGCGAGTCTTATCCAGTGATTCACGTGACAGTCATCTAGCCCCAAGCTAAGCAGAGCTTGTGTTATGGGCACTAGATGACTGATATACATAATACAAGAAATAACATAGATATATATTTTTAATTATACATAGAAAACACCGGAACAAATATTTGGAGATCGTACAATAGCGTACGATATAATAAAATAAAACTTACTGTGACTAAGAATGATGCGGAATTATGAAGACACATAATTTTAAAACTTCACAACACTATTATAAAGATGATAGCATTTGTAATAGAGCCTTCGCCAAAGGACCATTAAGTTGGAATCGACCGTAAAAACCGCTCGAATGAAGCGCTTAACTCAGATGATTATCGATCAATAAGCAAATTTTACACGAGTACATCCAAAGCCGGCTCAGGACAGGGTCATGAGGGCGCCGAAGCGGATCTACAGATGATCATTGACCTTTAGCGTATGCGCAACTTGGAACGTACCGGTTGTAAATCATTATTCTACAAAATACAACAAAAATGTCTCCACCCGTGAGAAGAAGAGAAGAAAACGGATCCGTTAGAGAATTGAACCCGCAAAATATCAGTTAGTCATACCTCTAAGATCCGCGTCGAGACCAGAGTTGACGTTCCAACAAATTTAGATTCGTATTAGAACATAGAACCTTATGAACAAGTCGAATTGCATGCATACAAACAAACACCTAATTACTATGCCCTGAGCATTCATTTATCAGCAGGATCTCCACACAAATACCACTTAACCCACAACTTAATTGAAAAATAAGATGTATTCAAGAATATCAGGTTGATCTGCATATTCAAATGGGATCTCGTTGATTGGACGTTGGGAGACATTTATCAAAGGATTTTGTCAACGTTTCTGCATATTGAATTTTAAACTGCAAGTTGGCATTAATTAAAGTTCAGTAGGTCTTTGGGAGAGAACATCCGGGCGCGCTTTGCGGAAGCGACCCGCCTACCTGCGCAAAGCCGGATACAGACTTTCTAAAAAATATGGTGAGCTGAGGCAGCCCGCTCGATCGGATAGCGAACGAAGAATGATCTATGTGAGCCATCAAGCAAATAGTTTTTGTTGTCTGCAAAAGTTTCCAATGAATGAATTTTATGATTTATTGTCTGAGACTGATTTCTTGATTGAAAACCTGTACTCAATTCATGCAAATCCGTCAATTCAATATATAACCGATGGAAAAAACCAATAGCCAATCTACATACTTTGAGAACTAAAAATAGGTTTACAGGAATAACGCGTCATACGAGTTGTTTTCCAAAACGACCAATGAAACCAAAATAATTGCCCAATTCAAAAATAACGATATAATGTTCCTCGCGCCAACAACCTAATCGGGTAGGTGTTTATTTGAGGTTAATTATGATGATTTTAATAAACAAGTCGTCGTCGTGCAGCGTAGGTAAGCAAATAAAGGATTACTAAATTACCTATCGCTGTATCTGAGATAAATACTCGGATAAAAAAAGCGTCCCTATCCCTACCTAGCATAAAGGATTGTGTTTTGCGCATCATTGATTTTCTGTTTAGGTTTTATTTTCAAACGGTTTACAGGCTTCGCAACGTATCATGCTAAAGAAATTTAAAATTCTGCTATGTGTAACATTTCGACGACCTTATTAAATTCAAGGCTATTGATTTAACAGACTCTGACAGTGGGTTATTTTATTTAAAACTAGCTGCTGCCCGCGGCTTCGCACGCTTTATTCCGGAATAAAAGGTAGCATATGTCTGGCTCCGGGATACCATCTACCTCTCTGCCAAATTTCACCGAGATCCGTTCAGCCGTTCTTGAGTTATAAATAGTGTAACTAACACGATTTTCTTTTATATAGAGGTATATAGATTGAGTTTTGTGCTTAGCAAACTTGTAAGAGAATAAAAAATCCAATCAGACCATAATTGCGCAGTCAAAGCTGTATTAACTATGATGAATGAACAGCTGTCAGTATCTGTATCCATACACTGCATATCTGATACAATTAGAACAGCAATGCAATCATCCTGCATTGCATTTGTTTGCACCAATTTGATAGAATTACGTAGGAGTATAAATACTACTTTCTGTTCTGCCAATAATCTCACCGTTTGATTGATTTTGGGCTTATGATAGTCACTTGTTAGGTCAGGAATTCATTCCTGTATGGACTATATGGTCCACAATATTTACAAATCTAATTTGAATCGAATTCTTCTTTAATTATCCTCTCTTTTGGTAGCGCTCGCGCGACGTTTTTACTTAAGGTGGCAAACCGCGTACGCTTGGTTGCCGCGCGCTTGCAGCTTGCTTGCAGCTTCCGCATTTTCTTGATCTTTTTGTAGGAATACCTAGTAATATCTATAAATATCTAGATTCTCCATGAAATTTCCTACAAATAAGCATGTAAATATGCGTAAATATATAATATAAAGTGTCACTCTTTTACAGCGACTCTGCTGGTGTTACTCAGAGCTAGTCACTGACGTAACATTATGTTAGCTAAGTGAGCTGTCCTCTCGTTTGTCTATCGAGAACGTTACTGTTTACCATTTTTATGCTTGCATGTATGGGCTCAGCAAGTTCTCTCACGGCTTTTTGTAATTCAGTTTCAACAGTTCACTTACATCACCGGATTGCCTACACTTTGTAGTCGCTCGCACATTTGGGTGTCTGCGTTCAAAACACATTTTATAGTTGTTTTCTGCAATATTAAAGAGATTTCTTTTAATTTGATATAACAAACCTTCGGAATTAATACGACGCTATTAGTTATTATTGTCGTATTATGCTTCCTAAAATTGTAAAACTGATAGTAAATGACGTCAATTTAATCTAACTATTTTATCTAGTTTATTGTGTGGGCGTCAGTAAAGGGCAAAAGTAGTTATTTTCATGTAATCCGAGAGCAAATTAACTGGGGTTATCGTCGCCGTGCGTCATTTTGCAAACTTTGGTCCTTGCCTGTTTTTGTTTTCGTTATTCAGTCTCTTATCGGTTGATGAATGTGCTTATATCCTGATGGTTAATTGCAGTTTCGATCATTGATATAGTGGACACAGCAAAGGATGTGGTTGGGCCGATAAATTGCAGAACTCAACTTACGAAATATTTTCAATATAACCCCACTCTAAAATTCAACTACATTTACCGCAAACTTTGATCAATGGGCACATTTGCTCCTATAACAAGTCTGCGGGTGAGCGAATACAAATCAGTTCCGTTTGCAGAGGAGAAATTCTATCGCTGTTGGTTTGTCAGAGATAACAACGTCCAATAGGGTGGTAGTGTTCGGGCTACGTCGGCGCGCGCCACCTCGTGCGATGTGGCGTCAGAGTCGAACAGGATGCTACCAAGCGACACACTTGAACAACACATACTCAATGCATACCTACAACACATCAGTGCCACGCAAACTGTCGTTTCACAATAACAATTTATTGTATAATAAATGGCTCTTCGTGGTAGCTTCAGTTTTCTCATTCCCTTCTTTATTTACAACTATACAATCCTTCGCCTCTTTCTTAATCAATTTACGTAGGTATAGCTAGCTTACCTACACGGACCGGCAAAACTAAATCACACTTTTAAAACTTCAAATCATGGTAAATGTAATTATATGGGAATCAACTTTTAAGACTTTGACAACATTATGAACAACGAAAAATTAAAAATAAATTATCGAAATGTTATGAAAATATAGTGCTATCATTTGCACTATTTAACCAATTTTTAGGCTTTTATTTTTTCTAAACTGTAGAAGTTAGAGATTTAAAATCAATAAACACAGTCCATTGGTTTGATGAATCGGTAATTAAATTTTTTCAGGCAACCAATAAGATCGTTCAGTCAAGAAGTCATTATCTTTGACGTGATTGTAAATAATGTCTGTCGCTGACCCTGTACTGTATATTCAATGAGCAAATGATATCATGAGCCATGGTATTATAAAAACCAGATTAGACTTTCGCGAAAACGGATCGTTCAGTGATCAGGGAAAAAGCTGAGCCACAGAACTTTTAAGCCCTATTTTCTTAAAAAATTTCGTGGCTGAGTTAGAAACTCAACTTGGCATTATACAGACAAGCGAGCACATGTTATATTTACACGATTAGGTATTTAATTCCGGTTTTTTACGACCAGAAATACAAATTTTACACACAGCTTTAATATTTGAAGACAAATAAGTATGCGTATGAAATTTATAGCCGAATTTATGTAATTTTTAACGTTTGCTGCCACTAGATAATTTACAACCTTTATTAAGCATAGCGTTTACGAGTATTACGAGACACTCGTACACTCATAATTTTAGAGTACAATTTAACGAATAGTTAAACAATACTACGCCAATATTCACAATTGAAATATTTGCATAATGATTAATATTTAGTCTTATAATATTGATAGAGATGATGTCAACAGGGTTCGTTATCAGATGTATTATTATTTTGTTGTCTTGTCGTCACAAACCATAAAAAATGAGCCCAGTAGTTTTTTTCTGTGATACCTACTTATTGACATTGTATTACATCAGAGCATATACCGGATATACTTAATAGACTACTTGCACTTTGTAGTTTCAACAAAAAGTTGCGAGATTAATTAAAAATAAATAGGTAAGGTACGGACTACGTTGTTCAAATGTAATCGGTATATGATTTTTCAGATGTTAGCGTCCTCCTCCAGAATTATTCCAGTTTTTTTTTCATTTCGAAAGTTTAAGTTTGAATTAGTGTCTACTATAAGTGGTTTATGCGACGTGCAACAACGGTTTTGAATTAGGCTTTAACTATTATGTAGGTCCTTCGAGCCGGATCAACGGCGAAGTCGTTATGTTACAAAAAGCAAGAGGAAAAACTAATTGCAGTTCTTACGAGGGTTTCCCGTGCGCTAACGCCATTATAATATCTAAGTCCAGTACTTTGATTTAAATTGAATGGAAAGTGAAGTGATTTATATTCTGTTTGTTTGTTTTTGCGAAACATCCGCAACGTAACCTTCACTCGAATAATAAAGACATGTCTTAGGCATAATGGGTTTGTATTCGTAAAGTAAGTAGTATTGGTGACATGAGAAACGCTGGACAAATTAATACATAGTAGCAACATTAGCAACAAATTCAAATTGATGACTCTACGACAAAATTAATAAAAATGTTTCGCGGGAATCAAAATTAATTTATTACGGGACTCATCCGGGATTGGTATTGATATGGACTGATCCATGTCAATACCAATCCCGTAAGAGTCCCTAGAGCCACCTATAGGTTGTTTGCGCAGTCTGCATTTAGCTCAACAGTTTGAATTGTTAATACTAGTTCTCATTTGTTTCTATTATTAAGCTGTAATTTTCTTTGTTATAAAAGATACAATTAAATATGTATTTATCAGACTGTTAATCTAAAATCTAAGTACTATGCAGAAATCAGGAAACCCACACGCTTTTCGGCGAACGTTATCTATTTAACTAGTCCAAATCCGTGAACAGAAGATATCGTAGATAAGTACGCTATAACTAGGGCTCCCGGAGGCGGAGTGAAAGTAAACTGACGCTGCTGCGACACTTCGGTGCAACTGATGAACACTCAACAATTAACTTCACTGCTTTCACAATACAAAAACTAATGTCTCACGTATGCCGTGATTACGAGGTAAGTTACTTGTATGATGTAGTGACACTAGAGAAACTTTAGTAGGTAGGTAAGATTAAGAATTAAGATTGATTGATTGAAGAGAATGATAAAGAATGAGTTTTTCAGGATATGAAAGAAGAAGAAACATCGACGATCATAAAAACAAAACTCCGTGTACAGGTAGGTAAGATTAAGAATTAAGATTGATTGATTGAAGAGAATGATAAAGAATGAGTTTTTCAGGATATGAAAGAAGAAGAAACATCGACGATCATAAAAACAAAACTCCGTGTACACGGACGTTCAAGCACTGCCCACAGTAATTAGCATACCTACATGACGCTAACGAACCGGCTCTACTTCCGGGATCGTTACATCTGTATGAATGAACATCAACAAGAAACGTGAACAACTGTTGAGAACTGTCCGCGAGAGTTTCGCGCTCACCTGGGAGTTGTCAACCGCGAACATAGTATCGTGTTAGTGCGTGCGAGTTTGCATGTCGCTCACGTGGGAGCGTTCGGCGCGGGCGTGCTTCGCGAGAGTACTGAGTGTGAGCCGTGCTGTGAGCACACCTCCGCGGTCCACGCACGCCCGCAGAGTGAAGGGGAGCGGGCAAGCGGGGCGCCGCCAGATCCGGGTTGCGCCCACTGCACCCGCGGCCCCCAAACCAACGGAGCGGCGGCGGCGCGATCCGCTGACCTCTCAGCCGAATATCGCGGATCATCGCAGGAAATCATTTCGTTAAACAAGATTTTTATTACTTTAAAAAGTAAGATACTACTGCTTTTGCTGCTAGTGAAAAACCAGAAGCTTATATACCTATGTAATTTTAAGCTTTTGCCAAATGTATACCTTTATGACTTTTCGCAGTGTACAAAGATAATGTAGAAGGGTTTAATTAAATCATGAGCTGCTTGTTAACTGCCCAAACCAAGATTGAGGACACTAATTCTTTACCTACAACAAATTGAGAGAAGGATTTTCCCATTGTTAAAACCCAGATTAATTTTCCTCTAAACCAGCATTGAGAGCACAATCTAAAATCCAAATACCACTGCCTTGATGTGTATTTTTTATTCTTGTCACTTCCAGTCCTGACCATGACGGTTTCTTATAAATAAATTCATCAAGCTGCATAGGAAGTAACATTCCCAAATAATAGAACAAATACAATTATTAAACCTCAGTGTTGAACAAAACACAAATGAATCTGAAGACATAAAGCATAGAGAAAACTTTTCTGATATCTGTGGAGAAATAAGAAAATGGGAATCTGTTT
Source organism: Eupithecia inturbata (assembly GCA_963662085.1). NCBI lineage: Eukaryota > Metazoa > Arthropoda > Insecta > Lepidoptera > Geometridae > Eupithecia > Eupithecia inturbata. Next base: position 9,374,225 of record OY759195.1, read on the forward strand.
AACAGCTAGATGATGTAGTGTGGATTGTCCAGAATTATTTATTTATTTATATTAAGATCTGTAATTTTCCTATTGTTGTCTGAAATAAATTAATACTTATTATTTTTATCAGAGGTATAACTTGGCATTATTTACGTATTATTATTAACTTTCATATAAAATAATAATACAAATGAATAATGCTGGACAATCCACACAGCATCATCTAGCCCCAAGCTAAGCAAAGCTTGTGTTATGGGTACTAGATGATGGATATACATACTTATTACAATACACTTTTATGTAGATATCCATTGTTTTTTGTGGGACAAATAACTTTAGTAATTATATTTTTTTTTAATAACAGCAAATTATCTTTTATATTGTTGCTTGTTCAAGGCTTTCAAGCAGGGCTTTGCTGTTTCAAGGTTGACAAGCAATACAACTGATAGGCTCACATTATTTATACCAACTTCTCAGCTTCTCACATGCTTTTCCAGGATAAAAAGAAGCCTATGTCAGTTCCCAGGATACAATTTACCTCCCTGCCAAATGTCAATAAGATAATGTTCAGCCGTTTAGACATGAAAAGGTAACAGACATACAGGGATACAGAATTACTTTTGCTTTTATAAGATTAGTATGGATTAAAACCCAGTAGGGGGAACCTATAACTGTTTAGTTACCTGCCTACATGGAAACAAGTATCCACAGACTTTATAATTTGAAATATATTTAGGATATTCATGATACAAAAATGTCTGAATTTCAAACAATGGATTAGTCTATTTATTTAGTTTTTTTCTATATAAACATTAGTACTTACATTTTCCGACTGGTTTTAGCAGATTTGCTATTTAGCAAAACTTTAGCGTCCAAAATCCACTAACTTATGGAAAAAATCATTTGCCTTGAGTTTCTGTTGCTTTGCTGGCTTTCTAAAGAGAATAAGAAAAACTGGTTCTTTGTTGTTTTTATTAAAATAAAAGTGTACACACTGAAGCTACTGGTGAACTTGATTTTCATACCTGAATTCGTCCAACTAACTCCCGAGGATCGTAGCTCCCATCTGCTGGATTCAGCTTAAATAACACGTTAAAGTACACATATTCTGGTTTTTCTTTGGAAACAATAGTCTTGTCCTCAGATAACGTGACATAATAAAAAGTTTCGACTAAATTGTAATACTTCGAGTAAAACTCATTCAAACAAAAACGCGGCACTGCTACTTTGTGGTCCGTATCGCGAGACATTATACCCCTGTCGCGGCTGAACCAACAAGACACTGCTATCGCATTATTTTCAATAAAAACAATTAGAAATACACAATCAAACACATCACCAGCACAATTTCAACCAAAATCATACGATTTGCGATTGCGAAGTGCGAAGAAAGGAAATAACTTCTTTCAACAACAAACGTCAAACATTTGTCAAACGTCATTCATTCTTATGTCAAATAGCGGTGTTTTTATGCGATAGATCGTCTAAATCATTAGTCGATTCATTTTAGACACTGCAGCTTTGATGATTTTTTTTTGATACTAAGATTATTTATGATGTTTTGTTCTAAAGTATACCTATTCTATCTGGTACTTAAACATAACTAGGTAGCATAATATTATTATTACCTATTTATTTTCCTTAAACATCCTACGAGTTAATTGGGTTTTATTAGTTTCATTAGGTAGTGAATATTATTGAAAAAAAAAACATAGTGCAAAATACTTTTTAATTAAATTCATAATATGTTACGCCCCTTAATATTTTTTAGAGGGTTATATTTAGTCTAAAGGTATTATAAACAACCATTCTCTCCTCCTTCATCCAGGCTTGAGACTGGCATCGAGGTACCTTATCCCCATGGCGGAGTTATGTGGCATCAATAATAATTTCACAGTAATATTTACACCAACCTACCTATAGGTATACCTGCAACAAAAATATAAAATAAAATTAATAAAACGTACCTACAGCTACTAACTTATAAACATTATTACGTCATTTATTTTCTATTAATTATGGTTCACTGTCCAGATCCCGTAGGTATAATGGACTGTTTGTAGAAAGCACTATGTACTAGTTCACAGCCTATAAGCGGGCTGCGAGCCGACACATTTTGTAATCACGCTTGGCTTTGTGGACTTAGAAGAATTACTTATATTTTATTCGGACTTTACAGGACATTCAATTTTGACAAAAACAACACTGTGCTTATGAGCTATTTACTCTCTGATGCTTTGATAATGAACCTGATATGAGATACAAATCCTTTTGTATAGTATAGGTATTAACTAAGCGGAGCTATCGCTAATCTAGGTGGGTGCATACCTAACCAAGCAGTTTAGCAGTTTTTCATCCCAAATGGTTTAACTGTTGTCAATTTAATAATCGTCAGACTCTGAATCGGACGTCGTCGGTTGAACATTTTCACGATTCTTTTTGCTAGACCGTTTTTTCTTGTTCTTTTCACGAGTCCGGAACATTTTGCTTTCATCAGCACATTTTGTTGTTATACTTGTTCTGGAAAAGTAAATTCGATTATGACGTCTTCGGCATTCAATTAACAGAGCTCTACCTAATGTTGACGTAAATATGATGTGTTTTTAATGGATAGTTACCTGACAACATTTTCGGGAACACGACAACGTTCAACGACTGTTTGTACAATATCGTGCACTAATTTTGGATCCAGTTTTTTCTTTGCCGGCTTATTGGGAAAGGCTGGCGATGGCTTTCCAGTTAAAGAATGCGTTGCCAAAATTCTGAAATAGGAAGAGCAAATTATTATTTTGAGTGCAAACCATATGCTACTAAAATAAACAGCTATAGTAGCCTATAGTGCGCTTCTCACCCAACGTAATTTTCAGTAGACAGCTAGGCCGTATTTTAATAAATCCGAGTTTATTTAAGTAAGTTTAATTTTAGTAATTTGTCAGGGGCCGCGGAAATACTCCATGACTGAGTATTTTGATCACCTTCCTCCAATTTCCGGCTGCGGCTTCCTCCGGTCAATTGAATGCAGTTGTAAAACCTTTTTTAAGATTATGTTTTTCCAAATTTAACAACACTGTAACATTTTTTGCACGCGTAATTTTTTCGGATGTTTGAGGAAAAGTATGCAAGTAGACCTATGACAAAATAAATGATAGCGAGCCCCAAATATTTTAAAATTACGGTGGTAGTTAAAAATCTATGAATACACTACACATAACGGCGAGCGAAGACAAGGAAGCTAAGACGACGGCGAGTGGAGATAGCTGCATAATTTTTGCGATTTTTGTCGGCGATCAACAAAAGAGTTAGGAATACAAAATAAACCGCCATGTGCGAGTCGGCTCGCACACAAAGGGTTCCGTACCGTAAAAATCAGGCAACTTTTTCAAAGAACATCAAATTTTCAGTTGTGCGGAGACCCCTTTAAATTTTCAAGTTTATTTTATTTTTAGATAGATAGATAGATATAGTTTATTGTCAAACAGATTAGATGTTTTTGGTTAGTAGTGTCTTAAATCCTATGTTAGGTTTATCTAGACACTAGAGTTTGTTGTTATTACAGTTAAAGTGTAAAGAGTTACTTATTTAAAGAAAGTTTCATTAGCCTACCTATTGACGTTCAAGAGATACAGCCTTGACAAATTAGGAGCAAAAAAGGCAAAAATAAAGGTATAGAAGATTTTATGATTTTAAGGTAAAAATCGTTGATCCTGAAGATTCTGGTAAGGGTAATGGGACAAACTCATTAAATTATTGTATTGTCATCGGTCCTTGATAAATGTGCAAAGTTTCAGTTCAATCTGAAGTTTTCAAAGATTCCGTTTCCAACAAACATACATACAAGTGGAACTAATAAAAGCGTGTTAAAAATATTCTGACGCTCTGCTCTCAGACAATTTTTTTTAGTTACAAGCCCTTTTTAATTTAACAAAAAACAAAGCTCTGTGAAGGATAGCACAGAGAAACTTTATTTACCAGGTAGAAGTTAGGCCAGATAGTAAATGCAAACCGCGGGGCTTAGCCATCCCTGTTTGATTTTGGGGCACTTGCCTCCCCCCTCATCTCCCCCCGCACCACACTTCGGCAGCCCCTGGCGGGTGTGGCTGGTTACACCAACAATGTAACACTGGCGTTCAGTAACATTATATGGAGGCTGATGAGCTGATAAGTTGGTGGCACTGTAACTTCGCCTTGATACAGCTGTAGGTAATAAATTTGATTTGTACCTACCTGCGTGAAAAAACAGCTGTAAGTAATTTCCGAGTAGCACTGGAATAAGAATTCCAATTTATGTGTTTCAGTAATCTTGATGGCACTGTTGCGTATCCATCCCCGATCGGTACCTGATGAAAAGGATATTCGTAAAAATTTTGTAATATCCTAAATTACCTACTCAATTTTTTTTTTAATCTAGGTGCTTATACAGGGTGTTTGGTGGAACGATGTAGGGATTTAAGAACCAAGGGACCCATGTCATCATTTTAAACAAAAGAAAAAAATCTTTTTCTTTTCATAATAACATAATAATGTGGTTTAAAATGATCACATAGGTACCCTTAATCGGCTCCTTCAATCCCTACATCGTTCCACCAAAACCCCCTGTATATAATAAGTAAAGATAGATAGGTTATTTATTACTTTATTGCGCCATCAATACATAAAACAACGAAACAAGAACAAGGAAGGCAAGTTAAAGCTGTGCTTGTAGTTAAATAGGTATATTACAAAGTGCCAAGAAATTGGTGTACCTACCGAGATACTAAATATAGAGGTGATACTACGCCTACCTACAAATATCGTTCTGAATACGTACCAAATCGTTCGAATTTGTGTTGTGATTGGATAAAACTGCGTTATAAACCACATTTCTGTTTGTTTGACGACTGCGAATATCATTGCACGCTGAGCTGTCGAAGCCCGATGTCCGAGAATATTTACATTCGTTCGTATAACCTAAATTCTGAAATATAAAAATAATGATAAAATTATTACGGTGTATTGATCTTTATTAACTAAAACCAAGTAGGTAGTAATAAAGTAGGGGTCTCTCTATAGTCTATATTATTGTAACTACCTACTGGATGGAACCCAGCTAGATAGCATTAATACATAGGTGTTTGTCTTGTTTTAATTATTGCTTTTTCATTATTTCATTTACATATGTTTGTGTGATTTTCGCGAAGAGTAAAAGTTAAAAAGGTAGGCCTTTGCCGTGCCTTTGCCCAACAATGGAGAACTAACAAAAAAACCAACATTTTCCTGAATAAATAATGAAGGTTATACAAATTTAAACGCATTGTCAGCGAATTCTTAAGGACTAGGGTCTAGCTACCAGCTAATTATTATCAATTATTCTTCCGTACTAGCTTTATTATCATTATTTTGTATTGAATCTACCATCTGGAAATCTGGATCCTCCTTGTTGTTTTCATAGGACACACTCAAATCCCTTTCAGTTGTTTCAAAACTGGCTTCGTCCATCGATTTATCCAATGAATTTTTAATTTGAGCTTCCAATGCCTTGATTCGATCACGTAGATTTTTTATAGTTGATTCCATCAATAGTATATTTGGATTAAAGTAATTGGCTTCCGTTTGTGATCCTGCATCGCAGGTTTTAATTTCATAAAATATTTCTTTGCCGTATTGCTTGCTTACAGGCGCTGAAGTATTTTTATTAGAATTTCTTCCATGCGACAGAGATTGATGTTCGCCTTGAACATTTTTCCGATCACTATTATGGCTAGCATTTCTCAATCTTTCAGGCGTTATTGGAAAGTGCGTGCTCGTTTTACTAATAGTTTTGCTCCCGACGTTGTTTGCCTAAAAAAACAGTATTATCATAGGGATGTAATGCATTTGAAATATCCTACTAATTTAACGAACATTATTGTAATGCAATGCAAAAGCATAACGCAATCGTAATTGAAAAAAATAAATAATTTAACTTACCGGGACATCAGAAGCAATGAAGCAGCTCAATATTAACTGGGCTGCTTTTTCTATGTCTTCCTTGCTCTCATTGTCTCGCCAGCCAGCAGTAACTGTGATTGGGCAATAACATGCAAAAATCATATAATTGAAGTGAAATTTACCTGACAATGATTGATTAACTATCTAACGTTTTATAGTTATTTTCTGATAATTTTACTTATAGTACTCACTACAGTCTGTCTACTTGTATACTCCAAGGTAGGGCCTGCTCTTAGCACAGCATCATTTGAAATCAGAAATAAACAAGAACGGGTAAAAGTAATAACAGAAAATATTATTACCAAAATGACAATAAAATTATCAAAGCATTAAATCTATTTATTTATTGCGCGAACCCACAGAAATCTAAATAATGATTATTCAGATTTCTGTGGGCGAACCTAACGGGTTTGGAAGTCAAACTAGGTAGGCCTAGATCTAGATCTACTCACGAGATCCCCGTGGTAGAAAACTGGAATTAGGTAGGTACATAAAATTCAACATTTTATATTTGGTTCCTTGAATGTGAAAACATGATTGAGAAAAAGATAATAGGTACGATAAAAAGAAAAACATATTCCTAATTTGGTCGAGATCTCAGGTAGGTACCCTGCGGTCTATTGAAACGAGCTATGTTTTGATTCGTAACATACGCACACACCTATCACTACTACTAATTATTTGGTTCCTTGAACCAGTTTCTTCTTAAGTTGTTTAGTTTTCTTGTAAATAAGCAAAAACCTGATTATTGCGCTTACGCCGTTCCAATAACGTATGCTCTGTCCAGCGAGCGGGACAGGAGCGTGCATAGGAGCGCCTATGCACGCGAAATTCTAAGCCTATCCTTTTCATAAAATGGCGCGCGTTGCGCCCTCTTTAGTACCGCGTTTAAGTATTAGAAAAAAAAAACTCACATGGTGTTGGAGTAATATTAATATTACTCTGCAGATCTAAAAGCGCTTGCGCAGCATCGTAATCCGTGTTTTTTGCACCTCGTCGCGGCCCCACACCAATCGTGGCCATTTTAACTAAAACGAATTAAAAAATATATAAGAGTAGGTACCTACACTACTTACGTAGTAGCAATACAAGTTATAATGTACTTCCCTCAAAAAAGACAGTTGATGTAAGAACGCAAAATGAAATAGAGAACATAAATAGGTACCTACCTACCTAGACTTTGTCTACGACCTAGGCAATTTAATTAAACTATAGAACTTACCTACGTCTCGATAAGAATCTAGTTGTCACAATAATTGTCACACTTAATATTTCTGAGTAGGTACATCCACCCACAACGAAATACATCAGTAAACTAAGTTACAATTGAAGGAAGCTAACCATTATTTATGTAAAACTCTGCTGACCATAAATAAAACACCACGTTTTGCGTTACTGAGCCAACTATCAGGTAGAAAATTAAATCCTATACAATTTCTCCAAGGCCTTATTACCCCCTGGCCATTGTCCTTGCAAATGTTTTTAGAAGCACACAGTAAGTTTGAATAGTACCTATTAGACAATGAAAATCTTATTGTTTCTTAGTAAGAATATATTGGAAGAACGAGAATCACAGATGTTCAACTACCTACCTTACCTCCCGATAAGAAAATAAAACTAGCCAAGTGTAACTCAGCTCGCACACGAAGGGTTCCGTAACATGGTACGGATGGTTTCTTTGTTTGTTTCAGTTTTGTACGAAGGCACAAAACTGAAACAAACAGAAACCCTAAAAAACAGAAATTTTTAAAAACCACACTCATCCAAGTACGACATCGCCCGAGGTCGAGGTTACTTAACTTCGGTGATCGGTATTCAACTCGGTATGGACGTTAGCCCCCATAATGATGTAATTTATTAAATTTTTAAGTGTGTGTGAAAATTTAACTTGTCAAACTTTTACGGTTCAAGAGATAGGTACAGCAGCGATTATTGAGGTTGAGCAAAAAACGCAGATAAAAATATGTTTTTTGTATGGACACTTCCATACCCTTTACTTTCAATATTTATTAATTTTTATTATTTGTTGTTAAAGCGGAAAAAATAAACACACTCTGTGACAGCTGTGTACTTATTACGGTTCATGAGATACAGTCCGTTGACAGATGGGCAGACGGGTAGACAGACAGCGGAGGCAAATTCTAATTCAAAGTGCTTTAATTTATTTCCTTTAGACCTTACAGGACTCTTGGACACGTCACAAAATTCAAATTACATAAGTAAAACTAGGAAATAAAGTGATCACTTTAATTTTTGTTCACTTCAATCTTTTTAAGGTAAAGTAAAGAAGCGAACAAGAAACCTTTACCTTGTTAGGTTGTTACTTTACGACTTGGAGCAAAATTTGCCCCAAGCTTTTTTATCCTCTAGGGATAATCTGATATTTTGTTGTAAGCCTTTTTACAAAGGATGTTTGTCAATTTGTTTGAATTTATTTATTGAAAATTTTTTCAACTGTTTGGTATATTGTTGTACAATTGTATACATTGCCCTTTAAAAGATACATAAATCTTGTGTGTGTAGCCTAGTTGTGGGCACAGCGAGTTTATTCTTATTTCTAGTATTTTAATTATGTATGTCGCTATTTTTAGGGAACCGATTGATATTCCTATGAGTGTACCACAAGTTTAATAAATATATTGATATGGAGTGTACCACAAGTTTAATAAATATATTGACATGGGGTCTTATGTTTATTTCTTTAATTTTTTTACGTAGGATTTCTCTGGGACCCATATTATAGATAGCACGAACAGCCCTCTTCTGCAGCACAAATACGGTGTTAATATCTGCAGCGTTCCCCCACAGCAGTATGCCATAAGAAATAACACTATGGAAGTAGCTGAAATAGACTAGTCTAGAAGTATAAACGTCTGTAAGATGACGGATTTTTTTGACTGCATACGCTGCAGAACGAAGTCTCTTCGATAGCTTGTCTATGTGTGGGCCCCTTGTTGTGTGAAGTTCACTGTCTAGGGTTATTCCTAATAATACGGTACTGTTAACAGTTTCTAACGTTTCTCCTTTGACGTTTACATCAGCCTTAACTTGTTTTCTATTAGGTAGAATAAATCTTATACATTTCGTTTTGGTTTCATTAAGCAAAAGGTTATTGACACTTATCCAATGGACTACTGTTGAGATTGCATTATTCACATCGTAGAAATTTGTGTTTTGTCGTTTCATTTTATGAAGAATCATCAGCAAGTCATACGATCTCGTGATTATCCTTTACAAGATGAGGCAGGTCGTTAATATAAACTGAAAATAGGAAAAGACCAAGGATAGAACCCTGTGGTACACCCATTGTAACTACAGACCCCGAAGACCGTTTCTCATTAATCTTTGTATCTTTTATCACTCAAGTAAGATGTAAGAAGATCCAAAGAGGTGTCTCATAATCCATAGTGATGTAGTTTCCTGATTAATGTTTCCTGATTAATGTTTCATGGTGTACGCAATCGAATGCTTTTGACAAGTCGCAAAAAACACCTACCAGCATCTTGCGGCTTCTCCCAAGCATCAAAAATATGCGACACTAACTCAACACCGGCATCAGTAGTTGACCTGCCGCGAGTAAACCAGAATTGCTTACCATACAGCAGGTCATTGCCATTGAAATGTCTAAGCTAATGTAAAATAAGTTTTTCAAAAACTTTGCTGCATGAGACACCTGCTAAATGATGCTTCGCAGTACTGATATTGGTCTAGAGTTAGTGGGGTCAGACCTACAACACGATTAATACAGTGGTATTATTTTACTACATTTCATTAGATCAGGAAATACGCTACAATTAATAGATTCATTGAATATATAGATCTGGTGCAATAGTATCAATTAATTACAATTCATTAATAAAAACAAATTAGAACTAGTATTTACAATTGAAACAATTAAGCTAACTAGGATAACTAACATTAATCAATTAGTAGTTTAACAATTCTAACGGAAATGTCCCAGAGATCTGCAGTTTTCTTTATATATAAAAGTCTAAAGGCTTTTTTAATATTTTATCGACATGGTTGAATTAAAGTTTATTTTCGGATTTAGGTACATTTTCTTTAAGTAATGTAATGACTAAAGACGCAGCGATTACTTGAGAAGAGTTTAGACACTTTGTAGTAGAGATTAGAATTTCAGTAAAAAAGTTTTCAAATGCTTAGGCTACTTCAACGTCATTTTTGGTTGAACAATCATTAATCTTTAAATTGTAATCATTAACGTAGGTACTGACAGTCCTTTCCAGTCTCCCTATTTATTATTTTCCACGTCGATTTTATTACATTTTAACTTTTTCTAATTTTCAAGCTAATTTAATTTGATTTTGCTATTTGATAATCTTTTCTAATTTTTTTTGAGTAGTTTTTTACTTTTTCTTTGAACTCCTGGCTAAAATTGTATTGTTTTTCACTATACAGTTCATACAACTTTTGTCTACTCTTATGTAGGTATATGTACCTACTGTTGCCCGCTCACTAATGTTGAGACCATGATCGATTTGAGTGTAAATATTGAATGGAACGCATTGGTGAATTTATTAAAAAACTACAATAAGACTCATTTGGGTTGATATATTGTGAGTAATTAGGTGATGGTTTAGAATCCCAATCCAATTTCAACCGTTCAAATCGACTTGTGGTCACAGAATGTATTTAATTTTTTTGACACAATTTTTATTTTATTTTACTTGTATTTCTAATTTTATTAGTTGACCTAAGTGGTCTGATTTTAAATTGCTTATTATTTTTTACTAACAATTTTTTCAGTATGGCAATCAAATATTATTATCTATACATTTTGCTGAGGTTTCAGTTATTCTAGTAGGTTCCATAAATATTGGCCTTAGATTACGAGTTAAATAATAAATTAGTTAATCTACTACTGAAGGAGTATACTTCTTAAAAACCAATATTAAAGTCCCCACATACCATGAGATTATTATTAGATTTTGATATTTTACATAAGATACCTACATCCATATTTTTTTCAAATATTTCAAAAGAAGCTGACGGTGGGCTTAGTAATAGTGTCCCGTTTTCACCCTTCGGGTAAGGAACTCTAAAAATAAACTAACTCTCATTACCAGGGCCCTCTTAAAATCGATATGCGAATATTTTTTTGACAAAGAATGTAAAGAGGTATGTATTTACAAATTAATTGACAAATGTGTTTAATTATAGAAAACTTAGAAAAACAAAGCGAGCGGAGTAAAAGTGCCTATTAGAGGTAGGTAATAATTTCATTATAATTTTTTACATGGTTTTTACATGGTTTATCATTGTTTGGTAAGAAAATCATAAACCTACCTACTTACCTACCTTCACTATTCTATTACTGCTGATTATAGCGGCGCGGCAGCTTGCTTTCACAGCTGTTCAAGGCAGTCAAATACTCAGTCAGAACATAATTATTGTTAAAAGTTTATTGCAGTGTCTTCTTCTAAACATTCAATTTTTTTTTGTTCAAACCTATTTAGGGTCGGCTTACCCAGGGGTGCCTTGATTCCATTTCATTGTTAAATCTCTACCTGCGTGCATGCTAGGCAATTTCAAAATATAATAGACAGTGGAATTTTGTAGCTGTTAGGGCACAGTCAACTGTACATCTCAAATTATTATCAAATTTTTGATTAAATTTCTTTTGAAGGTATTAGAATGGTACGAATGTGGCTTCTGGTCGAGTGGCTGGATGAAAAAAATGTTATTCCTTCGTACGGTATCGTAAATATAGACACGTTTAGCTTCAAAGAAAATGATTTGCAGCCGGGAAGGAAAATATTCATTACGCTGAAACTCAACGAGCCACGCGAAGCGCAGATAATTCGGATCTCAGGTTAGTCTCGGGCTTTCTATGGAACCTACTTTCTAATAGGTATTATTTGAACATTCGTAACGTTATCTTTTTATTTCTAGATAAGAAGAGCAGTGTTCAACAACATAAAGAATTTTTGGAGCGTCAGGATAAACAAGTGAAAAGCGTACTGCAGCTGTGTATGCGCACAATCAAAGAAGTCAAGTCAGAGCAGGTATGAAAAATTATGTTATATTTTATAGTAGTCATGCATAATTGAATAGGAAGACTTTTTATAGTACAAAAATAGAATTTTAGATAAATACAGTGTTTTTTTAACTGGGACAGTACGGGGGCACCCATAGCCAGACGAGATACAGGTATTTTGAAACATCAGCTCCTTTTTGGAGAAAAACATTTCGGCATCAAACAAATTTTGTTGTCGTGAGTAGCGCCTTAAAACGAATAAAATTGGTAAAAAATAATTTGGATCCAATCGACTCAGTCCCTGTAAGGATTATTTTATTGTATCGGATGAAAAAAATCTGAGCAGCGGTTGTTAGTTAAAATGTATTCTCATACAACAGGACAAAGCAAAATTCCTCCAACAAATATCATATCTAGTAGATTCTAATTGCACATTAAAGAACTACACAGACCTATAACCAAGTCTGATTTTCATTTAACTGTTGGTGTGCGATACCTACTACATATTAAAATAATTGCTGTTAAGACCTACCATGGAACATTACTTATATAGTGAAAAGTATTGAACCTGGCTGTGGAAGAAGTGGTTGATACCATTCCATTAAGAGATTTAAGTAATGCCATCTACCAACAGGATGGTACACCTCATAATAGTACAACCAGTAAAAGGTAAGTATATGAGCATTTTCCTGACCGTTGGATGCGCACATAATGGTCTAATTAAATGGCCACCACGTCACGGTAATGATATTAGTGGCTGTAGGTAGTTATTTCAAGGACAGGGCCGAGTCATTATACTGTATAGATAACATGACTACGTTCACCCGACAGACGCCGATGAACTTTTTAATGGGGCTACCTACAGGGTCGTATTTACGAAACTCGGTACAATACCGTTCAAGAATTAAAATACGCAGTCCACCACTCATGATTGTCGGCCACTAAAAGATTCACCACTCATGGTTGTCGGCCACTAAAAGTGTTTTGAAACGTGCCCGTACCTGCATACAGCAACATAGGAGCCATAACGAACATTATTGTGTTAATTTTAGTACCGTTTTTGCACCAAATGAATAAGAAATTGTTTGTGAAAACATTTGATTACATTTGACTAATTTCCGCTGCTCAGATTTTTTTCACCCGATACAATTAAATGATCCTTACAAGAGACAAAGTCGATTGGAATCAAAAAGGTATTTCTTACCAATTTGATTCATTTTAAGACGCTACTCACTGACCAAAACTTATTTAATGCCAAAATATCTTTCTCCAAAAACGAGCTGATGTTTCAAAAGAAACTGCACCTGTATCTCCTCTGGTTATGGGTGTACTGGACGAGTTAAAAAAACACTTTAAGTAGGTACGTATGTAACTGCTTAAAAAAAATCATCTTTATTACAGTATTCCGCGAATGCAGATAATGTTCGTTGTAATAATATAAGCCCGCCAAATCATCTACCCCATGTCGTACCTGCTCATAGCGAAAACAGCGCCAGCGATGATGATGAGTCTGAAGTAAGTCGGCGCACATTCATATTATTTACCTACCTATATTCAGATTGCATGGGTACTAAATAATATACTTAATATATGTTTTATTACAGCAACTACTCAATCATCGCAGCCGTATATCAAAGCTGAAAGTCAAGAGAGAGTCTGGCCCTCCAGTTAGCAGAAGCAGCTACAGCAACAGACCGGTACGAAGCCCTATCCCGACCGAAAGGCGCCGTTCAATGATAAGCAGCACCCCTTTACCTGGCAATCGGGCAAAAGAAATTACCAAGCTCTATTTCGATCAAGGAACACAAACAGAGAATACTTCTTTACAACCACCACTAGCGAAAATAGAAGAAATGGAAATGGTTGTTCAGCAGTTATACGGGCGTTTTCTAGCTCTAGTATTGAAAGTTAACAACCAAAACACTTCTATTGATGTTTCTGAACCAGAAAATAATGATGTCTCGTATATGGATCCCACGCCGATTTATAATGAAGCTTGGGTTCCGAGAAACAACGTCGAATGCGATGATCAGGGGGAACCATCACACAACGTAGAAGAACTCTATGAAGATCAAGCAGTTGTAGAACATAATACTGAAGCAAAGGTCAATGTTAAAATGGAGGATGATCGATCAATGAATAAAGAAAATACGGCACGTGTTCGAAGAATGTCAGCACAAACAACAGGAACTGAAATGGTAATACATCGTACCTATGTATTTATTATAAGTCTAGATGTGCCTTCAGCTTCGCCCGCGTAGATTTAATATATATTTTGTTATAAATTACGTGTGTATACTTTCACATAGATTTAGTAAAAAGCTGTTATTTTGATATTACAAACAGACACCAATTTTATTTATTAGTAACCAACCAGCTGCGCCCACGGCTTCGCTCGCGTGGAAATTGATTGCACACCAGCTAGGGGTAGTTTTGTAAAAATAAAAAATACGTGAATCATTATTTACTTTATAATTTATTACGAATCACAAACTTTAATGACCCAATGTACCACTATTCAAGAAAATTTAAAAAATCCTGAAATACGTGTTCAATAATTTTGTATTCTTAGTATTCTCTGTAAGTTTCAAGCTAATTGGGCCAGAGTTACAAAAAACACCAAAAAACTTCTACCCCTGTTTTCATCCCCTTAGGGGTGGAATTTCCAAAAATCCCTTCTTAGCGGGAGGTTGCGTAGTAATAGTACCTGCTTTTCAAATTTCAGCTTAGCTTCAGCGGTTTGGGCTGGGCGTTGTTACCAGAAAATCGCTTGTTCTTTTATACCTAAGTATATTACGAATTAAGATGATATAAGATTAAGAAGGAACCTCTAGATTTTTGTAGAGCCTTTTTGATCTGCAACGCTTTTCTATTGCAGGTACCTATTGGAGGTGGAAATGCCACGGTGCCGGAAAGAATTTTCAAGGATATCGATTGGAGGTCTTATACTATGGCCACAAGACAGTTGCTGCAGGCTATATTCCCGCGAAAGTACGTAACAATTCCTAACTTCCCTTTTAAAAATCTTTCACTATAAAGCTCATATTTTTAACAGAGTTCGAAAAAAATTAGGTGTTTCTATGTTCGGCTGTAATGTATGTGAAACCCTTATGGCGCTTTTTCTGTCCTTTTTTCCGTCTTTAATATCTCAACAACTACAGCAGCAAATAACGTGAAATTTAAAATAATAATACATTTCGTGCGCCTGTACCTACAGATTAAAAGAAAAATACAAATATACGAAAAATTTAAATTTTTAGTACTTAGGTACAAATTGTAATGTCGAAATTTTAAGAGACCTACAATGTCAAGTGGGTTATCAAACGAAAGGTACCTGTACATTTCAAAACAGTTTTTGAGATTTCTGTAGGTTTCATACTTTTTGAAATATAATGAAAAAGTCGAAAACATACCCATTCCCCCCTATCTCCGAAGCAGCGTGATCCATCTGAAATGTATGTAGCGTTTGTAGATATGGATCTATATTTTACAGGAAAAACATAGAGAAGTCTGTAAGTAGACCAGTTTTTGAAAAATGGTCTATAAGGGGGGGATAACTTTCAAAAGGCTACCTCACCGAGTGGTGTATCAAATATAAGGTATCGGTTTGTACATCTCAAAACAGTTTTTGAAATTCCTGTAGGTTAGGTTACATATTTTTGAAATATTTTGAAAAAACTCGAAAGTTTTACTATTACCCTCTGTACTCCGAAGTTTGCAAACACTGAAACGTAGGTAACCTTTAATTTCTTAGTATTCATCAAATAGCAAAAAACTTAAAAACAGTGTAAAAAAGGGATTCAGAGTCGGTTTTTAGTTTTTTCAAAACAATAAAATTACCTATTCATCTTGTGAATGTTAATACCGAGTGCCTTTATATTCTCACAACCGCTTTAAATTCTAGGGTCTTGGCTACACACTCTCTAACTGGAAAGCAGTCCCCGGCCCATCTACATAAACCACCCAAGAAGCTTTTGGATCCTCTACTAGTTGAAGATATTGTGCTAACAGTCTCTGAGCGTTGCGGAGTCACTAAAAATTTAGTGAGGTATCTAGTATGCAATTACAGCACATACCTGCTTAACACGCCTATAAAATACTACGTGGGTATTATGCTTGTTAACTTTTTATAAGAAGTTGTTAAGATTTTCTTTCAATTTCTTTGTATTTTTTCAGAAACAGCATAACGGTTAAGTGCACAGATGAGGCGAAACTGTTTCGAAATCGCCAACGACACAAGCAATTGGCTCAAACCGGACAAAATCTAGAAAATATCCCGCCACCTGCCCCGTCTTCCGATGAATCTGCGAATATAGTAGCTCCATGAGTTAAAATATTTTACAATAATTTAGTTTTGTATTAATTATGATAAGAGTGTGTTTCTTGTTTAATCTAACTTCAAATAAATTACTTTGTATGGAACTTAGACCATTTGTTTATTTTGTCTAGACCTAGGTTCTTAAATAATATTTAATTGAATAGATACCTGTACCAACCTACTGAATAGAATCCACATTAAAATATAAGATGGTATATCTATTATGGCTTTTGGTTAGGTACACTTTTAACATAAAGGCGAAAGTTTGTAAGTATGCTTGTTACATAATATGCACTCCTTCACGCTCAAAGGCTGAACAGATGATGCTATTTGTTACTACGATAGCTTAAATCCTGGATTAGTACCAGTGGCTTCCTTCATAAACTTTGATCCCGGAAATATACAAGGTTCCCGTGGGAGGATCAAATACCTACCTAATAATTAAAATAATATATAAATCATAATAACGCGGGTAACGCCGCTGGGCGCATCTAGTCAAAATTAATTATGAGTAGGTCTGTACTATCTAACAAGTGAATATTATTTATATTAAAAAACAAAATTAAAATCAAATACTAGAAACAAATTAGAATTAATTTAGCTTACTGCAGTCTGTTGCAATCAATCTAGAGATATCTCAACTCATCCATATCAATACCTACCAGTCGGAAGCGTTAGTGAAAAGGTTTTGATAATCGAAACGAGTAGCTAAATACAGCGAATGGAGGAATTAGCTAAGTTTATAATATGTATTCTTTTTCTGTCATTTAATAAAGTAGGTTGTCGATCGTAAATTTTCCGTTCTTATAATATGTAATAAAACTCCCTGAAGCATGGCGTGGCGGTGAACTAAAATGCAATGCAATCAGTTATGTACCTCCCTATTTTATTTTTAGTCGATTTTATTACCCACACTATTTCTGACAGATTATCGATGGTTCAACGTCAACATCAAAACGTGCGCTTCTGTCACCGTCAGTTATCGTTAGCTCGGCTCGCGCCGTGTCCGTCAGTGTTGTTTTTGAGGTTATTTTGCTCATCATTGTGTAATTTCCTTTCAACAATCTTTAAGAATAAATGGTGTGCTAAAGCTATGGAAGAATTTGAAGATACAGAGTTTGTAGCTTCCGAGCACGATAGACTTATAAGTGCAGTATCGAAATTAGACAAAACCCAACACATAACAGAGCCTACAAGGAGTGAACCAACCAATTCAAACTCAGAATTTTGTTTGATCAAGAGATCTAACAAACTAAACCTAGAAAATGTTGCGAAGGTTTTGGGAGTTACAGCAAAACATGAAAAGATAAGTAAGAAATTGAAAAAGACTCAGGCCTCTTCAAATGTTTTACCGAAGCCATTAGAGAAGCCCCAAGCAGAGCGTATCAAACGAGCGACAGGGTACGAAGCCACTAAAAAGAAGGTTGGAAGATGGGACCCTATTGTTTCCAGAAGTCGCACTGCAGATTATTCTGTGTTTCCAATAAAGGCAGTGGAAACAAGAATGCAGCCAACTAATGAGTTTCTCAAAAGATTTGAAACTAAGTCACAGTTGGAAAAAGAATTGGAAGAAGTAGATCCACCTCCATTTATTGATGAAGAAGTGGAGGAGGAGAAAGTGTACCCCATGTCTTACGAAGAGATGGTAGAACATAGGCAAAATGCTGCTAAGTTGAGAGCACAGCAGTCCTACAAAGAAGCTAAGGCTAAAAGACAGAGCAAGATAAAGAGCAAAAAGTATCATCGGTAAGTATCTTTGATCCATTCTACTTTAATCAATCAGTTTTAGGACGAATTAAGCTAAAACATAATTTATAAACTTAATTTTTTACCATTCCAGTGTCTTGAAAAAAGAAAGGCTTAAACTACAGCTAAAAGAATTTGAAGAGTTGCAGAAGACGAATCCAGAAGAAGCATTAAAAAAATTGGAATCTATAGAGAAAGCAAGAGCACTAGAGCGTCATACATTGAGGCATAAAAACACAGGAAAATGGGCAAAGAACCTATTGATAAGGGCCAAATATGATAAAGATGTAAGTTTTATACCTTAAGTTCAGAAATTATCAAAATTGTATCCTTCTTTAGCATAATTTGACCTATTTTGTATTTGTTATCAGGTGAGACAACAACTGGCAGAACAATTAGCTGTAAGCAGAGGATTGACAAAGAAGACTCAAGATGTTGAGAGCTCTGGTGATGATGATGATGATCTTAATGACAATGAAAACATACCAGACTTAGCCCTAGCACAGGATCCTATGAACCCATGGATGCTGAAACAGTCCAACAAATCAAATGTAAGTGCAGAATTTGATTTTGGATACAAAAAATACATACAGAGCAAAATATCAAATAAAAACAATGACAGTGAAAGTAACTCTGAAGATGACGAAAAAACTGATGGTGACAAAGAAAAGGGTGAAAAGATTACAAATGAACTTAGTATATTAAGCAAAAGTATCAATAGGATGACACAAAATGTTAGTGATATCACAGATGAAATCAACATTTTGGAGGGAAAGTCCAATTCACCATCAAATGATCCTACTTCCCAATCTGAACATGAAATCCAGAACACAAAACCAAATTCCAGCAATACAAAGAAACAAACTGCCATTTCAAAGAAGACACAAAAACCAAAACAGGCTAAAATATTAGCTACTTCAAACTGGCTTGTAGAGATAATAGAGAACTCTGATGATCCAAAATCAATTGACATAACAACAGCATTTGATTCTCTTGAAGAAACTGTTGCAGAGAAAGTTGAGAAAAAGTTAAAAAATTTACGGAAAAAACTAAAACAAATGGACAAAAACATTAAAAGAGGAGAGAGCAGAGATTCAAACAGGAAAACAAACACAGAATTTGACAACCTAGAATATTTGAAGATCAAAAGCAAGAAAATTAGACCAATTATTGATGAAGAGCTTATTGAAACTGGCTCTACAGTCATCCCTGATGGACCTACCAGTATTCAAGGCCAAGAAAAAATACTAAATAAAGCTACACCATCTGTGCAAGAATCTGACAATAACATAGACCCAAATAGATTCATTGCAGTCAAGCCTAAATTCCTAAACACCGCTTTGCCAGGAGATGACAATGACATGGATATGCTTGATGATGATGAACAAGTTGTTCCCAGGGTCAATATTGAAGAAGTGTTTGAAGAAGATGATGTAGTAGCTAGCTTCAGACAAGAGAAAGAGGATGAAGCCAATAAAGATAACCCTAAGGACATTGATCTATCATTACCAGGATGGGGAAGCTGGGGAGGAAAAGGGGTAAAAGCACCTAAACGTAAAAGAAGCAGGTTCATACTAAGGGCACCACCTAAAATGCCACGACGAGATGAAAACAAAGGTGATATAATCATCAGGGAATACAAGGACCCAAAACTTGCCTCACATAAAGTGAAAGATGTGCCTTTCCCATTTGAAAGTGTGAAAGACTATGAAGCTTCGATTCGTGCACCTCTGGGCAACACATTCATCCCAGAAAAGGCTCATAAACTACTAATTAAGCCCAGTGTTATAACAAAGGCAGGAGCTGTTATCGAGCCAATGGATGAAGATGAGTTGTTATTGAAGAAAAATAAATATTTTAAGAATATCAAAAGCTCTAAAAATTTAGGGATGAAAGTAAAGTTGTAAATTGATATTTTGGCTGTTTTATTTGAAATTAGAGTAACTTAGATCTAGATACCAACTCGCACAGGTGGAGACACTAGTATTACACCGTCTCCTCTTACAAATAACATGGGAATGTTTCTCTTTGTTGTTCTGTATACTTCTTCATAAGTTTCCTCATCAATCTCTACAGTGGTAATTGTTTCTTCGGCATCACCTAGCACCATATTTAGATGTTGATCATAAGCCTGAAAGAAGTTAGACACCTTTTTATTCACACTCTTCTGTAGTGGTTGTTTCAGTTTTCTAGTTTATCAGATTACTCAACTTACATGAAGTTTACCACGGAGTTCACGTTCATTCCTCATCTTGACATATATTCTTTCATCTAAACTGAGTCTGATCAAATCGAGAGGTTCTTTCACAGTCATAACTGAAGCCTGTGAAAAAATAAACAGATTTTAATTATCTAGGACCTAGAATATTGATAGATGAAAAGAAACAGATAAAGGTTTATTTCTACAATATTTTGAAAACCAGTCATTCAATTAAGTTTGCAATTGTTTTTGGTTTGCCATTGATTGTCTGAAACCAAGCACATGATACATTTAGGGTCGCTGAGCCATAGGAGTAAGTATCAGCCAGGGATATTCGTAGCAGTATTTTAAAGAAAAAAATTGTAAAATTGGATCAGTAGGCAGTTAGAGATTACCTCCAACATACAAAGACTCAGGTACTAAACGTATCTACCGGTTCGTGATGTATTTGGTAGTGCAACTATTCAGCAGCTAGGCACGATCGTTTGGTTGAGGGAAAGGTCATGAGATACTTTTCCACAGTGGAAACCCCAACAAAAACTGGGGTAGATACCCTTCTGCATAAATAAGAAATCTTACATTTTCGCCGTCGTCAGCCATTGTCAGGACCACTTTATTAACTGCAAATTAGAGATTCTTGCGAAGCGAATGCTATTGGTAATCAGTTGTTCTGTTCACGTAATAACAAATAAACAATAGCGGTAAAAATAAAGTTGTCTTTGAGGTTAGGGAGCTTTCATTTTTTTTATTACATTTATTCATTCAGTAGGAATGTGTCGATCATGAACGAACGGCTCATATGATAGGATTGCAATCACGGGCCGCGCGTGATTATTCCGAAATACCTGATCATTGCAATGTTCGGGTCATTGGTGAAATGACTGAGACGCGTGCGACATGACTCGAAGATCGGCTGACGCTCCGTCTTGCTCTCATGAGGCCATGAGTGGTGCGTGCGAGTAGGACACATTCTGTGCACTTATGTTCCAATTAACTTAAAACTTTCATAATAAATACTTACATTCCTTACAATTGTTTTTCATTATTTACCAAACCATAAAAACTACGAGTAGGTACCCAAAAATAACAATAGATGGATGGATTCAGACATAAACCTAAAATATCTCCTTTTTGACACATTAAGCCTAAAATGCCGCTACCCGGTTAATGAAGAAGTCGCGGTGTTTGCTAACAAACTAACTATAAAATATAATTTATCATTAAAACATTAACGTACGGAATACTACTCAAATCAATTTCAAAAGGACCCTAATAAGTCAAAACGTATGTGGCAGGTTGTGCATGCAGAGCTAGGTCGCAGCAGGCGCGAACGGTTAGACTTTACAGACTGTAATATCCGATCTGACCAAGACGGCGGAAAATTCGGTTCCAAGAAACTTCTGCTGGACGCGCTGAACGAAGGGTTCGTAACTGCCGCGCTTAAGTGCGAGGCCCCCCGCGCGGACGTCCTGCGTGCGGAGGCTACCATGTTCGTCGAGTTAGAAGCCTGCTTGCCTCATTAAGGCTCCGTCCCGTCACGGCAGAGGAAGTAATGAAGATAGTACAGTTCTATATTGCTCCTAAAAAAGCACCGACGACATCTATAACCTTTCCTCAAACATAATCAAATTAGCGGCAGAATCTCTCGCCCCTGTGATTGTTTTATTGTGCAATTCCTGCTTTAAGCAAGGGAAATATCCCGAGGCACTTAAGAAAGTTAAAATCTGCCCTCTTTATAAGGGCAAAGGTCGTAAGTCGGACGCCAAATCATACCGCCCAATATCTATGGTCTCAGCACTAGGGAAAATCTTAGAAGTCGGTTTGAACCGTATACTGCTAGAGTTTGTGGCTGACAGGAAAATTCTTTTAGATAGGCAGTATGCGTACCGACCGGGCCGCGCCACCACAGACCTGGTACGGGAGGTGGTGTGGCGCGTGTTGAGCGCCCGCGAAGCTGGCCTGCGCATGGCTGTGCTATGCTGCGACCTCTCGCGCGCGTTTGACACCGCTGACCACTCCCTTGTCGCTAATAAACAGCAGTTCTATGGCATCCGGGGCCCTGTAGTGTCTATGATGGCATCGTTTTTAGCCAAGCGCACACAGGCTGTAGTCGGCGAGGGGGGGCGAGCGATGTCTTCTGAATTGAGGAATACAATGGGGGTGCCGCAAGGGTCGTGCTTATCGAACACCCTGTTTAGCTTGCTGCTTGACGATCTGCCGGCTGCGGTCCGGTGCGCGGAAATCTACATGTATGCAGACGACGTAGCGGCAGTGGTCACCGCTCCCACGGATAGCCAGCTGGAGAGTGAGCTCAACTCGGTGGTCGAACAGTTAGAGGTGTGGTTCACTAAACGGGCTCGTACTGAACAGAGACAAGACCTGCTTCATCAACTTTAAGCTCAATGGGGGCAGTCCAGCCGCCCTCAAGGCCCACGCAGGAAAAACGGGGCTGAAGCAGTTGCAAACGACTGAGCTGCTGGGTTTCCAGCTTGATAGTTCCCTCATATGGGACGCCCACATTTGCGTTGCGCAGGCTGGCGAGTACCGGCACCCGTGACGTCGTGCGCTCATGTTACTTCGCGACAGTCCATAGTACGCTTACATATGGAGTGGAACTGTGGGTGCCGGCCAGTGATGCTGAGCGGGCCTTCCTGATGCAGAAGAGGGCTTTCCGAGCCATAGTGGGCGTCCCGAACGATGAGTCATGCAGAGGACTTTTCAAGGAACTGGGCATCATGACTCTACACTGTGAACAAATATACAAAGTGGCCTTGTTGACGCACCAAAATTTGCACCTGATCCAGCGTCGAGGGGTGAACGCAGCACGCACTCTCCGTAGCAATAAACACCAGCACAGGCTTGTAACGCCTACACACAGGCTGCACAAGTCGAGTAGATCGGTGTTCATCTCGGGCCCCGCAGTACACAACAGGCTAACAGATAATATCCGTAATGCAGCCTCCACCGCTGCGTTCAAAGGTCGGCTCAAGACATGGTTGTTGGAGATGGTTTTCTACAGCATGGGTGAATTCCTCGAATCACCCGAACTGTAGAAACCCCTCCCCCCGACTAATCAGTTATTAGATACGTAAATGTGTTAATGGTTCACAATATGAATCAATAATGGTATTATTAATTAATGAATTAATGAATTATAATGTTAAAGTAACCTACCTTACATTATAATTATAAAGTAAACAATGGACGTGTAAAATATTATTTTTATTAATAAATTCTTGTTTTCTTGTATTCATACATACATTCGATTATTAAAACTAGTTAGCAACCGAATCGATTTTATACTGACTGACGAAAAATAATCATAATCGATTTACCTGATTGCCCGAGAGAGGAGGCTATTGTTTTTAGAGTAGGTACCTACCTATAAGTAAGTACTTAGATTACTTAGTAATATCTAAGTATGAAGGTACATACTGTACACGTACTACCTAGGTACCTATTATGTAAAATTGTAAATTATTAACCAACAAGGAAAACCGCCCATGCGGCGCGGCGGCGCCGCGGTGGCGGCTTTGTACAGGTTTATAAAAATATCAATTATATTAAATCAATTTAAAAAAGTCAAGTACTTACACATATTTCTATCTACTGTAAGGTATATCTAACTTGAGACGTAATATGTAGGTAGGTAGGTAACTATCTCAATTCAGTTCAAATATCTACCAAAATTAAATATTCATAAAATTAATGATATAAACCGAGAATTCGAAAAGGTTTTGCGAGAACCAAATCAGTCAGTAACTAAACGACGACGACGACGCGATGCAAAGAACCGATCTCGCACGGGTAATCAATCACAAAATGCATGATCGAAATGAAACGAAAAATCTAAAGTGAAGCCATGATAGGCGCCGCCGCCGCGCCGTCATTCAAATGATCGGGTCATAAGATCCGATTCATTTTCATAACGGGTCATGATTGATATCGATCTTTGTGAATGATCGAATGACCATCGCATTCAGTAACTTTTTCAAAAAAACTTTTCAATATTAATTTAATATTTTTATGCAGTTGAATTTTTATTCTCTAAATTGTTATGAACGTAGATGAATAGATTTATATAAAATTATACATACGAAATAGCATATTACAACAAACCCTGTAGCAAGCATAGAAAAACAGTATGGAATAAATGTCGTAAGTAAGACCCGCGTCATTTGACTAAAAATACTTTCTAATGAACGATGATTGAACGCAAAGTGATAAAAGTAGTAGACCCTCTTAGACTTACCTATTCCATGAAAAAGACTGAATAGTCTGACAGTCACTGTCAATGCCAAAATGCATGGAACATCATTGTCGTATTGCTTGCTTTGCTTGGAAAAATAAAAAACAAAATTGCATCAACAAATCGCAGCGCGTGCCACGAAATGCTATCAATATTTTGTCTGTAAAATTATTCTGTAGTAATGGTTCGAAGTGGGTAAGTTGTTGTTTAAATCCAATATTCGTACATGCTTACAAAACAGGGCGATAACATAATTTGTTTGCAGGCGTGATCGAGATCGCGACCGTGACCGAGATCGGGATCGTCGGAGGTCCCTCAGCAGATCTCAGTCTGCAGATCGAAAGCGAAGGCGTTCTCGATCAAGAAGTCGAGATCGGACCTCCAAGGCTTCCAAGAGGAAGCGCAGTCGCAGCAGGGAGCGCGATACAAAGCGAGACCGCAGCAGGGATCGTGATCACAGGAAGAGGTTAATTATTTTGTTCCTAGATTACCGTCCTAGAATACCGACTATCATTTTAATACCTACTGTAACTAGTTTCTGCTTGGCTGTAGACAAGAGACACAAGTACACGAGTCTTTCCGGAATTAAAAGTAGCTTAAATGTTGGAATAACACTTCTTTACAACCTACTTTTAATTCCGGAAAAACTTGCGTACTGGGGCTTTAACTTCTTTCGAGCTCAATTAAATTTTGCTTGCATGAAGTTCTAGCCCTAATACATTCCAAAGTGTGTTTTGTCTTGTGACAAACCTTAAATCTGCTTAAATTTTCACCTATAAAATAGTATTGGTTAAAAAGGGCATGTATTAGTATGCACTATCTGTAGAGTAGCTTCTGTTTATTGAGGATGCCTTCATGTTTGATTATTGGGTATAATTACTCACTCCAACATCAACTAGGTATAAACATTAAACCATGTTTTTTAATTGCAGTGATAAGCGTGATGAAAAGAGAAATGGTGGCAAGTCATCAAGAAAGAAATCTCCTGATAAAGAACGCTCCAAATCCAAAGAGAAATCTGTCAAAGAACAACAAAATTATAACATTGGTTCGGCTGATAAAGTAAGTAAAATCTTTATTGACAAAGAAAATTACAATTCAATAATAAAAACAAATTAGAACTAGTATTTACAATTGAAACAATTAAGCTAACTGCAGACTGTTGCAAACAATCTACAGGTAGCTCAACTGATCCATATCAATACCAGTCGGAAGCGTCCCCAAGACGCTGGCTGAGTAAGTTGATAAATTTTCATAACTTCTAATAGTTTGTATGACTCTAAATATACCTACATTGTGTAAGTTAAGGCTATGTGTAAATAAATTAAATTATATTGAATTAAACAATAAATAATGCTGGACAATTTACACTGCCTCATCTACCCAGCCCCAAGTTGAGCAGAGCTTGTGCTCAGTATGGTTACTAGATAACTGATATACTTAATACTATACATTACATACATGGATATTTTTTATTATACATAGAAAAAACTCAGAACACCCGATCCTACAAACATTTGTCCCAAGGCGGGAATAGAACCTACAACCTCCTGCGTCGTTGCCGGGCCTTGGCCTGCTGCGCCACAGAGATTGTAAATGTGTACTATAAATGTATACTATGTAAAAAATAATACTTTCAGGAAGAAGAACAAATCCACCTAGAAGCAGAAATGCAGAAACGTCGGGAGAGGATTGAAAGGTGGCGGGCAGATCGCAAAAAGAAGGAAATAGATCAGGCTAAGAAAGAGGTGCAGAAAGGAAGCATTGTTACCAACATCCAGCTGCCAACTTCAAAGAAATGGTCATTGGAAGATGATTCTGGGGATGAGGGTGGACTTGGTAAATATTTTGAAGTGTTCAAAATATCAAAAGGTGTAGGTAGTCCTAAAACTTTTACATTTAAGACACGCTAACTAAAAGTTAAACTACTGCTTGTATAGGGACTTTATTTACAAAGAAAATTACAACTAAATAGTAGGTAAACATTATTAAAATATATATGTAACTGTGGAGCTATCTGCAGACTGATGCAAACAATCTAGGAATAGCTTAACTGATGCAATCTTTTAAACTGATCCATGGTAGCCCTATCCTAGAATAGGGCTAGGAAATGTTGTTATGGATGAATAAACCTGTATTTATATTTGTAATGTTATTTTCTTATAGGTGAAGATGGTGAAGCCAAAGATAAACAAGCAGCTGAAGAGAAAAAGGTGGAAGAAGAGGAAATAGACCCTCTGGATGCTTACATGCAAGAAGTACAGCAAGTATGTTTGAACTCACTTTGACACAATCATAGTCCTTCCCAACTGTTTAGATATAAGGGCTGTGATTTTGTTAACAATAAAAAAAAAATATCTATAAAATTATTTTTCAAGGTGTTAAGATGATACTGGTGCTAATTCAATCAAATCAAATCTATAATGCTTTATTTCCTCAAATACAACCACTGTACACTTAAAAAAGGTCAAATTCTTACAATTAAAATAGACATGGAAATAAAGGAATAATTTCGAATTCTGTCGCTGATAAGTGTGTGAACCTCCGATCCATAATAATAAACTTCGCCAGATATGGCCTTCCGAAACATAATAGTCACGTGGGTGACACAAGCCTACGTCATCGACGCCATCGGCGAATGAGAAGACGAATCTGTTGTCTGGTGTACGCTACTCGTAGTAGCGTAATTTCCGAGCTACCCGTACGAATCTGATAAAACTATGTGGTTTTGTACTAACCAATTATTTATCACATTAACTCGTTTAAGTAAAACTGTATTGACTGATCTAACAAACAAAATTGACGAATGACATTTTTGATGTATTTTTTATTTGACTACTCGTTTTCCAAGATCCGTTTTTGTTGGAATAAGCGGCAACTGGACAGTGACGTAGGCAATTGTCACTCCCGGAATGCCAGACCTTGTTTTTATTTGATCATGGTTCAATATGGTCTGAGGACCCTCATTAAAAACACGACTAATAACATTTTGCTAAAAAAATTGCTTATTGCAGGAAGTACACAAGGTGAATCAGCTGGATCAATCAAAAGGAATGCTCAGTGTGCCAACCCAAGGTGGTGGTACAGGTGTGGTGATTCTCACTGGCACTGCAAAGAAAAAGGTCACGGAGCAAAAGAACAAAGGTAACTAAGTACGACAATAATCACTATATACTATAAATAAATAAATAAATAATAAATAATGCTGGACAATCCACACTGCATCATCTAGCCCCAAAGTAAGCAGAGATTGTGTTATGGGTACTAGATGACTGATAAACTTAATACAATATATAACATAGATAGATATTTTTTATTATATATAGAAAATACCCAGAACACCCGGAACAAATATTTGCAGATCGTACAAACATTTGTCCCAAGGCGGGAATCGAACCCGCAACCTTCTGCGTCGCAGGCGGACCTTCGCCCGCCGCGCCACATCGGTCGTCACCACTATACACTAAATACACTAAATAAACAAATAAATATGTACTTTGTACGTCTACACTAATATTATAAATGCGAATGTTTGGATGTTTAGATGATTGCTACCTCAGAATACAGAATATATTCGTAATAACGTTATTACATGTCATTCACTTAATATAAAAAATATAAAATTATATATTATAATAATGGCAAATTAAAAACTTCATTGATGTCATATAATACCAGTTCAATGAATACCTCTTCACACCAAAACCACTGAGCGGATTAGGCTGAAATTTTGCATACATGATGTTCTAGACCTGGATTAACATATAGGCTAGGTAGTTTTTATCCCGGAAAAACGTATAGAACCGCGTGCGAAGCTGCGGGCAGAAGGTAGTGTTATTCTTTATAATAATCTGCCCGCAGAAGCCCGCGGCGGGAGGAGATTTGGTGTGAAGTGGAAGGTAAAAAGGGAAGCCTTTGCCCAGCAGTGAGACAGAAATGGCTAAAAAATAAAAATAATACATTTCTTTGCTAATTTGTCAGTAGGGGATCTCTGGAACTACTGGTCCAATTTAAAAAGTTGTTTTACATAAAGAAAGCTACAATGCCCGGACTATGTTTTATGTAATTACCGCGTGAGTGAAGCTGCAAACAGATGATGTGTCTAAGAATAAATAGGAAAAAACGAAAGTGCGTACTGTCTTCAAAACTCGTAATGTAATGATAATTTAATTTTGTATCTGTGACATATTGATTGCAGGTGAACTAATTGAACAGAATCAAGATGGTCTGGAATATTCTTCGGAAGAGGAAACTGAGGACATAAAAGACCAGGCAGCAAACCTTGCCTCGAAACAAAGGAAGGACCTGGCCAAAGTAGACCACAATAGCTTAATTTACCAGCCTTTTAGGAAAGCTTTTTATACTGAGGTGAGATCATTCATATATTTAGACTAATTTTAAGGCCAGACAATGAAAATATAGGTAGTTGTTGGTTTATTTAATTTAATTCTATGGAATGACGGTGAAAATGCCTACCTTTAAAGTGAATCCAGTCTATATAGAAAAAAAATAACAATAAATTATAGTTTTGCTATTATGTTTGGGTTATATTTTAGTTACAAAACAGTTATTTTAAGTTTGCTAACCTTGTAACGTTTTTGTTTGTTTTTTTAAACAGATACTAACTTTTTTTTGGTTTTGTATGACCAGGTTAGTGAACTGGCTAGGATGACGCCAGAAGACGTGGAAGCTTACAGAACTGAACTTGAAGGCATCAGAGTGAAAGGGAAGGGCTGCCCCAAACCTATAAGGTCGTGGGCGCACTGCGGCATTAGTAAAAAAGAGATGGATATACTGAAGAAGCTCAACTTTGAAAAGCCTACTCCTATACAGGCCCAGGCTATACCGGCTATTATGTCGGGAAGGTAATATTGCACAAATATTTATTTTATAATCTAATATTATAAAGGCGCAAGTTTGTGAGTGAAGCTACTGAACAGATCACGATGAAATTGGACGTACAAGACTCATATTTTTTACGAATTGCGTGTGCGAAACCGCGCTGGCAGTAGCTATATAGTGGTAAACAAATACAATTCTGCCGAATTTATTATTACTTTTTTTGGTGGCCACAAACTGGTTATTAGGCGAGTTGAGAGAACCCGGAAGATTTTGGAGAGTTTCCGGCGGTTGAGACAATTGTAATGAAACTTATACGTGAACCTCAGCCTTGTCTGAAATTAGTGAGGCGTCTTTTAGCAAGACAAGAAAGCTAAGATAATGAGCAAAGAACAATTATACGTGTTTTTGGCGATTTACAACAAAACAGGAGTAAAACAAACGATACTTTATCTATCTATAGAATCAACGGCGGGCGAATCGAGCTGAGAATTTTTTATGATCGGGCTCTGCAGGTGTTGTCGTTGTCACCCCAAGGTGTGCCAAGATGGCACCCCTCGGAGCTTGGTACCCGGGACGGACCGCCCCCCGCCGACCAGTAGTGTGTAGTGTTACATAACGTACCTATCTATTACAGCATTACATCAATCATGGTCCTTTGTCAGGTTTATTAAAGGCATTTATCTTATTTTTTACCGACTTCAAAAAAAAGAGGAGGATAGTTTTTATGGATTAATATTTGT
The DNA here is from genome assembly GCA_963662085.1 of Eupithecia inturbata. Classification (NCBI taxonomy): domain Eukaryota; kingdom Metazoa; phylum Arthropoda; class Insecta; order Lepidoptera; family Geometridae; genus Eupithecia; species Eupithecia inturbata. Next base: position 9,404,267 of record OY759195.1, read on the forward strand.
TCCGAAAAATTGTAAAAAAAATAATGTAGATAGTAAGGAATTTGAAGTCGGTTTTTAGTTTTTTCCAAACAATCAAATTATTAACTATTTGTCTTTAGTTTGATATTCCTTTCCCCGAAATCAGTTACCAAATTAACCTTTTTCTTGTAGAGATCTAATCGGCATAGCCAAAACTGGCTCAGGCAAGACCCTAGCCTTCATCCTACCTATGTTCCGCCACGTACTGGACCAGCCGCCCTTAGAAGACACGGATGGACCCATCGCACTGATCATGACGCCTACTAGAGAACTGTGTATGCAGATCGGGAAGGATATAAAGAAGTTTGCAAAGTCTTTGGGGCTGCGGGTTGTTTGTGTCTATGGAGGGACTGGGATTTCTGAACAGGTTTGTTTGCCTTGGTTATTAAATCTATTTCTCTATGTTGAACGCTTTTCGGAGTTTGACAATTTAGAAGAGAAAAATCACAAGAATATTTTTAGACAGACAAATTAGGGACCTATGATTTATTTTTTGTCTTTGAAAATTGTAAATAATTATAAACTTTGACTGAAACCGTGGGATTGTGGACGGAAGTACCTATCTGTGTTACTGTCTGTGGCATTGTCCCCACACAACTGCTGCTGTGCTGTTGCTCCCAATCAGCTTCTATTTAGTTTCGACTATTTGTCGACTTAGGTACGTTGGATGAAAATCAAGGGAGCCGTTCTAAGGTCTTAAAGTATTTTTTTCGTAGATTAACTTTCTATCATTTCTTTTTCAGATAGCAGAACTTAAACGCGGCGCTGAGATGATAGTATGCACCCCCGGCCGAATGATAGACATGCTAGCGGCTAACTCGGGCCGCGTCACGAACCTGCGGCGAGTCACCTACATCGTGCTGGACGAGGCCGATAGAATGTTCGACATGGGCTTTGAACCACAGGTTAGTTACTCAAACTAGCGTATCCTACTAATATCATCATCGAATGATAGACATGCTAGCGGCTAACTCGGGCCGCGTCACGAACCTGCGGCGAGTCACCTACATCGTGCTGGACGAGGCCGATAGAATGTTCGACATGGGCTTTGAATAGAGAATACAATCCCGAGCATGTTTTTCAATCCCGGGATTACGGGATTTTTGAAGCCTTTTCCTGGGATCCCGGGCCTATCCCGGGATTAGACTATGTGGTTTCTAATTGAGCTAAAATTTAAAAAAACGAGTAATAAAAAAAATGTCTTTAATGTCTTTGCACAACACAAATCAGAACAATAATAAGAAAAGAAAAAACACAAACCAAAAAATACAATACTTTTGCAAGAAATTAAAAAACAGCACAAAATAACTATTTAGAATTTCGAAAATATAGTCGCAGAAATATCAAAGCATCCAATGTTTGACTTCCGAGCCTGCTTCGTAGTTTATTGCCAACATAAGCAGCAGCTGAAAACGCTCGTTCAGGTTCTACGCTGGTTGGAGGAATAGACAATAGATACTTATATGCTGTTTCTAAGTGATATCCACGAACTCCTCCATTTTCGAACAGGCTCATTTCACGTCTAATACTATTTGCCAACCCCAATTCATTTTGTACTTGTACTTCAGGATCTGGGGATTTCATACTCTTGTTAATTTCCAGCTGTAACTTTTCCTTTAATGTCAATTGGGGTTGGGAGGTTTCTGACCTTAGCTCATCATCTGTTTGTGATCCTGACCTTGCTTCTTCTTCCGTGTTATCTCGACTATTAAGTCTTTTTACAATACTCTTTATTTGCTTCCTCACTAAAGCCTGTGTCGGAACTGGAAATAAGTCGTGCCATTCCAAATCCGATAATAACTGATTTTCATCATCCATTCGTGGATTTTGTAAATAATTTAACACGCCAGTTAAATCATCACTTCGTCGTTGCTTTATACGTTCCACTAAGGATGTTTTAATTTTTTTGGCAAGTTCTGAGTTTTTGCTAGACAGTTGTTTTATAAGAAATTTCAGAGCGGCATCAGCTGTGCATAAATTAGCATCTCGCCGACAGATTGCTTCTACTGTCAATTTAATTGGGGTCAGCACATCAACAATTTTATTTACCAATTCAAAATCAACATCTTCTAAACGAATTGGATGATTGAGATCTATAAGAGCTTTTTGAATGCATGCTTTTAAAAGATAAAATCGCTCCAGCATTGTTAAAAGACTATTCCACCTGGTTTTACAGTCCAAAAGAAGTGACAGCTCTTTTCCATGTTCAATTTTCACATATTTTTGAAGTACTGTTTCATTTTTCAACGGAGATCTTTTGAAATACACTACAACTTTGCGGATTTTCTTTATCAGCTCATTAATATTTTCATATTGTGTTAACTCTGGTACGTGTTCTGGCGCAAGATCATTTTGTGACATTACGATTAAACCTGATTCTGTACAGTCTAAGTCTTCTAAATGGTGTTCATCATCGCTGTCGTCCATATAATCAACATTCACAGCTGGTTCATTTATACTGTCATCTGAGGTAGGGCTATCTTGCAAATTATTATGTTTTTCATAAAGCACATCACAGACCGCCAAATTGATACCATGTGCGAGACACAGTTGTTGTTCAGTGCAAACAAGCCGCCCCACCTTTATCATAACATTCGGTCCATCGGTTACAATAGCCACGATGTCAGTTTCTAGGGAAATGTCAAATTTACTTAGACGCTCTTGCAATATACGAAGACAATTTTCAGCTGTCATACTTCCGTAAATAGGAACAAGTCCTAAGTTCCAAAATTTTTTATATGAATGAACGTTGACCGCCATGTATCGTTTATTGGAAGTTGAAGTCCACTCGTCGAAAGAAAGACTAAATCTTTCACCTGCACTTTTCAAATGTTGTAATTCTGCAGTTACTTGCTTTCTGATTTTTTCACTGTAATTCATAACACGTTTTCGAACAGTGACGGCTGACTTTGGTAAATCCGTGTATTTTGCTAAGAGCAATTTTCTCAAATCATCTGAGGTTATGAATACACTGAATGGAAATCCATCTAATGCAATCATTCTTGCCAAGATATCATCCAGGCTATCGTCGGCACTTTTAGTAAAATAATCATCTAACTTTCGCTTGGCTGGCGGCGGTGCTGTGTTCAGATTTTCAGAATCTTGACTTGTTGAAGCTGATATAACCTTGATATTATGTTTTGATAACAAATGTGTATGTAATCCCTTAGTTGATCCACCCAAAGTCTTGAGGATGGCTGGGCATCGCTTACATTTAGCACTATTCCCGTCCTTCGCAACTAAATAATAACTCCACACTGACGTCGTATCACTGTCTTTTTTATGTTTAACAAAGTCTCCCGCCATTTGAAATACTTAATTTCAGATAATTGACTTTTAAATTTTAATGGCGTAGCCTACGTAACCCGTCACTGACAGAACAATAAATGAAAAAAATAAAACCTGATTTGCATATTTATACTTTCGTACAGGGAATCCCCGACGGGAAATACCCGCAACAATATTATGATATGAGATGATCGGGTGATTCCCCTGTTGGTCCGTTGGGGAATTACCTTAAGAGTATTGTATTAAAGTATTCCGAGTGGGGAAGTCCCTTCTAAGTTCTACGACAAACATATTATTAGGACTGTACCTGTGTAGTAAATAGTGGGTACCTACGTATTGTACGAGTTGCTTTTTGTCGTAATGTATTAAAATAATCTAGGCAAGGTTATTTTCAAGACGCAACGGACTACGGAATACAAACTAGACTTGTTTGTGGCAATCCCGAAAATCCCGAGATTAGCCAAGTACAGTCCCGGGATTTTCGAGGCCAGAAAACGGTCGGGATCCCGGGATCCCGAGATTTGGGATCCCGGGATTGTATTCTCTAGCTTTGAACCACAGGTATGTTACTCAAACTAGCGTATCCTACTAATGTCATCATCGAATGATAGACATGCTAGCGGCTAACTCGGGCCGCGTCACGAACCTGCGGCGAGTCACCTACATCGTGCTGGACGAGGCCGATAGAATGTTCGACATGGGCTTTGAACCACAGGTTAGTTACTCAAACTAGCGTATCCTACTAATGTCATCATCGAATGATAGACATGCTAGCGGCTAACTCGGGCCGCGTCACGAACCTGCGGCGAGTCACCTACATCGTGCTGGACGAGGCCGATAGAATGTTCGACATGGGCTTTGATCCACAGGTATGTTACTCAAACTAGCGTATCCTACTAATGTCATCATCGAATGATAGACATGCTAGCGGCTAACTCGGGCCGCGTCACGAACCTGCGGCGAGTCACCTACATCGTGCTGGACGAGGCCGATAGAATGTTCGACATGGGCTTTGATCCACAGGTATGTTACTCAAACTAGCGTATCCTACTAATGTCATCATCGAATGATAGACATGCTAGCGGCTAACTCGGGCCGCGTCACGAACCTGCGGCGAGTCACCTATATCGTGCTGGACGAGGCCGATAGAATGTTCGACATGGGCTTTGATCCACAGGTATGTTACTCAAACTAGCGTATCCTACTAATGTCATCATCGAATGATAGACATGCTAGCGGCTAACTCGGGCCGCGTCACGAACCTGCGGCGAGTCACCTATATCGTGCTGGACGAGGCCGATAGAATGTTCGACATGGGCTTTGATCCACAGGTATGTTACTCAAACTAGCGTATCCTACTAATGTCATCATCGAATGATAGACATGCTAGCTGCTAACTCGGTAATAGTACCAACGAAGAATACGCAAACGACACTAGTTTAGGTTGTAAATGTTGTCAACCTCTGGCAAACTGTGTTAGGAATAACTCTTTCTGTTACTCATTTTATTCTTAGGTCTTTTACTTTAGTTTCAAGTTGGTAGTGTTAGTTTTGCTAGTTTAGCTAGCCGTGAGCGACTCCCTCAAGTGAACCGGTAGTTAGACATAATACGAGAAATTCATGAGAAAAACTTCTGGATACAATAAACCTTGTTCACTATTTACACAAAATCTAGCACCATTCTGTGGTTGAACATTTTGCTGGTCATTCGATAAATGTTACGTTTCCTTTGTACAGGTTATGAAGATAATAGACAACGTCCGTCCGGACAGACAGACTGTGATGTTCAGCGCTACGTTCCCGCGGCAAATGGAAGCCCTCGCCAGGAGAATACTGCAAAAACCGATTGAAATACAAGTAAGTTGATCAGTAGTTTTACGTTTCTTAACCAATTCATCCTGGTTCATCATTAACAAGCAAATTCACGACTACTTGGAGGAGGTCCCTACGGTTGACGAAGAAATAAAATCGCTGAACAGTCTGTACTGTGACCGCATTTGTGTGTTGCTCTCTATCGCTGACCCGTGTGAACGGCTCGACGGCCTCCGCCCGCTATCCGGGGCCTGTTTTTGTAGGGTATCTCTAAGGTGGAGCGTACTTTATCGACCTTGAGTGCAGCTAAAATCAGCCTGCCAAGCGTGGTTATTACGACAAAATCCCTCTTGTTAAGGGGCGAACCTAAGGGTTCCCAACCCTACCTACCTACCGAACTTAAGGAACCTAGGGGTTGTCAAACTAGGCCTAGATCTCAGCACTCACGGGATTCCCGTGATAAAAAACTAGAATAACATAAAATTCTAAATTTTTTCTTTGGTGCCTTGAATGTGAAAAGATGATTGAGGAAATATATTACGATAAAAAAATAATATGAAAGTGCACTGTTTCGCACATAATTTGGTCGAGATTTCAGAAACCCTGCGGTGTATGAAATGACATATGATTTGATTCCTAGGTCGAAAAATTACTAATTATTTGGTTCCTTAAACCAATTTCTTCATAAGTTGTGTAGTTTTCTTGTAAATAAACAAAAACTTGATTTTTGCGTTTTTTTTTTTTTGTTGTTTGTTCCGCCTTTTTTCCCTTCGATATGGATCGGAGACATTTTTTAGGCTAACATTTTGCTTAGGTCAGCTGTTTAATTTAATATTTAAGCGATCAGTGCAATTTGCGTCTGGTCGTGTCGTTGTTAAACACTTAGGTTATGGTTATGTTATAATCTCGTATACTTTTCTTTTTATTTAAATATATATTTTTATCCTTTTTATTATTATTATTATTTTTTTTTTTGTCTTTTTTTTATATTTTTTATTATTATAATTTTTTATTTTTTTATTACAATTTTTTAATTTTTTTATTTAAGTACATACATTTTGTACTTAAATATAACAACATTTTAAAAACTATTATATTAACAAATTAATATTTACATTACTATATATATACTATATATATATTGTTTTCATGCGTACAATATATTATCATTAATATATAGCGCTCATGATGCTCTTATGTTAGTTTATTACTATTGTTTTATTTTTCCTATTATTTTTACTGTCTTGTTACATATTCTATACAGGGTGGTTTTTGAGAAGGGCGGTGATGGCCAACTCTGAAACCACGAGAGTTAGGGAAAAGTCGTGAAAGGAGTCATGCCCTCGATTTATAAGAAAACAATAACTGCATATTTATTTTTTTCAAAAATCTTTTACTTTTGACGGAAATGGACCCGAGTGATTTTTGAAAAAAAATTACACCCTGTATTATTAAACTAATCGATTCTGTTGTTGATAAGGATTATTCTTTGCAAATAAATGTTTTACTAAAAATGAAAGGAAATAGCAAATTTTTACAATTTACTTTTAGTATCTCAATTTTACCTAACTAATAAGTTGCTCAAAATGGTTTCCATTGACTCCAATGCATAAGTTTATACGTCTCTCTAGAGACTTAACTGCATTTGATATCATGATAGGATTTATCCTCGATAAAATCTCAAGCAAAGAGCTTTGTAAGCTCTCAAATGTATCGTAACGAGCTTTGTAAAGTTCGTTCTTGACGTAACCCCATAGGAAATAATCAAGCGGTGTGAGATCGGGTGATCTTGCCGGCCATCTCACCGGACCATGAGTGCCAATCCATCTATCCCCAAAATGTTCATTCAGCATATCTCTAACCACACGGCTGTTGTGAGCTGGGGCCCCGTCTTGCTGGAAATACAGATCAAATTTTAAAAAATAGGCCTCCATCAAATCTTCACACATAACGAACAAAAAGTTTAAATAGGAGGTGAGTTTTCTTCCGTGTAAAAATAAAAAAGTGAAAATTTGCTATTTCCATTCATTTTTAGTACAAAATTTATTTGCAAAGATTGATCCTTATCAGCAACAGAATTGATTAGTTTAATAATACAGGGTGTAATTTTTTTCAAAAATCACTCGGGTCCATTTCCGTCAAAAGTAAAAGATTTTTGAAAAAAATAAATATGCAGTTATTGTTTTCTTATAAATCGAGGGCATGACTCCTTTCACGACTTTTCCCTAACTCTCGTGGTTTCAGAGTTGGCCATCACCGCCCTTCTCAAAAAACCAGTCACTTCGCTTCATTTTTGCCAGCAAGGCGTCAAGGTGAAGGCACAAAATTACCAAACCGACATATTGGAAGCGGTGGTTAAACCATTAAATGATACGCTATTCGCTGGAAAATACTGGGTTTTCCAACAGGACTCTGCTCCCTCCCATAAAGCTAAGACTACCCAACGTTGGCTGGAGGCCAATTTGCCAGGCTTCATTCGGAGCGAAGATTGGCCCTCGTCAAGCCCTGACTTGAATCCTTTGGATTATTCTTTATGGACGGAATTGGAGCTGAGGGCATGCAGAAAGTCTCACCCAAACCTGGATTCTCTCAAGCGAGCCCTTATTAAATAATCGAAACGGATTCCCATTGAAAAGATTCGTGCCGCCATAGATGAATGGCGCACGCGTTTGAAGGCCTGCATCGAATGCAAAGGCGGCCATTTTGAATGATTTATTTTTAAATACAGATCTAGATGTCAGTAGTTTTAATTTTAATATCCAATAAATGAATACTCAACTTAGCTCCAAAAATATTTTAGTTTTACTGTGTCTCAAGATTTATGAACACACGAGGTAAATAGGTTTCTTATTCTTGTAAGATCTAACATTTTTATATTCTATATGTTTTATATTATAACCAAGTCTATTACACATATTAATAATTCTATTACACATATATTAATACAGCATTAGGACTATTCATAATTTATCTAAACGCAATAATAAAAACATATTATTTCATTAACAATAAACGATTCTAACTAGCTATTTATTTCTAACATTCAAATCATAATACATACTATACCTACCCATTCACTTGTTTCTTTTAATAGCGTCCTCCACGACGCAGATGCCAAATTCCAAAAAAAATGTTCTTTTGTTTTTATCATCTAATATTTCATTAAAAGTTTCTTTTTTGAGTTCTCTATCTATCTTCATCTCTAGTTCGTATCTACGTAAACAATACCTCGGGCAGTCTAGTATGAGGTGTGTTATTGTTTCGTTTACATCAGGATCGCACATACATCCTGCTGGTATGTACGATCCGGAAGCATATTTACATTTAAATCTATTTAGGTAATGTGCAAAGCCCCCATGACCTGTTAAAAGTTGTGTTATTTTAAAATTTATTTTGATTTTCTTTAAGGTATTATGAGCTTTAGCTAAATTTGGAAAAAATATTTTTGTTATTTCTGCTGTCTCGCTTTGATCGTATCGTCTTTGTAGTTCTACAATACTTTCTTTTCTTAAATACCTTTTAATATACGAACCTGGACATTTATCATAGTCTGCTCGTGTTCTCTTTTTTAGTGCCGCGTCTTTTGCTAACTCATCTGCTCTTTCGTTACCTTCTATACCTACATGTGCTTTAACCCAAAATAATCTTATTTCTTTTCCCTTGTTTATAATTTCTTTGATTTCTCTTCTGATTGCAAATGCTAAGGGATGAAATGTTGATCTATTTTTGACTAGGTCTAGGATTTTTGCGCTTATGACGTTCCAAAAACGTATGCTCTGTCCCGCTCCAATGAACGCGAAATCCTTTACCTATCCTTCTCACAAAATTGCTCAAAATGGCCTCTTAAGGGAAAGCATTTTTAGCAGTGGACGTATGTGTGCTGATGTGAAAGAGGAACGCAGCTACCCTTTATTAGGAAAGTTAGGTAATAAGATTTCGTTCTTTGGAAACTATTGGTTTATTTATATTGATGACAAAAACAACCGCATTTCTGAAAAAGAATATAAACTTTCTGTATAGAATATACCTACCACACAATTAAATTACGCTTATGTCCCTCTGTAGGCCCTCGGGCAGTAAATGTGTTAAAGCTCTGGACAGAATTTAGTTGTTGACAATAACTTTCCATCTCAGGTCGGCGGTCGCAGCATCGTCTGCAAAGAGGTAGAGCAACACGTGGCAGTTTTAGAAGACGATGCGAAGTTCTTCAAACTGCTGGAACTGCTAGGACTGTACTCCCAGATGGGGTCCATCATAGTCTTCGTGGATAAGCAGGAGAATGCTGACAGTCTGCTGAAGGACCTCATGAAGGCTTCCTACCAGTGCATGAGTTTACATGGAGGTAAGTTGGATCATGTTTACAGTTTTGTTATATTGCGTTGCGTTTAAGATTTTTGTTGTAATGAAAAAAGTTTAAAAATTAACATTTCAATAAAAAGAATAAAACGCCGGGCAGAAGGGATGACGAAATAAATTACTTCATTAGTGAAACTAGTCCAAGTATACAGGGTGGTTTTTTGAGAAGGGCGGTGATGGTCAACTCTGAAACCACGAGAGTTAGGGAAAAGTCGTGAAAGGAGTCATGCCCTCGATTTATAAGAAAACAATAACTGCATATTTATTTTTTTCAAAAATCTTTTACTTTTGACGGAAATGGACCAGAGTGATTTTAGAAAAAAAAATACACCCTGTATTATTAAACTAATCGATTTTGTTGCTGATAAGGATCAATCTTTGCAAATAAATGTTGTACTAAAAATGAATGGAAATAGCAAATTTTCACTTTTTTATTTTTACACGGAAGAAAACTCACCTCCTATTTAAACTTTTTGGTCGTTATGTGTGAAGATTTGATGGAGGCCTATTTTTTTAAATTAGATCTGTATTTCCAGCAAGACGGGGCCCCAGCTCACAACAGCCGTGTGGTTAGAGATATGCTGAATGAACATTTAGGGGATAGATGGATTGGCACTCATGGTCCGGTGAGATGGCCGGCAAGATCTCACACCGCTTGATTATTTCCTATGGGGTTACGTCAAGAACGAACTTTACAAAGCTCGTTACGATACATTTGAGAGCTTACAAAGCTCATTGCTTGATATTTGATCGAGGATAAATCCTGTCATGATATCAAATGCAGTTAAGTCTCTAGAGAGACGTATAAACTTATGCATTGGAGTCAATGGAAACCATTTTGAGCAACTTATTAGTTAGGTAAAATTGAGATACTAAAAGTAAAATATAAAAATTTGCTATTTCCATTAATTTTTAATAATACATTTATTTGCAAAGATTAATCCTTATCAGCAACAGAATCGATTAGTTTAATAATACAGGGTGTATTTTTTTTTTCAAAAATCACTCGGGTCCATTTCCGTCAAAAGTAAAAGATTTTTGAAAAAAATAAATATGCAGTTATTGTTTTCTTATAAATCGAGGGCATGACTCCTTTCACGACTTTTCCCTAACTCTCGTGGTTTCAGAGTTGGCCATCACCGCCCTTCTCAAAAAACCACCCTGTATTTTTATTATCTTGAAGGAAATCTCTATAAACTTTGATAGTATCGAAAAGAAAGTAGTGTAGGATGTCCTGTAGCTAGGAGGGATGACGGACTGTGACTGGCAGATGTTTGATGCGGCTGAAGACGGCGATATGGCGCTTATTAGAGGCCTTAGTCCAGTTGTGGACTATCATTAAGGCCTTTGCCCAGTAGTAGGAGACAATAGGATAATTATTATTATTGTAGAACCCTACTTCTTATTTTGGGGTTCTAACATCAAATGCAATTCGAAAAACTACAGGTATTTAATTTTCTTTTACAGGTTGGCTCAAACACCGCACTGTTTAGTTTTAGAAATCGTAACAAAATCAGGAAAATTTGCAGAAAAGTATACTTAATTCGAATTTAATAAATACGTAGTCGAATTTTGTTCAATTATAAGTTTAAAATTCAAATCTACTAATCGAATATTATAATTTCAGCGACCAATTCAAGAAACGACGGGGCATCAACTTTCGTTTTAACTAGTCAACGTGTAAGCGTATTGTCATGCATGACAATTATTTTTGAAAACCCAATCTTAAAAGCTCTAAAGAAGCTTCTCAAAGTCCGCCCTGTAATATTTGCAATATTTATATAAAAATATATATATTAGGTCCTTACATATGAAATTGGCGTTTTGTATGGGAGGAACAAAAAGTAGAATATTTTTTAATATAATATATTTAATTAATCAAAGTATGAACCATTATTTTCTATGCACTTTTGCCATCTTATAGGTAGTTCATTGATCCCTTTACTAAAAAAACCAGTCGGACGGGAATCAATAAAATCTTTGAAGGCGATCTGGACTGCCCCATCGGAGTTGAATTTTTTCCCTTGCAAGAAGTTATCCAAATTTCGAAAAAAATGGTAATCTGTTGGAGCAAGGTCCGGGGAGTACGGAGGATGTCTTAGACTTTCCAATTGAAGCTCTTCTAATTTAGTAGCCGTCTGTTGCGCAGTGTGTGGTCTAGCGTTGTCGTGAAGCAGCAGTGGCGTGGAGCGATTGACCAGCCTAGGTTGTTTAGCCGCTAGCTTTTCCATCATGGTTTGCAATTGCTGACAATAGACATCAGCCGTAATAGTCTGGCCAGATTTGAGAAAACTGTAATGAACAATACCGGCACTAGTCCACCAAACGCTTACAAGTAACTTTTTTGGGGTTAATTTTCGCTTGGGGCAGGATTTGGCTGGCTGGCCAGGATCCAACCATTGCGCTGAGCGCTTCCGATTATCGTAAAGAACCCATTTTTCATCACAGGTAATGATTCGGTTTAAAATACCTTCATTATTGTGCCGGTTTAGTAATGTAACGCAGCAGTCGACGCGCGTTTGCCGGTTTGCTTCAGTCAATTCGTGAGGTACCCACCTTTCAAGCTTTTTAATCTTCCCAATTTGCTTCAAGTGAATTAAAACAGTTTTATCACTAACATCGCAGCCTGCAGCTAACTCGGACGTGGTTTGCGATGGATCCGCTTCCACAATAGCCTTCAACTCTTCATTATCAACTTGAGTCTCAGGCCGTCCACGGGGCTTGTTCTGCAGGTCAAAATTTCCAGAACGAAAACGTTGGAACCAAAAACGAACTGTGTTTTCTTTTGCAACACGACCGCCATACACATCATTCACCCTTCGAGTTGTTTCCGCAGCACTAGTGCCACGGCGGAACTCGTACTCGTAAATAATGCGATATTTTAAGTTTTCCATTTTGTAAAATGAGTGACGCAAACAGAAAAAAACAGAAGAAAAAAAACAAATGAATGACGATCATCGAAGCACAAATACATGAGTCTATAGCTGTACAAATTTGAATTTGGAATTCCTTACCAAAGAGGAGAAATTTGTGATTAAAGTGGCCAGTACGAAAAACGCCAATTTCATATGTAAGGACCTAATATAAAGCAAAGGCGGGTTAGTTACACGATTTATAATTCCCACGCAATTTTACGTGGGCGAAGCCGCGAGCACAGCTAGTTAAATATAAAAAAAGAAAAATCACCAAGCCTCTCGACTCAATAAAAACGCTAATGAGCGTCATCTAACCATATAAAAAACAGAGCTTGTGTCCTTGTCTAAAGAACTTTGACCAAAACCTCAAACGAAAAACACCAAGTCGCTAGGTTCAACCATCCTTATGACATTACGCTTACACAAACCACATCAACCTCTAAATACAATGACGATCGTATTAACGCTGACCTGTTACAGGTATTGATCAATTCGACAGGGACTCTACCATCATTGACTTCAAGAACGGCAAGGTGCGTCTGCTAGTCGCGACCAGCGTGGCGGCGCGGGGGCTGGACGTGAAGCAGTTGGTGCTGGTTGTTAACTACGACTGTCCTAACCATTATGAAGATTATGTTCATCGGTAAGTTCTATATTTCATAATTGTCAACATTTATTTTCATTACTATGATAATCACGGGCACATAATAAATAATGATGGACAATTCACACAGCTTCATATACCTCCAAACTAGGCATAGCTTGGGAATTTACGATGAATTTCGACACATTTTATTTGTGGAATAATAAAAACAGCCTACTGAATACAACTGGCTTTATTATTATATGCTTTATAATAATAAAGCCGAAACTTTGTGAATTTATTTTATTACCTCCAAAACTACTGAACAGATCAAGATGAAATTCGAAGTACTTCCATACTATCGTTACTAATATTATAAATTCGAAAGTACCTCTGTATGTCTGTTACCTTTTCATGCCTAAACGCAGGCCCGGATTAGCGCCTAGGCCCACAAGGCCCGGGCCTAGGGGCCCTGCAATCCTAGGGGCCCTCATGGCGGAACATTCATACCCCAAAAGTCTGGCTTGCCCGAAAAATTGCCATTTATAAAATAATAATAGGTAGGTTAGTAAATAGCAAGATCCATCAAGTGCGAGTGTGACTCGCGCGCCGAGGGTTTCGAACGTTTGTCAAGTATACCAATATGTACTATGGTTCAGATGGATCGGTTTGCAAACTTCGGAGTATAGATAGTAATGACAAAATATTCGACTTTTTTCAAAATATTTCAAAAAGTATGTACCCTATAAGAATTTCATAAACTGTTTTGAGATATACAAACCGATACCTTTTGATACCCTTCTCGGTGTGGTAGCCTTTTGAAAATTATTCCCACCTTATTGACCATTTTTCAAAAAGTGTTCTTACAGACTTTTCTATATTTTTCCTGTAAAATATAGATCCATATCTACAATCGTTACATACATTTTAGATGGTTTAATGACTATGCCTTCTTTCTCAAATTCAGATTTCTCAAAAGCCTGTTTTAGTTTTCTAAGCAAGAAATTACAAAAGCTATATTATTAATATTTCGAAGCGTTCAGTCTTCAGGAGACTTTCGTAGCTTACTGTGTAGCTTGTCTCTGTGTCTCATGCAACGTATGAGTCCAGGAGTAATCCAAGGCATAATAGGTGTTTTACGGCGACATATTTTTATTTCCTTTGTGTTACGATTTATAATCGTTGTAAGCAAGTCTATAAAGATATCCGTAGCGAGATCACAACTAGTGCTGTTCATAACAGAACATAATGACGGAAAAAATAACAGAATAAGCGAGACCGTAAGGGTTTGGAAACCGATCTGGCAACACTAAAATGCCAAAAAGAACGATGTCAAAGTAATGGGATCCATAACATAAATCATCAAAAACATAGAATAATAATAGTGACTAAAGTCACATCAAAAACGTCACTACGCATTTCCTAGAAATTGATCTAATCGTACCTATCAGGATTTTTTTTGTTGTGCAATTCGTTATTGTCATCTGACATTTATCTAAACGTAGGAATTGCGCTCAGAACCCTTTTGTGTACCTACACCAGCGTCAAATTGCTCAACAGAAAGGTCATTTTTAGCGCTTATGAGAGTAAAGAACTACATGAGATCTACCATAGAAGAGAACAGACTTAATTCACTATCTGTTTGTACATAGAGTCAGAAGTAATGCAGTCTATTGACTATTGACTATTGACGAACACATGGTGAATTTGTTCTTTTGCAGAGAAGAAAGTTCGCCGTATCTGTCTATAAGTAGGTAGGTATTTAACTAAATTTTATTGTTATTTGTTTGGGTGGGGTTGCATGTACAAATATTGTAAGGCAGAGTAGGGGGCCCTCCAATACCAAGTGCCTAAGGGATCCAGGATCCCTTAATCCGGCCCTGCCTAAACGGCTGAAAGGATCTCAATGAAATTTGTCAGCAGCTAGTAATAAAACAAAATCACATCGGTCCTAAGAGATCCATAGCTGGAGATCGGCAGTGGCATCCTGCAGCGTGCAAAATTACCTTCACAGTCACAAATCTACCTGCCAACCGTGATGATAATTGCATACGTATTTCTTGATCAAATCCTTACAAGTAATTTTCAAATGCGAAGGTAACTGTGCGTCTGTTTTTATCTTTTCCAAAATAAATCGGTTTGTTTTGAAAGGAGAAGATATATTGTATGCTGGGGAAGGACATTGGCTACTTTTATACTAGACAATACTCGTGCAAAGCTGCCGGCAGGATCTAGTAGCATATTTGGGTCCCAGAGAAACCCTACGTGAAAAATTGAAAGAAATAAACATAATGACGTACTGTCATGTCAATATATTTATGAAAACTTGTTGTACACTCATAGGAATAACAATCGGTTGCCTAAAAATAGCGACATATATAATTTAAATACGTGAAATAAGAATAAACTCGCTGTGCCCACAACTAGGCTACACAAGATTAATGTATCTTTTAAAGGGCATATGTACGCTTCTACAACAAAATACCAAATGAGTTGAAAAAATTATCAAATTCAAACAAATTGTCTAACATATAACGTTTAATATTCATTTATTCTCAAAAAGACAATTTATACAAAGTCACTTACATGAGAACAGGGTTTACGTATATATTAGGTCCTTACATATGAAATTGGCGTTTTGTATGGGAGGAACAAAAAGTCGAATATTTTTTAATATAATATATTTAATTAATCAAAGTATGAACCATTATTTTCTATGCACTTTTGCCATCTTATAGGTAGTTCATTGATCCCTTTACTAAAAAAACCAGTCGGACGGGAATCAATAAAATCTTTGAAGGCGATTTGGACTGCCCCATCGGAGTTGAATTTTTTCCCTTGCAAGAAGTTATCCAAATTTCGAAAAAAATGGTAATCTGTTGGAGCAAGGTCCGGGGAGTACGGAGGATGTCTTAGACTTTCCAATTGAAGCTCTTCTAATTTAGTAGCCGTCTGTTGCGCAGTGTGTGGTCTAGCGTTGTCGTGAAGCAGCAGTGGCGTGGAGCGATTGACCAGCCTAGGTTGTTTAGCCGCTAGCTTTTCCATCATGGTTTGCAATTGCTGACAATAGACATCAGCCGTAATAGTCTGGCCAGATTTGAGAAAACTGTAATGAACAATACCGGCACTAGTCCACCAAACGCTGTAAGCGTTTGGTGGACTAGTGTACCTTTTTTTAGTAACTTTTTTGGGGTTAATTTTCGCTTGGGGCAGGATTTGGCTGGCTGGCCAGGATCCAACCATTGCGCTGAGCGCTTCCGATTATCGTAAAGAACCCATTTTTCATCACAGGTAATGATTCGGTTTAAAATACCTTCATTATTGTGCCGGTTTAGTAATGTAACGCAGCAGTCGACGCGCGTTTGCCGGTTTGCTTCAGTCAATTCGTGAGGTACCCACCTTTCAAGCTTTTTAATCTTCCCAATTTGCTTCAAGTGAATTAAAACAGTTTTATCACTAACATCGCAGCCTGCAGCTAACTCGGACGTGGTTTGCGATGGATCCGCTTCCACAATAGCCTTCAACTCTTTATTATCAACTTGAGTCTCAGGCCGTCCACGGGGCTTGTTCTGCAGGTCAAAATTTCCAGAACGAAAACGTTGGAACCAAAAACGAACTGTGTTTTCTTTTGCAACACGACCGCCATACACATCATTCACCCTTCGAGTTGTTTCCGCAGCACTAGTGCCACGGCGGAACTCGTACTCGTAAATAATGCGATATTTTAAGTTTTCCATTTTGTAAAATGAGTGACGCAAACAGAAAAAAACAGAAGAAAAAAAACAAATGAATGACGATCATCGAAGCACAAATACATGAGTCTATAGCTGTACAAATTTGAATTTGGAATTCCTTACCAAAGAGGAGAAATTTGTGATTAAAGTGGCCAGTACGAAAAACGCCAATTTCATATGTAAGGACCTAATATATACATATGTAGGTTGTGGTCATTCAATAGCTGGCTCATTTAATGTGTTCACTTAATAAGAAGTGACTTATCATTTATGATATGTTGAGCTAATTTTAGTTTGAACACATTAAATGAGGTTACACTTTTAATTTGGGAGGGTAAAGTATTGTAAAGCTGTGCGCCTTCACATAGTATCCTTTGTAAAAAGGCTTACTACAAAATATCAGATTATCTAGAGGATAAAAAAGCTTAGGACAAGTTTTGCTGCATCTAGAAAACTAACAATCTAACAAGGTAAAGGTTTCTTGTTTGCTTCTTTACTTTACCCTATAAAGATTGAAGTGAACAAAAATTCAAAGTGCTCACTTTGAATTTGTGTTTTGTGTTTGTAAAGTGATCACTTTATTTCCTAGTTTTACTTATGTAATTTGAATTTTGGGACGTGTCCAAGAGTCCTGTAAGGTCTAAAGGAAAAAAACACTTCGAATTTAGATTTTTTTCCAATGACCATAATTCATAAATTACAGATGCGGTCGAACCGGCCGAGCTGGCAACAAAGGCTTCGCTTGGACGTTCCTAACCCCCGAGCAAGGTCGCTACGCGGGCGATTTACTGAGAGCATTCGACCTAGCCGGGACCAATCCACCGCCCGAGCTGAAGAGACTCTGGGACACTTACAAAGAAGCGCAGGAGAAGGATGGAAAGAAAGTGCATACTGGAGGCGGTTTCAGTGGGAAAGGTGAGTTGAATTATCAGCTGGTGATGGCTCAAAAAGACTTTCTAACAAGGTTGCTACGCGATTGTAATGAGAGCGTTTGAAAGCATCATAATTTGTATTTATTTGTATTTATTGAAACATTACGTCTATCATTACAGGTCAGACCTAATACAACAGAGTAGTCATCGGAATAAATAAATAAGTAAATTAACAAGCTAAATACAAATGTCAATAAGTCTAAAGTCTAAATAATTCAATAAATCAGTACTATCACAATCAAAATAATTAAATACATATGTCAATAATTAAAACAATTAAATAATCCATGAGCAAAAAATCCAAGTCAATAATTACATAATAAGTCGTTACGTAGGTACTTGATTTGTAACGTATAAAATCATTATTATTAAACACAGCATAACTTAAATAATATAGCCCTTACGAACTCATAATAATTCGCTTTAAGTTTAAACAGGTTAAGTATGAAGCTAGTTTGTGTTGGAAGCACACCAACATAATGAATTCGTTAAACTACGATAGTTTGTATAGTAAAAATAGCATCTCAATAATAAAAAAATTGCTAAATAAACTCTACCAAAAGTTTTGAAAAATATATTTACAGCAGTAGTTTTGACGATGGCTATCGTTAGTTTGGTTGGCAATTGTACTAATTGTACAAAAGTGGCAGATTATGTAACTGAAAAAGTTGCATGTATGTTCTAGGTTTCAAATTCGACGAATCCGAAGCGCAAGCAGCCACTGAAAAGAAGAAGTACCAGAAGGCAGCGCTCGGTCTTCAAGACTCGGATGATGAAGACGTGGAGGGCGATCTCGATCAGCAGATCGAGACCATGTTCGCGGCTAAGAAGATTGTTAAGGAGATCAAGGTAATTTTGATAAAGGTTTTTTTTCTATAAACATGCTTAACATGCGCCAAATGGCAGATCACAGTGCTCTAATTTTATAACTGAACATCCCTGTAATACCTGTGTATCACAAATAAATAAATGAATTAAATGAATTAATTAACTTGCGGCTACATGATGCTGTGTGAATTGTCCAGCATTATTTATTTATTATTTGCCCTGCAAATAATATATAAATAATGCTGGACAAGAGAGTAGTACAGAAATAGGTCTATGAAAATATCCGCCAGATATTTCCCAGGCAACATTTTTACACGTTCAGGCTTTTTTGGTGTTTCTGTCTTTCCGATGTTTATGTAGAAAATATTTGGATATAACTTTTTCTTTTAACATCTTTATTCTTGAAATAAAGATGTTAAAAAATAGTTTGGAGTATTTGTTCCTGCTATTTTCTGTAATTATTTTCCGCACTGTCGTTACACCTCTTGAGATAACTAAGAAACAACGTCATTTTGCCTCAGTCAGCAAGCAAAGGATAAAAACAACCAAGCTAGAAAACACAACAATGCTTCCAACGAACCTTAATCATATTCATCTTTTCCTTCAGCCCGGCGCCGGAGCTCCGGGTGTTACGCCCGCCGCGGCCGCCACCGCCGCCGGCACCGACGCCAAGCTGGACCTAGCGCGGCGCCTGGCGTCCCGCATCAACCTGGCCAAAGGATTGGGCTCCGAGCAGAAGGGCGCCACACAGCAAGCCGCTGAGGCCATCCTCAAAGGCGCGCCCAACGCGCATACTCTTATCACGGTAACATTACACTGTTATATAATAAAACCTGCGTTCATTTTTGAATATATACATGTTTGTCATACGTTTGACGACCTACAATGAAACAAACCGGGAGGCTGGATCAGGGACGCAGCCCCAGTGAAGTAGGTACGTGAATCGTTTTATGCGTGCTGGAGAGCAGCACACAGGCCGGCTCGCTTCGCTTCCCATACTATGTAAGGCATTGCATTTCGCTACGCTCGCCGCACTGGGACAATCATAAGAGCCTTTAGGTTTAGGTGGAAGTTCTCCTATGTCCGCATATGACCTCGAGTTGGTCCAATATGCGTACAAACAGAGTTTCTAGCTAGAGCCTTTATCAAACGTGACCACTCCTGCGATCGAATCGATCAATGTACTGCTGATTAATCATTACTTGAGTAATCATTGAGCAACAGCACGCGAAAAGCTAAGTTTAAATGCATCGTGCAGCGCTTAGCATTTACCCCAGCGACATAATATGCACATCTGAGTAATGGCTAAATCATCTACTAAATTATGGTAATAATATAATGTTGTTGTTCGTTTACTTCCAAAGTCCTTCAGACAGCAAGCATCCAAACAAACAAGAGCCTTCGGAGACTATAGTCCAAAGTCTCGAACACCACCGCAAAGTTGCTTGTCTCTCGATCTTTGCGATCTTTCCATTTAATAGTTGCGTTTTATTAGTTTTATATTTTTTGCATGTGACCTTACTAATCGAAAAGAAACACTTCACTTTTTAGGCCCGTATTATGAAACTATGTTCAGTCATCGATCTACTATGCTTGTGTAATGCTTTTGCCATAGAAAATCTTTACTCAAGCATAGATCGATGACTGAACAAGCTGTTATAATCTTTAGATCATATAATCCTTAGATCTGCAGTCATTATTTTAGTGTATTAGAAAATACTTACCTAACATTGACTGTGACAAATGTAATGTAATTTCTGCCAGACTAAAATAGAGTTACGGATCATCAAATGTGACAAACAAGTTCAAATGACTCAGACGTCTAGTCTTGATAACGTTTTATTACTTTGTGTAGGTATTTATTTGAGACGCTACATTTGAACCGTAAACTACATGAATGACAGAGCGCAATAGAGAGTAACTATAGTCTATTCAACCGAGCAAAAGAAAGAACGTAAACAAAGAATCAATGTTCTCAAACTTTTTTTCGTAATATAGTATGTATCGTAATATACCTCAGTATGGACTTGCCTATATCTTTTTATCAGCAAGTTATTATAATTTTTATGTCTTTAAAAATGTCTTCTTTCACTGCATTTCAAACTTCGTCAATAGTTAGCAACTCATTTTTAAAATAAATTCCACTTTTCATCCTATTGCACTCAAATTGCACTCATCCGACTGCTTATAAATGTAAACCTTCGGTGTTGTGAGGGTGGTGGCGACGCCAGGCCGCCTGCTCGTTTATGTTCCTGTATTATTTTGTACATACAGCTACGTGAAAGAAAAAAAATTAAAATCATGTTACACGCATGTAAATTGGCTACTTTTATTGTTCATTACAGTAAAACCGCGTCTAAGGCGATTTCACTATTCGCGGGTAAAAAAATTGGGACTCTTTTTCTGTATTCGCGGATAAATACTTCGAGAAGAGAAAATTACTAGGTTTTTTAAACCTTTGCCTAAGCCAGATAATAATTAGTAGGTAGTGTTAAAAATCGAGTTACGTTATGTGATGAAATAGATTTTTAGTATGATTTTTTCGTATACCCCGCGAATAAGGAGCTTTTACTGTATTATTTTAGTAGGATTATAAATGGAACGAAAGTTCTTTTTAGTGTAGTCATTGCATAGAGGCGGTGTCAATATAGAACATTCTATAGAGTACTTTGGTCCAGTCTAGGTTTCGTTCGTCCAAGATGACTTGAAAGTTTGTTCTATAAAGAACCTTTTTTATGGTTTGTTTGAGTTCTTTCTTTTGCTCGGGTGAATATACTGTGTTAAAAGGCCTATGAATGGATAGATAAAAATTGGAAATATATGATTATCTTGGTTGACAGAAAGAAAAAACATTATTGCTTACAAAACGAAACAATTTGATGATGATAGCACGCTAAGAAAATAAATCGCCTGACATTTTTGTGTTCAACTGAAACAACAAGACGAAAACTTTCACATTTATAATTGACAACACAAACTCTTCATTCAACAGCAGGCTAAAACAGCGACGAGAACGCTGTCGGCAGGTTTCATATTATGAACTTAATCGTTAATAACGCAAAGTTTACATTCTCTTCCAGGCTAAAACCGTAGCGGAACAACTTGCAGCCAAGCTAAACACCCGCCTGAACTACCAGCCTCGCGACGACGCAGCCAACGAACCTGCTGAAGAAGTCTTCAGGAAGTACGAGACTGAGCTGGAAATCAACGACTTCCCACAGCAAGCCCGGTGGAGAGTCACCAGCAAGGTAAATTGTACTTTAAAAATAAGTGGGATATTGTCGCTTTTATTTGATATGGGAGCAATGGGAAGTAAAAGGTCAACGAACCGGATGAGAAAGTCTTCAAGAAGTACGAGACTGAGCTGGATATCAACGACACTTCCCGCAGCAAGCAAGTGGAGAGTCACCAGCAAGGAACGTTGGGAACTTGGGATTTATTAACAGATAAGGTCGCCTTTGTATACCTTCTTTTTAACTTAACCGGAGGGTTCTTCAGGCGTTTCGGTCTCTCGATATTAGCATCGAGTTAGCAGAAATCGACTTGGTCAATCTAGCAATAACTGGTGGCCGACTGGAATACAGAAAGACTACCCAAACCAGAAAGTACTAGTCTGAGCTGGAAATTAACGACAAGCCAGGTGGAGTTAAATTCAATGGAGTAAAGTATGGTCGCATTTGAATACTTACTCCCGTGGCTTAGCGACTCAAAAGATACATTTGCCTCCGACACAAAACTTCTGAAGGTATCACACAGCTCTAAAGCGGAAATCGACTTCGTCAATCCAGCGATACCTAGGGCAGTCAATTGGTCTACGCCCCTAGTTTTCCCTCATACGCTTTTTATTAGGTTCCCTTTTACTTGGTGTCAGAATGACGTATATAAATAATGTCGTAGACCTAAAAGAGTAAACAATAAACATGTTTTTGAACCAATTAAACCAGATAACATACGGTTCTGACCTCGAAGTTTCTTCACATTGCACAAGAAATAATAAAATAACGAGGGCAGTACTTTTTTCATGAGTCTATTTGCGTTAGTATCTCCGAAGAATTGTTGTGAAAGCATTAATTCAATTAAAATTATCTGTTTACTTATGACTACCTTGTCGACATTTTTTCTCGTCACATTGTACCATAAAAATAAAATACCTTGCGATAGTGAAATGCTTTCAACCTTACGATAATCAGAGCGTTAAACTTCCTATTAACATCGACCCGCAGATAGCCCCTGCCTTACCCTATATCTGCGTCGATGCGTCCGCGCATACACAGTGCAGTTTGCGACACCGTTTCGTACATATCCTTAGAACAATGTTGTTGAAACTCGTATTTTTGGGAGCTATCGTATTCCTCTGCATCAAAATGTTAAGGCGACAAAGGTGCTACCACCATTGCTAGGGTCAACGAATTCAGGTAAAATTCTGTCGATCAATTTTCATTGTGTAGAATGAGATTGTTGTTGTTGCTGATTTGTCTCGCATTGATTCATAGTTTTAAGTTTTATGTTTGGTTTTGTCATGGATTTTTTTTTGTGCATATAGTCCATACTAATATTATAATTCGAAAGTAACTCTGTCTGTCTGTTACCTTTTCACTTCTAAACTGCTGAGCGGATCTGGCAGGGAGGTAAATGGTATCCCGGGTACGGACATAGGCTACTTAAAAAGCGCGTGCGAAGCCGCGGGCGGCAGCTAGTAATAAATATGTCCTTTGCACCCAGTATGCTGCATGCTCATACCACCTTCTCATTTTATATTGTCTGTCCCACTCTCACAAGCATCATCATCTGAAATCCGCATTCACCCACTGCACCACGGGAATAGGCCTCCAAACTCTTGTGCCACTCCACACGGTCCTGCCCCAATCTCATCCAGGTTCGCCCCACGACGTTAGTGCACAAGAATATGTACAAAAAAAACTCAGAGGCGCCTCAACAATTCTACCTCACCTTTGTAACTCTGTATTGTCTATTGCTAAATATCTCCTCTATTGTTACAGGAGGCGCTAGCTCTAATCAGTGAGTATTCTGAAGCGGGCATCACAGTCCGAGGTACCTACGTGCCACCGGGCAAAGCGCCGCCCGAAGGCGAACGCAAACTATATCTCGCTATAGAAAGCTCACAGGAACTCGCTGTAGCCAAGGCAAAGTCCGAGATAACGCGTCTCATCAAGGAGGAACTGTTGAAACTACAGACCTCCTCTCACCATATGGTCAACAAAGCTAGATATAAAGTCTTGTAATATATGCATTGTGAAATATACTGGAGTTAGGATATGGGTGTTTTATTTTGTTGGGTTGAGTTTAGAGTACGCAATGAACATCAGTCCTTTATAGATAAGGTTAAATTAAATTAAATTCATTTATTGATTCAGACAACACAAATATCCATAGGTTAGAGTAGTTTCACTCACACAGTTTCAGTGTGTCTACCATGAGTTGTCACAGTTAGATCGCCTGACGTTTCTATAGTAGTTACGTAAATAATAGTACCGCGCATTTTAGTACCCAACTATCCGCTAGAGGCGCTGTTCTAGTTTTCATACATTTTTTAACTACAGTCGGTAGCGAGTATAGTTTGTTAAAACTCATGGTAGACACACTGATAAACAAAAAGGTACACTTAACATAATACATTTAAATAATAAATTTGTTGAGGGTTGATCAGGCTTGACATCCAGTGCAATGTCTGTCAGCCAGAACCCCTTTAGACTGTTGGTGCTGCTCAGCATCTTGCTTTTTATAGATGTTATTTTATATTGAATCATGGCGTAAAAGTCCTTTACGTGTGCGTCAGCAAACATGCCCGACGCATTACAGTATCTGGGCAGCCCCACCATTGCTTTAAACAAATTATAAAGGAAGCGTAGGTACTGATGGACGCCTTGGTGTAAGTAACCCACAGGCCGCTGGTGTAAAAAAAATTACAGTAGGATTTAAATAAAGAGACTAACATCTATTGAACAATGAGCGAACCTGCGGATCAACATGTTTAAAGGTCATAGCTCATCAGAGTCACTTGGCTCCCGATCCGCTGTGCAATTACGCAAAAATAAACCATCCTTTAATTAACATTTGAAAGCCCTTTGAATGACCTTGAAAACCATTTCTATGGTATACAATAGCAAATTAAGAAGGCCATTCAAAAGGGCTTTCAAATTTCAATATAGGATGGGTGGTTTTGCGTAATCGCACCGCCCCCGCACCGCCTCGCCTTGTGCGGTTAGTATTCTTTATATAGAAATCTATGGATATGCGCTCACAGTCACTATATCATCTTCGGGTCGCCTCGCTCGCAAGCTGTCAAAGCGCGGACGGCAAGTGGACCACCCGCTGTCCACGCCCGGAAGGCACGTAGACCACTCTGTGATAGCTTGCTGCTCGCTTTCAGCGCATTGCCAACGTTCACGAAAACGAGGTTCACTGGTTGACCACGCGGCGTTCACCCGTGGACGCCGCGGCGTCCGCATGAGGCAAGGCGGTGCGGGTCGGGTGCCGGGTGGCTGTAATGAGCCATGACCTTTAGTTTTTCCTTCTAATTTTAATTATATGTGGGGAACTTTGATCTCACTAACAGCTTGTATGGGAGTATTGGGATCGTATATTATCCCCCTGCCTAACCAGGCCAGAACAACTTTCCTAGTTAAATTACGTTTGAATTGGTACAATTGAATCTATCTATTATAAGAAACAATCTAGATTTGTAAATGGTACAAGTGCGTCTGTTGTTCATTTAATACTTTCAGAGCCAATGACGCACATGCCCATGTAGTATTATTATATCTTCTCTACCCATGTTGTAGAGCTCTTAGCAGCGGCGCATCCTTGCGGATCGCACTGCTGCCAGCTCGACAGGAGGCTGGGCAGTGAATGGGTTAATTGGTTACACGCGCACCTAAAAACAAGAGCAAGAGTCATGAATGTATAATATTATGAATTTGAAATGGGTTTATCAAAGCGCTCAGCTTTGGTAAACCCAATGCAATGCTCAACTTTTGCCTCGGTTTTAATTAAATCGGAGCTCCATAATATAAGTGGGAACTTGTTAATAGCCACCTGTTTCTTCACACATCGCAATTATGTATATTGTGCTGAAAGATCCCCTAATATAAATAAATAAAAATAAATAAAATACCTAATTCCATGTGAAAAATCAACCAATAGAATCTCATATACGTATTGAGATTCTATTTATGACGTATGTATATTATGCATAATAATATTTTGTCTATACGCACCTCTGCTCCGCTTTGCTTGGGCTAGTATAGTATTATAAAATCTGTAGCTTGGATGAAAACTGGCCCATACGTCGAACGTAATCTAAATCTAACGCCGCGCCACGAGCCGATTTGTTAGGGAGTGGGTTAGTTACCCATAAAAGTTTCGTATGGCGATTTCTTGCTGAAAAACGGCACTTAATCTTTCGAATCTGTACTGTATTTGTATTGTATTTATTTATTCCATAAAGGTGCATTGGTACACTTGGACAAGTCAATTTTGATACAGTTATGTTACAAAGTAAACACGAGTTAATATTAAATAAAATTGGTACAAGCAGAGTACATAAATATAATAAGATCAGGTACCTATGTATAACAGTAATAATAAATATTGAATAATAGCTAATAGCTTCGTCGAGTGTATATTATGATTTATCCATTTTCATATTTTTGATTGTATTATTAAAATTGTTTACATCTGTATTACGAATGCCATGTTCTAGTTTATTATATAGTTTAAAAACTACACAAAAAGCTTTTATCCACTTTTGCAAGTCTATGAGTAGGTAAGCCAATGGCATTTCTAGTTCTGGGGTTATAGCCATGGGATCCCCATTTAAATTAAATTTACCAATGTTCAGTTTTTTTTAGTTAAAAGATTATGTGTTTGCCCGTTTTTGCAATATGAAAACTCTTTTAGATTGAGAGGCATTTCCCCATGCTATTTTACCATAAATCATGACGGAATGAAAATACGCATGATAAACAGTTTTTGAAGCCTTGATATCACTAAGTTGTCGAATTGTTTTGATAACGAAGACCGCTGATTTAGTCTGCCTACTAGGGTGTCAATATGTTTAGTCCACGTTAATTATGAGTCAATGCTTATACCTAAAAATTTTATAACGTCAAGTGTACCTAGAAATAATTTTACCTGCGACTCAAACCCAAACCATTTCTGACTTGCTCCTTGACCAAAAGCCTAAGTATTAGGTATAGCATACAGCGCCTTCACAGACAGTTTTCTGCATTTTTCCTCAGGATCCAATCTATTCAAGCAACAACTCCATCTATGACCATCTATGCCTAGAAAGATTAAGAAAACCAGCTGTTAACGACCAATAGTCCTACTTCGCTACTTCAAGGCTGGTTCCATTTTTTTTTGGCATAAACTCTTTAGTTTAAAGTTTTACATGTATTTGTTTTATGAGTGCCATAAAGAATTAAGAATTCCATGCATGTCTGTGTTCATTGGTTGCTAGGAGCAAAATAGTAGGCTTAGAATCTTTGATTTATTGCGTCGTGAAAAGAACCAGACAGAGTTAATCTCGCATTTATAATATTAGCATGGATAAATGGCCAGTGTCCAAGTACTTGCCACTGTTCTTGACCAACAAAACAAGCGATAACAGCTGGTAAGTTTCCACAATGACGCCCGGACGTCTTCAGTAGATTAGCTTCCTTGCCCTCTGCGGATAACAAGCCATAGTGCAAGGAACATAAAAGATCTCGCTAAAACAAACATTTCTAGAAATTACAATGCTAAATATAAACTCACATGCCGCATGCGTCGCTTATTGATAATGATAACCCATGTCACGAGAATAAATATCGATGATATAAATTCTTGGTGTTTTCTTATTGTTAAGCTGAATATGTGTGAGTAGCTATAGTAACTAAAGTTATCTATCTATGATATTATATCCATCTACATATATGTTCCTCATCGTTAGAAATCTGCATGTACCTACTTAACCTATCTCATCATATTATTCCCGTTTGGCAATCGATTTCATCATCCAATTTAGTACGTAAGCTGAATCAGTTCTGATAAAATTATGTTTAAGTGGCCCTAAAAATCAAGACAAGATCAAAACTAAATATTTGCCTTTACGTGTAGAACATTTTATTTATCGCAAACACAGAGAACAAGCGGCAGTTTTCAAAAATGCAAATAGGAGGAGGACTTGTCCCAATTATGCACCATCTTCTTATTGTTCTTGGTTGGTTGTATTGAGTTCTTGGTTAGATGGTTAAAAGGAAGATCAAGTGCGAGTGTAACTCGCACGCCGCCGAGGGTTTCAAATGTTTGTCAATTAAACAAACATGTACTTGGTGTTAGAGACTTAGCTATTTAATGAGTACTCAAAAATAGTAGGCACTATTTTTACTCAAAAATGGTATCCACTTTCAGATGGATGGCTCTGCAAACTTCGGCGATAAGGGGGTAATCGTAAATTTTAAACTTTTTCCAAAATATTTAAAAAAGTTTAACATACAGAAAGTTATATTTTTTTTTTATTTAATTTTTTGAGATGCACAAACCAAAACCTTTTATTTGATAGCCCACTCAAAGGGCTACCTCTTCGCCCTTTTAAAAATTATTCCCCCTCTTGATGACTATTTTTCAAAAACTGTTCTTCTTACAGACTTCTCTATATTTTTCGTGTAAAATATAGATCTATGTCTACAAATGCTACATACATTTCAGATGGATCGCTCTGCATCCTTTGGAGATTAGGTCAAAATTTAGATTTTTTTTCAAAATATTTCAAAAAGGGTTTTGTTACGTACAAACTGATACCTACCATTAATTTTGACCTCTAGTCTCTTAAAATTTCGACATCATAATTTGTACTGAAAATTGTCACTTTAATTTTTTTTCTATGCACGCAATATATGATTTTAAATTTAAAGTTAATAGCTGCGGTAGTTGCTGAGATATTTAAGAGAGAGAAAAGGACAGATAGACCGAGACCGTAGCGGGTTTCTAAACCGATCACGAAACCCTAAAAATAAAACATTAGGCTAGTCAGCTACAGTTAAAAACTGTGAACTTGTTTAAGGTCGACCGAGAGCCTTCCTATTTAATCTCACACACTATTAGGATAGTCCTAATGCTTTACCGATCTATGACAATCGATTTTGTTTATGAAGAAGTTGTAATCGATTCTGTTATTATTGCTCAACATTTTGTATTATTTTACAGACTTTACTCAGGCGTCTAAATTACTTAATTTCTATGGAATCAGAATATTCAATAGTATAAAATGGTATTATTTTTGTTGTTTCATTTGCTACTTGCTATTGCCCGCGGTATTACACGCGTTTTACCTTTATAAAAAGTAAGACTGATTGAGTAACTGTGGTAAACTATAATTTTTATACTATTTTCAATACTTTGTCGGCTCGTCGCCTAAAAGTAGCCTATGTCCGTCCCTGGGATACCACCTACCTCCCTGCCAAATTTCATTAAGATCCGTCCAGCCGCATAGGCGTGAAACGGTAACAGACGGACAGACAAAGTCACTTTCGTTATTATTATATTACTAGCTGCTGCCCGCGGCTTTGCACGCTCTTTTCCGGGATATAAAGTAGCCTATGTCCGTCCCCGGGATACCATCTATCTCCATGCCAAATTTCATTGGTTGCCTGTAAGTGATCGCTTCTAAGCGATAAGGCCGCCCATTGTACTTGCCTTATATTATGTCACCTTGTAACGCTATTTGTATGGTATACAACAAAGCATTTTTGTATTGTACTGTATTGTTCATTAAGATCCGTTCAGCCGTTTGGGTGTGAAAAGGTATATCATCTGTCTGTCTGTTTGTCTGTCTATCTGTTAGATAGACAGACAAACAGACAGACAGATAGATAGACAGACAGACGGACAGAGTTACTTTCGAATTTATAATATTAAGTATGAATAGTACCTAGTATGGATAAATATGTACGCAAACAAAGGTGCACTCTTTAACTAGGTAACTAACTACCTAATGTGGTTTAATGGTTACCCAGTTATAAATAACTCTAGCAACGCTATTACTGTAGATAGCACAGGGCGCAGGCGCGTCTCGTGCCACAGATAAGGGGTTATCGCCGGGAAGTTTCCACGGCAAACAACATTACGCGTAAAAACTAATTGGACGCAAGCATTTATCGCCGGGGAAAGTTTCGATACGGAATAAATCTGTTGTACTGACAGCATTGTTTGTTGGAAGAAAGTGGAGTTGGTCAAATGTTGCTTACATATTGCGTAAGTATTGCACTGTATTGTTTTCTCTTGACTGATGTCATAGAGGGCAGTGGTAAAATTACTTATTAATGTTTTGTACGTATCGGGCGCAAATAACTTCTCTTGGGTACCAAGTCAACCTTACCTGCACGTGGTATCCCCGGCGGACCGGGTCGGGTATTTTTTCGAGTTTTTTCAAAATATTTCATAAAGTATGAAACCTATAGAAATTTCAAAAACTGTTTAGAAACCTTTCATTTGATACCCCAATTGACCTTGTAGATATCTTTTAAAATTTCGACATCACAATTTGTACTGAAAATTTTCATATTCTTTTTCTTTGTGGTTTCTTTTTTTTTATTTATTCTGTATAGGCGCACGAAATGTATTATTATTATAATTTTCAAGTTTTTTGCTGCTGTAGTTGCTGAGATATTAAAGACGGAAAACAGGACAAAAAAGCGAGAGCGTTTCGAAACCGATCTCCGATCTTCGAAACCCTAAAAATATAAAATAAAAAGATTAAAAGTAACATAGGTAAGACAGGTACCTACCGATTTTTTATTTCCGTCCATGTGGACTGAAATCTAGTGTCAGAAACAGCCTTCAGGATGGTGTTGTTGGAGCGACTTAGTCGACTCCAGAAGGCTGATGTCCTCGTTTATCATCGTAGCGAACAAGTCGGGAACTCCCGCCTCTGAAAACATGGTCACTGCAGTATCTTCAAACCGGCTAACTCCTCTATGTTCATGATAAATGCCAATAAGCCCCGGCCATCAGTCCCCAGCAGCCCCGCTATTCCTGTCCTGGCGGCGGCCTTGGTTCCGGTAGGGTAGGGTGTGCTAAGAACCTCTGAAAGACCCTAGACTACACCTGGCCCAGATTAGCCCAGGACCGTGGCGAACGAGATAAATATAGCAAACGTACAGGCCTGTGCCCAGCAGTGGGTCGACAAGGGCTGATGATGAGTTCAGACCTTCGCGGTATTAGCTACATGAAGCGGCAGCGAAACATTTCGAACACTTTCGCGCGTCATCCCGCTGCTGGCCATTCTATCGCTAACGCTCTGGATAGTACGTGAATACCGTGTGTAGGCCTTTACTTATGATTAAGAGGGCGCAATGCGCTCTATTTTCTGAAAAGGATAGGCACAGGATTTCGCGTTTATAGGAGCGGGACAGAGCATACGTTTTTGTAATGGCGTAAGCGCAAAAATCATGTTTTTACTTAATTACAAGAAAACTACACAACTTATGAAGAAACTGGTTCAAGAAACCAAATATGTAAATAGTAATAGCCTACGAATCAAAACATAAGTCATTTCTATAGACGGGGTTCCTGAGATCTCGACCAAATTATGTGCGAAACAGTACACTTTCATTATTTTTTATATAGTATTTTTTTTCTTAATCTCGTTTTCACATTCAAGGAATCAAATAAAAAAAATAGAATTTTATGTAATTTGAGTTTTTTACGTAGGGTATACCATGAATACTGAGATCTACATAGTTTGACAACCAAACTCGATAGGTTAGCCCCATAGGATACGCATACAATATTTTACGTTGCGATTTTGGTGGTTTA
Source organism: Eupithecia inturbata (assembly GCA_963662085.1). Lineage (NCBI taxonomy): Eukaryota > Metazoa > Arthropoda > Insecta > Lepidoptera > Geometridae > Eupithecia > Eupithecia inturbata. The sequence goes on from OY759195.1 coordinate 9,435,551, forward strand.
CGAAGCAAGAGGTGACTTTTGATTAACAGATCTCAAAAGGCAATTGCTTTTAGTTTTACTGATATGATGTTCCTGGAAGAAATCGCTTTAAGCGATAAGGCCGCCAGTTCCATTGCTGTTCCCTACATTATATTTAATAAGTACTATCTGTTTTATAAGGTGATGAATAAAGCATTGTCTATCTATCTATCTATCTATGTTCCAATACTGAGGTACGTAATTTAATTAACTAAAAAATATAGCTAATTAGCTAGGTATATACCAATTGTACCTCTAAATTACTTCTAATTGGTTTCTATTCTTTAAATGACATTGGCAGTATGCCCACCATTTGCGTATACTTTTAAAATTGTGTGCAATAAAGTATTAAAATAAATAAATAACTGAGTAGATATATAGGTTAGATATTATAAATATCGATATTAACCGCGACCGTTATTGTGTAACAAGTTGAATATGATGTCACGTTTGCAAGCACGTTAAATTTATTGAATATTAACGATAACAAATTTTCCACAGTTGTCTCTATGTAACCTTTTGATCTTATGCATTTGTACGCAGCCTAATAAAAATAGCTGGTACATTTAATTGAAAAGTGTGGACACAAATTTGTTCAGAGCCTGAGTTTAGTTTCGATCAGGACGTCACGAGACGATCCATTTTTAATGGAATTTGCGTATTTACATGTCCGCAAGGTTGAGGCGCTGCAGCGCTGTACCAAATCCCATACCAAAATGAAAAATCTTGATACCTACTATGTTACAAATCCACAACTCTGGCAAATAAGTTATCATTAGCTAATTTTCAATTTATTGTATAAAGTGTTTGCAAACGTGATCATATCCAATAAACTTGTCTTGTCAATATGTTGTGTAAAAAAATTAAATTGTCCTGAAACCGTAGCCAGTCAAATTGTGCTACGCCGTAGGACCTATTGACTTCTTTACGAACATTTTTTATTTATATTTTGCGTGTATATTGTCGTTGTGGCAAATTGCGCTGTTTGTACATAAGGGAGCCATAACACGTTTACAAAAATCGTCTTGATACTATAAAGAACCCCAACTCAGAGCTCGGTCAGCTGTATTTATAGACACGTTTCTTGATCGATTGATCGTGCGTGATACAGGCACTTCATAAGTTTAGTAGGTAGGTAAGTAATATAAAAGTAGGCACGACCATGACTCAATTAAGGATAATTTACCGTAATTAAGATATTGGTTCTAGAAAATGCTTATCGACAGATTCAAAGCACGCAATTCGATTTGAAATGAAATTTATTCAATGTTCTAAATGATGTACCTACCTAACTGTTCTCCTCGGCCTGTGTTGCGAATGTCAGAGATTAATACATAGTGCTCTCTAAATTATTGTGACGTGACTTCAACTTTAACTCTGAAAGTATGTAGGTATTGTGGTTATTTCATAACTCTAAATAAGCATTGTTTATTGATAACGGTACCAAACGTTGCTAAGTGCCTTATCAGTTGTTTTGGATGAAGATTCGACATTAATTACTCGTTTAGTACGCTCGTACCAAAATTCGCACGTGATCACTTGTATTCATTGAGAGGCTTTAGTAAATTATAAAATTATATTTATTTTGATAAAACGATAATATTTACCTTATCGTTCAATTAGCATATTATGTATACTTACCATAGAGACTGAGGCTGACGGACAAACCGATCAACGGTTTATGTAAGCTGTAGCATAAGTATGTAAATAATGTTTAATATAAAAAAAAATGTGCCATAGCAGATCAGATGATGTGATGCAGATCCGTTGCTACTTATTCCCTTACTTCAACCCAAACCAATAATAAAAATTAAAATAATTATACCTAAAAATTTATCCCTATTTCCCTTGGTCACGGCATCACGCGTGAACGGCTGGGCCGATTTCGCTTTATCTTTTTGTTGTGTTTGTTAATGTCAGGAGAAGGTTCTTATGAAAGAAAAAAATAAAAAAGTTGCCCGTTAAATTATAAAATTTAAGGAAACTTAACGACCATAATACCAATTCGAATTCAATATTCACCGTTAAGATAGGACAACGTCTGTCGGGCCAGCTAGTCTAAAATAAAACAGATGAAAAATCTAAATAAGTGTATTTTCTTTCTTTCAATATTTTGTGCCGCTACTCGGCATTTAGGTAGGTACGCAAAATGAAAAATCATATTTTACAATTATGATGTAAGTAGGTACAGTGTTGATATGAATGACAAAAGTTACGAATACATATTCACAATTTTCCAAAACGTACAAGCCCGTTTAAATGTAGCTTCAACAGCGCTTACTCAAACACATCGGCTGAGGCCAAACGAGCGTACTTTATTGAGTTGTGAATCACGTAAAATGCGTCGCTTCATACAAGTCTTGTTGGTACCACACGGCGACACAAAATTAATAATCATTTCTGTTGAAAGTAGAGAGGCACTTACGTATTTTTCGCGACTCACAACTCAAAAAATTACGCTCTTTTTGCCCCAGCTTAAAATTGCCCCCGTTCAGAGATTCCGTCGTTGACTTTACATTATAGTATTCCTACTGTACCTAATCATGTGCAATGTTTTCGTTCATAAACACCTGACTATCGAATTAGCTATCAAGTGATTGGTAATAGCCGGTGACGTGACGATAAAGTCACGCCGCGCCATTTCGATAGCGGCGGTTAATAGTAATTAATTTGATGACTCGTGGCCGTTAATCTGATAAGGACGTGATCAGCTCAAATACAGATTAGTTTGTTAACCAGGTACTTAACTTGTTTATAGATAAGTTGTAGTTAGGGCGTGTGTAGCATGAACCAGTAGGCCTAGCATAGGGATTGCTGTCCAGGGTAGAATAGTTAAAAATTATATTGTATCGTTATATAAACATTGCGTAAATAATTGAAGTTGAAGGAATTATTTTTTATATATTTTACGCATTCGATGACGATGTGACCTTAGACGAAAATCGCTGTGCTCGGCTTACACAAGGCGAATTTAAACCTTACGGACTACTAGTTCCAACTAAACAGTTTATACACAAGAAACAGACTGGTCCCACGTTTGCAACATACTATGCGACGCAAGCTTTACCGTCTAATTGCGCCAAAAACAACAACCTTTACACCATACATAAATCTTTTTATCTTCATAACTAAGCTATAATCTTTTAGGCATACCTAATTGATGGGAATCCAGCAAACAAGCAAATCAATTAATGTAATTTAAAGCTTACCACTTACAACATCAGCGCCCACAGCGGAACGTGCCTTCCCTAAAGAAGGGATATTTTTCTATAATCACCACGTCTGGCAGGCGGATTTGTGATCGTAGTGGAGGTGTTAAAAATACCCAGAAGGACCTTCCCCTGGTAGGGTCCTAGTTAAAGATTAAACTAAACTTGATAGCAGCTATAACATAGCTGCTCTCTGTTAAAGTTTGATATTTTGCTGGAGACTTCACGTTGCATTGTTTTAAAATGTATTTTCTCTATCGATAGGTACATGGCCGATATCTATTTACACAACATTTTTATATTATTTATCATCCACGTGCATCCAATTAGCGAGCCTTATCTCCTATCGGCATATACCTAAGTTGACGAATAAGTCAAGAAATAGCAGGTTTCATCACCGAATACAATAATAGGTATGTACGACGTCTGTACATAAGGTATTAAACACACGAATACATTCGGCAGAGTGGTCATCACAGATAGCGTTTTTGTTATCATTTAAAATATGTAGATATAAAGTTTTATTGCGTGATCAATCACCAGCAGTAGATGTAGATCCCGCAATAACGGTTAGGGCCTGTAGGCCAAGCACGGGGATTGTTCTCTAGGGTAGTATAAACAATAATGACATTGCATCGTCATACATTGCGTAGAACATTAATGAAGTTTAAGGAATTAATTTCAAATAATTTACTTATTCGATGATTAATATTTCTCTATTCTACCCTAGAGAACAATCCCGGTGCTTGCCCTACTGGCTTGGTAATGCACTCCCATGTAAGATGACAGTCAAGTCCTCAACACAGTTCCTACGGTCTTTCAGATTTATAATAAGAGTTAACTATAATTTTTATACCGCTTGGTTTTCTTTGAATTATACAGAACTAGCTTCTGCCTGCGGCTTCGCTCGCGTTTTTGGAATGAAAAGTAGCGTAAGTTATACATATATATGTTATCTCAGGTTCAGCTCTTTATGTGTGCATAATTACAGCCCGCTCCCATCAGTAGTTTTGTCGTTGTCTTCGTCCAGACATCTTCTCAAAGGCAGATAGGCACAACCATTTGCCTTTATAATACTATTTATAATACTTTACTAATATAGTAGGATAACTTCGTGGCGCAATTCATGCAAACGCAAGAAAAATACTTTTTTTAAACGTGACGTGTCAAGAACATTAAAACTATGTGTTCGATACACATAATAATACTTTTATTGTAGGTACATCACCTGATGTTGTGATTACACAGATAAATTGACATAAATCGATAAGATGGCTTATTGGTAGACTGCTGAGTAAATTAACTTTAGGCACACGATAGGTAATGTTACACTTTAGTACCGTGTCGTTTAAAGTTCACTTTACTTAAGATAAGGGTTTTTTTTTTATTAATCCAAAATCTTTTGATAGTTTGGTTACAGATGGACTTTGCATCTTTTTTATCAATTTTAATAAGGCTTTCATTATGGCGCTATTTTACTGAACCTCATATGATGGCAATGATGTAAATGTTGCCAAAATGAAATGTAAACGACAGAGGACTCTTTATTTACACGTAGAGCTATGCGTCTTTACCTACCTAGAGAGGCTAACTTCTCCACCTGATCTACGAACGGAACCTTGTCAAAGTTCGTCAAAGTTTGTTTCCTGCCGCTTTTGTTTTAGTTCCAAATGGTTCAATCGCATTCTGATCGACAAAAATAATAAAAATTATTATAGAGTTCAAATAATAACACTGAACGCCAAAAATATTTTTTTTTGGCGTAATGAAAAGTGATGACAAAATCTAAACTTTTGTTGACAGCTGTCAAAACTGAAACTACCACTGCTCGAAAACTACTTACATAGAGCTATGCGTCTTTACCTACGTAGAGAGGCTAACTTCTCCACCTGATCTACGAACGGAACCTTGTCAAAGTTCGTCAAAGTTTGTTTCCTGCCGCTTTTGTTTTAGTTCCAAATGGTTCAATCGCATTCTGATCGACAAAAATAATTTAAATTATTATAGAGTTCAAATAATAACACTGAACGCCAAAAATATTTTTTTTTGGCGTAATGAAAAGTGATGACAAAATCTAAACTTTTGTTGACAGCTGTCAAAACTGAAACTACCACTGCTCGAAAACTACTTACGCATTACAGAGTTTACAGAAAGTATACAGAGGTTAATTTATGTATGTCTCAAACGAAAGTTAAGGATAATATCTGCATATTTGATGACAGCTAGGTATGTTCTTAAATATATTTTTCCCTAATTTTTTATGTTATAGAATAGACAAAAGAATTACAGACTCAAAGGAAATTTTAACTGTATTACGGTTGATGAGTTAAGTAGGTACAGCCCGCTGATAGACAGACGGACGGAGATGTAATGAATGACGGACGGACAACAGCTTAGTAATAGGGTCCTGTTTGCCGAGTATACTGATGTTACGGGGCGAAATGAACCATTCGCAGCGACCATAATAAATAAGTAACGCTGCGCCGCGCGCCGTGTGTGAAAATTTGTCTCGAAAACCTCGTCTTTATTTTGCATGCCGTTCATATTTATTTCATGTTGGTGGCATGATCAAAGTATCAATAAGTAGATATAGATTTCTCAACAAATTATGTAAAAATTGTTGTTCATGTTTCTAATAGGATTATTATTGTGAAATGTTTTGTAATAAACTATTATTTTAACTCATAATCATAATGTATGATAAGGAAGAGTGTTACCTCCTAATACAGGTATTTATATACTTAAAAGGAGGTCTCGAACACTGAACAATGTATAATGTAACTTAAGAGAATGATTAATAAACATTTTGTATTTGAAAAAAGAAAAAAAAAAAGAGATTTAGATAAAATCGCGAAGATTAATGTCATGACAATAGCCTGACATCCGAACGACGCGACGGTAGATAAAACATGTGATTTTAAAGATTGCAAGTGTGTTCATCTTTATTTTTAGGATGAAGATTATCTAAGTTATTTTTAGATTAATAAAAACGTAACTCAAAATAAATATTGACTCTTTATCAAGAGTTTAAAATCTCCAATCGCAAAGTCGAGTAGACGGCCGCCAACTCTTTTCTCGAACCATCTAGAGGCATTTCGAAACCTTTGTTACAAATAAAAGCTAGGGTCTGAAACGGTCCGTTTACCACGGAACGCAGACAGAAGACAAATGGATCATAATAGCATGATCTGCTCTGCCACAACAGTAGATAAGTCGCCCCTGATTTTGTCATTGTATTTATATACACGGTGATTGGTAGCTGGATTCAATTCAAAAGTTCTTGGGTGTAATATTTTGTTCTTTTGAATGAATTTAAATCACTAAATTTGCTCAAATTGGCCGTGTTCTCACCTGTCACCAAGCAAGCACAACACAATTTTATTATGTAGGGGGTGGTGGATAGACGCTGAATTTTTTATCTGTTTTTTTTTTTTACTGATTTAAATTTATTTAAGTATTTATTTTAAGAGCAATGGTGCTGTGCTTGCATTAAGTAAAAAGGTGGCCAATTTGGTCATATTTTGTGATTTAAATTTATTCAGAAGAACAAAACATAAAAAAGTGTCTGCTTAATCATGACCCTAGCAGACAAGTAGGTATCTCTTAGTTTGACCGCCTAATCAATATTTTTTAAGTCATCATGATGTAGCATATTACTTGAAAATGGCAATAACTGAATAACTTTTTTAATTAAATTCAATATGACTTTTAGTTTTTTTTAACGAATTTTAAAGTTATCACATTTGTTAACGATTACACAGATTTATTGAATATGAATGCTCGTTTTTTTAAGTGAATTGTTTTGAGATAATACCTTTTCAAAATAAGTACCTATAGATTGAAAAATACAGCACACATTAAAGATTATATTTATTGGGTATTTATCGCGTACCTTTTGTTTTATTTTCCCCTACGTTTCCATCGCGTTGCAGCGATCGTGGTTAGTCGCCCTGTGACCAGGTACACAACAAATACCCGTTAAATAATCTTTTCAACACACTTGCTCATAAAGTGGCTCTATGGTCACCGCAATTAGGCACAGAATGACACCCATTATCAAACTGTGACTTTTTCATTGCTATATCTCACTAGTGAGTTATAGATTTCTTTTTTAATTTTATTGGTTGAGGTGCTTTGTTCTTACACAAGTTCTTATTCAAAAAAAAGATCGTGTTCAATAGAACAAATAAATTAATGTTCCTATTGCTTGCTCATTTCATGCAACTTCTTATTTAAATAGGTACCTAGATAATTTTAACTCGTAGGTACGTGTTTAAGAAATAAAACTTTCACTCAGATATAACTTTTGTTTTCTCTGTAATAAAAGAAAACTAAATTCCCCATTTTGTACGTGGCAAAATAGGCGCAAACCCTATGCGCGAAAAATAAAAAAAAAACCTCATCCCTTTAGTCTGTGGCTGATCGCAATGCGCGCGCATAGGAAAACTGATTAATTTTTCCCGCCATAGCGAAACATTTTACACAACTCGTTTTACTGTTGAAATTATAGTTATTTATTAATTAAAATGTCTACAAGTACTAGTTACGAAAAAAATGATTTAAGTTGTACACCGCCCGATATAAGATGTGATGCCCTTAACGTTATGGAAAGTTTACTACCTGAAAACTCCAAGGAAAAATATCTATTATCTACTAAACAAAATGAGTTTTTATTGTTATTTTATTCACAAGTGTGCTGAAAAACGTCGTATGATACACGTGTGTATTGATGATTACCGTCCTCGGCTCTCTTAAGACCCTCGCCTGGCGCCTCAGCGGTAATCACCAACATTACACACTTGTACCATAATGTACTATTAATAAATACAGCACAGTTTACTTTGTGGAATTACAACCGCAAACATAAAAGATGTGACGATTTAAAGGTCAGTAATTTAAAACAAATCAAAAACATATATCAGCAATCGTGACACTTACTAATAGGTTAGGACATTGATTCTACCAGAGAAATGTAGCCCAGGACCCCTCCAACTCCCCAAAAAATTATGTCGGTAAAAGTATGTCGGTCGCAATACCAAACACCCTGTAATTGTATAGGCCTTTGTACTCACAATACATAGCTGTTTGTACAACGATACCTAGTATACCTATTCAAATCCGCTTATAACGTGTTATCATTATCAACCACGAGTTCAGAATGACGCAATAGGCAGATTATTGTCGACATCGGGTCATCTGCACCCCGGAAACTATGCAGATTATGTCAAGCGTGCATATCGTGTTAAGATTGTTAACGTGTTTAGACTTCCCTGTATTTGTATTTCTAACCTCCTGGATTGTAAACTCTTTAAAGAAAACGTCATAAGGCCAAAACCTTCTTGTGTAAAAAGGCCTACTGTATAATATCAGATTATCTAGAGGATAAAAAAGCGTGGGACGGGATTTGCTCCAACTCGAAAAATAATAGCATATCAAAATAGCGTCCTAAGTATAATGTATACTACTTACCATGTCCCGGCTTAAGTTGGACCACCATAACGTGCGCGTTAAAATCTTTTACAGATTTCGTCATTGAAAAAAGAAAAGCCGTAGACTACTAGACCTTTGGCGTTCTACGAAAGCGTGCAGTTTTGAAGCTTTTCGGTTGGTTCGATCTAAAAACTTCGGATTTATAGAACATTTTTCGTAGCAGGTCATAAATCCTATGAAGCGTACGCGTTGAGATCTTTCACAGGTAGAAACAGCTTTCGTGGCTCCTGTGTAGTTTCGTAGCTTTTCGATAGGTACAATTTACGATTGAACCCCTTAAAACTAGCCAGATTCAAATAACTTTTGTCGTAGCAAATGCTACGACGCGGACGCGTTGAGATCTTTCACAGTTAGAAACAGCTTTCGTAGCTTTCCGATAGATGGCGACACTCGCTCGGATTGATACTCCCAGTTTCAAAGAACTTTTTTCGTAGCACGAAGCGCGGGCGCGTTGGGACCTTTCATAGGTAGAAATAGCTTTCGTAGCACTTATGTTTACTTTCGTAGCTTTTCGATAGATGGTGGTCTACGTAGCCCTATAAAACCCCATGCTTGTAGCAGTTTTGCCTATTATAGCGATCCGTGCGCGTTGAAGTCTTTCTCAAGTAGACTTTTATGGCTTTCGTAGCACCGTGGTAGTACTGCTTAGTATTAAAGCTTTTGCATAGATGGCGCTTTAAGATCGAAGCCTTACAAAAGCCTTCTTGTTTCTTTACAAGATGGCGATACTTGTGCCGTTTTGAATTAAGAGTGTGCAAATTTATTCAGTTCTAAATATTATGCAAGAAGTTACAACTTTTCCGCGAAACGTTTGATTGATTAAAATTACAAACTGACTCAGAAGTCGGATGCTATTTCTAGGTGGAATAAGGAATTTTATGAGTAGGTAGATATCATGTTTCATTCATTCATAAGAACCTACGTATGAATAAGATATAGGGTAGGTATCTTATTTATTAGACTTGATGTTTCTGGTTTTGCTTGATTTAAATAAACTGAGATGTATTTATAATCCTTACCAATACATCTGAGTAAAAGTGGATGCTCAGCGCGCTGACACCTTGTATTAATCACTCAGTAGGTACTTATACGTTGCAAAAATACAATCTTAAAATCAAAACAATGTAAATGAAGTACAAAAACTCTAAAGAAGTTTGTATCGCTCTAACCAATGTTGTGGTAACGTTAATGACGCATATTTATCTCCTATCTGTATATATGTATGTATTTATATATGTATTTATTGACTCTGCATATTTTACTTACCTCTACCTCTACCCTGTTGATTTGCCTACATATTATTATGTCTGCTTACAATAGAAAAGTCTATGATAGGTACCTACGTCAAGAGTCTAGAGCAAATTGGTATTGACTTAAACGCGAATTTCAAGACGTCAAAACTGATAATTAATTTTCAGTTTGGCTTCTGATTCACCCCGTCTCACGTATATTCATATTTACGAGAATCTTCTCACTAATTGCAATGTGTATTTCCATTGACGGAGTCCTAACCGTCTCATAATTATTATTGTGTGATTTCTAATCCATAAATTAGTTCTCACCAAACATTAATTATGTGGCTCTAGTAAATATATTCACTCGTAAACAGGAAAGTTACCGAGCACGCGCACTTTGGGGCCGAGTCAGAGGTCTACCGGGGCGGCGGCGGCGGCGGCGCCCTTAACCTCCTGCAATGTTTATCATGCCATGTTTTATTTATGTTCTGATGTGTCCAGCTAGTGCCTCTCGTCATGCTTCAAGTTGTTCCTTATATTTCCACTGCTTGGGCCTGATAACATCTTTTTGTAATTGTTATCTTAAAATATTTGCTGCTCTCTGTTTGAACTTGAGTCAGTTCTTATTTATTCTAGTTAGTTCTCTCTAATTATTTTTATATGTACATATTATAAATGCCTACCTATCGTGGAAATTTTACCACTGTTCTTATTGTTAAGGGTTTCAGGAATGAAATGCAGAAATAAGTGTAATCATAATATTTTTATTACTTGTTTTGCAAATGTTCACGTTTGTGAAATCTTTTTAACGATAAAATATAACAAGTCGAACTCAGTCGCGTTCGATACAACATCTCTTAAACAATAATATTTACTCTTTAATATCACAATAATCTTAAAATTAAGTTTCGATTAAAGCTTTCAAGTTTGATCTTACAGCTACAGTAAACCTACGTCAATTGTGAGATCTGGAGTTTAACTTTTCACAAAATCACTAATGTAACATGGCGAACACTTTGGAGCGCTGGCGACTCCGAACGGTGCTGGAACAGATGTGACCGCGGAGCCGGGTCCGCCGGTGCCGACCGCCAGAGATCTACCAGGGGCGCCACACGGCCGGCGCCTTGTGGTAGCTTGCTGTGGAGCAGTCCAGAGGGGTGGCGGTTTGCGAGGGCACGGGCGAACACGGCGGTGACGGGGACACGTAGCCGGATGAGGAGGAGGCCGTGGACAGCGCAGGGCTGGGCGGGCTTGCCGGGGGCGTCTCACCGCCCACTGCGGCGCGCATGTCGTTCAGTCGGTGCCCAAGGTGGGTCATCAGCTGTGTGCCCAGCCTCACGTCCACTCCGGGGATGGACGCCAGGCAGCGGGACACCTCGTTGGCTGCATGGGTGAATCCAGCACGGAAGCGGTCAGCATCAACGGTCGGGTTCAGCGACAGGCGGCGCTGGCGCCTCAGCTTGTGGAGGTGGCGCACTGTCAGTTCCAAAATATCGGCTTTCTCCAACTTGGCGACGTTTTCCCCCTCTGACTGGAGCGCGCTGACCATCAGCTCCTTGAGCTCGTCGAGGCAGCGGTTGATGCGGGCGCGCCTCTTGCGCTCCAACATCGGTTTCATCACTTTACGGTATTGATAAGTGCGCGAGACTGGCTGCGGGCCATCGTCGAGTGAATACGCGATCTCGTAAGACATGTTGGGAGGTTGTGTGTGTGTGGGGAGTGAGCGTGCGTTAGCGCTGAGCGTTGAACGCGGAATGCCATCTCGGCGTCGGGTGGGGGCTTTTATAGGGAGCGGCGAGCGCGCTATCGTGGGAACGCGCAGAGCCGTCGAGTTCCCACACGCGCCACCTGTGCGAGCAGCTGCCGGCGCGGGGCGCGGGGGGGCGCGGCCGCCGCGCGTGCGCGCCGTAAACAATCCGCGCGAGCCCGCGACACCCCGGCACCCGCGCCACGCACGGTAATTGCCGCTGATGGCGACACATTCTATGCGCGCTACCGCTACCCGAACCTAACCTAGCCTAGGAAAATCCTACATTATGCATAACCGTTGGCGGACGCTCACCGTTCCTTTATAAGGAGACACAGGCACCCACGCACGCACTACTATCTTCTCTTTATTTGTATTCAAACTAAACAGCACCAACCCAATGCAACCGCCTTGGTCCCATGGTTTGTTGTTAAAAAGTATTAGATCCTATAGATAGATGATTGACATGAATTACGTAATGGAAGCACGAGCGTGCGCGTAGCACGGTGCCGCTCGGCGCGGGCGATTGGTGCCCACAATTAATCAAACTATTATTGCAGCAGATCAAACACAGCTTCCATTTCACCATCCATATTTAATTGTAGCATCTAATTAATGCATTTCGTAACTTGTAGCGGCTTAACAAAAAAGGCATTGAAACTAGCTTTATTATGTTTAGATTTTCGGCTTCTGTACGGGCTTGATTCATTCATCAATCATAGATTACATACAAGCTTTAGTAATTACTGACAGGGGAATTATAGATGCCCCGAATAAGCCTTGCCTATTGACAAGACAATTGGTGCCGATTTGGCAACGAGTAATAAGTAGTCTTACCAATTTTGAATTTGTTGTTTGTAGGCTAGGTTTTTCTACAGAAGTAAATATTCTCACCATGTCCATATAAAGTCGACCTTTGTGGCCCGGTACTTTCTCTGAGACACCCACAGTCTTCTTATGGTGTTGTTTATCGTTGTTTTACAGCTTACGAACATAAACGCCTACGTTTTGTGTAGTCTATGGTTAATTGCTTGGTTTGTGTCACATAGGGGGGGGGGGGGGGGGTCTTGGGCGATTTGGATAAAGATAATTAATTTATTTATTTTACAAGTGGACAGTTGAGACCAAAATGTCTAAGAGAGTTAAGATAATAATTTGACGAAGGGGTTTACTGAATTTAAAGCCTAAACATATATATTTTAAATTTATCATGGTTATTTACACTAAAGGTAAATAACTTTACTGAAAAAAATATATTCAATCGACGTATATGTAGCTACGCATTTTTATGTTGACAATGTTCAGCAATTTTAGCGGTAGAATATCTAGATTGCTTTAAATAAAATAAAGTCAAGGAAGGAACTAAGGAATCGTTTGCATATTTGTTATTTTTCGTTTAAATATTCGTCAATCGTGTAATATGCTTTTGTAATTAATAAAAGCTTTAAAAGTTTTATAAAAAATTGTCGTTTTTCTCATTTGTCAACGCATCAGGTACCTACCTAGTGTATTATGTACCAAATTTAATGGAATGTCATTATTTTAGTCTTCAAGAAGTTTATTTCTAGGTTATGCTCGTTCATCCAGTCTGTGATATAATTTAGTAGGTATATCTACCGTCAAATTTATCGGATATATTTTCAGCGTGATTAAACGTTGTTTGTAAAGATATATCGTCGGCGAATAGGATGCACGGCTCGTCCATTTTTTTTGAGAGGTCATTTATGTAGGTCATAAATAGAAGGCATCCAATAACGCTGCCTTATATGTCTTGTATTGACGCGTTTATTATTTTTTGATTTAAGCTTACGTTAGTCATCTCGCATGTACTAAAGTTATAGTATTCCATTTATGCATATTGTTCTTTATTGCGCAGATAAGCTGCGTACCATACCAATTGTATGGCATTTCGCGAATTCCTACACCGTAAAGCTTTTTGAGTAATATATTAAACTGTACTTTTTTATATGCTTTGTTCATATCTAGCAGTATAGCCTACTACGTATTTTTAATTGTTTATTTGTTATTATATTTATTTATTTTTTACACGTCCTGCATAAAGTTGTATGAAGCCAGTGTTGTGGATCGGTTTTTGCGAAATCCATTTTGACTATTATGAAAGACATTATATTTTTTATGAAAGATATTTTTCGTAGAATTTGTAGATACTGTCACCCTTTTAGCCTTTTCGAAAATTGTTGACGCTGTTGGTAATAGAGCGATAGGGCGATAATTGCTAGGGTCGGTTTTGGATTGTTTTTTGTGAATAGGTTTGATTATCGCTCTTTTTAGTAATGTAGGAAACGAAGGGAACATTTCCTACATTACTAAAAAGAGAATCCTCGAATGACTGGTTATTATTATTGTGAATGGTAATAGAATTTCATCTCCACGTTCTCTAAATAATGTAGGTGGTGGTGCTCGTCGATTCCTAAACTGTTTTTATTTTTTAGGTTTTTTAGAATTTTGTGCACTTAGCGGCATGTTACTGGGCTAAGGTGCATTGTATTTTGTGTTGGGCTTATAAGGGGCGGCGGCCTACGGCTGGCTCAGTGGAGCCTGCTTCACCCATGGAAGCGTAGAAAGTATTCAATAATATTTGATACCTACATTTTTAGGGTCGGTTAGTAGCTTATTTATTATTTGATTACTACATTAACTACCTATTTCTTTTGTTCTGTTTTTATTTATTCCCTCATTTATGATGTTCCACATAGTTTTGACTTTATTAGCGTTGATTCATATAATTTATTTATGTATTGTAGTTTTTTTGCAGTGACTATTGTTATTTTAAAAGTTTTTTCATATTTTTATAGTGCTTTGATAAGATGTTATTATTTGACTTCTGCATAAATATCTTTAAAAATATTTTATTTTTACATAGTTTTTTATGCCTACAGTTAGCCAGCATTTTTTCAAATTGCTTTTTAATTTTGTTTGTTCTTTTGGTTACTATATTTGGCATTGATTTATCTAAACCAATGCGACCTATCTAAATCAATGCGTTGTTGTTAAACTATTACTACCTACTAAAGGTTGTGAATTTTAAATCCAGACAAGAAGAAGAGGTTTGAGTTAAACGTGTTGGGTGTTTGATGTTTTGTGTTGTTTTATGTTCTAATATGAGGTAATGATAATATTGAATTCAGAGTATTTTTTGTTAATATTTAAGATTTTTGTGAACTGGATGTAAAATATTTCCTCCTCACTTTTGTTCCATTAGTAGAATGTTTTGGGTGGTAATTTCTTGGCGCATATTTCTAGTACATATTCAGTTCAAAAGGTCCGTGATGTCATTTCTTGGCATACAGGTCAGGTGGTCTCTAGCTAGAAAGCAGAAGCCGCCGCCGCCCCCTGTGGTCTTTCGGCAAAATGATGCTACAACTTTGATCCCTCCTAGTTGTATTAGGTCGAGTTTTTCTTGCGAAAGCCATGTCTCGGATATGCAGAGAGCTTAATAGTCTGGATTTTGGTCGGCGAAAGCTTTCAGTAGGTGTTGTTTATTGTTTAGGCTTTGTAGGTTTTGGAATATTATTTGCAGGATGTATCCTGCAATAGCGCTGTCTTCCGTGGAGGACAGAATGAAGCGCGTGAGTCGCTGCGCAACGTATACATAAACATACACAAAATTAAAAGGAAAAACCATAACACATGAAAAATCTAAAAGAATGTACAATACACACAATATTTTCAAATAAATAAATAATCGTAAAAACGTACGTAAAACTAAGTATAATCATCTAGACTAGGTGAGTCTAGGTGATAGGCCTTGGCCTAGAACGGCTGCTTACCATGTTAGCATGATATAATAATATGGAAATCCAAAATATATTTTTTTACAAACCCAAATGGATTTACAAGTGGAAGGTCATTCCAGCATTTCGTGGCAGCAAATCTAAAGCTGCCACGAAATGCACCCGTTCTATGCTTTGGATAAATAAGGCGGTTGGCAAAACGCACATGACAGCTGGAGAAGTGAAGTTTCTCATATAAGTAGACTGGTTGCTTAAATTTGACAATACCAAAAATTGATGTAGCCGGGTGTAGCGGTCGTTGCGATGTAATATTGAGAAAACTGTTGGAATTGATATATGGAGAGATGTGACTCCGTGGAGCGATAAGGAAGCAGAAGCGTACACATGCGTCCTGAATGCGTTGGGTTTGCTTCTTAGTCCGGGCAAGCATACATTCTCCAAACACATTATCCGAAAAGATTAACTTGGAGAGTATTAGCGAATCACATAATTTGATTCGTAGATGTCCGCGAACACGATACAAAACAGAGAGTCTGTAGAAGCACTGTTGGACAATTTCTGTGATGTATTTTTCAAAACGTAATGCTCCGTCTATAATTACGAGTCTCAATCACATGCTCTATAAACACTCCATCAATGTGCAGGTTAGGGCTCTTTGACTGTATCAAATCATATGGGGTTGAGACCCAAGAATTAAAAATTTTTACTTAGTAGGATTGAGGACCAAGTTGTTCGTTTCGCACCACGTTCCTATCCTTGCTAGATCAGCATTTAAACAAGTAGCTGCTACATCGACTGACGTTGGAACACACGATACATAAAGTTGAAGGTCGTCAGCGTACAAATGATAGTCACAATATTTGGGCAGTCAGATCAGTGGAATAGAAGATGAAAACAATGGCGTCCAGGATAGAACCCTGAGGAACTCCACGAGTAACTGGTAAAGTCGCTGAATATAAATTCAGATTCATTTATTGGTACAAGAACATACAAGTCATTTCGTCAGTCAAGATACATGTTTTGTTACAAAACAAAAACATACAATTTTTTTTAAAACAAACATAGATTCAATACACAGTGAAAAAAACAATAAATTGGTATACTGAAATAAATTAACAGACATCAGACTTCTACTGATTGCGAGCGTCCCGAAAGGTAGCTGGCAAACCAACTTACGGCAGTGCTGTCAAAACCGTAACGAGTTAGCTTAGATAGTAGTAATGTAGTGTTAATAGTGTCGAAAGCGCGTGAAATGTCCAGAAGAGTAAGACTAGTGCCTTTTCCATTATCCCTTGCCGTCAGTATATATCAACAATATCCATCAATGCGGTAGCGGAACTACGACCTTGGAAAGCTCGATTGCTTTTTCAGCAAAATCTGGTGACTTTCTAAATAATCATTCAGTTGCACGCTAAAGCTAAAATTACAATTACTAAGTATCTGTTTGTTCTTTGTTTTATATTTATATATGGTCCTTACGTTTTATGTTGATACGGGTCCCATTTATGAATAGTTGGTGGTTTCTTATTAATGCAAAATGTAATTTTTTCCTAGCTGCAAGCAGTTCCTCTCTCAGTTCTCTATTTTCTTTCCTTGTTTTTTCATTCAGAAAATCTGAAACTGAAAGCCTTGTCCCTTGAAAAAGTATTCTATTACCTACAACATACTTGACCATTATTTTGCTAAAGAGCTCGATTACTAACGGGCGATTGCTGATATTACTTCTCCCCATTTTGTAGGTTTCCTCAATGTAGCTAAGTAGGTCGTAGGATGTCGCGGAAGACACTTATAATTCTGTCATGCAGGTTGCTTTCTGATTCTTCAGGCTATTCGTTGAGTCCGTGGATAACAAACTTTTTGCTATTGATTTCAGGCGTGTGCCTGAAATCAATAGCAAAATAAAATATTGAAAAATGTAGCACACAGTGTTGTGTGCTACATTTTTCAATATTATTGTGTGCTTTCTCTTTATAGATTTTCAATTTCACAGTTTACTCGTTCTATTTCGGTTTTTCTTTTGTTATTCTCGCTATAGAGGGTGTCTGTTTCTTATATGATGTCATTTCTTAATTTAGTAATAGCTATATTATTTATCTAAGTTGAGATTGTATCTTTCAGTTCATTTATAATTGATGTATTATTTTCCTTCAGTCTAAACATAATGAGACTATTTAAATTTTGCAATGTCAATAATTCTTTTCCTGCTTCGCAAGCTTCCACATTTGTACTTACCTACTGATTTGGAGTCAAAGCAGATTGTGTCTCCGCTGATGCTCAGATCATCAGAGCTCAGTGAATTACATCATTGTTCCTTGAGTGTGACATTGTTGTTTGTTGGGGAGGCTTGTTGTTGGTTCAAACAATCACTGGGGCGTATGGGGCTGTCTGTGTTTCCTATTTTGTGCTGTTTACTGTAACTGGCTGGGCATTTCCATGTTTGTTTATGTTCTGGGGTCACTGTCCCGTAAAAGCGCGTATTTAAGAAAGTTTTACATTGGAGGTTGTAGGTATTTTTGCGCAATGAACAGATCAAAGATTGGCAATGTAGAAGTTCTTTGTAGCATCCTGCACACAAGATCACCGTATTTTCCATTGTACACTTGTCTATAACTTTGTATCGTGCACTTGAGCTCGTTTAAGCGCGGTCGCACGCCAACCTTAAACTTAGGCTATAATTTATTTTGCTGGCGTAATATATTTTTTTATATTTTCGTGTAAATTGTACAATAGTTTTTTCTATTCTCACTGTTTATTTTTTTCGTAGGTTTTAATGATTATTCGTGCCGAATTTTGTTTTGGTAAAGGGGTCTGTAGCCAACGTTTTATTGCGAGGTTCGTATGGCGGAGATGTTAACCTCAATCGAGATTAAAATCTGATGACGTCTGTGTATCTTAAAGAAACTGTAGGCAAATTACCTTGTGGTTTTAAATTTATAACCTTTGGAATTAGCTAGATTTCACACTTGGTATTTACCAAAGGCGTCTATGATACGTCCGAAACTGAATAATACCGCGGAATAAATTAGTTCTACGTGCCAATACATCGATATGACCAATGTTGATGGATCAGTTGAGCTACCTGTAGGCTGTTTGCATAGTCTGCAATTAGCTCAATTGTTTCAATTATAAATACTAGATCTAATTTGTTTCTATTATTTGATTGTAATTTTCTTTGTTAATAAAGGTATTAAAAAAAAACGATGTTGTCACCGTCCAACCCACTCAAACGATTTGGAGCTTCTAAAATGTTGTCTTTCTAAGTTCTACATTAACCAGACCGACTTTAACAAATACCTAATTTATAAGGGGTTATTCCCGCTCGTCCCCACGTTTCGTCCCCAGTGGGGACCAACGGGAAGTTTACTTCCCGTGGTTCCCATAGGGACCAGCAGGAAGTTTTTCAGTAGCGTTCGTCCCCATCAAAATAATATGAGGATAATTTGAATAAAATAATACTATTTTGTTTTGTAATCAATACCAACGATAGCTGAAAAGTGTCTCGTGTTGCTTCGAGAAAAGAGTTTCCGGTGGCGACCGTCTACTTGACTTGGCTGATATACCTAGGGGTGTTGTTTTGAAGAGTAGTAATAGTCCGAATTTTAAAAATCTGCCTGACGTTGACATTGGCGTATAAATAAAAATAACATAAAAAATATCAAATTTACTGTCCTTTATCTTTCAAAACCGACCATTCCTAATCACCTAACCGATCTCACGTTCTCTCAAACCGAATAGTGCCTACTTATTAAAAACCGAATTAAGGAAATTACGTCGATTGCATTGGGCTCATTTGGAAAGCATTAGGTCGCTCAAAATTTTCCACTCGACTAATGCGCATGGAAAAATGTCGGTTGTTGCTAACAAATAGCAGCGGTATTGCGCAAGCGCTGATCGCCCACTTATTGATATTTTATATACATGGTGGCTCTTTATAAACATGGTGCTATGGATCTATGTTGTACCTAACACTGGCAACTTCGCGACAAAAACTGGAAAAAATTTTAATACATTTGAATTGATTATTATTTACTATTTTAACAAGCAAAGGTTGCAAAGGTTGTTTGCTAACGCGTTAAAAGAATAGCTAATAAAACATATTTTTTATACAATCCAAGAGTTTTTGACTTGAAATTTTAAATAATTTTCATTGTAATCTTTCATTCTTGTTTTACTTATTTAAATTAGTGTGACATAATAATTTGAGATGATGTTTGCTTTTGTACCTATATAATAATTATTAATTAACATATTCACATTCCAGATATGTGGCGAGATATGAGGGTCTACTTTTATTTCACACAGTATATTATGTATTATAGTCAGTTAGTCTGTTATGAATAAATGATTGATTGAGCTCCAACAATCAATTTGATTGGTGAAACTTCTAAAGGCATGATCCTGCCCGAACCAAGTAGACAGTGATTTGGTCTAGATAAGTAGAGTTGTTGTGTTGGTATTAGAATATGTGTGCCCGCCCTATTTTGTAGTTTCTACCTATTTAATTTTTTTACCAAGATTTGAGTTTCGAGTTTTCCAATATTTCGGCAGTTTCATGCGCCATGATCACGGAATAACTGAAGGCTCTGCGAGTGAGTTTTATTGGCACAGACATACCGATCTACGCTCATTTTTAGGATTCCGTACCTTAAAAAGGAAAAAAGGAACCCTTAAAGGATCACTTTGTTGTCTGTCTGTCCGTCTGTCAACCCTCTTTTCTCAGGAACGCGTGTATCGAGTTATAATTAACATCAAATACTCAAATCCGTAACCACTTGGAGATACTATACTAGTCATAAAAAAAAATTAGCAGTAATTTAAAAAATAGACTTGATATTCTAACTCAAGCAAATGTTGATAATTATTTTGGTACAAATATAATGTCAAAATGATGTAGATCTTCGGAGATATTGGGGTTTGTTTCGAACATGCATCGGGAGAATGATTATAACTAGAGGTATACATAAAAAAAAGAAGTTTTCTAAAATTGGTTTTATTATTATTGTAGTAGAGAAAACGGACTATCAATTATCACAACAGGACAAGTAATTATCATTTCAAGCAACAAACGAACATTATACAATCTGGATGATGAAACCGTGCAATTTCTCGTATTTTTGTAATAGCTCTCATAATAGACTACCTATCGTAGGTTTACCTTACCACAATTTGGACTTTGCTGGATTCTACTGGGTTTATTGCCTTTCTGCTCATATAAATTCATATAAATAATCACAATATTTTATTTTTTTAACTTTTGTGTACATATTATTTTTATGTACCTTTGTATTTCTAAGTGTGGTAGTAAAACTAAACTTATTTCCAATAAATAAATAAAACTTGTGTTAGTGTACGTGACGCGTCAGATGGTTTCGACTGAAGATCAGCGTTGTTGTGATAGCAATGCCCACCGGCTAATTATCGCAACAAATGCTGAGTCGGACGCCATTTTGCAGCATTTAAGTTTTATCTTTTTTTAAGTTTTTTTACATGTTTTTGTACGTACCATAAGTTAAGTTACGATAGAGTTTAAATTTTAATGCTGCAAATACAGACTTCTTAATCTTATTGTTATTATTCTTATGAGATTTGGCAAGTAGCAAGGTCTTACGTATAGCACAAGTAAAGGAAAAAATCAGAAAACAGTAAATTAGTAGTTATTTCACAAAAAAATATGATCATAGACCAAAACCTATAGGATAGGTAGGTACATATTTTCCCTTGACCTAGAATCATGATATTTGGCAAGAAACATGGTCTTAAAAATATACGGAACTCTTCTATAAAAATATATGTACGTTAAAATCTAAACTTAAAATACATTTACTTGATAAACAAAAACAGGGAATTCTTAAGCACTTCGATCGCTGACAATAGGGTACGCGCGAAACGATACCCTTTCAGGTAGGTAGGTATTTAAGCAAATAATTATATTATTTGCTTATTTATGCATATTTTATTATAATGCATATTTTATTTATTTTGCTGCACAGTTGGGTGGCTCTCCAATGTTGACCAGACACTTATGAGATTGGTGTTCTCAGAGGTGAGTGCACCCATCTTATAGTTACATTTGTAGTTAGTATGTTGAATAGGTTGTAGGTATGTATTTGTAAGTAGTGTAATAAATATATTTTGTGGATTTAACTTCTATTATAATTGTAGGCTATAGGTACATTTACTGACAGACGTGTGTCGTTAGGCTCGCCTTGTCTCGTCACCCTGAAGGTGATAGCTGAAAATCAGTGTTTGCTCATAGAGCAATATTATCACTGAGCTATACCCATTTGCCACTGCTACACACACGTATTTTGTTTAAGAAAATCACAGTGCCCTGTATTGTACTTAGTGTTTAAGCCCGGTTAATTTAAACTACCGTAAATCATTAAAATGTCGAAAACTCAAATGTTCGCCGCAAAATGCGAGAAGTTTGATGTAGTTCAGTAAAAGGAACCTAGCGGCGGGGTTAGCACAGGTAAAAGAGGTGCCTCTACATTTGTTTTTACTCGCAATTTTTATATTTAAGTTATGTTAAATTTTGCCATTTTGTAATGAGTAAACCAACTGTATGTTTGTGTTTTATGTATGTAAATAAAGGATTACTTATATACTTACTTACTTTACTTACTTCGTTTGGCCTATATAGGAGCTTCAACAGCTGCAGTCGATCTTACGTAAGTGAAGTACAGGGCTACCTTCGTTTTGAGCAGTAGGAGTGGAGCCGTCAGCGTAGGCTTCAGCACAGCTCTGCTTTCGCGGCGTTGCAGGCGTTTTTCACCTGCTTTACCATTGACCACGCCAAGGTATTTGGCAGAACCTGCCCAGGTAACCGACTGGCGTGAGAAGACAGAAAATAGGTAGTCGATCTTGTACACCCCTGGTTTCTCATGTTTCTGGTTCTCGTATTTTTATGCGTGCGCAGGTAGTGTAGGTATGATCTTTTTCATCGGCTTGAAATTGAATAAATTACTTGTAAGTTGACCGTTGACTGTAGTGTTAATAACCGTTTCATTTCATTTATTAATTACCAATATACGTACATATGTACTAACTTTAGCTATAATTAGATCATATTATGTTGGGCACTGCAATTTTAATTTTAATTGTTAGTCATTTACATAATTAGGTACTTTTTATTCTACTTAATAATAATTTACATAAATCTCTTCAAAATCAGGCAAATGATCTGTTTAATTAAAAATATACAATTGGTTTGGTAATGGTAGGTTCAATTTGTCAACAATTTGTAAAAACTTTGATTTGTTTGCAGTTAGCTTAATTATAATTGCTTCAATTGTAAACACTAGTTCGTTTAGTAGTTCATTTGTTTCTATTATTTGATTGTAATTTTCTTTTTAATAAAGTAAATTGAGTTGATTTTGAAATTGGACCTGATTTCATTTGGAGTTACACTTCTTAGCATTAGCATAATCGATCGCCCCATTAGGTATTTTTCCTCTCCTGTTCCGGTTCTAGTAGCCAAAGGAATATTGACACTAATCACTAATCTAATTTCATTCGCTTAATTTTCCTTTTAGGTTTTAATCGTTATAAATATTAAATGTCAATTTGCAATAAGACGATTGACGATAAAATCATTAAGGGCAATGACGCGGTTGCATTATCTTGTTTAATAATAGGAATTTTCCTATTTATATTGTCAACTTCTTGTTTACTGTAGCTAAGCACGCACATTATTGTCTATATTGATTCATAAACAAATATGTTTATCTAAGTATCTGATAACCATGTGCCTACAATGTGTTACCTAGTCTATTTTTTAATGATATTGTGCCAATGTGAATATAATGTTCGCTGGTCCATGAAGGCAATTTCACCGGGAAACTCCTCAAAACTGCTTTCTACTAAAACGTTTCTGGAATTTACTTTTGGCTTTAACTTTAAAGAATCATACAACAGTTATCTACACCTACACCAACTGTTGGAGTGATAACTATGTAAAACACTCAGAACAAGGTAAATAAGTACTGAATAAGTATTTTTTTTCTCAGATAATGCACGTCCCTTAGTTTACATCCACGTGTAAACTATTTAGTTAGGTAAGTGCATTCCGAAGGTCGAAGGTTACTGGAGCGAAATTGATGAAATGATGACGCTTGTTGGTATATTTCAACAGAATTGTGCAGTATGTCACGTATGCCTTACTTATTTTTGTTTTACCTCATTTTAACTGTTTGTGAAGTGTTTGAACGTGCTTTAGGTCTTGCAGTTCTTATGACTTGTTTACGTTGTTCCAGTTTGTTATTTGTTACTTTTGTGGTTTTGGCTAGTGCTGAATTGGATCGTTTATGGAGGACATAATAATTACTTGCCTTATAAAATACTTACTATTAGGTACCTGTCAGCTGTTGGCACTGAAAAGCTACTGGCTGTCTAGATTAAAAGTGCGCACCCTAAGTCCAAACAGATTTGAAATCGGAACTACCGAAATATTGTACCTACCTACTGTTATAACCTTCTTCGAAAATACTGGCCGGAGAGAAAAATTCTGCGTGATGATGATGACGTCACACAAATGTGTCATCAGCGAGAACAGAAGAACTAACACATGAAACACAAACGCTAAAGTTCAGTAGTTCCTATTTCAAATCTAGTGGTTGACTCGTAACCATAACTTACTTGACTAAGGATGGTATTCCATTCGTCAAATATCTTTGTCCTTGTACTACATTGATCAAATAAATTCAAAAGATTTCATCCAATTTACTAGCAACTCCGATATTTAACCAAAGATTTTGGCTTCGCACACGTTGTTTTTATGGAAACGTTTGAATGTTATTTCATTCCCAAGGAAACTGATATTTCATGGGTTAAGAAGTAGCCCATCTTTTCTTCCAGGTCAAGAGCTAAGTATCTATGCGAGACTTATGCAAAATTTCAGCCCAATCTGTTGAAAAGTGTAGGTGTGAAGAAGTAACAATCATCCGTCTATCTAACCATCCATCCAAACTTTAAGAAATTAGATCAAATATCATCGAAATTGGACAAAGACATTTGTCGAGTGGAATACCACCCTAATGTAGAGCGAGCATAATTCACCGCCACGCGCTAGCACGGTTGACGCATGCGCGTGAATAGTCACTTTTGACTCGCACTCGTGCCATGCGCGCACGATTGTTCTTTGAAGGTTATTATTTTGTTTGTTACTAGGTACAGCTGAGTTGATATGAATCAGCATAACGTTAGTACTATAAAGTTATTCTGTGGCATTACATAAACATTATTATGTTTGCATATATAAAATTATATTCGTGTCGCTTGGGAAACTTCGAAGTGATTGTTTAAAAATAACACTAAAGAATGATAAGGTTTCCTGTTCTTCACATACTTTAATCCTATTAAGTTAAAGAGTGTGACTAAATACGTGCTGAGATAACGAAGGAAAATACTGGGTGCTAGTCAGCTGATAAAGACGCTTGTACACAGTTTGTTTGTAGTATGACAACACAACACTAAAATAAGTGTATGATGTCTTTGCAAAACGTCTGATCCTCTATTATCATCACTTTTCAAACGTTAATATCAGCATTTTAGGCATCTAGTAAAGTAAAAGTAAAAATATAGGTATTTATTTGAATAAAACAATTACAGCTAGTACATATATACACTTATATCTATTTCTTAAAATGTTAAGTTGTCACCAGAAGGCAGTGTGCCCAGAATGCTGGCAGCATTGCCACGTTCAATGGCAATGCTAATTCGTTGACCGAAATAGAAGCCAGCATTCCGATCACCTGTCGACTCTATGAGAAGATTGGGAAGATCTTTAGTAAATGGCGTGTGCCCCAGGACCCCAAGGACCAAGGGTTTCAACCCCCAAACGTCTCAAATAGGTAACCTCGGTCAAGATTAGCCTATTTTCGCCGTTTGAGGGACTCTGCTGATGTTGCTGCGGAGCCGGTAATTTTAATTGTAGTTTTCAATAGTTATAATTATTTATATTATGTATTTTATTGTGAATACTAATTATATGTATATATTGACGACCGATGAAGCGCGGTAGGCGAAGGTCCGCCTGCGACGCAGGAGGATGGGGGTTCGATTTTGTCTTGGGACAAATGTTTGTACGATCTGCAAATATTTGTTTCAGGTGTTCTGGGTATTTTCGATGTTTATTGAAAAATATCTATCTTGTAATGTAGATAGGTATTGTATTAAGTAAATCTGTCACACTAGATTACTAACCTAACCTACCCACAACAAGGTCTGCAATAAATCTTAAATTAACAGGAAAACTGACAAAATCGGACTCCGCTCAGCTTGTACCTACTATGGTAGCACATCATGCTATAGCGCTGGTCTTCCGTGGAGACCGTGGTGCGCGAGGTGGCGTCATACACAAACACAAATAAAATAAACATAATATAAAAATTTAAATAACAAAAACTAAATAGTCAAATGCTGTCTCATTCTCTTCACCTTTACTTTAGACTTCAGTTAGGTTGATTCAACATCAGTAAGTAAAGTCATTTACAATGTGATCTTTATCTAAGTAATATTTATTTTAAGATACGAATGTACTCATTCTAAGTGGACTTATTTGTTCTTTTTTGAGTATAAATAAAGATCTCTAAACCGATTTACCATGATTTGGGTTCTCAACTCAAATCATGGTAAATATTGTTGTAAATGACTTTAATGTTAGATGAAGTAGTAGTGTGAGTGTGCTAGTTATTATTATTTTATTATTCTTATTGTGTTAGTCACACTCTCCAATAGCCATGATGGATTTAAAAGATTTAGCAGTAAGTAAGAACATATGTACAAAAACAGAAAATCATTGCAGATAATTATAAAATTCCATCAATACCTGCCGGATCTTCCCTAATCCTTACGGAAAATAACTTCAAGATTTTCTCGCCAATCGTTAGAATCAACTATAATGTCGGCTCGTACGTCATAGTTGATATCTCTGAAAAAAATAACCTTTGCACAAACTTAAGAAGGCCCCAGGCAATTTTACTTCCCTGTCTTGCATATCCAAGGGCCCTATTATGATAACCAATTGCTTCACTATGACAGTGATATCGACGCAGAATCGCCACTTTGAATCCTTAGTTAGATGAAAGAAACTTAGTAAGACAATGCGTGTGGTGTTGTTTACACGGATAGATTTATAGAATGGTTCTTGATTGGTTTCAACCTCGACTCTTTAGACGTGTATCCCTCCATCTGTAGTTTATTTCATCTAAGGTGGGATACCAAAACGTGTGGCGATTCTGCAACGACATCATGCTCATAGTAAAGCGATTAGTTTGTCAGAGGCCCTGACAGAGAATTTGAGGACCTTGGGTAAATTCATAACTAATTTTTCCCTGATCCGAGGCTGGGTTAGTTTATTTACTCGATTCAAAGTAAGACTATGGGTAAATTTACTTATTCGTTGTCTTATCAGCTTACGTACATCTTATTTAGTCTAGGACTCTGGCTTGGATAGATTAGGATTTAGGTTATTCTGAACACTAGATACCTACCTATTACTGAAGGCCCGTAATTTCATCCCTTGGATAAATTATTTGATCCCGTATTTTGTTTTCCATAAAATGGACCAGGTAAGGGTGTTTCGTTTTTCCATGCAAGATTGGATAGCCCCCAGAAAGTGACATCCATCTTAAGAATTTCTTGTCTAGTACAGTTACCGAATCGTTCTTTAGAAGGCTAGATTAGAAAAAGCCTATGAATAACATTGAGGACTAAACGTTCTTACTGTCCATCGAGGTCCTCTAAAATGTCATGTGCGTCATGAGCCCACTTAACAGCATCAATGATGTCAATTCCGCCGTTCGTTATATTTCATCGAAAGTGGAATCTTAAAATCACCATAATCAAGTCAGTTTAACGTCATGTTCGAGTTGGTATGTCCGGATGACTTTGGATTTGTTCTTAGAATCAACATCTAGTTGATAAACATCTAATCTGGACGATGTGTTGTGTAGTTCAGATTTGATTTAGCTGAATCACTTCATTTCATCTTATTCCTTATATCAAAATATCATCGTTGATTGAGCTGGGCGTCGAATGCTTAGTTAGTCAGAGACCGATTTGTGACGTAGGTAAATAATGTTTTCGTAAAGGTCTTCTATTAGGTATTATGAATTCGTAGGTATTCATAGAATAATATATATAACTGTATTCGCTTAAGCAAATAATTACTTTCAACTGACAGCCACCTAAGGCCGCATCTTGGCTTTCATCATCATCAGCCTATGTATGTTAGTCCACTGCTGGACATAGGCCTCACCTAATAAGTGCCATAGCGCCCTGTCTTCGGCTTGCCGCATCCAGCATCTGCCTGCAGTCTTTCGCAGGTATTCCACCTGGCCGAAGGGCGTCCTACAACTTGCCGAGTCGTGATCTCCACATAAGAACACGTTTACCCCAGCGGTTGTCGGTTTGAGATTCTTCGTGAGATATGGCCGGCCCACTACCGGCCATATACACGGCATACGGCTTCAGCTTGCTAATTCTCAGAACTATGTCGATAACTTTGGTTCTAAGGCCCTTATCTTGGCTTTTCTCTAAGCCAAGATAAAGACCATAGCATGTTATTATGTTAAAGCAGAATTCCTATCTTACTTACACAATTTTGAAATAAAAATTGTCTAAAGTTTCTGTGATAATAACTGATAAGTGATAACCTATTGGCATCTGTAAAGTTTTAAATGTCAAGTTATTACCTAAAGTGATGCAGCTATTTTATTATCGCTACACATTTTACGATTAGACCTTCACAAGAACAGAAAACCGGTTAATAATGACGAATAATTACGATAAACTCACTACCATGACGTGTCTCAATCGAACAGGTAACCTCAATGACGACTATGTTATTACGTCATCTATTGCGTTATTATCATGCAGGGGCAGGATCTTTTTATTAGTCATCGGTTATTGGCTTTTTGCAGTTTTTTTTAATGCAGATTTAATGACGTGTTTTGATACAGGTGACTTCTCGGATGCTGTTAGTGACGTCGCTGTTGTTCACCTGATGGGTATTAGGAGTTGTAGATCTTGCGTGAGTAATATTTGTGTTTTCTATATTTCAATTTGGGTTTTCAGAGAAATTTTGAGAGTCATTTGATGGTTGGGATTATTTTGGGGTTTTTAGATCTCATATAAGAGAGAGAGAGAGAGAGAGAGAGAGAGAGAGAGAGAGAGAGAGATCTAAGAATTCGCTAGCATGATAGGGTACCTAGATACTTAGAAGATCTGGGTACTCCTAGGCATTGTTTCAGTTAAGTACTTATATACTAGAGTAGTTATACCTAGAAGATAATCTACAGCGGTTCCCTTGATAAACACTTTGAGGAAATAATTATCGTTGGCACGATCGCTATGGGCACAAAGACAATAGTCGTCCGTCCTTAGCTCCTAGGTATTTTTTTTCTCACTGCTCATATCAGGTAGCAGCAAATCCTCATGTTTAAGTCGTTTAACACATGGTTTACCAGATTCACCAGCCAGTACCTAATCCCACGGTCATTTGTGTTCATTGGCGTCTCTACCAATATTTTCTTAGCTGCCCAACTCTAAAAGCTGTCGGCTAAGTTCTTTGAAAAAATCGGCGCCGGTATTTGGCAGTCTCGCCAAATATTTGTGGAAGCCACCATGGAGACCCGACTAATGACTTACATGTGCCGATAAGTTGATTTCTCCTTTCAAGTGCTTCGGAATGTGAAGAGACTTTGTCGTGACGACGACGTATGAAAAACGTGCCAGAACATTGCTGTAGGTAAATAATAGGGAAAAATTGGGAAACGAACTAACTTTACGTCAACAAAGCCACTATCTACGGGGAAAATATTAACAAGCAACACAATACTTGATAAAAACATCTAAAAAAAGAAATGGCTTATCGCAAATAAAGTATTTATAAAATGTCGGGTATTTCTTAGACTATACCTCAGTTATTCTCTACTTAGAGTCCCTCTCGATATTTTCCGTTACAAGCGGTAATATTAAAAGGCTTTATTTGCCCAATAAAGAACTATTCTTTGCTTTTGATAACGGACACCGTCATTAAATCATAAAAGTTTAGCGCTATCCCATCGGCGTTTCAAGAGGTTCTCGACGAAACAATACTCTTATCTGAGACAATACATTCGCACTTCAAGACCACGCGTATGACTGCTTCCCGGAACTAAACAATGAGCCCAACAGGTACAGAAGCACAGCAAGTGTAACAAACAAAAGACGGGGAGTTGAAACAGTGCCTGTACCGTAGGGGCGACTACACAAAGCGGCGCCAATTTTTTTTTCTCCCTCCCCCGAGATTAGTCAAGGTGTCGAGACAAACGACGTGAGATGTCTGGCTTTTGTACTTATGCCATCAAGTGTCAAGATAGTTGAATGCCAGATGCATTGAACGTGGCTGAAAATATGCTCTTGAGGGTAGACTGACGCCAGCTATCCGAGTGAAAGGTTTCCGATAACGTTTTTCATTGTCGCTGGCACTTAGAGATTACGCATGTCACATCTGTAATCTCCCTAGTCTTCAGGGAGTTGAAAAAGGATTACCTGAACGGTCCGCAGAGTCCAATAGACTGAATTAGAACCTTCTCGAATATTCGATTTTCCGATGCAAATCGTTTGTATTCATTGTATGTAGATGCGATTGTACCAATTCTGTATTTCATACCCAAATGAGCTTGACTTGCATTCATTGAATATACACGTGAACAGAAGCAGTAAGTGAGCTACTGGTTTGTTTGCCTTTAGCAATGGTGCTTTGAAATTCAAGTTTACAGAAATTCATAACTAGTTCTTAATAAAAACCACTCAACTTCAAAATAATGGATTGTTTAGTCATGAATAACTTAAACCATAATTTTTTGCTACGCCTTTTGGAGTATTTCTCAGAACTGTTCAAAACCCTTTTCTAGCAAAATGCGCGGAATTGCCACGTGCTATGCCGACAAATGAACCTCTTGTATACTCAACCTTTCGGGCACTTTGAGGCACTTTGGGGCACAATTCTCATTATTGTAAAGGACGCGTTAGAAATAACAAAACTTGAAAAACCTTTAGTGGTACCGCTCTTGAATAGGCGATGTTGTTAAGATTTAAAGTCATATTTTATAGAATTCTACCTAAATTTTACAGCCCATTTTGAATTTTATAATCTTTTATGGCTTGAAAACATTTTGTGGTGTCACCGCGATTTTACGGTTGGTATAATGGTAATTATCGCGGATAGATACGATGTTAATGGGTTTTTATATGCTTTTAGCGTGCTTAGTGTTATTTATTGTTATCTGGAGCTTATCTTGGAACGAGTTCGGATGAGCATTATCTAGTGTCGCCGCCGCCGAACGCCGCCGTTGCGTCGCTGCGCGAATTACTCGACTCCGCTAACTAATAGGTTGGTTGTGTCATTCATGATCTCCACATGAATATACGACCCGATAGTGTGTAATTAAATTACCAATACTGCCTTCCAGCGTTCGGTAGCCGCATTTATTTGCTGATCAATGGGTATTTTTATCAGACCGTAATCGCTGGTTTCTGAGTAATATTTCAGATGGCTGAGTGGGAAAATGTTGTTTTTAAAGCCTCGCGGTGATGATAATGAATAGTTATTTTCTAGGTACGGGAACCGTGGACGGTTGTTTTTCTGATCATGTTTTGTTTCCGGTTGCTTTGATTAATTGCTTGGTAAAGAGACTATTGTCTTCAGTTTCTCATGGTTTTATAAAATACAGTTTTTGCTATATTAATAAGAACATGATGATACTGAGCCCGAGAAATGTGGTTTTGGTTAATTGGTAGATTCTTAGGTACCCTATAATTTCTTAATAAGTTCTTTTTTTGGCCGGAAGAAAAAAAATATCCCTGTATAAACCAGAATGAATGAACACAACAGCTTGGCATACCTTGAACAGACCTGGATAATTTTTGTAAAAACGTGAACTGAGTGATGTAGAAAGAAATTATGACTACTGAACTAATATCCAATCGAGACTTTAAATTTGAGAGTTCGTGTCGAAATTTCGACTTATCCAAGTCATAAGCCCGGCTTATCGTGTTTCAAAACAGTTTGGTATTGTCTGAATCATAATCAATTTGCCCGTAGTAGTAGCGATACAAAACAATAAGATGAACGTCCGGCAGCAACTTCGTGTACAACTGATTAATATCTTTGGTAGAGCTGAGATGAGCCACGGAAAAGACGGAATACCTAGTTTACATAAATGTACCTATGTAATTTTCTTAGGTACCTACCCATTATCATTTATTCCTACGAGTCTTATCTAGTGGTTCCCAACAATATTTTTGATGTCGCCGAACTTAGATGGACAAAAATTTACCAGGCAAACCTAAGCTTGAATAGTCTGTCACTTCTCTACAAGGCTTTCTTTGGTAACTGAAAAATTCAAATGAATTGACAGTGTAAGTGCGACAGCCAGACTCGGGCTCGCATAATCCCCTATTATGCGAGTTCCGTTTCGCATAAAAAAAGAAAACCAGTACAAGTACCTTGCAGAAGTGCTTCAAAACTAACAGAGTTTTGAATGTAGAAAGAGATCTGTTCTGCTAATATGAAAGTCAACTTTATATTCATATCAAAACGTCAGCGAGTGTTCATTATACTTCATTGAGTGACCACGACGCACAGGGGCAGGTTTGGAGCATGTAGAGCTGCGGCAGCGGGCGCAGCTCGTCATCTTTCCGAGACTGAACAGTGAATGAGTATGTCAAATTGGCAGCGCAAACTCCCAATATCCGGCTTATGCCAACCACCAAATTTGCCCTAGCTGGCCCGGACTTTCTCAAAAGCCGGACTGCCGGTCTCTACACATTTATACGCCTTGACGTATTTACGACGGAGATATTCCGTATAATCATTCGGACACGACTGCCGTCGGCGGCCTAATCAAACATCTAGTGATCTCCATAATAACTACCAGCCGCCGCCGAGATTTTAGTCTGGGTAATGAATTATGAACGCGTGATCCCAGTTAAATTATAAACTGAAAATGTTTATTAGTCACGTGGGACGAATTAGGATAGGACTAGTTAGGAGTAGCTCTAATTTGCTGTTATGTATACCTACTTATTTCTATACGAGAACGACAGATGCGGCCGCAGTATTGACAAACGTCAGGCATATAAGTAAATGGAGAAAAACTGACAGTACATAAAATAGATACAATAAA
Source organism: Eupithecia inturbata (assembly GCA_963662085.1). Classification (NCBI taxonomy): domain Eukaryota; kingdom Metazoa; phylum Arthropoda; class Insecta; order Lepidoptera; family Geometridae; genus Eupithecia; species Eupithecia inturbata. The sequence continues at coordinate 9,468,179 of OY759195.1, forward strand.
TCACAGTACCCACTCGCTAATCCGCCACCATAAAATCCTAACCATCGGCGGATTACTGAAAACGGCGGATTAAAATGTAAAGGAACAACAAATTGAAAAAATAAACAAAAAATGCAACATTTTTTTATTTATTTAAGAAATCAACAAATATTAATCTTTTACTAAAGTAATTACTCATTATTTCGAAAAAAATGGCTCTAATTTTGTTTGTTTTTTACCAAAATATATCTTCTTGATAACGCGCATTTTACGTAAATTTGCAACCATATCGGATAACTTTCCATTTTCGGGCCCATTTAATACAAATATTTACGCTATTCAGGTTACAGAGTTTAATCAAGACCAAACTCCAGTCCAAAAACGGCGGATATCGAGCGGCGGATTAGCGAGAAAGTACTGTATTTTATATGCAATCATAGTATAATTCACTCTTTGGTCCTGCTATCTATTCAGTTAGATGTATTCGTGATTGCATCGTTCATTCATAGATTATTTTGTTTGTTTATAGGTTAATTGTATTTGGTTTTTTATTTCTTAATACAATACAGCCAATAAGCGGCCAAAATAGTAAGAGTGAAACATACACCCACGAATACATCTGAAAATACCAATAGCAAGTAAATTTATGTCATTCAGCGTATGACTCGCTTATACACAAAGACATCTTAATTATAAGTGCCTTATTATTAATATTTATATTCTTATACATTACATACTCACCCCTTTAATCTCTCAGCGCGTATTCAGAATGAAGAACCTAAGACGCGAAAATAGGACAAGCGAGCCCTTCGTTGGATTTTATAAATAGACGGTCTGGTCTGATTTAGATTTAATGTCCTTCATTCGATATTTCGAGAACCTAAATTATACTATATTTATTGCCGATAAACCTTGAAAATTATAAATCGGGTTTTCCGATTAACTAACACGAATATCAATAAGCAGAGCTAACTTCAAAAGCTATTGAATTAAATTAACGTGGCTTTTATTGGTTTACCATATTATATTATCAGTTATTTTATGGTTCAAGTTATTCATAGAGGTTATACGATCCAGCACGTGAGCGAATATGTTAGAAGGTAGGTACATAGGTCGGTAGACAGAAAACGTTACCACGTCGATATAATTAGTGAACTTTATTGACTACGAGTATTTTGACGACCGATGTGGCGTGGCGGGCGAAGGTCCGCCTCCGACGCAGAAGGTTGCGGGTTCGATTCCCGCCTTGGGACAAATGTTTGTACGATCTGCAAATATTTGTTCCGGGTGTTCTGGGTATTTTCTATATATAATAAAAAATATATCTATCTATGTTATGTATTGTATTAAGTTTATCAGTCATCTAGTACCTACCCATAACACAAGCTCAGCTTAAATTGGGGCTAGATGATGCTGTGTGGATTGTCCAGCATTATTTATTTATTTATTATTATTTATTACAAATACCAACAAATTAGAACTAGTATTTATTATTAAACAATTGAGCTAACTGCAGACTGTTGTTAACGATATACATTCTACAGGATTAATGGATAGAGTTACCTACGTTTAAAATATAGGCGTAGACATCATTAATATGCCACCAATATACACAATAGAAACTAACACTTTTGAATAGAAAAACAATAATCCTACAAATATTATAAAGCCGAAAGTTTGTAATTTTTTTTATCGAAATCTCCTAAACTACTGAACAGATCAAGATAAAATTTGAAGTAGGTACATTTAGAATATAGCCTTAGTTTAAAATACTTCTTATTATACCGAAAATACACGTGCGAAGCCGCGGGCAGAGGCTAGTTTATAATAAATTACACAATAAATAACATAGTACAAACTAATTAACAATAGGTATTTTTAAAATCTCACTTTAAAATCGTCATTTCTTTTTTGTTTTCAGTTGTAAATGTAATGCTACAAAATAACTTGTGCTGTATTCTTCAATGACTACTTATTCTAAATAAATAATTACGTGAAACAATTCACTTCCAAAAAAAAAATTACGAGCATTCAAAGTCAAAAATCAATAAAAGTTATAAAGCGTGACAACTTCAAAATTATGTAAAAAAAACCAACACTTCGGACATTCTTTCTCCAGGAGAAATATGTAGACCCCAACTCATTAAAAATTATGTCGGTCGCAATACCAAACACCCTGTATAACTTACTATCGTGAACTAAAAAGATCATCGCTAAGCATGATGCTCAGTAGTGATGGCGCTGCTGTGCGCTGCAGCGCTGGTTTTAGGCGACACCTAAAGGCCGCAGCAGCAGCGTGGTGATCATGGCAAACCTTTGGTCAGTAGGGAGATTCACGTCTTGTAGTGCTTCGGAACTGACGGATGAAATTAAATTAATGATTTCTTTTTCAATGCAAGTGTACATCAACGTTGGTAGATTACATCCTGTGAAGGTTTCAATCAACGTCCGTCATTAAATTAATGATTGAAAACAATAATTTACCTTCAGATATTAATGATTTTTAATCCCAATGAAATATGACTTAACATGCATTAAGCTAAAGGTAACCTACAGTGTTAATGAAATATCGACTGATTATGTTTCTTGTTTTTACTACACCGTGAAGAAGGCGATCCGGGATCTTGCCGTTACACGAATTTAAACCTTATTCCCAACCGCACTAAAGCTACAAGTTGCTTTAATGTAGATAAAACAACACAAAATTTTCTTCAGGTTGTAAGTACTGAAATGTTGGTCTATAAGTGGAAAGCAAAATCAGCTGTATTCTCATCAAAATAAAAGTAAAACTCCCGTGTATGGTCCGGCCTCGTTACTGATCATTGTAAATGGGTAATCCTACTGAATGACGAGTAGTCGTGAGTAAAATACCGCCATCACTCACGAACTGACCGGTAATTGAATGTATGAACAGTGAGGCCAATTTATCTGTTCAGTTGACAGCGCTCAAGACGTGTGTTTCATGAAGAGTGAAGACACGAACTTTTTTCTTGAAGACTTGAACTGCAGGTATAATCAGCAAAAGATCTGGCTAGACACCCCCCGCTTGCACGATTTCTTTTGTTTTTAAATATTAATAGGAGCTTCGTATTTCGTGGGTCTGGTTAGGTATTATTCCGGCATCGCAGCGGCTTCGCATAGAATTTACGAGGTTCTCGTAAAGATCCGAACCGCGCTGATCTGAACCATTATGGCATATAAATTATTTTCAAACTGGATAGGCAGTTTTTTTGCTGATGGTACAAAGCCTCAAGAAGTCAATTTCAAAACATGGGCCTGCCCAAAGAGTGCGATGGGGGGATTCGCCATGATCAAAACGCTTGGCAGCTGGGTTGCCGATGGCAGTATTGGTGTTAATGCTAGCATCCACCTGCAGGTGGATGCTGTTGCCCATCCCCTGCGAGCCTACTTGGAAAACGAAAATCAAAGTTTCTGATTCGGTTTCGTGCAAAACCTACAGCTGGGTCTTCTCTTTTCAACGTCAGCGTCACTTGATCTGTTGATGAGTACTACTCGTATTTATCATCTTATAAGTCCGTTTGCGTCGACTCCTGAGCAAAAGTCTCCTCTTAATCTGCCATTGTTCGTGTTTCCTTTCGAGTCCCGTGGTTCCTAACTAGTTCCTAACACTTGATGTCATCGAAACGTCGGGCGGATGGAATCTCCTTACTGAAGTTTTAATTCAGAATCAGGCAGAATTTTCACACAGCAATTTTGTATAAACGGTCTCAGTTTTTGTTTCCTCCTGTACAGATAAGTGGGTGATATTGTTTGTTGTTGTACGCTAAGTAATTGAATGAGAATATTTCTACGTGCATCATGTTTTATGCGCGGCCTACGACGCGACGGCTTGGTAGAAGGCTGCAGATGCTGATACTGATGTTTAATGTGTGTATTTGTTTTTATTTAGCTTATGCTAATTATTTTTTGCAGAGAAGACATTTGTATACATTTTGTATCAATTGATGATGCTGGTTGGATTGCCCAGCATTATTTATTTAATATTATTATTTACTGCTTCATTATTCTACTTATATTAATAAGGTCGAAGTTTGTGAAGATGTTAATCAGGTACCTACATGTAAAACGTTATCATCATCATCATCTACAGCCTATTCTATTCTGAGGCCTCCCCTGATAATCTCCTAAAGAGGGCGCAATGCGCGCCATTTTGTGAAAAGTATAGGCATAGGATTTCACGTTCATAGGAGCGGGACAAAGCATACGTTTTTGGAACGGTGTAAGCGCAAAAATCTTTTTATTGTTTATTTACAAGAAAACTACGCAACTTATGACGGAACTGGTTCAAGGAATCAATTAATTAGTAATATACCTACGAATCAAAACATAAATCATTTCAATAGACCGCAGGGTTCCTGAGATCGCGACTAAATTATGTGCGAAACTGTGCACTTTCAAGTTTTTTTTTTATCGTATTATTTTTCTCAATCGTGTTTTCACGTTTAAGGACCCTAATAAAAATATTGAATTTGAAAAAATATTCGAGTTTTTTACTACGAGGATCCCGTGAGTACTAGGCCTCTAGGCCTAGTTTGACAACCAAACATTACCATGTAGAATATAATCCGCCTTCTATATATTTTATATGATTACATATACTTAAAGGAATATTGTGTGGTATAAACGTGTAATTGAATACAGGATAGTAATCAGTAGGTATAATATCCCTTAAATTAATTATCCTACTAAAGGTTGTCGCACACATGGAAAGCACCACTGCCGCACACCACAAAAATAAGCATGCAAATATAAGCTTTGACTCGTAACATTTAGATGCATTTAATATTGACGGCATCAGATGAGTCATCTGATGCCGTCAATATTAAATGCATCTAAAAGATGACAGACGGCTCACGGGCCACTCGTTTGAAGCTTGCGGGTTGCCATTTTGTCATAGTAAAATCTATCTAAATTTTTCTGTGCTTTCACTATACCGATCACATTATTTTTGAACTGATCATATTATTTTTGATGTTTATGACACTCCTTACTGACACTGGCAAAGTCGTAGCGAAAAGCAAGCGGCGCCAAAATAAAGAAGTTGAAGTTGAAAGATAATGAGTTTAAGCCCATATTTAAATGCATATTTCGTGCTGTGCGGAAGAGGTGTTGGATTAATGTGCGCAAAGCTGTAACGTAATTTTATACTACAATACTTATTGCGTGTGGTGTGTTATAAGATCTGTCGAAGGGGAGTTATATCCAGGATCCTATGTGTTTTCTACATAAATACCTACAGGAAACACTTGCGTAAAAAGCCATGTCTCAGGAAAAATTGTCAATTAATACAGCGTTAGATATTTTTATCATAAGTTCTACTGGTTGAGACATTGGTACATAGATACTATCAATCTCTCTCTTACAGCTAGCAGCATATATGTAGATACATTTTTAGAAGCTGGCGTGAAACCCTTTATTTCGTATATACTGGAAGTCTGGATTGATTGGACGTCAGTGCGGATAATTGTATGAACAAAAATTACTAAAAAATTTACTTATAGCTTATATATTAACTTCCTATTCTTTATCCCGTAGGCTTATTCACGAATGATTGCTGTTGTGATTGCTGTCACTCATACGTCTAATAATTATTGGTTCATTGTCAGCAATTGCGTCAGCAATCCGTATAAATTTCCGGCACCGATCACACCCGACGGTACCTTACTTCTCCTTACGTCTTTAGTTTTTGTCCACGTACAAAACATTCCGTTGCAATTTACGCAAAAAATGCACGCTTACGTTAAGACGCGTCAAATAGCCCAGCCATTCATAGATGTATTATACAATTGGAACTAGTATGGATTCAGGTATTTACGTGGAGCCTTACGCGGTACTAACTGTGCCATATTCTGGGTTTCAGCCAATATCTTACGTCGCGCTTTTACAAGCTTTTATTTATCTTGCCCTGTTAGTATGTGTGGGAAAAATCTTATAACTGAATTTTAGACCAGTTATCCTCATCCGATTGAGCTGAAATTTGACATTCTTGTGTAGGTTAGTTCGGTGACAATGCAATGTCATGGTACTATCGAGCTGGTCTGATGATGGAGACAGAAGGTGGGGATATGAACTCCTACGAAACTACTTAACCCCGTCGAGTTTGAGTTCGTTGGGTTTCTTCCCAGATCCAGATCTTAACGCGTACACTGAGAACTGCCCGTGTGCGTCGGTGGCACTCAATGTGTTAGGTAATCGTCACATTATCTGCCATTTCTAGTCCACTGCTGGACATAAGCCTTCCCTGATAAGCAGAAGCCTATGTAATTAATAAAAAAAAACAGTATCGTGAGTTTCAGTTTAAATTAATAACAAAAAACTTGTGAGACCTGGTTATTAACATTAAAAGCGTAAAATAAATCACAAAACCAATACATTGTAGTAAATACCTAAAAAAAACCCGAGAATTTCAAGCTAAGCTATTAGGTAATTTTTCGATGACGTACCTACTCGTGTTTCTATCTGTAGCTGTGGTATATTTTTTAAGTATTTACGAACCTACCAATCTATTTTTAGTGTTAAAATTGCATAGATTGGGTTACCAGAACGCTACGCGTTTTATGAATGGACTCCATATACATATTTATGTAAGTAAACTTGCAGTGGAAATTTTTAACTGCCGCCATTAAATGTGAATGGAAATAATAAATATATACAGAAACTATACATTTATTCTATTGGTTCAATTCTCGACTCGCAATAAAATAACCCAACGGAAAACATGAGAATAAATTGACTTGGTCTTGATTAAACCATGAGTTTTTTTGTGCCGTGGACGTCTAAAGCTCATTAGATATCTATAAAGAAAAGAGTTTAAAAGGTACAGAAATACGATACCTTTAGATTTATATATCGAGTTGTATAGAACATGGGCTTATATAAAATCAATTAGCGCGAACCCAAAACAATTAACACAACAGTTTCCTGAGGTAAATCTTTGACGCGCGCCCGCCCACACGAAAAGCCGAAAAAAGTAGTCCTATCCAAAAAGATAAACACACATACACAGCTACCTTGTAATCTCATCTCTAAGACGCACGCACACACGCGCGCGCCACCCATTAGTATGTGTGTATGACGTTGCGCGTGCTCGCCACTCGCTCCACGGCTTCTTATTATTATTTATTGTTGAATAATGTGAATGGTAATACGTGGTTGTTCACGATCCCGCATAGCACCTGCCGTATTTTCCCACAGTCGACGCGAGCGCAGGAAGTGCGCGGGTGCGAGCAGGACGCGTGCACTGCACGCGCGAGAGGAGACCGCGCTATGTTAGAGCGAGACGGTGCGAGGGAGCGCCTACGATGCTACGCCGTAGCGCGCACTGAAACATAAATAGATATATTATTGTGAATTATCAACATAATTGTTTGCTTCTAGAACATTTTGTTGATAAATATTATTTAAGTGATGATATCACATAAATAAAGTAAAATAATTTATCATTTACTTACAAATGGTGGTTAATAAGGACGGTGTCAAAGAACCGCTACCTTATTATGGTGTATTTATGAGCAGTCTGTTATTGGATAGCTCAAACCGATCATCACAACAACTTTCAACGGATTTCTTGTGCCTGTTAGCTGATAATAAATTTAAAGATGATGCCTATATTGGCATAAGTAGTAACATGGGCAATGAATAGTGTTTCTGCGTTAGCTGATGTAATTTAATTAGCAATATTATAACATTTGAAAAACAAGTTACGGACCTCGGATTAAAAGTGTAATTTTACCTCATCTCAATGATTGTGACCTACGTGAGGTACCTACGCGGTTACGTCAACTTGAGAACTGATAAGTCTATAATTTTCCTGTTTTCCTACATCCTTTTAAGAATATAAGTAATTTATTTATAAATTACCGTTTATTAATGATCCATGGATGATCGGCCCGAGGCGGAGAAATGCTTACCGTGAATAAAAAGGGTTTCAAGTTCTTTAAGGTAAGCCTGATTGCTTAATTTGGGTCCATTGAATAAGGCACCCGAACTTTTTGGGCGCTCATTACGGCATAATGACATCCTCTTTGTGGCAATTTTGTTTTATTATTTTTGAATTTAAATTAAGAATCCGTTCCAAGTTCCATATCAATAAAATGTCAGGATTCATTAAGCGAGGTAGATAATTATAAAAACTCAAAATGGATTCTCCGTATATCGATCGGGGAATCGACAATCGTGTTGGTATTTTTTTGGACAAAATGGCGAATGGTAGCGTAATCACTGAAGGCTAAGAAATTGTGTGTTGTATTGACGGCCGATGGAAGAAAATAGAATAAATCAGAATTGTCTAACGCCATCTAGAGTGGTTTAAAGAAATCTATCAATGTCACATACCTTTAACGTTGCTTGTAACAATAACACCTGCTTTAATCAAAGATTTGTACGCATATAGACACAAGTGTTGTTGACACACGAATGTCCTCTACGAGCGGCCTTGCGGGTAAACAAATATTCGCTGTCGGTTCATTCTATACCACATATGTATACACTGGATCTCTGAACTTATTTCGCTCACTGCTGGGCAAAGGCCTTCCTTCTAATCTTACTATTTATATTAGGTACCATCACATTTATATTGAGCTACCTGTAGATTGTTTGCAACAGTCTGCAGTTAGCTTAATTGTTTCAATTGTAAATACTTGTTGTAATTTCTTTTTATTATTGAATTGTAATTTTCTTTGTCAATAAAGTTCTTTGCCTGTTATAAATGTGATAGTTGGGTGTTTGTTAGGTACCTCCTTACACCAAAACAACAACATATAGAACGGATCGAGCTGAAATTTTGCATAGGTTTAGCTCTAAACCGGATTAACATAAGCTAAACTTATCCCGGAAAAATGCGTGCGAAACCACGGGCAGCTAGCGTTGAATAAGAAAGATGATGCTGTGTGGATTGTCCAGCATTATTTATTTTATTTATTTATTTATTTAATAATGATGACAGGACAGGACCAAAACAGTTTTCTGTAACATTTCTGGTGATGACATCTTCAATCTTCGTGTTCAAAAGCAGACGTTCAAAGGAGTACAACAAAACAAACAACAAAATATCATATTACACTCCATCCATACATACATCCTAGACCTCCAAAAGACGATGTAATTTTCTAGTTACGCTTCTATCAATAGCGGAGATATTTTAAAATAGCCACTGAATAGACACCCCGGATGTTCGCAATTTGGTTTCGTTCAAACCAATGAGCGATTGTATAGCTGGTTTAACAATAATATTGTTCATCCCATCTCTGAATTTACCTTCAACCTTATGGCTTACAATCTAGAGTCTAAGATCTTAAATCTTTTGGAGATTGTCCACCGTGTGGGTCAGTCTATTAAATCGGTGCGGGCCGGATGGACTCGTGTTTCTGATTTTAGCGACTTGTGTTACGTCACCCTATACTTTGTTTACTTCGCTGAAGGGTTTGCCGTAACGGCTTTGTTTTACCGTAACGTCACATGTTGTTTTTTCAGATTTGCATTACGCATTTTTTAAACATATGTTACTTGATGACTTGATGGATGAAAGCCTTATAAATAGTAATTTGAGAAGTTAACTGTTAGTAGACTGATTTGAGCACATAACTTTATTCATAGAAGTATGCATGTGAATATAAGCATGAACCAATAGAGTTTAATGGAATAATTATTAAATTAAATAATTAGGTAGGTACATACTTATGAAAGAATTAATGAATGAAGATGGCGTAAATACAGACGTGAGATTGACGATGTGGTGGATGAATTGGTTTGAACCTTCGATAAATTATATGCCACACATATGTTTATCGAAGGTTTGAAGGGCGCAATGCTCGTCATTTTGTGATAAGGATAGCCATAGGATTTCGGGTTCATAGAAGAAGGACAGATCATAAGTTTTTGGAACGGCGTAAGCGCAAAAATCAAGTTTTTGCTTATTTACATAAAAACTACACAACTTATGAAGAAACTGATTCAAAGAACCAAAAAATTCGTAAAAAACCTACAAATCAAAACATAAAAGAAGTAATTTCAATAGACCGCAGGGTGCCTGAAATCTCGACCAAATTATGTGTTTTTCTTTTTATTTTATTTTCTTTTTCTCAATCATTTTTTCACTTTCGAGGAACCAAAGAAAACATTATGAATTTTATGTAATTTGAGTTTTAACCACGAGGATCCTGTGAGTACTGAGATCTAGGTCTAGTTTGACAACAAAATCGGTAAGGTTCGCCCCTTAAGGTTTAGTTTGTGAAACGTATAATAAGCCACTCACAGAACAGCCAAAAAAATTCCAAGAAATGTTTCGATCTTCAATTCTGGTGTTTTGTTATTGTATCCAATTAATTCGTGAACTCTTACTGGGCCAACCATATGTGGCGCGTCATGGGATTTCTCGCACTCTCACCATTTGTCAAGTTATTCCTTGTAACATAACTAGTTACTATCTCTTTCCACTGCTTAGTTTAATGTGGTGCATCTTAATTATGAGTCTGCCAAGATTATTTTCTCACGCTTAGTAAGAACCTAATTTCATTTTCATTTGCATATTCAGACTCAAACAGTCCGTGGCGCCAAATAAATTATCTACATTATTATTTTTTGCGCTTAATCTCGGCGTGAGGTCAGGTTCTGCAGCTCACTGGTTCTAGACCCTCAATGGATGCTTTTTGCCCTCTTAGCTGTAATCCTAGTATGGTCGGTTGGTCGCCATGTGTCCGACTGTAACATGAGTAGACCCCAGACTGGGGTCTGCTGAGATTGCCACATGTCACCACATGGCGTGCCAAAGGTCGACCAAGGAGGTATTTTTTATACCCTTCCGCGTTGTTGATTTGCATCATTTGGTCGACGCCGGCGGAATTCTTGGAATATTTCACATTGTTTGTCTTATATCTACAACAGATACCGCATATGTTAATATGGGCGTTTGTCGAAGCTTAGGTCAATTAAAAAAAATCTTGTCAAAATAATGTTTGCGACTATATTGACTCTGTTTTAGTTTATTTTTATACAGGTCAAAACACTGCTCATTCATTTTGCATAAGCCATTCAGTAAATTCAAATACAAACCGTTCACAATGTTCTACATAAAAAATATTGATAATTTTGACACAAATTCCAGACCATATAAATAATCTGCATATTTATATTCACGAGCATGTGGACAAACCTCTTTTTACCCAAACACTTGTTAATTAATATAATTGTGCTGACGCCTTATCTAGCAGGTTCTACAAAGCCTGTAATGATTTCATTGTAGGCCTGCAGGGGTGTTCTGGCTACAAGAAGAAAATTACATATAAATCCTTCGAGGACAAAAAGGGAATAAATTACCAAATCTTAATATAATCCCAAACGGAGGTTACATATTAAAATAAAACATTTTTTTGTCAGATAGTTACCTAATCTTGAAAAACCGGTTATAACAAATGCTATTCGAATAAGATTAAGCGTTCAAATAAAAATGTAGAAAACAAATTAGGTACTTACATATATTCAACTTCGTACAATTCCTACTGGGGCTCTATAACGTTTGAGGACTTTTCAGTAATTTAATGTTTGTGAGAGGCATCCTTAAGCCCAATGCTTGCTTGAGGTGCTGTTATTCAGTTACGCAAACCTGATCACCTTTTGAAGCGTCGAATAAGAGTTCAATTTACTCCTCTACTTATAACCTGTCCTTTCACTCATGTAAAATCAGACTTACGAGTAAAATCAAAGTCAAAGTCAAAGTCAAAAACTCTTTATTTCCATAAATACAATAAATGTACACTTAGAAAAGGTCAAATTCTTAATAATTAAACACTGACACGGAAATAAAGTGATATTTTTTATTTCAGTCGCTTCGGTATGTTGACTAAAGTAAAGAAGCGACGAAGAAACCTTTAGCCTGTTAGTTGTTATTTTTCGAGTTGGAGAAATATCCATAGTCACCATAAATCTACTCTACATTGGTTCGGTTAAAATAACTCTAGTTTTGCATGTTGTGACCGCGACACGCCAGAGTGCAGCAATATTGTTTTTGGGCCAAAGTTCTTAGTTTGCTATTTAACAACTTTGGATAACCCTAGCTAGCCCAAGTTTTGATTAAAGAAGGAAAAATGCTACCTAATCAGTGTATTATTGCTTTGAAGGTCACAAACCTGCGACCTATGACCTTTAGAGTTACGATTTATCTATTCTATATTATACATGGCACTGTAGAATAAGCTGGAACTCATTACAGCAACCAAATCGCACCAACTCGATGCAAATAATCGCTTCCCATTACTCAAGCGGACAGTGGGTTCAAAACCATTTCCGCCACTTTCATCGCTTTATTCTCAAATAGCGTTTGCAAGCTGTGCGGGCAGTTTATTGCATTGGCACGAGTGTCCGGAGTCGAATCACGCGCTCGGAGAAGGGGCGAGGAGAAGGGGGCGAGGGGGGAACCTCGCGACCGTGGGAACGCTCTGCTCTTAACATGACACGTGCTCGACGAGCTACCAACACTACAACGAGAGCGAGCGAGCTACAAGATACACCACTCTAAAGAATGAAGAGAATGGAAAGTAAGAAAACAACAAGACGCGCGACAATAAAAACAAGAACGAACAATAATTTGTGAGCGTTCGAATTTCGAAGCGTGAAAGGGACAGAGGAGTAAGAATAAAATTGTAATGGAGATGTTGATTTATTGTGCAGCTACTGTGTTGCTGTTGTTTCGCAAGGCGATCGACAATGATCGTGGTTACAATGGAATAAATTGGTGGCGACTGGCGCGCTTATTATCGTCTTTAGCTGATGGCTGGTTTAATTTGCGCAATTGGGACTGTACTGGCGTCACTAGCAGTAACAGTCCAAGATCAGGAGCTTATCAAAGTATAAAAGGGTTAATTTCGTTTTGAAGGCCAGTCAAAACTGAAATCTTTTTCGTAGGAGAGTATGCAACTGAAAGCTACCTATTAGGGAAAATGCTATGTCCGACTCTATAAACCAAGGAGCCTTCCCCAAACTTTCTACTAACTGGCTACAAAGTTTGACATATACCAGAAGAGCTCAGCATGCGCATAACGACTGCATATAATTGACACCAACCGATTGCAATTGACTGCAACTGTCAGTGCGTTCGCACACTCGACATTGCGGCGCGCATGACCCCGACCGCTATGCGTTGCGCGTGCGACTTTAAGGGTTAATATCATATGCGGGAGCGATTTCCAATTACGGCATTTTTGTGCTTTTGTTGTTTCTTCCATAATAGTTATAATTTAATAAATTTTCGCGGAACTTTTTGATTAATTATGTAGGTTTTATTATTACCTCTATAGTGCGTAAGCCCTCACACTCGGGGTAATTATTGTAGAGTAGGTAGAGACTTCTTTTAATAGGACTGCTGGTGGTTTGACAACGTTTTAGACTAATAAAAAGATGAATTTGTATCTTTGAAGGCTGAGACAAATAACGCTTTGGTCTAAAAGTCCAGAGTCCTAAGTTTGGATAAGGCACTTTTAGAACTAGAAATAATGATTTGAAGAACGTATTTCATAGGCTCATAGAATTTAAATTCTCGTTCTTACCAATTATTATTATGACTAGGTACCTTTCTTAAAACAGTCTTATCTTTCATGTCGTAATGCCAAGGTTTCACACGAGCTTTATCTTATCACTTTACGAGAACAAAATGTCATACAACAAAGTAAATGACATTGTAGGCGCGTGCGACCCTGTCGGCGTGCGACATGACTTTACGTGACGCTATGCCTGCGGGGAACAAGACATAGGCGGTAGCGATTTAATTATGAACCTTATTGAAACTCAAACTACTTTGAGTTTTGAGGAGGTTAACTATGGAGAGTCATCTCGAGAGACATGCTCTGTGAGCCATGCCGTACGTAATATTAATTTAAGGATGTTTTGTTAGTGCAAAACTGATATGAAAATGTGGTAGTTACGTACAGAATTAAAAACATGGGCTAAACATGAGCTAGCTCTATGTAAAATAAGCTACAATTTCAGTGTGTTAAGGTTTTTTTTTACATTGCCCTCCGCATTCGAAAGTGAGAACGTTTGCAGTCGTGACTGGTTGTTCGACAACATTTTGACAATAAGAGTTGGAGTCTATCCATGCAAATTGAAGTAACGTTGCCGAGAGTGTAAAAAAACTCGCACTAGACACTCAGAGACCTAAAAGCTCTCTACAAAATTCCTGTAATGGAATCTGAATGTACCTATACGCATGCATAACCATTCAGTCCATCTGTAAAAAGGTACTTTTTCTGACGCCCTGATAATTTTATTACGTGGGAAACGTTGAGAATGTGTCTAGATTTCCATTAGATTTCGCTTATTAAAGTGAAAAAACAACTCTCTCATAAAATACCTGGGTAATGATCGCATATAAAACATGGCAACAGTACAAAGTAACTACAATGAACTTCCTACGCGAGTTTCATCGAAAGAATCGAATAAACGGAGCATGAACGATTATCATTTTCATACAATCGATGATCTCAAAGGTCACGCGTAATGCCATTCATGCACGAGCATTATTCATACTGAAGAAACTATCCGTAAATTCTATTTAGAAGAACCCAACAAGGAAGTACACTGAACAAAAATATAGCTTAGCTTGCAAGGAACAGGGTTGGTTTTAGATAACAGGAATCCATGTAACTATTTCGTAAAAACACGATAATACGCTGCAAGGTAAAATAGTGTTTCAACATACAGCTCTACAGATTAAAATCGTGTATAAGCGATGGTAAGATGGTGATATCGTAAGCCAGGAAGCGCATTGTTAGGTCACGTTCTCACAACTCCCCTTTTCTTCGAGGGGGAATAAATAATTGCACTTTTTTCTGTCGCATATGGCTAAGGAACGGGGATTGTGCAAGATCTTTCCCACGGTTCGCCCCTCGCGTATAAAGGCCGATCGAGGTCAAGAAAAAATACTTACGTGCCCTATGCGGGAGTCTCCTTTTGTCGAGGCAGATGCGTTTCTAGGGTTAAGTGTGGAATTGATTATGAAAGTGAGTTGATTGACGTCACTGGATTCGTGGCACGTTTTGGGGTTTGGCTCTAACGGGTTGTTAATAAATATAGAGCTTAGGTACCTACTGCTAATTTTAAGTTTACTAATAAGGAAGGTAGTTAATATTTTTCATCTTAGCTAGTTTTTTTTTTGTATTTTCTTGCTTGAAACTTTCAGCATTGGGAGAAAATGCCATTTGACTAGGACCCATGACCTTTTACTATAAGTACTAACTTAAATGCAACAACTTTATACCAAATAATCTTATAAATGCAGAGTCGCTAATGGTCTTTTCTAACAACCTTTGTTATTCGAAGTTTCTCACAGTTATCTTGTCATAGAAAATAGGTTTGTGTGCAACTGATAATAACTCCTAAGAAAAATACAAACCCAAACTGCATTAAAACTTTTTTGTTTAACTTATCATCGTATCCAAAACATTTTAAGGGTTCCAATTTCAAAATCCATTCCAATCCTATACACGTATGGCCAGTATTACAGATATAAAAACTTCACAAAAAAAGAATTGCACCTTTTCTAAGGCGTTCTGTATTTGAAAACTGGTCGCGTTCCCACGATCGCTCGCGCCAGTTGCTCGATTCTTCCCCCTCGATCTTATTCTTTTTTTTTTGCTATAAAAGGTGATATTTGTGTGACAAGCGAGGAGGAACGACTTTTATTTTTATCTTCATAAAAACCAGACAGGGTTATTACTCCAATGCATTTATAATGCAGTTATGGCTAAAAGATTTATCCAAGCTCCTGAAACTTCAGGGAATCTACATCTGTCTCAAAAAAAACTATCAAAAACTCTATTTCTCTTGAGAAATTCATCAGCTTAGACTAATTATTAATTAACAACAAACAGAATGGCATAAACAATGTTTTCACGCGTACTTGAGCTCTGAGTAATCACAATAATACACAATCAATGAGGGGCATGTGCATAAAAAGCTCAATTCACTTTCATTTATTTTATTCCAAACTCTATTCTCAAAGCGTAAGCTTCAATTTAGTTTGTATTTTGTGTGGAAAGGATATGGTTCGAAATAAGACTCTATATTAAGGCTGGAAATTCGTATTTGGAACGCGTGTGTATCGTCATCGATGACAGTTGAGGCTACAGCACACATTGCGTTCTGCCGGATCTTTTCCCACGATCCACGCGACATGTGGCTTGCGCTTACCCGAACAACGGTGACGCGTGACAAAAAATACTCGTCTTAGCGGATCTATGAACGTGAGTTAAGAAACGGTCGGTTTACCGGTTTTTATTAATATTCTCGAATACATGTATTAGCATTATTATTCACGAGGAAACGATAATGGAGGTAGGTATTTAATTTTTTTGAATTTTAACCATTCAAAAACTCCTTTATTACCTACCTACTATACTACTCACATACTTCAAGAAATCCGAAATAAATAACATTCTGCGATTTCTTTACATGCCTACATATCATATAAACTTATTTCACTTGTGTAAAGTACCCATTACATTATTTTACATAGAATCCATACTCATCGTAATGCACCTTATCCACCTCTTTTGAACCTTGTTTCGTTTTTCTTCATATCAAATTCTCTAACCCGAAAATTATCATGACATCATTCCCAAAACAACTTAAAAAAGCAAAATACCAAGGTCGAGCGAATCCAAATTTGAATTTTCGAATGCATGTTTTTTAGCGCTAGGGGCAGGTGGCGCGCGCGCAACTGTCGTCTTTCCCACGGCTCCGCACCGGGCCTTCGCCTGGGACCGTGTCATGATTGCCAATTAACAAAAGTGATGTAATTTTTTTAAATCTAGAACTTGTTTGCTAGTAGTTTTAAAGGTTGAAAAGATTTTCTGAAATTTTCTTTTGCTTAGAGCCGGTTTAATACATACCTACTTTTCTTTTTATTGTTCCTCATCTCTTTTTTCCCCACGGCTCTGTAGACCTGTCACAATTGTCAATTAACGTTTATTAAAAATTCAATCTTTTCAATCTAGAATTCGTTTGTTCGATTTGCTGAAATTTTCTTTTGCATAGAGCCGTTTTCAATACTGTTCCTTACGCTTTTAATTTTTCTTTTGGCCATCTCTTTTTTTCGTGTTTATTATTTTCTACAGCACTAGAATATGATTACCTAAGTATTTAAAGGTTTTTTTCATATAATTGTTTTTATGTAGTGTGATATAGTAGGTATACATAACAGTTTGTGATAATAAGGGCATGGCATTGTAGTCGCGTGCGACACACGCGTCAAAACTACACCTGCACAATTTCCGTATGTTCTATGCCTACCTATATACATAATATGTACATATGCGATGATATCATCTTAATTCAATAGTGTGTTAATTATTAATTTGAGTTTAAACTTGTATTTACCTATAGGTGGCTCATGGTAACGTTGATGACATTTTTGTGATGTAGATTTTATAAAGAACATTAGTAATTTTTTATTTTATTTTTGTAATTAATATTTTAACGAAAAACAAAAAGTTCGAAATTTTGGGAGCTTTACATTTTTTAACCATTATCTAACCACCCGAGCGTGGCTCAAGATTGCTGATACCGAATTGCTACTATATGTTTTATTTAGAATTGCATTATATATATTTTTTATACATTTTAAAATTTTATTATTAAAGAAAAAAGTATCAACTGTGATACTTTTTTTTATTTTTTTATTTTTTCTCTAGACGGCATTGCGCTGAGCGCGCTTACTGAAGCGCTCTCAGCGCAATGCCATCTAACGGAGCTGCGTTGAACTAACGACAATGGTAAAGACAGGGGGATGCGGAAGTATTTGCAAGACAATACCAGGCAAAGGTAATAATGCGAACCCCATGGGAAAGGTGAGATTCACTAGGATTTTGGAGGGTGATTTTGTATAAATTTTGCACTGGGAGTAAATCGAGTTCAGTTACTTTTGTGACGTGCAACAGGAAGTAACGGTGTCTATGTGTAGTGTAGCAAGTTTTAAAGTCAGTAAAAATGTTTCCTACAAAAAAGGAAGGTGCAGAAAAGTTTTTCAGTGAAAGTCGAAAAGTAAAGTATCTGTGACAAAGATAGCTTGTTTTTAAAATTTTTACTGTAATGTATGAAAGTGAAAACGGTGTTGAAAGTGATATGTGTGCTTAATATTATAATTACATGATGATCATTATTAACTTCAGGAGCTTTTAAAAGCGAGTGTACAATGCAAGGTTATTTTTAAAGATTGTTACTTGGGACATAACTGTAATATTGTCTGGATCCTAGGATTTGTAAATATGTAACAGATACCTACATTTAAAATGAAGAAAGTATTTATTTCTAAGACCAGAGAGAATGTTTGCTATAGATTTTAGGTAGGCACATTTCGCAAAACTCTCCATTTATTCTCTCCGAATTACCAAATAAAAAGTAAAACAATTTCCGTATTTGACTAATTAAAAAACAAATTGAAGACAGTCATCAGCCAAACATTTTTAATGTTGACCGAGCGATGGAATTAATTTTATCAGTTGTTTATAAATTGAGACCGGCGCGGCGGCGCTGACTCATGCCGTTTATTCGGTGATACCTTGTTAAGGGGAGAGCATTTTGTGTACGGTTGTTAAACTATTTTAAAACTTTTTTCTCTATATAAATGGTAAGCGTATATTTATTAGTGCAGTTCTGTTGCAGTTGAACGTTTTATTTTTTTTAGTCGTTTGATGACAGTTTCTACAACTAACAGGTTAAAGCTTTCTTTGTCGCTTCTTTACTTTAGTCTACATACCGAAGCGACTGAAATAAAAAATACCACTCTATTTCCGTGTCAGTGTTTAATTATTAAGAATTTGACCCTTTTTAAGTGTACATTCATTGTATTTATGCAAATAAATAGTTTTTGACTTGACTTGACAGTCCGTTCAAGCTTAAAACAGGCAAAGTCATGACAAGGCTAACCTCGGCCAACTTGTAACCGAACCATTTCAGTTCGGTACAAATACCATTCATCTTAATTGTTATTTTTCTAGGATGAATGTCAATTAAGGCTGACACCAAAGGAGTGTTTTTTTTTTGATTGTGAGTTGCGTAAAATGGATCGTTTCATATAAATAAAAGTCTTGTATGTGCCAGACGATGAGAAGTCATTTCTGTTGAAATAAAGCATTTTACGCGACCCTCAATTCAAAAAATTACGCTCTTTTGGCTTTAGCCTATATTCATCGCCTGCGAGTCTGCTGGACCGCTCTATAATTGTATAGAGTTTAATATAAAAAAATACAGCCTTTATCACGCCAGCTCACTGCTTACGCAAATACCTATTGACATGATCCACCATCATCTGGACAAATAGCTACGATGATATCACCGTACAATTACTATACACAACATTGTTACACAGGTGTACCGACAATAATTAACTGTCATGACGTGAGGCTTGCGGTTGGTTATGATATTCAAGTACCTATTTAATAAGATTTAAACAAAGACCAAGTAAGACGCAAGATACTCCTGGGGTGGAGGACATGGGAGAAGTAAAGACCAGTGGAAAAAGCAAAGAACCATTAACGAGATGGGAGGAGGACATCAAAAAGATAGCGGGCAGCAAGTGGGGGCCTAAGTTAGAAGAAATAGAAGTTTTTGAGGAAGCCTACACTAGTTAACTTGTTGAAAACAGAGGAGAAGAAGAAATCTAAGACCAAGGTCCTAGTTCTGAAGACTGACCGAAAGCCATTAAGAGAAATGCTAAAACCAGATCACAGGCGTTATGTGAAACAACTGAAACAGATAGGAAAGGCTGAAAAGGAAGTCAAGCCATACACCGCCAAGTAGGAACTTCTTGTGGTCAAACGAAGGTCTATTGACTATAACAAAATTCTTATAAGAACTTTTTAGTTAGCGCTAGTTGGCGCGCTTGGTGTAAAACCACAATAAAGCATGCCAAAATTGTTCAATATCTTGAACAAAACATTCATCAGCCACATATTTCGATTTAAAACCTCTTATCTGAGTAACGATGATGAGTCCCGATTCATGTGCTACTTACATATATAAACTTTTTATCAAAGATTTTATATAACTGAAATAGCAAGTCATGTAAGACACAATATGCAAAACTATCTTCTAAAAATTATCTAATGCGCGTGTGTTATAGGTACAAGAAAAAAATACAAATTCCTAAGTACAATTTTGCACGTGTCCGAAACTCCAAATTCTATTAGAAATTGGAAGCCAGAGTGAAAAAAATTAACCCAAATTTTGCAAGAGTTGCGGAATCTAAAATAAGGGGTTGCAAAAACTCCTTTCTAACCCGAACGTCCGATATGTACACGTGCATACACAATGGCGATGACTCACGGCCCGATACCGACGCGAACGCCGTATTATTAAAGAGAAGAAGAAAAAAACATAAGCGCTCACTCGTCGTGCCATCAAGAATTGTACATCTGCCGAAAATTCTCACGGATCCGTCGTATGGTATTATTACTGTAGATCTTGCTATCTTCGTATTATAGATCTGGACGGTAATTATGGCGAGAAACAGCTAGCGGTATCTCGGGAGGGGCTTTTAATCAATAGTGCGATTTGCATACTGGATTGCGTTTGACGCGACACGGTTTATGCAAACGAGATCGTGGCTGCAATTATTCCGTTTAGCGCATCATAACTCGATATAGCCTTTTCACGAGGATTTTAATATAGCTTTGCATATTTAATTTGTTAGTAGTTCTGGAAATAGAAATGTATTTTGATTGATAGTTTTACACTATGCTTGACTAATGCAAGGTTTTAGATTTTTTTTTAGGTTCTCCGGTAGAGTAGTGTCAGATTTAGATTTTGTAAGTTGTAATTTTATGCATGCTGATTTTTGTATGTGATTTGAGGAGTCTTTTAATATACAGAACATACTTGGGTCTTGACGATTACGAATATGTAAATGCTAACATTAAATAAAAATAAATAAATAAATAATGCTGGAAAATCCACACAACATAATCTAGCCCCAAGCTAAGCAGAGCTTGTGATACGGGTACTAGATGACTGATAAACTTAATACAATACATTACATAGACAGATATTTTTTAAATGTACCTAAAATTTAGATTCTGAATTTTTGCACGTGTGTTTTCTGCATGAACAAACGTAGTTTAGTTTTTCTAGTAAATTCCGCGGCACTATTGAGCATGGATTCAAATATATGCAATGATGACTGTATGACCACAGCGATGATTGCCGCAAATTGCTCCTGAGTTACTACTGGAAGCTCTCTGATGATACTAACCGCATAGGATGTTCGACACGAAACACGCATGACCGTTTTGCTGATTGCGGTAGGCTGACCTATTTCTGTAAATATACTCATTGTACACTTATTCAAAAACGATGATAATAGGTATTTCTATAGCATAGTGCACTGATATGATTACCTATAGCCGGAGCAGTAATTATGGTGATAATTGCTTAAGTTTTGCATTTTTTTATATAATATAGAAGATAGATACTTCTATATTATATAAAAAAATGTATCACTTTTTCCCTTGGTCACGGCGCGCGGCGTCACGCGTGAACGGCTGGACCGATTTTGCTTATTATTTTTTTGTTGTGTTCGTTATTATGATGGACCCGCCATTACGTTTATAAAAATTAATTAAAAAAATTAAGAAAGTTGCGTAGATAATTAGAAAATTTAAGAATGTTAACGACCATAATACCATATCGAATTTAATATTCATAGTAAAGACAGGACAACGTCAGTTGGGTCAGCTCTTCAAGTATAAATACCTTGTCAATGAGAAAATTCTATTTCACAAGACACATTTTTTTGATCATTTACAAGTTCAAGCGTCCGCAAAACCGGCATATTATTCAAGTAGGTAAAGTTTAATTTACTAGAAGAATTGTGAATGAGCTAAGTTTTAATTGTGCAAAACGTGACTGTGAATCAATAACCTAAGTAACGTTTAGACAAGTTAGATTTGTTTAAATTTTATTTGCCTAAACAGAATACGTGGAATTTATCGTAGAGCTGCTACGCAATACATTAACCTAATGCATGTAGCATTTCATTGTTTTAATTACTGCAATTCATTTTATTTTTATAAAGAGTTTCTGTATCAATTAAATATATAATGTTGCAATGCATTTTTAATTAATAGTTTGTAGAGAAATCTGTACTTTTTACCTAAAATCATAAAGTAATTTCGTAGACCCGCGTAGAGCCTCTACGAAATCAGTCTAGCATGTGTTTTGTTTCCTAATTTCTATTGTATTTCAGTTGAATTTCCTTTTTCTGTTCATTAGAGCTCTAATGAAAAATGTTAATTTTGTTTATGCTTTATTTGCTGCATGTCGAAGAATATTGCAATTGTGACCTAATTCAGACTTTGTATCCCAATCTTTTATTCAAAATTTGGTTTCTTCGAATTAATAGACGGCGTAGCTTCGTTTAATTTCTCATTCAAATTAACAATTAGATACAATCGTAACAATCTATGGTAACAATACATTTGAAAGCTTTCATTTCCCACGTGCAATCTACATAAATCTATGAACATATCAACTCTGGCCATCCCTGTGTTCAGATACTATTCACGGGGTTCAAAGAAATCAATTCTTTCGACGTTCTTTATTATAATGCATCTTATTCTTTGCTGTTCTTTGCATTTGTAGAATGCATGAAATGGTTTAGCATGTTCAGATACAAGTTCGGACGTGTCTGAGGTGTGAGCTTTGCGACAGGTTGGAACTTGTCGAGTTCAGGTTATACTAATAGTTATTCTGTGGTTCAGGCTTTTGCGCAATTATCGGGTGCTTAATTTACGTCGTGCGCTTAACTGGTGTACAGTTATCATAAGCAGGCACCTAGGTACTTACCGCGTTTTTTTATCAAAGTGATTGCATCTTGTTTACCTTTAGTGTTTTGTTTTTTATGGCTGCCGATAATGTAACTTTTTTTTTCAGCAGAGTGTGTGACATATTTAAACTTGTCTGATCTAATGATTTTTTGTTTGCTAGTTTCACTGCACGTGTGGGGGACACTTTTTCAGTAGATTTTTTTTTATTACCTGAATGCTTCTGAATTAAATATAAGTATCCACCTAACTCAGTACTAATACTATAATTTTAATATGGTGTTCGTGTTAAATATTATGTAGATTGTAGAAATCCTTGTATAGATAGTTTTTTGGATATGTGATTGATTAGGTAGGTAAACTTTCAGCAGAAAGTTGATTTGATTTTGCCGCATTTACCCGAGGCGCATGCGTTTATGTTGATCGATTTGTGATTTCTTTGGTTTTTGTTAGACTTCATTTTATTAGGTACTTACATTGCGTAGTTTCATTAACACAAAATAAATCACAAAGTTTGATACTTTCATGAAATATACTCTGAAAGCATGGTTCTCATAACATTCTGTTTAGGAGCAATACATACCAACTGTATAGCTTACTATACAGTTGGTATGTATTGCTCCTAAAATATAATAAATAAGCGTTTAATTTGCATGCACTTAGGCATGCAAATTAAACGCTTATTTATTATGGTATCAATCTACCGTGTACCTACCTATTAGTTAACGTCTTGTACAGCATCCACGATCTACAAGAAAAGATCTCTAATAAAAAGTCCATTAAGAATCCAGTAGCGAGGCTGCCTCGCCTCGGGGACTGCACGTGCTTCAGATCTTGCCTTAAAACGCTCGCCAAATACGGCTTGAACAGCCAAGACTGGTCCCAGGCCATGGAATACTGAACACTTCAGACCAGTCCACAGGTCGAAAAAGAGTTTGTATAGCGCGCGCCAACACATATCTTGTCAGACAACTTTTTAACAGGCTGCCCATTATGGACCTTTGATTTAAGCCTTTATAGGACGTGCTTTGTATTTCGCTACTGTACTTTCTGTATGTTGCAATGCTTTATGCCTGCCTAGTGCCTATTCAAGTCGACTGAGGACTTTATTATTGCCTGCCTATTCAAGTTTGTTGGGAGGTTCAAAGGAAAGATAGAAATATATTTCGATTCATGTTTTATTTTCATGTTTTTTCAAATCAACGCATTCTATAAATTATTATACCCCTAAAACAATTAAAGCTCAAGATCACAAAGCACTAACCCTATCCTTATAGAATACAAAATTCTCAAAAAATATCACAACGCGATACAAAATTAAAGCTTTCGAGGAGTTATCACGAATAACTAAACCTATCCTTACATGGCACAATTGGAAGACCTATCTAACGTAAAGCTAACATCACAGACGGTTGACGAAACCAACGGAGCAGTCGCAGGCACTGGTTTCACGGAAGACACTGATTGTTGTATGTTTGAGTGTTTAGGCTTGCACCCAGCGGTCTTGGAAGGTGGGGCACTGCTGCTCGGCGGTTTGGCACTCAGTGTAGCAGTGTGCCGCTGCGAAGTCAGCCTCGTCCTTGGAGACGGTGGTCCAAAAGAAGGTTCCGGCTTCCGTCCTCGCGAAGTGAACGGGTACGTAAAAGTTTTCAGGGGTCACTGGCACAATATCGCACGAATCTTCTCTGTAAACCAGGAAGTTGGCGCCGGTCGTCGACTCTTCCATCAATTTGCGCTCCAAAGCTTCATTGGCAGCGTTCTGATCGTCTTCGAAGCACGTGTCGACGGTTTTGGCGGGAACGCGCTTGGTCACTTTCTTCACGATCTTCATCAGCGGCTTCAGGAGAGCTTTGATGCCGCTGTTCTTCATCTTCTCAGAGTTGAATTTGTTCTCGTTGATCGAGTTGTTAGTGGCGATGATGTATTCGTTGTTAGCGTAGTAAGACATGTTGTAATGTGTGAGAGGGGAACGTGTGTTGCAAGTGAGATCACAGGCAGGAATGTAGGGCTGGTAGGGCCGGTCGGGTATTTATACACGGCGCGCCGCCCCCGGCACAAAAGGCCGTGTACGTGAAAAGCTCCCTTGTGTGAGTGTGGGTGGATCAAGTGGTATATTCGAAACCCCAATAAGTTTGTATCGACACAGGTTTACTATAGTTTGTATTGTTTGTAGTAAGTTCTATAGCACATTATGGAGCCCTCTGAATTCATTAGTGTCTAATGAATTTCAAATCAGATGCTTCCTCGATTTCGTTTTTGTAATCAAATAGTGTATTTAAAAAACATTGAATTGATTAGTCTGACTTGTAATGTGGAAGGTAGTTTAAAGTTTTAGTAAGACTTATTTGTTTTTAATCAGGTGGTTAGTAAATTAACACAGTTCTGACTTTTTACAACAATTTGATGGCACATTTTCTATTTCTTATCTCATGGAGGAGTTTTAGATTACTTTTTTAGATGTATCTTTGCTGTCTATTCGTTCAACGTTACTATATTGCTACGTTTTGCATAACGTCCAAATCAACAGCCCTTATAATATAACATATGCAGTGCCCTTAATGTAACAATATCATAGTCTACCCTAAACCCTTCAAAACAAGTGCATGAGAACTGCGTCCACGCGCCGTCCACACGCCTCTCTGTGGCCAAACAATTCACTAGTCCCTTACCGCTTAGCCCCTGGGTCAAATAACCCCTCGAAATAAAAGTGCCCTCAAGGACAATGCGATTGTTATCCCCCTACTTGGGGTCAATAAGTCGCCATATGACCTTGTTACGTGGCTCGTGCGGAGCGCGCGTTTGAAGCGTGCTTAGACCTGGCGCTTGGAGTCTAGGTTTGATTTATGATAGCGTTGGTTTTGGTCATGTTGTGTCGGTGTATGTTTTGTCCTAGATTTGTGTGCTTAGATATGTAGGACGCTTGATGGAACGAACATAATTCTAATGTTGCGACAGGGAAGAATGCCGTCTCCCAAGTCCAGCGCAATCAACCCCATCAAGTCCAGTCTCGGCGTTTGAATTATTCTACTTGATTAGCATTTTGTTTACAAAAAGTTGTAATAAAATTTCAATGCCACCTACACACAAAAATCCAAATCGTACCGGTCCTAACATGTAGGGTTTTTCTTGATGTCCGAAGAGAGTATTACAAAAAAATTAAGTTAAAGGAAATCAGTGTAGCGGTGATAGCGCTGGCTGAGCCAATGGGGTGCGCGCGCGCCGGCAGGTGCTGCGATCCGAGGCTCTCGCACACACACGTCCATGGCTCAAATATACGATCTCTGAACACGTGCATTCGAAGGGGATGAAGGTATACGAAGCCAAGACATACGAGCGAGATACCGCATAATTTTTTTCGTATGAATAGATTCACGACTCCCTCATATCCGAAATAGGGTAACGCAAAGGCTAATTTGGTTATTGAAAATTGAGGGGTTGTTCGTGGGAATGCTCCTCGATCCTCGGTTCCCAGGGTTGCTCGCACATTGAGTTTTTTTCGGCGATTCGGGATTCGGAACGACGACAGATGGCAAGCGTGCATCGTTCCCGTTCTGCTTTGTTATAATAAATCGTAAGGAATCAAACATACCATTTTGATGGCTCAGCGCATCGCGGGGGTGGGGAATGAAGATGTAAACAAGTGTAAAAGGGGTCAGTGGAACTCGACCGGGGCTGTAATTAAATGTCTATTAGAGTCATTTTAGGTATATTAGGGGCTATTGTGAGGGGTTGAATTTAGATTTGGAGGATAATTGATGCCATCAAAGGATCGCTGGATCATTATAAGTAGGAGATTATTGTGGTAATGTTGTGTGTGTGGTAGTAATCTACTGAAATGACTCATTACTTTGATTTAGTTAATGTGAAGATTTGATGCTGTTTATTTTATTTATATTTAGAAAACGAATAGCTAGAAAATTGTAAAACTAGAAACATGTCTGTTGTCTTCAGATTCGATCTTGCTATTCTGAAGACGACGAAAATCACAGCTTTCATGGTTCTTTTTGTCATCATGCCTTATTTGCGTGAAAGCGTCCCATTATACCCCAAATTGGTGTCCTATAATCGTTCCACTTTTTCACCTCGGATCTTTATCTATTGTTACGTTAACATTTATCACATTTTTTTCAGGATTTACGCAAACGTTCACGTTCCCACGATGTTCCTGAAGATGCAAAAACCGCAGACAATACAGGAGAGAACAGAGAAGATACTCTACGTCATCTTAAGATACAGGGTAGTTTTTGTCGTTTTGTGATGCCCCTTGGCGTGACAAGTGATCTAAGGGCCTAGGAAGTGCAGACCCTGTATATTGTGTTCATTGTTGCGCTTCCACTTGTTGCGTTAATGCAGGGTCAATTTTTTTGTTATGTTTGAGAGCGTTTAGGTTTTTGGGAAGATGAGAAAGACTGTACAATAAATTGTTTAGTTCTCTAAAAATGTGTCGCGATTTAAAAAAAAAAAACATGTTTTTCTGGCGTTGGATGTTAAGATCTAGTCACCAGTATATTAAATTATCTATACGTAGTCCTTAACCATATACTACACAAGAAAAGCTTATCATACTAAGGTTAATATAATATTATAATATTAATCAATTATATTTAAATACTTACAAATTTTACTCATTAAATAAATAATAAAATTAAATCAGTTTATTTCACATTCTTAATAAAAAATTATGGACCCATATCATATCACCAAATATAAAGTTGTTATGTTTTTGTGTGATTCAATTTTCTTGTATCATTCTTATTAGATTACAAAGACTTGATCTGGTTTTAAATTTTGTACTAAGTCTATAGATAATCTAAAAAAAAATATTTTTTTTTTGTTAGTTTTTTTTTTGTAAGTTGTCATCCTTTAAAGTACTTCTTATAAATTATCTTCTTATAAATTATAAATATTATTATTTAATTATAATATCTCTTCTTATAAATTATAAATTTAAGTACTTCTTATAAATTTTAAAGCTTTCGTGAAAATAAAAAAATATATGAAAGTTGGAGTCTATGTGTTTTTTCAATTTTAGTATTGATTTGTTTTATAAATCAAAAAAACTATATAATACCCATCTGTCAAAAAAAAATAACACCTTCTAGACTGTGGGAATTTCAGTTACGAGATTACTTCAACAAAAATTGGGGGTGGAAAAAAAAAAGAATTATAAATCACCCCTAATCGTAGCTTTTGTTAGCTTGTACACTTGTTGCATCACCGCGTGTAAACCCACCTTAACTTTTACACCTGCCACAAAACACTATAGACTTTAACCCAATGCGATTAGGATTCATAGTCCATAATTAAAATTTTATAAAGAGTATAAATAAAGTAGATTTTACACTGTGGGTGGAGAACACTAGGGGTTGTGGAACAATTAAATGAATAGCAGGTAAAGTTATTTTGAATTGGTTGAAAAAAAAGGTTGAAATGATTTTGCATGAGTGTTAGATTATTATCTTAGATTGATGGGTAATATGATCCGATTTATTAAATGGGAAATTATGGTTAAAATATTAAAAGTCATGTTTTATTTATGAAAAGATAAGATCATTTATTGTCAATAATGTTTAATACAATTTTGCTGTATCTATTTTTATGTTGGCAAGTGTTATTAGATTGGAGCTATGGCGTATTCATTTTGGTAAATTATTTTGATAACTGACTTTATTGTCTGTACTATTTAAAGGGTTTTTATCGCGTTTATTTAGTACTAATAAAAATGTGCTCAGACCGCATAACATTAAAAATATTTATAACTAGCGACTTAAATAGATAGATAGATATATATCGTTTATTGTCAAACAAATTACATGTTTTTGGTAAGTAGTGTCTTAAATCCTATGTTAGGTTTATCTAGACACTATGGTTCTCTAAAAATAGGAATAAGTATAAATTTGTACACACGGTAGGCAGTAACGCACACAACAAACACAGCGGCAATAGGATGTGTGTGTACCATGCTTTAGCTGAGGTTGCTTTGGTTTCGAGCTATGTCCGGCCACCTACCTACTTTTAAAGTATTAGACTAATTAAATTAAGTCTTAAGCAAAATACAATGCTGTGAGTGTGAATCGAAAATTAACTAATTTACTTATTTCCTTAATTTATTTAAAAAAAAACAGAATATTACTTACATATGAATAGAGAGCATCATCAACTGATGATAACCCACCAGCGGTAGAAGTGTAAAAGTTAAAAGGGTTAACCAAATGATGCTGCTCTCCGTACGTAACTCACGCATATAAAAATATGTGTATAAATAGCTATCTGTAGATTGTTTGCAACAGTCTGCAGTTAGCTGAATTGTTTCAATTGTAAATACTAGTTCTAATTTGTTTTTATTATTGAATTGTAATTTTCTTTGTATAAATGTAACATAAAAGTAATCGCTTATTCTATTGTTTTTATTTCTATTTGCTATACATAAATATATACTCACTTATAACTTTAATTACTTGTTGTATATTAATGTGCTAAACTTACATGAGTTAGCTTAATTACTTTGCGACATTATACGACATAGGCCATTGCCTATGTCGTATAATGTCGCAAAGATGAAAATGGTTTTGATATATATATATTTTTATTACTTTATTGACAAAGAAAATTACAATTCAATAATGAAAACAAATTAGAACTAGTATTTACAATTGAAACAATTAAGCTAACTGCAGACTGTTGCAAAAAATCTACAGGTAAATGATTTTGATAAATTAATTTTAGTCGGTAACGCTTAGTAATTAGTAAGTGACTATTCCCAATTTATTTCAAACTCTTAAACAGGACCACGCCTCTAAAAAACTTAGAGGGATTTAATATTTCATAGTGATTAACAAGTCAAAACTAAGCCTTATGAGAAGGCGGTTACGGGATCGGAGTAGGTGATAATAATCCTTGGCCAGAATATCCTTATAAGGCCGTGGCTTTAGTCAGAGCGAGTTACATAAAGATCTAAGTAACTTCGTCAATATCTAATTCCCTAGTCCATAGTTTTAGTAAAACAGGTCAGAGTGAGAGAAACGATACAAAAAAGACGCGAGACAGATAAGAGACGACACTCCGATCTCTCCCTATCTTCCTACTTTAAGAAATTAGTTGATACCTACTCTTTCTAGATTTGATCGTCTATTTATTACGAGTAATAACAGTCGACCTGATTTTACTTACGCGTAAACAAAACACACACATATTTTTGTGTTACATGTGGATTTAAACTTTATTTTTATGATTATTTTAGCGCGCATTGTAATGTGTTTTGTTTGATAATAGATAAATAAATAAATTTCAAATTAAAGCTACGAAAATTATCAGAATCAATAACATGAAATGATATTATTGTGAGGTGATGTGTTGCAACATAAAGTTGGCACCCGACGTGGTACAACACCTAGACAAGGATACTAATACCCATTCCTACAATAAGACCCGACCTATTATCTGCCTCTAGTTAATTTTAAATAACTCCCGACTGATGAGTCCTGAGCTTAATAATGGGAGTTGAGAATACCTTTATAACCATATTCAGTAGAAGGATCGTTATTACTTTGAGGTTCTAATTAAAGATTCGTTTCGCCCTCATTTTAACTCGTTTTCATTGATAGTGATAAAAATAGGACAGAGAGTTCGTTCGTCTGTTGTGCTATAACACAAAATTTTTGTTTTATGTTATAAAATTATGTTAGTTTTTTTTGTTCCTTCTTATTTTGTATGTGTGTGTCTGAAGGCGCAGTTAAAGTACTGAGTATGAACATAAATGCAATAAACAATCTTGAATAAATACTTTATCTTTATGGATAAAGTATCCAAGTAGTAGTAGTGTGGTGTAGTAGTAAGTTGGTATTTTTAATATAAAAATTTTTAATATAAAAATACCAACTTCTAGGTTCTAGATTTTTATAGATGCATCTATTTAATTACAATTATAAGAAGTTGGCAATGGCCTAAAATTACAATCAAATTATAGAAACAAATTAGGACTAGTATTTACAATTGACACAATTAATCTAAATGCAGTCTGTTGCTAACAATCAACAGGTAGCTCAACTGATCCATATCAATACCAGTCGGAAGCGTTCGCGTCCCCAAGATGCTGGCTGCATTGCCCCGCTGACAATGCAGATGCGCTGCGCCAGATACCCACCAGCATAATATTTATTAGTTTTATTAGTGCTATGCATGCACATGGATAAATCATGATCTAGAAAACTGGGTCCAACCCAGTATTCACACACTTTTTTAACACGTTACATACTTTTTTAAGCTGAGAAAAGATATTGCATAGATTCGAGCAAAAAAAGTCGAGGGTATACTTAGCAAGAACGAATTAAAAAAAACACAATGTTGTAAACTTAATTACATTGACCTTTTTCACAATTAAGCTCAGTTTACCAGTCTGGTCCAATTATTTTCGAAACGACTTCTATACTTTGTTTTTGTATTGTAACTTTGTTCTCGTGGCCGCAATGAAACAGTGTTTTTAGCGTGTCATAAATTTGGATAATAAAATTAAAATATTTTACGACCGTCATGTTTCTTAGGAATTTTATAGACCATATTAAAATAAAGAGATGTCAGTAACAAACCCTAATAAAATAATACAAAGTAGAGCCGAACATGGGACTCAAATGAAACCCCATTTTACGAACTCGATTGTACTTATTTTCTGTTATTACCCGACTTCAAAAGAAGGAGAAGGTTCTATGCTATACTGTAGGTAGGTATGTATGTTTAAATTTCCATTTAAATTTGAGGAAATTTGCTATTTATCATGTACCAGTTAGCTCAATTGTTTCGAAAAATGTATACTAGTTCTAATTGGTTGGTATTATTTGATTGTAATTTTCTTTGTAAAGAGGGCGCAATGCGAGCGAGCCATTTTGTGAAAAGGATAGGCATATTAGATTTCAGCGTACATAGGAGCGGGACAGAGCATACGTTTTTGGAACGGCGGCGGCGGCGTAAGCGCAAAAATCATGTTTTTGCTTGTTTACAAGAGAACTACACAACGTATGGAGAAACTGGTTCAAGGAATAAATAATTAGTAATATAATAACCTACGAATCAAAACAAAAGTCAATTCAATAGCCCACAGGGTTCCTGAAATATCGACCAAATTATGTGCTACTGCTACCTACTTTCATGTTCTTTTTTTTATCGTATTTTTTTTCTTTATCGTGTTTTCACATTCAAGGAACCAAAGAAAAAATGCAGAATTTTATGTAATTCGGGTTTTTTACCACTGTGATCCCGTGAGTACTGAGATCTAGGCCTAGTTTAACAAACAAACAAACCTGCTAGGTTCGCCTTTTATAAAGAATATTTATTGTATGTACTAGCACTTATTCTCTCAGAGTTCGTGTGAGTACTGAGATCTAGGCCTAGTTTAACAAACAAACAAACCTGCTAGGTTCGCCTTTTATAAAGAATATTTATTGTATGTACTAGCACTTATTCTCTCAGAGTTCGTGTGAGTACTGAGATCTAGGCCTAGTTTAACAAACAAACAAACCTGCTAGGTTCGCCTTTTATAAAGAATATTTATTGTATGTACTAGCACTTATTCTCTCAGAGTTCGTGTGAGTACTGAGATCTAGGCCTAGTTTAACAAACAAACAAACCTGCTAGGTTCGCCTTTTATAAAGAATATTTATTGTATGTACTAGCACTTATTCTCTCAGAGTTCGTGTGAGTACTGAGATCTAGGCCTAGTTTAACAAACAAACAAACCTGCTAGGTTCGCCTTTTATAAAGAATATTTATTGTATGTACTAGCACTTATTCTCTCAGAGTTCGTGTGAGTACTGAGATCTAGGCCTAGTTTAACAAACAAACAAACCTGCTAGGTTCGCCTTTTATAAAGAATATTTATTGTATGTACTAGCACTTATTCTCTCAGAGTTCGTGTGAGTACTGAGATCTAGGCCTAGTTTAACAAACAAACAAACCTGCTAGGTTCGCCTTTTATAAAGAATATTTATTGTATGTACTAGCACTTATTCTCTCAGAGTTCGTGAATCAGTTCTGCGCAGTCGACCAACATAAACAAACTCAGAAAAGTAACAGCAATTAGGTAAGTGCCTATAGTCTACCCTTTGATCCTCTAATTGCTATCCTGTCTTGCAACTTCTGTCGTACTTCAGAGCTGCATGACACAATAACATAAATACAATAATAACATAATACAACCTCCGTTCTAGAGAACGGAGGTTAAAACGTCATTGTACCTTTACATCGTCAGATCAAGCCATGTTTTGTTTATGGTATATTATAATGAGTAGATACCGGATTATATGCAATTGCATATTTGCATATGAATTTGCATATTAAGCCCATGTTCATCGGTTGTTGCATATTTTACGTAAAATCTTGATGATGCATATTTTCACTATTATTTGCAATATTTCTGGGTAGAATAGATAGTTAATGAAAATGTATGCAATATTTCAAGCGTTTTATGTTGCAATCCGGTCTCTAATAATGAGTTCTGTATTTATTAAGGTGGGACTACAAGACGCTCATTGCTCGTTCAGACTGATCCAATTATACCCTAGACCGCAACGTATATAAAAGGAGGGAATGGGCCTTTTTGAAGTCCTATCTCTAGCAGTGTGATTAGAAATAATGATAATTAGACAGATTATTTAGCTCCGTTTTCGAATACGATACTCACTCTCCCACGACTAATTGCGAGGGCCAGTTAAGCCAGTTCGTTCAGCGACGGAACATCTAATAAATAATTACTTAAGTGCATCGTGGTTAATTGGGACAACTTGTAAGAGTTTGGTCGAGGGAGTTGGAGATAGCGGGGTTTTTCAAAGAAGTAAGTAAATCCGTAAAAGTGCTTAATAGCTGTTGGCTAAACAGGGTTTTTAGAATATAGGACAAGATATACACGTTTGAACAGACGTCCGTCTGTACAGTGACCTAATTTGTATCAGATTGCTGTATTCTGCCGGTACTCTGTATTCTGCCTTGAGGCTGGCATATGCCCCAACGGCCTTGAGAACACAAAATAATTATCTGTAGCCGTATAAATAATAAGTTTTATTTGTGAAAGTACCATTTGTGTAAAATACTTAGATAAATATTTGAGTAAAAGAAAAATACTCATATTCAAGAGTGTTTAGAAGATATATCCGAATTTCGAATATTTTTTTAAAATTCTATTCTTTCCTAGAAATTAAGATTAACATCCAAAAATAAAGAACTTACATATTTCGTAAAGCTTTGTGGAGTGTGTTGAAGGGTCCAGCTAAACTTTCATCGCTTGGGCACCAAATGGATGCGTGTGCGCAACAGAAAATAGCGGCTAATAGTTGTCGCGAGCCGGTCATTAGACCGCATGCGTTGCATTTAATTTCATTTAACTACTGTTCGAGTGTTATGCATGTCCCACTTACAATCTTCTATGAATAGGGTATGGGTAACATGTTTTAATTGCTGGAATGAGCACTAAGCAGGCAGTCTGTCACTGTTTTGAAGATTGCCTTGGCAAAGGACCTATTTGCAGGTTCCAGATTGGAAGTATGGGTAACTAAATAACTGAGGTAGTTTTTTATATATTATAAGATAGTTTAGCATAGCTCGAATAGCTCATGCGGTGTTTCACACCACATAGCTTAGTTTGTAGTCTGCACACACACACATGTATTGAAAACTGCGTCAGCTATGCAAGCTGAGCCAAAATTAAGTTAGCTTTCGGTCTGCAATCCGCATTTCCCTTGACCTTCCCCAGTCCTTTCTTGATATTTTTCTAGTAGTTGCAAAAAAGATTGCAAAAAAAACCTAAAGTCGCTAAAGTGACGGCTAGCCTTGATTCTTCATAGTATCAATTCTAGTTGTAATTGTTTTATTCTGTTATTGTAATTTTCTTTGTAAATAAATCGTTTGTTATATATCAATGTATTTTAAAAACGTACGATCATTAATTTGCGAATCATCAGGGAGTAAAAACTGCGACAGTCAATGTTGAAGAATGACAGTAATAAGTAAAAATAGAACACGAAAATTAGCGACAAAGCACATTCGTAGAAAAAGTCCTACATTCCTAATTAACCTAGAAGAAAAATCATTACGCTTGTAAGTTTACCTCGCCGCGTTGTTTATAATCTAGAATCTAGTGCCTATGCCTAGCATTTCCGCTGCACAATTATTTGAAACAACCGGCTGTATTTACACAGAAAACAGGCTCGTGTGGAGATTTACTATCACGGATCACCAACAAACCTATCTACAAAGAAAGTAGAGGTAAGGAGGATGCCTAATTGAATGGAACTTTCTGAATTTTCTTAATATTGTGTTTTACTTTAAGCTTGTGTACCTAAAGGAATCTGCACACTAAAGACGTTGGTGCGACATTTCAGTCTATGAATATTTTAAGCAGCCGACAGTGTTTTGTCAACTTGTCAGCGGTCCGCCAAGTTTTGAGTCTAGACTCCATAACGTTTAAACCCTTAAAAAAATGAGATAAACCTTTCACCAAAGACATACAGCAAAAAATGTAAACCTTCCTACATAAATACAAATAAAAAGTACAGTTTAAAACTACCTAAATAAGGCTTTTACCCACTAGTAACCAGATCGGGCTACTTACTCGTATAATGGTCATAGCTCATTAGAGCCATCCGGCACCCAACCCGCACCGCCTCACCTCGTACAGACGCCTCGGCGTCAACCAGTGAACCTCGCCTTTAATCGACGCTGGTAACCTGCTTCCATCTTCCTCAAACTAACCATTATCATTAAAGCACTCTCGGCGCCGAGTTTTTACCCGCGATGACTTCCAATGGAATTAGAAGTAATAACGATCATTAGTGCAGTCGGCATTGGATCCAGCTTTATTTTTAAACGTCATTACGTGTAAGTGCCTGTTTCTTTGGCGTTAGTGTGAGGTTGTTGAAAAACAGGCAGCTTAAGTTTGATGATGCATCCTACAATGTATTCTAACGACCTGTGTAGCCATGAAAGTCTATGGTTTCAGGCTTTGCCAATGAGCTTTACCCAAAAGCCAGTAAGCGAATATGTTTTCAAAAAAGGACCTAACAAATTGTAGAATGGCGCTAGAGTCCGAAGGAAGTCCCAAAGTTTTTCGACTCCTACGTCACTTGACCTCGTGGTGTAGTTGGTTAGCACTTTCCCGTACTGAGGTAAGGACGCATCCTTACTGGTTCAAGTCTCGTCGAAGTCGAAAAATTTTTGGGATATTATTTGATTTCTTATAAAATGTAGAATGGACTAATGATCTTGACAAAAAACTTTCTGCTATGAATGACTCATAATTGCACGCAAAAACGTACACAAAACGAATCAGGGAGTTAATATGAATATGCTGACACAAGATTTTTGCAGCAATATCATTCACTGACGTATAAAAAACTCACTGAAGAAGCGAACAAATAACGATTGTGATGGAAGCGTATATTCGTGGCGTAACGTACAAGACAGAAAAGAAAGTTGTAGAACAAAGCTGAGACTAGATCAGGATCGTAGGAGAGGATATAAGAGTTTGGAAAGATAGTTTGTGAAGTCAGGTTGTAGATGATGATGTTCCAAAAACAGTGACGAAAAAGATGTGGAGTTGTTACTCCAGGCTAGCGTTGTGTTTGCTAGGCGGAGGGGAGAAACTCATGCGGCGAGTAGAGTGTTGGGTTTGAATGTGGAGGGGTTAAGGGGAGAGGATTACTAAAGAAAAGATGGATAGATTGTGTGAAAGAGGACATAGGTAAGAAAGTGAGTATGGAGACGTACGGCTGATAGGGGAGAGTGTAAGAGAAAAACATAAAATTTATTTATTTATTCAAAATATTGTAAGAATCCTTACAAGCACACCTAATGCGATAGTGCAGGTACTATCTATAGTCACAGTCATAATAATCTCTATATGAATCGTCAAATTTGGTCATAATTTAACATAATTCATTAAATTCCTAATTTTAACATAATATTATAAAAAATTATGTTATCATAAAACAAAAATTTAAATTTAATAATAACAAAATAAAATTAATTCAATAATAAATAGTTCATACAACATTAAAATAACATACAATAAATAATAAAGCCTTTGCCAACTCGTTCAGGGAGCAGTCAAACTCGTCTATCCTCTACTATATTATCTATATTTACTTGCAGAGGCAAGTAAATTGAGTGTGCGGATGCATCGCGTCAAGGGAGCCTTGTGTAGAAGGTTGGTTCTCGCATGAGCAAATAGGTTGGGCCGCCTCCTCCGGTGCACGAATTCTTCCGGCACATTCAGCTTCACCTTTACCACATAAATAGCCAGTACTGCGTCCCGCCTTGCTTCCAGCTTGTTGTATCCAACCATGCACTACATACAGCATGTTGTGCGGACCCCACCTAGAAAAGGGAAATGACACGGATATGATGATGATGATTGATGACGTACCAAACACAGACCTCATTGTACCAACATACCACACTAATTTCAAAATTAATTATAACCTTAAAAAGCGTCAGTAAAAAATCTTTACAGCTCTTAAAATTCCAGTAAGTAAAAAACATTTTGTAAAGCTTTAAAAGAGGTGTACCATAACAAAGAGGCTGTTATACGAATGTTATTTATCACGGAATTAACACGTCACGAGGGTTGTTTACTGATTTGGTTGAAATTAACCCTTTGTTGGGAGGGGTCGGTATATTTTTACTGGTTGCAGTCACACCGATGGGTTTAGCATTTTATAAGAATAGACAAAAACTTACATAGCCAAGCATTATTCTGAAGGTCTGAGCTTTTATATAAATATTTCTAAATTTAGTTTGTGCTATCTTGAGTACGTCCTGCTTGAGTACCATTGTGTTTCTAATACATTGCCTAGATACTAATACCATCGACAAATGTATGTATATATAATGATTGCAATAAATAAATATAAAAACTAGTATGTCAAGCTTAATTGGATGGAGCAATAGGTAATTATATAAAATTTACAAATAGTCAAAATGACCCTACATTTGCATTCTGCGCAAAAGTATGAAACTGTGTTTGGTGCAGTTTTATTATAACTAAACAAAAACGAACGGTGTAATTTGTTGTTAGCCTAAAAAGAAAGTAAAATTTAATTTTAATACATAGATCGGTGTGACGCGACCCGTGCACCTAACAATCAATCGGTTGAAAAGAGTTGAACCGATTACTACAATTACGTACTACCTGATGTTCCAGAACGGGGGCATTTTGTAATTACAGCCTTTGAAAACGGCCATTTAAATAAATCTCGGCAAAATCAGTAGCTTGTCCGGTAAACGATCTGAAATATGCCTGGGGTTTAATGTTGATAATTACATGCGCGGTGTAATTGCGGCCGGGCGATTTTTACATGAATTTATTTTCGTTACTTTTTCGAGGCAAAACGGTTTTTCGATTTTTTTTATGAAATTACGCAATGAAAGTATAAAAAAAAACATGTAAAGTCATACATAGAGGGGTGTTTCATACCGCTCCTTCCCACTAGATCTATGGATTATGCTATTTATAAAAATAATTTTAATAGTTCTATTCTATACTAGTTCTAGTATTCTCGAGTGGAGACCGCGACTCGGCAAACGTAGTGTAGGACGCCCTCCGGCCAGGTGGGATGACGATCTGCGAAAGACTGCAGGCAGATGCTGGATGCGGCAAGCTGGAGATAGGGCGCTATGGCGCTCATTGGGGGAGGCCTATGTCCAGCAGTGGACTAAGATAGGTTGATGATGATGATGATGGTTCTATCCTAGTAGTACTGGATTAACGTTTATATATAAGTATGTTCATGATTGATGTAAAAAAAGATAATTTACAAAATTTTCATAAAATTCCCAAAATGTTCTTGGCATGTGCTAATTTGGTTCCATGAAACGACAAAATCATGTTACCATTCTTATTTTAACTTTACATCCCATTACCTGTCAAATTTTCTCGTAAACGCGTTCACGTTACTTTGAGTATCATTACTGTTCTAAACGGTTTTTTTGTGCGCAAATGATACCTTCGGCCCGTGATTCGTTCGTATGAGGTTTTAATATAAATCGGGCTTAGGGCGTCGCGTTTGTTGGAGCAGAGCGATGAGCGACAAGACTCAACCAATCATCATGAGATAGCCCACTGCTGGATTAGTTAATCTTTCCCTAATGGGCTTTTGGGCCTTAGCGCCTTTTCTTCAGGTTATTGCATTCAGCCTATTTGTGGTATTTTAATTAGTAAAAATTCTAATTTAACCCATTGCCAAGACCATGGCCATAAAATAATTTGTTTGTTTTTATCTGAAATAATCCATAGCCATATGTTCCACCTGTGTAGTCCATCTTGTTGGACCACGGGAATAAATCCCTCAGCATTTGTTGCGATAATTAGCCGGTGGGCATTGCTATAACAGCAACGCTGATCTTCCGTCAAAACCATCTGACGTGTGACGCGTCACGTACACTAACACAATTTTATTTATTTATTGGAAATAAGCAGTAGGTTCTTGTTCACCCTCTACTGCCGCGAGGCAGAGGCTTTACCTTCGTGAATATAACACCTTTTTGCGCTAATGTGGGCCGGAACACCTAATTACCGTCGATCGTCGGACCGATTTGTCTTAATGATGGTAAATTACAGTTGTAAATGGAGACCCGTGCGGGCAACGGTGATTTTCAATGATTATCTTTGAAGAGGGCTTGCAGTGACACTGAACACCGGAGTCTGCAAGAACTCTTATGGTTGTTGCAGATCTGGGCCGCACCGCTACCGTACAGCACAAAAATGTGTGTTCAAATATGGGCTCGTAACATTCAGATGCCTTTTATATTGACATCATATTATGACTGACAGACAGCTCGCGGGCGTTTGAAGCCTGTTGGAACCCATTTGTCACTGTAAAATGTATCTAAAGTCAACGAGTTTAAGTCCATATGCGGAAGTACATTTTTGTACTGTGCGGTAGCTGTCTTGGATTTATGTGTGAACTTTAAGCGCCGGACGAAAAGCTTTTTGGTCGAGCATACACTCGTGCAAATTTCCACTCTCTCAAATACCTTGTCGTGCAAGTGTCAAATTTGTATTGTTCTGATAGGGGACTACGTACGGACCCATCGTTGTTATTATTCAATAATTTCTCTAACAAAATTTGAATGAATAAAATATTTTTTATAAATATTTGTGTGTATTTTCTATGTATAATAAAAAATCAATGTATGTAATGTATTATATTAAGTATATCAGTCATCTAGCACCCATAACACAAGCTCTGCTTAGCTTGGGGCTAGATGATGATGTGTGAATTGTCCAGCATTATTTATTATTTAGACCGAACCAAAAATTTATATGTAGAGTCCGGCAATCTTTAACCTACGAGTATATTAACATCCCTACTAAGGACGATTTACGAAGAATCATGCTTATTGACGCACATTAGTTCTATTTATTAAATTGATGTGTTCCTTGATGAGGTTTTTATGAGTTTGCTTTTCAAACGCCGACCGTTTGATAATTGTTAGGCAACAACGCCATTTTTTCTCATAACTGGAAACACATGCTCGTTTAGTAAATGTGTTTGGTTTAAGTGGGTTTGTTAACTTTTATACGATTTTAAGTTCTTCGATTTATTGCAGATAGTTATGAGATCATCTTAAATTAGACAAAACAGCCCGTAGAATATAAGAAAAGAAAGTAGAGTACTAACTACGATGTAAAGTAAAGTAAAGTATCGTTTATTGCTTGAAATACATGTAGGTACAGGTATTTTTATGTCTATGTGTCAATGTATTCCTACCTTTACGGTGTGCAATGTCTGTGTACAAATAATAATAATTTAATTATAATTAAGCGCACAATTAAATAAAATAAAACAGAACTTGAAACTAATGTTGGATAAAAACAACTTAAAAATAAAGAATGTCATCATGAAGCAGAAAAATCTTTGTTAGTTAAAAATTCATTTATAGCATAATAACATTTATTTGAAAGAATCGTCTTTAACTTTCTCTGAAACTCCATATTCGGCAGTAGTCATATAGATTGTGGTAAGTTATTGTATATGGAGGGTGCCATAGCAAAGATACTCTTGCCCATCATTGTGGTTTACCTATTTATTTGACAGAACCTGTGTCTAGAAAGAAAATGCCTGTGTTTAACATTCATTTAATAGAAAGCGACTATCTTACCTACCTGTTGAGCTGTCAACAATAGGCAAGGTAGGATAAGGGCTAGTTCACTATTAAATAAATAAATAATGCTGTACAATCCAAACAGTCTAGTCCACTCGATGTTTAACTAAGGATTTTTAAGCATTTTTTTAAACTCTAAAGGGCTCTTTAGAGTTGATAGGCTTATCATCGTACAATCAGGTGAGAAGTAAACCTCAGTCCACACCCATAAAGCTCATCATTTTCACGACCCCTATATAATCTTCTCGCAAATCGTTAAAACTTAACTGCTAACTTTACAACGCTGAAATCGTATCCTAACATATCTAAAAGTATTATCTTGGTAAGAAAAACATGCGTAAAAAATGGTGTGTGGAACCCCGGACTCCAGCTATTATCTTTGAACACCGAAGTCATTTTAGCTTTAATAAGATAACATTAAGGGAAGGGGGGCAGTGGCTCTCAAACTTTTCTGATATATTAGTTTTTTTTTATAAATTTGATATTATACTTTTTAAGCAGTTCTTACTTTGGTATACTTGCGTACGCACACTCAACGCTGTTTAAGTTGGACATGAGTTTAAAGTAAGACATGTCATGTGCAATGAAATCGTGCGCATATGCTGGCCGTTTACGCAGCATCCTCGTGCACAAACCTTTGCAGAGCTTTATGCTATGGGCACCAAGTGAAAACGTCTAGCATGATTTATTTTCAGTTATTTCTTATAAATCCATAAATATTATACATTGAACACCCCCAGACTCAAAACAAATATCGTCGTGGCGTTAAAAAGTTTGAGAACTCTCAAGTTCTGAAGAGCGTGTCAGCGGACCTGTCTCAAAGTTTCGAACAGGTACAACTTTTTATTTTACGTTTTTGCGAGAGCGCACGTGTGCTTGCCTCCCCTTAATTACCAGCGCATACCATAAACAGATCTTTGCGCTCCCTTAAATAAATCTTCGAGAACAGATTTTTTGTTTTTTAGGGTTCTGTAGGATATTTAGGAGGGCGAGGTCAGATTATAGTTTGCTCAACTGATTGCTTAAGGCTTTTATAGGTATTAGGAACAGAAAATTTACTTTTAATAAACGAAAGTTTTTGATAAAAACGAAGGCACAGTGAAACCACGATATTATTTACTTTGTAATCGCAAATTATGATACCGAATATTCTTAATTTTTCATCGACAGCTTATTTTCTTCGTGAATAGTCAAATGATACTGAACCCTCAAAAAATTGAGATTGACTCAGCTTTATCTAGTTTATTGTTTTCTTAGGCCAGTAATTTTGGAGCACGGTTTTAGGTTTACCAAAAGACCGTTCTTCAACGGCCCAATCGATGATCGATGATGACTCTTTGCTTTTACAGTTTTGTGTATAATCGATTCCCATGTTTATAGAATAAGGAAGTTGAGCAAGCTTGGATAAGTCACTGATGGATTTTTTTGGATTGGTGATTGATTTTTGCTAACGCGGTATTCATTAGTGAATCGTCATTTTTGAAACCATGCCGGATAATAGATAATAGGTTTTTGAACATTACGCAGACTGACTATTTCCTAAATTGTCATTACTATAATTTATTTTTAATAAATTTTTATGGGGCTTAACATTGTTCTCGCCGTGGAGCACTGCGGCTAGAAAACATATGTAATATAAGTGCGAATTCGCCTTGAAATCATCTAAGGCTCTACGAGTTAAAAAGTACAAATTCTTTTCTTTTGATAGGGATAAGTAGGTATTAGAGCATTTTGAATTTTGTCCGACATTTTGTCAACAAAATAATTAATAATAGGCATAATTTGAAATACGCCAAGTATTTCAAATTGATTATGTGACAGACGATGCTGTGTGGTTTGTCCAGCATTTATTATTATTATTAATTATTAATTATTGGTAAGTTATAAACATTTCAATGGTATATTTTTAAGTTAGCGTAAAGAAGTGAATAAAAACATAACTATTGCTTTTATTAACAAAGAAAATTACAATCAAATAATAAAAAAGATTTAGAATAAGTAAGTATTAAAATTGAAACATTTAGAGGTATATAACTTTTTAAAAACAAAACAATGTAATATTAAATTTATATTGTTATTTTATACATTAATTGTAATTATTAAAGCGCATTATGTAATGCTACTACGCTTCCACCAGACGCTAAGGTAACTTTATAAAAACTTGGACAACTATTGTTTCTTATTTGCTATTTTGCGAATGGGAGCTTAACCCGCCCTAGACTACAAAACCTATAACAATATTTTTCTTGAGTAACTAATATTGTTCACCCTGTGCTCTTCAACAATATCCGTCAATAGGAGAGAAGATTCATGCATAATTCCATTCAGACAAGAACTCTTCAAGATATTTTAACAAACAAAACAATGGAAATATGAACAAAAACAAATGATTAGGGTAGGTATATTATTATTACACGTGCCGGAGATAACATTGTTTGAAGCGATAGAGGTGCTTCTCTATGGAATATATTACGTTCTCTCTGTTATCTGTGGCTTTGAATAATAATTTGAATTGCTATTCAACAGAATTCTTACCTCTATTAGCTTTCTGAGTAGGTACCGACATATTTATAATTTAGAAAGTAAATGGTAAATCATTGAATATATTGGGTCTACCTATTTATTCACACGATGACTTTTAATTGTATACAGAAACGCCCACGCGGGGGTTTCGCGAATATGGGAGTCTCTTTTAACACTTTCACTACCCAGCGCGCGTCGCGTCACGGCGTCGTCGGACCGCAGCTAGGAGGACTGCAAGATAGAACACATGTGCGTTGTGGGCAGTGAAAGTGTTAACTTGGATTTTTAGTGTGGAATATAATGTGAACCATACCTTACATTTTAAGATAAGGTAGAAAGTCAGTAGAAAACTACCTAAGGCAATTTATCAAATACACGCATCATTCGAGAAATTGCACGATAAACCCAAGTCAGGTTACAAATTCACCTAAACTTTATCCCCAAAAAATAAAGTCACCTAATTTTATCACGCCCTTAAATAACGATGATAAAGTGGCAAATAAAAAAGATTTTCGGTG
The DNA here is from genome assembly GCA_963662085.1 of Eupithecia inturbata. NCBI lineage: Eukaryota > Metazoa > Arthropoda > Insecta > Lepidoptera > Geometridae > Eupithecia > Eupithecia inturbata. Next base: position 9,512,175 of record OY759195.1, read on the forward strand.
ATAAACACAATGAAACCGCTGTGGTGTATTTCATCGGTCTGATAATAAAGTATCTATTAACACCACTATAAAGAACTATGTTATCTCAGGAAGGGTATGATATATTAAAAATACCCCTTATCGAAGGATAAGGGTGACAGGTTAAATTTTTAAATAAGGTTACGTTGATAGGATTTAGGCAGTTTATGTACAGTTATCCACACAGTGGTTATCTAATCTTTACTTAGTTTACTTGATAGGCCCTTTGGTGCCACTACATAAAGTGCTAGTAGAAACTAGGTTAAACCAAGGTTACACGATAAGAAAAAAGAACTCAAAAGTTTCAATGTGTCCTTGTGAAAACGTTATCTTACTGTAGATATACGGACAACACATATTGTGTTCTAAGTTTATTTAGAGAACACGATTTTTAGAGCTTTTTTGAGTGTGAGTTTTAAAATAATCGATTTATCATAATCATAGCGTATCATAACTTTCTAAGTTTAAAATGTTACGTTTATACTTAGTATAAACGTAAATTAATCTCAACACCGCACTGGCACACATAACTGCAAATGTTTACTCCGTGGACATTTAGTAGTCTTTATATTTATAATTATATCCTAATTTACATCATAATTTTAGTACTATTTGTAGTTCCTTAATAAAATAAAATAAAATGATTAATAACGTGACATGCCTACTAAAAACGCATGAAACAGAAAGCTAATCATGTATTTTATTTCTATTTATATCGTCAAGTAAAAACTAACCGATATAAACAGACGTTATTCTGACCCGGTTTCCTGTCATTAATCCTCACCATACATCATCAGCCAGCAGTCAGACGACTAGCAAACATCTTCGCCGATGACAGATTGTCTTAACTTTTATTTGATTATAGCGACACCAACTTAACTTTTCAGGTGGACAAAATCGGAACTAAAAGTATTACTCATTGTGAATGAGAGTGGGTTATATACGAACATTGTTGTTTGTTTGGAAGAATACTAGCGTTTCAAATTCAAGCTTTAACAATGAGCTAGATAAATTACGTTAGTTTTCTATCTGGTCAAATAAAAGTAAGTTGACTCTAGCAGAAATTTTTCAACATACTTTTACCAACTGCAAAGTTAAAGTTGGTATTCTACCAAAGCCTAAGGGACTTGTTTTTGTAGTTTTTGGATGTCTGATCCTGTTGTGATTAATGATTGCTTGTGTTTGCTTGATTAATTGATGATTATGCAGACATGTGGAGATGGAATTTAGTTGACAAAATACATCGATCTGAGTTTTAATATTGGTGCGCTTGAGATGTTATAAATCATTTTTCTTGATGCTTTGACGTTATTTTGCAGAGCATTGGTCAAATGCTCTGCAGATCCAGATTATTATTTATTTTATATCATTTTTTAATTCAGTTAAACATAATTTTGCACGTTTGCAGTTTCTTTGCAGTAAGCTGATTTAAAATGGCACATAAAAGATGTGAAATTCCTACTTAACGATGCTTTTAATGTTATCCCGTCTTTAATTATCGTGATTAGTTATTTTTTCATTTATCCGGATGAGTCACTCAAATTCATCGAGGCAGAATAATTTGGGTTCCCTGAAATAGGATATGATAACGACATTGCTGCACGTTCTAAAAATAAACATAACTGTACGTCCATCTTGATAAAATACACCAACAAAAAGAGTAAGTCAAGAACAGACTTCTTTTTCTACAGGCCCCATAGTGTCAGGAGTTTTTTCTCAAGACAATATCCTCAATTTAAATTCAACGTATCTATAAACAAAACAGGGCTTAATTACAAAAAACTGAAACAAATGGGACCCCCACGGGACGATTATCTCCAATCTGTGTCGCGTTATTGGTGTTAGTTATATTGACGAGCTTGGAATAGGAAACATGGTGAAAAGCTGGTACAGTTTAGTTAGGGTACTACACCGCTGCTGTTGAGAAAAATGTTGGCTTTTTACGAGTAGTATCTAAATCAGAACGGGTATTGGAAGCTTACGGAATTTAACTAAACATGTTCGTTTGTCATTATTAATGTTAGAATCAGTGTCTCTATGGTCAAAACATTGTAACACATCACATACCCATATATCCTAAATTATGTTAAATAGCATTATTATATAAGAAATTAGATTACCTATGCCTACACATAAGCACTTAGGTCCTAGAGGTAATATGTAATTTAAACATTATTTACGAATTACTTATTCTCGTTGTAAATGAACTTGTATAGTTTTATGAGAAATAAAGATTCTTTAACCTCCATATTACAATGTTGCAGTTATTTTAAGTATTAAGTAATTTCTCATGAGTAGAATATATAATTGTTTTTTTCCTTATGGACAAAAATATCTCAACCCTGTACGTAAAAGCATGTGAGTACACTTCAGCTTGGAAACATCCCTTTCATCAATAGAGCTTCATAAGCATGGCATGAATTAAACTAGCTTTATCTTTATAAGCTGCATCCCTGTAAGTAAGTGGGAATATCAGATGGAAGTTTATCAGATCCTACGGTCGGTTCACAACTTATCGCTCTTCAGTTATCTCGAGTCTGGACCAATTTCTGGTCCGTTGGGCTGAGAGGAACTGTCGGGTAGGACTCGGTTTGATTGTATTTAATGCTCCTTTTTGAATGATGACCAGGGCGTATCGAGTGTTTAATAGTGGACCACTGTAAAGATTAAGGGAGCATGAAGATATGCCAAACGTTTTTATAGACAAGTTCAAGGTGCTTTAGTAACAAATATTATATTATTTTCTAACAATATTATAGGTAACAAACTTATTTCTCAATGTGAATTCCTACGAACTTGCCCTGAATTTGCTGCAATTAGACTGCATTTGTGATGAAAAGCAGAGAAAATTTATCGTTTTCTTTAAGAAAATCTCGCGGGTTTTGGGATGAATTCCATTGAAAACCAGTGAAATCGGAAACACCCAGAATCGAATAGATTATAACATTTTATTAAGAGTAGTTAAAATATGGACCTTATTTACCAAAACAACATTCAGATTTCATCATGTTTTACTTCTTGAATTCACCAAGTTCTTTGTATTCACTATCTGAAGTATCTTCTTGATGTGTTCTTTACAAACATGTAATATTTGTATAAAAACATTAAAACTATCTTTTATCATATTATCTCAAAACAAATGCAACGAACAATAAAATCGAATGTCATGCAAAATTTTGCGCTACGACATCGCACAATACAGAGATTATGTTTTACAATATAAATATTATGTCGTCATTGTTACGACATAGGTCTTCCCAAATATTTGAATTGAAAATATAGATAAACATCTAAAGGTATTGTTATTATCTGAGGTAATCCCTAAGGTTTTCTTAATGCCTTATTGGCGTCAAGTGTACCATGATGAGATTATATATTGTGCAAACTTGTATGGCAATGACAATGTTTGTTTGTTTGTCAAACCCTGGTGCATTAGCGAGGGCCTGGTCCAGGAAGGTTCAGGTAAGCGGGGAATTAGATCAATATCGCTAGATGCATTTAGTTATTTCCTACTAGCTGTCCAAGTACATTTTTTAGTCAACTGCGATCACCAATCAGTCTGCCAAGCGTGGAGATTGTGGCGAATCCCTCCTAATTTGGGGGAGGTATGTTCAGCAGTGGATTGCTGATCGATAGGTAAACAAAGCTTTCCTCGTGCGTGGTTCGTTGAAGAGTTTTAGTTAGCTTAGTATGTACCTTTTTTTTAACGGCAATGGCTTTTATTAACAAAGATTATTAAAAGAACAAGACAAGCAAATAATAAAAACCAATTAGAAGTAGTATTTGCAATAGAAACAATTAAGCTAACTGCAGACTGTTGCAAACCACCAGCTTTATGGTCACTCGTCGCTTCGACGTATGTATGTATGTAGTACGTAAATAGTATGTACCTTATCCCATATCCGTGCTAGGACTCCAAAGGTGGATGCTTCAAAGAATCTTTAAGTAGCAGAGGTTTACCATTTTAAAAATATTGCTTGAAATAATTTAGTCATTTATTAATTAGAACGGCTCAACATTACAACATTGCATTAAATTTATAATCGTTGGATAAAAAAATTACATTGAAATAAAACAATGAAGTTCAAGCAAGACCCGACAAAAGCTGCATAACTTTTTATTACTTATTAATCTGTAATTAATGATTGCAAAGTGCTTTCAAATGTAGATGATAAGTAATTACTTTATAAAAGTTAGATCGAGCGATCGATCAACGTTCGTTTCAAATCTTTAAAATTGCAACATCACACGACGTTGCAAGATCCGCACAAAAACCTTTTTATTAATACATCGAGAGCCTTCGCAGATTACAAAAAGCCCAGGATTTTGTTTGGAAATTAATTCAGGCGTGAATTTTGCATCGGGTCAAATGGACCTTAGAAATAAGTTTTATTGTATGGGTTTGTGTGAGGTTGTATGGGTTTTATCGGTAGTCTGCTCATTGTAACAGAACACCGGAGATGGTGTCTAGGCGATAAGGAAGGATTTAAGACCCGCCCAGTTTGCGCGCGCAGATTTACACCGCTTTTATATTGAGCTTTATATGTAATGAAAATGTGTACAGAGATTACTTTACTGGTGGAGTTTTTATTGCGGTTTTTTTGTGTTATTAAAAAAAGTTAAAGAATTTATCAATGCACAATAAAGCCAAAGATTTTTGTCGGAAACTTATCTACCGCTGAAGCTAGAAAGCCGAAATTTGAAAAGTAGGTAACTGTTAATACACAACTTTCCGCTAAGAAGGTATTTTTAGAAATTCCACCCCTAAGGGGGTGATAAGGGGGTTGAAGTTTTTTTGGTAATTTTTAACCAATGGCCCAATTGGCTTGAAACTTACAGAGAATACTAAGAACACAAAATTATTGTACTTGTATTTAAAGTTTTTCCAAATTTTCCTGAAAATGGGGTAAATCGGGTTATTAAAGTTTGTGATTCGTAATATACTATAAAGTAAATAATGATACAAGTATTTTTTATTTCACAAAACTACCCCTAGGAGGTGTGCAATCAATTTCCACACGGGCGAAGCTGCGGGGCGCAGCTAGTATAAATTATTGCTATTATAAATTACTATACTTAATAACGATTTTTGTCGACACCTGGTAGGTATTTTCTAAAACTCATTGAGAATTATTTCTATATTACCTATAAGTCTTTTCTAAAACATTATGATCTATCCAACCTACATATAATGAAGAGTTTGTTTGCGATACTTCTATTTCAAATGTTTCAAATTCCTTACGGAGTTTTTGTCGATGACTCATATTTATTTTAAGGGTCATTCCTTCAACTCGAAGAATGCCCTCTCGTGAGCATGCGTCACATAACCAACAAATAAAATAAAATATTCTTTAAACAAAAAAGCCATTGTATCAAGAGACTACTCCAAGGGTTATATAAATGTATTCTATTTTTATAAAAATTCGTAATTCGTGTTTATCTTTAACTTAAATTTAATTAGAGTTAAGCTATTTATGCTTTTATTGTAAATTATTTTTTTATGAAGCTACCCTATGTGTTTGGTGTAGCGAGTAGCGCTGCACTTAGCACCCTGGCACCGCTGAAAACCAGCGCTGCAATGGCACAAGTGTCATAGCAGCTTTAAGCTGAGCCGGTGACCTTTTTGTGTTACATTAAATTTAATATTAGTTATAAGCAATGTATGTCATGTGTTAAATGATGTTACACAAATAAAGCTTTTCTATTAAATGTGAAGAACATTTGAACACTTAAAAAGGTACGCGAAGGAATGTCAAGTTCTTAGCAATTCCCCACCCTCGTTCACCCCCGCCCGCCCTAAGGCGGTCGCGGCTTCACTTACAAATATTTCCAAAATATTTCTCCCAACTTGTCGGCCTTTTATCTACCGCTTCTTTCCGTTTAGTTGCTTATTGCGTATTGACTACCTTTTGGCAACCCTACGTCTAAAATCTCTACAATCTCAATTTAAAATTCCACCTTGGTTAGTAACTTTTAACGTGCATTTTAGTTTGTGGGTTGGAGGGTGGATGAGATCTATTACCATGCAGTGTAAATTATTATCAAACACAAAATCTTTACGAAAACTAAAATGGATGCGCGCAAAAACGCAACGATGTCAGATGAAGATTCAGGGCTGTCCCAATTTTCTCCTTATAAATAAAGTTGGTATCTATTAATACCTATCTACATCATACATATATTACATATATTTCGAAAGTATATTATACATAGGTGTAGAATTGCGTAAGTATGAATATGAATCGAGACTAGATTAGGTTGTATTACTTGACCATTTTTGAAGAGTTTTGTACTGTGTACATAAATATTTTTTTATGAAAATGGTAATAAATAGTTTCTGTACCTACCAGTGTGATTCTTGTACTCTCTTGCTAGATACACGTCTTTAATCAAATAGGTATAATTTAAAAATGTTTCCAAAAGTAGCAGCCCTAGCGTTATCTACCATCTCGTGCCAGTAATTTGACACTTTCCGCTGACAAAGCCCACATTTGCTCAGACAGAACGCAAAAACCTATCCACAAAAAGCAATTAGTATTTTTTGCTTCCGAGTTTTCGAACGAAATTAATTTTTAAAGGAATTTACGTAAAAAAAAGGATGAGCACGTGTTTAGAGAGGACTGTAAACTGCTTTGTTTTTTTGGAGCGAACTACCTATGTCTTATTTTTCATAATTAGGCCGTGAAGTTTCGGGCACGCTGGAATGTCGGATGAGGAGCGAATGGGGTGGTCTATCGGAGCACTTAATGAATTAATGAGGATGCAATTCAAAATTTGTCGTTATCTCTAAAAATATGAGTTTAATAATTATTATTTATAACAATAAATAAAATTATGCTAGATTTTTTACAGATGCCGCCCTTGTTAGTTTACTCACTTAAGTAACATACGTAATTAATTTACGATAAATTTGTAGATACTCAATACTCTTTCTAAGTATCGTAATTTCTTACTTCTTGTGTAAGTTAGAAAATTACAAATCTAAACGTAGTCGAGTTTGCTAACGGAACCGTCTCACACTCATCGAAGCAAATTGATAAGTTGAGAAATTACAGATTAATTATATGCCGTAATAATGGCCAAACAAACAGAAAACTGGTCTCCAACTGAGGTAGAAATAATTTATTATTTATTTATTTATTTATTCTGGGACTACAAAATAAAGACTACAAAAACCGTGTGAAAACCAATATACTCTTTATTGAATAAAATGGCAATTGCAATAACAAAGAAAATTACAATCGAATAATAAAAACAAATTAGAAATAGTATTTACAATTAAATGAATAATAATATTATTACAATTATTTCATTAATAATTTATTTTTATTTAATTTTTATTAGGAATTAATTTTTTATTAACTTAAGTAATTTTAAAATAATTAGTACTCCATAATTTTTAAAATCATACCTATATGCAGCAGCTGCTTGAACTTGACGATGTGAGGGCATTTTTGATTCAGATTTTGGTAAGTATTTGTAATAATAATTGTAATAATTCACGCAAAAAAAAAAAACTAACAAAATTTACGTAAGTATTATATAAATGTGTAAATATAGCCGTAAGGTTCATAAATTTTATTTACGAAAGCAACTTATAAGTGTAAAGGCGGCCAAGATTATTTCAAGTTTTTTTTAGGCCAAGAGTTTTAGTTAACAGTATTTCTTATTTGCTGAAATGAAGCTGTGTGTTACCGGATCGAGTATTATTTTAATGTTGGAAAAAGAAACTTGGCAATCATGAGGTGAAAAATAATTCCTTCTTTTACTGTTTGTTGAATCAACTAAATCAGTTTTTTCACAGTTTATAGAAGCAACTTCCGAAAATGTTTATTCAACAGAAAGATAACTTCACTTCCAAGTAAAACCATCTGAATGAAGCGTGCCACAAAAGGTTTCAGCATAGTCCTTACAAAGCGCCCTTTGAGGACTAAAGCATGAAACAGAAACAAGTCTATTCAGCATCACGTAAAGGATACGGATGCAAGCACCCATTCAAGGAGCGTATAATAGGCGCTAGCAATAAAGCCTCAAATCCTACCGAAATGCATTATGGTATTTCCCAATGCCCCGCAATACCCGACAAAGGGTTCCGTAAGCTGTAAAAACAATCCAAAAAGCTCAACCCGAACTTAATCCTACTCAAAGTGTGCCGACGCGGTGCGAGATGTATTTTACTATTTTCAAAACAGTAGAAAATCCCTTTCGATACCAATTTGCCGGCTGAATTACTTCATTTTGATCCTTTTTTAGTGCGTATTTTATTATTTTTTTCTGTTTCCTTTTAAATTATGAACGTGGATGAGTGTTTCGTCAGGGCATTGAAGGTTTTTGATTCAAGCAAAATATTTGCTAAACATGATAGAAGGAGCCACACACAGCATCGTGTAAAAAGGAGATTACAGAAATTGGCGTAACAATAAACCAAAACAATGTAAACCATTGTTTGGCACAGGAGATCGCACTCTTGTTAAGGCAGATATTATAGAGGTAAGTTGATTTTGTCAACAATATAGCTATGCCGAGAAGACCGAAACAAACTGCCCGATTTCTTTGACCCGTCATCAGCCTGTATTATTCTACTGCCTGAAAAGCACCTCATCGGCTTTTATTACACCATCTCTTATTATTACATCAGCTTGATCATGCGTGTCGAATGTAATGCTATATTCACCACACTGGTAAATTCCACGCATGCGCATTAGGTAGGGATCACAGTGGAGGTGTAAAGACCTATAGAAAAATTAATAATATAGATCAATCTACCAAAAGCTCCATTAGATCTTTAGTACGCACTATCTTTGAGGGAAGTAAACAGAAGAAGACGCATTTAATGTTCACATTTACAAAAACATTATCCCTCAAAAGTTGCGCCACAAAGGTAACTCTAGACTCGAACTCGACAAAGCTTTTATAACTACCACCAATACATTGGACCTAAATCATCCTAGTTGGAAGGTCCAGCCACGCCCAGAAGTGCAGATCAATTCTTTACAACGGTAAGGAATTTCGCATCTGTTCTACAATGCATTTCCTGTTCGGATTTACTAGATACGGATCTTATATCGCCTTGGGCTCTTTGGGGCCCGCGTTATCTTTGCATCGCTTTTATTCGCAAGTGTATTGATTGATTGATCATGCGTGTCGAATGTAATGCTGTTTTTTAGAATTTTCTTACACGTTTACAACTGGATTTGTTTCGATGAAGTTTTGAAATGTGAAAAGGTAATGCATATGTATTTTGTCAGATCTACTTTTTACACCTATGCATGTTGATGGGCCCTAGTAAAGTTTTACAGTTTTGAGTATCTACCTGTGCCTATGACGCACGTCATTGGGCTCTAGTATACTTTCCTATTCTGAAGTCTGGACTAAGAAGTAGTTCAGCAGCTTGACCTTACGAGTCAGACCCCTGGAAGGCAATCCTTGCCAATATATCACTCAATAAATATGGCAAGAACTGTCAAATGAATTGCCTTCCTGAATCTGGACAGTAAATGCATTTTAACTTAATAAACCTACGGTTACATAATTGCCACCGAATTTTATTGACAAGTTTGAAACATGGTTGATTTGATTACAAATTCATAGTTGCTAATTAACACATGGATTCTAATTTTGATGGCAGCATGTTAGTTGAGTTTCACTGTGTTACGATTTCCTAGTAGGGTTGTGATATTTTGCACTACTATGACAGAGCTACCTGCTTCCTCCTTGTAGGTTCTCATTAACGGAATTTTAAACGGGTAGTTGCGAAATGTATAAGCATGATGTAAAATATGCAAATCATAAAATTGTATTTTTTATATGGTTTCTGATGAAAAACCTGATGTATTTTATCAGGTTGTTGAAATTATTCTATAAACCAATCCATACATTTCTTTCTTTCTTGATTTTTGAAGGTGACGTAGGAAGGTTTAAAATTTATATATATATAATTTCCCCACTTCTTACAAATTTGAAAAAGGTCAGCCTGAATAGGTTTTTTGAGATATGAAAGGATACATGCACAATCGTCTTAGTTTCGCTCTACAAGGTGGACGTGTCAGTCATATATCCAGATTAATATTTCCATTATATTCATATGTGGACCGTCTCTAATCTTCGACCAAATCTTTTCAACTCACAAACCTTATAAATCATAGGGCACAAATTTATTGTTATTTTTGACAAAAAAGGACCTTTTTCTAACATTTTTTAGCATAACCCACTCGAAATAGCCGGAAGCCATATGTGCACAAATATTTAAAAGTGGTTTGCCTATGGACGATTTTTTACGAAGTTTTTTGAGACACGACTTGAATTTATTTAATGGTTACTAAGTATAAGGTAGACTCTTTCTCGTTTGACAAGGCATTTTGGTGGCCTCGGTAGATTAGCGTGTCGCCTTTGTGAGCCATTTTTTGGGACCCCGTCGGGTTTTTTGTGAATTTCATGACAATGATATTAATAAATAACAAATAGGCCAATGCAACGATGAAAAAACTTTGCCCATAATAATATTTTTAAATCGCTGCGAGGGTTAGTCGGTTTGGAATTGATTTTTGAATTATACGACTATATAATATGAATAATTTTCCGATCAATTTTATTTATGTTTCCATTTCGTATTACCACTTTAATATTCTAAGGCTTGTAAGAAATATGGTGCATAAGAATTTTCTAAATTACCTACCGATTTATCACATTTATAAAAACAGAGATTGAATCATTTCAGAGCAACAAAAACTTGTGAAGAACTAATTCCGTGTCCCCATACATTGAAATTGTAGACGATTCAGCTCACCAACACCATACATACCATACAATATTGCAATTCAATTGTCAAGAAATACTTCTGATTGATGATTCCTTCTCCAACACAATTACACCCGGGCAAATATGAGGTACCTATATCAGGGTATTCAGACCCCCGAATGCCTACCAAGTGTGTCCTATAAATATTACATTATCCACCTCATTGTTGAGACCAATTCAAAGCTTTAAGGTTGGATGATCTCTTAAAATAGCAAGTGTTTGCTTCAATGATTATCAACAATGCAGATACCTTTAGCTGCCTTCAAAGCCTCCTTGTGATTTCGGAATAAAATTGTTAGCTTTTACTTCAATCGATAATAAACCTTCTGTAGCAGATCTAAGACACGTTTTGCATTCGTATACATTTGAAACTATATTGAAATCTTATTTCTGAATTAAAAACTTTAATGATGCAGAAATAAGGTTGGATTTATTTTGTAGATCTATATCGATCTCGGAATAAAATGAGCGTGAAGCAACGGCCAACCTGGTTCACCAATACAAAGAAACATTCAATCTATTGATTCTTTGCTATTTAAATGGTTTTACACATTTATAATATGAGTTACGGTAAATAAGGGCTATTGTAACCCGGGTTTTTATATTGTTCAAAATATATTGTATGAAAATAATGGATTTAATTCTATTTAAATATTTATGCGATAACTTTCTATGGTGCTTAGCGTAAGTTTGATTATTGAATTTGTTGCAATGGCAGATGAAGCTAGTTTTGAGAATTAAGCTTTATGGTTATTTGGACATTGATCTGCTCTTGAACTTGGTTATGCTTAAATATTATAAATATTAAAAACATATGTTATAAGAAATTAAAAAAATAAATGATATATTTTCCCACTAACGAGGCATAATTAATTACATTACGTTTAAATTTTTACCATTAGACATTTTTCTGTGTCCTAAACTACCTATTTTCAATAGATATTATAATAAATATATTGTTTTAACTGCCCCGTTAACATTTTCATCTTCAAATTTATCAAATATTGTTATAGCATAGCTCATAATTTCTGAACCAAACCCAATAATTTTGCGCAACGATGACCCGCAGAAAAAAACAGTTAAGTATCAATAATTTAAGGTATACAAAATCCACAATTAAAAAGATTCAGCTGTTTGGCCACGCCTCCTAAAATTAATTACAAAGATTTGAGCAGATCATCGCGCGGTTTGTTTTTTGTACAAAGTAGGTCATTGTAAATCCCCGCCCAAGGTTCGAGCCGCCCTAGCAACACGTAACAAGCTGGAGAAGTGGGCGGGTAGCTCTTACGATGTTATTGATTGTTTTGTTTGATAACGTACCTATAATGTAAGGAATGATGTTACGAAATCGATTGGGCTTTAAAAGAATAGGTTTAAGGAATGTAACAATCAAAGTGGTTATTTTTTATCAGTGATATCAGGTGATTTGTTTTGTAGTTAAAATGGAATACAAGGAAATATTTGCTCTTGTTAGTATTTCACTGTACTGACTACAGTACAGCACATTTACTAGCTATACGGAAGAAACCTATAACTTTAAAGAGAAGAGAGAATTTAAATGTTGAATAACTAAGGAAGGTGGCACTAATGAGTTAGTGGCACTTATAAACTCAAAGCTTAGTCGGCACTTCTGCAATGTTTTTATCACTCAATGATATAGCACTTTTACGATCACACCTTGCGTCGGCGACTCAAAAGCCGTCTAAGAAGTTAATCTTAGCAAATTGGCATCGTTCTTAGAACTAGTTATATGTTCAAACAGTTCAGCGCTAGATCCGCCCAAAGAACTCCGCCCATCACGCCCAGGGCGAGAAACTTCGCGTTTGTGGGCGGGTGAGGGTAAATTCTAAATTGTTTGGTCAAGACACCTTTTAAGAACAAGATTGCTTTTACTTGTTTTTTTTTTGTTATATTGAACACTTCAATTGAAGGGCCTGATTTCTTTGAAGCAGTGTCGGCAAAGGGAAGCAGTCAGCGGTGCTTTGAAAAGGCATGAAATAAATTAGATTTTTATAGAAAAAAATATTCCCAGAGGTCTTGCTTTTGAATTTTTAAGTTCTTTTCTGAAAAATAAATGCAAAAATACGAAATACACACCATCAGGCTCTCGAGTACTTAGCTATCTGAAAATCAGATCATAAGACCATTGTCAAGTACGATATAAGAAAATCTAAAAGAAAAAAATAAATAAATAACCCTCATCATCCGGCGTTAAGCACTCCATTCTACTGACCGGCACTGACCACTCCAAATACCGTTAAACAAAAGAACAATGAACAGTAGCATGTATTCAAGAACACTCTCTGAACAAAGATTGTTCAGAACAAAGACAGATTCCAATTTTTACTCTGCGACCGCTTGTGGAGTCCCACCAATTTATCTCTTTGGGTGGATACATTTGGAACTAAGGCGTTTTTAATACTAAACTCTCCAGACGACGAAGACACTAGCGACGCTGTCAACTGAAGAAATATCCGGGGATAGCAACAATTGCATCTTATCTTGTTCATCTATTGGGTTCCGTGTTATCGGGATTCCGATCTGGGCCCGTAATCCTAAGGACAATGCCACACGTGGGCTTTTGGGGACGAATCGGCATGACTTGAGGATCGATGATTCGCTTTTGTTTTTTCAGACATCTGAGAAAAAATCTAGTCAATCATCCGAAGATCGAACAGAAAGGGCAGCGAAAGATTAAATATAATAAAACTGTGTAGATTGTGCAGCATTATTATTATTTTAGTTATTCAAACGGTTAGGTAAGTAGGTACCTACTTAGACAATCTAAAAAAATTTGTTGTATAAGGTCTAAATTTAGAGGGGGTTATTTGTTAATTATTTTTATGAGGTATTCCTCTTTAGACGTAGGTACGTGGTATTCGCTACCCAGAGCGGCGGCAGGTAAATCCGAGCGGGTATGCGGTAACCCTACTGTCACTAAAATACTCCAAGAAATACCGCGGACCGCGCGAAACCGAGAGTGAAATTCAAGTGAAAGTTAACCACTCCTCAATTCGCTAGTCAGGGAGGTAGCCGTGGGTAGCGAATACCGCGTAGATCACAACAACAAACAAAATTAACATATAGTTAAAAACAAAAAGTTGTGTAATAAAATGAAATCTGAAGTGGCTTTATGGTTTTAGAGTGCTTCCCCGTTCAACCCAAGATTTTTCTACCCACTAGGCATTTTGCTCCGTTCGACCCAAAATATATAATTAAATGTCAGAAACTTAATTTTCAAAAGTGTCACTCAGTATGTTTTTTTTTATATTAATGTTATTATATCGTCCATGAATTAAAAAAAAACCTGAACGTATGCAACTAACAATAAAATTTTATACACATGAATGAAAAACCAATAACATTACTTTTAAGAATCCTTTTGTAACTACGAAAGGTGTTTTAAAGATGTCATTATTTCTTAATATGGAACATAAGGATGATAAAACGAATACAGTTAATAAAGGATTCAGTGATGCGAGAGGACGATTCATTTTGAAGACGAAACTTATTATATTGGCATTGTCACATTAGTCGCTCAATAACTCTGTAAACGGTTTACAATGTACAGGGTGTTACAAAATAGAGTTGAAGATTTAGAGATCTTGCCAACAAAAGTAAAAAAAACCATTAGGTACCTATTGCATCTCTCCCCAGTGAGGATTTTCACTGTGAATTTGAGAAATAAGTCAGCTGTAAACCAGAAAAGGTCTTGGCATGTTTATAATAATGACATAAAAGACTTAACCATACCGGCCAGATTATCACCGATTCATTGAGATGACATTTGTCAAATATTTATCAATGTAGCTCATCATTCAAACTAACAACATTTAAAAAAACTTGTGTTTTAAAAAAATATACTAAGTACTAGTTTCTGCCCGTGGCTTCGCACGCGTTGTTGGAAACGTTTGTAGGTTATTTCTAACCCATAAAACAAGCTCTGCTAACCTTGGGGCTAGATAATGCCGTGTGGATTGTTGTCCAGCATTAAATTTATTTAGATTTAGATCTACGTTTATACTTAATTCGGCCCGATTCGTTCTGAATTGGCGAATTGGCGTGAAAAAGTAACAGACATATGTACGTCCATTCATTTGTTTATTTTATATATTTTTTTTCTTATCATGCAAACTTTCGCATTCAAACACACCCTGTAGATATATTTTACGGTCCGCATCGTCACCAACTACAAATCAATAGTCAACAAAGGGCAATTTAATGGACCTTTTAGCTGTTAAAATGGAGACAAATTCGTTTTAAAAGCCAATTTCAAAGCATTGTCAATCGATCCCGGACAATAAATATCATGGGACGATTATTGTTTGACTATAAGATAGGTATCAAAATCGTCTACGTTATATCGTTTACAATCATAAATATGGCGATAGGATAAAAAAAATGTCGATATTAAGTGTTTTCAGGTGTTAAATTTTATTCTACTATCATATAATCCTTTCAAGGCATGTGTCTAGGAAGAAATCATAAAATTATAATAAAGTTTAAGCACATATCTGTACACCTTGAGTATTTTGAAAGATGAATCTGGTTAAACACCAAACATCAGATTTTCTTGGTTATTTAGTGACATTAATTTATTTAGCACATACATTACTGAACACGCCTCCCCTCATAATATTTGCTGTTTCAGATTTTGTTTGACAGTTTCCAAAAAAGACGAGACTTCAAATTTGAAAGAAGACAGCTATCTGATCTCAATAATAATATGTGACAAAAATAATAATTTCTATCTCATTTCCCACATAATAGCTATACTCATTTCTTAATACCAAAGCTTATGTATGTCTCAAGCATCTGCTTGAAGCTGAGAAAACATATCTCCTAAGGTATTCCATTCATAATTATTGTCAAATGCCATGCCTACGCTCGGGTGACTTTCTGCGCAAAATATAAAAATTTAATACGCTCAATACAGCAAATTCAAAGAGCATCTAAGAATCCCCTTTTGGAGGCGATATCACAAAAGGGTACAGGATAAAGCATCATATTTATTCCATAATAAATGACAATTAACGTAAATTGATTTCGGAGACGACAATGCGCGCGCGCAGCTAACCAAACATTGGCCAGAAAGGATCGTCCGCTGTCATTGTTGAGATATCAAAAAAATATTTTGTGTTACTTTAAGTCATTGGTCCTGTTATGTGAGGTAGAGCAACAAATATTATGTGCTTATTCTATTTATTTATTTTATCTAACTGTGCTATTTTAGACGTTGACTTTGAGATTTGAAGCTGATTTGTTATTGAGGAAATATTATGATTACAATCAATCGGAGCCTTTTCAAACCCAAGGCCAAATATGGACATTAAATTGCAAATTTAGAAAAATATCACACTAATATTATTATTGCGAAAGTGTTAATGCTTGTTACCTCTTCACGCCGAAACTTCTAAACGGGTCGGCCAAAAATTTGGCATAGAGGTTCTTCGAGGCCTAGACTAAAATATAGACTAATTTTATCCAGAAAGAATGCGTGCGAATAGAATCTAGTTATGTCATATTAATTGTTATTAGTATTGGGTTTATTCAATGTGCATATGTATACGTTTTCGTTTTGAGATATTTCGTTTTATACTCTGCTTAGAATGGAGGGTGGTGGAGTGAGTACGATGGAGGAGGCCTACGTTCGTAAATGGAAAGAAAATTAAGATTAAAACGTTTACATGTTATGAAATCAAATTAATATATTTATAAGGTAAATTAACGCATGCAATAAGTACCTACTTTTTATTATCTTAATTCTAATCTAATTAATTTACTGTTTTATAAGAAATGGGTATAAATTGCTATATTATTGTTGGCTTTATTTATTTAAATACTTTTCAACACACTTGCCCATAAGTGGCTCTAATTTCACCGCAATTAGGTACATAATGACACCTGTTATCTAACTGTGACTTTTTCATTGCTATTATTCACAAGTGAGTTATAGAGTTTTTTATTTTATTGGTTGAGCTGCTTTGTTCTTAAAAAAGTTTCGATACAAAAAAGATCGTGTTCAATAGTACAAATAAATTAATGTACCTATTGCTTGCTCATTTCATGCAACTTCGTATTTAAATAGATAATTTCAATTTGTACGTATTAATAAATAAAACTTTCACTCAAATATAACTTTTGTTTTTTCTGTAATAAAGAAAACTTGAAATTCCCCATTTTGTACGAGGCTAAAACGCTATCCGCGAAAAGCAAAAAAAAAAGAAACCTCATTCTTTTAGTCTATGGCCGATCGCCATCGTAAGATGCGCGCGCATAGGAAAACTGATTAATTTTTCGCGATTGCGAAAAATTTTTCACTGTTTTCTGTTGTCGTTTTTACTGTTGAAATTACAGTTATTTATTAATTAAAATGTCTACAAATACTAATTATGAAGAAAATGATTTATGTTGTACACCGCCCAATATAAGATGTGAAGCCCTTAACGGTATGAAAGATTTACTACCTGAAAACTCCCAAGGAAAAATATCTATTATCTACTGAATAAAATGATTTTTGGTATTATTTTCTTCACAAGTGTGTTGAAAAACGTCGTATGATACATGTGTGTATTGATGATTATTGATAGTCTTAAGAGAGCCGAGGCCCTAACCCTACCCTAACGGCTCTGGTCTCAATGGCGCCTCAGCGGTAATCACCAACATTACACACTTGTACCATAATGTACTATGCACACATTTAACAAAAGTATACAAAAGGTGGGCTTAATGCCGATGGCATTTTCTACCTACCAACCACACATGGTAGAAATAAAACAAAAAGGCGTTCTATAATTATTATTATAATAGGTACTTACAATGTTTTAATGAAGAAAGGTAGCAACAAAAATCACAAAAAGTTTAAAAGATGGTTGAGTTACATAACTAGAAGTCGGTTAAAGAGTCCTTATAAAATGCTCACGTGTCAGCTTTTTAAAACTATCCTTTGATTTTGGCTTTATTATTATTATAGCAATACCTACTATATATTACCAAAAAGGTCTTGTTCCAAGATTGTATCTGTATTTTCAGAACTCAAGTCCAGCATATCATTACCGTGGCCATTATCAGTAATGTTCTCATTACCCTGTTCCGGTTATAGCCGATGAAATAACGTGCATTTCTCCACTTACGCCTGTTATTGAGGAAACGTAATTGGCGGAGAGATATGGTTTTTGTTCCAGTGAACAACGGTGCTGTGCCTTGTGTGGGCCGATTACGAGATAAATAAAAAAACATGTTCTTGAATCTCTGATGGTGTACGCTATTCAATTTATTAACTACCTACACCAGTTAAACCTTTGACTTTTACCTGAGTCACAAGAAACGACCATTTTGTTAGCAGAATTGTCTTTATACAAAAATGAGAAGTTCAAATAGAAACAGAAAATAGTTGGACTAGACTTAATAAATCTTCTAAGGTTCTCGACCTTGGAACTGTAATATAGTAACCTAATACAAGATGTTTGCAGCAAGCAAGATACAGATCGGTATGATAAATAAATAAATACTGCTGGACAATTCACATACCATATCTAGCCCCAAAGATCTGCTTGATCTTGTGTTATGGGTACTAGATAACAGATATATTTATTAAATTACATACATATATAGATATTTGTTATTATTCATAGGACCTAGAACACCCGGAACAAATATCTGCAAATCGTACACACAAGGTAATGGGGTATATGGAGTCGTATTGTGCCTAAAGGTGGACACTTACAGCCTCTTAAGCCATCTTGTTTCCAACACAGAAATCCAAACAGGAAATCCCAATCTTCCGGTGTCCACCACTCGAAGACCACTCAACAATACCTACCATGTGGTCTTACCACCAGCTGCAAATAAAACAAAGCATCTCAAGACCCCAGAAACCAATGTTCCATGTTTGCAGCACAGTAAGCCATCAGCCATCAATTACGGACTTTGTCGTTTCCAACAACATTGTTGACGTTGAAAACTTAACCAGTCCAGGTGCGTAGACAATTAGACTGTAATCACTACATTTCAAGTGTTGTCACGACTCTGCAGTTTCTTAGAAACCACCAACAGTTTAGCAAACTTAACAGTGCAGCTGGCAGTGGCGCTAGCAGCGATTTATCTATAGGACCCAGAGCGTAATTTTAAGGCATCAGATTTAGTTCAAACTTTGTCCACCTGTCGTGTGTTGGGCATTGTTGGCCGCCACCCAGCGGGACCAATGTTTGCAAACGTTACAATAAGCCTGCCCCAATATTTGCCGTAGGAATGAAAGAACAATGCCCCGTTGGTACAGTTAGAGGTTTCTTGTGAATTGCGGTGACAATGTTAAGGGGAAGTCTGCTTGTTGGAGCTGGTGAACGGGTATGGAAATTTTGCCTACAGAGCTGTTATTAATTTTTTATCTAATACAAACAATAGGACTTATTGGACACATTGCTATTACAGAAAATACCTACTGATAATATTGAATTATAAGATCAAAATTCAATCAATGTGCATCCCAATGCCACTTCTACATTAACTGAACTAACAAAATTTCCTGGTCACAAAAACTTTGCATCATATTTGCTTCTCTTATCCTTAAAGTCATCAAAATCATTACGGGAGAATGTTCTCCGATCGCACATCGAGACCCTACCTTAAATATTTGGCGAGTATGTTTACACGTTCACGTAGGCTCCACGGGTGGCTACCATCGACCACCTCCAGGTTATTGTAAGTTATTTATTCAATCTGCCCTATTTATAATCCCTAACAAAATAATTCACAGCACGAGCGAGGCAGCACGGCCTACGCAGAAGAAATGTTATTTCTCGGTATCAAAATAAGCATGCAGACAATTTATGCTGAATTGTCAATATTTTGGCACTGGCTGGCGCATTGTTAGTAAGTAAGCTTTTCGAGGAAGAGAAGATGATTAAATTCAAGACGTGAGTAAATGATGTTATAAGTTCGATCTCCAAAAAGTTCAGCGAGAACCGCTTTTTATAAACGTAGGTACAAAAAACAGTGTTAATATGACTTCACCAAAAATTGTGCCACTAAAAGGTGACTAAAGTGCCTTCTTATTGGCCTTTCTAGGCACTGGTTTACCACAACAATCAACAAGTAATTAATTTTAAGAGAATTTTGACAAATAATCTTATCTGAGGAGGCCTTGACTCAGTACAAAAGAGCATTTTTAAAACAATTTTGTCAAAACTGTGATTAGCGTAAATAAATGAAGATTTTTTTAAAACTTGATCAGAAATTACTCCTGTCCCTCTATCGATTTATAGCACAACAATACATCAATCTTTATTCCAGCATAGACCCGTAAAACATAGTGCATCATAAAATAAACTTGCTCAGGTGCCTTTGAATGTAAAGTAGGCAGGAATTCCATCACGAACCGTCCTCACGGATTGTTTATAAAAGCACAATATCAATTTGAATACTTAGAAGGAAGTGATAAACCTGCTAACGACCTTGCATCCTGTGTAGATAGTCTCGGTTTACTCAACGAATACTTGTGGAAGGTTAGGAATGTCAACGTGTGGAGGTAGATCCATTAGCAATAGTTTAAGAAGTGATGCTAAAAATCTTCTATAAGCGCTATTTCATATCCAACGTGGCCGTAAGCTGCCTGATTTTAGATGACGATGTCTTATTCATGGAACTGTCTTATTAATTTTATGATGCGTCACCTAATAGTTAAGGGAAATGGGTATATAATAAATAGGTAAATGTAATAGGTAAAACTGGATTGACGAAATGGAAGCCGATAAGCCGATCTCTACGAACTCGACGCAATCAGAGCTGGTAAGAGACAACTTAGAACCGAGATACCTGGAGAAGTCTTTAGGTAGCTCGCTGAGCCACAGAATTAAGTAGGTATTTACCTAAGTAAGTATACTCAGCAAATTCGGTCAGTAAATATAAAAACGGTTCTGATGATCATAAAGACCCGATCAGCCGTCCATGACGTACAAAACAAAAACATGAAAACGCTTTAACGTTGCACGATATAAACAATTTTGAGACATTGAAAGTCATAGAAACATAACAAAGACTTAACTGAAACGAATCTCAAACCGTTGTGCAGCAACGAGATTCTTATTAAAATTGATAGACAGTGGATCCCTTAGAAGTGCCAATTCACTCTCGATCTAATCATACACACCCGCATCAACCGAACTCCTTTGTCCTCTAAATGGTTCAGGCACAAAACGTCTCCAAGACGATTTAAAAAGACAGCAATAACCTCATACTGAGGTATTGTCGGACTCCAAACCATCACACCTAGGCTCAATAGTTTGACAGTATTGTGAAATTTCTCACTTTGGGTCTCGGCGACCCGCAGAGTTTGTCGGCGGGTTAGACCATTGTTGGGCCACGTGCGTCCTGAATAGGCCCTCAATGGGCCCTTAGGAACGATCTTGGATTTGACATCGCTATTTATGTGACGCCTAATTGAATTATAGGGCGTACCCTTATGAGGGTCATCTCATTTAATTTATTGAAATTGTGGTGTTATTTGGGGGAGGGTTTACGTTGCCGAAAGTTATGACGAATATTGAAATTTTATGGATATATTATGGCCATTATCGTAAATAAGTTATGTACTTACGTACTATTTATTAGTTACTTTATTTACCTATTTGCATTCTAACGAACGTTGATTGTAGCTACATATTATCTAATTTAATTAATTTCATTCGACAACATGTATAAGTGACGATTAGACATATTTTTGAAAGTTTATTGTTCAACATTCGACATTTTTAATTGAATGGCGCCGTTTTGTAAGCGGCCTAGCCATTCTACAAACGGGCTGATTCTACGATCCGGTGGCAACAGTATGTAACAGAAGAGCGTGACTGGCACAACTTATGTTATTTTAAGATACAAAGATATAAAAATGAAAAATAAATAATGTATATAAAAAAATGAAGTCTAGCATAGAAAATAATAAAACACGTAGGTAATTAATTACTTAGATGCTTTATTATCAGTAAGGTCCAGTCTCCTCCGTTGTCCATAATGGTCTGGTATCTTCGAGGTATTATATACTTTCAACAAATTTTTCTGCTTATTCACAGGATAATGAACTCTATATCTATGTATGTCCTTATCAACAAGCCAGCCACTTTTATCCAACCTATGTATTCCACCCGTACATATAGCTGTGTTTTATAGAATACGTTGTGGATGATATTTTGCTTATAAACATTACCTTGTCAAGAAAAAAAAAACTAAACTAATAAAATGTCCATCGCAAAAGTATAAAAATAAGCAGATTCCTTTCCGTAAAATATTTTAGTAATCCAAACAATTCCTCGGAGAGCTCGGCACATATTTGTTTTGGTTGGAGCTTTAGGGATTGACTTCTTGTTATCTTTGCAAACAAGTGCGGGGGCTGGGTAAATAGGGGTATGAAATACCCTGCGCCATTCTACGGGTTGAGGTGTTTACTGTGGCTGTTCTGGCTTGAAGAGGTTGCTTTGATTAGTTAGTTGAAGTTTAGTTAGTTGAAATATTTTTTTTATACAAGCCAAAATATTTAAAGCTGTTTTATGAACCTAGGCAATAGGCATATTTATTAAGTCGATAGGAAAGTTACATTAGTTGGTATATTAAAGGAATTATGACAGTTTATTGAATAGCGCTACTTATTGATATATATTGTTTGTATGTATTTTTTCTTCCGATTTTATTTACTTACCTACTGCGTAAGCTCAGTGATACCTTACATTAATACCAAATACCAATATACCAACTACAGAGATAAACATAACAACGGTTTTGTTTTCACCAATAAGACTATAAAACCAATTACCTTCACACCATGTTGTGAAGGTAATTTTAACACTTTCATTGCCCACGACGCACATCAGCATATGTGGTTCTAGTGATAGACATTCTAGCTTCTAGCAGCCGCGGCGCGAGAGGCTAGGCAGTGAATGCAGTAATATTCAGTGAACACCTGCCTCAGGGCAGGCAAATAATTTTTCGGCGTCATTTTAAGTGGACTTGTTTGTTCTTTTTGAGTATAAATACTAAATATCTTTACACGGAAATCATATATATAACTTAAATGAAGCATAACCGGCGAAAAGCATATCTCCCATCCATTAATACCCATTATAAGATACTACTGAAAGCATTACGGACTCTAAACGTGCGCGTATCAATTCTATAAATAATTTTTAAGTTTAAGTACAATGACATAAACAAGAAAAAGTCCATAAAGTAGCAGATAATAAGGAAACGTGAATTACACGGTTAAGTGTGAACTTTTTTTAAGTAATCTTCAAGTGATTTTAAGTTGAAGCCTTTAATGTTTTCCGCCATTCACCAGTGACCGTTGGAAATTGTGACCATAAAAGTTGTGGGACAGTGTTGCGAAAGTAATGACTAATCGTACAGGATGTCTATAAAATCATAACATGACGTATGCACATACTTACGACTCCTAATAAACATTGACATTCTATCTTATTAATAAGTTGACTATTAAGCTAATTTTTGGACTTTGTGTACTGTCCAATAATTTGCAAAAGTAATAACAATTTTACAAAAAATGTGTTGACCTTAACCTTTGTCTGACTCGGATAGACTCTAGGCCCTATCCTCAAAGCCTAAAACGTAACAATTTAAAGCACAAAGCAATTGCACACTCAAAACTATTTCAGAAACTTCAAGACGCTTGGCAACCCTATTATTAGGTAATCGATTGCGCTTGCCCTGTCCATTCAAAAACTCGGCCATGCAAAGATCCTCCAGTTATGAATGAGCCGAAGGACCGTAGAGTAAGTGAATGGCTGCCATAAATGCCTCAAAGTTTGTAATGATAATTCGCGTAACTGGTATTATGGAGTTCCGAGGAAGTTTCGAGAAGTTGGCATTACATTGGTTTCTCTTTTTAAATAATCTTGCCTAATACGCATATGGGTTACAGTAGCCAGAGATTAAAAGGAGACAAATTTAGAAGGAGACAGCAGCGTGTTTTTACTCTATGTTTAACAGTAGCCGAGTAGAATGTAACGTTACATACCTAATAATTTTAATTCAATACTTATTTTTGTAAGTAAGGTTTACCATACAAAATGTGTGTCGATCGTGACTAAATCAAACATAAGATTTCAACGCGCTCCTTTTGCAGATCTAAGCTATGATTACATTACGATTTGTGACAACGACGCGCATCCAATAACAATATAATGCAATAATCGTTATAATATAAATTCCGCCAATAACTTGAAATAAAAAATTAAATTATTGGGACTATAATGAGCCCGTATGGCCCAGCATGGGTCCGAAATTCGATCAATAGGAATTTATTGCCGCGATTCGCAAGGCTACGGTTCCTTTTTTAAATTTTGCATTTTTTTGGGCATAGGTAATAGAGCGGCGCGAGCGAAGGCTCGCCGACTATTCTACTTTTGAATAAAATGACAGTAGAAGTTACGCCCACTTTTTTAAAAGTATTGTTATCGTCTTCAAAAGATTTTAAAGATTTTGTAATAACGAGACTGTTTCTTTCCAACCTGGGTGATGTGTGAAGAAATAAATAGTTTCTTAGCATTATGTAAGTATAAAAATTACACGGAAGATACCTAATAGTAAGGTTGAGTTTTACAATGAAGCAGTTTCGCATTATTGATTTCCGTTTCCTGAAGTTTAGAGACGAAGATTTATCTAACTAGTAAGCTCAATCTTAACGAAAATCTTTCTCTCAAACGCTGTCTTTTTAATTTATTTTATTAGTTTCTCAAAAGCTCCAGGTAAAAACACAACCAAAGTCGATAAGGCCATTATCGTAGATAGGCGTAAACAAGCTTGAATACATCTAGTGGCCATCTACACGTGTTCAGAAAGCATTGTTACTGTACAATCACTATAAAATGTTTCCAGAAAAGAGTCAACTGCAATATAAACTTTGAGTTTATTTGAATACAGCCTAAAATGGATTAGCAAAAATATTAACTCGGTTTTGGGCTGGCAATTTAAAATGGCGCAACTATGAAGCCATTTACGAAGGATGTTAGTCTTTATGCTGCAGATAATTGTGTTGATTTTTGGATGGAGTTCACCATAGATAATGCCCGCCCATTATGGCAATAAAAGTGAAGAATATCACTTGATTTTTAAGGGGCACTTTAAGGCTCTTCTAAGTTCTCTCGTAGCGAATGATTGTGTTACAGCTATCCATCAATTGGAAGACATTTTTTAGGTTTCTATTGAGCTTTTTGCGCGCATTTCCTGTACCCCAAGGCTAAGATTTCGGCCAAATTCTTGCGAGAATACAATAAAATTTTTCGGACAGTTTTTTTCTTTTTCGGTCAGTGGGTAGGTATTATGTTACCTTACCGGCAAAGTTGAAAACGGTTGGATTTTTTTAAAGTTCGTTAAGGTTTTTAGAAAAAAGATTAAGTTTTTGGGATCGTTGGTGATTTTTTGGAAGTATTGTTAAAATAGCCGCATTGGCGAAAGATAAGTAGCCCATGGTTTTTGTGTAAAGGCCGTTTGCACGTGCATTCGAGCTTTTTTGGAGATAAAGTTTTTTCTCTGGCACCTTATTTATATACCTACACTTACCTAAACTTCTAAGGAATAATAGAATAAGAAGAATGTGTTTATTTTAAACTTTACAAGGTAGCCTTAAAGCTAATTATAGCTATTTATACCACTAAATAAAAATAGTTGAAAGGTAGCATAGTACAAACACATTATAAAGATACATATATAATACATATGGGCTAAATACAAGGCAAGGTTAAAGATAAAAAGATAAAAATACATTTATTTACCCAAAAAACATAACAAAAGTAATTAACATTAAAAGGAAGGGTAAAAAGGTGTCCCTAACTCAGCATTTTGCAGTATTAGGCATTTGCCCAATACTGCGCTGGTTTTCAGTTAGGGCCCTTACGGAGTGACGACGGTACAGTAGGTAATTAATATTATTACATATAATATTAATTACCTGCTTATTTGGTTGTCTGGGAGAGATCGCTCTTGAGCGATAAGACCGCCAATTGTCGCTTATTCTTAATTATTATTTTGTAAATTATTTCTAAGTTAAGTGTGCAATAAAGTATTATCTATCTATCTATCTATCTAAATACTTAGTACTTCAAGGCTACTATGAGTTGGATGTCTCGCTCCTTCCGTGCTAGTTACAAAACTGTGTGAAGAGATAAAGATTTGATATAGTTTGGTATACCTTACGCCACATAAAAACTTCCGATTCCGTCCACAATTAGTTTAAACATTTGATTTAAAAATCCTACTATTAAATAATATAAGTAAATAACCTAACAGTAACAACCCATGTTTATTTTAGGAGCGGAATGTAGATTTTGATCCCTAAAAATGTCACCACTTGACAAGCTGACAGTTCAGATAAAAACTGCAACTTTTTCAGCAACACTAAAATTAGATAAAATAAAATGTTAGCAAAGAACAAAGATAACTGCCAAAAATGTACCGGTCCTCAATCGGCGACCAAAAATCCGCGGCTTCCGGTAAAAAACTGGAATGCACAGTAATTTAAAACCGCACAAAATTGCTGCCGTTACACACGTGCAATACTTTTTCATAATGTTGCCAACTTTAAAAAAACATTCCAGGATCTGCAAGTTTTTACTGATTTAGAAGTTTTTGGGGTTCCGTTGATATATGAAACCTTTTCAGTTCAGCTTGGTTTGCAACAAATCAATATCTTAAATATTTATTATGGAATTGATATAATAATTGGCTATATGTCCGTATGCGATAAGACCACAAAAGTATATTCATTTTATATTACCTTTGTGTAGGTTATTTACTCCTTACTAATACTTACTTACCTACTTTATTTAACCTAACAATCTAGTTGTTTATGCGGTAGATTGCTTATAGGGTTCCGTAGCATTGCTCTCACTTGGATCGTTGCAAGGGTCGTATGCCACGTGTTTGTGATTTGTGTTGGGTCCATGCTGGGCCAAATGAGTGCGTGTTATCGCCACATTTCCGCCGCTGATTGCGTCAATATTGCAGGTTAGGCGCCCGCTCTTTTTTAGTGTTGCCATGATTTCTGATATTATTTTTGCAAGACTAGGCAGGTATTTTAGTTTTAGCTCTTGTTTAAAATAAATAACCTAGGGTATGTGTTTTTTCATCCATCTCCTACACCTGTCAACTATTTATAAGTACATGACAGGGAACAGTTGAGTTGACTTGACACCTACCTAGGTTCGAATTAGCTCAAATTATGTTAGTAGTCAGGGTTAACTACGAACCTTATTTGTGCGAACCTACCTACGTATTTCAAACTTAGGCAATCTAGATGAAGAAAATTGACAACATATAATATTTTAAGAGGCTTGTAATAAGTCCGTTATATAGCGTAAATCAATCATAAAACGTAAATTATAGCATGTATCAGCACAGCATAATCAGTGTGGTATTTATATTGCCAAAAACCCTGGCAATACCGGTGAAATTGCCACCCTACAACCTTACAACCCATCGGAAGCAGCTAAGTGTTACTACACCGCACCTAATTATGTGACCAATAATCATTTCCCGTCCATAGTGACAAGTGCCATTCACCATAGGCAAAGGAACACTTGGCAAATGCGATTTTCGTGTCGAATTTCTTGGTGTATAACTTCCTCGGGAGCAGCGTGTGAAAATTGCACAGGTTCTGTAAGAGTAAAGTTAGGGTTTTCTGGATTTAATTTAAGATGTAGAATTAATTTTCAAAAAGGAACCTTCCTATGATTACGTACTGTGTAAAATCAACACTTTACACAAACAAGACAAACACAAACAAGAACAAAAACAAGATTTATAAAATTCTAGTTCGTGAACTAAGTGAGCTAGGTTACATTTACACCTTCTTTTGTAGATAAAAACATTTACTTTCACTGTGTATTTGAATTTTTATGTTAAATATTATAGTTTTAAAGTACTTAACTCACTAAAAATGTGTAATTTATACCTTTTTTATTTCAAATATTACGTGATAAATGATACAAGTACAATTAAATTATGTTGCACCTCTAAGTTGTCTTGGTGTAAACTGATATACAAGAACTAAAAAAATCGAATATAATATGTTCTTAACACAATGTTGCTCAAACACACACACATCACAAATGATAAAAATACTGCTCCAAAGATTAGATTATTTTCTATAGTATTGTACCCTAATCAATCAGTATTGAGAAAGATTGGCTCAAAGTGATATAACTCTAAATATATCAATATTCACGATAAATACACTGAAAAATAAAATGTGAAAAGTAATATAATCGCTCTTATACCATGAAGCACGAAAACCAGTGTGTGGAGCAATTACATGAAGGCTTTACAACTGGACATTACCTATATCTACATAAACCCTGGTAGTTATATCACTTTGCACCAAATTATCTCCGAAACTATAGTAGATAGAAGAACGTGAGTTAGACCCACAAAATCATATTTTTTCTCTGATAATATCTATGTAAATATCACAAAAAGGGTACAACTCGATTTGAATCACCCATCACAGGAGGCACAGTACTCTTGACATGGACAAATGTCCTGACGACGACGGTCCTATAGAAATAAAGCACTATTGAGTTTTTGAATTAGGTACAGTAGGTAGTAGATAATTAGGTAGGTACCTTCCTCATCCTATATTCCTATAATCTTTAAAAAAAGAATGGAAGCAATACGTTTTGTTGTTTATTGGTTGGTATTATTGTTGTAGTTGATAGTATTAGTATGCAAACATTTTGTAGAGCTAGTCGTGTACGACTAAAAATTCTAAAACGTTCTCTACCGAATTATTGCCAATTCTTATTTTTTACTCGAAATAAAAAAAAACACTTAGAAACATACCTACCTAATCTACAGTTCTACGACGACGTTGATTGAATACCGTCCTTGCTCCTAAATTTCCTCAAAAGACAGTGGTCAGCTCAAAGCACAAGTAGCCAAAACTACTCAACACTTAGCTAAATGCGATTTTCATGTCTTAAGCTTTTTATGGCCTCTTAAACGCTGTGAGAATTAGCACTTCCTTAAAGGATGTGCTGATAAAAACTGGTCGGCTTCAATTTAGAAGCCAGGATATTGTTTTTTGAAGAGCGGAGTAAGTGGCCCTTCCTGTTAAAGGGCCGCTAATTGAAGTTAAAATGTTCCTGATTTGACTTTCTATGGACAATCACACTTTAAGTAGATGTAAAAAGCTATGCTGAGAAAATGCCGTCAACGATGAAATAAAATTTTATGCTGTGTATTAAATGAAACGATCATGAGAAGTCAACAAAAAGTCGATGTACCTATTGATATTTGTGCCTTTACGATGTTTGGCATATTTTGTGACTTGAGCTGATCAGATTCTTTTGATTTTGAAGGAAGATAGAAACTGTGGTTTGATGGTGTTCATTAAATGGTTATGGTAAGTTTCTTTTGTTCAAAGTAGATAAACACAAAGCTTTAAATTAAAACACTTCGCACTATTTAACCATAATTTGGCGTCAAGCTTAGTAGGTACTTAAGTGTTAGTTATTCTCATGCCGTCAAAAATATATCTACGTAAACATTATCATCTATTATTTGCCTGTGAATAAGATTAAGATACCCGTACCATTATAATTATGTTATCCTGTCCAGCTGTTGCTTTTCGTAAATCCCTCATTTGTATTTATTATTCCTTTGCCAAAATTCACACTGACCTCTTATCATCTCGTTATTTAAATAAATAAATACACCGTGAACATTGGCACCTAGTTAATATCGTCACTTTGGTAACGTTCCTTTTCTGAAACTTTGAGGCGTGAACTCTTTTCATTTTACAAACTGTCAATGTCAACGTCCATATCAGCACCACGTATTTTGAGCTTTGATTCAAAGGTTTAGAGATAGTTTTTGATTGATTAGGTAGGTACAAGTGTAATGATAATTTGGTGTTTGACGGTTTTACCAACAAAATAATCCAAATTTCACGCGACACTTATTTGTTTTTCGGATGTCGGGTTCTGTACAAAGTGTTTGGGACTCGTGAGTTTTAACAGCGGCGGTTTTCTATTGGTTTTCACGGTTCTCTGGTTTTATTTGAGGTTGTACTTAATGCTATTGTATTGTCTGGTGAAGATGCTACGGATGCTTAGTTTTTGAGGAACACCTACCTACCTACATAAACAACAAATTAGTTTTTGCCCTTACTGATTTATACTAAAGATTATATTTATAAGATTATATTACCTATTATACAAACTATTGACATTATTATTATATTTACCATGATATTTACCATGGTTTGACCTATATTTAAATTTAACTTTAAACGACTTTAGTGTTAATAACCATGATGGATTTAACATATTTTATCACTGATTTATGTTCGTAGTTTTACAGACTAGGCAATTAACTAGGTACTCAGAATCAAATATTAGCCTATAAAATTAAATTACCTATAAAAGCCCTTTCGTGAGCTCAAACAAGCCGCCCCATTTATGCGAAATCATTGGAGCCCAGCCAGCGGCATCTTCAAGGGAATGTCAAATAGTTATAAATATATCCTTTGGTTTGCCGCACAGAACACGTGCACACGAGAATTGTATTGAAATTCGGCAAAGCTTTTGGATTTTACATAAAATGTTATACAAGGAGCACAGTACTTTACAATCTCTAATAGATTGTTGACCACGCGACAACGTCTACAACCTGAAAACGATAGGATAGCCTTTTTTGATCGAGACCAGAGGGGTGAGTCTATTTTACGTTAGTAACGAGACGTGATCGTGACGTCTCCTTTTTCCATACATTTTGGTATAGTGCGGACATGGAACTACGCAAATTCCATACTAAAAGGAGACGTCACGATGAAGTCACGATCACGTCTCGTTACTAACGTCAAATAGACCCATCCCTCAGGTCTCTTCCGTTAACAGGGGAACTTAAGCAGGGGAAAATCAAAAATATAGGCAATTCATAATTTTTTAGCAGGTATCATATAAAAGCAGGACTTACGGCATCAACGATCAGTCCTGCTTAGTCCACGAACGCGTTTTTATTATATTTTTATTGTTGTTCCATTTTATAGATCCATTTGTGTCTAAATTAAAATTTTATTTATGTAATATTTATTCGTCATTGGAGCAATGGATGCTGACAATGATGACGATGAAATTCTTGAACACATCAAATAAAACATCTAAATACTCATTTTTATACATGAGCATTCTTAAATTGCTTAGATATTCCTTAGAACAAAAAGGTGATTAGAACAAAAGGGAGACAAGAAGTAAATTAAAATTCACATAAAATCACTGAAACTTCTCAGACGCCACAGCTGCAAAACGTCCAATATGAATGATTAGGATGATTAGACACGGTCGCACAATGGCTAGTTATTGTATACCACTTTGTATTCAACCTAGATAATGTATAATTCTGCGACAAATAACGATAAGAATGATAGTTTTCAGGCAGCTGTGACGAAGGTAAGTCAACATCAATGTAACGGATCGACACCGTGTAATCGCGGATCGAATGGTAACTAACACATTTCAAGGATCTTGCAGGATAATGGAATTACTAGGATTTGAGGATGTTTGGCTTAAAGTTAGGCAAACAAATTAGTTAAAGTGTTTTGGCTATTGCGTTGTACTGGTTGTTTTGCTATACTGGCGTCAAGTGGCGTCGTTATCATCGGTCTCAAGGTCCCAACTTTACTGTTACCGCGTGCAATTTAAAACTTGAAAGAAAAAACTTGTAATATGACTTACATATGTGTGGTATGACGCATATTGGAAACAGTTAGACCACGGGTCAAGTAGCAGCCTGAAGACACAGCAGCCATGTACACATATAAATGTGCACTTAATACTTACCTAAATCCCGCTAAATTCCCTCAGAATACTTGATAAATAGCAATTTATAAAGTATTCTGAGTATTGGACAGCTGCAACGTTAACAACATGTCATACAATTATCCATATTCTGATTTCTAAGATTTCGCAACAAGCACAAGAAAACTATAATTCTTCGCCATCTGTGACGGAAGGTAAGTCAACATCAATGTAACGCGTCGCGACCGTGAAATCTGTCGCGAAATCCAAAAGCCGTCTCTAAAGCACAAACGCTAAATCAAAAGACGTGTGTGTAATACTGACACCCGTTCAGCGTATCAAATCGGCGCAGAAAGGCCGTACAAATCCCTAAGAAATAACCGAAAAACCGAAATTTTTCTGCGATTCGATACGCCGCGATTTCACGGTACCCTGTAACTGCTTACCTTCGACTTATAGTTAAAGATACAACTAGGTGTTGCACTTTTATGTGTTCCGCGGGATCGGAACGAATCTGACTTAGAATGACACCGATTTATCATTCTTAAACGTTGCCCGCGCTGCCTTTGTACCTTTGAATGGACATCCCTGGTCCTGATTAAATGTCACGTATTGGCACTGTTCTTTGGCACGTACACAGATATGTGGCCGTTAAGACCTACGGGGAAATTTGAGGTAGCCATTACGGTTTCTTTCAGGCTGTCTTTTATCAGCAGCCGTCATGATCATCATCATCATCAGCGCCTTTTCATATCTCTACTTCTGGAATTTTATGGAATTTTTATTCATGACATCCCTACAACAGAAATTCTAATGTTCGAAGACGGGACACTTATTACTCTACAGGCACAGTAGACCGCATGGAGTCTACTCTACACATTGCAGATAAAATATAACTCTTGCGAACCGCACTCACCCTGAAGAAGTCCCTTGTTAAGGGATGAAACGTTGGTGTTCTTCCAACACAAAGAAGGTTCTCGCTTACATCCGTAATTAATTCGTCAAAATACGATAGTTTTTATAGTAAAAATATAACTGTTTTTCTAATGTTTGTACGATCTGCAGATATTCGTTGCGTTTTCTGGGTGTTTTAATTTAGTCAGCTATCTAGAGCCCATAACACATGCTCTGCTTACTTTGGGGCTAGATAATGTTGTGTGCTTTTGTTCAGCATTTTTTATTTATTTATTTGTACATTGGCGATAGAAAAGTAAGACAGAAATGTGTTGGTGGAATAGCAGAATGAAACAAGCAAGACCATACCCGAAGTTAATTGTTTACATAATTTACTTGTGTACAGGCAAAGATATGTGATGTAGGCACATATCTTTGCCTGTGCCATTAAACTTTTTATAGTTAACACTCCTGACACAAAATATCTGTCGGCTTTGTATAATGAAATGACACAAAATAAGCTTCTAACGAGGTGGCTCATTATCAGAAACCATGTAAGGATCGGAAATTGAGAGCCTTTTAAGATAAGATGAGATCAAAGGCGCGAGATAAACTTGAGATAATGGCGGTAATTCGACTGCAATGTAGCGGTACTCTTTCAATAAGGCTTACATTGATTTTCAATGCATTTTGTCGAGTGATTTTTGAAGTGTTGAATCTTATAAGCACGGCCACAAAATAATATCTTGAATTTTTGGCACACTAATGAAAACAATTTGAAGTGAATGCCAAATGCTCGATCGATTATTTCAGCTAGGTCGATTACAGGCTATGAATAGGCTTGATAGTGGTTTAGTAGATAGGTGCCATTATGTTATTAATTATAGCTATCAAGAAAGACTCGAAAAGGTAAACCGCTAGGATGCGGGCAACTCAGAACCGGTGATTATAGCGATATTTGGCCTTTGTCCAGCAGTGGACTTCCTTGGGCTAAAGTAATTGTGATCGTAATCGTCTTGTTTGACAAAGAAAATTACAATCCAATAATAAAAACAAATTAGAACTAGTATTTAAAATTAAAACAATTAAGCTAACTGCAGACTGTTGCAAACAATCTACAGGTAGCTTAACTGATCCATATCAATACCAGTCGGAAGCGTCCCCAAGACGCTGGCTGCGCTGCCCCGCTGTATGGCAATGCTGATGCGCTGTGCCAGATATCCGCCAGCTCTCGGGTCACGCGTCGCGTCGACCAGACGCTCAGATAACTTTTTAAAAACCCGGAGAGCCTCGGTACCCCACGGACCCAGGGTCTCGACCCCAAAAGGAGCAAATGTGTAGGCTCTGTCGAGACCTGCATATTTGCGTCTCTTGAGATCCTCGGCCAAATCTGCCGCCGCACGATGGGAAGGTGCAAGTGTGTCGACGCATGTAGCGTCCCACACAATGGGCCTCCCCAACTCCCATGGGACTAGTGTAAATAATTAAATACACTAATTTTCAGATAAATTAGTGTGACGAGCCTGTGCAAAACACATGAGTGAACACACAACGGGCCTCCCCAACTCCCATGGGACTAGTGTCATGCCGTCAGGCCTCTTACCATCGTCACGCAACAGACCATTCGGTTCGAGAACTGCTGGTACGTTAACGGTGAAAAGGCTCGCCGGATGACGTCGTTAAGGCTGGCATGACGAGAACCGGCGGCCCTGGTACACGATAATCCGTGCTGACCAAGCTGTTCAGCACGGATGTGCTGTTGTGCCTCAATGACAGCAGTACCGCACTGGCATTGATGAGGCACGCAACACGTTGCACCCAACCGAAGACATGTTGCGATACGGAAAGTTACAAGATCCAATAAAGTGCCAGTGTTAAATGAAGGAAATGCTTGCAACCAATGTCGTGACTCCCATTTAGAAACGGCAAGAAGACGGGCATGATCCGCAGAGCTGGAGCATGTTTGTACGAACAATTCCGAGTCAACTCACACAGAGGCCCGTGCCATTGCCGTTGGGACAAAAGAGATTTTGGGGGAGCAGCATTGGGGCAAGCACTACGCCAAGCCGTTCGAGCTTCTAAAAATGAAGTTTTGAATGAAATTCCAGGTGGGATCATACAAGATGAATTTAAAAATTTTTCAACTAAAGTGCTGTAGACGGAAGACAGAATCGCTGGAAGGGCTTCTCTTGAATTTTTGCGTATACCTAAGCCTCCCAAGTTGACAGGCAGGGAGGCCTGCGACCATGCCTTGTCATCTAAATCGACATTCAAAACCGATGATAGAGTATTCTTTATTATGTTGTCTAAGCCTTCCAAGAGCTCACTGTGTTTCCACAGTTGACTACATCTCAAAGAATACGTAAATTTAGGTACAAAAAGACATAACCGAATTATTGTAAAAGCCATATGGCTATTAATTTTGAGCTGTCTGTCCGAAGTTTTGTTGAAATTTTGAATTCATCTACAAAGGACTGAAAAGACTCATCAAGAATTAGTGAACCAAGGAGGCGAAGTGAACATTTATCTACAACTGTTATGTTAGGGCCAAACTATTGAATTTTCCTATGATATATTCCTATGATATTGTTTGTCTACACAAGAGTCCGAAATAAAAAGCTTGCACTTTGAAAAATTTAATTAATAAAAGATATGTTCTTTCTAATTTTCAGTTATTCCAGGTACCTACCCATACGACTAGAGTAGTTAAAAGAATGTTGGTAACAAAGGCACAGATTATGTAATTTAATTTAACTTATTCCAGTTTTCCTCCTTAAAAATACCCTTAGGAGGGATTTGCGGGTTGAGATGGATTCTTTCAATACTCAATATATTTATTGTTGTCATCACATTGGCTTAATTTGTAGGTAATATATATGTAAGTATCACAATATGAACCCTATTGGGCGTAACAACAAGTGGAAGGTAGACCAAGGTTGGTTTTGGTAAAAATATGTAAGTATTAAGTTGAGTGGTAGGTACCTACGCGTACATGTCTGGTTTAAGGGAGTAACAATTATAAAGTTCGGAAATAAAAGAGTTAATTTTAACAGGACTGAGACAACACGTACAACTGTAACAATAATATAGATATGTAGGTACGCAAATTTAGTAAAAAAAGTTAAGTTTAAATTAGATCGTTGTTAAAATAATGTTTTTATATTAAATTTTGTAATTTTTATTATGTCAGTTTGTCTATTTTGTCATTTCAAAATTCATTTACGTTATAGTAGCATTTGTCTTTTAATCTGTGTATAAATGTTTTCAGCATTAATCAGTAGGTATGTCTAGCATTAATTATTGCTAGATTATTGCTAGCTCCAATATAAGTTGCTATAGTTGCACCGATCCCTGACCAGGTCGTACGTAGTAGGTAATTACAAATTACAATTTCTGCTTAGTTTGGGGCTACCTATATTGCTTGCTACTAGGTGAAATGCTCAGCTTTATGATTTATTTAATTGTTTGTAATTCAATCTTTATTCACCCTTCAAAATAATGGTTGGCTTGCCATTAGCCATTTTAAGCTTGAATGGACTGTCAAATCGGTCAACATGTAACTGCACCGTTTTAGTTTTTTTTTTTTTTTAATGGCCTTTATTAACAAAGAAAATTACAATCAAATTATAACTAGTATTTACAATTGAAACAATTAAGCTAACTGCAGACTGTTGCAAACAATCTACAGGTAGCTCAACTGATCCATATCAATACCAGTCGGAAGCGTCCCCAAGACGCTGGCTGCATTGCCCCGCTGTATGGCAATGCTGATGCGCTGCGCCAGATATCCGCCAGCTCTCGGGTCACGCGTTGCGTCGACCAGACGCTCAGATAACTTTTTAAAAACCCGGAGAGCCTCGGTACCCCACGGACCTAGGGTCTCGACCCCAAAGGGAGCAAATATGTAGGCTCTGTCGAGACCTGCATATTTGCGTCTCTTGAGATCCTCGGCCAAATCTGCCGCCGCACCAGCCCTTACGGATGTCCTCGGAAGATGGGATGGCGCAAGTGTGTCGACGCATGTAGCGTCCCACACAATGGGCCTCCCCAACTCCCATGGGACTAGTGTCATGCCGTCAGGCCTCTTACCATCGTCACGCAACAGACCATTCGGTTCGAGAATAGCTGGTACGTTAGCGGTGACAAAGGCCCGCCGGATGACGTCGTTAAGGCTGGCTTGACGA
Organism: Eupithecia inturbata; assembly: GCA_963662085.1. Classification (NCBI taxonomy): domain Eukaryota; kingdom Metazoa; phylum Arthropoda; class Insecta; order Lepidoptera; family Geometridae; genus Eupithecia; species Eupithecia inturbata. The sequence continues at coordinate 9,548,866 of OY759195.1, forward strand.
GATATCCGACCGGCGGCCCTAGTACACGATAATCCGTGATGACCAAGCTGTTCGACAGCAGTACCGCACTGGCATTGATGAGGCGCGCAACACATTGCACCCAACCGAAGACATGTTGCGATATGGAAAGTTACGGGATCCAATAAAGTGCCAGTGTTAAATGAAGGAAATGCTTGCAAAGTTTAGTTGAAAATTATGCCATGCACTGACTGCACTATCAGTGATAGAAAGCTTTGGTGAACCAAAGTTTATCACTTCAGATTCAGATTCATTTATTCCAATAAGATACATAAAGTACACTTGGAAAAGTCACAATAGGTACAGAATTAAAAATAAAATTAAATAGTAGGTACCTTTTCAATGTAGGCATAAAATCACTAGCAAGAACATCGTCAAATTTATAATAAGATTTTTCCAATAATAAGTTTCGTACTTTAATACTAAAAGCAGCATTTTCCATATTACGTATTTCTAAAGGCAACTTATTGAACAATTTTACAAAACGTTTATACCTATTTTGGCTAGTCTATGTTTTTGTAGACAAATATTATTTTTGTTTCTTGTATCATGTTTATGAATGTCACAGTTAATTTTAAATTCATTAGTATTTAATGTATTATAACGTCATTTAAGTCAAGTTAAGTCATTATTTGAAGGTCATTAAATATAAGTCTGCATGACTCTAGTTTTTTCATTTGCAAAATAGAATGTACGGCTCTCTTCTGCAGAATGAAAATTCTATTGACATGTGACGTGTTTCCCCCAGCTAAATCGTTCATTCATTTATTTCACCCTATAGTCATTATGGGGGTTATCAAAATAATGTTATGATTCAACGTGAGTATAATGAATCGGTCAGCGGAGAGGTCACACACTTGACGTCACCGCGGTCGTGTCGGTCTGGCTTTCCTTCGGAATATGAGGGAATAGAGAGTGCACCTGTGTTTGCAAACACACTTGTGCTCTATAAAATGTCCCGCCTACATTCTAGTCTAAACATGCCTAGTCTCCGTTGAGACTTGCCACCGTGGCTGAAATTCAGCTAGAAGGACATTAAAGAATCGGACCTACAGATCGATCAATCAAAACGTCTTCGTTGTTATGTTTTGGTTAGGTACATCTATAATTTGGTTCGTGAAGTTGTCTTTATACATGTGCTTGCTTCTGGCTGCGGTTGAACACTTTTCCTGGGATAACAATTATTCGGATTATGCTCTACATTTGTTTGAACTATGTTAAAAATATTTTTTCTGGGTATTTTCGATGTATAATCAAACACCTATATTATGTTTTGTATTAACACAGGCTCTGCTTACTTTGGGGCTAGATGATGCTGTGTGGATTGTCCAACATTATTTATTTATTAAGTACTAGCTGCTGCCCGCGGCTTCACACGCTTTTTTCCGGAATAAAAGGTAGCCTATGTCCGGCTCCGGGATACCATCTACCTCGCTGCCAAATTTCACCGAGATCCGTACAGCCGTTCTTGAGTTATAAATAGTGTAACTAACACGACTTTCTTTTATATATATGTATAGATCTGTCATCTAGTACCCACAAGTAGAGTAAGCTCTGCTTAGCTTGGGGCTAGATGATGCTGGGTGTATTGCCTATAGGATTATTTATTTTTATTTAATTTGTAATTTCATAAAAGCTTAGGTAACAAACATGCTCACTACTTCATAAACTCTCGCCATTTTAAAATTAGTATCATATTTTTTTAACTACTAACCTTTTTCTTATTCTACACAATTTTTGATTTCTACTTTATTATAGTTAATTGCTTGGTTGTTTTAATTTAAATTCACAATCTTTATTAGGTAGGATCGGATTAGATAGGTGTGGATACCGATAAGAAAAAAATTTAAGTTTATTTAATACATTTATTGAATTAGATCAAAATAAGAGATCAAACGAAAGTCATGACATTCTTAAAAAGATCAGTCTAAACTAATAGTACATTAAATCACTTAAACTAATACATAAAGCTAAACAAACATTACTGTGACACAATGGAAGAATTCAGCCAAAACACAAAATTAATCGGACATAATAAGTCACTTAGAACCAATCTTAAGCTAAAAAAAATTACCTAAACTTAAACTACATTGGCACATTCGGCCTACTTGTACTACACACAATTTACATAAGTTTCATGCAAAGATGACAAATGTAAGAGAAATTTAACCAAAACAAAAGAGTAATCCTTAAAACTAATTAAAGCTTTCGAACTGATATGCGATGATATCAAAACACGACGAAAAACAAGAGATTGGAAGATTCCTGTTTTTCATCGCAATTTCTAACCTAAGATAATTCATTTAGAGAGCTCTTCGTTAATTTTATATAAAATCTAATTAAAGCTTCGTCCTTAAATATATTCTCTGATATCACAGTCAATATAACTCTTTTACAAACTAATGGAAGACATTCGATCGAAAACACGAAAAGACACAAATTCAAAACAAATACAGAAAGAAGTTAGGGAGATAGCCAAAAGTGGTGCGTTGATTATACAGTGCAGGTCTCATTAAAGCTGTCTACCAAAACTTGTGACAATTTAAAACTAAAAATGACCCATGAGATATCACCTCGATACACACTAGATCACAGGCTCTACTCTAAGAACTATATCACAAACGAGGTAATACCTCGACGGGTCACATCACTAAGTCTAATGGAAGACGTTGGATTTGCGCTATGGCAGCGCGCACTAAAACTAGCTGATGGAAGACACGATTTTGTTTTCACTGCATCTTTTACCGAAACGAAAGAAAGAGAACTGGAGAATTAGTAGAGTTTACATACGAGACAGTTGTGTTGTGTTGCTGTGTAGCAGATCTCGCGAACTTCGTTGGCCAAGTTGTCGTTGACCTCAGAGCTTTCGATCAGCTCGAAGCGGTTGTTCAAAATTTTCTGGTTCTCAGCATTGTCGTTGTCTTCAACCGGAATCGGTTTGACCGGCTCCACAGGGTAGAAGTAATCAGAGAAGGGCAGCAGAAGTGGCTCTTCAGAGTAGGCAGTCTTGTTCGATGGCAGATCGGTGCGAGGACCCGCGTTGGAGATCAGCTCCCCAAGCTTGGACCAGCACTTGTTAAGATTAACCCTCGTGGAAGATGTCAACTTGCGAGGAAGCCTTGGTTTTAAGCTCTGTAAAGATAAGAGACCATTTTTAGATACTTGGTTGATCACGAATGCAAGTTTTGTGTAAACAAAACTGTATTACTGCATGCAATCGTACAAAAAACCGGTTGTGTAAATATGAATGTCCTTACCTGTCGGTTTAGAAGCTTGGCCCAAGGTGACCTCGGCGGTGATACCTCCTTCGGCGGGGATTGTGTTTCATCCTTAGCCAAACACATGATAACTATTGCTATATTTACAAGTTACAACGAACTTAGTCTAGCGTACTACTACGTATTTACAAAGTGTAAAGAACGGGAGAGAGACGACGTGCGCGCGCGGTGCGTGAGTCGGGAATGATTGAATCAGGAAGGGCGCGTGAGTTTATATAGAAGGCAGGGAGCGCGAGCGCAAACGCGTGCCCGGGAGACGAGAGCACTATTCTATATACTGTGTGGCGGGTTCTCGTACAAACTTCTACGTATTCTTGGCAGCGGGCGCGCGCTCAGCACGCGTTACCGGTAGCGCGCGCTCAGAAACCCGTTTTACCAACGACTTCTACGAATAGAGGCTTAGAGCTGAGATTGCTCCCGTAAAGCCTTATTGATGTGTACGGAGTAATTGAAAATGAGTTTTAGTTTTATTTTACATCTCTGTAATAGAGTTTTGATTGATGTTAAGAAGCTTAATCTATGGATCTTGTTTGTGATTATGATCTTTGAGTATCATCTTCCATCATTGATGTGCTTGCTAGAGCGTACTATATAGTTATTCTGTGCTAGAGCTTAATGACGCTGGTTTAATGTTTCGTTTTCTGATTCTACTAGTGATTTATTACTTTTTGTTATACCTTTCTAGACACTGTTTCTTGCCTTTTCGTTATTTAAAGTGATTTGTTTTTGATATCTCATAATTATACGATTTTGTAGAACCTGCTCTTAATATAATAATTTACAAAATTTACGTAAGAGAATATGTTTCTAATAGTTTTCGATGCTATCTAATAATATATGCAATGCTTAAGAAGATTGTCCGACATGGACATGATGTTTCCTTCTACGGAATGAATTAATGAGAATTAAACGTTTTTGCAGCAAAACATTCAAGTTAACATAGGTACCTAAAAAGAAGCTCCGTTTAAGTTCATGATAATTGAACCTTATGGCTTGGAAACAAAATCTATCTTACCATTTACATTTGCTTCCATGTAACTCTCCAAGAAAAACTGTAAACAAAACGACTGGCACCTATCAATCGAGCCTTTGGCAATCACATCCTGGCGGAATCATTAGAAATGCGTAACATTCAATAACCAACTCTAACATTATAGCAATACAGTTTCCGGCCCTCTAACGATTTGCATAGAGCCGGCGATCTTGGCAGAATAAACAGGACTATCTGTAAGTTATGTGAATCACGGGGCAGCTGGCCGCTGGATAGATAAGTTCCGCTTAATACGTTATCAGGCAGTCTGTGAGAATGGCTAACAAAGTTGCAAAAGCAGAAATTGGTGAGATCAGTCTGTGCAGTGCAAACTTATTATACATATTAAAAGAAATATACAATTTTGGGATGTAGACTATCCACCAAAAGTATACATGAAAAGCCGAATCTTGTAAGCTTGACTTTGAACAGTCCCTACAGAGCTTTTCAAGGTCACGAGCTTTTTTTGCTGGCATAGTTTCGTTATTAGTTATATATTTAGCATAAAAAGTTTTTCAAGACGTTTATGTTGAGTGATTTTGGATAATACGATCATCTCTTCATCCCACTTCTAGCTGTAGGTGAATGAAATTAATTCTTTTATTTTATAGTGAATTAAAGTCTACTATAAAATATAATCCTCAGTACAAATAATAACCTAAAACCTAGAAAACACAAACTGAGCTAGCTAATTTCCACAGGCTACAGTCGCTTCCTGCGATTAAATCGCCATGTAATGCGCCTGCGCCTGCGAATCACGTACAGCTCTGATAAATCATTTCCCCGTCATATGACGGTGAATTATATTAATTCTAGATGCTGTGATTATACGACGAACAGGATTTGAGGTTGATAGGGGAATATATCAAGAATTATATGATAGAAGAGGCTTAAAGGGAAAATATTCGGTTTGCAAATATATTTTTAAGATTTTTATCTATTTCTGTGATTTTCGTTGTCATTTATTTTCAAAAAATGTTAACGCAATAACATGAGCTTAAAGCGATACTTTTATGGTAGTAACGTTAAGAACTATACGTACGTACTACAATTATGAAAAGAAAATTAGTGGTTTCGAAAAATTTCATGTAGGTAATTAATTTACCTAATGTAGATGTGGTTCTACGAAATTCGTAGCAGGTGCTACGCGCTACGATTCAGACTAAATTTTTCTACTATTGTAAAGCTACATCACCTTTCCTAACTATATTAACGCCCTCTTTTGAAGGAAAAGAAGAAGAATCTGAAGATTGATCAATATTAAATCTACATACTGTACCTAAAACAAAACTGAACAGAAAACCCATTACACCACAATAGTCATACAAGATTCTATCAATCCAATAAGCATCGGTAAATATGTATGATCTATCTACTGAAATGTACAGTTAAATAACAATAAACTGAATTATTTAAAACGGACGCATAAAAAACAGGACCTGTTGAAATAACGTCATAAATACTCGTAAACAACGTCGTCGTTATTCTAACAACCAGGATTGCATATTATTACAAACGGACGTAATAAGTTTTATGTAGATGATAGATAACATTTACATAAATAAGTAGGTCAAAGGATTATAATATAAATTTCCGAATATTAAAGATTTTCATAAATTTATAAGTATATACTGTCGGTTTTTAAGAGGTTATTTATAAATATTGCAGTAATGTATAAAATTCTTATTAGAATTCGTGAAAATTCTACTAATTCCTTGTAATTTTTATACTAGAAATAAGAATAAACTCGCAGTGCCCACAACTAGGCTACACAAGTTGAATGTATCTTTTAAAGGACAATGTATACGCTTCTACAACAAAATACCAAATGAGTTGAAAAAATTATCAAAAATGAATTCAAATAAATTGTCAAACATATCCTTTGTAAAAAGGCTTTCTACAAAATATCAGATTATCTAGAGGATAAAAAGCTTGGGACAAGTTTTGCTCTAACTCGAAAACTAACAATCTAACAAGGTAAAGGTTTCTTGTTCGCTTCTTTTCTTTACATTAAAAATATTGAAGTGAGCAAAAATCAAAGTGATCACTTAATTTTCTAGTTTTACTTATGTAATTTGAATTTTGTGATGTGTCCAAGAGTCCTGTAAGGTCTAAAGGAAATAAAGCACTTTGAATTTTGAATTTAAAATTTTAAATGTTTTAGAAATGTTCACTGACTCAGAGAGGAAAATCATTTTAGCAAGTTTGTCGTTGTAAGTTGTAATTTAGTTTTGTTTGTATATGAACTTTATTTTGTGCAGAGCATTCAGAGCTTCAAAGAAAGCTACGAAGATATTCATATCACGGCAATGCAGCCAGCGTCTTGGGGACGCTTCCGACTGGTATTGATATGGATCAGTTAAGCTACTTGAAGATTGTTTGCAACAGTTAGCTTATTTGTTTCAATTGTAAATACTAGTTCTAATATGTTTTTATTTTATCATTGTAATTTTCTTTAGTAATAATGGCCATTTATTAATATCACGTAACTTTATTGCAGTATTCTGACACATCTTTATCTAATGCCTATAGAGGTATATATAGATGTCCCTGGCTCTCTAATATCTGCCTAATTTCGAAGTCGTTCGTTTTGATAATATTATTGATGATTAAAATTAGATTAAGTTCTTTAGCCTTCTTTTTTTTCAGAAATGTTGTAACTAAACCTGTTTTTGTTTTGTAAACTCGTTACTTTAATTATCCTCCAGCACACATCATGTCAACTGACACTCTCAAGAATTCTACACATAATACTTTCGTCAAAGAAAAAAACTTCGACCACAACCCGACCACGTGCAGCCATTATTGAAAAAAGAATATAAAATCTTATAATTTTTTGTCCCCTCTCCACAGAGGGTAGGGTTACAAATGGAACTTTGTATAACGTTATATCAAACTATGCATTTGTGTGCGTGGTAGTACTTTTCTTTTTAACATACCTTAGTGCCTAGTGTGCGTGCATTACCTTATGTGTGTGGATCGTAAGTGTGATACGCACACGACTAAAATCCTGTTCATTTTACTTTAGGGAGGGTTTTTGGGTCTTAAATATTTTCTATGATCTCATTTTTTTGAGTGAAAGTGTTGAAATACTTTCGTTGTTCTTGTAGCTGTATTTGCACAGTTTTTTAACATGCGCATGTCCCATCGACATAAATGAAAATCTTGTGCCTTTTCGTTTTTGTTTCACGTTTGAATAGCCCTATTTGCTGAAATTGGGCTTTTTTGCCATAAAATATTAGACTGAAGCTGAAGGTCTTCACTGTGCTTTGTTTTTAGAAACGAGTAAGTCCAAAAATGTATTTTCTTACCGTAGTAACTATTTAATTCCGCATTTAGACTTACTCATTAATGTCTCATCTCATTATCAGCTCCTTGAATCCCAATGCTGGACTAAAATCTGATTATTACAATAATACCATGAAATTAATGATGTTGTTACTATGAATAATAGTAACAATTACTATGAACTATGAAAATTAGATTAAAAACTTAATCTCATTCTTATTCGATACAATTATTATTTACCCTTGCCTTATACAACCAATACTTATTTTATCAGGACATTCCTAAATGCATTAATTCTATAAATATGAAATATTAAAGTTATCAATCTAACAAGAACGAACCCAAATAATTGTAACACCCTGACAGGGTTTCTATGCATTATATACGATTAAGACTAGGACTAAGACCTACTCCTAAGAACAATACCTGTTGCATAAAATTACAATAATTATGAATATAAAATTCCCTCTTAAAAACTTTAATGTAAAAGATTTTAATGTAAAAAAGTACCTACCACGTTATTTAGTAGGCCTTTGCACAATGCAAAAAAAATATTGTGTTATTAACGAAGTTGTGTTTTGAATGTTTGTTTTATTACTTCAATGAATACATTGTCATACAGAGATTCAAATAGAGACAATTTCCATCGTCTGGCGCCCACGCGACCTGCGTGTGCGCCGATATACGGGATATGGGCAGGAGTGTTGTCACAATCACCATTGTTGTGCCGCTGCCACTGACTGAATATGGGGTTTTCTTGTAAAAAATACTTTATATTTTGCCTAATAATATGGTTTACCAACTCTTGGCGACTTTTGACTAGGATTACCTAATCACTGCCGTTTTTTATATTTTTTTTGATGCACATTTTTGCAGAAGAATCGATATTTTTTTTAAATTTGCGTTGTCAATTTTATGCGCACAATTTTTTTTATGAGACTACGTATATTTGCTCTATTCAACTCTGATCCATTTCGTTAATCCATTAATGGATCAGTTTCCACTTTTTTCCACTCGTATCCACCGATGGATTAGTCTCCACTACAAGTTCCACTCTGATTTGTAACTATGAAGTCCTAAGCATTTTTATGAAATCAATTTTGTTTCCGTTGTAGTGTTGTAGCACTAGGGGATAAGCCACGAAAATATTAATAAACAAATTGAATATTTTCATGCAGGTAAATAATATAACTTAAATAATATAACTTTTCTACTTTACCAGTAACAGTAATTCAGTATTAGACACGTAAGGGCCCATACACACGTGTCTTCGTTGGGCGCATGACACTCATTTAGATTATCAGCTCATTGTGAAGGGCCCATTCAATCAGAATTTGTATGCACAGCTTTATTCAAGCTGGAATCTATATTGGATATTAATAACTTATAGACATTGTGCTTCAAAATGTTTCTTAGACATACTTTGTAATGCTAAGTGAGTTCGTTTCTATGCGGACGTGTTGTACAATATTTATGTTGGCAATCAAAACATATGGCCATTGTTTAAATCTATAAAGTTGGACGATAACATCAAAATACATATATGCAAGGGAATGAGGTAGCTTCATTTTATGAAAGCAATACTCATATACATGACGTGTCATAAAACCTTATGAAATGACCGACTATATTTTAAATTTTATTGGCAAAAAGTCATCACGATCGTTATCTTGACATTCTGCTACAAATCCAAATAAAAAAGGTGAATAAAATATAAATTCAGGCTCTATTCATTCCAATTGTGTCAATTCACATAAAATGTAATTCAATATGGCAACACTGCGGGTACTTATCATACTGATCGTCGATAAAAACAAAGCGAAAACAGGGTTCCTGTGATCGTAAAATAATTATGCGAATAAATCAAACCATGCACACATGCTTATGTTCTAAAACACATGCATGTGCAAGAAAGTATAGGTAGGTAGGTACCTACTTACTTACTAACACCTAAGAGCTGTGTTATAAAAGCTTGCTCAGTCATTGAACTATGCTTAAGTAACGTTTTTCTATGGCAAAAGCGTTACTCAAGCGTAGATCGATGTCTGAGCGAGCATGGTTTCATAATATGGGCATACGTGTGTAATCGTGGTCGACAGCGGGAGTGTGAGCTATTTTTGCAGCTTTCATAGTAAATTAACGTATTGGTACTATACATTTCAAATCCCGGTAGCCTTCAGAAACCAGGACCTATGTGGTCTAATTCGATACCACGTTTGTCAATCTCGAAAAAAGATGTTTGTCACGTGGGTATATAGTTTAAAACTAAAAAATATGAGCTAGGGATTTTATAGATGGACTGGATATATATGTGTAAGATTTGTGTTGTAATCTCCTATATGCTTCAAATTGGTAGCTTTTATTTTCTAAAATTTGTAGAGCTTTGGACAATCTCCCTGCCGAGTGCCGACCGAAAGGGATACAGGGATTTTTAGTCAATAAACCTAGCGACTATTGGATTTTAAAAATCTTAAAATCCAATAGTCGCATATTTAATCTTAAAATCCAATAGTACATATTTCGTTTTTGTAATCCCTTACACGCGTCTTACCGTGTTTCACGTGGCAGGAGTGCGAACTTCAATTACATTTTCAAACTTTTGGAGTTTTGGTCATAGGGGACTCTAGATTTAAGGATCTTCATTGGTACTCGCCAATGAGGAACGTAAAATTTAGATTTCCTAGATTTCTGGAATCTTTAAAAAGATTTGTGTTTTTTCTAACCCCTACACGCGTCTAATCGTGTTTCGCGTGGCAGGCGTGTGTGCTCCTCCGTTAAGGGGCGCAGGTGTTGTGTTCTGAATGACGCGCCGTGGGAACACACCACAACCCTGAGTTCCCAGGCTCACCTGCCACCTGCCGTACTACGCATAATTCGAGTAAATGAACGGTAGTGACCACGTGGGTTAAGGAGTTTTTTGTCGCGGAAGACGGTAGCATTTGGGATGGATTAATTTTTTAAATTCAGAGACTGGTCCTGGTTTGGGACACTTTTGTGCATAGAAACGGCATGCTGAAACAGCGTAATCCCAAAAAGACATGTGTAAATCTTATCAACATTTAGGTTGATAAATAAAAACTCAAGTCTCTAAGAATTATTTTTTAATAATTTGATTGTAGAACTATTTCTGTTGTTGGAATTGTAAGTTTTACTTAGAGGCACGAGATGGGGCAGGTATTATTAGGCAGAATAATAATAATTGGTCAAAAAGTTGAGATTGTCCTATTCAACGCAAAGGTAAAAAAAACCCAAATAATGATTATAAAGAATTGTGGTATTATAAATATTAATATAAAACACGTGTTTTAATTGTATTCTAGTTATGTGAGACAGGAACAAAAGATAGAACATAAAATTTTTTCAGAAAAAAGCTTTGAAACTGTGCTTACGTAGTTTAAAATTCTCAGAACCACATACAGTCACGTAACGAACCAAAATGTATGAATATTTAACATTACAAACGGGAGCCCATTTAGTTATAGAAGATTTCACCGAAACAATCGATTAAAATAATAGGTAAGACGAGAGCTTAATCGATGCTTCTCATAGATCGATCGGTTATGAGGCAGAACGAATTCGGAGCATTTAAATTAGAAGAGCCGTTGATAATCGATCCTGGACTTACGCAATCGATTCATGATCCAATCTACAAGTAAAAATATTCAAACTGATTGATTTCACGAAATCTCTTGTATTTTTATTAAAAAAAAAACTAGTAACTCATCCAAATACTAGGTATTTGGATGAAATTACATATTTTGTACATAACCAGACTATTAAAGTGAAGGTCTACAAAAGCTTCCTTTAGAAAAAATCTAAACAACCGCACGTGATTTCAATTGCTGACAAACTCCTAACGCACGTCACAGGTCACAAAACCATCATTTTTGTCTGTTGTGATTGTGATGTTATTGTTTACTGAAGCTCCAGCCCCTAACTAGCCAATTACTCCACCCTCCACAAAACACTGCCGTTACTAAAGACCACTCAAGTCACAGTACAAGTTGATAGCTACAGTCAAACCCAAAACTGAGCGGCTCAGTCCAGCGTTTTTAGCACTGAAGCAAAACAAAATGTTGTCCCATAGCTGGCGAAACGTCTAGTTGTTCCTCCACACTTCTGGGTCTATAGCAATTTTTATAGTAGACGCAAATGAATGAAGGTTGGTATAATGTTTTTAGCATAAAACCTTAAGAATTTGCATTAAGGTACCATATCCACTGAGCCACCCAAATTAATTTGGCTTTTCCAGTTTCCCCTATTTTATAGCTATTTCTATTTTAAAATGTGTATAACATGGGAGAAGCCACTGACTCCCTAAGTCTCCTCATTGATTTATATTATTCCTATCCATTCAAGGTTGACTGGGAGAGACCGCTCTTGAGCGATAAGACCGCCAATTATAGCTTATTCTTAATTATTATTTTGTAAATTATTTCTAAGTTAAGTGTGCAATAAAGTATTATCTATCTATCTATCTACTCTATGTTTATTTGTGTCAAAATAAATGATTTTTACTTTCCTTAACCCTAATAACAAAACTACCGATGAATAAAGGTCACTTTTAATGCCATATCCAACCGCTGTCTAACAAAGCATAAAATAACTCATTTCGAATCCTTACACACCAACTGAACATCAAATACCCAACGGTCGGTATTGTGCATCGACGACGCACACGCTCCCCGTTGACCTTTCCGGTTCCGGGGCCACTTGTCCGGGGCACTTGTAGTGCCTTCTTGTTCCGGTTTTTGTTCACTTGTTCCGGTGTGTGCATTATGACCGTTGATTCGACCCCCTAACGTTTACGGTGACCGTTTTGACACGTGACTGTCACGTGGCTGAACAATGGTATTGTTTGATTGAAAACGCTTTTGAATGAAGTTAGGGAAATTATCAGTATAAACGTTGATAATTGAAACACCTAAGCTTATAAATTTTACCCAGTTGTATCGGTTTTATGGTGAATACCTTAGCCAAAGCTTACTTACTAGTATTCTATCTTACTAGTATTTTCTGCTTGCGGCTGCGCACGCGTTGTTTCTATAGAAACGTTTAAATAATAATAATATAATATATTCTTTATTTCCAGACACGAGATCCATAGTATAGGTAAAATACAATTCTACTTAAACTAATAAAAACTAATACACGAAACAAAAATAAAACAAATCAGAAAGAGCCTAAGTCAGAAGAAAATAAAATAATGGTTTTATCATTAAAGGTTATCCCATGGGAACTACTATGGATGCGTCCAGGTTAAGTAACATATTATATAACTTATGTAATATAACACATTAACATTTAATTTATATGATAAAAAGAAGTACAATGTGACCTACATCTTAACAAAATTACAGCCCAAACCGTTCAGTAGTTGTGGCATGAAAAAATTACAAACATACATCCATCCAAAGTTTCGCCTTTTAATATTAGTATGAAGAATGGTGTGATGGTAATCGATTTTACGAACTACATAGTTTGAAACTGAAAAAAGCAATGCTGTGGGTGGCCCACGCACAACTATCATCAAAGTTGATAAAAATATCTATAATATTGTGTTTTTTAAAGCTATCGCCATAAAAGGCACCGCCCACTGCAGTCACCGGCAAGTCATCAGCTTCCAGAACTCGTTAAGATTATTAAAACTGTAGCAAGTACAATTACAGTTTGATTAGGTGTATCTAATCTATTTAATCGTGCCGCGTTCGTGGCGCAATAAGCAAAGCAATAAGCTTCTATTGCAATGCTTTGAATATTTTCATGTAGCTCGATAGTTTTAAGTACTTTTTTGAGTATTTTAATGGTTGTGGAGAATGCTCGTTTCATGGTTTAAAGGCCGAAAAGACTTCATGTGCGTTTTTAGTGGAGCATGGTAGCGGGTGCAGCATTAACTTGATTGATTTGACATTAAGCCGGGTGCCGACTGGTGTTATGGGGCGTAATGTTTAAATCACAGCGAGCATGAAATTTTATTCAGTATCATAATGAAGAAATTCAGATACCCATAACCCACAAAATAATAACTAGGAAAATAACACAAAATAAAATCACAGTATCCAAGTTCAATAACTTCTATGGACGAAGAACTATAGAATTATAATATAGTGAACGCTTTGCCACAGAACATCAAAGAAAAACTTAATGATAATAACTATAAACGTTTGCTCCACAAATATTACCACGAACAGCTGCAGAGTGACTAGGAGGTAGCTTTCTACCCCCTGATTTAGTTGGTGACGCAATCATCAATTTGTGCCACTCACTGTAAAACTAGCAACAATTATATCTATGTAGGTACCTATAATATGCCGTACATACCTACCTAACAAATATTATTTATATAAATATATATGTATAATATACATGCGCGTTGATTCTAGTAAGAAAGTATGAGCTGCCTTAAAATTATATACATACCTACCTACCTGTTTGCAAGAAGTTTTTCAGTGAAGTTTTTCTGTTTTGACTTTAATTATCTTTTCTATCCAAACGCAACGTTATATATAAACATAAGTACAAAACGAGTGTGAGCACAAATACAAACCAACGCTGGTTTAATAGTGCAATATCAGCTAAAATATGTACACTTTCTATAAATAAATATTCTATTCTATTCTATTCTATTACGCCATGTGCCGTCTCCGTCCGTCCGCCCGTCTCGTTACTTGTTGCAAACGCCTTTTTCCCCGTACTGACTGCAACGAACTACGAACGCTAGCTATGTTACACGTTACATTACGCCTTGTAACACCGGTCAGTACCCAGTACATACCGCAATGCTTGAAAACGAAAGTTTTCAACCAGTGCGTTCTACACGTTTTGTATGACCTACGGAGCTGAGACGTGGACGCTCACGGTAGGGCGGGTCCACCAGTTTAAAGTCGCTCAGCGAGCTATGGAAAGAGCTATGCCGGAGTTTCTCTGAAGGATAGGATTCGTAACTAAATTCGTAAATACATCCGACAGAGAACCAAAGCTATTAACATAGCTCAGAGAATTAGCAAGCTGAAGTGGTAGTGGGCCGGCCATATCTCGCGAAGAATCGACAACCGCGGGATAAACGTGTTCTCGCGTGGAGACCGGGACTCGGCAAACGTAGTGTGGGATGCCCTTCGACCAGGTGGGATGACGATCTGTGAAAGACTGCGGGCAGATGCTGGATGCGGCAAGCTGAAGGTAGGGCGCTATGGCGCTCATTTATTTATTTAAATACTTTATTGCACACATTTAACAAAAGTATACAAATGGTGGGCTTAATGCCGATGGCATTTTCTACCTGCCAACCACACATTGTAGAAATAAAACAAAAAGGCGTGCTATAATTAAACTAAGCTAGAAAAACTACATTAATTTATATTAAAACTTGCACTATATAATAATATATATCATTATGTGAGACCTATGTCTAGCTGTGGACTAAGATATGTTGATGATGATGATAATAACAACTAATATGCTTTAAGAGTAGGCTGTTATTAATTACAGGTAATATTTATTTATTTATTTATTTATTTATTTATTTATTTATTCAAAAATATTGTTAGTACACTATCCTTACAGGTACACCTAATGCGATAGTGTACTATCTATAGTCACAATAATCCCTAAAATCTAAGTCACCTTTGGTCATCAATATTTTAACACAATTACTAATTACAATTAACAATATCATTTTCAATTTTAACATAATTATTACCATTACACCAAATAATTCTAATACAAAACAAAAAATTAAATTTAATAATAACAAAATAAAATAAAATTAATCCAATAATAAATCATTCATCAAACCATTAAAATCACATACAATAAATAATAACGCCCTTGCCAACTCGTTCAGGGAGCAGTAAAACACGTCCATCCGCTCTGCCAGTGCATTGAGTGTGCGGATGCATCGCGTCAAGGGAGCCTTTTGCAGAAGGGTAGTTCTCGCTCGAGGTAGAGCAAATAGGGTGGGCCGCCTCCTCCGGTGCACGAATTCCTTCGGCACATTCAGCTTCAGCTCCTCCAAAATGCTCGGATTATAAATAACCCCCCGAAGAACCTTCACCACATAAACAGCCAGTGCTGCGTCCCGCCTTACTTCCAGCTTGTTGTATCCAACCATGCCTAAAACAAACAGGGTTGGATACAACAGCGGGTAGAACGGGTAGACGCCGTAGAGCTTTAGGTACAGGTAACGGGTGAACTTATTCTGAATGCGCTCTACCATTCCGCTATATTTGGCCTCGTGTGGAGCCCATATCACGGCGTTGAACTCTAGATGGCTTCTAACCAAAGCGTCATATAGAGCTCTTATTGCTCTCAAATTGGTGAAGGTGTTTGTTTGCCGAAGAACAAACCCAAGAGTTTTGAACGCCTTTTTGCAAACGTTGGTAATGTGCACTCGGAAGTTCAGGTCTCCATCTAGGTGAACCCCTAGATCCCTTACCGAGTTCACTCTCTCCAAGTTGGAACCGTTCAGTTGGTAAGTGTAGTGGAGTGGCGTCTTTGCTCTACTGAACGTGATTACTGAGCATTTACTGGCGTTAAACTGTAGTTCGTTCCTACGACTCCACTCCCCCACTCTGTCCACATCGCGTTGAAGGCGCTCGCAGTCTGTTTGCTCCTTGATCGGCAAGAGCAATTTGAGATCATCCGCGAAGAGCAAGCATTTGGCGTCCTTGACCACCGCCGGAAGGTCGTTAATCATAATGACGAACTGAAGCGGGCCCAGATTACTACCCTGACTCACCCCCGTTTTTGTAGCGTAAGCCTCGGACTTGCACCCTGCGTAGTCGACATACTGCTGCCTGTCCCTCATGTAACTCGCGAAGAACCGCAGCAGCTTGGTTGTGCAGCCGATCGTCGCCAACTTCTGAAGCAGTATGTCATTGTCGACCATGTCGAATGCTTTTCTGAAGTCGAAGTAGGCGGCGTCGACCTGCACCCCTGCGTCGACGTGCGGAAGCATGTAGGTCATGGAGTCTAGGAGGTTGCTGGCGGTGCTACGAGCCGGACGGAACCCGTGCTGCGCATCAGACAAACGAGCCACGACCTGCTCTTGCATGCTGCGCTGCACCGCTGACTCGAACACCTTTGCCACTGTCGAAAGAATAATATGATTCTGACAGAAGACAAGTAGCCTTAGATAATTATGAGGCGCTGAGATTCGGGTGAATATTTTCAAAGACAAAATATTTCAACAAGATTAGATAGAATAAAAACCTACCAATCAAAATAAATAAAATAAAATATTTTGAGATATCTTCTCACATACTTAACCAAAGTTCCTTATTGTGATTTTATGTTACGTCATTGTTATCATATATTTTTTTCTACTCTGAGTGAAGTTTATCTATTCATAGAGAAGTTCAGCCAAGTCGCAAATAGGACTTTACTAGAAAACATTTCTAAACAAGCCCTAAAGCTTCTATTTTTAAAGTAACCTATGCAAATTACCACCAATCAGGAACAACATCAGTGAAGCAAGCAACCAATTCATAACCGGCTCTAGGGCTGTCCCCAGGCTAAATGACATTTCAGATACTGCATAATTACGCGAGCTTGTTCTCTTTGTACGTAATTATAAGGACCATAGCCTGTAGGGGGTAATCATCAGTTTACCTGTCATACTTACCGCTTGCTACTGGGTTTCTCAATTTGCTAAGGGTGAGTTGGTGTGGAGTGTTCCGTATCAGTGAAAAAAATAGAGATTTTATTCGGTATACTTACGTATTTTATTTTCTTTGTTACCCGTGTATTTTTAGATTATTATTTGCATTGTTCACATCATAACTGAAGAGAATCTCGAAATAAGTTGTGTAGGGCATCAAGAATGATTTTTCAGAAAAGTTGTACCTACTGGTTTTTCTGTAGTTTTTCCTAAAAAGATGCCAAACAATCTAACAACGAAAATCATATCTGCTGAAAACTTTAAAAACTTGTCAATGTAATAGACTCTACATACCTAACCCGCCGACATGAAATACCTACTGAAATAAATGAGGGGCGTTGACATTTCAGTGTATGAACAATGCCTACATTATTCACACACTGAAATGCAACTGACAGTGTTTTTTCAACTCGTGGCAAATCATATTGCTCAATCCTATCCTACTAATATTATTTTTTTTTATTTTTGTGAGCTGAAATTTCACAAACATCGAACTGTGATTCCCATCCTGCAAGCCCAACGTGGGGATTACGGCCAATTGATGAAAGCCAACAAGGCAAGGGGATTCCTGCATCAGTCCCAGACCATTATAGGATGTTTTTGAAAGATCTGGACCTGGAATAACATATGGGCTACTTATTACCTATAAAAATGCATTCGAAGCCGTTAGCAGAATCTAGTAATAAAATATTTCTCTGTTCAGTGAGTTTTTAGTTTCGCCCCATGACTACGGAACCCCGTAAACGACTAAAAACATATTTTTCTTCTATGTTTACGATGACAGTCAAAGATAGTGTACACGTATGGATTACGAATTCCACTGTATGATTATATTCTCTGATCTGTAATTATGAAGTACATATCTGATATACATTTGGTTTATGGTAATAGTACACTATAGTAATTTAGAGATAAGTAATGTGCTTTGCTGGTTTATTGCTTTATTTTACAATCTTAATTGTCATAGTTGTCCTTTAAAAACTGCCACCACTTTGAATTATAATTATTCTGTACCTGTGTATGAAACTGAACTCCTTACGGTTTATGCGATTGTAATGGATTTTTTTGTGTGTGTTTGAGACCCTGGATGGTTTAGATTCAAATAAGGCTCGGTAGACCGAATTGTATACACATACCTAGTATAGAAGGGAAAGGAAAGTCCCTATGCGTCGCACGAGGTTGCGCGTTTGATTCCCGCCTCAGGACTAATGTTTGTACGATATGCAGATCTGCAGTTCCGAAAAACAAAACATTCAGAAAACTCCCTATTTTCTTTCTTTTCTGCCTGCCTTTTCATTATTTCTTTCATCTTAGTAATATATCAACTTTGATTTTTCTTATAACTACTTTATTGCAAATACACGCAGAAACAATAAAATACAGCATTACTGTAGACATTCTATTTCTCTACAGATGTGATTATTACTCGACAATAATATCTGTTTCAGCTATAATTTGCTCGTATTCGCAATTACGATTATTTTTAAAACTCAGTACGAGAAATGAAATTGCTGGTTGCAGTTATTCCTACTATTAACCTCACTAGCATATAATTTTAAACACTTGCAGTAATAATGTTTAAGCACTTAGTAATCATGCTTTATTTTACAAAACTTCTCTGTGTTCTGCTAGGAAATCATTTCTGGTAACATGTAACACATGTTTCTGTTACATGGTATGTATAGATGCAATGCGAAACGGAGCGTGGGGAGACCTCCCACTCGATGGACCTACGACATTGTAGCGGTCACAGGGAGTCGATGGATGGAGGCGGCTCAGGGCCGCTGTTCATGGCGTCGTTTGGAGGAGCCCTATGTTCAGCAGTGGACGTATACGGGCTGATGATGATGATCATGAATATATGAGTATCTTAATGAATGCCTTTATGGCTTCAACATTGGCGGCTTTAAAGATAGATTGCAGCCTTAGGACATAATTTTTTTAGTAGTCATTACGTCATTGGATTTTTTAATACGTCATTTAACTTTTTAATAGTTGTTTATATAAAGCTATAGGTTTATTTTATCTTGAAGTCTCTGTTTGTAATTTATAAATAACAGATTTTTAATGAATGCATATAAAAGTATGTAAATATGTTAACACGGTACCTACATCAAAATTATATAAAAAAAACAAATTTGTAAATTTTTTGTTTTTCTGTCAGTTTTGGAAAATTTCCGAAACGGCTAAATTGATTTTGACGGGCCTTTACTGGCAGATAGCTAATGTCACAGCAAGTAACTAAGGCTACTTTTATTTAGGAATCATAAACTAGGGTATTCCGCAAAAACTTGAAAACCTATGATTTTAAATCCTACGCGGGCGAATAAAAATTCCAAAACTTAAGATTTTAACAGTGACGTTTTGGCGATACATCGTACCTATTTCCAATCATATGCAGCCATAAATAGCGACAAAATCTAATATAATTTGCTTCGAAGGTGTTTTTATCAATCAACTCGTTATTTAAAGCACACCTGTGCAATAACACGTTATATGTGCTCTAAATAGAGCGCTGATTACAGCCTAGGACCAGGATTATACTTTACAATTGCACCCTGATGATATCTTGCACAAAGTAGTAGAATCACAATCTACCTCTGGTTAATGATTAATAAAAGGAACGCGCGACTTGAACCGTACTCACCCTGAAGAAGCCCTCACCCCCATCCCTTTAGCATTCACTGAGGGATTTCAAGGGATGCTAAAGGGATGAACCGTTGGTGTTCCTCCAACACAAACAAGGTTCGTAGTTAACCTGCTTTACATTCATAATGCATAAAAAAGGACCATTATCGAACTCCTTGCTTAAAATAACAAAATAAGTATATCGAAATTCTTGCTTAAAGTGGTCACGCGTGAAAAAAAACGGGTTTTACTATTTTTTAGGTTCTACAAGTAATTCAGAGAAATCATTATTGATATGTTTCTACGTCCTAAGTTTATAAATTATAAATAAATAATGCTGGACAATCCACACAGCATCATCTAGCCCCAAAGTATGCAGAGCTTGTGTTATGGGTACTAGATGACTGATAAACATAATACAATACATAACATAGATAGATATTTTTTATTATATATAGAAAATTATTGTATTAAGATCGCAAAAAAAAGGTAATTTTAAGAAATAGATAGTTAGATAAAATATGATTTATATAAATATATTAAAATATATAATATAGCATACATATGTGAAGCTGTTAGAAAATAATAAGTAAATATAAACATTAGACATAAGATAAATAAAAACACGTTTATATAAAATAAGGGTATATAAAGTCTCTTATTATGTTAGAGGAACATGATTATTAATAAAAAAAAAAGTAGTTCAGATAGCAGACAGGATGTTTTGCGTGCATTGTAAGCCATTTGCTATGAACGCACGCTATAACAAACTACGAATCAATTTATTGTCGTTTTGGAGCCTTACGACATTACGAGATTTATTACTTAAATCAACATTATGTAAATAGACTCCAAAACTACTATTGATTCATAGTTTGTTATAGATATTGTAAGCCATTTGCAAAGATTCATAGCAAGTGTCTTACATAGTGCGTAAAACTTCTTATCTGCTATCTAAACTACTTGTAGTACCCAGAAAATAGTAAATTTTAGTTTTTATTCTACGCGTTATTAACCACTTTAAAACACAGCTCCGTGTGGCCTTCACGTTATTATGTGGTGTCGTGCGGGTCACTGACGCTGCCTAATACTTATGCATTTAACTGGATTGTACCAATTTACTCCAAATTCGTGATTTAAACATTTCTCACGCAATTTAAAATCCAGTCGACCTTGAAATAAAGTTTAACTGCACGCAAAAGGACACCCAACTTAAAAGCTTGCGTAAAAACAACCAAACAAATGATCACGATAGTGCTCGAGTGTAGAATCATTTATAACAGTTCCCGCCAATCCATAAAACAGAAAAGCTATCCAAATCGAGAAGGTCAACCATCAGCTTAACGACTGCACCTCATTTACAGTAGGTACCAATTAAGGGCGCCTCAATAAATATAACTGAAATAAAACGTAGAATAAACGACTCAAAAACGTCGCAAAAAAACTGTCGTCTGATAACCGAGCCACACCAAAAAAGTAAGCAGTATCATTAAGCACACAAAATATGTTTTCCATTTACACAGACGCTTCAAGGCGGTTATAATTTTGTATACGCTGAGTGTTTACTCAGTAAGAAGTGCTTTGGATCGCTAACACCTGCCTTGTTTTCCCACGGCCGCGTTCGGGTACGTTCGGCTACGCTCGGGCGCCGTCGCGTCGGCAGTTCAGGCGTTTACATGCAAAGTAATAGCATTGGGCTTGGGCATATTGGGCATGCGTGCACGCTTATCTCACTCGTCACGCGTCAAAATCAGTGTGGCACGACCCTAATGTTTTTTAAGTGCGTGCCTATGCATTGGCGGAATAACAATTTTGTTATCTATTATGCTCTATGTTAGAATGCGTACGTGATTGTAATGTAACGTAATGATGGATGGAAAGTGGGAAAATGGATTGAAATATAATTTTTAGTTTTAAAAAACTCTCCGTGATATAACAATTAATAAATAACAATAGAGAAAAAAGACTCAACATTTGATATTTTCAACATGGCCGTTCTCGAACGTTCGATACAAAATGTAAACAGACGCTAGTTTAATAAACAAACAAAACATTTACCGATTCTAGCTGTGCGCACCATAAAAGTCCTGGCAACTGTAATGCTATATTTTACAAGGCTCCGTTATAATGAGCCCATAAAAACTACGCACAGGATAAAAATAGTGTATTGTAAGGACGCGGTTCACTGCCAAATATGACGGGCAAATTGTAAATAAGTAGTTTTTGTAAAATTTGACGTCTTTTTGGCGTTGAAATAAAGTTTGAGAGGTTTTTTATCAGGGTTTTTAATATAATTTTCTAAATAGCTCATTTGGTAAATTAGCTAAGTCAAAGGATAGAGACAATATGCAGTAACTAATTTGTATTATGTTTTGTTGGAAGTAGGATTCAATGAAATAATTTTATTATATTAATTTCTAATTTCATATTATAGGTTCGTAAAATGAACGCTGGAATTACTGCGCAGCTTGACCGCCAGCGTTCTTTTGCATGACGCGACCTATACTTAAATAATTATTTGTATTTTATTAGGTTGTATCTTTCAGCGCATTACTGTAAAAGTAAACAACTATCAAAAAGTGTTTGGAACCAAAAAGTATCTAAATAACTACATTGATATTGACACTGGAGAAGAGCCTTTATATTCGCTAAAATAAGACTAAAATAGATAATAGTCGCGGATCCAGACCCTAGTTAGCGGTCGTGTAGTACGATAAATTACTATGAGAAGGAATAAGCTCACCGTTATAGAACCGGTGCCATGGTGGATTGGATAGGACTGGTCTCATCATTTGTTTTGCTCTTTTTTGACTGGTTTCATTTGGTCGCTGGACGCATCAACGTTTTGTTGGTATTTATTTTTGTTTTGGTCTCCGGTGATCAAATGCATAGGATCAAATTGTTTCTGTTAAATCCTCAAACCTGTTTTCCTTTTTTATCGTTTGATTCATTTGTTATCGATAGCTAGAATAATTAATTAAAGATTTGATATCGACAGACAACGATGGCGACGATTACTAATTAGGTAATATCTTGTTTATTAATATTTTAAAATAATTAATCAATCGCAGGTTAGGTACCTACATATGTATGTACCTACTAAAAATCTCCGTCGATGCAAAATCAAAAACATGCAATCCCAACATTCTAAGATTGAATCTGCAGATTGTTTTCGTGACGCATCCAAAAAACCGTTTAATTAAAACACATTTATAAATACAAGGCATCAATTATAAACCAATAATATTCTCGCAAAAAATACGTCGTATCATATATAATATGTCCACCTGCTTCGTTCTCCCACGGTCTACACATCGCTTTTTGCTTGTTTTATTCACCACTTCTTTGCATTTTAAACTTTCCTTACAATTTTGCCGTTTTCGAACGGTGCATGAATACTTATGTGTTACTTTTTTGTTTTAAAGTGGTTATGGTTTTTTTCATGAATACTTACATATATGTAATTTTTTACGAAGCTTCAACATAACTGAGAATTTTGTTAGTAAGAACTTGAAACATAGAGCATTTATTATTTTCTGTATTATGTTGGGAGGTTAGTATGTATGTAGCAGGTATGTTGTGACGTTACCAAGAGTCCTGTAAGGTTTAAGGGAAATAAAGCAATTTGAATTTTTAATTTTTAATTATGTTCATATCATCCAGGTTCACACACCTACTGCTAACGTACAGTGTTGTATTAGTGAGAGAGATAATTTATATATATTTCTATATTAAAATTAAATTATTTTTTATTATTGACGCTTCCGACTGGTATTGATATGGATCAGTTGAGCTACCTGTAGATTGTTTGCAACAGTCTGCAGTTAGCTTAATTGTTTCAATTGTAAATACTAGTTCTAATTTGTTTTTATTATTGAGTTGTTATTTTCTTTGTCACTAAAGATTTTATTATTTCAAATTATTTCATGGACGGGGTCCATGAAATAATTTGCTGTTTGCTGTATATGCACGACTATGGAGTTCCCTAATTTTTAACAGCTGAGTGAACAAATGACAGAAAGAAGTAAGTATTTTTTTATTTTATTTATTTTATTTTTATTGTTAACAAAATCAACAGCCCATAGATCTAAACAGTTCTAACCATAATAACCTAATTTACGGCCAATGAGAGATGTACATTAATTAAAATAAACTTACAAAATACCGACAGTTTAACATAAACAAAAACAACAAATAGGATACAAGTATTTTATAGTTACTTCTGATAGATAGAGATGGGGATCTGTCAACTCGAAAAATATTTACGAAAGTTTCGATTTTTATTCTAAAAATACCAAAAATATAGCAATTTAGACTCCTGAGTAGTCTGTAAAATAATACACAATATTGAGCAACGATAACAAAATCGATTACAACTTCTTCGTAAACAAAATTAATTGTCATAAAAAATATAATCGATAAAGCATTAGGACATGTCTATTTGATTGTCAGTCGAACTACCAAACAGCAAATTATTTCATGGAATTTAAAGTAAAGTAAACGTTTATTTCAAATTAAAATGGCACTATTAAAAGTTAAGGGTTACAATTAATTAATTATAAAATATACCTATACGTTTTTGAATTTGTTGTTACCCGTGGTTGAGTGACTGTCCTCCTATTACGGTAGGAAGGCTTGCTCTCCCCCAAATGATAGGCGTTAATATTAGGTACAGTGTAAACTTAAAAATATAGTGCGTTTTAATAATTTAGGTACATGTATATATAATATATATAAAAAAAAATGAAAAAGTTAAGGAACAAACATTAGACTAATATTAAAGAAAAGTACATACAACATAAAAAAGAAGTAAGTAGGTACCTACACATCGTAAAAAAACTCTCTTCTTGAAATAACTATAGTCCCAGTATAGGGATGTACATAAATCACGAAAAAGTTTACATACATATTAAAATATAAGTGTTTTTAATATGTATGTCAACCTTTAAACTTTAAACTACATATTACTATTACATACTTAAATTGGCATAGATTGTCAGGCTTAAAGCAGCAAGGAAGTTCTCAATTGGCATAGATTGTCAGGCTTAAAGCAGCAAGGAAGTTCTCAATTGGCATAGATTGTCAGGCTTAAAGCAGCAAGGAAGTTCTCAATTGGCATAGATTGTCAGGCTTAAAGCAGCAAGGAAGTTCTCAATTGGCATAGATTGTCAGGCTTAAAGCAGCAAGGAAGTTCTCAATTGGCATAGGTTGTCAGGCTTAAAGCAGCAAGGAAGTTCTCAATTGGCATAGATTGTCAGGCTTAAAGCAGCAAGGAAGTTCTCAATTGGCATAGATTGTCAGGCTTAAAGCAGCAAGGAAGTTCTCAATTGGCATAGATTGTCAGGCTTAAAGCAGCAAGGAAGTTCTCAATTGGCATAGATTGTCAGGCTTAAAGCAGCAAGGAAGTTCTCAATTGGCATAGATTGTCAGGCTTAAAGCAGCAAGGAAGTTCTCAATTGGCATAGATTGTCAGGCTTAAAGCAGCAAGGAAGTTCTCAATTGGCATAGATTGTCAGGCTTAAAGCAGCAAGGAAGTTCTCAATTTTGGTAGAACATCTACCCACCTAGCTACCATTGTAGGTAGGTATATATATTTGTATAAGTATTATTCGAATGTTTCGAAACAATATTTGGATTTCCCTAATTATTCGTGCGCACACTTGACCCGAAACGCCAAACAAAAATTTTCTTTCCAGGTAGTCCGATCTAGTTAACAGATTTTACCAAAGCTTTGTTCATAGGGTGTTTTTTTAGCTTCTACCTGATATTTGCACTTGTGCCATATGTGACCCGAAAATATCAGGCCCACAGGTGCGCTATTGTAGCAGTTCGAATATGCATGGGGCGAAATAAGACCCCGGGGCATTGTGTTGGTTTGTGGGCACTGGAAAAACTTGACACATGATACATTTTCAGAAAAATGTATTGAGTTGAAGTCTTGAGCCCTTTTTGACTTAGTTATTATTATCTAATGTGTGTAGAAACTATATTTTTTTGTGTCAAGGACAGAATTGTAGAGTAATTTTTAATACTAAGGCATGCTCTAACCTATTAACGAGTTCATGTGAGTATTCTGACTTTAAAAACTTGAAAAATTTACGCTCGAATAACAAATGCAGTTGAGTTTGTCTCATGTGTTTTGATAGATTTTTATTGATACTGTCACAAAATCGCGATATGATACTTACTCACAAATCGACCCAAAAATACTTAAAATCGACATATCGACGATCGATGTGGCGCGGTGGGCGAAGGTCCGCCTGCGACGCAGGAGGTTGCGGGTTCAATTCCCGCCTTGGGACAAATGTTTGTACGATCTGAAAATGGTCGTTCCGGGAGTTCTGGGTATTTTCTTAGTATAATAAAAAATAGATATCTATCTATGTAATGTATTGTATTATGTGTATCAGTCATCTAGTACCCATAACACAAGACTTTGGAAGAGATACCCACAAAATTTTCCCGAATATCTTGCGGAAAAGCGCATCACACCTAGGCTCGCCTCTTGCCGTGATTGGCGCCGCCTCAGCCAATCCCGTCCGATAGAAGCGATTGTTTCGGCCCACCGCCAATCGTGAACGCCTTCCTAATGTCTATTTTTAAATTTGAATTCAGAATACAGGGTGTCCTGCGGCCATGGGGAATGTAGGAGTATTAGAAATATTAAAGATAGGTAGTTTTAATGAAAGTAAACATTTATTAATTTTTAAAAATAAATAAAACAGCGTTTACGGTATTTATAAAAAAATACTTGGCTTATCCGGTAATCAAACCCACTAAAATCTACCTTATGTTTTTATGGAACCGATCGGTAGAGTCAACCATGAGAAATAAATCTGTCTAATAAACATTGCATATTAAATTAAAGGAACACCATGAAATCTGCCAAAACTGGTATGGGACGTAGCATTTTGACTGGCTCGTTTACAGCAGTTAGATCAATCTGCTGCAGTCGACTGGGAGACCATCAATATTAAATCATTAATACATTTTAACATTGACAAGACAGTATTCTTAGTGATCACATCGTCTTGGTAAACTTGGTCCAACGTGTGGTATTCGGCACGAGTTGCGCCATGTGCGCAGGACATTATTATAGTCCACAATCCTAGACACATTATTACATACACATTCCACTTCCACATTTCCTACATTATTATAGTTCACTTGCCCTCCATATCCCGTGGCCGTGGGACATCCTGTACCTATATGACTTGAACTGTTTTGTTATCCCGACTTCTTTTTAAAAAAAATCCCGAATAATTTTTTATTCTAAAATAATTTTAACCGCCCATGAGCACGTTTTTTTTTTGAACGATTTTGTTAATGCCCATTAAAAAATCAAAGATTCTGCCTTCTTTTTTCAAATTTAGGTCCCAGATGAAGAGTAAGTACATACGTTAATTCGGAAGTTATGATAACAAGGAAAATTACAATTAAATAATAGAAACAAATTAGAACTAGTATTTACAACTGAAACAATTCAGCTAACCGCAGACTTTTGCAAACAATTTACAGGTAGCTCAACAGTTCCATATCAATATTAGTTGGAAGCAAAACAAATATCTTCCGAGAATGCCTTTCGATCTATCGACTTTTACGGTCATCATAAAGTGAGCTCAAACGTAAATTGGCTTCAACCTATCAAATAAATACTAACTACCCATGTAGGTAATTATAATTAATAAATTGACGGTCTATAAGTCCAATAAAGATAATAGTCATAAATTGGTCCATAATTACAAATTATCTTTTATCAACTTTATGAGAAGGTCGTAGGATGAAATTCACTCCAAGTTTTCTGCTACAATGCTTCATGATTTTGATAAAATTAATGCGTTAACTAGACTGCAATAAAGGTGATGTCTAGCCACTGGATGCGAAATTGACATTGACATTTAAAAGTAATAATTTTATCTATTTTATCTTGACAGAATTTGATAAATGCCAAGAATTAACTTATTCTGACGACAGATTCAGAAGATCGTTCTGTTTTTAAATTTCCTAATATAAATGCCGGAAATTAATTAGATTTACATTGTAAATCAAATTAATTCCGAATGTAAATCTAATTTATTTCCGAAAAAATAATTAATTTCTTTATTTAAAGGTGGGCAGCAATTTAACATCAATTAAATTTAAATAGAGAATCAGAATTTTTGTTTTTTTTTTGTTTGACAACGTAACTGATACTGCTACCGCCATCTAGAAAATTACGAGGGAACTACAGTTTTAGTTTTCTCATCCGCCGCCTGTAATTGCGGCGCTGTAGTCAGAACTGCAACATCTAGCGACTTTTTAGACAGCAATACGATAAAACCATTCTATTGATTTTGATATTTTTAGCCACTAGCAATTAAAGTAACGTTCAGGGTATACAAACTTAAGTATTACATTTTTAAAATGTGTTTTGTATTCAATTCTCTTATCAATCATCATCATATTCAAAATAAGTTTAAAAACATTGATTAGGTACTCCAACAATCCATCATCATGGAATTAGATGTTCCACATTAATGATTGTATTCATCTGTAATACTTCATTTATACTCATAAAATGATTTTCATAGAATTTGAAATAAAAACAGTGCCCTCTAGTGTTAGACTTTGCTACTAAGCCTTCGGCCCGTGCTGAAAACGCCACGAGCCAAACCAACGCTGTCCTTGTCTCTCTGTACAGCTTTTATCGACTCTCTCTGTTCCTCAGCAGCGTCGGCTTGTCACGCGTCTCGCTCTTATCGCATCGATCATTGATCTTTGAAATTCGAATGCGGTAACTCGAGCGGCGCGCGCGCAGCCTTCGGCCACCGCGCCCGTCCCGCTCACACGCGCGGCCGCGGCCGCTTACCGATGCCTCGTGTTTCTTT
The DNA here is from genome assembly GCA_963662085.1 of Eupithecia inturbata. Classification (NCBI taxonomy): domain Eukaryota; kingdom Metazoa; phylum Arthropoda; class Insecta; order Lepidoptera; family Geometridae; genus Eupithecia; species Eupithecia inturbata. Next base: position 9,577,633 of record OY759195.1, read on the forward strand.
TATTGCCGTTTTATTATTTCTTGTAGATGATCACGCGATTGTGAGCTGTCGCTCGGCGCGCACACGTCATATTCGGCGTCCTGCTCTAGTCGGGGTCTTGAGACGGTGTTTCGTCTCGTTTGCGCAGGCGCATGTCGAGCTCGCTGCCGTGCGTCGATGTTTTGGGAAGTGCACCCGCCCGTCGTTCCCACGGTTCACCTTCGGCCGACTTCCTTACGAAAAAAACAAACAAGAGCACTTTGTTGAAGAAAATCGACGTCTGCCGGTCGCGCTGAATGATTAATACAATTATGATCGTGCTACCTACTCGCCGGTAATAATAGTTTTTAGGACACGTGGTTTGGCCGGCCGAGGTTTTGTGATTTGGGCTCATTTTTCGGTTAATGCATTACAAGGGCAATTATATTTTCCGTTAGTTTGATAAACACATTTGTTTGTGCTATCGTAGACGGTCTACGCCGTAGAGGGTGCGTAGAGCTTTCGTAGCAGTTATTGACTTATTATAATAATCGTAATCTTTTATGTTTCGTTATTAATCTCGATATTAATCGAATAAAATGTTCACATGTAGTACCTACTCGTAAGATTCTTCTGTATATTTAGCAGCACCGGCTAAGTAAAGTAAATGAGAAATTGCTGACTCTTACATTATGTACTGCATACATCAATTAATTTTAATATGTGTTTGTTTTGTAAAAATAGTTAATCACTTGAACACGTTAATGATATACCTACTTCAAGCTGAAATGACTGAGTAGATTTGGATAGTAATAGGTGAAATTGTATAGGTATAACTTCAAGTAAAATGTAGGTATTTATGTAGGGATAAGTGTTCGGAGCTGCGGGCACGAGCTAGTTTTTTTCTATTTTTCTACAACAAAGTCGCTTTAAATGGATGGTATTTAAACTAAGTATAAAGTAAATTGAACTAGTATTATCCAATTACCTTTTAAAAAACCAACTGAAATCCTAAACACCCTTGTTTTATAAGGTCTTACAAAGTACAAACTTCTAATTGATCAATACCGAGGAATATGAACTTTACACTATTGAAATAGAGTTTAAAATCGTCTGAATATAGCAGGAATATCGTTGAAGATGTAAGTGGCAGATGGCGAATCTTCCCTTTTATGCGGGACGCGTATTCAATCAAACGGGAGTTAGGTTAGCTTAGTATGGATACGATTCAAAATTGAAGGAAGATTTTTTTTAAACCTGCCATTACTATTAATTATTATTTCCAGTAATGTAATCGTTCGTATTGCTTGCCTATAGATGTAGCCTTCTACATCTATATGCAAGAAACCTTTTGATACATTTTTAAAATCAGGGATTATCTAATTGATAATTGGAATTATCTCTCAAGGATCGCAGAGTACCTAGAGCTGTCGTAGAAAGCCGCAAAGTTAGGCAGCACTGCTGGCACCACTTTCGCACAATACCCGCATGTCTTTGCAACAAATCAAGCAATTTTGTGCCATTGCTGTAAAATGTAGGTTTATAAAGATTACAAATTTAAGCATTGAATGCTCATTTGAATGCTCATTTTGTGCAGTGTGGTTGCAGAATTTATGTAAAATTAGGATTAACCTCACCAGAAGATGAACATTCTACAAAATGTCCTAATTGCAAAAATTATCAGAATTATATTCAGAATTGGTTTCTAAGTGGGGGCACTGCGATCTCCACTGACGTCTTGTTTAAGAGTGAGTTCTGTAGATTTTGGCTACGAGTTTTTAGATTAGCTTGTCCATCACCAGTCACATTGGCTAGCCTGTATCTTTCTTGCACTAGTCACTTAACTGTTAGTCGTCTCTATCTTATTGATAGAGTCATATCCACACAAACATATCACGGTACTGGCATGTGCTCAAGAAACAATATACTTGCGCGGCGAGATCCCGAGGGAGGCGCGTTCCCACGGCTCCCTCACACGTGGCCGCCAAATACCTACTGCTGACCTGACCCTTTCATCCTTGACATAAGATTGCTTTCAAGTCGATGATTCATAAAAAAATTGGTATTTTCAGTGAAATTGGTGTTTGCGTTTAATATCTTGGACTAGATCTCTTTCTTATAGACTTAAGACTGTTTTAAGATCGATATTGTAAAAAAAAACATAGGTATATTTCATACCCTCAGTATTGGTGCCCATAATCTCGACATAGATGTTTTATGAAATACATAGGTACCATTAATAAGGGAAATAGATGCCTACTGTCTTGACCAGTCCTTTTCATCATTGTATTTTTTTTTAGTATTTTTCATTAACTACCAAGCTAGAGACAACAAAGACTAGAGACAAGACTACAATCAATATTCAATAAAATAGTTTTCTTGTCTCTTTTTACTACATATACAGGGTGCCACGTAAAATGTGTACTATGCTGAAAAGGGGTGATTCTGGACCCCGAGGAGTCCACTTCAACTTAAGAATACCGATTTTATGAATTTCGTATAGGTATGTTTGTCTTTTTTTGAAAACAATAATAATTATTTTTTTATTCGTATTTTTTTAAACGCACTCGTGCATTATATATCTTTATAAAATATTTCACAAATGTTTTTAAACTTGTTTTTTTTTAGCAAAACCAGTGTTCGTTATGAAATGTTTACAAAAAAATATGTAAATACATACTTTGAAATTTCAAAACAATAATGTTATAATTATGTAAAAACATACGTAAAAGAACTCGAATATAAAGAAAAAAATGTCTGTACTTTTTTCAAAAAAGGAAAACATATGTTCGATATTTAAAAATCGTAGATCTAAAGTTGATCCCCTCGGGGTCCAGAATCACCCCTTTCGGCTCAGTACACATGTTTCTTGGCACCCTGTACAGGGTAAAGTTAGTTTTCGGTAGCTCTGCGAGTCATGGGCGAATTTCGTACAAATGGTAATTTGCGCTGTCTTGCACACCTACCACCTCATTTGAATATTTGTGTAGGTAAACTATACACATTTATTTGCAAAAAAATACGGTTTCAGTACTGCTTGATGGAGCAGGAGAGCAGGAGAGTGGATTTTGTACAGACATAGTCCAACGAAACTTGGCTTTGATTATTTTTTGTCTGACTTTTTGGACTTCTATTGAAAACGGACAAAAGAACCCTTTTGCTCCCGCTCCCGTTTACTTCAAAATATTAATTTCTACCAAATCCCTTCTCTTGCCTTGGTCACTTATAATTTTAATAATTATTCTCATATTGTTAAGGTAATTTTATGCTAAATAAAAGATACAATAGCATTTGTTATTTACAATTAATTAATTTACGAATGCCATGATTAAAATAAGTATTGGTTAAATAAGGCAAGATTAAATAATAATTGAGGTAATTTTTAAAAAGTTATCTGAGCTTCTGGTCGACGCGACGCGTGACCCGAGAGCTGGTGGGTATCTGGCGTAGCGCATCAGCATTGCCATACAGCGGGACAATGCAGCCAGCGTCTTGGGGACGCTTCCGACTGGTATTGATATGAATCAGTTGAGCTGCCTGTAGATTGTTTGCAACAGTCTGCAGTTAGCTTAATTGTTTCAATTGTAAACACTAGTTCTAATTTGTTTTTATTATTGAATTGTAATTGTCTTTGTCAATAAAGACTGTTAAAAAAAAAACCTAAAAAACCTATTTATTATAAGTCTAGCCTAGGCTTCAGCCATCAAACATTGTATATAAATGCTGCTCAGTACTCAATGCCATAAATTTCGCTCAATAAATCACGTCGACTTCACTCCCGAAGAGTATGTTTTCATACGACACTAGCATCCGCTCACCGCACTGTGGGAAAAGTAGACAGGTGGTGTCACTTATCGCTCTTCACCCATTATCGACCACTTTATTGCACCCCTTTTCACAACAACCGATAGCCTTTATAACTAGAGCAACACAGCCTAAAGTCCTAAAGCAGTCATCGATACGATCTTTGAAAACACACGTAGCAAGCACGATAGGTATCAATATGGTTATAAAACTGTATTGAAATGACGACAGCAACGCAATTTAAATGTCTTAAAGTGTTCAGTGTTATTTTATTTATTGAGTTGCTTTTACGTGGTTTTATAAAATAATTAAATTGGTTACTGCACGCCATGCAATCTTTTCAATTTTTTTTTGTTTTTTGGCATTTTTGAAGGCTATTTTGTTTGTCGCTACGTGCGTCGACAGACTTGCGCCTTTCCATTTGCCACGAGGCACATCAGCGCTCGCAGATGAGGGCTGATGAGTATTTACTATTGAAACAATTAAGCTTACTGCCGACTGTTGCAAACAATCTTACAGGTAGCTCAACTGATCCATATATAATACCAATACCAGTCGGAAGCGTCCCCAAGACGCTGGCTGCATTGCCCCGCTGTATGCAATGCTGATGCGCTGCGCCAGATAAATACTAGTAAATACTAGTTCTGGGGCCGAATTCTGCTAACCAATCACTTTACTATGACGTCACAGAATTTTCCATATATGAAAGAAACTCTAGATAGTGCGTGCGGTGCTATTTGCACGGAGAGATTGATAGAATGGTTTGAACCTTGATATTTTTGACACGCGTACGTCCACGTGCAGTTTCTTTCATCAAAGGAAAATGCCTATATGTGTCATTCTGAGACAATACCATTTACATCATAATATCAATGGTACATCATAATATCAATGGTAGCGATTTATTAAGTGGAATTCGGCCCCTGATTCGTTTCTATAACATACTTAGTTGTAATTTGGTCTGTTTCAATTAATGACTGATTTGAAAAAAAGTATGCCATGAGTTTTGGCTGTTGTCTTTATGTTGTGTACTTATCATAAGGATACATAAAATAAAAATAACATAATTTGAAATACAACCGTATCTTCTGCAAACAATTTATCATTTCCATCATCATTTAAAGTAGAAAATCACACACATGATCTGTTACGATCTAAACGGTGTTATTGAATTTAACGATCGAATAACTGCGTTTTTTACGATGTTTCATTTATTTCAATGCAATTCATCGCCGATTTCAATTGTCGTGATTGCAGGATGGCACGACGGATGGCTTATCTCAATAGCGTGAATTTACATGACAACTTGCTAATGGATATTATTACGATAGAGTACCGAGCTGTTGAGTTGAGCAGAGCAAAACAGCCCGACAACTTTTTACCAATGCTTTTTAAAGAATTTTTTTTTTTTTATCAATTGGAATAATCAGTTCGACCACTCTGAAGAGATAGCGCTTTGAGTTTGGGCTTATCAACAGCATGGATCGTGCTAAGTTTGACTTGACCTCCTAATGACAACCTCATTTCTCCCGTGAAAGATCCCTGCCATCGATTGAGTTCTAAGGTAAATAGAGGTTTTTAACTATTGGACAACGCCTTATTTGTATATATCTAGAGAAGCTAAATTAAAAAAACTTACATTGACTACCTGCGTAGTCGTTTTTCTTACATAAAAAATTTGTTAGTGACCTTCCCCAGGATAGAATTTACCTCGTTGCCAAATACATATTCACTGCCCAACCTCAGATGTGTGACGCGACGCTACATGGAGCGGCAGGTGGGTAAGTAAGTCATGGGCAATGAATGCGATAAACTAATACTTTAATTGCCAGCAGCGAGCCGCCGCCGCTACATGAAGCGCTATGTGAGTAAGTGCGACATAGGCAACCAAAGTGTTAAGATTTATTCATCCTTTATTTGGTAAAAGGCAACTGACAGAGACGGAGAGTTCTTACGCATTTTCTAGTATGGATTTTCGATAGTATATTTGGCAATCCCCTTCTGCTTCCGCTGTGCAGAAGCAAAAGTGTGCGGTTCTAAACCGCACGATTTGCCCTCAATAAGTATTATACAATACAAGTAAAAGTATAAACAACCAACTTTATGATAATTAATAAGTTACTTTATGATCTTCATCGGCAAGATTGCAAGGAAACGAAGTATCCTGTATTAATAAACTGGCTTGCTTCTTCAGAGAATATTGAATATTAAAACGATAGTCTTAATGTTGAGTTTCCTATAGAGCTACGATGTTAGTTTGTTTAATTAACTGTGTTCATAAAATCTCATAAAATGATTAAAGTTGTTATAAATGTCAAAGAAGTGAGAATGACTGCAATTATACACTTTATGGTTGGAATTTAATATTTAATCCAGTTTCAACGGATGCTGTTTCGTATAAATAACGTTTAATTTAATTATAAAGCTCCAAGATATTTTGAAAACTGAACCCAATTTGAACATCGACTTTTGGGACTTCTTATCTAGAATATCAATTCATGACTCATACGTATGTATTCAAAGTCAAAGTTAAAAACTCTTTATTTCCATAAATACAATAAATGTACACTTAGAAAAGGTCAAATTCTTAATAATTAAACACTGACACGGAAATAAAGTGATATTTTTGATTTCAGTCGCTTCGGTATGTTGACTAAAGTAAAGAAGCGACGAAGAAACCTTTAGCCTGTTAGTTGTTATTTTTCGAGTTGGAGCAAATCCCGTCCCAAGCTTTTTTATCCTCTAGATAATCTGATATTTTATAGTAGGCCTTTTTACACAAGAAGGTTTTGACAATTTGTTTGAATTTATTTACTGATAATTTTTGCAACTCACTAGGAGTTTTGTTGTAGAAGCGTATACATTGCCCTTTAAAAGATACATTGATTTTGTGTAGTCTAGTTGTGGGCACAGCGAGTTTATGTTTATTTCTTGTATTCAAATGATGTACATCGCTATTTTTAGGGAAGCGATTGATATTTCTATGAGTGTACAATAGGTTTTCATAAATATATTGACATGGTATTGTCATTATGTTTATTTCCTTGAATTTTTCACGTAGGCTTTCTCTGGGACCCATATTATAGATTGCACGAACAGCCCTCTTCTGCAGCACAAATACGGTGTCAATATCTGCAGCGTTCCCCCATAGCAGTATGCCATAAGACATAACACTATGAAAGTAGCTGAAATGAGTCATGAATTGATATTCTCATATTAATTCATAAAGGGCCTTACACGAAAGTTAAATAAATAATTTTCAATAGAATTAAACCTCTATATCAAATATCTTGCATACCTAATTATTGTTTTAGACCTACAATAGTTTTAGGCTTTGTTTGTAGTATTGATGTTCAATAGATGCTTCCGACGGCGTTGTATAAGTAAACTGAAGAGATAAAATAAGAAAAGTAGACCCATCACCAGATGGAAATAACAATGAGAGAGAGAGAGAGAGAGAGAGAGAGAGAGAGAGAGAGAGAGAGAGAGAGAGAGAGAGAGAGAGAGAGAGAGAGAGAGAGAGAGAGAGAGAGAGAGAGAGAGAGAGAGAGACGAAGGAAGTGTCCAAAACGGTCATACTCATAAGGAAACAAAGCACCTTTATGTTTGAGTGAACACATTCAATGCCTAACCTCTGCGGTGCGACCCGAAAGGGCGCTGCACAGCACCCCACAGTTCGAGCTAGTTGAATACTTTCATGTGCAATGCGTCATGGGCAATGAAAGTGTCAGTTTAATAATAAAGTCAACTCTAGAACAAAAAGTGCTACACACCTGAGGTATCACTTTCCGCTCAACACAACACGATATACGCGCAAAAAATGAGGATTTTATACGCATTGCAGGGCTTAAACCGAAATAATACTCTGTGTGAACCCTTGCCAGACTTCAAGGACGGAGAAACTGAGGAAGTGGTTGAGTTTTACAGCTTTTATCCGATTTTAGGGGGCTTCTTAAACCAACCTTGATTACTTAGGTACTGGGGCGTAATTACGCTAACCAATCTCTTTACTATGACAATAGCATCGTCGCAGAATCGTCACGTAGATATCTTAGAATACAGAAACTCCAGATAGTACATGCGGTGATATTTGGAAGGAGAGAATCACATTCATAGAATAGTTTCAAACTTGACACTTTTGACGTGCGTCCATTCATTCGCGTTTCAGTCATGTAAGGTGATTCTACCAAAACTTGTCATTGTGTAATGATACCATTGTCATAGTGAAATGATTAGTTTAGCAGAATAAGGCCGCAGCCTATTGTCAATAAAAAAAATGTGGACAAAAATAAAGGCCGAGATGTCATTAGAAAAACATATCACACTATCATTATAATCTGATAATAATATAACAACAAGGTTCGACCACCTACTTATTATACACGCATAGCATAATGATGCTTAATTCTCAAAAAACTTGCATTTTGTACCGCAGGTGTACCATTTACCTACCTTTATAAAAAACGCAATATACTTGCATACGTCCATTGGTCAAGGTGTTGCATGATCACAATAAGGCACATGTAAAGTATGGATTCAGGTGTCATCGGACCAATTTAAATCACATTACCATGATAAGTCAATTCTAGGAGGGTGTAGAGATAGGAATGCTTAGAATCGAACGCATTAATTTAGAAATTGTTGCGATATTCCACTTTCTGGTAGGTACTTATACATCAAAAAAGAGATATACAGGTGAAGAAAAAAAATTATTTTCTTTACCTATAATTTTGAACTTACACAATTTTCTTATTAGGAATTAGACAGATGCCTAATCGATAATTGTGAAACTAAGCAGGTTGATAATTGTGTTGCAAAATAAATAGTTAGGCATTGCGTGAGCCCGACTTGATTAATTGATATAAAAATACATAGATAAGAGTTGACCCGATACGCTTAAGCGTATATAACTTTATTTTTCTTTTCTTCTGATTCATGATACACTAAATTAATAAAACAAAACGATGGAAATGAATCATCCCACGTCAAAAACCAAATACGATTTCATTAATGCATGACCAAAACGAATGCTCTCCACCTACGCCCGTAAGCACACTTCGATTACAAACACGGGTCCGGTGTCTTGGGCCAGACAAAATGTTTGTATTCAAACATCCTGGATACTGCCGCCTCTGTATTACATTTGTAGGTCTATGAATATAACTTTGGTTTATGGCTTTACTTGGAGCTTGATCCAAAGACTTGACTTATGTTTAAGAGAACTCTGGCTTCCTAAAACAACCTTGGATTGTAGGGACACCCTTGATTTGGTAGCGACAACGACTTAATTTTTGGATCTACGAGTCTACAAGGACCTAAATTTCTCCTTAATTTTGGTACCTATTGGCGTTACTTAAATTTTTTGGTAAAGAACTTCGAATGCCTTGACGAATGGTACCTTGATCAATGGACATAGAACCTGGTGCTCTCTTAACTCCTTCACCAATACTGCCTGCGGGAAAAGCAGCACTAACAGATCTCCAAGTATTTTTTAGGCTTTTTATTTTCGTGTGTTATTTTTGCCATTTATTTAGTTTAAGTAAAAAATAACAACAGAACTATAACCTCTTCAGATTTAAACGACGATATTTAAAACTTTATTTACTAAAATACATTTGATAAATATTAAGTACTAGGTCCGTGGGGTACCGAGGCTCTCCGGGTTTTTAAAAAGTTATCTGAGCTATCAGTGACGACGCGAGGCGTGACCCGAGAGCTGCAGGACTAGCTGGTGGGTATGTGGCGCAGCGCATCAGCATTGCCATTCAGCGAGGCAATGGAGCCAGCGCCGTCTTGGGGACACTTCCGACTGGTATTGATATGCATCAGTTGAGCTACCTGTAGATTGTTTGCAACAGTCTGCAGTTAGCTTAATTATTTCAATTGTAAATACTAGTCCCAATTTGTTTTTATTATTGAATTTTAATTTTCTTTGTCAATAAAGTTTATACAATGTCATTAATTAAGTACTAGGTACTATAACATAAATACTTTGTTACTTTAAAATATTGTTATTGAAAATGCACTGGATAAGTATCTGGTTTAAAATGAGTCGGTCAAACAGACAGACCCTTCTATACACTTATATAACAGTCAATAGTGTGGGCGCTTATGGAAATGGGCTCCATTAAGTCTGATTTAAATGTTAGTCCTGCCCTTACGGCAATTTGGCCAATAAAGACATTAGCAGTGATGCACATATGGCACGTTAATGCAAACAACAGAGTACAAAGATCAAGATCTAAGGTAACTTAGTTCGAAAATGGAGAACCGAAGGCAATACTATAAAGTAAGAATGTGAAGTTCATACGGGAAACACTTTCATCGAGCCCTTAACTCCAGGAGTCGCAACTGTTTTTAGGGTTCCGTGCTCGGAGGGTGAAACGGAACCCAATAGGATAACGGACGGACAGCGGAGGCTTTGTAATAACTAAGCCTCCGCTGTCCGTCCGTCCGTCCGTCTGTCACAGGGCTCTATCTTATGATCCGTAAGGGCTAGACAGTTGAAATTTTCAGAGAATGTGTATTTATCTTGCCCCTACAACAACAAATATAAAATATAATAAATATTCAGATTAAACGGGGTTTCTTTACAAAAAACGTGATATTTTTGGCTATTGTTGCTCTTCGTTTGTCCAGGCTGTATCACTTGAACCACAATAGGTAGACACATGAAACCTTCACATGCGCCAAGACGCACATGCCCGTCTGCAAGAGTGCACGGACACTCTGCACTCTCTTTCTTCTCTCTGTGTGTGTCTTGTGTGTCTTGCGCGCCCTTGCGGGTCACACTGCCGAGGCTGGGAGTGAATGCGATATACTAAACTAGGCGGTTCAGAGGGTGGAGGAACATGGTTTGCTGTTATTCCTCTGTGGGAGTACAATACGACACGTTAATGCAAATAGAGTTGTTTCGATACGGATCGTTTCAGATTTCACCCTTCTGGCTATTTTACATTTTTGTAAAATTGTGGGAGCGTCTATACCTACTACCGACTGCTAAGCAAGCTATTAAGCAAGTTTTGTTTTCTAAATATCAGTCAAGAGCAACTCTAGACTGACATTTATAAAAAAAAACTTGCTGTTGATATCAACCAAAAAGACTGGATTACTGGTTAAAAATTGTCTATGATACTAGTTTTTCTCACATCGAACGTTTATAACCCGGAAGAAGATTATATCGGAGAACCGCTTTCATTAACCTCAAATTGAAAGTAACAGAAACTACCCAGTACCTAATTTACAAAATTTCAAAGTTGAAAACCTTTAAGACCAAGTGACCTCAATCCCAGAACATTGAAATTAAGTAAATCATGTTTTTTTGTTTCGCTAATCATAAATGTTTGTTTTATTTTAAAATTAAGGACAATAGATCCGTAAAAGATTACATTCCCTAAATAACATTTCTTTTAAAATGAAAGCTGATCAAAAAGAAAAAATTACAAAATAAAAATGGACTGTAGCGTGTTTATATTTCATCATAGGAATTAAAGTATTTGTATCATTCCAGATTTTTTAAATAACCTCCAACCAATCTCAAAACGTGCAACTAAAACGAACACCAAACTTTATATTAAAGATTATTTGTCGGGTATTTATCGCGTACCTTTTGTTTTATACAAACCGACAAATAATCTTTAATATGTTAACAGATCGCAAAAGTTTAAAAAGTACCAAACTTTATGTAGAACAATAACAACACGCGACCAAAATACAAAGTCCTACCCACACGTGCCACACGTTTGTTATGGTTCCAAATGTCCAAAGTTCAGTGCAAAATAGTGTCAAAATAGTGTCAAAATAGTGTTCAGTGCAATAAATGTCGGCAAGCCAAAACAGGTCCACATGCACTTACAGACTGCAAATTAATAACTAAGTATATAAAGTAAAACAAATAATAGTAAAGTATGTAATAACATACTTTATTGTTGCTAGTAGATAGTTAAATAATAAAAACAAAAGTTAACCTAATATTTGCCATCGCAACAAAAACAGGTTGCGAATTATCGACCTACAGCAACGTGACTTCTAAAAAGAACTTGATTTGAACTATGGTCGTTGACATCTTAATCTAACATCCACATGATTTGATGCACTTACAGACTGCAAATTAATAACTAATTATATAACTAACTACTAACTACCTACTATCTACATATTTTATTGTTGATAGTTGGTCTTTGGATATAATAAAAAACAAAAGTAATAATAAACCGAATATTTACCATCGCAACAAAAACAGGTTGCGAATTTGCGACCTACAGCAACGTGACTTCTTACAAGAACTTGATTTGAACTATGGTCGTTGACATCTTATTCTAATGTTGTGTTTTCAGTTTTATTCTATTTTTTTAGGTGTCACTGTTCTTATTATAATATGAACAGTGACACCTACAAAAATGTATATTTAATTCTAGCTTCTATAAGCGACTTTGTACGTGTATAACCAGGGCAAAAAGTAGCCTTTATGTAATTCCAGATCTAAAACTATATCTCTGCAAAATTTCATAGTAAGTAGTAGTGTTAAAACATCTCACAACTTTCGCTTTCTAACAGGAGTAAGGTAGCAGGAAAGGATAGGATCTGAAGTGCAACAATAAATGTAGGAAGGTTCCATATTAGGCTGCTACCGAGTAGATACCCTCGAATCTAAATCCAAGACCTTTTAAGATTTAAGCTTGGAGTTGTACTTGAGGCTGATGGACTAGGCCTGAAACACTTTACTGCGATTGTATTTAAGTCTCGAAGAAATTGGATGGTATCCGCTGTGCAAGCGCAGTTTAGGCACCTCATTTATTTAGTGGTGAGCAAACCGGTTGTATTAGCAGCGCGTCCCTTTTCAACTAAAGAGGTGTTACCATTGTGCGATGCCGCTATGGCCTTGCACAATGGTATTATGGTATAATTAGATAAAGTAAGGGTTAATTTTGTGTTTGTATAATGAGCCTGGCATATTCACTAAGCGAATAAAGTCATTAAAAAAACAGAATAATAAAATTAAAAATACTTAGGTATTTTTTAAATCATCACACAAAACAAATACGTAGCTAATAAAGTGGGTAAAATCAGATTGCAGATGATAATGACCGTCCCACAAGGAACACTAGAAAATAACGTATGAAATGAGTTAGTTTAGTCAGACAGACATTTTAAGATCACAAGATCGCACTAGTCACGCCATATCTACTCAGCGGAGCTGGCTGAAATTTTGCATAGCTGTAGTTCTAAGCCAGGATTACCATATGTAGCCTACATTTTATCCCGGAAAATGCATGCTAAGCCACGGGCAGAAGCTAGTCACTAATAAAAAAAAAAAACAACTCAGCATGACGGGTTCGATTCCCGCCGTGTGCCAAAAAAAATCTGAAGATCTGCAAATATTGGTTGCTTAATCTGGCGTAAACCTAGACCAAACATGGGCCAAGCCAAGTTACTTAATTGCCTCTGATTGGTGTAAATGTTTTCACGTTTTGATTTGCTGGATCGGATCTTTAAATCTTTTGATTGATTGATTTATTATCACATACTTGTAATGAACATAATGATAGCACGGCGGCGTCGCTATTAAAGTCCATCAATCATAAGTGTGTAAGTCATAGCCAAATGTATGATAAAACAGGTGAGATTTGCTGAAATATAAATTAATATCTATAAATTATTCTGTCAGTGAGCTAATCAATATCTTTATTATTTCTTTGTTTATATAAGAATGGCTTTAGCATTGCTCAGGCTCAGTCATTATTTATCAGTATTGGCATTGAATGATCGTTACGTAAGTGATAACATGGTAATTGATATCATTTTTGTATTTTGTATTTTTGGTATTTTGTATTTTTTGTATTTTGTATTTATTGAAACATTACGTCTATCATTACAGGCCAGACCTAATACAACAGAGTAGTCATCGGAATAAATAAATAAGTAAATTACCAAGCTAAATACAAATGTCAATAAGTCTAAAGTCTAAATAATTCAATAAATCAGTACTATCACAATCAAAATAATTAAATACACATGTCAATAATATCAATATGAATTATGAAATGAATAAAAAAAATATCAATCGGCTTGAAGCCAGTATTAATATTTATCAATACTGGCATTTAGAGTTGCCAAATAAAGTAAGATTTGCCCTTTTCAACTGTTAACATCTTATTTTATAGGTGGACGTGTTTTTTCGTTTTTTATACATATATACATATGGTTTTGGCCACTTTTGGCCACTACAACGCTATCGGACACTGCCTATCAAATTTTTTCACTCATGTGTTTTGCATAGGCTCGACACACTAATTTATCTGAAAATCAATGTATTTAAAGAATCCCTCGAAATACTGACAGCCTCGATTTTAAACGTCAAGTTCGCCGTTTTAACTGAAGTTTCAAGAACTAAAAGTAGCAAAGACATAGAGAAAAAAATATGAAATCTGCTCATCGATGAGCAATCGGTATCAAATTACGAGGGGTTCTGGTTTACACTTGAACAGATCCTTGTGAGGCGTGCGTAGCTCTCTCAAACTCCAACTCACTTGACATGAGGTAAGGAATCCACCATCTTGTCAACGTACGCCTCTTATATAGGTACCTTACATAACTAATTTTCACACTAGAAACTATACAAGACATACCATACAGAATACGTCATCATCATTATCATAGCCAGTTGTCACATTGCTGAGTATAACACTCTTCTTTTGAATGCTCTAGCTCAATCGGTGAGGTACAAAAACAGAGATATAGGTATTTACTTACATAGTTTCTGATATCTTTGGGTACGAATTTCGTTAAATCTTCCGGCAGAATACACAGTCACCACCTAAAAGAGCTATACAGATGAAGATTCCAGAACCCCGTGGATACATAAAACCAGAGAAACCGCTAAACCACACCATTCTTATAGCTGCTAAGCCCTTTCGACTCCAGAAGGCACTGTTCAACTCTTTCAAGTGGTCTTTTAAGTGGCTCTCTGAAGTTATATGAGTTTTTGGTGAAAAGCTAAAAATAAAAGCAAACCCAGTCCTTTCACAAGACAACCAATGTATGGTTTGTCTCTGGATATTTAACCTATTGAAATATCTCTTCAATGACCGGTTGAATGTGAAAGTTGATAAAGCATAGCTTATCATAAAAACTGGTCAACATCTAAAGATCTATTGCTCGACTCTCCATTTACCAGCCAATAGTATAATAACACATTCTGTAATATAAAAACTGTTGAAGTAGGCACGGCTTACGACCGCCACGCCCGCGTCTGTTGTATAAACACGACAAAGTTGTACAAACACCGCCGTCTAATATTTACAAAACTGGCGATCTGAACACAGCTCTGTGGTTACGTGATGCTTGTGAAAGATAGCCTGATGATATGAATAGGTATTTCAGTGTACAGCGTAGGATCAAAACAGAAAATGATGAAGGGGATTGAGCACGAGGTAGAAGATTACAGCTTCTCAGGACTTCTAGAAACCATAGGTTATTAAATTCAAAAAGTTTTCTGGATCACGTCCCAGCTTAACCTTTCCACCATCTTATTCTTTAGGGAGAAGGCGGCCAGTTGCATTGCTGTTCCCTACATTATGTTTAAAGTGTACTATCTGTTTTATAAGGTGATGAATAAAGCATTTACCTATCTTAATGCCAAAATATTTCAGAACTAGGTGATGATCGTTTTACATCTAGGAAGTCTAAGACCGCGACAAAGAATAAAATCGCTCAGTAATCTATGTGACGAGGTAAGGATAGGAATACAATAGAAGAACATTATATATTATATTACATCACATGTATAAAAAACATACAGCTGAATTGAGAACTTCCTCCTATTTTTGAAGTCGGATAAAAAAGTATATAAAACAAGAACAATAGTCAGCAATGTGCTGACACAACAAAGTAAAATCTAGCCATGCCTCAATGACCCTGCGCCGAAATAGGGGTTGGCTCAGCATTTAGCATGATAAAACCTTCCTCACACATACTCCTACTGATGGTCGTACGCCCCTCTAAAACAAGGGAGGTTTTGCCATAATGGTGATTATGGCAAAACCTCCCTTGTTTTAGAGGGTGACGTTAAGTACCTACCTACTATATTTCCAGTACAAATATCACCGGATCAGCTCGTGGTGACATTAAAACGCCCTTAGCCACCTGTTTACTCTCCATACTCCGCGATAAGGTAGTCTACCTGATATTTTTCATATCAAGTGCGCTGTGTACATATTAACCAACTTAATGTTGATTTTTTATAGATTAAACTTCGATATTGTAGGTAGTTAATATAGATCAGGAGCTAGTCGTGAGTTTCCTTTCTTTTGTCTTTGATAGAAGCGAGCGAAAGACTTATTAATAGATGTAACTTTATTTCTCGAAGATCTATACTCTATTAATGACTATACTATAACTGCCAATTCTGTGAAGACCTGTCAACTTTGAAAAGATCTTCTGGTGATTAAAAAAGAAAAATAACTACTCGTATGTTCCAAAACGTGGATAATATACTTTTAACTATTCTTTCCCACAAATTGGTTGGTCTTTGATACACAAGGTCAGATTGCAACATCGAAAAGTGTAAAAAACTCAAGATTTCCAAGCCAATGTCCTTAAAAATATTTACTTGTAGCTCTTGAAATAAGTCTAGGATCGTGTAAGTATGAGGTCGATACACCCGAAACTCGAAGTAAATATTTGTAATCAATTATTTATCTATTGCTGGAAATGGTTTTCTGCGTTCAAATTATGTCACACCTACCCGCGGATTATTTATTTTATTTATATTTGTTCAAGATTTATGTAACTTTACTTTTTATATTACATATTTCTCTTATGGTATTTCACAAGAGACTACCAGTACCAAGCTTTACAACTTCTAGCATATAATACTCTGTAATTTTCTTTTAAAACTCTGGTGACAGGTCCTATACCGTGCAAAGCCTAACTTAATAAACAATACCTATCTCACCATAACATCGATTATCATCAAGAATGTTATACAGGGTGATACAAACGAACCTTACCTGGAGGCCAGCTACTCGAAATATTCAGGACATCAAATTTTACTTCAAGGACTCCAGCAGATTGAAGTAACTAACAGTAGGCCAAGCACGGGGATTGTTCTCTAGGGTAGAATAGACAATAATGACATCGCATCGTCATATATTGCGTACATTATTGAAGTTGAAGGAATGAACTTCATATAACTTACGCATTCGATGACAAAGTGACGTCATTTTTCTCTATTTTCCCTAGACAACAATGCCCGTGCTAGGCCTACTGGTGTACACAAGCCATCCAAAGTGCTCCGTGTCGTCCCAGTTTTCGACGGATTTCATGATGGCACTTGGTATGTTTTATTGTTATCATAGCATATGTATTTTATACTATGTATTGTATATATCAGTAATACGCCACCGTCTATACGTGTACAACTGCTTCGTGTCCATCCCAAGGTTGTCTGGAAGAGATCGCTCTTAGCAATAAGGCCGCCCATTGTGGAACTCGGTTTTCTCTCTTTCCCTGTATCTTTTTTCTTGTATTTTTTTGTGGTGTGCAATAAAGTGTATTGTATTGTATTGTATGATGTTCCTTTAATTTAATATGAAATGTTTATTTGACAGATTTGATTCTTATGACTGACTACCGATCGGTGACATAAAAATTCAGGGTAATTAAAATTTTAGTGGGCTCGATAGACGAGTAAGGCCAGTAGTTATTTAAAGTTCTGTGAACGCAGTTTTACTTTTTTTTTATATATAAAGGTAAGTAAGTATGTTTTCATTCAGAATTTTTAACTTGAATGTTTCGGGTAGCTGCCCTCCAGGTAACCTGTATAATTGATTCTAAAAGATGTTGACAATGATGTTGATTTCTAAAATTTTATGTCATTATCCTTTTTAGATTTTTTTGTGCAATTTTTTATGTACCTACTCGCTCTCATAAAACGCAAAGCTCAACAAGTTTTTTTGTGAAGATACAGTTATACATAGTGTGAGAAAAGAAAGACTCTAAAGTTTCTCATGTTACGTTTTTATTAATAGCGTCAAACTGTATTTTTCATATCCGGCGAATGGTGATAGCTAGGTCTATTCACGGGTTATTCTCGATTATAAAAAAAAAATATACTACACATCGTCTCAATTGCTCGTTTTTTATTTTTTATTCAATGTAAATCTCTCTGATAGAGTTAAGAAGACTGTATTTGTGTGGTATCTACCAAGAAAAGATTCTCTCTCTTCCTTGGTAGAGTAAGTTATTTTTAGAAATACCAATGTTGTGTGTTGCAATGCAAAAGGCGTAACTGCGTAGGAATCGGTAAACTTTTCCACGACAGTAAATCAGTTTTTTGTAAAACTGCGTAAAACCCAAGAACTGACGCATCACCGCAGAATAATAAATGTATGATGCCTAGTTGCAGTCGAACTACTGTCGAAGGTCGTAAACGATTGAAAAAGGCTGGAATGTCCTCATACCATCAACAAAGCGGCTTGCCCACGCGCTGATATATTCAACGCGGCGATTGATGAAGTATAAAATTTCTTAGTACCGTCTCAGTCACAATGGAATTATGATAATTTATCGGTTGGCTTGTGCCGGCCGAGTGTGTGGGAACGCGCCTGGCACGGGCTTTCCCACGACGCCTCTCAGCGCTCCAGAACGTCTTAACTGCACCTCTACCTTCACGACTTACGGCTGTCTTCCACCAGAGCGGTCTCAACCTTTATTCTCGTAAGGTCGTAAGTGCTGCGCGGTTAGCGTGAAGTGCCACCTCTGCTGAGTTTTTAAGACTATGTTGTGAGTTAAGACGTTTTGGTGTCTGATGGTGCGAGACAGAATTGGAGTAAGTAGCGTCACGGATTCGCCGGTACAATGCCTCGGTGTCGACTCGACTAGCGGTGCTGGGAACTCGCACCTTTGCAAGGTGATACGCTTATTGTTTTTTGACTAATTAGGATGGATGTTTTTATTACAGATAAAGATTGAGCTCACTTGCGGCTTTATGTCAGAGAAGTGTTTAGCAGAAAGCTCTTTTGTGTTTATTTAGGCTTCGAAGTACCTACTTCGAGAAACAAGAACACGAGGCAAGAACCTACCTAGGTTCCTGCTAGATTATGTTCACAGTTATGAATATCTCATGATATTGCAGTGACAAATGACAACTAATAAAATTGCAGTTTTCAAAGTGGGTCACTCACTAATATAATACCTAGTAGGCATTTAGTAGGTAAGGTTGTAAAACTGCAACAGTATTCTATTTATTTTGTCTGACCGTGTCGTCGGCGATAAGGGATCACAGATTCGACAACAATCACTATGAACGAAGACCTGCCGCCTACATAGGGTTGCCGCTTTCTATAAAATTTTATTGCGGCAATAATTTTAGCGGAACTTTATCTTACGTTTTGTGTTTTCACCATCATTACTCCTTTTAAGGTTCCTTCGTCTGAAAAAGATTGCAAATGTTCCTTTGTAAATATTAGGCTTAGTTTTACCGTTAGCTTAAAAAAATATGGTATTATCTTTATTGCCTACTGTAAAACAATACGCGTCAATTCTAAGAAAAAATTTAGCTACAGCATATTATGTAGTATGTTAGTATGTTATGTTAGTACATAATTGCATTATCTAAATATTTTGTAAACTTTTAAATATTTCTGAAATCTTATTTATGTGTCTTACCGGACTACGACTAGGTAGGTACTTTAATATTCATCTTACGAAATATTTTGCAATTTATTTTCGTTCAATTTATTTTGCAAGTTGGTTCTATGAAGCCCCTATTTAATTTAGCGCCACGAGTCACCTTCATGTAATAATGGCGGCTGTAACGCGATTGTCTCGCAGGGAGGGTGTTCTTAAGGTGCGCTTGCGCATGGGGGCCGCGTGGGAACGCGTGCTGGCCAGGTGACATCAGCTGATGGCCCCCAGTTTGGCTGAGGAACAGCTGTCGTGATGTATGACTGTTGGTAATAATTAAATTATTGTTATTGTATCAAAGGTCGGTAATATCAAAATCTAAGTTTATATGACAAAATATCTTGTACGAAAAAAATATATGTTCGTGTAAAAATATTCTACTATCAGAAAGTAGAGAGTAAAATTGGTAAATTTTCTAGAAAATAAAAATGTTATAAATTCTTAACCCGGGTTATGGCTGGCGTTAGGTACGGGGCATAATGTAACGTGTCACACTCAGTACGGGGAAAGAAGGCGCTCGCAACGAGCAACGGATCTTACTTAGCACACGGTCGGCGGCGTAACGTTTCATGCTCTCTGCGAATGGTACATTACCCCGTAATATCAGTCAGTACCCGGCTTTACTAAAAACAAAATATCTAACCTTAGAAAATTATTCTTGTTTAATCGGCCTTACAATTTCAAAAATAAGTTTAATTTTAAAATATTAAACTAAAACGTTACAATCACACACATAAATATCAGACTTTTTCCTTAAACAGTAAAATAAAATAGTAATCTTACCTTCGCGCCACCCCTAGTTTTATCACGGGCGTTTTGCCACAATCGGTGTAGGGCGCTTAAAAGCTGAGCGGCGGGCGGCGCGCGCGCCATTCGCTCACAGACACTCGCGCGCGACACACCATGATCTTACCCGCTAGAAGCATGTCGCCTCCTCACGGCGCCTTCCATCCCCCGATACACGCACAACCAGACGAGGAGCCCGTCTCCAGAACATACCAATACAGAAAAGTCATGAAACCAATGCTAGAAAGAAAAAGACGCGCCCGCATCAACCGCTGCCTCGACGAACTAAAAGACCTGATGGTAACCGCCCTACAAGCAGAAGGAGAAAACGTCTCCAAACTAGAAAAAGCCGACATCCTCGAGCTCACAGTGCGACACCTCCACAGCCTGAAGCGTAGAGGCCAACTGGTGCTGAAACCTGAAACGTCATACGTGGAACGTTTCCGTGCTGGATTTACACAATGTGCTACAGAAGTGTCACAGTTCATAGCGAATGCGACTTTAGCCGCGAACGCGATGCAGAGACAAGGACCCGTGGACCCTCAAGCTGGAGCCAGGTTGCTGCAGCATCTTACGAACTGCATCAGACGGTTGGAGGCGCCGCCAGTTGTGCAGCCTCAGCCGATCGCGCCGAGCGTGGCTCGGCCGACGCCGATAGCACCTCAACCTCAGGGCTTAGCCCCAGTTGGACCAATTGGACCTCATGGACAGAGGACAGTCCTCCGGGAGCGAGGATTGAAGAGGCCCGCGGAGATGGACGTGGAAGCAGCGCTCGCGAAGCGTGCGTACGCGCCGCCCTCGCCACCGCACAGCCCCGCCTCCGAGAGCGACTCCGCCCAGTCGATGTGGCGGCCGTGGTGACCAGCACAGCTCCACCTCAGGATCTCGCATGCTCAAGAACTGTGTGACCAGTGTGATAAATAATAATCTGTTGTTTGTTTTAACGTTCCTAGAACTGTGTGTTGATGATGGTTTTCCGTTTGCTTGTTGATGTTTTCTAATTTAATAAAGTAAGGTTTGTTCTATATTTACTTTAATTTAAAAATCTACTCGTCAAAAGGAGGCTATGATCCTGTCTTCCGCATTTATGTGTAGTAGTAAGTTTAACTGTGATATCATTTTTAGATAATGTAGTTAGTGATAGATTGTCGCAATCGTAGCAGCCTTTATCATGGGCTTAGAAAAGAAATAAAAAACATTTTGTAAAATATTTTGTTTTCATGAATTTTACTTGTTCTTCCTTTTAATTTGAATAAAATAAACCTTAACTCCGTAAATTGAGGCTACAGTGAAGCCAATTTATCACGTCCTTGGCCATTCGCTCTACTTAACATACCTAATCTCTCTCTCCATTACCTATAGAAATAGAAATAAACAAACATAAAGCGATTCGCTGGGCTTTTTTTTTAATAACTGTTCTCAAAGCTACAGGGTTAGGTACCGTCTGATTGACACTTCGACTCTACATTTTAGATAACCCACGACAAATACAAGCAAATCACGCTGAACTGAAAATCTCAAACTGACAGTACCTATACCTAAACAAGAATGGCTTGTCTCTATCGAGACTGGCCGGCTTGGTCGGAACATTTGGCTAGAAACATTTTACTATGCTTTAGTAACCCAAGAAAATAGAGTTATTAAACGGGATGGGCATGGAGCTGACGATTAGCCAAAGAAAATATTAAGGGGATCGAAGATTTTGGCCCTAACATTGATCACCATTTAGTTTTTTATCAATATCGCCGCTCATAAAAAAAGTTATATATTTGGATAAAAGACACCAGAATCAAATAAAACATATCCAATAACATAATGTCCTAAAGCGTCAAGTTTCTAAGATGAAAATATCAAAAAAATCTTGATATGTGTTATTTGTTTTAGTGTCTTATATCTAAATTTTTATAACAATATTAGCTTTTATTGTGATTTTTGCATGGAGGAACCTAACCTAACATCGGTCAACATTTTGCTTTTATTTTTACAATATGCGGCGCACAATATAAAATATATATTTGGACAGAGGACAGTAAAACAAAAAAAAAATGTTATAAAACATAATGTCCTAAAGCGTCAGATTTCTGAGATATTCATAGTTATATAAAAAAAAAATATTTTCATGTGTCAGAAACTTGACGCTTTTGGACATTTATTTGTTTTAGTGTCTTCTATCCAAAAATATAAATTTTATTGTGTGCGGCAAGTACAAAAAAAAAAAAAATTGTAGCTACTTATCCTACTGACTGAAAACAAAATAGAAAAATAAGCTAGATACGCTGTAAGTGGGTGAGTCAGCTACCAAGTGTGTGCTCTGTAAAGGAGCAGGCCAAAGGGTTCCACCTCGGCATAATGCTAATTTAATGCAGTCTACACGGTAAAAACTACACACCAAAGTCGCATCCGCGCCGGCGCGGCGCACCGACACAGCCCGGCGCGGCGGCTGTCGCCAGCATTATTATCAGCGGCTCTTAAGTTGACAAAACACTGCGGTCGGTAGCCTGCAGTATTCATACACCGAAATGTCGCCACAAATCGCCGGGCGGGCTGTGTTGGTGGGATCGGTGTGAAGATTCAGTAAACGTAATGTTACGGAAGTAATGAGATTGTACCTACGTGATAAATAACTGATAAGGAATTTTATTATACCTACAGACCGCATTTATCGGGGAAATAGTGGAGTTTTACAAATAGAGAAAGATTTTATATAACACAGGCAGGCACAATCCTTCCGTGATAAAGGCTACCTACTATAAAATTTTTATGTGAGCTTTAAATCGCTCAATAAATGGAGTAGCCGAAACAAAGCCCGTGGGGCCGGGAGCGCACGAGCAAGAAGAAATTAGTTCAGTTCGGATTATAGGGCTACCACCATCCACCGTACCTTACCGGCGGCAGCGTTCCAATATATTCTACCATTTGCTACTACAAACCACCAGCTTTATCGCCGTTTAAAATTATTTATTTACTAAATTTCTTGAAAAATCAATAGCTTAAACGCACTTAAACAATTAACCTTTTAATCAGATTATTCTTACCTTTCGCTGATACGTTCTTCTGTGGATGTGCTTAAAGTAGGGAAAACATAAAAGAGACTAAACATGTAATTTTTAAGAAGGAAATCAGTAGTTTATGTATTAAAAGCTTCTGTGTTGAACGGAGAAGCAATTGTTATTTATTGGTTAACTCAGATTAGGAACCTTTCAATCCAGCGCGTAACGAGAAAGCTTCAGAGAAGATTTTGAAACACTTGTTTAGTTGTTTAGGGCGGCATACTCATGTGTTCACGTCTCTTCACTAGTTACCACACCTGTCTGGTGCAAGTTAGCAGTCTGTTGGTAACGGACAGATTTTCCACAACTCTTATTAGACGCTAAATTTACAAATACAAGTTTTTCAATACCTAGCAAAGTCCTTGGAGAGGTACATCACGCTATCTCCATTGAAGGTCCATTTATTTCTTCTATTAAGATCACAAGACATAACCAATCCTAACCTTTCTACTAATATTTCATAGGCTAATGTTTGTCAGGACGTGACGATGTGTGTTTGTTAAAAGAATGAAAGATAGAAAAACAATTTATTGACTCACACATCAAAAAGGTACACAATGATATAAATAAAAATTAAAGCTATGTGAACCGAAAAAGGCAACACACAACAAGACAACACTGACGGACCACTGAACGGATCGGCCCAAATCTGCTCGTATGGAGCTATGAACACGGAATTGCATTATAGGCTGCATTTTATCCCCGAAGAACCGGGTGATACCGCCGGCAGATGCAAGTTTTAGAGATAGATAAAAGTATTTATTTGCATCTTCAGACACACACACACTTCGAAGAATTGACTTTGCGTTCTACCAGCCCTAAGTGCAGCTAATTGGGTGTTGCGTTGCGTGCGCGCTGCCGTGGGAAGCGCCGGTGAAAACACCATGGATCTGACTATTGGGATTTAGTTACGGCCGTGTGGTCTCTGTCACTGAGTTTTCTACAGTAATGTACCGTTGTTTTCCCTCTTGCTTATAAACCTCTCTAAGCAGTGTTTTGTTTCACCTTTTCACTTCAATGGTAGAAAACAAACGCCTCTGGCGCCTTTAGAGTTGACATTAAGTTCGTTGAAACAGGATTTGAGTCCAGTCTAGAACGCAGATTGAGCTGAAGAGATATACATTTGTGAATATTGCAGTACTATGCATTCAAGAACATATTTATTTCATCATCATTAACATCAGCCTATATTAGTCCACTGCTGGACATATGCCTCCCCAAGTTACTTTATAAATAAAATATTGTGCTTCACCTTTAAGATGATGGATTTATTAAAGTTGCGATAATCGGTGCATACTATTAACTGGAACTGTGGCACTTCTAGCTACCTGCCTATAAATATTTTTTAGTTTCGCTACAGTTTTGAAGCTAAGTGCGTATAGTCACACTATGTGAAATCATAATTTTGCACGCATTTTAACGCAAAATTGCGTATGATAATTATGCGTTTTATTGGCGTAGTCCAATTCTAATAGGCAGAACGCAGTTATTAGTACCGTAAAATCTTTAATACTTTGCAAAAAAATATGTGAAAATTGTTTGAAGGATCGATATACAGGTGACCTGTGCTCATCATATATCACATCATCTTACAAGAGGCGTGCGTTTTAAACTTCATTTTCTATTACCTACCCATCTGTTTGTATTAATAATATAATTATTAATTAATTGTTTGGACTGTTACTTGAGGTCAATACCAATTCGGTATTGCACGAACGGATTCATAACGAATCCCATAAAATATTTTCGATTTAACCTTAGGTAGATAGATAGATAGATAGATTATCACTTTATTGCACCATCAATACACTTATAAAACAAGAACTTAATACTAATTATATATAATGTGGCACAATCGGCGGCCTTATCGCTAACAGCGATCTCTTCCAGGCAACCTTTGGATGGATAGGTAATTTTATAATTTGTCATACCGAAACTTCACCGAACGCTTCCTACGTAAACAGGACTTTATAGGAACCTACCAGAGGAAGGGCAGCTTCGGTATGTGTTTTTTAACACTTCTACTGCGTTCACCAATCTATCTGCCAAGCGTGATTATAGCAATACCCTCCTATTTTGGAGATGGCATGTTCAACATAAAAGGAGGTTTTCGCTAGATTGGGCAGCGTTCGGGAAACTACGTCGAGTATTCTCGCCATCCATACCGCAATGCTTGAAAATGAAAGTTTTCATCCAGTGCGTCCTACCCGTTATGACCTACGGGGCTGAGACGTGGACACTCACGGTAGGGCTGATCCACCAAGTCAAAGTCGCTCAGTGAGCTATGGAAAGTTTCTCTGAAGGATAGGATTCATAACGAATACATCCGACAGAGAACCAAAGCTATCGACATAGCTCAGAAAATTAGCAAGCTAAAGTGGCAGTGGGCCGGCCATATATCACGAAGAACCGACAACCGCTGGGGTAAACGTGTTCTCGAGTCGAGACTGAGACTCGTCAAACGTAGTGTAGGACGTCCTCTGGCCAGGTGGGACGACGATCTGCGAAAGACTGCAGGCAGATGCTAGATGCGGCAAGCTGAAGACATGGCGCTATGGCGCTCATTATGTGAGGCCTATGTCCAGCAGTGGACTAAGATAGGTTGATGATGATGATGTTCAACATTGGACGTGTGAGTGCTGATAGGTTAACTCATTTCAAAACAAACTCAAAAGGGATTTTGGTTGCATAATACTCGCTATTTGTGTCGAATTCATTTGTCAATAGACTGGACGATGTTCGAAAGCGTAACCTAAAACAGTAAAAGTGAACTTTTTATCTTCAGTTCGGATCTGCTACTAGTTTTACGTAAGGCCTTTTCGTTCGGACACCGGTGTCTCCATCTAGTATGTACTTGATAGAAACTTGGTAATTATTTGTAGTCACAGTTCTTGTATTGATGGTGCAATATAGTCTAAATAAGTTGTAAGGTGGTAGGTAGGACAAACCGTCCCATTTTGTATTTCGCACTGTTAGTACAATAGTTGAAATAGCGCGGAAAGCGCTATCCAGTCCAGCTCGCACATAAAAATATTATGATAATGTATTGTGCGGTGTACGGGTGTTTAAACACTAGCACCTATAAGACAAACAACACAGCAAAAGTCTCATTTCACTAGTAAGTAAAGTACTAATAATAAATTTGTAATTTTGCGAAAAACAGTCATCAAAACTCATAAATTAATTGTTTTTTTTTTGTCTATTGGAGTAAAACTTTTTTGTCGTTTGATCTGGGTATAATGCCCTTCCTGTTTCTATCCAACAAGCTAAATCCCTTCCCATCTTCAAAAGTATGGTTCATCAACACTATCTCTCCACTCTTACTCTCCACTCATAAGTCTTCCTGATATAATTATTTTTATTTGATTATGTAAACACTCTTGTTTTCTTGTCTTTTTTTTTGCCCTATTTTGTTAATTATTGTAGTTTTTGTTTTTAAAGTACTTCTATTATTTTTAATACTTCATCAATTACGCCACCGTCAGCTTCAACACGTACTGATCCTATCCATCCAAAGGTTGTCTGGAAGAGATCGCTGTTAGCGATAAGGCCGCCGATTGTGCCACATTAGATATAATTAGTATTAAGTTCTTGTTTTATAAGTGTATTGATGGTGCAATAAAGTTATAATCTAATCTAATCTAATCTATAATGATAGTAACCATAACTACTCGCTGATATTACGTAAAATTAAAAAAAAAAAACAGGGCGTTAGGAATGGATTTCAATAGTTTTTTTGTTTTAGTGGTTTGCTATTTGACGAATAACAATTGACACCTGCAGTAAATTGGAATAAGATTAGAAAAACAAAACGGTAGGTGATAAAAAATCATGAAGTGTTTGCTAAATTGAAACTTTGCTTCAGTTAACCAATTTTTTAGGGAAAATACCATTCACTTGTAACATTAAATCGTACGAATTTGTGAGTGAAGGCACTGTATTTACGTGCTGTCAAAACACACAAACATCGGTTTTTGGCTAAACAAATTGACTAATTATTGAATAACACTATCCCTCTCGAGAGATATGTCATTCAATATCGAGAGTTTTCACTCTATGACATTTTGTATGAATTAAAAAAATTAAAGGCAACTGTCTCCTAATACTTTCTTCACGTTGGTTGCCTGGAGAATGTCAATAATGTCAATAGGCATAACATGTCTATTAATCTTAACACGATATTGATAGAGATAACACTCAAATTGATAGCCCGGAAGCTATTTCATACCGATGGCGAAAGATAGTCTTAGTCTCCATGCCGTTCTAGGAGGGCATAGCACAACATGTATTTTTATTCCCTTTTGGTCTATAAGCCGTCTTTCACACATTTAATCTATTTAGTCTTTAGTTTTCCTCCCACTTCCCTTATATTCCTATAAAACTTTAGATAGGTAGCTAAAATTAATTTGTAAACTGACCACTTACCAATAAAATTGTATAATCTGTTTAAAACAATAAGTTGCGTGCTCGTTTTTTTTTCTTATCCAAAAACAGATAGCAGATTAGCTCTAATTTAAAAAAATTATATACTTATGAACTTTCTATTAGAAAACAGAGGTGGATATAATCGCGAAGCAAAGGTCAGGCAACGGGACGGTACGGTTTAAACTGTATGAGTTTATGAGTATCACATGCTAGGAACTTACTTGTTTTAACACGGCAAAACAAAACTTTCAAATAAAACTCACTTTTTAAAATGAAAAAAATACCAAACTTTTTTCACAGAAGAGACATCAACGCGCTTCTAACATTTTTAGTTTCGTTTAACTTTTTTTTAAAATTAGTATTTAAACTAATTACCACATAAACGAAATCATGTTGAAGAATCAGCTATACGGATACGGCTATACGGACAACGTGATAAATCTCTGAACTATTATTGAACTATTACTGTTTTTTTTTAAACATAAACACAGCATTGATTGCAAACGGGCTGAAATGCCGAGGATTTTGACGTAAACGCCTTCGTAGGTTAGGCATTGATCTAAGTAAAACTCGGAATGTACCAGGGCGTTCAATGTATTCTCGGTATCGAAGTGATATACTAATGATGAGGGTAGGTAAATTATCTCATTAGTTAATGACACTCTTTGAGGGTATATATACATAATTTCATTTAATTGTCACCATTAGTATTCAAGATATCATTGCGAAAAGACAACTACGATGACAAAAAAAATCGAGCATCGCGCTGTGATAAAATTCCTCACAAAACAAGGAAAAACTCAAAAATTAATTCCCGAAGAAATGGTGGCTGTTTACCAAGATTCTGCGCCTTCATTATCTACAATTCAGAAGTGGTCAAGTGAATTCAAACGGGGTAGAGAGAGCATTGAAGACGATCCCCGTGCCGGTGGGCCGGTTACTGCCTCTACTGAAGAAAACGTCAAATTCGTACACAAAAAAAGGTCAAAGTATTACTGGTGCATCTTACGCAAACACCCTGCGTAATTTAAAGGAGGCAATAAAATAAAAAAGACGTGGAAAATTGACTGCAGGTGTCTTGCTGCTTCACGACAACGCGCCGGTTCACAAGGCGCGTATTGCCAAGGCAGCTGTGCGGGAGTGCGGATTTGAAGAAATCAATCATCCACTCTACAGCCCGGCCATAGCCCCTAGTGATTACTTTCTATTCCCTAATCTTAAAAAAGTCCTTCGTGGAAAGCATTTTTCCGACGATGAAGAGTTGAAGGCAGCATTTTTCAGGCCAGGAAGAAAAATATTTTTTAGAGGGAATTGAAAAGTTACTTTCCCGAACAAATAAGTGTATTGAGATTCTAGGAGACTACATTGAAAAATAAATTTTATTCAGAATGTTTTGCTTATTCTTTCATACCAATACCGAGAATACATTGAACTCTAGATCTATTCTATACAATCTGCAAACGCTTTCAGAAGCGCCCTGTTCATCTTTTTATGACGTTGACTGTACTGTAGTACCTACCTACATACGCATTCATTGATAACTTTAATTAGCTCTCTCCGGAGAGTTGAAAAATATACTAATTAAAATCGTGACATGGTGTCCGTTATAGAAGTAATTGATTATGAAAAACTGCCACGATTGAAGTGAAAATTATTAAGTTTGTATAACGAGTTTTTTTATATAGATAGTTATGTTTTGTTTGATACTGATTATTGAGTACCTAAAGTAGATGATGTCATCCTATTATCATCTATTACTGGACAGTAAAAGTAGGTAAGGGCATCAAATGTATTAACATTTACACCTACGGTGGAATTAAACAATGCTGGTGGAATACTGAATAGGTGGACATAGGCCTCCTGTAATGAGCGTCATAGCGCCCTGTCTCCAGCTTGCCGCATTCAGCGTCTGCCTATATTCTTGCGCAGATTTTGGGCCAAAAACTGCTTTTTATTCCAGATACCTTAATAAACAGGTTTGGCTGCCAACTAGGCCTAGATCTCAATTCTAAAATTCAAAGAAAACCTTAGGTTTCTTGAATGAGGAAACGTGACGGAAGAATGGGGTTGGCGAGTGTGTGGAATGGTGCCGGCCATGTACGGGAGGAAGAGGGGACGGACGCCAGTATTACGTCCTTCTCAGGACGACGACGTCGAGTCCCACATAATTTTAGTCCCCGCAGACCAAGCTTATTCGTTAACAAATTCCTCGCCAAATAAAAAAAAAAGTTCCTTTATTGTGAAAACACGTTTGAGAAAAACGCACATAATTTGGTCGAGATCTCAGGAACCCTGCGGGTCTATTCGAATGAATAATGTTTTGATTCGTAGGGTTATTACTAATTATTTGGTTCCTTGAACCAGTTTCTTCATAAGTTGTGTAGTTTTCATGTTAATAAAAAAAACTTGATTTTTGCGCTTTCCCCGTTCCAAAAACGTATGCTCTGTCCCGCTCCTATGTAGCTACGCGAAACTCTATGCCTTTTCACAAAATGGCGAGCATTGCGCCCTCTTAAGTGGAATAAGCAAATGCGTGTATTTTTATCATAGAGTCCATATGAAACAAGTATATCGGTATAATGTCTACTTTATAGCAGATTCCATTTAAAAGCAGCATATAAACTGGGTTTTATATAGAATCCGATACAGTCACTTATAAATAGACTATAGATTTGAAATAGACTATGATTTAAGGTACCTTAAGGCGCTACCCCGACCCAGAACAGCGCCGCCACCTAGTTTATCTTATTATTACGTTAAACAAAGGAATTTTCTAATATCCATTGGGCAGTTTGTGATATCTATTATAAGCTTTTTTTAATGCCTCTGTAATAGTTTTATTTTGTATAGTTTATCAACTCCTTCAAATTTAAACTGAAGTCCTATTACCTATCTTCAGCAACCTGAAATCTTCCTTCTTTTTCTCCTCCTTCTGTAGCTCCAGATGTGGTTGTAGCTCCATCAGTGATCAGATTTTGTGGTAGTATATTTCTGTGGAACCTTTTGTATTATGATATTTACATACTTCTAGGTTAGCTCCTAAGTTAGTTTTGTATTGTTTTATATTGTATGTAGTATGTATTTTAAGAATTTTTATTTTTTATACTATTTGTTTTTGCTCTACCAACACTTATGTGTACTTATATCTTTTTCTACATCCCTAGGTTGCCTGGAAGAAATCGCTCTCAGCGATAAGGCCGCCTATTGTACTAAGTATTTGGTAAATGTATAAGGTTTATATTATGTTATTTTTTTTAAGTACAATAAAGTGTTCATTCATTCATTCATTCAAAGATGCGAAGTTGCTCTTGGTTGCCACCAAACTCTGTTTTCGCATCTCTGTCTAAACTATACAGAATAAAGCTAATACAGAGGCATTAAAAAAAACCTTATGATAGGTATCACAAACAGCCCAATGGATTTAAAAAAATTCTTTTGTTTAACGTAATAATAAGATAAAATAGGTGGCGGCGCTATTGTGAGTCGGGGTAGGGCCTTAAAGTATCTTAGTAAGTATCTTAAGGTATCTTAGTATCTTAATCTAAGCCGTAGGTTAAAGTCTGAATAGGAAGCGCATCGAAGCCTGACGAGCGGACATTTGCATAAGTAATTTGATGAAATGGGTGCGGATGGCCAAATCTGGATGTCTTCCGCCTCCGTTGATTGAACTGACAAATTAATTTAGTTTTTCAATCGTGTGAAACTAAATGCGGAAACTACTTGTTGGTTGTTATTTTATTAGTATATTTCGTCCCACGGCCTCCAGCTGGCCAAAGTATTTTGAAGTCCAAACTGGTCGGGTTTGTATTATAATAATTCTGGACACACAGCATCAAGTAGCCACAAGCTATAGTTGTCAAATTGTCACTCGGGTGACTTTCGACTTTATGTTAGCGGCCAATTTAGAAATGACATGACGGATTGCCAAGTCCTGTGTCCCTGCCGCCGTCTCAATGGAAAATTTATTCATTTATAAGGCAAAGATCGGAGATCGGTTTAGAAACCCTCATGGTCTCGCTTTTTCTGTCCTTTTTTCTGTCTTTAATATTTCAGCAACTACAGCAGCAAATTACTTGAAATTTAAAATAATAATACATTTCGTGCGCCTGCACAGATTAAAGAAAAAAATTATACACAAAAATGAAAATTTTCAGTGCAAATTGTGAAATGAAAATTTTAAAAGGTCAAAAGGGGTCAAAAAGTTTTTAAAAATTCTATTGGTTTCATGATTTTTGAAATATTTTGAAAAAGTCGAAGTATCATTATAATGTACATTCCCAACCCCAATCTCCGAAGCTTGCAAAGCGTGTAGATATGGATCTATATTTTACAGGAAAAATATAAAGAAGTCTGTAAGTAGGTAGATCACTTTATGAAAAATGTTCAAAAAGGGGGGAATAATTTTCAAATGGCTACCACAATGAGTAAAAGATCAAATAAAAGGTATCAGTTTGTACATCTTAAAACAGTTTTTCAAATTCTTGTAAGTTACATACTTTTCGAAATATACTGAAAAAAATCGAAAATATTACCTATACTCCGAAGTTTGCAAACCGATCCATCTTAAATGTAGGTACCTTAAATTGTTAGGTATTATTAAATAGCAAAGTCTCTAATCGGTAACTTTATTGCATATATTGGTTTGGTATGCTCGTATGTACTTGACAAACGTTCGAAACCCACGGCGCGGCGGCGGCGCGCGCGTCACACTCTCACTTGACGTTCACTCGTTCCTGAGCGATTTTCTCAATAACGAAAGAAAAAAACAAGAAAAATCTGCATAAGTCTTACAACAGAAACATAAATATTTAAATTCACTAGTTTCCTATATATTTTATTAAATATAAAACCTCGGTCAAACACCTTTTTAGATTTCGATAACATTACGGATAATTGTGTTGAATATTTCTTCTAAAGCTTTGAACTCGAATAACATAAATTAGCTTTGACCTAATGCGCGAAGGGTCAGGGTTTACAACGCGAGTGATTTGAAAAATAATCAACAGTGGTTACGTGATTGGCGGAGAGGTTGCGTCAAGAAGTCGCGCGTCAGTCGTGATTGCGGCGCGCGCCGACGTCGTCACGCGCTTGTGGGCTCTGCACGAGGATGAGGGGACGGACTTAGGATTGCATTCTAGTACGGAGCTCATGGCAAAACATGGCTTGATCCGCGGCCGTGTGGTGCTGGCGTAGAATATGCACCGGGGGTAGAGCTGCAGCGTCTCCTAGGGAGGCTTGCGAGCCCAGGAGGGTTGCCGGGCAGTTCGTACTGAACATTCTTGGCTAAGCTGTCTTGATATGGTATAGAAACAACTTAGGTACCATATCTGGGAGAAATCCGGGCACTTGTTGCAGCTTCTTAAAAAGTTCTGCACCTGATCAGGGCAAAAACTTCAAGGATGAAATCAGCAATCGAGCATATAAAAACAGCTTAGAAACAAATGAACCATCATCTGTTTCTAAGGAAGGATGTTAGGAATCTAGATGACACAATTAGCAACTTTGGTTTGGTGTCGACACCAAACCAAATGTTATGATTGTCCCTCTACAATCACACACCATCTCACGTCATGGACTGAACCTTCAAGGGTTTCTAGGACGCAAATTTGAATCTAGCAGATTAGATACTCATTAAGCTTTAGGTCTATTTTCCTTGGCTACTCAGATTTACATCTGAGTAGCCGATGCTACTCACGTACCAAACACCACCATTAGAAAGTGAGCTACCTCAGTCCATGCCTGCGTCGGACTCGCCACAGGCGATAGTTTTCCCACGGTCTCAGACTGGCCGCTTCGTGGCCAAGTATAGCTCTGCCATTTGCATACCCGCCCCCCTTCCTACCGTATTACACTGCCAAATTTGGGAGAGAGCTACGAAATATCGTGACTTTCTTTGATTCGCTTTTGGATCACGATTTGGTGTGGGTAAAGGGGTACTCTACCAAGTGTATCATATCTTATAAGTAGGTAGGTAAGATAGGTAAGCTAATGCTCATAGGACATGTTTACGAATCTAAGGTCTTCCCAGATTCATTACGTTGGAAAATACCCATAAATGTAGGTATACTTCTCATGTTTCTACAAGGTATGGGATGCTGCTGTCTAAGTTGTTGGGAAACGGTAGCTATGGAGTCTACACACCAAAGTGGCTGGCCGACAACTTATTGACAAAACACTGTCAGCTGCCTACAATATTCATATAGAACCTACTGAAATGTCGCACCAACACGCTGGGCTGTGTCGCCGATTTTGGTGTGTAAAGTCCACTAGTTTACGACAGCACTTGAGTTAAACCCTCTGTATTTATTTTCGTTTTGTTGCTAGCTGGTGTTTCATTCTGCTACCATTACGGATATATTATATCGGTGGCGGAAGACTTCTGAATTCGATAGGGTTATAGAAACATCCATTTTCTTAATAGACCGAGGTGATACCAGTCTAACTAGATTCAAGATAATGATGTTACGATGACTATTATGATAACAATCTTACTTCTGGTAACATTGTTCTCTCCGTGAGAACTTTTGGCTTATGATTATTCAGATATTCTTAAAATAGCGACAATGGCCTTTATCAACAAAGAAAATTACAATCAAATAATAAAAATAAATTAGTATTAGTAAATATTTACAATTAAAACAATTAAGCTAACTGCAGAGTGTTGCAAACAATCTACAAATAGCTCAACTAATCCATATCAATACCAGTCAGAAGCGTCCCCATGACGCTGGCTGCATTGTCACGCTGTATGCTGATGCGCTGCGCCAGATACCCACCAGCTCTCGAGACACGCGTCGCTTCGACCAGACGCTCAGATTACTTTTTGAAAACCCGGAGAGCCTCGGTACCCCACAGACCTAGAGTCTCAACCCAAAGGGAGCAAATGTGTAGGTTCTGTCGAGACCTGCATATTTACGCCTATTAAGATCCTCGGCCAAATCTACCGCAAAATAGCAAATTTATGCACCTGTAAAGTCTAGTTTCTATTTTATGGATTTCATGTGACTGATATTTTGCATCTATTTCCAAGTCTAGCGCAATAAAGATTATGTTTTGCATAGTAATTCAGAGGAAGCAGGCTCTTTCAAACCGATTAATTATTATTTTGAAATTACTAATTTGTTGGACTAAAACTTTCTTTCCAAAGTATAAATTATCTTCTAAAGAAGCGGCAGGGAGCTCCAAATACTGTAATTATGAATTCTTGCCCACCCATATTATATTCTTCATAGATTTTGAACGAATGGTCTAAAGTTTACATCACCTAGCTGGGAACGTCATTGTTTACTTGGATTAAAGAGCTGGAAAGAGATGATCTACCTCCAATATTCCTTTTTAAATGATATAGGCATACGTAATATGCGTACGGAACGGAAAGTACTAGTTTATTTCCACTAAATCGTGTAGGCAATTTCACGTAATGAAATACCTTTGAGGCGCTATATATAAATAAATAAAACGGAGTTTATTCATCAAAACACAGTTCTTGTTTGTGTTATAAATGAAACTTAAATCTTATTTTATTTTACACTTTACTATTAAATAATTAATTGACTATTTGGCAAACCATCGCTTAGTAGTGATGAGATATCGATGTCGACTTCAAT
Organism: Eupithecia inturbata; assembly: GCA_963662085.1. NCBI lineage: Eukaryota > Metazoa > Arthropoda > Insecta > Lepidoptera > Geometridae > Eupithecia > Eupithecia inturbata. The sequence continues at coordinate 9,612,950 of OY759195.1, forward strand.
CGTTTGTGCAAATAAAATATTATTTATAACACCAACTTTCACTCATCATATCGTGCGCCGTATAAAATTAAATTACAAGATGGTTCGAAATTCATCAATATTTTAAGGGGTTCTAAAAAGCATCATTATCGGCGTTCAAAATTATTGTAACGTCGCTGTTGCTGAGTTATGTAGTTTTGAATCTGTATTTTTTAGTAACGGACCTGAAAAATGGCGTGTTTTCAGAAACTATTTGCACTTTTTATTTCACTGTAAATTTATAAATGTATTGTGCTGTATCAGTTAATGTATTTCTATTCATTTTACGTGGTAATATATTTGATTTGGTGGTTTTTGGGATTTTCTTTGTAAATAAATTCATTTTCTGTTCTACTAGCTTGTAATCTTTCCAGGCAGCATTGATCTTCATTAAGCACAACCACAGGTTATATACATAAAGTATAAAAAAATTATTACGAAGTTATTTAACTTAGAAGATTTCGAATATATTCATTGAATTATAATATTTAATTTTTTTTAGACATTTGTTACCTATTCATTTAATTAATTTATTTTGTATTTGTAATTTAGAAATATAAAATGTAATATTGAGTAACGGAAAAAAATATATTTGCACGCCTATGTTAGGTAGAATATAACTGGGCCTATATAGTTTTAAGACCTACATTGTTACATATATTCTGCCAAATAAACATCTTTAATCTTTAACGCCAAATGTGGCACCATAACTGAGCTATGAAAACACCTTATAAGTCTTACTAACTTATTTACACCTACGATCTCGTTTAACGAAATGTTTCTTTACCAGCCTACGCATGTAAATAAATAAACAGTTTAAAAAGATAATTTCAGTTGACGTCAATTACTTCAACATCCGTCGAAAAAATTTGCAAGTTCCAAAACTTGTTTTATGTAAAGACTGCTTTGGCAGTTGATTAACGTTATAAAGTTGGTTATAGAAATGTATGAAGTCAATTGAAGAAATGTTACGATTTTTTTATACGTACTCATTACTCAGTTATCAGCTTACTGGGGAAGTAAATTTAGCTTATTTCATTACAAACGACTGTAGATGAATTTTACAGAAGCATTTTATACAAGGTGTCCCTGGTTGCAGGTATTCGGGAGACACACTGTTTATAGAGCTTTGTAACGTTATGCTTTGACTTTAGTCTAATCGTAATTGTCTAAGTAAATCATAATATTAATAAATGAATAATGATTATTTTTGTATTTCTTTTAAATAATTTCTGTAACGAACCTAACGATAGAGAAGAGCGGAGTACTCTAACACAAGCATATGTATGCTTAAAAGATACCCCAACCCATGTTATTGTGACCTGCCTAATGTACAGAAATAATAATGTTTCATTTAATTTTTTCATTTCTTTTTTATAATAATGAACAATTCTCACACCAATACTTGATACATTACATTCCATAAATAAATAGAACAATAAATTTAATTATGTTTACTATATTATATAGCAGTTATATTTTCAAAAGTTTTATGGAACGGAACGCGAACCAAAAAGTCGAGCGGGCCGAAAGTCTCTGAACTTAAAAAATTCAATCAAGCTCCGATTTTCATAGTCGTACTTCTCGATTCGCGAGTTGAAAACGTATCGAGAGGTTATCTTTATTATGTCTGCTTGATTTTATTGAGAAACCCGATCGCCAGAGGTTCTCACGGTGGCGAGGCTTCCGGCCGAGGCGAATTTTGACAGATATCTACAGAATCACTAACTTTATAGGTACTGGTGGTAGAACAACTATTATATAAAACTTATAATAAAGCAAACTTGCTTTATTCGGAGTATTGTCGGTGGAGTTTTCAGTGTTATAACTAGATGACGCCACTCGAATTTCTATTTGAACAAGTATTGTTGCAGTAGTCAATGGAATGAAAACGTAAGATAAGAACATAAAAAACGCAATTATTTCGAAACAGTGAATTCAGTGTAATCAGTATTTACACTGGATTCACTATGTAATAAAGGTTTCGTTAATATTTTTTTTATCCCCTTAAATGCGCTTTTACTATATCAAGCATAGTTGAACTTTTTTGTAAGCCTTCCTCATAAGTCCTCATTAGTCAACTGTTCTGCTATCTCTCCATCAATTAGCTGCGCGGGCGCCGCCCCGCCGCCGCGCCGCCGCCGGCCGTCGAAAACTAGTTCGGTAAACCATCCAATTCTTGTTTGATCACTGGACTACGCCTCCGCTTTGGCTTGGAAAGCTTTTCATACAAATAGTAAAATAATTTCACACACATTTACTTGATAACTAAACAAATCCTCAGACTTGTCGCAATCCTGTTGCGATGTTCGCAAAATCAGAACGATTTTTGCGAATTCAGAGTTCTAAATGGATTTGCTGTAGGTAAGTTATACCAAATGCAGATGCATTGTTAAAGAAAAGCGTGTGCCATGGTATAGGTAACTATGCCTCGTACACGCATTTACGCTAGTACGTTAGCATCCTGGCTACCTGTTTCCAATGTGCAATCCCTTAATCTCTACCTAACGGTACCAAAATGTAAAACAGCCCTACGAAATTGTATTGTTCCAAACATTCTGCTTCGCACGTGTTTATCTAAAAAGGTTTCAAACTTTTGCTCTTAGTTTTGCCCATTTTACATTTTGCAACGGTTTTAGCAAACTATTGAATAAATGGTTATTGACTTGCAGTTGTTTTTTGTGAATTAACAAACTAATTTGGGCCATAAAGACTGCACGGTTCAAATAGAAATGGCATTTTAAAAGTTTAAACGTTTTTCTTGTTCATCAGCTGTCTTTTAGTTTATTCGGTTGTTATGTATTTTATTGGCTTTGATTGTTATTATACTTATCAAGTCTAAGCTTACTTTTTTATGCTGCCTAAAATTGTTTACCCAATTTAGCAATTTTTTTTAATTGTTAACCTTCTACAGACATTCACCTTATCTAAAGTTTTTAGCATATTTTACATAAAACCCATGATCATTCTTGTTATCTCCCGATAAACACAATCCCACACACATCCCATCCGAGATGGTAGACCTCTGAGTCACTGTTTGTTTTACCATAATAAAACAATTACACATACTTTGGTCACCAATTCACCATACAAACATCTTCAAACAAGCTTCCCACATGTGGTCAACAGAAGAGAAATAGATATAATGAAATTACCTGCAAGTAGAGCCCAGTCGCACAAAGATGAACAATATAGTTACCTAGGTAGGTATATATTATAGCACCATGTTGCAATTAATATGAATGACTAGATATAACCGCGCAGTTTACCTTTAAGCTTTCTGTAGTATGACAAGGTACTAAATAGCGTTTAGGTACCTACCTATGGTAGGTAGGTATAAAAGTGGATTTTTTTGACGGGGCCTTGTCCGGTGTAGGTACAGGAAAATGGTCTTAGGAGACTATCCATAATTTTTAGAGAAAAGTTCCTACCCATTCACCGGTTGTAAAAAGAATACAATTAGCAAGAAAATTGGATTATAAGCTAATTTTATTTTTGATGCTAATCTATTCAGTTTCTTATACCGATCGAAAACTTCTACCGGTCCACCCACACACCGGTCACAATTCCTCCCCTTACCGACCCCCCTCCAAAAAATCCAACCTTTAGGTATACCTGGTACAGCTGACTGTAGATTCTGTAAAACGAATCGAGAAAACACCCAATAATCGATAAGAAATATGTAAATAAATTAATCGATTCCAGTTTTAAACCTTCGAACCGACGACAACAGAATCTTGTAAGATTAAGCTAGAGTTATAATCCCTTCTACAATCCCATCCAAAACGAAATTACTTATGCGATAATATGAATAAAAAGCTTATTATTAGTATTATTTAACGGGTATTTATAGCGTTTATTTACCTATTTTTTCCGACGTTTCAACAAGTTTACACAATGTCGTAGTCAGAGGCGGTAGAGTCATCCTGTGACCACGACTGTGTGTAAACCTGTTGAAACGTCGGATAAATAGGTAAAAAACCCGATAAATAATACTAATAATAAAGTGTTAAGATCGCGTAAGTTTGAAAGTAAATAGCTTATTCCCTAGTGGCTATTGATGGGTCATACGTACCATGTGAGATCGCACCAGGCTGGTTTCCCACGCGTGCCAAAGATAAACAAAACCGCCCACGTTATAAGTTATGTGAAACTTCCTATCTGCTAATGATAATTAAGTAGGCATGTGTGCTCAGGGCTTTAAGTTATCAGGGTTTGATGAAGCAGAGAGGCTAAGAAGTAAAATTAAATCAAAAACTCTTTATTTCCATAAATACAATAAATTAACACTTAGAAAAGGTCAAATCCTTAAAATTAAACACTGGCACGGAAAAAAGTTTTATATTTGATTTCTGTCGCTTCGGTATGTAGACTAAAGTAAAGAAGCGACGAAGAAACCTTTAGCCTGTTAGTTGTTATTTTTCTAGTTAAAGCAAATCCCGTCTCAAGCTTTTTTATCCTCTACATAATCTGATATTTTATAGTAAGCACAGGTAGTATTTTGCACAGGAAGGTTTTGACAATTTGATTGAATTTATTTCCTGATAATTTTTGCAGCTCACTAAGAGTTTTGTTGTAGAAGCGTAGCGTATACATTGCCCTTTAAAAGATTAGAGAAGAAAGTATTGGTGTGTTTTGGAGACAGAATAAATGTAAATGGTCATAGAAACATAGAAACGAATCACAGGTTTAATTTATAGTCCCTTTTGAAGTTTAGGCTCAAGCCAACCTTGAAAATGGTCTCTTAGCCCACAGTTGACGATCTCTGTGACGCAGAGGGCGAAGGTCCGCCTGCGACGCAGGAGGTTGCGAGTTCGAGTCCCGCCTCGGGACGAATATTTATATAGTATTTAAAGTAAAAATATATGTAATTTATTGCAATAAGTATAACAGTTATCTAGTTCCTACTCATAATAACACAAGCTCTGCTTAGCTTGAGGCTAGATGATGGTGCGTGGATTTTCCAGCATTATTGTAATTATTATTAGAGTCTCGTGTCTATGACTTCATCTGGAATTATTTTTATTGACAAGATACTATGATAGTGAAAGTGTACCTACCTAAAATTTAGATCAATATTATTTGTTAAATTTTTTCTCAGTTTTTGACTTAAATTTAATTTGATGTACCTACGTACTTACACTGTGTAAACATTGTGTTATGTAAGTACGTAATTTACGAAATAAATGATTATGGATTGGAATTTAGCCGTTTTATTTTAATTTTTTCATCACACGCAAAAGTTTGAATGGATAGATGTAAAAAACATTCTTCACGCAAAAAGTTCTTAACGGATCGGGCTGAAATTTTGCATAGATGTAGGTCTTGACCTAGGATAAGATACAAGCTACATTGTATCCCAGAAAAACAGCTTATTTCCAGCGGAAGTTAATGAATACATAATTGTGAGACAAAAGAAGTTAGTTTGCAAAAATGCTGGTTGCCTACACCGTTCAATGTAAACTTTACCTACATTGTTAAGTTTATGACTCTACTACCATAAAATATGACCTAGATTCCTAAGTAAAGTACCCTCCTTTTTTTTAGATTTTAATGCATAGGTAAATTTTCCTCCTTTTGTTTTTCGTATTTGACGACACGAAAAAACATAGACAACCGCGCCAGCTTTATAAATTTACCTTATAGAGTGCCACTAGGACAATGTCTTTGCTTAACTGGTACGCATCCAATCAACAGAAAAAATAAAGGTCCTATCCCACTGAGTTTGAATTTGGATCATGATGAGTTACCAAAAAACTTAAATAATTTTGTGGAAACGTCCATCCGATTTTTACACCCCATAATTACGTAGACATTTCTAAATTAATTACAGTCGGTAAAGATTCCAGAGGCCTTTGAATGCGCGTGCGCCTCTACCTGATTTTTTACCGCAAGACCCATATAACTTGTGTCCCATTTTGGGTCCGTGCCATTTATTACTCCGGACTTTTGGCCCTTTTGTTCCTGATTTATATTTTAGAAAATAAAACCGTCAAACGAAGCAAAGCCGAAAAACTAAATTTTCAAGTCGGCAACTTCAAACTTCGCCTTGCCTAAATTAAACTTAGAAATAAAAATACTACATTTACATCTCGGTAGTTACGAAAATAATGATCTGTTGTCAATTGTTTTATGGCGGCCTTATCGGTATTTTAATCAGTAATTCTAAACAATACAACAAATGTTTGAAGCTGTTTAAGGCACCGCTCTAGGTTTAGGTATTTGCGTATTACAATTCACCAACGCCCCCTGCAGAACAATTCTACCACCGAACTGCGATCCCCAACCCGCACGCCCAGCGTGGGGATTATGGGCATTACCCCCCGTGAGATAAAAGCCAACAAGGCGCTTATCAGGGGGAGGTCTGGGTCCAGCAGTGGACCAATATAGGCTGTGGAGATGGGAGTGTTACAATAAGTCCCTTCTTCCTACAATATTCTAAAGAGACTCTACCTTCAATAATAAATAACTGAAGATAAGACTCTCTTGTAAAGTAGAATATGAGATTTGCACGTGCTCATTCAAATCATTACAATGGATTGTGTTGAACTAACATAATGCGGAGAGCTTCAAAATGGTTATAGAAACTGCGTGTGTTACGAGTATACACAACACCACCTCGTGTCCAAGAGTGTTGACTTTTGTACGTGTTATTTATTTACCATTATTATAACATAGTTTTGTCACAAACAATAAACTTAATGACGTCTGCTGGGTTGTCCAACTTGTTTAACAGTAATATGTATTGATAAACATATTTTATTGATCCTAGCCGTTTGCGGACATAATAATTTTTGTGGAGTCGTCTAATTCCCAAAAGTGTGTCAAGATTATAAAATCATCTACGTTGGATATTTCAGCAATTAAAATCACGTTCATCTGAATTCGCAAGATAGTCTTTACCGTTACAGATCTTTGCCAATTCATCAAACATTGCATGTCGGTTAATTTTTCAATAGAGTAAACAATTGACGCTCGAATCATACAAAAACAAACGTTAAGTCTACCCTGGGAAAGTATGCTGGAAACTCGATCGCCTGGCCACACGTGTAGACGCCAGACTTCATGTGAGAGTACTGAATACTATGTATTCTGTGCAAAGGGCATGAATGGGCGCGGGCGGTAGGGCCTGGACGCGGGGTGAGGCGCGGGGGCGGTGGCGAAGGCTTTTTTCAGGCAGTAGCATTTGAACCGCGACGGGAGGCAGGCGCGAGCGTCCCGTCTCGAGAGCATAGTGTTGTGCGGTGTGTGATCGTTCGCGAGAGTTCAAGGTTCATATAGGTAAGACTATTTTTAAAATTTTGAATGGATAGTTTTGGAAATTCTTGTAAGGTCTGAAGCTGTTATGTGGCTTGGGAACTTGGAGGTTGATGTGTTAAATCTACCCCAGTTGACCTAAGTCAAAATAAAATAAACAGTTTTGTTTTATAAGTAGGGGCCTACTTAAATATACATAGAATAAATTAGAGATTGGTTTATTTGAAAATATCCTAGTTTTTATGAATCTATTTTAGCGCATAAAAATGGATTAATTCAGTCCAATTTATACAGTCAATTTAATAAATAAAAACAACGTTTAAATTAACATTTTTGTATGTTTAGGAATTAAAATGTCCGACCCGGCGCCACTGTCAAAAACAGCCAAATACAAAAAGATCACGAAGCCCCTTCTTGAGAGGAAACGACGCGCCCGCATCAACCGCTGCTTGGACGAGCTCAAGGACCTCATGGTCGGCGCTTTGGAGGTAAGAAACACTTTTATTATACTTCTCAGCCAATTAACTTTACTCCCGTGAAGAAGCCATTAATTCGCTCCTTTTGGTTTTGTTATCATCGTAAATTGCGCGCAACAAGACTTTGCCTTTTTTGTCATCAAAACGCAATCCATCACCCATTCACGCATTGTTTATTTTTATACTCGACCGGTTGTCCTGTTTATAACTCACATCGTCCCGTCACCGAACAGGAATAAAATTACTCTAGCTCCATTAAAGAACAACTTGTCCTGTAGTTGTACAGTTTTAATGTGACGTTATGCTCTCGTACCGTGAGAAGCGGCGCTCGCACCTGCTTTGTATTTAACATTATTATTTTTGTTCGCAGATCGATGACGACAACCTGAGCAAGTTGGAGAAGGCCGATATCCTTGAGTTAACCGTTAACCATCTCACTAAACTGCACAGTCCCAAAGACCCGGTTTTAGAAGCGAAAAAGTTTCAAGCCGGCTTCGGGCAGTGCGCGGCGGAAGCATGCCGGTTTATTATGTCAGTGCCGGACTTAGACGCAAATGTCAGCCAGAATCTCATCGGACACCTCTCGAGGCTTATTACGACAGAGCCGCTTAGCATTCAAGTCCCCGAACGACCATCATTCTCGCCGCCGACTTCACCCTCTTCCATCGTTTCTGATAGACAACATTATGACAGTGACCACGACAGGTCATCGTCTGACGCAGAAGACTCCATCTACTCCGGCGACTCCAAATGGATACCTAATAGGAAAAGCCCGGTCCAAAGGACTGCACCTCCTACGGCGGGCTTACTCACAACGGTGGATAAATTGGGCCCGCACCACGCAGCGCCCGATCAAATAAACGGACATGTCAACTCACAAAGGAACGCATATTTCAACCGAGTGCCAGCCGAGGCGAAGGACATTATCCTGCAAAAAATCAGACAGCACATAATGGATAAGCGCGGCAACGAAAACATCGACAATGCAAATGTAGAGCCCGAGCCGAAATATTTGTACAGGGACGAGCCCTACAGGGAACCGTATCAGTATGCGAACATTCCCAACAACGATACTTTAGATCTCAGGAAAGTTAGATCGCCGACGAAGCAGCCCGTGGAGGCAAAAAAGCCGGTCGCATACCACGTTGCCAATCAATTAGACGCGACTCCCACAGTGGAGCACAAAGTGGAACCGCAACCCATTCTACCGGAACACTGCGAGTCGCCCGCGCCGGCGCCAATGGATTACAGCAACTTGCCGCCTAAAAAGAAGAGGAAATTGATCGAGTACCAGGAGTTGAAGAGACAAGAGGCAGCGAGATTGGAAATGGAGGCTTTTTACGCAAAGAGAGAGCGGCATTGCGAACCCCATTATGAGGAGGGGAACAAGTGGCGGCCCTGGTGAACCCGCGTCGCACGACTGCTTATTGTGATATGAATAGTCTCTTCCACGACAAAGCTTTAATTTGTTTTAGATTATCTATGATTATTATTATTTTTAAGTATAGTTGATAAATATAATTGTGCCTTGTAGGTTAAGAAATCTATAGAAATAGGAATCGTTTTGTTTTATAGTGCCATGTTTTGATCTTGATGTCTTCCAACAAAACGTCGAATGCTTATTGTCTTCCTAAAATTAGTAAACCTATTTAAAATTTGTGATTATTGTTATGGACAGGTATTATAAATAAATCTTTTTATAATATCAGATTATCATTTTTATTGAATACCTACTCCACGACCTGTATAATTATATACTGAATAAAAAGTACAATCATGTCTAGATAGATATCTAGCCCATACTTATCTATCTAGCAATATTATGTAGGTACATCTTATGATAATACATAAATAGTATTGAGTTATATAAATCGCCAAAATTTGAGATACCTACCTATCTCTTGTAGGATAAAAAATATCCGTGGAGAAACTAGGTAGTAGGTACCTATGCGATAGCAAATACCTAAGAACATTTTCAAATCGCATAAACTCAATGTAATCATCTTTTGCTTTGATTGGTGGGTATTATAATTATCTGGGGCTTTAGACGGTAAGGTTTGGAAGGCCTCAAATAGGTACATAAGATCACAGAGGCTTAGTATTTCACAAAATTCGTTTGACAACGATTTTACTATAGACCGTCGCGACGTCATTATCATCTATACGGCTGCGTCTATTTGCATCAAAGGACCTACCTACATACCTACCTAGCTAGTAGGATCGAACCACAAACTTTAGGTTCAATACAGTAAGTAAGTAAACTGATTCTAAGACCCAAACAATTTTGTGCTACCTAAGAAAACACATTTTGTATGTAAATACTTTTTAAATAGATACGGAAATAATGGACAATCATCATCACGCTCCAAAGCAAGCAGAACATGCGGAATTAGTAACAAAACCGAACATGTAGCGCCATCTAACTACAGTTTTTTGAAGCAAACGATGAGAAAATTATTTAATTTTGTTCTCAGTGTGGCTCTACCGACTTGGTAGAAAGCAAAAAAAAAGGTTAGAATGGATTCATAGATGGCGTTACTAGCATGGAGCGCCATTTTAAATTTTTATTCTGAACTATTTCAAAAGTGACGGATGAAAGTTCAAGATTTGGTTTACAAAAATATCACTAGATGGCTTCAGTCAAAGCTATTATCTACCAAACACTAGATAGCGCTTTCTAAATTTTTTATCTCAATTCTATTCCGCATAACACAATATTCATAAATTTTTGATTAATGTTAGACTAAAAAAAGGTCCAATAAAATTTATTATAAAACTAATTATGATTCAACGTTTGTCATAGAATAAGAAAAGTTGACGACATGCATGCGGCATGGTGAATAATATAATTATGAACCTAGGCTTCTTTGTCCAAGAACTATAAATTAATAAGGGTTTTAATTATTATCGTGCGTAAGCCCTCACACTCGGGGTAATATATAAGAAATCAAATAAAATCCCAAAAATTTTTCGACTTCGACAGGACTTGAACCCAGGTACTGAAGGGAAGGATGCGGGTTCAAGGCCCGTCAAAGTTGAAAAATTTTTGAAATATTATTTGATTTCTTATAAATTATTGTCCATGTGAAGAACATTGTTTTTCTAGTTTCATATTCCTTAGTCTTTCCCAAACCAATAGGTACTATTTATAGATTGTAACAAAATAATCCTTACCTAGGTACCTTATCAATTTTTATCATGGGTAGAGTTCCTCATGGGAATTAGTGATCTGTCAGTATTCTGAATCTAAGCTACTCGATAAGAGATGGCGCTGTCATCGCAATGTTTACATCTGTTGTTCAACACACGCGTACAACCAATCATCGTACCGTAGTAGGGGAAATAGTGCGCTCGGCAAATCAAATTCATTCATTGTCGCGCCGGCCGGCTGGCGTTTCGGTTGTCATGTCACTTGATTGACAAATACCGTGCAGAGCAGAGCAAACATGAGCCGCGCGCAAAATAAAACGAACTTTTCCGACGTTTGAAAAACGAATTTGACTGTTTGAGTTTGTCAAAAAATCTGGTGAAAACAGGATGATTTTCAGTGAATTTATCGTGATGGTGGTGTTGAGTGTGTGCTGATGCAATGTTTTGGTAAGGCGATGCTTGTGGGTGAACAATCGCCGGCCCCAAGAGTGGTGGCCGGATTGAGGAAACTCCGCCCGGAACTGACCCCTGGACCAGTTCTTTTGCCTGTGGATCCCGATTTTAGAATATCAGGTTAGTTACTGAGCTTTGAACAATAATAAATAAGAGTACCAGTTAGATTCCAATCAGGTTGGCTTAGATTATCACGAACGATGATAATCTAAGCCAACCTGCATCAATTCTTGCATGCTCTAATCTTCAATGACCATTATCGAGGGGGCGTAGGTAGGTGTCTATTTTACTTACCTATAGGTACCCATAGTAAAAATACCCTGAAAAAGAGGTAGGTAAGTTCTATTGAATTCGTATTCTACAGAACAATCTGATAGGATCTACCTAAGCACTTCATAGGTACCTATTCCATTTTATAATTACTGCCGTTTCTCCAATGCTAACAAAAAGGTGCAAAAAGTATAGTAGATTCACATTGATAGGAAAAACATCTGACAAGGCGCGCCACGCTGCCGCCCCGCCGCGTCGTCGCCGCTTTACCCGCATCACGTCCAACCCAAACAGCTGGTTAGTTCAATGCAATGAATGCAGCTGACCTGAGAAGGTAGCTACAGTTAACTCTCCTTAACCTACAGCTATAGGTAGGGTAGGGACAGTTAACTTTATTTTAAAAAATAGATGTGGTTATCAATTACGTATACCTAGGTGCCTATACCTACTTAGACTAGGTATTATCTATTTCTATTATTTATGTTGTTGGTCTCTTGATACATTACGATTACTGATTATAGGTACTTACCTAAATTCTTCTTTACTTATGTAGGTACCTACCTAGTATGATTCTGTCATGCATTTTTATTGATTTTGTTACCCTTGTTTATTTTATAACTTAGATAGGTACCTAGACTTATGATTTACAATTTAGCTTTAAAAATGTACTTATCTAGGTACCTAATTGGACTTGACCGTACCTATTATTTAAAGAAAATAAATAAACCTACCTACCTATTCAAATTCAACTCCCTACTTCTTATTTAATTAAGTAGGTAGGTATGTAAATGAGGCATTCCTCGTAGCGCACCCAGATGAACCGCACAAATGTACTTCCACATAGCGCACCCGTTTTGGTGCGCTTCATTCAGTAGGTATAAATGTTAAGTTTTTATTCCTCGTTGCGCACCAATGACAATGTAGGGTCAATAGCAGATTCAAATTTATCAACAAAACATCTGACCAATAAACAAGGCGCCACCCATTGCTGTTTGGCCCCCATCATGCCCACCCCCCAAACAGCTGGTTAGTTATTACACCCCGCAACTGACCCTTAACTTTCATTAGGTATTTGTTTGTAGATACTGGTACATAGCCTTGATTTATTTGATAGGATGAATTAGGCACCTAGTTCTAAATTAAATATAGGTAGTAGTACCTAAACAGACAGCTTATTTTGGCATTGAATGTAGAATCAGACAGGCCAGCTATGCTTTGTTTTTCAAAGCTAAGCTTTCAAGGGAAGAGGATAGGTTAAAATAGAATAATTACCTACTATAATGTACATACATAAAACAATTAAACAAGAACTTACTAACTACCTATACCTACTATGGTAGGTATCTAGTGTGGCACAATCGGTAGGTCGCCTAATCGCTAACAGCAATATCTTCCAGGCAACCTTTACATGTACATGTGGTTATTTACCTATTCAATAATATGTGGCTAGTTAGGTAGTAGAATCAGTTTCATAAATTTAGCCCGATGAACTTTACATAACAATGTAGGTAACTGTATCTACATAGGTACTAGTATATCAATATCACTATTAAAGGACTATTAGTAAACACTGTGTTTTAAGTACATTCAGAAATTGTGATTCCTAGATAGGTAGGTATCACAATTTCTGAATTGAAAGATTTTTTATTTAATTTCAATTTCTTTTTAATTTCAATCTTGCAATAGTTTTTGGCAATGCTGTGAAATTGGGAACTTACCAACCTAAGTATGCGGTAGGTAATCCTACTGTTCACAAAAATACCTAAACACCTAGCTGGCGGGATACCTACCTACTCGCGAAGCCAAGCACAATTAACCGCTCCCGCTTTAGGTAGCGAATGCAACATACCTACCTATCTAAGAAATTTAATAATATACCTACCAAATAATTCTTAGAAATTACGTGTGAGGGCTTACGCATTTTAAATAGGACAAGCCTTATAACATTACCTAGGTCTGAATTAGCCTGAACAGGCCTTCAGGCAGTATCTACCTAGGTATCAGCTTAAACCTGTAGGTAATTATATAGTTTACCTGTACCTTCTACCCATACCGGTCAAATATCGCTTGCTTTAGAGCACCGACGACGGTCGATAGCTTATCTGACAGGTGTAGTTATCAGGCATGTCTCAGATATGTCTCCTTTATCAAGCTTTCAAGATTGCGGTGTTTATTCTTGCGTAGAAAATTCTAACCTACCTTATTAACTTACATAAAGTACCTTATCCAGTAACACATTTCAAAACGCATAGCTAAAGGCAATGTGAACCGATAGGTTCCTTTGGTGCGACTTGACTATTGCCTACTGGACACGCATTTTTTAAACTTTTATATTTGCGTTTTTTTTTTTGGTGGCTTTCGTGTCACTGCGACCAGGATAATATCTTATTAACCTCTATTTTGCGTCAGACGCCAAACGATAATGACGAGAATGGTATTTTCTGAATTTGTCCGTTTGTTTGGCTGTCATCATTATCTTATAAAGCCTATTCCCACGGCAACGTCGCGTTTTTGCAGGTACGGTTTTTTGCAGGATCCCGTTTACTAGTGTAAGTACGTGTTTCAAAACTAGCAGTCACACGAGTATCCTGTTTACAGGATCCTGCAAAAAACCGATCCGTTCGAATTTGACTTACGGGTTTGCCACTATAAACTGGGTCCAGTTGTCCAATAAAAAAACAGGATCCAGATTACGTATAATTTAATGGAAGTGTTCCCACTTCCTGAACACCGTTTTTTGCTGGATGGGTGCGGGGAGCGGGAAGAAGTGCCCGCCTCGCCTATAACCGCTCGTTGCTCTACCACAAAAAACAGGATGCAAATTACTGTGTGTGAACACACAATGATTTTTGCGGGATCCAGTACTGTCCAGTACAGTAATCGCTCCCCGTAAGGCTTTTATTTTCTTGGATTATCATTGTCGCATAAAGGCAACAAGAATCAAAACAACCTGACAGTAAACAAACTGCTTGAAATCTTACAGAACAACTCATCTTTTCAGAAATGTATTCAATTAAATAAATACTCAGTACAAACTATAGGTAGGTACTTAGATTAAAATGCTAGACACAGCATCATGTAGCCCCAAACAGAGCAGAGGTTGTGTTAAGTACCTAACGTTAAGGCGTAAGGATCAAGAAACAAAAAAACACAACGAAATAAAATAATACAACCAAGAACAATTCCTAATTAGCTAGACATCTTTAGCACTTTTTCGCTTTAACCCATTAGGATTTCGAAGCCTAAAATATTCATAACCCTAAAACTAAGGAAGAATCTCCTCCCCAGGTGTCCTACGCCAATTCCACAATGACGACGTTGACTCTTGGGCGTGGGTGCGCTGCGCCGTTCGAAGTGGTTGCCTGCTCGCCTGGCGCGAGGGAACCTTGCCCCGGCGACCAGCGGCCAGGTTGCCACTACGGGACCTGCATCTGCGGACAGCGCCGTTCCTTCCGAATGCCTTCCAGCTATCGAGGCTCCGTGATGACTCTGCCGTTGCCACATTTCAGGTAAGGAAACGATAGAGAACCTCTACTTTGACGATCTCTGTGGCGCGGCGGGTGAAGGTACGCCTGAGACGCAGGACGTTGCGTGTTCGATTCCCGCCTCGGGACAGATATTTGTACTATCTGCAGGTATTTGTTCCGGGTGTTTTCTATGTATAATAAAAAATATCTACGTACATAGATATTTACATATTAGTAATGTATTAATAAGGTACATCAGTTATCTAGTAGGCACCCATAACACAAGCTCTGCTTACTTTGGGACTAGATGATGTGTGGATTGGACAACCCACCTTAGAGGAAATAAATAAAGCTGGACAGCTTTATTTATTTCCTCAAGGTGGTATCCGTTGGAGAGGAGTAGATTTTGGACAGATTTCAAAGGAGCGCTAGTATAAATATAAGGACGAAAGATATTTAGTAACAATTCAAGTCATCGATCTACACTTGAGTAACGATTTTCCATGGCAAAAGCGTTACTCAAGGACCTATAGATAATATGACTGAGCAAGCTTTCATATACGGGTCTTATACATCTCGTCGAATGAAATAAATTAGTGACATAAAACGGGGATTTCACTACAAAAGGTCAGGGAGAGTTCTAATTTGGCAGAGTGTTACAGTTTGGTGTCGTAATTAATATTCCGAATTTGCGACCTTGAGTGACCGCCGCCGCTCGTGCCGCCATATTGGAAAAATGGTACCAAAACTAGTTTTTCGAGAATATCTTTTCTCCAACGCCACCGAGGTTAAAAATAGCCATGACACAAAATATGGAGCATTAAATTTCCTACAATTTTTGTGGAAAAATATTTTAATCAAATAAATAGTTAACGAGTTACAGCGAAGACAAGTTCAGCAAATTTTTACAATTTTAAAAGTCAAAGCAGAACCTACCCTGTGACTGGACTACAGGTATTCCCAACAAATCAGCATTCATTTTGCAATTGGCCTAGCCATACTACAAACAGGCTGAGCTGATTCATCGATCCTTATGTGTTTCTTAGGTCGGATCTCAGCCACTAGGCTGAGAATATCGTCGTCTTAAATTACATGACAACTCATGATTATGATTACCATAAATTTGTAAACAGCGGGCTGATTGTTTAACGCTTTTACTGCCCAGCCTCGGTGGTGCAACCCGCGCGGGCGGAGGGGCGCTAGGCACATGGGGCTTTCATCAAAGACAACTGTTGTCTTTGATGAACATTACTCCCAAAAATCAGAATCTGGCAATCTATATCGACCTACCACCATAATACTTTTAGTTCTACTCGTAGAACTTCCTTTCCGCGTTTCTTTGACACATTCATTGCCCATGACGCATATGCCGTTCAAAAGCCCCATGTGCCTAGCGCCCCTCCGCCCGCGCGGGTTGCACCACCGAGGCTGGGCAGTAAAAGCGTTAAACAATCAGCCCGCTGTTTACAAATTTATGGTAATCATAATCATGAGTTGTCATGTAATTTAAGACGACGATATTGGCGTCAGGGATTTCAACAATGTTACTATCGTCAACCGTACGCTTCATTCAGGTACTGTTAATTATTTCATTTCCCGGAACTTTAGTTTCGTTTCCTCAGGTTTTCTTCCTTTCTCTTTTGCTTGCATTACTTGCAACTGCATTAGCAAAAATCGGTTGTCAATCACACAATCAATACCGTGTCGATTTAACTGTTAGCTACGAATACAGTTTTCTTGACTACCAATGTAGGCTAATGATAGCCTTAGTAATAACCTGGGTGCGTAGGTACCTATTGAAACATAGTAAACCGCACCACACGTTTTATTTTACCGATATTCGATTGTAAGTCATAATCATAACTCAAGTTTCTATAAAACTTGCTGCTGAACGTGGCTTCTGCATAGCGCATGTGAACATCTACATAAATTGCCATCCCATATTTGACATCTTTCAACAAAAATACAAATTTTGTTATTTCAACCTAGGGCATCCTAAAACCATCAGTAACAATGGACCCAAACAGGACAAAAGGGTTTTACCCCAGAAAACAATCTAGGTATCACTCAGTAGGTGCTCAATATTTTGTTGCGTGTAACAGGGTCTTAAAATTAGTGAATTCTAACATGAACCCTAGAAGGGAACATCTAGCAAATATCACTAAGATTTAGACACCCAATATGTTAAGACATGAAAAGATAAAAGACAGAGTTACTTTCCCTAGAAATGGAAGAATTAAGTGTGATTATGAATTACTTGAATGCTGCAAAAATGGCGATTAGAAACGGGAATTTGATAATTGCTAGTACGCCGCTATTTTAATCCATCCGAAACAGTTTTAAATTAACCTTTATTGATTGCACTCGTTTTAGCCAGACGGCAATTTTCTAATTGCTGCAAATGGCCAGTCTCCGATAACAAAATGCGATAAATTAATGAACATCGCGTGTTTCGGATCACTCTGTAGTTTACAACGTTTTACGCAGTCAAGGCGCGAGGGTACGATTGCAATTAGTTAAACTGTGGGCATTGTCTAGTCGACAATATCACAATCGTAAGAAAACTATCGACAGTAACCAATAAAGAAATGTTCGATGTACTAGCTGCCTACTATCGACACATTAGTTTAAAGATAATATCTACCATTATGATATAATTTGTCATGATAAAGCGTTGATGAACAAAGTGCTACATCGTACACGACACCAAGTTCGATAACGTATTATCTTTACCTTTTCTCCCTGATTTGGCTTAGGTACAATTTCTTCTGTCTAGCTAGCTAATTTCATGACAAGAAGGAACATTTAGATGAACTTACTAACATTTTTGATCGAGAACTTTTTGCCTTAAAAAGCATCAGCTGTTCTTTTGTCGGACCTGCGTATTGTAAAAAACACACCACAAAGCGCCATAGACACATCTACGGCAGGTAAAGCTTGATTTCGGTGCAAACGTCTTGCAAGACGCTTGCAGCTCCCCTATAAGAACGACCTTTCTCACGACTTGCTTTAATAGACCTCAATAAAGCAAGGCACCGTAAATCAAAGACCTTTGTACTTGCGACCTTTTGATTGCTATTTACATGAGAAAGACTAGAAACGTGAAGGTGTTGACACGTTAAGAAACACGTTTGACGAAAGAATCCTTCGTAATGTCCCCTCAAAACTTGCCTATTAATGTAATATGACCGTGACTAGCTTTTCTGTCCTTTACATCAGCTGTTCACTCACCCTATGATTTGCATACAACGTATTTTTTGATATCCGTTAAATATTCAAATGAAACATTTAAATGCCGAAACTTTTAAATTCTGTGTATTCAAGATCCGTTTTATCTGAATTGAGTAATAAAACTCATTTTTCCGTTGAGATTGAGACTGCAGACCAAACAGAAGGCATGTCTGAATTGCGTTTATTGTTGCAGACCTGCAATGAGGTGGAGTACGCGAAATGGGTGCGCGCGCTCTGCGTCGAGATTCTGGGGCAGACGCCGCTGCCGCAGGTGAGGTTCCTTGACGTGCTGTGCGCCGCGGACACCAACAGTAAAGAACCAAAGAAAGAGGTCTCGGTGCACGAGAACCCGGCCTGCCCGCCGCGCGCGCCGCCGAGGGCCCGGCGGCGGCTGCTGACAGCCGAGACGACGCTGCGCCGCGACCACTCCCCCGCCGCGACGGACGAGGGCATCGTCGTAGAAGACGACGACTACGACTCATCGTCCGATCGCAGCCTCGACCTGACCCTCTCCGTCGACACTCTAAAGCCAGCGGACGTTAATGCGCCGCGGCCGGTCCGGAAAGCTGAGGTCATCAAGTGTGTTAGCTGCAGCAAGCTAAACGCGCAGCACCACACGCTGCCGCGCGCCGCGAGAGCCGAATCGGAGCACGGGCGTCGGTACATCAAACGGTGGGAGGGCACGGCCGGTGGACCGGAGCGGAGTCGCTATTCGGACGCAGCGAGAAGAAAGACGTCTTCGCTGGAGAATAGAGCGAGGTCCTGTTCACCGAACGCTCACGAGGCTATAGCCAAGTACATTCCCGTGAAGGAACGGCGGGCGTTATTTGAGTCGTTGTCACAGTCGGGCGGGAGCTTGGCCCGAAGCAGCGAGCAGCTTTCCGGGCCGGCGCCTATTCCTAACGTGACGACTCCGCGACGCGCGGCGTCCCTGCACAACTTGCAAGCGCCTCCGACGCGGTCGGTTAGTGACTTGAGGAATTTCTTCGAAGCCGTGGCCAAAGGCGCGGGTGCCTGCTCCGTTGGCATCCGGCACAGCGCTCCGCCCAACACTCAACCGCGTGCCTTCGCCTCGCTAACTTGCGCTTGACCATACCTAGTACTAAACCTGTAAATATTGTAGATAAACCCGCGTTGACCGCTTTCTCACTAAGTCGTTCGTTTTAAGACTGTTAAAAGTATTGATATAGATATACCTAATATAATAAAATGAGATGTATTATCCGCTACAAATTGTTTTTATTACACCCATTCGACATTGAGCAATTCAATCAAATCTATTTTAGCCTTGATCTATCCACGCATTGTTTCAAACTTTTAATTTGTTCAGGCAATTTGATGTGTAAAATTGGCAGGCATTGTTATATTATAATAACATTCAATTCAAATTTTGAATCAAATGAAATGCCAGTAAGTGCCACAAAGGTTAGGGCGTCACTCCTTTACTGTGGGTACCAAGAGTTACTAGTATAAAATACATACTTTAATTTTAACAGCGTGTCTTCATAAAGTTTGCTGCTCTTGTCGTTTATCTGCTCTGCTGCTTGGGTTAGCTAGAAGGTCCAATGTCGTAAGTAATGAACATTCTTACAAAATCACCATTGTTGTGACTTTTCTCATAATCTGCAAGACTTTAAGCATACCAAACGGCACAAAACGAAGCAATGTGGATGATAGTGAATTTAGAAGTCAAAATTTTCAGAGATCAATTACGGAAGTTAATTCTTTCAATTCCTTCATCTTTCAATTGTGTGAATTTGTATTGTTATGGTACTTACTGCTGATTATGAATGGTTTTCAGTTTTCAGGAAATTCCAGGGAGGGTACCTACTAGGAAGTCTTTAGAGAACTAGCTGAATAAATAAGTAATTTAATTACCTCTTAATAGAAAGTGGTTCTTAATAGAATTTGATCTTGCTAAGTTCCTATCCTATTTCATTAATCAGTATCATCATCTGCAGCCGGTTTTACCCACTTGGCTAGAGTAGGTACCTACACTACCTAGGTACCTATAGACCTCTCGAAGTGTGTGCTAATGCCAACTTATCCTGCATACCTAGGTAAGTACGAGCTATGTAACATTTCTTTCTTTTTGAGAATCGTGTCTTCCTGAGAATCTGTCTTATGAGAACAAAACTAACTAGGTATTTACATACCTACCTACATAGGTATAACTTGTTTAAAAACAGATTCTGGGTTACGGAATCGGGTTCCTTTGTCGAAGATCATCGCTCACGCTGCCGCCCATTATTCCTGAATAGATCATCACAAACAATTAGGTCAGATTCAATTTTCTCCTTCCTACACCCCAAAACCATCCTTGGGGTGGGACAACCATCTCTTTCTAGCGTTATAATATGGGTGTTTTTAATAGGTTTGAATTAGCAGTTGGTATTCCGTGTCGAACGAAGGCTGCCACCAAAAATAGTAATTCAATCTGAACAAAAAATGGACAAAAAGATTGAAAGGGAGTAAAAAATATATAAAGGTAGGTAGGTATCGGGATGATGTAGGTAGCAAGGTTAGACATGTCAGAGGCGATTATTACTAACGTACCTACTTTTAACTCTGAAGCTACGCTTTGATACCTACTTAGGTGGGTACCTTACCTACCTAAAGTTATGTGCTTTAATAAAACTGGTCCTAGGTCATCAAATTGGGTCATAATTTCATAAAAGTTCTAAGGTCTAAGTCTAAAGTAACTAAACTTGTCTTATACCTAGGTACCTAGGTAGGTAAGCTAATCTTTCTATCAAACAAAACATACCTAGCCCATAGATCTAAGCAAAATTCGGCAAAACTCCGGGGGAGTTTTGCTTCAGCAGGTAGACAAGACAACCTACCTATAATAACTCTTCTTCACATCGAATGTGACAAAAGTCGCTGAGCACTTTTTTCATTAATTGCTTAACACAATAATAAGTTGTTTTGGAAATCGATTCGTGTTTAGCGGTTTTCGATGCTGACTATAGGTAAATATAAAATAGGTATAACTTGTTATTTGATACATAAATCTGTACATTTTATTGCCAAATTTGTACCTACCCAAAGTTTGTAGCTCAAAGGCGATGTTTGAAATTTATGAACATTTGAAACCTCACCTTTAGGCTACTCATCACAAAAACGGTTTATTTTTATGAAATAAAGTCCGAGTCATAATAATCGGAACCGGAACATAAATGCGTCAGTAAATGCGTTGACCTTGATCGTGACTTCTAGTTTTCGGCAAATTGGTCCATTGATCCAAATTTTACACTAGGTTAAATTCACTGTCTGTTTTTTCTTTCATCTATCGGTATAAGAGTGAACGAGGTAAACGTTTGGCAGGTGCAAGGCTGGAGGTAGGTAGGTAAGAGGTATTACTTAGGTACTACTAAGTATTCTTAGTATTTTCTATATATTTATTTCCATATTGTTCTATTCTATATATATATTTGTTTCTTTATATTTTTTTATTCTACGTATTTATATTTAGGAATACTTAAGGTTAGTGTACCAGTAGTACCTATTGCAGTGTCGTGATCGACAGTAAAGCCAGAATAAAATATTGTGCAGGCTATCATATGATCTTTTCCTTGAATATACGGTTCAAATTAGTTTGGCAAATCTAAATGTCAGCCGTGGAGACCATGAACTCTTCGTGAAGGGTGCAGAACTCAGTAAAAGTATTATGCACCGAAACTGAAAACAGAATGAATTGACTTCTACTTATTTTACGATTTTATTATATTTCAGTGTGTGGGTAGAGGTACACTATGTAATCAGTCAGGAAATCAAAATGTTGTTAGCATACAAAGTGGTCAATATTACCTTATCAACCATGGAGTTGAGTTATCGATAGTTTTTGTTGGAATGGTCAAACATTATCCTGTAGTTCGCACACAGAAGATAAATTATGATATGGTTGGTAGGTAATAAAATAATATACTAAAAGTGGCCAACTGTCTACGTAGCTTTTGACCCCTGACAGCTCAGCTGAGATCTCATGAAACCGGTCGACGTAGATAAAAGGATTTTTTCTATGATTCAAAGAAAGGTCCATAACTACTAGTTGGATTAACCAAATACAGGCTCTAACAATTGTAAAGGGTATGGGTAAATAGGTAAATGGCTAGGAATAAATAAGGTAAAAGAAAAAAGAAATAATAGTATTCCGTGTGTCCTTTCAGAAACCAGGACACGTCAAAATTTATCATTTTTGGAGCTAACAATTAATCTTGTCAGTATGGATTGTTGGTCCCAATTGCTTGACCCGAATATAGGAATACTTTGGTTCAATTTGGGCCATTTGTATCTATGAGAATAGAATGGAATCTCTTTCGTAATGTTGATCAACTAAAGTAGGTATGATATGCGCCCATCCATACCGAGCGAAACTATTTAACAAATTAAGTCAGGGTGGCTGGAAGAGGATGACTGGATGAAGTTTGCAGAGGAGTGAATGAGTTGGCGTGAAAAAGAGGAAGGCAAAGAGAAGGACAACCTAAACGAGAAGAGGTAACTCTTCTGGTTTGTTGTTACCAGCTGAACATTAAAATTACTCAATCATATCTAAATCCTTTAAATAGGCAGACATAATCGCGTGGCAGTTATTCTATGCGGCACTATCGAAAGCCAGTTCTAATTATTCCGCTCTAGCAAAGCGTTAAGTCCCGTTGCGGATTGAGCAAAAAGTTGCCACTTGGCCCCAGATTGACAGGTATAAAGTGGTTTGCGGTATACCCCGACTTGGTGCCGACAATGCTTGATTGATTTTTGTACCTACGTCAGGCTGGTACAGTGAACCACGAAACACTTTTGCCCAAGCTCTTATTGAATAGGTACCTAACAAATAAAAAAAGTGCAGTCATTATCTCACTAATATTTATAATATTATAAATGCAAAAGTTTTCATGTATGGATGGATGAATGTATGTTTGTTACTTCTTCACGCCATAACTACCGCATAGGCTATTTTTATCCCATAAATAAGTTCCCTTGTGATTTTAATAAACTTAAACGTGTCCAGAGAAACAACGCGTGCGAAGCCACGGGCCGAAACTAGTTTATTATAACGAGGAGCTCCTCGTATAGTGTTATTTACGAAATTCTTCTAGCTAGAAGAATTTCGTAAATAACACTATGGACTTGGAAGTTTACCCTACTATTTAGAACTATTGTGAATTGTGCTTTTCTATGTCCCCTTCATTTGCTCAGCTATTTTGAACCTTGACCGTAGAGGCTTTAACTAGGTGTCCGAACTAGTTCTACAATTCCTTTAAGCAACAAAAGTGAGCACCAATAGGATTTTTACTATTATTGTTAAGACGGTTTCGATCATCATAACAAATTTTTGCCATAAAGAGCTTAACAAGTTACCGACTTAATTTCTCTAACTGTTCTAGATTTACAAAAGCAGTCTTGTGAATTAGTAGTTTATAATAATCGGTAGAATGGTAATAAATCTTGTAAATAATTTTGCATAGGTACAATAAAAGTACAGACAGCAAAATAAATCAAAATATTCTTATATACCTAACAACTTATGACGATTCCTTAGCACGTGAACGTTGATGGCTTGATGGATAAATAATTATCTAACATCAACAACACTATTATTCCGATACTTACATAATGATCTTATGTTTTTAGTACCTACCAGTAGGACAGAGGTCAACGTAAGTGCAAACACGTAAGTGCAAAACGTAAGTACAAATGATCAAGGCATGGGAAAAACCTTAGAGAGCCCGGTCCCTTTGGGTAGACTTTTTTAAATTGTCTAAGGAGCCCAGAGATTTGATGTCCTGCAAGAAACATAAAAAAGCAGAATATTTGCGTCAATGTGGGCAGTCACTATAGAGTTAAAAAAAAATTGCTGGCAATCCGGTTGTTTTTTAAATTATTTGTTCTTTATATCACTCCGAATTATTTTATAAGCTCCTCAAATAAAATAACTAATCCATACGAGCTATCATTTTCTATCTTACCATATTATCTTAACAACCAATTACATATGCTGTGTAGCTATTTACCGCAAAAGGGCTACTTGGGGCACTTTACGGTATGGTATGAATGAAATGCCAACTAGATACCGTTGCGATTTTCAAGAACGGTAATAGTTGGCTAACTACAAATAGTTCTGCTATGTTCTGCAGTTTGTTAAATAACTTGCTCTGTTTATTCTACAACTTTATTACCTTCATAAGGTCAACTAAGGCTTAGTGTTTTTAATATTGACTTGCGTTGGCAAAATTTAAGACAATGATTTCGATAAATATTGCATTTGTCCATGTCCATTATAAATTTATAATATAAGAGAGAATAATATTTTAAGACTCCTTTTCATTTCCCTACATACACGTTCTTAAGTAAGAATTCCTTTTATCATGACGTGGTTTAGGCTCCTGGATCAATATAAAACGAAATATTTTTGACAGTTTTATTATGTCAAACGTCCCATACCTACCTAGCTTTAAACTCGACGTCAAACGTATTATCAAGGAGTTTTGTAGGTATTATGTGAATTCTAGCCTCAATTTCTCAAGCCCCAAAACAAGCATAAATGCCATTCGTCGAAACACGTGGTCCTTAGCAATTATCTTGTTAGTATATAATCGTAATCTGTGACTCACTCAAGATTGCTGGTTCATTGTTGCCTTTACAAAGTTCCCGCAATTAGAACAACGTAATAAAATGTGTAGGTGTGTGTTTGAACAATTTGTTCAACTACGCAGCGCGCAATAATGTTGATAACAGTCGTAAGATGACAGTCAGTCACATTAGATGTTACCCAGTTTAGTTTACGGCATCTTTGAAAGCCTTCGCCTAACATTGTACTTAGCAAAAGGTCGCATTATTGAGCAGATTGATACGCTCTGGTAGGTGTTAACTAACTTATGATCAGTTGCCCAATATTTGGCCTCGTCTATGAACATTTTGATTTATAGGTCATTTTGTATGTAGGTAGGTACCATAAATGTAGGTAATAAAATATTCTAAGTAGTATGGACTTGGCTGTTGTCTATTTACTGAGGTACCTTTATGAAACCACACCTATTGATCGCGGTTAGCGTTGTAAACAAGATCAAACGTCAAACGATCGAATTATCATGGCAATGATTGTTTAATATTTTTCTAGAAGGTAGGTAGGTATCTTTTAGATAAGAGCCACTTATGATTTTCGGAATGCTAGGTACGCTTTTAGATAAGAGCCACTTATGATTTTCGGAATGCTAGGTACGCTTTTAGATAAGAGCCACTTATGATTTTCGGAATGCTAGGTACGCTTTTAGATAAGAGCCACTTATGATTTTCGGAATGCTAGGTACGCTTTTAGATAAGAGCCACTTATGATTTTCGGAATGCTAGGTACGCTTTTAGATAAGAGCCACTTATGATTTTCGGAATGCTAGGTACGCTTTTAGATAAGAGCCACTTATGATTTTCGGAATGCTAGGTACGCTTTTAGATAAGAGCCACTTATGATTTTCGGAATGCTAGGTACGCTTTTAGATAAGAGCCACTTATGATTTTCGGAATGCTAGGTAGGGTATATATAAGTTATAATTACTAATGAAATTACTATTGTGTATTATTTTATTTAAGAATTTTCCTTCTTAAGTCCTAAGTACTATATATAAATAAACCCACACCTAACTAAACATGGTTGTGTAAGTGTTATTTAAACCATGTTCCGTTATTTATAAGTTATAACCTATATTTAATTTTAATATAAATATTATTTTTTATTGCGGACAAAAAGTTATAATATCTACATTTAACATCCGCGCTCTTATTTTTCGTCTAACCGTTATTCCGCGACACGCAACGTAAATTCTCAGTAAACTGTGATCAAAAATGACGTAGTTTTGAATCAGCTTTTCTGATAGGGATTATTTTGTAGTCTCTGAGTCAATTTACATAAATCTTAATCGCGACGCCCCATCTCGTGGGCGCCACTGATTACTCATTCATTAGTTAGCATAAGGTTTTAACTAAGCAAAGTACTTAACTGTGTGTCGCGTGTATTGTTTTCAATATTCAAGAAGCAATCGAGTTCAATTCACTTCTCAATACTCAATATAAGCAGGTGTATGCACTTTATTAATAAAAACTTTAGGTATTAGGTAATAATTATTGTTTTCTCACTGGTAAGGTAAGCTTAATAACGTCACATAGGTAAGTTAATAATTATGTATCAAGTGGTCCTCTCATATAAATTTTCTACCTAATTACTGAAAAATCTTTAGTTTTTTTATATATTTTATTTTAGTTTTAATACCATACCTAACTCTATTTTTATAAGTATAATTAAATACCTAATACCTTAATACTTTTGTGAAAATAATTTAAAAGCAAACGAGCAAAAGCGGCTTTACTAATTTTTTTCTTTAAATAAGTAATAGTGGTTCCGTGCACTGTGATTTGACCGTCACCAAAGGCAACTTGAGCACAAGGCCAAATAATGTCCGGAAACACGAGTTCATAATAGGCGATGCAGCTTATATTCAAATAAACATATCAAAGCAATCAGTCAATTGCAATAAAATAAGAAGACCAAAAAAACTATTAAAATTATGTAACTTGTAACATGTAGGTATTCTTTGTTTCGTATAGTTCATTCGTCATTGGTACTTTCTTTATAGTAATTTATATTACTATAAAGAACGAATAAAAATAATAAAAAAGAGACACTATCGCTATAAGTATTGCTAAAAACTATTTGGTGCAGTTTATTTCTCAAAATGTATAACTACTCGTATCTGTCTGCTATGAACAAGGCCGTCCTACATAAGATTGCTGTGCTAAAAACAATGACAAAGTATCTAATAACGGCCTACAGTCAACATAACGGGTAAAAGATATTTGCCTCGCATCTGCCGTTAACCGATCTAAATAAAGCCTATTTTAGATTTATCATTTAACTAGGTACCGAGTTTTGAAGCACCTTGTCTTGATAGAATACCTAATCATACAAATTTATTTATCTCTCAGATCATAATTTTTGGAACGACATTGCACGAGTCAGCAATACTTCGTATTATATATTTTCTCTATTGATACTATGTACCTATACCTTCCTAATATTTTAATTTATTTTTAAGACTTTCATAAGTGCAATGTAATGAGCCTATGAGAAATAAATGAATGAAACTGAAACTTAAATACGTAATATTAAGGTTTACGTGTGCACCTACTTTTGATGTGTTCACTGGTTTATGGTAAAGATCTCATAAATGTATGTAGGTACCTACATATTTTTCTGTGGTAACAATAATGTCAAAGTTTTACGAATTTTTATAAAAGACGCAATGTAGGAGCGCTTAAAAACTTTAATTTTTTAAATTATACCTACCTATTTTTATTTTTTAAGATTTTTTTCTGCCCGCGCCTTCGCATGTACGTTTCTATGATCTTTTTAGGTTATTTTTTGTCATAGGAACTGATTTATGCGAAAAAAGAAGGATAAGTGTTGTTGCAGGTTTATTACCAAGTTTATTACCAACATTTATTCAAAATTTAAGCCCGATCAATGAAGGTGCATATTACCTGGTAATATGCATTGAGTTACAAATTTAAGTAATAATCTTCCCTACTAAGACTTTTGAAATGCTAATAAGGCTTTGGTTGCCTGGAAGAAATCGCTTTAAGCGATAAGGCCGCCAGTTCCATTGCTGTTCCCTATAATATGTTTAATTAAGTGCTATCTGTTTCACAAGGTGATGAATGAAGTATTATCTATCTATAATATGTAGATGCGAAAGTTCATATAAATAAAAGATAATATAAAAGCGTGCACGAAGCTGCTGCCCGCGGCTGCGCACGCGCTTTTGAAGTAGCTTATGTCCGTCCCCAGGATACCATTTACCTCCCTGCAAAATTTCATTTATATCCGTTCAGCCGTGTAGGTGTGAAAAGGTAACATACAGACAGACGGACAGATAGACAGAGTTATTTTCGAATTAATAATATTAGTATGGAACATAGATCTTAGTAAAACCTGTAGATATGGCACGTTCTCCCAGCGCGCTTATTCAACAACTGCCCTGTTTTACAACTAGGTACATGCAAACACTCGTTCACAGGTACATTTCCAATCTTGTGCTAAAACTATAATGAACAGACACGACGGCATAGCTGTCAATAAATCACACTAAAGTACGTCGTCGTTGCAAGTAGGCGTAACACAAACGCGCCGCCCCGCCGCCGCCCGCCGCGCCGCGACTATGACTGTGGGTGTATTTTAATTGCACTTGATTTGAGCCTTCCACTTTCGAGAATCTAGTACCTCATCTCCCCTTTTTTACTTAGATCGATGGTATGGAAGTATGGATTTAGGTAGTACTCAAAAATCAAAGTTCTTTAATTCCTTTATATTAGACCCCACACGACTCTGGACACGTGGATATTTCAAATTACATAAGCTCTTCATGTCCCACGACCCGCTTGCTAATCTGCAGCTCCGTGTAATGCCGCCGGGCGGCGCGGGTGGCACCGCCGAGGCTGGGCAGTAAATGTGTTAAGCTAGTCGCAATAGAAAGAATACCTACTTACTAACGGCAGCAAGAGCAGCGAGATATAAACCCTGCAGATTACACAGCCGAGACAAAACATAATTGCGCAAAAAGTCAACAATCAGAACAATAACAAAGTTAGAACATAAGTAATTGTATTGCCGTAATTAGGCATGGAGTCGTGAAAGTACTTTTCTCGGGCCTTCAGACAATGCACCACAAACAATCGTGTTTTGTCGTGTTACGAGGGTCGTAGAGTAAGTAATGGGTAGAGGCGACCACGCTATTTCAGAATCATAATAACGTTTGTTTCTATATGCTTATCAAATAATTTGAAGACCGATGTTGCGCGGCGGGCGAAGGTCCGCTTGCAACGCAGGAGGTTGCGGGTTTGATTCCCGTCTTAGGACAAATGTTTGTACGATCTAAAAATATTTGTTCCGGGTATTTTCTAGGTATAATAAAAATATCGATCTGTGTAATGTGTTATAATAAGTATATCAGTCATCTATCCATAACACAAGCTCTGCTTAGCTTGGGGCTAGATGATAATGGGTTGATTTGTCCAGCACTATTTATTATTTATTTATTTATAAGCACATTCGTCAAATCTCGTCATCGTCATCTCCTTTTTTCTCCTCCTTGTATTTCACTGTCAGTACTGTAAAAGCAGGTACACAGATGACGCTCTGCTTACTTTGTGGCTAAATTATGTTGTAATCAAAAAAGCCTGTGGGTATTTGACATGTTAAGTATGAGTCGAAAGCTCATAAGAGACAAGATTTTGCAAAAATAAAAAATAAACTAGCTTAATTTTTTTCTTAACAAAATTATAGCCAGTGTCACTCGGAATGATGTAAGGCATTGTAAGGATTTAAACAATACCCCATACATACGTACATCCAAGTTTGTTCAGTTATTTAAAAGTTATGGTAAAATAAAAATAAACTCTCATACATAATGTATCACTCTGAAAACAAAACATTAACTTTTTGTTGAGAAATCGTCTTATAAAACCATACAGAAAGTCAGGCTTATCATAAAATGACGATAAAAGGCGTTATTCAAGAAAAACGCCTTTTATCGTCACTTTCTGATCAGGCTCATGAGCCTGATGAGCGAAAATCAATTAAACGCAGAAGGAAGGTAAGTATTGACGACCGTTGTGGCGCGGCGGGCGAAGGTCCGCCTGCGACGCAGAAGGTTGCGGGTTCGATTCCCGCCTTGGGACAAATGTTTGTACGATCTGCAAATATTTGTTCCGGGTGTTCTGGGTATTTTCTATATATAATAAAAAATATCTAACTATGTTATGTATTGTATTAAGTTTATCAGTCATCTAGTACCCATAACACAAGCTCTGCTTACTTTGGGGCTAGATGATGCTGTGTGGATTGTCCAGCATTATTATTATTATTATTTCTTACATAGTGCAAAAATAATTTACAACTACCTGTGTGGCCTAGTTCTTTATTCGGTTTATTACAGAAACATGACTATTTTCTGTTACGCAACGTTCTTTTAATGTTTTACGATGCTGTTCAAGGTTCATAAATAACTTTTGAAATCATTGACTTCTAGGTACCTTAAACATTTTTTTTTAATAAATATGCAAACCTACTGGAAAGTCCATGTACATAATCGTAAGGTCACTAAATAAACTAGAAAACTATCTAGCTAGATAGTAAAGTATGAAGTATCTGTAATCTGAGTTCAGAGCTTAAAAGCTTGCTCTATCTATTCGTTACGTAACTCTATGTAAAGTCTGGAGCGATGCAGAAAGTGAGAGTGATGGGATGCGCCTGCGCTTGTCTCGTGAATGGCGTCGATAATTACCTGACGACCTTTGAACATTCTTACCACTCTTACTTTTAATACGACTCGGTAGGTTCCCTATAGGTAGCTACCTTATACCCGTGGTATAATAATATTACAAGGTATGGCATTCCGAGCCAACACGGTCACGTGCGTGACACAAGCCCACGTCATCGACACCATCGGCAAATGAGAAGACGACTGTTTTCTAGTCACCTGGTGTTACTAGTAGCGTAAGATCGTAACTCCCCGAGCTCCATAAATTACCTGTAAGAATCTGATGAAGCTATGTGGTTTTGTACCTACTCGTGTTTACTAAAACTATTTTGACTGATCTAACAAACAAAGTTGACGATTGACATTTTTTATGTATTTTTTTGAATTGACTATTTTTTCCAACTTCCATGTTTTGTTGAAATAAGAGGCAACTGGACAGCCGTCCAGTCCACGAGGTTTTTATATAGCTGTACGCAAAAGCGCACCGAGGGAGTCAAAGGAACACAATGGACACAAATAATTATTTTTTTATTTTTATTTTTTTTATTTATTTATCGCACAAAACACATTACAATGCCAACTAAAAAATTAAAATACAACAAAAATTGTTTTAATCTACATTGTCGCGTAAACTTATGTCTGTGTACAGCTAAGTATGTATAGGATATACCTCTATAATAAGACACTGGTAATAAGTTTGAGTTAAATAATATTAAGCATGTACGTGCGCAATGCACACCGCCTAGCTATAAGACCCGGCAGCTCCCTATTTTATTCCATCACTAGGCTGAGTGCTCCAGCATGGAGGACCAGCTATATGAGGATAATTGAAATGGAGGATACCTTTAAGTTCTCTAATAAAATGGTTAAATCTAGGATTAAAAATGTCAAGTTCAATATGTTTTATACATATTAATTGTCTGGGAGAGATCGCTCTTAGCTATAAGGCCACCCGTTGTACGTTATATCTGTATTTGAGGT
Source organism: Eupithecia inturbata (assembly GCA_963662085.1). Classification (NCBI taxonomy): domain Eukaryota; kingdom Metazoa; phylum Arthropoda; class Insecta; order Lepidoptera; family Geometridae; genus Eupithecia; species Eupithecia inturbata. Next base: position 9,644,558 of record OY759195.1, read on the forward strand.
CTGTATTTGTTTCTTGGTGTGCAATAAAGAAGTAGTAGGTGTTGATTTTATTAATTCGGATGATTCGTCCTAGTCAGCGCAAACAATTTTTTCTCGGTTTCATACGATTTCATACAACGAATACCTACAATTATAAAATTTGATTCATAAGACTCCCTCAGCAGTTTGGCACGAAAAGTCCAGCGTCCAGCTTATGGTACCTATTTAATTCCCAACCCAATCTAGACAGATTGGGTCCTAATATGATCTGCCGAAGACTCGACAGATTATAAGAGGCTACAAAAAAAAAAAAACGTAAAACTATCAATGTTGTAATCCATCACCCATCGTGCCGCTTTTGTCACCATTTCTAATTTATAAGTAGAAGGCCATTAGACTTCCTACTTTCATACAATAAGCTAATAAAATTATCTAACAACGCTAACTGGCATATGTTTGTGCTCTATGGTTATAGTGTACTTACAGTCTACGGTGGTTGTGGTGGCACATTTTATAAATGTTCGTTTGTAAGATGTGCCGAACGAAGCACGCACGCACGATGAAATAATGTGTTGTTAAGGTAACAATTTGTTACCTAAATTTTTGTAAAACTTTCTATTTGTCTGTATAAGCTTTTCGGAGTCTGTAGTATTCAGAAAAGCAAGAACCAATAAGATAATTTTGAATAAGTCGTAAGTACTTTTAGTGTGACTTTCTGAAAGAGTGCACAGCGAATGCACTACACACTTGGTTGGGGTAGGTGATAGGGTTTTTACAAAACAATTTTAGAAGAAGCAACAACATTCATCTAGTAAATACCTACAAAATTAAAGAATTAAAAAAACTTTTTGAGTCTAAATATTCCGCAATGTGCAATCTCAAGAGCCGCACACTATAATATTCCACGGTCTATGGTTTAGTGGGCGTGTGTCGTAGACAATACGGTAATGGCCCAGCTGGTTACTTTCACTTCAACGGATAACGATGTTTAGATAGACATAAACATAGACAATCATTTATTTGCTACTCAAACACCTCAAACAGTAAGTAAAACACAGATAAAAAAAAACATATTAAAAAAAGTGGACCGAGTTCATTTTATTACGACAAAAACAATTACAATAAAATATTTTCAAAAAGTAGAGTGTTACAGCAGTAAAAAGGTCTCGGCTGATATTCTGCCACAACCATTTTTTTTTAAAGGAAGACCATAGGCTTACGATTAACAGACTTACATAAATACCAGAAAGCTTATTGAAGGTTTTCACGGATAGATTATAGTCACAAGACCCTGTGAGGCTTACGATTACAGTGTTTAAGTAGTGTAGTAGTAGATAGGTAAGTTAGTTCCGAGTAGTTATAAAAAAATAGCAATGGCCTTTATTAACAAAGAACTTTACAATCAAATAATAGAAACAAATTAGAACTAGTTTTACAATTAAGCTAACTGCAGAATGTTGCAAACAATCTACAGGTAGCTCAACTGATCCAATGAATCTATATGAAAAATTTATCATTTGACTATACATTTATTTATAAAAATTTCAGCTGATATTGCACCATTATACCAGCGTTGGTTTGTATTGGTACTCACACTCGTTTTGTACTTATATTTACTTATATAAACATTGCGTTTGGATAGAAAAGATAATTATAGTCAAAACAGAACATAACTTCACTGAAAAATAAGTATCGTCAACACCGAACTACAGAATATAATATAATCACAAGAATTCACAGAAAATATGTCAAATATTCCATGCTGTTTTTGTATAAATTCAAACAAATTGTCAAAACCTTCTTGTGTAAAAAAGCCTACTATAAAATATCAGATTATCTAGAGGATAAAAAAGCTTGGGACGGGATTTGCTCCAACTCGAAAAATAACAACTAACAGGCTAAAGGTTTCTTCGTCGCTTCTTTACTTTAGTCTACATACCGAAGCGACTGAAATCAAAAATATCACTTTATTTCCGTGTCAGTGTTTAATTATTAAGTATTTGACCTTTTCTGAGTGTACATTTATTGTATTTATGGAAATAAAGAGTTTTTGACTTTGACTTTGTATGAGTGGTATCAATGTAACTGGCAGTAGTTATGGACTGATGTGTAAATATTAATAAATCTACCTACTTTCATAATAAGTAAGAATTAAATTAAATATATATTGTCTGTTTAAAATAAATATATTCCTCTAAGCTCTAAAACAATGAGTGAGTAACCATTTATTGAGTCTATTTTACTGGTACAATAAATTGAAGGTTTTGAAAAAACTAACAACAGACTTCAAATTCCTTAGTATTTACCTGTATTTACACTGTTTATTAAGTTTTTCGGGACAAATACTAATCCCTCGGGAATAAAAAAAATATGGGACTACCTCGGGATCATTCTCCATTAAATAGCAAAACAATTTTTTCAAATCGGTCCATAATTGACGGAGAAATCGAATAAAATACATAAAAAAAAGTTTAAGAAACACAGTCATATACAATCGACTTTCCTTCTTTGAAGTTGTTTTAACCGACTTCAAAAAAGGAGGAGGCTCAACGGTCCGGTTTACGTTTACATCCGGACTACTGAGCCCTAAAATAAAAGTCTCAGAAGTTCGGTCGACTGAATTAGTTACCGTACTTTTGGCACTAGAACCTAATTCCCTGTTCTGTTTTGTTCTCAGGTTGATTCCTAACTTTGACTAGCCTGATAATCATTCAGATTTCGAAAAAAAACTGTTGGAATACCTACGAATTTAATTGTAACATATATAAATAATGCTGGACAATCCACACAGCATCATCTAGCCCCAAGCTAAGCAGAGCTTGTGTTATAGATGGTTATGTTGGTACTAGATGACTGATATAGGTACCTAATAAAATAAATAACATAGATATTTTTTATTTCAATATAAAATGCTGATTAAAAGTACACCTTACGCACGTTTTTGAACGATAAATGATACATTTATAACTGTGGATTTTTTAAAGTTAACTACAAATAATTGACCCTGATGCACTACCGTTTGATTTCTTCCATTAAAATCTTGTACAACAAATAACCAAACACTCAATAAATAACGGAAACACTGAAAAGAACATCCATTGTGTCATTAATCAAATAAAAAATACAAAAAAACATAATTCATGCCTTGTCCAAAGACTTCTCCTTTGACAATCACAATGAAGAAGATAAAAGTGCAAAGTAAACAAACGGTGGCATCATCATAGTGGTAAAAAATAGAAAGATAGGGGACGAGACGAGGGACCTTGGAGGTCGTGGGAATCGTACAATGAAATTTGCATCGACTCTATGTATTTTACTAGGAATTAAATAAAGATACTCATAGAGTCTCCAGAATCTAGAAATCAAAAATAATCATTTGCTGTAGCAAGTTTTGTTATTCTTAAGTCAAATCATAAAATAACTTTGCTTTATTACCTTTAAATAGGTTTTGCTACTTTAATAATTGAAAACTGGTCTTAATAAATAATAATAAATAATTATAATTATGTGATGATTATAATTAACTTATTGATTATATACATATATATTACAGACTTAATCCTAATCGATTTCTGTAAACACCCGAATCGGGAGTGTACATATTTATAAAAAATAACTACAAAAAATAACTGACAAAGAATAATCAAACGTATCTATTAATTATTAATACCCATAGATTTGCATAGAGTAGGTTACCTATCATGCTGTGTATGAATAACTTTATTTATCATATCGTTACTCAATGCCCGCATTTAGGCATGGTAATGAGTCGGAAACACTTCTCTTTATTCCATTGTTGGTAACTATTAGACTAATCTTTTGTCACGAGATGTTTATGGCAACCCAGAGGCAAAAAGTACAGAATCATGAACTGGTTTTTGCTCACTATGCCTTGTTGTTATGGTAAAGAGAGGAAGTGAATTATTACAATGATTATAGTCTTAGAGGTTTTCTGTTGATAGGACGCCATAAAAAGATAAATCCTTATAAGTAAAAATAAATAATGCTTACCGTTTAGAATCTGAACAATCTTAAAGGAAGTAACCATCAAAAAATAAGCTAGAATCAATACTCAATTATAAAAGAAGGATAGATACGAGTATATAGATTATTACTAGAAAAAAAAATTAAACAAAATGTTAGATTATGTTATGTTATGTGTGTTATGTATGTGATGTTATGTTGTGTTAGGAAAATATTAAACAAAATGTTCGCCATCCTTGTTCAAAATCGATAGATAAGTTCACATTTCTTAACAGGTAGATGGTAGACCAATGCATTGGGAATCTGCACATCAAATCTAATCAACACAATCATTAATTTTATCAATTTGTAAAAGATTGTATGTCCGTTACGTTTGATCATCAATTTGAACGTATCTTCTCCCCTAGGCCTATGGCGTCACCATTGATCAAATCAAATTGTATTTTGTGTGAAATTGTCAAACAGCCAGCGGTTGGTAACGGCTAGTGGTGTCCCATAGGAACATTTTGATTTACCCTATTGAGAAGTTCCAATGTGCGAAGTTGTACTATGACCAAAGTAATGCTTTGTCCTCGTGGTTTAAAATGAGTCATTATTTTGCGAGGGAGTCCTCGCATTCCAGAAAAAGCTGACAGCGCAACAAACGAAATCCTCAGACATCCGAGGTCAGTCCGTGTAGTCTGTAAAGATCCTAGGAAGATTCTATGCTTCTTGTAGGAGTTAGGCTGGCTATGCTACCACATCGAGAGTCTAAATGCGGAGACAGTAGAGTACAACATACCATACTCACCTACCATTCGTACCGTACATAATTAAATTAAATTATGGTATTGATATGGATCAGTTGAGCTACCTGTAGATTGTTTGCCACAGTCTGCAGTTAGCTAAATTATTTCAATTGTAAATACTGCTTCTAATTTGTTTTTATTATTGAATAGTAATTTTCTTTGTCAATAAAGAATAATTTAATTATATATCAAACTACCCGACGCGTTAAAAAACGAGAAAAATGAATTTTTTTCTATAAAACAATTAAAGACGAATTTTTAAACGAAAAATCTGAAATATGCAAACGAGTAACCATGGTCCAAGAAAATAAGGTCTATACACGGTGCCAAATAACGAGGCAATAGAGGACATAAAAGGGCACAACTTAAAATTTTGTACTTTTTAGGGTTGTACAAGTCTTTGCATAGTTATTATTAATACGCATAAAATTATAGACCTATGTTATTTTGAATTTATAAACGTTTTCGATAGTTAAATTCTTATGTTTCACACAATTCCTAATTTTTTTAGTCATGTTTATGTAATTTGGTACTCCTAACCATAATAATTATTATAAATTTATTAATTAAAATATATTTTAATTACTCAAATACGTGAATTAATTAAAAACGTAAAAAGTAAGTAGTTAATTCCCGATTTCGAACTTTTTTGGGTTGTGTTATTTGCTTATTGCTTCCTAGTACGCTTGTACTACGATACTCTAGCGATACCGGTGTCGATTTAGGTTTGTATGGAAAGCGACAGAATAGCGATAATTTTACTTCTACTGTGGAGGAGGTGAACGACCTGTATTGCCACCTTATTTAGCACTTAATATAGCACTCCGAGAGTGACACAATGCTACGTCACTGTACAGTTGCCACTTATTTCAACAAAATATGGAAGTTGGGAAACAATCAACCGTCAATTAAAAAAAATACATAATAAATGTCAATCGTCGATTTTGTTTGTTAGATCAGTCAATACAGTTATAGTTAAACACGCACGAGTCATTGTGATAAATATTTGGTTAGTAACCACATAGTTTTATCAGATTCGTAGAGGTAATTTATGGAGCTCGGGGAGTTACGATCTTACGCTACTGGTAACTCCAGAAAACAGATTCGTCTTCTCATTCGCCGATCGATGATGTAGGGCTTGTGTCACCCACGTGACCGGGATGTCTCGGAATGCCTTGTAGTACCCTTCGTCTGTGGCATCGACTTATCGACTTTAAAAGTCTGATTTCATAATAACCTGATGTGTGGACCAGACTTTTAAAGTCGATTTTTATTAGGTATTTTTCAAGGTTTTTTTTCTGAGTTTCTTGTTATTGTTTACAAATTACAATAATTCACAATAACCCCTAGGAATTTGCGTAACAAGTTGATCAAGCTTTAGAAGTTCGATTTTTGGCACTAGGACCGCTTTTTAATGCAATAAATGATTAGGTATTAAGTATTCTAAGTAGGTATTCACAGTTCCCTTGCGTTTCCCACAGCGAGCATCATACTAAGCTTTAGCCGGATACAGCCCAATGCACCCGGGTCATTACAACACATGCGGCCACATTAATTAATTTGCGATGGGAACAAGCCTCAATGCATCTTTGTTTTGTGGTGTTTGCTTTTGTTTGAGCTTCTTTTTTGTATTTTATGTCGATGTGGATATAATAAAATGAAAAAATAATAATAATGCTGAACAATCCAAATGGCATTGAGAACTTGGCCATATTGGCCCAACGTAAACAGAGTTCGTGTTATGATATGTGGGGAAATTAACAAGAAAATTACAAAATATACTTAATACCTATATACTTAATACTTAATACCTACAAAATAACCTAATTAATAAAGTATAATTTGTAATTTTCTTGTTAATGGCCCCATGAAGGCGCACAACAGGAAACTAGAAGTTTGTCAGAGATCAACGCATGCAAGAAGCATGCTGGGCATAAGGAAATTGAACAAAATACGCAACAGAACCATCAGAAATATCGAACCAATATATAATAGAATTATTCCCGTTGTGGACGGAGTCACTACGGTTTAAGTCTAAGTAGGTAATAAAAGCTCTAAAAGACTATGTTTGTTTACAGCAACGAGCTTTTAATCTATGATTTCTACAATGAGTGCAAGTTTATTCTTGTCTCAATAGATTCAATTTTACAACATTCAGAGGAAAAATCAATTATTATTATTATCGTCTTACAAACGTTCGTCTCCATCAAAAGAATACCTACAAAATACCTCAACCCTTTATGGAACGTCTCAAAACTAACATCAGTCATACCGTCTCTAATCCAAATCGATTCATCTAACTAAAGCCGTAACCCGGACCAAATTAAAGGATAATGGTGCATTTGGGCTCTTTGTCCTATATCGTAGACCTGTCAGTCCCGTGATTGCCGTGGAGTCAGTCACCGCGGGACCCACCGCGAGCTGCGGATAAGGACTCATCATCAGCATCATCCATCCTGTGACAACCCTTACTCACTTTAGTTTACATATCCATACTAAGTAATATTATTCATTCGAAAGTAACTCTGTCCGTCTGTCTGTTACCGTTTCACGCCCAAACGGCTAAACGGATTTTAGTGAAATTTGGCAGGGAGGTAGATGGTATCCCGGGGACGGACATAAGGTACTTTTTATCCCGGAAAACAGCGTGCAAAGCCGCGGGTAGCAGCTAGTCATTGTAATAATGCGATCGAAAGCTTCAGCTCGCTATGAATTCGTATTTGTGGCATTTTGTCTGGCAGCACAGAAATGTACATTATGTGTGGCAGCGCAACGTAATATTGCGCGTGCAAATCTCCCGAGGCTACTCCTAAAACCACACCCTTTGAGCTCCCTGATATCTGGTTTCGATGACGAGGTTTCATTCACTTGTCCAGAATTTCCGATTACTAGATCCAGAGACTCCTTAAGAGTCTGTAATCAAAATCGAACACAAATCCTTTCGGAAAAAAGTCTGGTCTTAAGTTCCCTGATACTCTTCCCCTTTTTTTTATTTTTTATTTTCTCGGCCGAGGAAATTCGTTTACCAATAGACTGGTCTGGGGGGGACCAGAATTATGTGGGACTCGACGTCCTGATAAGGACGTAATACCCACTAAAACCTCTCCGGTGACCCTTCTCTCGCCATTTTAGCCGAACCACGGGAACATATAAACCTACCGCAGCCCGACTGGCGTCCCCTCTTCCTCCCATACATAGCCGGCGAGCCCACCATTCCACACACTCACCGACCCCATTCATCCGTCACGTTTCCTCCCCCCGATTGGGGCACAGACAGGACAGACACAGTTGAAGCCGCGAATGTCGAACTCTGTGCCCGGATGGGCATTTCTGCCCCATACTACCAGGTATGGGTCTCGCATATACACGCACAAATACTCCCACTCTCACTCAAACTTGTCTATACTCTTCCCCTACATCGTCACTAATGCACTTTAGCTTGGTTCCAGCAAATCACCAGCCTATGGAAAAACACTTTCTCCTAAAACTGCGTAGGCAGGCAATTTAGCTGGTTATAGCGTCACATTAGAGCAGATAACGACACAATTGTATACGTGACTTTTAAATAACAGCGTCATTAACTGAAACAACAAGTCTAATAAGACTTTCTTCGTCATCATCTACTCTACACTTACAGCCTTCGCTTCGCCCACAGATGAGAGTCACAAACAACTTCCAGAAATACCTACCGCCTCCTATTGCTACATCAATTCCTTACTGTTATAAAACCTCTAGTTTTATTCGTAAGCGAAGTTATAAAATCTCTTTGGATAGAGTATACAGGAAATGAGGTAAAATGTTTGACTCTAACCTCTTTACGCTTCACGGATTCAGTCATTTGTTTGAATATCGAGCGGATACTTTCAAATTAGACCTGTGTCGATCGATCATTTTTCAAGACCTGTTCGATCACGATCGAACTTGCAGAAAGATCGAATCAAAAAGACTCGATCGTTTCGCGGGTCACGGGTCGCGAAGACCCATGAATTGCCACTGCCATGCCGCGCCGGTGCGTGCAGTCTGTCGTTCGATCGATCGATCGTTCGTATTTGTCGGGAAAAACTATCTTACCAGTCACGCCATAAGGTTCACTTTGTTTTGCATTGCATGAATGAATTGATTGACTCACTCAAAGACTCGATCGTTCGTGTTTGTCGGGAAACAACTACGAGTACCATAACGATCACACCATAAGGTTCAGTTTTGTTTGCATAAATGAAGTCGCGGGTCACGGTTTTTTTTCGAGAAAAACTACCTTAATAGTCAGAACATAAGGTTCAGTTTTTTGACTGTCATGCAGTCTGTCATTCATTCAATCAATAGGTCGATCATTCGTATTTGTCGGGGAAAAAACTACCTTAACTTTCACATCATAAGGTTCACTTTTGTTTTACAAGCATCAACGCCAGAATGATCGAATGAACCATCGAATCCTTTTAAAACTACGGATTCGATCGATCACTCACGGGTCGCGATCGAGTCTTTGTGATACGATCGATCACGATCGACACAGGTCTATTTCAAATTCTTAATTATTTAAAAAGACTAAAAACTGACTTAAAACTCTCTAATATTTACACTGTTGATAAACGTTTTGCGAGTCAGATGGTAATCCCTCAGGAATAAAATCATTCTCTTAACAATAATGAAAGAATCAGCAAAGACGGTTAACCATTGGCGGAGAATTTGATATTTTGAAGCCGGTTAAAAGAAGAATGACAAATTAATTACCTATAGTCAATGATAAGGTAGGTACTTACTCGTATGTTTCAACAGTATGAAACATACGAGTACCTACCTTAACGTTGTATTTTGAATGATCATAAAAAATACAAAATAGGTCGACGTTAACAACCATAGAGTAAAAACTCGCTGTTATAATTCTATGTCAACAACTAATTAAATCACCAATGAGGAAAAACAACGGCTGACAGCCAGGAAACTACGCCGTGGGTTAACACAATCAATGCCCGATTTGTTAAATTGACGCGGAATGTCCAGGAGATAAACAATACCATACCTACGTCAATTATGTTTTTGCCATAATTGGGCATAGAACAGCTATGGAGATAGATTTTTAAAATTTAATAGTTATGGATGTAGGAATCTAGAGCATACCTCGCTGATTGGTGTTGTAAAATTGATATGATAAAATATGAGGTAAGGTTCTACTACCACAGTTGGCTAGCACGACATTTTCTTTTTAAAACATAAGAAGAAATTTTTTGTGTGGTTTAGAAATAAATTCAGGGACCAAAGCCAAGGGACGGCCTACACAGGTGGGGCGGTATCGCGGCGAGTCAAGAAACAATCGACAAAATAATTCACGTCTATAATATTTTGTTGTAGATTTGTTAACATCAGCAAAACTATGCTCATAGATTGTGTCCCTAAAATATTTTCTAATTGGTACTGGTACCAACCTGTAAGGCTTTCGCTGACGATAACGTTCCCGACGATACTCTCGCCCATGAAGGTGGTAACTAAAACCCTACCAGTAAACAATAAAATACCAACCAGCTTCCTTCCTCGTGACCATACCAAAGTAAAGCATATCCTAGGAAGATATTAACAAACAGCAGTCACTGTTGACTGCTGATTGTTCATTTCTGCGTCATGGCGCTTGGTTAAGCGTCATTGCTTTCCGGCTTTCGAATACGAATACATTGAAAAAAACAAACAAGACTGTTTTTGGATGTTAAGGTAAATTGATTGTTTTTTAATTTGATAAAAAGTTGTGGTTTGGGGATTAACAATGATGTTTTTGTTTGGGATTTGGTCGACTTTTGTATAAACTAGATTAACTACCAAAAACGAGTTCACGCAACATTGCAACTTGTAATCTGCCTGGCTGGTCATCGTTGAGACTGGCCGCCGTGGTCGAAATTCGGCTAGGAGGGTATCATCACCAGTCAGGGAAATAAGCTAGTTGATTTGATATCATCCATCATCCCTGAATCAAAAACTGCCACTGTACCAACAAATTCTCACGCCACATGACTCCGTTTAACTTACACAACGATATTCGGGAATAATCGGAATTTATCGCTTTTAAACCAGCTGGAAGAACTTTGATTGATGAACTATCATCAATTTGTTTAAAGTTATATTTCCCAACCATTTTGTAAAATTAAATGACACCACAGTTGGCAAGAATTTATTCCGTAAATTCTATGCTTCCAAGTTATCGACCCAGTCAAAATTCCTGTAAATTGCATAAGTTTAGGCCTATTCTGCACATTGACTTATTTATGCAGCTATTTTATATAGAAACCAATTATGTGTTTTGGCAATACATACTGTCATATTCCATACTTTTCCATACTAGTTATAGGAAACCGAAACGTATAAAGGTTATGATTATGACTATCCCATGGGAATTAATTTATGGCATAAAAAATAGCCCATGTTTGGTTCCAGGCTTAGTTGTAGGTACGAGTACCTAACAAAGATCTATACATTTAAACACCCATACAAACCTTCGCATTTATAATCTCTTATCGCATTTATTAGTGTGACTTAGTACGTTTACGTAAGTATAATAACCTGTTTTTTTTCTTTCGGACTTCAACGTAAGTTCCCTATTTGTTCTAAAACAAACACTATCTTTATTCTTCAACAATATCTAACAATCTCGATTACCAAGTCTACGCCAGCTCCGTTCACAATTTGGTAACATTTCGTGCGAGTTACAATAGCAAAAGCACAATGCACCCAGTCCGTTGTGCAAACTGATGCTTATCTCAGATTTAACTGACACTGACTGGTATTAAAAACAATCTCTGCGGGTAAAAATAATTAATAATAGAATAAGGTGTCCATTGTGTTGTGTTGTTGAAGATGTTATGCAGATTTCACACACTAGCAATATTGACCATATTTTGACCCTAAATTGATAGAGATGTAGATTTAGATTTAGTTTCAGTCTCACTTATAGCTGAAAATCCACATACAGTGCGATGTGACCAGAAAGTGCTGTGATCATCATCATCAAAATGGTGACCTTGTCGTGATCCATTTTACGATATGCTTACTGACAAGCTGCTACAAGCTCTGCGTACTTTTGGGCTAACTGTATGATGCTGCGTTGGTTGTCCAGCATTAGTATTTATTTAAAATAATAATTATCAAAATTAACAATTAGTTAGTTTAAGCTTATTCCCAATCCTGGCAAACTTGACCCCACTTCGTTCTGTCAATAGTGGTAGAGTTTCGTCCCGAGTCCCGGTCTACCACTAGGGGTAGACCCGGGACTCGACCACCTCACAACCAAGCCTATAATAGAGGTATAGGCTTGGTTGTAGGGTGGGTCCGCAATGAAGTCATGTCGTCTGATATCATGCATCCAACCAACACGGTCGACATGCGAATGTCGGCCTCGTTCTCAGCTGTGATTTGAAAGTATTGCGCAACCCAAATCATTATATCAGCCCACACACGTCCACTGCTGGACATAGGCCTCCCACGTACGACGACGCCACAAATAGCGGTCCTGAGCCACCTCTATCCATCGACTCCCTGCGACCGCAACATTGACATCGGTCCATCACCCAAACTCTCATCGAGTCGCAATTTTCGGAAACCCTTCCCAAAGTAACAAACTGAAGTAAACCTAAATGTATTGACCCGAACTAAAACATGAAAACACGCAATCTTTTTTTGTCGCAACTAATTTTTCCCAAACTACACAAAAGGCTTTGTTTCCAAACGATTTAACTTCAAAGCGCGCTCACGCTCGGACTTTCGCAAAACATTTTTACTCCTTTGAAGTTTATTGTGAAACCATGCGTAAGATGAAAATATTAAAATAGGTAGGTACGTGGGTGTAAATAAATGATACCTAATAGGTTGGTAAGTAACTAGGCACTTTACTAAAGTGCCTGCCCACCTAAAGAGTTCGAACCATGTTTCGACATATAGTAACCTGAAATGCCATTTTTCAAACAAACTTACACTTATACCGTATACCTACCTCGAGACCAACCACACAAGGTATTTATGGCACAAAATTTAATGTATTTTATATATTTTTTTTTAATTTTTAACGTGCAAAGGAAGCCTTTATTGACAAAGAAAATTACAATTCAATAATAAAAACAAATTAGAACTAGTATTTACAATTGAAACAATTAAGCTAACTGCAGACTCTTGCTAACAAACTACATATTTTGTAATTGTTTTCGAAATGAATATATCTAAAAAAAAACTTGCTACTATTTTATTTCCTTAGTTGGATAGAGTAACTTAAAGTCTTGCGCCTGTTTTTTTTTAGATTAGGTCGAGATGGTTTAATGAGGCGACCTAGAATTTGACCTAAATACGTACCAGGTTGGATACGAGTACATAATATTATAATATGGAAATAAATGATATGGAATCATTTGGAATCGTTGCTAATACGATACTCAAGCAAAACTTAGTAGTACTTACTTGGTGGGTGTAAGCGGGGCGGGCATTGTGTCATTTTGAGATCCCAAATGAATTCTTCCTGCTTGAGGTTGTCCATTGGTCCCACTTTCTTGACATAAGGGTTGTAAGTTGTAACCGTCAACCTACTAAGTCCTAGCATTATACTAATTCAACCCCTTATAACCGGTTTCATTGGGACCAATCCACCCATAAACATTAAGTAGATACGCATTGACTCACATTTTGATGAAGTGGGGTTCGTCTAAGTTCTCACGTCACTCCATTGACGTGACGTCATCAAATAATGACGTGTTACGTCAAATAATGGCTCAGTAGGTGGTCCACACTATGTTTAGTGGATCTGGCTTCCTGCTGGTCCTTTGCTTTCCCCAAGGGTGTATTGTTCCCGATCATTTTACTCGTGAAAGAGGTAGCTTGGTTTAATTGGTGCATGTGAGCTTTCGATAGGTGCCTGTCGTTATACTTTAATGGTCTCGGAATGTAGAGTAACCATAATTTATATAAGATTCACCGGAACGGGAACATCAGAATATAACAAGTATTTTGTTATAGGGGAAACTGTAAACCGTTTGTCCTAGCTAGAATTCACGGGAATTCTAGCCACTAACGGTTAAAAATACTTGATAGGAAAATTTATAAAACCCGATAGGTACGTAAAAATATTTGCAAGAATAAATCATATGCAGTACGTTACATTTTGGTAACCTACATACATAATTTATTAAACCGGTTCTCATTAGGTAATGCCTACAATAACTTCGATAATAACACATCGAAATTACTTTAAATAAACTAACCTACAAGCAATACTCCGCAATAACCACACTGCATAAATTTAGCTTATTAAAAACATAACTTATTACGAGGAGATTAGGTCTAAGTTTGACTTTTAGAAGTTACTTCTAATAGCAAAAGTGGGATACATTTCTGGTTGGTAAGAGAGTGATAGGGTAACCATAATTTTGGATATTTTTGGTGGGAATATTTGACAGTAAACAATTCGAAACGAGAAGATTTTGGTATTCATATTTCTAAGAATGGAAATTAGTAATAAAGTTTATTTTCCGTGGGTTCTTTAATATTATTTACCTATTTTATGACACCTAGTCATTTTATAATCTATAGCAATTAGTTACTGCATTAAGTCGCGAAGAATAGAAGATTACCTTGTTCTGTAACTAGGCAACGAATGTTAAATATTAAAAAAAGATTATATTTCAGGCAGAGAAAAAGAAGAAAGGGAGGAGATTAACTTAAGAAAGCTGACTCCACCAACAATTATGATGGTAGGGTTTTTCTTACGGTGCAGGCTTCCAAGCTAACTAGCTTAGAAGAGAGATTTCTAGATAAAAAGCTCTAGCGTCCTTTTATAACCTGAACCGTTGGCCACCATACCCTTTCAGATGAGACGAGTGGGCGACGACAGCAGAAAGGCCACAATCACAAGTCACGTAACACATCCACGCTTGAGACATGCAGATGACATATTTATGATGACAATGCTAATGTCTATTCACGATTGTGTAAATATCAAATGATAGATATTATTGTGAGCCATCGTTACCTACCTTAGTACCTACCAAAGTTACATAACCAAAGTACTGGGTACCTCTTTAGTTCGTTGTTTTTAAATATTATTAGGTATGCATTTTTGAGTTGTTTGTTTTTTATAGTTATAAATTATCATGTTATTATTGTTATTATTTTGTGTATATACTAAGTCTAAGTCTGTAAACCGTGTAGACACGCACGCACCAAAGGTCCTGCCAGAAAACCAGCGTTGCTCAACTTTCTGTTGAGCAACATTAAGCTGAGGCAGGTCCTTTTTGGTTCACATGATTATTATTTTTATTACTGCGTACCTTTTTGATGTGTGAGGTAGTGTGTGAGCCAATAGATTGTTATTCTTTCTTTCTTTCCTTCTTTCTTTAAATACCCACCTATGTCACAACAAGTTTTATCGCATTCACTGCCCAGCCTCACGGCGCTTAACATAAAATATTTGATGTCTATAGGGCTCTTAGTTTAAGGACTCATACACTAGTTAAACTTAACAGCAACACAAGGTATGATTTTTAACTGAAATTTATTAAAAACTGTAAAATTCTTGTCATTAAAGTCCTGCCCCCAAGTCCAAGATTGAGCCGTTTCAGTACCTACCTAAGTACATAAATGAAGGTAAAAGTGCTGTGTGGTAATTACCCTAATAATATAAATGCGAAGAAGTTTCTACGTTTGTTACCGCTTCACGCCATAACGACTGAACCGATCGGGCTGAACCTTAGCATAGATGTAGCTCTGAGCCTGGAATCAAACTTTTAAAACTTTTTATCCCATAAACCAGTTTCCATGGGATAGAAGTAACCGCGGCCGGAAACAAGTAGGTACGGAAATAAAAATGATTCAAAATCAAAAATAAAATGGTTATTATTATTGATTCTGTTCGTAAAATAGGTATTCTTGTGCTCATTTGTTAGTTGTTACGTCTCAACATATTGTCATGTCAAAAACCAACATGGACTGTTGAACTTTGGATTGACTAAAATTTATATACCTACCTACCTACCTACATAAAATCTAAAGATGAATGACCTAACAAGGATAGGTGAAAGCTATTAATTTATTTCGACGATCGTCATTTATTACAAAGTGCAATAAATCCTCTAAAATACAAATTACAAAAGCCACACCAACCAGACACTGGCAGGTCAGCAAAGCCACAGTCATGATAACAGTTATTACCGTACGCATTATTATTTATTAGTGAAGTTACTTGCACCCTTGTTGCATACTGCTTCAATGTTGCTTTATGGTTACTGTACATTTGGCAGTTAGTTTTGGCAATAGGGGGACACTGCTGGCAAAACTTTTGACACACGATTACACAACTGCCCAAAAAAAAGGAGTAAACTTAGGTAATGGCAACTCATACAAAAACATGCTGTAACATAAAAAGTTTAAGTTTGCATTTCTTATGAAAAAAGTTGATTCGCCCAATTGTGATGTATGTAGTTCTATAGAAGATGTACAGCACGTGTTGATGGAATGTTGCCGGAACGCAAGTGAAAGAACTAAATTGTTTGGTTCCTCCAAGGAGCTCAATGTCGGACATTGCAACGCTATATTGGCGTCACCTCTGTCGGACAAAGCAGCACAGCTGTATGACCTGGCAGAATGTTGTTTTAAATTAAGAAGTTATTTTTTTTTGTTTCTTTATCTGTTATTCACCAAGTTTTTGTCCATCTTGTTAATAAGTAAATTGTTGTATAAGTAGGTATAATTTATACGTAAGTTTGTTAACCTAATAGGGCGATGTGGTCGCTTAGCGACAAAGTCCCTTGATATTTGTTAAAAATAAAAAAAAAAACATAAAAAGTTAGTACAGACAAACAGACTTATTTTTGCATTGAGTCACAAAACGGTATCTATTTCAGCATGAGCTGGTTCTACATTCGATTAGTTACCTATGTGAGTTAGGTACTTGCCTACTTTGTGAACAGATTTGGATATAAGCGGTATCGTTGAAATCCTTATATCCTCCCGAGTGACATACGCAACAAATTTTTCTAAAACTAAATTAATATGGCTTTGACATACATATATGATCGTTGGCTAAAAACTATTCAGGTGATCAAGCTTTAGTATGACTGCGAATTTCTACTAAGTATAATTTTATTGAAAACTTTGTGTTTTTAATTTTCAAAGATTGTTTTCTGTTCCATTTTCTAAATTATTGTATTTTGTTTACCTGTAATAATAGGTATCGCATATCTATAACATACGGTCATCTGTAATCGATTAGGTAATTTTTTTTTGTATTTTGATGTTATTATTACGAAGCTCGATCACCAGCTTCGCTTTACCAGTTCAATGGGAATGGGAATAGGTAGATATGCTCCACCATTTTAAACATTGGACATTTTGACATTTCATCTTTGATATCAAAATACGCGTTCGCAATGCATATTACGCAATGCATCAAAGCATTGCGTAATATGCATTGCGAACTGCCTTTTGTTAAATTATTGATTTATCTGAAAAGCTCAGGCTTGTATTACACCCTAATGTCACTCTCGTCACACCTATAGTTTTTACATAGCTTGTGTTCGACCAGAATTATAAAACTGATCCCTCAGCCAGTC
Source organism: Eupithecia inturbata (assembly GCA_963662085.1). Classification (NCBI taxonomy): domain Eukaryota; kingdom Metazoa; phylum Arthropoda; class Insecta; order Lepidoptera; family Geometridae; genus Eupithecia; species Eupithecia inturbata. The sequence goes on from OY759195.1 coordinate 9,661,881, forward strand.
TTATCTTCAGTAGCAGTCAAAGTCAATGTTTCTAGTGTACGAGAAGCATTAGATACAGCGTTTCCAATGATTTTCTTGTTCCATACTATGTAATGTGAGCCCCCTTTGTGACCGTATCTGCCCAGATGGCCAGTTCGTCATTACTTTGGCTGGTGATTGATCGTACAATGTCATAAATGCCACTTTTGAGGTTTAGCCAGATGGTTATTAAACTTTTTTGATATGGTTGTGCTATGACTTTGTGGAACTTCCGAAAACCTTCATCGTTCGTTTCGTCTGCAGTTAGCTCAACTGTTTCTATTGTAATAATATTTTATTTCAATTCATAAATTGTAATTTTCTTATTTAATTATTGATACTTACCTATGTTTATAATATTATATTGATTTTCCAACTTTTTAATATGGATGACATAGTAAATGCATCAGGATTGAATTCAGATTTTTGTTGGTGAAAATATAGTAGCGAAATTATATGGAGGAACTTCTTTCAGGTCATATCTTTAAACATGTACCTATGCATAATTTCAGCATCTAACCGTGAAAACCGATAAGCTTTCTGGCATATCAAGTACATATTTGTTAAGTTAATCTCGTTTTCCATTAAATTAATAGCTAATAGAAATAACCTTTACATTTTCAGTGCAATACATACTAAGCTATATATCTACTTAATCACGAAAGTATTTGATATCATGCTAACGCAGGTTATGAGGTTATTTAAGAGACGCAGACCAGACGCCAAGATTTAAAAACAATCAGCAGGACATGTTGTTATTCACAACCAGTTGCATATTTACAATACCCTTCGCGATGTGACTCAAAGTTATTCGAGGCATCCCTGAGTCAGCACTTTGGGGTAAGACAATACAGCGTTATCCGACTTGCACAATTTTAGGATGCCAATGTGACTCAACCAGACTGTCTGTAGACGGCAATAAAGTCTTCGTTTGTCTACTTTTTGCTTCCTTCTGAGTCAGAAAGTGGCTCCTGTTAGGAGCTGCTGTTAGAATTGAATTGTTGAATTGTTTTGGTGAGACATTGTTTTCCAAATAGAAATATTTCTAGTACTAGCGTAGAAAATTACCCAAGTATTTGAAATACTTGGGTACTTTTCTATGTTGCGCTGTAGAAAAATATTATTTTCATTCTATGGGGTAGGAATTGTGAAATAGCCGCCAATTCCAATGCCATTCTCGGTTGCCATTACCTCAGATTAACTAAAAAGGTACACAGGAACCTATAATCTGGGGCCCTATTCTGCTAAACTAATTAATATGTCATACTGAAGACACTATACCAATGGTGGCGTCGAAGAATTGTCACCATATACACGTTTTGGTAAGTATTCTACGTGGCGATTCTGCGACGATATCATTATCACAGTAAAACTATTCGTGAAATGTGCCCTCTTGAAGTGATCTATCTGCTTAACAAACCCATTGCAATTTGTCACACCTACAAGATCTAGATTTGTTAAGTAGACAACACCTGCGGTCAGCCAAGGTCTGGTTACGTAACAGATTGCGTTATTCATGTGTGCAGCGTACATAAAGGAATGCATGCCTTGCCTACTGCAGTACTCAGTAAGTACCATGGTGGTGGAAGAGCTGGTGTGGGATTTTCATTATTATAGTATTGGACCTGCGTTTATGGTAGACCACAAACACAGGTCCAAAGTCACGGATGTTGGGAAGCGTATATCCGAATTGAAAGTGTAAGGGGCCGGAGCAGTACACCTCGCATAGGATGGGATGGGCATGGGAAGCAGGAGGTCAGGGAGACCCAAAGCACGATGGTCCGATGACATAAAAACTGTAACTGACCGACGACGCTTCTTTGTTCCTGCTTTCATACTACTTTTTTCGGCGTTATGACCTCTTATGTATATGAAAACTTTAATTCAATCATAAGTAAAAGTCTGGGATAGGCTTTGGGATCATCTTTTGACAACCTCTGTGGCGCGACGGGCGAAGGTCCACCTGCGACGCAGGAGGTTGCGGTTTCGATTCCTGCCTCGGGACCAATGTTTTACGATCTGCAGATATTTGTTTCGGTGTTCTGGATGTTTTCTGTGTATAATAAAAAAATCTATCTATGCAGTGTATTGTATTAAGTATATCAGTTATCTAGTACCTATAACACAAGCTCTGCTTAGCTTGGGGCTAGATAATGCTGTGTGAAATGTTCGGCATTTATTTATTATCTTTGCTCGCACATCATCATCATTGCTTTGTCTACTTTATTATTATCTGTAAATACTATGTAGTACTAATTTGTATCTATTCTATTATTTGATTGTAATGACTTGCCTCTGTGCGGCTGTGCATCGACTTGCCTCTGGACATTAGAAAGGCAGATACACGAGATGCTTTTAAGCAAATGGTGCGCAGGCTTTTTCTTAAGAGGTTATACCAATAATTCGTTTATTTCATAAAATGTGTTTTTTTTTGTTTTGTATCTTGTTTCTTATTTACTCTTTACTAGGTAATTAGGTATATATATATATTATAGACACCTATTTTTTTTTACGGTAATATTATCACGCCCACCCCCTTTAAAACACATGTTTTGGTCGGCAGGTAGAAAATGCCTCGGCATTAAGCCCACCCTTTGTACCTTAGTGCAATAAAGTGTTAAAATAAAATAAATAAATTTCTTTGTTAATAAATAAGTGATTCGATTGAGCATGATATCACCTCATGGAAAGTGACGATGTGGCAGACTATGTGACACGTGTACCACTTACTCCTGTTCAGTCTTGTCAAATTCATACAATCACTAACATGACTATGTTGTGGCTGATATCATTCAGAGTTTTCACCACTTACTCCTGCACTACAGAAGTGTGTCCTACACCACAATACCTGTACCTAGGTCCTACATACACGCTATTTACAACGCATACATCAAACTACATACTTATCTATGCATTGGCAGTGAATACGTTAAAAATCTTACTTATTCAATCAATGTACTCCAGTCGTGGTGGTATTCAGGAAATATACGAAGCATTTAATCATAGATTGGATCTTTTCAACGAAATAGTTGGCCTGAGACAATAGAAATGGTCTTTGATATTCATGGCTAGGGTACGTAAAATGAATAGATTCTAGGGACCCTTTAAGGTTATTGACGTAGATGAAGGTAGTCATTAAATGTTCAGAGTGTAAATATAATTTTATTTATTAAGAGGGTGCAATCCGCGCATTTTGTGAAAAGGATAGGCATAGAATTTCGCGTTCATAGGAGCGGGACAGAGCATACGTTTTTGGAGCGGCGTAAGCGCAAAAATCATGATTTTGCTTATTTACAAGAAAACTTATACGTGCGACAAGTGCGATTTACACAACTTGCGAAGAAACTGGTATAAGGAACCAAATAATTAGTAATTACCTACGAATCAAAACATAAATCATTTCAATAGACCACAGGGTTCGTGAGATCTCTTATGTGCGAAACAGTGCACCTTCATGTTTTTTTTTAATATTTCTTTTTGGCCACGCAGCATGCGCATGCAGCATTTTTTGCCGATTTCTCGATCTTTTTGTAGGAATACCTAGTAATATCTATATAAATTTGGGTTCTTCCTCAAAATTTCCTTCAAATAAGCATGTAAATATTCTGTAATTGTATAAAATATATGAGAACCACGTAAAGTAAGAGGATTGGTAAAATCGTAAAACAATTCATTTATCAAGTACAGATTATAGACACGTTAAAAATATTACAGTTGCTATTTGTCCATCTGCTAATTAATTGTTCCGTCATTCAGTATCATTAACCAAAGCTGAACCTTGACCTTGAAGGACACAGCTACGGTTCAGTATTCCTTCATTGGTTTTTTAACGAAGCTGACTATAAGGAAAATTGTGATTTCGATAAATAGGTACCTATAACTTAAAACCACAACAATGCATATTTTATGTGTGAACAATTTTGTTGTGAAGTAAAGTAGGGTGTAATCGCTTTTTAAATTGTAGCCATAAAAGTAGAGTACGTTTTATACAAATTCTAATACAAAAGTATTTTCAACAATCCATATTAATATTATAAATTAAAAAAAAATTCCGTCTGTTACCTTTTCACGCCTAAACGGCTGAACGGATCTCAATGAAATTTGCCAGGAAGGTAAATAGTATCCCGGGGTCGGACACAGGCTACTTAGAAAGCGCGTGCGAAGCCGCGGGCGGCAGCTAGTATTTTATATTTATTTGAAGGAAACCCAAAGGCTTAAAATTAACAGACTTACAAATTGATAAAAACCAGAAAGCTTATTGAAGGTTTTCACGGATGGGGTAATTGATGATATTATTTCGTACTTAATCAGAAAAGCTGACCACGATCCGGAATAACTTCTTAGTTGGAAAGAGAGAATCAGTCTTTTGCTAAACTAATTGTCAACTTCTATGTCTACAAATTCAATAACATCGTTCACAACAACAATACGAATTTGTGCGGCCTCGATTTAAAATCGCAAATGTTTCAAAAACACTTGTAAGCAAGACGGCATTGAAAAAGACCTTAACACGGATGCATCGAACGGAAATGGCCCCAATAGGTACCACCTTACTAACTGCTAATAATTTATAGTTACAAATAACATACTAACTGATAACTAATCTGCGGCTATTTGATCCAATTTTATTCGTATCTCTCGTAAACTTCCTGTCCATATGTAAATAGTTAGTACAACTTTCTTTGACTATATCGCTGATAACCGAGTAGCCCAGGCGTAGATAAGGACTTGTTATGCTCTGCATGCTGGCTGTTACACGTGAGAATGTATGATGTTATGTCCCTTTAAAATAATAAGTAGGTAAATCGTGGACTTGTCTTGTAAATTTTGGTCACCATTTCAAACCGTTGTTATCCATTGCAGGGTTATTCTCACTAGTTCCTGAAGAAACTGGTGAGTTTTTAATGTCTCGTCGACTGCTCTTCATTCTTTGAAATATCTTAATGAGATATAAACAAGAGCGGTCAAGTGCGAGTGTGACTCGCGTGCTGAGGGTTTCGAAAGTTTTTTAAGTATACAAAATGTACTATACTTAATAATGTCAGTCTTTACTTAATAATGAAAACCTAAAAATTTTACATTTCGGTTTGCAAACTTCGGAGAATAGAAGCAATGGTAAATTTATCGACTTTTTAAAATTATTTTGAAAATTATGTAACCTACAGTAATTCAAAAATTCTATTGAGATGTACAAACCGATACCTTAGCGGGTAGCCCCCGTACGTAGTACATACGTACGTAGTTACCTTTCATTTGATAACAAACTTGACCGTGTGGGTCTTTTTTAAAATTTCGGCAACGCAATTTGTACCTACTGAAAATTTTCCTCCTCATTTTCATTTCATATATTTTTTTTAAACTGTACTGGCGCACGAAATTTATTCTGATTTTATATTTTCAAGCTTATAGCTGTTGAAGTTGCTGAGATAATTAAAGACGGAAAAAAGGACAGAAAAAGCGAGACCATAAGGGTTTCAAAACCGATCTCAAAACCCTAAAAATATTTAAAAAAAACTGATCAGTATTTTTTATAATAAATTAGTGAGATAATCCATACTTAGTTCAAATGGTAAGGAGCAATTCTTCAACCAAGAATTAAGTTCGAATTACATAGCCTTGCAGAATAAAGGCCTACATCACGCAGCTTCCTTCACTTTGATCTTTGAAATCACTATCTGGGCCTCTGATATAATACTGCCAGATCAATCACCGCAATAAACGTAAACAATACGACATATATCATTGTTCTGTTTTATCGTTTGACGTAGACCTCAATATGTCATGTTTTCATTTATCGCAAGTGTGAACCAACCTTTCTTCGATAGGGCATGCCTGCGGTAGGTAGGTATTCACTGTGAACAACAAAATTTCGTGTTGGTCGACTCTTCAAAATTATTTTTGGTGCATTCGGGACTAACGTGCTTTTGCAAGTTATCAATTTTCACCTTTTTGTCGTTGAACTTAAACCTGAAAAATAATTGCTGTCCGATGATCTTAATAGTCAACTTACCAATTAGCACTCTTACGTCCACTGCTGAACGAGCCTCCTTCAAACAAGGACGGCTCTGCCGTAATCACCACGCATTGCTGCCCTTGAAATCAAATCAAAAACTCTCTATTTCCATAAATACAATAAATGTACACTTAGAAAACATAAAATTCTTAAAAATTATACACTGATACGGAGATAAGGTGATATTTTTATTTCTGTCGTTTCAGTACCACGTAGACTAAAGTAAAGAAGCGACGAAGAAACCTTTAGCCTGTTAGTTGTTATTTTTTGAGTTGGAGCAAATCCCGTCCCAAGCTTTTTTATCCTCTAGATAATCTGATATTTTGTAGCCTTTTTGCACTGAAAGGTTTTGACAATTTGTTTGAATTTATTTACTGATAATAATTTTTGCAACTCACTAGGAGTGTTGTTGTAGAAGCGTATACATTGCCCTTTAAAAGATACATTCATTTTGTGTAGTCTAGTTGTGGGCACAGCGAGTTTATGTTTATTTCTAGTATACCTCTGGTCCCTATGTCGGCTGTTACGACGACCTCCACGGGCAGAGTTCGTCTGGGGGTGATATTCTTACGCTACGAGTCGCGACCCCACAGCCAATGTCGCTGGTTTATTTTGAAACAATTTTGGAATAACCGTCTAGCAGTCTACTTATCTTTCAGATGAACACTACTCCTGTGTATATTGCTGGCCTGGCTTGAGCAGGGTGTGAGTCCAGTTTGATATCGTCGACGTCATTACCAACTTAGATTAGTTTGTGGTTTCGGTGTTAATAACAACATTTTATTTGTTAATAATAATAATAATAAATCGTCAGGAAGTTCCTCTCTCTGCAGCCCTAGTCACCGTTTTGATATATTTTTTACTGTAGAATAGTTTTATAATATTTTATTTTCTGTAGTAAAAAATGTATTTTATAACGAGATTTAAAATAAATGAAGTGAATAATAATAATGTTCCGCACTTCTCATAGAGTCTACAGGTGATCAGAATGCTGGCTTTTATTTCGGTCAACGAATTAGCATTGCCATTCAACGTGGTAATGCTGCCAGCATTCTTAACACTACCTTCTGGTTACGGCTTAGATTTTTAAGAAATACTAGTTGTAGTTGTTATTGTAACATCATACTATTACTATATATAATAATATATCGCCCAGGAATTTTATTAATTAATTTAAAGTTAGTTATTATATGAGTCAGTTGGCGTAAGAATCGATACCTCCAAATCAACCCGTAGATGCCGTAAGAGCTGAGTAAGGAAACCTACAAGATGAAGGGTAGCAGCTTCCTTCTGTGTATTTTTAACACCTCTACTGCGATCACCAATTCGCCAAGCATGATTGATGGTGATTGTGGCAAAACGACGAATGTGTGCTGATGAGAGGAGTCTGTCAGCATTTTCAATACTGTAACATGGCATCCGACTAGTTTGTTATTCGTAAGTAGGTTCGTGATATCTAAACAAGTAGAGTAAATATCAGAAACGTGATTTGCTAGTTACCTGTACCGTTCAGATTTTGACATTTAACAAGTATCTAACTGCACCATCACGAATTTCACGAAACAAGTGCATTATACCTACGTTCTATCTACAAAGCATGATGGGGAAAAAAAAACTTGGCAGTAGGACGCCGACACTATTCATGTAGTTCAGCAGTATTGCGAGTTCGATTCCCGCCTTGGGACAAATATTTGCACGAAATGCAAGTATTTGTTCCGGGTGTTCTGGGTATTTTCTATGTACGAATAATAAAAAATAACGATCTATGGAATTTATTGTGTAAGTATATTAGTCATCTAGTAATGCAAGCTCTGCTTAGCCTAGGGCTAGATAATGCTGTGTGGATTGTCCAGCATTATTTATTTATTTTGACATAGCGTGACGAATAGCATAATATTACTGGCTTGATTCTAGATGCTGGAATATTTACTATTTGATTTACAGCAGCGAGTAGCCAAAGCTCTTGCTTTGCAGTACCTCTATATAGCAAAAACACTATGTATTTCTGTTTAATTTTATCTTACGCCACTCAGACAATTAAAACGACATTATTTGCCTGATAAAAATATTGATGCCATTAGCTTGTCAGTCACGTCAAACTGTCAAATGCCCATGACCTTGGCTCATGGATCAAACAGTCAGCCAGCAGTCAGCTATGGCATGGAATATTAAATGATATGGGTATACGAATACAGACAGACAATAACAAAAGCTTTGTACATATGTACATATGTGTAACAAAGTATTTGAATAATTTGAATGTGTTCTGTGTGTGCAAATTTTTATTGATTTTCTGTGTGTCTGTCTGTATTTTATATAATTTTGTAAATGTAACCTACTAAGCATTTCCTTTAAGTACATTATTGTAACGCGTTAGTTTGCAATGAAACTGTAATTTTACATAAATTATGAATTAACTAAACAATAACGTAGACGTAATTATTACGTTTCATTGCTGGTTATGGTGTAGTTACTATACCTAAGTACAAGTTATAAGTACCTACTCAAGTAACGTTTACAGATCATTAAGTAGGTACCAAGCTAATTGTACATGAAGTATTTTAGTTACACGTGGAATGTTTTAAATCTCTACCGAGGTAGGGTTGGTATCAAAAGTAGTGGAATTGGTGTCAGCTTCATTTTTGCGTTACAAATGTTACAATATACCTACATAACTAACACTATAAATTTAAATATCAGTACATTAACAACCATAGAACTGCAATTTTTTTTGACACCTGCCTTTTTATGACCCCATTACTTTTGGACGGATATTTCCTACTAGTGGTGTTAATTTTATTTAAGTAAATACTTATCTAGTTACTTTTAATACATTACTGACTCTACATAATGAAAATTAACATCAAGAATTCCACCAGCCGATGATTGCCGTGGAATTAATTTTGTAAAAGTCTAAATAGAAATTCCTCCGGCGACGGGATGACGATCTGCGAAATACTGCACGTAGATGCTGGATGCGGCAATCTGAAGACAATGCGTTATGGCGCTCATTAGGGGAGGCCTATGTCCAGCAGTAGAGTAAGATATAAGATGATGAAGTAGGAATTATAATTATAAAGTAATTGCAATTGTCAATAGCTACTACGTTTAACATTAATCCATAAGTCCAGTAGTCCAGGAGAGTGGGTGAAAGCCATTCGTTAACAATTAATATTTTACGATCAGGTTAAGATATTCATCCGTATGTACTCATTGGTGAAGTGCGTTATTTATTTGCTAATAAACCTCAATTGAAATCAGGAAATGGTATAGTAGTTGGTACAGTTAACTTTAGTATGAAGTACTGTTTAATGAGAGACTATGAAATCAATTACAGATGACCTGACAACCCTTGGTAGAGAAGTGGACGAAGGTTCATCGCAGTATGTTGAAAAACATGGGACTCACCTATGCAGCGCCGCCCGGCCTGGTACACACTCGTCTCCCAGACGAATAGGGACCGGCTTCAGGTGCTGCAGAACGTCGCCCTGAGGACTAGCACGCGCGCGGGCCAACACGTCAGGAGCGATGTCATCGGTCGTGGCCTGATAATGTAAATTCTAAACCGTTGATGATTTTGTCGAGCATTCGGCGCGTCGGGCCACCACACTCTTCCTGCACCACCTTGCGCCTCACCAGCTCCGGCCCCCAGACGACGAACCGCCCGTGGTGAATCATTACCCCCGCGGAACAACCTTGAAAGTAATTAAGAAAAAAAACAGATAAAAAGCCTATAAAATCAAATTCAGCCTTAAAAATTAACCGCCAAGTGCGAGTCGCTTCGCACAAATACTGGTTCTAATTTGTTGCTATTCTTTAATTGTAATTTCTTGTAGTTATGTGGCATATCCTGTCAACAGAAGCATCGGGCAAGCAAAGGGCTGCATTAATCCGGGCCAGAAGGTTTCCTTAAATGGAAAGTCAGTATAAAGGTTGCTTAAAATGTATGTTTCTCTATCTACATCTTCACAGCCTATATTGGTCCACTGCTGGACCCAGGCCTCCCCCTGATAAGCACCTTGGCTATTATCTCACAATGCATGTTTAATAATTCCTAATTTAAACTTTACTTCTTATCGAACTTCAATAAGTAACTAGCTGCAGAACTTGGATAGGTACTAAAGCTTTAGTTATTGTGGCATTGTTTAAAAATCAATTTACCAACGCTTTTCTCTTGCTTACTGAAAAGTTTATTATCTTACCGCAAACGAGTCATAAATTGAGATTTATCGACAAACCAACGATTGTACAAATAAAAGTTTACTTTCTAAATTGAAGGTACTTGTACAAATATTACCTAACTTCCCTTTCCTTCAGAGTGGGTTGAGATTCGAGATGAGCTTCGTTTCCCGCACTCAACTTTCGCTTTTTACTATCATCTTGACTAATTGTTTGTAGAATCGAGGAACTTGTTTTCCGGATTTGATTTCCTATCATTGTATTGAGAGCATTATCCAATAAGTACACTTTTATGTTTCGTCATCCTCATCTTTGATCATAAGTAATCATCATTTACAGTTGGATTTTCCCAACTGCTTTATTTATTATTTTTAGGTCTCCCAAATCCACAATCAAGATGAAAACTAAGGAAATTTGGAAAAGTAGTGATCTGTCATGTTGTGACATTTTTTCGTTTACTCTCTCAGGCGGTTGTGATGTTGCAAAAATGATAAGTTATACAGGAACATTTCTAACTTTCAAATTCATTTCCAAGCAGCTCGCTTCAGCAAGGACTGCAGCAATGGAACCAAAGGTAAAGGTTTAGAAAAGGGAAAAGGCTGGGTCAGAACCGGTTGCGACACCATTGGCCAATAGCAAGCGTGTGGCCAATGACCTACTTGGGACAGGTGCGGCGCCAAGCTGTCTGTGATGCTCTGCCTGTCTGCTTTTGGATATAGAACTGTGGATGTTACGATCTAGAGTGCTATTTTGAGTTTAGTAGATGGTAAGATAATGTTCAAGGAAAACGTAACTAGTGCTGAAAATATGAATTTGAATCTTACGCAATAATGACCACATAGTTGTTAAAACGATGAATGAGAACTGAACGAAAATGATGCATGATTTTCTCGATTAAGTACATAGTTCAATTCCTATCAACTAAACAATAAGATCCACCACCAGTTCTTTTCAAATCGCATTATTTTATAACAAGCTATTGATTACATTGCATCCTACAGCATTCCTGAATAGAAACATTGTGCCCACGCGAATACTTAGGAGTATGAAGAAGCGAGGATCCTACACAATTATTACATCAGTGTTGCCTTCAACAATGGACAATAAGTCAACTGCACTGAGCGTAGGCTCCTTTAGCGTAATTCAAGGTCTTTATAGACTAGGAAGGAAGTGATTGATGCATTTTTGAGCTGTATAAAGTACGAAGAACAAAGTTACAGGCCCAGGAAGAATGATTTTAATTTGTACAACCACAGCAAAAGGACTTAATATGCTTGGTTAGACGTATCTCTTCCACGAAAGCCCGCTGTTGTGTTCTAATGTCCTAAAACTCTTTGCTGTTGAGCTTGGATCCAATATTTTTTTCTTCAAATTGGTTAACTAATTGATTTGCCTAGCCATATAATATTTTCCATTTAGGTCATACCTAAGTATACATTCTAGGTCGTAGCATGTTACAGCAACGTTATACAGGGTGTTCGGCAGACCGTGTGCCATAATGTAACTGGGAGCAGGTAGAACCAAATGCAATAGCTTGGTGGCTTTTTTAACACTCTAAAACCTCTTGGCTATACTTATTATATCTTGGCAAGCGCGCAACTTTCAATTACAATCACTTAAAATTTAATATCATTGGTAATTAATCAGATAATATTACAATAATTAAAACTGACTTATGCTTGAATAATGTGGAATAGTTGTTGATGTTACAACAAATGTTGCTAAAGCAGTGACTGCAGTAATTGTTCGGATTCCATCCATGTTGGTAAGGTCATCCTCGGTTTTAATTGGTTTATTATTTCACAGTGTCTATTGGAGAATGCGTAATGATTAGCTAGGTACCGTTTCTTTAGCATCTTTGTAATTCTAGGCTTTACGTGAAATACGATTCCGTCTACTTTTTTTTCTATTTTTATGACAAAATGTGTAATTGTAGATAATCTTTCTGTTTCAGTTCCTTCATCATTCAAACTATACTTTTTGCCTCAGTAGTTCGTTTCGATTGTTCAAAGGATGAAATTACCCAGTTAATTTTGACTTTTTGACCAATGAAAAAATATAGTCACTGTTCATTCGGTACGGTAATCTTCTATTTCCGAGATTTTACCTATGTGTTAAAATCATACTACTCTATATTGCGTGCACAACATTGAATATTCTAAAGTGATCATGAGAAACCCAAATTATAGCAATCAATTTAAATGAGGAAGCACCAACATAAAAGTGAATCACGGAACAAAAAATATGGATTACCTTGGTGTACAAACAAAATGAACAAAAATGTAAGGTAGTCTCTACCTAAATTTTATGTAAGTTTACTTTAATGTTTGTAGGTACCCATTATAGTATGTAGTTTAACTAATATTGTTTTTCTTTTAATATTCGACTGCCACCGTCTATTTTGTTCTTACATGTCCAGTCCATCCCAAGGTTGCCTGGAAGAGATCGCTCATAGCGATAAGGCCGTCTTTGTACTTCGCCAACTCTTAGCATCTATTTCTGTATTGTTTTCTGTCTTTGTGTGGTACAATAAAGAATTATCTATCTATCTATCTCTTTTTTGTTTTGCTACCGGGCGTGTATCCTAATTATGTTTATGGGAGACGCAAGCATAATGGTAGTCACTGGAGATAAAATGTTGCTAAAGCACTGCTGGTTGAGCTAAGATATTAAAGTACTTAATTATTGAGTGTGTAATATGGAGGAAATATTCTGTACGCAATGACAGTTGCTTATTGTGCCTATTCAAAACGACGTGCTCTCGACCACATAAGTATATCTAGATAGAAGCAAAAAGTTTATAATTCTAATTTTAATTCTATGTGGGGGAACTGAGATCTGCACTGACATCTTGCATGGGAGTGTATTTTACATTGCCCCCCTGCCTAAACAGGTCCTAACCAGCCCAGCTCCTTGAAGTACCGGAGCAAGACCTTTGGTTACTGACAGCTTCGTTTTAGCTTTTCTTTGGGTGTGGATGCGGTTGATGCCTCAATGAGACTTTTCAGTCCTGTCCTGTGTCTGAGAAGCATAAAGTTTATTTTGTATTGTATTGTATTCATTTATTGCAGATAATAATCCATAACATACACACAATCAAATAAAATTCAAAATTACAGTCAATAACATAAGATTAGATAAATTAGATTACAGATTCAAATTATTAGAATAAATTAAATTAAGTTACAGTAGGTATATTATATTTTATTTGTATATTACAGTATTTTGTTTATTTTGCACAACGCATTGAGTTGCAAGACAACACATGCGTCTCAGTCCAGTGTCTGAGAATGTGGCCATCCACCCGCTCAGCCACCGTGACTAGGAGGCTGTTGGGGCTGGCGCGCACCCGCCGCATCAAGGAGGCGACACGCTTGCGCATGATGGCGTGGAAATCATCCAAAATCATAAAGTATCATAAAGTTTATTTACCTGGTATTAAATTGACATTTGTTGATTCGTACCAAAACAACATGACAACCGTATTATAAGTTCCAAAGACGGTCACGCCGGTCACGCAAACGCTCAGCGCCAAAATGGCGAAAATCAATTGGCCTTAATCTGTCGTCGATAATATGACCTCCAGCGTACATTATATAATAATGGAGCTCAGTGGTGTAAAATCTATCGATAGTGTTTATAAAAATCCGTAAGATTTCTTTTGTTTGTTGGGCGAACACCATTCGCTTCTATCTAGCCTCGTCTATACCTCTATTGTGTTAAGAAATTAAATAATATACCAAAAAAAAAAACCTTTTCGACGGGCCTTGAACCCGCATCCCTCCCGCAGTACGGGAATGCGCTAACCAATTACACCACCTCTATTGTATTTCTCGCATTCAAAACTCTACCCTAGTAGTGTAGTTCTCAGCTCGTGCTGATGACTTGGTTGATACGGGTGGGTAGCAAGACCAATTATTGTGGCGATATATGGTGGTGTCCATGGACATCTATCAGGAGAAATGATGATGAACCTCTTATGATGAAAGAGTAATGGATCTACAATTTAAACCCTGTATGCTAATTCCACACGCCGCGCATGCTTGCAGCCGTGAGTGACATGCGCCTGCGCCGGTGCCGTGGGAATCCATTGATCACGCACATCAAGGCTGCTGGCTGAATTGATTGTTTGAATTGATTTTGTACACTTCCCTGTTTGAATGGAAATGTTGTATGGAGAAGGAATTAGTAGCTGTAATTTTTTTGTATTTTTATCAAATCAAATCAAAATCAAAATGCATTTATTTTGCGAAACATGGGTTATTAAAGTAGAATGAGCACATGTATCATGTATCATGTGCACATGTGCAGCGTTTCTTAATATGAGAGGAACTGTGGTCAAGTATGAATAGTTAGTCAGCAGGTATAACAATCGCGAACGAAGTCGCGGATACAGCTAGTAATAAAAATAATCAATGAATTGTCTTATTCTAGAATTTATCCATCACATATTCATTAACATTGCAATAAGCCTTCTCAATTAACAATTGTGTTATTTATGGTTAAAATATTTAGTAGTAGATATTGCTTTACTTAATTAATGCAATAATCAAAATATGATGTTATTTAAAAGTCCCGAGTTCTTTGTAGGGCAACCAATTTTCTTGTCAAGGCTGAGTTTGTCAAATAAAGTCAGATGATCAAAGATATACATTTATGATGTGGACAACGTTAGGTTTCTCAACTGAACAATTATCAACACTTTAACACGATTAACTGCGATCACCAATCCATCTGCTAAGCGTGGTGATTCTTCAAAGACTCCTTGTTTCGGAGAGGTGGTATGTTCAGTGGTGGACAAAAGTGTACAGATGAGGAGGAAGATCCTTGAAAAGTTGACAAGTTCACTCAAAACCAATGAATTCTGTTAATTGTTTTGTTTAATGATTTTATAGACGAACTGAAACGAAACTGATGATGAGTGATGTGATGGCTGTGATGAGTGACTCTTCAATTGCAAGACGACAGATGTGGCGCGGCGGGCAAAGGTCCGCCTGCGACGCAGGACCTTGCGGCTTCGATTCCCGCCTTGGGACAAATGTTGGACGATCTGCAAATATTTGTTCCGGGTGCTCTGAGTAATTTCTATGTATAATAAAAATATATCTATTCTATGTAATGTATTAAGTTTATCAGTCATCTACCTCTAGTACCTATAACACAAGCTCTGCTTATCTTGGGGCTAGATGATGCTGTGTGAATTGTCCAGCATTATTTATTTATTTATATAATTAATCTCAGTAGCGCTCGTTGTTAGTTTTTGGTACCTAGGTAATTATTTTGAGAATCGAGATCCTTTTATGTTATCGAAGAAAATAAATACATACTTAGGTACCTAAAGTACATAGCAATATTCAGAAACCTGAATTTTAATCATTATCGTACAATGAGTATTAATTACTCTTGGGTAGGTACATAAAATACCAACGTATTTTATGCATATGTAGGTATCATAAAACAATAGATCAAGTCGTCGAGTGTCGAGTTGCAAGTTGCAACCTTGTCCATGATACCTCTCAGGTGTCTATTGATTTAATCCTCTATGGATTTTAAAATAATTAGTAATCACAGTAAGATAACGCATTTACTGCCCACTCGGCCATGTGCGGTGCGTCAAGGGCAATGAAAGTGTTAGGTCAAATTTCACCGATCGCTGCCAAAATTTAGTTCAACAGTACCAAGTTCAGCTTGATCGAGTCATATCACACAAAATATGTGTGTGTGACATGACGGCTCTTGCAAGCGGTAAAATTGGACCTAAATTCAGCTTGATTCAGTTCAAATTCGTAAACCTATTGTGTGACATGACTCTTGAACTCGGATTAGCGGTTGAAGCGGATCAACTTTATGTTGGAGAAATGCGCTGAACTCATTTAAAGCGCTAAACTGAGTTTATCTTATATTAAACGTGTTTAATTGAAACGTGAACTCGTTCAATTGCAACGGTGAAATTCGACCTTAGCGTACGTATATGGTACAACGTCCACTAGCTATTACCTCACTGCAGCGACTAAAAAGGAGATAATTGTCGTCGTGCCGATATTGCCCAGTGGAAAAACTGGGACGTCTCATATTGTGACAAAAATACAGGGAGTTGCATCTGCATCGAATGCATGGGGGAGCAGAGAGCATGCAGAACGTGCAAGTGGGTGTGCTATTATTTACAACTAGTTTCTGCCCGCGGCTTCGCACACGTTTTTTCTATGGAAACGTTATTTGGCATTTTTTATCCCATGGGAAATTTAAGTTAATTAAATTTAAATTTAATAAATTTAATTTATACTATTTTAAGGAGTAAAAGTAGTTGTTTTATTCCAGGTCTATGTACACATATGCAAATTTCAGCCCAATCTGTTTAGCAGTTTAGGCGAGAAGAAGAATCAAACATCCATCCTTTCATCTAAACTTGCGCATAGTACATATATTAGTGTGATGTGTTGAAATTAAATCATTTATTGCCCAAAACCTCATCGAAAGAAAAGCATTACCACTGAACGGATCGGAGAGTATCCAAATTTCCACATTAGCATTATTAAATTTTCGTTCTGCGTATTCACAGAGAAGCCATAGGCATTCAAAGTTGATCTACTTTAATAATATTAGACGTTCACTTCTGCGACATTCGAAGCCAAAAAACTACAACAATAAGAAAGGAAATGAGCACAATGTCTATTGTAAATCTTTCACTTTGGATCCGTGACCCATGTGATGGCAAAAAATAAGCGCCGAATTAAGGGCAGACACCGGATGCCACGGGGTTTGCAAATTTATTTGTAACGGTTCACATGTTCAACTATTTTCTTTCTCCATTAATTTTTTTTAATCCCTCGACTACGTCAATGTATCGGTAAATGATGATTCATACCTATCCTATAGCAATAAAATAGATGCTAAATTAAAGGATCTACAGCAGAGCGCTATTGAAGTAAATACTTTACTTCTATATCGTCAAAGTTGATCTTGAACACAAGGCTTCTCCATCCAACTCAGTTCTATTGTGTTGTGAGCTGTCTAGCTAATAGAGTAGCGTCGAGTTACGTAGATCAGATTCGGCTTCTGTTGTTTTAAAATCCATTAGCAACAAAAACATTTTAACTGTTTTATCTGCAGTGGCGCCAGACTGACGTATGACATGCTATCGCAACTTTGAAGGTCGCAAGCACATCCCCTGATCCGGTCGCTTTGCATCCTAGTGATAAGTGCACTGCAAATATTTACTTATCTGTTAGCTGTTTGACCATGTTTTGCATCCGATGGCTACGTAAAAACATTTTCACTGGCAGCTCGGTTGCTCTAGCTATGTTTATTGCCATTTCCGATTAAAATAGGTTCTCGAGTGGAGACCGCGACTTGGCAAAAGTGGTGTAAGACGCCCTCCGGCCAGGTGGGATGACGATCTGCGAAAGACTGCAGGCAGATGCTGGATGCGGCAAGCTGAAGACAGGGCGCTATGGCGCTCATTGGGGAGGCCTATGTCCAGCAGTGGACTAAGATAGATGATGATGATGAAAATAGGTTAGGTACTAAAAGATTTCACCTAGATGTGTTAGAAACTAGGAAAGCTTTATTCAAGCCTCTAAGTTTTTTGGCCATCAGATTATTAAAATTCCTCTTAACATTGTGTATTTAGCATGCGTCGTCGATTTAAAAAGTATACAGCTGCAACGTCAGGGTAAAGTTGAGGTAGCAAAGAGGGTGGCAACATTTTACGACATTTTTAATTACCTCCCTTAAATTTAAGTCCGTAAAATGTTAACGATTTACAATGAAATGTTTATGGTAGTCATATTTTACGCTATTATGATTTTATATGACTACTTAGATTATTTTAAAATGGATTATTCTTCATTAGAAGGAGATCCTAAAACCGTTACAGTTATAGGTGAAAATAAATTTCCAAACAGGACGTGTCTAATGTTTTACAAAGATGCCTTAACGAAAATATTACCTACCCTTAAAAGAATAAGCATAAGAAAATTTATTTGTTTTTGAGAAAAACAGAACGTTCAGCTTATTCCCTATTCTGTGATTTGACCAAATCACAGAATAGGGAAATTACCAGGACCAAATAAATCTCTTCACAGGAATGTGTTCCCAAGATAACACCGATGTTGACATTCAAAACTAGCTACCTCTAAACCAAATCCCAGATTCTAAAATAAGAAAAACAGACGATGAGCCGATATATCATCCATTATTATAAAAAGGTTCCGATGAAGGTGCTAATCGCTTGAATGGGTTTTTGGAGCTACCTATCTCTTTTAAAGTGAGCCTATTTCTGTTTTGATTCTCGATTTAAGGACAAAAACAAAAGAATATGTTTGAAATACTATAGATTATTTGGTTTCACCGTAAGGAAACAAGGATCAGTTTAAGTTTATCTTTAAGGTTAATTAGGAACAACAACAATAAAAAATAAAACAATCCACAAACTTAAAGGAAATTTTGGCATTTTGACATTTTGGTCAGTTTCCAGGAATAACACATGCTAAGGATGAGATTTACCACCTAACTACACATCAATCTTGTTTCTCAAAAACAAATAATTATAAGATCTGTGTTCTCGGAATGATTCAGATTTATCATGACAATTTGACAGTTATTCTGAACAGTACAGCTGCAGGCGATAAGAAACTCTACACAATCGAGATAGGGTTGACATTGAAATCCTTGATGATGATGAATTGAATGCTTGCGTACGTGATGTCCCGAAGTTGCCCGAAGGATGTCCCAAAGTGCACGAGAAAGTTCAAAGTTACGGTCTTGGGAACTCCGGCCGTCGTCGTCCCCTTTGAGCCGTATCTTTAACAATAAACAAGCTTTAAAAACTTTTAGAATGCGGTTTTTCGGGGTGATAAAATTTTCATCCCTTTGTTAATGTATGATTTTAAATGTTGTATTTTATTAGAGATATTAATCACGACCTTTACGTTCACAGCAATAAAATTCGGAACTTTATAACCAACCCAAAAAGTGAACTTTGATACCGTGTATGGAATCACAATTGATCTGAAATCCTGCGAAATTTGTTTTATTCGTCAGTTTAACTGATTTTATATATTTTTGTATCCTTATATATTAAAAGTATTACTCATAAACATCTCTTTTATTTACATTATAACACCTATTTCAAAAAGTAATTAATATACCTAACTTTTTAAACCATTGCGATTAATTAAGTAATTAATATGTTCCGAATCTGTTACAGTTACACTCAGCTTGATTTCAACTCGCTGTTTCAATTTATGTTCTGAATCTTGTTTTTTATTGGCAACTGAGGGGTTAAAATCTCGAAACTGCTAAGCCCAAAAGTATTCTTGGATTCAAATTCTCAAAATTGAAATGTTTCGTCTCCGCCATTAATCATTATGTGCAAGGCGTGCCAAAGGGTTACTTGTATAGCCACCGCAGCGTCTTATTTCAACACTGATAAATTACTCAAAACGTGTTTAATCTTCCAATACAATGTTTTAATGCCATACAATAAACAACTCTAATCCGAGTAGTTTATGTCAAAAATCCCGTGTGATTCTTCGTCCTTGGTACTAATTCCAGTTGCTTATTCAGTTGTCTCCCCTCTTCATAAATTAGGATTAAGGAGATTGAGGTAAGATCTTTGTAAGGAGTCTGGATTCTTTGGTGATACGGGTTCCATTGATGAAATACTAAGCTACGATTTCAAATACTACTTTGAAAATGAAATTATCTACGTCGCACTTGCAATTTGCATACTTACAAGAACACTACCTATCTATGAATGAACTGGATGGCTATAGCATGCCGGTGAAATTAGTAGGTGAAGGTGGCCTTCAACGGTATTTTAATGGAACTGTCATTCAGTAGTTTATTGGGCATGACTTTGATGATTATACACAATATAATGATGCTGAAGACAAATATGATTATAAACAAAATGGTGATGGCGAAGAAAATAACATTGCGGTATATTTCTATCACTGTCAACTCCACCCAATCTCTAACCCAAATAATATTGAAAACAATGACAAAACCTCATTTAATTTCGCTCTAGTAACACAGTTAGAAAGGTCACCGGGGTGGGCGCGGTACACTACACCCGAAAGTATGACAGTACTTACTTTCGATTGTGGCTGGTACCGATCCAACCGATCGATTTTGTTATGAATAGGTTCTTACTCGTAACTTATCGGAAAATTTCTACCTCTGGAAGTTTCCTGCATCATGCATCAGGATGTATGGATGAGCCTGATGACGGAATGCCTGACTTTGTGTGAATTAGATACCTAATTGATATGCTTATATTATTTTATAGTACTTACTAATTTTATTTTTATTTGGGATTGAACTTTATTTTTGTTTGAATTTCTATAGGGTGGTATAGGTTCACTCAATTCAATGTATAGGTTCACTAAAGTCAGTGAAGATGTGTCCTAAGAATAAGCACGCTTGCCCAGAAAGAACTTATTGACTCTGGATTTGAAAACTCCGAGATTGTACTCTAGCAAGAAAACAGTCGCAAGAAGCTAGAAGTAGAGCATAATTTTTTGATTCGACACTGATTTAGGCACTTTATAATATAACATTACTAAATTGTTCATGATGGAGGAATTTCTTGAGGTAGGGTCATATTCATTCTCTTCAATATTGATAATTATAAGTAACGTTTGTTTCTTTGGTAACATCCGGTTCTCACCTAAACCCAGGATACTTATTGAAATCAGGAATTCAAACCTCACCACATATTAATCTTATCATTCAATCTATAAATTTAAAAAATAACAAAGTAAACGTTGAATATTCACGAGGCTCCTGACAAAGCTGAGCTTCTATTAGAAAATTTATGTTCAAAGATCGTAATCTTTCTTAATTATAATCTCCGTTAGTTGAAATTTCATCAACTAGGCGTTTTTCATCTTATTGAAGATGATCCCGATCGGGTGAGTTGATAATATGATATTGTATGTACAATGTTAACGGTTTTCTGAATATTTTATATATAATAGATTCAGGCGTTACATTGCTTTGTTTTTTTTTTTGGTGCTCTCGATGTCAAGTTCGAGCATCGAGTATTGTGGTGTCCTGATGATGTCTCGTGGAGAGATGAAACTAGTTGACGACTTGCTTTGATAGATGTTCTTTCATTTTGTGGTTGGTGTGGTCTTCTACACGGGCTACTTTTTGTTAGATCTTATTGGAGAAGGTTTTGTTCGCGGAATTGTTACTAAATATCTTTCGTCTTTATATTTTGAGTATTTTATATTTAAAGCAGCTATAGGGGCTGTGATGTTCATAAATTGGACTCACTAACACAGTACCTACCTAATGTATTACATCTAATACATAATTGAAGTCTTGCTAGGTGAAGGTAATTTTGCTCGTCCCGGCCGGAACGGGATGACGATTTTTAAGTCTGGTGTACGGCCCAACGGCCTTGAGAACACAATCTAGCCGTATATATCATTTGTTTTATTCGTGATATGTTCAAATTGAGTAAAATACTTTGAGAAATATTTAAGTGAAAGAAAAATACTTAATAGCATTTAGAAGACACGGCTACAGATAATTGAGCGTGGACGAGACGGGGCATATTCTTTTGTATGTAAAATTTGCCCCGTTCCGTCCGAGACGAGTAAAGTCACGTTACGTGTTATCATAATATGTTTGGAGCCTACCGGTATTCACGTTTAATTTTTTCTTTAGTTCTTTTACTTCCTGCTTTTCAGCCATTTTTTAGCAGATCTTTCGACCGTTGTCATTTTTGCCGATCGAAGTTTTATTGCATTTGTGTTATTTTTTACCCGCGCCGGAACGGAGGCGGTATAATTATACCGCCTCCGTTCCGGCATAATTATGCGTTTAGGGTGTTGCTCGTTTGTTTGTGTAAGAACCAAACTATAACACATACTAATATTATAAATTCGAAAGTAACTCTGTCTGTCTGTTACCTTTTCACGACTAAACGGCTGAACGGATCTCAGTGATATTTGGCAGGGAGGTAGATGGTATCTCAAGGACGGTAGTAGGTTACTTTTTATCCCGGAAAAGAGCGGGTGAAGCCGCGGGCAGAAGCTAATAAATAACATACAATAGAAACAATGACTTATTGATCTAACATTCTTCACTAAGCGGTTAGGCCCTTTAACCAACAGTCACACATGTACAATGGCACATCCCGCTTTTGACTCATCATCAATGACACATTTGGGGCAAAGCATAGTATGTGCCTACTCTACTGTAACATTTATCTGTGGTCAAAGATACAAGTGCATTTGATTCACGTAGGTCACTGCAGTTTGCTTTACATTGCGTTTTGTCATCCCGCTCATTGTTTCCAGTGCTTTAAGAACCAGCGTTGAATGACGTGTTATTGACCTGAAAACAAAGTAATTCGATGCTGGGGAGTACCGAATGGGACGCACAACGCGTTGTGTTATATATAGACTATCTTTTATTTAGTCATTGTTTTGCACAAACTCAGCACAGCACAGCTCATGTGTTTTTAATTTATGTGGATGAAATGCCTCCGGAATTTCATATTTTTTTCTATTATTATTATGATGGGCTCGTGTCTTCTGAGCTACTGACTTGTCTTATGTTTTTTGTGGAAGTTTTTGTACACCTCAGGCGTGTTTGATTCTCATCGCAACCTAATATCAACTGGCTGTTTGAGCTACATTACGGTTGAGCACGAAAGATGACTCTAGTAAGTCTTGTAAATCTTTATGGATGATTTATCTTTATGCCATTCATAATAAATTTATGAATAATTTGATCTTCTTCAAACTACTTAATTTTACACAGTTTTTTTAAAGTTTGGGGGACAAATAGGTTTTTATTGACAAAGAAAATTACAATTTAATAATAAAAACAAATTAGAACTAGTGTTTACAATTGAAGCAATTAAGCTAACTGCAGACTGTTGCAAACAATCTACAGGTAGCTCAACAAATAGGTAATATCCCTTATCCCTCGGGAACAAAACTGGACCAAACTGCCCAACAAAATTCATGAAAATTATTTGTTTTTATGGGCTATACAATAATTTGATTGAAGTAATTTTTTTTAGTTTTTTTAAATGTTATTTTGTTGTATATTTGAGCAATAAAACCATTTGTAAAACGAACTCGGACTTAACAGAAAAATGCAATATTTTATTTCAATCGACATGTAAATGAATTTTCAAATATGAGTGTTAATGGGGTTTTCCGAAAATAAGTCAAGTTACGACAGGGGATCAACTACGAGTCCATGCATTTGAGCGCAAGAAGTTAAAATAGACAAAATAAAAATTTTTGGCAGTCCCGCAAATCCCGCAGATCCTTGGGATTAATGTCCTCGATCCCGCAGGCTTCCGGAATTGAGATTTTGATATGGGATTGGATTCTTTAACCCGATCCGTTTATTAGCTTTGGCGTGATAAATAAACACCTATCCATCATCCATCCATCCAGACTTTCGCATTTATAAATTAGTGTGACTATAACAGCAGCAGATTCTGGGACCCACCCAGCGGGAAGATGACAGCTGGAGACTTCGGAAAAATAAAGAAATAGAAGATCTAGTGTCCGACCCGAACATCATAGGAGAAACCAAATCCTCGAGACCCCGATGGCTCGGGCATGTACTCCGAATGGGGGAGGATCGGGCAGCCAGCAGAGCGTACATGGGTCGCCCAAGTGCCCGAAAGCCTATTGGTCGTCCGTACCGCTGGATCAACGAAGTTCAGAAAGACCTGCATAAACTTCGTGCCGTCGACTGGACTGAAACGGCAAGGGACTGGGACAACTGGCAATCTCTGGTGTCGGAGGCTGCTCGGGTCACTGCGCCACACCAGTAAGTAAGTATAACAGTCAGTCTGCATTATCCTATGTTGTGATGTCGTTGCATTATAATATGAACCAAGCATAACTTTGACCTATCAATTACACTGAGCAGTAGCTTAATATGAAAATACAGGGAGGTCCATCAGTAGCTTATCAACGGGTATTGTTCTTTTGTTATGTCTGCCAATTCGTGCCTGTGGTTCAGTCTGGACTGAGATCTAGCAACCCTCATTTCGTCGGCTTACTGTAAGATGTCATTAACTGCATTAACAAAAAGTTTGGTCAAAGCAATTTATAACTTTTAAATAACATTATTTCATCAAAACTATGACAGTTAACAAAATGATTTAACTTATCGGTGTATTCAACGTAGTTAGTGACTTTTTGCCATTAGTGACTTCTCGCAGTTATCCGTCGATTTATCTTCTTTTCTTGCTAATATTGCTTTCTTAATCAGCTATTAAAGTTGTGATAATGGGGCATGCAACCACTGTGCCGAAATTTTATTTAAGTTTTGTTTTTAAAATAAGAATTTAAAAAATATGTTGATAACCACGATAGTTTCAAAAGTTGTAAGATTATCCCTTTTGTTGCTGGTTTAGTCGTTATCATCATTGACATAGGAGGTAGCACATCTGTAAAGCCCCGCTACAGCACAGTTCCGCAAGCTCGCTCTCCGCGCAATGATCGTATGAACGTACAAATTGCTTCAATTATATTTTGAGCAAGAGTTTGACCTGAACCAACTAAAAAGCAAGCACTTTCTTTTCTGCTTTACTCTTCAGTCACATCTCAACCCTCATCAGCAATTAATCAAGGGCGACAGAAGACAATTCCCATAATGAATACCGTCTGACTCCGTCTGTTTGACTGTCACGCCAATTGCACCCAGCATAGTTATCATTTAAGGTTGTCGCACACATAACAACTCGGACACGGATCATCTCCGCCTCATGTCGAGATCAGTATGCTCGGTTTTGAGTTAAAGATTAAAAATACGGTACCAAAAAGCGATTCTATGGATTCTTCAGTTTCTGGTAACGTAGAAAAGCGGATTGCTTTTCTACGTTATACGTTGATACCAAAATTGTCCTCCGTTATACATTCTGTTCCTTTACATCCATAGAAGCATATTGTACTTACGTACTTTATGAGCTGTATCATTTTCCCGTTGAGGTTCTCTGTATGAAACTCTTTTTTACAACGCAAAATAATGCTGATTATTTCCGTAACGGCGTCGCCTTAAACTCAGATGTTTGTTTTTTTAGGTGGCGATTGTCGAGGTCTACCATTTCCGAGATGACACGTGTGCGGCAACCTTTGAACGTGAACTGTTAACCCCTCTTTGTCCAATAAAAGTTGTCTTTTTAATTTTAATTACTCTCCAGGGGTTACTGTTTGAAAGCTCCACGTTGGTCTAATCTTGGTTTATGTTTATTAGTCTTGTATATTTTTAGAGCTTAAAAGCTTTTGTATCCAAATCAGGTATAAACTATAGGAAGGATGCATAAATGTCAGCGTTGAAAGCAAGTGTTAAAAACAACTTCCACAGTACTTTTATAATAAAACAGGTAGCAATAGATTTTAAAAATTTAAGACTGAAGGCTGACTCTAATCTTAAGCCAAGAAAACCATAAAGTCTCATAAAGATCAGGATATGAATGACTAGATCTAGATGTCGACTGGACAAGAGATAGCAGGACATATTTTGGTGACGATAATTAGACCTATCTGGATGCTAAAAGCGAATTTTGAACAGTTTTAATCTAGACGCTAGAGTCTAGAGATTAAATAAAGATCATTTGATAAAGTCAAAGTCAAAAACTCTTTATTTCCATAAACACAATAAATGTACACTTAGAAAAGGTCAAATATTATAATCATATTGGATCTCCATCACTCTAGAGCATTTGATACCGTGATGCATCATCGACTTTAGATAGGGGTGGAGAGTCTATCCTTTATTGTCTTGTAAACAAAACACTAAAACACTCGAAAGTAGACTACGTTTATCACGATTCCCATTACAACTGATTTCAATGCCATCGTTTCTATAATTTGGACACGTTTCGTCCTTGAGTCGGCTTCGACAGACGTGAGCTTTGTCACAATGAGACAAGAGACAACAATCGTTTTTTTTTATCAAAACCGTTGGAGAATGAATGTGGACAAAAAATCTGGCAAAAACTAATATCACACGTGTATTTACAAGGCACATGTTGTAGGATGTGTAGATATCTTGCAAGTGCAAAGACTACAAATAAGTTGAGTACGGAGTATGACGTACGTAGTTACTTGTGATTTTTATTCTCGGAGGTACGCTCGGTTAACCGATATTCGGTTCGACGAAGCCATATAAAGTTTGCTGCTGTCGGCTTATCAGAGGTTAATAATATGAAGAAAAAAAATTATTGACAAAGAAAAATACAATTCATTAATAAAAACAAATTAGAACTAGTATTTACAATTGAAACAATTAAGCTAACTGCAGACTGTTGCAAACAATCTACAGGTAGCTCAACTGATCCATATCAATAACAGTTGGAAGCGTCCCCAAGACGCTGGCTGCATGCCCCGCTGTATGGCAATGCTGATGCGCCGCGCCAGATACCCACCAGCTCTCGGGTCACGCGTCGCTTCGAACAGAGACACTCAGATAATTTTAAAAAACCCGGAGTGCCTCGGTACCCCATGGACCTAGGGTCTCGACCCGAAAGGGAGCAAATGTGTAGGCTTTGTCGAGGCCTGCAAATTTACACTTCTTGAGATCCTTTTTATTATTTATATTTAGTACTAGCTGTACCCGCGACTTCGTTCGCGATTGCCATACCAGCCGAAAAATTAGGTATTCACATTTGACCACAGTTTCTCCAATATTAAGAAACAGTGTGCAAAAAAAACTTCAATGTGCAGTATTGGACTTGTTACACAATCTAGGTACCTAAATATTGGTATTTCCTGTATTTAGGTACCTAGATTGTGATCTATTAGATCTAATTACGTAGCAATAAGATTCACTTTCGTGCGTTTTCCGTTTTGTGATTAATTTTACGTAGTAGGTACTTACCAACTTTTGTTTTGTGATACATTTTATACCTATACTTACCTTCTTACTTCCGTAACTTCCGTTGCGTGGGTCAGTTCAGTATTTTGATTGATTTTTCGATCGATGTGCGTGACTTCGATAATCTATTAGACCTACTTACCTAAACTGTTTCGACTTTTTAACTCTGTGAGTGAAGTTGTGTGTTGGTCTACCTACCTAGGTAGTTAGTTAGTAGGTAGATAGTTTATTATTAAATACTTATACCATTAAGAGTTAAATAATACATTGCGTTGTGTGCTTTGTTAATCTCCTTTACAAAACAGTCATTGCTTTGTGATATTAAAGATTATGAGCGTTGTTTATTTATGTTAGCGGCGCACAGCGCGCGCGGCACGGTAAAGTAAGAACAATCAACAGGTCATTTAAGTGATGATTTAGGCGCGCGCAAGATAAATAGCACGGTTAGATGAATCTAAAAACACTCACACTCGCTCAACTTAAAAATAAACTACTTATGTAAATCAGAATCGTGGTAACTCCTTATAATGAGGTAGAACGTAATCACACGCTTAACGCGTCTATGGCTAAAAATAATAGCTTTATTTTCAAAATGTACTTATATTTTACTCAACTTTGTAACACTGTTTCGAAACGTTTTTAATCAGTGCGTCCTACCCGTCATGACCCACGGAGCTGAGTTGTGAACACTCACGGTAGGGCTGATCCATCAGTTCAAAATCACACAGCGAGCTATGGAAAGAATAATGATAGACTAATAAAGGCTGATGATGATGATGATGATAATAATGTTGACTGTTTTTTTAACGATCTTGCAACACTATTTCTAACACAAAAAGAATGACTAAAATCGGATAACGCCTTGATGAATTATAACTCATTTCGATTTTCATCCCCTCTCCCAAGGGTGGACTAATATAGGCTGAGATGATGTTGACGTTGATTATTTTTTACAATCTTGCAACATTGTTTCTAACAAAAAAAGAATCAATGAAATCGGACAACGCGTTGATGAATTACAACGAAGTACGCATTTTGACTTTCATCCTCTCTCCCAAGGGAACCGTTATGAATTCCGGGATAAAAAGTATTCTATATCCTTCCTTGTAGTATGAACTCAAATCAAGCAAAGTTTCGTTTGAATTCATTCAGCAGTTTCGGAGTTATGCGCGGCCAAAATACAGACAGACAGACATGAATGAAAAAAAATACAGTTTTGGCTTCAGTGTCGATAATAGATTGCCCTCCAAAAAATATTTTCAAAATATCTTCAATGTACAGAATTTGACCTGTTACAGTTTTATTATAAGTATAGATAGATAGATATAATTTTAAATTCCATAAGTTATTTTACAGCTTAAATTAAATCGCTCAGAATCTTAAGTTATTAGTTTGATAGTTTAATAGGTTGGGACAGCTTAAATTATGAGCTTTGTTTTTAGTCTTTATTTTCTAATTTCTATATGTCAATTTGAAGCTTAAATTAATTTGCTCAGATTCTAGTTTAATTTTATTCAAAATTGTTATAGTGATCCTTAATTTGATTTATAGTGATAGTCAATTTGTTTTCAATTTTAGACAATAAGTGAATCCTGTATTGGCTATAATATGTAATAATAAGTTTAGTGAATAAGTTTGAAAATTTTAGTTCTTAAGGGCTGTAGGTAGATTTTGTTTATTAAATAAATAAATGCCTTCCCCAAAGAAGGCGGATTTGTGATCGCAGTAGAGGTGCTAAAATAGACAGAATGAAGCTTTTGCCCTTTCTCAGGTTTCGTCACCTCTAACGACATCCACACTGGACACAGGCCTCCTTCTGATATGCACCTTATTGGCTTTTATCTCACGGGGGGTAATGTCCATAACCCCCACGCTCTGGGCATGCGGGTTGGGAATCGGAGTTCGGTGGTAGAATTGTTCTGCAGGGGGCCCGCTGCCCACCCCCGGTGGATATCCCTTAGTCGCCTCTTACGACACCCGCGGGCAGATTTGATGTGGTGCAAATTCTAAGCCAGCACCGCACAGTAAACAACAGCTTATTTTCGAGCTTATTTGCACATGTGAGCTTGAACTAATACTAGTTTTTTAATCAGTTAGTTTTGTTACTTTAATTTTTACCAAATTCATTATTTTCCTCTCTAAACTTGAGCCGTAAATTACTCTGCGTCGAATTATTGTTGTTTATCTTTATCTTTTAGATAAGCCTTCAAAGCAATTTTGTGGGTGTATTGTGAAATTTAGTAGAACCTAATTGTAGAGGTGGCTGCCCGCTGTCCTACAATAATATACGACCGACCTAGCTAAGAACATTATTAGTTAGGAACTCACTATAACTTAATGTCTTTTAGCTTAGAAGTCAGGAGGTATTGCGTCACCGACGCCCATTGTAAGATTTTGTAATTTAGATGCTGCATACAAGTAGAGGGATTACATTATGGAAACGTCAAATAAATACCGGATTTAAATACTATTATTTTGGAATACAAATTTCTTTGTACTTTCACTTGAATTTATCACTTTCGTGCTTTAAATTTCAATGCATTTAAAGCTCGAGTAAAGGTTATATTACGTAATCTAATAGAGGTACATACTTGTTTTAGGCTCAAAATGTCAATATCATTTCTCAATCAGTATTAGCACGGGTATTGGATACTTAGGATTGTTTCGCAAGAAAATAAAACGATTTACTTCTCTAGAAAAAATACCTCGTATTATTTTAACCCAACCGTCTACGGTTAGAATAGAAAAAAAAGGAAAAAAACGAGGGCAATATCCCTGCAATATGGGACGACATGAGACATGTTTTTTGTTTATATATTTATGTCTAAACCAGAGGTTCTCCACTCTTTTTTCTCGTAGACCACTTTAAAATTTTCCCTGGTTACGGATGAACCCCTGCTGCTACATTTCTACCATATTCCTAAATATCGTCAAAAAATGTGAGATCAATTATCTAACGATGAAAATTTGCGTCGCGGCTGAGTTCCAATTCCAAACCTAAATTCGGAATACTAAAAAGAAAAATACTATATATAATATGGTAATAGACTTATGAGAATTAAAATTAAAGATTTTAATAACGTACCGTAACTTCAACAATGCAAATCAAAACAACAATAAAAAATAATTACAACTTTAATGGGATGTACTTGATAGATTGACAGCAAATTATCAATATTTGGCTTTAGTTTTGTAAGGAATAAACGCAAATCTCCCCTTTTTGTGATGTTCAACCTGCTACTTTTTTTTTGTTAATAGGTTTGTAACGACACTTAAACTGTTTTCAACAAGATATGTCGAGGGAAACACTTTAAAATTTTTCTTTTCGGGTAATTCTGCCTGCAGACAAAACGTTTGATAGCCTTTTTTAAATTTTACCTTCAGCTCCTCATTCGTGCTAAGCTCGAGTAGCTCCTCTTGTAATACCAAATTTACCACTTCCGTTTCATCAAATGGATTGATGATCCATGGCGGTATGTCAAAATATATTCAAATCTATTTTTGAAGTCATCGTGCAGGACGTTTAAATGTTGAACGTATGTCTGAATATTCTCATCAAGACATTCTGCCTGAAACTGGGAGAATTCGCGCCGACTAATATTTTGCTTCATGAATTTCAATTTTCCAAGAAAAGCTGAAATACCATTCTTTGTTTTTATTAAATTTAGCCAAGACAATATTTGTGTCTTTACTATGGAAATCGAAAAATTTTCGTGGGGTTCACTTACACCTTGTGAACCCCTATTTTTGTACGCCACCGTAGACCCCCGTCGGTTCTCCCCTGGACCCCTGGGGGTCCACCTGGACTATTTTGGGAATCCATGTCCAGACTAAATTAATAGGAAGTAAAATAACTTATGAATAATTTTATTTGAGTACCTATTTAATATATATATATATATATATATATATATATATATATATAAATAAAATTATTCAATTGCCTTTAAATTTTACTATTATGTTCTACAAGTTCATTACTACGTAGTAGCATAGACTAACAAATTTGTTAGTACATGGTAGCAGGTATCATTTGCCATTATTGGTTCTCGCTCGGCGCACGGCCTCGGGCATATTTTCGCAGCTCCACCTAGTGTTTATGAAGATGAATGGTTGGCCAAGGTTCACTGTAGTCCTAAAACAACGTTTGCTCTCATCATCTGTTTGCAGCAAATGTTTGGAGTCAATATTTTTTACCCGAAGTAAATGAGGAAGAAAACCTTAGGACCCTTGCTTGGCACAGTCATCTGAGAACATCAATTTAAAATAGATTTACAACCGTTTTATGTTTTTAATGCGGTCTCCTTGGCATCAAATCTTGTCTGGGTTCTGCCCTTAAACAAGTGAGCGTCGCGTCGATTACATTCTTAGTTTAAAATAGGAGTTAGTATGCCAAGGTTACTGCTGCTGAGCGTAAAACGTAAAAACTCTTTTGTGTAATTCAAAAATCCTAAAAAATATGACTTCACGTGAAAAAAGAATCGATACTTTTACATGGTGTTTTTTTCTTACATTTATGTTCCCTATCGACTTATTCCATATCATATAATTCATTTTATTACATTAAATGTAAGAAAAAAGGGGTTAGAAGATTCTTGTATAGAGGGCCCTAACAGTTCTATTTTTTATTTCAAAATCGTCCCTTACAATGAAATTTATATATTTGGGCACCAAAACAAATAAAAAATGTTATAAATAATGTCCTAAAGTGTCAGGTTTCTGAGATATTCACTGATGAAAATAACAATTTTTTTTCATCATAATGTGAATATCTCAGAAATCTAAAGCTTTTGGACATTATGTTATAGAGCATATTTTTTTATTTCCTCTATCCAAATATAAATTTATTGTGAGCGGACATTTAAAAAACAAATATTGATATGGATTAGTTGAGCTACCTGTAGATTAAATATATGCAACAGTCAGCAGTTAGCTCAATTGTTTCAATTGTAAATACTAGTTGCAATTTGTTTCTATTATTTGATTGTAATTTTCTTTGTTAATAAAGATTTATCTATCCAATGTGGGTTCACGAAAGGCCCTCAAACCTCAAAACTAGAATCATACCAGAGGCCAACTTAGGACAATTACACACACACGCGACCGTAGTCATTATATCATTAGACCCCGTTACAAGCGGTGGTCGAAATGTGGCCAATAACAATATCACGAAACATTCCAGGTTTATCGGTCGCTGTTGATTGCAAACTGGGGTTTATTTGTAAACGTTGTTGAACGTAAACGGTAAGTTAAATAGGATCTGCATATGGTAGAGGTAAAAATCCTATAATCTCCCCAGCAGGGTACAGCATGCTGGTCGAGTACGCACGCAGGTAGAGCACGCCGCTGCGTCATGGGCACTGAAAGTATAATACAAGATGTCTTAATTAAAGATAGTGCTTTGTTATGAAATTTAAACCAATCGAGTCAGAAGTGACCAAACATTTTTTTATAACTAGGTAAGCAACGTAGTGTCTGACGCCGTCCGGCCAGGTGTGACCTACGAAATTACTGCAGGCAGATGCTGGATGCGGCAAGCTGAAGACAGGGGCAGGAGTGCTATGGCGCTCAGTACGGGAGGCCTATGTCCAGCTGTGGACTAGTATAGATAGGCTGAAGTCAAAGTCAAAGTCAAAAACCCTTTATTTCCATAAATACAATAAATGTACGCTTAGAAAAGGTAAAATTCTTAATAATTAAACACTGACACGGAAATAAAGTGATATTTTTGATTTCAGTCGCTTCGGTATGTAGACTAAAGTAAAGAAGCGACGAAGAAACCTTTAGCCTGTTAGTTAGTTGTTATTTTTCGAGTTGCAGCAAATCCCGTCCAAAGTTTTTTTATCCTCTAGATAATCTGATATTTTATAGTAGGCCTTTTTACACAAGAAGCTTTTGACAATTTGTTTGAATTTATTTACTGATAATTTTTGCAACTCACTAGGAGTTTTGTTGTAGAAGCGTATACATGATGATGAAGCAACATTTTTAAGTAAGTTGGAGGTGTTATTTGATTGATCGAATTTACTAGGTTTCAATGGAAGCCTATTTTATTAAGAATTAGAATAGAATAATAATAAGAATGTTTTTATTTCAAAATTTACAATGTAGCCTTAAAGTTAATTATAGCTAATTATACCACTAAATAATTTACTTTAAAGAT
The DNA here is from genome assembly GCA_963662085.1 of Eupithecia inturbata. Lineage (NCBI taxonomy): Eukaryota > Metazoa > Arthropoda > Insecta > Lepidoptera > Geometridae > Eupithecia > Eupithecia inturbata. Next base: position 9,695,120 of record OY759195.1, read on the forward strand.
AGATAAGTTAGTACAAACAACATTATAAAGGTATACATACATATGGGCTAAAAACTTAGTACTTCAAGGCTTCTATGAGTTGCATGTCTCGTTCCTTCCGTGCTAGTTATAAAACTGTGTTACGGCAAGGTACAGCTCAATAACTCAATGCTAGGCTACCTAGGCTACCTAGGCTAGCGTAGGCTAGACTAGGGTTTGGTTACTAAGATATTTATAGGACGTGTCATTAGGACAAATTGATAAGTTTAGCAAGATTTAGATTTATTTTATTATTTTTAAACATTAAAAAGTCAAGCTTTTAATTACAACTTGAAGGAAAACGGAGCATATATTATCAATTTAAGCAAATATTGTCCAACAGTATTTATTTATTTGATAACTAGCTGCTGCCTGCGGCTTCGCACGCTCTTTTCCGAGATAGACAGTAGCCTATGTCCGTCCCCGGGATACCATCTATCTCCATGCCAAGCTTCATTAAGATCCGTTCAGTCGTTTAGGCGTGATGAGGTAACAGACAGACAGACAGATAGATAGACAGACAGATAGATAGACAGACAGACAGAGTTACTTTCGAATTTATTTTGGGACAAATGTTTGTACGATCTGCAAATATTTGAACCGGGTGTTCTGGGTATTTTCTATATATAATAAAAAAATATCTATCTATGTTATGTATTGTATTAAGTTTATCAGTCATCTAGTACCCATAACACAAGCTCTGCTTACTTTGGGGCTAGATGATGCTGTGTGGATTGTCCAGCATTATTTATTTATTTATTTATTTTTTATAATATTAGTATAGATTCGAAAGTAACTCTGTCAGACAGTCATTCAGGACAAAGCATTTTATATGTACCATAGAAAACTTTCTACCCCTTTTTAACCCCGTTAAAGGAAGAATTTTAATAAAATACGAAACACGTTTTCCACCAATTCTGTCAAAAAAGGTTTATGCATAATTTGAAGTAGATTGGACCAAGGAATCACAATGTCCCATACAAACTTTGCCCCCCTTTTTCACTCCCGTAGGGGTAGTAATTTTGGAAAATCCTTTCTTATCGGATAGGCATCCGATAAGAAAGGATTTCGTCATACAAAGAACACACCCTCCAAGTTTCAGGTCTTTACGATCAGCGACTTTGGCTGTGCGTGGATCCGTCAGTCAGTCATTCAGGACAAAGCATTTTATATGTATAGATATGTGGTAAAACCCTACCATTTCACCACTCATAACCATAGATGAGTTGTTTGGCGGCTGGATATGCAACAGGAAAAAAATATTGAACGAGAGTCTGCCTTTTTTCTAAGACAACCTCTGTGGCACAGCGGCCGAAGGTCTGCCTTCGAGGAAGGAGGTTGCGGGTTTGATTCCCGTCCGCGATAAATGTTTGTACTATCTGCAGACGTTTGTTCCGGATGTTCTCCAGACAACGGGAGTTTTGCAATAACCACCACGCTTGGCAGGCGGATTGGTAAGCGCAGTAGAGGTGTTAAAAATACACGAAGGAAGTCGCTGCCCTTTCTCTAGTCTCCCTCAGTCTCTTACGACATTCACGGGCTGAGCTGAGGGGTCAATTCTTACGCCGCGACCGCGACGGCTAAGTATGATTATCGATTGTATGTAATAATGTAATGTATGTATGTAATGTATGTTTATTGACCAATCGGAAAAATTCAAATTACATTTTTTTTTTTGTCGTCTCATCCGCGTGCAATGTTATCTGCATAAAAGTTGGCACAAATCAGGTTCGCACCGCTGCCGCACAGCACAAAAATGTGCATTCAAATATCTGAACAAGGACTCGTAACATTTAGATGCATTTTATATCAGATAACAGATAGCTCGCGGGCCTCTCGTTTGAAGCTTAAGCTCCGTATCTAAAGATAAGGAGTTTAAGTCCATATGTAAAAGCACGTGTTTGTGCTGTGCGGTAGCGGTGTTGGATGAATGTGCTAAGGCCATAATGGATGACTAACTGGTTTTTATGTGAATGAGTGTTGCATAAGTAAACTATGATTGATTTAATATCCAAGACGGTATTTCTCAGTTCTGCGTCGGTTGGTACCTACCATATTTACATAAATAAACAAAATAAATAAATAATGCTAAACAATTCACACAGACTAGCCCAAAAATAGAATAGCTTGTGTTATGGGTACCTACTAGATAACTAAAATTTACTATTCAATTCTTCTAGTGATTAATTTGCATTGTATTAAACACAAAAATTAAAAAAATAAGCTCTAAAACAATAAAACAGTTACACTCGGTTCACCTTTACATTGATTAAATGCAAAAGACAATTCAAAATATTGTCACCTGAATCTACTGGGCATTATTGCAAAACAACTTGACTGTAGAGAAGCACAGAGAAGATGCGTGAACTAAAATTTTACTATTTCTAATGCTGAGCTTAGTTACAAAGGAATAACAGTAGGTAAGTAAAACGTTAATAAACTTATGAAATAAAAATTAAAACATACAAAACAATATATATTTATTATTTTTCTATTAGGCTTTAGACTAGACAAAAAAATCTTCGACTTAAAATGCGTATGCAGAACCCATAACCCAATCTTATCCCTATCTTAGAGTATACCAACCCATAACTCTATTTAGAAATAACTAATAATAATAAAGAACCCATAGAACAAACTTTTCACAAGCTTCAATAACTTACGATTCGTACTCAAAGCATCTATCGTTCTAAATTAAAGTAGGTAACTAATTTAAAAAAATCAATGGTGGAAACTATGTTTGTACGAGTATAAATCCGCTGCCGTTTCGCAGTGCGGGCATAGCCTCCTAGATAAAGCCAAGAATGCTTGAATACTAATTAAGACCTTGGATTGAGATGATATATGTGGACCACATTCCTTAACTAATTGATTAATAACATTATGCTAATCCAATCCAGTGTTATTGTTACAGTGGGTATATTGCCATTACTTAACATAACTATCTAGGTAAGTAGGTACCTGCCTATTGATTGCAGATTAAAAAATCCATTGCATTTCTACTCTCCTGGTACTTCGAGTGAGATAAACGCTAAATACTAGTGATAAGTATCTTAATATCCTATGCATTTCTAATTTCCTGGTACTTTGCGTGAGATAAACGTAGTAAAAAAGGGGAATTATGTCAGGCCGCAGATTTTTTTTTGGCCAAGGAAAGCAACCTCTGATTTTCCATTTAAGCCACGGGAAAATAAGAAGGCTTCTAATTAACTAATTTGCCTTGTTTTAAATGCCACCTGAATATTCCAAAGTAAGCTTCAAATAAAGAACAACAATTATTTTTACTTGTCTCACTGCTTTTTACATAATCACCTAATTTACTAACTCAGCCACGGATTTTACAACTGACCAACATTTTACGTTTTGCAGCTTCAATATTATGTTCCTCTAAAATATAAATTTAAGCTTCAACTAGATAGCATCATATCTTATAATTTAGCATGTGAAATAATAAATCGTATTTTTTATCATGAAAATAGGGACTGCACAATCTGTTTGGCGCGAGTAAGACCACCAAGAGCCACCAGTCTTTTATTTTGTTTCAATAAAAAAGTATTAATAGATAATGCTGGACAATCCACAAAGCATCATCTAGCCCCATGATCGTCATTCATTTGTTTTTTTCTTCTGTTTTTTTCTGTTTGCGTCACTCATTTTACAAAATGGAAAACTTAAAATATCGCATTATTTACGAGTACGAGTTCCGCCGTGGCACTAGTGCTGCGGAAACAACTCGAAGGGTGAATGATGTGTATGGCGGTCGTGTTGCAAAAGAAAACACAGTTCGTTTTTGGTTCCAACGTTTTCGTTCTGGAAATTTTGACCTGCAGAACAAGCCCCGTGGACGGCCTGAGACTCAAGTTGATAATGAAGAGTTGAAGGCTATTGTGGAAGCGGATCCATCGCAAACCACGTCCGAGTTAGCTGCAGGCTGCGATGTTAGTGATAAAACTGTTTTAATTCACTTGAAGCAAATTGGGAAGATTAAAAAGCTTGAAAGGTGGGTACCTCACGAATTGACTGAAGCAAACCGGCAAACGCGCGTCGACTGCTGCGTTACATTACTAAACCGGCACAATAATGAAGGTATTTTAAACCGAATCATTACCGCTGATGAAAAATGGGTTCTTTACGATAATCGGAAGCGCTCAGCGCAATGGTTGGATCCTGGCCAGCCAGCCAAATCCTGCCCCAAGCGAAAATTAACCCCAAAAAAGTTACTTGTAAGCGTTTGGTGGACTAGTGCCGGTATTGTTCATTACAGTTTTCTCAAATCTGGCCAGACTATTACGGCTGATGTCTATTGTCAGCAATTGCAAACCATGATGGAAAAGCTAGCGGCTAAACAACCTAGGCTGGTCAATCGCTCCACGCCACTGCTGCTTCACGACAACGCTAGACCACACACTGCGCAACAGACGGCTACTAAATTAGAAGAGCTTCAATTGGAAAGTCTAAGACATCCTCCGTACTCCCCGGACCTTGCTCCAACAGATTACCATTTTTTTCGAAATTTGGATAACTTCTTGCAAGGGAAAAAATTCAACTCCGATGGGGCAGTCCAAATCGCCTTCAAAGATTTTATTGATTCCCGTCCGACTGGTTTTTTTAGTAAAGGGATCAATGAACTACCTATAAGATGGCAAAAGTGCATAGAAAATAATGGTTCATACTTTGATTAATTAAATATATTATATTAAAAAATATTCGACTTTTTGTTCCTCCCATACAAAACGCCAATTTCATATGTAAGGACCTAATATATATAAATAAAATTATTCAATTGCCTTTAAATTTTACTATTATGTTTTACAAGTTCATTACTACGTAGTAGCATAGACTAACAAATTTGTTAGTACATGGTAGCAGGTATCATTTGCCATTATTGGTTCTCGCTCGGCGCACGGCCTCGGGCATATTTTCGCAGCTCCACCTAGTGTTTATGAAGATGAATGGTTGGCCAAGGTTCACTGTAGTCCTAAAACAACGTTTGCTCTCATCATCTGTTTGCAGCAAATGTTTGGAGTCAATATTTTTTACCCGAAGTAAATGAGGAAGAAAACCTTAGGACCCTTGCTTGGCACAGTCATCTGAGAACATCAATTTAAAATAGATTTACAACCGTTTTATGTTTTTAATGCGGTCTCCTTGGCATCAAATCTTGTCTGGGTTCTGCCCTTAAACAAGTGAGCGTCGCGTCGATTACATTCTTAGTTTAAAATAGGAGTTAGTATGCCAAGGTTACTGCTGCTGAGCGTAAAACGTAAAAACTCTTTTGTGTAATTCAAAAATCCTAAAAAATATGACTTCACGTGAAAAAAGAAACGATACTTTTACATGGTGTTTTTTTCTTACATTTATGTTCCCTATCGACTTATTCCATATCATATAATTCATTTTATTACATTAAATGTAAGAAAAAAGGGGTTAGAAGATTCTTGTATAGAGGGCCCTAACAGTTCTATTTTTTATTTCAAAATCGTCCCTTACAATGAAATTTATATATTTGGGCACCAAAACAAATAAAAAATGTTATAAATAATGTCCTAAAGTGTCAGGTTTCTGAGATATTCACTGATGAAAATAACAAATTTTTTTCATCATAATGTGAATATCTCACAAATCTAAAGCTTTTGGACATTATGTTATAAATAAATAAATAAATAAATAATGCTGGACAATCCACACAGCATCATCTAGCCCCAAAGTAAGCAGAGCTTGTGTTATGGGTACTAGATGACTGATAAACTTAATACAATACATACATAGATAGATATTTTTTTTTATTATATATAGAAAATACCCAGAACACCCGGAACAAATATTTGCAGATCGTACAAACATTTGTCCCAAGGCGGGAATCGAACCCGCAACCTTCTGCGTCGCAGGCGGACCTTCGCCCGCCGCGCCACATCGGTCGTTATAGAGCATATTTTTTTATTTCCTCTATCCAAATATAAATTTATTGTGAGCGGACATTTAAAAAACAAATATTGATATGGATTAGTTGAGCTACCTGTAGATTAAATATATGCAACAGTCAGCAGTTAGCTCAATTGTTTCAATTGTAAATACTAGTTGCAATTTGTTTCTATTATTTGATTGTAATTTTCTTTGTTAATAAAGATTTGTCTATCCAATGTGGGTTCACGAAAGGCCCTCAAACCTCAAAACTAGAATCATACCAGAGGCCAACTTAGGACAATTACACACACACGCGACCGTAGTCATTATATCATTAGACCCCGTTACAAGCGGTGGTCGAAATGTGGCCAATAACAATATCACGAAACATTCCAGGTTTATCGGTCGCTGTTGATTGCAAACTGGGGTTTATTTGTAAACGTTGTTGAACGTAAACGGTAAGTTAAATAGGATCTGCATATGGTAGAGGTAAAAATCCTATTATCTCCCCAGCAGGATACAGCATGCTGGTCGAGTACGCAGGTAGAGCACGCCGCTGCGTCATGGGCACTGAAAGTATAATACAAGATGTCTTAATTAAAGATAGTGCTTTGTTATGAAATTTAAACCAATCGAGTCAGAAGTGAACAAACATTATTTTATAACTAGGTAAGCAACGTAGTGTCTGACGCCGTCCGGCCAGGTTTGACCTACGAAATTACTGCAGGCAGATGCTGGATGCGGCAAGCTGAAGACAGGGGCAGGAGTGCTATGGCGCTCAGTACGGGAGGCCTATGTCTAGCTGTGGACTAGTATAGATAGGCTGAAGTCAAAGTCAAAGTCAAAAACTCTTTATTTCCATAAATACAATAAATGTACGCTTAGAAAAGGTAAAATTCTTAATAATTAAACACTGACACGGAAATAAAGTGATATTTTTGATTTCAGTCGCTTCGGTATGTAGACTAAAGTAAAGAAGCGACGAAGAAACCTTTAGCCTGTTAGTTAGTTGTTATTTTTTGAGTTGCAGCAAATCCCGTCCAAAGCTTTTTTATCCTCTAGATATTCTGATATTTTATAGTAGGCCTTTATACACATGAAGGTTTTGACAATTTGTTTGAATTTATTTACTGATAATTTTTGCAACTCAATAGGAGTTTTGTTGTAGAAGCTTAAACATGATGGATGATGAAGCAACATTTTTAAGTAAGTTGGAGGTGTTATTTGATTGATCGAATTTACTAGGTTTCAATGGAAGCCTATTTTATTAAGAATTAGAATAGAATAATAATAAGAATGTTTTTATTTCAAAATTTACAATGTAGCCTTAAAGTTAATTATAGCTAATTATACCACTAAATAATTTACTTTAAAGATAGATAAGTTAGTACAAACAACATTATAAAGGTATACATACATATGGGCTAAAAACTTAGTACTTCAAGGCTTCTATGAGTTGCATGTCTCGTTCCTTCCGTGCTAGTTATAAAACTGTGTTACGGCAAGGTACAGCTCAATAACTCAATGCTAGGCTACCTAGGCTACCTAGGCTAGCGTAGGCTAGACTACGGTTTGGTTACTAAGATATTTATAGGACGTGTCATTGGGACAAATTGATAAGTTTAGCAAGATTTAGATTTATTTTATTATTTTTAAACATTAAAAAGTCAAGCTTTTAATTACAACTTGAAGGAAAACGGAGCATATATTATCAATTTAAGCAAATATTGTCCAACATTATTTATTTATTTGATAACTAGCTGCTGCCTGCGGCTTCGCACGCTCTTTTCCGAGATAGACAGTAGCCTATGTCCGTCCCCGGGATACCATCTATCTCCATGCCAAGCTTCATTAAGATCCGTTCAGTCGTTTAGGCGTGATGAGGTAACAGACAGACAGACAGATAGATAGACAGACAGATAGATAGACAGACAGACAGAGTTACTTTCGAATTTATTTTGGGACAAATGTTTGTACGATCTGCAAATATTTGTTCCGGGTGTTCTGGGTATTTTCTATATATAATAAAAAAATATCTATCTATGTTATGTATTGTATTAAGTTTATCAGTCATCTAGTACCCATAACACAAGCTCTGCTTACTTTGGGGCTAGATGATGCTGTGTGGATTGTCCATCATTATTTATTTATTTATTTATTTTTTATAATATTAGTATAGATTCGAAAGTAACTCTGTCAGACAGTCATTCAGGACAAAGCATTTTATACGTACCATAGAAAACTTTCTACCCCTTTTTAACCCCGTTAAAGGAAGAATTTCAATAAAATACGAAACACGTCTTCCACCAATTCTGTCAAAAAAGGTTTATGCATAATTTGAAGTAGATTGGACCAAGGAATCACAATGTCCCATACAAACTTTGCCCCCCTTTTTCACTCCCGTAGGGGTAGTAATTTTGGAAAATCCTTTCTTATCGGATAGGCATCCGATAAGAAAGGATTTCGTCATACAAAGAACACACCCTCCAAGTTTCAGGTCTTTACGATCAGCGATTTTGGCTGTGCGTGGATCCGTCAGTCAGTAATTCAGGACAAAGCATTTTATATGTATAGATATGTGGTAAAACCCTACCATTTCACCACTCATAACCACAGATGAGTTGTTTGGCGGCTGGATATGCAACAGGAAAAAAATATTGAACGTTAGTCTGCCTTTTTTCTAAGACAACCTCTGTGGCACAGCGGCCGAAGGTCTGCCTTCGAGAAAGGAGGTTGCGGGTTTGATTCCCGTCCGCGATAAATGTTTGTACTATCTGCAGACGTTTGTTCCGGATGTTCTCCAGACAACGGGAGTTTTGCAATAACCACCACGCTTGGCAGGCGGATTGGTAAGCGCAGTAGAGGTGTTAAAAATACACGAAGGAAGTCGCTGCCCTTTCTCTAGTCTCCCTCAGTCTCTTACGACATTCACGGGCTGAGCTGAGGGGTCAATTCTTACGCCGCGACCGCGACGGCTAAGTATGATTATCGATTGTATGTAATAATGTAATGTATGTATGTAATGTATGTTTATTGACCAATCGGAAAAATTCAAAATACATTTTTTTTTTATTTTTGTCGTCTCATCCGCGTGCAATGTTATCTGCATAAAAGTTGGCACAAATCAGGGTCGCACCGCTGCCGCACAGCACAAAAATGTGCATTCAAATATCTGAACAAGGACTCGTAACATTTAGATGCATTTTATATCAGATAACAGATAGCTCGCGGGCCTCTCGTTTGAAGCTTAAGCTCTAAAGATAAGGAGTTTAAGTCCATATTATGTAAAAGCACGTGTTTGTGCTGTGCGGTAGCGGTGTTGGATGAATGTGCTAAGGCCATAATGGATGACTAACTGGTTTTTATGTGAATGAGTGTTGCATAAGTAAACTATGATTGATTTAATATCCAAGACGGTATTTCTCAGTTCTGCGTCGGTTGGTACCTACCATATTTACATAAATAAACAAAATAAATAAATAATGCTAAACAATTCACACAGACTAGCCCAAAAATAGAATAGCTTGTGTTATGGGTACCTACTAGATAACTAAAATTTACTATTCAATTCTTCTAGTGATTAATTTGCATTGTATTAAACACAAAAATTAAAAAAATAAGCTCTAAAACAATAAAACAGTTACACTCGGTTCACCTTTACATTGATTAAATGCAAAAGACAATTCAAAATATTGTCACCTGAATCTACTGGGCATTATTGCAAAACAACTTGACTGTAGAGAAGCACAGAGAAGATGCGTGAACTAAAATTTTACTATTTCTAATGCTGAGCTTAGTTACAAAGGAATAACAGTAGGTAAGTAAAACGTTAATAAACTTATGAAATAAAAATTAAAACATACAAAACAATATATATTTATTATTTTTCTATTAGGCTTTAGACTAGACAAAAAAATCTTCGACTTAAAATGCGTATGCAGAACCCATAACCCAATCTTATCCCTATCTTAGAGTATACCAACCCATAACTCTATTTAGAAATAACTAATAATAATAAAGAACCCATAGAACAAACTTTTCACAAGCTTCAATAACTTACGATTCGTACTCAAAGCATCTACCGTTCTATATTAAAGTAGGTAACTAATTTAAAAAAATCAATGGTGGAAACTATGTTTGTACGAGTATAAATCCGCTGCCGTTTCGCAGTGCGGGCATAGCCTCCTAGATAAAGCCAAGAATGCTTGAATACTAATTAAGACCTTGGATTGAGATGATATATGTGGACCACATTCCTTAACTAATTGATTAATAACATTATGCTAATCCAATCCAGTGTTATTGTTACAGTGGGTATATTGCCATAACTTAACATAACTATCTAGGTAAGTAGGTACCTGCCTATTGATTGCAGATTAAAAAATCCATTGCATTTCTACTCTCCTGGTACTTCGAGTGAGATAAACGCTAAATACTAGTGATAAGTATCTTAATATCCTATGCATTTCTAATTTCCTGGTACTTTGCGTGAGATAAACGTAGTAAAAAAGGGGAATTATGTCAGGCCGCAGATTTTTTTTTGGCCAATGAAAGCAACCTCTGATTTTCCATTTAAGCCACGGGAAAATAAGAAGGCTTCTAATTAACTAATTTGCCTTGTTTTAAATGCCACCTGAATATTCCAAAGTAAGCGTCAAATAAAGAACAACAATTATTTTTACTTGTCTCACTGCTTTTTACATAATCACCTAATTTACTAACTCAGCCACGGATTTTACAACTGACCAACATTTTACGTTTTGCAGCTTCAATATTATGTTCCTCTAAAATATAAATTTAAGCTTCAACTAGATAGCATCATATCTTATAATTTAGCATGTGAAATAATAAATCGTATTTTTTATCATGAAAATAGGGACTGCACAATCTGTTTGGCGCGAGTAAGACCACCAAGAGCCACCAGTCTTTTATTTTGTTTCAATAAAAAAGTATTAATAGATAATGCTGGACAATCCACAAAGCATCATCTAGCCCCAAGCTTAGCAGAGCTTGTATTATGGGTACTAGATGACTTATATACTTTATACAACACATTACATAGATTATTTATTATATGTACACAGAAATACCCAGAACACCCGGAACAAATATTTGCAGATCGTACAAATATTTGTCCCAAGGCGGGAATTGAACCCGCAACCTCCAGCGTCACAGGCGGACCTTCGCCCGCTGCGCCACATCGGTCGTAATGGTTCCTAACATTCAGGTGCCGTAATTTATTATTAGATGATAATTTTAGGTACGTTTCGATGATCATTCAATATATTAGACAACAAAATGTGCCTACAATTATTGTAGGTACATTTTGTTGTTCAAAGAATAAAGGACGAGTTATAAATTATGCATGGTTCACACATTCTAAACATACTGAGTTATAAAACTAGATGGCGATAAAAATTACTTTATTGGTGTCATATATAAAAATTTTAGAAGTTTACTGCTTGATATATGTTACAAATGTATGTAGATGCTAAAAAATAATTGCCAAGCAAGTTGTATTTACAGTAGCTTACATCGAAGATAAATAGTGGCTAAGATAGTAATTTTTAGACGCGCATTGTTGGTGGCTGACTTAGTAATTCAGAGGACAATGTAGATTTTTAGAGGAGAATAATGCAAATAAAATATAATAAAATATATAACATATTATGAATTAATTGAAGACAGTTTAATTAGGACCCGTAAAATAATACTACCGAAACATTAATGGCAAAGTAAGACTACTTGCACGAGAAGTGTGTGGACGACAGTAATTTGGCTACTTCTCTGTTAGAAATCTTAAAATGGGACGAAACTGGTATGTAATCAGCATTGAATATGTATTTCCGGGTTCGGACCGAAGCCAATGGGATGAATGCGGAATAAGGGAATATCTAATTTTTAACATATATATGTCGTAATTGCTTGTCGCGATTGCTGTAAGTAAATAAAATATTTGGTGATGACCTGTAGCATAGCGGGCGATGGTCCTATTAATAAGATAAAATAAGTGGTGGCGCTAGTGTGGGTCGGGGTAACGCCATAAACAACGCACGCATTAAAATAATAGTTAAGTTAATATTAAGATAAGTATGTCAAGTACTAAGCAGACAATGTTCCAACTACATTGAATGATTGAATGAATGAACGAATGAATGAATTAACACTTTATTGCACTAGAAATTAACATAAATAACAACTTATATCTCAATAAGAACCAACATAGCTCCATTATTATACACAACTCCAATGTTACTCATATATTTTTGAAATAAACGTTTTGTATTTGTAGAATACCCATTAGAGCTGAAATACAAAATTCCTGTTTTGATCCCGTATTTGCGTAATATATACAACACATGGTTATCGTAATCAACCAACCAACGGTCCATGAATGAATGACGCAGAATCAGCTTTTTTCAATTTTATTTTATTTTATTATAATTTCCCTCTATCGTTAGGCATTCATAGTTTCCTTGCTCTTTTCATTTTAAAACCTAGGTAGTTCATGCTATTTTAGGGTTCCGTACCCGAAGGGTGAACGGAACCTCATGTCATCATGTCATGTAGGCTTTTTGCTTTTATTCGATTCATCAAAAAATCCGTCTATTAGGGTTTCTTTTGCGAGAGCTTTGTACGATGGTACGGAATCCTCCGTGTGCCTCGCTCTTGCCGGTTTTTATTATTTATCAAGTACCTATGTACCCATAACTCAAGCTCTACTTGCTTTGCAGCTAGATGATGCTGCGTGGATCATCCAGCATTATTTATTTATCTATCTTCACGAATTTTTTTCTGAACATTTTAAAACGTCCGCCTTTATAAGAAGAATTTGTGTCTATATGTCAAACGACTGCGACGACAGTAAATCATACTAATTATTATAAACGCAAAAGTTTGTTTGTTTGGATGGATGTTTATTACTTCTTCACGCCATAACGAGTGAACCGATCGGGCTGTTATTTTGCATAGATGCAGCTCAAGGCCTAGAATCAAACATAGGCTACTTTTAATTTTAATCCATGAAACAGTTCCCATGGGATAGAAATAACCTTTTAACGTTTCCATAGAAACAACGCGTGCGAAGCCACGGGCAGAAACTAGTAAATAATAAATAATTAAATAAATAATGCTGAAAAATCCAGCACAGCATCTATCCAAGCTAAGCAGAGCTTGTGTTATGGGTACTAGACGACTGATATACATAATGCAATACATTACATGCCTAGACAGATATTTTTAATCATACATAGAAAATACCGAGTACACATTTAAACAATCTTCCCTACTATGATAATATTTTGAAATGCTAACAAGGCTTTGGTTGCCTGGAAGAAATCGCTTTAAGCGATAAACCCGCCAGTTCCTTTGCTGTTCCCTATAATATGTTTAATTAAGTGCTATATTACATATCTATCTATCTAATATTGCCGAACCTCATAATCGCCGCTTCATAGTTGGCTACCATTAAACTGATTGCGTTAAACAGTAAACTCGTACCTAATGCAAGCCGGCCGTAAATAACGATTTGGTAACCGTGTATCCAGTACCAGTTCTTCGTAACATGTTAATTGGATTGGTAATTGGATGGATTAATTTAATTAGTGATGTGCTTAGTTCTTGCAACCTCACAACGCAATGCAACGTATCCGAAGCGGGTAGATCAAAGACAGCTGGCCTATCCCAGTGGCCACCAGCGGAGATCTCCATCTAAACGCAATGTATCCTCTCAATAGTGCTGAGGCCCATTTTTTGGCCTCACTGTTGAGAGGGTATGTTATGCACTCGTACCTACCTCGAAGTTTGGATTATATGTTTGAAGAAATCGATTTCTAGGAGTACTGTGGCTATGATAGACACGCCACCTCTTGAAAAAGTAAACTTGAAGTAAGTACCCGCGCCATATTGTTTGATAAGTTTTCATACAACATTTCTATTTACTAGTACTCATATACTATATATTATACTACCTATACTAAACGTAACTATAGTTAAGTATATTTATTTCTTCCCACTATCTAAACATTATTTCTGTTTTCACGCTACCGTCTGGACTTTTGCAATCGCTTCTAGTCCATCCTAAGGTTCCCTGGAAGAGATCGCTCTTAGCTATAAGGCCGTTCATTGTACATTATCCATATGCATTTGTATTAGTATTGCGAGGCGCGACCTTTTCTCAACTTGCTGACGACTCGGACACAATATATTTCGAACACAGTGTCCGAATCGACATTTTTAATTTTAATATACGCGGTCTGGTCGTTAATATAATTTTTAGGGTCTGTAAAGTGGTAGCTTGTAGGATATTGTAGTTTTTTAAAAGGTATGTTATGCATTATTTTGTATTACTGCGCCGCCTGTACCTAAGCTATAACAATTTAAAGTGATAAGTGACTTCTTTTTAATTCTGCCCTTCGAAACGCAACAGCACAATGCATTGCCAGATTGTAAGAGCTCTACATGGCTGTGGTAATAGGCTGCAGCAGCATCAGGCAGTTAGATCGGAATTAGCACTTACTAATAAATGCAGTATTTATTAAAGTTAGGTAGGTTAGCTACTGAATGCGTTTGAGCAATGCATTAGACCTATTGCACTCACTATTGCTACTAATTTGTCTAATGGAGCTTCCGACACACTTGCTAAATATAAAAGTGTACAAACACCTGTAAATAGAGTGTCCACAACAAGTGATATGATAAACATTATATTTGTTAAGGAAAAGCATTGTAAAAACCTTGAGAATTGATAGCATGCAGTTTCCAACCAACCTGCCAATGAATTGCAAGTCAAACAGAGAAAAGTAAGGGTCAAGGCACAGGATACAGGGGTTTATAACACTACTAGCAGCTGCCCCCGGCTTCGCACGAGCTTTTTAAGTAGCCTATGTCCGTCCCCGTGATACCATTTACCTCCCTGCCAAATTTCATTGAGATCCGTTGAGCCGTTTAGGCGTGAAAAGGTAACAGTTACTTTCTAATTTATAATATTAGTAAGGATATACTATTTAAAAAAAATAAATGATATACTAGGTAGTATGGATATTGGATACTAGGTCAAAGCACATTGAAACGAAGTTTATTGGAATTTTGTGAGAATGGATATTAATATAATTATTGATATGGATCAGTTGAGCTACCTGTAGATTGTTTGCAACAGTCTGCAGTTAGCTTAATTGTTTCAATTGTAAATACTAGTTCTAATTTGTTTTATTATTGAATTGTAATTTTATTTTGTGAGTACACAAGAAACATCTCCCCCCCCCCTGGTATCCACCAAAACGCGCAAAAGTTAATAAATCTAATAAATAAAGCCTTTTTATTTCCGTAATAAAATAAAAATATACAAAGTTAATTATTATGGATTAAATATGAAACTTAATTTCATTACAATAACATAATATTTTTTAAGTATATTAGACTTATAACAAAATTATTGAGGACCTCTCATCGAGTGAAGGCCTCCTCCTCTGAAATATAATAAGCCGTTTATAATTGTGTCGGTGGATATCAAAAGTAGTAACCTCCTAGCTAACGCTTTTTTCAGGGTGAATATTTATCTTAATCAGATCATTGAAATTTAGACCCAAATTTCAATGGGAAACCAACGGATTTAACTAGTTCTGAAAAACAGATCAGAATCGTTGGCAAAACTACTATTATTTAGGCCAATAAAACACATTTTGATCTACAGAGGAGTTTGCCACTTTTGATATCCACCGACACAATTATAAACGGCTTATTAGATTTCAGAGGAGGCCTTCACTCGATGAGAGGTTCTCAATAATTTTGTTATAAGTCTAATATACTTAAAAAATATTATGTTATTGTAATGCAAATTAAGTTTGCATTACAATAACCACATAATTATAATAATAATATTACCTAGTTGATGTTGGAAAACTATATAATTTGATTGTTTTGAAAAAGCTAAAAACCGACTTCTAATTCTATTAAAGATGAATACATTTTTTTGGCAATAAACAGGTACATGGTACGTGTGTACCATGTACCTGTTTATTGCCAAAAAAAATGTACATAAGCTAACAAGCTGTGTAGGTTCGACAAGAACTTATAAGTAGGTACATGTAAATACATTTACATACATAGACACAAATACAAGCAAAGAGTAGGTCGCAAATTACACACAAAATACTCACATTAAAGAAGAATAGATAGATCAGACACAAAAAACCTAATGAACAATAATCATGTAATATGAACGTCATCAATAAAATGATTAGTCACACACAGGAACATTAACTGGAGAAACGATATTAGATCGTACCTATACTACACACAATCAAAGTAGGAAGTTATTATTTCATGAAGAAACAAATATTTATCCTACCTTTATACTAAATAACGTCGTCTCAAACAACTGTTTTATGGTAAATTCTTTGTGGACACTTCCACCTAAGTAATCTTGTTAGCTTATGTTTTGTTTTTTATCTACTTTTCAACGACTTACTTTTTTTTATGTGTGTGCAATGTGATTCTTATTTATTTTTAACTTACAATATAAGGTTTTTTTTATGTATCAAATCAGTTATACACTATGTTTTTTATTTAGTCGTCCAGCATTACTGAAATATGTTTATCCATTATGTTTTTTGCTATCAGTGGAAACTTTATAAGCCTTCAGCATAAGTACATGTATTTAGTTAAATGTTCCTTACTTTGTAATTTTCTAGCTGTAAGTTCCTAAAATTTCAAAATAAAATAAAATAAAATAATTTTTTTGACTTGGACCGTATGTTAAAATGTTTTGTTTGAGCAACCTTGTTAATTGTTAATTATTGTCCTACCCTTCATTTATTTTCGATAATGGTATTGCGACCAAATAATATTACTTTGATATTTGTTATTTAACAAATGTAACGCCACCGAAATTTACTTAATTAGAAGACGTGGAAGATCGAAAACACCTAACACAAGTATATAATTATACTTAAAAGGTGTTTTCAACTATGGTGAAACTATTTGTTATCTTTTATTACAGAATAAACATTTGTATTGTATTGTATTTGTACTTTATCGAAGCCTTTCTTGCTAACTGTACCCAACAGATCCATGGACCCGTTGGAAAAGGAAATATTATTTATTTTATAATGTCGTGGACCCGTCAAAGTATGAACCAAATTTTTTTCAAAACAATAGAGTCGTGGACCCCTGGGAATAATCCATTATTTTTACTGTTTTTAAGTTTTGCATGACAAATACAACAATGCCTCAGAAAAAACCTTTTACCTGACCTACGGATCTTTCACCATACAATAGCGAAATAATTTTCCAAATCGGTCCTTATTTGTCGGAGAAATCGACGAAAATACATAAAAAAGTCATACAAACATAGAACCTCCTTTTTTGAAGTCGGCTAAAAAGGCATAAAAAATATATCCCGCCTTGTTACCAGCACCTGTAAAACACGTTGAGAATGTAATAATGATTGGTAACATGCGAGTGTCAAAATTAAACCGTGCCTACAGACCGAGTTTGTTATCTAACAAATTTAATGAATTTCGCGTGACTACATTATGCTACTTACATCAGGTTAATTGCATAAAATTATATCTAATATATGCCTATAATATGTTTACTCCAAATAACCCAGTTTTTTTTCTTACTTTTCTTTATTGTCAAAGAAAATTACAATTCAATAATAAAAACAAATTAGAACTAGTATTTACAACTGAAATAATTACGCTAACTGCAGACTGTTGCAAACAATCTTCAGGTAGCTCAACGGGTATTAAGCTTCGGCCAAACCTGCGCGTCAAACACGCGGGACACGGGACGCGAAGCGGGAGCGTCAGACGCGCGGCGGACGCTGCAATGGTGCCTCAATGGAGCCACCTACGCGTCCGAGACGCAGGAACTTTTAAGGAAAAAGTTTCACGTTGATGACGCTCTCGCTTCGCGCCCCGCGTCCCGCGTGTTTGACGCGCAGGTTTGGCCGAAGCTTTAGGTTGCCTATTCATATCTAAAAATCACATATAAATAAATGCGAAAGTTTGGATGTTTGTTCACGCCAAAACTACTAAATGGATCGGGATGAAATTGCGATACAGGTTAACCACCTGTCTTTTAACCCTTTCACCGCCCAGCCTCAGCGTTGCGACACGCAGGGGGCTCCGCTGCCGTGCTGCAGTAGAACACGTGCGTCATGGGCATGTTTTGTTCATGAGTTTTGTTCAATGCATCCCGCTCCGGTGGTAACTGGCCCGAACTTTTAGGCCTGGAATAAAACAAAGGCTACTTGTTATTCCGTATAAGTGAGTATTTTTTATTTTTTATTCTTTATTGACATAGAAAATTACAATTCAATAGTAAAAACAAATTAGTACACTAGTACTAATTTGTTTATTGAATTGTAATTTTCTTAAATAATGCAGTTAGCTTAATAGTTTCAATTGTAATTACTAAATTACAATTGAAACTATTAAGCTAACTGCAGACTGTTGCAAACAATCTACAGGTAGCTCAACTGATCCATATCAATACCAGTCGGAAGCGTCCCCAAGACGCTGGGTACATTGCCACGCTGCATGACAATGCTGATGCGCTGCGCCAGCTTTCGGGTCACGCGTCGCGTCGTTCATAAATCAGTTCCCATTGGATAGAAATAACTTTTAATCGTTTCCATAGAACAATCGATCATAGATCATAGATCGTTTCTCTAGGAACATGATAGTTAATTTTTTTGCAAAGTAACCCCTGTTGAATAGTGTTGAACCTTCCTTTAAGTAACTTTCTCAATTTTCTATCCATCCAAAGGTTGCCTGGAAGAAATCGCTTCTAAGCGATAAGCCCGCCTATTAAACCTTTCTATTTTATGTGAATCTCTATGTTTATTATTTATTTTTGTGGTGTACAATAAAGAATTTTGTTTGTATTGTAACTTTATGGAAGGTATCTAAAATATATTGAGTACCTACGTAGGTACTGGATACGTATCCAGGTTAAGTCTGGATACTCGATGCTGAGGGGTGAGTCTATTTGACGTTAGTAACGAGACGTGATAGTGACGTCCTTTTTGTATGGAATTTGCTTAGTTCCCTGTCCGCACGACATTGAACTACGCAAAGAAAAGACGCTGTACCAAATTGAATGGAAAAAGGAGATGTCACTATCCACGTTCAATTACAACGTCAAACAGACTCACCCCTGTGAAATAGGAGAGGACAACAAAGCTTAGAAATTGATTGGGAATGAGAGTGGGTTAAGTAACTGGTGTTCTTTACTACAACACAAACAAGGTTAGTAAACCTTGTTTGTTATATGAAAGAACACCAACGTTTCATCCCTTAACGCATTCACTGCCCAGCCTCGGTGGTGCTAAATATATTCGTTGTCAACTCGCTCACATTCATCACGATTCCACAAAATTAATATTGAGACTTTCTACCTCAAAAAAATTATATTACTTCTTTAACTAAAATAAATAGCGCTATTAATTAAAGTTGGTAGCCATATAATGTACCTAACCAAGTTCGACAAAACCTCAATAAGCTAGATTGAGGTCCAGGATCTTCGGTCAAGATCTGAAGCAGCCATCCATCGTTAGTATAAAAAGTCCATTGATGTCCTAGTTGTAAATAACCAGGATATCAATGGAATCTTTCTAACATTCTCTACATATAAATCAAAGAGAAAACGCGAACAAATCATAACTAGGGGCTCGTTAATTACCCTTATCAGCTAGTATCAGGACAAGTCACAGATTCGGGCATAGTTTTTAATGGGTAAATACAGTTGACGTATAGAAGTGACTCTTGATGCTTGTTGAAGTGCAAAACCTAGACCTGGCAATGAAAATCTGTCAAAAAATTACACTCAGGTTAAGTATTGGTAAGCGTATAACTTGGAAATACCGAAAGGTATTTTAGGACTGCGGGTTACGAACTCTTGGAACACGATTGTGAAATAGCAATAAAATTGTTTCGTCAAAATCAAAGAAGTTGCTATAATATCTGATTGATAATGTGGTTTGTTTGTAATTGAAAATAAAGCTAGGCTTGTAAGCTAAGTACGTACTCTACTTGTTGCATAGTAGAGTTGAGTCACGCACGGAATAGGTACCTATCAACCACAAGAAAAGGTCACGGACATTCGGTGACCTTAAGAAATGACAAACTGCGAAAGGGCAAAATAAGCTTTTGTAAATGCTAACTAGGTACCTACATAAAATGAAAGAAATTAAAAAATACTTATTTAGATACAAGGAACCAGCAACCTTTGCACCAGGAGGCTAGTCTCGCAGTAAATTATAACTTAGAGCACGAATAATTTTAGACGACTACAACGATAATTAGAAAATGCAAAAAATTCAGTAAATTAAAGAAGAAGTTGATACCTTTAAAATACGGATTAGATAAAATATTTTAATATAAGGTTATTATTATTACAATTAGTTAATTACATATCAAAGTCATAGAAATAGGCGGTTAGTTGCGTTTCTATGCTCGCGTACTCCCCAGACAAGTCCTAAGAAAGTGTGTCGGCGGCTCAGCGCTAATGAGCAGAGTAAAATGCTTGTTTGCTGCATATTTAGAACTTATGTAGAACCTACATACGTGTTATGCAACGTTTAGACTTCACTTCACATGCTTTAAAAAAGGCCGATTATGTACAAAAGGTGCCACAAAATGCAGAAAATAATTAAGAATTATTCATTATTTATGACATAATATGACATCGGCAGCCGAAAGGGCCCTTTTAGGCTTTTCACTATTTGTATAAGTCATATTCCGGAACTCAAAGAGATTTATTTTTATTACTTATTTATTATAATTCAATCAATAAGAACTATGCCCAAAATACTTAGTTTCCTACAAATTAAGTCTACAACTTTTATTATTATGGAGAACCTGTAGGCCAAGCACGGGGATTGTTCTCTAGGGTAGAATAGTCAATAATGACATCGCATCCTCATATATTGCGTACATTATTGAAGTTGAAGGAATGAATTTCAAATAATTTACGCATTCGATGACGATGATGTGACGTAATTTTTCTCTACCCTAGACAACAATGCCCGTGCTAGGCCTACTGAGGGGTGAGTGATGTGGCTGAGCGACGTCACGATCACGTCTCGTTCCTTACGTCAAATAAACTCAACCCCCTGA
The DNA here is from genome assembly GCA_963662085.1 of Eupithecia inturbata. Classification (NCBI taxonomy): domain Eukaryota; kingdom Metazoa; phylum Arthropoda; class Insecta; order Lepidoptera; family Geometridae; genus Eupithecia; species Eupithecia inturbata. The sequence goes on from OY759195.1 coordinate 9,716,167, forward strand.
ACACTTTTGTTTATTTTGGTGTGAGACAACAAAGAAAAAGTTTAAGAGAAATGCATTTTTGTTTGACCAGTAGGTAATTACAATGCTTGGTATTGTATATAACTGAATTTCATACAAACGATCGCAAAAAACTCAACCATAACTTCATTATGTCAATGCGATATTTACATTATAATTTAAAGCATTACACAAGTTTTCCAAACACGTTCCATACATTTCACAATGTCCGTTTACCTGTCTCCGGCCACTCGAACCTCGCCTTGGTTTGGCATGTTGAAATCTCTACCAGTTACTTGCCATGAAGGATGTTCTACACACTATAATGAACTCTACTAACTCTAATGAGGCGTTTTCTTAATGTCAAAAAATAAATAAATAATGCTCGACAACTTTCACACATCATCAACAAAGAGACAATACAAAAGAAGCATCATCTAGCCTTAAGCTAGTCCGGCCATTCTAAAAAGATGGCACTTGAGTCTCAGCTTGTATGTGTGTAGTCTTGCTTGATTAGAATGGCATAAACCCTGCATAGACCTTGCATAGTTTAACATTTATTTATTCACTTGACATCCCAAAGACAAACTTATTCTTTCGCGAATGATCCCTGCCCTCTATTGAGTTCTAAGGCAAATAGGGGATTTTCTTTTTTGGAAAACACCGTATTCTGATACTTTCATCTGTTAGTATGAATAAGGTCGGCAATTAGGAGGGTGGCATGTCAGCGTTTTTCATTACAGCAATGTCACCTTGGTATATCTATATACATATATAAAAGAAAGTCGTGTTAGTTACACTATTTATAACTCAAGAACGGCTGAACGGATCTCGCTGAAATTTGGCAGCGAGGTAGATGGTATCCCGGGGCCGGACATAGGCTACACTTTATTCCGGAAAAAAGCGTGCGAAGCCGCGGGCAGCAGCTAGTTTTTTATAAATACAATACAACACAATATTATTTATTGTACACCACAAAATTAAATAAAAAACAGAAATAAACATAAAAAAGAAAGGTACTTAGCCTTAGGAACTTATTGCTCGTGAAGTCGTTAAATACCCTCGTGGAGTTGGTCTTTTACTTACTATCTCCTGTGGCTCATTGTCCAAGCCTCCGACATAATCATGATACTTCTCGTTTATTTACCTTGCTTAAATGTTTGTATACAGCTTAGATCTTAATATTAGCATATGTCAATAGTACCTACATGTACCCTGTAGGGCACTGCGATAGAGTTTCTATAAAATATTATGAAAAGATTATGATCTAATGAAATAATTGTTATCCAAGCATTTCGGTTCTGAGCTGCCTTTCAAAAGCAGGTAGCTGGTGAAAGACAGCTCAGAACCGAAATGCATTTGAATGAATTTGGTAGCGACTGTGGAGATCGGAAATCTGATTTCGTATGAATTGCTGTCGTGATATTAATAAATTTCTATTTGTCGTAATTATTTTATTTAGTACATATTTAGATGGCTACTAAAACGTTTCTTAACAAAATAAAAACTTACTATTTATCGTTATTTAAACACCTGGAATAAGAGTTAGCCGTGCGAACGTGGCAAGCACTAAAAAACGAATGAGTTGCGTAGGGCCGGATGAAACAGTGTTGATTAATTTTTTGCTTTGATCTCAAATTTAGTGCGACTGGCTTACACTAAAGGCGTAACTACATTGTATTTCTATTATCCCTTCGGACGAAGTTTTCATATAATTATGATAGAACTTCACGTACAGGTAAGTTCGTTTAATCATTAATTATATAGGTGTACAGAGATGTTTATAATCTAGCTAATTAATTATCACTATAGACACTGCTGGGCACACAATATGTATGAAGTTGATGACACTATGTAGGCTCTTACCTTTTATTTTACTACATCATCATGATCAACATATCTTATTCCACTGCTGGACATAGGCTTCCTACAATGAGCGCCATAGCGCCCTGTCTTCAGCTTGCCGCATCCAGCATCTGCCTGCATTCTTTCGCAGATCGTCATCGCACTTGGCCGGAGGGCGTCCTACACTACGTTTGCCGAGTCGCGGTCTCCACTCGAGAACACGTTTACCCCAGCGGTTGTCGGTTCTTCGCGAGATATGGCCAGCCCACTGCCACATCAGCTTGCTATTTCTCTGAGCTATGTCGATAACTTTGGTTCTCTGTCGGATGTATTCGTTACGAATCCTATCCTTCAGAGAAACTCCGAGCATAGCTCTTTCCATACATCGCTGAGTGACTTTGAACTGGTGGACCAGCCCTACCGTGAGTGGACATAAGAAAATTTCATTTTATGTTTTATATCTACTAAAGTTTATGACTCTTTTGACATGGACACTGGCAGAACAAACACAGCGAGCTATGAAACAAGAAGTTGAAGTTGAAATACTTACCTTGTGTAATAAAATAAAATAAGAGTAAATAATATTCGGTTGTCATAACAGTCCATGACAGAGGTCACTGTCACCACACGTATAAATAACAAAAGGAGTCGGTTAACCACGCTGCCTATCAGCGGCCTTCACGCACGGTGACCGCTAATCTCTGGTTAGCTTCCTGCTTCGGTTGTTAACCGCTAAAATGTAATCAATCATGTAAATACTAGATTTTGTTCACAGCCTTGCTCTTCTTGTGACCATAAGTAATCAGATATGTAGAATAATCCATTGCTAACACAAAATTCGAACCACATGCTAGTCCAGTCACCAGTTCTTAAACGCATTTGTCAGTAGGGTTTGTTTTGACAGATGAGTCAAGTTTCACCCTGAGTTGGACAAGATGAGAATGTTGGCAACATTCTCTGTTGCCCTATTATATGGTGCAAAATATATGCATTTAGTGAATGCATTTTTGTATGATGCTATGCTAGAAATAAGTAAGTAATTCTAACCGAATTTTCGATGACAACGGCGGCGGCCAGTCTCAACAGAGACAATAAATTATTATACGCCATTGAAAATGGTTAGCTATCAGATAAGTACTATCCCTCAAGAGCTTCGAAGGATACTGCAGTTACCTCTCTAAACCTAAATAGAAAATACGAAATCGTTTATCCCAAAACACATATACAAACTATTTGCAAGTACTTATCCCTGATTTCTGTTTTAGTTTTATTAAAACTGTGATACACAAAATAATGCTTATATATAACTTGTCTATTAGAAAAAATCTAACAATCTCGACAATTGCTCTAAAAGTTCCATAACATAAACTGCAACCGATCCCGTTACAAGTAATGCTGCATTTCATGGCACAGAATTTGATATTCCCGTTAGAATACTTCTAAAACCTTCTAATCAAATGTTATTATATCTACGTCGCATTGTTATATTTAACATAATGAAAATCAAAATACCAATAGTAAAATGCAGAGTTGTAATTGTAACTATAAGCCTACTTGGTTGTTAGTAACTTGATACACTTTGATTCAGCCGCCGCGCTCGCATAGCAAATAACCTTGGAGCTTATGACTTTGTAAAGAATTGTAAATATTATGATTCAGAAATTTTATAGTAGAACACCGTTTTAGAAAATATGATCGCGTTAGATTCCACTTCTGGGCAAAGACCTTCCTTTCATCCACACAATCTGATTCCATACTTTATGATGAGGCAAAAGAAAAACATATTGAAGCCTACTCTTGTTCAGTCTAGATTATTGGAGCTATGTAGGTACTTATAGATACTTAGACTGGAAAATGTATAAGCAGAGTTACTTAGTCCCTTAATAAAGTATCATGGTTGTTAACACTAAAATCACTAAATCCTTGTAATCATTGTACCCGTTGTACTATAGATTTAGGAGTCCCTTTGCATAGTTTTTGTTAAATATTGTTTGCTGAGAAAAGACCACATTTATCAATGTCTATTTCGCCTCTTATCGTAAAGGTTAATAGATGAGTAGATGACCACACAAGATTGTTTACCTAACTAATACCACGCACCATTTGCTTTGGGTCTCGTTACAGAAGGCACCGAAACACATGTACCGTGCCTTAGAAAAACGTGATCAAAACAAAGGCCCTTCTCGGAAACTGACCCCTGAATTTGAGCTCATTTGTTTAAATGATCATACGTCCTGTCAGTTTTACGACTAGTGACGGTGTAAGGTTACAAAATATTTGTGACATTCTTATTTTTGGGTTCAAGTTAAAACTGACTGGCCTTTTTATGGAGAAACTAAAGCTATCATTACATGTGCAGTGTGCAAATGTCTTCCACGGAGCTACATAGCCATCACATCCTTGCAGTTAACTACATCAATGCATCTTCACGATACAAGACTCTTTTGATAGATTTCTTCTGTTCCATCATAAGGACGTTTCTTGAAAAATAATAGCTTGGCTGCTCCAAACGCTCTCTCTCATAATAAAGAGAGGTCCGTCGTCGGGACCTTCAATATTATCATTTATCATAATGAATGGTTATTTTTCACCACTTACAACCGGTAAATGATCGGAAATTACAGTCTCAAAGAAAGCTTTTACAAGTATATGGACAATTTGAGACATTTGGTTAATTTTAAAGGTCACAGTCGCTTTGGAAATCGACAATTTGAGTTTTTTACGCGTCTAACTGGTCTGTGATTGGGTGCTTCCTGTTTTTTCCACGCAGTAATTTACCACATCAAAATACAAAACAATTTACTTCTATAAGTACTGTTTTTCTGTGATCTAATTTTGTCTGAAAGTGTCTCGTGGGATAGAGTATGTTTCTAGATCCAGTTTCCGGATTTAGCTCACATTTGTATCATTTAATTACCAAAATATTGTTAGAGCTAGCTGACTCTACCGCAAAACACTGGTCGTTCGTGAAACATCGAATTCCCATAACATTTTCCGGTACCCAATGTAAAATACCAAATCAATGAGATTATGTGTTATTTATTTGGTAGGTATTTGTGGTCCAAACGTCCATACCTCTATATAAAAGGTCCAGATTCTATGATTGATGATAGAGACAAAAGAAAAAAAGGGTTGCCTTTTAAAACATTGTGTGGCGACCACGATGCGAAACGCGTGTTTAAAAATAGACAGTATTTTTAAATTTTTATCGTTTTCTGAATCCATACTGAATCTTACATATCATAGCTTATTATCAGTAGCTACTATTGTTTCTTGGATTATCACCACATAACACAATAACAATATCAATACTCTAGTAAAACACTGGACTATTATTATAGTACCAACACAAAAAACAATTCACTCAGAATAAGTTCAAAGGGCGGACTCAAGTTACACCACAAGCTGCCTCCGACACTCAATCCCTACGGTACTACCAACTTATCAATACATATTATTACTAGCAATTATTATTGTTGTAGCTCGAACATGCCCTTTGTTCTATAGAATTCGTACTAGAATAACTATAGACAAACGAACCTTGGACAATAGGCATGTTTTATCAAAAATACTGAACGGATCGGGCTATAACTTTAGGTAGATACCTACTGCGACTCTGAGGTCAGTAAGGTAAGGAATTTATATTCCTTACCTAACTAATACCACGCACCATTTGCTTTGGGTCTCGTTACAGAAGGCACCGAAACACATGTACCGTGTCTTAGTAAAACGTGATCAAAACAAAGGCCCTTCTCGGAAACTGACCCCTATTTGTTAAAAAAAAAAGAAAAGGAAGATAAGAAAAAAAAAGAAGAAAGAAGGAAGGTAAAAAAAAATAAAAAAAAAGGCAAAAAGCAAAGCAGGCAAAGGCTGGAAGGTAAGGAATGATGAGCTCAGTGGACGAGCGGACGAAGGTCCGCCTGTGACTCAGGAGGTTGTGAGTTCGATTTCTGCTGCGTGTTTGTACCATCTGCAGATATTTGATCCAGGTCTTGAGATAAAAAAAAAGAGACGAATTGGACAAATTCTTTGCTAATTGGATGGAGGAAGCTCAAGATCGTGATGTCTGGAGGGAATAGGGGGAGGCCTTTACCCAGCAGTGGGATGACCAGGGTTGATAATAAATAAATAATAAAACATATTTATTATTTACCAGTTCTCTAGCTCTGCTCACTTTGGGGCGCAAGTAACTCTGTCTGTCTGTCTATCTGTATGTCTGTTACCTTTTCACGACTAAACGGCTGAACGGATCTCAATGAAATTTGGCAGGAAGGTAAATGGTATCCCGGTGACGGACATAGGCTACATAAAAAGCGCGTGCGAAGCCGCGGGCAGCGGCTAGTAGTTCATAATTCATTTACTTATAAATTTCATTTAATTAACATAGGTAGGTACTAAACAGTAGGAAGAGTTGCTGTTGCTACTGTAAATATATTGCATAGAACAGTTACATCCTCACCTTTGTTACACTTCAGAAATTATTAGAATAAAGAACTGTATTTAGATGCGCAACTCCCCATTGCGTAAGAAAATATTATGTAACTAACTGAATTCAGACTTGACTCAGTTAATCGGACGTTTCCAACCTGAAGATAAAAACTTTTTTAACTGGTAAAGTAAAGGCGCAGACAATCTATTCCTTTTCTATAGAAGACAACCAAATTAGCGATAATGCTTATCACATCTAATCTTTTCGTCAACAAAAAAATATCCACTACTTTTTCGTCAATAAAGTGCAGCTCTACTGAAACAAATACAAATAGTTTATCTGAACATGTTTGAGAGTACCTAAGTATAAATATAAAATAAATAAATAAATAATGCTCGACAATCCACACAGCATGATAGATAACTAAATAAGCTTGTAATTTTTGGTTGATTCCTTTGTTTACTTTTTTTGTTTTATTGTTAGGTATCTTTATTATTCTGTAAATAATTAGTATGTAAAATAAATAGCCCGCCTCACTATACATATTAAGTAATTTCACTTTTTTGTAACTCGTTCCACTTTCATTTCGGAATTTCGGCGTTGTTATCTGCGACACAGTTTTTAAAACTTATGCAGATGGCATCGTTTCCATTTATATGACCATATTGTATCCATTGTTTTTGTTTCATAATAAACGATTTATTTATTATTTAGTCCCAAGCTAAGCAGAGCTTGTTATGGTACGTAGATAGATATTATTATTTAATAATATCTATCTACGTACCATAACGTTTTTGTGGTCTGATGGTTCAACGTATAACCTATTTAGGTTATACGTTGAACCATCAGACCACAAAAATTATATAATGTGGCGTAGTCTCATCGCCCGCCTGACATAAAACGCAAGCAGAGTTAATGTTAGAGAGTTTCACCTCTATATTCGCAGAACTTTTTTCTTTGTGTCGTTCGACATGGTCATTGTACAGCTATTGTCATTTGGCTAGATTTGAAAAGATTTGATGGGCAATTGTTCTGGATTCCACCTAGCATAACTGTCAGACCGACTTCCGTATCCTAAAGTTCTTATAAGGTTTTTTTGAGTTCGTGATCGATTGTTAGGAATTCATTAACCCTGGGGCCATTATTATCGCGTCTTAGCAAAGTTTAGAGTTTTGTGGTTATGTCGTACGAAATGTCAATCCAATGCAGCAACAAAACTAGGGAATTTTCCTACGGAAGTTAGCTGTGAAATCTTAGCTGGTTTGATGATACCTACTTTATTTTCCTAAATGATGCCTTCGTTAAAATTAAGAATACAAAGCATAATAATTTTGCAAAAGGATGTCGTCGTCCGTGACGAGATTTCACAATACCTAGTTACATTGCTGTTCGTGCAATCTATAATATGGGTCCCAGAGAAACCCTAACGTGAAAAATTCAAAGAAATAAACATAATGACACCATTTCGATATATATATGAAAACTTGTGGTACACACATAGGAATATCAATCGGTTCCCTAAAAATAGCGACATATATAATTTAAATACAATAAATAAAAATAAACTCGCTGTGCCCACAACTAGGCTACACAAGATTAATGTATGTATCTATTAAAGGGCAATGTATACGCTTCTACAACAAAATACCAAATGAGTTGAACAAATTATCAATAAATAAATTCAAACAAATTGTCCAACATATCCTTTGTAAAAAGGCTTACTACAAAATATCAGATTATCTTTCTATAAGATAAAAAGCTTGGGACAAGTTTTGCTCCAACTCAAAAACAAACAACCTAACAAGGTAAAGGTTTCTTGTTCGCTTCTTTACTTTACCTTAAAAATATTGAAGTGAGCAAAAATCAAAGTGATCACTTTATTTTCTAGTTTTACTTATGTACTTAATTTGAATTTTGTGACTTGTCCAAGAGTCCTGTAAGGTCTAAAGGAAATAAAGCACTTTGAATATTGAATTTTGAATGCAATATCACCAAGAAGGTTTAACAAATTAAGGTGAGGTACGTACCTTTTCTCTGACGACCTCTGTGGCGCAGCGGGCGAAGGTCCGCCTGCAACGCAGGAGGTTGCGGGTTCGATTCCCACCCCGGGACAAATGTTTGTAAGATCTGCAGATATTTGTTCCGTGTGGTCTGTGTGTTTTCTATGGTTAGTAAAAATACATATCTGTGTATGTATCGTATTATATATATCAGTTATCTTATCTAGTACACATAACACAAGCTCTGCTTAGCTTGGGACTAGATCATGTTGTGTGAATTGTCCAGCATTATTGTTTTTTTTTAATTCTCTGTCCAATCTCAAGACACAATATTTGTGAACATTGCCACCATACTCACCCAAAATAGTTTTTCTTACAGCGTTTGCACTACTTATCGATTGGAGCTTTTTCTACAATACATACTCGTAATGCTGACAATATTATTTCAAGCTCGACGCCATAAGAGAATTTCCATTTATTGTTTTGTGAGTTGTGTGCAAACATTGTATCTTAAGAATGACTTGAGTAGCTATACGTATGTATCAGTTTAGCTAAAAAATCTAACCGTCTTTAAACCTGTCTCAAACATACCTAGGTAGTTAATCGTTGACTGAAGGATGTTAAGAACAAAGGCCGAGGTCGCTAGCCTCGTGGGACGACCGACAATAATTATTGTGTTCAGAAGTGATGTGCCAAACAAAACGTGGGCTTTTGGTCTCACTGTAGGATGAGGTAATTAAGTAGATAATAAAATATTACACTAATATTATAAATCCGAAAGTTTGGATGTATGCACGTTTGTAACTTCTTTACGCCTGAACGAGTGCCGAATTCCACTAAATTAATCGCTTCACCATAACTATGGTATCGTCTCGGAATTACACATTAATTTACCTTTGATGAAAGAAACTACAAATGTAGGGACGCGTGTCAAAAGTGTCAAGATTGAAACTAATCAGAATGTATCCGTGCCATAGAGTTAGGATAGGATCCGTGCTTAGAGCACCGCACGCTCTATCTAGAGAGTTTCTTTCATCTATGGACGATTCTGCGACGACACTATTGTAAATATAATAGTAATGCGATTGGTTAGGCGAATTCGGCTCCAGTCGGGCTTAAATTCAAAGTCAAAGTCAAAAACTCTTTATTTCCATAAATACAATAAATGTAGACTTAGAAAAGGTCAAATTCTTAATAATTAAACACTGACACGGAAATAAAGTGATATTTTTGATTTCAGTCGCTTCGGTATGTAGACTAAAGTAAAGAAGCGACGAAGAAACCTTTAGCCTGTTAGTTAGTTGTTATTTTTCGAGTTGGAGCAAATCCCGTCGCAAGCTTTTTTATCCTCTAGCTAGATAATCTGATATTTTATAGTAGGTCTTTTTACACAAGAAGGTTTTGACAATTTGTTTGAATTTTATTTAGTTACTGATAATTTTTGCAACTCACTAGGAGTTTTGGTGTAGAAGCATATACATTGCCCGTTAAAAGATACATTGCATACCTAGATCATTATATTATATTATCTGTGTTATCATTATATTATCTGTGCCTAGATGCAGGGTCTAGACCTATAATAGGTAACACATTGGCTTACGTTACTTTTAATCGCATAAATCACATAGGAATTGATGTATGCGATAAAAAGTAAAGATGGCTAGAGACATCCTTTAAACGTTTCCATAGAAACAACGCGTGCGAAGTCGCGGGCAGCAACTAGTGTAAGTACTTACTTAACCCCAACTTGTATCAGGTAGAGATAAATAAGGTAGACGAGTGAATATCAAAGTGATTTGCAAGTATGTATGTGCGTACGGCGGCAATGACGGTGAATTTACACTACACACCTATTGCGGGTTTCATTCCCGCCTCGGAACTAATGTTTGTAAATAATCAATTTCTGATTTATTTTCATATAAATAATCAAATCAATACAAATACAATACAAAAATTCTTTATTGTGCACAAAAATGACAATATTACAAAGAGACATTATATAAGACAATGGGCGGCATTATCGCTTAGAAGCGATCTCTTTCAGATAACCTTTGGATGGAAAGAATTGTGAATTTAAGAAAGGCGTGCCAAATATGATCTAAAATTAATATTAACATAACGTTATAAATACCTAAAAACAATGGATAGATAAATATAATAAATAGGTACCTAATTAAATACATAAACGTACAAAATATACTACTTAGGTACATATTAAATAGTAAGTAAAGTACCATTATTTACTTTTCTGAAAGGAATAATTCGTTGACACGAAATAAGAAAAAAAAAGAAAATCATAAGAATAGTACCTATAAATTAATTAGATGTCACCATACAAAATTTATAAAAATAATAATACATTATTACCTAACGATTATATAGTAGAGGTTGATGATGATGATAAAGATGTGTAAGTACTGCGATATTGCATTTCGATTTACTTGAGTGAGGAACTGCCCTATTTTGTTCCCATTCCGATGCACAGGAAGCATAATAATAACGTGCGAGGGGTTACCGCGGGAATCGCTTTGTAGGTCAGAGGGGTTAAATAACTTATTTTATGGAATACGATGATTTTAAAGAACGACTCGGGCTTACGAAGCTCACTTTTCCACATATAAATGTTGAAAATTTTAATGAAAGCGCATAGGGCTCTTAACAAAATTATTATTTGACCTAAATGAATCGAGTTCTCGGACAATATGTCTCTCAGTTAATTATGCCTTACTAGCTGCAGCCCGCAGCTTCGCGGGTTAAAAACTAGCCTATGTCCGTCGCCTGGATACCATCTACCTTCCTGCCGAATTTCACCGAAATCCGCTTACCCGTTTAGGCGTGAAAAGGTACCTTACACACCCTTAACACCACAGTACCTTAAGTAATATTATAAAAAAATTCAAAACCTGTTCTACTATAACAAAACTTATTAACAAAGAAAATTACAATCAGAGAATAGAAACAAATTAGAACTAAGTATTATACAGGGTGGGTTAATGATATGGGAGTGGATGGCCAAATCCGAAACCATGAGAGTAAGAGAAAAGTCGTGAAAGGATTCATGACCTCGATTTATGAAAAAAACAAAAACTGCATATTAATTTATTTATTTAATCTTCTAATATTGCAGGAAATCGAACCGCATGATTTAAAAAATATATTGTGATATAGTATTTTTGCACCGACAGATTCGGTAGCTGATATGAACCAATATTTGCAAATAAATCCATTATTGAAAATAAAAGGAAATGGCAATTTTATTACTATTTTCGTTTGAATACTCCCCAGGCCCGTGAGGTACGAGTACCAAGGCTGTCCGGGTTTTTAAAAAGTTATCTGAGCGTCTGATCGGCGCGACGCGTGACCCGAGAGCTGGTGGGTATCTGGCGTAGCGCATCAGCATTACCGTACAGCGTGGCAAAGCAGCCAGCGTCTGGGGACGCTTCCGACTGGTATTGATATGGATCAGTTGAGCTACCTGTAGATTGTTTGCAATAGTCTGCAGTTGTAATTTTCTTTGTCGATAAAGTTATCTTAGTAGATATGGAAGTACTGCGTGTTTTCGTGCCATGCAGCAATTTCTGTCCTCAACCGTACCATTCCGCATTCCTACCGACTCCGAAACCGTTTGATCTCAGCCATGCTTCCAAGAAAAGCCAACGAATAATTAGCAAGAGATCTCGCAATGATTGATCATATCGGCGAATGGCACGCTCCATCTGTTACGAGTATGCTAATGGCAGAGATGAAGTACCTACCTAATTAATCGAGGTCGGTGAACCTCGGTCTGTAGATATCATTTAACTTTGTAAGGCAAAAAGTTCTAGCTTTGTACATCGTCTATCGTTGGAGTTTTTGTCGGTTACAAAAATAGTATCTACTATTTATGTAACGCCTTTATGCAAATAGTTCTTGAGCTGTGTGAATTTTCATCTGTTTCGATTAAATTTATTATTTAGATTCCCAGATAGTTGTGCAGGCGCAATGTTGTCCTAATAATTTTGCGTCAAATGCAAGCATTAACTAAAAACATTATATAAATAAAATAAATAATGCTTGACAATTCACACAGCATCATCTATCCCCAAGCTAAGCAGAGCTAGTAATTATCTTATAGACTTAATACATTATACTACATTGATTTTTTTTTATTATACATTGAAAACACCCAGAACACCCTGAACAGATTTGGGATATCTTCGTCCCGAGGCGGGAAACGAACTCGCAACCTCCTGCGTCGCAGGCGAACTTTCGCCCGACATCTGGTAAGGGATACGCAAAATTATGGCTGTAAATATTTCAATTTGGAAGACTTTGAGCTTTAGGATTCCCAATAAGTTTTTCTTCCGTGTTCTATATAAAGACACGATTGTTTGTCCGAACTGAATAATATCGTCTTAAAAGGAACCCACTTTGACATGGATTGTCCAATAAATTGAAACTTAAAAGAGAGACGATCAAGCAGGCATCTTTAAGCAGTAAGAATTGCATTTAATGCCTTGAAAAGTTGAAACTAGAGGTATAGCACGGAGTAATGGCGAGGAAGGTGGAGCAGACAACACAGTACTTATAGGTACCTACTTCGGCGATAGGGCGATAAGGCCGCCCACTGTATAATATCTGTTTTAGTTTTTGTGTCCGGTATTTTTCCAAATTATTTGGTGTGCGATAAGAAATTGATTTGTATTGTATTGTATTCTATTCTAGTGAATGAACGTATTGTCTGCTCTACATCCAAATTTGATAAATACTGTCTTAGCTTTTCCATAAAATAACTATGATGATACTTCGATCCTTACCTAAGTAGAGATCGAAATATTATCTTAAATCTAAGTTAAGGGTCACCTTACCCTTACCCTTCCTTCATGAAACTGCGTAACTTGCATACTATAGCACAAAAATGCATGGATTTGAGCATCTCGCAACGTAGCAATTTTTAACAATTTAATTAAAAATCGCGATTTAAAACACTTAAATGAGATTTTACGTTTGGGTGTAAGATCTTGATGCTTTCTCAGGCTTTCAGAAAAAATAAAGACCTCTCAAACTCAACTTGAGATAAGAGTCAACGTTTGATCCATCTATAACAGTGCATGAATAAAGGGCCTTAGGCTTACGGACCATGAGATGTGTTCACAGGGGTCCAAACCTACTTTAATTAATGGATCTTGGACTCCGATACAAGACTTTTTCAGGGACCTCGCTGCTGAGCTGTCAACATAAGTGATTCAAAAACGTGCTAGCTAGTGGTTTCATTTTCACTTTACCACTACTAGCCAAAAAAATAAAGAGTGAAGAGAGTCCACTTTATTTCTTATTTGATAATAATAAAGTTTAAAGTTGTCTAAGACCTTATTTTGTAAGCCTAAATAAATCAAAGTGATTGGAATTGATTTGATTAGGTTCATACCTGCCCATACCCTGCTCCCCGGAACATTATCCCTCCTCCCAGTAAGTTGTATCGGCCGGCACACAGTCTGGCACTCTTCCAGAACTAATAGCCTTAATGTCGTCGTGCCAAGTAGCAAAGGTCATTGAACTCTGTAGTTAATGTATTTTCTACTATTTGTTTTGTTGCACTGTGACTAGGGTTACCAGATGCCTCACTGAAAAATCCTGACAAAAAGCCTGACATCTATAGAAATATGACGTTTTAAGTAGTAAATGGGGGAGGGAGTTTAGTAAATGGGAATGGGAGTCCAGTTTTGGGCTCTAGCACAAACTTAAATGTGTGTACTTGAGTTGCGAAAACTTGCGAAGTTTGGATTTGAACCCTTTTCTAACAGGCAAACTCTACGGGAGTTGGAGAAAACTGTGGAATAACTTCCACAAAAAATAGATAAAATCCATTCTAAATATTCATTAAATATTTTTAATGACTATTTTGCACACAGTTCCACCGGCATTTTATGTAAGTATATTTTTTGGTCTTAGATAAACAGAATTTACACAAATTTGTGCTGATTTGTGTTTAAGCGGCCATTTATGTAAGTATATTTTTTGGTCTTAGATAAAAAGGATGTACACAAATTTGTGTGTATAACACTAATTACTTCGAATTTCACCAGAAACCCTGACATTTTCTAAACACCCCCAGAAGCCTGACAAATACCTAAAAAGTCTGCCATGTCAGCACAAATCCTGTCATCTGGTATCCTAACTGAGACGGACCATTTCCTAGTAGGAAACATTACTATGTTATGTCATGATAAATAATTAACAGTCTATACTTAGACTGTTAATTATTTTATCATGACATGAAATTGGAGTTCAGTAAACCCAAATAGTCAATTAGTTTAATTACCATTAACCGAACAAATATTAGGTCCTTACATATGAAATTGGCGTTTTGTATGGGAGGAACAAAAAGTCGAATATTTTTTAATATAATATATTTAATTAATCAAAGTATGAACCATTATTTTCTATGCACTTTTGCCATCTTATAGGTAGTTCATTGATCCCTTTACTAAAAAAACCAGTCGGACGGGAATCAATAAAATCTTTGAAGGCGATTTGGACTGCCCCATCGGAGTTGAATTTTTTCCCTTGCAAGAAGTTATCCAAATTTCGAAAAAAAAATGGTAATCTGTTGGAGCAAGGTCCGGGGAGTACGGAGGATGTCTTAGACTTTCCAATTGAAGCTCTTTTAATTTAGTAGCCGTCTGTTGCGCAGTGTGTGGTCTAGCGTTGTCGTGAAGCAGCAGTGGCGTGGAGCGATTGACCAGCCTAGGTTGTTTAGCCGCGCTAGCTTTTCCATCATGGTTTGCAATTGCTGACAATAGACATCAGCCGTAATAGTCTGGCCAGATTTGAGAAAACTGTAATGAACAATACCGGCACTAGTCCACCAAACGCTTACAAGTAACTTTTTTGGGGTTAATTTTCGCTTGGGGCAGGATTTGGCTGGCTGGGCAGGATCCAACCATTGCGCTGAGCGCTTCCGATTATCGTAAAGAACCCATTTTTCATCACAGGTAATGATTCGGTTTAAAATACCTTCATTATTGTGCCGGTTTAGTAATGTAACGCAGCAGTCGACGCGCGTTTGCCGGTTTGCTTCAGTCAATTCGTGAGGTACCCACCTTTCAAGCTTTTTAATCTTCCCAATTTGCTTCAAGTGAATTAAAACAGTTTTATCACTAACATCGCAGCCTGCAGCTAACTCGGACGTGGTTTGCGATGGATCCGCTTCCACAATAGCCTTCAACTCTTCATTATCAACTTGAGTCTCAGGCCGTCCACGGGGCTTGTTCTGCAGGTCAAAATTTCCAGAACGAAAACGTTGGAACCAAAAACGAACTGTGTTTTCTTTTGCAACACGACCGCCATACACATCATTCACCCTTCGAGTTGTTTCCGCAGCACTAGTGCCACGGCGGAACTCGTACACGTAAATAATGCGATATTTTAAGTTTTCCATTTTGTAAAATGAGTGACGCAAACAGAAAAAAACAGAAGAAAACAAAACAAATGAATGACGATCATCGAAGCACAAATACATGAGTCTATAGCTGTACAAATTTGAATTTGGAATTCCTTACCAAAGAGGAGAAATTTGTGATTAAAGTGGCCAGTACGAAAAACGCCAATTTCATATGTAAGGACCTAATATATCATCACCAGTTATTACAGGCAACGATGTATTATATATAATTACTTACAGGCACGTAAAAAACAGTACCTAGGTAGGTAGGTAGAGGTACCTAGACTTTACTTCTGTCAGAGTTTATTTGTTTCAATCACATTCCTTCGGCTCCCTCTCAGTGCGTTCGGCTTGGAAATAAGCCGAAAACGCTGATAAACGAGTACGACTACTTACTTTGTATGTCAAAGTCCAGAAGACCCTGAGATCTCATTCGGAACACCATTCTCTCGGCTTTATCATAACAAAAAAAAGGCTATAATGTAAATAGGTACTGTACAATCGATCAAAACAAACCAAACAAAGAACAACAGTGTGGTGTGGGCTGATTGAATTGCAATGACTTCATGAATCATTCACGAACTTTAGTTTTTGTGGATATTAAACAATAGAGATCCCTATCATGCAGCGCAGTGACGAAGAATCAGCTGGTTCACTATTTGGCAAGGTCTCAATCTCAATAGGTACCTACTGAATAATTTAGTTTAAGTTGGACTATTTATTTGATCATAATTTAGTTTTTATTATAACTGGTCTGCGAGCTTATTTTTTAAGCCTTAATAAATTAATATCGCTCTAGGTAAGTTACCTATCCAAAATCTTTAAAATCGATTTTAAAACAAAGCAATCTAGTACAGGTTCATTAAGGTTACTCCTGCCTTGGCTCCTGAAATACGGCTTCGGCTTCAGGATTTCACGAATAATTTTTGTAAAAAAATATTTCGGAAGGCAAGGCAATGGATTTTGGCACTTTCTTTTTGACTTTTTGAGGTGATGTAGTAGCTCAGATAATATACTCGCGTGCGACCATGCAGCGATGCAAGCATGCTAGATTGCCAGCTGTTTATTGATTAGACTGTGACCAAACTTGTAGGTTTGCATAGGCATTTTGGCATTTCAAAAATGTTATACTGTCTCAATTGTTCAGTTGAATGAAAAAAAACATTTTGTAACCTTCTGTAAATACCTATCAAAATCATGAAACAAAGGCTTTGTCCAATTATTTAATGGCTTTGTCCAATTGCCTAAAAAGTCAAAGAAAAAAAGAAAAAGTCTTCCGTCCGATGTATTGTAATTTTTAAAATGGGTATGTTTTTGAGATTGTTTTAGCAATTGGTTACCAATGTAGTATAGCAAAAGTACTAGTACTAAAAATTTCCCGCGCACATGGCTTCTCTCCGTTCTCTGTTGAGACTGGCCACCGTAGTCGGAAATTCGGCTTAATTTGAGTAGGTACAACTTTTAAAAACTTGCCTAGTTACTAAATTGCCTTCATATTTGTACAGCTATCTAACCAGTGAATATGTTATGCACATTATTATATTTCGGACGTGCCCCTTTGTTTCCTCACGACCACGAAGCCTAAAATATGAGTAACGAGACAGCGAGTTGCAAGTTGCAACACTGTAACTAGTTGCAAGTCGCAACGCTAACAAGGCGCAGCGTTTGTGGACTAGGGTATCAGTTATCACCATAAATTACAGTGTGGTGACAACGTTTGGGCACTTTGGTAACAGTGCAGACAGACCTACATAGTTTAGTTCTCTATTCTGAGAGATTAGACCGCCTATTTCATACCAATCTTCTTAGAATGATGACCATTCGCATCTAGCCAACATCCGTGTTTATAGGTTACCTATCTGATTTTTTTTACCTGTGAAATCTCCTCTCAAAAAGGAAATGTAATAAAGACTTGCGTATATGACGGCAAAAATTTGTTTCATAGACATCGACAGACTGAGGGCTAAATGCCTCAAAGGATATTTTGCTTGACCTACTACGGTGTAGGTGGTTCTCAAGCCAAATATCCTTCAGCGTTCAGAACTGCTGACCTGCCCTACCACCAGGGGCTTACCCCTAAGGGTTGGCTGAGACGAAACCATACCACCACCCGTGCCCTGTGTGTGCCCTGATAATGTCCTGATAATACCTATAATTTTCCACAAGCTTAACTTAGGTACTAGCGTATCATAAACGTGATGGAAGTAGGTTCATTTAATTTTAAAATTGAATCTCCTTTCAACTCTCTGTATTTCCGAACAACTTCTGCTCTCCTGGTACTTTGAATTTTAATATCAGTAGTTGTCTATAACTTCAGGACTTCGGATGATGATGATGAATCCAAGAAGGTAATCGTAAACGATTACCATTACGATTACTTTTTCTTGAAAAAATACGTATTTATGGCAAAACTGGAAGTGCAAGAAAGGCAGGGAATGTAAAAGTGCATTTCCACATGCGCGCACGCATGTCGCTTGCGTTTCGAAACCATTCATGGAGTCGATCGTTCCGTAATGTGTATGTTTGTATGTAACACCTCATTAGCTATGTGAGAATCTCGAGATGTATTTTAAGACTTTCTGCTTTGCGTCAGTAATCAAGGGAAAGTGCAGATTATGATTGATGTTATATGGTCTATCGACTGGGAAATTCAACGGTTCTCTGTGATAGATACATCGGTATTAATAGCAATGCTTTATTTGCAGTATTTATACTTAGATTGTTTTCCCATAGGCTCGGCAGTATAAAACTACACTCAAATTATCGGCAGAATCTAACATACATAGTATTATAAGTATAGTACCCCGTCTTCGCAGTGTTTTAGTGAACGAACTTTATATCATACTAATAATTATAAAGAAGAAAGTTTGCGACGTAGCGTGTTGTGCCGTTGTAAATATACTACTACGCTACTAGCTGAAGACAACGCCAAAACTGCTAAATGGCTCAAGCTGAAATTTCACACACACAGATCTGGGAGCTGGAATAACCTATGCTACTTTTTATTCCACAAAAACGGGTGCGAAGCTGCGTGCGAAAGCTGGTATATTCCAAGGCTTTAAAAGAGTAGCAAATAATCTCTAATTCCGTATTTAAATTCTAAAGTTGTTGTTATTTAAACACCATTCTGAGCATGGTGGCTTACTTGATGCAAATTAATCTTACACAAATTGTTTAATATGACTTGTCTTTCATAGACAAATAAATTGTCCATGTTGCCTTATATACCTAACTTCCAATGGTTAATAAATACAAACGTAAAAACATGAAAACGATACCTAATTGGTGGTGACTCTGAACCAATTATTATTAGTTTCATGTTTCTACATATTACTATGTGTTCAACAAACTGTCTGTCAGAACTTCTGACAGACAATTCGTTGAACTACGCGGTGCGTTCGGCTCAGCAACTGGTCAGACACTTTAGAATACTAAAATATCGGCTCGATTTCCCCACAAACCCAGTGATCAAGTCACCACGGTGCACGTCTGCTGGGACCTTCCACCTGGCTGGCCACGTGACAGCGGTCGACACACTATCCTACTGACCGCGCGGGGCCAACCGCAGTGCTGTGGTGGATGGCCTCGATGGATGATAGTAGGACTTTTATCTAAGGCCCGTATTATGAAAGCTTGCTCAGTCATCGATCTATGCTTGAGTGAAGTCTTTCAGTGGCATAAACGTCACTCAAGCATAGAGTTATGATTGAGCAAGCTCTCATAATGCTGGCTTTAGACTCTATTGACTTTCATTTGAATACATGGCAAGTATTATCCTTCCTACATCCTGATTTATATATTACATTATCTGGGGGATGTGTGGCTGATTATGATTGTACCAGTTAAATTAGGTACCAATAAACAATCTTACGTAATTCTGTCACTCTGCTGTCAGTTACCTTTTTACGTCTAAACAGCTTATCGGATCTTAATGAAGTTTGGCAAGGACATAGATGGTATCCTGGGAAATTTCATATCCGAGAAAACGCGTTTGAAGACCCCAGCGGAAGCTAGTTGTCTATTGAGTCCCGATGAGTCACTTTAGGGCCGATCGGCCCACATGTGCCATCTCTTAAAATGTGACTATACAAAAAAAGTGGGCGCTCTGTGATGGGCCTGCAACACACAGTTTTCCCTCGATTACTTATTGTCTTTGTCTCATTAGGTTTAAAATTCTTACCACCAACCAACACCTTTGCAAAATAAAGGTAAAAATTATACTCTGTATATTAAGTACTTCGACCTTTCGTACCTTTTCAGTAGTTCTGTTCTAATTTATAATAATAATATTTATAAATTAGAACAGAACTAGCACCCGAGGATGGTGCCCGCTGTGCGTAGCCCCTTTAGATTAACTCTCGTAAACGGCATCTGTGCTGTTGCCTTCGGCCCCACGCATGCCTCCCAAAGTCCGGGTCACTATAAAAAGATCATGAAAATGAGAAACACATAATAATAATAATGCTTGACAATTCACACAGTATCATCTAGCCCCAAGCTAAGCAAGCAGAGCTTGTGTTATGGGTACCTACTAGATAACAAATGGTTTTCTTTTTATTATACATAGAAAACACCCAGAACACCTTGAACAAATATCTGTAAATCGTATAAATATTTGTGCCGAGGCGGGAATCAAACTCGCAACCGCCTGCGTCGCAGACGAGTCTCCGCCCTCTGCACCACAGAGGTCGTCAATTTAAGAGGCGTAAAGGTCTCAAATTCGCATCTGTTATTCAACAATCCAGTTTTCCAGTTATCAGTCTGACGTAAACATCAGCATCGGATAGCATAGCATCGCTTCGAAGAAGCGTGCGTGCGTAGCTGCGCACGCGCCGACGACAGGAAAGGAAAGGAAGGAAAGTCATTGTAATGTATGGCATTATATTGACGGTTAACTGAAGGAAATGCAAACTTTTACCTGTAATTGTTTGAAATTAACTGCCATTGGTTTTAGGGTCGGTGAGTAAACAAGGAACCGTTGCTGGTACAGCTATTTGTAGTCAGTATGTGTGTGTAGTACCTATGTACAGTCGGCAGTAAGATGTAGGTACATACTTTTGTTGCTGATGTTGGTTTTTGATACTTTACTGTATAAACTTTAGTAATTACCATAATATCTAACGCGTTTAAGCCTCTCCACACGCGCGAAGCCGCGAAGCACTCGCGAGATGTTCCCCATGAGAGTGGATCATATTCGTCGCGGCTTCGCGTCGCGTTCGCGCCTTGTTCCCGTAGTTTGTCGGTTTTTTCTCACGTGATTCGTGCGCGAGTGTGAAGAGGCTTTTACCTACTCTAGGTAGGTACTCGACGACTGCGAAAAAGCGCATCTTGTTCTTATTGTTGATCGAAGAAACGCACATAGGAACATCCATCCGCATCATAGAGCATCAAATAAGTAAACTAACTTTTACTGTAACTTCTTCTTCTTTCGGACCTTATCCCATGATCTTACCATCATAAATTCGAATGTAGGTAATTTTGTCTAATTATCTGTTACATTTTCACGCATAAATGCATCTTAATGAAATTTAGCAAGAATAAAGAGTGTAACCTTGGATACTTTTTATCGCGGAAGCACGCGTACAAAGGCGGTGGCAAAAGCTAGTTGTGAACAATAGTAATACCTACCTTCCTCATTTATAAAAACTTGTAAATTTGTAAAAACAAATTGAAATCATGATTTGATATAAGATCCGCCAAATAAATTAACAATTTTACCAATCACCACGAAGGTTAATTTGTCTCGATCTTTAAAATCTTCCAAGAAAGAAATAGTTTCTGCAAAAAGTACGTAGTGACATCTAGTGACGAATTGAAGCCAACTAATGCGCTGCTCACAGCGCCATCTAGCGTTGAGTAGCAAATGCTCTTGCAAAGTATAAGCATAATATGCTAGCAATAGCTGCAGCTAGTTCCGTATGAAATGGCTAGATGGCAGACGACGTACGTTATCCTAAAATAAAAACAATGTTCATATTCACAGGTTTTTATAATTTTATATTTTCTGTTGGGACTTAGGACAAAACATTATCTCTTTCTCCTAACACAAAATATAAATAAGTCAAATTTATATTCTCTCTCTCTGAATCTGAATATTTATTAAACTAGATAAAGATGATACATTTTGCTAATCAACATGCTTGACCGTAGTCGGTAGGTATGCAAAAATATTTCAGAGAGAATGACGTGCAATAACTTAGAATTTACTAAAGTTTATCATTGAAAAAATCTTTAATATTTTATTATAACTTTCAAATAAAATTAATAACATTTTCAGCTAGGTATGTATGTTATGTAGTGCAATACCTACATAAATCATAAACATTTCCTGTCATCAGATTTTTGGTTAACTATGTGGAAATGTATAAAGGGAGCTGGAAATTTTCTAAAATTATCCCTAAAACAAACATGCATGTTATTCTGTTCTTTGTTAGTTTGTTTCGAATTAATAATTACTCTAACAAATGTACCAAGTAAACGATTTTTAATTTTGGGTCTATCATCATAGCTGCGGTGTCCGAGTGGTTAAGGAGATGGACTTGAAATCCATTGGGTTCTACCCGCACAGGTTCGAATCCTGTCCGCAGCGGTTTTTTTGGAATTGGATCATTTGACTTTTGCTCATTTTCCTTGCCTGGTTTTTTTATCAGCGATCCACGATGTACGTTTTATACGTAGTAAACTGAATAAATATTAAATAGATTAAAAAAATTTTAAAAATTTAGAAGCCATTTTTATTTTCTATAGCTTACAACTTAGATGAATTTTGATATTTGAATGAACACACTAAATTATAAAGGTTTGATTAAGTATGTGTTTGTTACTAATTCATCACGCTCAATGGGTGGAACTACCAAAATAGCTTATATCCTGTAGGTATAAACATAGCTTTGATCGCGGAAATGATCAAACAATTAATTCAAAATAAGAACTATAATCCAACAACGCGGGGCATAGCTAGTTAGTAATACATACCACTATTTATTTAGTGGCAGTTAGTGTAGTCATTCTGTGGTAATACAATTTCGTTTGCCTGAGTCAGCATTTATCACAAATAATAAAAAAATTATGTTAATAGCCATCTACGACAAAACTAAAAGCTGAATAAGAATTGCGATCGTATTTAATAAAAAAAAATTAACCTTCCTTCGAGCCGGATTTGAACCAGCGACCTATGGATGACAGTGATATCCCCTCTACAGTCCACCGCTCTACCAACTGAGCTATCGAAGGTCGTGAGAGATAGGTCGAAATTGTAATACAGCTTTTCTATAAAAAATAACGTGATGTCTTAACGTTTAGCAACATGGAGATGGTGTGCAACTTCGTAATAAGTAATAATAACTGATCAATGAAATGACACAGGGCCACTAAGGTTTTCTAAAACCACATAAAATGTTATATTTACCATGGTTTGTGAGTTATGGATTGGTCTCAAACAAAATATTACCTTGGAGGCTGTAGGTACATATGCACATCGATAGTTTCTGGGTCAGCCCGGAAAACGGATGGTGTCGAGATGTGGAACTCCCTTCGATACGTAATCGATGGAAGTTTATCCAGGTTTGGCGCATTTAGTACAAACTGGGTAGGGTAACCAAGGAGAAATATATTGTACCTACCTACCTACTACCACCAGCTTTGGCTTCCCTTTCCGGCGTTCTGCGTCCTTTATCTAACTGAATTTATTTATTACAATAGATACACCAACAGTACTTAGGTATACATATTCTGCTTATACTATAATAAATGTTAACATGAGACAGATATCTAATACATAGGTATACTTGTAAAAGGTGGACACAACATTGAATATAGTAGTTAGATATTTACCTACCAGAAATTAACAATTTAGGATCAGTTTTACTTAAAATTTGGATAATTTTTATTTTAGGGAGTTTGACTTAGAAAATATATTAAAGTAGCAAGGCAATAACAGAGTAGCAGGCTGTTATTCCTATTACATAAGTATACAATCTTAATTCTAATCTAATGAGGGCTGCTGAAAATATTCCAGCAGCTTTTCTCTAAAAACAATAACATTATCATAAAAAATCACTAAATCTTCAATTTTGGTATTCATAAAATTGTAATCAAAATTATCACTTTATTTCCGTGTCAGTGTTGACCTATTAACTTCAACTTCTTTTTTTTATGGCGCTGCTTGCTTTTCGCTATGAATCTGCCAGTGTCTGAGTCGGAGTGTCATAAATTTCAAAGACAGATTATGATTAGTTTTAGGAACATACATTTTTAATTTTTGCATCATAATTTGAAATATTAAGAATCTTTTCTACGTGTACATTTATTGTATTTATGGATATAAAGAGTTTTTGACTTTGATTTATTGATTTGATAGTCTTACAGTAGGCGCCAGTAGGCCAGTGTTATTATTGCAGAATGGTGTGTTTTAGTTAAAGGACGTCTAGAAATTCTAGTGGGCACAGCTAGGCCAATTTCCACAATAAAAATGCTGTCAATTTTATTATATAAGATTTTGTAAAAAATTAAAGTTCTAATACTCTACGGCGGCGCGGCGGCAATAAAGGGATTCAATGTTAAAATGTTTTATTCGATTGTGGTGATCCATGGGATATATCTGGAGAAAAAAAATGCTAGGTGCCTAGTAAATGCTCGATGTATGCTTTCAATTCTTTGAGAGTGAACGCTGTAAGTAGGATTCCATATAACACATGCATATTCACGTATACTCCTAACAAGTGAGTGTTGAATAAG
The DNA here is from genome assembly GCA_963662085.1 of Eupithecia inturbata. Classification (NCBI taxonomy): domain Eukaryota; kingdom Metazoa; phylum Arthropoda; class Insecta; order Lepidoptera; family Geometridae; genus Eupithecia; species Eupithecia inturbata. The sequence goes on from OY759195.1 coordinate 9,740,597, forward strand.
AAGATCTTAGTACTGGCTTTTTTAAAGTCTTTGGTATTACGCTTAATAAATACCGTCATTCGAGCGGCTCTTTTTATGATATTATTATAATGAGCAGAATATCCAGATAAAACCTAAGTCTCTTATTTCGGTAACTATGCTAATAGAACTGTTATTTATGTGATATGTTTTCAGTGATTCCAAAGGATTATTTTTTTGAGAATCTGATGTGGAAAAATTTATTTGAATTTAACATCATGCTATTTGAGTTGCACAATCTTACAATAGAGCTAAAGTCTTCCTGAACTGCGCTTATATCTTCAACAGATTTAATTTCTGTATAAATTTTAAGATTATCAGCATACATTGAAAATGTACTGTTTTTGATGTGCTTAAAGATGTCACTAATAAAAATTATGAAAATAATAGGACTTAAATGAGATCCCTGTGTTACTCCAGTTTTTGTATAATATATCCTGGATTCATATCCTTTGACAGGTACAACCTGAGGTCTATTTTCTAGATAATAGCTAAACCAACCCAACAATGATCCGAGAATACCATACGAATTTTATTTATGCAGGAATATCTTAATATCTTTGATGATGATGACCTTTGCCACGATGATGACTTTTCCACTTGATGATAATACATATTGATACATGTAGATAGATATATTTTGGGTGTTGATGTATCCCATCAACACCCAAAAGACAGAAATTGATTAGATAAATGATTTTTTATTTTTTGTTGAAAATATATGCCCGAAGCATTGTGTTTGAATTTCGGAGTGTGTAATATGACACTTTGCTTGCACTTTGCAAGCTTTGCTTCTAAATAATTCTACTTCTTTCAGTCTTAGAATACTAGGTAGATAGGTGCCTAAAGTTGATAGTTCACCAAACCACCTGAAGAGTAAGACCGCAATGTTGTGAAAAGATTTGAAAACACCGCAAAGGCTGAACATTGAAAATCAAAACAAGTTTGGCTCGTTTTGCTCACGCTACGTTATTTCTATGCAAAGGTTCTATTTCCGTGGAGGCAACGAACCTGGCTAATCTGCCTGCCTATTTCCAAGAACCCAATCTATTCAAGAGCAGTGACCGGATGCAAACACTGGCGTACCCAGATTCTACAGGACTCGATCATTTGAGATGAATATACTGGGTGGAATAAACGGATGGAGGGCAAGTGCCCACAATACTGAAAATAGCTGTAATTTATTTCAAAGGATAGATTTATTTTTTACAAGGAGATTGGAGATTTATATTATATTTGTTTTAAATTCAAAAATAAGTAAAATTGCATTATTTTTTTTTAAAAAAAAGCAGGCTTTTGCCGGGAAGATTAGATTCTAATGTCGTAAAAATACAGAGCGTAATTTTTGGTATTTACCCATCACCATCAATTAACAGAGTGGCTGCAATGGCACATGTGTAACTTGTAACACTGTAAAACTAACTGACACTAGTTTCCGCGACCCGCCTGGAAAATCTTGGAGTCCATAACACACAACCAAACTGAATCAGTTCTAGTCTTGTCTTTTGTTTCTGTATGACCTTGAATTAAAGTTTATCTTGCCAATGCGAGCCATAGCCTTGGGTAAGCGATTCTACAGTTAGCTATCACAATAGTTGCTGCAATTGACTCAAAGGCAAGGTTCATCTGAGCTATCAATGCAAAACTTTTATATGGCCTCAAACAAAACCCAATCCGCTTTGTATCCCCAAACCCGCCTAAGCGGTTTCCATGTGAATGCTTCCATCTCTTCAGAACATTGACGTCACAGCCGCTGTAGCAATACCATTGTCAAACACATATTTAATTACCATCGTGTGCAGTGCGGCACACACAATCTTCTCACAAAACCGACCTTACTGCAGCTTCACTTTACTGCAAAAGCCAGTCTTATCGGTTTGGGATAGGAGTTGTTTTGGGAGAGTTTTTCGAAGGTGGTTAGGATGCTTTGGATGTAGCGTGAGGGGTGAATTTCGGACGATCCTGCGTTGTAGTACGCTTGCGCTAAAAACGTAGAACGTTCAGTTGAAGAGTGGCGGCGCGCCGGCTCGCGCGCTCGCCCGCCGGTCGTATGCCTCCCTGCCATCGCTGGGATCCCCATAACATCACTAAAACTAACGCTAAAAACTCCCGAAAAAGCGAGAAAATGCTGTAGCAACATTCCGTGTCAATTATAGGACAGTAGACGAGGAGTCCGCTAGTCTTTGTCTTCCCTTAGACCTGGGTGTTTGATCAGGTGAGTTGTTGGGGAGGTCGAAAGCTGCCCTTGGTAAATGCCAAGTTGAGCACGATCACGGTGCTGGTCAGATCGCGTGCCTGCACGTAAATCATTCAGAAAATTGTCGATGTGGTGTGTGTTTTTCACGTTGCCAGTGCAGCAATTTCCCGTAATAGAAGCGAGACATGCTAATGTTTAAACAAACAATGACGGTGAGGGTCGGAATTGTTAAGTACCTATATGATTGCATAAACTATGCATATCTAATGGATTAGACAATTATAGTACCTTCATACCATTTATCTGCTTACCTACCTCCAATATATTTTTAATCCAAAACAAGAGTTCTTAGTTGTGTGATCAGTCACACAAATAAGAACTCTTGTTTTGGATAGTTCAACACACCTATCTTAATTCGTACTTATGCCGTCAGCGGCATAAGTACGAATTAAGATAGGTGTGTTGAACTATGAACACCGAAAGCTCGTTAAAAAAAATACACCGTCCCTTTTAACTTTCAGTTCGGCCAAATGCAATAACTCCATCACGAAAGGCGTTAATAAAACCATAATAACGTTGATTACAGACCACTTACAGACCATAACAAAATTGTTATGGTCATCATAAATATGATGGCGTTGATAAGTTGATTACGAATATCGATCTACCAAAAGGGGGTGCAGTAGAAAAATTACAAATAATTATAATTAGGCATCCCATTAGGCAACTTAATTTATTTGATAGGGTTAAATATGGCCAGAATATGGCCACTGACTACATACATCTACTTGACCACTGCTGAACGCAGGCCTCTCCCGATAAGCGTCCTAATGGCTTTTATCATATGGAGGAGTAGTGCCCATAATCCCCACGCTGGGCATGACAATGACTAAGTACTACCTACATATTTTGGACATGCTAAAAGTTTTGGTGACCTCTTTTTAGGGTTCAAACGGGTTACAACGGAACGCTATTACTAAGCCTCCGCTGTCCGTCCGACTGTCGCAGGGTTCTATCTCATAAACCGTAAGTGGTAGACAGTTGAAATTTTCAAAGAATGTGTATTTCTCTTGCCGCTATTACAACAAATAATTATAATAAAATAAAAATACAAATTAAAGGGGCTTCCATACATAAAACATGATTTTTTCGGTTATTTTTGCTCTTCGTTTGTCAAGGCTGTATCTCTTGAACCACAATAGACATATGAAAATTTCTATAAATAAGTAACATTTCAACTGTGATATTAACAAATACTAAAAATATTATAAATTTGAAAATTTAAAGGGGTCTCCGAACAAGTGAAAATTTGTTGTTCTTTGAAACAGTTGCCTGGTTTTTACTTTACGGAACCCTTCGTGCGCGAGTCGATTCGCACTTGGCGGTTTGTTTATACAAGCCATTATAAATCATCAAACGCCAATATATCGTAGGCGCATAGGCGTTTGACGATTTGCGTTTATTGGATTTATTTACCGCAAAATTTCAGCTCGATCAATTCAGTACTCTTTTAATTTTTTTTTTATGTGAATAGACTTTCGTTTGACCATAATCTCACCTAATCGTAAGTGACGATGTGGCCGAAGGTCTAGAAGACACCTATTTACAATGGACTTCTTCCACAAGTGCACAAAAAATTCGATTCAAGAGAAAATCATTAACACCTTATTTCTTCAGATAGCTCAATTGTTTCAATTGTAAATACTAGTTCTAATTTGTTTCTATTATTTGATTGTAATTTTCCTTACTTCTTATTTGATAATAATTTATACCTACTATAAAAATTTAACTTGTCTTAGTGCTTTTTGTAAGCCTACAGAAATAAAGTTATTAAAATTAGAAATCTGCTCTCGTCTTGAAGAGACCCAGGTTCGGCGTTGCGGCGTTGACTACGCACAAACATCTTCACATAGGCGAAATTTAAACTTTCGCCTTCATAAAATTAGTAGAATTTCAATTATCTAGTACTACCTATAACACAAACTTTGCTTAGTTTGAGGCTAGATGCTGTGTGAATTTCGCCAGAATTATTATTTATTTTATATTCAGCAATTTGACATAACATTTACAACCAAGTCTTCCGTGACCACAACACATGACCCGACAGATCAAAACGAATGATGGGGTTTTAGATAATCACTTTTTTGTCCCAAAGATAAAACAAAGTGCTTATTCCAGAGCTTAAGCAAGATTAACATACAAAACACCACATCCATAGATGAGGGAGCGTAGCCAGGGAAGGTCAAGGGGGCAGTTTTAGATATGTCGCCGCTGGATAGTAGAATAGCCCGTTTGTAGAATGGCTAGGCCGCATACAAAACAAACGCTGGTTTTTTGAAAAAAACTAATTAATTACATACGACGATATCTATATGTTATTCCAAGTCTAAAACTAGATCCATGTAGAATTTCATTCGAATTAGTACAGTAGTTTTGGCGTAACATACACCCAAAGTTTCGCATTGCACTATTTCATGATATTTATATGATAAATGATATGATAGAGTGACTATGGCTTGGAGCTAAATAATACTGTTTTAAATATTTAGAACTATTTTTTTTTGTTCAACGGGAAGACGAGACTGCCATCAAAGCGCCAAAGGCTTTGATAGGCAAATAAACGATTTGCCCCTAATTCCGGTCCTGTGTCACGCTTCGAGAACATTGTAAGCCGCTTATCCAGTTATGAAGGGCTGAAGGGATTCCGCAAAGGGAATGATTAATGAGACACCTGACGGTTCTCTATTTCGTGCTTATGCTAGAATATATAAGTACTTGAAATTAAATAAGAGCATCACAGGTCACATGGACATATCAACATCAGTAGAAGCCCGTATCCTGCTGCACCACTCTCTTCTCTCTCTCCTTATTCCACTGCTACATTTAGGCCTCCTCTAATTTGTGTCACTCAAATCAGTCATTAGGTTTTTTGGCAATCCTCGTTATATCATTGAAAGCTATAGATAGAGGAATGTCCAAAAAATATTACCTACTAAACTCGAAACAAATAATCAAACAATATTTTTGAGTCAATCCAAATGAATCAACAGTCTGCTACAATACAAACTCGTTAGTCCCATTACATGTTTTCATTAAGGTGAATTGATTTGTAAAAAATTTTGCAATTTGATTTGTAAAAATATAGTATAAAACATAGTATTTACCTTTTCTGATAAAATGAAACGATTTAAAAAAGTATATAGCTACGAAAATAATAGGAGGTAATAAAAAAAAATAGTTCAGACTTCAAGGGTCCATATAACCTGATATAATAACTATCCCAAAACCGCAGACGCTACAGAATCAGCTACACCAAACCGATGAAGTAAAAGTTAACAAATCAAAGTTATTGCCAGAGAGAGACACAGTAAAATAAAAAAAATCAATAAATTTTAATAAAAAATATCCATCTAACAATTTTGGAGTCGTAATTACGACAGAATATAAACCTTTATAGTTTATATTCTGTGGTTATAATGGGCCTCAATTTGACTAAATTTTCTCAATGTTCCCTTTTTTTTTCTCTTCGCAATTGTTCTCCCTATTGCTTCCTTTTCGCTTAGACTTATAGCTATGCTCTTAGCACTACGCTCACAGCTCTCCTGTGGGCCCTTAAACGTTTCTATTCAGCATGTTCCTCTTCCAAACTAATTGCTTACATTTACATTCACGTGGATGGTACAAACAAAACTGAACCTTGGGGTGAACCTTTCGATCAAAAACTTAAACATAATATCAACACATTTACTAATTTCCTGAACTTTGAGAAGTTCACGTGACGTTTGAAGTTGTTTGAAGCGTGTGTGGGTGGGTAAATTTTAATTCAGCGATTACGAGGGATGGTTAGTATGTACTTTCTCATTTCCTCGTAATATTTCTCCACCCTTCAAAAGTTTCATCCATGACAGAAACAGAGTTGCGTAATTTGTATGGGTAGTACATAATGAAGAGATTTTGACTGTTGGTGAGTTATATTATAGGACCAAATATCGTAGCAACCTAAGTTCCTATACTTTCTCTCAGTATAGAACATTTTGGTATTGTCCACCTTTGCATATGTTTATGTGTATAATGTTACAACCATCCGATCGAATGAATGAATGAATGAATGAACCCTTACATGAAATTAACAAAATAAATAAATAAACAAAATTTTGTATCTTATATGGAGCGATTTCTCCCAGAGCATCCCATCGTAGCTCCCAAACGAATGAACCGAATTTGGTTAAGTTTATTCTTGGAGAGGTTACTTCATCGATTTTGTTCCTATTCCTAGCTATATTTCATGAAAATCGGTTCAGCTGTTACGTTCGTTTCATTTTACTTAACCCATCGTAAAATAACCTGCAAAATGTGTCATCCTAGAGCCGTGGGAAAGTGCGACTGAGAAATTTAATATTTATGGCCCGCTGCTTTTATAAACTAGAGTAGCGGCATTAACTTGTTGTTTTTACTAAAATTGTACAAAAAATATTGTGAAAAAAACTGTAATTCGGTGAACAATTTTTTTATTGTACTGTAAAAACTTTTAAAACATGCGCTTAGTAGAAAAATAATAATGACTCTGTTAAAGTATTTAACAAAAGATATACCATCATTATCATTGTCTTCAGCCTATACTAGTCCACTGGTGGACATAGGCATCCCCAAATGAGCGGCAAAACGCCTCGTCTTCAGCTTGACGCATCCTTTCGCCTGCAGTCTTTCGCAGATCGTCATCCCAAATGGCCGGAAGGTGTTCCACACTACGATAACCTTAAAATAATAAATAAATCATCATCATCATCAACCTATATTACCACTGCTGGACGTAGGCCTCCCCTAATGAGCGCCATAGCGCTAATAAATAATTAATAAATAAATTATTCTGGACAATTCACATAGCATTGTCTAGCCCCAAGCTAAGCACAGCTTGTGTTATGGGTACTAGATAACTGATATACCTCTACTTAATATAATGCATTACATACAAAGATATTTTTTACTATACATAGAAAATACCCAGAACACCCGTAAAAAATATTTACAGATCGTACAAACATTTTATTAAGTACATCAATCATCTAGTACCCACAACACAAGCTCTGCTTACTTTGGGGCTAGATGATGCTGTGTGGATTGTCCAGCAGTACTTATTTATTTGTCCCAAGGCGGGAATCGAACCCGCAAACCTTATAAATATGCCCTTACTAGCTGCTACAAGGTTCGCACACTATTTACCGAGATAGAAAGTAGCCTATGTCCGTTCCCGGGATACTATCTATCTCCATGCCAAATTTTATAAAGGTCCGTTAAGCCGTTTAGGCCTGAAAAGGTAACAGACAAATGGACAGTTACTTTCGAATAAAAAATACTTTATAATAATGGATTGGATAGTATAACCGTTTAGCCCGTGTTAATAACCAGGGGGTCAACTGAACTTTACTTGAGAAAATCGTGCTAACTCGGTATTACACTACTACACGTATTTTTTATTTTTACAAAACTACTACAAAACTAGGACTGTGTGCAATCAATTTCCACGCGGGCAAAGCTACGAGGCGCAGCTAGTATTTTCATATATTTTCAACGTCACATAACTGCTAGGTAAAAAATGGAGAAGGGAAATAATTAAGAGAGGTTTAGGTAGGTACACCTTTTAATTACCTAAACCTCCTATATGAGGGCTATTACAAAAAGAGCGAGAATTTCTAGATTCTTGCTCCAAATTGACAAAGAAAATTACAAATCAATAATAAAAACAAATTAGAACTGATATTTATATGGATCAGTTGAGCTACGCCGGCGCCGGCGCAATGAATTAGGTAGTCTTTTATTCAATTCATTAAACAAAACTTAGCAGTGATTTAAAAAATAGACCTAATATTGTCGTTCAAGCAAATGTTGACAATTATTTTGGTTTAAATATTATATGAATAATGATGTAGAACTTAGGAGATATTGTGCTTTGTTTCAAAGCCTATTCGGATTTTTTTCTCTCTTTACATAAAGGCATATAACGAAAATGTATTCTATAATTATTCAAGTATAGGATATTCGTAACAAGGAAAAAAAACTTTTGGTGGTCTTTATTCAATAGAATCTACAAATTAGAGCTCCCAGAACAGGTGGCCGAGAGTTTTTGCCTAAATTCTAACTGACAATAACTATATATAAAAAATAAATTTTCTTAAACTAAAATTTGTTCTATTATTATTATAGTAGAGAAATTGAACTATTATTAACAAGTAATTATTATTTGCAGCAACAAACGAAAATCATACAATTTGGACGATGAAACTGTACAATTTCTCGTTTTTGCTTATAAGCCTCCTTAATTATTTAATGCCTTGCGATCCTGATAACTTTCACAAAAAGGTTGTCCTAATGATATTAATGATATTTGTGTGATATTAATTAAGATCTAGGAATATTAAACTGTTTTGTGAGGGGCTGAAGGCTTATAAAATATTAAGAGTTAGTAGAAAAAAATCGCTTGGTTCACTATTTACTACTTTAATGTACTATTTACTACTTTTATTTGTTTATTTATTGCATAAATGTTGATTCATACTACAAACCCGCGTCTTGTCCACTACCCGCCACTACGCAGCTAAGGCCTCCAATTACGTGTACTACGAATGTCTCATTCACAAAACTTCATTTAGTTCCCGGAGAGCCGATGAGGGTAATCGAATATCGATTGCGCTTATCCACTTCACTTTGCATTTTATTGCATGAAGAGAATCAGAACGTCCCGAATTGAAAAAAGCGCCCAATTTAATCCATGTGAATTATTTTAAACACTGCAATTGAAAAAAATATGTTTTGTTGTAGTAAAGTTTATGTTTGTTGCTGAAACATCAATACTTATTTATTGGTTCGATTCCCGCCTTGGGACAAATGTTTGTACGATCTGCAAATATTTGTTCCGGGTGTTCTGGGTATAACATAAGTAGTATAGTATATATTATAGTATAAGTATATAATATAGTAACCATAACACAAGCTCTGCTTACTTTGGGGCTAGATGATGCTGTGTGGATTGTCCAGCATTATTTATTTATTATTATTTATTTATTATTATTGGTGAAGTACATAAGACCTTTTATTAACAAAGAAAATTACAATCAAATGATAAAAACAAATTAGGACTAGTATTTACGATTGAAACAATCGAGCTAATTGCAGGCTGTTGCAAACAATTTACAGAAAGCTCAATTGCTTCAATTGTAAATACTACTTATAATTTGCACAGTGCATAATTTTCAGTCAACTGTGGTGGGCCACCACTGCTGCCTGCTGGTTAAATACAGCATCAAATCAAATGTATGTATGAAATCTAAATTTCAGTCAAAGCGCATACGAAACTAAGACCCACTTGAAACGATTTCATATGTCTAATTTTGATTAAATTTGACGTATTTGTATGGTTTGATAATACACTATAATCAGAACTAAGCCAGTTATTTATCGCTGTGCGTTAATAAAATATTTTATTATTGGTATTGTTATCGAATCGACTTGAATCCTACTCTCTATTGTTGTTTTTTTTAATAATTCTTTATTGACAAAGAAAATTACAATTCAATAATAAAAACAAATTAGAACTAGTATTTACAATTGAAACAATTAAGCTAACTGCAGACTGTTGCAAACAATCTACAGGTAGCCCAACTGATCCATATCAATTCCAGTCGGAAGCGTTCCCAAGTCGCTGGCTGCATTGCCCCGCTGTATGGCAATGCTGATGCGCTGCTCCATATACCCACCAGCCCTCGGGTCACGCGTCGCGTCGACCAGACGCTCAGATAACTTTTTAAAAACCCGGAGAGCCTCGGTACACCGCGGACATAGGGTCTCGACCCCAATGGGAGCAAATGTGTAGGCTCTGTCGAGACCTGCATATTTGCGTCTCTTGAGATCTTCGGCTAAATCTGCCGCCGCACCAGCCCTTACGGATGTCCTCGGAAGATGGGAAGGTGCAAGTGTGTCGACGCATGTAGCGTCCCACACAATGGGCCTCTCCAACTCCCATGGGACTAGTGTCACGCGACCATCGTCACGCAACAGACCATTCGGTTCGAGAATAGCTGGTACGTTAGCGGTGACAAAGACCCGCCGGATGATGTCGTTAAGGCTGGCATTACGAGATATCCGACTGCCGCCGGCTAGTACACGATAATCCGTGATGACCAAGCTGTTCGACAGCAGAACCGCACTGGCATTGATGAGGCGCGCAACACATTGCACCCAACCGAAGACATGTTGAGATACGGAAAGTTACGGGATCCAATAAATAATAACCTTTTGTTATTGAATTTAATTTGTTATAGAGGTATAACAGAATCAAATTAGAACCAGTATTTTATTATATCAGTAATCTAGTACCTATCTATAACACAAGTTCTGCTTAACTTGGGGCTAGATGATGCTGTGTGGATTGTCCAGCAATATTTATTTATTATTATCATTATTTATTTACAATTAAAACAGTTGAGAATTCTGCAGACTGTTCCAAAAAATGTAGAGGTAGATCATCTGATCCATATCAATGCCAATCGGAAGCGTCCCCAAGACGCAGGCTGTATTGCCCCGCTGTATGGCTCTGGAAATTTCACTTGTTAAAAATTACCCCTAAATCTTTACATTTAGTATTAGGAACCCCGTTTCCAGAACTTCGCTTCACAAAACATACCAAGTACGAGAGGCATATACCGTGTGAAAATTTAAATGAAACACCTAAAACGCCGGATATACATATGTAAACACTTCCTACATTGCGGCAGTTTTGCTCGTCCAATACCATAATTTGTCGGACAGTGGCAACTGCGGCGTGACGTCACTACCGCACTGCCCAACTAGCCTGAACTTTGTTCACAAGAACAACTTGTTCTGTTCACACGGAACAAATTGGTCAAATGGAACATGAACTTTAGGTCTGACTTTTTGCCCGCTGAGTTGGATCGGACAATTTAAGAGCTCATGCTGAGTTGTAAGGAGCTAAGAGAAAAGTAGTTTTAAAAAAATTTATTTTATAGTTTTGAATTTTACTTCATACAAATTTTATTGAGGAAGATCCTATTTTGCTATTTTTGTAGGTACCTACTTTTGCGCTAAGGAAAGTTGATACTTACTAGATATTATAATTTATTAAAGTTTTTATTCGCATCACTTTTTGTAGCCCAACTAGGAAAAATAAGGTACCCATGGTATAATCATATACTACGCCAGGTATGGCATTCCGAGACATCACGGTCACGTAGATGAGAAAAGCCCTACGTCATCGACGCCATCGGCGAATGAGAAGACGAATCTGTTTCCTGGTGTTACCAGTAGCGTAAGATCGTAACCCCCCGAGCTTTATAAATTACCCGTACGAAACTGATAAAATTATGTGGTTTAGTACTAACCAATTATTTATCACAATTACCCGTGTTTAACAACTGTTTTGACTGATCTAACAAACGAAATTGACGATTGAAATTTTTATGTATTTTTTGAGTTGTTTTTTGTTTCCCAACCTTATGTTTTGTTGAAATAAGTGGCAACCGGACAGTGACGTAACATGTGTCACACCCGGAGTGCCAGACCTTGTTTTCTTGGATCATGAAGGTACCTGAAGGTACCATGAGGCCTTCCTAAGGGAGAGATACATATTGAGCAAATTATTCAAAAAACCTACATCGATTGAGTATTATTTTACAAAGTTCTACAGTTATACTAATATATAAATATATAAATTACCCTAGCCGTTCAAATGGCTAGCGTGAATATACCAATTTTTTTTTAAAGTGAAGGGCGTCCCGTAACCTCTACTTCAAACCAAGGTAACAACTTAATTGCTATTGCATATAAACGAACTACTATGCAATGCAAAAAGTGCTGTGAACGCAAAAAATACTTGAAAACCAAGACATCAGCGACATCTTGAAAAAACTAATCAATTTGATCTGTCACTATTCGATCTCTCCTTAAAAATTAATTGATTGACTCAGCATGAAAATAAGATTAATTACTTCAACCATTAGTAATTCTTATTTTCTCACTCAAGTCTAGTTTTTAAAACTGTCTTGTTTTTAACATTAGTCTGGTCTATAGAAGCTAGTCTTATTCACTATAGCTCAAATTCATGCGTAAACATTTTAATCCAACCAAATTTTATTAATATTTTTTTTTAATATAATAGATAAAAAGTCTATGTATTTTACAATAAGCTTCTGCACAAACAAACGTTATTACCTAAAGTGCTCATTGAATGAATTAATTAATTAATTAATGGATGAATGAATAAATAATCACTTTATTGCACTTAAAAAATAACAAAATAAAAACCTTATATCTACATATAACACAAAATCAGTACAATAGGCGGCCTTATCGCTGAGAGCGATTTCTCTTTCATTGAATGCTTATACGCCCACCACGGTAGATTTCCTTTCTTTTTATGGGAAAAAATTTGCTCTAAATTTGAGATGGGCCTTTTATTGTATTGTATTGTATTCATTTATTACAGATAATTAAATAATCCATATTACACATACACAAAATCAAATAAAATTCAAAATTACACAGTCAATAAAATAATAAATAAGATAAGTGAAATTAAGTTACAAATTTCAAATTTTAATTACTAGAGTAAATTAGATTCAATTAAATTACATACAGCTATCATTCAGTCCGTTTATGTTGTTATTGTTGCATTTATAATTATAATTACATGAACAAATTAGAGACTGGAGAATCCTTTTTAACATCCGTGTAGCAAAGAAGTTTCCAAAATTCACAGAAATAAATCAAGAAGATACAAAAAAAATATAAGTATACCTAAATGTGTCCAATGCTTGTTTACAAAACAGTATTTTTTACGGAACCCTAGCACCTATCTACTAGCTGGTAACCATAGGAATAGGACTAAAGATGCTAATATTCTGACGATTGATGATTGACGATTGACGACCGATGTGGCGCGGCGGGCGAAGGTCCGCCTGCGACGCAGAAGGTTGCGGGTTCGATTGCCGCCTTGGGACAAATGTTTGTACGATCTGCAAATATTTGTTCCGGGTGTTCTGGGTATTTTCTATATATAATAAAAAATATCTATCTATGTTATATATTGTATTAAGTTTATCAGTCATCTAGTACCCATAACACAAGCTCTGCTTACTTTGGGGCTAGATGATGCTGTGTGGATTGTCCAGCATTATTTATTATTTATTTATTATTTATTTATTCTATTGACAGAATATTTTTTGTATGGCCAATAAGTTAATACCAGTAGCTATTTTTATAGTTAACTGACTCGTTTAGTAAAGACTATTAAGTGACCGAGTTACATTAAACCTTTGTATCATCCACAGTGTAGACTTCCATGGTATCATCGTTACCGTGTCACTGTGTCAATAACCGCTTGACTAATGTCTAATGGAAGGCTAGTCCACCCGTAGACCTACATTTCGTGCTTTAAACACAGTTTATTTATAAGTAATTCGATTCGGGCGCCTAGTCAACCTTTAAATAGCAAACAGTTAAAGGTAGGAAAGTAAAAGACACGTTAAAATTAGCCGTAGTTATCCATTGCTTGGTTCTTTATTGATAAACGTAAAATTGGTAAAACTATGAAAAATCCAACCCACCAATCATACAAAAGTTGCGTTTTGAACCAGAGTTGGCGCGAGTGTCTTTTGTTTTTCGGATACTGTGCCAACAGATTTTAGCGAAGTCACTTCTATGAAAAACAAAAGACGATAGCGGACTGAGCTATAGGATCCAAGAAGCAGCGCGAGCATATTTTGGAAAGCCTTGGAAATCGTAAGGTAAACGGGGCAAACGATCCGTTTAAAAACTTCAAAAATCTACTCTTGAAAAAGTAGATTAAACTGTCCTTACTTATAAAATTCTACTACATCTCAAACGAAACCGCCACAACTCTAGACTGCGTGTGCAGCGGAGCATCAAATGAGCCGCTGGGTTTCAATCCAGTTACCCAGGATGCAGCGGCAATAGAGCGAAAACTATTCAGTACCTCCGGGACCTAAATATTCACAGACCTACATTAAAAAGCTAGTCTTTTTGCAAGATAAATCTGAAAAATCCCACATTTTCAATCAAATACTTGACGTTTACATTTTTGATCATTTACCTCTTCCATTGATCCATCTTGGCGTAAACAGTTCGTAAAAAAATCGTGACCCCTACGTAGGCGTAGGCACAGCATAGACAATTCGCAATCCCCGCGTAGGCCAGGCGTAGGCATTTCGTAGACAAATTCTTATACTCAAAGTTGGCCTGGAGTAGGCATTTCGTAGACAGTTCGTAGGTCCAGCGTAGGCTAGTAGCAGATAATTTGTAACTTAACGTAGCACCGGAGCGTAGGCATTCTGTTAACAAATTGTAGACCTCGTGTAGGCCAGGCGTAGGTATTTCGTAAACAACTCGCCAAACCAGCGTAGACTCGATGTTGACTATTCGTAAGACCAACGGTAGCCATGGCATAGACAATTCGTAATCCTGCCTAAGTCAGACCTAAGCATGTCGTAGGTAGACCGGCGTAAACTTAACGCAGGCTATAAGCTTTTTGTAGACAATTTGTAGATAGACCCAGCATATTCGGCGTAGTAGGCATTTTGCAGACAATTGCATGAGACATAGGCGTGACGTACGAACTTCCGAGCTAGACTTAGCGTAGGCTTGGCGTAGACTATTCGTTAGACATCGTAGGCTTGGCGTAGGCATTTCCCCTACGTAGGCCTGACGTAGCCATGCTATAGACCTATCGGAGTTTATCAAGATAAGACATGCAATCATGTAATACTTCTCCAGTTGTTTATCAAAGTCTTGAACGCACAAGCGAGAAGTTGCGGCGACTTGATAGACACATCCCGGATTGGGAATTAAAGTTGTAACGATGATAGAATAGTCTGGAAACTCAATTTTAGATGAAAAAAGTCTAAAGTTTAATTGTGTTAGAAGTAAACGAATTTTATACAAATGTTAAGCTACATATTAAATAGTAGTTCAAACAATTATTGAGTTCCTTGAAAAATGTATGTACCGTGATAACAATTAAGACATTACCAAAGAACTATGTATGATACACTTATGATACACCTACAACTACAATTAGCCCGATGTGTCCCACTGCTAAGCAACTGCTGGGCTAAGGCCCATATGCTACACCTGTATCATTATTATGCAAAATGATAAATTCTTCATTTCAAATGTTAGCAACCTCGCCAAATGGAAAAGTGCTCGGAGTGCAAAAGGTCATGTAAAAGGATGCCATGCATGAGATCTTCTGTTTTATGAAAGCGATAAGTTTGTTAATAGGTATATCAATGTTACTTTTCCATTATTTTTTTTTTGGTCTGTAGTATCATCAATGATTTACTTTTTGGTGTGAAATGCAAATCTGTCTGACGCTCTGTCTGTCTGTCTGTCCATCTGTCTGCCTGTTACCATTTACTGCTCAACGGTCCTTCACGAAATTTGGCAAGAAGGTAGATGGGGTAGATGGTATCTTGGGGAAAGTTAGGATACTTTTTAACTCATTCGCAGGAGGTTATTCTTTATAATTACATATGCCTTAGCAAAACAAGCAAAACACCGACAATCACCCCCAAAATACCTCGAAAACGCAGACCTCTTTAAGTACCAATCGATTATATCGCAACCAAAGAAGGATATCGAATTTGAGATTCAATATGGTCGGTATAAGCCGGTGCCAGCCCACTGATAGATGCGACTCGGTATCGTCTTCAAAAGGTTTGATCGCAGGGTATTATAGTATATATTTGTACACAACGTGTACAACACAATGTGTAGTTATGGTAGGGATAGGTAAGGTACCTTCTTCTTCGAGGCTCGTTTTAGACAAACCACATCCAAGGTTTCTACACGATAATGTGTGGTTTGTCAATACAAAAACCGTTAGCTAGGCTTGCTTTAGAACAACCTTCATGGCAGAAAGTCTTTCGGTAAGACTGGTGATGACATAGTTTTCAACGATTTCTATTAATTTTGATGACACTTTAGGACTTCCTCATAACAGATAGGGGGCTTGGCCATTATCACCATGCTTGGTCTGCATATTCGTGATCGCAGTGGAGGTGTTAATAAAATACACAAAAAGAAGCTGCTGCCCTTCCTCAAGATTCTCCTAGATTATTTCTGGATCTTACGACATCGACACGTTGGCACTATATGCATTAATTTTTCTCCACTTTAAAGGTGCTACTGCCCATTCCTTGATGAGATTATTTAGTAACAGTTTATTTGCCTATCTTGCGTATCTGCCCTGCTTTGTAATTTGGAGTTTCTCTTAAACTAAAGTCCACAGTGGTATTCATCAGCATTTTTTGGTAAATTTATTACTGTTTGCTTCCATGTTAGAACAATCCTGATCGCAATAAATAAACGTCACATTAAACACGTATCTCCTGGCAATTACCCCATTCATTCAAATTGATAAACAACAGAAAGCAACGCGTCTGGGTCCCGAGAGGAAGCTATCAATCAACTCTTTCGGCACTTAGCTCTATTTCTGGACGAAAATTGCCTTCGTCGTCGGTATTGGCATGCTATCAACTAATTTATGGCCGTAATTGGGCGCGAAACGATGGATTAGTTCGGTAATTGCAACACTTTGTCTCTGTTTAGGCTCGTTTCTAATCGGATGGGAGCGTGGGGTTTTTGCGTCGTAGCGTTTTTATGTAACCAATAATTGGGCTGGAGCAGAGGAAAATAGAAAGGTATGGATAAAAGGGAGGTAGGCATTTGCGCAGCAACGAAACAGAACAGGTTTCAAAAAATTTTAGATTTTTTACCCACCTATACTAAGTGTGAAAAATG
Organism: Eupithecia inturbata; assembly: GCA_963662085.1. Lineage (NCBI taxonomy): Eukaryota > Metazoa > Arthropoda > Insecta > Lepidoptera > Geometridae > Eupithecia > Eupithecia inturbata. The sequence goes on from OY759195.1 coordinate 9,757,641, forward strand.
TCACTTATAGTAAGTGTACTTAAGTACACACACAAACCTGCAGTTACTAAGTATTTCCTAATTGTTTTTCTTTTGTTACAGATACAAATGGCGCTCTAACAAATAAGTTACATAGGTCTATTATAAAAGCAATAATTAAACTTAGAAACCCCGTAGCGTAGTACTCAACAAAGCGTAGTGATAAGTTAAACAGTTTTTCCGCGATAAAAGTTACTCAAAATGGATGTTTCTGGTGTGTAATGTGGTGATGGGAAAATGCCGGGGCGAGGTGGCGGTAGTACTTTGATGCGGCCGTTCGTGGTACTGGCCTTGCCCGGGATGTATTTGCTGTTTAAGTACAATCAGTACCGCCAGCAGCAAATGGAGACCGCGCGACGGAGGGTTACTGAGCGGGAGCTGACCCATCTCAACACCAAGATTGTAAGTCTAACTCTTTTGTTGATATGTTTGATTTTTCAGTACTTACATATCTTTCAATCTTTTGCATTCGACTTTGTAGGACCTGCTCGTCGGCACAGGCCAGTATAAGTAACACAGAATAAACTATACAGTTCCTACTACGTAACACAAAGGCCTCATTTTCTTACACGGTTTTTGTAAACACTTATTTACTAATTTAACAGGGTGTGGATAAAAGTCCTAAGAATACCTTTATATCCATTTAAGAAACGCTGTAGCGGTGTTGTTTCTTATAACATTAAATATTTTCTTAAATCCATTTATAAGCACGTCACGTCGGGCCCACATTTTGGTTTTGGTGTGATGAAAAGCCAACCCTGTGATGACTGTATCTAGGTAACTGTTTATAGTCTACCTACATTGAGTGCCAAACTTTTCTGTTTATAAGAAATTTAAAAAATCGTAAATAAATCTACTTCGACGGGACTTGAACCTTCAACCTTCCCTCAGTACGGGATGCGCTGCCAATTGCACTACGAGGTCAAGTGACGAAGGAGTCGAAAAACCTTGGGACTTCCTTCGGACTCTAGCGACGTTATTCTGTTTATGTGGCCTATATTGTTTGTTTCCTTTATTATTTTTCTTAGAAATTCGTACGTAAATGGCTGCCGGTTAATTCAGATAATATATATTTATCAGTGCATCACTCATACCATCTGCATTTCGATAGCGTAAGACAATGAACTAATGAGCAGCGAAATTATACTATGAATTTACGAATAATCAACACACGAATACATCTGACTAAATCGACCTACTGTTGAGCGTCAGATTAAAGTGAATTTCTGTTGTAATCAGGCTTAATTGACAGAGTTTACTTAGAAAATAACTCGCTAAAATTATTTCGACAAAAATACCGGTGTCAAAAAGTTATGAAACACGAAACGGCGAATATTTGAAATGGAACGAAAGTATTCGAGTTGACCTCTCGATTGGAGTGCTCCGAGGGTTCCAATTAGGGAATTAACTAGCTGATGTCGGATAAATCTGGTTGTAGGGCTGACGGGTTGTAGGGCTGACGGGTTCTTGGACTCTGTGTTGTTAATTCAAACTACGTAGGTCTGAGTTTATCTGAGCTTTGAGTTTAAGAAATTTTAAAGCTTATGAAATATCCAAGTTTGCCTTGTGCTTCTGTGAAACGTTGTTGAACGTTGTTTTGAACAACAATTAAAGAAAAAAAATTATATATAAAGAATTTACCATCGGCCTCCGCACTAGGCAAAGCCTGTATCGCGGAGACCAGTAAGGTGAGTTTAACATGAGTAATTATAGACTCTTACATCAAACATGAAAAAATTAAAATCTAGGAAACAATGTAATCTACATATATGTATATATAAAAGAAAGTCGTGTTAGTTAAACTATTTATAACTCAAGAACGGCTGAACGGATCTCGGTGAAATTTGGCAGCGAGATAGATGGTATCCCGGGGCCGGACATAGGCTACCTTTTATTCCGGAAAAAAGCGTGCGAAGCCGCGGGCTGCAGCTAGTGTAATATAAAATGTGATATTTTAAGGGTTACTCTTAGCACAGTGAGAATAACAAAACATTCACCACTACCAAGTACTACGGAACTATTATATATAACAATACTTAAACTAGCTAAGTAATTGATTATCTTATTATTAGATAGGTACCATAATAGATGACTTATGAGAATAATAATTACCTACAAGAAAAATAAAAACACAATAATAGCATGAAACAATCATCTCATCATCGTCGTCAAACTATTCGAAGTAAATCTGTGGTAGAATCATAAGAGAGGCTAAGTATCCATTTGTTAGTTTGAGTGTTTAGCTTCAAGGCGAGATTTATTTTTAATGTCACAGTGTTTTGCAACAATATTATAGACAAAAGCAGGACAAAAGCTTGATTATTGAAGGGTTAGTATCATTTCGTCTAAAAAAGCAGCTGGTCTAATTAGCAAGTGCTCTAAAAAGCAGCTGGTCTAAGACAAACTGGTCTAAAACACAACTGGCAGATGGTCTAGAGCGCTTCTCGCCTAAAACGCAACTGGTCTAAAAATACATCTCGTTTAAACGCAACTGGTCTAAAACGCGATAAAAAAATCATGAAAGTGCACTGTTTCGCACATAATTTGGTCGAGATCTCAGGAACTCTGCTGTCTATTAAAATGACTTATGTTTTGATTCGTAGGAGATTACTAATTATTTGGTCCTTGAACCAGTTTCTTCATAAGTTGTGTAGTTTTCTTGTTAATAAGCAAAAACTAGATTTTTACGCTTACGCCGTTCTAAAACGTATGCTATGTCCCGCTCCTATGAACGCGAAATCCTATGCCTATCCTTCTCACAACATGGCGCGCATTGCGCCCTCTTAAGGTTGGTGTATGCCCCCAAGGCCTTGAGAACACAAAATAATTATCTGTACCCGTATAAATAACTTGTTTTATCCGTGAAATATTCAATTTGTGTATACAGTATTTTTCTTTTACTCAAATATTTGTCAGTGTATTTTACACAAATTGAACATTTCACGAATAAAACAAATTATTTATACGGCTACAGATAATTATTTTGTCTTCTCAAGGCCGTTGGGCATACACCAGCCTTAATCAATAGGTATTAATAATTGCAGTGCCGCTCGCTGCATAAGAATCGACCCTTCCTTCTCAAGTCCGTGGATGTCGTAAAAGTCGACGAATTAAACCTAACAGCGTAAGGGCAGCAGCTGCTATCTGATTTTACCAAGTAACTTTACCACTTTTACTGCATCACCTATATCTGCCTGCCAAGCATGGTAAGATTCTGAGGCATGCAGCAGTGAATGAATGAGTGCTGCTGAGGAGGCAATCAATAGAAAGATACGAAAACTAGAAGAAAAAATAATACTGTTTTTACATCATGTCAAAACAATCAGTTTTCCAAAAAGCAACGTATTAATTTCAATGAATTATCCCGTGTAATATTCAACTGTGTTCTCGAGTGGAGACCACGATTCGGCGAGGTGGGATGACGATCTGCGATGACGATCTGCGAAAGACTGCAGGCAGATGCTGGATGCGGCAAGCTGAAGACAGGGCGTTATGGCGCTTATTGGGGGAGGCCTATGTCCAGCAGAGGACTAAGATAGGTTGTTGATGATGATGATGATGATGAATATTCAACTTACTTGGCCTTACTCATGGCCCTTTCGGGTAATAATTAGTGATTATACCATAATGTAACTGAAAGTTCTGAAACGCCATCGATCGTTTCCCTCAGCAATCAGTCACGCTGCCAATCCGGATATTGCGTGCCAAACGGAAGCTGATAGGTAGGCTGCCGCCTGTCAACTAAGGTACCTAGATATAATTTAGGGCTTAGAGTAAATCCCTCTAATACCCAGGTACAGTTTTATCTAAAATTTACAATATAAACATTAAACAGTTGATCTATCTGCAGACTGTTGCAAACAATCAAGAGGTAACTCAACGGATCCAAATCAATACCGATCGGAAGCGTCCCCAAGACGCTTAAATTACTACGAAGCATAAATTAAATTGGAAGATAAACTTATGTAACGGTCTTATTTTCTTTTTTGATCGAGTGTACTTTTTACTATTACAAAAAAACACAGCCTACTAACACACCTATAAAATCCACGTGCTATTAGAAAAGGACGGAACCTTGTCAAAGTAAATGTCCGACCAAATTTGTTTCAGCTGATGTGCGGATTATGCCTAGTCAGCAAAAATTACTCGGGCATTAGTAAAAACCCCGCGATTCACACAAGCTCGATCAATACCTACCTAGATATCAACCCTTGGTTTCCATTTCCAGTGACCAGGGTCATTAGAATCACGTGATAGACCCGCCCCGTTCACCCGCGGACATGGCCCTGGTATTCGCCATGTGGACCTTGGAATAATGAGGGGTTATCACACCACATACCTGTACTGTTGACTGCTGGCTCGTGATTTCAGTCAGGTGATCCTGAACCTACAAGCAATTACAATCTTTGTTACAACAATCACAATAATATTATAAATGCGAATGTTTGGATGTTTAGATGTATGAATGTATGATTGTTACTTCTTCACGCCAAAACTATTGAACGGATTGGGCTGACTTTTTATCCCTTAAAACAGTTGCATGGGATAGAAATAACCTCATCCTATCTATTCGAAAGGCGGCAAAGGGTTCCTCGATATATTAAAGATTATTTATAGGGTATCTTTTTTTTTGTTTTTGTTTATTTTTATTTTTTTTGAAAAAGGTACGCGATAATATAATGTAATAAATAAGAATAATCTTTAATACGTTAACAGATCGCGAAAGTTTAAAAGATTCCTCAATAAGTGCGAACAAAGTGGGTCATTCCAGCGCACTTACTAACTGACGAAACGACTTTTAAATTTGAAACACTATTTAATTAAAAAGTTAGACCGCAATTCGTTTCAATAAGGGCATAAAAAAAGCACACATGCCGGCGCGGCATTGGCTATCCAAATTTAAAACAAGATCCGTCAAGTGCGAGTGGTTTCGCGCGCCGAGGGTTTCGAAAGTTTGTCAAGTATAACCAATATGTAGGTACCGGTTAGAGACTTTGCTATTTATTGAATACCTAAAAATTAAAGGTGGTTTAATTTATATTTCAGATGTACCGGTTTGCAAACATCGGAGTATACATATGTAGTTATAGTACAGAGGGTCTAAATATTAAAAAAAAAAATATTTTAAGATGAACAAACTGATATCAAACACGGTGAAGTGGGGGCTACTTCACCTTTTGAAAAAAAAATCTCCCCTTTTTGTAAATTTTTCAAAAACCGCCACATCTATTCTACTGATAAAAGTTATATAACGATGAAAATATTGGCCCGTACCTTAATAGTTACTGAATGACCACTAACTGGTTGTTGAAAAGACGATCTACCTTTAATAAGACAACGACACGAAGATTGATGAACCTGTGCGACCATTGTACAATAATGAATTTTCTAACTAAAATCAAATTGTGCTTACTTCATTCCACCAAATTGAGTTTACCAATTTCGTTCGAAGGTCTACGCAACTGGTAACCGTTTCAACGCTACAAATTATTAAGTAAATTAAACGATTCAAACTATTTATTGATATTGACCAATAGTCCAATAAAAGTGGACTATTAATTAAGAAAGCATGAGTTCTTAAGTTTCTATAACCAGTGATATTCCGACAACCCACTAAAATTAATTTATTTAAAATTAATGAATTTTTAAGAAATAGATATTAAGTGTATATACTAGTTGTAATTGTTTTATTCTGTTATTGATAAAATTAGTCTACATATCGAAACTATAGAAAAAATCCACTAAAACAAATAAAATTCCGAATCCATCGAGCATCCGAAATAGGTGAATAGGCCAATGGCAGAGGTTCTATAAATAAAGGCAGTGTCAAGGCGAGCCGTTACACTACCTTCATGCTTTTCCTCTCGATAGAACTAATAATAGTCCTCTATTCACAGTAGGCCTTTTTATTGAAAATTTGTTTCTGTTATAATAGATTCAAAACTCTTATGTTGATTGAGGTAGTGGAGTTCCAAAAAATTCGATCACTTATGAGGCCTTTTTGCGTAGATTTAGTATCCTACGTACAATACTTTCGCGGAAATACCTTTATCTGTGTCTTTGACAGACAAACAGACAGAAATATAGAGACCCGTGGGCACCCTTTGGGGAAGGAAGATGAACCCTAATATGTATGCTGTTACTATTAGCAAACCCAGCGTTTATTATTTTACCAAGCAATTTCCATCGTGTTCCGTAATCCGGCTTAATCCCATTAAAATTTCATCAAAGAGGTTATAAACTCAGTTGTTATTAAAAATACTGGCCATAATGAAATCTTTCGTAATACAAAATAAAAAGAGCACGACTATGGTAACACGTCAAATAATCGTCAATTAAATTTAAAAAATCACAACAGCAACAACATCCTCCAAAATTTTTGCAAAATTTTCAGTAAATAAAGATGTCCCGGTCATGCCTGCTGTCTAGGTCACGATGTCTGTTGACTACCCTTGCAAATAACTTCAAGGCAGATGTACTGTTAGGAAGGACATATGCCAAAAAGAGTTCGAACAAGGGAATCGATGGATGTAGAAGGGCGTTAGTAGATATTCCACCTGATGAGGATCCCCTATGTCCTGACCCTTGTGAAAGGTATGGAAAGAAACCCGGGATCCTACATAGGATAAAAATGAGGGTAGTCGAAGGGGGCACCAATTTTGGAGGTAAGTTATGTTTTGACTTGTTTAAATGGTTACGAAATCCTTAACTGACGAATTCAAATGATTTGGAATCAAAATCTTAGAAGATTTGTTTTTTTTTTGTCATTATTTAATTAAATACATTTGCGCTCTGATAAGCCATAAAATGTCTTGTTTTTAAACATTATGATCGGTCCATAAGAGTCCACAGCTGGACATATGCCTTTCCTAATAAGTGCCCGGACTTAAGCATGCCGCATCCATTTCCGCCAGAAAATCAGCGCTATGGCAGAATCTGCTCTGTCACACCATACCTATGCTGTGCTGAGTGGTGACCGATTTTGTCATGTTCTCATGTACAACTTTAATATTCATAGAGGAGAAGGTCTTTATGTGAATATTATACGTTAAAAGATTTAACAATCATCAGTTTATTCGTGCCTGAGTCTCTATTCAATGAAATTAAATTGTTTTATTATGTTATTCGTTTATTAAAAAAAGGGCCTATGCAGTACAGTGATTGGGATGTGAGGGTGGGTATTGTGACCCTTATTATAGACATTTCACACTACGTCATAAATGTTTTAAATAAAGAAATTATTGAATGATAACCTGATAAAATCCAAGTCACTAATGTTCACGCCTAGAATCAACGCAATCTTTGCATCCAGAATAACTTTTTAGCACAATTGCACAATGGCACAATTGTGGAATACAAACAAACAACGCGCACGGAAAACCTTTCGCCGGTACTCGTTACCACTTGCTTGAATAACTAAAAATATGAAAGGCTCATTGCGGCGGTTTTGGGTATAAATGACCTTATTCAAGTTATATACCATTTCAACTACTTTCTAAGCTGTTTGAATAAGGAAATATTGAAAGGGGCCAAAATACCTGAAGGAGCCATATTACCACCTTCTCCCAATATGTGCATAAATTGCAAATAATTTGACAAAATAAAACACATTTTTACACATGACTGATTACTTGTGTAATCAATTTAAAACTATTGAAATAATCATTCCCTTTAGCCTAATGTCGTGACTCCTGCTAAGCCAGCGTTCTTCTTGTAGCTCCCTTTCGGTTTATCTCGTGCAAGGATAAAGACAAGGACGTTATCAAGGAGGTTACGGTACCGTCGGCTAAAGAAAAGAAAGCTAAGGATAAACTAAAGGCTCTGCCGGCGCCTGAGAATAAAGTACAGATACCAATGCCCTGTCGTAGGGCTGGCGTGCAGGTGTGCGTGCTTGGTGCGGAGACCGCTATTGGGCAATACATCGCTCTATTGCTAAAACAATGCCCTGCTATAAATAAGTAAGTAATACTATTTATCTTATTTATCACTTGCTTTTCACGTTGCGCTTATAACGTAGTCTTAGCACTACAGCTATTACAGCAATCTTTATAAGCACATAATATAAATTCATATTTAATTTATTTTGGGTGGCTCTGCAATGTCGCCCAGACTTTTATGAGATTGATCTCAGAGGAGAGTCCACCCATCTTATAGTTACTTTTGTAGTTAGTATGTTGAAGGGGTTATAGGTATTTGTGTGGTGTTATTATAGCCGTGTGTCGCTGAACACGCCTTATCTCGTCACCCTGAAGGTGGCAGCTGAAAATCAGTGTTTGCTCATAGAGCAATATTATCACTGAACCAATTTGCCGCTGCTACACACACGTATTTTTGTTTAAGATAACCTTGTCTTGTATTGTTGTATGCTGAGTGGTGCCGGCTTAGAATTTGCATCACCCTAACTCATCCCGCGGGTGTCGTAAGAGGCGACTAAGGGATACCTACTGGGGGTGGGCAGAGGAGCCCCCTGCAGAACAATTCTACCACCGAACTGCGATCCCCAACCCGCATGCCCAGCGTGGGTATTATGGGCATTACTCCCCGTGAGATAAAAGCCAACAAGGCGCTTATCAGGGGGAGACCTGGGTCCAGCAGTGGACCAATATAGGCTGTAAAGTGGTGGAGTGTATTGTAGACAGGTACTTAGTGTCTAAGTCCTTTAAACTACTGTAAAATCGTTAAAATGTCGAAAACTCATATTAGTAAGAGGAACCTAGTGGCGGGGTTAGCACACGTATAAGAGGTGCTTTTTGTTATTACTCCAAATATTTTATATTTATGTTATGTTTAAATTTTTCTACTTTGTAATGAGTTAACCACTTGTGTATGTGTTTTATGTGACAAATAAATGATTTACTTACTATCTATAGTCCACTGTTGAATAAGGGTCTTCTCAAAAACTAGAAGTTTTGACCTATACCATTAGAAAACGTCTGTGAACTCATTAATTTTATAGATTATTTCTGAGGAAGAAATACCATTTTTATTGGATGCGTTCATATGGGCCCTTTCTAATCTTTATAACTGATCTGCCCGTTACATCTTACTGTTGGCTAAAGGTTTCCTTTCCCTTCTTTAAAACATTCTGGTCTATTATGGTATTATCTGTATAATCTGGTCTAGAGTAGAATGGACCAATCTGAGCAGTGAGCGTCCATTTCGCCATCTGCGGAAGTTGTATGTTTTATTTATTATTTCTTCCTCTGCTCTTCACCTCTGGCCCTCGTCCTCGGTGTCAGGCAACCCTAGACAAGGCTCATGTCCCGTCTCTCGGCCCCTGTGGAACCATTCGTCTGCTTCGCTGTCACAGCGTCACTTATTTGCGCTCATATTTGTCGTAGGTTCTGTACTATATTTTACCAGTTTTGATTTCGAGAGACGTGCTTTCGAGATGAGGTTCCTTAGTATAAATAGTTTTATCCTTTGCTCTTCGCGACTGTGTCGAGCGTCGGTTGTCCGTGACGTCACTAGCCCCAGACACGGCTCATGTCCCGTGTCTCGGTCCTCGGGGAACCATTCGTCTGGCCCCTGTCACAGCGTCACTTGTGCCCGGCGTTTGTATTTATCGTGGGTCATGTAACGGGTATGAAATGGTTTAGATGTTTATCCAACGTTGCATTGATCACAAAGCTAGTTATAGTTTGATTTATAAGTTTGTCATTATTCGAAATTGTGATATTTAGATTGCTAAATACATTTACTTTGATCACCGATCTCATACGATTCTGTGTGAAACAGTATTTTCGTTTTAAAAGGTACCGATAATGTAGAATTTACAATAAAAGTTCGCGTTTAGCACGATTTCATGGACGGTTTTCAGTTGTAATAAGGAAAAGTATCTGTCTATATTATCAGGATTTTCAAAACGAACAACAAACTTGAATGGTTCCCTAGAAACCTTTCATGCCTCTACATAGCTTCTAAATGGCAGTCAACCGAATATTTGCCGTTATTTTACCCTTTGATAGCACTACTAAGCTATAAACAAGGGAAATGGGCGCGCTGTCTTAGATTGCGGCCCGCGAAAGCCCCCCGATGAATATACTGGATATACTTACATATTCGGTGTCCCTGAGGCATACTGCTTGCAAAATACTGTGCCTACATCTCTATAGACCCCGCTTTGTAGCTAAATAGATAGCGTGTCTTAGTTCAGAGGTATTTATGAGCAGGTTATTGAAAATGAAAATAGAATCTTTGAGATTTTGTGAATTAATAGGAGGCGCTAGCTCTATCTTTGAGCATAAAATGTTTCTATGATCATTTCGTTCCGTCTGGCTCTCTGTCTCTCCTAGAATGTCTATATGCTAGAAGTAGCTCCGAAGTAGGATATAAACGTCCTACTTTGGAGAACTATGCGACCCTAATATTTAAAAATCTGATTTTACTGTAACTTTTATAGGGTACTTACCTTCTTGAATTTTATTTTCATGCATTCAAAGTGCCTATAAACTTACACTTTTTCCCCAAATACTCTCATTAGTATACTGAACTTAGCTCTTCCACTCTCGTGAGTTGCGAGCCATTGAAAGCCCCCATCAATATTAGCTTAGGTCCATCACATCTTATCTCCCACAGCCGTTCGCACAAACAATGCTGGCACTCACAAGCCAACGTACAACGTAACATCAATGATTTTTTTATGTTATGTGTTATTATAATTTATAATTTTATATTTTTTATATTAACTGAACGACATGTAATAATGGTAATACGAATAAATTCTGTTCCTTTTTTTCATTTAACTTTCTGAGAGCCATTCTATGGTACATTTGGCCAAACGCAATAAAAGACCAAGATTGTACGAGCAGGCCGTGACCGCCAGCCTGCCCAGAATGTTTATCTCGAGATTTTACTGGTAGAGGTCTCAGTGTGGTATTTGCTCCTTTGCCTTTATGTATGATCACTTTAACTATTTCGTCGGTGTCTCTGATAGCTTAAATTTACTGGTGCTAGGTAGGTATAAAATCCACTTTTATTTAATTTTCCTTACTCGTTAAATAATGTTTATGTACCTACATTTGAGCGAGATTGTCAAGATTTTACAATAGATAGGTAGGAGGGTAATTTTATTCGATCACTCTCGCGTTTTCCCTTGCAGACTCGAACCGATGTCGGAAAACCCAGATGTTAGATGTTGCTTCTACCGAAGCTTTTACCAATAAAGGCTCTATCTTATAAATTTTACTACATCGAAGATTCTACACCTCCAAAATAGTCAAATAATCCGCAATAAACGCTTCACAAGTATTCAGCGTAACTGCACGTTGATTCGCCAAATCTCACAATACGTAAAACCAAAAATGTTAGGGATACAATAAGCATCATGCTCCCTTTCCTCCATCCCATCTCGAATTCGATTACGTCTGTGCAAACTCACATTTTGTAAGGTATTGCTTCTCTGAGCTGGGACGAGTTTAGTCGATATTTACTGAATTTGACGTTATGATGGATGGTTTCTATTACGGATCTATCTGGATATAGTTATGTGGTTTCTATAAGTTTTTATGATATTTGAAGTTGGCATACAAACTTAGTTAAATTAGATTGTATAAATCGCATACCAAAAGTTAGGTCTCAAAAAATCTCGTTCTAAGGGTGCGTCCAGTTTATGAAAAATATTTTATTTAACTAAATGTTATATAGCACGTCCACATTATAAAACATGTTAAATAAAAATGTTTTATAAAATTTTTTGTAACTTAGAATCCATAATATGAAAGAAACTCTTGATAGTGCGTGCGTGCGGGGTGATATTTGCATGGAGAGGTTGATAGGTAGAATGGGTTCTTGACACTTTTGACGCGCGTCCCTCCATCTGTAGTTTCTTTCATCCATAGATGAACCACTACCATAGTAGAATGCCAGAATGTGTCATTTTGTGATATACCATAGCAAAGCAAATAATTGATCAGAATTGAGCTCCGGACAAGTTCAACTTGTCGAATATTAGTTTCGTACGCCGACTTCGTATAGCGAAAGATAAATTATCTTTCGCTATACGAAGTCACCCACTTCCATAAAGATCGTTAATGTATTTAGCATTAAAATTTAATTTGCATTTAAATTTGACGTAGGTATTTGTGTGATTTGACCACTCACATTTATTGTGTGACCTTCGTAGTGGTCTTCTGTAACCTCCTTGTCATTCATAGCTTATCCTGAATTTCAGATTACGCTTATACGAAGCACAGAACACGGCCTGTTCAGAATGTGCCCGAAACCTAAACCAAGTGTGCTGTGATTTGCAGAATATTAACACTAACTGCAGAGTTGAAGGTTTCAGTTGTGCCAGCTGTGATCTAGAGAGGAGTTTACAGGTAATCGTGCTGATAGTCTTGATAGGGTTCAAATTTTAACTGCAACTTGGTCAATTACTTTATAAGTAGTTTCGGTGACATATACGAGTATTACACATTTCCAAGAAATAAAAACAGTTTATGTCAATTCTTACGAAATTGTAAATTGTCTTCAAAGTTCATTGCTTATTATTTTTAGCCTGGGATAACAATTTGGATCAACGACTAAAATGATGCCAATATCTAAAGTTGTGAGTTGTAGAAACTAGTAAAACAATAGATATGCAAATGCGATTATTCAAAAGCTCCCTAGCACCAAGCACATGTAACATTATACTGTGAACTTCAGAACATTCTGAATTTACATAACGTGGGTGGCAAAAATCTGTGGTCATTGTTGAGTTTGATTTCATATTTCGATGTTTCTAACAAGATATAGAGGGCTCTAATAGCTCACTACGCCTCGTATAAAAAAAACGTACTCAAAATTTAATCTTTCCGGAAGCAGTAACTTCACAAAAGTCAAGCGAGCTCTTCGTTTACTGTTAAGCCATACTTTTCAAGACTTAATCCACTTCCTCATGAAAACATTAAACCTACAATAGCGCAAACAAACTGAATTGAAATCAATCAGACTTTTGAATAGCGGGAGCTCTGCCGAGTCAATTGTAAACGTTTATTGGATTTCTTCCTCAGCCATGCATGGTATTCGCAAGGCGGTTGTTGACCCCTTATGGCTTGGTAATCAATAACAGGTCGACACGCGAAATAGGCGACTTGGCTGCTCAAATACTAGGACAAGTTATAATTTTTTATTTGAAAATTCCATATTTTTAGGGTTTCGAAGATCGAAGATCGGTTTCGAAACCCTTATGGCATCGCTTTTTCTGTCCTTTTTTCCGTCTTTAATATTTCAGCAACTACAGCAGCAATTAACGTGAAATTTAAAATAATAATACATTTCATGCGCCAGTACAGACTAAAAAAAAAATTAATAAAAATAAATGAAAAATTAAAATGTAAATTTTCAGTACAAATTGTGATGTCAAAACTTTAAAAGAGACCTACAATGTCAAGTGAAGTATGAAATGAAAGGTATCGGTTTGTACATCTCAAAACAGTTTGTGAAATATCTGTAGGTTTCATACTTTTTGAAATATTTTGAAAAAAGTCGAAAAATTACCCATTTTCCCCCCCTATCTCCGAAGTTTGCAGAGCTATCTATCTGAAATATATGTAGCGTTTGTAGATATGGAACTATATTTTTCAGGAAAAACATAGAGAAGTCTGTAAGTAGACCGCTTTTTGAAAAATTGTCAAAAAGGGGGGGATAATTTTTAAAAGGGGGGGCTACCCTCACCTAGTAGGGTATCAAATGAAAGGTATCTGTTTGTACATTTCAAAACCATTTTTGGAATTTCTGTAAATTTAATATTTTATGAAATATTTTGAAAAAACTCGAAAAAATACCCATTTCTCCCCTCCCCCTATCCCCGAAGATTGCAGAGCGATCCATCTGAAATATATGTAGCGTTTGTAGATATGGATCTATATTTTACAGGAAAAATATAGAGAAGTCTGCGAGTAGAACACTTTTTAAGAAATATGGTCAAAAAAAGCAGGCATGATTTTCAAAAATTTTTGCACGTTTTATACTTTTTGAAATATTTTAAATAAAGACGAAAATTTTATTATACCTACTCCGAAGTTTGCAAATCGATACATCTGAAATCTGAAAACCTTTAATTTTTTGGTGTTCATCAAATAGCAAAGTCTCTAATACCAATATGTACTAGGTACTGGACCTAGTACATATTGGTATACTTGACAACCGTTCGAAACCCTTGGCGCGTGAGTCACACTCGCACATGACGGATCTTGTTTTAGTCTGTATTCGAACGAAAGATAAGTTAGTTTTTCTACTGACTACACAAAATTCACCATTAAGAGTAAAAGATTCTAGGATAAGGTTAACTCTATTTTGAATGAGCACTATTTCAATGAAGCTAAATCGGTCCTTCGCAATCCACACACAATTTACATGGCGCCAAACTGTCTGTGAATATCTCGCATAGATCTGTATATACCTACCATCCTTTCCTGTATTACATTTCCGCATATTCATGAAATATTACTTGAATAAATTTCCTTTTATACCAAGCACTGCTTTGTTCATTGCCATTCCAGCAGATTATGTGTCTGCATGGCAGATTTATCTTCAACTTTCTTCTGCGCGTGTGTTTGTATGCGTATTTTCGAGATAAGAAGTTACAGTAGCATAACTTTACCTATACAGGGTGTCTCACGCGACCATGGGACATTGAGGGCAAGTACCAGAAATATTGAAGATTGGAAGTTTTACTGAAAGGAAACATTACTTTATTTTTAAAATAACTTGCCGTATCCGGTAATCGAACCAATTAAAATAAAAAGATACCACCTTCTGTTTTTTATGGCACCGTAGAGTTAATCACAAAAATCAAATCTGGCTAATAAACATTGCATATTAAATTGAAGGAACCATGAAATCACCATGAAATCATAAAAACGAAGCACTTTGACTGGCTCGTTTACACTAGTTAGACCAATCTGCTGCAGTCGACTGATGCAGACCACCAACATTAAATCAATCAGCGGTTTTGGAGGCTAGTAGATAATTTTTGACAGTGACAAAGACAGCAATCGCCTTGGTGTACGTAGACAGCCCTTTGTCCACAGTGGCGTATTTACCTTTAGGCCACGTGGGCCATGATTCAGATATCGCCAACATTAATTAAAGTAATTTGAGAACAGTAAATAAAAAAATTAAGCATGGTTAT
Source organism: Eupithecia inturbata (assembly GCA_963662085.1). Lineage (NCBI taxonomy): Eukaryota > Metazoa > Arthropoda > Insecta > Lepidoptera > Geometridae > Eupithecia > Eupithecia inturbata. The sequence goes on from OY759195.1 coordinate 9,772,777, forward strand.
ATTGCCAAGACACGAATTAAATAATTAAACAACGTAACAGATTAAGATTAGAAACTGCTATGAAACTTGGCATCTTTCTGTATGATCTCAGCTCTTTTATCGGTGAAGCCACTATCTGAAAGAACTTGGCTAGTTTTCTCATTTATGTATTTGATTAGATAAAACCTATCCCAGCCTTTTTATGTTGATCATTTTAAATAGGACCATACCATTTTTAGTGCCGTCAAATTGGTAATGTTTCTTTTTAACGACATCTGAATTGACACCAATGTAGAAACTAAACTAATTTGACAGCACTAAAATTTATGACGTTTAATGTTTTATTTAGTGTTCTCAAATTACTGTTGAAATCTTTATTGACAAAGAAAATTACAATTCAATAATAAAAACAAATTAGAACTAGTATTTACAATTGAAACAATTAAGCTAAATGTAGACTGTTGCAAACAATCTACAGGTAGCTCAACTGATCCATATCAATACCAGTCGGAAGCGTCCCCAAGACGCTGGCTGCATTGCCCCGCTGTATGGCAATGCTGATGCGCTGCGCCAGATATCCGCCAGCTCTCGGGTCACGCGTCGCGTCGACCAGACGCTCAGATAAATTTTTAAAAAACCCGGAGAGCCTCGGTACCCCACGGACCTAGGGTCTCGACCCCAAAGGGAGCAAATATGTAGGCTCTGTCGAGACCTGCATATTTGCGTCTCTTGAGATCCTCGGCCAAATCTGCCGCCGCACCAGCCCTTACGGATGTCCTCGGAAGATGGGAAGGCGCAAGTGTGTCGACGCATGTAGCGTCCCACACAATGGACCTCCCCAACTCCCATGGGACTAGTGTCATGCCGTCAGGCCTCTTACCATCGTCACGCAACAGACCATTCGGCTCGTGAATAGCTGGTACGTAAGCGGTGACAAAGGCCCGCCGGATTACGTCGTTAAGGCTGGCAAAAAAAAAAATTAAACAAAAAAAAAATATATATATATATATATATTATCAAATTACTTAATCAATATCGATATTGATACCTCAAAATATATTTTTTAGGTTTTCGGATTTTTTCCTCTGATAATGTATCTACCTTCATGCCAAATTTCAACTTCTATAACTAGAAGTGGTTTAGGTTTTTGATAAGTAAGTTTTTAAAAATGGCACCTTTCGGACCTTAATGACTCAAGAACCTTATATTATTTATTTATAAAATTTGGTATTTCTACTTTATTTATTGACTAGACATGCAAAATTGCGAGCCGATTGGTTCGTTAATGTTTCGTGTAAGGATACTCACTGCTAATTGCGTCGTCCGTTTCTTTCCAAACTTGGCTGGACGCTCTAGCGCGCGTCTCAATTGCTGTCAAATGAGTTTAGTTTAGTTTTAGCGACATCTAAATTGACACCATTATTGTACTAATTTCTTCCAGAACGCAGATATAGTGTTGATGCTAGAGAGTGGTTATACGAACGCAGAAATGTCTTTCGAAAAGAGGTTCGCCTTCCAAGCTCCGATAGTGAAGCACTACACTGACAGCATTGCTACGGAGTGTCCGAAGGCTTTTGTGATAGTTTGCGCGTCGCCTATCGACTGCATGGTACCGGTAGTTGCTGAGGTGATGTATATAATTTTCTTTTGTGATAGTTTGCGCGTCGCCCATCGACTGCATGGTACCGGTAGTTGCTTAGGTGATGTATATAATTTTATTTTGTAATAGTTTGCGCGTCGCCTATCGACTGCATGGTACCGGTAGTTGCTGAGGTGATGTATATAATTTTCTTTTGTGATAGTTTGCGCGTCGCCCATCGACTGCATGGTACCGGTAGTTGCTGAGGTGATGTATATAATTTACTTTTGTGATAGTTTGCGCGTCGCCCATCGACTGCATGTTACCGGTAGTTGCTGAGGTGATGTATTCATTTTTCTTTCGTTGTCTACATCTCAGGACTTGTCATCATCTATACTAATATTATAAATTCGAAGGTAACTCTTATCTGTCTGTATATCTGTTACCTATTCACGCCTAAACGGCTGAACGGATCTCAAATAAAATTTGGCAGGGAAATAAATGGTACCGCAGGGAAGGACATAGGCTACTTAAAAAGCGCGTGCGAAGCCGCGGGCAGCAGCTAGTTAAGTCTTATAATCACATAAACTCTAATGTCAAGTCATTAGTTATGATTATGAAAAAAAATGTGTAGGAACGCGTATAGAATCATCACTCTACTTATTAGAAGGTATGAGGGGAGATTTGCGTTAGATCGAATAAATATTTATCTCTAAATTTTCCGCCTATCTCCACCTGCACAGCCTATATTGGCCAAATGCTGGACCCAGGTCTCTCCCTGATAAGGGGAAGGCCTGGGTTTTGACTTTTTTTTACCATTTTCCGCCTATCTAACTAGTCTTAAATAGTAGTTTTGTAACGCAACGAGTTTTTAACTGATTTATTCACCTTTTCACACAAACATAAGCATGTCATGACCTATGGATACGGGCCGACCTTCACAACAGACTGCAATGCATCCTTCAAATGACATAAATTATTTACGATCTGCTGATGGCGGAACGGTAGTAGATACCATCGTTTATAGCATAAAGTACCGCAGCAATGTAATGTGCGCTTTTATGGGAGATCGGTGGATGTTCATCTTTATGGACTTCATTGTTTCGTGGTAGTTAATATTAGGTCCTTACATATGAAATTGGCGTTTTGTATGGGAGGAACAAAAAGTCGAATATTTTTTAATATTTAATTAATCAAAGTATGAACCATTATTTTCTATGCACTTTTGCCATCTTATAGGTAGTTCATTGATCCCTTTACTAAAAAAACCAGTCGGACGGGAATCAATAAAATCTTTGAAGGCGATTTGGACTGCCCCATCGGAGTTGAATTTTTTCCCTTGCAAAAAGTTATCCAAATTTCGAAAAAAATGGTAATCTGTTGGAGCAAGGTCCGGGGAGTACGGAGGATGTCTTAGACTTTCCAATTGAAGCTCTTCTAATTTAGTAGCCGTCTGTTGCGCAGTGTGTGGTCTAGCGTTGTCGTGAAGCAGCAGTGGCGTGGAGCGATTGACCAGCCTAGGTTGTTTAGCCGCTAGCTTTTCCATCATGGTTTGCAATTGCTGACAATAGACATCAGCCGTAATAGTCTGGCCAGATTTGAGAAAACTGTAATGAACAATACCGGCACTAGTCCACCAAACGCTTACAAGTAACTTTTTTGGGGTTAATTTTCGCTTGGGGCAGGATTTGGCTGGCTGGCCAGGATCCAACCATTGCGCTGAGCGCTTCCGATTATCGTAAAGAACCCATTTTTCATCACAGGTAATGATTCGGTTTAAAATACCTTCATTATTGTGCCGGTTTAGTAATGTAACGCAGCAGTCGACGCGCGTTTGCCGGTTTGCTTCAGTCAATTCGTGAGGTACCCACCTTTCAAGCTTTTTAATCTTCCCAATTTGCTTCAAGTGAATTAAAACAGTTTTATCACTAACATCGCAGCCTGCAGCTAACTCGGACGTGGTTTGCGATGGATCCGCTTCCACAATAGCCTTCAACTCTTCATTATCAACTTGAGTCTCAGGCCGTCCACGGGGCTTGTTCTGCAGGTCAAAATTTCCAGAACGAAAACGTTGGAACCAAAAACGAACTGTGTTTTCTTTTGCAACACGACCGCCATACACATCATTCACCCTTCGAGTTGTTTCCGCAGCACTAGTGCCACGGCGGAACTCGTACTCGTAAATAATGCGATATTTTAAGTTTTCCATTTTGTAAAATGAGTGACGCAAACAGAAAAAAAACAGAAGAAAAAAAACAAATGAATGACGATCATCGAAGCACAAATACATGAGTCTATAGCTGTACAAATTTGAATTTGGAATTCCTTACCAAAGAGGAGAAATTTGTGATTAAAGTGGCCAGTACGAAAAACGCCAATTTCATATGTAAGGACCTAATATTTGATGACTTTCAGTATCAATTAAGTTGTGGTCATCAAATGTTTTAGGCTTATTACCTGCGTATATTTTTACATTGCTGTTTCGGTAGGAAAGAAACATAGGGGCTTGAATATTTTGGCCCTAACATAGGCTACCCCCAAGTTATTTTTTTCATAATCGTCGCTCTCGATAAAATACATATAAATGGATAGAAGACACTTAAACAACACTTCCATACAGCGGGGCAATGCAGCCAGCTTCTTGAGGACGCTTCCGACTGGTATTGATATGGATCAGTTGAGCTACCTGTAGATTGTTTGCAACAGTCTGCAGTTAGCTTAATTGTTTCAATTGTAAATACTAGTTCTAATGTGTTTTTATTTTTGAATTGTAATTTTCTTAAATAAATCATGTCCCATAACATAATGTCCTAATGCGTCGTTTCTGAGATATTCTAATATGAAAAAAAATAGAGGAATAGGTATTTTCATTTGTAATTAATGATTGAAACATGACGCTTTAGGTAATTCTGTTATCGGACGTTTTTTAATTATTATTTGTATAAGTGATACATTTATTTTATCGAGCGCGGCGATTTTGATAAATAAACCGCCAAGTGCGAGTCGACTCGCACGCGAAGGGTTCCGTACCGTAAAAATCAGGCAACTTTTTCAAATAACATCAAATCACTACTAGTTGGTAGACCCCTTTAAATTTTGAACTTTAAAATATTTTTATTATTTGTTGTTATTACAGTTGAAGTGTTACTTATTTATAGAAAGTTTCATGCATCTACCCATTGTGGCGTTGTTAAAGCGACAAAAGAAATATACATTCTCTGAAACTTTCAACTGTCTACCTCTTACGGTTCACGAGATAGAGCCCTATGTCAGACGGACGGACGGACGGACAGCGGAGGCTTAGTAATAGGGTTCCGTTTTGACCCTTCGGGTACGGAACCCTAAAAACAGTGTGATAGTTGATCTTATGGCCACCCTCCATACTAAAATCTTCAAACCCTTTTATTTTTATAATTTCTAACATCAAGCCAATCGATTCGAGATTAGCTGGCTGTATGACTCTGCCATCACAGTTTCATCGTCATCATAAGCCGAGTCCCCACTTCTGGGCATTCTATCCAAGCTCGTCATAATTTTAACAAACCCCAGTATAATCTACAAATGGAAATATTAAAGTCGATCACGACTGCGATAACACTAGTAAACTTATGTCTGAGGGTAAACTTATCTGTCTGCATCCAAGTTATTGATGAAGATAAGTTGTGAGTCAAACTTGGCACGTCGTCACTCCGAGGATCCATCAACTGTGAGCTCGAAAACAAATCATCCTCGTTATGTTTCAGCTGTTCCTCTTTGAGAAACAGAATCGTTAATTTAACTCTACATATATATTATTATTATTATATATATTGCTTGACATTTTGAATTTTATGCCTTCAGATTTATAGATAGTATTGCGTAATTGTGCATAATAGTGTTGGACATATTTTGTCCTAGTTTGTATGGTTTTGTTAAAACTGCTAAGGACATCCTCCATTCGAACTGCAGGGGAAATGATGCTTGTGAGAGCAACATAGCCACTATATCTTGAAGTCACCATTAAATACATAGGTATTGCTGTTTTGTGTTATTTTATATATCTGGTCTTATTTTTATTGTTTGTTATTTTTTTGTATCACCGTTTTCAAAACAAATGTAAACTTTTGTTTACATTTCTACTCAATATACCTAATTATTTGTTGAGTGCACATAATGTTACGTGTCAAGCCAGTTCATATTTTCTCAGATTTTTGTGTTCTATTATTGTTATTGCTTGTTATGTGTTTTGTGTACCAAATAATATAAATAAATAAAATTGTGTTAACATTTAATTTCTCAAAAGCTTTTTGATGGAACTACAATTTTAAGTAAAGCATTGATATCGCAAAACCTCAATCGGCTTCGTCGAACTTTATTTCAAAGTACAAACATAATTTACCTACTAAGCTAATTTACCCCACAACCGTCGCTAAACTAATCAGTAATAAATAACAATATCCATAACTGGTCTCATAGTTGCCATCCCTGTTTGTGTTAGCGGCCAATTTGGCCGGTCAACACTTTCCGATGTAATGGCTCGAGTAAATACGTCGTCAACCTGAGAGGTTTTCACATTGCCTTCAGCTCGTTGAACCTTCTAAATGACTTTGGCTAGTTTCGCAATTTTCATGAAAGGAATTTCTGTTTAGCGTTAAAAATGTCTACGACCGCTATGCTTTTGTAACTTTATTTTATCGGTGATCGGCCAAGGTTGATATTGTTAGGCACGATCTGTGATCATCGTTGCAGAAGCAGGTCGATAAATGTGGCACAATAATACCTAAACATAACTTACTTATGTAGATATAAGGTTTTTATTGTTATTTTTTAAGTGCAATAAAGTGTTCATTCTTACCTATGTTTTTTTTTTCTTAATGCATGTTGTAATAATGTCCATTGTGAAAGCCCGTCTTATCAAGCAGCCAGCACTCTGAAAACCCATTTTCTGTGCGAGTGGAATGAATTAGCATGAAACCTCTTTAGATTCGTTTTTAGGGTCAAGATGTCTAGGTTTACATTATGTGGAGCCTAGGTCTTTTGGACTTATTTAACCGTACAATCTCTGTGAATTCGTTTTTTTTAATCACGATCGATGCCGACCAGTAAAACTTAGATTTTATTTTATAGAACTCTACAGAACCTTTACAATTTTGAACCAACTGTCGTTTAAAAGTACCTATATTTATAAATTTTCATTGCGTTCAATTTCAATAATGCCTTAGATGCTATATTATAGTAAGAAAATATTTTGGCTTTGCTCAAGCCCGTTACACGAAGCGGGCCCAGTTCCAAGAAATTAAACGTCGTTTTTGTACCGAGCCACTCTGTAAGCCTGTGACGTAACTAATTCACAGAATAAGACATAGTGAGGAGAAAACCTTGTCACAGAAGCGCTTGTAGTAAGTATCACTGAAAATGCGACGCAATAGACGTCGTAATCTCCCTTTGTTGCCGAATCAGAAATGAACTTTCTAATATTGGAATGTTTTTATGCCCGTTTCATCAAGTTTATGTATTGTGATTGTACAAATAGGCATAGATTTTGAGACTTTTAGGGGCAATGTTGGTTTTGATATTGTCAAGAAGGTTTTGTATTATTGGTTTTGTTTGTTGTGATAGACTTTTTTAGGGAGCCTTTAGCTAGGGAGTGTTATTTTCGGGAAAGCCTTCGTAAACTTGCAGATGCTAGAGTTTTTCAAACTTTGTCGGCTCTCGTTATTTGCTTTTTCTTGGTCAGAACCTGGAAAAGTTCTCTCGAATAAAGTTTGTTAGAATATTGTAGGATGACAACGGATACAATCGAAAAGAAAAACTTTTGCTCGCTTTTATTTACTGGACGTAAAACTTTTGCTTGCCCACACTCACTTAGTGACTTTTTGACACGCAACTTTATAATTTACTAGATAGACGATAGGTCCAAAAAAAGACTAGTCCATTTTTACGATCATAATGGGAAGTAGGTACGATAAAATACCTCATTCCTATACACGCATTACAAATTAAACTTTCATCGAAGGTACATCCTTGTGATTGAGCGAGTCCTCTATCTGATCAGCATCTAAAGCACTCTATATCTACTGACAGTTGAAAATATACCTTACATGTACCTTCTTATGATTCTATACCTATACATTCCATATCCTGTTTAATATTTCCTAGATGGTATATAATGTTTGTGTTGGTTTCTCACACTTCTTTTGAGGGAACTTCTAGGTTTGATACATTTTACAAAGCTATTTCATGCAGCATTCCATGGAATATTTTCATTCCACATTTTCCACAGTTTTTACAGCGGAAAAACTCAACGGTAACAGATCTTCATTACAAAGTATAAAACTTAGTTTAAAGTCTGTCAGCCGCGTTACGCCGCAGTCGACCACTCACGACTCCTCAATTATTCACGAGCTCTTTCGCAATTTTATCATCAGCGCTGAGGCGGATGGTAATGTAAGATGCTTCACCACAAACTTCTCTTTGCGGACAAGAAGATTTAGGATAGAGATAAAGCCTAGCCTAGTTAGAATTTAACCTTTGAATCATCATCATCAGCCCGTCGCTGGTCGTAGGCCTCTGTTTTTATGTCATTCTTTTCGGTTGACTTCGGTAGTCTAGACCATGTGAAAAATAAGTTAGGTTCTTCCTTGAGTCGACTTACTTGGCATTTATGAACCTCAATTATGTATAGACGAAACTAGAATAAACGAATACAAACAGTCTTAATTCTACAAACAGCTTTTTATAATATCTCTAAGCAAAACCGCCCGCAAAAATCTTCTCAGTTCCCATCTTACATCACCCATCTTAAGCAAGAGAACCTAACGAGAACACAAACTTATTTTCTCCCCTTACTGAATGCCTTTTCTTGTATCCATAAACGACCACTAAAAGAGAAGGGTTGGTACGATACGACTCCCGCAAAGACTTTCCGCGGGTCGTAGACGAGCACTGGTCGTAGACGAGCACTTAGTGCTCGGGTCACTGGCCGCGCCCGATTTGCGCGCCAACACACTGGCCGCAAGCGCTGTGTCTCGAGCCGCGCTACACGCGGGTGACTAACCATCCATACCATATTGCTTTATCTTCAGCTTGCTGGACTCACCAACTGCCAGCAGTCTTTTTTGTCTGTTCAAATTTACGCTAAGTTACATATATGACCTACAGAACTATAGATAACATCCTTCTGATCTACTCCCTTCCCTAACTGAACTCCATTTCTTATGCCCAATAAACAGACACTAAAAGAGACGGGTTGGTACGACCCGCGCAAAGTGTTCGGTTCGTTGGCCGTGCCCGAGATGCGCGCGAGCACGCTGGCCGCGCGCGCGCTGTGCCTCGAGCCACGCTACACGCGGGTGCCTTGCGTCGGCGGCACAGAAGGAGAGTCGCTGGTGCCCCTGTTCTCAAAAGCTGTGGAATACTTCGACTTTGCACAGGTACTTACAGGGCTTTCTGTTGTATGACCGCGATCAAGGACTAGGATCTCGGATCTGTGGTTTTAAAAGGTCCCAAATGGCGGCTCTCAATATACAATCTATTTTATCAGGTTTTTGTCATGTCGTAAGCTGAATTTCGACATATCTGGTAAATAAAAATATACCAGCTACGGTCCCTAACCGCGTTGGATTTGCCTGTACATCGGAAATGGCCTTGAGGTTTGTTTACCAGGCTTTAAACTTAATCATCCTCCAGATTTGTCATGCTATGACATGCCATAAGACTATCCAGCGTGATGGTAGTACTACACTCCCCTTTTGGAGCTAACTCACATTATAAGTTAAGTAGGTAGGTATTACATATAAGGTAGTAAGTCCTTGTCCTTAACCTATAGGACTTACCTTTTCTCCTAAAATATAAACTTTAAAGTCACAGTAAAATCTAAATAAAATTTAACTTGCATAAAATCCGTTTTCCATCCAATTATCTACCAAAATTGCCACAACCGACTCGAATACCAAATACCGACTCCTCGATATTCGAAACACGTTCGTAGATAAACTACATCTAGCTTCATTTATCAAAGATTTGTCTGACAACTATAAGATTGGTATCCGAAGATTTTGGACGTATTTCCGGATCTAGAGGAACCTTGAAGTCGTAGATCCAATTTCAGATACGACTGACTCAATGTTATACATAATGACAGGAAATTAGAAACCGTCCATTGAAGACGATCTGGCTTATAAACATTTTTGTGCAAAATATTTGTCTAGTTGTTATAAGAGTTAGTCTTCATTTGGTATGTCACGGATTGTCGTGCGCAGATTGCACCTTATTAAATTAACATTAGATAAATATCTACTGCTCGTGATCGTGTGCCAACTTATCAAAAATAACTATACTACACATGCTTTATAAACAGGGATGAAGCATTATTTAGTTTTTCTGACTGTTTTGTCTGGAGATAAGTGAATAAGGTTAGGGTTCTATTTTTATTTACAACCCACATCACCTTGATACCCCTGAACGCTGTTTATTCACTCTACCAAGTATATCCGAGGAATGTTTACTTTATTTAGTTACGAAGTTATGTTTCCTATCAGAGTAAATAGTTAACACATAAACCTCAGTAGTACAATAACGATTAAAGAAGTCCTACAAAAACAATCACACTAAACGGAGATTCAACAAATCCGTGGATTATCCGCAGTCTCGTTAATCCATTAACCTTGAGCCTTTGATGAATCATCGATAGTTGTGGTAAAACCTTGAATTCCTAACAATACAATTACCCCTTATTATAAATAAGGGGGTTAGAGTAGCGTCGAGTGCGCAATCTTTGACCTTACCAACCGGGTTATTTCATATATGTATATTCGGCAATTCATTGATAGTAGCTTCCTATGCACGTTCCATCCTAAATATAGTAATATATTTGGACTGTCTTACTGAGTTCTACTGCATCACCCCTATTCCTTCCCACAGCATAACGCGCTGTTGATGACAGACGCTGTTCGCGCAGCCCCGGCAGCAGTGTCCAGGTCAGACGACGGCATCTGCCTCAAACAAGGTGATCTCAGTGAAGCTCATGCCCTTGCGAAACTGGTCGTTAAAGTGGCCCATGCACTGCTATGCCAGGATGTACCCAGAGTAACAGGTTTTGTTGAAACAGATCCTGGGCATGTCGTATCTCCTGCGAGGTGGGTTTTTTGTTCCACTTTCTTTACCTACTTTAAATCTACTCCCTTCCCTGCTCTCTGCAATTTACTAACACGAAGTAACAAGTTTTGTTTTGGTTTGAGTAGACAAGTTCCCATTTCTATGCAGTAAAATATAATGTGGGTAGGAAATTGAAAGGTACTTACGAAGAGAACATTGTTTATCAGTAGTTTAGTTTGGCAAAATTTGGTTTGAAGTACTTACCTAATGCTCTAAAAACCTTGAAAACGAGTTCTCATTTCACACATCCAAAAGACAGTTTTATACTAGGGACGTAAAATTTTACGGTGAAATCAAATTCTTTGCAAATATGATGTGTTTGGCGTTGTTATAGTACTGATTTTGCTTTGGAAATTGAAGATAACAGGAAAACAACATTGAAAAGAATTTGGTGCGAACGTTGCCAACGGATGCTCAACATCAGAATGTTCTTGCTGCAGATTCTTTGCGGGCCCCGTGATGATCGATAGCAAAGGGATATGGAAGAACTGTGGAATGCCAAAAGTGTCAGCGTTCGAGATAGAACTAACTAATAGAGCGCTCGGCGAGCTAAAGGCGCGGTTGGACCTTGCGTTGAAGTGGTACACGAAATTCAGCGCGAAGAGTCTCGACTCTTGCGCATGCCAAAATATGTTCTTCACTCCCACTCAAATGCATAGATCGCAGGACTGCGCCTTAGCTTCTCTTTGATACTGTCTGTAAATCAGTAACACACAAAAATGTGCGTGATGTTCGTCTACGTTGGTCCTTTGATGTGAATTTTATTTTTGTTGACTGTTTTAAGCTATTATATAAATGATGTGAATATTTATTGTTGTTTTCTTGTGTTAGACCTAGATCAATTTCGAGAAGATTTCTATAATTTTAAAGATCATTAAATTTTTACGAGTGGGTTATCAAAATCCACTACCTAAAGCAATAAAGCGATCGAGTATTCGAGGAAATGTACGTAAAATCTACTATATCTGTTATCTATATCTGTTGTTAGGTACGACCTGTTGCCAGTTTGACTATTGTATTATGTTGATACAATGTTAATAGAATCGCTCGTACGATTAGCATTTAAATGCATCATACGCATGTACAATAGCTCGTACATGCGTACAATCCTTCTTCCACATTAAAATTAAACCTCTATCTATACTTAGTTTGAGCGGGCTGATTTCCAAAACGGAGCGAAGATAGTAAGTACTCGTACAAAATTATACCTATTTTAATATTGTGGTGGCAATTCGACAAAATGCTGTTTGTCATCGCCGCTCCGTTCTGTCGGAAATCGACCCTGCAGTTCGTGGTAATTCTCTCTCTCCTATATAAAGTATTTCAACAACTGTTGTTACATTCATTAAACTTGCTTGACGCACGGGCCTTAATTTAACATGATTCCAAATACGGACGGTGTTTTTTGTGTGTTGAAAACTTGACCATTGATAGGTGTTAAAATTTTTCAATTCTAATTCAGCTTCTTTGTGAAAACAACAGTGACAGAAAACGCGGGTGATTCTTATGCTCTGATTGAATATCTCATACTATGTATGCTTAGCGGAAAAGGAAATGTATCGATCTTTTTGCACCATCATCACTTAAAAATAGGCAAGATTGTGACCCAACGAAGGTGTCAAAAAGAAGGCCATGGTGCCGGCATTAGCCAAGCAGAAGCTCAAAATCTGACTCTTCTTGCTGCAGATTCCTCGCGTCCGCCGTGGAGCTCAATGGCCACGGGATCTCAAGGAACATTGGCTTGCCCAAAATGTCTGAGTTGGAGATTACGCTCACGAATCTGGCACTCACCGAGCTAAACGATAAATTGGATTTTGCAATGGATTGGTTTACCAAGCACAGCAGCACGAACGTACGTCTCGACTCTTGCGCGTGCCAGAATATGTTCTTCGCTCCATCGACCCATCCTTCATTTAAGGACTGCGCTTATACAGCGTAGCGCATTTCAATGTTTAGATAAGCTCCAAGTCTTAAGTTTATGTTGTTCTGTTGTGAAAAAGAAATCTAAAATAAAAATGCTTTTTATAAAAATACGTGATTTTTTAATTCGTTTGTTTGATGTGTAACTTTGATTTTGATATCATACCATGATAATAAGTAAGCTGGTCTGAAATTGTTCTGAGGCGTGAGTCTGGCAAGGCGTGATCGAGACGTTGACGTCTCGATCACGTCTAGGCTGTTGGTAGTCCGGTAGCTATCGTTCACGTGTCGAGTTGCTGTCGAGCAGGGATGTAAAAACGCAGCTCACTATGACCCATTGATATTCACAACCTGATGACGCAAAGGCAAGATTTTCATTTGCTTATTAATTTGTAAAACAAAATGCTCATAAATTCTTTGATATTTTATTGTATTAGTATTCCTACATCTTAAAATAACAAAATAAATGGGCGATTTTAGCGCCATGTTTTGTTTTTATAAAGAAGTTCACCGTCTATGAACCTAGGGGATAGTTGTAGTTGCATTACTAAGAGATGGCGCGTCGTGATTTTTAGTTTGAAAATATGTATACCTCATTAGATGGTGATTCTTGGTAGCTGGCATGCTCAGAATTAGTAGGTCCAGTTTGTCGTACAAACTGTGCCTTCTATGTTAAACCTGCTACCTTGTTTTTAGATACTTGGCAGGCGAAATGCTGTTGAATCAATTCGGTGTGTGCAGAATATTCGAATTCCCGAAGAGGTTGAGTCTCATAGAACTAGAACTTTTGGACAAAGCACTCTACGAACTCGAAAAAAGAGTCAATATTGCAAAGCAATGGCACGCAGATCACCTGATAGAACAAGAAACAAAAGGCTTAAAGAAAGGGTGTGCATACTTTAATATGAATAGGACGTATGACCGTATGAATAAACGTGCATTAGAGTAAACATGAACGAGGATCCTGTGTCTGTGTACAAATACTGCAATATCTAGAAAGGAGGGTACAGCAAGTGTGACGGGGACATCTCGTTTAGTTACTATTCGTTTAGGTATCACCCATCACCGAATAGCCTAAACAAACACTTCTAGAACTAAAATGGCGGTCTGGACGATTCGTCAAAATATAATCAAAAAAGTCCCAGCGTCAAGAATCCCACATACATAATGACAAAGAAATTGTACCACTTGGAACTTAAAAAATCATTATTTTCCGTAACAAATAACTATACTACTTAGTTAAAACCACGTTAAAACTTGTCTAGTTTAATCACAGTGAATAGGTATTAGTTGTTGCAGTAAGTGATGCCAAAAAAATTGAAAAAAATGTTAACAATATAAAAATATAACTAGTGATTATTACATTAACTTGTTTTATTTTGTATTAAATAATGAAGATTGAGTACCGGCACATCCTAATCTTAATATATAAATACTATAGAATTCTTCTGTACGTGTGTTTGTCACGTAACTCCTACTAAAAGGCTGACCCGCTTTGGATGAAATTTTGTGTGTCAATGGGTTCCTGGATGGTTTGAAAACACAATTTGACCCCGTAGGTAGGCCATTATTATTGACAATATTACATAATATGAAGCGGTACTTTTTATTGCATAGCTAGAAAGAATAGAAAATGATAAGTTACCCGTATTTTTTATATTCATGAAAGACATATAAATTGTTGATTAAAAAAAATATTAGAGGTTACACGTAGACGGTATTCAACTAATATTGTGTTGATAAGCTAAAAGCTTAGGTAAGCTGAATAAAGCGTTATAGAAAAAAAAGCTGACGCGATCCCCTTTTGTTTTTCGTATACTGAATTAATAATTCATTTATTGTTTGTTCATCAGGTAATTTTACAGTCGGTACATAAGAATTATTTTAGATCGCTGAATTCTATAAAGGTATATATTGAAGCCCTAGATTTGTGACGTCAGCTTAGATAATTGTATGAAAACATAAAAGACAATAGCGCCAGCTTTTAAAAATCTAGGCAGGTACCTACCAACCTTTAAGCTGCTTATGTTCGTTTGTCCTTATCTATCACTTTGACATTTTTAAATGCTTGTGTGGATATATTTATTAATGTGATATAATTCTATTATTTTGATATTTATTATATTATTGTGATGGATTGTTAAACAGTTTAACAACATGTAAGTATATATCAAAGGTGAATCTGCTGGTGTATGCTGTGCGTCTGGAAAAGTTGTACTTCCACCATCGATGTAAGTAAAAAAGGGGAGATGGGGTACGAGCCTCTCGAAAGTGGGAGGCTCAAATTAGGTGCAATTAGGTCCACCTCAGTCATAGTCGGACAGGGCACCGCCGCCGCCGCCGGCGTTCGTTTTTCGCATGCGTATTGTTGTTTCGGTCGCACTTCTGTCTAGTCTATCCATCTTTGTTGTTCATTATTATTATTGCACAAGATTGGAAATGTAACTGTGAGCGTGTGTTTTGGTGTAATTGAACACAGGCTAGATGTTGAGTAAGTGCTGGGAGAAAATAAAATTATTTTTGTGAAAAATACTTGCATTTAATTCTTTCTTTCAAATGTCATCATTTGGAGCAACAAAAAAATATCACAATGACGATGGCCGGAATTAAGATTTGGAGGAAGAATTAAATAACCTATACTCTGTTTGCCGAAACAAGCTAATAGAGAAATCATAGACTGCACGTTATTGGTCTCAGATAACGAACATAGGGCACGTCCACACTGTGCACGCTGTGTGGCCAAAAGTTAGTCTTATCTGTCTCTTGTGCGGTGCGGACGTGTCGTTTGGTGCTCGTTACATGTGTTAGAGAGTTGTTAACCCAATACAGTTAATATGGGCTCAAGTTAAAGGATATGTGGCTCAGAACAACAAAACTTTTAAATTCAATGAAATAAAAACATTATTGAACGAAGGAATTACATAAATAGATAGCGACAAATGGCAAAAATGTATAAAGCATGTAGTTGATGTAGTAGAGCCTGGTATGGATGTTATGGATAGGAACGTAGAAAATGTGTCGGAACGTTTCATTATAAGCTTGAAGTATGATTCAGATTCAAGTGAATCAGAAAGTTAATAAATTTGTAAGAAAATTTCTGATAATTTAGCTTTTGTACACTACCCAAATTAAACAAAATATATATTTTTAGGTTCTCAGTATCATAATAAGTAGGTTAATTATCAATAACCCACTCATCCACAAAACCCTGGGCGAAAAGCTAGTGAATAATGTAAGTAATAGTTTGAAGTGAGCAATCTAAACATACTCGTAGCTTTACATTTTAAAATAACGGTCACTCCCACTGACCAATCTTAGTCTCTCACGTTAGTAGTCCCGTCCTTTTCACTTTCGTACAAGAGAGCACGCGCTATAGTAGCTTATCTCCGTGAACAGACTATAGACATAAGATACCATAGTAACTAATGAGATATCAAAAAATGTTGACTTAACCGTAAATTTGTTAGAGTAATAATGGAATCGCAAAAAAAAAAATGTAAATGTTAAATTTAAAATATCATATTTAATGTGGCGCTGCTTTTCGTAATAGCATCTAGTAATTTTTTTGTGCAGGTAGGTTACCTACCGTAGGTAATTGGTCAGTGCTTGTTTAGATGTATTTTCATCCTACGAATCCCTAATAGAGATTGTGGCTGAGGCCAAACGAGCGTAATTTTTTGATTTTCTTTATGTGTAGCGTAAAGTGATTCGCTTCTAACAAAAGTCCTGCTTGCCACACGTACGTGTTGTCATTTGTAGCTTCGCATTTACGCGACACATACCACAATCAAATTATCCTACCTGTGGCAAAAATAAAATGATGTAAGCTATACAAAAAGATTAGATAGAAGCCTCTCTAAAAATTATTTAGAGCTTCTAAATATAACTAGTACGATATTCTATCTAGAGCTGAGCTTTGCCTCGACAGAAACGCAGGCGCAACGGTGGCTGAGATTGACAATTTGTAAAGATTACTACCAGCTCTAAAGTCCGATTCAGTGCGGAAGGCGCCGGAGGGATGCCATAAAAATATTTTCCGTCTGGCGTATGGCACCGGAGCGGTGCCAAAATGTTTACCCTTAAAACTGCTAAAATGGCATTTTTAAAAGATTTACTTTACATAAAAGTGTCTTAATTTGTCACGATGATCATGCCTACAGCGTTCGTTTGTGGATATTGCGTGAATTCAAAGACTTCAAGGGTTGTAAACCTTTAATATGTAACATGGTCTTTTGCGTCGGGCATATGGCACCAGGGCGGTGTCAAAATGTGTACCCTATATATCTTATTATTTTTATATGGTGTCAGTAAAAAAATTAAAAATGTTGAGCATCTATGGTAAAAATAAGTAAATTACCTTCCATCTCCACTAGAATACGTAGACGGTCACTTTAAAAGTTAAACAAATTAATTCCTACCGCCTTCGTTCGATATCGTGTGGCAACTGAACGAAAAACACGTGGGAAACGAAGAAAAAGCAACATGTTCCGATTCATGGCGGGTGGCACCTTAGGGGCGCCATCATATTCCCTGGCATTTGGCGCCTCAGAGGAGCCACGAAATATTTGTTTGCCGCCAGGCACAAAAGTTTGCTATGAGGACTTCCGCACTGTATCGGTTACCCCAGCTCATATAAATGAAAAGGATCAATTAACAAATGCTAAACCGGCATCAATTCTTGTTTTTAGATACCTCGGATGCGATATGCTGTTAAACGATACCGGCATCTGCAAGCAGTTCGGCGTACCTAGTAAACTGAATGAATTAGAACTAGACCTTATGGACCAAGCACTATACGAAATTGACAACAGCGTATGTAAAGCACACGAATGGTTCTGCAGCCAAGTGGATGCCCAACACGCTAGCGGCCGCAACAAAGCCTGCGTGGATTTTCTAAGAACGGTGGATATCGAGAGATTCAAACCTTGTGCCTATGCTCAGATATCATGAACGTGGATTATACTGTATACCGATCCATTGAATCTTGCTAGAGGTGAAATTGAACTCCATTAAAAAGGAGAAACTCAGTCAAGAATGACGGATTGAGAAGAACCTATTGAAAAAGCTTAAAGCTTTTGCAGTTGTGTTTGTCAACAGAAATAAGTCGCAAAAGTCTGTCAATGCCTTGAACTATGTAGTATTTTTCTCGGATAAAGGTGCACCTTGTATAAGGCTGGCTGTTCAATTAACATTATTGCCAAATGCCATTTATAAGTAAAAAAACACAAACTCCTAAAATATATGACGCACTTTGTAAACTTACCTACCTACTTTTCAAACTGTACTGACCTAAGTTTATTGTAAACGTTGTTGCTGTGCATAAATGATACAAAAAAAATTGTAAAATTTTCAATTAAAATGTAATGTATTTTAATACCCTGTTTTATTTAAATATTTTCGACTTAGTCATTCATATTATGCTTGCTCTACCTTTTCGTCCTTTACAAATAGGCTAGGTTACATTTTTAGCAAATGGTGGCCTAGAGTTCGTTTCGAGGTACATTTTTCCAGCCATCCTGAAAAAGAATAAGTACATTTAAGTAAGTACAGGAAATTTGAAATTCCTGGGCCTAATTCTGCTCCAATCGCTTTACTAGACAATGGCGTCGTCGCAGAATCGTTTTATATACATCAAGAAAAAAAACATTATCTCTGAAGCAGTGACAATAGTAAAAATGCCAATACATTTTGTTCAATTGTCTTTTTTTATCAGCTCACACTGCTTGAGTTAAATTTTGACGTAATAAAGTGTCAAAAGGCCAAAACAAACGGTAAATTTTAATGAAACTATGATTATCCCGGAACTAACGTCAATTTGCACGTTGGCTACGGAAGCTATCTTTTCATTTTCGTAAATATATATTTCACCATAGGTATATTGTCCATTTATCACTGAAATTTCGGGAATTTAATGATTATTATATTAATTTAAACACGGTAAATAAAATTTTAGGCAACTATAAAAGAATTTTTTTTTTGCTGTATAGCGACTTTAACGCCATCTCTTAGTAAAGCAACAACTTACAACTCCCTCAAAGGATGGTTACCTAGACGTTGAAGTATTTTTTTTACCAAAAAATGGCGCTAAAACCGGTCTTTTTTAGGGTTCTGCACCTCCAAAAGGAAAAAAGGAAACCTGATAGAATCACTTTGTTGTCGTCTGTCAGCCTGTCTGTAAAGATCGTTTTCTCGTGGAGGTATAAAGTGAAATACTCAATTCTGTAACACCTTGGAGCTGTGAAAAATCCTAGTCAACGCAATCAAAAGATACAGCCGTTTATGTTCAAATTTGGAAAGAAGCTAGGCTAAATAAAAGGACAAATCGGTTAACCATTAATTTGTAGTAACGTAATTATAAAAAAAAATTTGATTCTTGCAAGGGAACAATACTTTTACGTAAGCCTTTACGGTACTTCACGTTAGCCTAGAATAGTGAAATTTGGCAACAAGTCTTATAGCACAAGTAAGTGTATTTTTAAAGTTAATGGAAAAAAAACGAAAACCGTGCATTTTTAATAAGATGTTTATATGGGTATGAATGTAAGCGGGTTAACTAAGAACCTAGTTTCTGTTGGAAGAAAAACAATGTTTCATCCCCGGGGGACTTCATGAGCGTATAAGTATAAGTTCGTACGGAACACTCGGTACGCAAGTCGTACTCGTACTTGACTTTTATTTATTTCATTTTTCCAAGGTATCTCTATGTTCTCTGGTGGTTTCTTTCACATTATCGTTCACGAAGGTAGCCGGGTGTGCTCGCATGAAGTAAGCGCTCCCGACAGTGTAAAATAATAGCTGCCAGTTGCGTTCGTCGGTTGTATGACGTTCGAGTCGACAATGTCGGATGTGGAGAAACAGAATAGATACCCTGGAACGCAGCTCCTAAACGAACCATTGATATCTCCTCCCGTCATCACCATCTGACGACTCAAAGACAAGATTATTATATTGTACAACAAAATGAGATGCTCATAAATTCTTCGATAATTAATTGTATGTAAGTATTCCTACATGACATGTTAAAATAACAAAGTAAATAAGCAATTTTAGCGCCATGTTTTAGTAACATAAAGAACTACACGGTCTTTGAACCTAGAGGGTAGTTGTAGTTGAATTACCTTATTATCTTTATAACACTCCGGCAAAACAGAGGTACCTACCTACCTACTAACATTGGGACTAGACGATGCTGTGTGGATAGTCTAGCATTGTTTATTTATTTTATTTATTTATTCATTCACTCACGGAGGTCTAGCAGCAAAGCCCATGTAGCCGTGGACCTGGAACCGGCACGAGCTAGTGACTGACTTCCAGTCCCTGCAGAGAGTCGCGGGGAAGCCTCGTGGGTTCGTTATGGACTCTGCGTACAGCCTCCACGCCCGCACGTGGCTACAGCCATCTGGAACAGGATTACATCATTATCTCAGCGAAGAAAAGTCAACAGCTGAGCTACGCTAGCCTTTCCAAAAAAGTATGGCGACAATAAAAATCGGCCCTGTGTTGCCACCAGCGGTTCCTCGCAACCTCTACCAGGAACAGAACACAAGCTTATTTTTTTATATCATTTTTTTTTAATCTTCTCAATCTAAATATGCCTACGAGATGTTCAGATGGCGTCAATGTTTCATTGGGAGACAGCCGAGCACTCTCACGCAAGATTTTACATCGGTAAAAACTATTTAGAATGACGCAAAAAAATCAGCGTAGCTGTTAAGATCCGACCTTCTTTTCAGCCCACGCTGATTTTCTTTCTCTACTGACGACTGAGACTTTGTAGAATGTAGACATGGTGTAGACCCACTTACGAAATTACAAGACCAGAGGCTCAGTTTTTATCCATATATGCTGAGAATGTCGTCACACTTAAGCTTTATTTCAGTGCTCCTCTATGGCCAAACCCCTAGGGCATTTGCCATTAAAGCTCCACAGAATGTCAATACGAAGCATTTTTGAACTTGTTGCCTAACCTTTCAGCAACATTGAGAACGTCTTGGTCTATTTCCGGTAACCCGGTAGTATTTAAATGTAGATTGGAGATTTGGCCGAGGATCTCAAGTGGCGCAAATATGCAGGTCTCGACAGAGCCTACTCATTTGCTCCCTATGGGATCGAGACCCTAGGTCCGTAAGGTACCGAGGCTCTCCGGGTTTTTAAAAAGTTATCTGAGCGTCTGGTCGGAGCGACGCGTGACCCGAGAGCTGGTCTCGGGTCACGAAGAGGGGGGTGGGTGGTGGTGGCTGGGCTGGGCTGTGGATGTTGGATCTGGCGCAGCGCATCAGCATTGCAATAAAGCGGGGCAATACAGCCAGCGTCTTGGGGACGCTTCTGGTATTGATATTGATCAGTTGAGCTACCTGTAGATTGTTTGCAACAGTCTGCAGTTAGCTTAATTATTTCAATTGTAAATACTAGTTCTAATTTGTTTTTATTATTTAATTGTAATTTTCTTTGTCTTTTTCTTCTGTCCCCACCTTTACCGGTCTAAAGATGAGGTAACTACTCCTTAGTCCCCGTCGTTGGGTACCGTCTTGACGGGTATTGTGTACAGAGCTATGAAGTATAGCGCCGACGACGTTAGTTTAAAAGTATCAATCAATCAACGAATCAATCAAATTTATTGCATGAAATACATGTTATAAAAGTTGTTATAATATAATGGAATGTCACAATGTATTCTGCCCTATTGGACGTGCACTGTCTGAAAATGTACAATAACTAATACAATACTAAAGAATATCATACTTAAAAATCACACACATAAAAAAAATACTACAGTAATTTAAAAACAGTCAATGTTAATACTTACTATTTATCGGTCATAAATTCGAACTATAATTTTTTTGTCAATAAATCAATCACCTTCCTCCGAAACAACGCACAAGGTAATCCTCTTATAGACTCTGGCAGTTTAATATAGGCGAAAGGTACTGAGCAGAATACACTTTTACGCATTAAGGTCGCTTTGGTGTTGAGAGTGACAACTATATGTTTGTCTCGCCTATTGCGAACCACGACATCAGAGAGTTGTTGTAACTTATCTGGGTTATTTTTTACAAACATCACCGTTTCAAATATAAACAGCGCAGGAACCGTCAAAATATTATGCTGAGTGAACAATGGTTTACACGAGTCCGTTACTTTCAGACTAAACATGGCCCTTATGCATCGCTTTTGATAAGTATTTGAATTGTTTTTCAAAATCAGTAGAGTTTCCCCAAAAAAATATACCATAACGAATATTCGATGCAATTAAACCATGATACGCTGTTAAAAGGGTTTCCACATTAACTATTTTAGATATTTTATATAGGACATAAGCTAAGCTATTAATTTTCTTACACTAATTTTCTAAATGAGATTTCCAGTTAAGTTTTTTTTTCAATGAAAATTTTGTCATGTCAACTTCATTAATCTTATAAGTACCATATTTAATGTCTAGGGAATGTAGAGCAGCTCTTAGTCTTACATATATTTATTTTTAAGTTGTTATTATTATCCAACCAAGCAATAATATAATAGATACTTTATTGACAAAGAAAATTACAATTCAATAATAAAAACAAATTAGAACTAGTATTTACAATTGAAACAATTAAGCTAACTGTAGGCAGACTGTTGCAATAATTGAAGTCAAGGCAGAATTGATATCATTTTCATGTGTAATTTTATTAATACGTTAAATAGTTACGGCACTGTCGTCTGCAAAGAGTGACATAGGTGGGTTGTCGAATTTGGCAGATTTTTTATAAATATAATGAAGAGTAGAGGTCGCAGTACACTATCTTGTGGTACACCATATATTACGGTACGTTCCTTTGACCTATGGACTGCTTCATGTTTAGTTTTGAAATTAATCCTACTGATTTCAGTGACTTGTTTCCTATTTTCAAGATATGATTTGACAAGTTACAATGCGTTTTCTCCGACTCCGTAAGCCTTAGTTTATTTAAAAGTATGTCATGACGCACATAATCGAATGCTTGCGTCATATCGCAAAATATAGAGCATATTGGTTGCCTTATATCAACGCTGCATGTAACTCTATGTAGAAAATCATATAAGGCCTTATTTAATTATTTATTTTTTCTAAAACCCTTCTGTTCTGTACAAAATATGTTATTTGTTTCAAAGTAGCTATTAAAGTTATATAAGCTATTAAAGTATATCTTAAAGTCGAAAATATTGATGTACTCGTATATATAAATATTTCTATGATTGGTTGTAGTTAAAAATAAATATATTTTATTTATTATGTGCAATTGTGCATGACCTGATTTATCCAGTATCCTAATTTATTTAATTGATGTATTAGGCCTACCTATTTCATGATTTTTCAATTCATAATAGTTACTTACTTGCAAAATATAATCTAGCTAAGATTAGGAATACTAATAAAGGCGAATCTTTGTGAAGATGTGGCCAACATTTTACACAAAAATATCGCGTGCGAAGCCGATGGCCGAAGGTAGTGTAAGCTAAAATAATTGTAATATACCGAACTAGTGAGTAAGGCCACCAAGTTCCCCCAGATTTACCCCTGGTGATTTAGGCAAGATTTAGGCTGCTACATAAACTTGAAGGTTGATATTTCTTCTTTGAACGTGATCATTTGCTCAATCCTAATGTTCCACTACAACATCCAGCCACTTAATAACGGCAGGTCGGTTGTATCCTTATCTGCTATTGACATTCAGCCTAACGATACAGCTCGATCTTTGGACCGCAGCCAAGTGCTGGTGCAGTCATCTTTAGATAAAAACAGGTTCAAGAGACGGGTCGGGTCGGTCTCTTGAGGGGTATATGCGGAAGGTTCTGTAACTGATTCCAAAATTCATTGAAATGTGGTCGCAAGAGAGAACACAATCTATGTGGTCATAGACCCGAGTCAAGGTTTGTGTTCTTTAGACAGGTAGGTATGTATATTACAAAATAAATCCCAAAACACAACTGTGTGCAACTAAACAAATACTTATTCCGTCTCGGCTCTTTAGATGCCATACATGCACAGCACTCAAACTTGCATCACCCAACTTACCTCTACTAAGTTCCTAAGCCCAATACAGAGTTCCTGCATCACCTTATAAAATTACCACCCGAAAAGCACATTACCTTCCCTCAACACATACTAAACTAATTACATGTAGAATTACATCCGAATATAGCTGAAAACAGCGTCGATAGGCGTCGATCGATGCCGTGACGTCACGGGACAACCAGGGGTGGAGTACAGTCGCTGGGTAAAGTTTAACTCGGATATTTCAGCCAAAGTTAGGACACTACCGCTGATTGCTAGCGATATGGCTTGGCGTTCGGCGAGCGGTTTAATTAACCTTCAACGGCATCACGTTTTTTTAGAGATTTTTAGACGGGTTTTTTTTACACGATTTTTGAATTATTTACTAACGTAATTGTTTTTCGTGGTTAAATGTAGTAATTATTTTATTTACGTAATGGTTCCGATTCTGTTGACACAAAACCTAAACTAACTAGCTCAAAAATATTGCAGTCCGCGGTCAGCTACATTTTAAGTAAGACAAGTGAGTTCAGGTTTTGCTGCCATCAGAATCGACACCAATTTTATTTCAGTGTTTGTTAATTGTAAAAATAATACGATTTTTTTCTTATTGTAGAGCTTATAAGCGTTTGACAAGATGTGGCCTAAAATGGAGCACGCATTCCCAGAAGGAACTTATTCACTCGGATTCACGTGAAATTCGTTTGATGAACTTTATTGATTTTATTGACGGTGATTTTGTATAACGTAACTTTGCGTTAATAAAATAACCCTATCAGATAATTCAAATATCGTAAAAACATCAAAAAAGTTATGAAGTTGAGGGTTGTATTTTAGACACATGTGGCGTACCGTTAGGATGGCCATAAACTAAACAAGTTAGAAGATTAGAGACACACTTCGTTTTTTAAAAATAACATGCAAAATCAACTTTGCATTTTATTGGACCTCTTTTTGTATTTAGTTTTATTTATGAGAGCTATGGATAGCCACAAACGTTTGTATGCCACTTTCACGTCTCATTCGATCTTTTTTTCTATAAAGCGTTTTTCGTTCAACTGTACCTGCTACTCGGCTCTGATTATTCGCTGAAAAGCTATTATTAGCGTTCGTGTTTACCCAGACCGTCAAACGAAAATAATTTTGTCGATATTTTTGCTCTTTTAGGGAGGAACAGGGATGAACCCTTTGAGGCGTGCGTTGCTATTTTGGTATCGATTCCTAGGAGGAAATTTGTAAACATGATCGGTTCTTTATTTATTTTACCTACATACATACATTCTTATCTTGATGTAGGAAGATCAAAGAACACAGAAAACTTTAGGAATTTTTAAAAGATTTGGCTTTGGCTTTTTTTTTACACCAAAACGTTTATTTTTTCGGTTTTTTACGGGTTTTTAAGTCGTTTTTAGGATTTCGAAGATCGGAGGTCGGTTTCGAAACCCATTATGGCATCGCTTTTCCTGTCTTTTTTTCCCGTCTCTAATATCTCAGCAACTACAGCAGCAAATAACGTGAAATTTGAAATAATAATACATTTTGTGCGCCTGTACAGAATAAAATAAAAAAAAAAATATGTAAATTTTCAGTACAAATTGTGATGTCGAAATTTTAAAAGAGACCTACAATGTCAAGTGGGGTATCAAATGAAAGGTATCAGTTTGTACATTTCAAAACAGTTTATGAAATTTCTGTAGGTTTCATAATTTTTGAAAAATTTTGTAAAAGGTCAAAAAAATACCCATTCTTTCTCCCTATCTCCGAAGTTTGCAGAGCGATCCATCTGAAATGTATGTAGCGTTTGTAGATATGGAAACTACATTTTACAGGAAAAATATAGAGAAGTCTTTAAGTGGACCACTTTTAAAAAAATGGACATAAAGTGGGGAGTAATTTTCAAAAGGTGGGGCTACCTCATCGAGTGGAATATCAAATGACAGGTACTTATAGGTTGGTACATGTCAAAACAGTTTTTGAAATTTCTGTTGGTTCATACTTTTTGAAATATTTTGAAAAAAGACGTAATTTTACTATTACCCTCTATACCTACTCCGAAGTTTGCAAAACATCTGAAATGTAGGTACCTTTAAGTTTTTGGTATTCATCAAAAAGCAAAGTCTCTAAGCTTTAAGCAAAGGCTTTAAGGCATTGCTAACCAATTTTTGTAAAGAATCTAAAACGACGCATATTTTTTTAATGGATCTTTGCTTGAAGATTGAAACTTATTTTCAGTGAATAAGCCTGAATCTAGTTTCAGTTTCCATTTCGCCGTCAGCGTTACTTGTGACTTCAGGAGGCAATCTCGTGAAAATGCAATTTTCGGAAAATACCACTTTACAAGAGGAGAATAAATTGAAGTTCACGGGCAAAATACTAGCCTAGACTTAAGTGCATTTTGAGGTGAAATTAGGATAAAAAGTTGTGAGTTTTTCGCAGTTCCATACGAGTAGGCACGATTCCAGAGATAGTAAAATGGTTTTTTGGTACGTATATATAACAGTAGACATATTGAAACTATCGTATCGATATGTTAACGATACATGAGTTTTTTTAAACACAAAGAGAAGAAGTCCCACATGATAAAATAAGTATTTAGCCTTTTTGATAGGTGCTGGCCACAATACTAGTTTCTCTCTTTGCTCTGGAGGTATTATTTGTGTAATCCTTTTTGGCCTTCTTGTTACATATTTTTAAGTTCTTTCATAGAAATTGTAACACTGTGGTTTACCGAAATTAAATATAACTGCATAAGCCTTAAACTCACATAAAAACCGGGTCTCCTTATTTTTGATCAGCTGGTCGACCCAACAACCCGGTTGCACCCAGTTCCCAGGGTTAGGGTAGAAGTCCACGTCCCCTATAGGGTCTGGAAAGCCGAAGACCCCAGGGTTTGTGTGGAGGACGTCCACGAAAATTGCGTCTCCTCTGGCCAGGTGGCCTGCGGTGTCCGTTAGGCTGTATCCGGGGTAGGCTGGATCTAGACCTGGAAATAAATAGCGTTGATGAAAAAATGGTTCATGCTCTGTTTGGATTAGCTATCTGTTTCTTAGCCAGGGGGACACTCCTCATACATTCAACTTAACTTCTTGATACCATATTTTACATTTTAGTAGTTGGATTGACGTCGATTGATTGACGTTTCATGTAACAAAATGTGTACAAATTCATCTATTATGTAGGTACATGAGAAAAATGATGCGTAACATGTAGTTAATAAATAGGATTTATCATCGCTTTATGCATCTTAGTAGTTTATTACTGGAAATAGGCCTTTCACAATTTACTCCGCAGTACCTACGGTTTTACCCCAGCCATCTTCACCAACAGACGTTTCCTTCGATCTTTATTTACAACTAGCTTCTACCCTCGGCTTCGCACACGTTTTTCCGGGATAAGAAATGGCATAATAATTACCATAGTCCAGGTTTAGAACGTACGTCATTATTTTTATTCTTTTCGCAAATAAACTTACATAATTACTCTTATTATTTTCTGCGATAAGGCCGCCTATTGTACTGTGTATTTGTTAAATGTAGATATAAGGTTTTATTATGTTATTTTTTTTAAGTACAATAAAGTCTTCATTCATTCTTATTCATTTATGTATGTGTTCACGCAAGTGAAAAAAATCTATGTAAAATTTCAGTCCGATCCGTTCATTAATTTTGGCGTGAAAATGTAAAAAACATATCCATCATAGATCTAAGTAAAATCTGTAGATATGGTACGTTCTCCCAGCACTTACTCAACAACTGGCCTGTGTTACAACAACACGCAAACACTCGCTCACAGTTACATTTCTTGTTTCTAATAATTCTATAGAACAAACACGAGGACATTGCCGTAGTCTATATGTACTCGTAAGTCAATAGATCACACTAAAGCACGTCGTACGCGTAACACGAACACCGCGCCGCCGCCGGTCCGTTTTGACTGAGGTGGGTGGACCTAATTGCACCTAATTTGAGCCTTCCACTTTCGAGGCGCTAGTACCTCATCTTCCCTTCCATCCATCCAAACTTGCGCATTTATAATTGGCATAAATGACCACCGTTCAAGCAAGCACTATAGTTTAGAGAATTAAAAATAAAAACTTCCTTATAGGTACATCCACGCTGGTTACCTAGTTCCAGTTCGCCGTCTACTTAAGCGTCAAATACGTATGGTTATCGAAGATTTTGTCACCAGTGATTCTGCCAATCAGAACTCCTCTCGACCGCAGCCTCTTGCCGGCAAATCCAGCAGCCTCGGCTCCCAATGAGAACCCAATGACGTGGACTGTTGACGCGGGCACCCCCCCTGTCTCCAGGAACTGAATGAATGTAGCCAGGTGGTGGCCCATGTAGCGCGTGTTTTGCACCGCTTGGAAGTACCTGCAATTAGTAGACTTTAGACTGGTCTTATCCGCCTGAGTGAAGATTATGGTGATTATTAAACCCCTCCACCTTCTTGTGTGTGAGTAACAAAAACTTTTTGGTTTGTTTACCTATTTATTAGGATATTAAGAAAGATTAAATTCATTTTAAAATTACGTGATCGTTAATCTTTTATTTTCTTATCACAGATGTGAATTCAGGTACGATGCTAGCTAGTTTACCTAAGTAGGTATATGCTTTACTGACACTGGCAGAGTCGTAGCGAAAAGCAAGCGACGCCAAAAATAAAGAAGTTGAAGTTGAAGGAAAAGCAAGCGGCGCCAAAAATAAAGAGGTTGAAGCTTTTGTTTAGGTAGATAGTTAAACCTAAATCC
The DNA here is from genome assembly GCA_963662085.1 of Eupithecia inturbata. Lineage (NCBI taxonomy): Eukaryota > Metazoa > Arthropoda > Insecta > Lepidoptera > Geometridae > Eupithecia > Eupithecia inturbata. The sequence goes on from OY759195.1 coordinate 9,801,154, forward strand.
GGGTAACCGGTGTTACGGTGCATAATGTACCATTCGCAGAGCGCTTATACCTAAGTTAAGCCGTGTGCTAAAATCCGTCTCGTTGCTCGTTGCTAGTGCCTTCTTTTCCCGTATTGACTGCATCTGAACGCTTGCTGTGAAACACGTTACATTACGCCGCGTAACACCGGTCAGCCCGGCTTAAAAGTCTTACCATGGAAACGCAATAAGTCTTGACCAGTCCACTGCTATGAAATTATAATCTCCCGAAGATAAGTATGCTGCAAAGAAACAAGATATCTTACGATGATATGATTTTATTAGGATTTTTTTTAAATCACCTCGCCTTCAAATCATATTTTTATTTTAAATCACCTCTCCTTCTAATCATCGTATTTCTTCTGTTTGTGGTTGTAATGACACTAAATAACTTGAGCTGTATTTTTAAATGTCAACTAAAACTAAATAAATTACAATTCGATACTATTCACTTCAAAAAAAATACAAGCATTCAAAGTCAAGAATCTGTGTAAAAGTTATAAATCGTGACAACACCTTAATTCATTAAAAAAAAAAAACATTAACAGACGTGCTAATTGTTATCTTCTTACACATTATTGTTCTCCGTCTAATTATAGGAACTGTTTTTTTTATTTAGCTATACTTTTATCTTCAGTGATCTAGTAGTGGTAATCAAAATATTATGTATAATTTAAAATCTATATAGAAATAAGGGTTTCGAAACCCTCTCCGATCTTCGAAACCCTAAAAACTTACTTACTTAATCTAATGAACATAAAATATTTTATTTTTCAATACCTATGTATTCTGTTTTTGGTAAACCATTTGTAATACTGCTCACATCCTGTTATATAAATACACTGCCCTGCAAAACTAAGTATCACACTAATTTTAAAATTGGTTCCATGTACAAAACACTAAAATAATAAAAGTTTTGTGTTGGTTCCTATCATTTAATCCGCGCAACTTTGTCAAAGTAAACCGACCACTTTGGCTTCATTTCGAAATGGTCCCAAGTATATATCTACTGTAGGTACTTATTTACGGAAATAAAGCATTTATGATTAATTGATTTTTGATTGAAGTTCAAAGTCCAAGTTTCTATAATGCTGCCATATTGTAGGACCACATAATATTAAATGTTGAGGATGAAATTGAGGAGTTTGAGATTCTTGTTACGTATTTTTTTTGTGCTTTCGAAAAGGTTTAGGTATTCAAAGATTCATGTATAAGTTAAACAATCTCAAATATGGACCTGGCTAGGGCACAGCAAGATAAGTACTAGGTAGATTATCACAGCATGTACGGATATTAAAGATTATTTATCGGGTATTTATCGCGTAAATACCCGATAAATAATATTTAATAAATAAATAAATAATAAATAAATAATGCTGGACAATCCACACAGCATCATCTAGCCCCAAAGTAAGCAGAGCTTGTGTTATGGGTACTAGATGACTGATAAACTTAATACAATACTTAACATAGATAGATATTTTTTATTATATATAGAAAATACCCAGAACACCCGGAACAAATATTTGCAGATCGTACAAACATTTGTCCCAAGGCGGGAATCGAACCCGCAACCTTCTTCGTCGCAGGCGGACCTTCGCCCGCCGCGCCACATCGGTCGTCAATATGTTAACAGATCGCGAAAGTTTAAAAAGTTTTGGATGGATATCCAAACATCCATACATACTGTGATATGGATGTTAGTTACCTCTTCACGCCAAAACTACTGAAAGATCGGACTGAAAATGCATACAGGTAGTTCTAGTCCTGGAACATAGTCTACTAAACATAGTCTTAAAAATAGTTTCTAAAACATAGTCTACTTTTTTATCCCATAAATCAGTTCCCATGGGATATAAATAACCTTAAAACGTTTTCATAGAAAATACGCGTGCGAAGCCGCGGGCAGAACTAGCAAAGTTATATGCTAGTTCTGGTCAATAGTCTGGTTTGTATAATAAAACACAACAGCTTAGTACTACAAACTACTGACTTAAGGAATATTATATACTAGTTACTGTGCCCGCGGCTTCGCACGCGTTGTTTCTATGGAAACGTTTAGAGGTTATTTATATCCGATGCGAACTGATTTATGGGATAAAAAGTAGCCTATGTTTAATTCCAGATTTAACCTATGCAATTTCAGCTCAATCTGTTCTACTGATCAGATTGAGCTGAAATTGCATAAACTAACCGCATAAACGACGAAACTACTGTTTCGTCGTGATGAATTAGCAAACATCCATCTATTCATACAAACTTTCGCATTTACAATATTAGTGTGATTCTCTGCTTCAGGTATTATAACTTACAATCCCTGAGCAAAGTTGTGCTAGCGCCGTCAGAGGCTTCAGAGAAGCCCATTATATAAACTACGGTGGGCCACGAAGCGTCGAACACTGTGTTTCTGAGCCCGTTTAGATCTCCCAGTGGTATTATTTGGAACAGGGTCGGGTTTAACCTGAAAATATAGACGAAGTTATATCAATAAAATACAAGCTGGTATCAATGGCCTCTAAAATTCTACATCCAGCAGGGGCACATAAGTAAATGACTTGCAAGGTCTTTAAGGCAAAAATAAACTGGTATAGTGGTATAGGACGTCGACGCACGAAAGATTCAACAAAATATTTAGAAAATCCGGGATATACCATGATTTGTGTTGTTTTGACTTTCCCAATAATAATAATGACTTTCGAGTAAATTACAATGGTGGTTTTACAGTTTTTTAAATATTCAGAGTTTTGTGAAGATTCAATGAAAAAAGTATTGCCTATGGGTCCTATAGGTAGAGAAAACGAGAACTTAGATTAATAACGCAACATTATTCAATATATTCCCACTAGTTCTTTGCCACAGCACCCACAAGTCAACAGGGGCAAGTCTCTTTAACGAGCTCCTGTTGACTTGTTGAAGCTAACCTTGTAAACAGTTTGTACTGGATATCAACGGCGTCGTCTCTTGCGCAGCATCCTGCACAGTCCCCCACTGGAGCAGCCATGAAACATATTTTAGCAGCACCTAGACAAAAACATATTTATTTAAAAAATCTGCTATTCGTTGGGAAACGCGTCAATTAACCCGCCGTCGTCGGTCGCGTTGGGTTTTTGGACGCCTGGCGTTTGGGAAAACAGTCATAGGTATCTTTTTTATTTTAAAAGATAGGAATTTGATTAGGTATAGCTGCGTAAATAATGCTAAAATTCCAGTTGCGCATTGCATCTAAGTGAAATTCACATCTGATTTACAATGGGTTATGTTATGAAAGACCCCACGCGACCAACCTTGTAACTTTTTTTTACAAGAGTCGGACGCCTGTTTTGTTAGAAAATGGCATCTTTCTAGACCAATATATCTAAAATAGTTTATGTAATGAGGAAAGAAGTTATTTGGAATATCTTATAAAGCGTCTGAGGATGGTTTACTCTAACTACAGACAAGAAGTGCTTATGAAACTGACTTTGAGCAGGAGTGTAGGTACGTAATTAACAAGAAGAGATGAAGAACTAGTACCAAATGAAGAACTAGATGCAGATGAAAGTAAAGATAACGATCCTATTGTACGACTGAAAACCTCAAAACGATTACCTACATTGCTTGTTTAAGGCTGTGTAATTTTTTTATATTTTGCTTCTGTTAGAATTCGGCAGCGCAATATTATGTCTCAGTATTCTAGTGGAAAAAGTAGTGGAATGCTATCAGCTTGACATCATTCTTACAAGGAAACAGTTCCTAATGAATAATGAATAAAAAAATCTGTAATGTTGGTTGCAAAATAACCTGAGTTAATTAACTTAAATCTTACCTCAGAAAATTATAAAAAACACTATTATAATGGGCCATCATCTTCCGATCCTTATCTCAGGCTGAGGTGGGGTCGACACAACATGTATTTTTCTTCCGCTCTCCTCTATCAGCCGTCATCTCTGTACTTAACCTTTCTTACACCTTCCTTAACAATATCCTCCTTCACACAATACATCTATCTTTTCTTCGGTCTTCCTCAAATCAAATCATTTATTTGCAAGCATGGGTCACAAAGATGTAGCACCAGACATGTTTTGCCTTAATCTAGGGCATGCAAAATAGATTATATAAAGTCAGCGGTAGACATCTAATAATAAATTACACAATAATACATTTTATGTTGCACAGTCATAAAAATGTATTAAATACTTACCTAATTAAACATCAAGTCAAAATCCATTCATATGTTACACAATATTAGGTACATTCTTTAATTATAACAAAACCATATTTTTTTTTTAATCATTATTATTACTGATTTAAGTTGGTCTTAAACATTGTCAATGGTAGCATCTATAAGTTGTGTGGCCTCTCCCCTTGTATCCCTCCACATTCAAACCTAACACTCTTCTCGTCACGTGACATTCTTACCTCCGCATAACATGCCTATACCACCCTAACCTGTGATTCCTCATCTTTTCCGCCACTTTCAAACTTCCTCTGATATACTCGTTCATTATCTTGTTCATCCTGGTCACTCCGCACATCCATCTCAACATTCGCATTTCCGCTGCATACACAGTTCGTTCATCCTTCCCTTTCGTTGCCCAACATTCAGATCCATACAGTTCGACAAGTCTAATCACGGTCTTGTAAATTTACCCTGTCAGCTTATGGGGCATTCGCCGATCGCATATAGTGCCTGTGATCTGTCGCCATTTCATCCATCCTGCGCATATCTTGTTCTTGAAGTCGTCCTTATTTCGTCGTCGTTTTGGATCAATGAACCAAGGTACTGGAAATTGGAGCAGACTGGTAGGGATACACCATCTAAGGTAATATTGGACAAACTGGAGTTACACCCGAAGTCAAGAAACAGCTGTTCGGTTTTCGACCGGCTAATTCTCAACCCAACACTCCAAATTTTGTTGATATTTTTCCAGTCTGCTTTGGACCTCAATTGCATCCTCCCCGACAAGAACAATGTCGTCGGCAAAAAGGATGCCTCTTTCTGTATGTCCGATGTAAGAGCATCCATAATCAGGAGGAACAAATAAGGGCTTAAAGCCGATCCCTGGTGCAAGCCTACAGCCACTTTGAACTTGTCGGTAACACCAGCTTCAAACCGGACGTAAGTACGAGCTCTACTGTACATTGCACGTACAAGCTGCATGTATTTCCCTGGCACTCTCTTTTCTTTCAGCGCCCTCCACAGAACCTTACGGAATACTCTATCGTACGCCTTCTTGAGGTCAACGAACACCATGTGCAAGTTCTTGTGCGCACGTCTGTAGTTTTCGCACAATTAAATGCGAATATGGCATCCGTTGTTCCTCGATCAGATCCTGAATCCCGATAAACCCGAATTGGTTCTGGGTTATCTCACTCTCCCCTCTCATTTGTCTCGCAATCATTTTCTCCCAAACTTTGATAGTATGTGAGCTTTAGTCCCTGATAGTTGTTACAGTCCTGTACATCACCCTTGTTTTTAAAAGTGGGCATCAGTGGACTGTTCCACCATTCGTCCGGGATCGCCTCTTTTCGTAACAACTTATTGAAGAATAAAGTCAGCCACTTCCATCCATCTGCTTTTAGAAACTTCCATACTGGTATACCATCTGACCCAACTGCTTTCTCATTTTTCATGCGTCTTACCTCTTTCTTAACTTCTTTTATACTTATACCTTCCACCACACGTATGTTAATAGGTGGATTCTCTAACATTTCACTCCAGTCATTCTCTTCAATCCTGTCAATCGTCAAAATTTGCCATCATCATCTTTTATACATTTAATGTGAATAATATCCCTTGCATTCTTCTCTCTAGCCACTGTCTTTTTTAAAGATTTTTTTCAATTACCTAACATAAACTCAGCAAAAATACTCAGATATTTTGATGGTATTGGTTGATGAGCGTCAGGGGCGTCTTTAGCTGGTGTGCGGTGTATAGGTACACCCGCTGTGACGATCCGGAGCTTGGCACCCATTAGAGCCTGCGGCGCTCTCGTAGACCGCCGCTGCCGGTGGCGAAAGCATAACATCTGTTTTGATTGTTTGAAATGACGCCAATTATCGTTTTGCATTAGGTAGGACGTATGTTTTAAAATTAACATTGTACGAATGCCACACCTTGTGTTTTAACGCCTATAAGCGGCGGTCCTAGGGTAAAGCGAGCGGAGCGGTTGCTAGGTGTAGGCCAGATAGTACCTAATGGCGCTCGTTATAATGCGTATTTCCGATTCGAACAATCTATTATGAGAGAAAAATAATAGTTTGATGGGACCCTGTGGTGACTTCTGAGAGTCTCAAAGTTTTCGCGCTCGCTGTTATTTTATTTATTTTTGCCTTCGTATTTTTTGCCAAAATTTTTTGCTCAAAAACTTGCTCGCTCACTCACCGGCTCTAGGGCGAGTGAAACAGTCGCTCTTGGCGACAAGTGCCGAAACAAAGTTTGAAGGCGCATTTTCAACGAGGTTAACTAGGCAACGCTAGCTTCTTTGGCATTGCTATGACTGCTATGTACCTATTTCGATAATAACGCTCGCTACACTCGTTGTTATTTCTTAATAAGCATTCATAACCTGCACGAATTATCAGGGCTAGCTCGACTCGCCGATATTTATTTTTGTCTTCTATTTGTAACCCAACCACCACCAGTTCATGACTTTTCTGTCTAAGGCAGAAAATCTCAATAATTTTCGCCACTCACCGTTGTCCTAGCTTCCTTGTCTCTGTTTTTATGCCCACTTTACCCATTATGAAAATAACCTGATGTTATTCATTTTGTCATGCCTTCATAATTATTTTACCAACCACTGGCGAAAGTAACAAAAATTTCACGACTCGCTCCGCTCGCCGTTACTTCTATTGGTTCTACCTCTATGCATACTTATTTATCTACCGCTGGGAAACTTCCTCTTTGTCTTTGTTACTAACCATACCCCACCAATCTTGAGCTTTGCCGGGGCTCGTTCACAGAGGGGCGCCGATGAGGTGTCTGCCTAGGACGCTGTCGACACTTAATCCGGCTCTGCATAAAACGTAGGTTTGTAAAAACTCTTCAGAATATTATAATTTCATTATCATTTAATTAATGGTTTTCATGGCAACGAGCGTTAACAGTTTCATCCATGTGTCATCAAACTAAATTAGACTTGAATTATAACTACGAGTAGATGTCACCAGTGTTTAAAACTAAATTTTGTACACGTTATTATCTATAAACCGGAATTTAAAGTCGGTTTATCGTTTATTAAAACACACCAAATTATTGCAGGACAAAGTCTGTCAGGTCAGTAAGTACCTACAACTTATATGTAACGTACGTAACAAGTTGCTAGTAACAACAAAATTCACTAATAATATCAGTAAACAAATATGAACGTCGACAATTCTAAGGTGAGTGGATGCGAATTGCATAGGTAAATCAAACAAACTTATAGGTACCTGCGTATGAGGTGCAAAATAGTTATTTGTTCAACAAGTGAGCAAAACGATTTTTGTTGCACGTGCCGATATTAAATCTGGCTCTAAAGTAGACTGCGCAGCTAGCGAGAGATTTAAAAGGCAGGAAACAAAAACATTTGCTCCCGAGTCCAACATAGGTATGTAGGTACAACTTTTCACCTTAACTAGTTAGAAAATATTTTGTAATTTATAAAAGAGGTCGAATGTCAGGAACTCATTTTGCTAATGCTATAACAATCCTCTAGAATCGTAAGAATTATTTCAAGTCAAGAGTATTCCCAAAATTGTATTGTCAAAACTTTTTTATATAAAAATCCCCTTTGCTACGGCGTAGCGCTACGCCGTACCTACATGGTATTTGGTATTTATTATCCACTTACGGGCATAATTGAAGCACAGAAATTTATTATAAATGCTAAAGAATCCACACACCATTATCTAGCCCCAAAAGTAGATTGAAAGCGTATTAAAATGGGTCATACACATAACAACTACCTTTGTGCACGGCCTTTTTTTTTTTTTTTTTTTTTTTCTCGGCCGAGGAAATTCTTTTACGAATAGACTGGTCTGGGGGGGACCAGAATTATGTGAGACTCGACGTCCTGATAAGGACGTAATATAATACCCACTAAAACCTCTCCGGTGACCCTTCTCTCGCCATTTTCGCCGAACCATGGGAACATATAAACCTACCGCGGCCCGACTGGCGTCCCCTCTTCCTCCCGTACATAGCCGGCGAGCCCTCCATCCACACACTCGCCGACCCCATTCATCCGTCACGTTTCCTCCCCCCGATTGGGGCACAGACAGGACATACACAGTTGAAGCCGCGAATGTCGAACTCTGTGCCCAGATGGGCATTTCTGCCCCATACTACCAGGTATGGGTCTCGCATACACACGCACAAATACTCCCACTCTCACTCAAACTTGTCTAACATACGGTTCTCATTTATTCTAATTTTGTGCACGGCCTATGTAATTTTTAATTCATAAAATATTAGGTGGCGCGTTAGGAACCTACTGAAAGTTTAACTCACCGATAATGAACGACGCCATCTGGCAAAACGACGACGGATGCATTTTCACGAACCACTCAAAAAGCACTCCATTCAGTAGAACTTCATATTTGTACACATTCTCTACAGCTGATTCTGCCGCACTAGCACTTTTATCAACAATAGTTTAATTCCACACAACGGGAACTCATTAAAAGTTTTTCCCTAGTTTTTCCGATTAGCCGACTAAAAACTGGGAGAAACGTAGAACCAACACGCGCTGAACGAACTGATAAAAATGCTAGCGTGTAAGCTCCGCACATTGGTTTTACCTATGATTTAGGTATTACAGGTTGTTTAGGTATGCACTTAGTAAAATTGCAGGCACTTATGTTCGTCATAATTTAGTTTGCTATCAGTTTGAGGGCTATTCAGTCACTGTGGTCGTAAGTTGTAAATAGGTTTAGCGGTCAAGTTATGCAATTTACTACAAAAGACTTCGATTTATTTCACGTCGAATTGATTTCAACGTCTAGATTGCTTCTATTAGACAAAAGCAAAATCACTCTGGCGTAATATTTGGTCTTGACTTGCGAGTTTTTTTTCTTATTTTTAACATATCACTTAGAAGCAAGTTACAGACGCAGTGTAACATGATTAAATGATGTAATGGCTCCTTTGTTCTCATGAGATATGTAATTGTTTATTTCCTGGCTGCTTATACAGACTGATTGTTTGGTTATTGAATTATTAGGTATCTATCTAACTAATTGCCTACTTTTTATGGAAGGTAATGTTAATTCGCAAGACTTCCTATAATGGGTATACCTACAGTGGTGCTCTAGGACTCTGCGAATAAGTATTTACTAATAATTACCGATTTGATCAAACATAAAAGTAAAAGTTCCCTAACATTGAGACGTTATGGAGCTCAACGTTTAGGTATCCGGTTCAGAGGCGTTGATCAAGTTTTTTTACAGAGTTTTAAGAACATTAATAAACCAGATTCGTCAAGTGCGAGTGTGACTCGCGCGCCGAGGATTTCGAACGTTTGTCAAGTATACCAATAAATATGTACTATATATAGATACCGTTTAGAGACTCTCAAAATATTTCAAAGAGTATGAAACCTACAGAAATTTTAAAAAACTGTTATGAAAGGTAGGCTCGGTGAGGTAGGCCCCCCTTTTAAAAATTATTCCCCCCCATTTTGACCATTTTTCAAAAAGTGTTATATTTATAGACTTCTCTATATTTTTCTTGTAAAATATAGATCAATATCTACAAACGCTACATACATTTCAGAAAGATTGCTCTGCAAACTTCTGAGATAGGGAGGAATGGGTATTTTTAGAGTTTTTTCAATATATTAAAAAAAATTTAAACCTACAGAAATTTCAAAAACTGTTTTGAAATGAACAAACTGATATCTTTCATTTGATACCCCACTTGACCTTGTAGGTCTCTTTTTAAATTTCGATATCACAATAAGTAGGTACCGAAAATATTCTTTTTCATTTTTGTTTTTTCGTTTTTTTTTTTAATCTGTACAAGCGCACGAAATGTATTATTGTTGTAAATTTCAAGTTAATTGCGGCTGTAGTTGCTGAGATATTAAAGACGGAAAAAAAGACAGAAAAAGCGAGACCAAGGGTTTCGAAACCGATCTCCGATCTTTGAAACCTACAAACAAATTCACATAGATTTCCCTTTTGTTTCAGGACAAATTGCTCAATAAGCTTGAAGAGAATGAACCTGAACTAGCCACATCGCCTGAAGAAGAAGTAAGTGGAATATTTACAATGTATCTTAGGTCTTTATTTCGAATTTCATCCCGGTTCCAATCCCAATCAAAAGTCAAGTCATAAATTATTTATAAGATAGGTACCAAAAGAGTAATCGTAAGTAGGTACTTTATTTTTACAGCTTATTTCTGTTTGTATAATGATGATTATAAAATCATAGACCTTTTTAACCAACTTCATTAAAAGGAGGAGGTTCTATGTTCGGCTGTAGGTACCTATGTATGTTTTTTTTATTTATCTCGAATCGTCGTGTCCTATGTTCGTCGATTACTCCGTCAATTGTGGACCGATGTAGATGATTCTTTTGCTATTTATAGAGAATGGTCCCGAGATGTTACCATAAAAATGTTATTCTCGAGGGAATAAAATATGGGGTTTATATCCCGCACAAATTTAAAAACGATAAATATTAAGGAATTTGAAATCGATTTTTAGTTTTATTTTTTAAACAATCCAATTATGTTTTACATTTTCTCTTGCATCTGTTTGGTACGTACCTACAAATTCAAGTTATATTTATTTTGTTGGCGAGTGGGTGCTAATTCCAACAATAGGTACCTTCCAACCAACCAAATTATGGTACAAAACAGTGGAATAGCAAAACATTGTATCCACTATGTTAATTAGTTACGTAGGGCGCACTGTAGCGTAACGCGGGCAGGTAGAGACTAAATTCTAACATCTAGGCACTCAAACGCGTATATTGCGTTCCACGTAAATTTATAAATTTTAGTATATGTACCTACTGCTAGTACATACAATTTAGGATAAATTGATCAACAAAAATCTGTCAAAATGTGGAAGGTAAATCAAATAAGCGTCTCAAGTCCAAGCAGTCGTTGAAACGTCCTATTCTCAGTGCATTGTATGTACCTATGCCCATTAAATGAATAAATAAGTTCATATGATTAATTTCTTCTCCACAATACATTTCTCGTGCTTAGGTCTATGTGAAACCTGTATTGTGCTCTCACGTAGATTCCAGCCTGCTTAAGGTTTTAGAAAGATTGTACAAGCAGCTGGCCTATGATAAGTGGTCAGTATAACCACCGCCTATTAGGTATAACAGAGCAATAACCAACCTTACCTCGTAGGGTCATTACATCACACGCATCTACGATACACTGCCCCGCTTCTATTATCTGGTAGCGTAGAGAATCAACTATTCTTTATATATTATATTCCAGTGCGTAATATGTGTGAACGCGAAAGCAACCATGCAGACATCGCCGTGCGGCCACCGCGTGGTCTGCCGGCGGTGTTTCGTGAAGACTATCCAGATGGCAGTGAGCCAGCGTCTGCTGCCGCTTCGCTGCGTCATCTGCCGCGCCAAGATACTGCGGCTGCGGCAGGCGCCGCGGCTGGTCACTAGCAAGAGCTGGCAGGTTGGTAGCGTCAGTTGTTACTAGGCAGTACTTCGTGAAGACTATCCAGATGGCAGTGAGCCAGCGTCTGCTGCCGCTGCGCTGCGTCATCTGTCGCGCCAAGATACAGCGGCTGCGGCAGGCGCCGCGGCTCGTCACTAGCAAGAGTTTACGGGTTAGTAGTGTCAGTTGTTAGCAGACGGTGCTTCGTGAAGACTATCCAGAAGGCAGTGATGTTAATTGCGTTGCATCATCTGCCGCGCCAAGATACTGATTTTGCTTGCTGGTTGCGGCTGACACCTCGGCCAGTCACAAGCTGGCAAGTTGGTAGCATCAGTGGATAGGCGGTGCTTCGGGAAGACTATCCAGATAGTAAATCAGCAACTTCGTCAGGTAACGCCTACGATTTCGTTTTGATATTTTCTAGCGTGAACGTTGAGACCTACGCTAACCTATCAGCCGCCAACGCAACTACAAAAACGTGACGTCTTGACAAAATAGTGTCAAGACGTCACGTTTTTGTAGATTTAGAGTTGGACTAGGTACCAATTTTTTACTAGGTAGTACAAATTCCGTGCTATTTTTTACACTTACTATGCATAATTCCAGGTATCAAGCAGCAGCGGCAGCAAGTCATGGGGTGTGCCAGGCTCCGTGTCGTCCTACTCGGTGGGCGCTCGCTCCGTTCCTGCCTCTGCCTCGCTCTACTCCGTCACGAGCGGCGAGTCTTCCCTTTCTGGTACGTTGAAGACCAGCAATAGAAGTCCCTTTCCGTCCATCAAACAACTGCTTTGTCTTTAGCGACATCGATCAGTTCTCGGTAAATATTCAAACTTCGCGTCACGGGGGTCCAAATCTCAAATCAGTCCAATCAACTTGACTAAGATGATTTGATTCTGCGTCAGGGAAAACGTAACCTGAATCTCCCTTGGCCCTCGCGCGTCTATCCCTATGGAAAACCATCTTAATCTAAACGACATGTCTTACAAGTAACTTAAAGTACCTATACTGTATCAAAAATAGAGCCCGTTGCAGCATTACCAACCTATGCAACAGTAGGTACCTATGGTTCCCCTGTAGAAAATACCTAATCTACATCGTGGTTTTTACTACAAGTTCCAACTTTAGGTGCCTACTATTTCAACTCGTTCGTTCTTTCCAGGCGTGTCTTCCGTATCATCGAACAGCGGCGCGAGCGTGCCAAGCGCGTGTTCGACCAAGCTGTGTGGTGGAGCGAAATGCGGTGGTGCCTGCTTGGGGGCTGTGCCGCGCAGCACTGCCTCCGTGCCGCCGAAGCCGAGGCAGCCGGCGTCTAACGCGCTTCGACGGTCGCAGCATCATAGCATGAAAGTAAGACATATTTTAGACGAAACCAAAGAGATTCGTTACCCAGATAAGCCTAAGCTTGTCAGGGCAAGGCTCACCATGACCATTAGGTACCTATGTACATCTTTCGTAGGATATTTGATAAAAATATTAATTGGGACTAAGATTGAAGAATCCTAGAACGTTTCAATCGAGACTATTATGAGACAAATGGCAAAAAATAGAGACGGGAAGATTAAGATGATCTAGGACGACGCTTTTTTTATGTCAATTGTCGGTCTTTTACCTTACTGGTCATGCCTCACTGGCTATTATTAACCTCTACCAAATTACACCTGTTCCAGGCTCGTCTACAAGAGTATAACGTGCATAGCTACACAGGAGGCCCGGCGGGCGGCGAGCCTTCAGGCCGGCTGCCTCCCATCCGCGAGTTCCAGCGAGAGTTCAGAGAGGGACGCCGGGAGAGCACCAGCGCTGCTACTGCCTCCGCTTCTACTAGAATACGGTAAGTAAATTACCGTAATGACCTTACTGAAGTGACACAGAAACGCAAAACGACCAAGAGGCAGATCGCCTCTTGGTCGTGATGCCCCTCGATGCCATCGTGCGATGGCATCAAGACCATACCTAGTTGTGAACCACTAGACACCACTCGCGAGGCACCAGAAAGAGGCAGATGCATATTTCATTACAATTCAGAGTAGGACTCATAGGTAGAGTTGGTAGTAAGATAGAATCAGCTACGTGCCTATTACCTGCCCCATTTTGAGGAAGGTTACCGAGTTGTGTCAGAATATCACAAATGTGTTTTTGCTTTCAGGTGTGCACAAAAAATAGTGACACAGCTAGAGACATCACCACAAAAGAATGCACAGCATTTCTTCCGGCCACTGAAACCCTCAAACAAGGATGACCCGCCTAATTCAACAGACCAGAGCAAAGAGACTGAACCGAAAAAGGATAACCCCAAAACAAAACCAAAGACAACTGACAAGAAAGACGACAAACAAGATGATAAACACAAAAAAGATGAAACGAACGATAATAAAAAGAACGAAACGGCAGAGAAGAAGAAAGAAGAAAAACTAAGGCTAAAAGCAGAGAAAGAGGCGAAAAAAGAAGCCAAACAACTGGCGAGAGAAGAGGAGCGACAAGCCAAGCTTTTAGCTAAAGAAGAAGAGAAACAGGCCAAATTATTAGCAAAGGAAGAAAAGAAGAAAGCAAAAAAGGAGGCAAAGCTAGCAGCGCAAGCGGAAAAAGAAAAGAACAAATAAATCTCCTTATATTTTATTGTAGAAACTCGTAGCCGTCTTAATATACTTATATTAGATTTAAAATTGTTAACGAGAACAATTTTAAATGTAGCGTATACTTAACAGTCTAACGTAGTCCATGTAAACATAAGTAGAAACATATTATTTTATTTATTATTTTACTTCTATTAGAGTTTATTTAGCTTTGATACTTATTTTACATTTACGTTGACTAAAACGTAGCTTGTTTTGAGAGTTCTCCTCAAGATCGTTAAACTAGGAATGTTTGTAAATAGTTTTAAAATCATGTTATTATGAAGCGTAATCGTGAATAGTTGTTGGAACTAGTTGGAACTACAAACTGCGAAGACTGAAAGAGTGGGATAATGAAATCATATCGTTTTGTAATTTACTTGAGAAACAGACTAGTTAAGGCGCTCTCCGCACCGCTTATGGATGCCTAATTGCCTATTCACCAGAGTGCGCTCTGTACTCATTGCTGTACACTGTATCAATCACAACCAATAGGACCGCCTGATTTTCCCCTATTGCTTGCTTGCTGTTGTTTGCCATATTCCACCACACAGCAGTAGCAAATCTTTGGTGAAAAGACACAAGTAACAGGCAGCTTTTAGTTCTCTAGGCCATCTCATACTTAGTTGATGTTGACACATAGATTTTAGCAATAATTTATCTTAAAATTTGGCAATAGCTGTAACTGTGGACAATATTATACATAAATTTACTCATATTCTATGTATTTTATCTATGAGGTTTCTGTGAAATCGCGTTCATTTTATCGTGTACATTGCTGTTCAAAGCACACAACAATATAACAGAGTACATAACCCACACTATGTATTACTTTAGCATGAGATATCGTTAAATAAAGTTAAATTCTGATTAGTGCAGTAAATAAATAAAGAAATAATTCCTAGCACTCATGTTTTGAGCAGCAGTGGCAAAGACATAAACATTCAATAGCTTTCTTGAGAATTAAATGGGTCTTACATTTATATATTTTGTGTACATCTGTCTATCAAAATTCTAATGTTAATAAAGCGTAACATTTTCAATATTGCCTAACACAAGATCCATAGCCCTAATAGTTTAATCCTTAGCAAAGTTCTAATGTAGAATCATATCAGATTCGAATGCATTTAGCATAGGTACCCTAGATAAGTGTTGACATTAATTTTATAAGGGTTCCATGAATCGGAATTTATTATTGTCAATCGTTAGATCTCCTGTAAAATAAATAACAATGTTACCATAAATGTATTTTTATTTACCCCAAAAACTTTATCACATTAAAATGAACTACAATACATTTTACATGAAGGTGTAATGTGTGGTGAAACAAAGGGTTGCTTTGGTAAATAACTACTAAATAACTGTGTCATTTCTGCCGTTCTCCAAGAAAAACCAGCTAAATAAAATAGTTCATTTATCTACAAAGAAATAACACTTGATCTAAATAAATACTAACATTGGAGATTTAGTCTTTGTAGTCATCTCCCAGCCTATTGTAGAGCTCTTCACCTGTCTGCTTGTTGATACGCAAGTACTTGTTCATCACAGGTCTGTAGTAGTAAGCCTGGTAATCCTGGCGCTCTGACATCTTCTTGATAATTTCTTTCTCAAGGGCACGCAACTTCATTTTCTGTTTCTCTTCATCAATAAAGTGCATTAACTTTTCATAATCCTGGAAAGAAAATGGCTTTGAAGTTATAACAGCAAGACAGTGAACATTTTCTTAGATGGAAACTAAATAAAATTGTAGCCTGGTTCAATTATAAACTGTAGGCCAAGCACAGTGATTGTTTTTTAGGGTAGAAAGAATAAAAATGATGTCAATTTGTCATTGAATGTGTATCTTATATTGTTTGAAGTTAATTCCTTTAGCTTCAATCATTTCTTCAATGCTATTGTACTCTAGACAACAATCCCTGTAGTCATTTACAACTTTAGATTGGAGTTTGAGCTTACCAATATTTCGGCATAGTTTCTCAGGTAAATATCCCGTTGTAAATGACTTTAGTGATAATAACCATGATGGATTTAAAAGATTTAACAATCCCTGTGCTTGGCCTACGGCACATTTAAGATTGGGTTCTGTGAAAATCGCGTCGTAAAGACTTGGAACCAGTTACAGGAATCAGTGATCAGTGCCCCTCAATGAATGCTTTCTAAAATAGACTGGACCAATATTTAAAGTGCACTGACCAACACTAAGATATAGTACATGCATCAGCTTAAGAGCTGCCTGTCTATTACAAATAATAATTTAAATCTAATATTTAATATTTTTAAAGTTACGCAATCTGAACACATTATCATTAGTAAAAAAGGTAAATAAACGCGATAAGTAATACTAATCATAAAAATCATATGGTTTAAATCAATTATTTTTTCACTTCAATGAAAACAGAAACCAGTCAAAAATGTATAGAGAGTGCCCAAATTAAGGTACGTTGCACACATGCAATCTACCTGCTCCCCTAATTTGAGGATTCAGGGAATACTCTGAAATTAATAATATGCACAAATTTTCATAGTTTCCTTTATATATTCATTCCATAAAGTTTAAACACTGCGAGGTGTCAGGAAAAAGATGCTAAACCTATGTATTTGCGGGAAGACACCACTGTTTTATACTTTAAATAAAGAGTAAAGGGACATTAAAACATAATTGAAAAAAAAGAATTGAATGGAAAGGCAGAAATTAGAAAACGGCAATCTTGGTGTCTTCTCTTTCTGCTAGTACTTCATGTGACCCTACCTTTCGTACCTACTTTTAAACTGGATAGACCAAAACAATTATCATAAAAATAAAAATAAATCTGATTAAATCAAATTAATTGGACTTTTTTGTTTTTAAAAAAGAACAAGAAAAAAAACAAGAAGTATCAACCCTGTTTTGGGCAATATTACCTGCTGCGGATTATTTTGCACGTATCGAGCGATGAATCTTGTGATGGGGTGACGGAAATACTCCCAGTGTTTAGGGTTGTACCCTTCAGGAGTAGGAGTCAATGTAGCAGGCCCGATGAACACATTGGAGTAGAATATGATAGCAGTGAGGGGAACCAGACCCACAATCGTGTAGAAGTGGAGCATATCCTTGAATTTGATCCATTGCCATCTGAAGAAATGAACAGCAGTGTGAGGTTATAGTTGGGTGGTTCAATAGAGCGATGCTAGAAATCTTCTAACAGTAATACCGACAAAAGAATAAAGTGAAGCACATAATAAAGCTACAAATCCTGAGTTAAACGCACAAATAGACAAGAAATTGGGTTAGGTAATCATCAGAGTACGCAGTACCTGGATGGCTGCATTGCCATAGTTTCGTGACCATGGCCACTTTTTAGAACTGTGCTTGTTGAAAAGCTTACATTTTTGATGGAATTGGGTAATTTAAGACGACTTTTTACGATATTTATGCCGAACGATCGGCCGAGAGCACTCCAGCAAACCATTTTTTCTATTTTTTTGTTGACTGATCTATTCAGTCAGAGTTCACAGAACAGACAGGCAGCAACTGGCTGACACTTCTTGACTTTGACACTGACACTGTCTGTCATAAATTTGTTTTTTTATTTCAGAAAATTCCATAAAAAAGTAAAAACCAAGCCATTGACAAAACCGGACAAAAGTAAACCAAAAAAGAAAAAAATCGTAACATGGAGCAGCATTAGCCAGAAGCGATCTCTGGTGCGAATATTTAAATTAAATAGCCAAAAAGTGTTTTTTTTTTTAATATTGTTGTATAGCTAGCTTATTAAAAATAGGTATTTGTTAACTTTTATTAGCTAACCAATCAGGAAGGTACTCCTAAAAAACTTAAGAGGTCTTTTAATTTAAAATTTTATAGGTAGGTAGGTAAGTGTAGATGTTATTCACTCCCTCAACTTAGGTATAAGTACCTAAATAGGAGAGTACCTACCTACATGATGCATTATAAAAAACAAAAAAGCCTCAAAGTACACTGATCTATAAAAATTATAAAACAAATGAAAAATCCACCTGTTGACGATGTTTTTATAAACGAACCAAACATGAGCCTGCATATGAAGCCGATATTGATTTTTTCTACTGAGCATGCTCCGTAGTTGGATTCTTGCGTAGTTCATGATAAGCTCTACATTCGTCACCCACGTAATTTTATTGCGCTAAATATATTGAAAAAGCAGTTTTTGCTCTAAAAATAATTATGTGAACATGTAGGCTTGTAAGAGGTGTGTTTTTGTGAGGAAAAAATACTGAAATGGAAGAGCTACTGCAAGATATCTTCAAGGAGGCCACTGGGCCGAAATTTACAGCTCTAAGAAAAGCATGCGAAGGTGCACTAGGTAAGAAACAAGAAAAAGTAAAAATACCTAGCTTTATTAGAAGTAGGTAACCACTTGGTAGCAACTTACATGTGTGTTCGTGTACCGATTGCCGATTAGGTAGGTACCAACGGGAAGTACGGGAGATAAGTTTATATAAAAATACTTATAACAGTAGTATTCTAGTTACCTACATACGCATTGGAGCTCGATTTAGAGTAAGTACCTAAGTCCTAAGTATTTTAAGTTTTTTATACTTTAAAGATAAAGTTACCAAGTGACATCCACCGTTTCGCAAACATAACTACGACATCCTGAATAGTAGGTAGTAGTTACTGCTAGGTGCGTCATTTACCACTTTAAATAGGTATATGGTTTGTTATGTACCTAGATACGTTTTGTAAATTCAGAAGTGAAAAGTATACAGGCTGGGCTATACCGCACAGCTACCTTTTCTTTTGAAGTTACAAAGTTTTGTTCTTATGATATTTTTCGTACAGCTTCTGTGACATGTGAAGAGAAACCATTAGTATTAAGTATCTACAGTGCAATTTGTCGTAAGAGGCGACTAAGGGATATACACGGGGGGTTAGCAGCGCCTCCTACAGAACAATTCTACCACCAAACTGCGATCCCCAACCCGCATGCCCAGCGTGGGGATTATGGGCACTACCCCTTTTATCCCCCATGAGATAAAAGCCAAATGCACTTATCAGGGGGAGGCCTGAGTCCAGCAGTGGACCAATATAGGCTGTTGAGGTGAGGCCAACCTCACCTCACCTCATCCTCAAGGATGTCCATTTTGAATAATAAAATTGCACTATGGTCGGTACGGAACTATCTAACTTCGAAAGAAAACGTGGAGAGAAATTTGCTTTTAACTTCATCAAAATTTGCCCCATCCTGTTAATTCAAGCTGAATAGCTCTTAATTCTTATAATACTCTAGTCAATTAATATTAGGTCCTTACATATGAAATTGGCGTTTTTCGTACTGGCCACTTTAATCACAAATTTCTCCTCTTTGGTATGGAATTCCAAATTCAAATTTGTACAGCTATAGACTCATGTATTTGTGCTTCGATGATCGTCATTCATTTGTTTTTTTTTCTTCTGTTTTTTTCTGTTTGCGTCACTCATTTTACAAAATGGAAAACTTAAAATATCGCATTATTTACGAGTACGAGTTCCGCCGTGGCACTAGTGCTGCGGAAACAACTCGAAGGGTGAATGATGTGTATGGCGGTCGTGTTGCAAAAGAAAACACAGTTCGTTTTTGGTTCCAACGTTTTCGTTCTGGAAATTTTGACCTGCAGAACAAGCCCCGTGGACGGCCTGAGACTCAAGTTGATAATGAAGAGTTGAAGGCTATTGTGGAAGCGGATCCATCGCAAACCACGTCCGAGTTAGCTGCAGGCTGCGATGTTAGTGATAAAACTGTTTTAATTCACTTGAAGCAAATTGGGAAGATTAAAAAGCTTGAAAGGTGGGTACCTCACGAATTGACTGAAGCAAACCGGCAAACGCGCGTCGACTGCTGCGTTACATTACTAAACCGGCACAATAATGAAGGTATTTTAAACCGAATCATTACCTGTGATGAAAAATGGGTTCTTTACGATAATCGGAAGCGCTCAGCGCAATGGTTGGATCCTGGCCAGCCAGCCAAATCCTGCCCCAAGCGAAAATTAACCCCAAAAAAGTTACTTGTAAGCGTTTGGTGGACTAGTGCCGGTATTGTTCATTACAGTTTTCTCAAATCTGGCCAGACTATTACGGCTGATGTCTATTGTCAGCAATTGCAAACCATGATGGAAAAGCTAGCGGCTAAACAACCTAGGCTGGTCAATCGCTCCACGCCACTGCTGCTTCACGACAACGCTAGACCACACACTGCGCAACAGACGGCTACTAAATTAGAAGAGCTTCAATTGGAAAGTCTAAGACATCCTCCGTACTCCCCGGACCTTGCTCCAACAGATTACCATTTTTTTCGAAATTTGGATAACTTCTTGCAAGGGAAAAAATTCAACTCCGATGGGGCAGTCCAAATCGCCTTCAAAGATTTTATTGATTCCCGTCCGACTGGTTTTTTTAGTAAAGGGATCAATGAACTACCTATAAGATGGCAAAAGTACATAGAAAATAATGATTCATACTTTGATTAATTAAATATATTATATTAAAAAATATTCGACTTTTTGTTCCTCCCATACAAAACGCCAATTTCATATGTAAGGACCTAATAATTGTGGATGAAAAGGTCGACAGCAGAAAGTTTGGCTTTGAACTTTGTTTGGGCTAGTTTGGAGACAAACATACTAAAAGTCCCCAAACCTGTAAGGTGAGCCCTGGGGGGGAGGCCACAAGGAAGGTCCCGGTTTTATGTTTTTTACTTATTGCAACTAAACTAATCAACGTAAGTAGGTCATCATAATGCAAAACTGTAACATTATAATAGGTAGGTAAGAATCTATACAAAAAAAAAACAGAAATTAAAAAATAACTTTACACAGA
Source organism: Eupithecia inturbata (assembly GCA_963662085.1). NCBI lineage: Eukaryota > Metazoa > Arthropoda > Insecta > Lepidoptera > Geometridae > Eupithecia > Eupithecia inturbata. The sequence goes on from OY759195.1 coordinate 9,822,201, forward strand.
GAAACCTTTCAGAAGTCCTCCGCATCGAAGATAGTAACGCACGTCGTCCGTCGCACGAACGCCGACGCGCGTGCCTGTTGCCCCTGCAGATTGCTTTGGAGACGAAGAGGCCGAGACTAGTGGCTTTCGCTCTACAAGGGTTCCATGTGAGTGTTAGCTTGCGAAATTAGTAAACTATTAAAAAAAACTTGGAACCTCAACCAGCTATTACGCAGATCATAAAAAAAAAATTTAGTATTCATAATACTCAGAGTAACAGTACCTACCTATCAATAAGAAACAAAGTCGTTACATTATGTAACAAAAGTAAAAAAACAAAAGCTAAGCCTAAGCTATACATAGGTACCATATTATTTATTATCTGGCGTGACACAGTAAAAAATAACCAAGAAACAAGTTTTTTGGGTAAATAAAGGATCTGTAAAAGACTGCTGGTAGTATGGTGATGAAGCTGAAGACAAGGCTCTATGTATGAGCCCTATTCTGCAATGCACTAGCATAAGCCGGTGACGATGAGCTTATTAGCCTGGCACGAGTACCTATGCCCTATGCCCTGAAATACTTCGTTTGCTGTTGTAATTGTATTGAAAATGCTGCCACATCTTCTCTTCATAATTCTACTCAAAATTGGGTCACTCAATTGCGGCAACCAAACGCGACAGCAATCGTTACAGAATACTGATTTAGAAGACGTGGCTTAAGACTCATCAGATCATTAGACCAACAAACCATGAAACATAGCTCAGAGTTTGGATGGCGAAGAATATAAAAAGATTAAGTATAGGACCTACGTCTCTTTCAGAAAATTCTGCGCGATGACAGATTCCACCGCGGCATCGAGCCGGAAGACGACTCGCTGTGGATGCCGTCACAGTTGCTCAACGCTACGTCATCCGTTATGTACCATCTACCTGATACGCAGGTTAGTATATAGAGCTACCATTCTTGATTAACCTCGGTTGTAGAATCTGGGAACTACGTGTTTGTTTTACTACGAAGAACAAGTAAGGTAAATAAAAACAAAATTGTTGTAGAAGCGTTCTTTTTGACTTGCTGCGTTCACCCATCGATTATAGAGGTCTACTTTGAAAAACGAACGAAGATGACGGATTACGTCGGATCGTACAAAGCAAAGGACGGACGGTCCGTTCTTTCGATGACCTTGCTATGAAAATTATTCTGACATTTATTTCTTAGAAATCCGAAACGAAAGGTGTCAGTACCTAATTAATTGCTAACGTGCCCGAAGCAACTTGGTGGTAAGGTTGTGTTTCGACGTCATCCGTCAACTTTGTTCATTTTTCAAAATACGAGGCCAAGCGAGCCTGAAAAACTGTGTGTTGAATTATGATGTCATAAAAACACTTGCTTAACTTCCCCAGTGCCAGTCAAGACCCTCGTGTAAGGGACATATGCAGGCCTATCTCCCTTACACGAGGGTCTTGAGTGGTCCCTGATCTTGACAGATAGTTGTTTGTGTCAGGTACAAATCTTTCGCATGTACCTCTCATTGGCTCTATCCCCGCGACGCACACTCAACGGTCGACTATGCGTGTGCGCTTGCGGGCGCTGCGCCGAGGCCAGTGCGCAGGCGCCGCACGTGGCCGCCGCCGCGCGCGCCGCTGCAGCGCAGGTGTTACGGGCTTACACTGCACAGCTGGGTAAGTCGTATAGATAAATATAAGGTAAATTTTAAAAACTGGCGCGATCCCTTTTTGTTTTTCATATATTGGAGGCCTGGAATCGTGGCGTCAGCGTGGATATTTGTTTGAAAAGAACAAAAGACAAACCCGCCAGCTTTTAAAATTTACCTTATATTTATCTATACACTCAACCATTGTACAACGCTACGTCATACTTCATGGGCATCTAAATTATGCGTTTAAATTTTCCCGAAGCCTAGCAAGAAAACTAGACCCACAGAGATCAAACAGCGACGTCAGAAGCCTGTCCGTCACCAATTCTGATTAAAATGAACAAAATATAAAAACCATTTTTAAACTCCTGGTGGCAGCTGATGTTGATCATTCATTTAATTCCTCAGATGAAGAGTGCCAAGAACTGCTGTCAGAAGGATCCCCGCTCGGCCGGAACCACATCGTAGCGGTGGGATGCTACAGCGAAGTCATACCCGTCATCCAGTACCTGTGCGGAAGACTGTCAGAGACTCAACTGTAAGTGCTTCTTCCACAAAAATACCGCATTATTTACACACGTGCATACATTGTTAGGCAGGACGCTTGATTTTTTATATTTTTTATTAGTATTTTACATAAGCTTTAAGCAGTAATGAGCTGATTGAGGTGTGAGATAATCGGCGAAGATTCTACGCCGTAGACGGACATCGTAGACTACCTAAGACGTAGCATTTAAATTACCCCACGCCGCCGCCGTAGCCGAATTATGCTACCTGCTACGTCGTAGCTCTTCGTAGACTGCCTACGACGTAGCATTTAAATTATCCCACGCCGCCGCGCCGTAGTCGAATTGTGCTACGTGCTACGTTGTAACTTTTCGTATATTACCTACTCTGTAGCTTTCAAATCCTACGCCGTAGTTCAACTATGCTACGATCTACGACGTAGCTCTTCGTAGACTGCTTACGACGACGTAGCTGAGCCGTAGCTGGATTCATAGTTCATTGAACTTTTGTAAAATGTATCAAAACAAACACAAATTCAAAGATAAAAATATTTACTTCTACGAGCTCTCTTCACTGCGACACGAGACGAATTTCCGACGAATCTCCTGCCTACTTGTAAAGACACTGCTACAACTTAGTATCAATATCGCTAATTTGTATAAATTTAAAGTAAAGTAAAGTAAACATAGGAAACACCATAACGTTGAGAAAAACAGACAGAAATGACCCTTCTCGTACTTCAAAATAACAAAGGATTGACTTTATATAGCCTAATAATTTTATACTTATAATTTGTCTTAATATCGTACTTATTCGCAGGACGCCCAAACAGAATCCGCTAGCAGTATTCCTCCTGGAATGCCTACTAACCCTGATGTCTAGCCTATCAGAACGCGTCAGTGGCAACTCTCACTTCACCACGTTCCTCTGGCAGAAGTTCTGCCCATCGCTCATATCCTTCTTGGGTACTCCACGAGTGGACAAGAATATTAAATCTAGGTAAGATTCATGTTTCTTACTGTATTAGTAAGTAGTTTCTATCCACCGCTTTGCGCGGGAGGATAAAGGTCTGCGCTCATTAATCCAGTACCGCTACCACACAACACAAAAACTTGCATTCGAATATGAGTTTAAACTCGTTATCTTTAGATACATTTTATAGTGACAAAATGGCTTCCCACAAGCTTCAAACGAGTTGTCTGCGAGCTGTCTGTCATCTGATGCCGTCAATATAAAATTCATCTAAATATTACGAGTTAAAGTCCATATTTGAATGTACATTTTTGTGCTGTGCTGCTGCGGTGCTTTCTATAATATTAGTCCATGACTATATATTAATATCGAATTAATATCTGTAATATCAGCGTGAAGAAGTAATAAACCTTCCAAGCTTTCGCCTTTCAATATACCCTATAGATTTTTGCATGTTCATAATATAAGGTAATAGATTAGAAAGAATGAAAATACATTTATTTGGATCCACGATACATAACACGACACATTCCCATAATATACAGGTACAAGAAAAAAAAAACAAAAAGAAACAGATACAATTATACAGTGTTACAGAAGAGGCCAAAAAGGTCCCCGTCTCAGTATTATGCCGCTATTATGTACCTACCTATTATAATAGGGTATCTGGCGCAGCGCATCAGCATTGCCATACAGCGGGGCAATGCAGCCAGCAAGTGTAGTTTAGAAGATAGTAGAGCGGTAGACCCTGGCTGGACTAGCTCGAGGCGTTTGAAAACGATTGCTATTCAATAATAATTATAATAAGAATAATATATTAATATAATAACTAGGTATATTTTTATAATATTTTATATCCTATAGTAAAAAAATTATTTTATAACGAGATTTAAAATAAATGATGTGAATAATAATAATAATAACGCTGGACAATCCACACAGCATCAGCTAGCCCCAAGCTAAGTAGAACTTGTGTTATAGATAGTATAACTGATATACTTATTTTTTAGATAGTGAGGTAAGTCTTTATTGACAAAGAAAATTACAATTCAATAATAAAAACAAATTAGAACTAGTATTTACAATTGAAACAATTAAGGTAACTGCAGGCTGTTGCAAACAATCTACAGGTAGCTCGACAGAATCATATCAATACCAGTCGGAAGTGTCCTCAAGACGCTGGCTGCATTGGCCCGCTGTTATAATTAATACAATATACTACATACATACATAGATATTTTTTATTATACACTAACTGACCCGACAGACTTTTTCCTGTCTTAACTGTGAATATTGAATTCGAATTGGTATAATGGTCATTTACTTAAAGTTTTCATAAATTTTCAAATTTTCCGCACAACTTTCTTATTATTTTACGAATTAGAGAAATCGGTCCAGCCGTGTCGCGTGATGTCGTGACCAAGGGAAATAGGGATTAATTTTATATCCATATATAGTATAGAAACATAACACCCAGAACACAAGAGCCCGCGAGGTGTGAACTTTTGCCCTGCTTTAGTGTCCTGTAACAACGATATATGCTGGAAGAGCCTTAGAAATCATAAATTCATGAGTTGTACATTTCAGGGAGCATGAAGGGCATTTGGTGGACGATTCGGGACGAGGCTCGGGAGCTCTCATCTCTGCGCCCAGCTTCAACAACAAGCAAGCCAAAGCTATTTACAGGTATTTAAGACACCAAATATTATAATTTTTTTGTGTTTTGTCTCATAACGAACACATCACGTCCGAATATCTATGATGAAACAATACCTCTAACAAACAAAAACCGAATTCGTAATCAAATCCTGTATTCAACCGTAAAAAGTTTTTAATCAAAGTTTGATAACACTATATCTAGATTTACGAAAAAATAAATTAGGACCCTATTTCAAACATGTATTTTAGTAAAAACCATTTGGAAATAATTAGGCCCTTTTGTAAGCCGGTTTAAAAATTAGACACTGTAAGAAAATAACATAAAAAATCTCTAAAGATAAAGTCGAATGGACTTCGACATAACCGCCGCAACAGCCCAGCGATGGCCTGAACGGACGATTCCAGCAGCATTGGGTAGGGGTGCATTCAGTACTTGCACCTGGCACTGAGTGCACACCTGCTCCTGTCGACAAAGTATTTTACGTTGTTCATATTCCTTTTTATTCTAAACTGTGTATACCTATGTAGTAAAAATATGTTAAAATTATGTATTATTAGTACATTGTTCACCGAGGTGAGTAAGTGACTGATTCCTATCGAGTGTGTCTAAAACACACGAGGTAAGAATCGCACTTTCTCCTGAGTGATACATAGTGCTTTATACTACACCTACGAGGACAATAAAACATTTGCCGAAAAAGAAGTTGCACTCTTCTCGTTTTTCCAATACACGAAATCTTCATAAGTCTTGTTGTACTTATTTCGAGATTTCTCGGGTAATAGGTTCTCAATCACTGCTTGAGTACTTTTTTTTTATTACTGGCGGTGTCATAAAACCTTCACTATCACTCGACGACATTCTGTACAATTAATAAAATTACCTAACTCAAATGTAAACTTCGAAGAAATTTCCCCGAATGCCACAGACACTTGGTTCTTTTCCGAGAACGGAAGAGGCCGATATCATATGGCGGACTCGGAGTAAAAACTTTATGTAGCTTTAATGAAAATAGCCATTTCAGCTAAAGGCTGAATTTCAGAAAATAACACGTTATTTGGATTTCCATACATTATTCTCTCCCGGCAAACGCGTGAGAAATGACATTCCATATAGTTTTTCGATCCGCATTCTAGTACGGCCGCAATGACGTACTTTCTAGCTCAAGTTTGGAAAAGGAATAAGTCACTTTCCGAGCAGGTGTAGTATAAAAATTATAATTAGTATTAAAATTTTGTAACTGTCAGAAATAAATGATTTTTATTCTATTTTATTTTTATAACAACATAAATCTGTAGTCCTCTTTCCTCCGCAGCATTGCCAACCAACTAGTCCGCATAGTGGGCTCCACATCCAACCTCCGCCCAGTGCTAGAAGCCCTCTACCATCGAATGCTGCTCTACCCCCCTGTCTCACACCGAGTGGAGCCTCTGAGAAGTGCCAGGGAACTGCTGCAGAACCCCAAGAGACTGTGTCAGCTTGTGCTGATGAAGAGGACGGATCATCATGAACGGCATAGTGATGATATGGCTATTATTCGATTGTGAGTTGTATTAGAAGTTATTGACTTCAGTGGGGTCAACCGACCCACCATGTATAAAGGAAAGTTGTGACCGCAATCTCTGGGTTAAGTTATAATTAACGGTGGATTTATGAAATTACACGTCAAAATTTTGGCATCAGACGGGATATGAACCTGCATCCTAGTCAATAGCTGGTAGTGATCTAATTAATTGATGCACAGGAGCACAAAATCATAAATCACATCGTCTGGAAACTTTTGATGAGCTGGTTTGAAATGTTATATCTAAGCGTGCTAATAATTTTAAGAATTTGGAAAATCATTCATAATATTAAAAAAAAAATTATTACTCATTTATGCGATACCTATTTGACGACCGATGTGGCGCGGCGGGCGAAGGTCCGCCTGCGACGCAGAAGGTTGTGGGTTCGATTCCCGCCTTGGGACAAATGTTTGTACGATCTGCAAATATTTGTTCCGGGTGTTCTGGGTATTTTCTATATATAATAAAAAATATCTATCTATGATAAATATTGTATTAAGTTTATCAGTCATCTAGTACCCATAACACAAGCTCTGCTTACTTTGGGGCTAGATGATGCTGTGTGTATTGTCCAGCATTATTTATTTATTTATTTATTACCTATTGATAGCGTACATTCTGAGCTGATAGTGGAACTGGTTCTATAGTGGCGTTCATCGTTAAACTACCCCCGACAGGTTCCAAATCTTTTAATTACATCAGTTTTGGTTTTATTAAATTAAATTTTTAGTTTTTATATATAACACCTTGCTATCTTCATTTTATTGAAAGATTCTAGTTTTTAAATATTTCTGTATTCATAGAAATTAACTTCAAACATAACAGGGGCTTATAGTTAAACGATAATCCATTATTAACGTCCATTAACGTTAAACGTTAATTCATTTATTGTTTGAAATAGGATAATGGACGGCATAGAAGAATGCGGTCGCAGCGGCAACCCCGACGTAATAGCAGCAGCAGTCGAATGCGTGGTCGCCCTACTAGACGCTCTAGAGAAGCTATGTTCCGGAACAGTCGAGTATCTATCGCCTGAGGTGGCCAGTCTAGTGATGGGACACTGGCCGAAGCTGCAAGATGCTGATTATACGGGACCTTTGACTTATCAGACGTTGGCAAGATTGCCTAGTCCTTACAGGTGAGAATAGAAAGATAGATAACTCTTTAATGTACCACACAAACACAAAATATAATACAGAAGAAAATGATGAGAAACAAGGGCGGCCTTATCGCTTTGAGCTGTCTCTTCCAGGCAACCCTGGGATGGACTGGACTTATGAGAACAATATAGACGGTGGCGTTTGAAAACTTAAGGAAATTAAAACAATAATTACATATATACACTACATACTATAATACCTAACATGTCTTAAACTACCTACTTTATATAATAAACTTACTTAGACATAAAAATAAAATAAAAAGTAAGAGAATTAAAATTATAAGGCCCGTATCCATTGCTCAGTCATAGATCTATGCTTGAGTGATGTTTATGCTATAGAAAAGCGTTACTCAAGCAGAGAATGATGACTGTGCAAGCTTTCATAATACGGGCTTAAGATTGCTTGAGTTTTACGTGTGAAATTACAATAACATGGTGTCCAAATACCGTTATGTGATCATAGCATGGCAAGAAAAGTGATCGTAGGAGCGATAATTTTCTCTAGAGGACTGTAGCTTACCTACGGGCCGACATCTGCTTCAATTTTTTGTGGTTTTTGACATTTTAATCCTTTGCAGAGACGTTGTTGCTGTTTTACAAAGTAACGAAAGCAAAGATCATGATTCTTCAGGTAAATATAAAAATAATATCGATACGATTTTTTAATAGGACACAATCTAATAAATCTGATTTTAACGAATAAGTTGCTACTCTTTTCGTATGTACAGTTTTCGTATGTAGGTACATAATATACGTACAGTGGCGTTCATAGATCGGTGACCCCCTGACGGGTTCCAAGTTTTGTAATAAATGTATAGTAATGTATTACTTTTATACTATTATTTTTTTGTTTTATATAAAACAACTTGCAAACTTAATTTTACCGAAAGATACTATGTAGTTTTAAATTATTTCTGTTTCATTAGACATTGACTTCAAACTTAACAGGGGAGTAATGTTAAATCGTCCTAGGGAGTACACCTATCGATGAACGTTGCGTTACTGTACAATAATGAAATTTTAGATACATCTGGTCCAGAAAACGTAAGCTCAGGCAGCGACGGCGAGGCAGATTCTGATGCCGACAATGTATTTCTGCCTTCAAGAGCAAATAACCCAACCAGTGACACTGATAGAGAATCTCTATGTGAGAAAGCTAAAGCTATTCCGAAGACTTTGAACCTTGGCAGGTAAGATAACGTCAAAATGATATAAAATAAAATCTAAGTTTATGTCACTAACAAATTTATAACTAACAATTGATATTACAACAAGAAATTCATTGATATTTACCTGTTTCTACTATCTGAACTTAGTTTTAAGAAAAATATTCCACAACTATTACAAATTAGTAATAATTAAATTTGAAGTCTTTTCCTTTTTCTATCTCTTTCATAATAGTATGTAAAAAATTAACTAAAATATATTTAAAAGAAACCCGACAATAATATAACCATTAAGCTACCTTTAAACAACAGCCAAACATTTCTCTAGTAATCTGTGGATAATGTGATTGGTTGTACATTTAAAAACACAGAATAAACACATTATAAATAAAGTCATTTACAACGGTATATTTACTATGATTTGAGTTTTAAATCAGTTTCGAAATGACTTTAGTGTTAGTAACCATGATGGATTTAAAAGATTTAATTTATAAGAAGTTGGCATTGTGCAATTGTTTTCTGGCCTGAATAATGAAAAACTAAAATTAATATTTGCGATTTACCTATAAGTGCAAGATTAGTAGTTCATTATAGACAATATTTTAAATGTTACAGATGCACCATAACAGAATGTAACGTGGACTTGGAAAGGCACAACGCTAGACAATTTGCAAAAACTCTGCAAAATGCACTGCTCCCAAAATTGCTCAACCTGCGAACTTGCATTGAGGTAGACATAGTACCTATCTATATTATTTCTATATGGTTCTATCATATTTAGCGTCGGCGGTAGAAGGTACTAACCTTCTACCGCCGACGATATCGCTATATTTACGATCACTTTGAAATGATTTCAGGTGGATGAAGCAATGCAAGAGTTCGCTTCCAAATGTTGCCAACACAACGCTGCTCAGCCCCCCGCGACGACTTGCATTATGAATGCGGATGGAGTATATCTCGCGACCTACGCCGCTTTGTTACTGACGCTCAAGCAACGACGCACCAACTTCTACAATGAGTCAAATGTAAGCTTTAGTACTTAGTTTATCTATTAATATTTGATATCATAATATTATGATATCAAATATCAATGTGCTTTATTTTTTTAGACCTTAGAGGACTCTTGGACATTCACAAAATTCAAATTACATAAGTAATGTATCCAATATTTCACTTGTATATTCTTATTAATTGCTGCTACGTCCACCATGTTCAGGGATTTCTTGAATTAAAGTATTATGTTACTGCTGTTTTAGCTTCATTTTCTTATTTTACTGCATCAATGTTTTTTATCAACTTTTCGTTCTACTTTCTGGCCTGTTTCCCCAATTGTATTTTTTTATCTTTGTTTGTTCCCTGAAGCTTCTGCTCCACAGTTATTAACTTTTGTAATCTCGCCTTTGATCACGTAACTTTCTTTTCTGACTGTACTTAACATTTTTATGAAAATAATACGCAAGCACATTTTCTGTTGCAGAAAGTCCAAGTCTCCCTAACCGAAGACGAGTTCGTGGAAGAAGTGCAAGGCAGCGGCGTGCTCGTCTACCTGTCCGCGACATGGCTCAGAGAGCTGTACCAGCAAGTCCTGACCATCGACCTGCTGAAGGACACTCCAATCACGGATCATCCGCTTGTGCATTTACTTTCTGGTATTATTTATATTTTGTATGTTCGTAGTTGCGCTAGTTGTTTTTATTGTACATATAAGCTACGTGGCTCAGAGTTGTACCAGCAAGTTCTTACCATCGACCTCCTGAACAACACTCCAATCACGAATCATCCACTTATGCATAATTATTAATTACTCTCTGGTAAATAATTTGAATGGCAATTACTTTGTGTGGTCGCTTTTTGTTTTTGATGTTCGGTTGTATGTATTTTTTTAATGTTCGTCGTCAGTTATGGACCGATTTTGAAAATAATTTCGCTATAGTACAGAAAACGATCCCGAGGTGGTCCCATTCAAATTTATTTCCGATTTAGTATTTATCCCGCAAAACTTAAAAAGAGTGTAAAATTAAGGGATTTTAAATCGGAATTTAGTTTTTTCAAAACAATCAAATTATTTACAATGTGAGAGGTCTTAAGAATTTCACTTATAGGCTAGGTATTAGGAGCCCTGTTAGGACTCCATCCATCTTGAGAGGGTGCAAGACAACACTTAATTAAGTAGGCAATTTATGTTAACTTAATTTCTATGAGAATTGCACACAGGTAATTATCTAGAATCGAGGTTGAGTTAAGTTAAGTTTATGTTAATCTAATGTATCGTCAATAAATTATTTAATTGAGCAATAAGTTTTAGTTCAGAGTAGGTTTTTTAATCTAATGTATTTTTGAGATTGCTTGATTATTGTCATCGTGTATCCTAATACCATGATCGATGTTTTATAATATTAATATGGATTCCTATCCATATTAATATTATAAATTCGATAGTCTGTTAGGTACCTTTTCACGCCTAAAAGGCTGAATCAAAGGCTGATCTTAGTGAAATTTGTCAGGGAGGTAGAAAATATCCCGAGGACCGTCAAAGGCTACTTTCTGTCCCGGAAAAAAGCGTGCGAAGCTGCAGGCAGCAGCTAGTTCTTCAATAAGTACCTACTACTTAATTTTACGTTTATGTTAAAAGAATAGTATTTTAGCTAGAATATAAAGATAATAGATTTCTCATACTTATACCTTCTCGTAACTTTCAGATCTTGGAGGCTTGGACCAAAGTCCGGTGATGTCGGATTGGCAGAAGTTGAAAGAAGTTTCCATGTTATACAATAACACAGATGAGTCACCGCAACATCAAGCTAGCTTACGCTGGGCAAGAAGGTAAGAGATGAAGATAAAAGTATTAGTGATGTAGAAAATCTTTGTAATCTTGGATGGGCAGCATCGATGAGAATGGCAAAAAAAAACATGTCTGTGGGCGTAAGGGATTTCAATCGCACTCTTTAAGCACTAGACAAACTCGATGTAGAATGTTTGTAAACAAACCACGACACCAATAACTAAAACTCACTTGCTTGGCGTCGAGTTTCAGATATAATTGTAAGCAATATTTATTGAAGGAAGGATCTCAAATAGACAAATAATGTAAATTGCGTAAAAAGACGCGGCAACAGAGTGAATTTTAGGTTATGTATTACGACATTGCTTAAGCCAAATCTTTTAAAAATTTAATTCTTACCTCAACTCATCACAATCATATTTCAAAGGTTAACAAATGTAATTGATGCTGTGTGTTGTCCAGCATTATTTATTTATTAATTAAACTTTTCAGGATTCTAACATGCATCTGGGATTCAATGGTGACAGTGCTGAGCGTGCCTCTATCAGGGTATAGAGGAGGGAAGCACAAGTTGCACGGCTTATTGTCCAAGAAAATAAACTCGTTTGGCAAAAGGAAGAGAATAGCGTGGGAAGGATTGACTCTACAATGTCTTGAGGGATTACATAAGGTGAGATAAATACATCTTGTCGAACACCGACATCGTAAGAAACCATTATCCTTCAGCTATAGGGTATGAACTGTTTTTACATATTCATCACTTGTTAGAAGCGAGTTGGAGATCGATCATTCAAGCTGAGTTGTATAGTTGTTGAGGCCATAGCTAAGTTGAGTGTTCTTCAAAAATAGTTTTGTGTTTCAGGCGGCAAGAATAAGCAACACGCTTTGCTTGCAAAGTCGCTGTAGCAGCATTTTGGCTCTGTTGGCTAACTCTGCGATATCACAGCCGACACACCCGAACGGCAAAATCCTCTCTACGCATGCCTTGTCTTTGGACATTCTTATTACTGGTTTGTTCCATATTCTTTCTATTTCAATTTCCAGTGCTTCTTTTACTTTATCAAGGGACTTATTATTTTTCGCGTGAACTTTATCTGCCTGCCATATTATTCAAATGACTTTGACTATATTGACTATATTGTATTAGTCAAAGTCAAAAACTCTTTATTTCCATAAATACAATAAATGTATACTTAGAAAAGGTCAAATTCTTAATAATTAAACACTGACACGGAAATAAAGTGATATTTTTGATTTCAATCGCTTCGGTATGTAGACTAAAGTAAAGAAGCGACGACGAAACCTTTAGCCCGTTAGTTAGTTGTTATTTTTCGAGTTGGAGCAAATCCCGTCCCACGCTGCATCAGTGTTTAATAGTCTTGTTTTAAACTTGCTAGTTCCTTTTATCGTTTCTACGCCTCTCCGATTCTCTTCTGTGATAATTTCAATAATTTCGTGTTAATTCACGTTAGGACTCCAACTCCTACAAATTCTCTTCCTTCCATCACCAGGTGGCCTAGAACTTGGCTCAAAAGCGCCAGAATGCTGGGAGCACATATTTACAGCATGTCAATATGTATCCAGTTTCGAACACACTCTATTCGGCCAGCAAGGGAACAATGCTACTGCTATAGTGACCATGCAAACTGGACGGAACAAGACGATCTCCATACTACAGGCTGATGCTAAGCTGAGCTTGGATGGACGGGATGATGAGACTTGGTATGTTGAAAAGTAAAAATAAATCACTTAAAAAGGTAGATATTCCATGGTCTTTTTATTTAGATTTTAGAGAAACCCCGAAAGATCCATCAGATGATGATAAAATTACCGTAACATGTTGTTTACTTTCATATGTATTTTGCAGTGTGGACGTCTTCAACTTTCTGCAACCCGTAATGGAAAATAACGTCAATAATGACATGTCAGTTTCCAAGATTGTTGAAACCTGTCGCCAAGAGGTAAAACTTTAATTAGATTTATTCATTGTTTCATGTTATTTCGTACTTATTCTCCGTCTATATTCTCTCCAGCTGACAATCGGTTTTAGATACTCCAGTGGTATACAACTGTTTAAAAATTTGTGCCTGTGTTTCATTATCATTAGTCACTTTTTACATGACTCTATATTTTGGACTTAGCTCGAAGGACACTGCCTTACTCGACAATATTTCATTCTTTAGGGTGGTAACGTAATATCTGGTTCTGGCGCGGCGCGCGTGTGCTGCGCGTTGTCTGCCGCCGCTGACACATTGTTCACTAGACTCGCTGCCACCACCACTCTGCCAACTCTGAAGGCAGCGTTGCAGAGGCTGGTGGCGCATCAGCATAAATTGGTAAGACGTTTTCCATCATTGAAATTAAAACATAGTTACTTTGTAATTATTATGACTATGACACAAATGGATGTTATAGGTAGGTTTAACATGTATACTTTACGTTTGTAATAATTAGGTAAATGTACTTAGTTTTTTTTCAGTTTTAAATGTTTAAAACAGAAACTTACTTTGGTCGAGAGTGTTCTAAGCTACAATGTATTTGATGAAGTTTTAATGTTATGTTGATCACATCTCCTTCTCTTGGTATCAGAATTTCAAATTAAAATCGTTGAGGTTTACGAATTTCTCTAAAGCAAGCTTGTTCATCTCTTGCCACAGTTGTTCTCCTCCTGGGATCAAGACGCGGTGAACAACAACGGGGCCTGGTGGCGGCGCGGCGGCCGAGGGGCTTCCGGAAACGGGGGTGAAGCTGCACGTGCGCTCTGTCGGTCCGGCGACGTGGCATTACGCTGTCTGCGGGCAGCCAGACCACTGGCACATAGGATGCAGATATGGACGGTGGTGGGACCGCACTTTATGCAGGTATAACAAAACACATTATTTGTTCTTCTGGGTAGTTAACGGATATGACACCCTCTCGCACATGTGGTCCTTTGTGCCAGATATGATCGGGTTTTAAGGACTAAATCGTCAATAGAAGCAGAGTAGAAATTATGACCTTTGATACAAGACTTCTTCTCCGATCGAAGATCTCAGTCCTGGTCTGTCTCTCTCTTTAACTTATAATGTATGTAGTTTCCAAATGAAACAGGTGTTTGATATGGTGTTGTTAATGTTACAGGCGGCATGTCACAAGGACATACAAATTTCAAGTCTCGCCATACAATGTCTCCATGATTGTGCCACTACGCTCTTGAACCAACAAGTTGAACTGCCCCACTTCCACTTCAATGAGGCTCTGCTCAAACCATTCGAGAACCTTCTTTGTTTGGAGCTTTGCGATGATGATATTCAGGTTAGTTTCTTTCTTCTTTGGAATTTTAAAAATAGTGGATTGCTTTAAGTCATGTAATCACACAGTAACATCAACATTTTTTTTCCAGGAACAAATAATATCATGCATTTGTGAGTTTGTCGAAACGAACAGAATGGAAATCAGATCTGGTTGGCGCCCACTTTTCAATACATTACGCGCAGCAAACAACTCTAACCAATATTCAGCTATACTGGAAATATTCAAAGTATTTCTTAGCACTGACAATACTTTGGTATTCGCAAACGCTGCGCTCGATTGTATCCTATGCCTTTTGAGTCATATCAAAGGTCTTCACTATGACGAGACTCCACCGACAGATGTAAAACCAAAGAAACTGACGCAACCAAAGCCTATCCTCAGCCTCAAATTCTCCAAAAACAGTAAGTTCATCCCGCTGAGCGAAGAGAAAACAGAAAAGGTGATCGTAGATATGTGCCGAGAAGCTCTTTACCATCTGGAAAATTGTGCAGATATTCTGACTATGATGTATAATATGCCGAAGTGTCCGATATTCAACACTGGTAATAGAATCAAAGGCGACATGCCAGTTTCCGTTGTCGACCCAGTTATACCAAGCGCTTTCCTCAATATCACAAATTATATCACGAATGAACCTTGTGAAGAAGAGCTGATTTCATACAAAAAGCTTTCAACAACACTACCGCCGTCTAATACTACGAACTCTTGCTTGTTGAAGCTTGATAAACAAAGCAATATTTTGAAAGTGTGGTACGTTTTGATAGAAGGGTTGATCTCAGCAACTGTCGTATGTTCAAAGAAAAACCAACCAGCAGCTATGGAAACCCTGTTTAAATTGTTGAGAAACACAGTCGATGTACCAGGCACGCACTTTGGTTTGCACTGTATAAACCACCTCCTATTGCCAATGGTTCAAAACTGGCTACGACAAATATCCAGTGTTAATTCTAACTGGGACAGTGATATGCCGAACTTCAAGCAATGTTGCGGCTTCACAACAGACACTCTTGTGATATACCTGCATCATTTGCAACAAATTAACGTTGAAAGATCGAATGACGAAGAAATGAATGAAGATCCAATTGTACCTATTGAAAATACCGAAGTTAGTTTTGCTTTGAAACAGTTAATGTTGATTCTCGTTGAATGTATTGGCCAACCACAAGAGCCTGTGGCAAGATTGGGAGCGTCTTGTATAAGACACATTATCCTTACCTCAGGACATTTGCTAACAGACAGCCAATGGGAGATAGTCTCAACAAGTCTGCATAGAGCTTGCAATGTGAGTTTGTGTCCATTAAGGCAGCTAACATACGCTTTCAAAGAGAACTCCAGTAGTTTCTACGGAGATTTAGCTATAGTGAAAGTGGCAGCTAGACGAGACTGCACCGTCAATGATAATGTGAGACTGCATGCAATGGCACAACAAGTGTTTTTAACAGATCAAGTAAAAGGTGAAGGCCCGAAATTGACACCTAAGAATTCGTCACAAAATTTAATGCTGATAGACGATAGAAGTTACATTTTCCTGATTTATCTTGAAGAGTCAGTCAATTCTTTGAATCCAGAAATGTTCACAGCAAGGATTCCTCATAGAGGTTTAGTAGTTGGACTGCTTGCGCACCAAATTTTAGTTCAGATAATTGCTACAGTCCTGATTCAAGCTTCTTCAGACGTTTTCCAAGGCATCAACAGTATTTTGTACGACAGTCTCAAAACTAGTGCCAACACTTGTAACTACAAGTTTTTCTTGAACAACCATAACACCGAGTTATTGTTAAAAAGTTTGGAATTATCGTTCCGCCGAGCGATGCAATTCGATTCAAGGCCAGGCTTGAAGTTTCTAGTACAGAAAGTATCCAATTTGGATCACGCTGCTAACCTGTACAAACAAACAACATCGTCTTGGCTGATCAAAATAATCGCTTTGACTGAAACGTTTTTCAATGGTGTTCACAAATTCAAATTAAAGTCTACAGACATATCGATAATACTTCACAACTACACCACATCACTGAATATGACTATGGAATATGACAGGTTCGTTAATAAAATATTTGATTTAAAGGACACGTGGGAATTGTTGTGCTACAACTATGTCAAGCATTTGATAAACGTATCCGACTTTGATGACCCTGAAACTAAGGAAAAAGACAGAATATCTTATTGTTCTGTAGATTCAGATTCATCGTCGACACATTACGAACAGTATTATACGCAAGCAACAGTAGAACAGACAGAAAACTCTGAAGAACCTAAAAATTCTGACAGTGACGTAGTTATTCAGAATGAAAAAAATGATAACGAGATAAAGGAAGACAAGGTAGAGGTTTCTGAAAAGCCAAAGCCGTTTACATTTGCAGATTTCAAAGTTAACAGCCAAGCTGCCATTTCGTTAGAGATTCGACCAGAAAAAGAAACTGACATTCTTGAAGAAATTGATAAAACAGAATTCAAAGATGACGATACGAATGGACCAATAATAAAAAGTTACGAAGTAAATGAAGATGAGGAAAGTCAATTAGCTAGAGACAAAAGAGTTTTAGAGAAAGAAAATGAAAAAATTAGTGCTTGCGATATACTCGAAAAACACTTGAGTACGCGGAAAGTGAATCTTTCGATAAGCGATGGGCTGACATATGAACAACCAAAGAACACTGAGCCTTTCATCATACCACCGCAGCCTGTACCGCCTGAGATTGAGCAACAAAGAGTTCTTAGTATTAGTAAGGTTGGTTATATACGTATTTGAGTATATTATTAGAATATTGAATCTCTTTTATTATAAACTAGCTGCTGCCCGCGGCTTCGCACGCTTTTTTCCGGAATAAAAGGTAGCCTATGTCCGGCCCCGGGATACCATCTACCTCGCTGCCAAATTTCACCGAGATCCGTTCAGCCGTTCTTGAGTTATAAATAGTGTAACTAACACGACTTTCTTTTATATATATATATATATAGATTAAAGAGCCTAGCTCTTGTCGGTGTAATGATGCAATTCCTCCACTTTTCTCTCTCCAATGCAATGTCTACTTCTAACTTCTTCTTGATCTGACTCATATAGCAAATTTTTGGTATTCCTCTTCTTAGGATATCTTGTATCATATAAATAATATTTAGTTTTTTCAGGATCTGGAGGTGCAAAGGAGCAGCTTCCAAAACATTTTGATGGCATATCTGGAGCTAGTACTAACGTTTTCGTTGGAACGGTTCCAACTGATCCAACCGGTGCTACATAGTGGCTTCGTGCAACTCGGTAAAACTGTGACAGACCCGCAACTGCTCGAAAGAATCAATATATTTTTCGAAAAAAAAAGACTTATCTGAATTTAATTGTAAGTGATCTATTATATTGTGATAATTATAATCCCGTATAATGTTATATTCCTCGATAGTTCAGTGTTATATGCAAAAATAAAAATCATACATACTGTATCCATATAATTATTTTATTAAACCAGCTTTAAGCAAGTAAACAATCTCAAATTACATTTATATAATATCTAACAAGACAGTCGTTATATTATGGTACTGGTATAAAATGCTTGCAGTCTATAAGATGCTTATTTATAACAAATCCAAGGCATATTACTATCCTATGATGGCACTATGAACTCACAACAATCTGTACATCTATACAAAATAGGAGATTTGTGCCCGACACTATTAAAGCAAACCAAAGCGAATTTCTTGCTAATATTACAATGGCACTACATATTTGGTGAATGACTTCTTTATACAGCTTACAAACTATTTCAAAAATATATACAACTCAACGAACAGATACAATACTCTACCTAGTCACAAATATGGTAAATGCTAATAATAAACTAAGTACTGATAAACTTACACTGCACGCAGCACTTGTAGGGTACGTGTGAACAGTTAGAGCATACGATAACGCACTGAGACCCAAATCACTGGTCACCAACACACTCTCTCTATTTATCATATCAGCTAATTTCTCCGCTTCCAACACACACACACTCAACTGCAAATCCGTTGCATTCTGAAGAACAGTCTCAATTGATATGAAGATCTCCATTTCTATAGTCAAGTATCCTCTCAACGCACATTCTGCTATCTTTACATGCCTGTCTAAGGACTTCAATATATTCTGCAGGTTGATAACTGACGCTGAAATGTTTGTACCGTATAAAGCTCTGTCTATCTGCTTTTGTGAATATAGGATCCTTAAGGCACCGCCGCATTTCGGACAGCAAGCACCGGGGGCGGTAAACCCTAAGCAGTTGGGTTTCTTCAGAGGTGGGCAAACGATTCTATCGATTGCGCACTTCGGTTCCATTGCTTTCGATATGGGGCCGACTGCTAAACAAGGACCGTAGTAATCTATGGTAACAAATTCGGACCAAGCAGCACATTCTGAGTTGTATGTTACTCCGTTAAGTCCACAAACTGTGCCGTTCTGAAATGATTTAACAGAATTTACATCATCATCCTGTCAACATTATTATTAGCTTTGGGCTTGATGATGTTGATTGAATTGCCAGCATTATTTAATGTTTTTTTTTATTATAATGAATCTCTCAAAACCGTACTTAATATATACTTACATTAGAACATCTCTTCATACAAGGTCCCCAATAAGCCATCCGCTTCCCGGGAGTGTTAATAAGGTAGCATGGATTGGCATGAGTCTTGCCATCTGTATCACAGATAGCCATCGGCGGGTGTGCCTCGCAGTTATCGTATGTGTTTACTATAACAATGAAACTATTCTTGATTCTCAGTAAAAGACTGATTGATCAAATATTTCTATTACGCTATACACAGCATACAAAAAAATTCGATCAAAAAACTGGAACAACCAACCGACCGCTAAAGCTAGCTTTAATTCCATAAAATGTCTTAAAATTACTGGCAGAATGTATAACTTCAGGCTTAGACACCCAACTTAAAAGTAAAGCAAAGTAAAAGTTCATTTATTGCTTGAAAAAACAATTTGATGAAAGTGTGGACTTTGTCATCCAACAAATCAGTGGCAGATCATCTATGTTCTTTTAATAGTTATCGCATTCCCAATCGTAAGTTACTGAATAGTTTTTAAGAAAACATCAGCCTAGAAGTAAATAATGACTGCTACTCAAAAGCCTCTCATATCAGCCTCTCCATCATCAGGACCACCTTTACCGGATTCCTAGAAGAAAGCTGGTAGCTGAAGAACTTACAGCACATATACTGCGGACACGAGGCCTGCAGTTTGGACAGGCAGACGTTAGCGACAGGCAGGCACACTCGCCACATGGTGCATTTTTCACCGCTTGTGCACGGGTCTTGGGGTGTAAACTGAATCTCGGCGTCAGTAGCGCCTGCGCACCTGAAAATAAATTAAATACAATGTTCCGGGTGTTAAGCTGGTGTATCGCCCATAGCAAAATGCGAAGAATTTAGATCTTGTGTGTCGTCAACTGACCTTAGGTTTGGATGATGTGTATAGCCTTCTTAATCATGACCCTATGTTAAGGCCATCTTCTTTAACAGTCGATATTGATACCTTAAGTAGTTTCGTAACTTTAAACCACGGCCTAAAGTATTGTCCGAAATTCGTGTCCGGTGTCACAGATAAACCGGTGTTTTTTATTCTTTTCAATTTCCAACCAGCTTCTACCAGGGTCATGAAAGGAAAAATGTCCCTACCAATAGGAAACGTCTGCTAGGAATGTAATCGAGGAATGGAATTCGACTAGTTAAGGTTTTGTATGTTTTTTAGGTAGGTGGGTACTTACTGCGCTAGACATGAGTTGGGGTAGTGCATAGACCGCGCGTGCACCGGCAAGTGATGCGGCGGACAGTTGCAAGGCAGTGCCGTGAGTAGAGCCGCGCGTCCGCAAGCGCGTCGAGCGCAAATTTTCTCACCTCCAACACTTAATACCTACCTAACCTGGTGGAATTGTCATGTCTCCTGCCTGGTTAAGGTTATACTTACTGAGCTAGACAAGAGTTGGGGTAATGCATAGAGCGCGCGTGCACCGGCAAGTGATGCGGCGGACAGTTGCATGGCAGTCCCGTGAGCAGCGCCGCTCGACCGCAAGCGCGTCGAGCGCAAACTTTCTCTCCACCGACGCAGATGCATTCGTTGCATTCTATATAGTACTTCTCTCCTGGAAAGTGAAAGGACTTTGAAATGGACAGCTCTACTTAGCCTTTATGAAGTCAAGGAATCAATAAAAATAAATTACTTTCTACATGTGCACTAAATAAATCATGCAATAAATTATTTTGACTAGATTAGATAAAAGACAAAATCAGCCTAAAATAACGATTTTCTATGGAATAAACGTCACTCAAGGTTATATCTATTACAGAGCAGGCTTTCATAATACAGGCCTTAGAATACGTTCTAAGAAGAAGCTATAAAAAAAACAAACGAATCCCTTAAGGATCTAGGTACGATGCATCATATAGACACACAGATACCCTCGCCAACCTTTTTATATAACACTCTCTTTTTGTATCGGGTGACAGTAACATACCAACCTTTTTTAACCATCTTATCATGCAGCACACAATCCTCCAGCTCTACACAAGGCAGCGGCTGACAATGGCTCAGGCCCTTTTTAGTGCAGTTGCAGATCTTAAAGCAGGACTTCTGAGTGGGGAGCGACATCGGGATGCGTACCCACGACCCCACTGGCACTATGTATGGGCTGTTAGTTCCTAAGGACAAACGAAATAGAACTGGAATCATGAGATTTAAGTACTTTTTCATTGTTACATATTTATGCGTTGGTTTAGTACTCGTAGGTTTAGCAGGCGGGTTGTCACCGGTCGCGCGCGAAATATTCTTTTTTACTGGTTTTTTGTATTTTTCGCGTTCTACTACAAGGAATGTATAGATATAGCTAGTAGGTAGTTTTGTGACCATTGTAAGTAAACCTTAGGCTATGCATGAACCCGTGCTTAGAATAACTTCGATTCAATGGTCGTTTTGGAGTGTATTGACATTATGTTGATTTTAGTAACGAATCTTTTACATGTCAATAGACACCAAAAGGTCAATTGATTCGGAGTTTTTTTTAGTTTAGTTTGAGTTCATAACAAATGGCTTAAAATAATCGCAAAACTAACTACTATAGGTAGATTGATTACTTTTTCAACGCAGAAAATACAAAAACAATAAAATATTTGAATTTCCCGATGGGACCAGTGAGGATCAGCCCTTATTTGTGTGGACAGTGGGCGCAGATTTTTAGAAAAAGATAAAAAGAGTTGATCAAAAAATAAAAACAAAAAAAAGAGTTGTACCCCTATGACATCCTGTATGAAATCCTGGATTGGCTGGCTGCAAGGCGCCAAATGTATGGAAAGAGTAGAATCGAGCTCTCGAAAACTTTTCCTCGACACCTATATTGGTCCATTGCTGGGCTCAGGCCCCCCGTTAAGCGCCTTGTTGGCTTTTATTTTAAGGGGCGTAATGCTCATAATCCCCACGCTGGGCATGCGGGTTGGGGATCGCAGTTCGGTGGTAGAAATGTTCTGCAGGGGGCGCTGCTGCCCGCCCTCGGTGGATATCCCTTAGTCGCCTCTTACTACACCCGCGGGAAGAGTTGGTGTGGTGCAAATTCTAAGCCGGCACCTCACAGCAAACTTTTATCGAATGTTTTGTGTATCCGCTTGTACTTAGGGGTAAGGTGCCGACTTGATACCTACATTCAAAACGACTTATAATGGTCTTCTTGCAGATTCATTACATGGTGAGTTCTAAGCTTCATTGGCTGTAGGTATCATGTATGATGCACACAATATCATCTGTTTTATGTCCACTACTGGACTTTGTCCTCAGCTTGCCGCATCCGTCATCAGCCTGCAGTCTTTCACAGCTCATTGTTGTACCTAGTCGGAAGGCGTGCTACATAGCTTTCGCGCGCCGAATCGCGTTAACTAAAGTACCTTTGAATAATTGGTAACTTACCAAGTCTACATCTATCGATGCAGCGGTACCGCCTGCAGTTGTCGCCTTGCAGACAATCCCTGTTGATGACGCAGACTTGGTGACGTCACTGCTTCCTTAAATGAAGGGATGACTTCAAGTATTGTCACTTACCAAGTCTACAACCGTCGACGCAGCGGTACCGCCTACAGTTGTCTCCTTGCAGACAATCTCTGTTGATGACGCACACTTGGTGGTCGCCGCACGGTGAACCGTTGCATGGTGACGTCACGGCTTCTTTCGCTGACAGGAGAGCTGGTTCTGTACCTGTAAAAGACATTTCTGGTAACAGTCCACTGTTGGACAGAAGTCTGTTTTAAACGAATACAATGTGATAAAATCAGAAGCAGGCAAACCTCATGAATTCCAGGCAAATACATACATTCCTAAGCCTGTGTCTATCTATAACAAGCTATGCGGAAACAAAAGTAGATAGGTAAGTACCCATTGCTTGGAGTCATATACTGTCACAGTGGAACGTAGCGTTAGGTTTCAGTTTAAAAAAGATATCATGCGACGACTGTCTTAAACCTGTGTCTATCTACACAAATGCTTGTCTTATAGAAAGAGAAATATAAGCTAGTATTACTTGGAGTCATAATTATACTGTCGCATTGGAACCCAGGGAGCGTTGGTTTCTCGGGAGGAAACCAGGCGAAGACATTCCCAAAACCCGTGTTAATTGATACAATAATAATAATATGCCTTATGGAAAGATAAACAATAGTTAGTATTACTTGGAGTCATATACTGTCGCAGCGGAACGCAGGGAGCATTGGGCTCCCTCGGAGCGAGCCGTGAGCAAAGCGCGCGCGCTGTTAACATCTGCGGAGGTGCTCGCGACCACTCCACGCAAGATGATACCAGGCGAAGACAGTCTTCTTCGCAGAGGAGGCTGCTGTGGCCCTGTGTAAAAGTATATAATCTATAAAAAAGTATTAATATTTAAAAAGTTTAACATCTATTTCAATATAGTTTGAGCAAATCTCAAATAGATCTGATTAAATTTGCTACACAACTTAATGAATCAAAAACAGATACTCACTGACCAACATGAAGTAGTAGAATTACAAGTAGTTTCATCAACATATTTCAAACCCACCATGCATACTAATATTATAAATTCAAAAGTAACTCTGTATGTCTGTCTATCGGTCTGTCTGTTACCTTCTCATGCCTAAACGGCTGAACGGATCTTAATGAAACTTGTCAGGGAGGTAAATGGTATCCCGAGGCCGTCCTCGGGATACCATTTACCTCCCTGACAAATTTCATTTTAAGTAGCCTATGTCCGTACATAGGCTACGTAAAATGCGCGTGCGAAGCTGCGGGCAGCTAGCTAACCAAAACTGTAAAACCAAGCGATATTTTGTAAAAAAAAACACCCATAGCGAGTCGATCTTTACCCACCTTTGCAGTGCAAGGTTTAACGTGAAGAGCGCAGGCCACACTCCTCCAAATATCGGCGGGGCACTGGCTTGAATTCCTCAACGGCAACGCCAAGTCAGAAACGTAGACAAACCTAAAATTAAAACATACATCTTAATAGCACCCAAAATATAAAACTTAAAACTACTGAACGGTTTCATATTTAAATTTTGTATAAAATTTGTATAATTTATACTTAAGCTCTATTTTTGAAAAGGCTACTTTTAACTTTGGAAAAGTCGTATAAAAGCCACTTGCATCTGTTACTAAAAAAAATTAAGAAAAAACTTAAGTGAGTTCAAATGTTGATAATCTTACCCACTTCCTTTCTGCTCGGCGACTGCTAGATGAGCTCCGAGATCCGCCTGCGAGGTACACGATCGGAACAGACTGGTGGGTCGGTTGTTGAGGTGGCTGCAGTACGTTAGACCGTTGCAACCGAGCGAACATGGGGAGTTCACTACAACAAGACAGATAAACAGGGCTTATCAGCCGTAAACGAGTTTACCTGTAGGCCCTAATCCTAGTCGCTTAACCAAATTATGCTACAAATAATTATGACATCAGGATTTTGCACAATTGCCTGCGTCCAGACTGGGCGAGCATCCTCGCGAGGCAGCCTAAAAATTATATAGCTCTGCGTTGCCTCATCCGGCTGCCTCTTGCGGTACTCGCCCAGTCTATAGGTAACCGGTTGATAGACTCAACAAAAAAAAAATTCAAACACCTAAATATATTTTGAAAAGTGTACAACTGGTTCTAGAAAACAAACAGAAAGTGTGTTTTTATAATTAACCTTCTTCGACACATTCTGAAAGCTCAATCTCTTGCGGGTCGCTGAAGCATTCGGACAGGAATCTCTGCCAGTTGTTCTGCCAGTCCGTGCTGAACGTTTGGAAACATAGCTTGCGGCAGTTTATTGTTGTAGCCTGAAAGATATAGGCACCTTTAGTAAAATGTAGTTTTTCGCAAAGAGAAGACAATCGCGCATTTGTTTCTTGGGAGCTTGGGCGAAAAGTCATAAGCGCACTGGTCAAATTTAGATCTTTCATTTGAATTCTCAAAAAAACAATGAATAATAAAAAAATCGTCTGCAATCTGTAGGCAATCCTGTAAACCAATAGTGTCCTATCAAAGTTTTAGACAATAAAATAAACTAATTATTAAGAATCCGTCCCCATCAATGTTTCAACGAGTACTACTCAAAACAAAGTATATCATCAGTCATCACCAACCTTTTCACAGCAATGCAGCTTAGCAATATCATAGGGGATCAGATCCTTGTTGTCGACTGGCTGATCCTTCTTGAGAAAGCAGAGCCATATGACGCTGTTGATGGCTGGGGGGCCGCAGTCATCGACCAAAGCCTCTTCGATGTTGGACAGGTCGTCGGTTCGTTTGAGCACTGACTCGCACGTGTTACGGCATTTTGAGCTCTCTGCTTCTTGGCAACAAGGTAGATCTGAAATTCAGAATAAAAAAAATAGTGAAAAGAAAATTTATTGAATAGAAAAACAATTCAATTCAATATTTCGACACAAGCGGACTCGAAAATTGGCACAAAACTAAACTGTCTGTACGTGAGTATCTTTTATCAAAGGAATTAGCCTTAATACTTTAAAGAACCACCTAGCAGTGGGTAAATCCAGCTACGTATGATGATATACATTTGTAAAAGTGCGTTTTGCTTTAATCTGACTTGAAAAAAACTATTTCTAAGCAGTTTTCATCGTCATAAAAGAGCATAAAATATAATATAAATGCGATTGACTAGATTTGGGCTCCTCATCAAGGAGTCGAACTGCTTAATTGAACGCGCGGAATGTGATATGAGTCGCACACAGCGTGTTCCTGACCTCGTAAATTAAATGCTAACATGCCTAGCATGGAACCGCGTACGCTGTCTTGTCCTGTCTTACATTGGAATTGTGTAGGGACTTTCTTGCACAAGGTTCTATGAATGAAATGTGGCTATAGCTAAGTAAAGGAGACAATTTATTATTCATTTGGTTGGTTGATTTATTTTTAGACCTATACGAAAAATTTGGCCAATTCCTTAATTAAGAGGACGCAATGCGCGCCATTTTGTGAAAAGGATAGACATATGATTTAGCATTGAAAGCTGGACAGAGCATTCGTTTTTAGAACGACGTAAGCGGAAAAATCAAGTTTTGCATATTTACAAGAAAACTACACAACTTATGAAGAAACTGGTTCAAGTAACTAAATAATTAGTAATAACCTACGAATCAAAACATCGAACAACTTATGTGCGTAACAGTGTACTTTCGTGATGTTTGTCGTATTTTTTTTCCTAAATCTATTTATCACATTCAAGGAACCAAAGAAAAAATACAGAATTTTATGTAATTTGAGTTTTTTAACACGGGGATCCCGTGATCACAATAACAATTCAAGATTATTTTAGTTAAATCTTTTAAACTAAAGTAAATCAGAAATGCTGCAGACAATGGATTAGAGTTTACGTGACCCGTTTTTTTACAAGCCAAAAAAGTAAACTACATAGGTTTGATCATGATACACTAACATTTAGAAGTGTCAACATGGACAGTGGTACCCCCCATTTCCTTCAGACACTTGAGCAGCGCCGGCGACTGGTCGCATTCCTCCACGGCCCTCTCACGTGCTCCGCTCTCGGTCTTGGAGTGTCCGACTCGCCAGAGAACCTTTTGGCAGGATTCGTGGCATCTCAAGGACTGGGTTTGAGCTGAAAACAAATGACAATATTCAGAGTGGCATTTGTTTTTATTTCTCAATCCTTCCTATAGCGTTGCAGTGAAAAAACAAATTACTTTCTCTTGAATTACTCGAAAGTGATCCAATGGTCGTGCCTTTAGACATTTCTGTCTTTCAAAACTACCAATAAAAAGCTTGCTTAAATTACTTAATTTAATTTAATTTAAGTGCTCATTGACACGGATATAAATTTTCCGACCTCGTCATGAGAGAGGACGGTTAGTGTGAAAGCAGAGCTTTACTTTTAGATCGAGAAAGGTTGTTGACATAACCAAAAATTCATAGTTATTTGTATGTAGATGCCGATGATCTTATAAATTACTAAGCACAAACAACTTCATCTCTACCAAAATACATCACAAAACTTACTGCAACACCACTGCGCATCCTGCTGCTTCTGCACGCAGTTGAAGAAGTCAATCTCGTCACTTCTCCGACAGAAGTCGGTAAGAGCGGTCGCGTTGGTAGAGCCGGCGCAAGCTTGACGACAGGAGGGGGCTTGCGCGAGGGTGCAGCAACCACGGCCCCACCAGCCGGAGTCTGAGACGACCACTTCTGTATGGTAGAACAAAACACTGATCTAAGTAAGCAATTCCCTATTAGGTGACATACCTAAACAACTGTCGAAATTTAGGAAAACTGAAATCATGTTGATTGACCATTTGATATAACAAGGGTCTGAAAATGTAAATAGTAGAATAGGTTCTACTTTTTTTTCTGTTTAGAAACAGACCGAGTTAAATCAAATACCTACTGGAACAAGTGCTTTCATGTCCACAGTTACACCGGTACTAAAATGTTACGTACCTTTCCCACCCACCAAAAATATTAACGTAATAATATAAAGTAGTAGGTACATTTAAAAATAAGTAAAAAAAAAATGGTTTGGCGAGCATGGTCAATCACAAACAGTTTTATAAGCACTTTGAATAAGGTAAAATATAGTATAGAAATTATAAACTTACCTTGAATAGTGTGATTCATGCATATCCAGAATTCTACCTGCAAGAAACATTTGATCAATAAATTAAGAGCCTTTATTGAGTTAACTTTATTTCACGTAATTCGATACATGCCTTTCAATCGCAGCAGGAAACTCAAATCCATCCCAATTACAATACAATGCGTATAGGCGGTTTATTGACTGAATGAAGATTTATTTCCAAGGAATAAGGCAGGACAAAAGACATTGAATTGCTTTCATATGATATCGCCTTACAGCCATGGCGATAATGACATAACCTGTGACGGAGCAAGGGGCGGAATATATGATGAGTCGTGACGAAAATAATAATTTTAAGAAAGATATCAGATTTTAGTTAAACATTTTTGTCTTACATTGCTAAGCGTTAACTATTACTTGCATTGCCTTGCAGGTCACGTTTGCCTGGCTAGAAAGTAGGTACTAAGGTACCAGGCAGCACACAACACCAGCTACAATGAGATAAAGTTTAAATGTCTCATATGTTCCAAATGTTAGTGTATCCAGAGCTGCTTTATGTCAATGTTAATTTAGAAAAATTTTGTTGGAATTTTGACTTACCATTGTAGGTGCGCAAAATTTGTAAATATTCGGTATTTTTTCTTCCATAAACGATTCCGTTGATACAATATCCATAAGCGACATCTGGAAAACATAAATAGCGGTGAAAAACGTAACCAATTTTCTTATTTCTGTTTACAAATAAAAACGTAGTTTCGGTACTATTGATGATCCCTAAGCGAGCAATTGAATAGAATAATTAAACTTTCTCACAGAAAAGGTTTACCTATCATTCCTAAAGCTGTTTCGAAGCTCAAACGTTATGATAATAGGTACCTACTTTTGTTTACCTAACAACGCTATACTGATACTGACTAACTACAAACTCAACGCGTAAACAAACATCTTGCAGCCAAAGTTATCTCACGCAGGGTCAAAAGGTTATCGCCTTCATTTCTAAGTGCGATAACTGAGATTTCTGATGCACTAACCTAACCGTTTAATATTTTAGATGACACATAATATCTATTATTGAAGTATTCGATGACATATTTGTAGAAACAGGGCATCAAACAAGAAGAGAGGATGGTATTAACACCCATTAACCTTCTGCCATTGAACATACCTCAGTTGGACTTGTTGAACAATGTTCATTGTATACAAATCACAGACACCCACTTGCCAATCAAGACTTAATGGACAATCGCTTTTGAAGATCGCTGTTTAATATGCAAGGGGTAAATGCGATAACACCAGAATAACATACATCTTTAATTTTCTGACATAATAGCAACTGAAAATACTTAGAAGAGCGACACATTAAAATAGATTGCAATTAGATTAAACTAAGTATATTTTTTCCAATTTAAATTAGATTGACTTATTATGAATTTTTTTCTGTACCTATTTATAGAAAAATGCATTGTTTTATTTGACTTAATAATGGTAGCACATACCTTTGAGTAAAAAGTGACGGACCTTAAATCCACTAAATTTATGAAATACATGATTATTGATTACTAAACGGCGATCTTAGGGATTCCACTCAACCATGAAACAAATAACGTTCCGTAGCTGGATATAATTTAGGTTAAGAGCGAAAAAAGTTAATTAATTGGAACAAAATCTTGTAATTGGTCATTCCGTATCTTTATTTAACCTGTGTTCTATCACAAGTGAGTCATTTCTCATCTCCTGTCGCAATGATTATGTGACTGTTGGCAGCGCTCAGTTCCGTTAATTTACTTCTATTTGATGAGACTTGGATGACAAAATATTGTAAGAAATAAAATAAATATTTTTTTTGTGAATGTAGTCTTATTTTTTTTTGAGATTTTATGACTAAATCTAACTAATCGGATTTCCTTCAGGTATTTTTTTTTAATTATTTATTTGTTTATTTCTACAATGTACAACTATTTTCACAGGAAACCTAATATGCAATAGTGTACGTTATTTATTACTATAATATTATTACTAACATTCAGAATTCCTTAAATATTATAACAATTAAATCTAATAAAATAAAAATTTTTGTACATACCTACATGTCAATCCAATATTTTATATATATAACATTATAAATATCATAATAATAATCAAGACATAAAAAAAAATAAAAAAAATACAAATATTTGTCAGGCCTAGTAATTAAAATAACATAAAATAACAATAGCATATTAATAAACAAATTCCGTCAATCCAAATTAAACAATGTCAACCTTATTAGAATAGCATAGAATATATAACAGGGTCCTATGAAATTCGCTCAGGGAGCAACAAAACAGGTCGACTCTCCCCGCCACAAGATTGAGCGTGTGGATGCAGCGCGTCAGAGGTGCTTTATTCAAGAGGTTGGTCCGTCCTCTTGGTACAGGCAGTAGGGCGGGCCGCCTCCGTCGGTGCACGAACTCCTCATAGGCACATTTAGCCGCATTACCTCTAAAATGAATGGATTTGCGATCATCCCACGAAATACCCTGACCAAATATAGAGCAAGCGCTGCATCTCTCCTCACCTCCAGCTTGTTGTATCCAACCATGCCAATAACAAACAAGGATGGATACATCAACGGGAAGAATGGATAGATGCCGTAGAGCTTCCAGTACAGAAATCTGGTGAATTTATTCTGAATGCGCTCCACCATTTGAGTGTACTTGGCCTCGTGTGGTGCCCATACCGCAGCATTAAACTCCAAATGGCTTCTCACTAATGCATCATATAGAGTTTTTATTGCGCTCATCTTTGTAAAGTTGTTCGTCTGACGGACTACAAATCCCAGGGTCTTGAATGCCTTCTTGCAGATGTTAACCACATGTACACGGAAATGCAGTTTGTCGTCGAGGTGAACCCCCAAATCCCTCACCGAATCGACTCTCTTCAACTGTGAACCATTCAACTGGTAACTGTGGTGGAGTGGTGTCTTCGCTCTACTGAACGTTATTATAGAGCATTTGCTAACGTTGAACTGTAGTTCGTTCTTACTACTCCACTCCACCACCCTGTCCATGTCACGTTGAAGACGTTCACAGTCCTCTTCCTCTCTAATCGGCAAGAGTAACCTGAGGTCATCCGCGAACAACAAGCATTTCGCGTCCTTGACGACTGTCGGCAGGTCGTTGATCATAATAATGAACTCTAGCGGCCCCAGATTGCTTCCCTGACTCACTCCAGTTAAGGTAGCGTAAGTCTCCGATTTGCATCCCGCATAGTCGACATACTGCCGCCGGTTCTTCATGTAGCTCGCGAAGAACTGCAGCAGTTTGGTTGTGCAGCCGATCGTCGCCAACTTCTGAAGCAGTATGTCGTTATCGACCAAGTCGAATGCTTTTGTGAAGTCGAAGTAGGCGGCGTCGACTTGCACCCCTGCGTCAACGTGCGGTAATATAAAGTTCATTGAGGCAAGGAGGTTACTGGAGGTACTACGAACCGGCCGGAAACCGTGCTGAGCGTCAGACAGCCGTACACCTGCTCCTGCATGCTGCGCTGCACAGCCGACTCAAAGACCTTCGCCGCCGTCGACAGAATGGCCACCGGTCTAAATTCGGTCACATCTGCTCCGGAGCCCTTAGGAATCGGAATTACTCTTGTAACCTTCCATCTCTCCGGAAAATAAGACTCCTCTAGGCAACGATTATAAATATAGGCGAGCGGTTCGGCCAGAGGCATCCGACAGTCCCTCATAATATAGACCGGAACCCCATCCGGGCCTGCGGAGCGCTTCGGCTTGAGCCTCGCCAGCGCCGCGCGCACCTCGGCCAGCGCCAGGCGTGGCACGTGCACTCGCGCGGCGCTGGCGGGACTCGCCGCCTCCGCTGCCGCCACGTCCAGGTGAGCAACTGAAGTGCCGTAAACCGAATGAATGTACTTCGCAAATTCTGTTGCACATTCCGGTTCTGAAAGAGTTCTTCCATTCAGTGAGATTTTCTTTCGGTTCACGGCCCCCCGCTTCGTTCTCATGTATGTCACGTATGTTAGTGTCAGTATTTTTTTTCAGAGATATATTTAAGAATTGGAAGACTTGAATAGATGTATCGAGGAGACAGTTCAAAGTGTATCTACAAACGTTCAATAAAATAAATCAGCATTATCTAAGTTTGTAACAGCTCGGTCTAATTTAGTAGCTACTTATTCAACGAACTGCGGTTCCAGACATAATCCAACAAATCCTTCAAAAACATGGAATTCCGAGAAACGATAACTGAGTAAGCCACAAGCATCGAGTCGGTATAAGTACCTATTTATATTTATTATTCTACGCTCGATCAATAGCGACAGAACAAAGTGTTATATCATCAAAGAGGTGGTCTGGTGACATTAGCCTGAGACAATCGGATGTGGTTGGTTGGTTGACATCATCGCGCTTGCAGCAACGCCGTGGCACGTCCTGCGGCAAACGTGGATGGCATGGATTAATGTGCAGGTACGTTTCCTGGAGTCACCTCGTCGTCAAGACAAACAGGGATATCTCTTGCACTTTCATAGTCCAATTTTATTCGAACAGGAAAGAATGTAGTACCTACCTAACAATTATTTATTAAGTTAAGATAAGTTTTAAATATGATTATGAACGTATGTATTATAAATTTGTGTAAATTAAGTCAATGATTACTTTTATTGACACCACTACCACCTCGATAATGCACAAAGTTACATTCATGTTCGATGTAAAAGGCTGCAAACATACTTGAGCGATGCGGTAGAACAAGGATTTTGTAATTTGTTTTTTTTTATTTCAAATAATAGTAATTTCATAATTATAACGTTTATTATTGAAAAAGACTTGACAAATGAAATTACGAACATCAAACATGAACAAATTAAATAGCGTCGACTTATAGCTATGCACTAAATACTGGGAGCAAAACAAATGCGCAAAAATAATGACCAACTGAATGGGGTGTAGCGAAACCGCCGGCGCCGCTGCTAAAACGCACGGCGGTATCGTAAAACTTTATTGTTTTACAACTCGTCCACGTGCACATTACACTGACAAAGCACTGAAAGGACTCATTGACAAAAGACAATAGCAACAAATAATGAGTCTTTAGCTGTTAGGATAAAGTAGAGTCTTGCTCTACATTATGTGCTTCAAAATATACGGAAAGAGAAAGGGCAAAGAATCAATCATCAAATTTACATAAAGAAGGACAAGGAGGTTACTCCTATTAAGTACCTACTACAAGATAAAAACAAAAATAAAAGTAAAAAAGTAAAGTTTTTGACAGATTTTTATATTGTATAATATTTTAATGAATGATATGAATGAAATGAATGTTTAAAAATGTTAAATAATGTGAAAACTAGGTACTCTTTTGCATTGGGTACCTGCGCCTGTAATGATAGAGTACCTACAGTTGATGAATAAATAAATAAATACAGTCAAACCTGGATAAGCGAGAGTTCAAGAGAGCACAATCTCATTCTCGCTTATAGAGGTTTCTTACTAACCCGAGTTTCTCGCTAATGCAGGTACTTGTGTAGCGTTTCTCTCTTATAGAGGTACGCAGCAATAACAAGACATATATTCATGCACTATGTAATTTTATTTTATTTAGAACTTATTTACACTTAAAAAAATCCTTCAATATAGGAACAATATTGACGAGGAAACAATACAAAAACAATGGTAAGAAGTTCCACGAAAGTTAAGAATGAGTCATATAATAGCAGATGTTAAATTTGTAATTTGTTTTGTCATTTGTTCCTCCTAAATAATATACATAAATAAATAAAGCTCGACTGTCGCTTATAGAGGTATAGATAAGTAGCAGTCACTTACGGAGGTCCATGAGGGAAAAACGACTCTCTCTTACAAAGGTTTCTGTTTCTCGCTAATAGAGGTTTTGGGAGCTTAAAATGACGGGTCCTGGCTATTACTCTCACTTATAGAGTTTTCTCACTTACCCAGGTTTGACTGTAATAAAAAAACTGAGTCCTCATTATCATCAGCGGGCTTCAGAACTTCCTCCTCTTCATTATTATCATTTTAGATATGGGCACCTATTCTTTACAACAAATCGACACCATTAAATCTTTATTCGTAAAATTTGCATGTTTTTGCGCGGTTCATCAACCAGTAATGTGCACAAGGACAATTTTATAGAGCTGTTACGCGGTCGCGAAATGGCTGTGTTTCGAATTCTAATAGATTCGTACTGGATGCCGTTTGTGACAGGTCGAGCAACCCGGTATCAGTCAGGTCTATCGGATCACGCTACTGGACTTGCAAATAGTGGCAAACAGCATGTACTCGTATGAGTAGGCATTTAGAAATGCGGTATAATGAAGTCTTTTGAATGTATTTTTATTGGGATTTCAGTAAATAACCATTCATTAATCTGAAGCCAGAGCACCTGATCTTGTTATAGTAAGTATTCAGTGAATAACCTGATCATACCTGCTATTTGCCACTCATTGGCTGCATTCTGAATAAGTATTCGCAGAAAAAGAACCAATCAGCAGCGAAAATAGTACCTATGAACGAGTCATTAACTAATTGGATTAGATAATTACAACATCATCATCCTTTTGGAAAGCAATGGATAATTTTCGCCTTGACTTGACTGGATTTTGCACTAGTATTTCAGTAGTTTAGGAGCCATAGCATCTCCTAATATCTACCACTTATCTCATAAGCCTATTTATTTATTGCATCATATATGGTGCATACATTTGTCAGGACTTATTGACACACACAATATGGGACCGCATAGCCGTGTCGTCCTCTCGCAAGATGGGTTTACGATATCATCAGGGTCGCAGGTCATACTGGAAGCGGGAACCACAAAACAGAAAAGGCTGGCAAACGTGCGAAACGAGGCCTATAGTCAGCAGTGGGTGATACCAGGCTAGAATGATGATAATGATCTCATAAGCCTTGTTTTCTTGGACCATGATATCTACAGTAGTAACTGTAGATATCATGGTCCAAGAAAACAAGGTCTGGCACTCCGTGAGGGACACATGCTACGTCACTGTCTAGTTGCCACTTATTCCAACAAAACATGGATGTTGGGAAACAAAAATCAATTAATAAAAATACATAAAAATGTCAATCGTCAATTTGGTTTGTTAGATCAGTCAAAACAATTTTAGTTAACAAAACCACATAGTTTTATCAGATTCGTGCAGGTTATTTATGGAGCTCGAGGAGTTACGATCTTACGCTTACTGGTAACACCAGAAAACAGATTCATCTTTTCATTCGCCAATGGCGTCGATGATGTAGGGCTTGTGTCACCCAAGTGACCGTGATGCCTCGGAATGCCATACCTGTATTATTATACCATGGTAGATATAGCATCTTCCATAGCATTCCCTGAACCTTACATCTCATATCATCGTTCTGTAAGTAATTGCTAACAGATTTTGCACCCACTCCCATTTACTAGTATAACATTCCTATAGCTGAATACAGTAAGATTGTAGAGTATCTCAGATTTAATTCGCTATTTGCAGTCAGTAGCCCGCATTAACCACTTGAGCTGCACTTGATGTAACTACGTCCAGTATCGTCTTCCTTATTACAGGACTAATAGCTGCCCTGAAATGTGAACCTACTTTAGAATATTATTGCATTTCTGAACTTATTTATTTCTTGTTTTTAAATTTATTTGGTTAAGTAGGTAATAACGTGTAGAGTTAGGTATCTAAAGACTACAATCACACTAATAGCCTGCGTGCAGGCTGAATACATTTACTAGTAAACGTAAAATGTAAAAATAGTTATAAGATCTGACGTTGTATAATAATGTTGTGTTCTTGCAAATAAACGATTTGATTTGAATATTATATAGGCGAAAGTTTGAGTGTGTGTGTGGTTTTGTTATTGTTACTCCTTCATGCTCAAACGGCAGAACGAAATAATTGAAAATATTTTTATTAGTTTACATACTAACATACACATACACACACACACCCTTACACACTAACACACATTACGTTTTTTTTTTTTACATACTAACAGGGCAAGATAAATATCTTGCCCTGTTAGTATGTTAAAAAAAAAAAAGTAAAAATGTGTTTATTTTGTTGCACAATTCAGACAGTAAAAAGGAAACAATCAATTACGATAACAACAAAAATGGCCAACACTCAGCGAATGCTATGGAAGGGAGAACCTGCCGTAGCGCTGGAAACCTTGCAACAGGCCTTGCAGTTCGGTGACAATGCAATGTTATAGTACCATCGAGCTGGTATGATGATGGAGACAGAAGGTTGTTAGTATGTGTGGGAAAAATCTTGCAACTGAATTTTAATTCTCAACTGATCGAGCTGAAATTTGGCATATTTATGTAAGTTCGGTGACAATGCAATGTTAGGGTACTGTCGAGCTGGTCTGATGATGGAGACAGAAGATGGCCATAGGAACTCCTAAACGAAACGACGTAACCCCGTCGAGTTTGGGTTCGTTCCATTTGTCTTCCCAAGCACTTTGGTCAAAAATGATATAAAATCCGGTTAATGGCTAGGAGAACCAGTTTTTTAAAATATTAAAAGTGTAGGTATTTACGTGTAGGTACAAACAGTTTAGAAATATTTTGAGAACAGGTAAGTGTCCATGTTGTGGCGATCACAATAGGCCTATAATGGCCGTAGTGACACGAAAGCCAACTAAAGCAAATAAAAAAAAAAGTGTCCATGTTGTTTTTGAATTTTATTAGTTTCTCGATAATAATCTTGACCGGAGTATACAACATTAGGTAAAAATAAAAATCCCAAGTACCTATTAAACTCAGTCATATCATAATCCTGTTGATACATTCGCTTATACGCTTAATCAAATTGATAGGTTGCCTGGAAGAGATTGCTTCTAAGCTATAAGGCCGCCCATTGTACTTTTGTCTTTTATGTCTATTTTCTAGTTATTTTTTTTTTTAGTTTAGTGTAGAAGCGAGCGTCGGCTGTCCTAAATAGTTTAGTGAGTTCGCATCTGTAATTATTGTCGAGTTGGAAACCTGGCGCAGAGGGTAACTTTGAAAGTAGTTTTAATCATCTGCTTTGATGTCTTTGCAAATTTGTCTGATGATTTAGGAATAGAAATAACAAAATGTACAAATATACACAACACAACACATTTTATAAACTACAGAAAAAGGGTATGACAGTGCATGCTCTGGGAAAATCAAACGGAGTTATTTCTATTGCTAAATTACACTTATGGACAAAGCTATGAACCATGATCTATTCAAGTTATTCATAAGAATTTCCAAGAAAGTGAAATAAAATCGAATGAAAGCTGAAAGTATAAATCTCACTGAAGACATGACGTTTGTGTCAGATAAATCAAAACAACAAGACACAAAACAAGATGAGTTCTATGAATCATAATATTAACATGTAAATTTTAAGATTTTTATTATTATAGTGCACTCGGGGTAATTTATATGAAATCAAATAATCCCGTCGAAGTGGAAAAAACATGGGATATTATTTGATTTCTTATATTGTAAATTGTCCAAGAGAATGTTAACTCGTCCTATACGTAATGAAAGGTGTTGTAAGACCGATTAGCGATTAACCTTCATGATGATGATGATAAATTCGACTTTTGAGCAATAATTGAGACATCTCTCCGACACACATGCACCCCTACAATAACTCGCCAAAACAACTACACCAACCGAGCCGTAAAGTACTTATTTTAAAACGCGCGACGTTTACGATACTAAAACAAATGTCTTTTTCACTAAACTCTTGTCTGGGAGCAATAAACCCGGCCAAAACGTTGAAGATGTCACTGGTCTCGTGACAGCGCTTGATTAACGACACTATGTGATGTGATGACACCCTTGGAACTATCGCTAAGCGGTATCCTTTTCGGGCTGATAAATTGGAGGGTGGATTCCGTTCAGATATAAGTTGAACTGTTTATGATCTTTGTGGCTTCATTAACTTTTGGGCAAGTTGAAGGAATAAGTTCTGCTAATCGGAAAAAGTATTAAAAATTAGGTTTTTTTTATTTCATTTGAATTGATATTCAATTCAAATTATTGTCTTGCTTAAGCGATGGCTGATCTAACTTTGCCAATTTAGGTACTTCTTCCGCCAATAAAATGCCTTCATCGCCATTGTTATTCTAATAAGTGGTTTAGTTGCCTGGAAGAAATCGCTTCCAGCGATAAGGCCACCGGTTCCATTGCTGTTTCCTATAATATGTTTGATTAGTACTATCTGTTTTATAAGGTGATGAATAAAAGTATTATCTATCTAATCTATCTATCTAATAATAAGTATATTCAATCGGATGTGGCTGTTTTCTCTGCATAAATTAAATTATAACAATTAATGTGTTAAGGAGTCATCTGGTACCACAACATACCATCCAAAACATTAGCTCTGCTCACTTTGGGGCTAAAAGCTAGCAAATGCCCATGCCCATCACACAAAAATTATCACAATGTCCTATAAACTATGTCCAGTGGTGTAAAAACTGAAATCACCCCCGACATCTGCTTATCTGCATTCATTACATCAACTTGCTATGCGCTCGGCATTTACCCAGATTGTCCGATGTGACAGCAATGTCTGCATATCGGGAATTCGATGATCGTGATCGGTATGCTGACTATTGGTGCTGTTGGCCAGCGACTGTATGCGGATCACGTACCAACTTTGGTTACGTTTACCTAAGGCTACAAGCTGTGTGATTGATTTTGCTTGTCTCTTATTTACAGAGGCTATCCAGGCATGTTTTACATTTTATCTATACTTTTTATGCTTAGCTGTTACTTTCGCAAACATTTGAAAGTAAATAAAATTAAATAGAGCACCCAAATGTAAGATAATACCTATAGGGTCTCCCGAGTCCTGACATAAAATCAATGCAAATTCACATTCGTGAAGTTCGTAGGTAAAGTTAATGAGTTTTTTTAAATATCATCATCGGATATCGAGAGGCGAGTCAAATAGAAGCCAGTTGCTTTTGCTTTAAAGTTTCACAAGTTTCCAAACATATACTAAAACGCGAAGTCAATTAAAAAGTAACTATAAACCGACATTCATTTAGTCCGGTAAAGTCGCAAAAACAAACAATCGCTGCTCAAAGCGCTGGAAATAGACACATCTGAAACCCTTTGATGTCGGCAGCCCACGCGACACCCGTCTCCGAAGATCAACATTATAATTAACACGGTAGTTACAAAGAAACCATCGGAAGACTTGAAAGGTTGTAGAAAGAGAATTAGAAAGTTTACAAATTCACGGAACTTTTATCCTTTATCTGCGAGCAAGGAGCTTCTACCGCTTCACTTGATCACTTTTTGATAGATAATAGATGAGGTACATCTGATATTGATAAATTTCAGCAACGGCGGCGACCGGTATTAACAGAAACTAGCCATGTGCGCAGGACATAGTGCACAAGTGTGTGCGCCAACACAGGTACACTCTATATTCCTTCACTCTCATAATCTCATAACAGTTTAACACAACCGGGGAGATCAGGCACAGGACCAACGGCTTAAGGTGCTTTCCATGGCACGGAGGTGTAACACCGCCAACTTCCTGACTCCATTGCTAAATTGTTAGTATATCTACATAACTTATAAAATATATCTGAAGTCTAGGCACCAAATAAGCAGACTTACATAATCTAGCTACCAGCTATTCGTAACTCAATTAAAAAACCAGATCCGTCAAGTGCGAGTGTGACTCCCGCGCCGAGGGTTTCGAACGGTTGTCAAGTATACCAATATGTACTAAGAGACTTTGCTATTTGATGAATACCAAAAAATTAAAGGTACTCGTACCTACTGGATACTAATTAAAGGTACCTACGGATAGGGATGGATATTTTTTTGCCTTTTTTCCAAATATTTCTAAAAGTATCAAATCTACAGAAATTTTAAAAACTGTTTTGAATTATACAAATTGATACCTTTCATTTGATACCCCACTTGACATTGTAGGTCTCTTTTAAAA
Organism: Eupithecia inturbata; assembly: GCA_963662085.1. NCBI lineage: Eukaryota > Metazoa > Arthropoda > Insecta > Lepidoptera > Geometridae > Eupithecia > Eupithecia inturbata. Next base: position 9,861,985 of record OY759195.1, read on the forward strand.
TTTCGATATCACAATTTGTACTGAAAATTTTAATTTTTAATTTTTCTTTTTTTTTCTTTTAATCTGTACAGGAGCACGTCATGTATTTTATTTTAAATTTCACGTTATTAGCTGCTGTAGTTGCTGAGATATTAAAGACAGGAAAAGCGATGCCATAAGGGTTTCGAAACCGATCTCCGATCTTCGAAACCCTAAAAACAAACAAGATTTTAAAACAGAAGACAAAGCTTACCAACTAATTTTTGCATTGAGTCACGAAACGGTCTCTTGTCTCAGCATGAGGTAGTTGTAAAAACGTTACAACCAACGCTGGCTTCCGACAGAGCCGTTTGGTGACGTCACGGAAGATAACACATAAGACACGAAACAATCAAAAATATTACATTAAAGAAACATAATTAATCTACGGCAACAGTTGACAAACACAGGATACAAACAATGCAGCTGCCATGCAATCGTGATAACGAAACGGACACCCAGCATTTAACATAATCCATGTATTTACGTTTACACGTGACGTTTTTACACACATTGCAAGAACTCAGGATGAGCTGAACTACAACATAAGTAATTTCTTCTGACAGGTCAATTTCAATGTAAGTACCTACATATAAATTAAGGCAAAAAATTATGGAGGCCTACGCATTTTGCTAATAAACTAATAAAAATAAAATTGTAACAGGCCTTCATTTATCTCATTTATCATCATTTTAATTGATTTATTTTTTGATTTATTTGATTTATTATTTGTATTGAAATGTATAAGATTCATTGAAATATTATTACTACATTAGTATATTTTAAGGTGTGCTTTGTACTATTTGACGTGTTTTATATATTACCAATAAATGAACCATTGATCCTTCGTTCATGGTTAGTACCTACATCAACCATGCCCAGACTTAAACCTCTATTTAAAAAAGGTTCTAGATCCGATACTGGGAATTATCGACCCATTACACTAGTACCAATAATCTCGAAAATATTTGAAAAGGTAATGAGCCGAAAATTAGTTGTGTTTTTAGAAAAAAACAAAGTTTTGTGCGAACAACAAAATGGTTTTATAAGTAAGAAATCGACAACTCTAGCATGTTTTAAACTTGTCAAAGAAATTCTTGATTCAATCAATAAGAAAGAAATCCCAGTCGCCATCTTTCTAGACATGAGTAAGGCTTTTGACATGGTCTGCCATGACCGTATGCTAGATAAATTGGAATGCTATGGCATAAGGGGTCCTGCATACTCTTGGTTTGAAAGTTATCTCAGGGGACGAAAGCAATGCACGGAAATAACAAAAATGTCTTCTGAATGTAATACACAAGAAAGCTTCAGATCTGTTTATTCTTTTATTAGCCACGGTGTGCCACAGGGCAGTGTTTTAGGTCCCATATTATTTATTATTTATATTAATGAGTTACCAAGCGCTACTGACCAGTACACAATCATGTTTGCTGATGATACTACAATATTGACGAAAGAAAAATCTATTATAAATGCTATGAGCGTAGGGAACAAATCTCTTAATGACGTAATTAATTGGCTAGATGAAAATAACTTAAAAATGAACACAACAAAAACTAAATTCATGCTACCAACCACGTATAACAATAATATTAAAGATAAAATTTACATAAATTACAAAAACAGTGATATTGAGCAGGTATTTGACATAAAATTTTTAGGAATTATTATTGATAGACATTTAAATTGGAAGAAACAAATTGATAATGTGTGTAAGAAAACTAATAAATTTATATTTGCACTGAGAAGAATAAAGGACCTCTCTAATATTGAAACTGCATTGACAGTTTACCATAGTCATGTCTGCTCTATTTTGAGATATGGCGTCATAATATGGGGCAACTCAACGGATGCTCAGAGAGCTTTCGTTGCGCAGAAAAAGTGTATTCGGGCCATATTTGGCATTAAACGGAGAGATTCTTGTAGACCTTTATTTATGAAGCATAAACTGTTAACTTTTCCTTCACTCTATATTTTCGAGATGCTAAAATTTGTCAGAAATAACATAACATTGTTTGAGAGGGATGAAAAGTTTATATACAGAAGAAAAATAGTACAAAAACCACTAAAGGTGCCTCAATTTAGACTAGAAATGTGTAAAAAGAACTGTTACGCAATGGCCATACAGTTATATAACAAACTTCCACTTGACATGAGAGAACTGACAGATAATGAATTTAATCGTAAATTATATAACTGGCTTTGTGTTAACTGTTTTTATAATATAAGTGATTATTTGAAATTTAAATGCACATAATTTTTATTTTGACATTATAGTACTTACTTAATGTTATTTAATCTATTATTCTTTATTCATAGTTATTTTTAAGTTTAAACATTTGCACGACTCAAAGGTCAAATATAGTGAAACTCTATTGTAAAACCACCATTGCAAACCTATATTTATGCAAATAAATGCTATTTCATTTCATTTCATTTCATTTCATTTCATTTCATTTCATTTCATAAAGCATTTCATATTCCCATGGTACGCCATACTTCACTAATTATTACACAGACTATTTTAAGAACATCAACCAGTCACAGATTAACTAATAGTTAGTAGTGACTGCGACCGTCATGTTCGGCTAACATCAAAGCCACCTCTATCTTTGATCTAGGCGTAAATTATCAGTATAAAAATATTTGCAAGCTGACAAATTTATGAAGATTATTATAAAAACCTGATAAAAATTTTAGACGCGATAGCTAAAAATCTATCTATCTATCCTCATGAAACCATAGCCTGGCAAAGTTAGGTTACCTAGAAGATATTTTATTTCAGGAGGATATTTTTTTTTTTTTTTTTAAATGTCTTCAAGTGAAATTTGTGATCAAACGAATGTCCATGATAAAAACCTACCTTATTCACTAGGCACCTACTTTATGTCCCATGAAAAACACAAAATACAAATCCAACAAATGTAACCCGAGCCCCGTAAGCCCGTATCATGAAAGCTTTCTGAGTCATAGATATAAGACTGACAATGCTTGAGTGACGTTTATGCTAAGAAAAGCTGTAGGTACTCAAGCATAGATCGATGACTGAGCAAGCTTTCATAATACGGGCCTGAGTGTCTACTTATTCTTCCCTTACAGCAGTTAACAGCACATTTACAAGGTATCCTTGTGGGTAATATACTCGCATGTTTAGGCCCAGGCAATATGTTTTTCGCAGCCCATCCACTGTCACATTAAAAACGATAAACGAATCCAGTAGGTACAGCAATATTTATGATGTTGCAGAATCTTAGACCAGTTACAATAATAACTGCTTAAATAAGAGGCATGATTTTAGACAGAGTTTTGAAGAAACAGGTTTATCAGAAAAAGTTCAAAACTAAACTAAAGTAATAAAAATATTTAACAAAACCAGTAAACGTAGAAAAAATTCGACGAAAAGAAAATTTTGACGACGGACGTCAACAATTCGACAAAAATGATCACTAACCCTGTTTGTAGTCTTGGATAATATACATAATTAATGATTATTTATCGAATATTTATCGCGTACCTATAATTATTATTTCCCCTACGTTATTGGATAATATAACCTGTAACATAAAGCCGTCAAACTATGGAACGATTTACCTATTGACATAAAAAAGCCACATCTCATCACACTTTTAAACGAAAAGTTTACGAATATTATTTATGTATGTCTCTCAAAGTCACCTTTGTATTTGTTGTTATGTATTAGTGTATATTTCTATTTGATATATGTGTATTAGGATTCATTTAGTTTGTTATACTTTGTATTAGTTTTATATTTGTAATTAGCTCTGCCATCCTTTGTCGTCTCTTTTAAGCTTTGGTCGCCTGGAAGAAATCAAGCGCCCAAAGCGAGCTTAAGCGATAAGGCCGCCAATTCTGTTACCTTTTATTATACTGTTTTATATATAAGTTCTCTGAATAAAGTATTATCTATCTATCTATCTAAATAGGAAGTAGGACAAAAAAGTGATGAACTCCATATCATCACCACCTGACGCCGAAAACTGCACTAAAGATGAAACGACATATTTCTCGTATTCTTTAAAAGTAAATGTGAGTAATAGTCCACTTCTGACTGTATATACATTGTAGTTTTCGAGCCGCCCAATCCATCACTGCCACTATAAATTCCTTAGCTCTACGATCAACATACAACTCAATACGCTAGTTAATTTAATCGCATTGCTCAATCTATGTAGGTAGGTATAACTAAGAATTTAATATACAGGGTGTCCCACAGCCATGGGACATGGAGGGTAAGAACTAGAAATATTGAAGATAGGAAGTTCTACTGAAAGGAAACATTCCTGTATTTATAAAAATAAGTAAAATTACATTCATAGAATTTTGAAAAAATACTTGTACGTACTAAAATCAAATAAATAACAACCTATATTTTTTTGGCACTTGTATCCTAGGTTACTAGCAGATTTCTCACCACTTGTTCGTTTGTTTGAGATAATTTGTTGTAGGATTCTAAAAGCTGAGTTGTGATTTTGATACTTTGAAGAGTCATACCTGAACCCAAACACAAAGTAGCAATGCGATTGATTAAAAAAACACGAGCCTGCTCCGGGAAAACCCAATGGAAATGTTAGAAAACATGTTATTATGTAAAATGGCCGTCTGCTGTCTGCATCGGTTGACATTGTCATTAACTCATCGCCCTATCATCTAGCTCCAATTAGGGCTTATTCAGCGCTACATAAAGCGAAATGATCGCGAAAAAAGTAATAACACCCGTCTTTTCGCGCAACCAGGGCAGGTTGCGCGAAAAGACGGGTGTTATTACTTATTAGTTTAACGTGTCTGCGGGTCTGGGCAGACACCTAGACCCGCAGGTCTGTCTGTAGCTAAGCTCTTACGATGAACCTATTTTGAATAAGTTTTTTGTTTGATAGTTGGCTTGATCCGAAGTGTTCTTAGCCCTTCTTAGCGAAACCCTACGTGAAAAATTCAAAGAAATAAACATAATGACATAAACATATGACGAAATAAACATAATGAGTACCATGTCAATATATTTATGAAAACTTGTTGTACACTCATAGGAATATCAATCGGGTCCCTAAAAATAGCTACATACCTACATAATATAAATACTAGAAATAAGAATAAACTGTGGCCACAACTAGGCTACACATAATTAATGTATCTTTTAAAGGGCAATGTATACGCTTATACAACAAAATAACAAATGAGTTGAAAAAATTATCAATAAATAAATTCAAACAAATTCAACATATCCTTTGTAAAAAGACTTACTACAAAATATCAGATTATCTAGAGGATAAAAAAGCTTGGGACAAGTTTTGCTCTAACTCGAAAACTAACAACCTAACAAAGTAAAGGTTTCATGTTCGCTTGTTTACGTGATCACTTTATTTCCTAGTTTTACTTACCTAATTTTTTTTACATACGTAATTTTGTGACGTGTCCAAGAGTCATGTAAGGTCTAAAGGAAATAAAGCACTTTGAATTTGAATTTAAGCTGGATGAAAATCGGTGCAGCTATTAAGGTTAAGATGGCTCAAAGTAAAAACGAAAAGTCTCAGATTTTTACCAACTGCGTGAGAAGGATTGTTATTAATAAATTTGTGGTGTTCTGTGAGATATGTTCCTACTTATTTATTTAAAGATTATGTCTTTGTAAACTATTTAACCCCAAACACATGTCCTCTATTTTTTATATGATTTCGTCTCCCACCATAGACAGTTGATTAAACTTCCTAGAACTAATTGAATCACGTGGCAACCCTAATTCATCCGGTAATTTCGAACGGGGCGACACGAGACAAGCTCAATAAAGTTGCTTGTAGACCAGCGAGCTTAGTAAAAAAGGGGAGATAAGGATGACCCTTTCAAAAGTGGAAGGTCAAATGAGGTGCAATTAGGTCCACCCACCTCTGTCATAGTCGGACCAGCGTTCGTGTTACGCGTGCTTGCTGCGACCGACGTATGTTAGTGTGATTTATTGCCAAAAAGACTACAGCAATGCCCCCGTGTTTGTTCATTATAATTATTGCACAAGATTGAAAATGTAACTGTGAGCGAGTGTTTGCGTGTAGTTGTAACACAGGCCAGTTGTTGAGTAAGCGCTGGGAGAACGTACCATATCTAAAGATTTTACTTAGATCTATGTTGTAGACCCATTATTGGGTGTTTTACCCTACGTTTTATCTTTATAGCCCTTTGAGGGTTAGACAAATGATTAAAGTACGCATGTACTTGGTTAAAAATAATTTATTGATGGCAATTATGGGAACGGGTTGAGAATATAGGGGTGAATGACAAATTTTAATCCTTTGTTCTTCATAGTTAATAGCAAGGCTATTAATTTAATTTAGGTTAATTACTTTTTCTTATAAATTGTCTGTTACTTTGGGTGTTGCTACACATACAGGGCGTATGTTAGATATACCGGGTAGCAAGTTCGATTCATTATGAAGCTAACGTTTATTTCAATACAATTGCAACTTATCGATACCAAACTAAATCTAGTCTAGTTATCTAAACTTGGATTGTAATAAAATAAAAGCTGACAGGAACTATGATTATTCTTTCAGGAACAAAACCGTAGTTTGCACACGTGCGGCGCCTACGGTAATTAGCAAAGCTGCTCTCATTCGTACGTGTCACGACTAGAGATTCAGGAAGTTATTATCATCAACATGCTTTCAGCAGAATAGTCTACTTTGATCTCTACAAGTAAACCACTTTAGTTGTAATCCATTCTTCTTCGTAATCGTAACACTATTGTCAGAGCAGTCTGTCATCAAGAAGCTACATTTTCTGTTGAGAGATTTATCCTTCGACTATGTTTCTCCTCACGATGTCTCGCTTCGATTTTTGCCTAACTATAGAAAGAGCCTAAGCAACATCATACATTCATACCGTTGCGTTATCTCAGTCAAAATACAAGGTGGCCAAATTAATGTGAACAAGAAAACCGCGTGAACACATTTATTAACGAAGTCCGAATGTGGACAAGATAGTAAGATTATTTTGAAGTAAAAACCGACTTGAAATTCCTTATTATTTACACTGTTTTTTAACTTTTGCGAGACTGATAACATACTAATCCCTCGGAAATATTTATGGGACCATCTCGGGTTAAATCTCTATAAAATAGCAGAATAATCATTCAAATCGGTTCACAATTTACGGAGTAATCAACGAACGTACAATAAATTAAAAATTCATAAATACCGCCGAAAATAGAAACTCCTCCTTTTTATGAAGTCTGTTACAAAATAAAGAACGAAAATCATTAGAAATTCAATCTTCAATTAAAAGTTCATAAGGAAATTTGTAAGAAATTAAAAGCTTTAGGATAATTCAAAGAAAGCTTGTAACTTATTCAATCCGTGTCGCGGAGAGGAAGTGCACGTCACGTATACAGACAGAATTAAATATCAATGTATTTGTGTCCCACAACAATCACGGCGGATAGGATGGACTGTCTCATTTTAATTTAACACACATTGCAGGTGTAATTCTTTTAGGTTTTTCAAAGTCTAGCTTTTTAACCGGGGGAAAAGTTAAGCGCGTTATTTTGTAAAAACAATACGAACCGAATTTCAAACGGTTCAAAATGCTAGCGTTAGTGGTCGTATGTTAGCGTTTGACAAGGCCCCGAAAGCGATTGTCGCCGTCAACTAGTAATACCTAAAGAGGTTCTTACCCAATGAAATATTATACTAGATGATGCTGTGTGGATTATGCAGCATTATTTATGTATTATTATTATTATATTATATTATACTCATACTGGTAATCCTTAGATTTGGGTATTTTGATTAAAAAATGCAGTTGCTCTGTAAAACTAAGTTATTTTATTGTAGGTAATTGCTGATTTGCACTTCGATTGTAAACAAATCAAATAAACACTAACTTATAATATTATTATAACACACCTGTAAAACAAAAAACGACAATTATGTTTCTCAAACAATTAGAACTTATTATAAGAAGGTGTCTTATAATAAGTTCTAATTATTTATCGTATGATATTATGTTCGCAACGCAGATTGGCATTGTCAGTCTTTTCTTCTGCGAAGACACGTTCCCTCTCTAACATTGACCTTTGTGAAGTCTCACAACATTAAAGGTGGATTATTATGCCTTTACATATGTACATAGTTATTAAAGGTCTTTCTAAGACCAAACAAAACCTATAATCTCTACCTAAACGTATCTACATTGCGAATCATATTATACTCGTACATCAATTTCAACACTTTCATTGCCCACGACAGATGGTCGTGGGCTATGAGAGGTTCAGGTAGACCAGCTCGTAATCGCTGCGACGCGCCCCTATGCTGGTCGCACCGTCTGCGGTGCGACCCGCACAGGCGCGCACAGGGGCTGGGCAATGAATGGGTTGTAGACACACAGAGTTTTCGATTAGGATGAGCGTCACACAATTCCTCGCATAATTTAACAATAGAAAGGAATCATTGAATAGTTCCTGCGTAAGATTTTATAAGGTGGCGTTGTGCTTTTATTATCAGTCACCATTTGACGAAAGTTCTTAGAAAAAGATTGTAGAGACCCTACCGGTATTATCTAAACCTTTTGCTGCTATATCTAAAACCAAGATGGAATGGAAGAGTCCAGAAGGAAGGTTTTAGAAACATTTGCATTAATAAATAAATAAAACGTTTATTTCTGAAGGTTTTAAGATCGGAAGTGATTTAGATCTAGTTTATTCACTAGTCTTAATTTCAACTCCCCGATCTTAGTTCTAGACTTGTAATGTAGGCGCGAGGGATCTCTACCTCAGCTTTAATAGAGACAGTCTGACTCTATTGTAGATTTGAATAATTATTATTACTGTTTAATAAAAACTATCACATCAAAAGCGCTGATCCAAGATATCAAAGACATCCAAATCTTTTGTTGTCTTCTATTATGTCGAACAAAATATTAAATGACCTCGCTTAAAATATCTCAGACTAAGAAGACAGGGGAAGCGATAAATCTAATTAATTAGTCAATTTAGCTTTCTGAAAAGTTTGATTAGAAATTCTTGGCTAAGATTAAGATTCTGTGGAGTACAGGCTTGGAAAGTTTGGGATAAGTGCCGGCGTAAGAGAAAATATGGAAAAGTAGAAGTATAACTATCGCATCGAACACTTTTTATAAATATGCTGCTCTCTACGTGACTAACTTTTTAATAAGATAGGTACTGGATGGAGATGTAGTGCAGATGGCATCGTTTTATTTTTTTTACCATTTTGCAAAAATAAACGATTTATTTATTTATTTAGTACAGCGATGGATGAGTACAGTACAACATTTATCACACTAATAATGTAAATGCGAAAGTTTGGATAGATGGATTTTTATCCCATAAATGCATTCTCATGGGATAGAAATAGCCTTCAAATGCTACAAAAAAACAAAGCGTGCGGAGCCGCGGCAGAAACTATTCTGTGAATGAAGTAAAGATACGCTATTTATACAGCCTGGGAGCACCCACTGCTGGGCAGAGGCCTGTTCTATCCAAAATGTAGAGAGTTCTACTTTTGTATCTACTTGTCTTTAGTAGAACATATGTCTTACCTTTTCACAAACTTTCAAGCATGTGCCCGTTGCTAGCGCGCAGCATGCTGATATATCTGAAACAATATTACACATGAAAAATCCCAATAAAGTTTTTTTACACTTTTTTATACAAAGCAAAGATTATCGAGGTTTTTTAGGATAAACCGGCGCAATGATATTATTAGTGAACATCGTTTCATTTATTTTAGTTTAAAATTTACGCAATAGATGTTTTTTATTACAAGCATGTTGCAAGCACCTGCAGGGTACCTTAATGATAAAAAGATTCAAACATGCACCCTGCTAGGGCAGAGCAATATGTATTCTTGGATCAAAAATAAAACGTGTTTGTATTGTGTGTAACATGGATACTAGTATATGTAGTTTTAAATAATCTGAGCCATGGATAAACCGTTTTCAATATATCCCGTAACCCGAGGAGCAGAATCTGAATCCAGCAGGAAGAATGGAATTACACTAAACTACGTGGTACAAGTCCAGGCTGTGTTCCCTAGATTAGCTGCCAGTTCCCTGTAAACCCTGAACGTAGGATATAGACCTGTTCGTTCATATGTTCAATGATAGTAGATAAAGTTTGTTGGAGAAAGTAAGCGGAGAGTAAAGCGTTTAGAGCGATTGCTTTGGTGGAAGAAAATTATCCTTGAAATTATTAAGATTATTTTGATTGAGATTTATTTAGTATTAGCTGTACATGCACTGCTCTGTATAAGTAGTTATGCCAATCTTGGAATTACCAAAACTAAATAAGGGTTAAGCCCGTTACCGTTTAATGTGGGCATCTGTACTTTTTTTTTTAAATTGTATAAAGGTAAAGGATCGCCACGCAATTTTTACTGCTGCACAAGAAAAGCAAAAAGGTACCTATTTTGTTAAATAGGTACCTTTTTTTTTTCTTGTGCAACTTTGTGTTCAAAGTCTGCTTATTTCGGGGCTATATGATGTTGTGTCCATGGTCCAGCATTATTTAATTATTTATAACCTAATCAAAACTTCTAAAAAGCGCTTTACTCTTTCGGTTTCTGTCTACGTCAGAGCACAGCAGCTGGCAACATAATGCTTTAATAAAATAGCAGCGACAGTTACAGATGACGGCCACCCTTTGATCTATTCCACAGTCGGCGGGCTAAAATCGCGCTTATTGCCTGAGAACATACTTGGACTGATTTCATTAAATGTTCTTCATCTATGAGAATGGGACACAAGCTGTTGGAAATTAGTTCATAATTTTTATGTAGAGTCAGCGACAAATTTCGCTGAACAAAGTCAGGTTAATCTTCCACAAGTGTTTTAGGGTTACCAGGACGTGTCAAATGTTTTGAAATATGAGAATCTCGAGCAATTTTGTCGTTTGTTGTACCTAATTACGGTAATATAAAATAAATCGTCGGTAAAATTACCAAACCACACGACCCTGTAGAGCTTGATAATAAGTGACTAATTTTTATTAGTAGGTAACCGGCTTATTAATAAATTAAAAAGTTTTCACGGAATTACAGGAACGAGGATACCAAGCGTTGGAAAATATCAGATAATTCGGGTTAAGGGGAATTCATCTTATCGTCGGTACTACAACAGTGCAGCTAGACCTACCCAGATTATTATAGAACAAGTGTGAGATACATTTTACAGGTAATGCAGTTGGATTCTTATAGCAAAATGCAAGACTCATGTTTTCAATCGCTAGGTTGCACAAACTAGAATCCAAGGCATGCACGTAATTGCAATTCTAGTCAATCAACCACACCTTAAAAGGTAATTTCAATAACAAATCATACGAAGTTAATCACTTTACTTGCAAAACGGAGCTTTACCCTTAGAACATCCCAACAACCATAATTATTTACCGGATAATAACACCCGGCACAAATCTCTACCACTTTGAAACACGGTAAAGTGGGACCTAGTAAATAACTGATAATAACGCTAAGGTTGATCGAGTGCATTATGCAAAATATGGTTAAACTGTTTATACTATGTATCTAGCTTACATAACTCAGGAAGTGCACACAGTTTTTATTAAACAATTAACTCCGAGGTGGTTCTGGATACAGAAACACCGCTAACTCAGCTCAAGGCGAGAGTCTTACAAGGGCAGCAAGAAGATTTACCAGGGGATGGACAGCAGCATCATCCAGAGAACACATTACGTTCACTGCGATCACACAATTAATTTACATACATACTACCTCTACAATTTGACGTCTAAAACAGAGAACTGCCACACTGGGTATGTACCCAGTGCATTGGAGGGAGTGCATTGCTAGCGTGTGCTACGTAGCACACGCTAGCAATGCACTCCCGACGCCCGAAAACCTGAAAAAACTGTAATTTCTGCATTGATTATACCAATCCTCCAGTTTTAGAGAAGGCTCATGTCCAGCTATGCCCATAGTTGGAATATCCACCGCTACCGCCCGGTTACGGTGGGATATTGCTTGGCTTTGTTTACGGTGATGATAATCAGCACTTACCTTGTGAATTAACGTACGCCATGGAGACGGCCGTGAGGAAGAGCTCGGTCTTCAGCCAGAGCTCCACTCGGCCGCCGCCCTTTATGTACTCCAGTGGGCTCATGGCGCTACATTTACTACCATATCTGCAAAAACAAAAATAAAACACTATATGGACATCTAAAAATAAGATACTTAGGTGTTCTTACTACAAATTGTCAAACAAATCCTTTGAAAAAAGGCTTAGGTGCTATAAAATATCAGATTATCTAGAGGATAAAAACTTAGGACGAGTTTGTGAGCTCGAAAACTAACAACCTAACAAGGTAAAGGTTTCTTGTTCGCTTCTTTACTTTACCAAAAGATTAAAGTGAACAAAAATCAAAGTGATTACTTTATTTACTAGTTTTACTTATGTAATTTGAGTTTTGTGACGCGTCCAAGAATCCAATAAGGTAACAAAATATATTAGGTCCTTACATATGAAATTGGCGTTTTGTATGGGAGGAACAAAAAGTCGAATATTTTTTAATATAATATATTTAATTAATCAAAGTATGAACCATTATTTTCTATGCACTTTTGCCATCTTATAGGTAGTTCATTGATCCCTTTACTAAAAAAACCAGTCGGACGGGAATCAATAAAATCTTTGAAGGCGATTTGGACTGCCCCATCGGACTTGAATTTTTTCCCTTGCAAGAAGTTATCCAAATTTCGAAAAAAATGGTAATCTGTTGGAGCAAGGTCCGGGGAGTACGGAGGATGTCTTAGACTTTCCAATTGAAGCTCTTCTAATTTAGTAGCCGTCTGTTGCGCAGTGTGTGGTCTAGCGTTGTCGTGAAGCAGCAGTGGCGTGGAGCGATTGACCAGCCTAGGTTGTTTAGCCGCTAGCTTTTCCATCATGGTTTGCAATTGCTGACAATAGACATCAGCCGTAATAGTCTGGCCAGATTTGAGAAAACTGTAATGAACAATACCGGCACTAGTTCACCAAACGCTTACAAGTAACTTTTTTGGGGTTAATTTTCGCTTGGGGCAGGATTTGGCTGGCTGGCCAGGATCCAACCATTGCGCTGAGCGCTTCCGATTATCGTAAAGAACCCATTTTTCATCACAGGTCATGATTCGGTTTAAAATACCTTCATTATTGTGCCGGTTTAGTAATGTAACGCAGCAGTCGACGCGCGTTTGCCGGTTTGCTTCAGTCAATTCGTGAGGTACCCACCTTTCAAGCTTTTTAATCTTCCCAATTTGCTTCAAGTGAATTAAAACAGTTTTATCACTAACATCGCAGCCTGCAGCTAACTCGGACGTGGTTTGCGATGGATCCGCTTCCACAATAGCCTTCAACTCTTCATTATCAACTTGAGTCTCAGGCCGTCCACGGGGCTTGTTCTGCAGGTCAAAATTTCCAGAACGAAAACGTTGGAACCAAAAACGAACTGTGTTTTCTTTTGCAACACGACCGCCATACACATCATTCACCCTTCGAGTTGTTTCCGCAGCACTAGTGCCACGGCGGAACTCGTACTCGTAAATAATGCGATATTTTAAGTTTTCCATTTTGTAAAATGAGTGACGCAAACAGAAAAAAACAGAAGAAAAAAAACAAATGAATGACGATCATCGAAGCACAAATACATGAGTCTATAGCTGTACAAATTTGAATTTGGAATTCCTTACCAAAGAGGAGAAATTTGTGATTAAAGTGGCCAGTACGAAAAACGCCAATTTCATATGTAAGGACCTAATATAAGATTGTATTGCGTTCAGGGACCGATATTTCTGAAATGTTGATAGATCACAGCAACAAGGGCGACTAAGGAATGGCAGGCGATTCTTTGTGAAAAAGGGAAAAGGAAAGTATTTACGAAATATCAAATATTTTCTCATGATATATAATAGCTAAGTCCTGGTAAAATAACCTCTTTTGTGATCAGTTGACGCTAGAGCACGAAAGTCTGCAGTAATATTTAAATTTCGGAATAATATGAACCTTGTTCTAGATTGTTTTCATTATTTGATTGTATTTTTTTTTCTCTTCATTTATTTGAGCCAGTTGGTACATAAATCTGCAGTTATTTCCTGTGTAGAGCAGGAAATACCTATCTGCAGATTTAGACTATACATTTCGCGTTTACGATATGAAAAGTCGACATAAGGCTAATAAAATAAACGAATGAAAATTAAACGCATATCTTTTTATAGCTATGTTGGGGCTAATTAAAAAGTTCTAGTTTTACCGATGCGGGCGTGGAGATATTAATTTTATGGGGGTGATGCATTGTTAGATGTTATAGTGATAGTCTTAAAATTAGTAGTAGGTACCTGCAGTTTATGTAATAAACTACTTTTAGACTGTGACAGAAGATATGTATGTCTACTTATAATAAATATAAATTGTAACGCTGTGGTTTACCTCAGTAAAAATAAATTAATAAATAATTATAGGGATGGTTACAGAAAACCCTTAATGGTATTCATATGGGTTCTATCTTTTACGCCCATCAAATTAACTTTAAGGTGAAGAAAAGAAGAAAATTGTATTCCCCTGTGTACTCAATTATAAGGTGTTTATTTACCTCGCGTTGCCTAAAATGCTTTGTTGTTTAGTAAGTAACTGTTCAAACACCACCTAAAAAGGAAATTGCTTGTTTTACATCACTAAATTACACTCGTGACGTCAAAGTACCGATGCAAAATGTTACACGCTCGGTTTCAATACAAATCGGCAACCTCTTTACTTCTATCTAGATATATATCTGTGGTATTATGAAAATGGGTTAGGCTCTAAGTAGGTATTATGTGTATTAGTTTGTAAAAATAGTTTGAATTAATGTTGTAAGCACCGCCATCCTCTATTTTTCTCACCATCGTTTTGGTTGCCTGGAAGAAATCGCTTTAAGCGATAAGGCCGCCAGTTCCATTGCTGTTCCCTACATTATATTTAATGAGTACTATCTCTTTTATAAGGTGATGACTGATATAATAAAGCATTATCTATCTATCTATATATCTCTACCAACTTTTGACTCTTCTTTTTGACTTTTAGCCGCTAGGGTACCAACCACTTGCCTGTAAAGGTACCTAATAACCCTAGAGCTCCCAAAAAGTTGGTGCTACAAGTTGTCCAATTCATTGGCACTTGTACGCGAAAGTTTTCGTACAAATCACGCGCGAGTTTAATGTTTTATTTCACTTCGCGGAGCCAAGTTTTGAACTTGGAACAAGTATTACTTTGCTTTTACAGAGGTTTTAAACCTGTTACTATACACTCGAAACTAAAAATATTAATATAAACAAACGAAGGTTGTATGAAGCTTGTTCTGCGAAACTAATGAAAACTCTACCACATAATAAACATTTATAATATACACTGGCCTGCAAAACTAACGCCCGAATACTCAAACGCAACTTAGATTTAAGCGCGTCTCAAATGACGAATTTTTGATAGATTTTCATTGAAAACTGTCACAAAAACGCGACTTGAGACGTGCTCAAGTCTGAGTTGCGTTTGAGTATTCGGACGTAAGTATCACACTTTTAAAATATATTTTTTTCAAAACTATAGAAGTTTCGAGGTTTAAAATACAAAACGTTTTATAGCAAAAAATTATTAAAATCATTTTTTTTTTCTTTGAAACTGTAGTAGGTAAACTATATATTAGTAACATTTTTAACTTAAAGAAAGATAAAACAATAAAATAGCAATTTTTAGCTATGTGTCCAAAAACTCAATTAACATTTAATAAGTATATGTTTAACATGTTATTTAATTTTTAATAACTGGTATTGCCTCGTCGGGCTCTGATTAGGTACAACTTCGAGCCGGTTTGGCACACAAGGTTTCAGAGCCGATTTTGGGGAATATATGGAGGCATTATATGTATACCTATATTCCCCAAAATCAGCTCCGGTATTTATGTATAGGTCTTTCAGCCATTTTTTAAAAGAAGGTTACCGACTATGAAGTTTTTATATACAAAATTAAACTCTTTTGCGAGTCCTTTTTATTTCAAAATTATATCTTGTGAGTTAAAAGTTTTGAAAGTGCGATACTTATAGTGCATTCACAGTTATTTTACCTCTAGCTGTTAGGTTGGCAATCTGAGCGTTATATTGCCATATATAACTTCTATGACTCCCTTAAACGAAATGTAAAAACAGTATTGCTAATATTACCTAACTATGCCGATTTAGTATTACACTTTGTGTGATAATGGTACACATAATACGATATTTCTTAAATATTTAATCAGGTATTTTGGAAGTAATTTTTTTAATAAAATATTTATCTCCATACAAAATCAGTACAGTTGTACCAATATTCGATTAACATAATATGTAAGTACCAATAATATTATATCAATCAATATTATACAACAGATCAACATTCTAGTTTCCAGTTTAATTGGGTAAAATGTTTAAAACGGGTAACCCTTTTTTACATACCTGTAAGCTTTGCAAGACGACTCGACAGTTATACCAACACTCAGAAAACATCTGTCAGAGGTAAAATAACTGTGAATGCACTGTAGTTTTGTAGGCCAGTGTAGTTGTATTTGTTATTCTAGTCTATATTATAGACTCTACTAAAATTGTTCTGCCGTTAGCATCGAGTACGGATCCAGTTAGTAATTCTTTATCAATAATACGAGAATTTATTGCTACAATAACATTCAAAACGTAAGCGCGTTATATTTTACTATCGTATCGTAAGAATGAGATACCTACAAAAGGAACTGTTACTAAGAAAATAAAGAGCTAGATTTTGTTCCAGTTTAATAGAGGAAAGTTCTGAAAAAGGAAACTTGAGTAAATGGAATCTGAACGACGTTTCCTCTAGCATCACAGCACTTATTCAAATACTTATTAATGACTTCCGCAAGCGGATTCGCCCGCGTTCTTCAAAGTTTAAAATTCGCCTAATATATGTCAATCCAAGTACCTACCTTCTAAATTTAAGCTTAATTCGTTCGGTAGTTATGGCTTAAAGAAGTAACATGTATTCGAACATCCAAACATCAACATTTTCGGATTTATAATATTACTAGCTGTTGACTACGACTTCGCACGCGCTTTTTAAGTAGCCTATGTGATACCATTTACTTCCCTGCCAAATTTCATTGAGATCCGTTTGGCCGTTTAAGCGTGAAAAGGTAACAGACAGACAGACAAAGATACTTTTAAAATTTTTATTATTATAGTGAGTAAGCTCACACTGGGTTAATTTATAAGAAATCAAATAATATCCCAAAAATACACACGGGTCGGGGCAATGAGCTTAATCTTAGAAAGAAGATGCGAACAGTCCAGCTTATTGAGAAGAATATTATGGAGGAATGTTACGTCGGCGGCATCTCTACGAAGTTTCAAACTTAGCAGATGGTGGCGCCTGCAACTATCAATATAGTCGTAATCGAGAATATATATAATTTTATATATTACTATGCATGTTTGAATGTCCCTACCATGTTCGAAGGCCTACCAGGTGTATTCTCATAGAGTAGATAAATTACGTAATAAAGTGAAGTGGGTAGGTACCTACGTCCCGCTCGTAGCTCCGTAGCACCTGGAGTACTAATGAAACATTGCTACGCGCGTAGCAAGGCTACGGATTTTATTCACAATCATATTTTTATCGAACCATATATTATATTTAAGGCCGGCATTGTGACGAGCTCTGGGGGTGGCCTGTGTCCAGCGGTGGAAGTCAATGGCCTGAGATATCGATAATAATGTATCCTACTAATATTATAAAGCCGAAAGTTTGTGAATTTGATTTTGTTACCGAAGATCTCCAAACTACTGAACAGATCAAGATGAAATTCGGCGTACATTTAGAACGTAGCCTAACTTAGATAATAGGCTACTATTATAAAACCTACATAAGCACACCGATCCCCTTGTACTGTCCAATGATCATATCCATCCATGGTTGTCTGGTAGAGATCGCTCTTGAGCGATAAGACCGCCAATTGTCGCTTAGTTTTTTAAGTTGTCTTGTTGTAATTGTAAATAGTTTATATTAGATTTAAGTGTGCATTATAGTATTTTCTATCTATCTATGTATGCTGATTAGATGATACTAGAAACTTGATAAATCCATACTCATAATTACTGATTGGTTATACCGAAAATACGCGCGAGAAGCCGCGGGCAGAAGCACGTCCTAAATATTTTTGTATATACCTAAAGTTACATTTCGTCTGAGATAATGATGTTGATAGTAATATTTTTGTTTATTAATTTAAATTAAAATCGAATATGCACTTAGGTACTAATCGTACGCTCATACAGCAATTTTAGTATTTTATCCGCCTTGAGATATGTAGCTTAGGTACCTACCAAATTCTAATTACATATTTCGATTTTCAAATCATTATTAATTGAGCTACCTGTAGATTGTTTGCAGTTAGCTCAATTGTTTCAATCGTAAATACTAGTTCTAATTTGTTTCTATTATTTAATTGAATATTAATACTGAATAATTTGTAAATCTTTAAACACTTAAACTTTAAGTAAAATTTACCAACATCGATAAAGTTATTTCAGTCTGTTCGTCTCACATATCACTTCAAAGTGAACTCCGAACACAATTATCTTATCTTTAGAGTGTGTGTTTAACCTAATATTTCCTCTCCATTTGACGAAAGGACATCTTAAATGAATCGCATATGAATAAGTCACATTTATGATCTGCTTTAGTGAATTCACGATAGGTAAAATATATGGAGACTGAGGCTTGCGGACAAACCGATTAACGGTTTATGTTAGCTGTAGATTAATTATGTATTTGTGTTTAACATAAATAAATTTAAAAAAAATGTAAGTTGAAAAAACTAAAATTGACTTCGATTTTTTTAAACTAGCTGCTGCTTGCGGCTCGCACGCGCTTTTCAGGTAGCCTATGTCCGTCCCCGGGATACTATTTACCTCCATGCAAAATTTCATTCAGATCCGTTCAGTCGTTTAGGCGTGAAAAAGTAACAGACAGAGTTAATTTCGAATTTATAATGTTTATATGAATTTACATAGTATTTTAGGTTTTGCGGGACAAATAGTAATCCTCCGGGACAAATTGTTTATCGGCGCTCTCCGGGATCATTCTCTATACAAAACCAAATCATCATCATCAAAATCGGTTTACAATTTTGACGGAGAAATCGGTGAACATACATTACAACAACATACATACATCCGAACATAAAACCTCCTCCATTTTTCTAAGGGGTTAAAAAATAGCAAAGACACAAAGCTTCATGAATATATGGACTAATTTTCCTTCTTAATCGAATGTTTTTGAGTACTTACCTATTTATATTATTATGTCATCCAGAAGCGCATTTTTTCCAAGCACTAAGTTTTTACACGATACACAACATTTCGTTTCGCGCGCTTTTTCAGGGAACACTCGCGTACAACCTTACTCGCGCCAAATTCACGCGTAACTAAATAGACGGGCATAAATTCATTCAACTCCAGCCGTTGCGTCTCCCGTCCCTTTCTCTCATACCGCTGAATGTGTGCATCCGTCTCTCTCGCACGCTTCCGCCTGACGTACCCTATTGAGCTCGTTAGTCATTAATTAATTCTGCATAAGAAAATTACTTTTAATTTAAACTGTGCACAGATGGACTCGGCTACTGGAATTCTGATAACTTTTGTGACAAAAAGATTGATGAAATATTTTTAGTACCATTTTAAAGTTTGTGTGCGTGGTACTGGTTGGTAGACTCATTAGATAAATAGGTACTCAATCAATTAGGGGCTACTAGAGTTTCAATTTAAGTTTTGAAACTTAACGACCCATGTGTATACCTACTACTAACGTGCCTTGCGTCATCTTAAGTAGGGGTAGAAGGTATTTACGTGTAGATAAAACAGACGATTAAATGAACTCGGAATTTACTAAAATACAAGTTATTGAATATTATTGAATCCTAATTGGTATTATGGTCGTTAAGTTTTAATAAATTTTAAAATTTTCCGCGCAAATTGATTAATTTATTCGTTCATAAGATCCTTCTCCTGACAATAACACCACAAACAAACACAACAAAAAAATAATAACCAAAATCGGTCCAGGCGTTCACGAGTGATGCGCCGCGACCATGGGAAATAGGGATTCATTTTTATATAAGTATTTATTTATTATTGTACGTATTTTATTGTACGTAGTATATACTTATTAGGTCCTTACATATGAAATTGGCGTTTTTCGTACTGGCCACTTTAATCACAAATTTCTCCTCTTTGGTAAGGAATTCCAAATTCAAATTTGTACAGCTATAGACTCATGTATTTGTGCTTCGATGATCGTCATTCATTTGTTTTTTTTCTTCTGTTTTTTTCTGTTTGCGTCACTCATTTTACAAAATGGAAAACTTAAAATATCGCATTATTTACGAGTACGAGTTCCGCCGTGGCACTAGTGCTGCGGAAACAACTCGAAGGGTGAATGATGTGTATGGCGGTCGTGTTGCAAAAGAAAACACAGTTCGTTTTTGGTTCCAACGTTTTCGTTCTGGAAATTTTGACCTGCAGAACAAGCCCCGTGGACGGCCTGAGACTCAAGTTGATAATGAAGAGTTGAAGGCTATTGTGGAAGCGGATCCATCGCAAACCACGTCCGAGTTAGCTGCAGGCTGCGATGTTAGTGATAAAACTGTTTTAATTCACTTGAAGCAAATTGGGAAGATTAAAAAGCTTGAAAGGTGGGTACCTCACGAATTGACTGAAGCAAACCGGCAAACGCGCGTCGACTGCTGCGTTACATTACTAAACCGGCACAATAATGAAGGTATTTTAAACCGAATCATTACCTGTGATGAAAAATGGGTTCTTTACGATAATCGGAAGCGCTCAGCGCAATGGTTGGATCCTGGCCAGCCAGCCAAAT
The DNA here is from genome assembly GCA_963662085.1 of Eupithecia inturbata. NCBI lineage: Eukaryota > Metazoa > Arthropoda > Insecta > Lepidoptera > Geometridae > Eupithecia > Eupithecia inturbata. Next base: position 9,882,925 of record OY759195.1, read on the forward strand.
CCTGCCCCAAGCGAAAATTTACCCCAAAAAAGTTACTTGTAAGCGTTTGGTGGACTAGTGCCGGTATTGTTCATTACAGTTTTCTCAAATCTGGCCAGACTATTACGGCTGATGTCTATTGTCAGCAATTGCAAACCATGATGGAAAAGCTAGCGGCTAAACAACCTAGGCTGGTCAATCGCTCCACGCCACTGCTGCTTCACGACAACGCTAGACCACACACTGCGCAACAGACGGCTACTAAATTAGAAGAGCTTCAATTGGAAAGTCTAAGACATCCTCCGTACTCCCCGGACCTTGCTCCAACAGATTACCATTTTTTTCGAAATTTGGATAACTTCTTGCAAGGGAAAAAATTCAACTCCGATGGGGCAGTCCAAATCGCCTTCAAAGATTTTATTGATTCCCGTCCGACTGGTTTTTTTAGTAAAGGGATCAATGAACTACCTATAAGATGGCAAAAGTGCATAGAAAATAATGGTTCATACTTTGATTAATTAAATATATTATATTAAAAAATATTCGACTTTTTGTTCCTCCCATACAAAACGCCAATTTCATATGTAAGGACCTAATATTATGTTGAGAGAGATTTTCACTAAAAACCGATTAAAACCATATTTCACCATGGATCATTTGAAATAGGCCATCTTCCTACATTCTGTAGCAAACTGTACCTACTTACCCCAAGCACATCTATCTTGTCCTGAAAGCACCTGATGGTAAGTCAGGTAAGTCTGTGTATTTTTCTTCGTAAGTGTCCTAAATTAAAACTCCGTTTAGCCGGTAGCGTAGTGAAGGAAAATTTATTGTTTATGCAATGTACAGTCAACTTTCCACAAGGCGCTATAGTAGAAAAAGGTATAAAATATAATTAGAATTTTGCTATTTCAATTGAATCTTTGAAATAATTTTATTTTTAGGCGGAACAATACCACCACGCTCGTTGGTAGGTAGGTTGCCTCGGAGAAATCGCCCTCAGCGATAAGGACGCCTATTGTACTGAGTTTTTGTTAAATGTAGATATAAGGTTTATATTATGTTATTTTTTAAGTACAATAAAGTGTAAATTCATTCATTCATTCATTCACGCTCGATCGAAAACTTTGTCGGTTTTTGCAGCAAAATCGAAAAACAAATTACACAAAATGTGAAAAAATGTAATTACCTATTTGTTTTTTTATTTGTGTTTTATTTTAATTTGGAATTTTAAAAGCAGTGTACGGGAAAAAAACATGTTTTTCCCGTTCACTGGTTAAAAAGGAATAAATAGATTGAGAGAGACTATGCTTCATTACTGAATATACGATGGTTAAAACTTAGATACCTACCTGCCTTCGATAAAAAATATCTACGTTCATACAATAACAAATCTGTTTTGCTGTTGAAATACCTAACTATTGTCATCTATTGTATAGGTGGTAGCATTACAATTCTGATGAGTCTTCAGTATAATGCCAACTTTTACCTACTGTGTTTTCTAGTTGTTCTAAAAAAGACATCCGTGTAACGACGAACCGCCCAGCGAACTTCTATCCGCTACGTATTTCATTATGTTCCTGCAATTGAAAGCGGGAATCGGAATAGAAGATAAAAGTATTGGGAGTTTAGGATTAAATTTCTTGGAACGACTTTATCTTGGTAGCGTTAACTGGATACAAGTTTTCCTTGTTTTTGTAAATTAAATTCGATCGTACAGTTGGTTCATTTGATACCAACATTAATGTTACTACATAAAGAGATATTTTTAAGAGGTTAAAGGTTTTTTTTTATTTTGTTTTAAAGACTTAACCCCGTATTATAAAAGCTAGCTCAGTCATCGGTCTATGCTAGAGTAAAGATTTTCTATGGTAAAAGCGTTACTCAAGCATAGATCGATCACTGAGCATGGTTTTATAATACAGGCCGTAGAATCCATAGAAAACTAATACATACGACCAACAAATTAACCAAAGTTCAAAAAGACACTGAATTTTCGTGCAAAAGCACGCTCAACTTTATATTTAACCTATTAGGTAATTGCTTATTTTTGAGTAATTTCCCGAAAAACCCAGAAGATCCGTGGTAGAAAACAACAAGCCTCCGAAAAAATCGATCGATGATTCACTGGCACTATATTTTCGTTCAAAATCAAACTCTACTTCAGATGAAAAAATATACACTAGCCATCATACTCAAAAGAAAACACCACTGAACACAATAAAGCACAAAGACACAACTCCGTATTACCACATGCATTACCTACCACCCAGCCTGCCAGCATGATTATAATGACGTCACCATGAATATGCATGCACTGATTATAAAATCAGAGGATCTCGTTAACGCTACCTGGAGCCGGCCACTTGACTCGAGTGGCCGAGTGGCGCCGGCCGAGTGTTGGCGACAATCCCGGAGACTCCACGTGACTCCACAGAACGGACAGTTTTTATTTAACCACTTGTCTACTTGAAATTTCGAACTTTTGGCAATAATAGCAGTTCCTACAACTGCTTTTATTGCCAAAAGTTCGAAATTTTTAGGTAAAAATATAGAGCACATGCCCAAATGCGCCCGATGGGTAAGAATCTGTAACGATTTGCTGTCATGTTATGTACCTATGTATAGGTGAGGAATCTTGACTATTAGTCATCATATCCCTTCGATTTGTATGTTTGTACCACTCAGTCATATACATTTTGTCTCGTCAAACAATATATCAGTTATGAGAATGAGCATGAGAATATTTTATTTGTAACTCAATCAAAAACAAATATGATTAAAAATAAAGACAAAGCTTAGGTACCTACTAGTTTTTGAGTTTTTGCATTGAGTCACAAAGCGGTCTCTGTCTCAGCATGAGCTAGCTGTAAAAACATTACAACCAACGCTGGTCTTCCGACAGAGCCGTTTGGTGACGTCACGGCAGATAACACATATGCAAGACACGAAACATTAAAAAATATAACATTAAAGAAACATAATCTACGTCAACGGTTGACAAATACAAGATAAAAACAATACAGATGTCATGAAATCGTGACGTTTCTACACATTACAAGGATTCAGGGTGAGTCGCTGAACTACAACAACAGTAATTTCTACTGACTCGGTTATCTAACACCCATAACACAAACTCTGCATATTTCTTACTTTGGGGTAAGATAACGCTGTTTGGATTGTCCAGCATTATCACACTAATATTATAAATGCGAAAGTTTGGATGTTTCGATATGGATGTTTGTTACCTCTGCACGCCATAATGACTGATCTGATCGGACAAAAATTTTGCATTGATGTAGCTCTAAGCCTGGAATCAAACATAGTCTACTTTTTATCCCCAAAAACAGTTCCCATGGGCTAGAAATAACCTTTAAACGTTTCCATAGAAACAACGCGTGCGAAGCCGCGGGCAGAAACTACTTTATTCATATGAGACCCACCATCTTAAAATGTTACAAAAAATCAAAAACACTGACGACAATTTGACATAGAACCGGATGGTCGTTCGCTATTCATTAATCCGCTAAGGGTGGTCTTCCTCGAAAGATAATTGGACTGGAAAGTACATACCTATTTTAGCTAGGTACCTACCACACATATTTTTATAGTTATTTAGTATCTACCCATGCAGAGGAATCAACGTAAGCTACGAACATCCGAAGCACCCATCTATACCGGGGTTGAGTACTAATGCATAGGAATTCATTTTCATGAATAAATTTAGACCCTCTCTTGCAGATAGCTCGTTCGTCTTCCATGTACTCGTACCTGAGGAGTGAGTCTATTTGACGTTAGTAACGAGACGTGGTCGTCAATTTTGTACAGGGTCTCCTGTACCGTGCGGACAGGGACGCAGGACGCAAATACTATACTAAAAGGAGACGTCACGATCACGTCTCGTTACTAACGTCAAATGGAGTCTACTTCCCCACCCCTCTGATGGCTTTCCCGAACTGAGGATGTGTTTGCCAGGATTCAAAGAGGTGGAAAAATATATAGATTTATTTTTGTTTTGGTAATAAGTATTTCTTTTTGATTTAATCTATTCGTGCCAAGTTCGAAATAGTTAAAATCAACATAAATATTTGCTCAACAATTTTAAAAGTCCGACACCACAGCAAAACTCAATCGCTCACAAAAAAACTAACTCTAAAGAAAAATAAAGTCTCTTATTAGATCACTAGTTTCTGCCCGCGGCTTCGCTTTGTCCCAGAAATCTTCTTGCGTGAAACAGTGGCAGACAGACAAACGAAATTCCTTTCGAATTTATAATATATAAGTATGGATTCTCTAGGTCCAACAAATAGGTAAAATGCTACTCCGACCAGAGTTTAAAAACTATTAGCGACACATGTGTTGGACGTTATGTTTGATGTGTGCATTTTGTCCACCGCCCGGTGCGACCAATTTAAGAACTCTCTTCGGGCTGTTTTCAAACAAACGGAGTCAATAATAGTCATTATTGAAATACTAGACCTCGACGCTAAGCTGACTCGTTTTACACTGTATACTTATAAACTTCATCATCAACCTATAGTATTCGTCTACATAGGCCTCCCCTAATGAGCGCCATAGCGCCCTGTCTGCAGCTTGCCGCATCCAGCATCTGCCTGCAGTATTTTGCAGGTGTCATCCCTCCTGGCTCGAGGGTGTCCTACACTACGTTTGCCGAGTCGCCGTCTCCATTTAAGAACACGTTTACTCCAGCGGTTGCCGGTTCTTCGCGAGATATGGTCGGCCCACTGCAACTTCAGCTTGCTAATTCTTTGAACTATGTCTATAATTTGGTTCTTTGTCGTCGTACTTATAAACTTACCGGTTTATATCCATGTCAACTGTATATTGCTCAACATCTCATCAAAATGTACCTTCTTCTACGTGCTTGGGATCGAATTGCACTATACAAGGCTTATACAAAAAAAATGCTTATTCTCTTCAATCCAATCAATAGGGTGACCTTCTCATTAATTCTACAAAACTATCTCAAAACATACTTCACATCAATGCTCAGATTTAGTATTGATGTGAAGTATGTTTTGTACGATGAGTGAACCTGTTATGATGAATCTTATCCATACTAATATTATAAATTCAAAGTAACTCTTCTATCAGTCCGTCTGTCTGTCTGTTACCTTTTCACGCCTATACGGCTGATCGGATCTCAATAAAATTTGGCAGGGAGGTAAATGGTATTCCGGGAACGGACAAAGGCTACATAAAAAGCGCGTGCGAAGGCGTGGGCAGCTACTAGTCATTCATAATTTCAGCAAAAAGACGTTGGCTAGACAAAGGCCTCCCACAAAGATCGCCACAATGACCAGTTCAAACGACGTTTGTATGGAGTCTAGGGGGCAGGGTGTCGAAGTATTCCCTTAATGGTAATCCAGGGTACGGTAGCTTTATACAAAACGGTCAGGACAGATTTGTAACCTTTTAAAACTGTGCGATAAGCGCCACATCTGTTGTGTAAGTGATGTAGAGTCGAGAGTTTTCGTTTTATTTTTATCAACGACATGAGATAATTGGTTAAAACCATGTTTGACCATGTCTTTAGATTAGAGTATTATTAATCTAAAATGTTTTTATTGGTTCTTGAGGTCATTTATGTAGGTCAGAAATAGAAGGCATCCAATAGGCTTTGGGATAATGACGCGTTTATTATTTTTTGATCTGAGCGTACGTTATTTATCTCGCATGTTACTAAAATTATAGTATTCCATTTCTACATATTGTTCTCTATCGCGGAGGCAATATGCGAACCAATTGTATGTCATTTCGCGAAATCCCACACCGTCAAGCTTTTTGAGTAATAATATGTTAAACTGGGCTTTCTCATATGCTTTGGTCATATCCAGCAGTATTCTTACTACGTATTTTTTGTGGTTTATTTGATTGTACACTTCTTGCATGAATTTGTATGAAGTGTTGTGGATTGGTTTTTGCGTAATTCATTTTGACTATTTTGAAAGCTCAATCTCTTTGTTTTGTAGACTCTGTCACACATAGCCTTTTCGATAATTTTTGACGCTGTTGGTAATAGAGCGATAGGGCGATAATTGCTAGGGTCAGTTTTGGATTGTTTTTTGTGAATAAGTAGGTTTGATTATAGTATTATTTAGTAATGTAAGAAACGTTCCCTCCCCATGTGACTGGTTTATTTTCAGATGACGAATAATAGGCGAATATTCTGTGTTGTATAATACATAGAATTACCTAATGAAGGCATTGATAACTACGTACGAGCCCCGCTACGCGTACGTAGCGCGTGTATACGCTTGGATTTTAAGTAATAAATTATAAAATAGGTTATGAATAATAAATTGTAGAAGTTTTCTAAGCAACTTCTTAGAATTAGATTTACCTAGTTTAAGTTATATTGTAGCTCCCCAACGGGGTACATGTTTGGTACCATACTTTTTTTACCTAAGACCTATGTAACAAATGAATAACAAGATTTTGGAAGAATTTTATCTACATAAGTGAATGGAAATTTAGAACAAATATTTTCCAACAGAAAGAAAACCCCAAAAAATAACCCTCGTCGAACACAGCATTCCCGACGCCTTTGGCCCAATTTATTAAATTACCACAAAGTTTTTTGTTATTTTTATGCAAAAATATACAGCAAACAAAGCCGGTGCGCGACATTGACGGATGGCGCGGCTAAATGGCCCGGCGAAGTCGCGGTCAATTTCCTATCTCACAGGCGCAGGCAGATGTATAAATGATGTAATTGGTCACAGAAATAGCGATCCAGATCTCACGTGACCACATAAAGGAGTTCAATGTTGATTTCAAATGGTTTCGTGGCTAATCGAATGCCTAATTTTAATGACTAGTAAAGTTTTTGGTTTCTTTGAAATACATGGTTAATCATAATAGGCAGTAATATAAGCCCACAGCAGAGTTCTGATGAGAAAACCAGGTCACAGAAATGCCGATTTACGTCTAACTTAACTTTAACTAGCTGGATAATCTTATAGTTGGCCATGAAATTACAAAGAACCCATCAAAAAATCGAAAGAAGCATGACCAACTAGTTCAGTTCAGGACAATCACAATTTTCAACCATGTCACAACATTCAAATAAAAAAAACCACCGATGCTACCCAATACTCCTGCACAAGAGCGAATGGGAGCGTCTGCAGAGTCAAGGAGGTCCGCTACAGTTGGAAGAGGAAGATAAAGATAACAGCAGGAAGGAATACTTAGAAGCGCTTAACGAACAGTCGCGGAAGTGGATCAAGCATTGGCCTGACTCTACTGAAGTATGTTTTCGATGAATAACTCATCTGATCAGCACACATACGTCTACGGCTGAACATGCTTCCCCAAACGTGTGTTTTTTTTAGATAAGATAAGATAAATTCATTTATTTTACCCAAAAACACAAGAAGGTACCCTACGCCCTGCCGACAATACACCGCGAAAAAGCGAGATCTGCGTTATGGGAATTCAATCGCGGTCGACTTTACAAGAGTCGACGTTACAGGAATCGACTCTAGAGGAATCGGCGTGCAAGGAACAATTTAATCGTGGGGTATTTGCCATAAACACTACGCTTGGCAGGAGGATTGGTGATCTCATCTCGGTGGTACCGATCCTCCCCCATTCGGACTACAAGCCCCGGACCTTAATTTTAACTTGCAACTTTTTTTTACCAATTTGATGACTGTCTAAGTTATAGTGGTAGTAGGCCTTCTCTACATTTAATTAATTTTCTTTCCCGCCTGCATTGACTGGACAATGATGTTGGATATGATGAAGTAAACTCGGTGTTCTTGGATACTGTCGAATGTTCTTCCAAGCTTACTGACCTCCATTACACACTTGTAGAGCTCAGTGTCGAAGCTTCATACCACGTTTTGTATGTAAAATAGTTCCCATTTGGGGTTCTTATAGCAGACTTCTCTCTTGCATAAATCGGAAGTTGAAAGTTTGCGAAACTACCAATGGACGGATTGTGATGAAACTCGAATTTTTCAAGTGCGTTTCACAAATATGAAAGTCAAATAATGAATATCATGCAGCTTTAAAGAAGCTTCAATTCTTTGCAAGTTCTTCTATGCTAAACCACTCAATTGAGAAAGTAGGTATTTTTTTAAGCGTAACATTCGAATAATCTGCCTCTTGGTCGGTAGGCGGTTGAAATTAATTTGAATCATTATTTTTTATATACTGTTTGATGCTTTGTAGTACTATATAGTTATTCTGTGGCTTTACGGCGGTTAAAATTTGCTGATTATGCCATAGAAAAGCGTTACTCAAGCATAGATCGATGACTGAGCAAGCTTTCATAATACGGGCCTTAGTCAAAAAGACAATCAGTTTTTTATTTCAATTCTAAAAAAGCGTGCTCATAAGTAGTAAATTTATTTGGAAACATTTAGGGCATCAGAGCAAAGCTTGAAGAGGAAAGGAAAAATAGACGCAAGAATAACAAAGCATTTATAGAGGCCTATAAGAAACACATGCAGAAAACCGATAACAACCAAGAACTTTTGAAGAAAGGCAAACAAGTAATATTCGACCGAAGCTGTTACGGCAGACAACTTATAAGGTAGGTAAGGTACCTACCTACTTTCTTACATGTGACAACAGTGAATAAGGTTAATCATTTTATCGGCAGTTTCTTGGAGTCAAAGCAGACAGAAAGGGCAGTTAGCAGGGCAGCGGCAAAGAGTTTCAGTTTGAAAGCATTTTTCAACGTTCTCCGTTAATAAATCGCTTGTTTGTAGGTTTTTTTTTTTATTTAGAACAAATATTAAGGGACTTTGTCGCTAAGCGACCATATCGCCCGTTTGTAGGTTTAAAATTCGCTTATACCGTAACTTTTCTGCGATTAAAGTTTGTGTGCCCATAAGTGAATAAAACGCTGCTCTTTGATTTTGCAGTGCCATCGTCGAATCAAGGACTATAGATACCAGAAAAATACAAATCAGAGTAAAGAAAGAGATAGAGGAGAAAGAAGCTGAGTGTGAAAGGAATAAGAAGCATGTCGTCAACCCTTTGGATTTTGATGAAACGGCAGCAATTGCTGACAGAAAACAAGCTACCATAGACTGTGTTAAATTTAACAAAGAAATGTAAGTCCTAGGTGTGTGCCTGAAAGCAGTTAGGCCAAACTTCGGAAAAAAATGTATTGTAACTGTTGATTTTCTAGTGAAAAGGAGAAAAAAGAGGAAGAAGCGAAATTAAAAGCAAGGGAAGACCAATGTGATATTATAGACGCAGAAATGATTAAACAATTTAAGGAAGCTAAAGCAAAGATTAAGGTAAGAATCTTATAGACATTCAACTAAAAATGCTATAGTAGCAAGACGTAAAATTGCATTTTCTGGTTTACAGGCAGAAACTAAACGTAAAGAAAAACAAGAAATAGAAGAGTACGAAGCAATAAACAAAGAAATTAAGGAACATCGTAAAATCATCGAGGCATACGATGATGCTTTGGTAAAAGCTCACAAAAAAGGGCAAGATACAATGAGATGCAAGATAGACGCAGTTATTAAACAGGTTTGTACAAAATCTTTGGGGTCAGGCCATAAGGGAAAATTCTCGTTTAATTTTGATAGATATCAAAATTTTCTTACGGAATCGATCAAGTGCAAAATAATAGATCATTAATACGAGTATTACCTCTATAGGCAGGGACAGAACGAAAAACGCAGCGGTAACTGTGAAATGTAATTGTACTATCTTGACATAAAAGATCGTACAGATTTGATAGTTTTCAGACTATTGAGGAATCGAGAAGCGGTGAACGCGCTGTAAAGATTTACAAGCTGATCGAAGAAACACAGAACTCCCAGCGAAAGAAATACGATGACTTTGTTGAGAAATCGGTTAAACAATATGATGAAAGGTCTGTTAAAAGTACAAGACATACTAAATAAAAGAATATTGATGATATGGTCCGTGACCTATGTGGGACACATTTTAAGATTACGAGTATGTAAAGCATTAGAGTAAGGCAGTGTATTATATTTCGTCACTTACCATCAGGTGAGATTGTTGTCAAACGAAGGTCTATTCACTATAATCTTTTTGTGTAACTTATCTCCGTATTATATTGTTTTTGTTTTCCGTTTATTATTTACTTTTTTTTTGTACATGTGTGCAAATAAATGAATTTTCTATAAAAAAAATAATCGCAACTGAGACTTTGTCCTGATAATAATTTCTTGCAGTGCAGAGATGAAGTTGTTTTTCGGTTTCCGGCTGTCTGTCATAATCATAAGGCTAATCATCTATCTGGTATTTTAGAAACTCAAACCAAGACGCAAAGAACAAAGAGAAAGAAGAAAATAAACGCGCCGAACAACGCAGAATAGTAGAAGAAAACAAAATCGCAGCAAAGAATTACCAATTACAGTTACGAGTCTCAGCACCCGTCAACAAATGCGTATGTGATGTGCAAACGTTGCTGGTCAAGCCTGAAGCCGAAAAGCGGCGTCTTAGGGCTTTGAAGAATCTAGACAAAAGTATTACGACTGAAGATGAGGCACCTTCAGGCAAAGGTAGACTAACAGGAAAATGTGCTTGTTTCGAAAATACTACAGAAACAGAGTGTAAAAAGGGTTTGTTCAGAATCGATGTTAGTGACATCTGCTAAACCGTTTGTATTAAGTTTGTATAAATGTTTATGATGGAATTTAAGAAATTATTCAAGGCTTCTATTGAATTCGTTTCTAATAAGTTAATAGGTGCCAGTTGCGACATCTAAGATCGAAATAAAATAAAAGTACAATCTACAAGCAAAATTCAAAATCAGCTTACCTTTTCAACAATATCCATACGGCACCGACGACCTTCCGGACCTTCTTCTCTTTCTCCACCCTCGGCGCACCTTCCTGGAAGCTCTACAGGCTCGTGCGAAGCTACCCTCTGCTTACGACGGGTCCAGAGCAGACCAATACTACTTTTACTACCGAAATTAACTTATCTTTTATTTAATTTAACTATATCCACTTATATAACAATAACATCTTCCCAGATCCCCTCCCTTTCCTCCACCCGCGGCGCACCTTCCTTGAAGCTCAACAGGCTCGTGCGAAGCTACCGTCTGGGTACAGCGGGTCCAAGGGAGCGGACCAATACTTCGCTCAGCAAGCCTCTGAGGCGATTGATATGTGCACTCATAAGTATTTCGTGAAGAAAGTTATCGATGTGAGTATTTTTCTGAGACCTGAGTTTAGTTGTCATCGATACGTACGTTTTTATAGGATTTGCGTAGTTCCATGTCCGCTCGGTAGAGGCGCTGTACCAAATCCAAATATACAAAAATGTAAGATACAGGCTAGATGATGCTGTAGGAAAATGGCCCATTTTATATTAAAAGAAAGCCCCAATATCAGGCTATATTACTATACTCTAACTAGTATATTAATTCAATGGCTGTACTAAAACTGTGCACTCTAATATAGAAACGAAGCGGTAAATTGGTACTTGGTTGCCATCATTTGACCAAAAACCCCGAACCCCATTCCTGAAGGATATTTTCTAACACTTATGTACTTTGGGTTTTATTTCAGGATTACCTCAAGACGAACTGCCTGAACCTTTCAGATTTATCTATTCCAAATTATTAATTGGTGGTGGTTGAATAAAAAATAAATTTCGACAATCATTATACTACATTTATTTACTACACTTACTATATACAAAACCTGTCCTTCGTCCTTTGCAACCCGTAGCAATCCAACTACTTATAAAATTGTGAGTGTAATATTTTGATTACTTGATTATATTTTTAACATTGACAGAAAAACGTTATTCTTATCTATTAAATAACAAAATAAATAGCTTTAAATTACAATGTACATGCGCAGTCGAATGGGAAAAGATGAGAATTTACATTTATTAGTTATTTTAAATTGGTAACATTATTCGACTGCACGGGTGCTTTCTGTAGTATCTTTTTCGTAAAAATGATTGCAGAAAGACATAAAATTATAATAATTACCCTAAAAATACTTTGTTTTTCGCTTCAGTACCACAACTTTAGCTATGGTATTTAATTTTTTGTTTTTTTTTTTTTGCTGTGGTACTCAAGCGAATAAAAGTCAGGAATATAATTAGATGATTTTAAAGATAACCAACACATGAACTCTCTATGTCTACTAGGATCTTTAAGAACATGTATTTTAAATGGCAACTTCATTAGAATCTATCAAATAGGTACGCACAGAGCAATATTTTATTTTAATCTGAATGATGTTTTGTCTTATAAAACCAGCTCTACCCTAGCAGAAAAATTGTCCTAAAAGACGTTGCGTGAGAAAATATCTAGCTTTATTGTTTTATATGGTAAGGATCAATAGATCTCTGTCTTATTATTGATTGCATTGGAATTTCACGGGGTAGAGGCGCAAATTGTGTGATTTTTAATAAATCCATAAAATGTATTGGGTCGAATTCACTGATATTTTATCTATATATATATTTTATCTATTGCCTTTGGTAGGTACTAAGTATATGTCATATAGGTAAAATTATAAAAGAAAAAAAATAGCTATAAATTGATATCTTTGAATCAATCGGAATAGATTCACCATAGGTTAACTGATAAATAGTAGTGATAATGTTTGCACCAAACCATAAACCAACTATATAAAAATTATTGCCGTTCCTTTTTCTTCTTTCGTAATAAAAGGGACGGCAACATATTTACGCTCGTTATGTTTACGGTTTGTGCCAACAGAATCACTATTGTCCCTCTATTAAAATTAAGGTAAGACAATGAGAAATTCAAGAGACATTCAAATAATCGAAATTCAATGAGTAATTCAAGTGCAGTATACCTTGTCCCTAATACGGAGCTGTCTTTTGCTTGAGCACGGCTTGCACGCACTTGGCCATGGTGGGCGAGGCGCGGCTGATGGCGTCCGTCATGAAATAGTCTTCGAGGGTCTTTAGCTGCACGTCCAGTTTACCGGACACTGGCTTTTGGACGCTCTGTAAGATAAAAAAGTATTTGTTATCGAGTCTATACTAATTACAGCGAAGAAGCGATAAATTATTACAGCAAAAGTAACTCTGTCCGTTAGCTTTAACGCCTGAACGACGAACCGGAACATCGTAAAATTTGGTACGGAGATAGGTGGTATTCCCGAGAAAAACATAGGCTACTATTACCCTGGAAAATCGTGCGCCACAAAGTATCATGCCGTCTCTTTCTAATAGACTAAAACAACGATGGGACAGAGTTATTCTAGACTAATAGGTACTGATAGTCTAATACTACCACTACTCAGTTTATTCTATTTACTTTAGAATTGGTACGTTTCCGGTGGGCCGCGTATCGGAGTGGACAGTTTCCCTCTACACGCTATATTTTAAAATCTACAAAAATCCAATTCCACACTCATTCCCGCTGTCCAGCGAAAATGCTATTTTGAATCGTACCTACCTCTAGCTAGTTAGATAGAGCTCTGAAATACGATGCCTAAAAACAATACACAAATTGTACTCCGAACCAATATTTAGAAATGTAGCCGCGGGCCCACCACTTCTGATAGGGCTCTGAAGTACTTTCATACCTGCATATTTAGACATACATATGTATTTACCTGTGCCAGCGCCCGCGCCTGCGCGAAGTAGTTATTGTCCTGCACGTCTCCGTAGGCAACCAACGCCGGGCTGACCTCCGCCAGACGGTCGCGAACCTCGTCTAGATTGTCGTAGGGAAGCCGCGCGCCCACCACTTCTGATAAGGCTCTGAAAAACATTGAACAATTACGTATATTTTTGTTCCTGGTTTTTGCTCTTGTGGTACCTGGATGCTGGAAAGTTTTGCCCTTGGGAATAATGTAGCTTCTTCAGTGTTCAAGTTTTTTTTTACTCGGAACAGTAGTTACTGCTATTGACTTAGCTAGCGACTATCACATTATATTCGTTTGGTGTAATACTTAGTGTGCATCGATGAAATATGGTTAAATAGAAAGCTTAGTGTAAGTAATTCAGAATTTTATTAACTATTTTGCTATCATATGCAGTTGGGAGTGACAGTAATTCAGTCATGAATTTTCCTAAGAATTCAATCACAACGTTGTGTTGCTACAACAGCGTTTCAGTCATTGATTATGTTGACTTTACATAATCAATGACTGAAACGCTGTTTTGAACATCTACATTGTAGAGGTTGTCGCGTCGTATGTCGCTCCATTCTCTGTGTATGTACTAAATAAATAAATAAATAAATAATGCTGGACAATCCACACAGCATCATCTAGCCCCAAAGTAAGCAGAGCTTGTGTTATGGGTACTAGATGACTGATATACTTAATACAATACATACATACATAGATAGATATTTTTTTTATTATATATAGAAAATACCCAGAACACCCGGAACAAATATTTGCAGATCGTACAAACACACAGTCTGTGTACTATTGTTAGACATACCGTATGATCTTCCAGTCCTCTCGGGCCTGTCCGGGCGGGGTGACAGCGACCAGCGTCTGCTGCGCGCGCCCCTCCGCATTCACGTATGTCGCTCCTTTCTCTGTGTATGTACTATTGCTAGCCATACCGTATGATCTTCCAGTCCTCTCGGGCCTGTCCGGGCGGGGTGACAGCGACCAGCGTCTGCTGCGCGCGCCCCTCCGCATTCACGTATGTCGCTCCTTTCTCTGTGTATGTACTATTGCTAGCCATACCGTATGATCTTCCAGTCCTCTCGGGCCTGTCCGGGCGGGGTGACAGCGACCAGCGTCTGCTGCGCGCGCCCCTCCGCGTTCACGTATGTCGCTCCTTTCTCTGTGTATGTACTATTGCTAGCCATACCGTATGATCTTCCAGTCCTCTCGGGCCTGTCCGGGCAGGGTGACAGCGACCAGCGTCTGCTGCGCGCGCCCCTCCGCATTCACGTATGTCGCTCCTTTCTCTGTGTATGTACTATTGCTAGCCATACCGTATGATCTTCCAGTCCTCTCGGGCCTGTCCGGGCGGGGTGACAGCGACCAGCGTCTGCTGCGCGCGCCCCTCCGCATTCACGTAAGTCGCTCCTTTCTCTGTGTATGTACTATTGCTAGCCATACCGTATGATCTTCCAGTCCTCTCGGGCCTGTCCGGGCGGGGTGACAGCGACCAGCGTCTGCTGCGCGCGCCCCTCCGCGTTCACGTATGTCGCTCCATTCTCTGTGTATGTACTATTGTTAGACATACCGTATGATCTTCCAGTCCTCTCGGGCCTGTCCGGGCGGGGTGACAGCGACCAGCGTCTGCTGCGCGCGCCCCTCCGCATTCACGTATGTCGCTCTTTTCTCTGTGTAGGCCGCTCCGGGGAAGACTATATCGGCGATTGAAGCTCCTAGGTCTCCGTGATGTCCTAGAAGTTCAATTTATTAGCATTATTAGTCATTAATATGTAGACTACAATGGGGCAAGTCCGACTACGGAAGATGAGCGCTTTGCCTCAGAATGGTGATTACTTATCTGGTTCGGTTTATGAATTATCCTTATGTCATTAAGGAATAAGCTTTTATCACTTTTAAGAGCTTTTCCACCAGATCTGAGGAGCGGTGAAATGTATCAAACTGGCTGGGTTAGACATATGTATTTCACCGCTCAACTACAAATACATATGTATAAGCTCGCCAGATTTTCTAGCTAAGCAGCATGACTCTTTTGAAATAGCACCCTTATCATGAATGGAGCCTTCTAATTTGATTTAAGACATATTCAACTTCCGATTCCAATAATGTAAGCCCTGACCTTGGTAGATGACCACCGCATCAGCGGGCAGAGATTCCCTGGTGACCACTCCACTGTCAGCTCCCAGTAGGTACACTACTTTGGGCCCTGACTCCAGAACCTTGCCGACACCTTGTTGGTAGCCGATGTCCAAGGCAGCGACTTGAGATGCGGTGCGTTGGAGGACGTTCAACACCTGGAAAAAACTGTATTATAGAAGGTGCTTCAACGTTATTGGTGTCAATTCAGTTGTCACTAAAACGAAACGAAAGGTTCGGCAACATTTTAATGCTGTCCAGTTAGTTTAGTTTTTGTGCCATCTTAATTGACAAGAAGGGTCCCATTACTCAATTTGCTTAACTGAGTTGCGCAATGAGTTGAACAAAAGGGAATTCGCGTATTTGTCACAGGGATGATGTTAAAGTTATGTTTTTTTTTTTTTCATTGTAGATTCAGGTGCAGTAAAGTACTATGATACTGCTAAATATTATACTTACTCAAATATTTAACCTTTTAATCAGATAGCTAACTCAAATCCAATCTCTATACCTATAGTCCATTTCGCATAGGAACTGTTCCCAGACGGGTCACTTTTTATAAGAAATCAAATAATATCCCAATAAATTATCGACTACGACGGGACTTGAACCCGCATCCTTCCCTCAGTACGGGAATGTGCTAACCAACTACACCACGAGGTCAAGTGACGTAGGAGTCGAAAAACTTTTGGACTTTCTTCGGACTCTAGCGCCGTTACTTCACTTTTTCTTTGTTTCAAGCGTAATGAAATGTATTAGGACAGAAATAATTTTAAAACCTCACTTTCAATCATTTTGGATGTATCAGATGTAAGATATGACTTTCATCTTAGCCAATTTATATTGCGTAAAACGAAGCAAAGGCGAACTACTCTGGAACGATTCTTACGTGAAATGGACTATATGTTATGCTCAAACTTCGTATTGCGCGGGCGTATAAAATACTCTGGACTTTGTCAATAGAGGTCAAACTTGACCTCGGTGGCCAAGCCAACAGAGGTCAAACTTGACCTCGGTGGCCAAGACAACAGAGGTGAAACTTGACCTCGGTGGCCAAGACAACAGGCTGCAAATATTACCTTCCAGCTCTTATCCTGCAAGTTGTCTTGTAAATTCAATGCCAGTTCCTGTGTGTAAGCTAGTATGGCGGCCCCCTCGGCTGTCTTCAGCTGGTCGGCTCCAAGTATGACCACGGGCCTCTTGGCCGATTGAAGACGTTTGAGGACCTGGTGGGAAGACGAGCCGGTGGCTAGGTCTTTGACGATGGAGGCTGAGTCGCCTACGTGCTGGAAAAAGATGAGTAGAGTAGGAAACAATATGAAATCCATACTTATATAGTATTCGAAAGAAGGTATTTCTAAGTTTTCTCTCTGTCTGTTACCTATTCACGGCCCAAACGGCTGAACGGATCTTAATGAAATTCGGCAGGGGGAGGTAGACGAGCTCGCGTGGACGGACATAGGCTTTTTATCACAGTAAAGCGCGTGCGAAGCCGCGGCAGAAGCGAGTGAAATATAAATTCAGTACTTTGAAACATGAACTCTGTCATTTTCCGATCTTTCAAGAATGACAGAATAATGTAGGAACGTAATAATAACAACACCGAAGTTAGACAAAGCATTGTTGTGTGACGATCCGATGAAACGCGCTAAGCAATTCGGCAATTTGAGTAATTCGTAAAGTATGATTGAATCCAAATTCACGTACTGATGTTGAGATGATTTAAATCAATCGTTTCTCTTACAATATTAAAAATATACTTATTGATTTTTCTTACCATGTAATCGTAAGTAAGATCAACATTAGGTCCGATAAGCGCGACATCAGTCTCCTTATGTACGAAAGCCTTGCGAATACGCGCGTTCAGGAGAGGCGCCTCGAAACGGGTGTTGGTTCCGATTAGAAGGATGAAGTCGGCGTCTTCTACGTCTGTTGGGGAAAATAATAAGTACGTATACATTTAACACTGGCTTTACATGTTTCCGTAGGTTGCCTGTCCCTGTATTTTTTATAGCTCAGGTATTATTTTTGTTGTTTTTTCGTGTTGATATTTTAGATAATAATTAGACTATCTGTCAAGTATGTGTTACCAAAAACAACACTCAGAAAGTGGCATGTACTGCGCTAGATCGCAAAGAGTGGAAGAATGTAAGGAAGGCAGTCGAACAGTGCTAAATTAATGATAATAGGTACCTTCTGTTAATAAAGCCCTGATTGTTTTCTAACATCAAACTAAATCGAATTTATAAGTTTTTATTTCTAAAGTTAAAATACTGGGTGTCCGAAAGTATTTTTCGATTTAGTTTACTTACTGTGCGAACGCAAGTAAAGGGAGGGGCACGGGAGTTCTACCGATCGCTAGCCGCGTCCAAGGGAATTCATTCGCTATGGAGTATTACACAGGAGCGGAGCTTGCGTGATGTGTGCGCAAATTTTATTTTGCCATTATAGCGCGGCCGTAAATTTCGGATGAGGCACATTTCCACCTAAACGGCCATGTCACCAAGCAAAATAGCCGTTAATGGAGTCCAATGAATCCAAGACATAAACATGAAAGATTACTTAATTTACCAAAAGTCGCTGTTTAGGCCGCAATGTAGAATTATTGGCCCGTACTTTGTCGCTGATCAAAGTGGTACACGGTAACTGTGAATTCAGAGCGATATGTGGAGATGATTACAACTTTTTAACTCCAGCTTTACAAGATTTTGTTGGTTTTGATCGTAACACGTGGTTCCAGCAGGAAAAAAGTTCACACACGTCTAACGTGTCGCTGTACCTGTTATTCGTGAACCTTTTTCTGGGAGTTGATATTTCAGACGAGGTGAAATAAATTGGCTCCACGTAGCGTAGCCCTGATTTCACACCAATGGATTATTTTTGTGGGGTTGCCTTAAATCAAAAGTAAGGCAACAATCCTACCTCTCTGGATCAATTAAAACAAAATATCCGATTAGAAATGGCATCGGCGTCAGGAAATACCTTTCTGTGAAGAATTGCTCTGAGCCCAACTTGTTGGCCAGGTCTTTGAGAGCCACCAGAGATTCCTACCATTGATCTTACTCTATGCTACTCTACTTACTGGCGATCTTAGTGTTCAGTAGATAAAAAGACCTGAGATGTGTGCCGCTGCCCTGCATCGGGAAATACTGTCCTGTGCAGACTTGCTCTGAGCCTGCTTGTTGGCCAGGTCTTTGAGAGCCACCAGAGATTCCTACCGTTGATCTTACTCTATGCTACTCTACTTACTGGCGATCTTAGTGTTCAGTAGATAAGAAGACCTGAGATCTGTGCCGCTGCCCTGCATCGGGAAGTACTGTTCTGTGCAGACATGCTCTGAGCCCAGCTTGTTGGCCAGGTCTTTGAGAGCCACCAGAGATTCCGCGTCGGCCAAGTCACCGGCTACCACTAATAACTGGAAAAGATAGAGTAGGTTAAGAAGGAACTCTTGGTACTGGCTACCACATGACTTAACATTTTGCCACGATTCAGCTGGCTTACACATAAGACAAAACAAGATAAATGATAGATTGATAGAACATTTATTTGCAACTGCAACACACAATACATAGGTTTATAAAACACAACAAAAAGGTAGGTACATCAGAACATAAAATAGACCTAAAAAATAGTTGGTACATATACTTAAACTACATCAAAAATAAATTAAAATTCGGATTCTCAGTGATGTGAGTATGTGTGTGCTGCAGCCTGACAAAAAGGTAATAACTCAGGGCATAGCTTTGCTCGAAGAGCAAACACTGATTTTAAGTATTACTCTCAGAGGTGACCAGAAAAACGAAACACTAACAAAACAAATGAAGATGGCATGTGTTTGCGTGTCATTTCTTAGCATTTAAATCACAGCAATGTTTGACTTATGTAGTAAAAATAGTAAATAGTAAATGCCATTAAAAAACTATTGTAGTTTAAAGAATTCATAATGAACTAATTGCTGCCCGCGGCTAGTATGGTATGGATGTAAGCGGGGTCAGGCTGACAAACTAGGTTCGTAGATAATCCTCATTACAGTAAATCCATACTAATATTATAAATACGAAAGTAATTCTGTCTGTCCGTCTGTCTGTTACCTTTTTACGCCTAAACGGCTGAACGGATCTCAATGAAATTTGGCAAATGGTATCCCGGGGACATAGGGTACTTAAAAAGCGCGTGCGAAGACGAGGTCAGCAGCTCGTATGAGATAAATACCTGTGAATATTTTAATCATTATATGTACATTCAAATCGCGTAAGTTTAAAAACCATGAAACGTCAAGATCTGAGCCAAGACCTACTTGTAAACGAGCAAAAACATGGTTGTGACATTTGCGAATGGATGGACATTCCGTAATTACAGAAACCTTTTGACATTTGACCCTGCACCCAAAAAGCAGGGAAAAAATCAAAAAAATCATATCAAAGTATGTGTTGTATAGTAAGTTACCTTAGCTGGTGGACAGTTCTTGATAGCCTTAGCAGCGGCCACCATGGCGTCCTCCCAGTCGCAAGGCGTGAGGTCGCCCCCGCAGTTCTTCACCATGGGCGACACGAGACGCTGCCGCTTCAGCCCGTCGCATGCGAAGCGGGACTTGTCTGATAACCACTCTTCGTTGATTTCCTGAAAACGAGATAAAGAAATTAAGTATTCCACTCGGAATATTTAATGCCTCCTATCCGTTGATAGGCGGCATCGCCTCGCCCTCAAAGCATAGGGTGAAAAAAAGAAGAGGCAAGGCGACGCCGCCGTTACGATGCACTTTGTAATAGGGAGCTTCATGCAAAAATTACTGCTGATTATTTTTGTTATAATAGTGCGTAAGCCCTCACACTAAGAAATCAAATAATATCCCAAAAATGTATCAACGGTCTAACGGCGCTAGAATCCGAAGGAAGTCCCAAAAAGTTTTAGACTCCTACGTCACTTGATCTCGTGGTATAATTGGTTAGCGCATTCCCGTACCCTGTCGAGTCCCGTCGAAGTCGATTAATGAGATAATATTTGATTTCTTACTGCTGATCAACTCGAGTTAAGGCTGTTTTCATGTTGATATATACTTATACTCATTTATTCGGCGTATGAGCTCATGTCACACTTGAATACGTCAATTTACAATAAGGTTACAATAAATGGTATAATAATTCAAAGCCATAAAACAGACAAGATAGGAAAATAAATAAATAAATAATGCTGGACAATCCACACAGCATCATCTAGCCCCAAGCTAAGCAGAGCTTGTGTTATGGGTACTAGATGACTTATATACTTAATACAATACATTACATAGATAGATATTTTTTATTATACATAGAATATACCCAGAACACACGGAACAAATATTTGCAGATCGTACAAACATTTGTCCCAAGGCGGTAATCGAATCCGCAACCTCCTGCGTCGCAGGCAGACCTACAATAACCAAGGAACTTAGGAATATGTGTACAAAAATAGGTAAATTAATAAATAGATCAGCTGTAAATTGGCATCGTTAAAGCCATGTAAAAAATCATAATTATAAATTAATGGTGCGTTGAGTGTCCAGTGTTGAGGTGAGTTGTCCAGAGATCTAAGTGCCAAATGGAAGACGACAAAGGATGGTAGTAACATGAAGTTGTAAATGTATACAAGCATTTTGCTACTAGTTGATAGTTTACCTCATTAGTCCTGGGTAGGATACGCAAAACTTCGTTGGTCCTAGTGGCGACTACGATGTTGCTGCCTAATGGGTCCAGAACATCCACTGAGTCAATCTGAAATAGAATTTATCAAATTGATATTAAAGTTTCAGCTATCCATAAAGATAAATTTTTAAAAGCTATCGCGCACCCCTTTTTTTTTGTTTTTCATTTACCTGTATTTGTGAAGTCAGCATGGATAATTGTATGAAAAACAAAAGACAATCGCACCAGCTTTTAAAAAATTATCTATACTCGTTTGGTAGTGATGAGGGTGCTACTTAGGGGAACACAATTTTGTCATGGCGCATTTCCAATTCAAAGGAAAAGACTAATTAATCCTGTCTTGATTATGCAACATGCTGTTAAATTTTCTTCATCAAGCCATTTAACATTTTTTTTTTTGTTTTTATATATCTCCTTTCTTGCTATCTGCCCGTTTGGGCATTGGGCTAAGAGTTTTGTTTGCTCTTGCTGCCAGCCATGTCATGTATGGTATAATGCAATGCACATCCATTTCTTTGGTGACAAATTAATTATAAACAAATAAACTTTATAATGGAATATTATAATACCTACCCTTCTGGTTTCCCAAGGACGGGCGGCAAAGCTGTAAGGCTTGGATGTGAGCGCGCCGACCGGGCACAAGTCGATGATGTTGCCAGACAGTTCTGAGAGGAACATCTTCTCTACGTAAGTTCCGACCTGAGAAATAATCTCACAAGTAATTATCAGTGTAATTTATTTAGTTATTTTGAATTTCCTTTGATAAATAACAGCTGTTTAGCATAATAATAAAGTATTTGATAATTTCTAGGACAAGCAATTATTAGCTTAAACAATAATGTTGCTTGTACTGTAATTTGATGATCCATTGAAAACCGCAGCAAGTTTTGACATCAAACAGTAAGATCGCTGAAAAATCCACATTAAGAGGGCTATTACAAAAAACCGCCAAGTGCGAGTCGACTCGGCCACGAAGGGTTCTGTACCGTAAAAGTCAGGCAACTTTTTAAAAGAAATACACATTCTCTGAAAACTTCAACTGTCTACCTCTTACAGTTCATGAGATAGAATCCTGTGACAGACGGACGAACGGACGGACGGACGGACTGCGGAGGCTTAGTAGTTAATAACAAGTAATTATTATTTCAAGTAACAAACGAAAATCGTACAATTTGGACGATGAAACTGTGCAATTTCTCGTTTTTTTAGAGTTCCGTATCCGAAGCGTCAAAACGGAACCCTAAGAAAACGAGAAATTGCACGGTTTCATCGTCCTAATTGTATGATTTTCGTTTGATGCTTGGAATAATAATTACTTGTTAATAATAGTTCGTTTTCTCTACTAGTACAATAATAATAAAACAAATTTTAGAAAACTTCTTTTGTTATAATCATTCTCCCGATGCATGTTTAGGCAAAAACCAGACCTGTTCTGGGAGCTAATTTGCAGATTCCATTGAATAAAGACCATCAAAAATAGTGAAAAGCCCTGTAGAAAAGAAATATAGTAAAAAATGGTACTGAAAAGTGGTAAGCCCTGTAGAAAGATTATATCCCTTCGTCTGAGTACTCAAGAGCATAAAACCAGTCGCTATCATGATTCTTTCACTCTGATGGCACCCAGACTCTGGAATGCCCTTCCCTACTCAATACAAGCCAGTCCTTCACTTAGCGTATTTAAGTCTAAGCTAAAAGAGCATTATCTCTCTCTACAGTCATAGCAGATATAGAAATATATACATAGCAGATATACAAATATATATATTGGTATATATTATATTTATTTAGTTTAGGTATTTATCGCATTTATTTTATTTTTGTTTTTTAGTTTATGTTAGTTTGGTATGTAGGTTTGTAAAATATTATTCTCTATATAATTTTTTTTTCCTTTCTTGTATGTACGTACACATTATCTATCCACACTCTGTTTATAAATTATCTGTATATCCATAGGTTTGCTGTAAGAAAACTCTTTTAGGGTTAAGCTCGCCTTTGTACATGTCCATTATTTGTTAACTTTTATGTATGATTTAACTTGTGTGTGCAATAAAGTCAAAGTCAAAGTCAAAGTATAAAATAGTAAAATAAAAAAGTATAATAATAGAACCTTTTCGTTACTGCCTTTATGTAAAGAAGGAAAGAACTGAACCGAACTCGATTATCGACCGAAATGGCTTCGAAACAAACCCCAATATCTCCGAAGATCTACATCATTTTGACATAATATTTAAACCAAAATAACTATCAACATTTGCTCAAACTACAATATCAAGTCTATTTTTTAAATCACTGCTAAATTTTTTTTATGTATTTAATAAAAGCTTATATAATTAACTGCGCCGGGGCAGCGGTCTGCCCTCAGTACCGCGCGAGCGCGGATTATACGTGAATATAAGTCTTAAACAAACATACAATAACAAACGAAAATCATACAATCTCGACGATGAAACCGTGCAATTTCTTGTTTTTTGTAATAGCCCTCTTAACAGACTTCTCAAATTACAAGCAAAAGTGAACATTAAACTGTCGCCTAGGATGAGTCATCAATTGCATACAACAGCGAGCCACCACGGTCCGTCGCAAATGAAGTTGATAAGTACCATAATTTGATTGTTTAGAATACATAAAAACCGATTTCGAATCTCTTAATTTTACACTGGTTTTAAGTTTTGTTGTTAATTTTTATTGGACCACCTCGGGTCATTCTTTATAATATAGCGAAATAATTGTACAAAATCTTTCCATAATTGACAGAGAAATCGACGGACATACAAAAAAATACGTACATATACATAGAACCTCCTCCTTTTTTAGAAGTCGTTTAATGAATACCACATACCAGCATTTCGGTACCTCTGCCGGTAGTACCAAAGTCATCGATGCCGGCGATCTCTGACGCGAATCGGATGCATCTCGTGCAGTGGATACAACGGGTCATCGTGGTCTTGATCAGTGGGCCTACGTCTTTGTCTTCTACAGCCCTGGTACAAAAATATTATAAGGCTGAATATTTAAATGAAATAAAATTACCTTAATAAATAACTAAATAATATGCAGGTATTTTTATAAAGCACTACCTGCTACGCGCGGCTTCGCACGCGCTTTTTATGTAGCCTCTGTCCGGCCCTGGGATACCATTTACCTCCCTACCAAATTTCATTGAGTTTTTTTCTGAAATTTCATTTGTTAAAAGGTAACAGACAGACATACAGAGTTACTCTTGAATTTATAATATTAGTATAAATGGGTTACAATTGGGCTACATGACGCTGTAAATTTTATCGACAAATCACTATCCCTATTTCTTTTGTCCCTCCATAATTGAATGGCAGCCATTTTGTTTTTTTTCCTTAACTTGTACTGATTAAGTCATAGCTACCCATGTCCTAGAATGACCAAAAAGCAAAACCATTTTTTTGTTTTATTAATTCTCTTTTCATCTTTTATGTGAAATTTAAAAAATGCATAGCATTGGTTTATTGTCACACTAGCTGCGCCCCGCGGCTTCGCCCGCGTGCACGCCTCCTAAGTATTGTTTTGTAAAAAAAAAATATGTGTATCATTATTTTCTTTATAGTATAGTTTTGAGTGAATCAAACCAAGGAATAATAATTTCCCATATAAACTTTACCACCCTTTTTAACCCCCTCAGAGGTTAATTTTTCAAAATTAGATTAGCTTATGTGTTATTCTAGACGTTAAACTATCTACATACCAAATTTCATCTAAATAGGTTAGGTAATTACAGAGATATGTGGTAACAAACATTTACATTTATAATATTAGTATGATATGATGTACATTTCAATGTACATTATTAGCTATTAGATTGTACATTATTGGCTATTAAATGAGACCTCTTTCGTCTTTCTAGGACCTTTACATAGTTATCTAAGGCTTATTTAGTAAAAACAGAGGCAAAAAAACAAAATAGTTGCCATTTTATCATGGAGGGTGAAACAAATAGTGATTTGTCAATAAAATTTACCATATTTCACCAACAAAGCCTCCGACCACAGTGACCAGACACCCTGTATAATTTTGACTGTATAACATATAAGTATTATTGGTTATGTTATTCTAACAAGTAAATGTTTTTTCATTTACTTACTTGTAACATTCACGATAACATCAGAACTATCAAGTATATACATTTTAAAATTATATCACCTAGGTATTCATTATAAGAAATATGGTGAAAATATAATATAAAATATAATAAACATAAAATATGGTCTACATTAAAAATAAATAAAAAATTCTGGATATAATAAATGTTATTGAAGTGAAATTGGTTATTTTGTAATTCAACCAAACGTGGGGCACCTGTATTCAGAAGTTAGAAACAAACCCAATTTTTTATTTAATTAAGAAACAGGCATAAATGCACACACTCACCTCTTTCCAGAAAAGTGGATATCAGTGAAACGGCTCTTATCTGACCCAAAGGCCATTGATTGATCCTGAAGATCGCATTCACCTCCTTGGTCACAAATGGGACAGTCCAGTGGATGGTTTACTAACAAGAACTCCATGACACCTTCACGCGCCTTCCTTGTCAGGTCAGAGTCTGTTTTAATCCTCATGCCTTTCATGACAGGCATGGCACAGGCTGCTGCAGGTTTGGGAGACCTCTCCACTTCAACCAGGCACATTCTGCAGTTACCGGCGACGGCGAGACGCTCGTGGTAGCAGAAACGAGGGATTTCCACTCCAGCTTGTGCTGCTGCCTGTTTGTGATGTTTGTTTTATTAGTAAAGAAGTATTACTTTGTGAACTGCATTTATTATTATTTTACTTTGATTCTTTCTATTGAATAATGATAGCTATCCTGATTATTACCTGTAATATTGTAGTTCCTGGAAGAACATGAACAGGTTTGTCGTCAATGAACACCTCGAGTTTCTCGGGCTGCGCAGCGACTGCGTCAGCGAAGCGGCGCGTCGCTAGGGGTGCCGCACGCGACGGAGAGCCCAGCGCAAGCGCCCGGGTCAGAGGCTGGCGTAGCATTCTGCGGCAAACACGAATCACCAATGCACTTTATACCGCAACCAAAAACACTTGTTTACGCTGTTATACGGCAAGATTTACGGATTCAACCCGAAAGATATGAGCTTTGCAGATAAATTTATTGCGTCTAAAGCTAATTCAGGCAAAAGAACGCAGTAAATACGAGCAATCCCTGTGTTATTGTTACATAAGTTTCAACCCTAACCTAAATACTTTATGTGATCAGTATTTGGTAGAACGATGTAGGATCACTATAAAACTTGATAGGGCTTCAGTTAAATAGTTATTGCACCGAAATTACGTCTTGTTTTCGTAAAAATAGTACCTAAATTTATTTTCGAAACAGTTGTAAGATCTACGAACGAACTGTCAAGTGCCAGATGTCAGGTCAAGTCAAGTTGACATGACATCCACATCCAGGCTATTACATACATAACGAAATATAAATCGGAAATTTCCGGTTTATTCAATGGCTACAAGAAAATTTGTTCAATCATTACTATCATTCGCTCTCGGTCATTTTCCTACTTTTTCTCGCCAACGTTCTCTTCGCTCTCTTTCTTTCTCGTTCATTCATTTGCAACCGGCCGTGTGGTGTCTGAGCTTTATTACAAATTTACGAAAAATGGCCATTGGAAACGTTAAAACCGCACAGGGTCTCAATGACCTGAACCAATATTTGGCTGAGAAAAGCTATGTATCTGGGTAAGTCATTTTGCGTTGACTTATAGGTTGGAAAAACTAACCACGTCAACCTCTCTTCTGAGATTAATCTGTGGTATTCCTAGCTCAAGAATCTGATGTATCTTTCGCTGTGATGTTACATTTTCATGCAAGTTAGCCACTGTCCTTATCAGTTCGGTGACCTCGATACATGACACCCAGCTGTTCCATTCCAATACGGTTCATCAATTCATCATATTCATTCATCACACAAGTATTTAAAAAAATTCCAGCTACGTGCCATCTCAAGCCGATGTTCAGGTGTGGGAGCAAGTAGGCAAGGCCCCGGCCGCCAACCTAGCACACGCCCTGCGCTGGTTCAACCAGATCGCTTCATACACCCCGGCTGAGCGCAAGTCGTGGGCAGCTGGAGTCAGCCCTCTGACCGCGGGAGGCAAACCAACCACAGCACCCGCCGCCGATGATGATGACGACGTTGACCTATTCGGATCTGGTGATGAGGAAGAGGTATGATCCTTTACTGAGAATGTTGTGTATTATTAATTTTATCCTATCAACCCAGTGTTTATTTATTCTGTTTTCCTTTAGGACAAAGAAGCCGCGAAAATCCGTGAAGAGCGTGTGAAGGCATACTCTGAGAAAAAATCCAAGAAACCAGCCCTCATTGCTAAGTCCTCAGTCATCCTTGATGTCAAACCTTGGGATGATGAAACAGACATGGGTGAAATGGAACAAAAAGTGCGCTCTATCACAATGGATGGTCTCCTGTGGGGTGCCTCCAAACTTGTACCTGTTGGCTACGGCATCAAAAAATTGCAGATCATGAGCGTTATCGAAGATGACAAAGTATCAGTTGACCTTCTAACTGAACAGATCCAAGACTTTGAAGACTTTGTCCAATCAGTTGACATTGCTGCTTTCAACAAAATTTAAATGCACCCAGTCATTCATAAGCTTCAATAAAACATGTTTCTCATATCAAGTTACTTTTATTCAAAGTCCTTAGTTTACAATTTAAGTTCAATATATAACATCATTGGTGGATCAATATGTAGCACAGGCACTTTAATAATTACTCCTAGCATTTGAGAAAACTGTTGTGTAAGGTACATTTCTCAATATTCTACTTTCTGCAATCTTGTGAGTTTCTACTTGAATATAGTAAAATTAGCAGTTACACACAATACAGAAACAAGATCCCTGATGAATCAGTGACTAGTAAAACCCTTAGTAACAAACATGACAACTTTTATTGCAGTTGATCACCAGAACCACCATTTGGTGCCCCAATGCCAGCCTGCAGGAACATGTTAGGAATATCACTTCCAAAGTAAACCTTATTATTATTAGAGAGAGCTTCATACTTTTTCAGTTCTAAATATTCTTTAGTAAGCAAAGCTTTGTTAGCTTCAGCCTGTTTCTTGAGATGGTAGAAGTCTGCTTCTGCTTTAGTGATATGTTTGGCTTTGTGGATGCTGTCCTCTATGAGTTCCATCTTCTGCAGTGACTCTTTTTCCATAATCTTCTGTTCATACTGAATTTTTGCAACTTGAGATTCTTTTTCTGCCTCTATGATGGCTTTTCTTCTTGCAGTTTCTGCCTCCTTTTCCACAACCTGTAAATGGTTATTAAGTTTAGCTTTTCTTCAAAATAACAAGTACAACATTACATCTACATTTCATAATTTTTATACAAGAACCTTTTGATGCTGTGCTGCAATTAGAAGTTTTGACTTTTCAGCCTCCATGAGTTCATAGTTCTTGCGTATGGTTTCTGGTATCTTGGGCTTGGTGACTCTTACAGCTTGCACTTGCAAGCCTGGTGCCATTTCATTTAGATCTTTTTGGAGAGCCTGAGAATTTTAATTTTTTTCAACATTGTCTTAAAGTTGTTAAATTGTTCCTAGACAAAATATTGCATACTTACAGTTCGTAAGTTCTCATCGATCTGATCAAACAAATCAATGTACACCTCATGCAAAGTGTGGGCACTGCAGAACTGATTTAACTCATGATGAACCTTGTTGAATATCAGAGTTTTGTCATACTCTGCTGTGAAGTTACGGACCATATCAAGCACTGGAAAGTAACAGATGTTTGTAATAATTTTGAAAACTCAGAAAAATTAGTCAAAGTCAAAGCTCACTACAATCAAGAAGTGAAAATGACTTGTATGTTGTTTTAGGACTAACCACTGGGAGGTTCCAGTTTATTGACAACTTCAATCCTTTCAAAGTAAATCATAACACCACCACTGGTGCCACATGGAACATTCTTTACTTCATCGGTTTGTAGAGTAGTCTGCAAGAATTTAGAATATTTTCAAATGGAATCATTGACCTGTTGCTATTGTATGGCACAAATAAATAAATCAATAGTTACCTGAATAGATTTATATGAAGTCAACAGTGGTATCATCATGTGAAATCCTGGTTGACTAGTAACAGGAAGCAATGCACCACCCTAGAACAAAAGTCATATTATGTATTGGTGTATTTTGGTGCTATGAAACACAACATAATATTTTGCGGTACATTTGACCTACATGTCATTTTATGCTTGCTATTTTATAGCAAAAAAATTTGTGGTCCAGAACAGTACCTATCTACTATCAGCTTATCAGAACAGGGACAATGACTGAGCTCTAAGGATATAAGAATAGAAACAACCTACCCGATAGTAAACGCCGACATGTCCTTCGTCCACTTTGTGCAGAGAAAAGTGAACCGTGATTCCGAAAGCGAGTATTACAAGCGCGAGGATCGAAGACTGGTCCGCCATCGGTGGAACTTGGCTGTGGGGCATTTGTGTTTTACTGTGTGTAACAATTTATTTTCGGTGACAATGTCGTTGGCGGAATGTAAACTTACGCCCAAGAATAAAACCGAACGGTGAATAATGCCGCTATGATGGCTAACTTTGTTGGTGCCGAAGGTTTGGCTTTGAAATCCAGAAAGCACGAAAAGCACATCAATCCAACGAAAAGAAACTCAAGCTTACAACAAAACGAAAAAATCCCAAAGATTGTTTTCCTCTATCTGACATTGACATTTATCATCAGTTCAGTAATCAGTTCTGACTTCTGACAGTTTTCGACTGACGACGTAGTTTTCCCGTACTCAGAGAGTTTTCCTTAATAATAAAACATTTTTTAAGTTTTAAGAAGTTTCGATTTAGTGCTACGATTAGAGCAATTAATTATTTATGAGATTTATTACTAAATATCAAAACATATTACCAAAAGCTCCATTATATCATACTTTAGTGTAATAAAAACACAAAAAAGACCACGTGGCATCACCAGTTGTGACCCCCAAGTAAAGGTGTTCCAGTCATGCATGCAAGAACAATTAAACGAGTCGTAAGCTATTTCGTTCGTCCAAGGAAACCATCCGAGGACCTCAGTAGCTCAGCGGGCATTGGTCCACCGGCAGCGCTGGAGGTTACGGGTTCGATTCTCGCCATAGGACGAAATGTTTGTACGATGTGCATATATTTGATCCGGGTCCATTCCTCGTAGTATTGTCTTCACTTTGTGTGTTGTTTTCTAACTATAAAATATGTAATTTAATTACTAAGTATAAGTTCACACAAGCCCTGCTTACTTTGGGGTCGGATGATGATGTGCGTGTGGACTGAGAGCTCACTTTTGATGCTGTCTCTAGCATTATTTATCGTTCATATCGCGAGGTTGTTCGATGAACCTATTGAGTGCCTCCAAAAAGTAAAAAGTTTAAGAGGATGGTGCTCCCTTAGGGCGCCTTCCCATGGTCGTGACGATAGAGTCGTACAGTTTAAAAAATCGTGGCTTGTGTACATATACTTATGTATTTAAATACGATGTGATGAGCCACGATTCACTTAAAAGACGACACGATTAACTGTCATCCCACCTGTCGTCTACGACTCTTTTCTTAACGTAACCTGTCGTCTACGACTCTTTTCTTAACGTAACGATGGATTTTCAAGGCAATGTCAACAGCGAGAACAGGTAGAGTCGTCCAACGATAATTTATCGTTAAGACATAATGGGAATGCGCCTTCTTAGAGCATTAAACTTAGATTAGACCTAAAAATCGTCTATCCAAGGGTGGATCGGAATTACTCAAAGAGTTCTTAGTTCGGCACGTCACACAGCAGAGGCTGAGCAGTGAAAGGAATATAAAGCAGTCTAGGTTTTCGGGTACAAATAAATACAACATTTGAATGTAGAGATTGCATTTATTGACATTATTTACAATTTTTTTTTCTAACGCAGAAGGTACGCTTATGACTAGTAAAATATTATTTACAAACTACAACAACACTAAAATATGTACAGGTATTTCATAAAAACAAAGTATATAAAGGCTTACTTTTAAATATTCGGCACAGCAGAGGAAATAAAATTAGTCGGATAATGTTAGACCACGACTACACCTTCTTAAAATTAATTCATTTCGGCTGATAGCATCGATCAAGGTATCCGCTGCCCCCCCAGATTCATAATGTGCAACCGTATCAAAAACATCAAGAGAAAAATCGACGTAAATTTGCTAAAGATGTAGTTAATGTAGTTATTTGAATTTTATCGATAGCACCGTTTCGAATATTTCGGCTCACTCGGCTCCTCGTTAATATTCCTGTCATTATTTTCGTTCAGTTTTGGGCATCATCAGCCACTACAAAGTCTGAAATTTTGCAGCTCCTAAAAATGTCACGGCTCGCTCCGCTCGCCGTTATATCTTTTGTTTTTGTATGGTTGCCATTCCGGTTAACTACCGCACAAAATTCTAAATAAAAACAAAATAAATAGAGTACGTACGTACTCTATAAATAAATAGAGTACGTACGTACTCTATTTTTACACGGCGTACTTTTTAATAACCCCTTACCAGGTATATGTACTCTACTTGGCAATCCTACTTCCAAGACACAATAAAAGTACGGGATTTTCTTTTTTCTGTAGTTTCAATGGATTTTGTACCACTAGCACCATAAAGTGCTATTTAGCCCTGTGCTCAACAAGTCAGCCTTGTAAATAATTTTTTGGTTTGCATATGTTACGATTTTGACTTTGTTCTAAATTCATGTATCTCTATTATTCATAATCATGAGGCTATTGTTTTCGTATTTATTATTAATTTATGCGTTTATTTAATTATAAAAATACTAGTTTTCATAGAATAGCAATAGTTATTTCGAATTTTGTTATTTTCTTGTTGCATTATATTTGTTTAGTATTAACTACACTGAAACAGTTCTGTGGCTATACCTAATACCTACCTACCTAACTATTTGTTGTCCGAAATAAAAGATTTTTATTAATTCTATTATTAATTAATTAGAAGCAACCAAATGAATTTAAATATAAGATAAGTACTAGTAACGGTATGATTTTTAGATTGTTCCTATAAAAAAAGCGTTTATTATATACAGGTACTTATACTTACAATAAAATAAATTCGACTCCACATCTCTTCTTCCGTATGCATAGAACTTGTCACGCCTCTGCACAAAATGTCTGCGTCAAACAATTTCGTAGACAATTTCGAGTGTAATTTATGTAAGGTTCTAGTTAACTACGTATGGGGGAGGCGGCGGATACCTCCGGATACCTAATTGATGGCTGATAGTCGTAAAAACAAAGACAATGTACAGGTATTTCATAAAAAACAAACTATAAAAAGGCTTATTTTTAAATATTCGGTACAGCACAGCAGAGCTTTAAAATTAGTCGAATAATCTTAGACCGCGACTGCACCTTCTTACAATGAATAATTTCAGCTGATAGTCATAAAAACAAAGACAGGTACCTAATAATCAAGCCCCTATAAATCAGCATATCACGTATTTGTCTAAGAAAAAGTATATTTAACGATTTTACCATTTTAGAATAACCCCATATCTTTTAAATTAACCCCATAGTTCTTAGAATTTTTGCAATATGTTTGAAAGACTTTGATTATTTAGTAATGAGATTGTATCGTACATCATACAGTTGCTAGTTGTGCTCGATCTGAAACAATACAAAGTATAAAAATTAGTATAGGGATTAAATAACTCTAAAACAAAAATACCCCGAGCTGATTGGAAGAACATTCGTACACAGTAGGTAAACGTGAACTAAGAACGGTCATTCATTCCAACTCATCCAGCGGAGCAGATTAAGGAAATATATCAGAGGAAGAGCAGCAGCTTCCTTCTGTGTATTATTCGTGTATCACCTCACTGCGATCACCGATCTCCTGCCAAGGGTGGTGATTGTGGCTTAGCCCACTCATTTGAAGAGGCATGTTCGGTTCAGCAGTGGACGTATGTGTGCTGATGAAGAAGAAACATAGGTAGTTATTTTTGGCATTTTCACAGTAGCAGCCCAGAGTCAGGAAGTTGGCGGCAGAAGTTTGTTGGGGTTGGACCCCCGTGCCTCTGAAAGCATTTTAAGACGTTGGTACTGCATCGTGTCGGTTCGTCCATCCCATAGGATTATCAGAGAGGTAATAGAAAATGCATTCTGTGTTTGCTCATACGCCTGTGCACTATACATATACATACATATGTCCCGCGCACAGAGTTGCTTCCGTTTAGACAAGTAGCCGTAGGCAAAATTCAGCTAGGAAGACGTCACCTAGTCCCTAGGTACCTCAGAAGGCATTGGCAGACTGCTTCTATCACTTAACCTATATAGTGCCTACCTCATAAGGCATGATGCGAGGCAGTGATGACGTTCTGCAGACAGCGCGCGAACTCCTCGATGACGTCATTAACGGGGTCGGCGCGCGCCTCGTCGCCGTACGCCGCGGCCGCCAGCAGGTATTGGCAGACTGCTTCTATCACTTCACCTATATATGACCTACCTCATAAGGCATGATGCGAGGCAGTGATGCCGTCCTGCAGACAGCGCGCAACTCCTTGATGACGTCATGCACGGGGTCGGCGCGCACCTCGTCGCCGTCCGTCGCGGCCGCCAGCAGGCATTGGCAGACTGCTTCTATCACTTCACCTATATAGTGCCTACCTCATAAGGCATGATGCGAGGCAGTGATGACGTCCTGCAGACAGCGCGCGAACTCCTCGATGACGTCATGCACGGGGTCGGCGCGCACCTCGTCGCCGTCCGTCGCGGCCGCCAGCAGGCATTGGCAGACTGCTTCTATCACTTCGTATGTCATGAAGCTGCAGGCTTGTCTGTAAAACAGAAATTAAAGCATGAGCCCTGCTTACTTAGACGATGCTTTGTAAAATGTCCAGCATTATGACTAGGATTATTTTCATTTATTAGTTTCTTTCACAGTTCCTTTCAAAACATTGAGCGCCAGTGACGCTGTTCTTGAACAGCGCGCCCAGTCCACATACGACGCGCCTTTTTTGGTAGCATCACTAAATCATCTCAGTGAACACGTTAAGAATCGAAAGGAGCAACTGAGACTGCGTTGTTTGTATCTCATCAGTTCAAAGTCTTACTTGACAGGTTGTTGTGGCGGCGCGGGCTTGAAAGTAGCTTCATTCAGTTTCTCCCGCATGCGCACCACGTCGCGGCGGCGCATCAGCGTCTCTTCAACATTGCGGCAGCCTACGCATTTGCACATCGCCGTGCATGCAATTTTAGCCTGTAAGACCATAGAGGTAGAGATCAAAATCATGTTAAATTTTTTATCTTTAAAAATGCGTACAATCAAAACAAAACATGCAAAGCTCAACATTTCTGGCAAATCTGTCTTACCTACGTCTCTGAGGGATCTGATTACCTTTACCAGATATATAATATATAATACATACTTTATTATCAAAGAAAATGATAATCAAAGAATAGAAACAAATTAGAACTAGTATTTACAATTTAAACAATTGAGCTAATTGCAGACCATTGCAAACAATCTACAGGTAGCTCAAGATAGATGACATTTTAGTAGGATTTTCAGAGTGTGTTTGTTAACTAAGCGGCGAAATGTGCCAAAAACTTAAAATAACGTGCTTTGGAAATCCAAGAAAAAAATATTTTTTGTTGATTTGAGTACTCCTCACTGTATTTCCAGTACTGTTTGTGTGATAAAAACAGTTTAGAGTACTATCCAAAAGTAGGTCCGAGAATTAGGTGGTTGAAATTACAGTTACAATATTATACTTTATTTTCTCTTGCATGTACCATTTAAAGTACATGAAATGGTAATAAAAACATTTCTTAATCAGTTTGTATCTAAATTGCTTAAAAACACCAAAAAACGCAGTTTTCGTTTTTTTGCACATTTTGCAAACCCCAACAGTGCAGGCAGCCCATATCAGCCGCACTGTAACGCCATTTCGCAAAATTTGGCCTCACTGGTAAGTGGCTAGGGAGAAATGTATAAAAACAGGATCACTTGATTTGCATAAGTAATTAATAGTTTTTTTTTGATAAAGATAAGTAAATCCCACCTCATAGCATTCACAGTAGTTTTTAAGACACCCGCTTCTCTTGCAGTTACAGCCTTTTGTATGCCGTCGTATTATCTCCGGACCGCCCGCTTTTGCTTTACCTATTTTTGGCCTGAAATCAACATATCAAAATTAGGGCAATACATCAACAGCTTCTCGTATGATTAGAGAATAAAATGCAAAAAATAAACGCGTTGGGTGGTTGAAGGACAATTAGAATAACATTATTTCTGAGAAAATATCAGTGATTATTATTTATAATAAAAAAAATCTTCACTATGACATACGTGAGAATAGATGAAAAACGTATGTAAAATCGGGTAGGTATCTATTTATCGCGTTTTACCTTATTTTTATTTCCCTACTGTAAAAATCCTTATTATACACTAGCCAAACTCGACGTAGAATGTTTGTAAACAAACTACGACACAAATAACTAAAACTCACTTGCTTGGAGTCGAGTTTCAGATATAGTTGTAAGCAGAGGTGGATTAAGTGTCGACAGCGCCCTAGCCAGACACCTCATCGGCGCACCTCTGTGAACGAGCCGCGGCAAAGCTCAAGATTGGTTGGGTATGGTGAGTAACAAAGACAAAGAGTATCTTTCCCAGCGGTAGACAAAAAAGTATGTAACGCAGGCAAAAACTATAGAAATAGCGGCGAGCGGAGTGAACGGCGAAATTTTTGTTATTTTCTCCAGAGGTTGGTAAAACAATTATGAAGATAAAACAAATAACATCAGGTAATTTTCAAGCTGGGTAATGTGGGTATTAGAAGAAAGACAAGAAAGCTAGGACAACGGTGAATGGCGAATAATATTTAGTTTTTTTCTGCTTTAGACAGAAAAGTCAAGAAGGTAATAACTTTCGTGACTTTTACCGGTGGATGTCGGGTTAAAAAGACAAAATAAATATCGGCGAGTCGAGCGAGCCGTGATAATTTTTGAAAGTTAAGAATGCTTATTAAGAACTAACGAGCGTAGCGAGCCGCCGATATTATCGACATCGGTAGGGGCAGCCATAGCAAAGCCAAAGAAGCTAGCGTTGCGTAGTTAACCTCGTTGAAAATGCGCCTTCAAACTTTGTTTTAGCACCCCTTGCCACCTGGCGACTAGAGCGACCGTTCCACTCGCCCTATAGTCAGTGAGCGAGCGAGCGAATAATTTTGAGACTTTCCAGTGGTGGGCAAAAAAATCACGCCTACCACGCCCAGTTACGCAACCTGCGTGTTTCTTAGATGGCGTCACAGAGGGCAATCAAACTATTATTTTTAGCTCGAAATTGTTTTTCTATTAAATATAAAATTCGCATTTTGGCGCTTCTTGATATCTGGCGCCTAGCGACCGCTACACTCGCTCTACCCGGCCCGACGAGTGCTGATACAGTTTACCTATAAGTACAAATCAAAATGCCATGGCAAAAATTACGGCGAGCGAGGCGAGAAGCGAAAATATTCATGCTTTTGGTTAGCATGGTTGAGGTGGTTGTCAGAGTTGACCCTATTGGTTTGGCGATGTCAGCCATAAAGGCAAGGAAGGACACAGTGCTGCGATTTTTTTGTGATTTTCCCGGCAGTGACCAATAAAACCAAAAGATAAAGACAATGGCGGCGAGAGTAGAGACACGGAATATTTGAGAATTATTGCATTGGTTGCTAAATAAATTACGACAAGCGAAATAACGCCGAGCAAAGCGAGCTCGAAAACAAAGTTTTGTGTATTAGTGATTCGCCAAACTTTTTGCGATTGATTGACGGTAATAAATAAGTTAGCCCCGATTTTTTTTTTAAATTACCTTATCTAAATCAAAATAAATAACGGGAACAACGGAGTGAACTAGCGAAAACTTTTGAGTCTTTTCGGCGGTTTGACGGAAAATTTTACGAATTCAGAAACAACTGATTTACTAAATTATCAATGGCGACTGGAGCAAAAGCAAAATTTTTGAGACTTTGTGGCGATCGTTGGTGTATGCAATTGCACCGTCGTCGTCGCCTAATACGCCCAGCTGCGCAGCCCGCGTCTAAAACACAAGATGCTGCATTCGTACACGTACCTACACGTGCCTTTGAAATCTCGTGACCCTGGCAATGTAAATTTTAAAAATGATTATTGGCATAATTTTAAACAAATCAAAACAGATGTAATGCATTCGCCACCGGCAGCGGCGGTCTACGAGAGCGCCACAGGCTCTAAGTGGCGCCAAGCTACGGATCGTCGCAGCGTACCTATACACCGCACACTCGCTAAAGCCGCCTCTGCTCCCGTTGCTCCCGTAAGCTCCGCACACCCAGCACATCCGCTAAAGCCGCCCCTGACGCTCATCAACCGATAGCATCCTGATATCTGATTTTTGCAAAGTCCCTTGGTTACGTAATTGAGAAAACCTCAAAAAAAGCGGCCTCGTTAACCTTAGGGATAATCCGCCAATGTCTAGCGGCTAGACAGTGACGAATATATTTATAGACGGCCGTAATTAATTATTTCCTAGCGTAACATTTTCCGCGCGCGCGCCGCTCGTACAATCGCGCCCCTAGGCAGTTGCCTAGTTTGCCTTAGGGATGATCCGCCACTGATTGTAAGCAATATTTATTGAAGGAAGGATCTCAAATCGACAAGTAACGAAATTGCGAATAAAAAAATGCGGCAACAGAGTGAATTCTAGGTTAAATATGGGCGGTTTGCTTACAAACATTTTACATCGAGTTTGGCTAGTGGGTTAACAAATCGTGAACATTCTAAAGTTTTAAATTGTTGACATAATGATTTAATTTACTTATCAATAGGTAAAACTAAAGTTTTAAATAGTTAATGTACCTGAATGCGTTAGGGTTCCTCTCCAAACAAGAGCGGATAGCCTTCTGTCGCGTCTCCTCATTCTCCAGGTTATTGTGACAGTTGTTACAGTTACAACCGTTGCAGAACTCTCCGTTCGCGAAGCAGTCGCAGTAGAGCTTGAGGCACTGGGACTTTGTGCAGTTACACGCTTTCCGTGGACGCATCTCTAGGGTCGCTGCGGCTTCTTAAATAATAGGTTTATTTAGAAAACAGTGTATATATTAGTTAATAATTTAACCCACAGCTGGGTTTATCGCATTCACTGCCCAGCCTCGACGGTGCGCCCCCGCAGAGGCACGACGCCGCCGCCTGGAGGACCGCCAGGTATACATGCGCGTCGTGGGCCGTGAGCCGCCCAACGATTGTGGCCACAAAAGCATAGGACCACCACAAAATTGCAATACTAGCGTACTGTAATACCTACCGTTTTGAGAAGTGATGAAAGCTAAAGATCTAAGAGGAAATTTCCCTTTAGTATTACTATTATTAAACAAAAATAATAAAAAAATAAAAATTGTTTAATTCAGGTAAGTAACTCTTAAAATTACATTTTTAAAATAATAATAAACTACAAAGAAAAATTAATTAAAATGTAAAATTAAAACAAATCAGACCGAAAATTATTACTTAACTAAAATAGATGACTAAAACAGACAGACAGACAAATATGCGTATACGAGGGACCATGGACCATCAACGACCGGGGCACCGCCCCTTATTAAATAAGTACTATTTAAGGTTCTGTATAAGATGTCTTGGGCATTTCTATCAATCTAATCAGTGTACTACTAATCAATTTACCAGCCATCTCTGGCTTTTTGTTGATGTTTTCGGCACTTTACTAGTGTTCATTATTGATCTAAGTACCTTGGTCCGACATATGCGGCGACAGGGGCGGTTTAGCCGTTTCCGGGTAAGGTATGCATTCCGCTTCCACGGACACCGCTAGGAGCGGGATGGTACTCTTGTTATCCTGAGAACAAAGATTATTTCATGTTTACTTTACAAAAACTAAAAAGTGACAGCAATTTCCTGAATATGTACACAGATAATATAGTTTACGGGATACATCAGTGGTTCATAACCGGTGTTCTGCGGACTACTTGACTAGTGGTCCCTAGAAGGACCCCCAAAATGTCTTCGCCA
Organism: Eupithecia inturbata; assembly: GCA_963662085.1. Taxonomy (NCBI): domain Eukaryota; kingdom Metazoa; phylum Arthropoda; class Insecta; order Lepidoptera; family Geometridae; genus Eupithecia; species Eupithecia inturbata. Next base: position 9,922,394 of record OY759195.1, read on the forward strand.
ACACATCGCGACGAAAATGTTGCGGCTCGCTCCGCTCGCCGCCAATAACTACTTTATCTGCTGCAGAGCCAGACCACCTTTTCTGGTCATATTAACAATCACAGCAAAAAAATTCAACGAAATCTAACAAAACACACATTGTCGCGGTTCGCTCCGCTCGTCGATAAAGTTTGTAGTTCCAGGCCTTGGTGGTGACTCCTCTCCGTCAAGTCAGGCCAAATAAGAGTCCTGTGAAGCCGCAGGCGGTAGCTAGTACATATACTTACTTCAGAGTACCGCCGATAGGACTGCGAGTCGTCGGAGTAGAGCGAGTCATTCTGCTTTTCCGCGTAGCTTCCCGGCACTATAATGATGGACTCCTCGTTCCCTGCACTGGCGTTGCTCGTGTCGTGAGACTGCTGACTTTCGTCGCGGAGCATGAATGATGCGTTCTGAAATGGTTAATTTATTTTTGTTTTGTTTTGTAATGTAGAATCAGTGTACTTCCGCAGACCATATGATAGGACTGTCTCGATACATGTTGCCCTTATTCGTCTGTTGCGTACGATTTCAAGAAATTATTCTCTGATTTTTTAATGTACGGGCTCACTACGGGACTAGAAACTGGCCGAAAGTGTCTTATAAAACGAGAATAAAAATGCGATATCAAGGTACCTAAATCAATCTGTTTTTAGTTTCAAAAATAACTTACACGTATGGAGTCACGTTTCTTTTCGAATTCTATTTCTACTTCGTGCATACTCCCCATATCTTCCCCTCCTGCGTCACCAACTGCCTCCGCAACTAAAGACTGCAGTGTCGGCTGAAAAATTATTTTGAAATACTAGTTCTAATTTGTTTTTATTATTGAATTGTAATTTTCTTTGACAATAAAGAATTAAAAAAAAAAAAAAATTAGCTATTTGTGAATGTTTCCGATGACCTTGCGTGAGGAAGAGCGTGGTGCAAGGAGAAAGCTAAAAAAGGAAGCTTCATCAGCATCATCATCATCCGCTGTCAGATTATACCCACTGCTGGGCCTCCCGAAGTATGTGCCATCCACCACGGTCCTGTGCTAGCCGCCTTCATTGATACCCCATCAATATAAACCTTACTTGGGTGGAGATGATAATAGCTTAGTAGGGAGAAGGGTACTAGCTGCTGCCCGCGGCTGCGTACGCGCTTTTTCAGTAGCCTGTGTCCGTCCCCGGGATACCATTTACCTCCCTGCCGAATTCCATTGAGATCCGTTCAGCCGTTTTGGCTTGAATATATCTCATATTCAAGCCAAAACGGCTGAACGGATCTCACGATACAGGCAGACAAGAGTTACTTTAGATTTTATAGTATTTCTATGGATTATTTTTGTTAAAATGTTGGTGAGTACTTGTACATTTTCACAGAGAGCTTTTTCTCCGTCAAAGTGGTTGGTGACGCGTGAAAAAATATCGGGCTTTTACTATTTTCTAGGTTCTACAAGTAATTTAGACAGCAGATAAGAAGTTTTGCGCACATCGTAAGCTATAAATCTTTGCTAAAACAAACTTTGTCAATCAATTGTAACTTCGGAGTCTATCGACATAATGTTAATTTTAGTAATTAATCTCATAATCTCCGCGTGACCAATCACCTTAACTGTTACCTACTTTCCTAATTCACGACGATTCAATGCCGACGTTGTATTCCTTTGCAAAATTGCACAAGGAGAAATTGACCCACCACAGCTTCTTGAACACATTAAAATTAAAGTCCCCAATAGACCTACTAGACATCCTATTCATCTAGACATTACGTTCAGTTTCACGAATCATAGGCAAAACTCCTTTTTCAGTAGAGCAGTAGCTTCATTTAACGGTTTGGTCGATATCCCCGACCTCGATTTATTCGACTCAACATCACAAAGAGTTAGCAAACTCCTGACAAAGCGCTGGTTTGATGCGTTACCATCTTAACACAATTCCATTGTTACCAGTGAATATTATTGTATCCCTTTTTTTTGTATATTAAGTTTTTTTCCCTTATCTATCAGTTCGTGTCTTGTATAATTTCTTGTTATTTTTTTGTTAGTATTTTTGTAAGTTTTGTTAATTGTTAATTACACTTAGTTTCCATCATTGCACCTACTATATAGTTGGAGACGGGAATGTTTTTCCATTTCTCCTCCGGCAAGCAGTCTTATAGATTCTTCATGCGAGGACATATAAATGGTTATGAGTTATTATGTAAGTTTATTTATAAAGTGTGTACAACTGTTTGTTCCCCGAATAAACACAAATAAAATAAAATAAATAAAATACCTGACTGATAGCAGAAATAACAGAAATCAATGCCAAGCATTGGACCGAAAATAAAAGTTTCGTAGATCATACCTTCACATCAATAGTTTCATCAGGATCTTGCTCCTGGACTGTCTCTTCCTGCAGATTCGCATCATCGAACTCGTTCGCCGTCGAAAACTCCTCGACGGAATAATCATTGTCATTCGGTATCGAGAAATCATTCGTGTCGTAGCTACTCTTGTTGATGTAGTTGGTGATCTTATCGTCTCCTATCTCGTTGAAATCGAGAGAGATGGGTTGGGAAGGGGTTTCGATGGTTGATAGTGACATCGTCGGGGGTGTGGTGGTGATCGGAGCGAGCAAGCTTTGCGATGAGCGGGCTGGTTGCTGGAATCATTAGTTAACATCTTATAATAACTTTCACGCGTGTGTAAACCTGTTGAAGTGTCGGGAAAATAGGTAAATAAACGTGGTTAAAAAAATTCAGCATCATCTATCTATCCCAAGCTAAGCTGAGCTTGTGATTTGGCTATTAGATAACTGATATTAAAGCAATACAATAAATTACATAGTTATTTTTGTTACTCATAGGAAACACCCGAATATTTAGTATAACATGTTCTGATCGCGTCAATTTAAAAACTTTACGGTTTACATCTACACAAAATACTGGTAACGGGATATTTACCACGATTTGTGGTGTTTTGATTTTCCCTATATTTGGGGACAATTGCATGCGACATGACATCACATAATCACGGGTGAAACAAAAATGTACATAAATGTTACAACAATGTCTGTAGGTTCTGCTTTAAAAAACAATAGGTGCTATTCTAAAATAGATATTTTCGGAGGAAGTTCTTGTTACGTACTACGTCATAACTTCAAATGGTACAAATTCGCGCTAAATATAAAACAAAAACTTACCGAAGTTGACTGCGTAAGAGTTTTTGATATCGGCGTTATCCTCACTAATTTCTTCTTACATTTTATCGTCTTCACAACTCCTGCAAAAATATTTAATTTTCACGACACCGAAATTGTTTCAATTATGACAACTGACCGAAACGGAATGGAACTACCATTTTTAAAATTGAAGGATTTTTAAATTAGCGTGTTCTATTCCATATTCGTTTAATTTCAAATTACGAGTATTTTCTGGTGAAGCTTTGAAGTTGGCTTTATCACAAAAAGGTAGGTGCTGAGTTCTGTATTTTTTTTTACAACATTTGGGTTCTACTATTCGCTGTGTGGTGCCAGCTTAGAATTTGCACCATCTAAACTCTTCCTGCGGGTGTCGTTAGAGGCGACTAAGGGATATCCACCGGGGGCGGGCAGCAGCGCCCCCTGCAGAACATTTCTACCAACGGACTGCTATCCGCAACCCGTATGCCCAGCGTGGGGATTATGGGCATTGCCCCACATAAGATAAAAGCCAAGAAGGCGCTTGTCAGGGGGGACTTGCGTTCAGCAGTGGACCAATATAGGCTGTTGAGGTTGAGGATGGATGGGATTAATCACGAGTTATCTGATGATATAGGTTTTCATACTAAAAGTAGTCCCTACCTATGGCATTTTAAGATATATTTGGAAGGTTCACTGATTGAAAATCTGGTAAAGCAATAGGATAATTTGAGTACAAAAATTTAGATTTAGCCAGAATCCAGATTATTAGCCAGATTTAGAGAAAACGTAAACGTAACGAGTAATAAAGGTAGGTAGCTTTATTACTCGTTCCCGGTATCAGAACTGATGAAAACGTAAACTACCTACCTTTATTACTCGTTCCCGGTATTAGAACTGATGCTGGTTGGCTGACTTTTTCCGCCGTCATTTGTATCACTTTTCCTGAAAGGTTACGTACCATGTTATTATGGAACGTGTATTGATAAATAAATTTTTAAATTAATAATAATGCTGGACAATTCACACAGCTTCATCTAGCGCCAAGCTAAACAGAGCTTGTGCTATGTGGGTATTAGATAACTGATAATTATTTATTTATTTGAAACACCTACAGATAAATAAATAATATTGTACACTGTGTTGTATACTGTGTGAAATAAATCGCACAGAGTACGATTTTATTATTTTAAGATGTAGTCTTCAGTCTTGTAAAATAACCTGTTGGAAATTATTGTAAGAGGAAGCACTCACTACCAAACCACAAGTTAATTGCCGAATATTAGCTTAAATTAGCAAGGAGAGCCCTAAAAAAGTGTCATGTACTTTTTAAGAAATAAAAGTTTTTTTTTGCTATTCTCCTATAACTTTGAAACTGGCAAAAAAATTAAAAAAAAATGTTTATATATATATATATTTTATACGGCTTCGCACGCACTTTTCCGGGATAAAAGTAGTCCTATGTCCGTCCCTGGGATACCGTCCAGCCGTTTAGGCGCGAAAAGGTAACAGACAGACGGACGGGCACACAAACAGACAGAGTTACTTTCGAATTTATAATATTAGTGTGGATTATAAATTGATGAAAACCAAGAGTAACTTTCCTATTTCTAGTATTTATAGCTTACCTTGGCTGTCCGTAAATACAAAGTTTTTTGAAGGAGTTACTTGCGGAACCACCTTTTGCTTTTGATTCGTAACCAACTTGATGTATTGTATCTATAAAATTAAAAGCTATTTATTTATTTCAAGCAAATCAGCAGCACATACATTAGATAAAAGAAGTTGACATTAATATTATTGCTGTTTTACCGCACGGCTTTTGGACCGATTTTACAACATACTTACGCCTTTGCCAGGTACATTGATCGGATGAATTTGTGTGCGTTGCCCTGCATCTTTGATTGTCTGCAAAAAATTTGATAATTAGAATTAGTATCAATACATTATGAATGTAAGCGGATTAACTACAAACCTAGTTTGTCCCTCGTTAAGGCTCTACCCCAACAGAGATGCAAAGTTGCTCTTGAAAAACAAATTCCTTTGTCTAACGTAAATATATGAATAAATAGGTGACGGCGCTACTGTGAGTCGGGGGTGTGCCTCAAGGAATAAAACGTTGGTGTTCTTTCAATACAAACTAGGTTCATAATTAATCATTTACATACATTCATAATGAATTCGTCGAACTACGAGTTTTAATATGTATTAAAATAGTAACAAAACTTTGTGCATTGTAATCTTAACTTGAATAACGAGTATTAAGTGCCTTTCTATAGATTATGTGTGATGATGACATAGCAAAGCGGCGGAATTATTCGAATAAAACCAATAGGTGGAAGAAAAGCACCCTTACTTCTCAACATATATACAAATATATAAAATTTAAAAGTGTCTGTTCGTAAAGTCAAATTAGCAGCTTTTTGCTAAATGCATAATTATTATGTATCCATACTAATAATTGTTATAAATTCAAAAGTAACTCTGTATGTCTGTCTGTTACCTTTCCACGCCTAAACGGATCTTAAAGCTGGCGTATGGCCCAACGGCCTTGAGAACACAAAATAATTATCTGTAGCAGTAATAAAAAAATATATTCGAAATTTGGATATTTCTGCTAAACGCTGTTGTTTTTGAATGTTTTTTTTTCACTTAAATATTTGTCAAAGTATTTTGCACAAATTGAACATTTCACGAATAAAACGAACTATTTATATGGCTACAGATAATTATTTTGTGTTCTCAAGGCCGTTGGGTCATACACCAGCCTTAACGAAATTTAGCAAGGAGGTAAATGGTATCTCGGGGACGGACATAGACTACTTGAAAAGCGCGTGCGAAGCCGCGGGCAGCAGCTAGTATACTTATAACTATAACAGTTATAACAAACATATTTTTTTTCTTTATGTTTTTTGTTTGATGTAATCTCGGAAATACCTGAACCGGTTTTGACGTGACTTTCACTGGCACATAGCTGATGATATACTATGTAGTATAGCGGGTATCTTAGAAAATAATTATGGTACCGAGCAAAAAAAATCATACAAACAATCAAACCCAAAGAATGAAAATATGAATTTTACGCGGACTCTGCTTGGGGCTAGATGATAGTGTATGATTTGTCCAGCATTATTTATATTATATCGATAATATTCATAGGAGTTACTTGAGTCGTGGAAGTAGGCGCAGCTGATCTGATCATAAGTTTCTGACCAGTTTTTGACGATATAACCACTTTCTTCGTAGTAACATTGCCTGAAAATATATTAACACGTCAAAAACAGCATTGAAAAGATTATTATGACATTAGCAGCGTTTCTGTTGGCTCTAAAAGCTAGACTAATTCGCCTAAAATTGTTGACAAGCCTTTTTTTAGATTGTAATAAAAATGGATGGCAACATTTTTACGCTAGTTTAGTTTAGGTTTTGTGGCAACAGAAAGAATCACTACACGAATTAGTATCGTACCTTGCGATTGTGACGCGTTTACCACTTGGGGGCTTTGGGGAGGTTTGATCGCAATAATTTGTTTTTTGCCAGCAATCTTGATATTTTGTACCATCTGAAAACAAAAATAATGTAATTTTCACTGGTGTTTGATTAATTTATCCACTTTACTTATTTTTACAAGTTTACCGCTATATCTCAGCATCATTTACAAATTCATTAAAGATCATAGGTATTTTGACGATCGAATATTCACCTTATTGGGTCCAAAGGAAGAAATTGGCACTGTCTTTTGTTGCATCACATACCGCGCTCTCGGCACGTTTGCGGGTAACAGCTTAGTGAGTGTAGCCGAGCTTGATGGATTTCCTGACTGGCCTGTAGGTATAACATATTTGTCTATTATATTATATGTTTCGGAAACCTGACGTAAATTGGTTGAAGCGGCGCGCAAATTTAGACCAGAAGTTCAGGTTATGTAGTATGTAGGCACGTACTAGCAAGGCATGTGCTTTTCTTTGATAAAGAGCATGTTATTCTACAGCTAGAACTACATTTTACGTCTGATCTATTATGTAACTCACTTATCGATAACATTAAGAACTGGTTATCAATGCACTTAGGTATTTAAAATAAACCACCAAGTGCGAGTCGACTCGCACACGAAGGGTTCTATACCGTAAAAATCAAGCAACTTTTTCAAAGAATATCATATTTTCACTTGTTCAGAGACCCCTTTAAATTTTCAACTTTATTATATTTTCAGTATTTGTTGTTATTACAGTTAAAGTGTTACTTATTTATACAAAGGTTCATGTGTCTACCTATTGTGGTTCAAGAGATACAGCCTTGACAAACGAAGACCATAAATTAGCCAAAAAAATCATGTTTTTGTATGGAAGCCCCCATGTTTATAACGCCAAAATAAACCAGCAGCGAAAACTATAATATTTCACATAAAAATTAAAATGCACAGTGAAAGTGAATGTTTTTATCTACAAAAGAAGGTACTCAAGTGTAGCCTAGCCAACTTAGTTAACGAACTAGAATTTGTTTAAATCTTGTTTTTGTTCTCCTGTAAACTGTTAATTTTTCACTTGTATCATATATCACAGAAGGCACAGAGTTATTTATATACCTGCCGGCAACTGTATGAACTTCAGCATCGGCTTCCCCTTATTGTTGTTCATCATCTGCATCTGATCTGGAGTCATCGTCATTTGGTACTGCAGGCCGGATGTCGAGGAAGTGTTGAGCATTCCCTCTGCTGAAGATGATGAAGATGTTGAAGACATCAGCTTTATCTTCTTTGGAACCATAACTAGTTGTCTTCCGATTTGAGCTGGAATTAAAAATAAGTTGTAAGGACTCAATAAACTGCTAATATTATAAAGCCGACAGTTTGTGAAAAGTGATTTTATTTGGTTGCCTGTATTCCAAAACCACTGAACAGATCAGGATGAAATTTGGCGTACATTTTGATCATAGCCTAACTTAAGATATATGTAGGCTAGTTATTATACCGAAAATACGCGCGAGAAGCCGCGGCCAGAAGCTAGTGTTCGATATTTACAACTGTATGCTATAGTTAGCTTTTCTTTCTTTTTAGTTTTAAGTATTTCAATCTATTTAATTTAGGTGTGTGTGTAGCTCACATAGTACTAATAAACCGCCAAGTGTGAGTCGACTCGCACACGAAGGGTTCTGTACCGTAAAAATCTGGAAAATTATTAAAAGAACATCAAATTTTCACTTGTTCGGAGACCCCTTTAAATTTTTAACTTTATTATATTTTTAGTGTTTGTTGTTACTACAGTTGAAGTTTTTCTTATTTATAGAAAATTTCATGTATCTACCTAGTGTTTCAAGAGAGAGATACAGCCTCGACAAACGAAGAGCAAAAATAACTAAAAAAATCACGTTTTTGTGTGGACGCCCCATTTAATCTGGATATTTATTTTTATTGTTTGTTGTTATAGCGGCAAAAGAAATACACATTCTGCCCTGCCCTTTGACAGACGGACGGACAGCCGGACAGCGGGGGTTTAGTAATAGAGTTCCGTTTTCACCCTTAGGGTACGGAACCCTAAAAACGTGGCACTCGGGTATAATGAATCTACGAGTCTGTGAAAGAATTTTCAGAATTGGTCCTTCTGGTCCATTCTGGTAAATTATGTACAAGCAAACTTTATTTATTTTGTCTATTTTAAAGTAACGTCTTACCTAAAACCGAGTTACCCTTTCCATCAGTAGTAATAGGTATCTTCTTCATAGTGCTCACAGCTTGTTTGTTAGCCACGAGAGTCACAGGTTTTGGTGCTATGGCATATTGAATTGTCTTGGGCACTGGTTTGGGCGCGATTGCAACTTGGCGAGGTGGAGCGGTCGCCACTATGCGTTTTGCTACTCTTGGAGGCGCCTGAAATACAATCCTTTTATTGGTGAAATATTTACATAATTTAAATATTTTACTTGCATGTACATTTATACAGGGTGTTCGGCACAACGTTTGTCATATGGAAACTGGGGGTAGGTAAACCCAAGTGCAATAGCTTGGCGGCTTTTTTAACCCTGAATCACTTCTCCTCGGCCTCCTTTCAATTCATAAAAATAAAATAAAAATCATGTATTAATAGGAAGTTAGAATAAAAGTCAGGTATGTATGTTATAATTATAACTGTTATAACGTATAAGGCTATAATTTCGTATCATTAATATTATCTTGTCAGTTTGTCAATAGCAAATTGGATAACGTAGCAGGATTTTGCTAATACCAATCATTTTGGTTTTTACCTAACAGGTGCTCTTGTCTTAATTTTTTATATAATAAATGGTAGCTAATTAGATATTTTTGATAACCTATAATTTTGACTTTTAGTTGCTAATTTGAGTGTGGTTGTAGGTACGATTTTTTTTCCGCGTGTTTAATTGTTCCGTCCGTTGTAATCTTTATTTAGGATTTTTATTTCCTATCAAAAAGCTAATCTTACATTATGTTGATAGATGACATGTCTTTTTTTTTTTATTTAACTGAGGGCTTTATCGCTGGCGATAACATCGCCCGTAGAAAAATTTGATTTATGTTGTATACATACAAAAAAATATAAAACAAAATTAAAGTTATTGCTTAACTAAACCTAATAACTCTAATAACTTAATCAGAAACACGATATCTTCACAAGAAGGGTCGGACAATAGGCTGTTCACATATCCTATATCCATCGCGCGATTTTCAATAAAGCAGGTCGATCTGAAAGTTGCATTCCGAACACATTCCAAGATGACATGTCATAATTTTGTTTTTGATAAAGTGCGTTCTACATCTATCGTGTGGTTTGGTATTTGCGAGAATTCGAACACAGATTTTTGGTTATTAAATAGTTGTTAGAATTCTACTCTGTCAACCTGTAGGAATGACCTAACTAACTTCTGCCCGCGGCTTCGCACGCGCTTTTAAAGTAGCCTATGTCGGTCCCCAGGATATTGTTTACCTCACCTTTCATTAACATTCGGTTAGCCGTTTAGGCGCAAGCGCGGATCCTTAATATTTTTATAATATTATTATTAATTATATTTTTTACTGTCTCAACCAACACAAGTCAAAACAGACGTTAGGTAAAAGTTAACACCAGTATTGGTACGACCAGTGACGTAAAATTAGGAAGGCACGCCAGAACATACGCGCAGTGGGCAAAAAACCTACTGCAAACAACACAAGGAAGCTACTACAACGGCTCCACTACGAAAAAACTTTCAAATATTCGTGGCTTGCTCCACTGCAGCCACGAATATTTGGAAGTCTTTTCGGGGATTGTTTTCATTATTACATGTTTTCTGATTAGTCAAGTCTCGGCTCTTAAATGAGGGTATGTAGATAAGAGCTCACGCAAATTACTTAACTCGGCACAATAAATATATGTTTAATCGCTAGCAACGTAGTACTAACTGGGGCGCACAAACAAGCCTTAAAAAATTTCGCGGCTCAGTCCGCTCGCCTGTTTTTATATGTGTTTTTTTATACTTTATTATTTATTTTATGTACTGGACTTTTTTACCAATCAATGCAAACTTTTCGCGGCTCGCTTCGCTCGTCTTTATTATTTTCTGACTGTTCGCTTTCTTCGGCGATCAGCTAAGCTATCACCGGGGACAACCACCATACAAAAATCTAAAAAAGTTCGTTCATGGTTTAATGTAACAATAAATAAATAAATAATGCTGGACAATCCACACAGTCTGTTTTCATAGTTTCCTTATTTTTTTGTTGTAGTCAAAAGAAAATAAGTCTTTAATAGTTTGATGGTTCCCTGTGGCGGCTTTTGACACAGGCACGAGCTGCGCAACTGGGCGTTGGAGGCGACAAAACACCACCAGCCACAAAATCGCTAAAATTTTGTGGCTCGCTCCGCTCGCCATTATTCTCGTGATTTTGCGTTCATATTTATTGTGAACCGCCTAATTAAATGGGGCGACGACCAAAAGTCTCAAAACTTTTGGTCGTCGCCCCATTTAATTAGCCTTCGTACGATCGCCCTTGGATTGGAGCCGGTCCTAACTAGACCTCTACTATATTATGACCTCCCCCCCCCTTCCCCGGAACTTGAAAGCTGGATCCGCCCTTGTTTAGGCGTGAAAAGGTAACAGACAGACACTTCGCTTTTATAATGTTGTATGGATTGAGCCTAGGCAGGCATAGTCAACCCGCATGCCCAGCGTGGGGATTATGGGCATAACCTTCCGTGAGATAAAAGCCAACAAGGCCTGAGTCTATCAGTGGACCAATTTAGGCTGTGGAGGAGGAGGCATAGTACGCAGATATGCGGTCTTATGAATTGGTATTTGCTTTTAAAATAAAGGCGTAGACGAACTGGAAAAATTTTGTTCGAATTTTTTTGTATGTGGGCTTTCTAATATAGATTGGGTGTTAAGTGTATTCCTAGCAAGCTTAAGTCGTTTGTTTCGTCAATGGAGAGGTGTTTTATTTGTAAGGTTTCGAGTGGCTTTAATATGTCCGGAACTTGATTCATTTAGTTTTATCACCGCGTTGATCCTGTCTGCTAAATGAGGCAGCAAATTATTTTTATAAAGTTCTTATTCTTCAACAGTTATCAAATTTCGTCGGCTCTCTTTTATCCTTGTTTCCGTGAGGCATAATTGTTGTTGATGTGAATTTTACAGCAGGCTTTGGAGGACGCTATTTTTAATTTAAGGCTCAGTACATTTCAGATAAGAATATTAAAATCTAAACAATACACATTAACTGTAAAACACAGAGGTTATCCAATTCTTCTTTCATGTATTATCCAATCAAGGTTTTTATTTGTATTGTAATATTTGTAATACCTTTTACAAAATACTTGTAATAGGTTGTATAGATAGATAGATAGATAATACTTTATTGCACACTTAACTTAGAAATAATTTACAAAATAATAATTAAGAATAAGCGACAATTGGCGGTCTTATCGCTCAAGAGCGATCTCTCCCAGACAACCTTGAAATATAAAGTTGGTTGTATAAATATTCAACAAAATTATGAAGGAATTGCCTTGAATGCTGATTGATTGATTTCAAGGATTTCCTATTCTAACTTATCTGACATCATGGCTGTTAGAGGCTGGAGCTCATGAACACATCACATAACAGGTATTGAGTTGATACTCTTTAATAACAAGGATACTCACTTTAAGAGTGACCACATTAGACATGGGTGCTGCAGGGGCCTTTAGCAATGCCTGCAGGTTTGGTGTACTGGCAGCAGCAACATGCTGTGCCTGCAGGTTTGGTGTACAAGCAGCAGTAACATGCTGTGTATCCAGTTCACTTATTTTCTGTAAAAATACATATTTTTTTATAGTTTTACTAGTTTTAGCCTTAGTCTTCGCACGCGCTGTTTCCGGGATCGAAAGCCACACGTTGTTCTAGTCAGTCCACACACGTACACAGACGGAACATAGACCTCCACCAAACAACAAATACATTCCAAGTCAACAAAATTTTAGTTATTTTATTAATGAGGAAACGTTTTAAAAGTTGTTTTATAACCGATTTGTATGATAAAAGTAGTCTGTGTTCCTTTCTGTAGTTTTGGCGTGAAGAAGTAACAGTAACAATCCATCCATCAATCCAAACTTTCGCATATTAATAATATTGTGATTTAGAAGTGGTGTTGAAATACAGTTCAGTTATTTTCTTAGTAATGGCACTTTATTTTTCAACTTACATTGGGATCAATCATAATATTGGAGCTGTCTCCAGTATCACATTGAGTAGTATACTCTTGGAAAGGAAATGGTTCTTCGATAAGATCAGAAACTGAAATAAAAAATATAATAAGAAAAACGGTTCCTGTACTCTGTTCTAGGATCCTAGATATATTTTTGTAAACAAATGGATTACACAAACAATCAAAGAAAAATATGGCTACTATTTTATGAATAGAATAGAATATTTTATTTTATTTGCCACTCAAATAAACAAAATCAAAATACGATTAAAAAATAAAATAAAAACAAAGCTTAGGTACTAGTTTTTGCATTGAGTCACAAAGCGGTCTCTGTCTCAGCATGAGCTAGCTGTAAAAACATTACAACCAACGCTGGTCTTCCGACAGAGCCGTTTGGTGACGACACGGAAGATAACACATAATATGAAAACACGAAACATTCACAGATATAACATTAAAGAAACATAATCTACGGCAACGGTTAACAAATACAAGACACAAAGAATACAGACGTCATAAAATCGTGATATTTCACGATTCTCTTACTGGTATCATCGTAGCAAATCGCAGAAGTTCGAAACAATTTTTGGTTTGATAACTTCATTCATCAATATCATTTGTTGTCTGTTTTGGAGCTCGAATTGGAACCGTTTTCGCTGTGCTTGTGCAATTATGACGCCGTACGATGTGGCGAGCGAAGGTCTGCCTGCGACGCAGGAGGTTGCGGGTTCGATTCCCACCTTGGGACAAATGTTTGTATGATGTGCAAATATTTGTTCCAGGTGTTCTGGGCATAAAATAAAAAAATATATCTATGTAATGTATTGTATTAAGTAAGGTATTGTAAGGTAGGTATAGGCCAGGAAGGTAACTAGTATCCCGGCGACGGACATAGGCTACTTAAAAAGCGCGTGCGAAGCCGCGGGCAGCAGCTAGTAGTTTATATATTATGCGCTGTTGAATTTGGTTTTTTTTTTTTTGAGATTACCTTGATGTTTTCTGTTACTGTTATAAGTTTTTGTGAAGTTTTCATTCATAAATAAATGCCTTTGATGACTTAAAATGTCTTGGACCCTAGAACCATTACAAGTCCCCGAGGTCCAGAATCACCCCTTATCAGCTTAGTACACATGTTATATGGCACCCTGTATAAATCACCTAACCGTGAAGCAGTAAAATATAATTAATTAACCCAGAGCTATAGTACAATTTTTTTTCTTTAGTACAAAGTGCAAGCAGTAAAATATAATTAATTATTAAATTCTTGAGTCTGTAACCCAGAGCTATAGTACAATTTTTTTTCTTTAGTACAAAGTGCAAGCAGTAAAATATAATTAATTATTAAATTCTTGAGTCTGTAACCCAGAGCTATAGTAAATTTTTTTTTCTTATGTACAAGGTGCACAGATTTTTGTTTTCATGAGCAGACATTAATATGTATCACATTTCTATGGAACACTTTCATATAAGTACCTATGACTTCATCATTAGTTGCCTCCATGAGATTGTGAGACGGTTGTCCGATATCATCCATATCCATGGAGATGGTATCAAGTCGTCCGGTATCTTCCAATGTGATGTCCTCCTGATTAACCACATCTTCGGAATGGTCAAAGTCCATCTGTCAATTTATCAAAAATATGTTCTATCTTTAATAAATAAACATCCTTTACACATTAAAGTCATTTACAATGGGATATTTACCGTGATTTGAGATTGAGTTTTCTAATATTGCTGTGCCTTCAGTTGTTCTGTGATCATGGTGCATGAAACTGTTCCGAAATATTGGAAACTCAAAACTCAAATCATGGTAAATATCCCACTGTAAATGACTTTACTGTTAATAACCATTATGGATTTAAAAGATTTATCTTTTACACATGTCATTGGGTAAATTCCTTGTATGAAAACCTTGATCAATTTAATTATCCTCTCAGTTAAGATTGTCTCTGTAATGAAAATGAATGAGGTAATTTACTCATAAATTCAGATTTTAGGTACATAGACCAAGTATGTTTAGGCTTTTTCATCTCACCTCCTCCTCCTCCACAGCATATATTGATCCACTGCTGGACCCAGGCCTCCCCCTGATAAGCGCCTTATTGGTTTTTATCTCATGGGGGGCAATGCCCATAATCCCCACGCTGGGCATACGGGTTGCGGATCGTCTAAAAATCCTCAACTGCCTGTAGGTAGGTACCTACTTAGTTTTGAGAGATCATGTTAATGTACATGATCATGTAATTAGGTACAACAACAAATCTCTACATATTTATAGAACAGTACCATCACTTAGAATTAGAACCTAAATAAACGTAGTAATGATAGGAAGTTGAACACATAATACTTATTAAAATGGTCATGGACAAATAAAATGGCATTGGTGATAGAAAATGCAGTGATTCAATAAAATAGTCCTAAAAGCGAGAATATTACAAAAACTTACACCCTCCAGAGACAGCGACTCATCTAGACTTGGATCCATATTGTATGAAATCAATTTAATGAAGATACAGAAACGTAGCACCTTAACTTTACATTTTATGTGCACTTTTGAATGATTACCACAAAAGGTTCAAATCACGCCGCCATTTTGGGTTGTCAAAAATTTTGCTCTTCCGAGCCAGTTGAAAACAAATCGACGCACTAGCTAAAATCGACTTTGGAGCATGGAAATAGTCCCAAGTTTCACGAAATTAATTCCAGACATAGATTGCACTGCACAGCTTAGATTAAAGTAATAAAAACATGTCACAAGGCAATTCTAATTATTTAAAGTAAATAAACAAGCACAGAAATATATGGCGCTTCTTTTGATTTTATACGTCACTTGATGCCAACTTTCAGAAACCAATTTCCGTAACAGAGTATAACTTATTAGTGATGCGATGGATAGAAAAAAACCAGCAAGATCATAGTAAAAATTATTACCCATTCACTCTTTTTCTGTGAGAAAGCTGAAAAGTCAGGCAATATTTTTCAAAAAGCATGCAGCCTCGTTTTCTTTATTTTCTTAACGGTCTGTGAACCATGAAGTTGACAAAAGTTTCCTCGAAACCCAAAAGAGGAATAAAGGCTCTCCCCCACAGGCGCGTTTGTATCGGTCGATAATATCGCATGCGTTATTGCGATATTGCATCCCGATTCCTTGCACACAGCTGCGTTTTTATCGTCCGATATTTCTAACACACGTTAGAAATATGCCCCCTGGGACCGCGCCTGTACGTGTGTACAGGACACGTACAAGTGCGGTCCCAGGGGGGTCGTCACGGGGGTCGTGACCACCAATAAGGTACAAAAAAAATTGGGTACTAGAAATTAAATTATTTCAAAGAAAAATTTATCCATCCTGCCTAACTACTATCTAAACAATAATGGTTACACACTGCGGCAAATATAAACGTGGCTCGCTCCGCTCGCGGGCATTATTTTTGCCTTAGGTATAGATGTGGTCCGGGGCTGAACCTTCGTTTGAGTTCAATATGCAAAACAATCTAACGAAACCACAAAACTTTCTGTGCATGGTCAAGTGCTCGATATCAGTTTTAATTTTCACTCCGCCCGTTGATGAATTAAAACTATGCTGTGCCCACAACTAGTCTATACATTAATGCATCTTTTAAAGGGCAATGTTTACGCTTGTACAAAATACTTAAAGTGAGTTGCGAAAATTATTAATAAATAAATTGGTTCTAACAAATAATTAAATCCTTTCTGTGCAAAAAGGTTTCCTACAATATCAGATTATCTAGTCTAGAGGACAAAAAAGCATGGGACGGGTTTTGCTTCAGCTCGAAAAACAACAACTAACAGACTTAAGGTTTCTTCGTCGCATCTTTACCTTAGCCAAGAAAATTACAATCAAATAATAGAAACCAATTAGAACTAGTATTTACATTTGAGATAACTGCAGACTGTTTTACACAATCTACAGATACCTAGCTCAACTGATGACTGACAGTTTAAATTTTCAGAGAATGTGTATTTCTCTTACCGCTATAACAGAAAATAATAAAAATAAAATAAATATCCAAATCAAAGGGGGCATCAATACAAAAAACGTGATTTTTTAGCTATTTTTGCTCTTTGTTTGTCAAGACTGTATCTCTTAAACTACAATAGGTGAATGGTTCCCATCACGTAGCGAGACGTTACGTAGTGAATTCCAGTCTATTGTTATGCGATTAAAATTTTTATGCTAATTATTCCCGTTTCGTAGCGAACTGCTGAAGTACAGTCAACAGAGTGGTTTAATCAATAAACGTGAAATCGAAATCTTGCCATAGAGCGCGTATCAGGCCCACCAAGGCCTAACTTGTGTGCCAAAATGAACACATTACTTTGTGTAATAATTAGAAATGTTTATCTAAAAGCAGCAGAATTAAAAATAGATAAGAGCCTATGGGTTGCTTTGGGATTGAAAAGAAAATGTGGGAGTGGCTTGAACACTTTTTTAGGATTTCGAAGATCGGAGATCAGTTTCGAAGCCCCTGTGGTCTCGCTTTTTCTGGCCTTTTTTCCGTCTATAATATCTCAGCAACTACAGCAGCAAATAAGTTGAAATTTAAAATAATAATACAATTCATGAGGCTGTAGTAAAAATTAAAAGAAAAAAAAAAAATTTAAATTTTCTGTAATATCGTGCGTGCGTGATGTCGAATTTTTAAAAGAGACCTGCTTGAAAATTACTGGTATATCTCTATCTATCTCTAAAATATTCAACCGGTGTTCAGATAAGCTTTTTCTTTTTGGAATATTTCAAAAATAAAAATAATAAATTGTTAAAATTGTGGTCACCAAGTCCCAAAATGTGAACAAAGGTACAATTTTTTTCAAATTTACATAAAGTGAAATATTTTCCGAACGGGACAAGTTTAAAAAAAATAAAGTAGTTTTCGATTGGCCTTGCCCTCTCGCACAAAAAAGTAGTTCTATTCTATCTTCAATTCAAGGATATCCACTCAATATGGGACAACCCTGTACGTATAGAATAGCTTTAATTTTTTTAATTTGGTTTATGGTTGCTTTTGTAACTTGAGTGAACTTGGTTCAACTCAAGTTCACTCAAGTTACAAAAGCAACCAGTTGAGTCCAGTTGAGTGAAACTAAATAAATCTTAGTTTTATTTTGTATATTTCAAACTCAACCTCCTTATATATTTTAATCGTAATCGTTCACAAATGTGTGTCAAACAAACCGTGATCCAGAAGAGCCGAACATAAAAGAAGAAGTAGTGATCCATTTATTTTTGTGAGTTTTTCTACTACTGCTACCAAAATGCCGATGAATTTACAAGGCGTAAGACAATACCTTAGTGAACTCAGAAACACCGGAGGTTTACACAAAGACCAGGCGGAAAAGTAAGGACATACCATTACCTACCGGTTCATACTCATTGTATTGCAAAACAGCTAAATTCTCGGAGCTTATATTCAAATCCAGCTGCCGAGGCCCCCTTTTATTGTATCTGAGGTTCCAGAAATTCCTATTCTCATACTCGTGACTAACGCAAAAGGTCTACTGAACTAACCACTCTGAACCTAACCATCATTTTGTACTTGTAGGTACACAACGTTTTTTACTCCTACTGCATGACCCAGGCATGCCAGCAAGGATCTCATAAATTACTAATTGAGCATTTTTATTATTCTGATGTTTACTAATTTTATTATTATTCTAGATACCGCAATGTTTTGACAGAAATTCTAAAATACCCAGAGGGAGAATTAGCGGAGAGTTTAAAAGCATTTATTGAAGCAAGTAAGTTATTGTCACCACTTACCATGTAAGTGTGTGCTTTAGCTTGTAGCTAAGATTCTATCCCTTTAGACGCTTATCTGAAATCTGAAATAACCTTAATACAAATTTCAATCCAGCTAAGAAATATGATGTGCAACATTAAACATTATCTACCTACATATATCTTGTTGAATATCTAAATTTATGTTTTCCAGTTGTGAACGAGAATGTCAGTCTAGTGATATCAAGACAGCTTCTTACCGATGTGAGCTCAGATCTGGCCCTGCTGCCGGATCCTGTGTCCCAGGAGGTGTCACACTTTGCGCTGGATGTTATCCAGCCAAGAGTGATTTCTTTTGAGGAGCAGGTATGGAAAATTTATGATATTGTTAATATAATGTTCAAATTTACATCTATTATAAATTGTAAAAATATAATAAAAATACTTTATTGGAATATTAATTAATAATGAACTATCTTTACTCAAATTCAATCTTTACTGGAACAATCAAATAAATAATTGCTATGAAAAATGTAGGAAAATTAGATTTACCTAGTTTAAGTTGTAGCACCCAACGGGGTTCATGTTTGATACAATACTTTTTTACCTAAGACCTATGTAACAACAAAAAGAAACAACCGAATAAATGATTCTTTAGGTTTCTAAACAATGTTTGTAAAACCAAACATTCAAAAATTGTCTCAAACCTACCATGTGTAAATAAATAATGCTAGACAATAATTGACACAGCGTTATCTAGCCCTTTGAATAAATAATCATATTTATTCGTAGATCTAAGATATCCCCAAGCTAAGCAGAGCTTGGGGCAAATCAATTATTACAGTAATTATTCACTTTCTTCATTAAAAACTTTTGTTTCCAAGCATTTCGGTATGGATGACGAGAAGACTCGACGAAGTTTAACAAACGCACGCCTAGCCTAGCAGAACCCTCCTCTTGGCCTCCTCGAAATTGTTTTTACCTAACTGCAGAATCAGCCCGAGGTAAGTATACTCGGAAACAATTTCGAGAAGGTGGCCATGTACGACGACAGGTCCTGGATCAATGACTTTGGTATTATCCAAATTCATGCCATGACCGATGTATTGTATGTATCTAGGCTGTGGCTAGGCCACCCAGCATCTGGTTCAGCTCCTCAAGCGACTCCGCCATTAAGACTATGTCATCAGCGAATCGCAGATGCGAGATGTAATTTCCGTTTATGTTAATGCCTTTCCAGTCCAGCGTCTTAAAAATATCTTCCAACGCACTCGTGAACAGTTTCGGGATATGACGTTCCCCTGTCTCACTCCTCTGCGCAATTGGATGGGTTTAGACTGCTGGCCTTGTACTTGGACATTCATGGTGGCGGCCTCGTAGTGACGTCTCAGCACCTCGATATAACGATAGTCTACTTGGCAACGCTGTAAGGATTCCAGAACAGCCCAGGTTTCGACGGAGTCGAAGGCGTTCTCATAGTCCACAAAAGCGAGACACAGAGGCTGGTTATACTCTTCAGACTTCTGTATAATCTGCCTTACTGTGTGAATGTGGTCTATCCATATCCTCCTCGGAACCCGGCCTGTTCCGGTGGCTGGAACTCGTCGAGTCTCCTGGCGAGACGATTCGTAACCACACGTGAGAACAGCTTATAGACGTGGCTCAGAAGTGTGATGGTTATATAGTTTTTAAGGAAGGTTTTATCTCCCTAAAAAAGAGCACCAACAAACTCCCGCTCCACGCCTTGGGAGTTCTCCTGTGAAGGATGGTGTTCAAGAGGTTCTGTAGGCAAGGGCTGGTCCACCAGTTCAAAGTCGCTCAGCGAGCTATGGAAAGAGCTATCCTCGGAGTTTCTCTGAAGGATAGAATTCGTAACAAATACTACATCCGACAGAGAACCAAAGTTATCGCCATAGCTCAAAGAATTAGCAAGCTGAAGTGGGCTGGCCATATCTCCCCGATCGAACCGACAACCGCTGGGGTAAACGTGTTCTCGAGTGGAGACCGCGACTCGGCAAACGTAGTGTAGGACGTCCTCCAGCCAGGTGGGATGACGATCTGCAAAAGACTGCAGGCAGATGCTGAATGCGGCAAGCTGAAGACAGGGCGCTATGGCGCTCATTGGGGGAGGCCTATGTCCAGCAGTGGACTAAGATAGGTTGATGATGATGGTGAATCACCTTGTTGATAAATCAAATATAATAATTTCAGGTCGCCAGCATTCGTCAACATTTAGCAGACATCTATGAACGCAACCAGAACTGGAAAGAGGCTGCAAATGTTCTTGTTGGGATACCACTAGAAACTGGACAAAAGTAAGTTTCTCTATCCATGTATTATTGTGGAGTGCCGGCTAACCATCCATGCCTATGCACCCAGTGTGACTATAATGTAGAGGTAAAGTTTAGATGTAGGAGATAATCTCTGGAACTATTGGTCTGATTTTATAAATTACTAGCTGCTGCCCGCAACTTTGCACATGCTTCTTAAGTACCCTACGTCCGTTCCCGGGATACCATTTACCTCCAAATTTCATTCAGATCTATTCAGCTGCTTAGACGTGAAAAGGTAACAGACAGTTACTTTCGAATTTATAATATTGGTATGGATTTTACTCATTGTTAGAGCTGCTACATTTTCCTTGAGCCTAGGTTTTATCCAGTTACCACATAAGCAAAGCTGCAAGCAGATGCGAGTAAAATATAAACACAAAACTACATAATAACTTGCCAAAAAATATAAAAGAATCCGCTAGCTTAACTGTTTTCATGAAAAGGCTCAAGAAATATGTAGTAAAGAATATGCCTGTAAAATAACAGCCTAGCATTATAATAACAACTGCACTGTAAACGTCAACCATAATAAATAAGTTTTAAAAGTATGTTTTTTTTATAATGTGACATGAATCTTTATTGACAAACAAAATTACAATTCAAAAATAAAAACAAATTAGAACTAGTATTTACAATTGAAACAATTAAGCTAACTGCAGACTGTTGCCAACAATCTACAGGTAGCTCAACTAAGTATGTTAGATAATAAGAAAAATCACATGTCTTTGTAAATAAATGTTTATTATGTTCTTTGAGAAAAAAATATCTTTAACCACAAATTAGCCACCCCAAATTTCCATTACTGATGTGATGGATGACACATTTATTTATAGCAATTTCACCTACTTGTTAAAATTGTATATAATTATACATTTCTATCTCTCCAGACAATACTCGGTGGACTACAAACTAGAGACCTACCTAAAGATAGCCCGTCTTTACCTAGAAGTCGACGACCCTGTGCAAGCAGAGGCATACGTCAACAGAGCCTCGTTGTTGCAAGCTGAGACCACGAATGAGCAACTGCAGATCTATTATAAGGTCTGCTATGCAAGGGTGTTGGATTACAGAAGGTGAGCATCTGATCCCTGACTGGATGAAAGCAACGTGACGCTTGCATTCAGTTAATTTGTCGTAGGCATAATTAGAATCAGTAAATTTTCTGGTTCTAGGGTGCTTTCCCATTTGCAGCGCGGAATTGACCAATAACAAATCATCGTCATCTCGCTGGTTCTTGATTGGGTCTATTTGGCTCCAGTTCGCATTGTGTCAGTGACGATGACAATGCACCATATAAGATGGTGTTAAAAATAAAACACAGGGCTGAGATGATATCAGTGATGTAAATCAAATGATTTTTAAGAAAAGACATGTGGTTTAAATCAATTGTTTTTTTCACTGCATTCAAATCAGAAAGGAGACAAAAATGTACGGACGGAGTGCCCAAATTAAGCTTCGGTGCACACATCCAATGTACCCATACCTGCTCTCCTGGTTGAGGATTAAGGGAAATTAATTATTTTCACGAATTTTCGTAGTTTCCTTCATACAACTAAAATTATGGCTCCATAATAAATGCTATTATTCTATGAACCAATATTTTAATTACACGGACTTAGAAGACTTCAAATATATTCATTGATTTATAATATTTTTTAATTTTTTTTTTACTCTTTTTATCTATTCATTTAATTAATTTATTTTGTATTTGTAATTTAGAAATAGAAAATGTAATATTGAGTAATGGAAAAATTTATATTTGCACGCCTATGTTAGGTAGAATATAACTGGGCCTATATAGTTTAAGACCTACATTGTTACATATACCAAACTAAATTAAACCTTTGAATCTACCTTTCGTACCTACCCATAAAAGTCTTAAAACTAGATAGACCAAAGCATAAACAAACAGCTTTAAATCAAATAAATCCAATTTAAATCAACATAAACGGATTTATTTGATTTTGAAAAAAATATCATGATTTGTAACAACCCTGCAAAAACCGTCCACTTAAGACACGCATAAAGTTGGTTCTGCCTGACCTACTTAGGCAGATAACACGTTGACATAATAAAGGAATGGAACCCTTCTAATTACAACATAACTGGCCAACCTGTAAAGTTTTTTACTAGCTGCTGCCCGCGGCTTCGCACGCGCTTTTCAAGTAGCCTAAGTCCGTCCCCGGGATACCATTTATCTCCATGCCAAATTTAATTAAGATCCGTTCTGCCGTTTAGGCGTGAAAAGTTAACACACAGAGTTACTTTCGGATTTATAATATTAGTGTGGAATTTTCGCAGGAAGTTCATTGAAGCCGCGCAGAGATACAATGAGCTCTCGTACAGAAACATCATCCACGAAGATGAAAGGATGACGTGCCTGAGAAATGCTCTTATTTGCACTGTTTTAGCCTCAGCTGGTGAGTAGATTTCCCTGCGTTTTATTATGCAACTTTATGTGCCTTTTCATATGTCCCGGTTGCCGGGTACTCGGCGGCGAAATGTATATACAAATTTATTAAATACACGTACCGTTTATTAATATATATAATTATGTTCGATATAGGGAACAAAACTTAATAAAATAGCCTTGGAGTTTGACTGGGTTTAATTTAGATAAGAAATTACAAGTTTTACAATGAATTTTTAGGAATTATTTGACATGGACTTCCTTTTGTGGTCGGTTTCGTTGGAATATGTTAGGTTGGTATATACAATGCGTGATTTCTCCGCGTGCAGCGTTCGTTGCTAATTTTAGAATATGACGTGATGTCTGGCCCTTGCATTAGGTTCTCGCCGATGTCGCGTCGTGGCTGCGGCGTTCTGTTGGCTAAATATGACGTGATTGATGTACCGGTAGGCTCCCGCTACAGACGCTTCAAACTGTGGTGCACTGATTGATGCAGACTTGTGGACCTTCTATAAGTAAAGGAATCTCCTTCGTTTTGATACAACTCACAGAAAAGTTTACGCGTTCGGATCGACGTAAACAATATATATTAAGGTGGTCCGTTTTTCATACATTTTTATTTTCCCAAATATGAGCGATGTGAGCATAATTATACAAATAAATCCAGATGTCTTTCCAGATAAGATGTAGGTACTACGTCTTTGTTGCAGTACATATGAGGAATATCAAGTAAGTCTTTCGGTTGGGGTTAGAGCGAATACAAATTAGGCGTTTTGAAGCACGTTTTAAAAATCGTCTGGATTGATCCATCCGTTCACATTCAAACGAGGATAGTTAGAAACGCGAGTTTGAATAGCTAGATGCGCGCGATTGGGTGTATAGGTAGGTTATACACAGGTGCGGATGTAGAATGAATTAATGAATGCTAATATTTTATTTGTAACTCAATTAACAAAAAAAAAATGTTTAAAAAATAAAATAAAGACAAAGCTCAGGTACTAGTTGTAAAAACGTTACAACCAACGCTGGTCTTCCGACCGAGCCTTTTGGTGACGTCACGGAAGATAACACAATGTAAGAAGACGTTGGTGACCAGCTGTGCGATTATTAAATCACACATCCTGTGTTGACATTTGAAAGCCCTTTGAATGGCCTTCGTTATTTGCAATTGTATGGCGAAGGCCACTGAAATGTCTTTCAAGGCCTTTTCACAGCAGATGTTTTTATGAACGCACGTTACCAAACTCTTCACCGTCAATCTGGAATCGCCGTTACTGACAATATTCTCTATGATTATACCAATGAGTTTCACTCATTCTACTGCTTTACATTTACTGCCGAATGCAACTACACGCTCGAAAAAGTCTCCTTTCAAGCAAAGAAACGATGAATCAAAACCACAATTCATTATGTGCTACGTCTTAAAATTTCCAAAAATTACGCTTATTTGGTTTCAGCCTAAATAGAAAACTAATAATCTAATATTTAATTGACAGGCCAACAGCGCTCGCGAATGCTGGCAACACTGTTCAAGGACGAGCGCTGCCAGCAGCTGCCCGCCTACGCTATCCTCGAGAAGATGTACCTGGACCGCATCATCCGACGCGCTGAGCTACACGAGTTTGAAGCGCTCATGCAGACACATCAGAAGGTAACGTATTATTGTTTATACAGAAACCTTGACGATCGTGGCGTAAGAATCGACCCCTCAGCCCGTGAAGGAAGGAAGAATTATCAGAGGAAGGACAGCTTCGCTCTGTTTATTTTTAACACCTTTACAGCAGTTTTCGTTTCAGACAAATAAATTTGTGACAGATTATTTACAGATAATAAATTAATACGAAAAGCAATCACAAACCCGCCTACCAAGCGGGGTTATTATCGCACAACCCCCCGTTGTTTGTGGGAGGCATATTCAACAGTGGATGACATGTGTGCTGATGACTCTTGATAGGATCCAATCAGGTTTTGAGAAATCCTACCCAGACATTGGTTTTGAGCTACGCTGGTTAGCAAACTAGTTTCATGCTTTCATATTGTGATCACTGACGCGGCCACGAAAACTTTTAAATGTCGTGATAAATGTGGAACGGAAGAGTATAGCGTGATTGGTCAATTCCGGTCTAAACTGCTTCAATGGACATGCACCTTAGTAGACTATGAATATGTGTACAACCCGCGTGTAATGTTCCTGAAGTTGCAGGCACCTTTAGGCTGCGGTAAACGCATGCATGTTGGTCACCTTGGTCAATAAATGTTGAACCAACCGACTTAAACTAATTTTAATTTTCCAGGCTCAAACCCAGTACGGCACATCAATCCTCGACCGCGCAGTATTCGAGCACAACCTCCTATCAGCCAGCAAGTTGTACAACAACATCACATTTGAGGAACTCGGGGCGTTGCTAGAAACTCCTCCGTTAAAAGCCGAGCGTATAGCCAGTCATATGATCAGCGAGGGACGCATGAACGGATATATTGATCAGATATACTCTGTGGTGCATTTTGAGAGTAAGTCACATCACATTCCAACTAGTCCTACGTTTAAACTTGGGACGATAGTAGAAACTCTGCCTTAAAATTAAAAGCCAAGCGTACCTATAGCCAGCTATATGATCGCAGGGACGCATGAACGGATACATTGATCATTAGACCATTTAAAAAAGTTTATTGTCAGATATACACGGTGTGCATTTGGAAAGTGATGCTTTATGGTCGATTTAGTTTATAGTTGAGCGCAGCTTTGTCACATTTACCTATGCCAGAACGACGACGATCTGTGTACACCACGTGTGGGCAAAGGTCCTATGGCGTAGAATGTTGCGGGTACGATTCCCGACGTAGATGAATCTTCAAATAATGATTTGGGTAGAGTATTCTCTAAAATTACGTACGGGCCTCTGCCCGCCGCTTCGCTTATATAATACCTGGATAAAACGTAGCTTACAATTTCTCAGAGTGCTGACTCTTGCCTAGAGTTTGATATACCATAGTCACAGAATGTTAAAAATGGTTCCAGAGATTATCTACTTGCAAACTTTGAAGAGTGTTAAATTTCCTCTTGTATTTCCAGCCCGAGAAATCCTGCCGCAATGGGACAAGCAGATCCAAAGCCTATGTTACCAAGTAAACAGTCTGATTGAAAAGATCGCTGCCGCGGAGCCAGAGTGGATGGCCAAACTCATGGAGGAGGAGATGATACAGTGATTGTTGTACTAGTCTAGTTTATAACTATTTTATATTCTTAATTACAAACCTGCAAGCTACTTCTAGTTTTGTTATGGAGTAGTTGACCCAACAGACTACTATGTCCTGTCCACCAAAAATTAATTTTCGGGGCCTTTTCCGTCACTTACTATCTGCGCCTGGGACTATTTCCTATTATATTACGAACATTTGAATACCATTTTACTTAGGAAAATGTTTTTATGACATTATAGCCATCACATACACGCAGACACATTTTTAATTAAAATATTTATGAGCGTTTTTACGACTTCCATGCGCAGTTTGGCTCAAAAACAGTATTTTTCAAACCCGTTAATATCATGAACCACTTATCTTACGCTAATATTATTATTTTTTTTGAAATGGCAATGGCCTTTATTAACAAAGAAAATTACAATCAAATTATAACTTAGTATTTACAATTGAAACAATTAAGCTAACTGCAGACTGTTGCAAACAATCTACAGGTAGCTCAACTGATCCATATCAATACCAGTCGGAAGCGTCCCCAAGACGCTGGCTGCATTGCCCCGCTGTATGGCAATGCTGATGCGCTGCGCCAGATATCCGCCAGCTCTCGGGTCACGCGTCGCGTCGACCAGACGCTCAGATAACTTTTTGAAAACCCGGAGAGCCTCGGTACCCCACGGACCCTAGGGTCTCGACCCCAAAGGGAGCAAATATGTAGGCTCTGTCGAGACCTGCATATTTGCGTCTCTTGAGATCCTCGGCCAAATCTGCCGCCGCACCAGCCCTTACGGATGTCCTCGGAAGATGGGAAGGCGCAAGTGTGTCGACGCATGTAGCGTCCCACACAATGGGCCTCCCCAACTCCCATGGGACTAGTGTCATGCCGTCAGGCCTCTTACCATCGTCACGCAACAGACCATTCGGTTCGAGAATAGCTGGTACGTTAGCGGTGACAATATTAATTAATAATAGTTTTAGGAAATTTCGTTGTCCAAATACTTAGATAAGAAAATATTTCGATTAATATAGTATTTACGCGTTCTATCAAGATAACTTGTTAGAGGTTCCCTTAATTTCCCTTTCAGCATCAGTTTCGAAGCTCAAAATATTATGAAAATACTGATATATCTAATTAACAAAAAAATTATATCCAATCAATAAGATCCTTGCGAAAATAGTTATAAAGATGTTTGGTTTTGGTATCGTATTATGAGAAATTAAAATAAAAAAAATGTGAATTATTACGAATTTTAAATGATTTTTTCACCGTTAAACCTTATTTATTCTACCTAACGGCCTTTATAATTTCGTAAATCTGCCACAGGTATTCATCTTGGTCGTTAATGCATCAATACAGACAAAGATCGTATACGCTTACGTCTCCTGAAGGCCTACTTCAATTATCCAAAATACGCAACAGATTGTTTTCGTTTCGTTTTTTTTTTGTGCAAATTGGTGCTCGTATTCGTTGGGTATAGAGTACACCAATTGGGCGAGCATAACACGAAATTTCGGGTTGGAGAATTAATAGATGACCAATTCTACCAGTAGGCCAAGCACGGGGATTGTTCTCTAGGGTAGAATAGACAATAATGACATCGCATCGTCATACATTGCGTACATTATTGAAGTTTACGGAATTAATTTCAAATAATTTACGCATTCGATGACAAAGTGACGTAATTATTTTCTATTCTATTCTACTCATGCTCTACGGATCATCTCATTAATACTTCACTCAACGAAAATTAAAGAAAACTCTCGGCAAAATAATTCATTAACAGACAAAAATCATCACTAACCAAATTATATTATCAGAACCATTTACGACGAGGCCGCAGTTCCCGTTCCCGAAAGGTGAAAACGGAACACTATTACTAAGCCTCCGCTGTCCGTCCGTGCGTCTGTCACAGGGCTCTATCTCAAGAACCGCTTACGGTTCATTCAACTTTTAACTGCCTACCTCTTATGGTAGACAGTTGAAATTTTCAGAGAATGTGTATTTCTCTTGCCGCTAGAACAACAAAAAATAAAAATCAAAATTAAAGGGTGCATACAAAAATCGTGATTTTTTTGCTCTTAATTCGTCAAGGCTGTATGTATCTCTTGAACTACAATAGGTAGGCACATGAAACTTTCTATAAATAAGTAACACTTCAACTGAAATAACAACAAATACTAAAAATAAAATAAATGTGAAAATATAAAGGGGTCTCCGAACAAGCGAAAATTTGATGACCCTTCGTGTGCGAGTCGACTAGCACTTAGCGGATTATTTACTTTTCATATTGCTTAGCAGTTTGTATTTTTGAAGGATGTGGAGCGGGAATAGTTTATTTAGCAATGAAAGAGAACATGTTGATTCCAACAGACTATTCATTTATTACCATTCAATAGGACATAACACCATAGGTGCTTATTTACAAGTAACTGGGAGATATGATTTAATTAGATATATAATAACAAGGGAGGCTCACGCCGCGTGCTTTACGTAATACATTACAACGCTACATAACACGTAAGAACCGAGGGCACGCCTCGGTCCACTGCGGCAACGCTACACATAGGCGATGACGCGTTTTCAACGCTCAAAGACACTAAAGACAATACATAGATAATAGCAAGGTGATTATGTGTATGCTGTTTGATGCGGCATGTATTATCTACAAGACTACAAGCAGAGTGCGCCACTTAGGGCGCGAGGTCGAGGGCCAGGCCGACCTTGTGGCCGCCGCCGTTGAAGTTCTGTCCATCAATGCAGCAAGACAAAGTGATGGTAACGCCTAAAACAACCAAAAATTACACTTAATACTTATTTTTTGAGTGATAATTCAGTTCTGGTTATCTTATCTATCAGTCATGCGAAACAGATATCCAAAAAGTCAAATGACGTTTTTGCAGTCTTATTTTTTTGACATTACTTGAATTTAGAATAATCTTCGAGAATGCACATAGTTTAGTGTAGTAACTTCGCATTCAAGGTTGATAAAAATGATGAATTAAAAAGAAAAATTTGTAATGAATGTATGAAAGAAACTACGGGAAAATAATTAATTTCAGAGGATTCCCTGAATCCTCAACCAGGAGAGCAATTATGGGTACATTGGGTGTGTGCACCGAAGCTTAATTTGGGCACTCTGTACATTATTATATTTTTGAAATCTTTCTGTTTCACATGATTTCTAGAAAAAAATTTGATTTAAATCCTCTCAACCCTGTTCACATTAGCATTGCACTTTCAAATTTGTACATTTTGCTACTTCTGTAATATAAAATAGACTAATCCCCACTAGTATTTAGACCCCTGACTTCAACTAGCATCTTACTCACCAGGCTTTAACTTCTGTTGGTATCCCAATCCAATGAGAGCCTTGTTGTTGATCTTCGCATGCAGAGACGCATCGGGGTCCATCTGGTACTTGAAACCTACTCCGAAATTCGTATCGGCAGCTCCGGCAGTCCAGTTCATGCTGATACCGCAGTTAATTTTATCTGACACCTTCTGGAAGATGGAGCCACCGAAGTCCTTGCCGTTGTCACTAGAACAACAAGATATTTTTATCAATATATGTATGTATTACAGACCAAGCTCTTTATTTGTATATATGAATGAGTAAATACATATTTTTTAAAGATTATGCAATGCAGTCTCATCTGGTATCCCTAACTCAAACTCTGCTTACTTTGGATTGAGATGATGCTACACAAAATGTATTTTATAGACATATAATTTTTAGCATTATTTAATATATTGCAAATTAAAACATTGTGCAGATGCTAACACTAACAGTAGCATCAGTAGCGTAAAATCTATAGACATCTTTTAGCAAATAACTTTTCATTGTCCCAGATGAGTTATATCTCACGCATTGAAGCCAGGGTCAATTGCACTATATTGTATCCTGTGCTGCCCAGCTTCAACTAGAACAATCTAGCTACTGTATGATTCAAGAGTCACATCTTTGCAAAGCTTTAGTTAGAACAAGGTTTGTGTTATGCAATCAAGTACTTAATTCAATACCTATGATATGTCGGGCAATCAATTGAAATGCTCTACCTTCTAATTAAGTATTTATACAGGGTAGCCTTTCTAAGAAATTCAATAGAGGTTCATAAAGCAGCCCATAGGTATAATGGTCTCTATGCATTGTACTGTATTATTATTAAGTACTGGTGTGCAAGAATGATGAGGGGGGAGGGGACTTTATCATAATTTTTTACTATTATTAGCTTCTCCTGTAAATTATAAGGTAAAATACTTACACATTGGTGTGGAGGGCAAAGTCTTTGGACTTGTAACCAAGTGCAAAGTTGTTCTTGTTGAACTTGGCATTCTTTGAGTCGAACTGTGAGTTGAACCCGCCTAGCCAGCCTTTATGGTGAAGTACAGCAGACACATCAACGATGGGACCTCCCATGTCGAGGTCCAACATGGTGTTGATGGCAACAGTCTCTCTGGCAAAAGCGGTCTTCAACTTGCCAGTCTTGGCTCTGAAAGCAAACTTTTGTTAACCTCAAAATACACTAAAATGTGTATTCTATAATTTTCTCTGTGTGTTTCTCTAGTTGGAAATTATCTAGTTTCAAATAACAATCATTGTCATAAACTATACATATCTTAAACATTAACGGAAGAGTTCAATTTGAATTTTTAACTGCATGATTTTAACAGGACTAAGACAACACAGTAACAAAAATGGCAAATAGCACTTGCAGATGTCGCTTTGATTTGATCATCATTCAAGTGTGTTGTGTCCAATCAAGTCAGTTATACCTCAGCAGTTATAAAAACCTCGGACGCAAGACTCCTTTACTCCATTATGAAGGTTAATAAACCTTATTATGATTTATCTTAGCTGTCTAAATTTAACTGTAACTGCATTTTACCAAGCTCTGATGCTTACAAAGTTGCCTTACCCTGTCTGTGGTGCGAAGGTGCCCTCAAGCGTGACAGAGAGCCCTGCAGCAAGCTTGTCTGTGATGGTAATATCAGTTCCAAGCGTGTTATCTGTGTTCCATTTTTCTGTGAATGAAAGACCATAGTCTTTCACACTGTATTTAGATGACAGGTTCCCAGTAACCTAAAACCAAAATTCAAGCATCATTTACTTGTCTCATACTTTGCCTAATTTCTCACATACCTTTCAAAATAAATAATAATGGTGATTCTGCAGGTTAAATTGCTAAAAATATTGGTTCATTATTTTACCTTGCCACTCTCATGGTTGGAGTTGATACCACTGGTGAATTCAACACCGGCCTCACTCTTGGTTTTCAGGTCAAGTTTGTACATGCCAAAGTGATATCCTTTGCTGAAGACATCATTGGCCTCCTTGCCAAGATCTCCATAAGAGGGAGACTTCGCTGCCGCTTCCGCCATTCCCTACGAAATACATAAGATGAATATGTTGTTTACAAAAGGTGATAACTAAAAATGTGTCAAATGATGACCTTTATATATTATCAGATGTATGAAGCGAGAAATGATCAGTGCCAGCTATGTCAGGGTCACTACCGACTAGACGCAGTACACAATCCACTTTCAGTCATAGTATTACATAACATCCAGGTATTATGGCTAAGTTCTAACCCCTAAATATTCATGAACCGAAAATACATTGTTTCAAGTTCCTAATCAGATGACCGTAAACTTGACCTTTGGGTAGCGCAAACGGTGCCGAAGTCCTCAAGTTCGAAATCACATGCGTGGATACCAATGACGTTCCACCTTTGCAAACACCATCTCATCGTGCGCGCATTTCAGGCTTTACGTTTATTTAGGATAAATGGGTTATTTTTGTAGAATAGTAGCTGACATAAATACATAAAACCGAGTAAAAAGGCTGAATGATATCGAATAAGCCCTGTAAAACCGGCTCAAGGCACTGGCACCTTTCTCAAACGCTATGGAGAAACCTGTCTGTGAAAGTTAATTCTGATGAAAGGATGACAAATACTCACTTTGTGGTTATTTGATTCACTAAAATAAACTTATTTGGATAGGATCAAGGCAATTTCGCCAAGAATCCAAAAATTTTGCTGCTCTGCTCAACCAACACCACACCACAAGACAACTTTAGTTTAAACAGGTCACCGAGTGAGGGCGCTCAATGTAGCGGAAAGAGCAATATAGATTTTCTCTCATTATAGGTTTTTTATCAATAAAACAACCCATTCAGGCTTTCTAGCTTTTAAAAAAATACAAGAAATTATTTTACATATTTTTCAAATGATTTTAGTCACCAAATAGTTTCAAATTATATAGTTTTCATAGAAACAAACAGTTAATTTATTGCACCATGACAGTGACGTAGAAATGAGAAAGTCAGGGCAGTTTTTATTTCACAGCATTTTACGGAAAACCTTGAAACATTTCGAGGAAAAGTCGTGAAAAGCTTCTTAAAATTAATGGAACAATTTTTTTTTTTACAAGACAAAGCCCCTGATTTAATGTTGCAAAAATAAGCTGTCCTGCCTGCTAGGTACCTTTTCTAAAGAGTATAAAGCCTCTCCCCAACACGCACATTTTTATCGCGCAATAATATAGCATGCATTACATCTTCGATCAAATATAACTGATCGAAGCATTGCATAATCAATAAATTTTGTAACGCATACGTTTCTACACACTGCTGCGATATAATCGACGCATTAGAAGTATGGCGAATATCGCCATAACGCATGCGATATTATCGGGTGATAAAACGCGCCTGTGGGGGAGCGCAGACGTCTATGGTAAGACCACAAAGTACTTTTGTATAACGGGAAAGGTAAGACTCTCCGTAGGTCTTCGATCATATTTGATCGAAGCCGTAGATATTTTATTTCTCTTGGGGTAAGACGACGACGCGACGACGACTTGTCTCATGCATGATATTTGCCCTAAGTCTGCGTCTTAAGTCTTATGATGTGTTGGCATCTTTGCTATTAGCCTCAATATCTTGTCAATTAATTTGTTCTTATCCTGTTGTCTTTCTTTCTTTTTATGTTCCGTTCGTTTAGCCCCTTGTGTAGCCTATACAAGGGGCTAAACGAAGTGGCGTAGCTACCTTGGGTGGTACCCGGTGCGGAAGTTGGTGGTGTCACCCCATCGAAAGTAAAATCAATAAATTTTATATGATAAAGGACATGGACTATTTATTATTATTGAAGAAATAACAAAACACAATAATAACTAAGACAGAAAAGGAATTGTTAAACAATTAAAATTTCTTCTTTCTAGCTTTGACAGCTGCAAACTCAGCAATAACTTCATTGAAATTTATATTTTGTACCTATTGCCTCGTGTTCGATGGCTAATATACTAAGATTGCTAAGCCGCGATTGGGTCATTGTTGCCCGCAAATAGTTTTTTATTCATATTAATTTACTGAAACTCCTCTCACATGAAGCTACGGACACGCAAACCGTCATGAACAATTTCAGTGCAATCATAAGATTCTTTTTAATCTTCACAAAACAGCATTTAAGTTTCTAAAATATATATTTCTTCTTTTTATTATCTATCACTATAGAATATTACACGTTTAACAATCCATGCCAGCCAAACACAACACACTTCACGAAACAAATGAAAAATGTTGCAATGAGACGTCAAAGATCGCGAGTATGGGATAGGGAATCCTCCACGACAGCATCAGGCTCTTTTGCGGGAATCCCCGAATTATACATAGAGCTGAGCTAGTGCTAGTGGAGGAATCCCCGAAAAATAAATTTTTGTGCCAGCGATTTTTTTTTTGTTTGTATATTGTTCTTAAAGTTGAGAGACCGGGTGGGTGTCACCCCAAGAAAGGTGACACCCGGTGCGGCCCGCCCCCGCCGCCCCCCCTTTGCTACGCCACTGTGTGTAGGTGGGTACATGCCTACTCTCTTCTTAATTTGTTTTTTATCATCTGAGTATTTTTGTATTGTATGTTTAATTTATTGTTTGTAAGTTATGTACTATTTCTGTTCTGCACTGTATCAGGGTTGTGTTCGCTAATAAATGTTTCTCTATCTCTATGTATTAGGTACAAAGAGAAACAAGATCCGTCAAGTGCGAGTGTGACTCGCTCGCCGAGGGTTTCGAACGGTTGTCAAGTATATCAATATGTATTAGCTACTGGTTAGAGACTTTGCTATTTGATGAATACCAAAAAAATAATGGTACCTACATTTCAGATGTATCGGTTTGCAAACTTCAGAGTAGAGTATAGAGGGAAATACTAAAATTTTCGTCTTTTTTCAAAATATTTCAAAAAGTATGAAACCTACAGAAATTTGCAAAACTGTTTTGAGATGTACAAACCGGTACCTTTTATTTGATACCCCACTCGGTGAGGTAGCCCCCCTTTTGAAAATTATTCCTCCCTTTTTGACCATTTTCAAAAAGTCACTTGCAAAGCTTGCGATGTTGCCGTTGCACATCTCACTGCTGGTACCTACAGGAAATCTTTTCGGTATCTACCTAGCTAGGTACTTTCTGTACCTATTGTTAAAGAAAATGGCCTACACTATGTGTGTTGACTTGAGTTTACTGCAATGCACACTGTTGCTAACAATAAGATAGACGAATCAACACAACAGCTCGAAATTAATATCAATCGGAAGCGTCCCCAAGACACTGGCTGCATTGCTGCCCCGCTGTATGGCAATGCTGATGCGCTGCGTTAGATACTCACCAGCTCTGCTCTACATAAAATAACTTATCTTGTTCACCTACATATTCGAACGCGCAAACGAGGGGTTCCTCATCTTCTTCGTCTTCGTCATTCAAATCGCGAGCACCACAAGGGCATGATATTCTTTCTCCACTTTCGTCAGTACAGACCACCATTTCTCCAAGTGTGCCATCCTGTTTTTTATTAATTCTTATCTTAGGCACTTAGGGGAGGGTGGGGGTATCACGGCAACGGATGATGGCGAATGAACCGGTTCAGCTATGTTAGAAAATTATAGGAGATATTTCGAATGATGCAATCGAGAGTCGAGAGCCCGAACCTAGTGTCAAACAGAAAGTACCAAAGTGAGGACGCGCTTGCTGTACAAGGTAAGTAAATTAAAAGACTAAAAAATTTCATCTTGTTTTTGTGTAAAATTGGATGTGTGTGTCGTATTGTAAGAACAACATAGAACTTTGGTGTTTTTTTTTTGTGAAATAACGTTTAATTACAAATTATTTTGAAGTACTCGTATCGTGCACCACATGGTTCTAACCTCAAATTAAATATTTCTTTTGCGTTTTTGGGCGTGTCGGCTAGTGGTGGACGATTTGAGAAGGGTAATCTAGAACGTTCCTAGTTACCCCTAAACAATTATTGTATTGGATCTTGAAAATTTAATTTATAATTTATAGCTGACAGTCTAATACAATAAAAACACTATTTACTTAAGTATATGAATCTGTTTCAGAGCTTATTTTTGTACATAGCTGTTTAAAGACCGATGTGTCGCTAAGGCGAAGTCCGCCTGCAACGCAGGATGTTGCTGGTTCGATTCCCGCCTTGGGACAACTGTTGTGCAAATATTTGTTCCGGGTGTTCTGGGTATTCTCTATGTATAACAAAAAAAAAACACCTAACATTCGTTACCCACGTGGCGTAGGGTAATCTCGGATCTTCTAAAATGTATCACTGTTGATTATGAAAACATGAGGCTGATTAGTTAAACTAAAGAATTAATAATACATAGCTTTTGTAACTTAATTTGGTAGCATTTTATTCCAGTTGTCCCTTAGGTGTTCGCAATTACCCCACTCTCCCCTACTCATTTAATTCTGGTACCTCGTACCTACTATAGACCTAACAGTTAAACGGCGTGCAAGGAACGATTCTATCCTGGGTCGGTGTTGCCCAGGGCGAAACTGGCGCCTGTCTATTATAGCGGACTCACGTATTCTGTGGACATGCAAAGAGCCGCTAGCAAGGTTTAAATTCTAAGATTAGCAGGTGATGGGAGTAAGTAATAAACTAAAGGAGACGATCTACGAAATACCAAAAGTATAATGCCGAAATGCTTACTTGGTTTATACATGGCACTTTTTCTTCGGCTTTTACTGTAATAAATAGATCCTGGAGTATCTCAAAATAAACCCTTTTCGTAAAACTAAATAAATAATCAAAGGCTGACATAATTATAACTAAAAAACATTAAAATATATTGTCTTTATACAAAATAGTGCCAAAGAAAATGCCTCTAGATTTTGAAATTTATATAAATCTATAAGGCTTTGCTACAGCTATGTAGGTCCTACCTAGTTGATTTAGCCATATTTAGACTTTTTAATCGGTAGGTGAAAAGTAAGGAATGTCCTTACTTTTCAGATGGTCGGTAGGTCCTTTTGTGGCCCTTTTAAAACAACAGAGACTTCGATCTTTATCGTCGTTCAGAGATCGCACCTAATTGTTTACAATGTAAGTATTTTCGCCCACGAATCTTCGAGTCTCAGAAACGTAATAACATCAAACAATACAAATAGGTTGGTATGTCTGCATCATGGATGCTTCGCGAGATTGACCGTCCCAGTTCTCGAACGCTCTGGTCTGCGCCAGTCTTAATATAGACGCAAATCTTGGCGCTCACTCTCTCACTAATCTTCACTTTAACTTCACACTGAATTATAGAGTGTTGAAGGAAGTTCGTTTAAAAAATTGTCGTGACAATGAGCAGCCATTACGATGTGCTACAAAATGATAAATACGGAAGGTATCTCGTTGCGAATAAAGATTTGTGTGCCGGTGACTTGATATTTACGGATACGCCGTTCGCTGTTGGACCTAAACCAGGCAAGTATCAAGCATTTTCACCTCTATGTAACTAGAAGACTGGGTTGAGCTTCGTGTTTAGCTAACTAGAGTTCGTTAGGGTAGGTTAGGACCTGACCTAGCTATAAATACTCGTAGATCTAAATTCTTAAAATCACGCTCATTTTAAGAGGGTTGCTTTAGCAGATTTGTTCTTCAAACTAGACCTAAATCTTACTCAGATGCCCCCGAGGTAAAAAACTTGAATTAGTAGATAAATTAAATTAAACATAATTTTTTTGGTTCCTTTAAAGTGAAAACAAAAAAATACGATAAAAATAACATGAAAGTGCACTGTTTCGGACATAATTTGGTCTCGACCAAATTATGTCTCCTGTCTGTGTTCCTAAGATCTCGATCTTAGGAACCCTGTGGTCTATTGAAAATATTGAAATGACTTATGATGTCCATTGTTAAGTTAAGCAGTGTTTTGTTTAGACGAGTTAACTAGTCAGAGATTTAGGTCACTCCAACAAAATCTGATAGAAGTTTCTGAACCCAATTAAACTGCACCATACTTTATCCCCATTTAAACTCCCACAGACACCCCACCACTATGCCTCGGCTGCTACTGCCCAGTGGAGAACACCCTCTGCTCTCGATGCGGCTGGCCGGCTTGCAGCCCCGAATGCGAAGCCTCCCCGCAGCACGCAGGGGAATGCGTGGTCTTCGCGGCCTCCGGAGTCAGATTCCACCCGGTGGAAGACTGGACCGCTTGCACGCCGCAACTTGACTGCATCACTCCGTTGAGGCAAGGGATTTATCTATCTATACTTATAATAAAAATGTAACAGATCCAATTCTGCACATTGAAGTGTTTTTTTGCACACCGTTTCTTAATAATATAGAAACTGTGGTCAAATGTGAATACCTAATTTGTCGGCAGGTATGGCAATCGCGAACCAAGTCGGGGGTACAGCTAGTGATAAATAAAATTAATAATTAATAATGCTGGAAAATCCACACAACATCATATAGCCCTAAAGTACCTAGAGCTTGTATTATGGGTACATTATAAACTAGATATCTACATAATCTAAAAAAGTCATACGAGATCGTGCCATATGAATGACACAGGAGGATAAAATTAAATGGTCTCCCCGTATACCCGTCCCGTGATGTTTATTCGATCAATAAGTAAATTCAAGGTACAGTAAGAAGTACGAAATCAAAAGCTCTGCTATTTGGAAAAACTTGACTCCGACACCCATTACTCTACCCCGTTTTAAGGACTTTTTGCCTTACATTTCTCAAAGCAAAATGGTCCAAACTAACCAGAGCTAAAACAAAACCAGACATAATTCTTACAGGATGCTTCTAGCGAAAGAAAAAGACCCAGACCGTTGGCAGCGCGAGCTCGATGCCATGGAGACCCACACCTCAGCTCGTCAACAACGCTCGACCTGGGGCGTCGACCAGGTCAACGTGGCCGACTTTCTTGTAGACCATTGCAAGCTAGGCAGTCGGTTTGACAAGGAGCTGGTGCAGCGAGTTTGTGGTATTCTTGAGGTACCGTCGCAAGACACTACACAAAACACAACACACACGCATCTGAAGCATCTTTTGGGAAAGACACAGGTGCGTTGAATTACTTCATTGGCCTTTCTTTACAGCATTTTATTTTCGTAAGAGATTACCATCATAATACCATTATAATTAACCCCTGGTGCTTGACCCTCCCACTCCTGGGCTATATGCATAGGCTTTGTGGCTGCTGAACAGGGCAAGACCATCACATGCGCAAACATCTTCCAATAATCCTATAAACCTTAAACTACCTACTTCTAGTTTCAAGGCTTTTGGAAGATTGTCTCTGTTCGGCTATTTATGTTCTTGACTCTACAATTTACATGTAGAGCCTTCTATAGATACGTAACTGAAGAAACGGTTTAGGTATCTCCTTCTATCCCTACCTACCTAAAATGTTCTTACCTAAACCGTATCATATTTAAAATCATCGGCCTAAACGCGGTTAAAAGAACTATGGAGCTGGTTCAAACCCTCCTAAAACCTCCACCCTAAAAATCTACCATATCCGATCTATATACTAGTCTCTCTAACTCGATACAATACAATACACTTTATTGCACACCACAAAAAAAAAACAAAAAAAGATACAGGAAAGAGAGAAAACAAAGTTGCACAATGGGCGGCCTTATCGTTAAGAGCAATCTCTTCCAGACAACCTTGGGATGGACACGAAGCAGTTGTACACGTATAGACGATGGCGTATTGCTTAAATATACAATACATTCAATACATACCTAGTCTAAAACACATGTACTGTATTAATACATACCTACCAAGTTTTAAAAAAAAGAAGCTAAAAAAGAAAAATACTTACAATTTATGACTGAAGAAAGGTAGTGTTCATAAACCATATTCTTAAATACATGGAGAGACTTTGCGTGTCTTATAGTAGTAGGTAGCGCATTCCACAGCTTTGTGGCATGCATGGAGACGGAGAGCTATGGGCGTGGCAGGAGCGGGTTGTCAGTGAGAGGGTGTTGGTAGAACGAAGTGAACGGGAATGGGTTTGGTGGTATGATGTACTCAAAGCGTTCCTTAAGGTAACGTGGAGGATTAGGGATGAAAAGGATGGAGTATAAAAGGGAGAGAAAGTGTGCGTTCTGCGAAGGCGGATTGGCAACCATATAGGCTTATTGCGGTACTCGGTAATGTGGTCATACTTGCGCAGACCGAAGATGAAGCGTATGCAGAAGTTTTGAAGCCGCTCAAGCCTGTCAAGCTGCATTTGGGTAAGATCGGGATAGCTGGCGTCGGCGTTGTCAAGGATAGGGAGCAGGAGTGACTGGGCGAACGCAATTTTGGTAGACGTCGGCAGGAAGTTACGTAAACTCTTAAGGGAGGCAGCCGACGCAAAAATCTTACGCATTACCTCTACCAATTGTGTTACCCACGAGAATTGCCTATCCATGAAAATACCCAGATGTTTAACGCTCTTACTAATTTGGATTGGTATGTATTATTATTTATTGGTTGCCAAAAAGATCTACCCTTGCTATATTCTCGAGCTCCCAATAATAATGACTTGGGTTTTTGAGGGATTCATTTTCAACCCATGCGAACCACTCCACTCCAGGATAGTTTTAAGATCGGAGTTGGTCTTATCGATAGCTTCACATATCCGTTCTACAGGAGCCTGGGTATAGATTTGTAAGTCATCTGCGTAAAGGTGGTAGGAAGAAGATAGCTATTTGGAGATAGAGTTGATAAAGATAGAAAAAAGAAGAGGGGATAAAACGCCGCCCTGAGGTACACCGGCACTCAATTGACACCATGAAGAAGATTTGTCGTCAA
Organism: Eupithecia inturbata; assembly: GCA_963662085.1. Taxonomy (NCBI): domain Eukaryota; kingdom Metazoa; phylum Arthropoda; class Insecta; order Lepidoptera; family Geometridae; genus Eupithecia; species Eupithecia inturbata. Next base: position 9,963,011 of record OY759195.1, read on the forward strand.
TAGTAACACGTTACGACCTAAAAGGTAACTACAAAACTAGTGAACTACTTATGGTGATATGTTAAGGGAGCGCAGGATCTCGATGTGGAATGTTCCGCGTCTTTTTATACGGAATTTATATTACTTTTCGATTTGTGATTTGATCTTCCTTCAATAAATATTGCTTACAAATATATCTGAAACTCGACGCCAAGCGAGTTTTAGTTTTTTGTGTCGTGGTTTGTTTACAAACATTCTACATCGAATTTGGTTAGTGTAGTGTGTTGAACCTATCAGTCGATTTAAAAATTCATGATACAAAGTCAAAGTCAAGTAAAAAACTCTTTATTTCCATAAATACAATAAATGTATACTTAGAAAAGGTCAAATTCTTAATAATTAAACACTGACACGGAAATAAAGTGATATTTTTGATTTCAGTCGCTTCGGTACGTAGACTAAAGTAAAGAAGCGACGAAGAAACCTTTAGCCTGTTAGTTGTTATTTTTCGAGTTGGAGCAAATTCCGTCCCACGCTTTTTTATCCTCTAGATAATCTGAAATTTTATAGTAGGCCTTTTTACACAGGAAGGTTTTGACAATTTGTTTGAATTTATTTACTGATAATTTTTGCAACTCACTAGGAGTTTTGTTGTAGAAGCGTATACATTGCCCTTTAAAAGATACATTAATTTTGTGTAGTCTAGTTGTGGGCACAGCGAGTTTATGTTTGTTCCTTGTATTCAAATTATGTACATCGCTATTTTTAGGGAACCGATTGATATTTCTATGAGTGTACAATAGGTTTTCATAAATATATTGACATGGTACTGTCATTATGTTTATTTCTTTGAATTTATCACGCAGGGATTCTCTACTGCAAAGTGCCGGCATTCATATTTTGCAACCCTTTGACCTAACAGATTCGAGTCTAGCGCAATATAACGCAGTTGTCGTCGCAATCTCGAAACGTATTAATAATATTGGCTTCCTGGTCAATAGTCTGACCAGGAAGCCAATTCTCGCCAATTTATCACTCGATAATTATCAAAAGAACTGTCAAATTTGACAGTTTTTTTTGATATTTATAGTGTGATAAATTGGCGAGAATTTTTCCCCTGACCGTTCGTTTCCTTTCAGGTAAACGCTGTAGAGATTCCATCCAGAGGTGGATTCAGTATTCGAGCGATCTACCCCCGCCTGTCTATTGCAGCTCATAGCTGTGTGCCTAACGTCGTGCACACCATTCTTACGAATGACTACCAGTAAGTACCTTTTAGGTACATAAGACTCTATCTACCACGCGAATAGAAAAGTAGCTTTTAGGCATGTTTTCGGTAAGGTTTTTATAGGCACTTTTTCAGTGCGAATATAATGTTAATTTAAAATGCCCGCATATTTTATAGGTTGGCTTGGCATCTATGAATGCCATATGCATAATTATCATATTTAGGTAGATTTAGATTAATTTATAAAAGCTTTTTGCGAGATTGTCTTTTGTTTTTGGGGTTCCGTACCCGAAGGGTGAAAACAAAACCCTAATACTAAGCCTCCGCTGTCCGTCCGTCCGTCTGTCTGTCAGAGGGCTCTATCTCATGAACCGTAAGAAGTAGACAGTTGAAATTTTCACATAATGTGTATTCTCTTTGCCGCTGTAACAAGAAATAATAAAATAAATATCCATACCTAAATTCCATACAAAAAAAAACGTGATATTTTGGCTATTTTTGCTAATTATTACCAAGGCTTTATCTTGAACCTTGAAAGGTAGATAGTTGATTTTTTTACAGAGTGTGCAATACTATTGCCACTATAACAACAAATAATAACAATAAAATAAATTTAATTATTAAGGGGGCAACGTCCATATCAACCAAATGGAACAACGATGACCAAAGTTAAGCAGCGTTGGGCGCGGTCCGTAGTACTTGGATGGGTGACCGCGTCATTTTGGTTTTGACTTACTTTGCGACCCATCAAAAAATTCTGTTTTAGGGTTTCTCTTGCTTCTTTTGCGAAAGTATAGGTATGTATGGAACGGAACCCTTCGTGTGTGAGTCGACTTGCACTTGGCCGGTTTTCACTATACTACCTAACCATAACCGTCTTGAATATTACCCAAAATTTACTCTACTTTCATCAACAAACTAACTCTACATGACAAAAATCTTTCCCAGGGTTCAAGTAAGAGCAGCAGTCCCCATAAAATCCGGAGATCCTTTACACCTGTGTTACACACACGCGCTGTCCCCAACCTTGGTGCGTCGAGAATTCCTCCTGCAGTCCAAGTTCTTTAACTGCGATTGTGCTCGTTGCGCTGATCCTACAGAGTTAGGGACTCATCTCAGCACGATCAAGTGCAGCAAATGTGATAATGGAGTGATTTTGTCGACTAATCCACTTGGTAAGAAGACATCATTTTAACTCTTATTATTGCACCAGTCTTTGTTTTACTTGCAATCAATGCATTCAATAGTTAGAGAGGAGCATGGATAGAGTTCAATAGAGGTGGTTTTGCTTTGGCTAAAGCATCATATTTATTGCAAAAGGGACTTGTAAACGCTTTAATGCTGAGGAGATTAGAGGTGTTAGCACTGTATGTTTAAGAGGATAAGAGACGGACAGATATTATAACAACACGCCTAAAAGTATGTACCTAAGTAGGTTTTGAATAAATGTCAACTTTAGATACTTATTTGATCAACATGAGCAATTGCCTTTTGTTTTGTCATAGAAGTTGACTGACATGACATCACAAATCTGTCGGTCCAGTACCAAAAATAAAAACCGGCAAGTGCGAGTCGCCTTGCACACGGATAGTTCCGTACCATCGTACAAAACGTTCGCAAAAGAAACCTTAATAAGCGGTTTTTTGATTAATCAAAAAAAGCAAAAAGCCAACATGACATCGGTACTCTACGTGGTATGGATGTTAGCTCCCTTAATAATTATTAAGTTTATTTCATTTTTATTATTTGTTGTTATAGCGGCAAGAGATATTACACATTTTCTGAAAATTTCAACTGTCTACCTCTTACGGTTCATGAGATAGAACCCTCTGACAGACGGACGGACAGCGGAGCTTTAGTAATAGGGTTCCGTTTTCACCTTTAGGGTACGGAACCCAAAAAAGACGGTCGCACCCAGTGTGGTAGCGCTACCTATATTCTGAGTTAAGATCACTCCCATATTGCAAGAACTACACTCAAAAGCATGCAAATAAATCCCCAGACATCGACGCCGAATGGAAATGCACGGAGAAGAAATGCGAGTTCAAGACGTCTGGCGCGGCGATGCGCAAGTTGCTGGGCGTGGTGCAAGCTGAGGTGGACCAGCTGGACGCGGTTGAACCTAGCTCGCAGGCCATAGAGCTCAGAGAGGCTGCACTCAAGAAGGTAATTGGCCTCTCCGTCGCTTTCTTCTGGTCTAATGTGGTTGGTTAACCTTTTTTTAGATACATAAATAAAAAAGTAACTAACTCCTAGCTGAGCGTCAACGCGAAGCAACCCAAATTCAAAAAATGTGGGCGACTCACAGTGGGTCGAAACTGCTACAAAGGGGACATAGGACTTTTTTCAATAGTTGAAAGATTTTTTTATGCCAATCGGTGGAGCTCAATAACCCTATCAGATACTATTCTATGACATTTTGTCATAAAAGTAACACTTACCAAGAAAAAAAACTAAGTAAAAAAATTGTATGGAATAACATCTATCAAGGTCGAAATGCTTACCGATACAGCTTTGAAAACAAGACTAACCCTTCACCGATCAACAATCGAGATATCCACGGCTAAGGGCTGCCCCCAAGGCGGAGTCCTATCGCCATTCTTATGGACCAGCTCCTGTGTGGACTGGCGGACCTCAATATGATGCGCAAGGCTATGCGGACGACCTTGTGATCGTCGTGTGAGGATTCTGCCAGTCCACCATTTCTAGCATTATGCAGAGAGCTCTCAACGCTGTCAGCGACTGGTGCAGCAACAGTGAGCTCTCAGTCAATGCTGACAAAACTGTGATTAATATATCATTTACAAATACGCGAAGCCTAAACTTAACGGTAAAATCATAACCTTTTCCACAGAAGTAAAATACTTGGGCGTTACCATCGACCAGAAACTGACGTGGAATACTCACCTAGCCAACGTCTTGCAAAAAGCTAAGATGGCTCTAGGAGCTAGCGGCAGGCTAATGGGCAACAACTGGGGCGTCAACCCCAGGATTGCCCTATGGCCGTACACTGCCATTGTGAGGCCGATAACCACTTACGTACGCCTCCATGGTATGTTACGACAAGACCCTTCAGTCGACCGCAATCAACAAACTAAACAGCCTACAAAGGACTGCATGCCTTATGGCCACGGGAGCCATATCCACCTCACCTGGACTGGCACTAAATGCATTGCTGGTACTGCCCCCGCTTCACATGTACATACATACATAAGGAGGCAAAGACCAGCATGTATAGGGCCAGTACTCTGGGCGGTAGGACCTGGCTCTCCCAGAAACTGACATCTCTGTAAGACTCAACTCTGGAATCACCCATCTTGAGCATGACAACTTATGTCAGGCTCCCACGACATGTTTATGAAAAACACTACACAGTGGAAGTTCCTTCCAGAGAAGACTGGCTAAACAGCCAGGTACTCTGCAAGGACGGGTGCCTAAACTGGTACACGGATGGTTCCAAAATGGGACTGGATGTAGGCTGCGGAGTGTATGAAGAGCGACCTAGGTTTGGCAAAAGCACAAACCTCTATCTTCCAAGCAGAAGTATTCGCCATTTTAGAATGTGCCGATATAAATCTGAAAAAGCGCTACTCCAACCAAACGATCTTTATCAACTCTGAAAGCCAGGCGGCTCTCCTAGCACTGGACTCGAAGGTCTTCACATCAAGGTTAGTAGAAGACTGTCTGTCACGCCTAAACGCGCTCGGCTTGAATAACAAAGTCGTCCTAAGATGGGTACCGGAACACGCAGGTATCAACGGCAATGAGTGTGCCGACGAACTTACGCGTTCCGGGGCCAAGGGGACTCAGCTGGGCCCCGAGCCGTTCTGTGGCATAACTACCTAAAGCCCGGCTAAGAGAACCCTTTTGGATTCCTGTTTCGAGGAAGCTTCCAAGCTTTGGAACAATTCCTTGATGTTAGATTATGTATGTAGTTTTTTACATAAAATATATAATATTCGCATAGCTGAAGATGGCACGATCGATATTTTCGAGTGTAAGTATATAAAATATCGATCGTGCCATCTTTTATAATATAGGTACTATCGGTAATAATTACCGATTATTGTTCGTCTTTACCATCTCATCCATAATTGCACAGACAAAACCTTCAGTTTACCCAAAGTGATCACCGAAGCGTAGCCAGTTTACGGAGCTTCGGAGGTCTACATAAGGTCCTGTGAGGACCTTGTAGAATCTCCCATGCAGCTCTTTGCTCTCTCATATAGCCTTCCGTCCTGAATGCTCATCACCGTAGGTTTGCGCCAGTTCTCGTTAACTAAGGAGGGAAGAGTAAGGTTCTTATCAACTGCAACCACATCGCGATGTATCTGATATTCGGCTTGATGGAAATGATTTCTGAGATTGCATACCTCACGGTTGTGTAGTCTTGGTGTTTAAAAAGCCTCGACCACCACATTTTCGCGGGATATACAATCTCGTTACCGAAGCTCGGGAGTGTCGCATGCGATGAGTAGTTAAAAGTTGACGAACCTTACAGTCCAAGGCGTTTAGTTCAGTCTGAGTCCATCTTCTTATGCCAAAGGTATAAATAAATGAGCAGTGGCATAACCCAACCGTTCAAGGCACGCACCTTGTTGCCACCTGACAAAAGGCTATTTAGCACTTTTGCGCCGACAAAAGAAGCGCTCCTTCACCGACTGCTTTTGCGCCGCACTCTTCCCCGCCAGCGGCGGCGGCCGGCCATTATTATTATTAATTCTTGGCTGTAACTCCGAGAACATCCAGTCTCCCCGTGACCATGATCACTGCAACGCGATGGAAACGTAGGGGAAAATAAAACAAAAGGTACGAGATAAATAATCTTTAATATGTAATTACGGTACCATTTCTTTGATAACAGTACAAATCCGTCTTCCACCCACGGCACTCCCTACTTCTATCCATCAAGCATTCGCTAGCACAACTGTACGGACGAGTGGAGGGATACAGCATCGTCGAACTGCCTGATCTGATGTTGGAGAGGAAAGCGGAGTTCTGCCGGCTGCTGCTGAAGACTTTAGATGTTATTACTCCGGGAGATAGCCGGATGAGAGGTGAGGAAGTAAGGAGACGTGGAGTACCGGCAACGACGAAAATTAATAAACATTGTAATTTTTTCAACGTGTCCGATGAACCTACTCGTCCGATACGCTGAAAATGTTTTCGGCAGGTTACGGGATTGCCTTCCGAAAACGTTTTCGTCAGCGCATTTTGTCGCTGACTAATGCAACCACCAATCGATGGTTTTAATTTTATTTTTATTACGATTGAATAATAATAGTAATTTAATAATAATACTACGAACCGCGTGCCTATAACCGTACTCACACTGAAGAAGTCCCTCGGAATCGTTGGTGTTCCACTTCCAACACTAATAAGGTTCGTAGTTAACCCGCTTACATACGTAATGAATTGGTCAAACTACGAAATTTTTTATAGAGTTTTAATTATGAATTTAATTCTGAAAGAGTGGTCGCAATCGTACCTACATCGCCAACGGTTGAAATGAGAAATCAACAAGCTAGTAAATTTTAAGATTGCGTAGGCAATTTGTTTACCAACTTTCTTCGTTAAATTTGGCTGAAGCGATGTTATTTATTCAAGTTTTTATGTATACAAATATGCGCACAGAATAACAAGAACCAAGATGGCATGTTATGTAGCTTCCATAATATGGTTTTATATAGGTGCGCCATTTAAAAATTTCAACGACCGCATTGATTTCGTTCTGTTGTATTTTCCAGGTATGATGTTATACGAACTCCACGCCCCCATAATGTTCATGGCCCGCAATGAGTTTTCTGCCGGTCTCATAGACCAGGAGAAATTGAAGGAGAGGCTTCAAGAACCCATCCAATGCCTGGCCGAAGCTTCTAGAATACTGACGCGGGAAGACCCACAGAGCCCTGAGGGAATCACTGGACTTATCGCCACTCAGTCTATGGAACAGCTGAAAGCTAGTATTGAGGCCTTGTAGGCGTAATTTTAAATACTTTGTATAAAATAACGAAAAAATAACTTGCTAACTTCTTTTTCTCCTATTGCCATGAACAGTGATTATAAATAACTGTATGCACTTACTTCCAAGCATGGTATTGTGAAATACATGACCACGCTTCCAAGAACTAGTCATGAAAATCACTAACAACTAGCCAGATTTTCAGAATTAAATTAGACTATTTTGATAATAAAAGTTATTAATAAATCCTTAGGACTTTTAAACATTCATAAAGTGGTTACAATAATATGTAGATTTGCTAACTTTATAGTAATTACTTTTAAGAATTAAAGGCCAAAAGAATTGCGCTTAGTAGTTAGTGAAGCTAACTAAAATGGAAATTGTTGATTTCAATTGAATTTATTAAATGTTTGTACTATTTACAAATTATTAAAAGTGTTACCAATTAAAACTTTATTTTCTTGGGTTTCTTAGCTGTCCCCTCAGGAACTGTGTTCTTTATGGTCTGTGGGATACCTCCAAGCTCTTCAGAGTCAAGAGTCTGGAGTTTTATTGAAGAGTCTTCTCTTTTGTCATGCACCTGTAATAGATTATTCAATTATGAGCATCAGACACTTGTGTTTGGGACTCTGCCAACCAACTAATTTTGAGTTTAAGTGCAATTGGCGAATGTAGAGTCAGATAAAGATATTGTAAAGAGACTGTTATCCAGCAGAGTGTGACTTTGGGCTGAGTAGATAGATGAAAGTCAAAAGGTATTGAAGGCATCATAAACTTACAGTAGGGCAGTCTTTCCTCATATGTGTGACGTCACCACAGAGCTTGCAGGATCCTCCATTAGGATATAAGCCCTTTGGATTATCTGGGCATTGTCTGGCAATGTGACCCTGAAATAGAAAAACAAATTTTATGGAAAAGTACTTCTGATGTGACAACATGCTTGGCAACAGCCAAGCATGTAAGGTAGTGTTAGATTGCATCAGCACCAAAACAGCATTTGCTTGCTAAACAATTGATAATTATAGAGTAAGAAACCAGTACTGGTTCACCAAGCAAGGCATCAAGTTAGGATTCTAGGATAATGCACTTTGTTACTCTTTAGTAGTGGTTCTACTTACAGGTTCTTTACAAATAAAGCATGTGGCAAATCTGAACTCCTTGTCTTTCTGTACTTTACATTCAAATTGCCTGTGCTCTGTTGAACCACATTTGAAACAAAGCCCGTCTGGAGCACCCATGTTGGGGATCTTAGTTTTCAGATCAGGACAATCAGACAGATTGTGCCCTCCTTTCCTGCAGTTGTAGCATACATCTCTCTTCACCCTAGCCAGAGCTTTTTCTGCCCTTCTGCGCTCTAATTTCATAGTTCTTTGCACCTCACTCTTAGGTATGCCTTTTTTGATCATGTTGGCTTTTAGCTCTGCTAATCTTTCTGCATCTTTCTTCATGATGGGAAACCCGTCATATCTGACTAGTTCTACTTCTTTCCCATTGATGATTAGTTGAAAGCTGTTGTCTTGGATAGGTTTCCTGCGAACCGGTTCTCTGTTGACAAGCTTGTCTATTTTCTTTTTAGGTTTTTGATTGGTTGGCTTTTCGTTTTGTTTTAAATTGTTACTTTGCTGGTTATTTTCAGTTTGATGATCCTCCCCTGAAGCTCCTTTTTTATTTTTCTTTTTCTTCTTCTTTTCTGGTGGACCAGCTGCTGTTTCTTTTGTTTCTTCTGATGCTTCATGTGTAGGGACACCACTCATTTTATATTTCTCTTTTTTCTTCATAATTTCTGCAGCTTGATTATTGTCATTTGCACCACTGGATTGTATTTCTGCATTGATGGGTTTGGGCTTTTTCTTTTTTGATTTCGTCCTGGCTGGACCAGTATTACTAGAAATAGAAACTTTTTGGATGTGGCTGGATCCAGGCTGTACAGCAGCTGGTGCTTTTGCCTTTTTCTTAGCTGGTTCAGAAGTGTGATTACTGGTAATAGTTGTTTGTGTTTCCGGAAAGTCGCACCAAGTAGCTGTTCTCTTTTGAGTTTTATGATCTTTCAAAAACTTCTCATAATTCTCGATACGTTGATTTTCAGCCTAGAACAATATAATATTTTGTGGCGTAACTGGTTAGATAGTAGGGTTAGTTTACAATAATAAAAGCTACAATAGAAGTCAGTTTAACGTACCTACTTTAATGTATTTAAATTGACCCGAATGGTATTGGAATTCGAAAAAAAAAGACCTAAACTTGTGGAATTTAGAAACTTACCTCTTCCCTCTTTTTGGATTCTTCGCCAGCTTTCTTAGCTTGCATCAGCTGTTCTTTCATTACTTCCCATGGTGTGCTATCTTCAGGTGCTTTTTCATTAGACGATTTCGAGCCTTTTGCTCGTGCGAATCTAGTCATTTTTACGATATTTTTATTCTTTAATTTAGAAAATCACGCAAAAACTTTCATCACACGTGCGTGTTTTGTTTTGATTTTGAAGTGACATTGACGTTTTTGTTTGAGTTGACATTAAGCTGGTAGACAATGTTACCCTTACTGTTTCCACTCAAAATCTCCCCACTTTTTCTGTCATTAAATAAGTTTGTATCTAGGTACGAGCGAATAATGGGAACATTGCGAAGATGCGAATGTGAGAATTTATTCTGTGGCTATCATGGTGGGCATTTTTACTCTGTGGTCATGGTCAGTGCAGTGAAAGCAGTCAGTGGATATTATTGTTCTGTGAGTGAAAGTGAAATGTTCACTGGTTCACTTTTCTCGTTTGTTTATTTACAGTATTTGTATGATATTCTTGTTCGTGTTATTTAGTACCTATAGCACAGAATTTACGACAATATTAGAAAATTATCTTCGAACTTAATCAAGGCTGTGTTAGGTTGCTGAATAGATTTCTAAGGTAGGTATGTTTTCACGTTGTTTTGGTTAGGTTATGTTTTTGTTGCTTGCTGGATGGGAATCTTATCATAGCAACCTCAAGAAGGTTAATTAAAAACTGCCCTGCTGAAGATTTAATTTAATGACATTACTATTGTATAAGCATCAATTTTATTGTTAGTAACTAGGTAGGTAATTTAAGTAATAACTAATAACGGAAAAAGTTTATTTAACGTTTTGTCTAAAAAAGTAGCAAAAACGCTTAGGGATTGGTTTTTTGGGGAATTTCAGTTGATGTGCAATCAGTAGGTATTGGTTATGCAAAAGAAATGCATAAAAGATATCTTTAATTTAGAAAGTACTGAGTCTTTGCGCAATATCTTCAAAGAAAATTATATCCTAACTCTAACTGGTATTTTATTCTAGAGATCTGTTTATTTGTTAAGAATAATTCAACTTATTTTATTATAAAATCTAATCGACTAGAAAACTTGAGAAATAAATATAAATTTAACTTAGGTGTCCCCCAAAATACTAAATAATACTATGTTTTATAATAGTACATATATATCTGATATTATAGTACCTATTTAATAACATACCATTGGAAATAAAGCAACTTAATTGGAAATATGTTCAAAACTAGATTATGGAAATGGCTTGCACTATAACATAAAGGAGTTTTTTGATAACCAATAATTATAGACCCAGACTAGGTTAAAAAAATAAGAGGTGTTAGCTGTATTATATATATAATTATATACAGCTAACACCAATACAATTTCTACTATTGAATTGTTAAAATATTGTATGTCCGAAATGGATAAAATTGTTGTTACCAAATTATGATTGACCTTTCCTATGGATGTTGTACACAACTTTACAATAAATATTTTCTTATTCTTATAATGTGTCCCTTAACTGCCTAGGTAATACCTACTTACATTATATGTTTTGATGAAGGTACAAAAATAACATATTCTATAAAATGAAAAGTAGAATTGTTTGTGGTCAATTTAAAATGATTAACTACAGCTGCAGCTGTTTGACATAAATAACCACAGCGTAAATGTAAATCATTTATCTGATTGAATTGTAGAGTAATTAAAAATGATGAATTGACGAAGAACACGTAAGACAAAGATTAAAATTTACATAAATTAAACCGATGATGACCTGCATCAAACATATTGCCCTAATAATCTACATAAATAGGTACTTAAGGTTTTTACCCACGCACGATGGTACGTAGGAAACAATCTACGTAAAAAATTATATGAGAGCTATAGCAGCACCTTTGGCTGCATCTCCGCCTGATGTGAATTCTAGTGGCAAACTATAATTTTGCTCTACAGCCCTCTGTAGCACAACATTTCTAGATAAACCAGACCCATTCCCCACAATCCTTTTTATATCGGCATTGCGCAATATTTCTTTTGGCATCATAGAATGTAAATTTTCTATTAAACTATTACAGAGTGATTTGAATACTTGACCTAGTTGAATGTTCGAAAGGTCAATGTTTCCCACGGAAGCTTTTGCAGTTGGGTCTAGTCTTTCACCTAATAATTGCGGAATAATGCTCATTATTGAATTCGGCGCCTCAGAACCGAGTGTTATTAGCTTTTCCCATACTTTTGATTGTGGAATCGGGAAACCAAATTCTAGCATCCATTGTTGAAGCATTTTTACAAAAGTAGCCAGGACATTTCCACCGTTCAATGAAGCGGCCACTACCAAATAAGTATCATTGAAATATGGCAAATGCTCAACCGTGTTGCAGCCCAAATCCGCTATATCGTTAACAACAAAAGCAAGTTGTGCCGAGGTTGATATATTTAGCACGGCGTCTTGTTTGTTTTCTAAAGTGGCTATTATAGAGCACTGGAGATCACCTAACGCCACGCCTACGGGGGTTCCTTTAGGAATTCCATTCCATGAGCTGTTCAATTTTCCGGCTATTTCACCACTTTTGGCGATTTTAGGAAGCAACTTAATCGGAAAATCGATAGATTTTAAAATATCGTAATTCCATTCATTTTTTTCGGTACTGAAATAGCCCCAACTGGCTGCATTTTGATCAGACATGACTGGAGTTTCTAAGTCACACAGCATTGTCACAATAAAATCTTGAATAGTAGCTGAAAACTCGAAATTCTTCAATTTCTCAGGCTTGTTCTTTAACATCCAAAGCAATGTTGCGCAGCCATATCCTGAATAGCATTTAAGATGTGAATCCGGTTTCGGCAAAGTATCCATAAACTCTGGCTTACATCTTGTATCCTGCCAGGTATACAACGCTGACATATTTTCTCTGGTTCCCTCAAATCGAATAACAATTTCATCTTTTTCTACTTTTTCCCATGCTCTGTAATCAAAATAATTTGTTTATCAAAATAATAAGTGTTATTTAAATATTTTTAAACTTACGCGATCTGAACACATTATTATTAGTATTATTTAACGGGTATATATCGCTCCAGTAATCCAGTCATCCCGTGAACACGACAGTGTGTAAACCTGTTGAAACGTCGGAAAAAAATAGGTAAATAAATGCGATAAATACCCGTCAAATAATACTAATAATAATGCTATATACATTTTTGATAAATATATTTTATAAATTAAATTGCATAAACATTACCTGTTTTTCCACAGGAGAACTCCATGCATTTGTCCACAAACACCAATTTTAGTAACTTGTCGCAAAATATCCTTCGGGAGACGGGAAACACAATAGTGGACGGCTGACACTATTTTTGGCACATCCTGCTTATTCCCCTCGATACCTTGATCACTTGGGATGTTTGCTGCAGTGTCTTTGTTTTGTTTAGCCACAATTTCTTTTGAGGAAGGATCATAAACACATACTTTTACTGAAGTTGTGCCGATGTCCATCCCCAAAATGTACTGTTTCTCAGTCATTTTTAAATCGGCTTCCTGTTTTTTATAACTTCTGAGCGGCTGTATTGCACTGCGCTCACTGCTCTACTCTAGTATCAATTAAGAAATGGTTTTAGTTAGGAGCAGTTGGTAAGTCTGTCTTTTGTCTGTGGTTGAGCGCTAAAACCGGCCTCGAACTGGTTATTACGTAAAGATAAACGCGTGGTTCGTTATCACATTGAGTGGTCGATGTTGTTTATCGTGCACTTCAACATTTCACTGACTTACAGCCAATAAATTACTGTTGTTGATATTAGTTTAGAGATAACACAGAATAAATTATTTAGGTTTCTGTTTTCCTATCTAAACAAATCGCCTTGTATTGTAAGAATTGTTGGAATGTTGAAACAACTTTGTTCCACGAACGATTACACTGAAAGTAGCTAACTTTGTAAGATTTTTTCTAACTAAATGTAGCCGCATTGCGCGATGGAAACTGTGTGGCATGTGTCAAACGAGTGAGTCTGCTGGCTGTCTTTTCAGTCAGTACATAATGAACCCACAGTGATTTATATCTCCCACAAAATCTATTTATATCGTTCGAACGCATGCTGTTGTACAAGTTTGACTCAACGATTTTTGCTTCGACTTTTTCTCTTTTATAATATGTTTATCTAGCTTGTTCCTTCGACATAAAATCCTTTGACTTTACATACATAGATTAAACTAAACAGAAATAACTCAAACTTTGTTTAACAGATTATTTTAGGCCGTTGTCACTGTAATATCAAAACCGTGAATTAGTAAATTAGGTAATCACTAATTAGCTAGTAGGTAGAATTAACAAAACAAGGCAATATTTAAAAAAAAGCCTGATCAAATAACACAATTCTCTTCAGCCGCTGGCGATAATAATGTTTGCTCGAAATCTTATTCTTTTATTTATTATTTTATCTGTTACAGATTTATATCATGGGTAAAAAAAATAAGAAAAACAGCAGTATGGAAATTAATGAAGGCATAGAAACAAACGTTTCAAGCCTTCTAAAGATAAGTAATAAAACAGACAAAAATATGAACAAATGTAATGGACAGCCTAAACTAAAAAATAAGAAACTTTATTTTAGTAATGATGACGATCCAGATAACAAAACTGAAAATGTAAAGAACTCTACTCAAAAGCGAAAAAAAAATAAAAGAAAGTCAGAAGACGAGTCAAATATAACAGCATCAACGAGTGAAAAAAAACTAAAACCGAATGAACGTAAGCCAAGCACCAGAGATGATAAAATTAAAAATTTTGCTGTTGCCGATGATGGTATGGCTAAAGAAGATATTTCCAAACCGCCCAAAGCAAAGTTTTTAAACGAAGATGAGGCTGAAGTCAGAGACGAGGATATCGACAAATTTTGTGAGGAGATAACAGAAGAGGATAATAAAACTTATGACAATTGGGTGGAAATGTTTGAAGCTAATTTTAAGAAAATCAAAAAAACTAAATAAATCCTGAGTTCTCCACAGATATGTAAAGATTCTTCTTAAACCTAATAAATAGTTTACCTATGTAGGTACTCATTTTTTCGTTTCCTTATCATTGAGCTGCAATACTAAATGATGCTGATGGTACGAATACCTAGTTACCTACCTAGCCTTCTTACGAAGAAATATGTATTTCAAATCAATGATCTGCAACTTGTTTAGTTTAGTAGATCATCATGCACAGCCCAGCCCGAGTTCATTCACTTAGTGCGTTTTAGAAACTACTGACTCAGATTTTCCATTGCCCATGACGTATATGGAATGGACGAGTTCACGCTGCTGCTTTACCTGGAGCGCGCCCTCGCGCCGCCCCTTCGTATTGCATCGCAGTGAATGGGATACTATCACTTTCATTGCCTATTATGCACATACGCTGCTGCTGTACCTATTATACCAAAGAGCAGGCGGCAGCACGGCGGCGGGTCACGCTGCAGAGAATGGGCGCCGCGCCGTCATGCCCAGACTATGTAAATCATACAACATTCTTTCTAAAAAATGCGATCTAGGTGACCTTTACGGAAGTATAAGAAAAAAGTCAGCTTATCTCTCCAAGAATGTAACTCGATAGTGTTAACCTAAGATGAGCGATTTTTTGAATCCAGAGCGGAGCAAAGGATTCTAGATTACATTCAAAGTAGGTACCTACGTCGCTCGAGGTTAAATAATTTTGGCACCGTGTGGCACACTGCTTTTCATCCTAAACTATGAGAATAATTCATCATACGAGAAAAACAAGATCCGTCAAGTGCGAGTTTGAGTCGCGCGCCGAGGGTGTCTAACAGGTGTCAAGTACTAATATGTAGATACTATTTGCTATTTAATGAATACCAAAAAATTAACCCTACATTTCAGAAGTATCGGTTTGCAAACTTCGGTAATACTAAAATTTTCAAGTTTTTCCAAAATATTTGGTAAAGTAGTATGTAACCTACAGGAATTTAAAACTGTTTTGAGATGTAAAAACTGATACCTTTTATTTGATACCCCACTCAGTGAGGTGACCCCCCTTTTGAAAATCCCCCCCCCTTTTTGTCAATTTTTAAAAAAGTAATCTACTTTACAGACTTCTCTATATTTCTTCTGTAAAATATAGATCCATATCTACAAACGCTACATACATTTTAGACGGATCGCTCTGCAAACTTTGGAGATGGAGATAGGGGAGAACGGCTATTTTTTCGAGTTTTTTTTACATATTTCAAAAAGTAAAAAAAAAGCTTCACTTTTGAAAACTATTCCTCACCATTATGACCATTTTTTAAAAAGTGTTCTACTTACTTACAGACTTCTCTTTATTTTCCCTGTAAAATATAGATCCATTATCTACAAACGCTACAAACATTTCAGATGGATCGCTCTGCAAATTTTGAGAGGAAAAAGCTCGAAAAAATACCCATTGCCCCAATGGGTATTTTTTCGAGCTTTTTCAAAATATACATACAGACTTTTCTATATTTTTCCTGTAAAATAAATATAGATCCATATCTGCAAACGCTACATACATTCCAGATAGATCGTTCAGCAAACTTCGGAATGGGAAATTTTTGTACTTTTTTCAAAATACACTGAAAGGTATGAAACGTACAGAAATTTCAAAAACTGTTATGAGATGTACAAACTGATACCTTTTATTTGATACCCCACTCTGTCAGGTAGGCCCTTCGTTTTGACCATTTTTGAAAAAGTGTTTTGTAGACTTTTTTATATTTTTTCTGTATAATATAGATCCTTATCTACAAACATACATACATTTCAGATGGATTGCTCTACAAACTTCAGAGATAGGGGGAACTTGACCTTGTAGGTCTCTTTTAAAAGTTCAGTTTCAAAACTCTTATGTTTAATCCCTTATGTCTTATATATTAATCTTAATTATCTTATATACTTATATTAGGTCCTTACATATGAAATTGGCGTTTTTCGTACTGGCCACTTTAATCACAAATTTCTCCTCTTTGGTAAGGAATTCCAAATTCAAATTTGTACAGCTATAGACGCATGTATTTGTGCTTCGATGATCGTCATTCATTTGTTTTTTTTCTTCTGTTTTTTTCTGTTTGCGTCACTCATTTTACAAAATGGAAAACTTAAAATATCGCATTATTTACGAGTACGAGTTCCGCCGTGGCACTAGTGCTGCGGAAACAACTCGAAGGGTGAATGATGTGTATGGCGGTCGTGTTGCAAAAGAAAACACAGTTCGTTTTTGGTTCCAACGTTTTCGTTCTGGAAATTTTGACCTGCAGAACAAGCCCCGTGGACGGCCTGAGACTCAAGTTGATAATGAAGAGTTGAAGGCTATTGTGGAAGCGGATCCATCGCAAACCACGTCCGAGTTAGCTGCAGGCTGCGATGTTAGTGATAAAACTGTTTTAATTCACTTGAAGCAAATTGGGAAGATTAAAAAGCTTGAAAGGTGGGTACCTCACGAATTGACTGAAGCAAACCGGCAAACGCGCGTCGACTGCTGCGTTACATTACTAAACCGGCACAATAATGAAGGTATTTTAAACCGAATCATTACCTGTGATGAAAAATGGGTTCTTTACGATAATCGGAAGCGCTCAGCGCCAATTTCATATGTAAGGACCTAATATTAGGTCCTTACATATGAAATTGGCGTTTTGTATGGGAGGAACAAAAAGTCGAATATTTTTTAATATAATATATTTAATTAATCAAAGTATGAACCATTATTTTCTATGCACTTTTGCCATCTTATAGGTAGTTCATTGATCCCTTTACTAAAAAAACCAGTCGGACGGGAATCAATAAAATCTTTGAAGGCGATTTGGACTGCCCCATCGGAGTTGAATTTTTTCCCTTGCAAGAAGTTATCCAAATTTCGAAAAAAATGGTAATCTGTTGGAGCAAGGTCCGGGGAGTACGGAGGATGTCTTAGACTTTCCAATTGAAGCTCTTCTAATTTAGTAGCCGTCTGTTGCGCAGTGTGTGGTCTAGCGTTGTCGTGGAGCGATTGACCAGCCTAGGTTGTTTAGCCGCTAGCTTTTCCATCATGGTTTGCAATTGCTGACAATAGACATCAGCCGTAATAGTCTGGCCAGATTTGAGAAAACTGTAATGAACAATACCGGCACTAGTCCACCAAACGCTTACAAGTAACTTTTTTGGGCTTAATTTTCGCTTGGGGCAGGATTTGGCTGGCTGGCCAGGATCCAACCATTGCGCTGAGCGCTTCCGATTATCGTAAAGAACCCATTTTTCATCACAGGTAATGATTCGGTTTAAAATACCTTCATTATTGTGCCGGTTTAGTAATGTAACGCAGCAGTCGACGCGCGTTTGCCGGTTTGCTTCAGTCAATTCGTGAGGTACCCACCTTTCAAGCTTTTTAATCTTCCCAATTTGCTTCAAGTGAATTAAAACAGTTTTATCACTAACATCGCAGCCTGCAGCTAACTCGGACGTGGTTTGCGATGGATCCGCTACCACAATAGCCTTCAACTCTTCATTATCAACTTGAGTCTCAGGCCGTCCACGGGGCTTGTTCTGCAGGTCAAAATTTCCAGAACGAAAACGTTGGAACCAAAAACGAACTGTGTTTTCTTTTGCAACACGACCGCCATACACATCATTCACCCTTCGAGTTGTTTCCGCAGCACTAGTGCCACGGCGGAACTCGTACTCGTAAATAATGCGATATTTTAAGTTTTCCATTTTGTAAAATGAGTGACGCAAACAGAAAAAAACAGAAGAAAAAAAACAAATGAATGACGATCATCGAAGCACAAATACATGAGTCTATAGCTGTACAAATTTGAATTTGGAATTCCTTACCAAAGAGGAGAAATTTGTGATTAAAGTGGCCAGTACGAAAAACGCCAATTTCATATGTAAGGACCTAATATATTATATAACCCTTATGTCTTATATTTTTCCGTCTTTAATATCTCAGCAACTACAGCAGCAAATAGCGTGAAATTTAAAATATTAATACATTTCGTGCGTTAGTACAGATTAAAAGAAAAAACAAGATCCGTCAAGTGTATGACTAAATAATTGGGCGTGTTTTATTATACGATAAACCGACTTCAAATTCCGGTTTTTAGTTAATATTTTTCTATATCTCGGACGAACGAAATCACCCCTCCTTTACTTTCCCTGACCAAAGGTCTATGTCCACGTGCAAAAAATTGAGTTTACATTTGCGGCATCTAGATAATATTCAAGTCTTTTTTAGTTTGATGACACCTGGATCTGATCCTGGACCTGTTGAAGCCTGTTGCCACGGAAACCATTAGGTGATTGATAATGAAGTTATCCTATTCTGAAGAATTTTTACAAATCTACGTTTTACGGCGCACATAGCGATTCCTCGAGAATCAAACTTAAAAGAGACCACCTCAAAATCAATTTTTAAACAACAACGAAAGAATCTTCAAAATATATTAACCTTTGGCGCAGATATTGTTAGCAGATTGCGTGTGCCATGTCAGGTGGATTAAAAGAAATACACTCACGGTCTATAACTTGGTTTATAATTTCAGCATATAAGCAGATATAACAGTATCACATTACAAGGATAATTCATTAGTCTAAGAATGGATTAATTACAGGAAATAATTAGTCACGCTATTAGTGGATCTTCGTCCATGTTGGAGTCTACTCTCTACAGACAGAGACGAGTGAGATGGATGTTATGATGAGCCGTTTGAATGACATTGACAGGTCTTTCTTGGCTACATTGTTAAGAATACATAACTAACAGATATCACCAAAACTGTTGTAGCTAGTCGTGATTCTCCAAAAATATTATGTTGCTTTTTAAGTTTAATGGGATAAATACTAATCCATCGGGAATAAAAACCCACCTCGGGATCATTCTCTATACAATAGTGAAAGGATCAGTAAAATCGGTTACCCATAGGCGGAGATTATCAAGTAACCTACATACATAAAATAATAATTAAAAAAAACATACAGACGAACTGAGAACCTCCTCCTGTTTGAAGTCGGTTAAAAAGTGCGCATGCCGACGCGGTATTGGCTATCCAAATTTAAAAAAGAATACGCGGGAACTTGTTAGTCGTTTTGCTATTCATTTTTATCAAAATATTACATCCAGAACTTAAAACTGTAAGTTGAAACGACCTATGGGCCACCCTAATATTTTCCGGTCGTGTTTAAATAAGGTGTTGTTTGTATCAAACCTAATGATAATGAGGAGGAGTGGCGACGTGGTTTAACAAAGTCGAAGAAAACATTGACTTGATCATGCGGAACTCACCTGTGATACCTAATTCTTGGAGATCTCAATCTTAATAGTGCTACTGTATATAATATACCTATCTTAATATTAACATACGATATTTTTTAAATTACTGTGGTCTGGTAGAGCACAATACTATTTTTAATGATGTAGGAAGTAAATTGGACGTGGTATTAACTAGTGGAAGTCTGAATGAAGTGAGAGTACACGTAGCTGCGGATGCCACATCTATCGAGTGATAAATATCACTCGATAAATATCAAAAACTGTCAAATTTGACAGTTTTTTTGATATTTATCGAGTGTTATATATAGCAAGTAGGTACTGTCAAATTTGACAGTTTATATAATGAAGAACTTTGACAGTTCTTTTGATAATTATCGAGTGTTAAAATTGGCAAGAACTGTCAAATTTGACAGATCTTTTATTTAAAAACTGTAAAATTTGACGGTTCTTCTATTTAAAAACTGACAGTTCTTGTCTTTATATCACTTGTTAAATATTAAATGAACTGTCAAATTTATCGGGTCCGGTTATCTTACTGCCTAGCAATGAATAGCCAGGGAATTTACAACCACGGATTTTGCCGGCTGTATTACGCAGCTAAATTAAAAGCTTTTGACAGTACCTACTTGCTATATATAATACAACAAGAGAGAGAGAGAAGAGAGAAGAATTTGATATTTATCGAGTGATATTTATCACTCGATAGATGTGGCATCCGCAGCTACGTGTACTCTCACTTCATTCAGACTTCCACTAGTTAATACCATGTCCAATTTACTTCCTACATCATTAAAAATAGTATTGTGCTCTACCAGACCACAGTAATTTAAAAATATCACTTATACTAATTTTTTACAAATGGTTTAAGTTTCCGGGGCTGTATAAAGCTGCTTTACGCTTAGTTACGCACGCACTTGCGGGCGTTATACAGTGTGAGTCTGCATAAGGTGCACAAACTGAAATGAGAGAAACTACGCCCTATTTTATCGACGGAAAATGTGTTTTTTTTTTATTTTCTTTAAATAATTTTTTTATAGCGGTTTTAAACTTTTTTTTCGCTACTCGGACCCCCATGTAATCAAAACGGTGTAACTTATAAACTAAACGATCAATTACTATGAAACAAACTCAGTAGTTAATGTAGTTAATGTTGTTCCAAGTCCAGTAACAGATAATCGTCTGTGGACTTCCTGGAAGTTGCGCGCAGATGGCACTGGTTGCCTGTTAGGAAACGCAGCTATGTATGCTGCATGTGCAGCTCTGGCACTTCCTCGTGCAACTCCATAGTAGTAATGATTGTCAGCAATATGTGCCGGGGTGAATTCGTTTAAACGCGGCATCGCACGATCAACAACAAAGTGGCAAAGTAAGAAAACGAAAATGACAAAACACAACTAGCAACGGCGAATAGTTCGGAGCGACTGTCTGTCATACATAACAAACAATTCACAGTCCTTGTGTCTTTTGCCCAGCTTTGCCTCACCCCCCCCCCCCCCCCCGCATCCTTATCCGCGCGCATTTGTAACAATAACTAACAAAACAGGGTCTCTACCTGATAAAACGACGGTGCGTCACAAAACAAGACCTTTCTTTAACAGTCGATAAATAATGTTGTGATTGAGATAGGAACAAGCGATTTTTACCATAACATAGATAATACAATGTAGAATAAAGTAACGTCATAAAAAAATTTGAAAAAGTACTGATTTTATTGAGATATTTTAAAATTATTACAAAAATCTATGAAAAAAAGGCTGATTTTGCTTCAAAAATACATCATAGCTTTTAATTGAGGGTTGTTTTTTTCACAATGTTTATTCAGTAAGGAGCTCCTGTTATTTCCAATAACTGCTGAGTTTGTTTCATAGTAATTGATCGTATAGTTTATAAGTTACACCGTTTTGTTTGCATGGGGGTCCGATTAGCGAAAAAAAGGTTTAAAAACGCTATAAAAAAATTATTTAAAGAAAATAAAAAAAAATAACACATTTTCCGTCGATAAAAAAGGGCGTAGTTTCCCTCATTTCAGTTTGTGCACCTTATGCAGACTCACACTGTATTATGTGACTTGACTTGACTTCTTTGTATTTGGCAATATTGACTGGTTTGTCACTTTTCTGGATATGTATGTAATCAGCTAATCAGCCCCCAGTCCATTGTTTTATTATGACTGGTTATGGACACTGGCAGAGTTGTGGCAGAACAGACACAGCGAGCCATAGAACAAGAAGTTGAAGTTGATAAATTTTGTTTGGCAAAATTCTGAACAGAATACTACTGTTTCTAAACCCGAAAATTCTGAATTACCTACTTACCGTTACTCGGTCAGACTATTTTACGTGTGCGAGAAAAACGCTCAGTGGGATTTAGTGTGGCTCCAAATAATGCTTAAGTACCGTACCGTTGCGTTTGTTTGATAAAATTTGTACCATGGACAAAAAGTGTGAAGATGTGGACGTGCCCACAGACGGAGGCAACCTGCTTGAGCAGCCAAAGGAGAAGCTAATAAATACGAGGAGTCCTTTAATGAAAGTGCGGACTTATGTAGTCGCGTTACGACCGTGGTCTTTGAGCGCCAGCTTGCTGCCGACCCTGCTGGGCGCCGCTCTGGCGTATAGACTGCCCGGAGAAAGTGGCTTCAGCTGGTGCACGCTCCTCCTGACGCTCTGCACGGTGATACCCGTCCACGGCGCGGGAAATGTAGTCAACACATACTTCGATTTCGTAAAAGGCATCGACAACCGCAAGTCCGACGACAGAACTCTTGTAGATCACCTACTGAGTGTAGATGAAGTAGTGTCTTTAGGTGCTATTCTTTATTTGGCTGGTTGTGCGTGTTTTGTACCCTTAGTGATGCTGTCACCAGCTCGAATGGAACATTTGGCATTGGTGTACTTTGGTGGATTATCATCATCATTTTTGTACACAGGTGGTATAGGTTTAAAATATATTGCTTTTGGTGATATTTTAGTTCTTGTAATCTTTGGGCCTGTGTCGGTTGTGTTTGCTTTCTTGGCACAGACAGGTAGAGTGGACTGGCCTATTATTTACTATGCTATTCCACTGGCTCTGAACACAGAAGCCATACTGCACAGTAATAATACAAGGGATTTAGAAACAGACAGCAAAGCTGAAATAGTCACCTTGGCTATTTTAATCGGAAGAACAGCATCATATCTACTTTATGCTTTTCTGTTGTTTATTCCATACATTATGTTTATGGTAGCTTCTGTGAGATGTTCATTTTGGTTTCTTATACCAATGCTGACACTGCCAAGGGCTTTTGAGTTAGAGAAAAGGTTCCGAAGCCCAGAGACCATGAGATATGTGCCCCGGCAGACTGCTAGACTAAATTTCTATTTTGGAATGCTGTACATGATTTCTTGTTTGTTTGCCACAAGACTGCCTTTTTTACTAAGATAACTAAAATATACAGGAATAGCTAATGAAATAGTGTAATTTCTATTGGATATCTGGTGTTTTTATTAGCTGTAAGGGCTGGAACTTTTTTAAATATTCAACTGACCTAGCCCTCTTTATAGACCATGTAAGACTAGAACAACCTAAGTAATGTACATGAAGAAATACTTCATATACAATAATTATACTAATAAGAAATACTTCTTTTTAACGGACTTCAAAAAAAGGAGGACTTTCTCAATTCGGCTGTATGTTTTTACACAACTTATGTAGAAAGATGAGTTGAAAAGATATTGATCTGTTGTGTTATGTGATCTGCTTTTGAATGAGTATTCTGTATTGTAATATTATTATCATGGTGTGTTTTGTTTGTAAATAGACATTGAAATGAAGGGGCTTCCTGTCCCAGTTTTGCAAGGACATGCTCCTAGTTTTATAAATTTAGTTTCATTTATGTATAAATAACTGTATAATTATTGTACAGACCTTTCCTGTACAATAGTTACATAATGGTAGGTTTGTGGTGTACATAACAATATGTTTTCTAGTCCATAGAACAAGCCTTGCTTAGTTCAGGACTAAATTATGGTGCTGTATCATATATGTATTAATATTTAATTATTAAATTATTTTAACACTAATATAATTATTTTAGATCTCCTACTTTGTTCCAATTCCGTCTAATTCCGTTAAGGTGCTACAAGCAAATAT
The DNA here is from genome assembly GCA_963662085.1 of Eupithecia inturbata. Classification (NCBI taxonomy): domain Eukaryota; kingdom Metazoa; phylum Arthropoda; class Insecta; order Lepidoptera; family Geometridae; genus Eupithecia; species Eupithecia inturbata. The sequence goes on from OY759195.1 coordinate 9,986,846, forward strand.
CTTTTTATGTATTTATTTTTATTGACATCAACATAAAATACCTCTAGCATATTATATCCATTATATAAAGTTAAATTACAAGTCAAATCATTATAGTACAAGTGAGACCAAAATAAAAATAAAGAAATGGATTCAATCTAGGAATGCCTGTTCTAAGTTATTATTAATAGATTGGCAGTGATGGAGAAGTAGGTATAGATTCTGAACACTAAGTTACAGGTAAATAATGTTAGCTACGTTTATTAATCCCATTTCATGCAAAATCCATTTCATATACATTTTTTAATTAACTTATTATAAAGGAACAAAATCACATTGATAGAGATAATTGATAACATACTGTTAGCTAACGAACATAACATTAATATCACTGATGCAAATAATAAATTGTAAAATGTATGTATCTTACATATTTCTAATTTTTTATTTGCATAAAAATATTTAAAAATCAATGTATGATAAAATTCCTACTGGTTAAATATATTTACTTAGAATTTTCTAATGGATATTCATTAGTTAAACTAATGTGACTACAGTTTATTTTAAGCCTAAAATCGTATTTAATTGCATGCGATTTTAAAATAATTTCTATAAAATGCATGAATGATAAAGTATAGTTCGCAAGGAGTGCTTGTGCCAAGCAATTACAAAAGATTAGTAAAAATTTGTCAAGCACTGCTTCAAGAGAATTTGTACAATTAGGCCTGTTATCTGTGGTTTACAAAACAAAAGTTTAACTACTTTTATAAATAAATTTTGATGACTTGCTTTTGCTAGATATGTGAGTACAGGGTGTAGCACGATAATTGAGATTAACAGTAATTTCTGAAAATAATTGATACTAATTCAATAATTTTAATTAGAAAGTGTCAAACGACAGCAAAGCCATTAACGTTGCTGAATATCCCGATTAACGATGATTCGTTTTCTACAATATCAATTTTACAATAATAATAATTTTACACCCTGTCTTACAAAAGGTGGGGCATTCATTCGCGACTTGACGTCAGGCATAATGAATAATGGTAAAAAGGATCGATATATCTACAAAATCGTCTTTATATACTGTTTCGTCAGAAACATTCTAATTCTACTTGTTTTAGAATCAGTAACATTCTCACAAAACATCAAACATGGAATAATAGCACATTCACGGACAATAGTCCCATCTACAGTGCCATCTAACTATCTGTTCAGATGTTTAATTGAAAGTAAGTTATCACTTCTTTACTCTGGTTTTCGTAAAATATACTTTGCTGCCGTTCAGAGAGTAACTTATATAAATTAGCGCCGCTGTCAACCGAACAGATAAGTTTGAGGCACTTTACAACTATAAGTAGAGGCGGAAACTACCAGCCAAGGTCTTTGTTACCTATATACATCAGACTTGGGTATTGGCTTAGGAGTTTATTATGATGATGACTTCTTTTCTCGCTGCCATTGTATTATCTTTTCTTTCAGCTCCGTTGCTGTAAACAAATAATTTAAATGTAATCATTTGTAGAATCAGCGACAAATGTGACAATGTTATCTGTGATAGATTTACTCGGTTTCACGAAGTTATTAAAATAAGCTTGGATCTTATTTGAATAAGTCGTTATCTCAATTTGCAAAAGGACGTGAGAAACCTAATCGGCAAAGGACTGGGATAACAGGCGATTTCCGGTGTTGGAGGCCAAGATCCATTTTGGCCACTCACTGGCCACACTGGCGTAGTAATTGACAAACGATCGCACGACCAAACCATGCATCTGCCTACCTACGCGATAACAAATGCTTCCTGTGACCGCCATTCCCATTAGGGCCAAGCCAAATAGGTACGTATAACACTAGCCAAACCCGATGTCGAATGTTTGTAAACAAAACGCCCATACTTAGCCTAAAATTAACTCTGTTGCAGTGCCTTTTTATACGCAATTTACATTACTTGTCGATTTCAAATCCTTCCTTCAGTAAATATTGCTTACAATAATATCTGAAACTCGACGCCAAGCACGTGAATTTTAGCGTCGTGGGTTTGCAAACATTCTACATAGAGTTTGGCTAGTGTGTAATTATAGTAGGTGTTAGCAACGACGACTTTATGCGGATTAGTTAAGCCTCAAATTATGCAGGATATAGCTACAGAATAGATAATAGTGTATTTACGCGAGTAGTTAGCGAACGACTCCATAACAAGAATGTTCGAACTGACTTGGTTGACTGGTTGACATTATTTTAATCGCTGATGACAATTCGTTACAATTAAAAATTAATCGATCCAATCCTGACATCTCAATCATTAATGAATGAAAATCTACTATTCCAAATTGGTCCAACACAAATAATCTTATTCTTAATTCTATTATAACAAAATGTATTAAATTTTCCCTTACTAATAACATTAATGTTTCAATACATGTAAAAATTAATGAATATAAAATTGCTGAATTTAATTGAATTTAAAATATTTTTAGGAATAAAAATTTATTCAAAATTACAATGGGGTGAACATACGAATTAGCTGGCAAACTAAGCTCTTCAGCACTCGCTGTCCGTAAAATTAACTAACATAAAAATAGCTAGAATGTTTATTATAGTTATTTTCACTCACTTATGTCAAGTTATGTCATATGGATTGCTTGTATGGGGGAATGCTGCGGATACTCAAAGAATCTTCATTCTACAAAAAAGAGCAGTCAGAGCTATTTATAGACTTGGACCTAGAGAGAGCCTGCAAAACGTATTTGGTAAAGTTAATATTATGACTATGCCATCGCTATTCATCCTATTATAATTGAGGAAACGTATAAAACGTTATTCCAAAAATTGTGATATTCATAATTAGAGACAGAGAGAGGAAAGCTTAAGTTGGTGCTACCTCAGACGAGACTAGCGAAAGTTAGCAAATCTTTTGTCGTAAATAGTGATAGATTTTATAATGTATTGCCAGCCAATATTACTAATCTTGGCGAAAAGGCCTTTAGCACCACCGTCAAAAAGCACCTAACTGAGAGAGCCAACTATGGCATAAAGGATTATCTCTCAGATCGTAATTTTTGGAACAACATTGCATGAGTCAGCCATACTTTATTATATTTTTTTTCTCTTGATACTATGTACCCTATACCTATAATTTTAATTAATTGTAAGACTTTCTTAAGTGCAATATAATGTGCCTATGAGAAAATAAATGAATGAAACTGAAACTCCCTAAAGGAAAATTACGAAAGTGAATTTTAAAGTGCATTGCAGTGACTTTTGTATTAAAAACGTAGTTGTGTGTATACGGTTGAATAAACCAATTTAAGTGTCCTGAAGTGTTTCTACTGACATCCTTCCCAACCAGCCCTAGTTGAAGTCTAACACCTTCGACGAGCCCCAACAGTAGGTATAGATGGACAGTTGGTTTATTCATGGCCCTACTGATAATAATAAATATAATTTATTGAAAACAACTTAGGACTAAATGAATAAAAAAAAGTGTTAATATATCTTATAATTTAAAGGTATGAAATAATACATGTGCCTGAACTAGGTTAGGAAAACCTGTATCTCAGGCAGAAAGTGGTTAAAATTAAAAATAATAATCACATCAATCAGTACATAGTCATAATAAAACAAAGCAACGGTGCAGATTTGTAACAAAACGCGTGGCATTTTATTTGCCAGAGTTCGTTTATTCCTAGAGGACATATCACATACATCCAGCACCGCTACCGCACAATACAAATATAAGCATTCAAATGGCTTACCGCAAGCTTCAAGCGAGCTGTTATCTGATGGCATCAATATAAAACGCATCTAAATATAACTAGTTAATGTTAGGCAGTGAAGTGGTCTAGATCTGCGATAAACTTAATCTAACTAAGTCTAAGTCCTGTTGCGACCTACGCCACATTCGCTAGAGCGGTAGCGATCAATTTCACTCGGTTTTGCTTGATATCCGGCCAGGCCCCGAATTCCACTAAATTAATCGCTACACCTTAACAATGGTAAACAATGGTATCGTCTCAGAAGTATCTTGTAAGTACCCCAAGTATTTTGTATGTACCTCATACCCACTCGGCTGTCGCTACTGCTCTATGTAGCGAATATCACGTACGTCTTAACAGGCCTTTATACATGCACCATATGGTTTGGCCGACGATATGTCACGCGAAGGAAGTTAACTATTCAGTCTGTCTTAACAGTAGGCCAAGCACAGCGTTGTTGTCAAGGGTAGAATAGAGAAAAATTACATCGCGTTGCCATAAAATGCGTAAAATATATCCAATTCATTCCTTCAACTTCAATAACTTACGCAATGTAGTATGACATTGCGATTACATTTTTGTCTAATCTACCCTTAGTCGGTGCCAAATAACGTGGCAATAGAGGACATTCACCTACCTTCTTTACATACAATTTATTTAATTTAAATAACATACAATTTAGATTTTTTCGGGGTTACACAATTGTTCGAACCATAAAATCAGAGTTCTGTACAATTTTGCATTATTAAATATTCTCGAATACTTAAACTCTAATGTTATACAAAAATCATATATTTTGTTGGTCATGTGAATTGTGAATGTATTTTGGCACAATCAACCATAATGTTTTTAATGAATTAAATAAAAAACACCGGTTCCTAATACATTATGTATTTTAAATCAATAAACTATGTGAATAGAACATAAAAAATATAAAATTTCATACGGTGTTTTTCCCCAATTTCGTATAATTTTAGGGTTGTATTGTTTTGCCTTGGCTGTCTCGTAGGCATTGTACGTGCATTGTACTGACTTAGCGGTTTTCGATAGGGTTGTATGGTAAGCGACAGAATTAGCGACACTTTTATTGCATTTTACGTTAGCGTAAGAAAGATAGGTGAATGTCCTAGAGGACATTCACCACGTTATTTGGTACCGAGTATAGACAATCCCCGTGCTTGGCAGGTTGTACCCAGGTAGTAATTGGCAAAAAAATATATAGGTAATTTTTTTAAAAGCTGGTGCGATCCTCTCGGGATGTCAGCGTGGATAATTGTATGAAAAGTAAAAGACAATAGCGCTAGCTTTTAAAATTTACTTAAAGAAATATAAGATATTTACCTGGACGCAACTGGTCTTCTGTAAGTGGCTGCCTGTTGAAGGGATCCGTCGCGCTGTTTAGCAAGTGACGCAGGATCACAGATCTGTCCATTACCTGCGCGTGGAAAAGCATAAATTTTTGTTCATATGGTGGTAATGCACCTACCGTTTTACTGTATTATGTCGAAACAGTACGATCGAAATACAGCACTAAGGGTAATGCTACACCAATGCATGCTAAAAGCAAGGGGGTAGGGAAAGAGTAAAAAATTGTTAGGAAAATAAATAAACTCTCAAAGAGGTACCTAAGTATTTTGTTTTTTAAAGCTTTAAAGCTATCAGTTATTATTTCCGTACCGAATAATAACTGGCAGCTTAGGTACATATATTTTTCCAGAACTGCCAGTATTTTTTTATCTCGCCCACTCCGCTCTGGTTATGTTAAGCTGACGCATGAGAGCTAGAAGACTGTAGAAGGTCCTTAGGTAATATTACTATTGCCCTATTTTGCCAATTTCCACGTAAAACGAAAACGTGTCTACAATGGCGATTGTGCGACGATATTGTCATAGTGAAGCCATTGTTAATTTTTTTGGGATTTGCGTAATATCATGCTGGCACATAAGAGGCACTGTACCAAATTCCGTAGAAAAATGAGGCGTCTGGATATTACCGTCAAACTAACCGGCTCCGAATTGGGCCCCAAGTTGGAACAAACGATATGCACAAGCAAAGCGACTATGAAGCGACATTTCTTATTAATTATTATTTTACTACTTTTGAACACGTTCATGCCAGTTATAAATGAATGCTTACCTTTCCAGAAGGCAAAAACACGGGGTCAGTCATGAGGGTGTCCATAAGCGGATCTCTGTACTCTTCAGGCGCGTCCGCGTACTCGTCGCTTTTCTGCTGGTTCGACACTGAAACGAAAATATCAGATAAGTGGCGAGCCTAAAAACTGGTTTGTTTAGGAATATGTTTACTTTGAAAATGGTCAAAAATCATTTATAACTTCTAAAGCGCACAAAATCGCAGAACATACTTATGGATCCATTGTTGATCTAATTTGTTTCTATTATTTCATTGTAATTTTATTATTAAAGGCTTTTGCTTATGGATCCAACATTAATTCGATGATAATTGGGTCCCTCGGCTCTATAAATAAATTTTGATTAATATTTCGGCTGAGTGAGCATTACTAGTGAAGTTGGCGTACGTATAAGAAATGACCAGGAAAATAAGACTTATTCCGATAAAATATTTACCGCAAACCCGCGGGCACTGGCTAGTCATATATATAGACTGGTTGTTACCAGTATAGTATAACTCACGGGCGATTTGATATGCATTGTCGGCGAGCGCCTTGAACCGCTCAATCTCAGAGGGCGTTTTGATACAGGACTTAGCGAGCCGCACTGAAGCCTCGTCGAACAACTCTTTGCGGAATGATCTCTGTAAAAAATACGGAATTTTAGACCTAGAAGAGTACACATAATGTAAAAATATCTATAGTTTTCAGGTCTCTAATAAAAACCGGACGAACTACGGAGATCTATCGATTGAGATCTAAACAAAATTGCTGCTCAGATAGTAAATCAGTGGCGAAGTGGCGATCTATTGTGTCGGAGACCATGAACCACTTTGGGATTGATGCGGCAGACAAAGCACTTAGACGTGTCAAAAATTACATTAAAATGTGTACAGTGTACCTACATATGTAAATAGCACTTATTCAAAATCATAATTACTCGTATCTTCACAAAATAAAGATGTGTCCGACTAAGCTTCCTCAATTGTATAGTAACATTTTTTCATTAAATAGATTTGACATAATTTAGTAATTCAATGTCAGGTATTTTTCTTAGGTCGATTGGTGTTTTATTATAAAATTTTATACTTATATTTTACATTTTGGATATACATTTGAAGCTTTTTCTGCGCACCTGGTCTAGTCGCCGTTGGGACTGGCCATGGCCGAAGATTTGGCTAGGAAGACATCAGAGTAGAGTTTACCTCGTCAGCGGCTAGCGCAGCGTGGAAGGGCGTGGAGTCCAGATTGAGGTAGATGTCCACGAGCTGGCTCAGCAGCCGCCGCGGCTCCCAGCCGTACTTTTCTGGACGACGGACCTGGTAGAAAGCAGAGTTTGTTTTTTATTCATAATTTAGGGCTTTGTCGCATATTATGCTATTATGACGCCCTGGTGAGTCAAAACGAAATCAAATCTTAGGCCCGTATTATGAAAGCTAGCTTAGCCATAGAGCGATGACTGAGCAAGCTTTCATAATACGGGCTATAGAAACTCAAACAGAATCAACCTAATTACCTAACATAAGCGTGATAAGATACGTACCCCCTAGGTTTCTAACATATAGACCTCTTAACGATATTGTCAGTGACATCTTTAAAAATGATTTGATTGCTATTCAATGGAAGTCAATAGCTTCTCTAAACAATGTAAGTGACATGGTAGAGCAGTTTACCGGTTACGTAATCGCCCTTTTTGAACTTCATGCGCCTCTTAAAACTACAATCCTAAGGGACCGCGGTTATCCATGGATCACCTTATCTTTTAATTTAATGGTGTTTGTGTACGTACTATGGGTTAAGTTACGATTGAGTTTAAATTGTATGCTACAAATAAACACTTCTTATTATTATTCTATTCTTATTGTAACATAACCAGTTTGTACGGCTTGCTGCAACTGTAGCAGTGAGAGAGCTTGTGTTATGTTTAGGTACTAAAATGGTCCCAAATTGTAAACAAAACTAACTGAACTTATATATCTTAATATTCACAGAACAGAGGAGTTAATGGGCCTCCATTTGGTGCAAATTGCAACATCCGAACATCTCAATTAGGTAGGTAACACTGAACTTTTTGATAGGTAGTCTATTAGTGCGCAAATGTAGACTACTCAGATAGGTAGGTAAATGGCAATGAAATGGTGGTAGATATCTCATAGATTAGTTTTCAGTTGGTTTATTTAAAAAGTTTGCTTGTATATAATGGTATAAAAATATTATTGTAATAGGTCTGTATGAAGAGTTTTTGTTAAATTAATTTCGTTGGTTGTATTATATAGGTTGTGGTAAATAAGATAGACGTTGAGGAAAATCTCATAAACTAAGTTTCTGTTATGTTTATTTTGTTCTGTTACATATTATGTATTTTTGTTGGATTAAGCACTATTGTTATTTAGAATTACGGGGGTGACATGCCATGTTCGGCAAAACCCTCATGCACCAAATAACTGATTTAAAAAATAAAAATAAATCTCTATTTCGTTTGAAACCCTCAGTTACACCACTATTTTTACTTTGAAGGATGTTGCTCTCACCTAATCTGGTTTTTAATTATTTATTTATTAAAATAGGTACACCAACAGTATACATATTATGCTTATATAAAAAATGTATATGATAAACCTTGGTTTTGACGAAGGTTTGTCAAAGCCCTTATTGTCTTCTACGATATCACTTGACAGCACAGCAATAATAACATATCTGTGCCTGGCAGGCTTTTAGTTTCTGTTATATACGAGTTTAACACGTAGAGTGCCGGCGATCGAAACTTTGTACTCTCCAAGTACTATGTTATAACACAGAGCCTTTTTGGGTTGCACCGCTGAAGCCGTTCTTATTTATCGGTCCACTACAGCGAAATACAGTCAATATGAATACATCATTTCAAAACGCATTTAATAGTCCAATATATCTAAATTTACGTACATGATATGAATGTATGATAAAGAAGATGTCCAAGCCGATTTTGGCTACGGCGCCTGTGCGCATGGTCAGGCGTTTTAACTTAGACTTCTTCTGGCTTCAATCATTAGGGTGTTGGTTTCCTACCATTTGGTGCGCTCTTTCGTGTTTTGCAAGAATACCTAAGCTGAAGGTACGAGCGCACTTTGAGCATGTCAAAATGATCAGAAAATATGACTAATACACATACCTTGAGGTTCTTACACTTGGCTCCGCAGAGCTGCTGCAGGTTGAAGTTGAGCATAGAGGCGAGCCGGTCCACCAGCTCCGCGCGGAGGAAAGGCTCCTTGATCTCCACCGTCAGGTATTGTAGCATGTCCACGGTTTCTCTATAACAAATTATAATAAATAAATAACGCTGGACAATCCGCACAGCATCATCTAGACTAAGCTAAGCTGAGCTTGTGTTATGGGTACTAGATGACTGATGTAATTAATACAATACATAGATGTATTTTTTTTTTATTATCTATAGACAATACCCAGAAAAATATTCTGCAGATCGTACAAATTTGTCTCAAGGCGGGAATCGAAAGTCGTAGGCGGACCTTCGCACGCGCTGCGCTACAGAGATCGTCAAAAATAATTGTTGGGTTGGTTAGTTTTTTTCAATTTGGCAAAGTTTTTAAGAGGGCGCCAAATTTTGTGGTAAACAGTGCTCTTTCATGTATTTTTTTTCGCTATCGTGTACATACAAGGAACCAAAGAAAAAAATGTTGAATTTTATGTACCTCTAATTCGAATTTTTTACCTCGGGGATCCCGTGAGTACTGAGATCTAGTCCTAGTTTGACAACCAAACCCGTTAGAAAGGGAAGTATGCCCCCACACACACACAACAAAAGGTATTTCCTGCCCTGTCCCAGCTATCTGATTTACATGCTCGGAGACTTTCATCCGGCACTCGAGTTGTTCTATTCAACCAGTTCTAGAAGATTTCCCTAGCGCTATTTTGGGAAGAGGAGGCACTTTTTGCTCTCTTCTTGATGTTGTTCGAAGTTTATAGTTAAAGAACAATTGATGCTGTAATTGTAGTTCCTTTAGTTGACCATAGATGACACTACACTAAAGACGTCCCCTGCTTGACATACATTTTTCAAAGATATTGTCTTTGTTTTTAGGATTCCGTACCCGAAGGGTGAAAACGGAATCCTATTACTAAGCCTCCGCTGTTCGTCTGTCCGTCTGTCACAGGGCTCTATCTCATGAACCGTAAGAGGTAGACGGTTAAAATTTTTAGAGAATGTGTATTTCTCTTGCCGCTATAACAATAAGTAACACTTCAACTGTAATAACAACAAATACTAAAAATATAATAAACCTAAACGGGTCTCCAAACAAGTGAAAATTTGATGTTCTTTGAAAAAGTTGACTGATTTTTACGGTACGGAGCCCTTCGTGTGCGAGTCGACTCAGACTTGGCGGTTTATTTCATACAATTATCCACGCTGGCGTCATAAAGCCAGGCCTTCAGTATACGAAAAACAAGTGTGACAGCGCCAGCTTGTAAAAATGCTTACAAAAAAATAGCAACCCCTCCCAAGATCACCACCATGACTTCCGCTGCCCGCATTCAGCGGTTTTCTACAACATTCTGCAGGTTGTCAGCACTAAGCTACGTTCTATCTAAGTGAGCAAAACCGCAATATTAACAGAGCCCTGAGTTTGGTTCAACATTGTTCTACGAGATTTGTTAAAGCGCCTCTATCATGCGGACATGGAACTACTTAAGTCCCATACACAAATGAGACATCACGACATCTAGATAGTATCGTCAAACCGAACTCAGACTAAAGCTGTGACTTACCTGGCCAGAGTGAGATATGAACGGCACTGCCTCTCGTCTTGAGCTAACGCCCGGGCGCGCGCCTCGCCCCCCGTGCCGCTGGCGCCCTCTTGTGCTTCGTGGATGCGTTTCAGGTACTGAAATTAAACATACCACTAATTCAAGGCCATCTCACAGTACAGCATGCTAGCTCATATTAATAGATACCTCAATCTGATTTCGCTATAAAAATTCATACTTGCAGTCGCGTATGATCCTTCTTGTCCCTGTCCTAAAATAAATAAAGTGATAACGACCAAATACTTAGGCGTAATGATTGACCAGCGTCTGTCATGGCATGCACACATAGAACTGCTGATGAGCAGAGTGCGAAAAGTCATTTGGATATTTAAACCTTGATTTAAATGAATAGCATTCCCTCCTTAAGAAATGCAGCCCCAAAACCTCTCTTAAACCAAATTTACGTCGCCTTAGCATAATCAGTCTTAACCTACTGTATAACCGTATGGGGAGGAGCTACAAAAACTAAATTTATAGATGTAGAAAGAGCACAAAGATCTCTGGTCAAAGTAATGTATTTTAGGCCATACAGATCACCAACTCAAATATTGTATTCAGATTCAGGTCTGCTAACTCTCAGAAAATTATATATTCTACAAACACTCTTAAAAGTACATATAAGTATAGAATACGACCCTAGTAAGCTAACACAAAAAAGGAAAGAAAAAGTTGTCATAAAAAATTTTTAAAAACTAAATTTGCTGCACGCCAATTTTCATCCCAATCGGCCGACCTATATAACATAATAAATAAAACACAGAATATGTATGCCATAAATAACTGTGAATGCTAGTAAATTCTAAATAAATGGTTACTGACCTTAAGCTATGATGAAACAGAAGCGCTGTTTAGTAAATTAAGCTAAACAACATTATTTACTTTATATGTGGGGACATTCTACACTACTTTAACATAATTCTACTACCTGACCTATTATATTAGTAATATTTAAACCTTGATTTAAAAGAATAGCATTCCCTCCTTAACTGATACCCAACGCTTCCCCAATATCACCCAGACTCTTAAGAGACTGGAGTTGTACGGCAGGCACACCCACACAAAGCAGGTACACTTACATAACACCTATGGGTCTCCGGTTGCCCAGACTCTTATGAGACTGGTGCCTCAGGAGACCGACACATACACCACAACACTAGCCCACACAACTTAAATACAGGGTGTATTTAAGTTGTGTGGCTAGTGCACACTCAAACAAATGCGCGCGCTTAAAGTAGTTTGTGCATTTAAACTTTAATTATAAATTATAATTCTAACTTAGTATAGTTTATGTATCAATACTAGATGGGTACTATAAAATAACTTAGGTAATCTACTCTACTTAAATAATTTGTTTTGGAAGAGCGAGATTTCCTAACACAGGTATTTTCTTTACTTAAAAGGGAATCTCAAACACTGTTATTTAGTACATTAAAGAAATAAATATTTATGTACTTTGTAAAAAAAAAATACATCTTTGGCTGACTAACAGCAATGATCGTTCAGCACATCCTAATCCAACCACATATTTCAGTGACACTGTAAATTGACATTAGGGCAAAGCTACGTTTATGTATAGGTGGTAAATCCATACTAATTATATGAATTTGAAAGTAACTAACTGTCTCTTACCTTTTAACGTCTAAACGGCTGAACGGATCTCAATGAAATTTGGCAGGGACGGGGACGGACATAGGCTACTTGAAAAGCGCGTGCGAAGCTGAGGGCAGCAGCTTGTAATTATTATAGCTACGCCAGGTATGCCATTGTTGGAGAAAACCACAAACGACTACGTTGTAAATAGCTAAGCATCAATCACAGGTCATTTAGACCGTGTGCGAGACATGCATCGAACAAGGAGTGACGTAGGCGTTTGTGCGCCCGCGGTATTAAACAAAATTTTCTTCTTTGACCATGCGTCACGGGCTAAATGAAACCTGGGTTTCATTTAGCCCGTGACGCATGGTATGTTATATTTAGCCCAGTGAGTGGTGCTGTTTATGTGCCTCTCTATTCTGTTGTCATTTCTATCACGCCATTGTGCCCGTTCGTAATAATTTGTCAAAATATTTTTACTTCTTAAAAATAGTAATATCTTACCGTTAGACATTCGTCGAGCAGGAAAGTTGTGTCGTTCATCAGCATGTTGATAAACTTCACAAACTGCCGGCCCGACCGGGACTCTTTCACGATCGCCTGTTCACAAAAAAAAACTGATTAGAATGTTTAAAAAAAGTAATGCTGGAAAACTCAGACAGCAATATCTAACCCCAAGTTTAGCAGAGCATATGTACTAGATAACTGACATGATTACAAACTTAGATATATATTTTTATTAAGCATAGAAAGCACCCGGAACAAATATCTGCAGTTCGTACAAATATTTGTCCCGAGACGGGAATCAAACCAGCAACCTACTACGTCGCAGGCGGACCTTCACCCGCTGCGCCACGAGGTCGACAAAAGTTTAGTTCAATTGAACTTCACGAAAAAATTTAAAACGCAAAAGCAATTACCAGTTTGTGGATAGGCCGATCCCACATTCCCTTCAAGATAATACTGATATGGAATCTGATAGTGAACTTATCGTAGAACTCAGTGCTTTGTCCCGTCGTCTCAATATCAGTATAGAACCTCATCAATGCACTCGGCAGAACCGTCTGAGACAACCTGTGGTCCATGAACTTCTCATAAACGTTCTTGAGTTTTAGCGGAACTGAGAGGTTGATCACGAATAGGACCTCGATGATTTTGGCGACGAGGTATGGATTCTTGATTAGGTACGGTTGGCAGATTGCGATAAGAACCCAGTTTATGATCGGGTCTTCGATGTAGTCGGCAACGGTTTGGGGCACGTATCTGTGAAAAGAAGTGTATTTTTAACTGCTTGTTACCTGTGGATGGTTTTGTGTTGCACTAACAATGATCTTAGTCCCATGAGTTTGTGTCTGTTTGACTCGGACAATCAAAATTTAATTTTGATTGTCCGAGTCATAATCATTCCAGCATCTTGATCTTGTCTTATTATGAATATCATCAACCTCAAATACATATTTAGCTTGGAGCAAGATTGCAACGCACAAATGGAATCTGTTTGTCCAGTTGCGAGGTTGGTAGTAAATCAATGTATTGGGCGTCCCACACGGCTCAACATAAAACCTATCTCTAAGCTACTATACATAAACGCTATCAATACTCACTGCACAGCAAACAGCATGAATTCTGCGATATACTCGACAATGTTGATGTTGGTGGGCGACCCACGGCGCGGAAGGCTGCGACAGTGGCGTTCCACAAGGCCTCCACTGAGTACTTTCTCTTAGCTACTATCTATAACGATATGAATACTCACTGCACAGCAAACAGCATGAACTCGGCGATATCCTCGACGTACCACTCCGGCGAGGCGCGGAAAGCAGCGGCCTCGCCCCCGGTAGCGGGCTCGCCAGGAGCGGCGCACGCCTCCGCCATTTGGGTGCACAGGAGCGTGCAGACCGACGAGTAGAACTGGAGGGTTCGGCGCATCAGCTCGCTGTCGAGAAGGGCTGTCTCGGCGCATTGCTTGGATCTGCAGAGATTTTGCCGGATTAGCTTAGATGCCTGTCTGGTTTCAAAGGATTTTACTAAGTCGCAAAAAAAAACTTATGTGATTAGTTGCGATAAAATTTCCATTTGTTTATTTACACACTATTACATTACGTCTAAGATCTGTAATGGGTGGGTTGCTGGCCGTGGCTGAAGAAACCTGAAAGCGAAGCGTAGCGCAGGTCCAGGCCATCACAGCGCGGTCACCATTGCAGCCTTTGATGGCCAAGCTGAAATGAAGGCCGAGACCGAAGGTCGAGGCCTTTATAGCGTGGACAGCAAGGGCTGCAATGATGACCAAGCTTGAAGGCGAGACCACAGCAAGCTTAGCTTGAGGCTAGCTTATCGTGGCCAGCAGGGCAGTCATTGCCACGGCCCGAGGCTTGTATAGTGCTTTACTCAAACAATGCGAGTAATTTAAAAATCATTGATTTGGAAGATTCGTCGCTTGAGTTCATTTTCACAAAAATGTATTAGAACGTATCATGCACAACGTTTTACCGCAATGTTCTTTTGTCAATTTCCCGCGTTTTCTTTTTAGGGTTCCGTACCCGAAGGGTGAAAACGGAACCCTATTACTATGCCTCCGCTGTCCGTCCGTCCGTCTGTCACGTGACTAGATCTCATGAACCGTAAGAGGAAACAATTGAAATTTTCAGATAATGTGTATTTCTCTTGCCGCTATAAGAACAAATAATAAAAACACATGTAGACACATGAAACTTTCTATAAAAACCTTCGATCAGATATAAAAACACTTCAACTGTTAATAACAAATACTAAAAATAAAATAAAGTTGAAAATTTGAAGGGGTCTCCGAACAAGTGAAAATTTGATGTTCTTTGAAAAAGTTGCCTGATTTTTACGGTACTTCAGACTTGGCAGTTTATTTTATTCTAACCAGCCAGTGAAGCTTGTAGGTCCTGCTCAGTATGCATAAAACCTTTATGCACCTAACTATATTATAATTATCAAAACAAAATAGAATTCTAAATAGGTACATTACGGTCCGTATAGAACGGTCAGTAATAATATTACTGTCCGTCTGTTCGGGTAGGCCCGAAAGGTCGACTTTGCTCAAAGAAGGTCGAAATAATCAGCTGATTACATGCTATGTTTGAGTTAAAGAACATAACATTACAGAATGCGTACAAGGGCTGTCTCGCCAAGTGATTGCCACACTTAGGCCATAGTGTGTTCACGTCATCGAGCGAGAATGGAACATAATTTCGAAATTTACTCTGCGCTAACAAAGAATTAATCATAATTTCACAAGGGAAAATGTTACACGAGATATTTGTATCTCGTCGCGTGAACAGAGAATATTACTCTACAGTCGAAACAGAAAAAAGTAAGAACATGATGTCGTTAGGTGACTGATGTGTTCCACTTTAATTTATGGATCTTTGTGTTGTCTGAATTAATAAACGATTTAAAGTACACAAACTCTGTCGCGACTGACCTGTGTAGACGTTTGATCTGCCGCCGCCACCTGCGCAAGAGTTCCCGGTTTCGTAGCGCAGAGAAGCTATTCCGCCATTGTGGCTCTGCAGCCACCAGCTCTTCGATCACTTTCTGCAGGTCACGGAACGCACTGAAAATAATCGCATAGCTTAGAATTGGGGCTTGTATGTGGTTGACTTGCGGCTTGAAAACTACCATGCTAGGCTAACTGTTGGAGGGGTCGGAATGGAATCGACCAATCAGAAGCCAGCGGGATGACGCCGCTACGTCGAGTCGTGGCGCACGTGGTGGAAATCGAATCTGCAATCTTTGCATTCGGACTGTCGCCCACTGCGGTAGAGGTTGCAACTCAGGCTTGTGCAGGGTTTTTTTTTTCTAAAAAGAATAATATCAGGCTGATTGTTAGCTAGGGATGTTCTAAGTTAGTCTCAAGAGCAGTGATTTTACTGGCAACCACATCGTTGGGGGCAAAGATAAGGATAGTTGTCCTTTTCGAGCCATTTCACAAAACTGTAATACTTTGCGCGACTTTTGTGGTATTTACCGGATCCGTCTTTGGTGCGTGTGTAGCGCTGGGATAAGCGCCACGTGGTGCATATGGAGCGTAAGGAACCAGCAAATCGTCTGGAACTTGATCTCCGGGAACTCGAAGCCAGGTTGGTTTCCTACGAATAGAAATGTATACTTATTTTTTACGAGTTAACGTGTGCGGTTTCCAGACTAGACCGAATAATCTAGAGACTGAAAGAAAGAGTGTCTTCTAGCTTTTACTGTCACTTTTCTCAGCTGAGGGACAATGCGGGCGCAGCGCATATATATATATAAGCAAGCAGTAAACATTAATAACATGCATAAAGTTTCAGTACTTGTTAGAATCTCAAGTTAGAATGACCAGAATTTTCGTTTCGGGTCTCATTTGTGCTGATAAGAAGACCAAGGCACACATGTACTATAGGTATTTTTCTCACATAGGATGTGAATTTATTTACTTATCTCGGTCTAAGTCCACCTGAGTTGACTGACGAATTTTTGACTAATAAAGCCATGGTCTTAGTGTACTCACGCAAAGCATCAATCCACTCCTGCGCCTCCTGCGATGTATAGTACAGCCGGGTCTCCTCCTGAATGTTAATATGGACGTCCGGCATAAAGGTATAGAGCGCGTAGACTCGTTCAAGCTTCACTCGCACCGAGAGGAGTTGTAGCACTGACAAGACATTTAGCATGAAACCGTCCCCTGGAAACAAAGAATGAATTAAATAATGATTCCAAACTGTGATCGAGATCTATGACCTCCTCCGCCTAGCCGACAGCCTCAACAGGGACTAGCGATGTCATATCTTAGTCCACTGCTGGACATAGGCCTCCCCTAATGAGCGCCATAGTCTTCAGCTTGCCGCATCTAGCATCTGCCTGCAGTCTTTCGCAGATCGTCATCTTACCTGGCCGGAGGGCGTCGTACACTACGTTTGCCGAATCGCTGTCTCCACTCGAGAACACGTTTACCCCAGCGGTTTTCGGTTCTTCGTGAGATATGGCCAGCCCACTGCCACTTCAGCTAGGTAATTCTTTAAGCTATGTCGATAACTTCAGTTCTCTGTCGGATGTATAGGTATTCGTTACGAATCCTATCCTTCAGAGAAACTCCGACTATATCTCTTTCCATAGCTCGCTGACCGACTTTGAGCTGGTGGACCAGCCCTACCGTGAGTGTCCATGTCTCAGATCCGTTGGTCATAACGGGTAGGACTAAATGAAATACTTTAATTTTCAAGCGTTGCGGTATGGATAACGAGAAGACTCGACGAAGTTCACCAAACGCTGCCCAACTAGCCATGTTCGCAGGACATATGTGCACAAGTGGTACACACTTATGCACATATGTCCTGCGAGCAAACACTGGTGCACTCCCTTCCTGCATTCTCATAATCCGATGGGTCGGCAGACAGACGCTACGGGAGAGAGTAGGCGTGCTTCTCGAGGGGCGCGGGGATGTGACACCGCCAACTTCCTGAATACGAGCTGCTACTCTTAAGTTTTCTTGTTACAAAAATCCTAATAACAACTTTTGTCCCGACCCGGGACCTCATTACCAGCGGTTGAACAAACGAACTATAAAGAGGTGTTTATATAATTAAGTGACATAACCTCCGGGTTTCCACCGCAAGCGGAGCGGACCCATGCAGGACTCCGTTTAACTAGCAAGAGTCAACTGCATACTTGTATTTCCACCAACAAATAGTCGAGCCGATAGGACTGAGCTGTTCGCTCAGAAATCTTTGAAAAGAACTCCGCTCACTCATCTCTCATTTCCCGCTCATTACCCTTTCACGGAAACCCGTCTTTAGAATTAACTACGTAAGTCTAAATTTTTCCTTCTCCTATTGTATGCCAGTTTGTGGGAGAATGGAAGGTGATTATAATCATTTACACAGTTAAGCTTAAAGTTTATGCATTGCTTCGTTGGTGGTGTGGATTTCCGCAGCCAATCTTATCGAAAGTAGAGTTACTTTGTTCTTCTAAATTAGTAGTTTAGTGGATACTTTTGTACTCGCAGACAGTAGGATCCTTCACTTGTGTTTTCTTCCTAGATTTCGCCAATGTTATTATTGTAAGCATTTCTATGACAGGGAACTGAAGCCGACAAATTATTGGCTCCAGAATGTAGAAAAGATGACAATATTTTGTACTGTCTGCATCAATATTTCTCCCAAGAAGTCCGGGTAAGTCATTGTTTGTCGCAATAGGTGACAATAACATCCGAAAAAAAAACGCAAATTCAGTTTATTACGTACTTATTTTTGTGTGTCAATGCTCAAAACAAGTGATAAATTTTCACAAGTAGGGCGCATTGGCAGTCTTTACGAACAGGTGATGTTTCCTCTTGTTTATTTGTTTCTAGCATTTTCGCGTAAATAAGAAATAGACGATTTAATCGGAAACTCGGAAAGTATTGGATTATAGCCAGAACTAATACGTCTATGCGACGAGGTGAGCGACATTACAGATCTATTTCAGTTGATAATTACCATCACGTAATCAATGTTGGAGATTCGTAAATGCCAATGCTGCTATCTAATTTGAAAGGCTAGAATCTGGTCTAGGTGCAAGTAAATGTTTACACTGCAAACAAACAAATATCGCGTTTCCTTATCGTGTATGCTCGAGGCCAAGAGGTTATTGGCCATGTTATGTTCTTGCAGGAAAATACATAACAATAAACAAATTATGTATCCATATTTTTTATTTAAAAGAGCCGTGTCAGTTGTGGCTTCTGCCAAACCCATGGTCGCACGGTACGTCCAAACGTCTGGAAGTTTCTCCACCTTGACAAATTGATTGCGTTCTTACATTAATAGTTGAGGGCATCGACTGGCGGTCGATCCCTACCGAGTTGATTCAATAAACTACTAATTTAGAAGTTCTTTCCCCTTCGGTATGGTACCTACTATACTGCCCGTACCGTCGTATATCCTTTAAGAGTAACATATTTAATCTGATGCGCAATTGTAGAAAAAAATCAGTCACAATATTTTGACTCATTTCTGGTGTTTTGATTGGCTGTATCACTTTATTAATTAATTGTTGTAATTATTTCACTAATAAAGTTGAACAGAAAATAGTTAATATTAATATTGGTTCTTCTAACAAAGATAATCTTCCCGCCATCCCGGTCAAACGACACAGGGCATTGTGGCCGAATGTGTTAAGACTGTTTGACCTAAAGACCTAAAGACGTATGGCGGTAAACCACGGCATCAAAATATCCAGCATCGGTCAACTTATTTAGTTTTTTATTACTCATACTAATTTATTCGTCGTAGGAAGTAGTGCGTCTACTGCATCGGAATCGGAGCGAACGGAGCGTAAGGATTTGATGCTTTGTATTGATTTCTTTCTATACAGCAGCGTGTGCACTAGATCGGCATATCAGCCAGAGACCGGTATTACAGCCGATGACGTCATCCGCATATCCTCGTCACTACAAGAATCAGGCAGGCTATTTTCGCCACTATAACACTTGATAAATACCAAAAGTACTGTCAAATTTGACAGATTTTATATAGAAGAACTGCCAAACTTGACAGTTCTTTGGATATTTGTCGAGCGATAAATTGGCGAGAATTGTCTTCATTGTTTTGTTGAGGACGTCATCGGTAAACCCGAGCGCGCTTTGAAAATACCTATGTTGCCGCTGCAAAATTCGAAAGCAGAGGATCCTATCGGCATAATGTAAATACCGCCGCCGCCGCGCCACGCCGCACCGGGTATGCTGCGTACGCTTTGAACTTGATCTTCTTGATCGCTTTTGATCCGGTGGACGCACAGCTCAAGGCACACTTGGTTGCGTCAACTTAAATTCCACTTTTTTTTATTAACCTACTTTGTCCCACTGGCTGGGCTGGGCAAAGGTCTCCCCTGAACTTTTCAATGTCTCACACTCGCCAGCTACGTCCCACTATAATTAATAAATAAAATAAATAATGCTGGACAATCCACACAGCATCTAGCCCCAAGCTAAGCAGAACTTGTGTTATGGGTACTAGATAACTGTTATACTTAATACAATACATAGATGGATTATTTTTTATTATCTATAGACAATACCCAGAACACCCGGAACAAATATTTGCAAAAAATTTATTTATTAAACATATGTATTACTTATATAAAAAAAACATCTATAATAGGAACAACCTTTAGTAAACGCTTAGCAACGATTAAGTTCCACTCTCGGCACCAATACTAAAGATTTGTATTCGTTTCTGAGTTTTCTAAAATCAAAAGTGAATAATTCTTACCAGCCAGTGCTCTTTCATCCGTTTGCAACTGCGCTCGGCGTTCGTTCCTTTGCAGAATGTTCGAGAAGTATTGCAGGATGGGTTCTCTCGCGTCGGGACACAGGAGTATGTTGTGGCATATCGTGTGAAGACTGTTTCTGCAGACTTCCACTTCACGTTGTAAAGCGAACGCTAGGCTTCGGTCGCCGGACCCTGTGGCGAATAGACGCTCGGCGAGGCGCGGGTTTTCTTCCGCGAATAGCGATACCTGTGTGCGAAGAAAGAATTTAGGTTTTCATAGGAAGGTAGGGTGATGATCTATCTACCCATGCTGGTTAACAATCTAAAATGCAAGATTGTTTTCATCGTCATTCAGTCGAAAGACATCCACAGCTGGACATAGGCCTTCCCCAAATTGGGGGTGTTTGCCATAATTGCCACGCTTGGTATGCTTTGTAGACCTTATCAAATTATGAAAAACTAATAGGTACGAATTCATACCAAAAAGCGGTTATAGATTTTATAATCGAACTTCGTTGAATAATCAATGCGTCAGCTGATGACGCGGTAGAAGCTCTTACACTCGAGCCTCGTGCTTCTGATCGATCGAATCCACATTAATTAGGACCATTTGCTGGACACATGTTACTACTTTCAACCCCTATCATGAATTGGGTAATTAATGATAATAATAATAATTAACACCCCATCTAACTATTTAACAAAAAAAAAACCGTCTCCTGCCCCTGGTCAGTGAATGAGTCAAAAACATACTGAACCAAACCTATGGAACAAATTCAAACATAAGTATCGAAATGGATGAATCCATACTAATATTATAAAAGCGAAAGTAATTGTGTCTGTCAGTTACCTTTTCACGGACTTTGAACGGATCATAATGAAATTTGTCAGGGAGGTAGACGGTATCGGTATGTTAGGTACAGCATTTTTTTTGTGTATTTTATCCCGGTAAAATGCGTGTGAAGCCGCGGGCCGAAACTAGTGTGTTATGTATCAGTTCCAAGGTAAACACATTTGAATTGAGGATCTTATAGAGAGAATATATTGTCGTTCGAATTCCGAAACTCATCAGTGTTTTGTCACTAATAAATGTCAACTCTCGCTCGCGCTATGACAGTACAGCGCCAACAGCGGACCTTTGTACTTCTCCGTATAATTACAAAATATATTCAGATAACATAACTTTAAAAATGGCTTGTTGTGCTCATACATAGTTTATAATTATAACATTGACTATCGATATCGATAAAAATATTTGCTTGCCCTCTCGAGTGTGATGCTTCACCTTGAGTTGGCCAATCGGAGCGCAGCAGTCGGAGCAGCGATTTGGCGAAATTGTTGTCTATACAAAATAAATGACATTTCCTCTCTATTGGGTAAGTGCTCGATGCTGAAGTCTGTAAAAAAGGTCTACCTACTACATCAACACAAACTCACCGCAAAGAACGGTCCAAGGAAACTAGTCCGTGCAATCTCTCTTCCCGGCGCCGAGGTGACAGACTTTGGGGTCAGGCTGGGCAGCCTCGCCAGCAGCTCGCACAGCGGGCGCAACGCATGCCTCGGCCCTGCTCGGAGCTCGCATAGGGATCGCAAGGCGCGGAGCGGCGCTCCTTGACCTCGCCCCACAAGCGGCGAGACGCATCGACGCATCTCTTCGCGGATACCCATAAGAAGGGGGGTGAACACCTTGGGGAAATAAATGCGTAAGCTGTAGGTAGGTATAGGTATCTTGGTTATGTTACGAGTTTATAATATACTTACTTTTATTAACAAAGAAAATTACAAATAAATAATAGAAACAAATCAGAACTAGTATTTACAATTGATATATATTATGTACATATTAATAACATTTGATAATGGCAGTCAAACAGGGTTTGCTTTACTTCCTCCACAGACTATATTGGTCCACTGCTGGACCCAGGCCTCACCCTGATAAGCGCCTTATTGACTTTTATCTCACGGGGGTAATTCGCATAATCCCTAAGCTGAGGCAGGTAGGGGATCGCAGTTCGGTGGTAGAATTGTTTTGCAGGGGGCGCTGCTGCCACCCCCGGTGGATATCCCTCGCCTCTTACGACACCCGCGGGAAGAGCTGGGGTGGTGCAAATTCTAAGTTGGCACCACACAGCAACCTAATGCGTTACCTAATGTAGTGTAAATAATTTGATTGTTTTGAAAAAACTAAAAACCGACTTAAATTTCCTTAGTATTTTACTATACACGATTTTTTAAGTTTTGTGGCACAAATACTAATACATACTAAGGGATGCAATACTAATTCCAAGGGAATACACATTTTATGGGACCACCTCATCATTTTCCATATAAGAACGAAATAAATTTAAAAATCGGTCCTTATATGACGGAGAAATCGACAATGATACATAAAAAATTGGTAGAACTAAAACATACATTACAGCCGAACATAGAACATTCTCCTATTTCGAAGTCGGTTAAAGAAAGAGGCGAGATCAGGAATGGGTTCAAGGATCGGTAATCTGTGATAGTAACTATTGTTTTATTATTTGAACCACCTATAGGTGATACACATAAAAATATTTGTTGTTTTCACCACAACACACAAGCACGGCGTAAAATGATTAATATTGAATAAGTGATATTTTTAAAATACGTACGAGTTGAAGTGCCCTATCATAATACGAAATGTCAAGTCCAATGAGTGAATAATACATACAAATTAATATTTCATTATGTGCAACAAAAAAAAAAAAATAGAGAAAAAGAGGGAATTTGTTAAAACTTTTGAGCTCCTAAAATAAACACAAGATCAAACAAACTGTGTGTGATTGCTCCTGGTTCAGTTCCAAGCAATAAAATTGATTGTTGAAAGAACAATGCAGTGTTTAACATACACCTGTGTCCCAGTTTATAGGAAACGATACACAAACTGTAAACCTCATGGTCTTCCTTAGTATGCATCATAGTTAGATGTATGCATAAGTACACTATGCAACAACGTCGTTATGAACATATACATAGTGATAATAAATGTATTGAGCAGGTATAAATTCACATTTTTCGTTATGCATCGTAAAGGCTGGCAATGGGCTAGTTAACTACTGGCCTATAACCAAGAGTTTGTTCAAGGTTTAACCACACAAGACTTTTCTTTGTCTTAGGGATCACAGACTTAATAAAATAATAATACCTCTATAGCAATACAAAATATTATACAGGGCAGGGGGTCGTAAAGTTAAGTTGAACTTACCTCCTCAAACACTTCTTTGTCCTCATAAGTGGCAACCACCAATTCAGAAATAACTCCACTAGGCGCATTTCCAATCAGAATGTATGGCAGCAATGGAGATTTCGGACACTTCTCCAAATCAAATCCTCCCAGCAACACCAACACAAGGTGGTTCACCAGATTGCTCCTCAAACTCTGCAGCATATCACTTAGAGGAGGCTCAGAGCACTTCTTAGCATTATCTCTCGCATAGAAATTAATGTTAATGTAAAACTTCAGTAAATAACTAACAGCTAGGCCTTGACCAGGCATAGTTTTTGTAATAGGCAATGATGGTGCAGGGCACTCAGTCTTTTCAGTCTCCGTCTCAGAACTGAGAGGTCCACTCGTCAGGTCATCTCCGCAGTCTTCACTCAACTTCTTTGAGGTTTCGTAGACAGCCACTGGTGACTGAGACAGCGGATCATTGCCATCAACAATTGTACTGATGACATCCATCAGAGCTTGTGAAGCCAGTTCATCCAAGCTTATTTTAGGATTGTCAAGCAGTGAAGCTGCAGCAGATGGCACGAATATTCCACCTGAACCGACAACAAGACACAGTGAAATGAAACCCTTCTAATATAATAGCATCAAAGTTATATAAATTGAAAGGAAAATATGTTTACCTGCATTATCATCAGACCAAGAAACTTGTAGGAGTCTGGCAGCCATAAATCGTAGTTGCTCCTCTGTTAGCTCCGTACAGCTAATGGTGCGCGATCTGTGTATTTTCCTGGCAGGTGAAGCTGTTGGGTCATCTTCCACCTATTATGAAAGTACATATTAGTTAAAGTTGGTTACATAAGACTCAGAGAGTAAACTTACATAAGATAATCCATCTTTGTTTTTGCTCACCTCCATTGCTTCTTGTTGTGTTTCAGACTGGGAGTTTCTCTCTTCATCAACTTCCATTGATAGTGAGCGCCGCGAGCAGCTCGGTGATGCACTGGTTACCCTAGGCCTCACAGGTGATGGCTCCACAAATTGTGCTGGAGATATGGAGCGTGATGTACTGTCTTCCCGCGCAGAAGAACCCTCGGTTCCCCCCACTGTGGCTTGTGGCAGGCTGCCCACTCTGACAGAGCCGCAGCTCAACAAAGTGTCCTCCCCCATGGAATCAAAACTGTTATACTGTCTAGTTTGAGAAAGATCTGTCATTTTTGTATCTGGCATTTCATCTAATAGATTACTGTCCGTTTTTTCTGTAACTATGAGACTATCAGCTGGTGGTATCTTTGTCTGGTCCTCGTCTTTGTTTTCGCCATCTGGATAGTTGGGTTCATTGTTTGTTTTGCTGTCGGGGGTGGTGGGCTCGGCGGAGGCGAGGCGCGGTTGCTGCCCGTCGAGCATGGGCATCGACGCGCCCGGGGTCACGGGCGGGCTGGAGAGTGTAGGGGTCGAGCCCGCGCCTCCGAAACCCGCCAGCCGCGCTAAGCGACGTCTACGTATCTGGAAATGACAAAAGAGATCTCTAGCACTCCACGTGTAACGATTTTATTATGCGCGTTATCGTAAATTATTGACGCTTTGTTTTGTTACGAAATTAGATTTCGATCGAGCATACGCAACGTAATACTTGAGCTTCGTTTACAAAACAAAACTCGACCTTACCTCCTCTTGGCTTAGTTCACTCATGATTTTGCTTCTCCTGTTACACTATTGTAGGATGTGTTCTGCTTCTACACTTAGTCTGATTTATTATTTCAATTTTTATGAAAGAGATGAAACTACACAAACGGCAAGTCAGTCACCTCGCTCAGCTGTTTGACGTTTTCGCTCATGACGAGAAACTATTGAAAATACTCGCGTCATCGTTCGTAACAATACCCAATCGAACCAATCGGAGCGTCGCGACACGAATGAACAACATTTTTTTTTTTAAATATTTTTTTGCCAAAAAGCACAAGCAATTTCCCCCACTTTTTTGTGTTTTTGGTAATTAGAAGCAAATTTTTGGAAACAAAATGCTGAAAATACGATAAAAAATCAAATAAATAATGAATAACAGGAATAATTACATAACAATTCATGAATGCCCATGATTCACAGAAAACTATAAATTTCCGGAAAACTAACCGGTTTTTCTCCTTTTTTTTTGAATGAACTAAAAGCAATCAATGTCATGTCAAGTCAAGTCAATGGCCGCATGCATGTTTTCATTAATTTGTTTATGTTTTGTTTGAGTAGATTTTGAAAATAAATCCTACAGTGTGTGTTATTCAGGAGAAGTTCTGTTTATTTTAAATTATGCTTGTAATGATCCCACTTACACGCGATATTTCGCGATATGAATGGATATCAAAATAATTTTAGGTCATGGTATTTGACTTGAATTATTGTTTTATGTTAAAATGCCTTACAATGTGAGTGAAATGGTTTGGGGGCTGAAGTCCCGCCAGCCCGAGACGCAGCATAAAGCCGTGCGCGAGCTGCTGCATTTTGCGAAGACGGAATTACGAGAGATGTCCCCTGAAACACTGACCCAGGTGTTAGATGATTTCAACCAACAGATTCATGCCTTGACCTGCAGTTTTGATAACAACGAAAGGAAAGCCGGCGTGCTAACAATAGGTAAGTCAGCTCTACACTTTAAATATAAAAATAACGCAGACAAATTATGAATTGGTTGGTGTTATTTTATCACACATTTCGTTTTCATTTTAGCATGCCTCATTGCCGGCGACACAGAAACTAGTAAGACAAGAGCGTTCCGCTATGCCCATTATCTGAGTAATGTCTTCCCTTCGTCTGATGTGAGCTTGCTAGAACAAGCGGCCAAAACTATGGGTCGGCTATCATCAACACTGGGCATCAAAAGAGGAGAGTTTGTTGAATGTGAAATTAAAAGAGCTTTTGATTGGCTAGTTGAAGAAAGGAATGAATCCAAGAGACTCTCTGCTGTGCTGATATTAAGGGAACTGGCAATAGCCACTCCATCATATTTCTATCAACAAATAAATGGATTTTTTAACCACATAATGATTGGGTTGAGTGATTCAAAAGAACAGATTAGGGAGGCTTCATCTAAAGCACTGAGGGCTGCATTTGTTCTGACAGCTCAAAGGGAGATCCCTGAACAGAGTAACAAAGCACACTGGTACATCCAGAGCTACGAAGAAGCCATGAAGTCATTTGATGATGTAACTGTCAGAGATAGGTTGTTGACTAGAGATGATCATGTTCACTGCGCTCTTCTGATTCTGAATGAACTTCTCCGATGTTCCAATGCTGTGTGGGAAATGAAATATACAATACTAATGCAGAAGCTTGATGCAGAACCAGATAATTCTGATGACATTACTGCACTTCAGGCCAAGATTCAAGGATCTTGGCCTTCACAACATTTTTCAGACAACAGACCCCAGCAACCTGTGATTCATGAATCAGGTATTTGCAAGAAGCTGATTACTGAAAAATATGAGAAGATTTGCTCTGGTAAGTTCTAGTCATTATTCCTATTTATCTCTAATTTTTCATTGGCAATTTTAGCACACATTATTCAACTATTAACACTGACTTGCAGATATAATGGCTCAGCAAATATCAAGGGCACACAATGTCCACCAAATGCTACTCCTCATGATTCCAAGACTTGCTGCTTTTAACAAAGAAGCCTTTTCAAAGAAACACTTGAAATCTACCATCAACCATCTAATTACCTTCCTCAGAGGAAGGGAAAAGGAAAAGGCTATGGCATTCACAACTTTAGGTCTACTCTGTGTGGCTGTTGAGTCAGATGTGCAGACATACCTACCCAGAATAATTGAGGAAATAAATAAGCTAACTGTTCATGACACACCAAAAAAGCGAAGCGGCGTCGATACGCCATTGTTCAACTGTGTCACTTTACTAGGTTTTGCCATGAAGGAAAATGTAGCTAATGAAGTCCATGCTTTGTTAGACCCTATGTGCGCAAATGGACTTAGCCCGCGCCTTACAACGTGTTTCAAAGAACTGAGTCAGAATCTGCCATCTTTGAAGAAGGAAATCACTGACAGGCTTCTAAATATGCTGTCTCTTATACTGCGAAAGAAACCGTACACACAGACTAATGGTGAAAATCAAATTGTGCACATGTTTACGACAGCAATGCAAGTAGAAGCTCATGATGCTACAAAATTGGTCTTGGCGCTACGTACTCTGGGGTCGTTTGAATTTGAGTGGAACAACACCCTTATGTCATTTATCAGAAGGTGCACCGATCATTATCTTCAGAGCGAGCAGCACGATGTTCGAATGGAAGCTGTGAAGACTGCCGCCAAATTGCTGGTCAAAGCAGTAGAAAGATGCAACCAAACAAACTCACGAACTTTGAGCCTACTGGTCGACGAATCCTTAGGGAAACTTCTCTCAGTGGGACGATCTGATTTCGACCATGAAGTACGCTATAGAGTCTTAGACATTTTCATGAACCCTGTCTTTGATAAGTACCTGGCAGTTGAAGAGCATCTGAATTGCTTGTTTGTGTTGATCAACGATTCTAATAGCGACGTCGGTGAGCTTGCTCTGTGCGTGGTTGGAAGACTGAGCAATTTGAATCCTAGCTACACATCGCCCGCGCTACGACAGTTGTTCGTACAAATTTTGATGGAGCTGCAGCATTCTGAGTCAACCAGAAACAAAGAACACGCGTTACGGATGGTTAATAACATCATATCCCATGCCCCTAGGATTACACGACAATTCGTGGACACGATTCTAAAAGTTCTGGTGCCAATGCTGAAAGAGAAAGACAGCAACTCCACTATGATATCCACAACGCTAAAAGCTATAGGGGACTTGGCAGAAGTAAATGGAGGAGGGTACGCGCTCAACGTATGGCTGCCGGAACTGATGACGGTTCAGCTGGAGATTCTCGCTGATCAAAACCAGCTCGAGAAGCGAAGCGTGGCGCTGTGGTCTTTCGGGCAAGTAGTCAGCGCAACGGGCCATGTCGTCACGCCCTACATGGAGTATCCAAACCTAATGGACATGCTATTGAACTTTTTGAAAACGGAACATCACACGAGAGAAAGACGTGAAACGATACGCGTTCTAGGGATGTTAGGAGCATTGGATCCTTACAAGCACAAAGTCAATCAAGGCCTTATTGACTTCCAGACAATTTCTACTTTGATACCCGCGATGGAATCAATAGCAGACGAGAATGTCGACGCAACTGTCAGTGAGATGTTAGTAAACATGTCGCCATTAGTTTTAGACGAGTTCTATCCAGCCATTGTTGTGACTACGTTGATGAGAATTCTGAGAGACCCGAGTTTGGCGCAGCACCACAAGAGCGTGGTTCACTCGGTAACATTGATCTTCCAAACCTTGGGCATCAAATGCGTTCCGTACATCTCCCGCGTAACGCCAAGTCTTCTGTACGTTATTCGAACAACAGACAATAGCAACTTCAGGGAGTTTTTGCTAACACAACTAGCACTGCTGATTTCGGTAGTCAAAATCAACATTCGTAACTATTTGGAGGATATTTTCGATTTAATCAAGGAGTATTGGACTCCTGATAGCCAGCTGCAACCAACTCTCATCATGTTAGTGGAACACATCACTATCGCTATCGGAACAGAGTTCAAAATCTATCTGCGAAAAATACTACCAAACATCTTGAGGGTTCTTAAAAACGACAACAGTAAAGATAGATTCCTAACAGAGAAGCTTTTGCTGACGATTCAGAAATTCGAAAACAATTTGGATGACGTCCTCCTGTCGATCGTTCCGGCGCTAACAAGACTGTTCGACGGTAGAAACGTTCCTATGCAAATATCTAAATTAGCTATGGAGACTGTGGAACACCTATCTATGTTCCTATACTTCCGACCTTATTCGGCTATTATCGTACAAGCTTTAGCCAAAGTGTTGGATACAAACCCTCAGTTAAGACAAACAGCGATGAACACACTGTGTGCCTTGATAGTACAGCTTGGTAGAGAGTATATAGATTACATACCATCTATGGACAGAATACTGATGAAGCATAAGATCCAGTGTCCGAATTACATTGTGCTAGTTACGAGATTGCAAGTGATTTCTACTCTGGCGTCTGACGATGACTATTTGGATGAGACGAAGTCGCGACTACGTAATCAGAAGAATGAGGTACAGTAGAGGGAGTGTACAGGTGCGTTCCCACTAACGCAGAGCAGTATTTATTTTTCTTATCAGTTTTTTGTTTAAAAAATCTTTATTACCATAAACAATAACATTTCCAAAAATGTTTTAGGATGGCAACGGCCTCTATTAACAAAGAAAATTTCAATCAAATAAAAGAAAAAAAAGATTTAACCTAGGAATAGAATTAGCTGTGTTTTTAGACAGGCAGGACCAATCAGGAACCAGCGGGATGACGACATGCGAGTTTAAACTGGTGATTGGTCGATTCCGCATCACTCTGCGTCAGGGGGAAATCACCCTGAGCAGTTTTTTTTAAATAACTTCTTACGATTTTAAGTTCTTACTCTTGAATCCAGCTCAAATGTTCTCAATTGACAGATGGTTGCAGACATGCAGTCAATGAAGAAGTTGACACTTAACGTGCAGAGCCTGCGCAAGAGTTGGTCCGTTGACAACATCGTGTCGAAGGAAGACTGGCTGGAGTGGCTGCGGCAGCTCAGCGTGGCCTTCCTTACGGAGTCCAATAGTCCCGCGATTAGGCGAGTTATGGTCATATTTTGAATTTTTACTTTGCTGATGGGGTATTACAAAACTGGTTGATTATCATGCTATCAGCAGTCATACCAGAAAATTTTATGGCCTACAACTAGGGCTGCGTGGAACTGATGTGATGTGAAGATTGTGGTTTTTAAAAAGAAAAAAACATACCTACACTGTTTTAAAAGTTCCATTTATCATATGTGTCGAGTACTTTTTAAAAGCTCATATCTGC